>OZ005606.1:12500-10012500 GCA_963930655.1 Myrica gale | reverse complement strand
AAGAAAAAAATGCTTAATAATTGACGAACGACTCTCCAACGTCGTCTAGAAAACGACATAACCCAAATAAATCAAAAGAAATACCTCTCTAAACCAAGATTAATCAAACATACCTTCAAAAATACTCGGCCCCTACAAATTTCGTTTCCAAAGGTAAGAGAAAATGGAATTTGGTGGTAGAGAGAGAAAGAGTAAAGATAGCTTCAAATGAAAGAAAACTTCAATATTGAGTGGAAATTTTCGCAAATAACCTTGATCCATCTTAAAGATCTCAAAATCGTTCGAAATTTGAAGAGAAATCAAATTTGGAAGATTTAAACATTTCGGCGTTGAAATTCAAATGAGTGATGCAGAAGGGATAATGACTTATCCCTCCGCATCTCTCAACTTTTGACTTTTCAATTTTTTTTAGGGAATTTGACAACTTAGTCCCTAGGTTTATACCCCTTTGGCAAATGGGTCATTGAATTTCAAATTTCAAAATTTTAGTCCTTGGATTTTCGTTGTTTGACAAAATGGTCATTCCGTTAGTCTGTCGTCCATATGCTTAACGAATTTGAAGCGGTCGACCGCTACACGTCAGCAATTTGTACCGGTCGTCAGCTATATGAAGCGGTCGACCGCAATATGAAGCGGTCGTCCGCTTCATGTAGCGGTCGATCGCTTCATATAGCGGACGACTGCTCACTTTTTACACATGTATCCGGTCGTCTGCTTCAAATCCGTTAAGCATATGGACGACAGAATAACGGAAGAACCATTTTGTCAAACAACGAAAACCCAAGGACTAAAATTTTAAAATTTGAAATCCAAAGACTCATTTGCCAAAGGAGTATAAACTCAGGGACTAAGTTGCCAAATTCCCTTTTTTTATTAGAGTATTACACTCAACAAGATGGCAGCGTATATGACTCTTTCCTCTACGAAGGGACTTGTTTCTTCCTTCACTACTATTTACGGTTCTCCAAAGTGTGGCTGTTGTCACTGAGTTTTGAGCTTTGTTTTGTGAATGCATATATCGTTTCCCTGTTATATTTATCGCCCAAAGTCATAGAGAAAAGATATATAAAAAATTTCAAGATTACATCGATTATCTATAGTATCTATCCGTTCTTTTCTTCTCTTCCTTCTTTTCCCCCTCTTATATTCCCCGAGCGACAACTTGAAAGCTCGCTCTTTAACAGTTTGGGCGGCTGCCCACTCATTTTCTGGAGAAGTTCTTGTACATTCTATTCTTAATAGAGGCTCATGGAAGTTTACTGGTGTTAGACCACCGTAGTTTTGTTTTCTGATGTTTTCCTCTTGCTTTTTTTGTTGTTGTTTTCTCGTTGTAGTTCGTGGAACAATGGCAAACCTTTCAACAAACACCAGGCAGATACCTTGTAGGATCGAGCTATGGAGAAAGCAAGCCTCCTTGTTAGATGAACTTAAGCAAAATAGCTTACTAAAAATGGAAAAAGCAAAGGACAGAATTTTTTTTGACATAATCCACAATGGAAAAGGCAGCACATTCATGGCTGTTCTAAAGAAAAAATATAGATGGGAGGTCAGTTACAGTTTAAAGTAGTTCGTCTTCGATCATTTCCAAATCGATCCTGGTTGGCATACTGATGATTTGCACTAATTCGAGCAAAAACAGAGGAAACAACATAGATTACTCCGGTATAGAAAATAGGAAATAACATACAATTTTCTCTTTCAAAATTGGCAACATGACAAATACAGAAAGATCATCCTTACGGATATCAATCTCCTCGTCTCTGTACACTTTAGGATCTCGTGAATATGACTTTATTCTGGTATTTGATGTAGGAAGAAAAATAAAAATCTGTAACTTCTTCGCTTGCCGAGGGTTTATGAGGTATCAGTTTTTCAGACAACTCACCCGACACGACAAACGAAATCAAAAGCTTCTGAAAACCAGTCCACGGCTCTTACCATAGTTGCGTAAGAAGAATTTCCCATTCCAAGAAAATGATCTTTTCATGGAAACACGCGCATTTGTCAGCGATCTTCCTTTCGAAGAACTAGCCAATGATCTCAACAATTAGAATTCCCGTCAAATCTCTTGGGAACGATTCTTGTCTTCGATTCGTTCACTTTTTACTAATTGGGTATCTGAATTCCCATGTGACTCTGCTGTGAGAACGTGAAACAAAACATAAACAGGGTATAATTGAAACATAATAAAAAGAGGAGAAAGAATAAGGAGAGATGAAGATTTAAATGGTTCATTGTAGAAGACTTATATTTATTGTAAAAAAAAACGTTTTATGGTTATGTATGTATTTTAAATTCATGCTGATTACAAAGTTGAACGTCTCTTTATAGAGACAATACAAAGTATGATAAGAAAATATTTCTACATTTAAATTTGAATCTCTACATTTAAACTAATGATATCACATTTAAACTCAAATATATGATATCGTGATCAATATAATATCATATCAAATCTAACACAACATTATCGACAGCAACACAGATCCTTGAAGCTGACAAAGAGTCCATAGATAGAAACGGATCTTCTCGTGGGTTGTATGTCGTTTAGTTCGCTGTTTGAATTCTCACATGTTTTTTCACCATTCACTACCGGTAATTCGCCTTTTTCTTCTACCCCAATCCTTAACTCACAAACTTCGCTATCTAATTCGCTACCCCAACCCTATGCTAGGGGTGTTCACCAATACCGGCACAACCATCGCGCTCCCTGCTTAGTAGCGGGGTGGTACTGGTTGCCATTTTTACCAAGTAGCGGTGAAAATGGCGGTGGTTGTGAGCGGTTTCACCGCTCACCGCTGGGTGGTTCACTGCCACAACCGTGTTTAATTTGTTTTTTTTTTAAAAAAAAACGTTACGATTCAGCCCCTCATCCCTCCTTTCGCATCTGCCCAATGCCCCTCCCCCTCGACTCTCTCTCTCATGGTGAACGCCATCTGTCACTGTGGTCCGTCGAACTCTCCCTCACAGTAAATAAGTCTCTCTCTCTCTCTCTCAGTCCCCCTCTCTCGCTATCTACCTCTCTCTCGCTTTCGAATCTCATCTATCTTCCGCCTCCTACAACAGCTCTCTCTCTCTTTCGACTTTGTCTCTCCCTCACGGTAAGTACTAAGTCCCTCCCTGCCTCTTTTTTTGTCAAACTGATTGGCTTAATTCTTACATGCTTAATCAATTAATTGTGAAGTTAATCAATTATGGACTGTTAATAGTTATAGCTTAAAATTAAAATATGAAGTTAAATGCTTAATTGTGATTGGCTTATGTAAGTTCTAGGATTAAGGCAACCAAATAGAGGGATAAATTGAGATTCCAAACTCTTTCGCTTTTAACCCCTAAAATCGTATTTGCAAAGTAAAAACTAGTTTAGCACAAATATATAAATGCAACAAGTGTAAATAAGTGGTAAAATTAAAGAGTAGGGTAAGAGAAGTAAACACGAGATTTTTAAGTGGTTCGACAAACTCACCTACATCCACCCCTCAAGCTCCTTTATCGAGCCTTGATTATTTTTACACTATCTTCCAAATAGTGTATACTCTAGCTTCCGAGTGCTATAGAACCTTACAAGTGTTTTTCCGGATTCAACACTCACAACCCAAGTGATTTTCAGGCTCACCATTCACAACCCAACCAAGCTTGAGATATACCCTCTCTAAGCTTCTTCTTTAGTAAACAACATCACTCAAAGAACACCTCTTTTGGATAGGAAGATACAAGAATAAACTCTCTCAAATAGTGGATATAAAAATGGAATGTTCTATCTCTTTGATTCACATAATGACAAGGATGTGAAAATGTAATTTGTATGAATGATATGAGAAATATGAAATAAGAAGGTTTAAGATATTTCTCAAAGTATATAAATGATATGTGGTCGTTTTAGCTTTATTTTGGACATTAAGAACGTCTTTATATAGGCAACAATAGAAAATTAGTTGTTTATAGCCGTTGGGGGTCGTTTGTCAAAACGAGTAGGTTGACCGCTTAAAGTTACCGTTACCCAACAATCATAATGTCAGAATCAGAACAACAACATTTACAAAAACAACCGGTCGACCGCTATACCAAGCAGTCGAAGCTCTGTCGACTGCTTCACCAGCCGGTCGACCTCCTCAACTTAAGCACATAATCCGGTTCAATTAAAACCATGTTTTTGTTCACTTTGAAGTACTCAATTTTTAAAACTAACATC
This sequence comes from Myrica gale, assembly GCA_963930655.1. Classification (NCBI taxonomy): domain Eukaryota; kingdom Viridiplantae; phylum Streptophyta; class Magnoliopsida; order Fagales; family Myricaceae; genus Myrica; species Myrica gale. The sequence continues at coordinate 10,008,308 of OZ005606.1, read as the reverse complement.
ACATGAGTATACAAAAGGTTTGAGAGTTTGATTGGGGTGTTTTGAAACCATTTAAAAACATGTTGATCTTTCAAGCAAGAGGTAAAACGATTTATGCACATTTTAAAAGATATGCAAATGTGATTCAAATCCTTTCAAAAGTAAAACTAAGAGTTACAAGGTTTATACCCTAAGGTCTTGAATCTTCACTTTTGAGCTCTTGCATCTTCTAGATCTTCAATCTTCTAGTCTTTGACTTTTTGATATAAATGTCTTTGTTTCTGAAGATGTCTATTTTGTAAACTTAATCCATTTGTTGAAATCATCAAAATATCGATTGTGTACAAAAACCAACAGCTTATAGCAGTATAGCTTAATTGTGAAGTTAAAATTTTTTCCCTATGTATAAACCGAAGTATCTGATAACATAAATGAAGATGGAGAGACTTACATGCTTGATTCAAGTAAATGTATTCTTTGGTTGTTACTTGAATCTTGATGCTCGATTTAATCTAATCATTATAACTTGATGCTCTTATTTCTTAATTATGTAGAGTTGCTTGCTTTGACGACGGAGATTGAGATAGAGTAGGACGCATGTTATTGCGCTTGCCCTACCTATGAGTCTTTTTTATACTCTTGCATTTGGACAATGTTTATTTGGTGTATCATGTCTGTATAGTGATAATAGTGTTGTATTTGAGTAATTTTATAGTGTATAATTGTAGTAGGTATTTTTTTTAGTTTTGTAACTTGTAAATTGTAACTTGTAACTTGTACATAGTTATTTGGATTTAGAAGATAGTCAAATTACGTCTTAGTATTTTAATTGTGAGAATGATCAATATTGAGTTACTTTTTATTGGTCATTCTCAAAAAATGGGGCATATAGAAAAAAAGGTCATATGATAAAAATCTCCATGATTAAAATTAACTATTGTCATGAAGATCAAAAATATGACCTACATTTCAATATTTAGATACAATTTCAATTATATTCTTTTATTTTATTTCATATTTTGTTTTAGATTTTTAGACACAAATTTGAATTTGTTTAAAAGCTTTACACTCAATGGTGGTGTGAAATTCTTGCAATGCTCCACACTTTTTATGCAACTAAAGTAGCTCGAAACAAGTGGAGATAGTAGGCCCCAAAAGTGGAGAAAATAGGCCAAAGGAAGTGGCCCAAACGAAAAAAAACTGAAGAAAACATGCCCAAAAAAGGGCCCAGCGGTGGAGCGGCTAACCGCCATTGTCACCGTTGGGCACAGGTACCACTGGTACCGGTTATAAGAATTTTATAACAGCCACCCATGCACAACCCTACCCTCTGCACCTTCAACAAGACCCTCATCTCTTTTATAATTAATAAATTTTTGTTGTAAATTGTTTAAAATCAATAGTTGTTGGGCGCAATATAACAAAAATAATAGGGTTAATTACAAATACCCCCCTCGAACTATACCACGTTTCCCACAATCCCTCCTAAACTTGAACTCGTATCAACCCGCCCCCTCAAACTTACGTAAACGTCTCAGTTTTGTTTTTGACTCGTTTTTTACGAAACCGTACAATGAAAGACCAAAGCACGTGAGTTCTTTCATCTTTAAAAGACTAAAATGTCCCCTTCTTCTTCCTCTCATTCTCTGCCTTCCGTCTCCTTTCTCCTCTCCCTCTCACCCGCAAGCTGCAGGTTCTAATAGTGCAAGACAGATCATAATAGTGCAACCTCTGCATCTCACTCTTCTCTTTTTAACCAGCATTGGTTTCGTTTTGTGGATGGAACTTTTTCCTCTCATGGGCCACGTGTTTCTACCCGCAAGTCATCTCTAATTTCCGTATGAAAAGGTAGTACTGCAACACAATACCTTCCCATCATCTTCTTTCATGGCATGGATTTCATTTCCATGGTTTATAATTCTGTTATTGGGTTTTTTTTTTATCATGGGTGTAAAACGTAGTGTGGTAGGGTTGAGCTTCGATTTTGTGGTGCTGAATTTGACGAAGCACGTAGTGTGGTAGGGTTGATCTCATTTATGGGTGAAGCCACTTGTGGTTATTTGCTGACTTTTATGGTTGGTGAGACACATATTCAATTCCAGAGTATAGTGAAGGAGATTTTGGGCTTCCTTAATTTTATTTTTGAATTTATAGTATTTATTTTAGGTGAAGATAATCACTAAACGTATGGTAGGATGGTATGGAGACTTGAGTTATTGTAGTCTATTGTCCAGGTACTCTTTTCTGGTTTGGTTTAGAAACGGAACGTGCAAGTTTAGAACGCAAACAGTGCTCAGTGAAGTGTCCCATTTTTGGCAAATATGGGAACATATAATTGTTGCCTCTAGACACTGATGCAGTTCATTGCTTACATTGAATTTTAATCGCACGTCTCTTGTGTATACTTAATGGAAGAATTGGGGCATTGTTGGATAGTTACATATTTTCCTCTCTACTAGTAACATTGCAAAAACACACCCAGGCCCAAAAGAAAGACACACGTATGTGGATAACAAAAAAGAATTGATAATTTGGGGAAAATTTGCTGCAATTTATGTTGCATATGATATCTAGTGATGCAGAGTACTGAGCTAAGTGTTTCTCTAGCAGAAACTTGCTCGATTTTTCTCTGTTCCCTCAATGGGAAAAAAGTGCTGAATTTGACTACTGGGATATTGGTTCACGATTTTCCAAACCTGTGGTTGAAATTTCTTGTCTATTATCTTGCAGCTCAATTCAAGTATTCATTACGGTCACAAAAGTTACTTACCATTCTTTTAAAGACAGACGTTTATAAACTATATGCGAAAGAGCGCAGAGGGGTTCAGCATCGGCTTGTGGCTTACCGAGAAGCGGCGTGTCTTATCTGGGTGGGGGTGGAGCTTTCAATGCATTAGAGGAAGACACAGCAACAGGAAGCGACAGAGAATGGGGGCAGTTTGGTCTTTTATTGTACGATTTTGTAAGAAGCGAGTCAAAAACGAAATTGAGATGTTTACGTAAATTTGAGGGGCGGGTTGATACGAGTTCAAGTTTAGGGGGATGGTGGGAAACGCGGTATAGTGCGAGAGGTTTTTTTGTAATTAACCCAAAATAATATATTAAGATGAAAAGTGTCAAGATTCTATAATTAGAGGGTGCAAAATGTATTCATCTCTTCATTTAATGTAATGTCACCTAAATTTCTAATGCGAGTAATGGTATGCTCTCGAAAATTTGAAAAAAAGAAACGAGAAGTGTAGGTTGATGAAAGGAGATCTGACTTGACAAAAAAAAAGGTTGGGGCTTTTTTATATTAGAAGAAAAACGTTTTGACGTGTGCTAAATGGGTCTTTCGTTATTGGGCCAGGAGAAGTCAACATTCAACTATGCATGAAGTATGAGGACCCTAACTAGTCTTAGCCCCAAAAAGGCCAGAAAGCCCAAACTGACACTGTCCAAAAAAATAAGATGACCCCAGATAATGAAAAGGATGGAGAAACCGAGCCGAGGAAGAACGAGATTTTGACTCGTTTGCCAACTCTTCCTTTCTCACACTCTAAAACTCAAAGGAAGGGCTTAAGGGGCTCAGGAAATTAATCGAAGTCAAGTCTCTGTGCGACCCTGGGAAAGTCTGGACCGTCCAGATCCGACACTCGCCGGCGATCTCCATGTCCTCCACCGTCCGATGTCTCTCTCTTCTCACCTTCCTCTTCCTTCTCCTCTCCTCCGCGCTAGCCTCAGAGTCGGATCACAAGGTAAAGCTGCTCCCTCTGGTTCTTTACACCTCAATCCACACCCTACCAATGACCTTGTTTCCGAGTCCTGACTCGAATATTCAACTCGTAGATCTTGTCAACTACTTCGCGTAGGTTGTTAAATTCGACTCAGATCCGTCAATTTCTCTGGGGTTTGAATTTCTCTGGTTCATTTCCAAATCGTGCATTCCATACTCTACATATGTATATGATGTATATGTTTCCCTGTGTGCATGCATGTGTCTTGGGAGCGAGGTAGGTCGTGGCGTAGGATCAGATCTCGGGTGCGTTAAACAGCTCACGAGTGTTATCTCTTTCGATGTGGTAGAGGTGGGCTTCTAATGGAGAGTTTGGTTGCCGGATAGTTGAGCTGCTAGCGATGGGTGTCGCTAAATTGACTGCGGGGGTTGTGGGAATTGCATTGGTGCTGATGATTTCAATGGGGATGGTGGAAATGGCGAATTCCTATAAGCACATAACACCTATTACTGTAAAATTAGATATGCTTTCATGTTTTTTAAATAGTTTGAATAATGACCTACGTGATAAGGTAGTTATTGTGACCCAGTGCTATAATTTTGAGCTGATTCTGATTAGACATGTACAGTGAAATTTGGCATTGCGGAGTTGTGGATAAGGAGATGGTACTATCTAAACCGTTGCAGGAACTTTGGGATCGGCTCTTTGACTCTAGGACATAAGTAAATTTGTGGTTCGAGGTCATAAGTGGCAGTCACTCCCTTTTCATTTTTTTTGGTTTATTCCATTTGAATTTGCATCTGCAACCCGTTTTCATGAAGTTTATAGGATGCCATTATTGAGGCTTCTTGTCAAGTATTTTTAGTCAAGAAAAACCATGTACAATTTAGAAAGTTGCTGAGCCTCTTAGGGATATTATATGCAATTCCTGGTTTTTGTTCCTTCATTTGCTTGTTGTATACTAAGCACATCAATTGCTAACGGTGATAAACAGAAAGTAGTTTTTCCTTCCTCCCCCAATCATTAGGCAGTGGGCGAAATAACAAGTTCATTCTCGTATGGGTGCGTGAGTTGTTACCTATGGTTTATCAATGTGATGAACTGAACTGCTATGGAAGTGTATTGATAACCCTTTCACCCCTCTTTTTTTTTTGCAGTATCAACAAGATGATCAAGTTACCCTTTGGGTAAATAAAGTTGGCCCCTATAATAATCCGCAAGAAACGTACAACTACTACACGCTTCCGTTTTGTCGTCCTTCGGGCAGTGCTGCACACAAATGGGGTGGTCTTGGTGAGGTCCTCGGTGGGAATGAACTTATTGATAGCCAGATCCCAATTAAGTATGAAAGTACGTAAAAATTTCATCTTATCCCTTGTATTTTGGCATTATAATGGTCTTGATTAATTGAGCCGACCTAAGATAGTAGGCTTTTGGCTTGGTTGACTTAAATTTTAATTTCACACATTGGCTTTTTCTTAAACAGAACATGTGGAGAGGAGTGTCATTTGTAAGCTGGAGCTTGATGAGGCAAAGGTTAAACAGTTCAAGGATGCAATTGAGAATAATTACTGGCTTGAATTCTTCATGGGTATGTTCTTCAGCGTATCTGTTGGTGTTTTTTCACCAGTGCATTGTGAAGATTATTTCCTGTCAGTTGCCTATTTTTGAATTTAGGTGATGCATTAGAGGATCCAGAAATTTGTGGAACATGTTCAGTTATGAACTCTAAAATTTAATTTGAATTGCTGCTAGTACTGACCTCCAGAGAAAGGGAGGCGAAGATGGATGCTAGGAGGCTTGATTTTTCATTGGAAAAGCAATGCTGGAGGTGTATAGTAATAGTCTCGATGCAATTGTCATCGGCTTACAATTCAAATCATATAAACTGATGAGCATTTATGATCCTTCACAGCGATAGAAAGTGAACTAGGTTTTCCAGTTTTCACTGTTTTGCTTCCTCAACAAAGGTCTACGCGTTGTATAATAACATGAGTGTTTCCCATTTGGTGTCTTGTTGTAATATTAATGCAGCTTTGAAAACATTGGGACAAATTGTTATTCTTTTTTTAGAAGATAGCTGTAGTTTCACAAGCAGGTAGAATGGTTTTTATGTGAATGTAAACAACAAGCATGTCGTATTCTTTTTCACCGTTTTGCTTCCTCCACTGTATTTTGGCTATCATGAACAGTCTCTCCAGATGCCATTTTGCATATTGTTACTGGTTATAGATTTTTTGTCTAATGATGATATTGGGCTGTACCATATAAATCTGGAAAATGCGTGTCTGGGCTGCTGTATGTGTTCCTTGCATTTTTTTTTTGTCTATTGTTTAGTTTATTGGAGAACTGACTCTTGATCTCTTACCTCTTTTCTAACATTGGTCTTTGGCATGGTGGATACAAATTCAGATGACCTTCCTTTATGGGGTATGCATTTATCTCATTTTTGTTTTGTCGTATTTGAGTTTTCATATAATTTGATTGATCGTGATTTGTTTTCAATGTTTTAGGTTTTGTTGGTGCGTCACATCCTGATAAGAACAGTGACAATGTCAAGCATGTCCTATACACACATAAGGATATTGTCATCCAATACAACAAAGATCAGGTTTGTGGTTTTCCAAATGGATATGCATCCTAACATGAAATTTTTTATTCATGCTGGAATAATAGTTAAGCTTCTTTCTTGTAGATTATTCATGTGAATCTTACTCAAGAGAACCCAAAGCCGTTGGCAGCTGGAAAAACATTAGATATGACATATTCTGTCAAATGGAGTCAAACCAATATCACTTTTGCACGTCGCTTTGATGTTTATTTGGATTACCCTTTCTTTGAGCACCAGGTAACACAACTTACTACTTGTCTATTTGTGAATCACTTTATTTCCCATATCACGAGCTCCAAATTTCAAGCCACTGTTGATTGTATTTTTAAATATTGGCTGCTTGATTACCTACTTATTCCTGTACTTTATTGAGAGTTGGTTGTGCATTGTTTACATGCAGATCCATTGGTTCTCCATCTTTAATTCGTTCATGATGGTTATCTTCCTCACTGGTTTGGTGTCAATGATATTAATGCGCACTCTTAGGAATGACTATGCAAAATATGCTCGGGAGGACGATGACCTGGAGACTCTGGTAGTGCTCTATTCACTTGTATATACATTATCATTTTGTCTTTTGTTAATGGTTTGTTGAATGTTTTGGTCTTTTATTATTTTTCTCTCTTTAAGTTGAATATACTGTAGTTGCTAACTAACTATGCAAGTTTTTGGTTCTTATTCTGGCACATATTTCCTAGGAAAGAGATGTCAGTGAAGAGTCTGGCTGGAAACTTGTGCATGGGGATGTTTTTCGGCCTCCTCGCAATTTAGTTATTCTTTCGGCTGTTGTTGGGACAGGTGCCCAGCTAGCATTGCTTGTTCTCCTTGTCATCTTATTGGCAATTGTTGGGATGTTGTACATCGGGTATGTCTATAAGTTACTCATAACTACTATGAGCATAATTTTGAACAATTTGTTGCATCATGTTACATGAAGGTTCATACATGTATTTTATAGTACTTAAATCTTCCCACCATCAACTATCAATAGCTGCAAATGTTACCCTATCACATTGTAATTGTCATTTTAATGTCCAATTTTTGTGTATGTGGCTCAGGAGAGGAGCAATTGTCACAACTTTCATTGTATGTTATGCTCTTACATCGTTCATTTCTGGTTATGTAAGCGGTGGGATGTACTCGCGCAATGGGGGTAAGCATTTTGATCACCAATAGCCTCGTTTTTTTCTCTTCGTTGTTTGGTTCGTAGATTAGGGGGTTGTTTTAGCTTTGTAATGCTTCTTGGTGCATTAGCGCATTTTTCATCACTTCCCTGTTGTTCTGCCAGGTAAAAACTGGATAAAGTCCATGATCCTCACAGCATCCCTATTTCCGTTTATGTGCTTTGGTATTGGGTTCCTCTTGAACACAATTGCTATCTTCTACGGGACGCTTGCAGCTATTCCCTTTGGCACAATGGTTGTTGTCTTTGTCATCTGGGCTTTCATCTCTTTCCCTTTGGCACTTCTTGGTACAGTTGTTGGAAGAAACTGGAGTGGTGCTCCAAACAATCCTTGTCGTGTGAAAACCATTCCTCGTCCAATCCCTGAGAAGAAATGGTATCTCACGCCATCTGTTGTTTCAATTATGGGTGGGTTGCTACCCTTTGGCAGCATATTCATTGAGATGTATTTTGTCTTCACCTCCTTCTGGAATTACAAGGTGAGTTTCACGATGTTATGGGACGTTTGGTTCATAGGAAGATTTGGAGTCATTTGTTTCTGCGTGGCATTTGAAGGCATTCTCTGGTATGGTGTTGCAGAAGATGGTGGAACCTTTACTATTCTTAGCTGGTGAATATTAAGAGATATATGTGATTACATGAAATTGTGAAGTGCCTTCTAACAAGTGTGGAGACTGATGTTCTGATAACTGATTTCTTCGTCTTTGTCAAAACACATTTGACTTAACTCAATTACCCCAAAAACAAACAAACATTTGACTGTGATGTGTCTGTGACACGTGTGCACAAGACAGTTCAATGAGGGCATGATGAAATTGAGTAACTCTTATTTTCTCGTGTGCCGCAGGTGTACTATGTGTACGGGTTTATGTTGCTGGTTTTCCTGATTCTCATTATTGTCACCGTTTGTGTGACCATTGTGGGAACATACTTCTTGCTAAATGCTGAGAATTATCATTGGCAGTGGACTTCTTTCTTCTCAGCAGCCTCAACTGCTGTCTACGTATACCTGTACTCAGTATACTACTACTATGTTAAGACCAAGATGTCTGGCTTTTTTCAGACCAGTTTCTATTTTGGATATACTTTGATGTTTTGTCTGGGTTTAGGAATCCTCTGCGGTGAGTTTCCTCGCTTTTACTTCACTCTTAGCTATTGTATTCATTTATTTTGGTTGCACATTCTGTTAGGATTTTCAAATGTTTATCTATTTTTCATTGAATGTGCTCGCTCTCAGAAATTGAAACTCTTTTATTCTGTCACTGAAGCCTTAATTGTCTGTTTATGGCCTGCTGGCACCCCCGGCTTCTGGCCAGAGATCTTAGAAAGGATGTTTTTTTTTCTTATTTTCCTTTTAACATAACTCGGTGTTTTTAAATGTGTAGGAGCTGTTGGTCACCTGGGCTCTAATTTGTTTGTGAGGAGGATCTACAGAAACATCAAATGTGATTAGGACTATTGCGAGGAAAGAGAATGCACACACTTCCCTGAGCGCTTGGTTAAGCCTGTAAGTTTTGAGAGGAAGCTTGTGGGCATGTACAAGGGACTCCACATTGTCTACGGATTCAAATCACAGGGTTTGAGGATGGGGATTTATTCTTCTTTTTCTGGACTGGGGATGCCCTGTGATTTTGTGTTTCCCCGGCTGTAAGTGAAAGCCTTAATTTAGGGTGCAGAAATTGTTTCCATAGTCTGGAAATTTAGCAAAGTATCGGACTCTGTCAGTCAATTATCTTCGTCGTCCCTTTACTTATAGGTTCTTGTGTAAGGATTGATGCCTAATTTCCCTTTTCTCCTTATTTTGATATGCCACTTGCAAATCTTTGGGACAGAGGAACTTGTGAGGGGAGGAGTTACAGTATTGAATTTTGTTCTTCAGAATGTGCAAGAATTTGTAGATTTTGTTTCTGCATATACCTTTGAAGATGCTTGCTTAGCCTGTAAATATTTGTGTTGTTGGGTTGTTTAATCCCCTGCATTCCTGTTCTTTGTTTTGTGTTTTCTAATGTAAGTCGTTTCTCGTGTGGGGAAAAGAAAAGTAAAGGAGAGTCATAAGAGAAGGCGGGAGATGGGGGGATGGGTTAACAAAAATGGATTTCCGGGACCTTGAGGTAGTTTATGGCAGCCTAGAAAAAAGAAAAGAAAAAGAGATCATGGTTGGCTGCGAAATGACGTGTCGCCACGAATGTAGTTTTCTACACCAAACATTGGGTTGGTATATAAATGAGATGGTTTCTCTTTTTGTGGTTTTCCTTTCTTTTTCCCTTCTCTGTTTGTCAGTATCCTCGAGTATTTGAACATGAAAATACCAGTTATCTAATCTATGGATGCTATTTTTTCGTCCGGGTCAGTGGATTCAGTCGAGACTCTAGCAAAAAGGTGGACCATGCAGAACCCCCATCCACTCCTTCCCATGAAATGCCAAGGAACTGAAAGAAATTCCCCATAGGATTGTGTCAACCACAGTCACCAATAAATCTAAGGTGATAATAAAAAGATAAAGTGAGCCACAAAAGGTTGCCATGTGGCGGATAGGGTGTGATGCCACCTAATGTCTTCTCATTTCTAAGCCACACTATTTCCACAAGCCTCCCGTTATCAACACTATTTGCCTCTCCAACTCTCTTTAGCTACCATATCCAAACTCTCTCACACCCACAAGAAAATGGCCACCACAGCTGCCCTCTCTAGCACTATGGTTAGCACCTCCTTCCTTCGCCGGCAGCCGGTGACTAGCTTACGTTCACTTCCTAGTGTCGGGCAGGCTCTTTTTGGCGTAAAAGCTGTGCGTGGAGGGCGTGTAACAGCTATGGCTGTTCACAAGATCAAGCTCATCACACCTGAGGGGCCACAAGAGTTCGATTGCCCGGATGATGTTTACATTCTGGACCAAGCTGAGGAGGCTGGAATTGACCTCCCATACTCGTGCAGAGCAGGTTCTTGCTCTTCGTGTGCAGGAAAAGTTGTGGAAGGGAATGTGGACCAGTCCGACGGTAGCTTCCTCGATGATGACCAGCTTGGTGGTGGTTGGGTTCTCACTTGTGTTGCTTATCCACAGTCTAATGTTGTCATTGAGACCCACAAGGAAGAAGAGCTCACTGCCTAGAGATGTGATTTTATGTTCACTTTGGTTGCGCTCTCCCCCTCCGTCACTTCATCATGTTTTGTGGGTTCGTTTGGTTGGCTTTAGTGTGTTCTAGGGACATGGTCGTTATGTTTTAAATGAGTCACTTTTTTTGGCTTTTATTTCCTTCATTTGTAATCCACAAATGAACTGTCGTAGCCCAATAATCTACTGTGGGTTTTGCTTATAAGATCTCTCTCTCTCTCTCTCTCTCTCTCTCTCTCTCTCTCTGTGCATGCGTGCGTCTCACTTGCTTATAGGTGGTAGATTTTTGGCAACGGTTTACTGGGGAATTGCAGTTTGTTTAAATTACTCTACCAAACCAACAATGTGAGGGACGAACTATAAAAATATGTTTACGATGACAATAAGGGGAAACATAACTCAAATTTCAGGTGATACTTTGCTATAAATACAGGTGAAAGGAAACAAAAACCTGCCACATCTAGTTGGAATGAATTACACTGAACCGGATTTGAAGGGAACTGCTTTTCTGTCGTTTCCTTCTATTATGTATTATAACTTGGACAACTAGGAGCAAAGATACTCTGACTTCTCAATATGTCTAAGAAAATTTGGTTTAGGAGTGCTCTGAATGTGGTTAGGACTATCGGATTCACTTCCACGATCTCGACAAGAATATGAGCTTGAAGGACAGGGCTGTCGACGAGTAATTTACCCTGTAACCAGAGAAGTACTTTCATGTCTTCTTAAACAAGTCCGAGAGTGTCTCAAATTTCCCTTCATTCCAATCGCCAGCATTTTCCACTTCATCATTGGTGGGAAGGAATGATCCACTTACCCTTACAGCGTCAGATAAATACTTTGCTACTCGGAAGGAATATTCGCTGGGTCTGTCAGAACTTTCAAGCACTGGTTCAGCTAGTTTACTTGATGCCACAGTTAACTGATTTAGTGAGCCCAAGGAAGAGCTTCGCGATAAAGTATCAGATGCAACTGTTATCTCATCAATTGTTGATTCAAGTGAACAAACTGATCTTGCGGTATGTGAGTGTAAAGAATCGCGTAATTTAGACCTCTCCTTCACCCTCTTGCACCAACTATGGAGCGACTCTCTGACACTCTCGGCAACCAATGCCTTCTTATGCCTTGATCCCATCTGAAGTCATTAAGGTTCATGCCATTATATGGCTGTTACATTGTGTAGAGATATAAACAATAAACATTTGTATGAGCTGAATTGTTTGAAATGATGGAAACAAATACAACTCCTGCATCTGCCATCTTTTATTAAGCAAATAAGTAGCGTGCACAGCATAGGAGGCTCTAGCAATTGTCTTAAGTAGATAGGCTTCCATTAGAAAAACGAAGCTAAAAAAAGGTGGTCAGGGTGAGATTTACTTGCAGATAATAAATGAGTGGAACAGACTCCTCAATATGTGGTGCATGCAGTTAAAAACAATCACATAAGAGACAAGGGTGCTGGTGACAAAATTAAGAGACACTGACTCAGACGAGTCATTTTTTCTAAGATGAACCAATCACCAGATGAGGGTCGGCAATTTAGTAGCCGTCGCCAACCATCCAATGATTGAAGATCAGTTTAACTGTCTTGTTTAGTCGTATATTGTTTTTTATTTGTATGGCATGTCGTCTTCATAGCATTTTCACTTCTAGTATTTCGTTGAGGATCCATTTCCAGTTCTAAATTGGAATTCAATCTTAGTTAAGTTGAGCTAATAATGTGCATACTGAAAATCTATAATATTTCGTATGACAAGTTGCTATCCTTACTTAAAAACTAATTGCCATTCATACAAGTTAGCTGAAACCTTGTTTTTTGCTTTAAATATAAAGCTAGCCTAGCCGATTTAATCCGAAGACCAACTTGACCAACCCAAGATTATAAACTTGCCTGAGCCCAAATTGAGGTTAAAATATAACCTGGGCTCATGTTACCTCGTATGGTTGAAGGTTGCCTTCGAATTGGTTGGAATTTGAGGTAGAAAAGGCGGATTGAGTCTCACCTTTCAGCCATTTAGGCATTTGTCACACCTCAGTAACTATTCCCATCTACTTTATTTCTCAAGCCTCAACCTGAAGTAGGAGAGCCCCTAATAAGGCTATTTTATCATCAGAGGTCCGCAAAACATGAGGTACTTACATAGAAGGTCATGAGCATTAGATCTTAATGCCACTAAAAACTTATTAGAAACCAATAGGTTCTCAATTAGTTTTTGTTAATTGGAGAAGGAGAGGAGCTTAGGACGGGGATTACTATCATGAACAGGTTCTCAGTTTATAAAGCCGTAGATCCACCTAAATTCGACCACTTGATGCTTCTAATGGCAAGGAAAACCTTGGCCAAACCATGGTTTTTCCTTCTTTCTCTCACTCTCTCTCGCTCTCCATTCTGGCAAGGTAAAGCAGGAGCATTTGTTAAAAATGGGGAATGAATAGCAGCATCTCAATCCTCTTCTAAACCCACCCTGAATGAGATATATGGTCACTTCATATATGCAGCATTTGCTATTTGTCTAAACTGCCAATTCAAGGTAGCAGGATAAGCGTATCTACTATTATGCAGAGGATGCCCATGTATATAAACTAAATCTTATATCATTTGAAAGAATATGCAGACCTGGGTAACAATTACATTGAGAGGTACAGTGCTGTAGCTACACCAAAACTGGACAAGAACACTGCAATTAAGAAAATGGAAACTTATCAGATGAATATGACCACCCAACAAATACATAATGTGTCGCCAGGAAGCTTGCACATTAATAGACCTAATAATTTGAGTTTTAACACTAGCCAAAACCCAAGGTTTCTTTGCTACCACCATGATAATTTTTTGACCTTCAGAATTGCATTTAAGATCAATTTCAACTCCAAATAGTACTCTTGAATTTTTTTGGTCCGAAACTAATAACTTTCTCCAACTTCAAAATTGCCACATATATAAATGTATATATCTCATATAAAGATGTACGTAGTTGTCTCTTCCAGATTGAGCGCTAGCAGCTTGTTGCCTTTTTGTTTATTTTTTAAATTAAATGTTGAGAACCACAACCTCCAACAAAAATACGTACAGTTGATAGGACCAGACTACCAGTGATAGCCAATTCAGACGTATCACACAGTGAAGGTGACAATGGTTGAACAATAAACCACGAGATGATAGTTTACAAGTAGCATTTTAAGACTATAGGAGCTGCATGCTCCATCTGTCAGGTTATTAGAAGAAGAAGAAAAAACCCTTGTCAGCAGCCTTAGGTGAATACAGCTAAAAGAAGTTCCCGGCATTTCCACGAGTTTCTTTGTAACGAAGATGTTTCAAAGACCTGAAGGTCAGATCATAAAAACAGGAGAGGAAGCAGGATAATCTATAGGTTGAATGTAGGCCTGCTGGGCATTGGGGTTGGGGGAGGCTCCCTGTGGGGGCTAAGTATAAAATGAAAAACAAAAACAAAAGCATAATAATTTTTTTGCTTCGCTCCAACAAGACTAAAGTGTTTTTAATTAACAAGATTAATCTCACTATACATAATAATTTCTAATCCGTTGCTAAGGCTATTTAGAGAATGATTACATCATGCATTTGGTGGTGTATTTGGAGGGAGCGCAATAATAGATGTTTTGAAGATGTTTCTTTGTCCTTGGTGAAGTTTTTTTTTTTTGATAAGTATTGTCCTTGGTGAAGTTGCAAGGGTTTATGTTTCTTTCGCTCTTTAGTTGGGCTAATGTGGTGTTAGGTTGCCCTTTTGTTGATTTTTATGATTTTCTTAGTTTTGTTGTTTGTTGAACTAAGCATTCTCGGTATAGTCCTTTGTACTGTTTTCGCTTTTTCTAATAAGATTGGCTTACTTATCAAAAAAAAAAAAGATTAATCTCACTATACAATGTTACTTTTGTCCTAAACTTTGGACTATCTCACCCAAAACCACAAGAGGCACACAGGAGTAATCTGCTTTCTTTGAAGTGTCGCATGCTCAAGTTGGGGCATGAAATTTCTTTTTTTCTAAGCAAAGAAACTTCATTCAGCAAAAACAAGTAAGTCTCTCAAGGAGGTTTAAAAAAACCACTGAGTCTTAAGCAAGAAGCAGGTAAAACAGCAGAAGGAATATCATGTGCTTGCCAAAGTGTATGTCAATGGATTTTGGAAGTGCCAAAAGGCAAAAAACATAATGGGTATTGATTGTGAAGCTCTATCACCGTAGTCTGACTTTACTATCCTAACCAGAGTAGGTTCAACAATCATATCCATTAAACACGATACCAGCAGCTGGAAAATATATCCATAAACAATACCAAAAGCAGTGGCAAGACTAGAAATTAACAGATTCCAATAGAACCAACAAGAAAGAAACATACCCAGAAGCCAAACGAATGACTATCATCCAACTGTGTTTCATGAAGCATGACCTCTCCTTCAATCCCCACTACACAAACGAAAAATAAATAAAGACCACTGTAACTCTACTTTCCAAGATTGAAAGAGAAGCACACAACAAATTAAGTAATAAGATAATTATCGAATGCATTAACTGTTATAGAAATTAACAAAGAAAACATTTGTTAGTCTAAGTTCTCAAAGATACAGAAAAACAACAGAAATGAGATATTTGGATCTTTCGAATTAGAATGATACCAAACCACGTTTGAAGCTTAAATTTGGAAACTATGCTCTCTCTTTTTTCCTTCTAAATAGTGCTACAAGTAATATTTCCTGTAATCCAAAGTATCAAACCATCTATGTGCCTTGTAGTTAGTCAGTTCTCACAGACCGTGAAAACCTCTCTAGCCGAAAAGATCACTGTTATAAAAATCAGTCATAAAAGATGCATCTTCTCCCCTCCCCTCCCCCCTCCTTCAATGTCATTTAGAGTATTAGTTCTTAGGGGAAGAACCACATCTAAGAAACACAGCTAAAATAAAATCATGACTGCTATGGACATGCCTTCTCCTCTTGGTGTTTCTATATCTTCTCCTTGGCAAGATCTCTTTTCAAATAGAAGTATCTACCAAACAAAAAAAATCCCATAGAGGATTGCATTCTGTCAATTTGTACAGTCTTTCATGCATTCATGCACAAAACACAGACTAGAAACACAGATGCAAATGCAGAGAGAGAGGGAGAGACGAACAATTCTTACCAAGGACCAGATAAATGTTGCCATCTCAAAGGCATTCTGCATGTACAAGAGAGAGGATAAGGATTGAATTAAATGGAAACAACGTAAATCTGAATCAGAAAATCACGTGTTGCCACCTGAAATACGATGAATTGTATCAACCATAACAATATCTCTGGTTTCCCGAACCAGAATAGATCATCACGTGGCTTTACTTGATCAGCAACACATGGACCTGTTTGTTCCCCAATTTCAAGTGCTAATGAGGACACAACTTGTTGAAGTTTTGTGCCAATCAGCATGACAAGCTTTTTCAAAATTGAGAAACAAACTGTTAATTTTCTAAGATTATAGATTTCCATATAATGATATGTGACAGGATACTTACAATAGCAGGGATGAAAGAAAGCCAAAAATATATATTCAGGCCTGCAGAAACTAGATAACTTTAGCTATTTCATGAAATAACCCCCCCCCCCAAAAAAAACAAAGTTCTTTCTATTTGCATTCAAAAAATAAATAACGGCTTACCATGAATATTTATGAAGATGCACAGTATGGCATACCCCCAAAGTGGCCAGCTGCAAAGTTAAAAGATAACTCAGTTCTAACTTAAACATTAAGTTCATTGTTTCTTTTGGATTAGTAAGTTACACATGCACTAAAATCCACAACCACCCTCCCTCAAATTCAATTTTGGGCGGGAGATGACATATCTGGAGCAGCTCACTGCCAATTGTTGTTGAAACTAGAGTATGCACAAAAAAGTGGCAAACTCAGGATCAAAGAATGATCGATGAGGCATGCAGTTCTTAGTCATCTTTATGGATGAGGTTCTGAACAAGGAAGAGAAATACTGGTTTACCCAAAAAAGGTAAGATAATTGGCAGCTTACTAACCAGGAAATTCACAGATGCATAAAATGTCATCTAAGGATACAAAGTTCTATCACAACATGCTTCAGCAGAACTGAAATGGAATATACAACAGCAGTAGTCAATTAACAGCATAATCTTTTGCACTAGTTATTGTTCATTCACCTATTCGATTATGTATTCATTCATTTTTACCTGGTGTTTCTTCATGTCTTCTACTTTCTCCCTTTTATCTCGTCTTTTCTCTTTCTTGCTGATATTTAGTGTTGTCCACAGTTGTGTATGTATTTTCACACATATTAATCTGCCAGGTATAGGCTGTTGTACTCTCTACTCACCTTTCAAAAGTCTATTTAAAGAGTGAGATTAGATAGGTTAATTACACTGAAAGCTTTAACATGAACAGGATATATACAAAAAATCTACGATGATTTTAAAACTTCTGAAGAGTTGATGCATCAGGGTAGAGGGAATATACTCTAGACCAGATGCAGGCAACTAGAATTCTTATCATTCTTTTCTCCAAGTTGTTTTATTGATAGGGCCAAAGGGCACATGCCAAGTGCACTGGAAGCATAGAAGAGAAATGGAGGAGCAAGAAAAGATAACAAATTCATAATGATTGGGTATAGCTTGAGACATAAAATATAATCCTAGAACTGTAAAATCTAAGATCAACTTATTCAGAACTGCATGGAAGATAAATGATCTAATTCAGGAAAGTGCATACCTAATCCCTAGAATGCCTTGAAATTCATCTTCCATGCTCCGAACCATGTATTTATGAAAGTTATAAGAAAGTGGCAGTTTGTGCTTCTGGTAACATGAAAAAAAAAATGTAACTACATTCAGTATCAGTTGATGTCATACCCTCGGCATAAATGATAATAGGTTATGCAAAGAACACATGTAATGTGATGATGTTACAGTTCTCACTATGACATTCTATAACCAACAAATGTCAAGTGCAAAACTTGACTTTGAGAAAGAAGTGCCATATATCATTGTCGTTATTAATGACCACTAACATGTAAAAGCTAAGATAACTTTTGACTCACATCTGATGTACTTTTCTTTCATCAATTTGCTACATCTGTAGATCGTACTTTTAGCTTAACACAAGATTGTCAAAAGACTCTTGACGCTCCAAGATAAGACAGGTTCTGGACTTAAAAGGGAAGCATGTAGTTTATTCCTGATTAAAGCCAACTGCTATTCTGTTTCTATGTTCATGATTTTGATCGACTTATCAAAACAAAAAATGTTTATGATTTTGATAGTGCTGTTCTCTTTCTTGACCGTTATTGGCTAACATGTCTTTGGCATAATTGTTAATTCAATCTATTGAATAGGCTTTGGGCTTCATTTTGAATTTCCCTTTCTGGCACTAATTTCATTATTCATGTGAGCCACTAATGCTACTACCTTTTTTTAGTGAAACTCTGCCATTCTATATGTTAAGGAAAGTTTGATGTATCAAGGGAAATAATCTTTTGTGTTTAATGTTTTGCCTATTATGTGATTCTCCTATTCTATATATAAGAGACGTTGAAGGGAAAGAGGATTCATCTCTTTCACCTACTTTTGCTAAACCCTAATATGGTATCAGAGCATTACTACTAGGGTTTGGAAAAAGCTGCTTCCGACTTTTCTTTCGTTCTTTTCTTTCTCGCTTAGAATATCTTTCTTCTCAATTTTTTTTTCGACTATAGTCTGAGGGCTGATGCCCGTTAGCAGAAGGGGATGGCACGAGTGGTCCACAATCAATGTGTCATCCCCATCGTTGTTGGTTGGAAAACAGCAGATCCGATAAACGGCTGCTGATGTTCTGGTTATTTTGTCGTTCTGTTTGAGTGTTGGTGGATTCCGCATGGTTGTTCTTGTTTTCCGGTGAACTCTGAATATTGGGGTTGATTTCGGTTGCTTCCGGCGTGTTCTTTGTCGTCGGCGAATGGTTTTCCTTGCTGTCCAGTGAACTCTGTGATTGTTGGGGTTGATTTCTATTGCTCCCCGTGGCTTTATTTTGTCGCAGGCGAAGTTTTTTTGTGTGTGGTGGCCGGCGGTACTCCTGGTGATTGTTAGCGTGTTCTGTTGTGTCTGGTGGGAGCTTCTGTGGTTGCCGGCGGTGCTCCTGGTGATCGCCGCCGAGTTCTGTTGTGTCTGGTGGGGGTCGCTGCACTTGCTCGTCGTTCCCGTGGCATTTGGCAGTCAACATCACGGTAGAAGATGCACCTGCGCGCAGTGATTGAGTTGGCTTGTTTGGGTTGATCCATATTTGACCCGGGTCATTCTGGGCTGGCCCAAACATAACCCATCAGGTTCGTTGGTTTTTTTTTTAAGTTGTGATATTGTTGTTTCTCACACTTATTGGCTGCTTCAGTTTGTACGTGATATTGTTGTGCATTGGTGGGATATTTGGGTTGGTCAGATTGGTGCAATTTGTACGTGATATTATTTGTTTGTTACTGTTGTGTTGGTTGGTATTATGGCTACCAAATCCGAGCTCCTCAATTTATCTTCTTTGGGTAGTGCTCATATGACTTCCGTGAAGCTCAATGGCACAAACTATGTTTATTGGGCACGCTCTGTGGAAGTGTTTCTTCGCGGCAAAGGGCTCTTTCATCATCTGACTAAGGGCAAAGTTGTTGCTGCTGATCCCTCTAGTTCGGGTATTGCTTCTGCAAATCAATGGGATCAGGAAGATAATCTTATTATCTCTCTTATGTTGAATAGTATTGAACCTCACATTGGGTCCTCTTACATCTATCTTCCGACGGCTAAGGATATTTAGGCGCATCTCCAGCATATGTATTCTGGCACTGGGAATGTCACTCGTATTTATGATGTTTGTAAGCAGTACTTTGGCCTCGAACAAGGCTCTCATACTGTGGAGGAATACTACAATCAAGTTGTGGCTGTTTGTCAGCAGAGGAACATGTATCAACCTCTCTCTATTGATCTAACTGTTATGGAGAAGCAACGTGAGGACATCGATGTTGTTCGCTTTCTCATTGGCTTAAAACCTGAATATGAGGCGGTTCGCTCTCAGATTTTGGGTGGTTCAGACATTCCTTCTCTAGCCGAGGTCTTCTCTCGGATTCAGCGTGCTACTCTCGCCTCTCCTACCCCTCCGGTATCTTCTGATCCAAGTGGGGATCGCATTGCTTATGTTGCCTCCCGTGGTGGTTATAGTAATTCGCGTGGGGGACGTGGTAGTAGGGGTGGTCGTGATTCTCGAGATGGTGGTCGCACTGGGTCTCGTGAGTCTAGAAAATGTACTCACTGTGGTCGCAGTAATCACTCTGTAGATTTTTGTTGGGATTTACATGGTCGTCCTTCTGGTTCTGCTAATCAAGTCACTTCCCACGAAGACTCCTTCCCAGCGACTGATCAGGCAACCAATTCCCATCCAGTTCATGATCCTTCTCACATCTCTATTTCACGAGATGAGTATGCCCAATTCTTAGCTCACAAGCATGTCGCTTCCTCTTCCACGGCTACTCTTGCTCAGTCAGGTACTGCCACTCACTGTCTTTTATCCTCTGCCCCAAACCCGTGGGTCATCGACTCAGGTGCCAATGAGCATATGACTAGTTCATCCACTTCCCTTTCTGATTATCATCTTGTTGCTTCCCCTAAGTGTGTCACCCTTGCTACTGGTTCCCGAACTAGTGTTGTCGGATCAGGAAATGTCCATCTGCATCCTCAACTTGATTTATCTCATGTCCTTCATGTTCCTGGCTTTCCATTTAATTTGTTGTCCATTAGCAAGATTACTCAAGCTCCTCACTGTTCTGTTAGTTTTTACCCTTCTTTGTGTATCTTTCAGGATCTGGTGACGGGGAAGATGATTGGTTCGGGGCATGAAGCTGGTGGCTTATAAAACTTGGATCTGCCATGTATCTCTTCACCACGCGCATTTCACTCATCTGTCTCTCCTCTTCAGTGGCATTGTCGGCTTGGTCATCCATCCCTTTCTACTTTAAAACGTCAAGTTGCGAGTTCGTAATGTTGAGTCTTTACCGCGTGAAGCTTGTCAGTTTAGCAAACATCACCGTGTGTCTTTTCCTTTGAGAGTTATTAGTCGCGTCTCGAGTCCTTTTGAGTTAGTTCATTCCGATATATGGGGACCTATCAATGTTCCATCTAATAAATTTCGATATTTTGCTTTTGTTGACGATTTTTCTCGTATGACTTATTTATTTCTTATGAAAAATCGAGCTGAACTATGTTCTATCTTTCAAATATTCCGTGCACAAATTAAAACTCAATTTCAGAAAAAAAAAATGTCTTGCGTTCTGATAATGCCAAAGAATATGAATCTATTGCTTTCCAATCATTTTTTATCTACTAAAGGCATTATTCATTAGACTTCATGTGCTTACACTCCACAACAAAATGGAGTGGCTGAACGCAAAAATCGGCATCTGTTTGAGGTCGCACGTGCTCTCTTAATTCATATGCATGTCCCTAAAAAGTTTTGGAGTGACGCTGTTCTTACTGCATGTTATCTCATCAATAGGATGCCTTCGTCTGTTCTTGACGGTCTCTCCCCATTCTCTGTTATACCCATCCTCTTCTCCTCATCCGTTACCCCTACGGATTTTCGAGTCTGTCTGTTATGTCCATAATCTTGGACCTAGGTTTGACAAGTTGGACCCCCGTTCTACTAAATGTGTATTTCTTGGGTACTCTCATACCCAAAAAGGCTATCGTTGTTATAATCCTCCTCTCCAGCGCTACTTTGTGAGTGCTGATGTTACCTTTGACGAGTCGTCCCCTTACTTTTCTCAGATACTTCCTTCTGATTCTAGTTCGCCTTCTCCCCTGCCCTCCAATCCCGATACTCTTCCTACCTCTTTTCTAGCTTCCTTACCGTCGCCTCCTCCTCCTCCTCCCTTACAGGTATATACTCGTCGTCCTCGGCCACCCGCTCCAGTGCCTTCTCCTTCATCCTTGCCACCTCTAGATCCTGGAAGTTTGTCTTCACCACCTTCCCAATGCTTGGTTGAAAGATTTTTTGCAGCAACGGTTTCATACAAAAGACCTAGGCAAGTTGAGGTACTTTCTGGGCATTGAAGTTGCGCGATCTACAATAGGTATCAATTTGTCTCAAAGAAAGTATGTACTTGATTTGTTGGAGGAGACTGGCCACTTGGGATCTCGGCCTATTGATTCACCTATGGACCCTAACCAGAAATTATTGAAAGATGAAGGTGAGTTGTTTGAAGAACCCGGTAGGTATCGTCGTCTGGTGGGTAAGTTAAATTATCTCACCATTACTAGGCCAGATATATCATATGCAGTTAGTATTGTAAGCCAGTTTTTGGATACTCCTCGGGTTTCACATTGGGAGGCTGTTATACGTATCATTCGGTATCTAAAGAAGTCTCCTGGTCTTGGGATACTGTATAGGCGAAATGGACATCTCCGAGTAGAAGGATTCACTGATGCAAACTGGGCAAGTTCTCCTTCAGATAGACGCTCTACTACAGGATATTGTACGTTCCTTGGGGGTAACTTGGTCACATGGAAAAGTAAGAAACAGACTGTGGTAGCAAGGTCTAGTGCAGAAGCAAAATACAGGGCAATGGCACATACAACAAGTGAACTGACGTGGTTGCAACATTTTCTCACGGAGATTGGTTTTCCAACTCCAACCCCTATTCCACTATTTTGTGACAATCAGGCAGTTGTACACATTGCATCTAATCGAGTGTTCACGAGAGGACGAAGCATATTGAGGTCGATTGTCATTTCATTCGGGACAAATTACTTAATGTAGACATCTCTACACCCTTTGTGAAGACAGGAGATCAGCTAGCGGATATGTTTACTAAGGCTGTGTCTGGTAGCCGGTTGAAGTTTCTATGTTCCAAGCTGGATCTATATGATATATATGCTCCAGCTTGAGGGGGAGTGTTAAGGAAAGTTTGATGTATCGAGGGAAATAATCTTTTGTGTTTAATGTTTTGCCTATTATGTGATTCTCCTATTCTATATATAAGAGACGTTGAAGGGAAAGACGATTCATCTCTTTCACCTACTTTTGCTAAACCCTAATACTATACATCTGCCCTCTCGCTTATATGGTAGCTATTTTGTTCTGCGGAGTACCCTTTTCTAAATATTTGGTCAGGAAGAGGCATATTCCTTCTAGTAGGTGAAACAAAAATGTGTGCAAGTTTCAAAAAGGAAAGTTAGATATTATTGAGAACCATCAAAGATAAAGTAAAAAATGAGTCTTACAAATATGATAATGCCAATTGGTATGTTGGCTATGGAAAATGCTCATAGCAGAGCATGACATGCAGCAAAAGGTATCAGTAGAAGTTAAATACTCACAGTAACAAAGCCCAAACGCAGTGCCAGGTAATCCGACTTCTGTACGGAACTCGTAAATTGCCTTAGAAAGCAGAGCTGCACCATCAGACCACAAATCAAATTCTCTGTAAAGAAATCTGAGAGCTGAAAAGGTCACAAATTGAGCAAAAAATCAATTCTAAAATGCCTTATTCAAAAGAAAGGCATGAAAATCATTGGAAATATGAGTCCCAGGTGGTGTGAGTATTAATTTATACGAGCATGTGAAAGCGGTTGTTCTTGATGTTTGTAATCATTTACCATCAGAAAAGCTACTGGCTAGAGAAGCAATTCTTAAAAGCACAAGGCAAACTGGATCTAATTTTTTATATTTCGCTTATATTTTAATTTATATATATATATAAATTGAATATTATATTCTAAATATAAGTCTCTTATTCAAATCATTCAAAATACCTACTGAAAATATAACAAAATATCCACTACCAAAAGATGCAACGGTAATTAATTGTGAATGAGATGGCCACAGGATGACCTAGATCATCCTAAACACGCGTGATTCTTTTTAAAATTATCCCACTAAGTAAACTGTGTTACGAGAAAATGATGAGAATTTGGGCACATAGGCTATGCAGCTATTTGAAAAACTGACTGACTGAACATATTCTGAATGCCACTCCACTGCTTTAAGGGTTTTTAAGAGACTTATTTTCTATTTATTGTTTGATGTCTTAAATTTAGTCTTCATACTAAAAGAAAGCATAAGAAAACGAACATAAAAAGCAGTATTAAGCTAATTAACAGCAACAGGAGACTACTTTATGATAGCTTGTTATCACTGTCAATAATTAAATGCTCTCTGTATTTTTTGAACTTCTCAAAATACCCAAATTTGGTTTCTCTAAGCTAGGATACACACTATACTCAATGTACTTCTGTTCTAAAATTTAAAAGTGCAGGACTGCAATATTACACTTTGTTAAGCTCGTTTACATCCTTTTTCTGTTTATTTTAATCTTTGGAAACTAAGGCAGAATTTAAGGTCATTTGCTTGATCGATTCCAAAGAAGAAGGAAGCACGTGCACAAAAATAAAGGGGGAAAAAGAGAGCACATTAATGTAGTCTAAATTTTCGTATATGTTACAAGAATACAAGTAATGAATAATCACCATCCAAATAAGAATCCGACTCCTGCTCCATGGATGAGACGTGTGATGGAAAACAAAGGTGGACTGTCGCCTCATCACTTTGTTTTTCTTTGCTACAACACAGACCAAGGTTAGAGAGCTATACAACTGGGATATTGAAAAGTAATTCCTCAATCAGAGTGAAAATACAAACATACATGTCGATTGAACTTTGGAAAGATAAAGCAAGATATTACGCTACAAAATACCCACAAATTGAAAAGAAGTAACAACAGACAACAGGTTAGTCTTGCGCATCCTCGGACTTCCCTTGACTGGAAAATCAACTGAACTAAGCATATTCTGGACAAGTAGGCTAGACAAGATATGGCGGTTCTGGGTTCATAGGTCACGTATACATATTGCATCGTTTCATTAGGAAAGAAAACAGACCAGGAAATGTAACAGTCAAGAAAATCAGTAAGTCACTAACTCCAGTGTAGACCAAAGCTTGAGTCCTCTAATGATTCAAATCTCTAATTTGGTTGTGTACCTTGCAAGTTCCCATCAGCTGCTAAGCTAGCCATGGTTTCCCATTTCCTCCAACTGTAGATCTACAAAGACAAGAAAGTTTGAAAACGAATAAACCACTGAAGTGATTTAGGAGCAAAATACATCACACAAATATGGAGTCATACATGTTAACTTTAGAGAGATTTGGATAAAACTGTGTTTTGTCTTCGTTGAGACCTTCTCTTATATAGGAAGATTACACCGCTGTAATTACATAGATTCTAGCTAAGGAAATAAAAGTTGTACAATCAAAGGAAAATAACCGATCAAGCTATACAAGGAAATAATCGAAGACGTTCGGAGAGGAAAATAATAACGATCGAATTTGAATTTGAATTGACCATGAATTGGCCAGCTATGCTGTCCGTTGACATCCCCCCTCAAATTGATGCGGGTAAGTTGAGGAGCGTCAATTTGCTAACAAGAAATTGATGGCGCTGACATGTCATGGGTTTGGTGAAGATATCGGCAACCTGTAGAGTGATGGAAATGTGGGGGAGGGTGATCACTTTGCGATCAAATGCTTAGCGAATGGAATGACAATCAACTTCAATGTGCTTGGTCCGCTCATGGAAGACAGGATTGACAGCAATTTGGATGGCACTCGTGTTGTCGCCATGAAGAAGGGTAGGATGTGTCTGTGAGAAGCCAAGTTCAGTGAGGAGACCACGTAGCCAGATAATTTCGGAGCAGGCAGCAGACATGGCACGGTACTCAGCTTCAGCCTTCAGTAGAGGACTTAGAGACACAGTCCTGCTTCTTACACTTCCAAGAGATAAGAGAGTCACCAAGGAACATGCACCATCCGGTAGTGGATTTTCGAGTATCGGGACAACTAGCCCAATCGGCATCGCAATATGCTTGCAGCTGAAGTGACGCATTGGCAGGGAAAAACAAACCACGAGTAGGAGAGCTAAGAAGATAACGAATGATTCGACGGATAGCAGCTAGGTGAAGATGCCGCGGAGATTGCATAAACTTGCTGACAGTATGAACAACATAAGATATGTCGGGCCGAGTGACAGTGAGGTAGATAAGAGTACCAACCAACCGTCGGTAGAGAGTGGGATCATCAAGAAGGTCGCCTTCATCACTCCGATATTTGACATTTATTTCCATAGGGGTGTCCACAGGGGTAGTCTCGGTGAGGCCAGCTAAAGTGACAAGGTCCTGAATATATTTGCTCTGAGTTAAGAAAATGCCTTGTGGCTGACGATGGACCTCCAAACCCAAGAAGTAGGTGAGATGACCGAGATCTTTCATATGGAATGTGGTATGTAGTAGCTGTTGTAGCTTAGAAATGGCACCAAGATTAGAACCAGTAATGATAATGTCGTCCATATAAACGAGACGAAGAACTAAACCAGTAGCTGTCTTTTGCAGAAATAAGGAGGAGTCATACTGACTTTGGGTGAATGAGAAGCCACGTAGAGTGCTTCGAAATTTTTCAAACCATGTCCGTGGAGCTTATTTCAAACCATACAAAAAACGATTTAATTTACAAACATCATTGGGAGAAGAGGTAGGCATACCGGAAGGGAGTCTCATGTAAACTTCTTCCTGAAGATCTCCATGTAAGAAAGCGTTCTTGACATCCATCTTATGTAATGGCCAGGATTGAGAGGCGGCAAGTGCAAGAAGTGTGCGCACAGTGGTCATCTTGGCCACAGGAGCGAAGTCTCATCATAGTCCAGACCATATTCTTGTTTATTCCCAAGAGCCACCAATCGAGCCTTGTAGCGATCTAAAGATCCGTCTGACCGAAGCTTGATAAAGAAGACCCATTTACTGCCAATTGGTTTCACAGAAGGAGGGCATGCCACAATGTCCCAAGTTTGATTTTCTCCAAGTGCTTAGAGCTCTGCGTCCATTGCTTTCTGCCAACACTCATGTTCCATGGCCTGTTTATAAGATGAGGGAATAGGAATGGTGGACAAAGTAGTTGTGAAGGAGAAAGGAGAAGAGAAACCAGGTTTGATTTGGGGGTCTACGAACGCGTGTACTTTGTCTTAGAGGTGCAAGTCCATTAGTAGGAGCTGAAACAGGACCAGCAGCCGAGGAATGATCGAGGGGACATTGTGGCATGCCCTCCTTCGTTGAGACCTTCTCTTATATAGGAAGATTACACCGCTGTAATTACATAGATTCTAGCTAAGGAAATAAAAGCTGTACAATCAAAGGAAAATAACCGATCAAGCTATACAAGGAAATAATCGAAGACGTTCGGAGAGGAAAATAATAACGTTCGAATTTGAATTTGAATTGACCATAAATTGGCCAGCTATGCTGTCCGTTGACAATACAGTGGTATTCAAAGAGGAATTGGAAAGGGATACGGGGTAATATGAACTAAACAGATGGACGGAACGTAGCAAAATTGGGCTTCACTATCATACAGCTTTGGTAATGACACATTCCTATACCTTTTGCCATGGTGAAATGACTTTGTATTAGATGATTTGGAAAGACCCCATTTCAAAGGATGGATTCATGCCTCTAGAATTACCAAGGTGAACATGGTCTACACTTGAGTAAATAACTGAATCATTTTCAAGAACTATAGCATTTCTCAATTCATGGTAAATCCACTTTGATTCACTATCAGCTAATAATATACAACACTTAAACATTGTCAAAGCGACACGATAGCTTAATTGAATTACATAAAATGACAACTAAATGTTGTGTGATTCTATAACACAGACGTATTTGTTTTCCGACAGTATCTGAGTAAAGAAGAAAGAACCACGACTAGGCTCCAAAGGCGAATGAATTTATCTTTCAAAATTTGGATGTCCCCATTTCAAACAAATGCATGCAGTCTTTCATACACCATAGAAGTACATACACATTAGTATTTTTAAAGCAATATCCGAACACACCCTCAAAGGAGCAAGAATAACACGTGCTCACACAGAGAAGCTCCTAACGTGAACCTGCTGTTTGTATTAGGGATATGAGACTGCACCTTGCTCATAGCCAGACCAACTGCCAGGCAACTATAGAGTACATGAGTGATCCCAAGAACAAACAAAAAGCGGTGAAGCTGTGCAAGACCCTCATATGAAACAAATGGTTCGCAACCCTGCAATCAGTCATTGATATCAGTGTGGTCAATTCAAGCAGAGAAAGAACGCTCTCCGCAAAATCATTAGTCTTCAAATATGAAGCAGTAATTTACCTCACCGCATTGAAGAGTGGAAAGAGCTTTTGGAGGAATATCAGTTACGTTAGTAGCAGAGAAAGAACGCTCGAGCATAACGTTCCCATTGATTGTGTAATCGTTCTCAGAACAAATATAAAACCTACTGGTGAAAAGAGATGAATTGACACAAATCTCGGAGATCAACCTTGCGCATTGTGCCAACAACAAAGATATAAGACCAAGCAGCATCAGCTCTAACAAGAAGGGAAAAATGTCAGTTTGAATTAAACTCAAAATCTGACAAAAACAATGACTTTATAGAGAGTCTCAGCTCTCACTCACGTCTACAACAGAGATAGGAAAAAGACTAATAAACAAAAAAGCAAAACAAAATCGAAGCTTGAAACCTAGATCGCAACAGTTAACATAAGTCAGAGCTAGCGTCATTAAAAGTAATCACCTTCCTTAAGCTTCTCCAAAGAAGCAAAAAGAGCCTTCCTCCTCGTCCTCTTCAACCACTGTACCCAGCAAACATTAGAATTAGATAGCTTCTTCAACTCCAAAAAACATTATTTCTCTAGCTCAATTCATTTTAACCAATTTGATATGCGACATCTGATAAGTTCGACAGGATAAGCCAAATAATCTCTTTCTAATTCAAAACAACAGGGACAAGTTAAACATTATTCTTAATTTCCTTTTTCCAACATTTTCTCGGAGGCCAAACAGATTATCCTTATGCAGTTTTTATTCTCGTAGCTTTCCTAACTTCAAAAACTAGGACAAATATTCTCTAATATTTTTATCATCTTCTCACTTTCACACATTTTCAACCGAGCAGAGCATTATGGACACTTGATCAACTCCGGTTAATAATTTTGGTGGTCCGCAATAATAAAAGAATGTAAATTTGACAACACAACTTCCTTCGATCTTCCCACAAGTTACGAGCAACCACGCAAAGCATCCTCACAAACCTCATCTTCTCCCACCCTCTCCAAACATGACTCAACTCTGAGTGGGTCCCCCAAAACCCAAAGTCCAAATTTCGACCCGTTCTGAGAAACCAAACAGCATACAAAGACCATGACTGTAATGACTGAAGCAACCAAATATGTCGGTGTCTCTGCCAGAGACCGCTGTTGTTGTAACACCTCCTCCATTTCTCACGTAAAGCAAAACAGCCGTCAGCCTATGAACTCTTACCGTGGAACTTCTCAACACTTTCACGAGAAAACTGTGGTCTTTTTCCCGAATAAACGGAGGCCCAGCTGGAAAAATGGGAAACCAGCTCCCAAGTCCCAAGTGAAAGATCAAGGAAATGGGGAAGCGGGATAATTCCAGATGTGAGACATTTTCTTTGTAGTTTTTTTATTAGGTGACGGTGTCTATGCCTTTTCCGGTGGTCGGATCACGTTCTGAATTCAACGTGTGCCCATTTATAGTTTATTGTTATTTGTCAGTGATTTTTGTTTTTGGGTTGGTATTTGTCAGTGATTTTCTAAAAAAAAAACCACCTTCTATTGAATTGAAATTCGTGCTCTCATCTCTCTCTCAAAAGCGATTCCAACTTTCCAACAAACCCCATGTGGAGATCGAGGCACATGTTTCACTCTCTCTCTGAACCCCCTTTTTTTTGTTTAAAATTTGGAGATCAATTTTTAGACTGAATTCAACCCTTTTTTTGTATGGCTAAAATATATTTTTTCTTGAAATCTTTTTTTCGTGAAAAGTACGGAAACAGTTTTCATGATTTCACGTTAGGATAAATTGGTTCATGTAGTTTCAAGTTAAACGAATTAGTTTCTGCGGTCAGCGAGAGGTTGCAACGCACGCTTACTTGTCAAAAAGTTGTCACGTGAATATCGATAAGTTGTCAAATTACACGTGGAATTCATTCAGATTAAAAAAACAAAAAAACACTCACGTCTAACAGTCGAATGCAACCAGATGTGGTTCTTTGATCGGGAAAAATGGCGAAACCAAGATGAACGTGGTCTGATTTAGGACCAATATGAAGAAAGGAGGATTTCGAGATTTCGGGATAGGGCTTTTTGGGGGGGGGAAATGAAAGAAAGACGAATTTGGGGATTTCGAGCTAGGGCATTCGACTGCCAGGTGTGAGTGTTTTTTGTTTTTTGTTTTTTTTAAACTGAATGAATTCCACGTGTGCAATTTGACAACTCATCGATATCCACGTGGCAACTTTTTGACAGGTAAGCGTGGTTCGTTCACGACTTGACGGGGGGATTGACGGAGGAATTGAGTTGCAAACTCTCGCTGACCACAAGAACTAATTCGTTCAACTTGAAATCACAAAGACCAATTTGTCATAACGTGAAACCACATGGACTGTTTCCGTACTTTTCCCAAATTTTTTTATGGAAGGTAATATAGATTTTATTGAGATTTGAAAAAAAATATATATATTAGAGTTTATAAAAAGAAGGGTTAATGACCAAAATAGTCCCTGGGTTTTATGCCCTTTATCGATTTGGTCCCTGAATTTCCAATTTGGTCACATAAGTCCTTAGGTTATCCTCATTTATCAATTTGGTCCTTGGGTTTTCAATTTGGTCACATAAGTCCTTAGGTTATCCTCATTTATCAATTTGGTCCCTGGGTTTCCAATTTGGTCACATAAGTCCTTAGGTTATCCTCATCTATCGATTTGATCCTTCCATCCAATTTCGTCTCCTCCGTGCACAGTCAGCTAACGGTGAGCCACGTCACCACCAATAACATCGCGACACGTGTATGCTTTTTTTATTATTTTAAAAAAACTCACGTCCACCTGACATATTCGTAAAAAAGAAAAAAAAAATCGAACGGGGGAGACCCCCCATTAGATAGACGAAGGGAGCCCAGATCCATTTTTTACCAAAAATCAGTCATGCTGGTCGTCTATTTTTCACGGAGCGAAGAGATATCCAATCTGAAGCTGTTGGTGATCTTTGAGATTTGAATCGTGTCGTGGATTTTCTATTTGTTGCTCTCTGTTTGCAGATTGATTTGGGGGTAGTGGCTTATTTTAATGAGACGTCTAAGTAGAAATTGGACGGAAGGACCAAATCGATAAATGAGGATAACCTAAGGACTTATGTGACCAAATTGGAAACCGAGGGACCAAATCGATAAATGAGAATAACCTAAAGACTTATGTGACCAAATTGGAAACTCAGGGACCAAATTGATAAATGAGGATAACCTAAGGACTTATGTGACCAAATTGGAAATCCAGGGACCAAATCGATAAAGGGCATAAAACTCAGGGACTATTTTGGTCATTAACCCTAAAAAGATTTTAAACACATGAAAAAGATGTTAGATTTTTGGTGAAGATTTGATAAAATTTGTAAGAGAGTGATCGAGAAGGACCTGACCAGTGACCCATCCACATAATACATCTTTTTTTTGCTAGGTTACAGTATTACACTTTGCCCAGGCAAGTGATCGATGTTTCATGCATATTTAGAAGAAAAAAAAAAGATCGATGTTTCATGCATGGTACGTGAACATAACTAAGCAATCCGTTGAAAGCGTGGGAAGGAAAAAAAATGAGCGGGTGTGATTGGTCAACCCGAACCCGGAACTCGGAAGGTAGGGTGTAGTAAATAAACCGGCCAATTGAAACCGAGTTGTTTCGACCCAATTTAGAGCTACCAGTACTGCTGAACTGAGCTCTACGCGCTTCGAACTACGCACAGACCCAGTTTATGTAAGGCCCATACAGCTTATTGAGAAGTGGGCGGGATGATTGAGCCCAAGTGGGCGGATGCTTTCCCCGCTCGGAAAGGCTGAAACTTTTGGGCTGAACACTGTAGTCAGGTCCAGATCAGCCCAAAGTCATATTTTTCAGTTTTTAATGAAAATTTAAAACTGATAAGAATTAAGTAATCCAGTTGAAAATTTAATCAAAATTGATTGTTTTTTTTATAGTTATCAAAAAAAGAGAAAGGAAATATAATGTTGCAAATTGTAGCAAGTTCCCACAACTGGCATGATAAACATAAACACAGTACAATGTAAGGATTCTATCAACAAATGATATAAGATTGGAAGCTGAAAGCTCCCTTCCAGAAAATTGTAAGCAAAGCTCGCTCATTCAAAGCCCTAAAGTTCTAAGAGGCCACTCTCGTGATTGAGAATGAGTCGGACGAGAGGGGTAACTTTCTGTCCATGACGAGTCTATTCCAGTCCACCATTCCTCAATCTCTTGACTCTGGTAAAGATTATCAATTGATCCCGTGTAGGAAAATGTGTGGGGGCTGTTACAATAGACGTGATCCAGATCGTGATCGAGACCTAATTATAGTTCCCACCGTAGCTCGTCGTTGTGTTCTGAACCCCGTAACCTAATGAAGTGGGTAAGTACATTAGAAATGCAAGCTGAGCTGGTAGGATTGCGAAGTCTTATGTATGTCAATCCTTTCTTTCTTCCGGGCATCAATCCCATGTAAACAAAAAGGCATTTGGTTTGTCCAATTCCTTCCTATTTTGCACTAAATTACTTATTTATCAACCGTTTAGACTTTGCATTTCTACCATTCATTTGGACAAAATTGTCGTTTTTAGGGGAAAATACACTTTATACTCACAAACTACCAGGGTAGTGACACATTGCACCCCAAACTACCATCTTTAAGACATTGCACCCTCAAACTATCAATGTTAGACACTTTAAACCCTAAACTACCCACTTCGACACATTACACCCTCCAACTACTAATATTAAACACTTTGCACCCTTCATTTGACAATAATACCCTTAATAAATTAATGAATTGACGACAATATCTTTAATATATACAAAATGCGTCAAGGGTATTATCGTTATTTTAGTCTACAAATTTGACATAAGGTGCAAAGTGTCAAAAATTGGTAGTCAAAAATCGTTATTAGAGGGTGCAATGTATCAAAATTGGTAGTTTATGGTGCAAAGTGTAAAACCTATGGTAGTTTGTGGGTGAAAAATGTATTTTCTCCCATTTTTATTTAGTTAAATGACAACTTTACTCCGTACAAAATATAATCGTCATTTTACTGAAATAAAAGAACAATTTTTCTCTAAATTAACAGTGGGGTGGAAAGTGTAAACTGTTATTAGTTGTCCGTCTAAATGTAAGGAAATTGTAAATTTGGATTACAAAATGTCAGAATCCCAATTGTGGCTGCAAAAAAACAGTATTTTTTTTCCAAAATTCTATTTGCATGCACCAACCCATATCCTGTAAAGGAGAGAAAAACAAAGCTTAGTCGATGACTGACATAATCAAGCACCCGTTTTGTTAGATAAAATTTAATCAAATCCTAATACTTCAGGAAATTACATAGGAGCCACATATAGTTCACTGAAGAATAGCATGAAAAAAAAACTCTTTCCGTAGAGTAACAAGTTTCAATGTCCCAAAACAATTGAAGCCAATGAATAAACAGTCAAAAAATTCGTCGCCTTGCTCTGGATTTGCTGGCACTGCCCCACAAACGCTCTCCATACTCGTCGTGTTCGACAGGTGACTTGTTTGATGGAGAATAGATTAGAGGCCTAATTCCGAGTAATTCGGGGTCCTGAGAAAACTTGTAAGGTAGTTTGCCATCGTCCATTTTCCGAAAAGTAATGGAAATCCTGCATAATCGAGAACAACAAAAAGAATGGTTCTTGATATCTGGACATCAGTCTTTCTTTTGATAGTGACAAGGACCAAATGAAGGGATACCTTTTGGCTAGGACACTTGGAATGCAGTGTTGGGTAATATCAGCTCCATTACCATTTAGAATCAGCACTGATCTGCAGAATGGAGAAATGGAAGAATGTTAGAAGCAAGGGACTCAGAGATTCAGAGACTAAGAGACACAAGATCCCTGGAAAAGAAACACTGCGAAAAAAGCAAAAAAATTTAAGAGAAGCACACAGAAGATACCCGACAGGCAGAGGTATAGAGACAGGTCCGGAAAACTCTCCTGGATTCACAGGTTTCAGAGTTAAACCAAACACTATATTGCATTCACTCAACAATGACAGACTGCAAAACGGTCGAACAAAGTCGTGATGGTCGATATGAGGGGGAATGCAATCGCCTTCTTTGTATATATTCACGATGCAGCTGTCAGGGATGCATGACGGAGGCAGAACATCCCACCTAACCATCCTCTTGATAATTTTCTTGAACAAGGATGGTAAGGGGTCCACCACTTCATCTCTTTTGATGCCTGGAGGGTTCCCATTTTTGTCCTGTAAGGTTGACAAAGTGACATGGAAATCGTTCTGAAAGCTAAACGGAAAGGTTAAAGCACCTAAAAGAGTTGGAAATTTTACCGCTGCATAATTGTAGCAACAGCCAAATTGTAGAGTCACTCTTCCTTTACCACGCATCCACTTTCTAGGTTCTGAATAGGTACGCTCTGTAAAAGTAGTGCAATTGAATAGTTATTGGAGAGAGCAAAGAGCAATGGAGGCTAGCTCTACTTATTTGGGGCATTTCATTTGCAAGTCTTTATCTTTCCAGTTTCATTTGAGTATGTATTTTCTTACATGTTATTATAAACTAATTGAGCCCCATACCAAAAGTCTAACAGGATTTCCCAAAGCAAAACAGTAAGACAATGCAGAGGTATATCATGTAGCTCATGTCTTTCTTTCGAAAACAATGCAAAATTAGACTCTAAAGCCCTTCTAAGAGACTGGCTCTCCTTTAATTTGAGTTGTTCTCTTTTGGATCAACCCTTTAAGATATTTTCCGAAATCTTCCTTAAAAATACCTCTAAGCATTCCCTTTTGCCCCATTCTTTGGAACTCGTAGATACATTCCACAATCTGCTTCTGCTCCTCAGCGTTAAAAACCTGCGTATGAAGCTCTAGGCCTTGAAGCACATTTATTGGTTTGCCACCTATCCTCTCAATATGGACGAAGTCTTTTTTCCTGTCAACTCGTGATATTCGGAAATGCTCCTTTTGCTCCTCAGATAATCCATTGTCAGCTCCAGAGGAACCTCCGCTGAGCCCATCATTCAGCGATAGTCTACAAGCCCAATGTTCAAATGAGCTACGCTTGCTGTTTACTGATTCATAAGAACTAGAGGTCGACCCTGTTCGCCATGAAGAGTATACAGGTTCAGGCATTTGAGGAAAGCTCTCAGAAGTATGCACTCGCTTATAAGGCCTCCGGTCCAAATATTCTGAACTTTCAATGCCATCATTCACCTTTTCTGCATAAAATGGAACTGAAAAAAAAAGTCTTAATTCAAGCTTGTATAGCCATCAGAATTGTCTGTGAAATTACTGAAACAGAGATTAACATCTAACATATGGCAGTTCAAAAGAACGATCTCAATCTCAACCACGAACAGGTCAAAATCTGTCGAAGAAATGCAAGTCAACCCTGACAAACTAATTAGTCCCAGAAATCAAGAAGCAAGGCAAAAAGCTTATACCTTCTCTCCTCGGACTTCGTTCTCCGGAGCTTCTGCTCCGTAGAGACGTCCATGACGAGCCTCTTTCGGGGCGACGGTAGTCTCTCCGGCGATGACCCTCAAAGTTTCTTTCAGGTCTTGCTGTCATGTCGGGCTTTGGCCTGGTTCTTATTCGCTGAGGACGAATTGTATGGACTATGAAAAGCTTTTCTTTGCAATCCTACTCCCACTCTGGCATTGATTACAAACCCCTTATGAGACACAGAATTGACTTTAGCTTGACTTCGGAGATGCCTTGCTTTTGGTAGGGAGAGAGAGAGAGAGAGGGGAAAACAGTAGGATCTTTCCATTATTGACGCGGTTGCCAAAATTTTTATTGGGTATCCTTCATTTTTAATTTTTTAATTTTTAATTCTTGAGTTTTTTTTTTTACGAAATCTTCCTTTCGTCCGTCTGTCGTCCATATACTTAACGGCACATAAAGCGGTCGACTGGGTATATATGTTGAAAGTGAGCGGTCGACAGATACAAATTTGCTGACGTGTTAGAGAGCTCCGTGAAACATATGGACGACAGATTGACGGAATAACCATTTCATCAGACAAAGAAAAATCAAGGACTAAAAATTTGAAAGTTGAAAGTGAAGAATTAAAATGAAAAAGTGCCCAAAACTTAAGGACTAAAAAATAAATTTCCCAAAAAAATTTGTATGTACAAAAATCGGTGAAATTAGATTTTTCCTTTGATATTCTTGCATTTTAAAGTAAAAATACAATAATATTAATAAAAAGAATCTTCACTTTCAACCCTTAATTTTTAACCAAATATTAATTACCGGTTGAATTAGGAAACTCGCATTTAACTTATAAACAATCAAAATCCAGCATTGCAACAATTTACTAAATTCCGGTAATTGACATTTGGTTGAAAGTTAGGAATAGATATAAAGGTTTATTTTTTTCAAAGAAAGATAGTGCTTCTGAATTTTATTGATAAACCTCACTTATGCAGGAAGAACAAAGTGTCAGAGATAATACAAATTTAAATATAAGAATATTTTTTATAATGTTTTATATTATCTTTATAAATAGATGCCTTCAACTTGTAATCTGTATGCACTATAATACAAAATTATGTATTTTCACATTGAATTTACTATTTATCTCCCTTCTTCGTTCTAACATTTTTCTTCGTTGTCAATTTTGATTTTCCAAGCCAATAAATTCATTCAAAATGGTGTTTATGCCGATTTAATTCTGAATTTTCAAAGCTATTTGACGGTTTGAAAGTGTAATAGTCAGGTTAGGATGGCAACTCCCTTCTTCTCATATAGCTAATGGGTAAAAGTGCTGGATTTTTGAATATTATTTTTCTCTTTTTCTTTTGGTCTGGGCGAATATATTCCCTCCGTCTTTCTTTTGCAAGTAGTATAGAGCAATTCACTTATTAAAAATAAAAATAAAAAGTATAGAGCAATTCAGTTCCAGGGACTATTGGCTTGGGCAAGTGAAAAACAATCCATTTCTCGCAAAGCCAGGAGCGAATGACAGGAACTACGGGGCTGGATGTCTGGAGCAGAAGTGAATGTCTGAAACTTGGGAGCTCATACATTTGTATTGGGTTTTTGTTCCATGGAATGAATCTTAAATATCATACACAGGAATGAATTCAGAAAACACACGCCGAACTGAAGAACAGTTGAAAGTGACCAATACCGCATAGCAGAACAAAAGTGGTCAGATGATACTTCTACCCTGTTGTCCGGCGGCATTCATCTTAAAACCATATCAAATGGGTTTAGAGAAACAGAAGTTTAGATCCCAAATCTGAGAGCCTGACTTGGTCTCGTCAAGAACACAGCAGCCATCATATTTGCCTGCCAACTGGGTAGAGAAAAGATGCTGCAGAAGGAGGAGATGGCTCAACTGGCAACCTGGATGCAGAAGTTAAAACGAAGACTATAACATCTAATGGCAAATCATCAAGGGGTTATTTCAGATGGAATTCACTTCCTCTCTTAACCAACCTCTAAGTTGTGTGTCTCCTCCTGCAAGAACCACCAAGGACCATTCTTCCATAATAATCTGGAAAAAGAAATCAAATAAAAGGCCAGTTGTTTGGTTGCTAAGAAATATCTTCTTAAAAAAGATTAAGGTTGTGTTTGCTAACAAAATTTCACAAAATTTTTCACCAACTCACAATAAAATACTACAATATAATTTCCCTCTCTCCCATCAAATCATAACTTTTCACTACAAAAAATATAAAAAATTACCTCTCTCTTCACTTTTTCACTAAACCCAATACCAAAAATTTTACAACACAAATATACCCAAAGTTGAAATAGATGTGAAAGTAAAGAACGAGAGAGAGAGAGAGAGCACAGATCTAGCACGCGGTACCTCAAGTATCCAGCTACAGTACGCAGGCCCATGAAAAGAGTTAAACCACACCAGACTCCCGGAAGACCAATTACAGAGGGAGCATACAGCAAAAATGCAGACGAAATTGCCCCTACCACCATCTATCAATTATTTGCATGTTCGTTAAAAGACACATTATATTAAAAAATCAGACCTACTAATTAATCAAGCTTACCATAGAGCAAGCGGCATATGAGAAGTCTGAAATGCCATAATGGAGACCATCAAATATGTAAGCCAGGGCATTTATAGGTTGACTGGCACTGACAAACTGCGGTAGATGTGAAGAGAAGCTTAACAGAAGGATAAAAACACAAGTCCCTTTGGAGTCATCCATCAAAATTGGAGTGCTACGGTGATTTACAAAAACACTGAACAAAGTATTTGAAATCTCAAAATAGACGATGAACAAAATCTTGGCGCAATCCAAAAGCAAAAAGAGATACATACCAGCAACCCAGATCGAACAATTTGTAGTACTTCGGAATCGTTAGTGAACAACCTAGCTAGAAAACCAAAGGATATGCCCAATATGACAGCTAAGGAAATGCCTGTGAATAGCCCTGTCTGAAAACATATATGAGTAGTTGTAAGACCACCTTGTGGGGGGAACTAGAAAAGAAAAGAAACACTTCAAAGTGTGAATTGAGCATTGGAGATGATAGTATAGCAACAAGCAAAAATGAAGTCACCTTTAGAGCGAAATAAGTAATTTCTTTCACAGTGCTGTAGTCACCTTTAGCATAAGAACTTGCAATAAGAGCCTACGATTGACAAGGACTCTTCAGTAAGTTGGTAATTGGTAAATCAGAGCAATGAAAGCACGGTGATATAATAATTCAACTACAAGATCTAACAAGAACAAAATACATGAAAATAATTCCCAGTATATCCATCTTTTCATACAATAATTTAACCATGAGAATGACCAATAGCCGCTAATAAAACTTTCAAGTCATAGTCCAGAAGATGGAACAGAGATGTAGGCAGACAACCTGCTTCATGGAAGGCAATGAATTGCCCACGTATCTACCTTGATCTCCTTACAGAATGCAAGTGTCACGCACGTTAACCATGTTGCAAAATTTATGAACAAATACAGGAAGCTATCAATGGTTTAAAGAAGAGAATATTAAATAAGATAAATGGAAATTTGTTACCTGACCAGATGCAGCTTGTGCATCAGCAAGAAGAGATACAGATAACCACACTTGCAAGCATATCTGATGAGCAGCCATGGCTAACGGTCCCAGACGAGCAGCCATAGATGTGCTCAAAGTTATTGTCAAAACAGCAGCTAGGGTTCTTCCAAGTAGAAAGCCACCTTAGCAAAAAAAAATAATAGCCAATGAACAGAAAAGTACATACTTAGACCTCAAAAAATGCTCGCGTTTTACCATTTGAATATCGAGTTTGCATATAATTAACTTTCTGACATGTTAAGATAGGTATCTGCATGTTGTCTAGCTTCAACTTTTTGGAGTGTACCAATCAGTCCAAACTAGAAAACAGTAAAAATTTGAATGCATCATTAAAAAACCATTCATCCTATCAGATTTTTCAGGCGTACTACTATGGATACCAGCATCCCTCAGGACCCGAACCTAACATATAAAACATCTCAAAGACAACAAATTCAATGAAAGGATAGAATGACTACCATTATAGCCAAAGGCAGATGGAATGAAGCTAAAGAGTTGGGGAAGGCGTTGTCTATATATGCTATCTCAGCAGGAAATACTCACCCGATCTAAGGTAGCCGCCAAAATGCAAAGTTTTCACACTGGGAAGTGATAATACAGTCCTCTTGTTAAGATACCAGATCATCAAAAATGTGACAATGTATCTGGAAATATGAAAGCACATATTTTCAATTGCAAGGCCAGGAATAACAGAAGCAAAAAGTTAAACACAAAGAGTGAAAGCACATACTGAGACACAACAGTAGAAATGGCAGCACCAGTTACACCCAAGCGAAGATAATACATTAGTAAAGGAAATAAGAATACAGCTGAAAAATTCCCAATTCCTGCAAATCAATCGTCTACATCCATTATTAAGATTGAAAAAACGAATTAATAAAGAATACATAAGTGACACATGCTTGACATCTAAATACTTGTGGTACTGATATCCCTCACATTTCTTTCAACATATTACTTCCAGAAGCTAAACTAAACACTTGCCTAGGCATAATACAGGGGTCTGTGTATCCTTAAATCCCCGGAAAATGCCTTGAATGGCCAGAGAAACAACCACTGCAGGGGCACCAATTGCTCTAAGTGAAAGAAATTGTTCTGATGGAATACGCATTGATGAAGCCTGTTTACATAAATGAGCATGAGAATAAACTTCACTTGGCAAGGGGAAAAGGATTCATATGCAAAATGGAGATAGAAGTGCATAAAGGTGAGATGATCAGGACAGTAGGTTTGCTTCCAATAGGTGACACTGATATTAAAACCAAAATGAAAATTTTGCGGGTCAACTGGAGGAAATAATATGAAGGAATGCACAGAGATCTTATGTAGAATCTACCGACTTTACTTACAGGTGATATGCCCATCATGCTCAGAAATAGTCCAGACCCCAAATACATTGCCAAAGCCTCGAGGATCCCAATTACAACTGCTAAAAGTAGGGCAGTAGAGACAGAGGGTAGTAGCTTTCTTTCACTCATATCATCGAGACCTGTATACCAATTATTTCAACTTTAGAATAGAACCTCAATAATCGGCTCATTTACCTCGTGCTTCTTGTCTTCAATAAAAGTGGGAGAATTGATTCATCACACTCTGGAGCCTAATGGAAACCGTCTAGCATATAGTGTAATTTTCACCTGAATTAGATCCCTTGCTTGCGTTCCTTGAAATGTCTTCAGCCACAAATGATGTTGCAACACTCAGGAGAGGTATATTGAAAACCTTTGATATGATGTTGAAAATTGACATAGACAGACCAGCCGAGGCCAACTCCAAGGGCCCTTTTCACATGGTTAGAAATCAAGGGCCTAATCAGTAATGCTAATTATAAGTACTTGTGCCCAGTATTAACAAATATATCTGAAAGAAAACAATCAGTATGTGGAAGCAACCAATAAATGAAATTCCAACTGCACATTCACTGAATTTTGTGTTAGTCCTACGAACTCACATATAATGTGCCTACCGTGAACAAACATATGAGTTGCTCAACTCGAAAGGCCTAGAAGATTGAAGCTCCAAACTCTCAGATTCTATATAGATATCAGGTGGAATGCTGGAAAGAAAAGACAACTTGATAAAATGATAATAAAAGGAAGCTAATTTCTCAAGCAGTTAGACCATTTTCATTTGCCTTATTATTTCTGTGATCAAAATGGAGCCTTTGCCTACATGCTCCACATTATAATTGCAAGCACTCCCAATCAATCAATGAAAAGAAATGTACACTGAAATGAAAGAAACACCTTCCACGATGGTCATAAGTGTTAAATGTGCATCTACTTGGTTTTGGTCGATGACAGACAATGGTTCAAGCTCAAAGCAGCCTCGCAGCAATTGTAGACCACGGAATTTATTACTACCCTGATAAAAGCGACAGATGTTCTTAGGTATAACAGTTTATTGTACATAGCATTGACGGGAAAACTGACCTAATCTGCCAATGTAAGCAGTTTCCATCAATTGTGCCAAAGGTTCGATTGCTTGTCCAGCCATGGCTGGTAAAGAAAGTATAATAAGTTCAGTCTGGATATTTGGCGGGCGTGATTGACTGGTTGTGAATGTCACAGCAACCTCACTGCAAATCAATGAAGGAAGGGTATCAATAATTGATCTGTATGGGTTCACAATTATTTATTCGAAAGATATCCCCAGAACTCCACTTATTTCTCCTGCCGTGATGCATTTTAACTAGTGTGCCAAGCACCAAAATTTTGAAGTGATAAACAAAACTCATTAGCAAAATTTCGACTTGCGACAAGGAAAAAGGGTTATAAGTCAAGAAACTTACGAGATTTTCTCACTTAGTACGGCCCCGTTTTCCGACGCTACACAGTCCTCCACACCGGAAGCACTCAACTCATAGTCCGAAGTTTGTTGCTCTCTAATCAACCTGCACCGCCTAGCAACATTGTTGAAGCTCAATGCTATAGGAGCCCAAGAGATGAAGCAACGATCATGACCACCGTTCCTTGCGGTTTTTGACCCAAATGTTTTCTCCACTTTCGTTAGTGATCTTCTCTCCCACCTCTTAATACTAAAATCCCAAGAAAGTGATCCAGAGAGTCGAGTTACCGTCATCTTGCAGACAACCGAACTCAGTTTGGGGAGTAAAGATCCCTGGCAATCTCTCTGCAAGTGATCAAAAAACATGTCACCGATACCATACGTTTTTCTCCTAATCCCCTGTTCAAAATTCGTTCCACATTCTGCTCATATGAACACGTAGTCTCATGTGAGAACTGGAAAGCATTTCTGCTTGTATGCTTAGAAATCATGGGGAAAAAGCATACCAGAAAACCAGGACCTCTTCCCAACTGAAAAGAGTGACAATGTAGCAAAAAAATTTCCCATAATGTGGATTCCAAAACAATGTAAAGCGTATTAAAGCGCAAAATGAAAAAAAAAAA
The DNA here is from genome assembly GCA_963930655.1 of Myrica gale. Lineage (NCBI taxonomy): Eukaryota > Viridiplantae > Streptophyta > Magnoliopsida > Fagales > Myricaceae > Myrica > Myrica gale. Next base: position 9,966,105 of record OZ005606.1, on the reverse strand, counting down.
TCTCGTTTTCCCTCAGTTTTCTAAGCGAGCAACCAGACAAGCAACGGATAACGGCTTAGAAAAAAAAAAAGAGTAACGGATAACGAACCAACTGGAAACCTGCGCAAGCTCCTATCTGCAACTGTCTACTATGTAAGCGAAAGCTTCATTGGCGAATTCGAAAATGGGGACCACTGAAATTACCAGAGAAGCGGGTTTTTGTAAGAAGAAAAGATTATCGGAAAGAGGAGAAAGCATACGAATGGCCATGAATGTCTCTGTGCTGGATACTATTGGAGACTACAATCCTGTTTGTTTAACTTCATTCTTTTTAGTTCGCCAGTGGCAAGAAGTTGATTTACAATCAAACTGACGCCTTGCTGTCGCTATAGTGATTAGGCGTTGAGCTTTTTGAAACTTGTTTTCTGGTGCTCGGTGAATAAAAAGACTAGTTCTTAATTTTACAGTTACTATACTATCATTCGGTGTCAGTGGCTTGGAATGAAGATGAACTTTGGGTTGGAGCCACCGACACCATCTACAATGAAATATCACGGTCATCTAAGACACGTAGCATATATAATCACAAATGGGGCATGTCAACCTCAGGGTTCAACGCAATTGCCCTCAGCATATGATTGTACTTCAACATTTTAATTGGTCGAAATTGAAAACTTTCAAAGCTTCAATATCATTGTAATAATGCTAACAAATAATGTTTGGGGAAGAAAACAAAGGAAGAAGTAGAAGAATAAACAGAGGACAAAGAAAAGGATACTTTGGGTTCTAATTTTCCTCTCCAAAAAGCTTAAAGTTAAGTTGGGCGACGGAGAATCTACCAGGACCTTGTTGTTGGTTATCCTTATCTCCAGAACTTGCCACAATCACCCATTGCCAATCAATATTACACATTGAGATTTCTACAGTGACCCATTAGGGACTTTATTGTTCAGAGAGCAAGGGATTCAAGTAAAAAACATTTTTCTTTTTTCCCACCCTGGCTCACACGAGTTGTGTCGGCCATTTTAGAAAGGCAGACCACCCATGGCCTTGACCTTCTCTCTGAGAAGGAATTTTTGTATCTTACCGGGGGAATTGACTGGTAAATCCCCTAAAACAACACTGTGGGGAACCATATACTTGGGCAAACGATTCCCACAAAAATTAATAAGCTCTTCCCCCGTACATGCACCGCACTCTTTCTTCAACTTTACAAATGCAAAAGGCATCTCCCCATGATGATCATCACATGGTCTCCCAACAACAGCAGCCTCCAACACCTTTGGATGACTTAGCAGCACTGCCTCTACCTCAAGTGTGCTTATAGCCTCTCCCCCAGAAGAGACTACGATATCCTTTGCACGATCTTTCATTTGTATACAACCATCTGGATGTCTGACTGCTAGATCCCCAGTATGATACCATCCTCCACTAAAAGCTTCTTGAGATGCTTTTGAATTCTTAAGGTACCCCAACATCAGAGTATTGCCCTTAAACATCACCTCGCCGATGGTTTTTCCATCACAAGGTATGCTCTTCATGGTATTCGGATCCTTTACATCAATTCCATCCATTATAATGTTGTGAAGCCCTTCACGACGTTTTATTATTGCTAATTGCGTATCCAACTTTGACCAATATTGCAATCTGGGTTCCCATGGTCCAATGGTGGCTGGCCCAAGCGCCTCTGTCATACCATATCCATGGCTGACATTAAATCCTAGGTCCGTAACCTTCATGAGGACTTGGGGTGCTGGTAGTGCACCGGCAACAAAAATGTCCACCATGGATGCTATTGGTAATGCCCTCTGTTCATTAGCTGGTGCGTCTGCGATTATGTTCAAAATGCTAGGTGCACCACACAAGTGAGTTACTTTGTGAATATCAATAGCGTTAAATATGAGTTTTGCTGAGATATCACTTCTAAGGAATACATTGGTGCCACCAAGAGCAGCCACTGCCCATGTAAAACACCACCCATTGCAGCGAAACATGTCAACAGTCCACAGAAACACAGGCATTTGTCTCATGTCACTGCGAAAAATTGCTGCCAGTGAATTGAGATAGGCAGCCCTATGGCTATATATTGCTCCTTTAGGAATCCCAGTTGAGCCAGAAGTATAATTGACAGATATAGGATCACATTCATTTTCCGGTCTTACAGTCTCAAAATCTGTTTGTCCCATTGCAAGAAGGCCATTGTATTCCACGGTACCTGCTGATGTTTTTTTAAGAATTGACGGCGATATCTGATCATTCTCTGCTATTAGAACAAGCTGGGGGAGCTTGCCCTTACTTTCTCGGGGTATGTATAGTGCCTCGAGAACAACATCAATGAGGTCACAGTGTATGAAAATGACTTTGGCCTCGAGCTGTTCTAGTAACAATGCCAACATGCTTGCGTCCAACTTGGTGTTAAGCGCAGAAAGAACCGCCCCGGCCATCGGGACTCCAAAATGCAGTTCATAGAGTGCTGGAACGTTTGGTGCAAAAGCCGCAACCTACTCATAGAAGAAAAATTACAGAAAGATGTCAACAACCATGGTTATACATTAGCATTATAGGATGAGCCCGCAAAACCCCATGCCAAAGACATCTGGTACTAATCTGTGCAAATAGATTCCTAAAATATATCGAATAATTCAGGAATAATGTCACCATGTTACACTGATCCTGACAAAGTCATCTCTGGCACCTAATTAACTGTATAGATTTGCAGGGGTAAGTAAACATCCCTCTCCTTTTTGGAAGGAGCTAATTCAGGTGAAACTGATGACCACGAGCTGGCCAATCTAATAATTAAACGAGTCCTTTCAAGTCCAAAAGGTCAGGAAAAATAAACGAGTCCAATAGGTTACCAAAAGGCATCTTACCACATAGAAATTGGTGTTCGAGAGGTAGATCATTGAGGTGAATTTTAGGCTATGGTTCAGGGCTTGAAATTGGAGGCCAGAGCCGTTTTGAGAGGAAGAACCATTTATTTTGGCTTTGTTTTCCTTCCCTGTGTTATTCTTATATAATTAAAATACTAGCATTACCAATAAGGTGCAGTTAGGAATAGAGATTACAAAATTTGCTGATCACCACACATATAAAAGTGTTTAGATCACGTGCTATTCACTTGAATAGATACCATGGGCATTTTAAACAGAACCGAATTAAAAAGAAGAGATTATTACAGTAGCACGTATAGAAGAAATTCAATTCCATTGAATTTTATTATGTTTTATCTTGATTTTACCATGAGAAACAGAATCTTGCTAGAGTCCTATGAAAACCTAAATCGTTTGCATGTACATAAGTATTCCATGAGAACTCATTGAACTTCTATTCAAGAGTCCCAAACTCTTTCTTTGCTTTGTTTATCTTAAAAAAAATGATTGATTCAAAGCGTTCTATCATAAATGCATGGATTTAACTTGGAAAGGTGAAAAAAAATTGAGTTTATTCAGTTCTGCAAAAGATCATCTGAAAAGCCGCGAGAATTTGGAAGAATTATGCATGTAAAAGACACTGCTGCATTTCAGTATATCCACTTCCTAGTGATTGAGCAAACTTACAGACTACAGTATATCCAAACTTACAGTATCACCACGAGAAATCCCCAACTGTACCAAAGCAGAAGCAAGCTTAATACATCGTTCATGTGTTTCTCTCCAAGAAGTTTTTGCAGTGCCATAAACCATGGAGACCTTGTCACCATACACAATGGCTGCTCGCTCTAAGAAGCTTATCGGTGACAAAGGTATGTAGTTTGCAGAGCATTGAACAAGACCCTCCATTGATTACCTATTTCACAAAAGGAAAGGTAAGTGATTCTACAAGCACACACATAAATATATAGACTGTCAGCTGGATGAGCTCTGACTCATACAATAATTCTACCATAAATTATTCAATATGCATGAATGCATAGCATTCCACTTATCCAATAATGTTTGAGGACAATGATACAAGTGCTCAATGGAGTCATTCATCATCAATATTTCTAGAATTTAAGAATATATATAACTGATCATCATTCTGGCCGTGTATATATCCTTTTAAGTCTCGAGGCTTCTGTCTTTTAATGGAGATTTATCATATAAGTATATGCTTTTAAATAGTACAGTTTATTGTGGATATAAGCTTCTATATTACAGGAAATAAAAGTGGAATTCCGAATAGCTAAAATATCCATAATGTATATGCGTTTATTGTAGTTGCTAGCTTGGCCCTTCGTGTACCGAAGATATAATTGGCCAATATAGTGATTTATCATATTGATGTACTAGGAGTTAAAGCAAGCAAAGAAAGTGAGCGTTTGTGTTTGGGTAGACGAAGAATTCTTGATGACCGAAGAACTCTTGGTGGGAAGTGAGCATGTCGTGCACGGAATCAGAGCAGAATGATTCATTGATTTGCATTATCTTTATCAGTTAGCTAATTATTTGAACTTTAATATAGTTTTATCTGATATGATATGACTTTTTCTTTTTTTATAAGCGCTTCGATGGAAAGTAGGGACATGCAAAGTTTGGTCTCAATTTGTTCACTTGTAGAGAGATTCCAAAAAATGGTGAAATGCCATTGTCAGTGTCAGTGAAAGGGTGACTTTTCTTTCCTTTACTGCATCACTTTGAAATATCTTAATTAATTACCCATTCAGAAGGCCTTAGTTATAATTAGTAGCAATACTTCTTCCATAAACTAGCATGAGGTCGGGGGGGGGGGGGGAGAGAGAGAGAGACTGCCATTTGCAGAAAATACTCAAAAATAAAGAGTGTTGCTTAGAGTGATGAGCAGCAAAAGAACAAAAAACAGAGCACATAATCTTCGTTTGGACATAGAGGTCGACTAAATTAAGTGTCTGACATCATGAGAGCGTCTCATGAGTCATGACCCACCCAATATGCACTTGATATAGCAGAGGGAAATGCAATTGGAGCACAAGGTTAAGTTGTCAACGAAATCTATCTTTATGATTGAGGTTGACGATGCCAAAAATCACTAAGAGTTGTAGCCGATCAGATCTGAAAGGGAATAAAGAGAAGGGGAGGCGTCGGAAGTGAAGACTCCGATGTCTAAGTTAGATCTTAAGAAGTATTGAGTATTAGAAAAACAATTAAAACTTGAGAAAATGTGAAGGAAGTTCTGCCTATTTATATGTGAGGAGATTAGAGTCCTAAGAGGTGACGTAGTACATTATGGCCCATGAGAGGTTGTCATATCTGTGAAGATGAAGCTGATCTCAGAAGCAGAGGTCAAGCATTGAGTCTTTCTTTATTGTCATATATAAAAGAAGATCCAGAAGCCCCCGTTGTGATCAAATTGCCAACCCCACCGAAGAAGAAAAGCGGAGGACAATGGCTAAGTCAAATACAGAGTAGTGGCAATGTTTGGAGCAAAAAGTTTACATATATCATGTTTTCACGATCCGACCTTATCACAATCTGCCATCACTTGGAATCAATCTTTCACACGTCTGGGTTCTAATCTGATAAGAAAACTGCTAATGCTTTCACGTTTTGTTCCTTTTCCCTTCACCTTTTAGCAGTGCTCTTCAAAGCTTTGTCCATAAGTTGGGCTTATTTCATTCCCATTACCGCTGTGCGCCCTCTACAGAATGCACTTAGGTTTAAAAATACATTATCTTTAGCTGTTGTCGGCATTTTTATGGGTGATGCAATAGTCCATTGTTTGGGGGATGAAATCGGGGGGGACAAAAACATGGGCTGGAGACATAGCCCATGACAGGAGAAGCATAAATGATATATCTACTAGGCCCGCGTTTGTATCCTTGGGCCTTTCCTCGTGCCAGCTTTCTCAAAGCTCAACTCTGACCGTACACCCATGGGTGTACTTCTTCCCATTTCACAAGCCGCGGCCAGGAGCTGCGCCGGACACACCTGGCGCGCTCCGGCTGCCGGCTGTGACCAGTGGTGCGGCGGCAACACCACATGCCGACAGCCACCCTTTTCGTGAGAGAAGAGGGTAGAAAAATTTCTCCCTCTCTCTCTCGATTCTCAGTAGATTTCGCTTTATTTATCATTTAGTTTAGTTTGAATTTAAAACTCAAGCCACAAGTCAGAAAGCACAATCCACAGATAAGCCAATCTACAGATTCACAATCATATAGGCAGATTCATGTCTTCTAACAAAACAAATGCATCAAAGGAAAAATTAGGTCTTGCGTTTTTTTTCTTCCTCTTGCGTTGAGACTTGAGAACAAAGAAAAACAGCTTGCTTCTTTTTCATTTTCTCAATCAAAATCACATGCAACCACTGATATAGACATAATAGTGAACAGATTCACCAAATATCATCCACATGCTCATGAAAACCAAAGAAAATGCTTGAACCAAGAGAAGAAAAAAATGTCTTTCTCCCTTTTTGTTCTTGAATCACACGGGTTCAAAGAAAAACAAATCAAAGCATCACCCTTTCTCCAAGAGAAAACCCACGGGCAAGAACAAAGTTTTTATCCTCTTTTCAGACACACCCGTGAAGGAAAAGGAAACTTCTTTCTTTCTTTGCCCGATCGGTGCCAAGATCCAATTTTTTTCACAATCAAATCCAACATGCAATTACTTAGAAAACAAAAAATCCAACATGCAAATAAACATAAATCTGCAGTGTACGGATTTACTCAAGTAACAAAAATATATTTCTTCGCATCAAATCTCATTTAATCGTGAAGATCGAGCGCGTGAGTTAGAGAGAAGAGCACTAACCTAAGCGGTGAGATTTCACTAAATCTGAACTCTGATACCCTTGTAAAAATTCGTAGCGAAATTTTAGATCGTTGAAATCAAGTAGCCCAAGAGTTCTGCTTTCTTCATATCCAATCACACAATTCGTGAAAGAGATAAGTTGAGAGTTTTTTTATAACGATTCTCGCGAAAATGACTTTTCTCTCTCAAATGAAGTATGAGTGATTTATAATGTGCTTACTCAGAGCTTTTTTTGTGCTTATGCGTGGAATCTTTAGAGATCTCAAATCTCGGCCATAGGATCATCATGAAGAATTCTTTTTCATTTAACTTATTTATATTTTACATTCCGAATTTATTAACTTCTACAAATTGTGATTATATTCATTAACATATCGCAATTGACCCCTAGATAGTGAGACTATTATCATGAAATTTCTTTTGCTAACAATTATTTGTTTATTTATCTTTCCACCATATTATATTCCACATGAGCTAATATGACCGGAATAATATCACCGATTATGTCTCTAGCTCATATAATTCTTAATTCACAATCTGTTACTTATTAGACTCTCAAATTGTTTCTAAAACAATTTCAAAAATAAATATATATAATATATATATTAATTTTAAAAATATTTTCACAAAAATCAATTGACCAGTGATTTCTCTTCGAGTCCAACTCTATACAGATATACTGAATTTACTGTCTCACAAAGAGAATGAAGGATTTCTTGTTGAGCATTTATACAAGCTTATTTATCATGTACAAGACCCAACGTTGTCTGGAATATTTAACTTAGAAAGATCATCACCAAATGATTCGGTCAAAGCATGTACACAACAAACAGATATGTATAAACCTCTCAAGTTTAATGATATAATAAACTAATTGTGCTGAATATCTTTTCAACATCAGTGATCACTTTCAAAAAATATTCATATTTGATCTCGTTCAGTGCATGTACTCTTACAGACACAACAATGAAGTCACTCATCTACTTAAGGTCATTATTTCAATGATGAATTCCATCATCCTATTTAATATAGACACAACGAGTGTATACCTATTTTTACATAAATATGTACATCGGTCTAGGACAACTGTCAAGTGAAAAGGAACCAAAAAATCATACTCTTCACCTTTTGATTCATTAATCATCTGCATGACTTTTCTACAATTTCACTTAACAATATAACTGTGTAATATCATCTTATGTTTCAACATTATACCTAATAAGTAATGAATACAAGTGACAATAAAAATAAATATTTATCTCATAATTATTCTACTAACTGATTTTGAAGATATATTTTCAATATTTTTTCTATAAATAGATATTTTTAACTTATAATATGTATATACTCATAATACAAACCACTTAAATTTCAGCCTCTTCTTATTATCTCCCTTCTTGACTTATTATCCTTTAATTATGTATTTCAGTCTTATTTTCTTTTATGATCAACTGATGGATCCCTAGTGTGCAAAAAAAAAAAAGGTATGCATCCCCTGTTCACTGGTCAATTGCCGAAGCTTCCGCGCACCTTGACTAACACAAACATCATCGTTGGAGGACATGACGGGCGACAAGTGCTGCAGACTCATTTCTTGTGTGTGGAATAAGTAAAGTCTTAAAATTGCCAAAGTCTTGGTAGGGGTTGAATATTATTTTGGGGCTTGGTCCAGATAACACGCTATCCCACGTGGATATTACTTACTGTATTATAAAATAATTAAGTAATGTCGCAGTAGCACTTAATTTTAGATTAAAGATTAATCTCTTCTCTTAAATTTTAAAATGTAAATTGCCCCTTCTATGTTTCGAACATGGTCAATAATCATTTTTCGTTTGGATTGACTCTTAAGTCTTATTAAAAAAGATACAAAAAGACTAAAATGTTCTTCTAAGTCAAAAATTTTTTAAAAAAAATTAAGGAATAAGTTAAAAATAAATAGATTAGTGAAATAAAGTTCCAAAATTTCTATTTAAAAAATAATATTTTTTTTGTAAGAGCATCTTAATTATTTTGCGTGTGGTTCAACGGTCAAATCAAAGAAAAAAGATAATTGATCAGGTTCAAAATACAAGAGACTCAAATAGCAATTTTAAATTTAAGAGGACGAGAATAATTTTAATCCATAAATAAGAGGAGTAATATAACATTATCCCTAAAATAAAATTAGGTCTTGGAATGGTTCCCCGGGCACGGGGTAGCACCAGGCATGATCTATGGTGATTATCATTCTCGATTCAAGAGCAATATTTCGCAAAACAAAATGGACTACATCTGCATTCGATACCGGATGATAATAAGTCACCGACCCATTTTGAATAGAACAGTGAAGGGAAGAAACCCATTACCTGATTTTTTTTGTTTGAACAAAAACAGGAACATAATATTAATATTAAAAGCATCCGGATACACAAAAGAGAACAAAACAGACTACAACAGAAAATCAGGGTGGATCAAATCCCTCGTAGACCCAAAGATAAGATCAAGAAGGCTAGCGAGAAAAGGGGATATCTCCCTTGAAAACTCATTAGCGGAACCAATTATATATAATGTTAAAGAATATAATTCAAATAATAAAATTTTCATCTTCCTATCAATTTAAATTTTTGAGATAAATAATAGATTCACGTGGTATCAGAGCAGAGACCTTGAGTTAGAGACATACTTTTACACTCTATTTCATTTTAATTAAATATTACACATATTGAGTCTCTCAATAATTGAATGGAAGGGTACGCGAGTGACCAAATTCATTACACTATTTACTGGTCAACACAAAAAAAAACATAATTGACTCGCTACAATTCTCAAAAAAAAATACTTCTTCCCATTTCATGTGTGAGAAAATAAAAGAAGAAAAGCCCAGGCTGTACCTTAAGGCTTAAGTAACAGCGGGGAGTCCTTGAGTGACAGCTGAAGCCTGGAGTCCTTGAGAGTTAGGTGCACATTCAGGACTAGTCAATTGCCGAAGCTCTTGCGCAACTTGAATTAAATGCAGACATCATGGCTAGAGCCTTAGAGGACATGACGGGTGGGGGTTGGGGGACAAAGAATAATTTGTTGGGGGTGACATAAGTTACTTTTACCGTGTTATGATTGCCAACGTCTATGTTGGGGTTGAATATGGCTACAGTGTTATGATTGCCAACGTCTATGTTGGGGTTGAATATGGCTACAAAAGCTTTATTCTTTTGGTGCTTGGTCAGAGAACACGTTAACCCAGATAACGAGTTTTATCCGTAAGATAAGGCATGACATATGGTAATTAACATTCTCCATTGGAAGAGCAATATTTTTCAAAACAACATGGACTAGATCTGCATTCGGTGCTGGATAATAGTAAGTCAAGCTCAGCCAACCCATTTTGAATAGAACCGTCGAGGGAAGAAACCCATTACCCGAACCTACTATATATAACCCCCCCAGTCTCTTAACAAAACCAGATCGGTCACATATACACTACCGCAGATAAAAATGAAGCTCCAGTCTTTGGTTGTCTTCTTGGCTTTCTTGCTAGGAGCCTCAGCAGAACAATGTGGAAAACAGGCAGGCGGTGCTGTGTGTCTAAATGGGCTATGTTGTAGCGAATTTGGGTGGTGTGGCAGCACAAATGACTACTGTGGGGGTAACTGCCAGAGCCAATGTGGCGGTACTGGTGGAACCCCTACCCCTACCCCCTCCAACCCAACCCCGACACCTACTCCCAGTGGTGGAGGCGATGTTGGCAGCATCATTAGCTCATCTCTTTTTGACCAAATGCTCAAATATCGGAACGATGGGCAATGTAAAAGCAACGGATTCTACGCTTACAATGCTTTCCTCGCTGCTGCAAGCTCTTTTGGCGGCTTTGGCACCACTGGAGATGATACTATACGTAAAAGGGAGATTGCGGCTTTCTTGGGTCAAACCTCCCATGAGACTACAGGTGAGTTAGCTTCAGTATATACAGAAGTTTCTTAAGGTGAACTTATGATGAAATTCGCCGGCACTGAGTATACAGTTTATTTTGTTCGGTTGGATAAATTTAACATTAACAGACAATATTATTTTGTGTAGGAGGGTGGGCAAATGCACCAGATGGCCCATATGCGTGGGGATACTGCTTTATCACGGAAAACGAAAAGGCAGACAATTGTGATATGTCCAAAACCGAATGGCCATGCGCTCCTGGAAAACAATACTATGGCCGGGGACCCATTCAACTCACTCAGTAAGTCTCTAGACCACCTGCGGTGTCGAAATTAAGAGGCAGTGCGGCAGTATATTGAATAATTTGATTTTGCAGTGCTTTTGTTCGGATAGTAAGTGTTAGAACAAAGACTTGGAAGTTTTACGCTAACTTGGATTGTTTCGTGTACTTTGCCAGCAACTACAACTACGGGCAAGCAGGTAAAGCTATTGGAGCTGATCTCCTAACGAATCCTGACCTGGTAGCCACAGATGCCACCATATCGTTCAAGACAGCAATATGGTTTTGGATGACCCCGCAAGCAAACAAGCCATCCAGCCACGATGTCATCACTGGTAAATGGACACCGTCCGCTGCGGACACTGCAGCTGGTCGTGTCCCCGGCTACGGTGTCATCACCAACATAATCAACGGCGGGAAGGAATGTGGGCAAGGTCTTGTTGATAAAGTGGTTGATAGGATCGGATTCTATAAGAGGTACAGTGACTTACTGGGAGTAAGCTACGGGGACAACTTGGATTGCAACAATCAGAAGTCTTTTGACTCGGCCTAAAGTGCTACAGAGGCATGGTCCGTGGATAATGGATTAACTATAAACTAAATAAATCATGTTTAGCTACGTACTATACGGAGAGCTAGCTCTATGTAATTGGAGATTTTAAATAGGAATTTTCTCATTACAGATCATAAATAAATTATTGCCGCCCTTCTCGACGTTTTATTATTGCTAATTGCATATCCAACTTTGACGAATATTGCAATCGGGGTCCCATGGTCCAATGGTAGCTGGCCCAAGTGCCTCTGTCATACCATATCCATGGCTGACATTAAATCATAGTTCCGTAACCTTCACGAGGACCTGACTTCAGACTTCAAAGTACGATGTTGCAAAGAGACAAATGTGGAGAGACTTCTAGTATCCTACATCTTTTAATTTTTAATTATTTTTTTTCGAAAGGCACGCTTGAAACCAGTGGAGGCCTAGGAAAAAATGTTTTTTTAAAAAAAATTGTTTAACTTTCTAAGAAAATTTTTTCACCTTTCTAAGAAATTTTTTGAATTTACTAAGAAAAATGATTTAACTTGCTAAGAAATAAGAAAAAAAAGTTCTACAAATTATCAAGATCTCAAAATTTTCATACAAATATTAACATCTTTTCACACCAACTTCAGAAAGATTATAAAAAATTATTTACGAATAATTAAAATTAAGCCGTTTAACAATTTTATCTATAAAAATTATTTTATTGAGTAAACTTCAATACAAAAATTTAATTAATAATTTTGCATCTAAAAAGTAAAAAAAAAAAAAAACAAATTTATGGTTTAATTTTAAATGTCTCAATTTTTATGACTGGCCTAAGTCAACAAAAAGGTTGAGCCGCTCAACAAAATTTATCTTTATGATTGAGGTTGTCATATCTGTGGAGATAAAGCTGATCTCAGAATCAGATGTCAAGCATCGAGTCTTTCTTTATTGTCATATATAAAAAGAAGATCCAGAAGCCTCCCTTGTGATCAAATTGCCAACTCCACCGAAGGAGAAAAGCTGAGGACAATGACCAAGTCAAATACAGATTAGTGGCAATGTTTAGAACAAAAAGTTTATATATCATGTTCACGATCCGACTTTATCACAATCTGCCATCACTTGGAAGCAATCTTTCACACGTCTGGGTTCTAATCTGATAAGAAAGCAACTGCTAATGCTTTCAAGTTTTGTTCCTTTTTCCCTCACCTTTTAGCAGTGCTCTTCAAAGTTTTGTCCATAAGTTGGGCTTATTTCATTCCCATTACCGCAGTGCACACTGTACAGATTGCACTTAGGTTTAAAAAGACCTTATCTTTAGCTGTTGTCTGCATGTTTATGGGGATGCAATAGTTCATTGTTTAGCGGGATGAAATCGGGGGGCGGGGCCAATAACATTTAAAAAAAAAAAAAAATTGAAGCCCATTACAGCACACAAACATGGGCTGGAGACCAACAACCAAATAAGCCCATGACAGGATTTCTCCGGTCTGCTATTGGGCATATATCTACTAGGCCCGCGTTTGTATCCTCGGCCCGTTCCTCGTGCCAGCTTTCTCACAGCTCAACTCTTGACCGTACATCGGTACATGGGTGTACTTCTTCCCATTTCATGTGAGAGAAAATAAAAGAGGAAAAACCCACGCTGACGCGGTTACCTTAAGTGACAGCAGGAGTCAAAGTGTGAGTTACGTGCAGGACTAGTTAATTGACATTTGACGAAGCCTCCGCGCAACTAGAATTAAACACAGACATCATGGTTAGACGTCTTGACGGATCAACAATTCAAATGCTGCAGAATCATTTGTTGGGGGTGGCATATGTACCGTCTTATGATTGCCAACGTCTACGTTGGGGTTGAATATGGCTACATAAGTATTCTGTTGGGGCTTACCGGCTTAGTCTTTTTTTTTTCTAAGCATTTTGGGGATTGTTTAGAGAACTGTTAACCCATATTCTTTTGGGGTTTAGTCAGAGTACGCGCTAACCCTTCTAAAATCCGGATTAACCATCAGTGATAGAATCAGGATTCTAATCGAAGGAGTCGAACTCCTAAAGAAAAATGATAAAAAAATTACTACGTAATACAAACAAATATTTTAGAGTTAAAATATCAAAAATTAAAGACTAAAAATATTAAAATACACGTATCGTACTATTTGCAGATACTGAGAGGTGGCAATTGGATCATACGATACTGCATATTCTGAAAACATTGTAAAATACCTTCGTTCTAAATAGTTTAAAAAATAAGTACAATTATCGTCTGGAAATTAAGTCAATAAGCATCAAGTAGAAACTTCAAAATTTACTGAGATATTTCTCTCTTTGTTTGTTTGATGGGAATCAAAAAGAAAAGGTGAACATAATCAAAAGGGTAATCAACCGCAGGACCTATATGAACCTCTATGCTTCCACTATTTGGAACCATGAGAATCATCCGGAATCATGGAAGGTCCTCCAACGTCACCACACTACACTAGCTGATAATCTTGCTCAATTGAAGCTCACCATAGAGTCAGGTGAGATTGGCCAAGCAACATATGTTACAAGAGCAGATGAAGCTCTAGCCATTGTTGCAAAGGGATTCAAGACAGGGAGTCAAAGCATCGAGGCAGCAAGTGATTGAAGAGCGAGCTTAAACTCAGGAAAAACTCGAGGGTTGGTCACAAGAATAGGGCTGCTACAGTGTCCCAACAAGTTGCTTGCCACTTGCTGTTAGAGGATGATTCAGAGGTACATTCTCATAACTTTTGCTTTGATTTCATCTTACATGCCTATGATCATGAATGTTCTTTTTTTTTTTATTCCTTCCAGGTATCGAGCGGTGATGAGGAGCATTCCTAAGGTGGATGATATAAAAGCCTAGACGACTTCTAGAATCATCAGTTGTATTGGATTTATTTTTTGGAAAATATCTTATTTTTTGTATACGGTGGTGTTGGATTGTATGTAGATAGTTTGGAATCTTTTGAGTTTATTTCTTTGGATTGTATGTAGATAGTTTGGAATCTTTGGAGTTTATTTTTATATCGTGGGGTTTGTTCTTATAGCATCCATTACTTCATATGCATCAAAGGCTTAGTTGAGAATGAGAATGCATATTAGTGTTTGGCAGGGTATGGAAATTACATTGCGGGCGCGCACGAGGCACTGCGCGCTGGGGGAGCGAGACAGGGCCTTGCTTGGGTGCGGCAAGGCCTGGAATTTCCAGATCCCCTAGCACGAAAGGGCCTGGAATTCCAGGGCATTGCCCGCACGACAAAGCTTGGAATTCCAGAGCCCCCCGAGGGCGAGAGAGCTCTGGAAATTCCAGGGCATTGCCTAGAAATTCCAGAGCCCCAAGCGCAAGAGGGCCTGTAATTTCCAGAGCTCCCCGATCGCGACAGGGCCTGGAATTTCCAGAGCCCCCGAGTTTATTTATTTATTTCAAAACAGTTTTCATTTTAATTTTTTCATGGAAATAGTTTCCAAACTAATTTCAAACCTATCCAAATCCAAATCCAAATCAATAAAATTACAACATATATCCAGAAAATTCTACTTCATTTACAGCAGTAATGTTATAACTAGTTCTAGATCACACTATATTGAATGTCTCGGTCAAAATGACTCAAAATGCTGTCATGCTCCTTGCTACTAATGGGTAGGGAATTCTGACCCTTGTTGCAGCTTTCCATGCATTAGAGACATCAGCTGGCATACATTAATAGTTAAGTTTAAAAATCTTGACCGGCGAAATGAGGCATCATATAATTGAAAATGAGGATTAGATTAATCAAGCCAGAAACCAAGAGTATGCAGAATACTAAGCTACGAGATATAATCTCAAAGCATATATAAAATGGGCACACTGTAAAGCATGTCTACAAACTCGGTACTAAAAAGACAAAAGCACAACAGTAAGTAGTTTGAACAATCTTAGCAGATGCATTTAAAAAACTAAGAAGAAAAAATAAAGACTTCTTTAACATAGTCAATAGCTTGAACAAATTCAACAAGCATGAAGGATACAACTACACAAGGTATGGGCTACTTAGAACCAGAAAATATAAATCAAGATCAATTAATCTGCTAAAAAATCACTTACCAGCGTAAATACAAGAAACAAGACTAGATTGGAGACCTCGATTTTGTCCATATCGTTGGAGGAGAGGATGAAGAAGAGCGCGCGGCAGATTTTGGGAGAAAAAATTTAAAAAGGAACTTTGGAGAGAGAGAGAGTGTATAGCGTGTTGCGGAAGATAGGCAGGGAAACAAAAGATCCGAAATAAAAATTGAGCCGACTATTTAGCCAATCTGAGTTTTTCGGCTTCATTTTCCATCCCACCTCATTAAATGAGGTGTCCATTTCCTGACCATGGGATTTGAGATTTAAAATCTCAGCCCTCTCTTACCACCTTTCGCACACAGTAACTTGGCACCGAATCCGATCTCCCTGATAAACAATCCGGATCTGGTAGCCACAGACCCAGTAATTTCCTTCAAGACAGCCATATGATTCTGGATGACCTCACAGGGAAACAAGCCGTCGAGCCACAATGTCATCATAGGCAGATGGACGCCGTCCGCCGCGGCCAGATCAGCCGGCCGGGTTCCAGGCTACGGAGTCATCACCAACATAATCAACGGGGGGATCGAATGTGGGCACGGCCCTGAAGACAAGGTGGCCAGCAGGATCGGCTTCTATAAGAGGTACTGCGACGCTATGGGCCTGGGCTACGGGAACAACTTGGACTGCTACAATCAAAGACCATTTGCTTAACTGTTCTACTCAAAAGAGTATTGTAGTCTTGGACCTATCAATTTGGATCAATGATATGACGTATTGGATGGCCATAAAAGTTTATTGTTTGTGGCCCACCTCAAAGATGGATATTCTATTGTGTTTAGCGTTCAATTATTAAGAGATTTTCAAATTCCAAATTTCAAATTCTAAATTTCAAAATGCTAAACGTTTAAATATGTTGGTTTTATGTCATTTTTTTTCTTAAAAACACAATTATAGAATATAAAGCGTATTTATTTCTTAAACTATGATTACCAAACAAAATAAAGGAGAATATCACTTTTAAGATAGGTTGGTGTGTTTTGAAGTTCTAAATTATCAAATTCATTACATTCAAACTCTTCTACTATTAAAATATATGACTGTCTACCCTCTAAGTTCTAACCTCACATTACTATTGAAATAGATAGATCACATAATATAATCTTGAGAAATGATTGAGGTTCTTCTCATGTTCTTCTGAGAATTAATCTCACGGTTCAGAATCTCTGGGTGTGTAGGACTCACTTTTAAAATGAATTTTGAGCCGTCAGGTTATTTCCAGAAGAACCTCAACCACTTCTCTATAATCTTAGTGGTTACATTTTATCAAAGTTTGTCTATTTACTATAACAAAAACTTGCAACTTAAATAATACGTTTGGTGAGGGGTTACTGCACATGTCGAGAATTTGACGTAGCATTAAGCCCTCAGCGTGATCAAGTTGACTTGGTCTATTCGAGCTCGATGCACAAAATTACTTCGATTGCCCCTCATTATCCAAAAGAAATCCTATTAAAAGAGGCAAATTGGTAGGTTTTAATAACTTAAAAGACTAAATATGAAAAATTATAAGATTGAATTCCATCCATTTGCACCAAAAAATAATATTACTGTAATTAAAAGTTTCCCAAAATAAACCACCTGTTCAGCTACGCCACTCGTTGCTTCCTATTCCTACAATCTTATTATCCCAAAATCCAAATATAGTTCGTTTTTTGAGATCGGGACTTGGAAGCCATTAATCCACAAAAAAGGAGAATCAAAGTCCAAATGTACAACACATGCAGGCCAGTCCTTTTTGTTTGTTTTGGGGGTAAGTTACGCTACAGCCTTCATCACTAGCGTCTCCCTCCCTCATTTCTCTCACTCTAGAAACCTCCCCAAAACCCTCGGAAAATTAAACCCTTTCCCCACTGTCTTTCAGTCTCTGTCTCTCAAGTCGCGAAGTACCACAACACGCGACAGCTGCAATGGCGTTGCACTCTCTCCGCCTCCGTCGAACCCTAAGCTCTCTCTCCACCCTCCACCGCTCTCTCTCTGCGTTTCCATCAATCCCTGCAATCTGCACTCCGGCTCTACAATCTCCGCTTCTCCACGGCTCCACTTCCGCATCGCGGCTATCATCGCAACCATTCACTCTTCTCGTTCAATCCCGGCTGTTCAGATCGACGAGCCTCGCGCTCCTCTCGTCCCGCTCAACGTTCAATAGCAACAGCACCGAGGAAATCGGCCCCGATACGATACTGTTCGAAGGGTGCGATTATAACCACTGGCTTTTCGTCATGGATTTCCCCAAGGACCCCAAGCCCACACCGGAGCAAATGATCCAGACCTACGAGGAAACCTGTGCTAAGGGCCTCAATATTAGGCAACTATCTCTCTTCCTTTCTGACACAAATGCACGCACTCACATCTTTCTTCCTCTACAAGATTTCTGCAGAACAAATCACTGGGGAAGTTTGGAATTAGGGTTGAAGAAATGTTAAGCCTGACTACTAAACTTGCTTAATTTTTTGATACTGTACTTTTTTGAATCCGCTTATTCTGTTTGGTTCATAGAAATTGTGAAAAATGAAAGAGAGAAATCTTTCGTGGATACTGTACTACGCGGTTTTGGTGTTTTCTGATTAGATGAGGAATGAAACTTTATGGAGGTAAGTAATACTGAAGTATTGGTTTTTGTACTCTCTGTTTGGCGTCTGAGGAAATTGAGGGAAGGGGAAGAAATATAGTAAATGAGACGTTACTTAGTAAATAGATGATGGTTTCTGCTCTTTGCACTTCACTAGTTTTACTACATATTTGTGCACTGCTCTCATTATAATCAGCAAGACGGACCCTGTTATTGATATTCTGATGCCTGTATGCCAAGTCTTCTAGTTTCTTGCTGGAATTTGTAACCTGATTTTCAAAAATGTGTATAAGGTTTTCGGAGCTAGTGGTTTGGGGTGACCATGCTGATTCCATTGTTGCTATCATTGTTAATAAAATGTTCTTGTTCCTGCTTTTCTGTTACGGTGCAGCGTGGAAGAGGCGAAACAGAAAATGTATGCCTGTAGCACTACAACATATACAGGCTTTCAGGCTGTGATGACAGAAGAAGAGTCGAACAAGTTTCAGGGTAACTTTGATGTGAATATCTCAACTGGAAAAAATGGTACCTTGGACTGATGTTGACTTTCCATTTTGTTTAATCAGGTTTACCTGGAGTTATTTTCGTGTTGCCAGATTCTTACATAGATCCAGTAAATAAGGAGTATGGAGGTAGGAGTTTTTCCGACATGAATGGTTCCTTTTTTCAGAGAGTGATTGCAGATTGTCAGCTATTCCGTCGTGCTATCTTATGTCATGTGTTTTGACTCTGCCTGTAAATTGTAAAATCAATGAGCTGCTCCTTGCATGTGTTGGGCAATCAATTTTGACTTAGACCAATGTTCTCTACTTATCAGGGGATAAATACATTAATGGAACAATTATACCAAGGCCACCTCCAGTTCAGTATGGGAGGCAGGGAAGACCTCGTGATCGAAGATATGGCCGGGAAGGTACAACGACAAATCAGCAATGGAGACCCTCAAATGACTACCAGGTTTCAGGAGATGGAAGGAACTATGGTGCTCGACAAAACCATCAACCACAGCAGAATTACTCTCCACAAAATCATCAACCACAACAGAATTACTCTCCACCGAACCATCAACCACAGCAGAATTACTCTCCACAAAACCATCAACCACAGCAGAATTACTCTCCGCAAAGCCATCAACCACAGCAGAATTATAGTCCACCGGGACAAGGAGAAAGAAGAGATCCTATGCCCATGAACAACAGGAATTATGGCCCAGGAGGAATGGACAGTTACCAGTCAGGGAGAGGAGATACAGTACCTTCATATCAGGGAAGCTACAACCCGGGGGTGCGGCCTAACTACTCTCCCCAAGACCGAAGGGACTTCCCCGAACGAGATCAGAGTCATTATACACCTCCTGGGCAGGGGAATTTTACGGGAGTTAACAGGAATTATGGCCCTTCACATGATGGAACTTATGGGCGGGGACCTGGTGGATATCAAGGCCAAGAAACAAATGGATCTTCGGGGCAGGGAGCAAGTACTGGTTTTGGGCAGAGTTACTCAGGGCATGGAGAAGGTCAAAGGTTCTCACAAGAGGAACCGAGGAATTGGCAAGGAGAGCAAAGGAACTATCCACCAAGGGGTTAGCCAGGAAGTGACCAAGTAAGACATTAACCTTTTGGTAACTACTACATTTGACATGTAGAGCAACTTTACAATCTGATATTAAGCTTGACGACATGATAAAATTGCCTTGTAATGCCTTCACTGTGTCCTTTCCGGTTTCAAACTTGAACTGTAAAGCCCAATGAGGGCAGCCTTTCCCAAGCCTCAATCTCTAAAACTAAAATACCTTTAATCCATTGTTCCAAACTTCCAAGCACACAATATAATCATAAAGGCGAAGGTGCTGCCCATTCTCTCAACGCAGAATTTAAATATTTGGAGCCTTAAAAGTCCTTTTTGTCTCGTTTAATTATTTGCGTAGCCCTTGTAAATCTTAATTTTGAAGTCTGAAATTATTCGTAGTGCTTACGGCCCTCTTATGCTGACCCTAAGTTGCTGACTCCTCCTCCTTGTGGATATGGTTGGTCATTTTAGCTTCCCCACTCCTGTTTTGGTCTGAAACTGAATTTGCCTCCCAAACTACTCCACGGTTGTGTTGTGCTAAGTAGAAAGAAGAAACTACTGCCAATTGTGGTTGCAAGGCTGGATGTGAAGGTTTTGGAACTCTTCAGAAGTAAATCTTCTTATAATCAAATTAAGTATGCTTTCTCACTACTTACATGGTAACTTGTCAAGCATCTTCCTCACAAAGCCTGAGTGGAAGAAAATAAAATTACATGTGTGATCCATCTCATTTGGGAAATCACTTGGTGTTGGAGTAAAGTCTCAGAATCTGAATGTTGATCTTGATCTGGATCTTCAATCACACCATTATGTTGGTGGATTCTGAATTATCCCTGGAGGTGATCTGGAATCAAATATTTCAACTGATGTAAAGCTCCTTTCGCGGCAATTCTAGGTTAAGTCAACTATTTCTTATTGACTCCAGGATCATATTCTGAGTCATTTCTGTTGACATTTCCTATGTATTTAATTCTCTTTCTCATAATAAGTTGGTTATTTGTTAAAAAACTGTGATGTACTCTGGCAACTTTACATGACATGCGGTTGTTGGTTTCTGCAGGGCAGATGTTGATAACGTCGTGGTTACTTAACACCATGATGAGAGGCCATCTGTAAAGAAGTCAGATCTCTCCATTCTCATGAGCAAGAACAGGATATAGGGCCTTCTGAGTTCGTCATAAATAGTCTTCCAATTTTTCTTTTTGTACTACTTTGTCTGACTTGTGAAGTTGTGAAACTGAGAACTTTCATCTCGGAAGCTTGATCTTTGATTTCTGCTTCTACGGGGTTCTGTAGGTTGATCATATGATGTGATTGTGGTTAATTGCATCTTCTCTAATCTTTTGGTTTATGGAGCCCATGGTCATTTTCTGTTTTTAACCAACACGTTCTTGGTGTCTGGGACAAAAACCAGGGTCCTCTCTATAGCTCTTCTTAACTCACAACCTTTATTGAGGGTATGTTACAACTTACAACTGTGTGACTTTGTTGATCTCGAAGGTTTAACCTGGTGAGACGAGTCTGGAGTTAGTCTCACACTGACTGATTTAGCTGGTGATACTTTGGAGAGAGTTGGTGAGTTTTGTTTAGTTTGTCTCACATAAAGATCAAGCTTATATAGTTTTTATTATTATTCTATAAGCTGCATGTTAGGTATCTAATGAGAGAAACTGCCGTTTACTAAACGTATTAATCGTTTAGGGACCATGTTTTTGCTAAATGCGATGTTTATTATTCTACTAGTAAGAATAAAATTTATTGTTCCTGTATTCGCAGATGGATAAGTGAAAATTTATTATGAACAAAAAATAATGAAAATACATTAGTTCGTGATATACTGGTGTATATACCTATACGCTCAATAAAATCAATAACACAAAATTACGGCTAGTTAGGCGATTTCTTATAGAATGCTGTGGGCGGTATATCAAGCTTTCTCGTAATTTTTAGGCTAAATTACCCCGTTAGTCCCTGGGGTATAGTCAATTCTCAGATTGGTCCATGTGGAAAAATTAGTCATACAGAGACCCCTGGGGTTTGATACGTCTCCCAAATCAGTCATCCGTCACATGAGATGACGGAATTTGCCTACGTGGCTGACGACAAACACGTCAGAATCACTTAAGCGGCGACACGTGTCATTTTTTGCCACCTCATTCGACACAAACTGAAATGTTGGGTCCCACAGCCAATATGACTTTTTGACGTGGATAAAAGCACCGGTTCTTCACCTGCCTCACCAAGCTCTCCGACCGCGATAGCCATTCCATCATCAATGCAGAAGGCTTCCTTGTAGTAATTACCTGTTAGCTTTTCTCTAAATATTGCACTCCATTTTCCACTCAAAAGCTTTCCATAGGACCGTAGCTGATATACTAAAGCGATGCCGCAACTCTTCCTTATCCTTAAAAGCTACCACAAACGTATCGTACGTCCCTCATTATATAAAATTTTGGTCGACATGGCTGACCACCAGAGCTCCCAAATCAGTGCTTCTGTCTTTTTTTTTTCTACGTCACAGTGCTTCTGTCATCTTTGCACTTTGACCGGCTCATGATGATGGATCCTCCTAATTGGCATGTTAGCCGATGATCTCCGCTCAATCTCTATTCCTTGTTCCGTGTTCCCCGATGATCTCCGCAGTGACTCTGGCTTGTCTTAAAATTAAGGAGATATGGATAAGAACGAGAGCCAAAGAAAAGGAGGTGTCGGGGAAGAAAAAGGATTTGTTCCTCTACTGATCGTTGTCTCTCTCTTAGTGTCCATTTCCAGTAAGTTCATTTTTTTTCATTCCTTTAGAAATCTCGAAGATGGTCTTGTGGCGTTGGTTCATTCTTCGGGTGCTAACTGTTTATGGTTTCAGGCGCAGAGTTTTCAGGCAAGGCGGGGGTGAACTATGGCCAACTGGGGAACAATCTGTCGTCTTCGTCACGGTCGGTAGAGCTCATCAAATCCCTCAGAGGCAAGCGCGTGAATCTATACGATGCCAACCCAGAAATCCTTAAGGCCCTCAAGGACACAAACCTCCAAGTCTCAATCATGGTCCCCAACCAGCTCATTTCCAACATCTCCTCCAACCAAACCTTAGCCGACGAGTGGGTTCGATCAAACGTCGTACCCTTTTACCCGGATACACTGATCTGGTACGTCCTCATTGGAAACGAAATCCTCAGCTTATACAACATCGACACTCAATCCTGGTACAATCTTGTCCCCGCCATGCGTAAGATCAAGAATTCCCTGAAAGCGCACGGAATCCACAAGGTCAAGGTTGGGACTCCGTCCGCCATGGACGTCCTGGAATCTTCATTTCCACCTTCCAACGGCACGTTCCGGAACGATATTGTCGTTCAGGTCATGAAACCCATGTTGTAGTTCTTGAACCAGACCAAATCCTGGTGAGGTAGTGTCACAGCTCTTTTTTTGAATTAGAAATTTCTGGTGAATTTGTGTATGAAAAGAAGATGAAGGTAGATTTGGAAATGAATATAGACTGAAATTTGTATTCAAACGTAAACAAGAACAAGGGATAACAGACCCATTCGAGATGGTCAATCTCCAAACAACACTTAGCCTCCGTTTTTCGTCAATACCCTTTCCCCACTTGCTACGTACTCTATAAAGCCAAAACAAACTAATCGCTCAGCTGATGTCAGCTAGCTTCTAACAGTCTTAACAAAATGATGGGCTGTCTACAAGCCTACAACCCAACTAACAGACGTCCTACAATTCACGTAATGTAAGAAAACAACCCTTTAACTAACAAGGCAGCCCATTCAATTCATCACAGCCCACCGAGCCCAAAGAGAATGCTCTGCTTTGTAATCGACACATAAGCACTTCAAAACCCTTATCTTCAGTCTTCAAGCGACATCACCTACTTTCCCTTTCCCGTGTCATGTCTCATTCTTCTTGTTCCTTCTCAGCCTTCACTACACCATCGTCCACTACACAAAGGTCTACCTACACCACAAGTTTTATTATGCTCATGACAGGCAGGTGCGATGGATTCTAGTTCGGAGGTGGCGATGGAATGGGTGTCGACGTGTCGCGGTGAGCTTGGTGAGGCAGGTGAAGATCCGGTGCTTTTATCCACGTCAAAATCCATGTTGGCTGTGGGACCCAACGTTTCAGTTTGTGTCGAATGAGGTGGCAAAAATGACACGTGTCGCCGCTTAAGTGGTTCTAACGTGTTCGCCATCAGCCACGTAGGCAGATTCTGTCATCTCATGTGACGGAGGACTGATTTGGGAGACGTATCAAATCCTAGAGTCTCCGTAAGACTAATTTTTCCAGACGACCAATCTGAGAATTGACTATACCCAGGGACTAACGGGGTAATTTAGCCTAATTTTTATTTGTATGAAAATTTTTGTTTAAGTTCTAAAATAAATTTGTTTTCTCTCATAAGCATTTATGTATCACATTTGTATTATCTGGCTTGGCATGTCGAAAATCTTAACACCCCAATTTCGGAAGAGCAGAAGCTTTCGAAGAAGCACAGTCCGGAACCAGCGAACTCGGAAAAAATTTTGACCGTTTCTTGCGGAGATATTGCATGGCTTCCAATCGTTTCCTAAGAATTTCCCGCCATTTTCGTGGCGGTCTCTCACCCTCAATGGGGGGCTTTTGCCAATCATCTCTCTTTCACACATCCCAAACGGACCAACCAAAAAGAAGAAAGAGAAGAAGAAGAAGAAGAGTCTTTTAAGCTCATTGGTTTTTTAATGTTCTCCCTACTTCAGCGCTATGCCCATCTGTGGACCCCAGGCTCGTCAGGTCAGAATAATGTTACTCTTCACCATTGTATGTGACGAGTCTACTGATCCTACTAGTACATTCAGTACCTCTCTTCATTTCGGTGTTCCTGGGTTTTGCTTCTGAGGGTTGTTCAGTGCTTGTTACGATTGTTTTGGGTGAGTTAATGAGTAATATATATACACACATTTAAGTACTGTTTGGGCTTTGATTTTCCTGAAATGAAACGAATAATGTCTGCTTTTTCTTTCTAATACTTTTTCTGGACATTTTTTATACCGTTGGATCTATTTGAAGTTTGGAGAGGCTATACTGTCATGGAGTATTTCCGTGATTTATACTCTGGCCTCGTACGGCTGTCTGGGAATGAGGACCTTCCCTTTCCTTTGACCAGACGCTACTTATGATCCTCTCCCTCTCTCCCAGTCTGTCTCTCTCTGTAAAATCTGAAGCAAAGCAATGGGAGAGTTATGAAACAATTTTGCTGATCATAGGCTTGTTGAAATCCCTTTCCTCTCTAAATGAAGTGCTTCTATCAGCCTTCGAAGTGTTATTTGACTACATCATTCAATTTTTTCCCATAAGACATCCTTGCGTCGATTTCTGATCGATTGTCTACTGAATGATAAAAGGAATGTGGGAAAAAAATGAAGATAAAGGGGAGATAGTACGCTTTATCACGACCCAAGACATGCTACATCCGTGTGATATCTTTTCGCAGTTGTGACTCCCAAAATTGCTTATATAAGTCGAGATGACCCTGTACATACCCACTATGGACTCAGCAAAGGGCTACATGATGCCCTTATGATAACAAAATGGGGATACTGCACATCTAAAAGCTAGGCTGAGCACTTTTTAGGAGGTTATCTCTGGTCTTTGCAAAATTGTTAGAAGAGTGTGATTGACCACTTGGTAGGCAATTCCTGCGCACAAGACAAGCCCATGACCTTGAAATGCTTACTTTCTTCTTTTTCATTTATTTCCATGATCTCATCCGACCAACCATTTAAAGCTTCATTCTCAAAAGTAGATGTGGAAGAAGGATAGGGAGAAGGGGGGTGGTGGCGAAGGGCTCCTACTTTGATCACACCATCTCTATCTGATGCTTAGCAGTGCTGTAATTTTCATTAGTGACATCTTTTCTGTGTCAGTTTTTCAGTAGCACTCAGATAAATCTAAGGCAACTTGATTCTATGTGCTCTTTAACAAATAAGCCCAATAAAAAGTTTATAAGAAGAATTCCTTGTCACCTAAAATCTTGAAATATCTTTAAAGATTGCATTTTCTAAACACCTGTTCCGTCAAATAGAAGACCTAATAATTAAAGGCTAAACAGTTGCACCTGTTAAATGGATAATGTACAATGGCTAAAGTTCAAACCGGGCAGTGGAAGTTTGGACCTTTGTGAGACGCAAAAGAAATATCGATATTGCTATTCGCATTAATTTAGTTTTAGAACAAAAAAAGCATGATAGTACGGGATTTGATACAAGTACTACTGTGGAATGACTTTGGATAAACACATGAAAAGAACGAGTTCATATCAGCATTTTTTTTCCTCTCATGGAATTATATCATGAAATGTCGAGATACTTCTGGATGGCAAAAATCTCAAAGTCACGTAGGTTATTTTCAGTTTGTATTATGGAGATGTTTGTTTGCCCAAAATTTCCAACAAAACAAACACACTTCAAAATTTTCAACTTTTACACATACATTTCAAACTTTTCACAAACCCCAATAAACTTCAACATTCAAAAGATTCCCAAAATTTTGGGAATATTTCCCAAAATTTCGGTAAACAAACACGGCCTATAACGAATGATTGATGATGCAGTAATAGTTTTCTGAGTAGGATTTTCTATCTACACTTGACCTTTCCATGTGTATATGGTTGTGTAATTGGTTGGTTCATGATCCCAATTGCTTCTCTGATGTTTCAGAGGGATTCCTGGAACAGCTTATGAAGACTAGGGCCTGTTGATAATTGTGTTGGATGAAAACTTTTAGGATGTCATAATTCACCTGCCTGACTGCTTATTTGTGATGATGAGGAGGATGCACTTCTGAAACTTGAGACCTAGTGAAGTTCATGAGGCTTTACTCACATTGAAGGTCACATTGTCGTGACTGAATGGAAATCTTATATGTGAGGAAGAGTTGTTCCTTCATGGTGGTTATCTGTGATGTTAGGTCTTGGTCGATGATATCATGACCCTTTCTTACCCACAGCGAGAGGAATAACAAATTCACAGTTTTCTAAAAACCACCAAATGGCAAACTGAAAATATAAGAACGAATTTGTCTTTTTAGCTCTCATTGTCTCATGCCGGAATGGATAGTGACAATAACACTCACCAGAAGACTCCACATGATGAAGTTGGCGCTCCTAAGGAACCCGTGTTTTTGCATGGTGAATTGGATCTGTGGATTTTAGAAGCTAAATCTCTGCCCAATATGGATTTAGCTTCAGAAAGAATGAGAAAATGTTTCAGTATGTTTGGAACTTGCTCATCACCCTTTGGGAAAAGACCTGCAAGTCTTTTTTTTTTTTTTTTATGACGAGGAAATTCTCCAAAGCCGGACCTTTTTGGCGCAACCCTGAAGTACAAACCCCGGCCCCCTGGACCGACCCCACAACCCAGGGAGCAGGTAAGTCAAGGGCGATAATGGGGATGTTGGGGCTCGAACTTGGGACATGTTAGAACCCAAGCCGAAGTCTTACCACCACACCAAACCCTTGGGGGTAGACCTGCAAGTCTTTCAGGCAAACATACAATCATCACCAGTGACCCTTATGTGTCTGTTTGCCTAGCAGGGGCTACAGTAGCTCAAACTAGAGTAATTGCAAACTGTGAGAAACCTTTATGGGATGAGCATTTTTGTGTTCCTGTTGCTCATCCTGTTGTAAAAGTGGAGTTTCATGTTAAGGACAACGACATCCCGGGGCAGAACTTATTGGAGTAGTGGAGATATCTGTTGAAAAAATCCTTTCAGGAGACACAATTAATGACTGGTTCCCTATCATTGGTCATTATGCAAACTGTTTGAAACCTTTTCCTGAATTGCATGTTTCTATTCAGTTTAGGCCAGTAGGGGGGAATCCCCTGAATAAGGATGGTGTTGGTGGTGGGTCGGATTATAAAGGTGTTCCTAATTCATACTTTCCACTCCGCAAAGGAGGGAGTGTGACCCTCTACCAAGATGCTCATGTACCTGATGGCATCCTACCTGAAATTTTACTTGATGGTGGAAAAATATTTCAGCATGGTAAATGTTGGGAAGAGATATGCCACTCTATTTTGGAAGCTCATCACCTTATATATATCATTGGCTGGTCTATATACCTCCGTGTAAAGCTTGTGAGGGAATCATCAAAACCATTACCTCCCGGAGGAGAACTTTCCCTCGGAGACCTATTGAAATACAAGTCACAAGAAGGAGTCCGAGTGGTTATGCTGATTTGGGATGACAAAACTTCACATGACAAATTTCTATTGAAGACGGTATTGCTTATTGTAGAAATCCCGAGTATCATGGATATAGCAATTACGGGTGATATGGCAAATCTCAATATTATGGAAGGAACATAATATCCCGAATTACATGGGGTAATTAAGAAAGGCAATATTCTGTTCTTGATTTAGGCTGATTGTTTGATTGTTTCCTTATGTATATGATTCTCTATAAGGTTATAAATAGAGACTCATACCTGTACAAATTAATCATCGAAGTAATATACAGAAATTCCATTCTTTCTTCATGGTATCAGAGCCAGGTTCCGGATTCTTAGTTGTCAATGTCTGAATCCACCGTTGATAGCAAAGGATCGGTCCCCTCACCCACCTCCACTCCGGAAACACCATTGCTGCCCACCATGAACTCCAATGGACTTGACAACTCGTCCTTCCAGCTCACGGTGGAAAAGTTTCATGGTAAAAACTTCCGTGAGTGGGCTCAATCCATCAAACTTGTCATCGATGGAAAAGGGAAATTGGGGTATCTCACTGGCGAAACCAAGCAACCACCATCGACTAACACTGCCGACCTCCTAAAGTGGCGGTCAGAAAATTCGATGGTGATTGCATGGCTGGTGAACTCCATGAAATCCTCCATCGGCAAAACGTATCTATTCTTACCGACGGCAAAGGATGTCTGGGATGCCGTACAGGAGACGTACTCAGATGCAGAAGATTTCTCTCAGATCTTTGATCTCAAGACTCGACTGTGGCAGATGAAGCAGGGAGAGAGAGACGTCACCGAGTTCTTCATGGAGATGCAGATCCTCTGGCAGAAGCTCGACCTGAGCTGTGAAGAGGAGTGGGCGTGTTCTGGTGACAGCGCCAGATATCAGAAGAAGCTCGACACGGAACGGGTCTTCGAGTTCCTCGCTGGGTTGAATCGAGAGCTCGACGACGCACGGAGTCGGATCCTCAGTCGACGCCCCCTTCCATCCATTCGGGAAGTGTTTGCTGAAATCCGACGGGAGGAGCACCGACGGAAGGTGATGCTGCAGGAGTCCTCTCCTTCTCACGGGCCTCACGGGTCTCACGGGCCTAATGCAACGGAAGGGTCAGCCTTTACGTCTAAAGGCCCACGGTCTGGGCCCGGGCCCAAACAAAACAAAAGCAAACTTTGGTGTGACCATTGCCGGAAAAATGGTCACACCCGAGATTCTTGCTGGGAAATCCATGGGAAACCAGCCGACTGGAAACCACGACAGGGCAGCCGTGGCTATCAGACCACTCTCACGCACTCAACAACATCCTCTCAAGCCAC
Organism: Myrica gale; assembly: GCA_963930655.1. Taxonomy (NCBI): domain Eukaryota; kingdom Viridiplantae; phylum Streptophyta; class Magnoliopsida; order Fagales; family Myricaceae; genus Myrica; species Myrica gale. Next base: position 9,936,903 of record OZ005606.1, on the reverse strand, counting down.
TCATGATACCTCAACTGTCAGCTTTACCCCTGACCAATTGGACCAATTGCAAAAATTATTTTCCCACTTCCAAGCTTCTGGTCAGTCTTCCCAGAATATTGCTTCTGCCTCCTTAGCCCAAAAAGGTAATTTCTTTCACGCTCTGAGCACATCGAGATCCAATAATCCTTGGATCATTAATTCAGGTGCTTCCGATCACATGACCGATTCATATCACCTCTTTTCCTCTTACTCACCATGTGCTGGAAATCTCAAAGTTAAGATTGTCGATGACACTCTCTCGTCGGTTGCAGGAAAAGGGAGTATTCAACTCTCTCACTCCATAAAATTAGACTCTGTCCTTCATGTTCCAAAATTATCTTGCAATCTCTTGTCCATTAGTCAGTTAACAAAAACCTCTAATTGCTCTGCTAAATTTCTTCCCTCTCACTGTGTTTTTCAGGATCTATTATCGGGGAAGACGATTTGGCAGTGCTAATGAGTATGAGGGACTCTACTACTTTGACGACGCTACTGTGAGTGACCACGGTCCAACTGCAATTTGTGATTCTGCATCTCTGACTAGGGATAGTGAACTTCAATTATGGCATTTTAGAATGGGTCATCCCAATTTCCAGTATTTAAGACGATTGTTTCCTTCCATTGTTTCAAATAAAAATTTGGTTGATTTTCAGTGTGAAATATGTGAACTTGCCAAACATAAGCGTACTTCGTTCCCCACCTCCATATACAAACCATCTCAACCATTCACTCTGATTCATAGCGACCTCTGGGGCCCTTCTCGTATTTTCACTCGTACTTACTCAAAATGGTTTGTCACTTTTATTGATGATCATACTCGGTTATGTTGGGTTTATTTGTTAAAAGACAAAACTGATGTTCGTTCTGTATTTATCAATTTTCATTCAATGATTCAAACTCAGTTCCAAACTTCCATTAAAATTCTGCGTACTGATAACAACACAGAATACTTCAATTCTGTCTTGGGAGATTATCTTCTCAAGCATGGCATCATTCATCAAAGTTCTTGTGTCGACACCCTTCAACAAAATGGGGTTGCCGAACGGAAAAATAGACACATCCTTGACGTCGCACGTGCCTTATTATTTACCATGAATATGCCTACCATGTTTTGGGGTGATGCCATTTTGACATCCATCTATCTTATCAATAGAATGCCTAGTCGTGTTCTTTCTTTTGCCACACCCCTCCAAAAATTTCGGGAACAGTTTCCTACCTCTCGCCTTGACTCTTCCTCTCCGTGTATTCGATTGTACTACATTTGTCCATATTCATTCCCATAATAGAGGAAAATTAGATCTCTGTGCTATCAAGTGTGTTTTCATAGACTATGCTCCTACTCAAAAAGGGTACAAGTGCTATGATCCAGCCACAAAAAAAATCTTTGTCAGCCTGGACGTTACATTCTTTGAAAACACCTCCTACTACCAAAAACCTTCTCTTCAGGGGGAGCCATTGTGTGATGAAGCTCGGTCTTTGGTATTCGATCTCTCTCCTCCTCAGCATGTCCCCATCATTGATCCTGTCATAAACACAGAAGGAAACTTGAACTCAGGGGGAGATACTGGTTTATTCACGAAAGCCGAAATCAAAGACAATAGAGAATCTTATACCTGAAGCACCAAAAGAGTTAGAACCGGTAATAGTTCCAAGTGAGTCCCCATCTACTGTTGGTAAGCCTGCATCCTCTGATATTGACTTACCCATTGCTCTTAGAAAGCAACCTCGATCATGTACCTTCCACCCTCTCTCAAACTTTATGTCTTATAATGCCCTGTCTACAGAATTTCGTGTCTTTACTGCTAACCTTGACAATGCAGAAATTCCACGAGACATTCAGGAGGCCCTGAAAACCCCAATGGAGAGAGGCAGTAATGGAAGAAATGAGAGCTCTGGAAAAGAATGAAACTTGGGAAGTAACAGACTTACCGAGGGGAAAGAAACCTGTTGGCTGCAAATGGGTGTTCACTTTAAAATATAAAGCATATGGGACAATAGAAATGTACAAAGCCCGCCTTGTTGCGAAATGATATACACAGACCCCTGGAATCGACTACACAAAGACATTTGCACCAGTGGCAAAGTTAAACACAGTTCGAGTTCTCTTGTCAGTTGCAGTCAATTCAGATTGGCCCCTCCAACAACTTGATATTAAGAATGCATTCTTAAATGGAGAATTAGAAGAAGAAGTCTTCATGACAATGCCACCAGGTTTTTGTAGAACTGGAGAAGAAAAGCGAGTGTGCAAGCTCAAGAAGTCTCTCTATGGGCTTAAACAATCACCAAGAGCATGGTTCGATAGATTTGCCAAAACAGTAAGAAGTCAAGGATATCAGCAAGGGCAGTCAGACCACACTATGTTTTCTCGGCAATTCGAAGATGGGAGGAAAACAATTCTGATTGTCTATGTTGATGACATAATCCTAACGGGAGATAATATAGAAGAAATGAAGAGACTGAAGAAAATGCTAGCCACCGAATTTGAAGTAAAAGACCTAGGACATATGCGATACTTCTTGGGAATGGAAGTTGCCAGATCAAAAAGGGGCATTAGTGTATCTCAACGAAAGTACATTTTGGATCTCCTAACTAAGACTGGTATGCTTGGATGTAAACCAAGTGACACTCCCATAGAAGCTGGAAGAAGAACGGAGGATGTTGGAAAACCAGTGGAAAAAGACAGATACCAGAGACTGGTATGAAAGTTAATCTACTTGTCACATACCAGACCGGATATCGCATTTGTTGTTAATGTGACAAGCCAACACATGCATTCACCAAAAGAAACTCATCTAGAAGCGGTGTACAAAATCCTCCGATACCTCAAGGGGTCCCTAGGAAGAGGGCTATTCTTCAAGAAAAATGAGAGCAAAGGAGTAGAGATCTTCACAGATGCTGATTGGGCAGGCTCAGCAGAAGATAGACGATCCACCACCGGATATTGCACCTTTGTATGGGGTAACTTGGTAACTTTGAGAAGTAAGAAACAAAATGTAGTGGCTAGAAGTAGTGCTAAAGCTAAGTTCAGAGCAGTTGCACAGGGAATGTGTGAAGGGCTATGGCTAAAGAAACTCTTAGAAGAAATACATGTTGAAGTAAGGTTACCAATAAAACTCTACTGTGATAACAAAGCAGCCATCAACATTTCTCTCAACCCAGTCCAACATGATCGAACCAAACTCATAGAAGTTGACAGACATTTCATCAAGGAAAAGGTTGAAGGTGGGATCATTTGTATGACATATGTCCCTACAAAAGAACAGACAGCAGATGTCTTCACCAAAGGGTTGTCTCGGCAAAATTTTGAGGACTTTATCGGCAAGTTGGAAATGATCAATATTTACGATCCAACTTGAGGGGGAGTGTAGAAATCCCGAGTATCATGGATATAGCAATTACGGGTGATATGACAAATCTCAATATTATGGAAGGAACATAATATCCCGGATTACATGGGGTAATTAAGAAAGGCAATATTCTGTTCTTGATTTAGGCTGATTGTTTGATTGTTTCCTTATGTATATGATTCTCTATAAGGTTATAAATAGAGACTCATACCTGTACAAATTAATCATCGAAGTAATATACAGAAATTCCATTCTTTCTTCACTTATTCTCCCCAAATCATCTTTTTATCGAGTCTCTCACTACATGTTGAAAGCCATTTCTTTTTTCCCCTAAACTATGCCATATTGCAGTGATTCTAGAAGACTCACACTCACATTCTCCCCCCTCCCCGGTGTAATGCAGGAAGGTGTCATGCAGACCCATGATGAAGAAACTAAAAAGTTTTTCAGACACTCCAGTGTTCATTGCGTGCTTGCTCCTCGGTATGCAAGCAATAAGCTTAGTATATTCAAGCAACAGGTATGGAACTTCTGCATGTGAAACTAAACCATGCCCTATTCATTGCTACTTTGAATCATCTCTGGAATACTTCATGAAGGACAACATATTGATTATGAGTCATCCAAGCCCCTCATTTTCACTATAACCAGACTTTTAACGTCAGCTTTTGTTTTTTCCACTGATTTGAATTAGTGTCTTCTAGTCCAGGTGGTGGGAACCATTTATACGCATCATCAGAAGTGTGTGCTTCTTGACACTCAAGCTTCTGGAAATAACAGAAAAATAACTGCTTTCATTGGCGGTCTGGATTTGTGTGATGGCAGATATGACACCCCTGAGCACAGGCTTTTTGGTGATCTCGACACTGTTTTTGAAAATGATGTTCATAATCCGACATTTTCAGTAAGTGGATAGTATGTATCTGAAAGCCTCTGAATAGTTGATCTTTATATCTCAAGGTTATTTATGTTTTGAATGATGCTGGAACTGCAATAGATATAGGACAAATGACTCGACTATATTATGTGTCTTTTCCTTTTCCTTTATGCATATTTTATCTTTTGGATATTGCTAGCAACTTTATGATTTCTAAACGTTTAGGCCTTCCTAGTATCTCTAGGACAGGATTTATTTGTTTCCTTCTTAAGGTCTTCTAAAAAAATTTATTATTATTTTTTTTCCTTTTTATGATTGTTGAGGCTTGTGAGAAGAAAGGTATGGAAAGAAAATGACATGAAGAAGTAGAGATAGAAGAAGATAAGTGCCCTTTGCAGCCAGCAATTATTTTATCCAGGGAACTCTTTGGAAAGAAATAAAATGCTAGTCTCAACAATGGTAAATTCAAGGTGATTTCCATGTATATATGTAAAATGAAGTACCTTTTTGCTGTGATTTATCGTGAAAATGCATATTTTGAAGTAATCTACATTTATATTGTCATGTTTTTTCATGAAGACCAAAAGATACAGCACAGCTTGAAAAATAGGATCCAATATGCGAACATTTATTTCACTCCTGCATTTTTGCTAATATTGACAGACTCATGTCCATGGACCAAGGGAACCATGGCATGATTTACATTGCAAAATTGAGGGTCCAGCTGCATATGACATATTGACAAACTTTGAACAAAGATGGAAGAAAGCCACAAAGCGGGACTTCAGGCTCAAAAAGGTGACTCGTTGGCATGATGATGCCTTGATAAGGCTAGACCGGATTTCATGGATAGTGACTCCCTCTTTTGGTCCTGATGGTGACCAAAATGTTCATGTTTGTGGTGAAGAAGATCCTGACAATTGGCATGTGCAGGTAGCAGGGAGACATTTTATATCATTCATTTGCAGTATGCTTTCGAATAAAATCCTGCATAAATTGTGAGTACGGTTACTTTTTCTTGATAGGTATTCCGATCCATTGATTCAGGATCTGTGAAGGGATTTCCTAAGGGTGTTCAGGAAGCTGAGGGTGAGGTTAGAAATAGGCTTGTTGGATTCCTGCTTATGGTATAGGGAATTCTGTATCTAGGGATTAGTTTCAACCAGGTTTACATTGGTTAACTTTATGCTTGCAATTGCTTTGATGTGAAACTGGAAAGAAAAAAGTGATATTTTTGTTAGCTTATTTTGTACCTCTGACTTTAGTTCTTCTTGCAGAACCTAATCTGTGCAAAGAACTTGAAAATTGATAAGAGCATTCATACCGCTTATGTGACAGCAATAAGATCAGCACAGCACTTAGTATATATAGAGAACCAGTATTTCCTGGGGTCTTCATATTATTGGCCCTCGTACAAAAATGCAGGTATATATAGGATACCCTTCGATATTGTCATCATCATGATAATTATAATTGCTTATTCTTGATGCATTACTTTGAAAATCTTAGTACCCAAATGATCATCGGACTATGATTGTCAAACAGGCTGGATTTGGTTGAAATCAGTACCACTGTCCTCCATGATGTCATGTTCATTGGGCTTGTCCTGCCAACTTTGGATATGGGAGCAAAAATCCTAGAAACTGTGAGATCCTAGGCTTTGGTTGTTTTGGAAGGACAAAAAATATAGAATGTTTGTACTGCCATCGACTCAACATAGAAAGTGTTTCTGGCTTACCTGCACATATGTATGTTTTGGTCCGTAGGTAACCTTTTATATACACCATCATGTAGGAGCTGAAAAGGATAATATAAATCAGAATTGCATCAATATTATTCCAGAACTGATTATGAATTTATTGATGCCTGCATCCTAGATAAGCTGATTATTACACATGAGGAGTTTTCACAATTTGTTACATAAGTTACATTTTTCACTTGCTTTTGTTTTCCCTGATACTTTCTCTACATTGACTTGAAGGCATATCTTTTTATTTTAATTTTTTTTTCCTGAAGCTACCGAACCTGAATGCCTCTTTACATCAGTCATTTCCTTTACAATTGCTTTTGGATTGTCCATTTCAATCCTCTTTCTACGATTTGCAGTAATACTGTCATCATATGTGGATGCTTTATGGATTTCAGTTATATATTCAGGTGCGGATAACATGGTTCCTATGGAATTGGCACTGAAAATTGCCAGCAAAATTAATGCAAATGAACGCTTCTCTGTGTATATAGTGATACCAATGTGGCCAGAGGGTGTCCCAACTAGTAGTGCTGTGCAGGAAATTTTATTCTGGCAGGTTAGACTTATCTATGAGATCCTTTTGTTCCATCACTTAAAAGATCCCTTGAATGTGGCTGTTTTCTGGCTTTATACTTTATCTTTTTGGCTACTTTAGATGTAAGGATTACTGAAGCTTGGGTTTTCTCGGAATTAGTAATTTACCTGTTGTTAATGAGCTATCTTGGCATGATGGATGAGGTTATGTTTGAGCTCCTGCCTTATTAACATCATTGGAGGTGGGCTTTGTAGCCTCACTCTCCAGCAAATTAGAGAGTCCCTGTCCGGCAACTTAGAGAATACCTTAGCCTGCAACTTTGAATAAGGTCTACCTCAGTTCGAGTAAGGTAAAACTTATGTCTTAAACATGTGTGGACATCCACAAATTATCTACCTTTTAGTCTGACTGAAGGTTCACTAAAAGAAAAGGTTATAGTATTGTCCTTCTGGGGTGGTTGAAGAGAATGATTTTGGAAAATCTGATCACCATGTTGTAAGCTTTCTGGCATGAGAATATGGATACAATTCTTTGGTAAATATGATTGGGAAACTTTGGACATGAGAAAAGAAGTGATGACTGAATCGAAACTTTTTGATTGAGGTAGATACCTTGGTAACTTTTAGGACATACACAAAGGAGCAAATGTTTCTACTTCAATAGGTCCACTGACATTCTGTTAGAGATATGGATTCATCAACCTATTGAGTGCAAGAGAGAGCGTGGGGAATAGTGATTTCACCTGTATTTTCATATAATTTTTCCAAACCATGCAATTATTATTTTTGATCTGTATTAGAGCTTTATTTTTCCCTCAGCATCTTCATCATTTGATTAATGGTGCCGAAGGCTTTTAGATTGCATGCTGACGTACTTGGATCTTGATACACGTGCATGATACCCAATCAAATTCAAATTCAAATTCAAATGATCACAGAGACAGACAATGGCAATGATGTACAAGATTGTTGCGCAGGCCCTTGATAAAGCAGGCCTTTCTGAGTGTTATCATCCACAGGATTATTTGAATTTTTTCTGTCTTGGGAAGCGTGAAGCTTCATCTTCCAGAAGTTCATCTCATACAACTCAACATACTGAAAACCGTGGATTGGTATGCTATTTATTATTCTGGATACTACTAACAAGGATGCTATTGTTATTAATGACTTTAATTTCCATCATTAAGTCCCTTAGCATAGCTTCTGCATTCAAGGCAGTCAACTTAAAATCTTCAATTAGTTTAACAGGAGAAAGGGAAGAAAACTACAATAAATCAACCAGTCGTACTGGTTGAAGATGACACGGTATTCACAAATCAGAGTATTTCTGGTGGACAATGCATCTTTCTTCTATTATTAGGTATGTTCTGTTGATTGGCAGGATGATGATAATTTGTGTCATGTTGAATGTCAGTCATATCAACTGCCTATTGACCTTGTAAGCCAGGAAAGATTGTCTGAGAGTTCGACACTAATTATACACTTCAGACGTATCTACTTTCTCAGTGTTGCATTTAGTTTCAATATTATAGTCATATTTAAGTCCAGAAGTCATTTAATGCTTATAGTTTTATTCTCCATCGATCCAAAATGTGCATTACAAGCCAAAGAAAGGATTGTCACCTTTGTCTTATTGAATTTGAACATGGAGGAGTTATATTTCCAGAAAACTTACAACGAACAAGGTAGATGTAAATCAGCAAATGATTACAGTAAAATTTTTGGTGTGGTCCTGTTAAGGCCATAGTTTGAGTTGAGTTTACTAGGAACTTATTAATATCCAATTTCAGAATGGGCATGCACTTGTGCAAACTTGTAAAAGAGTTCTTTTTCATTCTTAACAGGCAGCCGCTCAAAAGTTCCGTCGTTTCATGATTTATGTTCATGCCAAAGGAATGATAGTTGATGACGAATACGTAATCATAGTATCGGCAAACATAAACCAGAGATCATTGGATGGTTCTAGGGACACTGAAATTGCAATGGGTGCCTACCAACCAAAATACACATGGGCAGGAAAGAATTCTCATCCACATGGCCAGGTTTGAAATTTCCACTTTTCTTTCCGTTCACCTGATAATTCATACAGTATAAGTACTTCTGTCCTGATTTCAGATTACCAGTTTCTACTCCCTAAACAAATTTAGGAAAAGTGATAGAGAGAAGCTAATCATGTAATGCATATGCTAAACAAGTTTATGCAGGCTTTTTTCTTCTGACACTTCCTTTCTTTTAGATAGCTGTGTCCCATTTTTATCATACTCAGTGACATGCATGCATGGTACCTCCATATTTACCCATTTGTAGCAATTTCCATTGGGTTCAGGTAGGGCTGTACAATGCCACCGGGAAATTCCGGTGGCACCGGCACCGGCACCGGTACCGGCATCGGGTTTCCGGTTTTTGGTCTAACCGGTGCCGGTGTAGGTTTGGTTTTTTGAAAAAACCGGCGGTTCCCGGTTTAAACCGGCACCGGGTTTCCCGGTGTAGGATAAACCGGGATTTTTTTTTTAGTTTTTTTATTTTAATTTCTACTCAATAATTTAAACTTTAGTTTTACCTCAAGACATAATATTCTAGAAGCATGACAAAGTTTACTCAATAGTTTAGTTTCACTTGAATATTTGAGATTTGTTGTTGGTTTTGTTTAATCAAATGCTTACATTCAAGTTACCAAGAAGCTTGCTAGGTGAATGAACTAGTTATTTAGACTTTTGGTAGAAAAATTACAAATTTATTGTATTTAAAAGGGTATATATAAAGGCATTGAAATCATAATTAAAGAGTTTAATGTCAAACTATGGTAAGTACATCACATAATATAAATCAAGAGGTCGAGATTCTACCACAAAAAATTTTAAATCAATGTATTAGTTTAAGAGTTTTTATGAAATATTAACCAATTGTCTAAATTTTAAAATTGACAAATCACTATTAAATTTATATCATGCTTGCAAAATCAGTCATTCAATTACATTTTAGTTCAAATTTCTAATACATTTTAGTTCAAAAATTCATATAGAGTCATCAAGTTTGACCAGCGTTTGACAAACGCTCGAGCGCCCTTTGAAAAAATTCACACAGAGTCATCACGTTTGACTAATGTTAGACAAGCGCTCGAGTGCTCAGTGCAAATTTCAGACAGAAACATAAGCGCTCGACGAGCGTTTGACCCGCGCTCGAGCGCCTTAAAAATTGCCGAATTTTTTTATTTTCCTTGTGAAACCAAGGGAAACCCTATTAGGTTTTGAACATGTTTTAAAATTGTTATTGATTTGTTAATTAGAGGGAAAACACATATTCTCCCATCTAAGTGTTGTTAGGGTCTAAACTGGATTTTTCAAAAGATAATAGTTTCTATTTACAGTGACGTCTCTATTACTTTGGACTTTAAATTCTCATCTTATCTTTTAAGATGATCTTTAATTTTATTGATTTTGGAATTTGGATTTCATTAGTTTAGATTTTATTGATATGTGATTAATGGACCAAAAGAAAAAAGAAAAAATACATTGGGCCAAGTACGTAAAATGCTAAAAAAATGGCTCAATATTAATGTAGGATAACCGGAAACCGCCACCGCTAAACCGCCACCGCTAAGGGCCGGTTTTTAACCTTAACGGTGTAGGTGTAGGTAGTAATTTTTTCAAAACCGGCCTACCCGGTGTAGGTGCCGGTTTTGGCCAAAACCGGTACCTACACCGGGGTTGTACAGCCCTAGGTTCAGGTATATGGCTATCGGATGTCCCTCTGGGCTGAACATCTTGGTGAGCTTGAGGATATCTTCCGCGAACCACATAGCATTGAATGCGTGAAGCGAGTACATAAAGTTGCCAAAAACAATTGGAAAGCATATGTTGCTGAGAGGAGGAGATGAAGGGAAACTTGATGATGTATCCAGCTCAAGTCAGCAGAGATGGGAAAGTGAGTTCATTGCAGGATTATGAATCATTTCCTGATGTCGGTGGCAAAATACTTGGAGCCCCAACCAGTCTTCCAGATGCTTTAACCACATAACTAGTAAGTAATGCGTGGAAAAGAAATCAATGGTGTATAAGCTTGAACAAATCTAAGTATCCATGTGTACTTGAATATATATACGGGTGAATCATGATCCAAGGGCGGCTCCTGCTATAGGCAGGGTAGGCGGTTGCCTAAGGCCCCCAAAATAGGGAAGCCCCCAATTAAAAAATTTCTTTAATAGCTATATTTAAAAAATATTTAATGATAAGGCCTAGAAAATTTAAGGTTAAAATAGAATTGTAGTTAATTAGTTTTTATTCTATAAAAATGCCTATTAAATCTTCCTCATTGAAGTAACCATTAACTCTTCACCCTTTTATAAAATCTCTTGCATCGATCAACTCTATAACGTCTCTCTATTTAAAAGATATTAATTGCAAATGGGTTCAAACGAAATTCAATAAAATCAATCATATAAAATATCCTTTATTAAAACATCGATCAACCCCATAACATATAGTTAATTAATTTTTATTTTATAAAGAGGCCTAATAAATCTCTTTGATTAAAGGAATTATTAACTCTTCACCCGTTTATGAAGTCTTTTGTATCAATCAATCCTATAACGTCTCTTTATTTAAAAGATATTAATTGCAAATTGATTCAAATGAAATTTCATTAAATCAATATCCTATAAAATTGGATTGGCAATTGATTCAAGAAATCCTATAAAATCTCACACCTAACTCATTTAATTTTTTTACAGTTACTTGACAAACAAAAATAATCTCACACAATTCATTTAAAATCTCACACATAATCTATTTAATATTTTTACCATTGTATACATTAATTAACAACTAAAAATCTATCTTTAAAAAGACTTAATCTATAAATCATTTCACAGTTACTTGCCACAATATTTCGATTGCTTGTTAAGTACAAAATCTACTTAAAAATCTACTATAAAAAGATTAGACTCTTTTCCGAATGCAAGTATTGCTTATAAAATATTATTGACAATACATGTAACTGTTGCTTTTGCAGAAAGAAGTTTTTCAAAACTAAAACTAATAAAATCCTACTTAAGATCAACTATGACGCAATAAAGATTAACTGAATTGGTCATATTATCAATTGAAAATGATATATTAACAAATTTAGAATATAAAACTTTGATAAGTAACTTTGCATCTCAAAAAGCAAGAAGAAATGTTTTAAATAATTTTTTTTTAAAATATATTATTTTATAATGCCTCATTTTAGGATTTTTCTAAGAGCATTATTAGTAGCTTCTCTATTCTAGCTTTTTAGCTAGAATAGAGAACCAAAATAGTCAAATGACTAAAAATATGTGTTTTGCAGCTTCTCTATTTTAAAAAAATTTAACCAAAAAATATAACAAATGAACAGTGGTTATCTATTTTTAGATAACCACTGTTCACTTCTTCATATTAAAATACTAATATGATTTCTCTTTCATTTCTCTCTCCCACTTTCTCTCTCATAAAGTTATATTTTGGCCCCATTTCTTTTTACATGTCACAAACCGTTTCAAAGTTTTAGTCTAATAAATAATTATAAATAATTTTTCCTTTCTTAATAAATAATTTTTTATCATAATAAATATAAAAAAATCCATTCTTCACTAATTTTTAAAATACGACAATTGGAATAAAACAAAATTTTAAAAATATGACCGTTAGAAAAAGACAATTTAAAAAATTCAAATTTTTAAGATAAGACAAATATTCAAAAATATGATCGTTACGAATATTCAAAAATATAAAATGTTAAAGAAAGAATAGAGAAATCTTTGAAAAATATTATTTTAATAGAATAGTAAAAGTAGATAGTTAAAATAGAGAAGCTGCTGGAGATGTTTTTGAAAAGTTAGTAGTTAAAATAGAGAAGTGTACTTTTTGGTTAAAGTAGAGATCCAAATATAAATAAGCTGCTAATAATGCTCTAAGGCCCCAATTAGCTTAGAGCTGCCACTGTCATGATCTGAGTATTTTGAGCCATAGCGCGGTTTATCTTGACTTATGAGTTGTAGGGTTTTTGGAGCAGTTCGGGAACACAACACACTCAGGCCTTGAAGTTGTAAGATTTATGGTTTGATTAACTCGCGAACTATCTGTCTGATTAAAGTGTGATGCTGCTATTATATATGTAAAGGAATCATTTCGATGAAGATATTATTTAATATATATAAACAATAACCTCTGACTTCCTGTCTCAACCACATAACGTAGTGGATTAGCGCGTTTGACTTCGGATCAGAAGGTCGTGGGTTCGACTCCCACTGTGGTTGTGTTTTTTGCCACAGTGACTCTCAGAACAACAACTCGGCAATACCCATATCTTTTTTTTTTAACTTTTATGTAAAGATGAGAAAAAAAATTCCTGGTATTGGCGACTGCCGAGTAGGGGTGAATAGCGGACTAGTCGGAAGTGGTCATGTTTTTTGCCACAGTGACTCTCAGAACAGCAACTCAGCAATACCCATATCATGTTTTTTTTTTAACTTTTATGTAAAGATGAGAAAAAAATTCCGGGTATTGGCGATTGTCGAGTATGGGTGAATAGCGGACTAGTCAGAAGCGGAATTTCACATTCCGACATCCGGTTCGCTAATTAGCGGATGACCAAAATAGAGTCTGCTTCCGACTCTTAGCGGACTTAGCGGAAGCGGGAGCGGACTTAGCGGAAGCAGATAGCGGAATTCTGACAACTTTTGGTCCATATTTTTCGGCCCATTTAAGCATTTTTTTCAATAAAAAAAATCACACTCACATGCAGTACACACATTCATGTGTAATGTATGCATGCATACATATACAAACACGGAGCAGACAATAGTTTGACACATTATGTACTCAACTTAGAGTGACCTACAAGACTAACCATCTACAGTCCTTGTCATGGAACAAATCTTCTTTTAGCTTCAAGTATTTGTTTTACAACATGCAGTAAAAGATTTTAGAAAACTTCACTATGGTTGTAAGAAAATTTCATAGTCCACAGACAATTTCTTTCATTTAATTTACTAAAACAGGGTGACAAAATGCTTTCAATTATTGCCAGAAAAAAATTCAGAGACAATGCCACCATACATTTCAATGACATTTTCATGCTAAACTCCAAATAAGAAGCAAAAGCTAGATAGAATACTCTTATGGGCCTTCTTAGCAAATGCACAAATTAATTAAAAAACCTAACTTTTGCCTCAAATTTCAGCTTCACAACACATATTCACAACATGTTCACAGATTCACGAATCACAACAATTCACAGATTCACAAAAATCAACAGATTCACAAGTTCACAACAGGTTCATACATGGCTAGAGAGAGAGAGAGAGAGACATACAGAGTAGAATGAGAGAGAGACATGCCCGAAGAGGTTAACCGTTGCACAGCCGCCTGCAGGAGAATAGAGAGAGAGGGCTGAGGGCCGAGACTCGAGAGTGACCGAGGAGAATAGAGAGAGAGAGGGCTGACTGGCGACTGCTGAGGGCCGACTGCCGAGACTGAGACTCGAGAGGTTTTGCAGATGAGAGGGTGGGGAGTCGGGGACTGGGGACTGGGGGGAGACGAATTAGGTTATCTAATACCGTGGATCAAAACGACAACTGTATTATATATTTTTTTTTAAAAAATTAAACAACGTCGTTCTATTTAAAATAGAACGACGTCGTTTTACAATTCAGTAAATAAAATAAAAATAAAAAAACCGGAACCGGATTTTCCGCTAAACCGGCAGAAAATTCTGCTTTCGGTTCTGGTCCCGGTTCCGGGAAAACTCCAATTTGAGTACCGGTTCCGGTTCCTTGAAGTGCCGGACCTCAGCTTCCCGAAACCGGTGACAGAATCGGAACCGGAGATCCGCCAGAGGCCGGACCGGACTTACACCCCTACTGCCGAGTTGTCGTTCATACGTTTGAATCAGAAATCATTTTTGATAATTTCTGAAATAGGAATCGGAAATTCATTATTTAAATTTTCAGTTTCGATTTTTAAAAAAAATAATATAAAATACTTTAAAAAGTATAATATACTTAATTTTGATCGAATATTTATTTTAGAATCTAAATTTTGATCGAATGTTTATTTTATAATCTAGATTTTAGATAAAAATTTATATTTATTGTTTATTTATGATGAATAATTAAAAAATATCAAAAAAATTTCGATTTTTTTTTTAAAAATAGTGCTCAAAGTAAAGTATAACATATGATGAGTACCAAATTTATTTGAATGTTTATTTTAGAATCTAAATTTTAGTTGAATGTTTATATTTATTATTACTTTATTATCAATAATAGAAAATTTTTCAAAAATTCGGTCTAAAAAATATTGTTAGGACCCCAAAAAAACATGTTAAAGAAACTCATATACTAAAACCAAAATTTCATATTCTGTTAACGAAACAAAAAAATTGCATTACACTGAATACCGGAACAATACCGTTCCTGTATTTACCATTACTTTTATGTTTGTTTGTTTATAATGCAGAGTAATTGCGTAAGTGTAGAGAAAAAAAAAAAAGAGATATTAAAATATGGAATATTGTTGAAGAGAAATTGGCCCGTGTTATGTTGAAACGATCCACACACACAACCCGATCGGGCCGATCCACTGACAGAAACCTTCAGTTATACCGCAAAACAGAGTACTCCCGGGTTGAGCGCGCGCTCTCCATTTTTATAAGTCTTTGAACAAGGTAAGCTTGCTCTCTCTCTCAACTTTTCTTCCTGTGTTAATCGAAATCTTAGGTCATTGTATTCTCTCACTCTGAGTGATTTGTATTATCTCATTTGGGTTTAAACTTGTTGTCATGGATCAAATATGCAGTTTGATTCAAGAGTTTGTGGTACATTCTCGGCAAAGAATAGAGAATGGCTTCAACAGGGCCACATCAGTCTCTCAAGGGACAGGATTCATCCACGACAAGAGAAGAAGATCAGCTTATCATAACCCCTTTAGGGGCGGGCAATGAAGTGGGTCGGTCTTGTGTGTACATGTCCTACAAAGGCAAAACCGTAATGGTATGAAGCATGCATGATAGTTATTATGTACAGAATATCTATTATTATGATGAAGAGTTGGATGTTGCGGAGAATGTATATAGTTACACAAATCCTTTCTTTGCATTACGAAGTCTTGGCTTACATGTTGTGGACGACACTCTGGGTGCTACTAAGCCCCTATTCATGGATTGCGCATCTTGTATTAGAAGTCATACCCACTATTTCAAAATGACAAGGCCTTGCATGTATCGTGTAAGATAAGAACTTGTAAACAGCTTCTATAAATCAGCAGTAGCATATGTATTTTCCTGTTTGTAATGTAACACAGCAATGTATGTTCTTTTTCTCCACTTGCCACCACTTTCTAATACTAAGTTGTCCCAGTTTCCTCATAGTGTTCTCTTCTTTTTATGGTTTTGCCCCTTTGTTTTACATAACTGATGCTCTCTGCTTCCAGCTTTCACTTGGATCATGCCGCCTCCCTACCGTATTTTCTGGAGAAGGTTTCTTGCTTCCCTAGTAAATTACCATAATGGTTACGTCTTTTTTGCCCCCCCCCCCCCCGGCGGGCGGCTGACTACTGATATATTTGGAATTTGTTTTAGACCACCTTCAGAGGTCGGGTTTTCATGACTTACCCTACAAAGGCTATCTACAAGTTGCTTTTGACTGATTATGTGAAAGTTAGCAAAGTTTCAGTTGAAGATATGTTGTACAATGAGCAGGACATCAATCGTTCCATGGATAAAATTGAGGTCTGCATCTTTCCATCAATGCCATTTTTTATTCTCATTTTTCTCTGGGTTTGTATTGCCTGTATTCATTCTGTATTCTTTAGGTTGAATGCGAATTTTTTTCCGATGACCACCTTGGCATGGATCGTGTGAACTTTTTGAAATTACATTTTTGTGGTCATTAAGTAGTCAGTTTCTACATTTCATTTTTTGTTTCTGATCATTT
Source organism: Myrica gale (assembly GCA_963930655.1). Lineage (NCBI taxonomy): Eukaryota > Viridiplantae > Streptophyta > Magnoliopsida > Fagales > Myricaceae > Myrica > Myrica gale. Next base: position 9,920,419 of record OZ005606.1, on the reverse strand, counting down.
CATCCATTTTTCTTAGGTGCTTTTCATCCATGTTGCCTTGATTCGGTTGAACAAAAGTTGTTCACATTGGATTCTTGGAGTTTGCTTAACTTTCGCTCTCCCTTTTTTATAAGCTCCAAGATTATGGGGTTGACCGTTGTCGTGACTCTTAGTTTAACATAAGAAGTTGTCATATATTCATTTAGATCATTTAGATCACAATCTATCTAAGGCTATTCTAATTTGGACAGGGGATTGACCTTTCTCTTTAGATTCACCCAACTTGGCCCAATTGTAAACTCATGCATTAAAGTATGTCCAGGCAGGTGTATGTTGAAACAATAGTGTGAAAATGTACTCCAAAATAGTAAAAGGCGATTGTCTTAGATTCAGACGAGTTGGCTACTAGATATTTGGATTACCTGGGACATGGCTGGCAGTATGTTTATGGGTAAAATCTAATAGTCGGGGTTAGATCTCTGCATTGTTATTGAGTTGTTAAGTTATGTCTTAACCCACTAATTAGTCTTCTAGTTTTATCTTCTAACACAGCACAGTAACTGCAGGTTATCGATTTTCATCAAACAGTAGAGGTGAATGGCATTAGATTTCGGTGCTATACTGCTGGCCATGTCCTAGGTGCTGCTATGTTTATGGTTGATATTGCTGGTGTTCTTTTTTTTTTTTTTTTCTAAGCAAAGACTTCATTAGACTAGAAAACGCAGGAAAAACATAAAACCAAAGCGGGATACAAGCATCAATGAGGATCCATAGGATCGTCAGCTGATAAGACCCGCAGAGGCAGAAGAGCTACATCCAGAAAATCAAAAACGAGAGCTTTAGAAACCCAATCAGCAAGAAGATGAGCTGCAGTATTTTGTCTTCTAGGGGCCCATTGCACACACCAGTCTTGATGTCTTCGCAATATCTCTTTAAGCTGATTTGCAATTGCCAACAGAGGGCCTTCGACGAGAAAATCAGCCTCATTCACGATTTTACAAGAGAGCAAAGAGTCACTTTCTATAATCACCCGTTGACCTTTGATAGCTTCTGCAGTTTGACAAGCCAAAAAGATTGCTCTCAACTCTGCCTCCAGAGGATTGGAGGTTAAAGCATAGTCACTACGAGCACATGTGAAACGTCCACATTGATCTCTGGCCAAGGTTGCCAAAAAACACATATTCCCTCTAACTGCAGCATCACAGTTAAGCTTCAAGATTCCATCCCTGGGGGGCTGCCAGCACAGGTGTTCCGCTTGATCATGAGTACTCCAAGCAGCACAGTGCTCCGAAAATCTTCTCTTCATAGTGAGGACTATATCAGCGGGATTATGTTGTATCCCAGAGTGAACTGATTGATTTCGAGCAAACCACATGACATCCACAATAATCGCAGTCTGTAAAATAAACGCCCTCTCATCAACGGTGCTCAAAGAGAGAACGGTTCTGGGATTCAGCAGGGCAGAGAAGCTAATTTTTATATCCAAGTCCCGAAAACTGTCAGTGAGTATAGGCCAACGTGCTTCTCTCCAAAGGATCTTCGCATACTTGCAGTGGAAAGCAAGATGGGCTTCTGTTTCCTCCTCTGAGTTACATATAGGGCATCTGAAAAACTCTTCAGTCACTTGTTCCGAGAGAAACCTGAGCTTAGATTTGACAGGAAGGGCTTTGCTAACAAATTTCCACAATAAGAGCTTGAGCCGTGCCTGAATTTTTATCTTCCAAAGTTTGTCCCAGTTAAAACCTAAGTCCCCAGCACTTTGCTGGAATCTGGCCTCTTGGTCAGTATAATAAGCTGACTTGACTGAAAAGACGCCAGTATTCTCCTTTTTCCAAACCAACGTATCAGTAGGCAGGGAGGTATCTAGGGGAATGCTTAAAATGTTTGCAACACTATCAGGAGTGAAGAAATGCTCCAACTCCTGCCTCTTCCATTGATTTGCAGATTCATCAATTAAGTCCCCCACTTTTGTATCAGAAGAAGACAACAACAGATCTGGAACTCTTGGATGTGGAAGAAAAAATGGCATATTAGGGATCCCCTGTTATTACTGATGTGGAGAATGAAATGTTGTGTCGAGTTCCGGATGAAAGGGAGATTTGGTATGCTGTCCGGTCCATTGGTGCATCCAAGGCACCGGGGCCGGATGGAATCACTGCTCTCTTCTACCATAATTATTGGAATATTGTGAAGTTTGACGTTGTGGCGTCTGTCCAAAGTTTTTTCTCCTCTGGTTATATACTTAAGTCTCTGAATCATACAAACATTGTCCTTATCCCTAAGAGAGAGAACCCTACTCTTGCGTCTCATTATAGACCCATCAGCCTTTGCAATGTTATTTATAAGATCATATCCAAAATCCTTGCAATACGCCTCAAGCCTCTCCTTCAAAAGCTCATCTCACCTATGCAAACCGGTTTTGTCCCCAACCGCCTTATCCAAGAAAATTCTATCCTAGCCCATGAACTCATCCACAAAGTGAAACATAAGAAAGGGAAGGCTGGGTGCATGGCTTTGAAGATTGATATGGACAAAGCTTATGATCGAATAGAGTGGGAGTTCCTCTTTGAGGTCTTGCGTAGTTTTGGTTTCTCTTGTGCTTGGATCCAATTGATAAGGCAATGTGTTTCTACCGTCTCCTTTTCCATTTTATTAAATGGCAGCCCCTTTGGTTTTTTCTCTCCTCATAGGGGTCTCCGACAAGGTGACCCGATTTCACCATTCTTGTTTATCTTGTGTTCAGAGGTGTTATCTCGCCTTCTGTTAAGGGCTGAACATCAACGTCACCTCTCTGGCATTAAGTTATGTAGACGAGCCCCTCCTATTAGCCACTTGCTGTTCGCAGATGACATTATGATTTTTAGTAAGGCTCGCCTGGACGATGCAACAGCCATTAAGGACTGTCTACAATTATATTCATCTTGGTCTGGACAACTTCTGAGCAACAACAAGTTAGCAGTCTTTTTTAGTCGGAACACTGGCCAACATCAAGTCTCTACTGTCTGCCAAATGCTGGAGATGAAGCATTCTGAGCTGAAGGGCAAATATCTGGGTCTGCCAATATGTATACCTCGGTCCAGAAAGGTCGCTTTTAAAGATGTTCAAGATCGAGTCCTCAAAAAATTGGAAAGTTGGAAAGCAAAGTCCAAGGGCCACCGTTGTATATCATGTCTCGTACCGCTGGAGTAGAGAACGTAAAGAGGAAAGCATTATTACCTAAATCCTCCACCTCCAGGGTTTCAACAGACCGCCAGGAATGTGCTACAATCTCCCGCATGGCTTGTTTGTTGAATATACGTAGGGAGATAATTTTCCCCACCAGTACCCGATGGGACTGAACTTCAGCAGCCGTAAGGGAAACGTCAAGATCAGTCGGGTCGTCATCCCAGTTAATTTTCTGCGTTCTGTCCACCAGAGAGGCCATCTCTAGGTCGAGAGCTTCCTGGGTCAAGGTTGAAGGATGCATAGTTGCGACAGGAAAAGAAAAGGGAAGGCTCAAAAGGTTAAGAGAGAAAAGGATGCGGAGAAAAGAGCGGGGATGACAAAAGTCAACGAAAAACAAGTGAAAGAAAAGGGGAAAGGAAAGAGGAAAGAAAGAGATAAAAAAGGGAGCTATGGAACAGAAATATGGAAGGTGGGGTCAGCCATGCCGGAGTAGAGGAGAAAAAGGGTCGGGCGTTGAGGAGACGGCGAAAAGGTAGGAGAGAAGGGAGAGAGAGAGAAAGTAGGAGCTCTACCAAGAGAGCGGTGATATTGCTGGTGTTCGAGTGCTCTACACTGGAGACTATTCACGTGAAGAAGACCGGCATCTTCATGCTGCTGAGACCCCACAGTTCTCCCCTGACATATGCATAATTGAATCTACTTATGGTGTCCAGCTACATCAACCTCGGAATGTCCGAGAGAAGCGATTCACTGATGTTATTCATTCAACCATTTTTTTTTATAAGTAACCAATCTCATTAGAAAAAGCGAAAACAGTACAAAGGGCTATACCGAAAACGCTTAGTCTAAACAAGCCATAAAACTAACAAAATCCTCAAAATGGCAATCAAGCACCGCATTAGCCCAACTAAAGAGAGAGAGTAACTTAAATCCTTGTAACTTCACTAAGGACATAGAACAATTCTCAAAACATCTATTATTTCGTTCCTTCCAAATACACCACCAAATGCACGAGGGAATCATCCACCAAATAGCCTTAGCAACCGGATTCGAGAACCTCCTATTCCAACTCTACAACACTCCCGACACCTTCTCCGGCATCACCCAATGAAAATTCAACATGCCAAGCACAAGATTCCAAAGCCCCCTCGTGAACGGACAATGGAGGAGCACATGGTCAACCGACTTCCCATCAGCGCGAAAAAGATAACACCAATCAGCAATGACGATGCCTTTTCTTCAAAAATTATCTGAGGTAAGATTTTTGTCCATGCATAGCCTCCCACACAAAGAAATAGACCTTCGAAGGGCACTTCGACCTCCACACTCCTTTCTAAGGAAAGGAAAATCTGCTCCTACAAGCAATGGAATTGTACATAGTCTTAACCGAAAACAAACTATTTTTAGAACAAGTCCATAACATCTTATCATCTTCCCCTCTCCTAAGCACCTATCCATACAAAACAGAGAAGAACGCGGAGAACTGAAGGAGGTCGTGTCCTTATTCCAGTTTTTGCTCTTGGCCGCGCCCAAGAACTGCTTTTGATTCTTGATGAGTATTGGTCTAACCATCCTGAGCTCCATAACATTCCTATATATTATGCTTCACCCCTTGCAAAAAGATGTTTGACCGTTTATGAGACATACATCCATTCGATGAATGACCGGATACGCACCCAATATGCAGCAAAGTCGAACCCTTTTATATTCAAGCACATATCACCAATAAAAAGCATTGAGAATTTAAAAGATGTTGGGCCCTCAGTTGTAATGGCAAGTCCTGGTGGACTTCAAAGTGGGTTTTCACGACAACTATTTGACATGTGGTGCTCTGATAGGAAAAATGCTTGTGTTATACCTGGGTATATGGTTGAAGGATCACTAGCTAAGACCATTATTAATGAACCCAAGGAGGTCACTCTCATGAATGGACTCAGTGCTCCCCTCAACATGCAGGTCCATTACATATCATTCTCTGCCCATGCAGACTCTGCTCAGACAAGTGCATTCTTGGAAGAGCTCTTGCCTCAAAATATAATTCTTGTTCATGGAGAAGCTAATGAGATGGGGAGGCTCAAACAGAAACTCATAAGCCAGTTTGCCGACCGCAATATCAAAATCTTCAATCCAAAGAATTGTCAGTCAGTTGAAATGTACTTCAACTCTCAGAAAATGGCAAAGACTATTGGAAGGCTGGGTGAAAAGACACCAGAAGTTGGGGAAACTGTCAGCGGTTTACTGGTCAAGAAAGGCTTCACGTATCAGATAATGGTGCCTGATGATCTTCACATTTTCTCTCAGTTTTCAACCACAAATATTACTCAGAGGATTACTATCCCGTACTCCGGTGCCTTTAGCGTATTAAATCACCGGGTTAAGCAGATATATTAAAGTGTTGAGTCTTCAATGGATGAGGAGTCTGGAACCCCAACACTGGAAGTCCACGATCGAGTGACTGTTAAGCAGGACTCTGAGAAACACATCTCACTGCATTGGATATCAGATCCTGTGAGTGACACGGTTTCAGACTCCATTGTGGCTCTGGTGTTAAATATCAGCCGGGAGATTCCCAAAGTAGTTGTTGAATCAGAGGCGATAAAAACCGAGGAAGAGAATGAAAAGAAGGTAGAAAAGGTTGTTTATGCACTCCTTGTTTCACTTTTCGGAAATGTCAACTCCGGAGAAAATGGGAAGCTGGTGATTAGCGTTGATGGGAATGTGGCAGAGCTTGACAAGCAGACTGGGGATGTTGAGAGTGAAAACGAAGGTTTGAAAGAAAGGGTGAGCACTGCTTTCCAGCGAATTCAAAGTGCTGTGAAGCCGATCCCTCCCTCCACATCTTAGCTACTTCCCAGACCTCTATCATTTTGCTGTCTTTCTGTATTTGGAGGTTAACTTCTGTATCATTGTAGACTACACAGAGACATACTGATTAGTGAAAACTGCTTGTAGCTTGTATTTACTGGCTACGAGTAAAATGATGTTACAAAAAATAGCTAGTGATTACTTCGTCAGAAATTTTTTTTCCCCTTTTAGTGATTTTGGTGTTTATCCTGTTGGGATGCGTTTTATGTTCTGATTTTTTTGACATTGTGATGCCTTTTTAAGGACAAATGACAACTTTTCTGTGAATTTTCCTCTTTTTTCACAACTATAACTCATTAAAAATTTTTCCTTAAAAAATCAGAAATAGTTGGAGGATAAGAATTCTCTTTAATTTATTGTTGGAATTGGATGACACAAATTGGAGGGAGAATTCACATGTTTTTGACTTGAAATATCTCATTTTGACTCCAAAACATGGAAATGTGTTCTATACTCTGAAATTTAACAAATAAGCTAAAATTGTTTTTTTCCTCTTTTTTAGTAATTAAATGGCATGTTTGTTTGTCCAAAAATTTCAACGAAACAAACATACTTTAAAATTTTCAACTTTTACACATATATTTTAAACTTTTCACAAATCTCAATAAACTTCAAAATTCAAAAGAGTCCCACCAAAATTTTAATAAAGAAACAAACCCAAAAACCACTTTTGATAAACAAACAAACCCAAGAACCAACAAGTTACTGAAGTAAGAAACAAAAGTCAAATGACTATGGTGCCACCCTAAATTGTTTCGATGTTCCTTAATACCCCTAATGTTTTTCCTGAATTACGCCGATGCCCAGTCCCATATATATATATATATATAATTCGTCGCTTCCCGGCTTCTCCATCCGCCAAAGCCCACAGAGTCGTTACAGACTTCCCCCCTTCTCCTTCGAGCCGCCAACGCCTGCTCTCCAGTTGAACCCACCTCCCCACCGTCACTCAAGGTTCCTCTGTGAGGTGATTTTCTTTTTGCCAATTTGTTCTTTTATGGGTCTAACTAGGGTTCCAATTTTCAGCGTCTTTTATGTTGTTGAACTCTCCCCCTTTCTTCTGTCTCTTTCTCGATCTCAACCACCACAACCGATGTGACCCTTTTTCTGTATCCGTCTCTCAGAAGTAGCATCTTCCCGTTGATCTCTAAGATTTTTTTTATTACCCAAATGAATAACCGAATGAATTGGGTCTTAACAATATTCATCCGTCATATTAATTGGAAATTGGGGAGGTTAATGAACTTTTTGTTTGTGGAAACTACGAGTAATTGGCTTGGTAAATGTTTACGTGCTTTTGTTTTTTGGTGGGTAAGTTACATGTTTCCAACAATGGCGGATGAAAAGTCTAATGCAGAAGCTCCCGTTGAAGAGAACGGGACTGTGGAGCCTATAAATGGAAATGAAGAGGCCTCTGAACCTTTTTCGACATTGGAAAAAGATGAGGATGAGGGCAAAAAAGACGAAGACGAGGGGAAAGGTGATGGATTTTTTCTTTTCATTTATTTTTTTACACGGGTCATTGGTTTTCTCCTTTGTGTGCTTGTTTCTGCACGTTATTTACTTAGCTGTTTCTTGTGTTGCCATTGTCGTAGCTACCATATCTAGAGAAAGATTTTGAACTGTGTCAGGGAGTTGGTCATTGAGTCGCTTGTCCAACTGGTAGGTTGCTGGTTGGACTAGGCATTATAGAAAAATGGGTTTAATACACTTTACACCCTAAGGGGTCTTGACACTTTGCACCTCTGTACCCACCAACTATTGATTTTTGACACTTTGCACTGTACTTTAAAATTTTCAAAAATTTATTTTTTAGGCTCAATAATTATGATTTTATCCTCATATAATGGTCATGGCCAACAAAAATTATGGGGACAAAATTTGTCATTTTGCACACCAGAAAACCATTTTCCTTCCAAATTGAGAGAAAATTTTAACGGAGAGTGCAAAGTGTATGCAATCAATAGTTGGTGGGTGCAATGTGATAAAACTAATGGATTGGGGTGCAAAGTGTCAAGAGCCCTATAGTTGGAGGATGCAAAGTGTATTTATCTTCATGTTATGGGAGTGAGTATATTCCCGGATTATTGGATAAGTTTTGGCAATCGTCTTTCTCCAAGGAAGAGGGGAACCGTGATTAAATTGAATTTGGGAAAGAGAGACTGTTTGATTGTGAAATATGTAATTTCATACAAACAACTTCTTTTATTTTCTTGTTTTCTGTGTAAGTACAAATCTGTGCCACAACATCCAAAGTTTCAGATTTTCAGGATTTCCTTAGTTTTTTTGCTTGTATGGCGTAAGTGATTTCGGTACAGTCTCGTGTACTGTTTTCACATTTTCTAATAAAATTGGCTTACTTATCAAAAAAAAAAAAACATCCAAAGTTTCTCAAATGAAGTTAAGGATTATGCTCTTTAGGAATATGTATGTGCACGAACATTTTCACGTACGCAGTCCATTTTCTTAAGAAAAAGCAGGAAAGAAGCAATCAGATTAATCCTACAATAGCATAGTAGTGATTTATTGGACTTAAACTTTATATGGATCTGGACATCCAAAACCTACCGTGGTCAATAATATATGTTCTAAGTCATATCTTTCGGCATTTCAGTGCTTGTTCTTGTATCATTCTACTGTAACCACTATGCATCAGGCTTAGCAAACTTGCTAATTAGAGCAGCAGTATTGTTTATCCTCTTCTCTCTCTCTCTCTCTCTCCTCTTCTTGATGAAGCATCAGAATTTCGACAAGAAAATAGTACTTTTGGTGGGCATTAAATAGTTGTGGTATATCTTTCTGATTGGAGTTTGATTGTTTGTATGTGGTATGATTTTTTTTAATTATAAGCCCTTGATATGGAGGATGCTTTAACACTTTTGTACTTGGAATATGTCTCTTTTATTGCTAATATTTGCTATTGGTTGCATTTGGGAACATTTCTTTACAGAAGTATCAAAGAAAAAAAAGAAGAAAAGTAAAAGCAAGTGAGGACCTTATTCTAGCATTAATTGCTTTCTTTCTGTTTGGACATTGCACTTGAAAGTAGTTAATTTTCCTTGTAATGCACAGGAAAAAGAAAGAAGTGCCACAGCAGACCAATCCGCCATCCATTCCTGTTACTGAACTTTTCCCTTCTGGCGAGTTTCCTGAGGGCAAGATTCAGCAGTACAAAGATGAGTGAGTATTTTTACTTCTATTAACTCAAATTAATGCAACTGAGCTTCAACCCTACTAAAACTTGGGTTGGCTATTTCTATTCGATTATATAGATGCCCCCTTATTTTTTGGCGATTTATAGAAAGTATGATGTAATTTTTCTTCTTCAAGTATGGAGTTGAGATAAATCCCCATGTTTTGTATGTGTGCTAGAGGGAGTGTGTGGTTTGTCCATTTACAGTTACCTTTGTCCCAATAACTGTTTAATTCCTCAATATCATGGGATTTAAAGTTATTGCTTTTGTACCAGTAACCTATGGAGGACTACATCTGAAGAGAAGAGGGAGTTGGAGCGCCTTGAAAAACCATTATACAATTCTGTTCGCCGAGCAGCTGAAGTTCATCGTCAGGTTGCAATTTATTTTCATATGTATACAGGTTACTGGTAGGGTGTTCATTTTTGGGTCGGAACCGACTGGGGCGGCCAGTTTGGGGCCAGCCCAGTTCGGTTGTCGGCTAAAAAATACACAGAACTGACTGGGTCGGGTACCCAAAACCGTAGGCTAAACCGAACCGAGGGTACATAGGGAATTTTACAATTTTTTTAATTAAAATATTTTAATCCCCCCTAAAGAGACGACGTCGTCTCCCCCCACCTCCCTGAGCTTCAGTCGAATCCCCCCTTCTTCGTCTCAGATTGCCTAGCCCCCCTTGGCCGCCGACACAGCTTCCCCTCTCGTCGCCATCGTCGTCTCTCTCTCTCTTGGTTGCTGCTTTGAGTTTTCCCCTCTCTCTCTCTCTCTCTCTCGGGCCGACCGAAGCCGACTACCGTCGGTCCGGCCGGTCCCTTTCTCCCTCGGTGCGGTTGTCTGCCCATGTTTTCCAGCAACCGAACCCCTCGGCATGGTTGTCGGCCCATGTAGGGGCTGAAAACTGCGCTGAGGGGTCGGTTTTCAGCCCTAGTTACTGGTCAGGGTTTAGGAACATAATTGGAGTTTAGGAACTTGATTAAATTGACCAGTTCAGTGTTGACTGTGAATGTCTCATTTGTGATCCAATTCCCTCTGTCAATTTGAATTAGAGTGAACCAGGATGAACTGATGAAGAGGAGTCCAATTTTATCAAATTCCTCTATTTCTCCAATACTCAATTGGTTAAAAAATAGAGAAATCTAGGAAGCAGTTTATTTTTAAAAAAAATCTAAGTTATAATTGTACTTAAATAATAACTTTTTCCAATTTTGCTCAACTATAAGAAATGTACTTATTATCAAAAGGTTGAACTGAAAAACCGGTTGCCGTTATGGTTCACCAATTGGTTTGTTTCCCAAACATTGTATTGAACTGATGCTTGTTTACTTGTAATTAGGTTCGGAAGTACATCAAAGGGATTTTGAAGCCTGGAATGTTGATGACTGACCTTTGTGAGACATTGGAGAACACAGTTCGTAAGCTGATATCGGAGAATGGTCTGCAAGCAGGCATTGCCTTCCCTACAGGATGCTCACTGAACTGGTAACAACTTTAAGTCTGGTAATTGAGAGAAGTTAAGCGGTTTTGAGGTTGCTCATAGAATTTGGATTGAAATCTAAACTCTGTTACATTGTCAGGGTTGCTGCTCATTGGACCCCAAATACCGGAGATAAGACTGTTCTTCAGTATGATGATGTGATGAAATTGGATTTTGGAACTCATATTGATGGTACTACTACTTCTAGTCTGTCACTCTCTAACTTTTCAGTCTTACTTGCCTATATTGTTGGTAGAAGTATATCCTTGGGTGCAGTTTACTGCTATTTTTCTTGGCTGTAGTCATGATTTGTTGTTTGCTATGCAGGGTATATTGTTGATTGTGCATTTACAGTGGCATTCAATCCTATGTTTGATCCACTACTCGAAGCCTCTCGTGAAGCTACCAATACAGGTATCAAGGTACTGTACCTTCCCTGATGAATTCCCCTGGAAATGGTTTGATGGTTGGAAGGGGATAAAGCTTCTCTTTCTACGTTCAATTTTTTTATTTATACCTAATTTCATTGCTTTATGTTATTTTGTATTGATGTCTGAAATAACACATCCGAGACTTTCTTTTGGGCTGTATTGTATATGCTTACTACGATGCCCCTTTGACCAATTCTGGAAGTCATGAATCCTCCAACTACAAGAAATGCCAGGTTACTGATGGTCAGGTAATTGTCTAGGAATCTGGAATTGATGTGCGACTTTGTGATGTTGGTGCTGCAATTCAAGAGGTCATGGAATCATATGAGGTGGAAATTAATGGAAAGGTGCATCAAGGATGGAAATTATGACCAGCTCTTGTAGTTGAATCAAATTTTCATATTTCAATTGGTTTGGTTTATGGAAATTTCATTTTCATAAGCCCTGACAATGTTCATACCTTATAATCTCATCGGTTAATTCTTATCATTGCCTTTTGGATACATTCTTTTTTTCTTTTGGCTGTCTAATGCTAGATTTATTTCATGTTTTGATGTGTGTGGCACCTTTTTTTTCTGCAAGCAAGCATTTCATTACCACATAGAAATATTAAGTTCTATACAACCATTATACATGAAAATAAACCGCACATCTGCATCCACAAAAAAGGCCACCATTAAGCACCTTCCATGCCCTAACTGCCCCCCCCCCCCAAGAGTTGGATCCGTTTCCTGGGCGATCCGAGGGATATAAGCACTCTGATCCCTTGAAGGCCGAGATTCGTGGTTGCACTGTTGTGCTATCGCTTTGGCCAATTCGTGCGCCAAGGATTCACAATACGATGAATCTTCCCCAGTTTTGTTTGCATGAAGGGTTTCCCTTACTTCCCTTATCTCTGTTATGATGTTATCCACCCTCCAGTCAACCATAGCCTTAGCGTGCCAAGCCTCAAAATGTTCATTTGTTGTCTTGGTGGTTCCCATTGTGTATTGAATACTAGGCCAAGGCATGTTACACAACTTTCATCCTAACTATGTGTCTCTTGTATATTGTGTGGTCATTTGGAAAGAATTATCTTTTTCTTGGTTTAGTATTGTAATTGGTAACTGGCAAATAGATTTCTTACTAGGTCCCCTTGCCGCAAGCCACGAGAGCTACTGAAATAACCTTCAGGGCACCCATTGACAATAACCGAGAACTTCACCGTCGAAATGCAGAAGAAAATCCAGTTGCACCACTTGTCTCCAAAACCACATCTACGAAGGAGGTACAGAAGGAACTTTCAATTCACATGATCGTAGGCTTTCTGAACATCCAATTTGCAAACCATGCCAGGCACTCCCGAACTCGACCTGGAATCGATACACTCATTTGCAATGATCACCTAATCAAGAATCTGTCTACCCCGAACAAATGCATTCTGAGAAGGTGATATAATCTTGCCCAACAAAGACTTCAACCGATTTGCCAATACCTTGGCTAAAATCTTGTAAACACCACCCACGAGACTAATGGGGCGAAAGTCCTTAAAATCAACCGCACCTGGCTTCTTGGGGATGAGAACAATAATAATCGATGTTTTGCGGATGGTTCTTTGCCTTTACCTATGTTGCAAGGCTTTCTTATGTTTACTCTTTTTGGTTAGGCTGATGCGGTGTTAGGTTGCCCGTTTGTTGATTTTCAGGATTTCCTTAGTTTTTTAGCGTGTTTGAAATAGTGATTTCGATATAGTCCTTTGTACTGTTTTCATCTATCCATAAAATTATCCTGCTTATAATAAAAAAAAACCTTTCTATGGTGAAATGAAAGCGACTTTGTTTATTGTGGCAGTTAAGAGTATCCGAAACTTGAATGGACATAGCATTGGGAACTATCAGATCCATGCTGAGAAATCTGTCCCTATAGTGAAAGGAGGGGAGCAGACAAAAATGGAAGAGGGTGAATTTTTTGCAATCGAAACTTTTGGATCCACTGGTAATGGTTTGGTGTTGATTGATATGTGACACTAAATAGATACAAATTGATGCACGTTGTGATCGGCAGTGTTGTCATTTGCTGGTATGTCTAGGTAAAGGATATGTCAGAGAAGATCTAGAGTGCAGCCATTACATGAAAAATTTTGAAGTTGGTCATATACCATTGAGGTTGCCCCGGGCAAAGCAACTGTTAGTTGCGATTAACAAGAACTTCTCCACGCTGGCCTTCTGCCGACGGTATTTGGACCGCCTGGGGGAGACTAAGTACCTAATGGCGTTGAAGAATTTATGTGATGCTGGCATTGTTCAGGTACTTCTATGGTCACTTTTGTCCATGTAGCAATCTGTACAGATTCCAACGTTCTTGTCATATTGCATAGGCTTAGTCTAATTTAGTCATAGGCTGGCGCTGCCCCTCCCAATGGCTTATTCTTCCTTGCTGTGGAGGTTAGATTGGCATGTCTAAACTGAGTCATAAATTCGTTGACCAGCATTTTCTAATTTCCTGTGGATTTTGATATCAAAAAGTAATACATCGTAATGCAGTATATATAAAGATGTTTTAAAACTCGTTTCTAGGATCAAGGATTTATGGAGAGAACTGCAGTCTTTTCTAGGTGGAGTGTGCAATATGAAATTTTTTTATGTCATCATGCTTGAATTATAGTGTGTACTTTTTTTTCTTGGTGAATTATAGTGTGTACTTTGGCTTATAGCATTATATTGTTTCTTTTTCTTTTGCAGCCTATTCCTCCCCTCTGTGACGTGAAGGGCAGCTATGTATCTCAGTTTGAGCATACGATCTTACTCCGACCTACCTGTAAAGAGGTCATATCCAGAGGCGATGACTATTGACGGGGATAGAATCAAATTTTGGCACTGAATACCAATTGGGATTTCTGTTCTGCCTGTAAAATGTTTCAAAATTTTGGCGTTTCTATATACCATGTTTGTTTCGTGACGCAAGGCTTTGAATGAACTTGCCGAAATCCTGTGGCAAAGAACTCTGATCAGTAGTATCACTCTTATTGTATTTGAAACGTTATTCTGATTTAAAACTATGATTGGTACACACGTCAGGTGTCTGTTATTCATTTACATTTGAGAAGAGTGATCGCAAAAAAAAGTTATGGAAAAAGCAAATTACGGAGGATTTTTTAATGGGAAAAAATGGGCAAAAAAAATGCCATGTGAAATCATGTTACCCCAACTCAGGGCTGAGAAAGGAACCGGTAGAAAATGCATTAGCTAGCCCTAAAGCAATCAATTGTTTGAAAAGAGAGATTATCCGTCCTCGTACTTGTGATAATAAGTCTTTTAACTGACCCTTTACTGACCCCTTCCCATCCTTAATTCCAGATTTTGGAATTAGAATGAACCAACATCAACTCTTTACTAATCCCTCACCGTCCCTCATTCCTTGCTTTTAGTACTAATGAACCGATCTGCAGGCATTTCTTCGCAACAATACGAAAAGCACCAGCATTTAACTTCTACAGGAAGTTCTAAGCTTGATTGGACGAACAGCAAAAGAATTTTTTTTTGACAAGTAGACGAACAGCAAAAGATAGAATATTTATATGCCAGAGTGTTTCTGGTTTACTGAATAGAAAACTTCAATAAGGAATTCCTAGACTATCCAGAATGTTGATATGCCAGAATGTTGATGCAGCTATTTATTCATTTTTTCACAACCAAAGGATTGAACAAAATTAACCACTCCTAGAATATCAGCTTATTTAAATGTAATTCATCATTTCTCCGTATTCCGTATCAAACTAAAGATCTCGCCTGCTCTCAGTACAAACATTATGAATAGCAACTATTGTATCAATATCAAGTATGGCTCGAAATCCACCAGCACGAAATAGATCTCCATCAACATAAAGCACCTTTACTGGTGGATCAAGAGAAACTGGAACCCTTTCTCCATCTAAGAGCTCTCCCTCTAAAAAATATTAATTATGAAGCCTATATGACATAGGAACAAAATCTGGATCAGTAGAGACGTGAAGAAGAAAATGAGTTCGATGTCGCACTAGTGATTCTTAGTGATTCCTACCCCGAAAGAACAAAATATAAGATAGATACTCAAAAACAGGCCGCTCATGCACATTTGTCAATTTTTATGCACCATAGAGAATCTATACCACGTTTTTCTTGTTTCTGAAGCTCTCCTTCAGCAATGTAAATTTCTTCTTGGACTGGTTCACAGTCTTCCCAGGAACCGCTGCTGCAACTCGCTCCCAACGTTGATTGGCTTCCTTTGGAAATGTTTTTAAAGCCTGAACCAGTGCTCGTTCTTGCACGGCAGACCACACATCTTGCTCCGAACTCGAAGAAACCCCATTTGCAGGACTTGCATCCGAAGTGTTCGCGTCATTTGTGCTTCTGGTTAAAGACTCTTCCGAATTATCAATCTTTAAAGCAGTGTTTTGAGAACCTTGAGTTGTCGATACCCCTTCTATTTCCTCTCTAGTTGTAAGTGGAGATGCAATGGACTGTGCAGTTTTTCTCTTCTCCAGAAATGAATCAAATGCTTTGGCAGCATCAGGCTTCTGGAGAAGAATCACTTTGGTTGCCTTCAAAATTTCTTCCACAGATCTGCCAGTACCAATGTAATCTGAAATAACCTCCCACCTCCTAGATACTCCTTTCGGATACTTCTGCATCCCTTTTTTTAGGAGTTCAATTTCTTCTTTGCTCCAAGGTTTCTCCTTCTTCTCAAAGCTGCTTAATGAGACATTACCATTCTGCTGTTGAGTTTGCTCGTCTTCTTTCTTACCTTCAGAATCATTACTGTATCCATTTGCATCCCTGAGACCTTTAGCTAGTTCCAGTCCCTCTTTACCCTCCATCCTGTCGCATAAATTCCTAAGCTGATTGATATCCAGTGACATACAAAGATTTTCAACATCATCCTCACAAAGATCAAGCAAAAGCTGCGAAACAACAGGCCCTGACAGTGTTCTAAGGCGTGCCCTTTCTTTGCGTAAGAGTTTCTTCTCCTTCTCCTTCACCTTCTTCTGCAGTAAAGCTGCTTCTGCAGCCCGTCTTTCCTCCTCCTCTTTCCTACGTCTCTCCTCTTCAGCAATCCTAGCAGCTTCTTCCTCCTGCAACTTCTTTGTCAGAAACTTGGCCTCCTTTTTCCTCTGCTTCTCAGCTCTCTCCTCTTCCTTTCTCCTCTGTATTCTCGGGTCTCTTTTATAAGCATTGTCAACAAGAGCACGTAAACGTGCATAATCTTCCTTCCTGGCTTTCTCTGTAAGCTTTGCATTCTGCCTCTCCATCCAACGCTTATGGTCACGAGACTCGGCTTGCTCCAGATCAAACTCATCATCTTGTGGGAATTCTCTCCAACTTTTAAAGGCATACCAAAAGTTATAGAAACTATCAACTTCCTTTAATGGAGTATTCTCATCGCCTAAAGATGGGATTGGCTGGTTAACCGACCACCTGCCATTTCTCAAGAAAGCTGGACCAAACACCTTGAAAAAGTCCTGTGGGGCACAGTCGGTGGGGATGTCATCGTCAAACTCATCTGTTGAATCATATATCCTCCTCCTAACGGGATCAATTAATACCTCATATGCTTCCTGGATGGACTTAAAGTGGTTCTCTATTTCCTCTTTCTTTGCTTGTTTTGCAGTTTCTGTTTCCTCAGCAAGAAGAAGTGCAGCCTGTTTGTCAGGATGATGCTTCAAAGCAGTCTCCCTGTAGCTTTTTCGTATCTGCTCCTCAGTGGCAAGATATCTCAAATGGCCCAGACCCAGTAATGCATAGTGATCTTGTTGCTTTGCTCCAGCACCAGATTTATTTTTACCTTTGCTACTATATGAATCAGCTGATGGCATGTACGCTTGTTCCTTGTTCTCAACTGCCTTTTTATCATCAACATCCTCACCATCCGTATCTTTCTCCTCACAACCAAGAAGTTTCAGAGCAGCGGCATGAAAAGCATGCCCAGCAGGTTCAAATCCAGAAGCCTTGAAGGGAAGGCAGTTCGAAGAAACATAGACTGGCTGCCCATCCACAATCTCCTGTGAGTAGGAAATCAGCCGACATTTTGCACGGACAGCCATGAATTTTTCAAGGATGCCGATATCAATATCAGGAGTAGCCTCACTTCAGTTCAGTACCGTACCCCAGTTATTGGGAACCCAACTGCAAGAGACAAAAACTTCAACGAAAGCATTCCATGGAACAGTACATACGAAAAACAGATTACAATAAGTTGCTAAAGCACAGAGACACTAATACTTGTGCAGTTCATGACACTAGCTGCACCCGCACCCGCACAAAAACAGGAAAATATATCCCCGACATAATACTTGAGTTTGCGGGGTGTAAGTTGTAGGCTAAAACCCACAACAACCGGAGTCTTCGCCAGTTGCCTTATATTCTAAAGACCAGTATTCCTTGAGCAGATTGTCAAGCATGCATATTAAAACCTCAGGGATGGCACAGTAATTAGAGTCGGGATTCTACCTAGGATCATTGACAAAGATACTGGGATTCTACCAAAGTATCATTGGCAAAGGTACTACCAGCTACAAAAAATAATGATCAAAGGAAAAAAGCTTGAGACCAGCAATCATATGCAAGTAAACAGAGGAACATATCACAACGACGGCGGAACCAAAGAAACACAACAATATTAAGGAAAAAGTTACGACGAAAGAATAAAATTTAGAGAAATATATACATTAACTTTTATACAAATCCAAACTACAAGAAGTTCAATCCACATAGACAAACCCAATACAACCCCAGAACTGATTCTCTATTCGCCAAATTGCATTCCGTATTTCTGGTAACAAACACGTTGCATGCATCGGGGTCCCTGCCCACCAGTTCATTAAATGAAAAAACTTGAAAAAAAATATGAAAAGCATGAGAAGCCAATAGCAATATGCATACCTTGGATGAATCAAGAGAAAGAGAGCGTGAGACTCTGACTGCAGTAGGGCTTCGCAGCTGATTGATTGGGAGGTTTGACGAGAACTGCTAGACAATCAGAGGTGGCCTCAGTATCCGTCTCTGATATTCTGATGCAGACGATGATGGCTTTTTATTTTGCCCTAACGAAAAAGAGTCGGTCTACTCTGTTTCGGGCATATATTGGGGTTTTTTCTTGGGCCTTCGTCAATCATTTGAGAGTAGGCTCGGCCTACCTGAAAAAAGTAGGCCCAGCCGGAATAGAAATTAGCCCAAATAGGCCTCAAATAACAGTTTACTTCGTTGACTTTGCCCGGGTCCATTTACACGTCTTTTGTTTTCTTTTATTTTTAGAAAAAAATATATTTTTCACCTACAAATTATCAATTTTGTCACATTACACCCTCCAACTATTAATATTAAACACTTTGCACCCTCCATTTGACAATAATACCCTTTAGAAATTAATAAATTGACAACAATATCTTTACTATATACAAAATAGGTTAAGGACATTATCGTCATTTTAATCTCAAAATTTTAAAAAAGATGCAAAGTGTCAAAAATTGGTAGTTAGATGATGTAATGTACAAAAAATAGTAGTTTATGGTGCAAAGTGCAAAACCTATGATAATTTGTGAGTGAAAAATGTATTTTCCCTTTCTTTTTTCTTAGTAAGATACATTTACACGTCAATTGATTATTCTTTACATTATAAGTTTTATACATAGATTCGACCAAATGAAATTAGGTAAGGTTTTTTACCATTTAAAGAAAATAATATATAAATTAACTCTTTACAGTGGCTATACTTTAATACCAAAAATACATACATCATTGGTGACGAACATATCACTTTAAATAAATCCCACGACTTTTGGGTAGCAATATAAAAAGGCAAATAATTTTAATTGAATATTACTAAGCTTGGTAATTCCGCATGCATCACTGTCTACGACGACACCGGCCATGCTGTGTTTGCATGCCTATGTAGTGGTTCAATTTCAAGGGCGTCACACATGTCCTTCATATTTGGATGCACTACTCCATAATACTTTCCTAGCCAGTCATGTATGTGACTTCTATTGTGCTCTTCTCAACTTGCAGTATTTTTGTCAACGGATGGCTTAGTATAATTGGACAAAAGTTATTGTGTGAGTGAAGTTATTGTGTAAGTGTGTGAGTGGACGGATGTGATTAGAAGTTGAGAAATTTAACGACTGATAAAATGTCACGTCAATTAATGAACCCGACTCACGAACCCGACCCGCATAACCGACCAAATTTCATTAATTGACGTGGCATTTTGTCAGCCGTTAGATTTCTCAACTTTCAATCTCACTCGTCCACTGACACACTCACACAATAATTTCACTCACACAATAACCGGCCTCGTATAATTGTATTAAATAGTTCAAAATACTACGTTAAATTCTGGATACATGCCGTGAATTATTTACCAGGCGAATTTTGTTATTATAGGAAGTCATTTTATGGTAGCTGATCTATGATACTGCTGACCAACTCATCCATGCTTCAGGGTCTTTTCTAAAAACAAATCCTGATACAAATTAATAGAGCATTTGTTATTGTAAAAATATGAGACTGTTTTATCTAATAAATGCGAAAGATAAGGGAATCGAGACTACCGCCGGTAAACCAGGAGGAAGCTAAGAGGAAGAGGCATGCCCAAACTCACCAATGGGAGGGGATATAAGAAAACCGAAGGGAAAGTAAAGAGCTAAGCATTACTTCTCTAAAAAAAATACTAAGAACTTGAGAATAGAAAAAGTGTAGCTAATAAAAAGCATCAGAGACTTTCCCATAGGAAGAATCTCGTGTTCTTGATTGATTTATTTGCTTGTAGGCAGAAGACATGTGTAGCTCAACCTTCCGGCCATCCCAAATTCTGAATTTCTGGCTTAGTTTCCTCGGACTTTCTGTCCAATAAATTTTGTTTTGTGATAAACCTATTAAATTTGAGTTCATCACAAATTATGAAAAAATATCACACAATATGTGAAAGGTAGACTTAACTCAACTCCAAAAGACGTCTTTAGGAGTGAGGGATGTCACATCCTTATAAGAAGCACATTGACTAGTTTCTCTCTCAATGTGGAACTTCCAACACGCCCCTCATGTGTGGCGGGAGGACATCCAAGTAAATACGTGGAAACGGGTGACGGTAGGACCACAAACTATGAATATTGCTCTTATACTATATTAAACTCAACTCTAACATTTGCCTATTTTTTCGTGCATGTCCTTGCAAGATGGGGGAGGGAGGGACTCGGGTTCATGAACGAGTTATTTTATCTTCTAGTGGACTCATTTATCTGTTTTATACGAAACCAAATGGGAAACTGAGAAGAATTTAAATTTAATTAATTTTCAGTGCCAAAAATAAAAATAAATAAAATTTATACGAGACGCATTTTTTTAATTAAAAAGTTATATAAGGAAAAAGCAAGAAAAAAAAAACGTGAATCGCTGCTAAAACCTTGGCTCAAGTTACACCCATTTATTTTTGAGGATCCGATCGAGGAACAGAGGATCCGAGATTCCGAATTTGTAGGAGTTAAAATTACCTTAATAAAAGTAGAAAACATCTTGGGGCATGTTTGGACTCAAAATTTTAGGTTTACTACTAAAAAATTCACCACATAATTTTTTATTTTAAAAATCTTCTCTCTCTTCATTTTTTCACCAACTCCTATAACATTTATTTACTTTATTATATTTTTCAAACTCCAATACTCAAAATTTTCAACCTCAAAGGTACCCCAAATATATGTATAATTGAAAAACAAAATGTGAAAGAAACAGATAGATTAAAAAAACACTCTTGCAAAGTCCACGCCGGGAACCTCCCTTGTCTTCTACAGCTTTGCGTTTTGTTCTCTTTTAGAAAGAGAAAAAAAACTCAGGAAGGTGTAAAATCCGGGGGAGGCGTTTATGGAAGAAGGAGAAGAAGAGGAGGAAGAAGGAGATATAAGAGGAGTCCCTGGCCAGCCTGCCCAGTCCCATGAACTCCCAGATCGCCTCTGCCCTCATTCCTTCGACTCCTCATAGAGAGACTCAGATGTTCGTATAGGGAATTGTTCGTAGTAGGCGGGGAGAGAAAATAAAGAGTCTTTACTAATCATGGGCAAAAAGGCCGCCTCATTTTCTCGAATGGGTAGTCGCCGCTTGAAGAAGCCGGCTGCCTCCCCGTCGCCGCCGATGGGAGGAGCCGGCTCGCCCTCGAACAACGACAACAACAACAGCTCGATAGGAGGAGGAGGAGGGGGCTTGGGGAAGGGTAAGAAGAAGAACGGAGGAGCGAGGCTGTGGATGAGATTCGATCGGTCTGGTTTGTCTGAGCTGGTCGAGTGCGATAAGAGTGCCATCATTCAGCGCGCCGGTATTCCCGCTAGGGATTTGAGGATCCTTGGTCCTGTCTTCTCTTATTCCTCCAATATCCTTGGTAATACCATTCCTTTATTCTTTTCGTTTATGAATTTTATGAGTGGGATGGTTTTTAGTCTTGGTATCTATTTATCGGCTTCAAACGAAGTAGCTTGTGGCGACTTCAAACGACTATCTATACTTTTCAGAAAGGATCTTAGTTGCTAGCGTCCGCTTACGTTGGACTTTGCTTGGATGCGTTGACGCGCATTGGGGTTATCTATTCAATTTGTCTCGAGTTTAGTCTTAGGTTGCTGTTGAGGACAATCATAGTGGTGGATTTATTGAGTTTGATTTTTTGGTTCTCTTTGAATTTGTTTAATTATTTTTTTCATGGGGTCGGTCTTTGTATTTGTAATTATTTGCCATTTGGCATGTTGGATGAAATTGTGCATGTTTGTGGATGCTGGTTAAGGGTCTGTTTACCAGTTTTTAACCCAGAACTTTGTGCTAATGTGCAGGCAAATTTCGACATATAATGGCAACTTTTATATTTTGATTTTTTATTGCTCCAATACCTTATTTACCTGTAACGGATACACTGTTGTTGAAATGAATGAGTTTCATGGAATTTGATGCACATTTGCTCATTATGATTGTCTGAATCTTACAACTTTTTTTAAAAAAAAAATTTTAGAGGTTTTAAACAAAATTTATGATACTTGGCGCACCCGCGAGTGATTAATTTCAGATTTAGCTGGGAGCAGTCCCTGCTTTCTGGCTGCTGCTAGCAATTTTTAGAGGCTGATCCTGACGACACAATGAAACTAAACTCTCTTCACTTCCTTTGCAGCCAGGGAGAAAGCCATGGTTGTCAATTTAGAGTTTATAAAAGCTATAGTTACAGCTGAAGAATTGCTGTTGCTTGATCCTCTACGTTTGGAGGTTCGTCCATTTGTGGATCAGCTAAAGCAACAACTTCCTCATAGAATCCCATTACCTGGAGAGGGCCAGATAGACGAACAAGATAATGGAATGCTTGTATCAATGGGCAGACAATGGCTACCTGTTCCAGAAGCCACTGAAGGATTGCAGTGTGAGCTTCCGTTTGAATTTCAGGTTCTGGAGATTGCCTTGGAGGTTGTCTGTACATATTTGGATTCCAATGTGGCAGATCTTGAGAGAACTGCTTATCCTGTGTTGGATGAATTGGCTAGGAATGTTAGCACAACAAATCTTGAGCATGTGAGGAGTCTCAAAAGCAATCTTACCCGTCTGCTTGCTCGTGTTCAAAAGGTACGCTTGATGAATTTTCTTTCATTCTTTCTGTTGGTTCTCATATCTCTCTGATTTCCTTCTTTACTATATATTCTCACCTCCAGATGAAAAGTGTCGAGAATGCAGAGAAACAAGAACCTCTCTCTCTCTCTCTCTCTCTCTCTCTCTATGCTCCAAGGACATTTACATTTCTCTCTATTGGGCTAAGAGCTCTTTTAAGAGCTATCCTGCCCTTCCAGTTAGGGACACTGATTATAATTCATTTTTTCGTCTCGCCTTTATAGGAAACAGCAATAAAGATTTACCTTATGCAATGTGGAATTTGTGCCTTGGAGTAAGAGGAACTAAAAGTTCTGAAAAATTATGAGCATGCAAATCGTTTAAGATAAATAGATACTTGTTTTTTTATTTATAAGTAAAGATAAATAGATACTTGTTTGACTTGGTTCTCTCTCTCCCTCTCTCTCTGGTTTTTTTTTGGGGGGGGATTTTGCTGGTGGGAGAAGATGTGGTTTGAGACTTCGGAGAACATCCGAGAAAGGGGTTAAATGTTTGCACGCAATATTTAGTGGAAATGTCTAATCTGTTGATTAACATTCAATTATACAAGAATAAATGAATTGTTGAGACTTGTGTTGTCACGTGAATAAAAAATATTGTCATCTCAGTTATGTATTATCGTGTCATAAAAGAAGATTATACGCTTTATCTTCATGGCCGTATCTTTCTCTATCTATCTGTGTTTCTGTCTTTTTGTCAGTCTATTCTATCTCTGTGTTTTGTGATGCACTTGTATTTGAAACTAGTATATTTCTTCTTGCAGTTGTTTATGATTTTCTCTCAATCTTCCACTATGTATGTAATATATAATCTATAATGAGGAGAACATATCAGGGTTGGGCCAAACGGGTCCGGCTTTGGGGGATTTCCACGTTATAAAAAAAAATTAAAATAATGAGGAGAACATATCTGTCTAATTTCAGGTAAGGGATGAAATTGAACATCTATTAGATGACAACGAAGACATGGCACATTTATATTTGACAAGGAAACGGATCCAGAATCAGCAATCGGAGGCTTTACTGGGAGCTGTGGCTTCAAATAGTATAGTTGCCATTTTTCCCCATCTTCCTCGAGTTAGTTCTACCAAGAGCGGAAGTTTGGTGACTAGCCACTTTCAAGATGATAACGATGTAGAGGATTTGGAAATGTTGCTTGAAGCTTATTTTATGCAGCTGGATGGAACTCGCAACAAGATATTGTCTGTGAGTACCACTCTTCATGACTATAGCTATTACACACTCTTTCAAGGGTGGCTTCTTCACAAATATTCTTTTTTGATTTAATAACCTATTGATGGTCGAGGGGAATGTTAAAAGTCTTTCAAAAAATTTCTGTTGCACCATTTACCTGTTGAACCATCCCATTCTTAGGCCATAGGATAGACATGCTTTGTTAAATTGGGTTTAATACCTGATAGAGAAACTTAGAACCACATGATACTAATGCACAAAGCTCATGGCGTATTAGACATTTTGAGATTTCAATGGTTTCAGATCTTCTGAGGGTTCAATTTGGGCTAATTGTGAGTTAAGAGAAGCAGTGGAGCCACACAAAACCCAACTTGGAATCAATTGGGATTAGGCAACAATGGCTTGCTGAGAGACTAGGTTAATCCATTAGATACCCATCTTGTGAGGGTTCAGTTTGGGCCCATTTCGAGTTAAGAGAAGCTTTGGAGCCACACATATAGAAAGAATTTCAATTGGGCAAGAATGGCTTGCTGAAAGGAGAGGTTAACTGATTCGATACCTACCAATCTCTCCCATTGATGGTTGCCAATCTGCTTCAGGGTACGCTCCCGTAACATGTTAAATGATTTGCAAACTTATGCCAATCAGGAGAAAAATAGTGGTGTGTGATTCATCAATGGGTTCTTCTTTTCAGGTTTTATTGTACTGAGCTGACAAAAAAAACATCTAGGCATAAAGACATGCACATTGGGGGTTCTTTTTTATAGTGTTGTGGGGGATTCCATATATTTTGAGATATTGGGTATTCAGAGAATGTAGCAGTTTTTCGGCAAGTTGTATGAAATGATCCTAGGAATGGGCAGCTAAGCTTGTGCTAAGAAGCTACTGTACAGTGAGAGAGGTGCTAATCTTCTTTACAGTTTTCTAGTTAATTTAAAAGCAAATATGGCATAATTATTGTTTGGATCATCTTTTCGGTATTTACTGGAGCTCACAATTTTTCTCTTCGGTTTGTAGGTTCGGGAGTATATTGATGACACAGAAGACTATGTGAACATCCAACTCGACAACCAGCGAAATGAACTTATTCAACTGCAGTTGACATTGACCATCGCATCATTTTCTATTGCAATAGAAACTTTGATAGCTGGGGTGTTTGGTATGAATATCCCTTGTACATTGTACAACGTACAGGGGATATTCGGGTACTTTGTTGGAGGCAGTACAGCCTGTTGTGTGTTGATTTTCCTGCTTATCTTTGGATATGCCAGATGGAAGAAGCTGCTTGGTTCATAAGTCCACCTGTTTATCAATTTACTTGTGCTATCAAGATACGGAAATCACAATACATTATCATTTCTGTATCCCAGTAATGGAAAGTCTTTGAAGTGACTTGCTATCCTCGAGAGCCAGTATCAAATTGCTTTCGATACATGCAAGGCCATATAAAATAGTATGGAATTATTCTTGATGTGACTGATGCAACTGCCTGTTGAATCTCTGTTCTTGTGTATGGTAAGAGTTTCTATAAAATATCCTTGTTCCGAAATTTTGAGGAATATATAGGTGATCATCATCAGTGTCCAATGTGCGGAGATCATGTCCATTCACTCACATTTTTAGACGTCTGATTACTTTCATTATGTTCTTCTGTTGGTTAATGAGCTTTAAAGAACTGTTTCCTGTTCGCTGCCAAAGTCGAACTGTTTAGATTTATTGGAGGGAAGTTACACTCAAGAGGGTCGGTTTTCCAATTAAGTTGAAGGTAAATGGTCAATTTAAGATTTTTTTTTTCTAAGCGGTCAATTTAAGATTCGATTGGCAATTTCTTTCTAAGCGGTCAATTTAAAATTACCTCTTTCTCTTACAATAAATATAAAAAAATTCACTTAAATTAGGATTCTTTTTATTTTTCATTAATTTCTATAAACTAAATCTACTTTTCACTAATTTCAATAAATTAATGTTTTGACATGATCAAAATTTTGGAAATCTGAAGTAATATTCGGCTGTTTAAGATGATAGGGAGAGAGAAAAAATGTATGCCCTCAGAGGTGGGAAGCTTCGACGGTATCAGAGGCATTGTGTGGACTCGATCATGCGGACATGTATGGTAATATACAGATGGAATTTGTTGTCTTCTGACTCACTTTATGTATGGCGTTGGTTGTCCAAATTGGTCTGGTCGTCCCAAATTGGCCCTTTAGGATCTCTCTTTCTCTCTCCACATCTGTTCATAAAATGCCACTTTCTATCCTTAATAATCAATCTACAACTTGCTCCATGTTGCACCCTTTGCGTGTAATTAACTCACTTCTCAAGTCCTAATAGAAAAATATTCCACCCAATTCGCTGTAATCTCATAACGAAGGTAAGAAATTATATTTTAGCTTTTTCTAACCAACTCCATTCTCCCTTCCTCAAGAAGAAGAATAATATGTAGTAAATCTCGTTCCATAAAACTAAGGTTGTGTTTGTGTTGAAACATTTTTTGTATTGAATTTTGTGTTGGTATTGAGTTTAGTGAAAAAGTGAAGAGCGAGGTAATTTTTTATATTTTTATAATTTTTTGATGGGAGAGAGAGAGATTATATTAAAATATTTTATTAGGAGAGACAATATTTTGAATAAAATTGTTGGTGCAAACGGACCCTAAGTCAACTATCGCTTTGATAGTCCGGTAAAACTTCTCAAATTTAGTGCTAATTTTCTCGAACATATTTTTGGTTTCTTTATTCATTCACCAATTGGTTTTTTTATTTATATAAATTAGATCAAAGAAATTTAAAAATTGGACCCTTTTTAACTGTTCAAATGGCACATGCATTTTTCAAAGAAGAACAGGGTATGATAGAGATCAGTGGAGGTGAAAGTATGAGAATTTAGTTTCAAATAACATTTTTTATTTTGTTCTCTTGCAGTAATTGTGTCTGTATTTTTTAATTCCCATTTTACACTTTATCAATTCCAGCTTCTTATTCAACCCCCACAGCTCAACAAGAAGAGAGAGAGAGAGAGCAGAGCGTCTTCCAGACAGGGAAACAAAGGACAAACCCTAGGGGAGAGAAAGGCTGCTCCGATTCATTTCCACAATCCTCTTCGCATTTCCATTTCGAGATCTCGGTTCTTGAATCCAAAGGTACTTCTTTTTGTTTTTAAAAACGAGATTAGAGTAAAAGCAGGGTTTTTTTGTTTTTTTGATTCCGGAAAACAAATCTGTTTCCAATCTGTTTCCAATTCCGTTGACAATTCATTTAATCAGTTCCAATTCCCTTTTACTTATTTTCTAATCCAATACATTGCGACATTTCGTTTCGTCAAAGTCTAATCTTTAAATTACGAGCTATGTCCTTATCTGTTTCTCTACTGATGTTTGTTTGGTCGGTAAAAAAATGTTGGAACGGAAAATCAGCTGAAATTTCGGACCTTGATTTTTCTATTGTTTGGGACCTGAGAAAGCAAGCAAAATCTTCACTGAACGGAGCTTGACGCAGTTGGGTTGCTTAGCTAAGGATCTAGAATCCTTCGTATCCACCAGTTTTCTTGTTGCCTGCCGAGCGGAAAATTGGGGCTTTACCTTTGAATTAGTAGCTCGTACTGTCTGAGAGTTGGTGTATATTGTCGCCAGCTCTGTAATTTAAATTTTCAAATTAGTCAGTTACTCTCACGTTAAGATTAGCTGCTTCATAAGATAATAGGATAAGTTTTGTTTCCGGATTTCCTTGATTGAATTATGGATCACTATGCCTTGTTTCGACTAGCAAATCTGTATCAAAAGACTCCAGAAATATTATTTGCATTGAGAGAGAAAAACTCACCTGAGTTTTTTCGAAGGTAGATGGGACTAGAAAACTGGCAGTCTTGCCATGTGCATTAGAAGCTCTAAGACACCAGTCTTCCTTTTTGTGCAATGTAAGGATTCCATTGGCTGGGTCCACCATGTATGAAGTCCCTGCTTGGTTTTCAAATAATCATGCTCGGATGGAAATTGTTTCGTTCGAAGTTTGATGTCACTCTTTGATGGATGCCTAAAATGCCTCGACGGTTCTAGATATTATTGTGACACAGAGCCTGGATACGTAAATGATATCCATCAGTTCAATCTAAAATAATTGTTGCTGTTCTAGACGGACTGATATATGGTTGAAGGTATGGGTGCTGCCTGTGTTTTGGTCTCATTTTCCATTTAAATAATGTCGATCATTTTGAAGTGTTGTAGCTAGTTGGCACTAATATGCCAACTGCCTAAAACCCTTCTTTTGCCGAGTTATCTGGGAGAGGCTAAGGGCTTGAGTGAAATTGTTATCTGATGATACTGTTTACTTATGAAAAAAGACTAGGACTTTACTGAGGTAAGTTACTGTCAATTTTCAACACTGTTTTTTGGACCTTTTGATTGTTCTATTCTCCTTTGTTTGTTGAAGATCCTTATTTCCAAATGGTTTATTGAGGATGTTGCCTTTC
Source organism: Myrica gale (assembly GCA_963930655.1). Taxonomy (NCBI): domain Eukaryota; kingdom Viridiplantae; phylum Streptophyta; class Magnoliopsida; order Fagales; family Myricaceae; genus Myrica; species Myrica gale. The sequence goes on along the minus strand of OZ005606.1, from coordinate 9,892,015 downwards.
CGTGAACTTTATTTTGCATTTTTCTGTTCTGTTTCTTAAAACTTGGTTTTAATGTGATGTTTTTTATCCATATCTGTTATCTCATACCTTATTATTTGACAGGGGCGGGTTCTGCTTATCGTATGGCGAATTCCAAGGGATCATCAAACATCAGAAATTTGATGTGTTCTGGAAAGCATGCTCTACTTCCTCCTAAAAGTCCATTTCCGAGTGTTTCCTCATCTTATGCTGATTATGTTCCGAGTCTTGCGCTTGGATCAAAAGTGTTTCAAAAGCCTAGAGAGGGAAACACACACCACCAGCGTACTTCCTCTGAGAGCCTTCTCATAGAGGAGCAACCTTCTTGGCTTGATGATCTACTTAATGAGCCAGAAACACCTGTTCGTAGAGGAGGTCATAGGCGTTCGTCAAGTGATTCCTTTGCCTACATAGACGTAGCAAATATCTCTAACTTAGATTATGCATCTCAGGATGACTACAACTTTAAGAAGTTGGTTTCCGTACCTTCTTGGGGATCTCAAGACTTTGATCATCACAAAGATGCACAGCATGCTTCACTATATGCAGAGATCAACTTACCAAAGCAGAAGAATAGGGCATGGGAATCATCTTTTAATGCTGTTGCTAACCCAAGCAGCCGTCCTGTCAGGGATAACACAGTACGTCAGAGTTCAGGATCATCATGTCCACTGCAGGAAGCTGATGGGTTTCCATGTTCAGATAGTGAGAAGCAGGATCAAGTTGAATACAGTTCACAAGATCCAAAAGCTTCTTCTGAAAGAAGGGATGGTTCTCATGCTAAGCCATCTGCGTCAGAGACAGATACAAAACGCTCTAAACAGTATGTGTCCAGTTTGATTGTGCTTTATGTTCAGTTGCTTTAATTTGCTTTATTAACTGTTATGTATAAAACTGACAGTGGTGGTCATTTTGACCATAGCTGCTCTTTTCTGTTATTGCGTGTATTAAGTGATGTCTCATACAGTAATCTTTTTTGTTTTCCAATCTATTCCTCTCGAACGCTTCAAGATTGATTGCATCTGGAGTGTAGCTAATGTTGTTCAGCATTATAGTCTTAATATCGCCTCTTGTGGAAAATTTGCGATGAGCTATGTTCTCTTTGATCAATAAAGGTGTACATATTTTGCCACTGGGAACATTGACTAGACTATCCTTGTATGCTTCAGTGCCTACTGCTATTCATTTACATTATGGTAAAATCATATGATAACGACATGCAAAGTAGAGGAGAGAGGTTGCTGTACTGTGGATGGTAAAATTATTGAATCGTATTTGGTGCAGGCAATTTGCTCAACGTTCACGGGTCCGGAAGCTTCAGTACATCGCTGAGCTTGAGAGAAATGTACAAGCTTTACAGGCAAGTATCACTGAAGTTGATTTCATTGTTGATTTGGTGTTAGATAGGGGAACTTTATGCTGTTGTAAAAAGCTCAGATAGCATCTCCATGTGTACTTTGCAGGCGGAAGGGTCTGAAGTTTCCGCTGAACTTGAATTTCTCAACCAGCAGAGTCTTATTCTGAGCATGGAGAACAAAGCCCTTAAACAACGTGTTGAAAGTTTGGCTCAGGAGCAGCTCATCAAATATTGTAAGCTTCTATTCTTGACTATTTAGGGCTTTTGCTTGTATACGTCGTTTGCACCTGTGTTGCGTTCTTTATGCCTGTTCGTATTGCTTAAAAGATGTAGGTGCTGTTAATGAAGTGAAAAGGAATGTCAACACTTTTTTTCCCGGGGGGGGGGGGGGGTGGTGTTGTTGAAAATGAGTACCTCTATATTAGACAACTCATTTGGAAAGAGAGGAATAAAATTGCATGGTGAGGAGGAGACATGTCCCAAACTACATTTTGTGCTTGGTATTTTTGCAGTTTGAAGATATTCAGAAACCTTGAAAAGAGGCTCTTGGAACAGTGTGACTTGGAAGTAGTGGGAGACTTTAATGCTTACAGTTACCCTTATTTACAAAGGGTGGCAAGGACATTAGGAGATTTAAACCTCTTGGTTGCATTTCCCAAAGGGTTAATGCTGACCTGGTAATTTTTTGTCATTGAAAAATTACTTGCATCTCAGTGATGAGGATTGAGTCTTAAAAATGCTATTGGTCTAATTGTATCGGTTTGTCTACAAAGTTAGGTTTCTGAGAGCACAGGTATCCTTTTTGGATATGTTGGTTTTTTATGAAATTTTCTTTTGAAGTTCTCCAAAATCTTTTGGCAAGCTCCAAAATGTAACTTATAGTGAAAAATCTTTTAAATGAGGGACGTTTATTAGGTATGTTAACATACACTGTACCAAGTCACAGCATTGTATCAATTAGCTCTGGAAGGAGATTGGAAGATTATGTACATAAATAAATCAAGAAGGAGACCATTGATCTGCTTTCTGTGGGACGGAGGGCTGCATTACTCCACGATTGTGGGGTAAACGACCCTTAACGCTTTCCCCCCTTCACTTCGCTCTTCCCCCTCGGGTGGATTCATTGATGTTATTGTTATAAGAAGTTATCGCTTCGCTTGTTTCATTTATTTGTTGATAGCTTCGCTTGTTTAAATAGCTTCGATTGAGGTCGGCTCGCAAGCCGTATAAAGGCTTGCTTACGCCTCCTTCCTAACGAGGTTATTTATATTTATTTACTTTCTTTTCGGGGGAAGGATCCCCCCGAAACCCCTCAAAAGAAAGGAATGAAAGTGCTAACCATTGTGAGAGCGTTCGTGACTCATGGACAGCGAATATTTACATACACACGTGCATTCCATTATTTTGGAAAGAGACTAAAATGTGGCAGGTCATGTTCAGTGGAGCAGGAAGTATTGGAGAGAGAGATTGGGAGGCTTCGAACCTTGTATCAGCAGCAGCAACAGCAGCCATCTTCTAGCCATCGTCGAGCTAACAGCAAAGACCTAGATTCTCAATTCTCTAACCTCTCTTTGAAACACAAAGATGCCAATTCAGGCCGTGACCCTGTGAGTGGTCCAGTCCGCATATAGGTTTATCATCTGTCACAGAAATGTGTATTTCTTCCCTTCTCCTAAATTGGCATTGCCATGTCTGTGACCTGAATTGTTGTTTGCCTTGTGCGGTTCTTCCGGTCTTGGTGCGCCCTCCTTGTCGGCTTTGCGCATTTTGATTCTTGCTCTTTCATTCCCTTTTCCCTTTTGTTAAGTTAATATCTTCAATTGCGCCTGGTAGTCATCGCCAGAAAATTATTCATTTCGGGCAGTTGACTTATCGGAGGTGGTAACTCAGAACATATTTGATGTTTGAGTCTTCCCCGTTGTGTACCTTTAGGAGAGATCATAATACATGGAAGTTGTATGCTCCATATATTGCTGCTTGAAGTTTCCACTATTGCGGAATAAAACTAGTGCAGAGATTTTCAGGCCTGTTTGGATGCACATTACTTGTTAATCTATTGTGGCACTATTATCTGTCCTTGTAAACTGCTGTTAATGAAATGCATGTTAATTCCTGGTTTGGCCAGTGAGGAAAGAAATTATTTGATTGTTCACTGCAGGGTTGTCGATTCTTGCCTTCCGGGGCTGGGAAGGCGGCCTTCTTGTTGTTTCACTATTAAATAGGGTCCTACGAGGCCGAATTTACGAGGTTAGGGAGCATTTCTCTCTTTCCCTAATACATTTAAAAGGTGAAATATCTCTCATGCATTCGTAGGTGGCATCCACTCTACCTACCACAACAGAGATAAGTTTGTGAATATCCACACTAAAGTTAATTATTGAGAATTCAAAACGACGAGAAAAGGCAGAAAATGTTATATTTCGTTTTCGCCAAGTAACTCGACGTAGGAAATTGGCAAATGTTACAAATCCTGTTTTATGATTCCTGTGCGGGGATGTTTTGAAAGTGTTGTTGAGAGCATTGCTATATATATAATCCTTAAGAGATGGATCATCATGAAGTTAGGCCTAAACTCATTACTATTTAAATCCGAGAATTCCAACCATCAAACCATAATGAGACTACCTAATTCGAACCATTGTTGAGAGCAAATCTCAGGTCTTAGGCATAACCCACACACCACTAAGCCACCACCCCTAATGGTGCATTGCTACATATACCTATTAGGTCTTTAATTAGATCATTCTGCCCTCACCCTTGTGGGGGTGGCCTATAAGAGGACCACGAGGACCAGGGTTTGAAACTCTCCACCACCTTGCTGGGTTGGGGGTTTCTGGTGCACTGGGGCTTAGGCACTCGTAAGATGTGTGTCTCATTATTGTCGTGCAGGGGTTCTACGTCATGAGGTAATCTCGGGTTTCAGTGGGACGGAATAGCGATTCCACTGTGATCCCCTTTTTTATTCAGAAAAAAGGCTCATTTTTCTGTCCTGAAAAATATGAGCAAAAACAAAGCTAAAGAGTTAACATATATTTATATGATTTAATGAAATATAAATGCAGTCCCTTGTTGCTCAAAGAAGTACTATAAGCAATGACAGCGAGTACAAAGTTATGAAAAGCGGTGCTTTTGCAGTATGAGCAACGTTGGGAAGCTCGGGGTATTCATCTGGAGGGGGAATGACACATTCATCACCATTAAACTCGATTCTTCTTGGGAACGCCCATCCCTGTCTAAAAGTGAAAATGTCCTGATCCTTGTGCATTAGCATCTCGGTTTGCACATTTCCATTTAGCCCCGCTTGAAGTAACATATCATTGTAGTGCTGGATCCCCCAAAACATCCCCGTATCATCTGACAAAGAAAGAAGAAGAAGATGGGGGGGAAAGAAAAAGGCAAAAAACAGAGAACAGAAGAACTCCCAAAGTAAAACTTACTTCACTAGTACAAGGAAGATACCATTTCATATTATCGAGAAGGCATTTTAAGTAGGATCTATAAACCCACAGCCTACAGGTAAATTTTTTTTTCTAAGCCAATACCTTCCCCTTGCTAATTGGAAGATGGTTCTATGGTATTTATAGGCATCAATCTCCTGCTGCTCCAAGCCAATGTGAGATGATGAGCACTGATTTGCACTTTCGTTTCCTTTTTGTCGGTAAAAATTTCAATATCCAGCTTATAGGGTCCTGATATTGGGAATTGAAATTTCTATACATGGCACAATAGCAGATTAGAAAAAGGGTCTATGCCTTTGGTTTCCTATTTAGTTCCATTTTATGTTGTATGTTGAAATTTGTTCCTTAAAGAAAGTAGAAACAACAACAACAGAAGACGAGAATGCTAAGAATAGGTTGTTTGGTTTAACTTACTGATGGTTGCATAGGGTCCGAGGGCCTGGTAGTTGAAGCTGAAAACCTCAGTGACGTTCCTCAAGTTGGGGTGGAGCACCACCACGTTCCACTGGGAATAGTTTTTCGCAAGATTTAGATTGTTGATTGTGATCTTGACCCGCCAGTACTCTCTGTAACTCTCTTTCACATGCCAGTGAATCTGTATAGGACACATGTGGCGAGAACACCTCACCAGAGGATGTGGTTCTTCTTCATTTTCATGTGGTAGTTCCAACAAGCGAGGACTTTCACCGTACCTAATTGTTTTAAGACAAGATAAAGAAGGAACAGACACTTTGAAAATGACGAAAAAGTAAAGGGATATAAGACAGAGAAGTAATGAGGTGTTTGGAAGGGAGGTGTTTGGAAGGGACTCGAAGAAAAGAAAACTTCAAATTGTCGCTGAGCAAGCCATGTCTGGCAGATCCACAACGATGATTTTTAAGTGCCAAAACTTTTAGAAAGGAGGAAAAACTGTTTGGATTGCTTTACGTTCTTCCAACCAGATAATTAATGAACAAATTTAAGTTGGAATACAAAATTTTAGCCATCTTCAATCTTTAAGCTTGAATAGAAGTTGCTTCCAAGCACAATGTGAAATACTAGAGAGAGCATAGGGGATTTACTTTACACATCTTGCTCCAGGTAGTCCTTGGCAATAGCAGCTGCAGTGAGAGCAAGGAACAATGGTACTACTGTAGAACGCAGACAAGGAAACACAACACTTTGGAGTAGGTGATGCTTGAAATTGCGAGTAAACACAGGTTACATTCCACGTCTCTACCATAAAGCCAGCACAAATATGTTGACAATGAAGTCAAGAATCATCAGACTTATATGGTCTACTCAGAATGTAAATAGCTGTTTCATTATTTACTTCTGAAGCAAAATAAAAGACAGATTTCCATCAACATATGTGCGGTAATTTTATTTACTTTTGACGGGGGAAAGTAATGAAATATTGCGAGTGGTTGTCAAGGTACCTTCATTAGGGTGTGTTGTGGTGATATGGACTGTAATATATATAACAGGCCTAGAAATTTACAGAGGACTCTTGAAAATAGCTAATTTTCTCATCAACTACATTGTCCACCAGGTTCAGAATCCAATCACCAGAGTTCTTGCACTTCCCAGTCAATCCTGCCACCATCTCAAACACATAAAAGAGAAAGCCAAAAAGGTGACTGATGGGAAAATGCGAGACCAACAGAACCCGATTACATTTCTAGTTCTCATATCCATCATTTTCACTGGACGACCTAGTTATCATATTATTATTTTCACCAAAGGTACTGAAAAAGGCTTAGAAAAGAAATGTATGAACGAGCTTAAATACCTACCAAGAGCTTGTGTCCATCGACGACTTCCATCCTCTTTGAACTTGGTTGGTGGAACCTGAAATGGGTCTCCACAGGTATAACCAGGAAGACCAATGCTGAAATTTACAGGCATGAAGCTGCCTGTAATGTTTACCGAAGGTTTGTTAATATTCATCCGAAAAGCGGCAAGATACATACTGTGGTCCTGTGTCATGGAGCTTAGAACCCCTCCCTTGCAACAATTGGTACACTGCTTGTTAAAACGTGCTCCTGGCATGAGATCAACAATCACTGGTCTCTTCTGACAACAATGAGGGAGGACTTGACCCCTAATTCTAGAGCACTTTCCTTGCTGGGTGGCCTCTGCTCCCCACATGTCCCATATTACCTCGTCATCTTTCCATGTCCAACTCAATTTCCATCCAGGCCGCTCCACATGTCGGAATAGTTGGAAGTTGTAAACTGATACCCTTATCTGCAAATGTAGAAAATACACAAGTTGACATCTGAGCCAAAATGCATCATTTTGTAGGTGAGCGTTTTGTTGATGCAAGTGGATTAGATTCAGCGGTCAGTATAATTGTTACTGGCCCACATAAAAGATGGTGATGATACCACCTATTATTAAGAACTTCAGCTGCTTAAGCACTGGGGCTGGCACCTACAAATTATGCAAGAGCAAGAGAGTAGAGAGAACTGCGATATAGCAAGGAATGTAACTTTCCACCCCCCATTGTATAATTTCAAATACTTATTAACCCAATCAACTATATGATCTGCATGAACGGAGACAATAAATTATGTTTGGCATCTATGTTCTTCTGTGTTAACTTAATTCTAACCCGTCAGAGGTTTAGCATAATCGTAAAGAACTCAGGATGTGGATGTCATGCACTACTTCTCTCGCCACTAAACTCTATCCAATCATACCCTGCCAGTGCTGCCGCCGTTGGAACTGTATGAGGCTCTAATGCCCTTAGTGATATGATATGGTGCACAGTGATTGGGTAGAAAGCAACGGGAAAGAGCTCCATTGAGCTTTATCCCCAGCAAACATTCCAGTCAGACAGAAAGACAATCACGATTCTCAACTTCTTCCTTAAAAGAAAACAACAACACTTTCTGAAACTCGGAAAGGCCGAGTCGCCAACAACGTTCACGTGAAAAACGTGAACTTAATAGAAATAAAATGAGAACTTCGTATTCTTGTTTATGAATCCCAGAAACTAAAGTCGACTGGACAACCTAGTTCTTAGAAAACAAAAATGAAGAACTTACATCAGATGTGTCACCATTGTCGAGCATGAGATCCCATGTGACACTTATTTTGGCTTTAGGATCCAATGGATCAAACCCGTCTGCATTTCAATAAAATTGACCACAAAAGATTAACGAAAACGAATATTAACTTGAATAAAGAATCAGAATACAGTTATAATGAAAAACAAGAACAGAGCACAGTATATGTACTTACAAGAGGGTGAGATATAGCTGAAAAGAAAAAGGAAGATGACAATCAAGACCATGCCTAGTATCTTTGATCCACAAACAACAATGGGCTACTTCGAAAACCCAGTATAAACGTAAATTCTCCCTCCCTAAACTCAGTACCTAAACCATAAATTGAGCCAGCAAAAGCTCGCTTAGAAAAAAAAGAAAAAAAAGAGCCAGCAAAACTTGAAGTGTGGGACAGTTTGCGTGTTAGTCTTTCTCTCTGTAAAACAAATTAAGGTATAAATTGCAATTAATGTGGTTAACGGGATAATGCCAAATTTGGGGGATCAGAATTTACGTCTGAGATTCAAATTTTTTGCGGGTGTGTAACCATTCAAAGTTCACGCGTCCTGTGAGCCGCGGAATCTGGGCCGTTTGGGTCTCTCTCTATCGATCACTTAATTTTTTTTTGTTTTTCCAAACCTCCCTAATTTGTGTTCACAGCATTCGTGCAGTTCTTCTTATATGACATTTTACAGCCTACTTCGACCTTAATTCCCTTTGTCGCACATTTTCAAGTTCATTCTGACTTAATTACTCTCATGGCATCAGTATAAAGCCCATGAGAAGCAGCAGCAGGAAAAGATTTACTAAACTCTCTAGAGTCAGCAGACATGAGAAGATAAACCATTGAATTTGGATGCCACTGCTTCAAAAGCTCCTTCCTTTTCTTTGCTGTTGCATCATTTTTTTTCTAGATATTTGGTCTGTCAAGACTCAAAATAGAGTACATTTATTTTTTTCTGGCGAATTAATATGTTGGCCAATGATTATGATTAGCCCATAAGTCCTTTGTGTCATTGCCAAAACTGTCACAGCAAGCAAGCTGGCAACTTCCACTGTTGAAAATAACAACTGGATAATTTAATAATTCTTTGGCTTAATTATTCTAACCGTCTTTGAAAAATTGTACAATCTCAAAAACTGGTTACTAGTGTAAGTTTCATCCTAAACTAGTCCCGGTAGAATTATTTGTGTTCTAAAGTGGTCATTTTGTCAATTTGAATGACCTTGTAAATGAAAAAAAATCTAATTTGGTTGATGGGAACACATGTTAATTATTTGTCAATAACCTCACCAATGTGCCACGTATGACAGGTCTCCATTAATCAGAAGAATTTGAGGAGGAATTAAAATTAACGGGGATCTACACCAGGTCGAACCAACCTTATGTTTAAGGTGGAGCTGTCAAGGAAAAATTCTTCCAGTCAAACATAGAGAATTTGACGAGAAATTAAAATTAATGGGAATCTACACCAGGATGGACCAACCTTGTGTTTAAGGTGGGACTGTCAAAGAATTTTTTCGATAAGAGAATTTGAGGAGGAATTAAAATTAATAGGGACCAGTGATACATAATTGAGTGATAGAAATTAAGGGAGACGTGTGGTTATTGACAATTAGTTAACACATGTTCCTGTTAACAACGTTGAATTTTTTTCATTTAAAGGGTGACTCAAGTTGACGAAACAACCAACTTAGGACACAGAATTCCATAAGGATCAATCTAAGACGAAACTTACCCTAGGAACCAGTTTAGGATTAGGCAATACCCCAAGAACTTATGAACTAATTAAGCCTAATTATTTATTGCATAAAACTTCTGGATATTAGCCCAAAGTGTGTAAATTGATTTACGTGTTCTGTTGACTCGTTAAAATTGCGCAGAATATTGGCAACCAAATATACTCCCCCATGTCAGTTCACGACACATGGAATATGTAAGTTGCAGTTGCAAACTTTTGACCCAATTACGTAGACAATTATCAAACACTCATGTACTACGCCACTTGATATCTTCGTCCCAAATGATTAAACCATTGGGAGAATTTGGCAATTGAGCAAGGAGTGAGGGTATGATTAGGCAGGCAATAAGTGGAAAACGAATGAGCGACATCATTAAACAGAAAGCAACCTAAAAGAACAGGAAATCTCTACGCTCCCTGAGTTCATCCCCCAACTGTGCTCAGCCTCATTCCCTATAGAGCAGTGTTGTTCAGCATCACTTTGTGATGTTGGCCTACAAGATCATCAAGTACTATGCACGCCTACTTTACTTCAACCAATAAAAGCAAATTCTTTACAACAAAGGAATACAATTACAACGTGTAGCATAATCAAATATAAACTAGACCATTGAGAAGTTAAAAAAAAATGACAGCATGCAAGCATTTCAGCTTAGGCCATAAACCCCAAACCATTTTGTCCTACAAAACGAAAAGCCAAAAAGCTAGCAACACAATGAAGCATAACTTAACCAACTTTTTATCGATGTCCTACCTTGAACATTTTGATGACATCAAAATTGATGGAGAGAGAGAGAGAGAGAGACGGTGGGGGAACCTCTTATGCATGGTTTATTATTAGCTCAAGAACTTAACTGCCAAAATACCTCCTGTCAGAGCACATTTATGGCATGGCAATAGCATTCGGCTAAAAAGATTACAAATTGTAACAATAAAGGACTCAATTCCCAGACAAACTTCCTATCAAACGATATCTAACCATATCCATAGAACAAAGTGTCTAATGGGAGGGAGAGTACCCAAAGTTTCAAGCATATGAGAGGCGCAAAAAAAAACAATGGCTAAATTTCAGAGCAGAACAATAAATCAAAGAAGATATGTGACACTACTTTCTGCACTTCAGAGGTCCAGTTTTGTATCCAGACTTACAGGGTTTGCCCCATGGAGTACGAGAACATTTCCCATGACTCCCACTACTCTTGCTCTTACCCTCACCTCCACCATGTGGATGATCCACTGGATTCATAGCCACTCCCCGAACTTTTGGTCTAATACCCAACCATCGGCTCTGCCCCGCTTTCCTGAGCTTCCGAGCCCCATGGCCTGGGTTTGAAACCTGACCAATTGTGGCGCCGAGAATTGATCAACTTTTCAGCACCTGAAGGTAATCTCACTAAACAATACTTCAAGGTTGGTTCTTTCAGGATCTTTGCGGAAGTCCCAGCAGCTCGGACTAGCTTGCCACCTTGACCTGGATTCATCTCAATGTTATGGATCATCGTTCCAATACGCATAGCAGCAAGTGGCATACAGCTCCCAATTTGTGAATTTATGTCAAGATGAAACATCTGGTTCATCATGCTATCTTGGAGAGTATGGGTGCCAACTACATCTATGAAAATTGGAACAAAACACAATAGAACTCCGTTCAGAATTTCGTATTTGCATTAGATCCTGACCTAGTAAGAAAGCAATGGACTCAACTAGAATAGAACCTGACAAACACCTATTCGAAAATGTCTGATGAAGAAATATGTAATTGCATGAAGTTACAAGTGGCTTTCTACAACTAACTCAAACTTCCACTTTCTTTGACTAGAGCACATTTTCCCAAGACCAAAACAACAATAAGAACGGTATTTCAATTTTCTTTCCCAATTAACCAACAATGAAACAGCAAACCAGATTTAAACCTCCAAAGTGAGATTAACACACTAATTTGACGAGTAAACTAGAATTTCCCTCGCATTCAAAATAAGAACAAGATCAAATTCAAATCTCTTTCATTTCTTTCTCTTCATTTCTTCTACTAAATGGTAAATATGACTCAACCTCCTTTCCGCTGAGCTAGCTACAGAGAGCTGCCTAAAGCAAACGTTCTTCATTTCCTCTATAAAGATTCAAATGTTCGCTCACTATAAACCCTTCATTACCATTAACCAAATACGCTAAAAAGATGGAAAGAAGCCACTTCTCTCATATTCGGGGAAGAGACCCCAAACTTTGCTCCCTTTATTTTCTTTTTCTTCATTTTCTTTGTAACCAAAGAGTAAATTTTGGCTGAGAACCTCGCCTTCTCTAAGCGAGGTACAGAAAGCTGCCTAACACAAAACTTTCATCATACTGCGAGAAATCAAGTTTTGTATTTTCCCTACTCTCCCACAGTTTCTCAAAAACCAAACACCAATATGCTTCAAAAAGCTGATTTTCCGTCAGTATGCGGTTGTCCCAGAACCAACAGACGGCAGAAGAAAAGAAAATGAAAAGCTCCAAAGAAAAGTACCAGTGGAGACACCACGATGAGCAACATTGTTGTGGAGAGAGTGGCGAATCGTAGAACGGAGGAGACTGGGATTGAGGTTGAGCTTGTTGAAGAAGCTCGATGAAGCTCGGCGAAGAGCCATTGATCAAAGCCCTAGAGTTTCGGTGAAATCTAGAAGCCTTTCCAGCCCGGATCTCACTTTTCGGTTTTCCTTTTTTTCTCGTTTTCATTGTTTTACCAAAATGTTTCGGACCCGGAATCTGGATCCCGCCCACTTGTAATCCAGATGCAATCCAAAATCTAAATCCTCCAAAATTAGTCTCAATCATCTTTAAAAAAATTGGAAATTGCCTAGTCTTTGGTCATACAACAACGGTTGAACCGTGGAAGGCTGGAAGCATGCCTCAGATAAGTCTCAAAGGTCAGTGCCTTGTACCGTAACCCATTTGGAAAATTTAATTAGTCTATTTAACAAATAATTATGTCTTCCTTTTTAGCCTTGCATTAATCTGCATTCGTATAGGGGTTTAGGTCTTATATAGGAGGCAATATTCTGTGTTATACTCTTAGAGATCTTCCTGACCAAAATATGAATAGCTTCCAAAGACCCTATATACGTATAAAAAAAAATTGAAACAATATTACAAGCTTTTTTTAAAAAAAAAATTGCCATATGCAGAAGGGGGATCCAGTCCATGTGCATTAAACTCTATCTGCAGTGTAGATTGGATGGTAAAATCAATCAGATCACTGTAACCCACACATTAAACATTCTTTTATTGTTATAAAGTTACATGTGACCATAAAAGGCTCTATAAAGCACCTAAAACTATTTTTGGCTTTGAATTTCTCTCACTAACTCTTTAAACAACATGCCAATTCATACTTGGAGCTGGAAAGCCAATATTGGCAGACAATGAGCTGAATTACCCCAATGAAGTAAGTACATCAAAAGTGGTAAAGCAACAACATATTCCAACTTTAAAGCTTCTGGATGACCATCAAACATGCCTACGTCTTTTGACATTGTCCTCGTGGAAGCTCTCCCAATAATTATGATCAAGGGTGCTCAAATCATCGAGTTCTGCAATGGCCAGCAGGTATTGGTGAATGAGCCTTCCTGAATGGCTTGATTATCAAACCGTTTTGTGGGTTCATCACAAAATTTCTTCGCAAATCATCGAACATTATAGTGTTTTTTGGGCTGTAGAACTGAAACAGAACAGAAAACGAGTCTGTCAACGAAGCCCCAATTGGAAGCTACACAGAGAAATAATTCCACATTCAACTTTGTACCTGACACACAGCTGCTTGAGTGATTAAAGTTCTTTGATGTATAAAACAAAAGGATTACGAGGTAGCATGTATGAAATATGTTAAGGACTTCACGGAGATTAACAGTTCTATCAGTTGACCCTTGACCTCTACTAATGTGGGCCTCAAATAACATTGCTGTTGTTTACTCAAAACGTAAAATGGACTGGGATCGTAGTGATAAGTGGCTCCAGGTTTTTAAACTTTGTTAGGAAACCATTTTGTCACTGGGAGGAGCAAGCAGCAAAAATTGGTGACTAAATCCACTGTAGAAGAGGAGTACAAGAGTTCGGCTCACACAACATATGATATCTTTCTTGAAGCAGCAATCGATATAGTAATCAGTATGCATGAGATTACCGAAAATTGCAATTTATTATGATTAATGTAAGACATAGTAATAAGAAAGCAAATTGGAACACCCATGTCAAGTCAGGTGAACCGAGACAAATATAACCAAGCCATCATGGAAGACTCTTCTCATTCTCTGTCTTTCTCTCTCATGGGATAAGCTTATCACACTCTCAACAGCCTTTATATGATTTATAAAAGGAACCAAATGCAGATTAAAAAAAAAACGAGAGATTATCTCATGCAGATACCTCAAGGAACTGAGCCCAAATCAAGCCTAGTGGCTTGCAATCAAAGATACCACGAGAATCTGATTGCACTGTGATCATCACTAAGTGGTCTAGAAGTGCTGTGACTTTGTAGTTGGGATTGCTGAGTACCCCAAGCTGTCCCATCTTTAATTCAACCCACTTGATGCTGTAAAAAGGATGCATAGCAATTGTTTCATATACCTATTCGCCTAAGAAAATAATTCCACACATTTAGCTCCACTCACAATCATGATAAAATAATAATAATGAAAAAGAGTCATAAATCTTAGGCACGTTCAGCAGTCAGTGTCTGTCACCATTAAAGCTAGAAGAAAAATTGCTCCAGATAATAAATCCTTTTAGTAGAAAGGGATTGCTGAAATCAGTGAGCTAAGACAAAAAGATCAATAAAAAGGATTGCTGAAATCAGTGAGCTAAGACAAAAAGATTGATAAAAAAGGATTGCCGAAATCAGTGAGATAAGACAAAAAGATGGATATTTGCACTGTTGATGGCATTATCGCAATAGAAGATATTTGGTACCACGGCACTAGGGGGCATGTTATGTGAAAATCTGACCTGGTTGCAGACCATATCATTATATCATACTCTGCATAAGCAGCTGTAAGGAATTCATGTAGATCTGTACGGGAAAACATAAGAATTCACTTCCAGTTACACGTGCAAAAAAATAAAATAAAATAGAAAAAAAAAAACCTGCAAAAAGCAGACCACTTACAAGGCCGCATAAGTTCAAGTGGGTTCTCAGCCGGTGAGCGGTGATCAAACAGAGTATAATCAATATCTAGAACAAGAAGTTTTTTCCCTTGACGACATGGATTCTTTACTTCAATCTACAATTCAATACAGGTGAAAGTAACATCATCACGAAGGCTTGCCAAAGAAGTGTCAAGCAGGGTAGTTTGCTCTGCATGTCTAGGTACTAAATTTAAAATAGTCAGTTATAAGCATTCCTCACTGTCTAACAAGATGGTAAATTATTAGTCTGTCAACATGATACGATATCCACTGAGAGATATACAGCAGGTGGTAAAACAGGGATTCAAGAATTGCTTGGGGATCATTAGGAATGACAATGCATGGTAGTCAACAAAAGAAATCACATGCTTTCAACTAGCCATCATGGAACCACTAACAACTATATGGAAATTCACAAATTATTCAGCGTCACCATTCTCTTATTCCATCTTACTTCTGTACTTTCAGGCAGAGATAGTGATTATGTTTTATATAAAAAAAAACCTATTTACAAATAGAGGAGCAAGGTATCCCTAAACAACCCAAAAGATCATTCCTATTGATCATGCAAGGAAAGTTGACTGGAAGGAAGTGTTAAAGATGTCAATCATCCATCAAGTCAAGATCATGAAATATCATATTCAAAATCATGTAAGGGACTGTCAATTAATCAAAATTCCACTTATTTCTTTGGCTTCAGGATTCTGTTGTAGAGGTCATATACAAGTTCAATGACTTGAAAAACTCCAAAATTTCCACCATTTCATAAGAGAACAAAAAGAAGTAACTGACCTTGTATTGTTTTATACGTCTTCTCAATTTATGCTTATTCGCATCTTTATCTTTAATGTAGACATTAACAGATTCATCATTCCCAAGTTCAAAATCATCGACAACCTCGGGAGAGTCCAATTCCTCTACAATAAGATCATCTTCAGCAGTCCTGGAGCTTCAGTTGAGCTCAATATCAATTCAAATGGTAAGTCCACAGATCCAGAAGACAAGGCACATCTCAGCAGTCAGTGATTGACTGGATAACTCAACAATAACACTTAGACCTGTTAGTACTCTGTTTCCCTTCCAATGATAGGTGCAATTAGATGTTATTTCGGCATCATCTTCTAGAAATCAATAAAGAGAGATTTCGAACGACGAAAATAGGTTATTGCCTAAAATAGTGTTTTTTATATATAAATATCGCCTAAAATAGTGTTGAAAACAAAATGCTCTGTTATCTAACAAAATTCTATTTCCCATGAAACAAGTCTACAAAGAGCAATACGACAGAAAAATATCAGGGAAAACGAAATGTTTTATGGCACCTCCGTTTTTTTCCAACTCCAACATCTACCATGATAAAGCAGTATATCATATATACATCTAAATCCTAACCAGCAAGGGGTTTTGCATTTGGGGTGGCATTTAGGACAGAAATTTTAGCCAAAGTCCTTAAGTTGCACCCATTTATCCAATAAAAGGTCCCTTAGTACTAAGGTTCAATTCTCGATGCAAATAATTTCAAAATAGATTTCAAGGTTCATGATTCTGGTCCCCTTATGAGTTATGTCTTACTTCAAAGAAAGGTTTTCCTTTCAGCTTCTAAGAAGTGTTAAAAGAAAGGTTAAATTCCTCGATCCTACGGAAAGGACTAAAACTCAAAGTTGAAAGTCTATAATCAAGAGCAAAACCCATTTTGTCATTTTAATGTACTTTGAACGTCCGTAATAGAGTACAACTTTCAAAAACTACTATTACAATTTCCACACCCTAAGTTGCTGAATCCCATTTGATAAAGAACTCCAATACCACTCTAAATTAAACCTGTTTTATACTTATAAAAAAATTAAGAATTAAACCTGTTTTATCAGAAAATTACCCCATTACATATGCCAACTCAGTTAACCTAGACTGCCTGCCTGTGTGTTGGCGTTTTCTCCATTTTCCGTTTGATACTTTTTCCAGTCTCAAATTCAACCACACACACAGAGATTGTAGTACCCAATCATGGTCATCTTGAGAGAGGTCTTGAGGGGGAGTTGAGATAGCAAGACGGAGTCATCGGAGAGTTTGGGCCCGACGACTTTAGGATAGAGAAGCTTCTGCCGCTTCAGAAGGACGTTGGTGACCACGCAGATCCGCCTCTTCAACTCGCTCACCGAGTCGTCTCCGCATACTCGCACGGTGTACTGTAACAATCTCACATTGGTTGGGAAATAAAAGTAATGCCTTAATATAAGCTTGGAGGCACCTCCACTTGGAGGCACCTCCACTTGGAGATTCACACCTTAGAAAACCGGCTTACCAAGTGGAGGTGCCTCCAAGCTTATATTAAAACATTACTTTTATTCCCCAACCAATGTGGGATTGTTACATACTACCACCCTTTAAGACCAACGCCCACGTTGGTCGAGCACTATGGGGCTTCTATTCACCGGACTGGGGTCATGCCCGTTCCACTGGATCCATGGCCGTGCCTTCTATTCCTTGGACTAGGGTCGTGCCCGTACCACCAGATCCATGGCCGGCCACTCCGTAGGCGTTGTGGCGGGGTAGAACAAGAGCCCACAACCGGCTTCGATACTATTTGTAATGAACCCACGTAAACTTGGAGATTCACACCTTGGAAAACCGGCTTACCAAGTGGAGGTGCCTCCAAGCTTATATTAAGGCATTACTTTTATTCCCCAACCAATGTGGGATTGTTACATGTACTCCTTCCCGCTCCACCACACTACCAGCGTCAGCTCCTCCTCTGACGCCGACGATGTGGTCGAAGCAGATGAAGCCATTGCTCTGTCGACGCTAACCTCTTCCTCTGTATTACTTTTCGCGTCTCTATGGTCAAAGCTCATTATAATTTACTCCTCAGTCTTTATTACTTATTAGTGGAATATTTTATCAAAAAAATTAAAAGTAATTCTTATTCTCTTCGGCTCTTATTCCTAATCTGCGTATCTTTAATATTTATTACCCAATTTACTTAATATCTGGGGTGACATAACGGATAAATAGGAAAATTAGGTCAAACTCTTGGTTTTCCATTTTTCGTCGGTCAAAATTCCGGGGAAGAACCGTTTTTCCAGGGGACTGGAGAATCTATTCATATACTTCAACCATTTTCTCTGTTTCTGGTCCTGTGATAAGTTGGATTGGAAAGAACCCATTTGGATAATCAAATCTGGAAACTTTAATTTCGCAGACACCCCGTAATCTTGTTAAACCCACTCCACAGTTCATCTTGCAAATGTAATAATTTACTAAAAGAGAAAGACAAGGAGAAAAGCAGCCAATTAACCAAGGAAAAATGTAATATAATACGTGCCACAACAAAGTTAAGACTTAATGCCAACATCAAAAAGTTTCACGCACAACCGGTGAGCATATACAAAAGCAAATTTAGGAGCGCAGACGCGGGGGAGAAAGAATGGGCCTGGGAACTTCTATGTCATCTCAGCTTACCATCCATTGTTGATACATAAATCATAGGTGTAGCAGTTCTTGTTAGTATTTTCTGGTTTCTTTGTATGCTTCTACAAGGTGGGTACAAAAGCACAGCCCATACCCAATAAAAAAATGATTTAAGAAAAGAGCGAGAGAGAGAGAGAGAGAGAGAGGAGGGAGGGGGGGAATGATAAGTTACACTGGAGAGAGTGCTACGCTTAGGATCTAGTCTTCAAAATCGGTCTCTTCATCATCGTCCTCGTTGTTTTCCGTAAACGTCCAACCATCCTCGACATTATCACGGTCCTCCTCTGTTTCTTCACTATCTTCCTCCTCATAAGCTTCATCTTTGACCGGCCATGGCTTCTTAACTACGTTCGCAGGGATAGTAGATTGGGTTGAGCCTTTACGCTGTGTAACTTTCGGAGGCGGCAACTTCAAGTTTGGTTTGGACCTGCTTTGTTTCTGATTTTTACCGTTTGCCTGTTTCCCATTATAGGCATCTTGGTCACTGGCTTCATCCATCTCATTATCGGCATTAGCTTGGGCATGTTCTGCATTTTCATCAGACATGTGGCCATGGTGCCCTTTCCTCAAATGGAGTTTAAGCTTGTATTCGTGGATGTAGGCCTTGTCACATCCTTCATAAGGACATGCGTAAGGGCGGTCAGATGATGCTGAGCCATAAACACCAGAAGAGGGCTTGGGAGCTTTGTTCTGCTTTTCTGTAGGGGGGGTGTATTTTGTCACATCCACAGTCACGCTCTGCATATTAACGGTAAGATTAGTGCTCAAATATCAGATCTTATAGAGAAAACAATAAGGAAATATTTTCTAAGCAGAGTATGACACCGATAGGATATTATATCAACCTGCAGAGGATATTCCTTAAGCAAGAAGGCATGTAGAAAAACTTGCAAAAAGAAGTAAAAACTTTGGCTTATTTCAGTTTATTAATGCATGAATGCCAGGGGAAAAAAAACCTTATCCAAGTCTATTTGTTCTTCCTAGAATGTCTGAAGATATCGACACTTGTTGATTCCTAAGAATGCCGAGAGTTGGAAAACAAAGATAATTTTCTCTGAAGATGCAATTCAGAATCAAATACCGTCTTTGTTGATGGCTACACCTAAGCAAAACCTCAAACAGAATACATTCTGAAAGACCCACTCATGCCTAGTAGCTATAAATTATTACAGAAAGAAAAGCCTAATAAACAAAAATTCCCAAAACACCGAGATCCTATAAATAACAAAAAACACTTACCGCCAAATAGAAACGGAACTAAAAATGAACAAAAAAGATTTTTTTTTGGCAACAACATTAGGTTCTTTTGGGAATGATATCAACTCTTTTCAGTGAATTTTCAAGCCCTACTTTACTCTTTACTTAGGCTATCATTTAGTCTTTCACTATGCTTTCTGTGTCACCTTTGCTTTAGACAATCGCATAAAAAACTTGGAAGTCAAAACTCCCTTACGCTCTCCATGGTAATTGGAGGAACAAGCATCAAGTGCTTTTTATATAATCATGAGTCAAATAAAGCAATTGCAAAGTGAAAAAGCACCCAGAATATGCCAGAAACAGCAATAGTCACAGTGGAACCAACCTTTTCATGGTGAGATGCAATGTGATTCTTCAGCTTGTACTCATGAGCGTATCTCTTTCCACAATCCGGGTATGGGCATATATGATAGTTTTCTTGTGAATGTGTTTTCATGTGCGACCTAAGGTTGAAATCAAGAGAAAATGCCTGCAATCGACAGAAAGTTTTCAGAGAACTATATGTCATGTGCATGTGCGTGGTGCATTGAGGAACACTCACTTGACTGTGCAATTGCGCACACAAACATATACATAGAGGAACCTTTCTGAGGCAGCAATAAAGACTCCTTGTAATCTGAGCTGGTCACCGTAAAACAGGTATGGCATTTCATAACACATTCATTATCTCTCCTTGATGTCAGGCTAAGGATAAACAAGGAGATACTTGGTTGAATATAGCACCATTGATTCTTTCTTCA
The DNA here is from genome assembly GCA_963930655.1 of Myrica gale. Taxonomy (NCBI): domain Eukaryota; kingdom Viridiplantae; phylum Streptophyta; class Magnoliopsida; order Fagales; family Myricaceae; genus Myrica; species Myrica gale. Next base: position 9,871,786 of record OZ005606.1, on the reverse strand, counting down.
GTGAATAGTATTGTCCAGGATAAAGGACAATATCTAGTCTAGTTTTCATACACTACATGGACAGAAGCACCACAAAAATACACAACCAAACCCAATAAACAAAGACAATGATAGACGTCAAGAAATAAGAGAAAGAATCACAGTAGACAGATTAATCACCTTACCACAGCCTTCATGAGGACAAATGAAATCTCTTTCTCCAGTATGAATTAGAAAGTGTCTTTTCAGTTTCGAACTATCCAAAAATTTCTGCACCATATACACAATACTTTAAGACTGCTAAAGAATCAAGGAAGGACGGAAACGATCGATTCAAATGCAAAAGAAAAGAAAGATTTAAGTAATGATGCATGTGGGACAGTCAAGACAACATGAAACCAGAAAAGAAATGCAATGTTGACCAGACTCAGACTCGGACACAGCCAAACAACCTATGTATAGATTCAACCTATGATGCTGCCACTGGAAATTTTCCAGCAACTACTGCTCTTATGTTTCTGCCTCATTTCAGTTTAATCTAATCTCCCCAAGTGGACAACTTTTCTATAATACTTAGCTGTGCAAAAGATCTACTGCAAAAATTCAGGTAGACAGGTTTTATACACCTGAACCACGTCAACAATAATAGCACCATTTCACAGTTGCTTTACTCATAATTGAGCTTATCATATTTTACACAATCTAACTCCACTACTCATCACTGAAATTAGACAGTGAGCTGATATCTGCTTGGCATAGTTTTGTTAAACTGGTCTAAGACAAACATTAAGAAAAACAACAACGTAAAAACCCAAAAATTAAACAGAGAACAAAGCAAAAACGTTGGGCTAATACCTTTCCACACCCGTCATAGTGACATACATATTGTCTCTCTCCATGGATGTGAGAATGCTTCCTCAAAGCACCAGCATCAATAAAGGTCTTTCCACAGCCTTCATAGCTGCAAAGGAAAAGTACTTCAGTCGTTGGCTCCGGTTCCGGCTCTAGAACCACTGGTTCTTTTGCCTTCTCCTTCAAGGCCTTCAAGGTCTCCTCTAAGCAAAGAAATAAAAAAGAGAAAAATTAGGTCAACCTCACATGACAAAAAATAAAGAAAATAGTGAGGTTAAAGAAAAAGGACATAACTAAAGATATCAGAATTTTAATGCACAAGAGGATGAGAATGCAAAAGAGAATTATAATCCACAAAGAACTCCAGAATCCCAATGATAACCATCACTACAATATTGTTTTCACACTTGACAGCAGCCACCATTTATTTTCAGTACATGTCAATATATGGGGAAAGAACGAACAAAGGAAAAGCAATTCAAACATACCTGTGACCCATTTTAAAATAAGGCACTTCCCACCAGTTGCTACAACATCTTGGGGAACCCTAAAAGAAAACCAGCCATATCATTAGCAAACACCAACAAGAAAATAGTAAAGCATGGACGAATCATGTAGAGGACGATGATCTCATAAAATCATCTATTCTTCCATATCCCATTTGTGCTCACATAAACTGAGAAAGCAGAAACAGAACTCCCCTATTAAAATCATCCCTTTGGTTCTCGCATACACCTCTAACTTACCTAATTTGGAAACATTGCAACAGAACCTGACACAGCTCCAGTTTTACTAGATCCTTTTCATGATTTGAGAACCAAAACAAATGATACACACGATTCAAAGTGACAACTTTTTTTCATTTGTCAGTTTCCTTAAACTCAATGTTGAAACTTGAAACTAATGGGAAATGGAATGATTTAACTGAATAAGATACAGAGATTGGAATGGGACTCTCAGAAATCAACAATCCCAAACAAATTAATTCATTGGAAAAAAAAGACCAACGTCTGAAATATTCTTCCTTTGTAAAGATTCTCGAAGCCCAGACAATGAACACACTAATTAGCATCTCAAAAATTGAACTTCCTTTTATACTTCCCTCATTTTTTGTAAAAATCAATAACAATAGTTATTGAATCGGATACACAGCCAATTCTCTTTACCTTAACCACCAAAAAAAAATCTCAAAACGACTGAGCCTAACAGAACTACTTGACTCGATTCAGGCTCAAGCAAGGCCAGCTTTCCAATATCATCCAAACCTGAAGCAACCCATGGCCAATTTATCAAAAAATTTAATTAGTTCTCGTAACTTCTTTTCATTAACCTAACGTTTCTTGGGAACCGAACAATAACGATAATTTAGACCCTAGAAACTGGTACAATAGACTCAAGATTGCTAAAAACAACAAAAAGTTGAGAAGAAGAAGAAGAATACCACTCCTTGAACCACTTAACAGCGGGGGTCTTGGACTTGAAAATGGGGCGCCTTTCGAATAGATTGTGGTTGAACTGCATCTCCATCACCCTCTCCCTCCGTTTTCCTTAAGCATTCGACGCGAGCTCTGTGAACCAACGAAGCCTTCTAGGGTTATAGTTAGAGGTAGGGTTTCCCCCTCATTAAAGCAGCAACGCCAAGGAAAGCTTGGTTCTTTACGGACTGGAGAGGGGCCGAACCTTACTTGATCGACTCATCTCGGTTCAGACGGACCCACCGGCCAGTCTAACTGTTGCGTGGTTTATGTAAAAGAATTGTGTTTGACATCCTAGCTCATCGCCCTTTTCTACTGCAAAATGCCTCTGCTTAATCAGGAGATTTTCACTAGGAAAAAAAAATCAGGAGATTTTCAAACCCTTGATGTGTATACGGACTACGGTTCATCAGTACGCTGATATGTCTTTCTTGTTTTTCTAAATTGTTTGCTGACGCGAGGCTGTTCTGTTTGTTTGTATTCTCAAGATTTTTTGAATTCTGAGAATACATAAATCGAACATGTTTTTTATCACCTAAAAACAACTACAGCACGTATACCAATAAAGTTAACATCACCTAAAAATTCTCAAAAAACTACCAAACCGAACAGCTCATGGTCTTGTTTGAGCCCAATAATTTGGACTCAAAAATTTAGATTTAATAATAAAAAAATTCATCACATAATTTTTTATTATTATAATATTTATTAAAAATCTTCTCTCTTTTCACTTTTTCACCCACTCCCATAATATATATTTACTTTATAATATTTCTCAAATTCCGATACCCAAAATTTTCACCATCGAACATCCCAAATTCATAGTTATTGGCTCATTGCAAAAGATCAGTCTCACCCGTTTCGCCCTCTATGTTGAACGTGTGTCTGCCTTCCCAAATTTTTTGGAATTTTGATGCAATAAAATAATTTATCTCACTTTCGAATTATTATTTTTTTATTATAATAAACATGAAAATTCATTTCCACCAAAGACCCTGACTCCTAGACTTGTTGTTGGCTCTTTGAGTCTTTTTATTGTAAGCTTTATAGGTTATGTTCGTTTCCTACATTTTTTCAAGATTTAAATACATTCACAAAACTACCACCGAACATATTCAGAATTCAAACACAAACACCAGTACATTTTACACAATCTCTAACAATTTTTTATTTTTTTATTCAACATAAATTTTCTCTCTATATACTTTTTCACATAACTCCAATATTTTTTTATTAAAAAATTACATCAAATTATTTCTCTTTCCACTTTACACAAATACTAATAAAATACTATTCAACATAAATATTCACAACTTTTCTAAAATTCTATATTTTTACTCAAACGAACATATCCTAGTAGTTGTAATTTTAAGCTTCAGCCTCCTAAACTAGTTGCAGATCCTTTGGATCTTTTTTTTATTATTAGCTCTCAGTTGTAATTTGTTATACTTTTCAATAAAACGTGTCTTTATTATTAAAAAATCACTTAAATTATTTCTCTTTCTACACTTTTATCGACTTCTATAAATTATGACTAACATTTTAGTTTACAAGCATTACTATGCATATTTCTTAAATATTAATTCAAATCCAAACTAAAATTTCATTTTTGTACAGAGAACTGAGTTGATCATATCCAAATATAACAATATTAACAAAATAGTTACTAAATTACGTGGAATAAAGGATACTATTATTACTACTAGAGGATAGTTTTATTAAAATGTACATTCATGACTAGTTATGGAGTTATGCTTAATTAAGTTATTTTTAACTGGCCTATCACAATATTTACTAGGTCAAGAACCCGAGGGAGTTGGGCCTGAGGTTCAGCGCATGGGATGAGCTGAAAGGCTCAAACTCTTCTTCCTTTCTCCTACAAGCAAAGAAAACAAACTTAAACCCGAGATCCTACTCGTAGGGAATTTCTCCGATGCCTTTGTTAGTCACAATTTTTTTATATATTTTGTTTACTGGTTTGATAATTAATGAATGAGTATGAGAGAGTATAAGTACCTTTTCCGCTTATTTCCTCTTTTATTTATCCTTCCTCTTTTTTGTCTGGGTCGGACGCTCGCTGGGCCTCGGCCTTAAATCCCCTTTTCCCTTTTTTTTTGTATGACGGTTTTTTCTCATCATGCACCTTCTGTCCCTTATTTATTAGGTGAGGCCTATTTTTCCCTTCTTTTGCCCCATTGGTTCTTAGTAGAGAGGTTCATGTTTGCTCATTTAATGGCTATATATTATTCTTTTTAGCATTGTTTTTGTCAGAAAATCAGATAATTAACTTACCATTAGGCCTCACTTTTTATGCTTGACGTGATCCCTTGATCCTCATTTAAGAGGGTTGTCGGTCTTTTCCAAATGAGTAATTTTTTAGTCTACAAAAACTTTGTTTGTATCAGGATGAGCCTCAAACTTTTCTATTCGTCCCAAGACCTGCTTTCTTTCTCATCGAATCTCAGTAACCTTTTCTCAAGGCTGAAAAATATATCTCCATCAATGCTATACATATATTAAATAAAATATATGTAAGGTGAACTTGAGCAGATAATTGAGTCTAAAACAAAACAAAATGGAATCAATATTTTTTCTGTCTTTTTTTTTTTTTGTTTTTTTTAGTACGAATTGTATAATATATATATATATATATATTTTTTAAAGGCAGAATCTTGCTCCGTCGGCTTAGACATAATCACCCGAGTCGGTTGCATTACAATTAATTAGTCCTCTTTGGTAATTAGCACTCAATAGTTGCGTAATTATGTTTACTTCGAGACAATTGCTTTTCCTTAAGATAAAGACAATACGACGTCGGACATTAATGAGATAGTTCCCTGATAAAGACCCAAAAGGAAAATTTCTAATATGCGCATACTTCAGTGCCATTTTGAGCCAATAACTTGGTTTGCAGATAAATTACGCAAATTTAATTAACGATTGATCTCTTTCAAAGGATGGCGGTGAAGACAAGTAGGTCCGTCTGAGAAAGACGTGTCAGGTGAGATACATATAGCACAAGGAGGTGTAGGACTAAGAAGTAAAAACCAGGGCCCAATACAACCACCCATACAATAGAAGGCCGAAAGAAAGAGAACAATAGAGATCAGCATGCATGTGGAATGACAGGGCATCAAAGTAAAAGCTTTCTTATATTCTCTGCCCACCAACGTTTGGGAATCTTGTGTTTGGAGGAGTGCATGCGCTGCAGGTACCAGAACTCCATATAATAATCGTAGAACGACACTGACCTTTGATCCGCCCGGTTTCTTCTCATCTGAGTTCAGGGAATCAACTCAGACATTTTTATTTATTTATTTATTTTGAAGTCACGAACTCACTTGGGGGTTACATCGGCCAAGACCTCCTTCAGTAATAATAGCCTACCACCTGATACTGATAGAGGAGACTGAACAATATCACCTCGTTGCGCAGCACATCTTGCCTGCTGCCACCGGGTAGCCAGTTTTCGCCTCCTTCTCTGGAGGATCACGCTCCGCAAAAGGCTCATCAAAATTGGAAACCTAAGTACCCGGTGCACAACGCGATTTTCCATCAACGTGGTAATTTCTCCCATCGAAGGACGAACCTCCTCGTTTGATGAGACACAACGTGCAGCGATGCATAGCAGGTTTCTTATCGTGGCCTCCATGTATGTGCACGACGGGATCCTCGTGTCGCAAATCTCAACGGTGCGTTGGTTTTCGATCAACGGTATTGCCCACTCCACAACGGAAGCTGGAGCCCTGCGCATATCAATGGCTTTTCTACCGCTAATGATCTCTAACAATACAACCCCAAAGCTGAACACATCATTTTTGGTGCTTAGTTTGCTAGGTGTAGTGTAACAGGGATCCAAGTACCCAATAGTACCAGCAGGTTGACTGACCTGACTCAGCGATTCGACTTGCAGAATAGCAAGTCCGAAATCTGCCAACTTCGCTTTCCAATCCGAATCAAACAAAATGTTTGCAGACTTAATGTCCCGGTGGATGACAGAGGGCTTGGCTTCGTGAAGAAACTGCACCGCCCGGGCGACTTGGATAGCGATTTCCACTCGTTTAGGCCAAGTTGGTGGTGCGGTGGAAGCGTGAAGCAACTCATGGAGAGAGCCATTTCGCATGAGTTCCATCACAAGGAGTTTGTTGTTGGCCAAGTCATGACTCGTTCCAAGAAGGTTAATAACATGCGGGGTTTCGCGCAGCGACGATAACACTCTTATTTCGTTGTCGAGCTTTGACTTGTCATGAAGAACTTCTGGGCTATGAGTCGGCTTCTTTACGGCAACGAGTTTGTTATCTCTGAGTGTGCCCTTGTACACCGATCCATGGCTTCCTCTGCCAATGAGTCTCGTGGGAGAGAACCTCTGTGTAGCATTCACAAGTTCTTCGTAGTCGTATTCTTCCACGTTCTTCTTCTTCATCTTCTTCCTGAACTTTTTATCCTGCCTGTTAGAGGGATTAACCCAGTACTTGAGTTGCTAATACGCGAAAGGGAGGTTCGTCGCATTTCAGTAGGAAAATTGGGTTTTCTTGTGAGCTGAGGGATCCAATATCAAGGGGAAAAGCTATAGCTTTTGTAGAAACCAGAGAATAAAGAGGCTCTGGTAGACGGCAAAAGGGGAAAATAATTATAATACTGAGAAGAACTTGTCGAGAAAGAAAAAGGTAATGGAGTTTAAAAGGCAAAGTTCTGACGAGGGATCAGACGCCCATTAGCTCTGGTTGTTGGGCCACCACTACTTTTTCTTCCGTTTTGCTTCCAATTTAAATCCGTATTAATATCAATTATTAGTCTTCTTGGAAATTACGGATTATTATTATATTCGCCGATTAGGTAGCAAAATCTTTGGGTCCGGCCTACAAACAGGGATTTATCCGCTTAATTTAAACTGTCTTCTATCTTTACTATCGTATAAACATAAGCTTTCTATTAAGCCCAATCGCAACGCAAATGGCCTTCGACGCTGCCTTGGGGTGAAAGCTTCTTTAGGCACGGCGCTTAACCAGTCAACCTGAGGGCTGAGGCTCCCACCTCGATAAAACATTTCGCACGTGTTATTGGTTCACCCATAGAAAATTAGAAACGGCGGCCTAGATCACAAGTGTTCTTAGAAATGTCGGTCCCAACAATCCGTACACTATTTGGACAGTCAATGGACTCGGGGGTAGTTGGCCCATATATCGGGGTAAGACTGGGTGGTATTTTTATTTTTGGGCCATATTGGGCGACAGTTTGAAAGCCCAAGAGAAAAAGAATCGAATACGTTCAATATGGACGGAAGAAAAAACAGGACGTAGGACCTATGTCAGATGAGCCCACATGCATTATAAAAGCTCTGGACCTACCGTCCACGCGCTTCATAGCGCGGTTGAAGAAGTGACCCCCAACTCAGGAGAAATTTTTTTTTTATTCCTTGGGGGTAAATTTTTTTTTATTAATCAATTCCCGCCGTAATTCAAAAAAGCTTTACCAAACCCAGTCAGACAATGTGAAATAGCACGTGACATGCATGTGCGGTCAAAATCGCATTTATTACGGCCAAATCCGTATAATCATTACTGCACCATCGTCCGCACCACCTCCGGTGCTGACGTCATTTTTCTTTCTCAAAGCGGAGAGTTTTGTGTCTCTTGTGCAGTGCTTGTGCGTGCGTTGAGGGGTTGAGGCGCCCGGGGAGAGTCTGACTTTTTTTTTTTTTTTTCTAAGCCGGGGAGAGTCTGACTGTTTTTACATCGAAGCGTAGTACCGTACGAGACATCGCACATTTCCCGCCATCAAAGTGCCAGTCAATAATTCCCCCACACGTAAACTGATCCAACGGGCAAAGGACGACGACACAGTCAATGCCTACCTTTCTTCTCCTTTGTTGTTTTTGTTTTTTGGCACTCCAAATCGACTTCTTCTTCTTTTTCTTTTCTTATTAACGTCGCGAAACAGGGTACTTTTTATGATTGACAGAGGCAAGAGGATAGGATAGCTGTTGGCACTTAGACTGAAATAGATAGATGAGACTGGTTTTTAGCTAAAAGTGATAAGAGAAGGCACTTTACCCTTTACTTAAAATGCTGTTAGGCATCTTTGTATTCTTTGAAATTTTTTGAATTTTAAGAATAAATAAATTGAACATATTTTTTAATATCACCTAAAAATAACTACCGCACGTATACCAATAAAGTTAACATTACCTAAAAAGTTTTAAAACACAAAATTCTCAAAAAACTATCCCCACCGAACATACTCTTAGGTATTGTTCGGTTACGTTGTATTTTGAAGATTTTTTGTGTTTTAAGAATTTTTATGTGAGGTTAATTTTATTGGTATGCGTGTTGTAGTTATTTTATGTAGTGTTAAAAATGATGTTTGATTGTAGAATATTTTGTATTCTGAGAATTCAAAAAATTCTGAAGAATTTGTTTGGCCGAACAGCCCCTTAATTTTGATTTTACTTTACTTATTGTGCGTCATTGGTGTGTCACTCTCCAGAACATTATGTAAATTATTATTGATGAAGCATTTTTAAATTTACGAATAATGCAAGATATTGAAAAAAAACAATAGAACTTTAACAAAAACAAGGTGGTCTTTTTTGACAATACCTTGGCAAAGAATTGAAAAAAAAAAACCTGTTCGGATACAACGGGACATATGTAGGGCTCCCATTTGAAGCTCTCTAAAGCCTTCCTCTATCTTGCGTATGATGTCTGTACATGTAACCGCATGTTTAGCTGTTGTGCATGAAAATCAGTATTAATGCTCGACAGCGAGAAAGAAAAGTAAAAAAAAAAACACTGACAAAAAAAGTGAGACCAAAAAAAATCTCGAAAGTGACGCGTCAAGGAAGTATGAAACTATCTACGTGCGGGGCTCAGTACAAATCTCCATAATATAAGGGTGCAATTCCTGAAAAGCAGAACTTGCGTCAATTTTCAAACTTTTTTCTCTTCCGCCTTACGAGGGGACTGAAATTGAGAGATTACTGAAAAAGTCAGGAAAAACCTGCCGCCTTTTTTTGTCAGCCAGGGGTAAAATGTTCTTTTTTGTTCCAGCTTTCACCGACATGGTTTTTACTTTTTAATGCGGATGAAAGGTTAAAAGGGTAAAATCAATGGGAACTGAAAGAAATGAGGATTCCCTCCACTGAAAATCTCATTGATGGGCCTATCGGTAAACTCGATTTTATAGGTGTACACAATTTTGGAAAATTCAAGGACCAGCGATTTCAATGGCCTGTGTTTGAAATAGACCCAAGTGGGTCTGTGTTTCTGGCAGACTGCGACACCATCATTTTGGGATGTGATGTAATTTTAATTAATTCTGTTAGGTGGGAGAGGATTTAAGAGAAACATTAAAAAAAAAGGGAAAATTAAAAATTAAAAATTGGGAATGGGTGAGGTCGCTATCAGGAATCCCCTTTTTAATATGGACCACCAAACAAAGGGGGATATGATGTATGAACAGTAAGTCCCACTGTCAAAGCCTAGCAGGCACTACAGTGAAATTAATGTAGCAAGTTATTGCTTAAATGACAAAATCACCCATCCCTCATGTCTCGAACTACATATATACCCCTCCTCTCACTTGAATCGAGTACCCCACATATAAAATTATAAATATAATTGACGGGTGCCAAGGGAAAGAGAGAGGTTTCTTCTAGATCTCTGTGATTAGATTGTGTTAATTGATCCGTTTGGAATATTATATTTATTATAATCAATGAGATAAAAAGATATAGGTTAGGTTTGCGTGGCTACTATAATTGATTATCTCAAATGATTATCTGTTCAACTTAAATTAGTCTATGAAAAGGGATGGCGGGGTCCATGTTGGAAGGGACTTGTGGTCTGATTAGGAGCTTTGACATTAGTTAATGTTGTTGGGTTTTGAACATAAGAAAATTGGAAATGATACGGGCAACCTCCGTAAAAAGCTTAATGTTTGGGCTGCCCCTTTTGATAATAGGACTAGTAAAGTAAATATTTAAAAAAGGATCCACAGACAATCGTGGCTATATCATTATCTAGAATGAGAGCTGATAATTTTTTTTTTTGAGTAACGAGGAAAATTCGGTCATGCATCTATGTGTATTGAGCTTGAACGGACCTGACACAGTATACGCATGAAGTGCGCTCAATATCACGGTAAATCACAGGCCGTGCAGCCCTCTCAAGCCACATATATCAGTTAAGTTCAGCTTCACTGGGGAGTGACCCCAAAAAATTATTTGCGCATGAGAGGATTGGAGTTTGATACCTCGGAGCAAACACCTATAATCACAATAATTGGTTTTCCTATTTTTTATTTTTTTTAAAAAAAAAATATATAAATAAGTTCTGCGGTATTCCTTCTATCCCTACATGAGAGTAGGGGCCGTGGACCCCAAATCCTCCAAAAATTTAGGATTTATTTTCTCGAGAGATACTGCAGCAAGAAAATTCAGAACCCTAATCAAACTACTTATAGAAAATTTGATTAATTAGTGTGGAAAGTTAAATCATAATATCCATTCTAATTTTAAAACCACTATAGAAAAATTAACTACTTTATTTAGTCAATAAAATATTTTTTTATACATGATGGAAAAAGCACACGTCAATTGTGTTTCATACAGTCCGGTAATTGTCGTTACGTAGTATTAGCTGATATATATGTTGTCTCTTCCAAACTGCCCAACGTACGTATAGGTCAGTCCCAACTGTCCAACCCATACAAGGTCGTATTAACTCATACCACGTGGTAAGATTTTAAAGCGATCTAGATGTTCGATACATGTCCCATGCACACCCTGAATAACAAGAGTTCAATAACTACATATTACTCGTAACTTATCAATTAAGAACCGAGTGCCACGAAACACATGGCATCCCTTCGTGTGACTGTGCGAATGTGGTAGTTCATTTAACTTTGTATTATGATTTTTTATATTTTTTTATTCGAATTGTATTATATAATTTAAAAGGAGATAAATACAATAGGTAGATATGACATTATTTTATATTTATCATGTAGAGTTTCGAATAATATGTGTAATTAGGGCTGATTAATGATGATGTAAGTGCCAGTCTGGCCAAAATCGGCACCAGCACCAACATTGTCTCGTCTCGTGCCAGTACTTACCCCCTATACTCACATATAGTTATAGTATGCACACAAGCAGAGATTACGACACGAATTGATCCTATAAAGTTTTGCTGATTGGCTTCGAAAAAGCTTAGCGGAAACTATTTACTTAAAAATTAATTTTTGAAATTAGAAATCCGACATGTCAAATCATTCTAGAAGTTAGACATTCTGACTTGAATAAATAAAAATGAGATATTTAAGCAATTATCCAAAATCTACATCAACCAGTCCAAAATCTTCCACACGTGGACGTGGGGGCAGGGGTGGATCCTTGAGGTATCATTGAGGCTCATACCCCACATACACCTCAAGGGTATCGGTCACGTAGGTCCATATCTTCACGACTAAGATATAAGGGTCTATATTTAGAACTTGTGCGCTAAAAAATGTCCTCATTTGACAAGTCCAACATCCACAGCAGTACATACAAAAGATTAAGCAAATAAATGAGTGAATCCTACTGAGTCAGTATGGGGGGATAAAAGGGACAAAACAAAATTAGAGAATAAACAAGAACAAGATTCATAATAAGACGTAACAAGGTGCAAAGAGAAATAGGAATGTAAGCGCGTGGAAGAAAATTCACATGTGCACTATAGTATAGCTCTATATATCTTAGACAAAATATGTATCAAACAGGTGGACCAAACAAGGGAGGGATGTTACAAACACCGGTTGGCTAAATAACCGACATTTACTGATGACAGTTACACAGTCACCGATCACAACAAAATTTCACATTCACAAAAATAAAAAAATTTCACCACATAATATATCTTCTCCCCGAACCTATAATAAAAACCATCACAAATTCACAATGAAAAACACAAGATTCACAAAACCACAACAGAAGAAATCCATGAAAAGAAAGCTAAAAAACTCATCTTTAAAAACAATGAAGATTAGAAACACTATCTTTAAAACTGCGGCTCAACTTTTTCAGGGTGGGCGACGATGATGGAGATAGAGGAAAAGGGGTCAACGACGGAGGAGAGTGAGTGAGTAGAGGGATGACAAGAGGGCAGAGGGAGGCAGGGGTAGAGAGAGGTTGAGGCACAGCCAGGTTGTTCTCTATAACGGTGTTGTTCTCTTTAAGTAGAGAATGACAGCTTTGTTTTGTTGTTTTTAAAAAAATCTCTAGGATTAGGATAAAAACCTAACTCCAAAATGTAAAGGGCGCCATTCTTTTATCAAGAGAATGTCACCATTTATATTTTATAATATTATATAAAAAAACAATTATAGCATATAACCGTCATCAGTAACATTACCCATAAATTGCAAATGTTAGTGTCGAAACATATGATGAAAATAATAGGCCTACTTACAATGAAAGTATATAATTTATATAAAATATTATAAAGAATCTTGAAGGTGATCTAGGATATTGGAAGGGATTTTGTTTTGAATTGAAGTTACACACTGAGATCTAGGAATCGGCTGGCAGATTATACTACTCATCCACGGATTGGATTGTCGTATAACATTAGATTTTGTCTCATTTGGCAAGTTGACAAATAGGGAAAATTCGTGATCAATTATTTACTCAGAAAAGGGTAATAAGGTAATCTCAAAACAAATCACAAATCCCTCCAGTTAACAAAGAAGAGGAGTGCCCCAAGTTAGAGAGAGTACTACAAGCGGAAAGGAAGTTTGGAATAAAAAAATTGGGGGAAAAAAGAGAAACAACAAACAACAGTGTGGGGCTGGGTTGGGATGTGCTGTCCTACTGCATTAGATGCTTTATCTGATGCTCCCTGCGCTGTCTAGCTGCTTGCTGCTCTGGACTCTTCTATTTACCAATAAACCACTAACTCCATGTGTTTTTCCACCTATTCATCTTCCTTGTTCTTTTTTTTTGCTTCTTCTAAATACGAGGTGTTAATGTGTTTGTAAAAAAGACAAATATTCTACTTAGAATTGCAGGGACTAATAAATGCAGTGGCAAAATCAGGATTAAAATTTATGGGTGTCGAACTTTAAAGGCGAAATGACAAAAAAAAAATTTATTTTGTAATGCAAAACATTGTTTTAGAGTTTTTTTTGTACGTGATTTTCTTAGAGTTATAATGTCAAAAATTAAAGACTAAAAGCATTAAAAATATTGGAATACATGTACCGTAATATATACTGCGACTGAAAGGTGACAATCGGATCCTATGAGTTTGCATCTTCTGAAAATGTTGCAAAATGGCTTCGTTCTCAATAGTTTCTCGATGTACACTAACATGCAATCATTCATTCAGTTATCTCTCATTCTATTATGCAAATCACTTTTGATTATCTGATTTAAGTTAATTCTCTACTTAATTCTAAAACTTTAGAACAAATTACAGATGATTTTGATGGTTGAGGTCTTGATGCCATTAAAGGTTGTCTTTCTTACATTTTTTTGTTACTACCACAACTGGGATCTGTTTTTTTTTCCTCTTTTTTCTTTTGACAAAAGGTTACTTGGGATGCATTTGTAATTTACTTTCTCTAGGTTCTATGGATTTGAAATTGAAAGATATTCACATTCTTCAAAGCAACTTACACACACAAAGCAACAATTGATGACAAACTATGCTCTGAATAATAAAAATAAAATTTACAGGATAAACAAGATTTAGTAAAAGAGTTCCTTAGATAAACATATCCTAAAAGTGATCAGAACTTTGATTTGACCTATACAAGAATCCTAAACAAATACATCATTTTTCGAGGTCTCTAATAAAAATGAAGAAACAAATCAACATAGGGAGAAAAAAATGAAGTGATCTTGATTGTGAAAAAATAGGAGCAAAGAGTAAATAATTTTTTACTAACATAAATTTAGCAAGATGGCAGTAAGTTACTCCTCGATTGAAGAACTTGTAATCGATGCAAAACAAAAAATTATAATAACTGTATATTTGACTTAATTATTATGTAGCACTAGGAGCAAAATTAATGTATAGAAAAAAATGTTTTAGATCCGATACCCATTAAGTCTATTTGACATGGACTTAATGGATATCGGACCTAGTTAATTTATATAAAAAAAGGAAAAAACAAAACAAAAAAAACCAAGTGTAAATTTTTTTTTGGGGGTGTGATGTTATCGGCCGATTCCCATCGCACCCCTTGCTTCCGCCCCTGAATTATAAATGGCTGTGTTTTTTTTCACTACATGGACTGACGAGTGATTATATGTTGTACAAGATTGATGAAAGAAATGATCAATCTTCAAACTAAAATTATACTTGAACTGCTCGGACCGTACAACATACCATAGGTTTGCTCAGTTTACGTACGTACGTTACCATTTCTACTTTGTAGCGAGAAGAGAGAATAAATTAGTATTGCTAGTGAGTGTTCAGACTTCCAAGGTGAACCACCATGCATATAAGTATGTACTAGGGTCTTTTACAGCAGCACATGAACTCAAACTTTTGTTCCACTGCAGGACAGAGAGAGAGAGAGAGAGAGTCCGGTAAAGCTTGAGTTTTGCTTGGCGACTTGTGAAGAGGTAAGTTTCGAAATTTTCTTGCCATTTTCATGGGTATGCTAGTGTATCCACCACTGTCCATAAGTTGGGGCACTTTTATATACTATTGAAAGACAATGGTGGCCCTGTTTTGGACTAATTTAGTCGAATATGCAGGAAGAAAATACTGGGGTTTTCGGGCTGAAAGTTTTTTGCTCTATTTTACTGAGGTGTATTTGAGTGTAGAATACGAAGACCGAATTTACATTCCTTTTACGAGACCCCACGAGTGGCTTCTGCTACTTTTTCCCCTTCAAGGTCCCCATCTGCTTCTCTCTCTATCCGAGCCTGAGCCTCTTAACCTACTCTCTCTCTCTCTCTCTCAGTTCAGGGAAAAACAACAGTCAATCACGAACCAACAAAGAACCCCACAGACTTCTAGTCCTAGTAAGGTCCAAACCCTGCAAATTTAGGACTCTCTCTCTGTCTCTCTCTAAAACAGCTGGGGTGAGTTAGAGGAGGAAAGAGATGGAGTTGATCAATCGCCTTTGAGCCCAGTAAAAGGAAGATCCCTCAAACCCCACCTCCCACCCCCACCAGATGGAACTAACAGAGTTGCAAAGCAACAAGCAAAGCAACACCACCACTCACCACCACCAACAGAACCAACATCATCATCACCGCCAACAACAAAACCAGTCCAACTCTTCCCACCTTGCGGTCCCTTTTGATGGTAGATCAGAAGGACCCTTCATGGGCTCCATCTCCATCCAAGCTGGCCTCACCACACATGGTGGTGCATCCACTTCCGCTTCCTCCTCCTCGTCCTCCACTTCTACGTCCACTGCAACACCTCACCTCGTCGACGCCTCCCTCGCCATCGCCACCAGATCCGACTCCCACCCGTCTACCCGATCTGCTCCCCTCATCGACTCCATAAAGAAGAACCCACAGCCACAGCAGCAACAACAACAATTGTCAATCGCACCCACTACAACAACAACAGCCACCACAACAACCACGCCAGTAAAACGATCCACCAAGGACCGCCACACCAAGGTCGACGGCCGTGGCCGCCGCATCCGAATGCCGGCCACGTGTGCTGCCCGGGTCTTCCAATTGACGAGAGAATTGGGCCACAAGTCCGACGGCGAGACCATCGCGTGGCTGCTACAGCAGGCCGAACCAGCAATTATCGCTGCAACCGGGACTGGCACCATTCCAGCCAATTTTTCCACTCTCAACGTCTCGCTTCGCAGCAGTGGTTCCACGCTCTCGGTTCCGCCTTCGAAATCTGCTCCTCATTCCTTTCACGGTGCTTTGGCTCTAGCTCACCATCCTTACCATGAAGAAGGGTTCGCTCACCCGGCTTTTTTAGGTTTTCATCAACAGCAGCAGCAGCAACATCTTATGACGGCAGATCAAATAGCAGAAGCGCTTCCGAGTGGCGGCGGCAGTGGTAGTGGTGGTGGTGGTGGGGAGAGCGGTGGTGGGGGAGATTCCACCGAGAATTACATGAGAAAGCGCTTCAGAGAAGATCTATTCAAGGAAGATGCCCATACACAACAGCAAGGTGGAGAGGGTAATTCACCTTCAGGGAACAAGGCTTTCAAGAGTGGCTTACAATTACCGAAAGCGCAAGTACAGGAGGCAGGATCTTCGGGACTGCTAAGGCCCTCCAATATCCTGCCTGCCACTGCCATGTGGGCAGTGGCACCAGCGCCAAGTAGCGGCAGCGGCACATTCTGGATGCTGCCAGTAACCGCTGGTGCCGGTGGCCCCTCCATCGCCACGGCCACTTCTGGGGCTGGGCCCTCAGACTCCCACATGTGGACTTTTCCCACAGCGCCAAGTGCGAGCGGCAACACATTGCAATCACCACTGCATTTCATGCCGCGGTTCAATCTCCCTGGCAATCCTGAATTCCAAGGGAGTAGAGCGGGTCCTCTACAGTTGGGTTCCATGTTAATGCAGCAGCAACCCTCTCAGCACCTGGGGTTAGGAGTATCTGAGTCCAATTTGGGAATGTTGGCAGCTCTTAATGCTTATTCTAGATGTGGTTTTAATATGAATTCAGACCAGCAAAATCAACCATTAGACCATCATCAACACCAGCCTCAAGCTACTGATAGTGGAGATGAAGGCCCAGATAGTTCTCAGTGATAGACAAAACATACCAGTTGGTTAGTTGCTCTTGTACTATATTATGTGTAAACAGCTGCTTGATTTTTTCCATTTTTCGGGTTTCTTTCTCTGGGAGAGGAGCTAGAGATTGTTGCTTTGTTTGCAGATTTGGAAGTTGAATTGGGGATGAGTTCTTGAGAATTCAAGTGATCGCCGTTGATGAAAGGGTTTCCCTAGTTCTCATTCTTGCCTTCTTTTTGAGTTTTATTTTTAATCAAAAACTGTTTTGGGGGTTTTTCTAGACTGATGTGGAGTTTGAGATGTAATTTGTTAGTTTGGTCCAAAGGGACTAAAGAGACAGGCAGAGAGAGTTTGTAATTGGAGGATATTTGTTCGTGTTTAGTATTGTAATTATTTGCTTTTGTTTGAATGAGAAAAATGGCAAAGAAAACAAGCAGAATGGAAAACAACCCAAAAGGACTTTTGAGCAAAAGTTCTGATTTTCTTTTTTGTCAAGATATTGTGTATGATCGATCCGTTTTGATATTATAAACAACGTTTCAAGAAGCATCTCTTCTCTCTCTCTCTCTCGTACGCTTTAATTCTCAGCGCCTGTAATTTCTCATGATCATGGAAAATTAAAGAGCAGATAGGACAAGGGAAGAAATGCAGCAAGCAGCCAAAACATAGGCTCCCTTCGCCCATCTATCTGAGAGGGGGGATAGAAAAATTTATCTTCATTTTATATAGGAGAGAGATTGAACAAGCCGAGGAGTTTACTTACCACCCCTTTCATTCTTTCTGTTGCTGTAAAAGACAGATCCAAAGGGGCGGGGCCTTTGTCAGGTGGGTTTTACCTTTCACTTTCTTTTCGGCCTTCCCATTTGCTTCGTGGAAAACTATTACTCTAGACATGCATGTGATATACCGAGGTAGTATTTGTATCTCAGAATATATTTTTGGCTGCTTTCCTTTGCTGATCATCAGTGAGTTATTGGCGTTTATCGTTTTTTTTATCAAAGCAATGGCAAGACAAGTTCGATTATTGTGTTAAGCACTATTGTGTTGAGCATGCTGAGCGACGGTTGAGATTAAAAGCTAAAGATTAGACGGCTGTGATTAAACACATCATTTAAAACATTCAAAATATTTTAATTGATGTGGTGCGATCTGTACCTTTGAATTTTGAAGCTTTTAATCTCAGCCCTCGCTCAGCATGCTCAGCACAATAACCAGACTCGGGTCTCGTCTATATTGGATACATCTCCCACCTTTTTAGGGTTAAGGAAGAGTTATTTTACGTGAGTGGTGGATTGTTTAAACAGCTCAGTCGGCTAGAAAAAAATGAAAGACGGGATTGTTTACTACACTCGTCGTCCGTCTTCTTAATAAGCATGAGATTATTCTTTTCGATCTCGTAATCAATTATTTCAGAGAGAGAACAAAATAACGAGGGGATAGGGTTCATAGCTAGCTAGCGTACGTTGTTACTGAAGCAAAGGACACTGAATGCGACTTTTCGTTTTGACAAACAAAACAGGCAATTCGGATAATGACTTTCTTGCTCTTTCTTGGCGGTGCTTGTTCGTGGAAATTTTGGGGAATATTACCGAAATTTTGAAAAATTTTACGTTATTAAAATTTATTGGGTTTGTAAAAAGTAGAGTGTGTATATGTAAAAGTTAAAAATTTTGGAATGTGTTTATTTTATTGAAAATTTCGGAACCCCAAAATTTTGAGAGAACAAACAACACCTTAATATGAATTCGTTGCATATAAATATTGGAGTCGTGCCACTTAAAAGTTTTAAGAAATAAGTGGAAGTTATTTTATTTTTGTTAGTCTAATCAGAGGAATCATATCTAAAATATAAATTTCTTTTGGGCAAGGACCGCTCCAATTACTGGGGCAGCAAACTGAAGTTAAATATTGAAGATTTATATAAATCTTGCATGTGAATCATTACCACGACCAAGCTCAATTGCCACTTTTAAATGCTTCCACTATAAATGTTCTGATAATATTCCTCTCAGAAAAAATTAAATATATTATATACGTTTCCTTGTACAATCACAAGCTCGATCCCCAATCGTTCAGAGAGTGAACCAATTTCTTTAATTTTTTTTTGGTCAAGTTGATATATAAAATTATGTGGATTTTTTTTATTACTAGAAAGAAGCTTATAAGAATTTGTATTGAATTGTAGTTCGGGTCAACCAACCAACCATATGCCCTGGTTTTGGGTCGTAATGGACAAAACCCAACTTTCACTCCCTTCTCAAGAGAAAAATAAATAATATGCTTGAGTATATTCACTAAATCGTGACCTTTCCCGCCATCCTATTTTTGGATATTGGCGGGTAATCCACTATTCCGTAATTTCCGCGACAAAAGGGTCCGATTGGGATTAACAAAATTGTATTTATATTAACAGAATAAATCGTATGAAAAGTACATACATTCACCTTTAGTTAAAAATAAATAATAATAATAAAAGGATTATTAAAGTATTTAATTTTGGGGGACAAAAAGGTGTTACGATTACTGTTTATAGAAAAGACATTGGAAGCACTAATCATCATGTTTGTGATCTGTAAAGTGAATGGACGGTTAGGATGATTCCGGAAGCTGGATCCAATTGATTTCGGAATAAATTAAAGTTCCTCGCGCTTCACGTGCTCCAATCATAGAGATCATAAGTGCGGATTTGGTGAAAACGTTGAAAGCGGAGAGCGACTTAGCGCGTGGCAAGCATATTCATTTCTCTCTGATTACCATTTCCACCCCCATTTTAAATTTATTCTTTTAGTAAATATATTCTTCCGACTATATGGAAAATACCGGGATAATAAAGAAATTAATAAATTTTTATATATGAGTATTTTTGTTCCAATATTGATATATAATTAATGAATAGCAATGGAAATGAAGGATTTCAGAGTTTATAAAGTATTTTATTTAAGGATTAATTATAATTTTCTCCCTCAAACTACCACCCAATTCTCAAATGCACTTTCAAATTTTAACTCGTTATAACTCACCTCCACAAACTATATTTCTCGTTGCGATTTCATCCTCCAACATGCTGAAGTTATATCGAACAATTTTCGTTCTACATGAACAAAACGTAAACTTCTCCTTACTTGAAAATATGAATTTATCCTCGTTTGAGCCCTCTCGTAGAGTCAAAAAATTAATATGTGGTTAACTTATTTTTTTATTAAGAAAAAAAAGACGACTCACTTAGAATTAAGTTGTTCAAATTTGTCTTTTTAAGTTTGGAGAATGACGTTACATATAGTTCACGTGAGACGAAAATCATTCGATATAACAACTTCATTAGGTTGAGGGATGAACTTGTAACGAGATTTATAGTTTCTGAGGTGAGTTGCAATAAATTTAAATTTGTGAAATTTTTTAAAAATCGAATGATAGCTTGAGAGAAAAAAATATAATTATCCCTATATTTAACTTCTGATAACTTCTCATATGATAGAGAATATTGTATTCATATCAGATTTTTTTTTTTTGCCTTGATTTATATATATACGTGGGGTTGTTTGTTTGGCCCTTTAGAGAAAAAAGGTAGCCAATTAACAATATTATCTGCTTTCCTTTTGAGAGTGTTGGATACCTTACAAGCTGTCAGGGTTCATTATCGTGTCAATGCCCTTTGCAGACATGGATGCATTTCAAGCTTCCTTATTTTTCATGAAAAGATAAGCTCAACTAATGGAGAGCTTCAGGTCAAGAAAAATATAATATATTGGCCAAGGGGAAAATTAATAACCAGAAATTGGTACTCACTGTCCCCACCAGAAGGCATGCGGCGGATGAACTTTAAGACCATCCTATGATTAATTGATTACTGGGCGTGTCTCCCAACTAAAGGGAAGTTCCGCATGTAAACATCCATTGAGTACGGATCTTTCGTTTTCCTTGGAGTGCTGATGGTTAAAACGCAGATCACTGTAGAAACTCATGTTTCCTATATATATTTAAAAAATTCTATCCAAAAACTTTGGAGATAAGAGACATGATACGTGATAAAGCCATTCTTATTCGGTCTATCACAAAAAATTACTGGGCCAAAAGTCCGAGAGAGCTAGACTCAGTCAAGTACTTGAGACAGGTTGAAAAGTCCAAAATCTCTTTCTTTCTTCCCGCAAGCAAGATAACACATTAGAACTCGAAGTTCTCATCGTAGAAAGATTTCTCCGATACCATTGTCAGTCTTCATCATCTCTTTTTGTTTATAGTTTTTCTTATTTTTAGTGAAAGAGTTTGAGACAGAGAATTGAGTACTTTTTTCGTTCATTTTCTTATCTATTTATCATTTTTCTTTCCGTCCTGGATCGAGATTTCTTGGGCCTTGGCCCATGTTCCCTTTTATTCGATGTCAGTTTCTTTTCATCTCGTGCTTTCTGTTTTATGTTAGAAATGTGAGACCCACTCTTATTGTTCTCATTGGTCTATAGTAAGACGGTTCCTATTAACCCGTTTAATGACGAGATTTTGTTATTTCTAGTATCCATTGTGTCAGGAATTAGATGATTAACCTCTCCTAAGTCTTACTTTTTTATATTCGACATGATATATATTTAAGAGGGTTGTCGGTTTTTCTACAAGGCTAGACTCTTAGTTGGAGCAAAATCCTGTATATGCGTAAATGGGCCTGCGCTCTCTCTTATGAGGCCTTTGCGTGATTTCTAAATTCGGAAAATCTATCCCCATTAGTAAGTAAATTCTATTGTAGAACTATACTTTTCGAAACTTTATATAAACATGTAATTTGAATAAAAAATTACAAAATATTGTAGTCCTATTGCAACTATCTCGACGTGAGTTAATTAGGAAACATAATAATTATTTTTTTTTGACACATTTCTCGCGACGTCCTTTCTTTTAAAGGTAAATATATATATATATATATATATATATATATATATATATATATATATATATATATATATATATAGCCAAAGTCAGTGTCATTAGCGCCGTTTCCTCTTCTTAATTATCATAGTAGGCTTTCTAGACACCCAGAAGATTCCGATGAAAGTTCAAAAAAGGGGCATCACAATGCAAAAGACAACTGAACAAAATGTCGTACGTAGTCCACTTTTCTTCTGGCCAAAATTTATCTCACTCGACCACAACCTGAATTATTCTTTCGTATTTGGTGGGGGGAAGTTTCAGAATATTCGCCAAACAAATGAGTCTTGTCTTAAACTCGGAATTTCAACCTTTGATTGATAATTCATTACTTTGGGAAGATGCATTATGAAGCATAAGAAATTTTATAGAATTTAATCACTGTAGACTAGTTATGGTCAAAACCGTGAGGCTCCTTCGACTTCCAGAAACCCATAGACTTGGGTCAACACCCTCCTAAAAGTAGACGAGACTAAAAGAAAGAACATTGCTCGGATTAGGTCAAATATTGGGAACCAAAATATTCTATTCTATTCTATTTATATAATTATCAATGTCACACTAATCAGAATATTAGTTGTACCCTCTTGTGCAGGATTAAGATTCTCTGTAAATCCCTACCCGAATTGCATGATACAATCCGAACAAGAAATTGCAGAAGTTCCTTGTCCGCGAGGACGCTACCTTGCCTAGTTAGAAACATGTAATTGGATGATAGAATTTTTCACAACAAAAGATTGACAAACAAAGATAGCGTCAGTGTGTGCCAACAGATCTGGCAAATACAACTAAAGCATTTACTTGGAAATGTTCCCATAATTTCACATTTTCACTCTGCAAAAGCAAGATGACGAATCATCTCCGAAACAGTTCTTCTTTCATCAACAGCCTCCAAGCAATACTAACCAAATGAATGCAGTGTAATAATTTACTTACTGTACAGATGTATCCTGCTATAGATGAGATACACAATCAAACCTCTATGCTGTTCTTGTGCTTCACCTCGGATCATTGTGTTTGATTTACATGGACGATAGGGCAGAAAATCTTTGATCATCTGCCTGGAGCATAAATTTTATCCTGTCCAACTGAAACGATGACTTTCTATATCATTTATCATTTGAACGTAAACCACAGGACTCAGATTAAGTGGGTATTTGGTTTGTCATTTAAAATATTTGGCAAAAATAAAAAATAAAAAAATTTGTCAAGTTGTATATAAATTCCTATAAAAGCTCAATCTCTTCAAATATCAACTTTAGAACTTACTGTTCACAGATGTATTATCATTAAGCCAGGACTTCTTAATGTTTCTTATTGTTTTGCATTTGGTCCCTTGGCGCCAAGGGCAAGAAAGACAACACCCGCAGCCTGCACAACATTAAGTAGAGTTATTGGTCTCATACCACAAAGATTCAAATAACAACAGCTTTTCACCTTGAAGTACTGTAGAATATGACATCAAGAAGAACCAATCTCTTTGTGCTCTGTGAAGCAGATGGTAGGATGAATTTAATGAAGTAATCTCAAGATATCTTCTTTCAGCATATCCTCACATCTAAAGCTGGAGAATTTATCCATCTTAAATCAGGTTTTACCAAATAAATTCTATATCTAATTTTTCAAAATCACTCGTCATAACAAAAATTGCTCTCTAGTGGGTTCCAGGCTAATAATTTCACCAATCTTTAGCAGGAATACAAGTTGAATAATGCGATCATATCTACAGAGAGAGATACAACTGCAGAGTACAAAAGCCCATCGCATTTATAGGACAGTTACTTGGAAGGAAACCTTTCTTCTTTGAGTGGAAGGACCCTTTTTTAGCTTGTATTATCAAGATATAATTTGAGGTTATGTTTCTCCGGATTTTTTTTTTTTTCAGTTCTATCCCAACCACAACCTATATAGCAAATTGTGTGCGTGTGCGTGTGAGAGGAGATCCTCTACAAGATGGACCGAGCTCCTCAAGACTTTCACTTACATTGGGACAATCCTTCTTTATCAGATGGACCAAGCCACTCACTTAAACATTGCTTAATTGGGAGATTTAGAGGGATCTCAGATCAGTCATTAAATGAAAGAGACATTGATTATGCATTAGGTGGCGACCTACTCTTCTCAACTTCAGCAAGATAAAGGACAACCTAGAGTTAACATGCCGGCTGAGGTAGGTTGTAAGCACAGATGGATGGGCATTTAGAGGAAAAATTTGGAAGTGATACGAGGCGCTCAAATAATATCTGAAATGGTCCCACGGTGTTGTTTTGAGCAAATGAAAAATAACTTCTTCGAGACAAAAGACAATGACAAAGTGAGCTTACGACAAAGTGTCAGCTGCGTAAAATATTGGAAGCCTTCCCAATCCAACACCTCTCCATTTTTTCCTTTGCAAAGAAACATCCTGCTCGGCCCCCGAGCTTGATGCAGTTAGAACAAACTGAAATACACAATGTCAACAGTCACATGAATAAAGAAACTACAGTAGCAATTTTTGACTTGAACAAAGAGGAAAGTGATAAAAATCTGCTGTAAAAAGAAAAGAAAATAAGTAGTAGTAAATATACCAGTGGGAAGAGTACGGCCATAACCCCATAGCTCACGAGAGGCGAGAAAAAGAATATAGTCAGAACACAAGCGCTTCCTGGAAAACCACAAAGAAATTAATGCTGTTGCAAGGATCATCAGTATCCTGATTATATGCAAACAACTAGAAAATAGCATGACCCGCCCGCCTGCCTGCCCGCTTCAAAATGAACATTCCTATAGCATTGGTAGGCTGTAAACAATCACATTTGAGCCATAACAAGATCATAGTGTGTACGCATAAACCTAATTTGCTTTGTAATCCATGAGACCTTTTTTGAAGTGAGAACATGCAAATTCTAATTTGATTTTCCTTCCTCCTCTCGACTCCTTTAACAGAACCCAATATTCTCTGTTGTCCAACCCCTGCCCTTCCAACTTATGAAGGATAAATAAAACAATTCAAAAGAAGCCTCCAGAGTTCAAATTCAGTATGCAACTTCTCATAAAACTGCACAGCATCGGTTTTGATGTCCTCAGAGCCTCAAAGGTAAATCTTTTGAAAATAATTAAACCTACATTTCAAATTCAACCTTCATATTAAAACTCAAAACCCACAGCATGGAATGTAGACTTTAGCAGAAGAGGGAAAATTGTTAAAAGAATCTCACTGAAACCTCACTTTCGTTGTTATACCCGTCAGAAATGTACCTGTTAAAAGGTTGCACTGGCATGTATATTACTTGCTTACCAAAAGAAGAAAAAGATGTATTATTTGTTAAGTAGCTCCTTTTGTATTTTCTGAAATACCTTGCAAATCCTCTTACTGGTAATCGGAAATTCTTTATAGATTTCTGTATCATAGTACGCAATAATTAAAGTCATTGTATGCAGAACTCGGGACACCAGTCAACAATCAAAACAATATTACCCTGGGTTTCATGACACCCATCAATTTGATGTTCATAATCATTTATCGAGGACATAGAGTCTGATTATATAAGCTTGACTCAACTATTTATGTAAACTACTCCCCCTCTCTCTCAGCCTTTTGGAAACTGGTTCTATGATTTAACTAGACAGATTCAACTCCTGCCCATGAAGCCCCATGGCTAAGAAATCTCATGGTTTGCTGCTTAAGATCTGAAATCATGGTTTGTCTCATATGAGAAACTGTAGAGCAAACATAAAAGAGAAACTGGATGTATTTGAACTGCAAATTTTCTTACGTGAAACTAATAAACAAATCCAAATAGATCAAATCAAGCACTTGATGCGTTGAACAGCGTATTACCAAAACCGGCAAAAAATGCCCAGTTAGATTCAAAGTAGTCCAACTTTCTGTCCAGCGCCACTCCAGAAAAATTCCATTTGTATCTAAAAAATAAAAAATCAAAAGCTTAATTAGTAAGCATCTAGCCCATCATGAGAGCAAGATGTTGCACAGAAGGTTAGACCACATACTCGAAGCAGTAGTAGGCATACATCCAGGAGAGGAGTAGGAAATTGAGCACTTTCCCCACAAAAGGTATAAATCCTGTAGCAAATACCTGCATAGAAGTCTCAAATACTATCATGCTTGTCATCCAACAGATAAGGACACAACAAAGAGACATATCCAATAGTATAATGTGCTTAAAGAGATGCAAACTGAAAGATGGAGTAACAGCTTCATGAAAATATTATAGACGCACAAACAACCACAAACGCAAACACAAAGAATATAATCCAAGACACTTTACCTGTAGAAAGAAGAAGTTCAACAGAAGCACAGAATACACCTGCTCTGCTATTCCAACCAAGACCCTGTCAACAAGAACAAAGAAAACTTATTTTATATTGTGTAGCATTTGCTATGTGTAATCAATGCCTGCCATTGGTAGAAAAAAATCCATGTAAATCACTAGCCCCTTTGTTTTAAATTTTGGAAAACTTTCTGCAATCGGCACTAAAGAATCCATTTAAAACACCATCAAGAAGTGACCAATAGAAAATTACCCTCCCAGGCCAACAAGTCCTTCTGCATGAGCAGTATTTTGTGCAGTTGATGTCATACTTGGGCTTGAGGGTTCGACTCCAGAAGGCCTAGATCGACCCATTGCAGCAAAACCAAACTTGGCAATGTCATTGTACCTGAAAAAAGATACATTTCTAAAGCATCAGATCAAGATGAACCAAAAAATATAGAACCCTAAATGCCTAGTCCTAAGCAAAAGGTGCATGACCACATATATTCAAAGATAACAATGTGTGGCCTCCATAGGTCCCGCTCATAGCTCTAGGCACCTAGCTAAAACAATCAGAGATATAGAAACATAGTCATCACAAAGGGAAGACAATACCAGAGGGTGCTTAGAATTATGCTGAACACATACAGTGGGTAGAACCAAAAGACCTGCAATTTACAATCAGATAAGATGGTCAGGTTCAGCAACATTAACAAAGAAATTGAAAGATAAATAAGTTTGCTCAAAGAAAAACAACATAAGGAAATGAGGTATGATGTATATCATTCTTGTCATTAACACTTTAACCCGAAAGTTAATTGAACATTTCTAATCAACCCTTAAGAGACATTTCTAATCTCCCATTCCAGAGAATGGACAGCAGCCACATATCAACCTTGCAGCATGTTTTAAATGTGATCGGTGCTAGATCTGTTTATAGCTGCTAAATCATCACTGAGTAATTCTCTAGTGAACTGCAATCAACCAAGAGATTTCCTTCTTGTACACATCATAGTTTGTTAAAATAGCAAGACAGAACGAATAATTGCAGCACTAAAAAAATGGAACCTAATTCTCCAGCCTCCATGTACTATGCAACTAAATGATAAATTTTTTATGAAATGATAAATGTGTGGCAACCAAGGGGAGGGCTAAGGCTACGGTACTTTTGTAGTTTCAATGACCAAATCCAGATGAATTAATCTTAACATGTTAGACTACAAAGATAATCTCTGCATAACAAACAGACTTCATATGGGCATTTAACCCATGCAGATAGACATGTTGATGGAAACCACAGTGAAGATCAAAACGTAGTTTGGCAGCTTAATTATATGAAACAGAAGATGAGTTTCGATGCTTTGTCTTAGTGATATCTATAGTTTCATCATGATTTTCCATGTAATGTTATCATTCAGAATTCTAACACCTCTTCCAGATTTCTTGTCTAAGACCAAAACTTGTCATTCTCTGTTCAATTCAGAGGTTGGATGGCACATTCTCTGTTCAATTCAGAGGTTGGATGGCACATTCTCTGTTCAATTCAGAGGTTGGATGGCACTCTAGATAGGCATGAGATCTGTGTTTCTACTTCCCCAAGTGAGATAACGTGTTTCTAGGGAGGTTTTGATCATTCTCTGACAATAGTGGGTTTTCAGTGTTCTGAGGTGGCTTGGCAAACAGTATGGGACTGTGCTTTCCAATGTCTGCTACATGGGGTTTTATTGTTTCAAATATGCATTTGATGGGGGTTTCCACCATGTCCTCCTTTTCCCATAATTATGGCCCACCTAACTTATTTTTGGCCTCTAATGTATTCTACAAACAACGGGAATCAATGCAGTTTCCTGATATAAGAATTAAAATCCCTCTAAGAAAATCAATAAAGAGACATTCTAGAAATGATTATTACAAAAATGGAATAATTGAGAGTAAAAGATGATTAAAACAATACTGAGATACTGACACTTACATAAAATAGTTGTATGAGTCCCAGACGTAAGCTGGAATAGAATTTTAAGCCACCAAATGAGCATAATATTTGAGTACTAAGCTGTGAGCACTGATCAGGTAATATCCAGTGGAGCATTGGGACCACAACTGAATTCAGGACAATTATACTGCACAGGGATATTGATGATATGTATATTAGAAGATCATAACACGCATCACAAAATTATACAGTTCACAACCAATATGAATGCACATCAACCAAGATCGTAGGTACGATTGGTTTCTTTTCCTATAATGCAGGGGAGGGAAGAAGAACAAACTTTGTGGGAAGTGAAGTTCCCACCACACCAAAAAAATAGTCAAAATGATTAAGTAAAAGCTGACGATATAGCCAAAAAAAAATCCTCTAGGTGAGAGGATCAAGTTCCATCTGCCCCGTGTTGCGGGATGACAACACAGTTACACAAGAGAAGGGAAACCTTTTGCAGGGATCACAGTTGGGGGACATTGAAATACTTCCACAAAGAAATTTCAAGTAGGGGTTTCTTGTACAGAGTGACTATACTTGGTTCTTTCCCTCCCGCTTATTTTTGACAATATTGTGTTTAATAGAGAGACAATTTCACTTCAAGTAATTGGTTTGTTCCTGGCAGGTTGGCACAGGAGATCCAGATAAATGCACGAGATGTTCTATCACCGTCAACAATATGGATTTAAAACTCAATTAGCAGAAGTAGAATTCGTCTTTGAAAGTGCATTGAGGGGAAGGGGGGGCCAGCTAAACAGAAGACAAGGACGTTCATACACCAAGTAATCCAGATAAATGGTACGAGCCCGAAGGCTCGAAAACTTAAAAAAAACGAACTGAAATTTCTAATTGGACTGCAGTATTTAACTGCCGCGTAGACTACAAATGCTTCTGAGTGCAACTAAGATCAAAATCTTTATCCAATTAACCAATACAGAGACACAAGGAGATTACCTTCCTAAGAAAATAAAACCATTCAGTAAGAAACATTGCCCCGTTCTGATCAAAAGCTTTCGCGACCTGCCACAATATATATATAAAAAAAGAATGTAATGTCCTTATACTCGGACGTTAATCAGAAATAAAATTCTGAGCCAGGTTTTTCTTTCATAATCAAAGACTTCTTATTTCCTTTTGTTTTTCATTTATTCTTTCTCAACCAAACGGGAAGCAGATGTAAACGAAAATTCGAAATAAAAACGTGCAGTGGGAGTCGATGCAATAGAGGGAAAGGGAAGGAACCTGAGGCAGAGGATGACCACCCGGTGAAGACAACAGGCTTCTCTGAAACCCTCAAGCCATAGCAGCGTCGCTTGCTTTAGTTTTGCGCCATAACGGTTCATTAACGGCTTAGTGCCTTCCATTCTAGAGAGAGACAGAGAGAGGGACAGAGAGAGGAGGGGGAGACGGAGACGGAGAGAGAGGGCGTGTGTTTGACCAATATGTTACGTGTAGTGATCAGATGACTTGCAGTCGCGGAGATTTGCAAAGCTATATATAATGATTGGCCCACGTGGGCCTAATTAATTGGTAGGCGATTTACAAGATTTTTCTTTCTTTCTTATTTTCTGCTTAGAATATCCAATTTTTGTATGCTTTTTTTTATACGTAAAAATTGATTTAGTCCATGTCATATTAAAAGTATCAATTTAGTCCCTGTGATTCTATTTTCGTTTGTTATTGGTCCTCCATCAGGGACTGATTTTATCACTTTCTGAAATCACAAGGACTAAATCGATGTTTTTCATATCGCAGGGACTAAATCGATTTTTGCGTATAGTATAGGGACCAATTTTGCATTTATCCATTTTTTTATAAGCAATATTTCAAGAAGCAAAAGCAGAGCCACAACAAAGAAAAATGCTGTTTATTTAGGTATCATCTCATGTAATTGCTCTTGATTAATTAAGAAGATTATTTGATAAGTCACCTAAAAAAGAGCTATTTTCCCGGTGTGTCCATCTTGATTTTCTTTTAATTCCATTTAAATTTTTAATTCTTACAATATCTTGAATGCGATTTTTTATTTTTTTTGTAAGAATCATCCTACTAAGGGTACTTTTGTAGTATAAAAAATTATAACTATTGTTTGTAATTAAGAATTATAACTATCATAATTAACAATATCAGGATGATTCTTACAAAAAATAAAAAAATTATTGATAAAATATTTTTTATTCAATATTATGAATTATAACTATAATTCCAAATTAAGAATTATAACTATTATAATTATTCTTAATATTTTTTTGTAAGAATCATAATATTGAGAAAATATTAATTATAATAGTTGTTGTATTTATAGTTTAAAAAATTAGAGAAACTTCAAAAATTAGGAGTTAGATTTTATATTCACTTTTAACTCAGCATATGCGGATAATTCTTTTTTGTTTGCTCGTAATTTTGCTGGGAGACTATTAAGGGTACTTTTGTAAAGTAAAATTTTACGCTTCTTAAAATTTTAACATAATAAAAAATTACAATATAATCTCTCACTATCACATCATTACTTTTCACTATGAAAAAAGTTGGCATTCTCTGCTGTATTTGCAAATCAAAATTTTGGTAAATTCTCATTTGTAAATATAATTAATTCAAAATTTTAATTAAAAATAATAAATATTTAAAATTTTATCTCTTTTGTCAAATCATATATGTTTTTTTATTACAATAAATAGAAAAAGTTTCACTCAAATAGTCTATTTCTTCACTTTTTACAAATTCTAATAAAATTATACTTTTCACAGATTTTCTCTTAAAATCTACTAAAATTCAAATAAAACTAATTTTTAGTTTTTTACAACATTTCCAAAAATTTAGAAAAATCATAAAATAATATTTTAAAGAAATCACAATAATTTTTTTCAAATTCCAACAACATGCTTATTATAGGTATACATATTATATCTATTTCTTTTCAAATTGAGTAAAAAAAAATTACATAAGATCATAATCTCATTTTTATCTACTACAAATATTTTTTTTTCTAAAATTCAAATAAAATATGCAATGCCTTCCATAAAATTAGGCCTGTCCAAAAAACCGGTCGGACCGGTTTTGACCAAAACTGGTTGACTTTTTGAAACTGGGTTGACCGGACCGGTAAACCGGTGTATTCCGGTCCGGTTATGGATTACCCTCATGAAAAATCGAGACCGGACCGAGTATACCTCTCCGAACCGGCCCAAACCGGAAATTGACCAAAAATGGCAAGGTCCAACCCTAAAACCGGCCCAAAATGGCATGACTCAACCCAAAACCGGCCCAAAATGGCATGACTCAACCCAAAACCGGCCCAAAATGGCATGGCCCAAACCGGGCCAGACTGGACCGGATAAATCGGAGACCGGACCGGACCGGTCCGGTCATATAACCGGTCCGGTCTATATGCTTTAAAAAAGTTCCGATTTGACCGGACAAACTGGACCGAACCGGCCGGACCGGATGTTGGACAGCCGTACATAAAATGTGTTTTTTGTTCGTCCAAACATAAGTTAGTAGTTTGCAAACATGACACAACCGCAGCCTAGCACTCCCTTTTCCCGGTAAGCCATTACGTGGCACTTTGCGAAAGTCGGTTCGGTTCCCCGAATCCAGAGAAGTCCTAAGGTAGAACTTATTAGAAGCAGTTTATCATTTCGATACTGGTTCTCTGTAGACCTTCGCCAACTCTGAGAGAGAGAGGATGCCACAACCGAGCAAAGAGCCGTGCAAGAAACAGGCTTGCGACATCCAAGCCTGTCTCACCAAGAACAACTTCCTCCCTCAGAAGTGCGTCTTTTGATTCTATATTCGTACTTGTTCTCTTTTTTTTTTCAATATTCGTTACCTTCTGTTTGGCTGCCGGAAAAATGTCAGGCAAGAAAATAAATTGACCTTAGGAATTTGATTTTTTTTTGTTCTGTATTTCGGTTTCTTGGGAAATGAAAGATTAACTATGTGATCGGAACAGCTCTTTCATTTGCGCATTAGGAGACTTGTTTTCTCTTGCCCTTAAATTCCAGAGATTTTGTTGTTTGTATGGTTTCCTACTTTTTTCTCTTCAGCAATCAAGCAGATATTTGTTGCAAGAGTCCGTATCACCTTCCGATAGTCAGGGTTTATGCTGTTCTTCTTTCATAAATTTTAGTTGCTTTGTTCTTTATCTTTGCGTTTTTAATTTCTATTAAAAGATGAATTGGTGCATAGTAATGATTAGCTGAATTAGTTTTTACTAGTCATGCTGCAAAAGCTTCTGATATTTTATGCTGATTCAGATGATGAATCCTTCCTGTATTGTTTTTTGTTTGGTTGTTCAATTTGTTGCTACTTCCTAAAGACAGAAAGTCATCTCGAATTTATTGTTATCATTGATAAAGAATGATCGGGATCATCCAAATATGATTTGTACACAAGGTATACTTCAAGAGGAAACCGTAGAAGATAAGTATAGTTGATTAGACATAGCCTTGTGCTAATAGTCAAGGCGATTATCCTGCTTGAATTTTGCATTGACTATGTAGATCGATTCCTTAACGGGTACAACCCCCATTCCACAGAAGTTCACAAATGGCAATACATGGCCACACTAACGAAGTGGTGAAGCTCACCAATGTCATAATACGAAATTAGGTTTAAACATCAAGTATGGTAGGGTTAATTCAAAAGGTTCTCTTGCAACACTGCTATTGACTTCTTTGAGATTGTTTTCACTTGTTTATTTGAGGCTATGCTGTAGCTGGGGTTTGTATTTCACGGCCTTACCAGTATTTGAAACCTTTTTGTTTGTCTCGACCAAGCTATCAAGGTCTAGTTAGGCCACTATATATGTACATAGCCACAGTGGTCATTCCCAAGCTTGAAATGGAAGGGCTAGCTTCCGGTAGTTTTGATTTAAATCAATAAAAGCTGTGCTGAACAGTTTCCGAAAAAGGTAATAGATCCATGATCTCTTAACTTTAATTCCTCTCAGATACTTTTTGAGGACATCTTTCTCAGCTTCCAACCGTGCAAGAGTAGTTACTTTCTCATTTTCTGAGAGATTCTTGGAGGATTTTTCCTTTTTAATATCCGTCAAATATTGTTTGGTGATTCAAATATTTTCTCTTAATAACTTGTTTTGTTAGGGCTAATAGTTGCGAATATCTTTATAAGGCTAATAGTTGCGAATATCTTTATAACCCAAGATTAGGAAGCACAGCTTGGTGAGATTAGGAAGTGCTTCTTGTTGCTAGTTTTTTTGCTGTGAATTTGAAGGAACTTGAATCTTATCAAACGTTATTATCATCTGTACTTTTTCCATTTAACCAATTATTTTAACTTTGAGAGTGATTATCGACCATTTCTATTTTTATCAATTCCACGTTCAAGAATCAATAATAAGATTCATTAATGGAACAAGAGGAATATGTCTAAGGATTTAACTGGTAGCTAGAAAAAGGAATCACTTACTGCTGAACAATTTTCAAAAAATTCATTTATCTGATTGGTGATGCAGCAGTAATTAGAATCCCAATCTGTGGAACCTTGATGCCGTTGTGTTTCTGGTCTAGGTGCGGTAAAGTCATTGAATTGCTGCAGTCCTGCTGCGAGAAATGTGATTACAGCTCAACACACTGTGCTTCTGTCTCTGGCCTTTTGAAGCAAATCGCCAAGTAGAAGGCCATTATCTGACAACTTAAGACTGAAAATAACCGATGTATCTTTTTGTTCATTTTGGGAAAATGCGGCATAACCACGAGGATAGATGTGGTTACTCAATTCTTGTAGTTTCTCAGTCAGGCTTATTCAGAGAAACTGATCCCAAGCTGAAGAAGTGCTTGGTGGAGAGGGAGAGAAAACAATAGCATGATTTATCATCGCAATAAATGCTAGAAAAGTTTTTTAGGGACATGTATACTAGCTGTTTGAAAGGTACATCATTTTACTGGGATACTTTTTAGGGCATTTATGTTTACATTTGATCTCTGTTTTAATTGTTTTCGTGTTTAATAAAAGAGGCTCTCAGTTATACTCAAGTTCATTTGTTTCCAATTGGAGTCCTGCATGATATTTTACTTATTCCTAAGTTTCATGAATTGTTTTTTATACCAAGCGGTAAGTTAAGAAAGATTAATTACTTCTGTGCAACCCTTACTACAGTCGGGTACAAATATGGGTAATCCACAACCAGTTCATTCTTTCAGAGAACTTTCCCAAACTGAACTGTTTTGCAAGATATGAGTTGCGATCCTGCAATAATGATTATGTGATCATGATCCTCCACAATTTTTGAGAGCATTTTCTGGTGTAAATTTTTTAAATCCCAACAATTTCCGTAGTGGGATTTAACTGTATTCGATTGGTAATTGTGGAAAATGTCGTTGAAGTGTACTTACAAGAACTCAACTTGACAACAGGTTAAGATCTGACAAGAAAAAGAAAGGAAATTCCGTTTTTTAATTTGTTAAGTTTCATTAGAACAGGAAATTCCTATCAAATCACCATGATTTTTCAAGATTTGGTGGTCTACCTTCCAATTAATTTGATAACTTATTTTTTCAGAATAGCATTGGTAGCATCGAGCGCGACAGACCGATGATTTACTTGTACTTTCTATCACTATCTTGGGACCTGCTACACGATTAAGGCTATTCCTTCCAGTTTTCACGTCCATATGCGCCGTGGTACTGAAGTTTTTGTAACAGTACTACGACATGTCGTTGCAGGAATGGATCGAATTCAGACACTCCAGTCATGACTCGAGCAACTGCTCTTTACTTGCTTGACTGCAGGACCAAAAATTAGGAGGAGAGAAGAGGTAGATATACTTGCGCCCCTAGCCACCCCTTCCTGGACTCTCCAGTTCAAGTTTTCGCAAAAAATAAAATCAAGGTTGGAAAATTTAAGTAGGATACAACAATGAATCAAACGTGCACAAAATTTATGTTGGTCAATGACTTTCGTATGCAGTGGGGAGAAAGCGTATACAATGCGACAGCTGAAAGCATAGTCACTGTGAAGCAAAAGGGAGGAAAGAAACATTAGAATCTCACCCTTAGCTCTCTCCCTCTCCCTCTCTCTCCCTCCAAGAAGAACATTACAAATGGATGGATACCTCCATAAAATAAAGGTTGCATCAGCAAGAGCCCTCCCCTGAAAAGGTCATGATTATCTTGAGGATTCCTGCCGCCTAAGAGGGATGCCTTCAGAACCATTGAGGCCATCCTCTTCTGAGTGCTTAGAAAGTCGCAAGGACTGCGACGTTGACAAACCTGTAGATCAATTCGACAATAGAGGTATAAATTCTTCAGAATTCCAAAGATGAATTAAACAGTTCAACATCATGAATCAAGCCTACAACTTCCCAGTGCCCGTGGGAGTCATAGACATAAGACACTCAATAACCATCAGATGTTATGAAGGGTTCACAGGAATGATATAGCACACATACCATCTGCCATATCCTTTGTTTTGTGAAGAAGAAAGGTTCCTGAAAGGATCGTCACAAAGCCACACATTTCTGTCACTACCTGGGTTGGATTCTGCCTATCCCAATCCTGAAAGTATATTGAAATCCCACGATGTCACCAATCCGAGAATTTATATGAAAATTTCAAATGAGTCTGAAGACTCGATAAAGTCAGCCTGTGTCGAAATTGATAACTTCTTTGATGAAACTAAAATTGAGTTCGTGTATAACAGGAAAATCTTCAAAGCTTTTGACACAGAATTTAGAAATGATATTTGGATACCTTAAGGAATGATTGGACCAGAACGAAATGCAATTTATTAATAAGGAATAACCGCTGATTGCAGCAACCAAAAGAGTTCAGCTCAGTTAAACCATAAAAAATCAGGAATTTAGAGCCGTCAATCAGAAGTTGAATTGACACAATAGTAGGAAGGATGACCTATGACAGGCTAAAATTGCTACAAAACAAGCGAAATTGCATATCATGAAGAAAAAACCAAATGATATTAATCTCTGTCTTCTGTCCCTTCTATGGAGCTGATTTGATCTATAATTAAAGTTATGAGAGAAACTGAGAGTTAGAAAGAATGCAACATCCCAAACTCTCAACGTCCTCTTCAGTGTTTGGTACATGAACTGATGACCACATTCCTGATGTTTAACGATTCTAGAAGAAACTGAAAAGGATAAAGGTAGCAAACAAGGGTCGAAATTCATGATTTTTGAACATGGAGCAAAGGCAATGGATGCCCATATTATTCAGAGGCTTCCACATCACAGATTGCATTATACAAAACATTTCAAATAATATTGACTAAGTGAAAGTGAAGGAAGTGCTCAGATATCAATGGTCAGACAAAGAATATACCTTAAACATAATCACACTCGCCAAAATCGTAAGTGATGTGAACATAACATAGTATATGGGAGAGACAACGGCTGTGTTGAAAGTATCGAGTGCCTGCATTGGAGAAACAAAAAGAGAAACAAAGGAACAATCACACACCAAGTTACAATGAAAAAACAGATGATATAAAAAGTTGCGTAAAAAAATTGTAAACGTTGCCCATTTGGAAAAATACATGTATTATTGGTCACATTTCAGAATTTTGACCTTGTAACCCATGCACTTGCAGATCAAACAATGCCCCGAAACTTCATAGCAGTTTTAGCAGTTTTATTAACTAATTATTCATCTGTCTAACTATTTGTATGAAACACTCAACATTACACAGTACTCTGAAAATTTTTGAGGTGTTCATAAAGGGATGAAGTTAGAAGCTTTCCAATAAGAAAACAACAAATAATCTGCGGAATCACCAGAATCTCCTCAGTAATGGGTTATTGGGTTTATTAAAAAATTTGACACACCTGCTGACGTCTTAAGTTGTTGGTTCTAGCTGTTTCTAACATAATGTTAGCCCAAATAGTGACCGGGCAGAAGCTTCCAAAAGAAGCAGCAGTGCCATCTAGCCGAGTAGGGGGGAAAATCCATTTCCTTTGTCTAAGATGAACAACATTCA
This sequence comes from Myrica gale, assembly GCA_963930655.1. Classification (NCBI taxonomy): domain Eukaryota; kingdom Viridiplantae; phylum Streptophyta; class Magnoliopsida; order Fagales; family Myricaceae; genus Myrica; species Myrica gale. The sequence continues at coordinate 9,834,661 of OZ005606.1, read as the reverse complement.
GTATTTCATCCAACTACCAGAACATGAATAATCCATTTGACAATGACAATAGAAGGAACAGGTTGCTCCAGCATCACCCACTACATGGTGATCAAATGGTGGCAAGAGAGCATCCAGAATTAGGCGGTTCCAAGGACCCTGACCTGACAGGCTCAATCCTAGGCGTATATATATTAATTGACAGAGCCTGCACCATGAGTGCAGTATGCACACTCGTGAGCATCTCATCTTTTGACAAGAACCACAAAATTACATGTTACAAGAATACACTTCACATGTTCCCAATGTTTTGAAGCACTTGTCACTCAACAACCATAGCCCTGAACTAGCCTCGATTCCTTCTTTCCACAGCAAGCAGATATTTTTTTTTTGGTAAGTAAAAAAAAAAGCAGATATTTCCACAGCAAGCAGATATTATAGGATATCAATATTTGACAGTTTGAAAAGACATCAGTTTAATCTAAATATTCTAATATACTCCAGTCATCAGTCATAATGTTAGAATGAATTTAAATAAGTAATTTCCCAGTAAAATTTGATATTAAAGAAAATGAAAATTGGGGGAAAAACTTCAACGGGAGACAAAAGGCAGAGACAGAAAAGACACCATTACCTTGTTCAAATAATTCATCTGGGTAATAACACAAGTAATTACAACTATAGCGAATGCCCAAGTTTGGGGGAAAATTAGTTGATTCATTCCCGATAATGTCAACTTCAAGGCAATTCCAAGTGCTTTGACACTCATGACCTGTCATAGAGCACCCTTACAATTAGAACACTACAGGATATGGAAAAAATTAGCACATTAAGCTTTTCAATTAAACATTGGTACGTACCGACAAAGACCCTACAAGAGAACAAACTCCAATATAAACCATTATGTGCGTCTGCCCATACTGGGGGATGAAGCAAAATATAAGTACTAATGCAGCTGTTACAACCAAAGATGCATACAGGAGAAAAGCTGCAAAAGAAACAAAAGAGAAAAAACGAAAATTTCAAATTTAACCAAATGAGAGCCTAAAATCCGCACATGCAAAGCAAATAATGACTTAATGAATTAACACATACAATTCCAGGAAACTTTGCAATTACCTGGCTCCATAGCAAGATCCCACACTTCTGACACAGATTCAATCTCACGCTCTGGAGGAGCATGCAGAACAATTGTGGTAGAGCCCACAACACACAGAACACAGCCAAGAATTCCGAAAATATGTAGCCTCTCACGCAGAATAATGTGCGCAAGTACAGCACTGCAGAGAACATGATAGTCAGTACTCAACAGTGGAGAAGTAGGCTTATTTATAGAGCAAATCTTTTATCGTGCCTGATAATAATGCTGAGAGCCCCAAGAGGAGTGACCAGTATAGCTGGCGCAAATGCATAAGCCGCAAAATTAGCAATTTCCCCAACGATCACTGTTGAATGGCAATCTTCCATGAGAGATCTTATTCTTAAACTATAATCATAAACTTCAAACTTATATGACAAACAAATCTGTAATAAAATAAATGCTTCTTTCCTTTGTTTACTAGTTTCTAGAAATGAATGTGTAGATGTCAAGTGAATAAAACTATTATCTTGTTTTTTTTTGACAAGTAAGCAATAATATTGAAGAAAGAAAGGAAAAAGAGCAGTACAAAGATTGTACTGACAGATATTACAGCATACAAACGAAAAAAAACTTAAGTCTTGAAAATCTAGAAAAGGGTCCCCCAACAACGCATTAGCGCAGAAAAAAAGATTAACCATCAAACCACCCTGCAAGCTCGCCATAGACAAAGAAGAACCCTCAAAACATCGCCTATTCCGCTCCTTCCAAAGACTCCACCAAATGCAAGAAGGAACCATCATCCAAATAAACTTAGCAATCGGATCCTTAAACTTTCTCCCCCAACAAAAAAGTTTAATCCGTCATTTGGATGATGAAATTTTATTCCGAAAATGAAAGGGTAGAAATCCCCTTTAACATACTATAAAATGTCATTTATGAGGCAATTTGTACATCATAATTTTATCATGGCATTTTAACAGACAGTTGTGGATTTGTACTATCTTTTGATTGAAATTTAGAACCCATTTGGTTCTTGTCAGGATAAAAGAACAGGATTTAGTGGTTCCTATTGATCCTATTGCAGGAAAAGAAACAACAAATAAAAATTTTGTTCTGTTGTAATGTCCATAACATGAGTGATTCAGATACCATTGTAGAACCTCATACTGCTTAAGAGGACACAAATGGAACAGGGAAAGTCAAATTGTAAATCTAGTAATCGATTAATGACCAAAGGGAATGATATAAGACTCACTTGTTGTCATGCCCACCCACCAAAGAGGCTCATATAAGTAAGAATAGCCTCCAACACCTGCGAAAAAAATCAATGAACATAATTTTAAGAAAATTGTTACACGTGAGACTAAACATAAGCATACCAGCAAAGTATAAAATAGTAAGCATGGGCTAAATAATGCAACGCCCATCACATTAGCACCAGTGGATGTTAGGGGCAGATGCATGTGCAAGACAACTCTCGAGAAAAAGTAATGCAAACAAGTAGTTCAATAACACCCTAATCTGTAATACAGTTCTACTACCCATACCCCGCATCCACAAGATGATCCGATGACACCAAAGCAACGCTAAGTCAGTCCAACATTGTTTTGATGCGGATTAAACCCTAGAATTTGCCATTGGGGGGGGGACACAAAGGGAATGGCCCATGGTTTATACAATTCTATTCTATTTGAAACACACCCATTGGTCAATTAATTTCCTATACCGTTCCACTCATGGTCCATGGACAAAATTGTACGATCAATTGGACATTCCTAAGGGAAAATCTCGACTAGATGGATGAAACAATCCCACCTTATCTTGACACTCGATGCCATTTCCGCGGTTCACATTAATTCAAACTAAAATCCGAAGACCAGAGACAAAATCAACAATTGCCCACCAAATTATTCAAATTCAAAAAAGTGGCCCCAGCAGTCATTTGAAGAATTGATACCTGCCCTGATTCCAGAAGCGCCGGCCTTCTTCAGGCCCTTCTTCTTAACAATGAAGCTGGCGCCGATGAAGATGCTGGAAGAGAGAGCGAGGACGAGTCCGGTAATATTGTCAGAGGACATGCCATCGCGCCAGCTCGACGGCGGACTGTGAGTGGTCGACGACGCCATGCGTGCTTAGAAAAAATCAAAACCCTGGCTTCCACCACCAGTGACTCTATCATACCCCCACCCGGAGGACCATGAAAACTAAAACGGAATTGCTTCTTGACTCGTTAATGTGTTCACTCTTGAGTTAGAAGGAGGAGTCCGATCTCCAGATGTAATCCATGATTAGTAAATTATAGATAAGGATTTGTGTCGGCGCTCGGAGAAGTTGGTGGGTACAGCTATGAGTGGGATTTCCTGGATCGACGAGCGAAAGGTGGAGACTGGAGAGGGAGTGTGTATTGGGGGGGTTTTCGGTTTTTAACTGGGCTCTTCTCTTTTTTCTTTTTTGCCTTGAAATAGGCTTTTACCGAAGTAAGGAGGACTCCACTCCGACTTCGGGTTGATGACTGCTCCACCCCATCTTGTTCCCTTTCCCACTTCTTTTTCCACGTAGTACCCTTTCATTTTCGGAATAAAATGTCATTGTCCATATTAGTCTCATTATTATTCTTTTTAGATTTAATAACTTTAAACAATACCGTAAGATTCACATGAAATATATACAAAATAAGACGATATTTATATTGGAAGCAATAATAAGTATTAAAAAATGAGAGAAAAGTGTTAGGAAGTAGCAAAATGTTCCTTAATTAGTACACATGCTTTTTCATGAAAGTTTTTCAACATTTTTTTAAATCGGGTGTCTAGATCAGCTTACACGATTAATCTCGGAGCTTATGCAATTCTTCGTCTCACAAAAATCAGAAAATTAACAGGTTAAAGGCTCTAGGTGATCTAAAGGTTTGGCCGTACTTAAATTTTTTGAACTTGAGACTTTAGAGAAACATATCACCAAGACCTAAGCCTTAATCACTAGACTTAAATTCATTAAAACAATTATTGAGAGGTATTGCATGTAGTATGATAGTATGCATGATGTGATGAAAGCGAGTCAATATTTATACTCTACAAATATTTGAAGATGTTGATTTAATTAAGGGAAATTAACAATTTTGTGACTAGATTTTGACTCAATTTTTTTTTTAAATCTTTTGGTCACTGCGTCTTTACCCATTTAACGATATGATCATTCCTTATATACCGTCAACAGCTATAGCGGAATCCATTAACACATTAGCATTCTCACTAGCTAAGCGTCACTTATCCACGTTAGCATCTCAGTCATTTATAATGAAACTAAACACACCGTTTAACTCATTTAACACTGCCCCATTTGCCAGTGAGCTCTAGCTCAAGTGGCACGTCCTCCTTTTGGGGAGGGTTCCTTCCGGAGATCGAATCCCCTTACCCCCTTTCTCCTGCAGGCTTGGCCTGCTTTGTCTAAAAAAAAACACTCTGCCCCATTTTACAAAACGACACACATTACACCTCATTCTGTCGCAGCACACCGTTTTGGACTCCACTAACAAAAGCTGAAGAAGTTGTAAAAATGCCCAAGTGTTTTCGTACCCCCGTAAAAAGCCTCTATCCCTTTTCATGATTTTTTCCCCTAGTGTTCAGTGATTTCGAAGCATACCTTCATTGAAGCCCTAGCAAATTTTTGGGGGCATTTCGATTTTTCGGTGCATTGGGCTGGATCTTGTGCTAGTCCTTTGCAAGTCGAAGCATACGTTGATAAGGTAACTTATTTCTTTATTTGGCTATGTCTCACCCATTTGTAGCTGACCCATTTTTTATACTGGTTTTTGGTAGCTGACCCATTTATTTATTTGCCTTTTTGTGCAGGTTTGTGGCTAGAGGGCAAACTCTCTACCCACATTTTGAAGTAAATGGGGGGAATGATGGTGGTCTTGTAGACATGAACTGATTTCTGATTCTATTCAAGTATTTGGATCCGTTTTGGTTGAGTTTTGTTATGTCATGGATGTCAGAAGTGATCTGTTTGTTTTGGGGAATTGTAATTATAGAACTGATGAGAATGTAGTTCTTGAACTGGTGTTGGTATTTTTTGGTGGTCTGTAATTACAGAAGACAAGTAGATGTTTTACTTTGTTGTTATTATGTGAGTTGTGGTCCCGTAATGTAAACATGGAATTCTACAGTTGGGTATGTGTATCTTGAAGCAATTTGCATTCTGGCTATATATTGTGCATTTTGAAAGCATTATGTTTATAGGACGAGTATCGTTTGTAATTCAGGGTACTGTCCGGGCAGGTGTGTTCCGATCGGAACCTACCACTCTCTCACTATCTGTCCAAATTGCCTCTGCAATTCAGGGGATCCCGATCCCTATTTATACATTGTAGATTTTGGAGTGATAGGTTTAAAATGATTTCTCGTTTTTACCCCGTCGGAGAAATTGCCATTTCCGCTGGCGCGAGACTTATTGTTTACTGCGTAAAGACTACCGCAGGAGATCGTAGCCCGCAGTACAGCATATCCCTAAAGCCCCACGGTTTAGATTCTAGCTTCGAAGTTCCTCAGCAACGACGATTTTTCAGTCACTCTTACGCAGTGGTGGGAGCCACTCACGCTGAGAGCTCGAGCAACCATGTCCATTTCGACTCTCCAGACGCGCCTCTCATGCCCGATGCGCTCCCTCCCGGTCTTCTCGTCCTCTCGCATTGCTGCGAAACCCATTGTTTGGTGCTGCACGTTGACGGTGGTGAACGGGCGAGTAGACGACGGTAAGGTCTCCGAGAGGGACGCGATCCGTCTTGGCCTTCCGAGCAAAGGCCGCATGGCGTCTGACACGCTCGAGCTGCTCAAGGTACTCCTCTTTGCCTTTTCCCCTGGTTCCAGAGAAAATGCCCGAAAACAAGTTCTAACCTCCTTGTCATGTATGTTTCTCTGTGAAGGACTGTCAATTGTCCGTCAAACAGGTCAATCCTCGACAATATGTTGCAGCAATTCCTCAGGTGCGGCGTTCTCCTTGTCCCGAGTAAATTGCATATTTCCTGCTATTTCAACTAGTCGGTAAAGGTTAAAGCATGCCCTAAAAGCTCTTGAAATCAACTAGTGTATGCTGTGCTACTGTGATTATCGAAAATGGAAATGCTGTGCGCTTGTGCGCTGTGGTTTTCATATACGCATGCCATGATTACTGCGTGGAAGAAATCTGGTGGATATTTTGAAAAGTTACTGCTAATTACTGTAGGTCTTATAAAGATTGTTACAATTGTTTGTGATTGTGCTACCATATCTCATTATCAATTGTTACAATTGTTTGTCCTACTATATCCCAATATTCATTGTTGCTCGTAAATGTTGCTTTTGTTGTTAAACATTTATCTGTCAATGTATTTTGCAGCTCACCAACGTGGAAGTTTGGTTTCAGCGGCCAAAAGACATTGTGCGGAAATTGTCATCTGGAGATCTAGACCTTGGTATCGTTGGTTTAGATACAGTCAGTGAATATGGCCAGGTAAGCCTTACATTATAGCATGTTACTGGCTGTTATCTGCGGCATCAAGGCTACTAGTTTACATTTTTACACCTAACTAAGTGGGTCCCTTGGAGGGGCAGTCATATATTCGCATTGCTTATAATTCTAAAAGTGATCACATGAAAACTTTACTTTCTTCAATTTCTGCCTAACAAATATTTTTTTCCTAACTAGCACATCTGAACCTTTTATCTTCTATATCAATATATATGTGCATAAAATCCTTATTTTTCTTAAGGTTCCTAAGCTATACTTAGGGAAAGTATACCTTGTTTTGACTGTCAAAGGAAATGGCCTTAGATTGCGGCGGGTTTTTTTCTCATGAAAGCATTAAGCTTTAGGCTTGTATTCAATTCTTATCCCGACATAGTTTACGAAATCTTTGTAGTCAATGATCAAGAAAATGTGAAGCTTAGATCCTCAATGTTACTGGAGTGACTCTCAATCCTCCCATGAAAGAGCAGAAATTTTATCTCCTACACATGTTACCTAATGAACTCTCAGACTATATAAAGAATTCTTCCTTTGTAGTTACCTCAATTCACACTTTTGCATATACATCTTGGAAATTTGGAAGAGTACTTCAAGACCCTGCATAGGGTGATTGTGAGGTATAAAGGTGTATATATGCAGTGGCATACCATATTGTCTAGCAAACTGCTACACGAGACTCATAGAGATGTATTATAAGAATAGGGTCTGATATTTTGTTAGAGAGAAAAAATTGCAGTTAATGTGTTATAAGTGTCATGTATGCGGGTGTATTTGTGTCATGGAGTCATTTGGATATAACTTTTTCAATATGTGTATTGAAAATAATTGGTTCAAGCAAATTTCCATCTAAATTCTGTTGTATTTTTTACTTTTCTCAGGGGAATGAAGACCTTATTATTGTTCATGATGCTCTCGAGTATGGGGATTGCCATTTATCCCTTGCGGTAAGTCATTCTTACTAATACTCAACTGAAGCTCACTGCTCTTCTGGTAAACGTTACTTTTAGTTATGCTTGTATATCCTCTGTTCTCACAGATTCCAAAATATGGGATTTTTGAGAATATAAATTCTATGAAAGAGCTAGCACAAATGCCTCAATGGACTGAGGAAAAGCCTCTACGAGTTGCTACTGGATTCACCTACGTATGATCTATTTTTCACCTTGTTATATTTATTCTATGCTTATTATCTTTTGAAACAATTGTCCTTTTTGAGCTTCTTGGTAAATATTTCTTGCCCGCTGCACAGCTTGGTCCTAAATTTATGAAAGAAAATGGAATAAAGCATGCGATGTTTTCGACTGCTGATGGAGCATTGGAGGCAGCGCCTGCGGTGAGGAAATACATACTATTGTTGACTGCCCTCTATGATAGCTGTTTTAATCCCTTATTGACTATCAACAAATGCACCTTCTTATTAGGGAAGGGACTACAAGTTTCTTTTGATTCAGAAGATTGGTGACCCCGCCAGTCAATTTACTAGTTATTCTCGTATTTTTCCTACCTTGATTTTCTTCTCTAATAGTTTGCTAAAATAGCACTTAGACGGTGTTTTAGAGATGTGTTACTTGGTCGGCGGTTATCTATGCATGTGTGATCACAATTCTTACCATTTTTCTTTTCTTCCGCTGATTAGAAATATTAGGTTTGGGAAGACAACAAGCATGGTAGGTATAAAGAGGGTACTGTGGGTTTTAAGGTAAGGAGGGTTGCTCTGGTTGCAGAGAGGCTTAGGAAGAAATCCATAGATGCTGAAGAATTTTTTTTTTAGATTGGACCAAACATAAGATAGAGACAGAAGGTAAGATGCTAGAGACAGAAACCATAACTAAGTGAGCCAAAAAGTAGATGAAATGCAGTCCCTGATAAATGAGCCCATATTGTCGGCCTGATATGTTTCTGAAGAGGAAGATATGTCTTATGCCGACTATGGGGGAGGGGTGTTGTAATTGTCATGCTTAAAAACTTCATTTGTAAGTCGTGTATAGATCATATTTACTTTCATTATCTACCTACCGTACTTGTTTGCCTTTTGGTTTAAGACCTTAATGTTATTGATAATGATGTCACTTGCATCAAAGAAAATTGTTTTGGGTATGGTCGTATTAAGTGTAGCAATCTGTGTAACAAATGGATGGCTATCTCATTATGATATTTATATAGACTACTTGTCTTTCTTGTTAATTTAGATGGGGATAGCGGATGCTATTTTGGACCTTGTGAGTAGTGGAACCACTTTGAGAGAAAACAACTTGAAAGAAATTGAAGGCGGAGTAGTGTTGGAAAGCCAGGTAAGCTTTTATGGACCGCAGATGACCTTGCCAAGCATATCATGCTGTCATTTTTGGACTGCTGCTAAAACAGAGTCTCCAGGGAGCTGTTTTTATATTCTGTAGTTATATTAAATCTTGTTTTACTTAAATGTTCAAATATTCTTCAGGCTGTTCTTGTTGCAAGCCGGAAGTCGTTAATCCAACGGAATGGCGCATTGGACACAACACATGAGATTCTTGAAAGATTAGAGGCACATTTGAGGGCAATTGATCAATTCACAGTATGCCCAGTTTCTTATTTTGCAAGCAGTTTCTGTTTTCCTTCAGCTTTCAGTTGTTGACGTACTTCATTGGCAGGTTACTGCAAACATGAGGGGAAGTAGTGCAGAAGAAGTGGCTGAGAGAGTACTGAGTCAGCCATCATTGTCTGGACTGCAGGTATGTCTTCGGAATGAATTGCTTTTGTTCCGCGGAAAACCATAAATCACATTTTCTACTGGTGATGAAGATTTTTTTTGTTTTGTTTTGCATACTGGCCTTTTGTTAGGTTCAAGAACTCTTCTAAATCTTTGGTTATTGGACAGGGTCCCACTGTAAGTCCAGTATTTTGCAAAAATGATGGGAGGGTAAGAGTAGATTACTATGCAATGGTCATATGTGTACCCAAAAAGGCGCTCTACAAGTCCGTGCAACAACTGAGAGCGGTGAGTCATTCCTTATCTGATAACCACTTCCGATGTACATTTGAGCATGCCTAACAGAGTTAGCGGTATCAAACCTGAGTCATATTTTACTTCCTGTTGGGCTTGCCATGCTGGTGTGTCATTTCTTGGGATGGTCTCTTGGGTTTCACAATGAATAGATGGTTGAGTATCCCCAACCAGACAACTGCCTACGAACTTCACAATTTGGTTATTGGTTAATGCAGATTGGTGGAAGCGGGGTTCTCATTTCTCCACTGACCTACATTTTTGATGAAGAGACTCCAAGGTGGCGTGAGCTTCTCTCAAAGCTTGGGCTTTAGTGACTGAGAAGTGTTGTCTTCATTCCTCCATTGACCGAAATTTTGATCTAGAGACTTATTAAAGATGGCAGGAGCTTCTCTCAAGGCCTGGGCTTTAGTCCTTTGCAGTTTATTTCAGTTCTGAATAGATGTAATGTACTATCTAGAGAATACAAAACAAAAGAACTAGATGTAAGGTACTGTGGGCCTTTTTTCATTTTGAACTGGTAATCGTTCAGTTTTCGGATACTGTATGTATTCTTTGCGAGGATATTCAGTGTAAAACATAAGAACAAATAATATATTCTGTTTGTTTTGGTAATAAACAGCAGTGTATCAATGGCGGAAGTGAGATGGTAAATCTAGTCACTGATCCATGACCCAAGAAATCATATAGAACTCATATATTTATTAATTTTATTTATTCACTTAGTGTAAATATATGCATGCCTAAATAGGAGGAGACCATTACAAGTGGGATTCACAAACCAGCAAATTGCCGATTGATTTAGAAATAGCATCTCTAATCGTAATCTCTCTCAATCCTCCGGGATTTTACAAGGGCTCATGTTTTTTTTCGAGGGTGGTATGTGCTGCTCTCAAAGCTTGAGGTTTATAGAACATGAAAGCGGAGATCCCATTTCCCCCTTTGAGCTACATTTTTTGAGCGAGAGACGACAAGATAAGAGAAAAAAGAGAGCAACGACAAGACAGATCACCTGGCTGGCTTAGTTCCTTTTCTTTCGTAAATTTAGGGCCTAGCTGTGTAGAAGTATAGACTAAGAAAGTTATTTATGACGGAGATTGCGGAGTACTCTACGAGGACCAATACAGCACACAACCGACTTTCTTCCTGATCTGACATTGTAACATGAGCCTCTCAACTCTTTGCTGAGGTTAAAGAAGGTTTATAGATTAGAGTACTAATGACAAGTTTTGCTAACGAGAAGGGAGACCAAGAGGGCGACAGTGCCCTTGGACCAAGTTTTGTTCCAGTAAACCATGGAACTGGTGCAATGACTTTAGGCATCTTTCTAAAATTCCCACAAAGTCTTCCAAATGGGAATCGGCCATATTGGACAAGTGATGGGAAACTCCAATCTAGATGAAGATTGAGCCTGTGACGGTCAATAGTCCAACGAAAGATTCTTGATGATTCACCAATAATCTAATAACTCAATCCAAAGTGGCAAGCAAGTGCTTTACTTTGTTGAATGGGAAAAATTGAGAGAAACTTTGTTGGTTGCTCATTTAAAATAACAATACCTCAAGTCTGATTACACATGTTCCTTTGGGAATTATTAACAATTTCTAGCTTTTTAAGATACCGCATCAAAAATAGAGTTATTTTTAATACTGAATTATTGTTTTCACAAGGGCTGAGATTTGTTTTTATTAGCTTTTGGGTTTGCAAGAACTCTATTAACTTTAAAGTTTTCTAAAAAATGCTTTGATCTTTATCCAGATTATAACTAAATGGAATGCTAAGTGCACTGACTCTCGAGATTTCACTTCTTTGATCCCCTTCATTGCTCGATCTCTAGGATAATTTTGCCTCTATAGTCAGGATATATGTCATTGAGAGGTACCTAATACTCGCTGAGTCCCACTCCTGTATTTGAATTAGCTCGCAAGAAAGTTCTGGGTTACTTATTTCATTACCAAATGGAAAAAAAAAAATGGGGAAATTATTGAGGGGGAGAACATGGGGAAGGCCTTATGTGGGCAATAAATCCACTTCTTTCTGTTGAAGTGCCTGGCTCACGCATACAGTTGGCATGAACATGGGACCTTTTTAATCAATGTTTTAAAAAATAATTAGTTTATTAAAAAGTGAAATGGAACCTGTTAGTCAAAATGTTAGGCTAAAACTGTCTTACTGGCTTCACTGTTTAAATAAGTTATATTGAATTGCTTCCATAAAAAGGGGGGAAAGTAAAGGGCTTACCCTCATTATTAATTACAAAGTGACAAATCTAAGTAACATGAGATGTCTACTAATCACACACATAAAACAACCCCCATGCAAAATAATTAGACATCTGCATGTGGATCCTTACACTGCAGGCAAAGGAACAAGTTAAAAAGGTATAGTGACTGTGTTGGTCAGAATGTCCATTTCCTGCCCAAACATGTTCAACACCGAGCAGCAAGGACTCTGCAATCCCTCAGTGGACCCTAGGATCTCCTTCTCCAATGATTTCGCAGACATTCCACACCCTACTAAGCATGAAAACATCTACAGAGAAGCTCCTGTTTCCTCTGAATTCGAGTTCTCTGTGAAAAACTACTCTATGATAACCGCAGATGAGGCCTTCTTTAAGGGCACGCTGTTGCCTGTGAAGAACAGTTGCACCAACCAGCAGCGGAAGATGACGCTAAGAGATGAACTCTCCATTGATGATGATTATGAGGAAGTCTTTCCCAGGATACCAAAGAGTGCAAGCCGGTGGAGGGAGCGGCTGGGCCTCAGAAAGGGTCTCTCCCTATCTAAAAAATGCAATAATACTGATCATGGGTTGCTGGAAACTGTAGTCGAAGAGAAGATGCCCGTGTTTCTTCACCAGGAGGCCATTGTTAGCAAGAAAACCCAGGTAAGATCAAGTTCTTTCCGTTTTGATATCTTGTAGAATTAACTACAACTTACAGATCTGGATTCATTTCACAGTTTGGACAATCCAACTGTATTTATAAATACCGAGACAAACCAGATAGATATATCAGATTATTGATAAGTTGTTCATAATTTGTTCTTGCTATAGGAACTACTCTTTGAGGTCTTGAAGGATGGTTAAGATTCAGAGACAAAATGGAATATGCTCCATCGCTCTCACGTCAGGAGTGTTTGCTTGCTGATATTCTGAAGTTAGTGTCTGCTCTGGCTAATTGCGAGGATATTGTATGGATAGTGGGTTTCCTAGTCCTACCGAATGTTCAGGTATGATTTGACTGTTTTTTTCTTTCTTTCTAACTTTGTTCTCTCTCTCCAGTCTCCCCTTGACTCGAATAACCCCCTCCTCTCTTATCCCCATTGGGAAAACGAAGGGCGGGCTCTTTTTGTTCTCTGTACAAAATGTTTGCAGTTGAACTCTCCCATGTATTCAGGAGTATTTATTCATGTGATGTATTTATTCATGTCTTAGTCATTGTTTCAGTGATCTGGTCCAGTCGTGTCTCATCTACGAGATTGGGAACTTAGATGCCATTCCCCGTCTTTCCAAGGCAATTTGAGATTAGTCTTTTTCAGTGAACTGGTCCTGTCCCATTTACTGAGACTGGGAACTGAGATCTTCTCTCCCTCGTTGCTTCTGAAGCTATTTGAGATTAAACCTTTTTTGTTCCTTTTTTTTTTGGCTTGGAGGGGAGAGGAGGGGGGCAATGTTTTTCTTCTTTCCTGCATTTTGGGTGGGTTTCTACTCTATGTTGCTGACTTTGTAACATTTTTTAATGCAAGTAATGAGGAAAAACAAAATGGTAATGAGATCTTGACCATTAACACAGTTGTCAAGACCACCTGGATCTTGCATGCTTATATATATATATATGTAGATCTACATCACTCACACACTGTTGGATTATACAAATGCCACGTCTGCATATCCTTCTGGATTTACAAATACCATCACATACCCTCAGCATCTTTGAAACCAAATAAAAGCATTAGACATTACTATGGTTGGAGAGAACACAAACGTTCAAAAGGGTTCACCAAATTCTAACAGAGCAAAGAAAAACCTTTGATTGAGTAATCAAAATGTCCAGAAGGCAGAAGCCCTCTTTAAATAAACTCTCTAATTCGCCCACGGGGGGGACCTGTTTATTACGCTCCTATCCACGCGTATTTTGAAGGAATTTGGTAAATGATCTAACATTTCTGAAGGGGAAAACAAGATTTGCTGAAATACGTGCAAGGGAAGAAACTATCACCATAATTAAGGCTTTAAAGAATAACATGGTGTGACTGATTATGCCCAATGGATCACTATAATTACAATAATGGATCTTTTTTTTTTGTAGAAAAAAAAAAGATCACTATAATTACAAGGCTTGTTGGTGTGGGTAAAAACTTCTATCTTCTAAGAACCGGAGAATATTTACAGTTTGTACAAAATTACCGTCTCCTCTTGTCCTGACGGAAAAGAATTCAATCGTTAACTGTACATCTGCATCCAATAAATCTAGCATAACAGCTTTGAGAATCGGGGTAGTTCCATTAACTGCACATCTGCATCCAACAAAACCAGCATAACCGCTTTGAGAATCAGATAGAAAATCATGCGAGTGTTTAATCAAGAAATTCAGCTGACAAACAAGCAGAAAGACGTTTCACATTCTGTAGAACTAGTCTGGCAGTTCCCAAAAAAATCTTCAACAAACAACAATATTTTGTGAGTAACAGATGTCTCGGCAGCTATAAACCATATGAGCAGTTTAGCAATTGAAGAAGTGACCATACTAAAAGCTGCAACAAACAATAGCATCTACTTTGGTCTTCGGGGCATCATCATCTTTCACCAATTGAATTCCTTCACCAGTTTACCACTAATGCCCAAAGCCAAATCTTGCTACTCCTACTAACTAAAGCTATAAAAAGAAACAGAAACATTTTCTTACTTCTCTTTCTGTTCAATGGACCAGCATTCTATTAACCATTTAACAAGCTCATAGAAAGAGCGAGCTAATTATAAAAGAAGCTACTTACATGTACATGGGCCCCTCCACAGCAACAAAGAGAGCTCTCTACTGATTCCCTTTTGCAAATGAGAGAGCAGGAGTTCTTTACTAGATCACTCAAGCTATATCTCTGCAAATAATTTAGAGAAGAATACAGAGAACCTTATAAGCACGAAAAGATTACAGAAGCAAATATTACTTTGCAATCCTATAATAGAGAAAATAGACAGCACCACTAATCTCGATCTGCTGAGTGAGTGGGACCCAAATACTTCTCCATAGACTCTTTCTTACGCTCAGGATCCAGGCTGCATGCATGAACACTGCAGTTAATTTAGGTTCTAGAAATCAGATGAGAAACAATTGTGCGATGTTGGAACAAATAAAATTTCAAAACATAACTGACCTGTTTCTGAATCCAAGAAGAGTATAATGTACAGCACTTGCACAAGCAGAAGCCGGAGCAATAGCAGCCGCAGGAACTCCCCGAATAGCAGATGCCAAAGCAGAGCCAGCACCAGCTCCACTCTGGTACTTTTTGAAGGGAGTCCTAACCAAGGCAGAAGCAGACTTTCCCAAGCCATCACTAAGGCTTTCATAAGCCTGTCAAGTTAAGAAAATCAATAGCCTCTCTGAAGAAAACACTGCACACACCTTTTTCCTAACAGATAACCACTTGCAAATTTTAGTCAGGACAACCTCTATATTCAACCTAAGGCTTGAAACGGACAAAGCATGCAAAAAGCAAGAAATAAGGTCACAAATCCAAAACAGAACAAATGAGGAATATAATCCAATTGAAATTTTACAATAACATTTTCATCTCAAATTTCACATATACCATGCTACGATATAACATTAAGTTCAAAACCAAAGTTGACAGCTAATGAAACTCCTCTAGCCAGCTTTTAAGATAAACAACCCTTTGTATATATTGAAAGGGCCATGAAGATCTCTGAATAAAGGATGCTTATTGTCTTGCATTTAACTGAATTAACAAGATCTACAATAACTCCAATGAAACAATATGGCTTACTGAAATCCCATGAGCTAATCAACATGATATTAATGCTAATGGCAGCAACTAAAAGTCTCTTCCTTGAAACCAAAACCTCCCAATTAATGCCAAAACATACAGAGCAATGGATGATCAGGGTTTGAAAGGACAAGTTTATACAAGATATACGAGTTTCAACATGTATAAGTGCAGACATATCCACAACACTTCCACTTAAGTACAGGCAAGCCAAAGATTGGGAAAAATTGCATCTGTAATAAATTAAATCAAAGTCATAGAAATTCAACAATTAAATGAACAACTTAGATTTATACCTCTTAACCATCTTTTCCATCTAAAACCAATATTTAAAACATTAAATAATTAATATTATATTAGTCTTAGATTTTTTTATGAATAATATTATATTAGTTTTAGATGTACTAAGCATGCAATATACTAGCTCAATCACAAAGAAACAAAGCTCATCCTACAATTTAGAATTATAAGTTCGAAAAAATTGATGTAACAATCAAGATGTGGGCATTTTACCCGTTGGATTCCTTGTTGTGCATCTTTAGGCTGATCAGATCTTACATTTGTCTTCAATATACTTCGTCCAGCCCATGGTACAGAAGGAGGAATGCTGGTAAGAACATATTCTGCTTGGAGCAAAATGTCATGAGCCCCAGCTGCCAAATGCACCCCAAGTCCAACAGCTTCAAGTGAAATGCTTCTAAGAAATGCGGCTGTACCTGAGGGTGAGGGGGCCAAGGGAATACCCAATTATCATTACTGAGAATTGTTGATTATTAACATTCCAATTCAAAGATATTTGTCTGATTAAGGTTTAATTAGCTTGAACTGAGTTACCCTGCTACCACAAATAAATATAAGGATGTACAGTTTGTGCAAGGATACAAAAGGTAAGATAACATCACTAATGGTGATTAGTTGATTCAACATGGATGGAAACAATCATTCTACCTCTAAAAACAGAAATTAATATCTAGCCACCAAAAAGAAAAGAAAAAATGGAGAGCCATTGAGAAATACCAAAGTCAAAGATAAGTAACACAAACCATGCTCCCACATATAGAAAAACAACTAGAATCACATAACTAACTATCACTACATAAATCTAATACAGAGACATGGACCATGAAAATCCCCATCTCATTAAAAAACGGTGCATGCAGATCAACACGTTATTGCAATTAGAAATGGGGTCTACTGATACCATTAACATCATCTCTTCCAGTACAGTATCACTTAGGCATCACAATGGCTGATGTTTGCATATACCTAAATAGAAAGACGGCAATGCTTCACCTAGGCAAGCTTCCAAGCTCCTGGAAGCCATTCCCAGTTCAGCAATGTAAGGAAGATATGTAAGATAATAAAAGTTTCTGTAGATACAACCATTTGGAGAAGCTCCAGATGAAACAAAAATGTTCAAGCTTTAAGCTTAGTGTGGAAGTGAAAAATGTTTGGACAGCAGACAGCATAATCTACAAAACAAACTAAGCACATTTTTCAGAGATTAAAAAGACGATGCCAGAATGAACATTCTTGAAAACCAGGTAGCCCTTCCCATCCTTCATAAAAGGAAATTGTTCCGAGCTTTTAGCTTAGTATACAGATTCAACAGCAAATGGATCTCTTTGCCAACAAGTCTTAGAAAAAGGCCTTGCTGACTCAAACCCAAATCCCTCCCACCCTTGAATCTCTAGAGCTCTACTTATTTGCAACTCGCCGAAGCATTTCCACACTGATCCCTTCAAAGCATCCAAAACATAACTGTAGACTCACACAATCTCTGCCAATAAGAGCATTCAGTTGAACAGGTGAACCCCCCCCCCCCAAAAAAAAAACCCACACACAAATCCGCTCTGGTGAATTTAATAGAAAGTGTAACCCAAAATAACAAGACTCTTACATCGGGGGAAAAATTGGAGTTGCCTACCATAGTACTTAATCACAATAACTAGGGGTTTGGCTTTCTAAACATTTCGCGCTCCACCAACATAGTTAGCAGTTCAAAAAACATATTGTTTTAAAAAAATTTGACTGGAGTGGTGAATAGGTTTCAAATGGTTCAAGCAATAAGCTGTCTCGCTTGTTACAGTTAAACAGAAAAAATCCAAAAAAGCAATAATTGTTGCAGCTACCATGACTGAAGAGCCCGGATTTTTATGGTAGAGCATTGGACGATGAAATTTTGATTTACCTCTTTGCATTCCCTTGAGTACTCTTCGATCCCTCCTGTAGTTCTCAACTGGCAAAGAAACCAGCTTCACAGCACCAGAACCCACAGTGACCAATGATCGGATTGTAGGAAGGCCTCGTAATATTTTATGTATCTACATTATAGAAACATAATACGTTATTTTCAGACACAATTCATGAACAAGATAAATAATTCTATTGTCAATAAGGACAATGAATGCTACTAAAGACCTGGTTTTGCGAAATGTCTTCCAGCCACTCCCCTACAATTGTTTCACAAACACTGCCCCAGCCATAGATACCAATAGCATGGACTTGCTTCAGCAGTAGCTCAACCCCCTGTCTCAATTCAGTTAGTATGATAGGAAATCCCTTTCGCATTTCAATTTGCGTCTTTATTCCTAAGCTTCTGCTACTTTGTTTTTTTGGTTACTTTACTCACACACAAGTGTGTGAACGCCCTATCACTACACTCATAAATATATCAGACTGCAAAATTTACCTTCCAGGGTACAAGATTTACAAGTTCTACATATTTTCCGCTTCTCAGTGCTGCAAGATCCATGTGACGGGGACTATAGTCAACCCGAACAAGAACAGGTCCTATATCAAATGTCTGAAACAAAACTTACACAATCAGAACAGGGAGTTCGACTTCTATTTCAGTAAAATCAACAGTCCACTTTTACTAAAACTACAAAGTTGACTGTAAATATCGAATAGAACCATCTGGATTAAATGAAGATTATGTCTAAAACTCAAAATCATCTAAAAATAAGTCCCTTTTGTTTTTTGCACAAAGAGCATCTAGGACCATATAAACAAGATATAATCAAAACAACTTGCCTGAAAGTAAGGAAGCAATGCCTCATTTGCAATCGTATGGCCATGCAACAATTTCGAACCATCTGAATCTTGATGACAAGCAGGAGACTCATCAACTGATGAGCTCTTTGAACCAAAAAAGTTGATGAGAAAATCAAGTTGGGACTGATGAAGATGCAGCAGGATGGGAAGTAAAGCAATGCGTAACCTGGAAACTTTCAAGATCCAGATATGGCAACATTAGAAAGAGGGAAAATAGCCAAGAAAAAAAAAAAGAGGGAAAATGTTTGTGCATCATTGTTGACAAGACTTCATACAACTTAGCAGCCTAACATGGAGTAGAAGATGGTCTTTATCATTTTGGACAAGAATTTCAAAACCAATTATATAAGCCAAAGGCAGTTACAGTCACAAAAGTTATCAAACTAATGTAGGCCTATTTAGTAAATTCCACTGAAAAGTGGCAACTTTTAGATTGGATAATGCATATAATAGCATTCTATGAGAAAGGCACAGGCTAGTGTCATGTTTACTAAAACAAGAATTAAAAAAGAAACAATATGCATACCGGTATTCCTCAAGAGGGATTAGAGGATCTGGTCTGACAGCTTCTAAGTCCAGTTTCAATGCTTTTGAGGAAGATTCCCTGGGATGATTTTTTGAATGATAATATCCTAGCACCTTCCAATACAAAAATAAAGATGTTTTCAGACCCTATTCAAAAAACACAGAAGGTAGAGACATGCGTAGAAGTCCATTAATTTCAAAGGATTCAACATTACCAGTTTCCATGGTGCATCCCTGCTCTTGTCGTAAAGATGAAAGTCTTCAACTGAAAGAGAAAGTTTAGATACACATACTCCACCAATTGGGAAAGTGCAGTATCGAAATTCCATCCCTGATAATAAAAGCTCCAGCAACGCAGTTTTATCCCTCCCTTGAAAATTACTGGAATGCTCATGATTACCCATGGAATCATGCCAGTCGGAACCAGCATACATTCTGCATCTGATATTGATGCTCTTTAAAAGTACACGCCCTGTAACATTTCCAGTATCTTCATGTCTTGTATGGTCCATAAAAGGACGCTTGCCTTCCTCAAATTTGTTCACGCCACTTTGCTCACTTGATTCTGAAATGTGGTTTTCAACAATTTTAAAAGCATCGCCATACCATCCCCCATTTCCTTTTTCTGGATCTCCACTCCCCACATTTCTAAATCTGTTTATAGGTATCTCAGGCATACATTGTCTGCCTTTAGATAATTCCATCAAAGGGCGCAACTCAGATAAGCAATAGCCTTCCATAAACTCCGTAAAGTAACCTTCTTCCAAAATGGAGTTTTGACTGTTTTCCAGTCCCACTACGGGCACTGATCCATTGAAGGATGAATCAATAGATGAAGTCTTGGGAGTTTCAAGATCCAAGTTACGTGCATCTCCAAGAAGGCTTTCATCAAGTGAAACGCAAATGTCCGTATCAGAAGAATCAAATTGGTAGGTATGATTGCTATCAAAGTGAAATGCATCCTCACATATCTCGTCCA
Organism: Myrica gale; assembly: GCA_963930655.1. Lineage (NCBI taxonomy): Eukaryota > Viridiplantae > Streptophyta > Magnoliopsida > Fagales > Myricaceae > Myrica > Myrica gale. The sequence continues at coordinate 9,814,549 of OZ005606.1, read as the reverse complement.
TCAAGCCAATCGATCCAGGTTCACTCTTTGTATCTACAATTGCAATGTGCCCTTGAGAAGTTGATGGCACGGAATCACCATTGAAGGTTTTGATTTCATCAAGGAAATTGTTCCTCTCCTGTGCCTTCTGAACATTGTTCCACCTAGTCTGCAAGTGCACAACCGATTCCTCCACATCAGGAGCAAATAGCTGGCTGAGTTGAGCAGCCAAACGAATCAGCCCAGAAGTGGTGTCATGACAAGTTTCCACATAAATGTGAGAATTAGAACATTCCACCTCCCAAAGGAGGCCATTCTTACAGTTAGTTCTGATGAAAACTTCAATGAGTGCCTCCCGAACAACTCTGACATAGCCAACCTTACGAAGATGTTCAACACTGTAAGTGCCACCAAGAGTCTCGAGCTTTGTCACATTACGAAGAAGAAGCCCAAGATCTTGCACTCTGATTTTGCGCTCATTGTCAATTGAGTTTGCCACAGTCGAATTTGCTAAACATAAGGATGATGCAGCTAACAGACAAGCAACATATTGCTCACCTCCACATTCTTTTTCTTTGGCACTTGAAGAATACGACTTTGAATCAAGAACTTCAATCCCATCCACCAAACTTTTTAAGTAGGGCTCATAACTCAATCCAATATCAACCAAGTTAAGAATAAAAGAAGATCCACACAATTCATTCACATCCCCCTTCTGTGTGCTAGCATCACCTGCTTGTTCAATCTCAGGAGAGGGCAAAGTAAAAAAGGAGGATATTGTGTCTAACCAATCCAAGCGACCACCAACTGCAACTATAGTTCCACATCTGACATTTATAGATGTAAAACCATGAAAAGTCTCTGGCTCCCACAGGTATACAATATCAGAGCCAGCCAAACTAGATGACAATGCATTGGAACCTTTTCCATCACCACGCTTCATGGTAGAATTGCTACAAGTTATCAGAAGAAACTCTTGCTCATAAACCCCATTGATGGAGCCCCACAATTTTCCTTCCCCGTGGGCTAACCAAAAAAATTTGGCATCACCAATACCTCCAATATTTGAGACCGACAGCAATTCAAACTTCTGAATTTTAAGTCTCAAACAATACCAGGATCCAGGAAGTTCACTCTGCATTGAGCCTACAATATTCTCCCTCAATTCTGGGCTAATTAATATTTCCACAGTATCACATTCCACAAGAAGTGATGTTTGATATACAGGAGATCCTTCCCTTGAATTGGCAGCATCAGGATCCATGCATGACAATCCATTTATCACCTGATTTAAAAGACCGTGTAAGACTCTGTATTGAGAACTGCCAAGATTAATTGTAACCGGAGATAACTGAACATGTAGGACGGACGCAGAGCTCAGAATAATCTCTCTTCGAGTTTGAGAATGTAAATCTTCCAGATCTTTCACAGTAGACACAGAAGCAAACTCATAATCCTTCCCGACAAATTGATATCTACTTCTTGATTCCTCCAGAGTGGCTAAGAGTTTTGCCCTCCTTGCTATCCAAGGACCAGTCACATAGCCCTCCTGCCAAAGCATACTGATGACAGAAACAGAACCTGTTTTGCTCGTCATAGACAGAATGGACTGAGAAGAAAATTTATGATTGTGCTTGCTACAAGAGTCAATTCCAACCTCCTCTGTACTCACACGAGATACTATGTAAATTTCAAGATCACCAACATGGAAATGCAAAGAACTTGTGGGCCTGGAGGAATTGTTTTCTTGAAAATTTGCTTCTGAAGCTGGATTGCTCTTTTTTGTTATTCCCTTGTTCAGTGCTAAGGGTGGTGAAAAATCAAGAACAATAAACTGATCCCAGGAAGGGTAGCTTTTACTTTCTTTGCCAGTTTCAAAAGGGAAACATAGTATTACCCTAACATGAGTCATCACTATATCACCACGCAACCTTTCTGTTGATGACAAGCTTGTGACAAGAGTAGAACCTCTTCTAACATCCATATGCGACGATCCTTGCTTCTCATTGGAGACCTGGGGTGGAAATTCTTTTCTTTTGATGTTCATCTCAACAGATTTTACCACTTCCACTGATAGATTCAGTAACATATTTATCAGAGGGAAGTTCACCCATAAAACAAAAGGCGGTACTTTCAATGAAAATGATGTTGGCCCAGTAAAACTGCCATCTGCCGAACTTGAACTCTCAGAAAACTGGCAATGAGTGACGCCTGAAGTTTTAACCAATGTTACTTTGACTATACCACCCTTAGTTCCAAAAGGACAATCTGCAGCAACTAGACCATTTATTTCATCCAAATTAGGATCTACGGCAGGAGAGGTAAATGGAGGCAAAGCACCTTGAACTTCAGCTTGCAGTTGATGAATCAAATGACTTTTACTGTTATTATTATCTGTGTACGTCATCAAACCAAAGTCCATTCCACTGTTTTCACTGCTGTAGTAATCAGCAACGACAATACCCTCCACCAATCCTTCAAAAATTTTACATTGAGGAGATACCTGTTCACCTTATCGAACGTTTCAAGTGAGTGTAGAGGAATATCATGCCAAAACAACTAGTGTTCAGCAAAAAAAGTAAAACATGAACTAGACTTGAATATTCTCCAAGCACATTTATTACCTGCAAACAAAGGCTTATATCTTTGCATTCTGCACCCAGATAATGAATGTTAACCTGATCACTCTCAGGATCAGACAAATGGCTTTGGTCTTCATCATGGAAGGAAAGCACAACAGAAATCTTAGCAAAAGCAGCTTTCACACTGGTTTCAACATGCTGCTGTTCTGTAACCAGAAATTAAAAGAGGGCTAAAAATCAAAGTTTCACTTAGGATTATCTACGAGCAATTATGGTCTGAAAACTCAATATTGAAACAAATAGTTGACTTAGAACCTATAAGAAACCTTCAGTCCCTACAGCTTAAACAATAAGAAGCGTGAATTAACAAAATGATGAGCCAAGTCGTCATACCAATGATTCATACAGGATGCACAAACTAATATGATGAAATCAAAATTTCAGTTATAAGATGGTGAGAGAAGCACACATACCCGGGGGAATATGCAAAGATCCGGAAGCAAGGCTAGATGCAGCAGTAATTGCACTGAAAACAGAAGATGTCCAGTTCCACATCCCACTGCTTGCTAAAGCAGACTGGAAACTTCTCATTCCATCGAAACATTCAAAAAATTGATCCACACTGCACAGTAACAGAATGTTATAACAGAGGAATTGGCATTATTTGAAAAAATGATACTTCACTACCAATAAAGGCAAGAACTAGGAAATAGGCATGAAACAAATTAAAGAAGTTCTGGTTCAGTAGTAATTCTTATGCATCCAATACTTGGCATTACCAGAAAATATAACAAGCGGAAATGTTAAGAGTAACAAAAGACTGACGCTTATCAGTAAACATATTATGCTTTTGACAAGTTCCAAGCTACATGCAAAAGAAATATTTCCAAGTTTCCAAAGAAACGTTTGAAGAAAAAGACTGGGTTGAAATGGTAAATAAAGTTTTGAATGCAATTACAAATCCATTACTTTTTCTTTCTTTTTTTAGTTGAAGACAAGGGAGCAGTTTAGTTAGACCAAATATCATTTGCAAGAGACATCAATCAAAATCAAGTGCTCAGAAAGCATTTTAAAGAGTAATTTCTCTCCACTGCAGCCGAAATAAAGACAACCGTAATACAAAGATTACTAACCTTGACCCAAAATCAAGTTCCTCTTCAAAGCCATCTTTCGGACTTTTTTGGGCGGAAGATGGCATCCAATCAGAAATTAAAAGTGACCTCGGTAGCAGAGTTTCAGTGACTGAATCTTGCAAGGCCAAAGAGGAGATGTCTACTGGAGAACCAGCGCAATTTGGCATCGGCTTTTCAGTAGCATGTGCAGTAGTAACCAGTGTTGATGAATCTGCTGACTTGTGATGCGTATGACCTTCTCCATCCTTGTCCAGGTTCTTTAAAGTCTCCCATGAAAGTAAAAGCCATTCTATTGTACTGGGCTGAAGTCTCAATTCTACAGGGTCGATGTGAACATCTGCATCCACTTTGTGGATGTCTAAGGACCCATTCTTCCAAGGTATACTTATTTTTAAATTCCCAGAAAATCCACCACTTTTCCCTGTCATAATGGGAGTAGTAGTATTTGTGGGACAGTGCCCTGAAAAATATCCACCAGACCTTGTCCCGGAAAGACGTGGAAGGCTTTCTTTTTTGTCGCCACCATCAACTTCAAGAAGCTCAAGTATTGCTTCTTGAAACTTCACAAAGTTTGACAATTGGCTTATTCCAAGAAAGTTTGCACCACCATTTGAATTGGCATCATCAGAAACACAAGTTCCACATTCTGTTTCTAAAATTCGAAGCACTAGGGTTGCATGACTCCCCATACTCTTTTCAGCATTCTCAAAACATGGATCATATGCAACAAGTACATTTTTTACCTTAACATGGAAACTGGTAAGCAACCTTTTGACCATCTTTGCAATCGTCTTAACGCCTTCATGAACATCCCCAGATGAAGATTTTGCAGCATCAGCCACCAATTCGTTTTTAAGCTTTTGTAATTCAGAATGGAGACCATCTTTATCATCCTGAACTGAACTACAAGTTTCATTTTGAGCTGGTGAATCATTTTTCAAACAAGGAGCAAGCACAAGCTCAAGTTCATCTATCTCAACCAGACAACCTTCACCCTTCCAGGGCATTTTAACCATTAAAGAGCCAATGGATCCTTCTTTTATAATCACTGATGCTGCTGCACCAAACTGTTAGGAAGAACATGCCCGTAAGGCAACAATATGACAATTAGGAGTCAAATCAGGAAAGAAATGAACACAAGGTAAAACATAGCCATATGAGAACAATAAGGCAAGAAAATCCATTTAGGAGTCAAACTAGGAAAGCAATGAACAAAAAAGGTCTTCACAAACTCTACACCCAAAATTATTACAGCCCTCAGTTAACTCTGGATGCAGTTCTTACATATTGATCTTCCATGTGTCTACGAAAGACCTATAGCCCTCTTTTTTCATTAATAGACAAGTGTGCACATATAGAATTAGTGATATTCATTCGTATAGCCCGCTCTTTTTACACTAGGTTTCTCAAATTTAATGTCACTCATAATACTTCTCCACGTGAAATGGGCACAGGTTTTACATCCACTTGTAGGGAGCACACTGAAGTCAAGCATATTAAATTGGCGATCATCATGATAGTTTTCAAATTGTTTTTAAGTTTTTGTTCACGAAAACGCTACTAAAAGAATTGCACGAAATTCTAACAAACAGATCTATTGAAGTTTGAGAAGCATTGTCCTTCAAAAAACATAAAATGGAACCCCCCAAAACCCTGAGCATGTCAGGTAAAACCTGAGCCTTTCGTGTAACCAGATCCTTAACCACACAACAACCTTCCAAACTAACCGCATTGAATGTCATATAGCCCTTCAACCTACAGTCTGAAAGGCCCATAATAACGGAAGAAATCAAAACTATAATCATTATCTAAGCGCCAATAAACTAAGTCCAGTCTCGAAGAAAACAAATATCTCTACTCAGCTGCGCCTAAAGCAACCATTTAGCTTAACCAGCGCACTCTCTCATTCCCTCTATTACCAACAAAAAAAGAAAGTTGAACAAAGAAATTTATGTTCCATCCTAATGTTCACTATTACCAAATAATTACAGAACCAAAAAAAAAAGTTAGAAAGAAAAAGAGTCAAGCGCACCTTATCGTTGAGACAATCGACGTTGAGCGCAAGATCGCTGAGCTGAATCGTGCCCTCACGGAGCTGCACATCAAGCTGATCGAGGTCAATATCCCCCAATATGAACTGCCCCAATTTCTTCTTCAACACGAACTGGCAGAACCTCTTCACGGCCCAACGCGAGAACAACGCCTCGGCCGACTTTGCAATATTCCACGGGAACATTTTTATTCTCGTTGTGCACAAATTGGCGTTTTCCGAAATGGGGAAATTCTGGTTTGCGTGGAAACTAAGGTTGTGGGGTTTAGCGAATTCGAACTGTCGCCCTCGCCGTCGTAGTTGTTGCTCGCGATGGAAGGGGCACCTCCATAATCGAGCATCAGATAGAGGAAAATAGAGACAGTTTGGCTTGCGTGGGAGATAAAAATAAGAGGTGGAATTGGATTGCAATTTGCAACAGATTGAGTTCAAGAATTTGAGTTTTGGTCTAATTGGGTTTCCGTGAGAGTTTTGTCCCGGCAATTTTTAATTTCATCTTATTATTATACAATAAAAGAAAGACGTGTAGGAAAATTATATATTTTTAAAAAGAAAAGCAGAGGAATGGAATTATGGAGGAGTAAACGGTAAATTTTGAAGGGTGACGCGTCGTGTACAATTGCCCCGGCTTCCCAATTGTTGGGTAGTTCATAGTTGTACATTGCCTCATTGCCGATAACGGAGCCCTCCAGACAAGCTGTTACCAGTGGACTCCTCCCGCCGAGAGCTACCAGATTCCTTTTCCTCGGCGTCAAAACGGTGGCGGATCTTGATCCACGCGCTCCACGCGCGGCGCGTGGATCTGACGCGCGGCGGCTCTTGGCCGCGCGTGACCGATCTTCTTGCACCCGAATCCAGCTCTTCTCCATCGGAATAGTCTCTGTGGCTTCTGCCCTTCATTTGCCGGTTTGGATCGCCTCCTCCGCCCTGCACGCGCCGCCGCCGCCGCCACCACCTCCGGTCTGGTTATGGTCGATTTCTCCCTGGTTCCTGGGGCGATTTATGTTATGCTTTCTGTTAGATATAAGCCTGTTTGGGCCAGCCCCTCTGTTTAGGGCTTGTTTCTGTGTTTTTCCCTGTTTGTTATTACAGTTGGGACTGCATGGATAGTTCTATTAGGGCGCCGGTCCTTCGACTCCGTCGAAAGGCCTTCAGCGGTCGGTTTGTTACTTTCACGGGTTTCCCGTGCTTCCTAGGACCCTCGGGTCCTCTCGCTTCCTTGGCCCCTCGTCTTGCCGCTTGTAAAGCCCCCTTGTGGGGATTTCCTTTGTTTTTCTAGCTTGTATTTTTTTTCTTTTCCATATATAAAGATAGTTGTTTCAACAAAAAAAAATATCATAAATGAACCTTAATTATTTTCAGACCATTACAAAAGTATATTTAATTAATGACCAGGTTGTGGTTTATAGAGATTGGTAAAAATTTAGTGAAAATAAATGTTTTATTGTAGAATGATTTTTATTGGAGTTTGTTAAAAAATAATTAGAGAGAATATTTTGATGTAGTTTGTTTTATGAAAAAATATTGAAGTTTGTATGAAAAAAGGTTGAAGTTTGTGTGAACTTTTTTGAAATTTTGAGATTTTAAAATTTGGGAAATTAACATTTTAGTCTTAGGTTTTGGATATTTTTTCATTTTAGTCTTTCACTTTCAAACTTCAAATTTTAAGTTCTTGAGTTTTTTTTTTACAAAAACACACATCCGTCAATCTGTCGTTCATATGCTTAACGGAGCTCTTTGACACGTCAGCAAATTTGACACTTGGTGAAGCGTTCGACCGGTATATATTTTGAAATAGATCCGGTACGTGAGCGGTCGACCGTTACATGAAGCGGTAAAATGATTTTTATTGGAGTTTATTAAAAAATAATTAGAAAGAATATTTGATGTAGTTTTTTTATGAAAAAATATTGAAGTTTGTATAAAAAAAGGTTGAAATTTGTGTGAAATTTTTAAAATTTTGTTGTAAATCTTTCAACCTTTCGAAAAATTTCTTAAAAAATTGAAAATATTTCATTACGAAGCATCTCCGAAAGATCGACTTCAAATATAAAAATTTTGATTGGAAATAAACATTTTAAACCTTATTTTAAATAAAGTTTTATGTCCATTCAAACACTCAAAATAATCGGGATACTTGAAATGGTGGATTTGAATTACCAAAAGAAGAAGAAGAAGGCAATGAATATGTCCCCCTATGTTTTTGTGTATGCCACCGTTGCATGGTAGAATTAAAATAAAAATCTACCCCAAACGTAATTGATTCAACTTCGGGCTTAAATTTATTTACAATATAAATTAGTTTTAAGTTAATTTTGTTTCAGTAATTTAATTTTTAATATTTGTAGCTACCTCAAAACATGATTATTGAAAAATATTTTTCAATATTTGATACATATGTTTAGTAATATCAGTTTGAAATGAATTAAAAACAATATATGTAACAATTGAATATATATATATTATTCATAAAATAAACATATTTGTTAATAATAAATTATGTTCAAAAATTAAATTAAGTTAGAAAAATAATTTCTATATATAAGATTACAACAAAACAAATTAAGCATTATATGATCCATTAACATGCTGTTAGCATATGGAGGTAAAAATTAGAATTATTGCGGCTATAACAGGAGAGCACAGCTTCCTAACATGGAGGAAATTGTAGGATATTTTGGCAACTCTTCCTATTTGGTTTGCTCAGTTCCTTTTTGGTTCGGCCGCATTTGACTCTTTGTGAAGCAAGGTGACAAACTAGAACTAGACTTGTTCTATTATTATGTTTCAACGCAGCTTCGCAAGCATTCTCCCTCTCCTTGGGAGACAAACTAGACGCAGGTTCACGTTATCGAGTAAAATGGGTTTGGATTCTTGTATCAACAGTTACAGATATTTTAACACACAAAAAAACACATTTACAAATAAAACATTTATTTTCACTTCCTCTAACAATTCTTTTTATACAAATGTGGAGAGAAAAATTATTTAATATAATTGTTTAATAAAAAAATATTAGAGTTATGTGAAAAAATATAGAGAGAAAATTTATGTTGAATAAAAAAGTAAAAAGTTGTTGGAGATTGTGTAAAATATATTGATATTTGTGTTTGAATTCTGAATATGTTCGGTGATAGTTTTGTGAATGTATTTGAATCCTGAAAAAATTGTAGAAAACGAACATATCCCATAGGTTATCCGACAATATTTTTTTTTAATACTTATTTAAGGGAATATCTTCCAAGTCTCTCTCAATTAGAGATTCCCTGTCCAATACTCCAGCTCGGGCTGAGCAGCCCTCTTCTTACTCGTCGAATTAAAGAAAGAAACTTCATAGCTCTTAGCCTCTTACCTCGGGAGAATGGTTTCTAGAAGTAACTGTAGAATCTTGATTTGTCAATTGTAATCAAAGAGTCACGAACGGTGCAAACCAGCCAAGTACCGGACAGGAGAAAGGCAACCTTTGTGCAGATGAGCACTCCCACAAGTAAAAAAAAAAATAAAACCAAAAAACCTAACAACAATCAAGTGATCAGCATAGGCATGTACTTCTCCAACTTTACCTTTTTCTTTCCTTTTTGTTGGGTTTAGTGTAAATTCCCATCCCCGAAATGCCATTCGGTCAAAAAATTTCCCTTTTTTTCCAATATTTTATATTAGGGGTAAAATACATTTTCTGCTTACAAACTATCAGGGTAGTAACACATTGCACTCAAACTACCATCTTTAAGACATTACATCCTCAAACTACCAATATTAGACAATTTACACCATAAACTATCAACTTTGATACATTACACCCAGTGACGGAGCCAAAATTTTCTGGTTAGGGGGCCAAACTAATTAAATAATATTATTATAAATAAAATTCAAATATTATAGGACTTAAAAAAATTTGCAACAATAATTTGTTCTAAGTTAACCTTGATTTAGAACTAAAAACGGGTACAACAAAATTTATCTTATCAACTTGATTGTATATATTCTCAAGAAAAATACACAAAAACATATTGATTTCCTATTACAATCCACAAAAATATATCTTATCTAGATATACTAAAAAAAGTACACAAAAACATACTAATTTCCTATTATAGAGCAACTCGACGACTCTTTAAAGAATCGAAATCATCTATTAATATTTATGTGCTAACAGTTGCAGCAATTTCTTTCTCAGTATAGATAACCAAAGAATTTGCAAAAAATTAATCTTCCATCCTGTTGCGAAGTCATGTTTTAATGATTTTCATTGCTGAAAAAGCTCGCTCCGTAGTAGCTGTTGAAACTGGAAGAGTTAACACAAGACAAATCAATCTATCAATCAAATAGAAAATATTTGACTTTCTTGTTTCCACCAATTTCTGTCATAACTCAGAAATTGTAGACAAACTTTTGAAATCCGGATCACGAGATACATCACACTTAAAGGTTTGCAATTGATATCTCAACTGAATCTTTTCTTGCTCTGTAACATCTTCAGGGTAAAATTTGCCAACAAGTCTACAAATATCATCGATATTGAAGAAGTTAGATGCATTCTTAGCCTTAGGATCCAAGGTCGAGCTAAGAATAAGAAATTATGTTTTTTTACTAAACCTGTTGTTTAGTTCTTTTAATTGAGAGTTAATTGCAACCACAAATATGTCAATTCGATAATGGCGCTCAATTGTAACATGATCTCGTAGATTCTGAGACCTAGCTCGACCTGACTTGTACAAAGTATTCATATCAGGAACTTCAATATCATGTTTTTCACAAAATGACTTCACATTCTCAAGAAAGGCATTCCAACCATTTTCTCTCAACTCTTAAATAAGCTCTTTTGTAGTTTTGACAAAATGCATAACATTCAAAATGTCTTTAGTTTCTTGTTGAAATTGAACCACTAAAGTGCCTATACAATAACAAAAATTACAATCAAAATAAATGCAACTCAATTTTACAATTCTTAAATCAGTAATTCCCCACAAATATTACCTAATAACACAAATTGCAAGCTCACAACGATTTAATTTGATGTAATCTAAACTTCCAAAAAAAAGTAAAAAATTGAAAACTTAACAATAACAACATCTATAAATGATAAATTATAAATATTGAGAAAAGATAAAAAGATCAATGAGTTTTACTAAACATACAAATTTTGCAACTCCATGCGGATCACACTTAAAGTTCACAGTTGCACTCGATACAGCTCAAATCAGTTCGCCTTTTCTAGCAGTTCGCTTAGAGACTTTGGGTGGAACTTGGAAGAGAGTTAGACGAATGAGAAGAGATAACATAGCAAGCAATGCAGAAGGAGAAGAGATACTGAGTCAATGCAATGGAAAATTAGATTGACATTGGCGTGTGAGAGAAGCAATGTATCTGTTGGAGGAAAGTCACTTCAAGCCTTTTATGTTCAGTATTCAGCCGGAATTTACTCTTTTTGCCAGTTCAAATCTTTTACAATTCACGTGTTAGTATTCAGTCAGATTTCACGTTTATTTTTTTTTGGGCACCTATCACCTTGGCTGTTGTAATTTTTTAAATGCTCTGCACTTTAGATTGGGGAGGGACCAAAGAAAAATTTAAAATTTTGGAGGGGCCTATTGTTAATTTTTTAGTCAAACTCCTTAAATGTATGTAACAATTTTTTTTTTCAAAACTTTTGGGGGGGCCACGGGCCTCCCTTCCCTCCGCTCCTGATTACACCCTCCTACTACTAATATTAAACATTTTGCACCCTCATTTGATAATAATACCCTTAATAAATTAATGAATTGACAACAATATCTTTAATATATGCAAAATGGGTCAAATGTATTATCGTCATTTTAGTCTACAAATTTGACATAGGGTGCAAAGTGTTAAAAATTGGTAGTTAAAAGGTGCAATGTATCAAATTTGGTAATTTAGGGTGCAAAGTGTAAAACCTATAGTAGTTTGTGGGTGAAAAATGTATTTTTCCCTTCATATTATTATTTTTGGGTGACAACAGTTGTTGGCTTTTTTTCTTTTCGGTACCAACAATGAGTCACGTTGTCCTATTTTAATGAGCAATGATTCGCGCATGATTCATTTAGAAAAGAAAAAGATTCGCGCATGATTCGAGTTGATATTTTCTTGTCCGGTTTCCAAGAAAAAATAATGGAAAACCTCAAAATGTATCGTACTGTTAAAGAAATTCTCGACAGTACCGTTACGGAAATTTTGGAAAGAGATAACGTCCGAACAGAAGATAACGCTGTTTATGTAAAATTTCGGACAATATTAAAGTTATAATAGAATTTACACAATGTATATATGTCTTCGATTTCGTATTCAGTTAGAAAATTGCAGTACTCCACTGCTCCTCGTGAAAGGATAACGTTATTTGGTACAAGATACGAGGACTGTCAACCCACGCCCGGGTCACGACAAATCATGACGATTGAAACTTAAAGGTAAGAAATAAAAATTTAAACTTTAGATAAATGAGATAAGATATTTAAGTGGTTCGGTTATTGACCTACATCCACTGTTGAAAAGTCCAAATGGACATTCGGTTTTCTCACTTATATTTCAAAATGGTTACATTGGGCTTATTTATAACCCATTAATTTCAATTGTCCACATTACTTTAGAAATGTGTGACTACATTTTCAACACTCCCCCGCAAACTCAAGGTGGACATTTTCACATTGAGTTTGGACTTGCAAAAACAAGGAAAATAAAATTGCTGGAAAGTCGCCGAAGGTTCGTCGGGCTCTGCCGGATAGTTTCCGGTCTGAAGCCTGGAGGTTCCAGAAGGTAACTAGAATAATGCCAAAAATCTTACTACGATACCATGTAAGAAATACAAATTTAAACTTTAGATAAGTGAGACAAGATATTTAAGTGGTTCGGTCATTGACCTACATCCATTGTTGAAACGCCCAAATGGATATTCAGTTTCCTCACTTATATTTCAAAATGGTTACATTGGGGCTTATTTATAACCCATTAATTTCAATTGCCCATTCATAATACAAACTTTAATAGGAAATAGGAATACGTCCGAAACAGGGTGGCTCAGGTATCGACCCAGGCAGAATCAATCAATCTAAAGGCTTAATATATGCGCGTGCCCCTGAGGTATAACGCTTTCTCAGAAATACCCCTAGGGTAATTTTTGTTGTCCCGCTACCCCTGAGGTATATCCTTTTTCTCAGTTTTATCCCTCCGCCAACATTCCTTCTATTTTTAGACGGAAATTGATGGCGTGAACCAATTGACCACGTCACATCCAATTAAACTGTAACACGTGTCCTTAACAGCTGACTGAACAAAATTCTTTTTCCACTTATATATCCACGTCACTCTCTCATGTCAATTTACCGAAATGCCATCAACAAACATGATGCTGGTCCGGTCCATCGCTAACGAGCTCGTGCCTCACCAGCTCCGCTCCTACCTCTTCTCCGCCGAGGTCTACCTCCTAACCAAGACCAGCGCCTCCGCGTGAGCAAAACCCATTAAAGAGGTGTTTCGTCTGCATCGAACCCAAGAACCAGTACTCCAACGACGTGCGCTGTTTCTAGTTAACGTTCAACAAGAAATTCAAAGACAAGGTGTTCGACTCTTACCTGCCGCACGTCTTTTCCAGAGCCAACACCATTAAAGAGGAAAAGAAGGTTGTAAAGCTGTATAACCGTGAGTGCCTGATGAATCTTTCAGGCTTGTCTTCACCAAGGTTGTCTGCTTAATACTGGCAGCTGAACTTGTAGAAATAGTTGTTCTTCTTGGAACACCCATACCAATTAAGGATGAGAACTGGGAAGCCGTTAGAAAGGTGTTTAGAGTTCTTTTTCTCTCCTCAAAACATTCAATTGTTTTCCCATGCAGATATGTCTTTACCACACATCTCATTTGAATAGGTTCCCTTTTACCTCATGCTGTTTCGCAGATGGTGGCTGGAAGATTTGTGAATGCTTACTCCACAAATGATTAAATGGAGACGCGCCGGCGAATGGAGCTCCTTACGTTAAATTTCATCGCCGATGTGGCGGTTCCACCAGTTCTGAAGAACGTAGGAAATGGCAGAAGCTCGACCTCTGTCCTCGAAGCTGAAGGAAAAGTGGAAAACAACGAAAAAAAGTCAGAAAGTGAAGACATGAGTCCGACTCAAGCGTTGAATTTTTGTAGAAGTTCCCGGCCCGCGGAGGTGGTGCAAGAGTGCCCTAAGTTCGGTGTGACCTCTGTTTGTGGAAGGAGAAGAGACATGGAGGACACCGTTTCGGGTTGCTGCCAGGTGTAGGGATCAGTTGCATGAGATTCTCAAGGTGCAGGTGGAAGGCGTAGGAGAAGCTGTGGAATCAAAGGGTACGTTGGAGAGGAGCTTTGAGCTGATGGATGAGGAGGTCCGCGAGCGGAGTGGCCTTTTGAAGAGCACCTGGAGCTGCCGGTGTGACCTTCAGACTCCGCAGAGCGACGACGTTGGATCTACTGCGGTATTCTGTAAATTGGATTGAGGGCATTTTGGTAAACTGATATGGAGAGGGTGACGTGGACATGGAGGTGTTAAATTAATTTCGTCCGGTTAGCTGTTTCTCACACGTGTTGCCTTTTGATTGGATGTGACATGGTCACTTGGTCCACATCATCAATTTCCGTAAAAAAATAGACGGAATGTTGGCGGAGGGATAAAACTGGGAAAAATGATATACCTCAGGAGTAGCGGGACAACAAAAATTACCCTAAATATATTTATGGGAAAACGTTATACCCTAGGGGCACTTATATTAAGCCCAATCTAAAAAAAAGAACAAAAAGGATCATAGAAAATGAAACCTTCCGCTTCAAATGGTCAAATACTGACTTGTTCTCACTGCGTCTCTGCCTCAATTTCTCTCTGCTGCCAATCTCCTCCCGAGCACAAATTAATGGAGCTCAAACCTGGTCTATCGGCTCTGGTCACTGGTGGAGCCTCTGGAATTGGTAAAAATCCGAAAATTCCTTTGTACTGCCATCTTTTTTTCCTTAAATCTTTTACTGGCTAAACCTTAACTTCCGACTAACTTGATACTGATAGACGCAGCAACCAAATTGTGACTTTTGAATTGGAGACTAGGCTCGAATTCCGAGCAATGAATTTCATGTAATCGAACACAGCCTGGATCTTTTATATTTTTAAGTTTAGACTGTTCTAATCGGATGCTTACCCAAAAGAAACAAAACTCTATTAGGGCGTGTGGAGATTCATTCCTATTAGCTGATCATCATGTTGCGGCCCTTGCGGGTCACAGTTGAAAATCGGAAGAAAAAAAGTGTCGCTGCTTGTCAAATTAAAAAAAATGGTGAAACCTCCAGTTCAAGATGTCTCGTGTATGGCGTTTGATACTCTGCACAAACTAATATAACTGTTGAAAATATCTTCGGACCTCAAACACCCGGTGCTCATATAGTCATGTGGAAGATGCAGTTTACAATATACTTGTGAATTTTGTAGATTAAGCATTGATGTAGCATGTGAGATGACATGGTCGTATTGTGGTGATGGATATGTAGGTAAGGCGCTTAGCTTGGCTCTTGGAGGGAAGGGAATATTTGTGACAGTAGTTGATTTATCGGAAGAAAAAGGAAGAGAAGTGGCAGCCCTAGTTGAGAAGGAAAATGCGAAGTTCCATTCCAAGTTAGAACTTCCCTCTGCTTTGTTTATAAAATGCGATGTAACCAACTCAAGTAAGTGAAATAATCGGTCTCTGACAGATGATCTCATCTTAGTGACTCACTCTCTATACACCAACACACACACATCTCCCATCTTTAATTATGAATCAGATTCAAAGTTCGCTATGATAAGAGTTTATCATTTTCTGTTAAGCTCAGCTCTGAAATTCAGCAATTTATCTGTCTCGAGTATTTGTGTCAGTGTGTGATACATATGTCAAAACTGAGGGAATTTAAAATCTGCAGACGTTGGAATGCCTCTGCGCATGAACACACAAAGATATATGCATTGAGTTTATTTTCTTTAGGTTTTCCTCTTTTTTTCAATCTGTGAAATATGTTAAAGAGTTTATCATTTTCCGTTACGCTCAGCTCTGAAATTCAGCAATTTATCTGTCTTGAGTTTTTGTGTCGGTGTGTGATACATATGTCAAAACTGAGGGAATTTAAAATCTGCAGAAGTTGGAATGCCTCTGTGCATGAACACACAAAGATACATGCATTGAGTTTATTTTTCTTTAGGTTTTCCTCTTTTTTCAATCTGTGAAATATGTTGATTCCGTACATGCCACTTTTCTAATAAGTGTAATCTTCATCATATGAATAGAGGACTTAACTGCTGCTTTTGAGAAGCATTTAGCGACTTATCGGGGATTGGACATTTGTATAAGCAGTGCTGGAATTGTTAATCCTATACCCTTTAATAAAGACCAAACTGATGGCACTCGTTCGTGGAGACACGCAATGAATGTCAACCTGATTGCAATTGTGAATTGCACCCAGCTTGCGGTATGTACTCTAATTTAATGCTTTTTACTCCATGCTGCCAGAAAGTAGTTTGGTTGTCTTGAGGACATCTTAGAACCTTTAAGATGTCAAGTTATAGAGTTTATTTTCAAGTATTTGTCATAACATGTGAGATTTTTAATTGGTTTGAGTTCATTACTGCAGAAAACTTGTTTTATTGTTGGTAGCAAAAGTATAAATTATTTCGTCCTGGCTATCAGGGGTTCATCTAGTAATTTTCTGAAAAGAGTGGAGTGATATACATGAAAAAAAATATTTTCCAAGCTGCATTTGTTTTACAAATTGTATTGAAGAAAGGAAAAAAAGATTGAGAAACTAGGGATGATATGGATACATGAGAAAATGGTTCACATCAATGTTTATGATTTTATTGATTTATCAAATGGGAAGCATCAGTAACCACTTTCAGTTGTAAAATCAGATTAAGACCATGGAAGTTGTGCAAAGGCCTGGTGTAATTATAAATATTGGATCTGCTTCTGGTCTATATCCGATGTACTTTGACCCTATCTACTCTGGCTCAAAAGGTTTGTTCTTTGTGTTACTGGTTTCCTTTCCACGCTTTTTTTGGTGACTTTAGTCATTTTATTAGGTATATCAATGTAAACGCAGAATCCTAAGATGTATTTTTTAGTATCTGATTAGTGCTTCTTTATGTCTTATTACTACTAGTGGTCATGTTTCTGCAGGTGGTGTTGTAATGTTTACTAGATCACTTGTACCCTACAAACGTAAAGGGATTCGCATCAATGTCATTTGCCCTGAGGTGAGATTCTGAATGTTCTCAGTCACAAGTTACCTTCAATTTCTTGGAAATTCTAGTCCGACAAGATGTGGTCACCTCCTTGTTGATGATGGCTCAACCTAGTTGAACTGTAAATGAACAGCCTGTGATACACAACTGCAGAATTTTTTTTGAGGGTAGATATCATTTTACTCTCTAATCAACGCTCTTTTTGTTATGTGATGTTGAACTATAATTTGCTGACTTAATGACCTGATTTAAAAGAATTGCAGCAATGTACCCCCACCCTTTTAAATCAAACAATACTTATGACAGGAATTGTGATGCGTGATCAACGCATGCACTCTAAGCCCACAAAGCAACTGGACTTCATTTTCAGCTTTATGACATGTCTGAGGTCACCCTTAGGGTGGTTCACCACTTACAGCTCCCGAAAAACCAGGTCCTCAAGACGAACACCATCTCTGGCTGAAAAATAACTGAAACCACGATGGACAGGTGCCTCTTTTTCCTAGATACCACATCTACTTTGCACCACCATCACCACCTTCGCCTCTGCCCCATCCAAACCTTATGTCCATTCATTTGTTGCACCTCCTTAATGAGTTTTACCATGGAGCTGTCACTTCTTCTCCAAAGCCCTGGGCCATCAGACATGGCCTAAGACTATCCTTGTTAGGGTCCGAGCTGTTGGGCTTTAGACCTGGCGTATCTAGACCTATGCACCATTCAGCTGCATCTCCTGTCTTGTGATTGTTGTGCTCAACAACTTCGAAGCCTATCTTGTCTTATTCATCAGCCACACTGACGCCCTCCCTCTATATCCTTTGAAGACCAAAGTATCAATTGGTGAGTAGTTTAGGGTGATTGTTGTTCGTCTGTAGCGGAGATTTGGAGATTGGTGAGCTGTGTTTATTCTGATGGCTTTGAGATTGGGCTACAGATTGTTCGGTTTTTCTGTATGGGTTTGAATGTTGGGGGTTTGTTGGCTGGCTGGTGAATGTTTAGTTTTTGTGTATTTGAGATTGCTTTCAGGTGCTCTATTGATTGTTGGTAAACTAACGATCGTGTGGTGATGGTATGATTGTCTGCTGGTTGGTGAATGGGGATGTGTTTTTTGTGCTTTGGTTTTGGTTTTGGTGGGTAATGTTCTCCGGACAGGAAATTTTGGGTTAATATAGTCAAATTCAACTGCTTTGCATTATACAAGGTTGATTCACCAATTGAAAGTAGTCACTCATTTGTTTTGCCCAACCTTTCCAGTTTCCATTAAGTAGCCTGAATACAGTTCTATCGGTCACCTTTACTAAAAAATGGCTATAATAAATTAACAGGTTGAAAAAGCAACAAAAATTTGCTATGGACTTTTCCCTCCCTCTGAAGTTCTTTAGTTTGGGATGATTAGTAGAATAGTCATGCTTTACTCTTTCTACTATTAGATAATTACAGCATGAGTTATATTGTGAGGTTTATATAGCCAATAGTCATACTGGAGCTGGGAATTTTGCATGCAGTTTGTTCAAACTGAGATGGGCTCACAAATCGATTCTAAGTTTGTTGGTCTGATAGGGGGCTTTGTGCCTATGGAAATGGTGGTGAAAGGTATGTCCTATGTGAAATATTTTCTTGGATTAAGTTTTATTTTTAAGTGGATATTAGACAAGTCAATTTTCAATTTTCAACTTGCAAGTTGCTGCTCTGGATTTCTCTTCTACATGCTTGACAACTTTCTCAAGTCTGTTCCACGTTTCCTTATTATAAGTGGGGAGGTATTTTGCAGTGTTTTGAGACTGATTGATTCAGTGTCTGGATTACCTTGATTCAGTTCTTTTTTCTGGTACCAGGAGGGTTTTTTTTTGGTTGGGGGTGGCATACATTTGTTTGTATTTATGGAGAATGTAATTTTCCAAGACCTGGTGGGGTGTCATGGTATTACTTCTTAAAGGCAAAAGCCAAAAAAGGAGTAAATGTGGAGTGAAAAAGTTAAATTCAGGGGATAGGGGCATGGTCACCCTGTACATTCCTCCCTGGATTGATGAGGTTTATGAGAGAAATATCCAGCATCAGTAACTCAGAATGTCAGTGGTTTGTAGAATGTCAACCTTCTGTACTGAAAAGTTGAAAACATTTGAGAAGTGCTTTCCACTTCTTCTTATATCTTATGTATGGGTACACTAAGGGGGCTAGATAGGTGCTTCAGGTATACTATTTATGCCCCCGTGTGATTTTTCTTGAAGTTAACTGTGTCCACATTGAAGACACATTTTACACACTTTTTATTATCAGTGATTGTTCAACCTATTCTAAAACCAATTTATGATTCAAGAAATTTTGCCTTTTAGGTGCTTTTGAGCTTATCACCGATGAGAGTAAAGCTGGTTCATGCCTATGGATTACTAATCGTAGAGGCTTGGAATATTGGCCGACTCCCATGGAAGAAGCAAAGTACTTGGTGCGTTCCTCAAGTTCCAGGAAAAGGTTCCCACTCAAGGTCTCATCAGATTTCAAACTTCCTCAGAGTTTTGAAAAAATGTAAGTATATTTGACTTGTGTTTTTTAACCTGTAAAATAAACTTTTTTTGTTGATAAGTAAGAAAAGCTTGATGGAAATAAAAAGGTGGCAGAACAGTACAAGGAGCTATACTGAACCATCTACAGTAAACATGCTAGAAAAATGATAAAATCATAGAAGTCTATAAAAGGAGACCCAACACAGCATTAGCCCACAAAAACAAAGGCTGCAACATCTTGCCCTTCAAAAGCTCTAGGGACAACTCCGAATCTTCGAAGCATCTGTCATTCCTCTCCCTCCACAAGCTCCCCTAAATGCACAAAGGTTTCACTCTCCACAACGCCAAAGCCAAAGGGTTGTCAAATGACCGCTTCCAACACTTCAGCACCTCGCCCACCCCTGTAGGCATGACCCAAGGGTAGTCAATGATACTTAGCAAATGCACCCACAATTCTCTCGCTACCGAGCAGTGTAGAAGCACATGGTCCACAGATTCCCTCTCTCTCCTGCAAAGAGAGCACCAGTTGATCAAGCAAAGGCCCCTCCTCCTTAAGTTGTCAATGGTCAAAACCTTCCTTTGAGCCGCCTCCCACACAAAGAACGAAACGCGCAGCGGGACCGCATTCCTCCAAAACAAGTTGCACACCTACTTGTTTTTTTTTTTTATGTGAGTTGTGCATGAAGCTTCCCTTCAACCAGATGGCCATCCTAAGCTTCCATTAGGAACTCTGTGCTTTATAGTCCTATACTTGTAATCAAAGCTCATCAATGTACCATATAGCATATTGGTGTTCATTTTGAACCTCAGTATACGCCAAGGACAGCCAGCTCAGATTCGAATGATGTGCCCTCCAACATATTCCAAATATTCTTAAGATTGCTCATACCTCATTCACTTGTGAAGAACTTACCCCATTTCCGGTAGTTAAATGTTTGTTTTAAAAAAAACAAAAAACAAATATTTAAGAATGGAAGAGGAAAAAACAAGAAGAAAAGGAAAAGAAATAAACAAATGTTTGAGAAGAAAGGAGAAAGTGATCCGGTGGGATATTCGAGACTCAATAAGATAAAACATTAAAAACTAATATGGAGAAGCTTGGAGAGAGAGAGAGAGAAGGGGGGGGAGTACAGCTATCGGCTATGATATAATGACAATCTACTTGGCACACTCACAGTGCTCATGCACTTGGTGCTTGCAGCAAAAAGCTGTAAAGTTCTCTATGAGGTGCTGTTCTGTTCTCTCAATCCTGATGTAATTTTCTGCACTCATGCTTCAGTTTCTCACCATCTCATATGTCCATTTATTGTTTCCCTGAATAAGTCAAACACAGAAGCTAGTGGTTTGTTCCCAAATAAGTCTTACCACTTCATATGTCCATGGTATTTTTTTTAATCTTTAAATCCACTTGGTTTGCTCATTTATTTTCTCGTATGTGGTACCAGAAGTATTTTTTTTTTTCACAATAACATACCTAACGGCACTAACTATTGTTTTTAGTTCTTTCTCTTCAGAATTGTTCACACCTTAAGTCACAAGTTTCGAAATGCTACCCGCATTGTAAGCATGCCATTGAGACTGCCTATCAAACCACACCATGTTCTGGTGAAAATAATTTATGCTGGTGTAAACGCTAGCGATGTAAGTTTACTATTTTCCTGGAACATATTTGTTTTGGGTTTGTTACTCTTCTTTTGTGGAAAGTGCTTTCTGAGTCCATCTCTCTCTCTCTCTCTCTTCTCTCTCTCGCTCTCCCGCATGCATGCACGCACATTCAGTTTTTTGTTAATATATTATAATGAAGAAATTTTTTGACAGGTAAATTTCAGTTCAGGGCATTATTTCAGTGGAAAAGATACAGATGAAGGGCCTAATCTTCCATTTGATGCTGGTTTTGAGGTTAGAAAATTTCAAATGACCAAATTCCCAGAAACATATGGCTACCTATGGAGAGTGGAATTAGGATTCGAACTCAGGATCTCATTTTTTATACCATGTTGAATGACCTAATAGTTTAGGCTGCAGCGGAGAGATGAATATAAGAATCTAATTATTATTTTAACTGGAGAAAAATGATTCTATTCATGAATATGCCGTTATGTGGCTGACCATTTTTATTCGTGATTGTATGGCCACTTATGGTGGCTAGTTAATCTTCGTATTACGTTGATGTTGTAGGGAGTGGGAACAATTGCTGCAGTTGGGGACTCTGTGACTGACTTGAAAATTGGCACCCCCGCTGCTGTCATGACTTTTGGAAGTTATTCAGAATTCATAATGGTACACTATCTTGAAAGATAAAATGTTTCATGTTTAGTAAAATATGTTTGAATATACTGGTCATTGATATTTGAGGTACTCTGCTTAATGTTCGGTATGGCTCTTGACTTAGGTTCCTTCAAAACACATCCTCCCTGTGGCAAGACCAGATCCAGAAGTTGTTGCCATGCTTACCTCAGGATTGACTGCCTCAATTGCACTAGAAAAGGTTAGCCTTTCATACACACTTCTGGAACTTTGTTTTCTTACCCTTTGTCAGCACATCTGATGTCAATTACTAAAGTATTTAGATGCACTAGATTCTTTGTTTTGAATCATTATTTTTTTTTTCTTAGTATTTTATTCAGAGATCACCTTTCCCTTTGCCTGATTATTTTTTTCTCATGTGGAACTTCTAGGCTGGACAAATGGAATCTGGAAAAGTAGTTCTTGTTACAGCAGCTGCTGGAGGGACTGGCCAATTTGCAGTACAGGTTTTCTTTTGCCCAAGGGATACTTTTCTATTACATAACTTTGCTGTTCTCTTGTCATTATTTGGATGATGCAACAATTCATATTGCAAAGGAATAAAGACAGACAACAATAATTGATCGTCAATAATATCAATTTTTTTTGTTACTGGTTCTCATTATTCATTTTTGCTTTTAATTCCTGTTCTTATATAGAAAGGTGATTACAAACTTCTCTATCTGCAGCTTGCAAAACTAGCTGGAAACAGAGTGGTTGCCACTTGTGGAGGAAAGGAAAAGGCCATGCTTTTGAAGAACTTAGGAGTTGATCGGGTCATAGACTATAAAGCTGAAGACGTTAAAACTGTATGTCTCTTTGATCCTGGTTTCTCTTTTTTCCCTTCTATTTTTGTTTCTAGTTGGACTTGCGGCTTTGGAAGTTTTGTCACAATGCACTTGGGCATTTTACTTTGGCTTGCCTATGTTCATATGCAGGGAATTTGTTTGCATATATGAGTCTATTGATGGTGTTGACATCACCTAAATTTTCCAGGTTCTGAAGAAAGAGTTTCCCAAAGGTGTTGATATCATCTATGAGTCTGTGGGTGGTAACATGTTTAATCTGTGCTTGAATGCTTTGGCAATCTATGGACGACTTATAGTGATCGGAATGATATCTCAGGTTCAGTTAATTTTCTCTCTTTTTAGATTTATCCCCTTTCATTATTATTATTTATATATTTAGAACTGTTTTCTGTTAGCTTTTGTTTTTATGTTTGATGAGTAATGTTCTTAGGTCGGGAGCGTTGTTTATTATTTAACCTCAATTATCTTATACGTTCTGATGTCAGTATCAAGGAGAGCATGGATGGAAGCCATCAACTTATACTGGACTATGTGAGAAGCTTTTAGCTAAAAGCCAAACTGTGGTATGTAGCTTCTAAAGGGTAGAACTACCATTCTTCTACATCGCCAATACTCTAGTTTCATTAACACATTGTCTCTCGTTCAAATGTAAATGTTGTTGGGACACCATATCTGATTTTAGTCAAAAATAACTTCAATTAGCTCGCGGGATACTGATATCTGGTGTTTGGTCAAAATGTCCCCTTCACCCCATCATAAGGTATTATGGAGACAATCCGTCTTTAGGGAATAACTTTTTTTCTTGCCCACCTTTAGAGAATATAATTGGCCTAAGGTCTTCGCAGTGATGTTATCCATACTTGTTGTTTTTGCATTGAAATCACTCTTAATTATAATCTGATTGTTTAATCATCTCGTGTTTTCAGACGGGGTTTTTCCTGGTACAATATAGTCACTTATGGCAACAACATCTGGACAAGCTGGTTAACCTTTTCTCTTTGGGAAAGCTGAAGGTAATGCATCATATCTCATAGGATATGTTTTGTGTGTTTATTAGACTCGAAGTTCAGGTTTTTTCCCCACCCTTGTCTGAATACATTAAGTTTAGGGTTACGTACTCATTTCATTCCTAGGTTTTGACCTTTTTTAACAAATCGTTATTCGACTTTCAATTTGATCACAAAGGTCTTTGAGTTTATAATTTTGTCAAAGAAGTTTCTCTTAAAATTTTATTCTCAAAATTAATTGGTTTACATGTCATCTCCAATAATAAGTTCACAGGCGTCACCCAAAAAATAAAATAATGTGATTTATAATTTTTTTAAGTCTTTTTTCTTACTTTTTAATTTTAAATTTTTTAAAAATAATTTACATTGTTTAATTTTTTAAAAAACAAAAAATTATGAAAAAAAAACTTAGAAAAATTATAAGTCACATGATTTTAGTTTTTGTTGACATGTGTATAGGAATTAGCGTGTGAAATTATTAACTTTATAGATAGAAGTTTAACGAAAGGACTTGTTTGATAAAAATTGCAAACTCAAGAATTTTTATGATTAATTTGAAACCCTAAGGACTATTTATTAGAATGGGTCAAAACCCACAAACTAAATAGGTATATAACCCTTAAGTTTATCCAATTTCTGCTCAGGACAAGAGGGGGGATCCCCAGCCGCAGGGGGGGGGGGGGATTATGTGACTAGGTGGCATGAGTTATTATCATTTTTTTTCCTCAATTGATCAAAACATTCGCTCTTGGCCATTGTATGCCTACCTACACCCAGGCTGCCCCTCTCTTATCTAGAGCGTAGATGATATTTAGGAAATCACCCCACTGATTTTCTATTCGCCATGTCAGTGTTAGCTTTCTCTTCAAAATAACTTAGCTGGACCCAGGTGCTCGGAATTTCTAATTTTTTTGTTCTCGTTCCTTTGTATTAGGTTGCTGTAGACCCAAAAAGATTTTTGGGCATCAATGCTGTTGCTGACGCTGTTGAATATCTACATTCTGGTAAAAGCGTTGGCAAGGTACAAGGCCTTTTTTTCTTCTTCTTACTCTTGTCAGGACGATTATTGTTGTGCAACAACTGCCACTAAAACGTCTTTATCTTACACTAATAAATCTTGTACAGGTTGTCGTTTGCATTGATCCATCCTTCAGTCAACAAATGGCAAAATTATGAGCAAATGACGGGCCATTAAATAAACGAATGCGAATTTGGATCCGGGCGAGGAAGGTGGCTTCTGGCTAGAAGCATTAGCAGTTCCGAGTGACGCAATAACACTGCCAGAAACACCGGGCAGTTGCAGAGCAAAATGGAGCAGAAAACATTAGTACTGAGAAAAGCTTTGGCTCAAGTTTTGTTCCTCTTGTAGATTTGTGCTCAAACAATCTCTGCTCGCCTTTCTAGTTATCAGAAAATGAATAAAATGTAAGAGAATTTCAAGGTTCTTCGAATTATATTAATATTACTAATTACTGTTGTTTTATAAAGGAGAAGATACGCTCTATAAAAATCTTCCTTTCTGCGTGTTCTAGAGAAGGCACAACCTCTCTCTCTAGAACTTTTCTCCTCCCCCTCTAGCCGTCGCCCCCTTAGCAACCTTGTTTCCTGCGGTGGGAGGAGCTCCGGCTCTTCCCACCGCCGCCCCTTCCCTCCCCCCTTTTTTTCACCTTCCTCTCCTTCTCTTCTCCCTCTCCCTTCCCCTTTTTTTGTTCGGAATCTTGATGGTAGATCTCGATGCTCCTGTGCCTCATCGGTGGACACCGCCCTGATAGATGTCGTCTACTCCTCCCGTTGAGCATTTCATTCCCAGTCCGGCTCCAATCGGACCACGCGGGTCGACCCACGCGCGGCGCGTGGATCCTAGCCCCTTGGAGAGCCCAGCGCCAGGTGGTTCGGCCTCTCTGCTCCTTTGTTGGTGCTGATTCCGTCTTTGTTGTTGGTTTTGTTGTTTGCTGGTTTTTTGTTGTTGGTCTGTTTTTTCCGACTCCTGTGTAGGTCTTTTCGATCCCTTATGGATTTGTCATGTCCTTGTTAGGGCTGTCTGTACCGGGTTGTGGTGCTGTATCTGCTGGCAAGCTTAGGTCTGGTAGCATTGTCTACTGTGTCCGGCCACCACTTCCACTGCTTTGCATGAAGTATATAGTGGCTTTTTTCGATCCTTTTAAGGATCCCGCCAGCTTAAAACGCCTGGTCAGTGTATTTCGGTTCCTCGTTTGGAGCTTGATCTATAAAAAAATAAAAATAAAGGAGAAGATACGATTTTGGCCTATGAACTAAGCTTTTAGATTTAGATTTTGTTCATAAACTTCTTTAATGTTCTGGATAAGCGTCAAAGTCATTGACTTGGGTTCTAGCAGCATCAAGGGCGTCCAATGATAAGCATGTGATCAGACCTAAGCAATGCAGAGCGAAGAGAAAACGAGAGAATCATGAAGGAAGTAGTGAAAACGAAGATTCCGACAAAGCAAAGATTAGTGAGATTCGACCAGACAGGAAAAAAAATAATAATAAAAAACGAAGCAAGGATTCTTAAACAAAAACCCGGCGACAAAGGTAGAGTTGTAGCCTGCTGGAGAAAACGAGCGCTCTACCGTCTTCCTACCTTATTCTTTTTTTGTCGTGCAAAAACGACGATCTAAAGGTAGTCGTTGTTGTGCGTCAGGCGGAACGGCATAAAAAACGTGACTGGTGATTTATATATAAAATTTGAAGTTTTCAGAGGCACAAAGTATCCAGAGAGTTCGTACAGAAGCAGATAGAAATAGCACCTATTTCCTGTTATAGTACATAACATTCCAGTAACAAAAAAAGCACATATTTGAAGGACTAAAAAGGCGTTCCTAAATCGATCGTATACAACAACAATACTCCAGCCTCAAGAATGACGAGCCTAAACATTGATCCTGTACCACCACCCCAGCTTTCTTGGAGCAAAATCAGGAAGATTTCCAGCGAGACATCAAATACAAAGACTACTTACTTTCTGCCTGCCCAGAAAACAGAACGAATTAGACCAGCATTACTTCAAATCTCGTGACATGATCTTTTCAGTTGCTTTACAAAAACACAAATTGTAGAAGTTAAATATTACCCGCTTTGATTCTTTTGGCACTCCTGTCCAAGTTTGAGACATCTGAATCCTCGTCACCTTCTTCATTGTCTGTCGACCCAGCTGCCCTAATGATGAACACCTAAGAAGAAAATATCATGTAATTACTACAAATAAGAAACTGTATACGATTGAAATTCCACTTAAAAATGATGTTTCAAAAGTATGTGTAAAAATATTGAATAAGCCGAAGCTCCTGAACAAAGTAGACAGCGAGCATCATATATTTTACATGTAAAATGGGAAAGGACACATTTTTGGTCTACTGATTCTCTCAGGCTTTCTGCGGCAGGACACTCTTGAATATGATGTATTTAGTGATATATCACGTATCTTCTGGGTATATAGGCCCCAATATTGATGTGAGTTCTTGCATATTCACTTTTATATCCTGAAGCATAAACATGTAACAAAGAGAGGACTCCGTAGAGAATATTTATGTCTCTGCAGAACAAGTCATTTTTTAGGGATAAGATGAGTTGCTTTATGTACGTAAAGAAAATATCAACATTGATATGGGATTCATAGGGTGTATAATAGTCTATATACATGGCATTCAACATTAATACATAATGCATCCCCGGAAGGCGGAGTCCAACTGCTGACCTTAAATTCTGTAGGCTTAATTAACTGGAACACCAATGCATCCCCATCAACTAGATGATGATCAATAGCAAATCCTCTCCAACCACCGCTAAGACCGGTTTTTTCTGCAAGGTATTTGGTTAGGGACTCCTGTCCATCCTCATCTACCAATGTCATCATTTCGTCCTTGTGGCGCAGGTGCATCTTGCAAAACTGGACCGGCAGACCCTATTTTTGACCAAAGGTTAGATTCGAAAAGCACGAACTGAAAGTACAGTCAACTATGTGTCAGAATTTCCATTTTGGCTTCCTGTTCAGCGTTCACACAGTATTTCGTGACACAAAATACATATGCAATTTTGTCTGTTTACGAGAATCTTAAGAACAAAGAGCTACACAACGCCTGGCTACTACAGATGACTGAAAGAAGAGTTTTGGTTCGGAATGTCATCTTTTTTGTTTGTACTGGTTGAAAACTTACCAGCCAAAACCCACCGGTGACATGTGACTGGAGCATGGGCTTCAGAAAAGTAGGGAAGTCGGATCCCAAAGATGATTCAACTTGTTCTGCTTTCTCAATTGCATCTTGCCTGGCTCCATCCGAGGCATAGAACCGGTTCAACAAGTCTCTCCGTTGATAGGTCCTACAAGTGAACCCAACAATGGTCCCAAGATAAGCAACCAATGAATTGTGGATTCTTTGATTGATTGCTAAAAGTTTGAACACATTAGTGAAACATACCAACCTTCTGGGCCTCCCCAGAGACTCAATCGGTACCTGCCAAGAGTAAAGATGTCGGTGGAGAAATAAAAAATAAAGCATTTGAACAACATACAGCTATGATTAAGCATCCACAAAAATAAAGACATTGCCAAAAATTAGAGACATAGTGTCACACCTGGAAATTAAAATCTATCAAGTGGGTAGTGTAAAGTATCTTTAACTCCAAGTTAAATCCTCATGATTTAAGATGAACCCTATATGCTAGTCATATGACCTTAACAGTTCTCGCATACAAATAAACCAGCATGGACATGGACTGATGGAGTGTAGAGAACCAAAAAGTCAAGGAGCAGCGAATATAAAATGTATGATATAATGTAACTCAAACCCAGTGCTACAGGTGCTTTTCTTATGATGACAATCGCAAGTAAAGATTAACAGAAGGAATCAATCTTTCTTCGTTGTATTTACAACAGACGAGGAACAGAATCAGCAAAAAAGAAAAAGTAAAACATGAAACTCCCAATCGAAAAACAAATGCTTAGTGATCAGAGCCTAGATTAGGTTTATGAGAAAGAGGGAGCTGACTTCCTTGTAATTCGGAAGAGGCTTGCCCGCGACACGGCTAGACCTTCGCACTCGCACCGAAGAGATGTCTACCGGCTGCCTAAGTCGCTTCACTTGCTTCGCCTAAACGTACCAAGAAAGAAAATCCAGCCACATAATTATACTTCAAAACCCAAAAACAGAGGTAAGTCACCGAGAGAGAAAGATAAAGAGTAATCAAACACACCGGAGAGGACTTGGGGCTCGAAGCCTTGAGAGCTTGGGCGAGCTTGCCAAGATTGAGCTCCTCCATTCGCTTCTTGTTCTCTTCCACCCTCTGTCTTCTGCATTCCTCATAGCTTCGCTTGGGTTCGACCACCATCTTCCTTCTATCCAAAATGCTATTCTCTCTTTGTGTAGAGGAAGAGTTTTTAGCGCAAAGTACATGAGCAAACAGCGAAACCAAAGAAAAATGGTTTGCCAATTATTTTATTTTATTTTTAAAGAAAATGGTGGGAAAAATAGAAGACGACCGTTAGACTGTCCTCTGTCCAATTTTAGACACCACACTAGACAGTGGGGAATGGGCAATACGACCGTGTTTTGAGCGCCAATTTGCTAGGTTTGAATTCAAACCTTGGCACGTCACCAGTATACGTTGGGTACAAAGAGAGAGCCTCTGGGATTATTATAGGAATTTCGAGCATTGAGACCCTCGACGTACCTGCGCACTCAAGTGGTACGTTGCTGCTGCTGGTTGCAAATGGGATTTACCAGCAGCAGTGAACTGCTGCCATTTCAGTGCCTTTGGTGGGTCCAAGAGCTTAGATAAAACATTTTTTGGCTGTTTTCTTTGTTATGTTCTTTCTTCTTTGGCTAATTTCAGTGCAAAGGAATTATTTCTCATCTTTTTTCCAGTAAATTCGTTAGTCATATATCCAATGTTTTTTGTTGTTGATTCTTTCTGATTGAAACGAGTTGGATTCCATCATGTCTCACGGCCAAAGATAAATTGTTTAGTGATCAAGCTCTCTGCTGCCTCCGTTCGGTTCAGAGATCTCTATTTATCCTGCGTTTGATGTAATTTGTACAAACACGTTGGGAACGAGGTTTGAGTTGGGAACTCTTAGAAAAACCCTGCACTTCGCCCGACACAGCCACTGGATTCTGTCCATGTGGGTGTGTGTGTGTGTGTGGGTGTGAGAGAGAGAGAGAGAGAGAGGGCGCAATAGCTCATGAGGTAATCCAATAATTATTAATTACAGCTTCATCATATATATACACAAAAGAGAGAACCAGTGGACACAATTCCCAGTCTGGCTATTGCTAGCAATATTGCTGATACACATGTTCCTTCTAAACTATCGGTTGATGCAAGTGGAACTTCACAGAAAAAGCTACACGCGTGCAAACCAAAACATTCTGCATACTCCTGGTCCTGGAACTGTGGGTGCATAGTTTCGACAAAAAAATGCTGTGAATCAATGCCACAAAAGTTTCTCATTACCAAGGGGCACTAGCCACTTCTTTGAACACAAGCTCAAGTAGATTCTCGAGCTTGATTTCAACGCTATTCAGTTTATCACTAACAAGCTTTGCCTCCAGAGTTCGTAACTTGTTTTCTGCATTAGCTCGGTCAAGTCGAGCTCCTTTAGACCTATTTGATTCGGCCGAAATATTCACAAGCCGCCTTAGCCGAGCAAGCAGGAATCCCACCTTCATCCCCAACAACTCGAAGGCTTTCAAAGTCTTTTTCCAAATGGAAAAGTCGTCTTGTGAAGTGAAAATCTTGGAGGCTCTAATGGCATCGGCAATGTTGATGGTCTCAGAAATTATTCCAGCAGCCAATTTACAGTTGAGACCCTTAAGGAGATGGTCATGAAGAAATGTCTCCTGACTGCAACAGAGCTCATAGTACTTGGTCAGAAGGAATTGTGGTAGCTCACAGTTTATAACCAAACCATTAACGAGAATGATGAAATCCTCAATACTTCTGACTTGTTTAAAGTCAACAGCAGATTCTGATAATCTGATTCGGTCTAAACCTTCTGAACTGAAACCACTGTCAACTTCCACAGAATCTGACATCGGCCCAAGTACAGTACCACCGGCCATCGGGCAATCCTTTCCACAAATTTCCTGATAAATAGGCTTCAAACCCTCATTTACTTTCTCTTCACAAGCTTTGTTAGCATCGTCTGCACGAAATACACAACTGAAAAAAAAAGGAACTTCGAAGAAGCGGAGCATTTTGCAGCCATTTAAAAATGATCACTGAGAAGTGTGAGAGAGAGAGAGAGTCAATGCAAACTGCAATAACAAATTACCCCAATTAATATGTTTCATGCAAGCTTCCAAGTTTAAGAGGGCCAGAGCACCATCCACTTCATCTGAACCATTAGATCTCACAATGTATACCTAAAATGGGTCAGGTAAAAATTGAATAGATAATATGCAAGGGACGGGTAACATCTTCAAGCAGCATGTACTAAATTAAACCCTCTAAAATCAATGCCACAGTCTGAGAGAAGCCCCATTAAAAAATGTACATGAGAATTTTGTTTTTGGGCAATGAGAACAGAAGGATGAAATCATGAAAGGAGTGGATGAGGCCTTTAGATTTCATTTGGTAGGGAAAAAGTTCCAAATAACTGATATAGCTAATATTTTGGTCCTCAATCTTATCAGTTTCTGCAGAATATTTTATCTCTCAATCATTTGTAATAGCTATATGCTTCGATGAACTCACAGAAACCCGATCAACAACAAATACTGGAAAGAGCATTTGCTTTAATTTGAATTGGTTTTGGACTTCCCCTTTTTACACTTCTATATAGCATTGAGTACTAGCAATAGAAATCTACCATTCAAGAAACCTTTGGGTGCTAGGGTTACGTATAAGCTATAGCAAGAAGGTTCAAATGACAACCTTAAATTTGGAAGGCTGGACTAAATGGAAAACTACAGTATCTCCCTCCAGTAGTTTATGCGCAATGGAAAACCCTCTCCATCCAGCACTTAGCCCCACCTTTCCCCCAAGATATTTTGTTTCAAATTCTTCCCCACTTTCATCTTCCAAAACAATTGTTGTATCATGCTTAGGCAAATACTTATCACAAAAGTTTTTCGGGAGACCCTGTCATCCAAGTAAAAAATTAGCACATACAATAGGACTAGTCATCCATACCTCATTAAATTTACCAAAGCATGGACAAAGTGAGGATTACCAGCCAAAATCCATGAGTAACATGTGATCGGAGCATAGGCTTCACGAGGCTAGGGAATTCGGGTTCTAGATTCGCTTGAATCTCCTTTGCTCGTCTTAATACTGAAGACTGAATTTCAGGTGTGTCATATAAGCTGTCAACTGTTGTTCTCTTTCTCTTGAGACTGCACTGCTAAAGGGTTATCAAATCTCCCATATGTCATAACAGATCGACTTGCGAATCAAAAAAAGCTTACCGACCTCTTTAATTTATTTGCATCGTCAACTGCCTGTTCAAAAATCCAGAAATAACTTCAATGTTATCATTCATCTAACTACACTTGAAGAACGAGATAAAGAGTCTAAAGCATAGGCGGTAAGCAGTGAGCTTCGTTGAGAACGTGGTGGGAGCCTAGCTCGGTTTGGTTCATGTAGCAAGCTGCCAGCGCAAGTACACTGCAACCGGAAGTTGGTATTTTAACATTTTCATAAATAAAGGATACATGTTCCGTGTTCGCACCCTTTTCTGCTGTTTTTCTGTTCTCAATGACTTTTTTTTTCAACGAAAAGAAAATAATTTGAACAAACTGCAGTTTTGACAGCTACAGGCTTGTACACGATAACACGTACGAAGATGTTTTTTCAACGACACGACTTCAAAATATCCTAAAAACAAGAAGCATTTGAAATAAGCACACAGAGCACCAGAATAAAAGCAGAGGACAGTGGATTCTCACTTTCTTAGTAGTCATACTGTTAAAGCCTACAGATTTTTTTCTGGAGCAACACTTCCTTGGTCTTCGACTTCCTCCCCTGCGTTTTTATCTGAGAGTGAAAAACAAAATCACAGTTTTGAGCAAACGAAATCCATTAACATGCCATTAGGAAAAACAAAAAGAAAAGAAAACCCATTGACAGAGAGAGACGGTGGGGGAACCCGGGAGAAGGGAAAATACGGTTATCTCTCAGACTCTCTGCACTAGAAGTACAGCAATGGTCTGATTAAGGTTTGAGCAACTCAGAGCTCCCTCTGTCTATCTCGCTATCTCAATTTCTCTCTGAGTCTCATGTTCGTTATTGAGAATGAGCAATAGAAGACTCATACGTATATATGCTCTTAGACAGTGAAGATGTGAGGAAGTTTTCCGTTGGATTCAAAATTTGTCTGACCTCACTCAAATCAGAGCCAGAATTCAAAAACTGTCCACAGGCAATAGGGGCTGCTTGAGTTATGAAGCCGTTCTTAAATGAGAAAAATAAGATTAAGCTAAACAAAACAAAAAAACAAGACCGGAATGTCGCACCTTTAATTAATATTAGTATAAGTTTTTATCATTAGAATTTAGTGTTATAGATTTTTTTTTTAGTGTTTGATTCAATTTTATAGTATTTGATTTGGATTTTTTGTTCTTGCATAGTTCTATTCAAATTATACTACTATGTGAAGAATTCATTCTAAAAAAAGACTTAATTACCTTCTAAAAGAGATAGTTCATTTTACGTTTAAAGGACCTAATTATTCGTAGACCCTACTTAAGATGCTACTTTGATCTAAACCCTCCCAAACATACAAAATTAAGAGAATGTTTTACTTGAAAATATTTTAATAAAAAACAAATAAAGCCAAGTCGTAAAAATAACACTAAACACAAATTCTGATATTAAAATTTTGTTTGGGGGTCCAACTCCCAGAGTTATGTTCGTTTCCTACATTTTTTCAGGATTTAAATACATTCACAAAACTACCACCCAACATATTCAGAATTCAAACACAAACACCAATACATTTTACACAATCTCCAACAATTTTTTTACTTTTTTATTCAACATATATTTTCTCTATACTTTTTCACATAACTCAAATATTTTTTTATTAAACAATTACATCAAATCATTTCTCTCTTCACTTTACACAAACACCAATAAAACACTATTCAATATAAATATTTACAACTTCTCTAAAATCCTACAATTTTTACACCAACAGAACATATGGATTTGAGGTTGGCGGTCGGATGAGGGGTTTCCGGTAGTTGGTAAGACTTCTTTTTTTGGTGGCTATCCAAACAAAAGAAAACGAGTGATTTTCGTTGAAGACAGTAGGGAGAAAAGACATGATTTTTAGGGGCTTCATCGGTATGAAAGAATGGAGGCACACGTCTAATCTAAAGTATCGTCGAAAAAACAGAAATATATTGCTGTTAAAATATATTTACATCGTACAGTTCTCCAGCCTCACATCTGACCATCAGAAGCCCGCAGTACACCTCCATGGCCTAATAATAAAAAAAAAACGGATCTTCGCAGAGAATACTATACATAATACACTGTCTTGTGCACCCGACTCCTTACAGCATCCGCAATCGTCGTAGTGATGATTTAGTCCAGAAGCCTACTCCAGCCTCCAGGAAGATAGTATTTATCTCGCGGAATCAGGCTGATCATTTGTACATTTACATAGCTTATTGGACAGGATGGATAGACCATAACAAACATACCCCTCTATACATAGGATCTTCCCCT
Source organism: Myrica gale (assembly GCA_963930655.1). NCBI lineage: Eukaryota > Viridiplantae > Streptophyta > Magnoliopsida > Fagales > Myricaceae > Myrica > Myrica gale. The sequence goes on along the minus strand of OZ005606.1, from coordinate 9,780,280 downwards.
TATTTATCTGTACTCTCCATAACATAATAAACATAAACCTCCATGTACACATATATGTACATAAGATATAGCCCTCTTTCCTACTATTCCTGTTATTCCACAGAGATGCCCAAGAGAACACAACTCCACTACTTATATTCCCACCTTTAATTCTTTAAGCTCTTCCAGAAGTTCGATTTGCTTGTAATCTCTTAGAAGCTGCTGAAACAAACTCATGCAAGCTCTGAGCAGAGTTTCGCAAGAAGTGTTAAATGTGGAGGAGACATTATAGTCTTGAACGACGGATGCATTTAATACCATGGAAAGGAGAGTGCCTCCTAGCAGATGCAAATGGCTGCCCATTCACCGAGCCACCAAATTTGATATCCCAACCTTCGACATTCTCCGGCACACAAACATCAAAGAGGATTTGGCCAAGTACACTGTGTGCATTGATGCTTGACGGTTTAGGCAAACAAATTGATCTTTCTTTCTGTTCGTCTTGTAGAGATGTGGAATCTCTACCACTGTGATACTCTGCTGAACTTGGCAAAAAGAAGTGGTCACTTGGCCCTACTGCAACTCTTCTTAGGCTCTCGTTTGAATTCACAGCTGCTTTCTGGAGGTCACAGATGAGCTCAGATATCTCATCGTGCATACCTTCCATGCCAATTCTTTCTCTCAGTAATCTAATTTTTTGAGAATGAACTGAAGCTGCCTTGTCAAGCAAATTGGTCACAGCAGCCCTATATTGGATTGGGTAATGCTTGTAATGACCTGAAAAAGTATGAAACTCATGTGAGATATGTAACACAACAGACAATTTGAAATGCTTAATTCTACTTTTTTTCATTTATGGAATCCTGTTACTCGAGCATGTAGCACGCATATAACTAGTGACAATGATATTTGCTCTGGATTCTCCTTTAATTGTGGAGTCCAGACCATCCATACTGCAGGCTAAGGAGCATTCTCTCCAGCAACATGGGCTCGGGCTCCATGTAAAAGATGGTAAATGCTACTCCTTCCAGCACATCAGCAAGGAGGCAGAGAGGAAAACAAGTGTGATTGGAGATAATGTGGATGGAAGTCGGAATATGTATGTATGACACACAAAAAGTCAAAACTGTTGACCTGCTGACATGGTGTAAAGAACAACGTACACCACACCAAAGATCAAGGGTATTATTTAGCCACAGATGAGTCCTGAGAGCCAAAACATCTGTATGACTTCTGGACAGGTAGCTTACAGATGGTAATCCAAAATTTCACTATGAGGAGATAATTACAAACAATGTGTTGAGACAAACCTATGTGGGAGGAGCCATTCAATTTCACAAGCTTAACATCCCCACCCAGTTCTATTAAACGCTGAACAAAATTGGAGATGATTTGGTACGGTGCAAGTTCATCCTTTTCGGAGCATATAATGAGAAAAGGAGCACCAAGGTTCTGCAGAAAGAGATTTTTCATATTAACCAATGGAAAAAGAAGAAAAGACAAGTTTGATGGCAAAAGGCAAGACAGTCACTTACAACGGAGGAGTACAAAGCCTGCCAATACTCAACACGTTGGGAATCGAACCTAGTAAGATATAATGCATCCAGCCCAGAAGCAATGCCTTTTGTCACCCAAGAAACAAGTTTCGACGATCCAGGCAATTTCCAAACAGATGGGTGGAGAGTGAATCGTGCACCCAAATCACTTGTAAAATCTACTGGACTAGAATCATAGATTTGTCCCGAAATGCAATTTCTGACCAACTGATACTTGCCCTTCAAAACCAAAGGAAAAGAGAGGGAAGAGAGAATGTAAGGAATGGATTAATTTAATAAGTAGACATCATAAAGTACATCTAGCTCCAAAAGTTTTAACCGCAACAAGGAAATAGTGCATACCAAATACATCTCTCCGCAGGTGCCATCAATGAGCTGCACCATAAATGCCAAATTTATTCCTACTGACATGCTCAAATCAAAGTAATTCACCATTTAACCCCCCCCCCCCCCCCCACCCACACACACACACAAAACAAAATGATGCTTGATTTAACTTGGAATATCAAATATAGTGCCAATGATTTCCTGAGTCTACCTGAAAAATCTTGTACATGCAAGCTTTGGGACCACCAGAGAAGGCAACAAAGACTATAGGACATAGCCTAATCTTCAGCTCCTGCACCCCGACAGCCAAAAAGGATTTTTAACAAAATCAAAAGCTTCAAAAGCACCTAATCAGCTCCCTAAAATATTAGAAGTTGTCTGGTCTGGGATCACATATCATATTGAAGTTTGATGTTGGTCTATATTTCTAATAATCGATTAATGTGGGAATTCACCCCAATTATAAACTCCGCATCAGATTAAAGCTCTACAACATTTTGTTGAAATTTTATCAAAATATTTAGATGCATCTCAAATCATCAACTTAGAAGTAAACTGACCTCAGCAAGCTCATTGAGAACAGCAAATGCCAGTGACATGGCCCTCTCGGGATAGAATCTGCGCATAGCTTAACCATTAGGAAATAAAAGAGGTAACCGGTGTTGTTCTCAGTTAGACTATCGCAGCGGGTTGGCTTTCTGAACCTCAATTGTCAATTTCCTTCATGCTCTCAGCAATCAAACAGAGCTAAGGAAAGCTCAGGGACAAAAAAAAAACAGAGCTAAGGAATAGAAAAAACATACCCGTTGAGAAAATCAGCATGACAAACGAGGCAATTCCATCCGAGGGACGCGTATAAATCAACGTGGCTCTTCAAGTGCCGCTCCTCAATCGAAGCCCAAGCAAAAATCACCGCGATTCCTCTGAATTCTGCTTCCTCCTTTCTTCCCCAATAGATATCACCCCAAAGTCCACCACCACCCCACCTCATTTTCTCAAAAAAATTAGTCGAGGTACAGGACAGAATTCAATAGGTGTTCTGGCAAATTCAGCTCCGGAATTCCAATTTCGGGAACTAGGGTTTTGGGATTGAGTTGGGTTGGTTTGGGCCACTCGTGTGGGTGTGGGAAAATCTGGTAGACTACTGGGTGGTCGATTGGTCGTGGTCGTAGTTCGCTAGCTGAATTGCAAAAGGTGTGCTGGGGCCGCGTCAGATCATACACACCACGCGCATCTTAGGATAATCTCTCATTATTCACTGCGTGGGGCCGATAGGAAGTTTGCCGTGTCAGATTTTTTTTTGAAAAATTTAAGGTAATTTAGGTTATGTTTGTGTTGTAAAATTTTTGGTAATAGGTTTAGTGTTGGTATTGGGTTTAGTGAAAAAGTGAAGAGAGGTAATTTTTTATATTTTTTGTAATTTTTTTTATATTTTTTTATGAGAGAGATATTATATTGTAGTATTTTATTAGGAGTTGGTGAAATATTTTGTGAAATATTTTGTGCAAACGCACCCTTAGCATTTACTCACTTTTACGTTATAGTCTTTGGCTTTGTTTTTTAAAAATTTAGTCGTTAAATTTCTATTTTTCGACGAATTAGTCTTTTCGTCAGGGTTTCGTCACTTTCCCTGACGGAATACCCCGTCAACTGCTGAGTCAGTGTGTAACGTGGTTGAGTTTCAAAACTAACAACATTTGACAAAGCAAAAACGGTATTGTTTTATGGGCTGCATTGCTACTTTTTTGTTTTTTAACGCACGACATGCCATGCCGTTTGAAGAAAGAAAGTACAACAAAAAAGTTAACAGTTGCTTCTCACGTTGTTCTCAAGTTATTCTCCAGTAACATGTGCTTCAAAAAAACAAAAAAAAAATATAACAAAACACAAAAAGAAGGAACGCAAATAACATGTTCTTCCAAAAAACAAAAAGATAACAAAGGAGATGAAATGAATGAACGAAGTGCTGCGTTTAAGTGGTTCTTCCCCTTATAGAAAACGATGTCGCCCCCTTATATCCCTTTGGCTTGGTTGGTTTTGAGATTTTCGACTAATTGTTTCGTTTCACTCACTCCCACCCACAAAGCAAGATATCTTCTACTCTAAGCGAGCCCTAGGTCTTTTGACATGATCCGGCGACAATTGGTGCAAAGATTTCATAAGAAACGATTGGGAGCGGAGGCGGCAATCGCACAAACACCCAATGCGATATGTCTGAAAATATTCAAGCTGCTAGAGAAGATCAAGCAGGACTCTCACATATGTGTATGTCAATGGCAAAATCATCTTCTGTTTGAAGTAGACCACCCATATGGACGTAGACATATTGTAGATCTGGCTGAAATGACATGTTCTTGTGGGAAGTGGCAGCTTACTGGAGTTCCATAAATCCATGCTTGTTCTGCAATATACCTCCGCAAGCATCATCCTGAGGCATAAGTAAGTGACTAGTATCGCTTGGCGACATACGTGAATATGACATGAGTGTAGAGGTTATGCCAGGACCCGAGGAATGGTCTCGACCTTAGAAAACAAAGAAAACAAACTCAGTGCATAGTAGATATTAAACTCAAGCTTGTAACTTTTGGATCATAAACCAAAGAAAACAACCAAAATGCTCATTGTAAGTTTCTTCTCCTTTCATTTTCTCTCCAATTAATATTCCTTAAACTCAAGCTTGTAACTTTCGGATCATAAACCAAAGAAACACAACCAAAATGCTAATCGTAAGTTTCTTCTCCTTTCATTTTCTCTCCACTTAATATTCCTTACATCTAAGCTTGCAAAATTCGGATCATAAACCAAAATGCTCATTGTAAATTTCTTCTCCTTTCATTTTCTCTCCAATTTGGATTTTAGAAATTTATCTGCTCTCAGATTTGCGTGACATTGAGAAAGTTGGAGTTGTAGACGCAACAAACGTTAGAAGACGTCGAGATCTACAACCAAGCTATCGGTAACGCTTTGCTCAGCTACGGTGGAACTAGAGCAAAGCTTCGTCGAGATTTGCAGAGATATGAGTTTGGGATTTTAGGGTTCTAAACGAAATAATGAGAATTAAAATTCGTGGAAGCACATGTTATTGCGTCCCTTCTTTTCGTGTTTTGTTTTTTTAAGCATCTGTTAGTGGAGAATAAGTTGAGAACAACACGAGAACGTAAGAAGCAGTAGTTAAAAAATTTCGTTGTACTTTCTTTCTTCAAACGACATGTCGTGCGGTAAAAAACAAAAAAGTAGTACTGCAGCCCATAAAACGATATTGTTTTTGCTTTGTCAGATGTTGTTAGTTTTGAAGTCCAGCCACATTAGAAACTGACTCAGCAATTGACGTGGCATTCTGTAAGAGGAACTAACGGAACCTTGACGGGAAGACTAATTCATAAAAAAATAGAAACTTAATGACTAATTTTTTTTATTTTTTTTAAAGGACTATAACGTAAAAGTGGATAAAACCTAAGGACTAAAGTGCAAAATTTCTAAAATTTAATTTTTGGTAACTAGTTTTATTATTTTTATGATTTGGTCACTGCGAATTTTTTTGCGTGTGAGTTTTTAGTCATTGAATTTGTCACCTAGTTACGGGTCTGTTGTTTTTCCGTCTGATGACAATTCAGCCACGTCATCAGACATTTGAAATTTTTCTCTCAAAACGACAAGCAGCCAAAACGAATGCACCTTTTCAATTTTCCATCGAATTGGCAAAGCCAAATTGTATTAACTGTTCATAGGTCGCATCAAAAGAAAGCTCAAATAAATAAACTTAAGAAAAAAGGATAACAATTTCAGCAGAAGATTTTTCCTTTTCATTGCAGGAAATTCAAGGGAAGACCAAAACCCACGAAAATATGACGAAACAACAAATAGATAACAAAGCTCCAAACCTAAGGCCAAGTAGTCGCACAAACTGGATTTTCTTAAGAAGGCCATCCGATGAAAGAAGAAAACCTCCGAGGGTCTCTATTGAGAGAGAGAGAACGACCTAAATGTAAACAGATAAATGCAAAGAGCGAAATGAGAGAGCAGAATTAGAAGAGTTGCAGAAGGAAACCCACGAAAAATAGGGAGCGAGATTCAGTCCCGACGGTACGGGTCCGGATACGTCCAGACCCACGGTCGGGATTGAATCCCGAGATAATGGACGACTCTCATCCATTCTCGGTAGGGGTACCGGTCGGACCCCTATAATACCGGTGCGACCGGTACGTCCCGACGAGAATGGACAAGAACCGTCCATTCTCGGGATTCAATCCCGACCGTGGGTCCGGATACGTCCGGACCCATACGGTCGGGACCGAATCCGAGTCCCGGAAAATAGAGGCATCACCTGAGAATTTCAAGTCTTTCAAAAGATCAAACTCTGAAAGCGGAATTAGTTTCCTAGGTAACTGAGACTTAGATGTGATGCAAGTTTAGAACAGAGAAAGAAAATCGATCCTTCAATGCAGGGCGGCTCAACCCTTAGGCAACTTAGGCCCCACTTTAAGCAAGAGGCTCCATAACTTAAAAAGAAAAATAAAATAAAATAAAATAAAATAAAAATAAAAGGCCCTTAAATGTATGATGAACAAATAAATTAAAAACAAATGAGATTTAGGCCCACTTGATTAGTAATTCTAAAAAAGTATTTTTAAATAAAATTTTAAATATTTTTTAAAATTTTTTATATAAAAGGCCTAATTTTTAGTATGGCTTTAGGCTGAGCCGGTCCTGCTTCACTCCACGGACCAAACCCGATTTGGCTGCACAAAAGCCACCTAATAAATTGGATCAAATTCCAAACTAGGGCTGTGCATGGGCGGTGGCGGTGACGGTTACGCCACCCTCCGCCACCGCCACAAGCGGTGATGGATATGTTACCACCTGCACCGGTGGTAACATATAACCGGCACAGTGGTGATGGAGATTGTCAATACATCACGGGCTATCCGAGATATAACTGGAAACTTCGTAGAGTTTACCTTCCACCAATTTAGAATATCAAATTCTGGACTCCTCTCTATAACTCCCTCGGATAAATACCTTTCAAGCTCAGATTTGGATTCCAACGCCCGCTGTAAAATTCTCTATTCAGCAAAGTAATCATCGTCATCGTCATCATCAACATCAACCGTAGAGACACCCTCCGCCACTGCCACAAGCGGTTACGCCACCCTCCGCCACAGCCACAAGCGGTGATGGATATGTTACCACCGGCACCGGCACCGGTGGTAACATATAACCGGCCCAGCGTGGCAGTAACACCAGTGGCGGTGAACCGCTACCACCACTGGGCCCCGATTATTGGGCCTTTTAGGCCCTCTTGGGGCATTTGGGCCCATTTGTTGGGCATTTTGGGCCATTTGGACTCTTTTTTGGGCCATTTAGACCCTTTTTTGTGGCGTTTTGGAGACTATTTTGGGAAGTCTTAGACCCATTTTTTTGGGCATTTTGGACCCATTTGTACCCCTTTTGGGATGTTTTTCAGAGTTCCCGAATCCCAATTGAACCACCTATAGGCTATAATATAAAACAAATTGCACATTGATCTAAAAAGCAAAAATAGAACAATATAATGATTCATAATCTAAACAAAGATCTAAAACAATTAATGAAATATAAAAAACAATATAGTGAAAATTGTATCTAAGACTAAACATGTAGGCCATATTATTGATCCCCATGACAATAATTAAGTTTAATCATGAAGATTCTTATCATATGACCTTTTTTTATTTGCCCCATTTTTTTTAGAATGACCAAATCCAATATTTGATCATTCTCAATTAAAACACTAAAACGTGATTTTAATTTTCACTTACAAGTTACAAAACTACAACAAAATTAACAAATTGTCAAATACAAGTTAGAAAACTTACAAGTTAACCAAACTGCAACAATACACAATACAAGACAACACTATAAAATTACTAAAATACAACATTATACATACATGATAAATCAAATAAACAATGTTCAAATAAAATAGCATAAGGACTAAAAGGTGGGGCAAATGCAACATGCGTCCTACTCCATCTCGATCTCCGTCGTCAAAGTTGATATCTCTACATAATTCAGAAATAAAAAACATCAAATTATAATGATTACATAATATTGAGTATCAAATTTCAAAATTTAACCAAAGAAAAACTGTACCTGAATCGAGTCGGTAAGTCTCTTCATCTTCAGTTATGTTATCAGATACATCAAGTTCAGACTCAACCACTCCCACAATAGGGTCTTTCAGCAGTCTTTGGAGCCAACGAACTCCTGAAAGGAATCCAAAATCTGTCCTCTAGTACTAAACACCGACTCAGAGGGCACAGTGGTGATGGAGATTGTCAATACATCACGGGCTATCAGAGATATAACTGGAAACTTCGTAGATTTTACCTTCCACCAATTTAGAATATCAAATTCTGGACTCCTCTCTATAACTCCCTCGGATAAATACCTTTCAAGCTCAGATTTGGACTCCAACGCCCGCTGTAAAATTCTCCATTCAGCAAAGTAATCATCGTCATCGTCATCGTCATCATCAACATCAACCGTAGAGACAGTGCTATCGACAACAGCAGAATGAGGATTAGTAGTACTAGTACCACTCCAATACTCGGAAAACATCCTCTCAAATACACCTTCTACCTTTTTTGTCATCTTCGTCCCCTTTGCCTCCTCTAATTGGTTTTTGAACCAATATTCCAATGCCCCCAATTTGTATCGAGGATCAATCAATGCTGCAATGAATAAGAATCCATTAACCTTCTCTAATCACCCCAATACTTATTATATGTCAATTGCATTTTCAATGTCATATTCACAAGATCTTTTTGCCCACTGGATCTATACCTTGTGATACGTCTAGTAATCTTAGTCAACTCTTCAAAGAATGCATTAGATGTGACCAAGTTCGATCCTGATACCCGCAAAGTGACTTCATAGAATAACTTCAAAAATTTTATGACACCACGAATGACCTCCCAATCCTCAAATGTAGGTGGATCCAAACCTTGCCTCCCATGCCCATCCTCTTGCAAATAAAGAACAAAATGTCCATCCAAAATCATCATTTAATCAAATGCTTTCTGGTATTTCTCAGCCACATTCAACATAAAATACGAGGAGTTCCAACGGGTTGCAACATCAAGACTCAAGAATTGGCCATATACAATGTTTTTTTTCTACAACAGCTTTCTTGAAAGTTTCTAACCTTTGAGGCGAAGACTTGACATACTTGATCATATTGCGGACTTTAGCTATCGAATCATGCACATCTTTCAACTCGTCAGATATAATCAAATTAAGAACATGTGCACAACACCTACAATGTAGATACTCATGTCCACACACAACCTTCAAAATGGAACCACCAATACTTTCCATCAATTGCTTTCTTTTGAATTGGTCAATTGTCGCATCGTTAGAAGATGCATTATCAACTGTTATCGTTAGCACCCTATCAATATGTCAATCAAGCAGACAATCTTCTAATTCCTTTACAATACTTGATGCTTTATGGTCTTGGATCCTCTTAAATGACAAGATCCTCTTATGCAATGTCCAATTACAATCAATAAAGTGTCCAGTCACACACATATAATTATAATTTTGAATTGATGTCCAAGTATCTGTGGTGAGACACACTCTATACTTATTCACCCGAAACCCCTCCTTCAACTTCATCTTCTCCCTTAAAAATAATGACATGCAATCTCTCATCAACGTATACCTCGAAGGCATCTTAAACCTAGGTTATAAGTAATGCATCAATGCCCAAAACTCAACCTTGTGAACAGTGAGAAATGACAATTCATCTATAATTATCATTCTTGCTATCAACTCTTTAATAGTCTTCTCATGAAACTTACGAGTGACCCCCATCACCCCAACATCACCACTACTCGCCCTCGTTGCATCATGATTCAACAACATCTAACCAACATCCACATGACCCACTAAAGTCCTCTTGTAATAAACACAAGATTCTAAATGTTGCTTCAATCCCGATGTCCCATTTTTCTTGTGATGTGCAGGAAAATCTTTCTTACAATAGTGACAAGTGGCTCTAACATTCATAGCATCATTTTCATCAACAACCTTAGTGTAGTGTTGCTAAACCGGAGACTCACGTGAGTTCTTCCTCTTTTTAAGTGGAGGAAGTGGTGGTAACCCACGTGAATCAGACCCAGTTGTTTCCATACTCTCAGTAGGAGTGACTGGACAAGATTGAGAAGGTGTAGTAGCCACACTACTATCTATCACGTTAGAAGACTTCTCAATCAAGTCTTACTCCTAGAAGTACATGATTGTGTCAAATCCATATGAAAATAAAGAATATAAAAATACGGATTTTTAAAAACAAAACATAACATCAAGTATCAATTTCTATTCAAAGTAACCAATCAAACAATCCAATCAAATATATCCTCAAACAGAGTCACAAACCACAAGCTTAAATCTCATCCTCCAACAGATTCACAAATCACACCTCAAGTATCCAAACAAATTTAAATCCCATCCTCCAACACATTCACCACAAGTATCCAAGCCCATCCTCCAACTGACAACAGATTCACAAACCCTAAAGCAATTTAAGTAACTAAATTTAATATAGTGATGAGATAGAAACACATACCTGATACCACAATCAAATAAACCAATTTAATTAAACAGAGAGAGAGAGATGTCACTGCCAAACAGATCCAACCCACTGAAACCTACGATTAAGAGAGAAAATGTTCAATTTATCTCATAATTTAGCAACTCAATAAGATAATATGCATCAATAAGATCCCTTTCAGATTAATGATTATGTAGAAACTAAGAAAATGGTTCATAAACAACGAAGTCCAAGCCAACTTAAAATCAAATCCAACCCACTAAACAGAGTCTTTATGTAGCGGAATTGACAACAACTTCAATATGGAATGAATTATCTGCAGCAAATATTTCACAAAAGGAACACATTGATCACAACAAGCAGCTACTGAACAGGGAAAAAACAAGAGCATCTTATAAGCTGACTCTATTGAAATAATCTCTATAAGCTACTGATCCACTAAAGTGTAATAATCTCTATTGAAATGCCTGTTAGAACTGACAAAACAGTGCTAACACAACAAGCAACTACTGAACAGGGAAAAAACAAGCCAAAGTCGTATGCGAAACAACATTTTAGAATAACTCTTCGTATACTTCAAGTCATATTTTGTACGTATAAATTAAAACTACCAAGTTCCACCAACAGTGTGACAGCAAATTAGCAACATATCTGGCTTGTACATTATAACCCGCACAAACTTGATTGTTTCCCCCTCTCTCATTAGCAACTTGATCGTCTGAAAACACAATTTAGATCTGGCTTGTACATTATAACAAAGAAGTGAACGTAAAGTTTGGGAAAAATTTCGGCAGAAACATATCTCAGGAGTTTAAAAGGCAAAAAATAAAACGAAAACATGGGAAATTTAAGTATTTACCTGAGAGGGAAAGAGATATTTTACATTGAGACAATAAGAGGTAGAGATGAGCTAAGGAGAGAGAGATGAACGCGAGAGAGATAGAGAGAGTTACCATGGTCCGTGAGGCACCAATAGGTAGACGGCTGACGGCGAGGAGGGTAGTGGCAGAATGGCGAGGTGCACTGGGCCGGAGGGGCGTCGTGAGTGTAGGGGCGTCGGGAGGGCTGTGCCGCAGCTGCCGCTGTGGTCTCGGGCTCTCGGGGAGGCAAAGTCGCGAAGTGAGGAGGCTGAGGCAATTAGGTTAGGCAAATGATAAAACGAAGGGGTCGGGGGGGAAGCGGCTGCGAAACAAAACCCCAAAGAGATAGGGTTAAACGACATCATTTAAGGTTAAAAAAAAGGTTTTGGCGGTTCTACCGCAACCGCTGATATATTTTCTCCTACTAAAGGCTACCGCCCCCGCCCCCACTAATGAGCGGTTAGCAGTGGCGGTGTCGGTACCGGTTAACCGGCCCACCGCCGGTACCGGTGAACACCCCTATTCCAAACGCTAAGTTGGGAAACCAAATGTCATAATGATACTGTTTTGTTTATTTTTTTAATGCTTCAAAACGGTGCGGTTCAAAATCTATTAAGTTACCAAATTGTTTATGTTTCACTAAATGACAAATAAGAATACATTTCAGTTAATGACAAAAAGTTGGCTTTGCCAATTCGATGGAAAATTGAAACGGTGCGCTCCAATTTTTATCGCTTGGCTGCTTGTTGTTTTGAGAGAAAAATATCAAATGGCGGTTGATGTGGAAAGTGAGGATGACCTAGACAAAAAAAGCTGACGTAATTGAGCTGCAGTTAAAAAATCATACGGAAAAAATAATGGAAGGATCTCATCGTAACTAGGTGACAAATCCAATAACTAAAAACTAAAAAAAAAATTGCCAGTGATAAATAATAAAAGTGGTCAAAACCTAGTGACCAAAAATGAAATCGATCCTTCACTGCAGAGGGCTCAACCCTTAGGCAACTTAGAAAGAAAAAGAAAAAGAAAATAAAAATAAAAAGGCCCTTAAATATATGATGAACAAATAAATTAAAAACAAATGAGATTTAGGCCCACTTGATTGGTAATTTTATATATGAAAAAGTATTTTTAAATATTTTTAAAATTTTTTTATATAAAAGGCCTAATTTTTAGTATGACTTTAGGCCTATTTTTTATTGAGCCGATCCTGCTTCGCTGCAGGGATCAAACCCGATTTGGCCGCACAAAAGCCACCTAATAAATTGGATCAAATTCCAAACGCTAAGTTGGGAAACCAAATGTCAGAACGATACTGTTTTGTTTATTTTTTTATGCTTCAAAACGGTGCGGTTCAAAATCTATTAAGTTACCAAATTGTTTCTGTTTCACTAAATGACAAATAAGAATACTTTTTAATGACAAAAAGTTGGCTTTGCCAATTCGATGGAAAATTGAAACGGTGCACTCCAATTTTTATCGCTTGGCTGCTTGTTGTTTTGAGAGAAAAATATCAAATGGCGGTTGACGTGGAAAGTGGGGATGACCTAGAGAAAAAAAGCTGACGTATTTGAGCTGCAGTTAAAAAAGCATACGGAAAAATAATGGAAGGTCTCATCGTAACTAAGTGACAAATTCAGTAACTAAAAACTAAAAAAACAATTGTTAGTGACAAATAATAAAAGTGGTCAAAACTTAGTGACTAAAAATGAAATTTCTTCAACTTTTTTTTGCCTGAAAATAGAATTCGTACATATTATCTCGCTTATTTGTGGGACCAAATATAAAACAATTGAAAATAAAATAAATAACAATAATAATGATTTAAACTTTTCGAGGAAAAAAAAATGAAATTAATTAAGAGACTAAATAGGCACAATATATAATAATTAAAGATCTTTTTTGTAGTGATGAGAATCACGCACACCAGTTACGTTTAAGAATATCCAATTTGGAGGGCTTGAAATGGTGTCACATTCAATGTACCAATTTAATAATTAAATTCGAATATTAACCAAAGTCGAAAAAATATTTATGGAATATAAAGAGAATTAATATGCGGGGGCCATAGAATGTGAACGCTTAAGTATAATTTAAAAAAGAATGAGAAAATGGAGAAAAAATTTCTAGATCATGCATGAACTAACAAAGTTGATGATATAAATCAACTTCTTTGACCCTTTTATGACGTGTGGATCCCTTTTTCCTTCCTCAGATTAGATTAAAAAAAAAAGAGAGCAAATGATTATAGACTAGAGTAGTCAAAACGTTGAATAGTAACATATAAACATTTATTATTATTATTATTGTAATACATAAGTAATTCATACAAATGACCAAAACAAAAAGCCCATAAAATAATGGACTACATCAGTCTATCACTAACAATATGATCAACGAAAAACCTAGGAGAAGGGGGGGAACCATGACCCAAGCTGAAGTGTCTGAAGTCCCTTCTTATTAATTTTTTTTTATCTTTTTAGATAACGACGATGAACTCCACACACCGAGTCGACTTTATACACAGGCCCAATTGAACTGTAAGTAAACTTCAGAAGAGGGCTCTCCATTTAAGTCATCAATATGATTTTCAAAGGAAATCGAACTGCAGATAATACACACACATCTCCTTTACCTAACCCCAGTGGTAGGGCTGCAGAACTTCGGGTAAGTCGGTTTTTAAATAATTGTCACTTACACCTATATCGTTAAAGGAAAAAATCGGCCATTAGCGGTTGCGGTTTCCGGTTATCCTACATTCATATTGAGCCATTTTTTTTAGCATTTTACGCACTTGGCACAATGTATTTTTTTCTTTTTTCTTTTGGTCCATTAATCACATATCAATAAAATCTAAAATAATGAAATCCAAATTCCAAAATCAATAAAATTAAAGATCATCTTAAAAGATAAGGTGAAAATTTAAAGTCCAAAGTAACAGAGACGTCATTGTAAGTAAAAACTATTACCTTTTGAAAAATCCAGTTTAGACCCTAACAATACTTAGAGGGGAGAATATGTGTTTTCCCTCTAATTAAAAAACCAATAACAATTTTAAAACATGTTCAAAACCTAGTAGGGTTTCCCTTGGTTGGTTTCACAAGGAAAATCTAAAAATTCAGCAATTTTTGAAATTCGCCGGAAGGCGCTCAAGCGCTCGTCAAACGCTCGTCGATCGCTTATGTTTCTGTCTGAAATTTTAACTGAGCGCTCGAGCGCTTTTCAAACTGTAGTTAAACGTGATGACTCTGTCTGAATTTTTGAACTAAAATGTATTAGAAATTTGAACTAAAATGTAATTGAGTGACTTATTCTGTAAGCAAGGTATAAATTTAATAGTGATTTCTCAATTTTAGAAATTTAGATAATTTGTTAAAATTTCATAAAAACTCATACATTGATTTTAAAAATTTTCGTGGTAAAATCTCGACCTCTTGACTTATATTATGCGGTGTACTTATTCTGCAAGCAAGGTATAAATTTAATAGTGATTTCTCAATTTTAGAAATTTAGATAATTTGTTAAAATTTCATAAAAACTCATACATTGATTTTAAAAAATTTCGTGGTAAAATCTCGACCTCTTGACTAATATTATGCAGTGTACTTACCAAAGTTTGACATTAAACTCTTTAATTAGGATTCCAATGGCTTCATATATACCCTTCTAAATACAATAAAATTGTAATTTTTTTTACCAAAATTCTAAATAACTAGTTCATTCAACTAGCAAGCTTCTTGGTACCAAACTTGAATGTAAGTATTTGATTAGACAAAACCAACAAAAAATCTCAAATATTTAGGTGAAACTAAACTATTGAGTAGACCTTGTTATGCTTCTATAATACTACGTCTTCAGATGAAACTAAACTATTGAGTAGAAACTAAACTAAAAAACTTAAAAAAAAAAATCTCGGTGCCGGTGGCATTGTGCAGCCCTACCCGGTGGGGTGTTTTCCTTTGTTATCTCGGTGATTGGATTCTTGTTAGTTTTGCCCACTGCGCACGAACCCTTCTAGTTTGGACCCAAGTGAGAATTCAGTCTTCTGGGGTTAGGTCGGCAGCTAAAGCCTGTCGGCCCGAATTTATGCCCATAGCAGGGCCTAATTCTTAGATTGATAAGTGCTTATCTGCATCAGCTCGTAGGGCCCATTTTTGTCCCATTTTGGAAGAATTCCCTTTCTTCTCTAACACCAGCCTAGATAGAAATGGCTTCCCTTTCTTTTGGATGCTAAGTAAGGAAAGTTTCTATAAACCAACCCTTTATTTTGTATACCTTTTTGTTAATTTGATTTTAGGAATAGGGTAAAAAGATAAAGATTTTTTTGTTGTTTAAAGGGCCAAAAAGTCACATAAGGAACACCCCTAATGGATTGACCGTAAGGAGGTATTTTCTTTGGTCTTGCGATATTTACTACTAGGGCTACACTAGTAAGAAGATTCAAACTCCATGTGTGGAGATACAGTTGTCCAACTATTGAGCTGACACTTGGCTACTACAAAAGTAAAGGAATTCTGTAGTATGGACGGTTGGATAGTTCCCAACTATAAGCCAATGTGTGCGCGAATCTGAACGAAATTTGCATGGAAGCCAACCATCTCGAAACTAACAAATCCACGGGGGGAATTCCTTTTAATCAGTTTCGTAAAGAGAGAAAACGGTAAGAAACACCAAAATCAAAACCCAATCCCTGCATTCATTAATAAGCAACAACATTCGATCCACCCAACTCGCTCTCGCCTCTCTGCCTCCGTGCAAATAAAATAAGTGTTTAAATGCATCTTATATCTATGTGGTATTCGTGAATTGCAGATATATTCATGAGTTAAACAAAATCATTTTAATACCTCCGAGGCAAAACTTTAAGGTTACAATATGTCCCTCCGTTGATAGGTCATTTGAAAGACTAACGAAATAGAACGCGATCGACCTCTAAATTAAGCGGTGTAGCGGTCGACCGCTTCATTTGACTACTTGACATCATATGATTGGTGCTGACGTGTCTATTTTTGCCACATCAGTATTTATCGTTAATCTTTCAAACGATACATCAACGAAAGGTCATATTGTGACCTTAAAATTTACCTTAAAAATATTAAAATAACTTTATTACCTCACGAATATATTAAAAATATTAAAATAACTTTATTTACTTCACCAATATATTTTCAATTCACTCATAGCATAGAAATATGAGATGCATCTAGCCTAAAATAAGGGAAGTGGCATCAGATCCAAATCAAAAGCCCAAATATCGGAGACCAGCAGACCACCATTCCACCACTGCACGTGCAGCCCTACTCTTTTTGGCATTCTTTATTTCTTTATTCCTTTTACAGTAAGCTTTTTTTCTCTTTTTTAATTTCTGTTTTTTTTTTTTGTACTTTAAAAGGTAGGAACTAGAAGGGCCGGAAAGAACCCCCCACATGCAAAATTACACACCGCTTTTGGCTTGCATATCGACACGTGCAGTATCATGCCAGTCATGTGCATGTATCTGTTTCTTTTGTTTCCGACACTGCCCTCTGCCGTCCCATCCTCCTCGGGGATTCTTTTTCATCACGAGTACTTTGTGAGGTGTTTTGTGTATCTTTTTACACAGTTTGAAAAAGGTCAAACAGAAAAGAAAAGAAAAAGCCCCCGTGTATTTGCTCGAAATGGATGAACCTTGAGAGCGCTCTCCATCCCAGAGTTAGGCAAGAAGACCCAAGGGAAACGTGAGACTGCTTTATCACATTGGCTTCCAGGCTGTGTTGAATATGGTCTAATTGCATTATTTCTGTGCGGTTTGTGCTTTTTCTTTTCCTTTCCACAGTGGTTTAAATCTCTTTTCTCATTTCCTTGCGGTTTGTGAATTTCCCGCCCCTCTTTTGGCTCGCATTATCTGCGGACTCGGGAAAATTTACAGCTCAAGAAGGGGGGAGTGGGGAATATTCCAAAAACAGGCTCGAATCATAGTGGGGTAGGAGGATAAGCAAGGAAGCTGGAAGGAACTTTGAAAAACCAGCCAAAAAAGAAGCCTAATTAACAAAAAGCACTTTCCATATCCACATACATGGATCCATCAATGCACTTTCTTAGTGAAAAATAAAAAAAATAAACAGAAGAAGAAATAAAAATAAGAAGGGATATGTCTGCTGCTTGTTCGGGATCAGTGGAACTCGTAGTTTACAGACTACAGAGATGGGTAGAGCAGAAAAAGAGTTTTTTTTTTGCCTTTTTATTATTGAAATGTGTTTCATTCCGAAAGGGATGTTTGCAGACAGAAACAGAAGCTTCTTTCAGGAGTTGGGGAGTACAATGGGCAGGCAGTCTCAGAGCTTCGTTCTTACATAGAGAATACTCGTACTAGATGAGAGAGAGCTGTCCAATAAACCAAAATCCACCTTCTACTACTACCTCCTTAACGTGAAAGTCGCATGCAAGCCTCTACGCTACCCAGTGTCAGTTTAGCAGCTCTTTCTTCTTTCTCTCTTTTTCATGGCTTCAAACGAACCCATTGGTACCGACCCTCCAAGGGCATATCCTTCACAATGTCATAATTGTACCTGCAAGGAAAGAGGAAAGTTTGTTAGTTCGTTAGGCTTCGATTCCCCTCCCACCCCGGCTAAAATAAGCTTGTAGAGTGAAACCGCTTATCATGCGCACTCTCTCTAGCTAGCGCATAGTGAGGTTTACATGACTCACTTCTCAGCGAACCGCTTTTGCTCGTATTTTTCGGCTGTTGCGAAGAACTCCTCGATCTCCGCCTCTGGTGGAGTCTTCGCCACCGGAGGACTCCCACGATGATTCGCAGACGAAGGCTTCATCGTCAGCGGGTCCATTTTGTCCGAGTCTCCACAGAGCTCGCTCGACGGGGTCGTCTCTCTGCTAAATAAAAGAAGAGCGTGAAAAGGAACCAACAGTTACGAAACGCTTCGTTTTAAATTCGAACAATTTGAGTGTGTGTGTGAGAGAGAGAGAGAGAGGAACTGAAATAAACCTGAATTTGCTGTCGATGTACGTTGAGTCTACGGTTTCAAAACTCTTGGCCTGCAATCGCATTTTCATGAAGCGTGGATATATATCGTAATTAATACGAGCATTTATAGTCACGGGAACAGATAAATGACGGGAATTCCAGGCAAACTTCGTTTGGTTGCTCAGAAAATACGGGAAAATAGTGTTGTAACCCAGAAAATCTACTCAGATAGTCCAAATTGACCAATTCGAATGCTTGTGTGGAGCTGTTTGAATTTTCTTTTACTTTCTTTTGGGGAGGCGGGGAGAAAAAGCAACCAAAAAAAAAACGAGAGAGAGCTCAAATATTGTTTTCTACACTTTTCCGCATGGGAGTAACAGAAGGAAATTTTAAAAAATTGAACTATGCACCCAAAAACTTCACCTCCAGATCCATGAGCTTCAAGCTGTCCCTCACCACCTCGCAAGACTCATTGCTGGAGCAACAAGACGCCGGGAGCTGGTCCGTACAAACGCTGGAGCACAAAACACCGGCGTTCGCTTTGGCGAAATCCTCAGAATTCACCGGAGTGACCGCATTCTCCGGCGAATCCATGCACGAACGAGTGCTCTCTAGCTCAGCATTCGAGGAAGACAAACCCACAATTCTCCTCTTCTTCGATACCGTCGAGACCGTGCTGGAGGCCTCCAGCACTGCATTCCGCTTACAGTTCCTGACAGCATCCCCCATTTTCTATTAGTCTCCGTCACACACAGTTGGCACTCACCAGTTTCTGTCTCTTTCAGGAGGAGTACTATTCCTTTTTCCTTCCTTTCTGGTTTGCTTTCCTTCCTTTCTGGTTTGCTATTTCTAGCTTCGATACAAGCTGGGAGAAAGAGGGAGAGAGACTGAGAGAGAGAGAATGGAGTGGGAGGATGTTGAGGTGGCGACCGTGTAGGATAGACGGTTGAGATTCGATGCTTTAAAAGTGTGGGGTTGAGGGGGTTTGTTATCCAGTACCGTTCGTGGACGTGGTCCTGCCGACTCCGTAAAAGAAATGACAAGACGACGCGAACGGTAGTGCTGCTGTCACCAACCAACGCATCGGGGCGGTTGAGACCTGAGGGATCCCCACAAATCTGACGGCTCATTGATTGCTCTTCCTTACATGTCCAAACGCATGGCAATTACTAACACGCACCGTTTCACCGTTGGCCAATTCATTCGGTTACATGATCTTGTCCCTCTCTTTTCTTTTGTTTTTTGTCTCTTTCGTGACTTTAACGTTATTATTATTTTGAATCTAAGGGAAGGGGCACCAGAGGGGTCATGGCTCTCGGACATCCTCAAAAAGTGTTTGAAAAGAAAGTAGGGGTTTTCTTGTTTACTGGTCTCCAATGGATTTTATTTGATGAAGAAAAATTGGATCAGATGAAGGAAAGGGTTGATTTAAGTTTACTACTTACCACAGAAGCTTATAAAGGGGTAGGTTTTATCTTCAGGGAAGGGGCATGTGGAGTGACGAATGGTGAAGTAGCAAAAAATATGGCCTAGTGATAAGGGCTCGCCTCGCTACGACCTGCGGCTGCAAGCCCTGCACTTTACGTGCACAGAAGTAGTGCAATACGATCATGCTTCTCTTTCTGTTCGTTTGTTTTTAAGTCAAAAATTGTACAAAACAAACTAATTGGGGAAGGAGTACCCAATGGAGGCCAGCATAACTCAAAATCATTGTCAACTAATCCGTAAAATTATTACATAAACTAGCCGGCTAACATCTACTCTTCTCTAACTTGTTCTTCATCAGTTTTAAAGCAAAGAAAAGTACAGATTGCAGAAAGTTTATCTTTTCACCATACCCAAATAATGAGAGAGAGGGATTGGGACTGTAAGTGGAAACAGTAGTACTGCAGTTGATGAAGTTTTCACTGCATGAAGGGCAGGAATCGTACCGCGAGTCTTGTCTAGTTGGGACAGAGAATGAGCAAAAGCGTTGGGGGAACCTCAAAGCTGGTGTGGTCCTAAATTCAAGAAGTTTACATTTCATTACCATCTCTAAGTTTCTGTCTCTGATTCTGACACTAAATTCACATACATATATCGATATTTTGTTTTCACCTAAAAACCAAAGGAAGTTCGGATGGTCATGTGGCAAGAAAACCAGGTGAAGGACTTGAGTGCCCAGAATAAATTACCCAAGTACATTAGAGGAGGGAAAAGGACGACTTGATGCTAAACTAGCCTTCTGCAGGACGTCATGGAGCGAGCTACAAGCCTACCCGTATCAGCAGATAATGAAGGTTGGCCAAAAATTAGTTGGTAATAAGTTCCATTTGAGGTCTCACTTAAGGTGCTCACCTAGTCACCTGTTATGCGACTTTCTTTCTAAATGCATCACCAACTGGACCACCCAGATCCGAGATCTGCTTCTGGCATTTATGGAGATTTTAAGTGTTGGGGTTGTCCCACATCGGTTGTGGAAGAAGTTGGTGGTCAGTTTATTAGTGTGAGGGAAAACCCTACCTCTTGAGCTAGCTTTTGGGGTTGAGAAGGTCCAAGACCACCTAACACTGGTATCAGAGCCTAGGTTTACCAACAAGTCTCGAACCCAACAGTCCATGGGAGAAACGAGTTGTCTGCATCCAACCCAGAGCCCGATGTGTGAGGGAGAGATTGTTGGGGTTGTCCCACATCGGTTGTGGAAAGGGTTGGTGGTCAGTTTAAAAGTGTGAGAGAAAACCTCACATCTTGAGCTAGCTTTTGGGGTTGAGAAGGTCCAAGACCACCTAACACTGGTATCAGAGCTCAGGTTTACCAACAAGTCTCAGACCCAACAGTCTAGGGGAGAAACGGGTTGTCTGCATCCAACCCAGGGCCCAATGTGTGAGGGGGAGATTGTTGGGGTTGTCCCACATCGGTTGTGGAAGGGGTTGGTGGTTAGTTTATTAGTGTGAGGTAAAACCTCACTTCTTGAGCTAACTTTTGGGGTTGAGAAGACCCAAGACCACCTAACATTAAGTTGGTCATGGGGCGGGTGGGGAACGCCTGTATCCGTGTGCCTATTTTTTCCATGCCAGTGTCAGTTTGATCCTTCTGTCGTGAAAATAGTGGATTTAAAGGCTTGTTTCATAGCATTCGTGCATCCCCTCCCACAGGAAAAAATGCACAAAACAACAGAAAAAAACATATTTCATTTCGAATCTCTAGAAGTTGCAACGCATGAATGGGTCCTCTTGCCGATGGATGCCGACGGCGTAGAAGTAAAAAATCAGTCTCTTTCCTACCTTAGAACTCCCTTGTATTGTTCAGTGTCCATAAGATCAGTATTTGACGGTAGAGAGAATGAGAGGCTAATTACCTTCTGACGGGCCATTTTCACTATGTTAATGTTTCCCTTTCTGTATATTTTTTTCCCTTTTGGGTTAAGGGAAAAGTTGCAGAGGACGCCATGGATGTTTAAAAACACGTCTTTCCAGAACAGAGCTCACAGTAGTCCTCTCACGTTATAAAGCATTTCTTGTTTCTTTAACTTCAAGATTCCTGGAAGTGTTCAAAAGGGAGGCTTTGATTTGCGGCTAAAATTCACATGAAATTTAACGGGGAAAATTTGTATCTGCAATGTTCTGTCAGCAACATGTGCACCATTTGTAGGATCTTAAGGTTCAGAGAAGTATATTTCATAACAAACCAAGAAGTTGGAAGGCAGTAGTACTTCTTTTAGTTCAAAGCAGTAGAAAATAACACTAGCTATAGAAATCGCTTGGTCGTGGGGCTATGAAACGTCTCCACAAACACACCATATTAAGCATCAAGTACGACTGAGAAGTCCAGGTGAGAAGCACCAGCACACGTAGGGGACCAGAACAGGCCAGGTAGACAAAGGAAGGAAACAGGTGCAAAGGAGCCCGGGAGCAGTTCTCGTCATCCTTCATTTCCAGGGTGAATGGCGTTAGTGTCCATATAGCTTGTTTCGTCTGCATAATGTAGCAGATAAGCACAGCATGCTATAATTCCCGGCAAGCAGTACCTTTGAAATCGAGGCAACTAGTGAGCTCTGGATCAGGGACTTCTTATTGTGCAAAGAAAATCCAGAAATACATATCGATTTGCATCTAACGGGCAGTTGATGCTTTTGAAGAAATAGGCAAAGACAACCAGTTTACAGGCCCACATTTTCAACGTATGAACAAATTGGCAAAATTGTATGATGTTATAATTAATAAAGATCTTTTAGCACCCGGGCAGGGTACAAATTTTTCACGTTACAATTTATTCCCTCTAATCTCCCGTCACTAAATCGTCGCTTCTATCTAAAGAATTTGGAACAGTTTGGATCTCCCATACCGTGCAGAGAGACAAAATTGTATCGGCGGACCTCTGATTTTCTGTCCTTGCGTAATTTTTTCAGAGATCTTAGAGGCCTCTCTTTATTTGAAAGAAGCCAGAGCGTTCCTTGTGTGCAGCATCAACATCTTCCGGAGATGCCACTGCAGCAACCACACCTTTATCTTTAACTGCCTCAATCACATCCGCAAATTCCTTGAAGTCTTGTAAACTGTGAGGACAACGGGAAAACTTCAGATCACAGAATAAAGGTTCGAAGGTCATTTAACGAAAAGCAGAACAGACCAAGGAATGACCCAACGTCTGCAGGAATAGTTGATTAAAATTGAATTACAGATCACCATAAAAGAATCTATCCGCATCTTGAAACTTTTTCCCTTCGAAGCAAGGTAATTTAGAAAGAAGGAAACTCAAATTGCTTCGATATCTACAGGTCATTTGCACTGTTTGCCCTGTTATAAAGTAAATGCAACCGTTGTCGAACTACTCACAGCCCCTTCTTT
Organism: Myrica gale; assembly: GCA_963930655.1. Lineage (NCBI taxonomy): Eukaryota > Viridiplantae > Streptophyta > Magnoliopsida > Fagales > Myricaceae > Myrica > Myrica gale. Next base: position 9,757,175 of record OZ005606.1, on the reverse strand, counting down.
TCTTCCCTACTCCACACAGGCTCTGTGGCATAGATTTGGCATGCTTTTGAAAATGAGTCCATGCATAAGTTAATAAACATAGTCTTTTACCTTGTTGTTAATATCTGTTCAAGTCTTCTTTGCCTTTCTTCTTCTGTGATTCCCAACAAATACAGCAGCATACTAGAGAGAGAGAAAGCAGGAAAATAAACAAGAGAGAAAACAAACGAGTAAGTTTGAGCTGTACTCATACACTAAAAATTTCCAGTCAAAAGGAACAGTAGATTCAAGTGTAACATCTGTAATTGCATTGAAGTGCAGTCACATAATTAGGTCTAAAAAAAGGTTGCCTTTTAAAGATTGCTTTTGAGATACCTGCTATAACCTTTAGCATCAGGGAGCTGGTATGAATCCACATCTCCAATGGTCCCAATAATGGCTTTTGTAAGTGTACCATCATCCATTTCCAACCCACGGAGGAAATCCGCAGTTCCATCATACACATCAAGTGTCTTTAACAAGTTGGGGTCACGATAAGATAAGAAGGAGAATAATCCTATACAAGAAAACCAAAACTGTGAGACCCAAAGTAGTAAATACACTCCTTCACAAAAACATAACAAGACGAGATTGTACCTGAGTGAGTATCAAAGTCACAAAATCCTCCATAAGCCCCACCACTAACGCGCACCCGATCCCATAACCAAGTATTACTGATGTGCTTTGAGATTACATACGCACTCCCATCAAGTTGATAACCAGTTTCGTAAATGTTAGCTGCTTTTCCAACATAATTTACCTGCAAGAAGACAATGGGGAGAAATAACTACATGGAATAACTAGTTCTAAACAAGGCAAAAAAGGAGGAAAAAATAGAAATTCTCACCTGAGTGGGTATCACAATGGCCTCATTCAGTAAAGGAACCAATTAGTTGTTTCCACGAGAGAGTTGCTGGGAAGTGAATCAAAAAATCTGCTAACAAACTTTTCTGAGTTCGTGAGAATTTTCCCATCAGCAGTCAGATTTATCAAGCAACCATTCCTTGAAAGTAAGGACTTGCGAATCTCCTCAAGAGACGAAGAAATTCCAGCCCAATCCTGATCAACCTTCTCTTCAAGAGCTTGTAAGAATTCCAGGTAACTAAAGTAGACAAGAAAAAAAACTGTATAAGACAATAAAAAAAACAGTATAAACACCATCATGTATGTAAAACTGCTAGTCGTTTCATATTGAGTGGAAAAAAAAACACCTTCAGTCCCTTCGCAGACACATTCGTTGTTACTGATTGCTAAAAACATTGTCCCACAAAAGCGATGCATTGCGTTCAACCAAAAGTTAAGCTTCACTTTGGCTTAAGAAAGATTGTCATAAAGTAAGAGCTTCAGCAACAGGGCCAGAGCAGGTGATATACTCCAGATGAGAGGCTAAGAAACTCCTTTGAGCTTCAATCTCACTCTAAAATATTGTTACATGCTTGAGAAGCCAGCTGATAAAAAGAAGCAAGGAGGAAGCGAAGCTGCCTACGAAGCTTTGTTCCATCCAATACAAGAGGACAGTTATGCCTGCTTCAAGGGCACCTTATTCCCTAAGCAGTGGTTTAGGTCAGATCCATTATTGGATCACTTTTTTCGGGGTTAATATGACCCTCATAGCTCAAAGTCTCCAAAAACTGTCCTAAGCATCAAATAACATCTATAAACATTCAAGTCTAAATATACATAAATTTCACGGCATTACAATCACAAGGTCCTGGATATGAGGATAAAATCTTTAAATGAGCCCTTCAACCAGAAAAAAAACAAATTTCTAGTTCACTGTATTCCTATGAGGTGAAACTAAATGCTTCCATAAAGCAAGTAGACAAAAATCAGTTGAATACGTAAACAGTCCAACCTGACACCACCCATCTGCTCAGAAATCCACCCTGAAACATTTAACTTTGCGTCCATCCTTGCAGCCACAATTCCATGACCACTACCCCTCAACCGGTTCTGAAGAACCAAAAAGGTACCAATGTTGAGATATATGAATATTTATTAAGGTCCAGTTCTGTTCACTATTTTTCTGGAAAAATGCAATACCTCCATTATTGCTTTGCTTTGCAAGACAAACTGTTTAAACCGCTGCTGATCTGTAAATTGAACTTCTTGAAGAACACGGTTAACCTACAATACATGCACGAATCCTTCAGTCAACCAATTACCCAAAGGAAACGACATATTTGAGAAACGACTTACAATAATGACAACACATACCAAAAAGGTAAGGAATCAAGTAGGGCAATGGTAGTAATATGGTATACCAAGCGCCTGACCAACACGGTAAAGAAATAAGAGAGGCATACAAAGTTGTGGAAGAAGTCCCTTAGTAAAAATGGATGTTTTTATACTAATTGAGGGGAGTGGCCCTCTCCAGTGAAGAAACATGGATATTCTAGTCTTTGCACACAAAAATTTGTTCTTTCTTCTCGCAGTCAGCTATGTAAACTCAGGCAGCAAAGGTTCGAACAGGATGGAGGTTAGTCTTTCTCCTCTGTTTAGGATGGGGCGGCAGGAATAGCTCTTGACGCATCAGCATGGATTGACACCTCCACATTTCTAACCTCGGGAGAGGACATTGATCGAGCTTTTCCATGCCATCCCTTCCAAGTTGTAGTCTATGGACGTGTATTCTATAGCAGGGAACTAGGACCAATAGAGTCAGACACTTAGCTACATCCGCAAGCAAAAGGACACACTCGCTAACAGTCCACCTGGTGCTACATCATACGCACATTGGGAACGTAGATAATTGTAACCATATACATATAAAATGACAGCAATGGAATGCCAATCCTCTTTCCTTTTGGTGGGAAGGCATCAGGAAGCCGGCAGCAGGATTATAGTCAGTACAGAGACTTTAACGAGAGCCACAGGTTCTAAGTAATCTGTAATACAATGCAACTAACATGACGGGTAAAAACTTTAAGCAGAATGATTTAATCAACACAATGATAAAAATAACCAAAACAAAAATTCAAAGATTATTTCTCAGACTAGACTTAAAATAAAGTATATTAGTCCACTCGCTTAAGTAGCAAAATGACAGTGATGAAGAAAAAAGTAAAAAATTCTCCCATAAATGAATTAACGGGATCAACTTATATGTTCCATCAGAGATCACAGAACTTGGACCCTGTTGCGCCTGAATTACACTAGAAGTTAAATATTTAACAATTATTGCAATATTGATCCAAGTGTTTCAAATGGATAAATCATTCTGGGGTTATTCATGTTAAGTATAGAAAGAATTGATACCAGGTTAAATAGGTCTTCAGCACGTTCTGCCATGGCTTTGCCTCGAACAACTATATGGCTACATGGATTCACCTTGCCTCGAACAGATGATGTGAATGGATAAACTGATATTCCTCCTGTTTTTCTTCCAATTAACTGGTTAAGTTGCACAAAAGTCAAGTCTTTTGTACCCATCTCCAGCAATGATTGACTGTCAAGAATTTTGTAAATTAGTTCAAAAATGCATTTCATATCATCTCTAAAGAGGCATATAATATCCATTAGACCTTATTGTCATTGTCAAACACGGATACACTTCCATACCACCTTTTTCATTTTCTTTTTGGTGGCCAAAGGGTGAATGTTCTAGAGGTCATTTTTTCCTTTTAGTTCTGATGGATAGAGCAAAGAGAGTCTGGCATTATAAAAAAAGACATCAAACTAAAAAGGATTGGAGAATAGAATCAATCCCACTTAGGCAACCACAATAAGGAAGAGAAGAATGAAAACCTCAATGTAACACAGATTTGGCAGGTCCTTGAATGGATATAATAATAGGAAATATGGTTTTTCTTTCTAGAACTAATTCTTCAGTGGAACATCCTTTTATATTCAGAGACAAATTGAACAGAAGAAGACATCAATGGCAAATTTAGCAGCGATAAACAGAAACTCTTAAGGCAACAACTCACCAAAATAGTGGTACTAAAGGGAGAAGCTCTTGCTTCAGTGAACCCATATTGAAGACAACTTCAGTGTACAGGACATCATTTGTGAAAAGATCGTGCTGCAAAACTTTTACTCCATTGATATCCCCTACCTTAAGTTAACATAAGAACAACCGATGAGCTCTCCACCTGGAGGAGAAACATGTAGTCCAAACTCAAAATACAAAGGTATTGATAACCTGTGTTGGAATGCGAATAGGCTCTTTTGGAATGTCGTGCAAAGAGAGGCTTGGGACACTTCTCAGAGCTTCTGGTGGATCAGGAGTTTCCTGCTTAAGCCTTAACTTCCGTGTAGCATGTCCTAGCTTAGCAAGTTCGTCCTCTGTCATACTTGCTCTTAACTTTCTCCAGAATTTCTTTCTCGGCTTCTTCATCACGAGAAGCTTTATCTGGATCAGGCTGGCAGAGCAAATAACCAAGATATAATTACAGAAGCATAACATGCACAAAAAGCAAATAAAAACTTATACGCTGGAAAGGAATATGTGAGTACCTGCATTTCCACAGTAACTCAATGAGGATTGTTTAATATGAATTTCTCTATTAAAGGAGAAAAACCTGCTTTGGCGCCTTCCTCGGCTATTCTGGCTTTTAGGTCCATCAAGGGTTTCTCATACTTCAACGGCTCGAAGGGGTCCATGTCATATATCCATTTACCCTATACAAAAAAAGGTACATAAATATAAAACAAGAGAAGGATGCCCAGTTTGTAAATATAAAAAATCAGGGCCATAACTTACAATAGACCGAGGCATCAGCGACAAGCCACGGGGAAATGACCCGGTGTTGTTTTCCCTAAGAGAAAACTCAATTGTATTCATGGATGCCTCCACAGTACTAGCATCAAAACCCTCCTTTGCTAGCTTTTGAAGTGTACTCACAATTAATTCTTCCGCCTTTTGAATGTCATCTTCAGAGACGCCCTTCAATCCAATACTAAATTGAGGTTGTAGAAGCTCATCTTCAACCCCACCCCCAACTATAGCATCTCCTAAACCACTTTCCAGCAAGGTTTTCCTTAATGGGGAAGCAGGAGTTCCCAATATAAGATGATCCAAGAACCCCAGGGTAAGCTCAGTTTCTAGATCTAGGGGATTATCAGATAGCAACCAATTAAGGCATACCATATGCTTCTTCTTCAGATCCCCACCTTCACCAGCGGGATATTTCTCAACAACCCTGACTGGTTCTGAAAATAGTTTTTGTCGCTCAATCTTTGATTCATCAGGAGCAGAACTTGGATCAAACATATTGAGATACTCTGCGAGAGAGAGAGAGAGAGAGAGAGAGAGAGAGAGAGAGAGAGAACATTCTAAACTAAATTTCACCAAATCTTAGAATAACCATTGAAACTAAATGACTTGAACAAAAACATGAAATCCCGAAAGTGTGAACAATCGATAGCATTGGTCTTGTAATCTATAGGGCCTCATTAGTAAGTGCTACAAGATCTTGTACATCGGAACCCATAGTTATGGAGCCGTATCCATTAGTATGGAACATATTCTTTTCCAAGTGAAATCCCCTAGTATATAAAGGTGTGAAAAATTGCTTTCGTCGTTGTTGAACGGCTACACAAGTCTAGTTTTCCATCATAGTTCTTTTGGGAAAAAATTCAGCCATTTACATCAGGGAAAGTCCTCAAGGGCAAATACAGATAAAAATTGATCTCATTTATTACCACTCAGGATCTGTAGGCGTTGAGTTGGATCATCATCTCCATAAAACCATATCCTGGCATTACTGGGGTGATAATATTTACGGTGAAATTCCTGTAAATTACATTCAGAAAAAATAGCAGAATATTGTGTCAGAGACAATAATGGATACTCACAACTGCATTGAGTACGCATCTAGGCAATTTGGCAACCACAAGATGTCACATGCAGATAGCATCGACAATGTTACTGCCAAGAAAACTAAATTTTACAAAGACATGAAATAAATTTGAATGGAAAAATACCAAAAACCACAAAACAAGGCAGCCATCAACATGATAAAGTAGAAACCAGAAAACTGCAGCACAATTCCTATAACATGGAATGCATCAAAACTTTAAAAACGCAAAACAGAGACTATTGCAGAAAAAAACCAATGCTCTGCCAAAATATTTATCAATGAGATATGATTCGGTGATATGATTTGGTGATCATATTTGCATGTGATTTGATTTGGGGCTATGATTGTTTCCTTATATATTCTAGCTGTAACTATGGTAACGGGAAATGAATTTGGCTGTTGATTATTCCCTTGTATAGTGTAGGTCGATTCCTTGTATTGTGGGAAACCTATGTAAATCTTTGTCTATATAATGAAAGAGAAACCCGAGAGAAAGGGCATTCAGACCAATTGACATGGTATCAGAGGCTCCATTCTGATTTTCGTCTCTTTGTGGTTGTAATCACTGTGTGCAATTTTCATCGCAACTCTTGAGGTGTGTGGGAAATTTCTTTTGGTTTCTGTGGAGGTTTCGGGCTTCCAAGTCTGTGGGTGATTCTCGGTGACTCTCTGAGGTGGTTGTCGTCGCATCTCGGTGGCTGGGTAATGCTAACTAGTGGCTGTCGGCACTGGCGGTGGTGGTTGAGGTGACTGTCGGCACTTTCGGTGATCCTCGGTGACTGGATGGTGGTCCTCTGTGGTAGTCGGCATCTTCTGTGGTGGCTGGGGTTGCTGTCGGCAACTTCCGTGGTGGCAGTGGAGATATCAACGCTTCTGTGTGTGGGTTCGACATCTTCTGTGGTGGTTGGGGAAGTGTTTTGTGAGGTTTCGATAGTTCATAATAGTCACTGTCGAGATTGTGCTGGGAGGTTGCTTCTCATAATTTGCATTTGGGTTGGCTTGTGTTGTTGGACCTATTTTTAGGGACGGAGATTGCTGTTGATTTTGTCTATTGTCTCTTGGGCCGACTGTGGCTATTATTTTTTTGGCGTGGGCATCTTCGTTGGAGTGCAACCTGTCTTTACTTGGCAGCTCCAGGTCTTGTTCTTATTGGGCTCTTGTTGTTGGGCTGTTTCCGTGCATGGGCTGCCTTTTCTGTGAGTCTTGTTGTGTTTCTTTCTTACTGGGCTCTTGTTGCTGTGTTTCTTACGTCACTGTGAATCTTACTCTTGCTGATTTCATTATGTCTGGTGAAAATATTCTTGTTCGTTTTAATGGAAAAAATTACTCGACTTGGGAGTTTCAATTTAAGATGTTTTTGAAAGGCAAGGAATTGTGGGGTCATATTGATGACACTACTAAAATTCCCACTGATGCCAAGGAGTTGGCTCAATGGGAAACTCGGGATGCCAAAATTGTTTCTTGGCTATTAGGGTCAATTGAGCCTCATCTCGTGAACAATCTCCGTTGTTTTACCAATGAGAAAGAGATGTGGGATTATTTGTGCCGCATTTATTTTCAAGCCAGCAATGCTCGGAGGCTTCAATTGGAGTTCGAGACCGCCAATTACAGCCAAGGTAATTTACCTATTGATCAGTTATATGCAGGCTTTATTAACCTTTGGACAGAGTATTCGAGTATTGTTCATTCCAAGGTACCTACGGTGGCTCTTGCGGCTCTTCGAGAGGTTCATGCTGAGAGCCAAAGAGATCAATTTTTTATGAAACTTCGCCCTGAGTTTGAACTGACACGCGCTGCTTTGATGAATCGTGATCGTGTACCCTCCTTGGATGTATGTTTGGGTGAGTTGTTGCGTGAAGAGAAGCGTTTGTCCACACAATTTGGTATGATCCCTGAGAAAACCACTTTTGAGGTGGTAAATGTTGCCTATGCTGCCCAAAGTCGAGGTAAAGACAAGCTCCAATGTTTCAGCTTCAACGAGCTTGGTCACATGGCCCAAAATTGTCCAAAGAATGTCTGTCGCTACTGCAAGAAAGCCAGTCACATCATTAAAGATTGTCGGGTCCGACCTCAAAATCGCACCTCTCATGCTCTTCAAGCTGATGTTCAGTCATCCTCTCCGGTTGCATCAACTCCCGTTAGCACTGATTCCACAGTCCTCACACCCGCCATGGTGCAACAAATGCAGCAGATGATTGTCTCTGCTTTCTCTGCCTTGGGACTTCAAGGTAAGGGTACTCCGTTTCCTTTTCCTTGGTTTGTTGATTCAGGTGCCTTTAATCACATGACTGGTAGTTCGATGGGTCTGCATGATGTGCGTAAGTATGAGGGTGATCAACATATTCGAATTGCTAATGGTAGTACCCTTCCTATCACTGCTACTGGTACTTTGGGACCTTCCTTCCGTGATGTCTTTGTCTCTCCTGGCTTATCTCCAAGTTTGATTTCTGTTGGCCAATTGGTGGATCATAATTGTGATGTTCATTTCTCTTGTGGTGGTTGTGTTGTGCAGGATCAGGTGTCGGGGACGTTGATCGCGAAGGGGCCTAAAGTGGGACACTTGTTTCCATTATAGTTTTCTCTTCCCATTGTTATTTCTCTCATGTGACGGCTACTGATTCTAATAGTGTGATCTGGGATAAGAAATTGGGACATCCCAATTCTGTTGTCTTAAATCATCTTATTAAACATGGTTTTTTGGGCAATAAAGATTTGTTTCCGCCTTCTCTTGCATCTTTTGATTGTCCCATTTGTCGTCTTGCCAAAAGCAAGACCTTACCTTTTCCCTCACATGGTAGTCGTGCTTCTAGTAGTTTTGAGATTATTCATACTGATGTGTGAGGAATGAGTCATGTTTCTTCGCATTGTCATTATCGTTATTTTGTGACATTTATAGATGACTACAGTCGTTTTACCTGGATATATTTTCTCCGCTCTAAAGCTTATATGTTTTTTATCTTCCAAACTTTTGTTGCCTTTGTTGAGACACAGTTTGGTACTCGCATTCGCGTCTAACGCTCCGACTCTGGCTGAATACATGTCACATTCTTTCCAATCATATCTTCAACAACAGGGGATTATTTCTCAATGATCCTGCCCTTATACTCCTCAGCAAAATGGGGTTGCTGAGCATAAGAATCGACATCTCTTAGATATTGTTCGTTCTTTGTTGCTTGAATCCTCTGTGCCTCCGAAATTTTGGGTAGAAGCTTTATCCACTGCTGTTTATTTGATCAATCGTTTGCCTACACCTGTTCTCAACTATGAGTCTCCCTATTTTCGATTGTTTGCCATTACACCTGAGTATCAGTTTCTTCATACTTTTGGGTGTGTTTGTTTTGTTCATCTCCCTCCTACTGAACGACATAAAACTTGCTGCCTAGTCTATTAAGTGTACTTTTATGGGGTATAACACTGTGCATAAAGGTTTTGTTTGCTATGATGTTGTGGCGAACGAATTTAGGGTCTCTCGTAATGTGATTTTCTTCGAAAAACAATACTTTTTCCAGACCCATATTATTTTTGTTCCTTCTCTTGCTCTACTTTCTTCGTTTGATGATGTTCCTCCACCTCCTCTTGAGCGTTTCAAACCAGGTCTTGTGTATCCACTTCCTACACCGCCCCTTCCTGACTCTGCTCTCCCCTCTGATCCTGTGCTGCTTCCATCTCGTTGTTCCACTCGTGCTTCCCGCGCACCGGATAGGTATGAATTTCCTCCTACCTCGCTTTCTGCCACTATTGATTCTATTGTTGTTCCGCACTTCTACACTCAGGCAGCCACCCAAGCTTGCTGGCAACAGGCCATGCAAGAAGAGATTCAGGCCCTTCAAGATAATCATACTTGGGACATTGTCTCTTGTCCCCCTGGTATCAAACCTATTGGTTGCAAATGGGTGTACTCTGTTAAGTTTCGATCTGATGGCTCGTTAGACCGATATAAGGCTCGTCTTGTGGCACTTGGCAATCGTCAGGAGTATGGTATTGATTACGACGAGACGTTTGCCCCGGTTGCTATGATGACTACGGTACAAGTTATTCTGGCAGTTGTTGCTTCGAAAGGGTGGCCTCTTCGGCAGATGGATGTGAAGAACGTCTTTCTTCCTGGTGACCTTAAGGAAGAAATCTATATGACTCCGCCTCCTGGCATGTTTACCAATCTTTCCACTGAGGTTTGTCGGTTGAAACGATCTTTGTATGGGCTCAAACAGGCACCTCACACTTGATTTGACAAATTTCGTTCTACACTTCTTGCATTTCATTTTGTTCAGAGTCACTATGATTCTTCCCTTTTTCTGCGTAAGACTGCTACAGGAATTGTCTTGTTTCTTGTGTATGTTGACGACATTGTCATTACTGGTTCTGACGCTCTCTTGCTTCAGCAGTTGCAACAACATCTCAAAGCTTCTTTTCATATGAAAGATCTTGGGCCTTTACAATACTTTCTTGGGCTTGAGGTGCAGTTTTCTCGGGGAGGTATATTTGTTCATCAGCACAAATATACACACGGGGTTATTTCTTTGGCTGGTCTTGAATCCAGCAACTCGGTCCTCACTCCGTTGGAGGTGAACCTGAAACTTCGTCAGGATGAGAGGTCGTTTATTGTGTGAGTGGACGGGTGAGATTAGAAGTTGAGAAATCTAATGGCTGAAAAATTTCACGTCATTTAATGAAACCGGGTCGGTTTCACCCGTCCACTCACACACTCACACAATAACTTTTGCCGTCAGGATGAGGGCGAGCTTCTTTCTGATCCGTCCTTGTATCGCCGGCTCGTCGGGAGTTTAAACTATTTAACGATCACTCGACCTGACATTTCATTTGCTGTCCAACAGGTAAGTCAATTTATGCAGGCTCCTCGACATCTACACTTGGCAGCTGTTAGGCGTATTCTTCGTTATCTCAGGGGCACTTCTACTCGTGGACTATTCTTCCCTAAGGGGTCCTCTTTACACTTATCGGGGTATAGTGATGCTGATTGGGCTGGTTGCGCTGATACGCGTCGGTCTGTTACTGCTTGTTGCATATTCTTAGGCACTGCACTCATTTCGTGGAAGAGTAAGAAGCAGGATCGCGTATCAAAATCCTCGACTGAATCTGAGTATTGTGCTATGTCCTCTGCCTGTTCTAAGATCACGTGGCTTCGCGGTCTATTGGCAGAACTTGGTTTTCCTCAGCTTGCTTCTACCCCTCTCCATGCTGACAACACTAGTGCGATTCAGATTGTTGTCAATTCTGTTTTTCATGAGCGCACAAAGCATATTGAAGTCGATTGTCACTCCATCCGTGAAGCTCTTGACCAACATGTTATTCATCTTCCTCACATTTCCACCGAACATCAGACTGCTGATGTGTTTACTAAGGCTCTTACTCGTCATCGCCATCAGTTCTTGATTGACAAATTGATGCTTCTTGATCAGCCAACATCAATTTGAGGGGGGATATCAATGAGATATGATTCGGTGATATGATTTGGTGGTCATATTTGCATGTGATTTGATTTGGGGCTATGATTGTTTCCTTATATATTCTAGCTGTAACTATGGTAACGGGAAATGAATTGGGCTGTTGATTATTCCCTTGTATAGTGTAGGTCGATTCCTTGTATTGTGGGAAACCTATGTAAATCTTTGTCTATATAATGAAAGAGAAAACCGAGAGAAAGGGCATCCAGACCAATTGACAATATTTAGGCTCCTTTTTTGACAATTTATACAAACAGCAATGCATTATAGATATTAGATAGGCAAAAAAAGACCCGACTGAATCTATCATCGAGAGTGGGAAAAGGAAACAATAAATGATTAATATACAAATCAGAATTTTATCTCAGCTTAATTTAATAACTATCATGCTCAAAAGAAAGAGCAAACTTGTAAGTCATTTAAGCCAAGATATGACACCTAATCAACACTATTTAGTACAAGAATCTCAACATGATGCCTGGGACAAACCTTGAATTCCTCAAACTCGTGGATCTCCTCCACTGTCAACACCGTAAGTATTGTCTGGGAAAAGAGCCTGCACCCAACGTCACATGTAAGAGCTATCGATATCATAGGACAAAATGGATAAAAGAAATGAACCAACACTTTCAGAAAACAACTGAAACTTGATGAACATTGAAAGCAAAACATTAATCTTTGGGTCATTCGGAATGTTCCTTTCAAAACACTTCTAGTCATATAGTTCTACTTATAAACTCCAAGAACCATCATCATGCCTCATGAAAAAATGTGTTTATTTAAATATAAGTAACATGAATCCTTGGAATGACGAAGACCAACAACCTCAACAAACTCCAGAATTTGTTAGTAGCTGTCATGTTTGAACGCATATAAATTAGGTTCTCAAAACCGTGTAATTTACAAATCTGTATTGTGTATTGAGTGCCCAAGCATGACTTCTATTTACTTATGTAATGTGCCATAATATTAGCACCTGCAGTAGAATGATATTCACACTTAAATACATGAGTAACTCCAGGAAACAATACATTACCCCTTGTGTGAGAGAGAAAGGGAGAGGGAGAGAGACCATCCATGGACGACTGATTCATGTCCATAGTAAAAAAGAAATAAAACATATTTGAAGCTTGTCCAGTATGAATCAAGTAAATATAATACCCTAATTATCAGCACATTGTCGAAGGCAATATTTGAGCTACAACAATCACTGAGACCACTGACAGAAAAATTTTGATAGAGAATGCACAACTTGAGCCGCAAAGTTATCAAAGTGTAATAAATATAGAAATAAACAAAAGACAAGAGACTTGCCTGTTGAGCAGTCCGCCCTAATATATTATCAGGCTGGGAATAGACACCTTTCATCTCATTGAAGACAACACCTGCAAATACCAACAAATTCATTTATGAAGAAAAGAAGAACATGAATTGTATACTAGGAACCACATGGATTCCATATCAGATTGTGTAGAATTAATTGTTGGATAGTTGATTGAGAAAGAAACCTTTATAAGATATATCATCAGTTTCAAGCTCATAATGCCAACCCTCCTGTTGGAAAGTATGGATGTCCTCTACACACTTAGGGAAGAAGACAGCATCCAGGTAAACATCAACCAAATTATAGAAATCCTGTGGACAAAAAAATTAATAAACACATAAGGTGAATCCCAACTAGATCCAAAATTCAAAGCATATGAGTTCTCAATTCCATTCAAAGCCTATTTTTACCTTCGTATTCGTGGAAGCATCTGGGTAACAGGTCCTATCAGGATATGTGAATGCATTCAGAAAAGTATGCAAGCTGCCTTTCAATAATTCAACAAAAGGCACTTTCAAGGGATATTTCCTTGATCCGCACAATACACTGTGTTCCAATATGTGTGGAATCCCAGTGGAATCTTTTCTGCAGTAGCAAGTATCCAGATGTAGAGCAGCTGTCACTTAAACACTCACCAAAGTAATGTGCATAAAAATTCATGTGTAACTTTCTTCATTGAGACTACTGTAGCCCAGCCCTAGAAAAGAATCCAGCATAATTCAAATAAAACAAAGGCAATTCCAGCAAATGCAATAAGAAGAGTTTCATCAATAAACAAGGTCTTAGAATTTCATGACATCCAATATTATCTTGAGTACAATTTCGACAAGCATCATATACTGGTCTGATCCAATGTTACACCTAAAATTTTAAATTTTTTGATTTCTCGGGCGTACAATTATTTGATCATTATTTTCATATTCTTCCTCCACAAAAAGGAATGATAATCGTATATCCATCTGAAATTCCCCACCTCGGGTACATTTGATACCCAAAAACATAGAATATTTAAATTACTGCTGAACGTTGTTGAAAATCACATGTTGATCAACTGACTCAACGACCTTCGCTGACTCAAATATAAAATTACCACCAAAATGCGATATTGAAATGAGAAAGCAGGCAATGTTAAGCTCTATTAAGACAGTCAATTCGAAAATAGATTAGTTCACTGCATTCAGCTTCACTAAAGAACTTTCAGACGAAAAAAGAACCGGAAAGAGTACTTACGGAGGTGTGCGGAAGACAATACCGAAAACCTTATTCTCATCGTTGTTCGACACCGACATTACCTCCGCACCGGTCCTTCTGTGCTTGAAAAGCACAGCTTTTGACTTGCACTCTCCGATGAACTGTTCTGACACCTTCTCGAACCCGAGCTTCTCGGCAACCTCATCCTGTACCCCTGGTCCCCTACAAACTCTACACCCAACAACACCAATCGCACAATCACCAAAACTGTGCGTTTCGATCGCGCAAATTTTCATAGAAGTGGAATGTACTAATTTCATAAAACGGAAGTAGTGTACCTTGGGAAGGGGGAGTAGGGCCATTGCACAAGCACAATCCCTTCAACCTTAACGCCATCCAATCCCACCCTCATGCCCATGTGATGGGCAATATTAGCACCGGCACTTTCCCCGGCAAAAAACACTCTTTCTAAATCGCCATAGTTTGTTAACCAGTCGTCAGGACCCTTGCCATCCGCATGGGACGCGACCCATTCAAGCACTGCCCATGAATCATGGTAAGCAGTTGGAACAGGGTGTTCTGGGGCTTTCCTATACTCCACAGAGACTGCAACGACATTGGCTTCTGCCACAAGAGAGTTGACGTACCTGTGGTATTGTGGAGAGAAAGCGGTTTCGATGAAAAAGCCTCCACCATGGAAATAGACAAGGAGGGGAAGCTTTCTATTGGTTTTGTTGGTTCTTTTGGGGATGTAGAGCCTGGCAGAGACGCCTGTTTCGGGCTAGATAACGACATCTTTGGATTCAACACCGGTATGTGGATTGAGGGATGGGGGTACGACCTCCGTGCTGCAATTCGCTCTACTCGACCGTCTTTATAGATTTTAAGAAAGGGAGAGTGATCATAGGCTATTTCGCTGGCCGTGCTTGAATCCATAGCTAAAGAAGAAGAAGCAGCAGCAGCTACAGTTTGGAGACTGATTTTTCTCTGGTAGACGATAGAGAAACGAGCTGAGTAATATAGAGGAGACACATACGGACTTGCGAAGAACACGCCAGATGACGGAGTCATAAAAAATGGGCCAGTAGAGAGAGTAACTGTGCGTGGTGGAAACAGATCAGATAGAGAGAGAGAAGGATTTTTTTTTCCTAAGCAAACGTGAAACTTCATTTCACAATGGAACACTACACAAGCGCTGAATACAGAAGGCCTCCGAGGCCGATTACAAGGCACAGGGACTTGAAGTCCATCACAGCAATCTTAAGGGCCCAATGGGCCATACAACAATTGGCCATAAGGGCCGAAATCATATTGGCCATAATTTTGAAACGGGTCCATAGACCCAGAGCAAGCTCCGCCGCAAACGAAGAAGACAAAGGCCGGAGAAGAGAGCGAGCAACCATCGCGCTCCTGCTGCCCCGGAAGTTTGTCCATACCAGCACAACCAAAGTAAGGGAATCAACAAACCACCACTGGAACCAACATGTTCACATCCGCCGGAAGTCCACAATACCCTTACCACAAAAGCCAAGTGAAATGAACTTATTAGAAATAACAAAAGAAAAACAAGACCGAACACCCAACAGACCGAACCACCACACGCAAGATATCAAAAACCAGTCACCCTTCAAATTTCCCGCTGAGAGATGACTTTTGGATAGGATACATGAATAAATGGCCGTCTTGGGCTTCCAGCGATTTTTGAGAATTCACAAACGTCCAAGATACAATAATGGATCGAGAGTACTCGTGAAGAAACGGTAATTTCCTTACCAAATAATAAAGAAAACTATTGCAAAATTACTTCGAGGAACAACCCTGGGACGAGACGGTCTTTTTCTTTGTTCTAGGCTTCATGAAAGAGTACGAGGAAATGGGCTGTCAAGTGAGGGTCCGAGAGCCATTGACTGGGAGATGATCATGTGCTTGTCATTCAAAGCAGAGTAGGAGGGTCAGTTTAAAACCACAGATTTTTTACTTGATATGTTTTTCGGCAACTAATATTTTCGGTTTAGGGAGAGAAATTAAGCGCGGAGATCATTCTTTGGAGGGGTGGACATAAACAAGTGTCTGTCTCATTTCACTTATTTTCCCCTCATGTTCTAATTTACCATATTATTAGAACTATTATTTGTCCTCGTAATTTTACGTATCCATCATGATCGATGAGAAAACAGACAGACAAATCATTCTCTAGACTAAAATTAAAGAGTCTACGTACCCTGGATCTTTTCGGCTTTTCATGTGTTCTTTTGTACACATTTCACCTTTATGCATAGCCATAGGCAACCACCACATTAATTTGGTTGGCCTTGAGAAGTGCTCATTACAGGATTAAGGTAATTGTCTTACATTTATTGTTGCACCGATAAGTCATGATCATGTCGAATTGCAATTTCCATCGTTTCAAAGGTTGGATGATATCTGGGGGAGAATTACAGTTGGAGACGACTGTTAGGCCAAACTAACCGGCCTCAAGACAATACCAAGAACCCCTGAGAATAAAATATTTAATGGGACGTCTGAGAACACCATTGTAATTTCTTCCTGTCCCTAGATCTATCTCTGTCTGCTGCTCTACTCTTTGCTTCTTTCAAGTGATGGCCTCCAGTGACGCAGAAATCACCCACAGGTTCCGTTTCTTCGACGTATACAGAGACGGCCATGTCGTCCTACACTTCCCCCCCGTTCAGGAAATCCCACCCAGCGACGACCCGGTCACCGGTGTCCGATCAAAGGACGTCATAATCTCATCCGAACCCAAGGTATCGGCCCGTATCTTTCTACCCAAATTAGCTGACCCCACCCAGAAATTCCCTCTCCTATTCTACGTCCATGGTGGAGGTTTCTCTATGCAATCTCCTTTCTCTTCCCAGTACCATAATTTCGTCAGCACAATTGTCGCGAAAGCGAATGTTATTGCAGTCTCGGTGGACTACGGGCTCTTCCCAAGCCGACCAATACCCGCCTGTTACGAGGACTCCTGGGCTGCGCTTCAGTGGGTGGCATCCCACAGTGACAGAAATGGACCGGAGCAGTGGCTGAACCATCACGCAGATTTTCAACGAGTCTTTATTGCGGGAGATAGTGCCGGAGGAAACATATCACACACCTTGGCTGCTCGGAACGGGACAATCGGGTTACCCGGAGTAAAGGTGGTTGGTGTGACTCTGTTCCACCCATATTTTGGAGGAACGGATGATGATCGGATGTGGCTACATATGTGTCCAACGAATGGCGGGCTGGAGGATCCTAGGTTGAAACCAGCCGCTGGCGATCTGGCTAAGCTAGGGTGTGAGAGGTTGTTGATCTTTGTAGCTGAGAAGGATCATCTGATGGTTGTGGGTCAGCGTTACTACGAGGAATTGAAGAAAAGCGGGTGGGGAGGAAGTGTGGAAATTGTAGAGAATTTAGGGGAGGAGCACTGCTTCCATTTATTCAACCTCGAATATGAGAAATCAGTGGCTGTGACGGAAAAATTTGTCTCCTTCATCAAACAAGAGTAGACAAAGGCGACAAGTGATCTTTGAGTCTGGATGGATGGTTAATTTGTGTTGCTTTCTAGTAATAAATTGTAATTTCCAGATCTCATGTATACGTCTGCAATTGCAAACATTCCAATAAAGTTTTCCCTTAGATTAAAGTCTGTATTTAGGCCATGAATGAAATTAGCCGGGTCAGTGGGACCTGATTTTGTGCCACAAGAGCTTTAAATTTCTTTCACATACTGTTTAACCAATAGGACTAACTAATAAATCTGATGGTAATAAGAACAATAAAAACATATATCCAGTCACCCTACAGGAACATTTACTTAAAATAACCAGGTGAACTTCGTCATTTTTAATGTTTTTAACAAGCCTGTATAAACGAGAAACAGAGATATGAAACAGGCTTAAACAGTAGGCCACGGCGAAAAGGAAAAAGCATAAGACAGTAGGTGAGCCTAGACCTGATTAAAGAAAGAAGCCATCTGCTTCAAGAGGGCCACAGCCTTGTCACAATTGGGGTTAACAAATGGAACACATGGTCCTCCCCTTCTGTCTCCACAATCTCTACTGTCCCACCCCACCCACTCTGCCTCAGTGCCTCGTAGTAAGTCCGGCCCCTTTCATTTAGCCAATCCCTCTCGGCAACCAAAATCAGCACTCTGGTGCACCCCAGGCTCGACAAATTGGAGTCCTTATTCGGGTAATCCTGTGGTCATTAGGCCCACTGATTGTAGGGAAAATAAAGTTCAACAATTTGTCAGGGCGATCATTCCCAAAATAGGGGTGAACCAGAACCATCCCTACGATCTTGACACCCTCCAGCCCATCATCGCCTGCCTTCCTCACCATAACGTGCCCGATATTAGCCCCAGCACTATCCCCAGCCAAGAAAACTCGTTCAAAATCTACGTGATCATTATTAACCCACGCTTCGGGCCCATTACCCCTGCAGTGCGATGCGGCCCATTGCATGCCCTTGTGTCGTCGTAGGCGATGGGAAGAGGGTGCTCCGGCGCTCTCCTGTAGCGGATGGACAACGCGACGACGTTGGCTTCGGCGACAAGGGAACTCACGTGGCTGTGGTAGGCAGGAGAGAAGGGGGTCTCGATGGAGAAGGCGCCGCCAGGGACGTAAATGAGGAGGGGAAGCTTGTGGGTGGAGCTGGCAGTTTTGGGAAGGAAGAGGCGATCGAGCGGATACACCGGTTTCGGCCGAGATGGTGACGTATTTGGACTGAACGCCAGTAAGGGGATCGGTGGTGGGAGGAACGGTTTCGGTGCAGAGGAGCCTCTCGACGGTGCCGTCTTCGAAGACAAGGAAGAAGGGAGGGAAGTCATGGGCTACCGCTTTAGTGCTTGAGTCCATTGTGTAGAAAATTGTAGGGGAAGAAGCTGTGGCGGAACCATAATTAATATTCAAGGGTGTCGAACTTTAAAGGTAAAATGTCAAAAAAAAAATCCTTTATAATACAAAAATTGTCTCAGAATTACAATAACGAAAATTAAAGACTGAAAAACATTAAAAATATTGAAATACACATATCATACTATGTACTGCTACTGAGAGGTGACTATTGGATCCTACGCATATGCATTTTCTGAAAATGTTGCAAAATGGTTTCGTTCTCAATAGTTTTAAAAATTTCATGCTCGATGTATATCATCATACAATCATTCATCCAATCATCTCTCATCCTATTACGCAAATCACTCTTGATGATCTTCATCGCAGAAAATACCCTCTCAACGGTTGCGGTCGCAACGGGTAAGACCAATGTCAACTCAATAAGTCGATAAATCAATGAAAATACAATATTCTTTCCAGTCTCAACCATTTTCAATACAAGACCTCCAATATCTCGAAGCCCAGAAAAATCATCAACTCCTCTAACATCTCTAATGTAGGTGTTAAGCTAAGTTCTAAGCAACACACGATCATCCACTGTGAAATCTTCTGGATAATACTCAGCAAAACAACATAACTTAGCATGATTAAATGCTGAAAATAAATTTCTTGGGTTAAGACATGTCATGCAAAGAAGTAATTTTGTACTTACTTCTGTGAACCGGTTATCCATCTATTGAATGATCAAATCAAGAACTTAACAAAAAAACTTCCACACGAAAATGATGAAAATAAGTAATAGATTGTCCTCCACGCCTCGAACGATTGCGAGTTGGTATAACTTCTTCCATATTGGGCACACTAATAGAGTTATTGACACAAAAAGTCTTGACTTCCTCCAAAAATCCATCTCATTAATTTTCCCTCAATTCCTGCAATTGTTCCTTCACAACTCTAACCAAACTCATAGCATTAACAATGTCTTGATCCTTAAGATGTAGGGCTTGTGACAATTCATTTGTAATTTTCATTATATTATTCAATAAATGCATAGTAAATACAAACTCAAAATTTTCTATCTTATCAACAATATCATTTGGATTAAATTCAATGCGAGGTTTTTTTGAACTAGTTGTGGTTTCAGAATTAGCAGCCACGTCAGAAGTATTAGACGCCTCCACGCTTCGTTTTTTTTTGTGAAATACTTTTTCATTATCTAAACAAAACAAAACATATTCGAAAATATATCAACTCATAATTTCCAAATAAGTCCTAACAAATACAACAACAACAAACAGTGAACTCAACTAGTCACAAGCATAAATATACACTGTCCATTCACAACTGGTGCAAGAGTATTGAAGATTAACATATTTGGTGCAAGAGTATTGAAAGATTAATATAGATTATGACAATGAGTAATATTCCATAAGATATAAACGGGCATTAGAAATAGGTACAGGAATAAAGACTAAAGAGTAAAGAGTATGATTATCAAACTAGATAAAGCTCCTTTTACATTAGCAAATTAACTGTACATGTTTAAGTAGTGGTCTCAGATGCCACTGGAGTCTGCAGAACTGCTCCCATACATAATATATCTAATTAATATATTGCTTTTAAGGATTTATTTTCCTAACACCCCCGCTTGTCCCTATACAATAATTATAAAAGTTAGTACGTTGTTTTAGGTATTTCTCAACAAGTACCTAATCTGCTAATCACCAAGGTGACAACCATGAACCAACTATGTTCACAATATTGAGTTATCTCCGATAAGCAAAATATTAGCGTGAAATCCTAAATCCCCAATATTAGCAATGCAATTATGTAAATATCGTTATATCAAAAATTCAAAATTATCAAATTCGGGGAAAAATAGAGAAGTGAGCATTACCAATTTACCGGTGGTGGTGGGCGGCCAGCGGAGGCAGGGGCGGACTGCAGAAGCTGCAGCCTACAGTGATTCGTCATTCAAAATTTCAAATATTCAATTATTATCATTTATCAAGATATGAGAGAGATTAGAGAAACTGAGAAAGAGAGAGACTAAATCATACCTGGCGGCTGGCGGCCGGTGGGGAGCGACTGAGGCGGCTGAGACTGAGGCTGTGGTTGTTGGCCGAAGCTGAGAGAATCAGTGAAACCGAATGAGAGAGAGAGAAGGGTAACTGGACTGGGTGCGTATTTGCTTAATGCGTTGTCGTCGGTCGGGAAGGGGAAGGGGCTGAGTCTGCGTTTGAGTCTTTAGATGCAATTTTTTTTTAAGCAGAGTGAAACGCTTGGACCTGATGGGTATAAGCAACATAAAAAACAGCTTGGGCCTGATGAGGATCAGGCCCAGGCCGTCCAGGACTTAAGGGGGTGAGGGTCTCCCCAAGTTGGTATAGGTCTATGGGTATCGGGCCCAGGCCATTTTCTATTAAAAAAAATAACATATAAATTTTTTTTGGAGGGAAGGGTATGGACTAATCGCAACTTTGTCTTATAAGATAGCGTGGAAGTTGAACCATCGATGGGCGGCTTTGTACGTGGTAGACTTGTCACGGGGTAGGTTTATCTGTTTTATTATTTTCCAATGAATCAATGATATCTTTTTTGTCTAAGTAAAAAATAAATAAGTGAAATATTCCTAGATGTGACTATGTGAGGCGAGGCTGTTGTGCATGTAAATAATGAAATATTTAAAGGAAGATAACAAAGTAGTTGAAGCCTAGAAGCTAGTAATACTTATTGCCGGCCATTTAGACGAAACAGAAAGCTAAGGCCTAAGCAACTAATACAATGCTGATGTTTGATTATAAAAATTTTGGAATAGTAAAAATGACGGAGTGTTGGAGTGAGTGGGTGAAAAAATGAAGTGGGTGTGCATGCTTTCTTGACGAAAGTACTCAACCACTACTCCGCTTATTAAGTTGGACTACCAAGCAATTAGTTTGACAATTTCCATGCACCTTCTACAGTCCCCACGTCATGGTTTATATTTTATTTTCCTAAGTTGTGCTGCGCGAGGAAAGTTATTCAATTGCAATCTTGTCTATATATATATATATATATATTTGTACGATTTTGTCTAAGGGATCCACCAGCTGTCTCACGTTTCTTTGCTTTGGTATAATGATGTACCACAATCCCACCCGCAACAACTCTTACCCAATGTTTCGAAATAAGCATCCAAGCATCTTGTTGGTGCATTTTAATATTTTATTAATTATTCATTGAATGATTAAACGTTATATTTAATGAGGAGATGTAATGGTGGGGAAATTAATTATTGTTGCACCTAGGGCTAGGAAAATTGAATAGTGGCCCGATTCTTGTTGCATCATTATAGCTAGTAATAAATTGATTCTTTCAGTTATTGGTCTTTAGAGCTTTTTAAATAGTCATTTTTTACCATTAGGTAAAATATAGAAAAAATCATTTTTACTAGTGGTTAGGACATATTTGTGTGGGTTTTAAGCACACATGTTACATATTTGATTCTTCACTGGGTGAATATCGTAACTCATTTAGAGGTGTAGATGAACCTGCTAGTTTCTGGGTTTACCTGTATGTTAAGTGAGTTCACTTACGTGGCGAGTCACACAGAATTTCAATAGTGTTCTTGGGGTGAAACTTTAGGCTTATCCTCTTGTGCAGAGTAAGGTTCAAGTTATATGACAAACTAGTAGAGATATTGTATTCTAAAAGAGAGAATTTATAGAAGATTTGTTGCACTAGTTTTCAGACTTAGCAACTGCAGGACATGAATGATTGAATTGGAGTCCTAGTTTCAGGATTAAGGCAACCCAATAGGGGGTGAATTGATTTTCTAAACTTTTCGATATTAACCCCCTAAAACCGTGTTTGCAAAGTAAATACTAATTTAGCACAAGTATAATGATATAACAAGTATGTAAGTGCTAAATGTAAATAGTAGGGATAGAGAAAACAAACACGTGATTTTTTAGGTGGTTCGGCAAACCCGCCTACATCCACCCCTCAAGCTCCTTCACCGAGCCTTGAGGCCACTATCTTCAATAGCTTTACACACTAGCTTCCGGGTGCTAGTGAACCGTACAAGTATTTTCCTGGGATCAACATTCAAACACACCCAAGTGGTTTTTTTGGCTCACCACTCACAACCTCACCAAGCTTGAGATATACATTCTCAAAGCTTCTTCTTTAGTGAACAACCTCACTAAAGGAAACACCTCTTTTGATAGGTAGATTGAGGAACAATAATCTCTCAAAGAGTAGATATGAAAGTGGAAAGTTCTATCTCTTGATTCACACAAAGACAAGGATGTGAAAGTGTAATTTGTGTGAATGATATGAGAAATATGAAATATGAAGGTTTAGAATATTTCTCAAGCTATACAAATGATATGTGGTCGTTGGTTCTTCATTTTATGTTAAATGAATGTGTATTTATAGGCCACATGTGAAAACTAGCCGTCTATAGCCGTTAGGGGTCGATTTGACAATTTTATAGTTGTACCGGTCGACCGATTCAAGTAGTCGTTGCCCAACGGTCATAAATTTGAATGCTATCAAGATCATCCGCTTCATGTCGAGGTCGACTGCTACAAAAAGTTCATCGACCGATTCATTTAAAACCATGTTTTTGACCACTTTTAAACACCCAATTATAAAGACTTACTTCCCATAAGTATATGAAGGGTTTGAGAGTATATTTGGAGTGTTTTGAAACCTTTAAAAACATTTTAATCTTTCAAACAAGAGGTAAAACGGTTTATGCATGTTTTGAAATATATGCAAGTGTGTGATTCAAATCCTTGTCAAATGTGAAATAAAGAGTTACAATGATTATACCCTAAGGTCTTGAATCTTCACTTTGAGCTCTTTGCATCTTCTTGTTCTTCTTTCTTCAAGTCTTTGGCTCTTTTATCAAGTCGTCTTTGTCTTTGAAGATGTCCACTTTATAAACTTGATCCGTTTATTGAAATCATCAAAATCTCGATTGTGCAAAAAAACCAACAATGAATCTCCTCAAATCGTTGTAAGTGTTTCTTCTTTTTATTTTAATGTAGTTTTTTCAATTACATCCGACACATCTAACTCTTAACTACCTCCAACCAAAAATCGGGCCACTGTTCACGGCCGCATATCACTTACAAAAAATAATGGTAACTCGGAACACCCAAAAGAGTGTGGAGCAGCTGGAGCTTAGTTGTCCACATAAATGCAGAATTTATCAGGCGCTTTAGTGAAAAACACGAAGAGAGAAATTTTTGTATCGATTGGTTATGCAGCCGATAGCAATCGGTGGAGTAGTAATAATTTGCGATATTGTAATTTTAAGATATTTTTTACATTACGTGGAATTTTTTTTTAATAATTTTATCTTAGAAATTCGATCTCACTCATTTTATATCCTAGATTTTTATATCCTAGATACGTCACTACTGGTGCCGGTGGTAACATATTTATCATCGCTTGGGGGCGGTGGGTGGTTTATGCCATGCGCAGCCCTATTCCTGACTACTAACTAATCTTCTACGCATCCTTGTCATCGGTCTTTAAAAATTAAAATAAAAAGGTGCAAAACGGAAGAAAGAAGTAACGCCAAAGACTAATAATATTATTGAATACTTCATATTGCATAGAAATTTAAAGAAATATAAGATAAAAAGTACAGCTATAGAATCATTAAAGCACAACCAGAATTCCAGATACCATTTTGAATGGCCACAATTATATCACCTGTCGAGATATCTCAAGCCTGATTGATGAAATCAACCAACACTTTCACGAGGGGCTCCACCTTGTCGCTGCCAGGATTGAACAGAAAAAACGCATGGCCTTCACCTTCCGTCTCGTACAATTCCACGGTCCCACCCCAACTACTCTTCCTCAGCGTTTCACAATAAGCCACCCCTCTCTCTTTTAGCCAATCCTTCTCGGCCAGACAAACCAACACTTTCTCCCCAGCCATCCGCGACAAGTTCCGATCCACTTCCGGATACAGGATCGGGTCGTTGCGCCCCGCATTCGTTGGGCACATGAAATTGTACATCTCGTCGATCTCTTTACCCCCGAAGAATGGGTGCAATATGAGTAACCCCACGATTTTAGGGCCAGCCAATCCGGTAGCGCCAGCTTGCACGGCGACGTAGTGGGCTATGTTGGCCCCGGCGCTCTCACCCGCTAAGAAAACACGCCCGAAATCCACATGCTCGTTCAGCCACGGTTCGGGTCCTTGACCCGAAGAGTGAGAAGCGATCCACTGCAGGGCGGCCCACGAGTCTTCATGCGCAATCGGTAGACGATGCTCCGGTGCCAGCCTATAGTCGACGGAGATGACAACGGCATTGGCCTGCGAGGCGAGAGATGCAAGATAACTATGGAAGGTCTTGCTGGAAGGGGATCCGATGCAGAAGCCACCACCGTGGTAGTGTACGACGAGTGGAAACTTATGATGTGGGCCGTTGATTTTTGGGAGGAAGATGCGGGCGGATACGCCAGACTCGGATGAGACGACGACGTCCTTAGATTGGACCTGGGTTTTTTCGTCTAGGCCCGGGGGAGCATGGTCAATGACCGCGAACCTCCCCAACCTCTCTACGCTGCCATCTTTGAAGACTCTGAAGTAGGTTGGGAATTCTTTGGTTACCTCGTTGGTGCTCGAATCCATTTGCAGTATCTGAGTTTTGAGTCTGTGATTGAGATCGATGAACTCACCAAACAAAGGGAAAGTGAAGACATATTATAGGAAGAAAAAAGCCTGTGAAAGGACAATATGGTAAAATAACTCAACTCGAAGGCTCGTGCATTTGGCGACATATCTCCTATTAATCTGCAAACGCGTCTTATGAAATAAACGAAGAAGCACATGTGGCCTATGAAAGTAGCGAGTCTAGCGACAGCGACATTAATTAGTCCCATTTTGTTCTTTGATCTTTCCACATGTGTCCTACATCTTTTTTATCCATTAATCCAACCATATATTAGAAAAACAAAATGAGAAATTTAATTTCATAGGTTTTGATAGGCCATGAAATATTAGGCCCTCAGTAAATCCGACCACTCGGGCTCGGCCCATTAGCGCACGTCGTATATTGACTATCCGATTAAGAATATGACTCTGGTTGTCACGTCTCGTGCTGATACTTAACCCCTCGGCTCGCGTATAGTAATCGCATGCACAAAGTTAGGGGATTACCGCACGATAAAACTTTTAGGATTGCTTTCATGCCTTCGAAATTTTTTTTAGCGAAAGACTTGATTAAAAGATTATTGATAAAAGAAAGGCTGCAAATCGGTTTAGAAACTTGAACAAAAGAAATTAATGCCTTAAAACGGGAATGACAAAAATCTTCAAACTATCGTATCAAAATCATATGCACTTATTATAGGAAAACTTAATGAGGAAAGCAAGAATAAAATAAGTACAAAAGTGGAAGTTGTCTATAGTTTTCCATCCAACAACAACCATGAAACCGGCTAACTTCAACTGGATCTATCTAAACCCTCAACAAGAACTCTTACTAACGTCTAATCAAACTTCGATTCAGTGACGAATGTCCATATTGTCATCACTAGGATGTACGGGTCAATATTCAAAATCTTCTTGCTCATACAAGTCAATATCTCTGATATGCCCAATGCCCACAGCCATAACAATACATACAAAAAGAATTAAACAGACAAAGGGGTGAGTCCTACTGACTCCTCCTAAACATATGCCAAATTTGTTAATAAAAAAAATCATGAAGAAATAATATGTAGATAAATCGAACAACTCGGGTATCACACTGGCAGTCTCAGAACTCCTTCTAAACAACCTACTTGTTCAGATACTCTCCTAATAAAACTCTACTACCTTAAGAGGTAGTCTCCTAACAGAACTACGACGCTGGTGCAGATATAAAAACTCAGGTATTCTCGTCATTAGACCGATGCTGAATTTTGTCTTCATAATACTAATTTTCTCTCTTAAAGACTAATTTAGCCGTTGGAGACTTGATCCGAAGTCACTCCTCAATAATTATTGCAGGATTACTTAACCTCCTAACATGGTGTGATTCTTGACATCATTAGATTTGATTAAAAAAAACGAAGAGAAGAACAAGTACAACTGTCCAATTATTAATTTCATGCAAGGACAATATTGCTGATCACAATTAGAGGTACTATTTAAATGGCCACTCACGAGTCACAACTCGCAACTCCTGA
Source organism: Myrica gale (assembly GCA_963930655.1). Taxonomy (NCBI): domain Eukaryota; kingdom Viridiplantae; phylum Streptophyta; class Magnoliopsida; order Fagales; family Myricaceae; genus Myrica; species Myrica gale. The sequence goes on along the minus strand of OZ005606.1, from coordinate 9,730,360 downwards.
TTGAAGAAATCAACCATCGCTTTCACGAGGGCCTTCACCTTTTCACGGCTAGGATTCAACAAGAAAAACCCATGGCCCTCTCCTTCCGTCTCGTAGAATTCCACGGTCCCACCCCAAACGCTCTTGCGCAGTGTCTCGATCGGCATACCCCACACCCCTGCTTTTTAACGAATCACTCTCTGCCACGCAAACCATGACCCTCTGACCAGCCATGCAGGACAAGTTCGGATCCACTTTGGGGTACAAGATTGGGTCGTTGTACCCCCCGCTCGTCGGGCACATGAAATTGTACATCTTGTCAATCTCTTTTCCTCCGAAGAACGGATGCAACAGGAGTACCCAACGATGTTAGGACCAGCCAATCCTGTCATGCCAGTTTGCACGGCGACGTAGTGGGCTATGTTTGCCACGGCACTCTCACCCGCTAAGAAAACCCGTCCGAAGTCAGCATGCACGTTCAGCCACGGTTCGGGTTCTTTACCCTCAGAGTGGCTAGCGGCCCACGAATCTTCATACGCAACCGGAAGATGGTGCTCCGGGGCCAGCCTGTAGTCAATGGAGATGACCATGACATGGGCCTCTGCGGCGAGAGAAGCAAGAAGGCACCGCCGTGGTAGTGAACGACGAGGGGAAACTTGTGATCTGGATCGTTGAGTTTTGGGAGGAAGAGCCGGGCAGATACGCCAGATTCGGATGAGACGACGACGTCCTTGGACTGGACCTGGGTTTTGGGGTCAACGCCAGTGTGAACATATTCAGGTACCTGCCCGTACCTCCCCAACCTCTCTATGCGGCCATCTTTGAACACTCTGAAGAAGGGTGGGAATTCGTGGGTTACTTCATTGTTTCCTGAATCCATTTACAACTTGCAAGATCTTCGTAACGACTATCGAGTCTTGACTCTGAGACGTCCCAAGGGTGAGACCATGTAGAGGATGACAAAACGACCAGGCAAGCCATGCAGCTGGGGCTTCGGGTTGCTCTGGACAACCATCTTCATGATGTCATCTTCCAAGGTGATTCTTCAGTTTTCATTGCAGCTCTGCAGAATCGGTCCTCCTCTCCTCCTTGGGCCCTGGAGGTTCTTCTTCTCAACGGTGCGAACTGCTGCTGATGAGCTTCATTTTTGTCGTTGGCAGCATGTTCCTCGCAGTGCGAATTTGATTCCGCACCGTTTAGCTCAATGGGCAGCCTCATCGAATTTCGAGGGTGTCATTCCCTTTCTTCCCGAGCTATCTTGTTCCTATCTTTGGGTTTATGAGGCTTTGACCCACCTTGACGCTCTATGTATTGTTTAAACTCTGTTCTTCCTTTTATAATATATGGGCTTCAATGCACTACATGATCATTTGGTATTACTTTGTTGCAAATATGCATGTAGTAAAAAAAGTTTGATTTATACAATTGGGATGCAAGTTTAATCGAATATATACCCCTTCGTCCCCCTCCGTCTAGTAATTTAACGGAATGTGATGACGTGGCTCACAGGTAGACACGTGAACCAATATTTTTTGGATACGTGTTTTTTTGCCACTTGCACTACCACGTCATATTTTTTTTTAAAAAAATAAACATCAAATTAAGGAAAAAAACATAAAAGTCAAACGTTTAAACACGTCATATTAATGAAAAAAAAACATAAAAACGTAAAACTTTGAAACGGTAACGACATGAACAGAAAAAGACATTACGTAAATACTTGGCTGGGAAATAGGAGCACACACCAGAGATGGAACACACCCACCAAATATATGTAGTCTCATACAGTGCAAACAACAGTCATTGGAGGGCACATTCGGTGCGCTTGAACTCCAAAAAGCCAACTGGGAAGCTGAGTGCATTGGGCTGCACTTGAATTTCGTTCATTGGGGGAATTTAGGGTTCTTGGTATTGAATGAGAGAGATTGGGGGAAAATTTCAAAGAGGCAGAACGGGGGGAAATGTGAGACTTTTGGTAAGCAGAACGTTACTGTTTCTAAGTCTTCCGTTTTTATGTTTTTTATATTTTCATTAATATGACGTGTTTAAAGCCATTTGACTTTTATTTTTTTTCCTTTAAACTGACGTTGATTTTTTTTAATATGACGTGGCAGTGCAAGTGGCAAAAAAATATGTGTCCAAAAAATATTGGCCCACGTGTCTACCTGTGAGTCACGTCATCACATGCCATTATATTCGATTAAACTTGCACCCCAGGTGTCACACCCCAGACCCAGCAGGGTCCAATAATGGACTTGTCTCTTGACAACAGTAAAAAAAATATAATTTAAGATAAAGATAATTCATTCGTTTATTCTGAAATTGAACACTTATAAAGTTCTCATTTTTAAAACCATCATTATAATTAAAAACTTTCAATAAAACATAAATTTGAAAAAACTTCCTTCCTCATCTATCCCAGCCTGCATGTCATCTAGGCTTGATCCTCAGCATGCTCCTCATTATTCTCTGAAAATAGGAATATATTAACGGAGTGAAATCGACAACTCAGTAAGCGAAGGAGTAAAAATAATAGTAACAATATAGCCTTTTTAAGAACTATCTTTTTTATATAGAAAGAAGGATTTATCAGTGGCTCAAAAAATTCCTTTGGCAATATCAGTAACCCATATTTACCCCCATGACTGGGTTGTGCATAACTTATTCGGCGGCCAACCAAAGTAAGTCAACAGTATGTGAAATCTATACAAAAAATCACTCCGAAGAATGATGCACCAGTAATCAGTAATGAGTTGGTACCAACAAGACAATAATTACAGTAATCATTAATCAGTAATAAGCAATGTCATCGGGATTTCATAACATAAAATAGTAATTTATATTTCAGCATAAACAGTAATCCATGCATTTCAAAACAGACTTCCGTAGGTTTAAAAAAATTCATCATTTTCCATTTTCGAGAAAACTGTATTGTTACTCCGCTTACCCGACTTGCTTCGATAATCGAACCCTCGTAGAATCCACGTATCACAACGATCCAAAAGAACCAAAGAAACTTGCAAATATCCAACAATGGCCGAATTGATAGAGAGAGGGAGAGAGAAAGAGCTCAAAAACCGAGAGAAAATCACGTTTTGAGAGGTGTGTTTGACCTTTGAACGAACTCTCCCTTTTATAAGTGAGGAGAACCCAAGATTTGGCCGAAAAATTTATTGCACAATCTTGAAACCGATGTCCTTTCGGAATTCCCCATAAAACATGATGAATCATATTATTTATGAAGAATCTTCGACATATTTGCAAATGAGTTGAATAGGCTTCAAAATCTAGGCAAAAAGAGGTGTAACGGGAGAGAAAATGAAGAAAGAGAAAGTGGTTTATGAGAGAGGCGGTTGGTCGGCGAACAGACATGAAACCGCTGAAAAATTTGAAGAGCTAGGGCTGAGGAAAAATAAGATTCAAAACGCAACGTTTCATTAAAATAAATTCTGGCGAAAAGAAGTTTAAGTAAATTAAAACTTCATTAAACTGAATAAAAGAGACAGGCGCCTCAGTGGTCATGAGTTGCGTGCCTCTCTCCTCTCTCAAGCGCCCCAGTTCGAATCTCTCTTGCGCTTCTTTTGTTTTTGTTTTTTTAAACTGGGTTATCACACCAGGGGTATATATCAAACTTTTTTTACCACAGGGGCATATCTGCAACAAAGTAATTCCAGAGTGGCATATAGTGCATTTAAGCCTTTTTTAATATGACGTGGCAGTACAGGTGGTAAAAAAACACATGTACAAAAAATATTGGTCCACGTGTCTACCTGTGAGCTACGTTATCACATGCCGTTAAATTATTAGACGGAGAGGGAACGGATGGGTATATATTCGATTAAACTTGCACTCCAGGGGTATAAATGAAATTTTATTTACCACAGGAGTATATGTGCAACAAAGTAATATCACATGGACATCTAGTACATTTAAGCCTAATATATGTCCATATTTGATGAAAAAAAAGCGATGCTAATAAATAGTAAAGCAAGACATGAACAAGGACAAAATAGTAAAATAAATTATCTCCAAGGGGACGGTACCTTTTGGTAAAACATGTGTATCTGTCGGAGGAACGAGCACGACGTCACATGACTTGTTTACTGATGGAAAAAGAAAAAGAACGACCACGACATTATAGTATAGACTTGAGGAACGATTGACGTTCTTCTCTTGTTCGCCTAACAAATATAATATCTATTTGCAGTTATGCTAATGGGCCCCGTTAAAATGCAAACCGGTTTGTTCAAACTGAAGTAGACCGTATTTTTTTTAGACCGGTTTGTTTTCGTCTTAAAACCCACGCTCTCTCTCTCCCCGTCCATTTGCCCCCCAAATCAAACATTTTTCCCTCCCCGAGCTTTTGCCCTCAAATTTACTCATTCCATCTCAAAACCCATGTTCTCCTCTCTCCCCGTCAATGATATTTGATTCGGCAGATGAAGTTTTACGGTACTATGTACAGTATGCAAAGCAAGATGGTTTTACTATGATAAAAAGAGGCATAAAAAAAAGTGGGGAGTTGTCAAGCACGTAACTTATGCTTGTTTTAGGCAAGGGAAACAAAGAACAACTAAAAGTGATGTTGTACCAACAATAATTAAAACAAATTGTCCAGCCAGGATTTGTGCAATGTTATGTGCGAATGGAAAGTGAATGTTGACTAAGGTTGTGATTGAACATAACCACAGTCTAAGTCCAGGCAAAGCAAGGTTAATGAGATATCATAGGAAAATAGATGCTTCTGTAAAAGGAAGGTTAGACATAAATGACAGAGCTGAAATACGTGCAAGTAAGAATTTTAGCTCTCTTGTTGTTGAAATGGGGGTATGAAAATGTTTCCTTTGTAGAGAGAGATTGTCGGAATTTTATTAACAAGGCAAGAGAGCTTCAGCTTGTTAAAGAAGGTGGTCAAGCACTTAGTGAGTATTTTAGTAGAATGCAACAGAAAAATCCTGGCTTTTATTATGTGATGGACATGGATGATGATTGTAGGTTGAGAAATGTTTTTTTGGTTGATGCACAAAGTAGAGCAGCATATGAATACTTTGGGGATGTTATTTCATTTGACACTACGTACTTGACCAATCGATGTGACATGTCATTTGCTCCTTTCGTAGGTATGAATCATCATGGCCAGTCAATACTGTTTGAGGCAGCACTAATCTCAAGCGAGAATACCGAAACATTTGTTTGGTTGTTTCAAAGTTGGTTGGGTTGCATGAATGGTAAAGCTCCAAGTGCAATTTTAACAAATCAGACTAGAGCTATGAAGAATGCAATTAAAATAGTTTTTGGTGATACAACACGACATAGGTACTGTTTGTGGCACATCATGAGAAAACTACCAGAGAATTTTGCATCACATACTCACTTCGATGGTATAAGAGTTGTCTTAAACAATTGTGTGTATGAATCTGAAATATGTGAAGAGTTTGAGGGAAATTGGAAATATCTAATTGAGACTTATCAATTAGAGGATAATACATGGTTGAATGGGTTATATGGTGAGAAGAATTTTTGGGTACCGGCATATGTGAGAGATACATTTTGGGCAGGGATGAATACGACGCAACAGAGTGAAAGTATGAATGCGTTTTTTGATGGTTATGTGCACTCACGGACCACATTGAAGGAATTTGTTGACCAATTTGATTGTGCATTGTGGAAAAACGCGAGGCGAACAAGAGAAGAACGCCAAACGTTTCTCAAGGAGAAGGAGGCTGAGCTTCGCCTTTTCTCAGACAGAGGAGAAAGGGCAACGCTGACCATGGTTGCAACAGCGAGCTACCCGTGCAAAAGGGCATGAAAGTCATTTTACACGGGAGGCTCGGAGTCGCCCCGCCAAGAATTGACCCCCTTTCTAGTATCTGATTTAAACTTTGAAAATATCATCACTACCTCATACCAGCAAAACATGCACAGAGACAAGGCAAGATTAACAAGGCAAACCCAATAAAATAATGAGATACAGAACAAAAATCCATAGTTTTGACATCCCATAATTAGTAAAAATCCATCTGCTAAGTCAAAGAACAGAAACAACCAGATATATAAAAGCATCTATCTGAAAAAAAAACATTGTTATAACAGAATGAAAGATCTGTCACACAAAATAACCAAATTGAGACTCATTGATAACCAAATTACACAAAACCCAGTTGAATCCCAGCAAAACCCACACAGAGACAAGGCAAAATTAACAAGGCAAACCCAACAAAATAATTAGATACAGGACAGAAACAACCAACTTTAATTTTTACATCCCATAATTATTAAGAATTCATTTGCTAAGACAAAGAACAGAAACAACCAGAGATATACAAGCATCCATTTCAAAAAACATTTGCTATAACAGAATGAAAGACCTGCCACACAAAATAACCAAATTGAGACACATTGATAACCGAATTACACAGAATCCAGCCGAGTCTCAGCAAAACCCACACAGAGACAAGGAAAAATGAACAAGGCAAACCCAACAAAATAATGAGATACAGAATAGAAATCCATAATTTTGACATCCCATAATTAGTAAGAACCCATCTGCTAAGACAAAGAACAGAAACAACCAGATATATACAAGCATCTATTTAAAAAAAAGGCTTAAATGCACCCCATGCCCCTGGGGTATGCGAAAATAGCAAATATGCCCCTGAGGTAAACAAAGTATTTTTCATACCCCTGAGGTAAACATTCAGGAGCAAATATGTCCTTTCGTTATGTGTCGTTTGAAACACTAACGGTAAATGTTGTCGTGTCAAAATTCGACACGTCAGTACCAATCACAACTCGACACCTGGCATTTTCGGGAAAAAAAAAACCCGCGGGGAGAACCCCCGAGCGGCTATGGGCTCCCTTCGCCGCTGCGAGGGGTGGCCGCCTGCCACCCCGCGGCTCGTGCCGCGCGGGGGTCGCCGGCAGGGTGCCACCCCAGCGACGGGGGAGCCCAAATCTGGGGCCGCGGGGGTCCCTCGAGGCGCGAGCGGCAGTCGCCGAGGTGGCACCCTGCCGGCCACCCCTCGCGATGGCGAAGGGAGCCCAAAGCCGCTCGGGGGTTCTCCCCCTGGGTTTTTTTTTCGAAAATGTCAGGTGTCGAGTTGTGATGGGTGCTGAGGTGTCAAATTTTGATACGTCAACATTTACCGTAAGTGTTTCAAACGGCACATAACGGTAAAGGACTTTGATTACCTCAGGGGCATATTTGCTATTTTCGCATACCCCAGGGGCATGGGGTGCATTTAAGCTTTAAAAAAATTGTTATAACAGAATGAAAGACCTGCCTCACAAAATAACCAAATTGAGACACATTGATAACCGAATTACACAAAAGCCAGCAAAGCCCAATCAAACCAAGCAAAACCCCGTTCTATTTAAACTTACAGTAGATTTGGGACCGAAACCCAGCAAAAACCAAACTTACAGTAGATTTGGCATCGAAACCCAGTCGAAATCCAGCCGGACGAAACCCAGCCCAAACCCTGCCTGATTTGGGGGCAGACACGGAGAGAGAGAGAGACGGGGAGATCTATGGTTTGGGGGGCGGCATTTCGTTTTGGGGGCATACGGGGAGAGACACAGAGGGGCTCGGGAGATTTAGGGTTTGAGAAACGCTTGAGCCAAAACCCTGCTTGATTTGGGGGCAGACGCGGAATGAGAGAGAGGGAGACGGGGAGATCTAGGATTTGGGGGCGGCATTTCGTTTTGGGGGCAGACGGGGAGAGACAGAGAGGGGCTCGGGAGATTTAGGGTTGGAAAAACTCTTGGCACCGAAACCCAATCGAAATCCAGCCGAGCCAAACCCAGCCAAACCTGGAAAAATTCGGGCGAAACCCAGCCAAACCCAGAAACCCAGCAAGTTTTGGTTTGGGAATGTTTGATTTGGGGGCAAATCAACGGGGAGAGAGGAATGCATAAATTTGGGGGCAAAAGCTCGGGGAGGGAGAAATGTTTGATTTGGGGGGCAAATGGACGGGGAAAGAGAGAACGTGGGTTTTGAGGCGGAACAAACCGGTCTAAAAAAATACGATCTGCTTCGATTTGAACAAACCGATTTGCATTTTAACAGGGTCCACCAGCTGAACTGCAAATAGATATTATATTCGGTAGGCAAACGCGAGGCGAACAAGAGAAGAACGGCAATAGTTCCTCTATAGACTTGAACAAAACACGTTTTTTGCACGAAAAGTGAAAAAAATAAAATAAAAGTAAAAATAAAAGGTGACGGTGAATTTCTCTTAATGCCCCGTGGGATCCATCCCTATGTAAATCCATCTCTAGGGTGATGTTTGGCAGAGTAGAAGTTTATAACTTTTAAAGAATTTTTTCATAAAGTTAAAAATTTATACTGCCAAATAAAAAAAATAAGCTATACACTTTTTCAGGTAAACTTTAACACTTATATATTTAAAAACTATCGTCAAATTATTATTTTTATATATTTTTTTACAATTTCAAATAATATTTTAGAAACAGTTACATCACATTATTCGTCACCATATTTTTCATAAAATCTAATATTATTTTTTTAAAAATTACATCAAATATAAATATCTATATTTGTTTAACAAAAATTAATCTACAATTAAATGAAATTTTTTTACTTGGTAAAGATCACCGTACTTAAGTACTCTACTCTATAATTTGGCTACGTCAAATGCCACATTTATTAGGTGGATTGAGTAAGGTCTAATGGTTCATCCAAGACATTAATTATCAGATGCTTTCAATAGGTTCATACTAGAAAAAGGAAAAAATAATTAAATCTACGTTGGAAAATAAATGCTTTAACTACTCCATCTCCTATGTAATGGTGGCGCTTTATGTTGTATTAACTGTTAAGTTATATATTTATTTTTTTAATGGAATAACAGTAAGCACAGAAAAACTAATACAGGTTTTTATTCATCCAAATAAGTACCGACGACAATACATCAGAGGTCCAACGACCATGTTCATCAGTTTATGATAAAGTCGACAAACTTTTTTGTCAACGACACGACGTTTTCGCCATCGCCGAACATATGGAAGCAGTGGTCTTCTCCTTTGGTTTCAAATAATTCCACTGTACCGCCCCAACCGCTCTTACGTAGAGTCTCGTAGTAGGCCACCCCTCTGTCTCTCAGCCAGTCTTTCTCCGCCACACACACCAGGACCTTCACGCACCCCATGGTCGACAAATTTGGATCAACCGCCGGGTTCAGTTTCGGGTCATCGTCACACCCTGAGCTCGTGGGACACAAAAACGTGTACATTTCATCCCGCTCCTTGTTCCCAAAGAAGGGGTGCACTATAAGTGCCCCAACGATCTTCAGGCCAGGCAATCCAATCGCACCTGCTTGGACTGCCACGTGGTGGGCTATGTTGGCGCCAGCGCTCTCACCCAACAAGAAAACCCGACCGAAATCCACGTACTCGTTGAAACTCGGTTCGGGTCCTTGCCCGTTAGAATGAGAAGCAATCCACTGCAGCGCGGCCCAGGAGTCTTCATATGCAATCGGTAGTGGGTGCTCTGGGGCTAACCTGTAGTCGACAGAGACAACTATTAAGTTCGCTTGGGAGACCAGAGATGAGAGAAATCTCTCGGAAATCGTATCGAACGGCGATCCAACGCAGAAGCCTCCACCGTGGTAGTGGACGAGAAGCGGCAGCTTTTGACCAGGGCCGTTGATTTTGGGGATGAAGATTCGGGCCGACACACCGGCTTCCGGCGAGATCACCACGTCTTTGGATTGTATTCCCGTGCTTGGGTCTAGCCTCGCGGGGACTGGGTCATGGGTCATGTACCTCTCTATGCGGCCATCTTTGTATACTTTGAAGAAAGGTGGGAAATCATGGATTATCTCACCGGTGCTTGACGCCATTGCAAAGTTTTGAGTGTGCGAGACACAAGGAACTGAGTTCCAGAGGTCTATGCAGTAAAGATAAAGGGAAGTGAGAACCTAGGAGTCTTGTAGTTGGAAGGGTAGGTGAAATTTGGAACAGGAGCATGCGTCTCGTACGTGGAAAGAAGGCAATAATTTGGGGGGGTTGGCACATTCTTGACGGGTAGTTGGTGCTCTTTTTTGTGCTCGTTACAGAAGAAAAGGAATCAATTTCACGTTATTTTATTTGTTTTGCAGGACAATCATATATGACTTTAAAACCTCACGCTTTTTCTTTTGTTGGCCAGAAACTTTTTGTACTAACGCAATCGTTTGATTTTTCATTGCAGTGAGGCCCATGAGGCCCATGAGCCATTCGGACGGTCCACATGATTTTAGGTTAAGGCCCATGCAATTACAAAACGAAGACAAAATCAAGCACAGCTGTCTGCTTATTTCTTTAAGGGAAGGTCTATATAACTCACCACAATTAGAGGTTCTACTCTTTTTATTGATTTATTAAGTTACTTTTTTATTTATTCTCACCATGGTTCCTTCGTTCTTTTGTCATACAGAGCATCCGCTTATTGGTCAAGTTCAATTAGAGAACTGCCAACTCCTGACTTCTGACCAGCCATGCGGGACAAGTTCGGATCCACTTCCGGGCACAAGATCGGGTCGTTGTACCCGCGCTCGTTGGGCACATGAAACCGTACATCTTGTCAAGCTCTTCACTTCCGAAGAATGGAACAGCAGTACTCCAACGACGTTTGGACCTGCCAATCCGGTAGTGCCAGCTTGCATGGCGACCAAATGGGCTAATGTTGGCCCCGACGCTCTCACCCGCTAAGAAAACCCGATCGAAATCAGCATGCATGTTCAGCCACGGTTCGGGTCCTTTACCCTCATAGTAGGGTTGCAAGTCCGGTTCGGCTTCTGGCAAAATTTCAGCTCCGGTTTCGGAAAGCTGAGGTCCGGCCCTTCTAAGAACCCGAATCGAAAGTGGATATCGAGTTTTTTCGGAATCGGAACCGAAAGTTTCCGTCGATTCAGCAGAAACCCGGTTCCGATTGTTTTTTTTTAACTAAATATTAAAACGACGTCGTTTATGTCTTATTTTTTAAATATATATAATAATGTGGATTAAAACGGATCCACGGTATATGAATCTTCAAAAAACCCCTAAGTCCCCCTCCCCCTCTCCTTCACGAATCACGACTCTCCCTCATCCTTCACTCTCTGTCTCTCTCTGCTCTACTTCGACGTTGTCAATCTCAGGCCTCACTCCCTCTCTTCCTCAGCTCTCTCTCAGTCTTTGTGTTCGAAACTTCGACGTTAACTTCCAATTCCATTTATCTCTCTCTCTGTTGAGGTTTTCTTCGTCTTAGCAGCTTCCACTGCTTCTCTCTCAGTATGTCTATCTCTCTCTCTATCTCTATCTGTTTCTCTCCATATTCTTTGTCAATCTCTCGAGTCTCTATCTCCCTGTTGTGAATCTATGAATTATTTATTTTTAGTTGTGAATATGTTAATATGTTAATTATTTATTTAGTTATTTCATTGTTATATACTTATATTGCATTGTTAATGTTTATATTGCATTAGATTTATCTATGTTCGACGTTAATTATTTGTTATATGTTATATTGCATTGTTATTGAATCTGTTAATTATTTAGTTAGTTATATTGCATTATTTTTAGATTTATTTTACACTTGTTTTAATTGCATTGTTCTTAAATTGATGTGCTACAAGTACAATGTAAATTCTTAATTTTAATTGAGATCTTTGTAATGAACAGAGAAATGTTCATATGAATTGTATATTTTAATTTTCTGATATATCAGATATATTTGTATTTGTGAATTGTGATGAATGAATAACATCTTTATTTTTCGTAAAAAAAAAAACTTAAATGGGCCAAAAAATATGGCCCAAAATATTATCGGAATTCCGCATTCCGCTATCCGCTTTCGATAAGTTCACTAAGAGTCGGAAGAGGAAGCGAAATCTATTTTGGTCATCCGCTAATTAGCTGACCGGATGTCGGAATGTTAAATTTCGCTTCCGACATGTTCGCTATTCACCCCTGCCTCAGAGTGTGCAGCGATACACTGCAAAAGCGGTCCACAAGTCTTCATGCACAACGGGTAGACGGTGCTCCGGGGCCAGCCCTTAGCCAACCGAGACGACCATGAAACCGTTCGAGTAAAAAAGTTATTAGCCCGCTTCCTGCTAATAAGTTAATGTTTGTTCGAGTAAAAAAGTTTAGAATTTGAATCCAATTTTTTAAACTTACAATCTTAACATTACTCGTACACACATACTAATACAACTCAACATTACATTTTTATAAACATAAATACTACTCAACAACTTCTACACGCATGTCAATAAAAACTCAAACATCACCTAAATATTCACACCGTACTTAATTTTTTCTCAAAACGAATATGCGTTAAAACCAATGTGGAACGAGCACGACATCACTAGAACATACTCTCATTGTCTAGAGAAAAAAAAACACTCAGCATAAAAAAATACTCTTTCTAGCTACCTCGAGTTGTAATTAATTGCTAAGCTACATGCTTTACATTATAGTTCCTGATGATACCAAAAACTACTAGACTAATCCTGCAAAGAATTATTGGTATTGTGGGTTCGTTTGTAAAAGTATTTTAAAATATAAATATATTTAACAAAATTTACAAAACCAACCTTCCAAATCTAAAAAATTCATAGAGAAACTCCGAATGTATAGATCCTTATCTGTTATTTAACTTATCAAGTGATAAATTAAATGTTTTATATTCTTTCCGGGTGTACAGGAGAGATAAGACCCACTGGTCGAAGGATTCTCCCAAAAAGTTTTTTCTCTTGTTGGGCTGCTAAGAACCGTTGGGCTTTGGACTTTTCAAATAATATGGGCCGACCATATTATGGTCTCTCACTTCACATTTTAGAACATTGCATAATCCTATCTACCATATATATTTACTATGTACAATTGTACATTTAAATAAAGTGTGATGTCTCGTGTAAGACATTTATTTATTAGTCGCATTGAATAATCTACCCTTACATTACGTGGACTAATTATGTATTATATATATATATATACGCGTTACCGGAAGTATCTAACTATCACAATAAATTCATATACATAAAGAAAAAATGGTAGACTAATTATATCTCATTATGCTAATTTGAGTGATTAAGGTGTTAGTACAACAATGGTTGTGATTTGTGTTTTGTCCATTTCAATTAATCCCGAGAATTAATTTAGTCTTTCCTATAAATAATGTCTTCGCTGTCCTATTTGTTTTTTGAAAACGCTGCTAGAAATCAGGTATCTACAGCGTCGTTTTTGTTAAAAACGCCGCTATAGGTATAATTTGAAAAAAAAATCAAAAAATCAAAAAAATATTTTATTTAATGTTAATAATTATTTTATAGACTATTTTATTCATTTTAATACATAATTTTATTTTGTCATGTGTTTAAAAAACATTTTAGGAGACCTACATAATAAAATATGGAATTAAAAGGAGTTTAATGAAAATTGAAGTTGTTATATGAAATTAGAAATAATGATATGAAAGTTATATGGAATTAGTAATATAATAATATTTAATTATAACATATTATTTAATTTCAAACAAAAATATTTGTGAGATTAATTAGCTTATACAATTAAAGTACATAACTTAATATCTGGTCATATTTGTTATGATAATTTATATTTTTAAATTATAAATATTATATATTAGTACTATGAACTTGTTTTAATTAAAATTATTGCCTAGGTATAAAAAAATATATTAAATAATATGCTATGTATTTAATACTATGTTTAAAGATTTTCAAATATTATTATAATTTACATATATTTTTAATTTACTAAAAATATATAACTGCTCCCAACCTATTTTAATTAAGATTATTATACTAATTATAAAAAAGAATGTAAAGAATGTACATAACTATGTATTTATTTAATACTAAGTATAAATATTTTTAAATACTATTACAATTTACAGTTGATTTTAATTTACTTAAACCACGTAACTACAAAATATAACTTAATATTAAAAAATTAGAAAAACTACAGATTAGAAAAAAAAATTTGAAATCACTTCCGCGAACAACCCTTTTTTTTCTTTGCTTTCCCGCCCAGCGCCAAATTCCCCTTTCCCGTGCTCTTCCCTCTTTCTCTCAATTCTCTAACCCTTCTCGCCATCAGTCTCTCTTTTTCTCTGATCAAATTCGAGGTAGTTGCAATGGAAACGGAGGTGTACTCACTCTACGAACCTCACCATTTCTCTCCGAACTTTGGGATTCATTCTACAAACCGCAACTCCAGCGTTAAGCTTGCTCAGTCTTCAAAATTTAGCTCGTTTGGAACCTAATGGAGCACTCATAAGCTGTTGGTTGGCTCGAGGATGTGAAGAAATCCATATTGGATACTGTCCAGGTGGGCTCTTTCATCTGTACTACCTCATTGTTTCATAGAACCCATAAAGGCTGCTTTTTTTATTGGAAAAGATACCGAGTGTGCAAATATCAAACGTCTGTGAATGGAGAAGGTAAGAATTCTGGTCTTGGTTGCTATTCTTTTTTTAATTGAAAATGAAGCTTTAGAGGGAACGAGATTCGTTGGCAATGACTGCAAAGAAACTTGGCCGTGACCTGGCAAAGGTGAAGTTTTGATTTTTTTTTTATGCGGTTGAATTTTAGCAATCTCGTTGTTCATGTGATGGGGTTATTTTAACTTCTGTTCCATTTATCTTGCAATTGTTCATTTCGAAATATCTTAGTTGTTTCTGGTTGTTGGGGTCGGCTGGATTGTAAAAATGCTTGTTAGTTATGTTGTGGATTTGCATTCCAATTAGAAGTGCTTGGATTGTTGATTTTTGCTTTTTGCACCCCAACTGTTTGTGAGAATGCTTTTATGTCATAGGGCATGACCTACGGCTAGCTTTTGTTTTATGTCATTTGTGGCTTAATTTGGTTCTCCATATGCTTGGATCTTTTATAGACATGAGGAGAGATGTGCAGGAGATCTTCAAGATGACTCCTCATGACAAGCAAGTAATGATGTCGGATTCTGTTATATATGAATGTCAGCAAGATGCACATAAAGGTGCTGAAGTTACTTCTGAAGCAACTGAGAGGGAGCTTGAAGCTCAACTTGTCGAGGTTAGGAGCAGGTTGTATAGTCCCTTTTCTCTCTAGTATGAAATTTGAGTGAGAGATTGAATGATATCCTTAACATGTTCTCTTGATGCATTTTTAAATCTTTTGATTTAACTCATGGGAGGGCATCTATATACCTTAAACTTGTGATGCCTCAAGTGTTGCCTGATCGAATTAGGTTTTCAAAGCCTATGATCCCACTTGTTGCATGTTGGTTCAAAGCCTATGATCCCACAGATAATGCAATGACAACTGCATTCTCTCTTAGTTTTATCTTGACGATATTGATGCAGGATAAAAAGGAAGTGCAACATCAAATATCTATCCTGCTCTTTGTTGGGCTGCCTTGTTGTATGGATCGTCGCTTAGTCCCTTGTTCAGGTTCAGACTGTCTTAAAGTTCTTCAGTTTCTGAAGTTATGTTTTTTCTCTGTATATCTTTGTGTCTAGCGACTAGATTTTAAGATTTACCTTTATGCTTTATTTATTTTAATTATTTCTTCCCATTTTTTCTCTTTGGGGAAAAGTTTAACGTGATGTTGGGTTGTGATTATGTGGTCCTTGGGGTTTTTTGCTGAAGCAACAGCTGATCAGCAAAAGTTGGTATTCAAAAACTCTCCAGAAAATAGAGGGAAATGGTGCGATGTTGGTCTGTGGAAATATTCTCGTCATCCAAACTATTTTGGGGAGGTTAGTTCTCCATTTGATTGGAATTGGTGCTGCATGCATTTATTCGTGCTCTTAGAAATGCACAATGCTACAAACACTACAGTATATTTTTCACCAATGTCAAATTCAAGGATAATATCTTTTGCATAGTTATGGTTGAATGCTAGCTGCAGACTCTGCCACTAGTAATTTCGGTTCTTCCTTGTACTTTACTACCTTTTATTATAAGAACCTACATAAGAACACACCAACTGCTGATAGTTGGTACCAGCTAGACTTATTAATATATTCAACATTGTGCTCAATGTGCAGAAACCCATTATAATTATGCGTTATTCTGGAAATCAACTTCTACCCTGGCAACCCGCTGTTTGATTAATTCTGGAATCATGTTATCCAGTCATTTTGGGCAATGTCTATTTGTATGTTCACCATTAGTCTGGGAGAGGGAAACTTGTCTCCATCTGTTGCTAATTTCATCTCTTACTTTCTCAAATAATTTCAGGTATCTCGTGGTTTAAATGAGGAAGATGAAGGTTGATGTGTAAAATGAGGAAGATTTTAATTCGTCCTTGATTATTGTGTTGTATTTGAATATTTTAGTTGGTCCTTGCTTATTGTTATTTTATATTAGAAACTTGTTACTTTTTAGATTATTTGTAGAGATTCTTGTATTTTTTGTAAAACGATATTAATCAATGATGAAGTATATTTTGTTTTATTATCCTTGGTCTTTAAGTTTTTACATCCAATAAATTATAATTATTAAAATACATTTGTATTACCGATTAGAAAAACATGTATATGAAAATATAGAACAAAATTAGTAGTGCATTTAAATGCTAAAAAAAAAAAACGCTGGCGCGACCGCCGCTAACCGATCGCCGGTAAAAGTTTATATTAGTGTTCTCACGAAATGCTGTAAGAAGACAAAATTGAGTTCGGTCACGACCGCTAACCGACCGCCGCTATAGACCCGAAGTCTTCATCAGCGGTTCCAAAAACCGCCGCGATATATCTATCGCGACGGAGCTATAGCGGCGGTAGTGACCACCGCTGCTATAGGCTAAAATGACCTATAACAGCGTTTTTTTAGTCTATAGCAGCGGACCGACCGCTGCTATATACCGTTTTTTTGTAGTGGCGGCAGCGTCTAGCACGGTACACAATATGTATAGGGCCAATCTCCCCCTGCCTTTTTAGCCAACTTTATCAGCCACCGTAATCAGTATTTGTTACAACGGTAAGTGTGTTTTTAATCGGTTGGAAGTTTCTGTTTTGTTTTCTAAGCAGGCTGGAGGGGGCTCGTTTGTGTGTTTTCTATTTAAATTTGACGCCCAAATAAAAAAGGAAAGAATCTTACGTAAGGGTATCAAAATCCATGGTAAAATACTCTAAAAAATAAAAATAAAAATAAAAATAAAATTTCAAGGTGGTTCGTGTAAGAAAAAAATAAATAGAATACATGTACAGTATAATTTAGATAGATATACTTTCAGCCATGTTTGTTTGTTGTAGTGATAACTTGATCTTAGGGATCGGATCTTCTAACTTATTCATAACTTTAGAGTCCTATTAATGGAAGATAATTTAAATTTAACTTTTAAATATTATTCCCATAAAAAAATTAATGTGTATCTAATTAAAATTTAATTACTAGAATCCTCATTTAAATACATCTCTACCTATCCAATCTTATTATAACTTTATAACATGTGCTGATATAATAGTGATTTCTAGGCCGCCTTCAAATGGGTGGTAACTGCTATGTTCACTAATAAAAAATTTTACTCTTTAAAATTTTATTATTATTATAAAAATTTATCTGTACTCACATTTTCATTAACTCTCGTAATTGTTTTTACCGTTTCACTATATCTCATATTTTTTTTTTTTACTTTTTTTATCAACTCCCATATTCAAAATTTTAATCACTCAAAATTTTTATCACTAACACAACAAATCTAATGGGCTTGAGCCTATGCCACATTGAAAAACCAAACTCTAGTCTTCCTTGTGCTGCTTAGGGCTGTCTAAAAAACTGGTCGAACCGGCCAACTTGGACCGAAATCGGACAGTTATTGGCCAATACGGACCGAAGCCGGACCAATTTTGGCCTACCAGGACCGAAATCGGTGTACTTCGATCCAGTTTCGGGTTATCTATATGGAAAATCGTAACTGGACCGAACTATATCACTTCAAACCGGTCCTTATCGGTTAAAAAAATCCAAAAAGGCCTAAAAAAGTTAAAATGCTAAGATGTCCAAATAAAAAAAGACCCAAAATGGTATGACCCAAACCGTCCAACCCAGACCGGTGAAACCGGGGTACCAGACCTGTTCTATTAAAATGACCGGTCCGGTATGTTCACTTTACAAACATACCGGTTTGGCCGGCCGGACTGGACCGGCCATTAGATAGCCCTAGTGCTGTTTACCAACCCCCACCCAAAAAAAAGAGAGAAGGAAATAGGGCTTTGACTCATGCACGTATTAAGCCTTCCTTTGTATTTTTCGCTAAGAACACGTATTAAGCATTGAGTTCGGTTGAGTATTGTCGTTTTCATGTGTGTTTTGGTTGGACGAAATCCCGTGTTGGCTTGGCTATGACAATACACAATATTTTGACTTCTGTGAAGAAAAAATGTATGCGTCGTGAGAAGAAAAGTAATAATGGAAATTTGTATATTAAGCAAAGATTACAGAAAAAGAAAAAGGCAGAAAGTCCACCAAACCAAACGTGGGGCGGGCCGGCGGGGTTCCTGTCGAAGCCAAAATTTTCTCGTTTTGAATATTCGATGATTAAAATTTAAAGCCTGTAGACGGCTGTGCATGTCATTAACCCCAAAGTATTCTGTCAACGCCATGCCGTTTCTATTTTTCTAAAGGGCGGAATGTAGATGAATTAAATTAACCATCGAGAACGACGCCGTTCAAATACGTACACTACTTTCCTTCTTCCTTTAAATTCTTTTCCCCCAACCGTGTGAGCTCGAGCTGTACAGCCTATGCTTGGATTGCGCAAATCTGAGAGAAAACTGGAAAGGGCAAAAACAAAAAGCCACGAGGGAGAGAGAGAGTATGAGGCTCAAAGCATCCTAATCATTTAGCTCTGCACGGGAAAAAGCAAATTCCCATCAAACCTCTGTCTCTCTTCCTTTTTCATTTTTAACGTTTATCGGGCGTTCATGTTGCCGGATAAAATGAGAGATAAAGCGAAAGAGAAATAAAGGGAAAGAAAATAAGAAAGAAGCTGCCAAATGCCTTTTCTTCCTTTTACTGTTTGAGCTTCAAAACAATGGCCGAAGATCTCTGTTCCTTCACCAAGGTCGTGTAATTGTTTCTCTTCTAAGCCTTAAACCATTTGCATTATAGTATTTTTTTTGTCTTACACATCCATATTTTTTTCTGAATCGCACATGCGTTTTGTTTGATTAATTAGGTGATTTTAGGATTCTCGGTAGAAGATGCTCTTTTTAATTGGTAGCATGTGACTTTCCGATCCATGTGGTGAATAGTCAAATATTTTTTTTTGGTTTTATTTTCTTGTGTTTTTTTTGGCTTTGCTTCTTCAATACATTCAAGCTGGAGCAAACCCAGAATCCAGATGCCCCTTTTATTTTGCTTTTTCCCCAGAGTGTGTTCAACATGAGATAGATTGATAGAAAATGTTGGATCGCATTGGTTTTCATATTGTTTGTCTGTAATATATTGAGATTTTACTAGTGTTGTATTCTCTAATATCTATACAAAATCAATGGGTCGTTTTGTAGCCCAATCATGTTGGATGGTGGATCCTAGGTAATTACCCACATAAGATATTAGTGCGATGAATCGTTTTTTTAACATCTGATTTTCTCAATCGGTTGGAATTGTCAATTTCAGGCTTTTTTCATATTAAAGGCTGCTGCTTTGTAATTGCAGGATGTTTTCATCATAAAACCACCCAAGAAATCTCCATTGGCGCTGAGGATGATTGTCTTGGTCTTTGCAATGGTCTGTGGCGTCTATATATGCTCAATTTGTCTAAAGCAAATAAGCACACACAGCAAGGGCACATTTTTTAATATCCTAGAGCTTCAAAAGCCGTGTCCAGAACCTCAAATTGAACCGTGGGAAATTCCTTATGTGCACTACCCTAGACCTAACACTTATAGCAGGTAATCGCTAGCTGTTTTAATTTTGTCCTCCGGTTTTAATCTCATTTCACTGATTTGAATTTTCTTCTTCTTGGTGCACAACTAGGGCTGAATGTGCATGTAAGCCTGTTAGGTACTTCGCCATCTTGTCGATGCAGAGATCCGGGAGTGGATGGTTTGAGACATTGTTAAACAATCATACTAATATAAGCTCTAATGGGGAGGTCTTCTCTGTTAAAGTTAGGAGAAACAATATTTCAACTATCGTTGAGACTTTGGATAAAGTATATAATCTTGAATGGTTCAGTAGTGCCTCAAAGAATGAGTGTACAGCTGCAGTTGGCTTAAAGTGGATGCTTAATCAGGTAAGTGCTGTCTCATAAACGTTAACCTATTTATACTTTCTGGAAAATGGCATGCACAAGGTTTGTTGGGTGAGGGGCCATAGCATGAAATACACATCTTCTTCTCCCAAGTGATATATGAGATTCTGGCTTAATTTCTACTTTTTAGCTCTCTAGGGGAATAACGAAACCAAAATCGATTCATTCTTCTTTGTGTGGTCACATCTATTGTAACAGCTATAAAGATCTCCAAATTTGTTGGATCTGCATGTGTTTTAGAGAAGATAGTTCAATGGCGTGTGTTTGAGATTAGTAACTCATGGACAGGTATACAATCTCCAACCACTTGGTTGATTTTTCTGGTAGGAAGAAAGTCACTGTAGTTGACGAGGCCTAAATGAAGCAGGAAAAATGCTATTGCTTGTGAATACAGGTAGTAAACAGGACAGGTTCATGTTTTAATATCCTCGCCTGCATGATATCCTGTTGGAGTGTAGAGCAAGGGAGGACTGTTTGCTAAAAGGATTACTGATTAAATTGGTCGATAATGGTGACAACTTAGATCGAATGGTATTATCAGTTGATAACCAGTGTTACTATTCCGTGAAGAGACGATCTCCCCAGTATATAGTCAGAAATGACTGTGAAGTACTTCAATGTATTTCTCTTTCTCTTGATGAGGCTATTCTTTGTTCAAATGGAATTCCTGCATATGCGGAAACTTTGACAAAGTAAAAGATGAAATCTCCTAACAGCCGTCCCACTCAAACTCCCTGGGGGCAGGGGAGAAGAGTGTAGGACCGTGCGACCCATCATTGCCTTCGCAACAAACTCTTGGGGTTAAAGTAATTTCAACTATAATTTTAGTCTTCAGCTTAGCTAATTCAGGACATTCAACGAACACATGATGGGTATGATGACCTAACACTTGTCTACAATTGCGTTTGCTGTGTTTATGACATCAAAATGAGCTCACTTCTGGCATCATTCAAGATTTTAGTCTACTCTGTCTTAGCGCATTTTTTTCCTCTTTTAATGTCTTATCGTCCATTACAAACTCTCCTAATTGGAAGTTGGTTTTAGAAACAAACATTTCAATATGTTGATGAAATTTTATATGTTTTGTGTTTCTTTATTGGATGGTAAAGAGATACCCTTGATCTGTCGTAGACAATGAAGTATCTTCAATTGATGTAGTACTACTTAAAAACCAGAGCTGGTGGTTACTGTGAGTGTTTTGCAAGGGTTTAAATCTAATCTACCCTTGTTTTCCTTCTTAATATTACAACCTTTTCTGCAAATCAAGGCTCTTTGTTTTTCTGTTAATATTCATCCTTCCCTGACTTGTAAGCTGGAGAAAACCCATTTGGTTGTGAAATATGTAAAATTTGAGCCAATGAGCTTTTAGGTCAGGGAATCTTCTTCACCTTAAGTAGAGGGTGGAGTTAAGGTAACAAGTGCAAACTCATTAGGAACACGTCTAGCTTATCATTTGTTAAGAAAGAAAACGGAAACAAACTTGGACAATTAGAGTAGCTTCTAACTGTTTTTGGTGAATGAAAACCTTAGAAACAAGTATGTAATCTTCCAGATTGCAAGGGGCCTCAGTATTTGGTTGTAAAAACCAAATCAAGAACTTAAAAGTGCTGAAGAAATCTTCCAATTTGTGTACTTTTCTAATTCTTTGGAGGTGTATGTATGTGTGAAAGTGTGTGGTTATGCTGTACAAGCTGAGTTCATTCTATTTTAGGTATGTGTGAGTGTGTGTGTGTTTGTTCGGCCAAGTTTCTTTCTATTTATCTGACGGCTTGGTAGGCATTTCTTAGTTAAGCTCACAACTATTTTCATGTTATTCTGCACCGTTTTACCAATGGGTTACTCATATAGCTATTTATTTCAGGGTCTAATGCAGCATCATGCAGAAATAGCAGAGTACTTCAGGACTCGGGGGGTTTCAGTTATATTTCTTTTCCGAAGGAATCTTCTGCGCAGGATGATTTCAGTTCTGGCAAATCTGTATGATCGAGATGCTAAGCTATTAAATGGGACCCACAAGTCTCATGTGCATTCACCCCGTGAGGTCTCTGTCTCTGTCTCTCTCTCTCTCTCTCAGCCACACAAATAGACATACAAATGCAATGTTTTCGACTTTTTTTCTTTCTTTCCTTTTACTGAAAAGCAAGACCTCTGTTGTGATTTCATATGTAAGATATTTCAACCTGTGAAGGGAAATGATTTCAGGCAGAGATACTTGCAAACTACAAACCTATAATCAACGCAACGTTGCTGATACCCAATCTGAAGCAAGTGGAAGAAACAACTGCCAAAGCTTTGGAGTACTTTAAGAGCACCCGGCACATCGTCCTGTACTATGAGGACATAGTTAGAAACCACACTGTAAGTCCAACATCAAAGCTGGTTTTCCTTTAGCTGTTTTTGATAATGTATGCATTGTTGAACTCTACTTGTGCCTCTAAATCAAATGTTGCCCCCCCCCCCCCAAAAAAAAACAGAAAAGAAGAAAAAAAAATGGAAGATCGTAGGAATAAAATACTCAAAAAAGTCATATATTTGTATGTTTGCAGAAGTTAATAGATGTTCAAGATTTCCTGAAGGTTCCTCATAGGGAATTAAAGAGTCGTCAGGTGAAGATACACAAAGGTTCTCTGTCTAGTCAGATTAAGGATTGGGATGACGTTCAAAAGGCGCTCGAGGGAACTCCTTACGAACGCTTCCTAAATGCAGATTATTGAAAGTTAATCAGAGGCAATGTATATAACCATGTTCTGTTCTTTAACCCTTTTTCTTTTTAGTTTTTGAATTCTTTGCCACAGGTGGCAGGTGCCAACAGGATACTACCCTGTTGAAATTTTGGCGGGTCGACTTGCGTTTTGTCTTTAGCTTCTGTCTTTCCAACCTAATATTCGATTGATTCTTTCTTTCCTCCTTTCTTTGCCCCCCCCCCTTTTTATGGACGAACTTGATTGTATTTGAGCTGATGAAGAGAGAAAAATGCAGTTTCTATCATTAAATTTTGTGTTCATATAACACTCGGATGTTACTTAAAATGTTGATGAAATATGTGTAATTAGGGTTGCAAGTGAGAACCGCGAATAGTAATAGTATGCATTCAAAAGTTCGAAACGGCAACGTTGACTGGTAAACGCGACATGTGTAGTGTCCAGGCGGCCATAGTTGGACGACCAATAGCGCTTTCTAGAGCTTGATTCATCATGCGCTCGTCCAACGGCCAGAGTTTTCCAATTCAGGAAACGAGATATTTGCGGTGCACCCCACTGCTTCTTATGTTATGCACCATTGTGAACCGTCCGATACAGCTCATTGAGAATCGAAACACAGGCCTCAGCTACGCCGACGCGTATATACTGGAAAATATTTTGAGAAATTTTACATTTAAGTACTAAAAATAATTTTTGAATACATGAAAAATTCCCCTTATAAAAGAAAAACATGACAAAAGACTATAGGCTGTGTTTGAGAAGTAAAATTTTAGGGTTGTTAAAATTTTAAGTATTGAAGTTGATGAAAAAGTGAAGAGAGGTAATTTTTTATATTTATTAGACTGAAAAGTAATGATTTGATAGGGAGAGATTATATTGTAATTTTTTATTATGTTAAATTTTAGAATGAATAAAATTTTAGTGTGCAAACGGAGCCATAATACATGCATCGGTTAAAAATAAAAATAATTAAAAAAATCTCTACTTCCAACTTTGAACTATTACTCAAAATATTATTTATTAGTCTAAATTACGAATTTCATCACAATTAATTCATAAGCAACCAAGAAGGTATTAATATTGTCATCTAATAAGGTTTTATGTTTAAAATATGTAGAAAATAGGTTAAGTAACAGTTGAATTTTATGAATTTTGATAGTTTAAAATTTTAATATGACGAAATTAGTAGTTTGAAAGTTAAAAATAATATTTATTCCATAATTATTTGAATGTTAAAATTAATATTTTTCTAAATAATTAATTATGTTATCCTCTTGGATATGAATAGACTTTATAAGTCCGATTATTTAAGTCTACAGGAATAGAAGGAGTAGTACATTTCATACAGTTGGGAAGGATTCCAACCCGTTTACCAGCCCATATGTGTTGAATAGAAAGTCCACGGCGGAGGCTAGTTGCATCTTTAATCAACGCGGTCTATATGTATATGTATGCAAAGGGTGGGGGCCTCGCCGATTGCGGGTCCACACGTTCACGGATGACAATCGTGTTGCAATGCTGACGGTGTAACCGAGGGGTCTTTACTGTATACCACCCAGACCTACAGATCCGCCGCCTCCTTTAAAACCCACCATAAACCATTCCTCACCCTCTCTTTCTCTTCCTCGCCTCTGGTCTGAGCTCTTCCTCAACCCAGGTCTCTCCCTCTCTTTTTCTCTCTCGCTCTCTCTCCTGTTCACACACCCGAAAACCCTTGGAGAGAGGAAAAGAGGGAGAGAGAAACCAAACCAAACCGGACCAGAGCAGACCAGGAAAGCATGGCTCAGCAATCGAACGGCGGCGATTTGAACGCGCAGCCGCAACAACAACAGCAGCAGCAGCCGCCGCCGCCGCAGCAGTGGATGCAGTCGCAGCAGCAGCAGCAATGGATGGCTATGCAGTACCCGGCGGCTGCCATGGCGATGATGCAGCAGCAGCACATGATGATGTACAATTACTTGCCCTATGCTCATCCTCCGCCTCACCATCCTCATCCTTATCAGCAGCAGCATCAGCAGCAGGCTCAGATGCAGCATCAACATCAGAAGCAGCAGCAGCAGCAGCTAGGATCCCCCGACGAGGCCAAGACGATCTGGATCGGCGACCTCCACCATTGGATGGACGAGGCCTACCTTCACAGCTGCTTTGCTCACACTGGCGAGGTCTGCAACTCCACCCCTCCCGCTCCCTCTCCCTCTCTATATATATGTGTATGAATGTATGAAACTGCGTATGTATGAATGGTTGAAGAATCTATGGATAGTGGCTGAATCCAATTAGGTTGTAGCGCAGTGTATGGTGTTTTAATGCTACTTAAGTCGGGAGGTTGAGGTTTATTGGAGAAGTGAATTTTAATTAAAGCATTTTTGGACGATACAGGTGATTTACGTTTTATTCTTAAATTGAGTAGAAGTTCTAGGGTATTTATAGATAATAAGTTGGACGAGAGAGGTGTTACAGTGGCCCTCTTAAGGGTTCATGTGGAACTAAAGGTGAAATTTGAAATGAAAACAAATCAGGTTGGAATCGTAAGTTCAAGATTGCGATTGGATAAACAAGGATTGCACCAGCTATAGTGCTTCTAGATTTTTGGATGAAGAGAAAAGGGAGGGGATCAGAGGACCTGTGCGCTTTGCCATTTCTTATTATTGAAGAGAGAATTGGATCATGTAATTCCTGAAATGTACTTATCAAAAAATTCCTGAAATGCAGTCCCAAATTATGCGACTTAAATTTTAATCAAGTTTTATCTTTCGGAGGATATTTCAGTGTTAATTGGCTTGTCTATTGTATGCTGGTTCAGCTTTGATTTTACTTGTAAGAAAATCACATTATTTCCCAACACATTCTTAGAAGAAAAGAAAAAAAAAATCGTGTTACTCTCAGTAAGTCTTTCTATTGGTTGACAGAATAAAATGTAAACCTGATCTTTACCTTGGCATATTCTTAAGACAGTGATGTGAAGATGTATTTTCTAATGACCACCATCTTGTTGATAGTGATATATAATGCAAGCGGCTTTTAGTTCTTCATAATTTCTGGCAACTGATGTTATTCCATTCATCTTGGGATGTGCTTACTTGGTTTTAGTATTTCGCCTCCAACTTCTGTTTTCTTAATGAGATCACTTCCCAAAAGATAGCTACTGCATTTAACTATGACTTTCAATTATTATGTTTACTTGACTTGTTACTATGTGCAGCATTTATGTTGTTACGAACTGTTAATCTAATTGTTTCTATTCAAACTTCTGGTTTGCAGCTGTAGTGCTTGTAGGCAGACGGCTGCAGCTTTTTACTCTCATTTCTCTGGGATTTCATGCAATCTCCCTTCATTATGCCCTTGCATTCTAACTTTTGACGCCACCAAATTTGCAGGTCTTCTCGGTGAAGGTTATACGCAATAAGCAGACTGGTCAATCAGAGGGATATGGTTTTGTTGAGTTCTATTCTCGTCCAACAGCTGAGAAAGTTTTGCAGAGCTACAATGGTGCTATGATGCCAAATACAGAGCAGCCCTTCCGTCTAAATTGGGCAACATTTAGTGCTGGTGATAAAAGATCAGAGGCTGGTTCTGATCTATCCATATTTGTTGGAGATTTGGCAGCAGATGTAACAGATACAATGTTGCAGGAAACCTTTGCTTCTAGATTTCCATCTGTTAAAGGAGCAAAAGTGGTTATTGATTCAAATACTGGTCGTTCAAAAGGTTATGGATTTGTTAGGTTTGGTGATGAAAATGAGAGGTCAAGGGCTATTACTGAAATGAATGGCACGTATTGTTCAAGTAGGCCAATGCGTTTAGGTGTCGCAACCCCAAAGAAATCCTCTGGATATCAACAACAGTACTCTTCACAAGGTAACTTGTAGACCTCTAATCTCTTACCCATTGTAAAATTTAAATTTGGATTTTTTAATTTATAGGTGAGAAATTGACATTGATTGTCTGTGGCTCCAGTGTTTCTAAGTATATTGCTTTCTGCTTGATCTATTCATTTTGCTATCAACATATCAGACAGTCTAGGTGTATTCAACATATGAAGTCAATGTCCTTTTTCAATAGTTTGCGTATTGATGCATTTGTTTGCCTAATTGGGAACCCCCTCGCTCCTATCCAAAATAAATAAATAAATAACGTAACTGTTATAGCAGAGAGAAAAAGGAGGAGAGAATTGACACAGCATTTCTTTGTTTATTTGGTGTCACCTTATTCCAGCTGCTCCTGCTTTTAAAGATACACTTCATTCCAACCATTTTTTAAATTTTTGTGAGGAAATTATACATCAGTGAGTCTTCTGTTCCATAAATATTTTGGTGTTCTGAAACTCGAGGCAAGTACGAGGTGGTTGTAGACGAGAGGCACAGAGGGGGATTCCGATCGATACTCATCATTGTTAATATCTTATGTAGACTTGGAGAGTGCCAGCTTACCTTCGTTTCCTTGCTCTTGGTTCCCCCTCCACCACTCAACTCACTCCCTCGACTGAGCCTTGCTAACTGATTTGCTTCAGCCACATGAATCGCTCTTCCAAACTAGTGGAAGCGGGCCTCCTTCCAAATAAGGTTGGAAACTTTATTGAACATAATTCGTGGGGCTCTAATTCTTTTCTTTTCACTTGAATTTTGCCTAGTCCATCTTTTGGTACTCTACCATCATTTACTGCTGATGGCTTCTCTTCTCTTACTAGTTTTTCTATTGCAACAAGACCACTGCCACTATTACTGCTTTAAAAGTGAAAAAACCAATGTTTGGCCGATAGATTGAAGATGGTGTTAGACAAGATCGTATCTCCTTCTCAGAACGCTTTTATGGGGGGGAGACAGATTTTAGATTCCGTTATGATTGCCAATGAATGTATTGATTCTAGGTTGCAAAGGGGGGAGACGGGAGTATTGTGTAAGTTGGATGTTCAGAAAGCTTATGATCATGTAAATTGGAAGTTTTTGATTTATCTATTGAGGAGATGTGGGTTTGGGGATAAGTGGTGCAGATGGATAGAATTTTGCATTTCTACGGTCAAATTTTCAGTGCTTGTGAATGGGTCACCGGAAGGTTTTTTTGGCAGTACACGGGGTTTGAGACAAGGTGATCCGCTATCTCCGTTATTGTTTGTTATCATTATGGAGGCTCTTTCGAAGATGTTGACGAGGGTGGTTTCACTTGGTGTTTTAACGGGCTTTAAGGTAGGAGCAGATATTGTTGTTTCCCATTTGCTATTTGCTGATGATACCTTGATTTTATGTGGGAATGAGGAGGATCAGATTCGTAGTCTTCGATGCTTGTTGTTATGTTTTGAAGCAGTCTCAGGATTGAAGATCAACCTTGCGAAGTCAGAGGTCATTCCCGTCGGTAATGTTAGTAATGTGCACAGATTGGCGTCTTTATTGGGTTGTAGGGTGACTTCTTTGCCTATGATTTATCTGGGGCTTCCTTTGGGAGCTCGGTATAAAAGTGTGCAGATTTGGGATGGTATTGTGGAACGAATGAAAAAGAGGTTGGCGGGATGGAAGCGTATGTATTTATCCAAAGGTGGTCGGATTACTTTGATAAAGACTACTTTATCGAGTCTTCCTACATATTATTTGCCTCTTTTCCCTCTTCCTAGCGTAGTAGCTTTAAGGCTTGAAAAACTTCAACGTGATTTTTTGTGGGGAACCGAAGAAGGACATCATAAGTATCATTTACTTAATTGGGAGAAGGTATGTTCTCCTATTCAATATGGTGGTTTGGGACTTCGGAGGTTATCTATGTTTAACATTGCTTTGTTGGGTAAATGATTGTGGCGTTTTGGGCAGGAGAGAGATAGAATGTGGAGAAGTGTTATAGCAGATAAGTATGGTGTGCAGGAGGGTGGATGGTGTTCTTTGACACCGAGGGGGCCTTTTGGGGTGTCTCTTTGGAAACATATTATGAAAGTTTGACATTCTTTTTCTGCTAATATTCAATATGTGGTGGGTAATGGTCAGCGGCTAAGTTTTTGGTATGATAGGTGGTGTGATGGCAGAATTTTGAGTAGTGATTTTCCGACAGTATTCTCTTTGGCTTCTTGTAAGGATATGATGGTGGCGGAATGCATGGCGGGTGGATCTACTTCTCTAGTTTGGAATATTCAGTTTGTGAGATCAGCTAATGATTGGGAACTTGAGGAGTTTGCTGCCTTTTTTTCTCTCCTTTATGAGCAGCGGGTATATCCAAGTAGAGAGGATGAGATGGTGTGGTTGGGTGCTAAGCATGGTATTTTTTCGGTTAAATCATTCTATGATTATCTCTCTGCTGCAGTGAATTCTGAGACTTTCCCATGGCGTGGGATTTGGAAGGCTAAGGTTCCTATGCGTGTGTCTTTCTTCGTTTGGGAAGCTACTCATGGAAAAATTTTGACAATTGATAATTTGAGAAGAAGGGGTGTGTGTATTACTGAGTGGTGTTATATGTGTAAGGGTGATGGGGAATCTGTAAATCATTTATTATTGCATTGTCCGGTTGCTAGAGATCTCTGGATGTTTGTTCTTGGTACGTTGAGTGTTCATTGGATTATGCCGGAGAGGGTGGAGGATGTTCTATTTGGTTGGGATAGGAAATTTGTGGATTCGTCAGCTACTACAATTTGGAGAATGATTTCGATGTCAATTTGGTGGTGTATTTGGAGGGAGAGGAATAGGAGGTGTTTTGAGGACTCCTCTAGGTCAATTAGGCTTTTGCAGGGTGATGTTTTTTATTCTTTGTTTCCGTGGTCTAATGCTTTGTTGGGGGGTCTCTTTTTGGATTTCTTAGATTTTCTGAGCTTTTTTATTTCTATACTCTGAGTGATGTTGGTACAATCTTTGTACTAATCTCTCATTTTTCTTCTTCTTTTATTTATTAATAAAATTGTTCTTATTCATCAAAAAAAAAAAGTGAAAAAACCAATGTAGGTCGTACATTTCGATTTTGAAGGGAGGGGTGGATTCTTTCTGAGAACTTCTCATTTCCCAAATGATTTTTCTGCCGTAATTTCTGTTGGTTTACCTAGTCTTATGGAATTACTCCCTGTATGCTAACTTGTGCCCACAATTCAATCTTCAAAAAATTGTCTTTGGCTATTCCTATATGCACTACCAGTACAGTTTCCATGGAGAGCTTGGGTTCTAGGAAACATGTTGATTGACATGTGTCCTTGTTCTGTCCAAGGGTGGTGAATAGTATTTGTGACATTAATTTATTTAGCTATTAGACCTGCGATGTGCAAACTAAAAAAATGCGGTAAATGTCGGTGTTTCATACTTCCTGTCTGGATCCTGAGTGTGAATATCTGCATTTTGGTGTACATACGGCTTCTCTCTCTCTCTCTCTCTATATATATATATATATATAATATCTCTGCATAGTTCTGTTATATATCAATGAATCCTTCCATGGATGAAAAATGTGTTTTTTTTTCTCGTTCTTTTGTTTGTCAATATATAAATGCAGTGGACATAATATTTTACCCTCTCAAATTGGATTTGATTTCAAGATCCACTTATGTTTTATTGAATAGCTTTGGTGTTGGCTGGTGGGCATGCAGCAAATGGTGCTGTCACTCAAGGTTCCCAAGCAGATGGCGAGTCAAACAACACAACCGTGAGTCCACTTAAAAAAGACCCTTCTTTGTGAACTATCCAGAAACCTATATTTATATGTTGACCAATGTCTACTCTAGATATTTGTTGGAGGGCTAGACTCGGATGTCAGTGATGAGGATCTTAGGCAACCATTTTCCGAATTTGGTGATATTGTCTCTGTGAAAATACCAGTTGGAAAAGGATGCGGATTTGTGCAATTTGCTAACAGGTACTTTGTCTTGTAAACTACAAACAACAAGCATTCTAGTATCTTCAGGTCTTTGGAGGTAAATCACAAACGACAAGCATTTTAGCATTTATCTTTTTTAGGACATTATGTTTCTCCTGGGGTGTCGTAAGGGAAGTATGTGTACAAGAGTGAAGGAAAGTATTTGTTTGACTGTGGATGACAACAGCATCTTTGTATTTGAGTTCCATTACTTTTGCCCTGTAATAACCTCCTTTTTCTGTGGTTGTAGGAAGAATGCTGAGGATGCGATGCAAAGTTTAAATGGGACAGTTATTGGCAAGCAAACGGTTCGTCTTTCTTGGGGCCGCAGTCCAGCCAGCAAGCAGGTAAGACCAGAACTTGTTCATGGATAACAATAAAAACAGCATATCTTCCCCCCCCCCCTTCTTTCGCTTCTTCTCTCTCTTTCCTTTTGCATGATTTTGTTTCTTTTTTGAAACTGAAGCTTCTTCAAATATTATGTTTGAGGGTGAAAATTTTGGGTATTGGGATTTGGGAAATATTATGAAGTAAATAAATGTTATGGGAGTTGGTGAAAAAGTGAAGAGAGAAGATTTTTAATAAATATTATAATAATAAAAAATTATGTTGTGAATTTTTTAATAGTAAACCTAAAATTTTGAGCCCAATTAATTGGGGCTCAAACATGCCATTATCCCCCAGTTTTTCTAACAAGTTTTGTAGTTTCGTTTCTTGGAAATAAGCTTGTCTTGAATTGTGTTGGCAACACGCTGGAGACCCCAACTTGAAAGCCTAGAGCATATGCACACCCTCGACCTCCTTTTTCTCTCACTATCACCTCCAACTAGTTTATCTTGCTCACCTGATTCTTAAATTACATGGAACATGGCAGTGGAGAGCAGATCCCAGCAACCAGTGGAATGGGGGTCATAACAGAGGGCAAAGCTATGGTGGGTATGGATATGCTGTGCCACAAACTCAGGGTCTAGGAATGTATGCTACAGCTGCAGTTCACGGAGCTTCCTAATATGGGTAAAGTTAATATCGAAAGCAGATATTCTGAATTTGCAGGAGTGGATTTATTGATTTAGTTATGGAGGACATGGTTGTAGTAGGATGGCTTTTAGCTGCACTTCCTGTAGCTGGATTAAATTTTGATATCTCATGTTTTAAGATTGTACTAATACCTAAACTAAAATTTGGTCGTCTGTGGAAGGATGTCTCGGTGGACAAATTATTTTTTCTTTTTTTAGAGAAATAGTTCATAATTAAGCTCACTGGGAGGAAACATTGGAAGATTTTGAACTCTTATTGGCTCAGTGAGGTCTTCTAAAGTGCTTTATGGTCTTTTAAAACATCGAGGTTGAGAGCAACACTAGCTCAGAAATGTGGGGATCTTTGACCTGAATATTGTGGACGTATGCTTCATGCTTACCGATCTAAAAGTAGTAGGCCAAGTACACAGCTCGGACATGAGTCCCAGATGATGCTATATTTACGAAGCCTTCTTTCCTCAGGTCTGTGCAGTTTTACTCCTAATCAGTCTAAAACCTGCAATAATCCCACAAATTAATGCGTCAATGTTATTGCAGCTACTAAGTACTAACAACCCATTGGAGTCTTAGGCAAGAATATCGTTCAAGTTTGAAATGTCTATTTTAAGGGAGATCTATTAGTACGGGCACCGCTGTACTTTTAACAACCAAGAATTACGTTGTTAACTCTAACAATTTGAAACGTTGCCACACTACAAACCAACGACGACTTCTTATATGCGTGTGGTTACAGGGAGAAACCGCACTCAAACAAACTGTGAATCTGCAGATGCTAACCCTCCGACATCCTCAACCAATTCCAGACAAGGAACTCGGACCACAATTAATCAATGAAGTCCGTTTTGAATGAATTTGAATCCCTTCCATTCCAAGTTGCCTTGTGTATATCCATTTGAGCTCCAGCGAATTATGTCGCCAGACTGTCTCTTCCTCCAGCAAATCATTATCGCAACAAATTTACTCTTAAGAGGCGTCGTCAAATTTAATGCTAAGGCAGACATGACTCCAATTAGTTACGAGTTCTGCTCGGGCTAAATTAGGTAGCGGCCACCTTAAAATTATACATTATTTTGTCCAACCTAATCGTCCCCAGCTGCTGCTGCACGCAAATTTGATTCGCTATTTCAGACAATATTATTCGAGCTTCCTACGTAGAATAACGATGGAAAGTTGAACAAAAATCCCACGCAGGACATTTATTAATGTTCGTGGGCGCGTATGGTGTGTCGCTGGAGTGGGTAGAGTGGTTACTATGCCAAGCATTATTGTGCTGAGCATGCTGATCGATGGCTGACAATATTAGATGCTGGAGATTTGACGGCTGTAGTTACACATCATTTAAAATATTTTAATTGATGTTGCGCGATCTGAGCCCTTTAATTTTAAAACTTTTAATCTCAGTCGTTGCTTAGCATGCTCAGCACAATAGTGCTTAGCACAATAACTAGACTCGTATGTGTATGTGTACGTGTATGCT
Source organism: Myrica gale (assembly GCA_963930655.1). NCBI lineage: Eukaryota > Viridiplantae > Streptophyta > Magnoliopsida > Fagales > Myricaceae > Myrica > Myrica gale. Next base: position 9,697,106 of record OZ005606.1, on the reverse strand, counting down.
AAAGCTAGGGCTGTCCAAGTTCCAGTCCGATCCGGTCCGGCCTCCGGTTTCTCCGGTCCGGTCTAGATCGGTTTGGGCCATGTCATTTTGGGTCGATTTTGGGATGGACCGTACCATTTTAGGCCGGTTTGGTGGACAGCCCTAGCTAAAGCAATCTCGGCGCTGTTGAATAGGATGAAAAGAGTTGGATATTTGTCGGGAAGCGCTACATCGATTTGCTGCTTTTATTCCATGCGATAAATCCTTGGTACATGCATGGAATTAGTTTGACGTTAATTGGAAACTCTAGGAAAGACCTGATCTGATAATTCAGTCACATGTTTTAAACGGGCCTTTTTTTCTCCTCAAATATTCTTTCCTTGGACCAATTATTTGGATGGTGTGCTAAAATATTTGCACACTAAGCGTCATCATTGGCGGACTAATCCCATCTAAGCTCTTTATTTAGTTGGAGTAGCTTCCACCTGCCCATACGAAAACTCGAATAAAACAAGCACGCATACAATAATCAAATGCTACTTGGTGTGTCCTCGCATGCTTCTTCCCCCATATAGTTTCTGATTTTCTATACTTTTTTTCACATCAATGCTTTATCAGTGGAGGCGTATCTAACTTGTTCTTGACTTCTTGTGCTCTTAAGAATATGGATTTTCGCCTTGAAAATGTCCAAATCATGAAAAACTGTAACATCAACCTGATGCCGACAAGAAAATAAAAATAAACAGAGAACCCATCAACCTGACGCCGACTTGCAGGTATACTATAGGAACACAGGAAAAAACGGAATAAAATGGAGATGATTCACCGGTGCGCGCTTAGATGATGAGCTCAAACTCATTTTTATAAATATGCCGCCGGTAAGCAAGTAGGTAGATAGAATGGCGGTTTAGTGGCCAGGTTAGTCGTGCTCACGTAATTTGATGCGCCTAACAATCCCTCCGCCGATTACCATCTGAGGAATGTACTGTTATCTGTCAAGCAGGATATAAGGCAACTAGGAGTCTAGGGCTACCTAGGAAAGACACAGGCGTGTTAGTTCGAGGGGACGAAATCTTAGGGCTTGTTCGTTTAAGTAGAATGATTTTTTGAATCCTCAGGATTCTACAACCAAACATAATTTTTCACGCCATATAAATATAACTAAAACACGCATACCAATAAAGTTAACATTACATAAAAATTTGCAAAACACAAAAAATCCTCACAATACACGTTAACGGAACACACTCTTAGACTTTGTCCTTGGCTCCCAGTCCCCTCCCTCCCACTAAATGCTTTCGTGAGAAACTAACTCATAAATTGAATAAGGAGGCAGTCAGACAGGGCATGCCGGCTGTGTTATCGGCTTTAAAAGTTAAAACAACACGTACGTCGCAATCAATTACTCCTCCTCGATCATGATATGACTGCGAATCTTCAACCTTGCAGGCAGCGTGCAGGAGATATTGTCTAGAAGGCAGAGACAATTAGCCACCATATTGTCTACAATGTTTCGCCACATTCCACGTTTCTGTAGGTCACTAGACATCACGATGGGGGCAGCCATTCTTAAATTGCCTTTTAGAATGTGAACGATGGGGGGCTGTGACGGATCGGGATAGATATTTGCCCATGCTGTAATATGGTTTTGGCAAGTTGATAAATATATTGCGTCAGTGTGAATACAACTTAAAACATCTAAACTTAATGGCATGACGATGAGAGAGGATTTGAATACAGATATTTAGGTTGACAATAAGCATTTCGCCCTTTAGATTACGGTTTCAAGATACAGAGAATATATCTATGAACTTAGCCGTACGTGTTGGATAGTCTTGAACGTGTAAATAATGGTTAGCCATTCGCATTATTTTAACAACTTTGGACTCTTAACTTTAATAGAATATAAAATAACTTTTATTTATTTATTTATCAGCAGATCGTACATATTTAAAAGGGAAATGGCTGTTATCTAGAGTTCATTCACTCGTCTCCAAGCGCCGACAAAACGTACGTATTGCCGAAGTCAAGGCTGTTCTGCACTCGCAACTCGCAGCAAGTGGGTAAACCTGACTAGACATGTTCTGATGTTCAAGGTGCCTGCAAACGGTAGCGCGCCTTTGAATTTGTATTCTAGGGCTGAATATATATATATATTATAGTAATAATAATTTTATACATATAATTCTTAAGATAAAAATATATTACAAATCTTGAATATATTTATTGATTTAGGGACTGTCTCTAAGGACTTAGGAGGTGAAATTGTAATTTTCATGAAAATTTTTCTTAAAGATGGCCAACGTGCTGGGATTTTTTGAAATTTATGAGAAAAATGGGTTAAATTGACTTAACTGACAAATTACTAGAGAAAGAGCATTAATTTTAAGGGAAATTCATTTTTTAGTCTTTGTTTTTTTTTTTTATATTTTCATTTTAGTTCTTAGGTTTCAAACTTCAAATTTTTAATTTTTGAACTTTTTTTTTTTACGAAATGGTCATTCTGTCAGTTTGTCATCCATATGCTTTACGAACCTCTATGACACATCAGCAAATTTGAAACGGTCGACGAAGTATATATTTTGAAAGTGAGCGGTCGATCGGTACAAATTTACTGACGTGTCAGAGAATTCTGTTAAACATATGAACCATAAATTGACGAAATGATCATTTTATCAAATAAATAAAACTCAATTACTAAAAATTTAAAATTCGAAAGTGAATGATTAAAATAAAAAAGTGCTAAAACGAACTTAAAAAGTGAATTTCTCTAATTTTAAGTGACTTTTGGCGTCCATACAAACCGACTAAATTCGAACGGTGTTAGACGGATAGCCAAGATAAATCTCATCTCATTTAATGACACGTGAACATACCATCATATTAAATTAGTTGAATACAGAGCTATCAAATGTTATTACGTGCACACCTGCGAGAGAGACTTGCACCCTTGCCAATTCTGATAAGAAAAAAAATAATCTCAAGGGATGTTCGGTTAAGGATTTTTGTGAAGATTTTTTGTATTTTGAAAATTTTTATGTGATGTTAATTTTATTGATATACGTGTTGTAGTTATTTTTATGTGGTATTAAAAATAATGTTTGGTTGGAAACTTAGGATGATTTAAAAATTCTGAGAATTTTTTTTTAACTGAGCATGTCCTTTCAGTGTTTTAACACCTGTGAATATAAAAGATTTATTGTTTTTTAACAATTAGGATAAACATTCAATTTAATTAGCCGCTATTAACTAATCCGATGAAAAGAACACCACTGCTTTGCATAAAGATATATATAGCCATATCCGCTGCAACACCACATTCGTTTTTTCCTTTTTATAAGCTTCTTTTTTTTTAATCCTTCTCAGTTCTCAATCAGTAACACTCTTTAATTCAATTTAAAGCTCCTCAGGATGTTTATAAACCGTTGTTGGCCTGACGAAGCAAATGATTCCTGTCCCATTCTTCGAGACTCAGAGATTAATGGGGGCAAAAACATAATTTACTGCCTTTTAGTGTGCATAAAGAACATATCTCAAAACTTAAAGGGTTCCCAACACAAGATTTGCGGACAAACTAATTATTTTTCCGTTCACAAAACGAATTATTACAAAATTCAGATCCTAAAAAAAAAAACCTTCACTCTTTCTTTCCTTCCTCCCTCGGAGCCCCCAAAGACGGGGCCAACACCAAAATAATAATAGCGTCGAGAGAACTCAGAAGCGAGTAGGAGTTATAAAGGCTGCTATCTTCCTTCCTAGTCGCCTAGTCAAAAATCTCACACCTCCTCTCCTTCCCCTCTCCTTCCTCCTCCCTCCTATCTCTCTCTCTCCTCGTGACGCACACACACTATAAATCCTCAGCACGGTTCAATCATCCCTCCTCCTCCTAGATCAAACAACCGCAAAAAACGTGTTACGTTGGCCTCAAAGCACGAACCCAATCCACTCATGGAGATGGAACTGGTGGTGCCAGTTCCTCCCGTGGACTTCGACTTTGACAGCACTTGCTCTTCTCCATATATGACAGCCCCTTCAAGCCCTCAACGATTCGGCAACTTCTTCTTCAGCGCCCCCACCAGTCCCTCCCGTGCTTCTGCCTTATACCGAGAGTTTAACCACTTCCCTGTCCACGACATGATGCCCAGAAACTCAGTCTCCTCGATCCCCTTTAACTGGGAAGAAAAGCCCGGAATTCCCAAGTCTAAAGCTGCCAAAGATGGTGAAAACAATAACGACACCGACGAAAATGAAGATTTTGAGTTCAATTTTAGTGGGCAATTACAGCGAACTTCTTTGTCTGCGGACGAGCTCTTTGATGGCGGCAAGATTAAGCCTCTGAAGCCACCGCCTCGCTTACAAGTTGTCAACGGAGCTAATGATTCGGTGTCCAACGTCTCCTCTCCTAGGTCTCCAAGGTCTCCAATCTCGAAGATTTCACAGGGAAAGAAAATGGTCCAAGAAGCACTGTCACCGCGTCACAAGAGAGATTTTGATCCATTCGCAGCGGCAATAGAGGAAACCCGAAGACAAGGCGATCTCGATCAGCAACCAGGACGAGAACATGAGCAAAAGCGAGGGAGAGAGAGAGTCTCCTCTGGGACATCTTCATCGAGCTTTCTACGTAAGGGAACAAGATCTGTGTCTCCTCTGAGGGTCTCCGACATTGTGTTTGAAGGGGAAGAGAATCCACAGGCCGCGAAAATCACTTCCTCGACACCAAGCAACCCTAAACCTTCCACTTCTTCTTCAACACATTCTTCATTTTTGTCATCGTTGTCTTTCTCCAAAGGATACAGAAAATGGAGGCTCAGAGATTTTCTGTTGTTTCGGAGCGCTTCGGAGGGTCGGGCAACTGGCAAAGATCCATTGACAAAGTTTGCACTTTTGTCCAAGACCAAGGTGGCTGAAGCTATCAAGAACTCGAGCTTCCGGTCGACGGACAGTGTCGGTTCGGTGTCGAGCTCAAGGAGGAGACTACCGGTTTCGGCCCACGAGTTTCATTACACGGTGAATCGGGCGGTTTCGGAGGAGATGAGGAAAAAGACTTTCTTGCCTTACAAGCAGGGGCTGCTGGGGTGCCTCGGTTTCAACCCTGCCGTGCACGAGATCTCAAAGGGTTTGGGGTCTGTCACACGCGGGTGATCCAGATCACTCATCTGGGTCCCCTTTTCTCCCGTATAAAGAATTATTATTTCTAATGTTTGTATTTATTCGGTAGCTTCATATATTTGTTCTATGAGCTTTGTCTTTCAGTAAAAGGGACTGCAAATATGTGACAATTGTTTCTGTCAATTATAGAACGCCATATAGTATAGCTTCCACAGATTATTTCGTACCTTGCGTTCATTTGGGTGCAAGTAAATGTTATCTTTCTCTTAGCTACGGTAAGATATATATGCAAGTAAACATTATTTTATAAATAGAAAACTGTCATTCTTATCAACTAGACCCATTCAAACTCTCATAATTTGCCCCTACTTTCGGCCAGATTCACATAACAATAATGACATAACTTCAGAGAAATGTCGGAGGAGAAGCATCAGACACTGTTGGGTAAGTAAAAGAGCTTAAAGGGTATGAAGGAGCATCACATGCGACCGAAATTTTTTTCTATAAGAGTAATCATGATGTTGGCACAGTGTAAAGTTGTGTGATTGGGTCTTTGGCACGAATAGCCAAGTGAAAGGTGTACGAATCAGAGAGTTTTAAAAAAATTTACAGAAAGCAATTTACAGAAAGCAAAATATATAAGGGCTTTTTTTTGCTCCATCTATGACCATAATCTATCATTAATCACGACCTATTCAGATGATCAACAGCTGTACAACAACAGCTCTAATTTCAGATGTTTTTAATATCCAAACATGTGCAGTACTGTTAGAACATGGAACAGAGTATTTGTACTTCAAACCAGCGGCCGAACCAGGAAATTCAATAGAAGGAATCGAACTCTTAAGAAAAAAATAAATGAGCAAAAAAAAAAAACACTTAAGAAAAAATAATGCAAAAAAATATATAAAGAGTTAAAATATTAAAAATACTAAAAATATTAAAAATATTAAAAATATTAAAATACGCTTATCGTACTATTTACTGATACTAAGAGGTGACAATTGGATCTTACATAACTGCATATTATGAAAACATTATAAATAACTTCGTGATTAACCAAACAAGGAAGAGCTCAAAGCAATGAGATATCCATCAATAATTAACCAAACATACATGTCAAAGCAGTGAATATAAATGCCAACAATTAATTACAAAATCATATTAACTATTGCAATTTTTTTTTTCGTTTTTCATCCCCAAGCTCTTTCTTTTGATGTTCATTGATATGCAGGGCAATGATTTTACTGCTTCCAAATTTTTTAGTTATTCTAACATATGAATTGATGATTACAAAATTCTGTGTAGTTCTAGTTTCAAAGGTAAAAATCATACTTTAACTCTACTAGATAAATACTATCAAATAAAATACAAAGACCTGATAAATTTATATGTATTAAAATTGTTAGTTGCATTGACCTAGCAATGCTGAAATGATATCATCAAAGTCCCACTATGTATCGCTAGTTCATAAGAGGCAATAAGTCTCAAGGAAAGATGTGCAATATCTTATGCGCAAAAAATACTTCTACTGTGTCATCTGCCCAACTACTTGGGCTAAACTGTAGGTTCTCACTTAAAACCCATAACAATTGGTTGTGAATCTTAGTGCTACTTTTGGCATATCTGACTATATTCTTGAGGCTTATGTAAATTCTCCTCTGAGGCAGATCTACAAGATCTCATTTTCTATATTTATGGTCAGTTATTTAATGCATGGTGCAAATAATTGAACGTAAAAGTCAATTATCACTAACTGACACGCATAGAGGAATACAAAAACCAGCAAAATAAGAATAATATTGTTGCCCGATAAATAGATTGATAACAATAAGGTAGAAGAACCAAAAGAATGTAAAAAATAATAGTATATTCTTATTATCAGCGAGAATTCACTCAAAGAAGCATTCTCAAAACTCTCAATCTTGTAAGTTCTTCAACCCATAAATCAACTACACAAATTGAAGGGGATCGGGCCCAGACCGTTCAGAACCTAATGAGAATCATATGAAGTTGCCTGGACTTATGGGTATCGGGTCTAGGCCATCTGCTATGTTTTTAAAAAAAAAGATACATATAATTTTTTTGTTGGGAGCCAAGGTTCGCTCCACCACCTTCCGCCACTGCTTCAAAGCTTGATCAACCGATAAGAACCGAAAAAAAAAACTGTAAAAGTAGGCAGCAGAAACTCCAGATAAAACCATTTTATGTAAGTATTCCCTCTCTCTCATATCAACACGGAACAGAGGTAGGAGAGAAATTTAAATATTTCTTGTGACACCTAAATCTGCAAAATAAATACTGCATGTGTCGGTCTCACATGAGTAAGTGTGCGGTTGCGGTAAAAATTTCACAAAATATTTCACCAACTCTTAATAAAATACTATAATTTAATCTCTCTTCTATAAAAAATATAAAAAATTAATTTTCTCTCAACTTTTTTTACTAAACCCAATAATAAAAATTTTACCACGCAAACGTATCCTAACTGATTTTACAAAAGGGAAAAATTTCACTATTTCGCGTGGGTGGTGATTTTGTGTACTAACTCCTAAAAGCTCGCAGTACTAGTATTCCTGTAGCCTGTAGGGAAAAGAAGCGACAATCGACAAGCCATGCATGGAAAACTGGCTTTATGTAAAGGCTAGCAATGTCGATTGTAGAGGATACCCACGTCAAACAGGTAAATGATGTCGCGGCCTTAATAAGTTTTCTTCAAATTTCTAACTTGGAGGTTGCTAGAGCAGAAAAGTAAAAGCGACATTCGCGGAGCCAGCGATATAATTAATGGGATAAATTTTTATAAAAATTTAAAGGAGTTAATTTAGGCTGTTTGAATTTAAAGGAGCAGACTGAAATTCAATGAGTATTAAGGGGGCAAGCTTTAAAAAATAAAAAAATTTTACATGTAAAAATTTTTTTTGGGGGAGCCAACCGGGGCAGTGGCCCCGATTTGCCCCCCTTGCCTCCGCCTGTGAAAAGGGAAAAGATGGACATGGCCCGCGCATGACATGGCCGTACTGGATATTATGGGATTGTTTGTTTATCAAAATTTTGAATAATATTCTCAAAATTTGGAAATTTGTTGAATGTTTACGTATTGTAGGGTTTGTTAAAAAGTTTGAAATGTATGTATAAAAATTAAAAATTTTAAAATATATTTATTTGGTTAGAATTTTTGAGATTCCAAATTTTTGGACAAACAAATATGTTTATATATATAACCATGCATGATGCTTGATATATAACCTATAACCAGTACTGTAATTATATCTACACCAAAAGTTTGTCTCACTTATGATATTTTCTGATAATTATCTTGTTGAAAATGATCATCAGCATGACGCCGCTATGTATATAATGCTGTTTACGAGATCGACCGTGTTGCGTGGTTTTTGGTGAAAATGATACTACTTCTTGACGAGTACTGCATGCATGTGGAGTTTATAATAATCTGCTCTCATTCCAGCTGCTTAATGGAGAATACGAACTACGTACAAACAAGCTAGCTATATAGCTGCCTCTGATGAATTATGATTGATCTTACTTACCCTAAAACACATATATAAGCTTTTAAGTTTGACTCACTCAACTTTCTTCGTCGGTTCTCCGTATATGTAGGTGAAAAGATCCAAAATTAATCTCGACCACTGCGTTCATCATACTTCATAAATCATAATTTTCTAGTAAAATTATTCTTGTACGTTAATCTTTTCTTCAGGAAGGAAGCCAGAAATTGACTATTGGAAGGTCAATAATTATATGAAAAAGATTTTTGAGGAGACTGAAATGAATATAACATATATATATATATTTCAAAAATCCATTACAATGGGTATATCTTTGTGTCCTTTTGTGGTTTGCCTATGAAAGACCTGCTTATTCTTCCGGGTATTCTTAGACAATAATTTGGCGTGCTTTTTCAGATCACTTGCATAGATAACATGGTAATTGGTAGGGATCGAACCACCTTTTTATTTATTTGTTGATTTTTTGTTTGGTTTTTTTGGGGTATTTCGAACCACCTTCTTGCTTGAGAACGAAAGGCCTTAACTAGCTTAATCATGTCTACTCAATTTCCTGGATTAGCTTGGAAAGCAGGCCATTGACTGATTTATTTGAAGTTTTTTTGCTGTAGGAAATAATCAATTGATGACGTGCTCGAGAATAAAGAATTCGGGGGACAAGAACACGATTTTGAAAAGTAGCGAAGACGAGTCAAAAAGTGGTGAACACAATGACAATTGACGAAAGTGAAGAAAACAACCACCTAGCTACCTATACCTATCTCCATCCCAGTGGGTTGGCAAGCTTCATTCCACGGAAGTACTGCAATCTACTAGTACTTACGGATAAAGAGAAAAAGACAAATACCACGAATAAAAAGGAAAAAAGAAAGAAGAATAAATGGTTTTTCTATGTGCTCTTCATTTATAATCTTCTGTTTTTGCTCTCTTTTGAAAGAACAAGTCGTTATTTTGGACTCCGAAGTATTAGCAATGGCATATTTTATGGCAGAATTAGATTAAATTGATCGAGCAGACCCAAGAAACTGCTATATAAAGGACGTAGACTTTAGGGTAGTTGCCCTGTCATAAGGCTCCGTAGGATAGTCTTTCCTTGAGTGGTTGCACATGGCTTTGGCCTAATATCCCATGTGAGTTTAATGTTTAGGAACTAGTCTAGAGTAGGATTCGAACTCACGTCCAAACACCCAAACGTGCATTAACGAAGTCTTTTTTTTTTTTTTTCTGAATTGCATTAACGAAGTCAATATTCTACATAAGAGTTACAAAAATATATAAATTTTGGGATACAAATTAAGAAAATCATTAAAAAAAGTATTTTTTTTGCTCGAGAGAGAGAGAGAACAAAATCTTAGTGAATTTAGGAGGCTGGCACCCCCTCTGTCCCCGCCGTAAATGTGGTATGTTTAGTGTTCTTGGATGTTCGGCCTGACTACCGTTAGCCCAGTACCCCTTGGAGTCCTGTTATTAGACGTTTGGGAGTCAAAATTTGAAGCTCTCCAAATTTTGGTTCAAATAAAATAATTACACAAAATTTTTTTCCCATTAAATTATCATTTTTTATTAAGGGTGAGCATTTTATCTGATTAGTACCGGAAATTCCGGCACCGGTTCCAGTATATTCCGGTACGGAACCGGATCTTAAATATAAAAATTTCCGGTTCCGGCATTTTTGAAAAAAAAAATGTTTAACATTTTTTTAAAAAAATGTGCTGACAGTCTCACGTGAAGGGAGACTGACTTTCTAGAATTTTCTTGAAAGACCCAGTCTCCTCCTCCGGCGACACTTCAGACTTCAGCACTTTTTTCTTCTTTTTCTTCCGAATTCTCTCTCTCTCTCTCTCTTTCTTTCAGTTCTCTTCGACTCTTCCTCTCGAAATATCTCTCTCTCCCTAGACTTTTCTTCCAAGACCAGTCTCCTCCAGTTCTTCTTCTTCTTCTTCCGAAATCTCTCTCCTTCGTCTCTGTCTCTCTCTCAGCTCTCTCTTTTCGGCCTCGCTTCTTCGATTATCGTCACAGTTTGTCAGACTTTGACAACAACTAAGAGCAGAGAGGACCTGAACCTTTCAATCTGTCTGTCGGTAAGAAATATTCCCTCTCCTTGATCCCGATTCGGGTGTTTTTGTGGTTGGTGGGTGTTTTAGTTAGGTGCTTTAGATCTGTCCCACGTTTATATTGTTCGGTTTTGGGTTGTAAACGTCAATGGGTTCTCAAGTTTGTTTGCAATATTCCCCCTTTTTTTTGCAGGTTTTTCTTATTTTGCAGCTTCGATTTTTGCAGATTTTGCATCTTCGATTTTGCAGATTTTGCTTATATTGCAGTTGTTTTTGATGCTGCAAAAAGACCTTCATCCGAAATCTCTTATTTTGCATCTATTTTGCAGGTTTTGCTTATCTTGCTCTCAGTGATTCTCTCTGCAAGAGTGCAAGTTCATGTGTTCTGAAATTTTCTTTTGTATGTATGTTGATCATACCCCTAGTTGTAATGGTGTGGCCTTGTGGTGTGTCGTACTGTTTGCAATGGTGTGGCCGTGTGGGGAGATTGGCCGTTATGCAGATTTTTTACTCCTAGTTGATTTATTTTGTTTCCTGAAAGCATTTTTTTTGTTTTTGTGCGTTGGACAGTTAAAATTGTTTCGTTCTTAATCGAACCGGAATTTCCGGATTCCGTTTCCGGAAATTCCGGTTCCATTCCGGTCCATTACGGAATGAAACTGGAATGAAATTTTAGGTTCCGGTGAGTACCGAAACCGGAACCGGAACCGGAATGACCCATTCCGGTTCCATCCGTTCCGGTACTCACCCTTATTTTTTATGGAAATAAATAAAAAAAATTCATTTTAATCATTTATCTGATCACGTTTTTACCCTAACACCTTAAAATTTGTAATACTCCAAAATTTTAACAATCAAACAATTACCACCTTATTTTTTAAATTTTGGAGTATTACAGATTTATCTGTACATACAAGGAAGGAGACTATCAGGCGCAATGGAGGTGAATCCTCTTATTATTATTTTGTCTTATTTTTCTGTTTTTTTCGGTGATACTGGGAGCCGTTAGACTTTACCCATTGGTCTAACGGCTGATAGTCTAGAGTGGAGGCCCTACTGTCATGCACCACGTGGTCAACAACAGGCCGCAGATCACAGATGTCACTCTCTCTCTCTCTCTTTTTTCTTCTTTTTCTCTGCTAAGCCGACATCTTTGACTTTAAATACTTACAAGAAGTCGTTGGACTGACCTAGACCTTAGTCAGTTTCACACGAAGGTGCACGTGCTAGATCAAGTTGAACAATTTCCACCTTGGCCAGCCTGCTATCTTGTGGTGGGAAGCCCAGAGCTGCTGGACCCAAAACTCTGTTGTAACTGGGTGGTCCAAAATGTCAACATCCTAATTAGTTGACAACAATCACCCTAATTTTTAATACAAATAAATATTGTTCGGTTTAAGTCGACAAAAGTTGACCCCCACCCCCAAAAAAAACTCTCTTGTCGGCAAGTCTCTAGCCCTCGACGAGCCCATAATACTTGTTAGATGTTAAATTTGGGGAAGGATAATATCGGCCCGCACTATAATGAGCTCCAAACTCCCACCTAACCCCCCAAGATGACTCGGTCATTTCCAAGCCACACAGACTGTTGGCCTTTGAAGTACTTCCAGAGTTCCAGGAAACTTCAAGAAACGAACGAGTCAAAGTTTGTTCACTGGAGGTTCAAACACATTGTATCAGTGACAGTAAGGGGTTAATAGGAGACACATTCTAGCTTATAAGAGGGGCATCTTAGATGGAAACAAATGAAAGTTTAATATTTTGTTTAGAGAGGAAAATCCATCATCCGCACATATAGAACAAATACAGATGATTGAGAGTGATTTGGACACTTCTGGCCTCCAGGAGATGATCTTTCTGATTCCCATTAGGGCCATTGCAAACTGATACAACCATCTGCTTACTCATGCAAGCATATAATGGTACCCAATGATGAATAACTAAAACATACTGAACATACCACAACACAGAACCCACGTTCTTCCGAATGATGAATTGTTTCAATTTATATCTGAATCGTAACAGAAATTCCTCTAGTTAGGTTTAGCTGGATAAGAAACACCAAGGCAAAAGTAAATAGAATACAAGTCACATGGAATTATTCTTCACCCGAAGTGTTCGTGTATGCAGTAATTGTTACATATTCATGACCGGTACCAATCAGCTTGGGCCAAATAATATTGACTCTCATATAAGAGGCGATACACCAGATCAGAACTTGTCACTTTGGACCACCTTTTGTTACTGATGCTCCCCTTTTGCTGCCGACTTCCTCGATTCAACTTCAAGTACCTACAAATAGGATGCAGAAAGGATCTATTTAAGTCCAAACGATTTGGCATTCACCAGAAAATCAATAAATGTCTGATCGTTTGATTTTTCAACTAGAAAAACATTTAGCAAGGACTTTTCAGAAAGAAAAATCAAGCGATATGCAGTTTGCAACATAGGCCCCAGCTTTCCTGTCGTAAAGCACAGGTTTTTGTAGCAAGGAAATTTCAGCGATAAATGACCACTAAATCCCACCATTCTGATAAATATTCAGACATTTGATTCTTGCTCTTGCGACAAGTCACACAATTGACACTAAAATATAATGCCAAGAGAGGAGGGCACGCAATATGCACTTGCACCTTAGAGCATAATCTCAACTGTGTCTTTGGGAATGTTTATTATCAGATCTGTCAATGGAATTCTACTTTTCACTCTCGAGCAATTTCATCTGCTAGTCTTATTCCTTCCCTTGAAACACTTAAATGAAGAGACAATATATTCTGACCAAAAGGTTGAGAGATAGTTTTCTTATTCTGACTATTAAATGAATATGCTATCAGGCCCATAGCTGTGACCGTATGAAGTACATAACTTCCGAGCAATCACATGGAATATGATTACAACAAGGAAGGCAAAGATCTAGATGGGAGCAACATTGTGGTTTATTTATCACCTAACATGACATAGCATGTCAACTTATATCTTAAGTCAAACTGAGATGCAAAAAAGTGTTTGAAAGCCTAACCCTTCTATCAAGCAGAGACTACCACGAGTGTCCAAATCAAAGAGGCTTGTAAAGACCAAGCAATGGTTTCTCTCTCTTTTCAACTCTCTTCTTTGCAGCCTCTCTTGCTTTGAGTGCAGCTTCTTCTTCTTTGGATAGAGCTTTTGGCTTCCCATCTTGCCTCTTTCTCTTGCCAACAGCAAGCGACGAAGGAGCACCTTTAACAGATCTCATGGGGTTTAAAGAAGCTGAAACAACAGGCCCAGGTACTGGCCCATTTCGAACATTAGAAGCACCTTTACTTTCGGTAAAACGTCCTGCGTCTGAAGCTGACGGTGGTTTTTTCAACAAGGGTTCTCTATGCTTAGAACTTGAGGAAAACTGAGGTGTGGCATATGCCTCTTCCTGTGTTACCCACTTGCCTGTAAAAATGTCTCTCTTCATAAATATACCACTAATTACGTAAATACTACTTTGACATCTTTAACAGAAAGAGGAAGAACATAGCACTAAGCAAATATTCCACTGTATGAATCCATACCTATTGCATCAGAATAGTAAAAGCCTGAGTTTGGATCATAGTAGAAACCATTCCTTTGGTTCTGATAATAGCCTGAAGTACTGTCATGCTCCCATTCTGTCATCATTCACAGCTGTATCAGTTTGAAAAATCATCAACAATCAATAAGAGAATGATCCACGAACCACTGCAATAATAATGCTCATTCACGGAACAAAATGATAACCAAGAGCCTACTTGGTCATCTGAGACAATATTGTGCTGAAGGGAGATGGAATTTGACCAACACCATACATAATTGGCTCAAACATTGTATAACAACTGCAAAGTTAAACATGATGTTGCCAGTTTATCGAGTGCTGAAGAAAGAACCACTCTGAAATACGAGGTATAACTTAATGCCAGACACATGCTTACAATTGATAACTACGCATTACTGGTTGAATTTTTTACTCTCCCAAAAAGCACCAATAGTTGCTACCAATGAAGAGAAAAAATCGATATACCCACCAATTGCTGCGCAAGCTCAGAAATAGGCTGTTCTATATCAGCACGTGCGCATTTGAACCACACCAAATTTGATCCTCATTCAAATCGAATTCTCAGCTGGCTCATCAATCTAAATGAAACTGTCATCAACTTCTGCATTTCAATTCTCAAAATTTTCACACAGAAGGTAGAGTTTCTATACTGTGTGCAAATTAGCTTTAAAAATCAGTCCACCGACTTAGCAATAAATCAGCTTTATGATTCTCCCTTAAAGTGCTTTCTACGGTTAACTTCTCACAGGATACCAGGAATATGCCAGTACAACTGCATAAAGTTCAGATCACTAAACAGGATCCTAATCAGGATAAAACTATTGTTTCTCATGCTTGGCTTCTTGAAAAATCAAGCCCATTCCTGTAGCTTGATCTTCTTTTGTCTAATCACCATACTGCCTAAGTAGTTTTATTCTGAGTCAAGCTCAAATCAAGTAGCTGTGGCTAGTCAGTGAAAAGCTTAGATCATTTAGTAGAATCATGCCCATCTAAAAGGGAAGATCAAACAACTTGACAGCTAGTGACTCAAAACCAGAAATTTTACTTTACGAAAGCTGATCAGGTTTACAAATGACAGCTTTAGAGGCAGGATTTCAAAAACCAGTAAATTCCCCATCGAGTTGATGAGAGCAGGCACATTTCACATGCCAAATTTCTGAACTATAGCAGAGCTAAATGTTCAACAACTAAAGGAATTGCAGATCCGATACTTTCTCTTGTTACCTTCCTCTTGATCATTTAATGCTTGGGCATGAGTGTCTCTGGTTTCTTTAAAATTTGCTACATCCTTCTGATAGCTGCGTTTTGCTTTCTGCAGGCATTCAGGACAAAGTAAAAAATTCAGCACGATGAGCAGCACATGAACTATCAGAATGAATCAAGCCAGTAACCACCATCATCTGAAGAGACATAATGATGAATATACTTTCCAGTTTTAATTGTCAATGGAATTAAAAGCTGTTCTTGATACTCACTGCTTCGATTTGCTCAAGGGCGTGGACAGCCTCCTTTTGCTGCTTTTCCTTGGCAGCACCCTCTTTTCGCATAGCATCAAGCCTCTTGGCAACATTATCCTTGTGACGTTGACCAAGTTCATGATTTCTAATGCTGGAGGGATTGTTTGATATGTAGATTTTACAAAAGTCGCACCATTTGTTGCCCTGGCTAACCCAATACTGGAAAAGACAATAAAGAAAAAAGAAAAAAAAACAACCACGTTAACAGTCAGCTGGAATTGTTAGTGGTAGCCCGCAGCTTATATCAAAATTCTCCCTTCAAGATTTTTAATCAACAAGAGTGAAGAACACATGTAGAAAAAAAAAAAAGAATTCTTAACAAAAACTAAAAAGAAAACAACGAAAATAAGACCCTGGAACAGACATCCAAGTTACATTTGAAAACTGCCACATTTTAAGGGATTATAAAACTAAGGCAGCTGGAGAGAACCCAAAAAACAAAATATCATCATCGTAATTTTGACTGCAGGCAAGAATTGCACTGTTTCCTGTCTGCTTTCCCAGTTAATGCTCTAAAACTTCATTACAAGCGAGCACAGTGCAATACTAATCTTTAAAAAAAGGCAACGAGTAAAGTAAAAAGGACGCAAGCAAATGCAACACTGGAAAACAAATAAAGACCCAAAAGAAAAAAACTCTTCGATTCGAAATGACTATGTTAAATAATGAGACTTCAGCAAGATACCTCAGTCATAGCTGCGAATCAGAGTTGCCGGAGCAGTTAGGCGAGAGTTCGAAAATATCTGGACCCTAATTAGGGCTAAACAACTGCCTGCCCAAGCTCGCCGATAATTCAACTAGTAGAATTGCCAGCCCTAATTAATGACTCGTTCGATGAGAGATATTAGGTCTAAATGATGGTCCAAAGAATCTCCGATCTCTGTTTCTCAGACAAACAGGGGCACAGAGCAACAGGGATACGTTGAAGCTGGTTAGCTGGCTGGGCACCAGTTTTTGTTTTTGTTTTTTCTAGTTAATTTCATTATCGCGTCAAATACACGGATTGGGCCAGTACTGGTTCTAAAAGGGCCCAAATTTTTCCTGAGACCAAACTACAACACGAGGCCTGTAGATGTCATTTTTGGGCCATAAGTTACAAATTTTTCCAGAACATTAAGGACTTCCTTTTTAACCAGCAGACTAGTGGGTGCGTTTGTGTACCAAAATTTTAACCCCTCTAAAATTTTAACACAATTAAATATTACAATATAATCTCTCTTTCCCCATAAAATCATTACTATTTACTACAAAAAATATAAAAAATTACCTCTCTCTTCACTTTTTCACTAAACCCAATACCTAAAATTTTACAACACAAACACAACCTTAAAAAAAATACTCTTTTTTTTTTCTTATTCGTTATACTACTCATCCAATAACTAGAAAAATTACAACAGCCATCACATATTACTTAATATTGTCTATATAAAATTTCGGACAACATGAATCTTATAATGAGATCCACTAATTATGTTTAACTCTCTTCAACTTACATAAAGATCCTCGTCATAAACTTATTATTTTATGGATGATAACACTACTATTTTAAAAAATATTAGGAAAACAAATAACAAGAGATCAGGAAAAAAATCTTAAGTATCCAGTGTCATTAGGAGAAATCATAAAGAAAATCGATAAATTTCCTCCTATTGAGTGTTCTTTATTAATCAAAAGGGAAACCCGTGTGTTTTAAAGAGAGCCTCTGCTCTCTCTCTAGAATTTCCCCCATCTCCCCCTTAGCAGCCCCCTTCTCCCTACTGTTTCCAACGGCTCCTCCCACCGTCCCCCTCTTCTTCTTCCTCCCCTCCTTCTCTTTCTTCCTCCTCCTCCTCTATTTCTCCTTCTTCCTCCTTTCTTTCTCTTTTGTTCGGAAGCTGGATGGTTAGATCTCGTTCCTTCTCCTCGTTAACGGTGGTCACAGCCCTGCTCAACGTCGTCTGCTCCTCCTGAGCTCAATCGCACCGGTCTGACATCATTTGGTCGCGCGCGGTGCCCCACGCGAGCGCATGGATCTCATGCGCTTGGCTTTGGGCTCCATTTCCGGCGGTCTTGGTTGCTGTTTCGGCTTTTTCCGCTCGTCTGTGGTGGTGCTGACGTGCTGCTTCCGTTTATGTTGTTGGTTGTTATGTTTTGGTTGTATTTTGTTTTCTGTGTTTTGGTTGTTTTTTGTTGGTTTTCCGGCCCCTACGTGAATTTTCTTTGATCCCCTGTGGATCTTTCCAGCTATTGTGTGGGCTTGGGTACCAGACTGTTGTGCTTTCTTTCCTGACATGTTTAGGTCCCGATAGCTGTGTCTACCGAGTCTGGCCACCGCTCCATTTACTTTGCATGAAGCATATAGAGGTTTGTAACCTATCCTTTATAGGATCCCGCCGGTATATTTTCGCTTGGTTGTTCTTCAACTCCTATTTGGAGCATGATCAAGAAAAGAAAAGAAAAGAAAAATAGTGTTCTTCATTAATCAGCGTTTAAGCATGTCCGAACATTTTTGCACCCTTTTTCTTTTGCAAAAGCGAAGCGGTGGAAAAAACAATTTAAAAAGAATGTTGCAGATATCCACTGACTTCGCCACTTCTCCAAAACAGAGCAACAGGCCGCACCTCCGTAATAGACCGAAGCCTTTCACGGAAGGCCATTGGGGCAGACGAATCGAATTGATTAAAAGTTCAAAACTCTCTTTGGCGTCCGTCTCTCCTGCCAGAGCTCGAATCATGCCCTAATTTCAGTCTCGTCGGTGGAACTATTCAGAGCAAGAAGGAATGGATCCGTCGTTCTTGCTGATGCTGTCGAACCTTCTACACCTTCAGAACTCCCTAGACCCCACCACCTCCTTCACTCTCTCTTCCTCCTCCACCACCGCCTCAGCCGGCAGCTCAACTGCCTCCGTTGGCTCCCCTACCTCCCTCCTCTCTTCGTCCTCCTCCGCCGCCCCTCTCCTTTTCTTCACCATCGCCTCCGTTCTCTCCTTCCTCGCCTCCTCTCGCCCTAAGGCCCCCTCTTCTCCTCGTCCTGCTCCTCCCCAATCCTCGTCCGCCTCGGCCGCCGATTTCTCCGTCTCGGCCTTTCGCGCTCTCTCCACCGAGCACATCTGGTCCCTCGAGGCCCCTCTCCGCGACGCCCAGTGGCGGTCCCTGTACGGACTCTCATATCCTGTTTTCACTACAGTCGTCGAAAAGCTCAAGCCCCATATTGCTCTCTCCAATCTCTCTCTCCCATCCGATTACGCAGTCGCCATCGTCCTCTCTCGCCTCTCCCATGGTTTCTCAACAAAAACCCTCGCTGCCCGATACTCACTGGAGCCTTACCTCATCTCGAAGATCACTAACATGGTCACCCGACTCTTGGCCACCAAGCTCTATCCCGAATTCATCAAAATCCCCGTTAGCCGGAGACGCTTAATAGAGACCACACAAGCTTTCGAAGAGTTGACATCCCTTCCAAACATGTGTGGAGCCATCGATGGGAGCCCCATCAAGCTCCATAGCCTCCCTAACGACCCCAATTTGGCTGCAAATTACAAATGCCGATATGGGTATCCTGCGGTTCAGCTTCAGGTTGTGGCTGATCACAAGAAAATCTTCTGGGATGTTTGCGTCAAGGCCCCCGGTGCGACGGATGATCCCGCCCATTTTAGAGATAGTCTTTTGTATAATAGGCTTGCTTCTGGGGACATTGTGTGGGACAAGGTTATCAATGTAAGGGGTCACAATGTTCGGCCGTATATCGTTGGGGATTGGTGCTATCCGTTGATGTCATTTTTGCTCTCACCCTTTTCGCCAAATGGGATGGGTGCGCCTGCCCAGAATTTGTTTGATGGAATGCTGATGAAGGGGCGTTCCGTGGTGGTTGAGGCAATTGGTCTGCTTAAGGGAAGGTGGAAGATCCTTCAGGACTTGAATGTGGGACTCAGTCATGGGCCACAGACGATTGTTGCTTGTTGTGTGTTGCATAATTTGTGTCAGATTGCAAGGGAGCCAGAGCCAGAGGAGCTATGGAAGGAGCCAGATGAGAGCGGGCCTCCGCCAAGGGTGCTTGACAGCGAGAAGTCATTCTATTATCATGGGGAGAGCTTGAGGCAGGCATTAGCTGATAATTTGCACCAAAGTCTTTCTGCAAGATAGGACATTCCTCGAGAAATGAATGTACTATAAACAACTTTGCTTCTCTGTGAGGATGTCAAGATCTAACATGCTGATAATATAGCGTTTGTTTTCTTTGTTGCATTTCCCTCCTTTTCAGTGAGCATTGAAGGTAGATTTAGGTTTGTCTGTAATGGCTCATTTCTAATTGATGAGAGGAACTAATTTGGCAATGAAATCTGAAGATTAGGGAGTACTGAATTAGAAAGAGTTTTACTGCACTACCTTCATATCTGGGAATGCTTCATTTAGTAGATTGTTATGTATTCCCCTACTTTCCTTCCTGAGCGCAGTTGCTGGGGCATTCTTTTTCAATACGAGTGCAATTTGGATTCTTGAAGAGAGCTCTGAGAGTCTCAGGGACGATAACAGGTTGAGAGAGAGGAATAGCTCTTTGTTGCAGTTTTCGGGAGGAATGCATTACGCTGAGAATATATGTTAGTGTGTAAGCACTTGGCACTTTCTTACAATTTCGCAGCTGAAAGAGCAGTTTTCTCTGGGCATATCATCATGAACCTTTTTTTTTGTATTCATACTCTCATTAGGTCCCCTTCTTTTCGAATTCCCTCTCTGATTTGAATAACATATTAATCCTTGTTTTCTCGTTGCAATATGGTACCATACACCCACCGACCCACGTACTATTTATGTGAGGACGAATAAGAAATGTCACGGAAGCATAGCAGTGGGAGGAAAAATGCATGAATTTTGGAGTGAATTATGTCTCCCTATCTCTTGCTCTCCAACTATCCCTCAAATGCAAGTTCAAAGAGGTTACAATAGGTCGTTTAGGGGTCCACCCTCCAAGTCATCCTAACTACATATATACAACAGCTTTCATTTTCAAAGTAGAGCCAAAGTGATAATCGGCACTATGAACGAGTACTTTCTGTTTCAGCTTGTACATGTGCAGAGTAAGCAGAACCCTTGATAATCCCTTTTGCCATCTTCTGAAATGCTAAGAGATGGAGCAAGAACTATATTTCCTCCGCTTACAGTGCAGGAGCAAGTTGACCTCCACTTAAAGCACCGCTGAGAGAGTTACCAGGTCTGAAACAGCCCCTACCTACAATCCTTCTTGGGTGAACTCATTAGCATTTGACAACGACGACATGCCGCCAGTTCTAATTCTAAAGCCAAGCTCCAACTCAAACTGAATGATGATTTCATACATGTAAACTGAGTTTTTTCAGAACAATGACGCCATCGAATATAACAAAAGAAGGGAAGGTACTGATTTTACACCAGACATAAGAAGAAACAAAAAATAAATAAAGATAAATAAACAAACAGCCGAGAGAGAGAGAGAGAGGAGAAAAGGTACCGATTAGACACCGATAACACTGCGTCTCTCTTGAGATAAGAGTATATTTTACCTCATAAGAGGTAGAAGGATGAAAAGGATACAAACTGACTCGATGGCCTGTTTTCCAACTTTCACAGGCATTTCTGCATCATCAGAGGCCAGAGAAAGAAGAAAGAAGAAACTTAGTGAGATTATATGATACCTTCAAAAGTTTTGATGCCCTCAATATTGAAACAAAAAACCTAACATGTCCATCAGCGAAATAACTGAAAGAATAGTAAGAAAGGAAACGAAAAATAAATGAGGATTAATAAAAGCTATAGATTAACAAAAAGCCAAAACAAAGAACACAAAACAGCAAAAACACTAAAACCATTTCTATTAACTCAGGTACAATAAAACACAGGCAGTAGGAGCAAAAGATGAACTTAAGAAAAACCAGTAAGCTCCACATCAGGTTTTGTTATGTTCTGCTTAACCTATTTCTTTTTGGCTAAGCACTGCTTTGCGTCCTAAAATTTTACACACTCTAAAATTTTAACACAATAAAAAATTACAATATAATCTCTTTCTCCCCCATCAAATCACTACTATTCACTACAAAAAATATAAAAAATTACCTCTCTTCATTTTTTCACTAAACCCAATACCTAAAATTTTAACAACACTAAAATTTTACAACACAAACACACCCTAAGTTCATAGTCACTTACTTTTCTGAGGAGGTGATGGCAAGAAAGGGAAATGCAGCCACAAGTGATGAAAATGGCACTTGAAGCACTGGCAGAATACTGAGGAAGAATCAGATGAAAGAGTCCCATGGACAGCTCTTCATATCTCAGGGACCTGAGCATTTCAGCCTGCTTCTTTCACCATGTCCTCTACTGGACATAAAAAACGTGCTTAGTCTGTTCGATGGGAAACACATTTATCTTTTATCAACCTTTTAAATCCCAGAATAGGTGGTCCTCCCGCTATATGGAAGGAGGCCATCCTTAGCCATCTCAGTTAGCACATTCAAGACCGCATCCATGTTCCCTTCTTTGTCGTTAATTTCAACAAGTACTTTTGCAAGTTCAGCCTCATTGAGCCTACAACTTCTCAAGATATTTCCTATTACCTCACTCAACTCCTCATTCATCCCTCCATTGAAAAGGGCTTTAACCAGAGCAATACCAGTCACAGTATGAGGAACAAAACCAGAATTCAACATTTCCTTATACAGATTATATGCCTTCTGAATATTTCCACCTCTACAATGCCCATGTATAAGTACATTATAAATTGCTTCGTTGGGCTTGTGGTTCCTCTGAAGCATCGACTGGACAAGTTCATCTGCTTCATTCATCAAACCCTTCATACAAAATCCCTTTACAAGAGCTACCACACTCTTAAATTCATTGTTACTACAGCTCTCTATCAAAGTATTATACGTGACATCATCTGGGACGGACTCCTCGTAGAACAACTTGAGCAGAATCCTTTTTGCTTCCCTCGTCCGAGCCTGTTTATTAAGTCCATTAATAAGAACGCTATAGGTAACAACATCAGGAAGAAAGCCCTTCTGTATCATCTCATCGTGCAAATGAAGTGCCTTATTTATATTTCCTTCCACACAATAGGCATTCATCAGAGTTGTATAAGTAAATTCATCAGGGCACAGACCCTTATTTAACATCTCTTGGTATAGATCACAAGCTTCAATCAGTCTCCTTTGCTGGCAGAGACCTTGAATGAGTGTTGAGTAGGTAATGGCATCAGGTAAAAGACCCTTGTCAACCATCTCGAGTTTAGTTTGAAATGCCTTCTCTACCTCCCCATTACGGCAGAACCCAGAAATGATGGTACTATAACTTACCACATTTGGAGCCAACCCTTTATCCGGCATATCTCTTATGATTCCTCTCGCCTCTTCCATCCTCCCCAAAATGCAGTGCCCATTTATCAGAGCATTGTAAGTTACAATCGAAGGTGAAAATCCTCTCTCAGTCATTTCATTTAGGACCCCATATGCTTCACTCAAGAATCCTTCTTGAGAGAATCCATCAATCAAGGTTGTATATGTCCTCTCATTTGGTTTAAGTCCTCTAACATGCATCTGATCAAAAAACTCCATCGCACGATTCAAATTCCTAGCCTTGCACATACTGTTGATCAACGATGTATAGGTAACAACATTTGGAGATAATCCATCCCTAACCATATCTGCATGTGAAACAAGCGCTTGGTGAAAATTGCCTTCCCTACAGTGCCCACTAACTAGTGTATTAAAAGTCACCTCATCAGGGACAAAACCCTTCCTATTCATTTCTTCAAGAACTTGACTGGTCTCCTTCATCCTCCTCTCTCGACATAACCCATTGAGAACTACATTATATGAAATTAAATTTGGCTCCAAACCGTGCAATGCCATTGATCTCAGCAACCCAAAAGCCTCATCAATCCTTCCAGCCTTACAATATGCATCAATCAATGTGTTATATGTAACTACATTCGGCATACACCCCTTCCTCTCCATTTCATTGAGAAATTTCAACCCCATTTCCAAATTCCCCACCCCGCAAAAACCCCTGATCAAAATATTAAAGGTATACACATTCGGCGAAATTCCAATTCTAATCATTTCACCAAACAATTCCTCGGCAAACTTAGCCGACCGCTTTGACCTGATTATGGCGTGGAGAATGGCGTTGTACGCCAATATACCTGGCATAAAACCATGACTTTTCGCTAAATTGACAATGTTCAGAGCCTTATCAATCAAATTCAACTGGGAATAGGACTTAACCACCAAGTCAAAGACCGCGGAGCTGGAGTTGTAAGAATGATACGAGTCTTTGAGGCATTGAAAGACTAGATTGCCAGTGTCGTCGACGGTATTGACAGCCACGTCCTCGGCGATGGTCTGGCCGGTCTTGTAGAGCTTGAAGCGCGTAAGGATGTGGAGGGAGAGGCACTTACATTGAAAGGTGAAGAATCCATGGGATTTGGCCCAATTCAGGAACTTTAGGGTCAGGGTCTGGTCGAACTGGGACTTGTGGAGTAAATAGGAGGCCGCTTCAGGAGTAAAATGGGAAGATAGGGAGTTAAGCTGGTGGGGGTGGCGTTTGAGGTAAGTGATTGCTTTGTCTGCGAGGACAGCGTCAGAGGAAGAGCAGCGAGAAGAAAGAGGACTGAAAATTTGGGGTGTTGGAGGAGGCATTTCGGGAATTGGATAGGCTAGCTAGGGATTAACAGACACTCGGCACTGCAGAAACCCATATAGGAGAAAAGAGACGGATGGTGCACTTCTCAGAACTTTTTTTTTCTTTTATTTTATATAATAACAAGGCAGACGGGAATATTTGTAATTTTTAGAATTTAAAAGAGAAATAGTCACAGTAAATAAACATTACCATATTATTTTATATGAATATTATTAAATGGTGTAAAATTCACATTATCTGTCTCTCCCTTTGAAATACCATTATATTAATGGTACAGAGTCTACTTAGGGTGCGTTTGTGTACCAAAATTTTACTCCCTCTAAAATTTTAACACAATTAAATATTACAATATAATATCTATCTCCCCGTCAAATCATTACTATTTACTACAAAAAATATAAAAAATTACCTCTCTTCACTTTTTCACTAAACCCAATACCTAAAATTTTAACAATACTAAAATTTTACAACACAAACACAACCTTAATGTGTGCGAAAGATTAACAAGACATAGTTTTACGATACTAGGAATAAATGACAAAAAAAAAATTCTTATATAATTTTGCCACAATTTAGCATCTGCTACCTTTGATAGGTGGAGCTGACAACGTTGGATTCCATTAGAATCTAAAACACTCTAATTCTGAGCACAGTTTGTATTAACAAACGGATTAGATTAACTTTTGTTAGAATCTGAAACGACATCTATTATTATTTCTCGAAGGCAAATCAGGTAGCAAAATTAAGAGACATGTATAAATCATTAACGATAAAGTATAAGACCAACTGACCAAATATCGCGTTGCCTGTTTAGGCAAACTAACTACAAACTTTACAAATGGAATACCATGAGCTACTCTCATGGCTCTTCAGAAATTAACTAGTAACAGCGCTTGCAGTATCTACTGGTTCGAACTCCTGCAGAATTGGTGAACGCTCATTCAACCTGTGCCGATGTGGGAGATATCTACACCCATGCCTGCCAGAACTCTATAAACAGTTGCAGCGTGTATGCCGAGTCTCGTGCATTTCTCACCGCTCAAAAGCATAGAGAACTGAGGTTCTTCCAGAAATACAACGCAGCATTATGTCTTTCACTGTGCCTTAGCAGGGGTTCGGCTGGATCCACCATGCAACAATTTGACAAACCCTAGAAAGCTCAACTTCCCATCAGTGTGCCTTATCCAGTCATTGAGAACAGCATGAACAGGTATGGAGGGACCAAGGCCAAGCTCCTGAAACAGTGTTCAGAGATATATATATCTATGGAGCTTCACAAACTTTTTCAGTCAAAGTGAACAATATGAAAATCGTTGTTTAGCCTATTATTCTCCCGAAAGGCTCTTAAATCTTTTCGGGATCAACCAACTAGGTAACTTTACGAGGTCAGATATCTTTGAATTTGACGCATCGATAAAGTACAGCCCAAAGTATCGAGAATTATCCTTGTTAGCTTAATTTTTTATATAACTCTTAACTTGGCAAGACTCTGAAACGGGGACACCACAAGAAATTTCCTTCTACCGAGGAAAATTCCTACTTACCGAAGCAAGTTCTTCAATGACAATAGGCCTGTTCCCATCCTTCTCAAAAAGTTCATATGCACAACGGGCATGTTGTTCCCACCGATCAAGTGCCTCTAGCTGATGCACACTTAACGCAGCTGCACAAAACTCTTCAAAATCCATTCTTCTGTATTGAAGTATATTCAGCTGTCATGGCATAAAAATCGTAGAGTAGGAACTTATATAAGCCATAACGATATTAATATCACCATGCATCAATGCAAACAATTAGAACATGCATTATACCGAAGCAAGAACATCAGGGATGCGCGACTCCTTCATTGCATCTGTTGCATTTTTCATCAAGGCCTGACAGAACAATCGAATGACCAAAACTTTTGAGCATGTGATTATTCAATGCTGTTTGGAAAAGGAGAGAGAAGGGGGGAGGGGGGGGGAGAGGAAAGAGGAAAGAGGGAGAGAGCCTGACCGTCCTGACACTCTCTAAGGTTATGCTGCCATTTCTGTTCAGCTCCAATAGGGCAAATTGCTCCTTCAGATAAAAGAGTTCATCTACAGTTAATGTCTTAGATAAGGCCTGCAAGAGGAACACACATGAGAGGGCTCGCTAAGAAATCCACAATAAAAATTTCCAGAACCGTAAAAACAGGCTTTGAAGTATAAAAGAAGACCAAAGTTCATACTTCCTCGATTTGTTATTCTATTCACTTTTCTCAAGCAAATAAAACTCTTTTCAAAACTCATGCCACCTGTAGTGTCATGATAACGGACATTTTAGGAGGATCATGATATTTTCAGTTAATATTAATAATTGGGTCATTCAAAATCAAATAATCCATTTTGAGACCAAAAGAGGATACAATTAATTCTCTTCCTACTCTCTTATAGATTTGGTCGCGACATGGAGGACCCAATTTGACATAGCTATTTTTTATATTTATGTAAAAAGGAGGGAAATCTTCCTCGCTCAAACTGAATGTCTTCAAGGTTTCGATTGATCGAGAAACAATAGGTGTGCTTCTTCAAAGAGATCAGATAAGAGGGATAAGAGGTCAGGCTAGTTTAGAATGCTGTGAAACGGTTGTCAATAAGTCAAGGTTTCAATGGTTTTTCTGCGAAAGCAACAATGATTAAGCACTCTATTACCCTGTATACAAGAATAAAACGAACGAAACAATACGCCTATCCATTTTGAAAAGGTAAACCACTAGTTCAATCGATTTACTTGCTCTGAAATTTCTAGATGTGGCACTCACATTATGGTAATTGGTATGTGAATGGTTTCCAGAAAATAACATGTTTATTTTATTGTTCAGTATAAACATACACGCACCCTTAAAGCAGCCTTACGCAAGGATGATGACCGCATATAAGCCTTCATTAGTCTAAATATCAGTAAGTCGAGCGGAACTGTTACACCATCATAACTTTGAATCCATGGATGACCTGCAAAAAGGAAAGAGCAGAAAAGAAAGATTATGACAAGGAGGATGATACTAGAAAGGTAGAACCCCAACTAATTTTGGCTTAAAATATAAACTCACTAAGCGCCTGAGCAGCTGTTATTCGTTTCCGTGGGTCCTTATTTAACAGACGCTTGATGAAGTCCTTTGCTTCTGAAGATAAAGAAGGCCAAGGTGCTTCATCAAAACTTGGATCAGCTTTCAAGACTGCCCGAAAAATTCCTGATTCAGTCCTAGCCCAAAATGGGCGACTGCCACATAAAAGAATATAAGCTATTACGCCTATACTCCACACATCAGCCTCCGTACTATACGACCTATGCAGAACTTCAGGGGCAACATAGTATGCACTTCCCACAATGTCATTAAGCCTTTCATCTGTAAGTGACCATACATGTTAGAACTCCACCCAAATTCTCCATCACTGGAAGACTGGTATCAATAGTGACTCATAGAAATTAACAAACCTGGTTTGACAAAATCTGATAATCCAAAGTCTATGGCTTTCAACTTGGAGTCCTCATCCTTTGAAGTATACAAAAAGTTCTGGTCCAGGAAAAAGGCCATCTTATGTTATAACATGACTACAAAATTATCAAAGTTTACCTGCCCATATCCAGTTTAAAATTGTCTACCATGGAAAAGACACTTTGAGCCATATTGCCCGGCAGCATAATCTCTTCATATCTTTTCTCAGCAGCATAATACTGAAAATTAGCTAGGCCATCCTAGTGAGAGTAAACAAATGCAGGCAATTTTTTTTTTCTTGCAAATTATACCTCAATGATATATGAAGAAGAATGATGAAAAACAGATACACTTCAATGCAAAGAGAAGCAAGTTAAAACAGATAAGATGGCCAAGCAGCATAATTTAAGACAATGAGCAACTCAACTGTAAAAGTGAATTAAAGAGCACTAGGAGCAATAAAGGAGAAATAAAAACACCAGTAAGAAATTCTTTCCTTGGATAATTGACATCTAGAAATATCACAAATTGTCTGAGACAACAGTTTAGGAGCAGCTGTAGTATGTTAGATTAGGAACAACAAACCAGCCGCAAATATGTCACAATGGTCAACAGTGTGAGAAAATTCAGCATTTTTTTATGTTTGATAGGGGCAGGGGCAGAAGTTTCTTCGGCAGATCCAAGATCACATGATTTGACAAAATTTAATCCCATGGTAATACAGTCTGTACAGTGAAAGTTCACAGTATTACTGTTTAACCTATCTCTTGAGTTTTTCAATTACACATCCAAGGCCTGGATAGACGACTAACTTACAAGGCCTATCAACTAGTTAATATAGACAATGAAAGATCTGGAAAGCAGACTGTGAGGGGTTAGTCATGTATAATATCAGACACTGACATCAAGCATGTAACTTGTAGAAAAGGTAAGGCAAAGTAATTTCAATGGTCAAACTCATTTTGGGGGTCTTTGAAGATCCCAAACCCGAGTCTGCTCAAGATGAAGTGACCAGTTTTTTGTTTTCTTATTGTTAAAGGAAAGCATGCTATTGAAGGTTGATATTTTTTGGCGAAAGGTTTTAGCACAACCAAGCTTAACTCAGCTCAAAGCAAATAGTCTAATGACAGAAAGTGGAACCTTCTGGTCCACCATCTGCATTATCCAAACATCCCCTTCATCATGGCACCTCTAAGTCTAGGAAATTCTCAAATAACTCTTTCAATACTTGCATTCCTTACACCAAGCCATTCTTAATAAAAATGCATATGTCGAACAGGCACTTGATGATGTAATTTCATGAAAAGGAAAAAAACGAGGAGTGTTCCACCTCTGGTTTAAGATCTCGATGCACCACACCCTGAAGATGACAAAACGCAACGACATTCAGTACTTGTACCATGACAGCCTTTGCTTCATCTTCTGAGTATTTCCCACCCCTACAAAAATAGTAAAACATGTAGTTGATCGCTACAATGATGCACATCTGCAAATCTGAAATCCCCAGAGAACAAATCCCTAAAGATAAAAGAAATAGAAAGATTATTACCTTGAAAGTATTCTGTCTAGAAGCTCTCCTCCTTCACACAATCTGCAACAGGTAAAAGTACTTGTGAGGTTCCCTATGGTCAGAGGTCTGATAAAACGTAGTGAGTAATTATTCCCGGTTTTGATATTAGAAAATAATATTCGGCCAATCAGAACTACAAGGTAAATAGCCTTGTATTTGACACAGTCACAGGAAAATTGCTAATAAATGACAAGTTTTTGAAATGCCCTCACAAACATTCAATGAAACATAAATCCATCAGTCATATCCATGAGTTATTCCAATAAGAACGGCAGCAAAACAAGACTATGTCAAAAAGCAGTGTGTTCCAGGCTTACTCCATTACTATGTACACATTATCGTGGTCTTCAAATGCATCATAGAATTGCACTAGATTCTTATGTCCTGTCAAGGCTCGCAATATTTTCACCTCCCTTCTCACATCCTCAATCGCAATTGCTGTCGTCATCTGTCAACAAAGGTAATGAACAACTCAAAAGGAGTGACAGACAATTTGTTAAATATGTCAACTACCCAAAAATCCATTAACTTCAAAATATCCAGAGATTTAGCAAAACAAGAAAAAAGAAAGACAGAAAAAGGAAAACTATGAAGAAAATGCTGAAAGCTAAGCGACATGTAAGGAACCAAAGCAGCCAAAACGGTGATAAGCACTCCTTTAGTTATGAACCGAAAAAGAAAAGGTAACTAGAAGTCTTAAAGATACATCAAGTTCGAGGAATGCATTGTTCCACATCCCTGTCTACAACTTCAAAACATTGTTCCACATCCTTAAAGTCAATTGTTGTTTACCATCACATCAGATTCTACCAGGTGTTATACTGTCCTCCATTTTCAGCCAAGAAGATCATGAATCTCTTCTTGCACTTTTCATTCTATATCTTTCAGCACGGATGATATAAGGTACCAGTAACACCAATAGCTTTAAGGGGTGTACTTTCTCTTTTCACTGACGATGTTGTGTAAAAGCTACATTTACAAGCTCCTTATTTCATTCTTATATTAGCTGGGTAAAATAATATCAAATCACGGCTACTCCAATTCAAGAGACAAATCTCGTCCCTGTCAACTGAGAGAGAGAGAGAGAGGGGGGGGGGGGCAGCGCCTCCAAAATCCGCCCAAAAAAAGAAGTCTCTATCTGGATTTTTTTTTCTTTTTGACAATTTTTCTTCTTTTATGCATTTGGGGCCAAATATGCTCTTTAGTAATTCCCACTCACCCATCCTCTCCCCCAAGAATGAATTCCTAGCTTCGTCCCTTACCCTGTCCCTTGATATGAAGTTGTTTGTCCAGTAATTTTGGTTAACTCTTTGTCCAGATAATACTTCCAATTACTTGTAAACATCTCACGTTTCATATCAATCACATCCTGTGCAATTCAAGATCACAGTGTCACAGACTGTTTCAGTCCTTTGAGATAAGGTTCACATCACCTGGAAAGGGACCAGTTGCTAACTGATAATTACAAGCTTAGCAAGTATCTAGTCCAGTTAATGTGCGTGACCCAGATACCAGCTTTGGCCAGTCTATGGTCGCTGGAAGCATTGGGCCAGTGGTGGGGCATTAGTTGACTGATTTTGCACATGAGTTAGCTTAATCATAGCCCTTCTTAAGGCCCCATTTGAGATTATGACCCTTTCGGATGATTGATAGATATGGACTCACAACCACTGGATTCCCTGGTATCTCAATTCTTTCATAGGAACCGTCACATCTCAGTCATCAACTAGTTGCTATGTGTACCAAAATTTTACCCCCTCTAAAATTTTAACAAAATTAAATATTACAATATAATCTCTCTCTCCCCCATCAAATCATTACTATTTACTACAAAAAAATATAAAAAATTACCTCTCTCTTCACTTTTTCACTAAACCCAATACCTAAAATTTTAACAACACTAAAATTTTACAACACAAACACAACCGAAGTCACTGAAAGGAAAAATAAAAAATTATACTACAGTTTCGTTCCTCACAATACTATTTGCACTGTTGAATCAGCAGCCATACATAAAGCTTGGTCACTCAAAAGAGCACTTTTGAAGCCGAAACAAACCATCCAAGGTGGTATGGTGGGTCAACCAATCAATTCTTATCATTGACCGGAAAAATCAATAAACAAACAAGTTGGTCACTTAATGTGCCTCATACTCAAAGTTCAAAATAAATAGAGTCCTACTCCATTATAATCATGCCTACCTTCTCTCCTTTCTCTGGAACCATTTTACCAGAAAGTAAATTCTTTGAACATACCACCGATTTTCCTAACATCTTCCTCAACCATACCACATTCAAGCTAGTCTTCAGGCTATTAGAACTCGGACACGCACTCACCCAAAAACAAAAACACAAGCAAATGAGAGGCCAGAAAATTTCCTTCCTTCCAAATAATACTACAGTAGCATCTACACCTAAAGGCATGTTTGGCAAATAAAAATTTTGGATGTGGTGTGAAGATTCGGGAGATTGATTTTTATAGGAGTTTGTGAATGTTTAATAATATTTGGGTGGAAGTTGAAAATTTCACAGCCCTACCAGAGTGGGTGCAAAAGTGCAAAAGTAAGAAAGAGATGGATGTGATGTGATGGAATTTTTTATATTTATTTTCATGGTCAGCGTTTTTTATTAATATTTTGAAATTAAAAAATAAATAACATAATCAAAATAAAAATAAAAGTTTGGATAAAAATGTATAACTAATGTTTGTGAAAGTTTTGTTTTTGCTCTTATTACGTTCGACGAATGAAAATTTGAAAATGAAAATTATCATTCCATACATGCTTTTAACCCTCAATCTCGTTAAAAATAAAAAAGATCTCCTTTAAGCAAAAAATAAAGACAAGAAAATAAGACAGCAGAGAATCTAACATGCAGATATACTACCCGCAATTGAAAAACTAAAAACACATGCAAGAGAATCACAGAAACAGAGAGATTGAGAAAGTCAGAGATCGCCAGTGAGCTTGTAGCTCAGTTGGCGCCTCCTCTCGTAAGGGGGTCTGATCTGGGGTCGAATCCCCCAGCCCTTTCTCCAAGTTACCTAGAAAAAAAAAAGTGAGAGATCAGCAAGCACACCTTGGATTTCGGGATGACCTTGACAGCAACCTGGTGGCCCTTGAGCTCGCCCTTCTTGAACCTAGCGGAGCAAGTATACCCAAAATGCCCTCGCCCCACCTCCTCCCCAACCTCGAACCTACTAGTTAACTCCTTGGAGAACCCAAACCTCTTATCCAACTCCACCTCCTCCTCATCCTCCGGTATCGCCTCCGACGCCTTCGCCTTCTTCCCATGTCTCCGCGCCAGAACCGCCTTTATGTGCTTGGCCGGCGACGGCGGCGGGAAAGGCCGCCTGAAGAAGCGTCCAGGAGTCGAGCTCGCGCTCTTGGGCCCCACCGGGCCCGGAGATTTCTTTAGGTAGTGGGCCGGGCTAGGGCTGGGACTGTAGAAGGGGAAGAAGCGGGATAGTTTGCCGGTGACGACGTCGCTTACAGGGAGAGGAGATGGTGGTAGTGGTGATTTGGTGGGTAGCGAGGGGGCGGTTTGATCATTATTGTTTTCCCTGGAAGCATAGGGGTTGGGTTTCGGAGGCTTGGACGTGCAAGTTCCCATGGAGTCGCAGGAATTGGTGGTGGCAGTGGTTATGGCATTGTTGAGGTAGCGCTGTTTTGTGGTTTTTGAGTGAGAGAGAGAGAGAGAGTTGATGGCTTTGGTGAAGGAGCAGGAAAAGACGATCGTGAGCTGTATAACCTTACTGACCCACGTGTCTTGCACGCGTTTTTTCTGTGCATTTTTTTTTCTTCACATTTTTGGGTTCGGGGTGGACCCAATTCTGTGTTGATCATGGACGGATGCTTCTATTTGTGTGTTAAGGTATTAAATTTAGTAAAAAATAAAAAATATGATTTTTAATATTTATTATAATAAAAAATAATGATATAATAAGAAGAAAGAAATTATATTATAATTTTTATTAAATTAAAATTTTAAAGAGTCTAAATTTTTAGTATGAACCTATACAAACTCCTAAATTTTAAGGTTTGAGAAATTCTTCCTTGCAAACAGAAAAAAATTATAACTCCATCTTCCGTGCTTCCTACAATCGTATCTCCATGAAAGATTCTCTCAATTTACTAAAAAATTTTATGGAATGATCTTCATGAAAGATTCTCTCAAGGAAACGGGCCAAGGATCTTCCGGATCCAAAAGTCTATAAACTCACAGTTACAGGGACAAGACTCTGTTAGTGTATATTACACTCATCTCAAAGTTCTGTGGGAAGAACTGATGAATTATAAGCAGCCTTTGGTTTGCTCGTGTGGTGCTGTAAAGCAAATAGCAGAGTCTTACAATCAGGAATGCATTTTGCAATTTCTGATGGGACTGAATGATTCCTATTCACATATACGCAGTCAAATTTTGTTAATTGAATCGATGCCTTCAATTAATAAAGTTTTTTCACTGGTTATCCAAGAAGAACGTCAACGTGATGTTTCAATTGCTAATTCTCCTTCTGTTGAAAAAACAACTTTTTTCACACGATCTCAGCAGCACAGTTCTCGACCTCCTATTCGCAAAGACAAACCTACCTGCAGCCACTGTGGTTTTGTAGGACATACCATTGAGAAGTGTTACAAACTTCATGGATATCCACCAGGATACAAGTTTCGTACTAAATATACTGAGAATTCCAGTTCTGCTCATCATGTGGCACGTGAAGCTTCCTTCGAATCTTCAGCTTCTGGCTCACCCTCTCCATTTACAGCAGAACAATGTAGACAACTTCTGGCTCTTCTGCCATCATCTGACACTTCTCAATCAGCCTCTGGCTCTTATGTTTTTCAGGCCAGTTTAACTCCCAAAACATCCATGTTGAATATGGCAGGTATTTCAAAATCTGTTTCAAGCGATTGGATTGTTGATACCGGGGCTTACAGATCATATGATTTCTTCTTTAACCTTGCTCACATCTGTTACTTCTCTTGTTTCTTCATCTGTTAGATTATCGAATAGTTTGTCAGATCCTATAACTCACATTGGGATAGTTCAATTATCTCCTCATATTCTGCTTATAAATGTTCTTTGTTGTGCCATCCTTTTCTTTCAATCTTCTATCTGTCAGTTCTCTAGTTAAGCAAATTTCTTGCTGTCTAACTTTCCTTCATGATTATTTACTCATCCAGGACCTGCACAGCTGGAAGATGATTGGTTTGGCTAGGGAGCGAGGCGGCTTATATCATTTGACTCAGGAAGTTTCTGGTGACTTGCATACTGCATCTTCTTGCATTTATGTTTCTCCTTCTTTAGCAAATAATTCTACACATGATTCTGCCACTTTATGGCATTGTAGACTTGGTCGCCCTTCTCTTACTCGAATGCAATTTCTTAAAAATTGTATTTCAGATTTTTCCTTGACAAATATTCATCATTGTACTGTTTGTCCTATGGCCAAACAACATCGTCTCCCATTTCCAGTTTCTATACATAAATCAAATGCTTTGTTTGAGCTTGTGCATTGTGATTTATGGGGTGCTCTTGCTGTTTCAGAATCTAATGGCTTTAGGTATTTCTTAACAGTAGTTGATGACTTCAGCCGATGTACTTGGGTGTATTTACTTGCTGCTAAAACACAAGTTTTCACTCATATTCAAGCATTTTTTTACTCTTGTAGAAACTCAGTTTCAAACCAAAATTAAAGTTCTACGAACTGATTTTGGTACTGAATTTTCTCTTCATCAGTTTTTAACTTCGAAAGGGGTTATACATAAACACTCTTGTGTTGCCACTCCGCAGCAAAACGGAATCGTTGAGCGTAAACATCAACATTTATTGAATGTTGCTAGAGCTCTACGATTTCAAGCTGGTTTTTCACTTCATTTTTTGAGTGATTGTATCCTCACTGCTACTTACCTTATCAATAGACTTCCCTCTTCTTTACTTGCAAACAAATCTCCTTATGAAGTCTTATTCTCTACTAAACCAACTTACAATCATCTTCGTGTTTTTGGATCACTATGTTATGTTTCAACACTTACATGAAATCATCATAAGTTTGACTCTCGGGCTGAACCATGTGTTTTCCTTGGCTATCCGTATGCTATGAAAGGATACAAGGTTTACCACTTGACTACTCAAAAGACTTCTATATCTAGAAATGTGGTTTTTCATGAACACCTCTTTCCATTCAAAAATTTTCCAGCTGTCTCCAAAGATCAGTTTACCTTACCCATTTCAATTTCAGATATTGCCATCCCATCTTCTACTGATATTAGTTCTTCACCTACTGTTATTTCTTCTTCATCATCAGATTCTGCTGATACTTCTTCTCTGCCACATTCCCCTGTTTCATCTATAAATAATTCTATTCTTGTTAGACAATCCTCTAGGGTACGCAAGGCACCAACTTACTTGAGAGATTATCATTGCCAAATGGCTAAAGTTCCTGTTGTCAAACCAATTCTCTCTATGCCTACAGGTTCTCACATTTCTAGTGATCCGTATGACATTGCTTCTTTTCTCAGTTACCACAAGTTGTCTACTGCTCATAAAAACTTTGTTCTTTCTGTGAGTACTCAAACTGAGCCTACCTCCTTTAAAGAAGCTATTAAGAGTCCCGAATGGAGAGATGCCATGGCAAAAGAAATAGCTACTTTAGAACTCAATCAAACATGGGTTGTTTGTTCTCTTCCACCTGGTAAAGTTCCTATTGACTGCAAATGGGTATATAAGTTGAAATTTAATGCTAATGGAACAGTGGAACTCCATAAAGCACGTTTAGTTGCGAAGGGGTTTACACAGAAGGAAGGATTCGACTACTTTGAGACGTTTTCGCCTGTAGCAAAGCTCACTACTGTTCGGGTTTTGCTTGCAGTTGCAGCTTCACGTGGCTGGTATTTACATCAATTAGATGTAAATAACGCTTTTCTACACGATGATCTTCATGAAGAAATTTTCATGAAATTACCACCTGGTCTTCAGTGTAAGGGGGAGTCCAGCGTTTGTAGATTAACCAAGTCCTTATATGGTCTCAAATAGGCATCTCGACAATGGTTTTGCAAATTTTCAGAATTTTTGTTGACCAATGGCTTTTCTCAGTCAAGGGCTGATTACACTCTCTTTATCAAGAAATCTGCCACTTCGTTCTTAGCATTACTAATATATGTAGATGACATCATTCTAATGGGTGATGATCTCTCTCTTATTCTAGATTTCAAGAAGGTTGTTGATAAGAAATTTCGTATTAAGGATCTTGGCCAACTCAAGTATTTTTTGGGTTTGAAAGTTGCTAGATCTACAGCCGGTATTTCTCTCTGTCAACGCAAATTTGCCTTGGACATACTTGCTGACTCGGGTTTTTTGGGAGCCAAGCCTGTTAAGACGCCAATTGAACAGAACTTTAAGCTGGTTAAAGATGATTCTTCATCTTTGGTGGATCCAACTACTTATCGTCGTCTTGTGGGCCGATTACTTTATTTAGCAATCACTCGCCCAGATCTTTCATATGCACTACAAGTCCTTAGTCGATTCATGGATACTCCACATCAGTCTCATCTAGACGTTGTCCATCGAGTCTTACGCTATCTAAAAGGTGCTCCTGGTCAAGGCTTGCTATTTCCTTCATCTTCACCGTTGCACCTCAAAGCTTTTACCGACTCTGACTGGGCTGGTTGCTCAGATTCTAGACGATCCATCACTGGTTATTCAGTATTTCTTGGTCACTCTTTGATTTTCTGGAAATCAAAGAAGCAAACTATGGTATCTCGATCATCGGCCGAAGCAGAATATAGAGCAATGGCAACTACAAGTTGTGAAATCTCCCGGCTTCGATATTTACTTGATGATTTACAAGTTGTTCACCCTCAACCAACGTTATTATTTTGTGATAACCAAGCTGCCATTTACATCACTGCTAACCCTGTTTTCCATGAACGTACAAAACACATAGAACTCGACTGTCACTTGATTCGTGAGAAAATCTCTGCTGGGTTGATCAAAACACTTCAAAACACTTCATATAGCTTCCAAGCATCACCTTGCTGACATATTCACTAAAGCTCTTGGCTCTGTACACTTTCATTTCTTGCTATCCAAGCTTAACGTGACTGATATTCACTGCTAAGCTTGAGGGGGAGTCTTAGCTTATGTGGCAATTGAGCTTATGTGACAGTTTGTTAAAACTGAATTTAGTTACGTTGTTAGAAATCAGTTCGTCTTATACAGAGAAGAAACTTCTCTATAAATGTAAACTATGTGTACACAGAATGATAATCGAGAATATACAAGTAACTTCATCCATATTCTCCCTCTCTCAATTCTATCTCCTCTGCAAACTCTGTTTTCTATACAAATTTACAGTAACACTGTAGAAGAACGGTCGGCTTCACTATTTTTGGGGTAAATTTTTCTGATGTCTTTAATTTGAAAACGAAATTCCAACTCCAAGACTAAAAGTTCTTTTTGAGCTGCAATGCCCCCAAAAGCAGAAGTTTTGATGGTGAATACAGACATGACAGATGAGTTATATTAAAGGTTATTCTTGGTTAAAAAAGGCACAGTGGCCTTCAGGACCCTCAAATAAAGACAAGCAAGAAGCCGAAGTTGTCGGAACCACCTTCACATGGTCCCTTATGCTGGTTTAGATGCTCTTTCGGGAAAGCGGAAGCATGGTGCATGTCCACCCCTTCTTTCGACGACTGGAATCGCCGTTCTTGGCGTTGATAATCTTAGATCCGGGTGTTTGGACCCGTGTATAATTTATGGGCCTTGTAGCCCGGTTGTATGAGACTTATATGTCCATTTTAATTGAGGTCTTTGAGGCCGTTTGTTGTATGGCATTTTGGGCTCTTTAATGCTGTTGTAATGGCCCGTGCATTGTAACCGGTATCGGAAGTCTGTCTGTATGCAGGTCTCATGTACTATACGGTGTGAAATGACTTGCCAAGAAAAAAAAAACCGAAGTTGCCTTTCACTGTACTCAACAGGGAGCAACGCATTGTGAACCCCCCAAAATGCCCCCATTAGTAGCATCGTGCATTCCCCACAGGCGTCATCCACCATCATCAGCTCCCCGTGTTTCCGAATGGTAAAAATCGAACACCATAAAGAATGATGGGTCTCTGTATATAAACTATGCTGTGTCTATGACTTTTACAGCCACAATATAATACCCAATATCAACGGTAGTGGAGCAGATCAACATTAGTGGGCCTTAAGCAAGTCATACAAATAAAGTTTTTTTTTATTATTTTTTTAAATTAAAAACTTTTAAAATTAAATCATAAATTTACTTATTTTTCTGTTTTAAGTGTGAAATTACTAATTAAACTTTTGTATTCAAATTTACTATATAAATCAATTTCTATAAATAAAATCTTAATCTATCGTTAGACATTGTTGTGCAAGCTTAAAAAAATTAAGTTAGAATTTAATTAGCAATAAAGTTGATAGTGTTAGTTTATAGAATGTGTTTTTTTTTTAAATTTTAATTTTATAAAATAATTTTTAAATATTTCTATTTTTTAGGCATTTCATTAAGTTTTATCTGAAAAATTTTAAGCTTTTTTATTGGGGTAAACTCATAGTTAGCCCCCTATGTTCGGGCAAAAATCATAGTTAGCCCCATATTTTTGAATCCAACAATTCGCATGACGAAAATGCCCCTCCAAAATAAAATTACTAAAAAAATAAAAATTCATTAAAAATAAAAAATGATATTTTTTTAAAAAATTAATATTTTTTAAATAAACTATATTGAAACTCTATTTCAATAATATATTTATTTTAATTTATTTCTTAAATTTAAATTTATATTTTATTTTATTCTAAATTTTAGCTTTGGAGGGGCATTTCGGTCATTTTGCATGAATTTCCGTCGGACTTAACACCTGATTTAGACGGGGGCTAAGTTTGATAGGTTGTGAAAGTTATGGGTATCAAATTGTTGGATTTAAAAATATGGGGCTAACTATGATTTTTGCCCAAACATAGGGGGCTAACTATGAGTTTACCCATTTTTTATTCCTTTTAATTTTAGTTTTGCTGGCCTTCGTAATTAAAAAAATTTAATTTAATTATATTACAGGATTTTCATAATAGAGAGCTTTCTAATTAGAGAACTTGAGTTATTACCTCATCTGCCCTACTCCTTTCAGCCTCTCCTGCTACAGCACCCACCATCCCACTTTACCTCCACTTTGTTTCTTGAAGGGTCCTCAGTAATGGTTTACTGCATGCTAAAAATGAGCTTGAATACATCTTTCTTCTTACCACATTATTGTTGTGTGTGTGTATATATATATCAATATGAGTGGATTCCCCCACTAAATGCCATTGTTAAGGAGCAGACAATCTCGTTTTTTATTAGGATGTTTTAGACGCGGGAGCGCAAATTTGACCTCCGCACGCAGTTCGTGTGTTTAATCAAAGCACTAGGTCAAAAAATGATTACCTGCCTCGATGTAAAGTTAGTTGTTGGTCCCATTCGAAGAAGCTTTTGCTTCTGAAAAGGAAAGCAAGATTTGAACTGAAAATGGCGAAAAGTAAACAAAGAGAAAACCGGTATGTCCTTAATTAATGCATTAGCTAGCTAAAATGTTAAGCTCCCATGCCGTCAGTTTGATGAATGGCTGCGAAGAAGAGTTGTCGAGCTCTCCTCGATCGCCTTAGATATACATACCATCATGAAAAACAAAACAAAAAGATGTGGCATTAATGAATGAGGTTAAGGGTTGTACTCGACCTCCGGAAAAACAACTGCCATCACTTCCGAGTACGAAGAACTATTAGAGCGCGCGGTCCACACCCTCTTGATGATGATCGTACCAAATGCAAATGAATGGACCCCGGCAATGATGGGCATGCCTGTGATGCACAAAGCACGCATCAATCACGCACCAAATCCTTTACGAACAAATTTCCACCGATTTTTGTTTCAGATAGCTGCTGGTAGTTCACTGAAAGCCTTTAAATCCCTGAAGCGACGTTGACGGCACATAGGACAGGTAAAAAGGAAAATGGGTCGACACGTTCGAGAGTAAATTTTTCATGTTCGTTTATGGAAATTTTAGAAAATATTCTTAAAATTTTAAGAATCTTTTGTGGGTTGAAGTTTATTAGAATTTGTGAAAAGATTTAAAATGTATGTGTAAAAGTTGAAAATTTTGAAGTATGTTTGTTTTGTTGGAAATTTTGAGCCTTAAAATTTTGGGCAAACAAACATGTTCTATATCTTCACTTTTCACTTTTCACTCTAAATAAATAAAAAAATCATTTAAATTATTTATCTCTTCATTTTTTCACCAATTCCAATACCCCTAAATTTTTGTAATCAAACATCACCTAAATATACCCGACCTCACAGGAAGCATAAATTTTGTTTCTTTGAGTGACTAATAACAATTCAGTATGAAAAAAGTCGATATCTGTTCAACTTCCTAAGCTACACAGTAAGTCTGACCTTCCTAAGCTATACAGTAAGTCTGACTTTATTGTGAGAGTGACCCAAAAAATTATTTACACAGGAGAATATTCGAATAAGAGAACTTAGAGAGCACATAATTTTCAAATACTAGCTTGTTTTGCAACCCACGTGATCACGAACAACATATGGTTTTTTTTTAATGTTTATAGAAGGCTTCTAGATCCTCTCTTGAATTTCACATTATAGGGTAATTAAGCACAATTACTATTTACCTTGGGAGTGATCTCATATTTTTGGAGAACTCTCTTTATTTTTTTATTAGCATTTCACCAGTGACTCAAAATTCATTGAACTTAAAAATTATGGACCCAAATAATCCAACCAGTGTTCTGATCAAGATAGTTGGACCGCTGGAGTTGGCCATAAATATGAATTTCAGAAATTTCAAAGATGTATTTGGTGGTTTACAAAGCAATATTGTATTGGATGTTGCGTCGACTTCTAGATGCCACTAAATTAACGTACTATGCACCTCTTCACTAATCCAAAAATGGTCCAGTTGTATTTGCCGACAGCCAACCAACTGATCAAGATACGTTTAGATTTGAAAATTGGAATTAAAGCAATGAAATTTCCTGGAAGGAAGACTAGTCGAGGTCGTGTGCAATTTCCGTGATTTGGAATCTTACGACGATCATGATTTATTCGTTATCCATGGGCTTGCGCTGATGCGCTCGAGTATGTTGAAAAGAGTTGAGAGTCCAAAATCCATGTAATAGTTTTGAAAACTTTAAACGTAACAGTACTTGCCTTTGGGCCGAAGGTGCGTGCCGTTGTACCTAAAAGGAGCTTGTGAACATCAAGTCTGGCAGTGGCTGAGCTCCTCACACAACAGGCTTAGAACAGCTGATTTACACCCCTAATGGCATTCAAAAAGAACTTCAATTGGGATAGCTCATAATACCAGCACCAGAAGACCTTGCATAAAAAGCCCCAGGAACTTCAAAGATCACAATAACAATATCTCACAAAACAGCTATTGCTCTTACATTTTGGAAAGTTCATAGAAAACCCAGCATGCCAGCTGATACACCTGGGAAGAAAAAACCTCTGGGGACAATCCATTGTGTTATACATGCTAAACCAGCTTCCTGTATTTACACGAAGGCAACACTCTTCGACTCCCTCAAAGGCGAATATAAGTCCACAGAAAATAATTTTGTTCCTGGTTCTTCAGTATCTAAGTTAGCACTCAGTTAGCATGCTAACCCAGCAGACAATTACCACCATTCTCAAGCAAATTGCATGTCCATCAGGTACAGTCTTCCCTCCGATTTTCAACCAAGACATACATTTGGATCTTCTTCATCAGAATCGAACTCAACCTGCAGGCAAAATATTTATGGCATAATCAGACCACCTGACTTCAGAAAAAGACTCAACCCAATGTTTCAGTTTAACTGGATGGCTCTTAAACTCATCCCCCAGTCATACATCTGTGACCCACAGACAATATCAAGAACATTCCCAGCATATATATAGTATCATAGTTCTAATTATTCATTCGAAAGCTAGACTCACATTTTCATCTCTGAACCACTTTCCATGACAATCACGCTTCCAACCTGCAGCTGTAAACTTTAGTTCCATCTCTCGACGCTCCTCTGAATCCAAATGCTTCTGCTGCGGTGCAACTACCTTGTGAGCTGCTTCAAATGCAGGACAAGAGCCATTTTGACTCTGATTAGAACTTCTACTCGTAATATGATCCAAAATTAGTTGTACATCACGGTCCCTGTTAGTGGAACTATGCCGAGGAGTTTGGTCACAAAGTATCTCTAAAGCGGCTTTTTGTGATTGCTCAATCAATGGTTTACTGACTGCCCTAAACTTTTGGTGGTAGGTATTACATTTTGCAGTGCCACTGAAAGAGTCTGACAATGCTATTCGCTTATTCATCTCATCTTGTCTCATCAACTCTTTTTCCTTTAGCTCGGACTCTGCAGCACAGTGGTGTGATCCCTTGCTATGCACCTTCAATACAGATTTCCAAAATTGGGGAAGGCAAGAACAGGGGGAAAGAAGGTGCTAGAATAACATCAGCAGAAAAAACAGCATTATATGAGAAACATGCCCATAAAGATAAACCTTTCGCCGTATGAGCACCAAAAAAGAAAACAACTTCAAATGTGATTACTAAGCTG
Organism: Myrica gale; assembly: GCA_963930655.1. Classification (NCBI taxonomy): domain Eukaryota; kingdom Viridiplantae; phylum Streptophyta; class Magnoliopsida; order Fagales; family Myricaceae; genus Myrica; species Myrica gale. The sequence continues at coordinate 9,654,061 of OZ005606.1, read as the reverse complement.
CCTGACAAGTTCAGAGCCCCCCAACCTTCTTCAGCTATGCAGAGAGCCACAATGTCAGTATAATGACCATATAAGAGACTCAAGCCCCAAAAGATCATTTAGAGCAAGCTACAATCTCTCTCCCTTGCGGATTCAGGCAGTGAATTTATGTCCCCCAAAATCATGCTTGGAAACTCTGCAATTTATTTTCAGACAGAGCCGCCAACTGTCATTGGGAGCACGCAGCCTATGACATCCTCGTTCCACCAAAACATGAAAAATGAAACAAAACCCCAGAATTTCCCTCTCTCATAAAGAAATAGTTTCACTAAGTAGAGTTGATATGACAAGATATTTTAAGCCTTCTTTACCGTCTGTAGACTGTAGGATTTCATGCGTATAGTAAAAAAGTACTGAATTTTTTTATATATAATACTTCAGGACTCAACATTCTACGCCTCCTTCCCCAACCTTTAATTCTCCAGATAATAGAATAACAAGTACGTGTCCAGACCATGCCTAATTGATAATAACACTGCTGACCAAAAAGTCGCACAGAGACCCTCCCACCGTGAAAGCAGAAGTATTGAAGAGACAAGATAAGGAATCGATGGGAGAGTTGGGGTACTTACGGACAGCATGAGAGGGGAATCAAGGATGGGAGAATGAGGGCAGACGAGGCAGGCGTATTTGCCGCCGGAGAGCTTCTTGTAGGAAGACCCGTTTAGTTGTTCCAGTGCCAGATCGTCCACTCTTCGCTTCCTCTGTTGCGCCTCTCTCGCCCAGCTATCTCCTCCGAACACGCTCATCGGTCGCTCCCAATCTCTGTGTCTCCGAGGGGATGATTTGCCAAGCACACGTATGTTCAGATACTTTAGTATCCGTTGGTTTAGGTTTTGAATACAAGTCAACGCCAAGCACAAAACTGGAACAAGTCAACGCCAAGCACACGTATGTTCAGATACGGATGATTTGCCTTTTTTAATTAAGGCATTTTGCGGTTTTTGTCATGTACGCCGTTCTTCAAAAGGATCAAGATGCTAAAGACCGACATTACATTAGTGGCTTATTAAAAAAAATGAAAAAGCCCAGATATTACTCAACGACATGCCGTTGGTTTAGGTTTTGAATACAAACTTTTGCGACATAATGGACTCATTAGATCCTTCGGCTAACGCTTTCTCAATAAACTCTAAGAGCTTTCGCCACAATACAAGACAAGTAGCAACGGCTACTACATGTCGTCCAAAGAGCATGCACTACAAGTGGAGTGGCTTATCCCCCACAAGTCGTTTTTGAATCTCCCTACCTGTTTCTCATTAACGCCTGCTCATCAGTCATCACTCTCGCTCTCCACCTCCAACTCCTAACGATCCTGCCGATCCCCGCGCAAATGGGTCCACCGAAGACGCAGACGGAAGCCGTCCGTATGATCTCGCAGGAGGCTTTCGACGATCTGGTGAAGGAAAACATGGAAGATCTCGGGATGGACCCCACCGAAGCCCTCCAGGATGCCATCCAAACCTTAACTCTCCAAGGCGTCGATCTCGCCGGTCCGAGCTCTTGAAGACCTTTTACCCTACCACCCGCTTGGTTCCCGAGAAAAGGGAGGAAATTTTAAAACGAAAAGGAAATGAAATGACATGACGTACTTATTTTAGGTAGAGGTTTTTCTTATTGACAGAGGCGTCTTGGCTGCTTCCGATGTTAGAATGCGTTGTCGATGCAAATTGCAATGACATTGCTTAAGCGTCGGTGGAAGCAATAAAGAGCTCTGCCAATAACGAAATCCTAAATCTTATTCTCCTACTTTTTCTCGGCTACCAAACAACGCCTAGAGTGAAATTTCCCCAGTACATTGGAAATGATTTCATTGTACCGTGTATGTTGCAGGTCTTGTCACGTGCCTTCCAGGAGAGGGAGGCGTGAAGGATAACCTCGTTATACAGAGTTTGGATACGTTGAAGCGGTTTGATGCTGATTTCGAGGACCAAATCGGCGACAAGGGTTTGGATGAAATAGAGGAGTTGGTTGAGAAGCTTACGGAGCTGTGTGGTGTCCAAGGATCGGGGAATGCCGCAATAGCGACAAGGAATGGTGGGGTGGAATTGCTTTGTTCGCTGTGTTCAAAGGTTCGAAGTGGGCGCGAGCGGTTTCTCATTTCGGCTTTGAAGACATTGGCATCACTTCTTCATGGTACAACAGTGATAGTTGATGCATTTTGTTGGTGTTTCATTTGTAGACGGCAGAAATACTATTAAGCTTTCATATTGGAATCTTTTTTGTCCTGGAACCCCACATTGTTTATATGACATTTAGTTAAGGTGGTGTTCTAACATGTTCTATTAAGGTCTCACTTGGATACTCGCAGGATATTAATCTGTCCAATTTCTTATTGTGCTTAGTTCGTTATGATTATCATTATTGAAGTGGACGTGGGAAAGATGTTTTCTTTGTTCAGGATATAGTGCATACGGATAACATCTTGAGATGATTACATAGTAATGTTTAGTCGGGATTCTTCTTTTCGTTTATTACCTCAACATGAATGTTACCCACGTTTACAAGATTATGTATTTGGACGAATGGCTTTCTGTCAGATACATGTATCATTGTCTTTTGCAGATCTTAAAAGTGCAGAGTCATTTCGGGCTAGCGATGGACCAAAGACAGTGGCGGGTATTCTGAATGATTACCATCACAATGTAGATGTCTTGAATAATGCTTTCGCTGTTGTTGCTGCAGCCTCAACTGGTAATGAGGTCCTCAAAGAGTCATTCATGGAGTTGAAAATTGATGAGCTTATCATGCGAGTTCTGAGTTACCCAAGTGGGCAGAGTAAAGGCAGCATCCCAAGTTTATATGACGCTATACGTGTTCTGTTAACACCAGATGATAATCGTGTTGTGGCTTCTCAAGTAAGGAAATGACTCATAAAACTTGCATATCTAATCTCTCTACGGTGCAACTAATCCTGATATTTGAAATGTAATAGATGTAGAGCTGTTAGGACTTGTGTAGAAAACTGGATTTGTTAAGTGAAATTTTGGCTTGGGACCATTTCCCTTATTTAAGAATTTTCCTCCTCCAAGTTTCTCCTCTAAGTTGGGTCATTGGCTTTATTCCAGAACTGGCCACCTTCAGATGATGATGTAAACATAAGCAATGGAGTAAGCTAATTCCATGGTATACATGCCCTGAAAACCGATGATACATTTAAAGGCACATCCATTTCCTTTCCTTTCTCTCTCTTTTTTGTTTTGTTGTGGTTAGTAAAATTGGTGTGAGGTTGGGCTTTTAGAGCCAGTTTTTTCTTTTGCGTCCTTGCTACCATACTAAAGAAGCTTGCTCTTTTAGTTTTACATGCTTTTGCATTCGATTGTCCTCATATAGATATTGAACTGAAAAGTTCTACAAATAACTCTTATGATATTTGCAAATTTCAGGTTTATGGTTATGCACGAAGGTTTGCAAAAATTGGTGTTGCAAGAGCCCTAGTGGGCTCGCTGCATGAAGGGCTGAGCTCCCCTGGTGTGGTTTCAGCAAGTTTCGCTTTAAAAGCTGTTGCTGTCAACGTAAGCTAGTTCAAATCAGATAAGATGCAAAGTTAACTAGAACTTGCTTTAGCAAGTGTCAGTTGAATCAAATAGCATATTGTCTCCTTTAAAACAACTGGTGGACGTAAGGGTCATGTGTGTAATTTCTGCCCCAGTGCATTAATTATGTCTTCCTATCGAAAGACCATAATAAAGATTTTGTTATTACTTTATTGTGGTTAATTTAGAACTCTCATACATGCATGGTATTTCACTTGCAAGTAAGAAAAGCATATTGAGAATTCTTTGTGGAGGTTTTGATTTTCTTTGGGTCCATTATTATTGTTTTTCAAAATAAAATAATTAAATTTTGTGGTTGGTAAATGATCTACCAACAATTACATCATACATACAACATATGATGTCCTATTTGCAGCTAACTAGATGAGAAACAAAGTATTTCTAACAGAGATAGTATCGTCTTATTAACTTTCTTGTTGACTTCCTGACTTTCTTATTTTAGGACGAAATATGTAAATCCATTGCCGAAAGTGCTGGTATTGATGCGGCTCTTCGATGTATTGAAGACAGTGGTGAACAAGGAAATAAGATTGTTGCTAGAGCTTGCTGTTCTTTGTTAGCTAAGGTATTAATTTAGTTTTCTTTGCGTTTATTGTGAGCGTGTCAAGACCAAATTCTAATACATGAAAAATCTGGCAGAACCTTTCTGGTCTCAAATGGTTGTCGTTTTCAGAGTATTAGGAGATTATCTTTCCACTATATGTTTTCTGCAATGCTTTACTGTTACTGAAGCAATGTATGTATGAGCGAACTTTAAAGTGGCTAATTAGGAAGTTAAACCATTGGAGGATGGTAATTGATTTATGCCATTGAACTCATAGGCAACAGTATCAAGCTTCATGGAAACTTTTGTGAAAAACCTTAGATCTATATGCAGAACGTAAGTCTCTTGCATGGGCCTCCAGGACAATGAGATTTCTATCCTCTTACTTTTTCACATGTATTCCTTTTTTGGTCCATAAGAATCACTGGTGAATGCATATAGAGCAGACAATTTTTTAGAATTTCAATGGGGTAACTTCTTTTTTCTTGCTTGGCGTTGACTTGTTCCAGTTTTGTTGAAGCACACGTATGTTCAGATACTTTAGTATCCGTATCTCCTTTGATCTGAAGTTTTGAGTATTCAATGACGAAGGATTCTGCTAACTTAACTGGTGAAGTCTGCTTATTGATGCATTTAAGCACCTCTTGTTTGTTTATATGATTAGTTGGCAGGAAGTGACGCAAACAAGGCTGCCATCGTTGAGAAGGGGGGCTTGGATAGTCTAATCAAACTCTCAGCCAGATTTTCTGACGACCCTTCTGTCTTGCAAGAGGTAAGGAAGCTGAAGGCCTTTGTCCCAATGCAGTTGTGCCTCCGTAAAAGCTTGCTATGCTAGTAGCATACTGTCCTTTCTAGTGCATGTTAGACCTGCTATTCCTCAATAAGCCAATTACCGTACCTGTTATTGTGTGATGTTACTCATATCTCAAATGCTTTTGGTTTAACAACAAATGCCTATGACTATTTCATCATATCATGTATAAAACTTGGGAGTGCTGTACCTGAGAAGTTATTGGATACTTCTGGACGTCCGCTGTTTTGATTTCTTATTAACTATATTCTCTGGTATGATTGGTCAGCACTATTGTTGTCTGCGTGCATTTAGAGAGATTGTTTTAGTGACAAGTAATTTTCATCATGGTACAGGTAATGTATATTATTTCTGTACTGTCCTTGAGATCACCAGAAAATGCAGCCCGTGCCATTGAAGCTGGGGCTGGCGACCTTGCTATCCAAGCCATGGAGAAGTTCCCTTCGGCACAACAAATGCAAAGAAATTCCTGCCTCATGATCCGGAATCTTGTAGTTAGGAACCCTGAGAACAGGTTAGTATTACAATTACCTAGTGTTCCATGTTATTGGCATATCGTAGCCAGTACTTTGTCTCTTCCCAATCCATCCTTGTTCTTGATGTTGCTCTACCAGAACTAATAGATTTGAACTTTGATCAAACCGTAATTAGTGAAGGAAAAACTCTTTTATTGGACAGAACTCTTCTGCTTAGTAATGGGGTTGACAAATACATAAGGAAAGCCAAGCAAAGCCATGAAAGCTGCAAAGATGCTGCAAGTGATGCACTGAGGGATCTGGGACTCGACGACTACAACTTGTAAACCATGCGTTGTTGTTGGTTCTAAAGCCACGTGCCCGATATTGTTTTTGGCTTTTTTTTTTCTCTGGTTTTCAATGGTCCCTTGTGATGTACCAACGGCGTTTTCGATTTTATGAGCTCTCTACCATGTTTTGCATGACAGAAGCGTCGTCCCATAATCTGGCATGCCCAAATGCATTGCAAATTTTCGCAGGAAGGACTGTATTACGTGTTTGCGTGTCAAAATTTAATTGGTGACCAATAGTTTATAAAAATTAGTAAAAATAAAAATAAAAAGCGATGATTTGAGCAAATGTTTTTATATTTATTACAATAAAAAGTAATAATTTAATATAAATAGAGAAATTATTTTATAATCATTTTTATTAAGTCAAATATTTAACATAAATACTTGTAATGCGAACCGCAGGAACAGGTTTTCGTTTCTTTTTTTTTTCTGCACAGAAAAAATACCCAGAAAAAAAGGGTTAGTGTCCGAAGTACACATTGGGCTCCAAGGCCCTCGGCAATAACCACCAGGCTACCATAAAACCCACGATCTTCATAAACCACAATCCACTTCTAGACTAAATTTCGAAGTCAATTAAGTTTTAACCTCGGCTTGATTAAAGCTAAGTATTCATCAGAAGAAACCCAGAACGACATTTAGCGCGTGACCTTCAGGGAATCATACAGCCAACGAAAGACGGGGATAATTGCTTCAAAATTTACTCGGCAAAGACAATGGCCCAAAAGCATCAAAAGGTAATCAAATTTTTTTCGATTAAACACTTGGCTGTAGAACAGTTCATCACTGTCAGCCAGTTCTACAGTACTGCAGCTACACTCCTAACAAAAATCTAAGAATCGGTTCGATCCTCAGTTTTGTACGATTTGTATTTGATCGGGGGGGGGGGGTCTTTTATTTTCCTGCAGCACCTGAAAAACGAAAGGATTAAACTCATTAGTAAGATAAAACCAAAAAGAGTGAGGGGCCAGCTCAAAGTAAGATGGACAAAGCACGTGAAAAAATGAAGAATCTCCGTTCGAACAGCAGGAAGCCTATGCCTCCGAATACTTGAGATAAACCCTTTGACAAAATACTAAAGATAGATAATTCTTAACACACCAGCTAAGTGCCTATTGGAACATCTTGCTGTATGCCTTCCTCTCCAGATCACGTCTATCAGCAATCTGTACCAAAGTTTTACAGATGATTAACTTCGAAAACCTATTCCACCTTAAAAAAACTTATTCTAGTGTAAAAGCACAATTGACTTTGATGTACCAACCAACCTTCTTCTTAGCAGCAGCAAACTCTTTCTTTATTCCAGCTGGAAAAGAAAGCAACAAACAAACCAACAATTAAAAAGTAGCTTTGAGCAAAGTTCCAACAAATTCGATAAATAAAGCCTGCTTATCAATTCTAGATGACGAGATTTGTAAATTGTAATTTGCTTTTTATTTATCATAAAAATATGAACATGTCAGAGTCAACATAAAATACCCCATATCGTAGAAATTTCAGCCACATAAATGTAACTTTCCAGTCCAGAATCAATATAAAATACCCCATATTATGATCTGTAAAACTCTTAACAAGGTCAGAGTCAACATGCTGTAGTGGAAATCATCCAGCATTACGATTATTATCTCTTGCCAAAAAACAAACTATGGTAGGGAAGGTTGAGTGGTCACTAACCATCATTTGGTTCCAAATCCGATGCCTTCTTGAAGCTTTCAACAGCAGCATCAATATCATTGAGCGCCATGTATGCCTGATAGATCAGGAGGACCATCATTAATAATCAGGAAAAAAATAATAAATGCAATATATTAGAAAAGAGACCTGATCTTGCATCAGAAATGGAGGAAATGAAAACGAAAATGATAATAGGAAATTCTAGGCAAACCTAACAAAATTATGGCCAGCCAGCACAAAAAAGAAGATATTTGAACTCGAAACACTTCCACTGACAAAATGAGGCACTTTTGGGCATTTTAGGTGCAAAGCTTTAGGTTTACAAAGATGAAAGTATATATAAGCATCTGAACCAACTTTTTCACCAAACATATTTCATTTCCTATCCTCTTAGTGACAGAAATCCCTTTCAAAGAAAGGCACCAACCTGACCCTGGCGGAACAAAGCTTTCACATTGTTGTCTCCATCACGCATTGCGAATTCAGTGTCTAACAATGCTCCTTTCAGATCCCCTACTTTCAACTTACAAGCCTAAAGCAACATACCGCATCAACTGTTAAATAAACAAAAACAGCTTTGAATATTGGATAATATAAATGGGGAAAATTCAGAATAGCATACGCCTAGAAGTGTCTTGACTGAGAAAGGGCTATGATATTGGATACTGACAACTTAGATACCATGATAAATATGTAGCCAATCAAAGACATGCCTAGATGCTAACCCACTTCACATTCACATAATTAGGAAGATCTTGGCATGAATAGTAATCTCTAATCTCTTTAAGACAAGTTCAAATACATGCTGCCTGCAAACAAACTACGTAGACTCAGGTTGACAGAGCAATTGCAGGTATTTTGATTTGAACAGCATTCCCACAGCTCAATTCTGATATCCTATTTACTTTGTACGTAAAGAGATAAATTGTCGGTACCAACAATCAAATGGTGAAAACAAACTTACGGAGCTGTTAGTGAAAATCTGCGACTTTTTCTTCCTCAAACTTGAAGTCTTCTCTGGAGTCACAAGAAATAAAGCAAAATATTTAAACTATTGCACGGGCATTTACTAATATTTTCATATAATGATATGCTTAAGTTATTATGAGAAAAATGACAGCCCACCTTCGTCAATCCCTTCTTTCTCCCAGCAGACATCCAGATATCGTAAAGCCTTCCGATACTTTCTAAGTGCCATCTTATAGTCTTGCTTCTGTATAAGGGAATCGGTGGTGCATTAGAACTGTAGGAAAAAGTTTGTTCCACAAGAAGAGAGGAACAGAAAATGAAGTCACTGAAAACCTAACAAGAACTGGTTTTACCACATTTCCCTCCTATCCTGCGTATCAAAGTTCTAATTTAAACACTCTCTGAACAATATTTTATGAAGTAAAACAATAACATGAAATGTGACAAGTACAACCTCTACCTTGTAGTGTTCATTGCCAAAAGCCTTTACAGAATCAACAGCATTCATCCACCACGAGATCTCGTTAGGACTTCCATCAAGATCAGCTGGCCAATCAGGATAAGTATCACCATCTTTGAAAAAATTAGAAATTCCATCTTCTGCCCCCTCAGGAATTTCTCCACAGTCCACAATTAGAGCATCAGTAGTAGGACAGTCACCTTGATCCATCGTAACATGCTCAATTGAACGCACCACTCCCATCCCTTTGATTACCTTCCCAAACACAACATGTTTCCCGTCTAGATGAGAGGTGCGTGTTGTCGTGATGAAAAACTGAGACCCATTTGTGTCAGGACCAGAGTTAGCCATAGATAACATTCCCTTCCTTTCATGCTTTAATTCAAAATTTTCATCTTCAAATTTCAAGCCATATATAGATTCTCCCCCAGTACCATCACCAGCCGAGATATCTCCACCTTGTACCATAAAACTCTTAATAATGCGATGAAAACGGCTTCCCTGGATGATATTAATGGGGAAGAAATTAAGATAAGAGCAATTGAGCCCTTCCAGATGAAATACAATCAACTCTATGCAAACAAATAGTCTCTCAGGAAAAGAGCACCAGGAGAGAAGTCCATTCTATGCCTGCATGAGAAGCACTAAGTCTATATATTGCCTAAACTTTTAGACCAGACCAAACTAAACCTGCCCCAAATCACCAGGATATTTTGTTGCTGTGTGCCGGCGCAAATGATAAAAATGCAGCTTATCATGTATAAACAAGCGCATATTAAACTAAGAAAAGTATTGAGCCAACCAGCCTCAAGTTCAGCCACATTTTATAAGTACAAAATACCACCAGGAATATTGCCTCTACTCAATCACATGCCACTCCAGAACATTCGCAACACATGGCCTTATCCCTCTTTCCCTTGACCATGGTTAAAGAAAAAGTTGCCTTCCTCCTATGAGTGGTGCACTCAACCAAAAGATATCTTCAAAGCCCCAATATTTTTTTTCATTGCATCTCTAATAATAAACGATTTTCAAACTTTTGCAACTTCTGAAAGAAGAATTAAGAGGGCCATTGAATTTCCAATAAGTTATTATTCAAAACCAGCAATGACCAAGGGAGACTTGGCAGACATTCACATAAACGATTTGAGAGAAATCATCAGCTAAACAAATCCAAAAACAAATCCACTATATCACCTAAACAAAAAGGTACTTCAAGCCTTCCACAGAGTAAAGAGATCTCCAGAAGCTAAATGCATAAAATAAGTGAAAACCCATAAAGCAAAAGTACAGTCTATAGAGAGAATTTCTTCAGCTAGGAAGGGTAAAAACGTCTTTCAACAGCAAAAGGATAACTGATTTCCACCATCATTGCTACTGAGCACGGAGATCTACAGACTACATAGGCTAATAAGCTCAAGATCAATGAGAAATGCACCGCAGTTATCATCCAAGGACACCACCGTCATTGCATCACCTAATTAGAAAGCTAACTTTACAAATTGACACTGGGAAACAAAAGCCCCTCGGTAACTATTTGTAGATGTATACTAAAAAAAAGTAGACATACAAACCACAAAAGCACATGCGTATGGGAAACAATAGAAAGGCATAAATACCCTTAATGAGTACAAAAAGATAAACCACCGTGCTGAAAAGAAAGACCTACCCGTTTCCTCGATATCGAGGACACGCAGTCTTTCCATCACCAAAACGATAAACCAACTTAGAGCAAAAGAAGTTCTCAGCAGTTTTGTACATACATCTATACGCAAAAGAAAGAGAGGACCTTGTAATGGAGGGGGACCCCCGTGTTGGAACCAATGCCCTTCTCGCCAGTGCAGAGAGCCCTGAAGTTCTCAGCAGTTTTGGGCACCACATCGTTGTAGAGCTCCACCACTATCCTCCCTTCCAGCTCCCCTCCTATGCTTATGTCCAGAAAGCACCGTGGCCTCCCCATCTCTCTCTCCCTCTCTATTCGGTGTTTGTTTATGTACTCTTCTTCAACTGAACAATGAACAGAGAGGACGAGGGTTAATGAACCCTAGTTAAGTGCCGTTGGCTATTTATATAGTTTCTCGAATCTGCCAAATTTCAAACGCCTCTGTATTTAAAGTGCCATTTCCCATTTGTCTAACTTCTGGCTATCGTGAGCCGTATAAGGCCTACGGTATTATACTGTACAAAGATAATTTTCTTTACTCTTTACTCTTTTATATTTTAATTTTAATTTAGAGTTTGTCTCTTTCCATTTGAATTTTTGATAAATATTTAGTTGTTTACTTATTTGTATGATTAATTGTTTGTTTAATAGTTTTTTTGTAAATTTAATTTAGAGTTTATTTTCATAATATTTATTTTGTTTTGAAATTTAGTTGTAATTTTAATTTATATTTATTTTGTCATCTTAAAACAGTGAAATATTGTTTTGAAATTTAGTTGTTTAATTGTAGTTTTAATTTAGAGTTATTTGGCCCACAAAACACAACTTAAAAATCCATGTTTGAGTCAATGGACCTAAACTAAATATATTTTTTTAGGCCCATACAAGGAACCGGAACAAAAAATGTTGTTCCGGTGGGTACCAGAATCGGAACCAGAATGGCCAATTCCGGTTCCGTCCGTTTCGGTGCCCACCCTTATTTTCAATAATCAGAAAGATCAGCATTCGATGTTTTAAATTTTAAATTAATAATTAGAATTTAACAAATTAAGCCAACAAACTTATTTATTTATATTTTCATATTATCTTCTGTAATCATTTTTTTTTGGGTGCATCTCCTGTAATAAGATATTTTACATTACAATATCTCCTTCCTTCTAATCATCAGAATATCGGATGATGTTTCACCTTTATACTGCAGGACACTGCACATGGGCCCTAGTTTTTTTATAAATTACCTTTCTTCACTACACGTGGGCCTTTATTCCATTAATGTGATAGCAATGATTCAACAGGTATTCTGACTATGGAATAGTGTTTAAGATTTTGTTATTATTCATATAATTCAATAAATCTTTTTTTCTACACTTTGATTGTTTTTTCATAATTTATAGGTATTATCAATTTTTTTAGGCCACCTCCAAAGATCTTAATCTGATAATTATCTGATTTTGTGTATAATCAAGAATGGATAATCGTGTGCATTAGTTGGTCTGAATACTAGGTTCAAACTAGCTATTAAGAATTTGCGATTTCCCTTCTAGTCCAATTACATGTTGGTTTTAAAAAAATATTATAAAATACAATGAATGCAATAAATTTACAAAAATAAGGGTAAATTCCGATAAGAATCAAAATTTTCCGTTCCACTTTCCATTTTGATTCTGACATATACCAGAATCGGAAGTCATTTTTGACAATTTTTAGAATTACCGAAATTTTCGGTTATAGTTTTTCTAAAAAAATAAAATAAATAGTAATTAAAATAAAGTATAACATATATAATTTGATTGAATGTTTATTTTAGAATCTAAATTTTGGATCATGAATGACTATTTTACATTTATTGTTAATTTAGGATGAAAAATTAAAAAAAATATATGGTTTCATTTATAAAAAAAAGGTTCAAAATAAAGTATAATATATGAAATTTGATTGAATGTTTATTTTAGAATATATATTTTGGATGAATGTTTACCTCTATTATTAATTTATGATGAATAACATAAAAGTCTTCCAAAAATTTGGTCTAAAAAATATTTTTGGCTCAATAGGGCGCAAAAAATACCGGAAGGGAACTGTAACAAAAATAAGTACATTCTGATTAGTATCGGATCAGAACCAGAATTGGTGGTACACACCCTTGTACAAAAGTAACATCTAAGACATCAAAAAATCCTACACAAACATTAATACAGTAAACACAAAGTCTAACAATTTTTCATGTTACTCAAATACTTTTTATTAAAAATTACATCAAATTATCTATCTCTACATCATTTTACAAACTCTAATAAAAATTAGGGTTAATGTCCTTTTTAGTCCCTAGGTTTTGGGGCGGTACTCTTTTTAGTCCCTAAGTTTTATTTTTGTTCAAAACAGTCCCTAGGTTATTTACGTTTGTCTTTTTAGTCCTTCCGTCCAATTCCGTCACTCCCGAGCCCAGTCAGCTAACGGTGTGACATGTCACACCCAATAGAATATTGACACGTGTACCAACTTTTTAAAAATAATAAAAATGTCCACATGGACAAAAAAAAAAAAAAACGGGAGAGGCACCCCCATGGCCACCACCGAACGGGGAGCCCAGATTTGGGCTCCCCGTTGACGGGGGTGGCCGGGGGCACTCACCCCGGCGACGGGGAGCCCAGATCTGGGCTCCCCGTCGACGGTGGTGGCCACGGGGGTGCCTCTCCCGTTTTTTTTTTGTCCATGTGGACATTTTTATTATTTTTTAAAAAGTTGGTACACGTGTCAATATTCTATTGGGTGTGACGTGTCACACCGTTAGCTGACTGGGCTCGGGAGTGACGGAATTGGACGGAAGGACTAAAAAGACAAACGTAAATAACCTAGGGACTGTTTTGAACAAAAATAAAACCTAGGGACTAAAAAGGGTACCGCCCCAAAACCTAGGGACTAAAAAGGACATTAACCCTAAAAATTAAATATCTGTAAAACTTTACACTAATTTTTATACAAAAACTTATAAAACTCTCGTTTAGAATCCAATACCGAAACAAAACGTCAGATACCACTTGAACAATAAAACATTGCATACAAGTACCTGAAAAGCCAAGGCAACTACCGAGTACCGATATTGTAGTAGTGCGCCACCTTCTGCTGTGGTCGGTAAACCTGCGCCAGTGGGTCTTGTCTTGACTCCTGGGGTTCTCGTCCGTTCACTGAAACTTGGGGAGTGGTGGGTACCTCTGATTACGTCGACCACAGAAGAAGTGGAAGACGAACCCACTTCCGTACCACTCAGAGAACTAATGAGAATCCCTTCTGTTCTATTTTTTTTTACTCTTTTTCATTCGTGTGATCCGTCGCTTGATCTTTTTTCTTCTTTTCAGTTTCAATTTTATATATTTATGCCCTTATAACTTTCTCTCTTCTTTCTCAGCCCTTTCTGATTTCCTCCTTCCATCACAGGCCGCCCGCGACTTCTATCTCCTCAGCAATGCAAAATCTCATCCAGAGAACGGAGAACCCACCGATAACAACAATATTAGAATCTCAGCTCATCTCTAACTGCAGTGTAAAAGCTCATCGGAAGAGAGAGGGAAGCCATAATCCCTTTTTTTTTTTTTGCAGACAGCAAGAGGCGCACGGGCATTTTCATATAAGAGCTAAAAGACACCACACCACTCACTGGAAATCCTTCAAAATATCAAAACATAACTATAACCATTAAAAGACACACCAGATCGTAATTTGCCATCTCCTACCATAAAAGACCTCAGCAAATTTGTTGGACGGGGGAAATAAATTATTTTAATTAATTTCTCAATAAAATTTTTGGTTTGCAAACATCTCTTAAAGAATTGTAGACTGCTTATACTCTCATCTATGCGTTCTACATCTGCTTCAAGTAGTGCCCAGTTAAAGTTCGAGTGATACGGAGGCGACAATCTTACATATTTGTGTGCAACATGGTGCCAATTAACGTCAAAACAAGAATTTAAATGAACAAAATTGCCCCAGGAAAAAAGAATAGGAACCAGGGCAAACGCATCACTCGAAGGGGGGACCCTACTGATCAATGTGATCATACACGATGATGTTCGCTCTGTCTGACACTAAAATACCATCTCTTTGCTTCATTTGTTCGCCATGGGCCCATGGGGCTATTTAAATTAACAATTGCCCACTTGACAGCGAAAATCAAGCTAAATTTTCAACCTTTTGTAGCAAGTTGCAACCACTGAGGAAGACTTGCCATGGAAGTGAGTTGAGTCCACGCCAAGACAACTTATGCACAGCCATATCAAGCAACTTAAGTGAGAAGAAAAAGACAAGAGAACGATGAGTATAATAAGATAAGCTTTGGTACTCGATAAGCCTTCCCGAAGCAGAGCACTAATCTGAAATGTTACTGCAGCTTATTTGGTTAGATCAGGATGTCGGGCTTGGAAAGCTTGTCTACGAATGGTGCAGGGAGATTATGTGCTCGTGTCACCCTCGTGCAGCACCAAACGCGCAGTGCGCTCAGAAGACAATTGATTCATTAGTCTGAGCTTCCAACCTTTTTCTTTAAGTCACAGAAGATGCCCACATTAGATTAGCCTTCAGATTAGCAAATAAACTTCTTAACTAATGAATTAATTTAATTGCTTCCACAACCACTGTCCCTGCATTAAGCAGTTGGGCCAAGCCTGTTTGGTAAGTCATGGTCCGGAATTGGGACACAAGACAGGCCTAAGGCATGAGCAATCTCATGCAGCCCAATACAAAGGACAAGACCAGGCAGAGTCCGTGGAAACTGGAAAGTTGGCTCTATTTGCCTTCTTCTTCTTCTTTTTTTTTTTTTTTTTTTTGCCTTAAACGTGGGCCTATTTTGGAACCACTTACCACTACAGGTTTCGAATCTTGTACGGAGAAAGACGGCTAGGGCATAGAGTTAAACAAATTAAGCCTACAAACTTATTTATTTATTTTAGGAAAAAATACACTTTTCACCCACAAACTACTATATGTTTGACACTTTACACCCCAAACTACCATCTTTAAGACATCGCACCCTCAAACTACCAATGTTAGACACTTTGCACCCTAAACTACCAATTTTGACACATTACACCCTCCAACTACTACTATTAAACACTTTGCACCCTCCATTTGACAATAATACCTTTGATAAATTAATAAATTTACAACAATATCTTTACTATATACAAAATGGGTCAAGGGCATTATCGTCATTTTAGTCTCAAAATTTGAAAAATGGTGCAAAGTGTCAAAAATTGATAGTTAGAGGGTGTAATGTATCAAAATTGGTAGTTTAGGGTGCAAAGTGTCAAACTTATGATAGTTTGTGGGTGAAAATGTATTTTCCCCTTTATTTTAACTTGTCCAAAAGCTTTTTCGGTGCATCTCCTGTAATAAGATATTTTACAATATCTCCTTCCTTCGAATCATCATATGATGCTTCATTTTATAGCAGCACATGGCCCTAGTTTATAAAATGACCTTTCTCCACGAACCGTGGCCCTGTATAACATAGAGTTAGAAAGTTAGACACTTAAAGTTATTAGATGAGTTGAGAGTCAGTTTGATAAGTTAGTTTTACTCAAAGCTTTAATTACGTCTATATAAATAGATCAATGTATTTAGTTCATTTATATGAATATACATTCTCTCATTCATCTCTGATATGGTATCAGAGCATTCTCTGAAAATCAAGCTTTCGCATCACTGAAACTCTTTCTTCGCACATCAAGAATAAATGACTGCTCCTGGTTCAACAAAAGAACAATTTGATCCACCTCCCATCAATCCTTCTATAGGTCCTTCTCCACCTCCTCACTCAAATCCCCACTCAAATCTTCATTCAAACTTCTCTGCAATAGACATAAATTCACCTAATCCTTTGTATCTTCACTATGCCGAAAGTCCTGGAACAGTTTTGGTGTCTCAGCAACTTTTAGGTGCCCAGAATTACACTACAAGGAGTCGATCTATGCTAATGGCTCTTGATATAAAAAATAAGCTATGATTTGTCGATGGCAGCATTCCTAAACCTTCTTAAGATGATTCCTCCTACTATGCCTGGACACGTAGCAATATGATGGTCACTGCCTGATTACTCAACGTTATATCAAATGACATTGCAGCCTCTGTTCTATTCATTGATTCAGCGGCAAATGTATGTAAAGTCTTACGCGAAAGGTTTACACAATCAAATGGTCCAAGGGTTTATCACACAAGGAAGAGCTTTGCTACTCTAATTTAAGGAAATAAATAATTTAGTAGTTACTTTAACAAGCTCAAGATGTATTGGGATGAGCTTCAGTCTTACTGCCCAATTGATGTATGTAGATGTGGATCAGAATGCAAAGATTCAAAGTCTATCATTCCTGCTCAAGAAAGATAATTCATCCTCCAATTCTTGATGATGTTGGATGATAAATTCTCTCATGCTAGAGGACAGATCTTGCTGACAGACCCCATTCCAAGCATCAATAAAGTGTTCTTTCTTATCATTCAAGAGGAAGAACAACTTGGTAGCAATCATGTTTTGCAACTTGCTATGATGCTTCTCAAGAATGAAACGGGTCGACATTCTGCAGGAGGAAAAGTCAGTAACAAACCATTGTGTACTCATTGTGGGAAGTCTGCGCATACCAAAGAAAAGTGCTATCGCCTTCATGGTTTTCCACCCAGATTCAAGTTTACAAAAGGAAAAAAATGCTTCTCCTTCATCTGGATTCAACTCTGCTCATAATGTCAGTATGGACCAAGAAGTTAGTCAAGCACCCGAGTTATCTAACCTTCAAGAGCAGTGTCAACACTTGATTACTTCTCTCCAAAATCAGAATTTTTCACCATCAATTCCATCATTAGTTAAACAAGTCTCTATTCCATTTGGTCAACCTGTCAGTCCATCACTGCTTTTCAGGTACTTTCAATTCACTTCACTCTAGTTCTTATCACTGCTTTTCATCACAAACTGCTCAATGTCAATCTTGGATTATTGATATCAGGGCCACCGATCATATCGTTGGATCCATAGAACTTTAACTACCATTGTTTCCACAGTTCATATCAAAATCCTCTTACCAAATAAACAATTTTTTATAGCCACTCATATAGGTACAATCAAGTCAGATGCTTGTATATTATTGGGGAATTTTTAGCTTGTGAACGTATTTTAAAAAATAATAACCTCCTCAGCTGTAAGAAGGAAAGGAGGGACATGCGGGATAATACCTTTCCTTTTCCTCCTTGCCTTTCGATTATGTATGTAGAATTAACTCAAATTACTGTCTTTTTCAGTTTCTTTCCGAAACTGTCAAAACTGAAAGACTTGATCTCCAAAGGAACACAATAAGTAACTGGAGGGAACTGATTAGCTTGTATTGCTTTGTTTTGAAACCTTAAGAATGGTATGAAGGGTAAGACTTGTCAACCAATTTGATATTTTTTGTATTCAAAGAGCATAGGTGAGTGGTTGGTTGGAAGAACAAATCTTTTTACTGATCGGACCAATATTATCCGATCGTTATGAGTATGAGTTCAAATCCTATCATTATTGAAGTTACGTGCGAGGAAGGTCCGTAATATTATATACACAATGAGGAAGGTACGTGTGACGCGACTCAAAGGAATATCTATTTAGAAATCAATCTATTCGAAAGATCTTTGACCCAATACCAACAGAGAGAAGAAGGGGGATCGGAAGAGAGAGGGAAGCCATAAATATCCTTTTTTTTGCAGACAGCAAGAGCCAAGAGTCGCACAAGTTAGTTGGACGTTGCATGTTACAGCTAAAAGACACCGCACTCATTGGAAAATCCTCCAAAATATCAGAACATAACTACATCCATCAAAAGACACCATGCAGATCGTAAATCGCCATCTCCTACCATACAAGACCTCCGCGAATTTCTTTATACTTGCAACTCCTGGTATCTTGCTTCCGTTTTTCTCTTTTTTTCCAGCATAAATAGGAGTTCTATCCCAGGTCGTCTCGAAGATAATTGAGACATTAAGCAAAATTATAAAAAGAGCTCTTTAATTTGTAATAAATTATAAATTCTTATTCTTATTTTTTGAAATTACAAAATTACTTAAAAAAAATTGTATTCAATACCTCCTTTTTGAACACAAACATAAATTGAAAATAAAACTTTATAGTATTCAACTTAATCACAAATTTTCAATTTTTTTCTCGATAAAATAATAAGAACTATAACAAATATAAAACTAAAGTGTAAAGTTTTAAAGTTGAAATGTTAGAATAACAGCACATGTGACTTAGTGAGAGCCCCGGCCGGAAGAAGAAGAAGGCTATAACATACTAAGTTAGCTACAAAGAAGGAAATATAGGAAAGATGGTGAAACGAAAGTGAAAGTAAGATATTTTGAATCAACTGAGAAGTTAGCTCTGAATAAGGAAGGATACTAAGTTCGGAATATGTTTAGAGAAGAGAATTTTTAGGATTTTAAAAGCGGCAAGTCTCTTCTTTAAAATTTTGAATTATACCTTTCTTTGCATCTAATGATTTCAAAAAGTTTTTTGAGACATATATTTTCTTTTGTTAAGTTAAAATATTGAATATAAATTGAGAGTCTGTTAAGTAAAATAAAGAATTAAGGATCTTTCTATTTTGAGAGCCTTCTACAACAATTTAGGCTGCCCTAAAGGCAACACTCTGCCAGGCTTCGAAAAAGCAAGTGCTAACTCAAAATAAGCGTACCTGCATGTGGTTTTAGTTTCTCATCCACTAAAAGAAAAAAAGGTTTATAGCGGTGGTCGCTAAAAACGCCGTTAAATGGTTTTTTTGGGGTCTATAGCGACGGTTAGTGCATAACTTAATTTATGGTCTTAGATGCTATGATTTAGTCATTAGGTAAGTACATATGTATGAAGTACTTAGGTTAATTAACACATATCAATTATATAATAAACACATACTTTTAAATTATAAGTATTATATATTATTACTCTCAATCTATTTTAATTAAGATTATTATACTGATTATAAAAAAGAGTGTAAAGAATGTACATAGCTATGTATTTAATACTAAGTATAACATTTTTTAAATACTATTACAATTTACAACTGATTTTAATTTATTGAAAACACATAATTAAAAAATATAACTTGTTATTATTTTTTTAAAAAAAACTACAAATTAGAGAAAAAAATAAAAAAAATAAAATCTTTGAAATCACCTATTCCGTGAACTCTCTCCTCCCGCTCGCGCCCTTTTTTCCTTTCCTTTACCGACACACAAGGCCGGCTCCACCTATAGGCAGCATTTGTGGTTGCCTAAGACCCCTAAATTTAGGAGGCCCCCAATTCAAAAAAAAATTTAATGATATATTTAAATAAAAATTAATATTAAGGCATAAAAAACTTGATGTAAAATATATTAATTGAATAGGCCTATTAAATCTCCTTGATTGAAGGAGTATTAAATTATGGCGGCCTCCAATTCAAAATTTTCTTTAATGATATAATTAAAGAAAATTTAATATTAAGTCCTCGAGGTTAAACATATTAATTGAATAGACATATTAAATCTCCTCGATTGAAGGAGCATTAAATTTAGGAGGCCCCCAATTCAAAATTTTCTTTAATGATGTATTTAAAGAAAATTTAATATTAAGGCCTTAAAAACTTAATTTAAGAGCTTAATTGAAGAGACCTATTAAATTTCCTTGATTGAAGGAGTATTAACTTTTCGCTTTTGTGATATTTATAAAATCTCAGTTAAGCCTATAACCTTCTTATTTAAATATATTAATTGTAATTAATTCAAAGAAACCCAATAAAGTTTCCTCCAATTGATTCAATCTCTTTAATAAAAAGTTATATAAAATCTCCTTGAGGTTAACTTTTCATATCTAGATTAATATTTTTTGCGGCAATTTATTTAATTTTTTTTCTGTTAGATATTGCTAGTTGTTTAAGCCTTAACTAACAACTAAAAATATATCATTAAAAGAACTTAAACTTACTCGAGACAATATCTGTCAAGTATAAAATAGCAAAAAATCTTATTTCAACCATTATCTTTTTTATTCTAATTTCTCTGTGCTTCTCAAATCTTATCTTTTGTCACTAAATCCCTAGTTACTATTATTTTAAACTTTTACTTGAATTTTAATTTTAATTTTAAGTTGTAGTTGTTTTAGTTATCATTTAAACTAATAAAATCTTATTTAATATCAACTATGGCAAAATAAAGATTAAATGTATTAGTAATATTAACAATTAAAGTCTGCTCCTGGTGAGACTCTGAGCGTTTATGCTTTCTCCTTTCTCTTCTCTCTATTCCCGGCTGCAGATCTAATAGTTCCTTGGTCTGTTCATCGACTGCTGCTCATCTGAGCAACCTTATCTCTTTTATGCGATACTTCTAATTGTGTAATCACTTTTTTTTCACCTCTCATTCGGCCCTCCATGGACGAGATTATCGAGAAAACCAAACAGTTGTCATGGCATGATATATCCGGATTGTTAAAACCAAATCGCCTTTGGGCGAATGCCTTGCGAAACGAGACACTGGTCGGCAGATTGATTTCTAAAAAAGTTCATCCATTTCATATTCTTCAGCCGCTTATATTAGCAGGGTGGCGATTTTTAACGGATATCAAGGTTGAGGATGCCGGAGCCAACAGATATATCATAACCTTTGCTTCGCTGGAGGATAAAGATCGTATTTTGAATCAAGGCCCTTGTAATTTTAAAGGATCTTACTTGATTTTAAAGGAATGGGATCCCGATCGCACGTTAGATGAAGTGGATTTATCCATGGTGGAGTTCTGGGTCCAGATACACGGATTGCCTCTGGAGTTAGTAGATGAGGAAAACGCTCGACTTATTGGGAGCATGATGGGGACCATTTTGGAGTTGGATAACATAAAGGCACATCAGTCTTTTCTATGGTTGAAGGTGCGATTTCCGGCCTCCAAACCACTGGAGCCTGGTTTCTACTACTACCGGGAGGATGGTGGGTCGGTGTGGATTGGTTTCAAGTATAAGCGGATGTCCTCTTTCTGTTTCCACTGTGGGCTTATGGATCATACAATTGGGACTTGCTATCATAATCCGCCGCATCCATAGAACAAGGCGCTCATGGACAAAATGAGATGTAATTCGACTATGACAATGATGAGGGATCAGAGATGGCGAGGTAAACCGTATCAGGTCCCTATAGAGGCTGGGGCCATGCCGGCGTTGCATGGACCACCTTTAGTGGACTAGTCGGAGGTACGACTGATGGGGGTACTAGGTCCCACTCGGAAAACGAGGGACGATGCTAGGGCCTCGGGCGTGCATGTCGAAATGATAGGGAATTATGAAATCCCGGGATTTTAGGAATTAATGCAGTTAGCGTAATTCCAGAAGATCCCTCTCTGCTGATGGCGCAAAAAGTTAGCGAGCAAATGGAGTATTATCTGGCTATGGAGGATACGAGCTCTCATTTGAATGAACTGAAATTGGGGCAGGATTGTAGTGATGTGCTGGTTGCTGATGTAGCGCTCCAAGTGGTGGGCTCCCAGGTGCACGATGTTGGTATACAGAAGATGAGTGGTATTGCGGTCAAAGTTGAGGTAGCTCACGTGCATAACAAAACGGTTTCCATGGGTAGACCGCCGGTAGTGGTAGTCAACTCTGGCACAGGGATGAATTTTAATGTCGGCCACGGGGACAAAATGATAGATATCATGGCGCAGGAGGCTGCTCCGGAACAAGTCAGTGGACAGAAACGGTGTAAGGAGAAAGGTGGGGTATCTCTGAGCCCGGACCAAAAAAGGGGCAAAGAGAAAATTCTGGTGGAGGCAGTTGAGGTATAAAGTCCAGAGGTTGAGATGTTTCACATGGGTGCAGTAGATCTTGTCAAACCACAAAGGCTGCAGAGGTTTCTGAAAATGGGTCGTTCGGGCCAGCGGTCATCTGGAACAAAACATAGCTTGGAATTGGGCTTTACAACAAATTCTTTCACGGCTGAGGAGGCGGGCCAGACCATGCCCCCCACTTTTCCATGAGGCTCCTTGCATGGAACTGCCGAGGGTTGGGGCGACCTTCGGAAGCTAGAGCCCTTCGGGATATTGTGAAAATGGTAGACCCGGTCGGGCATGTTTTTGATGGAGACTATGGTTAATTGTACGGTTGTTTCTCGTGTTTTGCGAAAGATTGGTTTTTCTTGTTTTATTACTGTGCCCCCTCTTGGTAAAAGAGGATGACTTGTGTTCTGTTGGCGTCCGAATTTCTGCTTCCAGGTGATTGAGAAATCTCATAATCTTATTCATTTGGAAGTTATTCCGGGAGGGGATGATCCTTCTTTTCTTTGTATTTTTGTTTATGGACCAGCGGTATGGAAGGAAAAAACGGGTTTTTGGAATAAGGTGCGATAGTTGAATCAGGATGAGCAGAAATTGTGGTTTTGTATGAGAGATTTTAGTGATATTTTTTATGCTGAGGATAAGCAAGGTGGGCACAATTTCTTACCTTCCTCATCGGGAGGATTGACAAATTTTATGCAGACTATGGGGTTTGTTGACTTGGGGTTTGAGGGATCAAAATTCACATGGTGTAATCATCGTCCGGGTCTTGCAAATATTAGAGAGAGATTGGATAGAGGCATTTCAAACTTTAGTTGGCGTCTGAAATTTCCAAATGCTACTATCTCGCATTATCCCATTTCCAACTCGGATCATCGCCCTATTATCATGTCGCTATTTAGGTCGGTGGAAAATGTGCCTAGGCCATTTAAATTAGAAGCTTTCTAGTTACGCAATTCATCTTGCATGGCTGTAGTAAAGGGTGTTTGGCAGTCGGTTAGTGGTGCAAGCTCGGAGTATGTGCTGTTTAAAAAAATCAGAGCCACCCGATTTGCTTTAAGGAAGTGGAATAAAGTCACTTTTGGTCATATACAGATGCAGTTGAACCGGGTCAAAGATCATCTCGGCCAGCTTCAAAATGCGGCTCCCACTCTGGAAAACTTGTATGTAGCGCACCAATTAGCAGTTGAACTGGACGAACAGCAGCGCCGAGAAGAGCTCCTGTGGCGACAAAAATCACGTGAGACATGGCTAGTGTCCAGTGAGTTGAATACTCGATTTTATCACACCTCCACGGTGATACGACGTTGCTAAAATCAGATTATGCGACTGAAAACTGAGGAGCAGGGGTGGATTTCGGGAAGACTAGCCATTGGAAAGGAATTGGTAGATTTTTATGAAGGCCTCTTTGCTACCAGCAACCCGGTGATCCCTGATAATTTGGAAAATCATATTGAGCCGATGATCAATGAGGAGGAAAATGCTTTGCTCATCAACATCCCGGATGAAACTGAAATTTTTTCCACGCTCTGTCGGATGAATTCAGAAAAGGCCCCGGGGCCGGATGGCATGACGGTAATTTTATATAAACATTTATGGGAGGTGGTGGGTACGGATGTTGTCCAGGCGGTGCAAGAGTTCTTTATCACGGGGGTACTTATGCCTGAGTTACTTTGATACCGAAAGGAGACAATCCAACAAAGGTTAGTCAATTTCGACCTATTAGCCTTTGTAATGTGATTTATAAGATTATTTCAAAAATCATGACAGAACGGATGAAATTGGTTCTCCCGAAGCTCATTTCTCCATTTCAACTTGCTTTTGTATCGGGGCGTGCCCTTCATGATAATTATATTGTGGCCGCCGAGATATTCCATGGCATGAATCATAAAAGAGGTCGTGAAGGATGAATGACTATTAAAGCTGACATGGAAAAGCCTATGATAGAGTGGAATGACTTTTTGTCTTGAAGGTGATGGAACAATTTGGGTTTAGCCCGTTTGGGTCAATTGGGTGAAGCAGTGTATTTCTACATCTTCCTTTGCTCTGTTACTTAATGGAAGCCCATTTGGACGCATCTCTCCCTCTAGAGGTCTTCGCCAAGGTGACCCTCTTTCTCCGTATTTATTTATTGTGTGCTCTGAAGTTCTATCTCGTTTATTGTTACGAGAGGAAAGATGTGGTTGTCTGAAAGGGATTCAGATGGGTCGTATGGCTCCTACTATCTCACACCTGCTATTTGCGGATGACCTTTTATTATTTGCCAAGGCGAAAACGCGGGAAGCTTCCACTATTATGGCTTGTCTGGATAAGTATATGGCTTGGTCCGGACAGAAGGTAAACAAATCTAAATCCTCTGTTCATTTTAGAAAAAAATTTCGTGGGCAGTCCATTTTATCTATTTTAAATCAATTGGAGTTAAAAAACATCTTGGTCTCCCTTGTTGGTTCCGCGGGCTAGAGCTCGGGCTGTGGATGAAATCAAAGCAAACTTCCTCCACAAGATCTTAGGCTGGAAGGCAAAACTACTCCCTCAAGCGGGCCGTACGGTGATGATAAAATCAGTAGCAAGTGCCATTCCCACGTATCTCATGCAATTTTTCTTGCTACCGAAATACTGGTGTAATGATCTGGACAGGTTGACAAAGGATTTCTGGCGGGGATATAAGGAGGGGACCACACGACATCTAACACTAAAAGCCTGGAAGTCCATCTGTGTTCCAAAATGTGCTGGAGGACTAGGTATTCGTAGATTTACGGAGATGAATAAAGCTCTTCTTTCCAAAATGTCATGGCAGATTATTACTGAGACCGATCGATTGTGGGTCCACGTGATACTTGGGAAGTATGTTAAGGGGAGGAATTTCTGGTCAGTTGGGGTTAATCGTCAGGCTTCATGGATCTGGCGTAGCATTGTCCAGAGCCGGGACGTATTGAGGGTGGGAATGTGTTACCGAGTAGGTGATGGCTGTGATATTGCAATCTGGAGGGACCCGTGGATTCCCTCATTGCCTGGGTTTATTCCTGAAGCTAAGCCAAGGGTCCTTATACCACAGGACATTAATATAGTACGTGATTTAATGGAGGATACAGGAAGGCAATGGAATGTGCATGTACTACGCTCCCTGTTTGAACCCGCTACTGTTCCTGCTATCTTGAAGGTGAAGCTTTCGGAGCAGGGGATGACTGATGCTGTTTTTTGGCCACTAGAAGCCTCGGGGCGCTTTAGTGTGAAGTCAGTACATTCAACACTCGTGAGCCAACGATGCAATGATGCTTCTCCTCTTCGGGCTTCACAGTGGAAGGTTATGTGGAAACTTCCAATGCATGACCGCCTCAAAGCGCTTTTATAGAAGGCTGTTTGGGATATATTTCCGACAAGGGTGAAGGTGGCGGAAAGGCTGATGGAACAAGTGATGGAGGAAGAAGCTCTGAACTGTGTTTTGTGTGGGGAGGGTCCTGAAACCCTGAAACATCTCTTTCTCTACTCTTATAGTCGAGCGGTGTGGTCTGAGTCTCCATGGCAGCTAAACAATGTCGTGTATGGACAGAGGGCTGTTACAGATTGGGTCTAGGCAATTCTCGAACCCCACCAGGTTCTTGGTGTTCCCCTGGAGGACATGTTATGTTTTCAAATTTATGCTGTGATTGCTCTTGATGTTGTTTGGATGGCCAGGAATGAAGTTGTGCATAGAGGCCGTAAGCTAGAGGTGAGGGAATTCGTTTCTAGAGTGCGCAAATTGAGTGGTGAGCATTTGGAGGCTTGGATGCGGAAACTGAAGATAGCTCCATTGGTCAATTGGGTCCCCCCACTGGTGCATGCCATCAAAATAAATACAGATGTTGCCATTCGTGATTCCTATGCGGTGGCTGTTGCTGTGGCCCGAGATAGTGATGGGCTGGTTAAAGGAGTTTCGATAAAGCGACTGAATGAGATGGATCCAGTGGAGGGAGAGGCGACCGCTGTCCTGCTGGGGGTAAAATTGGCCTGTGATAAAGATTTTACCAATATAATCATGAAAAGTGACTCTGAATCAGTTATAAAGGAGATCAAAGAATGGCCTACTTTAACGGATTGACGTATCTATTCTTTGGTGAAGGAGATTACGAGTGTCTGTGGTAGATTGAAGAATTGGAGGGTTGTTCATGCCTATAGAGATGCAAATGAGTTCGCGCATCACATTGCTCGTTGGGCTGCTGCTAAGCTTAGCTTGGATGACAATCTCTGTTTTACTGGGCTTTCTCTTGATTTATCTTGGGTTTATGCTGGAACTGATCCTCCTTAGTTTAGAGTTTTGTTTGGTGTTTATTTTTTTATTGGAATAAATGGAGGTTTGATTAAAAAAAATGTATTAGTAATATTATCAATTGAAAATAATATATTAACAAATATTGAATAAAAAACTTTCATAAGTAATTTTTCATTTCATTTTATTTTATTTTTTAAATATATTATTTACTAAATTTTCATAAAAAACCTCACTTTATAGTTTGGCCCAAGGAATTACCTTAGAGTCGGCCCTGCCGACACAGCACCAAATCCCCCCTTTCCCGCCCAGCCCCAAATCGCCTTTCCCGTCTGTCACTCTCTAATGAGATTCTACTGATTCACTGAAGGAATTGCCAGTTGGAATGTAGAGGCTCAGAGGGGGAGGATTTGATTCGGTGGAGTCCCTGCCCGAGGGACTGTTGGACTCCAATAGCTGTCTTTGAGAGTTAGAATGAGCAAGATGGGTCAATACCACTCTATTCGTACTCTTAAACCGCATCAATCTCTATTCCTTTACTTAATTATATTATTTAACGTTATGATCTAGTTTGTGCCTTTGTGGCTGCTTGCACCGACGAATTGATGATTTCAGTCGAGGACTGTGTGGCAAGACGTGATTGGCCGACATTGCCCTACCTTTGCAGGTTAATCGTGAGGTACCGTTTGAGTTCTACCGTGTAGGGTTTCTTTTTTGTGCTTCTACCGATTTAGCAGAACGTCATTTCATGCCATAAACTGGATGCCATATGTTATATTCTGCGGGATCTGAAGAGTGGAACGTTTTGAGTTAGGGTATGGTTTTGATTTCAGCTAAGTATACTTTCATGTGACCTTGACTAGCTACCATCAGTGGTAAAGCCACTATCTTTGAGAAGAAGAATATCATCTTCTGTTGCTGTGATTTTTGGATATACTCTTGGACTAAATTGGCTTTACTTGCTACCTAGCACTATTAGACAGATTTGCAGCTGATTCATTTATATTTTTGGTCTGTGTGATTTGCAGGAATCTCACAGTTGCCCTCTGTCTGGTGTTGTATCACTGTGTAATCGTTTCAGCAGCATCTGGTGCCGTTGGTCAGCTTGTTGTGTTGTTATGTGGTTGGAAGTGCTGGAAGTAAAGATAAGGTTTATTTCTATTTGGATATATATATACTTCACGACTGCTCTGTAGATGTTTTCCACAGTCCTTCATATAGACATATATTACATTGGTCCAGATTAGGCAAGTAATTAATCTTCTCATTAACTTTAACTCTTTAGAGGTAAATTGTAGTGACAACTTTGAAGTATTTTTCAAGATTACACGGAAACTTTATTTTTGTCTACGGGTTAATTTTTAGTGATGCTCTTATAGAGGACCTTTTCGGATGAAATATGAATAAAAGTTCCAATCTGCTCTCGAATTTGCCTCTTTTAACTACCTAAATTAGATGTTGGTGTATCATCATTAGCCTCTGGCTTCCACACTTTTCACAGTACTAAATTCACCCCTTTTTTTTTCTCCTTCTGCTGGTAAATTCTAAGAAACCATAAATTCCATGGAAAATGGAAATCTATCATAATTCCCACACTGGTCACCTGCTGTGTGGTACTTGTGCTTCTGAGGAATTTGGCAGCCATGTCTCCTTGATTCTCTCTGTAAATGAACGATTTAGATGAAGCAGAAGGGTGTGTCAATACACACCTTGATCAACGCTACTAAAAACAAAGTTGAACTTTAAGTTTGTACAGGATTTTATTTTCGTTCTCCCACCCTGCTCTGGAATATTCCGTGGAAAGACTCTTTTTCTTCCACAATGCGGAAGAACTCATTTTTCATCTGGTGTGAATTAGGTTGATCTAGTGAAGAACAAGTTTGGTTTTGACGATGCTTTCAATTATAAGGAAGAGGATGACCTGGACGCGGCTTTGAAAAGGTCAGTATGTCATTTGCAGAAAAAAAGAACTTATAATTTCACTTTTAAGCTTAGATCATTTTAAGGTTCCCCCGTAGATCAAGTTTCTTGGCCTTGAGATTTTTTACATACTGCATGGGACCGTTACTCGACTCAACACTTTTCAATTGCATGCGGTTGACTGCAAAAATAATTGCCTCATAGCTAGAAAGTTATATGGCCTGCCACTAGCTTTAAGATTACATTTATCACTGGAGTCTGGAATTAATATGTAAAATCTATAAAATTAGTCGGATGAGAACTTCCATAAGGGCTTTAACAATGTCTACGACAAAAGTCTCGCAAGTGCTCTCTGCAACATTTTCAAGAAGTAATCCTTTGTTACATTAATTTTTTTTATGCTACTAGTTTAAACTTGAGGTTGATTTCCTTTATATGGAAAGTACCACCTGAAAATCTTTTAATTTTGTAGGCATTCTCTTCTCTTTGAGGAAATGGGTGGTGAATATGATATTCCGATGGCTGCCAATTCGAAGTCTGTTAGGACTCTTGATGATTTTTGTTCACGAGTATAATTGAATGTCATGACACTATAACACTTTCTGTAATCCTTGTAGTTTCATTTGGTTTTAAGTCAGTGGATGACTACTACTCCAATTCTTGTAGTTCAGACTCAATAAAGCATGTTTGCATACCTCTGCTTTGCATTCAGGTAATTCTTTTGCCGCTTATCATTCACTTGTAGAGACATATTTCCTGAAGAACTTTATAAACATCTATGTCGTCTCAACTTTGTGCATCATTTGGTTCATGTATGAACCCATTCATGTAATTTACAGAACTCATGCATCTGCACAATTAAATCCATAGCCTCACCCTCTACCCTTTGCATACAAAATGGATAGGTTCCATATATAGGCCACTTGTAATGATTAGGTCATACAGTTTTTTTTTGGGTGGGGGGTAGGGGTATGCCTTTTGAAACACTGAATTTAGGTCAACCTAAGAGTCAGTTTAGATGTGTCATTTACTATTAATAGAAATTTAGAACCTAGTAAGTTGGCAGCAGGAATGGTGTCTCTGTGGACACACAATACACTACTTGGGATTGGATTCTCCTTGTTTAGTGATAGCCGTGGAAACACGGAAGTTGTTCTTCCATTTGTTTTTAAGCGTTTAGTGATAGCCGTGGAAACACGGAAGTTGTTCTTCCATTTGTTTTTAAGCTACTTTCTGTTTTTGAGTCTCTCCTATTGTTCTGATAAACTATTCTCTATCATTTATTTTCAAGCATTTCTCATTGTCATATTCTTTATTGCTTCCCATTGAGGTTAACTAATCTCTCTCATTTTGGTACATTTAGGGCTGATTGGGAATTCAAGAGGACATTGATGTGTCAAAGGAGGAAGATTTTAATTGGTCATTGTTTATTGTGTTGTATTTGAATATTTTGGTTGGTCCTTGCTTATTGTTATTTTATATTAGAAATTTGTTTCTTTTTAGATTACTTGTAGAGATTCTTGCGTATGTTGTAAGATATTATTAATCAATGATGAAGTATATTTTGTTTTATTCTCCTTGTTCTTTAATTTTTTACATCCAATGAATTATGGTTATTAAAATAAATTTGTATTACCTATTAGGAAAATATAAGAAAAAATTAGTGGTGTTTTAAAAATGTTGGCACATACAAAAAAAACACTGCGAAAAGGGCAAATTTGTGTTCGGGTTTATAGCCGCTGTTAAAAAACCGCTGCGGTTTCCGACCGAGCTAAAGGTCATATTTTTTTGTAATGATCCTTTCAGCGTAAATCATAATGAAAGTAAGTGGATACCTCACATATATAGCTAGATAACTCCACCGGTTTGCAAATTAAAAATTTGTTAAAATTTTGAAAATTTGAAGGATTTTTAAGTGTAAATATGAATTTTGTCACAAAATTTTCATTTTTTTTAGATTTTTACACTAATCCAGGTGCTCACAACAATATTATTTCTCATTTTTTTTCTATTTTAATATTTATTTAAAAAAATTAAAAATCTATTTTCTCCTTCGTTAAATCATCTATTTTTATTACAACAAATATAAAAAATGCACTAAAATTATTTTTCTATTCATTTCTTTTATGAACTTCTATAAAATTATACTATTTTACTACTTTCTCACTAAATTCAATAAAATTCTCATCAATTCAATTCTCACGGCATTCTTTAAATATTTCAAAATTTTAAGATTTGTAACCATAATTAGAGTGCACCTGAGATATGTGAATGATAAGCATGGTATTTCTTCTAATTCAGATCGGTATCTTTAGATAGATTGTGGCTAAACAGGATATTCTATAATTTTCTGGCTAAATTTTAATATATTTTTTTGGGTCCAAATTCTAATTCGAATAAGATATTATCTAATCCAGCTAGTCTATTAATCCTGTTAATGCTTTTGTCAGGTGGGCTCGGTGAGAGTAAAAGTGTCATAAATTAGGAAAACATGCTTTTAGTGAATCAAAAGCAAGCAGATACATAGGTAAACATTTATAAAAAAAAAAAAATACATAGGTAAACGAGGAATCTCCTTTTGAAAAGTCTGCAGAGGGTTTTTTTATTCCACACTTAGTAATTAAAGCTATTTATGATAGTTTTTTTTTCAATAAAGCAATTATTTGTGAACCGACCCTACTTTTTTTTTTATTCCGTCTGAGCCAAGTAGCCAACGACGAAGAAGGGAAAACGAAAGGAAAGTGGAAAAAGGAGGAATCGCAGCTTCAGCGATTTTTCCTTCGAGGAAGTTCATTGATCCTAGCCAGCTGGATGCATCTATTCCTTGCAAAAGCATAGGCGGTTTTACTTGAAACCATGTGCGGTTTTGCTTTAATTCATTCCAAGCACGAGAGGGATAGGATTCGGTGCTAAGTAATGGGTGTGAAAGGTGGTCTCAGATCTTATGTTCAGGAAATGAACACTTTATTTAATGATGTGGGATGAAAAATGAAGCCGAAAAACTCAGCTTGGCTAAACAGTCGGTTCAATTTTTTTTTGGGTCTTTTGTTTCCCTACCTATCTTCCACAACACGCTATATACTCTCTCTCCAAATTTTTGTTTCAAATTTTTTCTCCCAAAATCTGCCTCGCGTTCGTCTTCGTCCTCTTTATCCTCTCCCCCAAACGATATGGACATAATCGAGGTCTCCAATCTCGTCGACATTCTTGCTCCCGTCCCTTTCCCCCAAACGGAAGAGATCAAAGTTTCAAGGAACATCACGGCGCCCCACACCCGTTCTCGCAGCAAGGTGAGATAGGGGTGAAAACCGAAAATGCGGTCCGGTCCAGTCTGGTCCACTTAAGTGGTCCGGACCGGTTTCATTTTTTTAATTTTTTTTAACATTTTCAAAAAAAAATTTAAATTATTTTAGGTTAATTTCAGAGGGGGAATAACATATAAAAATGTAAATTTTTAGTTTAGATTAAAATTAAAATTTTTAAGTTTTTAATTTTATTAAAAAATATAAAAATATTTTTTATTTATATTAATAAATCTGGTCCAGTCCGGACCGGTTTGTCAAAAGGCATGGACCGGACTAGACCACATTTTAAAAAATAAGACTGTACCGGACCTCAAATCCAGTCTGATTTTGTGGTCCGATCTGCTGTCAAGTTTTGTTCAGTCCTAAGGTGAGAGATGACTTGTGATTTTTAGAATTTATTGATTTCCGTGAACCAACTACTAACGTTTTTTTCTTTTGGATTCATACGTCCAACTGTTCCTCTTTTGAGGTCCACTTATTCTTTACTATCTAACTGCAGAAATTCAGGCATATAATGAGGGAACTACAAGGGGCAATGATTGTAGGCTCAATATTCCAAAGCATTTTGGGATTCAGTGGTTTGATGTCTCTTCTTTTAAGGTAAATCGAAGAGCTTCTTGTTATATCTCGTGCTTGTCCCGATGTGATGCTTCTTTAATGTTTTAGAAAAAATATATCATGAAACATCTAATTTACTTTCGGTCATTAGTTCTGCCACTAGTAAGTTTGGACTTATGCTATTTTCTGGATGTCTGTTGCTTTAAAGTTTCTAGTTGCAATTGTGGCAATGAAAAAGAGCACTTGTTACTAGTTGTTTTACTGCTCGTTTAGATCGTTCAGCTTCCTTTTCACATGGACTCAGTTCTTAAATAGGTCATATGATGCCCTATGACTATTGTAGATAGCAAACTGATGCGGAGCAAAATGTGATATATGTGATAAGAATATGTTGCAGGTTGATTAACCCAGTTGTGGTGGCACCAACTGTTGCTGCAGATTAATTGATCTTGATTTATATTTTCTGGTTCTAAGTATCCCATACCTTATGTAGTTGTATCCTTCATGCTTGCTGAATTTGTTCAAGCTATTGACTATGTTAAAGAAGTCTTTATTTTTTCTTCTTAGTTTTTTAAATGCATCTGCTAAGATTGTTCAAACTACTTACTGTTGTGCTTTTGTCTTTTTAGTACCGAGTTCGTAGACATGCTTTACAATGTGCCCATTTTATATATGCTTTGAGATTATATCTTGTAGCTTAGTATTCTGCATACTCTTGGTTTCTGGCTTCATTAATCTAATCCTCATTTTCAATTCTATGATTCCTCATTTCACCAGTCAAGATTTTTTAACTTAACTATTAATGTATGTCAGCTTATGTCTCTGATGCATGGAAAGCTGCAGCATGGGTCAGAATTCCCTACCCATCAGTAGCAAGGAGCATGGTAGCATTTTGAGTCATTTTGGCCGAGACATTCAATATAGTGTGATATAGAACAAGTTATAACATTGCTGCCGTAAATGAAGTAGGATTTTTTGGATATATGGTATAATTTGTAGTGATTTGGATTTGGATAGGTTTGAAATTAGTTTGAAAACTATTTCTGTGAAAAAATTAAAATGAAAACTGTTTTGAAATAAATAAATAAACTCGGGGGCTCTGGAAATTCCAGCCCTGCCGCGCGACCAATTCCCTGGAATTTCCAGAGCTCTCTCGCTCTCGAGGGCCCTGGAATTCCAGGCTTTGTCGCTCGGGCAATGCCCTGGAATTCCAGGCCCCTCGCGCTCGGGGGCTCTGGAAATTCCAGGCACTGCCGCTCTCGGGGGCTCTGGAATTCCAGGCAATGTCGCGCGCGCGCAAGGCCCTGGTAATTCAAGGCCTTGTCGCGCACCCAACGTGCAAGGCCTTGTCGCGCGCCTAGCGCGCAATGCCCCGCGCGTGCAATGTAATTTCCAGACACTGCCAAACACTGATATGCATTCTCATTCTCAACTAAGCCTTTGATGCATATGAAGTAATAGATGTTATAAGAACAAACCCCACGATATAAAAATAAACTCAAAAGATTTCAAACTATCTACATACAGTCCGACACAACCGTATACAAAAAATCAAATATTTTCCAAAACATAAACCCAATACAACTGATGATCCTAGAAGTCACCTCATATTCATGTATGTAAAGAGATTTTACATTCTTCAGAAACATTGTTTCCTTTACTTACAAAAAACAGAGTCAACTACTGCAGGATGCGTGAATTCCTTAAATCCAACATCCCAGCTAGGATCTGAACATGCATAGTCATTAGATTAGTGCTCCGCCTAGTAAATACAAGAAGAGAGATCACGTCATGAAATTACCTGACTAGAAAATTCCAGACAATAACTAAAATTTAATACCTCTAATAAGATATTTTCCAATCTCATGCTCTGCGGCAATCTGATGTGGTATTTGAAATTTAAACTCGCACTGCGTCTACTTCATATGGTGTTCGAAATGATTGAACCTGTGTCAAGTCGTTCAGGATGTTTTTATGTCGACCTTCCACATTCTGAATCGTTCATGAACTTAATTTTCCGTCCATCTTCTAGACTAACCAAAAACCAAGTTTCCATATGTCGAATATTGAACCAAACATAGAGAAGCTTACTACATTCTCGGAGAAGAATTAAAATATCCAATCAAACCACAACATATGGTAACGATTGGATTTTTCATTATGTCCGCCTTTTCTTTTTCTTTTTTATTCCCAACAAACAAACAAAGAGAGAAATATTTCAGTAAATTTTCAAGTTTCTACTTGTAGCTAGATGTAACTGGCTTAAATTCCAGACGATAATTGTACTTATTTTTTCCCTTTTAAAACGCAAATAGAGGAAAATTAATCTTAATTATAAAGCTGTCAAATACGTAATCCTCTAAATATCTCTTCTCATTTCATTTCTGCGCAACCAGGCAGACACTAACCTTGCTGTTGAAGAAGGTTGCAGAAGACGTGCAGCAAATTTGTTGTTGCAGAGGGTTGCAGAAGAGCAGGGAAAATGGAAAGAAAAAATGAGCAATGGTGGGTTGCTTGTTGCGGAAGCTATGTAGGAAAAAATGGAAAGAAAAAAAAGACAAGCCGAACATTCGAAGTCGAGCCGAGTTTGAAGCTGTTTTTTCCCTCCCGCCTCATTAAATGAGGTGTGCATGTGGTGACCGTCAGATCTGAGATTTAAAATCTCAACCCTCTCTTATCACCTTTTGCACCTAGAAACTTAGCACCGAATACGATCCCAGCACTAGAGTGCTCTATAAAGAAAGAGCTCTTCTTGTATCAGTTGAAGGGCTGAAAATTTATAGACAAACACACGAAAGTACATTTGAACCGCAATGGGTAGGGGCGAAAGCACACAGAACAACAACGATTCGACTAGACCAGAAGATGATGCGTCTAACAGCTCGAAGGTGGCTAGTGCAGTAGCTGCAGGTCTAGGGCTGGCAGCTGCTTGTGGGGCAATTGCTCTCATGTCGGGCTCAGGAACTACGACAAACAAGAAAACAATGAAAGCCCCCGGAAGTAATGGCGCTATTATATACAGGGAGGACTTTGTACGAGACCCGAAAGGCTACTTCCGTGATATGAAAAAAAGAAAAAAAAACCTTACTGTTTAGACCTGCCTGGTTCTGTTGTTGTTCTACCCGGAATAAAATGTTTACTGCTGGTTTGGATCCCTATTTTTATCTGGCTTGTTGTGGTTGCCCCAAGAAATGTCTTGAATGTATAGAAAGTATTAGGTGGAACTTGTGATCTGAGTGTAGTATTAAGCTTGATGGCTTGGCTTTGCTTTGCTATGCTTGTCGTCTAACTTCACCATTTATGTTTAATTTTTCGTTAATCTTTCACTGTTCTTTTCCCTCGTTAGATTTGGATGATCGGGCCCAAAATCTGATTCCTCCCACGAAACCTCGTAATGTAATAACAACATATTTTCACTAATTCTGCTAATCAGGAATATACTTCCATGTAAGTTTCGAAACCAATATCTCACTTCTCATCCTATTTTCGGAGCTTCTGATCTACTCGTATCTTTGTGGTTAAACTTGGCGCAATGCTTCTGATCACCCAATTTTCCCACGTACTTGGCTCAAATGAAAAATGTCGATAGTACTTTTGAGGTTAACTTCAGAATCCGTGGAGAGCCACGACAAAAACAAACACCTCTCGCCTCTGCGCTCTACATCTGCTTCAAGTAGTGCCCAGTTAAAGTTCGAGTGATACGAAGGCGACAGTCTTTACATTTTAGTGTGCAACATGGTACAAATTAACGTCAAAACAAGAATTTAAATGAACAAAATTGCCCCAGAAATAAAGAATAAGAACCACGGCAAACGCATCACTCGAAGGGGGACCCTACTGATCAATATGATCATATTATACGATGAGGTCCGCTGTCTGACACTAAAATAGCATCTCATTGATTCGTTTGTTCGCCATGGGGCCATTTAAATGAACAAAATTGCCCACTTGACAGCGAAAATCAAGCTAAATTTTCGACCTTTTGTAGCAAGTTGCAACCACTGAGGAAGACTTGCCATGGAAGCGAATTGAGTCCTCAAGAATACGACTTATACCCGATTCTCATAATTTTTTCACCACCTCTCAAAAACTTTCATTTTTTCACCCCATTTTTTCATCAACTTCTATACCCAAAATTTTAACCACCCTAAAATTTTGTCACTCAAACACACCCCTAGATTAGCATATACCCGTACAATAGTATTGGGTCATTGAAAAGCTACTTTTCAAAATAATCTTATAATTCTACGAAGCATTATTGAATGATTTTAGTAGATGCGTCAGATTAGCAAATAACCTTCTTAATTAATGAATTAATTTAATTGCTTCCACAACCACTGTGTCCCTGCATTAGGTAGTTGGGCCAAGCCTGTTTGTAGTAAGTCATGGTCCTGAATTGGGACACAAGAGAGGCCTAAGGCATGAGCAAATAACAATCTCATGCCGCCCAATACAAACTTATTTATTTATTTTATCTTGTCTAAAAGCTTTTTTGGGTGCATCTCCTGTAATAAGATACTTTACAATATCTCCTTCCTTCGAATCATCAGATCATGCTGCAGCACATGGCCCACGTTTATAAAAGGACCTTCCTCCTTGAACCGTGGCCCTGTGTTCCCTTAATGATAGGAATCTTGGTTTTGGTTTCGAAACCCAAAATTTTGATGTTTAAAAATTAGTAAAAAAAATTATATAATGTGACCAAATATTTTGGATATCAAAAATTTTGAGGCAAATTAGAGCCCGACTTTTGTCTCCTCCTTGACCACTGTCTCCTTGACCACTGTCTCCTTAACAATGTAAAATCTCATCTAGAGAACTCACCATAATTGTACTAGAATCTCAGCTCATTTCTACCTGCAGGGTGTATATGTCATACTTCTATGCAATAGGGGCAGGTCAACATTTTTGGAGGCCTTAGACAATTCATAAAAATAAGGCATTTTAATTTTACAAATAAAAAATTCATAAATTCAAAATTAAACTATAAATTTATTTCATGTCTTTTTAGATGCAAAATTATTAATGAAACTTTTGCATTCAAGTTGAGTCAATAAATCACTTTCAATAGATAAAATTGCTAAACCATTTAATTTATCTTAAGACATATATGCAAAATATTTTTTTTCATTTTGTAGAT
Source organism: Myrica gale (assembly GCA_963930655.1). Lineage (NCBI taxonomy): Eukaryota > Viridiplantae > Streptophyta > Magnoliopsida > Fagales > Myricaceae > Myrica > Myrica gale. The sequence continues at coordinate 9,616,567 of OZ005606.1, read as the reverse complement.
GCAACTGTAATAGGTATAGTAAGGTTGTGTTTGTGGTGTAAAATTTTACACCCTATAAAATTTTAACACAATAAAATATTACAATATAATCTCTCTCCTCCATCAAATCATTACTTTTTACTACAAAAAATATAAAAAATTACCTCTCTGCACTTTTTCACTAAACCTAATATCTAAAATTTTAACAACACTAAAATTTTACAAAACAAACCCACCCTAAGTAGTATTCGATATACAGTAAAACAATTAGTGCAATTCTAGACATTGGATTGTAGGTTAGAAAAATGACATTAGAATTTAATTTGTTGAGAACTTAAAGTAAATTAATTAGCAAACATTAGGAGAAGAATTTATTGGGAATAATACTATTATTTTGAAAAGAGACATAAAAACTATAGAGTCAAACTATTATTAGATGATAGTGGTAGTTTCTACATGATGTCAATTTTTTATTTATTTTAAATTTCAATTTTTTAAAACTAGTTTTTAAATGTTTCTATTTTGTAGTCCTTTATTAAGTTTTATTTCAAAAAAATTATATTTTTTTTCTTCTTAATTTTTATTTTGTTATAATATATGGCCCTCACGAGGGCCATAGTTGATTACCTCATCACCTGCCTACCTATATGAGCCTACCACGCATCTTTTACCAAATACCAATATAGAGAGAAGAAGGGGGAAGGGAGAGGGAAGCCATAATATCAGAACATACTACGACCATCAAAAGACACACCAGATCGTAAATATTCGCCATCCCCAACCATAAAAGAGCTCCTCTAATTTCTTTATACTTGCACCTGGCCGTATCTTGGTTCCGTTTTTCTCCTTTTCCAGCAAAAATATGAGCTATATCCTTCTACTCAAGGCAACACTCTGGTCTCCGGCCGAGGCTTCTATGATGAAAATGCTAACTCAAAATGAGCGTACGTGTATATGGTTTTAGTTTCTCATCCTTTCAGCGTAAATTGCATAATAAAAGTAAGTCGTTACCTCTCGATAACTCACCCCACGTATGTGAATAAAAAACACGGTCTTAAATATGATTTTTTACAAATCAAATCGGTATCTAAGAAAATAATAGTAGATGGTAGTTCATTTGTATCAAGATCTTTTATATTTTTTTATTTGAATTATATTTCGGGTAATATCTAATGGGCTATTCAATCAGTGTTTATGTTTTTGTTCGTTGGGCTTGGGTGGGAGTAAGTGCAAAAAATTAGGAAAACATGCTTTTAATTAAGGGAAATATACAAATACCACACTGAGTTTTAACGTCTTTTGTAAAAACTCACCCGGTTTTAAAAAGTTTCAAATTGCTCACTAGGTTTATCATTTTTGTATAAAAACTCACTGAACTCAATGTCATTAGCCCCGTTTAACGAAAAATTCAATACTTTCAATCACAATATGACACATGTCACTAAATAATTTAACGGACCTCCCCCATCACGCAACCCATGTCGACGGGTGGAGGAGCTCCACCCATGGCCGCCCAGAGGCGCCAGGTTCCCCCCCTCCACAGTGAAAAGGATCGGGGTGTTTTTTTAAAAATTAATAATGTTTTTTTTGTTAATTTTAGATTGATTTGTAATTTTTATTTATTTAGTGAGACGTGTTATGATAGTTTGATAACCGACCCTTCTTTTTTTTCTTATAAAGCAACTATTTATGATAGTTTGATAACCGACCCCTTCTTTTTTTTTTCTTTCGTCTGAGCCAATGACGAAGAAGGAAAAACGATAGGAAAGGGGAAAAGGGAGTAATCGCAGGTACAGCGATTCTTCCTTCAATGAAATTGATTGATCCTAGCCAGCGGGATGCATCTAGTCCTTGCAAAAGCATAGGCGGTACTTTTACGTAAGGTTTAAGTATCCATTAACTTTATCCTGGTTTGCAAGCACTAGAATGCTGTATAAAGTAGAGCTCTTCTTGTATCTGTTGAAGAGCAGAAATTTTTTAGACAAACACACGAAAGCACACTTGAGCCACAATGGGTAGCAGCGAAAGCACACAGAACAACAACGATTCGACTAGACCAGAAGATGATGCGTCAAACAAGTCGAAGGTGGCTAATGCAATAGCTGTAACTGTAGCTGTAGGTGTGGATCTGGCAGCTGCTTGTGTTACAATTGCTGATCTCTTGTCGGACTCAGGAACTACGACAAAGGGGAAAACAATGAAAGCCCCCGGAAGGAATACTCGCATAAACAGGGATGACTTTGAACGAGACGCGGCAGGCTACTTCCGCGAGCTGCGCAAAAAGTAAAAACTTGTTGAGGTTGTTACAATTACTGTTTAGACCTGCCTGGCTCTGTTGTTGTATTTACTGCTGGTTTGTATCCATATTTTATATAGCTTGTTGAGGTTGTCCTTGAGCTCTAATGGCCCAAGATATGTCATGGATTTATAGAAAGTATTAGGTGGAACTTCACAGGCGGATCCAGGGGGTGCGGCCCTAGGCGGCCGCCCCCCATTGGATCTGCCAAAAAAATTTATTATATGTAAAAAAAATTATTTTATTTTTTATTATAAGTTAGTATGGGCCTATGGGAGCCCGATCCCCATAGGCCCAGGCCAACCCTAATTTTAAGCTTGCAGGGCCTGGTTTTCAGTGTGTATTGATTGCCTCTACTTTCAGTAGCCTTGGCCGGTTAAAGGTGCCAGAGAAATCGTCAGATGGTTTTTACTTGGCAAATGCGGACCTCCTTTTACGTGGACCTGGACCACCTGGTGCTAGAGAAATCAAGTCTTTTGGGTTTTGTTTTTCCTAGAAATGAGTATATGTGTATCTTAGTTATACATGCTGCCTCTTTATTACTTCTTTCTTTTAGTTTTTAAAGTATATTTTCTTTGGAGTGAAAGATTTGACAATTTGATATTTGCATCTTAACTGGACATTGTGAGACAACTAGTGCTTTTATCAAACCTAATTAATGTATTTGCAATTGAATACTAACGATGGTAAATCCCTTGGTAGCCTATAGGACACTGACAATTTATTGAACAATTTGGGCAATTTATAGTTAACAGCAAATTCTCCATACTATTATAGGAATTATAATGCAATATTTCTCAGTTATTTTTGTCCATACTATTTTTGTAGTACTTGATACTGAAAATTCTAGTGTATATCCCCCTTGACTCTCAGCTCTCTCTCAATCTCATTATTTAGATTTTTTACGGTTTCAATTTTTGTAGGATATTCTAGATTTTACACTTGAAAATTGTTGGACCTTCGACCCTTAGTATGTCCCTCTATCCAAGATTCTCTCTCTACAATTCAGTAGAAAAATTCATTTATTTAGTATGCTAAAAATGCTTTACGGTTTGAAATTTTGTGAGTTGTGAAATTGTTGGAGGATGAGATTGAATTGGTTTGGATATCTTAGGGCTATAGAGGTTTCTACCTAAAAATTTCTAATTTTTTTAATTTTTTTGAAAATAAATAGAAACCTACTCATATTTTTGGGTCCCGAATAAATTATTTAACTGGTTTTTGTTTGTTTAGGTTTTTTCATGCCCTTAAATTTCTGTGGAGTTCCTGCTGCTCAAACTATCATTTTCTGATATATATATATATAAGATGCAAATTAGTAGGATCTAATTGCCACTTTCAATCTTAGCAAATAGTACGTACTTATATTTTAAAATTTTAAAACTTTTTAATCCTTAATTTTCGATATTTTAACTCTAAGACATTTTTTAGATTACGTTGAAATTTTTTTTTTGTCATATCGCCTTATGTATTCGACCCCCTTCAAATTAGATCCTGGATCCGCCACTGTGGAACTTATTATATTATCTGAGTGGAGTATTAAGTTTGATGGCTTTTCTTTGTTATGCTTGTCGTCTAGTTTCGCCATTTATGTTTAATTTTACGTATATCTTCAAGTGTTATTTCCCCTCATTAATTTTGAATGAGTGGGTCTAACATTCGATTTCTCACATGATTCCACGAAACCTCGATTGTAATATAATAACAACATATTTTCACTAGAATCCATGTAGTGACAAACATTAAGAAAACATGCTTTTAATGAATAAAAAACAAGCAGATACATAGGTAAACGAGGAATCTCCTTTTGAAAAGTCTGCGGAGGGTTTTTTTTTTTCCACGCTTAGTAATTAAAGCTATTCATGATATTTTCTCTTTTTTTTATAAGCAACTATTTATGATGGTTTGATCACCGACCCCTTTTTCTTTTTATTCTTTCGTCTGAGTCAATGACGAAGAAGGGAAAAACGAAAGGGAAGGGGAAAAGGGAGGAATCGCAGGAGCAGCGAATCTTCCTTCAAGGAAGTTCATGGATCCTAGTCAGCTGGATGCATCTAGTCCTTAAAGAAGCAGAGGCGGTTTTACTTAAAACCCTGTGCAGTTTTGCTGTTCATTAACTTCATCCTGACTCTCCAACTTCCAAGCGCTAGAGTGCTCTTCTTGTTTCTGTATAAGAGCAGAAAATTTTAGACTAACACACGAAAGAACATTAGATCCACAATGGGTAGCAGCGAAAGCATACTGAACAACTACGATTCGACTAGACTAGTAGATGATGCGTCTAACAAGAAGAAGGTGGGTGGTGCAAGAGCTGTAGGTGTAGGTCTGGCAGCTGCTTGTGGGGCAATTGCTCTCCTGTCGGGATCAGGAGCTACGACAAACAAGAAGACAATGAAAGCCCCGGGAAGGAATATTCGCATATACAGGGATGACTTTGAACGAGACGCGGCAGGCTACTTCCGTGAGCTCCACAAAAAGTACTAAAATCTTGATGTTTAGTCCTGCCTGGATCTGTTGTTCTACCCGGAATAAAATGTTTACTGCTGGTTTGTACCCCTATTTTGTCTGGTTTGTCCTTGAGTTATAATTGCCCAAGATATGTCTTGGATTTATAGAAAGTATTGGGTGGAACTTATGATCTGAGTTGAGCATTATAAGCTTGATGGCTTTGCCTTGATATGCTTGTAGTCTGTTTTTGCCATTTATGTTTAATTTTACGTTTATCTTTTAGTGTTGTTGAGCATTCTCATGCGGCAAATACAACGACAAGCCCAGGGAATCCATGGAGAGTTGGCTCTGTTCGCCCTTTTTTCTTTTCTTCTATCGTTGCAGTAAATTACGTGGGCCTATTTTGGAACCCAATACAGGTTACGAATCTTGTACGGAGAGAGTGGACCGGGGCATAGAAGAAAAAGCTTGTTAAAATCAAGTCAGCCCAAATTCATCCCAGTCCCAAATATATGGTTCCAAAGCCTTCCCCAAGAGTGCATCACCACCCACTCGGTTGTGGTTCTGGAATTTTTTGCTGCTGGTTGCAGCCTCGTACACATCCACATTATTTGACTGAGACGAACATAAATGCAAAATAAAACGGACATGTTAATATGTTATGTTAGTTTTACGCTAAGTTTTGAATAGATTGGAGTCCTAAGTGACACTGTTCCAAGCTCAGTTTGGACCATTCAATTTCTTGCTTGTCATGTCTAGACCAAATTACTGCCTAAAAGGATGTACCATTTTAATTCGTTAATAATGTTTGCTTCTTTAAAAATGAAAAAAAAAAAGCAAAAAAAGATAAGGTTTTATGTGAACAATAAATGGTATGATTTACTTACCCCAAAATAAATAAATGGTCTGATTCAATAACAAAGCTGAATGTTAGACATATGGCTCTACTTTCCCCACTTCAAACCCAATTATGACTTTTCAAGATTCACTGACACTCCAATCGAACCAAATAGGAACTCCCAAAAATCAGTAAACTTTTGCACATAGCAACAGTCCGAGAGAGAGGTAGCTTTTGCCCATTTGATGGTTAACGGTAGTGGTGTGGTGACGGAGACAAAAGCTGCCCAAATCACATGGAATTTTCAAAAACCACAAATGAGAGTGTCACACTCAGAACCACGTGATGGCCGCGGTGAGGATTGCTGGATTGGGTGTGTGCGTGCATGCTGCTCAATCAGGCCAATGAGATATATTTTTTTCTTCGTTTTCTTGACAAAAAAGTCGGTACGGATTTGAAGTAGCCGAGTGCCCTCCCACTTTTTCCATTTCTTAATATTGGCAAAGATATTTTTCTATCTTCCTACGTCCAGAATTTCCGAAAGGAGGCAGAGCTCTTTGATGTACATCGGTGATTCGTCCAGCGCCTGTCTTTCACTGCTTTTGGTGTAATATAATCTGCTAATTAGAGAAAAGGAACCGTCTGTTTCAGTTGGAGGATTTCTACGGGAAGTGAACTGGAAAGGAAACTCTCAGGCTACAGAACTAGGCCAGCAAATTAAGACTAATCTAGATGCCATTACATTGAATCACTAGCTTCACAACTGCATGCGCGTCTTCAGTTTCCCTACCACAGAAGTACTTAACATGGCCCGCAATTACCATATGCGCGCAGCACAGCATGACCAAAGTTCATAATGCTTTCATATTTCGTACGTGCATTGAAAGAAATGCTCAAGATAACCATAGGAAGCCCTCTGGTGCTATGTCCCACTGTTTTGTCCAGAATGCTAAATGTGAGACGAATGGGTGTGTGGTGGAAAATTGCAGCTAGAGAGAGAAGCAAGGATCTCTGTGAAGCTTGGTGGAACGATCTGTATGATCTGCTTGTCTTTTGGGGCTTCTGTTATTTCTGCTGCTTTTTGCCGTTCCACATTGAAGTTGTCTAGTTGGCCTTTTGGCTTAATGGGTTCTAAATAATCGCTTAGCTAACAAGTATATGGCTATATATTATTAGCGTAGCCTTGTGACCATCATTTATGGGGGTTGCTTCTAGCACGTTCTATTATTGCTTCTAGCTAGTACTTATCTGTAATCAACGAGTTTAATTTTCATTCAAAGCATAGAACAAGGAGGGTTGCTTGCGAAAAGCTGACTCGGTTGCTTTCTGATGCAGGTAATAGACCTTTTCTTCTTCTTTCTTTTTAAAACTTCGCTTGAATTAATCTTCTGTTGAATCGAGCACATTCAAAGACCAAAAAATTGCAGACCCATGAGTACAACAGCCTCGCAACATAATTTTCCCGTTCGATTTCCATTGTTCCCTTCCTTTCTTTCTTGGATAGTCTGCTAACCAAACGCATTAAACTCCACTGTCTTTGTCGCTTCTGCCTAACAAGGAGTGCTGTATACTTTAATATATACTACTTTTTTTTTCTACGCAATAATATATACTACTTAATAGACACGACACGAAGAGAATCCAAAGAAATTGGTCACAGATATAATAAATGACGAACCCAATGAGTATGCTACTTTTTCCTCCTGAGCATAAATGAGAAGGCTTCCCCCTTAAAAAAGAGTAGCCTAATACAGAAACAAAAATTGAAGACCTAACAAATTTTAGAACTATATTAAAACCCGCCATAAATGGTGATAACAAACAACATAGTCCATCACGGGCGTCGGGCAATTTGTTTGAACTCGTTTTTATGTTAATTACCTTCTCCAAAATGCTCATACGATGACTGTGTAGACAAAATCGAACAGCAAAAAGAAGAAAAACATGAGGGCCGGGAAAAATTTTGAGTTCCTTTTCTTCCTCCTAAATTTGATATTACGTTTTTTGGAAGAAAAAAATACCAATATCAGAATCTTCTTGTGCTGATTATGACATACATCCTATGATATTGCATGCCCCATAAAAAGTAAAAAGAGAAACAGGAGAAGAAAACCCAACATAAAATTGAAAATAATCTCAAAACAAAAAAAATAGGGATCGAACCCATTTGACCTCCAATGAGAGAGAGAAGGATAGTGTCAGTGTGTAAAACCATATTATACCCCTTGTCAAGATTCACCATGTCCATGACCCTGTATATGTTCGTGAGCATCATCTTCTTCCTTCATCTCTTGTGGAGTCTCCACCGGCTGTGCCACCGGAATAGGCTCTTCGGAGGGGATTGCCGCCGTATGCCGCAGAGTCAGGGGTTCGATTCTGCCGTCGATGCACGACGAGCATTTCCTCTCGACCCAGCTCTCGAAGTCGTACTGTCCATGACCCATGATGGGCCGACCCGAACAAAGCCGGCCGATCATGCCAGCTATGACCCCGAGAATAGTGATCACTGCAAGAACGGCGATCACGGGTCCCACTGACCCGTGGCCCGAGTGGGCGGTGTAGGCTTCGTAGGGCACTGCCATGGGTGGTGGCTGTTGGTCTATCGGAGTAGACATGTGACTATGACTCTGAAAGCTATAAGGTGTAGTACGACACTCTTTTGGGTTTTGGAGAGGTTTAAAGAACTTGGGCTGCAGAGTTTCTCAATAGACAGATTGGGTGAAGGCTGGAACTTGGAAGTGGGTTTATTTGGAAATAAGGAGTTCAATAGGATCCACCTGATCCTGCAGAGGGAATACTTTTCAGGGTTTTGCGTGTTTATGAGAGAGAAACGACTAAATAGGAAAAAGTTTTCTGTGTTGGGTGCTCTGTGCTCAAAAGCTTCATTTTGACAAAACACTGGGAGAAAAAAAAAAGAAAAAAAAAAGAAGCAAAAGCTTTTATGGGCTTGAGTTTTTTTTTTCCTTGTTTTTATTTTTCACCTCCAGACTCAAGTTGCTTAGGGGATGAAGCTGGATCTAATGGAGCACTGTCGTAAAATGTGGAGAGAGAGAGAAGGGGGGGTGTGGAAGTGAGGAGAAGAGGGAAACGGGAATGTTTTGAGGAGTAAAGCCCAAGAAAAAGCCTTTTATACGATGGGAGGGTTTCCTCGGAACCTTTTTCTGGTACTGCAAAACACTTCGGAAAATGGCAATGCCAAAGGGTCTTGACGTGCCAACGTCCTCCGCCTTGGGAACCTTGTAACTGAGAGGTGGGGAGAGAGAGGATTCGAAATCTCAGCGCAGGATTCATGGAGTTGCATTTCTACTAAGCCTTAGAAGCAAACACGGGGCTCTCTAATTACGTTTTTTTTATCAATTACGTTTGAACAAAAAAAAAATACGTTTGATCAATTACGTTTGAATCCTGATGCTCCTGTAATCATACGTACAGTTTCAGGTCGTGCACGTGAGAGGAATGATGCTTATACTGTCCTTTAGTTAGTTGGTACTGTTTGTCTTCGCTATGGACCAGCATAGACTAATCGGTAATTTATAAGTAGTGGGCCATGACGAGATGAACTATAATAGAGCGAATTTTCTAGAGAGAGAGTGTCTGCCCTCTCTCTAGAAAACGTCATTTTTTCACTTAACCTCGCCCCCCCTTTTGGTCTTCCAGCGACGGGAGGTTGCTCCCTTCTCCCTTCTTCTTCACTCCCTTTTCCTTCCCTCATTCCTCTGTCCTTGGGTGTTTTTCTCTCCTTCCCGTGTCTGTTGCTGCTTTTCTTTGGGTCTCTCACATGGTGAGATCTCTTCTGATGGACGTTTTTTTGAAGGCCACGCATAGCATAGGTGCTCGGAGCTGCTCCCGGTGCTGCTCGGTTTACCTTCTCGGAGCCGCTATGTCGGCGCGTGCGGACCCACGCGCACCCATGGGTGCGCGTGGATCTCACGCGCCCCACTCTATTTTGCATTTTTGCTTGTGTTGGTTGCTCGGTAAAGGGGTTTCTTGTTTTGTGGGTTGTTTTATTTTTGTTCTTTCAAATAACTTCATTTTCTTGGACTTTTGTGGAAAGGCTGTTGCAGCGGCTCTGCGTTTGGGTTGTCTTATGGACTTTGCTGGATCTCTCATGTGGCTGGCTGCTTGTTCCTTTTCTTTGTTTGTGCTGGTATGGACGTGCCTTCAGGGATGTGGCAGTGGTTTCATTTGCCGTTCATCTTCTCCGTTTGTGGCGGCTCTGGTATTGGGTTTTTGGACCCACTGTAAATTTATGGGCCTTTTGGTCCCTCTGTATGCGGCCATTATGGCCAGTTGGATCCTGGCTCTTGAGGCCAGACATTGTAATGTCCTTCGGGTTGTTCGTGTTGCTGTTTTGGACTCTAAGTCCCTATGCTTTGTAACCGGCCTTGAAGGCCTCTCTGTACGCAGCATGTATGTTCGTTTTCAGGTGAAATGAAGTTTCACGTTTACGTAGAAAAAAAAAGTAATGGGCCATGAAATACTCGGCCCTTAGCAAATCTGACCACTCGGACTCGGGCCTATTAGCGCACTCTGTATATTAACTATCCGACCAAGAATAGAACTCTAGCACTCCCAGGACTTCTCCTAAACAGTCTACTTGTTCGAGAACTCTCATAATGAAAACTATACTGCCTTAAAAGGTAGTCTCCTAAAAGAACCACAACTTTGGTGCAGGTATAAAACCCAGGTATTCTCCTAATTGGACCTACACTCAATTTTGTCTTCAGAATATGCATCTTCTCTCTTAAACACTGATGTGGCCATCGGAGACTTGATCTGAGGCCACTCCCCTCGGTGATTCTTGCAGGTTTACTTGGCTTCCGAGTATTGTGGTAATTTTTGACATCATCAGTCGGCGTCGTCTGTGAGAATTTCTCAACAAAATTCACCTTACAGACGATTTGTTCTTAGTTGTTGCGCTCCAATGGCGTCCGCTCCCGAAGATCAAAACGGTGTTGTTCAATCTGATGTGGTCATCGGCGCGCCTTCCATGGCAAACATTGCTGCCTTGGCCAGGAAATTGGAAAGCTTGGCTCGCAGATTGGAGGAACAGGCTCCGCCCCCTCCTCCTCCACCTTCATCCCCACTCGGGTCTCGCGCTTCGACAATTTCGCCCAAAGGCTCAGGCGAGACTCGTCTGGTCTCTCGATCACACACTCGGGCTAATTCTCGAAAAGCTCACAGCAGAGGATCGTGTGGCCTCCTCCTTGAGCAGATGGCCGAGCAAATCCAATTGCTCGAGCAGAAACAAGCAGCTGGGGAGATCGCCAAGGCCGGAGCTTTATCCCACATGTCTGAACTTTGTCGTTCCCCATTCACGACGAAAGTGCTATCTTGCCAGCTTCCCCAGCGGTTTCGCTAGCCTGTCATCGACCTTTTCGACGACTCGAGAGATCCATGTGACCACATCGAGATCTTCACCCTCCACGTGCACGTTCAATCGTATGCGAACTCAGTCCTCTGCCGTGCTTTCTCCCTAACCCTGAAGGGGCCAGCACAATAGTGGTTCTCTGGCCTGCCACCTGGGTCTGTCGACGACTTCGATACATTCAGCGCCCCGTTCATCAGTCAATATGCTTCTAACAGGAAAACGAAAAAGCTCTATTCCTACCTATTTTGTATCAAGCAGGGTCTCAGGGAGACTTTGTGGGAGTATATAGCCCGGTTTAACAGTGAGGTCGTGGCCGTCTCATGTGCCATGAATGAGACTAAACTCTTGGCCCATGACCGATCCAACTGAAAGGAAACTCCATGCCAATTGGGAAGACCCTTACAGAGTGGTGGAGACCACCAGGCCAGGGAAATACCACCTCGAGGACTCACACGGGAAGCGTCTCCCCCATCCATGGAACGCTGCCCACTTATGGAAATATTTTCAGTAGTTTGATAATTTCTACTTGTTTTATTATTTGAGACATTTTGATACTCAGTTTCCAATTTTTGGTGAATACATAAATAATTTTGTTCATGGTCGGTTTAAGTGCGCAAGTCTCCTGAGTACCTTGCGCAGGCTCGTACCCAGGCAGTGGTCAACTCGATCGCAAGTCTCCTAAGAACCCTGCGTCGGCTCATACCAGGGCAGTGATCAACTCGATAGCAAGTCTCCCCTCCTAGGTACCGTTGCCTGGGCAGGATCCCTGCCGAGGTCCAATAACGTCGAACAACTTGCTCTTGACAGAATCCTAGTAGAGGTCTAACTCTCGCGAGTACCATGCTCAGGGCAGAGTCCCAACAAAAGCGTCCTGAAAAAAATCAATTACAAATGCTGCGAGAATGAGGAAAATCATTTTATTCAATGATACGGATGTTATGCTTGGCCAAACGTAGCTCCCTCTTCAAGATCTTGTGGGCTTCTAGAACAGACTCCACTTGCACTTCGGCCTGGCGACATTGCTCGTCAACTCGATGTGTCCTCTTTTCAGCTAGTCGCGTTTTCTCTAAGGTGGTGTCCTTCTCTTTCATGGCTTCATCCCTCGAGGCCCTGGCAATCGCAGCCGTCTCCATGAGTTCGAGCAGTTTGTTGCCGCGCACGCGTGCTTCCTTTTAAAGCTCGCCTATATCACTACTTTTCACCTGCAGCTCCAAGGACATTTGAGCCCAAATCTCGCAGAGTTCTTATGGGTCATGAAATACTTGGCCCTCGGTAAGCCAGACCATTCAGGCTCAGACCCATTAGCGCAAGCCGTATATTGATTATCCGACCAAAAATAGGACTTTGGCAGTCCCAGGACTTCTCCTAAACAACCTACTTGTTCGGGAACTCGCCGAATGAAACTCTACTACCTGAAGAGGTATTCTCCTAACAGGACTACGACATCGGTGCAGGTATAAAAACTCAGATATTCTTCTCATTGGACCTACACTCAATTTTGTCTTCAGAATACTCATCTTCTCTCTTAAACACTGACTTGGCCGTCGGAGACTTGATCTGAGGTCATCTCCCCTCAGTGATTCTTACAGGTTTACTTTGCTTCCGAGCATTGTGGTGATTTTTGGCATCATCAACTACCATTTTTTTAACTACGGAAATTTAGACAAGTATTCACGTTTATCGAGTTTGGACAAACCTAATTCAGTTTCGGCACAAGTTTGTTTCATCATCACGAGAAACTCTGAACCGTATACCCAAACCACATATATCAGGCAAGTCAAGATTTACTATAAGAGTTGACCCAAGAAATTGTTTGCAACTAAAAAAATTTCACTCCTAAATATTAATTCAACCCTCTAAGAAAATTAGCAATGTTATACGAACCTATAGACGATTTAGACCCACATGATTATTATGGATTCCCAAGATCTGAAGTGCCAAACGTGACTTTTGGATTCATACACCGGGCTACTAGCTCAAGTGAACTGTATACCAACACACAATGTGATGTCCGAGTACAATTGAGTTCGACATACACAGCAAATCGTTGGTTGCAGATAATGTGGAGTCTACACCAATCACTGTACAGTCTGTACCAAATGTTGGAATTTTTTTTATTGTATCGTGTGACTTTGTACGGTGAAGATTCTACCAAAAGATCAAAACAAGAAGATGGTCGTGCTTTTACACCATCGTCTTTAATGAAACACTGGACTGCTCTTCACTTTTACAGTGCAGTGGTAGTAGATAGAAGGTCGACTTGGAAACATATATTACACAGGGAAAACCAGTTTCTTTTCCTAGCTATCTAGGAGCCACCGTTGTGGTTGACAAATGAATTAATTACAAATTTTCTCCTCAAATTAGCACACGATTTTAAATATCTCTACAAATTTTAACTCGTTGCAACTCACTTTCATAAAACTATATTTCTCATTGCGATTTCATCTCTTAACCGACTAGAGTTATTATGTTGAACGATTTCTATTCAACGTAACACAGACATATGATCTTCTCATTTCGTGAAAAGATAATTTTACCCTTGTTTGAATCGTCTCTAGTCTTCTACAGTGCTTATAGCAATTCGTAAAGCCAAAAAATAATATGTAAGCTGCTTTTTTTATTTAAAAAAAATGGCTCACTTAGAATTGACCTAGTTCAATTTGTCTTTTCAATTCAAAAGAAGGTCATATGTCGTTTACATGGAATATAAACCGTAAGATATAACAACTTCAGCAGTTTTGGGTTGAAATCGCAACGAGAAACATAATTTGTGGGGATAAGTTACAACGAATTAAAATTATGAGAGCATTTGAGAATCAGGTGATATTTTGGGAGAAAAAATTGTAATTAACTGTCAAAAATTTACCTAAACACAGGAAAACTTCTGATTATTACTGAGGGAATCGAATTTGATCTTAAATGATATAAAACTAAAGCTGGCAATTATACAACACCGCATAGAGGTCAGGGTTCAGAGACCCAGAACAGAAAATCTGAAGCAGCAGAGAATATGTTTGATGATGATGACTATGATAGTTCATGATAAACAATACAATACTACTGGCAGATCCAATTATGGAGGGGGAGGGAGCCAGAAAGAGAGAGAGAGAAGTGTCTTCCGTGATAAGGACAGAAAACTCAGTGTGCTGTAAAAAGTCTGGCCAGACATCTATCAGCTTTTCTTTATATTCTTTTTTGACTCAGGGCACTCCTTGTCGACTTGTTTTTTGAATCTATGTGCATCAAAGAGCCCGATCTGCTCTCGCAAATAGAAGCTTTCCCCTCTTCATCCCAATTGATTTATGGAACTTAAAGTGTGTTTAAAATATGTTTAGTGAGGGGGTGGAGCAGAGAACTTTTCATTACCGGATGGTACTGTCATCGGGTTTGATCTTAAGTGGGCCATCACCATGACTAGTTTACACCAAAAGGCAGTAAGTTTTTTAAAATTTTATAAAGAGCTCCTATAATCATGATTTAGGTAGCCCATAAATGGTTCTACTTTCTCTAACTCGACGAATGTATCATGTCTAGTGTACTTAATTGGTCTCTAATAAAGGGTGACAATATTTGGACTAATTAATGGAAGAGTTTCACTAGGAGCAGTAGATGGGAATTAATCGAAAAAATGCATTTGCAAAATTCGAGGTAGTGCGGATTAGCTTAAGGAAACACTCGCTTGAAACGGTTCATCTCCATCTCTAACGCGAGACTAAAACCCTTAGTCGCTTTTGAGTGTTCCATGATCACCACGAAAGAGGTCAGATGAGGACAGAGATCAAGGTTTCCATACAGATACAAAATAAATGGCTTGCTTTTCAATTAGTGGGAGTTGGAGAGGGTCGCAGTACGGTACAAAAGCGAGGATGGATTCCCTCCGAAGGGGAATCCATCCGGATGACCGAATGGACCGCTTCCAGCCGTCCATTCGGTCATCCAAGGGTCAGAAACAAAAGAGGAGTGTGGGTCCCGCCCGGGACCCACACCTGCCCGAACAGGGCTGCCTTTGTTTCTGACCCTTGGATGACCGAATGGACGGCTGGAAGCTGTCCATTCGGTCATCCGGATGGATTCCCTTCGGAGGGAATCCATTCTCTACAAAAGCATGTAATCTGTTTCTACCATAAATATCTCCCAGGAGGGATATGAAGCAGAGAACAGATTCGGTGCGAAGGTAGTAAGGCTCGGATAGGATTGCTCGGACTTTTCATCCGACGGTGGAAAATGCTCGGAGCACCGTCGGATGAAAAGTCCGAGCAGCCCGAGTCGAGCCTTACCACCTTCGCACCTAACGGCCTTCGCAATGAATATGTTCGCCCTGAAGCAAGCCTTGCTTACTATCGGTGTCAAAGGGCCAGCCCATAGGGCACTTGATCAGTTCATTAATTAAATGGAGAGATAAGACACTACGATCTATATTAGAATATTTAAGAAGCTGCTTAAGCTATTTTATTAGGCCATAGACCTTTTTTCAGCCACATATAGTACAGAAGTTCCACAGAGAAGACAAGACGGGTTATTCACATTTCATTTGATAGCCCGCATTACAAAGCACCATCTTAATTAACAGACCCACATTTTTGCCTAATCTCCCCATCCTGCCCTGTGAGTACGCCAACATTACCGAGCTTTCCCATTGATGTAATAAAATCAGAAGGGTAAAGGGACGGGTTCGTACTGTATCTGTTAACCAGTGCAGCAGTTCGTGGATCCCCCATCAAGGCGTGATCGGATTGAAGAAGCCCCGCATTGTTTCTGACACTAGTGTAGTAAACATTGTCAAACATGTAAGGAGTTCTGTCAAAAGGAGCAAGGTTGTTGTCCGATGAGTCCGCGTCGGGGCACGTGCTTTGCAAGTTCGAGAGGAGCGAGGAGTCGAGTGCTGGATCAGGTTTGCCAGATCCTCTGAAGTTATAGAGTCTTCCCTTCACGAGGCGGCATCGGGAATAACCTAGGGTGTGTGCTCCTGTAATATATATGAGAGTACTCGTAAATCGCTTTATGTCTAAAAAAGTAATTATGTCCTTTGATTTTTTATGTATACTATGCATAAGAATTCAATGGGTTTTCTTGCTTCTTCTCATGTCAAGGTAGTGAACAGGCCAAGCATGGGACTTGGGAGTTTAAACTATGTCCATCTTCGTAGAGTCAAAGTTGTATATTAGTCAGCTCAAATCAAGATAAGAAGGTAAAGGACAAGAACCTGAGAGGACTACAACATCTTTGAAGTCAAGACCCTTGTTTGTGAACTTTTCAATGATTTTCTCTAGAGGTTCGAAAGGTGATGGTATTTGTTTATTAACTGCCTCCTGACTTGCTGTTGTTCCATCTCGTCTGCCCAACGGAACAGGCCAATAAATTCCTCGAACCTAATCAAAAGAATTAAAACAGGAGTGAAAATAAAAACAATCAGGTGAATAAGGAACTGAGTTGCAGTCTACTTAAAGTAATTATCTAAAGAGTTTTGGGCTGTCGATCGAATACCATAACAACAGCTTCTCTCGCTGCAAGCGCCACTAAATCCGCACAAGAAACAGTTGCAGGGCAAACTCTTTCGACAGCTGCCTTTATGTCGTCGATGACTTCATAACCTCTCAGCGAATTGCCATTGGCACTAGTATTCTTTTCGCCCTTGAAATCTTTGGTGTCGTCGAGAAGCACAGAGGCCTCACAACCCTATATACCAAACAATCACACACTTTGTTTAAGCAATCTAACTGCTGAACCATATAAGTCCTAGAAAATTGGTGCGAGACCGCAAATTCATATGGGAGAAAAAAGAACGTTGGCCTAGATAAGGTCAACTGGGTTGGATCATTTCTTGTTTGGCATACCAGGTCTTAGCAAAACAAGCAAGGATCCTTAATTAGTCCTACATGATAATTATGATTCAAAGTAAAGCCCACAAATATTGAACGACATTGGACCACATCGATCACATGCATGCCTGCCCACGTGCACCAAATTACATAGGTGCATGAGAAAAGCAGTACGCATTAATACATGATGTATGTGAACGGATGCGTGTATGCATGTGTGCTTCAACTTGATTGTCAATGGGAGAGGTTGCAATATTACGTAGATAAAAAGCTAGAGAGATATATAGGAGGGTTTAGAGAAGAACAATTACATCAACGATACAATCGTGAAAGTGCAGCCGAAGCAGGGATGCAGCCATCCTGGCGTCATTTCTGACAGCTAACATAACACCGTACCTCACAATATTCAACAAGTTGGGGCACGATCTAGCATAGAAATTGGAATCAAGTGATTGGCCATAGGAAACAGGATACTTAGACATTATGAGAGACAAGGTCACAATGCAACACAAGTAACTGGCGAAGCAGGGGAAGATTTTTTTGCCCATGGCTTGTGAGGGTGAACGTCGAGTTGCTGTGAAAAGGCTTAGTCTGATTACATGCGGTTGGGGGTTTAAGGGTGATTTATACGCAGAAGAGTAGAATATTGGAGGAAATTTTATTGGTCAAGTTAAGAAAGTGGCTATGCCACTAGAATTGTCATGAGAGCTCAGTGGCCACATTTGCAAGTAAAATATCGTATAATTACATTAGATGTGATAAACATTGAGTAGAGTCATCCATTATTTTTATTGCTTTCTATTTTTTTCTCATAGTTTATTGATTGTTACATTATCAAGAAGCGAGGAATGTCCTACATTTGAAATGTCAAACTTGATCGTTGTATATTGTTCATAGCACTAGAAAGGAGCAAGGGCTTAGGCGGGCGCTAGCTATGGTGGATGACCCTCCAATTCATGGTGCCTTGCTTTAAAAGGTTATAAAAATCAGCCCATGCGCATGTCATGAATCTAGTTGCCTGTAGGAAGTTTTTTTCCAAAGAAAGAGAAATTAAAATGGTACCTATTGGACATGAATAAAGGGACAAAGAACTAATCATGATCCACAAAGGGCTCAAACACTTGATCAGCAAAGAGGTTATATCCTATCGAAAATTAATGCACATGCGAAAATCCAGAAGCCTGACTAGGATCACACACAAGAGAGTGGTGCAAATAATTCAACGTTTAGTCAAGTTAATCTATGTCGAGTCATGGCGCCAGTGGAAGTACAAGTGTCTCTAAAAGAAAGGGTGAAAAAAAAAACTTCCAGTACTACCACCACTTTCACTTTGCATTCGCGAATGAGATTGCAATATTTCCACGTGTATAGTTTATTAGAAATAATAGTCTTACGACATGGCATCTAATTATATACCTGGAAGGTGCTTGGACGGCGGGCTGCATTCCGGTGAGTCTCAGAACATTACATATAAGAAAGTAGATTAATAAGCCAACTTTATCGACTCCTGATCACTTGTCCTCATGAGGCACAAATCAACTTGTGCTTAACGCTGCGAATGAGTTGCAACTTGTTCAGATTTCCCCCCTTATACGCCCCCTGGACATTACTTTTATTGATGTCCCGCGGCTCGATCACATACTCGTATAAATATGAAATCTACGCAAAGGTAGCTAACTTACAAATACGAAGTTGCGGACAGGTAAACGAGAGAAAAAGCAAATGGAGAAGCAATGACATAAGTTAAAGAGAGCGTAAGCTGCCTAACTCTACTAATGCATATTAGAGTCATTAATGTAGGCTATTGTAATCAAAGATTTATAAATAAGTATTTGTGTAATCTCTTAAAAATACATAAGTGAAGACACTAATCTGCCCAGTTAGGTCTTCCCACAGTGGATGTAGGTTTATAGACAGAATCACTTAAATCTTGTGTCTCACCTCTCTCTCTTAGTCTAAATTATTTTCTCTATTTTATTTTTATTCTTAACTTGGTATCAAAGCTATTTCGATCATGTGGCTCAGTTTTGCTCAGACTGGTCAGCACTCTTGTTGGCTTTGTTTGGCCCAGTCCAGTCCGGCCTAATTTAGTTCTTTTCTTGGGCCTTCCGGGTCCCATTCGGCATCCTTTCGGCATATTCTGTCAGGTCTTCCGGCGCCTCATCCGGCATCACTCTGGCGACCTTCTGGCCTCTTCTCTCAGACCTTCCGGCATCACTCCGACGACGTTCGCATCTTCTCTCGGGCCGTCCCGCATTCCTCTGGCGACCTTCCGACATCTTCTCTTGGGTTTTCCATTCCTCCGGCAAACTTTCGGCGATATCCTCATTCCGACGACCCTCTTCTGCCACATTCAGGCGATTGTTCGCTCCTCTCTGACCAAATTCCGGCGACTGTCCTCCCTTCTTCAGCCATCCTCTGACTCCATTTTTTTCTTATGAGAATTTTTTTTTCTAAATCAAAACTCAACGTGTGTCCACCTTGAATTTGCTGGAGAGTATTAGGATCTCACATTGCTAAAGCAACGTGGTCTATTGTAATCAAAAGCTTATAAATAAGCCTATGTATAATCTCTTAAAAATATATGAGTGAAGACACTAATCTACCCAGTTAAGCATCTTCATAGTGTATGTAGATCGATAAACCGAACCATGTAGATCACCTCTCTTCTCTCTAAATTATTAATTATTTTCTCTGTTTATTTTTATTCTTTAACACCGCAGGCATTGAAGGAGTTGTACGTCAATCGGAAAATCCTGCTTACTCAGAACCCAACAGGCAACAAGTACGTACTAACGACCCCAGTCCTGTCTGAGAAAATTGGTGGAGTGTAATTGGGTAGACATCACGTTCTCAAAAGCATAAAAGAAATTAGCAAGATATAATGGAAATTCTAAACAGGAAACAAATAGGTCCCGAACGTGTTTCTCATTTAGACAAAAACAAAGGAGATGGAACTTCGCTGGCCCATGCAGGTCTCGAACCTGCGACCTTCGCGTTATTAGCACGACGCTCTAACCAACTGAGCTAATAGGCCAGTTGAATGGAGGCTCTGAAAATACTTATTTCTAACTATAACTGTATAACATCGAGTAGGCAATGCTGGAATTTAGAAAAAAAAAAGAGAGTAGGCAATGCTTGAAGAAATAGTCTTGCTAGCAGCTGCCTCGACTGACGTATACGTTGCAGGAGATTGCAGATCAGCCACCATATATAATAGCTTTGACACTTTGAGCTCCAACTAGGAAGAGTGGGCCGAGCATTTGATTTTGTTTATTTACAAACTCCACATGTATGAATGTTCATGTTTCTTATGCTTCACTTTTTGCTCTGCATTTAGGTATACCAGTTCGGCAGTTCCACTTTGGTCAACAAATCAGAAAAAGTAGATATCAACACTACTATATATTGTCGAGTAAGATAATGATTATATTACCTCATAATAAATAAAATAATCAGAGGGGGAGAGAGGATGTATATCCTGTGACTAAATACCTTCAGTAATCATTTTTCATGAGCTTCAACTCATCACCATATACTGCTATCCATTCTAGTAAGTACGTACAGAACTCTGCGATTACTAGTAGATCACGGGCACCATTAAGTTTTTGGCTACTTGACCAATTCCCCACTTTCTCAGACACTTTAACTGGGAAATGTACAGAGCCATCTTATATAGTAAGCACAATAGACGAAACAAAACAATTAGAGCACCACCCATCCCATCACTCTTTATAAGGTGATCAACTAGCTACCCCAGGCGGTGTTGTACTGATCAGTGGCCTGCCTCGTCCCACGGCGAAACCCCTTGTCCCATCTGGCATTCTTGGGCTCTTGTAAGCCTGTTTGGCAGATGGTTCACCCTGAATACCACTATTCAACTGTGGAGATGAGGCAGCAGGCAGTCCGCGCCCATTATGGCTATGACCACGTCCTCTGGATTTTCCACGTCCTCGACCCCATCCTTTCTTTGATGCTCCCACTGAATTCTCGTCGGCCTACAAAGGAATCAAAGATGACTTTAACTTGTCTTGCTTTGATCCTTAATTTGTGTACTAAGGTTTTGAAAACGGTAACTTGTCGAAGATTTTGAATGAGGTGATCAAGAGGTATATGTCAAGCATATACGTCCCAAAATGACCCTATATTAATCCCTAATTAATTAGAAGATCACAGAGCCTGTTGCATGCATAAAAGATTCTCCAATATGAGTACTACTTATAGAAGCAAAGGACACTTACGTTGCCCTCAAATACCGAGTTTGTGTTGTAATCTACAGGGGATTCAGGATGAGCTGCCTCGTCCTCCTCTAAAATGCCATCAAATTCTGACCTTCTGTTCTTCAGAACAGATTTTGGCTGGACATAATTGCAATATATATGAAGTTGTAACTTGTAAGAATACCTTCAGAAGAGAAGCGTGCATAGTGATGAAACAAATCCGAAAGGACGAGGAAAACTAGTTTTAATATCAGATGGGCCATACCGAGCGTCTAACCAGCATCCTTACTCTAAGCCCTTTTCTCCAGTTCCTTTCATCATTCAAAGTCTCGACCTGGTGAAGTTGGCGAGTCATTATCTATGATGCAAGGTCATTGAAAAAAAGTGAGCGTACATAAACTTCTTAATTCATAGCTTTTACATACCGATTTTTCAGCTTTCTCAGTTGTCTCATATTCCACCAGTGCATGGAGCTAAAGAAGAAGGAATTGGGAGATATCAGAGATGCTCCCCGGAGTGATTATTGGCTATAAGAACAAAAATTGTTCAATCCATTCTTTTTACCTTGTTGCTGAAAAATAAGAAATCGCCTTTGGAGCGAGATGAATTGGCTTCCTGGGGATGGCATATTCGAATTGTTTTCACCCT
The DNA here is from genome assembly GCA_963930655.1 of Myrica gale. Taxonomy (NCBI): domain Eukaryota; kingdom Viridiplantae; phylum Streptophyta; class Magnoliopsida; order Fagales; family Myricaceae; genus Myrica; species Myrica gale. Next base: position 9,594,945 of record OZ005606.1, on the reverse strand, counting down.
GCCCATAGCAGCAACGAGAGTAAGCAAAAATAGACTACCTTTACTTGTAAGAATTTACCAGAAAAGGAACTCATGATTACAATTTTTTTAGAAAAACTCTAATTACCTCCCAACTACACCAAATATTTTCTCAATGTTTTGATGAGAGTGATCTTCAGGCAAGTTCTCTACAACAACAATACGAGACTGCAAAACAAAAAGAACCATCACACAAAAGAAAATTCATAAATTTACAGCCATCCATGTCATATAGGAATTAGGAAGTCTTGCTGGTCTTACCTGCAACTCCTCTTTGTCTTTCTCAGTGAAAGGGTCTTTACGTCTGACTTTTTTTGCGTCTTCACTTACCACCTTCCAGGCATCATGAAACACGACGCGTTTTTTATTGTACGCATCGAAAAAAAAATTGTACGATTTAATTAAAACATTTTCATGCTAAAATAAAGAGAGAGAGATCATGAGAAAATGTTTTAAGTTGACCAAAAGATATACCAGCTTTGAAGAGGACAGCAGTGCTTGTGCAAGTATAGGGTGATGATCACTACCAACAAGGGACTTTACCTTTTTGGCGGACGCAATAACAGAGATCGGAACTGTCACAAAGAAGACACGGAAGAATGGGTATCTCTTTTCAATCGAATTAATGGGTAAAATCATTGACTGTAATTAGCCCACTTAACCATGATCCTTACCGTAGCCTTCAGGATCTTTATTTATATGTTTCACCAAAGATTCATTTGCAAGAAGACTCACGTTGCTGAACTGATATTCGACCTGTTATCATATAAAGAAACCATCCTGATGTTCAAAGGGGATAAAACTAGAACAGGAGCTTGGACACAATACATCATCGTCTCAAAAGAACTGTGACAGGAAAACGAAAACGGCTTTATGTAGAGGCTCATTCACAGTCGAAATCGAGAAGTTTTATCTAAAGCAGTATACATTTTCAAGAGGAGAACCAGTCAGAGAAATAATCAGAAAAATTATAAAACTGGTGACAAAGAATCATAAACACAGGCGGATCCAGGGGGGTGCGGCCCTGGGCGGCCGCCCCCCATTGGATCTGCCAAAAAAATTTATTATATGTAAAAAAAATTATTTTATTTTTTATTATAAGTTAGTATGGGCCTATGGGAGCCCGATCCCCATAGGCCCAGGCCAACCCTAATTTTAAGCTTGCAGGGCCTGGTTTTCAGTGTGTATTGATTGCCTCTACTTTCAGTAGCCTTGGCCGGTTAAAGGTGCCAGAGAAATCGTCAGATGGTTTTTACTTGGCAAATGCGGACCTCCTTTTACGTGGACCTGGACCACCTGGTGCTAGAGAAATCAAGTCTTTTGGGTTTTGTTTTTCCTAGAAATGAGTATATGTGTATCTTAGTTATACATGCTGCCTCTTTATTACTTCTTTCTTTTAGTTTTTAAAGTATATTTTCTTTGGAGTGAAAGATTTGACAATTTGATATTTGCATCTTAACTGGACATTGTGAGACAACTAGTGCTTTTATCAAACCTAATTAATGTATTTGCAATTGAATACTAACGATGGTAAATCCCTTGGTAGCCTATAGGACACTGACAATTTATTGAACAATTTGGGCAATTTATAGTTAACAGCAAATTCTCCATACTATTATAGGAATTATAATGCAATATTTCTCAGTTATTTTTGTCCATACTATTTTTGTAGTACTTGATACTGAAAATTCTAGTGTATATCCCCCTTGACTCTCAGCTCTCTCTCAATCTCATTATTTAGATTTTTTACGGTTTCAATTTTTGTAGGATACTCTAGATTTTACACTTGAAAATTGTTGGACCTTCGACCCTTAGTATGTCCCTCTATCCAAGATTCTCTCTCTACAATTCAGTAGAAAAATTCATTTATTTAGTATGCTAAAAATGCTTTACGGTTTGAAATTTTGTGAGTTGTGAAATTGTTGGAGGATGAGATTGAATTGGTTTGGATATCTTAGGGCTATAGAGGTTTCTACCTAAAAATTTCTAATTTTTTTAATTTTTTGAAAATAAATAGAAACCCACTCATATTTTTGGGTCCCGAATAAATTATTTAACTGATTTTTGTTTGTTTAGGTTTTTTCATGCCCTTAAATTTCTGTGGAGTTCCTGCTGCTCAAACTATCATTTTCTGATATATATATATATATATATATAAGATGCAAATTAGTAGGATCTAATTGCCACTTTCAATCTTAGCAAATAGTACGTACTTATATTTTAAAATTTTAAAACTTTTTAATCCTTAATTTTCGATATTTTAACTCTAAGACATTTTTTAGATTACGTTGGAATTTTTTTTTTTGTCATATCGCCTTATGTATTCGACCCCCTTCAAATTAGATCCTGGATCCGCCACTGATCATAAAGCTAAATATAGCTAATTAAAGACAAGTATTTGAACGAGTATAATTAATATCAAACAGTTACGACACATGCAGAACAAAGTTGATATTATTCCATTAACTAGTATATTGTGATGTTCGATCATTATTTGTTTATTCATTTGCTTATTTATGTCGAACCTGTGTTCTTCCCATTATTACCCATTTTTAATGAGAAATTAATATATGTTGGGGACTAGGGACTAGCTATTCAAGTCATTCACAAACATTAATCAAATCATGAGACCAACAGAATAACAAAGAAGAGATGGTTTGGGATTATCTAATAGGACTAAATAAAGAAATTGAATTGCATTGGTTTGTTTTTTTTTTCCAACCTCACGCTCTGTATTGAGTGGCATGTGAAAAAAGGATACGGATCTAAATCAGTTTAATCTGGAAGGCAATCTCTACTAATCAGGTTATCTCTGCACATTGGCACAAGGAACTGACCTTGAACAACCACCGACGCCGGGGCCAAAAGAACGGATGAAAGACGGTAAAAAGTAATACAGAACTGCAAGAAAGGGAAGAAAATTATCGGATTCAATCACCTGTTTGATGATCTTTTCCTTAAGATCATCTGTGAGAATGGTTCTGAAGCGATCGGATGACGTGACATTCGGGTTGGAGATCAAATATGCAGTCTCTTGGTCCCCAACGTAGAGCCAATCAGACCCAGTACCAGTCCCACCAAGAAAGTTGAAGCATGGGTAGAAATAACCCGAGACGGGCATTTGGGTGTGTGATCTTGGGACAAACTCAGGCGCCTGGGCATTAAATTTGAAAGATTCACCGTTTGTCTCCTTCATGTTCTTTTCGAGTGACCCAGCTTGGATTTTCTTCTCAGGTTGTGCTTGCGCCATTCTTTAGTTCGTCGTTGTTTTTTCAGTTCTCTACATGAGATTTGTCTTTGAATCTTGGCTTGTTCTCTCTCTCTCTCTCCGGCCACCTGAAGTATAGTAACTGTCTATATTTTCTTATATTCAATCCACGTTTCGCGCCCAACTACGGGCATCTATTTTTCAACGGGGGGGCTGGTTTCTTACACATGACCGTTGCTCGTGGGTTTGACTGGTTTTTAAGGTTAGAATTTCGCCAAAAGCGTGGCCTCTGCTCTCCTTCTGTCTCTCTGTGAATTCCTAAAAACTAGCTACGCTAACATGGGTCAGTCAAATATCGCATATCTGTTTCGTTATTTTCCTCGATGCCGAGTGTACAACTGATTGCCAAATATGCTCAAGTAAAATCTGTGGCTTTCGGGAGCCGAGGGATACTATAGGGACCGGAAAAGTGAGCACCCCTATTGAAAAGAACTCCCAAGCCCAACTCGGGGTTTTGATCCAATTCTAGCCCAGTCTCTGCTTGAGGGAGGCTGGGTTTCTGTTGAGGCCAGTTTACACCCACTTTATATGGACCCAACAAGCCCAATATTGCGTCTCTGAAAGAAGAGTCTGAAACAAAGATAAGATCAAACTTTCGGCCTACCCATTTGGATTTTCCTAGAAACCCAAGCAAGGATTACTTCGCGTCGGTTGGGTCTTTCATTCAGCCTCCATGGCTAGGAAGTCAATTTTTCTGGAGATTTGAAGGAGAAGTTGCTGGGAAAATCAGCTTGTCAGTTTGCTGGTTCATTTTTCTAGTTTTGTATTCCTGTTTTCATTAGTTGTATCAGCCGGTCCCCGCCGCCACCAAAAAACAATAACAAAGAAAAAGGAACTTGTTTTAGGTCTACTGAGTAGATAGATCACCGTGATTTCACTGGAGCAGTAAATATGCAGGCAGCAGATATCCCCATTTAAAGTATAGCCTGTAGGAATGAATGTTGTTTTCAACCAAAAGAAAAAGAAAAAGAAAAGAATGTTGTAAGGATGCCATCCAACATGAGGAAAGTAGGCTAAAACAGTCCAGCCCTTGAATCCTTGATAGTAAGAATCAGGTCAAAACTCAGAGCACTCAACCGACGAGTTGGTTTCAGATCATTTCAGAGACGCCGGAAAATTTGGTCTAGAAAATCATATCCAATTGGAGATCATCTTCTCAAAGTGGAACCACATTCACTGCCAATTGTCAAAATATCTGATTTCACTCGTTATAGTTAGAAGTACTTGGGTCACAATTCAAGAACCTAAGACGCGTGAACAGGAAATGTGGGTTTGGAGGTTATTTTATTCTTGGTGCTATCTTATAAGGGAGTGCTAGATTCTTCCTTCTTCTTTTTTTATATGTAATTTTTCTGGGTCCAGAAACTTCTCATCTTCTCCAGGAAAAAGTCAAGGAGCAGAAAATATTTTGAAAAACCTGTGCTTTTGGTTAGGTTGGCATATTCACCAACTCTTCTGTACATTTGTCCCTTTGGAAGCGATCTGTATATATATGTCCTTTTTGGTATTGATTTTTCCAGTATAATACTTCCAAATGATGCCATGCCAATCAAAAGGGATCATTATCTGTGGCTGTTCTCTCAAGGAATCTTCAATAGGACTGGTTTTCTTCGTGGGACCAACTGCATTTGCTTTCAGCTGCCAATGCTTAGCTGCTAAATATATTCTATTCTCCAAGTCTCTAATCCATCTACCAATAAAAGGAAGATAACTTTTTTTTCTATTTTCTCTGAACCAAAGAAAGAGAATACTTAGATTAGATATGAGATCTGACCAGTTTACTCCAAACAAACAAAATGATTAAAATAATAAAAAATGACCTATTGGGAGAAAGCAGTTGATGAGAGGTTCCATCATTTTCACTCACCCTTCTTTTAACCAAACAAACAATTTATACCATATAAATGTGGACCTGTCAGTGTGGGCTCCTTAAATGTATCTTGTCCACAAGATTCTCTCCATTATTTTGCCTGTGAGAGTGGCTGTTTTGTCATGCACCCTGATGAGAATTATGACTGATTGTGTTTTTCTCAGTGGGATTGGACTGCGTTAGGTAAAAGGATGAACTCGGGGGAACTTTCAGTAATTTGACTCATTAAGAGGCTGTTTTGAGACCACATAATTGGGTCAGCTGGTTCAGAACCATATGATCTGGTACCAAATGAATTGCTTAAACCTTTTGATATTCATGTACCTTTTTGCTTGAAATGAGTTTTTTTTCTCAAAGTAGCAAGCATGAAGATTTCTCGTTTCAATATGCAAGGCATGACAAAATAATGGGCTGAACAAGATTTTTTTTAACTAGAAAAATTCATACACATTCACGCGTATCAAGTTCGGACATACTTGACCTAGTATCAGTTTGAATTAGATTTAACGCTACAACAAATTTTGAAAAAACTGACCAAATTGTAGTTTGAACCCTTGAGTATGTGTCTAACCCACATTCTCAAGCCCCCTCACTACCATTTGAATTATCCAAGTGGGCTAAACAAGGCCAATTTGTTCACCCTTTAAACTTCCTCAGTGCTCCATACTTCATATACTTTGTGAAATCTGCCTGGAGGACCAGATCAGCACCCTTTTGGGTGAGAAAATCTTTGCATGTTCGTGTTGTAAAAAACTGTAGGATTCTAATAGAATTGTGAATATATATGTAAAATAGTATTTTATAAGTATTTGTGTAAAGGATAAAAATAGATGATTTGATGTAATTGTTTAATAAAAAATATTAAAATTAGATGAAAAAGTATAGAGAGAGAATTTATGTTAAATAAAAAAGTAAAAAATTATTAAAAATTATGTTAAATGTATTGATATTTATGTTTAAATTCTTAAAATATTCCGTAATAATTTTATAAGTAAATTTGAATCATAAAAAAAACTTAGAAAACCGGCTTCCAAACATCCCTGAATTTGATATAAGGGTATCCTCGTGAGCTAAGTCGGGGACAATGACGCCAACTTCTAGCTTGCCTACTTTTTCAATTTAATATAAGAAAATCTAATTCCAGAAGATTGAGGATAACCACAACAAATGAAGGAATAAAACCCTGTTATATTCTCATAAAGATAAGTCCGGATCTTGCCCTGTTTTCTTGTACGACCAAAACACTGTCCCCCACCAATTGTGGTTTCGAAAATTGAAATACACATTTCAGGGAGACACGTTTCTTAGCAATTTCCCATTAACGCAACAGTACCACGCCAAGACAAATGATTCCTAAAAGATCACGCTGGTATTTTTAACGTGCAGCAAATTCCACCAGTTATTTTTTCTTTTTTTTCTCGAAACAAATGGCACCAGTTCAAGTGCCAACGAAAGCAACTCTAGGACAAGTTCGTTTATTACAAAAAAAATTCTTATAATTTTATAACCAAATATCATTTTTAACGCCACGTAAAAATAATTACAATACGCATATCAATAAAATTAACATCACATAAAAATTCTCAAAACATTAAAAATCCACGCAAAACTTCTTAACCAAACATCCCAAAATGATTGGAGAAGACGACAGATCGAAGTAATTTGTACTAAAACTCGAAACAGCCCATACGATCTGAACTGGGAAGGAATCTTATCTGGGTCTGGAACTTTCGGGAAAATAAAATTCTCGAGAAATACTTAATTTTAACTTCAAAGTACTAGTTTTGCAATTTTCTGTCAGAACTGACCCACTTCCCCTTTTTTATTCTTTTTGGGTAAAAACTGTTTAAACATTTTAACCATTGATAGTCAGCTTTGGCTGGATATCCAGTTTTCTGTTCCTCTGTGTGTCTGACAACCACATGGAGCTCAACTTGTGGTTTTCTGCTCCTGACAGCACTACCAACTACTCAAATAGATCGAGATTGGAGCAACCTATTATCCGTTAACAACGCATTTGCAGACCATAAATGTGTTCGAACCAAAGAAAATAGCAAAATTGAAATCCTGTGGGTAGGGAAATTAAATGAAAATATTGTGGTAACATGGAGAAATGGCCTTGTTTCTTCCACGCAAACATGGATCATGCTCAGAATTCTTGTACCAATCCCGCAACAGAATCTCAACTCAAATATGAGACAGAAGGAAAGCTAATCCTGCAAAATTTCACAGCCTCTCCCAAGATCCTTCTACAGTTTTATGTATAGTGTAATATTCTTATATAGTAATAATCTCCTCCCACTTATACTTCTTATCCGCAAAATTCATGGTGGATGAACTCTATACATCAACTTTTCCAGGCTTCTGGACGTGACTTTTCCAGCTATAGCCCTCGGATTTTGCATCTTCCTCATCTTCCATGCTGTCACCCCCTGTGGTTGAAGTCCCTCCAGTGTTCCCAGTTAACTGGAGGGGACCTTGGGGAGATCCAGACTGAGAATTGCATGCCTTGGAAGATTCACCATACTGATCTTGGGGCATCCATAAACCTCCAAAAACAACAGATTGATTTGCAGGGGCAGCTGATGTAGAAGCTGGAAGCCTTCGAGTATGAAGCCTGTATTTCTGCAAAATGTGAAAACACCTATTGTCAAACTGTGACCAACAAAATTCAATTTCCACTCAGACCATCTATATTCAATGGTGACATTCAGAATTGAGGTAGTGGAAGCAAAAAATTCTCCAATGGAGAGAATAAAAGAAAAGAAATAATAACTTATTCCTCATTCTTCCCGGGGAAGAAAAGAACAGGGAAAATGAATGACTTACTTGCAAATGACTTTTAACTTCATCATTGGTCAGCCCGTCAACCTGCATCAGTTCTCTAATTTGCTTTGGGGTGGCCGCTGAAAAAGAAGAAGAAAAATTCAAGTTAATAGCCTTCCACATTAAAAGTGAGGGTAACGCAATCTAGCAAAGCTATGCATAAAAAGAGATCAATTGATTCCAAATAACAGGCTTCCAGCAACAAACACAAGCTATTCTCTAACTCAACCCTCTAATAAACCAATTTCTCCTCGTAACACATTAATATCTTATCATGTGAATGAAAAGTGAGAAGAAAAAAAATTAAAAAGCACAAGTCCTATACTTCAATTATTTTGCACAATCAAACTTGAAACAATTTGAGTCTTACCCCATAACAAAGCTCAATTTTAATTTTAATTGTAGTTTCTTTATTGGTCTAGACACATTCAATCACTAACAGAGCGTTCAAATAACAAATTTCCATTTGTCAAGAACATTGATTTTAGATTCAGATTGTAACCTTGTGAACCACCAAGTTGCTGCAGAGCATTGACAAACCGCCTGTGCAACTCTGGTGACCAGCACCTCCTCTGCTTCCTAGCAGTCTGCTGCTGCTGCTGCTGTGCCACGCTCCGTATAGTTGGCGTAGGAGTAGAGGATGAAACTGCTCTGCTACAGCCAGTTCTTGAAACGTGAGAAACCGACTCTTCCTTCGGATTCTTAATCCCTGGCGTGAGAAGTGAAAGGCCATGAACCGGCAATTCCTCCTCTTCCTTGCTCGCCGTGGAAAAACCTGAATAGGCCTTGAATGGCATAAATCCCATGCCTCCACCCCTATTTATACAAGACTGGAATGGCTCATCGCTTCCCAAGTTACTCTCTTCCCCACCTCTCTGCCATACCAAATAAGAAACATTAATTCCCTGATTCTTTCAATCATTTTGATAAATTTCCATGGATATTCTTTGTCAAGGAAGTCATAATGTTTTGCTCTTCTGCTTTATACCTTTGTTTCTGATTTGGGAACATGTTTGGTGCTATCAGTAGAGGTATTATCATCGGTGTTCCAGAGCTGAACAGAGCTCATCCAATTCTTCTTATCCCTGTAGTCTTTTTCGTTCTTGTTTTCTTCATTTTTATCACAATCTTTCTTCAGTGGTATGAACTCCTCCAACACTGGTTGAACTTCATTTGGTGCACTGCATTGTACTGACTCCTCTTTCAAGGCTCTAGTCGCTGCAAAAGCATACATTCCCAAAGAGACGAACAAATTGTCAAAACGGCATAAATTCATTTATTAAACTCGAAATCCATTGCAGAATTGGAACCCGACTACCTTTTTCCCGAAAATAATATTCGTATTTGAAAAGAAAAACAGCCGTTTAATGAAAATGATAAAAAAACCCAAAAACCCATCTCCAAAATATTTTTCCTTTAACGCGAAATAACAAATACGAAGAAGCCCATATATCGGATTCCTCCACAATCAAAACCCCATTTCTGAAAACCAAATTCATTTCCCAGATTAGAATGTAAAAGGAAAAAACAACACAAACAAAACAAACAAACTCAAACACAATACCTACCATCCTTCAATAAAGTCATGCAGAGAGGAAGTTCGCGCTTGAACGCATCGATCTTCCTCATTTCCTCCTCCAATCTCTTAACGAAGTCGTCGAGCTTCGACGCCCTCTCCGAGACGTTCCCGATCATCGAAACCTCTCCGAGAAAATCAGTGATCGATTTGGGCACAAATGTTGGCCTAAAATCCAAGCTCAGCTCAGGCCGAATCGAACCCATTTTCGATCTTTTGTCTCTATTACTCTGATTATCCCTCCGTCTCTCTCTCTCTGCGCAATCTTATCAAACCCGATAGCAAATATAGAGGAAGACCGAGGATCTGCGTGTGTGTATATGCCTGTGTATTTATTGCAGAAAGAGGTGTTTGGGGACAGAAAAAAGTGGGCAATGGGAAAGCGAAAAAACCCGAAGTTGGAATTTTACGCGAAGATTCTTTTGGTTAAGGAACAGAGCATCGCCGAGTTTCGACGGTGTTATACAAAAAAGTCACTTTCGCGTCGTCGCGTATTCTATCCTCCGCACATATAGACCTCGGGCCTGTCTGAGTTAACTCAACATCGAAGCCGAGTCCAACTGGGCCTTATCGCTTTTGTCATTAAATGACTAAAATACCCTTCCAATTCTAAATTCTAATCATTTATTAAACTCTCGCACTATGTTTGAAATTATTTTCTAAAATGTCTCCATCAACTCCATATGGTTAAGAAATATAAAATCCATTCATTTCCTAATCCTCAGGTATTCTCTCATACCTAAACTTAGACATGCCTCTTTTTGGCAGACAAAATGAATTGCTCAGTACCAATAGTTTCATCGAGGCCAAATTAGTCCATTTTTTAAATAAAAAAATAAATTAAGCGACATCAATTGATAATCAGAGATTAGTACTATTAAATCCCATTTTTCCTTGGCTAATTACCCTTAACCAAAAATAATAATAATAATAATGGATTAGTCAGATCTAGGTTGCATGTGAAGCTATCTAGGCATGTGCCTTCAGTTATGAATAGCAATAATTTTGACCTCATTTCTGAAGTTTCCTCCAATTTTTAAAGCTCTCACAGTCTAGCCAACAGTATCATAGACTCCATGGTGTTGTTACTTTACCACTGTTTTTCTAAGATCTGTATCACTTTTTTTTTTTTACAATCCAAACATCACAAAATAAACGTATTCTAATATAACATTTTATTATTTTTTACAAACATAAATTCATATTAACAATTTCTACACGCATGCTAATACAATTTTAACATCACCTAAATATTTACAATTTTATCAGAATTCTACAAATTTCTTCCAAACCAGCATAGATCCAGGAATTTAATGGTTCAATTTTAACCAACATACTGCACGCCAAAGAATATGGTTGGATTGCAGAGTTTGTGTGCGAAAATTCTGATTAATTTCGAAATTTTGATATAATAAAATAATATTCTTCATCAGTTAAATCATTCATTTTCACTATAATAAATATAAAAATTCATTTAAATCATTTCTTTTACTTTTCCAACCAACTTTCATACTACAAAATTTTGGCCTCCACAGCATCTCTAACAAAAAAACAAAATAAGTGAAAATTTAGACCACCAAACTAATTTTTTCTAAGATATGGTCACCATTCAAGAAGTGACATCACTGTCGCGATAGAAAGAGTATACATCTTTGAACTCTTTTTGTGTCCAAAAGCCATTAACCCAAATGACCAACAAATAAATATGTACCCAAACCTACTTATTATGTTTAAATTATCTTGAAGCAGTCCATTGAAAAATACCTTGAATTGGTCAAGTTTTAATTTTTCAATATTCAAAAGTATAGAAAAGACATTATTGTTAAAAGAATAGTCAAATAAAGGGAATTAAGTTATTTTATTTAAAATTATCTACCAGCTGTTTCCATCTCCACCATGATGGGTCAAGAACCATTTCCTTTATGTGACAAGAAGACCACCAAAGCGGAATATTGAGGCCAGACTTGTTCATTGAGATTCCAACACGTGTATATTATATAACTTTTAACAAAGCTTTTCCTTATCTGAAGACATTTCTCCTTTTTATTACTATAAAGAACTCGTGCATTTATTTGACAATTGGTGACAGATTCTTCTCTATGTTCTTTAGGGCTCCACAACTGGGTTGAGCTTATACGGAGGATCATACCGGTCTAATTAAACGCGGTTCGGATCGGATTTAATTGTTTTATTTAAAATATTTTTAGGTTAATTTTAAAGAGAAAATGACATATAAAAATGTAGAATTTTATTTTAAGTTAAAAATGAAATTTTTTAAGTTTGTAATTTGTATTAAAAAATATATTTATTTATTTATATTAATAAATCCGATCAGGTCCAAACAAATTTTTCAAAAGATATGGATCAAATTTTAAAAAACAGGATCTAACTGGACCGTTAATTCGATCCCATTTTACGGTCCGATCCGCTATATGATTTTGTTCAACCCTAATGTCCTTGTTGCTTTGCTTACGGAATCGCCACTGCTTTTTCTAACGGTCCAACCTCGAGGGTCATGACTCGTGGCTCGGCCCAGTAGGTGGATTATCAAATTTAGTTGATTTGTTGATTCCTTTGGCTCGTATTTTTGGACGGTCCACAAGGGAACCGGCATTGGCTGCAATATTAGTACCCTATGCCAGGTGGGAAAGAGGACCAATTTGTACACGTTCAACAGCTCCTAAGTTTCAACTCTAATAAAATTAAATTAAGATTCTCTATAATTCGACATAATATATGAATTATACTATATTCGATATTATCAGAAAAATTAGGAAAGGATCTCTAGGGAATAAAAGGTAAACAAATTATCAAAAAAAAATATCAATTTATATTGAGAAGATATTATAATATGATTCTTACTTTATAGACATAATCAACCATTTAGATTTTTTTTAAAAAAATTTCTTAACATATATTTATTTCGAAGACTCGGAAAACTGAATCAGTGGGATTATGTAAGCAATTAGAACAGATTGGGATTGAGACGTGAAATATCGGGAAATATTTTTCCGATTTGAGACGGGGCAAACGGTCTCATCATTTTCTTTGTTTTTGTGAGCCATGATTTAAATAAAATACTATGGTCATGGATATTGGATAGGTATTGCCGTATTGGGAGCTTTAGCTACCTTTCAAAGCCGAACTTCTCCGATAGGGACACCGCAGGCATGTGATTGGGTCGTGACGGACGCCGGCCTTAATTTGCGGGTGGACCTGCCAACCTCGACGTGGGTTGTAGCTTAGAGATAAGGAATCTTGGGGAGTTGTGGGTCCCAATTTCGATATTGCCCGAGATTTCAACTACGTTAGCATTATAAAGAGGACAGTAGGCGAAGATGCTCTTTTAGTTTTAGTTTTAGTTTTAGTTTTTTTTCCTGTCAGAAAAAAGACTAATTTTAAAACAAAAAGGACAAACTTTTACAGCCGTCAGATTCCGGTTCTCTTCCATAAAATTAAGAATCTGCCTCCTCTTCCATTTATTTGTTTATTAGCTGTAAATAGCGATAGAATATAAATATATATTTTATTCTATCTAAAACGTGGAGTTTTGGATTAGATCCAGTGATCCATCTCGTGTTTCCCGCATCCCCCCATTGGTCTTGTCGGATGCTTGTACCTGAAGAATCTAGACACTCCTTTTCCAATTATGCCCCTAGAGTTCGAGGGATTTTCAATTGTTCTTTCGTGAGTAGATTCTGTTCTTCCGTATTTGAAAGAAACAAAAAATTATTATATACCCCCAAGAGTTTGGTGCGGTGATAAGGCTTCGGCTTGTATTTTAATATGTCCTAAGTTCGAGCTCCAACACCCCTATTATCGCCCTTGACTTACTCGCTACCTGAGTTGTGGGGTCGGTCCAAGAGACCGAAATTTGTACTTCAAAATTGGGCAAAAAAGGTCCGACTTTACATAATTTCCTCGTCATAAAAAAATATATATTATATGATTTTCACTTTTCACTTTATTTTACCAATTCCATAATTAATTTTATTCTTTTCATTCTTTTGTCATTAAAGCAGCAAAATATTTTTTTTTTCAAGGCAACCAGTAATATTTATTTATTGTAAAGGGTAATAGTGTAAATAATATTCACAAGGGAAAAAGAGGACCAGAAGAATAGTCGGCCGTTCTATCTTAAGAAGAGTAGAGGACACGACACGTTGGAGCTATCTGGACTCTTTTAGCGTCGTGAGGGGGTTTAAATTCATTTCTATAGCAGGTCAAAGGGCATAAGATTCTCCAAATCCTGCTTCAAATGGAAGTGATGGTGGAATGGAATTGAAGCCAGGTCAGAGATTATAAAAGTACGGTCAAATTGAAGGAAAAGAAAAATTGTTTTCTTGGTTAGCAAACAGTCTGTAACAGATGGGAAAGTTTGTGGAATTTACCATCGAGGAAGACAAATAAAAAGAGAGGTGGGCTTGACCGCTTCAAAGCCAACCAATAGAGGTTTTTGTAGCCCAAGCAAAGAACCTCGCATCCAGAGGATTCTCTTTAAGAATCCAAGAAATGGTATCCATATAATAACCTAGATCTAAGCTTTCACACTTTTACCTACTTCAGAGAATACTTCTGCAATTGATACAAGTGAAAAGTCCCACGTAGAAAAACAAAAACAAAAACCCTAAAAAGTCATACCCATTTGCCTAATCACAAGCTTAACAAGAAGACTCAGGCCGACCGACAGGGACGAAGCCAAGGGGATGTTAGCGGGAGTCGGTAATTGGCTCCTGTAACCAATTAATTCCTAGTTTCGTCCTTGCCGGCCAAGATCTAATAAGAATTTTTTAGTTAATCACCTTAGAGATTACGCAAGTATTCAAAGAATTTGTTATGGCGGATTCGGTACACTTAACCCTTAGATTTCTTTTTGAGCTTCTATTCCATTTTTAACAAATGTTCTTCAATAAAAGTCTCACTTTTTCTGTCTGCAGGACTTACCTGTAATATATATATATATATAAGAGGTTTGGCTGGAAAAAATGTTGAATTGTTTGCAAGCATCTTAAGTTATAACACCAAAGAAGCAAACAATACAATCCTGGTAATAGTGGGTTACCCCACTATCAGATACTACCTTTGCATTTTGTGAGATCTACTAATTAGATTCCTTTTATTTTCTCACGAGATTCACTGAACGAGCCCCTCCCCTTTCATTTTCAAGAGAGTAACAAAACAGAGAGATTGAATCCAAGGAACAAATTAATCAAGATTGTCTTATTTAAAGGCTTTCGAAAAAGACACAACACACTATCCTTATCAGTTATCACACCACCCCTGAAAAGCATCTTTCACGTGGTGACAAGCTAAATGTTCATGGCCCTCCTGCGATACCCTCCTCCTCCGTTTGGGTATCTTTTGTTTCTTTCTTCCCCCTTTTTCTTTTAACTCTGGTTTTTCGGGAATCTTCGTGGGAAAGAATGGAGATGAAAGAGGGTTTTTACAGTTCGTTCTTTGTTCACAAAACTTTCTGAGGCTGTTCTCGTCACTTAGGGTTTTGGGGTCTTTGTCTACTTTTGGGAGTTGTTGAGTGGAATTATTATTGCTCTTGCTCGGTCCAAGCAAGAATTCCACTTATTTGGCCTCACCCCAAACCTGCAAGCCTACATCATCATTTTCCCTCTGCTTTTCATCTTGCCCATCAAATTTCAACTCTTTTGAGAGAGAGAGAGAGAGAGAGCATTTATTATCATGCTAAAGGGTAAAAATTCCTCTAAAGCAAACTTAATGGTCTGCAAAAGTTTGAGTTTTCTCTCCAAATTATAATAATCTCTCCTTTTTATCAGTATTTAAAATCAAATTCCAATGGTCTAGTTTCATTTCTGTACGCTATCCCTATGGCTTTTGGCTCATGAGGGATCAAAATAGGTTCTGGGAATATCACTTTTTCTTCTCTGGATTGGTTTGCATAAGAAACGTGCTCTGGATAATCATGAGGATGCTGCATGTCCTTCCTTTTTCTTACTTCATGCGCATCACCTACAGTACAATGATAACTAGTCCTTATGTGCTAGCTTCGGGCCACGAAAGATGTCACTCTTCTTCTCACCAATCCCCAGAGATATGCACCATTGAGATTGAGGTCGTGCTGATATTTCTGCTCAGCTTCTGCGTAAGCCAAAACAGTGACAACAAAATGTCGTCGTTTTGAAGAAGAATGCTTGTGTTCTGTATCCAAGCACGATCTTTTATTGTTTTCCTGGAGAATCAAGAACATGATTAAGAGAATCCTTTCCTAATCTTTAGAATATTTTAGTAAGTAAGAGTATAACGAAGACGTTTAATACATCATTTATTTTGACAAAATCCAGATGCTGACCTTAAAAACTTATAAAACCGATTGGTATAAGAATCCCCCAACTAGCCTATCTGGCCTTCGAGGTTAACTGTGTCCAAAAAGAAGTTGAATTCTTTTTTTTACAATTCTCTTCAAAAAATAAATAGATATAATTGGTAAAAATAATTATATGGTGAAAAAGAAAGATGTATGGTACATCTTTTGGGCTGTGATAATGCGTATTGAGCCCACAGGAAACGCCCTTTAGACCGAGTGGTGCCGTGGAGAAAACGTGGGCAGTATCGGGGGCGCGTGTGATGAAGTGTTTGTTTAAAAAGGATGTGGATGAATCGGTTCGCCGCATCCGAACGGCGGGGCTTTCAAGAATTCGAATATTGGTGGATCCCACTCCAAAAGATTCTCTCTTTGACAATGTTGGTCTCTCTTTTATCACCCTTCTCCTTCTCTCTCTCTCTCCAATTACTGCGTCTCCTTCCCATCTGTTCCTGAATTGTTTTCCCAACCACTTTCTCCATGTCAAATTTCCACCCTCCGAAAACTGAAAAGAAAGGTGTTGCCTTTTCACCATTCTTCTCTCTACCACCCATGCAATCATAGCTTCTTTTACATGAAACAACATCCACCCTTCAAAAAGGTCCTTCTTTTACATGAAACGACATACACCCTTCAAAAAGTTATTTGAATGGCAATGCTACAATTGGCTTTGTAGCTACCAAGTCCACTTTGCTTTGTTTCTCACACGCTTGATGCTGAATTCTGTTGTCCACTTCTTTCAGACACTCATCAACTCCTAAGTGAAATAAGAACCAGACATGATCATGATCATCAGCACGCAAATTCCTCATCTTATGTAGAATAGGTTGGTTTAAACTCTCATATAAAAATATGATTACATGAGAATAAAGATACACGTTCATGATCGAAATAAGCGATCGCCAGCTTCTGCAATAAGATGATGGTGCACTCTTTTGAGACCGATTATACCAGAGTAGCACTTTCTGAAGCAACCTGACTTGTCTCCTAAGATGATAATCCTTCCATTAAACATGCACTAGGGAGAAATCCACATGGTCCCATGCCCAACGTTCCTAATCACACACCAAAACTGAGACATTTGAACTGGTACAAATACCTTAGCTGAGTCATGCCATACCACACCAAGCTCTAAGTTTAGGCGTTTTCATTTGTTGTCATAGTTCGAGTAGCAACAAACTTCAACGAATTTGGTATGGTATGTGCCAAAGAGTTTATCATGCTCTTTGCTTTTGAAGAATCTGACAGACTCGCGCATATGTTAACTGACTAACAGTTTAACATGCCAATTAATAGGTACCAAAAACCCGAGGTGGTTAAAGCAGGTAGAAATCCACGTATCCACGTGACACATTTAATCTTATGATATACACGCACAGACGCGCAAATATCATTTAATAAGCTATCATGTCCGTATGAGCTAGCTCCACTCAACAAATAAGACATAACAGAGTCTGTTGCAGAGGATCAACAAGACATGGATGTTTCCTTGATCCTGTCGACCTTAAGATATGACAGGGCACTTGCAAGTGTGGCAACTGACTTAACTCTCCACTTTCTAATGGTCCCTATTGATCCTTTCTCCCCCACACCGCCAGGTGAAAAGATTTTAAAAAGTAATGCATGTATGCTATGAGAGACATTGCCAGTAAGATTGCAAAATTATTTGCATTATTTGAGATGTTTAAGACGACGAGTGTCTGATGGAAGTAATAGATCAAAGAAAAATGCCCTCCTGGGATCACATTCTATACATAGAAGAAACTTTTTATTCTGCCTTGATGAAATCTACAGTCAGAAGCTTTGAGACAGTGAAGCCACTGAAAGAGTCAACCTCAGAAAGTTTTTTTTAGCTTATAATCACATATAAGTCACCTCGTATATGATGGGTCCTTGAAACAAGCAAAAAAAATCATGGGCGAGATTGAAAGTTCAAGCAGCAGATATCTCACGTGTTTCTAAAGTACCAGATGATATTGAATTGAACGAATAAAGGAATTACTCCATCTTTAACATCCAAGTCGAGGATTGCATCAAATATTCCGATCCCTTTGAATCAGAGAGA
Organism: Myrica gale; assembly: GCA_963930655.1. Classification (NCBI taxonomy): domain Eukaryota; kingdom Viridiplantae; phylum Streptophyta; class Magnoliopsida; order Fagales; family Myricaceae; genus Myrica; species Myrica gale. Next base: position 9,576,988 of record OZ005606.1, on the reverse strand, counting down.
AGGGACCATTTTTCACTAGATAATGCTTTTGATCCATGATTCAAACATTCACTTCGAGGGAAGCATCCTACAGTTGGCAGTTGGCAAAAGTTGACAGAGCCCAATTGAGGCTGGACTCCATTGGCCCAATGACATGAGACACACCGTCTTTTTTTTTTTTTTTTTTTGCAGATCGTCCTACTTTCAATCATCTTGGTGCAACTCAATTACACATTTAGGGAAGGAGAACCAAACATGACCTTGATGATCGTAAGGCACCACAAGTGTTAGCAGAAAATTTGAAACAATAACTAAACAAGAAGTCAACAACATTAATGATTGTAAGGAAAGACGACCCTGCAGAACTTAAGAAGACCAAGGTTTTTTTTTTAAAGCATTAAAATGTAGTTGTTAGGAATATTTTAGTTGGTTTTACTTCGTATGTAATTTTGTTGTACTTCCTGAGATGTTGAGGTTAATGAAGCTTCTGTGAAGAGCTGGAGACTGCAGTACAAAAACTAGGTATTTCTTCAGAAAAATCAAGTTAGCTTGAAGTCAGATGCAAGTCAGACAGAAACGCGAATTAAAGAACGACTGAAACAGAAATTGGTTAGTCTGTTTCTAACTAAATGAGTGACATCATGAATGACCCAAAAAGCCCAGAACCTTCTACTCCTAACTGAAAAACACTCGTAGCATTTAACCCCATTTTCTTTAAAGATTCGATACTTAGAAAATTTTCAGATATTGTGCATTCAACGTGAAACTCTCTCTAGAAACCCGCTGCCCAGTTTTCTAAGTCTTTGGTGGTATGAGTACTGAGAATGAAGCCTTGAAAATTAAAACCTCTCTCTAAGGATTCTCAGTTAGAGTTTATTGATCACCACTGTTATTTTCTCAAGAAAAAATTCAAGAATTTCGGAGGTTGCTGAAAATATTGAAGGTCCAAGAGCCATGTTCGTGTAGTTGTTGTTATTGTGAGTTCACAATGGGAGACAACAAGTTATGAACAGAGTGGTAAGGTTCTTAGCTTTTTGAATGGATGAGATGTTCTCAGTCTCTGCTATGGTGCAGATCCGAATGTTGTATTTTGGGTAAGAAATCAAGTGTGTTAGACTAGGATTGTGAGTATTCTCGAGTATACGGATCACCTTGTATTTCAAGTTTGAAAAGCTAGTGAAATCGTTACCCGGTCTACGGATTCAGAGAGTTTTTATCTCTTGAAATTTGTTTCCAAAAGATTTTCTCTTCGTAACCAATATTGGTGTCTCTTTGTGGTGATTGATATTATTTATATTGTTCTTGATTAAGTGTTGTTAGTTGTGAATCACAAGCTGAATGTTCAGGTGTTAGTCTTGACTTTAAAAGAATCTTGGATATAGATTCGGTATTACCTGATTTGCATTCCGCTTGACAATTTGTGTTGTAGTAATTTTGTGTGTTGAAATTACTAATATGACTTGGTGCAGTTTGTGCAGGAACATTTGGTTTGTTGAAATAGATTTGAAATTGTTTGATTCACATTCCATTTGATTAGTCTTTGCGTAGTTTTGTGCATAATCGTTCTGTTAAAAAGTTGTAATAGTTAGAAGAAAATTGGTATCTGATTGAGTCTTAAATAATTATGTTCAGTAATGGTGGCTAAGCATAGGGCACCTTAAGCCTCGCAGCTACGATAAATCTCAAACCTCAAACTTGATTCGAGCTGGCAGCTAGGATCGAGCTCCAACCTTAAACTTGATTCAAGCTGGCAGCCAGGATCGAGCTCTAACCTCAAACTTGATTCAAGCTTCTACAAGGTTCACACCCAAGCTCACCTGCATGTTGTAATTGAACTTTCATAACTCTCATTCATCTAAGATACCTCACCTAATGACATGTCAGTCAATTCCTATATTTTGTTCTTCCCCCTTATTTATTTATTTACCATAAACCACTGGCGACATGCTTAATTCACCTGTCAGGAGCCTATTCAAGCCAACCCTGAAAATCGTGAAACTTTTTCCTTAACAAACAACCTAAGAACTTAAACTTTGCTTGTTTAGGCAGGTCCACGATCTCATTGGAGCGAAATAACACACTGTATGAAAGTTAGTTTACCAGCCCTTTCATCCTTCAATAGTTCAGTTGCTGAACAGGAAGTATACTAACTAGAAAGCGTATGTGTAAGAAATAAAAATTTAAACTTTGATAAGTGAGACAAGATTTTTAAGTGGTTCGGTCATTGACCTACATCCACTGTTGGAAGGCCCAATTGGGTATTCGGTTTTCTCACTTATGAATTGATGAAATTACATAAGGCTTTATTTATAAGCCTTGGGAAACAATATCTCACATTGCTTTAGCAACGTGGGACTAAACTTTAATACTCTCTCGCAAACTCAAGGTGGACAAACCTTGAGTTTGGAGTTACAAAAATAATTCAAAGAAAAAATAATAATAACACCGGAAGAATGCCGGAAGGTCGCCGAACTGAAGCCGGGAAGGTCACCGATCTGATGTCGGGAAGGTCGTCGGACTGATGCCGGGTGGTCGCCGGACTGAAGCCGTGTGGTTGCCGGACTAATGCTTGAAAGTCGCCGGACTGATGGTCAAAAGGTAATCGGACTAATGCCGAAAATCTTGCTTTGATACCATGTAAGAAAATAAAAATTTATATTGAAGAAAAAAATTAAGTTTCATCCTAACATGTATATGAAGCACAAGATTAAATGGTCCATAATCAATGTGAGACTCTAACACTCCCCCTCATGTGCAGGTCGAATGAACATGGTTCATGCACGTGGACAACAAATGGGAAAAACAAACAAGTGGGTCAAGCCCAGAAATAGTTGGTTCTGATACCATGTTAAGTTTCATCCCAAAAATAATTGGCAATGGAAAGATGTGGCCCAACAGGTATATGAAGCACAAGATTAAATGATCCTTAATCAATGCGGGACTCTAACAGTATGCACATTAACTGATTAACAAGAGTTTAACCTAACCAATGTATATGAGAAACTAACAGCAAATAAAAGGATAGAGAAAAAAAATTAAGGAGAGAAGAGCTAAATAACAAACATAAAAAAACACTAAACTAGAAATAAAGAGGAAAACTCACACTCCTTTTTTTCTACATTTTTTATCTCCACTCTCTTGTTCTTCGCCGACGTCTTTTCGTTGGACCTCTTGCTTTCACATTATCCAATTCTCCACCAAACTCTTGTTCTTGTTTTTGCTCTTATGGCTTTGCGTAAAGGGTATTGGGGTTAATCGGTTTGGTCCCTAATGATTATTTCCGATCCCATCTATCGAACTCGAAATCTTTCTCCAGCTGCCGGCCGTGGCCGTGTTGAGGTCCGAGTTCCGGAGGACTTCTCAGAGCGGGATCACAAGGTCCGACTCCGATACAATGTTCTTTCTCGTTGCTATATTTTAGCGATATTTTGCGGGAATCAAGATTTTCCAGTGCGACTGCAGGAGAAGGGAAGATTCCTTTTCCGCAAATGGTGTCGCACGCAAGTGGCGTGAACAAGAATGTTATCGGTTACGGGGGAAATAGGGGAACGGCCCCGAGGGTATATGCGTACTTTAATGTCATTTCCGTGGCTTTTTGTTCCGTGTAGAATCGATCTATGGTTTTACATTTGCGCGTGTATTTGGACGCGCGGATACACCCAAAAGACGTCGGGATAATTCATGAGCAACTTCGTTTCACTTTGGGTTAATGATCATTTTGGTCCTGGATTTTATATCTATTTTCACAATAGTTCTTATTTTTTAAATTTGTTCAACTTAGTACTGAGTTATTATTGTTTGTCGATTTAATCATTTCATCCAATATTGTCCCCTACATGCACAGTCAGCTAGCAGTAGGACACGCCACACCCAATAAGATCCTGTCACATGTACTTTTTCTTTTTATTTTTTATTTAAAAAAACTCATTTCACCACTGCCACATTGGCATCTGAAAAAAACTTTGAACAGTCGGGAACCACCCCGCGGGCCAAGGGAGGGTGGCCCCTGGCCACCCATTCTCGTGGGTGGCTCGTCGTGGCTGCGAGGAGCCCAGATCTGGGCTCCCTCGCGATGGTGGCAACCCTGCGAAGGGGAGCCACCCCTTTCGAACGGGAGCCCGGATCTGCGCTCCTCGGCGTTTGCGAGGGTGCCCTAGGCTCCCTTGGCGTTGGCCGGGAGCCGCGGGGGTGGCTCCCGGCGAGGGGGGAGCCCAGATCACACAAAGGGAGGCCACTGGGCTCCCTCGCTGTGGTGGCTGCAAAAGAGCCACCCTGCGAGCAGGAGCCCGGATCGGGGTGGGTGGCTCCTGGCCACCCCTTATCAGGGGAGCTACACCGTGGATGAGGTTGGGCTCCCCCCTCCTGAGAATGGATGCCGCTCCCCTGTTTTTTGTAATTACGAAAATGCGAACGTGTAGTGCCTTCTGTGGGTTTTTATTAAAAAAACATACACGTGTCGTGATATTATTGGAAGTGTCATGTCTCACCGTTAACTAACTGTGCATGAAGTTGACAGAATTGGACGGAAGGATTAAATCGAAAAATGAAAATAACCTAAGGACCGATTTAAACAAATTTAAAACCTAAGGACTATTGTGATAAAGGGTGTAAAACTCATGGACCAAAATGACATTAACCCTTTCACTTTATGCCAACACCACAAACAGGCCCATCTTCTAGCCCAAAAAAGTAGGCCCATCACAGGGCCAGTGGACCTTCCTGAGGGGAACCCCCAGGCTCACAACGCAGGCCCATCTTCTAGCCAAATGAGATGCTGCTCAAGGAAAATGTGGCACATGGGATTCTTCTGTTCTCCCCCCTGAGATCGTTCTTTGTGATAGTATCCCATGTTACTCACGTTTTTGGATTTTGTAATAGGGACAATTTTCCAAGAAAATCGATTCCTTTATGTTGTCTTAGGGAAAGCGAGGGAGAGGATACGAAAATCTGTCGAGCAGACTGCAAAAGAAAACTTACTTAACGCCCATGAGAGTAACGGGAAAAAGCTCTATTCACTGTAATAAGATACAAGTCTACATGATCTCTTTGCATCTGAATATGTACAACCGTTCAAGTTGCCCAGGATGAATACAGTGAAGTGGTCAACCTGGCACATGGTTTTTGCGCGCCTTACTAGCCTGTGAAGAAAATCCCAAGGAATCATAACAGGCAGCAATATGCCGCATCAAAACTCGGAGTCGAGCAAGTATAAAAGCCCTAGGAATCATCATCTTCGTAGTTTGAGGCCATTTCATCAGATTCAAACCCGCTGTCATAATTCATGTCCTCAGTTTCCATTGAAGTACTGTTTTCCGAGGCTGCTTTTAGAGAATCTTTCATGTCGTCTAAAACATAAGGTTCGATTAGTTTCCAGAACCACGAAGAATTGCTCCCCAGAAAACCTATCCAAAATAGTCTTCCTTTTTTCTTCACCCTGCAATCTAAGGACTTTGCCTTCAATGCTTTGACTACCAACTCAACACCCTTGGGTGCTCCTTTCAGCTTCAACAAAATATCCCCCGAAGAAGTTCTGTAGCCCCCATACATATACCAGTATGCAAGAGCACGTGGCGACAACCACCGATGAATTAGCTTCGGGATCACAGGCCTGCCTTTTGGCCAAAACTGGTCTACATAGAAGCCAAAATAAGAATGTGAGATAGTACAAAATCTATTTGGTATATCATCAGCACCTTCGCCTGCCTTATAAGATGGATGTAACCATTCATGGTACTGGTAGTGTATATGTCTCTTCAAAGCAGAATGTGTGCTAGAATTCTCACTGAAATTAAACCGAAGCATGTGATTCTTCCTCTCTTCATCCGATGAAATCTGCAACCCACCTAACAGCAAACCTACCAAAATCTCTCGCTGTTCTATGCTTAGCTTCAGGCTTATTGGTTTCTCAAACTGTTTCCTACTCAAACTCAGGACATAATCAAGCTTTTCCATGGAAGGGGAATCGATGTCATATCTCTTCTGGCACATTAGATCATATATCTTCTCCGCCTTCACATGATCTCCAGAAGACAGGTATCCACCTAGAATGGTGTTGCATGACCGAGAGTTAACACCGATTGCCCCGTTACTCCGCATTTGATTAAAGATCTCCTCAGCTTTATCAAGATCACCAATCTTCACCAAAGAGTTCAGGTATATGCTGTAAATGGTAAGATTGGGTCGACATTTCTCAAGGCATTGGGAGAAGGCTAGCTCCAATTTATCGTGTAGGCTCAAGTTGAAGTACATATTCATCATATGTATATAAGAAGGTGTGAGGGGCTTCAAGTTACTCTTTATGAATTCTATCATAAGGGACTCTGCAGGTTCCACTTCTTGAGCCTTACATAAAACCTCAATGATTTCATGATATGCTGCAACACTGGTAGAACTCAATTGTTCCTGCATCTCTCTGAAAATCTCCAAAGATTTCATGGGATCTCCAACCTTTGCATAGACTTCCATCTTATATACAAAAGCCACAGGTTTGATACCACCATCAATCCTGAGGAGCTTGCACCAAGTTCGTTCTGCTTCCTTGACATCCCCATCCTTTGAGCAAACTCTCAAGATAGACAGAAGCACTTCTATGCCCTCCTCAATTCCCACATCTTGCATTTCCTCCCGTAAGGATAATATCCTTTCTTTATCAACGGTGTCCTGATAGCTATGTAACCAAATAAGGCCACCATAGATATCTTTATGTATCTCCAGTCCACTTGTTACCAAGTTGTGAAAAATGTACTCAGCTTGTTTAAGATAATGCTTTGAGGAGGACCCCGATTTGCTTACAAGAGCTCTGAAAAGGGAATTGTGCAAGCTAAGTCGGGGCTGGTATCCTCCCAACTGAATCATACGATTGTAGATGCTACATGCTTCCTCCAAGCAACCTTGGACCGGTGCACTAAGATAAGCAACAATCAATACATGGAATGTAGATTCACTAGGCACGCGTCCCTGATTGATTATATAATTGAATATCTCTCGACATTTTGAAAATTTTCTCTCCTTACCCATGTAATCAGCTAGCTTGGTAGCAAGAGCAAAATCAAATCGATACCAATGTTGTTGCATCATCCATTTGTAGACCTGGGGTTAAAAAAAATACATAAGACAGATCAAGCAAACAAAGCAAAATCTAGGTTGCCTGAGCACATAATGAAATATTAAAAGAAACACCACATTATTCTGAAACTTCAGATAACACAATGAAGGGTTGGGGTGGTGTGGTGATAGTGGTGTTTCCATTTTTTTTCTTCTTCTGTGTTTGGGGGGAAGAAAGATATACAGAGAAGCCACAAGTTTCAGGGACAGATGCAATTTAGATGGTGGACTGGTTCAAAAAAGCAATTATTTTTTTTAGTATTCAGATTTACTATATGTTGGCCACATAGCTAAATGGAGTGGATCCCACAGCCGCCAACTGCCTTACCTGTCCAAATGTTTGATGGAAATAACTCCCATGCAAGACGTAAAGATTTACTAGAATTGAATGGGGATGTTTGAAAATGAGGGAATCAAATATCTTAGCATCCGGCATCCAACAATTATTTTTACGAATAATTAGAGCAGTTATCCGACAAAATTAAGCAGAAATGCTAAGGAACTCTTACTGAACTGCCAGCTCCACTAGGTCATTAATTTCATTTTAATCATCGAGTCCATAATCATAAACCTTTACAACAGTACAATTCAAGATTGAAGATGGCCAGCAAATAATCCAAAATCCCCAAAAGAGTCTCTATTTTATCGAACAGTATTATCATTGCACACTTTAAAGCTACCTGAGTAAACAGTTTACATCTTCAACTCTTCTGCAACTGAAGGCTAAATAGAACCACCATTCATAACCCTAGTAGGAGATAGATCCATCAAATTGACGATGACCCACGGACACACCCCTAAACATTCTGACCACTCTAAATCCACAAATTTCCACATAACAGTAATAAGCAATTAATTCAGCCCAAAAATGGGATACATAAAGCTGAGAAATTCACCTTAAAGCCAGTCTCATTCTCGCGAATCCGCGTACAATGCACCACGACATAAGTAGCGTCCTCTTGCCTCATCCACTTCCGCTGCGCATTAAGTATCCGATCAAGCGTCCCGCCCTTATGCCCCGGGAGTTCCTTACACAGCCATGCCAGCCTCGACCGCCTCCACTGCTCCGGCAACTCGCCCAGCTCCTTCACGTCCAGAGCCGGTGCCCCCGAGTGCTTCAAGTCAAGAGAACCAACATTCTGATCGAACTCAAAAGCCGCCTCGCTCTCACTATCGATACTAAAATCCCAATTCTGCTCGGTTTCGGACGGTGAGGTATCGCGCGACAACTGTTCGACGGAAGTACAGAGACACGCGACACGAAGAGCAAAGCGCTGAGTGGGGTTTGAAGAATAAGGGCAAGGTGGGTTGAAGATAGAGCGAATGAAGCGACGGTGGGGGTGGCCGTGGTGTGAGAGGGAGAGAGAGAGTGAGCGGAAGATGGAGAGGGAGGAGCGCATGGGGAGGGAGACGAATGTGTCAGAGGTGTAAGAGTTTGAGAAGCAGAGGGTAGAAAGAAAGGTACAGGAGGAGGTGAGGGCGGAAGTGGATAAAGGCGCGAGCTCTGGAGCTCTGCTCATAGGCATGTCTTAGCTGTCTGATCTGCTTCGAGTTTTCGAGTTCAAACAAGCTTCGGTGGGTGGGTGTATCCATTTTCGGAGGGTTTACGTGCGCCATCCAACAGGGAGAGTTCAGTGGATAATGTCAGCAACAGTTCTGATTTGCCTGGGGCCCAAATACTCGGTGCCACGGCCCTCCCAATAAAGCAATTATTGGGCTTGAATTGACGAAAATGTCCATGACCGAAAAATGGTGCTGAGGGTAAGATTAGGACATATCTTAACATCGGATCAATTCATCCCATTGGGCCTGACCTTTTATTAAGCCTTCGTCCATGACATTTACATAAAGCCCAAATAGTTTTCTATTCTCGCAGAGGTGTCCATTTAGGCCCACTTTTGGTGGCAAAACGTCAAGTCGTCAACGTTCAAACTCCCAACATGGAGCATGGGCGGCTGGTTTTCTGGACAAGGTAGGTAGTTTCCCTATCTGTTGAGGCAATCTGTTCCTACATCCTAAAAGGTTGGATAGAAGCAGCTCTATTTATAGCATCGAAAATTATATGTAATATTTGTTTTGATTATAAAAAATAAAAAAATAATAAAAAAGAGAGAAACTCAACTAACCATGATATCGACGCGACTAAAAGATTATAATATATGAGGGGAAATATACGACCTATTGCTTAACATGCTTGTTGAGTAGGTCCACCCTTAGATTAATTCTCATGAGGTCTACATCCAATATTAATTAAAAGACCAATACGTACTAAATAAATAATTTAAAAAAAAAAGAATAAAAAAAGTGGACACAGTCACATAGATATAATATAAGCATTGTGGACCAAGAGCTGTTTGGACAAAAATTCCAAAGTTCGCAGGATTTTGATACTTTAAAGGTGTTTTCGCAATCATTTTCATTGATATTTTTATAAGAACCAAACATGTCTGAATCACTTTCTTATATTCAGGCCTCAAGCTGTATTTATATTTACAATCTCAAATAAGATACAAAATATTTTTTAAAATTTTAAATCACACTTTTATCCTCAAACAAATATCTCATTTGCACTGTGCTCTTTGAGACCACAAAATAATTACCAGTCAAGTAATTAAGTTCATTTTACCAGTTACATCTCTAATTAAAGGTGATGCAATGCAAATTAGATGTTAATCCCACATTTAAAGTCTAATATTTTCAAAATTAATATATTTATATTTTGTAAAATAACTCTCCCATAATCATAAAATTGAAATAGAAAAAAAAATCCATTTTATAAAACAAATAGCCCGTTATAAAAATGTGTAAAAGTTGGAGTAAAAACATGCCATTAAAGATTGAGTAAGCACATTTTTCACAATAAAATTGGATAAGAAATTGATTCAATTTTCAAACTAAACATAATACATCCATATTCTCACTATAATTTATACTTCATATCAAACCCATAAAGATTCTGTATAATTATTTACTTCTTTCTATAATTTAGAAATCAATAAATACAGCAAGTAAATCATATATTATTCCCGTTGATCGTCGAGCATTTGGTAACATTTGAACTTCATAACATAAACGAATGTGAGTTTCTGTAACTCTTAAGCTTTTGTGTTAATTATACGGAAAGGAAGAGGATCCTAATTCTGTATTTTGCGGAGAGAAAACAGAGGATCGTAATGTCCATTTGAATTGAGAAGTTTTTTGACACACGGACGGGAGAGAGGTGCTCTGCTTTCTCTCTAAAGTTTTTTTCAAAACCTAGTTTAGGTTTTTTTTTCTTTTTTCTGCAGCGCCGGTGGGAGGAGCATCTCAGCTCCGCTCCTCCCCCTCTCCATCCCTCCATAGATCTAGCCTGTTTTTCGTTGTTCTTTCCCTCTCTCTCATTGTTTCTCTATTTGTGGTTTTTTGTTCGGAATCTTGAAGCTTAGATCTAGGCGTTTTGTTCATCTTTGGTGGACACCGTCCAACTATATGTCTTCTCTACTTCCAGGCGAGCTCAGCCTTTCCGACCCCGATCACTTTGGTTAACGCGTTCTGATCTACGCACCCCACGCGCCGCGAGTGGATCTCAAATGCTCGACTTTTTTTTTTCATTTTTGGGCTTCTTTTGGATATCTCTGAAAGCCACGCACCACTTGAGTGGCTTCTCCTAACTCTGGCCATCCCAACGCCTCCGAGTTACTGCCTCAACGGCCGCGCCTGGGGTCCGCAATGGAAAACATACGTTGTTTTGTAGGAGCACGATGCAGTGGGGCCGACCCCGAATACACTGGCAGTGGCAGACGGATAACCGTATGAGTATCCTCTGCAATCTCTAGGTATTGCAGAGGATACAATTCTTTTAATTGTAGCCGTTGGTTTCGAAATGAGCTGTTGCTAGTATGCCACATCATCAATCCACGTGAAAAGTCAGATATTTGTTTACAAAATTTTAAAAACAAACGTTTGTCTGTTAATGCCGTTACTTCCCTTTTATTCCTTTCTTATTCGTCCCTTTAGTTTTTTATTCGTTTGAAGCTCTTAGAAAATGGCAGTCTTTCTTCCCATTCTATAGCGCTGCTGTCGTTTTCCATTGCCTCATATATTTGCTCACCATGGTTATTGTTCGTTGTCTACGTGGCCTTTTGCTTTGAGGTATTTGGTCCCGTGTTTTTCTCATCTGAGTAGTGATTTTCGTCTTCTAGCTATGAGCTACAATCTGTAGCTTTGTGCTTTTGATATATTTGTGTCATTGATGCACTATTCAAGAGGAAGTGAAAATGTACTAAGCCTTCATTTCTTATTTATCTTTTTTGAATCAGTTCTCTAGTTTTCCGGACTCTCCATGAATGCAGGGGACTCGGATTCTCTCCTAAGAGGGAACTACCTAGTCGGTCCTAACAGACCATTGAATGAGTGACAACGCATTAATGAACTCATCAAATGACATGTATTAAAATGTCTTAAAAAAATTCAAAATGAAAGACAAAAACGTTGGATGAGACGTTAAAACGTAACAATCACTAAATATTTCTCCTTGCTCTCTATCTTCCTTTGAATACGAAGCTGAAGATTTCTTCCCGCCCAGTTTTTTATTTTGCTTCTTCTCCAAGCTACTTCGATCAGAGATGACAAAATGAGAGAGTGAGAGAGAGAACGTCACTCTCAAAGCTGCTTTTGACGGGTATTGTACGAAAGAGAGACAAAGTGTGAGAGAGAAGATTTCTTCCAGTATTGTGCTTCTTCTCCAAGTTGCTTCTTATCCACTGGATGTGATGGGTCTCTTGGAATTTTAAGGGTCTCTCTTGATCTCTTATCAATAATCTGTGGAAATTTTCTTTGTACATTTTGCAAAAAATGTGTTCGACAAAATGCCGATTACTGGGCTGACCGGTTGTAGACTTATAGCTGGTGATGCAACCCTTGAAATATATACATTTTTCCCGTACGTGCATCCATATATTTTGTCTTTTCCTTTATGTTTTTACTGATTATCTGAATTACTATTTTATTTTTTGGTTTTTTGTAGGACTCGGTGAGAGGTTGTGTTTATAAGTATTCACAGATCTTTGCATGGAAATGAAAGAATTTGGAGTAATTAAGGAACAAAATATTGCAGAATCAAAGGTGGCTCTAGTATATGGTCAGTCTGTTTTCGATTATCTAATAAATCATTTAATGAAAGTAGATTATCTTTCCATTTTTAAAAAAATTACCGTGATCCCTTCCCAAACCAAACATGAATCTTTCGATTCATTTGGCTCTTGCGCCCAATTACTTTAATTATTTATGAGAAATTTTCATATTTTTTTATATAATGAGTTTATCCTCCCTTCTTTATTCATATTAAAAAAAATCTCAAAACGGATCACTAAACCAGAATATTCGGAGGACTCTTCTCACCAAACAAATAATTGTCAGCAACGTTGTTTCTTTATTTTTTCAAATCCAAAGAATTTTTCTTAACTTATACGTAGGTCATCGATTCATCATTAGATAAAAAAGAGGGGTTGAAATACTCATAATTTTTTCCAATAAATATAAATATAAATAAATTGAAAAAATCAAAAGAAATGGTTCAAATCATTTTATCGATATGAGTGTTCTATATCAAAAAAACTTTTTTTTTCTAACTTTTCATTTCAATTGATTAGACATCCAGGGGTAAAGCATTGTTTCGGTGCGGGCCGTGAGAGCAGTACCAAATCGAGGCAAACTATGAATACTAGATATGACCTCAAAATAACAGGGGTCAAGGTCGGCTAGTGAGACGATGAGGGATAAGCTTCATCGTCGAGAGGGAAACAGCCCGGATCACCAGCTAAGGCCCCTAAATGACCGCTCAATGATAAAGGAGGTAGGGGTGCAGAGACAACCAGGAGGTTTGCCTAGAAGCAGCCACCCTTGAAAGAGTGCGCAATAGCTCATTGATCGAGCACAAGATAAATTTTCAGCTCTCAACTAGGCAGGGACTGGGGATAAGTTCTATGTTCCACAACTGTCGCGCGCGGCCCGCGCGAAAGTGTTAGGGTCCCCGGTCAAGGACTACACAACAATCACCAACTCCTCCACGCGATCTGCTCCAACACCGTAATCGATCCTCCCGAACCGTTTCTAGTAACACACGAGCGTCAAATTTAGGATCAAACACACAACAAATAAAGACTACCTCTCTCTTATTACGAAGAACGTGGTCTAAGGATTATCAGTCCTTCGAACCACAAGGACACAAGAATACTCGTACAAGGGTTATTAGCCCAAGCACGCCCAACTCAAGAGGTTATTAGCCCCCAAGTCTACTGGCATAAACGTGTCTATGTCTGACCACTCTCAGAAAGCTCTCTAGCTCTCAATACTCAACTCTACAACTGAATGCCTTCTAATGCTCTTGAGGAGTGCTTATATAGGCCTTCTTAGGAGCTTACAAAACCCTAACCGAATCAATTCAAATTAATCTAAATCAAATCTTCAAGATTTTAACGAAACAATTCTTAGAATCAAGGAGATTTGATGATACATTCCTAAAACATCAAAAGGAAAGACAATCTTCCAAAACATCATAATTCTAGAAGATAGTATTTATTCAATCACTACCATAATTGAAGACAATCTCTGAAGATGTTGATCTCGCCACTGTCCGCCGCCATGCTCCTCCTTGGGTGGTGATTCTCCTCCAACTCCCAAGGTCATGCTCGTCACTTCCCGTCCGGTCACCACTAAGGATGGTGGTACTCCGTCGCCGACGGTGGTGCTATGGGTAGCCACTCTTGGTCCTCTGCTGCTGCTTGACTTGGCTGGGGGCCAGGACTCTGTTGTGGCGCTAAGTCATGGCAGGGCCATGTGGTGGCCATGAGCTTGTCGTGGCATGTCTGCAGCTGGCTAAATTGCTTGCTGGGCGTGGACATCGCTAGGCTGACATGGCTTGTCAGTGGTGCTGGTGTACCTTACTCGCGCGCGAGCATGTTGATGTCATGGCCTGTCTGTGGTGCCTCGGTTGCGCGCGCTGTGGGCGTGTCAAAAGCGCCCATGGATGTCATTGATGCCACATCTCACATGCTATCCTCCTTCTCGTGGTAGTTCAGGCCAAGGTCTTCACTGAGGACCCTTTCAGAAAGGCCCCGCACGAGAGACTCTGGGATTTCCAGCCACGCGCGCGTCGCTCTGGAATCTCCAGAGCCCTGGGGTCTGCGAACCTTTTGGGGGATGTGGGACCAGGTGTTTAATAAAAAACGATCGTTTGTTTAAAAAAACACTCGGGGTCCCAGGTGCCCTGAGGGGTCTGCGAACCTTTGGCGGAGGGGGGCTGGGTGTTTAAACAAAACGATCGTTTGTTTAAAAAAAAACACCCAGGGTCCCGGGTACCTCGGGTGGTCTGCGAATGGATGGGGGGAGAGGGGCCGAGTTTTGTTTACCGTTATGTTTGAACGCCCTATCCAACGTTTTTGTTTTTCATTTTGAATTTTTTAAGGCTTTTTAATACAAGTCATTGGATGAATTCATTAATGTATTGTCATCCATCCAATGACTTGTTATAACCGACTAGATAATTGCAGAAAGTTTTAGAGAATTATAAAGAGCAACTCATTTTTGAAAAACTGGAAGCTTGGATAACTATGAGCGGAGGTAGGTTTCTGCAAGAAATTTTCGTTTGTGTTTTTTCAAGAACTGCAGGAAGGCTCTCTATTTAAATCACATAATCGAAAGTGAGAAAAATCCAAATAGACTACAATGAACAAAACGCCATTGCGACCTCAACATTTATCAGAATGTCTCTGCCTCAAAATTTTGTCTCTCTTCCACTGTTTGAAGAAACATGAAAGAAGAAGAGAGAAGAAACATCAAATGTTCTATCTTAGCCTCAAACGGACAAGTCACCCTGACCAATACGCAACAGCGACATGGGCATCGTCCAGAACGCAACCAACACCTTTTTTTTTTTTTTTTCATTTTGGTTTCTCTGCAACCATTTTGCTCTGAAGAGAATCGAAGAAACTAGAAAAAGAAGCAAAATTTGGTATCTTGTCTCATTTCGTCTCGGTGAGAACGAAAAGAATCGGGAAAAAAAGGAAGCAATGAACAAAAAGAAAGAACGAAAAAGCGAAGAAGAAGAAAGGGACGACGCCAGTATACATTTAATTTTTTAACGCACATATATTGGATTTTCACAAATTGCTGATGTGACAGAATCTCGATCTTTGGTTTGAAACTAACGGCCACGATAGAGAGAATTTTACCATCTGCAATACCCTAGAAATTGCATAGGATATTCATACGCGGCGGATAACCCTCCCAGCACCAAAGGGCCAGGGCTATTTCCGTCATTTTCTGACAAAAATTGCGCTGATTTTGAGAAATTAGAAAAATATCTGTTGCCCTCTTCTCCTTCTAACTAACTGCCAGGGTCTTTGGATACAAGCAGCAGTAAGAGAGAGAAAGCGTGCAGATAGATAGAAAGACATAGACAGGGAGGAAAGCACACGCGCGGAGACTCAAGATTAAGAAAGAGAGAGGTTCACGAGCTCTGTCACCGCCTCTCTCTATCTCCCTCCTGCAACTCTAAAAAATCTCAGAACCCTCACCAAGTGAGGTGTGGGGGTTGGGTGAAGCTTCACGGGCTCCAACCTATCTTCTAGTCTCTTTCTTCACCCAACAGCTTCTCTTCGATCCAGCGGCCCACGTCTAGCCACGTCGACACCTCCACCACCCCTCTTCCAGCTCGATCTTCATCAGGGCTCTGGCTGCCTCTGGACTCAACCACTGGTGTTGCCATTTCTTATATTGAGAGAAAAATAATATAATGTGGTTGAGAGAGAGCGCTTGAGCTTGTGCTTTAGTGCTTGCCGTTTCTGCGTTTGAGAGAGAGATGGATCGGTCGGCGGTCACGGTTGGGCCGGGCATGGACCTGCCGATCATGCACGATAGTGATCGGTACGAGCTGGTGCGAGATATCGGGGCCGGAAATTTCGGGGTCGCTAGGCTTATGAGGGACAAACAGACCGAGGAGCTTGTAGCGGTCAAGTACATCGAGCGAGGTGAGAAGGTCAGTGCCTAAAATTACGCCGCTTCTTATTTTGTTCTATTCGGGTTTGATTTTGAACTAAGCGTGACAAACAATTTAAGGAATTGAGCACTTTATCGGGTGTTGGGTGTTGCGGGATCAATGGGTTTTCGTTATATAGCCTGTTATCACACAGTCCTCTGTTTGTGGGTATATGATTTGAGCTCAGTTCCACGTGTTCTCAAGGTAATTGAGAGGATCATCGGTTTTTGGTCTCGAGGACCAATGAGGTTTTGGGGGGTCAGTGTTTGGTTTGTTTACTTAGATATGTGCATGTTTGTGTTGTGAAGGAAAGAGTTTATTGTTGGGCTATTGGTCTTTGAGGATCTATTGGTATGCAAGCGTAGTGCCTGATCATTACTTGGTTTTCTGTATGTGGGCAGTTAAAATGGAGTTCGTTTTGGTTGTTTTATGCATTGGGTAGAGTATTGGATTCTTTCTGTTTTAGGATTGCAGCTTTTGCTTCATAGGCAAATTACTTGATTTTCGTAGAAATTATTTCAATTTGGCTTCGGTTTCATTCTAGTGGATTGACTGGTTTATCAGATTAAGTATGCAGCATGCCTGCACGTGTTTGGGTGATGGGGATGATGGAAATATTTATATGCACAGCAAATGTTAGGGTTGGTTCTTCAATATTTGTTAAGAGTGTGATATATAAGGAGATTTAACAATTCCAGTTGCTTATTTTTGCGTTTCAATTATTGGGAACCTACTCCGACAGTTTTGTTCAACTTTATGCAAGTAGCCTTGGACGAAATTTGACCCCTATACTGTTCATGGGTTTCCCTGTGTGAAAAGGAATATGTCCAAATAGTTCAAGTCAAGGACCTTCAAGCTGATCTTATTTAGTAAGATAAATAATTAGTTTTTTTTTTGCATTTGATAAGCCGTAACTGTGTTCTTTTAGTCTTCCATTAGCCCTGGAAATCAACCATCTTAATCGAGCATGACTTTTTATTACAGGAGTGATATGGTTAATCTTACTTGTGGAACACACAGTAGGACTGGGACTAGGCCATGTCATGTAATTGATCAAGATCTTGTTTCATGTCATGGCAACCGATGGCAGATTTGTTGGCTCTTAGAAAACTGTGGTGGCTGAAACATTTTGATCCGTCCGTTTGATCTAGGCTACGGGCCCTTTTTTATTATTCTTTGTGATTTAGGGTCTTGTCATGCTTGAAGGCTTGCACATTTTGTCTTGTTGTGGGTTTCTGTTTGCTGTTGTAATTTACCCTTTTTTTCATTGTTAACAGATAGACGAGAACGTAAAAAGGGAAATTATAAATCATAGGTCATTGAGGCATCCCAATATTGTCAGATTCAAAGAGGTCTGCCCAATCCAAATATTCTATAATATTTTCTTCGTAGTGACTATTCTGAACTTGGTAACATTAAGATGTGAACATAGGTCATATTAACACCGACTCATCTAGCTATCGTGATGGAATATGCATCTGGAGGAGAGCTTTTTGAACGGATATGCAATGCTGGGCGGTTCAGTGAGGATGAGGTTCTTATTTGCCCTGTTGATTTTTTGTGTTGTTTCTGATGTTGCCTATTTGTGTGTCTATCTCTTATTGTACTTTTGTCTTATGTCCCAGGCACGCTTCTTCTTCCAGCAACTTATATCAGGAGTTAGCTACTGTCATGCAATGGTATGTGAATTAAGCTTCATCACAGATATCTTAAAAGATAGTACTATATATCTGAGTTGGATTTCTTTCTTTCTCTGTGTCTCTTATGAAGCAAGTCTGCCATCGTGACTTGAAATTAGAGAACACATTATTGGATGGAAGTGATGCTCCTCGTCTGAAGATTTGTGATTTTGGGTACTCCAAGGTACTAATTCCGTTGTCTTTATTTTTTTGGCACAACTTTGTTACTTTGGTGCCTATTTGAAAACTTTGACATTTCTAGTGGTACTTTCCTGCTTGTGAGTCGTGATACTACTAAAAGATATTTGCCTTTACATGAACAAATTGTTGGTTCAGTTTATTGCACTCTGTTCTATTACTGATTTAGCAATTTGCTGCTGCCAGTAGTATTTTGTTTTTGGGTATGTAGGAATCGGGCTAGTGAGTACATTTTATTTGTGGAACCTTGCTTTATCTGTTCCATCATTGAGTGTCAATATCAACTTACTAGACTCTTGCCTTTTTCCTTTTTTCCCAGTCCTCGGTGCTGCATTCTCAACCAAAATCAACTGTTGGAACTCCTGCGTATATTGCTCCTGAAGTGTTACTTAAGAAAGAATACGATGGCAAGGTAATATTACTTCTTATGGACTTCATCAGTCTATCAAACTGTAGGATTCAATTCAGTTTGATATTTTGTCGTTTATCAGGTGAATGGTATCATTTATGAAGGTTTATGACTTCTTCATTGCATCCTCCAAATTTGCATTCTAATTGTTACCTTCATCTTAGTTGAGACTTGTGTAAAGTCTCTGGAACCATACATCTTAGTGTCGTTTTACAGTGACAGCACAAGGTCACTGGTTTATTTCCTAGTCTTCACCATCGATAAAGTCAGATTTTTGAGTTACTTTGATCACTTTATAATGAGTTTTGGAAATGTAGGATCCAACTTTTACTCTGAAAGGCACTACAACTCCATTTTCGTTTACACAGGTTACAACTAGGTTCACCTTGGCAAAAACTTTGGATATTTGCCGCCATTCAGATGAAGGTTGGGAATTAGCTTCCAAAAAATGTTTTTCAATTGTTAAGTAACAAAGCAGAACATTGTAACGTTCAATATTTCACCATACAATGTTAGCATAGGAAGTAAATCTAAATGGTTTTGTTCCTAAGAATTGGTATCTATAATTGGTGTGCCCCTAAGTGCACAGGCCCCCCTCCCCCCACCCCCCCCCCCCAAAAAAAATGAATTAAATCATTTTGCTGTCTATTTTCTCTCTCATTTCTGGTTGATTTGCATGATCGCAACACAAATATTGGGTGAGCACGAGACAAGTTTTAAACTTTATCTAAGAAACCAGTACAGTATACAATAGGGCTGATCATGAAGAAGCTTTAACCGAAGTAATTTTTTCTGGCCTGTCTTCTCAAAAACGTTCAGTGTTGAATTGATGAAATATTGCTGTGATGTTGTGGTTGACTTCCTGACAAATATCAGGTATATGCCATAAAATAATACATCATCGTTGGATGAGTGTGAACTTTTACTCTCCACTCATGCGTCCAGACTAATATTTCCCTATATTTTCCTCATTTTCTGCTTTGATAAATACAGATCGCAGATGTGTGGTCTTGCGGGGTCACCTTATATGTCATGTTGGTGGGCGCATACCCTTTCGAGGATCCTGAGGAGCCTAAAAACTTCCGCAAGACGATTCATGTAATTTACTGGACCTTGTTGTTTGAGAATGTGTTAGCTCCGTTGAAATGCTGGACTAAAATGATCTGATGTCTTTGCAGCGAATTTTGAACGTCCAGTACTCAATTCCTGACTATGTTCATATATCTCCGGAGTGCCAACATCTGATTTCAAGGATATTTGTAGCTGACCCTGCAAAGGTCGGTGCTCTTTCCAAGTACATGAGTTTCTGTGCATCTGTGGATAATCTGATGTCAAGCGATGTGATGGTTGGTTATTTATGGTTTTGGATTTTAATTGTTATTTTCTATTGCTGACTCGTGGCTTGTCTGCTCTCTAAGCAACATGGAAGTATAGGCTGCTTTCCTCCAAAATTTTTATTTTTTTGTGCATCATAAATATTCGTGCTTTCTATTCTGTACCTTTCTTTCCCCCGAGACTGATCAAGGCTTATGGACAGAAGTATGTACTATCAACTTTCTAATTTATGTTCCCACTTGTTCACTTGGCAACAGAGGATAACCATTCCTGAGATTAAGAATCACGAGTGGTTTTCAAAGAACCTTCCAGCAGGTCTCATGGATGAAAACATTATAAATACTCAGTTTGAAGAGCCTGATCAACCCATGCAAAGTGTTGATGAAATCATGGGGATAATTGCCGAGGCTATCATTCCTGCAGCAGGGAGCCACAGTCTCAACCAGTATCTGACTGGCAGCTTGGACATTGATGATGACATGGAGGAGGACCTGGACTCTGATTCTGACCTGGACATTGATAGCAGCGGAGAAATAGTCTATGCATTGTGATTGTGATGATTGCTGGCCAAGTTAAAAATCATGTCGTGGGTTTGGTTTGTTGGGATGGAAGGTTAGAGGAAAATTTTTTGCCTCTCTCTGCAAATGATACTGTGGTCTGAAATTAGTAACACATCAATGAGAATCTGTTCTTACTGCCCCTGTTTTTCCTCAAACATGTAATCTTTTCCAGCTACATGCTTATGTTGATCTGTATTTTTATTCTTTGCCACTTCCCAAGTGGAATATGTATCAGACCGTATAGCACTGTAACTAATATGTTTCTTTCTCCTTTTGGCTAGCAATGTAACTGTATGACAACTCATGTCCGTTTTGTTTTGTTGTTGGGGGGATTGATCGAGTATTTCTCTCATGCTCACAAGACAGCTACATCATGTTTGGTTTGGTTCATCTAAGGAGGGAAAAAAGAAAGAAAGGAAGAAGAGAGTTCAATTTTGTTCTTTACCATTGCTTAAAAGGATGCAAGGGAGCTATGCAAGTATAATATTCTTATAGGAATGATAATCCACAGAAGGTCGAGTAAAAGACTAATAATCGATCCCTCCGTATTTTTACACTGTTAATTCAGTAAGTTTTTATTTTGATGTCTCGCTAAGTACATAACATTAATGTCTGCATTTGACGCGAATCCCACAATAAATTTCACTATTTCGAACCTTTTTTTTTTTTGAACTTCTTTGTTCATGTTTCCAGGAAAATTGTAGAAAATATAGTCCCTGACAACTCGAGTATTGAAAAAGAATGGGTTCACCAAATCCTTTCGTTATATGCTGGAATACCCATTTTTGTAGGCTTAACACCGAAAGGAGTCTGATCACTTTTTTTAAGACAGATTTTAACTTAACCAGAGGCATAGAACAAAAACGTTGGTGGATTGGACCTTAAGCTAATTTCTAGTTTTTTTTTTCAATTCTGTAATATAAATTCACATGTGAATCACCATTGTACGTGCTCTTATGCATTATGCATATTAGGTCCACATATTTCTTTTTGTAATATAAACTTCTAACTCTCATAATGACGGACTTACTCTTGTAAAACTCTGCATGAGTTTGGAAAGAATGACTCCCTCCACAACTCACGGCTTACGAGCTAGGAGTTTTATGTAAAAAATGTCTTTTTTGTATAGGGCATTTCGAAACTACCTGCAATTTTGTGGATGGTTTCTTCTACTTTCTTAACTCACTAATCAAATCTGGTGGGCGGTGGCAGTTGCCAGGGGCATTGGCCGGCTTGTAACGAAGTTTTTCCATGGAAAGACCGAGTAACCATTCTCTGGTGGATCGGTGAATTGCTCGATTTTGCATGCTCTGCTCCCAAAATGCAGAGATACTTTCGAGGGCAGATCCGGGTTGGTTGGTCCGGAAAGTCATGGGATCAGAAGGCAGGCTAAGTGAAATCAAATAATATACCGGTGCTACTATAGAATCTTATGAATTACGCACGGGGCACACTTTTGTATCCACTCTTCCATGAATATTTCATTAACATTTACGAAAATCGGGTTGTGTCAATGTTCTTTGCAGTTGAGTACTGGACTACAAGATGTTTTAAGATGCTACACAGAAACAAGACCTACTACGTCAATCCATCCGTGACAAAAAGTTTCATGCAATCATACGTTCACACTTAAAGCCTGAAGGCATACACTCAGATGCCTTGTTAGTTAGGAAAAAATGTCTAGCCATCGTGGAGACCACCCTAAGCACCGAGTTTAGACAATCTTCTGATAAGAATCTGCTTCCGACTTAAAACTTTTGGTGGAATGGCCTTTTTCATCTGATCACTTAATCTTCAATGGGGAAAATTGATGTCACCTGTATGAGATCACAAGGAAGATTTGTAAGTAGTTCATCAGTCCTGAAACTTAAAATAAAAAAATATCAGACATAAAAAGAGCATAAGAACAAACTCTCATGAGAACATAAAATTTGCCCGATCATGAGCTTCCTACACCATGGAGACGAAGCTTCATTCCAACACCATACAAAAATGAGCCATGCACTCATGTGACAGAAGTGCAAAAGGAAAGACAAAACAGAGAAGAAAAGCCCTAGCACTTAGATTACCCAGGAACCTCAACTCCACCAAGCATTGAACTCTAAGCAACCACAATTAGAACAAGCTGTCGTCTGCATTCAGCCAACTGATATGGCAAGAACACTCGTGAAATACAGTAGAGTGAACTTACATCAGCACGAGTAAAAACATGAATCATTACACAAAGTTCACCCTATCAATGCTACTCCAATTTTTATAAGAACTTACAACTATAATTTCCGACACATTTGCATTGTAAGTATATAAGTGAAAATGTGGTGGAAGAGAAATGTGATAATTCATGTATATCCTTCCGCAGCTTGATTGTTAAATGAATACAGCTACTTCTATCACAAAATCAACATCCATGTAACAAGTTTGCGAACCCATTTGCCTTTGTGCACCTTTGGTATAAATTCCCCTCTCAGATGAGCAGGCAGGGGTTTTACCCCGTAGTATGCAAGGCATATCTAAATGCCACGAAGGCACCACTCTCTTTTGTCTGCTGAAGTAACGAAATACCTGATCCAAATATTAACGCTCATTTAGTTCAAAGTCAGTGCCATTCCCAGAATTCTGCTCCATTTTCTTTCTGGATTCCTTCTGGGGTCTTCTATACCACAAAAATGTAAACCATAGAGTCCTCCATAACACGCCATTTGAAAAGGGTGGAATAAATATCCGCCCCCAATATGGGTAAAAAGGTCCCAGCAATTTGATAAATGTGAAGAAAGTAGCAATGACAATCAGATGCCAGGGAACTTCTGCATCCTGAAAATAAAACCAAACATTAAATATAACAACAAAAAATCTAGCCAAAATTTCCCTTTATTTGTCACTACAGAAACAGTCCTCCAGTCTAAACTTGTAAAAAAGTAAGCCACCCTGAGCAAACCTACTTCTGAGAAGCATGCTTCTTCATTCAAAGGCATCTGGCCTTTCAGTGATATCACAGGATACAAGAAATTAATATTGGTAGTGAAAAAATGTTAAAATTTAAAGAGAAAGAGAAAGCTTACTGTGGTCAATCCCATTCATTAGCTATCAATGTTCATTTTATTGCTTTTTCATATTAGTAAATTACGCACATACCCAGCAGTTCTTGAACCCTTGATCTTAACCGCCACCCTATTGGGTGGAGCTTGAAACAAATACTCAAAGAAACACACTCCTCCATTACTATCTGAAAATGTAGCAAATGTGACAACAATGCAAATTTCAAGAACTTTTTCCACATGTCGCGAATTGATCCAAAGTGCTAAAGCAACAGATGATGCTATTTCTCACCATATATGGACAAACATCAGAATAGGTTGCAGAAGAGATTTTCATGTTCTACCCAACCAATGTCAGATATTATTGATTCCATACAAGCAAATTCACCTTGAGAAGTGGAGATACATCCACTGCTGTATCTCTTAAGACCCCAGCAACAGCAATCCCAATAAGTACTGGAACAGGGACAAGAAAAAGCTTCCTTTCATGTGCACAGTAGGACATCTCACTAAGGGAGGAAACTGCCAATAAGGGAACACATAAGTATTTGACAACTGCCAAGATGAGGTCAAGGATGAGTTGAATGAAATTCTCCAGTGCTCTTTCCCAAGGGAAGCTCTTGACTTGCTGAGGACAACGGTCCCACAATATTCTCGCCTTGTCCAATGTATGGTCCAATTTTAATTTCACAGGATCATCTGACTGTCCTGAAGACATACTTATTGCATTTAATATCTTGGGTCTATTCACACTGGAGTTCAGTTCTTTAACATTCCGCGAAGACCCCTGCAACATAAACAAATCTCTTTTGTCTAAGAAAGAATGTCAACTCAACTCAACCCAGTAAAAACATTAAGTCTCAACTAGTTCCAGCTGGTTCTTAAGAAAGTTACGAGGCAGAAAATGATAGCGCCAAGATTCATAAAACTTCAGTGCAAGATGTGAGTTTTATCACTTTATTTCTTCAGCCACCATAGACATACTTATCCATCTCGTCACCAATTCAGTTGCTTTACTGATGGTTGAACACTGGACTAGCAAATTCAGCATCACAAAAATTTGTCAAGCTTCTAATTACATATCACTAGGGCAAGTCGTTGCCAGTTGTCCGTTCGACTCGATACTTTATTAAGGCTTTACCCAATAGTAACACTAACCTAACTTCACTTTCTATATATAACGAAACGAATACAAAACAGAGACCAAAAACGACAAAACAATTAAAAACCACTAAACAACGAACCCATTTCGATGAATTCAGAATTATCTAAAGGATGTCAGCAGAACCCAAGACGCCCGCATTAATCGGCTATTAAACCCGGTTCCTAAATTCACACTTCCAAGCAACGAAACACATCCTTTGGAAGAAACATGAAAGAAACAGATCTTCAAAAAAAAAAATGAAAATCCATTCCCTGAAACGCATTGGTGAATTTTAGAGATATCACGATGCATACACTGGAAGGGAAAAAGAAAATTCCGCCCAAGAGGACATTGAAAGAGCCTTACCTTGAACCCCTTAACTAGAGGTGAGGGAATTCGGAGAGCCATTTTAGTGGAAGCTTGGAGTTGAGGGGAAGCAGACAACAATTGAAAGGGAAATGGGGTTGTCATGTCTGCCAATTCCTTCGCAAGCACAGGAATTTAGGCGATGGGCTGTTACTAAAGCGCCATGGTCGAGTGTAGAGGAAGATAAGATCTTCAAACCCTCCAAGATTTCGAGAGTTCGAGGGGAAAATGTTTGGAGTGGGAATAGGGTTCAAGGAGAGAGCGATAATTCTAATAAATACTTGAGCACCTGCTTCTTATTTGTCAGGAGACCGTCCCTGCTAGGTCCCACCTCTCACGTGGGCGATGCTTATTCGGCATCGGGACTTTTCTTAACTAATAAATATATGTATTATCGGGGTAGGAGCAATATTAATAACAAAATCACGAGTTAAAGAAGTGTGCGTTTTTTTTCTTCTTCTCAAAATAATTAGAATTACGTGTTTAAAATCGTGACCGTGAAAGTGTGATCTTTAACAACCTTTTTCTATTATATTTTTATTTTTCCTTTCCCTGCAAGAACTCGAGTAAGATCTTCAAGTGTAATGTTCATAGCAGTCAGGAGTCACGAAATAAGAATGCTTCTTCATTAGATGATTTTACTACTACGATCCGGCATAGAATCGATGAGGCTCAGTCCAAAAGCTCTTAGAAAACAGCATTAATTTTTTTATTTATCTTTTATTTAATATATTTTTCTAATTTTTTTAATGTTTTATTCATTTTGGATCTCTCAAAAATATTTTCATGTAATTAGCCCCTCAACAGTTAATTAGGCTTCGCCCCTGTAGTTATTTTACAGATCTCTTAGCACTAGATCGGCGTTCTATGTATAAAAAAGCAGCAGTAATCCCAAAAAGGAAGAATATCATTACGCCACTAAGCTAGCACATACATTATTCTCAATAGAAAACATCACTAAATACTCTTTCAATAGCTTAAAATGTGCTACAAAGCTTCACCAAAACAGTAAGGACCTTTTGCCAAGAGATGCTCACACAACATTTGAACATTATTTCCTGCCACAATCAACGAGGCGTCACTGGTCAGGTTCACTTTCTGTTTAAGCAAATTAAAAACAGCCCAAGTTTAGCGATCAATTGAACTATGAAGCATAGACAATAGTTAAAATATGACTGAATTAGAGAGGTACACACGGGATGCGGCAACCCACAGGAGCAAAAACCATAATATGCATCTATAGAGGTACACACACTGCTTGTGAGCGTCAGAGTTGGTACCAATTGAGATTTGAGTAGAAAGATAGAAGTCTTAAGCAAAAGACAGAAGTTGCGGAAAAGAAATGATTGCCTATGACTTGTACAAGCCTTGACTGAGGTGGATTAACAAAAACGTGTATATTCTCAATGAGTTTAATGATGAAAAAGAGAGTGCAGAACCAAAGAGACTGTAAACTTGAATTTAGACTCACATGCTTTAACTCCTTCTGAGGACGGATATAATGAGATCTTAAGGAAACAAGGGCTGGTATAGAAGCCCTGTATTTTCTGGATATCCCATCATCACGTTAAGATTCTGTAAAGCTTGACCTGAAGCTCCCTTTACTAGGTTATCAATCTGCATGAATGTGCTATAAGCTTAGGCAATGATCGTTCCCACCACCAAGACGTACTAGAATGGAAAAATTATAACATAGAGATGGATGAACGCAAACATACAACTGAAATAATTATTGCCCTCCCTGGAATTCGATCAGGAAAGACATTTATTAAACAATAATTAGATCCTCGGACATTCTGAGTGTGAGGAACAACTCCTCTTTCCAACAAAACTACAAATTCTTCTTCCTGGAACATAAAATTAAAAAAATATGAAAATTCCATTCATCACCAAAGTAAGCAGACAAGAGTACATAAGCTAAAAAGCAGGATGTATACATCAAAGAACAAGAAATCCATGACATCCCTAATTTATCTCTCACAGTTTGTCCCTGGCTTTCGTATTTTTATCCACTGACACTATTTTATGGTCAGTGCAGCATTTTGATTCTGGACGATCAGTGGCGGCTCAGAATCAATTGAACATATAAATATTATACCTCATAAGAGATCTTTAATTGTTGGTACAAATCCTCAATTGTTACACCAGAAGCCATTTCCACATATATAGTTGACTGCATACCGCGGCTCTAGAAGACAAAGAGGACTAAAAATTAGTCCTTCTGGGCAAAGAGAGGTAAAGAAGATAGGGAAACATAATTAAACTGGGTATAGCTGTTACCATTGGCATTAGGTGTGGAGTAAAACTGATTTTTACTTTTGAATGTGCAGCATCAGAGAGCCCCTGTTCAACTTCTGGAACTGGTATGCATGACAGAAAAAAGAACGGCGTAGTTCATCAGAATATTTTATTATCTATCTGAGCTGAAAAATACAAAGATCTATGAGGGCACTTCCTAGTCATCGACTGGTCATTGAACAGTACACCCTAGTAATCAAATTGTCAGCGAATATAATGGCAAAGGCTGGCTGGCCATTTTCTACGAGAAAATCATGAATGTCTTTGATTCCTCAGATGACATTTCTTTTACATTTGACATGCACTCAACATGTTATTTGTAGACTGCGATATAGTTAGATATTTTACTCAGAGATCACAAAGAACTATCCTATTCCATAAATGAAGTATCACATTAACCACCAAGTTAGGGTCAACCAACACGGAGAATAAGAAGATATTTTTAAGAGAGAAAAAAGAGTGAAACAGTTTATTACAATCTCCATCTATAGTTACATCTCGCCCACGTTTGAGTTGCCAACCTAATTTTCAAATGTTATATCTCATCCACCAGAGGTCAGATCCTTCGATATACTTCAAGAAAAGTGTTAGATTAGCACATGTAATTCACTTGCTTCAAAGAAAAAGCCTAAAAAATTTCAATTTGAATATTATTACAATAGGACACATCAACCTCATGAACTGAAAGCAAATACAATTGGATTCCAATGGGTAATATTTAGCAAAAAAGAAAAAAGGATTCCAATGGGTAAAAGATCCTCAACCTATCCGTTGGCAACTTGAAATCAACCCAGAGTGCATGTGGGACAAGCATAAATGCCCCTATTCCCCCCCTTTTTCTCTCACAAAAGAAAAAGAAAATAACCATATAGAGGATAAGGCTCCAATAAAAGTTCAACTCAAAATAGGATTTGTCTCTTCCATTGCAAGCGCAAGACTCGGATATTTAAATACTCCTTATGCATATTCCAAGTTGAAAAAGTAGAATGTCTTACCATGGCGATGCCTGGTAATTCCATATGAATAAATGCCTTCAGAAATTTCAGTATACAAATTTGCCTCCTTGGCACTGCGCCCTATATGCAAACCAGCAAGCAGACCCATGAAAAAATGCATTGAGAATATGTAGCCAAGAATTTCAAGAAAATGACCCAAAAAAAGCCAAATCCTAACCTGCTCCACTCACACCAGATTTTGCATCGATAATAATATTTCTCAATTCAATGAGATTAGCCTGCAAGCCACAAAAGTCAACAGAAAACCAATGAAACCGTAAAGCATATAAGTGAACAATGGGAGCCCTAACCAGCATTAGTAAGTCACCACACAAGTGGCAATCTTTCATTCTCGGTAGGGGCAGTACAGTCCATATATCTAAAGAATGCACCATGCGTGTCAATATTTTCAAGTAAAGATTTCAAACTGTGAGCATTTAGGGCACTTCCAGCATCCACATTATCGAAGAATGGTTCAATACGTTAAACTTGAAATTTGGATTTCACATTAGAATAATAAATAGAACGTGCAGACATGATTCCAATAACAATGAGTCATATAAATGGACATTCAATTATGATCAACCTCCTTTGCTTTAATCTTACTCTATTCAGGTTATTCAATTCCAATCCTCTTCTGTACATTACTTACTTGTTTCTCCCTTTCTTTTCTAAATAAGCTTCTAAGCACGTGTCTCCTCTCCCTTCATTATCACTGAAAGATCCAAGCACATCTACAACCGGATCCCATTTTGTCCAATTTTCCAGTAAACTAATCTCAAGCACAATTTTCTCATGTTACTTATCACTACTCTGAAGAATTTGTTCCCCCAACTAGCACCGAGGAGCTCAGTGATCCATTAGACATGCAATATGGAGTAACACAGAAGAGTGGACACAAACCTTTATCAATGGAACAAGAGGAAGCTGAATGGATGTTGGATAACAACCAGGATTAGCAACTAGCCGTGCACCTTTAACTTCCTTTCTCAAAATCTCTGTCAAACCATATACAGCTTCTTTCTGCATCCAGGTAATGATACTTGCATGAAGAACAACGCAATGAGTAGATAATAAAATGAACAAAATCAAGGAAACATTATCCTGAGTTTAATCTTTTTTTGGGGTTAGTTTGAGTTTAATCTTTAGTACCATGCCCGGCAATAAAAATGAAAAGGATAACTTAATCATAAAAGAACATAATTTGTATTCATAAAGCAACTCCAGTGATCGCAGTTCTAGAATTGAGAGGAAGGACAAAAACTACAGATAGAAGACATAACCGCTACCCAAACTTCTCACAACCGACGTTTGGTATTCAACAAAAGGTCAAGAAACTTGGAGATAAGTACCACTATATTTCTGATAATGACATTCACAAGGTCGCAAGTTTATCTTTGACCACACATTTGAGCTTCCAAGACAACTGAAAGGACTTAGAGAGTGAGAAATTAAAAAAAAGTTCACATTACCCCTCAAATTCCAAAAGTAATAGTAATTTTTTTGGGATATAAAAGTTCCCAACACCATGTTTGGGTTTGAGTACTTAGAACACTGTCACCTACTTGCAAATCTGGTGCTCTGTGTGCCTGCCCATACCATTCTTCATATTCAGATATTTGTCTTAGCCGGAAGTCCTGGATAACAAAATATTAAATTTTGATAGAAGCAAAACCACTAGCTTGGTATTAACCATGGAATGCAGCTAAAAACAACCATAACAATGCTGGCAAAATAGTGTTAGTGCAAGCTTACTGCAGAAAGATCAACAATCTTCAAATCCTTGGGAAGGCCTTTGATGATTTCCTGTGAATTAATAAATATTCCTACAAATTATCAGCAAAAATAAAGGAGGACTAAGAAACACATTCACACTTTGGAAGGTTCACCAGGCCTTGAAACTGCTAGTTTATGGAACAACTGAGATGGAATTAAGAAAAACCTGAGTGGTCCCATGTGGCAAACAACAAAACACAGCATCCACATCAGAGAAATTGGCATCCTTGATAGCAACCATATCTGGCAAATCCTGCAAAAATGGAGGAAGTTAAGCATTGTATTTTCATGACCAAGTATTCCAAACTATGCCATAAAAGCAGCACTATCATGAAATTATTTTGCAGTTATTGAAGAGTCATACTTGAGTGACCAAATGAGGGAACACTGATCCAATGGATTGCCCGGCTTTCCTATCAGCAGTCATTAGACTAATGCCAAAGTGAGGATGGTTTGCCAGCAACCGAACAATCTGCAAAGATGAATCGTCCAATTTTTCCAAAGAAATTAAGTTGGAAATGGATAAATTCGCACTATTCACATGTTCAACCCGTCCAAAATACAGACTTCCAAATGAAGCAGTGAATTGTAAAGTTGAATACAGATTCCCCATTTAGGGATAATTTCTGCTTTATACAGAATTCATAAGGCCCTCTTGGCAATAGTTTGGGTTGGCACAAAAGATAGTGCGTTGACAATTTAGTGTGACCTACATCAATGTCTTCTTTCAAATATCAGCACTTGCCTTTTCCTTATCATTTCCAGATTAAATGGAAATCCGCTTCATTTATAATGATAACAATACCCTATGGACATCAATTATATCTAATGCAGCGGCATTGCACTTCCAGAGTTTTGTATTGGATTATCAGCATACCAGTCATGAAAACTCCAGCAGCATGATTTTAAGTTGATTTTTTTAGCTTGAAGTAGCCTTGATCAGAAAAATACATACATACATACATACATGTATGCACCCACACGAAAACAGACACCACACACGGAAATAACAAAGAACCGGCTAAAATGTCTTGAAGGGGATTGTACGTGAGGCATGATACCTCAGAACCAGTGTAACCGCTTGCTCCTAGAACACCAATCCGAACTGCCTTGTCTGACTTTTGGGATTTAGCATTCAAAGCACATTTAATAAACATCTTCCCTTCGTTTTCCTTCTTAACCTTTGAAGCCTTTGCTACATCCTGCATTTAGAAACATGTCCTATAAGAATACAAATGCAAGTGAAAATTACCCCTAATTCCAAACTCTCGAACTCCATCATCTTTCCAAGACATGATCCTTCCATGTGAAAGGGCTAAACGCCAAAGAGTGCAAACAGACATTTAAGCCATATTCGTGAATCAGTGTTACTTCATTGTGCTTCAGCGTTCATAATGCAGCACTTTGATCTTCGATTTATTTACTACATTTTCGCAATAGACAAACAGAACGCTGGACATGTACAAACCTTCCAGAAGCACCCAGTTTCAAAACAAATCGAACTCAAGGCTGCAGTGCTCATTTTCTGTCACTCGCAGCAAGCAAGCTTCACAATCATAGAATAAGCGGTCACAATATGGCCAGACCATATGCATACGTATTTATAAACAAGTATATGTATCAATAAGTGAGCATAAGGAAATTTCACCTTTACGGGTGCTGGGAATTTGATGCTTAAATAATTTCAAGAGTAGCGTTTGTTTTGGGAGGCAGAATAAAATGTGCTTTTGAATTAAAGACTAAGGAGAGAATCAGCAGAAAAAAAAATCACTGAAAAAACCCTAGAAGATCTGGCAGAGGTAAAGGAACGGGCACTGTCGAAGTAGTAAACAAAAAGGCTTCATTGCACCAGTGCCTCTGTGTTATGCAGAAGTTTCAAATAGGCCCTCTCTAAACAAAAGGCTTAATTACATCAAGGCCCATCTGGTATGCAAACGTTGCAAATAGGCTTTCGAGATAACGTTTTTAACCATTAATCCTTGAGGTCGAATTATAAGAAAAAATAAACTCTTTCATCCATTTGTCGTCAATCTTGTTAACACCTAAACAATCATTGCTGATTGAATTTTAAAATTTACGTCATAACGAATCATTAACCAACACATGTCTACTTAAATGTAACTTGTCACATATGCACAAGTGTCTGTCACATCATTATGTCTTCAAACAAAAAATCCATAAAATACCGATGTCGTTCACAAATGCCCTCTCTTCTTCTCATCGCACATGACCTTTCTCTCCCATTTTCTGTTTATCCTAAAGAACTCTAGCCAAATTTCATCATTTTCCTCTCCTACCCAATCGCATATAGAGCCAATCTTCATCAGTTTGCCTCCTCCAATCACACATCATTTCATCTCTTAACCTCTACAATCTCACTAAATTGTGCTCTTGAGGTTCTTGCAGCATAGACATACAATTGCTTAGAAATTCTCTTTCAGTAGGCTGTGAGGTGTGTACGCGATCGATCTCCAGAACAACCCGAACAGCAATCCTCATCCACAATCCGAGCCAGTGCACCTGGCCTGAAACGGGGCGTATTGAGTGGACTATATTAGTAATTCAAGGAAGCGAGTCGGATTTGGATTTTTGTGAATTTTTGTCTGAATTCAAGGGTGTTTTTTTTCCCTAACCAAATGCAGATTTTTGCTTAATTTACAAGGTTCTATCGGAACAAAATTCTGATAATATTTTAGAGTAAACTTTTAGGAGTTTGTAGAAAAATGAGGAGAGAGAATGATAAAATTGGTGAAAAAAATGAAAAAGTAGATAAAAAAGTGGAGAGACAAAAATGTTTGTAATGATGATAAAATTTTAGTTTGCCAAACGAGCTCGTAGTTATGAGATTTTAAACTTAGTTTATTTTCTAGTAAAGAAGAGGACTTTTACGTTGACTTTAAAATATTTTCCATTGACCTCATTTTTAATTACATCTCAAATATCGGAACGCAAGTAAAAAGTTTTACAAATTTCATTATGCAGTCAAACAAACAGACCCTTAGACATCAATGGTAACCCTTTAAAAGGTCACCTCCAAAACCTTTGGTCCAATAATTATCTGATTTGTATGAGATAGAAAGACTGCATAACCCTCAAAATGAGTAGAGCTAAGTATGCTGATCTAGACACTCAATTAAAAAAATAGAGACCATTAATCCATTATTGTGATCTATTCGTCAATTGTGGTCTCTCTAGTTTCTTTTTTCTTCATTTGGGCAAAGAATGCTGATCTCCGAAATTACCTCTGGGCTCAGTCTTCGGGCCAAAATGCCGAAAGCTGGCCTGTGGCTTTTCTATATGTATATCTGATGATTAGCGACCCACAGCTCTCTCCCCTTTCAGGCCCATTTTCTCCATGGAGGCAGTTTTCTTCCTGGGCGTATCATGCTAGCCCTGATTCGACAAGCATAATAAAAATGCTGGACAATATTTGGATTTTTCTTTGAATTACGTGGGATATTTACACACAAAAAACACAAAGATTGATATGCAAAAAAAAAATAATAAAAAAATTGAATACATACAATTGTTAGCAAAAGGCTAACAGCAAATCCCCTATTATGACCCACTTGCTTGCTTATCGATCTAGAAGGGAAAGAAATGCAGCTTGGGATACTCTTCTTGAGGTTTGACAACTCTCATCTGTCCTTGAGCTTGTTAGTGAAGACTGTGGCCTGAGCTCAGTCCGTCGAGTTCTTTCGGTGGTAATTTTGTTCTGTAAAACGAGAATAGGACAATAAGCTGTTTCTATTAGTTCCTGCAGACTATAGGATGATCCTGTGTACGTGACTTCGAGAATAGGTGAAACAGCAACAGGCTAATTATGCCACTTGCATTAGAAAATGCAATATAATATCCCATTTACCTTACACTTCAAATCTTGCAACTCTCTTTCCAGGATAGTAAATCTATTCTTCAGCAGCTCCAGGGCCTCTTCAACATCCGGGGGGCTTACATTGGATACTGATTTTGTTACTCCAGCAACCTGAAAATTTCGTACAAAAGATGTAAAAACTTCTAGTATAGCATGTTGGCAAGTAATTTAGATTAGAGTTTCCATTGCTGGCAAGGAATTGGGAATCACTTTTCATGTACCTTTAGAACACTAGTACACAATCCCAACAACCTCTGTGCTAACTGCACCTTCTCCTCCTCGGTTTCCTGTTGCAAATTCAACTGTTTAGTCTTCAACTCCAGTTATTATTGAGCTTACCCACATCTCTCTCTCTCTCTCTCGCTCTTTGTTCCCTAACCTTCAGTTTGGTACTCAAACGATGCTCCTCATCATAATCAATATTTGGATTCCTTCCCATGGAAGCCCGGAAGCGAGCAAGCTCTTCCTTGAAACGTGAAAGAACGACCTCTGTTCCCCGCAGCTTACCACTAAGGTCTTCATTCTGAATTTTGAGCTTGTTGTTTTCTTCCTATTGCATCATTGAAATAGTGAGAGAGGTTTGAAGCAGAAAGAGGAATGTCTATAATATGCTTCCAGTATATCGAACTACAGACATGACCAGAAGGTCCTGAAACTACTGGAGAAGATGAAAAAAAAGAATCCATAACATGTCTATTGACAATTGCTTGCCTTGATTTTTGCATGATGATGAATGCGCTGCTGGAGGTTTTGCTGGCCAGATAGCTTCTTTACTTCCCCTTCAAGTTCCATTACTCTCTGTTTATGATTAAGATTCTCCATCTACAAAGATTAAAGAAAGTAAGGCCAATATCCAGAAGCAAATAAAAAATCCACCTGTTATTGCTTTCAAACTAAAGAATATCTCAACCTTAAACATTTCATTTTCAGTTTTGAGTAGCTGATCTCGCTGCCGAAGCTTTTCCAATGCTATTTGAGCAGCTACCATTTCAGCCTGTTTACGATCAATTTCTTCCAGCCATCTGGAAGTTAAGGCTCAACGAACTTAGAAATAGAGAGACAATAAATGAGCAAATAACCAAACTCAGGAATTTCGAAGTAACAGTGCCCACCCTCGTCTCTCCTCAACGAATTCATTAAGCTGCTTCCTTAGCTTAGCTACCTCCTGATCCTGAATAAACGGTGCAATTTCAGGATACAAGAAAACCTCACAAAACTGAAAGAGAATGAAACTGATTTCAGAATTATTAAAAATGAGAATACCTTCTCTTGAGATTCTAAATTATGAAGTCGAGCCTTCTCAGTTATTTTCTGAACTTGCTCGTTATCCAAAAGAGACTGCAATGACAAAATTGCAAAGCTAACTTTAGCATAATTCTGGAAATTTAAGAATGAAGTCTATGATGAAGCGAGATGGATTGTTTCTTCATCTTTAGTTCCCTCTTTTGGAACTAATGCTAGTACAACATAACCAACTTAATAACATCAAAACCATGATCAGGTTTTCCTGAAAATGTTAGTCATATAACAATCCTTGATACAACATATACTCTGTGATGTGATATATAATGGAAGACAAAATTGAGTAAAAGAAGGATACAAAAGTTTACCACATAATTGGTCATATCCAACTTTACTCCAAGCAGGTCTCTAATTACATCATGCGTCATACTCTCAGCAGCAGCTAACCTCGCATTCAATGCAAATATCTGCATGTCCAGTACCAAAGTGACCAACTTGGAAAAGTAAAATAGAAAAATTCTTATCTCAAATGTCTGTAGAATTCATAGAATCCACATTGAGAAGGCCAAGGGTACCTCTTTCTGCCGGCTTACTGCCAAACATTCAAGCTCTTCAATATGTAGCTTTGCAGCAGTAAGCTCCTCATCATTCTCAGACTTTATTTGCTGTCCCAAGCCCAAACCAATGCATTTAAAAGGGGAACCAGAACCCCTAGACTTTGTGGCATACTTCTCTGACTTATTTGATGAATAATTCATGACATGAGTGGAATGTCCTTCAGGCTTGACTTGTTCAACCATGGCTTCCAATGCCTTGAACTGTTAACGAACTTCATACTTTACATAATTGTAAAACTCCAAGAAAGTAATAACAAACTAGTCCTATGGAAACCATAACTATTTGCAGCAGAACAAATTCTAGTTCGTTGGATTCCACCCAACCTCTCTACAACAGAACGATGAGATGAATCTTAAAATTTCTGGCATACCTTTTGCTTGTATTCACTAGCCTGTGCTTCAGCATGCAGATTTAACTCCGAGACATATGCTTTGAGTTGGCTGATCTGGGGGACAATGACAGAAGTATAAATTTCTAATGCTAAAAGAACATTGACTATGATTGGTTTGAAGTCGGAAAGGATTGGTTTAAATATCAGGGGCAGAAAATGTAATAGATAACGCTACCAAAGGTGCAATAGAAGAAGACGTCACCTCTGTATCCTTTTCTGCTATACCCCTCTCAAGATTTTGTTTGTGTGTTAGGGCTTCTTGAAGGATTTTCTCTTTCTCATCTAAATACCTACAGTTTACCCGATCGTTCAGCAACCACGCATAACCTAAACCAGTGTATGTACACAATCTTAAGGAATTTTCAGGAATAGTTGCTTTCACCTCTTCATGTCAGAATCAGCATTTTTAACATTTTGCATCTGATGTTTTACAGCATGAAGCTCCAATTCCAGCTCTTCTCTTTGCAAATGTTGTCGTTCAGCTTCTCCTTTAAGAATGTTGACCTAGAAAGTGGGAATCAGTGAGGCATGTGAACCAAAAAAAGGCACAAGTGGAATTTGTCTATCATGGCATTTGTAGCTCAGAACTTACCTTGTTTTCCAGTACATTTATAGTATATTCTAGCTCTTCAACAGACTTCTCCAATAGTTTCACTTCTGCCTCCTTGTCTTCAGCATAGATCTTTCTTGATTCAGCTATCTGAGGTCAGTGTAAAAATTATCTTAGGGAACGTGAAAAACAATAAGTATTCACGAAGTCTGAGGGTTAAACTAGATTGCACCTGCTGAGCTTCCACTGCAAGTGCTTCATTTTCATCTGTCAGTGCCTGTGCCCTTTCAAGCTTTTCTCTCCAGCTATTGACCTCAAACTGGAGAAGATCCCTCTCACTGGCAAGTTCATTCATATTGCTCATAAGGGATTGGATTGAATCATTCATTAGACCAATAGTATTACTCATTTCTGACAGTTCCATTTCCAAGGTTTCTGTTATCTTCTTTTTCTCTGCCAATCCCTCCTCTAGAGAACCTTTTGCTGCCAAGACATCTTCAATATGAGCTCTGAGCTCCAGATTTTCACTAGAAAGCGTTTTCAGAGACTCGCGTTCTTTTGAGAGATCCAACTCAAGCACAGAGATATGATCCATTTTAGCCTGCAACTGAGCTTCAAGCATTTGACTATTTGCAAGAGCCTGATCAAGCTCCTCTGTTTTTACAGTGAGCTCATCTTCTAATGCCTCCACAGAAAAAGCCATTTCCTCAATTTCATCTTTTCGATCTTTGGTATTAGATGCAGACTCTTGTAACAAGCTCAGATCAAATAACAGTCCTTTTAAAACATCTTCCTTTCTAACTAGCTCAGCATGGAGGGTCAAATTTTCAGATACCACATCCCTAGCGTGGCACTCTAAGCAGTCAAACTCTTCTATCAGCTTAGATGTCATCTCTATGTTTTCATAAATTTCGCAAGACATTTTATCAACACTTGAAGAGGAATTTTCCTTGAGCATATTAACTACCCTGCTACCCATCATGTCGACAGTTTCCACTGTATCAATGCACTTGATGATATTCAAGCTCAAAATGGAGAGGCCCTCACGCATACTTTCCTTTAGGGAGCAAATTTCCTTTCTTAAGAAAGCATTCTCTTCCTTCAATGAATTTACATGGTTAACATAGTTATGGCAGTCCTGTGTTTTTGAAGATAAATCCTCAAGCACAACTGACTGAGAATTTTGGAGCTCCTTCAATTCAACTTTCTTCATCTCCAGATCGGTCTGTAGACTGACAACATGATTAAAAGATGATTCAAAATTAGAACTCTTTTGCTCCAAGTCTTGGAGAACCAAACTTTTTTCAGCCTTTAACTTCAGATTCTCACTTTTCAATGACTCATTCTCATCCGCCAAAGTGCTCATTTTGCATAGGTCTGCATTTTTCATGTCCAATTCATTTTGAAGCTTGTGCAACAAACTTTCCGTCACCCAAATATTCTTTTGCAACTCTTGGTTTTTTTCATCAAGAGCAGAAATTTCATTGGATGAAAATGCTAATGCTGATTCCTTTGTATTAAGATCGTTCAGAAGATTTTTATGTTCAGCTTCATGTGCCCGAACCTGGTTCAATAGCTTCACTTTCATTTCGTTAACTTCACCAAGTTCATTTTTCAATCTATCGTTTGAAGAAGTAACATCCTGTAGAAACCAAATCTGTTGTTTATGAGCCTTGTTCACTTCCTCCATCTGTGAAATCCTTGAGCTGCTGATATTCAGCCTTGACAACATGTCCTTCCTCTCCAAGTTTACCTGCTGAATTTGTTTTTGTAGAAGGGAAACCTCAAAGACCTGGTCCAGTAGAAATTGTACTTTCATTTCTGCATCGACCTTGCCAAAAATTATTTCTTGCTTCAAAAGTTCAAGTACTGAACAACACTTGAGATACTCTCTTTCTGAGTGAGCTTTCTGGAGAGCCATCTCTTCCAGTGTTAAAGCCAAGATAAGTGACTCAAAGTCCTTAGAGCACTGGTCTACCATGAAAAGATCAGCTTCAGATTCTAGGACCTCTTCCTTATATTTTAGTATTTTCTCCTGATCCAGAAGATATGTCAAAACATCACTGTTACTGAGGTCCAACTCCTTTATTAAAATTGCAAGCTGAGATCCCATATAATTAGACCTTTGCAACATCGACTCCTCTTGGAGCTGCAGGTCTGATATCTTTTTCTCAAAAGTGGATACCTTGACACTAAGCTCCCCAGTTTCTTCTTCTTTCCTTGAGA
Source organism: Myrica gale (assembly GCA_963930655.1). Lineage (NCBI taxonomy): Eukaryota > Viridiplantae > Streptophyta > Magnoliopsida > Fagales > Myricaceae > Myrica > Myrica gale. The sequence goes on along the minus strand of OZ005606.1, from coordinate 9,538,193 downwards.
TTTTATCAAAACTGTTCTTGATGTCAGCCAGTAGTTTCCCCTTGAGGATTCTACACATCTCAAGCTCTCTTCTTGACTTATTGTTGTGTTCCCTCAAATTAGATATTACAGAATTTGATTCACAGAGACCATATTGAAGCAAACCATTCTCTGCATTCAGCCCTGTGACTGTTTCCAACAAAATACCCATGTGACAGAGATGAAGCACTGACACCGCACTGTCCTTCACAATTATTTGAGACCACACACCTTCAAGCCATGAATGCACCAACTTTGTGGAGTTTACAAGCAGAGACTTCACGCAGCGGAAGTCGCAGCCTAAAGACATGAAGGCTTGATTAAATGTAGTCTGGAACTCTGTGATGACCCCCTCAAGCTCCATAACAAGAGCCCTTGCTTCCGTCAAATCTGAGCCAAGCTGCTTTTCAAGGTTTTGAAACTGCTGATGCTTCAGATCATTAATGGCCTGCAAGCTCTGAACCTCGTTGAGTAACATGGCCTCACTTCCCTTCAGCCTTTCTATATCAAGCTTCATTTGTTCATTCGCCACTAACAGTTTATTGATCATAATATCTGCATCTTTCATGGTATTTTGGGCTTCTTCAAATTTGGCAAAGAAACAGGAAGCCTCTGCAGCTTTCTGGGCTGCAACTATCTTTGCATCACCAACTTCAAGTTCAAGCAACTGTAACAGGATTTCAAAAAAAGTTGGTTAAGTTGTTGAGTGCTGAAAATGACAAGAATTGTTGGGATTAACTGTACTATATCCAACAACATGAAGTTAGAGAGAGAGAACGAGCAAAACAAAAAATCATGCAACTCCAGATTATTAATCTCAATTATCAACAGTGAAGAAGGTAAACTTTTTTTTTTTGGATAACCCCCACCCCCCCCTCCCAGGAAAAAAACAGAATATCAAAATAGCATCACGAGGTTGATAAAGGTGTATGAAAGTGTACCATAGATTTCTTTCAATGTATCGTAACTCATCAATGAAAACCAAAGCAAGCACACATTATAGAAAAGGCTTTTGGGACAATAAATATGAAAAGTAGAATGGATTACCTCTTTAGTCCGACACAATTGAGACCCAGCTTCTTCCACAGTTTGTTCAAAAGCATTCAGCTTATGACTGAAAGCTTCCATCTTGAGTCTAGATTGCTTTTCAAAGTAACATATAGCTGTTTCCAATTTCAGTACCTGAGTTGTTAGACATTTCATGCTTTCCTGATTCTGTTTCTCAGATATACACATTTGGTTTTTCTCATCACGTAGATTCACCATTTCAGCTTGCACCTCCTTCAAGCTTTCAAGGGCTGATTCTATTTCCTTCTTCAGAAGCACAATCGTAGCATCTTTATTAGACACATTCTTGCGAATTCCTGTAGACTTCACATTTTTCCCTTCATGTGAAAAGTAGCACATGCTTTTCCCAACTATAGAATCTTCAGATGTATCCAATCCCGGGTCTTCGACGCAATTCAAGTCTACGTCACTGACTTCATTTCTTACAGCATCTGTCTGCAACAATTCTAGATTAGCATCAATTCAAACAATCGACTTAAAAGTCCTCAACTAGTACATAAATGTGAATTAACCGCACAAAGTTAAAGCTGTCTACCAGAAAGCAAAAGCTTACCAGCCCTTCACCATCTCCATCAAAAGAACTGCAAACTTCCACTGAATCATTCCTTTCAGGACTTCCATATTGCTCCACACACGTGCTCATGCATGACCTGAGTGTGGATACACCTGATTTGAGCTCGGTTAGTTTCTCCTGTGCCATTAAGAGGTCATTCTCCTGAATAGCTTTGAGCTTTTGTTCCAAGGCGCAAGAATGCTCCTGCTTCTCAGAGAGCTTTTCTTGTAGTATCCCACAGGTTCCCTCCAACTCGTTTACTTCCTCTCTCAGAGACTGAGCCTGTTTCTCTGCTTCTTCAATCATAGCAGCTTGATCACTGAGAAGGACATCCTTCCTCAAGTTCATCTCTGCTGCTTCTCTAAGCTGGAAATCCTTATGCTTTAATGTATCAAGATAAGTAAGATTCATTTCTGATAATCTATTCACAATCACAAAAGCAACTGTTGCACAAAGTGATGCTTTTCCGATCTGATCTTCTGCCAGTTTCATTCTGTCCTCCAACTTTGCTATTGTCGATGTCTTTGTAGTCAACTCTGATATCAACTGGAGGATTTCTTTCTCCTTTTCGTTGCATTCCTGCTGGTGGGCTTCTGTGATAACCATTGTTGCTCCTCTCAAAGACTTAAGCATGCACTCCACATCACTTTTTTTATTGTTTGTGTCCTCTAGACATCTCCTGAGTTCTTCAATCAATAATTCCTTTTCAGAGATGATTCTAATCATCCTGCCAACTTGGTCAGATATCCAAATCCTTTTATGTGGAAAGGAACTTGATATAAGCTCAAGCTCATCAGAGGCATTGATAAGTGCCTCACACCCATCAGCGAGAATTTCTTCAATCTCAGAGGTCAATAGGCTCCATTCTTCAGATAATGTTAGTAGTTCCCTATCCTTTTCTTCCAGCTTTAGATTCAAGCTTTTGTTATCTGCAGTTTTGAGGTAAAGTTGTTCCTGAACCTCTTTCAATTGAGTCTCCAAAAGCACTGTGGCCTTTTTCATCTCCATTTCTGTCAAATGACTTTCTTGGACTTGCTGCTGAAGTATCCGAAGTTCTTCCTGCATACAAACAATAACTTCAGCAGTTTCAGCCTCAGCCTGCTTGCGAACTTCATCCATTTCTTCTTCATTGGACGCCTGGTTTGCATGGTCTCCTTGGTACCAGTTATTCAGTCTCTTGGCCTTTTCAAGAGAGGCTTGCATCCTCTTCATTTTTGCCTGTAAGGGTGGGTCATTACTCTGTCTACGGGCTGATGGTGAGTGATTTTGCAACTCTTTAAAGGCAAACTCGTCCTTCAAAGCCATAATTTCAAGCTCCTGTTTACTCAAAAGCTGCAGATAATGACTGTTACTAGTCCTCAGGTCCTCCATCTCATTAATTGATAGAATTTGCTGTGATTCAAGAGCTTCAATGACAGACTTTGCCTCTTCCAATTCACATCTTGCATCTTCCCATTGTTTACTCATCAGTAAAAGTTTTTCTTTCACCATCTGAAGATCTCTAGTATAGCACATTTCCCTTTCCTCCATCTCATGACAGGATGACCTCTCTTCTTTGACAATGATCTTTAGTATGTCAAGTTCCAGCTGCAAATTCACTATTTCCTCTGCATGTTTTATCAGTAGAGATTCATGCTTCCCTTCCAAGTTGCCATTTTGGACTGCCTCAAATACCTCATCTTCAACGGCTGGACCTTTTGTTGAATCCTGAAAGAAAATTTGCTACAACTCATTATTTGGAAGACACAAATTGCATATAATAAATTGTTTTCTCGGGAGTTAGCATGCAACAAACTGCAGACTTGTCCATTAAACAGTAATACTTTTGGGATAATCTACTAGTGTAATCGTATGAAATCAAAAAATTGCACACGAGAGGGTTGTTTTGCAATCTCTCTCATCTTGGTTTTTTTTCCTTCTTTCCATACCATAAATTAAAGCCAACTAAGTTAAACAAAAATACCTCGACGGTCTTGTTGATGCCAGCATGGTCATAGCTTTCAGATCTGATATTCTCGAACATAGAACGTAGATCGTCTAATTCCCTGCACAACATGGCAACAAACAATTTGCACAGAAGATTAGAAAAGTTACTTCAGGCTGAGGCTTGAATCAGCAAATATAATGCTGAACATAAAGGGGGAACAAAAATGAAGTTGGATAGGAAATCAAACTTTCTCTCACCTTCTGAGTTTTGCATTATCATCCAAGCAAGAGTTCAATTGGTGTCTGCATTCCTCTAAGTCATCAAGAGTGTTTTTCAACTGAAATCAATGTGAGTCATATTACCAAGAACTAAAAGGAAATAGGGGTAAACTCATAGTTACCCCCTTATGTTTGGGCAAAAATCAAATTAGCTCCCTATTTTTCAATCCAAAAATTTGAGACCCATAACTTTCATAACCTATCAAACTTAGCCCCCCGTCTAAATCAGGTGTTAAGTCCGACGGAAATTAATGCAAAATGACCAAAATGCCCCTCCAAAGCTAAAATTTAGAATAAAATAAAATATCAATATAAATTTAAGAAATAAATTAAAATAAATATATTATTGAAATAGAGATTCAATATAGTTTTATTTAAAAATATTAATTAATTTTTGAAAAAATATCATTTTTTTATTTTTCATGATTTTTTTTTATTTTTTTAGTAATTTTATTTTGGAGGGGCATTTTAGTCATTTTTCATGCTTTTCCGTCTGATTTAACGTCTAATTTAGACGGGGGGCAAAGATTGATAGGTTTTGAAAGTTATGGGTATCAAATTGTTGGATTCAAAAATATGGGGCTAACTATGATTTTTGCCCAAACATAGGGGGCTAACTATGAGTTTACCCCAAGGAAATATGTCACACACACAGACAGAAAGCGCAACCTCCACAGGGAAAGAACCGTTTTCTTTGCTGATGCAGATAGCTTCCTGCATTGGTAAACACTGATTGTGAGGATAGGAGAAATTCAAAAGTTATTGTCCTACATTGGCTTATGAATTAAAGTGATGTAAAGGAAACCACTTTGCAGCAATTTCCTTCCTGCACCCATTTCTGGAAAGGGAATGACATGTATTAGGAAGAAACACTTGAAGAGTTAAATAAGGTAAAGGAAATAACCAACCCTGGGCTGTGTATTAAAACTTGGATCATTATGCTGATTAGCGTTCCCATCAAGGAATTGAAGCAACTGCAAACAAATGTCTTTAAGTTTATACAGGCATCCAAAGAACACTCCAGATGAAAAAGATACCAATCTATATATTAGATTCTATAAACACCTGTTCCCGTAGCGTGGAAACTTCCGCCAAAAGTATCTCTCTCTCCCCTTCTTCATAGAATTCTTGATATCTATAAATGCCACATTAATGAAACTAATAAAAAAGGTAAAGATCATTTTACATTTTTTGTACTTGAAGAAAGTAATATACAAATAAGAACTTGTTACTGATAAAATGAAAAAGCAAATCAAGATTTAGAAAAATAATGTTGGTAATTATAACAATCACAATAGTATAAATAATACTAACAATGATTGTAGTTATAACTACCTTCTAAGTTGCTCTAAAAGCCTTATATTCTCCAAAGCAAACCGAGTTACTTCAGGATTTTTATCCACTTTAGCTTGAAGCAGTTGAATCTCGTCAGAGAGGGATCTGTTCTCTTCCAGTAGATAAGCATCGGCAGGCGTAGAACCTCCAAGAAGCGATTCCATTCTTTGAATTTTGTCTTCCCGAAACCTAAGCATCATTTTACTACACCTGGTGTCTTCCTCTCTTTGATGAACCTAAAGCAATAGATGGTAATCATTCAACCACTTTTGGAAGCAAACTCCAACAATAAAAAGACCACAAGGAGAAAAATACCAGGCGGTTTAACTGTTCAACTTCGGCCTCTAGTTGCTTGATAGACATTTCTGCCATCTGCTCCCTTCTCAAGGAACCAGCAAGTGTTGTTTCCAAAGATTTCAACTGTTTAATTATTAATCAATGGCATGCATGATCAGCAATAGAAGGAAAATCAAGCTCATGCTAATTTCAGATGACCATAACACCCATGAAATACATTTACCCCCTCAAACTACAAACTATATTGCAGTGTGACTTCCAAATTACCGATTGCATCACATGACACCTCAATCTGAAATTTCAGTTACAATGTGCATCCTTTAAGGCCTGAATTTTACAGGACATTCATGTCCACACCATACCAAAGTACTAGGCTATTTTTTATATTATTTGACACAGGTTGTATCTAGCTATACCCGCTAGGGGTGAAAACCGGAAATGCGGTTTGGACCACATTTCCGGTTCTCCTAAATTAAAGGACCGGTCCGGTCCACTTATAAGTGGTCCAGTCCGGTCCGGTCCACTTAAGTGGTCCGGACCGGGTTTTTTTTCTTTTCATTTTTTTAGGTTAATTTCGAAGGGGGAATGACATATAAAAATGTAGAGTTTTAGTTTAGATTAAAATTAAACTTTTTAAGTTTGTAATTTGTATTAAAAAATATATAAAAAAACATTTTTTATTTATATTAATAAATCCGGTCCGGTCTGGTTTGTCAAAAGGCATGGACCAGACCGGACCGGTTTTGTTCAGCCCTAAAATACCCACACAATCCCCTAAATGGAATAGCCAATATTGAGACATCCAGGTAACCCGAAAATCTCTTATTTCACCAAATACACTATCCATGTGAGACTTAACATATACAGATAAGCCACTCTATAATTAAAACTATCCAATCCAAAGTATTATACTATAATAACGAACTAAACTCAAGAAGAAGAAACTACCACTGATAACAAGTAACGAAAAAAAGGTTCAAAGACAAAGAAGGACAAATTAATAACATTTTCCCACCATCGGTATCAATCCCACTAAATTTTCTATATAGACGTGTCATGTAACTTTAAAGGACTACTATAAGTCGAGCAAACAAAAATATTTGTACCTGTTTGGTAGACAGTCTAACAATACCCTTGGATTCATTCTGTTGTAGATCCATGTCAAGTTCATTCTCTATACAAACATTTTCTTGTTCTGGCAGTTTATCTTTGACAGTTGCTAAACCAAATGACAATGATCTCGAAACATTTTGACGTTTAAGAACAGAAAGCTCCACCTGTTTCAAAATCAACTAGTCATTTCAAACAACTATTTGACATATAGGAACTTACAACTAAATAAAATATGCAATATCACCTTCAGAAGTTGTATCTGGTGCTGTAGTGCAATAACATCCCCTGTAGAATCTTCATTCACCACAGCCTACACCATAAAGGGGAACATGATCAATAAGAAAAAATAGATGGATGCCTTTGAGATATTCCACTAGTAAAGAAGTTTACATTATTCTGAATAAGTTTCGCTCTCTGAGCAAACTTAAGGGTATTCAATGTTTCAGCTGCACAGCTGCAAGAAACATAAAGGATAGAAAATATGAAAAAAAGAAAGGTCCATTGCACGTTGATAACAAGTGTGTAGTTGAAATGAAAGAAAATCACTTAAAAGCATGGGAACTAACCAGATAGAAGGGCTGACATTTGCAATGATTGTTGTCTTTGAGTTTCCACCAAGTGAATCCTGTTTTTTTTCCATGTCTAACATCAGGACCACGAAACATAAGACTGATGAAAGGAAAGGAAAATAACAATAACCTGAAGTAGAAAGGTTAGCCTTGAATCTCTGTAGGGAACATGTCTCAACTTCCCATGTGCAACATCCACTAGAACCATTATTACATGACTGCAAAATGCAAATGGTCATCCACAGTATTTATAAGGCCTAGCCAAATCAGAATAACATGATGCGTACTAGAGCAGTATGGTAATTGAAATAGTACCCCAGAGTAGACAATGATTTGTTTATATTCGCAGCTTCCTTTAAACGCTCACCCTCAGCACCTGAAGTTTTTTGCCTGTTATGAATACAGATTTGCTTAGAAAGGGGAACAGCATTCAAATATATGCTGAATTACATATAATCAAACAAGCTCAGGTATGATTCCCTACCTCTCTGAACCAGCAAGATCCACTAGGTTTAATCTTGCAAACCGCAGGTTAGTCGTGGAATCCTTTTCCCATTTACACTCAATTATGCATGTAAATACACTATGTGAACGACTACTCTCTCTGTTCATATTTGTAGCTGCAACTCTCCTATTTGAAGAACCCTATGTGCAAGAAACCACAAATACATGTTTGAGAAACCACAATACTAAAGCAAGAATGATCGTGTATACCCCTCTAAACGTGTGAAATCCATACATGCATGCACACAAACATACAGCCCAAGTAAGCAAGCCCAAAGTGAATATTGAGGTTGAAAAGATTAGTCACCTGAGTTAAAAGCCTCAGAATTTCACTGACAGTTCGAACTTCAAATTCAGACAAATTTTCAACATAGACACCTTTCTTGACATCCTCTCGGAGCTATTAAGATTTGAACAACAAACAAAGAAATGAAAAGAACAGCATGAAGGAAAGACATCAAAGTAACCAAAGTCACGCACTTAAGAAAGAACCAAACCTACCAGCAAATTAGTAGATGAGGGATCGAGGAGGTCCGCAATTTGTTCATTGCATATCTCTAGAAAGGAACACTTGCAGGTATATTTTAGTTTTTCATCTTTTCGGCTTTCCTCTTCCTATGAATAGAAGAATGAATGAGAAACATATGCTGACCACAATTATAACCTTGAGCATATCCTAAAGGTGAAGCAACAAAAAGTGCTAAAAATTACCGCCTGAATCCTTGCAAATAAGAATTCAAAAATACGTGGTGTCATTCCACGATGTGGACTCGGCTTGACTTCTAAGTCATCAATCTCGCCGAGCATTGTATACGTCTTCCCACTTCCTGTCTGCACGACCAAACTTGCTCATTTATAATGTGTTTTGGAACTTTTAGGGAGGAAAAAAAAAGAGCTTGTCCTATTGCCTTCACTTGTTATGGTTCAATAAACTCGCTCAGTCTGTTCCAATGAAATTAGAAAATATTTGAGCTTACGCCTACAGTCAATTTGTTTAATAAATTTCTATCAATGCTGATTTTTTCTTAGAACTTGTATTAACAGAAAAGATGACTATGGAAAGAATGGTATTCGGGGTTTTGTCCAGGCAGATGTCCCCACCTTCTTGTTCTTCCACAAATATTAAAACTCAAGCAGCTAGGAAAAGACAAGATTTAGGTACTACAAGCTCCGCATAGAAGTATTATATAGATAAACATTTAGAGAGGTATATAGATCAAACTGCAGATATGGGCAAAATCAGGGGGCACGTCATTAATATTTGATTACCAAGAGGACATATCCAATACTTATGTTGGCCGTTGCATAGTAACTTTCTTCTCCTAAAAAATGAATCAAGTCTGCAAATCTCCCTCTTTATGTGCCAATGTGTCCTATATGCATCTTAGCCAAACCACATGGAACAACTAGACATCTAATCTAGTGGCAGAACTTATAGGCCAAGACAAAATATCCCATTGTACTACCAATCATGTATTTAAGTTAGTGGACATCTTATCTCTAAGGGTCATACCTGACCATAGGCAAACATACAGCTATTGTATCCCGACAGGCAATTCTCTACCATTGGCAGACCGACCATCCTAAAAAGCGTTTCCTGCAAAGCCAACAATGAACAATACAAAACAGATAATCTTTTAAACTAAATGAAAAATCCATCCTATATCATTATTCCTTTGTTGTCTCAAATCATACCTGTTCCACTGTTTCACATGCTACATGGTCGAATGTAAATCGGGTTTCTGGTTGCCCAATCCAAGTAACGCTTTGAGCACTCTCTTGCCTCAAGCACCGGTTGTAACCATTTGTACTCTTTTCCATGCTATTGAGAGGACGGGAGCGTATAAGAACCTAAATGAAGCCAATTAGCATAACTTTCGCCTTATAAGTTAAGATTTTCAAATTCTAATGCCTCAATTCCTAGTTCCCGTTAGTTATCATAAGACGATAACAACATACTCACAATGTCAGCAAAATCCCCCATCATACTTTCAGCACATTTTTCTACTCATTTAAAGTATCATCTCACACTATCGGGAAACCACGAATGCCATAATGAGGATCCAAGTGAAGCGTACCTGTACATTGTGTTCCATCCAGAATGAAGGATCTTCCTTTAGGTCAAAGTGAGGCACTTCCACAGTGTTAACAGCTGTAGCTGGACCACTAGAAATCGGAAACCCTTTATACAATGCGGCAATGTTCCCCGCGCGAGCAATGGCATTCCCATCTACCCTACTCCGGATCCCTGAACTTGGAGGCTTACTAACACTCTTAGTTGGCGTGCTTTTGGTTGAATTGCTCTCAGAATAACTGGAAGTAGCCCTTCCCACCACCCGATTTGTCCGAGGAGTCATACTAACCAAACCGCCATTTCCAGTTCCAACACATGCTTTCAATTGGACTGAATAATTCCCTCCGTCATCACGTGAATCACCAGTAATTGTACCGAGCTCGTGCTTTTGAGCCCACCCAAATCGATTTTTCCCTGAAAAGCCAACTCCGTGCTTGTCCGGAGTGCGAAGAGGCAATGTGGGATCCGAAATTTTGCCCTTCGCCTTGGTTGGAGTCCTTTCAACCTTACTCCTAAACCCCGCCTCCTGTTCCTGCTTAGGGTGTTTAATCGGTTCTTGGATTGTGTTTAGCGGAGGCCTCGACAAATCGGTTCCGTTTTGAAAAGCCGACAAATCCTTAGGGCTTACGGGAATATTCTCAATCTCCTCGTTCTTACCAGAATTCCGCCGCAATAGTTTGAAGTCTCTCAGCATTCTGATAACAGAAGGGAATGACGTAAAACTATGGGGAAGTGAATCTCATGGATGGTGGATGGGAAATGAGCCGCAAGGAATAGTGCATGCGGAGTGTGCGTACCTGAAAGTGGAGATAGAAAGCAGAAGCCCAAGATGCCGAATTCGTTGGTTCCCTGCAATTGCTTTGATGGAAATAGAGCTAAAACTTAAGCTATTTTTGGTGCGAATCTGGAAGTAGATATTGATTCAATAATACATCTTCGTGATCTCTCTCTCTCTCTCTCTCGCTCTCGCACTCTGTACAGTAGTTTCAAAGGGTCTAGTGTGTCTTTTACCTGGGAGAGACGGGGGTCGGGGGGTGCTCAATGGACGGCTGAGATGTATTCTAGATTTGAAAATGGAGATGCCGGAAACCATTACCGCGCGGTCTTCTGATTTGAACTGGAAGGGCTTTTTGGTCAAAAAGTAAATTTCAAGGGCACAATTTTTAAATTTCAACGGCTAGATGACAATGTGGCTTTGGGCTGTGGACCTACCTATATCCTTTTTTTTATTGTCCATGTTATGCTGGGCTGTGGACCTATCTCTTGATTGCTCAAGGAATTGGTCGGGACATTATGGGAGCAGATGCGCTCGCCGCTCAAGACCAGATTGACCCAATATGTCGGGTATGTTTGAAGGTGAAAATTTTGGGTATTGGGGTTTGAGAAATATTATAAAGTAAAAATATATTATTGGAGTTGGTGAAAAAGTGAAGAGAGAAGATTTTTAATAAATATTATAATAGTAAAAAATTATGTGGTGAATTTTTTATTAGTAAACCTAAAATTTTGAGCCAACTAATTTGGGCTCAAAGATGAAGTTGACTCTCAATTTTCTTCAAATACTGTTCTTATTGTTGTATAATTAGCCCAAAAACCCATCAAATCTTCAAGTAAGGAAGATTTAAGGATTTTCTGTTGCGAATTATTATTAGGAGAAAACATCGTAACACATCCCATATGTTTGTAACAAAATCAAAATGCCCTCCTCAATTAGTTTCAATTTATCTGATTATACCCATAAGTTACAAAAAAAAATTGTGGTCCTATAATAATGTTTAATGACTATAATGCCCCTCCAAAAAAATTATTAGAAATAGTAAGGAATTCAAAAAATTTAAAAGTAATAACAAAATTAAAACGTTAAATAATATTCCTATTTTCTTTTTCTTTTTCTTTTTCTTTTTTATTCATTTTTTTAATATTATCTTAGAATGGCATTTAAGTCATTACACAACTTTATACAAATTAATTTTTTAAAAAACTAAGGGACGTAATCTGACAAATTAGAGAAATCAAGGTAAACACTTTGATTTTAGAGGAAAAACAAGGACTAGCGTCCACATCATTCATAAGTTTTGGACTCTTTAAATTTTAGGGAAATTCAATTTTTAGTCCTTAAATTTTAGTTTTTACCCCCTTTCACGAATTAGTCACTAAGTTTCAAAATTTTATTTTTCAATCACTTAGTTATTACCTTTTTAATAATTGGTCTTTCGTCGCTGAACTAGAGGAGCTACTGGGAGCACCGAACACATTGCCTTCGCCAAGTCACCTCCATTTTTCCACATCGGCAACACTCTCTATTAAAACTACCCAAACGACTTCGTTTATGCCTATTCTCTAAATTGCTTCTTCTTCCTTGCGCAAGTACAACAACTCCATCAAGGAACATGCTACGAGAAAGTGTGTGTTTGAAGAAGGTGGTTTGGGTCGTTGGTGACGCAGATGCATGTAGTGGGTGCGATTAGGAACGTAAGAATTTTCAAAGATATCATGAACTCCTTGGTAGAAGAAGGAGTTGTAGGGTTTGGATTCAGTCCAGATCGTACGGGTCCAGACGCATCCAGACCTGTGATCTGGATTAAATCCCACGGAATGGACAACAAAGAGGCATCCACATCATTTAATGAGACCTCTATGTCGTCGGCTGGGCTCTTTGCTGAGCGAGTCAGGCGCTCCTCCAACCATTTTTTTTCTCCACATCTGTACTGGTCGGACCACTATAATTTATGTGCGACCATACCTACAATCGGTACAGCTTTAGCTTCAAAATCCCTTCACAATTCAAAACTCATTTCAAAATCATTCGACGTTTCAAAACCCTCAAATCCCTCCAATTTCAAAATATTTCTCCCTCAAAATCTCTTGGTCACTTAAAAAGAGTACAAGAAGGTTTCCAATTGAACAAGAGATCATGTTAATTGCCACGTTACAAGTACGATAAATGGACTCATTGGAAGCTTGAAGTGGAGCTAGAGGCAGAGTGACAATTGAAAGAACAATAGCTGCAGCATGTTCATAAGATTTCGAAATGAGATTTGAAATGAGGGATTTGGGAATAAAATGGATTAAAACGAGTGTTCGCGTCGCAGTGGTCGGAAGTGTAGTCGCACGTAAATTATAGTAGTCCGACCGATACAGATGTGGAGACAAAAAAGAGTCCTGAATGCACGCTGGCTCGCTCAGCAAAAGGTTGAGCCAAGTCGACGATAAAGAAACTTTATTAAATGATGTGGAAGTCTCTCTGTCGTCCATTTCGTGGGATTTAATCCAGATCGCGGGTCTGGATACGTCTAGACCCGTACGGTCTGGACTGAATCCGAACCCGGAGTTGTACCGGTAGTCATTCAAGTTCTAGTCTCAGGCACAAGCTCCGTTCAAGAAAAGGTTGCAAATTGCATTGCCTATTAGCCTCATCCGGTATTCATTCAAGATCTGATCGATGCTGAATTAAGAACACTCTATTTTGCATGTTCCATTGTTTTTGTCATAGTGGCAGATTCCGTGTGCTCTGGAAGGAAGCTTTGCTTTGGAGCTTCTTTCATCTTCCCCGTCCCTAATGGAAGTATAATATATATGAAATTTCTTCCTCCTTTGCTCTTTGCTCCGAAAGACTCGGTCAAGCTAAGTATTGTATAGTTGCATGCTATTTCGCCTCTATCATGGGGATTGAGAAACATGCGTTGTTTTGGGAGTTCACATGCAGACGTGCAATCAGGGGCGGAGATAGGGACGGGAGGGGGCAGCCGCCCCCCTCAGGTCTAAAAAATAATAATAATCTACAGCTTTATAGCTCATTTTTGGAGAAATCCACTATTTTCATTTTTTGTTTCATTTTTAATCTACAACCTTTAATGAGCATCTAATTATTTTGTGTTTAGTTATACTTTCTACTTGTCAGTAAATATTTTGGGAACATGCAATTCATTCCTTAGACCCATGATTTTCATTAGTATTCACATTTTATTTTGTTGGTTTGTAGTGATAAATTTACCCAAATACATTTATAATTAGTACGAATAAATTGCCTTGAATCATGAATGCATTGACATTTGATATGAATAAATTTATACACTACTATTCCTATTCACTAAAACTAATAGATAAATAATTTTTCAGGTTTCGTAAATAATTTTATATCACATCATGGGTAAGCCACAAACAATTGATGCATTTTTTAAGAAAAAGAATGTTGATTTGGGTTCTAAGATGTCTTCCTCATCTTATAATCCTCAACCTCTAATTCTTGAGCAAGAACAACGTCCTTCTAAGATTCCAAGAACTGAATCTCAAGAAGTTGATATTGATACTATAGAACGTGATCCAGGAAAACATATTCAGATATGTGAACATCCAGTTAATCAGCAAGATGGAATTAGAAAAGCTTATCTTAAGGCGGGTCTATATCAATATATTCCTGCAGCTGGTACTGAGTATCCATTTACAGAATTTGGAAAAAATCGTCGACGGTTTTCTTCATCTTGGTATAAACAATTTCTTTGGTACTCTCCTATAACTGATGCTGCATATTGTCTCTATTTTTTTCTAGATTGTCCTTATGCATATTATGTACATTGTATGGCTCATCAAATACAACTAGTATTGGTTGCAGTAGCAAGAGATGTGATGCCGGTTTGTGATTTTTTTTTTATGAAACTAAGGTCCATTGTTAATGTTGTTGGTGCCTCTTGTAAGTGCAATGATGAACTACATGTCAATAAAGCAGCTGAAATTGCGCATTTAATTGTCATTGATGAACTTGAAACTGGAATAGGGGCAAATCAAATTTATTTTTAATCATATTATTTAAAATAATTTTCGTTTCTGCCCCCTATACAAAGTTCCTGGCTCCGCCACTGCGTGCAATTAGACCAGCTTTAGCCGCCAATGATGTGATGCCGCACATAAGTCCTGCCTCAACTCGGCAGCAAGTGAAGCTGCATATGCTCTAGAGGGAGCGCGTGAAACTCAGGTCCTCATCTTCATCTACTTCTGCCAATGAGGATTGAATAGGAAGCACAGCGAATAGAAGGGAAATAGAGGCGACAAAGCGAGAGACAAAGTTTAACAGCAAACTAGGGATTGCTGACTTGAAAACCCACGAAAAGCTCTTCAAAAATTACAACGGAGCATAACACTTGTGACTAAAATAACCTTCTTTTGCAAAGCTGACTACCGTGCCCCCACCTAGGGGTGCAATTCCAGTCCGACCTTCGATTCCTGTTCTGTCACCGGTTTCGGGAAGCTGAGGTCTGGCCCTTCTAGGAACCGGAATTAGAGGTAGATTTAAAGGCTCCTCGAAGGCGAAACCAAAAGCGGTGGTTTTCGCCGGTTCAACGGAAACTGGTTCCGTTGGTTTTTATTTTATTTTTTTAACTAAATATTAAAATGACGTCGTTTTACATTAAATAGAACTACGTTGTTTAGTTGGTTTTTTTATAAAAGAAAATATATAATATACCGTGTTTTGTTTTGATCCACAGTGAAAAACCCTATCCCCTCCCCCTCCCCCTTCTCCTTCGAGAATCGTAACCCTCAGCCTCTCTTACCGGTCACTGCCTCAGCTCTCTCTCTCTCTCTGTTCGTTTGCCATTGTTCTCTCTTTCTTCTCTTACAGTCTCTCTCTCTCTCTCTCTCCCTCTGCTGACTGGTAAGCTCTGGCGACCTCCGCTGCTTCTCTCTCTCTCTCTCTGTAAGTGGTAAGTTGGTAACCTAGGTTTGTTTTCTCATCTTGTATGTGTAAATGTGATTTCTGATTTAATTCCACTCCTGTTTTGTTTTTTTTTCCTTTTGGGTTTCTTTCTTTATGGTTCTCATAACGTGTTGTGTGGTTCACTATAAAAATTGTATGTGTATGTGTAACCTAGGTTTGTTGCGTGATTCACTTGTAAGTTGTATCTTCATAGCATGCTGCGTGATTCATTTGTAAATTGTATCTTCTTTGTTTGCAATTTGTAACAAAGTATTGTTTCTTGATGTTGATGTCTCTTATTTGCAGCACTTAAATTTGATAGTGGACTGCCTGGTTGAAACTTGAAAGGGACAGGGTCAGAGTCACTGGATTTATTTGATAGGCGTTATTAGTCACTACATGTTGGTTTAACATAATGAACTTTATAATGTAAGGGAGATTACAATGTAACAAAATATTGATTAAAAAAAACAATAAAATTTGTTATGTGATATGTCAAACAAAATATTGATTAGAATATGTTATGTGATACATTAACATAAATAAAATAATTGATCTATTATCATATAATTTGTTATGTGATATGTCGAACAACGTGATAGTTCTCTAAACATGAATATGTTTTCATAGATACTATACTTAGTCCAAGTTGATCTGTTTTCATGAATTTGTTATGTGTTATGTGATATGTTTTCAATATTTGATTTGTGAATCTGTTAGATACCATGTTTAAAAAAGGTAATAATTCAGTGACTGAAAAATAGAATTTTGAAACTTAGTGACTAATTTGTAAAAATTAAAAAAAAAACCTAAAGACTAAGAATTGAATTTCCCTAAATTTTAGTCCTTTGAGTTTTTGTAATAGATCATTGGGTTTCAAATTAGTTGTCCACATCACGATCCAACATATCTAATAAGCGAAATGGTGCAACATGGGGAGATGAGCTTGATTAAGCTAGATTGGAATATCAGCATTTTGTGTGATACGTAGCGACAGTGGGTGACATGGTGTGTTAAATGTGACTAGCTTAACTTATTAGACAAATGGGGGCGTCACGTAATGCGGTTGACTTGAATTTTCTGCTAAGGTGAATTTTTTGTCATTAGTTGATATATAACGACAGGGCTGGTATAAGGATTTTTATTTAAAGAACCAAAGACTGAAATTTGTAATCTCAAAACCCAATCCATTATGAAAACAGGGTAAAACAGAATGACCAAAAATGATTTTTCTCAACTCAATCCAGAACTAAAGTAAAGTTGTTCGTTAATAATTTTTTTGTTTGCAATGCCATGAATATTAGATCACGAAACTGGACTGGATTATACCACTCCAAATCGGTCCTTACAAAAAAAACTCCAAAAAGGCTTAAAAAGTTAAAATGCTAAGAGGCCCAAACAAAAAAATACCCAAAATATCATGGCTCAAACCGGCCAAAACCGTCTAATCCGGACCGGTGATATTAGAATGATCGGTCCGGTCCGGTCTGATATGTTCACTCTACGAAATTACCGGTTCGGCCGGCCGCACCGGACCGAACCGGCTATTGGACAGTCCTACTAAGATGTCTGAATTTATGATCATTGTCATATTTTGTGTAGAATCTACTGCCAGCCTCCATCTTGAATAACATGGTATTTGTGTAAGTAAAATTTTAGGGTAAAATTTTAGTAGTTGTGAAAAAGTGAGAGAGAGAAAGAAAAAGTGAAAAAGTTAGTAAAAAGGTGAAAAAAGTTAGAGAAAAATAAGGAGAGAGAATGAAAAAGTAAGTGAAAAAGTGAAAAAAAAAGTTAAAGAAAAAGTAAGGAGAGAATGAAAAAATAAAGATGTTAAAATTGTAGTAAAATTTTGTTAAAATTGTAGTGTACACAAATGCCATGTTTCAATCTATCAACCGAGCGGGCCTTATGGCCCTGCCGACAGTCGGGCCATCGTCCCTTCTTTGGATGACTCGAACTCATTGAACCGATGGATGGGCTGAACCAATTTTGCGGCCTTGTGTCCATTTTCGGAGTTGGGCCATGTGATTTTCTGGAGTAAATGCTGGAAAACAGTCCGTTTTATTAATGATAATAAACATAAAAAAAATTATATCCAATAGCACTCATTGACCTTTTTTTTACCTATTCTTATAAAATTATACTTTCAACTATTTTTTTTCTCAAAATTTAATAAAATTCTAATCTACCTCAATTTTTACAATATTTACAAAATTTTCAAAATATCTATTGTTTGCAGACACTAATTTAAGCAAATGATTACTTAAGGCTTACGTGCTAGACATGCTATCCGGTTAAAAGTATCCATTCTCGAGCGATTCTCGGGATGCTATTTCGTCTCGTTGTGGCGATGATAGGGTCGCTGGGGCCCGTTTCCAGCATTATCTTTCATTCTCATAATTGTGGCAAGGACGTTTTGCTTGCATACTAGTAATGAAGTCATGTCTCTTACTCTGGCACTGGCTAAGATCTATGCGTATTGCTTATCAAGTTGCATCAAATTATTTGATGGGGCTTGCCGGCTTGGGATATGATTACGTGTTTGGAGAGAGAGAGAGAGAATTTCTGGATAATATCGTTTGGAGATACCCAATAGCCAAATTTAGCTGCATACCGGAATTACTTATAAATATATATCGGATTCGGGAACTCCCTCTTCTGATTTTCTTTGGGTATATAATGTGATACGATTGAGTTTGATGATGGCATGCATGTGTTCTTCTATTTGAATTTTTGTTAAGGCTACGTACTAGTGTTTTTTCTTTTTTTCTCATCAATGATTTCGAAATAAAAAGTATCATTCGAATTGCTTAAGAGAGGGCCCGGTAGAACACCGTCGGAGAAGCTGGGTTTCCTTTTTTTTTTTTCAATAGTGACGCGTAGAAAAGACAAAAATGAAGAAAATCATAGGATCCTTTGCTTTTTTTTTTTTAAGCATAGGCAGTGGCGGAATCAGGATTAAAATCCTAGGGTGTCGAACTTTAAAACTTTAAAGGTAAAATGACAAAAAAAAATTTTTCTTTGTAATGCAAAAAATTGTCTTAGAATTACAACATCGAAAATTAAGGACTAAAAACATTAAAAATATTGAATGAATACGAAAAATTATTGAATGGATGCAAAAAATTGTCTTAGAGTTACTCCCAGTTCTAATGGATACAAAACAAGTATTAGCTAGACTTCCCGATTGAAACAAAAGCAACAAGCACATGAACTCATAGCCTTTTTTATGGTTGATAGAGAAAGAGAGCAAGTTACACAAATGGGTCAGTCAGTGACTGTTCAGCAGGAAAAGGTCCATAATTTTTTTTTCTAAATCTTCCTTCTTGGAAGCATTCTAGATACCAAAAAAGAATCTGACAATACGATTTTACTTTTCTTATTTGAACTTGGCACCATCCTCACTTTAAATGATGCTTTGTCCCCCTCTTCCTAGTTCCTTTGCCAAGCTCACCTCCCCATGAGCATATGTATTCTGTGAACCCACACACAGTGTCACAGAGGGTGAGGTTTTGACAATAGCCTCGTTGGGCTTGCAATCAACATAGTTGAAATTTTTATTGGTACACAACAGTCTAGACTATCATGCCAGGAATAAAACTCTGCAAATTTTTATTAGTACACAGTAGTCCATCAAACAGATAAGAAAAATTCAACCACCCCACAAGGCATGGCAAACACATAACAATGAAAAAACAAGCCCGCCCGGGTACGAAAAATGGTCTATGATTACATAAACTACAAGTGCAACCATAAAAGAATAAGGGTTAATGAACAAAATAGTCCCTGGGTTTTATGCCCTTTATCGATTTGGTCACTGTGTTTCAAATTTGGTCACATAAGTCCTTAGGTTATCCCCATTTATCGATTTGGTCCTTCCGTCTCCTCTGTGCACAGTCAGTTAACGGTGGGCCACGTCACCACCAATAATATTGCGACACGTGTTTTTTTAAAAAAAAAATCCACCTGGCATATTCGTAAAAAAAAAACTCGAACGGGGGAGACCCCCCCATTCGCGCAACCAAGGGAGCCCAGATCTGGGCTCCCCGTCGCCGGCGTGGACGACTCCCCTGCTTAGGGGTGGCCGGGAGCCACCCACCCCGGCCACAACTCGCGGCGCGAGCCGCCCCGGAGACGGGGCTCCCTTGGTCGCATGAATGAGGGGTCTCCCTCGTTCGATTTTTTTTTTTTTTTTTTTTTTTTACGAATATGCCAGGTGGATTTTTTTAAAAAAGCATACACGTGTCGCGATATTATTGGTGGTGACGTGGCCCACCGTTAGCTGACTGTGCACGGAGGAGACAGAATTGGACGGAAGGACCAAATCGATAAATGAGGATAACCTAAGGACTTATGTGACCAAATTTGAAACTCAGGGACCAAATCGATAATGGACATAAAACCCAGGGACTATTTTGGTCATTAACCCAAAGAATAATTGGAAAACAGAAAAGACTTCAAAAACCAGATCATCCACTATATAAATTGATAATGCATTGAATGCACAACAATCCCAATTCCCAAACAGTAGAAACTATACCGTAAGAGAGGCTCCAATTGAAATTGAGTCCTCCTCAAAAGTCAAAATAGTAGAGACTAAACCGTTAGAAGTGAGATTAGTTCACAATTTCATTCTATCCGAATTACCAAATCCCATTCGGCAATTCCAAATCCCAAATCCCTAACTAATTTCACAAAATCTTCAAACTCTCAAATCACAATTTCATAAAATATGTTCAAAATTCAAATTATCAAATATGTAACATGTTCTGATCTTTTGATGTTCACCTGTGAAAAAGAGAGAGAGAAGTGGCCGGCGGCGGGTCGCGGGTGGCTGAGAGATCAAAGAAGTGAGATTCTGAGAGATGAAAATAACAATCTGGTATACGTACCTGGTGCGGCTGACGGCGGTGGCCGGTGGTCGTGGGGTTGTGGGCAATGGCGCAACGCTGCAACGATGGGGGGTCGTTTCATCCTCTGCTTAGAAAAAAATAAAAAGGGTCGGGCCCAATGGGTATCGGGCCCAGGCCACCTCATTGGAAAAAAAAAACAAAAACAAAAAAATTAGTAAAAAAAATTGTAAAATCCGGTTCCAGGGGTAGTTGCCGCCCAGGGTCGCTACCCCTTCCTTCCGCCACTGAGCATAGGATCCTTTGCTTGCTTAGCTGTAATGGTGATTCAGAGGCTGGGGATGTGCATGGAACTAGTAAGACTGGCAATACAGTTCGTCATGGTTGTAGCCGAAGCAGTCGGCGTAGCCATCTAGCAGAACGGCCCCCCACAGCAAACATACCTTGGTTCTGGAACTCCCGTGGCTTTTAATATTGCCTCTCTCCCCTAGACGTTTCCTCTTATCCATTAGTCAATTGTTCAGACAACCCTTTGAGTTGTTTTGGTAGCTTCTTTTTCTTCTTCTTTGTCTTTGTCTTTGTCTTCTTCTTTCTTCTACCATCTCGGTAGGCCTGAGCGGAACCAGGATTAGAAGCCAACCATGACGAACTTTTAAAGTGAAATGATTGAAATTTTTTTCATACTTAATGCTAAAATCTGTCTTAAAATTACAATATTAAAAATTAAAGACTAAAAATATTGAAATACACATATCGTACTATGTACTACGACTAAGAGGGGGCAACTGGATCCTGCGTTTCTGCAAAATCTGAAAATGTTGCAAAACGACTTCGTTCTCTATATTTTCAAAAATTTCCCGCTCGATGTACACTACCATGCAATCATTCATCCAGTCATCTCCCAACCTATTACGCAAATCAGTCTTGATAATTTTCATCGCAAAGAACACTCTCTCAACGGTTGCAGTCGCAACTAGTAAGACCAATGCTAACTCAATAAGCTGATAAACTAGTGGATACAAAATTGTTTTTTTGGTCTCAACCATATTTATAGCAAGACCTCCAATATCTTGAAGCCCAAAAAAAAGCATCATGCAATCTAACATCTCTAATCTAGGTTTCAAGCTGATCTCTAAGAAACAACTTCTCAGTTGTTGGGAAATCTTCTGGATAAAACTCAGCAAGACGACATAACCTATCAAAATCAAATGTTGAAAATGAGTCCCTTGGATCAAGACATGCTATACAAATAAGTAACATACTTGCTTCTGTGAAACGATCATTCATCTCTTGAGAAATTAAATCAATAACCTGACAAAACACTTCCACAGGAAAATAATGCAAATAAGTAATTGTTTACCCATCACGCCTCGAACGTGTGAGTTGGTATAATATCTTCCATATTGGGCACATTGATTGAATTATTCAGAAGACAAAATGTTTTGACTTGTTCCAAAAATTCATCCCATCCTATCTTCCTCAACTCCTGCAACCGTTCCCTCACAACTCTAACCAAACTCATAGCATTAACAATGTATTGATCCTTTCGCTGTAAAGCTTGTGACAATGCATTTGTAATTCCCATTATCTTCCTCAACAAATGCAGAGCAAATACAAATTCATTGTTTTGCATCTTGCCCATCAAGCTCCTAGCCATGACTCTTTGTTCTGGGAAAGTATCATCCTCATTTATGGTTTCAAGAACGTCTAACACGGCTGACCACATAGCAAAGAGACGCGTTATTGTGGTGTAATATGAACCCCAACGAGTGTCACCTACAATATCATGGGAATTAAAAATCAATAAACAAAGAAAGGAAAAATAAATGGTCTAAAATATTGTAATGAGATATAATAATCAACGAGTATCACCTGGTCGTACAAGACTGGTTTCTTGATTTTTGCCCATTCCACTAGAAATCTCTCTATTTTCCAACCTTTCCACTATCTTCTCATGTTGACTTTGCCGAAGATTATCTTCTTTGTTTTCTAGTCGGTCACCAACTGGCTGAGCTGGCCCTTTATTTTTGTACTTAAATGAAAAACATTCACCAAAACGATTCTATATCATATATAAGTGAACTACGTGCTAACAGCTAACCTGAGGCTGAGGAGGCAGCCTACCGCTTGCTGCTGCTGATTTGAGAGAGAGAGTCACGTCGGGTGTTTGTGAGAGTGAAAATCTGAGAGAGAGGAGCTGAGAGAGGCACGACCGCCGCACAAATAGAATTGCAGAAGGTTAACAAAAAAATTGAAACGGTGTGTTTGCAGCGTTTCTGGCTTCAGGCGTGAGAGAAAATCTGGGGAAGGATGAGAGTGAGAGATCAGATGCACGGTGAAGATTTTGAGGCCTGCGATGCAGCATGCTGTTTTAGAATATCTTTTTTGGCTGTCGGGCTGTGATGTCTACAGGTTTGGGCTCAAAAATTAAAAGCCTGGTGGACTGGACAACTTACAATATGAGACTGGAGTAAGCTTCATTGACCTGGGCCCTAGGCTCAACAATGGAGGCCCAAGCCAACCTATTTATAAAAAAAATTACATGTAGAAATATATTTTGGGCGGAACCAACCATGGCGGCCGCCATAGTTCGCCATGGCTTGGTTCCGCCCCTGTTACAGGCTGAATTGATGTCACTTAGACGTACCTATTTTTGGACCAGATGCGAATGTGTAGTTACAATGGAATTGAAGTTTCATAGAGATCATATCAAATTATCGATCTTTGTGAACTCAGTCTAGAGTTTTCTTCGTGCGAGTCATATAATTCACGCGTTTAGTTCCAGAGTAACCTTCACAAGGATTATCACTTAGCAGTAGAATTGCAACGCGGTGTGCTCAGTGGCGGAATCAGAATTTAAGTTGAGGGGAGCAAACTCTTAAGGCAAAATAACAAAAAAAAATTCTACTAAATACAAAAGGTGTCTTAGAATTAAAATATTGAAAATTAAAGACTATAAGTATTAAGAATATTGAAATACACGTACTATACTATTTGTTGTGACTCAGATGTGACAATTGGATCATACATGTATGTATCTTTTGAAAACGTTACAAAAAAACTTTGTTCTCAATAGTTTCAAAAAATTCACTCGATGTATACTACTATGTTATCATTCATCTAATCATTTCTCATCTTATTACGCATCTCAGTCATGATAATCTTCATCGTAGAGAACACTCTCTCAACAGTTGCAGTCGCAACATTTTTAAATTTATAATCTAATTCATTGTTTTAAAGAATATTAATATTCAATCGAATAAAGATAGATTTACAAAATTTTATCATTATTTAAAAAGTGAAAAAAGAAAACCTTTTCACGTGCAGAAGCAATAATATGTTTAAAAACAAACAAAAAGGGAGGGAAAATGGAAATTGCTCGAGTCCCACTATCGGTCCTCGTTGATTCAGTAGCAATCAAACATTTCGTTGCATTCTGGGCGTAACATATATATAAAAACATTTTTTATATCGTGTGTCACTCTCATGCAGTATTTTCCTTTTTCGCATAACATATATAATATAAAGGGACAATGCGCGGGGGCTGGCCAAGGGGGTAGACTTGGAAGCCTGAAGGCAAATATATGTTGAAAAATAAAAATAAAAATGCTTTAATTTGACAGAACAGAGGGGGGCAGCCACCCAGGGCGCCCCTCAGTGCTGCCACCACTAGGTGTGCTCAAGCTTGTTTCAACGCGGCCTAAGGTGTGTTTTGTGGGAAAACATTCAATTATAAGAAATCAACTTCTAAGTTCAACGAGTTGTATATGATTTAAACAAATAAATCGTTTAAAGTTGGTCACATCATTTAATAGGAATGAGTTAATAATCAAATAAATTTAATCTCACCTTATCTTGTTAAATGAGACAGATTTTGATAGTTAGATTTATTTTATTGAATCTTAATCCATAAACTTAGAATTATAACTTGAAATTGAATCTTTTTTCCCTATTTTATTATAAGGAACTGAATTTTTTTTCCATAATTTAGTTAGGTTTGGCGTCAAACATGGAACCTTTAGTTCGGTTAGCTTTGGCTTAATATTCCTGTTGGTCCCTAGGGTTTAACCTTTTTCTCAATTTGGTCTTTAGGGTTCAATTCGTTCCACACTAGTCTCTGGGCTGTTTCACGTTTTGCATCTAGTCCATTCGTCAATTAATTTAACGGGAAATTCGAACACGACAGATAGAAGCCACCTCAGGTGTGATGAAATAGCGACACGTGTCCCCTGATCATGTCAGATCTCCGAGTGAAACACAGAGGTACACGTATGGTGCAAACGACATCATTTTATCTTCCTATTTTAAAGAGATTCTATCTCCTCCGTCGAACACAAAGAACATGAACACAGATAGCCCTAATCT
Source organism: Myrica gale (assembly GCA_963930655.1). Taxonomy (NCBI): domain Eukaryota; kingdom Viridiplantae; phylum Streptophyta; class Magnoliopsida; order Fagales; family Myricaceae; genus Myrica; species Myrica gale. Next base: position 9,513,550 of record OZ005606.1, on the reverse strand, counting down.
TTGAAATTCATTTAAGCTTCTCCCAATAAGAATCTGATTTCGACTTACCCAATTTCCATTCATTGTTCATATACGCGAGCTTCTTCGAGATTGGGTCGGGGCCATGGTGTCGACGGTGTCCACAACTTCTTCGAATTCTATTGCTGTGAAGGAAGATGGGTCCAAGAAACCATAAATAAAAACAACAAAAACCATAAAAAAGAAGAAGATTCACAACAAAAAGCAACCATAAACAAAAAGATTCACAACAATCCTTTAATATATGGTAAAAGCACTAGGAAACGCTACTGGGTCCAATAGGATCCATAAACAAATGATTCACAACAAAAAGTTGTAATACCCTAACTTTTTGAGCTACTTTTGAGATGCTTGTGTTAAGGCTTTCATTTTCATATCTTTAGTAATTGTGTTTTTTCCTAAGTATTTGCTTTATTTTCATAATTTGTGCCTTGTTTAGTATTTATCATATGATTAATTTGACTCGATTTTATTTCCTCTAATATTTTAAGTAATTATGCTCTTTGGTATTTGTTTAATTGCTTCAGTTTCTAAATTCGTGACTTTAGTATCTCGATTGACCTTTCTAATTTAAGTTGCATGTGTGCTTTCTTTCTTTAATTCTTAAATCCTTGAATTATTTAATTTAATTTAATGTGCTTAAATTTCTTATTTGACTTGAGTTTTGTTCCCTTAAATTTTTAGATTAATTTGGATAATGTTTATTTAATTTCATTCAAATTTTAATTGGGCTTACTGGACTCCCGAGAGGATCGAGGACTAGAATCCCGGGGTGATCGAGAACTGGATCCCAGGATGACCAAGACCTGGATCTCGGGATGAGCTAGTCCTGAATTCCCGGGTTGACCCAGTGCTGTATTCCTGGGACGACCGAGTGATGTACTCCTGGGATAACCAGGGTACAGGCTTACCACATGCGCGTGCCTTTATGCTCGGGATGATCGGGGACAGGTCTGGAAAGCACAATATACTCGGTTAATCTCCCAAACCCTTGAATTTTGTCTCATTTCCTTGTCTCATTTCCTTGTCCATTTAACATGCATAGTACAGTGAAATTCAAGGCCAATCGGCATGCATTGAGTGAGATTGTGTATTACCTTTGCGACTCATGATTTCTCATAAAGGGGGGAGTGTGCCATTTGGTGTCTCCTGACCCTTGCCATCCAAACTGGCCATCCAAGGAGCTTACTTCTTGCAACTCCTTTGGACCAACTCTTGTCGCCCATTTGGCTAGCCAAGGGATTTGCTTTTTGCAGCTCCCTTGGACTCAATCATGACTTGGTTGGTTTAAAGAAAAACCGACCAAGCCGTATAGTGCTAGATCTCTAGTGTGTGTGTGTCGATCAAGTGAACAAAGAGAGGCAGAAGAATGAGCAGTCGAAGAAGGACAAGAGAAGAAGGAGAAAAAGGGAGGGGTAAGAAAACTAGGAAATGGTTGGTAGGAGAGGGGGTGTTCGGCCATGGCCATGAACCCTCCCTGGCCTCATTTTCTCTCATCTTTTCCTTGACCTATCCATCTTTTTTTTTTTTTACTTTTTAACCTAAGTTTTCTAACCATAAGTCATATACACTTGCTTTAGGAGATTTTCAAGCCTATCTAAAGTCATCCGAAAATTATCGAGGTAAGGGTTAGGTCTTGGTGCTTTGGTAAGGGTAGTCTTGCTGCATTTTGTGTTGGGAAAAATATGTTCTTGCCTCTTTTTACTTGCTGTTTTAATTAAATATCATGTTTTATACATTGGATGCAAGAAAGAAATGCATAAAACTAGTTCTTAACGTGAGATTATGTGTTAGGAGTATTTGCATGTTGAAAGCATTAAGTTTTCTTTGATTATTTTGCAAGAATATGTTGCTGTGTAATCTTTGCATGCTCAAGATGATACTTGGTTATGTTGTAGACCACATCAGTGGCTAAATATTGAGATTGGAGGATGGGGAGGCCACAGTTTGGCCGTTGGAGTTGCTGGATGATATTGCATGTATATTTTTATGATTTGTGATGCATGTTGTTTCATGTACTACATGTAAGATGATGCACCATGGAAGATTTGGTGATGACCGAATGACAAGGATGACTTTTATGATGAAAAGATGGCAAGGCAAGACAAGGGCTTGAAAGGGAGCCTAAGGGCTCAAGGATGAGTTTTGATACTTACAAGTTTAAAAAAAGACATGAAATGAGTGCTCATGTGTGGATTGCTTAAATGATTCTATTTGCTCTTATTTTTCCTCAGATATCATGTATTATATGCTCCGTGACTTCATTAATATGAGTAAGATAGATAAATATTTGATAGAGGATATTTAGGTGCAAGATCCATAACATGCAAGAAACATTAGTTATGCTTTTAACAAGAAAATGGTCACTGTCCATAATGACCCCAAGATATCCTTTGAATTTATGTATTAAACTTTCCAGATAGGTTGTATAAGTACTTAGGACATATGTGTAAAAATTTAAGCCAAAAATGATGTAAGGAAAGGTTGAAAATGCACCTGGAGGTCTCTACGGGCAGTTATGAAATTTCACATAAAACGTCAGGGTAAAAAGGTCCAAACTGGAAAAATAATTATATGGCTGTGTAGATCATGAAAAATAGAAGGGAAAAACCAAATTTGAGTCCAAACCGAGTAAAATTAGGGCTCAAATCTCAAAGCCAATCTAAATGGACTTTAGACCCATTAACCCTAAACAAGCCCAAAACCTTATAAAAGTTTAGGGATAGGCCTAGTAGGGTCTAAGAAGGCCCATTAAGCCTTTATTTGGAGATTTAGGGCAAAATTAATATTTAATTATAAAATGTATGTTTAATTCTTCATATTTGTATTATAAAGATGACCTAAAACGACACTGCATAAACATGGAACCTTGATCTTTCATATTTAATGCTTGCATGTTGCTTTTATGACATTTAAGTTGTGAGTTTCGGCAGGTGACATATGAGTTGATGAAAGTGCATGTTGTATATGGATTTGATGATGATAAGAGCTTGTAAATGATGCGCAATGGTGAAAAGGGTTATGACAATGCTCCAAGAATGCTCAAAATGAGTAGAAAGACCATAGATTGACAAGGAAATGAAAAGAGAACACATGTATGAGATGTGTTCTAAGACAATGAAAAGAAAATGGAAATGAATGGCTTCTAAAGATGTTTGAGATGTATACATTGAATATGAACGATATTCGTGCATTAAATTGCATTCACTTTATAAGAGGAAAAACAAATGTGAGGAATCCCCAAGCTTGCGAGGTGATTCCCGAAGAAAGAGTGACGGTACCGGACGCATGTTAAGAGAGTGCAACCCCACTATAGGAAGTGGGTGGCTCCTTCTGGACGCTATGACGTCGTTTTTAAAGGTTTTAAAGGTCCTATTGTATGTGATCGAGACAGTCCCATGACTTGGATCATTGTCATGCATTCAAATGCATTGCATGCATTCTCTGTATTGTTGCTATGCCATTTATGACTTGGAATAATATAATGAGCGAATGCATTTCAAATGCATTGCATGCATTCTCTGTATTGTTGCTATGCCATTTATGACTTGGATCATTGTCATTATGCTATTTATTTCAAAGCATGATCTATATTTGTATGAACATGCCCCCATTCCCCGACCTTACTGAGTCAATAGGACTTCTTTTATGTTTTTTTGTGTCTGCCTTTTATTGTTAAGCTGGATGTTGGATTATTTCAAGGATGAAGAGATTCTTGATGCAGATTCTGTTTTGTACCCCCATTTCGTTGTTTCTTCTATTATCTTTTGATGACAGTTTTCAAAACTGTTTTTGATCCATTGAAACACGGTTGTATATGCTAGGTGGACTATAGGAAGCTCACATTGTTGTATAACAAATGCCTATTCTTTTGTAATCCTCTTAAAAGACCTTTTTGTACCAAATCATGTTCGTTTAAAGGAAAATGTGTATTTCTCTATGTTGATTTCTTGCTACAAGGTTTATTTGTTTCCTTTAATTGCTACAAAGGCCTATTCTTTTGTAATCCTCTTAAAAACGATCCATATTGGATTGGAGAACATTTAGATATTTAGGAATAGTTCTCAGCAATGCGTAGGAGATGATTGCAAAGCTCTATTGGGTGGGACATCATGACCATGTGATCCGATCCTGCTATCTCCACCACACCATTTGGTGGATTTCTCTTGATCATCTACCGTTGGAAATCCCTATCCCCCACCTTATCTTTTTCAGAGATGATGTAAATCCGATTAACCGATCCATATTTCTTGGTGGACAGCATCAGTGCCTTTGACAAGTCTTCATCACTAAACAGAGGCAGTGGTCTCAGCAACAAGGTGGCCAGTGTCAAATCCTACATCAGCAATAGTATACAACATAAGAGCCTCCGTAGAAGGGGCCGATTATGGTTGGGCTGAGCTGAACAGAGCAAGAGTGCACTTCTTACCTGAACTGGGCTAAGCTGGAACACATCTGATGCTAAGTACAATGGACCGAAGATGAAAGCGGTTGGAGGGTTGTTTCGGCCTCGGTCGTACATGTAATGGCTGTCCTGTAGAGGACGTTGTCTGTTGCATGACTGCAGTGAGAGCAAAAGACAGCCTCAAAATTCGAAGAGCAGGCTTGATCTCAGTGTGCCATGAGCCTACTTCTCAAGAATCACATATAGAAGTATAGAGGAGAGACTCATTTCAGCTTTATAAACTTCCAACTCAGCCAAACACGCATGATATTAATTGAAATTAAAGTACGGAATCGAGTCTCTTATAACTTAGGATCTTTGGACTCTGATATTACCTTTTTAAAAAATATAACTTTTAAGAGGTATGTAAGTGTGGAACATGACAACTTGGGCCTAACCTAAAAGACAGTTTAATTTTCCAAGGAAAAAGAAATTCAAGAATTCAAAGGTTACCTCTTGATTGAGGGTGGAAATGTTGAGGGCTGGCCCGGGCATTAAGGCAGTGACAAACACAGCTGCAGAAATCTTCGTTGGGAAATCCTCCATAGCTTGAGAAATTGCCAACCCACCAAGGCTATGACGGACAAGGATTACTCTTTCACGTGGAGGAAGAGCTTCCATGAAGTCCCTCAATGGCCTAAAGAAGTCAGAAACGGATAGGAGATCATCCCTCTGCTGTGGGTTGACCCCAGAAGCGGCCAAGTCTAGTGCAGTGACATTATTGTGACCAGAGGACTTTAGCAGTGTCACAATCTTGTACCAGGACCAGGCTCCAAGGCATGATCCGTGGACCAGCACGAAGTGCTTGCTAGTTCGTGGTGGCTCTGAAGCATCCCCAGTCGCAATGGATGTGAGGAGGATAAAGAGAAAAACGGACATGAAATGCCTCTTTCTCTGCATCATGTTGTGTTCTATGTTTCTTGAAGGCCCCGCGAATAATTATCAGCGAGTATTTATGGCCTATGGGGGTATAAAGGGGTAGGTTTTGACACTGAAATCCTATTATTCTAACTTGCTTGCGTTTTCTTCTTCTTCTTCTTCTTATTCTTTCCTTTCCCTGCTTTAGTATGGCCTATGGGGGTATAAAAGGGTAGGTTTTGACACCGAAATCCTATTATTCTAACTGGCTTGCGTTTTCTTCTTCTTATTATTCTTTCCTTTCCCTACTTTAGTATGGCCTATGGGGGTATACAGGGGTAGGTTTTGACACTGAAATCTTATTATTCTAACTCGCTTGCATCTTCTTCTTCTTTCCTTTCCTTGCTTTAGTATGGCCTATGGGGGTATAAAGGGGTAGGTTTTGACATTGAAATCCTATTATTCTAACTCGCTTGCGTCTTCTTCTTCTTTCCTTTCCCTGCTTTAGTATGGCCTATGGGGGTATAAAGGGGTAGGTTTTGACATTGAAATCCTATTATTCTAACTTGCTTGCGTTTTCTTCTTCTTCTTATTCTTTCATTTCCCTGCTTTAGTATGGCCTATGGGGGTATAAAGGGGTAGGTTTTGACACCGAAATCCTATTATTCTAACTGGCTTGCGTTTTCTTCTTCTTATTATTCTTTCCTTTCTCTGCTTTAGTATGGCCTATGGGGGTATAAAGGGGTAGGTTTTGACACTGAAATCCTATTATTCTAACTCGCTTGCGTCTTCTTCTTCTTCTTTCCTTTCCCTGCTTTAGTATGGCCTATGGGGGTATAAAGGGTAGGTTTTGACATTGAAATCCTATTATTCTAACTTGCTTGCGTTTTCTTCTTCTTCTTATTCTTTCCTTTCCCTGCTTTAGTATGGCCTATGGGGGTATAAAGGGGTAGGTTTTGACACCGAAATCCTATTATTCTAACTGGCTTGCGTTTTCTTCTTCTTATTATTCTTTCCTTTCCCTGCTTTAGTATGGCCTATGGGGGTATAAAGGGGTAGGTTTTGACACTGAAATCCTATTATTCTAACTCGCTTGCGTCTTCTTCTTCTTCTTTCCTTTCCCTGCTTTAGTATGGCCTATGGGGGTATAAAGGGTAGGTTTTGACATTGAAATCCTATTATTCTAACTTGCTTGCGTTTTCTTCTTCTTATTATTCTTTCCTTTCCCTGCTTTAGTTGACTTTAAGTATGAGATTCTAGAAAAGGCTTTTGAAAATTTTGCCACAATGAATATAAATCAACATCTCACAAACATGTTTAAATGCCCAAAACATGAAATTTTCATTGCGGCGCCTGAATGTTTTTCGTGGGAGACTTGGAACCCAAAAACTAATAGAAAATTTCTAACCATAATTACATATACCTTAAATACATGGGGAGATCCATTATACAAGTCTTGGGGCCTTGGAATGGACTGACACGGGTTGGAGAAGATACTAGCGCTAACATGGTACAAGCGGGTTTGGATTCAGTCCAGACCATATGGTTCCAAACACATCCAGACCCACAGTTTGAATTGAAATAGAGGATTTTGAAAGAAAATAAAAGAACACTTGTTCCGGTTGAGTAACTGGTCGCGCAACTTGTTTAGTTATTCGACCAGTGCGGTTAAAGAGAGAAAAATGGTACTGATGCGCGGCTGGTCGGCTCCACGAGGAGCCCAGCTGATCCAATGCCTCACAAACATCATTAAATGAAGTGGAGACTTGTGAGGCGTTAGATTTTATGAGATTCAATCCAAACCGTGGGTCTGAATGTGTCTGGACTCGTATGGTTTGGACTGAATCCAAACCTAGTGCAACAAGCTTGCCTAACATATGCAGATGAAAAAACTTCCAGAATAACTTTGTGCCCTGCTATTGTCCTTCATACAGTATCATCTCATAAAGGATTGCACAAATGGTTTCTGCAATATAAGGCAAATTCCTTGAAGCATATTCAATTATTGGTATTTACAGTACTCATAGGGATGAAATCATGAAACACCAAGCGCTTCCCAAGTCTTTATTCCTACGTACAACATAATACTTGCAAGAAGCTGAATATTATTGCTAGGCAGTAGATAGTACAACCTCCAACCAGCTTATTTTGATATCCTGAAATGATAAATTTGGAGGTTTTCAACATTGAGTTTCTGAAAATTACTGCGCTTTCTGTTAGTTATAAACTTCCCCCAGCTATATGCCCTGTATTTAGCAGGGTTCTGCTCACTAGTCAGCTCCTCCAAGGGCTCAACCATAGTGTAGTGTGCAGGGTTGAAGAAAAAAGGTATGGAGAACCTTTCCCTCTCTGGGTTCACCATCACCCTGTGCTCAACACTCTCATACTTGTCATTGCTCCAAACCTGAAATTAGTTCTTGACAGTAAGGAATTTGCTTGTAATGGTTCGTGGGGGTTTTTTCAGTCAGTCTTGCACTTAGTTATAAGTTCTTGACAGTACTTACTAGGCCATTAACAAAATTTGCGTGATTTTGATTTGTACTTTGCCAAGTTAATTCATAGATTTGAAAATGGTACCTGAATAATGTCACCAACGTTGATGATATAAGCATCAGGGGTGGGCTTGACCCGAATCCACTCTCCATCGGCTTTCCTCTGCACTTCCAACCCTCCAACATCATCTTGAGCAAGGACGGTTAAAGCACCACCATCCTTGTGTCGACCAACACCGAGCGCCAAGTGAGGAGCAGGGCAAGGTGGATAGTGATTGAGTCGGATAAAGCAAGATTGGTTATTATGTGAAGCGGGACCGTGTGAAGCGGTGTGGAGCTGCGGTCAGGATCTCCACACCGGCCATCCGACGGTCCCGCTTCTGCCACCGAATAAATGAAGTGGTGTCCGGTCCAGCCAAGTTAGAAACCTGGTCCAGCCACTTTAGTAACCCGGTCCAGCATTTCGAATTTGATCCAGCCCCTTCTTCCTCCCCCAACCCCTTCCCGAAAATCAGAACTACTCTCTCTCTCTCTCGTAGAAGACGCCCAACCCCTTCCCGAAAGGCAAGGCATTGTTGAGGTATGTCTCGCATCCGCACTATTGCTAATTCGAATCAAAGAGGTTTCATGTGCAACTGTACTTCCTAACGACGTCGTACAACTAATCTCCTTCCCCCTTCCTCCTCTGACTTGTCCCCAAATTTGTTCTAACCCTAGCCTCCCCGACTCGAGCATCTTGTAAGAGGCAGTTTAAGATTTTAAGTTGTCAAATTGTTTAAGATTTTAAGTTGTGAAATTGTTTAAGATTAAGTTTAAGATTTTAAGTTGTCAAATGCGTGGCACAACAGTGTAATAACTTGTACTAATAATGGAACTAGAAGTTAGAAAAAGAGAAACTTATAATAAAAGTCATGCATACTGCGCAATTAATATGCACTAATCTAACTCAAAATAGTCCATCACCCATCAAGACAACTACCAGCAGCACATCCGGCGTTCCCAAAGCTCATCAGCTACTCGACTACCACTTATGCTCTACCAATAGAGTCCTCTTCCATAAAAAAACACAATGGTCGTGCCTCCTATCCAAGCAAGACATCATCAATAAGAGAGTAATATGTGGTATAGCAGCAGCATAAAACTCCTAATGCAGTGGGATTCCGACTTCCAAAACAACCTTCATATCCCAGGTAGTAATCACTTACAATTTCTAAGAAGCTACTTTTCTTTCATGACAATCCCTTCATGACAATATTTCTAAGAAGCTACTTTTCTGTCATCTAACCCCAGTCTCTTCAGCTCCAAACAGAAACTACAATAAGTAATTACAAGAGTACATCTCAAGTTGCAACAATATGGAATATTACATATTCATTGTTGGCTTTCATTTACACTAGCATTAATAATGATCCGCTTGGCTTCCCTTTAGATGAAGCATAGTAGGCAACAACAAAACCGACAAAAAGAAAGAGCCACAACCACATTATTGCCCGTCGGTTCGAATTACACAGTTTGATGTACTTTTGCTTCAATTGTACGTACTCCGCCCTCTGACCATCAATATCCACCTGCGCTTTCTTCAGGAGGTTCTCATATTTATCCTATTGAGCAATCATTGCCAACCGATGTCGCGTTGCTTCATGCTCCATCGCAACAACGTGGTCCAAAATGAGCTCCTCCACCACTCGGTTGCAACACAACTCCAGCTCAGCCTTCGTGCTTTCCAATTCAGCCTTCTCAAAGTGATGGTGTGCCATCTCTCCCCCCTGTGCTCTGTCTTGCCTAACCCACCAATCGCACCAGGCAAAGTAGCGACAATGGTGATTTTCCCCATACTGCACCAAACACATTCCTCATTATGGAAACTTAAGTACATAAGTAGAGGGAGGAGCAAATAAAATTGTTTCTCATATGCACAACAAGAAACTACTTACTTTGTATTTTTTACATCCATAAAACTGTTTTCCATAATTGTTTGGGGTATATGCGGTTTTCTGGACAGCTTCAATTCCACAGAAGCACACAGGTTTCTTCACATAAGTTTGGGGCCGTGTGCCTGAGCTATCACTATTGAGATAAGTTATTAGCAACTGTAGCTATACACAAAAACTTTAGGAATCCAAATGGTAATACAAACTCACTTGTCATCTGTTGCAGAACCCATTGTAACAGATGATCTTGTCGCAGAACTAGAGGATGGGGTTCCCCTATGTTGACTGGATCTATTCCTTCGACTACTGCTTGACGGGGTCATTTTCCTACACATAAAACAAAAAGATAGATCAGGGTAGACAAATATATACATTAATCCAGGTTTCCTATCAATTTAAATACGCTGCCCAGAACAACATAGATGGCTGTATCTGGCTGTATAGGAAAACATAGTCATGCACAACACAACAAACAGAGAATATGATATATCTAATGTAGTAAACAAACAAAAATACGTAATTGTTAGATTTGCCACCTAAAAAAGGAATAGCAACAACATAGATGGCATATAGTATACCAAGTTGGCCTTATCTACTCCCTGTGTTATATGTGGGCAGCCAATGTTAAATGTTCATCTCTCTTTGGAAAGAAGAGGGAATTTCCAGCTGCAGGTCGCAAAAAAATCACATTCAAGAAAGAATTATGCCTATTCTATTTAGTAGTTTGAAACCAGTGTTTCAGCAAATGATTTAATTTGATTCTTTTACGTGATTAGGAGTCGATAATTAATTCAAAATAAAATTGAAGCTCGACGCATTCACGTAGAACTATGATAATATAACATGTAGGGATACGGCTCAATCTAAAAGTTTAAGTCAATAAATTTGGACCTAAATTACGCTATATAAATCACACACACCCTTATGGCCAATTTTCAATGTGGGACTCAACTTGTTTACACTCTCGTGTATATATATTCAACAGTCTTGAACAGAAGGAAGATAGAGAATCGACCCTAACCAAATCAAACTGGTTTCTACAAGGATTTTGGTTCAAATTTCAGTCTTATTTGTTAAATTGGAATATTATATGGATTCTACTCTAATATTCCTAAGAAGTGGCTTAATTCCAGGAAACTTTCACTCCTAATTGTTTTGACTCACTCGTTTTCAACATCAGTCAAATAAGAATTTAGAAGTTAGTTGATACTTCACTCTCATAATCTTCAAGTCTCATGATCAAGGCTTTCAAAGAGGCATGGAACTTGATGGTTATTATGCTAAACCAAAAAAACAAAACCAAGGGGAAATGACACATGACCTTTTTAATGTATCCGACCTTGTTCTTGCTACACATACTTTAGTCCACTAATCCCAATCAATAAAACACTCATTCCAAATGAGTGTCTAATTGGTGAAAGGTGGTGACCTCATGTTAGACTGCCCACTAGGAATGTGCACAAGGACTATTGAGGAGTACAAGGGAAACCCTTTTTTTTTTGAATTTCTTCTGAAATAAAACTATAATTTTTCCATCCAACATGTTCAAAGTATTAAATGTTTCCAAAAACAATCTGCAGTTTCACAACATGCTATATTTTTCAGCATGGTCAGCTTGAAAGAGGTTAGCAAATTTTCAATAACTCACATCTAGAAAGTTCACTACAACTAAACATATTACAATACATCACAATAAACTAATTATGAACATCCTCCAATAAACTTTAATTCCATCTGAAAATGCAAACCAAGAATAAATCATTATATAAAATTACAATACCTCCAATAGCATCAATCCACTAAAATGGAAAGACAGTTAACTTAAGGTTCTGTCTACGAATTCCATACTTGAGAAACGAGACGAGTATTTCTAATAAGAAACAATACAAGAAATTGACAAACCTTATGCCAGAAGTCATTTTATCAAAACCTTATGCTATTATTTCTACTAAGAGACAATTAAACATGAAAGGCATGGAAAAAAGAAATACGAACCGAACCACAGCAGATCTCTACCGAGAGCAGAGGACGCCGAGAGCTGGTCTCCTAATCTAGAGGAGCAGATCCGCCGGGAGCTGGTCTCCAAATCAGGAGGAGTAGAGGACGTCGAGAGCTGGTCTCCTAATCGGGAGGAGCAGGCCAAATGGGGAATGAAATTTGCAATCCCTAACCTAATAAGTGAAATGGGGAATGAAATTTGCAATCCCTAACCTAATAAGTGAAATGGGGAATGAAATTTGCAATCCCTAACCTAATAAGTAATTGGGCGTCTTCTGCAAGAGAGAGAGAGAGAGAGAGTAGTTCTGATTTTCAGGAAGGGGTTGAGGGAGGAAGAAGGGGCTGGATCAAATTCCAAATGCTGGACCGGGTTACTAAAGTGGCTGGACCGGGTTTCTAACTTGGCTGGACCGGACACCACTTCATTTAGTCGGTGGCAGAAGCGGGACCGTCGGATGGCCGGTGTGGAGATCCTGACCGCAGCTCCACACCGCTTCACGTGGTCCCGCTTCACATAATAACCAATCTCCGGATAAAGCTGGTTTGGTCTTTGAAGAAGCCACTGAAGCTATCTGCTGGCAAGCCGAGGCTCAGAGCGACAAGTTCCATCAACTTGTAAGCTAGTTTTACCATCTCTTGAGCATATTCTTGGCATACCTCCCTGGTCAGTGGGCGAGGGAGTCCAATCAGATCACACACATATATATGAATCTCGTAAATGAGACTTTACACGAAGGAATCTCATCTCCGCTAAGCATACGGAATGCTAACTGGAAGACGTAATTATTCATGATGTAATTGAAAAAATATATATTCATATTATAGTCTAAATCAAAGTAATATTTGCAAATGTAATACACGAAATTTCAATTCTTTAGTAATTGAGAAGATTTCCTGAGAATCTACGTCGTATTAAATTACCTTAACTCAGGCGGGTACTCAGGCCACTGATTAGTCCACTCCGTCACCTCCTCGTCGGGATTATGGTGGGTTCCTCAATTGTAAAATCAAACACTTCCTTCCAGTCCCTTACGTTCTTCGTATGCTCTGTGTCATAGTAACCCAACACCGCCTGGTCATTCCTCCTGACCTTCCGCTTATCCTCCAAACTCTGCGAAAAGAACTCCCTCGACGCAGCCTCAACCTTCTGGCGCATCTCCAAAGGCACCCCGTGGTTGATCACCTGGAAGAACCCCCACTCCTTGCATGCATCGCCTATCTCTCTGACAAGGCCCTCCAGGGCAGAAACATTGTCGGTGGAGTGTACAGGAGAAAGATCGATCAATGGGATGCCTTCGGCTTCTGTGAAGGAGATCCTGGGCCTATGTTCAGGCTCTTGGATGAAAGCTGGATCAACCTCTCCCATGGTTGGTGATCTTTCGTTGCAGAGCGATGTCTTTCTTCCTTTTTTCACAGAAGTTGCTGTGCTGGAATGGTAGGTTTTAACGTATGAGATTGAGTTTAATGTACGTACATTGAACTTGGATGGGTTTTGGTGTTGGTAGGAGGAGATGGATTTTAGGTAATCCTTTTTTTTTGGTTGTAAGCAAAAAGCTTAGTGGTTTCTATGTAATCCTTTTTTGTTTTTTTAGCAAAAAGCTAATTAGTTAATGTACATTGAGCTTGGACGGGTTTTGGGTATTTTGCATGTTTCTGCTCTCATAATGAAGCTGTGCGACGTTTGCAGGTGCGTGGCTAAGTTGTTTGATACGTGAATATTGGACATCTTTTGGTCAGATTTTTACGATGGTAAGTGTTTTGAAAATTTTTAGGTGATATTTGAATTTTATTGATATTTGTGTAAAAGGTATTGACTTTTATTGATGTTTGTAAAAAATATAATATTGAATTGTATTGATATTCATGTAGAAGTAATATTGAGAATGTAATTTTAGAAAGTTGGATTCAAATTATTAAGATTTTGACTACCATTGCCTTGAGGCTTGCTTCAGGCCATACAAGGATTTGAGAAGTCGACCGACATGGTTCTCCCCCTGTTCAGCAAATCCGGGTGGAAGACACATGTAAATCTCCTTATGCAAATCGCCATGGAGAAAAACATTGTTAACATCCAATTGGGAGAGGTGCCAATTATTGATGGCAGCAGGGCAAGAACAGCTCGAACCGTCACCATCTTAGCAACGGGAAAGAAAGTTTTGTAATAATCGAAACCTTCACGTTGTGTGTACCCCTTGGCAACCAAGTGTGCCTTGTACCTCTCAAGAGAACCATCGGATTTGATCTTGACCTTGAAAACCCATTTACGGCCAATGAGATGCTGGCCAAAGGGCAGAGTAGTGAGATCCCAAGTTCGGTTGGTCTCGAGAGCAGCAATTTCAGCTGCCATGGCCTCATGCCAATAAAGGTGACCAACTGCCTCTTGAAAAGACTGAGGTTCATGAAGAGTAGATAGACAAAGATAAAAAGCACGATAGGGAGATGATAGCTTAGAATAAGAAATAAAATTGGAAAGAGGGTGAGGGATACCTGTTGAATCAGAAACCACTCGGGAAGAAGAATGAGCTGGATCTTGAGAGGAAAACAACCTGTAATGATAGTCATGTAAATAATGGGGATAGACCGGGACCTAGTGGATCTGCTAAGAATAGGTAATGGAGGAGGGGAAGGAATAGCAGGAGAAGCTGTAAAAAGAGAAGTAGTGGGAGGTGGAGAGGTTGGTGAAGGAGGAAAGGCAAAAGAAGCTGGAGAATCAATGATAGTATGAGGTAAAACAGAATCTAGAGGAGAAGTACGTGGAGCAGAATGTAAGAGGGTACGGGTATGAAAAGGAAAAAGAGTTTCATGAAAAATGACTGTCTGGAGGTGAAGGTGGTCTTGGAAGCCAGATCAAATAATTTGTAACCCTTAGTCCCAAAAGGATACCCAAAAAAAATACACTTCCTAGCACGGGGAGAGAACTTGTGGCGTTGACTAGGGAGGGTAGAAGCATAATATAAAGAACCGAAAACTCTTAAGTGAGAGTACGAGGGAGTGTGTTTGTAGAGTGCAAAATAGGGAGTTTGATTGCCTAAGATGGGGTAGGAAGTCTGTTGATGAGGTAGGCTGCAGTGAGGACACAATCACCCCAAAAAGTAAGAGGAACATTGGACTGGAAACGTAGAGCTCTAGCAATATTGAGCTAGTTGGGGGAAAGGGCATGGTGGATAGTGGTTGAGCCGGAGAAAGCTGGTCTGGTCTTTGAAGTACCATTCAGACGATTAGCTGGTAAGCCTAAGCTCTGGGAAATAAGTTCCAATAGCTTGTAAGCTAGTTTTTCCACTTCTTAGCAATGTGGGCCTATGTTCAGACGATTAGCTTGTAAGCTAGTTTTTACACCTCGCATGCTTCCCTAGAAAATCAAGTAATTTAGATCCAGCTAACGAAGCGCAGTTATTTCACTTACAAAACAGAAATTTAGAGGCTAAGAAAATAAATAGATAAAAAGACAGGATTTTAGCGAATTCTGGCTGATAAAATTACAAATCCAATCCGACGCCGAAAAGAAGATCCCTTATCATGTATGGTCTAATGCGTAGAAATTAATATCGGAGTGTAATATGTGAAATCGACTTTGTTGAAATATGAGTAGTCCCACGTTGCTTAGCAATGTGGGGTGTGTGTGTGTTTAGGCTTATAAATATAAGCCTCCCTTTGTAACTTCAATTTCATAAATGAGATGTAAACAAATCCAAATGGGTTTTCCATTGGGTGTCTCATTTATCTAAAGTAAAATTATTTTTATTTCTAACATGGTATCATAGGAAGGTTTTCGGCTTTAGTCCGGTTACCTCCTGGGGACCATCCGGCTTAGTACCGGCAACTTTCCCGGCTCAGTATCGACTTTCTCCCGGCTTAGTACCGGCGACCATCCGGCTCAATACCGGCTTTCTCCCGGCTCAGTACCGGCAACCTCCTGGCTCAGTACCAGCAATTTTCCCGGCTCAGTACCGGCTTTCTCCCGGCTCAGTACCGACTTTCTCTCGGCTCAGTAACGGCGACCATCCGGCTCAGTACCGGCAACTTCCCGGCTCAGTACCGGCATCCTCCCGGCGCAGTACCGGCGACTTCCCGGCTTAGTACCGGCAATCTTTGTAATTATTATTTTTTTCCTGTAATTATTTTTGTAACTCCAAACTCAAAGTTTGTCGGTTTGTCCACCTTGAGTTTGCGGGGGAGTGTTGAAATATGAGTAGTCCCACATTAGCAATGTGAGGTGTGTGTGTTTAGGCTTATAAATATAAGCCTCCCTCTGTAACTTCATTTTCATAAATGAGATGTAAACAAATTCAAATGGGTTTTTTCATTGGGTGTCTCATTTATCTAAAGTAATTTTTTTATTTATTTCTAACATGGTATATGAAAATGAAGTTACAGAGGGAGGCTTATATTTATAAGCCTAAACACACACCCCACATTGCTAATGTGGGACTACTCATATTTCAACAGACTTAAATTACCTGAAGTCGGCCGGAAACTGGGGCCACTGATTTGTCAGAATCCTTAATTCCTTGTCGTCAGGTTCATGCGAGGCCGGTATATGCGTCGGATCATGGACCAAAAAATCAAACACTTCCTTCCAATCTCTAACGTTTTTGGTGTGCTCACTTTCATGGAATCCCATGGCGTTCACCTCGTCCCGTTTCACCTTCCTCTTCTCTTCCAACGACCCGTCAAAGAATTTCTTAGCCTCGCCCTCGACTTTCTACGTGGCTCCTCTGGGACCCCATGGTTGACCACTTGGAAGAATCCCTAGGTCTCGCATGCACTGCCGATGTCGGCAATGACTTGCTGGGCGGCTTCTTGAGGAAGGCTGAGAACATTGGAGAGGTCGATCACAGGTATTTCGTCAGCCACCTCGAGCGGTTTGAGCTTGGGCCTGTGTTCGATGGCTTGGACGAACGCTGGGTCTACCTTTCCCATGGCTGGCTGAGATTCGAACAAGAGGGTGAGAATCTGAGATGTAAAAGGCTATTTTATGTGCTGGCAGGACGGAGCAGGTGCTCGCTATCGTAATGTTTTTGTACGCAAGGACAAATATCACGTACGTGTATTACGCCGTTGTTTTCTGTCCCATGTGCGTTTTGGGTGAAGAAAAACTGAAAGTCGGATTTATGGAGTCTGTTTGATTGACACGTCATTGGTTGATAAATTGCAGGCTCGTGAAAATACTGCCATTTATGGTTCGTCTGAGGTTTTCAGAGCAGTCACTGGTGCTTTCGGGCTTTTTTCTCTCTAAGCAAACTGGTACTTTCGGGCTTTTTTTTTTCTCTAAGCAAACGTGAAATCCATTTAACTGAAAACATACAAACATGCTGATACAAACGACCATTGAGGCCAGATACAAAGAATCAGGACATAAAGCCCATTACAACATCATAAAAAGCCCTACGAACTGTACATTGATGGACTAGAAAGGCCTGATTCCAAATGGCTATAAAGGCCTCAATATGACGGACCAAAAAAGCCGTGAATTCGAAGAGGGTCCAAAGACTGAAAGTAATTCCGCCGGAAGTGGTGGTCGCCGGAAGAATGGATAATCGCGCACTGCACTCCCACTTTCTCGAGAGAGCATCCACACCAGAACCAATGGACAGGAAGGTCCACAACAAAATCTCAATGAAATGAAAATCAACAAGCAAGGAAAACACAACGAAACATAATGCTATTTGCTGGCCGAGGTTCAATGACATCAGACAACTGATAAAATGCTATTTGACGCTTGGAGATGAATCGAGAGACTACAGAAGCACCAAGGGTCAAGCTTGGACATGGAATTGCAGTTTAGAAGAAATTTCATTCAGCAGGACCTGTACAACTCCAAGCACTGAGAAACTGAACTACCATTTCAGCCAACGCAAATGTTTACCTCTCCAGAAGAATTACTGGTGCTGCCAAGTATACAGAGGGATGACCTATCTAAGCAAATGACTCAGCAAACTCAGTAAATTCACAAAATCTTTGCATACTTCTTGCTGTGTAGGCACAAAAATGTACTTGTTTGTCCTTGCTCAAAAAGTTAAATGTACATTTTGACTCCAACAGGAGTCGATCATCTCTCCATCTTCCATCTTCCATCTTCCATCCATGCATTCAAAAGTAGTGTGGCGGCAAAACGAAGGCGTAGTACACATCCTCACCAATGTCCGCTTGCTTTTTCTTCAATTCATCATCCTTGTCAAAAAATCATCGTTATCACGCTTGATTTCAACATGCTATCTAAGCATCTACTTCATCCTTTTTGTTCTCTTTTTCCATCTTGTTGATGTCATCTATAGAGTCAGGTTGAGGCTCTGTAGATTCACTGGTGCTCTTCTCTGCGTCAAGAACTTCAGAAGGCTGTGATCCGTCTAGAGAAGCCAAAGTTTCAGTAACCGAGTCTTCCAACTTTGATTGAGAGCGACGGGTCTGAATCAGATAATGTGCCACGGACTTGAAGCCCAATCTTAAAACCTGAAAAGTACACACAATATCGCTATTACTTATGTTCGCTTTTCAAGGAAAGGAGAAGTTTACCTCCCATTTCATAGTCCATAGGCCCAATGGGCCTCCAGTGTACCAAAAGACAAGGATTATGGCACCCATCCTAAGGGGGATATGAGAAGCCATGAATGGTAAACCTAACAAATTAAAGAGGTTGCCGCTGTCAGATTATTATTGTCCTATATTATGATCGTCTATAATTTTTTGTCCGAATAATAGAAGACTAGAAGATCAGGATCCGGACCTATTGTCAGTTCGAGGCAAAATAAAATGGGATAGCATAATGCTCATGCTCACCCCTATCTAAACCGTCAGAGAGCGCTAACCTTCCTGTAGAGAGAGCCAGTAGGTCTCCACCCTTTCCCCTTGCGGCAGATACTGCAGTTGCAAATTCCCCGACAAACGGGGCAAATCCAATTGGGATTTTGATTGGCTTCGATCACATTCTCTCCATATCTGAACAAGATTACAGATTTTGAATATAAACAACAAACACAGTTACCAAGACTGATATTTATTGGCTGTACTAGCTTTAAGAACATTCAGACCATTTTTTTAAGCTGTTATTGTGTTGCAGTGCTCCAAGTTTACTGAAAGGCTCCATATATAATGGTGAGAAGGAAATACTTCAGCAGGAACATATGTAGGAAAAACGTCATCACTCATTTTCATGCAATAACTTCCTATCTACGGTGGTCTCCCTTATGATCCAAATGAAATGTGGTGTGGTCACAAACTAATAATGGAATCTAGGACCAGGATGGCAATACATATATATACACATGTACACGCTACCAATCTTTTGCTTTGGTGGTCCTATTACAGTTAACACAGGTTTCTGTGTTCCCGAGTGACATGAGAGGCCCATTTCTCAAAGCAACGGAAAATAAGATGCAATACCACTCCAATCACACAAATGTAATAAAATAAGAAACAGCTTCTTTCGCATAATCTAGAAGAGATCAAATATATTACCTCATGTACAAGCAATCCCCACAAAACTGCCCTTGGACCAAGATGCATTTGCTGCAATTAGAGTGCCGGCCAAGAGTTTTCTGTCTGCAAAGAAACAGGTCATCATTAAAGATGCTTTACAAGTACTCCCTATAATTGGTGAAAAAGTATGACATTGTTGTAATCGGTGAAAAAGTACTAAATAAACACTCAACCTCAATAAAGAAATTATATAGTTGCATCCTTTTGTCTAGACTTGAAGGGTACTCCACAAAAATTATTTCCGAAGAAGAAACTTTTTGCGAATCAGATGGAAAGCAACATTAGTTGAAGGCTTGATGAATGGCACCAACATGTTACTCATTGCCACTTAAGGCAATTTGAGATGTACAACAATGAACATTTAATCTTGCACAAGCGGGTGAGCAGCCAGTGGGGGGGGGGGGGAGATTGTTTGAAGAGAGAGGAAAAGCAACACTTCGAAGTCCATATTTCTGAGGTTCCAAATCCCTCTAGAACAAAGTAGGGACCACTCTCTGTTATAACGTTAAAGTCGTGTTGCCAACATTTCTTGAACCTTAGGCCTAACTCACGATATTGATAACGGCTTTTTAAGACGACAACACAACATGACCAAGTTTTAGGATAAAGATGCGCTGGTACATATGATTAGGCCTCTTCCCACACGATGTCGAGACGGGAAAAGTTTTATTAAGAGAAGAGTAACAGACAAGGAAAACTTCTATATCAAGAAATCATTAGAATATGGCTTTATTACAATGGACGAGGAAGAACACGTCACCTGCATTGGTGGCATGTCTTCCCCTTCATCGGATCATATATACGTTTCCCATCTTTGCCACATCCATCCACAAAAAGCTCCCAACTTGTGTCACAATCTCCCAGAAGCTTATCATGTTCTTCCGTGTAAATTTCCGGCCTTGAACCTTCCCTTATGTGAATCTCATGGTCCTTCGAGGAGTCCCTCTCCTTGGTAGTACGGATTTCAGAATAGCTAACTGGAATCACACTCTTCAACCTGAAACCTCATGAAAAATTTTCAAGCAACACACTAGTCCTTATTTGGGACAAGGAAAAACACAAACTTTTTACTCATTTATCAATGGCTTTCGATTACTGTACGTTGTTTCCTTATTTTCCATCAACCAAACAAAAAGTAAAGTCAGTAAAAGAAGAAAAGAAAAGAAAGTACCTATAAGAGCGCCTTGGGGAGCCCGGAAGCCGCAAAGGGATCTGGGTTTTACTTTGAGAAGGGCTCCTTTGGGTTCGCTTGGAAGGGGCAGTTTCGGACTTCATCTTCCGAGAGAGGTCGAGAATCCCCAGCTTCTGCATTCTCTCCAGGTTCTCTTTGATCCTCTGGTCCCTCAAATGCTCGTACCCTAGAACCCCTTCTTTTCCACTCCATACGGTTCCTTCAATGTTGCTTTCACCGGCGCCTCGAGCTCTCTTTCTCCGAGGCATTGTCGTTAATCTCTCCCTGCCCCAGAGTTTCGAGCGAGTAGGCGAGTGCGAGACTTTAAAAAATGGTCGACTGTAGATTAAGAAAAGGTACATGATCTCGAGTTCGGTTATTGCGATGGACGGCCAGATTGAGCCGTCACAATCCAAAGTCCAAATCGCGCCACGTCCACATGACCCAGATTACGCATGAACCGTTTTGCAGAAAATTTCAAGCACGAAAATTTCATTCGAGGTTTTCGTCGCGCCGCCCCATCTCCGTCGCTCCCAGTCCAGTTCCGTCACTGATTTCATTTTGGATCCAAGCGTGGTCTCTTCCTAAGCTTGAAAGGATATCCTCCATTTATACTGAACCAAAAACCTGGAGGAGGAACTGGAATCAGCGAGGGTATGAGAATACTTATGCCACCCATTTTTATTTTTATTTTCTTCAAAAACTCTAATAGTTCTGTTAGAGAGGATGCGACGATTTTTTATCGATATTAACTAGAAAATTTGTGAACTGCAGCAGGCAGCTCTGGAAATATTGAAAAGCAACACCAAACAAGAAGCCGAAAAAATCTTCCCGGAGGTAATATTTTATTTATTCCTCAATTTCCTTGAGCTAATTTGAATAGGCTATTTTCTGTTGATCAATTTTCATGCTTGTTGAATTGTTCCAGCAAGAGATTGATTAGAGCTGAGAAGGTTGAGTCTTGCGCAGGTGCGGATTTGCGAAGGAAGAAGTCGATTGAAGGGAGTTAGGGGTGAGTTAGAAGATTCGAGAGATAGATTTTGTGATGTTGTCGAACAACCAGCGTGGACAAAGGTTGCTGAGCACCTGGGCTGGGTTTATGGTTTGCTGTGGGCTTCGGCCCTATAGTAGTATAATCAGTTTTCTTGCTGTGAGGGATTAGGCCCATTAGTTGGTTATCTCTGGGCCAGCCCGTGTGTGGGGATGGGAGACCTGATTATAGGGCAACCTATCTTCATTTTGGGGGCATCGAACCTGTGAGAATGTCTTCGTAGAAGGGAGGTTAGCCAACTCGAATTGGCTATCTGTATTTCCTTTTCTATGAAAGATTGATATCAAGTAAAGTTGAGTTACATAAAAGATCTACATAGCAATTTATTTGGAATCTAATGAAAGTTTGCATAAGAAAAATTATACTTACTTGATCTGACAAACGATCTTGAACTTTATAAGCGATAGAATCTTCAATCTTCGATAATCATTAGGTCTTTTTGATCTCACACCTTGAGTCTTTGATTTCATAATAGAAAAGCCCAAATGTTCTGCCTCATTCCTTTCCACGCCTCACAACCGTCACAGGATTTCTCAAAGTCATAATGGCCAACTGTCTAGAAGAAGCTATCTTATTGTCTTTTTCTGAACCCTAGCTGTGATATAGTGTGAGATCGTTAGGGACCTCAGATCTCGGCCTTAGGATCACATGGAAAAACTCTTTTCCATTAACTCCCTTATATTCTTTTATTCCGAATTTTGGGCTTCTACTAATTTTGATCATGTCCCTTAACATATCACAATTTACTCCTGAGTATTTGACATTGATTTGTGAAATCACTTTTGCCAACAATTATTTGTTTATTTATCCTTCCACCACACTATATTCCACATGAGTCAATAGGACCAGAATCATATCATCGATTAAGTTCCTAACTTATATAATTCTTAGTTTACGATCTGTAACTCGTTGGACTATCAATTGTTTTCAAACAATTTCACAAAATAAATATATATAATATATATATAAATTCCGAAAAATATTTTCACAAAATAATATTGGCCAATGGATTATTTTCTAGTCCAACCTTATACAAATATATTGAATATACTGCCTCATCAAGAGACTGGTGGATTCCTTATTGAGCATGTATACAAACACATTTATTATGTACAAGACCCAACATTATCTGGTACATTTGACCTAGAAAGATCATTACCAAATGACTCGATCAAAGCACAGTACACATCAAATAGATCCATATAAATCTTTCATGTCTAAGGATACAATAAACCAATTGTGTTGAATACCTTCTCAACATCAAGTGATCACTTCCAGAAGGTATTCATATTTGATCCCGTTCAGTGCATTTACTCTTACATTATACTCACTCGTTTGCTTAAGGTCACTACCTCAATGACGAAGTCCATCATCATATTAAATAGATGCACAACGAGTGTAGACCTATCGTACATCATTATGTACCTCGGTCCAGAACAAAGTATCAAGTGAACAAGGAACCGAAGAGTCATACTTTTCGCCTTTAATTCATTAATCATTGGCATGACTTTTCTACAATGTCGCTCAATAATATTTATGTAACAACTTATGTCACATCATATTACCCAATAAATAAATATAAACATGCGACATATAAATAACTATTATTCAGATAAATGATTTTTAGAGCAGTACTCTTACAATCTCCCACTTGTACTAAAAAATATTCATACAAGTATCTTATACCCATGTAGATCCTTTCTATGCATTCTGCCTTACAGCGGTGGAGTCATCAATTTTAAACTGCTTACAACTCCTCCAACTGATGTACCTTTACCCACTGCATATACACAAATTCAATATTGATCAATTATCAATAATATCTGAATTTGTGCATCCCTGAACAGTCCGCAAATACTCAACTCTAAGCACCGAGATTAGCGCTTAGTTCTTCTCAAGAACTTGAGAATATGCTTGATCACTGTCCAACATTCAGAGCTTTTGTTAAATCGATATCTACTCATAAAACTGGCTACTTGATTAATATCTGGCCTTATCTCTCTCTTACTTGGAGAGATGAAATTATGCATAAAGGGTAAAACTCTTCCTTGGCATCCTGCAAACCATCCATTGCCAGTATTCATCAACATAATCCCAAAGACCTCTTTTTTCGGTTACTAATAATTTGGTTCCAAGAATGTGGAACACTTTCAAAAGTCTTTGATTGATGAAATCACTCTGACGTCATTCAAATCGAGTAGTATATTATTAACATAACGAATCAGAAACAATATTAAACTCTCACTGACTTCTTTTCAATACAAGACTAATCCATGTTTTGTGAAAAATAAAACAATTTGATTATTTCATCAAACTAGATTTCCAGCTAATGCTCCTGAGTTCTGAACTCTTCATACTCATCAGTATCTTCAACATTGTGACTTTTTTTCCCTTTTATTGGCTCAGCTGACTGTTTCATCAGAACTATCACGCTTTCGCCTCTACTTAGGTCATACTCCTTTAAATAAATATTCCAACTGACAATTACCAATTTTTCACTTGACAATTATCAAATAATACTTAGTGAACCTTTTTGGGTAAAACCCCAAAAGAATGCAGGTAATAATTCTATGCTTATCTCCCACTGAAAAATATTGTATAAAGTTCAGTTTCACATTTTTGCAACATCATTGTGCTGTGATGTAACAAGGGAATTAACTGAGATATGATGCTTCCATCTCCAAGATGAGTTCAAAACTGATCTGATTATTTGAGTATCTTGATACTCATTTCTAGTTTGTTTTTCCACTTTATGCTGTAGTTTCTTGAACTTTTCAAAAATTCAGACTCATGATTCATCAGATACAATTAACATAGGAAAACCCCCTATGCTTATGTGGTTAAAATCACCACATGCATCAGTATGCACCAACTCTAACAATTCTGTAGCTCTTAACTCCTTTTACTTTAAAAGGATTTCTTAGTCATCATTGGATCATATCCAGATTACCATGACTAAGTGTCAGATGCTATATACAAGTGAGATCTATATCACTCTACTTTTAGAGTTGTATAACTGGTATCAACATCTTTTTCAATATTATTCAGAGTTCACAACTTTTCAAAAATAATACGATTATCAATAATATTGCTAGAAACAATAACACTTTTTAATTTAAAAAAATTAAACTTGAAATCATATTTCTAGAATATTCTAGCACATATAAAGATAGTATTCAAAAACAAAGTTTTCCCTTTTGTAAGCTTATATAAATAATTTCATATGGAAGTCCTTGCAACATTTGCAGTCATCTCCATATTTTGCACAATTTCCCCTTTCACTTAATATCCGGGTTTCCTTAAACCCATACAACTTATTGCAAAAGTGAGATATAATGCCTAAATAGTCATACCAACAATTTAATGGACAATACATTAAATTTAAATTTAATGATAAGCATACCTTTAGTAAGATCCATTTTCAACATAAAACTTGGCCTTAGTCCATGATCCTTACATGGTATAAGTATCACATAATAAATCTGCAAAAATATAGAAATCAATTCACATGTATATATAAATAAAAATCCACTAGTTTTGGGTTTTATAATAACTAATGGTACCTCTCACTATGACACATCAATCAAATAAAATACTCGAATATAACAATTATATTATGTGTCATTAGTAGGTATCAAGAGCTTTTACCTCATATGCACATGATCCCATTTTATAATAACCGTGGACACATCTTGTAAAAGCGGATAATAATTATCTATTACGAATTCATCTCATGTCACATACTAATAGCATGTAATTATTCGTAATTCTTGATATTCCTCTTGGCCACCAAACAAACATAATATTCACTATTTTAGGGTACATGTTTATTTGGTTAAGGGCAACCGTCGTCTAAATGAGATGTAATTTTGAAATGGGTCAGCACTGCTATTTTAGTCAACACCCAAACTCCTCACATATCCTCACTTATCTTCCAAAGAAATAAATGAGACAAAATATAAAATTAAGAAATTGAAATCAACTATTTTAGTTTCATCCAACCCTCAATAAAATAGAATTCTCATTTACCAACAATGGAGTGGCCATGTGATTAGTTTCCTCTAAATAATCTCATTTAACCCTTGCATTTAAAATTTTAGAATATATATATATATATATATATATATATTTGTGTCAACCCGGTCAAACCTAGTTGGTCAACTGATCTGCCCGGTCAAGCCAGGTCCGGTTGTGGGTCATGGTCTGGGTCAAACTCGGACTTAAGGCCTCTATGGTTTGCCACTTGGGCTGCCCATGGATTTGGATCATATCCATCCATGGGCTGACCCAACAGTGCCCAGCCCATGTGTCATCCCCTCACTTTTTTTTTAAAAATATTTATATAAATGTTGGGCTTCGAATTGGGCTGGCCCAAGCCTTTTATTTTAAACAATAACTGGCCGGTCCAATTCAGGCCAATTTAAAATGAACAGGCCTCAATTTTTAAAAGAATTTCTCTCAGCCCAAAATTTTAAAATAGCAGCCCAAATCACATATTTTTTTTAAAAAAAACAAACCAATAGTATTTAAAACAAAATAAAACGGGCCGAGTAGGGCTAGGGATGCCCAACCAAGCTGGCGTAAGAAGGCGACCCAGCATCATATGCTCAGCGCCACTTATGCCCCTTGGGAGGGCATTGTAGGCCAGGGGCAAACTGGCCGCTGCCTACGCCGGCTAGCCACGTCCGGCCAGATCCTGACCGAACGTTGGACGCCCAGGCCGCCGGCAGCCACTGTGCTGCCATCCGACGCACTTGTGGTCGCCGGTGGCCACCTACTCATCACACCCATGTCATACACCGATGTGGCTAGGCTTTGGCATCCATGGCCTCCAAAGCCTGGAGGCCTTCCACCTGTTGGCTTTTGTGCACAAGCGAGATTTTGATGATTTCAATAATATATCAAGTTTATAAAATTAACATCTTCAAAGACAAGACGACTTGATGAAAGAGCCAAAGACTTGAAGAAAGAAGAACAAGAAGATGCAAGGAGCTCAAAGTGAAGTTTCAAGACCTTAGGGTATAATCCTTGTAACTCTTCGTTTCACTTTTGACAAGGATTATGAATCACACTTGCATATCTTTCAAAACGCGCATAAACCGTTTTACCTTTTGTTTGAAAGATTAAAATGTTTTTAAAGGTTTCAAAACACCCCATATATATTCTCAAACCTTTCATATACTTATGGGAAGTAAGCCTTTAAAATTGAGTGTTTAAAAGTGGTAAAAACATGGTTTTAAATGAACCGGTCGATGAACTTTTTGTAGCGGTCGACCTCTACATGAAACGGATGATCTTGACAGCATTCAAATTTATGACCGTTGGGCAACGGCTACTTGAACCGGTCGACCGGTACAACTATAAAATTGTCAAATCGACCCCTAACGGCTATAAACTGCTAGTTTTCACATGTGACCTATAAATACACCTTCATTTCATCTAAAATGAAGAACCAACGACCACATATCATTTGTATAGCTTGAGAAATATTTCAAACCTTCATATTTCATATTTCTCATATCATTCACACAAAACATCCTTTCATATCCTTGTCATTGTGTGAATCAAGAGATATAACCTTCTATTTTCATATCTACTCTATCAAGAGAGTTTTTGTTCTTCCATCTTCATATCCAAGAGAGGTGTTTCCTTTAGTGAAGTTGTTCACTAAAGAAGAAGCTTAGAGAGTGTATATCTCAAGCTTGTTAGGTTGTGAGTGGTAAGCCCGAAAAAACCACTTGGGTGGGTTTGAGTGTTGAGCCCGAGAAAGCACTTGTACGGTTCTCTAGAACCCGGATTCTAGTCTGTAAAGCTATTGGAGAATAGTGGAAAACCTAAAGGCTCGGTAAAGGAGCTTGAGGGGTGGATGTATGCGGGTTTGCCGAACCACCTAAAAATCTAGTGTTTGCTTCTCTTACCCTTTCTTTACTTTTAGCACATATTTACTCTTATTACATTTTATATATATACTTGTGCTAGATTAGGCTTTACTTTGCAAATACGTTTTTGGGGATAACATCGAAAAGTTTTAGAAAACCAATTCACCCCCTTCTTAGGTTGCCTTAATCCTGTAAACTAGGACTCACAATTGGTATCAGAGCTTGGTGCTCTTTATACAAGATTTAACCATCTTGAGTTAGAATGACAACTACAAGCTTCAACACTCAAGTTGAAGGGCTTTCTACTCTTAGACCAATATTTTTTTTATAGAAATGATTATGCATATTGGAAAGCTAGGATGAAAATATATCTTCAATCTATTGATTTTAACTTATGGATATACATATTAAAAGATCCTCATATTCCCACAAAGAAAGTTAGAGAGGTTCAAACCCTCAAAAGCGAAAACGAATATGATGCAAATGATAAAATGAAAATCTCTCTAGATACAAGAGCCATGAACATATTATATTGTGCATTGGATAGAAGAGAGTTTAATAGAATTACATCATGCTCAAATGCTAGAGATATATGACATATGTTAGAAATTACTCATGAAGGAACAAGTCAAGTCAAAGAGTCAAAAAATAACATGCTTGTTCATAACTATGAGTTATTTAAAATGACATCAGGGGAGTCCATTACTGTCATGTATACTAGATTTACCACAATAATAAACTCTTTGAATGCTCTTGGTAAATCTTATACTAACTTCGATTTGTTGAGAAAAATCCTTAGGTCCCTACCAAAGGCATGAGAGGCCAAAGTGATCGCCATACAAGAAGCCAAAGATCTCACTAAACTTCCTCTAGATGAGCTTATTGGTAGGGCTGAAAAATCGGAATGCGGTCTGGACCGCATTCCGGTCCTAGTATATTAAAGGACCGGACCGGACCACTTATAAGTGGTCCGGTCCGGTTTTACAAAATGCGGTTCGGTCCGAACCACTTTTAATTTTTTTCAATTTTTTAATTTTTTTTTTTTAAAATTTTAAAATTTTTTTAGGTGAATTTCAAAGAGGAAAGTGCATATAAAAATGTTGAGTTTTAGTTTAGATTAAAATTAAACGTTTTAAGTTTATGATTTGTATTAAAAATTATAAAAAATATTTATTTTTTATTTTTTTAATAAATGCGGTCCGTTCCGGACCGCATTTTAATATTTAGGACCGGACCGGACCGCAAATTCGGTCCGATTTTTCGGTCCCATCCGGTCTGCGGTCCGGTTGTGTGCATCCCTACGTATTGGATCCTTAATGACCAATGAGATCCAATTGCTCGAAAATGAAGATGAGAGCAAAAAAAAGATGTGGATCACTCTCAAATCCTCCATAATTGAAGATGGAAATAAAGATGAGGAAGATATAGTCTTAATGACTAGAAATTTCAAGAGCTTCCTCAAAAGAAAGAAAGAGAAGAGAAACCTCAAATACAAGAAGACATCTTGGAAGGCTAACGATGAAAGCTCCTCCTCCTCCGAAGATGAAGATGGAGAAATAACCAACATGTGCCTCATGGCATTTGAAAATGATGAGGATGATGATGAGGTACAATCTTCAAATGATGAGCCTGAAATTTCATATATTGAGCTTCAACATGCATTTGATGAACTTCTTTCTCAATTTGAAAAACTAGAAAACAATTTGTTCCAACAAAAAGCTTTAGAATTTGAAAATGAAAATGTTGCTTTGAACAACAAAATAGTTTTTCAAAGCAAAATCATTGAGAAGTTTACTCAAGGAAGCAAATCTTTGAAAAACATGCTTGGTAGTCAAAGATGTGTCTTTGAAAAAAGTGGTTTAGGCTACAAGCCTTCTATTCACCAAAAATATTTTAAAAATTATTTTGTGAAGGCTAAGTCTTTTAAGGCACCTACTCAAACATGTCATTTTTGCAGCAAAGATAGACATCTTATTTTTGATTGTGCATCAAGGAAGTTTGGGAGCAAGACTCTCAAGAAGATATGAGCTCCAAAAGATACCAAAGCTAACCTTGAAGGACCCAAGAAGGATTGGGTACCAAAAATAGTTTCTTGATTCTCTTGTAAGATGGAGCAATAAAGGGTGCTTGAATGAAACTTGCCTATCATGAAGACTTGTGACATTTGAGGACAAATGCTAATGAGGGGAAAACCTTTGGTAACTTCTAAATCCTTAACTGAGAATAAGTTCAATTGTTGGTTGATGATTTCTTAGTTGTTAATGTTATAAATGCAAAGGTATTAATCTTTCACATATTTTCTTGCATTTATCAAAATGTAACATCTATAAGCTATCACTTTTACAAAAATCATAAATTTTGATGAGATTTTGTAAGCTTAAACCTTTTTGGTTGAGAATGACCTTTAAATTGTCATTGGTAGCTAAGAGGTTTGTAAAAACCCACTCGGTAGGCTACTATCGTAATAGCGATGGACTCTTGAGTCCCCATTAGACAACCTCTATACCATTTCAATGAGATTGTCATTTAAAACTACAAGTTATTCTTTTGGATGATCTCTTGTAAATGATTTTTGTATTCTATCCATGCATTCTCTTTTTTATTGACAAAGGGGGAGAATTATTAAATGTCTACATGTTTTTATTCCCTTTGATCGTATGATAGTTTTTGTTAAAATGCATATTTGGGAAAACTGTATCCTTTGCCTTTTTGAAGTGACAAACTGGGAGAAATGTGTTAATAGTTTTGATGACTATATATTCTCCTTTTGAATTGGATTATGAACATTGATTGTATTATTCCTTTATGATCCAAATGGCTACAACTAATGTTTTATCTAAAGTTTCAAATGTTTGTCCAATTGTAAAAGATAGGGGGAGTCATCCCAAAACTATCAATTTATTGTCATCATCAAAAAGAGGGAGATTGTTGGCTTTTGTGCACAATCGAGATTTTGATGATTTCAATAAATGAATCAAGTTTATAAAATGGACATCTTCAAAGACAAAGAAGACTTAATGAAAGAGCCAAAGACTTGAAGAAAGAAGAACAAGAAAATGCAAGGAGCTCAAAGTGAAGTTTCAAGACCTTAGGGTATAATCTTTGTAACTCTTTGTTTCACTTTTGACAAGGATTATGAATCACACTTGCATATCTTTCAAAACGTGCATAAACCGTTTTATCTTTTGTTTGAAAGATTAAAATGTTTTTAAAGGTTTCAAAACACCCCAAATATATTCTCAAACCTTTCATATACTTATGGGAAGTAAGCCTTTAAAATTGGGTGTTTAAAAGTGGTCAAAAACATGGTTTTAAATGAACCGGTCGATGAACTTTTTGTAGCGGTCGACCTCTACATGAAACGGATGATCTTAACAACATTCAAATTTATGACTGTTGGGCAACGACTACTTGAATCGGTCGACCGGTACAACTATAAAATTGTCAAATCGACCCCTAAAGGCTATAAACGGCTAGTTTTCACATGTGACCTATAAATACACCTTCATTTCATCTAAAATGAATAACCAACGACCACATATCATTTGTTTAGCTTGAGAAATATTTCAAACCTTCATATTTCATATTTATCATATCATTCACACAAAACACACTTTCATATCTTTGTCTTTGTGTGAATCAAGAGATAGAGCCTTTTATTTTCATATCTACTCTATCAAGAGAGTTTTTGTTCTTCCATCTTCATATCCAAGAGTGGTGTTTCCTTTAGTGAGGTTATTCACTAAAGAAGAAGCTTAGAGAGTGTATTTCTCAAGCTTGTTAGATTGTGAGTGGTGAGCCCGGGAAAACACTTGTACGATTCTCTAGCACCCGGAAGCTAGTGTGTAAAGCTATTGGAGAATAGTGGAAAACCTCAAGGCTCGGTAAATGAGCTTGAGGGGTGGATATAGGCGGGTTTGCCGAACCACCTAAAAATCGAGTGTTTGCTTCTCTTACCCTTTCTTTACTTTTAGCACATATTTACTCTTATTACATATTATATACTTGTGCTAAATTAGGCTTTACTTTGCAAACACGTATTTGGGGGATAATATCGAAAATTTTTAGAAAACCAATTCACCCCCTTCTTGGGTTGCCTTAATCCTGTAAACTAGGACTCACACCACCAACCGTGATCAGGAGCATCGGCAGTCTCACTGGCGCACTAGGTGCCACCTTTGGCTGGCGAACCACGGTACCATACCGTGCCATGCTTTTCTTGAGAGAGAACAATTTTCTATTCACAAGAAAAATTGGATTTCAAATGATAATATAATATGACATCAATAAGAAACCAGACATGAATCATATTCAACATAGACAAACTGGAACTCATAACATTTTGTTAGTCGAAACAAATCCACAACAGCTACCAAGAAATCTCATCCATAATTCTACAGATCTAAAAGAAAAATTTATTTTCCCATGGTTTCGAAAAATGGCCACGAACAAAACATTTTTGTTTGCAATCAATTTTCCAAAAAAAAATCCTGTAAATACAAATATTCTTGCATGAACAAAATTACAAATCTCAAGTGAGTGAGGTTCAACTAACCTGGCTCTGATACCACTGAAATTTTGCCTACGGAAAATTATACTTACTTGATCTGACAAACGATCTTGAACTTTGTCTGCGATTGAATCTTTCATCTTCGATAATCTTCAGGTCTTGTAGATCTCACACATTGTCTTTGATTTCACAATAGAGCAGCCCAAATGTTCTACCTCCTTCATTTTCATGCCTCACAACCGTCACAGGGTTTCTCAAAGTCATAATGACCAACTGTCTAGAAAATGCTATCTTATAGTCTTTTTCTGAACCCTAGATGTAATATAGCGTGAGATCGTTAGGGACCTTAGATCTCTGCCGTAGGATCATATGGAAAAAATCTTTTTCCATTAAGTCCCTTATATTCTTTTATTTTGAATTTTGGGCTTCTACTAATTGTGATCATGTCCATTAACAGATCACAATTTACCCCCCGAGTATTTGAGATTGATTTGTGAAATCCCTTTCGCTAATAATTATTCGTTTATTTATCCTTCCACCACACTATATTCCACATGAGTCATAGAATCGGAATTATATCACCGATTAAGTCTCTAACTCATATAATTCTCAATTTACGATCTGTAACTTGTTGGATTATCAATTTGTAAGTGCAAAAATAACCCAAGAGGGGGGTTGAATTTGGTTTTTCAAAAACTTTTTGAAACCTTTTGAAACAAACCCAAAAAAATTCAGATCTATTTCTAGGTAAACTAGAGGATAGATCTTTACAATCAATGATATTAAAAATAAAAGATAAGAAAGTTCAACAAGCAATATCAGCAGGAAATAAAGAGGAGAGTGAAGAAGATGACACCAATATTTTTAGGTGGTTCGGCCAACTCTTGCCTACGTCCACCCCCAAGGCTATTGACTTCCTTGGGCTTCCTCCACTATTCTCCAAGCGAATACACACCTTAGCTTCCGGGGTGCTAAGGAACCGTTACAAAGCATTTTCCGAGCTCACGCTTCAACTCTTTTCACAAATCCCAAAACCTAGGGATTTCTTCTACTCTCACAAGTAGGATACAGTGTTCACTCAAGACTTGAGGGTTTTATGAGGTTTGGATACAATGATTGAAGGCTCTCTAAGCCAGATATACAAGTGGGTAGCTCAAGAAATGAAACGGCTCTCTAAGCCAAATCTACAAGTTTAAGAACCTGAGGTGAACTAGAAGAATACGATCTTCAAGGAAAGCTTCTGGATTTGCAAGATTGAATGCAAGCCTTCTTGGATGGAAGAGCTTCTCTCTTCTTCTTTGAACTTTGTCTCTCAAAAAGTTAGGGCAAGGATGTATTTCACGTGAGAGCTGTGTGAGAGTTGTTTCTTCTCTTTCAATCTTCTTCTTTTTATAGTCTCTAGGGCACCAAAGGCTTTCTTGTCATGTTTTGGAGCCGTTGGAGGGCATTTAGAGCCGTTGGAGACACTTTTAGAATGAGTGACGTCGCTCCAGATCTGAGAAATCGAAGCATGTTTCGACACTATCCATGTATGTGTCGACACTTAGGAGTTTTGCCTGAAAACTCACTCTCGGGTGTATGACTAATGTGTCGACACTTATATCCAATGTGTCGACACTTCTCTTCAAAGTGTTGACCCTTCAAAATGCCTTGAAAACATGCCTTCGGGTGCATGTGCAATGTGTCGACACTATTTGCCTATGTGTCGACACCATCAGCTTGGCCTGGAAACCTGCTTTCTGTTGATAGTGCAATGTGTCGACACCTATTGATCTATGTGTCGACACCTTCATCTTGGCCTGGGAACTTGCTTTCTGTTGAATGACCGATGTGTCGACACCTCTCCACTATGTGTCGACACCTTCACTTTGGCTTGAAACATGCCTTCTGGTGTATGACCGATGTGTCGACACCATGATGTCATGTGTCGACACCTTCAACACTTAGGCTGAAAAATGTTTCTCTTGGCACCTTTAAGCAATCCCAAAAACATCTACAATGTGAAGTTTAACAAGTAAGCTTATGTAGAGTGTTCGATTATATCTAAGGCCGATTTACAACTAGAAAACTCTTGATATCATTTTCTTAAAACGGATTTTCAAATGTAGAATCTAAAGGTTTAAAAACTCGTTGGAAAACTTTGTTATCATCAAAATCAAAATAGATTGTTTATAAAACAACATTGGGCTAACACAATTGTTTCTAAAAAAATTCACAAATAAATATATATAATACAATATATATATTGGCCAATGGATTATTTTTTAGTCCAACCTTATACAAATATATTGAATATACTGCCTCATCAAGAGACTGGTGAAATCCTTATTGAACATTTATACAAACACATTTATTATATACAAGACCCAACGTTATCTAGTATATTTGACCTAGAAAGATCATCACCAAATGACTCGATCAAAGCACAAATACACAACAAATACATCCATATAAATCTTTCAGGTCTAAAGATACAATAAACCAATTGTGCTGATACCTTCTTAACATCTGAGAATCGAAAGGAAACTTTTGTGAAGCTTGTATGATTGCTCTGTAATTCTTTTCATCAGATGGCGGCTGAGAATAGACCAATATGATGTGGGGATTTTAAAATTGGTGGATTAAGTTTGTTTGCGATTTTGATTTTGGTGGCTGATACCTTCAATTATTTCAAAGGGTGTAGCACATTCTTGCAGAAGTACTGGATGAGTTCCCAAATAGTGTATTCTTTTTATATATTGCCATGATGTAACAAAGACACTTCAATATGTTATTGTTGCATGTAAATTGCAACATTATGAAGAAGTATATACATAGAAGTCCATGTTGAGGAGTGTAACAAAAAGGCCTTATTTGGTTCACAATTTGTCACATATTACAGTTGACTTGTTTTATGAGGCTGAAGTTCTCATGTATGTTTTTTCTTGTTGAACAAGACAGGTTCGTGGTTCATTTAGATCTCATCCTATTCTGTCTTACACAGGGAATATTGAGGAAACCCATCAGGTTGCTCTGCGGTATGGTTTTCATGTTTTCCTGTGCCTAGAAACTGCCCCAGATTTAGAAGCTTCACTTTATGATGTCTAACCTTGTGATTACTATAACAAAAAATTGTTGCTAGAAAAACTTATTACAAGAGCCACTGGGCTTTAGGTTAAATGAGACCTCTTGTCTTATTAAGGATACCTATATCTAGCTATAAGAATCTCTTATAAGGACATAGTGCTTGCCTGCTCGTAGAGCATTAAGGTATATGGTTTCGTGTTTCTTGTCCTAGACTAGTTGCCCAATCTTTTATGGGGTAAAGTGTATGATTGGTTGATTGGGCTGTGCTTCATTTTGGAAACTTAAAATATGCATTGTAAGGGTGACAAAAGAGAGAGAAATAGAAAACACAAAACAAGTAATCTGGAATGACAAAAGAAGAAGAGTTCTATTGCTACTCATGAGTTTAGACGTGACCAATTCCTTTAAGTTGAGCTGGTTGTGCTAATTCACTTTGTTTTCTCATGATTTGGAATTACAGGTTGAAAGGAAAAAACATAATAAGGAATATGTATTTTAATTGATTAGCGTACCCTGTTTATAATAATTGATAGCGTACTTTGTGGTTGCAGCACGAATAAATTTGGATTTCTTTAGTAATAAAACTTTGAATGGATGCTGAAAATGTTTTTGATTTTAGGGAGACGTTGGCTTGATGAGAAATTAGTTATGTTGCGATTTTGAAATTGTTACAAGTATGATCCGCTAGAATAGACTGCACACAGTACCCTCTAAGGCCAAGCATATGGTACATTTGATGGAAACAACTAACTATGACTCTTGGCGCTGGCCGAGACAATGTCCTAGGCGTAGGAGATTGGAGCAACAGGGAATGCCTAGAATGCTTGAACTTTTCTGCAAAACAGGTCATGTGGCAAACGGGTTGGGTCATCATGTGTAATATGGGTCGGGTGCAGGTCAGATCAATTTT
Organism: Myrica gale; assembly: GCA_963930655.1. Classification (NCBI taxonomy): domain Eukaryota; kingdom Viridiplantae; phylum Streptophyta; class Magnoliopsida; order Fagales; family Myricaceae; genus Myrica; species Myrica gale. The sequence continues at coordinate 9,477,746 of OZ005606.1, read as the reverse complement.
AATTGATGTGACACGACATAAGAGTGAAGGCTCAATCCTAGCCGTCCATAAGCACCCATCAGCACAATAACCGAAGTCCATGATCTCTATCCCTGCAATTTCGATGGAAAAGCAAATTGTCGTCTACAGTCCTATCACGACAAGTCGTTAATGTAGATAATGTCGTCGAGGTTTGGCGTACATTCTCGTGCTTAAATTCAACCTTAACGCTGATTTATTCAATGGGTGAACCAGTCTTTAACCACTACTGCTCGCATGTTTTGAAATGCAACCCAATTGTTTATTGGGTAAGTGAATGTGACTGCTTCAATTAATGTCGCTTAGGGGGTGTATATATATAAGCTCACAGACAATAAACGATGCCTAAAAGCATCAAAATGAGTAAATTTGAGATTCTTACAAACATGCATTGAGATGGGATGAGAGAATAAACCTCAATGGCATTTAACTCTATCTCTAAGATATTTATGGAGATTTTTGCAAGTATAAATATATATAAAAAGCTGTAACCCTTCCACTTCTAGAACTTGAAAGGTCTTGTTTAGCCTGTAATATTTTTCCTCTTCCCAGCCAGACATAAAATGAAAAGATACAAATGGGTTTTGAGGGAAAATCTTATCTTTAATTTATCTAGTACCTGGTAGTTTCCTTCAAAAACCTTAACCACGACCACTAATTTGAATCCAAGATTTTCAATAGCATCATATTGCGACAACTCGTGACTTTCTAGATAATTGGTTGAAGTTGTCTGAACACGTTTAATATTATTAGTCTAGCCAACTGCTTCACCAGGTACTTTCCTAAGTAAGTCGTCAATTAATATTGATTATGTTAAAAATTACCAGATAAGTGAACGATCAGAAGACCCGAATTCAATATACGAATGGAACATGGCAAGGTGGCACTTCTACAAGGATATGGAGACTACCTACCGACACATGTTAGACTTTTGCAACAACGGCATCGTCTTTCCGATTCCTCTTACGATAATTTGTTGATTTATCTGTAAGGTTAGTCAAGGGAGCGTAATTAGAAATATTATCTAAAGCAAGATTATAACAAATGCCTTGGCAGAGGTAGTCTTTTGTCTCTGTTTTTTTTTTTTCAAATGGGACGCCTTGGTCTCGAATTTGTTTGCATTTTTCAAGATGTGACAAGTAGTGGTTGAAGACTAATTACGTACTAAATCTTATCATCTTGCGTGTAAGGGGAAACATAGACTTCCTCAGTGACTCCCCCTCCATAAATAGATGAGTTTCCGCAACACATTTCTCACTCCCTCACCAAAGCAAGACTACGCGGAATAGTAAAAGCTACAGAAAGCCTCAAAGATGGAGAAAGGTGTTCCTATGTACCTCGTAACTGTGCTTCTGTTTGCTTTGGCCTGCTCTCTTGCCTCTGCTTCTGACCCTAGCCCCCTGCAAGACTTTTGTGTTGCAACCAAAGATTCAAATGGTACGTACACAGAAATATCATTCAATTCTTCTGTAATCATTGATCTCACATATCTGTAATATTGTTTTCCACCTTAACGGAAATTCACACATATTGAGGAGGTTATTCTTTAGGGTGACATTTATTTAGGAATTAGGACTTGACATGCTTCAGTTCTTAATAATTTGTGATGGTAATGTACTACTCTTTTTTTTTTTTTTGCAGAATTCGTGAACGGAAAGTTCTGCAATAACCCTAAGGATGCTAAAGCTGATGATTTCTTCTTCTCGGGGCTAGATAAGCCCGGTGATACCTCAAATAAACAAGGGTCAAATGTTACTGCTGTGAACGTAGACAAATTAGCAGGTCTAAACACACTAGGCATATCTGTGGCTCGCATTGACTTTGCACCATATGGTCTAAATCCTCCCCACACCCACCCTCGCGCCACTGAGGTAATAGTGGTCATAGAGGGTACTCTTTACGTTGGCTTTGTCACATCCAACACAGATAACCGTCTCTTCACCAAAGTTCTAAATAAGGGAGACGTCTTTGTATTCCCAGTTGGTCTCATTCACTTCCAGTGGAATACGGGAAAAACCAATGCTCTTGTATTTGCCGCTCTCAGCAGCCAGAATCCTGGGGTGATCACGATAGCCAATGCAGTCTTTGGCGCTAATCCTCCCATCAATCCTGATGTTTTGACCAAGGCCTTCCAAGTGGACAAGAATGTAATTAACTATCTCGAGCAGCAGTTCAAATGATGGAAGCTAAATAATTAAAGATACGACTGTAATAGCCACAATGAACCATTAGACGTTGCAGATAATGATTTGAGGTTTCCTACGATTCGTTTGTAACGTCGTATAAATTATTATAATAAAATGAAGTGGTTGCTTATCATATCTTCTTTTTTTTTTCCCCAAAATTTATCGTAATCTTTTCTTCTTTTATTTTTCATAGCGCTGTAACATGCATGATTAAAACTAACTGCATTTAGAATATACGAATTCAAGTTCGAGATATCGATCACTTGTAACTACTCATGCCTCTGTTAGAAATTCCCTTTAAAGTGTGGTCCACGAGCCACATGCAATAATAAAGTTTAAATTATTTAATTATGGTATTGGGTAATTATTCCAATTAGGATATTATTTGTGGTATTAAATATAATTATTCCTTGATGGTAGGAATAAATAAGGAATTAATAATTACATGAGGGTCTCTGGCCTAGCCTATAAATAAAGCATGTGTATTCCATTTATCATACGACATAAGTTAGAAACCCTAAAGTATAGGCGATAGGCTCAGAAGACTCTCTGTTTTGTATTTGCCTATTGTGAGTTTTGTTTTGTAGGTCTTCTACATGTTGTTCTCCCATAAAGAACTCTTGATCATAACGGCTAGAGGTCAGATCCTAATCATTTGGTTTTTTCGCTGTGCAAATCCTGTATGTAAATTCTTACATGTAGTATCGGAGCCACCTTTTTGCTGTTATGCTCATTGTACAAATCGGTAGTGATTTTCTTTTATGGCCTTTTGTCTGCATCTGAATCTCTTTGTTCAATATATGGTTTTATATGTTAGAGATATGAGTGTTGTCTTTTTGTGCGAAGACCATATTCGGCCACTTTTCAGGTCTGCAGCCTTAGATTTATTTCGTATGCATGTTTTGAATCTATGGCTTTGTCCTTTTATGCCATTCAGTCAACTCTTTTCATGAACACATACGCTTTTGCATGTTGTTCTTTTGTGCCATTAACAGATCTAGTTTTGACATTTCCTTTTGTTTATAATATCTGGTAAGACATCTGTTGATTTTGCACATGTTGTGAATATGTGGTTTTCCGTGTTTTAGTTGATTTCGTACATGTTGTGAATTTGTGGGTATTTTGAAGCAAACTAGAGAGAGAACGAATCTCTCTCAAGGAGATCTTTCATGCAGCGCCCAGATGAAACGAGGAAACCCTCGTGACCAGGAAATTTTTTATAGGCCACACGGTACTGGGCAGTCACCCGCAGAGGCCTGGCTAAATGTTAGGCCATTTTTGGGCCATATGGTACTGCACATAATGACCTGCAGACGGCTGGGCTGACAATTGGGTCAGCCCAAGGGGATTTCCAGGCATGAGGGTCCGACCCGATATCGACCCGTATCGGGTCGGACTGTCCTGCGACCCGCGTAGGTGGGTTGCCGCTGGTCCAACTGGTCCGGAATAGTAAAAAAAATCCAAAAATTTTATTTTCTGTTTATATGTTTTATTTGGACCAATATAAAGTTCTAAATTGATTTTTGATGCTTGAAGTTGTGATTTTTAAAATTTTTGGGGAGGGTAAGGTCTCTATGAAATTTCGGTCAGGTAGTCATTTGGGCTGCCCATGAAATGTTTTTTTAAAGTTTGGGCTAGGCTCATTGAAATTTTGGGCCATAAGGTTTGAAAAAAAAGGATCACGACCATTTAGTTGCAGGCTGGTCTGGGCCCAAATGAGCCAGTAACGCTTACCCACCAGGCGCGGGTTGCCCAACCTGTTGGACCATTTGCATTTTGCTGAATGAGAAAATAAGAAGCTCAAAGGCAATGACCGAGTTTCGAACCGCGGTCACTGTTGCGGATAAGAATGATTCCACCAGTAAGGCACGCCATTGCTTCTGTAAGTGTTTCTCAGGCTTTATTATATTTATTCATTTCGGATAGGATTGTGGCAGAAATGAATTTTATTTTAAAATTTTGGCTCATCAATGAATATAAAATCTTTAAGTGCATATTTATGCTACAATATTGTTTTATTATCCATTTTATTGTTATAATTTTACAGTGTTACATTTAGCATATGTTTTGTTAATTCCACATAAAGATTGATGTAGCATTTTGTTAATTGAGCACCATTGAAGTTGTGATTATCAAAATTTATTAGGAGTAGCCACAACATCCTAATTTATGATGATAATCACATCTGGACATTTTAATAAAACTTCATCAGGATATTGACATCTATGTTGTAATTAAATCATGAAGCTAATGACCCGGCCCCACAGGGAGGTTATTAATTTTATGGTTTAGTTGGAATAAGATAGTAAACTAGGTGTTATGGGATATATTTTCCTATGCATGCAGGTATGGAAAATTTTATTTCCTGGCACTAAAATTTGCTAGTCTTATTGATAAAGTTATCCGGTAAAATTCGTGCGTGATGCAACCTTTACCCACAGGAAGGTTTGAATTTACCGTCTAAATTGACATTGGTTAATTTAGAATAAAGTTTATTTCATAGCATAAATAATTTATTTTCCTTGGTAATTGCGGTTATTTCTATTCGATATTTGATATTACAATTTATGTTCCAATGCTTATTTATTTATGACTGGATAGAACGTTTGAGGTGTATAAATGTTAATATGGCGTTCCATATGGATGAACCACCTATCTAATGGAATCAAGTACGTCATAGGATATTAAAAGGCATGAGTGGTGGAAGTAATGAAATTATTTAGGCTTAATACTCACGAAATCTCAAGTAAACACCTCAATATTAATTTTCAAGCTAAAATTTTGTGATTCCGAAGGAGTGTGCAATCACGTTATGGAATTGAAGGATATTATAATTAAAGTTTTAGTCCTCAAAAGGTGAGACTATTGAGTCAATCTTGGTCTATTTCACAAATAATCTCTCACTTTAGATTATGATTCTTTTTCTAAAGCGTGCACACATAAAGCAAAATGGTCTATATAAATTATTTTTGACCACGTGTGCTTAAGGTTAGAGAGATTAAAATAGAGAGACCATGAGGTGTTAAATGATTCACTCATGATAAAGAAATGACCAATAAATGCGAGAATGCCTAATTGTCAAAGAAGAAACATAAAGTGCCAATACAGTAATATGACAATAAGGGAATATGTATCTATTTGCAATAAAGTGACATATACAGGAAATGACTCGAATATGGAAACAATCTCATATTTGGTGTGTGGTTTTTATTAAAGCTCTAATGGAATGATTTCGGTTTTGCAATCCACATTGTTAATATCATGCAGGAATTTTTTCAGTATATAGTGGCCAACAAAAAAAAGCATTCATTTTAAAACAAGATGATTTTGAAAATAAAGACTGTTGGGATTTTGATTGATTTTATAAAACAGCTACATTAAAAGTTTTATATACTATAAAGATTTATTTTTCAAGTTTTTGTAGTTGATTATTGTTTTCAATTAGACAACTCCAATTTCAGTATTATGGAAAATGAAACGTTTGTCAATAATGAGTCCCTGAAGGGAGTTTATTTGAATCTCAACCTCAACCATTTTATTTATTCCTGCATATTAAAGTTGGCATAAAGTGGAGCTTTCTAAATTGAACTTTTGGCATGGGAGATTAATACGTCTCCATAAAGAAGTTAGTAAAGTTTTGAGTCTTAAAAACTCCTGATTTTACTGACATTGACACTTGAGTGGACTGCATTAAGGAAAAGCAGACCAACCAGACCATTAAAGGTGCCAAAAGTGTTTAGTGATCCTAAAGATCATACACATTGTTATAAATGTACCTTTTCTCATTATTTACCAAAATGGTCAGAGAGATTTTATCTCATTCGTTGATGACCATGAAAAATTAATGAGGTTAAAACATTAAATGCTTTTATGTCCTATAAAGTGGAAATAGAGAAACATGAAGTAAACATAGATCGTAAGATCTGATGGAGGTAAGGAATACTACGGTAAATACAATAAAAGAGAAACTATGATGGATCACTTAAGTTTATAGAGTAAAGCCTGAAACATTGCTGTGCATTTATTTACACATTTGGGATTGTCCTAATAAAGAAAGGATTTTTAATTCTCGCCCAGGGAAATTATATTCAAGGACAATCAGCGATATTTTCATCGGCTATACAACACACTAATTTTCATTATCCTTCATATAGTCGTAAAATTGTTAAGTCTCATGAAGTAAATTTTCTTGAGGAAGTTGAACCTAATGGGAATGCGAGGATGAAAGTTGAGGAAGCATAATAGTTGACTAAATTACCTTTATAGAAATATGCTTGATTGTGTTTGAGAAAAATCAGTTTGATTACCTTGAATTGTAATCATTCTTATTAAAGTCGGCTCATAAAGAAAGGTTTAATCCATACCTAATCAAATTATTTTATGCAGTGGGAGTAGGGTTAAAGACAACATCCTCGAGACAAGAGAGGCCAATAATTTTATGATTTTCCATTATACCTAAAAAATTCTCGTTTTAATGTCAAACATAAAGATGATTAGAGTTTGCTTTCACAAACAATTGTGTAGATAACTCTACATTTTGGTAAAATGTCATAAAGGGTCATTTATGATAAACATGACATTTAGTAACTCATTTAGTTTAGAGTTACATAAAGTAGATGTGGAAGTGAAATTTCTAAATATAAGATCTTAAAGGAGGTATAAAGGTTAAAGCTTGAATTAAGAATAACAGTCAGTCATTTTGGACTAGTACAAATATCTCACCATTGGTATGTGAAATTTCACAAGATTGTCATCTCATAAGGATTTAAGGAGAATCGTGTTGATATTTGTACATACCCTAGGGTCAGTGGGAGTAAAATCTTTTCTAGTCCTATACGTAAATTCATTGTGTTGAAGATGGCAATTCAAGTTTGCTACATAAAGTAAATAGTAGCATTTATTGTCAAAGGGGATAAATTTAATGAAGTTCAAACCCCTTAAGGTGCATTGGATTAGGTTTGACGTTGGTCAGACAACATGATTACTGAGGAAACTCAGATTTGAAAGCTGCAAAATAAAGTAATGTAGTAAATGTGAGAAACTAAGGACTAAAGATTAACATAAAGTAACTCCAACTATTCGGAGTTGATTGGTTATTCAGATTTGAATTTTGCAACATGGTAGACATGCTATGAATATTTTACACAAGCATTACAGTTGTGAAACTACATTAAAGGTCTCAAAATTGTCGATACTATAGTGAGACCTGTTAATATTTTCTGCAATAAGTGTAATATAGTTATCTTCTCCAAGAACTGTAAAGTTGAAGCAGAAAATTATATATCGACATTCAGTATTCAGTATAAGAGAGAATTTTAAGAAACATGAAGTTCTCATTGAACTTATAAGTACTGAATTAATGATTACGAATCTCATGACTAATGTTTACTGGTAATACAGTTTAAAGTCATAAGAAGCATACGAGACTTATTAATTCAATTTTTGTTTTATTTCTCTCTATTTGGTCTATAAACATAAAGTCACTATTTTTGGAGAATAAAGCTCTAGTTTTGCACATAAAGTTTAGTATCCATTGGGATATATAAAGTTGGACACGAATGGCTTATGAGAAGACCATTCATAAAGTTCGATAGCCCATAAAGTGCTTGCTTTGGGGATATGGTGCATTGTAATACATGGAAGGGATGACTTGATATATAAGAGTTTTACCGCCATGATTCGTGCATAGTATTCCTCGAGTGAGTGTGAGCGGTTCACGAATAATTGGAATAAGTAAAATTACAACTATACACGGGTGTAACTTATACCTAAAAGATATTTGTGTGTCACGTGGCCCTAGTGGGAGAATGTTAGAAATTCCCTTTAAAGTGTGGTCCACGTGCCACATGCAATAATAAAGTTTAAATTATTTAATTAAGCATGTGTATTCCATCTATCATATGACATAAGTCAATTAGGATATTATTTGTGGTATTAAATATAATTATTCCTTGATGGTAGGAATAAATAAGGAATTAATAATTACATGAGGGTCCCTGACCTAGCCTATAAATAAAGCCTGTGTATTCCATCTATCATATGACATAAGTTAGAAACCCTAAAGTATAGGCGATAGGCTCAGAAGACTCTGTTTTGTATTTGCCTATTGTGAGTTTTGTTTTGTAGGTATTCTACATGTTTTTCTCCCACAAAGAACGCTTGATCATAACGGCTAGAGGTCAGATCCTAATCAATTGGTTTTTCCTCTGTGCAAATCCTGTACGTAAATTCTTACCGCCTCTTCATCTTTTCTTCTACAAAAGTAAAATAATCAAGAAAGAAAAGAGAGTGAATTCCAAACAAGGGTGCCTAGAAAAAAAAAAGAATTCCAAACAAGGGTTATTGAAAAAGTCCAACTTCATTGTCTAGTATAAAGAAGCTACTCACATATGACATATCAATTCAAATGAAACAAAGACCCAGACGTTGGCAGTGTTAAAGTTTGGCGCTTGGGCGCTCAAGAGGGTTTTCACGAATATTTTAATGTAGGAACGAAATAGTATCTAAGGACTACTTGAACTATAAGATATATAGGGTATGTTTGAGGGTGAAAATTTTGGGTATTGGGGTTTGAGAAATAATATAAAGTAAAGAAATATTATGAGAGTTGGTGAAAAAATGAAGAGAGAAGATTTTTAATTAATATTATAATAATAAAAAATTATGTGATGAATTTTTTAATAGTAAACCTAAAATTTTGAGCCCAATTAATTGGATCTCAAACGTGCACATAATTCTTGCAGGGCTAAACTATTACTATATAGCTTTGCTCGGACTTTTCATGCCCTCCTGCAGGCGAGGTTCCTACTACTTGCTTCCACAGCTAAACAAATTAATGGCGAAGAAAGGGTCTACTCAATTTATATATAATATAAATATAAACAAACAAGCCCAGTGTTTGGACTTTTTCGATGCCCTCCTGCAGGCTAGGTTCTCCTACTTCTGACTTTCACAGCTAAACAAATGACAGATTTTCCATGAGGAAAGGACTCACGTGGCAGCTCAATCCACTTTTTTTTTTCCTTCCTTTTTTTTTTCTCTAAGTACTTGAGCTAATTACTCAATTTCAAATACCAATGTGAAGGCAAATGTGGCTTGTCCAAAGCGACATCAGAACGATTCCATTGATTGAAATGGTCGCATTGGGTTGCAATATTTCAATTGGTGCGAGAAGTAGTGGATAAAGAATGGTTCACCCATTGAATAAAGAACGATTCCATTGATTGAAATGGTCGCATTGGGTTGCAATATTTTTCTTCCTTCCTTTTTTTTTTCTCTAAGTACTTGAGCTAATTACTCGATTTCAAATACCAATGTGAAGGCAAATGTGGCTTGTCCAAAGCAACATCAGAACGATTCCATTGCTTGAAATGGTCGCATTGGGTTGCAATATTTCACCCATTGAATAAATAAGTGTTATAGTTAAAGACTTGACAATCAAAACTCTTCCCGTGCAAGGGAGAACATAGACCAGTTCAGTGGCTTCACTCTATAAATAGACACGTTTCCCTGCAACCTTCAATCAGTTCTCGCCCCTCATTAAAGCAAAAATCACATATACCAAGAAGTAGTATACATGACATCAAATGCGATGAGGAGCATTCCCAAATACCTGGTAACTGTGCTCCTGTTTGCTTTGGCCTGCTCCCTGGCCTCCGCCTCTGACCCCAGTCCCCTCCAAGACTTCTGTGTTGCAATCAACAATCCCACTTCTGCTGGTACGTACAACACCATCATTTTGTTGTGTAGGAATCGATTGCTTTTTCTCTTATGTTTGGAATAAACATAGTATTTGATTAGTGTTTGAAGCAATGGCCTTTTTATTTTCTGCATCACATGTTATCAACCGTACACATTATGAAGTGTCCTAGTGTCCCATTTGATATGGTAACATACTTTTTTTCCTGCAGCGTTTGTAAATGGAAAGTTTTGTCTGGACCCAAAGCTTGCCACAGCTAATGACTTCTTCTTCTCGGGACTCCAGATTCCTGGAAACACCGCAAACCCACTCGGGTCGAATGTCACTGCAGTGAATGTGAACAACTTACCAGGCCTCAACACACTTGGCATATCCTTGGCTCGCATTGACTTTGCACCATATGGTTTAAATCCTCCTCACACCCACCCTCGTGCCACTGAGATTCTAGTAGTCGTAGAGGGTACCTTGTATGTAGGCTTTGTCACATCCAATACAGATAACCGCCTCTTCACCAAAGTTTTGAACAAAGGAGACGTCTTCGTATTCCCAGTTGGTCTCATTCACTTCCAGTTGAATGTGGGAAAGACCAACGCCATTGCCCTTGCCGGTCTTAGCAGCCAGAATCCTGGGGTGATCACCATAGCAAAAGCAGTCTTTGGATCTAATCCTCTCATCAATCCTGATGTTCTGACCAAGGCATTCCAAGTGGACAAGAATGTGGTTAACTATCTCCAAAAACAGTTCTGGTCGGACAACAACAATTAAGGAAATATATGTATTTGACAAACATAGACAATTCGGATATACTAAAGTTTCCTTTATTTCTCATGTTGTAATGTCACAAAAATACTTTTAATTAAATAAAAGGGTTGTTTATATTTTTATTAAGCTCTCAAATTTTTAATATTTTTCTTAATTTGGAGGGGCATTTTGATCACTACCCATTTGGTTTAACAGCCAAATCAAACAAAGATAATAAGTGATTTTATTTTTTTTGTAACTTGAGAGCCTAATTAGACGAATTAAAACTTTAGGAACATGTTGAATATGAGGTGTACTATCATGTTTCTCAAAATAAAAACAAAAAAGTGTTGATGAGGCGGGCATTCCAAAACACTTAAAAATATCAATGTATAGGCCACTTGTTGTTTATAGTGGCAACGTGGCTTGATAGTCAGTAAGAGTTACTTTCTTTATTGGGAGCAAATTCAGCAAAACTATTCATTTACTTCTTACGTACCCTTTTAGTCTTATAGAAACCTCTTTGGTATCGAGTTATAACACAACCCGAAACGGAGAAAAAAGAATTAGAAAAGACAAGAACATATCAAGTGCTTTGCAGGCAGGCATGGTAGTTGTGAGTTCCAGGAAACTGTCTTTTAAATGTAACCAATTACGAACAAAATATGAAGAAAAAGAAAACAAAATAGACATTGCTCATGCCCACCTGAAGTCTATTCACAGCTTACAAAACTGCCAATAGCACGGATTTCACTCGTGAGGACATGGTCAATCAAAAGGCCGCTTCATCCAACCTTAGAACGGCACAATTCCATCATTTGAACTGGTTGAATTTGGTTGCATTAATTTTCAATGCGTGCGATTGCCAGTGCGTAGTTGTTGCATAAAATGGTTCACTAATCAAATCAATGATTGGGTAAGGGTTGCAGAGGTAAGTGCGTATTGGAGGAACAAGTATTTGATACAAAAGTAAATAATCTTCTCTCTTGTATATTTCTGAAAGAATGAATACAATATATAGAGGCTGTGTAGCCGTGGTATATATGTCATTTACACTTAGTACAACTAGAATTATTCTAACAGATACCAACATATCTGTGTCCTATTTTCACATATTGCAGTAGTGGTATGTGTTGAGGCGTCCAGATGTAAGGACAGTCACGAGGTGTCCTCCATGGGCTGCTGAGGTGTATTGCTGAGCTGTGTGTTAACATCCCCGCGAACCAAACTGAGCTGGAAGAACAGTGAGGTTCGAGCGTAGCAAAGTAAACTGAGGTGAAGAGAGAGGCTTTGTAAGAATATCAGCCAGCTGGTCCTTGCTAGAGAGAAAACTCACTAGGAGGTATTTGTTGGTGACATGGGTGTGAACAAAATGATAGTTGATATCTACATGTTTTGTTCGGGAATGAAGAACAGGGTTAGCAGTGAGGTAAGTGACACCTAAGTTATCACATCAAAGGGTAGGCGGATGAGAGAGATAAACATGAAGTTCACGTAGAAGTGATTGAAGCTAGAGCAATTCACAAGCTGTGTTAGCAAGTGATTTGTACTCAGTCTCAGTAGAAGAACGAGCAATAATGGGCTTTTTTTTTTTGAGCTCCAGGACACAAGATTCAGGCCAAAGAAAAAACAACAACCTCATGTAGGGGCAGCTAGCCCAATCAGCATCAGAGAAAGCAGACAAGCGGGAGGAGAAGGAGTGAGTGATATTAAGACCAAAATGGCAGCATGTTAATTGAGGTAACGTAAAAGACGCTTGACGGTTTGCCAGGGAGGGACTCGGGGATGATGCATGTATTGACAGACACGATTTGTGGCAAATGCAAGATTTGGGAGTGTGACAGTGGGATCCTCAAGGCAGAACCATCGGTGGTAGTGAGTTTTTCCGTGAGAGACATTGGGGTAGTGATAAGCTTAGCTTCCAACATATTGGTTTTTCTGAGAAGATCTAAGATGTATTTTCGTTGAGATAAAACAAGACCAGTTGGAAAGGACTGCACTTCAACGCCTAAGAAGTAATGTAAGAAACCAAGATTTTTGATTGGAAAAGAGAGAATAAGAGATTTGATCAGGTCATCAATAAGGGAAGGATGAGAACCAGTGACGATTATATTGTCAACATAAACAAGAAAATAGATGACAACAGAGGACTTGGAGAAAATAAAAAGAGATGAATCGGATTGGGAAGCAACAAAACCAAGTTCCAGAAGTTTGGAACTGAGTCTCGAAAACCAGGCTTGGGAAGCTTGTTTGAGACCGTATAGAGCCTTAGTAAGGCAACAAACATATGAGGGAAAATCAGGATTCACAAATCCAGGGGGTTGAGCCATATATACCTGTTCAAAGAGATCTCCATGGAGGAAGGCATTCTGGACGTTAAGCTGAAGGATTGGCTAACGGGATTGAACAGGCAAGGAAGAAACCAATCGAACCGTTGTGGGCTTGAAAACCGGATTGAAAGTGTCTGTGTAGTCAAGACCTTCCAGTTGATGAAATCCCTTGGCGCGAGTCGAGCTTTATGACGTTCAAAGGATTTATCAGCATAATGCTTTGTTTGAAACACCCATTTGCAAATGATAATATTGGAACCAGGAGGTGGAGACACAAGAGACCAAGTTCGATTTGTGAGAAGAGCGTGAAATTCTTCTTGCATGGCTTTTTGCCATTGGGGGTATTTAGAGGCTTCTGTATAGCAGGTAAGAGACTCAGGGATAGGAGATGTGGTGGTAAGAGAGGCCCAAGGAGGTGGTCAATGAACAGTGCCATCTTTGAAATTTTGATGATGGGAGAGGAGGGTTCAGGAGAGGTGGTGAGTAACGTAGTTGGAGAAGAAGTTAGGGGAATCGTGGAAGTAAGAGGCTGATCAGCTGAGTTATCTGGGGCCTGTGGGGTAAAAGGAGAGGAGAGCTCAGTAGTGAAAGTTGGGCAGGGCAGGGAGGTAAATCCAATCTGAGAGAAATAGGTAGATGAGTGGAAGGTGGAATGGGCTTAGTCACAGAGAAGGCTTGGTAGCATAGGGGAAAGTTGACTCATCAAATAAGACATATCGGGATATGTAAGTGCGGGAGGTGGATATGTGAAAACAGAGATAGCCATTGTGGGCTGGAGTATAACCAATTGAAAACAAAAGGTAATGAGCATGGATCTAATTTGGAAGAGTGTAAGGCCGAAGATGAGGCTAACAAAGAGATCCAAAGGTGTGGAGAAAATTATAGTCTGGAGGAGAGGGAAAAAGAGCTTGATGAGAAGATTTGTGATGAAGGACAGGGGCGAGAAGTAAATTAATTAGGTGAACAACATTAAGGAGTGCTTTGAGCCAGAAATTTTTTGGGACAGATGCATGGGTCAAGAGTGCAAGGCCCGTCTAAACGATATGACGATGCTTGCATTCAATAGACCCATTATGTTGATGGATATGAGGATAGGTAATTCTGTGGGATATACCATGTTGGGAAAAATATGAGTGAGAGCCCGAAATTCACCACCCAGTCATATTGAACATTTTTTTATTTTAAGATCCAGTTGATTTTCAATTAAGAGTTTAATCTGGATAAAGATAGAGGAGATATCGGATTTAGCACGAAGAGGAAAAATTCGAGTATATTACTAAAATCATCCACAAAGCTTACAAAATATCGGAAACCTAAGCATGAAGGAATAGGGGAAGGGCCCCACACTCAGTAAACAAAAGTTCTAGGGGTTGGGATGACTTGGAAGGAGAAGTGGGAAAAGGTTGAGCGTGGCTCTTGGCTTGATAACATGATGAGCAGATAGAAGTTGTTGGGGCATTGGAATGCGGCGGAAGAGAAAATTTGGAGAGGACCTGACGAACAACACGCATGGAAGGATGACCAAGGCAATGGTGCCATTGAAGAGGAGACACACGCTCACCAACAAAAGCATGGGGAGAGGGGCTAGGGACAAAAGGACAAACATAGAGCCCATTTCTAGTGAGATCGCGAAGGAGCATAGTCTTGGTAGCAGAATCCTTAAAAAAAATAGAGTCGGCATGAAACTTAAAAAAGACATGATTGTCAGCACAAAATTGACGGATAGAGAACATGTAGAAGATTGTGGAGAAAAAGATTGCCATGGTGTCGGCAAGAAGCTTGCTTTTTTGAAAATAATCAGTGATATAGTCGGTTCCTTTTTTGAGAGTTATGAGTTGAAAGTGAAGATGCACAAGACGTGCTTGAGTTTTGTGGGCAAAGAGAGTTTCTAGGGCAAGCCAGGCAGATTTGGAGGATTTGTTACCGATGATATGGGTAATGAGATTTTCGGAAAGGGAGGAGATGAGAGCACTGAGAATGATTTTGTCTTGTTGAAGCCAGTGTTGATATGCTAGATTAGGCTTAGTATCGTGAAGCAAAGTGGATGGAGCATAAATGGTGCCATCGACATAGCCAAAAAGATGTTGTCCTTCCAGGTAAGGCTCCATCTGAGCACGCCACAACAAATAGTTATCATGAGTAAGTTTGAAAGTAAAAAATTGAGGGAGGGAGGCAATAGATGCAGAAGGAGAGAGGCTATTTTGTGTGGTGGAGGAGGGTGTTCCTTTTGCCATGGTTGAGATGTGAGTCCTCTAGAGCTCTGATACTCTAGAGCTCTGATAGTTATCATAATCTTCTCTCTTGTATATTTCTGAAAGAATGAATACAATATATAGAGGTTGTGTAGCCACTACAAAAAACGGCCTTTAGCAGCGGCCAGAAACCACTGCTAAAGGTAAAAAAACTGTAGCTAAATTTTTAGTAACGGTTTTTTTAGCGGCGGTGACGTCCGCCGCTATATGAACGCCGCAGTAGCCTATAACAGTGGTTTTTGCGACAGCTGGTGAAGACTGCCGACCGCCGCAATAGACCCGAAGCGCAACTTTTTTTGCTGTGTTTCTTGAAACCCTGCTACAAACCTTTAGCAGCATTTTTTGAACCCCTGCTATAGACTAATCTACTGCAGCGTTTGTTAAAAACGCTGATGTAGGTCGATTTTTGTCTGCGTTTAAAAACCTATAGCAGCGTTTGTGTGACCACCGCTAAAGGTTTGTGGCAGCATTTTTTTTTCAACTAGTACCACTATATCAGTTTTAAAAACATTGCAATAGATACATGTGTAAAAACCTGCAATTTTTTCTATTCATACAGTAATACAAAAATTATTACATATTTAATTGATTGATGCAAAAATTGAAAAGTGTAATAAAACAAAATAAATTTCATCATTAACATAATAACCACGGCTTACAAGTTTTGCAACAAACACAAAGAAGTTCGAAAAGTTTCTAATTAGTCTAAAAAGTAACAAGTAATGACATTTAACAACAAATAACTATGACTTTAATCCTTAGCAGCTTAAGTGCTCTAGCATCAACACCATAATAATTGGCTGCAATTGCAATATTGAAAAATTAACAAACAATAATATTGTGAACAAAGATGAAAAAAATAAATACAAATACAAGAGCTTAATACGGGTAAAAAAATTTCCCCGGGGGCAAACCACCATTGTATCGGCCCAAGCCTCCGCTCCATGCACTAAGCCTGACAAATAATTTCAT
This sequence comes from Myrica gale, assembly GCA_963930655.1. Classification (NCBI taxonomy): domain Eukaryota; kingdom Viridiplantae; phylum Streptophyta; class Magnoliopsida; order Fagales; family Myricaceae; genus Myrica; species Myrica gale. The sequence continues at coordinate 9,461,548 of OZ005606.1, read as the reverse complement.
TTTAAACCGTAAAACACTTTTTTTTTATCAAAAATCAGGTTGGGTACTTCCGGGTTGGATATAAAAAAACCAAGTTCCATATGATAGCCTAACATTTACAAAATATGCGAGGAACTTGTAAGTGTGCATATGAAGGGCTTCCTTTACTATTGTTGCTCCTTGTAAGAAATATCAAAGCATAAATTCAAACAGACCTATGAATCCAATCTAAAGCCCACTTAGCCTTCTTAGCAACACAAGGAGTGTTCTCGATCGCATTGAACAATCTATGCTTCTCTTTTGAATCCTTGATATATGTCTCCAGAAGCAAGCTGTACATTTCTAATAGTGGGCAGCAGAAAAACATCGAAATCAGGAAGCATGCATTAAGCTATAGAAAGAAACAGTAGACATCTATTACAAAGCTCTACCAGAATGAATATTCGCCACTGCAATTTGAAATCCATAGAATGCCCGAGCCTGAGAGCAATGAAAAGCATTGAGGAGATTATAAGGAAGTAAAAGTTGATGCCAATACACACCTGTGACTTGGCTTAGGCAGTAAAGGGAAGGAGTGTAGTTAAGGTAGGTCTCTAATCAGAAGTTAGATTTATGAGAATGGTGTAAAGAATTGGTGCATCTCAAACACAGGAAAAATGGAAATAGAAGAAAAAAAACAGGGGTCGGGGGAGGCTACATTTTAAAGAAAGAGGTGAATTAGAATATATTAGAACACGTGAAATTATATAGCAGCCTTTGCCTAAAAAAAATAAAAATAAATAAAGAAGGAAGAGAAAGCTGCAGTTCATTGTATTCTTCAGCTTTTTCACAACAATCTCGTACTGGAATCTTATTGGCAACAAATTATTCTTCGAAGTTAATAAAGAGGCTAACCTTTGGAAACAATGAAACCTCCAAGCACGAACACCATCAGTAATGTAAAGGTACCAAGTGTGTTTGCAACAACTTCTGTTCCTCTGAGGGCTGCAATGAAACGATAGATGCAGAGTGCCATCTGATGTATGCCAAAGAAAGCGGATCATTATGCTAGCATATGAAGCTTTCCTTTATAAAACTATAAGATTGCAAGGATCATTAAGCATGAAAAATGTAACACTAGGAGCTTGATACTAGAAGATAAATTTCGTATTACCAAATGGAAGCCGGTGCAAACCCAATGATGTAATATGTGAGAATGATCCAAATACTAGATTCTGTTAGAGAAATTGGAATCCTGGTGAGCCATATTGGCAATACAAAACCCCAGGGAGATAGAAGCAGTGAGCGGCAAGGACGAAGAGCAAGAGACTGAGACAGGTCCGTCGAAGAAGAGCAAGAGGTGCTCTCGCCATGGCTCATGCAGGATCGAGATCCACCAAATGCACTCTCTCTCTCTCTCTCTCTCTCTCGTTCATTCTCTGAAGCGTGTGTCTCTGTCGCTACTAAATGTGGGAAGTTTCTGGTCTCTATTTGAAATGGAGTAAGGACGAACCCTCCTCTTTCTCAAGTCGATGCAACACATCATCTCTCTCAATTGAGAATTGAAAAAAAATGAGGGGTTTTGATGAAAATTTCGCAGGGAGGGAAAACTTTGATTTCGTTATTACACTCTAAACTCACCGTTTTTCAGTTTTTTTAATAATAAGTTATATACATATTTTTAGTAAATTAAAATCAGTTATAATTTATAATAGTATTTAAAAATCTTTATACTTAGCATTAAATACATAGCATATTATTTTATACTATTTTTCATAACTAGTATAATAATCTTAATTAAAATAAGTTGATAGTAATAATAAATAATGCTTATAATTTAAAAGTATAATGCTTTCTATATAACATTGCTTGATTTGTTATATATGTTTATCATATACATGATGTGTGCTAATTAACCTAAGTACTTTATATGTATGTACTTATATACCTGATGACTAAATCTGACGCCGAACAGGATAGAGATTATCTTGTAGGCTAGTTCAATAGGAAATTTGCAAAGTAAAACACATGATTCGTCCCAAAACTCAGAGAGAACTCTGATATTCAATATAATTATCAATATTCAAGAATGATAAAAAAACAACCCACAAGCCGGGTTATTATAGCTAAAATCCGACCTCTAATAGGATTTTACCAAAAATAGCAAACCCTAAAAGTCTTACGAAAACGAAATACGGAATAAAATAAATAGACTGCCAAAAATCTGGCCCAAATCGGGTTCAAAATTACTTCCTAATCGATAAATGGAAGATTGCCATAAATAGCAAAAAGTAACTAAAATTAGGGATTCGAAAGGGGGAAACAGAGCATTTATGGCTCGAAACGAGACGCACCGAGACGTGCATGATTTCTTGTCATCCTTGTGCTGATCTACCTGCTCCAGGTAATTCAACGACATCAATGTGCGATCTGACAGCTCAACGTCGTCTAACTCGAATCCCCCTGAATCAAAATCATAGTCTCTAAGACTATATATTAAGTTATCTACTTTAATTGCATAAGCTAATCTCATAATATCTTTTTGTTTGAAATTAAATAATATGTCCTAATTAAATAGTATTATATTACTAATTATTCAAAATATATATGTTTTCTAAACTACTTCTATTTAGTCAATAAATATGCAATTACCATAACAACCATGTATTATAATTTAAAAAATATCATATAAAAACTTCAGTTTTCACAACACTCCCTCTAATTTCATATTTTATTAAATAGGTCATTTAAAATAAAAATTTTCAAGTACATGACAAAATAAAAATTATACATTAGAAGGAATATAATATTATATAAATAATTATTTACATTAAATAACTTAGAATTAATAAATAAAAAGTATTTTTATTACTTATATCTATAGTAGCGTTTGTGTCAACAAACGCTGCTATAGATACACCTTTAGCAGCGTTTTTTTTTAAAACACTGCTACAGGTGTAAGCTACAGCGGGGTCATAGTGACCGCCGCTGTAGATACCTAATTTATAGCAGTGTTTCTCCACGAATGCTAATGATCCTTTAAAAAAACGCTACTATAGATGACGCTGCTACAGATGACCGCCGCTATAAGTTGTTTTTAGTGGCATTTGTCCATAAACGCCGCTAAAAACACCATTTAGCGAAGTTTTTTGCAACCGCGGCTAAAGACTTTTTTTTTTTGTAGTGAGTCGTGGTATATCTGTCATTTACATTGAGTACAACTAGAATTATTCTAACTGATTGAGACATATCTGTGTCCTATTTTCACGTATTGTAGTAGTGGTATGTGCTGAGGCGTCTAGAGGTAAAGACAGTCTTGAGGTGTCATCCATGGGCTGCTGAGGTGTATTGCTGAGCTGTATTAACAGTTTCGTAAGGGATCAAAAAAATCTCCTTCGCTTTCTTTTCCAAATTCTGCAAGTCCCTTTTTCCCCCTTTCCCTATATGGCTTAAGGTGCATGTTGATCTTGTTAAGTAATTACAAGCCTTTCATAATCAATTACATAGGACGTTTTCAGCAAACTGGCCTATTTTTACTTGCGAACCGGTAAGGAATCCGAAACGTCTTTAGGTCATATTTGCTGCAAATAAAATTTTCAAAAATTTTGAGAATTTTTCTGATGTTAAAAATGTTGGCTGCCAAACATGAAAATTGGAAGAAAAAAAAAATTCGCGTTCAATAAATTTTATATTAAAATAAATATTAATTACATTTTTTTTAGATAAGAGGATTATCATGCATGATAGATCAGCTTGAGACGCAAAGTACAACCCCAAAACTCTTAGTAGGGCTCTTAATACGTAGAAGGTCGTGTAATAAGTGGTAGACCGGTGACATTCGGGGATAAGAAATATTCACATTTCTAAGAACATATTTTGAAAGTAAAAAAGACAACTAAACCTCCAAAATATCAAAAAAATTAACAGAAATTCCAACATTTTTTCACACAAATTTCAATATATATTTTTTTTAAAAAATATATATCAAATCATCCTTCACAACATCAATAAAAATCAACCTACAAACCCCAACAAAACTTCAATCTACCTACATATTCACACCACTGTCATGTATTCTACAAATTTTGAGTATTTTTTATTGCCAAACATCACCTTAGCTTGTGTTCTAGAGTAGAAAAATATGCAGTTAGGTAAAGAGAAGAAAGGATCAACCTGGCGAGCAAATCATATAAGTAATTAATTCTCCAAGAAAATGAAGACTATACCTACCGATATATGTTGGACTTTTTTGCACCTATAACGTCATCTTTCAGCTGTTTCCTTTCACGTAACTTTATTTACTTGTCTGTTTAATTAAGTTTATTTTCGTCCAAGAGAACAAGTCAATTGGCATATTGTACCAAGTGTAATCGGAAGTGATATCTCGAACAAGAATATACCAAATTAATGCCTTGGCAGATGTAGTCTTTTGTCTTCTTTTTTATTTTTCAAATGGGACGCCTCGACATAAGTTAATTAATCTTGTTGCTATATCAGGATATCATCAAATCATGTCATGCCCCGAGAAAGGACATAAGGATCACTAAATTACGTAGGCGCTTCAGCCTTCAGGCATTAGAACTGCAGCGTTCCATCATTTGAACTGGTCGAATTTGTTTGCATTTTTCAGATGTGACCAGTAGTACTGGTTGAAGACTTACGTGCCAAATCTTATCTTGCGTAAAACTCCGACCATGTGTCTCTGACAAAGACAATATTACATACACTTTAGCGAAATTTAATGTAACATATATGCACCTGACTTTTTATATGTCTTTGAATATTTTAAAATAAATTCTACCGGCAACTTAAATCAAATGATCTTAACACTTGTCTCTTTGTAGGAAGGGAATATAATCTAAGGAATACTTGCACTAAGATATATAATTCCTGGGGGGACGTTAAACTAGCCTCTGGTTGGACCTTTTCATGCCCTCCTGCAGGCAAGCTGGTTCCTACCACTTACTTTCACAGCTAAACAAATGGCAAAGAAAGCAACATCCGAACGACCAAACGATTCCATGCATTGACTGAAATGGTAGCATTGGGTTGCAATATTTCAATTGGTGCGAGAAGTAGTAGTGGTTAAAGAACGGTTCACCCATTGAATAAATAAGTGTTATTGTTAAAGACTTACCAATCATAGCTCTTCCCGTGCAAGGGAGAACATAGAACAGTTCAATGGCTTCACTCTATAAATAGACACGTTTCCCAGCAATCTTCTATCAGTTCTCGCCCCTCATTAAAGCAAAAATCACATATACCAAGGAGTTGACATAACATCAAATACGATGAGGAGTGGTCCCAAATACCTCGTAACTGTGCTTCTGTTTGCTTTGGCCTGCTCCCTGGCCTGGGCCTCTGACCCCAGTCCCCTCCAAGACTTCTGTGTTGCAATCAACGATTCCACTTCTGCTGGTATGTAACACCAACATTTTGTTCTGCCGGAATCGATTGTTTTTTCTCTTATGTTTGGAATAAACTTGATAGGTGATTAGTGTTTGAGGCAATCTTAATTTACATGGGCCTTTTTCATTTTCCGCATCAAATGTTATCAACCGTACACATTATGAAGTGTCCTATTGTCCCATTTGAGATGGTAACAGACTTTCTTCCTGCAGTGTTTGTGAATGGGAAGTTCTGCAAGGACCCAAAAGTTGTCACAGCTAATGACTTCTTCTTTCTTGGGCTCCAGATCCCCGGAAACACCACAAACCGACTCGGATCCAACGTGACTCTTGTGAATGTGGACAAATTACCAGGCCTCAACACACTAGGCATATCCTTGGCTCGCATTGACTTTGCCCCATACGGACTAAATCCTCCTCATACCCACCCTCGTGGCACTGAGATTTTAGTGGTCGCTGAGGGTACTCTGTATGTAGGCTTTGTCACATCTAACACAGATAACAAACTCTTCACCAAAGTTCTAAATAAGGGAGACGTCTTTGTATTCCCAATTGGTCTCATTCACTTCCAGTTTAATGTGGGAAAGACCAATGCAATTGCCTTTGCCGGTCTCAGCAGCCAGAATCCTGGGGTGATCACCATAGCAAAAGCAGTCTTTGGATCTAATCCTGTCATCAATCCCGATGTTCTGATGAAGGCCTTCCAAGTGAACAATAATGTGATTAACGATCTCGAGCAACAGTTCAAATGATGGAAGCTGAAGAATTAAAGATATAAATAAATAGCCACAAGGAACCATCAGACGTTTCGTATAATGAATTGAGGTTTCCTACCATTCTTTTGTAACGTCGTCATAGCAATAATTATAATGAAATAAAGTGGTTGCTGTCATGTCTTCTTCTTTTTTTTACTTTCCATAGCTTGGTAGCAGAGGTAGAGCAACTTACACTAACCCTAACTGCATTTAGAATCTAGGAATTAAAGTTTGCGATATCACTTGTGACTACTCACGCCTCTTCCACAAAAGTAAAATAATCAAGAAAGAAAAGTGAGTGAATTCAAAACAAGGGTTATTGCAAGAGTCCAACATCGAATTAGCAACTCACATATCAATTCAAATGAAATAAAGACCAGGAAACGATAGTGTGGGATGGGGCGCTCAAGAGGGTTTCGAATGAAACTCGTACAAAGTACGTCGAACTCCGATAGTGTTCCGACTCCAAGTTTATAAGTTGCACTCTCCTATAATAAATCAAAATCTTTAGTTTCAGGTTTTATTCGGCACTTTTTCTATTTCAATTAAATATTAATATTATACTTATTTGATACCATGGTTAACCGAGGAAAGCACGGGATACCTCGTGAGCACCTCGGACTGGTTGGAATAAGAGAAATGGACACCTCGGAAATAGTACTGGGACCTCAGAAATAATAATGGGACCTCAGAAAGTGATAACCCGAGATACAGAAACACCTCGGCTAGATAATGGGGACCTCGGGATATTTGTAATAAGGTCGGGAAAGTGTAAGGGTGTCTCGGAAACACACTCTAACTCACGCACACGGATAGATAAACTCTCCACCCAAGTAGAACACAATGGAATACAGAAATCACCACCCAATGTAATCCAACACGGGATACAGAGCAAGAACTCACCACCTATTGGAATGCACCAAAGGATAAGAACTGAACTCGTCACCTATCGGAATCCACCGAAGGATAAGAGTTTGTAGAAGAAATCATTCTTCAAAGTAGCCTAAGGCTCAAGTTGTATAAACACTCAAATCTGGATATCCATTTCCACAACAAGAGAGAGGTATAAATAGCAAAGCTTTGGAACAACCCTCCAAGCAAGATTAAATAAAAATACATTTTCCAAAATACTAGTTAGGACTTAGGAAACATAAAAGACTCCTAGGGAAATGAAAAGAAACTTTAAAAATCCAAAAGAACAATCTAAAAATAGAATATTCATTCAAAAATCGCAACTCCTCGAGCTGGACTGCCAGCCTGACCTCCTTGGAGTAATTTCACCATAACTTCGTCTAGAAAATTTCAAATTGTATGCCGTTTGATGCGTTAAAAACTGCACTCGTAGAGTTTTCCAACAAGCCATAACTCAAATATAAACTCTTCGTAAGTCATTCCAGACTTTAATTTCAATCTCGACCTTTTATGTTGACCACACCTGTGTCATTATTAATTAAAAGAAAGCTTGACCCACATATGAGGAGAGTGTATTAAAAATATAATTCAAATAATAAAATTTGCATAATTATATGACAATTAAAACTTTTGAAATAAATGATAGTCCATCAATTAAGGACGATTCAAATAAGTGGTAGTTTATTAATTAAAGACAAATATATAAGAGGGTCTTCAAATGAGGGAGAGTGTTAGAAATATAATTTGGGTAATAAAATATATCCCTTTCTAATTAACCACCAAAACTTTCGATATAAGGTGTAGATTAAAACGACGTCCTGTGACGTGTAAATCTCCGACCATATGTCACTTAAAAAGACAAATTTATATACACTTTCGAGAAATTTAATGTAACATATATGCACCTAAATTTTTATGTCTTTGAATATTTTAAAATAAATTCCACCGGAAACTTAAGTCAAATGATCTTAACACTTGTCTCTTTGTAGGAAGGAAATATAATCAAATGACTACTTGCAGTAAGATAATTCCTGGAGGGTTAAACTAGCCTCTGGTTGGACTTTTTCATGCCCTCCTGCAGGCAAGGTTCCTACCGCTTACTTTCACAGTCAAACAAATGGCAAAGAAAGCAACATCCGAACGACCGAACGATTCCATGGACTGAAATGGTCGCATTGGGTTGCAATATTTCAATTGGTGCGAGAACTAGTAGTGGTTAAATAATGGTTCACCCGTTGAATAAATAATTGTTATAGTTCAAGACTTACCAAAATACCAATCATAACTCTTCCCGTGCAAGGGAGAACATAGACCAGTTCACTGGCTTCACTCTATAAATAGACACGTTTCCTGCAATCTTCTCTCAGTTCTCGCCCCTCATTAAAACAAAAATCACATATACCAAGGAGTTGACAATACATCAAATACGATGAGGAGTGTTCCCAAATACCTTGTAACTGTGCTCCTGTTTGCTTTGGCCTGCTCCCTGGCCTGGGCCTCTGACCCCAACTCCTCCAAGACTTGTGTTGCAATCAACAATCCCACTTCTGCTGGTATGTAACACCATCATTTTGTTCTGTCGGAATCGATTGTTTTTTCTCTTATGTTATCAATAAACATGGTACGTGATTAGTGTTTGAGGCAATCTTAATTTACATGGGCGTTTTCATTTTTCGTATCACATGTTATCAACCGTACACATTATGAAGCGTCTTATTTAAGGGTGGGTACCGGAGCGGATGAAACCGGAACCAAAATTTTCATTCTGGTTCCATTATGAATTTTCCATTAGTGGGCCTAAAAGGCCCAGATTTGGTTTGGGCCCTTTGGCTAAAAAAAAATGCATTTTTAAGTATTGTGGGCCGAAAAAGAGCTATTATTCATGTATTGTGGGAGGCAAAATTGCAAACGATTACACCCTAAAAGAGAGAAAAATAAAAAAAATAACACTGCCAATTGAATCAATTTGAAGACCCAAAATAAACACTATCGTCTGTAAAATAAACACTGTCAAATCAAGATAAACACTGCAAATAAGTAAACAACTAAATTCCATTAAAAAAACAACTAAACAATTCAATACTGCCAAACAATTAAAAAACTAAACATTCATCATATAATCTAAATTCAAATAGGCAAACTCTAAATTAAAATTATAATGTTCTTTGAAATTTTAAAAAACAAGTAAAAGATAAAGATTAAAGGACATCCAAATTTAAAATTTCAAGCTTCATCCAACATTCCAAGCCTCAAGTTCTCCATCTCTACAAAATACAAAAACAAAACAAAACATTTATAAGAGAAATATTAAGACAACCAAATAATCAATTAACAAAACAAAATATTTATGAGAGAAATACTAAAACAACCAACCAAATAAAAAGCCCAACTATCCAAACTTGATCATGTTTAGCATATTCTCAAGTTCTTCATCTCTACAAAAGATAAAAACAAAACATTTATAAGAGAAATATTAAGACAACCAAATAGTCAATTATTTAGCAAAGCCTCAAGATCTTCTTCTGGCTGATTAGTAGGACCCTCATATTAAGGAGAATGAGGAGCACTAACACACTCACAACTCGTTCAAATGGACATCGGTACCGGGGCATGACCTTATATTTGTAGTAAGTGTAGAACTAAAAGAATTCATCTCACACAAATCATTTGATTTTCAGTTCATTTGAGTAATTGAGTAACAAAAATTAATTTCAAAATGATGCGATCTACATAACTCTAACAGCTATGTTCACAACCTATAGGATCTAAGCATAAACAACAAAATAAAATTAAATCTAAAGTCTAAACAACTATGTTCACAACCTAAAAAATATAAACATCATGCATCAACAGAAATCACAATATAAATTCTACAATGACAACAAACATGCATCAACATATCAAAATATAAATTCTGAAAATCATGCATTAACATATCAAAATATAAATTCTGCAATATGACAGCAATCATGCATCAACATATCAAAATATAAATTCTGAAAATCATGCATCAACATAATAAAATATAAATTATGAAAATCATTCATCAACATATCAAAATATCAAATCTGCATTAGCCAACATAGATGCAGAAAATCACAATAATCAAGCATTACAATAATCATACCTGAATAATCAAAATATAAAAATATCAAATCTGCAAATCACAATAATGAATAATCATGCATCATGCTTAGCAATAGCAGCTTAGGTTAGACAAAATAATCATACACTGGTGCACAAAAAATCAACCCTAAAATTGTATTGTTTCAATCACTCAATCTGCCGATCAAAATTTTCATATACCAAAATCAAATTAACAAAACCTAAGGAAGTTTAACACTAAAGAATACAACATTTATATACTAAATAGAACTTGTCACCTTGGTGAGAGAGAGCTGATGAGAGAGAATGAGTCTATGAGACTCAAGAGAGACCAAACTGATTCGGCCCAAGGTGGTGCGACAGCGAGAGAGGGAGAGAGGAGGTGAGCACAAACGGGGAGCACGACTGACGGCTCAAACTTTTGAAAGACTGTCTTTCGTTATGTTAAGTGACTTAGGTCAAAACGACCCAGGTCAATACTTTTCTTTTAAACAAGCTGGATTGTTTTAAAAAAATAATAATAATGCCAGATCTAGAAATTCAGGTATTTCTGCCGTAATTTTGGGTCCCGGTTTCAGTTCTAGAATTTTCCTAAAATGGTATCCGGTACTTGAACTGGCCGGAACCGGTACCGGACACGGATGTTCTGGTTTGAACCGAACATATGCCCACCCTAAGTCCTATTGTCCCATGTGAGCTGGTAACATTCTTTCTTCCTACAGTGTTTGTGAATGGGAAGTTCTGCAAGGACCCAAAAGTTGTCACAGCCAATGACTTCTTCCCGAGGTTCCATATTCTTGGAAACACCGCAAACCAACTCAGATCCAACGTGACTCTTGTGAATGTGTACAAATTACTAGGCCTCCACACACCAGGCATATCCTTGGCTCGCATTGACTTTGCCCCATACGGACTAAATCCTCCCCATACCCACCCTCGTGGCATTGATATTATAGTAGTCGCTGAGGGTACTCTGTATGTAGGGTTTGTCACATCTAACACAAACAGCAAACTCTTCACCAAATTTCTAAATAAGGGAGATGTCTTTGTGTTCCCAATTGGTCTCATTCACTTCCAGTTTAAAGTGGAAGAAACCAATGCAGTCGCCATTGGCAGTTTTTTAAGGAGTGAATAGACTACAAGTGGGAATGAGCCATTGTCTATTTTGTTCGTGATTGGTTAGATTTAAAAGACCGTTTGGTCTAGCAAGGTTAAAATAGGCTGATGTGCATGTCACGTGCTAATAAAGACGGGATTCGAAGAGTCGTAGTCATGGGCTTGTGATCATCCTGTTTTAACCTTGCTAGACCAAACTTGTTCTTTTTGGCTTGTGTTTCATACCTGCTTCAAGTGCATTTAAACAAGACATTCTACATGATTTTGACCATAATTCTTTTCTGAATGCAATTCGAGTGCAGGCACTATGTCGGAGTTCAACATACTTTGTACGAGTTTCATTTGAAACCCTCTTGAGCGCCCAATCGAACCCTGTCATTTTCGGGTCTTTAATTCATTTGAATTGATATGCGAGTGGCTTCGATATTGTTGCACTTCTGCAATAACCCTTGTTTTGAATTCACTCACTTTTCTTTCTTGATTATTTTTACTTTTGTAGAAGAAGAGGCTACTACAAGAAATTATGGCAATAGCCACAGACTTTTACTGTTCGGTCACTAAAACGTCAGGCTCTTGTGACCGAATATTTTTGTTGGTCACTAAAGGCGTTTTGTTGGTCGCTAAAGGCACAGCTTGTGTACTCTCGTTCCTAAAAGTAAAAAACTCGTTACTAAAAGTGAAAAATTAAATGGACAATTTCGTGCTGAAGTCCCTCCTTGCTCCTGCTACCAAAGATCAAAAAATCATTTGCCTAATTCTCACCCCCATCTCCTCTCCTTGCCTCACTTCTCTCCTTTACCTTTCTCCCTCTCTTTCCTATTTATTTTGAGTTCATCGGTGTGATTTTGAGACCTTTTTCTTTATAGCCACACAATGAGTTCATCCATGTTGGCAAAGGTCAGAAAATTTGTCGAAATTTTCAATGTCGAACCATAGCCTTCTTCCTTTGCCGAAATTTTCGCCGATAGAAATTATGGATCTCATAAGAGGTCTCTGCTGTGAGTCCTAGTTTTAGGATTATGGCAACCCAAGAGGGGGGTGAATTGGTTTTCTAAACTTTTCGATATTAACCCCCCAAAACCGTGTTTGCAAAGTAAATACTAATTTAGCACAAGTATAATGATATAACAAGTATGTAAGTGCTAAATGTAAAGAGTAGGGATAGAGAAAGTAAACACGTGATTTTTAGGTGGTTCGGCAAACCCGTCTACATCCACCCCTCAAGCTCCTTCACCGAGCTTTGAGGTTTTTCACTATCTTCCAATAGCTTTTACACACTAGCTTCCGGGTGCTAGTGAACCTTACAAGTGTTTTCTCCCGGGCTCAACACTCAAACCCACCCAAGTGGTTTTTCTGGCTCACCACTCACAACTTCACCAAGCTTGAGATATACACTTTCAAAGCTTCTTCTGAAGTGAACAACCTCACTAAATGAAACACCTTTATTGGATAGGTAGATGGAAGAACAAAAACTCTCTTGATAGAGTAGATATGAAAATGGAAGACTCTATCTCTTGATTCACACAAAGACAAGGATATGAAAGTGTGTTTTGTGTGAATGCTATGAGAAATATAGAATAAGAAGGTTTAGAATATTTCTTAAATAGTAGAAATGATATGTGGTCGTTGGATATACATTTTAGACGAAATGAAGGTGTATTTATAGGCCACATATGAAAACTTACCGTTTATAGCTGTTAGGGATCGATTTGACAATTTTACAATTGTACAGGTCGACCGCTTCATGTACCGGTCGATCGGTTCAAGTAGTCGTTGCCCAACGGTCATAAAATTTGAATGCTGTCAAATTTTTGTCCTACGCCCCCGGTCGACCGCTATAAATCATTTTCGTCATCCGCTACAGGAGGTCAGCCGCTTCATGTAGAGGTCGGCCGCTACAATTCATTTTCATAGACCAGTTCATTTAAAACCATGTTTTTAACCACTTTTAAACACCCAATTTTAAAGGCTTACTTCCCATAAGTATATGAAAGGTTTGAGAATATATTTGAAGTGTTTTGAAACCTTTAAAAATATTTTAATCTTTCAAAAAAAAGGTAAAACGGTTTATGCACGTTTTGAAAGATATGCAAGTGCGTGATTCAAATCCTTGTCAAATGTGAAATAAAGAGTTACAAGGATTATACCTTAGGGTCTTGAATCTTCACTTTAAACTCCTTGCATCTTCTTGTTCTTCTTTCTTCAAGGTTTGGATCTTTTCATCAAGTTGTCTTTATCTTTGAAGATCTCCATTTTGTAAACTTCATTCATTTATTTAAATTATCAAAATCTCGATTGTGCACAAAAGCTAACATCTGTCCCCACTCGAAAATTTCCGTCCAACTCCTCTCCCGATTGACTCTTCACAACAGATCTCTGTAACAACTCGACAGATTTTCATCCACCTCCTCTCCCCCATTTTCTCTTCGCAGGAAGTCTCTATCCCCACCCCGCCATTGTTGATTTCGATTTAGATTCGTAGCTGCAACTTTGTGAGTAACTTGTGATTTTATTTATTCTATTAGTACTTCAATGCCGAAGATCAGGGTGTTTACACTATATCTTGTGATTTAATTTATTTGTTCTGTTAATTTTTCAATGTCGTGTTAACTCTAGTTTATGGGTCTTGTTGTTCTGGTTAAAATCTGATTAGATCGACTATGTTGGCATGCTGAACCATGTCTGAGTTGTTCCCTACGGGCTTATCTATTGTGCAATGTTTGAACAATTATGTTCAAAGATAGTGAATCTATGCAGGAAAATTTGCCTACACAAATGTTCCATTTTCACAGAATTTGTTAATTTCAAGATACCTGCTAAGATAACAGAGTGAATATGATCGGCCTAAAAGGTTGACCTAGTGTGCTGAGAAAGAACATAAATTTAGTTTTTCTGTTTATTAAGCAACCATAAATCATTTATATTCAAACTCTGTCGAACCTTTGTAGAAGTTCTTTGTGTTGTTTCCATCAGGTGTCCAGGGTTTCTAAAATTGAAGATGCAGAACACATATGGGGCTCTAGTCGCCTTTGTTGATTTCCAGGTACTGCATTTGTGTTGGAACAACAGCTTTATTTAAATTCTTATGTGCCTAACTCTCTGGTTAAAATTCAATGTGAAGTTTTCTATTAACTTAGAGTAAGAATGATAGTAGCTTTAGTCAAACTTAGCTTGGGTTGAATATCATTGTAGGTTCTCATGTTTGGGTTGAAGACCCAGACTTAGCTTGGGTTGATGGACAGTATTGCCAATCGCAGAAATGGGCGCGCGCGACAAAAAAGGTTGTCGCGCGCGAATCACGACAGCCAAAATGTTGTGGTCTTACTAAATGTTGTCAGGTGAAATCGGGAGTCCATGCCTTGGCATGCTATGGTCTTACTAAATGTTGTCAGGTAAAATAGCATCGAGTCTGGGCAGAGTTTATTATCCTCATCCGCATTTGAGCTCTCTGCCTTTTGGCAGGTTTTGTTTCTGAAATTCCAAGAATGGGATTTAAGGAGTCTCGTGTTTGAAAAACCAGAGACATAAAAGTTCACAAGCACATAGATATTGCTCTTAAACTCTGTCAAATGCCTCTTTGGTCTCTCCTTTTCAACTTTGGTTGTGAATTAGATATTGTTGCTGCTTGGTGTGGGTGCCAAATTGATGGCCATACGAAATGTAAATGGCTATGTACCTGCTTTCTCATGGCAATGTATGCAGTCGTTGGCTTAACAGGTAGTGCTCTAAAATTTGTAGGTGACCGCTACTTTAACACTTGCAACTGCATGCTCATCAGCGGGGATTACAGTTCTCTATTCAAGAGACCTGGGCTTCTGCAAGCAACAACTTCATATGCCATGCAACAAGTTCCAGATATCTGTAGCATTTGCTTTTATCACCTGGAGTCTTACTGCCATATCATCTCATGTGATGTTCTGGAAGATTATTCCTTTTAGCTTGCTGTCGTGGTTGTGATTTGGTGGTTGGAGGATAAATTTTGGCTTCTTAGTTGTATTTTTATTGCATGTTCATCCCATTTATGTATATACGACATTTTTGTTCATATCAATAAAATTGTGGATTCAGGTTGTTAACCGTCTTGCTTGAGAATTTTTTTTTTCGAGATCCATCTTTCTATGAAATTTTTTGGTATCAAAACAGAGTCACTTGATATGAAAAAAAAATCCACCGAATTAACAATCTTGACGAAGTGAAGCTCGTCGACGTTGTAGCTATCTTGACGAAGTGAAGCTCGTCGACGTTGTAGCTATCTTGACGAAGTGAAGCTCGTCGATGCTGCTGATTTACGCTGACGAATAGCTTTTGTCGTTGAGACAGGGCTATATGCACGAGGCAAAGCCGACCATGCCTCGACAACCCCATTTCGTGGAGGCAGAGCTTACGCGACGAATTACTATAGTTTTGGCTACGAAAGCCACCGCCGTTGAAACTAAAATTTCTTGTAGTGGGCATGAGTAGTAACAAGTGATATCTAAAACTTTAATTCGTAGATTCTAAATGTAGTTAGTGTTAATCGTGTAAGTTGCTCTACCTCTGCTACCACGCTATGGAAATTAAAAGAAGAAGAAGAAGACATGATAGCAACCCACTTTATTTCATTATAATTATTGCTATGACGTTACAAAGGAATTGTAGGAAATTACCTCAATTCATTATCCGAAATGCCAGATGGTTCACTAAGGCTATTGTATATATATCTTTAATTCTTTAACTTTCATCATTTGAGCTGTTGCTCGAGATAGTTAATCGCATTCTTGTCTACTTGGAAGGCCTTGGTTAGAACATCGGGATTGATGGGAGGATTGGAGCCAAAGACTGCGTTGGCTATCATGATCACTCCGGGATTCTGACTGCTGAGACCAGCAAATACAAGAGCATTGGTATTTCCTATATTCCACTGAAAGTGAATGAGACCAACTAGGAATATACGAAAATGTCTCCCTTGTTTAGAACTTTGATGAAGAGGCGGTTATCTTTGTCAGATGTGCCAAAGCCAACGTAAAGACTACCCTCTAGGACGACTATTACCTCAGAGGCGTGAGGGTGGGTGTGAGGAGGATTTAGACCATATGATGCAAAGTCAACGCGAGCCACGGATATGCCTAGTGTGTTTAGGCCTGCTAAGTGTCCATGTTCACAACAGTCACGTTTAACCCTTTCGATTTGAGGTGTCACCGGAATTTTCTAGCCCTGAGAAGAAGAAATCATCAGCTTTAGCATCCTTCGGGTCATTGATAAACTTCCTGTTCACAAATTCTGCAAAAAGAGGAGTACGTTACTATCACAAATTATTCGGAATTGAAGCATGTCAAATGATGGAATACTGCACTTCTAATGCCTTCATTATTGAACATTGAAATGTCTGAAGGCTGAAACGCACATGATGTATGTTCGCTATGTCCTTTCTCGTGGCAATGATGACATTATTTGATGATTTCCTATAGCGACATTAACTAACATGCCAAGGCGTACATCTTCCAAGGCATTAGCAAAAAGTAGTCCAACATTTCCTTGGAGAAGTGCCATTTGCAATTTTGATCCTTTCCTCCCTTTACCTTTAGGTAGTACATGAAAGATAGGATGAAACTTTAGAAATAAGATCTTCTTCTTGGGGCTCAAGATTCCCGAAAAAACTGCAAATCGACTCGGATCTAACATGATTCTTGTAAATGTGGAAAAATTATCAGGCCTCGACACACTAGGCATATCCTTGACTTCCATTGAATTCGGACTAAATCGTCCATATACCCACCCTCGTGGCACTGAGATTATAGTTGTCGCTGAGGGTACTTTGAATGTAGGCTTTGTCACATCTAACACAGATAACAAACTCTTCACCAAAGTTCTGAATAAGGGGGACATCTTTGTGTTCCCAATTGATCTCATTCATTTCGAGATTAATGTGGGAAAGACCAACGCAATTGACTTTTCCGGTCTTAACAGCCAGAAGCAACTCTGATTAAACAACCACAATTTGGAAAATATTTACGAACTGTATACGTAACTGTTCGAACGGGTTTTGAAGATGACAAATAACTATTTTTTCATAAATGAAACAACGGTGTGGACGTTTGTATGTAAGAGTCCAGAACGAATATATTACCGTGTGGACGATGTTATATAACCGTGCACACAGATTGTACATGACAAAATTTATTTCGTCACATTGGACGAACCGTTCGTATGAGCTGTTCGAACGAATGGAGAGTACATTCGCACATCTCATTTGAACGGATGGACTATACTGGGCATGACGATTTTCAATTTCGTCAATATGACACAAAACGGTTCGGATGATATTGTAAACTGTCCGAACGGTTTCGTGCGACTGAACTCTAAAATCGTCACCTAAAACCTTGGCTGGCTGGCTTTAGGTGACAACTCGGTTTTGTGACCCAAAACATTAGCTGACGAAATTAGTAATATATGTTCTTGTCTTTTTTAATTCTTCGTTTCTTCGTTTCGGGTTATGTTATAACTTGATACTATGAAAACCATTTGGCATTTTCGTGAAAGACCAATAGGGGCTTTTTTGTCCATTGTGTAGTTTCTAAAAGGGGAAAAGTAAAAGCTGGTCATATGATTCACTTAAGTCTTCATTAAGGGCATTTTGGTCTTCTTCCTAATTTCTAAAAGATGTGAGAAATGAAGCTGCATTCGGTTAGTCGCGTGAAATGAACAACTTGCACAACTGAATGGGTCCTTCGCTTATAACGTCCAGATCTAGTCATTTCGCGCTTCCTTTCGTTTTCGTGTTTCAATAACATTTTCTCCAGATCTAGCCATTTCGCGTTTCCTTTCGTTTTCGTGTTTCAATAACATTTTCTCCAAGAAGTGTGCTGATCGTCTTTGCTTCCTGGTTCTTGTTGAATTTTTGAGTTTGCTAAAATAGTAATAGCAGATCTGATATGAGGGCATTATTGTTTCATTGATCATCGATACACGATCTCTTCGATTGATTGAGGCTTCCAGAGGTTCTGGAAGAGTGTTTGCTGGAGGTTCCAACATTGGGCATTGATTGCATAAGAAGTTGTGTGGATAGATCAATCTGGTTGAATCTTGGTTTCAAATGATCATGGAGTTCCATGATGACCAGATCTGAATCGAGTTGGTTTGGGTAAGATTAACGATGTTTAGATTAGCTAGGTTGTGTAATCTATAGATCATTGTGTAATCTCATTTGAATTTAGTGGATTTAAAAATCGGCTTAGGCCCGAAGAGTTTTTCTCTTTTGAAGAAGTTCTTCAAAAGGGTTTCTCTTCGTCAGCATATCTTGTGTCGAGTGTATGTTTAATTTTCCTTTGTTTTATTTGTTTTTGATTAACCATTCTTGTGATTAGTGTGCTTAGAATATCGATCTTGAAGATATTGATTAATCTGGTCAAAGAAGGTTGAAGACAAAGGTATAACTGGTTTCTGGTTAGATCTTAATTAACTCTTATTGCATGTATTGAGAAATTGATTGTATATCAATTTTGTTTGTAAAATCTCTCAAATTCGTATTTTGTAATGAGTTTGGAGTTTCTTACAGTTAGTTCAGAATACCCTGTTTTACAAATTCGTGTTTAATTGTTTTACTGTTCATATATTCCAATCTGGTTGTTAATTAAGACTTGAATATTTTTTTTTCTAAATAAGACTTGAATATTGAAAGCATTGTGTTTTAGTTGATATTATTGAGAATATGTTTTAGGTTCTAAAAGAAAGAGTTATTTGATAATTTCTTAATATACCTATTTACCCCTCTAGGTATTTTCGACATAATTGGGTCTAAATTAGATTGTTAAGAAACCAAAATAAGTATCTATAAGACTAAAAGGTGTACGTAAGAAGTGACCCAATACTTATGTCGAATTTGCATCCATCAACCCAATGCGACCATTTCAATCAATGGAATCGTTCGGCCGTTCTGATGTTGCTTTGTACAATCCACTTTTGCCTCCACATTGGTATTTGAAATTGAGTAATTAGCTTAAGTACTTGGAGAAAAAGGAAGAAAAAAAAAAGGGGAAGTGGATTAAACTGCCACGTAAGTCCTTTCCTCATGAAAAATCTGTCATTTGTTTAGCTATGAAAGTAAGAAGTGGGAACCTAGCCTGCAGGAGGGCGTGGAAAAAGTCCAAACAGAGGGCTTGTTTGTTTATATTTATATTATATATAATTGAGTTGACCCTTTCTTTGCCATTAATTTGTTTAGCTGTGGCAGCTAGTAGGAACCTCGCAAGCAGGAGGGCATGAAAAGGTACAGATGCTTCGAGGGAAAATCTTGCTCGTGACGTCCACGAGAAGTTGAGTATTTTACTTTTGCTCGTAACCTCTCCGATGATCCTCTTTTGCTGGTGTCGTCATGGTAGGTCTTCGGGGAAGGCCACAACTGCCGCATGCCGCGTTTGATGTAGGTTTGGGGTCTTCGGGAACTCAAAGACGTCTCCCTTGTTTAAAAATTTGGTGAAGAGGCGATTATCTATGGTGGATGTGATAGAGCCAATGTAAGAGTACCATCTAGGACCAGAGCCAAAGTAAGAGTACCCTCTAGGACCACTATTACCTCAGTGGAGGATTTAGACCATATGGTGCAAAGTCAATGCGAGCTACGGATATGCCTAGGGTGTTTAGGCCTGCTAATTTGTTCGAAGTTCACAGCAGTAACGTTTGATCCTTGTCACTGCCAAAACTCCTGCCCCGAGTTCTAGAGTGAGAGACTCCTCCCCCTCTCTAGAACCTTTCCCTTTTTTCTTGCCTGAACACCAACCCGCCCTCTCTGTTTTGGGGAGGGGAGGAGCTCCGGCCTCTCCCCTCCCTCTCCTTTCCTCCGGCTCCTCTCTTGGTGACCGGAGGTTCCCTCCTCCTTTGGATTTCGGTCTTTTTTGTGCTTTTTGGGCTTGTTTTGCAGGATAGATCCCGGCCTCTCCGGTGGTCTTTGTCTTACACGGCTCCTATGGTGTGATTTCCCTCCTCCAGGCGTCTGGTTCTGGCCAAGAGTGGTGGCCATCAATTGGCGCGTGAGCCCTCGCGCTCGTGGATCTCACGCGCCAGACCTCTTTTGCCTCCCCTTTGGCTGTTTTGCTCGTTTTTTGGTGGCCTGGCCCCGCCCCGCCGTGATCAGCCACTCCCGGCGGTCCATGCTGCCTCGATCCGACCTCCTTTTGTCGGCGCCTAGTGATCACGCGCCACCTTGCGCACGTGTGCCGACTCGGGGCTATGTGGTTTTGCTCCCTGCCGCCCTTGGTTGCCGCTGTTTTGTGCCGCCTCCTATTTCGCCTTCTTCTCCTCCCTTGTATGCAGTCAGTCCTTGTCTGAAGATCGCCCTGAAGGAGTCGGATCGTTGCTCGGTTTGCCCCTCCTCCAGTGGAAGCCGCCACTGCCTTGAGCGGTGGTTCTGTTGTGTTCCGGTATTTGTGACCAGTTTGTATTGTGCTCCAATCCTTGTGATCGATTTATGTTTGTATTGTGTTCTAGCTCTTGTGGCCAGTTTGTGGTTGTCTTGTGTGTCGGTACTTGTGATCTATTTGTGTTTATCTTGTTTTCACAACCCTTGTGGATGTTGGTGGTTTCGGCTCTTGTGTCCGGTTATTGTAAGGTCTTTTGGTCCGTTTAGGTGTTTCACTGGCCTTTCGGTCAATTTTTTGCAGTATATTGGCTGAATGCTTCTCGATTTTTAATAAAGTTTATTTACCTAGAAAAAAACGTTTGATCCTTGTCGATTTGAGGTGTCACCGAGCTTGTCTAGTCCTGAGAAGAAGAAATCGTCAGCTTTAACATTTTTCAGGTAATTGCAGAACTTGTCGTTCAAGAATTCTTCAAAAAGAAGAGTATGTTACTATCACAAATTATTTGGAATTGAAGCTTGTCAAGTTCTAACTAAATGTCACCCTAAAGACCTGTGTGAATTTTCGTTATGATGAAAAACAATTTTACAGATGTGTGAGATAATGATTCCAGAAGAACTGAATAATATTTCTGGGTACGTACCATTAGAATCTTTGGTTGCAACACAAAAGTTCTGCACGGGACTAGGGTCAGGACAAGGGACCAGGCCAAAGGAAACAGGAGCACAGTTACGAGGAACATAGGAACACATTTCTCCATCTTCGAGGCTTTCTATAGCTTTTAGTATTCTGCGTGGTATTGCTTTGGTGATGGGTGAGAAATGTTTTGCGGAAATTTGTCCATTTATGGAGGGGAGTCACCTCGAGCTTGTTCTTTTTGAATCTTGAGAATACACAAACTGAACATGTTTTTTAACATCACTTAAAAATAAATACAGCACGCATACCAATAAAATTATTATCATCTAAAACTTTTTAAAACACAATTTTCAAAATACACCAAACCGAACATCCTTACACGCAAGATGATAAGATTTGGTACGTACTTAAGGTGCGTTTGTATACCAAAATTTTACCCCCTCTAAAATTTTAACACAATTAAATATTACAATATAATCTCTCTCTTCCCATCAAATCATTATTATTTACTACAAAAAAATATAAAAAATTACCTCCCTCTTCACTTTTTCACTAAACCCAATACCTAAAATTTTAACAACACTAAAATTTTACAACACAAACACAACCTTAGTCTTCAACCACTAGTACTGGTCACATCTTGAAAAATGCAAACAAATTCGACCAGTGACAATGATGGAATACTGCACTTCTAATGCCTTCGTTATTGAACATTGAAATGCCTGAAGGCTGAAGCGCACATGTAAGTTCGCTATGTTCTTTCTCGTGGCAATGATGACATGATTTGATGATCATTTCTTATAGCTAACGGGCCAAGGCGTACGTCTCATTTAAAAAAGAAAGGAAAAGACAAATGACTACATCTGCCAAGGCTGCAAGGCATTTGCAAAAAGTACAACATATATGGGTGGATGTCAAAAGCAACCTTAGAACTGCATTATTCCACCATTTGAACCGGTCAAATTTGGTTGCATTAATTTTCAATGCGTGCGAGTGCCAGTGCCAGTGCGTAGTCGTTGAATAAAATGGTTCACTCGTCAAATCAATCAAATCAATGATGGGGATTATAGAACACTTCCGTAATGTTTCCCGAAATTGGAAACATGTGAGGCAGAAAACTAGAAGGCACAGAATAAAAAAAGCCTAAAAAGATATCATTTTAACACGAAAACTCCCAAGAAAAACAATCCACGTGCTGCATACGATTCCAAAAGTACATAATGATGGTAGTGTACATACCAGCAGAAGTGAAACTGTTGATCGCTACACAGAGATCTTGCAGGGGACTAGGGTTGTAGGCAGAGACCAGTGATATTTTGTTTTCACAATTTTTTTAGGATTTTAAGAATATTCATAAATCTACCGCCGAACATATTTAGAATTCGAACACAAATATCAATATATTTTACACAATCTCCAACAATTTTTTATTCAACATAAATTTTCTCTCTCTATACTTTTTCACATAACTCTAATATTTTTTTATTAAACAATTATATCAAATCATTTCTCTCTCCACTTTACACAAACACCAATAAACCACTATTCAACATAAAAATTCACAACTTCTCTAAAATCCTACATTTTTACTCAACACGAATATAAGCCAAGGCCAACAGGGCCACAGGTACAAGTTACTTGGAACACTCGTCATATTTGAGGCTATCTCCACCTTTTAGAATTCTTTGTATGCTTGCTTATTGAGGGGTGAGAACTTGGTAAAGTTACCTGGAAACTTAGGAGATGTTGGGTTGGTGTAGGATTTGGAGAATTTTGTAAATTTTTAGGTGATATTAAAGTTGTATTTGTGTTTGTGTAGAAGTTGAGGTGTGAAAAAATTAATGATGATGTTTAAAATTATTTTTATTTTTTCGGATTTATTAATTTTTTATTAAATTTTGAATATTATATATATATATATATATATATTTAAAAACACACAAAAGCACAAAACGACAAAATTTTGCAATTCGGCTGAATTGCTTAATCCACCAAAAGAACGAAAAGAAGACGTAAAAGTTAGCAACGGCGGCCTCGCAGGGGACAGCTTCGGGGACAACAGAGGAGACATTGCAGCTTTGCTGCAGTCGGCATGCAGGTTTTAGGGAAAATGACCAACGTGCCCTTTTATTTATTTTTTAACTATGCATGAATTGAGAGTAATTTAGTAATTCTTTTTAAGTATTTTGAAGGCAAATTTGGAAACAAACAAAGCATCCTCAAAATTTTCTACACTTACCGAACATGAACTAACTGAAGTTTCTAATCCTCAGTTTTCTCAGTCTACTTATAGGGGAAGTCGTCACTGAACCGGTCTATTTTTTTTTTTGGCTGACACGGTAAAATTAAGAATTGTCAAGTCTTCAACCTTAAAAGCAGCACAGTTCAATGGGTGAACCCGTCTTTCACCACTGCTGCTCGCATGTATTGAAATGCAAGCCAATGCGACTGATTATTTATTGGGTAAGTGAATGTGAATGCTTCAATTAATGTAATAGCTCAGGCGCAGTTCAGATGTTGCTTTGGACTATCCAAAACTTATACGATCCGTACAAATTTAAATTGCCGAAGCAGTCATGTATGTTGACCCTGTCCTCACGAGTGAAATCTGCGCCATTGTAAGCTTGAAGCTATGAAATTAAGTAGCACCTAGATAGGATGATAGAATCAGGTACCTAATTAAGTGACATGTCAATATTCAAACTTTATCAGATTGCTGCAGAGTTGTTGTTGTTCTATACCGACACTATTTTAAGGCCTAATTCTTGCAGTATACGGTGTGGCTGTGCATCTTCAGTTCCAGCAGTGACTTGGCCAACTCCAATAAGGCGGTCTGCTTCGGTTTTTTATGACTTTGGGATATTCATAAGCTTATAGAGAACCTACATTAAACGATGTCTAAAAGCACCAAAATGAATAAGATCGAAATCCTTACTGACATGGATTCAGATTGGTGAGAAAATAAAATCTCAGTGGCATGAAACTCTGTCGATTTTCAGTATTTTTCCTCCTTTTCAACGAGGAAGTTTAAG
Organism: Myrica gale; assembly: GCA_963930655.1. Classification (NCBI taxonomy): domain Eukaryota; kingdom Viridiplantae; phylum Streptophyta; class Magnoliopsida; order Fagales; family Myricaceae; genus Myrica; species Myrica gale. The sequence continues at coordinate 9,437,291 of OZ005606.1, read as the reverse complement.
ATTTGACTCCCTAAATGCTAGATTTATGGAAGTATATTTTAGAAAGGATATTTTTATCATCTTAATACAAGGACCGACAATAGATAGAGCGTCTTCAAGTTGGATCTTTTCCAACTTGGTTCTGCAGATCTATGAAAAGATGTAGTCTTCCCACTTCTAGAAGTTGAAAAGTCTTTGGCTTAGCCTGTATTTTTTTTCTTTTCCCAACCAGAAAGCCTATGAAAAGATACAGATGCTTCAAGGGAAAATCTTTTTTTTTTGTTGAAACAGATAATTTTATATATTAAAAAACACAAACAAAAATTACAAGTTAGGAAAATAAAGAGAAGAATCCAAAATGGGCGTTACAAGCGACAGCGGAGGGGCCAACAGTGAAGTGACTATTAAAGAGGACACAAGGTCCTCAGAGGTGGGGGGGCACAGAGCCTGAAGCGAGAGGACCCGAGGGTCCTAGGAAACACAGAAAATCCGTGAAAGAACTGTCTCTGAAGGATCGCCAACATAGTTGGCAAGCCGGCTCCAGACGAGCGCTAAACTTTCAATCCCAGCTGTAATTGCAAACATAAGAAAAACACATAAATAAACCTAAACAAGCCTTAAACACAGTGGCTAGCCCAAACAGGCGAAAACATAACATAAAACTAGCCCTAAACATAGGGGCAGACCCAAACGGGTTTATTTCTGGTTGTACTAGGACCGGCGGCGGTGGCCACGCGTGGTGGCGGGAAGACGAAGTCCACGGCCCAAGGAAGAGGGAACGAGCCACAGAAGCCAGATCTGGGAAGTGGAGCAGGTGCTCAGCGGCAGAGAGGGCGTCACACGCGGCCCCAAGCGCCGGCGCCTCAGATCCACCCGCCGCGCATGGGGCCGTGTATTGACATGCGCCATCGCCTTGGAGCCGGAGTAGCGGCGCTGCATCGGTCTCGACGTGCTGAGTGCACCCAACAGGCGCGTGTGTGTCAAAAGCCGGTGGAAATCGTCGGGCGCCGCTTGGAAGTCACCTGCCAAAAAAAGCAAAAAACCAAACCATACAACCAACATCACCAGCCAATTAAACCAGAGAAGAGGAGAGGGGAGAGGGAAGGAAGAGGGGAAAAGGAAAAATGAGGAGGGGATGAGGGAGCCGGAGGTCCCCCTCCTCCGTAGGGATACTGTTAGTGAGGGGAAAACAGAGAGAGTTTAGAGAGAGGGGTTTTTAGAGAGAATCGTTGTTTGACATTTATATGAAAATTCTTACTCCACTTCAAGGGAAAATCTTCTTTCTAAAGTTTCATCCTATCTTTCATCTACTACCTAAAGGGGAAGAAAGGATCAACGTGGCAAATGGCACTTCTCCAAGGAAATGAAGACTACCTACCGATATATGTTGGACTTTTTGCGATTGCCTTGCAGCCTTGGCAGATCTTTTGCTTTGTCTGCGAACTTACATGGGCGCTTCAGCCTTCAGGCATTTGAATGTTCAATGCATTAGAAGTGCACTATTCCATAATTTGAATAAGTCGAAATGGGCGGTTGGTGAAGGCGTTTCTGTTTTCAGCTTTCCTTCCGTTATTTCAGAGCATATCCGGATTTGTGATATGCTTCCTTCCGTTAAGTGTTTTTTTAATATGATGAGGTTATTCAGAAAAAAAAAAAAGAACAGGTCGAATTTGTTTGCATTTTTCAAGATGTGACCAGTAGTGGTTGAAGACTTACGTACCAAATATTATTATCTTGCGTGTATGGGGGAGACATAGACTTGCTCAGTAATTCCCCTTCATAAATAGACGAGTTTCCGCAACACATTTCTCACCCCTCACCAAAGCAAGAATACGCAGACTACTAAAAGCTAGAGAAAGGCTCGAAGATGGAGAAAGGCGTTCCTATGTACCTCGTAACTGTGCTCCTGTTTGCTTTGGCCTGCTCCCTTGCCTCTGCTTCTGATCCTAGTCCCCTGCAAGACTTTTGTGTTGCAACCAACGATTCTAATGGTACGTACACATAAATATCATTCAGTTCTTCTGGAATCATTATTCTCACACACCAGTAATATTGTTTTCCATCGTAACGGAATTCACAAATATGTCGAGGATGTTATTGTTTAGGGTGACATTTATGTAGGAGTTAGAACTTTAGCGTATGTAAGCTTGCTTGTTCGTGACTTTGCTGTTTGGTTATTCACTTTTCCCCTATTTGCCCTATAAAAAGAACGAGTAGCCCAAGAGGCGTCCGACACCGGTCAAGAAGTTGAGTGACTTGCGGCTTATAACCTTGCCTTCCCCAATCAGATGAAAGGCCCTTTTGATGGCCGAAAAGTGAGCCTGTGTTAGCCCAGCGGCTTGGGAGATTAGAATAACCTTTTGCCGTTCGGCCCAAAACTGAATCGAAAATTTCTAGTAGGCGCATAGGCTTTTTTTTCTAATCTCAAAAACGCATGGCTTTAGAAAAACCTTTGCCCCGTTGGCCCAAAGTCCCGAATCGAAAATTTCGAGTAGGAGTACGCTGCTACTCGTGGCCCTATCACTAACCGTACGAGTAAATCCAAGACTTCTGTGTTGCAATCAACAATTCCACTTTGAGGCAATCTTAATTTACATGGGCCTTTTCATTTTCCGCATCACATGTTATTAACCGTACACATTATGAAACCTTTAATCAGTTCTCGCCCTCATTAAAGCAAAATTCACATATACCAAGGAGTAGTACACATAACATCCCTCATTAAAGCAAAAATCACATATACCAGGGAGTAGTACACATAACATCAAATACGATGATTAGTGCTTTTGCCCGTTTGGGTTTGTCTCTTTGTTTAAGATATGCTTAGTTTTTTTTGTGTTTCTTTGTTGTTTGTCATTACAGCTGGAATTGCATGATTAGTGCTCTAGGGAAGCCGGACCGACGATAATGTTGTCGGTCTTTCAGCGGCAGTTGTCACTATTTTGTGCGGTAGTTTTTTTCAATGAGTTTTCAGGTTCATTTTTACGGGTTTCCAAGGACTCTCGTGTCCTCTTGCTTCGGGTTGTGCCCACCACAACTAAGGATCTTGTGTCCTTCATTATAACCACTTTGTTGTGGACCCCTAAACTCGCCGCTGGCTCTTTGGGTCTTTCTTATCATTTTTTCTAGGTTGTAATTTTCGTTATGCTTTCAATATATAAAATTAGTCGTTAAAAAAACATCAAATACGATGAGCGTTCCCAAATACCTCATAACTGTGCTCATGTTTGCTTTGGCCTGCTCCGTGGCCTCGGCCTCTTTCGCCAGTCCCTTGCAAGACTTCTATGTAGCACTCAAGAGTTCCACTTATGCTGGTATGCACACTTACCATTATGTAGTACTTTTGGAATAATGTGCAGCATGTGGATTGTTTCTCTTGGGAGTTCACATGTTAAAATGATTTATTTTTAGGCTTCTTTTTTATATTGTGCCTTCTAGTGTTCTGCCTCACATGCTTCCAATTAGGGGAAACATTATCAGTGATGGTTACAAACTGTTTTTCTTGCTTGCAGTGTTTGTGAATGGAAAGTTCTGTAAGGACCCAAAAGTTGTCACAGCCGATGACTTCTTCTTCCCGGGGCTTCAGATTCCCGGAAACACCTCAAACCCACTTGGATCCATCGTGACTCGTGTGAATGTGGACTTATTACCAGGCCTCAACACACTAGGCATATCCTTGGCTCGCGTTGACTTTGCCCCATACGGAGTAAATCCTCCTCATTTCCACCCTCTTGGCACTGAGATTACAATGGTCGCTGAGGGTACTTTATATGTAGGCTTTGTCGCATCAGATAACCGTTTCTTCACCAAAGTTCTGAATAAGGGAGATGTCTTTGTGTTCCCAATTGGACTCATTCACTTCGAGTTTAATATAGGAAAGACCAATGCAGTTGCATTTGCAGGTTTCAGCAGCCAGAATCCTGGGGTGACCACCATAGCAAACGCAGTCTTTGGATCTAATCCTCTCATCAATCCCGATATTTTGACCAAAGCCTTCCAAGTAGACAAGAATGTGATTAACTATCTCGAGCAACAGTTCAAATGAAGGAAGCTAAATAATTAAAGATACAGATGCAATAGCCACAGTGAACCATCAGATGTTGCAGATAATAATTTGAGGTTTCCTACGATTCCCTTGTAACGTCGTAGCAATTATTATAATAAAATAAAGTGGTTGCTTAATTATCATATCTTCTTTTGTTTTTTCCTATATTTATCATATCTTTTTCTTCTTTTATTTTTCATAGCGTGGTAACAGAGGTAGAGCAACTTACACGATTAAAACTAACTGCATTTAGAATCTACGAATTAGAGTTGAGATATCGATCACTTGTAACTACTCATACCTCTTCAGCTCTTCTTCTACAAAAGTAAAGTAATCAAGAAAGAAAAGAGAGTGAATTCCAAACAAACAAGGGTTATTGCAAAAGTCCAACATCATTGCCTAGTATAAAGAAGCTACTCACATATGACATATCAATTCAAATGAAACAAAGACCCAGAAATGCCAGTGTTCGGGTTGGGCGCTCAAGAGGGTTTCTACGACTATTTTAACGTAACATGTCCCTAACTTTATAACAATTTAATGTAACATGTAACTAACTTTACATATGTCCACGAATATTTTAAAATAAATTCTACCGGCAACTTACGACTAATCATGATCTTAACACATATCTCTTTGTATGAACGAAATAGTATCTAAGGACTACTTGCACTATAAGATATATATTAAAGACATATTATTATATTTCAAGAACAAGATGGCCAACAGACCTACTTCATCATTATTGAGAACACAAAAAGAGAAAGTACTAATACCATGGTTTGCTAAGTGAAGTACTACAACTAATTTCCAAAGATCAATTGCCTATATAGAGATACTTAATGCTCAAGAAATTTTTTTTTATGAATAAGCCAATCTCATTAGAAATAGAAAAAAGAGTACAAAAGACTATACCGTCATCACTACTCCAAACAAGCAAGAAAATTAAGGAAATCAACAAAATCTAGAAAAGGGCAACCAAGCATCAAGTTCACCCAACAGAAAAGTAAAGACAACAAAACATCCTTCAATCTATCCAAAGACAAAGAACAATCCTCAAAACATATATAATTACACTCCGGCCAAAGGCACCACCAGATACAATGGGGTATCAATCTCCAAATAGCCTTAGCGAAAGGGTTTTTAAGCCTCCTCTTCCAACACCACAGCACATCTTCCACTTTCTCTGACATAACCCACTTTCTCCACTTTCTCCACTTTCTCTGGCATAACCCATTCAAGAACTATGAACGCCTATACTATGTCAGCTAAGAAAATTCAAAATCAAGCAATTTAGAGTGATTCTTACCTAAGCAATGGCATAATAATGTTAATCTCAGAAATTTCCATTATCAGAAAAGAGCAGAAATCCCATTAGTCATTCCAAATTTCACAATCAGAGGAATATGAAAAAACCAAGCTTGATCGCAAAAAACTGTAACTCGAAGAAGAATCCAACAAACTGCAAGCAAACGCAATCATTTCCTCCAATCTCTTGACTGGAAAGCCACCCAAATGAATCAACAGTAAGCTATGAACCTATAGAGCACTACAAACTACGAAAGTGCGAAGAAACATCACAGACAGAATGGAGAAGAAACTAGAAGATATAATTTTGATTTCTAAAATCAATATACGTTCCCAAATCGAATTGTTACGCGCGACAAAAGAACTTTGAGCAAAACAATGCAAGAATTTGAAAAACATCAACGACGTCAAATGAAAAGGCCAATTACGAAGAACAAAATCATGCAATTACCTTAACAAATGCGCTGCAAACTGCAAGCAGATGCAATTGTTTCCTCCAATCTCTTGACAGGACAGCCACTATAAATCTAAAGAAAACCACCCAAATGAATCAACAGTAAGCTATGAACCCATAGAGCACTACAAACGACGAAAGTGCGAGGCAACATAACAGACAGAATGAAGAAGAACTGGAAGATATAATTATGATTGTTAAAAGGGGTAAACTCATAGTTAGCCCCATATCTTTGGGGCAAAATCAAGTTACTACCCTTATTTTTCAAACCAATAATTTGAGACTTATATGTTTCAAAATCACTCAATCCTCGCCCTACGTTTAAATTTACCGTCAAATGAGACGGTTTTTCGTATACGTGCTTCTCACGTGACTCTATTCTACCTGAAATGACTAAAATGCCTTCGGTGAGTGTGTGATAAATCTTCCACCCTCTCTCTTTCGAAATCATGAGACGCACGTGCACGATCCAAACACTCTCTTTCGAAATCATGAGACGCACGTCCTCGAACCGGTCCCTTCCGATCTCGACGACGTCATCAAGCACTGAAGAAACATGCCGTGGAGGTGTTTGATGTGCGGAACAAGCTCATCGCTCTCTCTCCAAGTTCTTCCACCTCATTCGCCAGTTTTTCTACTTTTTCCATTATGTCCATCTGTTAAAGCTTGAAGATAAAGACATGCATATGCCTGTAGCCACAACCCATGCAAGGTCTCTGTTGACCACCTCCACCTCCACCTCATGACTACTCTCCTTCTCTGTCGTCTTCTTCCACTACTCCAGCATATCAGTCTCTTACACCATCAATAAGAACAGAAAGGTTGCCATGAAGAACGGGAGGGAAAGGACAAGGTAGCCAGCGACTATTGCCATTGCAATGACGAAAAACCTGCATGTTTTGAATGTCTCAGAACATTTGTAACCTTTACACGATCTACGTACAGACCATTTGAGCCATCTCAAAGTTCTTGATATATGCAGCGAATCAAACCAAGAGTAGTAGTAGAGAAACATAGAGAGAGAGAGAGAGAGAGAGGAAGAAATGGAAAACTAAGTACTGGAAAGTGAGTAAATCATCATAGTTGGCTTGGGAACTGGAAGAACTGTGTGAAGAAGGGAAGAGTCACATCACTGGTACCCATGATAGATGCGGCGGCCAGAGCAACCACTATAGCTCCTAGCCTGAGACTGAAGTCCATTATGAAACTCCTCTTTTCCATCCGGCCTGCTGGACAACTGCAGCCATAAGAGGCGTTTTTCCTTTGGCAACGACGCTAGACTCTAGAACTTCAATGGTGGTTGAGTGCTCACATGAAGTCGTTTTTGTGTTGAAAGATTAAGAGAGAGACCGATAACTAAAAGCTGGTGGTGGGAATTGCTGAATGAGAAAGACTCAAGAGGCTGCTGCTGCTGATGAGAAATGTCTTCTACGAGAGTGATAATTCAAGACTCATTCAAAGCCTGGAAGTTCCTAGTTTTCCAAACGAGCAGAAGCAGCCACGCCTTCTTCATATTTTGTACAATTGCTACGATCTCGTGTATCTGTTACCTTGCTTTCTCAACCCACTCCCTGGGTTGTCCTTACTATCATACACTAATAACGAATCAGAAGCTCGTTCAAAGAGGTATCTTCAGAGGTTATGAAAAGACAAATATATCTCATATCTTATTCGGCATCGGAGGCTTCTCCAAGACATGGAACAAGCGTCAGCATTACTCCGACCTATGGTGGAAGCCAAACATCACCCGCGAGTTCGTTTGGTGGGAGGAGAAGCCTTCAGACGAGGTCACTTGGCTGGCGACTTCGCCTCCGTACAGACGAGGCACTTCAAATGGGCAGTGGAGAATATCTTTTGGTCTCCAGATTGCGTCGAGAACGTGGTGTGGTGAAGGGTATCAACGGCCAGTTTCCCGACCCGACTATCCGTGCCAAAGCCGGAGATACCATTGTTGTTGAACTCACTAACAAACTCTCCACTGAGGGTGTCGTCATACACTGGCATGGAATCACATTGGTTTTTTTCTCTACCTCTCTCTCTTGTCGATGAGAGTGGACTGGAAATGAAGAAGAAAAACAACCGAACACGTGATGGAGTCTATCGTCGCCGAAGTTGACAACAAATGTGTTGTTGGTGCTAACATCATCTCAATGCGAGAATGGCACGAGGGAGATGTCTAAAAGTCAGACGAGATAAAATGACAAGGGCAATCTGGCAATCTACCGATCACTTATCAAGGACATTCTGGTCATTTCACGAAAAACCGTCTCATTTGACGGTGAATTTAAACGGGGGGCGAGGATTGAATGATTTTGAAACATAGAGGTATCAAATTTTTGGTTTGAAAAATAAGGGTAGTAACTTGATTTTGCTCCAAAGATATGGTGCTAACTATGAGTTTACCCATTGTTAAAATCAATATCAGTTCCCAAATGGAATTGATATACACGTCAAAGGAACTTTGAGCAAAACAATGCAAGAATTTGAAAAACATCAATTGCGTCAAACGAAAAGGCAAATTAAGAATAACATAATCATGCAATTACCTGAACCAAAATTTGAAAAAATGCACTGCTTGGTCTTCTTAAGGCCACGATCTTTCCCTCCGTCTTCTCTTACGTCCTTCACACATTCATGTACGTCCTCCAGTAAGAAAGAAAAATGTACTTCCCTCCTGGCTCTCTCGCTTCTCGTACTCCTCCGTTGCAGAGGTCATTGTTCCCTTTCTGCTCTGTCCATTTTCACTCTCTCAGTTTTCTCTTACGTCCTTCACACATTCATGTCAGTGGCGTTTCTAGGATATAAAATGAGTGGGGTCGAATTTTTAAGGGAAAATGACCAAAAAAAAAATTTCCCACATAATGTAAAAAGTGTCTTAAAATTACAATATCGCAAATTAAGAATTAAAAACATTAAAAATAATGAAATACATTTACTGTACGGATAATATGTGTGACACACTTGTCCCAAAAGAAAATGAATGCAATTCTTGCCCCAAAAGAAAACAAATGCAATTTAAAACCGCTGTTAATCGAATGAGATAAACATTCTCTTGCTCGTGCCCATGTGCGGATAATATGTGTGACGACTCCATGCTTCGTTGCTTTTTTTATCAAAAACCTAACCATTATCTAAAAAGAAAAGAACAAAACAATTTAAAATGATCATTAGCATATGAGGAAGACAATTCTTAACACTCATCAATAATTATGGAGTTTGATGCCTATATGAAGATAAGAAATCTTTTTCTGTCAAAAAGTATTGGTGCACTCAGCTATTTCTTGTTCAAAAATTACCTCAGTAATAAATTAGATCAATAAAAAATAGTATTTCTGTGCTTTCTTTTCTAATTGAAAAATGATAAATCAGTGAGGACCTACATAATTTATGTATTAGTGCAGTTAAAGTGATAATACCACACAAATGGAGTAGTCCAAAAATGGTGTATTTGGCAGGTCTCTGTACATGGGAAATGTCTTGTATCCTTGGAATAATAATAAATTCATGCCAACCATAAGGGTCAACCAACAATGTTACAATGGAAAAAGTTAGCCAAGAAAAAAATAGAGTCATTTCACCCTCTGATTTTAAAAAAAAATATTAAGCAAGCAGGCCACACAGATTGGGCCAGTGGGTGTGCGCTCACTGGTCAGTCCTGCCCCCACTGGCCCTGGAAGCAAGCCTGGGCCAGTGTGGGCGGACCTGCTTCTTAATAACCAAAAAAAAATTTGCAAAATATTTTGGAGCTAGTGGGGTGGCCGCCCCCTCCCGCACCCCCTTGGATCCGCCCATGATTCATGTACGTCCTCCAGTAAGAAAGAAAAATGTACTTCCCTCCTGGCTCTCTCACTTCTCGTACTCCTCCGTTGCAGAGGCCATTGTTCCCTTTTTGCTCTGTCCATTTTCTCTCTCTCAGTTTCTCTTTCGCTCTCTTAACTCTCTACAGATCGCTCGTTGTCTTTGGATGAACAAATCCATGGCATGTAGATGTAAAAAGGTTGAGGTTTTTCTTTTTGTATTTTTCGTTGAGCAAGGCTAGTTTTTTTTTTGTTCAGCCTTTTAGATTCAAATTGGAGCTCAATAAAATAAAAGGAAATTGACAATTTAGTCTATATGTTTTGTCCCTTTTAGCGGTTTGGTCCTTACAAATTAAGCACTAACAAAATAATTTCTAAACTATTATCTTTTAACAAAATCATCCTTCCGTCAGGGTTCTTTGTGCTTGATTAACGGCAGAGCTACATCAGCTTCCAACTAAGCTGCTCTTTGAAACGACACCATGCCACGCCTGTAGCTTCCAGCCCAAAATGATGTTGTTTTGCTTATGTTAAATCCACACTATTTTTGCCATCAACGATACACATCGTTTTGAATTTGACCCTTCAGTTCACCTACACTTCGAGCCTTCCTTCGAATCTCAAAATGTTTCCTTTTCTCTTGTGAACCCTAAGCGCCCATTAGAGAACAACCGGAGTTGGTAGATCTGAAGTCTCAAAATTCTGCTGCAATACCAAAATTACAGCATGAAGAAACCAAAATTCTGCTGTTACTTTTCAAAATTCTGCTCAAACTAAAAATTCTGCTGCAACTTTCCAAAATTCTGTAACTACTCAAATTACAGAATGAAAAAACCAAAATTCTACTGCAATACCAAAATTACAGCAACACCAGAATTACATCGAAGCCAAATTACTGTCACAATCCAAATTCTCCAAAATTCTGCAACTATCCAAATTACTGCCAAGCCAAAATTCTGCGTCAAACTTCAAATGATACTAAAATTACTGCAACTGTTCACGAACAAATTATTGCTTTCTTTTTTCTTCTTTGTCTCCACGACTTCCTCAACCCCACTTCAGTACCAGACCCTAGTCCCCAATCCCATTCCAAATAACCAACACACCCTCCTCTCATGGCCTGAATCCGAAGCCCTCCTTCTCGACTCCTCCGAACCCGACCCAAATGCCTCCAGCACAACTCTCCAATTACAGCATAGACTTCTTGTCTTTAAACAAAACTCCAGAGCAACTCTTCAACCTCAGACTCCAAACCGACGCTCTAAGAGTCAAGGCCCTGACTTCACTCGCCACTGTTAGGAACGGGAGTCGCACGAGCGCCGGGTTTAGCAGCTCCATCGTGTCAGGGCTCTCCCGGGGAAGCGGCGAGTAATTCACGCAGATCAGCGTGGGAACTCCTCCCAAGTATGTCTACATGGTGCTGATTAAGTGCAACGACAGCGTATCAGTCGGTTGCCTGATTTTTCACTGGATTAATTGAAGCTAAAGGCACGACACCGTTTCTAAACCTAAAGACAGAACGGGAGCTGACTTCGCTTTTGCAGTGTCAGTTGGAAAATTTGCTAGTCTGAAAGACTTTGTCGTTAATCAAGCACAAAGAAATTTGATGGAAGGATGATTTAATTAAAAAATAATAATTTATGGATTATTTTCTTAGAATTTAATTTCTAAAAAGCAAACCGTTAAAAAGATAACATTTCAGGACGAAAATGTCAATTTTTTAAAATAGAAAAAGAAATTCAATTGCCTTCTCTGTTCTTACATTTACTCTCACACGCGTCCGAGATGCCTTAATTTTGTTTTTAAACAGATCTTATTCGTAGTCTCAATCAAAGGACTTGAGTCACTTGACGAAATGTCACCTTGTAGATAATGACAAAGTGACATGTGTCGCTTTTGCCACCTATTTAATGACACACCATCTAATTAAATCCACGTCAGCTTGAAACAATTAAAATAGAAACAAATATAGGAAAAGATAACAAATTCAAAAAATTAAATTAAATTGGATCCTTGCCGTTACTTTATGTAAAGTATTTTCTAAACTTTCGACTGTTTGGAGAGCCTCGGTTATCCGTAAAACTCAGTTCCACTTTGAGAATTCCGATTCTATCCGTTCCGGTACCCACCCTTACATACAGATAAACGAATCATGCCCCTTGGGGCCGAAAGTCTCGAATGGAAAATTTCAAGTAACAGTACTTGCACGCATAACAGTGTCTAGAAATTAGAAGCGTCACAAAATACATCTATATTGTTTTTCTCCTCTGGTTGGAATCGACCTAATAACGTGATTGGTGTTTGAGGCAATCTTTACATGGGCCTTTTCATTTTTTGCCTCACATGTTATCAAACGTACACATTATGAAGTGTCCAATATATTGTCCCATTTGAGATGCTAACAAGCTTTCTTTCTGCATGCAGTGTTTCTGAAAGAGGTGTTAAGAGAATTCTGTGGAGCCAAGCTGGACCATTACAGCCGTTGTGCAGCCTTCTCTTGGATCTCTAGGAAACAGAACACTCAAGCCTTCTGTCTCAAACTCATATACTATAACAAATGATATGTCATATGTGAGTAGCTTCTTTATACTACGCAATGATGTTGCACTTTTGCAATAACCCACATTTTGAATTCACTCTCTTTTCTTTCTTGATTATTTTTACTTTTGTAGAAGAAGAGGCATGACTTGTTACAAGTGATATTTCAAACTTCAATTCCTCGCACGATTCCAAACGCAGTTAGTTTTAATCGTGTAAGTTGCTCTACCTATGCTATCGAAAGTAAAAGAAGAAGATATAATAACCAACCAATTTTATTTCATTATAATTATTGCTATGAGGTTACAAGGGAATTGTAGGAAAATTCAATTTATTATCTTGACAGTATGATGCTTCAGTGTGGCTATTGTATCTATATCTTTAATTCTTTAGCTTTCATCATTTGAACTGCTTCTCGAGATACTTAATCACATTCTTATCCACCTGAAAGGCCTTGGAAAGAACATCGTGATTGATGGGAGGATTAGCGCCAAAGACTGCGTCAGCTATCGTGATCACCCCAGGATTCTGGCTGCTAAGAGAGGCAAATACAAGAGCATCGGTATTTTCCATATTCCACTGGAAGTGAATGAGACCAACTGGGAACACGAAGACGTCTCCCTTGTTTAGAACTTTGGTGAAGAGGCGGTTATCTGTGTTGGATGTGACAAAGCCAACGTAAAGAGTACCTTCTAGGACCACTATTACCTCAGTGGCGCGGAGGTGGGTGTGTGGAGGATTTAGACCATATGGTGCAAAGTCGATGCGAGCCACGGATATTCCTAATGTGTTTAGGCCTGCTAATTTGTCCACGTTCACAGCAGTAACATTTGAGCCTTGTTTATTTGAGGTGTCACCGGACTTGTCCAGTCCCGAAAAGAAGAAATCATCAGCTTTAGCATCTTTCGGATTATTGCAGAACTTTCCGTTCACAAATTCTGCAGAAAGAAGAGTACATCACAATAACAAATTATTAGAAATTGAAGAATGTCAAGTCCTAACTCCCGCATAAATGTCACCCTAAAGAATAACCTTCGCGATATATGTGTAAATTCCATTATGACCATGGAAAACAATATTACATGTGTGAGAATAATGATTCCAGGCCTAGAAAAAAAAATAATGATGAACTGAATGATATTTCTGTGTACGTACCCTTAGAATCTTTGGTTGCAACACAAAAGTCTTGCAGGGGACTAGGATCAGAGGCAGAGGCAAGGGAGCAGGCCAAAGCAAACAGGAGCACAGTTACGAAGTACCTTGGAACACCTTTCTCCATCTTCGAGGCTTTCTCTAGCTTTTAGTATTCTGCCTATTCTTGCTTTGGTAAGGGATGAGAAATTTGTTGCGGAAGCACGTCTATTTATGAAGGGGAATCACCGTGCAAGTCTATGTTTCCCCTTACACGCAAGGTGATAAGATTTGGCACGGAAGTCTTCAACCAGAACTGGTCACATCTTGAAAAATGCAAACAAATTCGACCTGTTCTTTTTTTTTTTTTGAGCAAATACGGACATATATTATAAAAGGAAGAGCAGAGTTTAAACAAAACATAGAGCGTTAGGAGGCTGAAGCGCCCACGTAAGTTCGCTATGTCCTTTCTCGAGGCAGTGATGATTTCCTATAGCTAACAGGCCAAGGCGTACGTCCCATTTTAAAAAGAAAAGAAAAGACAAAAGACCAACATAGTCTTCATTTCCTTGGAGAAGTGCCAATATTTGCCATGTTGATCCTTTCTTCCCCTTTACCATTAGGTAGTAGATGAAACTTTAGAAATAAGATTTTTCCCTTGAAGCATCTGTATCTTTTCATAGGCTGTCTGGTTGGGAAAAGAAAAAAAAAATACAGGCTAAGACTGACTTTTCAACTTCTAGAAGTGAGAAGACTACATCTTTTCATAGATCTGCAGAACAAGGTTGAAAAGATCCAACTGGAAGACGCTCTATCCATTGTCGGTCCTTGTATTAAGATGATAAAAGTATCCTTTCTAAAATATACTTCCAAAAATCTAACATTTAGGGAGTCAAATCTTAAACTTCATTGTTGAAAAGGAGGGGAAAACCGATAATCGACAGAGTTTCATGCCACTGAGATTTTAATTTCTCATCCAATCTCAATCAATGTCAGTAAGGATTTCGATCTTATTCTTTTTTATGCTTTTAGGCATCTTTTAATGTGGGTTCTCAGTAAGCTTATAAATAAAGTATTTTATATACTTTCGACTATTTACATAGCCTCGTAAAATATGGTCAACCGTAAAACTCAGCTCTACTTTTCTGAAAGCGGTTTACTTTCTGAAATTAGTGAATCTTCTTTTCCGACCTGCCCCTTCCAGTCTTAGGAATGGCCAAAAATCCTTGACCAACCTCCTGACACAAAACTGATCTGGTTCAACCTGAACTGGTCGGGTTACATCGGTCGGGTTTTGAAACATGAACTTGAGAAAAATCAGGTTCGTGTTTGAGTTTCTAACCCGAAACTAGAGCATTCAAAAGATCTAAACCCCAACATTTTTAGCTTTCCCGGGGTCGGGTCGGGTTTTGAAACGTGAACCCGAGAAAAATCAAGCATTCAAAGGAACCCAACCCCTATGGTTTTAGTTTTTCGGGTCGGGTCGGGTCTTGAAACATGAACCCGACAAAAAATATGTTCATGTTCGGGTCTCTAACCCGAAACCAAAGCCTTCAAAGGAAGTCGACCCCAATTGTGATACCCCGAATCCCACATGGAGTGGGAGAAGAGAATGAATGGGTGATGAGTTCTATAAGGGTCAAATCCCACATTAGGACCTTACTAGGTTGAACTGGGCTTCATAATGATCCAAGGGCTCTTCGAGAGCAACATTGACTAATCCTTTTGAAGTCAAAACACAGATGTGACTAGTGTTTGTCCTTGGATCATTACAGAGCGGTCCTAGTAACCACCAATGTGGGCTTGGTGGGCCTTGACAAGGACGTCAAGGGTTTAAAGGGGGGAGATTGTGATATCCCGAATCCCACATGGAGTGGGAGAAGACTAGTCTTTTTGAAGTCAAAGCACAGATGTGGTTAGTGCTTGTCCTTGGGTCGTTACACCAACGGTTTTAGCTTTTTTTAAGGTCAGGGTCAGAGTTTGAAACATGAACCAAAGAAAATCAGGTAAGTGTTCGGATCTCTAACCCGAAACCAAAGTATTCAAAGGAACCCGACCCCGATGACTTTAACTTTTTTCAGAGTTGTGGTCGGATTTTAAAATATGAACTTGAGACAAACTTTACTAGAAAATATTGAAAAATACTTTCAAAAAAATATAATTGAAAATTCAATTTTTCGTCACTAAATTTTGCCCTGTTCTCTGTTTAACGAAGAAACTACAACTTTTTTTCTCTTTAAATCATTGGCTGCAGTTTCTGCCATTTTATAGGCATCAAGCAAATCCTTCTGTAGGCTATCACGGTTTTCCATCTCAGCTCCCTGTTCATGGCACACAATTTGCAGCTCCTCCGGTCTTTTCTTCAGAAGTTCTTTCGCTTTTGTAAGCTCACTGGCCAGCACTTCACTGCTTAGTTTTACCTCATCAACGTTCCTCTACAGCGACTCCCTATCTTTATTTTCGGAATTGGAAATTTCAGTTTCATTACTAGGCTTTTTTGGTTAGTTGTTTTTAGCCCCTAATAAGCCTATTAGGCATTTTGGGCCGGAAATTTCAGTTTCATTATATAGGCATTTTTGGTTAGATGTTTTTAGCCCCTAATAAGCACATTAGGCATTTTAGGCCAGAATTTTGCATAAATTATTTTGTTATATGTAAAATTAATATTCATCCAAAATCTAAAATAAACATTCATCTAAAATAAAATTACATCATTCAAAAATTATGAGCATAAAAAAAGTTGTAAACCCTATTTTAAAATTACAATATTTTAAACCATTTCTAAAATAAAATAAATGTTCACTCAAAATAAGTTTAATTACAAAGTTTTGAGCCATATTTTTTAAAAAAAAATTGAACATGAAATTCCGCTTATTTTGCCGGAATTTCCAGTTCCGATTCTAAAAAGTACAAAAAAATACATTCCGATTCCGATTCTGATTTGTGCCACAATCGGAATTGGAACCCAAAATTCTAATTTTAGTCAGAATTTTTGTCCACCCTTGACTACTTCTCGCGCCAATTGAAATATTGCAACCTAATGCTATCATTTCAATCAATGGAATCTGCCACGTGAGTCCTTTCCTCATGGAAAATCTGTCATTTGTTTAGCCGTGAAAGTAAGAAGTGGGAACCTAGCCTGCAGGAGGGTATGGAAAAAGTCCAAATAAAGGGCTTGTTTGTTTATATTTATATTATATATAAATTGAGTTGACCCTTCCTTTGCCATTAATTTGTTTAGCTGTGGAAGCAAGTAGTAGGAACCTCGCCTGCAGGAGGGCATGAAAATATACAGATGCTTCGAGGGAAAATCTAAGCTTTTCTAAAAGTTCATCCTATCTTTAATCTACTACCTAAAGGTAAAGGGAGGAAAGGATCAAAATGGAAAATGGCACTTCTCCAAGGAAATGAAGACTACCTACCGATCGATATATGATGGACTTTTTGCTAATGCGTTGGAAGATGTACGCCTTGGCATGTTAGTTAATGTCGCTATAGGAAATCATCAAATCATATCATTGCCACGAGAAAGGACATAGCGAACATGTATGTGCGCTTCAGCCTTCAGACATTTCAATGTTCAATAATGAAGGCATTAGAAGTACAGTATTCCATCATTTGAACTGGTCGAATTTGTTTGGATTTTTCAAGATGTGTCCAGTAGTGGTTGAAGACTAATTACGTAGTACCAAATCTTACCATCTTGCGTGTAAGGGGAAACATATAGGCTTGCTCAATGACTCCCCTCCATAAATAGATGAGTTTTGAAACTAATCTTTAGAGCCAATACTATATCTAGAGGAGGATTAATTTGACAGCAGTTATAATATCAAGGTTATAGCAATTTTATAGCAATTATAATATCCCCAAATTTCAAGCAACCTAAATGCTAACAATGAAATAAATTTCCAGCAACCTAAATGCTAACAATGAAATCTTTATCTTCACAATTGATTAACTAAGAACCTAGATCTATAAGATACTAATCAAGATAAAGATCAGCACATGAAAAATCACAAGAACAGCAAAATAAAGATGACACCAAGATTTTGGTTACGAAGTGGAAATCTCTTGAGGGTGACTTACTCCAAGAGACAAAAACACTTCGGGTGTGCGAAGGCTACATCAATCGATCAACTAAGAACTTTTGAACTTTACAAAATGGTGATCCTAAGTAAACCCTTCACTTTTTCATATCCCTCAATCTTCAATAAAATCACCCAAGAAACCTTCTTGGGTTGGTGCCCAGGACTCAAATTGTAACAACACCGTTGAAAATTTGTAGAAATTTGTAGTGCTTTGTAAAAGAACTGGATGTGAATCACACTATTTACTGGAATTGTACTATATTTATAGAAAATATAAGGTCAAATTCGAGGTTTGGCCAACCTCCATAGAAAAGAGATACTCAGGGAGAAAGAGACGAATCTCAATACATTCTTCAGTCCCCTCCCAGATGCATTGACGCACTCCCTACATAGAGACTGAATTCTAACAATATTCTAACTTAATAACAGACTCCAACTAACAAACCAACGAATGAGCTTTAACAATTAAAATAACTGGACTCTAAACATACTAACCCAAATAGCCCACGATGAAATAAACCCAAGCCCACTAAAGCATAAGTATCCCAGTTGTCCCACTTTAGTCAACCACTTCTCCCTTTTGTCTTCTACTTCCTTCAAAGTCTCTCGAAGTCTTGAAATGCCGACTACCCATCTTCCCCCTTTGCAAACCCGAATCTTCTCCTTTATCCTCCTATCTGGTCATGTAACACAAATCTTTGACCAGCAACTCTGGTTCGTTCTTACGTAGATGCCGACGAACTCGTCAACTCTTCCACTTTTGAAAACTTCAGCAGCAACCTTTCTTGAGAAACCCTCAAGAACCGTCAATCTTGGTGATTCAATCTTTGTAGAAACTAAGTAGGAAAGGAAATCACTTCTCTAACAATCTCCTACTTTCACAGCCTTCCACCAGAGGGAAGAAACAAGTCTCTCACACTCAGATATACGAACAGATCGTATTTTGCACAGAAAGAGAAAACAGAGGATATAGTGTATAGAGAGGATTTTAGATGGCAAGTATATTTAATAATACGTCAATTAAGGCAAGGCTTAGGAATAGATTAATATATTGTTTTAGTAAGGGTAGGAAGGTAAAACGAAATATATAGGAGGTTTGGAAAAGATTCTAAGTCTTTAAAACGAATTCTGAAAAAAGTCTGCCTGACTGACCATAGGCTGACCATACCAACAGAAATCCTCCAGAATATTCTGCAACACAACCCAGATTTTCCAGATACAACAAACAACCTTCCAGAAGCCTCTTTCGAATTCTTTTAGCCTTCACAACCTTCATAGACCAGCCAAGTTGCTTCTTACATTCTAAATGAAAAATACAATTATTAAAATATTGTTTTGCCCATGGGAATAATGCCAAATATTGTTTTGCCTATAGGAATAATGTCGAAGAGGTTATTCATGTATGTAGGAGTTAGGACTTGACATGATTCAATTCCGAGTAATTTGTGATAGTAACGTACTCTTCTTTCTAAGAATTGGTGAACAGAAAGTTCTGCAATAACCCGAAGAATGCTAAAGTTGATGATTTCTTCTTCTATGGGCTAGACAAACCCGGTAACACCTCAAATCGACAAGGGTCAAACGTTTCTGCTGTGAACGTGGACAAATTAGCAGGCGTAAACACACTTGGCATATTTGTGGCTCACATCGACTTTGCACCATATGGTCTAAATCCTCCACACACCCACCCTCGCGCCACTAACGTAATAATGGTCCTAGAGTGTACTCTTTAGGTTGTCTTTGTCACATCCAACACAGATAACCGCCTCTTCACCAAAATTCTAAACAAGGGAGAGGTCTTCGTGTTCTCAGTTGATCTCATTCACTTTCAGTGGAATATAGGAAATATCAATGCTCTTGTATTTGTCGCTCTCAGCAGCCAGAATCCTGGGGTGATCATGATAGCCAATGCAGTCTTTGGAGCTAATCCTCCCGTCAATCGTGATGTTCTTTCCAATGCCTTCCACGTGGACAAGAATGTGATTAAGTATCTCAAGAAGCAGTTAAAATTATAGAAGCTAAAGAATTAAAGATATATATAAATGCAATAACCACAATCAACCTTCATACAGTCCAAATAATAAATTGAATTTTCCTACAATTCCCTTGTAATCTCATAGCAATAATTATAATGAAATAAAATTGGATTATTAACGTCGTCCAACATCGGTACATATATAATATAGATTTTTTCCTCATGGTGTGTAGGAGTTCAATCTTGTGCTCAGTAGGCAAAAACTGATGACATCAAATTCCACGGTATAGTTTTTATATATATATATATATATATATATATATATATATGGAGCTGAGAAATTCTGCTAAAAAGGAGGCATTGGCGTACTGGTGCTGACATAATAGATTGGCTGACAGTTCAAATTAGTCTCTTTTTTCGATTGCACTTGAAGCAGCTATTGAACACAAGCCCAAAAAAAACATGAAAGGGGTTGAACTGCCCAAAGACCGTTGTATATATTCTACATGTATATTTTTTTGTCCAGTATTTTTGGATACTTAGGTGGTGTTTGTTTGTGGAAATATTGGGTGGTAAAAATTTTGGGGTATTGAGTTTGGTGAAAAAGTAAAAATATTTTATGGAAGTTGGTGAAAAAGTGAAGAGAGAGAAGATTTAAGTGGATATTGTAAAGATAAAGAATCGTTTGATGAAAAAAATATATATATTTTTAATTTTTTAATGATGCCCGAAGTGTTAGATGCCCAATTTTTCCGGAAAACAAACGACATCTTAGTGTCAGTTTGCTTATAAAAAAAATTATTGAAATATTTTCAGAAAAAAATTTCAGTGTTTGGTTATTCTCACTACAAGAAAATTCACTTTGAGTGTCAAAAAATTTTGTCACCAAAGTATCAATTTAGTCACCAAAGATTTTGAGTGACAAAACCGAGTTGTCACCTAGTTTGTCACCTAAAGCCTATCAGAAAAGGTTTTAGGTGACTGTTTCTGTGTTTCCTCTCGCAAAACCGTCCTGACGTAATACTAGACCGTCCGGACGGTTTTCTGATTTCTTGACGAACTTCAATTTTGTCATGGCCCAGTTCTCTCTATCCGTTCGCATGAGATGTGCGAACTCTTTGTCCAATGTGAAGAAAATTATTTTGTCATCGAAACATCGTGCACACAGTTTTAGAAACCCGGCCGCATAGTTATTTCTTTTCTGACGAAATAGTTTGTCACCTCACAAATTATGCGAACGGATCTTCATTACGTGCGGTCGCTTAATGGATCGAACCCGTGGAAACGTATGAAATTTCAACAACCCTACATCTGTCACCCATTTAATCGTTCCCATGGATGGAACCCGTGGGAACGTATGAAATGTCAACAACCATACATCTTTTAAAAATATTTTCTTAAAAATATTTTGTGATGTTTGACACACATGATGATTTACACATTTGCATCAAAAATTTAATTTGTGAATGGATTAGATAATTGGGCTCCACATAAAATAAAACCTCACCCATCAAAAACTAATTATAGACAATATAAAACAATCATATGCACCCTTCAAATTCAAAAAATTCTTCAATCAAAGACTCATATGGAATCTGTAGTCGACATTTTCTTTAACTTTAACTTTCTACGTCTGTGAAGTTTGAATTTTTTCATCATATACAAAATTAGACAAATTAAGACAATTAATTTTCATTTGAGAAAGCAAATGAAAACATGTAGTTATTGTAGCAAGAGAGAACTGTGCCAGAGACTAAGGTCAAATCAAATGGAAGACGATGATTGATTGTTTTTTAAATATATGGTGCAGAATAAAATATTTTGAAACTTAAGGGGACTTACTAGATTTTTGCCCATAAATCCGGGGCTTATTATGTATTCCCCTAAAAAAATTTAGCTTACAGAAAATTTGACCTTAGTTTGTTTTATGAGAAATAATAGAGCTTTTACAGTTGATCTAAACTTTTTTTTTTACTGTGACCTCAAGTCCCTCAACTTCTTGACCGGTGTGGGACGCCTGATCTTGGGCTACTTGTTTATAGGGCAAATAGAGGAAGGGGGAATAACCACACAGCAAGAAGGCACATACAAGCAAGCTTACAGAGGTTCACATTCCAGCCATCAAAATAGACTATCCTTTGATCGGAGAAGGCAAGCTTAAAAGTCCAGTAGCTTCTACTCAGTAAATTCATGGACTCTTTTTTTGTCTATTAAGCTCTATGCTAATGGGCTTACATATAAACGAACCTTGCCACGTGGGGCCCAAAGTCTCGAATGCAAAATTTCAAGTAGCAGTACTCACAAGCATAACAGTGTCTAGAAATTAGATGCGTCACAAAATACATCTATATTGTTTTTCTCCTCTGGTTGGAATCGACCTAATAGCGTGATTGGTGTTTGAGGCAATCTTTACATGGGTCTTTTCATTTTCTGCATCACATGTTATCAAACGTATACATTATGAAGTGTCCTATATATTGTCCCATTTGAGATGCTAACAAGCTTTCTTTCTGCACGCAGTGTTTGTGAAAGAGGTGTTAAGAGGATTCTTTGGAGCCAAGATGGACCATTACAGCCGTTGTGCAGCCTTCTCTTGGATCTCTAGGAAACAGAACACTCAAGCCTTCTGTCTCAAGCTCATTTACTATAATAAATGATATGTGATATGTGAGTAGCTTCTTTATACTATGCAATGATGTTGCACTTTTGCAATAACCCTCGTTTTGAATTCATTCTCTTCTCTCTTGATTATTTTTACTTTTTGTAGAAGAAGAGGCATGAGTAGTTACAAGTGATATCTCAAACTTCAATTCCTCGATTCCAAACGCAGTTAGTTTTAATCGTGTAAGTTGCTCTACCTCTGCTGTCGAAAGTAAAAGAAGAAGATATAATAACCAACCAATTTTATTTCATTATAATTATTGCTATGAGGTTACAAGGGAATTGTAGGAAAATTCAATTTATTATCTAGACAATATGATGGTTCAGTGTGGCTATTGTATCTATATCTTTAATTCTTTAGCTTTCATCATTTGAACTGCTTTTCAAGATACTTAATCACATTCTTGTCCACCTGGAAGGCCTTGGAAAGAACATCGCGATTGATGGGAGGATTAGCGCCAAAGACTGCGTCAGCTATAGTGATCACCCCAGGATTCTGGCTGCTAAGAGTGGCAAATACAAGAGCATCGGTATTTCCCATATTCCACTGGAAGTGAATGAGACCAACTGGGAACACGAAGACGTCTCCCTTGTTTAGAACTTTGGTGAAGAGACGGTTATCTGTGTTGGATGTGACAAAGCCAACGTAAAGAGTACCCTCTAGGACCACTATTACCTCAGTGGCGCGGGGGTGGGTGTGTGGAGGATTTAGACCATATGGTGCAAAGTCGATGCGAGCCACGGATATGCCTAATGTGTTGAGGCCTGCTAATTTGTCCACGTTCACAGCAGTAACATTTGAGCCTTGTTTATTTGAGGTGTCACCAGACTTGTCCAGCCCCGAAAAGAAGAAATCATCAGCTTTAGCATCTTTCGGGTTATTGCAGAACTTTCCGTTCACGAATTCTGCAGAAAGAATATTACATCAATATTACAAATTATTCGAAATTGAGAATGTCAAGTCTTACTTAGGAAAAAAAAAAAAAGGAGAATGTCAAGTCCTAACTCATGCATAAATGTCACCCTAAAGAATAACCTCCGCGATATATGTGTGAATTCCCGCTATGATGATGGAAAACAATATTACAGGTGTGTGAGAATAATGATTCCAGACGTAGAAAAAAAAAAGAGGAAGAATAAATATTGATTCCAGAAGAACTGAATGATATTTCTGTGTACGTACCATTAGAATCTTTGGTTGCAACACAAAAGTCTTGCAGGGGACTAGGATCAGAAGCAGAGGCAAGGGAGCAGGCCAAAGCAAACAGGAGCACAGTTACGAGGTACATAGGAACACCTTTCTCCATCTTCGAGGCTTTCTCTAGCTTTGAGTAGTCTGCGTATTCTTGCTTTGGTGAGGGGTGAGAAATGTGTTGCGGAAACTCGTCTATTTATGAAGGGGAATCACGGAGCAAGTCTATGTTTCCCGTTACACGCAAGATGATATGATTCGGTACGGAAAGCTTCAACCACTACTGGTCACATATTGAAAAATGCAAACAAGTTCGACCTGTTCAAATGATGGAATAGTGCACTTCTAATGCATTGAACATTGAAATGCCTAAAGGCTGAAGCGTCCACGTAAGTTCGCCATGTCCAGGCAATGATGACATTATGGTGGTGTTTGAAAGTAATAATTTTAAGAGTTTGAAAATTTTTGAGTATCAGAATTTGTGAAAAATGTAAAGATATTCTATAGAATTTGATTGGAAAGTGAGGAGAGAAGATTTAATTGAATATTATAATAATATTTTATAATTTGATGAGGAGAAATTATTTTATAATTGTGTAGAATTCACCCTAAACACCCCCTATTTGATGATTTCCTATAGCTAACGGGCCAAGGCGTACGTCCTATTTAAAAAAGAAAAGAAAAGACAAAAGACCAAAATATATCGGTAGGTAGTCTGAAGTTTCCTCTGAGAAGTGCCATTTGCCACGTTGATCCTTTCTTCCCCTTTACCTTTAGGTAGTAGATGAAAGATAGGATGAAACTTTTGAAATAAGATTTTCCCTTTCATAGGCTGTCTGGTTGGGAAAAGAAAAAAAAAATACAGGCTGAGACAAAGACTTTTCAACTTCTAGAAGTGGGAAGATTACATCTTTTCATAGATCTGCAGAACCAAGTTGGAAAAGATCCAACTTGAAGACGCTCTATCTATTGTCGGTCCTTGTATTAAGATGATAAAAATATCCTTTCTAAAATATACTTCCATAAATCTAGCATTTAGGGAGTCAAATCTTAAACTTCCTCGTTGAAAAGGAGGAAAAATACTGAAAATCGACAGAGTTTCATGCCACTGAGATTTTATTTTCTCACCCAATCTGAATCCATGTCAGTAAGGATTTCGATCTTATTCATTTTGATGCTTTTAGGCGTCGTTTAATGTAGGTTCTCTATAAGCTTATGAATATCCCAAAGTCATAACAAACCGAAGCAGACCGCCTTATTGGAGTTGGCCAAGTCACTGCTGGAACTGAAGATGCACAGCCACACCGTATACTGCAAGAATTAGGCCTTAAAATAGTGTCGGTATAGAACAACAACTCTGCAGCAATCTGATAAAGTTTGAATATTGACATGTCACTTAATTAGGTACCTGATTCTATCATCCTATCTAGGTGCTACTTAATTTCATAGCTTTAAGCTTACAATGGCGCACATTTCACTCGTGAGGACAGGGTCAACTTACATGACTGCTTCAGCAATTGAAATTTGTAAGGATCGTATAAGTTTTGGATAGTCCAAAGCAACATCCGAACTGCGCCTGAGCTATACCATTAATTGAAGCATTCACATTCACTTACCCAATAAATAATCAGTCGCATTGGCTTGCATTTCAATACATGCGAGCAGTAGTGGTGAAAGACGTGTTCACCCATTGAACTGTTCTGCTGTTAAGGTTGAAGACTTGACAATTCTTAATTTTACCGTGTAAGCCAAAAAAATAGACCGGTTCAGTGACTTCCCGCAGTTCTGATAGCCTCAAATATGATAAGTGTTCCCAAGTACCTTGTACCTGTGGCCCTGTTGGCCTTGGCCTGCACCCTGGTCTCTGCCTACGACCCTAGTCCCCTGCAAGATTTTTGTGTAGCAATCAACAATTACACTTCTGCTGGTATGTACATTACCATCATTATGTACATTTGGAAACACCGCAAACAGACTTGTATCCAACGTAACTGCTGTGAATGTGGACAAATTACCCAGCCTCAACGCATTGACTTTGCCCCATGCAGCCTAAATCCTCCACATACTCGGCCTAAATCCTCCACATACTCACCCTCGTGGCACTGAGATTATAGTGGTTGTAGAGGTTGCTCTGTATGTAGGCTTTGTCACGTCCAATATAGATAACCGCCTCTTCACCAAAGTTCTTTTCTTCTTTTTCTTTTTCTTTTTTAAGTCACCAAAGTTCTCAACAAGGGAGACGTCTTTGTGTTCCCAGTTGGCCTCATTCCCTTCCAATTGAATGTGGGAAAGACCAATGCAGTCGCCTTTGCAGGTCTCAGTAGCCAGAATCCTAGGGTGATCACCATAGCCAACGCAGTCCTTGGATCTAATCCTCTCATTAATCCCGATGTTTTGACCAAGACATTTCAAGTGGACAAGAATACGATTAACTGTCTCCAAAAGCAATTCTGGTCGGACAACAACAATTACATTCGTTGGATGGTTGGGATGGAGTATTCTATGTTGCTGTAATGTCTAGCAGTAATCAGATTTAAATAAAATGTTTGCTCATGTACCGAGCTGGTAGAGCAGCTATACGATTAAAATTAAATTTCAAATCAGTGATACATATTGCCTTTAACTCCTCTTCCTTACAGACCAATCACATACACAAAATAGGTTGATACTAACTGATGATGTCAGAAAAATCCGACCCAATTGATGTTGTGCTTTTTCCCAAACAGGTGGGGTGAAAATTTCGTATCTATCGCTAACAAATAGTAAAAGGAAGTGCAGAAAGAAAATAGTAGAAGGAAGAACGAGTGGATTCAAAACGACGCAAGCTGCAAAAGTCCAATATCAGTATTCAGTAGGTTATCATCATTTAGCTACGTACAGAAATACAATCTTGCTGCGTTGACCCTCCCAGCACTTTACGTTTGCCAATACAGATTTATGATCAAAGAAGCATTTAAAAGGCGTGGAAAATTGGAATATTCGTTTGGTGTTTTAACTTTTTCGTTCAGCTGCACTTCACCGGTTAGCCTTCTTCGAAGCACTCTGGGTTGTCTCTTTGATTTCTTTGTTTCAACGATGGATGAGAGATTCAGCAAAATTTAATTGGGCTTGCACTCAGTGGCGGATCCAGGATCAATTTTCATGGAGGTCGAATTTTACATGCAAAATGACAAGAATTTTTTTTTCGTAATGCAAACAATTTTGTTAAAATTAAAAAATTAAAGACTAAACTTTACTTCTGTATTCGTACAAGACTCAACAGCATTTCCATATTTCTCAATAAATGTAGTTCTGAGGTCACGTAGTTCTGGCAAAGCAGCAAATCTGGCTGCTGCATACATCGAAGAAGCTACATTTGCACTTATGTTAACCCTAATCTGGTGGGGACAATATTTGTACTGTTATATATTAGCCATTACAACGGTGGTTTCTGTCCAAACTCTTTTTGTTCTTCTCTATACACAGTGGCTTCGGTGTAGACCCTGAGCGAAGGAATCGCTTCCCAGTGCCTTTTTCTCTTTTAGCAGTCAGCCATAAGCCCTCCTCAAACTGTAGTCTTTTTGGCTCTTTTCGTTTTTTCAATCTAGGCAAATAACAGTTGTAAAGGAATTTCAGTCGTGCTTTGATGAATTTTTTGGCACAAGCATCAATCAAATCTTTGAGAAACTACTGATGATTTTACTTCTCGGTGGGCCTTCCCACGCTGACGAATGCCTCCTTTCTCTTCTCTGAAGTCTACAACAAACAAATCTAGACAAAAAAAATGTATACAACAAACAAGTGGGAGAGGCAGGATTCGAACCTACGTAGAAAAACTTCAACAGATTTACAGTGTCGCTTTTGACCACTCGGCCACTCTCCCCTTCCCGGGCCGAGGCCCCCCTAAATGGGTTCTAAGAAGGAGGGCGGCGCCCTGAATCAATCAAAAAGCTTATTGATTTGAATGAAGAGAACTAATACTACTTATTAGCTTAGCTAGCGTTCCGGGAGAATCTAGTAATTTAGTAAGTTCATAACAATCTCTGTAAAGCAAGGGGCAAAGCTTCAATATCTAAAACTCTACAGTGTATTACTTGATCGGAATGGCTGATAAAGATAATATCAACATCCCGCGGATTCCAACATAGCCAAATCCTACCATTCAGAGACGAACCATAATTGCAAAATACATTTCATGATCTGCCAATAGCATTCAACACCCCTTCTTTCTTACATTCCTTGACTTTGCTTTCAATTAACCCAAAAAAAGATAACCCTTGCTCTTGGATGAATTGATTAACTTCCCTCTCTTTCATCGGGTTTGGCAACCCGGAAGCAACCAAAAAGAATAATGAAAACTAAAGAGGTTTGGAACCCTCACACACGTATATGGATCTGTCTCCTATCCTTGTGACACGTTGATTGCCTTCGAGACTATTAAATCTAATCCAAGCGGTCTAACCCCGGGGCGGACCCCAACCGAAAGGCGCTAGACGGACTAACGGCAAGCGAGATAAAGAAAGCAGCTAGCCCTATGTGTACAACCTTGTCGCGGGAGTCTTTCTCCAATGAGAATAAATAAAGTTTTTGGGCAAGACAAAAAAAGGAACTCTCCCATGTCCTTGAAACTATCATCTACGCCTCTGGTCTTGAAAGCAATCTCCTCTAGAATCACTCGGGCACAGAAAGAGGTTTGGAACCCTCTATCTGTCTCTCTCAAGCCATTTTCCAAGTCAGCTGATCAATCTTCTGTCAAGTAAGTTAGTCACTCGAAATCCATCGGCCAATTAACATTGTCGCAGATGAAGAATCTTTCATTCCGTGCTTTGTTTGTCCCTCGAGGTACCTGCGATAGCGCGTTTTCCTTTACTAGTAAAGGGACTGCTAGCTGTGGTGCGCAGTGTACTAGTGAATAGGAAAAGCAGATTGAGATTACTAATGACGGATGGAGGTTGAGGATAGAACATGTTCGGTGCCTCGCCCTTGTCTCCTTCGCCGGAGACTGCAAATGATGGGAATCCTATAGAAATCCTGATTACATTACCGCAGGCCAAAATTGGATTTGGAAGAGCAAGCCAGAGAAAAGAAGCGTTGAGATAATATACTTTCATCCTAATCTCATCTACTGAAAAAGGGGGCCCTCTTGATCACCTGAAAGACTTATAAAAATGGTGAAGGAACAATTACAATCACTGATGTTGTTTATCGGCGTTTGTACAAATACAAAATCCCTTAGAAGGGGAATGGCTCGAGTGAGCAGAAGGTATAAACTAAAGACAATTTCTATGCACACTAATATCTCTACGTTTCTGTACAGTTGGAATGACAGATTCAAAGCTACTTCCCACATTCCCAGGAAGAAAGAGTTTCCCCTATTATATTTAACAATTTCTTGATAAAGATGATACCATAAGCAAAGCCAGAAGACGTGATCTCGCCAACCTTGGAAAAGGATTTCAATACTTGTGGGTTCATGATCACTGGAAAGATAACCACATACACCGTCAAGAGAAAGGTTTGAAAGAATATGCCAATGGAGTCCTAGACAGGTGGAATACTCATCTTCTCATGGACGTCACGAACGAGATTCCGCAGTTCAGGAAAAATTGATATAAGTAGTAGTTCTAGTATCCCAAATGCAAGTTGCTTCACACAGATAGAAGACTGCAATTTATAGTGAACCATATTGAACTTCTTGATAACAATGATAATTCCTATCACAGATTAAAAAGTTCTTAAAGAAATAAAATGCTTAACCTGAGTGAAGTAATAGATATCTCTAGCACAACGCCTGTACTGCTTAGGCCCAATCAAGCTGACTAAGGCTGCTGGGGCTCCATCTGATAAAAGTGGAGGTTAATATCATTTCATTCCTCAGGTCAGTCTGTATCAAGCTTGCTAGAAGTAGTTTGCCTGTTTCCTAATATCTAGAACTAAAAGTACAATAGGTCCTCCCATATGATATAAAAATCCGTCCTGTTAGATATTATGTTCAGATCTACAGGTCCCCATGAAAGTCTTTTCCTTTTAACATGTGCAATGTCTAGTGGCTAAGACAAAGGAGGGGGCTCTAAAAGTTGATACCCCTCTTAGAGCTCATGTAGATATGATAAACACAAGAAAGAGGAGTAAGATTCAAGGATCCATGAACAACCTTGATGATCCGCAACTGCCTTTCCTTTATAAGTAAATATTGCCAATTTTTAGCCCTATTTGCTTATTTCAAAGTCTGGACTTTTCCTCACTCAATTAGCTGCAAAGTGGTGGCTGGTCAAATATTTTAACATAATTTTTGCTATATTCCCATACATTCAACATCTCGCCCTAGTTTAAAGTCTCACATAGGGTATGTCAATAAACAACCAGGAAAAGTATCTGTAAGAAAAATAAATATGGAATAACGAAAGCAGGTAAACTTCCTATGCACTATAAAGTATAACCCTAAGCTTTGAACTCTTAAAATTCTACAAATCTCAGGTTTTGAAACGCTACTCATACTAAGAGGCCTCCAGTAAAATTCGCTTAAAGAGAGGAATAAAACAAGTTGAAGATTGTAATATCTTCCCGTGCAGTATGAACACATCCCAAATTCCACAGAAAAATAACATACCCATGGGACAGACACACCAACTAAAAGTAAATCTGAACTAGTTGACTACAAAATCATTGTTTGCACCCCAGCTTCAGTAAGGGAAACACTCAGGCAGTAGCTCCTTGTAATAGGAACCCATAGCATCAAAATATCAAACAGCTAGTGAGAGATGTGAAATGGATAAGGGCACAGCGAAAAAGGAATTAAAAAGGCAAAACATAAACACCGAAAAAAAAGTCATTGCTTGACAAACTAATGAACCCATCTCAAGAGAAATCAACCAGAAGACACAAGACAATGGTAAACTTACACAACGGAATCACCTAAAACGAACAAAATTTAATACTTAAAAGAGATCATTACTCACCGAATAGAATTTTCTTAATGTCACTTGCTCTGCGAGCTGCCTCGAGCTGTTGTTCGAAAGATCCCAATGTGGAGGCCTTACTGCCACCAAATTGACTTGTAGTTTGAAATGGTTTTTGAGTAGGTTGAGCATCGTCATCAGTACTCCAAGTACTACCTACTCTTAGGAAAAATGTTCCATCAGGCCAGAGAACCTGAAAAAAAAAACAAAATATCAAAAGATTGGGATAAAGCTCGTTGATATCTCTGCAGTGTCTCCAACCAGTTGCAAGTGTTTTACCCTTGTAGATAATTTCGAGCAGGCACAAACAAATTTAAGATGGTGTATAACTTAGAACAAGTTAGGTGAAGCAGGAGTATAGAGTAATCAATAGTTTTCATCTTTGAGCAAATAAATAGCAATAATTACAGCTCCCAAATTGAAAAAGAGCCTCATACGTGGTTAGATGCATATTAAATTTGAAAGGAAGAAGGGGAGAAAAGAGAAAAGAGAACAATAATCTCATTGCGACTGAGGGAAATCCTGTTCTTCAACCCCCTGTTTCTTCTCTCTCTCTCTCTTTTTTTTTGGCATAGAAATCAATATATGCAGATAAGCAGACAAAAAGGGGTTCCATTTAACTTGTTCTACACGTATGCATAGTCAAAAGATACTATAACACTTCCAAAGTTCAAGGCCGGCAAAGAGATGTTTAGTAGTTTTATCAACCAATCTACTGCTACACTACTAGTTCAGTCTACCAATCCACTGCCTACAATTTGGCACATATTTTTAGTTGTAAATGCCTTAACCCACAGTTTAAAGTCTGGGCCATGAAGCTGATAAAAAAGCTTCAGCATAAATTCTCCCAGTGATGCTATCAACAGTCATGCTGTAATTCTGATGTCAGTCAAGCTACTGAATTTCCCCTTCATAACATAAGCCCTAGTGAACAAATAAGAGAAATAGAAATATTATATGATCAGGCTTTTGGAGTACTCATGTAAAGCATGACATGCAATACTTGCAAATGCAGCTCCAAACACAGAGTTGGTGTTTCCATTCCCAGAAAATGATGCTGGTTACTATTTGTTGAATCCTTACATCTTGTACCCATCGAATCCCTTGAGCGATAACGTCATCTCTCCGGAGACAATGAATCTGCCTCAGGAGCCAGTCATCAATTGCATCCTCCATTATTAACTGTAATATTTGTTTGGATATCCACAAGACCTGTCTTCTGCATCAACAGAAACAGATACTAAGCACCAATCGATTATAGTAGCCGAATATATTTTAGCATCATTGCATGTTATCCTCTTTAATACAAGTACACCATTTGAAAAGACCCAAAATTGTAACAAAGGACTAAATGATAGAGAAAAGAATCCTTCAAAAGTTAGAGATGGTTTTTCCTACATGGAAAATGGAAATACGAAATGTTACACCTGGAAATAAAACAAATATCAAATCTAGAATTGTTCAAGAAAAAACCAGCAGCCAACACTCCATAACGTAATCAAAGTATGAAAGAAAAGGATCACTTGAAAGTACTTATTGTATGGTGGAGGGGTTGGGGTTGGGACAACAATATAGAGAGACTACTGACATTAAGGGAGAAATGACTAAGGTCACTCAGGCCATGGCCCATGTAGATGTCAGGGCATAAGGGAAAAGGGGAAATATATGAAAAGCAGTGGATTAATAAACAAACTTTTTTCTTTTCTTTTTTTGGGTAAACAATAATAAACAAACTCCTAAAGGGAAGGCTGACACATCCTTTGCAAGAAAACAGCAGGAGAAATATTTCATATCTGAAAACCATGCCAAGCCTGACACAGTACGCAACCTTCACACCACCTAAATCATGCCCAAGAGACAAGATGCCCAAGATATAAATATAATAAAAGATAAAGATCTAAATGTAGAACGTAGGAACCAAATGAAGAAACCTGCACACGATCATATACAACAAGAAGCATAGGATTCAAGGATAGAGGAACTAATGATCCGTTCGGGTAAATAAAGTATAATAAAAAGGAAAGAAGAACTATACATCACTACCAACATTAAAAACATAAACTTACTGCAAAGGCTAAGCATGCCTCATGTCAACTCAAATAACTTCATCATACTAGGAAGAGAAACTTCTCACATGAAAAAGCATACAGCATAACAACAATCATAAAACACAGACCAAAATGATAAAAGAAAGTGAGGAAATCGAAAGACAAGACATTGATCCAACTCGTGAATATGATATCCATAGAATGACCTGAGTCGAAAGTTTCTTGATTAAGGCATAATGTAGCTCACCTCAGCCAGCCTCTTCTCTTTAGTTGAAATAGGTTATCAACTAGATTCAACAGAGGAACGCTTACATTAGGTGGAGTCCACTGCAAGAAAATCAAATCATTAACAGCCATAGAGTTTCAAACTCAAACAAAGGAAAAATTAGTGGGCTACATGAGCTGAGATAGTTAATAGGGGAAATACTAGGTATCTTGACAATCAGAGGGGGAACATATAAAGGAAAGGAAAATGAACTCAGCTAAACTCATGATACCTCAGGTGGCATTCCAACTGGATCCTCCAAATGACCTGAGGTTACTGGGAGACTTGCTGCTAGAAATCCACCTTGTTGTACTCCAGACTTCACCTCTAAATCATTTCTCTTCTCAGAACTAGAGTTCATAGGCTCTTTGCCATGTTTAATCACCCGAGATGGAAAACTCTTTGAGTTCAGTTCATTGTCTGAATGCCACCCATTAGCTTTTGCAATATTGACTTCCTCGTGGCCATGACTTACCTCGTTCTGACCTTCTTCATTATCAGAGAAGCTATTTGAAGTTCCCACATCATTATAATGTGAAACATGTCTATTTATCTCATCTGAATTCCAGGACAAGTTCCAGGTGGATGTTGAAGAAGAGGCTTCATATGTGGGTGATGGACCGACAACTTTACGCATCAGGCCATCGGAAACCCCTTTGAACTGGCGTACAATATCATCTACCGCATCATCGACATTGACTGCTTTTATTTTTCAAAATTAGAAACTAAAAAAGAAGAATGTAGGAGGGAAAATGATAAGCAAAGGAGCAAATGGTCATAACAACCAAATAGATCAGCTGAGTCAGCATTTAGTTCAATACAAACAATTAGCGCCATGAACAATTACAGGAACCATCCATGAAACCTTTTTATAAAAGGTGAAGCAGTATCATAGTTCTCCATTCTTTTTCGATAAAATATGGCCAGATGAAGACAGAATCACGCAATCGAGTAAAAATAATTGGCCTCACTCTCTGCAAAGATAGTTGATACGATCCAGGATAAACAGTCTTATAGCATCAGTAAATCTATGAATAAAGGCAATGAAAAATCTCCTTTCCAAAAAAGCAAATTCCAAAAGGAAGTAAAGATTTAGAGTGGAAGAACAAAATAATCACCACATTGAAAAACCAAATGAGGCCACATCTAGTTATGGATGTAAGGGACATCTAGTGCTCAACATATGCTTGGGATTGTCCTATTTCCTCCACTTTTAGTAATGCACAGTCTCCTATTCCTCCCCCAAAAAAAGGATGCGGGAAGACAGACTGGAACTCTCAGTGAGAACATGAACTCTCAGAGTCCCTCATTACATGTTTAGAAAAGCTCTCCATTCAGAGTTCTTAATAACATGATTACTAAGACGACTATGGTCATTGTTTTGCTTTCAATGACAATGACTGCTTAATCCAACCACAAGACAACTTGATAGAAGTGATATCCAATTTCCCAGAACTGACACCGAGAGTATCAATTAGCAGTCCATCAACTTGAATAGTACCCAATCAAGCTGTATAACAAACTAAAAAGCAATGCAGAGACATAACAAATATGACCCTGAGCAGACTAATTTGCAAACCACCACATACAAGAATAGTTACAACCTATACTCCCAAAAAGCTAGGATGATGCAAAAACCAAAGAAAACCACATACCTGCCAGGGTTTTCATCACCGAGGAAGATTTTCCGAAAGAGTAACTCTTCACAGAAGAAAGTTTTTTAAAGGTTCAGATATGAGATATCCATTAAAAAAAATTACATAAAATAAAGAAGCAATGAAGGATATTCATCTAAATATGGCACCATAAATTGCAAGAAGAAGCACACCTTCGAGGAAATACTCAAAAAGTCCCACACTTCATGCTGCTCAGCAACATTAGCTATTGACAAGAGATCCTGAGAAAGACAGCAGAATTAGAGCAATGGAAACATGTACAAAAGAGAAGCCACAAAATACAATCCAGCAGAGGCCACATAATACTTGCAGATATTTATCAAGCTGAATGCAACGCTGATGAACAAAAGTGTCCTCTGTGCTTGATGAGAATATCCTTTTAGGCGGCAAATGCAACGTATAATTAGGAATTTCTTTAAGATGTCGATGCAATCTCTCAAAATTACTATATCTGCAAACCATAAAATATTATGTTAAAAGAACAAACAAACCTGAAAGAAAAGCGTGATCGGATAGAACAACGATAAGCTTGAAACTTCACTACTTTCTTTGCAATTAAAAGCAAGCAGTTTGAATAAAACCATAGTGAACAAACATAAACATAATGTAGTAACAGTTTAAAATCATCACATGGGGGAGAAAAAACCTTCTTTTCACAAACCAAGTCCTATTTTCTGCACCTCTCACTGCGATTGAATAAACTGCAAAGGATTTTGACCCAACTTTCTCAAAGTATGCTCCCATAACCTGTATAGACATCAGTAGACAGCACAAGAAACAATTAGACTAAGAGCAAGCATTTATATAGAAAAGACAAGAACGCGTCTGAATTTACATCATGCATTTCCTTGATGATTCTTCTAGGAGCTCACATTACAGATCTGTAAGTCACATTTATTTACAGCAAAACAATGCTCACCCGGCACTTGAGCTTGGGAACTTGTTGTGCCTTGCTCTGAAGCACAACATCCGAAGCACTCCTACCACTGTACTCTGCACTATTCCTTGCGAAATTGGGGCTGTAGAACTCTGAAATAATGGGCCCTCCATGCTCTCCTGTAGATTTCTTTTCCATATCAGGTTGGGCTACCAAAGCAGAAGTGCTATTAGATCTCTTAAGTCGAATCTTATTTTCACCAGTGGTAAGACTACTATTGTGCCCCAATTCATCTACAATCTGCCCTCCCTCAAGACACAATTCCTTGTCGGGACCCCGAGAGAAATCTTTCCCAGTTTTGGTCTCCTGCCTGAACGTATCATGAGAACTTGGTCCAAGCTTTAGCTTCTTTATGGCTATCTCATCTGTTCCTGTGGATATTTCAGGCCTGCTGACTAACAGTTCCTTTCCCGGACCTTTACTAGACACACCATTTATGCCAGAACCCTTTCCCATAGAATTTTGAAAAACCAATTTACTCTTCTTGTTCTCTTTCTTCTTGTAATTCCTTCCTTTTGTCCACATGTTCTCAAGATTTTCAGGGGTTAGAACCTCAGTTCTTCTCTGGGTCACAGCATTCAGCATCCGTGCCCAATCAGCAGACTTGTATTTCATAGGCTCCTCCGCGTCATAATCAAAGGATGCTTCCCTTTGATTTTCAGACAATGTACTATCAGTCCCCTGATTAGAGGATGAACATTTCCTTGACATAGAATCATCATTACGTACATCCCCTGCAGCGAGAGGATGATCAGGGGGATGAGCCACCACACTAGTCGATTGATAACTACCCTCCCCGTTATGGCTGCCTTCTTTAACAGCAAGCAAAAGGTATTCAATCAACTCATTGACTGACCTGATACCAGAGAATAGTTTCTCAAAATGGGTAAGATGCTCCACTGAAGGAGAAAGGAATAGAGAACTTTATATATCAGTCACACATACACGCAATAAACATACATATTGATGAAAGGATAATTTAGATATGGAGCAATGTAAGATATTCCACACAATCAGTAACAACTCCAAAATCATCCCTGCAGTTCTAAAGGGAAAAGGCTAAAAGCACAGGGATATAAATAATAGCATAATGAAATCAGCTTATACAATTGAATACTTAAAAAACAACACATTGCCATGGCTTTATTCCTTTTTCATTATTTTCCTTCTTTCTTTTTTTCCTTCAGGGGTGGAGGAAGGGGGTGGGGATATGAATTACACTGCAAAAACATTGAATTAAATCAATCAAGAAACGCACCCAGGGCTCGCGAAATTGATAACTGGTTGCATGACCAAGCAAGTTAAAAATTCTCGAGCAATAGATCGAATCAGAGGAGATTGAGCTTCCCGTGGTCTTAGTACCACAGCTAACACCCCACCCATTAGCCGCTGAAGAACCTATTAAAAAATGCAGAGAATCAAGTTGATTCAAAAGGTAAAAGTGAAGCAGAAAACGTATTTCCATCAGAAGACTCCACTCACACCTTGTACTCACTCTCGGGAGATATCAGAGCAGGATGAAGCTCCTTAGTAGACATAAGATGGTGTTTCAATCTCTCATCTCTTTCCTCAGAGGACAGTATTGACATGACTTCAACACCTATAGCAGCTTGGTTTCTTCTGAAGAGGTCCAAGTGATCACCTATCAAATCAACTATGTCCCTGAAACATTAGATATCCATTTAATTTTGATATTCAGTATCCAATTCAATGGTCCGCTGAAAAGCTTCTTAATGACTTGCAGATTTTTTTCTTGGACCGGAAAAGGCACTCAAGAGCAAATTACCTAGTTAGCAAGTCTACAAGGTTCAACTCCTTAGCCCTTCCTGAGATTTCCCCAAGGGCATCCATGATTATGGCATGTATCTGCTCAGGGAACTCTTTGTCTGGTGTAATCCCCGAATACCACAAATCCAATACGAAATCCTTCAATATTTTGTCAATTAAATTATTTAATGCCGCCTCAACAATAGGAGAATCAATTTTCCTTTTCCACTTTGGTGGGGGAGGAGCGGTAGAAAGGCGTGAATCACTCACAGATAACTGTTTCTTCTCCAAGTGAGATAAATATGTTCGTGGACGAACTGATCGAACCTTCCAGCGAAACTCAACGTCATTAAAAAGAATGCGGAGAGCAGAAACAAACAGAAGAGATATAGGTATATTCATCCACAGTGATTTACTTGTATCTGCAGGAAAAGAAGAAAAAGTTTATAACAGAGACGCGCTACATCAATGGGGGATGAAATAGAAGTTAAATGCCAAGTCAACATCCACATTCTAAAGATGATAAAGCAAGCAAGAGTACTAATGTTAACATCGTAAACAGCTTTCAAGGGGCTGCACCCTCAAACTGCATACCCAGGACTTGCGGCAGCCTGCCACTCGTCACTGAAAGCAGTGCCTATTTCAATGAAAACCACAACAATCAAGCTACAGAGATGCAAACCTCCATTGGTGGAAAGAGACACCTTCCATATATGCCACTGGTTAGCACCCATGAAACATAAAAGCCCACTGAACTGAACCTAAACAATCATTTGGCTCAGCGAGTTTAGAGCTGTACAGCACATAGAATAAAGAAAACACAGAAACCAATGTATTGTATGCTTTTAAGTTCCTAATATGCCAGTAACCAAACAGAGAGCGAACCACTAATTTGTAATACCAAGCATAAAATGGTAAAAGAAATTTAAAATGAAATGAATCGCATTGTCACAGCGATCCTAAGTTCCAAACTTCCTATATAAAGCCTTCAGTTTGCCATAGATGTAAAAGCTAACTCAATCACGAATTATTCTACAACGATCAAACAAAATTAGTATACTTTCAAAATTGGCTTTTTAGAAGCCCAGAAGCTAATTGAAATCATTCTGAAACCAAATTCACACACTTACGCGATAAGAAGTACGAAACAGCGAAGATACAAAGAGCCCACCAAACCGCTCGGAGTTTAAACTCCTCGATTAGATCCTGTATGGTCTCCATCGCCTTCATCCTTTCAGAACCCTAGAAAGTTCTCGTCTGAATCACGAAGGCAGACGAAGTAAGACCCCAAAACTCTCAGCATCGAAAATTCGCCCCCGAATCGCGTAATCCCAAGTCGACAGCATCAAATCCAATCACGGACTCCGCTGGGGGGGTTTTGGTGGGTCGGTTTCTTTGGTCCTTTTGTTGAATTTCCGACGAACAGAGAAGAATACCTCAGAATTTTCTCTTCCGTAACTTTCTTCCTCAGTTGTTCTCCCTTAGAGAGAGACGGGGAAAGACGGGTAAAAAATGCGTTCTTGCCACCTCAGCATAATGAGCTCCACTTTCTTTTCTGAGCAAGGAAAATCTTCACTTGCTCGACTGCGAAGTGCAAGCTATCAAAAATGGTTAATTTTTAAAAAAAAAATAAAAACAAATCACAAGAACTTTGAGGATAGTGGGTATGAAAAAAATACAGGATGTTGGTTGAGAAAAAATTGTGAATATTTAGGTGATGTTAAAATTGTATTGTCATACATACAGGAGTTGTTAAAAGGGATTGATGTTTGTAAAAAATGTAATAAAGTTGTATTAGAATAAGGGTGTGTTTGCACCAACAATATTACCCAAAATATTCTCTCTCCTAATAAAATACTACAATATAATCTCTCTCTCTCTCCCATCAGAAAATATAAAAAAATTACAAAAAATATAAAAAATTACCTCTCTCTTCACTTTTTTACTAAATCAAATACCAACACAAAACTCAATATCAAAAATATTTCAACACAAACACAACCTAAGTGTGTTTTGTGATGTTTGGATTGTAAAAAAAAGGAAATATGATATTTGGTCACTAGGTTTTGAGCATTTTTACGTTTTGGTCACTATGTTTCATTTTTTTACGATTTGGTCACTAGGTTTTGACCACTTTTACGATTTGGTCTTTCCGTCAAACATCCGTTAAATTTTTAACGGAATATGAAGCAGTCAACCGGTAGATGTAGCGGTCCACCGCTACAATTTACCATTGCCGCAACGACAAACAAACCGGTCGACCGCTTCATATTCCGGTTAAAAATTTAACGGATGTTTGACGGAAAGATCAAATCGTAAAAGTGATCAAAACCTAGTGACCAAATCGTAAAAAAATTAAACCTAGTGACCAAAACGTAAAAGTTCTGAAACCTAGTGACCAAGTATCATATTTCTTTAAAAAAATATGATGCAAATCCTAAAAAAAAATGATAAACGAACATCACTCAAATTCAAATTGTACGAAAAGACAAATTGATTCGAAACTCAAAGTTAGGCCTTGTTCGTTTCTTTTGCATTTTAAGAATTTTTTGAATCCTGAATACACAAAACGAATATATTTTTTAACATCACCTAAAAACAACATCAGCAAGTATACCAATAAAATTAACATCACCTAAAAATTCTCAAAACACAAAAAATTCTCAAAATGCAAGCTAACCTAACATCACCTGAAGGTTGCTAATAAAAAGAATTTAGTAATTAAGGTCAAAAAAGTAGTTCAGAACCCACAACAACAAAAACACACACACACACAAACAACCTTAGGGACAAAAGAAATGGCCAACTAGGGAGAACTGTCCTCCTTTTTTGCTGGACATTATTGTCTTGTGAATGTGTGGGGAAGTTGGAATCAAATAAACAAAATTTGTGGATCAGGAAAAAAGTATAATACAATAAAGAAACGTGTTGGGACAAGTGGATATTAGTGGTAGTTTGATATACATTCACTTTCTTAATTTAAAATTTATGTCTTAATCGTGCTTTAATTGTATTAATATTTATTTTTTCGGTTAAGCAATCTTGATTTACACTCTAATGTCCGCAAAAATTAAGAATTTTTTTTTTCTTGGTCAACAAGTTGGGAATAATGGATAGAGGATCCACGTGGCCAAGCTGGCCATATACTGATGCAAATATTTTCAGCCAGCTCACGTGTATGAACGAGTCTAAACACTGGTGGGGTCCGGAAAAGGACACATGAATATTCGTCGCAGAATGGGCGCTCCCCATTGCTGGCTTGTACGGCCCATATGATTCGAGAAAAACCCAAAACACAACAAATGAGCCCATAAGGACAGCTTTCTCAAGAGTTATATTAGCAACCCGGCCCATATTGAGGATCTCAGGTAGAAAAAAAAATAATGACAAATAAATATAATAATAAACGAAGTCGACTGTTTTTTTTTTGGGATAAGAATGTTCTTCCAAATATTATTTCACGTAGTTTATTCTAAAATTAAATAAATTTTAAAATTTTAAAATACATAAAAGTAATCTTTAAAATTTAATATTCATCATGATTTTAGAATTTTTGAAATTTTTGAAATATGAATGATTTTAAATTTTAGGGACTAATTTTATGTGTTTTAAAATTTAAAATTTTATTTAATTATAGAGTAAACCGATCAATATTGTATTT
The DNA here is from genome assembly GCA_963930655.1 of Myrica gale. Taxonomy (NCBI): domain Eukaryota; kingdom Viridiplantae; phylum Streptophyta; class Magnoliopsida; order Fagales; family Myricaceae; genus Myrica; species Myrica gale. The sequence goes on along the minus strand of OZ005606.1, from coordinate 9,396,831 downwards.
ATCTTAAAATAAAAAGACAAATTGGTAAATTAAAGAGGAGAAAATTATAAAATAGTGGAAAAGAGATTTTTCAGCTAAAAAAAGGAATATTTTTTTTTTGGTTTCAGAAAAAAGCATTTTGGAAACCGGATAGGACTCGCCCCGTGCTGGTCGCCGCGTTTATCTTCTTCAAAACGTACGTTCATGATTTCAATGTCGCTCAAACGACAAAATCGGTACGAATCGGACGACCATGCTTGACCTGCAGACGATAGGAATGACATTATTACACGGTCATGATTCGCCCGTTGTTTCTTTAGAGTAAGACACCCCAGTAAATATAGCATCACACAAATGTTAAAAAAATCTTAAAATCTCAATAAAAAATATCTAATCCTTATCCACTCGGCTTGTCCCGCAAATTAGCAATGAATTGATATAATACTGTATCTTCGCCAGGAATTCAACCTATAATCTCTGATTGTGTGATCCGGGAGGTACTGGTATTGGCGGCGTGCGTTTGCTACAATGATAAAGTCAGCCTTACTCCGTTCTTGCTCTTCGCCTCTGGTACTAGAAGCCAAGGATATACGCTGTGCACGAACATCCTCGGCAAGATTTGCTTCCACTGTGACTTGCTCTTCCAGAGACCCCGCTTTTATTCCAAAACTCGAGCCCTTTAGCCGACCCAAGTTCGAACGCCTCTTCAAAGAGCCCCCCCCTTGATCGAGAAGTCCGAAAACGAGCTCACTGGTATTCTCCAATCTCTCAAAGACTGAAGTTCTTTTCTTCATAGTTTTATAAAACAATGATTTCATCTCATTAAATGTCAGAGCTGATAACTCGTGTAAATGGTGGTTTTGTTTCTTGGTTTTTTGATTGTCTCCCGCGAAATCTTCTTGTACTTCGTATATTTGTGTTTCTTCTTTATTTGTTGTTGGATGTTAGTAATTTTGGGTGGTCATTTGCATGGCTGTGATTTATCTTTCAGATTATTGTTCGACGCTAGAAGGGGATGATTCTTACAGCTGTTGGAGAGCGTATTTTGAACTAAAAGATCTTCAAGTAAGTTCTATATATCTATCTGCTTCTTCTAATAATCTTGAATTAATCAAACTGCTGTTTGGTGCCGAGAAAACAGAGGAGAAGAACAGAGAATACACTGCGAGTCTTATGTTACCATATAATCCATTTGTTTCTCCAACTGTCTGAATGATTGCCGAGAAATCGGATGTATATACTATATAGAAGAAAAGCAAATCACCTCTATGGATGTGTCTCAGGTGTGGATTTGTTGCTCAAAAGGAAATTGAAGAATAAATACTCAAATCCACGGGACAACGAATCCGATATGCTTGAATCTGCTGTCCTTTTATAGTTATACCACAAAATAGAGTAGGATTTCCAAAATCAGTACACAAATCTTATAGCTGTTTTCTTGACAATGATGTGATTCAGAAGGAGACACCTAAAGAAGACGTTGAGAAGCTAATTCTTCAAGTAGGGGGCGTAAAATCCTTAATTGGATGCCTTCACGGCATTGCGGCAATGCACAAAGACCACAAGAATAAAGAGTTCAATTTAGCCAAGCCATTGAACGCAGAGAAAGCAGGAAGGATACCCTGTCCAATCCCAGATGGATTGCCGAAATCAAAAGAAGAGCTCAAGGAAGAAGAGGGGGCTAGAATGCCTGATTCACCGTTCACACGGCTGCTTAGAACCAAGGGTAGGCTCCCTGCATGGTATTCCCATGCCCCTGACCATGAAACTGACTAAGTGCTCACTCTGTTGAGAAGGGGGTTAGCGAGTTCATGTCCAGATGGTTAGCTGTAGATATACTGATGGATGTGTGGCTGTAGATGTGGGGTGGTTTTCAGGTGGGTTGTGAGGCTTTGAGATTTGCAATCATTGGAGTTTCTTGTAAAATTATTGTAATAAGTGCCAAGACCGGATGTCTCCTTTCCTGTTGGTGTGATTCGAAGTAGAGCTTGATGGCACATGGGCCTTTTTTCCTGGTAGTAATATCTTTCTTTCTAAGTACGAGTGGCAAAATTGTTAAATATAGATTTGGATTGGCGAGTAGCTTGATATTGACGTGGATCCTTCCCAAATCGTCTTTGCTTTTACCAATGTGGTTGCATGTGTGTTTGCTTTACCAATTTGTATTGACCATATAACGTGTATGCGAAACTAATCATGCTTGGATTCGAGTTCTGTCTAATTTTAGGGATCAATATTCATATTCGGCAAAAATCAAACCATTATGGCTTAAATGTCCAAACACTACTGAAAATGAAAACATCATGTGCAATCATTGATGGGAAATCTGAAATGTACGAGGATTATGAAGCTTGTAGACATTCTAACCAAAAACTTGGATGTACTGGTTTCGGAATTGGTTTTCCGCAAGCCAGTTGGCTAAAGGAGGACTCGGTCAATCGTCAGTTTTTAGCTTTGCTTTTCTTGTTTCATACAGGCATGCGCACCATAATACAAGCAAAACAACTATCTTTGGAGGGACCTCCAAGTTCTGTGGTGTCTGAAAGAGCAGCCACAATTTTCGGTAATAAAACTGAAGGCCTGTTTCCACAGCCTCTAAATGCCTGTCAATTCACACCCTTCCTTACCCTCCTTAAAACACCGTTCCCCTTCTTCACCTGCCTCCTATAAGCAGCCTTGGGCCTACCAAGGTGGTAAGTAATGGCTAGCCCTCCAACAAAGCAGGCCTTGGGCTGCTTCGTCTTCTTCTCCGTTCTCTTCTCTTCCCTTTCAACCTTCTCTTTTGCTTTGACAGATGCTGAAGCATCCCTCATTGCTCGCCGCCAGCTCTTGGCGCTCCGGGAAAGTGGTGATGTTGACGTCAGATTTGAGGTCAAGATCGACGTTCAAAAGGACAAATTTCCCAATGAAAGGCTTCGAAGAGCTTACGGTGCGCTGCGGGCATTGAAAAAGGCTATTTATTCTGACCCTCTTAACACAACCGGCAATTGGGTTGGGCACGATGTGTGTTCTTATAATGGGGTCTATTGCGCCCCAGCCCTTGACAACCCCAAACTGGACGTTGTCGCTGGCATCGATCTTAACCATGCTGACATTGCCGGATACCTTCCGGCTGAGATGGGGCACTTGACGGATGTTGCACTCTTCCACATAAACTCTAACAGGTTTTGCGGAATTATCCCAAAGACTATGTCAAAGCTGCAACTAATGTACGAGTTTGACGTCAGCAACAACCGCTTCGTTGGCTCCTTCCCAAAAGTTGTCCTCAAATGGCCGAGCCTGAAGTACCTCGATCTCAGGTTCAACGACTTTGAAGGGAAATTGCCTCATGAACTCTTTGAGAAGGAACTCGATGCGGTCTTCTTGAACAATAATCGATTCAAGTCCACCATCCCCAACACATTAGGCAAGTCCCCGGCATCTGTTGTCACCTTCGCAAACAACAAGTTCACCGGCTGCATTCCACACAGCATTGGCAACATGGCAAACACCTTGAATGAGATTATTTTCTTGGGCAACAACCTTGGCGGTTGCTTCCCACAAGAAATTGGATCCCTGGGCAACGTGTCAGTGTTCTCAGCCAGCTCTAACGGGTTTGTTGGGTTCCTGCCTAAGAGTTTTGCAGGGCTGCAACAGGTTGAAGAATTGGACATTTCACATAACCAGCTAACGGGATACGTCCCCGATAACATTTGCAAGTTGCCTAGCTTGTGGAACTTCACCTTCTCTTCTAACTACTTCAATGGGGAGGCTCAGGCATGTGTTCCATCTTCGAAGGTGCATAAGGTATTGGATGACGAAGGCAATTGTTTGCCCGGCAGGCCGAAGCAGAAGTCGACCAAGGAATGTTTCAAAGCAGTGACTAAACGTGTGAATTGCAGCAAGCACTGTGGTGGCTCCTCACATTCTGTGCCAATGCCACCTTCATCTCCAAAGCCACAGCCTCAACCATCTCCTTCTCCAGTGGTTCATCCTCCATTAACACCAAAGCAGACATCGCCGCCTAAATCTTCGCCCCCTGAGCCATCTCCCGCACCTCCAAAACCATCTGAACCATCGCCACAACCGGCACCCGGACCAGATGACCCCTACGAGAGATCACCTGTGGTAAGGGTTCGCTCACCTCCCCCGCCAGTTCAATCTCCCCCACCGCCGCCCGTTTACTCGCCACCTCCACCACCACCACCCCCAGTTCTATCTCCTCCACCACCAGTCCATTCACCTCCGCCGCCACCTCCGCCGCCGCCGCCAGTTCACTCCCCACCACCTCCAGTATTCTCCCCACCACCTCCAGTCTACTCCCCACCACCTCCAGTCCACTCTCCTCCACCACCTCCAGTCCACTCTCCTCCACCACCAATCCATTCCCCACCACCCCCGGTATACTCTCCTCCACCTCCGGTCCACTCCCCACCGCCACAAACAACTACTTCTCCTCCTGCTCCTGTCTTTTTCCCACCTCCCCCGGTATACTCTCCTCCACCTCCAGTCCACTCCCCACCGCCACAAACAACTACTTCTCCTCCTCCTGCTCCTGTCTTTTCCCCACCACCACCGGTATACTCTCCTCCACCTCCAGTCCACTCCCCGCCGCCACGAACAACTACTTCTCCTCCTGCTCCCGTGCACTCTCCACCGCCTCCACCACCACCGGTCCACTCCCCACCCCCACCGGTGCAGTCCCCGCCACCACCTGTTCCCTGCCCCCCAACACCTGTCAACTCTACACCACCGCCGGTCCACTTCCCACCGCCACAGACAACTGCTTCTCCTCCTGCTCCAGTCTTTTCTCCACCACCTCCAACCGAAGAGATCGTCCTCCCGCCAGACTTTGGGTTCCAGTACTCATCGCCTCCTCCACCGATGTTCCCAGGCTACTGAGCAACATAATATCACCAACGTCTTTGCCGCCTTGTTTTGCATTTTTATTTATAGTTTCAGAGCACTATGTACACCCGCTTGTAAGCTGAGCTTCTCCTCAATGAATAGTAATTTGAGCTTCCATTGTCCCTTTTTCTTTTTCTCCCTCTGATTTCCCGTAATTCCTCTTTCCCCTTGGTTAAAGCAAGGCTAAATGTTTTATTGTCCTTTTCTTTTATTGGTGCAAGTTATCTTCGTGAGTTTATGTAAATATTATTAGCACAATAATACAGACGTTTTGCAACATAATTTATAAAGAGGAGCTTTTTGGAAAAATCATCTTACTTTACTTTTAGTGCGTTTAATTTGAAGAATTAATTATATGTAGGTGTAAATTAAGGCTAATTAGTCCTTCAACCATATGTTGATCCACCGCATTATTAATTAGAATACCCTGCCAATTTTTACTAACGAATTATAACATATTCATTTTCGAAACTCTTGGTCCCCACACTCTTTACTAGCATCCTCTATGTGAAGCTTCCTCTACCCCTGTGAGGTTCTTAATTACCTGTGAAAATCCTCCACCGGCCCTTTGTTGTCGGCGTTGCGGCGAGGGGAAGTAGTCCTTTCTACGGCTTCCTCTCGTTCCCTCTCTCTCATTTTCTTCTCTCATTCCTCCATTCTTCTCTTTTTTTTTTTTCTTCGATTCTAAAATGTCAGATATACCACTTTTGCCTCTGATCACCACCATGCGTGCACGCGTCCTCATCGGCTTTTTTGCCCCACCCGCCACAGTCTCCTTCCTACCATTTATCATCGGCCTCTCAACGTGTGCACCTCGTGAACCACCTCAGCTTGCATGGCTCCCCCGTACCGTGCCAATGCCATATTTCGACAAGTCTGGCCTTTTGCAATTGCATCTCTTCTCATCCATTTTAAAGGCATGGCTATTGCGGCCTCAGGAAGACTGACAGCGGCTAATTTACAGGCTTACGGAGTCAAGCTTACCTTCCTCTCATAATTACCAGCTCTTTATAGAAGCTGATGAAATCTCTATATATATTCAATCAGTTAATTACATGACTCGTCGAATATTCTCTCGATCCCTCGTCAATGTACCAATTATTGGCAATGGAGACCTCACTGCCTCATGCGGTCCTTGTTGATCGTCACAGTTTTTTTTTTTTTTTTTTGAGCAGCTAGATCATCACAGTTCACACCGAATCACACGAGAAGACTTTGTTTTTGGACTTCAAATCCAATTCGCTTGTTTGCTTGCCTATTTTGGTGTATGCTTATTTGGGATTTGTCCCTAATCCTTCTTTAACCGTATTTCGCGAAACACACGCATATATATATATAAAATCATAGAATAATAATTAAAAATATATATGAGATTAAAAATAAGCTTAGGGTATGTTTGAGGGTGAAAATTTTGGGTATTGGAGTTTGAGAAATATTATAAAGTAAATAAATGTTATTGGAGTTGGTGAAAAAGTGAAGGGAGAGAAGATTTTTAATAAGTATTATAATAATAAAAAATTATGTGGTGAATTTTTTATGATTAAACCCAAATATTTGGGCTCCAAACATCCCCTTAATCTTATAGCTGCGTTTGACAATAAGATCAGGGTTCCAAAATAACCATGTATCACGTGACCCAATCTCATCATGAATCACATGATGTTATGCTTAATGTCATTGCACATCATGTATATTAGGGAAAAATATTTAGTTAGCCCACTTACTATTGAAATTGTTAGCAATTCCAACTATTAATTTCATGACATTTCGCTCATCAATTATCATCCTTACACTTTGCACCCTTAATATTAATTTAGATCAATAATATTTATGAAAAAATAAAATCGTCATTTTGCTAACTTAAAAATATAAATTTCTGTCCAAATTAATGAATGTAAAGTATAAATAGTTGTTGTTGAGTAACAAAAAGTAATGAAATTAATAGTTTCGAAATGTAATCTATCATAACCCTAATTTTTCTTATATGAAGTGTATTTAACCGATATATTACGTTGACATCAATTCATCACATACAGTCAGATTATACTAAAATAACAACTAGATTTAATATACGTGGTATTACTTCTAAAGATTTCAATGAAAAAAAAAACAGATTTTAGTAGGTATTTTAATAATATGCCCATAGATATAAAATTTGGTTTATACGTATCTCAGCGAATCAATTTTTTTTAATCTTAAGATATGGATATTAGTACGTAGGTTATGTCAAAACGTTATCCTCTACAAATTAGAACCAAAATTTGTTGTAACGTCCTTTTAGGCCCGTAGGGTAGGGGTCAGGTAGGCTATAAATCGACGTAATAAAAGTCAAAAAGCCAAAAGACAGCCCTGACAACTGACAAGTAACATCCAACGGCATCGTTTTTCTCGTGACGTGAATGAAACGTTGGATCGAACCAGATCGGACGGTGCTTGTTCATTTTCGGCCGCAAATTGAAGAGGCCCAAAGCTCTCAAAGTTCACACACAGCTTCTATTTTCCATTTTCAGAAGAAGAGCAAAGTCTTCTCCTTTTAGGTGGGTGTATTGAGTAATGGAGGAAGAGAATACACAGTCAGTGAATGAAGGGAAAGAGACGGAGAAAGAGCCACTAAAAGCAAAACCAGAAAAAGAAGCCAAATCAGAACCAAAAACCGGTGGCGGATGGGGCGGTTGGGGTTTCTCTCCACTCTCCGTTCTCTCGGATCTCCAAAAAGCCGCTGAAGAAATCTCTCGCAATGTACGCATTCTCCTTCCCCCATTTCCTACTTTTCTGTTAAGGTTTTCGGGTGATAGATTAGCTTCTGTTTTAATTTCTTTATGTATAGGGAATTAATTAGAGGAAGCAGTTGGATGATCAGATCCCATGCTTGAGTGCTCGGAGATTGATTCATTTTTATCAATCTGTCAAGTTGGCTCTCAGTGTTGTGGAGGAGAATGCATGACAGATTGACATTAGTCTAATCGAATGTCGTCTTACTCTTGTTAGAAAAGCTCGGTTTATTTATGGTACTTCTGGCAGTTTGTGAGAAATGATTGTTGTGGTTATGTGATGTGGAAGTTAAATTTAGTTATTGGATTTCAATGGGGATACAACCATTTATACTTTGTGGATTCCTAATATTGCTTGTTGCGGAGGAGATTGAGGCCTCCTTGTGACAGATTTTTGAATTACTTATTCGGAAATTCATATTATTGCTAGCCAATGAATTTTAGCTCAGATGGCACTTCCCAACACTGCCCTGACTAATCTATAAACATAGGAAATACAAAGTGCTTCAGTAGAGTTATAAATTGATGAGTGTCTGTTGATGCCATTGTGAAGATTCAATGACGTTACTGAAAATTATGGAATAATTTACCTAGATGGAAGCCCACACATGGGTTGGGTTTCTCACTCTGATTAACCTTCTATGATCATCACCTAAATAAATAGGGTCTTTTAACAACTGATGCTTGAATATTTTTTTGGATGCCAAGTGATTTTGGAAATTGTACTTGTTCCTGTCCATGCAACATGGCACTGCAAATGACTAACTTGCTAAGCATTGAATAATGAAATGTTCGAACTTGAGTATGTCCAGATTGATGTGGGGAACATGGAGTTTTTGATAAAAAAAAAAGGTTTTACAAACTTGAACTCTACTTTTTTTTTTTGATGACGAGGAAATTCTCCAAAGCCGGACCTTTTTGGCCCAACCCTGAAGTACAAACCCCGGCCCACTGGACAGACCCCACAACCCAGGGAGCAGATAAGTCAAGGGCGATAATGGGGATGTTGGGGCTCGAACTTGGGACATGTTAGAACCCAAGCCGAAGCCTTACCACCACACCAAACCCTTGGGGGTAAACTTGAACTCTACTTAATGAATTGATTTCATCAGGAGAGATGAAAAATCCGTATCTTAACTTTAAAGTATCCTAGGATTGAGGATTTAGAGAAACTTGCTTAGCCTAGTAGTCTTGTGTACTTGTGTTCTGTTGTTCTGGGAGTTTTTAATGGCTTACTTTCGTAGTCTCATGATTGAGGCGAAAACCTTTCAGTTCTCTGTGAGTTCTTTTGGTATTGTTACTCTATCGGAGTTAAGTAGAAAGTCGCAGAGCTCGATTTCCTTGGGTAGATATGGGGTGGTCTGGCTGGCAAATCTCTTTGGCCATCTGGTGGAGGGGAAGGAGGCCCGGATTTTTTTCGAAAAAGTTCAACGATTCGTCTCGTGCGTTTCTTGCTCAGGGATGCTCAAATATGAATGGGTGCTATGTTGTCATAGCAGAGTTTGGAGAGAGACGTCAGCGTGGGGCTGTAATGATCCCGGAAGGGAAATCTGGTGCGGGGTGGCAGGCGTTTCTTCAAATGTGTGAAGAGTTGATTTCTGTTATTGGGGTGCTGAGGCATAAGAAGCAGGGGTATGCTCCTTCTAAGATCACGCAAGGCGTTTCCTTTGCTGCAATGGTGCGTGCTGGTTCGTCGAAGATGAAGGTGGTGGAAGAGAAAGAGTCTCGCCTGTGTAATGTTGATGTGGGTAGCGTGCAAACGAAGTTGTTTGGAGTCCCGAAGGTGGCACATACAGAGTTGGGAGTGGGTGATGTTACTTCCCAATGTCATCATGTTGGTGAGGAGCCTGTTGTGACGGCTGGGTCAGAGGGTAGGCTGTGGGAGCATTTAATGAAGCTCAAGGCTGAGCTGGAATGCCTTATTGGGCTGGCTAAGTCTATCGGGTTGGACCAGAACTAGACATGTAAGCCCTCTGTCGTGCCTGGGAGGATCGTTCTTTCTGAGTGTGGAGGGGCTCAAAGGAAGGTTGGGCCGGGTCCTGGGTCTCAACCTGGTGGGCCGGGCCCATCTTCTCTTTTTGTTGCTGGGTGTGTTTCGGAGTCCATCTCCCAGGGGATGGGGACTGTCGGGTAGGCTGTGGTTCTTGCGACTGAGGCCCAGTTGATACCGAAAAACTGGCTGGTGGATTACGACCAACCTGCGTTGTCGCCGTCCACGCCGCGGAGGGCAGGCGGTGACTTGGGTCGTGCGGGTGAGGGCCAGAAGACGTCGACGAGCTCGCTGGTGGCCTCTGTTCCCTATGGGATGTCGCGGACTTCGCCGGGGAAGGTCGTCGGTGAACTGGGTCCTGCGGGTGAGGACCAGACGACGCCGGCGAGTTCGCTGGTGGCCCTTGCTCCTTCTGGGGTGTCGCGGAATTCGCCGGGGAAGGTCCGTGGTGACCTGGGTCCTTCGGATGAGGGCCAGACGGCGCCAGCGAGTGGACTGGTGGATTCCGTTCCACCTGGGCTGGTGCAGAACTCGTCCGGGAGTGTTGGTTGCGTCTCTTCTCCTGAGGTGTAGCGGCGGGGGATGTCTTCTAGAGGTACGCCTTCGTCTTTGCTGGCGTCAGTGTCTATCTAGGCACCAGAGTTAGTGCTTGAGGACCTGAAGGGTGCTGCTTCTTGTGTTGAGGCTCCGTACCCTCTTGTGGAGGTTTCTTCTGGCAGTTTGGGGAGGGAGCTGGTTGCTGTTGAGACTGGGGATTCTTAGTTGCTTGTTCAGCCTCTGAGGATGTCTTTGCCTTCACAGAAACCTTCGAGTTGGGTATTGCAAATGGTCCAATCTTTTCGGCATTTGGTTGGAGTCTCTTGCATGGGGCATGAGGCTGAATTGTTCAATCTGTTTGCTGCCTTAGAATTCGAGAGGGGGCAGCTTAGTGGCAAATCTGTGGGGAGATCGAGGGGTAAGTTGGGGAGGGAAATCAAGGCTTTGGGGTCTTCGGTGAATTATGATTCGATTGCTTCCAGTTCTCGGAGGAGTAGGAAGTCGGGGAGGGCCTTAGCTATTGTATTATGAAGCCTAGGATTGTCAGTTGGAATGTTAAGGGGCTGAATGATGTTATGAAATGTAAGGGAGTGGAGAATTTGTTACGAGGGTGGAAGGCGGATCTTGTGTGTCTCCAGGAGACTAAAGTGTCGTCTATTTCGAGGGCTTTGGTGAGACGTGTGTGGGGTGGATCTCATGTTAAGTGGTGTAGCTTGGAGGCTGTAGGTGTCTCGGGTGGTATTTTGATTCTATGGGATTCTCGGGTTATGGAGATGGAGGACTCGTGTACTGGTTCCTATTCTATATCGGTGTTGTTCAGGAATGTTGAGGATGGAGCTGTTTGGGTGTTCTCTGGTGTTTATGGTTCGAATAATGATAGTTGTAGGAGGCTCTTATGGGATGAGCTGGCGGACATCTCTTCGTTGTGGAGTTTCCCGTGGTGTATAGGAGGAGATTTTAATGTTACTCATTTTCCTGGAGAACGGTCAGTGAGTGGGGGCAGCAGGAGAACTATGAATGACTTCTCAAATTTCATTTCTGAGTGTGGTTTGGTAGATCTTGCGCTGGTGGGTGGGTTATATACTTGGTCTAATGGTAGAGATCATCAATCGTGGTCTAGAATTGATCGCTTTCTGGTTAGTTTCAATTGGGATTCTATGTATCCGGAGCTTATCCAGCGGAAGTTACGCCGGTTGTATTCGGATCACTTTCCTTTATTGTTGGAGGGCGGGCGATGGGGGGATTCTATGAAACCGTTTCGCTTTGAGAATATGTGGCTCAAGGTGGACGGTTTTGCGGAGATGGTTAGGGAGTGGTGGCAGGGTTATGTCTTCAGCGGTTCTGCTAGCTTTGTGTTAGACTCAAAGTTGAAAGCATTGAAGAAGGATCTTAAAACGTGGAATAGGGATGTCTTCGGATATCTCTCTATTCGAAAAGATTCTTTTTTACAAGAGTTATCTTCTCTTGATGAGTTGGATGAGAGGGGCAGTTTGGATGCGGAAGGTAAGGAGAGGAAGTTGACTGTATCCAGGGAACTTGACCGTCTAATTGAGTTGGAGGAAATGAGTTGGAGACAGAAATCTAGAGCGTTGTGGCTCAAGGAAGGGGATCGCTGTACTAAGTTCTTCCACAGAGTTGCTAACTCTAATCGGAGAAATAATTCCATTTCTAGCTTGGAGTTGGAGGGGGAGATGGTGGAGGACCCGTCTGTCATTTCAGGAGCGATTGTTGATTATTACGCTTCGTTGTATAAGGAGCCATTTGGTTGGCGCCCGTTGTTGGACTGGTTGGGGTTCGGTAGTATTCTGGAGGAGGAGACTGAGTACATTGAAAGGCCGTTTGAGGAGAAGGAGGTGACAAGTGTGGTGAATAGCATGAATGGGGATAAGGCGCGGGGCCCGGATGGCTTCTCTTTAGCCCTTTTCAAATCTTGTTGGGATATGGTGAAAATGGATGTGTTGTTAGTGTTTAATGCATTTGCGACAGAGGGGAAGTTTGTTAGGAGCCTGAACACTTCTTTTATTGCCCTGATACCTAAGAAACCGGGCGCGGTTGATCTTAAAGATTTTAGGCCTATTAGTTTTGTGGGTGGTGTGTATAAAATCTTAGCTAAGGTTTTGCTAACAGATTGAAGAGCGTACTTGACAAGATTATCTCTCCTTCTCAAAATGCTTTTGTGAAGGGAAGACAAATTTTGGACTTTGTGCTTGTGGCCAATGAATGCATTGACTCTAGGTTGAGGTTGGGTGAACCGGGTATGCTTTGCAAGCTGGATGTGCAGAAGGCCTATGATCATGTGAATTGGAATTTCCTAATGTACCTTTTGCGTAGATGTGGGTTTAGTGAGAGATGGTGTAGGTGGATTTTCTTCTGCATTTCGACGGTTAAGTTTTCGGTGCTTATTAATGGGTTTCCTAAAGGGTTCTTCAGCGGTTTACGCCAAAGGGATCCTCTTTCTCCGTTGTTGTTCGTTATTGTGATGGAGGCTTTTAGTCGTATGATGGAGGCAGTTATGGTGCAGGGGGGGCTACGAGGTTTTACGGTTGGAGGGGTGTCGAGTGAGGGGGTTGCTATTTCACATCTTCTTTTTGCTGATGATACTTTAGTGATGTGTGGGGTGGATGCTGAGCAGTTTCGGAATCTCAGATGTCTTCTCTTATGCTTCGAGGCGGTTTCGGGCTTAAAGATTAATCTCTCTAAGTCCGAGGTCATCCCTATTGGTAAGGTGGAGAATGTCCAGGAGTTGGCGGATATCTTAGGGTGTGGTGTCTCCTCCTTGCCTATTAAGTACCTTGGCCTACCTTTGGGTGCTTCTTTAAAAAACATTCACATTTGGGATGGGATCATTGAGAGGATGGAACGTCGTTTGGCGGGATGGAAGTGCATGTACCTCTCTAAGGGTGGCAGGTTAACTCTTATCAAATCTACTCTCTCGAGTTTACCTTCATATTTCCTTTCTTTGTTCTCTATTCCGACAGGAGTAGCGAGTTGGTTGGAGAAAATTCAACGGGACTTCCTTTGGGGAAGTGATGGTGATGTTCATAAGCTCCATCTTGTGAAGTGGAATACGGTGTGTTCTCCGTTGTATGATGGAGGGTTGGGCATTCGCAACATTAGATTGTTTAATACGACATTATTAAGCAAATGGTTATGGAGGTTTGCTATGGAAATGGATAGATTGTGGAGGAGGGTAATTGCTGATAAATATGGATGCATGATTGGAGATTGACATACATCTGTTGGACGTGGCCCTTATGGGGTTAGCTTGTGGAGGTTCGTTAGCAAAGGTTGGGGTGCCTTTAGTAAGCACATTCGGTTCAAGGTGGGGAGTGGTGCCCAGATTAGATTCTGGCATGATGTTTGGTGTGGTGAGCAGCCCTTGAGTATCACTTTCCCTATGGTTTATTCCGAATCTCATTGTAAGGAGGCTATGGTGGTGGATTGTCTGATTGAGGATGGTGGTGATGTGACTTGGAATGTTCCGTTCTCTAGAGCTGCTAATGACTGGGAGTTGGAGGATTTTGAGGCTTTCTTTGCCTTAGTATACGGGGCTACCATCAGTCGCGGAGAGGAGGATGTGCTTGAGTGGATGGGCTCTAAGGATGAAAAGTTTTCTGTTAAATCAATGTATGGTGTGCTTAGAGGAAAGGCTGCTCCCTCTTTCCCGTGGAAGGATGTTTGGCGATCGCTGTGCCCTATGAGAGTTTCTTTCTTTGTGTGGGAGGCAGCTCTTGGTAGGAGCTTAACTACTGATAGCCTTCGTCGTAGAGGTTTCATCATTGCTGATTGGTGTTTCTTATGCCGATGTAGTGGGGAATCAGTTAATCATGTTTTGTTGCATTGCCCCTATGCTTGTGGGCTTTGGTCCCATGTGCTTAATATTCTGAATTTTCAATGGGTTATGTCAGAGAAGGTGGAAGAGATGCTGAGGTGTTGGAAGAGAAGACTAAGAAACCCCATTGCGCAGGCTATTTGGAGGATGATTCCTCATTGTATATGGTGGTGTCTTTGGCGTGAGCGTAGCAGATGTTTTGAGGATTGTTCTTTGTCCTCGGATAGGTTGCAAGGTGTCTTTCTTTCTTTGTTGTTCTCTTGGGGAAACTCGGTGCTTGGTTGCCCCTTTCTTGATTTTGATGATTTTGCTTCTTTTCTGGCTTGTTTAGAATAGTGTTTGCGGTATAGTCTTTGTACTGTATTCATTTTTCTAATGAGATTGGCTTATTTATCAAAAAGAAAAAAAGTAGTCTTGTGTACTTGCTTAGTCATGTTTCCAATATCTGCTCAAAAACTGTAACTTTGTCAAGCTATGCATTCATGAGTATTTTATCATCAGTCCATTTCAAGATCCAGCATTTTTTTCTGTTCAGTGTTGTTGTGAGATTGATGAACAACGAAGCTTTGTTAAATTGTCACTCCTCCAAACATTGTACTTATTGGTGCTTTATTCTCTATATTACATTTTTCATAAATATTTTGTAGTTTCCCTGAGTGTTTCCATGTGGATGTAGGCTGCTGCAGTTGCTCAGACTGCAGCAAAGAGCATCACGGACATACAAAACTCTGATGAGGTTTCAGAATCTTCTAAGGACGAAGGAGAGGTAGAAGACACTGCAAATGAAAGGGAAAGCAAAGATGGAAAAGAAGAGCTACGGAAGATTGCTCTGGAGAAACTGGAGAAAGCTAGTGAGGAGTCAATATTTGGCCAGGCAAGTCATAAATAATTGTTAAAGAACTTGTGGTTGTATTGCAATTCTGAAGTGTTATTGTCTTCCTCTGAGTGTATTTCTCTTCCACCGAGTGTATTTGCGTATGTCTTCTGTTTTCCATCTTAATTACATGATCTACTTTAATGAAAAGGTAATCTGCAGCCATTACTTTTCTGTTGTTTCTATTTGTTTTAATTGTCCATTTTAGTTGTTGGTGGAATTGCACTGAATGTTCTTTGAAGCTACAGTTGGCATCAATGTGGCTTTTGCATTTTTGCCACCATCTTTATGCATTTGTCGAGAATCAGTATGAAATGGTTACTCGAAAAATGCTTATATTGTAGTTTTAACTTAGTGACCCTTTTTCACCAGATGTGCATGTCCTATAATCTTGATATTTAGGATTCTGATGCTTTTATTTCTGCTTAATTAAGCACACATTATCTTGGACTTTTCTTCATGTCTGCAGGGTTTGATGGTTCTTGATCATTCTGTGGAGAATTTGGCTTCTGGAGCTTGGCATGCATTAGGAAGTGCATGGCGGGGTGGTTCAGATTTGGTTCACAAGTATGTTCCATTGAAGTTCAGTGTACAGAAAATTAAGCCATTTATCTGTTAATGCTCCTGGATTAAAAAGAACTGATCATATTACAAGGACAAGAGAGCTGTCTGGTTATGTTCTAGATTAAAGTTAGTAGTCAACAAATGCTTGCCGGACACTGTGGGAAGCATGGATCCATAGTGAAATTGGTATTGAGAAAGAAAGTTGGCAGTAGTTCTCAGTCGTTCTATTATATTTGTGTTCTAGTCATATTGGCTGTGGTACGTTTTCTTTATATGTCTGTGCCTTTGGAAGTCATGTATATGTAAATGGAAGAACCTCTGAGGGTTTGGGGTTTTGCAGCACAAGGCTTGATGGTGTTATGATGGTGAATACTCAGGGATTATTTCCAGCCATTAGAGTTGGATTTTCTTTTGTTCAGGCTCTAGATCTTTTTGACTTTGTTAGTGCCCTTTTCTTTCTGTATCTTAGGTGTATTCCTGGTTGTGCTTGTTCTATATGCTCTGATACATTCTACTCGTTTGAAAATCTGAAAGGTCAAGAAGGGAGGGGGGGAGGGGTTAAGGAAAAGCTCTGAGTATTTCCTTCCCACTCTTTTAGAAGTTATGATACTAAATAGTGCCTAGATTTAAAGGTAACATGTTGTGCATTTTATTGCAATAATTATAAATTGAGCTGTATCTTTCACTGACCATGTGACAGTCTCCTTCTGTTATGCCTACCACAACCCACTGTTTTATATAATGGAATTGGCCTTATGTTTGTGTTCTTCAGGATTGAGCATTCTGCTGTGAACCTCGCAGAAACAATTCAGCATGGTGGTTTACCAGCACCTGGTTCTGTTGCACCTTCCATATTAGAGGTTTGCATGATTGATGAACTTCATCATCTTGCTTATTCATAGTTCCAAATTGCTTATTCTTCTAATATCATGTTACAGACTGGAAAAGCTTTCACGGCAAAGGGAATGCAGGTGCTTGAACTGGTAGGAAAGGAGACAATGGATCTGCTGATTACAGAGACTGGTATTGAAGTTGAGAAGAATTCTAAAGAAGGTGAACAACAAACTGATGATGATCGGTTGCATGAGGAAGTGACATTTGATCGATGCTTCTATATATATGGGGGTCCAGAACAGTTGGAGGTCACCTTCTTATCTTTGAACTAGAGTTTTGAAAGTTAAAACATTTGGATCATTGAGATTGTAAAGCTTGTAATACTGGCAGGAACTGGAGGCATTATCCAATCATTATGCCCTGTTATTTAACCGAAGGAAAGGAAAATTATCATCGGAACAGAAATCTGTATTTGATGGAAAGCTAAAACAGGTCCAACAGATTTTCAGTTTAAGTACTGAAATGAATGGAAGTGGTGTCGAGATAGACAAAGGGAAAAAAGTGGAGACTCGGGATGAGGGAAGTAGTGATGAGATGAAGAATTTGCATAACTCAAGTGTCAGCAAGGCTGCTGATATGGCCGCGGGGTAAAATTTCAATTTTCATGTACTTAATGTTATGGGTAGTGTGTGTGCTTCTCTGCTCTGGAATGTTAGTTGTCTTGCTTCAGCTTGCTCTTATATTGGTTCTGAATTGTGTTCTTAGTATCTAATTTCCTAATATCTGTGGCTGATATGATCTCATGTTGTATTCAATGTTTGCACGGTAGAATCCTTTAAATCTCTCGTTTATTCTTCCTACTCCTTTTTCAAATTTTTTCTGGTTTCTGCAAACACAGCCAGGATCAAATTATGGCAATTATAGATCTATCTGCTTTTATACTCATAAATGACTTCTTCTGATGCATTTTCTGTTGAACCCAGTGATGTAATGTGTTATCACTATATGCACTTTACACTTGTCAAATTAGGGAATCAGAATTGGAGGTGTCTCATCCATATGAAGCTCAGAATCGTAGTTCTATCCAAGAAGAGATTTAATTCTATGCGTGGAATCTATTCCAACATCACCTTGATTTGGTGTTTGTTACGGGTGCCACACATAGGTGGAAATTTTGGTTAAATGAGGTCCTTCAGAAGTTAGATGTTTTGCAATAATAGCTAGGGTAACACTCAATAGTGTTTGATCCTGCCTTGTATAAGTTAACTAGTGTACGTGAGGTTTTCTGTTGAGTAATGATGGTGATACCAGGTGGGTTGATGTGAAAGTCATCATGATCTCCTTAAATACCTTTTACCCTGTATATATATGTATACATATTAATTTCTGACGTTTTGCAGGTTCACAAGTGCATTAACAGGATTACCTATTGATGATATGATTCAAAGGACTGCTGGCAGATTAGAGTCTCTTCACTCTGAGGGTGTTCATGTATGGTGATGCTTCGGATGTTATGGGAAACCATCTGAACCAAAATTTTCCATTGTTGATATGACTTCTTGATTTCTGTTTGGTGGTAATTACAAAATGCAATTATGTACTTTGCAGAGACTCTCAGAAATGTGCTGCTTTGCGGTGTCTCAACTTTTGATGCTTGGTAAATCCATAATCTCTGATGCTAACAAAGCTCAGGATGAGAATGCTGATGAACATACTGCAAATATTGATTGGCCTGAGGATTCTGTTGAAAAAGCGAAGATAATCAGAACAAAGGCACAGTCCATGACAGGATATGTGGAAGCTGTTTCCAATAGCTTTATTAAAGGTGGGTTATCTAGCGCTCCATCACAATAGTCTTCCCTTTATGGATATTGTGCCTTTTCTATCGTTCTAGAATTACAGACTGGGTTGTACTTTTTCTGCCCCGAAAAAAAGGAAGCTTTCTTTTCTGATACAAAATTTTGGTGGAGAAGAAAGTTCACCTTGACCATTCATCATCCTAACTTGTTATTTCATATAATGTCTAGAAAAAAAAAATATTATGGAAGTGCAGGAGATTATTGACTTAAAATTGCTGCCCAATAAAATTGCAAGGTATTTCAAAAAGATTTGCTACATTTCGTTTCTAGGTGCAATATCTTCCAAGTAACACTTTTTACTCCATCAGAACAGAAAAATATGTTGCTTGGCAAAAAGTTTATTATGAAAATACTTCACAACCCTGAATACCATGACTTTGTGGTTCTAGATTGTCGTAGCATAATGAGCTCTGATATAAAATATTACAAGACTATAAACTTGCAATTATGGTTTGTAATGATATAATAAAACCTGATGACTGATGTGTGAACTTTGACGTAAAGATTTGCCTCCATCAGTATTACACTGTAGACTTCAAAGTAACAGGAGTTATGTATGATGCTCACTTTTATAGTGATTGATAGTAGATACATGTGAACCAACTTCAAATGCAATCAAGATCTGTCTTTATCTTCATATTTGCAACTGATTGAGTTATTAGGAATGTGTACATTCATGGCAAAATCTCCAAGCAGCCGCAGCAAAACTCTCTGTGTTGGAGTAGGACTGAGTTATAGTCCTTTTAATTTTGCTTGACATTGGAGTTTTAATACATTGGTCAGGCATATCTGATGTAGCTGAAGCTTATTCAGCAGCCATAAAGGGTGCCACTGCTGAATCCCATGAAGTCCTTCCACAAACTTCAATCCAGGAAAAAGCCAATGCCTTCTCCGAACTTCTGCATGCAGATAAGACCACAGCAGTGGGCAAAGTCCAGGATGGTCTTCAATACTTATGTTATGTAGTCCTTTCAACCTCTATGCCTTCAGCTTGAACTCTCAAATCTTTCTGTGACCAGCCTTTATCTGGTTCATTAGTTCTCTCTGTAAATAGTTGTTGTTTAGAGATCGCATCTGAAATTTTTTTCTATAAGATTAATATTGAAGTTATCCAAGAATAGAATACACTTTTTCTCTGTATTTCCGTAAATGTTCAGTTTGTTTTCTGGCTCCCAGTGGTTGAACTTCATTATCCATTCCAATTATAAAACAAGCAAACGACGAGGAACCAGTAGGGAAGTTTAAGCAGTATTCATACAATAAGAGTGTGGGTGGATGAGGTGGGCTGTGGGCTGTACCCTGATGCTCTTCTGCATGTTTTTTCCTTAGATGTTCTAAGTTATTGCACTGGACCTGGCTTGTAGTGCTTATCCCAAATCTCAATGGGTTCCAACTGCGCTTTTCATTTGGGCAGATTTCTTATCCAAAGAAGAAGAGCCAATCTTGCCTTCTCTTTTGGACGATGCAAATAATTTAGTTCACTAGTTAATGCCACAAGTTACAATTTCATAGATGGACTCATCATAAATAACGAGTCTTACAAGGGGGCTTAAACAAGCTGGTCGTGTTGGCCGATGATAGAATCGTGAATATTGGAGAATAGGCCGTAGAGGGAGTACTGACGAAGATTTTCCACCTCATACCATGAATTTAGTGCGACAAGGTTCTTATCTGTACCAGAGAATGCTAATTGTATGCCTAAATTGCAATCACTAAAGCCGCCATTGTCAAGGCATTTAGAGTTTGGCATTGCACAGTTTTGATTGTCGAGGCAAACAGAGTCCGGAGAGCATGTATCACACCCAGAGTTCTTCCAGTACAGATTCTGAAGTGTTCCCGTCTGGAATTCGAGCACCTGTAGGACAATTCAAACACAATTCAATGCCATTCCAGAAGAGAGGGCCAGAGAGAGAGAGAGAGAGAGAGAGAGAGGAAAGTTCATGCCATTGTTTTATGAGTTTACCAGAGTGAAACTAGTTATGGTGTGCATTGTGTCGGCAACCAATATGGGAAGAGATCTCGCTGCATACTTCTGTCCAGCAAATGCTACCATATACGCACCAGACATAATCTGGGAAATTCGTCAAATCACATTACTCCAAGTGTTACAGTTTAGTTTTTTGACTTACATGTCCTCATCAGACTTATCTAATGCTTCAGAGATATCTGCAATCATTCCAACATGAACCAAGAGATGCAAAAATGCAGCACAAGTGAAGAGCAAAAATCTGCAACAATTCCAATCCATTGTGAAAGAAACAGAAGGAAAAAGGCCATAAAGAGCCAGAAAATAGCCTTCTGACGACTAACACAACCATGAAATTTGAGAAATCTTATGCTTAGGCGTCAAAGAGACCATGATTTACCCATTGGTTCAAAGAGTCGTATAGCAAAAGAGTATCATGGAACAGTTCCATTACTTCCAAGTAAGCCACATGGAAATTGGCTACGTACCGGATTAAAGGTGCTGCTGTTAATGGTAAGGAGAGAGATCTGATCAACCTTGGGCCTGAATAGAGCTACCTGAGCATTTTTGCTAGAGAGGGAGAGACGCTGATCACAAGGAGAAAGTTGAGTCTGATTGAAAAAGAAGGATTCTCTCGTTGAAAATGCAAGTCCAAAAGTAAACCCGTCAAATTTTTGAACTCTTGCATCGGAACAGGGACTGAAGACATTGTTTGTATCAGCTCCATCTGCAACAGGCATCATGATCATCATCACCATCATTGCAGCCATCATCTGCACCACCATGGTTATTGACCTCATGATGGGCACCGCCCTTCACCTACTTCACCTCCTTGGATCCCGGCAGCAGCTTCACCGATGAAAAGAAAAGACTCAAAATTTTGGCAACCTCTGAAACTGATTCATTGACAATGCTAAGGAATGAACAGAACTGCAAAAGTTTTCGACCAGGCAAATGGCAACACTCGTATTTGAAAATCTGCTGAGAAATTCAAACAAGAAAAACCAATTCCACAATTGCTCAATCGTTTTAATTTTCAACCCATGGAAAACCAAAACTTGAGAAGCAAAAAAGCAAAAAAAGAAACCTACCAAAGTGGGACAAAAAAAAACTTCAGGGATATAATGAAACTGAATCAACCTCCTTTCAGAGCTCAAAAAGTCTCATTGCAATCAGTTTCTATAACTTCTGTGTATTTGAACTTTTATAATCCAGCGACTAAACGTAAAAAGTAAGACGTTTTTCAAGAACCCCACGTGATGAGTTGGATGTTTCTAATCTCCATACCAATGTTTAAGGTTTGATATAAAAATATTTGGTTCCTCTTGTTTTGTGTTCCTTGGAAATCTTCAAAGGAAATAACCCAAGACGCGCGAAACGGTTGCATCGGCAGGCCAGGTGGATCTTGTCCCTTGACCGTTATGGAAGTTAGTGTTTGACTTTGGGCAATGTTCATTAGAACAAAGATGCCCTCTATCAGGAAAAAAAAAATCTCCATGGGTTTAATGTTTTCCTTAACGAATAAGGGCAAAAGAAAACTCTTGTACCACTAAATGGATGGAACGCGAGAAACATCCTAGAAATCTTTCTCATCATCTACGTTGAGTGAATCAGTTTCAAATGGAAAAAGCATATTTCTAAGCGGCGGAAAGTCCAATGTTGCTAGCAAAATAAATAAAATAAAAATGTGAATGAAGTTCTTTTGGGAGGGTCTTGTCTTGGGGTCCAAATTCATATCTACACAAGCCTTAGGTCCTCTAAAATAAGTTGTTTTTTTAAAAAAATAAAGAAATAAGTTGCTTATCTTTCGTCGCTATTATTCTTCAAACCCATGTGTTCTAGAGAGAGATTCTAGAATTTTCCCCTCTCCCCCTAAACAACCCCCTTCTCCCGTTTGTGGCTAGACCGTCCCCCTCCTCTTATTCCTCCCCTCCCTCTTTTTCTTCCTCCCTTTTTCCTCTTTTTTTCCCCTCTCTTTCTCTTTTGACAGGAAGCTAGATGGTAGATCCCGGTGCTTCTCCTCGCCTGCGGTGGTCACAACCCTGCTCAATGCCATCTGCTCCTCCCGAAGAGCCCAACCGTGACGGTCCGGTGCCTTTTGGTCGGCGCGTGGTGCCCCACGCTGAAAGGATCCCCAGTGACGACATGGGGGGTGACAGCCATGCGTGGGAGGATAGGTGCCGAGATGAGGCACCAGTGACACTCATGGACACACTTGACAGGCCCACAGCGCGCCCGAAGACAACACCACAGTCATGCCATGACATTAGCACGCGCGCAAGCTAGGCGCCCAACGCCCCTGACAAGGCATGACGCCTCACCAACGCCCATGTCTGGCATGCCAGACAGCCGACCACAGACATGTCATGACAACACATGGCCTCGCCCATGGCCTTACCATGTCACGACGCCGCAGCAAGTCCTTAGCCACCAGCCAAGCCATGCAGCCACAGCAGGCCAGCAGACAAAGGAGTGACATGACACAGGATGACCACCACCAGCAGCCACCACCAGTGGCGGAGCACCACCACCCCTACCGGTACTAGGTGAGGAATGGAAGAGAAAGGTCCTAGGACCCGGAGGAGCATCACCACCCATGGTGGTGCAAGCTGAGGCGGCGCCACCGTGGACGGCGGCGGACGACGACGAGATCCTGGAATTGATAGAGGTATCTTAGGGATTAGTTTCCTTTTATTGTTATGATTGAATAAATCATATCTTCTAGATTTAGGGATCCTTTCCTAAACTCTAAAAGATTCCTTTCAAAATGTTAATGATCAATTGGGCATGTAATATCAAATCTCCTTGATTAAAGGGATTTGATTTAGATTTGATTTGATGTTGATTTGATTTGATTGAGTAAATTATAATTTATAATCTCCTAAGGATGTCTATATAAAAACCCTTAGGAGCATTAGAGCATGGAGATATTCAGAAGAGTAGAGTCTTGGAGAGCCAGAGAGCTTTTGGGGTGGGATTTGGCCAAGCATAGGCACGTATATGCTAAGTCGGTGTTAAGGCTAATAACCTTCTCACTTGTGATTCATTCTAGGCTAATAACCTAGTTTGGGTACCCGTTCTTGGGCTAATTAACTCTTGATCGGGATTATTCTTGTATCTTGTGGTTCTTGGTCTAATTAACCCTTGACCACGTTCTTCGTTCTTATCAATAAATATCTCGAGTGTTCTCCATTTTGAGTGTTAGATCCTATATAAACAGCTCGTGCCCCACGCGCGTTCGAATCACTTGGCGGGAATTGGCGTTATTATGGTGGCCTAGACCGGGGTCTCTAACACACACGCCCCACGCGCGGTATCTCTTCCAGCCCACATGCGCGTGGATCTCACGGGCTCGGCGTTGGGCTCCTCTTCCGGCGGTCTTGGTTTCTGTTTCGGCGCTTCCGCTCGTCCGTGGTGGTGTTGCTTCCGTCTATGTTGCTGGTTGTTGTGTTTTTGCTATTTTTTGGGTTGTTTTTTGTTGGTTGTCCGGCCCCTGCGTGAGCTTTTGCTGATCCCTTGTGGATCTTTCTAGCCCTTGTGTGGGCTTGTGTATCGGGCTGTTGTACTTTATTTACTGGCTTGTTAGGTCCTGGTAGTTGCGTCTACCGAGTCCGGCCGCCGCTCCCTCTGCTTTGCATGGAGCATATAGCGATTGTAACTTATCCTTTTTAGGATCCTGTCGGTGTTTTATCGCCTGGTTGTTGTTTTTCGGCTCCTCTTTGGAGCATGATCAAGAAAAAAAGATAAGTTGCTTAAAAATACATAAACATGACCCTGCCAGTGTTGGGTGACTCATCAGGTTGGTGGAAAAGCTCTCGCCTTTCACACAAGTCGATTTAACCCTACTAACAAGTCACATGTTGGTGCAGAAAGCTGTAGTGAGATGCCTGTTTTGTTAAGCATGTCAGACGTTCCTAGCCCCGATAGTATGCTATTTCTCAGAAAATTCCACCCTTTGTATTAATTCCTAATCTGGTCCCATTTTACTTTCTCTTCCCCCTGTCCAACATGGTGGCCATCTAATTATCTTTATTTGTTGCCTAGAGAAGAACATAAGGTTATCTTTATTTGGTATTTGGTTCACCGGATGTTCATATTTCCTTTCTCCAAGGTTGTCAAAGATAATAACCTCAGTTAATCACTGATGATCTAGCCTAAAAAGTAACCCCCGTCCATCCTACCCAAAAAGAGGGAAAAAACTCATCCAGCAAGAACATGATAATTAGCAATAAAACCAATGGGATACCGTGACTGAGATTTATAGCTCCATGAGCCAGTGTTGAGCCTTGTTAGACATCTAGTTTCCTAGCCAGAGAAAAGCACTGTATGCAAATGGCAAAAGTTCAATGTGGAAAAGACAAAAGCACTGTATGCATAGTGCAAAGTGTAAACACCCACTATGTATCTCTCTCTCTCTCTGTGTTATATTGGTGTTTGTAGGAGAAAGGTATTGTCTTTTTTTATAGGCTTAAGGCTTTCAAAGCTGAAGCGGAACACTGGACATGATGGATGAGTTTCATGGCAGGAAGGATGAGTTTCAGGATAACAGACCCAACTTCTACAAGATCAACTTTGGGCGGCAGATCACTGAGCACACGGTGATTCAAAGACCCTCTCTTGTCGGATCTATAATTCCTTTATGTTCATTACATCGTCTTCTTTGTTACATTTTCTGTTCTGTTTAGGGGAATTGCTCTGCGTATTTTAAAAAGCTAGACATTCTCTGTTTGCTTGCTTTTCATATGTTTATGGTATTATTTTTCCTCTGTTTATTTCAGCAGGCAAAATTCTCCATTATATTAATCGCTGTTTTTAATAACATAATTTTTAACTCCGCATTAGGCTTTAGTCTTTGGAGATATTGGGAAAAAAGCAAAGCAAAGTCGTGTGTCCGTTTTTTTTATCTGTTGGGGATATCTTAAGAACTCTACTTAACTGTGCTAGTTGTTGTTTCATAGTTGGTTGACAGAGCTTCTTGTTGCTTCAGATGCTATAAAATGAACATTAAAAAAAGTATCTCTCATATGGTGTTTCGTTTTGCTGATTGGTTCTCTGCTCCAACTTTAGCCGGCGTGATTTACATTAATTGACAATCTAAACAAGCGTCTGATAGTCTGATGCCAAGAAATTGTCGAGCGAGGTTTGGTAGATGGTGTGATTGTATTCTCAGGTGGAACTTGGAAGATCTATAGGCCACACCGGTTACGTGGGGTTCTCCCAATGGAAAACTGTTTTACTCTGTACACCATCAATCCCTTCGGTTGTTGTCTAGGGTCTGCTTGCATACCTTTTGGGCCTCCCCAGAAAGGTATCTAACCCAAAGAAAAGAAGGATTATGAGGGTGGGATTGCGTTGTGATTAACATAATCACATATTTGTTGACAAAACCTTGTTGTGCTGGATATGTTCTATTTGTTTCTTATGGAATCTGCTAGGGTTTTTGACATCAAAATTGAGGAGAAAACTTAAAGATGTAGCCAATTTTAAAACATGTAGAGTTACATCGGTTTTGCACTTATTTTAGAAATTAACACTAATGTTGTTGTGCTGCCATGTTTTTATATTGTTCGTTCCACAGAAGCTTGCAGCAAATCCCGCAAATGTTTAACTTATTTCGTTCGTTTCTTTCATAACTTGCAGCGAATTCCGCCAAAGTTTGTAAAGCATTTACCAAAAGAATTGTCTGAGAGAGCAATTCTTAGGGGTCCCTCAGGTGATGAATGGCCTGTTAAGTTGTCGAAGACTAGAAATGGCATGTATCTGCAAGATGGTTGGAAACAGTTCTATAGAGACAATTCTTTGGGGGACAATGAGTTCTTGCTTTTCAAGTATAATGGAGGATTGTGTTTCGATGTGCACATATTTGGAAAAGATGCATGTGAGAGAGTTTATGTTCCTCTTATCAAGACAAATCATGAAATTGCCTCCACTTGTGGCAAAAGTGGATAGACCAAGAAAAACCTCTCTTCCTTCAGTCCTCGGGAGAAATCATGAAACTGCCTCCTCTAGTGGCAAAAGGCCCCCGGGTAGACCAAGAAAAACCTCTCTTCCTTCAGTTCTCCACGAATCTAAGCCTAGGAACTACAGTCCAGGTATGCATTTGCAAATGCTCGTTTTGAAACAAAAACCACGTATTAGTAATAAAACCTTAAGTTTCTCATCTAACTTTGGTTTGGCATGTGACAGCTCAACACATTCTTCATGATGAGGCAGAGCAGGTCATGAAATTCAAAGAGAAAGATATCCGGAAAAGGATTAAAACAGAGGAAGAGGCCCTTCCCACCCAGGAAATGGATTCCCACAGATTTTACGAAGAGAAAGACACAGAAAGAAAGATTAATACAGAAGACACAGACCTGCCATTTGGGGGAAAACGATCACATAGTAGTCGCTACGTTTCGAGATAGAAAAATCATCCAATTGAAACAAAGAGATCTAAGGTTTCAAAAAGGGTCGAGTCGTTTACCTCTGATCTTCCTTACTTCGAGACGTGCATGAGACCATGCAGTGTGGAGAATAAATTCATACAGGTAAGCACCCTTTCTTTTTCACTGCTTTGCTTTGTTCTTCTTCCCCGTGTTGGATAAACTTAGTCTGTCATGCATTATCCTGATCGAGTTAGAGCCCTTTTTTACAGTTTACTGTCTCGAAGATATGTATATCAAACTCTTTTTCTTTTCTTCTCTGTTTTTAAATTGGTAAACAACACGAAAACCCACTTGGTGTGCAACTCGCGATCGACTTTTCCCTCTTTTATCTTCCTACAAAGGGATAGGGTGCCATTGAGCTATAGTTCTTTGCCAAATGACAGCTACTGTTTCAGAATGTACTGAAGTTGTCAAAATATTAGACGAGTCGAACTTCGAGATCGATGCACTTAAAGCCTCAAAGAAATCATGTTGTTCCCACAACCTCTTACTACTTTGGCAGTATGGTTATGAGGCACAATATAGGTAGGATTGTTGATTCCACTTGTCTTGAAATTCTCGATCATAACCACTGCAAAAAGTCATTTTTGGTTTTTTTTTTTTGGCGTTGTCTCAAATGCAGTATTTCTTTATCAATTTCTTGTGTACCTTGAGTTGGGAAACATTTTCCCTTCAATGTTGCTGCATTCAGGCCGAAGAGCGTAAACAAAACTGTGTTATTTCAAATTGCATAAGTGCTTGCTTGTCAAAAGACTAAAAACCATGATTGTGTCTCCATGACTCGGGCTCGAGGTCGTATTTGCTAAGGCGATGAGATCTCATTGACTATTTTCTTCATTCTGAGTCATAGCTAGGTGTTTTCCCACCA
This sequence comes from Myrica gale, assembly GCA_963930655.1. Lineage (NCBI taxonomy): Eukaryota > Viridiplantae > Streptophyta > Magnoliopsida > Fagales > Myricaceae > Myrica > Myrica gale. Next base: position 9,369,442 of record OZ005606.1, on the reverse strand, counting down.
TGCGCATGAGTACCTATCTATCTTGCTTAGAAAAAGAACAAATGATGTCTTTTTTATGCAGCATGTCCCAACGAGATTTGCTAGGAAACACCTTCCTGAACAACACACGACAAAAATCATCCTATGCAGTTCAGAAGACAAATCTTGCTGGGAAGTGATTTATGTCAGTCGTGGTAGGAATCGCTGGTTTTATCGAGGGTGGGGAATCTTTGTACGTGATAACAAGCTCAAGGTTGGCGATACCTGTATATTTAAGCTTCTGGCCAAAGATGAAATGCAAGTCCACATCTTTCGCGCTATAAGGGAAAACTCGGCTTCATGATGCAAACTTCTGAAGACAGGCTAATCATGGTCATGCATTGCTGCATCTAGGCTTTTATCTCAGCAGCTTCAGGATTCACAGTTCTAATTTCAATCCCTTGTTGATTCAGGAAAGCCTAGAAAGAACAATATTGATCATGGGCCACAATATGTCGGCATTGAAATTCCTTGAAATTAAAAAGAAGGAAACAGACCTTTTGGGACAACATTTTACACGCCTCATGCTGCCTACTAAAGTTTATGTTTGAAATTATAGAGGAAAAGGAAGGATTTGTTTTTTGGACCACAAAAAGTGATCCCGCTGTTGAACTTTGTTTCAAGAGAAAAACAAAAATTAGGATTTTTTTTGTTTTGCTTTTTTAGTGTATTGGGATAATTTGGGTAAAAACAAAAAAACACACCTAATGATTTATGAGGAGATTCATATTTTTATATCTCAATCGATTTTGGTAGGTAGGTGAGGTTCATTGACCCCCCAACCCACCCTGTTCCGACGCGTATTCAAATAATTTGTCCCATTTATTGCGGGGCTTCAGAAAAGCAAAAAAATAATAATAATCTTGTCGTGTAAGGATGGAATAAAGTTACGGGTGTATTTGCACAAAATATTTCACCAACTTCTAATAAAATATTACAATATAATCTTTCTCTCTCCCATAAAAAAATATAAAAAATTACAAAAAATATAAAAAAATTACCTCTCTTTTCACTTTTTCACTAAACCCAATACCAACACTAAACCCAATACCAAAAATTTTACAACACAAACATAACCTACGAAGGATCCCCTCATGTACTACTGTCCCCTCCCTAATCTTCGGTTACCAATTTTTTTTAGAATTTTCATCTATTTTTATATTTACTATTTAAATATGATAAAATACATGTATTTTAATACAACATTGTATTATTTTTTTTTACAAACACCAATCATTTTTAACAACTTGTGCACGCATACTAATACAACTTTAACATCACCTAAATATTCACAATTTTATCAAAATCCTATAAATTTCTTCCAAACGAACATCCTCTAGTTTGTCTCACACCCCCATATCCCGTGCGAGTTCCGAGTTAGCTTCACTCCTTCTGACCACAAATGAGTTGACTCATTGGATGAACACGAGCAAAGGTCACTTTTCAATGGACCCAATCACCATTCCTACCCCCCAAAAAAATCATTATCCCTACAGTAAAAGATCGCATACTAGCGTTGTGTTTGTGTGTTAAAATTTTGAGGAGATTAAAATTCTAGGGTATTGGATTTGGTGAAAAAGTAAAGAGGAAATTTTTAATATTTATTATTATAAAAAGTAATGATGTGATGGGAAAAAAGATTATATTATAATTTTTTATTGTGTTAAAATTTTAAGATGTGTAAAATTTTAGTGTGCAAACGCACCCTAAATCTCAAAGGTCAAAATAGTATTTGAAAAATTGAGTCAAGAAGATGAAAATTGAAAAAAAAAATGGGTCAAACCATTAAAGAATAATTAAGTCTAATTATTAAAAAATGTGTTATTTAATTATATTAGTTACTTGCATTGCCACTCCTAATTCTAACATGTCTAATTATATTAGTGACATTATTATTAATTCCTACAAATATTTTGAGTCGACAAGTGAAAATAATTAACCACTCATGGAAAAGATTATTAGAACCACTAATCTTGGGCTCTTCATAAATTGAGTTCGGTTCTTTTTTCAGTATTTTAGCGATTTAAAAGAGTATATGTAATGGGACCCATAAAATATTTGAGGAATAAAATGATTTATTTATCGATCTCGAGTCGACTCAGTGAGTCAAAAGCGACAAACAACTCGTTCAACTTTTTAGGTCAAGTTGGGGTTTTTTTTTTAAAGGTTTAAAAACGCCGTTTGACTGCGAGGCAGCGAAGGCGAGGGAAATTAGATCTGAAAGGAAGCCCCATAGGGGGGAGAGATGCAAAGGACAGCCAGCTCCAGTCTACAGTGTTCAGAGCTCTAGGCTTCTATCGGAACATTATGCCCTGTCGTTTCTGACAAATTTCCCGGCTTCCCTACCACTACCCGAAGACAAAAAAAAAGCGGCCAAAGATATCACCATAATGCCACGCCCTTTTTTTCACAAGCTGATTCTTTCTTCCACAATCCAAGCCAAAGAACTGGTATCGAAATCTCTCGCTACCTCTCTCTCTAGCTTTAGCGTTTTGGGTTTTGTATGTCCTTGATTTAGTGTTGGATTTGTTAGGTTTATGAGGAGATGTATGGCTTTCTGTTTGCTTTCCGTGAAAAATTGAGCGAGGAAAAAGATACTGGAAGCGGGGTTTTCCGTGTTATTCTTTCTCAGGGTCTTTTTCTTTGTCTTCAATTCTCCTTGTGCTCTTTTATTTGAATGTGAGCTATTGTGTTGTTCGTGCCCTCTTTTATTTAAGGTTTATTTTTTTTGGGACCAACACTTGATAAGTGCCAATAAAACAAAAAAAAGTTTTTTTTCTTCAACAAAAATTTATTTTTGCATAAGATTCCTTTTTTGCAATACGGAATCTATTTTCGGGGGATTAAAATCAGAAAGTTCGGTTTTATGGTGGGAGTAGGTCGAAGAGAACGTGAGAACTTAAGCAAAATTATCTTGATTTTGCTTTCATGTGGCCAAGTTTTATGACACTTTGATGAAACCCATGGATTTTGTTTAGATGTCGAGAAAATTTAGATAAAGTGAAAGGAAAAAAGGTGGAAGCTTTTTGGCTTAATTGATTTTTACAACAAAAAAGGAATCTATTTTCGGGGGATTAAAACCAGAAAGTCCGGTTATATATGGTGGGAGTAGGTCGAAGAGAACGTGAGAACTTAAGCAAAATTATCTTGATTTTGCTTTCATGTGGCCAAGTTTTATGACACTTTGATGAAACCCATGGATTTTGTTTAGATGTCGAGAAAATTTAGGTAAAGTGAAAGGAAAAAAGGTGGAAGCTTTTTGGCTTAATTGATGTGTATTTTCCGAAGAACAAGTGCAATCATTCTTAGCTAATGTAAAGTATAGTGTTTAGACGGATCGATAATGTGTGTGAGAGCTGAATTGCTGAAATTGATGAGGCTTTTAGTTTCTTTCTGCTCTATCTGGTTTTTAAGAAGGATCTTCCATGGAAAGGTGCTTTGGTGGGATCTCATATCAGGTGTAAAAAGTGAAAGTTGCCTGATATTAATTGAAGATGGTAGATTTTGCTTTTTAGTACGAAATCCTCAAGATTAGAGGAGTCTCAAAAAAGTGCTCTTAGTGTAAAAATGGTTAGGAAATGTTTTCCGATTTGAAACAAAGTAGGTTTGATTGGATAGTTAAGTGCTTATTTTCCTTATTCTTTTAGTTTTAGCAACTATTCCTTTCAGAATGCTCCATTTACTAAGATTCACCAATAATAAACTTAGGGGAAGTTTATGATGGCCACTTCAAGCCCAAGCTGTTTTGGGGTTTAATGTTCTTGTGTTTGATTTTCATTAGGCCAGTAAATGACCTTAGATTACCAAAAGCGGTTAGGGTTGACCCTGTTCTGCATTTCACTAGTCCTTAGTTATTTCCATCTATCATGCTTGAAAAGAGTCGATACTCTGGTTATTATCATTGTTATTATGCCCAGGACACTATATTCTTTGTAGTTTTGATAATGTCTCTGGACGTATCCAGGATGATACTTTTTTTCCTTTGAAACATTATCATTTCCGGTTATAGAATGAGCATTAGAGTTCTGTTGATGCACATAATCCAAAATTTCAATGATATACTCCACTCTGCTCGATTACTTCATGTTCTTAACTATGAAGGTTGAGTTGCATGGATCCTTTTATTCCACCTGGTCCTTTTTAGGGCCATGTCTCTAATTACCTCAATTACAATCATGTCTTTACTTCATTGATGCATGTAAATCATGCAAATGCTACAAAGAAATCCTAACTTTGTTCCATACTTTCAGAGGATACCAGAAAATTTTGTCTACAAATTCAGGGAAGAGCTTTCCACTGTTGCTACACTCACTATTCCTGATGGTCATGTCTGGCAAGTAGGATATCGAAAGATGGGGAACAATATTTGGTTTCATGAGCGTTGGGAGGAATTTGTTGAATGCTACTCCATTCGTGTTGGGTACTTTCTAGTGTTCAGATATGAAGGGAATTCTAATTTCTTTGTCCATATATTCAATTTGACGGCATCCGAGATAAACTTCCAGACCAATGCACTCAGTAGTGCTCCAGGGCTCAATTATGGCAATCGGTACAATGTATTTGAAGAACTGGAGGAGGATGACTCTGCTGAAATACTGGGTTCCTCACTTCCATGCCTAACTTCTGGGCCATTGAAAAATAAGCTTCTTGGTGAATGTGGAGATCAATTGACTCCTTGTAAAAGTTACACTCCTCCCTCACTGCAGAACTTGTTCAACGGATCTCAACTTAAGAACTGCTTAAATTGGGCCAGTGAAGGGAACCTGCATCTATCCAAGGGTGTTAATAAATCCTCTGCAGAAATTCAACTTACTCGAGATATAGGTGTTCAGTTTAATGCCTTTGAGCTTAAAAAGTCTTTGGATGAAGTGAGATTGCAAAGTCCAGGTCAAGAAATTCAAAGAACTAAAAAAACTGTGAGGAAAAAGCGGAAACCCGATCCTAGTAAGCTCTTTAAAATCAAACTATATTTTAGCTTTGCTGTGTTCAAAGAATTTAATTTACACATCAGTGATTTCCAAAATATGCAGATGAGCAGGAGTCATCCGCTCCACAGGATGAAGTAGAAATGCGGTTTAGATTTTACGAAAGTGCTTCTGCAAGAAAGAGAACAGTGACAGCGGAGGAACGGGAAAGGGCTATTAATTCAGCGAAAGCATTTGATCCGGATAATCCTTTCTTCAGGGTCGTCCTGCGACCGTCCTATTTGTATAGGGGGTGTATAATGGTGAGCTTTTGAAGTTGTCTTGCTAATCACGCAGTACAAAAATAACAATAACACTGTGCTGAGAATATATCTTCTGTTTTTTGTGCTTGTGCAGTATCTGCCATCCTGCTTCGCCGAGAAGCATCTAAGCGGTGTTTCAGGATTTATCAAACTTCAGATTCCTGATGGTAGACAGTGGCCTGTTCGATGCCTCTACAGAGGAGGTAGAGCTAAGTTGAGCCAGGGATGGTATGAATTTTCACTGGAGAATAATTTGGGAGAAGGAGATGTTTGTGTTTTCGAGCTGTTGAAGACGAGGGATATCGTGCTGAAAGTTACCCTATTTCGTGTCCTTGAAGACACAGGACTGGTGGTGAACCAGCCATCTCAGCAAAATGTCACCCAAACAAAACTAATTAGAATTTAGCTGCTGGTAATTCCCAGGTCTCATAACTGTATCAAGTTACTTTATCGTTTTGGATGGCCAGTTACTGATCTTCTTCGTTCATGTGGAGTTAAAGTTTCTATGTAGTGTCCATAAACTTTCCAAGATGACTTGGTGGAAATTTTAGGTCTTTTTAGGAATTCGAACACAAATTTGGCGTCTTGACTAAGGTTGTAAATAGGCTGTGCAATCTAGCTTTTATCAAACTGGAGAATCCTAGCCATTCCGCTCTTGAGAATTCCGCTGTTTTTGGCTTTTGGTCGTGTTTCGTTTCCAGAGTTACATACGCATCACTCATTTTGTAATGTGTTCGCAGCTTCAAGGAAGAATTACGTCTGACGTGCTTTTCTACTCTTTTCATAGAACCAAAAAAAAAAGTGGCACTTGGTTCACATCCTTTGAAAAAAATTTCATCAAGTCACAGAACGTAGAACTGCTGCTGGAGCTAAATTGTGAGAGCAAATACACAATAAAACGTGCTGCTTGGCAAATCGCAACACCTCCTTTATTTGGTCAGAAGTGACTGAAAAGAGCTGCGGATTGCGGAAGATGAACAAAAAAAAAAGTTACTGACAGAGCGGATGAGCTTCTGTTCTTCATTTCATGCGGGATGGTGATTTGTGGTCTGTTGGAGTAACAAAATTTTGGGTATAGAAGTTAGATGAAAAAATGAAGAGCGTGGAAAAGTTTATAGTAGGTGGTGAAAAAGTTTATGAGAGTAGGTGAAAAAGTGAGATAAATTTTTGTAATGATGATATTTTGCATGTTTTGTTTGGCTAAAAATTTTAGAATTTAAATTCAACTTTCGAAATATATACTCCAAAAATTACTCCTACACGCATACAAATACAACTCAACATTACAATTTTGTACGGACTAAAAGACAGGTGAATACAAAGCTCTAATAAAGGTCTGATTAGACAGGGAGTGTTCGGACTGCTTTCCTTGCTTGGCTCTTTCCTAACAGCTTTCATACCGTTTTATTCCCAAAGTCAGTCCACTACTGAGCTACTTATGAAGACATCCTTCAGATCCAACTGAGGGAATGTTCTTACCAAGTCTTTGATCGGTGGTGGTCATCCCTGAAGTAACGCTTCATAAGAAGAGAAGGCATTGGTTGTCCTAAGAAGCTACTGGATCATGAGAGCTAATAGTGGCGGAACCGGGATTATAAGTTAATCATGGCAAATTTTTAAAGCAAAATGACTGAATTTTTTTTCATACGTAATACTAAAAATTGTCTTAGAATTACAATATAAAAAATTAAAGACAAAATAATAAAAATATTGAAATACACATATCGTACTATGTACTACGACTGAGATAAGGCAATTGGATCCTGCTTTTGTACATCTTCTGCAAATGTTGCAAAACGACTTCGTTCTCTATAGTTTCAAAAAATTTCCGCTCAATGTACACTATCATGCAATCATTCATCCAGTTATCTTTCATCCTATTACGCAAATCAATCTCGATAATCTTCATCGCAGAGAATACTCTCTCAACGGTTTGCAATCGCAACTGGTAAGACCAATGTTAACTCAATAAGCTGATAAACTAGTGGATACAAAATATTCTTTTTTGTCAACAATCTTCACAACAAGACCTCCAATATCTTGAAGTCCAGAAAAAACATAATGTAATCTAACATCTCTAATTTAGGTGTCAAACTGATCTCTAAGAAACAACCTTTCAGTTGTTGAGAAATCTTCTGGATAAAACTCAGTAAGACGACATAACTTATCACGATCAAATGTTGAGAATGTTATCACGATCAAATGTTGAGAATGAGTCCCTTGGATCAAGACATGCTATGCAAAAAAGTAACTATGTATTTGCTTATGTGAAACGATCATTCATCTCTTGAGCAATTAAATCAATAATCTAGCAAAACACTTCAACACAAAAATAATGAAAATAAATAATTGTTTGCCCTCCACGCCTCGAACGACAGAAGTGTTAAATCCCACAGAAGTAAACACATCTCTCCCGGACCTTGCCCTTCTAGATTGCCTAAACAAATAACACCACAAGCAATATGCGACATCCTTTGATACCCTATATTCCCCACAGATAATCTTTGAATCATACCGCCCTAAAACCCCTTATATTACTCTCATATTTCTTCCTGAGAAAATTATGGCTACGCAATTGACAAGGGCGTTTGATTAAGTACTCTCTACGAATTTGATCAATAATCCTAGCATCATATTCTTTAATGGATTTACGTATCCCTAGGTCAGCAACAATATCATTTGGACTAAACTCAATATGAGGTTTTATCAAATTAGTATCAATTTCAGAACTAGTAGCTACATTAGGAGTATTAGACGACTCCACGCTTTGTGGTTTTTTTTTGTGAAAAACCTTTTCATTATCTAAACAAAACAAAACAAAATAAAATTCATACAAATTACACAAATTTATAGATTTGTTGCATATATTAGGTTGTTTGTGATGAAATCTGTTGTAATTAACCTTTTCTATCAATGATATTATAAAATTGACCTTAAAAAAATTAAAAGTATGACTTATTCTTAGACTTTGACCAAAATAAATATTTGTGATGCAATTAATGACTAATATAAGAAGTCACTATTTGTATATGGAAAAACTATCTTAACATGGAAATAAAAATTCAAAACATGGCAGGCCGAGAGCTCAACCATGGCGGGCCCAAACCAACCTATTTATAAAAAATAATAACACGTAAAAAATTATTTATGGCTTAGGTTCCGCCCATGAGAGCTAATGCTTGGGGGTAGGTTCGACCTACCTCTCTAGCTATGACTAAAAAACCTGCTTGTGACAACTCGACACTGGAAACTTGATGATACTCTTTTTGCCAGCACACGACCGTAAGCTGTCTTTGCTTATTTCCTTGTTTAGCTACCCTCGAATGGTTTGGTACACGCTTGCCGGCCTCTCAACCCTATGAGTTAGTAAAGCTTGGATTATCGCTCTCCCCTCGCTAGGTCCTGGATCGCCTTCTCCTATGAGCTTTTCTAATCCCGTTGATCTCGAGATGGCTGAGTCCGATTCACCTTGTACTGAAGGGGCGAGTGGGAGGAGTGATATTAAATATATATATATATATATATATATATATATATATATATATATATAGTAACCACAGAGGGAGAGAGAGGACTCGGAGGACGCACGACGCACGACGCACGACGCACGACGCACCAGGAAAAGCTTCGGATGTCTCTATTGCTCTTTAATGGTCTCTGTCTTGCTTTTTCCCCTGGGCCCTTAAAATTGAAATGTTTTGTACTTCTCTTTTCGGCAGCATCCTTTTACCCTTTCGGCCTCTGGTCTTTGTTCGCCTCTGGATGCGAACATTGCATCTCTGTTCTCTGTTTCTGTTCGTTTGCGCATCTGCGGCTCTTCTTTTCTTTTGCTTTTCCCCCACCTTTCCCTCCTCGTTCCCCCTCACTCATTTGCAAAAAACAATTGGATTATGTTGGAAAATGGCCTCTGATAATTAGGGGCTTAAACTTTTGCAATTAACCATCAGATGTGTTAGAGCAAACCACTCTTGCGGGTGCTTCTAGTACCCACAATGATGTAACCCGGACCCTAATGAAACTCAATTTCATAGAATAAAATTTTTTTAAAAACGTTACGAGCACTTCCGATTCATATGCTTTCTTTTTCTTATATCTAATTCAATTAACATGTAAAAGAATATGAATTAGTTCGACACAATTTCTCTCTTTTATATAATATGGGATAACCATTTACACTCGCACTCACACGTGTATATTTCAATTTAATTCGTTAAAAAACTCTTTTCAAAAAACTTTTTTTCATCTTTAGAGCTTTAGATGACTTTTAGGGACGTCATATGGATAGGAAATCCTATTTTTAAAAAAAAAAAAAAAATCGACACGAGGCGCATGCCGTAGCTTAATTTTGTAATTAACCAACAGCATTACAACATATAATCTCTAATAGTGAATGAACGTACGAAGGTCATGTAAGAGATCATGGAAGAAGAGTTTTCCTTGGCTTCATTTCACCTAAAGCAGAAATTTGATGCCCGGACAGGGTCCCAGATAGGTTTATTAACAAGTCTTAAAAAAAAATAAAAACAAGTCTTAAGAATGAACTGCCTACTGCCTGCATAGCATGTCCTATAGAGTTGATACAGGGAGCCGCACCTTGCTGGCCCTACTTTCTTCCTCTCACTCTAGATGCCCAAAACAGAGTTACGACCCAGTGCGTGTTGTTCATTTGAGTTTTGGGAGGTAATTTGGCACTTGATTCCTGGAGAAAACTCGAGGAAATAGAAAGTGAATAAAAATTAGAAGCAATTCCTTTGAACTTTGAACAGAAACATCATCCCAAAACAGTGAAACCGAGAAAAAAAGTTTTCAAAAAGTGTCGCCGTTGCCGGGGATCGAACCCGGGTCACCCGCGTGACAGGCGGGAATACTTACCACTATACTACAACGACTTGCTTCTTTAAAGAGTTATTTTTTAAAATTATTTTACTTTTGTTTGTTCCAACCAAGTTGAAGCCTGTCCATATCCTGTTATAATATCCATGCATCATGCGTCTCGAATCTCGATGCAGCTAATTAACAATGTGGTTTAGAATTCTATTTGGAAGATATTGTTTGATTCACCATGGACTGAACCCAAATAGTTGGGGGGAGAGAAAAGGAAAAAAAAAGCAAATAAGGCTTAGATAAGAGGTCTATCTTGATTGGCAAACCAATTTAGTGTCACTTTTTCCTTGGCCAGCATTTAAAGGTGCACAATCTTTTCCCTCTTAGAAAATAAGCTCATCTACGTCCCTTCTCAACCAACCATCTGCACCCCCCACCTTATCCATTTTTTCCAATCCCTCCCCATACAAAAGTCTCGTTTGCTTCCCTCACACTATCTTTGTGCTTCCACAAAGTTCACAAACAACTCGTCTGACACCACCACAAGCGGTAATCCAAATTATTATCTTGCGTCTACTATTTAGACTCCCCATTTCTGTATTCTATCTAATCTTGCGTAGGAAATTAAGCTTTTCCCCTTTTCAGATCATAATGGCCACTCTGTCTCCATCCACCATTACTGCTACCACTACCACCATTGCCAGCTCCAGAAGAAGGAAGAGCAATGTGCAGCACATAACAGGGCTCAACTCCTTTGGTGGGTTGAAGGCTCACAACAATGTGGCCTCACTGGGCCTTCCTGTGTGCACTGAGCAGTCCTTTGCGAAAGTGGTGAGCTCCCTGAAACTTCCATCAGAAGGCAAAGGCAGAGGTGGAGGAGCTCTGTCTTCTACCTGCAATGCTGCTGGTGAGATATTCAGGATTGCAGCAGTCATAAATGCGCTGGTTCTTATTGGAGTTGCCGTGGGGTTTGTCCTTCTTCGAATCGAAGCATCTGTCGAAGAGGCCGAATCAGAATTTTAGGAACTTCGGTTGTTTTTTTATGTTTTTGTTCATCAAGGTTGTATCTCTCTTTAATTCTTCAATTGAACTGAATTGTATTGGAGGTTCAAAACCAAATTAGCAAACTGAGGTTTCTTTCGAAACTTAAAATGAAAGAGAAGAACGACAGACTTGTTCTCAGTTCGCGTATATGTTTTTTTAGAGTATGACATATCTAAATTTAAGACAAACACTTTGTGGTTTTCTACTGTATGTTGAAGATCAAGTGGAATATGATTTGGAACTGAGTAGAAGTCTTGGCCTGACGGACCCAAAAGCAAGAGGACCCAAGGTCATAATTATTCCATGACTATCTTCCATTCTCCATGGAAATACAAATAGCAAGGAGAGATTATAGCTCCCAATCTTCCAGAATTCTCACTGGCACGGGTTCCAAGAGGCTAATTCTTTCATGTGGATAGTCTATATAAGTAACGAAACATGCAAGTTGGCATACCGAACCCATCTCTACCTGCAAATTTAACCCCATATTAAGCCTATATATATGGAGCGGGATTCAAATTTCAAGAGCTGTTTGTACCCATGGACCTGATTTCCAGGTTTAACATACTCTGATGGATGAGCTGGTTTCAAGCCATTAGTCAGTATAGGGAGATCCACACCTCTACTGTGAAGTTGCTCATACTCGGAGGACTGGCCCCTTGGGGTGCATTTTCCAGCAAGTTTTAAGCAAACACAACCAGTGAATATCAAAAGTCCAGAAAGTGTCCAACTGAATTGCAAATTGGCCAGTGCTTTTGCTCTCAAATCAGCCTCTTTAGACTCACAAGTGACTGCTCCACCCATGTCCTGACTGCTAGCATCAGCCAACGCAGTCATACAACCTTTCGGGACAAACTGAGGAGTCCACAGCGTAATCCCCATAATCATAAACCAGCAGCCTTGTATTACGACTGAAATGGAAAGAACAAGAGCTGCCGGAAAACTGGTAGGGAAACAAGTCGCTGTCAGAGCTCCGATAAAAGAGACGAATACTATGAGCTGCAATAGCCAATGGTAGTGGCCTTCCAGTCCGATATGATCAGCCGAGTGGAAATGAAGTAGGAGAAGCTCTTGACCAAATACGGAAGCAACAAGGATTCCAACAACCCCAGAGAGGATTTCGAATGAACGAGTCAACTCTGCTGTAAGAGTAAAACCTGCAAAAATAACAAGGTGCAGGAACATGGTTGCGTGTTCAAAGTTGTCAAGCTTGAAAGCGAAACGAAGAAGAGGGTAGTCTAGGACTTGCATAAAAATTGCAAAAACGGAGAAAAACAATATGGAAACGAGCTCCAAGTGTTTCAGTTGCGGTAGAGGGCCATCAAATGGGTACCAAAACCGGACTCTAAAATTATTAGGGCCTCTGAGTAAGTAGGCTCTGATGGTATTGATGATGTGCCACAGACCGAGGAGGGTGAGTGCAAAACCAGGTACGATGTGCCCTACAAACGTACCCATGGAAGCCTTTCTTTCCAGAGATTGGAGCTTTGCCTCTGCCGCAATTCTCTCAGACTTTAAATACGCTAGGCCACTGCAGACTTTTTGCAACGGACAATTATTGATGAAGACAAAGTTCATCGTGGTAATCTAATCAAACTTTTGGTGCATTTACAGTGCATGTTGCATGGGTTTCCACAAACATTATATCATAAAACGACACCCAATAATTTCCTTTAAGAGGATGATGGTGATGTTAAGAAAGCTGATTTTGGGAGGTTACCAAAATGTACTCTTCTTCTTCTGGCCAGATACTTTGGATGGAACCCATGTTCTTTCCAACTCCTCCCTCTGCCAGAGGATGAACCCAAGACCTTGTTAAGAAAACAGAGGTCGATATCAGTTCATTGAAAAAGGTCATATATATTTTGGCTTTCAACTTATTCTTTGGAAACCCTAGGATCTTTTTGTACCTATTTTGACATCCCCTCGCTGCTCATTTCTTTTTGCAATCACAACCTGTGTTGACATTCATCTATTTCAGCGACTACTGTCACTACTTCTGGTTAAAATAATTAAAACGAATCACTCCCATGAAAATTAGGTAAATCATCGTATGCACTAATTCGTTAAAAATATCAAAATACAATAGTTAAATATGAGAATGAATGTGGATAGAAAATTTGGAAATTCAAGGGTTTCTTATCCTTTTGTGGGTTTTCCACTGAACCATATAAGCCAACCCTTTCTTATTAAGCACGAAAGGCCTAATCTTTCACTTGAATACGTCTGAATGTAGTGGTATGTGCAGTGTAGTGTCTCCAATAGATTGTGGCAAATAAGATTTTCCCACTCCCTGTTGGATCTTATCCAGCTACAGGTGATAGTACAGCTGTAAGATTGCAACTATAATACGCACCAATTACAGTAAAACTGTTTGGACATAAATGCATAAGTGCTCAATCAACCCAGCCATTAAAGATCTTAAGATAGAATTAGAATGAACTACTAAGAACCTTTCGAATTTCAGAATATATTACCTCAAGCTTACAAATACTATTCTAACTAAAAGCATCATCAGACTGAACTCCCTCTTGAGGATGGCATGACGTACTATTACATTAAGGCAGAGTTTTGACTTTTTAGTCGGCGTCCTATCTTGCATGAGTAACTCCATAGGACATAATAATTCCTACCTCCGATTGTACACAGGGAAAACATCTTGACCCAGTTGTTGGAATCATTTTGTAACAGAATTTCTCTTTGACGAGTTACCTCGAAGTATGACAAAACTTCCAAGGAATCACGTCTCTGTATACCACTACTCTCTGCCAGAAGTAAGAATCCATACCATTCATAAAGTTCACAACAATCAAGAACATGTGATGATAAAGTTATGCACTCTACCGCTGAATCTACAAATATAGAATGAATATGAAAGCAAACAGGTTGTTTTAGCTAACAATGATGCATGTCAAAAAGCCCATGTTGCTACTTCTTCATGATCCACTTCAATTTTTCCAAATCGACTGTAGAAGATATATACAAATGTTGGTTTCTAAGCAGAGCACGTCAACAAGGTGGTTTTCAAAACCGGAAGGGACGAAAAGAACCTTCGAAACAAAAAGTATACTTTACTAGAAACCTTTATCTGTAAAATCACAGAACCATGTGGAGAAACATTTATGAATCACCCTTACCCACAAAGTTGTCGCCATTGCTAATCTCCTCAATTAAAGAGAAATAGGTGCTGTCAGTCGGTGTTATACCTTTACTAATCATTTCTCTGAGGAGCTCTTCAGCATGGTCGCCTTCATGGTTTTTGCATAAGCCTTGTATAAGGGCATTGTAGGTTAGAAGAGTGGGATTGAAACCTATACTCAACATCTCATCCCGAACTCCGAATGCGTCCTTCATATCACCTCTTTTACTATAACCACTAATGAGAGTATTGTAACTAATGTAATCAGGCTTAATTCCCCTTCTCTTCATCTCATTGAGAAGTTCACGAGCTTCCTCAACTTTCCCCTCCCTACAACGCCCTTGCATTAAAGTATTATAAGTCACTTCATCAGGAGGAACCTTCATCCTATCCATCTCCTTCAGAAGTGAAAATGCACGTTCCATGTTACCATTAGCGCAGTGACCATCAATTAAGGCATTGAACATTATAAGATCTGGCCACACACCTTTATGCCGTATCTTCTCAAACAAATCATCTGCATCTTTCATTCTACGGCGTTTATTCAAGACATGAATTAGAGACGTATAAGTTGCCCGTGTAGGCTGAATCCCTTTACTCAACATCTCATCATGGAGGCTAAAGGCTTTCTTCGCATCCCCACATCTGCAATACCCATTAATCAAGATGTTATATGTAATGGCATCAGGAACCATCCCCTTCTTACCCATTTCCTTCATCATATCATCAGCTTCACCCATCCTGGCTTCCATAAACAATGCATGAATCAACAGATTGTAAGTCGACACAGTTGGCATTATGCCGTTCGTAACCATCTCATCCCTATAACGAAAAGCCATTTCTAAATCCCCTTTATTGCAATATCCATCAATCAAAGCATTATATGTCACAGGACTTGGAACCACCCCGTTCTCCACCATTTTACCCACCAGCCCAGATGCCTCCTCAACTCTCCCCCCTTTACACATCCCGCCGATAAGCGAACCATATGTGTATGAATCTGGTTCCACACCTTTAGATTTCATGGCACTAAGAATAGCATGAGCCACATCAACCTTCCCTCTGGAGCAATACCCCTGGATTAACGTATTATATGTAACAATATTAGGCTTAACCCCTAAACCCTCCATCAACCCAATGAACTCCTTTGCCTTCTTCAACTTCCCTTCCTTACACAACACATTAATCATTATATTAAACGTACACACACTGGATTTTATCTTCAGCCTAAACATCTCCGCATACAAGACCCATGCTGCCTGCGTTTTATTCAACTTCAACAATAAACTCAGCATATCATTACAAGTCTCAATCTTGGGTACGACACCCTTTTCCTTCATCATATCAAAACACTCAAAAGCTTCATCAGCCCTCTTCAAATCACAAAAAGCCCTTATCAATAAATCAAAAGCAATACTACTCGTGATACCCAAACTATCTCGCACGAGCGCCAACTCATCAAAAATCACCCTGCTAGTGACAGCGCCATTGGAAATGGCTTGCTCTAATAGTTGTAATGCAGGTTTTGGGGATGGAAGGCGAGCAACAATGACAATGGAAAGGCAACAGGTTTTTAGATCAAGGCGGTGGAACTCGATGTGGCCTATGAACTCAAGAACAAGCTGAGGGGTTTTGTGGAGGTTGTAAAGGGTGGTGGATATCAAAGAAGGAGTAAGGTTTGCCTCGAGGTGTTTGATCAAATGCCACTGAGAAGATTGGATTAACTTTTGAAAGGAGCGCTGAGTGATTGGTGGAGTACTAGCGCTGTTGTCTTGAGAGAGGGTTTCGGTTGGTTGGGAGGCGCTTGAAGAGAAAAATGCAGGGGAGGGAGATGGCTTTGCGGACTGGAGGGTGGTTTTGGACTCGTGGCGTTTGAGTGCTTGATAATTCAGGATTTTGTGGGACTTCATCTTGAGGCGAGAGATAGATGTTTGTGATTTGTTGTAGGTAACAGAGAGGACCAAAGAACTAAGGAATTGCGGATATTAATCCATAGGTCTGCTGCAGCATGCGCAGTGGAAAGGGCGGCGGGTTGGGGCGCCCTGTTACCGCTGCTTATTTTTACACAATCGGTACGGTCTGGGACAGAGAACTTCCATTCGAGCCCCGAAGGCCTGATTTCGACAGAGATGAGATATCGAGGGAGAGAAGAGATGAGCAAGAGACGGTGTTCTTCGTGACAGCTTAAGAAAGAGAATGGGAGCGAGGTGGGAAATGAAGAAAGTGAAGCAATTGGTAACGAAGAGAATAAACTACAAGCACTTGAGCAGATGACCTGACTTCGGGGTAATGTCACAGTAACCCTAATTATAAGCTAAACTCTAAATCTAATCTCTCGTTTGTAAGAATTGAAAAAACATGCCAAATGATGTAAATGCTCCTTCAAAATAATTTATAAAAAAAAAAATCAAAGAAAATAAACTAAAAATAAATAGATTACGGAATCAATATTTTTATTTAAAAATATTACTTTTTTATATATCATTTTTTTATTATTTTAAATACTTTTAGTAATTTTGTTTGAAGGGTTATTTCAATCAATTTGTATTAGCCTTGACTTTCTTTGTCAACTCGTTAGGGTGCTCCGGTTCCTAGTAAGTGGGCATTTAGGAATCGCAGATCACAAATGTGTCTCCCTTCGTCCAATTGCTCTTTACTCTGGTTGGTAAGCTCAAAATTATTCAGGCTTGGCATAAAGGGTGACAACCTTGAGCCATCCCCGGGCCAAGTTGAACTTAAAATTAATTTGTTTGGGATGACTTTCTTATTCAGTTTCTCAATGATGATGTTAAATTCCCAAAAGCACAAGCCCCTTACCTAAGAAAACATTACGAGAGAAATTGGACCAGACTCCAAACTTGTATAGTTTCCCTCAGAAGGAGAAGTGCCGGTACAGCTTCCACTCCCTCTCCTTGATCTATAAGTGCTTAACCATGCATTCAGCGCCAAAAAATGGCACAGCGCCAGTCCTTGGC
The DNA here is from genome assembly GCA_963930655.1 of Myrica gale. NCBI lineage: Eukaryota > Viridiplantae > Streptophyta > Magnoliopsida > Fagales > Myricaceae > Myrica > Myrica gale. The sequence continues at coordinate 9,352,215 of OZ005606.1, read as the reverse complement.
TCTGATAGAAGCATACCAAACTTAAAAGAAGCAAGCAGGATCATCACTAAAGATGCTCCCAATACATCCCAGCCCTTCAAGAAACTCACCCTGGACATGTATCCCTCTCTCTCTGACTGATTCATATAATATAAGCATGATCACCAGGTAACCATAGAGAATGCACAAGGATTGGTCAATCACAAATAACATGGAAGGAAGTAAAGAAACCGACCAAAAGATAGTGAGACCGGATTTTCTTCAATAAAGGCCGGTACAAGTACAACAACACAGTTATCTTTTGCTGAACTAAACAGAATGGATATTGCTTCCACTACACCATTTGCTTTGAAACCCACTGCAAACATTAGGTTCATTTTTGCGATAACTACTCAACAAGATGTATGAAAGTTGCATGGGAACCAAGACTGCAAGCCACATAGAAAATCATTGCCTCCGACTGAGAACCAAAACACAACTTGTACATATTTGTCCGGTACATAAAACAAGTGTTATTAATCATATTAAGTGGATTAATATCATAATTGTCAAACATAATCACGAAAACAAATTATAAATCTAGCAACAACTACAATTTTCTCAATATATATTACTCTTGGATATGATACAAAAACTCCCTCACTCATCTCTTGCCTGACTTGGACAAGCCTAAAAAAAAATTTGGTTGGCAAAGAATCTCGCCTCCCACCCTTCCTCCCACAGCTTAAACAATCTGCAACACAAAGCATTCAAGTCACTTAGAACCCACAATAAAACAAATCAAAGGCACAAAAACTAAAGAGCAGCAAGTAAATCATATAAATTATACCAGATACGCACCAATACTGACAAGAGGCGAGAAAGGCAATATAATGAAGATACGATTTGTAAATTCCTGAATTAAAAATATAACGGGTTTGTAAACATCAATAAGTGTCGGACACACCTTTCAAAGGATCCATGCTTCCTACACCTCGACCATTTCAAGCAAATATTGCATTGCAGTTACACTTGAGGAAATAAAGCTAATTGAAGTGGCCAAGAAATGGAACCCCCTTGCTTCAATATATAATTAAGACATGTTCTGCAAATACTCAGCCACATCCTGATTTCACAGTTTTCGGGCCTTTCTACCATATAATGTTCACCCGTAACAGCTGGGTGGTGGCATTATATAATGAGCTGACTAAGTTCGAACAAATCTCACATACACGTTACAGATGAGTTAATCAGTTTCGAAATTTTGCTTGATTGTAATCATCAAAATTAAAGTTGCAACGCAAGCAACACATTCTGTTCGCTCAGTATAACTTTTTGCGTTCATAGGTCAGACGCTCCTGTGAAAGGTTCTTTCTTACTGGGCAAAAGACTGCAGGGTTCCCAGTAAACTATATTCATCGAGGCCAGAGTTTCTATCCGACATTTCCAAGCTTAACTTTTTGATCAATTATTCGGCAAACACTTACAAGCAAAAGCATCCGTTGCACAGCTCTAGTTCCAAACTTCTGATTAGTTTCCCCTAGTTCTTAATGCACTCACAAAACCAAAATACTCTTCAAGAGAAATTCAATATCCGAAATTGTTATTTTCTTTTCCCTTTTTCTCCCCGTCTCTTAGCCACTACCCACCAAAGTGGAAGTAAAGTTCCTTACCTGAATAGCATGCGTAATTGTATATCTTAAACATAAAGTTTTCCAATATAAAAATAAAATAAATTTAAATGAGAAAAATAATACGAATAATAACACCAATCACCTGATTTCTTTAAGCCACGGCGATAGGTTGTTGCTTCGGAGGTTCGAGTTTCTTATTTCTCTGATCGGAGTCTCCAAGAAAGTCTTCGATGTTGTAGACAACGGTGATGTAGAGGGAGCAGCTTGGGCAGCGAGCGATCTCTTCGCCCAAGCGGAGCTCGTCCTTGGTTATCTGAAAGAGGTCCCCGCATGGGCACGGGTATGTGTACGCCTGGAGCTCCTCGTTCCACTCCATGTCCTCGATCTCCACATCGTCGTACGACATCGTGTTCCCTTTCCTCCACCTCCTCCGGGTACCTTTTGCCGCCTCTGTGCTGGATCAAGCTGAGAGCACTTAGGGTTTTTAATGAAGATGTCGGTGTCTTTGGGCTGGGCTAAAATGGTGCCTTCGTGTTGGGGGAATTATACTTGTGGAGTTGTGGTTATACTTCCTAATACTTCTCAGGTCTATGTGGTTTATGATTGTTTAAATTTTGTCGTATGCAAGGTCAAAAATTGAAGATAGTTCTGATCATCTAATTATTGAAGAGTTTTTTGCATTCTCAGACTTGTAAATATAGTTCAACATATTCAAAGGTGGATAACTTATATTTCGATTAGCAAAGAAAAAAAAAGGATAACTTCTATTTTATTTGTCATAAAAATAAGGATAACTTGAATTCAAAATAATAAGATGGACTTAATTGCTGTAAATTAAAGAATATTATATATTATTTAAAGCAAGTGCAACTATTAACTATTGATTAAAGTGTAGATGGAACGAGTGTATAGTGAAAAACAATGAGAGAGACTCTAGCGCCACCCTTTCCCCCCTCTTGTACACACCCTCTCCTCCCTTTTGCGGGCAGGCCTGTTCTCTCTTTTTCTTTTTCTTCCTCATCTCTCTTTCTTGGCTGGCTTCTGGTCTTTCTCTTCTCTGTCCGCTCGGATCTGGGTACCATTTTGGGTTTGGTTTCAAGTTAGATTTAGGTTGGTGAGGTGGTTCTCTTTGGCCACGCCTTGTTTGGATGACTTTCTCCTCTCCAGGCGCCCTTTTAGGCTCGATTCTGGAGGTGGTTGGGCGGCACGTGGTGACCTACGCGTGAGCGTGGGTGACACGCACCTGCCCCTTTTCCCCTTATTTTGGGCTTTTCTCAGCTTGCTTTCTTTATTGGTTTCTTTTGCTTGTGTGGTTTTCTTTCCAGGAGATAGTGACGACCAGCGCTCACCCTTCGGTGGATATGCTATCTCTTTTCATTATCAATGGATCTGCCCATTAGATGATGTTCTTTGGCTCTCACTATGGTCCTATTTTGGTTGTGGTGTGATAGATTTACCTGTGTGGAAGTGGACGAGAGTGCTTTGAATGCTTCAGTCTCCGGCGTCTAAAACCGCATTTTGTGGCGGATCTCGTATTGTATTTGGGTCTTAGGACCCGTTTTAAAATCATGGGGTTTTTAAGCCTATATGTATGAGGCCTTTATGGCCATTAGGAAGTAGGCCTTTATGACCCATTGATGTATAGCCCTTATGGCTTTGATTGTTGCTGTTATGGGCTTCATGTCCTGAACTTTTAATCAGCCTTATCAGTCTATCTGTATCCAGCACTGCTGTAGTTTCTCCTGTGAAATGAATTTCATGTTTGCGTAGAAAAAAAAGATTAAAGTGTAGATGAAAGATGGAAGAGATATTTAGGTGACTAGGTTGTTAAAAAATTCTCGAAATTTGAAGAAAATTTGACTATGGTGTGAATATTTAATTAAATTAGAGTTTTATTGATATTTATAAAAAAATTGGTAATTCTTCTCTTCAAACGTCAAGTTGTAATTTATCAAATACAAATTATAATTTTTCAATACCCACAAAAGTGTGGTGTGGTGGTAAAGTTTCGACTTGAGTTTTAACATGTCTCAAATTCGAGCCCCAATACCACTATTATCGCCCTTGATTTATTCACTTTTTGGGTCGTGGGGTAGGTCAAGAGGGCCGAAATTTATACTTCAAGATTAGACCAAAATTGTCCGACTTTGAGAGATTTCCTCGTCATAAAAAAAAAAAAAAGGGAAAGTGAGCAGTTTTTTTTACTACAGTTTTGACAAAAATTAAGCTGACTTCGATGGTCACTGTAACTTCCCGAATCGTCTGCCCGTGTATTTTTCGCAATGCGCTTTTCCCTCACAGTAGGATTACGTCACCCCGACTCGCTCTATCTTTGCACAGCGCTCTCTGATTTTATTACCTTCGGCGAATTTTTTATTTTTCTTCTTTCCTTCTTTCGGTAGAGAGATTGTACGCGAACACCTTAAAGCTTTGGAGTTGTTGCCCAGTGTGCCCTCGAGAATTTGCTTTCCGGGCAAACAAACACCAAGAAGAACCGCTCAGATAGTTGAACACCCCCAAGAAACAGGGGAAAAATCTTCTACTCAATGCTATCGCAAGGGAAGAAGACGAAACCGGTAGCCACAAAGAGAGCAAGAAATGCGAAGCAACAGCGATAAGCGTGTATACGTACACATATACCGTAGACCACCGCGATGCAGGGGCTCCACCACCAGCAACAGCAGCTAGCCGCGCTGCTCTCCGTCGCTCTTCCCAAGGACGATTCCACTTCCTCGACCACCACCGCCTCTGATGGCGGCGGCGACTCGGCTCGACTCGGAGCCATAAACTCGCTCCACCGGGCGATCCTCTACCCCGCCAATTCGCTCCTTGTTGCCCACTCCGCCGCTTTTATCGCCCAGGGCTTCGTTCAGCTCCTCTCTGACAAGTAAGCCTCTCTCTCTCTCTCTCTCTCTTGAATTCCAGCTCGACTACACATAATTTTTGTAGTTATTGTAGTGTTCCATTTCGTGTGAAACTCGGAAGGGTTTTGGCGCGCACTAGTTTTTTGTTGAGGCTAGTCATGCGAATTTGGCTTGAATTTGTTTCGTTCAACGTTTGATTGCTAAGAAAATGTAGGTAAACAACACAAATCGAAAGGTCCTTTTTCTTTTGTTTTTTGGGGCGCGGGCAAACAAGGTGATACTGTCCAATCTATTTGTCTAATACATCCGTTTGTTCTAGTTGAACAGAGATTTTCACTTTCCGGAATCATTGCATTGGTTTCGAGTTTGAATTACTATTCTCATTCTCATTTTGCTATGAATTTCCTGATTGATTCAGTAACACATCTGCGTTGAGTAAAGAAACTTTGGATCTCTGAGAAAATTTACCAGTTATTTATATTTAGTTGAATAATTGTATTGTGTAACTTTCGCTGGGATGTTGTCTCAGATCATATTCAGTGCGACAGGCAGCAGCCATAGCATATGGGGCTCTTTGTGCGGTGGTTTGTTCAATTCCTATGACTTCAAATGGCAGACAGAATAATGTGATACTTGGAAGTATGGTTGACCGATTCATTGGCTGGGCATTGCCATTACTTAGCAATGGCGGCACTGGTAATGGGACAACAGAATTAGCATTGGAAGGCCTACGGGAGTTTCTTAATGTCGGAGATGGTGGTGTAACTGAGAGATATGCTTTGCCAATTCTGAAAGCGTGCCAAGCACTTCTTGAGGATGAGAGAACCTCCTCGATTGTACTACACCGGCTCCTGGGGGTATTGACTTTGGTTTCTTTGAAGTTCAGTAGATGCTTTCAACCGCATTTTCTCGACATTGTTGATGTGCTTCTCGGGTGGGCATTGGTACCTGACCTTTCAGAATCTGATAGACGTGTTATGATAGATAGTTTTTTGCAATTTCAGAAACATTGGGTGGGTAATTTGCAGTTCTCTTTGGAGCTTTTGTCAAAATTCTTGGGTGACATGGAAGTATTGCTTCAGGATGGCAGTCCTGGAACACCACAACAATTTCGACGGTTGCTTGCATTGCTTTCTTGTTTCTCAACAGTTCTGCAGTCTACTGCTTCTGGATTGCTGGAAATAAATCTACTTCCACAAATAGGTGAACCTCTAAGCAGAATGCTTCCTCGGTTACTGGGATGCTTGTCTATGGTTGGACGCAAATTTGGGTGGTCAGAATGGATTGAGGATTCATGGAAGTGCATGACTCTCTTGGCAGAAATATTAGGTGAACGATTTTCCTCCTTTTATCCTCTTGTAGTTGATATCTTATTTCAAAGCCTGGAAGTGAATCATTCTAGCCAACCAATGGGAGCAGGGAAGATTAACTCCTTCCAAGTTCATGGGGTTCTAAAAACCAATCTTCAGTTACTTTCTCTGCAAAAGCTTGGCCTACTCCCATCATCTGTGCAAAAAATACTGCAATTTGATGGTCAGGTATCTCAGCTGCGGTTGCATCCAAATCACTTGGTTACTGGAAGTTCGGCTGCCACTTATATTTTCTTACTTCAACATGGGAATAATGAAATTGTTCAACAAGCAGTGAACTCAGTGATTGAAGAGCTGGAATTGTTAAAGGGCATGCTGGGTAAAACATTGGGCCATGGAGATGGGGTCAATAGTATCTTTGATTCTAAATCCTATTCGAAATTTGAGTTGCTTGCATTAGTTATATTTGATTTGAAAGTTATGTTAACCTGTGTTTCCCTAGGTGGGCGTAGCAATTTGGTTGGCCAACCAGACATGGCCACCTTGTATCTTAAGAGGTCAGAGAAGTTAGTGTCATTTATTATTGAGAAACTTAATCCTTCTGACTTAACTGTTCAGTCCTTCGGGGAGTTTCAAGTCAATGTTATCAAGACGTTGGAACGGCTTAGCGCAGTTGAATTCTTAAGTAAGTTCTCGTGCAGATATGAGAGTACTGAAAAGGCTTCCTTCGATGTTGCTTCGGAAAAAGTCCCTGATGATGATAAGTCCAGGAATGGGATTTCAGCTGTTATCATTGAGTATCTCAGGAAGTACAGTGTGGTTCTTGTCAAAGCTCTCCATGTTTCTTCTCCTCTTGCTGTTAAAGTAGCAGCCCTGGATTGGGTCCAAAGCTTGTGTGAGAATATTATTTCTGTTTACGAAAACTCAAATGCTAACACTTATTTCTATGAAGTGTTTGGTTATGTTGGTGTTGTTGGGAATATTATTTTCTCCGTTTTAGATGCTGCGTCGGACAGGGAACCGAAAGTGAGGTCATGTGTTGCATTGGTGTTGGAGCTGCTTCTGCAAGCAAGACTTGTGGACCCCATGTACTTTTACCCTATTGCTGAAGTGGTCCTAGAACAACTTGGTGATCCAGATGTTGATGTAAAATACACATATGTTGGGCTACTTGCCCATGTCCTTCCTACTACAATGTATGCGTGTGGTCTTGACGAGTATGGAATATCGACCACATTTAGTCCTGGTATTCTTAGGTTGGGCAATAGTTCAAATTTGCACTGGAAGCAAGTTTTTGCCTTGAAGCAACTGAATCTGCAACTTCACTCTCAACAACTTGTTTCCATTTTGAGTTACATTTCTCAAAGATGGAAGGTGCCTCTTTCTTCTTGGATCCAACGGCTCATTCATAGCTGTCGGAGGTCAAAGGACCTTGCTTTTAGTCAAACTGAGGAAGCAGGAAACTTCGGTGCCCCTGTTGTATGGGTTGACATCAAAATGGATGAAGATATTCTCGAAAGAAGTTGCTCCGTCAATAATCTGGCCAGTGCCTGGTGGGCTATACATGAAGCGGCTAGGTTTTGTATTGCTATGAGACTTCGGACTAACCTTGGTGGGCCCACCCAGACTTTTGCTGCATTAGAACGAATGCTTTTAGATGTTGCACACCTGCTCCAGCTTGATGGTGAGCAGAATGATGGGAACTTAAGTATGATAGGGTCCTCTGGTGCTCACTTGTTGCCAATGAGGTTATTGCTGGATTTTGTTGAGGCCCTAAAAAAAAAGGTATATAATGCATATGAGGGGTCTGCGGTTTTACCATCAACTACTCGCCAGAGTTCTTTGTTCTTTAGGGCTAACAAAAAAGTCTGCGAGGAGTGGTTTTCTCGTATATGTGAACCAATGATGAATGCTGGATTGGCACTACAGTGTCATGATGCTACAATTCAATATTGTTCTCTGCGTTTACAGGAACTCAAGAATCTTGTGGCTTCAGTCTTGAAGGAGAAATCTAGGGCCCAATTGGCTGAGAACCTCCATACTGTCAGTGATAGATTTTCTGGAGACATCTTGCGGGTTTTACGGCATATGGCGTTGGCTTTGTGTAAGATTCATGAATCAGATGCTTTACGTGGCTTGCAAAAATGGGTTTCAATTTCATTCTCTTCCTTGTTTGTGGAGGAAAACCAGTCTGTGAGTCAAAGTGGGGAAATGGGACCTTTTCTGTGGATCACTGGGCTCGTATATCAGGCTGAAGGCCAGTATGAAAAGGCTGCTGCTCACTTTACTCACTTGCTTCAGAGTGAAGAATCACTCAGTTCAATGGGTTCTGATGGTGTACAGTTTGCTATTTCCCGTATCATTGAGTGCTATACTGCTGTATCTGATTGGAAGTCTCTAGAGTCCTGGCTATTGGAATTACAAACACTTCGTGCTAAGCATGCTGGGAAAGTTTATTCTGGTGCTCTAACTACAGCAGGTAATGAGATTAATGCATTTCATGCCTTGGCACGTTTTGATGAGGGTGATTTTCTGGCAGCATGGGCATGCCTTGATTTGACCCCTAAAAGTAGCAGTGAACTCACACTTGATCCCAAACTGGCCTTGCAAAGGAGCGAGCAGATGCTTTTACAGGCAATGCTTTTCCAAAATGAGGGAAAAGTAGACAAGGTTCCATATGAACTACTGAAGGCCAAGTCGATGCTGGAGGAAACATTATCTCTTCTGCCGCTTGATGGGATAGCAGAGGCTGCAGCGCTTGCTACCCAATTGCACTGTATCTTTGCATTTGAAGAGAGCAAGCTCAAAGTCAGCCAAGACAAACCCATACAACATCAGTCGATATTAAGTTCATATATCCAATGGTCACAATCTCCAATTAGTAGGGTTCATCAAGATTGTAATCAATGGTTAAAAGTCCTCCGGGTGTATCGAACCCTTTTTCCAACTTCTCTGGCTACTCTTAAGATGTGTATGAATTTGTTGAATTTATCCCATAAACAAGGAAACCTATTTTTGGCTAACCGTCTAAACAGCTATCTGAGAGATCACGTGCCTAGTTTTCCTGAGGAGAGACACCGCGATTTTCTGAGCTTGAATTTACAGTATGAGGGCATCCTGCTTACGCATGCTGAAAACAAGTTTGAAGATGCTTTCACAAATCTTTGGTCATTTGTGAGGCCTTGTATGGTTTCTTCGAACTTGATAGCTTCTAGTGCTGAAGATAATACTCTTAAGGCCAAGGCTTGCTTGAAGCTCGCTGATTGGCTAGGACGGGATTATTCAAATTTGAGTCTAAATATCATTGTTCTCAATATGCGAGCAGATTTTAGCATTGATCATAGCTCTCTTCTTGGCCGAGGCGGACCCTCCTTTAGTGGTGAGAATCTAAGCTCTAGACTGAGTGTGGGTCCTATTATTGAAGAAATTAGGGGTACAGCTGTGAAATTGTCTACTCATCTTTGCCCTACTATGGGCAAGTCATGGATTTCATATGCTTCTTGGTGTTTTAATCAAGCCAGAGACTCTCTTTATAACCTACATGAATCAGTCCTTCACTCATGCTCCTTTTCTCCTGCTCTTGAAACAGAAATTTTACCTGAGAGGTTCAAGTTAAATGATGTTGAGATTGTAAGAGTGAAATCTCTGATTTTGCAACTTTTCCAGAATAAGGGTGATCCAAAAGGTTTCCAGGATGAATGGAGGGAACAGAAATTTTTGCTTGATTCTTCAGAACCTAATCTGGGTGATAACAATCCCGTAAGGGATTTAGCTCAGCAAGTAGTGAACATTATTGAAGCTGCAGCTGGGGCGCCAGGTGCAGAAAACTCTAGTGGAGAACGTCTTTCTGCTACAATAGCTTCTCAGTTGAAGATCTTTCTACTACGTGCAAATGTTGGCCTTGATGAAGCTGATATAGTATCTGCAGTTGAGGATTTACTTGAGATTTGGTGGTCTTTGAGGAGAAGAAGAGTGTCACTCTTTGGGCATGCATGTCACGGTTTTGTACAGTATCTGTCATATTCATCAGCCAAGCTTTGCCATGGTCAGTTCACTGGCTTTGATTGTGAGTCTTCAAATCAAAAAACTGCCAGCTATACCTTGAGGGCTACGTTATATGTCCTACATATTCTTCTCAATTATGGAGTGGAGTTGAAGGATACTCTTGAGCCTGCTCTGTTGACGGTTCCTTTGATGCCATGGCAGGTGATATGCTTCTTCTGCATTATTTGTTTTTCCTTGTTTCATTAGGCAAACATCATGTGCGGTGACAATCTTATTCTGTAGGAAGTAACACCTCAACTGTTTGCTCGATTAAGTTCTCATCCGGAGCAAGTGGTTCGGAAGCAGTTGGAAGGCTTGTTGACGGTGCTTGCCAAGCAATCTCCCTGGTCCATAGTGTACCCAACATTAGTTCATGTAAATGCTTTTGAAGAGAAGCCTTCAGAGGAGCTTCTGCACATACTGGGTTGTTTGGTAATGGAAATTGCTTTTATTTGATTGCTCGAGATTTATTTTCACACGGTGCATTATAATATTTTTGATATATTATATTTTTAACATCACTGGCAAAGTGGGCATAAACATATTGTAGAGTGTTCTCGATTCATCAAGATATACAAATCTAACCCTCTTTTCATTCATATGGTTATATCAGTCATGTGCTTGTTTATTCTTTGAAAGTTAAAATATGGCGCACTTTTGCTGCTACTTGAAGTTTCTAATTCTGCTAAGATCACTGTTAGGATAAAAAATGGATTAGTTTCTTCTTGTGGCTTTAGAGCCCTCCAACTTATCTCATTTTAGATTTTTGTGGGGGCTAAGGGATGAGTTAACAAGCATTTGCTGCTTCATTCCATGTTTTGCTTATTTGCTACATTCTTGTTCATCATTTGGATATGGTCTTTGTTCTAAGAGATTACTGCTATTTCCCTTCTGTGTCATATGGGAGGACAGCTTGTTTTATGGTTCTGGGATTGCTAACAAGTACGATGAGGACCAATAGATAAATGATCAAACTAAATTCAAGTTGAAAAGTGGGAGGGCTATGTGGGAACCCCATGCATATGGCTTCTAATATGTTTTTATGTTCTTAAAGTGCTTATTACATATCTACTAACTATTTTCATGATTCAAAATACCGAAAAAAATACGGTGTAGTGTGTAGTATGTGTGAACACTTGACTAAACATGAACTATACCAAAGAATATTTTATGGCTAAGCATCCATCCCTGAATCTGATCCTGCTTTATATTATTTTCTGAATAATTTTTGTAAAATAGCGTGCTAGATCTTCTTGAACTTTCTTTTTTAGATTTCATTGTTTCCTGGTTAAACTGGATCATGAGATGATTATAGCATAAACTTGTTACATGCAGAGAGAGCTCTATCCTAGGCTGATTCAGGATGTTCAGTTGATGATAAATGAGCTGGGAAATATGACTGTCCTTTGGGAGGAATTATGGCTCAGCACACTTCAGGATCTTCACACTGGTACCTGTCGCTTAAATGACACTTTTGTTTGTTATTATGCCATTTTATATTTCGTGATCTTGTCCTAAAGTCTTCATACAGTAAATTTACTGTATGTAACATTTAGCATTACTAGGGACTGCTACTTTCCTCTATGTTTTTCTGTAACCATGCAGAATTGCAGCACGATCGACTGTCTGACTCAATTTCATTTCAGATGTAATGAGGCGCATTAATTTGTTGAAAGAGGAAGCTGTCCGTATTGCAGAGAATGTCACTCTTAGTCAAAGTGAAAAGAACAAGATAAATGCTGCTAAATACTCAGCCATGATGGCTCCCATTGTTGTGGCCTTAGAACGCCGCCTAGCTACAACTTCTCGGAAACCTGAAACGCCTCATGAATTATGGTTCCACGAGGTGTACAGCGAACAATTGAAATCTGCCATTTTAACTTTTAAGACTCCCCCAGCATCTGTGGCAGCACTTGGAGATGTGTGGCGACCCTTTGATAATATTGCAGCATCCTTAGCATCTTATCAGAGGAAGTCGACAGTTTCTCTAAAGGAAGTTGCACCGCAACTGGCTCTTTTATCATCTTGCGACGTGCCAATGCCTGGTCTTGAGAAGCATGTCAAGCTATCTGAATCTGACGGCGGTCTCACTACTGATCTCCAAGGAATTGTCACAATTGCTTCTTTCTCTGAGGAAGTGGCTATATTATCAACCAAGACTAAACCTAAGAAATTTGTTATATATGGTTCAGATGGTCAGAAGTACACATATCTTTTGAAAGGGAGAGAAGATCTGCGTCTTGATGCAAGAATCATGCAGCTCTTGCAAGCTATTAACGGGTTTCTACGGTCATCTCGTGCAACTCGTAGTCATTCTCTTGGCGTTCGATATTATTCTGTGACTCCAATCAGTGGTCGAGCTGGTCTGATCCAGTGGGTGGACAATGTAATAAGCATATACAGTGTCTTTAAGTCTTGGCAAAACCGTGTCCAGCTGGCACAGCTCTCAGCACTGGGGGCTGGAAGTACAAAAGATTCAGTCCCTCCGCCTGTTCCCCGACCAAGTGATATGTTCTACGGTAAAATCATACCAGCACTCAAAGAGAAAGGCATTAGGAGAGTAATTTCGCGAAGAGACTGGCCTCATGAAGTCAAGTGTAAAGTTCTTCTGGATCTAATGAAAGAGGTTCCTAGACAGCTTCTTCATCAAGAACTATGGTGTGCTAGTGAAGGATTCAAAGCCTTCAGCTCAAAATTGAAAAGGTACTTTTTAACCAGTGCATAAAAGCTCTTCAATTTTTATAGAACCCAACTGAACTAAAACCTGTATTGACTGCAATATGCTGAAACCATGTTCATGATGTTATCTTTCTTTGCCACAAGTCATATGTCCTCTTGGCCTTTCCCATTTGCATTTGGCATTGTTAACTGGAATCAATCAACTCCTATGTGTTGGTGCACATGGTGATCCTCATTGCACATTACTTATAGCAGATCTGGAGTTGTCTTAAATAGTTTGACCTCTATGATGCAATCAAAGTGTGTGAGCTGAAGGTGTTAAGTTTTTCAGGTGTAAAAGGAAGTTCTATTTTGAGTGTCGCAACCGTTAGAATCATTAACAGAACTTAAAAGGCGAAGAAGATACTACTGCCAATCAGTAGTCAAGAATCCATACAGTGATGTCATACCTTTCATATAAGAAAAAGTAAGGGAAATATAACAGTTTTTTTTAAAGTAAGCCAATATTATTAAAAAGAAGAAAAACACGAAATACATAACAACGGAATCAACAGTATAAGAGAAAATACTGAAGAATCCTAACACAAAAAAAGGGAAACCAGAAAAGGGAACAAAAAGGCCCAAAGAACGGCAAGAACTCCCACCCACCCTCAACCCACTAGCCAACAAAACTCTTCCAAAAAAAACAAAAACACCCTCAACCCCCTAACAGTCCGGCCCAAAGCTCACAGTTTTCGTAGCGATCGAAGAAGACCCTTCATAGTTAACCGAAGACTTCAATCCCTTCAACTCCCTGAGCATCCTCCCCCCCGATTTTCGAGACGTTTTCGAACAAATCTACACCCGATCGCGTTCCAACGCTGCAAAGAGGTCCCTCAGCTTTTCCTCTTGACCACCACACGACACCCCAACCATCTGACCCACAAAAGAAACCATGTCCAAGACCCACGCCAGAGATTCTCCCCCCAAAGCTTTATGAGGGAAACTAATCGCCATGGGTTCGATCGAGCTATAGCTTCCATCCTCCGTCGCTAGAGATAGGGGTGAACAACCGAAGGTTCGGTTCGGTTTGAAGGTATTTTCGACAACCGAACCGAACGCAATCGGTTCCCCTTCACATCAAACCGAGACCGGCCGAATAAAATTGCTGGCCGAACAAACCGGCACAATTCTCCTCGGTCGGCGGTCGGTTTGTTCGGTTGGGCGTCTGAGCTTCAGGAATTCAGATGAAAATCATCAGATCAATGGAGTTCCCACTTGGGCATCACTCTCACACCCCACCACCACAGACGTAGAGATGATGATGATGTTGGCGATGAACCTGCAGAGTAGAATTACCCACCTCCCGGAACAACTGTGTTTGATGACTCACCACCTCCATGACCTCTGCCACCATCGTACTACGGAGAAGAAGAACCACCGCCTTATCTTACCCATGCCTACCACACCTCTCACGGACCGCCACCCCCTCCCTCTCCCAAGATTTTAGCCGCTACTCTTCTTTTCCATCAGAATCGCCACCTTCACCCATTAGAAATTATATACAGATTCACAAGAAAGAGAGAAAGAGATGGTGAGAGGGGGAACGACGCGGTAGAGACGAGGAGGGAGGAAAATTTTTTCCTAGGACTGGGGCGTTTGTCTCAGGAAAGAGGGGGAAGGCGTGGTAGGGTTAGGGCACGAAAGGTAAAAAAAATATTTAACCGACCTATGTAACCGAAAACCGAACCGATCTCTTCGGTTTTGACAAAGTATGGGCCGACAACCGAGCCAGCCCAACATCCAACCGCTCGCGTCAATGGGCTTCAGTTTTCAGCTCATTGTTGTTCACGCCTAGCTAGAGACCCATCAACACTACTGTCTAATCAAACTAAAGCCCCTCCCCCTACTAAAGAAGTTGTGGACCTCTCACCAGAATGAAGGGCAACTCCTAATTCCCCCAGGGAAGCCAATGAAGCTTTGTTGTCCTTGTCATGAAGTAAGGAAACAGGAGGAATAAGATTACAACCTTCAGCCGCTGAAGCCTCCAAAATAGAGTCACCGAGCTTCTCCAAGACCTCGGGCTCCACATACGGTCCAACCTCCATCTCTAGAGAGTGTGAGTCAAGAACTTGTCCCAAAGGGCTCTCAACACAAGCCAGGGTCTTAGACAAACCCCGAGAACACTCCCCCTCCTCCAGACCACCTAAGAGAGCCCCAGAAGAATGATCCAGCACTGCTCTCTCCTGGACGTCGGAGATCCCAACACAATTCTCCTGAACGTGGACCCCCTCCATCAGGACCCCACTCTAGAGCTTCCCAACCTGAATATCGGCCCGGTCTGTCTCCGAAAAGCAACATCTCGACGTCTCCAGCAAGCCAGAAGAGAAGCGGGTAAAAACAGCAAACATCATTTGACTGTTCCGGCGCGGGCGAGTCGCCGGATCCCAACATCCCCCAAGAACACGCCCCCTTCTCTAGACCACCTAATCTAGTCCCAGCATCAAAATCCAGCTCTACCCGATCCCCCTCGGCAACACAACGCTCCACCACACGATGAGAGAAGGCCCCATCGAGCACAACATGGACCTCCCCCATCAGCAGACCACTCTGGCACATCCCAGCAGCTAGATCGGCCTCTTCTGTCCTCGAAAATCCTATAGATTGCGTCTCCAGCAGTCCAAAAGCATTTCAGGTCCAAACGGCATTAGAAACAAGTGCCATCTCCGGCGCCGGCAAGTCGCCGGAACTCATCTTCGACACCCCAAATCGGATCGCCGGAGGCACGCTTATCGCCGGCAAGGCGCTTTGGCCAACCTCCAAGCTTCGATGATGGAGATCTGAGCTGTCGGCTATCTCAGCCTCAGCAGCAAGCGCAAGGTGGGTCGGCCAGTCCTCAGGCCCACTCGACTCCCACTTCTCCTTGCATTCCAAATCATCTTCTAACTGACCAAGAATTGGGCCCGAGCACAAGCCGGATTTTCCTCCGAAAATATTGGCCAAGCCCTTAAAATTTTGGCTCACCATTTTAAAACCGCATTTTGTGCAACTTAAGCCCCTCCAGGGCCCATCCTCAGACCCTAACGCCACATTCCTCTTCTTCACCAATCCTATCAAGCCGTCCACCTCATCCTTTAGCTTCAATAAATGCTTCCACACCACATTTTCAAACCCAGCCGCCGAATCAGAAAACTCAACACAAACATAGTTCTCGGGATTAAGCAGTCCCCCCTAGGATGTTTGCTTGCGTCTCGAACGGAACACATACAACCCCAGACTTTTGCACGCCTCTCACATCATCTACAACTTTTATGATCTCCTTCCTCCCCACCGTTTCCATCTTCTTCTCCGATAGACCTGACCTTGCCATATCTGCAAAGGAAATGCCTTCCTTGATCGTAGCAACCTCACTCTCCATCCTCTTACGTCTAAGAACGTTGATGACCGCTATAAGCTCCTCACAGATTTTAACAAAGGACTGCCACCCAGCACTTGACTTCCCCTCCGGTATCATCACTACCCCACGACGTCGCTGCTCCCCGAACTCAACCAGAGCCATGAACCTTCCACTTTTGTTTGATCTCCTCTGAGCAAGGAATGCACGCGAGGATTCATTGAATCTCTCGGGAAAATCCTTAGAATCCAGTTTTCCAAAGAGATTCGACAACCAAACCACCCCATACCTTCCAAAGCGAATGAAACTGCAAATTTCTCAGTCAACGTAACCACCCCAAACTACTGAAATATAACAGTAACCCCCTGTACGTTGATCTTTCAGCTTTTAAGGCTTAGTTTTAAAGTTTAGCACGTTATGACCCCAGTTTAATTTTTTTTTTAAATCAATGGCTTTTATTTATTTAGATCTCTCTGAAATAGCCCAAAATTACATTTATATCTGCATCTAGATTTTTTTTTGAAAATTAGAAGCGGAAAAATCGAATAACATGCAATTGGCCTTGGTGGTGAGGGGCACCCCTGCCCTCTGTGTAAGTAGGGCCGTGAGGAAGGGGGAAATCGCATAGTCCTTCATCTGGCCCACTTCACGTGGGTTTGGCCACACTGATGCCTGTGGCGCCTCTGCGCATGCTCTGTGGCTTGGTGTCTTCATGGCTCACCTTTATGGTTTGGGGAACACCTAGTTTCCTTTTTTCCTCTCTCTTAGTTCTTATTTTTTCTTTATATTTTGTCTTATCCAAGAGATATAAATAAACTTTTTTGTTATTTCTGAGGGGTACAAGTAGACAAAGGTCCCTTGATCTTAAAAGTACCAAGAGTGAGGTCTTGATGTGCCAAATTTGAAAAATGGGCACTAATAAGCCAAAGGACACAAAGCATAGGTGCTGTTTTATGGATTTCCCGAAGATATTGTCCTTAGAGCTATAAGATATTATCATTACTGTGCGTAAGACATGAATAAAAACATAGAAAGATTTCATTATCTTTAACTTGGTATGACTAGTACTGGGGTATTAGTTTCACATTCTCCTCACCTTTATAAATGCTATTTCTGCAACTCCTGAGCACTTATTTTCTGATACTCAGCATTGGACACCACGTATTTGGATATTATTTGAGCCCAAAGTCATGACTTATGAAGGATGTTAGGTCACTACAATAACTGATGCCAATATTTTGTGTGCTTGTTGTGATGTTATACAGTTTTTCTGTGGCACATTAATTGTGTTCATAGTCGCACATTTGCCAAAGTATCTGAACATGGATGGTTAATTAAAGTTGCCACATTACTCCAGTTAAGTGCTTCAAATTACACTAGCGGCCATTTTGGTTCAGATGTATGGAATGGTTCCTGCTATTCACTACTTGTATATTTTGGGCAGTCAACTGTTGTTGTATTTGGGCCATAACTGCGGTCTCTATTTATCTTAAAAAAATGACAATTTGTTTAGAGAAGTGAACTTGATTTTGAAGTTTGCAACTTCTTGGACCTCACCACACCAACATCCTTATCTGTCCCAGCTATGGAGCTAGTTTTTTTCATCTAAATACCTGGTTGCTAATTTGGAAGAGAACCAGTGTGAATAAAAATGAACATTGGGCAAGGAACTTTGACTATTGATGGCTTCCATAGTTAATTTTCTTCTTCCACAATTTGCTCTTTTATAGGGTGGTACACGTGTTATCTTATTATTTCTATGTTCAGAAATTATAAACTTTGTTTACTAAATTTTGTGTTGCAAAATATGAAACTCTAGGACCATCACTTTTGGTGTTTTTTCGACTTGTAGGTATTCTGGGACTGTTGCAGCCATGAGCATGGTGGGCCACATTCTGGGTCTGGGTGATAGGCATCTGGATAATATTCTTATAGATTTCTGTACAGGAGATATTTTACATATTGATTACAATGTTTGTTTCGATAAAGGGCATAGACTAAAAGTTCCAGAGATAGTTCCCTTCCGTCTTACACAGACACTTGAAACAGCTTTGGGGCTGACTGGAACAGAAGGCTCCTTTAGGTCGAACTGTGAAGCGGTTGTTGGTGTTCTGAGAAAGAACAAGGACATACTCTTAATGTTACTAGAAGTGTTTGTTTGGGATCCACTGATTGAATGGACACGTGGAGATTTTCATGATGATGCTGCAATTGGTGGTGAAGAAAGAAAGGGCATGGAGTTGGCTGTTAGCTTGAGTTTATTTGCATCACGAGTGCAGGAAATTCGTGTTCCCTTGCAGGTACTTGTTCCTTTGAAAATCGAGCTTGTATATTCCTCTGTTTGAAGAAAAGATGAATATGTTGCTCTTGAAACTATTTAAAACATAATAGTTCATGGTATTTCTTCTTTCTCTAGCCCTGGTGGCTGTAGCCAATGTTGCACATTGGTTGCAATGTCTTTGTGATGGATTTTCATTTTTACTATATTATAGTGAATTTTAGAGTTCATTTATCTGGCCCCATAGCCTGGCTAGTATTTATCACTTAGCATGCCACGGCATATGGAGTATCTTGTCTATCATATTTTTGTCTGTGACTTAAAAGATTTTTGTTATTGCCCTTTAATCACGAGCAGGAACATCATGATCTTTTTTTGGCCACTCTACCGGCGATTGAATCTTCACTTGAGGTATGACAGAGTACCACTCCACAAGTATTTCAGCTACTTAAAAAAGATATGAGCTTTTCTAATTTGTCCTTTTAATTTTAAGCTTTATCTTGACTTTACAAAATTTATGTTCCAGAGATTTGCTGATGTTCTAAATCAATATGAGCTTGCCTCTGCTGTTTTTTGTCGAGCTGATCAAGAGAGGTCTAAACTGATTCTGCATGAGACAACCGCAAAGTCAATAGTTTCTGAAGCAACTTCTAATTCAGAGAAAACTCATGCATCATTTGAAACTCAAGCTCGAGAATTTGCTCAAGCAAAGGCTGTCGTTGCTGAGAAAGCTCAAGAGGCAACAACCTGGATAGAGCAGCATGGAAGGATCCTTGATGCTTTAGGAAACAATTTAATTCCGGAAATGAATGCTGGCTTAAATCTAGGTGCTATGGAAGAAGCTTTTTCTCTTACATCTGCTGTTCTGGTGGCAGGTGTTCCATTAACTATTGTTCCTGAACCAACACAAGTACAATGTCATGATATAGACAGAGAAGTTTCTCAGGCCATAGCTGAGTTGCATGATGGAATCTCTACTGCCACAACTGCACTCAGAGGATATTCTCTGGCTTTGCAAAGAATCCTACCCCTAAATTATCTTTCAACCAGTGCAGTGCATGGTTGGGCACAAGTTCTGCAACTGTCTGTGAATGCCCTTTCCTCTGACATCCTCTCTCTCGCTCCAAGGCAGGCTACAGATAATATGGAAAAAGTACAAGGGGATAATCTTGATTATGTCAAACACAGGCATGCTGATCTATGTCTCAAAGTGGAGAAGTATGCTGTAGAGATGGAGAAAGTTGAAGAAGAGTGTGCTGAGCTAGTCAACTCTGTTGGCTCAGAGACCGAGTCAAAAGCTAAGGATCGTGTTCTGTCTGCTTTTATGAGATATATGCAGTCTGCTGTTGTTGTGAGGAAAGAAGATGCTCTTTCTTCCAGTCAACCCGACCAATCTAAATATGATGGGACAAGGGATGCAAGGTTGCAAGGAGAGCTGGAAGAGAAGAAGGAGAAGGTGTTATGTCTATTGGATGTAGCTCTTATTTCTCTGTATAACGAGGTTAAGAATAGGCTGCTGGACACTTTTAGTGGTTCAGCAAGAGGAAGAAGTGCAAACAGGAGATTGCTGTCTGATTTTGGAACTATTTTTTGTGAGTTTGAAGAGCAAGTTGAGAAATGTGTTCTCCTGGCAGGCTTCATTAATGACCTGCAACCATCCATCAGTGGGGAGATACCTAGTGTAGATACAGATAAAGACCATTCAACGTATCTTTCAGAAGAGAATTGGGCTTCCACTTTTAAATCCAGTTTACTTTCCTGTAAGAATTTACTTGGGCAAATGACCGAAGTTGTCCTGCCAGATGTGACAAGGTCTGTGATTTCGTTCAGTACAGAAGTCATGGATGCATTTGGATTAATCTCGCAAATTCGGGGTTCTATTGATACGGCAGTGGAGCAGCTTCTTGAGGTTGAAGTGGAGAGGGCATCTTTGGCTGAACTGGAACAGAACTACTTTATCAAGGTTGGCCTCATTACTGAGCAGCAGTTGGCTCTTGAAGAGGCTGCTGTGAAAGGCAGGGATCATCTCTCTTGGGAGGAAGCAGAGGAGATTGCCTCCCAGGAAGAAGCTTGTAGGGCACAGCTGGACCAACTCCATCGAACTTGGAACCAGAGGGATGTACGTAGTTCTTCACTCGTAAAAAGAGAAGCTGACATAAGAAATGCCTTAATTTCTTCAGAACGCCATTTTCAGTCTCTAGTTTCTGCTAATGAGAAGAGGGAGCAGCATAAAAGCAAAATGCTACTATCCACACTAGTTAAGCCCTTCTCTGAATTGGAGTTTATAGATAAATCTTTTTCTTCACTTGCTGTTTCTATAGTTTCTCGCTCAAATGACATTGCTGATTTTGTTGATTTGATGAGTTCTGGAAACTCAATATCCGAATATATCTGGAAGTTTGCTGGCTTGCTGGATAGCCATTCTTTTTTTGTTTGGAAAATAGTCCTTGTGGATTCTTTTCTTGATTCATGCATACATGATGTAGCTTCATCTGTGGATCAAAATTTAGGATTCGACCAGCTCTTCAATGTTGTAAAGAAAAAGCTAGAGGTCCAGCTTCAGCAACATATTGGTCAGTACCTGAAGGAGCGAGTTGTTCCTGCTTTTGTAGCTGTGTTGGATAGAGAAATTGAGCATCTGAAGCAAATAACAGAGGCTACAAAGGATATTGCTCTCGATCAAGTGAACAAAGATGTTGGGGCTGTGAAAAAGGTCCAACTTATGCTTGAGGAGTACTGCAATGCTCATGAAACAGCGAGAGCAGCAAGGTCAGCGGCTTCCCTTATGAAAAGGCAGGTAAATGAGCTCAGAGACTCTCTTCGCAAGACTAGCCTAGAGATTGCTCAGATGGAATGGATGCATGATACCTTGAGACCCTCCCATAGTACCAGGCTGACATTTCAGAAATTTCTTTCTAGTGATGATAACTCATATCCCATTATCTTAAGCCTCAGCAGAGCCAAAATAGTGGAAAATATACAATCTGCTGTGTCAAAATTAGCTAGAGGAATGGAGTGCCTGCAGGCTTCTGAGCGAACTTCTGTTACAGCAGAAGGGCAGCTTGAGAGAGCAATGGGGTGGGCTTGTGGTGGGGCAAATTCGAGTGCAACTGGCAATGCTTCAACTAAGAGTTCCGGAATTCCTCCTGAATTCCATGACCATTTGACGAGGCGACAGCAGTTGCTGTGGGATACCAAAGAGAAGGCGACAGATATCATGAGAATTTGCATGTCAGTCTTGGATTTTGAAGCATCAAGAGATGGGATTTTCCGGTCTCCAGGAGAGATTCATCTTTATAGGACCGGTGGTGATGGCAGGGGTTGGCAGCAAGCTTACTTGAATGCACTAACAAGATTGGAAGTTACCAATCATTCTTTCACCCGTGAGTTTGTGGTATTCCTCGGTTATTTTTTGTTCTCAAAGATGACAGTTCCATGTGAGTGGTGAGTGTATTATTCTTTTTTCCCATTTTAGGTACCGAACATGAATGGAAACTTGCACAAAGCAACATGGAAGCTGCTTCCAGTGACTTATATTCTGCAACTAATGAACTCTGCATTGCCTCTCTTAAAGCAAAATCTGCTTCAGGTTAGATGTCTTTTACTAATGTTCATCACTACATCCTTACGAGCAACATACTTAAAAACATCTTGTTCATGGACATATGTGTGTTCATTGCTTACTTTTGCTGATATTTTTTGGTAGATTGTAAAGTTCATTTTTTATTTATTTATAGGTGACTTGCAAAGCACTGTTCTTGCTATGGGGGATTGTGCATATGAAGCCAGTGTTGCATTGTCTGCATTCTGCCGTGTTTCAAGGAGCCATACTGCCTTGACTTCTGAATGTGGTTCCATGCTTGAAGAGGTGAGGCCTTGATGGTAATTGGGGCTCATCAGATTTCTTGTGGAAAACTTCCTTCAAACTTATAAATTGTGTGACTGAGGAAATGCTACTCTTGCTATGTTTTCGTGGGTGATTAGAGGCATGAGCGTATTCAATTGGGTCTCTTGCAATTGATAATGAACTCATGGTTTTTCTATCGTTCCCCAATCAATGGCATGTAGTGGTTGTTGGGTTTTCTGAATCTACCGGGGCTAGATTTTCACAGAATTACTCACAGGGCAATGAGTGAATCTTGTCCCTTAGAGCAGAGTCTACTGGCAAGTTATTTATTGGTGAATTTCATCCGTCTGATGGAGTCTAATTTATGTTCCTCATTTACAAACTAATGTGATAAACAATTTCATTCATGAGCCATTCTAAAATTGGGGAAGACATGGGTTAATTAGATTTCTGTTCATGTGATCCAGCAAAATCATGTGGTAATCTGAGTTATTTAATATCTTATTGTGGTATTGACAGTTCACTGATATCTTCGTACTCCTTTTAGGTCCTGGCAATAACAGAAGACCTACAAGATGTTCACAGTCTGGGAAAGGAGGCTGCTGCAGTACACCGCTCTCTTATGGAAGATCTTTCAAAGGTTTTCCTTTTCTCTAAATTTGGTTGCAAATAGTTTTTACTGACAATTGTTTTCTGAAGTTTTTCATTAGTGTATGCTGTCAATGATTACTTGCTAACGTGAGTAAACAGGTGTATGTATGTGGCTACTTACTTTCCAGATATCAGCGAATAGAGTGTTCTGAGAATTTTTGCTTATCCGGATCTGCTTTGAAGTCGCAACAATATAATCCAGTTTTCTTACACCTTGTACAGGCAAATGCTATCCTTCTTCCACTTGAAGCAGTGTTGTCTAAAGATGTTGCTGCTATGACTGATGCTATGGCTAGAGAAAGGGAGACAAGTTCAGAGATATCTCCCATTCATGGACAAGCCATATACCAGTCCTATTATTTTAAAATTAGGGAGGCTTGTCAGACCGTTAAGCCCTCGGTACCATCAATCACATTATCTGTGAAGGGACTCTATTCCATGCTGACCATGCTTGCACGAACTGCAAGTCTGCACGCTGGCAATCTTCATAAAGTACTTTTACAATCCGGAGATTAAACTTGTCAATCATATGCTGCTTTTACTATATTTTGGACATAGCAAGATTACTGAATGCGAATACATTCTTCTTTGACAGGCTCTTGAAGGGTTAGGAGAAAGCCAGGAAGTTAAATCACAGGGAATGAATGTGTCCAGGACAGATATTGCTGGTGATGCTACAGAATTTGTTGACAAGGAGGGAGGAACCCCCTCCACATCTGAGAGTGGAAGCACTGAAAAATTTCTTGGTGTTGATGAAATTTCTTGGCAAGATAAAGGATGGATATCTCCACCAGAGAGCATCTGTAGCAGCATCTCAGAATCTGGCATTGAGCTAGCTAAAGAAAATATTCCAGATTGCTTAAACGACCTAGCAGAAGAGATGGAGCAGCTGTCATATGGGTCTGGTGCCTCAGGTTATCAAAATTCTGGTCCATTTCCTCATACGGGCGCCGAAGAAATCTCACATTCTACGGAGTCAGAATCCAAATATGTGGAGGTGAATGTGATTGATACAAGTTCTGCGAAGTCAACTATGAATGAGCCAAATGAATTTCTCAAATCTGTGACAGCACCAGGTGATGAATCCATCACCCTTCCTGCTGACAGTTTGTGCTCCTCGAATAAGAACTCAGATGAGAAGTCTGGGGGTAATAATGAGCTAGTTTCATTGAGCAAAGCGAAGATTGAAGATGAAGATCATGAAGTTCCAAGACCAAATGTGCATGCTTGTAGTCGAGTAGGCAAGGGTAAGAAATCAAGTGTATGCTATCAAATAATCCACACTAATAGTTTCTTGCATGTTTGGCTTATATATCTGAATAAGATCTATGTCGTATAGGAAACAGCACAAGGTCTGCCATGAAAACTTTTACAGATCTCCTGTGTCAAATTACTAAACCATGAACATGACTATATGATGAGAATCCGTGACTGAGGAAATTAAATTAGTTCTTGAAAATAAACTGCATAAATTTACAATTTTAAGTGTTTCTACCCATGACACTTACTGGAGGTTTGAACAGTCTAGTTATTGTAGAGTGTCTAGCAAGTTGCAAATTGAGAATAAATTGGGGAAAGAGGACCTAGTTGTCACTTTCTTGTTTGTACTGATGTCATTGCCAGGTAAAAATGCTTATGCAATGTCGGTTTTGAGGCGAGTTGAGATGAAGCTAGACGGTCGAGATGTTGGTGACAACAGGTACTTCCTTTCTTTGAAACTCTTTACTAGGTTTTAGTTTAAATTCTAAATCAGAGTCAATTTTGGTTGGACTTCCAGGGATGTTAGTGTTGCAGAGCAAGTGGATTATTTACTTAAACAAGCCACAAGCATAGATAATCTTTGCAACATGTATGAAGGTTGGACACCATGGATTTGAAATTGTGGAGCACAAGCGCTTTAGATGCAAGCTATGATCTCAAATTACTTTGTGAGGGGTGGAGTGTCAGGCATGTTCAGGGGTGTTTCATTCACTTTTTATGCTAAATGACAGGCATCTGGATCTCTTAACATTTGACCTTGTACAAGAAAGCCATTGTACCAATTGCCTCAGCTGAGGCAAACCTGACCTGTTACCTGAGCAAACCCATATTTGGTTTCACAGCCTCCTGATTTTGCAGGACTGAATGAGCCATGGGCATCTTTGATGAGATATTTTGCATGAAATACGAAGAGCTGCTTTGGATGGTGCGATCCAAGTATGTTCGGTTTGGCCCATGCATCCCTTAAAGGCGTCAGTTCTTCAGACAGGACACATTTTCAAGCCCATTCAAGACATCTCATGTTAGCATGGGTCCCTTATCAGATTGGTTCTCATTACATGGAGAACAGACTCTGGTATTAATCAGCCTCTGTCCTCTGCCTCCTCTGCATTTAAAGCCTTTTGTCTTGAGATGATGAGACCTTGCAGTCCTGCTACTCCTATGTAGAGACACCGTAGAACGATTTGGACCCATTCTGTTGATGGCTGAAGGAGAAAACGTTATGTGCTTTCAAGAGAGAGGATATCAGTTCCAGGTGCCCTTCTACCATGATAAATTACTTTGAGGCACGTTTTTGGGTTCAAATATCTGCTGATGAAGTCGGTCTGCATTAGCCAAACATCAATATGGTATATTGCTGATATGCTTCTCGACATGAGTAGTCATTTTATCCTGTTGTGATATGTAGTGATTCAATAATAGCCATTGGTCTTTCTCTTCTTTTTTGTCTTTTTCTTTGTCTTTTTAAAGTATTTGCCCTATCATGGTCTGAATTTAACAGAGTATTCCGAATATACCCCAGCAGCAGGATGAAACCTGAGGCATATCTGCAAAGTTATCCATTAATTGAAGCAGCTCATTGCCGTCATCTATGGACGAATCTAATTCTGGCTTTCAGACTTGCGCCAAAAAGATGTGAATCTTGACCGTCTATATGTTACAAGGGAACCAATTTGTAGGGCAGGCGCTAATAGGTAAGATCCATGTGTTCTTTCTCTTTGAAGTACATATCTTAGAATGAAAGAAGAAGACATTCAAGAAGAAGAAGAACATAGGGGTGCGATTAGACATTTGTTTTGATGTAACTATAATACAACCCTGCCTGTTACTTAGACACCAAACTCACGTAGGGTCAAGTCATATCTTGCAAATTCATGTCACATTTGATAGGCTTAACTTTCATTTTATATTTGAAAAGTATTACATAACTGCTACGTTTACATAAAAACGCAATTAAGGATCGAAATATTGAGATCATGGAACTCTAGTCCGGCTAGTATCGGAAGCAGCTTATCTTTTTGTTTTGTTTTGTTTTTTTCTCCTCCTTAAGTTGCTCCTTTGTCCATTCATTTAACTATTGTCGGAATCCACAAGTAATTACCAAGGATGGTTTTACTGTGTTTTGTTCTTTTTCTTTTAAGAAATGACTACTACAGTCTGTAATTTATTAGATAATCTCACAAGGAAGAATTATGGTAACATTAAAACTTTAGTGTTTGTAAACCCAAAATATTGGAAAAAAATTTATCCATCCAAAATTTTTGCATGCAAACATAAATAATTCAAAATTTTGGTTAAATTTTTTTTAAATGATTTATCTTCCTCAAATTATCTTTTTCTATTACAATAAATATATATAAAAAAAAATCACTCAAATTATCTCTCTTTTCTTTTAAATTCTTTCTTATAAAATTATACTTTTTTCACTAAATCTAATAGAAATTTAATTTACTTCATTTTTCACAACATTCTCAATTTTTTTAAAAAAATCTTATCATGAATTTTTAATCTATAGGAACAAACAGCATTTGGGATATAATTTTTTTTTTCCTTGAGACTGATACTTCGTTTTTTAGCTAATGAGTTGGTAATGTCTTTCGGATCCACCCTTATTTGGTAAACCGCTGGCGAGTCGGAGTTCCGGTGGGGGCTCCCTTCGTATTATTCATTCTAACGGCAATTGTGTGCTGGACTTTATCCGTTCTGCACACCAGGAGACTTGGAGTTTAGACTTTTTTTTTAAATGGGATAAATCCAGATACCAGTAGCTTGCTGTGGTTTTGACTTCCTGTGGGAACAAAAGAGTCCGACTTAAAGCGCCCGTGTATGTTCCAAAGCATACGGATAAAAAAAATACGAGAAACTAGAGTTCGCCTCTTAAGATGATCCTTCTGATATACCTCCACTGAGACTTCTTATATAAACCCGACGGCTGACTTCAACGGATCAACCATCACAAACCTTCAAAAGTATCTCAAAAACAACTTAAACATCTTCTTCTTGATTTTCAGTCATGTCTGCGCTGGTGGATATCTGGACTAGTGAGCTTGCCAAGATGCGGGAAAAGGGTCAAACCATGTTTTCTAATGGCTCGAGCCCTGCCAATGCTGCGTCCAGCCAGAAGATTCAACCGATTAAGGAGGGCAGCTCAACCGGGTTGGTTAAAGCTTTTAGCCAGTTCATGCGAGCCGCCAACTCACCTGTGTCGCCGCGGTACTCGGAGGCTTCAGTTTCTATGCTCGTTGAGTACTTGAGTGCTTGAGAGTTAATGCCACCGTGTCTTTCTTTTGTTTCTCCTCCTGTTGTCTATGGCCCCTTCCCGAGTACTTCGGCCAACGAGACTTGTAAATGTCGCTCTTGAAATTCTAAATAAAAATATGTTAAATTAAATTAACTGCTGTTATAGATGGAAAAAGTACCAAGGACTTGTTTCTAGTCTTTAAAAATGGCATTCCACTTGACGGGTCTAGTCTTTATAACATGAATGGCGTTCCAATTCTTTAACAATGGCTTGTGATCTCTGCGTTGCCTCTGTCAAAGCAAAGTCAGCTGCTGTCTGCAGAAGAAGTAATTTAAGGAAAAGAGCTCAAAACACGAGCCTCCTTAAGCACATGTTCAGGTAACAAAGTAGAACTAAAAGAACCAAAAGCAGAAGCAGAAAACGCTCATTGGGCAATAGAATGAGTAAACCAATTAATAGAGCGAGGAATCCATCCCAAAGAGTAGTCAACATGTCGAGAGAAGAAGTCCCTAAGAACACAAATCTGATATGATAAAATAGGTCCAGAGGGTAACTCAGAATCCAACACCAAGTCACACAAGGACTGACAATCAGTCTCAAAATCAACATCAAACCAGTTCATCAAGACAACAATATTAATAACTGAAACAAGCGTAGAAGATTCCCCAAAAAGAGAATTGATGCTTGAGAATTACTTTGTATACAAATGACAAAGAGAGCCTACTGAGTCTCTGAAAGCAGTGGCCAAAACAACCACTTGACCTCGTAAAGCAACATCAACATTGCACTTGAGCCGTCCCTGTAAAGGAGGACGCCAACTAATACATCGAGAAGTTGCTGAGATACGCCACGCCTGAACATGTTCCACAAAACGACGATGAACCATTCAAATCATTGCCGAGATCAATAGCCACGCCCTGGTGAATTACCTTATTCCTCCAAAACCAAATAGTATCAAGAACAAGTGCCGCATTCAAAGAGAAAACTTGTTACCCATCCTCAACAATATGGAGAAATCTGCGTGGTTGAATACACAGCCAAATCAATTGCTGAATAAAGGAGCAAGGGAGTTACACAACATCCAAAGGACAATTAGACTCCCTCCACAAAGTACGAGTAACAGGGCATTGCACAAACAAATGCCACCCCACTTCCGGCATAACAGAACACAAGGGACACTTAGCCAACTCCACATCATTCAAAACAGCTCCCTTACCACTACCGCCTGGATCTTCCCTCTAAAAGGAAATGCATCCATCGCACATCGCACATCGAAATAGTTTTAAACGATCTTGAATATCCAACGTCCACAACAACTGTCAATCCTGCTCAATAAACAACCTAGGAATGTAGTGATCCTACTTCAAAAGATTATAAGAAGATTGAACTGATAATAGACCCCTGGCATCAGGAGTCCAAACCAGTTCAACACTCACATCTGGAACAAGAGGGAGAAAAGAACAAATAACAAGGGCAGATTCCTTCTCAAACAGAGAAAATAAAATCTTCGGGCGCCAAATATTGCCTTCAAAATCGAAGAGATCCACTATAACCAAAGGTTGTAGACTAGGTGCCCTGTTCGAGCGCCAAACAGGACGAAAGTTCACAAGACCAGGGGCCTAAGGATCCTTCAAGGCCTGAATATGTTGACCCCTCCCGAATCCCAACACATTCCCTTGAGAAGTAAATATCTAATCTGGAGAAACCCCTGCCAAGCCTAGGAAGAATTATGACCACGAGAATCTGCAAAAAATGAGCAATGCCGAAAATACTTAGCCTTCATTAAACGTGCCCACAAATGATTCGGATGAGCTAAAAGCTTCCAGCACATCTTGGATAGCAATGCTCGATTAAAATCAAAACAACGCCAAGACCAACACCACCCCAACACTTCGGCATACATATGCAGGACCAAGCCACAGGTGTAAAATGATGATTATAAGCATCACCAAGACTTGGGAACCATAAGGGAAGCCATATGATATTGGGGCATGGCAGCGACAGTAGCTCTTAACAAGTTAGTCCTCCCCGCTTGGGAGAGGACTTTAGCTTTCCAACTCAAAAGCTTGTTCAACACCTTATCACGCATATGTTGGAATGCATGTAACTTCAATCTAGACATAATTAAAGGAAGTCCTAAGTAACGACTACCCAGCCACGTCTGTGTAAGTCCCAAACAATTACACAAAGAAACTTGAACCTCCATAAGTGTATTACGACTGAACGCAATGGAAGAGTTCCTTTGATTCCCTTTTGTCCTGACCAATCAGCATATTGCTGAAGAATGCCCTGCACAACAACAACAACCTCTCTCCCATTTGCACTAATAAAAAACATCAAATCATCAACGAACATCAAATGAAACACAACAGGATCCCCTCGAGCCACTGAAAATCCCATGAATCCACCCCAACTACTCCTCTTTCACAACTAAAAGAGTAAGAACTTCCATGCACAAAATAAAAGATAAAAGGTTACAAAGGATCACCTTGTCGAATACCCCGTGAAGGCTTGAAAAATCCAAATGGAGACCCATTAAGCAAAATAGAAAAAGTTGCAGTCAAAACACACGGTGAAACTCACTGCACCCATCTCCTGTCAAAGCCAAAACAAAGCAAAACCCGCTCAATGAAAGGTCATTCCAACCGATCATAAGCACGCTCCATATCAATCTTAATCGCTGCCAACCCTTTTCTACCGCTCTTCATCTTCATTGTATGAAAAGTTTCTAGTGCAATATTAATGTTCTCCTGGATGGATCTACCAGGCACAAATGCAGCATGTGGAAAAGAAATCAGATTGTTCAGAATTCGCCGAAGCCACTTAGTAAAAATCTTAGTAATCACTTTATAGGCCACATTACAAAGACTAATGAGTGATAAGGGAATGATGATCCTCCTAGGAATCAGAACAATCATAGTATGGTTCAACCTTTTAAGAAGGAAACCTGATTGTAAAAGTTGTTGAACAATACACAAAACATCCACCTTAACAGTAGGCCAATAAGTTTGATAAAAGAGCTTAGTCATACCATCAACCCCTGGTGACTTAGTAGCTCCCAAATTACGAACAACAACAAAAATTTCAGCCTCCTCAAGAGTAGCACAAAGGCACACATTATCCTCCAAATAAATCAACTGATGAACCAACTCATTTAAATCATCCAAAGAAACTGGTGGAGCCGTAACATACAACTACTGGAAATATTTCACAATATGGTCACCTATCACTTGCCAACCACTAAGACAACCCCCATTAGCAACTTTCATAGACTCAATGCAATTACGACGATGCTGAATAACCATAGAGAGGTGAAAGAAACTTGTATTCAGATCGGGGGTAGATAACCACGTAACACGAGACTTAGCTTTCCACAAATCCTCATCTTGACGACACAATGCTCCAATAGCATATTGAATCGAATGCTCTCTATCACGATCAAACGCAGCATTAGGGAGACTCTGAACATGATCCAACAACTGTTCTAGACTACATAACTAATTTTGAATGTGACCAAATTTAACACGATTCCACACACGAAGGGCTTCCCACGTAGATTTAATTTTAGAACATAAAATAAATCTAGACAACCTCAAACAGTGATGCCGCCAAGCATCTGCCGCCACCTAAAAACTCTTAGGGTCCTTAGCCCAAAATGATTCAAAACGAAAAGGCCTAGGTTCAGCTCTTGAACCCCACTCCGTATTCAAAATTATTGGAGCATGATCAGAAGCATACCGGGGAAGATGTTGCACCAATGCACGTGGAAAAAGAAGACGTCAGCTACCATTGGGAAGCCCCTTATCCAATCGTTCAAAAATAGCTTGACTGGACTTCTCGCATTGGAGAAAGTTGATGAGGTAATTCTCCTGGCATGAGGTCTTGGAATTCTTCTAGCACGACTGTAAGCTCTACTGGAATAACATCATCGCTTTGCTTGGTCTCTCGGCCCATAAAACAAAAGATTCATTTGGTCTCGCGAACCTCCTTAAAAAATGAACTGATGTTTAATAAAGACTTTAAAGGTTGCATATTGTCAAAACTGGAAACTCCCAAGGGCTCCAACACTATTCGCCGCCCTCCAAAAATAAAAGAATATGCATTTTTATAGCCATCATAATGCACCCATCTATCATAGAGCCACAACCTCCCCAATAAGACATGACAAACAATCATGGGGATAAGCACGCACCACACCATATCTTGATAATGTTTTCTCGGTGCTAAGTTAACTAAACTCTGATACTGGACAGGAAACCATGAGTAAAAGGATTCCCCGTAAAATCTAAATCCATCAAACCATGAGTTAAAGCTAACTGATAAAGCCCATTCGCAGAAGAGGAAGGAAGGGCATGCCACCTCGCTTATCAATATTACTAGTAACCGCATTGAAATCACCTAAAATCACCCACAGACCATCAAAACCCAAACCCGCACTATGCAATTTACTCCAAAATCCAGCTTTCTAATGCCAATACGGAAGACCATACACCACAGACAACAACCAAGGCTGATGAGAAGGATCAGAGGAAACAACCAAGTTAGACAGATTAACATCCATATGCTGAACATCCAAAATCACACCTGGACGCCAAGCAATGGCAAAACCACCCTTCTGCCCCATAGCTGGAATCTCAAGAACAGAATAAAAATCCAAACTATTAAAAATACTTTTAGCATCTGAGTACTTACTCTCAGCAACACACAAGCAATTCGGATTTAGCTGTCTAGGGAGAGCCCGTAACGTCCGAATTGCCGCCACCGGGGTCAACCCATGACAGTTCCAATACATTACCAACATGGGACTGGGGGCGTGGTAATGCCCGCCTCCATAACCATAAACGAATCAGAAATCTCCAAACTACACTGCAAAAAAAAACCTGTACCAGAGGAAGAACACAACCTCAAAGTCCGAGAAAGAGTGCTATAAGTACTGTAGAGTGCCTAATTCCTACTTGAACTCTTTTTCACATGGAAGAAGCCAAATCATATGGTCAACGAACCAAAAGACAAAGATGCGAGGTGGGCGGCATCTTTTGCAACAAGCCTCAAAATATCACTAATGCGCTTATAAGGGACAAATAACCATTCCTTTCAATAAAGGTGTATGAGTCACAAATGTTAAAAAGCTCAATGTTAATAACCACTCCTGTCACCTTTCGATCGAGGTTCAAGCAACAAGAGAGAATGCTCTGCTTTTCATCACTTTCGGTCAAGGAAACTAGCTATACCAATCAAAATCGAGGTTCAGAACCCCACAAAGCCCAAATACGAATCTCCACATGTCCATGGCGATGTGCTAAAATCTCTCAAGGTACAGAGCCGAGAATCGCTGGTTCCTACGTCTGCTGAGCTCGCTAGAATAGAATCTTAGGATGAGGTCTGGTAAGTGGGTGGCGGCGGCTGATCGAAGCCTCTGGAGTGAGAGTGAGCAAAGGCTTCGATCGAACATATACCAGAATGATCAAGGAAGAACATAAATATAGGAGATCGAAAGAAAAAGCAGAATTACTTGAAAATTCGCTAGTTCTAGTTCCTAAAGGTCGGAAGATAAAATATAATCAGTAGGAAAAGGAAACGAAAGGGATAAAACCTAGAAGAACTTCACGAGGAAGTAGAGAGAAAAGGGAAAAAATGCCCCGGGAAAAAAAAGCTACTACGCTGTCTCAGGAGTTCAATAGGACTTGGACATCAGCCTCTACACTGAACTGTTGGCTTAATGCTCCAGCTCTTAGGGTTGAGGAAAATTGTTAGTTTTTATGTTGGAAGTCCCACATTTCTATAGAAACTAGTCAATGTGCTCCTTATAAGGTTGTGACATCTCTCACTCCTCAAGGCGTCTTTTGGAGTTGAGTTAGACCCACCTTTCACATATTGTATAAATTCTAATATGGTATCAGAGCAAAGTTCATAGTTTGTGGTCCAACGTCACTCGTTTCCACGTGTTGGCTTGGATGTCCTCCAGCCACACGTGATGGGGCGTGTTGAAAGTCCCACATTACTAGAGAAACTAGTCAATGTGCTTCTTATAAGGTTGTGGCATCCCTCACTCCTCAAGGCGTCTTTTGGAGTTGAGTTAGTCCCACCTTTCACATATTGTATAAATTCTAATATTTTCTTTCGTATTGGTACGTTTGGTAAGTTTTTACTGGCATCAGTGGCATGTTTACTGCAAAAAGATGAAAGGAAGATATCCAATAGAAACAGTACTACTAGTGTGGAGTGTGAGACAACGTAACCTATATCCCTAGAGATACCACTAACTATATATTTTTACATGGGCAATGAGATACCACTGGCTTGCTTGTTGTTGCTTTGTGACTTCCTGTGGGGGCAAAGAAGATGACGAAACACCGACCAAAGTGGGCCTTCGTTTGTTTGTCTAAATTCCAAAACACAGATAAAAATATAATAACATGTGCGTCTGTGTATTATATATCACCCATCTAGTCTTCCAGTACTTCTCAAACTTCTTATATAAACATGGCTCTCATTCACATCTCAACATGATATCAACTATCCAAAATCTCCAAATATCTCAAAAGCACAGATTCATTTTGCCCGGGGTGCGCATTCTGATTGATTTGGGAACCGAGTACAACCGGTGAGACTTAGCCAGTGTCGCGTCCGTCAGCTTGGAACGGATCCAAAACATGGGAGAACTTCGTGAGGGTTTGAGAATAGAGCGAGGCGTCATCGGTTGGGGGGAAGGAAGAAGAAAATGAAGAGACTTTTTGAAAAAAGAGCAGTGTTTCTAAGACAGAGGAGAGAAGGTGTCACAACGACAGAGAAGAAACTGTAGACAATCGTATAATGATTCTGGGTCTCTCACAAAGAAGGGAAGTGAAAAGACACTTCTTAACAAAAGAGAGAGAGAGAGAAAAGGATAAGGCGGGAGATTAAAACCCTCGAGGACTGGAGATGGGCCATTAAGCATTTCCCTATTTACCTGAATCGTATACAGAGAAATGGAGGGCTACTGATGGGGATAGATTTTTCGGTCTTGAGAAAGGATTGCTACTGTTGAGGCCCAATAAGTAAGGGAGCTGGCCCTGGGCAGGATGGAAAAGATTGAGG
Organism: Myrica gale; assembly: GCA_963930655.1. Taxonomy (NCBI): domain Eukaryota; kingdom Viridiplantae; phylum Streptophyta; class Magnoliopsida; order Fagales; family Myricaceae; genus Myrica; species Myrica gale. The sequence continues at coordinate 9,317,999 of OZ005606.1, read as the reverse complement.
CCCATCTCAATATAAACAAGATCTTGTCAACTACAAATCAGTCATTTGAGAAAAGACCGACAACCCTTTTAAATGAGAAGTTGCGTCAAGCCTTAAAAGATGAGTCCTTAGGAAGAATTAATCATTTGATTCTCTGACAAAAACGATGCCAGAAAGAATAATATCTGGTCATTTAATGAACGGGCAGAGATCGCCTCCCAAAGGCTAATGGGGAGAGGAATAGAGAAAGTAGGCCTCACTCAATAAATGCAGGGCAGAGAATGCTTAAGAGGGGCAACCGTTCTTTCAAAGAAAGATAGGGGCTAGCACCCCAGAACGAATGGGAAGCAAGTATGAAGATGCTAGGCCGGGGCCCAACAAGTCCCCAACCCAGGAGGAAAAGAAGGATATAGAGGGAAATGAGCAAAAAGAAGGGGGTACACACTCATAATCGAACCAGTAAACAAAACATATAGAAGAATGACGATTAACAAAGGCATCATAGAAATCTCTCTACGGAGAGGACCTCGGGTCCTAGTTTATTTTATTTGCTTGTAGGAGAAAGGAATGAGAGTCTGAGCCTTTCAACCAGTCTCACAGCTCCCTCGGGTTCTTAGCCCAGTGAACTTTGTGATAGACTGGTTAAATTTGATTTTATCAATGGTAACAATAAAACTTTAGTGTTTGTAAACCCAAAATATTGGAAAATTTTTATCCATCCAAAATTTTTGCATGCAAACATAAATAATTCAAAATTTTGGTTAATAAAAATTAAATAATTTCTCTCTTCTTCAAATCATCTTTTTCTATTACAATAATATAAAAAATTCACTCAAATTATCTCTCTATTTTCTTTTAAATTCACTCTTATAAATTATACTCTTCACTATTTTTCAAATCTAATATAACTCTAATTTACTTCATTTATCACAACATTCTCAAAACTTAGACTGAAATAGTGATACTTCAATTTTTGCTAATGAATAGGCAATGTCTTCCGGATCCACCCTTATTTGGTAAACCGCTGGCGAGGGGGGTTCCGGTGGGTCCCCTTCGTATTATGCTAAAGGCAATTGTGTGCTGGACCTTATCCGTTCTGCACACCAGACTTGGAGTTTAGACCCTTTGTTTTAAAAAAAATAAGATAAATCCAGACACCACTAGCTTGATGTGGTTTTGACTTCCTGTGGGGACAAAGAGTCCGACTTAAAGCGCCCCTCTGTGTACACCAAAGCACACAGATATAAAAAAAAAATACAAGAACCTAGTTCGCCTCTGAAGATGATCCTTCTGATATACCACTACCGAGACTTTTTATATAAACCCGACGGCTGACTTCAACGGATCAACCATAAAAAAACCTTCAAAAGTATCTCAAAAACAACTTAAACATCTTCTTCTTCTGTTTTCGTTTCCAAGGAAGATTTTCAGTCATGTCTGTGCTGGTGGATATCTGGACTAGTGAGCTTGCCGAGATGCGGGAAAAGGGTCAAACCATGTTTTCTAATGGCTCGAGCCCTGCCAATGCTGCGTCCAGCCAGAAGATTCAACCAATTAAGGAGGGCAGCTCAACCGGGTTGGTTAAAGCTTTTAGCCAGTTCATGCGAGCCAACTCACCTGTGTCGTCGCTGTACTCGGAGGCTTCAGTTTCTATGCTCTTTGAGTACTTAGTGCTTGAGAGTTAATGCCACCGTGTCTTTCTTTTGTTTCTCCTCCTGTTGTCTATGGCCCCTTCCTGTGTACTTCGGCCAACAAAGATTTGTAAATGTCGCTTTTGAAATTCTAAATAAAAATATGTTAAATTAAATTAACAATTAATGGCATTCCACTTCTTTAACAATGGCTTATAATCTCTGCATTGCCTCTGTCAAAGCAAAGTCAGCTGCAGCCTGCAGAAGAAGTAATTTAAGATTTTTTTTTTTATTGCAGAAGCTGAAGTAACCAGATTATCGGAGTCTGTATTTGGATGACGTTCAAGGTATCAATTTTTATAGTAATCTAGAACATGATAGTCATATTTGATATTAAATTTTAAACGTATTAACTAGTAATTATCTGAGATGGACGTAAAACAGGTTAACACAATCCAAGATATGTATAACAAAAGTTAGGCTGTCTACGGATTAGTTTTTTTGTTTTGTTTTGGATAACGAAGAGAAATTCAACCCGGCAAGTCCACCGGAATTGACCCATCTAAAGGGCTGGTGTAATCTTAAGAAATTATTTGCATTTGGAAGGATTCGAACTTGACACCTTGGTAAGAAAAAACCTTAGAGAAATTGTGTCTGAGAAAATTGTCTATTGAACGTAGTTTTTACAGTGATCAGTAAATATGAACTCCATTTCTAACTCCCTTGCCAGGTTCATGTGAACTTTGGCATTGCCCCTGTTTTTCTTTTTGAAGCGTCCATTGTAAATAGGCTGCAGTCGACTTCTGGCACTTGTCTTTCTTTAACCAGTGATCTGTGAGCCTATTTGAAATGTAAATAGGAAAATTGTGTGGAACTTCGGTTGGAAGAGTTCAGGAGTTCAATAGGACCTGGACATCAGCTTCTACATGGAACATGTTGGCTTAATGCTCCAGCTCCTAGGACTGAGGAAAAGTGTTAGTTCTTCTTTCGTACTGGTACATTTGGTAAGTTTTTACTGGCATCAGTAGGGCATGTTTACCGCAAAAAGATAAAAATGAAGATATCGAATAAAAACAGTGCTACTGGTGTGGAGTGTGAGACATTTAGAAAAAAAAAAAGGTGTTAGTGTGTGAGCGTAAACCAGAGACGGAAGCAGGGGGCCCAACCGGGGCCTCGTTCAATTTTTTTAAATATATATATATGTAGCCCATTTAGCCTAGGCCCGCCCCCTTTAGCCCGCCCAGCCCCCCCAACCCAGACCCATAAAAGAAGATGGTATGGAGAGCAAGATCTCTGCAGGTTCAGGCGTTCAGCAATAGGCGAGGATTATTAACCAATTGCCAAGCCCAATGCAATGCTTTGAAGTCTCTCCCTGAAGATTGCATTACTCAAGAAAAAGCCTCTCAAACCACAGCCATGCCAGGAAAATTTTGATCCAGCTTGGGCCGAGCTTGCGCATCGGCTTGATCTGTTCAAATTAGAATGCCCCGAAATGGTATTAGTAAGGAAAAGTCATAATTCGCCTTATTAACTTCTCGATTATCAAAACCTCAATTTACTTCTTTTTTTCCGACTTATCTCCTCCTTTCACTTTTAAAAGTTTTCCATATACACTTACTCTCCAATGAGACGTTAAGTTAGATTAAAAAAAATACACGGTAGAAATTTTTTGAAATTATTGAGAATGAATCCATTTTTATAATATTTTTAGAAGATACAGATTCGTTGGATCTAATTATCACCTCTCGGTCTTAACAAATAATAAGGTAAGTATATTTCAATATTTTTAATATTTTAATTCTAAAATATTTTTTTTACAGACATTTGCCCTTTCAAATTCATTCACGATTCAGCCACTCGAGTAACCCATATCCCTAAAGATACCACTAGCTATTTTTACCTGGGGGCAATGAGATACCACTGGCTTGCTTGCTGTTGCTTTGTGACTTCCTGTGGGGGCAAAGAAGACGACGAAGCACCGACCAAAGTGGGCCTTCGTTTGTTTGTCTCTATTCCAAAGCACACAGATTAAAATATAATAACATGTGCGGCTGCGTTGTATTCCAGCACTTCTCAAACTTCATATATGAACCCGGCTTCTCATGATTCACATCTCAACACGATATCAACGATCCAAAAGCTCCAAATATATATCAAAAGCTAATTTGTCCGTTTTCGTTGCCAAGGAAGATTGTAGGCCATGTCTGGGCAGGTGGATATCTGGACTAAGCTAGGCAAGCTGCGAGAAAAGGGCCAAACCCTCTTTTCTAATGGAGGGTCCAGCCAGAAGGTTCAACCCAAGGAGGGGAGCCTGCAGAGAGGGCTCATTCAAGTTTTTCGCCGGTACATGCGAGTCAACGAGCGCCTGTGTTAAGCTGTACACTGAGGGATCAGTTTCTATGACGGTCGAGTTCTGCAGTGCTTGAAAATGAAGCAACTTTTGTCTTTTTGGTTCCTTTTTCCTCTTCCTTCAGGCTTCATGTGTGAAATTATCTATGTAGAATATATGTAGTACCGGGCCAACAAAAATGATGTGAAAATTTATGTTAAAAAATAGATTAAATTTTCTTCAATTTTCCAGTGGCACTCGGTACACTCATATGTGTGACCTGCATGATGGGCGTATGTTTCCACCACTCACTTTGTCGTTATGAATCTTGCCAAAATAATTACTGAGCAAGCTGATCTCATCACAAGCAAAACTGGGAAAGAAAATAAAGAGTCTCAAGATTTTGTCTTATTATTTGAAGCAATAAGTGCGTAAAATCCTCCCAAAATATCTGGGACTTGAGTTCTATTAAAAGTATTCAAAATATCTTTGGCATGGATCTAGCAGAAATATTACATTTGTCAATCACTAGGAGAAAGGGATGGAATGAAACCATTGTTTATGACCGAGTTAGGCAGAATGTGAGCAGCTTATTCAACTGATAATAAGCTTATGCCCCACTGCACGGTATCGGGAAGCTTCCGGCGATTTATCAGTACTATTTTTTTTTATAAAAAAATGCGTCTTTTTTTATAATCTTCCTGAAATTAGTGAGAAAAGTGGTTGAAATTTGTATGAAAATGTTAAGATTTTGATATTTTGTAGAAAAAAATTCTTAGCAAATTAATTTCCACACCAAACATATACTTAGTTTTGAAAAATTTCTTTTTGCATATGCAACAGTATGAAAAATTGCATTCTATATGAAATAAAATAATTTGGAAAATAATCTAATTTAAGACTATGACGTTAGAATTTAATTATTTGAGAACTTAATTAGCAATAAAGTAGTTGTTTATCGTTAAAAAATTAAGTTAAAATTTAATTATTTGAGAACTTAATTAGTAATGTTTCTATTTTATAGGCCTTTAATTAAATTTTATCTTTATCTTAATTTTAATTTTGCTATAATATAAAGTATTTATAATTTAAATTTTTTAATTTTACTATAATATATAAGAGATCGTGCGTACCCTTTTCAAAAGCACCATGCATCCTTTCCACCGTTACATTCCACGGGACAGTACCCTAGATCCAGAGAACAGAAGACAACAGAATGCACAGAGAAGAGAAAGGTTGGAAGAGCGCAGCCCTGGACACGGCTATGGAATGGGCAGAGCTTATTGCATATAGTGCCACATGAAGTGTCGCGTCTTGACTCTTGAGTGGTGTTCACGTGATTGTGCATGGAGGGAGGGCCATGTGGGAGGAAGAGGACAATCTCTACCAAATGGGCGCGCCGTAGCCACTGAACAACGAAATAGGGATCTTGTTGAAGCTTAAAACGTTTTTGATAGGCTATGGACCATATACGCATGACTCTTGTCCTTTTGAACTTTTGGGATGAATCTACGTACACCGAACAAGTGGAAAAGCACATAAAAAACAAGCACCATCCGGCCCACACCTCAAAGACAAGTCATCCAGGCCACAATTGACCATTACGAAACCAGGCTACAGCACACAAGATATGAGACAAATAGATAGAGATAGAGAAAGAACAAATAATTGATTGAAGTGCTTTAAAAGATTGAATTTTCATATAGCTAATGATTTGAATTTGGTAGACTAGTGGACCACACAATAAACTTAGAACAATCATATTAAGGTGGGCAAAACTCGTCGATCCGACCTCTTGACCCGTAAACGATTTAGCTCAATCCAAACGGATCGGAGTATATTGATTTCGATTTTAAAATATGAACCAAAAGAAAATCGAATTCGAATTGCAAATTTCTTGTCCGAATAGCCCTAAATCATATTAAGAGGTGGAGCTTGATTTCAAATCTTATAATTATTGAATGATATTAAACTTGATCTAACTCTAATAAATTGTTTAATTGGTCTTTCTTTATCTATTGACGTTTTCAATTTTATTTTAAAAAAAATTGTTTTAGATAGTAATTGTGTGGTACTTATTTCATGTGTGTGCGCGGGCAAGTGCCCATGCCACAAAATCGTGAGAACGAGCATGAGTGACACAAGGTTTGTATATTTGAAGCCGACATTTTACAACGAGAAAAAGCAAAGGGAATTCTTATTACCACGACAAAATGGTATGCTTAAAATCTTCTTTATTTAACGGGTAATAACACGTTAATTTTTCCTCGTGAATAATAAAGTCGCAGCCTGAGCGGCTGAGCCAGAGCAAGGGCGAATATTCAAAACTTTTATCCGGTGTGCGACCGGACCACATCCTAGGTGCGCCCACAAGGCCACGTACACCCCGATTTCACACACAGAAAAACCATTCGCTGCGAGAACGCCACTCCCCCTTTTTGCCTCCTATATAAGCACACTTGCTTCGATCCTCAAACTCATTGAGCAAAAAGCAGAAGAAGGGGTAGAAGGAAGAGAAACGCTTTTTCAAAAAACACATTTTTCTTACGTGATAGAATTTGAGGATGTCTGCAATGGTGGAGACGTGGATGGGAGAGCTTGCAAAACTTGGAGAAAAGGTGAAGGCCCGGAAGCCGTTCTTTTCAAAGGCCAAAGGAGGGAAAGTTGAAGAAGAGGGGGAAGCCAGCAGGGAGGGCAGAATGGTTCAGAGAAACAGTAGTAGTAGTTCTATGTTGTCAGAAGACACAGTGTTTTTGCTTATGGACCGGTTTGCACCCTGCTGAGACGGAACACAAGTATGGGTGCAGTGAGGAGAAGAGGAAAGGCGAACTGGAGAATAAATATGCAAGATTGGAACCATTTTCCTGTAACTCTCTTTGGTGGATTTCAATATAATACCGTTTTGGTTCTGTAGCCCTTAATTGTTGTAAATATTGTTCATAAGTTGTTTCTTCTCTGACGTTGTAAAATGGAGTACCTTTTTAAGGAGAACTCCTTAATCTCCTGGTGAGACAACTTATTTTCTTTGAAGATAATGTTCGGAAATTGTTAATTCTCTGGCCACTAAAAATGGAAGACCTTTCACGAAATCCTGAATTCTCCTGGTACCAGAGACTTGTTTTAATTTTTGCAGTGAAATTCCCGTCTCTCGGTGTGCTGTTCCTCTAACAGCTCTGGGATTAGCATTGCCTTCCTGAATATTTGTTCCTACTTATTACTAAAATATCTCCTTTTTGAGAGTAGTTGAAGTAGATGTTTAGATGAAATTAATGCAAATAAATTCACATGCGATGGAAGATGAGGATGTACGTTGCTTGACCCACAACTCAATTCGTATTTGAATTACTTTCGCATTTGAGTTTGCTGTTCGCAGAAGCGAATTCTGCTTATAAGAAGCACGCAGAATGGAGATATTCCAACGATAATAGGAACCCCTATTGGTGTTCCACCGCTATTTCCTTGGCTATTCAGCCTCTAAAATTTAGTCAGAAAACACCACCCGGGGAGAAGGGGGGGGGGGGGGTGATGATCCACTGGTCTCAGATCCTTCTCATCGAGTTCCAAAGGCTAAAGGGTCTTCAGTATTAGGCCCTTTTCGGGGTTAACAAGGATGCTGAATACAAAAAGCCCTCCAAGGCCGGATACATAGAACAACCCGAGTACAAAGAAACACCTAGAACAACATCATGAAAAGCCCCCAGAACAGCATCATGACAAGCCCTAAGGACTATACAATTCATGGTCATAAAGACCAGATTCCAAATAATCATAATGGCCTCAACAAGACAGACCCAAAGGTCTATAGATTCTAAACGGGTCCACAGACCCGTGACAAATAGAGTCCGGGAGAGGAGGTTTTCATGCACCTCACTCTCACTTCCTCGAAAGACCCTCCATAACAACACTAATGGACACCAAGATCCATGACAAAAACGAGCATAAAGAAAATTCACGTATGCCCTAAGAACACAACCAGAAACCCAAAGAAAACAACATTCGACCATAAAAGCAGTGAAGAAATAGGTCCCTAAGAAGATAAGTCGAACCACTCAAGAAAGATCCACAAAACAGGCGGCGCGTGGGTCATACGCGTATGCGCGTGACCGCGAGTGGGGTGACACGCGCCGGCCGAGAGCGACTGCACTGGACTCGAGTCGGACGCCGTGAGCTGCTGAAAGCCTGAATCCATCCCTCATGCACGTGGCCATCGACGAGCTCCTGAAACGCCAAGATCTGCAAAAGAAAACAGCTATAGAGGGAGACCAAAAAAAGGTAGAGAAGAGGAGATGTTGGCAAGAACCGGCCAAAAGATAAGGGGGAGAGGGAGGAAGGGGATGGCGGAAGGAGTAGAGGCTCCTCCCGCCGCCATGAACAGTGAAGGGGGAGGGGGTTCAGGCGAAAGAGGAGAGAAGAAAGTCTAGAGAGAGCCTCTAGACTCAGGGCTCGCTTTTGTTTCTTGACTTCTACCTTTGTTGCTGCTAGGCCGGCAATCGTTGGGGTATTAGGCCCTTTTTTGGGGTGCAATTTGGATTATGATTGAGGCACAGGGAAGATACTCATACCTATGGAAACATATGTACTCTCAAATTTGTTTGTTTAATTGCTTTTCCTCCTTTATTCTTCTCTTGGTGTTTTTGCGAGAAGAAACCTTGGAATTAATTATGCATAAGCACAAAGCAAAATCATCACAAGCGAGACGTAGGTGTATAATATTCGAACCTACATTTTTGTTACCTTGCTAAAATATCTCAGGGGGCAGCAATCGGGACAGAAATAAGACAGTCTTTTACTTCATCTGCGAGGGCCCTATGATCCTTCACTTCCAACTTTTTGGAAAATATCTCGACTTCTGCTAACACTCCAAAAATATCTACAACTAAGGACTAAGTTACAGACTCTTTACTTTATTTCTCTTATACATGTTTGTGTTTGTGTTTGTGTGCGTGTGTATATACATATTTTTCCACACAAAAGCAAATAGAACAAATAGCTACAACTCATTTTGGAGCAAAAAATATGAGGTCGAGCTTGCCTCAATGTCAGTAGAAGACCACTCGTTAATGGATTGGGGTTTCTCTTTTTCCCACATCACTATCTCCCTTGCATATCTGAGAGCTTCATCAACAGTTTCGTTTTCCAAGCCAGTTGTTAGTGAAACAAACAACTTCCTCTCTGTAAGAGACAGGAACAATGTCTTAAACTTCATTGCTATATAGTGGAAAGCACGCTGAGCCAGTGAAGGGTTAGTCCTGTTATGAAGATTCTGGGTGGTAAAGGGATTGAAATCACAAAACCATTCACATCTTGTGAGAGGGGCCTGTCCTATCTTTTCCTCAAGCAGGTCAAATTTGTTTAAAATCAGCAAGAAGTTCTTGTTCTGAAAGGTCGGATGAGTGACTACGCTCTCAAAGAGCTGCTTGCTTCCCAACATCTTGTTGGTCAAGACTCCGTTCCCGTCCTCAGAATATTCGTCATAGTCAGTTAAGGCAACACAAAAGAGGAGAATATCAGTGTCTACAAACATGTCTAACCACTTGCAGTTTGCTCCTAGGCTTCTTGGATGCAGTCTAATGAGTTGGTACCTGCAAATGCCAAGCACAAATTTGGCAAGACAAACAAAAAAGGTCAAAAGCGATGCGAATACATGCCAAAGTATATCCACTGCCTTTAAGAAGGGACAATAGTAAATAAAGCAACTTGTATCCCATTCTCTATTCAACCTTCCAACACAAATCGCTTAGCGTGAAGGATTATTGGTATTTGATTTGGAAGAATTTAAAGCTGAGTTGGGAATTAAATGGATTAAACATAGTTAAGAAAAAGAAAAGCAAACTCTAATTGTGAACTTTTCAATGTCGGCCTACTGAAATTTGAAGCTCCAGTGTCTAAAGATAAAACTACTGCTTTTGTTATTTGGGAATTTTGAGTACGAAAAGACAAGGATGGCTTAAATTGAAGACCATGATATGGAAGACCAACTTGGAGTTTCCTTAAATTTTAACCTCTGATTGATGGATCAAGTTGCATTTATACAAGAAAAATAATTGCCATTGTTATGGTTTCCTCTGAATTAGCAAAACAAACAATAGCTACCAATGCTTCAGAAGTTTCAAGCTTGATCACGTCTTAGGTTCAATTGTCGATGGCTAAGTCTGGTCAAAATTGACTTAAACTGCATAAGCCAATATAAGTTATGAGAAAATGTCTTCGGCAGGAGTGATGAAGAGACTAAACCTGGTCAAACTTGAAAAGGATTAAGGTGTTCATTTATAAAATAGGAAAACCGACCTTAGTGAAGGATCATGCTGATAATCGGGGTCCACTAAATCATCTCGTGTTAACTTGGGAAATGAAAAATCCATGCAAGCAAGGCTATTGGATGAGGTAATCCCCTCAGCATACAAGATGTCCATTTCATTTGGTTCATAATCTGTCCTAGAAATCTCTACAGCCTGCATTTAGAGCATATATGTCAGAAAATCATAATAGCAAACATTTTCCTTCGTAATGGTAGCTGATGCACCAGCTATATTGCCATCTAGAATGATCCAAGGAACGTGAAATGCATAGTCACAATGTAAAACTACTATAGCACTGTTGACCGTACAAATCTAAGCGTTAGCCATGAACTAGAGATTCTTGCATTGATTGGATTCCGATAATATTCCCTTCTAACTCCTATGACTGAATGAATTCAGTCAAATCCTGTTCCTCGTTCAAGTATAAAAGAGTAGAAAGCAATAATGATCTCATTTTCAGCTCTTACCCAAAATAACTTCCGTTCAATCCAACAATAAAATCAAAATACAGCTTGCCCTCCCTCTTCCTCCCCCACTCTAAGAAAGCGAGAAAAAATCTGATGTAACTGCAAAAATTTATGAAGTATAATAGGAACAAACACACGGCATTCAAAGCTCAACATTTGGAAGATGGCAGAACATTATTGATCATGGAAGCAATTAAGAATGGATGGATGGCAAGAGTAGCTCCCTTAACAGTTATTAGATGCAGCTGTTACTTTGGAAAGCTGAAGCAAAGGACCATATCCTTGCTTAAGGGATAAGAGACTTCCTACTATTATTCAACTAATTAATGGAACAAGAAATTATTGCAAAAATCAGTGCTTGGGATAAAAACAGAAACAGAAATACAAAGAAACACATTCAAGTATTAAAGACGGGCACCATGGAGCATGATCTCACCCGATCTAGGAAATAAGTAGCTGCTCTCGGGAGCATTGCTAGTTCATTTCTCCTGTTGTATGTAGCCTGAATGGCTGCATCCTTCCACAACTCCTCAACACATGGTGCATATTCACGAGCGACAGCTGGAGATATGACTTCCAAATCACCCAATACTGTAGCCTGGAGGAGCCTATCGGAGAATGCTTTCACTCTTTGGCCAATGGAATAGATTGTTGTATCGTCAATCTGGCTTGTATTTTCTGTTACTAACAGAAATAGTAATAGAAAATATATAGATTATACTAAAGTTAAGAAAATTACTGATGCCAATATGTTCATGCTTAAGGCAAGTGGCTTAACAGTTGAACATTAATGTAACTTAGCCACCACCAACATGCAACATAAATTAACATGACAGGAATGCAGAGGAGTTGTGACCTAGAAGAAGCATCAACAGTACTTGTAAAGAGAAAGTAATTCCCAACGGCTGTGTTGTTAATGAAGAAATCAAAAGAGAAATAAAAAAGGCGAAACAAGTATCCCAAGTACCAGTGCTAAACAGTAGTGAACAAGTGGTTTCCTTTCAAGCAATCTTGAAAACTGGATGAGAGACAGAACTTTTGAGCTACAGGTGGGACTTGAAAGGACAAGGATATGATCACAGCGGAAAGAAAATGAAACTCAAACAAAAATCTCATGAGATTCATAAACTAATTGAAGATATTGATCTTGTTGTAGGGGAAAAAAATATAATAGAATCGCACAGCTGAGACCATTGAAGTGATTTGGGTGGCTGGGACATAACTTAGGACATATAAAAGTTGTTCAATCCTCCAGCCAGCACCATAATGTAACTGTATCCAAACTGTTTAGTAATTGATTGCATGGATCCTGCTCTGTTCCTACCATCTACATTTAGAGAAATTTGCAAAGGCCAGAAAAAGAAAAAAGAAAAAAAGGCTCAAGATGTGCGTGTTACAGGAGAAACATCAGGTGAAATGTTTCATACCTTTTCAGATGCAATTTGTTTTTCATAGGGAATATCTCCTTTGCTTTCTTAAATGCTGTTCTCTATTGAAATAAATATCGCAGGAGAATTGTTTAGCAGGTTCTTATTTCCAATCAGACGTCTCTCTTTTTCAACTTCAAAATCACATACAGGAAAACCTGACTTTATGTGTCTGCCACATATGTATAACATTATACAAATGAATCAATTGGCAAAGCAGCATAGCATGCAAGGACACAGAAAAGAAAATTAGGTTAAACCAACTCTGAACGTACCTGAACGTCTAGGCTTATTACTCGCATAACTTTTTCTCTTCTCAAACAAACTTTGCTCCTCAAATTGTTCACGTGCATCAAGAAGTATACCAATATACGTGTAAAGATTCCTCTGGATCACAAACTTAATAGCTTGGCGCTCATCTTCAGAGGAAGGAACATCATACAGAAGCTTGGCCTAGTATAAGCAAGTAAACAAGGTTCTAGTGTCACCAAAAATTAAGGCAACATCTAACAAGAGAGTAGTTTTTTAAGGTTTTAGCTATATCGAAGCCATGTTTTTATCGTCAGTGTTTTAGCACTGCCTAGTGAAAATGTCCAAGTTAGGATCACATTATCCCGCACTGATTAATTGAGCATGGCGTAAAAGGATAAATGAAAAGAGTTACTAAGTTGTAAAACTAGTATCATGGAAACACAAAATCATCTAATAAAGAGAATTGAATAACTGTTGCACTGCCCCAATCCTCTTTTTCCATCACAATGCACAAGCATGCCAAAACAGTTATAATGCAGGTTGTATTGAAGGTAAAAAACTAACATATGAGGTGTTCGTGGAAGTTTGATTTATCACACATGAACATAAATTTTTACGAGTATGAACATGAAGTAGTTCCATCCATTAAGATTTTACCTGTTTGTATAGAGTACTTGTGCCAGATTTGTTGTAACCAACTAAAAGAAGTTTGTGAAGTGATATCTGGACCAGATTGGCTGGGATAACTCCATTCGCTTCTACCCCAGAAGGATTTTCCAAATCAGGAGGAACTGGAAGAGACAAGAAGGCACAAACCAGCTTTGTTCTAGTCTGTAAAGATTAACAGAGTTATTTCCTCGGTTATTTCAATTCTCCTAGGAAGCAATATGTAAAACAAGGGCGGTTATACACATATCAAGTGAGCATACCTTGTCCCATATTCTATCCTTTATATTGTTCTGCCCCTCTTCCTGGTATGATCCATCATCACTCACCCAAAAGTGAGGGCTTCCTTCACATGGCACCCCAGCCACCTGCAAACATTCCACAGAATAGTTTTGATCCTCCATCTTTAAAAAGTTCAGCACAAATCATGAACCATGCTGCATTGACCACACAAACCTTCAGCATCCAGAGCTCTTCTTTAGTTATCTCCCTACTGTTTATCAATACATTCGTGTTTCCGTTGCTAGCATTTCGCTTGAGGACTCCCCCAACAAACAGCTGGGAACTAATGATCTGGGAAGGCTTTTGTCTTTCCTGTCCAATCAAGGGGAACTAGTTATTCCGTTGTAGTGCGATAGGATTGACTCAAATAGTCAAAGAAAAAGAAGTAAACCAAAACTGCACAAATAGATCTTGTTGCTCACCGTTCCCCAGAAACCAGACACTCTATCATACCAATAGCATCCTGGTCTGAGATTCCTTGGAGGGTTTTTGGAATTCTGCAACTGAACGAGCTCTTCCTGACTAAGAGGCTCACCATTCACAAAAACAAGCTCTGGTGGTATCTGATTCATTTGACAGAAAACCTCAGCCTTCATTATCCGTTTAACTTCCGAATCATAGAGCAGCCGCTTAAGCAGCCTAGAACACTTTCCCAGCATCCCTCGCCTCGCCTCATCAATACTAAAACCAATGCAAGTAACACATTTCCTTCCTTCTGGCATTGACCCCATTGCTCTGAGCACACAATTATGACAATACTTCGCCCCACAAACAATGCAAACCTCTTTCTTCGTCAATCGGCTTCCTTTAAGGCATCGATAACATACCCCTTTCTTTACATTTCTCTCGACCTTTGGACTCGCAGCAACTCTTCCGTTTCCCGAAGGACAGCATTCTTCTTGGACTATCACATCGGTCGATTCGAGGTCGCGAAATGTCACGATTGATGGCCTTTTTACGTGGTGAGGAGCTTCATTGTTGTCATCATCTTCTCTAGAAGAGAATATCCCAGACGAATGCGCCCGTGAGCTTAAACCAGACTCCGTTGATTCCGAATTGGTTGGATTCATATAATCTTGAGAACCGTCGCCATCCTTGTCATCGCTAGGCACTTCCATCACACCTGAACCCGTCGATATAACTTGCGAATTATCAAGAATTCCAGAATATGCCAACGCACCGGAACTTCCAACTCCGTGTGATAACTTGGGAATAGACTCATAACCATTGTCAACAACTAGTGCAACGGAGCTCTCCACTGTTGACGATTTTTGGTGTGAAGTTCTGGACTTCACAATCGGTTGGATCACTGGGAGTGAGAGATTTTTCAATACAGAGAGCGAAGAAACTGGAGCGGCAACTGGGATTCGGCTAATGTCAACTGGAATGACATGGGGGATATCGTAGGTGACAGGAGGGCCACTGTACTCGACGGCAATTGAGTAATCTGTACTGAAGATTTCGTCGTCGTCATTATTTTCAGGGATTGCAGATACAGCGGGCCACAACTTCCTCAGCAGGCTATCCATTGAAGCTGGCCCAGCTTTAGGTACAAAACGAAACAACTAGCTCCAATTTCCCAAATCCACGAGATAATTCCTAGGAACCAGAAAGCATAACCTTAAACTTTACAATCCTAAGAAGCAAAACCATCAAACCGAGCCAATACTTCCTTGTCCCTCAGATCAAAATGTAGTAGGCAAAACAGAGAGAGAAAGAGAGCCGGCTGAGAGAGGACCGGACAGAGAGAGAGTGTGTGTGAACTGGAGCCTTGTGCGGAAGAAAATGGCAGCACTGGAGCAAACGAAGGAGACGAGAGAGAAGACTTGGTAAGAAGGTTTGACTCCCTGTTTTCACATGAAACGCGTTGAGAGCAAATTACAGGAACTGCTGCGAAAGACAAAAATGGTATGCTTTCAAAAATTTTAACTCAAAAAAGAATTATAATATAATCCTTTCTCTTTAAAATATTATTACTTTCATTATAAAAAATATTAAAAATTATCTCACTTTCGAATTTTTCCTCTGAATCCAATACTCTATAAAATTTTAACAATCAAAATACATATAAGAAACCCGGTAGTGGCTGCTGAGGCTCATTTTCTCTGCAGGACAAGGTAGGAAAAGATGGGAACAATCCGTCTTCCACTGGGTTGTGCGCAGAAGGACTGCAGGTCTTTTTAACCAATCAAAGGGGTGTGACGTCGGTAAAGTGTCCATTCACAACAGCCAAGCTGCGCTTTGCTGGACTAATGCGCAGAGGAACCGAACTGGCTTCCGTACCATCACCGGATTGAGACGTTGGACTGGAACACGTGTTGGGCGGTTGACTTTTTAGCAGTTTGTTTTTTTTCCTCTCTCTTTTACTTTTTTTTTCCTGAGGGTTATAGTTTATTTTTAGGAAATTTAGCAGTTTAGTCCTTGAGTTTTACCCTCTTTTATTTTTTAGTCCTTAGATTTAATTTTTTCAAATTTTAGTCCTTTGATTTATATTTTTTGACGAAATTGTCCTTCCGTCAGGGATTCGTCTGTTTTTCCTAACGGAAGGGCCACGTCAGCTGATAGCTGGAGTGGCTGAGTTGGTTGTAACGATGCGCACCGTTTTGAAAAATGAAGATGAACACTGTTTCTTCCCCGGTTATCATCTCCTCTCTCTCTCTCTCTTTCTGGCTTCAGCCATCGGTACTTTCAGCAGCTTATCGCCGCCGTCGGATACTGTCATTCAAGAGGTATCTCTCACTGGGACCTGAAGTCGGAGAATCTCCTCCTCAACGAGAATTGGGTCCTCAAAATTTCCGCGCTGTTCGTGACAAATAGAGGGGTCGGCCAAGAACTGGGAGAGCATCAAAATTTGTTTGGTTGTTACCCAGGTTTGCCAGATTCTTGTAAATGCCAACAGTCCACCATCAAAAGGAACCGGATCAATCATTGTTTTTTTATCTGTTCCGACACAGG
This sequence comes from Myrica gale, assembly GCA_963930655.1. Classification (NCBI taxonomy): domain Eukaryota; kingdom Viridiplantae; phylum Streptophyta; class Magnoliopsida; order Fagales; family Myricaceae; genus Myrica; species Myrica gale. Next base: position 9,301,712 of record OZ005606.1, on the reverse strand, counting down.
TAACTCTATCTATAATTCTCAGTCAAAATCATCAGTTTATGTATGAAAACCAACTCCTTTTTTCTTTCGTCGGTTGCGGTAAATTGACTTTTCCATAACGTGATGTTTCCTTGTTCTAACCAACAACTACAAGGCTTTGTGTACAAGTTAAATAAGTTTGATGAATGGGCAAATCTCTCTCTCCCCGGAAAGAGTCTAGAACGTAAATACTATTTTGCCTGAGCTTGCATCTTTAATAGTAATGGAGTTCTGTAGAGAAGCTGATGTCAAATGATATAATGCAAAACTGTTTGACGAAGCTGATGTCAAATTCCATTAGGTGGCAGCACATGACAAAAACCAGAAGTGCAAGGAAAAGGAAGGGAAGTTTGTAATGAAGTTCTTCTTGCTCACGAGGAACTCTCCTTTTTTTATTCGCTCCGGCAATGTTGTTCCTATTGTTGTAATTCTGCTGTTGTAAAAATTGGGCCAATAAGCACATTCTTGTCTCTGCTCCATCACCTGCATGAGAACATTCTTGTCTCTAAGTCTCTTTCAAGTCTTTCAACGTCTTCCTCGATCCCAAACTTCCCAACCTCAACACATGCTGCAACCGAGGAGCTCAGCACATCACTTTGATGTTGAGCAGGTAAATGAACTGGTTTCCTCCTACTAATACTCTTCAGGGCCACCACCTGTCCGCTCTGCACTTCACGAGGTTGAATGGATTTTGGTAGCTCTGACCAGAGCAGCTTTCCCAGCTCGTATTTCCCAAACAAATTCACCTCCGACGACGATGCCTCCCCTGTGGACAACTGAAATAACAGGTCACGTCTGTGCTATTTAAAAGTCGTGTTGAAAGGAGAGAGAGGAGATGATAACGACATTTTTGCTGAAATGGTCAGATGACAACTGTTTCATTTTTCTAAACGGTGCGTATCATTCCAACCAACTCAGCCACTCCAGCTGTCAGCTGATGTGGCCCTTCCGTTAGGGAAATAGACGGATCCTGACGGAATGACCATTTCGTCAAAAAATGTAAATCAAAGGACTAAAATTTGAAAAAATTAAATCTAAGGACTAAAAAATAAAAGAGGGTAAAACTCAAGGACCAAACTGCTAAATTCCCTTATTTTTAACTCATTTAACACATGAAACGGTCCACTTCACTTTGAGGTCCAGGAAGGCGGAAAGTGGAAATCGAAGACGGAACTTTCTGTGATTCTTCAGTCTTCACCATAGGCTCAAGTGGGTCAAACTCGAGGAATCCGTAGTCCTGGGCTCCTGAGATTCTCAGGTCCAAGCCCATTAAACTCAGTCAGCCCATGAAATGAATCAAAGCCGTGAATATACACGGCTTCAACATGCAATGTATTTTCCTCATGATCAGAGCCGTGAACGCGTGAGTCTCAAGCATTGGGTGCACGTCCCGCTTGAGTAGGACGCGGTACCGGCCGGACGCACGCGGCTGTGGTCATCTAGGTCGGCACGTACGTGGTAATTAGATTACTAATCCGCTGTTAAAAAAATTCAGCTGCTAATTAATGGCTATGTTCTCGGTATTACGTAGTTTAATTAATTAGTTAGCTGTTTACAATTATAATGACTAACTAGCTAGTTGACTTTAATCAGTGGTCGGAAGTAGGTTAGATGAGATAATATTGTATGGCTTAATATTTATCCACGTGTTTGGTCTTTACTGGTTATATATGTAAATCAAAGATATGTAATACTGAACGTACGATTGAAACATTCAACCAGAAAAAAAAAAAATATAAATTTTGCAGAAACTGCAGTTGTACCTTTTATTTAACAGATTAGTTGTACTTGTGTGATCAACGCTTGCAGAAGAGTTGGAAACAATTGCCAACGTGGCACTTAAACCCCATTGGCCATTGACATGGACTTCGTTTATAGGTAAGTTAGAGAACCTAATTAAGGGTTAGAATTAAGTTCTTATTAGAGCTGGTACGGCCACGATACTGGGAACCAATTTGGGCCGAGTCATGCCAGCGTCTTAATATATAGTTAAAGTTGCAATTAACGGATCAATCGACTGGCTATGGTTTTGGCAGTTCACTAATTAAACACATATCCCTAGGAAACCACGCGGTCCACACACACACACGATATATATAATATATATAACACACTGGTTACTTCCAACCACACTTCAAAACGATCACTCTCATTCTGAATGGTGGTTCATACATTTTCTTCAGTATTTCTGTTTAGAGAAAAAGATGAACTTAACCTGCTAGCTTCTTGTCCAGGAGCAGGCAGCGGGCAAAGGAGATTATTTCTTCTTTCCATGACTTTATATATATATATATATATATATATATATATATATTTTTATTTTTATTTTTTGAGAACAGGAGATAAACTTAACTTGGATTAAAGGAAAATATCAAACTTTATAATTAAAGTTGTACATTTAAAGGGTATTATTGTTACACTCAGTGGCGGAACGAGAGGGTATCGACCCCATTCTCCCGATACCCATCAACCCAAGCCAACTAGAGTTTTACTCTTGGGGACAGATGCGGTGGCCTTTACCGCTTGTTTCCATCTGTTTGTCTGTGTTGTACAGGGGCTTGGCTTTATAGGCTTCTATACATGGGCTTGTGAGTAAGATTGTGGGTGTTGTATAAGAGAATCCAATGAAACCCACAAACAGGCAAACAGACCCCAACCAAAACAAGGTTGATGCTTCGGATCCAACCCCAAACTTCTCAAATAGTTTGACGACCCAAAAGATATCTCGACAGGAAAATAATTTCACTTTCCCTGTAGCATGAGGCTTATAGAGTATCAGGTTGGTTGGTTACCTCTCCCATCTGAGGCATATCACATTTATGGTGCAAACACAGGCTTAGTCACAGTTAGAACAGGACCATCCCAACCTAGAATCAGGATCCAGTAGATACTAACGGTGAGTTTTTTTCTTTGAGGGTTGCAGACAAGACACCGATTTGCTAATGTCTTTTTGACGGGCTGTAAATGTCACTCAAAATCCAAATCATAAAATCAACAACGACCATTCATTACAGGGGAAAAGGAATCACCCAAAAAACTGGAAAATCTCAATTACTGGTACACTGAAAGTCCAAATTTGTAGATAATGCAATACTGTCACAATGTGCACAACGACAGTTTCATGTTTTTAGTTTTATCATTTCATAATTCGTTGGTAGAATGGTGTTAAAGAACAACTGCTATTTTGCAAAATCGTAGGATACAATTGTTATATTTCAGTTGCAGTACATAGTACGGTACAAGTATTCTAATATTTATAATATTTTTAGTCCTTAATTTTCAACATTGTAACTCTAAAACAATTTTTGCATTAAGAAAGAAAGAAAATTTATTGTCATTTCGCCTTTAAAGTTCGACACGACCATAGATTTCAATCCTGGTTCCTCCATGGCTACACTCCCATATGAAAACACATAAACTAAAACATTTATACATTAATTCCTAAGCCATGACTCCTGATCAAGTATTGTTTTGGGAGCCCTTACTGATTAACACTTAAAATGCTAGGTAACAAAAGAGCAGAAGATCTAGACATTGCATATGGCGGACAATTTAGTTCCTTTGTCACTTGTTTGACATATTCTTTAACCGAAGAACCGAAGAATTAATAGCGATGGTAATACGACCCCATCTTGCAAGGCAAATCTTCTAGTCACAAAAAAGTGAAAAGCCTCTTTTGAGATTTCTTTCCACCACACCCTCCATTTTGATGCAACTGTGTACAGTGGAGAAGCTTCTGTATGACTGAATGAACACGCCACTTCTCTGTCATCTGTACGTAATTCTTCTTGTCCATCTTAGAGGAAATCCGGTGTGTTGGATTTAATGTCCCACGTGACTTATATTATGGGAATATTTGACGTTATTTGAATTTTAAATAAATAAGGTAACTGCTCTAAAGGAAGTTAACACACTATCTCTTAGTGAGATTTTATAGGGGAAGTTATTTTCCTTTTGCCCACTCTGATGGGGAGTGGTCAGTTATTTTTAACGTTGGAAAACTGTCCTCTCTCTACCCTATTTAACTGTCAGGATACCCATTAATTTCTGTTGATAAAAGTTCAAAGGGTGAAGTGAGAGAAATAGTTTCTACGCTATTATTTTACAGGTTGAAACAACAGAGATAGAGAGAAGGCCAAAGGAAAGCAAAAGAGGTTTCATCACATGGATTCCGGTTTGTCTTATTATTGATAATTAATTCCGCATTATGATTATTGATACATGTGAAAATCATGATAGTTGAAAATCCTGTTTAGATTATAGATCCAAAGTAATTTTAACATGTGGTATCAGAGCTATTGTTGAAACTCTCATGATTTTCCGATTACTATAGAGATTTTGATTGATATTTTACAATCAATTTTATTTTATCATCTCTGTTGTTTATCATCGATAATCCATGTTGATTGTGATATGAGTTTCTGTTGGAAACTTTATTAGGATATTATGTTTCAATTGAAATTCTACTGTGCGAATGCTGAATACATTCTATATTCATGAGTTATGAGTTTGTAATAGATGGCATATTCGGTTTAAAATTTCTTAAATTTTTCATAACAGATATATGTCGTTTGAAATGTGTGGTTATTTGTTGACCTTGTAAAAGAATGACGTTGGTTTGTTAAAAGGTGTAACAAACTTTTAAACAACAAAATGGTGTAGCAAACTTTTAAAGTTATTCATTTATTTAATGAATACTTTTTAACAAATCTTTCTCTGTAACCGTATGTTTGTTACTGATTTCTTTTTGTTTGTTTTCATTAAACAAACGCACACCATTTGAGAACTTCTGAAACCAAATCACACCATTTTGTTTTTAACGCCATTACGTGATTTGAAAAGTTTTGTAATTCTGTTTTTGAAACCGAAGGTAGTTTATCTGGACAATCATTTCGGGAATCTACTATCACAGTTTTGGTTTTGGCTTTTATATGTCAATTTTTAAATTATTGTCACATGTCATTAATTGTTAATTGATATGTTATTATTGATATGGGCCAAATTAAATTCTAATGGATTTCTTATTGACACAAATATTATTTGATAGATTTCTATGTTTATCTGAGTTAAACATGGACTGACTTTTATTTTGCTAAGTCATTATCAATCAATATTTACATTATGGTTAGCTTGTCATCACCAAAGTGAGCCCGCTAGAAAGTAGGAAATATTTAATTGAATTATGATTTTGCAAAAATTATAGAATAATTATTTGATTATTACGGTTTGACCCAAAGGTGCACCAACTTTCAAATAATTATTAAATAAATGGGATAATTGATAAAATTAGTAGTGCTATTGGAATGGATACCCGAAGGTAACAAACCAATTGAACTTTGAATGTTATCAATTATGCCTAGGTGAGTTAGAACCACCATTAAATTTAACTGATAGTATATTGCATTTGTTAATCCAAAGATTGAACGCAATAGTACTAATATAAGGTTTTCTCAAAGCACTAATGTTGTAATTTGTATTGCAGTGTCACTTCCAGTTTCGCTTCATTCGCTAGCATCATCTGTTCCGATCTTTAATGGATCTAATTTCTCTGATTGGAAAGAACAGATTCAGTTTCATCTTGGTGTTCTGGATCTGGACTTAGCACTGCGAACTGAGAAACCGACTGCTATTACTGAAACAAGCAGTGCGGAGCAGCTGACTTTGTTTAATTCATGGGAAAGATCTAACAGATTGAGCATTATGTTTATGCGAATGTGTATTGCGAATAATATTAAGTCATCGCTTCCTCAAATTGATAATGCTAAGGAATATTTCAAGGCTGTGGAAGATCGTTTCCGTTCAGCAGACAAGTCCCTTGGAGGGAGATTAATGGCTGAACTTACCACCATGAAATATGATGGTAACCGTGGAATGCACGATCATGTCCTTGAAATGACTAATCTGGCTGCCAGACTCAAAACACTGGGCATGAATGTTGATGAAAGTTTTCTTGTTCAGTTTATTCTGAATTCCTTGCCTACTCAGTATGGGCCATTTCAAATTCATTATAACACTATCAAGGAAAAGTGGAATGTGAATGAATTGGCAAGTATGGTTGTTCAAGAAGAGGCAAGGCTTAAGCAACAAGGACATCATTCAGTCAATGTTATGAGTCATGGGGTTGGAAAGAAAGGAAAGAAACCGTATAAGAATTTCAAGAAAGATCCATTAAAGGTTGCGGGGCCTTCTCATGTCATTGAGACTCGCAAGAAGGAACAGAGTGGACCAAAGTGCTATTTTTGTCATGGCTCTGGGCATTTAAAGAAAGATTGCCTGAAACGTAAAGCTTGGTTCGAAAAGAAAGGTGAGCTTCTAGCTTATGTATGTTTCGAATCAAATATGACTCAAGTTCCTTCAAATACTTGGTGGATTGACTCTGGCTCTACTATTCATGTTTCAAATTCGATGCAGGGATACCTTTCGATCCAGAACATAAAACAAAATGAGCATTTCATAGTCTTGGGAAATGGAGTTCAAGTACCTGTTGTTGGTGTTGGAACTTTACGCTTGTTTTTAGACTCAGGCCTTTATTTGGACCTATTTGATACTCTTTATGTTCCTACTATTTCTAGAAATTTAATTTCCATGTCGAGACTTGATTTTGAAGGATATTCCTTTGTTTTTAAAGACAAAGGTTTTCAGTTTTTTATGAATGACTCATTTGTTGGTTCTGGTATCTTATATGAAGGTTTATATAGTTTTAATCTCAACCAAAAATTTGCTCAAACTCTTTTGACCCTGAATCATAATGTTGGAACTAAACGAAGCCGAGTTAATGATAGTTCTTCTATCTTGTGGCATAAACGACTGGGTCACATATCCAGAGAAAGAATGGAAAGATTAATAAAAGACGAGATTCTTATGAATCTTGACTTTACAGATTTTGATGTATGTGTGGATTGCATTAAAGGAAAGCAAACCAAACATACAAAGAAAGGCGCCACAAGAAGTAAAGAGCTTTTGGAGATTGTCCATACTGATATTTGTGGACCTTTTGACTCACCATCTTTTGGTGGAGAAAAGTATTTTATAACCTTTATTGATGATTTTTCACGTTATTGTTATGTCTATTTGTTGCACGAAAAGTCTCAAGCATTAAATGCTGTAAAGGCATATATTGCTGAAGTTGAGCGACAATTAGATAGAAAGGTGAAAATCATTCGATCAGATAGAGGTGGTGAGTATTATGGAAGGTATGATGGAATAAGACAATGTCCGGGACCGTTTGCTGAATTCCTAAAAGAGCATGGTATTTGTGCACAATACACAATGCCTGGTACACCTCAGCAGAATGGTGTAGCTGAAAGACGTAATCGTACTCTTATGGAAATGGTTAGGAGTATGTTAAGTAACTCCTCAGTACCCATTTCATTGTGGATGGAAGCTCTTAAGACCGCCGTTTATTTGCTTAATCGGGTTCCTAGTAAGGCAGTTCAAAGGACTCCTTTTGAACTGTGGACGGGAAGGAAACCAAGTTTGAGACATCTTCACATTTGGGGTTGTCCAGCGGAGGCTAGGATCTACAATCCACATGAAAAGAAATTGGATTCTAGAACTGTGAGTGGGTATTTTATTGGATACCCAGAGAAGTCCAAAGGGTATAGGTTTTACTGTCCCAACCATAGTATGAGGATTGTTGAAACCGGAAATGCAAGATTCCTTGAAAATGGTGAAATTAGTGGGAGTGATGTATCACGTAAGGTAATCATCCAAGAAGTTCGGGTGCCAGTCCCAATACCCGTAACTTCAACGGATATTGTTGTTTCACCAGTTGTAGAACAGCATGACAACGTTGAACAACAATCTGGTGGTCAATCACGCCATAATGAGATCATCACCAATGAACCAATTGCAGAACAATCACAAGAAATAGTATTAAGGAGATCTCAAAGAGAAAGGAGATCAGCTATTTCAGATGATTATTTGGTTTATCTGCAAGAATCTGATTATGATTTCGGGACTAGTAAAGATCCGGTTTTGTTTTCACAAGCCATTGAAAGTAGTGATTCTAAAAAATGGATTAATGCCATAAATGATGAGTTGAAATCAATGGAACAAAATGAAGTTTGGGACGTCGTTGAATTACCTAAAGGTTTTAATACAGTCGGGTGTAAATGGGTCTTTAAGACCAAACGTGACTGTAATGGCAATATCGAACGACATAAAGCTAGACTTGTTGCAAAAGGTTTCACTCAAAAAGGAGGTGTTGATTACATAGAGACGTTCTCTCCTGTATCGAAAAAGGATTCTCTTAGAATCATAATGGCAATGGTGGCTCATTTCGATTTAGAATTACACCAGATGGATGTGAAAACTGCTTTTTTGAATGGGAATTTAGATGAAGAGGTCTACATGGATCAACCTGAAGGTTTCTTGATTAAAGGAAAGGAGCACATGGTATGCAAATTAAAGAAGTCAATTTACGGACTTAAACAAGCTTCCAGACAATGGTATCTTAAATTCAATGATATCATCACGTCCTTTGGATTTAAGGAAAACACCGTTGATCGGTGTATATATCTCAAGGTCAGTGGGAGCAAGTTTATTTTCCTGATTCTGTATGTTGACGATATATTGCTTGCTACTAGTGATCTTGGTTTACTTCATGAGACCAAGAAATTTCTTTCAATGAACTTTGAAATGAAAAATATGGGTGAGGCATCCTATGTGATAGGAATCGAAATATTTCGTGATAGATCACGTGGAATGTTAGGATTGTCTCAGAAAGGATATATTGATAAAGTTCTTGAAAGATTTAATATGGCTGATTGTGCAGCCACTCCTGCTCCTTTCAATAAAGGAGACAAATTAAGTGCAAATGATTGTCCACAGAATGCTATGGAAAGGAAGATAATGGAAACTATTCCTTATGCATCTGTTGTTGGAAGCTTAATGTATGCACAGACTTGTACGAGACCAGACATTAGTTTTGCAGTTGGTATGCTCGGGAGATACCAAAGTAATCCCGGAATGGAGCATTGGAAAGCTGCAAAGAAAGTGTTAAGGTACCTGAAAGGAACAAGACACTACATGCTCACGTATAGAAGGTGTGATCAGTTGGAGGTGATTGGCTACTCCGACTCAGATTTTGCCGGTTGCGTTGACAGTCGGAAATCAACTCTTGGTTATGTGTTTCTATTAGCTGGAGGAGCAATATCATGGAAAAGCGCCAAACAAACTGTCATAGCAGCATCTACTATGGAAGCTGAATTTGTGGCATGCTTTGAGGCCACAGTTCATGCTTTATGGCTACGGAATTTTATCTCAGGACTTGGAATTGTCGATAGTATTGCCAGGCCGCTGAGGTTGTATTGTGATAATTCCGCAGCAGTCAGTTTCTCCAAGAACGACAAATATTCTAAAGGCGCTAAGCATATGGAGCTCAAATATTTAGCCGTTAAGGAGGAAGTTCAGAAACAAAGAGTGTCAATAGAGCATATCAAGACTGAGCTCATGATTGCAGATCCTTTAACTAAAGGGTTACCACCAAAGACTTTTAAGGAACACGTTGATCGTATGGGTCTTGGGTACGAACCCTGAGGTATGTTTTTGGATCTTTATGTTTTTTGCTCTAAGACATTTCTAGAGATCTCATTGACTGTGTTTCTGTTTCTTGTTTACCATCAATTACGTAATTATAGAGATGGATTATTGATAACAAGAACCGTCTTTTGACAAAGACATTATAGGGACTTTATTGGTACTTCCCATTATGAATCATAATTGAGTGATTTACTAGTATTGTAGTGCATGGAAGGGAAGATGTCACTTTAATGATGTTTACCGCCATGACTCGTATTAGTGAATTATTTAACTATGATATTAACGTAATCACACTAAGGTGTAAATGAGCTGATATTATGCGCATATTATGTTTACCTTATAAATTCAAGTAATTGTCATTGTCACATGGGCCAAGTGGGAGAATGTTGGATTTAATGTCCCACGTGACTTATATTATGGGAATATTTGACGTTATTTGAATTTTAAATAAATAAGGTAACTGCTCTAAAGGAAGTTAACACACTATCTCTTAGTGAGATTTTATAGGGGAAGTTATTTTCCTTTTGCCCACTCTGATGGGGAGTGGTCAGTTATTTTTAACGTTGGAAAACTGTCCTCTCTCTACCCTATTTAACTGTCAGGATACCCATTAATTTCTGTTGATAAAAGTTCAAAGGGTGAAGTGAGAGAAATAGTTTCTACGCTATTATTTTACAGGTTGAAACAACAGAGATAGAGAGAAGGCCAAAGGAAAGCAAAAGAGGTTTCATCACATGGATTCCGGTTTGTCTTATTATTGATAATTAATTCCGCATTATGATTATTGATACATGTGAAAATCATGATAGTTGAAAATCCTGTTTAGATTATAGATCCAAAGTAATTTTAACACGGTGGTCCTGGAACCACTCACGATAACGGTGCTCCTCATATGTCCCTTCGTCTATTTGCCTGGGGACCACGGACTGTGACTCTGCGCCATCATCACCTCCGTTCTACAAGCGACAGCTTTCACTTTCTTTTTTATCTGTCTCTAATCTCTCTAATAACTTAACTCTCTTTAACTTTGACAGTCACAGTGCCTGCGGATGTTGCTTTTACTTCCAGGCGAAGAAAATCTCGACCCGTATCCATTACTCGCGTACAGCTGCTCCGCCGCCCTTAACTGTCTTAAATCAGGCGCCTGCTCCGACACGCGCCACACCTTCACGGACCTGTCCAAGCTCCCGCTGTACACTATCCACCGTTGATCGACCTTGTCGGACTCCTGATCTTCCTCGACGGCCAGACACTTGACGGGCCCGGTGTGACCGGTTAGAATCGAAAGGCACACGTGAGCCCCGCTTTCCTCTTCCCTCCTCCACACGCAAATATTCTTATCCGCGGACCCGCTGAACAGAACGTTCCCCGCCGTGGCTAGGCATAGGACCGCCAACTTGTGGCCCCGGAGGACCCCGCCGTGGGACAAATGCTTCTCACGTTCCCAGTAGTTCACCAGCCCATCCGAAGATCCACAGTACACCACGGCTGCCGATTGGTTCACTACCAAAGCCGTCACCGCGTTTTCCTGTTCCAACAAAACCTGAAGCAAGAAATGCTTCGTTCCCTTACCATGTAGCTCCCTCCTCCACACCTTGACAGTTCCGTCGGCAGAGCCAGTGAAGACCAAGGCATCGAAACCTGCCACAACGGCGTTTACGGCATCATCGTGCGCGGTGATGGACTCCAGGCAGTTCGAGCTCGCGATGCGCCAGACCTTCAAGGTCTTGTCCCATGATCCCGTATATAACAGGCCCAGCTCTTCGTTCAAGCTCATGCACGACACTGCGTCAAAGTGTCTGATACGAACAACGCTGCGATGGCGCCGGACTTCGACGTAACTTTTCGGGTTGATGGAGCTCTTGAAGAAATCCTTCGTCGTGGGCAAGCTTCCGATACGTTTGAATTTACTAGGGTTTTTCTGGGAAACCTTCCAGACTCGGATTTTGCCGTCTTGGTGGCCGGTGAAAATTCTCTCACCGCATATGACAATGGCTTTGACTAAGCCGCTATTGCATTTGAACCCCGAAAGCTCCTTCAGGTTCTTCCAAACGTGTATATTTCTACTATCCGAACCCGTGTACAACAAATCCCCCGAAACCGCCAAAGAATAGATGTGACCTTCTTCGCGTACAAGCGAGCCGATGAGGCCGTTTCGGGGAGTACTCTCGTCGAACAGGTTAAACGGCGAGGGTGCTATCCATGGAGAGTTGGCGTAAGGTGAGCCTTGGATCCAAGGAGACATGATGTTCGGAGAGGATGAAGCACTGCCAGTGTCGTAAGTTCCGGGGCTCGTGGCAACTGAGGCGCTGCTATGGCGTGGGTTGGTCAAGTAGCTCTCCTCGTCGTGGTTATTCGTGGGAAGCATATTGTAATCGGAATGCAATAGGACTCCGAATTTCTGTCTTCCGAGAGTTCCAGTCCGCTCCCCCAATATGGTACCGCACCTGTCGTTTATCATTGTAGCTAAGTGGTTATGAGATTTCCACAAGAAATGGGAAAAGGGATCAGAAGAAGAAGAAGAAAAGGAAAATTGGAGATCGAGAAAGGTTGAGAAAATTGAGGGTTTCTGGGGGAGTCGTAGATTTTGACGGAAACTGAAAAAAAAAAATTAGATACTTGCAAAGGTTGGGAGAAGGGTCGCGGGGTATATGTAAATAAGGAAGGCAATGAACAGTGGTGGTGTGAGTTGCTGACACGTGGTAAAAAGAGACTTGTTCGTCAGGAACCGGGAAACTGGGTGTGCCGCTAGAGCTAAAATTGGATTATTATTGTATAGATGGAGGTGAGAAAAGGTTTTATAACTTTTGTTTCTCTATTTGCGGCGTTAAAACTTCAAGCTCCGCACGCTATTCCGGGTGTAACGCCGCGTTCTTTTCCCGTTTTGGAGGTCTCAGAAGAGGAGATGAGATTGTTTTCAGACTGCACGTTTGTTTGACCTTTCACTTCCTCTGGATTATGGATAGAAGAGATTGACCTTTTGAGGAGGTCAACAATACGAAGGTACTGACTGCCACGACGACGTAGTTTCTATGGTGTTCTAATTAAGCTTGTGTTTGAATACAGTTTATTAAGTTTCGGACAGATGCTTTGACCGCGGACAGTCCATGGCTGTCCGTTTAACAGATCAGTCACACAGAAGGAAGGGTTATAGGAAGCAATCTAGGCGCTCCTTGTTAATTAGCCCTTGTTTATAGGATGAAAGTTGTGTTAGTGTTTAGCCCATGTATAATATATTAATTCATCCTTGCACAAATTAAGAACTTTTGAAGTTATTCATGCTCTTTTCCATAGATTCTAGATATCCCACTTTGCTTCATGGGGTACTGAGACCTAACAGATAACTCCATATCGAGTATCCGATGGAGATCTGAAACCATTTGCTTTTTACAAATTAATGACGATGCTTGCTGCATTCCAAAGGTTACCAAAGCCGGAGTTACGAATCTGAAATTACCACCTATATATCCAATTAACTTGGTTCCCCAAAAGTTTAATTATCCCAGTGTACGTGTTATTATCATGCTGACTAGATTAAAAACATTCCAAGGCGCGATGATTGGAGTACAGTAACTGCTCTCTTTCTGATATATACGTGGCAAGCAATAAATCCGACAGAAAACGACATGTTAATTAAAATGCTAGATAATCACGACATCCTAATAAGATTATCAAATATCTTATATAGAGTAGACTACGATCTTCTCTACATGGGATATATTATTCGTCGTCACACCCACGAACAGAAGAAAGGTTTTTCCGACACCCAAAACCCCATGTGAAAAAGGCTGAGGATCCGTGGTTGCAAGGCTCCTCGATTCTTCGCAGGAGATGCAAAGTCAGCAGTTGGTGAACAACATAGCCTTCATGAATTGTGCGTGATTTTATTGATAAAGCCCGAAAAGTCATCGACGCCGTGGCTCTCCAAAACCGATGTTGCTTCACCCGTTCACGCGCCCAAATGTCAAGCGTATTGCCCGCCACCTCCGATGACAGGTTGGTGAGAGTATAGACTCCGTAACAGCGACCTCATTTACCGCACTGCCGCCACGTACCTCCTAATTCCGCTGAATGACTGACACTTGGCCATCGTTGTTGGACCGTTGGTTTTAGTTTATAATTTCTCGTTGGAGGAGTTTAGGATTAACCATTTGAGAATAAGATGGATTGGAACATCTAATTAATTTGTGATAGTTTATTTTAGTGAGCGATAAATACCATAAGTAGACTGTATAATACTTAATGTAAATTTAAATACAAAGAAAATTCTAAATTCTTTTATATTAAATTTTTAAAAAGAGATTGAAAAAAAGGGATTGAAGTACTCATTATACTAAATAATTATTCCGCCTGAAGTATTATATAAATAAGCTGCAAATCATATCATTTTTTTACATTATTTTAATAGGTATTTTCAATGTACGAATTTAATGGGCACTTGAGCTGAGACTAGCATAACATACTCAATGCGTCACCAATATCTTGGATTTATGGTTGTTTTTAGCTAGCGAACAAAAGGTTGCTTTGGTGGGAAAGGAACCAAATTATGGAGACTATTTTAAGGACTTTTAATTGGTGTACGTACGTACAATTGCACATGGTCGGTCGGTAAGAAATATTAATTGCTCAGAGAAAAATATGACAAGTATATATATTAAATTATTCGTATAGTAGCTAGCTAGCTTTCTTGTGAATTTAAACAACATCTTGGGACAGAAGTTGGGAATCTGCCTTTTGCTCTCCCTTTCCCTGTCTAACTGAAATCAATCATACTGATCAGTATGTGAGGACGAAATGAAAAGGCTAAATAATTAGTACGATTAAAATTTTAATACAATCATGTCATAGATACATTTAAGTAAGAATATGTCGTCCTAGCTAGCGAGTATGTGATTCGATCAATTATATCTTGAGAAAGAAGAAATCTTCGACGACACTTTGCCTCCATGTCAAGCTATCGTACGTTCTGGCTTTTAAATCTAAAGAGGGAGTCGCAAAAGGTGAACCAATTACCTGCCTTTTACCGAAAGAAGAAAAGAAAACTAAGAAAGTCAAACAACAGTTAGCAAAAGGGAACCATATCGATTAGGCCGGGCAAGTGTTGATTAATTATAGCCATATACTTTGCGCAGGTTTAGGAGTCGGTTGCTAATCATCAAACACGTCCCCAAAATTATATATTTGAAAACGCACTTAATTAATGTTGATAAAGATATTACATAAGCTTGAAAATTCATGAGTATATTATAACGTAAAAGATTTTCAACTGCATATATGACTTCACATTTGGAATTTGTCTAGTGACAATCAAACACGTTTGTGTGACCTGCAGAAACACGAATCTTCTGCAGAACTTTTTGGAAGATAATGTTGAAATTATATATGCAAGAAGAGCTGAAAAAATGGTCATGGAGACTAAACTAGGGTTGAGGCAAGTACTGGCATTACAGCTGTTACTACATTATTCAAATAGCGGGATTTAAAATACTTATATGGGAGTCTCCACTCCCTCCGACGGTGGGTAGGCGCGGACAGGGGCACTGTTCGGGTTGCCCGAGCAGGTGTGGGTCCCGAGCGGGACCCACACCCCTCCCACTCCTCACCGTCGGATGTCCGACTGGATGACATCCCGCCATCTAGTTGGAGGGAGTGGAGTTCGGATGGAATCCAAACTCTACTTATATGTGCTATGGCAATGAATTTTTATAGTTAGAAAGATTGAGTACACGAACCCAGTCAAAGCTCAAGAGTACTGGACATGATCTAAAATTAAAAGCAAGAGGTTAAATAATTACGTACCCAGTTGAGACCCAAAGTGGACGTGGATTCTATTTTGAACTGATTCCGGGTGCAATATATTATTAATCTACATATATCGAGATTAAATAACAGTCTGCTTATCTACGCAGTATACATGTTTTGAACTATAACTTTTTGTTCAGCTTCAGAGAGTACCTACTGTTTAGGCCTCTTGAGTGGAACATGATCTTGTCTTTATATATAGCGGGCAGACAGAAGAAGTTCATAAATTGCAGTGCCAACAGCTTTTATCGTGCCATGCATCCTGGTCATGCATGCTAGTCTATGGGAAAGCAAAAGATTGTAAATTGTTTGAAACATCCACCTCTAAAGGGCCATAGTGGTGATCATCGCCTTTGGGGCGACTTTGCTCAATGATTGAAAAATAATATTGGCCATTTCGACAACGTGTACTGGCGCATGATCAGCCCAACACATGAATTATTGCTTCTGAGTTGTCTCCTTCCATTCTTTCTGAAACCTGTACAAATACTATCGAACTACAAATGGAGAACATGTGGACCTCCAAGCTGGGAAATAGAAATGAAATACATGATTCCCATGCATTGATCCGAATCCGGTTTCCTGCCCCAGGAATCGACAATGATCCATGGTCATATGAGAGAGACATGATTTTCCTGCTATTGTTTGTGCTATTGAAGGGCCTAGGATCCTGTAGAATGTCCTCCTCATATTGTTCAAAACCTCCCTTTGTTGCTAATCCATTGTACCTTGCAGCTAAAGTCTCTGTTTTTCCAGTTGTTCACTGGTTTCTGGGACTTTCTAATCAAATGGTTCATGGGCCTCACTGAGGAATATGGGAAAAGATCAGACTGAGGTCAGGAGTTCTCTAGAATTTCCAGGAAAAATGGAAACGATAAACCGTTCCTACTGCAGTACACATGGCTTTTTTTAATTTGTAGTGCTACTGGACTGATTAAGTAGCGAGCTCTGGGAGCAGACAAGGGGGTCTCCTATCAAGCAAAGTCCAGCACTTCAAGCCAATATTGTTAGTGCTGTACGTACACATGGCTACCTTTGGCTTGTACACTCTGAGGCCAAATTCCAGAAGTTGGACTACCCACCACTTACGAGCAGACAATCAGTCTCCAAGCTAGCAAACACCATCAACTACCACTTCCAAACCCCTACAAATATCACTTTCCAATCAACCGGATCTAGTACTAATTGACTTATTTTTTTCAAGCCATTTGGTACTACGTACACAAAGACAATTCAAAATCTCTCTGCGAATAACCTTCATGCAGCAATGTATCTTAATTAAGGTCACTGTTTTTGACTTTCAAATCAGGGACTAACTGGCACTACAAGAAAGTTGGGCTTCAACGACGAAATTTTTAAGTGCGGCTCCATTCCCGTCGGCGAAACATTCGCAACAACGACCAGAACTTAACTCCCGCAAGCGATAAAAGAGAAAGTGCACCTTCGAATTGTCGACGACCAAAGCTGTTGGCAATTTTCAATCTCTTTGTCGACACAGTTGGATTCCTTCGAAATATCCACCGCTCCATCAGCCGTCAATGAGAAGACAGAATCACCGACGGAGCTAAGCCTTTACCGACACTGTGATCCCTTTAGCGACGGCTTGTAGGCAGATCTGTGCCCTTCTCTCGCATTGTGAATCTCGTCGATGTTGATCACCGATTGGGTTTTTCCTACAACAAGCTTCCCGCCGAGCCTCTCAACTTCTCTATGCTCAAATTTGTCTGTTCTTGCTTCGGTAATTTGCTTCTCCCTGGTTTGGTTCTCTAATCTTCGAATTGTCCACCGCTCTATCACTAACAATGTTGTTTGGTTGCTTTGAGAAATTGGTTACGGAAAAATTGTATGGTCTTGTCAGATGGTTCTCTTTTTTGTGTTTTTTGTCAATCTATGTTTGTGCTTCATCTCATGTTGGTTGGAATATGCAAAAATGTGAATATGAAAAGCTTATGATTGTTTCTGGAGCTTTACAACCTATCTTTGAATATAGGGTGGAGCCTCACATCGCAATTCACTACAATTTTCTCATTTTGAAGAGAAAGTTAGAAAGTGGTTACCTTTTCTCTTCCTGTCTGTTAATTTTCCTTTGCCGGTGCAGGGTTTCTACCCCCTGATTTTATCCTTCCAGCTACAGTGCTTTCGTTAACCAAGAAAGACCAACTAAAGGTACTTCATCGGCCCAAAATATCTTACCAATTTGAGCACATGAAAATTAGTTTCCATATATTTATGGTTATTGGGCAGTTGTTCATGTCATGGTTTTCATGCTCTCAAAGCTCACAGAACTAAGCGAAATACTTGTATCATGTGTAGCAAAGTGAAAGGTTTAGTTTCTCAGGTCCCATATCAGGACATATTCCAAGGTTAAAATCAAGAGAATATCGAGGATTGATATAAAAGTCGACTATTAAATAGAACATACTAAACCATTCAAGTCGTGGATGAAAAAAACACCATGCCGACGAACTTTTTAGCACCGTCGTTGAAAAAAAACAGAACGGTCGACGAATTCATTAGCATCGTGGAGGAAAAAACCAGAACCTGCAGACACAAATTTCTTATTGTCAGTGAAAAACATCAACGTCCTCTGCACGTCGAGTAATTTCTTGGCCGAATTTAATTTGCCTCCGTCGGTGAAAATCAACAACGTCCTATGCACATGACGAAAGTCATTATCGACTTGTATTTTTCTTTGTCGGTGAAAATCTATCAAGTCACCGTCTCCACGGCTTCATCCACGACGACAAATGAACGTCAATAGAAACTTTCTTCTCCACGGCTTCATCCACGACGAAAAGTTGAACGTGGACAGAACCAAAAGCGACGCCATTCTCACGTCGACGGAAACCTGCAACTTCGACCACACCATTCTTCACGTCGGCATTAAAGGGGCATCGCCGACCAAGTTAGGCTGGTGAAAGGCTTCTCCCGACTAATGCTGGGTGTTTTGCCCGACGGTAAATCCGGTCGGAGTAGATAATCTCTGCTGACGAAGAAGTACAGAGGTGGCTGATAGTCAATCCGGACGAAGCATCACCGACGAACGTTCGACCACCGCATAACGTCATCAAAGACAAAAACCGACGATAAACCTGTTATCTGTGACGACTGATTTCGTCGTTGATGAGGAAGTTTCTTGTAGTGTGGGATTTTATCCTGATCACATGTCAGCAGCTTCCTGCATACAATTAGGGCGGTCAATAGTATGAAGAGAAAAATATGAAACTCTTTTAAGTGGTTCATGCACTATACAAATGTACAATTACTATGATCTAGTATATTCAAAGTGAGGTTGAACGGTCAGTCGCTGGGGTCACATATACCTAATTTTCATAGAAATACCTTGTGCCAGAAAAATATCTAGTTCGTTTAGCTATAATCTATTCATCTTACTCTAAAGGAAAACTATACTTTATCTTTGCTATAACATCCTGAAAAAGACTATCAATTTGCTCGTTGGTAGTTGTAATTAATTTGAATAATCAATTCTGTCCCAAATCATAGAGAGATATTTATACGTCTCACACCAATACAGCATGGGAGTTTTCCTTTTCTTGTTTTTTTTTCCCAAATGAGGTTGTAGTTATACATACCATACTTTACATGATCATCCACAAGGTTTTTTTTTTTTCTAAGTGATCATCCACAAGGTTTATGCAAACGAAAAGGTAATTTTTTTTTTTTTCCGGTCACAGAGGAGAGAAGCGGGGTTTCGAGAAGGGCTAGTGTATGTCTCTCTATCTTGTCCACAGGCCCAATTTTCTCAATTCCTCGATCAGCCCTCCCTTTGAAGGACTTGGTTTGGATCTCATTACCTTAATTGTTTTGTTGTTGTTACTAGAGGCCCAAACTCAGCCCACAATCGGACTTCCTTGAGGCCCAAAATCTAGCTTCTTCTCCAAGTTCTCAAGTCTAGATTGCAGAACCCGTCACCTAAATCACTGCTCAGTTGCCAAGAAAAAAAAAATCACTGCTCGGTGAATAACTTTTCGTTCGAAAATGGAATTTATTGTTGAAGAGGGCAAGCGCCTTCACGAGGAGTGCTCCACTCTCGTTCTGGTTCGTTTTTTTTATATTAAGGGTTTTTCTCCACGCCCGCTGTGGCTCTTATATCATGTAATTGCATTAGCTGAAGCGAGTTTTTAGCAGAGTTTTAAGCTCTCTTTGGTTGCAAAGGAATGCAGGAAAAGAAAAAAAGTGTTGAAACTTTTGTTATTTTCTGTGTTTTCTCTACTTAGTCCGAATTTGGCTCAGTTATGTTTTTATTTGTTTGTTATCGTCGCGAAGCCCGCGTTGTCGATTGGAAATGTGGGGCAGCTAGCAATGGATCTTATGGTGTCATCAACGAAAGCGGAGAGAATTGGGTACTTGGATGATCCTTACGTTCTTCCCTGTATTGGAAATGACGCGTATGGGCCGGTTCCCCAAGGCGAGCTCGCTCTCCCTCTCGAAGGTGCTGTTACTGTCATGCTCATCACAGACTCCTTAGTTTCAGTAACAAAAAAACCGAAACTAAAAAATGGAATAGCTGGGTATTGAAAGCATGGAGTAACATTTTCACATTGGGTTTTCAGCTTATGATTCGTCGTCTAACGCATTGACTCTTCTCCAACAAAGATCCCCAGTTGTTAAGGTTATGACTTTAGCTCTTTTCCTTTTTGCTACTTACTATTATTTTAGGTGCTGCATATGTTCTTAATGTTTGAAACGGGGGGGTTTTGACGATGTTTAGAGAGTAAGGCATTAAAAATGTTCCATTTTGCAACAATTGAAAAATAAATGTGTTCAGGAATAGTGCTTGCCCTCTAGGCTCAGTTAATGGGCACTTAATGATATCATTCATATGTTCCCAGGTGGTTCTGCTTTATGACACTTTCGGTGTGTATACCAAGTTCAATAGACAGGGGAAGTTGGGAGACTGGTTTATTCTTCTTTCTTGACTTTTTTTTCATATATGTGCTCTTGATGCTTCGCATCGTGTATATTCCTAGTAATACTCAATCTTGAAGGAGAATATTAAGTTCCAAATTGATCATTTAAACAGGGAAGGATGGTTGAATTCGCAAAGAACTTGGCTGATTTTGCTGCTTCTAGTGGAAAGAAGCATGTTGTTGTGCTCTCTGGCTTAGATTTTGGGAGGTGGCGAAATATTGACATGTCTAGGTACAGATCAGTAACACTGCTTTTAGTTAGGTCGTGGTAATCATTTTAAGCTATGATATTCGGATGAAATATTTCACCTGGGTGCCAAGGCAACGCCAATGTGTTTAAAGTTGCAAGCACTAGGGATGGGCTTTTAGATTTTGTTGTACGCACATAGAACCAGTTTTATGTGTTCTTATATTAAATAGCTAATGAAATGAGTGACCTCTTTCTTCCTATGTACTTTTTCTTTGGTGTGGGGGGATCCCTAGCCTTCCTTAATCTCCTGTCTCTCTGTTGATACCATCCTTTTAGCCCTTATGTTCCTCCTGAAAAATGTTTTCAACTACCCCTTTCTTTCTTCATGGCAAGCACTATGTTTTGGAAGAATCTCCAGGCCTTCAGCTTTTCTTTGACTCTCTTATTTCATTGTCATTTCTCAGAGTTGAATTTTGCAAATAAGATTTCACAAATCAGCTTGTCCGACAAACATTGGTTCATTAGCATGACAGCATTTTGAAGAAAATTGTGTATTATGTACTCTGTCAAGAATCTTGGGATCAAAACATGATTGATAAGAAGATGAAACTCTTTTGTAAGAAACATTGTAAAGTATGTCTTACACGTTGATGGAGTATTGTTTGACCTTGGTTCAATGGGCGCTCTTTGAAGAAACCATCTAGACCTGCTATTTTCAGTTGCCTATGCCAATTCTGCGGTATTGATCTTTATCCTTTTCTACATCAGTGGTTCGCAGATATACTACTTGTCTAGCATGAATGCTGATGGAACAGATGATTACTGTGAGCAGCTTGGGTGGAAAAGACTGCAGGAATATGACCCTGCTCAGAGGAGTTGGAAATATCTCAGCACTTTTGCTGAAGGAAATGCTAGCCAGGGAGACAACTTGCCTTTGGAAGATGATTTAGAAGAAGAAGATTACTGTCCGAGCTTGCCCTTTGCAGTTCTGTTTGCTTGTTTTAAGGTATTGATTTTTCAAGTGTGATTATTAAGCTACAACCTAGCGTGCAAATTAAATCTTTGGCCAGAAAAGAAAAGGAGAGATATGGATGTTATGCTTTATGGATTTTTGATCTATACCGTATATTTTCAAAGTGATGGGTGCCCTATGGCTGACTAGTTCAGTTGTAATATTCAAATTACTCCTAGGAAATATCCAAAATCCTAAAATCCTTTAGAAGGATGTAACTTGCCAAGGGGGGCTATCTGGGTCATTAAACTCGTAGATAAAATGTAACGGCACATTCATAGAGTCACTTTGTTCATGTCATTGAAACTTCATTAGTCTCTTTCTATTTGCCCTTTTTCTTTGTTTAGCTTCAATGCTCTGGACTGCTTTTGTGGAGTAATTATACCAGACTTTCTTTCTCTTGGTTAGGTTTATGACTGCCATAGTATGATGACTCTCATAACACTCTCTCTCACTCTCATGCACACGCCATTTTATGGGTGGATATAACGCTTGAAAAAAGTCAACCAACAGTTTAATTCCAATAGAGTTCTTGTATTGATAATAACTACAAAACCTGCCTTTCCCAGGATTAAAGAAAAAGCTACTGCTTTGCCATGCTTTACTCTGTAAGCTTGTCATCATTGCATGCCAAGCAAATACACATGCAATACATAGTTTTAGTTGTGTAATACAGCAGATGGATGTAAATCCCAATCAAGGTGATCTGTTATGCCTGACATCCCACTCTTTTGAACACTTTGGTTGAGGACAAAAATTGTAGCTATTCTCTCCTGTCCTCCCTTTTATCTGTCTACCTCTTTCTCTCTAGGCATCCCCTGCCTCTTCCTCTGAAAGATATATGAGGTAGAAATAGGATCTAGATTATGCTAATCGTTATAGCAGCTATTCAGTTTGGAAGACGAAGGTGAGCATGACTAACACAAGATTTTGATTTGCTGACCAGGCCAAAGGTTTGAAGGTCACCTGCTTATTATGCTACTGCTCAGAGGGGGACAACATACCGCACGCTTTCCATTTGGCTGAGGAAGTAAGTAAACTTCTTGGGCTGAGTCCCAGTAATTTCCACGGTATGTCTTCTCCCACCCCATAGTATTAAGCCCTTCGTGTGACTGTCACCTTTTGTGGATGTTAGACTAGGGTGTTATGCTAGGGTGTTAAAACAACTTGAAGCTTGTTATGCCATCCGTAAGGAGGAATGTCATCTATAAGGTGCAATTACTCTGCCTCCTTCCATTCCCGAGTTAATATGGCATAGTCTGACTAATCAAACCAAAATTGCTCGGTCTTCAGAAGTTTTAGCTGTTAAATGAATTAACCTCCGATATTTACCATTGATTGTTTTCCATCATGATTTTGTTGTCTCTGAGGTGGAATGCAATTCGTACGTATTCATTCTCTCTGTATTGGTTTTGCACTCCTGTTATTAGTCTTTTCCCATTTCACATGGAAATAATTTTCTGCAGATTGTTGTTTCTGATTGGTAGGCATTCAACTGTTTTAATACTGAAGTTGTTATTTAAAAGGCTTAAAAATCTTTCAAAATTTTTGATACTATGTTGGTTAGTTGAGAATATTTTTCACTCAGAAAATATAGGTGTCTGTAGGCAAGTAGTTATACTAATTTGTATTATTTGTGCTATTGGCCCTTCAGGTGGTAAATGGCTCGTTCCATTTTCGTGGAAGACTGTGTATGGACCACCCCCAGATATGTCTATCTTTTAGGCTGTATTAACCTGATGAGCAAGCAGTGTTGCATCTGAAATAATGGATCTTTTTCAGAGCTTAGATTTTTTTTTCTTAATGAATCCTCAGGCGAAGCTGAGATCAACCTTATCATGATTAGCGAGGTCCTTAACAACACCAGTCTTTGTCAGTCCGTCAACTCCTATCCCTCAAAAGATTGTGCATGGAAGAAAAAGATCGATCTCTATGAAAAATACATAATATTTACTGGTCAACTACTTGAACATGACCAAAACAGGCTGCATTGATCATGACCCTACAACGGGCAAAGCTCAAGCAGCCCTCTTTGCTTTCCTTGGGTCTTGCCAACGTGTACTCCATACAAAACCCTCTTTATCTCTAATGGATGAAGGATCGGTCCTTTATCCCCAGCGGCGATTCTGTCCCTGATCGCTCCCATAGTGTCTCCTTTGTGGCCTTGATTCATGGAACTCGTCGAAATGTCATTCTATTACGGATTAGAGAGGGTCTTGTGGGAGTGGGGAATTGTAAATAATCATGATAATCGCCTTTTATAGCACATTCACATACTCGGTCTCTCTATACTCAAAGTACTCGGCCCTTTTTATTTTTCTTTCTCGAATTTGTACCGTTCATTTATCTTATCTATCTGAAAAAATAAAGAAAAGAAAAGAATAAATAAAAGCAGTTTTTTTTTCTTTTTTTTTGAGTGCACTGACAGTTAAAAAATAAATTTCAGTAATCTTTATTATAATTTGTAATTTCTCCTTTTGTTTTATTTATCTGGTCTGCTACTTAATTGGTTTATTAGTTGTTATATGGTACCAACACATTGAAAGTACAGCCCGCCCACCCACCTACCTACCCATCCTTCAAATTCAAAGGTACTGATTAGATCTGCAATAAATTTAACTTTATTTTATTACCTAAAAAAAGGGCTAGACTTTAACAAAATAATCATGCATGCCATCCTATTCGCTGCAACAAAAGATGGTCCTTGTCTTATTCAACAGAAATAACATTAATGTAAAACCGATCCCAGCAATTAATATGTAGAAACCAATAACCCATGACCGCTAGCTACCGCGGGGAATCCGTGTTGATTGTTCTTCGCCATCATAGGCGACTGCCCCTGCTGATTCTACAACCATGCAAATGGTGATGTTGGACTAGACCACCTCAATCCTCAGCCGCCGGCCCGCCACACCAAAATCGAAACGTGGGAAAACAACAGCAAACTATTTTCTAATTTCCTTCTATAAGGCTTTGCCACGGCTCACCAGCTAACTCTTTTTTAGTGTCCTAATAAACGTGACATGTGAACTAAAGCGTAAGATAACGTGTCATCCAGGCAAAAGCAATTGGACCCAATCTCTTCCCTGCACTAAATGTCTCAGTAAATGCTCTAAGACCTGAGGGAAACTCCTTGTATATTGTTCGCTGTTACGTGCCATAAAATAACAACAAATTGCTCTGCCCTCTATCCTTGCACCAACAAATTATTCATTCCCAAACTTCACAACCATGGCTTCAAAATGTAGTTCCTCATCTCCCCACTCACCACTCCCATTAAAGGCCATCCCTGGCAACTATGGCCTACCCTTTCTTGGCGCCATCAGAGATCGCATTGACTACTTCTACAACCAAGGCAGGGAAAGCTTCTTTCAAACCCGAATGGAACAGCACCAATCCACCGTCTTCCGAACCAATATGCCGCCGGGGCCCTTCATGGCCTCAAACCCTAAAGTCATAACCCTCCTTGATGCTGTTAGCTTTCCCATCCTCTTTGATACATCGAAAGTTGAGAAGCGAAATGTTATTGACGGCACGTACATGCCTTCCACCGCCTTAACAGGCGGCTATTGTGCTTGTGCATTTCTCGACCCGTCTGAACCCGGTAAAGGATTGCCTCCAAAGGCAATCCCGTCCAAAGAGCCAAAGGGATGGCTGGAACGTAAAGGATGGCTGAAACTTTACGTTCCAGCCATCCAACGGTCGGGATTGCCCGGCACGATAAGTTCATCCCGCTTTTCCGGAACTGCTTGTCTGAGCTTTTCCTCAACCTTGAAGATGAATCGTCAGGCAAAGCTAGCAAAGCAAATTTCAACACCCTCAGTGACATCATGTCCTTCAACTTCGTGTTTAAGCTCTTCTGTGATCGAAACCCTTTCGATACCAAACTTGGATTAGACGGACCTAAACTCTTTGCTGGATGGTTGTTTCTTCAGCTTGCGCCATTGATAACACTCGGGTTACCGAAGTGGTTAAAGTTCCTTGAAGATTTACTGTTGCATACTGATGGCCCAGGAAATACTCGGGCCGACCAGACCACTCGAGCTCTGGTTGATTAACCGGTTAGTAACCCCGAGTAGCCGACCGCTGGTCAAAGTCTGGTATTCGCTCTCATTTAGAGACTTGACCATCCGAGGACTCCTCATGCATATTTGAATTGCCAGTGATGCTCTCCTAATACAACTCTTCAACAAGACTCCTGGTCAGATAATGATCTTAGAGACTTCAGGACTCCAGGTAAGATGAGGAGTCCTGAAGCCCATACCTTTAAGACTCCCTTTGTGACTCTTCCACCTCCCTATATAAATAGCCAGGTATTCTCCTTCATATGAGATGAGACAGGAGATCTCTCTCATGTTGAATCCTCTCATCTCGAATGCTCTCAGGCTTAATTCTATTTCTCAAGTCTTATTTCTCTGATACTTATTCTCTCAAACACTAACTTGGTCGTCGGAGTCTCCCGACCCGAGGCTACCCCCTCGGTGATTCTTGCAGGTTCACTTGCCTTCCGAGCATATTGGTGATTCTTGACATCATCCGGCTTCCGAGCACTGTGGTGATTTCTTGGCATCATCAATTGACGTCGTCTGTGGGAATCCTCGAAAAAAGCCATCTCCAAACACTTTACGCTCACCACAACAGTTTTCAACCACCTTTTTTGCATCATTCTTTGTGACGAACTGAGATCTCGCCCCCGACAACGATGTATAACTAGCAACCTTGGTCCATGCCGTGGAGATCCTTGTTCACTAGATCAGCCCGACCGATACGGCGTGATCGAATTGGGAAAGCTTTGCATAGATTTAATTTATCATGCTACTGATAATATCTCTTTGTCTAACCTCGTTTATCTAAACATCTAATATTTATCTTATTTAACATAACAACCTGTTGGATTTATCTTTTCTGTGCAGAGCACCCTGCCCGGGACAAGATCCCCGCAGAGGTCCAACCCTACAGAGGTCTAATAATGCTGAGTACCCCTACAGAAGGTCAACTCCGTCGAGCGCACCGCCCGAGACATGCTTCCCGCAGGCTTGCCTCGATCACTCGTCTTGCCTGGGACAACATCGCTGCAGAGGCTCGACAGTGCCGAGAGCACCGATAATGTTACTGTGCCACAGGCATCCATTGGTCTCAGCGGCCCAGAAATCTTATCTCTTTATCTATCCTGAGAATTTTGTTATATTTTATCTAACAATAGAAGCTGTTATATTTATCTTTTCTGTGCAGAGCACTCTGTCCGAGACAAGATCCTCACAGGTTTGACTCGATCACATGCCCTGTCCGGGACAGCATCCCCGCAGAGGTCCAACCCTATAGAGGTCTAATAACTTCGAGCACCTCTGCAGAGGGTCAATTCTGTCGAGCGCCTTGCCCTGGACAAGATTCCAGCAGGCTTGCCTCGATCACTTGCTCTACCTGGTACAACATCCCCGCAGAGGCCTGACAGTGCCGAGAGCACCAATAATGTTACTGTGCCACAGGCACCCCTTGGTCTCAGTGACACATAAATCTTATTCATAATATCTCTTTACCTACCCTGATAATTTCGTTGTATTTTATCTAACAAAAAGAGATATAGATTTATCTTTTCCGTGCAGAGCACCCTGCCCGAGACAAGATCCACACAGGCTTGACTCGATCACATGCCCTGTCTGGGACAACATCCCTACAGAGGCTCGACAGTGCTGAGAGCACCGATAATGTTATTGTGCCACATGCACACCTAGGTCTCAGCGACCTAGAAATCTTATCTCTTTACCTACCTTGAGAATTTTGTTGTATTTTATCTAACATAACGAGCTATTAGATTTATCTTTTATGTGCAGAGTACCATGTCCGAGACAAGATCCTCATAAGCTTGACTCGATCACATGTCCTGCTTGGGACAAAATTCCCGCAGATGGTCAACTCCTCCAAGTACCCTGTTCGGGACTTGATCTCAGTGCCGAGAACATCACTATTATTACTGTCCACAAACACCCATTGGTATCTAGTCATTCTCTTCAAAGTGCCAAAACACACCCCAATCGAGTACCCCCGCCTCGGACAAGCTCCGAGTGGCTGATCTAACTCGCAAGTGCCAAAGGGACCTCGATCGAGTTCTCATTTATATTTTCTCAAGCTCAATTACTTTTTCAATAATAAATGAATTTTGGGATCTAACTTGGCCATCGAAGTCTCCGGATCCGATACCGCCCCTTTCTTATTCCTTTAAAGTATGATCAACCCGATCGCAAGTCTCCCGAGTACTCTGCGCCGGCTCGTACTCGAGCAGAGGAAACTCGATCGCAAGTCCCCATTTATATCTTCTCAGGCTGGATTGCTCTTCTAGTACTAAAATCTTATTGAGATCTAACTAAGACATCAGAGTTTCCGGATTCAAGGCTGCCCTCTGTTCTTTTTCCTTTCAGGTTTGGTCCAACTCCATTGAAAACCTTGCTCGGGACTTCGATCTCAGCAGCAGCTGAACTTCTCCAAAGTACACTGCTCGAAACTGAATCTCAACAGGACAACTGACTCGATCAGGGGACTTGATCTTCGGTCCAACCTACATCGTTTTTTAGGTTGAAAAGGGGGAGACTACTGATGGGCCAGGAAATACTTGGCCCAACCAGAGCACTCGGGCTCAGGCTGATTAGCTGGTTAGTAACCCCAAGTAGCCGACCGCGCGTCAAAGTCTGGTATCCGCTCTCACTTAGAGACCTGACCATCTGAGGACTCCTCATGCATATCTGATTAGTCGTGGCGCTCTCCTAATACAACTCTACAACAGGACTCCTAGTCAGATGAGGATCTTAGAGACTTCAGGACTCCAGGTAAGATGAGGAGTCCTAAAGCCCATACCTTTAAGACTCCATTTGTGACTCTTCCACCTCCCTATATAAATAGTCAGGTATTCTCCTTCATATTCGATCAGACAAGATCATCTCTATCATCTGGAATGATCTGATATTCTCTCAAGTCTTACTTCTCTAATAATTTTTCTCCAGATCTAACTTCGCCGTCAGAGTCTCTGGACCCGAGGCCACCCCCCTCGGTGATTCTTGCAGGTTCACTTGGCTTCCGAGCACTGCGGTGATTTCTTGGCATCATCACATATATTTCCATTACCGGCAATTTTAGTCAAATCCAACTACAAGAAACTTTACAATGCTTTTTACGAGTCTACAGGGCTGGATTTGGATGAAGAAGTAAATACTTTCGGGATTAAGAGAGATGAAGCTTGCCATAACCTGGTCTTCAAGCCGGTTTCAATGCATACGGTGGAACGAAGACCTTGTTCCCAGCTTTGATCAAATGGGTTGGATTAGCTGGAGAGTAACTACACCGACAGTTGGCTCATGAGATCAGGACAGTCGTTAAAGATGAAGGTGGCGTCACTTTGTCTGCGTTGGACAAGATGAGTTTGACCAAATCAGTTGTCTACGAAGCACTGAGTCGAGTACGGGAAGGCAAAGGAGGATATTGTGATCCACAGCCATGATGCTTCTTTTGAGATCAAGAAGGGCGAGATGATCTTCGGATATCAGTCGTTCGCTACAAGGGATCCCAAGATTTTCGAGGACGCAGAGGAGTTCGTAGGCAATAGGTTCGTGGGTGAGGGAGAGAAGATGTTGAAGTATGTATATTGGTCAAATGGGTGTGAGACTGATGATCCAAGGGCGGACAACCATTGGATGGCTGAATGGATGTCATCCAACCGTCCATCTGGCTATTCGGAGCGGATTGCCTCCGTGCCTTTGGAGGCAATCCGCTCCCGTCAAGGATGATGCTGGTGGAGTTTTTCCTCCGTTACGACACATTCACGATCAGGGCTGGAACGTTCTTGTTAGCCTCGTCGGTGACGATCAAGTCATTGACCAAGGCCACAAGCGATTGATATTGATCTTGATCACCAGTGAAGAATAATTACGTACTAGACTACGTCGTACAGGCCAGGCGTGCTAATTGTGATCAATACTAAAAATTAAAGTTTTCCCCCAATGGTTTAATTAAATATTATGGATTAGCTGTTTATCCACTGCTCAAATCAAGTTACTCAATGCATTTATGGTTCGGCGGTTCCATTTTTCTATTTTCTAGTTAATTCAATTTATGATGTTATTTATTAATGTATTGACTTAATAAAATCCGTTTAAAATTTGTGATCTTGTGATGCACGTGGCTTCTCAGTTTGAACCGACACGACAACAACGCACGCAGATCGGATATCTCAGTTCCAGCGCAGTACTAGTTGAGGTTGCAGGAAAACTTTAGACATACAATAAGGTTTCCTAAAATTACAGCATACGGACAGAGTTTTGGGTTTGCCATATATATATGTTGAATTAATGTTGACCCACGTTGTTTCACAATCACAATCAAGGTGACGGGAATCTTTGGCGACCATATTGTGCCTCAGAATTATATAACAAAGATCACAGACAAACACTACGAGAAATATCGTATTTATAAATATAAACCCTGCTCCAACCACGTACGTACGTGGGATTGCTGTCAAGGGTCAAGGGTCAAGACTCAAGAATGGTGGTTAATTTTTTCTTCTGAATATTTAGGTGGATTCATTTGCCCACTTAGCATTGAGCTTTCACAAAACAAAACTTACACAAAAGGCGTACGTTGCTCTTGATGGTATACTCCAAACTTTTTGAATTTTTGAGTTAATTAATTTGCAGTCAATTCCTTGTTAGCTCAAAAAGTAAGGATTCTGTTTGCCTATTTTCGGTTCTTTGCTATTTAATATTTATTTGAAAATTTCATATTCTTTTGGTAATTCCAAACTATATATATATATTTCGTGAAGAGATAAGTATTGACGATCGAGCTTGAGTGCATGGCCCTGCATCTTTAAGCAAAGATCAGTACGTGTACACAAAGCAACTAATTGTGATAACTCATACCAAAAGCCAATTAAACCAAAATAGACACTACAACTGACGTCTTAGCTCTCGTTATTGGTACTGTTCTTCATTTTCCCATTGGCTGCCGTACGTAGCAACTTTTTTTTCCTCTCTCAGCTCCAAACGTAGCACCTGCTTCTTCAAGATTTGGAGTACTTTTTAATTCTTCCGTACGTAACACCTACACTGAATATTTCTTGTCGACACAGGAGACAACAAGCCGAAACTGATTCCGTGTCGATGTAGGGGACAACAAGCGCCCACGCATGTTTGATTCACTTTGCTTCTCTAATTTTCTGCAGATTGTTGTTTCTGATTGGTAGGCATTCAACTGTCTTAATACTGAAGGTGTTATTTAAAAGGCTTAAAAATCTTTCAAAATATTTGATACTATGTTGGTTAGTTGAGAATATTTTCACTCAGAAAATATAGGTGTCTGTAGGCAAGTAGTTATACTAATTTGTATTATTTGTGCTATTGGCCCTTCAGGTGATGAAAAATGGCTCGTTCCATTTTCGTGGAAAGACTGTATGAACCACCCCCAGATATGTCTATCTTTTAGGCTTGTATTAACCTGTCTTGCATCTGAAATAATGGATCTTTTTCAGAGCTTAGATGCTTTTTTCTTAATGAATCCCCAGGCGAAGTTGAGATCAACCTTATAATGATTAGCGAGGTCCTTAACAACAGCATTGAATGGACCAACACCATTCTTTGTCAGTCCCGCAAAAGATTGTGCATGGAAGAAAAGATCGATCTCTATGAAAAATACATAATATTTACTGGTCAACTATTTGAACACGACCAAACAGGCTGCATTGATGACCCTACAACGGGCAAAGCCCAAGCAGCCCTCTTTACTTTCCTTGGGTCTTGCCAACGTGTACTCCATACAGAACCCTCTTATCTCTCATGGATGAAGGATCCGTCCTTCATCCCCAGCGGCGAATCTTATGGGGGCAGTTACATAAAAATAAAATTTGGAAGGGTCAAAATATAAAAAATACAAAGAAAATTATTATTTTTTACTAAAAGAGAAAACCCGTCGGCCCCCTAGCTCTGTCCGTGATTGATCCCATAGTCTCCTTTGTGGTCTTGATTCATGCAACTCCTCGAAATGTCATTTTAATACGAATTAGAGTAGGAGTGGTTACCGGTATTACCGGAGCTGGAATTTAAAATTTCAGCAGCTATATATGAGCTGATTTTAAGCCCGTTTTGAGCTTAAAATTTTAATTTTCAGACTTCTGATTCTGTGCTTATTAGTTAATATACAATTGGCCTTATACTTGATTTTTTAAGCAGGTTTTTAAAGATAGATGTTAGATTCAAAATGATAAAATTTAATTGGATGTTGAATCCAATACTTTTTAATTCATTTATATATTACAATTCTATAATTGTTTAAGTTGCATTAAATTAATAAATCGCATACATACACTAACGAAAGAAAAATGATTCAAAATTGTAAATAAAAATTTACAAATTACAAATAAATATATAAATAAAATCTACAAATAATACAAATTTACATTATGAAAAAAAATCTACAAATATTACAAATTGGATAATTGAATTGAATGAAATAAAATGTTGGCCATTTAATCAAAACATTACTATCATATGATTATGATAGTGTTAGTTTTGTATGACCTTTTTATTTATGTCCATAATATTTAATGACCAACTACAAAAAATTGGTCACTAATGACTAAACTAATTTGAAAAATTCATCAAATCTGTACTAGGGAAAGTGCAGAGGCCATCCTACATTTGCCCATACCAAGGGAGTGCGATTTGGATAAGTCCATGTGGGTGTCTTCTCCTAATTGTGAATTTTATGTGAAACTCGCTTATGAAATGATTCTACATGCTCGTGAACCACCACTGGCAATCATTCTAGAGGATGATTGAAAACGACTTTGGAGGCTGAAGATCACGGATATAATTAAATACATTCTTTGGCAGCTGATTTCACTACAAAAAAAATGACCTATAGCGGCGGTCGAAAACCGCTGCTATGGGTCAAAAAACCGCTGCTATAGGTTATAGCAGCGGTTTTTTTAGCGGCGGTCGCGACCGCCGCTATAGCTCCGTCGGCATAGATCTATCGCGGCGGTTTCGGTGACCGCTGGTGAAGACCTCGGGTCTATAGCGGCGGTCACGTAGCAGCGGTCGAAACCGCCGCTATAAACCTGAGCGCAGTTGCGTTGAAGGTCTGTAGCGGCGGTCACTGACCGCCGCTACAGACCTAATATGACCGCTGCTATAGACCTATAGCAGCGGTCAGGTTCAACCTATAGCCGCTGTCATTGACCGCCGCTACAGCGCCTCCGCTCCATGGACTAAGCCTCATAAAAAATATCATTTCAAACTCCAAACACACAGATTATTTTGTCCATGTACTAAAAAATCATACACATAAATTGACTGGGACATAAATTGACAGTAATTTACAAATCAAGTGCCAAAGACTACAGATGAGCCTAGTCAAGGAAAAAATCCACAACCAAAGAGCAGTGACTAGCTGACTATGGAAGCAAGTGAAGTTGACACCTTCCAAGTAGTGCTTATTTGGTCAACAGAGCAGTGTTAACTAGCTGAACCAGAAATCTTACCATGATGAGACAAAATAAATAATAGACCAAGCTCGGTTCCCACCAAGAACAAAAAAGAACCCACTGCATAACCAGTTGCAACATCTGAGTTGTAAACACAGTAAGTTTCATTCCTTTGGGGATCTTCTGTCATATGCCCCTGTATTGAAGAAGAAGAATTGTCTAAATGCTAAATCTTAGTTAAAGGTACAGCATGCATGCATGTTATCCACAAGTGTGAAAAGATCACCACAAGAATCCCAGTATTGCCAAACAGAAAAATATTTTATGCCTGCACATTGCTAAACTACAATTGAAAACTTGTAAAATTGAGATCTAAACTTAGAAGTGCTTAAGAACAATAGGGAAAGATTCAATTAGACACTGCCACAAATCGCAAATTGTCCTTAAAAGGTTTGATGATGTTATGCTACCATTTTCTACATACTATCACTCAAGGAAATATGGGTACATAAGGACTGAGCTATTCAAAGACGATGGGAGTGTGTCATTTTACTAACAATCATTCCTATGGGAAAATTCATGAGGCAAAAGCACCAGTCTCTCGCATAAGTCCACCAGAGTTAAGAATACAAAATTCAGAGCACAATTTCAAAGATAAGATAAGTGGTACCATCCACCAATGAAACAACTGAAATGTCTAAGTTATCATGAGACAAAGCAAAACAAGAAGATCGGGCCATACCTGCTCATCATCCAAGTTTCAAAAAGATGAATATCTAAGAGACTGTATAGACTTGTAGTACCACTTACTCAACCACAAATAGAAAGCAGCACCCACAAATACAAGTCATGGCACATAAATACCATATACAAGTTTGCTGTCAACTATATATGTCTCGGGAAGAGAGATGAAGCATTGTTACACTAATGTAAAAGAAAATAATTGTAAAAAAGACATTATTGCTAAAGCTTAATCAAGCAAAGACTCAGATATGAGAGGAAACAAACTTAAACCGACTTTGTGAGCCTCAGGGTAGCTCCGTGTGTCTCTGTGCATGCAGCATCAACCATCATGGTTTCACTATCCCTATACAATTTGAAACAAATAACAAAAGAGCTCAACAGTAACTATTCAATAAGTATGGTTTTTAAATAATTTAGGAATAGGCATTATACCTTAAATTGATTCTATTAAGCCTGACTAAAACCACATTAAGTACATAAACTTTCATCAATAATAAAATGTGGAAGGCCTCCGAACTCTCTATTGTT
The DNA here is from genome assembly GCA_963930655.1 of Myrica gale. Classification (NCBI taxonomy): domain Eukaryota; kingdom Viridiplantae; phylum Streptophyta; class Magnoliopsida; order Fagales; family Myricaceae; genus Myrica; species Myrica gale. The sequence goes on along the minus strand of OZ005606.1, from coordinate 9,267,477 downwards.
TGCAAGCAAATCCAAGCAAACTCACATCATAAGAAAAAGAAGAAAGGGCACCAACTCGATATCCCACAATACTGATCCACTAAACTTCCAATAAGACAAGAACGAAATTTAGTTCCAAGAACTACAAAAATATGCAGATGACGAGCAGACCCTCATGCTTGAAACAACAAACAGGCTAGACAGCCTTTTTAGAATAATAACATGAAAATCTTCAATTACAGATGACAAAGAGCAGTTTAAATGGCACATATAAGAAAGTAACCAACAGAAGAATCATCAATGCAGAAAACCATAAGCAGCAGCCCACTCCAGCACTCAAACAACACTAGTGCTTTTTCTCTTCCACTCCCGCATATAGGCCCCAGAAAGTAGATAATAGATGTCAACAATAAAACAAGCAAAAACTATACTGAAAAGGGGCTCCCATGAAACTAAGCCCAAAAACGGAAGTACCAGGACATAATAGTCACCAGATGTACGATACACATTCACAGGTTCTTTTCAAAATTAAAAGTAACAAAAATGTGAACATACAGATCTAGCCCTGAATCTTACGGAAAATAAAAGAACTCAGGAAGGAGAACCTAACGCTACAGGTGTTATTATGAGGAACGATGGCAGTATGTAGAGAACAATGCCAGTTCTCTCTGTCTCTCCTCATCTAAACAACAAAACATAAAACTATGTTATGACGTGCGCGCCGAAAAGAGCTTTCCGAATTAGGGTCATGGGCGCGAATCGGGTACTCGTAGCCAAAGTTATGACCAAAAAATTGACACGTGCGCGAAAATTGCCCCAATTAGGTTAGATTCCTATTTTCTTACCATCCTTGCACTGATGTATAATAAATAGTCAATAAAATAATTATTAACCTTAAGTAACACATAAAATTTTATTTTTCTATTTTTTCATTTATTTTTCAATTATTAACATATAAATATTTTTTTTTTCGCATATACCTATAGCAGCGGTTCAGTCAAAACCGCTGCTAAAGGTTCAGCCTATAGCGGCGGTCATTAAGACCGCCGCTATAGGCACCATATTTCTAGCGGCGGTCACCTTGACCGCCGCTAGAGGTAGGACCTATAGCCGCGGTCGTTGACCGCCGCTATATAGACCGCCACTAAAAGAGACCCTATAGTGGCGGTCATTGTGACCACTGCTATAGGATATTTTTAGCCGCGTTTTCCGAAAAACGCGGCTAAAAACACCTTGTAGTGGCGGTATTACCGACCGCCGCTACAGTGATCGCAGCTGGAAGTCCTTTTTTTAGTAGTGTTTGGAAAGCGCTCCCGGTACGTAGTAACCTTTCTAGATTTATTCAGATTACAACTCCTGGATTTGTGTGCTGTCAGCTATGTGAAAATGGTGAAGAAACGTGTGAACATCTTTTTATACACTGTCCATTTGCTCCTTGTGTTTGGCGTCAAGCACCATGGCCCCTTGATGTGCAAGCCTTTCCTCATATATTGATATCAGATTGGATAAAAATGCTACTTAATCCTACAGAGAGTCTCAACCTTCACCCAAGGCTTGAACATTTTTTTATTCTTTATGCGGCATTAGCGTTGGATACGTTGTGGTTCACGAGGAAGCAGAAGGTTCATAATCTGGTTCCATTGGATCCAAATAAGCTTCTTACTCAAATTCATAAGAATCACCGTGAGCATCTGATAGCATGGATAGAAAAGGCAAAAGAAGAGATTAAAATATGGACCGTACCGAGTAATGGGTGGGTTAAAATCAACACCGATGCAGCAGTTCGAAGTTCATTTGTGGCGGTAGCTTGTATATGCTATAATAATCAAGATGTGGCCTTGTGGGCTCGCTTTGAAATCATACCCAATATGTCATCACTTTCAGCGGAACTTACAACAATTCGTATGGCGATGAGAGAGGCCGAAACTCAGAAGCTGGAGTTCGTGGTGTTTGAAAGTGACTCACTCCTCTCTATCTCGGGTATCTCAGATAGTTCCCTTTCCATGATAGGGGATGCATGATCCATTATTGAAGTCATTCGTGAAATGACGTCGTGTAGACCATCGTGGAGTTTTGCTAAAATTTCACGCCAAGCTAATTCCAATGCGGATTACTTGGCCAAGTGGGCTGCAGATAGAATGTTTTTTTATTCTATTCCTTTTTATAGTTTACCCAGTTTTTGCTGAAGCAGAACTTGTACTTTGAACCTCCTTGAGGTGGTTGTTTGGCTCTTTGTTGTTGAATGAAAATTGTTTGCGTAGGGAAAAAAAATTCAAAGGTACTGATAAGATCTGCAATAAATTTAACTTTACCCCCCCCGGGGCGAAAAAGAAGACTTAGACTTCAACAAAATAAATTTGGGTAGAAATCCACCCAGGCCCCAGCACAGAGCCACAGACATGATATTTTTAATACTAAAAATATTAAAATACAGGTATCATACTATTTGCTGATATTGAGAGGTGAAAATTAGATCCTACTAGACTGCATATTCTGAAAACGTTGTAAAATAACTTTGTTCTCAATCGTTTCAAAAAAATTTCTTTAGATGTATACCACCAAACTATCATTCATCTATTCGTCACCTATCTTATTACGCAAGTCAGTTTTAATTAACTTCATTGCAGAGAACACAAATCTATTTAATAGAAAAATAATCAAATTAACAAATTCATAATCAGGGTCAGCTCCATGGATCAAGTGCAATATTAATATACATACACAAATCTTACAAAATCCAAACATTTGTTAAAATGAAGAAATATAAACTTATCAGCCTAGATTCGTTTTCATTTGAATCTTAAAATGTTTGCAAATATTAATCTAGTATATACTTTGCTAACACAGTAGCACTTCTTATAAGCGCATTTTCAAATTAAAGAGAATTTGATCCTAACACTGATCACTGCACAGTACAACTATTTGTTAGTAACTAGCATTTCTTTTACCGGTTTCTTTGTTTTATTTTTTGGCGGGTTGGTTACTTGTTAGGTAATTGGGACCTCTAACTTGATTTGTACAGCTAATATGACGGTGGAGTTCGAGGCGTACACTGAACTTAATTACGTGAAAAATAAAACTACTGAATTAATAAACCTGCCTCCCTTGGACCTCGTGTATTGATTTCCTTTTAGTTTTGGTTGTAGCGGGAGAGTATGCGTCGAATCGTCCTAGCACTGCTCAGATTTTTTTCTGAGAACTTTCATTAATTCCCTATTGGATAGTGCTCAGCATGCTCAGCTTTTCACGTAAGCAAAAGTAGCGCACCTTTTGGCTCCATCTTTTCACGTAAGCAAGCAGCGCGCCTTGGCCTGGGCGGCTGGGGTGAGCTTAAGATATTTTAAAAAAATAAAAATGGAAGTATTTTCAGTCAGGGCGAAAAATTGATCATTTTTCTGGGCGATGGGGGTCGGCCGTCATGAGCTAGTTCCGCCCCTGCAGACATCGACGGCATATCGGTAATTTACAATTCTATACGTCTCGTCTATTAAACGAAGTCTATTAATTAGTAGTTCAATAATACTAATGGGCAGCTATAATATACTATGTATCCAGAGCAAGATAAGGATCGAGAGAGTTGTTTAAATATTTCTAGGGCAGATGAACGTTTCCGGCTGGAATCATGCCATCCTATTCGCTGCAACCACAGATAGTCCTTGTCTTCTTCGACAGAATTAACAATTTAAAACCTATCCCAGCAATTAATATGTAGAAACCATAACCCACTGCTAGCTCCCGCGGGGAAGCCCTGTGTTGATTGTTCTTCGCCATCATAGGCGACTGCCCCTGCTGCTTCTACAACCATGCACATGGTGATGGTGGACTAGACCACCTCAATCCTCAGCCGCCGGCCAGCACACCAAAAACGAAACGTGGGAAAACGACAGCGAACTACTTATCCAGGCTGCAAACTATTTTCTAATTTCCTTCTATAAGGCTTTTGCCACTAGCTAACTATTTTTTAGTGTCCTAAAAACGTGACATGGGAACTAAAGCGTAAGATAACGTGTCATCCAGGCAAAAGCAATGACAAGGACCTAGCCCATATATCGTTTTTTTTTCCACTTTTTTTTTTTGTAGGTAAAACAAAATACAGAGTTATAAGGGTGCGGGTCTTTGTCTTGATCAATGAGGGGTAGGAACAGTCTACGTGTGGATGGGAATTCACACTACGACAAGGAGCCTATATATATATATATCCACTTGGACCCCAATTTCTTCCCTGCACTTATAAATGCCTCAGCAAATGCTCTAAGACCTCAGGAAAACTCCTTGTATATTGTTCGCTGTTACGTACCATAATATAGCAACAAATTGCTCTGCCCTCTATCCTTGCACCAACAAATTATCTATTCCCAAACTTCACGACCATGGCTTCAAAATCTAGTTCCTCATCTCCCCACTCACCACTCCCATTAAAGCCCATCCCTGGCAACCATGGCCTACCCTTTCTTGGCGCCATCACAGATCGCCTTGACTACTTCTACAACCAAGGCAGGGAAAGCTTCTTTCGAACCCGAATGGAACAGCACCAATCCACCGTCTTCCGAACCAATATGCCGCCGGGGCCCTTCATGGCCTCAAACCCTAAAGTCATAACCCTCCTTGATGCTGTTAGCTTTCCCATCCTCTTTGATACATCGAAAGTTGAGAAGCGAAATGTTCTTGATGGCACGTACATGCCTTCCACCACCTTAACCGGCGGCTACCGTGCTTGTGCCTTTCTCGACCCGTCTGAACCCAACCACGACGCTCTCAAGCGTTGGTTTTTCTCTCTTCTTGCTGCACGGCACGATAAGTTCATCCCGCTTTTCCGGAACTGCTTGTCCGAGCTTTTCGTCAACCTTGAAGATGAATTGTCCGACAAAGCTGGCAAAGCAAATTTTAACACCCTCAGTGACAGCATGTCCTTCAACTTCGTGTTTAAGCTCTTCTGTGATCGAAACCCTTCCGATACCAAACTCGGATCAGACGGACCTAAACTCTTTGATGGATGGTTGTTTCTTCAGCTTGCGCCATTGATAACCCTAGGGTTACCGAAGTGGTTAAACTTCCTTGAAGATTTACTGTTGCATACATTTCCATTACCTGCAATTTTAGTCAAATCCAACTACAAGAAACTTTACAATGCTTTTTACGAGTCTGCAGGGCCGGATTTGGATGAAGCAGTAAATACTTTCGGGATTAAGAGAGATGAAGCTTGCCATAACCTGGTGTTCATGGCCGGTTTCAATGCATACGGTGGAATGAAGACCTTGTTCCCAGCTTTGATCAAGTGGGTTGGATTAGCTGGAGAGAAGCTACACCGACAGTTGGCTCATGAGATCAGGACAGTCGTTAAAGATGAAGGTGGCGTCACTTTATCTGCGTTGCACAAGATGAGTTTGACCAAATCAGCTGTCTACGAAGCACTGAGAATGGAACCTCCTGTTCCATTCCAGTACGGGAAGGCAAAGGAGGATATTGTGATCCACAGCCATGATGCTGCTTTTGAGATCAAGAAGGGCGAGATGATCTTCGGATATCAGCCGTTCGCTACAAGGGATCCCAAGATTTTCGAGGACGCAGAGGAGTTCGTAGGCAATAGGTTCGTGGGTGAGGGAGAGAAGATGTTGAAGTATGTTTATTGGTCAAATGGGCGTGAGACTAATGATCCAACGGCGGACAATAAGCAGTGCCCGGGGAAGGATCTGGTGGTGCTCATGTCTAGGATAATGCTGGTGGAGTTTTTCCTCCGTTACGACACATTCACGATCGAGGCTGGAACGTTCTTGTTAGCATCGTCGGTGACGTTCAAGTCATTGACCAAGGCCACAAGCGATTGATTGATCTTGATCATCATTGAAGAATAATTACGTAGATCGACTACGTCTTCAGGGCGTACTCAAAATTAAAGTTTGCCCTCAATGGTTTAATTAAATATTATGGATTGGCGGTTTATCCGCGGCTCAAATCAAGTTACTGAATGCATTTATGGTTCGGCGGTTCCATTTTTCTATTTTCTAGTAAATTCGATTTATAATGTTATTTATTAATGTATTGACTTAATAAAAATCCGTTTAAAATTAGTGTTGTGATGCACATGGTTTCTCAGTTTGAACCGACACGACACACAAAGCGCGCAGTATTAGTTGAGGTTGCAGGAAAACTATACACATACAATAAATAAGGTTTCCTAAAATTACAACATACGGCAAGAGTTTTAGGTTGGCCATATATATATATGTTGAATTAATGTTGACCTACGTTGTTTCACAATCAAGGTGACGGGAATCTTTGGCGACCATATTGCATGTGCCTCAGAATTATATAACAAATTAAGATCACAGACAAACACTAAGAGAAATATCGTATTTATAAATAGAAACTCTGCTCCTACCACGTACGTGGGATTGCTGTCAAGGGTCAATAATGGTGGTTTTCTTCTTCTGAATATTTAAAAGGGATAAATGCAAAATCAGTCCCTGTGTTGTACGCAAAAATCGTTTTAGTCCATGTGATATGAAATGCATCGATTTAGTCCATGTGATTCTATTTTCGTTTGTTATTGGTTCTCCATCAGGGACTGATTTTATCACTTTCTGAAGTCACATGGACTAAATTGATGCTTTTCATATCACAGGGACTAAATCGATTTTTGCGTATAGCACAGGGACCAATTTTGCATTTATTCCTATTTAAAAAGGCGGAATCATTTGCCCACTTAATTAGCATTGAGCTTTCACAAAACAAAACTTATACAAAAGGCGTTGCTCTTGAAAGGTATACTCCAAACTTTTTGAATTTTTGAGTTAATTAATTTGAAGTCAATTCCTTGTTAGCTCCAAAAGTTAGTCCTCTTTGTTTGCCTATTTTGGCTTCTTTGCTATTTAATATTTCTTTGAAATTTTCATATTCTTTAATTTGGTCATCACGGATTTTGGTTCCAAACTACGTATATTTCAAGAAGAGATAAGTATTGACGATCGAGCTTGAGTGCATGGCCCCGGCATCTTTGAACAACGATCAGTACGTGTACACAAAGCAACTAATTGTGATAACTCATCATAAAAGCCAATTAAACCAAAATAGACACTACAACTGACGTCTTAGCTCTTGTTATTGGTACTGTTCTTCATTTTCCCATTGGCCGCCGTACGTAGCACCTTTTTTTTTTCTTTTCTTTTCTTTTCTTCTCTCAGCTCCAAACGCAGCACCTGCTTCTTCATGTGTAGTGGACGAAGCCCAAACCTCCCAAAAATCAGTTAAAAACTCTAAACATGTACAAAGAAGACTTGGGCTTGAAGATGAAGGTCGCATAAAAAGCAAATGAGTTTGGGCTTGAAGAGAATGGAGGCCCAAACTTGGTGGATAGGGGCCTGGTTGTAACCCAACCGCTCACACTCATAAATTAAATGCTCATTTTCTCATTAGGGAAAATCGTGTTGGGCCTTATTAGGGCGTTGGATTTCGAATCCATTGAAGTTTTTATTGGACTTAATTAAAGCCCATCAAGTTTCACTCCACAACGGAATAGTTTCCTCGCCACGTGTCCTCTCCAGCTTATGAGAAGTTCTTTTCTTCTTTTTATATCTAAAAATAATTCAATGAAAGACGTTTGTTTATCTTCTTTGCCTTGTCGACTCTTATCTTAAATTGGAAAGGGCATGCCGGCTGTGGATGAGCTGTGCAATTATTAAATAAATTGATTGGTGAACTGATTGGAGTCGGCTGGCACTCCATGTTCAGAAAAGTCTACCCACCAAATACACGATCCTCGCAGTTGATACTCAGAACTCACGGCTTTGCTCCAAAGAAGGCCCACTGTGTTCCCGGTTCTTCTTCAATATCTCTGACTCTTAGATCTCTTCCCTTGTTCTTTATGTACCTATCTCTCTCGCATAATTCGTACAGTAAGACATCAAGAGACTGTATGATTGGTTAATGGGAAAGGCGAGCTACATCAGGATGAAAACGGATCGAGAATTCAGCGAGCTGATAGGCTCTGATCTGAAGGACCTTGGATACGCCGCTAGAAATCTCGCTACCCACGCCATCAAGCTTGCAAGCTTAGGCTTCGGTACCACATTCCTCGAATGGGTTGCTTCTTTCTCTGCAATGTAATACTTATACTCCGCCTTTATGTTATATATGTAAACTTGCTGCTATGTTGTCGACATCTTCACGTATTCACAGGATGCAGCTTAAGCTTTTGGAAAATTGTTAATTATTTTGTTCGATTTTCTTTTTGACGGGTGTGTTTGTGCACATTAGATTTTTTGGTTGATGGACAATTTCATTTTCTGTTCACTTTGGTTGAAGTCAATCCAGTGTACAATCTCCTCTTTCCTTTTATTTCTGCCTTGATTTTACTGAAATCATGGTTCACTTATTGTTTTAACCTTCTCTTATTTGTGAGATTCATTGAAGAGACCATTGAGTTCACAGTGATCTGCCAATGGGATTCAGAGATGTTTGCTTTTTCCTGCCAGAATTTAGGGGCGGTGTGCCTTCCGGGGATTTCCGATGCCAATAGGATTTAAATTTAATCGCTCCTTTTCTTTCCTGCGAGTCTCTCTTTTTTCTTCAAGACACTTCGGCTATGTTTGTTTCAATGTCTCAAAACGTTTTCAAAACGTTTTTCTACTCACTTTTTCATCAATTCCAATACCTTTTCACCGATCCCAATAACTTTTTACAAATTCTAACAACTTTTAACACACTTTTCACCGATCCCAAGAGAATTTACACTACTTTGAAAAAAACAAAAACACAAAAACATATCTCAAGACCTAAACCAAATATAGCCTTCCTTTCTAATAGCTAAAATGTTCTTCTCACTCTTTCTGGATTTCTTCTGAGCTCTTTGTTTTCTTGTGGATTTTGCTGCTTTCAGACCTATTGCATTCCTATTATTAGTCCCTGCTTTTGTTTCACTTGGATTTGATGCTGCGAGGTCTAAGCTGTCCTATCGCTTGCCATGGCTCTCGATATTGCAGGAAAAATCTATGTCCTGTGAACCTTGAATCTTTAAATTCTAGCAAATGATGATTACTCGGTCACAATAGTGAAAATTTTAGTTAACGACTTGTACGGGTATAAGATTTATTTCGGTGGCTTGATCATGGAACTTTTAGCTTGAAAATGGTTGTTTTGAAATTGCCGCTTGATGTAAAGATCTGCTAGTGCATCTTCTGCACAGGTTTTCCACGGTCTTGTCTTAATCCTTTTATCAGCATCCACCTAGGATAATTTAGACCTCTTAACACTCGCAAACAGTAAGGCCTCTTAGGCCAATGCCACATGAGTGAGGAAATTCTTTGGTCAAGGCCAAGAACAAAATTGAGGTTCTACATCATTGACATAGTCAGAGCCTCTGTCATTCCTAGATTTTAACAAAATCTAAATTTTAATTTCCTCTAGTGTTCCAATATGCTACTTTCACTGTGTCATTGCCTTGAAAAGTTCTTCAACATGGAAGATTTTGCTCAAGCTTTTAAGTTTAAATTTTGTCCTAGATTTTGTTGTTTATGAAACTGATATACTGTCACTGTGGTTCTTAAAAATACAGCCACGGGATTGCTTTTATTTTGAAACAGAAAACTTTAGAAAAGCATGCTTTTGATAAAGATGTGTATAGTTCTCCCATTTAATGTTTGCAAAGCTTTCCTTCCTCTTACTCTATCCCATATATGTTTCTCAAGTCTGTCCGATTTTAAGAATTATGCTGTCTAACAGATGTAATATCTAGGATCATAGCACAGTCAAATAACATAACATGGTTATTATTGCATGTGCTGGTCAGAGAATTTTGTATGGCCTGATTGATTCCTTCCATATGCTTACTGTAGTTACTTGTTGATTCTGGATCGAACTCATTGGAAGACAAACATTCTTACGTCTCTGTTGATCCCATACATCTTCTTCAGTCTTCCTTCACTGCTGTTCGACGTCTTCAGGTGATTAATTGTACCATGGTAGCGCTTGTAGCATTGAACTTGATCTTTAATGCCCCTCTATGTTACTAATTTTTATGATAATGCAGGGGAGAGATTGGACAATGGATTGCTTTTGTTGCCGTTGTGTTGCGCCTTTTCTTCCCACGACATTTCCCAGGTATAATAAGTTTCGGTCAGAGTGTTCACGTCGCTTCCTGTTATGCTAAATAAGAAAATTAAATCTTACTTGGAGTTTGTAGACTGGAAACCAAACTTTACAAATTTTGATATAGTTGGAATACACAGGTAGGTAGTTTGCATTCATTGTCGCTAGTGTGGCCTTTTTGACATGCCTAAGAAGACAGTCATTTACTCATCAGCACATCACTCAGTGAGAATCTGCAAGCACTGTTAGCATAAATTTCTATCTCACAACCAAATAATCTGTCCAATGTTGTTGGTGACTGCAGAATGGCTGGAACTTCCAGGTGCTTTAATTCTTTTGATGGTAGTTGCTCCCAGCTTACTTGCAGACACCGTAAAGGACTGCTGGATTGGTGTGGTAATATGTCTTGCCATAGCATGTTATTTGCTGCAAGAACACATCCGGGCATCTGGTGGGTTCAGAAATTCTTTCACAAGAGCCAATGGTCTGTCAAATACAATTGGTATAATCCTGCTGTTTGTCTACCCCGCCTGGGCACTTGTACTTGATATCCTGTAGGCGCACTTTAGCCGGATATATTGGACTTGTTCTGATGCTTGGATGTTGTATGAACTATCTTCTTTGAATAATCAGTTTATTAAGATCTGCAAATTCATTACCATTTTGTGTTACTCAGATACGTGGGTATATTTGAGTTTTTATCGTTTTGGATGGAAAAATTGTCTCATGTGGTCGAACTCAGAGAAGGGTTTGCATAGTTTTCCGAGTAAAATTAGATGATGGAATGGGAGGTAGAAGATCACTTGATACTTTGAGTTCCACTAGAATGGAACACGTGTGTTACGCCGCAACTTGTCTATTTTTCTTTTGTCGGCCACAAGAGGTGCAGAGATGAGTCTGTACGAGGCCGAATAAAAACGGATCAAGAAGAGAGCGAGTCGGCTAGCTGATAGGCTAAACCTCGAATTTATGTTATCCTTTCATTTTCTTGGGATTCAAATACTTTTCAAAATCAGGTTTGTTACAGTAATATTTCTAACTCCGCCTGTATGTATATGTGGTTAGGGTTGTCCTACATTTTATAAGTGTGAGGGAAAATCTCACCTCTTGAGCTAGCTTTTGGGGTAGAGAAGGTTCAAGATCACCTAACACAGGGCCCGATGTGTGAGGGGGAGATTGTTGGGATTGTCTGGGTTGGTGGTCAGTTTATAAGTGTGCGTGAAAAAAAAAATGTCTCTTTCTTTTCTTTTTAATTCGTTCTATTTCAAGTTAAAACCCTAATGGGCTTTGAGCTGTTGGGTCCGAGACTTATTGGTAAACTTAGACTCTGATACTAGTGTTAGGTGGTCTTGGGTCTTCTCAACCCCAAAAGCTAGCTCAAGAGATGAATTTTTCCCTCACACTTATAAACTAACTATCAACCCCTTCCACAACCAATGTGGGACAACCCAAACAACATATGTTGCATGTGCAAACTTGCTACTATTTCAGGATTTTTACGTATTTACAGATGAACTTTCGATGCAAAATTTTCCACCCTTTTCCTCGTTCTTCCAATTATATGAAATATGCAGCTTAAGCTTGGACGATTGTATATCGGTATACAAGATCTGCTGTTTCATGAGTGTCTGCTTGTGTACGCTCAGATTCTTTGGTTGATGGTCAATTTGGTTCAAAGTCTATTCACTTCGGTCGGTGATCTGCGGATTTTGTTCCTCAAAGCCAGCTCAGTATACAGTTCTCTTTCTAAAAAATAAAAGAAAAAAATTGAGAAAAATAAATTTTTTTTCTAGGAACTGTCATAGGTTTTGTACTTTGTATTATAAACTACTACGTTTGAGACATTGCACTCATAAAATTATCAATCTATAAGACATTGCATCCTTCATCAAATTGGAATCGACATTTCGTATTAAATTTTCATTCAATTTGACGAAAAAAAAAAACTGTGTAATGTGTTAGGAATGAATAGTTTGTGCATGCAATCTGTCAAATGTGACAATTTAAGGTGCAGTGTAAAACATGTACTTCGTGGGTGAAAAATATATTTTCTCCTGAAAATTTTCTTTGATTTTACTGAGTTTATGGTTCACTGCTTCCTTACCATCACTTATTTGTGAGATGTATTGACGTGATCGTTTGCTTAATATCGTTGATAAACAGTGATCTGCAAATGGGATTCAAAGATGTATGGTTTTCCTGCCAGAGTTTAATGAGGGTCTGTTCCAGGATTTTCTGATGCTAATAGGATTTAGATTTAGTCATTTCTACTTTTCTTGCTTGAGAGCATCTCTTGTTTCTTCAAAATACAAAATAATAATATTATTATTAAAGGCAAGAGACACGGATAATGTTTCAAAATAGGATATTTGAAACTTTTTTTTAAGTAGATATTTGAAACCTTTTATTTATTTATAAACAAACATGGACAAAGTATCAGCAAGTGACTTTTAGTAATAGATCTGAACACTTGTCGAGTTCTTGGACAAAGATAAAACAGGAAAATAAACGAACTTTTGGGGAACTGCCACAAATTTGGCAATATCCGGATTCCAGGTTGTAGCTCCCCAAATCCAGCTTTCACACCCTGATTCCCTTGGCTTCACTGTACAATTGATCAACAGTTTCCTGCAGATAACATCGGTAAACGTTTTATATCAAAGGGCCACATGCTCCAACCCTCCAACTTTCATGGCAGGCTGATAAGAAATAATATGAATGATATAACAAGGGCCTCTTTTTAAGAAGTAATTTCTGATAGAAAGAGAGCAAAAGGCATACCTTGTAGAGCTTGAGCAATTGTGGTCTCTTCAATTTGAATGTTGGTGTTAGCAGATCCCTCTCCATGTCGAAGGGATTTGGTTCCAAATGAACTGCTTTTAACATCTCAAAACCTCGAAGCTGTAGGCATATATTTCAAGTCAGATGAGGAAGACATAACCCTGCATGGAATTAGCAATAACCTACCGAAACAAATGTACATACTTGGTGTTTGTGACCAATTTTATTAAGCTCATCCAAGATGAATTTCTTTGCCTTCAGGTTTTCGCACAATGAACTAAAATCACCGGTCACATGATGGTTTGCAGCCCAATCCTCCAGTGCTTTCTTGTCAGGGACCACCACAGCTACAAGAAATGACTCAAAACTGTTCCCATAGACCCAAATCTGTCAACAGAAGAAAGTCCATGTCACGTGCTGGATTCTAGAGATACTTCAAAATTTGTGTGAACTAAAATGGAAGTATGCAGTTCAACCTAGGAACAAGGCTCAGTCTATTCTTATATAGATTCTAAGGCAGTGGGCACCAAAGTGGAGGCCAGCAACATACCGATGTTATGAGATGGCATCGCAAGTATGTGTTTTCAATGTTCTCTACAGCCACATATTCCCCTTGAGACAGCTTAAATATATTTTTTTTCCTATCTATGATTTTCATGGCTCCATCCGGCTGCCATTCTCCAATGTCACCTGCAATTTTCTCAAAATTATGCCCCATTAACATTCCTATCCACTCTTGGCATAAAAGCTTGTTTCTGTCTCATAGCAGGTAAAATAGTTAACATCATTATAATGTAATTCCCCATGTCAGTTTGTCCCTGCATAGTATTTGCAGAGTTTTACCTGTATGAAACCACCCATCAACAAGGACATCTTCAGTTAAATCTTGCCGCTTGTGGTAACCGGAGAACAAAGTGTTTCCCCTTAGGCAAATCTCTCCACGTGGCACACTAGAAAGTGCATCATATCCCATTTCTGGAACAGATTCAAGCCTGGCTTCCATGGTTGTGATGGGGACTCCAACAGTTCCCACCATGCTGAATACATTTGCTATGGATGTAAAACATCCAGCACAGCTTTCAGTGAGACCTATCACGAACAAAGATTAGGAAATTATAGAAACAATCCCACAAAAAAATGGCAAATAATGATAACACTGTGCTTTGTTTGGATGAACATAAAAAAGCCCTAGGATTTAAGGTATCATTTGCATTTATATCGATTTCATAGATGATGTTGAATCCCCAAATGATGCTTCTAAAGGTAAGTGGACAGGTTCTTGAAAGATCTGTAAAGTCCTGTCTATGAACCTATGTAGCGACTGATGTTAAAATAACAAATATTATGTAACTTAAGAGTCAGAAGCGTTGATATATCCCATGAACATTGACTATACCCAAAACAGTTCGTATGACATACCATATCCTTGAGATATAGTTGAACACGTGACCCTCAAAAACTCCTCCACATGCCTAGGCAAAGGTGCAGCCCCTGATAACATTATACGAACTCGCCCCCCTAATCCTTGTTTAATCTACAATGATTAACATATAATCAGGTGCAAAGCATATAATGTTTTGATTAAAAAAGGGGAAGGATGTACTGACCTTATCAAAAATGAGCCTGTCTAACAGAGGTGCTGCTTTGTCTTGTGACAGACCCTTCACCAGATTTCCCAGCTTGCTGTCAATTAATGGGTTTTCTATTAGCCAGGCAGTCGGGAAGCAAAGTAAAGTGATGAAATGTTTATAGTTTACATACAAGTTATAAGCATATTGGAACAATGTCTTCCACAGTGCACCTCCCGAGGAAATCTTATTTTGCACACCTTCAAGAAAAAATTCAAAGCCAATGTTTAGAATGAGAAAATTAAACATACCTATATCTACAGTGAATATAATGTATGCGTACCAGCATATATACGATCATAAACTCTAGGCACTCCAGAAAATATAGTTGGCTTCAGTTCCTGGATGTCCTCCATCAGAAACCTGATGTCCTGAAAATTTGAAGCAAGAAAAACCAAACGAGATTGAAAGAGTTCAAAATTCAATGAATCAAAAAAGACAAGACAAATAAAAAGATAAAGCAAAAACTCATTGCAGGAAATGAATCTGAATCTTACGCCTCGCCAGAATCCTATTGAGGAACCTCTGTAGATGCAATAGCTCTCCATTGTCTGATCATACACATGTGCCAAAGGAAGAAATGAGAAGTATGAATCTTCTTCTGTAGCCTGAAATGGAGAAGATTCACATCAGTATCACAATGTGGGAAAATTAGTCAATAAACAACCTAAAAGCTAACAGTGATATAGCCAGCATTAAAAAATACCAAACTATGATTATTGACAGTGAATACCAAACTACAGACAGAAAGAATTAGCAAGGCAATTTAGAATACAACTATGGGGCACAACAAGCGGCAACTGTGGAACTGCAAGGAACATAGAAAAAAAAAATAGAGAGCCATTTAGCTTCAAGAAAACATAATTGGTGTTTGTTCGTTTACCACTCTATCTGTTAGCGAAAGTAGGTGGTCAATCGACAATACTTCTGCCATTATAGCCCTGTTGGTAAGAATGACACCTTTTGGTTCACCAGTTGTTCCACTTGTATACATTATCGTACAGATGTCGGTTTTCTGTTTCGGAGGCAATTCTTCATTTAAACTTCCCTGAAATTTGGGTGGATAGCATCAGATTGAAGGACCATTGAAAATCACTGTAGACAAAAAAACATGCCTTCAGTACAAATAACGACGCGGATTAACATCCTACCAAATGAGAGAATTCTTCCCAAGAAAAGCAAGATACGCCCAAATCTTCAGCTTGTTGCTTCTGGGAACTTGAAATATTGGAAAAGCTAACGATTGCTGGACAAGGGAAACACGTAATTTAGCAACTCACCTTAGAAACTTCAACTTATCTTTCAATTAGTCATACTGAATGGAGAGTTTTGTCTTACTTTTTAGATTTGCAGAACAACTAGGGAGGCATGATAGGATCTGCACAAAGAGTTATCACATGATTCAGATAAAAAATGGTTGTAGAAGACAGTAGATTGAACAAGCATTTCGAGTAATGTAAGTCCCAAATTGCAAATTATTGTCATTCATGTCATGTAGTAATAAAAAATAACCAGGGGCAGGGCTGTATTCTACTGAAATGACTAGATACTGGGCATCGAGCACGCAAATACAAACACCGATAAAACTGCTGACATGGCCAAAGCCAAGTTCAAGAGAAGAAAAAGTATGAGCCAAGTGTCAACTGCTGATATTCCCACCAACCGAACTATGTCCTGCATTTTTAGAGAGAAGCCTTTCTACCGATAAAATTTAGAAAAGAAAAGAACACTGATCGCGTCGTCCTGCTGTTTCCTCCCCACAATATCATTTTCCTATCCTGATGCTCTTCATGGCCTTCCAAATCAAGCAGGGATTAATTACGGCTTCAGAAGAATCAGAATCATATATGTCAGATTGTAGCGGATTTTTAGGACAGATAAACCCATTAAGGTAATTTGAAATTCGATTCTTTGTATTGGTTATCGGTTTCAGACCATCTTAGTGCCCACTGAATCAGATAATCAAGACTTCATGACAAAGATTTTGAAATTAGTAGCACGTTCAGACCGTAGATTTTATATTTCAATTGTGACAACGAAAATGATGGGACAGGAACCTACAGCGGGGAGTTTATTCTCTTGAACGAAAGCTATTGAAACTTCAGCATGGTTGATGATGAACTCCACTGCATTAGCACCTGAGACGAGCAAAAACCAGATAAAGCTACTTAATCACTTCATTTGATAAACCTGCGAGCGTTTTATAATTCTAGTACGTTGCTGCTGCAGGAGAGAGGTGGGCAGAGGAAATAGAAAAAACTTAAAATTCATGGTGAAGACGACAGTGTGCAAGCTGAAATCTTTTGGGAAAAGAAACCATACCAAGCGTGTCATATAGCGGTACATATGTCACGGCCTGGCTGATACAAGCCTGTCGAAAATCAAACAAGAATATCAAAATAGACACCCAGAGATTTTCCACCACGTGAGGCTTTAATGTAACATGTTGTATGATACGTGTATATATACACAAGTGTGCAGGTTTACCTCCATTGCGATTACCCATTCCGGGCAGTTGGATCCGTATATACCACAACAATCACCCTACACATGTAGAATTGGTTAGCACTTAAAAATTGGATTTTCACGCAATTTGTCCAAAAAAAATAACAAAGTAAGAACGTAAAATAAATAAGAAAGGCATTGGGACTGACGGGATTGACACCACGGCTCTTCATGGCGGAGCCCATGCGGATGGCTGCATCGTAAACCTCCTGATATGTGAGCCACAAGTAGGGACCGGCCTGTGTAAACCCAAGTCAAATCTGGTTTAGCATTTTCAGTTCCTTTTCTTCAAATGAACTGTTTGAGCTTTTTTTTAAGATCGAGTTTAGATGTACCTTCGAGTCGGTGACCTGACGTCGACCCAGCATTGGGCTGCTGGGGCTCCTCCTAGCAGAGTCACTGCGAGAGTAAATTGAGTTTCAGATGAGAAATCGCACAGCACCATGGATGGATGCAGACGTCGAAATTCCACACGGCAAAAGTTTTCGCAACACCGATGATAAATTCTTATAGGCATATGTTACAACTTATTTATTAGATTTTTATAGAATAGAACGCACCAATGGACCAAAGGCCTATTAGCTCAGTTGGTTAGAGCGTCGTGCTAATAACGCGAAGGTCGCAGGTTCGAGACCTGCATGGGCCATGATTATACATTTTGGGCCCAAATTTGTTAGTGTTTGGGCCATTAAGGGCCGAAAGAGTTCGGGATAACAGCAACCAAAATTTTCCGAGATACAACAGACTGCTAGACGCAAATGCCACTCATTAACAGAGAGATTCGAATTAGAATGTATAATTAATTACATATACCGTTAAAAAGAATAATGATTATAATATCAAGCTTTAGAGACATATTTGATAGAGACATATAATGTGCTTCTCCAAGACTCTTTGATACCCAAAGCTTTGTTGGCAGTGGCGGATGTAAGGGGGGGCCAACAGGGGCCCTGGCCCCGGTTGGCCCCCTCCATAACGTTAAATTTTTTTTATTATATATAATTATATGGTTTTTTTCATTAAGCTGGCCCCTCTTGATCTAAAAAACAAAGTAAAATTAATAACTTATTGTACTTTAAGATTCAAGTAATATCATGGAAATGTATTAATGGTTCATGGTTGTTTCACTCGCCGAATATCATTTGAGACTTTTTTTGTAGATTATTTTAGAACTCGATTATTTATTTGAAAGCACAAATGCACAATGTTAGAGAGAATTCAATTAATAGTAGCTTTTTATTTTGTAAGTATTGACCTGAGTAGTTTTCTAATTTGTTTTCTATGAGAAATTGATAGAGACTTATTGGTATTGTAATTTATTTTTGCAACCATGATTTATATAAGGATAATGTATTTCATGTCACCTTTTACAGTCTTTTATCATTAGTTTCTTAATTTTGCTGCCATGGGTTATATAAGGATGATATATTTCACAGTCTCTTTCTTTGATTTTGAGATTGTTGTACACTAAATCCTTTTTCATATTATTGTAGCTATTGGTTATTGATTAAATTTTGAAATTATATTGAAATTGTGATTAGGACTAGGTTGTGAAATTGTGATTATGAACTTAGGTTGTGACTTGTAAAATTATATTGATAAATTTTGTTTAGATAATTGATAAGTTTTTGATAAAAAAATCAGCGGGGTCTTCTAACACTTCTAATGTGACTGCTACTTCTAACACGAATACTAGTTCGAAAAGACCTCATGTTTTATTTAGTCCATATGATATTGTTGCTGACCCAGGGTTACATAAACTCATTGAAGAATATGATTTTGGGATTAGAGATCAAGTTCGCAAGGAGTATTTGATAAAAGGTCCTTATCAGCCGCTTGAGCATGATTTTCTCAAGGAGCAATATGGAAATCGAATGGTAGTATATATTGAGAAGGAAATTTTTGTAACTATTGATAACGAAGTTATATTGCAACGTTTTCAGAAGATGCAGAGCTGTAGGATCCAATTACTATCTCTCAGTCTCAGCAAATAGTACGGTACGTGTATTTCAATATAATATATTTTTAATATTTTTAGTTTTTAAATAAAAAAAATTTGCTGTAATTTTTCCTTAGGAGTTGGCCCCCCTTCAGAATCATTCCTGGTTCCGCCACTGTTTGTTGGATCTGTTCATAAAGACTACACAAAAGAGACCTTCAAGCTGGACATCTAACTCTGTTAATTCTACCTTATTGTACAAAATGGCTCCATTTCAAAGAATTTCTCGACGACATTTTCTCCTTTCCTATATTCTCAAAGAATCAAAATCCATAAAATCCCGGAATAGTGCTGTCCGATATTTGAAAAGAAAGTCGGAGAATTAACAGCAGGAGGCAAAATGGACAATGTACCTGAAGAATTGCCAGGGAGATTCCAATCCGGCGGGCACGTCCAAGAGACCATCTTTAGCATAAATGCACCTGTACACAGGACCCGCTGACGGCTTCTGCTCCGTCGCCGGCCTCGATTCCTCGACCTTCACCGTGTACACAGCTGACATTGTTGTCTAAATGCAGGAACTGCGTTTCTAAGAACTGTGTACGTAAGATATGATCGAATACCCTCAGCGAGACGGAACCCTGTACGTGTTGAAGCTTGTGAAAAAAGCTTTGCCCAAAGCGACCACAAGAAGAAGGAGTAGTGAATGAGGGAGTTGGGAGAGGTGGGACTGCGGGAAAGGTGGTTGAACAAAAGCAATAAATTCGTGGATTACTTTGGGAAAGATATGTCTGAGCGATTTTTTTGCGGCGTTTATGACTCTTTTAGCTGTTTCATGTGTCTGCATGTAGGCTAGGAGTTCCTCTTGCACTGCATTTATAACGGTGGACGATGAGTTTGGTGATCAATTTTCCCCCTCTGATCATAGTCTTACTACAAAACTTGGGTTTCTCCGTCTTCTCTTATTATTTCATTTTTTTCCTAAACTTTTTTTTTAAACCATTTGATCAAAGGATATGCAAAACAGGTTACAATAAAGAGAAATTTTATGAACCATAATTGAGGTTGAGTGGTCCAGACAATCTTAGTACATGTGTTATTCGTAATTAAGAAAGGAACCGTGCTTGTTGAACCGCTATGTCGGCCTTAATTAGGTCTTCTCTACAGCTCTTATTGTACAAGTACAGGTACAAGGGAACACTTCCAACATCCCTTTGTTCTTTTCCTCTCTAAGCTCTTGTATGCTATATCCCTTTTTATTCCCACTGATATTGGGTTTAATTTTTATTATTATTTTTTCTGAACGGATGATTATAAATGCAATAATACAATAATAGACAACAATTGTTTTGAACTACCAATATTGACTATATTGATCTGTAAAAAATTAACCGGCCACCAGAGTCGACGAACCCGCAAGTACCGCCTGATCCCTCAAATAGCGTTGTGGCTTCTATTGTCCCTCCCAGGAAAAAAAAAACATATTCCAATCTAGAAAAATAAAACAACCTCTGGTACTTATCCCAAAAAAAAAAAACCTCGGCCGTTCAATCTATCTTCCGAGTAAAAAAACCTTGGCCGTTCATTCAAAGTAAAAAAACCTGATCTTAATTTTGGACATATTTGAAAAGGAGGATTTCTGTTGGAAGGCCTATTTAGATCAGGTTAGGATCTTTGTAGTTTCGTGCAGTATATTGGGGATATGGGATAGGGGTCTGGTGGGGTTGGGTATGACAAGCGAACTTCAATATGCGACACATAAAGAGCCTGAGTCTATAGTAGTCCAATATGTGGTTGTACTAGTCTTACTTGAAAAAACCAGAAACACATATGCCGTACAGAGAAAATTTGTCACGGTGTTTGACATTTGGGAAAGCCAAATATTTAAATTAATGACTCAAAATTTTCTCAGGGTGTGGTGATGAGTGGGTGCACCACCTGATCATGCTTGCTGACCTGACATAACCCAATATCCGAATTAGCCAACCACAAGTTAAGCTACTTATATATTGATTGGGACATGTCCATTATCAAAACTCCCACACCAGCCATTTCATAGCCATTAAAGTCTATTTACTTAGTCGGGCTACATAATGAGAGACCTTTGTCTCTTTGTCTCTGGTTTGTTACCTAAAATTTTACATTTCTTAAAATTTTAACATAATAAAAAATTATAATATAATTTTTCTCTTCCCATCACATCATTACTTTTCACTATAATAAATATTAAAAATCATCTCTTTCTTCGTTTTTCCACCAAATCCAATAAACTAAAATTTTATACTCCCAAAATTTTCACTCAAACACAACCTAATTAGCCCATGAAGGCCTACACGCTCATTACACAGTTGTTTTCTAATTTACGAGCAGAGGTTGGGCTTTGGCGGGCCTGTTGTAGAATGGGATAAATAACCTATATGGGCTTGTTTGGGAACGGGTCCTGGTCCTGGTTGAAGGGGTCGAGGTTCTGCTTTCGGTTATGCTAGTTGAACCCAGGATCAAGTCGAGTTGAACTTACCACTGAGACGCACAGTTCCCACTAAAAGCCATCTGTAACGTTAAGCTGACAAAGCGCTAACAAACTCTGATATTTGTTTTTTCATGCCTCCAATGTGCTGACATGGACCTTCGCCTCAATTTTTCGTACTGTCGAGGCTCACGAGCCTCTCGTCCACATCAACTAGTATAATGCATCCCAGGTTTCATCCTGAATCTACACACCATTAGCGTTCCACATCATGTTAGCCATCTCATCTCTCTCACGAGCCATTTGCGTTGCTGCTGCAGGAGATACATTTAAATCTGAAAGATCATGCCAGAAATTCCCTTCCCCTTCCACGTTCTGTTCATTCCTACTGAAATCCATAAACACTGAATCTGTTGGTTGATGAATCCGACAAAAGTTGTGCAAAGTACAACATGCGATCACCACACTAGGTTGGCGGATTGGTAGATATCCTGGCATACTCTCAAGCACTGGGAATCGATTTTTCAGCATTCCAAAGCACCGTTCAATTATATTCCTTAGAGACGAGTGGTTATAATTAAACAACTCTTTCTTGCCCCGTGGAGTCCCTCATGTACCAGAGAATCGCGACAAGTGATACTGTTGCCCTTTGTATGGCGGCAAGAATCCCTTCATTAGCGGAAACCCCAAGTCAGCCAAATAGAACTTGCCTACCAATTGACATATGGAAAATTAATAATACTGAATTGCACATTTAAAATGCGATTTATTTTGAATATAAGTATGTCAAAACTTACCCTCGGGAAGGAGTGGGAATTTGTTCTCGGGGTGCATCACTGTGTCGTAAAACACTCGCGAGTCATGTGCAGATCCTTCCCACCCGGAATATACGAAAGTAAATCGAGCATCGAAGTCACATATTGCTTAAACGTTCTGTGATATCCTTCCCTTCTGGTTTCTATACCGAGTGCTTGTACTTGCTCGAGACCATGCAGCTACGTGTGTTCCATCTATTCCTCCGATGCAATCCTATTCAGCATATGCAATATCAGACATCCTACCGGATTGAAGTGACAAAAACCATGACACGTAAAAACCAAAGCTGAGGACTCCTTAAAACCACAAGTACTTCAGTTACGAATTAGTATATCTCACCTTAAACCATGGGAAGTACTTCCTATTATACTCAATGTATGGATGAACCCCAGTAGCATTTGAGGGCATTAACACGTCACCCTCCTGAAGTGGCGCGCATCACCCTCCTGAAGTAGCGCGATATAGTCTCAAGTGAGTGCTGGAATCGATCTGCTACAACGTGCATTCCCAACATTTGGCACACAATGTACAACAATATAAATAGGGCCTCTTTCACCCGCACATGACGTGAATCCTTAAGGTAATTTCCCTCCCTTAAAGTATCACAAAGGAGGCAAAAATTACGTCACTCCAGTCGGAACAACTCGTAAATTGTTTTGGGATTACGTTGGGTGAGCAACTCGTACACGTACATGTGTCCCCGTAGCATTGAAGTCCTTTGCGGTATCTTATCTATTTGTTCCCTCTCTGCCAGCTCCCAGCAATAAAGGAAGAAGAACTGTTCGGCAATCCAATAGTCTTTTCCTTCAATGACATTGGGTGAAGTGGGTTGAATAATACATCCCTATATTTGTCGTCGTGGAATCCATTTACACCTGTCATCTTGGGTCGTTAGTTCTACCCATTAACCTTAAGTAATCACTGGATATATATGCCTCTGGTCAATTAGCAATCACTGGATATTCCCCAATTGCAGGGAAGCAATGTTTCAGACCCATAGAAACTGTCGCCCCCATTGTGGCCAAATTGTCATATAATTTAATCTTGACAGAAGATGAAGTAACATCTTCGTCGACATGCCTCCCTCCGTCTACATATCCACTACTTAAACGACCATTATTTAACAGAGGAAAATATCTTCCTAAATAATGTTAAAATGAAACATTCCAACGTTGACTCCAAGGAGTGGCTCATAAAAACAAGTTAAAATAAATGTAATGAATCCAGTGCATCTGATTTCCTACAACTGATACTCACTGGATATCTCATGAACAAGAACAAAAAATCCCTGGTAACTATTATAAATTTCAAAAGTACAGCACACGCGAAGCACATTTTGATGAACCAAGTAGGTGGATCTTACCTCACATCTGCTTTATCACGACGTCACCCTGTGCCTCAGAATGCTCGGAAACTACCGTGGACGCCTGGTTGTATAGAACACACAACGCACAATATAGCGTTCCTCCTTCCCTGATTGCAATTTCTCCGCTTTACCTCGTACATCCGTTGTTTCTACGAACCCGTGTATTTTGAAACTAAAGACGCAGGGTTGTTTGCATCATGCTTGTTGCACAGTATCCATGCCTGCATGTCAGAATAACTTTTGAAAGTTGAGGCTAAAAAAAATCATCGTCCTAACATACTACAAAAATTCCAACAAACTTAATTACATCAGAACTGCTTTGAAATAAATATCAGCGATGTCCTTCACCTAATAACATTGCTCTGCAAGTATACAATTCTTTGCCTGTAAATTTGTTTTAACGTTATTGTTTTTTTATTGCTTTGTTGTAATATCTTTCTATCTTTTTTTTTCTGCTTCAGTTGCCGGTTGCCTATTGTGGGAGTTAAGTAGGACGTATATTGTGAGAAATGATTTATTCTTCACATGACAGCCACTCAGACTCAAGTAGGACGTATTGGCTGAATTGGTTTACTTTCATTTTGCACTTCATTATTTCATTCGTTAAGAACCCAAATTTTCACGCAACACATACTTTCAATTTTTTAACAACCAACAATTTCGACTTGTTCCTGAAAAATGACGATAGATTCTGCCATGCACAACGAATTATAGTATAAATGTTGTTGTCAATATTCAGGTTTTACAATTGAGTAATGATGTACGGAAGACTGGAGACCGAATTTTACCCGACTCTCAGCGCGACAATTATTTATACCATTCAATTTTGTCGCGCACAACCCACACGCAAGGTCGCGCGCGGGACAAATGAATGATAAAAATATTCAATTTTGTCGCGCAAGGTCGCGCGCGACAAATGAATGAATGATGCGACAAATGAATGAATGATATAAATCATTCAATTTTGTCGCGCAAGGCCCGCGCGCGACAAATGAATTATATCATTGTTCAATTTTGTCCCGTATGGCCCGCGCGCATGGCGGTGCACGACAAATGAATGATATAAATCATTCAAGGCACAAGTGGCCTTGAATGATTTATATCATTCATTAATTAAATAATATTATTTTTTATTTATAAAAATTGTTTCATAGATATAAAAATAAGAATCAAAATTAATTTACAACAACAAATAACAACAAAATTCAAAATTATATATTTTATGAATGATATTATCTTGGTCTTTTAATTTTTATGAATTATATAGAAAAGCCTGGACGGCAAGACACGTGCACCGCCTAGGATTCCACTAAATTTTGGAAGTTTTTATTTCCCTCCATTTTATTTGGAAAAGCTTTATGCCGCTATGTATATTTTGTCTGAACAGTCATGGCCCTAGACACTTCACTCAGATGAGGAAAACAGATTGCTAGCCAAGAACTGAGAAGTACGGGGCGCAGTAGTGCTTCGCAACCTCCTGTCCAAGCTCAATAGATTGTTCTCTTGCGAAAGAGTGGTTGAGTAAAGTAAAGAAGAATGACGTTTTGGAGAGAGAATAGACTAACGACGTTGAACGTTTTGTGAGCAATTTTTTTATAAAAAAAATTGATAATGCCACGTAGGCTGAGAGTCGGTTAAAACTCGGTCTCCAGTCCTCCGTATATCATTACTCTTTACAATTATACTGCAGGAGATACCACTGTCATGCCACGTTCATGGTTCTTCTTCCAGGTTATATGTAAACTGTGTTTATCACAGGACTACATAACTGGTACTGATGATGGTGAATGAAAGAACACTTGCTAAAAAATAAGATTGGACAGTGCCCGAAATAACATTGTAAACTCATATTTTCCGTTACTCACACGAATCTCCTGCGCGTCCAAAATAGTTACAATAACAGAGATGATCAGGACATTCAAAACATATGTTGCTTATCAAAAAAGGCATGGACAATTCTAAACACAAAAACAGCCGAATGAAGTTGATGGCGGTACACAGAATACGCCCCATATCTTCCTAAACCCAACAAAAAATGGCGGAGGGTAGGGAGTCTCACACCCCATATCCGATCTCAAACCAGGTTTGCAAAGCTACCCTCTACCTCCTCATACGCATCAGTAAGTGGAGTCAGCAGACGGCGCCTCCAATGGTCTGACCTCATCGCTCCCCGAAACTAACATCAGAATAAGTTTGAAGAACGATGTAAATAACATAAGGTAAATACCTCTGTTGAAAACAACATGAAAATAACTTACCTGGACTTTTCGGAGGACTCCCAAGACGGGGATCAGCGTATACCGGTATGGTGGCTATTTCTATGTCGAGAATGAGCTGCTTGGGGTGTCTCTGACCCTTCTCCTTGTCGGCTGGGTAATCGAAGACGGTCGGTCTAGGTCCTGCTTTCTTGTGTTGCTGATTAGAGGGCGCCTAGCAGCCATCCGGGACAAAATGCGACTCATAGCTAATGGAGGGGGTGAGTCGTTGATGACAATCACTTCAGGGGCAGGGTTGGGGGCTGGGCTAGAGTTCTGTAACACCCCAAACCTTTTGAGTTACTTTCTGTGACTCTCTTGTTAAGGCTTTCATTTTCACATCTTTAGTAATTGTGTTATTTTCCTTAGTATTTGCTTTATTTGCTTACAGTGTGCGTTGTTTAGTATTTATCATATGATTAATTTTATTCAATTTCACTTCCTCTAATATTTTAAGTAATTATACTCTTCGGTATTTGTTTAATTGCTACAGGTTCTAAACTTGTAAGCTTAGTATTTTGATCTACCTTATTAATTTACATTGTGTATGTGGTTTCTTTCTCTAATTCTTAAATCCTTGAATTATTTCATTTAAATCCATGTGTTTATATTGTCTAATAGATTTGATTTTATTTCCTCTAATATTTTAGAGCAAGTTGGTTAAATTTTTAGCATATGGCCGAATTACACTTTGGTCTAAATATTGTATTTTAACCCTGATTTTTAATAAATTATCTTTCATATATTAATGTGATTTTATTTGCCTAATTTACTCTTATTATTTTAGGTATTTTATTTTATTAAAGGTTAATTATTTTGTAATACGATTAAGTTGGTTAATGTCTATTTAAATTCTTTTAAATTTTAATTGGGTGAGCTTGGCATTGGGAGGCCCGAGAGCTAAACTCCCGGAACGCCCGAGTACTCCAAGCCCGGGAGGGACGAGTACTGCGCACCCGGGAAGACACATAGTTGTATGTCCGTCTTATCACATTCTTGTATGCCCGGGGACAGGTCTGGAAAGCCCTGTATATCCGACTAACCCCTGGAACATGTATGTACGCCCGGGGTATTTGGTTTCGTTATTTACAATAGGGCTTTAAGTTTATTAAGAGTTTTCCATAATGTGTAATATCTCTTCCCTAAATTTTCAAATTTCTCAAATTTCCCTAATTTCCTTGATTTCTCGTATTTAGCCAATTAACGATTATGATCTTTATTTTCTCTACTTTATCGGTTTCTAGGTGTTTAACAAAATTCTTTCATTCTCTTGTTAATATCTTAGTATTCCTATTGCTTGATTTAAACACATGATATTTTTCCTAAGTATACTTCATTAGCTCATATTTAACATTTTCTAAATATTAGATTTAATTTCTTGACACATGATCTCTTTCCCTTTTCACTCTCTTGTATTAATCTAAAATTTTACCTTGTGTCAATCTTGATTATTCTATCACTAATCTCGGTTAATTACTTGACTAATTACCTATTTATTTTCTCTAACATATGCATTGATTAACTTTACAACTTAGCTAATTATTTTGCTAACCTAAGTCTACTTCGATGTCATGTTGGTCCCACTCTTTCTCTCCTCCCAAGGGCACAAGGCACACACAAGGAGGTCTTGCTTTTGTCTTGTTCTCTTTGTCCTTTTCCCTTATCCCATGTTCTTGGCCTTTGTTGCATGAATAATGAGATGCAAATTTGGACCAACCGGTCATGCTTGCTTGCAATTACAATTGATGTGATTTTGAAGTGATTTTAACATGTGTAAGTATCTTTAATCATCACCTAGGAAATCTTTGTTTTGTCTTGTTTTGTCTTGTCATTTTCCCTTGTCTCATGCTTTTGGCTTGTGATGCATGAATAGTAAGATTCCAAGATGGACCAACCGGCCATGCTTTCTTGCAATCACAATTGATGTAATTTTTGAAGTGATTTTAGCTTATGTGAGTGATCCTAATCATTACCTACGGAAGGGGGAGTGTGCCATTTGGCTCCACCAGCCCTTGTGCCGCTCAAGCCACCCAATCAAAGGGCTTGCTTGTGGCAGCCACCCCTTGACCAAATGATGACAAGGTTGGCTATAAAAGTCAGGCCTTGCCATGCATTTCTCACACCACATATCCAGCCATTTGAGTTGAGAGTGAAGAGTGAATGCTGAGAGCATTCGGCCAAGAGAGAAGAGAGAAAGAAGAAGAGAAGGAAGGTGGAAGACTTTCATGCCAAGGTAAGTTGGCAAAAGGGTTTCGGCCAAGGCCTTTTACACCCCCTTGCACCACCTCTTTTCTATTTCCTCATCATCATTTCCATTCTTCTTAGCCCCTAGTTCAGTGTCATTAACTCATAGATCTTGTGTTAATAGGAGAACATCAAGAGCTACCCGAGATCACCAAGGTAAGGGTTAGGACTTGATGCTTTGGTAAGGGTTAGAACTTTATGCTTTGGTAAGGGTTTAGGTTCTTGTGTTTTGTGGGGATGGATAACATGTTCTTTTGTGATGATTGATCATGATTATTGGTGTATATAGAGCTTTGATTCAATGATGAACATGTTAAGTTTATGCAAAAAGAAAGGTTTAAAGATTCCATGAAGTAAAACCGAATCTAGACCCCCCTTGCATGATAAAGCTTGATGAATATTTATTATAACATGCTTACTGAGTTGGTTTGATGATTCAAAAGTATTCTTGATATACTCTACGAGCTATGACAGTGGAGATAAGTCTTATAGACCACGGGTGGGTCAATGAAAATGATGTTGCATGTTGAACTTCATGGTTTTATGATACAATGTTATGCATATGTGATATGAAATGATTAATCAGTAATGAGTATGATGATGGCCAAAGAGGCATGAAAGTATCCCTGATCAAGAAGAGGCCAAATGGGGCCAAAGAAAGGAGCCTTGAGCGCAAGAAAGAAGTTAAGAAAGATGAAAGAGGTTATGAAAGATGAAAACATTAAAATAATGTCTTGTGCATATTTTATGATGATGTTGCAAATGATCATTGTTTGCCTTTAATTTTCTTGAAGAATACTTATGTTATGTGCTCTGTAAGTTCATATGTATTGGTAGATTAGATGTATCATTAGCCTAAAGTTATAAATGCGATGGTTGATCAAATACATGAACACTTAGCTAGGGTTTTTAGTCAATATAGACACTGTCCAAATCGACCCTAAGCTACAGGTGGTTTTTTGTATGAAAATTTTCATATAGTATTTTTATCTAATATTATGATGACTGTAAAAATTTCAGCCCAAAATGATGATGGAAAAGGTCGAAAATGCCCCTGGAGGTCCCTGAGGATAGATTCGACATTTTTCCTAATTCGTTAGGGTAAAAGGGTACAAAATGAGAAAATGATTATATGGTTGGATAGAGTACGAAACAAATATGGGGGAGCCCAAATTTGAACTTAATCTGAGTTGGAATAAGGGCTCAAATCACAAAGCCCGTATAAGAGGCTAAATGGATTTTAGGCTCGATACCCCTAAAAGAACACCATGTCCACTAATACTTTGGGAGTAGGCCCAGTATGGTCTAAGGAGGCCTAATAGGCCTTCATTGGAGTTTAAATTTATCAGATCTTCTAGTTATTATCATGGTTGTTTCAATTGTCAATGATTATTCTTTGAACATGTTATGCTATTTATGATTCTTTCAAAGTTCATATATATGTGCATTGTTACATATGTACTGTAATGCTTGAATATATAATTGCATTCATAAGAGGGAAAACGAAAGTGAGGAACCCCCTAGCCTGCGAGGGTTCCCCAAATGGTAGTGACGATACCGAGCACTTAGGAGATGTGCAACCCACCACTTTAGGGAATGGGTGGGCTCCTTTACGAACGCTAAGGCGTAATGTTATGTTAAAGGTCCTGGTGCTAGAAGCAAGGGACAGTCCCATAGAAATGTAGGGGACGCACAACCCGACTCTGGGGGTGAACAGAGCAGACACCGGGAACTCCTCAGAAACCAATGATGATGTGATGCATTGCATATTTAAATTATCTACGTTCATACTTATTATCTTGAAAGTTAGTTCTACATCATGCTTAAATGAATTATATGCTCTGTATTTGTTTGATTATACTTTCCCCACCCCTACCTTACTGAGTCAATAGGACTCACCATTTTCTCTTATGTTGTTTTTGCAATGTTTGGCGACTTGGGTATTGAAGAATGAAGTTATGCGAGGAAGAATTGACCTATGATTTCTATCATTATATCCTGGTGCTTAAGATCCGAACATGAGTTTTGGATTCTCTTGAAGTATCAGTGGAGCATAAGGCCCACTTGTTCTTAGGGAGCCCTTAACCTCATCTCATGTACTCTCATCCCTGTTACATTTGTTTGAGGATTTTGGTATGCCAGATATACCACCTGAGTGGCTAAGGCTCGATTACAATCCCCAGTCTCGCCGATGGGGAATAATGGTGCCACTCCAGGGTTCGATTTTAACAACCTTACATCAGACTCGAACGTTGAGGATTAGTACACCTCTTAGGCTTATTGGAGTGTTTCGTTAGTCTCCAGAGTTCTGTTCATTTGTATCAGGTAGTTTCTGAATCTTTGTAATATAGTCTTTTATGTAGTCTCGGGAGGACGTGGTTTTGAACTTTCCTTGTATTAAAGATGTTCTTGTTATTTCAGGTTTTCAATTTCCTTCGTGTCTTTTTCCTCATCTTTTATTTCAAAGTTATTATTTCTACTCAAAAGCTTATGATCCGACACTTTTGACTTATTCGGATTTTATTATCTCTCTGACCTTTTTGTAAAACATAGAGCTTTTACCTTAAGACTTTTCCCAATTTCCCACACAATTTTATTTTGCAAATACGCTTTCCGCTAAGTTTTATGGTAAATCGACTAAGACTCATAGCGACATACGTGTCATAATCCTCGCCTGTGTGCATACCATTACTGTAGGTGAGCCTAGGGGGTAAGTATGAGCACGGGGCGTGACAAGTTCACAGAATCGGGACTTGGCCACCCTGTTGAAGAACGATGCAGGATAGTGACGGGGCTCTCATAGCTATGTGTGCTTGAGATGACAATGGTGGAGCTGCGACTATCGGAGTGGTGGGAAACGACGGCTGAAGGCTGTGGTTGATTTTCCATTGCTTAACCACTGTGGGGGAAACTGGTATTGGTGGAGGTGGATCTGTGGGAAGCAGGGGTGACCGGTTGTTTTAAATCGATCGTCAGGGTCTACAAACAATGCACATCGAGATATGCATCGCCACCTATGTAGGCAGTCGCATCACGTTGATGACATCGTTACAATGTAGTCCAATTACACAGATGAAAATATTTATATCTCACCGAACTTACTCCTACTTTGACTCAGGCTTAGTTGCACTTGTCCCGCAAAGTACATAGTTACCTTCACAAGCAACGAACCCGGGATTGACAGATATATCTCATCCTCGCTGGAGGATATATCACGAGTCAGGAAAGAACCCTTAACGTACATGACATGGGTGCGAAGGAGGAAAATGAACTCACGTTTGCGATCTGTTGGTAGATGTATGCCCGTTACATAAGACGCCGCAGATTTTCCCAATTTATATCTAAGTAGATATATAACAACACGAGTTTAATGAATTTAAGAACCGTCACTCGAGCACCAATGTAAGTCTATGCATATCTCCATAAAATACTTATGATGCAGGGTGAGTGTTCGTGCTGAATAACAGAGGCTACCCGATTGGATTTTGCATCTAGACATCACCATGCACTAATTGTTCGTCTGGAATAAATTAAGCAATAAATTGGCTATTTATCCGTCAATGTAATTGTTAGTTGTACTTTCAAAATTTATAAATCACATCATCATAACGAGTAATTATGAGGCAAAGAAAGATAGGTATTTCTACCAAGTAGATGTCATACTGTTCCTCAACTCGTAAATAAAACAGTGATAGCAAAAGTCCATAATAAGTTCATCACCATGAAACAGTGTTCTTAGAACGACATTAACACTTAACATAAACTGGTGCCACTGGCATCCTTAGAGGGAAAAATAACACTTAACACAAATGTTACGAATAACAACCAACAAAGCTTCATCTAAAGGGAAAATAACCAGGCCTTGCGTTGTGTGTCGGTCATCAGTTGGAATGCCTTCTGTGCGAAGGGATTTTCAAGCTCCTTGCACCCCTTCAAGAACACAGCTGTCTCACCTTGTCCCAACAATGTCTGCATAAGAAGGACACAATTTGAGTAAGGATCATCTATCCTTTCAGCTTCATCATGGTTGTGGCCGGTGATAATGGTGGCTTTATTATGCATCGCCATCCATTGTTCAAGGATATCGTTCCTTCGGTCTAATGCACCGACAAACTTGAGCAGCTCTGTACTGTTAGCATCTGCTCGTGATATTCCCCTAGAACGCTTGGAACGAAGCTGAATACTTGAGGTCAAGTCTGTGGGCCTTTTACCCGAGCTGGTACCGGGTGGAGAAGGCGGACGTGCGGCAGAAGGGGGTGGTGTGCTGGGATCATGTGACTCCTCGAGTCCCAACCCATTCAGCTGCTCCTCAAACTCACGTTCTTGGTCCGTGTTGGGAGGACTAACTCTACAAGACTGGCTAAGGGCTCCCGTAGAAGTTGAGCTTGCAAACAGTTCTGTCATGAGTTGATATTTGGCTTGACCTTTTTTTCTAAACAATTTGGCATTTTTGTGCACCTGCACCAATGGATAGCTTATTGTTTCAAACATTAGAATGTAAAGTGTATAAGTGATCTTCAACTACAAAGATCATCAGAAGCTAACCGCTAGGTAGGAGTCCCACTGGGCGACGGTCCCAGAAACGGTGTTGGTATCAGGATTCCATCCAAATCCGGTCTCATGGTGCACTAATTGGTAGAACCGTTTCCTCAGCTTCTTCATCCTCCTCAGCTTCTTTTGCACCTGCACAGGAGTCCTGGACATGCCAGTGGTAGCATTCAATTTCTCAGTCAGCCCTAGCCACATAGATGTGTTTGGGGCAGCATTTTGCACATTTCCATCGACTGAGGCGTCCTTGAGGATGTTGAGGAGCGCGAGTTCTTGGGATGCAGTCCAATCGGAACCCTTCCCCATCTGTTAAATGAAGAGTGGTTATGCATATATGGAAGTAACATATAATGAAATTAATTACTTGAAAAAGTGGGGTGGGAAAACCACACACAGAATCACATGTTTACACACAGATTCACGTGAATTTCCAGTATATTCATAGACAATCACATATCCCTTGATTGTTTAGATGGGTGATAAACTAGTACAAGTAATAGTAGTTTATCTCAAAACCTAAGGATAATGCATTTAATGAAGAGAAATGAGGTTGTGAAACACACGCACAAGATTGTCATGCTTGCTGATATGAGTCATGATGATATTTGTCGTTCCGTTGTGGCTTCAAAAGACAAGTTACATGTAATAATACTTCATGACATAGCCGAATAACAACCAAGTTCAGTATGGTGTATATGGATCCATGTCTAATGTCAGCAACATCGTGATCGATCGTGGATGAGTTTTATGCAACATTATATCATGTGCAGAGATGCTATAATGCATTGTTCCCAAGCAATGAAGTTAATATTTAGTACTCACCAATTTACGCCGTATGGGAGGCTTGCGGATGTTCTTGTCGATGATGGGTATCCTGGAAAGAGGCCGGAGGTTGTACCGCTGTTGAAAAACAACGACAAGATTAAATGAAAATAGTATCCACCCCGTCGAGAAGGATTGAAACATTGAGTCCAATAGGGACTACATGTCATTCCCTACGATCGTATCAGGGAATTGCAATTCTCTACTGAATCTACCTACCTATTCAACTGCAGCGTTAAAATGACATAACCTAATATGGACTTACGTTGTTGCAGGAAGAAGAACAGAATATGGGCTATAGTATTGTGCCTGAAACAATTTGATGTACTGAAATAGTCCATGTGCAATGGTCCTGGATTGCAATTCTAGGACGTACATGACAATATCTAGGGATGCATTGATAGGAGTTCGCAGCGGCATTATGTCGAACACTTACAGTGCAAAATTCACACGAAGAATGTACAACACAACCGAGAGAGGTAAACATGTTCGCATAACATAAGGTCAGCAGGGTATCTGAACAAACCTTCGACTTAGAACGAGTTGTGGTAGCCGTTGTGGTTGTTGATGGGGAAGAGAACAGATGGCGTTGGCCGGTGTGTGAATCACGACTGTCGGGCATCGTGGGCACTGCAGCGGATGTGGACGGGTGACGAACACCGAAGGTCCCCGATGAATAAGTGCTTCGGGAGGGTAAAGATATGGTACTCGCTCACTTGGACATCTCTTAGAACTTATCTGGTAAAGGGAGTTGTGTTAAATATGTCTTCCTACCTTCCAAACAGGGTTCCTCGATTGATAGGATGGTTATCGCGCATCAATGGAGACGTTCGGTCAAGCCTCAGAGATGAAGGACGAGGTGACTGTTGAAATGTCAATGATTCATGGACAAAGCTCGAGGGAAAGAGATCTAATATTTCGATTTTCTGAGCTGTGCTCAGCAGGGGATGCCTTGAACAGATTTATGAGGGTGTGAGTGTATTGTGTACGGAGAATATATTAGCGGCAGATCTTGGGAAGAAAGGGTCGCTGGGCCAATAAATCGATGGTTGGAGAGTCAGGCGTCGCCCATAAATAGGAAGTAAAACTTGCAGGGCGCAATTGAGAATGGAAAGGGAGAGGCAGAGTAAAGGAATGGGGCAAGCTATGAACCGAATTGTAAACGCTACAGTGGCGCATAGAGGATGTTCTGATATTTGTGTTATGTACACTCAGCAGAGCCCAGACATCTGACGTGAGATATGTCTGCCACAGGTATACGTTACAAGGCTTTCCGTAGAAAAAAGTTGAATATGTATAATTTAAATTACTTTATTGAATTATGTAATTTGTCGGTACACGCAAAGTCTGTCCTATACGACTGTCAGTAAAAAAAGTTGTTGCGTAACCCGCGACCCTTCCACCTACGATCAAATGAAGGTTTTGGGTCTTGGTTCAACTTTTAGGACCTCGACCCTTGAAACCCAGACCCAGGACCCGTTTCCAAACAACCTCTGTGTTTCTTCTTTAATGAACTTAAGCCTGACATATATTTGACAAAATCCATCTCCCCAGCTACCACCCAAACGGAACGTTTTTCTCTGACTTCTCATCATATGAGAAACAGAAATTACCTCAAGTCGCAGATCGAACGGAGAATCTATTATTTATCCAAAGAGAATCTAATCGAAAAGAAAACAAAAGAATCTTGCAAACCAATTTATTTGGCACATCAAATTTTGTTCAACAAAAACGTCCAATAGGTCTATGAAGATTAGTATAAAAAAAAGAAGCTTGCAACCCACCCATATAGGGTGAGACTGTGCGCCGACATTCACATGGGCGCGGGCGCTCCATGTTTAAACATCCTACTTCCACGTGGCTTCTGTCGGTGGCTCAAATTTACAAATAGAAAAAATTGAGTTGCGAGAAGAGCCATCAGCCAATCGATGTCGGTACCGGCCCCTCGCATTTATCACCTCTGCCTCCTAAAACTCTTTT
This sequence comes from Myrica gale, assembly GCA_963930655.1. Classification (NCBI taxonomy): domain Eukaryota; kingdom Viridiplantae; phylum Streptophyta; class Magnoliopsida; order Fagales; family Myricaceae; genus Myrica; species Myrica gale. The sequence continues at coordinate 9,232,064 of OZ005606.1, read as the reverse complement.
CTTTCCCTCTCGCCCGGTCAGAACGAGGTCTCGGACTCGGAGTAGGAGAAAGGGGGTTGCGTGAGTCAGGAGAGGCACTGAGAGAAGACTCTTCAAGGTCTCGTCAATTTTGCAATAAATGCCGCCTCGACCTCCATTTAATGAGTCTCCAGTCTCCACATATTGCCAGACCATCTCATTAAACGCTCTTCCATGCTACCCCCTCACCCCATTAATAGGGGCCCTGTCCCCATTTCCCAAATTTTTTTTCCTCCACCGCCTCCCCTTCCATCTCCGACCGTCCATACCCCGACGATCACTCGATCCCGTCCCTCCACGTGTATTCTCATAACCGCACCCCGATTCTGTATGCTCTGCTGGGGTCTAGCTACCTTCGGCTAAACCTCTCCGGTGACAGCAATGCCTCCGGATCCCCACACCTGAGCCGGCTCGAATAGAAACCCGCCACTCCAGCGGACGCCGACATACCTGACGACCTCATGAACATCGGGCTCGTCAACGACTTGCTCCTTCTCGACGAGCCGCCTCTTGCGCCGGCGAACCTCACGCTCGACTCCGACAGCGGAAAGAACCCCCTCCGTCGAAAGAACGGGGACTTCATTCCTCTAGCATATCTGAAAGAGAATACCCTCGGCTTCGTCAATGATCCAAATGGCGACAGCCGTTTGCTCCAGAAGCTTCCTCTCCTGTACCGCCAGGGTGACGCCGTCGCTGGCTCCAGCACCATCCTCTCCGATGCCAGACTCCGCTCAAATCCAAACGAGTAAGACCGCTTCAACAGGAAATCTCGGCCGTTAAATCTATCTTCCGAGTTGTAGTTGTTGCTGTTGTTCCTCATCGGAGATTGATCTTCGATGCACTGCGTGATCTCTGGGATCGAACTGTGCGTCTCTGGAAAAGATTCGTCGAGAGGTTCGAGAGACATGCTGCGTAATAACGAGTCGTCTAGACTCGGTCTGATCCTGGCAGCCATCACAGGAATAAACGGAGACTCGGGACGAAGTATACCGGCACGGCAGAGGGGACAGTTTGCGTGAGACCTAAGCCAGATATCAATGCAATCCACGTGGAACGCGTGGTAACAGACCGGCAGCGTACGGATGTGTTCGCCATCTTCAAACTCCAGGAGACAAACCGCGCAGTCACGCAGCTCTCTGTTCGATTTGGAAGCGTAGAGGGAGAGAGGGATTGTCTTTATCACGGACTCGTCCAGACCATAAGGGGAGTACACATGGAAACCATCGGTAGTCTCAAAGAAAGGCGAGTCGTAGGGCAGCGAGTCCAGGTCCCCCGATGAGGACGGCAGGTAGGATCGCGCGCCACGTCGGCGGTGCCACCTCCTCCCCCTGCGGAAGGTACGGACGAGTGGCGGAATAACGTGGCGCGAGATAAGGCGGGAGTAGGTAACGACAAGGAACGCGGCGGCCACCACCACAACCATCGCGATCAACGGCGGGCTGAACTGGACCGGCAATTTGGACGGTGTGGATGATTGGTCAAAGGCAGCAATAGCAGTCGAGGCGGCGTAAGGACTTGGAGATGGCGCCCATGAGTCAAAGTCTTTAACGGGTGGCTCAGCCGGAACCATCGTCGTGAATAGTCGGGTTCGTTGATGGTGGGTTTAATGGGGGGAGGAAGGGAGTTTTTTTCCTGGTTCGGGAGGGTTTAATGCTGGGGTTGACTGTTTTTTCCTGGTTCGTTGCTGGTCGACACGTCAATGTTGGTGAATTTAAGGCGAGGGGCCTTATCGTCTGCGGATGGTATTACCCATCGGCAGTAAGTACAGGCTTTTTTCGACTTCGCCACTTCGTTTTGTGGTCGCTGGGCCGGTGATTGTTTCCGGGTGAGGGTTCTAGTGGTAACCTGGGCTGGCCTCGTTTTCGCAATAGCAAGTGGTGGAATTTCGGATCCGTCGTGGATTTTAAGAGAGCTTTTAATGTGGTGACCCACGGCAGTCGGGATTTTCCTGGCACATTATGCCCTCGTTGGCAATAAATCTGGATGAACATATTTTCAGGGCACTGAAGTGCGCGCGATGTACGAGTCAAAAGGGAGCGAGGGTCTGCTGCAGCCGAACTGCAGCAGCAGTTTGCTACATCTGTGGACGGGACCCACGCCCGTCCGAGCAGTAAAATATTCGGGCAGGTTCGGGCAGGCGTGGGTCCCGCCGTCCTCAGCAAAGCCTCGCCCGTCAAAAGGCAGTTAGTCAAGTTGGGGTAATGGCCTGACGTCATCCGATGTGTACCCGCTAAATAATGTTGAACTTCTGGAAAAGCAATTCAATGGCTCTTAAGCTTATCCCACGAACAAAAGCAAGAAGATAGCCGAGGAAACAACAACTTCGGAACTTTTTTTTTTTCTCTTAAATCACTATTTATACAGGTGGCAGTCTCCTATTTAAAAATGGGAAGAAACAGTTTCTAATAGAAGGTGAGCTGCTCCCACAAAAAAGAAAAATAAAAAAGGGTCCTGAATGCAGGCTGGTGACTCGGTGAGAGTGTCGAGTCACCCTCACTGACCATTGGTACGATTCCACTCGGACGGGTTTCGACTCGTATCTAGGCGTAGTGGGCTCTGACGTCAGAAGTAGAAACGGATCATGTTTTTCTAGACTTGGGCTTGGGCTACATGCCAAAACCCAGCTTCGGTAATATAGATTGGGCCAAAATATGTACCGCCGAACTGGAGAGCTAACGGCCAGGGCCGAAATCGAAGCTCGCGTAGTTTGTCTTGTGTAAAGTCAACGTAATCAAGCCGCACTAAAATCCCCCCAAACAAAAATCAAAGACCGAATATCGTACGTGGGGCAACAAAATCTAGGGTTTTAGCAGACCTTTCTGATTTCCAAGCGGAAGAGAGGAAGAGAGAACCATGTTTCCAGGAATGTTTATGCGGAAGCCGGACAAGGCGGCGGCCCTGAAGCAGCTGCGGAGCCACGTGGCGATGTTTGGGGCTTGGGTCGCCGTGATCCGAGTCACCCCCTATATTCTTCATTACCTATCCGGTGAGAAAGAGGAACTCAAGCTCGAGCTCTAGTCACCCTCTTCTCCCAATTCCATTGTCGCCAGGTATTTAGGGGATTTTTATCTTATATATATGTCTTCCATTGAAGTTTTTAAGACTTTACTATGGGTGTTTTGAGGTTTATGTTTTTTCTGATAATAATGGAAAGTGGGTATTCCTGTTTATGGTTGAAGTCAAGAAATTTTCTTAGTTTTATGTACCTCAACCCTTTCCTTATTGTAATTCCTGATGTGTGTCGTCATTGCAAGATTGTTTGTTGAAATATCGTTATCTTTATAGTTCATGGAAAAAAACTTTACTTTGTTTCTTTTCTTTTCTTTTTGTTCTTCTTTTATAATGCTTTGAACATAAGCCCACCGTTTGGTTTCATATGGGCTATTGTGTTTTGACCTGAATGAAGTTGTGTAAATTGAGAGAAGATCACACCATAATTTATGAAAAAAGTGTAGATGAAGTATGGATACTCAATCGACGCTGAGGAAAATAAGTTTTCAATTACCGTTGACTTAGTTTGAAAACCCAGCTTAAAGAAACATGACTTAGTTTGGAAAGGTTAGGAGTCGTATAAAAATGAAATTTTTTTGGAGGTGGAAGAAAATGAATGTAAGAATGAAAATATTTATCAGAAAGCCTTCATGTGACTTCTGGATTTGGCTTGCTAGACAGTGCCTTTTTTTAACCCATAAGAACCAATCTGTCCACCATGCCATGGAAGGGAAATTTTGTCAATTTTCAAGTTAATCGCCTTACAGAAAAATATAAATGTTTTGTTAAAAATTCCTCTTGTTAGACTTGGAAAAGAAATCATGTAAAGAATGACGAGAGTATTTATCAGAAAGTCCCTTGCCAATCTGTGAGTTAGCTTGCTAAACGGACCTTCTCAACATATAAGAAACAAGCTTCCCTGAACATAACATGAAAGGGCAGATATGTTTCTTGGGTTGCCGATTTGCTACTCTATCTGTCAAGAATGTTCCCCTGATTATATGTTTTTTTGTCCTTTAGTCTGTAGAATAGATATGTATCTCTAAACTTCTCTTTGAAGCAGACTCTTCTCTTATCTCTTCTTTTGTACCTTCCAGTGCTTTCACATAGATCATGTATGTGTTTTTCCACCTAGTTCAAGGTTCACCCTTCTAAGGCAAAATCCATAGGTTTTTTGTTCATTTGACAACTAAGTCATTGTCATAATATCTTCCGCATCTCATTTTGTATGCCTCATCGTTAAAGAAGCTACTTATCCTAAAGGTGCTCAAAGGTTCATTGTGGTAGGTTGATAGTCGCAGCGTACGATGAGGAATTACGGCTTACCTGAAGCATTGCTATAATGGTGTTCAAAATCTTGAGCAGCTGTGAGTCTGCCAAAAGACTTCATAAAGCATGGATTGCTTAGTTGTCAGAGCCTGTGCGCATCATGATTAAGCTTCAAATATAAGTCATTCATATGTTAACATATAGCCGTTTGCTTCTATAATCCGCCACATTTTTGTGTATTTTATTAGCAACAAATCATTTTAATATATTTCTGTTCCTCGTATGGTTTGCAGCGTGTTGCGAGAAGAGGAATTGACTTGGGATGGAAAAGAACTCGTCAGCTCTTAATCTTTTTTTCTGTGCTTTCATATTTTATCCTTGAATATTGTGAGGCCAGCGTGTCCTTTCACTAAGCTTATCATTCATTTTAGGCTTAAACTCAGTTTGACGATAGCTTATGGATAATATTCCATTGGATGTGCTTGTTATTTGATGGTAGTAGTATATTAAATTTGACCTGCCGACAGGGAGGTTGTACTGTTTAATCACGTTTCTAACAACTTGGGACCAGCTGCTCAACTTTTTTATTTCTCCCCTTGTCAGATCTATTCTTTTTCCTCTAATCTACATGGTTGGTTGCGAGCAACGCAGCAAAATGCCAGTTTGGCCCTTTCACTGTGAGTCAGATAAAAGGCAATCTGCGGGTGGATCATTCCACTCAACAGTCAAGTGCTTGAGACATTTGGTAACCTATCTGTTTCTAAGTGCAACCCACAAAACGTGCCTCAAATAGTTAGTTATTTGAGGTATCGACCGCAGTGGCCCCGTATGAGTTGCTGCTGTGGTTGTTCATATGAAGTTGCGTAGCCCTCCTGCTGGACAGGATCTTATCTACGGGGTTGTATTTCGTGTCTGCAGTCCTTGAGAATTCCTACTTTTCTTTTTCTAGGCCTTAAGAATTCCTACTTACAAGGCAATTGCTTATGTAAAGAAACAAAAAAAAAACATATTTGGGTGTTTCAAATATCTTCTCGTATCTGCAAGAAGGCAAAAAGTGGATTTTCGTATAGTTTTGAATGACGGGAGGATTGCTGAAAATCATAGAATTCATGACCCTAGGAGGGGACAAGTCAATGAAGTTTCACTTTCTCGTTAATGTGGAGTCCCTGAAGGTGTTCCAAGGTGACACGCGGCAGGTCCGCGACCCTTCCTTTAAAGGGTCGGGTAATGTTTTTCGTCTGTGCATTATTTTGACTTAGAGATTTATGCTTCTTTAGGCGCTAACCAATCAAAAACAGCTTGGCGTTCGTAAAGCCGACCAGTGGCCCCATGTTTATGATGCTCCCTTAATTATAATGACTTTTTAAAGGGTAGATTTTTTAATTCCCGTTTTAAAGTAATTCCCACTTTTGAGAATACAATCAATTTAAGAATGTCTTAACAAATGCTAAAAAATCCACTTATCCCAGAGTTTGTCATACATTCAGATTGCATTTGCTAGTCCGGGGAGAGTAAAATGGATTATTTGACTAATGAAGAGTTGTAACAAAAAAAAAATGTGCCTCCTGGATTAAGATCTAATAGCTAAAAGTAGATGAAAAATATGTTATCTCAATCTTAATGGTGGGAGCTTAGTTAAAGGTACATGTTGACATAGTCACATAAAAATAGTAATTTCAAAATTCAATGCAACAAGATGATAATTTTTGACTCGTAAGGGTGTACTAAATCCCAAATGGAATAATTAATTGAAAGCAACCATTAAAACTTTTTTTTTTTGGATAACACGGTGCTTAGATTTGTTTACGCGCGTCTCGCCTAATTTCGAGATTTGTGCAGTTTCTTCGTCACACAAATTAGATGTTCGGTTATGTAATATTTTGAAGATTTTTTGTGTTTTGAGAATTTTTATGTGAGGTTAACTTTATTGGTATGCGTGTTGTAGTTATTTTTTGTATTGTTAAAAATGATGTTTGGTTGTAGAATATTTTGTATTCTGAGAATTCAAAAAAATCCTGAGGATTTTGTTTGGACTAACAGCCCCTAAAGTAAAGCATTGTTAGTATTAAAAAGCATCAGCCAACTCATTCCTGAATCCCAGCCACACAATACTCTCTCCAACCAGACTAGCGCACTGAGAACGTGCCACCCAGTTGCGGAGGAAAACAGCATCAAATCCCACGTAATTAAATCAGCAACATCATTATTCAATCAGGATAGACAACAAAACTGTACGCGAGTCCAAACCCCCACCTGAAATCTTGCCGGAGAATTTACACCCTTGTTACTCTGTGTGTGTGTGTGTGACAGTGTGTGTGAGAAAGAGAGACTATTTGCCGTAAATAGAGCTGGCGTTTTCTCCCACGATAACTTCCTCCATTTGGTTCCTCCTTTCTTGGCAATAGTCCCGTAGAAGAGAAAAGTAAAGGCCAAGAATGCTGTGCGCGTCTTGGGAACTGTGGGAGTATACTAGCAGTGATTTTATACTTGTCGTCAACGTCCACTTTCAAACGGTATGACAAGGTTTGGACGGCTGTGGTAGAGAGTCGAAGGACTCGAAGAGGACGCTGTACAAGGGAAGAGAGAGGCTAAACAAGATATAGCTGGGGTAGATCCCATGTAACAAGGCCATGGATGAGGTACCTGGCTCAGTTGGGACCAGCGCCGGCTTCTCCTTGAGATTGGGCCAGACCATCTTTTCCTCTGCCTCTATTCTTTTCATGTCTTTGGGCGTTGAATTCTACAGCTACACTGCTTTCTGGTAATTCTTCATTTTTCGTTCTCTTTTGCTTCTTTAATAGGTGCCTTTTTATGTATGTTTTATTTTTCTCTTTTCATCTCAATCTGCCCATTAGTAGAACACATTTTCTTCTAGTTTTTCTTTTTTTCTTTTCTTTTCTCTTCCCCACTCCCAATCATAGGCTTGGTAACTTTCCGCGAGTATATAGAACAATAGATTCCGAACACTGCCTTGGGGAAATGGTTTACTACTTCTGTAAGAGTTGGGAGAGAGTACTTAGATTTCTGCATGCTTTGTCTTACTCTTTGAACTGTAAGGTGAATGGTCCCTTTTATTTTCCATCTTCCTGATTTTTATAATCCTCCTTCTGAATAACGTATTGTCAATTCACGAATGACAAACTGTATCCCTTGGATTTAGGGTTTTGCTCCATTTTTATTGTCAAAGTTCTACAAACGAGTGCTGATAAAAACCACAATCGAAAGCTGCATGAATCATTGTCTTGTTTTCTTCAAGGTCCGGCGATCTTAGTCATCAATTTAGGCAGCTTTCTGCATGAATTAGGAATTTTCTGATATTATCAGGCCACAAGTTCATTGCCATCCGTACTGCTCTTGCTTAGATTGGAGCTTTGATATGTTCATCATTCATAGCGGTCTTGGTCAATCCAACGACCAGTGCCAGAAGACATTGGATCTTTTGTCAGCAACTACGGCTTTTAACATCTGCAAGCCAACATATTTGACAATTCTTGCTTCGAATTAGATTCAATGGCACGAGATAATTGCCTCCGAATTTTCCATATTCCATTTGTTTTCCGTCTAACTGGATCACTCCATAGGCACTACATTTTGCCCATGAATACGTACTCTGTCATTCACCATCCTGGACTGATGAATCTATAGGCGATAAATTTACGCATAGTGGAGCAGTCTACTGCTACTTTTTTGCTATTCTTCAAATTCTTACTGGTTTTAGTCTTTGTTGTGATATACAAATGTTACAGCTACTTGGTGACGATAATGGGTTTGGTTATACCTTGGAGTTTTACTTTGGCCATAGTGGATGGATACTCTGTTCTGGTTAAATGCCCTATTCGGCAGCCCGGAATACTGCTGATCATTGTCTTAGGAGATTGGGTATGTAGCATTTTGGGTTATTTTTAATCCCTAAATATAGATACTGGTATGTATTTTGGAACTAATTCAGTAAATTGTACGTTAGGTATTGGCCATTCTAACACTGGCTGCAGCTAGCTCGACAGTTAGTGTTGTGAACCTTCTGCTCCACTCTGATGGATCATATTGCCTTCCGAAGTTTTGCAGCAGATATCAGATATCAGCTGTCATGGCTTTCCTGTCATGGTTTCTGACTTCGGCTTCAGCTCTGTTCAATCTTTGGTTACTCCCCTCCTTGTGATTTTGAGGCTAGAATCAATATTGGTGTTATTTTTCTTCCAACTCTGAAACTTGTACATAATAGTGTTAATAATTTTAACAGATGAAGGTATTCAATAAAACAATTATAGAAGTTTCAAAATGCATGGTGTCGAGAAAGGGCTCACCAGAGGCATTTTCTTCATGAAAAAAACAATGGAGAGGACGGGGAATGAAAATGAAGCATTCTCTACTCGAAACGACAATAATCTGCAGGTGTGCAGTGCGCTAAGCTCTCCTAACTTCCAGCCAGATTGGTCTATTGTTCCTTTCATTTTGGACAAAAAGCTGATTTTGGAGGATCATGCCAGTTGGAATTTCGTTCATGTGCGTCGTAATGCGAATATTTTTTTTTTGCCCATAACTTAGCAAAATTGGCTGCTCAGAGAATCTTGTTGGCAATATTCCGTCAAATTGTATTCCATTGGAAAATTCTGAATTGTGATACCCCTCACCCCCTTGATGTGAACCCCATCAAGAATAACGAGACTCAACAACGAAAGAGAACCCAAGATCGTTCTAAGACAGATTCGAATGGAAGACCTTGACCCGTTGTTTATGACAAACAAGAACCTCGGTATAAGGAAGGCGCCACAAACGGTGGTGGGAACTCCGTTTGATAAGTCGAGATCAACGCCACGGGAAATCTCGATAAGTTCGATCGTTCTTCAAAGAACCAAAGATTTTTTAACCTCACAAATTTATGCTGAATAATCAATGTATGCGTTTTTCATTGTTTATGTGCATATTTAAAGGACTGAACAATACAAGGAAAAAACCCTAACATAATAAACCTAATTAAAGCTGAAAACTTAGTAAGGAAATAAATCCTTACACGCCTAAAACAAATAAGACAAATAGGGAAATAATTCCTTGTTTGCCTAAACAAAAGATGGCTCAACAAACAAAATAAAACTAAGGAAATAAATTCCTTACTTTCCTAAACAAAAGCTAGACGCCTAGGGTCATATAAAAGGAAACAAAAATGACGCCTAAAGGAGTTATACACGCCCATAAAAAGAGAAAAGCCATAAAATGAAGGAATATGCTGGACGCCTAAAGATTAGAGCCTTCTAGAACTTGAATCATGGTGACAAGTCGATGTTGCTCACGTGGTTCATGCTCAATGGGCCTCCACGCATTTGCTTGAGCTCATGCCTCTTAAATTAGTTCGTTGAGTACATCCTTGAACTTCTTTGTTCGTGCTCTCGTAACCTGCCCTAATGAGACTTTAACTATATCTTTTGAAGCTTTGCTATGATTTGCATCACCCCTTGATCTTGTTATATATATATAAAGGTCTTTTGATGAATATAGATTGACAGGGAAATGACCTACTTTAGTAACTTATGATTACGACGGTTCTCTAGGAAACGACAACAATTGATCACGAGGAGCATCTAACAAAAGATTGGCAGGGAATGGTATTCTCAGATCCGTCCAACGACGCTTCTCAGATCATCTGGCAGCATGGGAGTTGAGTGAAGAATCGACGACCCTAACTTGGATCCCTCCGCCTGAAGGCGTTATCAAGATCAATTTTGACGGCAACAATTGGCTTTATGCGGCAGCAGTTTGTCGGGACAGAAGGGGAAAGATCCTTTTGATCCGCACAGACAAGACCCCTAGGTGGAGTCCTATTAAAGGCGAGGCAAGAGCAGCCAGGTTGGCGTTCTCCTTATCTAGTGAATTCCAAGACCAGGTTTATGTCCGTTTCCTACATTTTTTCAGGATTTAAATACATTCACAAAATTATCACCAAACATATTCAGAATTCAAACACAAACATCAATACATTTTACACAATCTCCAACAATTTTTTACTTTCTTATTCAACATAAATTTTCTCTCTATACTTTTTCACATTACTCCGATACTTTTTTATTAAACAATTACATCAAATAATTTCTCTCTCCACTTTACACAAACACCAATAAACACTATTCAACATAAATATTCACAACTTCTCTAAAATCCTACATTTTTACTCAAACCCAACATATCCCTGGCTATCCAAGTAGAAGGAGATGCTCTTAGTTTGGTGAACCAGGTGACCGTCTACTAGTACTCCTGACTGGATCATGAGAAGTTGGCACTATCAGACTTTTGCTCCAAGACCAGTTTGCCTGGACTTTCCAGTGGAAGGCAATTATATGGCACATCACTTAGTCAAATGGTGCATGACTCATGTATTACAGGGCGATTTCTTCGCAGAAGATATTCCGCCGGATATTGTAACCTGTGATGACCCTGCTGTTTTCAGCAGAGTCCTTCAATGAAAGCTACATGTTACGCAGGAAATATAAGAGGTATACATTCTTCTGCATCAGATACCACACATGGGAAATGTATATACACTTCGAAAGCCAATTTGTGCACTCTGAGTGCCTAGGAACTAAGATTGATGTTTACTTGAAAGGCACATGTGACCAAATAAAAGTCCACCAAAAGTACTCGTTAGTGTGACTGCATCAGAGTCACCAGCAGCAGCAGAGGAACTCTCAGGCTTATGTCAAGAAACAAGGTTCTGTTTCAAAAACGAAATCTATCAAATTTGCAGCATTCTTCTAACCCCAGTATGGGGCCATTGCATTTCTGTTCACTTCAGAATTTCAGCCACGGTTAAACCGAAACCCATCGTCTAAATCTCTTGCTCCTGAATTTGAGTTTCCAACATTTCCTTCCTCAACAGTTCTGCCACTTCCTCATCCCCTTGTCTAATATACCCGTCAATAAAAGCGCCATAGACCTTCAAACTCGGTTCAAATCCTCGCCCCACCAAGCTTCAATGCTTCTTGCATCCTCTCCTCCTCACAGAACCCCTTTATCAAGGCCTCGTAACTGTTCCCCTTTGGCACCAAACCAAAATTCTCTACACCACCCCTAAGAATCTTCAGAGCCTCATCAACCCTACCATGTACACAATGGGCACGAGTCATGGCATCAACCGTCCAAGCATCCGGCTAAAAACTCTTTCTGCACATATCCTTATACACAAGCAAGGCCGAATCAACATCCCCAACACCACAATATCCACAGACAAGATGCTTATAAGTGGTACAACTACTGTCCACCCCATTCAATCCCATTATTAAAGCACAACAGTAAAGGTAGAAAGGTTACGTGTCTCTCGTATATTCATTGAGAAGAATAGTACAGAATATATAGACAACAGGGTACCGTGAGTCACAGTACAAAAAGAATAACAAATCCTAGAAAAATATCTTAACAGAATTGTAGTGGAGAGCACTCAGGTGGGTGCTGTGGGAAGGATAGAATCTCGAGCAGTACATGAGAGAGACTGTGACGCTGGTGTGCTGGCAGTGAGTGTGCTGGCAGAGTTTGTTGCGTTAACATCCCCCCGCGAGTCCATCGGCAAAGGAAGAACGGTGAGACTCGTACGTATCTGGTGAAACCGAGTGGAGACAAGAGGCTTTGTAAACACATCAGCGAGTTGGTCCTTACTGGAAAGGAAGGCAACAGACAATGTTTTGGCAGCAACTCGATCCCGCACAAAATGAAAATCAATTTCAACATGTTTTGTGCGAGAATGAAATACAGGATTAGCGGAGAGGTACGTGGCACCGAGGTTATCACACCAAAGAGTCGGTGCTGTGGAGAGAAACACCCGAAGCTCCCGAAGAAGAGACTGGACCCAGAGGAGCTCAGCAGTGGTATTAGCTAGAGACTTGTACTCGGCCTCGGTGCTGGAGCGGGCAACAGTCTGTTGTTTGCGAGAGGACCAACATATGAGATTATCGCCAAAAAAGATACAGAAACCACCGGTGGAGCGTCTGTCATCTGGGCAACCAGCCCAGTCAGCGTCTGTGAAGGCAGTGAGAGTAACATGGGGAGAACGACAAAGGTAAAGGGAAAACTGAGGAGTGTGCTTCAGATAGCGGAGAATCCGCTTGACAGCCTGCCAGTGAGGCTCTCGAGGAGCATGCATAAACTGACATACTTTGTTGACAGAACGAAATGTCTGGACGGGTGAATGAGAGATATTGGAGGCTACCCACGGTGCTGCGATAGAGGGTGACATCTGACAGGAGAGAACCGGTGTGAGCAGAGAGACTGGCAGACGCAGCCATGGGTGAAGAGACCGGTTTAGCGTTGAGCATATTGGTCTTCTTCAAAAGGTCCAGCATGTATTTCTGTTGACTTAGGTAAAGACCCGTTGGAGAATGAACAACTTCCACACCTAAAAAGTAGTGTAAAGTGCCAAGGTCCTTTATGGGGAAGTCCAACGAAAGTTGATGAAGAAACTGATGGACAAGAGACAAAGAAGTACCAGTAATAATACAATCATCAACATACACCAAGAGATATACGAGATTAGAACCAGCTGCATAAATAAAAAGACTGGTGTCAGCCCGGGAGGCAGTGAAGCCAAGCTCGATAAGGCGGGTGCTGAGGCGTGAGAACCAGGCGCGGGGAGCCTGTTTGAGGCCGTAAAGAGCCTTGATTTTACATAAATTGACATTCAACATTTGTTGATGAGCATAAGGACAAGAGAGACGGTGGTGTATTCCAGAAGCACTAAGAAAAGGTTTCAGAGCCTGAAATTCACCACCACCATCAGTTTGAAGTGCTTTGATTTTAGAGTTAAATTGACATTCAACATAACGCTGGAAGGCAAGAAAAACAGATTTCACATCGGACTTAAGAGTGAGTGGAAAAAGCCAAGTAAAGCGACTATAATCATCCACAAATGATACATAATACTTAAAACCAAGGGAAGAAACAACAGGGGAAGGACCCCAAACGTCTGCAAAAACTAAATTTAAAGGAGCAGTGAAACGGGATGTAGTGGACGAGTAAGGCAGACGGTGAAGCTTGGCTTGAGCACATGCAGGGCAGACAGACGGGAAGTGAGTGGAGCTGAAAGGAAGATGCTGAGATGAAAGAACTTGACGGACAACACGAAGGGCTGGATGACCAAGTCTGGCATGCCAATCAGTGATGGTAGAGAGATGTACCTGAGGTGCACCAGAGGAAGGAAACACATACAACCCATCGTTAGTGGTGCCGTTAAGAAGGGTAGTGTGAGACACAACATCCTTCACAAAAAAGTTATGAGAATGAAACTGAAAATAAACAGCATTATCTTCACAGAATTGGCGGACTGAAACAAGATTTTTAGTAATCGCAGGCACGTGTAAGAGACGACGCAGAAGAAATTTTTTTTTCGAGGACGCAGGAGAGAACACAGAAGCACCAATGTGATGTATAGGTAAAGTGTTACCATCCCCCACGCGGAGCTGGTCATCACCCGTGTACTCTGAAGACTGCAAATTAAGGTGAGAAAAATCAGAAGTAACATGATTAGTAGCTGCAGTGTCAGGATACCAGGAGCTGTCTGGAGAGGCGGCAGATGAACTGTAGTATGCCATGTGAGGTGGTGGTTCAGGTTGGAATGCTTGATTAAAGCAATTATGACAGTTCAGGGCTGTGTGGCCAACTTTGAAGCAAACCTGGCAGGTAGGGCGCTGTTCAGGTGAGAAGGAATGAGGTCCTGAAGGATGACCAGGACCAGAACCTCGACCTCGGTTACCACCACCACGATGGTTGAAATACCGACCTCCTCCACGACCATTTCCTTTGCTGCCACCACGTCCACGATTTGGAGTAGATGTCGAGGACTTTGTGGAGATATTAACTGACATTTCTACAGGAGTAGTAGATGAATGTTGCTTCAGTCGAGTTTCATGAGAGAGAAGATGGCTATAGAGATGCTCCAGAGAAATAGGTTCAAGGCGTGTGGTGACAGAAGAGACAAAAGAGTCGTATTCTGGGCCAAGACCTGCAAGAAGATAAGTCACAAGTTCTGTGGACGAGAGAGTTTTGCCTGCAGCTCCAAGGGTATCACTGAGAGTTTTCAGTCTACAAAAATAGTCAGTGGCCGAGTCTGAGCCCTTTTTTAGAGTTGCCAGTTGATACTGTAAATGGACCAGACGAGCCTGAGAGTGAGACTGAAAAAGAGACTCCAAAGCCGACCATACTGCTCGAGACGTGGAGAAACCCACCACTTGTGCAATGAGAGGTTCGGTGAGAGATGAAATCAGTGCACTAAGGATCATCTGATCCTGTTGAACCCATTGTGAAAACTCAGGGTTCACCGTAGTGGATGAAGGAAGAAACTCAGCTGGAGATGGTGAAGACCCATCAACAAAACCAAACAAGCGTTGGCCTCTAAGGTATGGCACCATCTGTGCTCTCCATAGAAGATAATTTTCATGAGAAAGTTTAACAGTAACAAGATGAGGAAGGTTCGGGAGAGTAGAAGAGGAGATTGTGTTTGTAGGAGGCACTGATTCATCTTTGTTAGGTGTTTCAGCCATTGGGAAGGACCGACGACGGTCATGCAGCCTCTGATACCATATTAAAGCACAACAGTAAAGGTAGAAAGGTTACGTGTCTCTCATATATTCATTGAGAAGAATAGTACAGAATATATAGATAGCAGGGTACCGTGAGTCATAGTACAGAAAGAATAACAAATCCTAGAAAAATATCTTAACAAAATTGTAGTGGAGAGCACTCAGGTGGGTGCTGTGGGAAGGATAGAATCTCGAGCAGTACATGAGAGAGACTGTGACGCTGGTGTGCTGGTAGTGAGTGTGCTGGCAGAGTTTGTTGCGTTAACACCCATCTCTCTGAAAAATTCTTCTGCTTTCTTCATGTCTCCAATCTCGCAAAGCCCACCAATCATTGCATTGTAACACACAATGTCAGCCTCCACTTCCTCCGCTCTCATATTGTTCCACACATCCTCAGCATCTCTCATCCTCCCTTTGTCGCAGAAGGCTGCCATCAAAAGGCTATAACTGTGAACATTTGGAACACAATCAAAGTGTACCATTTCATTAAAAGTCATGTCCAACTTCTCAACCGACGCATTTCGATAGAAACCCATCATTATTGCATTAAAAGTGTGCACGTCAGGCCTAACTCTAGAAATCCTATTCGCATTTCCCTCCGCGTCTTCGACATCCACCCCAAAAATCTCCCGATAAACTTGGTACGAAACGTCCCCTCCTCGACACCTAGAAACCCAGGAAATCAAAGAATTCAAAGTACGAACCTTCGGGCTAATCCCACGAGACCTTAACATCCTCACAATTTCAATAGCCGGATCAATCTTTTTCGTCTCCAAACAAGCGTTAACCAACAAATCAAACACAAACGGTGCAGACCCACATAATGTATACGTCTTAACAAGGCTCTCAAACACCTTCAGTGGCTTTGATACGAGGTCATCTTCCTCGGACACACGAATTGCTGTCCGAATGAGGGCTTGGGCTTGGGCTTTGTGACGGGCCCGGGCGAGGATGTGGACGATGGTGGAGTAGGTGAGGAGGTTGTGGTTGCAGAGGGACTTATGTTGGGTCCAAAGGAAGAAGCGGAGGGCAAGACGGGGATTGTTCTTGAGTTGGAGGGTTATTTGGGAAAACTCGTTAGGGTGAAAGCCGTTGGGGTAGAGAGAATGGAGGTGGTTCCAGCGGGACTTCGAGCGCTGCTGGGTGAGGACCGAAACAACGGTTGAGATTAATGTTTCGGAAGGATCTGAGGAGGACGACGATGACGACGAAGTAAAGGACAGCGGCGAGAGGGGTTTGTGTTTCGTAGCGGAGAAGACGAGGCGTTTCAGGACCAGAATGGCCATTGAACGCAGTAGACTAGGTAGAGGAAGAGAGCGAGATAAAGAACGCTGGTGGAATAAGCCGACATGTCGTTTAAGATTTTACACTGGCGAGTGGCGAGAGAGCCTAATGAGGCTAGGCCAGATTGGGCCCAAATACATTTCCAAAACATGTCCGATTACAATGCCCATCTTTGAACGCTCAAGTTTTGGGTCATTGTGCATCCATTTAGCCCATTGGGTTTAAATCTGACAGGCCCATTCTCCATTTCATTGTCTATTTCTGTCTCTGAGAACCATAATGATAAAACGGTGCGTCTTACTCCTCCCAAAGAGTGAGATTAGTTGATGTTTGTCCTGAATAACCCACCTTCTTCTACATTAATTTCCACTTGATGTAAAGCCTCTTTGGATTCCCCCATTAACTTCTAAGGTAAATAAGCTATGCAAGGTTGTAATTACAGGGTCAATTTAGTTATTTTTACTTTTTTTTTTCCCTCAAATTTAAAGCAAATGCTTTATTTCGATGAGACTTTAGGTTGCCGAGTGTGAAGTTGAAGCAAAAGAACAATATCGGGATATATAGTACAGATCTATGGAAGAAGAGAATTGCAAGGATTTTTGTAATCCAGATCGAAAAGCTTGAAGTGAAAACGGGAATGAGTCAGGATGAAGCGTACAAGCTGTGAGAATCAAGTTCATAGTTGCCTTTATCAATTCTCCCAAGTACGTACAATGCTTCCAACGACTTGGACAACATAAATCACTTGCAATTGGTGGAAGATTCCAGATGTTTCTTTTAAGTACGAAAAGAAACAAAAAGTAAAAGGTACTACTACCTAAGGGTGATCACTAGCTAGGTATAAAGATCAGAATTATTTGATTCCTCTAATCCTGTTCCTCCAATAGTCTGTTCTATATTTGACTATTGACTGGCTGCGCAGGGCCAAATAGCTAGCTAAGAATTTATCTTTAGGGTCATTTTTTCACATTTTTCTTTTGGGTGCCACTTGCAAGGATTTGCTTTTTTGGGACGATCAACAACAAATATATATATGTGTGTGTTAAACCCTCCCCCGCTCTTCCTTCTAGGTTTTGTTTTAGGATCTCTGAGGAGACTTCATAGAACCCATATCAATAAGAACGTAGAAGAAATATAAACAATCAGAGCGAGCTTTGAATTATTCTTAAAACGTATATAGTTCTTACTTAATTACGATCTAGCTAGCTTCTTCTTCGAGTACAATCGGGCACACAGTCATTCATCATATGTTGAGAAATGTGTAGTCTCACATTGCTTAGACAATGTGGGCATGTTAGATTTTTGGCTTACAAAGTTTGCCGGTACTGAGTCGGGAAGTCGCCGGTACTACGCCGGGAGGATGCCGGTACTGAGCCGGAAAAGTTACCAGTACTGAGCCGGAAGATTGCCGGTACTGAGTCGGGAGAAAGTCGGTACTGAGCTGGAAAAGTTGTTGGTACTAAGCCGGATGGTCGCCAGGAGTTAACCGGACTAAAGTAAAAAACCTTGCTCTGATACCATGTTAGAAATAAAAAATTTTACTTTAGATAAATGAGACATACAATTATGAGAATACCCAATTTGATTTGTTATGTTAACTCATTTATATTAAAAAAGTTACATAAAAGGCTTATTTATAAGCAAAAAATCTAACATGCCCACATTGCGGTAGTACACATTTCTCAACATCATATATATATATATATAAAGCAATGGTACACCCCAAGCAAATATACCCATACAACGGACTGCTTTATCACTTTTATTCTAGATATATATATAGAAAGCAATGGTACACCCCAAGCAAATATACCCATACAAGGGACTGCTTTATCACTTTTATTCTAGGTATAAGTAGCTGCTTTGTCTTTTCTTTTCATTTTTTCCTTCCTTTTTTTTTTCTAAGGAGCTGCTTTGTCGCTTTGGGTGGAAGAATTGCTGACTTAGTCATAAACAAGTGGGTCAGTCTAATTGGTCCTACCCAAAAGATTGAAAAAAGAAAAGATGAAACGATAATGAGGTCATGATGGGGGTACTTAAAATTTGGTTGCAAGCTATAACATATGCGAATATCAGCAATTATTGATAATAATATGTCTTTTGTACAATTTGATTAATGATGGTGACAATTCAATGATCAGTTAAGAACTCTATAATCTATAGAGTATATATAATCGGATTGCATATTATTATGCAAGCTGCTTTTTAGTGGAGAATCAGTTCCATATGTAATATGGATCGCGTATAAGAGCTGGGCTCGCTAGCTCCTTGTTGAAAGATTCAGACGGATAACATTATCAACTACTCTTAAGCATTTCTGTCATGGTCCTCATGGAGACCATTGAGATAGATTTTCCAGACTTGGAATTTGTTCCTCTATATACCAAAAGGTTTGTTTGATATATTCTTCGTCATCCTTAGCTTCTGGGTATGTGATGGATATATATATATATATGCAAGAGGCCTGGGTAATATTATATACCTTAAACCATTCCACTGATCCATAGATTTGTTGCTTATCTTTCATAAAGTATGTTCTGTTTTTCAACCACCATTCATGTCAACTTCTAACCAGGATGACTGTACCAGCGACTAGCTAGTATTCAAATCCCAAGAGATTATCTGATCAATAATTTCCCTAATGTCAAAAGAACTTCTTAATTAGATGCCTGTTCTCATTCGCTTTGAAATCAGATTCCTAGTTTTTCCAGTAAGTGCGTGATTGATATTTTAAGATAATATGTTCCCTAATCCCTTAATTATTCGCAATTCTTCCACAGATTAAACCCTAGAAAGTTCCCGTTGTAGAAAGTTCACCTCATAAAGATAGTTATTAGACATCACGTACACGTACTAAAACGTTGATCCTCTGCATGCTCCCACAACATCGCAGATATGTTGGACACTTGGTAGTACTGTAAGCTAAGCATCGGCATGAAAGGCGAATCTTACTATGTGATCTACTTAATTTCAAGATCAAGAATAGATCGTGTATTTGCAAACGTTAATATATAATTAGTTAGTAGGTTAATGGGCAACCATCTAAAGTGAAAATTCGTATATATTCTTGTGTAGGACATGACCCAATATGCTTCGTGTCTGCCTCTTTCCCTTCTTCACGTGGAGATTCTCATGCACTCTACCACCATCACCACAAACCCCCATGGTATTATTCCATGTAATTTGCTTCAACCACAAGCCTAACATACCCCGGGTCGGCATCTAATAACTCCTTTTCGGTTTTCACCCCCTCTTGAAATAGACCAAAACAGTCCCTTTATAAATTGCCTCCAGAGATCTTAACTTACCAGAGGTCATCACAAAGAGTACCATGAAATACAGCGAAATATCCCACTTCAGCCACCCCCAACACACTCTCAGATTTGAATACACGGAATTTCCATTCAAGTGTGATGGCTGCAAGGAGGTGGGCATAGGCTCTCGCTACAAATGCTCCATATGCGACTTCGACCTCCACATGCACTGTGCACTACCTTCCTCCTCTATCTTCCACCCTTTCTACACCAAATGCTCCTTCCAGTTCCTCTCACACCCTCCTGGCAACACCCAACGCATCTGCAACGCGTGCGAAAAGGACGTCACGGGGTTTGTGTATCACTGCAAGGACTGCGGGTTCGATCTCCACCCATGTTGTGCCAAGCTGCCCACGATGCTTGATGATGGGGAAGTCAAGCTCTATCTGTATAGAAAAGTGAGTTCCCCGTGCCACAAGTGCGGACGCAAAGGGCGGAGCTGGAGTTATAGGTCTAAGTGCAAGAAATACAATTTGCATGTGGCTTGTGTGAGGGAGATGCTGATGGAAAGTTGGCCTGAAATATATGTTGGACGTGGGAAAAGTAGGAACTTGGAGACCAGAATTCCTAGCCTTAAGAATACGCTTCAGACCCACCACCACAGGAGCAAGGGAAAGGCGAAGAAGTGTTGTGAGATGGCTGGATTAGCTGTGCAGTTTGTCATATCAGCTGTGCTAGGAGATCCGACGACTCTGATTGCCGGAGTTATAGGGTCCTTGATGTCGCGAGCCTGATACATGCGGTTGAATGGTATGGGTTTTTTTGGCTGTAGTGATATTCGGTGCAAGTACTGTTTGAAGGGGATGTTGATGTTGAATCTGGGTAGTAGACGATGGTCCATCTGCCTAGAATGTGAATAAAATCTCTCTCTCTCTCTCTCTCTCTCTCTATATATATATATATATATATAACACCCACGGTTCTCAGAATGTGACTAATTGTAATTCTGGCTGGATTACTGATTTTCAGGCTTCTTTTTCATATAAAATATGAGATCTGCTGATCAAGTTAAAGCTGCAAGAATACCAAATTGATATCCTTAAATTGCTGATGTTCAGAACTCAGAAGTACAATGATTCTTTTAGACATGGATTCATAAAAGCTCGTTTCTTCTCTAAGAGTTTTCGTTTCTTTAATGATGTTGGGTCTTTTGCATTGATATATAACAGATGGAATTGTTTTTTTCTTTTCTTTTTATCTGTAGAGTTACCATCTTATCAAAGTGGAAAAGAAAAAAAAAAGTCCAGACAATGACACAATGTAGGTTGCGGGTTCTAACTTCTAAGGCAAAAAGGATTCTTCTTCTTGACCCAGTTTGCACAGTCCTTTCCTTGAGTAACCTGCTACTTTGGGCGAAGATCTGAGGCCGAATTGAAAGGAAGTTCCCAGTCAATCTCGCCTGAGGCGACGTCTTATGGATGACATGAGGCACGAGGGCGTAGGAGCGAATTTTGCAGTCTGCGCCTAATTCGAGATTTGGAGACGTCGTCACAAATCAATCCAACCGCCTTCAAGCATCCACGTCGTCACAAATCCGTCTCTTTCTTACCCAATAACTGACCATAGGGCTGCACAATCCCGGTGTAGGTGCCGGTTTAGGCCGGTTTTGAAAATATTGTCACCTACACCTACACCGTTAAGGGAAAAAACCGGCCCTTAGCGGTGACGGTTTAGCGGTGGCGGTTTCCGGTTATCCTACATTAATATTGAGCCATTTTTTTAGCATTTTACGCATTTGGTCCAATATATTTTTTCTTTTGGTCCATTAATCACATATCAATAAAATCTAAACTAAACTAATGAAATCCAAATTCCAAAATCAATAAAATTAAAGATCATCTTAAAATATAAGATGAGAATTTAAAGTCCAAAGTAATAGAGACGTCACTGTAAGTAGAAACTATTATCTTTTGAAAAATCTAGTTTAAACCCTAACAACA
The DNA here is from genome assembly GCA_963930655.1 of Myrica gale. NCBI lineage: Eukaryota > Viridiplantae > Streptophyta > Magnoliopsida > Fagales > Myricaceae > Myrica > Myrica gale. The sequence continues at coordinate 9,210,692 of OZ005606.1, read as the reverse complement.
CTTAGAGGAGAGAATATGTGTTTTCCCTCTAATTAATAAATCAATAACAATTTTAAAACATGTTAAAAACCTAGTAGGGTTTCCCTTGGTTTCACAAGAAAAATCCAAAAATTCAGCAATTTTTTAAGGCGCTCGAGCGCGGGTCAAACGCTCGTCAAGCGCTTATGTTTCTGTTTAAAATTTGCACTAAGCGCTTGTCTAACGCTAGTCAAACGTGATGACTCTGTCTGAATTTTTTCAAAGGACGCTCGAGCGCTTGTCAAACGCTGGTCAAACGTGATGACTCTATCTGAATTTTTGAACTAAAATGTATTAGAAATTTGAACTAAAATGTAATTGAATGACTTATTTTGCAAGCATGGTATAAATTTAATAGTGATTTGTCAATTTTAGAAATTTAGACAATTTGTTAACATTTCATAAAAACTCTTAAACTAATACATTGATTTAAAATTTTTTTGTGGTAGAATCTCGACCTCTTGACTTATATTATGTGATGTACTTACCAAATTTTGACATTAAACTCTTTAATTATGATTCCAATGCCTTCATATATACCCTTTTAAATACAATAAATTTGTAATTTTTTCTACTAAAATTCTAAATAACTAGTTCATTCACCTAGCAAGCTTCTTGGTAACTTGAATGTAAGCATTTGATTAGACAAAACCAACAACAAATCTCAAATATTCAGGTGAAACTAAACTATTGAGTAAACCTTTTCATGCTTCTAGAATACTAAGTCTTGAGGTGAAAATAAAGTTTAAACTATTGAGTAGAAACTAAGCTAAAAAATTAAAATTAAAATAAAAACAAAAAAAATCTCGGTTTAATCTACACCGGGAAACCCGGTGCCGGTTAAACCGGGAACCGTCTGTTTTTTCAAAAAACCAAACCTACATCGGCACCGGTTAGACCAAATTTGGGAAACCCGGTGCCGGTGCCACCGGAATTTCCCGGTGGCATTGTGCAGCCCTAACTGACCATAACTTTCTTTGCACAGTATCTTGACATCTGACATACCCAAATGCCTTTTTTTTTCTTTTTAAAGCAAATTTAGATGGGGCTGATACCAGTCCTCCATCTTGGGTAATTGAAGTAGGGCTAAACAACCGAATTTTTGGTTCGATTTTCGGACCGAAAATTCGTTCCGACTGGATATTTGGTCCTATTAAATACAGTTTAGATTGGTTTCAATTTTTTAAATTTTTTAAATTTTTTTAGGTTAATTTCAAAGGGGAAGAACATATAAAAATGTAGAGTTTTAGTTTAGATTAAAATTAAACGTTTAAGTTTATAATTTGTATTTAAAAATATAATTTTTTTATTTATTTATATTAATAAATACGGTCCGATTTTGTTCAGCCCTAGATTGAAGCATCTAGTATTCGCTTATTCTTAGGGGCGGGATAACGGTAGTATCGGAGGCGGAACCCGAGTCAGCAAGGCAAAATGTACCAAATAAATTGACATAATTCAAAAAAAAATGAAAAGAAAAACTATCAAGATATTTCCCCCCAAAATTTCCTATACATTTCGACATAATCAAACACAAATTTCAAGTAGATTACAACAAATTGAAAATTTGAAACAATAACTTTTGTACAAAAACTAGGGACAGAACATAACCCATATTCTCCGTGGAGGAAAATATATTAAAAAAAACGTCAGATTGGGAAGTAATGTGCTTGGGCAGTCGCATGGCCTTGAGATGGTGCTGAGGTTGATACAATGAGAGCATTGTGAATCTACCATTCATCCAAGAGTTTAAGCTGATAAGAAGATGAAGATTTTATTATTTGAATTACACTCTCTCTCACGTGTGGGTTGAACTCTCTTTTAATTGGGAGGCTCAACACGTGCAATATTTAATTAAAATTGAGATAAAGTGTGGAGTCATGTCTCGAACTCAGGACCTTGACTCCGATACCAATGTTGGGTTGTAACGCCCCTCACCTTTTGTGGTACATTAATGATGTTTGCTATGAATATTTTTTAAAAATATGCACTTTGATATTAGTCTTGATTTCTTTAGTTTCTAAATTCATTATTATTAGCACTTAGATTTACATTTTTTTCCTTTCGTTAAATTCCTTATGTGATTTCTTCGCTTAATTGTTATATTCTTGCATTATTTCAATTAAATTCATGTGCTTAAATTATTTTATTGATATGAGTTTTGTTTCCTTAATTTTTTAGAATTAATTGGATAAATTTTTGGGAATTTAGCAGTTTTGTCCTTAGGTTTTATCTACTTTTACATTTTAGTCCTTGAATTTAATTTTTTCAAATTTTAATCCTTGAATTTGTATTTTTTGACGTAATGGTCCTTCCATCGAGAATCCGTCAATTTTTCTAACGGAAGTCCACTTCAGCTGCTTATGTGGCTGGACTTCAAAACTCACCGTTCTGAAAAGTTGAGAAGATTATCATAAAAAGCAAGTCGTACGTAAAGATAAAAAAGATGAAAAAATGAACGTCGCATGTGGTCAGGAAATAAAGAGAAGAAAAGATCCCTATAAATTATCCAAAACATATACACTCATCAAAATTTCTCTCAAAGCCGCAAGCAAACATGGTCGCCGCAGTCAAGAGCAACAACAAGAGGATCTCCATTGCCTTGGAGAGGACGGGGCCAATGGTACTATTTGCTCCACCGAACAAGAAGATAATGCATGCAATTTTGATCCTACTGATTTCTTTTTGCGTTTTCTTCTAATAAAAGGATATGTTATGCGACTCTGTTGCAGGGTTTTCTTCCATGAAATTCCAACTGATGTTGTGGTTGAAGTTGGTGCAGCCAACTTCTCTCTTCGCAAGTTTAAAGACTGAAAATTTTTCTCTCGGATATACTCGAAGGTCCTCAGATCTTCCGAGAAAGCGGCCAAGTTCTGCTAAGGCGTCAACTTCGAAATCATAGGCAACAACGTAGTGGCTCTTCGTTGTGCCGCTAAGTACCTCCAGATGGTCGAAAAATACTGCGACAATAATCTCGCAGGCCGCACCGAATATTTTCTCTCGCATGTTGCCCTATCCAGCCTCTCCGGAGCCATTGTCGTCTTGAAATCATGCGAACATCTTCTCCCCATTTTTGAAGACCTCAAAATTGTCCAAAGATGCGTCGATGATATATGTTCTAAGGTAAACCAATGTCTCACTTTCTCTCTCTTGATCTTTCCGAATTAAAATTCTGATCGACTGTGAAATTTGAACTAGCTAGGCGTGTAATGAGGCCAACTTTTTGAGCCGGTAGTCGCCGAACTGGTGGACAGAAGATTTATCGATCTTAGACGTCGGTTTCTTCGGTAAAATCATATCCACAATGAAACAACGGGGCTCCAAGACGCTAACCATAGCAAGCGCTCTGATAACTTACACAGAGCGATCGCTCTAAGATATTGTCCGTGACCAAATTGGCAAAGCACAATGTCCTCGGATCCCGTTGGTGTAGACTCCCCCGTCAAAAGAGAGCAACGAGAGCTGCTGAAGTCGATCGTGTCTCTCTGACCCTCTAAGAAAGCATATCTACCAATCAACTTCCTCTACTGCCTTATCCAGTCCGCCATAATCCTGAAAGCCTTGAGCAAGAACGAGCTCGAGAAGAGGATCTCGGCGATCCTAGAGCACGTCACCATCGACGACCTTCTGGTGCTATCGTTCTCTTACAACGACGAGAGGCTGTTCAATCTAGAGATCTTGAGAAGGATCATCTCAGTATTCGCGAAGGAGAAGAAGAGCGTGGTCGTGTTCAGCGCCGATGCTTTCACAGACACTTGTTCCACTGCGATGCAGAAAGTCGCCAAGACCGTGGACGCATATGTAGGCGAGATCGTGATGCTTTTTATGACAGTTAAATCTAAGCTATTCAAAACGGCATGTCGTTAGTTGCCACTTCCAAATTTCAGCCAAATTAAACGTCTGCGTTTTTCTTTGTGACTTTTTTTCAAAACGGTGAGTTTTGAAGTACAGCCACATCAGTGGACTTCCGTTAGAAAAACTGACGGATTCTCGACGGAAGGACCATCTCGTCAAAAAATACAAACTCAAAGATTAAAATTTGAAAAAATTAAATTCAAGGACTAAAATGTAAAAGTAGGTAAAACCTAATGACTAAACTGCTAAATTCCCTAAATTTTGACTAGGGCTGAAATTCATCTTTCTTGATTCATATTTTATTTTCAGTTCTTGTTTTAATCATTATTCCTTACTTTTATTAATTTAATGTTATTTCATGTAAATGATTTTATTTGCACCTGATTATTATTTTAAAAGGACTTATTTAATCTCATGTAGATTGTGTTGGGCCTAGGGTTGTTGAATTATGGACTTGGGCCTATGAAAACAAGTTGGGCCAAAGCCCATTAGCACATGAAAGCCCAAAAACCCACCCAAGCCACTTTACATACTCTTGGTCGGCTAACTTAGTGAAGATTTTGCAAATTTTATCTTGTTGGTCATGTGAGTAAAGATTCAATGAATGTAAGTAATTTCTTTTCTCTATAATTATAGCATGCCCCTAATTAATTAGGTAGACTAAAGAAAAAAACTAGATCTAGCGTAAAAGGGAACAAGTGACTCACAGAAAGCATTTTTGGCCGTGAGACAAGAGAGAGAAAAAAGAAATAAAGGAGAGAAAAGAAGGAGGAAATGCAGCCAAGAGAGGAAAGAAAGAGAAAGGAGAAAAAGAAGGGAAAAAAGAGAGAGAGAGGAAAGCTTTCAAACAAGTGGAGGTGAGGGCTAGTTTTATGCATATTTAGTGGAGAAAAATGTGGGATTGAGCTTGTTTTGGTTGTTGTCAATGTGAAATATTTGTTATACATATTAGTCTCAATGAAAAATATGTTCAAATTAGTTTTTATCATGATACAAAGTGTAGATGATAGTTGCATACGAATACATATGTTTATAATGATTTCTACATGCTTTTGTTGAGAAATTTTGTGATGAAAGGGTTCTTATGTTAGACAAATAGAAAATGATAGATTTTATGATGGGGAAAATACATTTTTCACCCACAAACTACCAAAGGTTTGACACTTTGCACCCTAAATTACCAATTTTGATACATTACACCCTCTAACTACCAATTTTTGACACTTTGCATCATTTTCTAAAATTTGAGACTAAAATGATGATAATGCCCTTGACCCATTTAGTATATAGTAAAGATATTATTGTAAATTTATTAATTTATCAATGGGTATTATTATCAAATGGAGGGTGCAAAGTGTCAAAATTGGTAGTTTAGGGTGCAAAGTGTCTAACATTGGTAGTTTGAGGGTGTAATGTCTTAAAAATGGTAGTTTGGGGTGCAAAGTGTCAAACCTATGGTAGTTCATGGGTGAAAAGTGTATTTTTCCCTTTTATGATTGAAATGACATATAAAGGCCATGGAAATGAAGTCAAGCAGGCTTAAGATGAAGTTTTGAAGCAAAATATTCATGCATGTGTTGTTTGGATGATTTTGAAGAAAGTTATAAAGTTGCATGTGATTTTCGTTGTTGATTTATATTTTAATGCATTCCGTGATTATATTGTTTCAGTTATGATGACTTAAATAATTAGATCTAAGGATTATATCACATGAGCATCACATACAATGGAAAAATTATGACTTTTTAGTGAAAAACCCTTGTTGTCCAAAACGTCACTGAGAATCCCTTAGATTCTTTGCATGAAAATTGGTGGACATGTATTATATGGTCACAATAGGTCCCAATAAAAATTTTCAGCTTAATCGGAGGTCGTGAAAGGTCCAAAATGCCCCTGGAGTCCTAAGGACAATTTCGGCATTTCACACAAAACAATAGGGTAAAAAAGTCCAAATGGATAAAATAACTTTATGGTTGTGTAGATCATGAAAAATAGATAAGAATGTCCAAATTTGAGTCCAAACCGAGTAGAATTAGAGGTTCAAATCATAAAGCTCGTTTAACGGCCTTAATGGACTTTAGGCCCATTAACTCTAAACAAGCACAGAACACTTTGAAACTTTAGGAATATGCCCATTAGGGTCTAAGAAGGCCTAAGAAGCCTTCATTTAAAGATTTAGGGCAGATTTAATATTTAATCATAAATTTCATGTTTGATTCTTTAATTAGTATAAAGTCTATAAATGCTTTATTTAAGGAAAAATGTATAATAATTGATCGCTCCCTTCCACTATTTTGTTTAGGAAAAAAAACTGTTTTCTCGCGAGGAAGGAAGATTGATTACAATTCCTCAAGTTGTCCATGAGGCACTTGTACATACTTGAGGCCAACAAAGAAGTGCAAATAAAATTTTGACAGAGGGATTTGGAAGAAAATTGACTGAAAATACGAGTCTATTTCAACATATTTTCGTGTTGTATCAGACACTGTAGTACTGATTCGTGATTAAGCAGTTGAATAGGAAAAAGTCTCCGTCACAGCAGCTTATACTCCTAGTAATAATGGCTCCCGACAATATAAATATTTTCAAAATTTATCATAGCTAGAAAATAAGTTAATGATTTGTGTGCATCGCAGCTAGTAAAATAATAAAATCTAAAGCCTTTCATCATTCGGCATTACTAATTTAAAAATATTACTGTTTGATAGCCAATCAGTATTTGGTAATATCCTTTTCTTTCTCTTTCTCCCCATCTCCCCAGCCAAAAGCAAGCATGATATCCTTATCATATATATGTCGCTTTTTTCTGGCCTATATATATCACAAACACTACACATTCATCCCACACAAATTAAAGCAAGCTTCCTATCTCTCTCTTCCTTTCCCACATTTCACAAATTCACTGTCGTCCCCATTCCTAATCCCCAGAAGCAACGTCCCTCCTCTCTCGGCCTTTCTCGCTCTTGCTCTCCATCTGATACAGAGCAGATATGGGTATCTGTGCATCTTCTGAATATACAAGGAAAGATGCGATAGCCCTAAACTGGCCGTTCACATCCAAGCTAATTCGCTTGGATGGAACGCTCCAAGAGTTCAGACACCCAGTCAAAGCCAGCCACATCCTCTCCCAGAATCCGAACTGCTTCCTCTGCAACTCAGAATCCATGTACATCAACTCCCAGGTGCCCCACATCCCTGTAAACGAAGAGCTACAGCTGGGCCAAATTTACTTCCTGATGCCACTCCCTAAATCCCACGTACCACTTTCGTTGCAAGACTTATGTCAACTAGCAGTCAAGACTCATGCTGCACTTGTTTGTTCACAACGAGCCCACTCATTAATGAAAATCTCAAAATTGATCAGTGGAAACGATGTTCGACTTCCAAGCGCACCTCAAGGATGCTGCAAACCCTCTGACGGATTGACATCAGTGGTCAGTGGAGCCTGGAGGGATTCTACGGCACGTCGAGGCAACCAAACAACAGAGTTCTAAATTAAAATAAGTTTCAAAGGGCAATAAAGAGGCCAGATAGCGTGGATGAAGTAAGTTATTATTATTATTTTCATTAAAGTTCATTTTAGTGATTGGCAGGACATGGCAGGCATCCTTCTAGTGGCGGATGCATGGTCTGACTAAAGGCCAAGCTCTGCTCAAATGTACTGCAAACATATATATTAATTCTTGTAGCTTTTGAATGAGAAGGGCACAAAGATTTATTATTAGGAAGGCAGACTTAACCTCTGCATGCGCAATTTATGCATTGAGAAGAGCCAAAGGCTGACAGATCAGATTATTATACCGATGACCTCGAAAAGCCTTGTAGAAACGTCGCTGGTGGAATGGTTCAAGACTTAAGTTGTAGCAGTACCCTAACGCGTATTCAAAGAACAATGGAAAGTTGGCCATTGCGAATTGACGTGAAGATTGCCGTTGCTTTAGTGTGTTTTTCTTTTCTGGTTGACCATCGCTGGATATATACCATCAGCTCCATATATTCGGGTCCAACTTTTTTGAATACTTTTTGGCCAACCGATCGACGCATGGGCTTCGTTGCAGTTAGCCTGTTACTAATTGCCACCTCTATGATGCAATTGAGGCCTTTAATTTCCTCTAGTCCCATTGGGGATCATCATGGCATTGCCTTACAGTACTTATAATTATATTGCCTCTTCTTGAATGCCGCATCCTTTCGAAAGCTTGAAGACAATCCACTTGAAATTGTTAGTACGATAATCCTTCATCACTTAAGACCACGTGGCATTTCTTTGGTAAAAAAAGGATAAAATGGTAATTTCGAACGGGGTTTTCGTGATAAAGAGGTCCAAAAATATGATTTTAATTGGAGAAGTATTTGATTTTAGTTCCATTAAAAAAAGCATCAATTCTTAAGGAATACTGTAAAAATATTGGCCGGCCGGCTTCACTGGGTGAAAGGTTCCTCATGCATCTATAATGTTTTTGCAGCACTTGAAAGCTATGGGGATAAGGAACCAGATCTTTTGCAATTTACTGTTCGAATTGCACCGTACAATTCGGAGAGAGATGAACATAATAAGTGGACCCTATAGTAGGACTCATGCTGTCCGAAACTTTATATGGACATCATTAAATGATATAAAGTCTACCAGTTGTGTTTATCTCTCTCCAAATTATATTATACAATTTGTACAACAAATTACAAAAAATCTTCACAGTAGGGACAGGTAGATCAAACCCGTGAGATGTTCATTTATAGATGTATCAAAAAATTCAAATTTACAGGAAATATCCTATGAGAAACAAAGATGTCAGTTCTTCTCCTCTTCATCCTTCTTGAAAAGCTTTTTAACCCCTTCATCCCAGTTAGTCCTTCCATCGGTGGACTTTGACGTAGTTTTTGAGGCATCAAGAATCTGACTTCCCGAAGACTTTGCTTTGTCATCCTAAGAGGGTGCCTCCTCAGGGCTGGTTACTGTCACCAGTGGCGGAAGGAGATGGGTATAGCATTGGCCTCCGCCCAAAAGAAAATTGTATGTGTAAATTTTATTTTTATTTTTTATTTTTCATTAGTTGGCTTGGGCCCGATACCTATTGATCAAAAAATCGAAGATAGTCTCTCAGTCTCGGATTACCGGATTGGTGAGTTTTCGTTCTTTCCCTTTTTTCGGTTATTTTGTTTTAGTAGTTTAGGATTTTAGGCAATGTGAAATAGATTTTCTGTAATTTTTATTGGGTTATTGGCATTTGGTTGATGAGTCTGTAATTTCAATTTATTTGCAGTCTGTTGTCTGCTAATATATTATTTTGCTGTGAATTTTCCACCAGGAAGTTTTCTTGGTGAATTGGTGTTTTTTTGTTCATATTACCTCTGAATTTCTTCTTGATCAGTATTGTCAAGTTACTCACAAGATAGTTAATTAAATTGATTACAATGGTAAACAAAATTAACGGGTTATAAATTGATACTTAAAAGCAGCTTAATACCTATATTAAAGATGTTAGAAGAAATGATGCTTTTTCTGGGCTTCAAGATATTTGAGGTCTCGTTGTAAAGATGGTTGAAACAAAAAAGAATACTTTGTTTCTATTATTTTATTGACTTATTGAGTTGTCATTAGTCTTACCAATTGCGTCTGCAACCGTTGAAAGAGTGTTTTCTGCTACGAAGATCATCAAGAGTGATTTGCGTAATAGGATGAATGATTGCATGGTAGTGTACATCGAGTAAGGAGTTTTTAAAATTATTGAGAACAAAGTCATTTTGAAACCTTTTCAGAAGATGCAAAATCGTAGGATACAACTGAATGGATCTGTCAAAAAAAGTTATTATATGTAAAAAAAATTATTTTATTTTTTATTATAAGTTGGTATGGGCCTATGGGAGCCCGATCCCCATAGGCCCAGGCCAATCCTGGTTTTAAGCTTGCAGGGCCTGGTTTTAAGTGTGTATTGATTGCCTCTACTTCCAGTAGCCTTGGCCGGTTAAAGGTGCTAGAGAAATCGTCAGATGGTTTTTACTTGGCAAATGTGGACCTCTTTCTACGTGGACCTGGATCACCTAGTGCTAGAGAAATCAAGTCTTTTGGGTTTTGTTTTTCCTGGAAATGAGTATACGTGTATCTTTATTTATACATGTTGCCTCTTTATTACTTATTTATTTTAGTTTTTAAAGTATATTTTCTTTGGAGTGGAAGATTTGACAATTTGATATTTGCATCTTAACTAGACATTGTAAGGCAACTAGTGCTTTTATCAAACCTAATTAATGTATTTGCAGTTGAATATTAGCGATGGTAAATCCCCTGGTAGCCTATAGGACACTGGCAATTTATTGAACAATTTGGGCAATTTATAGTTAACAGCAAATTCCCCATAGTATTATAGGAATTATAATGCAATACTTCTCAGTTATTTTTGTCCATACTATTTTTGTAGTACTTGATACTGAAAATTCTAGTGTATATCTCCCTTGACTCTCAGCTCTCTATCAATCTCATTATTTAGATTTTTTACAGTTTCAATTTTTGTAGGATACTCGAGATTTTACACTTGAAAATTGCTAGACCTCCGACCCCTAGTATGTCCCTCTATCCAAGATTCTCTCTCTACAATTCAATAGAAAAATTCTTTTATTTCGTATTTACGGTTTGAAATTTTGTGAGTTGTGAAATTGTTGGATGATGAGATTGAATTGGTTTGGATATATTAGGGCTATAAAGGTTTCTACCTAAAAATTTATAATTTTTTTAATTTTTTTCGAAAATAAATAGAAACCCACTCATATTTTTGGATCCCGAATAAATTATTTAGCTGGTTTTTGTTTGTTTGGGATTTTTCATGCCCTTGAATTTCTGTGGAGTTCCTGCTGCTCAAACTATCATTTTCTGATATATATAAGATGCAAATTAGTAGGATCTAATTGCCACTTTCAGTCTTAGCAAATAGTACGTACGTATATTTTAAAATTTATAATGCTTTTTAATCCTTAATTTTCGATATTTTAACTCTAAGACACTTTTTACATTACATTGAATTTTTTTTTGCCATTTCGTCTTATGTGTTCGACCCCCTTCAAATTGGATCCTGGATCCGCCACTGTCCACAGACCCGAAATAAACGCCACAACCGGAGGAAACGAACTCCAACAACCCCAGAAACTCAACCTAAACAGCACAAACATACGGGAGAAAAGCACGTAGAGCCAAACCCTGTCAAGCAGCCACTGCAGGAAGAAACTAGTCAAACGATTCATAGCTGCAAAGATCCGCCTCAACAAGAAGGCACTGCGAGCTCCATCCCACAAAATGCCAGAGAAACGAAATTATTAGCAACAAGGAAAAAACTATACACACAACAACATAATCCCAAAAGTTGTCATAAAAACCACACGAAACAACCCAAAACCAACACAAAGAAGGTGGAAGAGTGAATTCTCATGCGCCGCCACATCAGCGCCGGAAGAGTGCAAAGAGAAGCTCCGAGAGCTGAGGAACACGGAAGTGTAACGCGTGGCCACAAAAAAACCTTCAACCAACCGAGATCTAGCCATAGAGAACGACAAAAAGAAGAAGCAAAATCCACCGGAGATGGAGGGGAGAGGAGGGAGAAAAGACCAAGGGGGAGGAACAGGGGAAGAGTGGGAGAGGAAAGAGAGAGACGGGCAATGGCGGACGCAAGGGGTATCGAACCCGTGCGTCCGCTACCCATTACTTGCCCAAAAAAAAAGTTTACACTTGTTTTTTTATTTATTTATTTTTCTTCATAAGTTGGCTAGTTCTGATACTCATTAAGTCCAGGTTCGATACCCATGAAGTCCAGGCCAACTATACTTAATGGGTATCGGATCAAAAACAAATATTTTTTTTCTACACATTGATTTTGCTCCTAGTGCTACATAATAACTGAGACAAATATACAGTTATTATGATTTTTTGTTTTGCATCGATTTCAAGTTCTTCAACTGAGGGGTAACTTCCTGTCATCTTGCTAAATTTATGTTAGTAAAAAATGATTTACTCTTTGCTCCTAATTTTTCACAATCAAGATCACTTCATTTGTTTCTTCATTTTTATTAGATACCTCAAAAAATGTTATGTTTGTTTATGATCCTTGTATAGGTCAAACCAAAGTTCTGACCACTTTTGGGATATGTTTATCTAAGGAACTCTTTTACTAAATCTTGCTTATCCTAGAAATTTTGTTTTTATTATTCAGAGAATGATTTGTCATCAATTGTTGCTTTATGTGTGGAGGTTACTTTGGAGAATGTGAATATCTTTCAATTCCAAATCCATAGAACATAGAGAAAGTAAATTACAAATGCATCCCCATTAACCTTTTGTAAAAAAAAAGAAAAAAAAAAAGACAGACCCGAGTTGTGATAGTAACTAAAAAATGTAAGAAAAACAACCCCTAGTGGCATCAAGACCTCAACCATCAGAATCATATGTAATTTGTTAAGTTATAGAATTAAGTATGGAAGTAACTTGAATCAGATCATCAAGAGTGATTTGCGTAATAGGATGTGAGATAACTGGATGAATGATTGCATGTTAGTATACATCAAGCAAAAAGTTTTTAAAACTATTGAGAACAAAGTTATTTTGCAACATTTTCAGAAGATGCAAACTCGTAGGATCCAATTGTCACCTCTCAGTGACAGTACATATTACGGTACATGTATTTCAATATTTTTAATGCTTTTAGTCCTTAATTTTCGACATTGTAACTCTAAGACAATGTTTTACATTACAAAGAGATTTTTTTTGTCATTTCATCTTTAAAGTTTGACATCCATGGATTTTAATCCTGGTTCCGCCACTGGAGACAGGAGGAGCCACTGCTCCTCCTGTCTCCAGAGAAAACAGGGGGGGCTGGTCCGGTACGAGAGAGAGGACAGACGCTCTCTCTCTAAGCAATCAGATTTTAGGCACATCATCAGTAAGGGCATTTTCATCTAAATATAATTTTTTTGAGCTTCACGGGCAATTTATTAAACTGACATGGAGAAAAAAAATACTTGAGGTACTATGTATTTTAACGTCAAATTTCACATGGGGTGCAAAGTGTGAGAGGAGAAAAAATAAAGGGCTCAATGTTTCAAAAATAGTACATCGGAGTGCAATGTATCAACACCCTTAAAGATAAGGAGTGCAAAATGTATTTAACCCTTAATCTAAAGTAATCTTTATTCTTATCTTGTTTTCTAAGTAATTTAAACTCTTCATATACTCGTAATAGTGCCTATCATACACATTATATATATAGTGCAAGTCCTCTCTTAAATATCCTAAAAGGGAAATGGGGTTTGGCATTTACCTAACACCCACTTATTAAACCTATTTAATTAAGCCTCACCAGGCTCTCCTTCGTTGGTACTAGTAGTACTGTCGATATCTTTTTTATACACTTACACAGAAAAGAAAACTCTCCCTTTCGTAAAAGATAATTGATTATGATTTCCGTACTAACAAACCTTCAAGCTTCGTAGAGCCAGCCGCCAGACATCGTTTATTCACTCCGTCCTAAGATTTGGTGCTCAGGAATTCAATGGATTTTTGGACATTTGAGTAGTCAGTGACATGAGCAAGTAGATATTGGTCGCGGCGATGGCGTTCTTCGTACACCCTCTGGAGGGGTTTTCTTAAAAGCGATGGCTTTTCCTTTCTGCTGGGTTTTCTCCAGTTCCCGTTCGCTGCTGGTTGGGGTGGCGCTGCTCTCTGCTCCGAAATGAAGGTACTTTTCTGGAACTGCCGTGGCTTTGGACGTGCCGCGGAAGTCTCTCAACTCAGGAGACTGTTACGGCAGCACCAGCCTGAGGTATTTTGTATTGTTGAAACTATGGTTGTTGCTATCCGTAGTAGAATTTCCCATATGGGTTTTCAGAATGTTTTGGAGGTACCCCCACTGGGACGTAAGGGGGGTTACTGGTGGCTTGGCATCATGGGGTGAATCTCGTTGTCTCTACTTATTGCTCAAATTTTTTGAACCTTCTTGTTCGGTCTGACCCCCCGGACAAAGAGTGGATGTTATCCTTTGTCTATGGACCTGTTGATTGGAATGCAAAATCTTCTTTTTGGTATGCATTGGAAAATTGTGGGCGGGAATTTATGGGACCTTGGATGTGTTTCGGTGATTTTAACGCTATTTTGTCTCAAGGCGATAAATGGGGTGGGAGGCCTGTAGGATCCATCTCATCTACAAATGATTTGCAACAATTTTTATGGCACACGGGTATGTTGGATTTGGGGTTTGTGGGGAATCCCTTTACTTGGTCAAACGGCCGGGTGGGACAGGATCGCATTATGGAGCGACTTGATCGTGGGTTGGCAAATGGAGAGTGGCGAACTTTATTTCCGCGTGCTACTATTGCCCACCTCATCCGGGCTGCCTCGGATCATTCCCCTCTTTTATTGGACACCTTTGGTGATAGAGATCACAACCCTCGACCATTTAGATTTGAAGTTTTTTGGGCTGATGATGCTAGAAGTGTGCGAGTGGTGCAGAAAGGTTGGCGTTATGATGGCATGGGGTCTCCTGCTTTCTCTTTGTGCCAACGCCTTAAAGCCACTAAAGAGGCTTTAAGGCGTTGGAACATTGATGAATTTGGACACATCCAATCCAAGATCCGCCGCCTTCAAGTAGAACTTCAGCACATCTAGCAGCACATTTCGGATGCTGATGAAGATGATCGCTTTAATCCAGTTGCATCTCAGGGAGCAGGAGCTCCGTAGTTATTTATTGCAGGAGCAACGAAATGAAGAGCAGCTATGGCAACAAAAATCTCGTATTGTATGGATGAAAACTCCGGATTTGAACACCAAGTTTTTCCATCTTTCAACCATTGCGAGACGACGACGTAATTGCATTGATGCCTTGAAAGATGAAACCGGTTCTTGGCTTCATGAACGGGAGGCTATTGGCGAGCATGTCGTTAACTATTTTAAGGGGTTGTTTACAGCCCAGTCGGTCAGCTTCCCTATTGGTCTTGAAGCCTTAATTCCTGCAGTACTTACGGATGCGGAGAATGACACTCTGTGTCAGATTCCGGGGGATGAAGAAATATGGGAGGCGGTTAAAGACATTGGGAGCAACAAGGCACCGGGGCCTGATGGTTTTCCAGCCCTTTTTTATCAAAAGTATTGGTCTACAGTACGAGAGACAGTGATCATGATGGTGCGACATTTTTTTGTGCATGGATATCTTCTCAAGCAACTCAACCACTCTTTCATCACACTTATTCCAAAATCTGACACCCCGGAGCGTATTACACAATTTCGACCAATCAGTTTGTGTAATGTCAGTTATAAGATCATATCCAAAATTTTAGCTTCTAGATTGAAGCGGGTGCTTCATAAGTTGGTGGCTCCTAATCAGAACGCCTTTGTTCCTACCCGCATTATCCAAGATAATTTAATCTTGGTTCATGAGATTATGCAGACACTCAAAAGAAAGTCGGGGAGGGGAGGATTACTTGCTATCAAGATGGATATGGCCAAAGCCTATGACAAAGTTAATTGGAGTTTTTTACTGGAAGTCCTACGATGCTTTGGATTTAGTGAAAAATGGTGACATTGGATCTATCAATGCCTCTCCACGGTCTCTTTTTCGGTGTTGCTGAATGGGACACCGTTTGGATTTTTCCAACCTTCCTGCGGGATTCGTCAGGGAGATCCTCTTTCTCCTTTTTTATTTGTGTTGATTACTGAAGTGCTAACCCGAATAATCCGCAGAGAAGAAGAAATGGGTACCTTACATGGTATTAAGATCGCTCGTAATGCGCCTGCCATCACTCACTTGTTGTTTGCCGATGACATAATGTTATTCTGCCGAGCCAACGAAGGAGAGGTGCGGCAACTTCAACGCTGCATGCGTCTCTTTGCTGATTGGTCTGGGCAGGTGATAAATCCATCAAAGTCTTTTCTGTACTTTAGCAGAAATTTGTCTCAACCATGTCGAGAACATATTGCCCAAATTCTACAAATTCAACAGGCCATGGGGACCGGTACATACCTTGGGCTCCTCCTTTATGTCCCACGCTCAAAGACCCAAGCATGTCGGAAAGTACAAGAGCGAGTGATCAATCGATTGGCTGGATGGAAGGCCATAACCTTGTCACAAGCTGGACGCACGGTCCTCATTCAGTCAGTAGCTGCCGCAATCCCTTCCTACCATATGTCAATTTTTTGTTTGCCTAAGAGGGTGTGCAGACAGCTTGATATGAGGATTAAAAAATTTTGGTGGGGTTTCACAGATGAGCATTGTCACTTCCACCCGAAAGCGTGGGAGAACATTTGCAAACCCAAGACAACAGGAGGAATTGGGCTACGAAGAATGGAAGATATGAATCGCGCTCTAGTGGCCAAAAGAGGTTGGGAGATGATGTCAAAGAAACAATGTCTTTGGGTTCAAGCCATGGAAGCGAAATACTGCCAAGGAAAAAATTTGTTGCATACACGTGGGACCTCTGGGGCATCATGGATATGGCAAAGCATTATGCAAACTAGAGATTTAGTTGTTGCAGGTTTTTGTTGGGGAATACGTGGAGGTTTTGATATTAACATTTGGTGCGATCCGTGGGTTCCGGGCATCCCTGGTTTTATCCCTCGTTTGAAGATGGGTTCACTGGTGGATCGTAGAATTAATCGAGTCTATGATTTGATTAATAATGTTGCTAATTGTTGGAAGGAAGACATGATCAGAGATCTTTTTGAAGAACCATCAGTCGAGGCCATTTTGAACATACCCCTGCAATTACCCCACCAAAATTCTGTCCCACGTTGGCTTTTAAATCCAAAAGGCACATTTTCTGTTAAGGATGCCTACCTGTTCGATCAACAAGGTAGGTTCCAAGATACAGGAGCTTTATCATCCCAGGAGTGGAAAACTATTTGGCGCTTAAAGATGCAGCACCGTTTGAAATTTCTTTTGTGGAAAATAGCAGCTCGAGCACTTCCTTTACGCTGGAATGTTGCCAGGTTCTATCAAGGTCATGATATGCATACCATGGTTTGTCCCTTTTGTCATCAACATGAAGAGACTTATGAGCATTTATTTCTGAGCTGTTCGATTAGCTCTTTAGTCTGGTGGAATGGTCCTTGGCCTATGCGCACTGAGGGATTTACTCAAGTCACTATTTCGCATTGGATGCAATTTGTCTTGGACAAACAGAATCTCCCACCGCAAGATCAAGCTAGGTGGCCTTCCTTGATGTTGGCAGTAGCTATTACGTTGGATTCTCTCTGGCATATGCGTAATAAAATAGTCCATGAGGGACACACCCTGGAGCTCTCTGTGATACTCCAGTCCATCAGACACAGATTTGCAGCTCATTGTCGAGTGTGGGAGCATGAGGACACTAATAGTGTGGTGGAATGGCAACCTCCAGTAGAGGGTTCCTTGAAAATTAACTTTGATGTTTCTGTCCAGCAGAACGTATTATGTGTAGCAGCTGTCTGCAGGAATTTTAAAGGGAACATCATGAAAATCTGTGTTCGCAAAATCCCTGGCTCAGACCCTTTAAAAGGTGAAGCACGTGCGGCTAGATTGGCTTTCTCTATGGCTGAAGAGTTCCTCGCTGCTGAGATCATTGTGGAAAGAGACTCACTCAGCGTTGTTAACCAAGTTCTGCGAGCTGACATCAGTCCTGATTGGATCATCGAGGGAGAGGTGGAAACAATGAAGATCATGCTTTGCCAGCATCCCAGTTGGAAGCTGCTATGGACCCCTCGCACTGGCAATGAATTAGCTCATCGACTAGCCCACTGGGGGCAACAGACTAATCACCAAGGAAATATTTGTATTAATGTTGTACCGAATGATGTCCTTTTTTGTGACGATACTGCCTTTAATGGCAGTGTTTGGTAATAAAGTTTGTCATGTTACCGAGCAAAAAAAAAAGAGTAGTCAGTGACATCATGACTAAAACATTATCCAAGGTCGAACCAGACTAGATAGCGACCGCAATTCTCTAAAGTCTAATCTCTAAGCAGCTCCACCGGTTCAGAGTTCCTTCGAGAAGGAATTCGGTCGTACCCTGAAAATTGCAAGTATAGTGGGTGTCCCTGGATATAAGATATTTTTATTCAGAACAAAATTAAAACTCAAAAACTTCTACTTAAATGTTGATAAAAACCTAGTATTATTTTTGGGCTATGAACTTTTTTTAAAAAAAAAACAAGAAAGATACAAAAAAAAAAATGACACCTAATAAGGGCCCATTGGGCCAGCTACTAAACCTCAGGGCACTAGGTCCATAAAAAATATAAAAATCGATTTTTTGTTTTTTTTTTAAGGTGATGTTTTAACTGGCAACAAAATTTCAGTCTTTGATAATAAAAACCAGTCACAAATTCAACTTCTTCAGGCAAACCATCAACAGATGTTTTTAATGAACAAAAATTAAAAAAAAAACATATGGAATCGGTCGTGTTTTATTTCGATTTGGAGAGGCGCAATTTCGCATTTTGCAGCTATGTTTGGATGGTTTTTAAAAACTTCCCACACTCAATTTTTCTTCAATTCCAATATTGTTTCAAGAATTCTAATAATTTTTTTTACAAATTCTAACTTTTAACATATTTTTCATAAATCTTAGAGAATCTACACTACTTCCAAAAAAAATACAAATACAAATACAAATACAAATACAAATACAAAAAACTGTTTTGAGATCTAAACCAAACATAGCCGCTCTTCCAAAGCATAGGTCACTTTGTAACACAAAAAGATGACAACCATAGGCTATTGAAGAAAAACTGAATACACCATTTCGCTACGAAAAGTGATGTACCAAATTATCCACAACCATAGTTAACATCCGGTGTTGCCACAACTGATGAGAAGGGTACTTCAACTCTTTCTTTCACAAGACACCGAGCCTCCCCATTTTCCATCACTAGGACTTTCCCAGGTGGACATGGAGTATTAGACCCCTTTTCCTCAGCTGCTGGTTGATGAAACAGACTCAAAACCTTGAAAAGTGTATCTTTCTTGGCAAAACTTGGCCCAATACCAGAAAAGCTTAATAGAGATGCCACGCCAACAAGAGTAAGCACCGTCTTGCCTGCTGTACCTAATAAAAACCCCAACCTTTTCCTTGAACCTTGGGATCCAGTCTGCTTTCGACTTCTCTCTAACTCGTTGATATTCCTCTTCGCTTCATTTGTTTGACCACTGGTGACTGTTCCATTTCGTAGAGTCTTACCTGACGTAGTGAACTGTGGCAGGTAGCCATTCTCTATACAAAGGGAGATTGGAGGGCGACTTGGATATGGAGGAAGCTGGAGATCACTGTTGTGCTCTACTGTTTCGCAAGCAAAAGCAGAAGCCTCATGTATGACTTCCAAATCCTCTCCTTTGTACTCCTTGAGCTTATTAAGTAACATTTTACGGCTATTTTCAATCTCAGCAAGGGCCACTTCTCTTTCATATCGTTGTTGATGTTGCAAAGTCTAGGCATCAAAGAGAACAATTAAAAATCCCAACAACTATCGAGATTAATCTATCAGAAGCATTAATTTATAGTCTACAGAAATCCTTCAACATACTGATGAAGGTCTCAGGTTGTACTTCCGATAACTTTTATGTAGATTCAATGCAATGCAGGTAAGTTGGAATTAAATGAACCAGATCCAGTAAGTCAGACAAGAATGGGTAAAACTTTTGTGATAGACTTATGAGCTTTTATTGCAACTTAAACAATATAATGAACATATGTTGGCAGGGGTGGCAATAAATCATGAGTTCCTGCTATAGCAACAAATTTGGTTAATGCGTTGTGTGATGGTGATCAGTAGCAGAGACTAGAAGAGATGGAGGATCATGGATCACTGGTGCTGAAAATTTAACAAGCTTATATACATGTGAAATTTTTGATGAGCACCTATGGCAGCTAATGGATGAGAAGTACACTTGCAAATACTTCTCAAAACTTTAAATTGACTTCAGGCATAGCCATAGATACTAATTTAACGAGGTTATCTGTCTAAGCATTCATAGCCAGAACACTGGGGTGTCCAAACACTTCGGTGGGACATAAGGCTGTAATGGTGGATACTCAATGTCCTCTACTGAACTTGGTATAGTTAATTGTCCTATCCTTGAAAGTTCCTACATACCACTGCGGGAAAAACTTATCCTAAGTGTTGACTGTTATGGTCAGTGTTAGAATATGCCAAAGTAGCAAGAACACTGATTGGGAGAGACGCGTACACCAGCGTTTATCCACCACATGAGTAACTGAAAAGCAATGAACTATCTTATTTGCCAAGTGTAGTCATAAATTCCAGTTTTTTCCAATACCATTAGGCGGAGGCAGAGAATCATTTTACCAAAGGAGCCCTCATCTGGACACTTAGCACTTCTGCTCTGAAGATCAGACATGATTATTGACCATGGAAATGATACTCTCATGGCCAGAATCGAAGCCAATTTGATCTATCAGCATATATAGAACGTTCCACACTATATGCGATCTTCAAAAGATTACCATAAATAAGCATGTCTAACGCATCTTCTCTCAGATGATAATTGACATGAGCATGAGAGCCATAGTCGTCAAACAATTGGGAGCCAATAGAACAACATTCTACACTGACAGAAGTTTAAACCCGAGCAGCACAGTACACTCTTCCTTCAAGTCCACATTGCCTTGTGTTATCAATTGTAAAGCTCATATATCTTCGTTATAAGCAAAAGAAAAGAAAATGACAACGAACAGTTAATGAGTTTCTCGTATTCTTCACGCAGACCGAAGCCAGTACCGTCCAAGAACGCCATAGGGAGACTAGTCAACAGAAGTATTAGCACTAAGACAATCATCAAACACATATTAAGTCCCAAAATCAGAGCACTTTCCAAAAGAACGTGCTGCAAAATTAGGGTTTTCACAGAAAAACCCTAACCAAGAAAAAAGGAGTTTTGAGGCCAAAACCTGCAGGGAAGAGAGCTGGGTCTCGAGGGATTCGAGGGCATCGCAAATGTTCAAAAGCCTCTCCATCTCTTCTTCTCCTGCTTCTCCTTCATCTTCTCCTTTGTCTCCACCGTCTTGTTCTGGGCCTTTGCTCGCAGAAGTTGTTGCCTTGTGGATGCAATTGCTGATTTTCAACCGAAGTTCTGTGGCTCTTGCCAGCACTAACCCTATTCCCTCTTCTTCCATTTTTGCTTCTCTCTCTGCTATTTGACTGTCAGTAGAGGTTGGTGGTGGCGATTTTGTCCAAGGGGTTTTAATTCAATAGATAAATGAATGCGGTTTCAGTTGGGGCAAAAGCGTTCCGGAACCGCCAAAATAGATTTGTCGTTGTCTCTCTGTTCCATGGGATCATAACCAAGTGATTGTGGTGCTTTCCCAGCAGATAGATTTCCCACTTCCCTTTTGTGTTTGTCAAAATAGGGCCCCAGTCCCAACGTGCTGCACAGTCTTACATCCAGTCAAAACAACATGCATTTCTACCTTAAATCGACCTATTTATGTTTTGGTACTTCGTTTTTTCTTGAATCCGTTTGAGATGTGAAAAAAAAAACACTTGACACGAGAATTCGATCTTCATGTTTGTTAGCTTAAACGAAAGATTTCTTAAATTGATTTTCTATTTTCTTAAGATACATATATATACATACGGTACAGATATTCTGAACCTCAATTGATTAATTTTTTCTCATATTCAATCACCTTTGTGAAATTTTCAGAATATTAAAAGGTTATTGAAGAACAAGATTGTTAATGGAGAGTCCATGAGAAGAACCTCAAATGTCTGAGGTCAATGCCACACTAAGTGAGTCTAAGCATGAACACTTAAATTATTACATCATGATTGTTGAAACACTATTTGTAAGGTTTTTTTTCTTAAAGAATTTTAGGTGGCTGCTAACCCAGAGTGATTTTTTCTTTTGAATGATATTACCAAGTTTTTTTGGCGCCTCCACACATACATTTATGTATATAGATAATTATTCAAAATTTGAAAGTTGAATTTTCTACGTTTCTTGTTTATGTTTTAAAGTTATGCATCTCCAATATGAAATAGCGAGTAATTTCAGGAGACTATAGTTCTATTTCATGGTTAATAGCCCTATTATAATAAATCATATTTCCTCTTTGTAATGGAAAAGTATTTACAATTTTTGCTTTTCATATTGCAAAATGCCAAGAGCATAGAAGTTAAGATGGACATGGAAAGGAGAGAAAAAAACAGATTTTTAGTCATGTTTGCAAACCAAAAATTTTTATAAATTTTGGGAATGCTGTGAAAATTAAGACAGATTAGAATTTTATTGGATTTTGAAGAAAAAAAATAGTGAAAAGCAGAGTTCTATAAGAGTGGATGAAAAAATGAAAGAGAATGCTGATTTAAGTGAATTTTTTATATTTTTTATAATAAAAAATAATTTGTTAGGGATAGATGATTTTAAAATGTTATTAATACTATTTTATTGATCACAATTTTGAGTTAGTTATATTTGCATATGAGAGTTTTTGGAAAGGAGAGAATTTTGGCCAAAATTTTGATTTGCATGGCCAAAGAATAGATTAGGAGTGAAAGAGACGCTTGTGTAAAAGTTGTTATCAAGGTATGCACTGGATCAAATTCTGCTCCAAACACGGTGGAAATAGGAATATTGACGGCAACTGAAGCAACTCGTTACTTAAGAAGAAGCAGAAGATTGAACCTGAAACCTCATACTCGTACTGTTCGAAATAAATGAGCTGTTTGATCCAAAGATCATCGTCAACTCAACAGTGGCATTTACTCATTTGAGAAACAGTTCCAGATCAACAGAGAATATCCAGACAGCATTATGATAAATTTTAGAACACTAGTCATATACTATACATCACAAAATCCACCCAACAATAATCATATTACACATGAACTGCATGCTTCAATCCTATGAACTTATCTCTTGCTGCTTTCATTTGTTTGTACACGAGGACTTGTCAAAGAAATTGGCAAGATGTCTGGGAATGACAGCCGAATCAAAACCTTACACTCAAACCAGAGTTACAAGATGGTGATGAAACAAGCTCAAGCTTACTAGAGCAGAAGATGAGGTCTTGGAAAAGAGGTGCTTTCTCATCTGTTTGCTATCTGATCCAAAGCAAATAAAGATTTCATGCAGTTGGGACTTGGGATATTCTTAAGCTCAACAATCTCAGGCTTCTTTGGCCATCATTATTTTCCCGGATAGGATGGCTGAAGTACTTCGGTGGTACTCAAGTTAGGCTGGTTTTGCTTGAGAAGGTTCGGTAATGATTCATCTGTCATTCTCAACTACTAGGCTGAAGCTGCTGAAATAAAAATCGCCTTAATGGGCTGAAGCTGCCGGAATAACCTACCTCATTCTATTATCACTGGCACCTCCGAGAGGACGATCTTGACTCATGAGTACGAACTAACCCATAAGAGCATTATGCTAATTCTTTTGAAAGCATATAGCGGAAAGTGAAGTTGTGGGGAATCCACTCAATTCCCTTCCAGGTTCTTTTGTGCTGACACTGCAAAATGCTCTTCCCTGAAGTATCAGCTATAAAATGCTCAACCATCTGCACTAGATCATCTGAGGATAAACCTGAATCCTTGGCAAAAGACTCCACTAACTTTGGTAGAAGGATCTTCCGGTCTCTAAGAATGCTGAAGGTTGATTGAATGTACTCCTCTTTTGCGGCCTCCAGCTCCTCAAAAACTCTCTTGGATGTGTATACACGAACCTAGATAAATACTAACCAATGAGAAAGATGCTGGGGAAAAAAAAATCATTGCTACAAAATGACTGAGTTTTGCTTCCTTTGTGTATCTCCTACTAAGCCCAACTCATTTTGGTCCAATGCTTGGCAACTAAACCCTCAATCGCCGAAAGAGTATCAACCTACAGGTTAGTTCATTAAGAACTATGTGATCTTGGCTTTGCAGTAGCAGAAATTACTTTAAAAAGTTAATATAGAGAAGTTAGGGACTACCTAATAGTGATGTATGTGTCATATAATTAGTATGTCACTCAATGCCAATGGAGAAACTTTGTATCATGGTCACATATCTAAACTTCCTGAATATTGAACTCTGTATCATGGTCACATATCTTCATTTTCAATATAGCAGTCGGGAGCGAAATTGCAGTTCTAATTCTGAATGAAACTCCAGAAACATTTGTTCTACTTTAAAACAATTTCCAAGGAGAAAAAAATTGAATAACAAATACTGTAAGGGTGCAGGTGTACCGCAGGATCAGAATAGCTTCCTGAACAAAGTGCAAAATGTAGTAGAGGCTCATGATGCCCAATTGCATATGCTCTCCTTGCATCTCCAACCTTGAATTTTTTCTTTGAAGAAAACAATAGCCACAGCCACTGGACACGAAAGAGAGCTGAATCAGCCACTCATCCAGAAACTAGGAAAAAAGTTCAATCCTAAATTCATGGTCTTTTGTATCTTTTAACATTTGATATGAATTTCAGGAAAGGGATTACCTGTCTTGGACGAGGCAATCGACATCCAAGGATAGAGCTTTGTATCATGTCTACAGTTATGGTCTGGCCCCCAACATTATATACAGCCTGCACACAAGCTTATGTAAACAACTTGAACGCAAGCTTTTTATTCACAAGTTATCAGAGAAGCGTGGTGCACCTTGAGAAGTAAAGATATTCTCTTAAGATTATTGTGTGGAATCCCATAAACCAAAAATGCCTGCTAGACAACCGATACAAAATTGATTGGATATGCTCCCACACTTAGAAAACAAAAACAGCAACATGAAATGTAAGTTTCTAAGCTATAGGACTTTACATGCATTACTAGTGCATTGTGGATATTAATCCAAAAGGCTAGCTTCTCTTCATGCTTCATCTTTCTGGGATCAACTACCTCCAACCGAGAAACAAGTGACCTGCAAGGGAATATTTAAGTATTTTACCTCATTTATAATAACTAGATAGTTACTATGAGAGCAGAGGCTATGATTCCTGGAACTAGTCTATGTGAAAACGCGCAAAAATTTCCAAAAGAAAAACTCATTCCCCTTTACTGTAGCAGAGGATTCTCGCAGTGCATGTACTAAGAGACAACTTTTAGAAACCATGAGTTAAAGCACCACTTCTTTGTGCTGCTTGTACTTGTCCAGAAAAACCATTAACCATCAGAGAATCTATGCACACTGCAAAATACACTAGTGAAAAATCCTGCTGACTCAAGTTAGAAGTCAAGTCAGCTAAGTGTCACATCAACTTATAGCATTCTGGTCCAAAGCGCCGGGGATCTACCCCCGCCAATAACAAATAAGGTCTCCAATTTCATATTCTTTAACTTGTTTTCTCAGTCACCAGATGGAGCATTTAGGAAGTGAAGCCCACTGAAAGCAGACAGCATAGACTACCACAAGTTTCTAAGGATTGTATGATTGAGAAGGCTCACCTAAATCTTCGTAGCATGTATTCAATTTCGCTTAATTTCTGACTTCCTCTACGTATCAGTTGCACCTTTACCATGGTGCAGTAAGGTCCAGTGAAGTCTTTTGAACCTGCAATGTGGAAAGGGTTATTGAAGTGTGAATTGAATGACGAGAATTTCTTGCAGTGTGAGCTTGTCTTATCGCTCTGACCTTCTGAAGAACACTCGTAGAGTGATGATGAGAAGGCAACAGGGGAAGAAGGGTAATTAGGATTCATCAGAGGTGGTTCTGCAAGTGCACAATAGATTTCTGAAATGCACCTGATCATCTCCTCAGAAAGCCAGTTTGGTGTCTCTAGGATATGACCAGAGTAGTGGGTCCCAAGATGATCCGCCAGACTTAAATTGGAATTAGCAATCTGAGCTTGCTGAAAAGGAAACAATTGAAGCCCCAAATGAGGTAGCCCCACTTTCATTGAAGCCAACTATATTTACTACTGCATATAGGAATACAATGAGGACAAGTACGAAAAAAAATGCTAATGACCGCTCGAGTGTTGTGCCAATACTCTCATGGGAAGTTACCTCCAGCATTGACAAAGGTAGGGAATGGTATGAGTCTACAGCTTTAGGAGGAGTTCTTGTTAAATAAGCTGAATTTTGGGAAAGTGATGAGTGACTGCGATGAATACTAGAATCCAGTAGCTTCTGTGATCCCCAGAAGTCAATCCACTCCGGTGGATTAGCACTTGAATTTCGAGGCAACATAAGTGGACTGGAGTGGATGACACGATCTTCTTTCTCTGAAATAGAATCATAACCACCTACTTCTCCAAAATTTTCTTTGGGCATGACTGCAGTCCGGTTGGATCGTTCCTCCACAGTTGGCAGGGAAGATATTTGTTGGTCAAATTTTTTCCGGTACAAAGAAAGAAGATATTGTTCCAGATACACAACTTCTAGTTCTAACACTGCAATTTCCTTGATCAGTGCTTGGGCATGCTGAAGCCAAGAAAAAATGGTTGTTAGAAACAAGAATAGCAGTGGTAAATGTGCCAAGAAGGGGAACTAATTCAAGTAAGGAAAGGGCCCACTAATAATCGTGAATGGTTCATATTTGTGAGCACCACATCTCGAGCACAGTTTTCTCCATTTTAAGTTCTTGCAAGATTTCCCAATATCAGTTTGACAAATAAAAGAACATTTTTACTTTGCTTAGAAATATCTATTTTTTCTTAGTTCTTTTAAGTAGCAGAACTAGAGCACACATGTTCAGCAAATTATTCTTCTGCACATATCTCGTACAGAAAGACAGGAAATACCTAAATGTTCAACAAATGTGATACCCATCACAAGAAGTACACATTGTACAAAGAGAAAGTACCTTGGGGACTGAACTTTCCACAGTAGCATCACGTAACAGAGGACGATAACTTAATGCTTTCTCTAGTGCACCCCGTACTACAAACTGGTCCTGTAATTGCCTTTGAAGCTGTAGAACCTGCAGAAGATACAAGTGAAGATAAAGTAACAAGGAGCCCTTTTATGTGCAGAAGCATGTTACAGAAGCCATAGCATGACAATTGAGCAAATTTGAGCTCTACCTCTTGCTTCAAAGAACTTTGAAAGTTAGCATCAAGGGGCCGCCTCTTCTTTGCTTCAATGCCGATGGCAGATTGTTCCAATTTCTTCGGCGAAAAACATAAGGATTAAAAATAAAATTAGACCAAACTTGAAACTGAGAGGGGATTTATTCTGAGTTCTCAATTACAGTAGGTACATATATCTAGTATGAATGTCTATACTAATTCGCATAAGGTAATAAATGAAAATAGCCACCGCATTGCACTGAGGATTTGGCTTAAAAGCATATGAGAAGGAAAGCCCTCACTAAAATCTTTACGGTTTAGTGAAACAAGAGCACCAAAAAGATAATAGAATTTCTTACCATCCTGACTTGGTAAGGAGATTCAAGGACGCTATTCAATTTATCTGCCTTGACTTCGATTTCAATTGGATCAGAGTAGCTGTACAAGAAGAAAACGAGTCACAGTGGAACACAGGAAAATGCATTGTGCAACCATTAACAAGATATATTTATTTAAATTTACTTCTATAAGCCAGCAATCATAATTCTATCTCAGAAACAGGAGAATCGGCCTTTTTCATCTGTATACCTTTTGATTAAAAATCGTACTTCTATCTCCATAACTGGAAAATAAGAACTTCTCTAAAGGTTCATTTACTTGAGGGTAAAATACAATCAGGTTTTTGACTTCTTCTATCGGAGCTTTCCTGAAAAAGATGATGCTCAGGTTTCACTTCTTTAAAAAAACCCAATTTAGTTTTCAAGGCTAGAAGCCGGAACCGTTTAAGCTTGTTTTCCAGTTCCAAAGAAAGAAGAAAAAAAAGCGAATATAACTTGATATTCAGAGGATGAAATGAACTGGACAAAATTACATATGGAAATGCTGATATAAAGCTACCTCTTAGAACGCTTGTGTCTTGAAACTTTTTCTTCCATGAAGTTGAACACCTTCAAACTAGAACCCCGCCACTTTATTTCACGCATACTGTTTTAGGACTGGCTTTAACCCCGCATTAAAAGATTCTCTGAGACAACATTAATTGCAGCAAACACAACCATCAGATATTGACATATGCCTAAACAGACGACCAACAGCTCATATACATTCAAAGGAAATCAATTGTAACAAAGAAAACCCAGCTTATACGCAACAGAATGCACGTATGAAGAATAAGACTACTCACGGAGATGTGCGTTTTAGAGATCGAACAAAATCAAGTGGTTCAAGGACCAAATGGATTCGTAGCTTCTGCCTAATTCAAACTCAGAACCCCCGTTTGTCCTTTATGTATGCAAGAAGAGAACTAAAAAACGAAGTGCAACGATGGCATGCTGAAGTATATGTGCTATACAGTGCAAAGTACCTGAAAGTATAAGTATGGTCATTTTCTTTGACCAGTCACTTGTCAAAGAAAGTTATGCCACCATTGAAGCTTTTGCTATGGTGAGCTTTTGGCGTTGCATTAAAAGAAGTAAGCCAGTTCGTGGCTTTTGATTGAAGATGATATGCAAAAGTAAAACTCACTCAGCCATCTAAACAGGAACCAAGGAACAACAATTAGGGTGGTATTTAAGAAATATATAGGGCAGGAATCCGACTTGCTTACAGTTCAAAAGTTGAAAAAGTGCACTCAGTATGGTGGTTAGGCCACGTGACTACTGTGAAAACTACGTAAAAAAAACACAGAATAGTAAGAAAAAAAAAAGCAAATAAAATATGAGATAGGAACCCACTTGCTTGGTTCATCCAGCATAGCACGATACTTGTATTTTTGTCAATCCGATGATAGTCATCCTCTCATAGCATAACGTTTTCTTTGGAGATGTCCTTTGCTTTCTACTTCCCATTTTTCACCTTATGTGTTTTATGAATGGAAAAGGAAAAAGGAAGAAGAAAAAGAGATAACCTGAGTTGGCACTTGTTAAAATGTAGAGCATGATTTTATCTACCCATTTCTTCAGTGCAAGGAATGCTTGCAGTTCATTTTCTTCCATAAATTGGAAGCAAGCAAAGATGTTTTACATGACAGGTCTCATTTTTCATAGTTCAAAGGGCTTTAAGATCATCTAGCTAGGAAAATTTAACCTACTCAAGATTATCTCTATCCAAGTAGTCTTATTTACGTTTCTATGCTGTTATATCTTGTTAATCTGTTCTCTGCTGCAAAGAAAATGAAAGTTGCTGGCGCCTTTGAGAGGGGCATATCTGTCGTGTTGGTTCCTGAGCCTAAAAGGGCAGCACTTAGAAAAAGAAAGGCAACCTCGAAAGGGCTGAAAGGTGAATGTCAAAGTTTTAAACGATGTCTGATTTGACATGAAATCGCTGGTTTGGTGGGCTTTCCACTGTCTAATCTTTTTGAGAAAAAAAATCAGGATATAACCAATTTGTCCAGTCAAAAAAACTCGCTGAAAAAAGGTTCTTGCCTTTTTTTTTGGGGATGGGGAACTATTCAGAAGAAAGAATGTATAAAGGGGAACCCGTGAAAACTGATTCAGAACTCTTTCCAGAACCGATTGTTGCCAACTGACACATGAAGTTGGGGGTGTCAACTTGCTTAACGAGGCTTGACATTCAGTGCAATTTTAATATTAAGAATCAAAGAGACCAAATGGATTTTGACTTTCCATATCTGAAGAATCAGCGCGATTTCCATGTCACATGATCTTTGTAATACTCCTTGATATGTCTCAGATTCTACAAAGACAATCCGATAATTCAAACACCATCCATAAGAAGTGGGAATGGGGATCCGAACTCGTGTAAGAGATCCAAAAACATTGAAATTTATGAAGTCTTCGTATGGTTTGATTCCTCGATACAGTACTGTATTTCTTTCACCTGTGCTACCCATTGGGTTTATGAAGTAAGTAGGTCTGACCAACTCACAGGTCTACCCTTTTTCCTGATAACCATGGAATCGTTTGCTTTTCTCTTCCTTTTTCCTTTTTTTTTATTCAGTTTGTTTATATCAAAGATTTATGAAAGAAACCTATTACTGGAGAAATTCGAATTGATACCGAAAGTGCTTGTGTAATATTGGCAGTATTCCTAGGGTCAAAATAGTCCTTTTATAAATGTATTTACCATGTTTAAATTGTATGTGGTAACTAGATTAATGTTGGAGGACGTGGAGTTTATTGGAACGTGATAGAAGCTTCTGGAATGGTGCTGAACACATGTGGAAGGTCTGGGAGCTGTTGTGAGAGTTCGTCTTCTTCCCTCTGGTGGAAGATTTGAGTGACATAGATCGCTGAGTGAAGATTGTTCGTCCATACAAAGTTGTTGTTGAGATCTACATCACCAAGTGTTGAGATTCTTGAGAGGGTTCTCAAGAACGTTTGCCGCTGAAGTTTTCATAGGTGTTCAAGCCTACGAGTTCGTGGGTTCCGCTAAAGAACGAGTACCAGAGTAGTTGGTCTTCATGTGGGTGTCGAGCACCAACCCAATTCGGTAGATTGAGTGATTTTACAAAGGAAAGGGGATCTTGAAGCGAAAGGGTCTTTGGTTAGATCACCATTGTAAAATCTCAACGTTCTAGTGAAAAAAACTTGGTGAAATCAACCGGAGTGTTTTTTATTTCTCGGAGGACATTCCCCTGGAGAAATTTTTCACTTCGTCAACAAAAATTCCGATGCCGCCTCCAATTGTTGTTTCTCTTGACCTTGATCTTGATATAACTAACCAATCTCGTGTTTACAGTTTTGCAGATCTAAGAAGCTGAAAACGTGATCTGGTTAAAGGCAAATCAGTAGTTGTCTTTGATCTGTGAAATGATTTAGATTTCTTGATCTTGGCGGTGACATAGAAGTTGTCTGTTTCTGGAATTGTGACCGAATGTTTGCTGGTTAAATTGTCTAAGTGTTGACGTTTTTGTTGTTAGATATTTGGACGTTGGCTTGCCGTTTATTAGAGTGAATCTTGATTTTTAGTGTTGCTGACAATCATCTTGTTTTGCTTTCTGAGTTGCTGAAATATTCACAGAGTTGTTGTGATTATTTGGTTGAAAGAATCTGCATGTTTTGTGTTGGTATTGTTGCTGAAAATCATATTGTTTCTTGATTGTTTAGTTGTTGTAATTCATACTTAGTTTGGAGTTAATTGTTACTAATAATCTCTTGTTGTTATCACTTTATTATTGTCAAAATATTGTGATTATCTTGCTATTTTCATTGCTGAAATATTTGTTCGATTTTGTAGTTTCAGCTGCTGTAAAAATTGTTCAAGTCTTTCCTGCTCAGTTCACATTTTATTGAAATAGTTGATTGACTGAATCTTAAGTGTTTTTGGTTCTCTGTGATTCTTAGAAAGAGTTGGTTAGATTTTTTAATACCTATTCACCCCTTTCTAGGTATAGTTTAGGGTCTAAACGCTTTTTCAAGATGGGGGAGGCCATTGTCAAGAAATACATTCTCCATTAGGGTTTTGGTATAAGGGTGGTAATTTGTGACTTTAGAGCACATGGAGTATTCTACATGTTTTGGGTAGTGCACCTCAAATCAAAGTTGTTCTGTTTTCTTTCTCTTTTCTTTGTGAATTCTCTATTCGCTTCAGAGATCCGACTCTTGTCTTTTTCTGCAGATGTTCCTGTCTATCATTTTCTCTACTGTCTCGCTGTTTAAAATAAGCTCGGTTATGTTCGAGAAGTTCAACCACGCATAACTCCATGAATATATATATATATGCAACTAGGTTAAACCATCCTATAAAAAATGTGGTATTCCAAGAAGTTTCTAGTTTGGCATCAGGCCGATGGTCAACCAGCTGGAAAAAACATGTAATTTATTATCCGAACTGGGATCCAAACAAATTAGATGTCAACAATACTCGGTATTCGGTAACTGAGAAAACAAACATTTCCTTCCTCGAGCAAGTCAACCAACAATTTTCAAAGAAACTGACAGACATGCTTGTGGGATATTAAAAATATCGTGTTTCGATCATGGCTTTTGTATAGTTGGAAACCAACAAATGTTGTACAAAAACCGATGACATTAGAATGAGCACAAGAGATCTCTACTAGAAAAAGGTAACATTTAGAAAGATGCATTTGTCTCTGTCCCTGTAAATGTAGAGAAACAGAAATCCAATTAGGTCAAATAAGCAATTTGAACCTGACGAAACAAACCGCAGAAGGGAACAAATATATTCTCTTTTCCGAGAGTGTTTGAACTCAAGACATACACGAATCTGTTCCTTGAAATGAGAGAAGAAAACGGATCTAATCAAAACTCCATCGTTAGATGTTTTTCATTCTAAACAAAACAAAGCGCGCGTATCCACCAAACATGATCTACCAAGGAGAGTTTGGTTGCTGACTTGCTGCCTGTCTAACATAATTTGTTATTAAACTCTGTTCGCGTACCCCGAAGCAAATGAAGTTTCTCTCAAGGAAAGGAAAATAATCTTTTCTTCGAGATCAATGAAAATTTGGTTCCATTTCTTAGCATATGAACGCAGCAGAATGCTTTGAGTTTTGGTTCCATTTCTTCGAGATCAATGAAAATTTGGCTGCAAAAGAAAGAAAATTTAGCAGTTTAGTCTTTGAGTTTTAAACTCTTTTATTTTTTAGTCATTGAGTTTAATTTTTTAAAATATTAGTCACTGAGTTTACATTTATTTACGAAATAGTCATTCCGTCAATGATCCGTTTGTTTCTCTAATGGAAGGGTCACATCAGCTGACAATTGAGCAGCTGATGCGGTGAAATTGACATTTTAGTCTTTAAGTTTTACCCTGTTTTGTTTTTTTAGTATTTGAGTTTAATTTTTTCAAATTTTAGTCATTGAATTTATATTTTTTTGACGAAATTATTCTTCCATTAGGATATTTTACCCATTAGGAATTACTGTTCAAAATTTTGATATATAAATTTTGGCCTTGAATATTTAATAATAACCTATCATTTTTAGTTTTGACAATTTTAATAACACATTTAGTAGGAGTAAAAAAATTCAAAATTCAAATTAAATCTTCAAAAATCTACAATTTTTATTAAAAACTCTTAACTCTTGAATAGTGAAAAAGTTCTAGAAGTTAAAAATATATTTATTTAAAAAAATATGAATGTTTTCTCTTCTTTTAGTATTTTCAAATTCTTTCTGGTCTATATATACTTTGTATTATCTCTATAGTGTCCAGTGTCTGCATACTCAATTTTTAACAACTAGTAAAAAGTAAATAATATAAAAGTATTATAATAATAATATAAAATTATTTGATTGGTTTGATCCTTGCACCTGCCCCGTGATATGGATGTAAGACCGCGTTGGGGAAACAACGGATCCCTAACGGAAGAGCCATTTTCGTAAAAAAAAAATATAAACCCAATGACTAAAATTTGAAAAAATTAAAACCAATGACTAAAAAATAAAAGATGCAAAATCTAAGGACTAAAATGTAAATTTTTCTTACCACATCAGTTGTTGAGTTGTCAGCTGATATGACATTTCGGTTAGGAAAACAAACGAATCCCTAACAAAAAGACTATTTTATAAAAAATATAAACAAGGACTAAAATTTAAAAAATTTAAATCCAAGGATCAAAAAATAAAAAGAGGTAAAACTGCTAAATTTCCAAAAAGAAATGGAGGGGGCGAACTTTCCCTAGGCGACGTTAGAGCAGATTAGTGACTTAGTCAATGCAAATCATAAGAGCAAGAAGCATCTGGCTCTTCTTCTTGTACTCATGTCTGTTATCTGCAGACAAGATATAGCTTACATTCATTTTTTATAATTAAACTTCACAATCCAGTCAATATTTGTTCAGTGGCTATGTAAATCGAGTCATACGAAGCCAGACTGTGCCTTTCGGGGGTTAAATATAATTTTTGCTTGATTTTTTTAAAATTAGGTGTCGAGATCATCTTACATGTATTTCAATTAATTATAGGGTCTTCAAATTTTAATCATAATCAAAATAAATATAATTAGAATGTAACAACGTATTCTAAAACTTTTAAAAAATATTATAAATTTTAACTTAAGTGTAAAAGCCAGATTTTCATCAATTATGCTAATTGAACCAGACGTTCATTCAACGAGTAAAAAACATCAATTATTATATCAGTATTAAAACCTTGTGCACCCGAATGTAATAAAAAATTTAAAATATTTAGAATAAATGACTCATAAGTAATTGACAAAGCACAAAACAATATTAAAATCTAGTCAAAATAACATAGGTACACACAAATAATATAGCAATAATATTTTAATTAGACAATAATAATGAAATGAATATGTTTTTAGAAAAAAAGACAATAATAATTACATGGCGTTCGGAATCAAAATTTTGTTAAAATTTTAGGGTGGTTAAAATTTTGAGTATGAGAGTTGGTGAAAATGTTTTATGAGAATTAGTAAAAAAATGAGTAGTTAAATTTTTGTAATGATGTTAAAATTTTGGTAATGTAATAACATTTAGAATTCTAACTTTGAAGAGGAATTTTTTTGTGTGCAAAACAGAAAGTTTGTTGTATTCCAATCATTGAATATAGACTTTGTTTGGACTATAAGATTGTAAATAGTTAAAGACAGAAATGAGAGAGAAAAGAGAAATTTTAAAAAAGAGGTAGAGAGAAAAGTATAAAATACACTCTAGAAGAAAGAAAAATATATTCTAGAAAAAAATGGAGAGAGGAAGGGAGGAATTTTAGAAAAAAAATAGAGGGAGAGAAAAGTAATAAAGACACTAATATTTTTTTTCTTTTAAAAATTAGAGGGTAAGTAGTAATTTCCTCTCTACCTCTCTTTCTTTCTTTCGGCTTTATTTTTTTAGAGGGTCAGTACAAAATTACTATCAATTTTGACCCTTATATTAAAAAAAATTACAAAATTTTTTTCTTTACCTTGTCTGGAAGTGCAGGTTCGCAATTTGAACATGCAAATGCGTTAAGTAGGACAAGAAATGTGATAACCTTGACAGGTTCTGAACCCAAAACAGACATCGAGTTTTTCTTTTCCTCGTCGCAAAATACACATGGCTTGATACATCTAGCCGTCAAATGCTAAATAGTCAGGCCGATATTACTGTTCCACGAGCATTTTGAACCGTTAAAGTGCAATTGACTTGGGCAGAAATAGACCAAGTGTGAAGGACTCAGGAATTAGGAAACAAATTTGAGATATATTTTGTCAGGTGTTACCAATTATCATCAATTCAAAAAACATGTTTGGAAAGAAGATTTTTGTATGAGCTTAAACACACTGTTATGAACAGCTAGCAAAATCGAATTTTGAGAACGACTCCCATCAACAGTAGGGAAGAACCAAACGGGAAAGTAAACAAGCTGGCGTTCATTATGCAAGTAATTAGCTTCTTTCCTCCTGGCTTCAACTGATAATCTCTTAACTTCAGAAGCAGCTAGCTAGCATCGATTGCCACTCGTTGTGGATACATGGTCATAATGCAGCCTCTTCAATTACATTTCATTAATCTAGATAAAGTGTACCTCTAATGCATTTATAGGAGTGACACCACAATGTGTTTTCCCAACAATTTTTGGCCCCAAAATTGAGAATCAAAAGATATGGGGGAAAGAAGTGTTTTTCACCCTCTTTTCGTTTTTGTTCTTTTCACTTTTGGATTCAGGGTGAAGGGAGTGATGAATCGAAATAGACAGGTTGATGTCACAAGAATGTGAAACAAAACTTGGAAAATATGAGAAAACCATAGAAGGGAAAGAAAGGAAAACTGAAAGGCCATGAAAATAACTTAACAGAAAAATTCAAATATTGAAGATACATCTATTCACTTTATTAAGAAACAAAATATCAACAAATTTATCAAAATGTAGATCCTACTTGAACAAATGCAAATAAGAGAAAATGTAGATCCTACCTGAACAAATGCAAATCGGAGAAAAGCTTATCAAGAGGACATATCAACTTATCTGTGACCTAGCCTTGCGAATATGGCCCATACTATTCACAAGATCCTTACGAGTGCAGACGGGGAACATATTTACATTCTTCAGAACTCTCAGCTGCCTCAGGACATATGGGAAGCTGAGTTGATCACGTGAAGTAAAGCGGACCACCTCATTAAACCAGAGGCACATGAAAAGATTTGTCAAGGGCGTGTGCTCCCTCACAATAACAGAAGCTTCGGCCAAAGCTGTGCATGTAACAATACTTGGATCAGCTCATCCAAAACGATATAAAGATATACACCTCTATATTCTCTATTTCATAGTGAATGTGAAGCAATATAATTGCAACTCCTCTCTACAAATTCCAACTGCACTTATCTATATCAACAAAACCCATTTGGAGACAACCTTTCCATCAATCAAATTTCAAGAACAAAGATGGAGATCATATAAAGAAGGGGAAATTGATAAAGCAGTGACGATCAGATGAAGGTTGAGATGCTAACATGAAAGGACAAGGAGGGTGATGAATGTAGAGTAAAATTCAGAAGACAAACCTAGACTGTCTATTTTATTGCAGAAACTAAAGATTTGTAGGTCATGAAATGCCTAAAGCAACTGGAGCAAGATTGCATCTGAATATTGATTAGAACAATATAGGACGAGAAGTGTATGATTTTTACAATACTGGCAGGAGAATAAGCAGGACTAAAGAAACAGCATACCTTTCTTTCCATTAAACCTCTTCTCATCAGGAAAACCATCATGGCGGTACTGAGACAGCTGCACCTCAACTTCTTCTGGGGTGGCTTTGTGTTTCTTGACTACGGCCTTGCCCTCATCATAGATGCTACTGCGAGCTCCATGTTCCGAAATAGCTAATACAGAATTTGTACGCCAAAGAAGTGCTTCCAGGACACCCAGGGGATCTCTCCGAAATTGGGACTTCGAATCAATCCAAATTGAATACCTAGCTCGGGGAAATAACCGATGTCCTAACATCTGTTTTGAAAAGTGAATCAAAATAGTCCATGGGTAATATTGTCCCAAAGATATTAATTTTAAGTATCTACTTTCTGACATTGAAAATCTTAATCGAGTAAAATGCTAAAAAGTTGCTCAGGGCGGAAAAAAGAAGTCATTATGGGCAGGTCATGCATAAGTCAAGAAAAGGGTAGACTCAAAGAATTGAAATATAGAATCAAATTGGCAGCACCCTGCTGCTTACGATAATGTTCCAGAAGACAGCACCTTGCTGCTTACAATAATGATATGCATGTTAGATCCCAGATTCATTTCCAAGGAACCCTAATTAATTATTCTCATGAGAAAGAAAAAAAAAATGATAATATGAGCTGCCTTGTATTACCTTTGGGATCTTACCATTCAACCGTTGGTCCATAAATGGGAGTTGCCTAACAATCACAATTCGCCATTTACCAATCATATGGCCGTCAGCAATCATATGGCCCTCGGACTCCTGAGTTTTGAGAGTAATTTCATCCCAAAATGCCACATAGCAAACCTGCACATCAAAGCATACAGAAAAAAGATACGTGACTACAAAGTAAAAAAAAAAAAGTTATAGCTTCTCTATTCAGGGTAACGACCTTTTTAAGTAATCTCTCTGTCATTCCTATAGGTTGATATAGATCATCTCCGCCACCAAATGCACAAGTTGACACCACAACTTCACAACTTTGCATGTAAATCTTGTCCTCATCAGAAATTTTAAACCCCCCATTTACACTGTAGAAACCACAATGCACAGAAGTAGTTTCATTCACCTGAGACAAATCAATTACGCACGTTAATACAACTGGGCAAGAAGAAGCTTGGAGACACCGAGCACATAAGGCAGAAAAACTTTTCAACACCAAACCAAATTTTGGCGTAAATAGAATGGCTCTAACATCAGTCCAGCAAGGTATATTTGCACTGAAATCCCAAGGATGTAAAGCATGCAATTTAATTTAGACCAACATCAATCGAACAATACTGAATAATAACCTTGTAACTCTGTTCCCTCTCTTGAATTGTTTGGTATCCGGTAAACAAATTAAATCTGGTTCCATTAGAATGTTGCTGTAGGATGTTCGTGTTCCCATGGGTGTCAGCTCCCTTACTCTCCGATATGTACACAATTCTAGTAACAGGAAAACTTGGTGTTTCAACAGAAGGAATGTCGAGATGTTCAAGCTCCTCTGCTGGCAAAATCTGTAAGCAACCTGTTTCGATAGAAAAATAAAATAAAAGAATAAGGTAAAAAAAAATCTTAAATTCATCTGCTTGAAACTTCTATAGCTCAACCAAATGAAACTCCTTACACCGCAAAGTGAAAAAGAACACATTTTCCCTCGATGAATTTAGTAACGAAAAGATCGAGACTTCAACAGAAGCAGCATTATAACCAATTAGCCAAGTAATTATTTGACGCACCGCTTGGTTCCAACTGAAGTGAAGAGTACTCTTACAGCGTCCCAGCTCAATCGCATTAAATTTTCGATTTTTCCGAACCATATTCCGTTTTGTTTTCACTCAAATTTCGTTGTTCTGAACAACTGTAATTCCTAAAAATTGATCAAAAGTAATTCCTAAAAATTGACAAAACCAACACATTGAGCCGAACTTACGCTCTCTGACTCCATGAACCACCCGCGTCCTCGGGTCCAACCGGTTCAAGTTCCCGACTGAACCATTCCTCTCGAAACCGGAAACCGATGTCACCGCGGGATCCGGAACTTTTTCGTAAACACTCGACACCTCGAAGAGAAGTAACCCAATCACGAGAACCAACATAATGAAGGGCCACCATCTGAGGACTTTCCTCAGCGCCCTGAAGAGGACCTCTTTCTTTGTCTTGCTCCGAGTGCTTAGGGATTGTTGTTTCCGGCGCTTTCGTCGCTCCCGGAGTAGCCGAGAGCGGTCGTCAGGCTCTTCGTCGGAGACCGTGACCGATAACGTATGATGGCTGACCATGGAGGACGACATTGGCCGTGGCCGGAAACAACGGTCATGAAGGTGTTCGTGGAAGAGAGTGGTCGTGATGGTGGGGTCAGCTTGTGATTGCTAAAAGTGGGTAGTCTAACGGTGTCGTTTTGGAGGTTCTCCTCCGGCACCTATCTAATCCCGACTCCCGAGGTCTGTTTGAGACTTCGAGCGAGATTGTCTTTAAGGATATCCTGAAAAAGCGCACGTTCTCAACTAATCAGTTTTCTTAGGATTTAAATATCAGTTTCTTCAATATAGTTTATCCATTTATCTGATTAGTTTTGATTTAAATCTCTTAAAATTCATCAAAATGTTAGTCTACTGTGACTCTTTAAATTCCTGGAGCCAAACTGATTTATGCCCTTTAATTTCAGAATTGAATGGAAACAACAAAGGAACAAACCTTCCTGTAAGAAGAAAACAGCATTAAACTAAAGCAGAAGATCATCAAAAATCTGCAAAATCAGCTTTACTTCCAGCATCCAGAAAATATTATATTTATAAGCGGGGTCCTCAAGATTCAGGCAGAAAATTTACATATCTATCCCCCAAAAAGCCCCAATAAGAGGCTATATATACAATGTTGGATCTTCGAAGAGGAAAGGAAATATATAGGTAGGAGGATCTCCAAATTTGTCTTCGAAAAATTGGGAACAAAAGATATTCATAAACCCCAAGCAAAAAGATGGAATAATGCCAAAAAGGTAAAATTCTTTCTTGGGTGTTATGATCCAGAAATGACCAATCTCATTAGTGTTAAATACGCCCTTATGTTAGCTGTACACCTGTTGTATTTATATGGAGCCTACAACTTTCAACTTCAGTTCCTGTCAACGACCTCTGCTGGCAAGTTTAGGTCAAAAAGGCCGCCTCCCAGACTATCCTTTCTAGCACGCTTCCTTGAAGGGCGTCCACTCTCATCTGAACTCCCAGAACCCGAAGGTCGATCAAATTCTGCTGTGCCACCTAGCATTTTACAGTGTGTCAGAAAAACTTTCCTATATATGCAAGCATAAGAACCAATCTAAGAAACATATTATGTTTGGATAAATATCACCAGAGTAAGCATTATACTTTTACAAACCAACAACCAAAACCTTATTCCCAACTTCTACCCTAAATGAAATGAAATGCAAATATCACATGCTGTTAAGGCAAAATAATGTAATGTTTTATGTTTTAACAATTTCCATATGACATCTTATGAATCCAACAGATTTGAACATATGGAACCCAATCTGTCGCATCTGCGCAGAAGGCTATTATCATCTTTAACCCACAAAAGGTACAAGTTCGGTAGTGTTTTGTTTTTGTTTCTTTGTTTGAGTTATCCGCTATTTTACTTAAAAAGAAAGGTGTGGTAGTTTATCGTCCCAATCATATTTCCAAATAAATTCTAGCAAACAACATTGACAAAGCTTCCAGATTAGCTTAAATAACTATCCCCAGCCGCCGTGTATATGACTTTCATCACGACATTAGCAATTTAGCAAAATAAATCAAGACAAAGATCCAAATGGTAAGACGAGAAATTAGGATGGCTGCACTTTTAGGTGGTGTTTGGGTGCCAAAATTTTGGCCCTGATAAAATAACTACAAAAAATTCTCTCCTCATCAAATCATCCATTTTCACTACAAATAAATATAAAAAATTCATTCAAATAATCTCTCTTCACTTTTTCACCAACTCCAACACCCCAAAATTTTAACACTCAAGTAATCCTCTTCCATTTTCATTGTTTTGGTTAAACTTTGCTATACAAAAGATAACTTTTTAAGGAAACAAACTTCCTGCTAAAAAGGAAATGTTAAAAGGTTATCAGCAAAGGAACAGTTTGCTGACACTGAAAGAACCATGCAACTGCAACCATCAGCAAAAGTCCATTGTTACATATCAAGTTTCTATCAAAACTATAAGAAGTGCGCACATCAAAGATATAACTGATGCTATGATCAAGATAACCACAGATGAGAAGTCAAAGACTCCTAGCAACAGATCGCACCACCTTACAGTAACAATATAAAAGCTAAACGTCCAACAATTACTCTTAGTGATGGTTAGATGCCCCATATGACACAGTTCCTATCCTTAAGTGAATGAATAGCATATAGGTAACAAAATTATCAAGGAATCTCTTACCACTTGCACTGAAGTCGGAAGGCAAAAACTTGTCACTATTATTGGCTTTCCAGCAAGCAGTAAGTTCAGATGCCCTCTCAATGCCCTTTGACTTGTAAGGAGCTATATTGTGGTTACCAAATTGTGGGGAACCCAATAAATCATTTTCAATGCAATCATACCTGCATGAGATTTATAAATGCATGAGTTTCAAGAGTCCAATATAGCCAACTCTTTTGCAGCAGCAATAAACACTCACACTTTCTGACAGAGAGTGTCTGTGATCACCGACAAATTGATGACTTGCATCCTTATCTCCATAACTTTATTCTCACCATACTGATCAAAGGGCTCCTCTAAAAACTTGGACAGTTTCTCAATGTTTGCCTCAAGCTGCTGCTGCTGGTCCTCAAATAAATGCTGTTTGATTTCCCTTTCTTCCTTCGTCATCTCATCCCTGAACAGCTCATCTCCAAACATATAAAATGCAAACGGGTACGAATAGGAAAGAACACGCCTGGATCTGAAAAGCCTGTAAAGCCCATTATTTACCCAGCTGAAATCTCTGAGCTTTGAATCCCTCGCTTCTGTAACTGACACCCTCTCTTGTATGGTCTCTTTCAATTTACTTTCCTGCTTAAAAGAATCTGTGTGAGCTCTGTAGCGATTATAATAGTGCATATATCGATAGTGATCCCTCTTTGCGCGTTCAGATTTTTTCTCTCGATCTGCTTTGAAGCGACCACAACTGTGACCACTTATACTAGACCAAGTATGGTCTCGACCAGTTGCTCCACCACACAGCCAACTGCATCAAGAAGGGATACAAAGAATGGATTTGAATCAGCTTAGTACAGAGAAATAATGATAACAGGAAAGGCCAAATGTAGCTAGAGTTTTTTGTGCACACCCACGTGAGAGAGAGAGAGAGAGAGAGAGAGAGAGAGGAGGGGAGGGGGGGACAACTTATGAGATCAACCATGGATGAATCCTCCCAAGTGATGTAGCTAAAGAAATCTTTACTAGGAGGTTTAGGGAGAGAGTGGAGTGAAAACAATTAAGGCTTCTTTAAGTTATATGAACAAGAAGAAAAAAAAAAGCACGACAGATAGAAGATATGATGACCATATGAACCTGAACTGACATTTCAGCAGCGAAGGGTTCCTATTCGACCATAGCACCAAAATGGGTGACCTTAAGCTATGCACGGCCAGAAGCTTCTATGTTTTAACACCAGCAGCAAACCGTTTAGCCAATCTAATATGTTGAGGTTGGAAAAACATGAAATGGGTCACCGAACACGTAACTTGGAAAGAGGACAGCACAACAAGCAAAAAAGGTTCTAAAAAAAACTAATGTTACAAAAACCATTTGCTACTATAACCAGAGATCTAATTGCCAGTAACTGAATCATCCCAGTAGAGAATCTAAAATGCTAATGTCACCATATGCAAACTGATCTTGATCCAAGTATTAAGTGATCTAGAGACTTTGTCTGCTGGCTGGTATGCTGCACTATTTAACATTTGTTTGTGCCCATACGGCTACTAGACAATTATCACATACCTTACAGATAACCAATTGAAATAACAGAACTTTGGTTGGAGACATAACTGAGTCGAACTCAAACTATAAATTCTCGCAAGTACAGATCATATGAGCTTAATGCCTCACGATTGCCATGAACATATATGCATCAGTGGAAGGGTAAATTTTGAGAGGCAAAAGCAGCTTTTATGAGAAGAATATGCATCCAATTGAAAGTATGGCAGAGGGAAATTCAACTGAAATACATAGTAGAGAAGGAAAGAAAAGACTCCTCACCAAAATGCTTGTCCACAAATACAGCTCACAAGGTTGCAACCACCATTCTTCTCCACAGGTTTGTGACACTTTGGACAAGGCTTTGTATGCGCTGTTATCCAATTAACAGTTTCTGATTCATCTAGGCACTTCTTGGTCCAAAGCTCCCACATCAAACACGAACAAGGTGAGTGCGTATCTGATAAGCAACTGAAACAAAACTGCATGCCACATGAACATTCTACCTCACAGAATTCGTCATCCTCAATGCGTATAGCGTTCCCGCAATTTGGAGTACTTGGGCACCATTTAACCCTCTTATTATCTTCAATATACGACTCAAGAAGAAAGCGATCAAACTTCTCAGCCATATCAGGATACCTTTTACTGACTAGATGTCTAACAACAGCTTCATCACAAATAGCATTGCATTTATGAGCCATGCACCTAATGCGCTTACTTTGACCCTCATTTATCTTCACAATAAAATGTTCCGTCCAACCTAAAAAATGAAACATCAGCGTAAAAGATTGAGTCTGATGCAATTCTTGCAAGTTAGTGCGAAAAGAATCACAGGACAACAGCTACAGCTTAAGCATCAGGTATTTCCATTTTGAACATATCCATATAATGCAACATGCTCATACTCTAAAGCATTACAACTCTTAAACAACTGGATAAGGGTGTGTGGATATGTGAAAAACAAAGGGCCCTCTTTTTCTTTTTGATTCCTTGAATGGGGAATGTGACGGGATTAGGAGGGGTTCCATATCCCTTTTTCAATTAACTAGAATCAGGGAATGGGCAGGGTGAGCATAGCCTCTTAACTTAATGGGGAAAATACATTTTTCAACCAAACACTACCATAGGTTTTGCACTTTGCATCCTAGACTACCACGTTTAAGATATTGCACCCACAAACTACCCATCCCTAACACATTGCACCCTCCGTCTATTTTTTCATTTAAGTTGGAAGGAAATTGACTTTTAAAAAAACGAAATGATGATTACACCCTTCAATGTAACCTATTAGTTGGCTTTTTTTAAGGGCATAATTAACATTTCTTATTAAAAAGTCAATTTTTGTCCAATCTAACGGGAAAAAAAATGGAGGGTGCAATGTGTTAAGGATGGATAGTTTGTGTGTGCAATGTCTCCAACGTGGTAGTTTAGGGTGCAAAGTGCAAAACACGTGATAGTTTATGGATGAAAAATGTATTTTTCCTAGCTTAATTATTTGATATTTTACATTCTTACCCCAATAATTTGCAAAAATTTCAGCAATTTCGAAGCAAATTATAT
Organism: Myrica gale; assembly: GCA_963930655.1. Taxonomy (NCBI): domain Eukaryota; kingdom Viridiplantae; phylum Streptophyta; class Magnoliopsida; order Fagales; family Myricaceae; genus Myrica; species Myrica gale. The sequence continues at coordinate 9,166,781 of OZ005606.1, read as the reverse complement.
TCACTTTTCTTTTTGTATTGTCCATCTACATAATACTTATATTTTTTCCCCCTTTACACCACACAACCATATAGGGTGGCTGATGCCTATTGCCCTTCACCCTAATAGTATTTATTAAAACATCCCAACAAAAACAGGGATAGCCATTCTCTCTCTTCTCCTCTCTATCTTCCCTAATCCTTTCCTCTCTGCTCCCTCTAAATTCCGAATATAGTGTGTACTGCTCAAGGTGATAATTCAGCATGTGTTATAAATGTTTTAGCACTATGAAGCAAACTGCAACATAGCAGAAGATATGAAAGCAAAGGGCAGAGTACTTACAGTTGTTGCAAAAGCAATGGCTGCAATCCACTCTTGTTGCCTCGTCACTAGGCACATCCTCCATGCAGATATCACATGTTATCGTAGTATATGGATTCAAATCAAGATCTTGATGCTCAACCATTGTAACACCTGCTTCAGCAAACAAGCAAGCCTTTCCTTTCTCTACAAGCACCGCGAACAACCTCTCTACATCCCAGCGGTAATAAATAAGTAAAGTCCTGGCATGATGCTCTCTCAAGGATAGCAAGTCCATTACTCTACGTAAATCCTCCCTCTACATCATTGTGCCCCACCTCAAAACGTTAATACTCTAAAATCTTTACAAAGAAAATAATTTTCTGAGTAAAATAGAGTTAGGAATTTTTTTTTTACCTGCGCAGCCAAGAGAGATTCTTTTGTAATTACCTACAAAACCGCTAAGGTTCAGAAAACATGGCCAATACCAAAACTAAGTCTTGACAGAAAGCATATAGAGAAGACAACATGGTACATCTTCAAGGTAGTGTAGCAACGTATGGAACTAATGAAAGCATGTTGCCTCTTATAAGGGATATGAAGACTCATATTTAAGTTTGAAAGCTCATGAAGATTTCAATAGCTGTAGGCACAATTAGCAGCAAAAACTTGAAAAGAAGGCATTCACGACACCATGCACAATTGAAAAAAAGAAAAACAAAACCAAAAACTTAATCCAGCAACTAGTGGAGGGAACACTTTCAACAAAGTCAGCAGCTTTGCGCTCAACAGGGATGAAATTGCCAAAAAAAGGAAAAAACTTCAGAATTATAACCAAGATTCTAAAGCCCAAATGTAAGCTATTCCCAATCCCCCGACCCAAAACTCCCAAAAAAATTTATTCTTTTTCTACAGAATAACCGAAACAATTGCGTGCTCCGAAACCATCGAGAACTCACTGGGAATTCCAAATTTAACATTTAAAAAAATACGAACTTTTCTGCGAAAAAAAAAAATCCCGATACCTTAGTTGTAGGACCCTTGGGAGGGGCACACTGGAACTGAGACTCCTCGTTCTCGAGGCCGTCGAGAGAATCCCGATCGGAGTAGTAATAGTCCTCGTCGCTCATACAATCCTCCATGGATAACAATAATAATAGTGATAATTCTTAAAAGCAGATATGATACATAACGATGAAGGAACGAATAGGTGTATCTACGGGCCAATTGAGGCGCAGAATCGAGCACTCAACGAGATCCTGCGACCGTAAGGAATGAACAAATCGGGTATTCCGGCGAGACCCGATGTGAAGCCCGACGAGGTTGCCGGGGATGAGAATGGAGGGGAAGGGAAAGGCTTGAGGAGGAAGCATATACGAATAGAACACGAAGAAAGGAAGAGTATTGTCGGGGAGAGAGAGAATTATTAAACGGACATACAGTAGTATCTTTCACTCGTTGATATTTAACGGAAGACTTGTTTGTAACTGCGTCGTGTTTTGGTTGGTGATTCCTTTTCGTCTATAAATGTTAAACAGTTAAAAGTTTCCGAAAGCTTCTGATCAGGGCTGTCAATATCGTTCCATGATAGGCAAAGCGCGTAACTTTGCGGCTAATCTTAACTGTTTCATCACAAAAGTGTGCCCCCAACTTCCAACTCCAACTCACAAAAAGTAGTTGAGAAACGAAAAGGATAGCTTAGAGAAATGAGAAATGAGAAATGAGAAATGAGAAGGCTAGTTTAGAGACAATTTGCAAATGAAGACATAGTTGAAAGGAAAAAAAATCATGAAAGTCACTAGTAACCTTCAAACTAGTAAAACAATCTAAAATAGGATCAAGTAACAAGTTAAAAAATTATTAAAATTCATTAATTTGTGTTCCTAAAAAAGATCTCTCTATCAAATTCGTGCAACATGTGTTATAAATGAGTCATGCAGCACGATTTTAACCGTTAAATTTTTATTTTAGAATGTAATTTGATTAATTATGAAAGTAGAAAGGTTCAGTGTATCGAGATTCGTAGTTTAGTAGTTAGAAGGCTAAAAGTGATTTAAAAAAAACAAAAACATGATTTTCCTTAAAAACATGCACGTTCTTCAAAAGTAATACCTTGAAGATGTTCAGTTGGTTAGTTTTTTTGAGAATTTTTTGTGTTTTGAGAATTTTCAGGTGATGTTAACTTTATTGGTATGCGTGTGGTAGTTATTTTAAGTGAGGTTAAAAAATATGTTCGGTTTGTGCATTCTCAGGATTCAAAAAATCTTGACCCCCTTGTCTTCCAATGGTCATTACCCACTTGTGAAACACATTTTTACTCTGCCAAGAAAGAAAAAAAAAACACATTTTTACTCTTTGACACGATTCTCATCACCTTATTCTATCTTCAACTAAGAAAGAAGAAACAAAGTTTGTTTTTCTAAGCCCATCATCATAGTTGTATTCATAACAATACTAAAAATAAAAGGAGTTTGACTTATATATATACTACTTAGAAATAGGGGCAACTGTGATACGGATGTCGTTACACTTTCATGAAAATAGTAATATATATTTAATAATTTTATTTTACATAATAACATACTTTACCTAATAACATGCATAATAAATGCTATGATGTCTATTTAGTTATATATAGTATAGTTTTAACTTTCTTTCTATGTTCCAGAACAAACTAGTACTGTCTACCTCTCTCTTCGGTCTCGGTTGATCTTCGAATGTGTTGTGACTTGTGATTGCTCCACCAACAGCTGGAGTAGGTCAGCTGGTTGGAGCGTGTGGCTGTTAACCACTAGGCCGAAGGTTGAGACCTTCCTCTTATCGGTCATATTCCAATAGGCAACCGAACTGATGAGAAAAGGACCCCAAATTCATCGCTTGGCAGCTTTAAGATTTGATCCTGAATTGCTAATTTCCAATAAGCAACCGATGAGAAAGGGACCCATTAGGATTAATGGTGAGCTAAAGCCTCTAATTGTTTCGGTTGCTTTGGCAATCCCATGTCGGAGTGCAGCATCAGCTTGAGATGTATTTTCTCTCTCGCTCCCATGCCAATATCACTAGAATACCTCCAGCCAATGTTTGTTCAAGCACAACACAACATTCTTACCTGGATATCTGCTCTGAATGATCTTCTAGCCTATTATTAACCTTAGAGCCATATTAATGAAATACACAGACTTGTATTTATAGATTAAGTCAGAGACCCTCATTTGAATTTAACTTTTAAATATTCCTCTCATCAAAGAGTAAATCTGTATCTAATTAAAAATATATTACTAGAATCCTTATTGGAATAAATATCTAATTATTCAATCTTCTTAAAACTTCATAGCATGTGTTGTGTGGGCCACATTTAGTGGATATTAAAATAATATCTTCATCAGTAACTACAAACTCTTGAAGGTTATATTGTATCAACTTAAGTGAGCTCTGTCTGGAGTACAGTTAAATAAAGGTTGCTGCTTCCAAATCCCCAATCAATTCTAATTATCCATCTCATCTACGTGAGTTCGAAAAATATAGTCTTCACCTTCCAACTCTTCGTGGAATAGACCCATTGATGGCATCTTCAAGCTCTCACTAGATCTGTTTCCATCGGATGATCTCTTGCCCTAGAAAAATGTTAACGCAAAAAACAGTTTTATTGACTTAATTAATAGATATATCAAGGAACATATTAAACCCAAGAATAGAATCAAGGCAAAAGATGAAGTCATGATCCATCACGAGATATAACAGAGAAAAAAAAAGTCGAAATGTCATATTAGGGATTACTCACGTGATTCAATAAATACCTCGTGACAAGATTTTTCAAATGCCCTCAAAACAAAAGCTATGTATAAAAGAGTGAAATACTCCGAAATAGGGATAACGACAACCTCAACAAGTATACAACACAACTAAGCGTCTAGCTTTTATGGACTAACCTTCTTCAAGACATAGAAGAAATAGTGAAATGCATCGCCAAAAGTACTCCACTCAACAGACCAGGTAAATTCTGGAGCATCAAATAAAGGACGCCTAAAACGTGGCTGTAAGACAATGCATCCTGGCAAGAATTCAGAGAAATAGCAAACACAATTAACAGGAAAAGGGAAACTATAGGGCTGATCATAACACCTGGCCAAAAGAAATTGAGATAAAAATCCCATCTCGTTTCAAAACCCTATGAACACCTTCAAGCATTGCCATGACCTTTGTAAGTGTGGTGGGTTGCAGATTCCAGGGGTCTCTACTGTCCACGAACAACACATCCTTCAAAATTGAAGACAATGACAGATAGCCAACTCAATAAAAGTCAAAGACCAAGAAGTGGGCGAACCATAAGTATAAGAATTCAGGTTATTACAGAGAAATCATGACAAAACCAAAACCAAAACCATCAGTGCCTGAACGTTTACCATGGTTCCCTTCTCAATGACGACATCAAAAAACCCATCGCTAAAGGGCAGGTCTAGCATGTCAGCTTGCAGAACCTTTATTTCTGATAATAGAAGTGATGAAAAAAAAAGGACAATGGTAAGGTTAAATTAATTCTCTTTAACTGCAGAAGTTTGAAACGAAAACTAGCTTATAGCTAGGTGCACGGGTAGGGGGGGTGGGGGCTTTTTCTTGTTAGATATAGCCAAATCTACATGTATATCTTTCCAGCAGAAACAACTTTCTTTCTAGTAATAATTATGCCATATAACATTCGACTCTAGTGAGAGTTGAAAAAGGACAACAACAAATTCTTCAGCAGCATTGACATATGCCCAGATAAAGGAAGAATACATGTCCATATCTGGATTCCACAGTTTCTGAAATAGAACAACTTTGTTGTCCCCCACCTCGCCATATGCTCCAAAGATATGTAGCAAAGTGTACAGTTCATTAAGTTTCAGTATTTCTTCTTTGAAGTTTCTATACTATGATCTCTTCTTTTTACTACAATTATTTCCCTCTATAGTGCATAGATTGCGATATGATTTATGTTTACAACTACATACATAAGTTCAGACTCCATGTGAAACACTAGCACGTGGACAATAGAATTCGAGTCATTGATTGCATAGTCAGATGAATATAACTGCAACGGAGATGCTAAAGGAAAATTTTCTTCTACTTTTTTTTAAAAAAGCAAATCACTATGTACTTTACTAGCTTAGTCACTTGCACATAAATAAGAGAAACAAATCCTTACAAAAGAATATAACCAGCTACTAAGTTCGGATTCTTTCACGTATATCTATCAACACACCTTTGTAACCCTTCAATGCTAACCGCTTCTGCATCTTCTCCACGGCAACTGCTGACAGATCAATGCATGTCATCTCAGTAATCCCATCCTTGTATAACTCTTCACACAACTGTGAGTTCCCACATCCCAGCTCCAACACCTTTATCATAACTAAAGCATTATAGTACCGGGTTGCGTGTCTAATTAAACTAGACTACATAAAAATTCAAATCCAACAGTTCCTTATGCAAAAGCAAAATTTCCCCCTAGAAATAAGTCAGGACCACATTAACAGCCTATTTGGATAGGCCATTAGGAAGGGAAGGAATGGAGAGGAATTGGAAGTTCCATGAGTGCCTTGTATAGATAAACCAATTTTTACCACACCTTTTTTTCATTCCCACCTTTTGGTTCCATCATTCTCTCATCCCTTATCTTCTGTTTAAGGGTTAGGGTTAGATTTAAAAACACAAAAGACACTTCTAAAATTATTGAGAAGGTTATTGTAGCAATATCCTTTGGATCAGTTTCATTTCCATTCTTTCTTAAGTACTTCCAAACAAGATCTACCAATTTTCTTTCCTTCCTTTACGAGCACCCAAACAACAGACAGAGAAACATCCTAGTCCTTCTCATTCATTTCTATTCCCTTGGTTTAATTTAATATTCATTTACATCCTTACATAAAACTCCCAAATACACTGCAAAGCAACACAAAACCAGCTGAAATTGCACAACAATATCACATATCCAAATTAGTTTTGGAAGTAAGTTTGGCCACGCTGATGAGCTATTTTATTTGGTTCAAAGCTATTACATAATTAGATGGTTCATAGGTTTCTACACATACAATACCAAGAAATCCAACATATAAATATGTCCACATATATCACATAGATATATGTTACATGTATATACATGTGTTTATGTGTGAAAATATATACGTATATCCAGAGAGGGGGGAGAGAGACAGAGACAGTACAGAAGAATCGGGTTTGACATGGGCTTGAATGAGGTGGCGAAATTGAGAGTAGTCTTTGAACCACTCGTAGTGTTCCTCAGTAGAAAAGCGCTCATTCCTGAAAGAACAAGGCAACAACAAGATGAGGCAATTAACGAAAATGATAGGAGTAAATAAGGAAGGAAGGAGGGAGGGAGAGAGAGAGAGAGAGAGTCAGCAGTACCAGTAGTGAGGATCGAGATACGCCAAGGCAGTGGACGGAAGTACGCTATTCTTCTTCTGCGCTTCGTCCGGGTTCTGGTTCGTACCCATTTTCTGATTTTTCAGGCTTTATTCTTCGTTTCTTTTTCAAGTAAAACCAGAGAAACCTTAAAATCCGCTGAACTTATTAGTTCTAGTAAGACTTTGAAAAAACAAATTTGAGAAATTCACATTTTAGTCATTAGTTTTTGGACACTTTTTATTTTAGTCCTTTAATTTTCTTTTTTTGACGAAATAGTTTTTTCGTTAGTCTGTCGTCTATATGCTAAACAGACCTCTTTGAGACGTCAGCAAATTTGAAGCGATCGACCGGATATATGTCTGACATCGTGAGCGGTCGATCGGTACAAATTTGCTGACGTGTCAAAGAGCTCCATTAAGCATATGGACGACAGACTGATGGAAGAACCATTTCGTTAAAAAAAAAACTCAATGACTAAAAATTTGAAGTTTAAAAGTGAAAGACTAAAATAAAAAATTGTCCAAAACTAAGGACTAAAATATTTAATTTCACAAAAAATTATTAAAGTTCTAATGAGGCCCTGTAACGAGCAGTGGGCTGACGAACCAACCTTATAGAAGGCCTCCCGGTGGAAAATATTAGAATTTTAAACAAGAATAGTGCATAAAATTTCCTTAAGATCAAAACATACAAGAGTATTGATTTCAGAGATTAAAATTAATCGAGCTTGTTAAATACGTACATTTTGTTAGAATAAATTGAGTATGGAGATTATTATTGCATTACAGATTGTTCAAAGAAATAAAAAGCAACAGTTTATAGATTAATTAAGTCAGGTAGATTTTATAAGTAGAGGGCTAAGAAGTAGGTAAATGTATCAATTTTATTTCCACGTAGTTAAAAAACTATATGAAACAAAACAAAACAAAAATTAAACTAATATCCAAGGGGTTGTTATAACAATATATGTTGATTTTAAATTGAATTAAGTTGACGTAAAAACTCCTTTGATATGACTTGATAAAATGTCTCGTCTAGCTATCTATTTGAAATTCATTAATGTGTTGGCATCAGAACATTCTGTTAGAACTTGTTAAGATTAAAGCTTTAGGACCGAAACTTTTTTCCTTGGAAAGGTGTAAGAAGAAGTTGAAGAACAAAAACTTGAGAAAAGTAATATGATAGAAGACAACTGGATACACGAGCATCTACGAAGGCAAACTGAATTTGCTGCAGTTTACATCTTGAGTACAGAAAGAGTAAGGAAAAAAATATACAAAAGCCGTAGTTGTATATAACTATCCATGTTCATATTAGACAAGAATTCTCCTTAGAAGCTACTCCCGCAATTTCACCTGCTTGCCTCTCCCTCAATTACTTGTGATCTTCTGTGAACCCCCCCGCAATGTCAGCAATATAATCCCCAATGGTTCTGTACCAATCATGCACTCAGGGTCACTTCTATGCCCACGAGAGGCCTACTTATTTTCTTTGACAAAAGGTAACGAGAGCTTATGAAGTGTATCACCTTTTTTTTTTATACTGATGAAGTGTATCGCCTTACCGATAGGGATGGACAGTTATTTTCTCTTTATGAATTCCTTGGGGTTGGGATCGGGGAAGTTGGAGGCTTCAAGTCTTCATACCTGGTATATATGGGAAAAGTGAAGAAGATATTCAGTTGACAATGTTGTGAATCATATAAGAAGGAACAAGATGTAAGCGGAAACAAACATTAAAAGGCTGTCTCGAACCAAGCCAAGAGTGCACAGCTGTTCAACTTGGCCGAAAGAAAACGAAACAGCATGTGTAAAAAGCATCAATCTTAACAAAAATTGTTATTAATCCACTAATTAAAGGATCCCCCATATGAGAAAACATTATTGAATTCAACCTTTTGGCAAATGGGAATACCTTGAGACAGGTACAGCAGAGAAACGCATGGGACTATGTACTACAGAACTGGGGGAAATTGCCATAACACGTCTTACATGGCCAAACATTTACCATAAAAATCATGAATTACCGAGGATCATCACAACCACTAGATTCGTCTGCATGCCGTGCACAGAAGCTATGTGAAAACATAAATGAGCTTTCATTATTTTGCCATTTTGTCTTTGCGTTTATTGTTTTAATTGATTTTGTTGGTAGTCCGCAATCCTGTAGCGTGTTTTTCTAAGTAATGCTATTGATAGATCAATGAACCTTTAGCCTTTACTTTCTGGGTAGAAGAAGAGCCTTTACTTTCTGTGTGGAACAAAAATAGATGTGGTTCTACCACACTACATACTGCAAGTTCTTAAAGCGGGGATTGAAATAGCAGATTACGCAATCATCAAAATACTTACACCGGGTAGGGTGAATAATGATAACTTGAACTCTCGGCAGGGATCTTTTCAACAACAGTGGTTGCCACAGTCGTTGCTACATTGTTGCCTCCAGTAGGTGGTGACAAAACTTGATCAGGCGTTTCTTTGGGACCACTTGGTGTTGGGGATGGAGAGCAAGGTGGCTTCAAATCCTCATAACTATAAAAACGAGATCAGCTCATAAAGAAAATATCCGATATGAACGATTCTAAAGGAAAACATCAGAAATGGCTTACGCAACATAAGGTGAAAGAGGCTTCTTAATTGAGATTTCTGGTGGGGCAGGTTTTATCTCGGTGATGGTGGTTGTTGTCCCCATGGCACCTGTTTGTGTATCTAGATTTTCAAGCTTTGAAACCGCATCGATAACATTCTTATTTTTCTGGCCATCAGGTGGAGTTGGAGTAGGAGATACAGGAGGCCTTAGATCATCATAACTGTGAAAGACGAGAACAATGAAGATTGTAATCATGCAGATGAAAACACTGTGTTGGACCCACAAACTAGTTTAATACTCGAGTGTTTCACCTTCTTCACATATATATAGAATGAAGGCAATATCTACCAGACTTTCAAAATTATCTAAATCTTTTACATTATGGCAACCTCTCAATGTTTAGACCTCTTAGGTGATATTCAAAGGCTGGAAAACATAACTGACTGGTTCGAATCATGTTGTGATTTGAAACAATCTCCTTTGTCAAGCAGACAAACCATAGAAAAGGTATGAGTTCCGGAGTATTTGATCGCATGTATATGAGTTTACCAAGTATAAGGGGAGAGAGGCTTTGGTTTCTTCACTTCAGTCTGAGTAGGTTGTTTTTCGGAGATGGTTCCTGAAGGTTCCAGGGAAGGAGTGGACTTCGGCACTTCTGGTTTAGCATCTGCATAACTTGGTTTAGTTGCACCAGCAGTAGTGCTTTGGGTTGGAGTAGGGGATGTAGGTGGTTTTGAATCTTCATAGCTTGAAAGATGGGAATATGAAAGAAGAGGTTCCAATCAAAATAGGATGTCATATTCAATATATAACAGGCAAGACTAATATGTCTACTTACACAATATAAGGAGAGAGCGGTTGTGTTGCCATCACTTTAGCAGTGGAAGGCTCCTTCTTAATTGGAGTGCTTGGTTCCTCAGATTTCATAGTTTTAGATAGTGCTGAATCGGGCCCACCCGGACCACTTGATTCCTGGTGACACGATAAGAAAGAATTTATTGGGCTCCCACAATAGTTAGTGATAGATGTGCTTTTGAGACAAGTTAATTCTTGGCTTGATCTTTCACAAATCTACTTATGGCAAGATGCCAGCGATTCACCCTCCCTCCTAGCCACAGGTCATCAGTAAGAGCTGGACCTCTGACCACTCCATCCACTGAGATTCCTAAACGATAACCTTTCTATTGCTTTGGCACCATATGAAGGATGGACAATCTCCCGACTGAATATAGAGGGGAGGCAACTATAGAGGAGCCATTTCTGCCTCAGGATCTTCAATATAGTTTCTTTTCAAAACAATTTAAAGGAAATGCTTGAGAAAAAGAGGGATGCAGAAAGTCTATTCCAATTGAGAACAATACCTCGGATATTCAGAAAGTGAAAGCTCACATCACACTAATGACAAATTAAGGAGCAAAAGAATCCACCTTAGCCTTCAGACTGAATTATTTTTTCTGCCTATGTTGGGAAAGCTGCTCTTGATAGAGCTAAATGATGTTTACATGTCCTGCTTAGATTACCCCTAATAGTCAAGTTTGAAGCATTGCAATGTTGTGTTCTGAATTTTCGTAAGTAGTTCATTCACTAATATCAAGTATGTTTGGTCTACAAGAAACACAAGTCAAATTATTCTCCACCCATTTATGCAAGAAAATAACAAAATACCTTTGGTGAGGAAATGTCAGCTCGTTGAGATGGTATCTTTGCAAGAAGTTCCTCCATGGGAGTCAACGGTGCAGTTGTCTCTGCAATTACCTCCACTATTTTACAATATGAAAGGCTGCGGTTTTTAGCCATGACTGCCATGAGCTCTGCCACCTGCATCAATGGAAGGTGCTCTGTCATTGATGGGATAATCAAAAGTTTCTTTAACCAAATATAGGTATTGATGTCTACATGAATCAAAGTTACAGATCAAAGATGACAATACTCTAGACCGGGTGAAGGTACAAATCCTAAATGTGTAGGTAGTAAGAATGAACCTCTGGCTTATTTACAATTCGAGTCTCTGTATAAAATGGAGGAGCAGCACTATTGAAGAAAAAACCACATTTGTACACTTGCAATAAGTCCTTTGGGGTCCACAAATTAAGCGCTTTAGATAAAGATCAGATGGCTCTTTGGCATTAGATCTTCCAGTTTCAGTCTTTTGTCAATGTATTCTTTAGACATTTTCTTCACTCAATATAACATGCAATATCGTGACTCAAGTTCTACAACTTTGAGATAGCAATCAGCAAGAAACTGTACAGAAAAAAAAATACCTGAAGGTTTGACACCTGGCCACCAAATAAAGTATCTTCCTGTGAGAGGGCAACATTATGAGTTTCCTTGTAGGCATCAGTAGGTCGCTCCATGCCTCCAGGCCTCACTATCTGAAGAAGAGTATTAAATGAATAAAAAAACACCAAAACCCCTGCACTTGGATAAAATTTTGTTCTCGTCTAATACTATTAACACTAACTGCGTAGGGAAGTCCACTAGCTAGCAGTGCTTCTTCTGCCTTCCTCTTCCAAATGAGGACTCCCCAAAACAAACTATAGAAGCAGAAGAGAAAGACCATCATTAACGATCATTAAAAGAAACCTCAAGAAGTATTTAGAGAATAATTCTCTTTTGTTGACTACTGAGCTATAAGCAACATATTGCAATATGTGAGGAAAACTTCTAGACTTACTTGAGAATAGCAGCAGGAAACCCAATCTTATTAGTGCCTAGTGAAGTAAGCAAAACGAAGTGTCCAACTTTTGCAATAGTTGCTGCACGGTAAAAGAATTTATCATACTTCTTGCATTTTGAAACTTCAAGAACATATAATTTGAAAACTTAATCAAGTTCGTCCTCAAAAGGAAAAAAAAAAACCTTATTTTCCTTCCCATCTTCCCAAATAATAGATTTACTAGCGAAAAAGGAATAATATAAACCCATTGTTTGGCCCTGCCTGAGTTCAGAAGCCCATTCCATGTGAAATTTAGGCAAGTTGGAGCATGATGATTCACAAGTAGGGGCTTAGCTTTCACAAACTCCTTGCAGCTTGTATAGATTTTGGGAAAGTTAAAAACTATAAGATCAAAGCTATTTATCCTAAAATTGCCAAGTAAGAATTATCCAGAAGTTGGCTGGTGTGTCTATGTTTCGGTCTTACTGGTATATCTGATATAAGCAGAATTCTACAAAAGAAAGACCAAACTAAAAGTAATTGCAACGTTATGGAATGCAAGTACTTCTAGGTTAAAGCTGATCTATAGATTTCTTTTGGGGCCAAAAGAATGAAATATTGTGAGATTTTAGCCCAGGTATTGCAAAAATATGAAACCATGTGGGTGTTAATTGTTTAATACTCATTCAAAGCCATAACCGATCATATCTTTATTCACCTGCATCAATAAGGTTTTTGGTAGCAAGGTAGTCAATACGATATGGTCCTGTGATATCAAAGACCTCCTTTTCACTGGCACCAATGCAGCATATAACCACAGATGCATTGCCTAACGCTGGTCCAATCTGATCTCGTTTCTCTAAGTCACATTCCACAATTTCAAGCTTTTCTACAGCTGGGCTACAGACCAAAAACAACCTGTTATTTGCTATAAGAGCATATCATTTTAAGTGGCAATGACAATAACCGACCCAAGTTACAAAGGTAATAGCTTCCACATGCAAGAAGAAAGTGATCTTTTCAAAGCATATTGTTTCTTACGCTGATTTCCTTCGCTTGAATTTTCAACATCTAGCTTCATTTGTTTAACACTCTGCAATGAGTTATTTGTTCTCAGTACTAATATGTTTTGAGTAAGATGGAACTGGAGCATTCTAATTAATGATTAAACTTGTACTTGCACAAGAGTTTCTGCTTTCTGAGTGCTCCTCGCGCCTGCTCTGACTCGGAACCCAAGTTTTAAAAGTTCCCTGAAGAAGATTGAATTTTAGAAACCAGTCATTCATATTAATGATAATTTTCCATCAGAGAGAAGTTAGAAGCAGAAAGCAACCTCACTGTTCGGGAGCCAACTTTACCAGTGGCACCAGCAACGAATACAAGGTCCTCATCTTTATCTTCTTTCTTCGAAATTGCTTCCACAGCCTCCGACCGGACCTTTTGTGTGCCTTGTAATAAATGCACAAACAACAATACACATGGGAATCGATGATATACAGAGTGTTTTAGCACATCCTCTGCGGGGGCAATAATATAGTTCTCTTTCTCTCATTTATAGTTTCGTTGACATAGTTGCAGTAACATTATAACAGGAATTAGGAATGGCCCAGTCCATTTCACTCTATGCTTTACTTACGACTCCAGATCAACTCATCCATTTTATATGTGTTGCTAATGTTTGTACTTAACTCAAACACATATCAAGCATGAATCTAGTTGAGCAAATTCCTACAATGAATAATTTCAGGTTGACCAGTGCAATTTGCAGGTGACCAATATTTGTACTTCCATTGGCATAGCTTTTGGAATAAAGAAGCAAAATTTCAGCTGGACTAGAAATATAGCCTACAACAGATTTTTCTGGTAGACATTAGTAAACAACTGTACAGGTGTCGATTGAGAAGTGCAACACAAAGAACAACCAATGCATTGGTTGAAATAGGTAGACCACTTGCACTTATTCAAAAGCTGCGAAGCACATCCGTTCTTGACAAATGGAGATAGGAAATAAAAGCCATACCAGTTGTCAAGTTAAAACGAACCCATTTCCCAAGTGGATGGAATGTAGAGGGCCAACAATATATACCTGAAGCTTGAGCTCTGATACCAAAAAATTTGAGCTTTCTGGCATTTGGCACCCCCTTTGAATTGGGAAATTTGAGCACTTGAACATGCAAAGAATGTTTTTCAATCGACCCACTTGGGAATAGGGAAGATATCACGGTGGTTGCAGTTGATGATCGCAGGGAGCAACGCTCCATTGCTCGGGAACGTTTTTCAAAACTCGTAGAGAAACAAACGGTAATGTCATCTTGCGGTGCCCTTTAAGCTATGCAGTTGTGGCACATCCGATCCGATCCACTCCATGTAGATATGATGGGTCCCGCAGAAGATCAAAGAGAGATTTCGCCAATGACATTTAATCCTATCATAATCCTGCAATATTTCTATGCCATCACTTATATTGATAACCAAAATAGTTAGCCTGCATTTGGTCGCATTTAGAGTTTATAACAACCTACAGCTGACCAAAGGAGAGATGAAGAAAGATTAACCAAAGGAACTTCGCTTAGAATTAGATATGAAGATCTCAAGTGACCTTCCTGTTTACTTGGTTCGTAAAAGGAGATGAAAAAAGACTAACCAAAGGAACTTCCCTTAGGGCAGGTGAAATTGTGATATTAGTTACTCAACAAGACACTGTTCTCTTCTTCACCGTAATCCATAAAACATTATAATATATTAATATGTAACCTAGGTTGTGTTTGTGTTGAAATATTTTTGGTATTGGGTTTTGTGTTGTTATTGGGTTTAGTGAAAAAGTGAAGAGAGAGGTAATTTATTATATTTTTTGTAATTTTTTATATTTTTATGGGAGAGAGAGAGATTATATTGTAGTATTTTATTAGGAGAGAGAGAATATTTTTGGTAATATTGTGTTAGCAAACACAGCCCTAATTACTGAACCGGGCGGTGTTTGAGTTTGTGAAAAGCAATCTTGTGGTTCAAGATTCAATAATTTGGCCTCTAAGATAAGAAAGTTGACAAAGTGTCCATACCCCGTTATAAATCTTAGAGACATGTGTTTAAGCGGGTTATTTAGTTTGAGAAAATGGTCCCTCTATCTATGTCTTAAAAGGCAAGTGGTAGGAGGTTTAAAGATCACAACAAAGTCGGTTCAACTAGCCTATTTTAGAGAGAGAAGGCAGACAACAAAGTCAGTTCAACTAGCCTATTTTAGAAAGAGACGTTCTGTCTTCTCTCTAGAATTTTTTCCTCTTTGGCTGACTGAACTGCTCATCTCACCTCTTTCTCCGGGGGCGGGAGACCCCTCTCTTCCTCTGCTCTTGCCTTCTGTGACCGGAACCCTTAATAAACCCCCACTTCTGACCACTTTTATGGCGCTTTTCTGGCAGATTTGGTGATTAGATCTACGTTTTTTTCTAGAGGCTTTTGAAGACCACAACCGACAGGAACGACATATACATCGATCGGAGAAACTTTCTACACCGGCTAGCTAGAGACTGGATGATGCATGTGATTTCACGCGCTGTCGCGCGCGCACGTGGATCTCATGCGCCCGTTCTTTTTTTCATTTTTCAGCGACAGGTGGTCCTATCCGATATGCACGCGTCAGGTGGCTGGCATATGGACGTCTAGGTGCTCCTCGTGGTCATCTTCGATGACTAGTCAAGCAGCGCGTGTAGGCCCACACGCCTCCCTATTTTTAGATCTGGTCGGTTTATCGCCTCCAGCTGTTGGTCCTGTCACCCTATTCCATCATCGGCTTTCCTTTCCGCTGGTTTTCTCAGCTTGCTTGTCACGCCCCGTGCTGGTACTTACCCCCTCAACTCGCGTATAGTAATCGCATGCACAAAGATCGGGGATTACCGCACGATAAAAACTCTTAGGATCGTTTAAAAGCCCTCGATTTTTCTTAGCGGAATATTTTTTATTAAAAAGATTACTAATAAAAGAAAAGCAGTAAAACGGTTTAGAAACTTTGATACAAAACAAATAACGATTTAAGAAATTAAAATCTCATATCGAATTAGGTTAAAAACTGATTTGTATCGGAGAAAGATTAAAAAAAGGAGAAAACCTTGTAACAAGAATTCAACATAAAAACTTTTTTTAAACAGACACGGTTTGATACAAAAGGTTCATTACAAAAGAAATAGGTCTAGGTGATACAAAAACCTAGAGTCCGCTTAGCCTATACAGCTGAGCTACAGAGAAACAAAAGGAAATTTGTAACATTAACATCAAAAGAAACAACAGACCCTGCATCTCGAATTCTTCGGTCTTGAAATATTCTCATGTCCTTATCGTCATCACTAGTATGTACGGGTTAATACCAAAATCTTCATGCTCATACAAGTCAATATCTCTGATATGCCCGATGCCCACAGCCACAAAGTACATACAAAAAGAATTAAACAAATAAAAGGGTGAGTCCTACTGACTTAGTAAGGGGGGAAAGGGAACATGTTATGAACAATTATAGTAACATGCCAATGAACAATGTAAATCATAAAATTTAAGTCATTAAGCATTGATAATCATAAACAGATTAACCATAGTATGATCAATGTAAAACAGGGATGGTGCATATGTTTTTTTTATCATTTTACTTTCTTTCTTTCTTTCCGTTCTTTCTTTTGTCACTGACACTTTCTTTTATAAACAAAAGATGGTAACCATAAGCATGAAACATTTATAACAATTAACAATATAACAATTTATGTTGAATGCAAGGCAATGATGATGTATTGGTTCTCATTCGTTTTACTTTCATTGTTCTTTCTTTTCTGTCACTGTCACATAATTCACAGTATGCGTTAAGTATGCATGTCTCATGTCAATGCCCATACATATCATTCATGATATGCAACACCTTAACCACACTTGAACTTTCTTTTCTTTTCTTTTCTGTCACTGTCACATGGTTCACAGTATGCGTTAAGTATGCATGTCTCATGTCAATGCTCATACATATCATTCATGATATGCAACACCTTAACCGCACTTGAACTTTCTTTTCTTTTTCGGTTCGATAGAGGTCGATACGATAGAGGTCAATACGATAAAGGTGTCATTTCGTTACTCTGTTCTATCCCCCAGAGCAGGGTTGTGCGTCCCCTCCCCTTCTATGAGACTGTCCTATGCTCCTTGCACCAGGACCCGGTCAAGTGTATATTGTTGCACGCCAGGGATACCACCCACTCCTTTCAGTGGTTGCTTGCACTATGCCACTGTGATCGGTACCGTCACCCGTTCATAGGACCACCTTTGAGTATGAGTTTCATTTCGGTCATTTCGTTCATTTCCG
Organism: Myrica gale; assembly: GCA_963930655.1. Taxonomy (NCBI): domain Eukaryota; kingdom Viridiplantae; phylum Streptophyta; class Magnoliopsida; order Fagales; family Myricaceae; genus Myrica; species Myrica gale. The sequence continues at coordinate 9,149,517 of OZ005606.1, read as the reverse complement.
GTCATTTCGGTCAGTTCGATCAACGGTTTCCCATACCTATGAGATGTTGATGCAATATAACATGGCATATGATGCAACATGACATGTCATACAACATATATCTAATTCATAACGATCCATCAATAACATGCGATATTTTAACATGAACATGCTGCAATTCATAACGGTCCATACAATATGAGCAAAAAGATGTTCATAACGATTCATCAATAAGATGCGATCTTTTAGCATAAAGATGTTCATAACGGTTCATTAATAACATGCGATACTTTAACATAAAGATGTTCATAACGATTCATCAATAACATGCGATCCTTTAACATAAAAATGTTCATAATGGTTAATTAATAACATGCGATACTTTAACATAAAGATATTCATAACGATTCATCAATAACATGCGATCCTTTAACATAAAAATGTTCATAACGGTTAATTAATAACATGCGATACTTTAACATAAAGATATTCAAACACCACATCTTTAAATAGGCAAGTCCAACAACTTATACACTTTTTCTTTTTATATATTATTGAACCCAATAAGGACTTGTTGAATGTAAACGAAAGGATTTTAGGGCTCTTTACTAATTTCAAAAGAAAATCCTTCCGGCAATGTTCAATTAAAAACCTCCGATCATGTTTTAAAAAATTTCCCGATCACATTTTTTTAAAACTATCCCGAGCACACTTCATAAAAATATCCCTAGTGCATTTGTAAAAATATCCCGAGTGCACTTGTAAAAATATCCCGAGCACACTTTTTAATAATATCCTGAGAACACTTTTTTTAAAATATCCCGAGTGCACTTGTAAAAATATCCCGAGAACACTTCATAAAAATATCCCGAGAACACTTCATAAAAATATCCCGGGTGCACTTGTAAAAATATCCCGAGTGCACTTGTAAAAATATCCCGAGTGCACTTGTAAAATTATCCCGAGAACACTTCATAAAAATATCTCGAGTGCACTTGTAAAAATATCCCGAGTGCACTTGTAAAAATATCCCCAGAACACTTGTAAAAATATCCCGAGAACACTTCATAAAAATATCCTGAGAACACTTCATAAAAGTATCTCGAGTGCACTTGTAAAAATATCCCGAGCACACTTTTTAATAATATCCCGATAACACTTGTAAAAATATCCCGAGAACACTTCATAAAATATCACGAGAACACTTAATAAAAATATCTCGAGAACACTTTTTTTTAAATATCCCGAGTGCACTTGTAAAAATATCTCGAATACTTTATTAATTAGTTAATCCTTTTCAAAGCTCCCCAATTTTACCTATTAAGTTAGATCCCTTACCTCTAGTTCAGTGTATACGACTTTCTTGAAAGATTAAAACACCTAAAAAGAGCAAGACAACAGTTAAGTGAAGAAAGGATAAAAGTTAAACTGTCGGGAAGAAAAGGTACAGACCGAAATACCTTTCCCTTTTATCCTTTGGTCTGGGTATTTTCTTCTGTTTGTCACAAGATCTCTCACGTCGTTTTCCCTCTCTATTTACTGAAGGTTCTCTCTTTGTCACGATCGCCGAATACAACAATACTGCCTATATATAGTCTAAACGTAACTCCCCGATGAATTCCCTCTGGCCACTCTACACCCTAGGCTAGAGGTCTAGGCAATAAATGCATAGCAGGTCGTGGCCATACAGAGACGAGCACCTAATCTCTCAAAATATCACGTATCCCAGGCGCCAATGATAAAGCCCCACCTAACACTTCCCATATAACACGTTTCTATTGTGAGCACTAAGTCAAGGTGCGAACGAATAAAAGAAGTTCACGTAGGCGGTTAAGATAAGGGAGCATTAAATGCGCATTCAACGCACTTAGAAATCCCACACTCGGGGTCCAATGCTAGGCCAGAAAATTCCCGACCATACCGACCTTCCGACTTTCCGACCAGAACCATCAGAACAGTAGACCAGGAGACCAGAAGATCAGAAGTACTATACACAAAACTGTTGCACATGGCCGACCAAGCTTTGCTAATGGGCTTGGCTTGGTTGGGCTTTAGTCTAGGTGGATTCTAGGCCAATTCCAGCCCTATAGAGAGGTAGGTCCAAGTCCAATTTAAAAACCCTAGGCCCAAATGTATGGCAATGTGAGAATTAAGCTCTCTCTCTCTCTGTCTTATAAAATATAAATGCATAAACTCAAATGCATAAAATATTAAAATCAAATTAGATCATTTACGTCACAATAATAAAAGGAAGGTAATTTAAACGACATAACAAGGAGACTCTCATAAAAAAAATGTTTATGAGAAAACAAACTAGGATGATGGAAAATATTAAAAATTATAATTTCGTACTTTATTCTGCAATAAGCTGGAAATAATTGAAGATTAAGCAAAAAAATTACATAAGTTGCATTTTTTATAGCAATTATCATAAAGAAATAATATGTAGATAAATCAAAACATCTCGGGTGTCACATTGCTGCCCTTTGTGGTCTTTTCACCCTTTATGGGTCTCTACCCGCCCTTTTGAGCTTGGGTTTGTAAGGCCGTTTGACCCTTTTACTCTGTGGCTCGTCGCCTTTCCGGAGAGTCTGACACGCCCCTTAGAGCATGTACTTGATGTTTTCAAACCTCATTGATCTTAATGAAAGCTTGCTATTTTGACTAAAAAAAGGGTAAGTGGTAATATGAATTACATTATATATTATTAATATTTATCTTAATTATTGTATCGGTATGTGTGATTTGAGTTTGTGACAAAAAAAAAATCTTGTGGTTCAAAATTCAACAATTTGGCTCTGAGATCATAAAAGTCTACAATGGTCCCTCCATCCATGCACTGTTAAACACCTTGAAGGGAAGTGTTTATGTGAGTTATTTAGTGTGACAAATTGGTCCCTCTATTCATGTAGCCTTAAAGGCAAGTGGTAACATGAGTTACATTATATATTATTAATATTTTAGCCTAATTACTGCATCGGTATGCACGATTTGAGTTTGTGACAAAAAAGTCCTTATAGTTCAATATTCAACAATTTGGCCCCTTCTAGGATCATAAGGTCTGCAATGATCCCTCCATCCATGCGTAGTTATTTAAAACACATAAGCGCCACTTAAAATGCAACACCCGTTATAGGAGTTAATAAAATATGCAACTTTTGTGAATCTATCACTTATCTCAAAAGTTTAAATAAAATAATAAAATAATTTTATTATTTAAATTATATTCTTTAACAAAGTCAACCAAGATGAATACATTCTCTAGATAACCATATTAGCCTATGTGGATTAAAATATGTCTTGTCATAAAAACTAAAGGTTTAAATGCACCTCATACTCATGTGGTATGCTTAAGTTGCATATTTGCCCTGTTGGTAAAAAATGTTGTTATAATACCCCTAGGGATATATTTTTGTTAACAAATACTCATTCGTCTACTTCTCATTTAAAAAACTAATGAAAAGTGATGACGTGACATTCCTCAACACGTCTGTACGAATAAAAATGTGTCACGTGTCAGCTGGGCCAGCTTTTATCCCTAATTTGGTTTTGATTTTTTTTTTTTAAATGACTAGGCATATGATGTGGCGAAAATGGGCCCAGATGACACGTAGCGCATTTTTATCGTACAGGCGTGTTGAGGAATGTCACATCATCTGTTAGTTTTTTAAACGGGAAGTGGATGAATGAGTATTTTGTTAACAAAAATATTACATTACAGGTATTAAAACAACTTCTTTACCATGAGGTCCATTTAAGCCAAAGCTAAATTAACTAGTTTTACACCCAATCAAAGGACAGCAGATTGAAGGCAATTGCACCCAGCTCTCCACGACAGTGTTCCTCCCCCATTCGAAAGCCCTAACTCTAAAATCCCCGAGTCTCTTCTGAATAACCCTAATACCCAAATCCTCCAATCCATTCCCAAATACCCAAATCCTCCACATACCCAAGACGGAGGGGTTGCCTTCTGGCCGACAAGTATGCGTAATAAAGTATTAAAAACTCAAACTTTGATTGAATGTTTCACATCAACACAGTGCTTGTCTTCAATGACAAAAATTTATCTTTTAGCCCACACAAATGAAAAACAAGCAATTTAGAAAAGAAAAAAACAAGCAAATATACACTTTGCTTGAGTGGACATTGTTTTTTTTTCATTACATTTTGTACCCTAAAATTAAGAGAATCTTCCCATTTTACACGCTAATCTAATCTAATCTAATAGTATATTCATCAATTAATTTAAGACATTTTATATTGTGACATTCCTCCTGTTTAAAACGCCCCTTAAAAATTATATCATGCAGTAATCATTGTTAGTGTGCATGTAATTTTTATACGCGAAACTAGGGATAAATACTAGTAGGGGCGTGACATAATAGACATATAGTAGGGGCGTGACATAATAGACATATATAGAAGGTGTTTGGGGTGGAAATTTCTACACAATTATAAAATAATATCTCTCTCATCATCAAAATATAAAATAATATTACAATATTCAATTAAATATTTCTCTCTTCACTTTTTTATCAAATTTTATAAAATATCTTTACTTTTCACAAATCTCAACACCCAAAATTTTCAATCCCAAAATTTTTACTTTCAAAAATCACCAACTTGAAATTTTGAATTAATTTGGATGGGTTAAATGTATTTTTTTTTCTTTTTTAACGATTTAGGTTGATATGCCGTCTGATGATGTATTCATCTTCGGTTGACCCAACATATTTATCAGCTCCTGTGACACGTGTCGCATTCAGACAGATGCTACCGGGCGAGGACGGGTGGTAGTGGTGCCGGTTGGAGGCAAAACCGCCCCCGTTTGCACCACTACCCGGCCCTGCTTAACACATAGCATGGTCTTGATTGTAATTTCACATGCCCCGCGATGTGATTGAGGAATCGTGAAAAACAACGGATCCGGTCCGATCCCATTACAGAAAACTCCAAAACTCCAAAAACAATAACAAAAACAAAAAGAAGAAAAACCACAAGGAACACGAGGTAGGTGGCTGGGGATAAAAGGCACACACCAGTCTCAGAGTACTCTGCAATTGTGCGCGCGCTCTCTCTCTCTATCTGCCATGGCCATCTCTCTGCAGCTCTGCCGTCTCCCCACACGTACGGACCTCTGCTTGCCAGAGAGCCTCGCCGGTGCCGGCGCTGTCCGGTGGCGGAAGCCTTTATCCGTTCGATGCGCCGGCGATTCTTCTTCTGCGTCGTCTGAGTCTTCTGTGGCGGTGGACTCCGCCTTCGATGCCAAAGTGTTCAGGAAGAACTTGACGAGGAGCAAGAATTATAACCGGAAAGGCTTCGGTCACAAGGAGGAGACTATGGAGCTCATGAACCGCGAGTACACCAGTGAGTTTTCGGGTGAAATCGGGCTCGAAAGAGCTTTTATGCCTCTGTTGAGTTTCCGATTTAAGTATAACCAAAAGGAGGATAAAGGAAATAAATCTAACCTTTTAACTATCCTGTTATCACACGAATAAACAAGAAGTTCTCAATCCAATTAACTTATGTGCAACACGGAATTGTTTGCGCGCCAACCCCCCCACCCCCGCGCAGCGGGAGAAGTAGTACAAGGGAATCAATCGGGACCTACTTTTTTGTCTTCTTAGGTGCCTTCGGTTTCTCAGCAGTCAAACGGAACTATTTTGATTTCCTTTTTTTCTATTTATTCTTCTATTTCTTGCATGGGTCTATGTTGAACCACAGAACGGTTTTAACTACTGGAATTTGATAACCCTATGCAAAATTAGTAAATTACTCTTGGTATTAGTGCTGTGATTCGGAAAGCTCATCTGAATTCAGGCTTACTACTATGCACAAGGATTTATATGAGCTTGAACTTGGTCCAAGTTTAATAGCTATCTGCTCGTGCTTACATCTGCGTGAGTTATAGGGATTTAACCCTTTATTTTGTACGTTGTTCCTTTTGTCTGACCAAGTAATGTGGTTGTAAACTATGCTTCTGCGATTTGGTGCTTTCATATTGGATTGATCTGCGCGTGAATGTTGGGTTGGAAATTTCAGGTGACATTATAAAAACTTTGAAGGATAACGGGAATGAGTATACATGGGGAAATGTTACCGTGAAACTGGCGGAAGCTTATGGTTTTTGTTGGGGTGTTGAGCGGGCTGTTCAGATTGCTTATGAAGCGAGGAAACAGTTTCCAGATGAGAGGATTTGGATTACCAATGAAATTATTCACAACCCAACTGTTAATAAGGTCTCTAAATTTTGTTCCCATTGTTCATAAAGAATTGAATTTGGAAGAAACCTGCCAATTGTATCGTTTCTTGCTGTTTTGGATGTTTTCTGGTGCTAGATTCTGAGTAGCTACAATCCATGTTAGTGATGGACTGACTAATATACACCGAGAGAGTTTTGAGAGAATAGTCCTTCTCTAGGTACTAAAGGGAATTTCAGGGAAAGTTATTGATTTTGGAGAACATTTGCGGCATGCCTATGGTTCCGACTGGTTTCGTTTCATTTGCTTTATCTTTTGTCTCTGACATAATTATGCCACTGGTTGGGGTTCTTTAAGAGTTTGATTTTTACTGTTTTGAGAAGTCCCTCACCTCTTGTCTGCATCAATTCTGTATCGTTCTTATTTAATTTTATTAAGGAAGTGTTAATTATTTATGACAGCGGTTAGAGGAGATGGAGGTGCAAAATGTTCCACTTGAAGAAGGGAAGAAGCAATTCGACGTTGTAGATAAGGGTGATGTTGTGATTTTACCTGCTTTTGGAGCTGCAGTGGATGAGATGTTGGTTTTGAGTGACAAAAATGTACAAATTGTTGATACAACTTGCCCATGGGTGTCTAAGGTATCTTTTGCAGTATTGGTCGTTCGACTTGTCGCGAGTGCATTGTTCTGTCTAATTTGTTTTTTTTTCTTGCTCTGATGATATCTTTGTAAATTATTCTGAAGGTCTGGAATACTGTTGAGAAGCACAAGAAAGGAGATTACACCTCAATTATTCATGGAAAGTATTCTCATGAGGAAACCGTAGCGACTGCATCCTTTGCAGGGAAGTATATCATTGTAAAGAATATGGGAGAGGTATGTCCTAGATGCAGCTGATACCTACTTTTTGATAATGTTCTAGTGTTGTTAGTCTACATGCACTTTTGCACAAGAAATGTACTCATAAGGTGAACTTTTAAATGAAAGCAGGCAATGTATGTATGTGACTACATTCTTGGGGGTGAACTTAATGGATCTAGCTCAACCAAAGAGGAGTTTCTAGAGGTACAACTATTTTGCTGCTTATTTAAGCTTTTATGTCTAGTATTTGCTGTAATGCAGAGTTTTAGGGATAGTCATTCGTTTGCATGCAGAAATTTAAAAATGCAGTTTCAAAGGGGTTTGATCCGAATATCGACCTGGTAAAACTTGGCATTGCAAATCAGACAACAATGCTCAAAGGAGAAACAGAAGAGATTGGTTAGTGGCAGTTGTGCTAATTCAGTTTTTATTGTTACAGGAAATCACTACTTGTGGTATTTGTATAAAGTTTCCACTAACCCAAGAAGAAAAATACCTCTTTCAATTTCACAGGGAAATTAGTAGAAAAGACTATGATGCGCAAGTATGGAGTTGGAAACGTTAATGAGCACTTCTTAAGCTTCAATACCATTTGTGATGCTACTCAAGTATTGTTTCTTCTCTCTAGTCTCGTGGTTTTTGTTTGGTCAATTCTCTACTATAAGTATGCCCGAATACTGTGGTAGGGCATACCTTAAACAAGCTGTGGTCTTTAAAATCTTTTCGAAGCCATGGGGCTGTTCATCTGAAAGGAGAAGAAAAGGATTGATTCTCTTTCTCTTTCTTCAGGGAAAGGAAGAGAGAAGATATTTCTTCTAACCCCCTTGAGCATCTCACCACCTACCCCTAACATGCCCATGTGTAGACAACTTGCAGATCAGTGAAATAGCAAAGTTACTTTAGGCCAATGGATATCCAATATGTTTATGTCCATGATTCTGATCTTTCAGGTGGACTAGACATAATTTACATATTATGTTTTATTTGCAGGAGCGTCAAGATGCAATGTATAAGCTGGTAGAGGAAAAGGTAGATCTTATGTTGGTTGTTGGTGGGTGGAACTCAAGCAATACCTCGCACCTACAAGAGATTGCTGAGGAACGCGGAATCCCCTCGTATTGGGTTGACAGTGAGCAGAGAGTAGGTCCTGGAAACAGAATTGCATATAAGCTCAATGTAAGTGTGGAGGAATAGAGTTCCATTTTCTCAACCGATTTTAGATTGCAAATCTTTTTTCCTTTATTCGATTTTCATCTGAATACTCGTCTTTTAATCCTTCTACGGGATGTCCAATAGCACGGGGAGTTAGTTGAGAAAGAGAACTGGCTGCCAAAGGGTCCCATCACAATTGGTGTAACATCTGGTGCCTCTACTCCGGATAAGGTAATTTCCTTTCAGGCAGATGTTCTTTTTAACCATAAAAATCCGCTGTTGTGCTAGGTTAACTTCCAATCTGGCATGCTGAAATTTTAATTCCATTGGCTGTAGAAGTGACATAAACTTCTGTGGTTTTGGATTTCTGCTAGGTTGTTGAGGATGTCCTTATCAAGGTGTTCGACATCAAACGTGAAGAGGCCTTGCAACTAGTGTAAATTAGGCGAGGTCAATATCAGCACATCAACCAGAGTGTCAGTGTAACAATAACTCTCTATAGAGATGTATAATCGAAGGATCTATGTAATACAATCATGATAAGTGTAGTAATAACCCTCTACAGAGATGTGTAACTAAAGGATCTATGATATACAGGTCCGATGGACCCTATAATTTTTCTGTTGTATTAAAAGGATATGGTTATGTGGCTGTAAAGTCCATAATTGATGTTCCAAACTTAGGGGATCGGTTAATATGCTAAGGGCTTACGGTGCTGAGCGTGCTGATGCACGGCTTAGATCATTTTTTCAACATCTAAAGGCTGAGATTAAACCGCGTCAATTAATGAAATAACCTACCGGGTCAACCCGTTCAGCTGTGAATGACCCGCGAATTGGTGTGGACGAACGATCGACCGCTACATGAACAGGCCGATAGCTATGTGAACATGTCGAAATGAAGCGGTCGACCGCTACATGTAGATGTCGATCACTATGTGAACATGTTAAATTCGAGGGTCACAGTAAAACGGGTCGAACCCGGTGGACTATTTAATTAGTTGACGTGGTTTAATCTCAGCCCTTAGATGTTGGGAAATTGATCTGAGTCGTGCATCAGCACGCTCAGCACCATAGGCCCTCAGCATATTAACCGAACCCCAAACTTAGTGCACCTATGCGACACCCTTCAGTGCAGAAATGTAGCATATTGTACATAGTTCCTAGATGGTGTTTGCCGGGGCCACTCCCCACGAACTCGAGTACTATAGAAATATGCTTCTGCCTTAGAGTTAGTATATTGTTTTTCTTGTTCTTCTTTTCCCCGTTTGGTGGTTGTTGGATTAGTCGAAGTTAATTTTTCATAAATATGGTCAACACTGAACGATTTCCTTCAATCACAAGAGGTTGGTGGCGAAGTAATAGATCACGGCTTCTCTGCAATTATTAAATTCGGCTGATTAATGCCCATTATCCCTCGAGTACAAGCAACTCTTAACTTCCACAAAAAAAAAATACTTGAATTCCAAATGTCAGAAAACACAATGTTTGACTCCATTAACGCTAAGTAGTTGAACAAGGAAAGTAAAGTCCATCCATCTTGGCAACCCTATGTAAAATTTATTGAGCAGGATAGGGCCGTGGTGAGTAAGATAGGATCCTCCGATTCGAGTTCGAGTGGCTTTGGTACAGGACAGAGGAAAGAGACAAAAAAACATAACATTGAAATAGCTTACTTTATTTTGGTACCTGCCTTTATTTTGGATTCGGACTCTGGTTGTAGTTGAGCTGGTTCTATGCTTACTTAGAAAAAGAAGAAGAAAGAAATAGCTTACTTTATAGGGGCTTGGAGGTTTTTCCTATTCTTATTCCTCAGTTTAAGCTGGCGATGGGAATAAGAAAGGCTAGGTAGCTGGCTGACTATGAAGATTGCCCTCACTTGAAAGCCGCTTCCAATAATTACAATAAGAGTTGGGACTTATGGTTGAGCCTCTTATTACGTGGTCCGCTTTTATTTTTAAGAAAACAAAGAGATGAGCTTTAAGACATTCTTTGATCCTATATATTTAATGTTGATCGTGTAAAGTTTCGAGTAGTTGAATCCACATACGGTGTTTGTCTTCTTCTTTGTTGGGAAGTGGGGCGACATATTCTTTTTTTTTTCTGAAAGCAAACTCTGTATTAAAAACTTCAAGGAAATACAGAAAAGGAATCACAACATAAAATAAAAGCCGGAATACAAGAGGGGTCAACAAAGCCCGTCATAAGAGAAGAAGCTGCCCATTGGGCCAAAAGATGAGCCTGCTGGTTTAGGCGTCGAGGCACCCAATGTATCGACCACGCGGATTGCCCTTTGAAACTCAAACGTAACTGTCTGATGAATGCTTCCACTTTCCAGCACGGAGAGCTCAACGAGTCATTTAAATCGGCGCATAAAAGTTTAGAGTCAGACTCGAATTTATTTCAAAAAGCCTCACTTGCGGCGGAAGAATACCTGAGTACAAAACTCTCTAAAGTACAAAATCTTGATCCATCCGTAAATTGCAATCTATGAATTATGAAATGATACCCATTCTACAGCAAAAAGGAAAGAAATGTAAACTTCGCAACTATAAAGATTGATATTGTATTCATGACAATTTTCTTTCAGTTTGAACTTCTACATCTTGTATATGGTAACTGAAATAATTGTGAATGTGCAAATATGGCAGAGAAAGAAAGCACAAAATCTCGTGGCTTGGAAGTTTGGAACTCGACCCTGGAATCCTGATATCGGCTGAAAAACTATAGATTTTGAAAGACAACTCCAACTGCTGTACTTGGGATGGCGTGGTGTCCCAATTTGCTGACTTGGGACATTCAGATTGCATTCAGGCAACATTTTGGCTTCACCTCAAAGTTCAAAATGGGGATCTAATACCGCAAATCAAGTCCTCTTTCTTTGCATCTTAATCCCTTATAACCTAGCCACTGATTCTATCAGGTTCCCTGGGGTCCGATGATTCAACTATTTCTGGAACCCGATCAAGCAAGCGATTCATCTCCTCTGGAAATTCAGCCTTTGCTCGATTGGTTTTTCCTCCGACAATAACAGTTGTTCCATCTTGTACAGCCCAAATCTTTTGATTGCCCAGGGATGAAAATATGAACACGAGTATGAATACATTGCAATCATTGTTCCAACAAGGCAATATCGAACCAAAGACAGATTTGTTAAAACAACAAAGAAAAACAAAAATTTCAGCTGTAAACATCTGTTGCACCCTTACATTAGAGAAGTAATACTGCAGGAAAGAGAATTTATCAGTTTTTACCTCCATTTCAATTCCAGAACTGCATTCCAACATTTGTTTATTACTAAGGAATCACTCTCTAGATTACAAAGTGAAGTCATTTCCATTATATGAGGTGTTTGAACATCAATATCAATTCATAGGAAGCTAAGTATAACAAAATATTACATCATGACAAACCAAGATCAACAGGCCTTTAATTGCAAGTCCTGTAACATGTACAGCCAAAGAAAGTTCACCTGCGAATGAGATAGATAACTGATGCATGTTGTGAGCATTAGAGCACCAAATCCAGCCTAAACAATTGGCACCCCAGGGTCAGTCTCAGAAAAAAACATGTTAGTTCCAACACAAACGAAAACAACTTAACAAGCAGTATCCCATATTATTTAGTGCATGAGTTCTTTTGAGTCATCACCTTCAAGTCAAGGCCACTACTGCCTACGGCATCTACGACAACAATTTTTGTATCACCTATGTTAATTGGGAGCTTAGAGCTAGGCCGTCTAACTCCAGCGAATTTCCCTTCCTGATCGTATAGGACAATTGATTGTAGATCACGAGCAAGCATTGATCTGAATTCCCCATGAGAAAATAGAAAACAGAAATTAAACTAGATTAAATTTAGAAAAAGGCAAAAATGCATGGCTCTACTGCAACCATGCGCATTCCCTTAAGAAGAATCAGCATATCCAGTCGTAGAGAAATGCATACATTCCCTTTACATTAGGAGATTCAACATCTCCTACTGGTAAGAAGGTCCCATAAAGCTTCTTGTCTCCGTTGATCTTTAGAGGTGCCATAGCTAGATTAAAAGGTCCTTCACCATCCTTAAGAATTTGCAGTGCAGAAATACTCCAATCTGTCTGGTATATGGTAAAACCCCCAAACCTTAAAGGATCATTTACGCTAATGGTCTTCCTCATTACTTCCTTCCCATCAAGGTCAAACAGTGAAAGATCAGTGTCAAACTGTGACACCTACAAAATGAAAGAAAAGAAACCATCCTGAGGCGTCATCACTATAAAGTTACTGAAGGAACATGCTATATAAGGAAGCTACTGGAGGGGGCTCCATCGGTATAAGATTCACTGACCAAATTCCACTGGGTTGAAGGAGTTACCGGAAGTTGCCACCTAAATACACTTTTAAAAGAAAAATGTAGCAAATAATTACTTAAAAAGGACCTCCAAGAAGCCTGTGATCAAATGAAGATTTTGATGCCAATCTATACAAACTTTCGATAATATTTTGTTCTCTGCAATTGGGTGTGCACTGATGCAAAACAAAATCGAAATATACCTCTCCACTGTCATAATAGTCCATGTAGAATCTGTTGACATGAACCTCAGTATTGAAAGCTTCAGTGGGAATAGAGAGAAACCCGCTTGGGCCTAATACATCTCCAACAACAAAATTCAGCCCCTGTGGAACTGTGACTGAACCTCTGAAGCTTCCAACTGCACTAAGACTTCCACCAGCCATTATCAGCGGCATTGCTAAATGTACTCCAATCGGGGCAAAGCGATCAGCAAGCCCTTAAAAGCATAAAAGGAGAATCCTTTCAAGAAAACCTACAGCAACCAAACATTGGATTGCATGCGGGATATAGTCAATACAGGGCATTCCCGGAATTTGACATCTAGTCTAGTAAATGCAAGTCTACCCTAAAGGAGAAGCATGAACTCGTGCAAAAATACAACAGGCAGAAATTTACGGAATACAACAACTTAATATCAACTGAAATAAAAACAAAACTAAGCAAGAGTAAGAAGACACAGAAAGCAAGTGTAAAATGGTATTGCCTCATATCCAGATGCCATCAGAACAACACCTAAATCTTGAACCGATCCCCTGGGCAGAATGTCCGAATATTCCTGCTTGCGGATAGCCTCAGCGGAGCCTAGAAAATTCCATCTGCATGATTGAATTAAGTACTGAGATTGAAAAGTTTCTCCAACTCATTCCTGACCACAGAGTTTACGGATATGGCAAAATAATTCAATTAACCTTCTTGCGATCTTAACCATGGGGATCTGTGTGGTGTAAGTGCAGGCCATGAGTGATGCACCCAGGAGAACCAAGGTTCCAAGAAAAATGGGAGACGAGAACATGTGGTCAAACCCAAGGGTGAGAACCCATCTCCAAGTGAAGAATCCTAATACAGGGTTGTCTTCAGGGTATTTTTGAAACTAGAAGTCTGGAGCCTCACCTTGATCAATGAAAGTACCTGTAAAAGCATCGGATGCAAACAAGACTTGGTTTCATTATAACGCATCAGGTCTTGACATTGGAGCATTGGAGAGTACTTGCATTGCCAATAGAAGTATCAAGGTAAAGCAGTTTGACAAAAGGGCCATCTAATTTTGTAATAAAACTCATCTAGACTTTAATAATGAGGCAAAGAAGCGTACTCTTTGCACTCTATTCACATTTTGTGTTCAAATGACACTGAAACAATATATTGGTCATCTCCGGTGTACCAAGTTTTTAGTCACAAAATCGCAAACGGTTACGCAATCATCGATTTATAGAGACAAAAAACTAAGGAAATGGAAATATTATTCTCTGCTTTTGACCAAGGCCTAATAACTATATACCCCAACCGTACCACCTCCCAAAAATGTAAAAAGGAAAAGTAGAATAAGAAGAATTCTAAACTGGAAGTTAGAGCTTGAAAAGAGTAAAGATCAACACGACGTACCGAGGGCCATTAGACCAGCGACAGCCGACATTTCTCCAATAGCCAAAGGCAAATTGGACAAAATCATTAGAACCCTTCCAGGGAACCTCTTTGTTATTTTTTCCTTGAATTATTTTTTTGTAACTCCAATGAGACTTTATTTATAAGCCTTTGAAAACAATAGTCCACATTACTTTAGCAATGTGAGACTTTAACTTTAATACTCCCCCGCAAACTCAAGGTGGATTTGGAATTACAAAAAATAATTCAAAAGAAAAAGATAACACAGGAAAAATGTCAGAAGGTCGTCAGACGAATGCCGAAAACCTTCCTCTGATACCATGTTAGAAATAAAAATTATTTATACTGATAAGTGAGACATCCACTATGAGAATGCTCAATTGAGCTTATTTGTTTTCCCACTTATGTTTAATGAGATTACATGAGACTTTATTTATAGGTCTTTGGAAACAATAGTCCACATTGTTTTAGCAATGTGAGACTCTAACTTTAATACTCTTCACCAACCCCATGGCACGACCTCCACTTCCCGACTTCGCTGGAACCTTGCCATTCCCAGCGCCTCCACCGCCTTCCTCACACAGCGGTGGCGCTTCCTCCGACAGAACAATCTTCTTGGACATGATTTCGTCCTTGCTCTTGACATCTTGAGGGGTCTTCATCTTGCCAGTGATGGTGAATGGAAGAGTTCTTGAACTGTGGAGAGTCCGAGTTTTTGCTCTGTAGGGGATAAGTTGGGGTCTGAAGGTGGACTGGAAAAGATGGGATTTTAGGGGAAAGGTGTTTGGGAGAGATGTGTTTGGGGTTTTAACGGGACTTAAAGCCTCTATTGTGATGGAGATTAGGGAATTGGGTGTCTCAGTTTCAGAGCTAAACTCAGAGTCGTAACGACCATAGCCGTTAGTTTATCCAAAAAGCAAATATCTTTTAGTTTTGGGAAATTCGCGGTTTAATCCATGGGTTTTGCCCCCTTTAGCGGTTTCATCCTTAGAAAATAAACCCTAACAAAATACTCCCTAAAATATCATCTTGAGACAAAATAATCCTACTGTCAGGGTTCCGTGCGAATGTTTAACGACAGAGCCACGTCAGCTGCACATGTTGTCCATTATATTTGAAACGAAGTCGTGTGTGTTGGTCTAGGTGTCTACCGTTTCTATTCTTCCCCCTTTACTTTAGTTTAAAATCAAACGGCGTCGTGCAATTAAACCTTTAGAGGGAAATCGATTTTTTGTCTTAAGTGTTCCCAAGTGTTGGCCATTCTCGTCACTATTTGTACTCACCATAGTAGCTGCGATTTCCCCTAAGTGCAATGCAAATCTAAACCCTAGATCTGAGAAAATCTAAACCCTAGATCTGAGAATCCAAGTTCGGTAAGAGTATGCATTCACCATTTTGACACCACTAATGTCCATTGGGATTTGGGGGAAAGATTTGTGTAAAAATCCAACTGGGTCTGCTTGAATATTCGAAGTCAGCGACGTATTCGACTTTTGAAGAGGTGTACTTAGTCGACAAAAGGAAATGGGACAAGGTAGGGACTCATTTCTTATCTCTTTATGGGTGTTGGTGTTTTCAGTATTGTGTGTCTTTTGTTCGACAAGCATGAAAAGTTTGTTGACTCTTTTGGATTTATGCCTTGGTTTCCTTTAGTGCAGAATCTCAGTACTGTCTTTTGTTTTGCTGTTGTCTTTTTCTTTAGTTGTTTTCATATTCGAATTTGTCGCATATATTAACTGTAGGTCCCTAGGATTTTGGCATTATATATGAACGCACATGGCACTAAATGGAACAGATTTGTGTGGTCCTAGTTTAAAGGTAGCACATCCCTTGGTTTTGAAGACCTGTTGTTTTGTTTCGTTAGTGAGCCTTCTTTTTTAATTAAGTGGTTCCACTGTCAATTGGCCCATATAAAGTCTTGGTGTGTGTTTAATGCTGCACAATTGCTAAGGACATTTGCTGGAAAAGTCGTCTTTAAATCGTTCGTTGTTCGAATACCACAATTACAGAGTCAATGGTTGAATCATTTTTAATAAAAAAAATTTGAGTCTTAGTTACTAAATTAATTATTAGACTTGTTATTTTATAGTATAATTTAATCCTTAGGATCTGTGTTGCCAAATCTTAATTATGTTTTTCTTCTAAAATATTTTTTACGAACCTAAATCTTTTATTGTTGACGTGTAGGTTTGTTGAAGATAACTATCCATCATGGAGGCCAATTTCTTGGAGGTCGGGGTCAGCTTTACATAGGAGGCCAGACAAAGGAGGTGGGCCTAATGGAGCCCGATTACATCTCAGTAAGTGAAATTGGCTATGCAGTGAAGGAGCTTGGGTATATGCAGCTAGGTGACTTGTAGTACACTTTTGAGAACGAAAATTGGCTTGTTGTTAGGACTTTTAAGACGGACAAGGATTCAATAGTATGATCAATAGATCCCGAGTTGAGAAGAGGTCAGTCCTAAACATATATGTGGATCATATCGTTGATGAGGCCGAATTAGTTGATGACGTACAACCCCCATTGACAGTTGATGACGTTGGGCCATCGGAGTAGATGGGAACGATGATATGATTCCTATTGTGTACGCAATTGTGGAGGCGGAGACTCGAGACTCATGGAGTTGGTTTTTGGGATTACTTTTGGCTGATATTGGGTCTATTGACGACCACGGGTGGACCTTCATGAGTGACCTGCAAAAGGTAAATATTGAACTGGTCTAATTTGAATTACTTCGGTATTTCAATGTGAACTCATATCAGCTTGACTTTAAACTTGTATGTTGTTTTATAGGGCTTGGGACTCGTATTTGCGGAGGAGTACCCTGACATGGCTCATAGGTGTTGCCTTCGTCATATAGGGTGAGTTTTTCCAGTTAATTAGTTCATATCAACTGGCCTTGATATTTTTATTATGCAAACTTTTAAATTGGAACTTCAGGACCCATCGACAGTGGGACAAAATGGAGGTAGAGGCAGGGGAAGAGGGTGGAGAGGAAGGGGGAGCGGACGTGGCAGAAGAAGAGGCAGGGTAAGACATAATTGTTTTGGATACAAGTCAAATTTTGGTATTTTTTTGATAAATAGCAATGTAGTGTCTTCTTCTATTTATTGATTTTTGTTCTTCTACAGGATGCTCAAGAGGAAGCTGTCCAAGACCCCCAAGATTTGGTACTGGAGTCCCAGAGTGAACCTGGAAGCAAAAACAATAAAGTCATTTTGTCCTGCCATTAGTACTCATGAGCATGGCAACATTTTGAGTTACTGTAAATGGGTGTTAAAGTATTTTGATGAATAGTTATGTAGTGTGCTGTCACTTTGAGTGTTTTGGAAATGGGTTTCTGGCATATCATTAACAGTTATGATGTAATTTTGAGTTATTGGATATGTTTGCAAATGCTATCATTTGGTGTCTTAGTTGCGAAGGAAATTTCCATATAAGAATATGATGTCATTTGATAGTTGCAGCAAAATTTGTAGTTAACATATGCTGTAATTTGGTGTCTTAGTTGCAGCAAAATTTCGATATATGAATATGCTGTCATTTGATAGTTGCATCAGAATTTGTAGTTAATATATGTTGTCATTTGGTGTCTTAGTTGCAGGAATTTGGATTGGGTCAATTTTTATATTATTTGCAGCATAAACTTTGGGGTCCCACTTCTGCTTTCATTTTATTCTTTTAGTTGCAGCAGAAATACATATGCTGTCATATTTGATAGTCGCAGCAGAGCAGAAATTTTATATTAGTTGGATTTACAACGCATTAGTTTTTCCCAATCATTTTTGCAAGCAGCAGATATTTTCAATGGTATTGGTGTGGCTTCTACAATGTCACCACAAATTGTGTAAAAGTTGGCGTCGTCACTCCGTTTCGACACTTGACGTGTGTTACACATTATAATATTTGTTTCTAGGAAAATTTACTTTTTACTCCATAATTTTTTTTATACTTTTTAATTTAATTCTTCACTTTTAAAATTTTAAATTTTAAATTTTTGATTTTTTTTTTTACGAAATGGTTCTTCCGTCAGTTTGTCGTCCATATACTTAACGGAGTTCTCTGACACGTCAGCAAATTTATACAGGAAGACTGCTCACGATTAAAACATATATCCGATTGACTGCTTCAAATTTGTTGACGTGTTAAAGAGGTTCGTTAAGCATATGAACGATTGACTGACGGAAGGACCACTTTAAACAAAAAATTAAAAGACCATAAATTTAAAATTTAAAAATGAATGATTAAAATAAAAAATTGTAAAAAACATAATGACAGTTGAAATGCGTTGGTCTTAAAAAAAAAAAATCTGCATTGCCCATGGCTGATGCGTCATACCCCACCAATCATCTTCCTCATCCTCCCCAAGCCAACGACCACAAACACCCTCTTCCGAGTTCGTTACGTTCCCCATCCTCCCCAAGCCAACGACCACAAACACCCTCTTCCGAGTTCGTTACGTTCCCCCTCAAAAGAACCAAAAACCATCATGCTTCAGACCCTCTCCCTTCCAACCCTCCCTTCCTCCTCCAACTTCAAATCCAACTCCAATCACAACCCCAACTCTCTTCCTCGCTCTGCAAACCCTAAACCTCTCTACCTCAAGTTCCGCACATCCCACCGCGAGAACCTCCGTACCTGAAAGCTCTCCGGATACTAGAAAATAACAGTAAGCTCCCTTCCCCCGACACCGTCGCACACGTTCTCGCCACCGTACGTTTCCTCAAGTCCAAGGGCTTCACCGAAT
The DNA here is from genome assembly GCA_963930655.1 of Myrica gale. NCBI lineage: Eukaryota > Viridiplantae > Streptophyta > Magnoliopsida > Fagales > Myricaceae > Myrica > Myrica gale. The sequence goes on along the minus strand of OZ005606.1, from coordinate 9,130,640 downwards.
CGGATTTTCCGTGCCTCGCATTCCTTTGCCCCCAACTCTTCTCCTCCACCTTCGAGCCCACCGACATCGCTCCAGTCTTCGACTTCTTGGCCACCGAGTTACCCGCCTCACCCGAACAATCCCGCGGCTTGATCCTCCGGTGCCCCCACATTCTGTTCTCCGACGTCGAGTTCTGTCTCCGCCCGACGCTCGATTATCTGAGGCAGTTGGGGATTGAGAATCTCAGCTCCCCGAGTAACTTGAAGGCGCATCTCTTGAACATGCGAGCGGAGAAGCTCCGCGAGAAGATCGGTTTCCTGGAAAGCGTAGGATTCTCGCACGACGAGGCTGCTAGGGCTTGCGTTAGATTGCCGGCGATATTTGGTTACAGCCTGGACAACAACCTGTGGCCGAAGTTCAAGTATTTGGTGGAGGAGATGGAGAGGAGCGTGGAGGAACTGAAGAGGTTCCCCCAGTACTTCGGGTTTAGCTTGGAGAAGCGAATAGCGCCGAGGCATTTGCACCTGAAGGAGAGGAATGTTCGGCTCCCATTGAACAGAATGTTGCTCTGGGGTGACGAGAAATTTTATGCCAAGTGGAAGTGAAATATGGAATCGATTTTCTTCCCTTTTGTTTGGTCCTTCTCTCCCGCTAAATTTTGGCATGTCTTACTAAAGTCGAGGATTCGTCGGCAAATATATATTTGCATCAAAACAGAAGAAAAGGAAATATTCTTTACCGATCTTTGAATTCTGAAAAAACTGGATGGATTGGAGCTCTTTGTATGCTATCTCCGTCCTCGTCAAATTTTGGGACTTCTTCCTAAGCATACTTCGTTCAATCGATGAATAATTCTCTCAAATTTCTTACACTAAAGAAACATCACCCTTCACTCGACCCATGGTACCTTCGTTGTAGTTATATTTCATTTGCTCATTGCAGCTATCTTCCTTGGCTTTCGTCCCAATTCTTTTCTCCCATTAATTCTTAATGTCGCTCTTATTCTGAATGAATTATGGTTTAACCGCAACAGAGCTCTTCAGGAAGGAACACTTTAGCGCTTGGGTCTCTCGGTGTTTCAGTTTTACTGATACCTGGTATCTCCTATCCGAAATCGTTGGTTGAAATGGAATTCGATTTTTTTTAATGTCAAGCGGTTCAGGTTCGGGTTTTATTCCGGGTTTTGTATCATACCTGAGCCCGGACCGGAAAACTGATTTTTCTTCATTTAAAAACCCGACCCCAGATAAACCCGCTCTGACCGGGTTGGACCGGGTCGATTTGTTGGGTAGCGGGTTTTATGCCCAGCCCTATTTGCATGTGACAAATTGCTACCGAACCTCATTACATGACTAAGCATCACAACAACAAAAATAATTTGAGACGCTATATTTTTCTTTAGAGAGGAGATTAAATATAAAAAAAAAACTACATGGCGGAAGCTATCCAATAGAACAGTGTGCCCACAGGTATGTATGTTACATTATTACAGATGCATTTCCTAGTCTACTCAAATGTTATACGCAATTCAAAGGAGTTAGCAAGAAGAGATTATTAGTTACCCATGACTAAGAGTTTCAACTCTGTTTGGTTATCAGTTCAATGTCAGCTCCAATTTCAGCAATTTTGGTTTCTTTAGAAGTCTTTGCTGCTTTAGCAATGCTCTCAACATCAAAGTCCAGGGCTATTCTTCTCACGAGACCCTCGAGCATCTGTATCACGGAACATGGCAGAAACATTAGCAAGTAAAACAAGTGGCCGTTAAACATTATACAAATACATAAAGGTGATACCAAAAGATTGTTCCCTTTAATAAATCTAGGATTGCACTTTTGAACAAGTTCTCTTGCTTGACTTTTTCTTATTAAATGCCAAATTCTCGCCCTCTTGATGCTGAACATTATATTTCCAGCTTCATCACTCCACAACATCAGAAACAAAAATGTATTTGCCTTTTGGACACAAAAAACACTGTTTTTATTTCATGTTTTTCCAAAAGTGTCAAATTTCTCACAACATATTCACACGGACCATTGGGCATCACTCTTCCAACTGATCAGTGTCAATACCAATATCTAACCTGTAAAAAACAAAGAAAAAATGTCTTGGCCCACATCTTCATCAGGTGGTCCAAATCCTCATGTTCAGAAGTTCTCTTATTAAAGTACCTTTTTTTCTGGAAAAAAATGAAAGACTACATAGGACACAGAAAAAAATTCTAATGTATTCATGAAAGAAACTTTAGGTGCAGAATTGCAGATGATAGGTGTACTTCAATGCAGCTCAAGTTTAATTTTGCACACTTAGAATAAGTTAGTTCCGCTATCTTAAGTACGAGAATGAGAACATTGTCTTTGGAGCAATCATTTAAAAAGTGATGCGTCTTTTTTTTTTCTAGAAAAGTGATACTTACATGTCAAAACTGAAAGGATAACTTGAAAAATCTAGCCGGTCTTCAACAAAGTTAACCACAAGTCACACCCATAAACCCAATAGGGTACTCAATTAAAAAGCCAATACCCCAAAAAAAAAAAACAAAGAAGAAGAAAAATAATACCAATGATCCAATGGCAACTAAAGCACGGAATTTGGTATCAACTTCAAGAGTTTCCCCTTCCACAATCTGCAAAGACATATTTTTAGTATCATGACTTATGATTTTTGAGGATTCTCATCAACGAAGAGCCCTGAAGATTATTTGGAAAGAATAAAAGAACCCAATATAGTCCGTCTCAAAATGAGTGACAAAAAGAGCCTCTCAAGAGAACATCAAATCAGAGAAGGACACAAGTGAACATTTGCAAGTTGGGTGGTATGTGATTTAGACATACCTCAAGAGCTGCTGAAAGAACTTGAGATTGACCTCCTTCATCCTTCCTTTCAATTAAAAGCACAGCATAACTGCAAAGGTCACCAAGAAAAACTAAAGGTGAATACTGAATTTGGCCACTTACCAGGTAGTATAATAATAATTTAACGGCAATGGAATCGTTGGTAAACAAATATATGCCTCGACTTAACTTCTACCTTTCTCCTGGAATAACAACAGTATTACAATACGCAGGATAATCAGTTGCCTAGGTTAACGGGACAAATAAGTCAAAAAAATATGTGATGCAGGTACTAAAGGATCCACTTCACAAAGGTGTAGGCTTTTCCACTTAGTAGAGAAAATGATCTCTTCTGTGAAAGTGGAACAACTGCAAATACATTCCAGCAATTACTTACTTGAGTATCAAAGTAGAATAAGACAACTGTAAATTCTTGTTTGGAGAAGAATAACAACTTGAAAATGCATCAAGAATCTGCAAAATCAGTTAAAAAGATATCTCACCATTTGTATATAGAGAATAACTGAATAGGTAAACTGGAGATGCCAAAACCTTTGCAAACAGAGGTTTTGCTGGCTCTTTTTGACATGAACTTCTCAAAAACAAGCTAAAATGAAATAAGATTTAAACTGCGAGAATCCCATTATTATGAGGCTACAGTAATCATAAATCAACAGCAATGGTAAGTGCCTTTAGAGTTATGTTTTCACATCCATCTGGACATACACAGAGAATATTACACTTCAAATTTGGGGGTCAAAACACCATAAGAACGTTAAAGAAGATATAGACATACCAATGTAAAAGCTAGTATTGCAACTAAAAGGTTTCAGAGTGTCTAAAAGGAAAAAAGTTTGAAGCCAGTTAAACAACATTGAGTTTCCAACATAATCTTTGGAAATGTTTACATAGTTTCATCACTATTTGATGTACATGGCAAGAAGTAGCTGCCAGCAAGAATTACATTACCAGACCTTAATATGATGCCTATTGGTAAACACATACAGACAGACACTAATGACCACTCACCTGCTTGCGCACATGTGCACACGCACAAAATCAAATAAATGTCAAAACAAAACTAAGACCTCTGCTTATCATGTATGGTAAAACTCAGAAAATAAGAGAGAACAGATACTAACCTCACTACAATTTCTATGTAACCAGGTGTGGTAGCCTGGATTCTTGAATAGATTAGCTACTGCACGGATGCTTGTTAAAAGATTTGCTGGAATAGCTGGATTCATTGTGACTTTCCTGATCATTTCCACGAGTACATCTGTGAAGAGCACACAATGTTGACAGCAAAGATCAAATTTGGTAAAAGAAAGGAAGAAGCATGCTTGAAGGCCTCAAACAATCAGCTCATTTAAGATTCCCCGATGGTATAAAAGCAATTAAACCAATATTCGGAAATAGAACATCATCAGTGTCATCTTTAACTCTGATACCATTTTCAGCTTCAAAATGCTTGAGAAGTCCAGTTGACCAATCTGGGTGCAAAACAGCGATTCTCAAAATATCAATAACTGCAGATAGACAGTAAGAAGTCCACTAAGTGAGCAAAACATTTTCCTGGAATTGTAATGCTATACAATGATTATAGACAACAATGACAGCAACACAAAAACTGTCCAATATGATCCAAGAACAAGTGAAAATCAAACCAGTCAGAATTTAAAATAAACAGCTCATATTCTGTATTCTATATAACTAAATGTAACTAAAGTTAGCACGTCATACTCTGTATCTGAGTATAGAACTCGGTAGAGCATGGAGCTCTGTAATACTACCACAAAGTAAACTTGATTGCACTTCAATGAGAATAAAAGCTTTGATTTAGTAACCCACACACAGGGGAGGTGACATTAAGCAGCAGAAAAGAGGGAAGGCAGGGGGGAGGGGGGGGGGAAGATGATGGTCTCACAGAGTATCAGAATCATTGAAGAAATTTTTAAGCAAGAACTAAGGAAAAGTTGTGAAATATCATATAGAAAGCTCCTAACCAACTTTTAACTTAATGTTGTACCTTTTGATACTGTGCAGAATCAAACCTGGAAATATGCTCTATAAGTGCAGAATCCTTAGATCTTTGGTGTACTAACCTGGAAATATCAAAGCAAGCGGCCATGAATTTAGCAGCTTCAGCAACAAAGCAATATCAACATCTGCAAATTTGCTACAATGATAATGTGATGTGTCCTTCAAAAGTTTGACAATGGCACCTAGTCTGGAAAGCTCAAGCTCCGTCAAAGATAAATCCCTTTTTTCCTACAAAAGATTTCCATACATTCACATTACTCATAAATGTACTATGTGGTAGATTTTTTTTTTGATAAGTAAGACAATTTTATTAAAGATAAAGAAAGCTGACAGTACAAGAGACTATACCGACAAAAACTAAAGCAAACACGCTAAAAAAACTAAGAAAGTCCGAAAAATCCACAAAAGGACAGCTTATAACTGAATTAGCCCATAGGAACAAAGAATGCAACAAAAAAACCCCCCAAACTAGCCAAAGGCACAACCCTATCTTCGAAACATCTTCCATTTCTTTCCCTCCACAATCTCCACCAAATGCAAGCTGAAATCATCTTCCAAATGACCAATGTAATTGGATTCTCAAACTTCCTCCTCTAACAACGCACTACCTTCCTATGCATAACCCAATCATAGTTAAGAATTCTCAACACCTGCCCCCACAATCCTCTAGCCACCGAGCAATGCAGAACGATATGATCAACCGTTTCTCCATCGCTCTTGCATAAGTAGCACCACTCAGTCACACAAACACCCATTCTCCTTAAGTTGTCAATGGTCAAAATTTTCTCATGAGTGGCCTCACAAACAAAGAAAGCTACTCTAGGGAGAACCCAAGTCCTCCAACAAAGATCCCAAGTCACATTGGAGCCCTCCATAAGCAAAGCATACATCAATTTCACAGCGAAGACACCACTCTTAGAACCCCTCCAAAGCATTTTATCCTCACTCCCTCTCCTCCTACTCCAAGAATAGAGTAAAGAACAAAACTCCGAATGTACTACAAGAGAGCAAGTTGTTTGTTTTACTTCAAAGCAGAATCGAATTTGTGATGTGCTCTTGAACCACTCAAAGAACATACCGTGTCAGAAAGTAGAGCATTGTTAAACTCTGTAATCTTTTTGAGGATCCCATCAAACTGAGCCACATCAAAAACAAGCATTCCTTTCTGGAAACAAAATGATTGAAAAAAGACAAGAAGTAAATGACCTGATGAATATAACCAGCAGCATATCTCCTTTCAATCCACCCAATTTATGAACTCGGCCAGCAATATACCATATATTCAAATGATGACTCCGAAATAGAAAGCAGACAAACAAAACAGAACTCGCAATCCAGTTTTATTCCTGAAAACCAATATGGCCTTTACAATCACTCAAAATATCATTTTGCACAAGTCCCCTGAACATGTAGATGCACTTCCAAACCTTGACTGATACATCCAAACCTAGAGACCCAAACTGTGAGAGCATACCTTAGGAATGTGCTTGAAAGTGGGTTTTGCTGAAACAGCTGCTAAATGAATAGGAATATGGAAGAATATTAGACCCCCACAGAGTCCCACATTGGAGGTTGAAGTTAAGGAAATAATAGAGTATTTACATAGGTGAACCAATAAATAACAAGTATTTCCAATTTTTTAAATAAAAGAATACATACCAGATGTGTGGGATGGTGCTCCAGGTACATAAGCATTAGCTGAAATCATAAACCAAAAATATTAATCAAGAGAGAAGGAAGAGACCACATAAAACAAGAGAAATTTTCATGTCATAGAGCCATAACAATATCATACTTACAGCCAGTATAGGGATCACGAAATGATGAATCCAGGGTGAAGTTATTTTGTCCAGAGTTTTGGAGTATGAACTCCACAATCTGTTGCCGATAGGAAAGAGGAAGATTCTCCTTGAGAAGCCACTTATCAGCAGTAGCATAAGGATTATCTGGAAATATTTGATCTTACGTCAATGTTTAACTCCTTGATTCATTAGCTGCCATGTTGTTAGTTGAAAAATGTTGTGAAGGATGTGCTTTCATTTTCTTTGATACTACAACAATACATGCACCTATATACTTAGAAGTGAAAGACATCAGAGAAAAAAATTAAAACAAACACAATAGTGTGACAAGGTAGGAGGGAAATGAAGAGCAATAAATACAGTAACTATAAGACCACAACTAAACACAGGTATGAGACAAGGAATACCTGATCGATTGTAGGGCAACTTACGAATAGGCTCGCCATCCCCGATGTCAACATCAAATACTGAGTAATAATATAACAAAAGGTTTAAAAATTGTTCTCGACAAAGGGTCATACATATCAGAAGTTGCCAAAAAACATAAGATGCTAACCGTAATCATATTCAATTCCATCAAGAACAGGACGCTTCATGCTGTCATCCGGTCCATCAACAACTTCACCAATCTAAAAGTACAATTTAGAGTAAACTAAATACTCCACAGGGAAAAAAAAACAGGAAAAGCGACAAGCAAAGTGCAACAGAAACTAAGCATTTACAAGTATGCGAGGAACAAACTAAATCTCTGGCATCTATAAACTTCAGTAGTCTAAGCTCAAATACAATACACTTTTTTTTTTTGATAACGTGGAAATCCCTCAAAGCCGGACCCGTTTGGGCCAACTCTAAAGTAAAAACCACGGCCCTCTGGACCGACCCCACGACCCAGGGAGCAGATAAGTCAAGAACTCGCCCAGCAGCAGGAAAATTCATCCCACCCTTGAGACTCGAACTTGGTACGTCGAGCCCCAAGGAGGATGTCCCTCCTAACCACTGAGCTATCGCCCTTGGGGGTCAAATACAATACACTTAAACTTACACATGCATAAAAGAAAAGGAAATTCAACTAGAATAACCAGACATAGGATAAAAACAATATTAGGATATCAGCATGAAAGTGCAGGAGACCATTAGAAGCATAACTCGAGACTGCTTCATAACCCCATGCAAAATAGTACCAAATTACTCTTATCAAAATGAAGAATGTTTTTGGGATGTCACACTCAGATATGTTGCAACAAAAAGATTCCACATCAATCCAGGCCAGGAATTAAAAGAAAGCAAAAACACTTCACTACTATTCAAGAAAACAATCATAACAGTTACGAAGGTACAAACACCAAAATGAAGTCAGACAAAGGGCAAAACAGGAAACAATATGGTTGAAAAAAGTAATATAGACGACATCTATGTGCTTATCAGATAGTAAACTGGATATGTCAACCTCTTACATGAGAAGGACCTTCACTTCCTACATTTTTCCTTAGACCAAAAATATGTTGAAAAAAACTTCCAGCCATTGTAATCCACTATCTATGAAAACAAAGAGGTTAGAAAGGTTAGAACTTCAGAAAAAAAAATGCACAAACTTACAGAGCATTGAATTCTTAAAAACACCACAACAAACAAAGGAAGAAAAAAGAATTATTCCATCAAGTGCCAGTTCAGCAACCACTTAATGCTGCAGAGCAATAAAACCATTATGCAAAATTGCTGAAGTTGGTAGAATGAAACTGAAATTTACTTTATCCCACTTTTGTTCTCTCAAATTCCACGCATATGCCACACCATTGTCGCCCTCTCTGATGACTTTTGTCTGCCCATCAGTGTTGCCTGATAGGGGGGGGGGAATGAAATACGAGTTAAATAGAGGAAGTACTACAGGACAGCAATCTGGTTGAACATATCAATCCTGCACGAACATGGAACACAGTTCTTGCATAGATAAGAAGTAACGGGAAAAGGAAAAAGCCACTATGGCATTATTCATGGAAACTATTTTTTTAATCTCATTTTACAAAATTATGAATCCTTCAGACAATTTTGAAAAGAATAGAAGGCAAAGCCCAGGTTCATGCCAAATTCATGCAACAAATGTTTCCTACATTTCTTACTGACAGAATTTTGTTGTACAAAAGAAAACCCCACTTAGCATTTACTAGTATGATTTGCCATGCTAACAGAGTACATTAAAAATTAAAAGGAAAAAAGAAGTTGTCTTTGGTTTCACTACAAGAGAACTTGTCACCCTGAACTTGAAATGGATATCGCCTAGCAACCAGGGATAACACAGCAGGGGAGCTGAGGGGGCGGGGACCTGACCCTCCTAACTATTTTTGAGATACATAGAAAGGTTTTGGTAGTTCCAATATTAGGCCCCACTAAAAAGCCCTTCCATTTACAAAAAAAATACTACAAGAATCACCCCCATCCTCCTCTCCTCTCTCCCCTCCAAAACAAAGAAGAAGAAATAAAATTATCATTATTGTTTCATCTCCGGTAGCAACTGAACTCAAATATATTCCATCAACGGGACTAACACAACATTGAGTAAAATCTTTGAAGAGAAGAGTATTATTTAAAATCACACCTAGAACTTGTAAAGCCTCCAACCCTGGTAGATCTTCAAGTTTCAGTCCTCCAATCCTCTTCCTAACACAAACACCAACATGCAGATAAGTCAAAGCTGACAAATAATGTTGATCCAAATAGAAATTTGATCAATCACCGAATTTGGACAGAGAGTTACCAGAACTCAGAAACAATTTTTAATTACAAAGAAGCAGAGAGCTTCAGAACTTTTTGTTTTTTTATAAGCGCAGAGAGCTTCAGAACTGTAACAATGTTATGAGAATTAAGTAAAAGGATTACAAAAAAAGGTAAGTTAAGAGGTTCAGGATGTTCTATAATTTTCAAGCAATGAAAAAAATAGTGAAGTCCGTACAATAAAAGACCTAAATCAGAAGGTGCCAGAGGATTATTATCTCCCTGGCCCTGATTCCAAAATTGCAAAATGCACACAATCGTAATTACAAACTGGAAGCTGATGGATATCATACCTGCTTAGCTTGTATTGGGCAAGTTGGGAAGAAAATGACTCTGTTGCTAGTGAATCAGCAATCCTGTCCTGATGAACAGTCCAAATACGTGTAACTCCATCTGAACATGCAGTCACAATATCTCCATTCTCCAAGAATTTGGCATCCCAAACACAGCCAGGATGCTCTATGCTCTGAACACAAACTCCATCTGAAACATGACATGCTTTAGCAGGTAAACATTCCAAGCCATGTAGGGTATTAGACTGCAAGAACCAAATTTTATGCATTGTGGTTGCAGGTTACTTCATACAGAACAAATTATAATGGAAGAATAATTTTATACACAGCTTTATGTCAGAAGACTCCTACAACTGGCAAACCTCGGATAACACTGTCAAGAAAGACTTCTTCCATTCCATGAACATTGAGATTCTTATTAAGAGGCTGAAAGAAAAGAAAAAGCTCTGCAAGATAACAGCCCCATAAATGAAGCTTTTACAAATCTTTTTCCCCTTGGCCAAGATCATTTTATTCATAACTATGCAGAGATAATTCATCACATCCAAGTTTTGTTGGGTAGAGCATTTCCATAATCATAAAGAGTAGAAATAGGTAATTAACACAGGAATTGAACAAGAATCGCACATGCGATATCTACTGCACATAACTTCTCCAAAAAGAAGCATGAAAACCAGATACAATCACCTTTCCATATCTTTGCAGTATAATCTTCACTACCGCTGACAATAAGCCCAGAGATGTGTGAATCAACTGAATAGACAATGGAAGTATGACCAACCATCTCCATTAATACTTGACCACTTAATTCCCATAGCCTGATGGAACTGTAGCGATGGAAACAAAATAGAAATCAGGGCCACCTACCATGCAAAACAAATAAGTACAAGACAAAAATATTGAAAATTCACACGGAACTCAAAACATAACAAAAAATGGAGTAAAAGATGAATGAGCATATTTCCCAGAGATGCCAAAGAAGCTTTGCAAAATCAACAAATATTTACAACCAATTAAATCATCAAAAAGCATCTCTGCAATCAGCTTTTACTGTCTAATACGCTCCAAAATCACAAAAGAGGTAGGAATCCAGAGACCCCTTATTGTCTTTTTAACCAATCAATATCCAGGCACCAAGCAAAATGCAATGCAGATGTGTGGTAGATCCCACATTTCTTTCGTGTTTGGATGTGTGTTCTCTCTCTCACACACACACAATTGATTGTTACGTTACTCTTGAAAAGAAAGAGACCCTACCTAAGAAGATTATCCATGTAAAAGGTAGAAATTACATGTTCCAAATGACTTACATATGGAAACACATCAGATTCAACTTCTCTACTCTTCCTATAGAAAACTTAATCTTCTTAGAAGGAATCTTGATCCAAATGTCAAAACCAGTGTTCATAAAGATATACATTGGAAGTAAATCCCCATAACAGGATATAAAAGGAAAATCACTGCAACAATTAACCCACCCGTCATGCGATGCCGAGAGGACTCCCAAACCTCGAACCGTATCTGCAAATCCACAAGGCTTACAGATGCATGCTCAAGATAATAACTGTCATACTTTGGCACCAAAGTTTGAGCAACAGAAGGATGAAAGTGCTTCTACCGATATAATCCTTTATAATATAAGAGCAAGAAACAAAACCCAGAAAAGTTCACACTTGAAAAGCTTTCTCAGTTTTGCAGTTCATGGGAGCAAACAAGCATGTTCTAACTCTAATATCTATCTTTGTAGGCCAGCCAATGTTGGCATATCAATTGCAACCAACTTTGGGAGTACCATCAATAGCATACAGCGTCAAGCATAACATTCTTCTCCTCCATCATTCTGAATTCAAGTCACAGCATTGTTATGTTTAGGTCTTACATCCAATCAACTAAAATGAAAGAAACTGATTACATATTTTTTTTATAAGTAAAAAGAAAAGAAACTGATTACATATTTTTTTTATAAGTAAAAAGAAAAGAAACTGATTACATATATAATCCAATTAATCCAGTGTATGAGGTGCATAACTCACACTCTGAAGGATTAGCTTCACAAAAGGTGTGAATTTTGGTCCAAGCCATGGCTTAGAAAAGACCTCGGAATTTGAGAGTCTCACACCTTTTTCTATTGGCACCTAACAAGTACACCCAACGGGATTTGATCCCGTGATCTCTCTCAACCCTTTTGCTGAAAAGGGAGAGGCACCTTTAAACTAGAGCTCCTGGACAAGGCTCTCACACTTCTTGTAAAGCAACAAAAGTGTTAGAACTACCTACTACCTGGAGTGCCAAAAAAAATCATCACACCATGTAAAGCACTAAAACAGAGGATTACCTTTGTCAACATATCTAACAATTGTACCAGGCAAATCATAATACTTATGACAAGCTTATTCCACTTCTGACTTGTAGCAAGCTTGAATGTTTGATTATCACTCAATGCATGGTTAAGAGTAAAAGCAACGGTTCAATATCTACAGTTACTTCTATTCCCTCAAAGATTTCCACTATTAGAATAGAAAAAAATGCATGATGAAGGAAAATAAAGTGAAAAAATATAATACCTGTATGTCCAGAAAACGTATGTACACATGTCCTTCCTCTCCAAAGTTTTAAAGTTGTATCACTCGAACCTAATTGGGGGAAAAGAAAAACGAACACAACAAGTTTATCCTCAAAACAATAGTTGGATCTAAGCATCTGATTCCAATGTTAACAATAGCTCAAAAAAAAAACCACTTTGGCGATCAGCCATCTGCTGAATTCATTATACCCGTCAAAAGCTCCCCTGAAGGCAGTTTTATAACTGCTTGGATTGCTGCTTTATGAGCATCCCAGAATTCTATAGGTTGGTCTTTTCTCCACCGTCTCAATGTACTGCAGTAAAAGAGCAAAATCACATCCTGATTGAAATTCTCCAGGTACTATATGTATAACCTTAAGAGCAGTGCACAACAAGCAATTCAAACCAAACAAATAGCGATATATAATTGAAAAAAGAAAGCGTGGAAAACATGACCGAATCAAAAAATTACACTACATATGGTCAATTAATAACTGAAAGCAACAGATTTCTGGATTATTTTTACTTTTTGTTTTCCTGGTCGGCATAACAATGTGGAAATGATAAAATCACACAGTTTTTTCAAAGAAATGCAAGTCATGCAGTTCAAAGATTAATGCCCGTGTCTTCATTTTGAAAAAGAAGAAATTCCCAACCTTAGCTTTAAAAAGCTGAAAGCACTGAAGTATCCCCTATCTAGTAAGGTGTTTGTGCTTAATGAATTCTATTTTGATAACGAAAGACTTCTTCCATAAGCGAGCTTTAGCTAACCCCAATGAATGAGTGTGATACCCAAAGAAAGAAGGAAGAGGCCCCATACATCAGAATACAAGAGGGCTAATGGAATTGAAACAATCCGAAGAGTGGAATTCATAGGTCTTGCTTGTGTTTGGCCAGTCTTGTGGTTGGACAGAGCAATAACAACTAGGCTATCGAAGGGATAAAAAGCACCAGCAGTTATCTAAAAGCTGCTTTGGTCTTCACGTATGAAGACCAGCAGCGCTCATTTTTTTTCTCTCCATTTGATTGATTCTTTGTATTTTTTTCAATGTGTTCTTTTCTTTTGTCCCTTAGCAGTCTATTCATGAATGATGATGTAGTTGAATCTTGCCCCTTCAGTACTTACTCTGATAACTTTTAACTTGACCAAAAAGATTAATACATGAAATAGTCACTAATAAACTATTACGGCCACCAGTGTACGGACTGAAGCCGCCCAATTTATGTAGAGTGACAACTCACCAAATAGAGGGTAAGGGGTAGGGGGTAAGAGAAGAACCAGACAAATATCTCGTGAAATGAAATCATCCCCCCCGGCCCAAACAAAAGATAACGCCAAGCGTAAGTAGCTTTGAGAAACATAATTCCTCAATCTAAAAACATGCAAATCGTGTGAGGACGCCACTTCTTCTGAATTGTCAACATAGTCAACAGAAAATCCTGGCACCTCTATTGTTTTGCGAATGAACACCCTAATAGAAATTAACTCATTCCGAACAACAAATAACAATAATGAGAAACAGCATAAAAGTGCAGGGCCACCAATAATTCAGCTCAAACATCTTAACTCACCAATCGACCGAGGATGACACAATGTCCCCGTCATCCAAAGCAACACCGGTCACCTGCAACTGGTGACCTTTCAGCGTCTGCACCATCTCACCAGTTCTCAAGTCCCACACTAAAACAAGCGTGTCCATGCCGCCAGACACAAGACCACCCTCCGGGAACTCCTCGTTCGGTGAAATCCAGGCCAAGGGACCCACGAAGCTCGTATGGCCCAACAGAATCTTCGACGGTGCGGACTTCCGTTCATCTGACGGGTCCAGGGACCAGAACCGCACGGTTCGGTCCCTAGACGACGTCGCTATGCCCGCATTGCCACACACACAAATTCCACGAACCTAGTTATCGCCATTTACACAACAATAAACTAAGTTTCAGCCAACAGTACCAAAATAATTCAGTCCATTGGGTAACTGAAAAATTATTCATCCTCGAGTGTGAATCAAAATAGAGATCGATCCGTGTAAGTGGAAAGCAATTCAGAAGTAGTCTAAATTTGGAAATCGCTTTAAAAGAGGTATGGGTTCGAAAAGGATCTTACGTCATCTTCGTGGCCTCTTAGTTCACAGCGCAATTGGTATTCTTTGAAATCGAGCTCCATGTCAAAATTTAGAAAGGGAGACAGAGAGACAGAGCTCCGAGAGTTCGTGTTTTATGTTCTTTTCTTTTCCACATACAAGAGATTAACGAAGCGAAATATTTTCACCCAGTACTGCTCAGCTGACAGCTCGAGTGTTTGCCAAGAAAAGGGCTATCCAGCACCTGTTGACCATGGGCCGGGCCCCGGGTCTGCTTGGCCCGCCAATGAAGGAGCTTGAGCTTGAGCCTGAGTTTTGGCCTAACTCAGGGAGGGTCTGTGTTGTAAAATTTTAGTGTTATTAAAATTTTAGGTATTGAGTTTAGTGAAAAAGGGAAGAGAGGTAATTTTTTATATTTTTTGTAATGAAAAAATATGATTTGATGGGAGAGAGAGATTATATTGTAATATTTTATTGTAAGAAGGTGTAAAATTTTGTGAAATTTTACATTGCAAACGGACCCTTAGGCTGAATATTTTTTCTGGACCGAGGCTTGTTGCTTAATCTTCTATTAATTTAAGGAAAATTTGCTTTTTATTCATAAGTTTTATCCCTTTTCATTTTTAGTCTGAAAATTTAATGACTCAAAGTTTTAGTTGTTGATTTTTCATCTCTTTTAAATTTTAGTCCATCTCCTGCCTTTGGTTAGTCTGATTAACGGAAATTTCATCCACATCATGTCCCTCCAAATAAGTATCAGCTGTCCACGTCAGATTTTTTAACTAGGGATATGTTCGTTTTCACACTTTTTTTAGGATTCTAAGTATATTCACAAATCTACCACCGAACATATTCAGAATTCAAACACAAAATTCAATACATTTTACACAATCTCCAACAATTTTTTAATTTTTTATTCAACATAAATTTTCTCTCTCTATACTTTTTCACATAACTCCAATATTTTTTTATTAAACAACTACATCAAATCATTTCTCTCTCCACTTTACACAAACACCAATAAAACACTATTCAACATAAAAATTCACAACTTCTCTCAAATCCTACATTTTTTTTCTCAAAAAGAACATAACCTAGCTAAAAGATACACAACTCAAACCAGTAAGCTGACTATTCTCTTTCAATGACTAACTAAAACGTTGCGTTTAGGACTAAATGAGTAAGCTAAAGGGTTCCCCGCATCCTCGCATCCTCAAACACCCGCAAACCTAGATCGGCGAAGAGCAGCGAAGAAGAGGGACGATCCAGCAAAGAAGAGACATAATATTTTTAGGGGTAAACTCATAGTTAGCCCCCTATGTTTGGGCAAAAATCATAGTTAGCCCCATATTTTTGAATCCAACAATTTGATACACATAACTTTCAAAACCTATCAATCTTCGCCCCTGTCTAAATTAGACGTTAAATCAGACTGAAAAGCATGAAAAAATGACCAAAATGCTCCTCCAAATAAAATTACTAAAAAAAAATCATTAAAAATAAAAAATGATATTTTTTTCAAAAATTAATATTTTTTAAATAAAAATATATTGAAACTCTATTTCAATAATATATTTATTTTAATTTATTTCTTAAATTTATAATTTATTTTATTTAAAATTTTAGCTTTGGAGGGGCATTTCAGTCATTTTGCATGAATTTCCGTCGGACTTAACACATAATTTAGACGGGGGGCTAAGTTTGATAGGTTGTGAAAGTTATGGGTCTCAAATTGTTGGATGAAAAATAGGGAGCTAACTTGATTTTTGCCCAAACATAGGGGGCTAACTATGAGTTTACCCCATATTTTTATCATAGATGAAGGAAAAATAGGTTAGCCAGTTTCGTAAGCATCTCGTTTGTAGTTTCCCCTTCCGTAAGCTTCTCGCTCGTGTGTTTTGGATAGTTCAGATCTGTATTGGTGTTCCATGCTCTTATCGTCTCTGCAATCTCTGCAATGTTGGGTGAAATGTAGGCTAGGAGAGATTGATTACGGTTGTTTTGGGTGAAATGCAATTTGGTATGAATGAATCCGAGCTTTAGATCAATTATTGTGTTGTTTTGGGTGAAGGAAAGGAAAGGATGTGAAAAATGTGTTGTAGACCTTCCATGTAAAGAAATCTTAGGTGCAGTCCAGTGGTATTTTGGCCTTACAGATGGTTGAGGTGAGAACCCATTTTGGGTTTTTAAGCCCTCAAAAATCTTATGAATCTTTGAATTATATGAAGCTCTCTTGGTATCTATTTCTTATACTTCGTCTGCAGTCCAGTGGTATTTCCTTTTGTTGTCTGATCCTCCGACTTGCCCCTGTGGGATGGAGTTTGAGCCGATATTGACAAAGAAGATAAAGGTGCTGCAAAGTGAGAAGTCGAACTTAGAGATTACTGTATCAAGACTGAAATACATGGTGGGGATGTCTTGGATGGTTGTTGTTGTCATGGGTGCTATTTGGGTGAAGTAGTAGGAAGTGATTCTGTAATGTATTAGCAGTGTTAGTCTGTGGCTAATGTAATAGGAAGTCCATTGTGTTGTTTGTACGAGAAATTCCTTGATGTTTGTACATATGGGGTTTTGTGATGTTCGTAGCTTATCATGTTAGTGAATCTGTAATGTATTTTGTTTTGGAAAATTGTAGAACGTTATATTCTGTTAAATGTAATAGCAAGTGGTAATGTAATTTGTTAGGGAAGCCTTATGTACCTTATCATGTTAGTGAATACCATTTGATATTCTGTTAAGTGTAAGGTGGTATGTTCTACAAATGGTTGTCAATTTATAGATGACTGATGTGGTCCAAAAAAACAACCAAATTGCTGTCAAAATCAAGTCCCAAAAACAGCAAAGTGCTGTCAAATTCAGGTCCAAAAACGCCGCGTTCAGTTAAGTGTTTCTCCTCCAATTTGCAAAACGCTGTGTTCAGTTAAGTTACTCCAAAGAATATTTGTCTGAATAAATATTCTCGTTTTTGTCTTCATTCCAAAGAGATAAATGCATATTTTGAAAAGAAAAACAAAACAGAGAAACGCAGTTAAGTGTTTCCGCTGGACAAATATTCTCGTTTTCGTCTTCATTCTAAAGTGATATACGAGATTTAGGAAAAGAAGAAGAAGATAATCGCAGTTAATTGTTTCTCGTCCCCTTTAACGCTGCGTTCAATTGAGTTATAGTATCTCCTTGATGCAAAAATGCAGCGTTCCTTTTCCTCAAACCATTACTTAGGCTTTGTGTCGTTTAGCTAGTAAAAAAAAATATGACGTGAACAGTTGATGCTGATTTAGAGGGACATGCTGACGTTGATGAAATTTTCATTAGTTAGACTAACGGAAGGTAACGAATGAACTAAAATTTAAAAGGGATGAAAACTCAAAGACTAAAAATTCGACTCATTAAGTTTCAGGACTAAAATGAAAATGAGGTAAAACCTAGTTACTAAAAAACAAATTGCTCTTAGGGTCCTTTTGTTTGCTTGTAAAACTATTATTTTACGTAAAAAACTTTTCATTGAAATGTTTTCAAGAAAATATTTACTTTTTCATTGTTTGGTTATTCTTTTAATATATTTTCAAGAAAATATTTTTTGATGTTTGACACGCTTATGATTTGCATATTTACATAAAAAAGCTTAATTATCGCATATGTTTATGTAGTTTATACTTTTGACATTTTAGTCCCTCGGGTATCGATTTCAACCGTCGGACTCCCGATGTAAGTTTTTTAGACAAATCGATCCCCCATCCTATTACTTTTATTTATATATATATTATATATTTATTTATTTTTTTAGTAATTTTATCTTGGATTGGCATTTCGATAATTTTGCATGTGGTTTAACGGTCAAATCAAACGGAAGGCAAGAATTGATTATTTTTTAAACATGTGAGGCGGTAGGGCTAGGCTTTTCGGAGTTTCAGGTCGGGTTTCACCACTCGACCCCGACCCGAAATGACTCCTTAACCCGAGCCACCTCGGGCAGATAGGGTTCAGCTCGAGGCCATGTTTTGTTAGGCTTTTTTTTCATTATATTATAGGCCCAAAACATTATGGGCTAATTTTTTTTAGGCTAAAAATATTATGGGCTCTATTTTTTTTTAGCCCAAGACTATATTGTTTGAGAAATAATGCATAGATTTAGAATATTCGGGTCGGGTCGAATTTTCGGAAATGTGTTTAATAAACTCCGACCCTACCCGACCCGAATCTTATCGGAATGCATAAATAAATCTCAACCACGAATAAAGTCGACCTGATCTGGTCAGTTCCGGATTGAGTTTCAGGTTTTTTGCCCAGTCCTCTAGAGGAAATAAAATATTTTGGAACTTGAGAGATGCTTATTGATTTTTGCCGATAGATATGAGACATACTATAATGTTCCCCAAAAAAATTTGGTTTACGAAAAATTTGAGCTTAGTTTGTTTTTTAGAAAATAATAAAGCTGTTACCGATGACTTGAAAACTTTTTACTTTGACCTCATTTTCAAGTGATTGCCAAATACTTGAAAACAAGTCAAACAAATTAAGAAATTTGTGTTACAATCAAACAAATGGACCCTTAATTTAAAATGTACTCTATAATGTTCAAACTTTCTATCTAGGCCAAGTTCAAATGTCTAATTAATTTTAGTTCCTATTATTACTAAAAATAGAAGCCAAGCGCCTTATATAATTTTGCCTACATACCTATTTAAAGAAAGAGAAATTGACATTTTAGTCCTTAGGTTTTACACCATTTTACGTTTTAGTCTTTGGATTTCAAATTTTAAATCTAAAGCCCTTGAGTTTACATTTTTTTACAAAATGGTCATTCCGTTAGGAATCCGTTTGTTTCCCTAACGAAAGGGTCACATCAGCTGACAACTCAGCAGCTGATGTGGTAATAGAAATTGACTGTTTAGTCCTTAAGTTTTACGTCGTTTTATTTTTTAGTTCTTAGGTTTAATTTTTTTAAATTTTAGTCCATCAGTTTACATTTTTTTACTAAATGGTCCTTCCATCAAGAATTAATGTTCAATTTTTGAAATACAAATTTTGGCCTTGAATATTGAATAATAACATGTTATTTTTAGTTTTGACAATTTTAATAACACATTTAATAGGACAAAAAAATTCAAAATTCAATTTAAATCCTCAAAAATCTACAATTTTCATTAAAACTCTATATCTTGAATAGTAAAAAGTTATACAATATTTAAGGCCAAAATTTGTACATTAATTCTTGATGGAGGGACCATTTAGTCAAAAAATGTAAACTGAAGGACTAAAATTTTAAAAAATTAAACCTAAGGACTAAAAAATAAAACGACGTAAAACTTAAGTACTAAACAGTCAATTTCTATTACCACATCAGTTGTTGCAGCTGATGTGACCCTTCCGTTAGGGAAACAAAAGGATTCTTGACGGAAGAACCATTTTGTATAAAAATATAAACCCAAGGGCTTTAGATTTGAAATTTGAAACTCAATGACTAAAACGTAAAATGGTGTAAATCTAATGACTAAAATGTCAATTTCCTTTAATGAAAATAAAGAACTGTTCAAATTAGTAAACAAAATACACGTGCTCTGAGAAAACATTAAATTTACAGTTTTCATAAATATTTAGCGGTTAATTATTTTAAAAAATAACTGAAATGTCAAGTTTAGTTTTTGTTCTTTGGCCTTTTTGGAGGAACAGTCTCGGTGGAAGTTGCAGCCTCACATGTGATAGCTCCAGAGTCTCCCAGACCGCTGTGGAACTGTGGAAGCACCTAAAAGTAGACTTTCCCGTCAAATCTCATCCCAAAACTTATATCTATCCGTATTTCTCTCGAGCCTCGATCATTCCTACATTATGTTTGTCCTTCAAATCCGTTTGGCAGCAGTGCAGGCAGAATGCGCGAAATGCTGAAGGATTAAGAAGAAACACGAAACTTTTGGTTCTTCGCTCGTTGCTCTAAGGCTCCTGCCGATCCAGAGTAAGACGAACTCAATAGCTCATTTGAGCTCATGTTTGTCTGGAAAGTAAAAACAAGAGCGACTCCAAACTCAGATTCGATGTTCTCTGCCCTTCACTTTTCCTTAATACTCTCCGCTACCAAACAAGGTTTACATTGCACTGACATCTTGTTTTGAAAACTATTTCAGAGCATTTGTTTCGGATTTGTCCCTTCTTTTCTTTTGGAGTAGAATTATGATGTCCTTCAGAATCGTTTATTTAGTTACTTGGGCATTCGTTGAAGAAAGTAAAATGCTAGGTTAGGATGAGCTTGATAGTAAAAGTAATTTGGGTTATCTAACTCGGGGTTGTATACAGTAGTGAGTCTTATCGAGGTTGGGTTCGGTACCCAGTTAAAATAGTTAAACACTTGTCTTTTGTTATATAATATATTACTTAGACCTTGGTTTCTCTGGCTTCAATTGTGTGAAGGTTTCTCTTTATCCTTTGAATGAAGGTTTGAATGCCTTGTAGTTTGGGTAAGGGATAAACTAATTCACGATTGAGTGAGAGATTGTAATAGCTTTTGTTCCTGACATTGGTTTAGTTCTTGTGTTTTATTAATTTTGTTTGGGTCCCATATGATATTAAGTTTGATTCCTTTTTGTTGTTTATTAGCTTGAAAGCATAATAGTTCGATGTGTGGCCTTTACACTAGTAATACTATCTTCCGTCATGCTGGCCTTTGTTAAGGGGAAGTGCCACTTCACTATTTATCTGTCGCTTAGAAATTACAAATAGGTAACTGTTTTGCCTTTTCCCTTGATATATGGGTTTGAAGTGGTGGGTAACAATGGTTTCATAGATTTGCTGACTCAATAGGAAGAGAAATGCACGAATATATTGTTAATTCATGTGGAGCGACTTGTACAAACTTCCCAGCTTGAAATCAAGTCATAAAGAATATTCCAAGCTGAGGCAGGGATGCAAACCCAAATCTTACTTCAAAAATCCTTTACACAAAATCAATGTCTTTGTTTCATAGGCAAATGGCCCATTACCTCCTATTGCCTTGTGTAAACACAATCCAAAGAGGCTATTGCAAAAGATGAGAAATATTCACCATTAGGATAATTTAAATGTTCCTCATCATTTAAATAATCTTCCTCTCCCATAAAACCAGCTAGATAGTTTCAGCAATTTAGCAAGATTCATATTCACTTGATTATGAGTAATTTTAGCTCTACCTAAGCTTTTCTTCTAGGGATGTCTATGCAGAGGAAGTGACAATTAGGGTGTATTTTGTTTGTGGAAATTTCTGTAATAGCTGAAGCATTTTGCTATCAAGACCTAATTTTTTTTTGCAAATTGTGCTATTTTTGCTGCTATTCCATGCTAATGAATTTCCCAGATTTCTACATATCATTGCACAATAATTCTCCCAAGCTTACCATGCATTTTGTGTTACATGACATGTGACATTGCTGACTCTCTTCCTGATTGTCTTTCTTCACGGCAGTGTTGATCCCTCCAGTTCCACGGATAGCTTCTTTTATTGTATTTGTTGTGCTGATGCAGTGATCAAATTGTTTTTTGGAAATCACCTTCGTGTGCGGGCATTTTTGTTAACTAGTCTACTGTAAATTCCACACAGCATAGGCTTTATCATGCCCAAAGTGAGTCTGTGTCTCATTCTATGACGCACTTGTTCAGCCTTAAGGAGCTTGTTTATCTCCAAATTTTGTTCTCACAGTTAATGACCTTCCAAAACCAGATCCTGCTGTTAGGAACATGCTAAGTAGGGAAGTTATCTAAGACAGGTGATGTAGCTACCTTGGACAGGGAAGTTATAACTAAGTTTAAAAGAACATGGAGGACCGAAAACATCTAAGTTCAAGTGAGGGGAAAAGGCACCGAGAGTTAACTCCACTAAGGATGTGTAGGGGTTTCATGTGTTTGTCCGTGCTACTTTCAACAGCTTTCATGATGTTAGTGTATGTTGGGTTTGTGTGTACTGTAATGTTATGACTTTTTAGCAAACATTACAGCAGGAAAGCAACGTCCTTTTTCTTTGGTGCTTGGCTAGCTTTGTGGCCTTTTCTCTTTGAAAATATAAACAAGACTAAAGTTGTTTTTTTCCGGGGAAACTGTTCCTGCAAGGGAACGCATTTTGCTTATTGCAAACCATAGAACTGAGGTTGACTGGATGTACTTGTGGGATCTTGCATTGCGGAAAGGACGTCTAGGATACATAAAGTATATTCTTAAGAGCACTTTGTTGAAACTACCGGTGTTTGGTTGGGCATTTCACATAATGGAGTTCATCCCGGTAGAAAGGAAGTGGGAGGTTGATGAATCTACCATGCGCCAGATGCTTTCCACTTTTAAAGATCCTCAAGTTCAGGAAGTGGCACAGATTTCACGTAATATCTCGTATTTCTTCTTATTTCTCTTTTGGTGCTTAGATAAGACTTGGTATTATTTGATGTTTGTCGACTGCATATGAAGATTTTCCAGATTTCCTCTGAAACTTTTAGGATTCGTAACAATGCAACCATTGGCTGCCGTTTGTGAATTCCATGTGTATATGTTGTCTTTATCCAATTTTTGTCAAAAGCATAGCATGTATCACATTGCCCTTCCTATCCCCTGTATTATCTATTAATACTTCTGATTTCACTCCAACATTTTTGTGCAGTGAGCAGAAATGCATTCGGAATAAAAAATATGCTGCTGAAAATGATTTACCAATCCTGAAAAATGTGTTGCTTCCAAAAACGAGGGGTTTCTGTGCCTGCTTGGAAGAGTTGTGGGGATGTTTTGATGCAGGTTGCCTTACTTGGCTATATATATATTTCTTGAGAGTTATAGTACTCCGACTTGATTCTTGTTAATATTTTTCAAACTTTGAGCTGCAGTTGGGTGTTATTTTGTTGGGATAGTATTTGGATGCTATCTTGTTTTCATTCCTGGTCCATGGAAGAATTCCTAAACTGTTGCTTCTAGTTCTTGATTCTTTTCTTTTCCTTTAATTGTTCCTTAGGAAAGAGATTTAGACGTAGATTTTTGTCAAAGCGTAGAGGTTAGAGCATATGATGTGGATTCTGTTTGTTACAACTGGTTTAGTTAAGTATTATGAGAACCATAGGAAAGTATAGGTTTTCTCATCGAACTATCTCAGAAAAAGGAGCTTTTCTTGTTTCTTCTTATATAGTTTAGGCCATTAAAGCAAGCTGCATAACGATACTCAATATGGGTCGGGAGACAGTGTTGCTCATTCTTATATTGAAGCTTGATGGAGGCAGTAGTCTTCTGGATAGTTCTGGGGCTTGAGTTAAACGTTGGACCTTGATGTGGGTTACAGCCATTGTGGTTTTATAGCTGCGAATATTTTTTCCTTGGGATTATTCGTGATCAGACTTGTTGTGCTTCCAGTTAAGATTTTCAAATTTTGGAATCATGAGAACCGATGCAACACGATGAGGCGAGTGAGCTAGCAGTTTGTACATGCGTTGTGGTGGTTGTTCATTAATTAATATTCACGGGCAGGATCATTTCCTAAACTATCAAATTGAGTGGAACTTTTCATGGTGATTGGAGTTCCATGTTAGAAACAAGGGAGCAAAAGATACTAGGTAATTGCATTGAAAATAAATATGGGCATGTGTGACCTGCTTTACTGTGAATTTGTAGTGTAATCTACAAGACCTTTTTTGTGAATTGCTCACTTATGAAAGGTTGGTACTGCTTTTCTAAAGTGTTACGATAACATGAATCGACATTAGCTATTCATGCTTGAGGACTTTCTCGCAGTTACTCTTATATGTGAATGTATTTGTATTTGCTGCAGTTTATGATGTAACCATTGGCTACAAGTATCGCTCTCCATCTTTCTTGGACAATGTCTTTGGGGTGGACCCTTCTGGAGTTCATATTCATGTTCGACGCATCCCTATAGGTGATATCCCAACATCTGAAGACAAGATTTCTGGTTGGTTGATGGATACATTCCATCTCAAAGACCATTTACTTTCCAATTTCTATAGTCAAGGCCATTTTCCTCATGAAGGAACTGAAGGGGACCTCTCAACAACAAAGTGCCTTGTTAATATTGTGGCAGTCATTGTCTTGACCAGCACTTGTATGTTCTTCACCTTTTTCTCGTCCATCTGGTTCAAAATGTATGTATCATTGGCCTGCGCTTATCTGGCATCAGCAACCTACTTTAATATTCGACCATTGCCGATTGTCGGCCTTCTGAAAGCTTAGTCTGGTATTTATTGAGCAGACACTGTCAACATGTACCAAAGATGGGTTCTGTTGTAGTTTCATTAGGACTATTGCTATGGAGGAGGAAGTTTGAGGATCCTATTGCTATGGCCATATGGAAGATGATCCCTACTTGTATTTGGTGGAGTTTGTGGAGGGAAAGAAATGATAGATGTTTTGAGGACAGAGCTTTGTATTGGGAAAGTTTGAGGGGCTCTATGTTGCATTCTCTTTTTCTTTGGGCTAACTCGGTGTAAGGATGTCCTTTTGTGGGTTACCCGGATTTTCTAAGTTTTTTAGCTTGTATGCTCTAATTGGTTCAATATGTTTGACGATGAAAATTTTGGGTATTGAGTATTGGGGTTTGGGAAATATTATAAAGTAAAAAAATGTTATGGTAGTTGGTGAAAAAGTGAAGAGAGAAGATTTTTAATAAATATTATAATAATAAAAAATTATGTGGTGAATTTTTTAGTAGTAAACCTAAAATTTTGAGCCCAATTAATTGGGGCTCAAACATCCCCTACTGACAACTTTCTTCTTTAATAAAGTTTAACTTACTTATCAAAAAAATCAAAAAATTCATGTAGGACTTAAAACCGTAGGTTTTTGTTCCCCAAGTATAATTGGTGGACAGGCTATGGTGCAGATTATTCTGTATGCAGGCTTCTTAAACTAATGTTCTCCATTTTGTGTGGAACAGGATGTGACCAAGACGAAGTCACTTAAGTATAATACCTTTTTGTTCTCCCATGAAGGAAATTAGCTATTGATCATATTGAACGCATAATAATTTCAAAAGTGGGGGGGGGGGGGGGGGCATTTTCTTTGTAATTTGAACATTTGCAAATCCATCAAGCCATATGACCCCCTGCCTTCATTTTTATTTTCTCTCCTTTTTTCTGTGGCTAATTATATGTACAGATATACCAGGATATTAAAGCTAACAGTTAACACAAGATCTGTGAGCTAACAGGACTCCATGTCAAGATTGAAAAACAATGAGCATTGTTGAAAAGGAAACAAGACTTCAAATGTTCCCTACAAATGTAGAAGTGAAATCCAATGGCCTCGATTATTTTATTTAACATTGAATCCAATGGCCTGGATGGTACAAACTAAGAAGCAATGAATATCAATCGTCATCAATCATAATTAAGAGTAAATTAAATGGTTTTCTAACACAAAAACAGTTACTGGGTATAGAGAGCACCAAGGATCATACTTCAGTTGTTGGGATGTTTTATGATCCTCTGCAAAACCACAGTTCTCGCCCTCCGGATGTCCCGGCTGCAAATGTCAGCTTGCACCCCCAAATCTTCGACATTTCTCATAAACACTCCCAGCTTCTTTTTAATCTCCTCTATTGCAATCTTGACAGCTTCTTCCTCGATGGCAAATTCTGCGGTCTGCAAGAGTGATCCAATCTCAATTTCCAGCCGGTCAATGAGAACCCGGATGTTGTCCAAGTCCTTGATGGCAACATAGGTACCAACTTGCATCGACCTAATTACTTCCTTCTGTCCTTTCAAAGCATTTTCATAGTTCTTCCACAAGGAGTCAATCCACTTCCCCATTGGGCCCACAGGGATAGCGGTAGCAGCAGCCAAAGCTGCTGCAACGGGTGGAGCAGCCATGGCTGCTGCCACGACTGAACAAATCAATACAGCAGCAAATGTGGCAACAAATATCATACTTGAGACCTTCCTCCACGCATGAATGTACTTAAGCTTCTTATCGAGCTTGTTCTTTCGGAGTTGCAACTTCTCAAGCATAAGAATCTGTTGCTTATAGACAGACTCAAAGATTTGGAAGAATTCTTGAGTGAAAGGGTCACCAGCTGCCTTGAAATTCTTCAACTCCTGCAAAGTCCTCGCGTACCTACTCCCTCCCACTTCACTTTCCTCGTCAAACTTTTGAAGAGCGACAAGAATGAGCAATTGGTTATCCCGAACTTGCTTCAGGCACTTCTCCAATGCTGTACAGAAATCTAGAGTCTGCAAGCTATTCTCGAAGTATTCCTCAACGAGCTCAAACAGTTCTTGATTCTTCCATATATCTTTCTTGCATTCTAAGATAACTTTAACAACCTCCTGGTTCATCTCCAAGAGACATTCTGTGACCTCTCGCAAAGAATCGAATGAAAGGGCTCGAACTTCAACTCCTACCGCAAGAGTGTTGATGACCTGATTGGTACGAGCTTGGAGGGTGGTGTCGAAGGACTGCAAGTCTGCATCAAGCTTGCAAGCTGCCTCATAAGAGTTCAACTCCGTTGTATACTGTAAATTGGCATTGAGATTGATGGCAGATGACGGTTCAGCGGCCTTCTTGCTCATATAGCCACCCATTGCCACAATTTTCAGATCTAAAGAAAGCAAGAAAGGAACAAAACGAGATCCAATTCAGAAGCCTAGCCAATCCGTAAAGCTTGCTTTCCAGAATCCCGTATTTAATCCGTGGAAACAAACAAGCTAACTTTCTTTTCTTTGCTGCCGCGGAACTTCAAATTCCTTTCTGAGTGCAGTTTTCCTAAGAACAAATAAATATATCACGACTCCCAGCTAATTAATATATAGAATGAATATGCATACATATCCGACCAACCTCACTTCCCCGAACTAAAAAATCTCGACTTTCATATACCTTCATACTTGGAAAACTTTATCACCACAAAAGAAAGTTCAGAGGATTTTCTCAAGATTTTGAAACCGACCGAGAGCGACTCAGGAACCTTTGCAAGGAATAAAAGTAGAAAGAATCTAGGAATCGACAAACAAAATGGTTGAGATAAGTGACTGTTTTTTATTTAAAGGGAGGAAAGCAATATAAAGGAAAGTGCGGGAGAACTTGAGGTGAATGGAGAATGAAGAAGCTTAAAGAGAACTGAAACTGCTGAGGACCAAGAGATCTGTGGGGGTGGTGGGGTGTTAGAGATTTTGAGAATAGCTTGCACGCATGGGATAAATAAGAGAGTTGGACAAATCTCTCTCTCTCTCTGCCTCTACAGTTTTAACGCGCAAAGCAACTGTTACCGAAGAGATTGATTTGAGAAAAACAAAGGTCATTATGCGTGAATTCTCGAGGAAGCCATAGACTGCTGTAAGTCTTTGATTGGAGAAAAACAAAGGTCATTATGCGTGAATTCTCGAGGAAGCCATAGACTGCTGTAAGTCTTTGATTGGAGAAAAACAAAGGTCATTATGCGTGAATTCTCGAGGAAGCCATGAAAATAATGATTCTCTTGGAAAACATGAGTAAAAATATATATTTGTACTAAGATTTTTGTGAGACGAATTTTTATGTATTTTTATAAAAAAAATTATTAATTTTTTGTTGTTGTTTTCACATAAATAAATTGATATCAATAATTAGATAGAAAATTTTATTAAAGATTGGAGTATTTTTTGTGTGAAAAAATTAAATTTAAATTGGAAAACATTTTTTTTAAAAAAATGTTTTTAAAATCACTAACCAAACATCTATTTGTGTTATGCTAATTATTTAAGTCTATATTTAAATGTTTTCTGTTTGCTTTCCATATAAATATTTTGATATGGAAATATGGATGCAAAATAGATAAGAGAGTAGCTTTTTAATCAAGTGCCCAGCTTCTTTTCCTCTTTCTCTTTTAAGGGGTTGTTTCTTTTTCTTTTGACATTGTACATTGTAATTCAAAGATGGCCTTGAATTTTGAGTCCCCACAGAGCATTAAACGCAAGAGATTTGTGCTTTTCTGCACATGCTGGAAAGTGGAAAGGATTCCCACAAATGCTTTGCTACTGTTTTGAAGGAAACCGGGAGCTGAGAAAGGTATTAAACAAATACTTACGAATGGAAGGTGTTTTCCAAAACTCCTAAGGTTCGAGCATTATGTTTTGCCATTAATTTTCCAGAGAGAACATAACCTTTTAACGTGAAACTGATATTGAATGATCAAACTCCAACACCCCGGGACAAAAAAAAAATACCACCCAAAAACCGAATGAGATATACAAAAAGAAATAGGACGTATATAAGGCAAAATTGTCTAGCTAGGTGCTGCAAAACAAAGGAGTTACCAGAAGTTTCTTCAAGCCCCGTGCGTGTTTTACACTCTAAAAAATGAGAATGGAGATAGATAGCCACCGCCTGAGGAATGGAGTGTACCTGATCGCAGTTCTTCGAATGAAGGCAAGCTTTAAAAGTAAATATATGTCGGCAGAAGTCGGCCTAAAAGGAATAGTTGCTCAGATTCAGATAGTCTGATGTTTTAGCAATTTATAATAATCTTCAAACTCAAATGATTACTTGGTGTCCAAGAATCAATTTGCCCATTTTCTCCTACTGTTTGAATCGAAACGAAATTACCAATATATATATATCGGATTTGTGTAAAAAGTAGTCACTTTTAAAACCTTTTATAAAATTACATAAAATATACATGAAAATATATTTAATGTGTCCAAATTAATATTTAAATAAATTTAACGTAACAATGGTTGTGTTTGTTTGTGGAAATATTGGAGTTTTGTAAATTTTGAGTATTGGAGTTTGTGAAAAGTATAGTATTTTATGAAAAAATGAGGAGAGAGAAGATTTAATTGAATAGTATAATATTATTTTATAATTTAATGAGAAGATAGATTATTTTATAATTATTTAAAATATTAAATGGTGAAAATTTTGAAAAACAAACGCGCCCTTTATATGAAATACTCATAGTAGTAGATGACGAAATGTATTTCCTTGACTCATTAAATTTTCATGAAAATGGGAAAAGTAACAAAAAAAGAAAAAAAAAAGCAAAGCAAATTCCTTAACTACTTCGAATAATGGCATGATGTAGTTTTCGTGAAAAACAGGGGTGTTTTCGGTGGCGAGACTCCGTACAGCGCGAGGAAAACAAAACCAAAAAGCAAGTCGTTTTCGGAAAGACAGCAACGCGTGGTCCGACCCACTCGCTTTTCGGAGTCTCGGGGAGATGTTCTGTTATGGATCACCGCATCCACCTGACAAGTAAGGCCAGAAACTATACGTGTCGGCGATTCACTGGTTGCCTCCTTTTGGCAGATTTGAAAACGATTCCACGCTACGTCAACGGATTTTTCCAGTCACGTGCTTTGTGAGGCTCTGCATCTGTTGCTTTCCTTGCGAAGACACTGCACAATTTATTATTTTGAGCACATCAAGAGATAATCTGTGGTGGATATTGATTGAATGTACACGTAGGATAGACTTCGAGTCCCTTACCGAGTAGACGTGGATTTTGAACCCAAAGGAACAAATTTGCGTATACGAAGAAAATAAAATGATAATTATTCAAATAGAAGAATGATCCACTTGGACAAAAATAAATGTTTCTAATGTTGGTTCGGAAAAAATTTATAAGATTATGATAAAATTATAAATATTTAGGTAATGTTAAAATTATATTAATGTGCGTGTAGAAATTGTTAAAATTAATTAATATTTGTAAAAAAATATAATAAAATGTTGTATTGAAACACGTGTACTTTGTGATGTTTGAGTTATAAAAAATATATATAATGTAAATTTTAAAAAAAATCGTTGGCTTGGTAAACGAACATCACTTTCATATTTTTTTGTGATGTTTGAGTTATAAAAAATATATATAATGTAAATTTTAAAAAAAATCGTTGGTTTGGTAAACGAACATCACTTTCATATTTTTCCTCTGTACATTACAGATATTCATATCTCTTGACTTTCTCTACGTTGACTATCAGTACTGCTTAGTAGGGGTGATCAGAATCGGACCGCAGATCGGACCGGACCGCAAAAATGGATCGGTTTTGCGGTCTTCAAAAATAAAATGTGGTCCGGTTTGGACCGGATTTCATAAACTGGATAATACGGTCTGGTCTGGTTCTAAATTTTTTAAAATTCGGTCCGGACCGGAAAAAAAATAAATATATAGTCATAATTACTGCGCAGCGCACTGCACAGCCTCTGCGCAGTAAATTTTTTTAAGTGGTCCAAACCGGACCGCATTTTTAAAGACCGGTCCGGTCCTTTAATATAAGAGAACCGGAAATGCGGTCCGAAAACCGGACCGCTTTTTTAGTTTTCAGCCCTACTGCTTAGTAAGGGTGCGTACCAAAACGGATGGAACCGGAATGGTCCATTCCGGTTCCGGTACTCACCGGAATCCAAATTTTCATTCTGGTTCCATTCCGGAATGGACCGCAAAGGAACCGGAATTTCCGGAAAATTCTGGTTCCATATAATGGACTGGAACGGAACCGGAAATTTTGGTTCCATATCTGGGCCTGAAGGCCCATATTTAAAAAGCATTTTGGGCCAAAAACTGGGCTGTTTTTTCTCCTGTTGCAGCAGTTTTATAATACTATTTTTAAGCATATCATTCCATCATCATTCATCAAGACATCAAAGGAAAAAAAATAATTTCATAATTACATTTGTATCCATACATTCATTCTCTCCAAAAAAAAGCATTTTGGGCCAAAAACTGGGTTGTTTTTTCTCCTGTTGCAGTAGTTTCATAATACTATCTTTAAGCATATCATTCCATCATCATTCATCAAGACATCAAAGAAAAAAAATAATTACATAATTACATTTGTATCCATACATTCATTCTCTCCAAAATAAACTATAATGAAGCAGATACTACACATACCAGATGGAGAAAAGGTGGAAATGCAGTCAATAACCATTTAAAGAATGCAAATGCAGTCAATAATTTGAAAGTCTAATAATCATTTAAAGAAAACAAATGTCAATGTGCCAGAAATAGTATCCTTATGACAAATGTGCCTCAAAAATAAAACTGGACTATGAGACAATGCAGACATCATCAACCTCCACCATTCTAGGAGCATCTCCGAGTTTACAAGAGTAAGGATAACTCTCCATCTTTTTTCCAGGTTACTCAAGTACATATGCATTCAAATTCATTGGTGTGTCATGTCTCGAATGTCTATTGACTTAAGATGTTGCTGCATCATGCGCACATATAGATCCAATCATGCCCATCAATCATAGGCTTGAGGAGTAATACCCTATAACTGAACATGCCATCCCTGTCTAAAAGTAACCAGAGATAAAGGATAAATCACAGTTTGTATTTATTGGACGTATATGGCTGAAAGTGAAACAATGCCACTAACCTCTGCAGCCATTCGAACCCATTTATTTCCCATCTTAGCATGGAGTTCAATTATACAACGCTCTTCCTCTGGAGTGAATGCACCTTTCTTCAAATCTGGTCTTAGGTGATTTGCCCATCGCAAACGGCAGCTTTAGCTTCTTTGTTTCCTCCAGCTTTAGCTTCTTCAACTGAAGCTGAATCTCGACTAACCTTAGAGATTTGTTTGTTCTCATTTTTGTTCATTGTACCCTTCATCTCCTTGAACACTCCTTAAAGATCAGAAAAATAAACATTGCAACAAATGATTAAATTAGTGACTAATACTTCCTGATGATAGGTTTTAGTTTCTTATACATCCCAAGAAGGGGAACAATATTTAAGACCCAAAATCTTTTATTAAGCTTTGATTTCCTTTTTGTTACAACCTAACAGAGGATAATATCTGGGAAATTCAAACAGACATAGACCTATCTTCTCTAATGGTTCCACGTTTCTTAATTCTACTATGAACATAAAATCCCAACAGCAGAGCATAATAATTAGAACATCGATGTAAACTAGCAAATTAGAACACCATCATAAAATCCCAACATCAGAGCACAATAATTAGAACATAGTTGTATAGAAGTGCAAATAATTCCATTTTTAATTCCATAAATGTAAACCAGCAAATTAGAACATCAGAATAAATTCCAATCACAATCTATCTCCATGGCATGAGATTCGGATTTATGAAAAATTACATGAACATGCTTAAATCCTAAAGCAAGTTAAAATCCCTAAATCAAATTAACAAACCCTAAAACAATTTAAAGACAAAATCCAACATTTACAAAGATAAAGTTAACAAACCCCACCTCTAGTGAGAGATTCAGCCACCAAAGGTCCAAAACTCAACTGAAATCTCGCGAGTGTGAGAGAGAGAGATTTCGGGAGGGAGAGAGCTGAGAGAGAGAGAGACAGAGAGATGAAGATTTCGGAAGAGAGGGACGACGACGATGGACGGAGGCCGGACTCAGTACGGGGATTGGGCGCTGGCGAGTGCCGACTGGAAGGAGCTGGGTGGGGTCCGTGGGGAGTTTGGGACGTTTCGCAAATTTGACGAAGAGTCGAGACTCTTCGAGTCTTCATGTGGATTGTGGCCTGGGTCGTTTTGACCCAAGTCACGTTTTTATTTTTTTAAAAAAAAGCAGTGCAACCCTGAATTAACTTAAAAAAAATTCATGTGGATTGTGAATTTTTCTTAAAATAGGTTCCGATTTCTGAATTGGTCGGAATCGGTACCTGAATTCTGGTACCGGAACCGGAAATTCCGGTTTCCACTGGATAAAATTCTCATCCTTACTGCTTAGACTCCAACAATAGTGCGAGCAATAAGAATTAGATCGCGATCTTCTCACCTCGTTGGATTTTGTTCCGATTTTTGTCCGAAAATACGTATTTTTTAGTCTACCCGTATTTTTCAAAAAGTGCATATTTTTTCCGACTAGACTCGCATTCCAACAATGCATATTGTCTGAAACGACCGAATAACTTGGTTCAGAATTCGTTTTGGCCAAAAAATGGACTCAAATTCATTTTCTGGCCGGATTGGTCCCTTCTTGGACCAATTATCTTACTTTCTCATGACTTTTGGGGCCAAGTTGTTTAAGATTTCTGGGTGCTCATTAAAAACACCACTATTGTTTATAAATCTTTAGTGAAATTGAAACATTCTATCTCCATATCTCCACCAGTTTTTAAAGTAACATCTCAAAAAATTAAAAACCAAGTTTTACCCACATATCAGAATAATAATAAATCAAGTTTACAAAGTTATGGAACCACTAAAATATAAACCAAATAGAAGTTCAAAGCAAGAGAAATAAATCTCTCATCTGTCTTCCATTTCAGCTTCAAAAAATGAGATCATTTTTCTTATCATGTCAACTTCATTGTAGTCCAATACTAATAGTTCTGCTTACCTAGTAAGCATCAAATAACAAAAAGTGTTAACCATTTGTTAGAATAATAAGAGAATATATAGTTCAACCCTTTGTTAGAAAAATAAAAACTCACCTTGTCAGCACTAAAGAAAGCATTTGTTACTGGCCAAAAATCCACAGCACAAAAAGCACCACCTAAGCAAGTAAAACTGTGAAAAACACAAGCATAATTCACTTATTCAGCGGTAACCAACAAATCAAAATATTCAGTTGTAATCAACAAATCAAAAACACAAACCGAACATAAAAACTCATCGTTTCAAAAAGCCAGCAACCATTATCCGCTTAGTCAGCAGTAAACAAAATATTTTTCGAATAGCTCTACAATAATTGAAGAATAAGACAAGTTTTATCATCAACTAAAGAGTGCAACTTTAAAAGAAAGTAAAATACGGGAAATAAGAATTAGATAAACAAATATAAAGGCGAGAGTCAAATATTCAAAAGGCAAATAAATTAAAAATCAATATTCAAACTTCAAATAGTACGTTTTTGGTTTTTACAACTCACAAGATGGCCGACCTGCTTTTAGCATTCAAGACAATTGTGCATTTTTGCTTCAGAAAGTTTGTTTGGCAGTTTGAAAATTGAGACAGGCGAGATGTGAGAACACAGAGCAGCAGCGTGAGGGTTTGAGTGTAAAGAGATGACATGAAGCGAGACTTTAGGGTTATTTTAAAGTTTATATATATACAAAAGTAATACGACATATATGTTTTAATATAACTTTTCTTTTGTTTTATCCTTTTTCGTGATATGAAGGTCAAGCGTAAAACCGAAAACGTTAGCTTAGCTACCTATTAAAAAAATACATTTTTTATTTTTTAAAATGGTATCGGGTCGGGTAGGGTCAAAAGTCAAAAATCTTATACGATTCCGATTTCCGACCTGAATCCAATCGGAACTAAACAAATTGTACCTGATAACCGACCCGTGGTATCAGAATTCAAACCCATTTCGAGTAAGGTAGGGTTGGAATGACGGTTCACGTCGGTTATCGAATTAATTTGTTCACCCTCGTTGGTAACATTCAAATTCACTAATTCTAAAGTTAGGAGTTTGGTGAACATAAATTGAAATGGTTTGCAAAACAATATTTTGGGCCTAGTGGATAGAATAAAAACTCACTAGTGGTCTTGTTGAGATTGCGGTGACGGGCTGATCCATTAGATAATAATAGTTCAAACGGAATATTTTGTTGTAGAAGTGCTTATGTGATCACGCTCATTGCTACAATGATTGTCTTTCTCCCCCAAAAGAAACTGCACATGGGTTCTGAGGTTCACATGCCACCGTTCAGATGCCTTCGTTTAAACCATAATACTAAGGTTGTGTTTGAATATTAAAATTTTGGAGAGGTTAAAATTTTAAGATATTGGATTTTGTGAAAAAATGAAGAGAGATGATTTTTAATACTTATTATAGTGAAAAGTAATGATGTGTTGGGAAGAAAAACATTATATTGTAATTTTTTATCGTGTTAAAATTTTAGGAAGGGTAAAATTGTAAGTAACAAACATAGCCTAGATAACTCATTCCTGATGAAGTTCTCACTAAAGACCAATATGCTTTAACCATTTTTTAAATGGATTATGGACGCTAGGGGTGGGCAAAAAACCTGTGGCCCGAAGATCCGAACCGGACCGACCCGTTTCCGACCCGATCGGGGCGGGTTTATGCGGGTTCGGTTTATATGTGAAGAAAAACCGAATTTCGGGGTTCGAATTCGGGTATAGTAACAAACCCGACCTATTAACCGAACTCGACCCGAACCATAAAAAACCTAATACCCTCAGCGAAACACAGGTATTTCCTGCCCTTAGGTCATTTGCGACCCCCCCTGCGGCCTCTCTTCACATTCGCGACCCCTATGCGACCCTCTTCACGAATCACGCCTGCCTACCCCCTCCAGTAGCTCCTCTTCAAGCCCGACCTCACTCTCTCCCTCCGGCCACCGTGCTCCCCCTCCAGCCGCCGTCTCTCTGGTTTGTGCTCTCCTCTCTCTCCGTCTCTGGCATCTCTCTCCTTTCGGCGTCTTCCTCAAGTTTAGTTGGCAGTCGGCAGGTGAGCTGATCTAATCCCCTTCTGACCTACGTATATATTGTTGTTTGAACTCGGGTCTTTGCCTAAATTGAAATCAAACTTGCACACGAGTTACTAATGTGCACTTATGTGATTGACATCATGAATATTGTATGACTCATGTCTATGTTTGATGTTCGTATATCAATTCCAAATCTATCTCTGCGGCCTGGTTTATGACAGCATCAATATTGTGTTAATTTTAGCATAAAATTGTAACCATCTGAAAGAGAGTGCTAAGAAGTCTGAAAATTCCAACAAACAAAAAGAAAAGAAATGTAAAAGGAATGACACCATGTTGTTTTGCACATGCGCTGTTGGTCTGATGTTCCATGGAATTCGATGGGCATAAATAATTTAGTAGGAGCATCAAAGAGACTATGTCACATGCAAAAGCCAATTAGTAGTTCCTCAATTGCAGGGTAGAAAAAAAAAGCATAAAGTTTCAGCACCATGTACTAGGATATAGGTAAAAAGTTGCAACTTGGAAATGTATTTTACAAGCAGGCCAAGGCATAGGTTTGTACTATGCCATAACTTATCATTTGTTTACTGTTTAGCATTGATTATTTTTATGCTCATTTTATTTTCTAAGGAATTGTGCTGTTATTTGTAAAGTCTAAAGTGTAAATTGTTGTGCAGGGTAGAAGATGATTCATTTGCTCTGATCGTTCAAGTCTTCAAGAATATCTTATTTGCTTTCATTGTGATTTGATCTCAGCAAGTTATTGTAATAGTTAGAACTTAGAATTATTATATTTTCATAATTTCATTGTAATAGACTAATAGCTTAAGGAATTATGTTTATTGCTTGATATTATTTTTTAATCTATCGCTTAGTAATCTATCTCTTCAAGTTAGATTTGTTTGTTTTGTATTTTGGCAATTTGCTGAAATTATGTTGCTTAATACTTAGTAGTTACTACTTACTAGTTAGAATTTCTATTTTGTGCATGTAAACATTGTCATGGCAATTGGCTTGTGTTAGTAGTTAGATTTGCTTGACTTGTGTTTCGCAATTGGCAGAAATTATATTGAGTAATGCTTAGTAGTTATTACTTAGAATTTCTGTTTTTATTAGACATTATGTTGAGTAATGGTTGCTTAGAAAATTATGAGACATTATAGCTAAGAAGGCCATGCCCAAGACATCCTGGGCTAAAAAGGGAAGCCCAGAGCATCCTAGGCTTGAAAAATAAAGACCCAAGACGTCCTGGGTTCAAAAAAATATGGCCCTGAGCGTCCTTGGCCCCAAATATAGAGCCCAAAACGGTTTTTGGCTTCAAAACCCAAAACGTTATGGACCACCTTCTTTGAGGCCCAGAACTCGAGCCGAATTCGGAATTTGGGTCCGGCTCGGTTCTTCACTTATGTTCGGGTCGGTTCGGGTTAAAAATTTCAAACCCGAACCCGGGATGCCAGCCCTAATGGACGCCCGTGACACGGCCCATTGTAATGCCAGGTACTGCATGCCTATTCCAAAACTCAATGTCACGAGCATTGCAACTATTTTGCTGCTTTCAAATTCAAGGCCATTCACATTTTCCACCTCCCCAGGAAACTAACCAATTACACTGAACCACTTCAAGTTCTACATGCCAAAACTACCAAAAAGCCCTTTTACATCACGACATGTCATAACAGGGTTGGACAAAGGAATACATTAGGTGACCGAAGCATATAACATCAAATCTTGCCCCTCTCTATATATAGCCAACGTACCTTTTACACTTGAACCCACCAACAAAGAGTGAACAGATCGAGCGACATGGAAGCATACAAAAAGATTGTCCTTGTGGCGTTGTTCTTGGCCTTGGTCATTGGGTCTGACCCCATGTTGGCCAATGGTCAGACACTATGCCGCATGACCAAAGAGGGTCTCAAGGCATGTGGACCATCCGTTAGGCGTTAGCGGCCTGACAGGGGCGGAGAGAAGGGGCGGGGGGCGGCATCAGGAATCCCACTGCGCAAAAAGTACTCCACCAGTTCATTTTTTTTTTATTTTATGGGTCTCGTGTAAGATATTGGAGTCATTTTTATGACTTTAAATTAGTACAACAATTATAGAGATAAATACATTTTGTAATATCCAATTTTGAGGGTCTTTATATATTATACTCTTAATTATTATTTTTATTACAAATTTTGAGTTACGTGAGATTTTCCCATTCACCACTAAGTCGTAAAGAATTTTACATAGATCAATCAGTTTAAGACAATTAACATAGCTTACAGACCAGGTATGTGAACATCCAGGAAAACGCATTTAGATATGTGAACATCCAATTCTAAGATTCCAAAGATTGACCCCAACCTCGCCTTTGCATGTTCGAGAGCTCCAGGCTGTTGGGCTTGTATGGAATTAACCCCAACCTCGCCTTGGACCTCCCGGCTAAATGCAATCTTCCCCAGACCCGCTCCTAAATTATGGAAACCAGAAAAAAAAACATAAAAATGTGCCGTCGTTTGTCTGACTCTGCATGTGTGTGGTGCTTGCGTTGTTTCATGTCCTGCGGTGTTCCAGTTAGCTTTCTGCGTGTTTGCTTGTTAGTTTTTTTCTCTTTTGGTGTCGAGTCTTGCTTTTACGTTGTGCTGTAATAAATATTCTTGTTAATTTAATGCTAATTTGCTCTCTCGAATCCCTGTGGCATGTCTTCCATAAGATTTCAAATAACACGAGGCTTATAATAAGATCTTATCTCTTTTTAAATCACAAAATACAATTTAAATAAAAAATTATAAAAAAAATCCACATCATCTCACGGGACACGGAGTCATGTGCAAGTTATTAGCCGTAGATATTTAATGCAAATGATGTCTTTTATAGGCTTATATGTAAAATAACAAGAACTATAGGGGCAAAAACAAATACTACTAAAATGAAGGACAAATATGAAATTACAAGTGTTAGGGTTTCGACTGCTTCCTCACTGCACCGACTATAAATACTAAACAGACGCGGAAGAATAGCAGAGCGCAAGCGAGGGAGGCTGAAGGGCTGTGGCTTTCGACTGGGTTTTCCTTTCTCCTTAGAAAACAAAAATCAATTTTTTGGGAATTTTCTTTTACTTTGTACTCTCTTGCTGAGTAAGATAGATAAAGTGCCTTCATAATCCCAGTTAAGCTAAAGCGTTGGTGCTTTCCTGATTCATGGGAGGCCAAAATCAAATCTGGAAGTTTCGCTGATTAGCGCCTTCTTTTTAATCACTTCGAGGCGTCTACTTAGTAACTTCGCCATACATGCATTGTCATTTTCCTTCTGTTTTCTCCATATCTTTCCTTTCTGAACGTTTCTGTTTTCGTCTACACCAATTTTTGAGAGGATGTTTGAACTGTGGGGCTTGGAAATTGGTTTTCTGTTTTCAGATGCTCTCTTCTTGCTGTCCAATATAATTGGATACGGCGTAGATTCGTTCGCGGTTTTCTTCATCTGTTTACTTTTTCTGTTTTCACACGCTCTCTTCGGGCTGCTGCACTTCGTGTTGCAACCTCATAACCAGAGAAGTCTTTCGAGATTGTCAGAAAGCTAATAAATTGAACAGAATGCGAAAAAAAAAATTGTCATTACTAGAACCAGAAGATCACATTGCAGTGGAATAGCTGGAAAGAATCTGTTTTCTTTCATTCATTTTCCCCCACCCTCTGAAGAAATTGATTAGACCAAGTGAAAAACTCCCAAGAGCCTAGAAAAGGATTAAGGTAACATGTCTGCCACTAAAGGCCCTTGGACATCATGCACTATACCAGATCCCAAGGTCAATCAGGTGGCTGGTGACCTCACTTGAGAACATTTTTTTTACTACCCTGAAGCCAATCGGTACTTGGTAAGGTGTTCGATGTCGTGATGTAACCAAGTCACTCTTTTTTGTGTTTGTTATTTTTAACTCACTGGTCGGTTTGTTCGGTAAAATTTTAGCGTTGTTAAAATGTTAGTAGTATGTTTAGTGAAAAAGAGTTAATTTTTTATATTTTTGTAGTGAAAAATTATGATTTAATAGGAAGAAAGATTATATTGTAATAGTTTATTGTGTTAAAATTTTAGAAAGGTGTAAAATTTTATTTTGCAAACCCACCCTAAGAGTAAGAGGGATCCTGAAATAGTGTCTAGGAACCATTTGGCTTCTTTATTATATTACGAAACACCCAGAATAAGCCCTTGAAACCCAATCGCGCCTGTCCGAATCGCTAAGCCCTAGGCTCAGAGCACAACCAGTCCCACCTCCCTGGAAAGATCTTATCAAGCTACAACATCAGTAAAACAACCCCCACTAGATGAGATCACACCTCACGCAAAACTAGTCTCCCACAACCTGAGAATGAGCTCTCAAACGAAACGCGAGAAAACAGTGTCTCTGCAAGACTAAGGGGCTTTCACACACGGAAAAAACAAGCTAAAGCTAAAATCTATCTATTGCAGCAGATGACTACCAGTGCCAACATGCCATATAGTTCATTTTCATCGACATATTTTCTACTTGCTACT
The DNA here is from genome assembly GCA_963930655.1 of Myrica gale. Lineage (NCBI taxonomy): Eukaryota > Viridiplantae > Streptophyta > Magnoliopsida > Fagales > Myricaceae > Myrica > Myrica gale. Next base: position 9,090,436 of record OZ005606.1, on the reverse strand, counting down.
CTGCCATATTTATCTCGACCGCTTTTTATACCACTAACCCAGCCAGCGTTCGTATTAATGCTCCAACGACTACAACTTCAGTTTTTCTGATTTGCAAGTGGCCAAGTATCATATTCAGACTTGTAAATATGGAAGAGGGGGTTGACGACAAAGATTAGGACTACAATACATAAACTTTTGCAATAGTCGTAGATTCATTTTCTACCAACTAAGAATTGATGTATCCTTAATATCATAAGCATCAACATGATTTCATTGCCGAACCAAAATTTCCAGTCCCAAAAGTGGGCTCTTAATCCTAATGTCAAATCGTCTCCATATCCAATGGTGCTACACCTACTTGTTGTATAGGTGGACAGCGGTGAAGATGAAGAAACCGGCCATCTGCATCACAATTCAATTTTTCAAGTTAACATAGAGCATGTCTTAATCTAGCATATTAATTTAAAGTAGCAACCACAGACCACGGCAGAGAAGACACTTCGCCGGAACTCCAAGGAGAACTCTATAATCCTAATTCCCTCTCCACTTAATTTTTCTTTTATGAAGATAAGTTGCTCAGAAGTATAAATAGACAGACTGACCAAAAGAGAGTTTCATACCATTGAAAATGATGCCGCATAATAGGGATATGCTGTGGGTATAAATCTTTCGTATTCATTGTGCCTATAGGGCCGGACAGGTATCTGTAATTCAAAAATCACAAATACATTGGAAACCAGGAAAAAAACACTTATACATTGTAATGGAATATCACACTCGCTAGCATCGTCAAAGATGGCAATCAAGTTGCAAGATCTGTTTTTCACTCTCAGATTGCAGTTGTAGATAAGTTGTTTATTCTCAGAGTGCATTTCAAAAAGCTTAGACCTTAATTTTCACCTATGGAACCTATGTCCTGCGGTAATGATTCCTCTTGGTTCAGCAAATTATGAGAAGGGGGTAAAAGAGTAATAGCATGCGGAGAAGACAGATATCATGCTTCTAATTCTCAGTCATTTTTAAGTTTGAACCAAGAGCCACGGTAATCAATTAAATTCTTTGCAAAATGGCCATGCAAGAGGGTTAAAATCTGATACCAGCAAGGAGGACAACTGCACACTAACAAAGCCCGCAGAGGGAAGAGAATGTTTGAAACTTATAACAGGATGTTTGAAACTATCTGGACTCTATGTAAACAGGAACCTTGATCGGATTATGTTTCTTATTATTGTCTAAACCTCTGTATAGCCACTCTTTCACACGAATGGAGGCTATGTTTACTTCTGAAGTGATCTAGAGAGTTATGTTACACAGAATTCCACATGTAACAAATTTGGTGATGCTCTTTTTTACAAAGTACATCAAGTACCTGCTTTGACAGGAACAAGCTCGTGTATCCAAGCCTCTGGTACTCGACCTTGAACTGGAAAACCCCATATACATCTGGAACCTTGAATGCAGTAAAGTAAAGACCCTGCACGAAAACAAAATTATAAAAAGAGGTCTTCACGCTGACCAAAAAAAAAATAGAAAAGGCGTTCCTAGAAAGTCAGTGACTGAAGTCACATGTAACTTATGACCTGGCTAGTAAATTACCTTCTTGTCAGTGGATAAAGTCTTCAGAACATAGGGACTCATCATGTAAAACTGCACTTGGACATCATCAGCAACGTATGGTTCCCAACTTCTACCAGACCACTCATAGACCTCAACAGAATATTCCTTTAACCAGATATGAAGTATTAGTAATAGATATAAAAAACCATTATTTTCTGACTAATGACAGCTTATGTATTTTCAAGGCACATGAAACTAAAAGGTAAAATTACCAAGTCATCATTGATCCTATACATTGCAGGTTCACCGGCCTCTCCAGCTTTATGATGTTGTACATTGACGGCCTATAGTATAAATTCGTCTTAGTATGATCAACCAGTAAATAGATAAAAATCAAATTGAAGACAGAAGACAGTTTAAAATTATCCAATAAGTCAACTCTTATTTTCTTCCTGAAACCCATCAAGAAAGAATTGAAATGATAAACAAAAAGTGAAATATTAGGATGCTGACCTTGAGGTGCCCTCTTTCGTGGAAAACCCATTTGCTAAGTTCAGTCAAAAACTGCTCATTACCAGATTTTTCGTGCCTGTTGCCACAAAATAAACACATAATCAATTTCACTTTTTCAAAGACCAATTTTGCTTCTAAAAAAGGTATATGATCTAAATCTTTATCAAAAAGACCATGCATGTAAAAGTTGTCACTACTCCAATATACATTTGATAGCTCTGTCATTAGTTGTAAATGGTGTTAGTACCTCAGTATGTTGCATGACCGCACAGTATTTCTGTTCATCTATGACAAATTAATTGTTAAATTTTCACCACGTATACAACTAACATATTATGCTCATTGGATAAGGAAATTTTTTGTTAACCGTAGTAATAACTCCAACTGAAACAAATAATCAGTTTTTTTTTTTCATTTACCAATAGATTACAAGGAAGAGAGAATATGTGAAATATTTACCATAGCAATGATTCAGCAATTTTGACCAGGAAATTATTTGAGAGATCAATAAATATTCAAGAAGGATAGCATCCTTCATTTCAGTCATAGATGTCACAAGAATCATTAAGCACAGTTACGGAAAAGATATTAGTGGGATTTAGATACTGTAAAATTCAATTGTCAGATCTTTCTACCAGCTTCCCTACATCCTCTCAAATATCAGATACGAACCAATGGCAAGTCAAAAAGATTTACTCACTTAGTTGGACTCCCTGCCTTCTGCACCTCAGATCTAAAGAATCTGAAAACAAGATCACCATGTATCAATATATTGCATAGAACAAGAAAAACTTGGTCAACTGATAATGAAAACATACCGATTGCTGAACATACTTAATGAGCCAGAGATTAAAATCCGAGCATTGTTTCTAGCCTGCAACAAACAAGAGCTGAGCCTATTCTGATTTTATGAAGATATCATTTGCACTAACACTATACAGTATAAGGCATCAAAGCAACCTGCAAAGCTATTGAAAATGAAAGTTATCATTTACATCCAAAGCCACACATTCATGTCTTAGTCCATCAAAATTCCTTGACACAACTGAATTTTACCGTATTCTTTTTTTTTTTTGCTGAATGAATTTTACCATATTCAAACACAAATAAACATGCCCTAAGTACCATCTAGCAGGTAGAAAAGCTCCAACTTTTTCCAGCTCTTCTAGACCAATTAGGAGGACAAATCGTTGTGTTTGGATAGATGCGATTTTATGTTGATGGAACTTGGTCTTTGAATCAAGCATAGGAAGAAAATAGGTAATGAAGAGGATCAAAAGCTTAAGCCCAATTGATGGTTCAAATATCAGAGGCAGTTCCTGCTCGTAGAGCCAATGAAATAATGTGGATTCAGCACGTTCAAAGTGTAAGAATAGATGGTCAAAGCAGTGACGTTGATTGGAAGTAATTCTACATTCCACAAGGGATCTGAACAAACTCTTGAACTACTTGGCAGTTGTTATTTTGTCAGACACTGTTAATGAAAACATAAGAAAGAGAAAGAAAAAGGTCACATCATCTGTGTTTGCCGGGTAGGCGATTTTCTTTTACAAGGAAGAAAGTGTTACGTGTGTGGCTTGGCTTTTGAAAAGTCAAGACTCACGTTATGACAAAAGGGAAAGCTTTCATGCATTCTTATTCAAAGAAACGTGAATTTGGTTTTCAACATTGCATTTAATGCAATGTTGTTTCTTGACAAGTGAAAGTTCACTTTTCTAAAGTGAACGACAAGCTGCAAGACAAGATGCAATTTGCAGTTTGTCAAAGACTTCACATATTTTGCATTTATGAACAATAAATGCATATCATGCGTTGGATTTCAACTTTCCCTTATAGGCTATAGCCGTCCTACAGCCGCAGAGTGTGACTTTGCATTTATGGAAATGCACGCGAAGACTTCGTTCGAATGTTATAAAAAGAGAAGAGTTTTTTTGAAGAAGCAAGCGAGAAAACCCAATAGAGAGACGAGAGAAAAGAGTCGCAGAAAATTGAGAGGGCTCTGTTGTTATTCTCATCTCTTTTGTGTGTGAGGATATTGGGTGTATTGGGGCTTTGGGCTTGAGTGTTATGTTGTCACTATTTGTACTCCACATTTTTTATAGTGAATTTCTTCCTGAGTTTCCGCTAGTGGACGTAGGCTTTAAAGCCGAACCACTTAAATGTTGGTGTCTTTTGTGATTGCTGATTTTATTCTCATTTCTCTAATCTTTGGCGATCCTGAATATTTATCCTTGTCACAACAGAAAGAAATGTCGCTATGGACTGTATCTTAAGCCTAGTGTATTACAGGATGATGTCTTTAGTCAAGCACTGGAATGAAACTGACAAATTACGAAATTTGTAAGAAACTCTATAATATGGATACACTTAGGCCAATCATGGTTTTAAATATCATTATATGGAGCATTGAAATTAATACATAATCACCAAAACAAAGATCAAGCAAGAGCTGATGAAATTAAATACTAAGGATATCCTTCACTACTAATTGCATCTAAAATCTTATATGAAAAAATAGCAGAGGACAATGGCAGTTTGATTGTAAACATACCTGAAGAATAGAAACTAAAGAGACAGCAGATCCAGTGAGTGATGGAGGATTTGACAGCTTAGACTTTGGATTCGCAGAATATGCTGATGGAGAAGCTGAAAGAACTTTCGACACCTAATCATGTGCAGTGGCAATAAGAAATTTCAATTGATGCAAAGCATGAGCAATTAACTCTGAAAGTTTTTTGTTAAGCATTTGCTGCTCTTAGCTGTGGAAAAGCATATGAGCGGGACATCTCTTACCAGGGTATTGGCAGGATTTACAGAATGGCCAATTCCTTGGAAAAGTGCAGGAGCCTGTCAGAAGTTTGTCCGAACAATTATCAAACGTGAGTTTGCGATTGCATAACAAAATAATGGCGGGCAGTTGTAGGGGTGACAAACATGCATTAAACTGAGCAAAGGCTGTGATGAAATGTAGTGAAAACCAGAACTAATGGGATACAATAATTTCATGACCAAGGATACAGTCAGTCATTGAAAAATCAACTAAAGTACAAGGTGGAAAATTCAAGGAACATACTATGCTACCGCACAAATGAAGTTGGAAGGAGTTGTAAAACTACCAATTGTGAATGCTACGAATAAGCAAGAATTAAGAACTTGAAAAAAAGTCAGAAAACTTGAAAGGGCACCTGTCTAATTACATGAAAATAAAATATTACTAGAGACAACACATATGGCATCGGAATAGAAATGTTCCAAAGATATGCATCAAATCTAACTGTATGCCCCAGCACTTGCCTCAATTTTCTTGCTTCCCAATATTACATTAGACTCAATGAAATCATCACTAGCAATTAGGGTATGGTCTCCTTCAGTTTCAGAGACTGCATAACTTGTGTGGTCAATAACCATAGCTGCAGGGTCCTGTAACCAAAATAATTCAAATAAGCACAAAACTAAGGCAGATATCTTGATCGATAACTACAGCTGCAGGGCTCTGTGCCCAGGAATAACTTTAATAATACATCTAATTGACGCAGCTTTTAATAAAAATATTAAATTCAACAGCACAGAAAAACGAAATTACTGGATGGAGTTTGAAAGCAGAGAAAAATAAACTTTTAGGCAGGGACGAATGCTGAAGAGAGTAATAAGCACCTCATCGAAATCAACTCCACACTCGGTTGAAATTTCTCTAATTAGATCAGATGCATTTGTATCAGCCGCGATAATTAAATCATGACCCGAATCCACAAAGTCTAGTATAGCAGCCAGATCAATAGATCCTCCAAAACCTACAAATATGACACAATACTTTTTAGAAACAAATAATTCAAACAAATGCCTCCACATTCCCAAACTACCTTCACCAATCATCAACTATAAGTGTTAAATACAACTTGATAGACAAGCAAACCTAAATTCATGTCAGATCACTACTCTTCAAACTTTAACCCTGATTGCTTGCTGATAAAATGTAAGGGTAATTTTGAAGCAATCAAACATATTAAACCTTGAAACTCAGAGGTCAACCAAGACTACTGCAACCATATATCTCAGGTGAGCTAATAAGATCTGAAATTCTACGTCGTTCTCTCATTTTCTCAGCAACCAAACAGATCAAACACGCAATCAAGCAGAACACTAACGTACGCTCGGTCGTTGGGCAAAACAAGATCAAGCCGTCGTATAGGTACTGGCCGTAACGCTGTAGCCCGATCTTGGGATCATCGGTGAGCTTGAAAAAGAGCTCGAACCCGCGGGACTGGAGGGACTTGAAGTAAACAGAGTGCGATGATTTGAGGGCGAGGTCATCGAGCAAGACAAGGACTCGGCGACTAGAAGGGTTTTCGGGAGAGAATGAGGTGCAGAGAAGTGGGAGGAAAGGGATTAGCGTTAGGAAGAGGAGGAACTTCGACATGGTTGGCGTTAGGGTTTTTCTGTGGGGTGGGGGGGGAGTGTGAGAGTGAGGAGAGGATGGAAATTTTCACAGGGATTGGAAAATGGAAAAGGAGGGGCGAGTTTTGGAAATTGCTGGTTGTGGAGGGGTTAATGGGTTATTCAGTTAGAGTTCGGATGGAGATCCGAACTCTATTTCCTCCGACGGTCCGACCGGATGGCTGGCGGAAATTTGACGGTGCGGAGCGGGAGAAGTGTGGGTCCTGTCCATCCGAATTCTATTCTCTCCGATCGTCCGACTAGATGGCTGGGGGACATCCGACGGTGTGGAGCGAGAGAAGTGTGGGTCCCGCCTGAAACCCATACCTACCCGGGCAGCCCGAACAGCGCCCCTGCCTGCACTCCACAGATGTCCGACAGTCGGAGGGAAGAGAGTTCGGATTCAGTTAACCTCGAAAGAATGGTTAATTAATTAATTAATTGTTTCGCAACCATGTGATTAGTGATTTTTTTTTTCAATAACGAGAGAACTCTGTTGCACCTGATTTTTGTGCACTGAGTTCAGACATACAAATCTTAATTAGAAAACATATTAGGCTAGGAGTACAACAAGACCCGAACACTTGCCCCAAATATTATTTAAATCAAATTTAAGTTAGGTATAAGTGAAAACAAATCAAATAGTACAACGAAAATCTTAATTACAAATTTAGTTTTTTTTAATAATTCTAAACGTTTAGAACTCTATATAATTAAAGAAAAAAAATCTATGACAACAATCTAACTATTTGCCTTCTAAATTTCAATGGGTTAATTTAAGTGGCGAGTTGAATTTTAACAATCATACAGGTTTTCGGACTTCGGTTAATAGTTCAATAGATTCTCGAGTCAGCTCAAGATTGCTAAGTAATTGCTTGGTATGTACAAGACAAGAGAGATATAGTGCATCCAATTTTATTAATCTAAGATAAAACTTTGTATATTCTTATAATTTTACTATATAAAAATTAGATAAATACAATTTACACACTTCATTTGAGACATCTTGTATCTCAATTTATTATTTTTATCACATTATACCTCATAATTATTAATTTCAGATATTTTGCACTGTCCATTAATTTTTTTTTCAATTTAAAGTGAATGTGTTAAGAAAGGTAGAAAGTGTATCTATTAGTGTTGGCTTTGAAAATATTTTTTTTTGTAATGATTATGAAAATTTGTTGAGATATGTTTTTTATAATTTGTGAGTGGTGGGATCCATATAAAATACATTTATTTTTATTTTTTTAAAAATATATTCAATTGGAGTGTGAAAGTTATAAAATAATGTTTGGGATGGAAGTTTTAGTTAGAGAACTTGTTTATACGGACTGATTTTTTTCCCCTACAAAAATGAGGTTAATTATAAAAAAAATTGAGAGTCTAAAAGAATTTTAGGAGAACAAGTTATGTTAGGATGATGATAAATTGATTTTGAAATCTAAAAATGTTTTGAAAACCCAAAATTGAGTATTTTGTATAACATCATAAGATAATAATGAACACAATTTTCAATTTTGAATGCTCAATTATTTATATTTTTCTCTAACCTATAATAATAATAATAAATTTTTCCGTTGTTAGGCGAATTCTTGATTTATCTGCTCCCTGAGTTATGGGGTCGGTTCAGTGGGCCGTGATTTATACTTTAGTGTTGGACAAAACGGGTCCGACTTTGAGGGATTTCGACGTTATAAAAAAAATTAAGTTACTTTCCTAAAGAGATTATAATGAAACAGCAAAAATAAGTTCAATAGAAACAAAAGTGTATATTTACAACATTATTTAGTATATGAACATTTTATACTCATTGATATTGAATTTTAACTTAGGTAATGCTCTATAAATCCAAGAAACTAATTTTAGTTTGTTCATTTTGTTTTTCTTGTTTTGAAGGCAACGGGGAAGAACTCAGAAAACCGGTACAATGTTAATCCATGCCACATCACTACTGTTCAATGCGTCGAATCCGGCGGTTCCGGCGTATATTTTTCCCAATGCACGTGCCTGATCTCCGGAACGCGCGTTCTCTAATGATGGAAACATTCCACAAGCACGCAACACCAACCCTGCGAATGACTGCACGCGCTGGACAAATTACACATGATGCTCAAAACTATCAGATGTCCAGAACGCCCTCAACTTTTCATCGAAAAGACATCGTTGCCCCTTACATGGTTATTGATTGGTGGATGTCACTGAAACACAACGGTTCGGTAGGATCGATTCGAGCAGCCCATTGATTGTTGAAAGCGAACGAAACCAAATCGGGGTGTGTAATTGGATGACGATGATTGACCCGAAGAAAGAAAAGAAAGAAAGAAAACAGGCAAGGCAAAGGCAGAGACAGATAGCGACTAGCGAGCGAGAGAGCTAGGAGCGAGAGCCCAGGCCCCACCCTTTTTTTTCTAATAAAAATACTCGGCTAGATTCCTTCTTAGCTCTCGCACTCCCTCTCTCTCTCTCTGCGCGCAGAAGAAAGCCCTCCGGATTATTTTCGCAAGGTAAAAGCTTCACTCTTTTTCTTCTCTTCCAAAATTTCTGTTGCACGCGATCGTAACTTTCGCGTTTTGTCTGCCCCTTCGCATCACTCTCAGCTAATCCGATCCAGGTTTCGACCTTCACAGACGTAGTTCTACATATATGTCTTGTTGTATGAATTAGATGTGATTTGGTGCTTGGAGGAACTCTGGCGGGGGGTTTTGGCCAGGTTCTGGGTTCTTTGCGATTGGATTCAGTTGACACTTTTACTCTGTTTCGTTCTTGTTTTCGAATTGGTTGCTTAGAATTATGGTCAAGGAGGTTCTTTTCCTCATGCGTGCACGTGTTATGAATCGCTGGTATTTTTTATGTATTAAGAATTTTCGAGTTAGTTTCCCCTGGGTGTTTAAACTTTCATTAGGCATGGTTGATATTGTGGTGGAAGCTTTATATTGAATGATGGCCGTCACAATTTGCCATTGTTTAGAAACGCTAAGCTCCTGAATTGTTTTAGGATCTATGTTGATTCATTGGAAGCTCAAGCACACACTACCCCCCACTATCTTCAAGATATTTCCACAGTCCAGCAGGATTCTCAACATTTTTTCTATCAAGTTATGGAATAAGAATTTTTGAGGAACTTGCAAGGAAGCTGACAACAGCTTGTTTACATAAGCAGAAAGTTGTCTTAGCTGTTTGTCATACTAATATAGATTGGCACCGTGCACCCCCCAAAGTCACACCACTGTGTGAAATTTTTCCTTTCGGTATTTAATTATGTTGGAAAATCAGTTATATACCCTTTGACTTTGAGATAGTATACTAGATGAGATAATTGGCAAGGCATTGACAGATTGACAATGATTGTACTTTTTGAATGACTGAATGGTCAGTATGCTAGAATTTGTTCCTATATACTGTCAGAAGAGGGAATACTTCTTAACCATGGTGAGGATAAATTAAAAGCACCTGGAGGGAAAGAAAAGCGTAGTGTAATGGTCGAATTGATAGAGCTGATCTGTATATTTATTGTGCCTTATTTAAATATTTGTGTAGTTGTCTCATATTATTGGAATTTCTGAAGTATTGTAGCAATAATGGCCTACTTGTCATGAATTGATGAATTGGTTTTTGAATGGTAACTAAAAGCGTCAAGGAAGGTACCCTTTGTGGGCTTCCTAATTCTTTATAATAACGGCCGGACTCTGAACCAGTTAAAGCAAATACACCTGCGAAACCTTATTTTCAAAAGTGTAGCTGGAGTTGAGTGTGGCTTGAGTGAAAATATTGAACCTGGCTATGCTTGTATCAGATCTTGGAAATTTTGTTATGCACAGACTTCCCATTTCGATGTTAAGAATAGTTAAGAGTAATTCTCTTGTTCATGGCTAAGCTTTTTCTTGGTTGTAGTGGTACTGCATTTGTTTGTAATCTGCTTCCAATATTATGCTGTAGGAAAAATGATAAAGCTTTTTAAAGTGAAGGAAAAGCAAAGGGAACTTGCAGAGAATGCTAATGGAAAGATACCTGTCAAGAAGCAAAGTGCAGGAGAATTGCGTCTCCACAAAGGTTTTGAGTGTTATATTTCCATTTGAATGACTTGAATATTATAGTTAAGTGGTTCTTTAGCGGTACATGAAGGATTTGGTCGACACATCCTGAGATGGTCACCTGCTCAGCCAACTGTTTTTCAATTGGAAGAATTTTTTGGTAAAGTTTCAGGATTCCAATGGCATGCATTGATTATTTACTCATAAACCTCATCTTTCTTTTGTAAAAATTGATATCATAGGCAGTTTCTCATATCAAAAAGTACAAAATTGGCCCACTAGCTTCCAGAGAGCTATATAGGCAGAACCGTAGAGGGTAGGTTCTGAACACCTTATTTTTCTCATTTTGCAGATATCAGTGAACTGAACCTTCCAAAATCTTGTACCATATCCTTTCCCAGTGGCAAGGATGAATTGATGAACTTCGAGGTTACCATTCGGCCTGATGAAGGATATTACCTGTAAGGATCCCCCATAAAAGTTAGAAGTATTCCTCTATTTATGATGGGGTGTTATCTGATGATGTTTTGATGATAATTCCAATCCCATATACTCACGGTGGAAGTTTTGAATGCTTAAATGTCTTGTTCTCTTTATAGAGGTGGCACATTTGCGTTCTCTTTCCAAGTTTCACCCATTTACCCTCACGAGGCACCGAAAGTTAAGTGCAAGACAAAGGTAAAAAGACCGAACATCCTATTCTCTAAAATGGTTGTTTCTTGATAATAATATATGTTGTGTGGTAACTTATAAAAAAAATATCTGTTGTGTGGTAAGGTAGTTTTGACTGTGCATCCAATATGCAGGTGTACCATCCTAATATTGACTTGGAAGGAAATGTCTGCCTCAACATTCTAAGAGAAGACTGGAAACCTGTTTTAAATATCAACACTATAATTTACGGGCTATTTCATCTTTTCACTGTATGGATTATTCTTTCACAAGTGCATTCCTGCAATTAGTTTGGATTCTTTTAATAATAATTTGTTTGCACAACAGGAGCCCAATTGTGAAGATCCACTCAATCATGACGCAGCTGCAGTTTTAAGAGACAATCCAAAGTTGTTTGAATCCAACGTGCGTAGGGCAATGACTGGTGGGTATGTAGGGCAGACCCTCTTCCCACGTTGTCTATAGAAGCACCAGAGTCCATTGCTTGAAGATGCAAGGGCTGTAAATTTGGTTGCGGGTCTTCCCAGCGTGATGTTTGGACATGAAGCTTCGAAATGTAAAGGCCAACTGGAAGATGTTTGTATGCTGTGTAACTTGTGACATGTTTCAGTTATTGGTTGGGGTCATCTGATTTTTCTTTATTTTGTTGTGAATCACCGGGACAAGACATTAGTAATGTATCTTATTTCCTTTATATATCTTGGGGGAACATTTGCCTTTTACTGCCTTGACTGGGCAAATTATGCGAAAACTCTAACTGTGTTCTGCACTTGTCTTCAGCTGTGCGTCCTAATTGGATCCAGAACATCTTCGTGAAATGAATCCTGCATCATGAACATAATATTTCCCGTGCTTGCTCTGATTTTGGGCCACTAACTAATCAGATCAGCACCATTTAGGAAGATTTTTCTTTAGTGTGAAAGCTGCTCTCTCGTAAAGTTCAAGGTCACACTTCTTCTGGAAAATCGTCAAATGTATTTCTTCAACTACAACGAGAGAGAGAGAGAGAGAGAGAGAGAGAGAGAGAGAGAAAGACATCTGGTGGGGAGAGCTTCAGCTCTCAGGATATTATTCACGAGAATAATTGATACATTTCGAATACAAGGTTTTCACAACCATATACCGACACAGATTCTGGACAATCAAAGAAGTGAGAACAACTATGTATGGAATCGAAGTATTCAAGCTATAAGCTTAAATGCTCCTCAGCTATCTAAATATATCAACACGTGATATCTGCAAACCATCACAAAAAGAAGTGAAAATCTATATTCTGAAGAAGAGAAAAAGAATGGCGTTGGACAGAAATGGCCATTAGCAAGGCTAGATGAGTAAGTGACCAGGTACAAGTTTAGAAGATCGGACGTATCTCTTGACTATACTAGCCAGTAGCCATGTACCTGCCCTGATGCTCTGCAACAGCAAACTCGGTTTCACTTGGTTCTCTAGTTCCATCACCAGAAAAGACACCTGCACCATATGGAGATCCACCTCTGAGGGAGTCCAACTTAAACATTCCAGCACCAAAAGTGTACCCAATAGGAACATAAAGCATCCCATGGTGGGCTAACTGAGTGATTGCTGTCCAACTGTAAGCAAATACAACAAAACTTATGAGATGAAGCTTGATCACTTAAATGGCAGTTTTCTATATGATAATGCAGAAACCAAGACCTTATCTCCAACAAGTAAAAATATTGAAATAATCGAAATAACAACCAAAACAAACGAGCACCGAGAATTTAGCTTTTCAAACTTCAGAATATTGATACCCCTGATTCTTTGTACTTTTACTGAAAATTGGTATGCATTACGTTGAGAAGATAATCGGAAATCAGTTTTTAACTAAGTCCAAAGACACCATAACCAAAAGAAGAAAAGCCGGAGGACATTAGTTTCACACATTGACTCCTCCAAAAACATAATAGTTGAGAAGGTTCTAGCTAGTTTCTGCAAAGTGTCATAGCATTTTTCCAGAAACCTGGAATCAAATCCTACTTTCACTTAGGTTGGTAGTGAGGAAGGACCCCGCCAATTTTGTATTCCTGGTTTTGGACCAAAACAGAAAAAAGAATTATCGTTTCAATTGCAGAATAGTGATGATCATGCCTTTAGAAAAGGACACTAAATGCCGCAAGTAAGGATCATTATAGTAGGAATGCTGATTTCACATTTGCTAGCTGTGACTGACAGGAACATGAATCTTGAGATAAAAGGGTAATCGGGTATTATTATTGGATCCAAATAAGCTTTTTTTTTTTTTAAGTGATCCAAATTTAATGGTAAGAAAAGCAATTATGAACCTAATGGATTCACTAAATATCCTTGATAATGGCATAACCCTCCAAAACTTAGGAGCTCTAAACCATGTCCACAAAATGCAACAAAGAAATTAATCCTCCATATTGTTCCCAACTCATCTAATTCTACAGAATTCTTAATGTACCAAGAACACAATACTCAAACTGTCCTAACAAGAAATAACAAGCATAATCACAATATTTATGCTGCAAAACACAAACAACATACAGAAACTCTCGATTTAGTCCAACACCCAACATCAAAGGCCAGGTTACGCTGTTGTCTCCTGGCCGCCGCCCTGTGTGCCACTACTAACGAAAAGCCCACCAGGCACTCCCGCCAGCCTCCGTTGCTCCCAAAGCCCCCACGTTGACTCAAAAAATGCCGTCATCTGCGCTGGCATGCTCCCGTACCTTGTCGGAAACCCGTCAGCCTCTACCAGCTCCTCCACAGATATAATGGGCACCTCATTGCTCTTCTGAGGCACCCTCATATGCTCCAAGACCTCCGAGGCCAGTGTCTCTGGGACCCTATAGAGAACCCCTTCAACCCATTCTACGGAATCAACCCCTTTCTTCATTCTCGTTGCCAAAACGCCATACATAGAGTAAAACACTAGGAAAATCTTCAGTTTCTTCGCCGATTGTTCGACCCCATCTTGAACTGGGGTAGCACTCACGGTTTGGCTGTGGCCAGAAAAACGAAAGCTCCTAGAAGAACGATAGCTCTTTTCTGGGCCTGGAGGATCTTGATCAGAAGCACCTGTTGGTGCCCTATGCTTGCTCAGCGTACACCCACCTCCTTTACCAACTTCAACTGGGTCTGAGTTTTTTACACGGCGAGTATACTCACTGAATTTCGATTCTTTTCAAACTCATAGATTGTATGATTAGGAAATAGGTGGTGTTATGGGACCAGGATCAGAGGCTTACCAGGTTATGAGCTCCGTACGACTGGCTATTAGAATACAGCAGCGAAAACAACATCAGAATGGATGGGTGGTGTTGGAACTAGCTTGGAGTTGACCCTCTGAGCTGTGTGGAGGTCAGGGAACACTAAGATCATCGCTGGCATTCTACATATAAAAACAGGAAGCGGTTCACCTGCTGGAAAAAGAGTGCGATTTATCGACAGTAATAAATAAAAGACTATTTAGAAAAATAAATAAATAAAAGACTAAATGGGTAGATTTAATACGTGGTCATCTGAATGGAATGGTTCACCGTAACCTTCGACGAGATGCACCTCTTTTAGTGGTCTTGGAACTATCAAACTTGTCATCCACGATGGTGACGGTGATGGCGATGGACAAGGAATCTTGCCTTGGGTTCCTGTTTTGTGGTTTCCAAATTGGGAAATGCTACAAATTTCGAATTGTGCCCCGAAATGTGTCCTGAAACTGACGTGGCAATATTTGTAAAATTGGCCGCTACTTCAATTCGTAAGCTGACCCGGTTTGTAAATAAAGACCGCTCCTCTTTTACGAAATTTAAACTGGCGGGGTGAAATCCCCAATTTGAAATCTTCGTTTGAAATCCCTAGTCAAGCTCTCCTCCGAGCGAGCTCTCTCCTCTCTCCCAGTCGATTTCACCGTCGTCTATATCCGATGCAGTCAAATAAGCACTTGGTCTTTTGTAATGCACCTTCATTGTCTTTTCGCTTAGTTTTTGTTTAAAAGCCGATCCCCACCTCACAAGCTTCACGTTTTACCTGCTTGGCTCTGCCCAACGGGGGTGACCTGTTGTGGCGGTTGAACTTCGAAGGCTTCCAGTTATGCCCAGAGCATACGGAGAAGAAGCCTCCTCGTGGCCTCCACGACTGTCTTGGGGTTTTAGGTGATTTTGCTGTTACTTTTGGTTGGTGATTTGTCGACAATCGTACTCTTTTTGTTTTTGCTGAAATGACAATATTCTATTCTGCGTTTTTTTTCTGTTCGGTAGTTTACTGGTTTTGGCATTTTTCCGTGTAATTATTTTCGTTAGATTATTAATATATTATATGGATCGCTTTATTTCGCTTTGATCTTATTTTATTTTTAGTGGCCAGCAGTGGGAATTTTCCGATTCTTAAAATTTTCAAACTAGTGGTTGTTGAGTATCGAACAATGGGTTTGCTTTTGAGCTTCAGTATGCTTTGGCATAGATTTCTGGTGGTTCCAGTTGTTTGCTTGTAAACTGTCCGTAGAAGGCTAGAAGCGAGTAATTAAAGCTGCCGAGGAGGCGTAAACAAATGTCCCGAGTCCTCTCTGGTTAAGGAAGATTTGGAATTATTTTGTTTGGTCTTCTTTGGTGTTGATTGGTTACTTGGCTCTCTGGGGTTCTTTTTGGATGATTGAGATGTTAGTTATCACTTATTTTTGGTTTAACAGTTCAGCACAATAGAATTTGATGAATGGTTTCTTTTGAACCGTCTTTGGGTCTTAGAAGTCACTAACTTTCTAGTAAATTGTTTAGAGCTCACAAATTCCACTGGCTACTTACGCCCCTGGTTAGCTCTAAACACAAGAGAAGATTTAGACACCATCACTTGGAGTATGTGAGCAAGTGAAGTTGATTTGACGGGTACTTCAAGTGATATAACTCGACCACCATTTGGGGATATTTATACAAATTCCTCTGAATTGTTTTGCTTGATGGCTTCAGGTTCTGAAGACAATGTGGCTGAATACTATCAACAGCAGGTAGAAATGCTTGAGGGCTTTAATGAAATGGATGCTTTAGCAGAGCGTGACTTTATTCCTGGGATGTCAAAGGTGTGTAATCACTGAGTTCCCAAATGCTTAAGGTTTCAATTGTTTATTTTTGGCTCTGGACTTAAAACTGAAAATCATGCTATTGTTCTGGTTTCAGGAAGAGCAAGAAAAGTTGGATAGAAGTGAAACATTTGCAATTAGAATATCAAATATTGCAAACATGGTTCTATTTGCAGCTAAAGTCTTTGCATCCATCCGGAGTGGTTCCTTAGCTATCATTGCATCCACACTGGACTCACGAATACATGTATAAGTTACGTGGGTGAGAACCCCCTCACTTCTTCTGTTGCCTCTTTTTACCACTGCAAACCCCTCTTGCTTAGCATACTTTACGTAGTATAGGAAAACTTCATCCGCCGAATCAAAGAGCATTGATGTCTTAGGTTCTTCAATTTTCTCAACCTCATTTATCATCTCGGATACCACAGCATTAGTTGTTTTATCATCCTCGTCTTCTTCATCATCCAACTCTAAATTACATTAAATTTTTTTTTATAAGAAATGAATTTTCAATGCCATATTTGGGTGAAAGAAAAATAATTTGACACAAAATTATCAAAGCCACAACAAGCCTAACCAATTTCAGGGTCATCTTCGTAAGTAACATCATTGTCGTTATATTCGGATTCAATTTCTCTCTCATTCTCCAAACGTGAACTTGAACAATCCATTTATACTAATTTCTCTGTATGCCTTTCCTTGAAAAATTAACAGAGGATGTTGCCTTGAATTGTGTTGAACAAGCAATTAAATTTAAAAATCAGAAACACATAAAACACTTGGCAAAATATACCAATTTCTATTAACAAATCAATTATCCACAAGCATTTGCTCAGAAAGAAATTATCTACTCCTTCCGACAAGTTCCGCTCTCAAGTCCATTAGATTTATGATTGCTCAATCATACTCATAAGTCCGAATCCTATGTGGATTTTCCATTTCATTCAGCTCAACATAGTGTTGAGAGTGGCAAGGGAGACCATATTTTCTTCAAATACAAGAACTTTATCTAATGGCTACAACTAATACCAGCCATAAAACTAACTGCAGCCATAAACAATACATAGACAGATATTTAAGAGGAAAAATACTAGCCATAAAACTAATACTAGTAAAAATACCTCCCCTGCTTTAAATCTCTCTCTCTAGCGGTCTCTCTTCCTTGATGCCATTGCAGAGAAAAGAGAGGAAGCCGGAGTGCGTGAAATGAGGTGGGTGTTGTCTGTAATGAGAAAAGCGTGAAATGAGGGCGTTCTCTTTAAATTAGGGATTTCAACCGGCCGGTTTAAATTTTGTAAAAGAGGAGTTGTCTTTATTTACAAACCGGGTCAGCGAGCTTACGAATTGGAACCGGTCTTTGCTTAAAAGAGGAGCGATCTTTGCCACGTCAGTTTCGGGACACATTTTGAGACACAATTCGGGACGTGTAGCATTTTCCTTCCAAATTCGGTTTCTATTTTCCACATTGAGTCATTGACCAGTACCAGCCGCTCTATGCGGAGGGATAGTTAAACTATCAAACTTGTCATCCACGATGGTGACGGTGATGGCGATGGACAAGGAATCTTGCCTTGGGTTCCTGTTTTGTGGTTTCCAAATTCGGTTTCCATTCTTCACGTTGACCAGTACCAGTCGCTCTATGCGGAGGGATGCTTCGAATTGTTGGAATTGGAGTAGGCGCAAAAAAAATTATTTAAAAGGAAAAAGTGATGATTCAAAGTGAAGAAAGTAAATTTTAGATTGTTATTTTATCGAGACTAAAATTTTGGGCGTCTAACATTTTAGCTCTCAAAACATCTCCTAAATACTTGCAGGCTTCTTAGCCAACATTTTGGGTTGCATTATTGAACGCAAAAATCTTGTAAAGTGAGGGCTCCCGCTTTTATCGGTTTTGTTTCGGGCCACGGATGCATGATCATCCTCACTAATTTCGAATTGACTTCAATGGTGGGCTAATGGATTTTGATTAATCAACGGAGAACGGAACCAGAAAAGATTTTTCCTATTTTGAGAATTGGATAGTTCCGCGGAAGGGAGCGTGGGCGTTCAAAGGCGGCAATGTGTGAGCGAGCAATCTCTAGCTTCAGCAACTGCTGCAAATAAGGTCATCTCTGACAACCTTAGGGAGAGTATTTTTTTTTTCTAAATAGGGAGAGTATTTGAGTGCCTACAATGTTGTCCAAAGCATTAAAGTCGGGATTCATAAGAAATTAAAGATCTACTGCAAGTGAGTCAAGACAGCTGAACCGCCACTCTCAAATAAATATAGAACGTGAAAAATCATGTTTAGATTCTATTAGCACTTATAGGGTAGAATAGGTGTTTCTCACGAAATTACTCCAACATTAAAACGCTAACAGAACTGAAGAGGTTGAATTCTACCACAGGATGGGTTCCATTTCTCCAAAGCTTTCCAGTAAAGCGTCTCTTTATACGAGGTGGAATTCAGCAAACTCATCCGTCGCTAGCCTTTGATTGAGGGTATCCTTCATTCTCGTTGCGGGTTGTGTAGAAAAGAGTCCATTGTTATGGACTTGTAGAACTGGAGGAGGTTGTGGATCACATGAATGCAATTGAGCTAGAGAGGCTTGACAACGAAAACACCCCCTTTCTCAAACGCCACAAGCACTTCAGTGATTGCTCTCCTATTAAAACAGTGCTTCCATTAAGTTACTCATAAAATTGCCAACGTTGACCTTCTGGATGTAGATCATCGTGATAGCATAGATGGGATACAGTTTCAACCCAAAGCTGGAAGAAGAATTGAAGGTTTGATAATCAAAGCTTGTCCAGATTAAAGATTTGATACTTTAGGAGCTTTCTCTTGTTTCGTGGCGACACGAAGCTATCCTTCCCTTTCCATCTTAAATTTGACGAATAAGGAAACATGTACTTAAACAACAGCAAGAACACAAGTTTCCAAGTTACTATGAACATAATTCAGCAACCTCTTTGGCTTCTTTGTGCTATAAAAATATGACTGCACATCAATGGAGCTACTCTCAGCTTACGATTTTACAAATACAAGCAGACTCCTCACAGGACAGCAAAAACAGAAAACCAGAACAATAAGCCTCCCATCTTTACATTCACAAGAACAAACTGGCACAGATTTCACCCTCTGAAGCCTTGTGGATAAAAATGAGCAGGAATACCCCCACGCCTCTCCAATAGCTCAATTATGCAAGATGATGATGGGTTCCTTTCAAGTCAAGAGGGTGACAAAGAAATTAAAGTCTTCTCACTGTTCCTTCAATGAGCCAGTTCTAGACCTCTTCAATTCCCATGGTGGTAAGCAGCCCTTATAATGAGAATGTAGAAACAATGATGACATTGACACCTCCCTCTGATGCATTGAGATAGATGACAGGCAACTGAAGGCAGTCCTCAGTTTCTTCTTTTCATTATCATATCCTTGGCAATCAGGGTCATGTCGCACTGCAGTTGCTTTAAGGGCCTCGGGGAGTATGCAGTTGCACAGTGAACCTACAAGAAGACAAAAGAATGAGTTATCCAACTAATCAAGGTTTATGTGGCCTCATGCGCTATGAATTACAGTGTCTACAAGTCTTATGTGCCTTAAGGAATGAATCTTGGGCAGAGAGGGAATCTTGAAAGGAACCTCCACTGTATATGAGAGAGCATGAGGCAGACAACTTGATGTGTAATACACAAATCTTGGGAGTTAATATATCAATTTCAACTTATACAAGAAGCATTCAGTCCTTGACCCTCTATGATCCCAGAGCCAAAAGCTAGTGTACGGTAGAGAGATATATATAAAACCTACCTATTCTTGCAAGTCTATTTACCCATTTTGGCATTCGCTTCCCAGTCAGCTTGTAACATATATCCTCACAGAAATGATTGCAGTTCTTAGAAATCAAGTGATACGTATCCCCATTAAAGTTTGCTGACTGGCGCTCCATGAACTCTCTAACCTGGACAGGATCTAAGCATGTTGTCCCCATAAATATTGACTTCCTAAACTTGAAGCCAGGGCACTGTCGAGGTTCAACCTCAAAGACACCGCTTGTTGGGTAGTCATGAGCTCCAAAGGCATATTCAATTCCATGAACTGTAAATTCAACAGTGAAAATCAGAAAAGAGTTTAATCTTCCACATAATACCCTGATTCAGACAGAAAAAGAAGATAGCAGACTATACATATTTAAAATATATAGGTCGCTTCCGTGTCCTGGTCATTTATGGACTGTATATCTGCAATTCACATTACATGCAAGCAAGGGAGCATCCCAGAATTTATCCTTGAGAAAGTGTAAAATAAATGGGGGTTGAGATGAGAGAAGGCAAGGTGGAAATACTACATCGTTAGGGAGGACTGAGGCATTAAGAAACGTGTAACATTCTTTTGCTCCATCTAAGCTAGAGACGGGAAGTATTCGATCCATTATGGATTTGAGAATTTACTGTCCATATGGTTTAGCCACCAGCAAGGACTTGCATGTTTAGGTTGAAAATGTTGCAGGTATGGAGAGGAATCAAATCTGAGGTGGGTTGTATTAGTGAAAAAGGAGATGTGAGGACATAATTAATTTAGCAAGTCTATTTTGAACATACGAGCACCAAAAGTGTGCTAATAACAGGAAGCATACTTTACAATGATTTTCCTTATATTTGATCCATAAAATTTTATAGGAGCATGGTCTGGCTACGTTCGGTTGAGTCAGGAAGGTTATTTGTTTCTTCTTTTTGAAAAAAATCAACTAACTGCACTTGATACATCCTGATGATACACCAAATCAATAAAAAGACTACAAGGAGTGGTTTCCTTCCGCAGTATGGTTGTATAACTCTTCTAATTCTGTCATCAACTTGTGCTCTCACCTTTGACAATGGCGCACATCCAGAAAATGTTACGCACAAAAAACTCTGACAGAGGCATCATTCACGCTAGTATTATCAGGTTGAAGCCCCAGAAACATAAAGTTCATGATTAATTGAAATGTACAATAACAGGAAGCATACTTTACAATGATTTTCCTTATATTTGGTCCATAAAGTTTTATAGGAGCATGGTCTGGCTAGGTTCGGTTGAGTCAGGAAGGTTATTTGTTTCTTCTTTTGCATCCTGATGTCATACACCAAATCAATATAAAGACAACAAGAAGTTGTTTCCTTCCTCAGTATGGTTGTATAACTGTTCTAATTCTGTCATCAACTTGTGCTCTCACCCTTGACAATGGCACACATCCAGAAAATGTTATGTACAAAAAATTCGCCAGAGGCATCATGCACGCTAGTATTATCAGGTTGAAGCGCAACCCCCAGAAACTTAAAGTTCATGATTAATTGAAATGTAAAATAACAGGAAACTAACCTTCCACACCAGAGTGAAAGATTCCAAAGCCTGCCCAATAGACATAGCCATTCATGGGTGTCAAATCATACACATTTAGATAGACAGGTGTATTGCCTGGACTACATCCTGCTGACTTCACTTTTGGGAACATGCAGAAGCGTGTAGCTGATTTGCCCCTGAAACAAAGAGGCATAACAGATTCCCAGGCATTCTTTGGTCCAGATTTCATGGTTATGGGCGAAAGTAGGAATCCATCAACGCCTAATTCCAACCTATTAAAATGGAGACAACATTGACCTCTCCTTGTTAAGAAACTGCAAAAAGGAACCAAAAACAGGATATGACGCACATGATTTTCTCTCAAAGTTTCCGTATTAAGAAGTCTAAGACCAAGGTCAATTCATCCCTAACTCTATCCCTCATACGTACAAAACATAATGTCGTCCTCAATTGAGGAGTGAAACCTTATAATTCTACAACGAAAGGAAATATCTTCCGCCCTTCGACTATTTTCAACTTTCTTCTATGAACGAAGTAGACAAATCTCAAGATCTAAGTGCGAGAGTAAAATGTTATTCCTCATTTTTCTCCAAGCAGTATTTCTAAATATTTTAGTAATTTATTCATTAATTCACTGTCTTCCTGCATGTCTTTCATATATTTTACGAGGTTCTTTCGCTCTAATTGGATAAGCTGACCATTTCCATATATACACGAAGAATGTAAGATAAAATAAGATGGAATTAAATATACTACACAAGTAACACGCACCGTTCAGGAAAGAAAACGAACAAGAAGTTGCATTTACGGCTGAATCAAGGCAGCAGATAAGATTTGTAACGAAGCAAAGCAATGTAGCCCATATCCAAACAAAATTTTGTAGATTTGATAAGAAAAACAAATCAAGAAACCGAAAACTTGAGACAATTAAAAAAAAAAACCAATTTTAGGAAAGTGAAAATCAAAGACACCCACCGACCTCTACGCGGAGAGCACCCATTAGAAAGTGAGGGATATCCAACCACCCAAATTTAAAGACGGCCATGTTCAGAGCAGAGAGGATGGCTTCTGAAAATGAAACAATGTGTGTGCCTGAAACCCACACATTGTCTTGCGTCCTCCTGAGAAAGATGAAATGAGAGCTCGGGAAAGCACAGAAACTACTGTCTTTTCTGAAGCGCAACGGGGAAAGAGAGGACACAAAAAGAAGAAGACCAATAAAGGGTAAATACGTCTGGCAGTTAAAAGTGAAAGTGAAACCGTGAAGGACAGCTTAGAAAAAAGCTTAGGAAAAACAGAAGCCGTGAAGGACATTTGACAATTTGACCGCCTGGCTTTACGAGGCT
Organism: Myrica gale; assembly: GCA_963930655.1. Classification (NCBI taxonomy): domain Eukaryota; kingdom Viridiplantae; phylum Streptophyta; class Magnoliopsida; order Fagales; family Myricaceae; genus Myrica; species Myrica gale. Next base: position 9,067,522 of record OZ005606.1, on the reverse strand, counting down.
GCGTTTCACTAAAATTTTACCTAAAATTTTATCTCTCTCCTAATAAAATACTCCAATATAATATCTCTCTCTTCCATAAAAAAATATAAAAAATTACAAAAACTATAAAATATTACCTTTCTCTTCATTTTTTCACTAAACCCAATACCAACACTAAACTCAATACCAAAAATTTTACCACACAAACCCACCCTGAGTCATCTCGTCTGGTCGATCGGCAGCTATTTTTATATACTGAAATAGGATTTCGGAATACGATAATTTATAGGATTGTTATCTAAAATCTTATATAACTTTATAACTTCACGGAATAAAAGCAAATGATCCGCATAAAATAATAATAATAATAATTTATTAGTAGTATTATTAGTACTATTATTGAGTAGCTTTGTCTGTATCGATGGGTACATATATTCCAATTCAAATCGGAATTTTCGGTTCTGGTACAAATTTTGGTCATTTTCGGTAGTGAAATTGGATCTCATTTTAGAAAAATTTTGGAATCAAAAATTCTAGTGGAAATATCGAAATTTTCGGTTCAGGTAGAATTTTTTAAATTTTCAAAAAAATTTCTAATTTTAATTTAGAGTTTGTCTCTTTCAATTTGGATTATTTGATGAATGTTTAGTTGTTTACTTATTTGTATGGTTAATTATTTTTTAGTAGTTTTTTGTAAATTTAATTTAGAGTTTATTTTGACCGTATTTATTTTGTTTTGGAATTTAGTTGTTTAGTTATAATTTTAATTTAAAGTTTATTTTGGAATCCTGAATAGTGAAATATTATTTTGGAATTTAGTTGTTTAGTTGTATTTTTAATTTAGAGTTATTTGACCCACAAAACACAACTCAAAAAATTTCATTTTTGGGTCGATGGACCCAAATTCTCTATCTTTTTAAGCCCATATAAGCCATTCTAGTTTATTCCAGAATGGAACTAGAATAAACATTTTGATTCCAATGGTTACCGGAATCGGACAGTTTCCGTGCCCACCCTTATCTGTATCTGCAAAATGTAAACTAAACAAGCAGGGCTCCCTCCGTGCTTTTAAAAATGGGGCTTTACTCCTTGGATCTGGACTCTTATATAAGGTTCAGCAAGCCCACCGACGGCTAGCTAGCTAAGCATAAGATAAGACCTTATTAACAAAAGATATTAGGATATTTTTGTCTTCTTTATTTTTTTTATCTCTTGGGTTTCATTTTTATTTTTCAATTTTGTTTTATTTGTTATATACCTTATGAGTATAGAAAACAAATGCATTAATTTTGAATATCTAGTACCTCTAGTCAACCGCGTCAATATTTTTTATGCAAAAATAAATGGAGCCAATAGTACACGAGATTATTTATTGGCTTAATTAGTCCACTAATACTTGAGGTATGACAGGATTCCAAACTGATCACTAAGTTATGTTTCGTCCGATACTAGTTTTTGAAAAAAAAATTCATGTCCTGGAATGGTCATTTCGTCGACTTAGTTGGCCCAATTAATGGAATGAACCTCACGTGGCTAACGTCACTACCAATCACTAGTAGTCACGTGTTCCTAAGTTACTCTAATTGTCATGTTAAATAGGTCTTTTGTAAAGACAATGCACATTTGAGTAACTTGGGAACATGTGATTTTGCCATGTTAAATAGGTATTTTGTAAAGATAATGCACATTTGAGTAACTTGGGAACATGTGATTGCTTGTGATTGGTGGTGGCATGTCCCCATCAACCACTTGAGATTTATCTCATCAACAAGAACAATTGAATTGACGGAATGATCACTCTAGGATACAAAAGATTCTACAAAGGCTAGTATGTAACGAAATAAACTTAAAGACCAATTTAGATTCAGTCATACCCCATGTCTAGTAGATTAATTAAACTTTATTTATTTGAAGGACAAGGTTAGGATAACTCGGAAGTAACTGCCACCAAAACTAACCCCATGTCTAGTAGATTAATTAAGCTTTATTTATTTGAAGGACAAGGTTAGGATAACTCGAAAGTAACTACCACCAAAACTAACATAAGTAAATAGCTATAGATAAATGCTAAGAAAAAATTATGGAGAGGGAGAAGGCTGGAGAGACTTATGATGATCCCAACTGTTAAGAGGGATTAAGATCTTTAATTTGTTGCTTTGATGGCGAGAGAGATAGCTACAACCCTTAACATGTGTATATTAATTATGAAATAATATAAATCATATACATTCCATTAATATTTTGTCTTTCTCTTCTAGAATTGGACCATTTAATTCTAAGGGGATACCAAATTTTCATAACTACAGTATAGGATCCGAACTAGGGGTGTTCATGGAAGTGACAAAGCCGACTCGAACCGAAATTCCGAACCGAACCGAACAAAATCGGGTAGGCCTTTCGAACTTTAGGGTCGGGTGACGGAACAAAAAAAAATTTTGTAACTATCAGGTCTGGTGTTGGAATAGTTAAATTTTTCCGAAGTGTTTCGACCCGACCCGAGATATATATAAATGATGAAAATAAAAATATATATATGTGTATCAAAACTACGCCGTTTTGATACACATTTTAACATTTCCCCTAAATTGAACCCTAGTAGTGCGTCACTTTCTCCTTTTGTTAGCCTCTTCTACGCCTCATCTCTACTCTCTCTTTCTCGACATGTGTCCTCACTCCTCTCTCAGCCTAATGTCTCTGTCGCAGTGCCGCTCGACGCTCTTTGCCTCTCTCCATCCTCTTTTCTTGCTTGCGTCAATGAGCTTCTCAATCTAAACCACCGGCTTGCCTTAAACGTTGTCCGCCGATGGGATTACGCCGCTGCAAGTATCCTGTAGTTGTCGTCTGCCAGCCTGCCGCACATCTTCAAGAATCAAGCGGAGACTCTCAATAGGTAAAACTTATAGTCTTTTACTGGTTTGCTTTCTCCATTTCTCGTTTATTCTTTTATGGATTCATGTGTATTTTCCTGATCTAATATGATATGTGAGTTATGTTCTTGGACTTGGTGAATTTTGAATTTCCTGATCTAATATTCATCATCTAATGTGCTGTAAATTGTTTTGAATTTTGAATATAGTTTTAAATTGTAGGAGATTTGTGGTCTGTAACAATAATATAGTTTTGAATTTTACACATCCATAGGTTGTCGCTGCATAAGTTGAATTTTGTGTATATTGGTTATTGCCCCATATTTTAGAACACAAATCTTGTTGATAGTTGTAAAAGGGAGACTATTTAAAATGAAATATTATAAAAGATATTCTGGTTGGGGAAAAATACATAGTGAAGTTATTAAGCATAAACGCTAGCTGGATACTGCTTCATGAAGTATGTATGTAACTAGAAAGTCACAGCAAGAAATTTATATAACATCGGGAGCATCTTAAATGGTTAGGTGCTCACCAAAAGAAGAAATAAATAAACAAATAAACAATAATATTTGATTCTAAATATGTTGCATCATCCCATGTATCTCACAATAAAAGGACAATCCTTTTGGTCAAACGATTCAATGAAACATTCGGTCTTTGTACATCTGAATATATTTTTCTCTACTATTTGCTGTGTAGTATTTTGATTATAAGCTGAATATTGTTTTGATATCATTAGTCATTAGAGATATGCAAGTATAAAACTTGAAATGTTAATGTTAGTGGTTAAATGATTTTTTTGCAATTGACACATATGAAGCCTATGGATTGTAATGAGTCTAATGACGACATCGACACTAGTAAAGATGTTGGCATGCCTACTTCAGTGGCTGACTCAAATTTAGGACCAAATCTCGACACCCCAATGTCTACAACGAATCCAACATTCTCTTCGGACAATGTTGAGCCTCAAGGTACTTCTCGAGGTTGCCCTCCACGTTATCAGAGGAAAAAAATGAGCTTAAATCCAAAGCTTGGGACCACTTTGAGAAAGATTGAAAATAGTAATTCACCTAAAGCTAGATGTAGCCATTGTAAAAGTAAATTTTTATGTGACTCAAAGAAGCAAGGTACCTCTTTCTTACTTTATCACTTGAAAAAATGTAGGCCTTATCTTTCTAAGGAACGCCTATTAGCTGAGAAGCAAGTAAAGTTGGTTGAGATTTTCAAGGAGGGAGAAAATATGGAGATGAGCCTTGTTAAATACAATGAGAAAAAGATATGGACTACACTTGTGAGGATGATAATCATGGATGAATTGCCTTTTAGGCTTGTGGAGGGGAAAGGGTTTGAGGATTTTGTGAGGGCTCTTGAACCTATATTCTCAATTTCTTCTCGCATCACTATAATGAGGGATTGTTTGGACCTATTTTTCCAAGAGAAAGAAAAGTTAAGGAACATGTTTATCAATACTGGTCAGCGTGTTTGTTTGACTAGTGATATGTGGGCTTCCATTCAAAATCTTAATTACATGGTTATCACTGCCTATTTTGTTGATAATGGTTGGAACTTACATAAAAGAATCATAAATTTTATTAAAATTCCTAATCATCAAGGAATCACAATTGGGAGGACGATTGAGTCATGTTTGTTGGAGTGAGGCGTAGATATCATTTTCACAATCACAGTAGATAATGCATCTACCAATGATGTTGTTGTTGATGATATGAAAAGGAGAACAAATTATAGGGTTAACAATATTTTGGATAATGAGTTTATGCTTATAAGATGTTGTGCACATATACTTAATCTTGTTGTTAGTGATGGTTTGTAAGAAGTGAATGACTCAATTATGAAAGTAAGGAATGCAGTTAAGTATGTAAAGGCTTCTGCTTCACGGCTTGACAAGTTTAAGCTATGTGTGGAGAGGCAGAAAATTCCAAGCGGAGGTCTTCTTTGTTTGGATGTTCCAACTAGATGGAACTCCACCTACTTGATGTTGGATGCGACACAAAAGTATCAAAGTGCATTTGATCTTATGCTAGAGGATGATAGTCAATTCATAGACAGTTTGACTGAGGTTAGGCAAGGGATAAGAGACTTGGGGCTGCCTAATGATGATGATTGAGAGAATGTTAGAATCTTTATGAAGTTTTTGAAAAAATTTCATGATGTAACTCTACGCATTTTTGGTTCTTTGTATACAACTGCCAATTTATATTTTCAAGAAATTTCTTTGATCTACAACCATTTGCAACAATTTTGTAAGAGTGATGATTTTATGTTGAGTATGATGGTTGAGAAGATGATGAAAAAATATGACAAATATTGGGAAAATTTTGAGAAGGTCAATATGATGTTTTTTATTGCGGGTGTGCTTGACCTGTGATATAAGTTGGAGTTTTTGGAGTTTTAGTTTGATGAAATTGTCGGTACTGAGCGGGCAACTGAACTTATTCAAGAGTTAAGGAATGTCATTGATCGCTTGTATAATTATTATTCCAAATTTGGTGGAGGTTCCTCTAGAAGTAGGGTTGAATCAAGTGATGATGAGTCAAATGTGAGTGGTACAACTTCGGTTGATGATAATGATATTATGCTTAGATTTCGCAAGTTTTGAGCAGCAAAGGGTACAAGTGTAGATTCCAAATCAAAAGTAGATCGATACTTGGCGGAGGAAGTTGATTCAAGAGGAGATACTTTTGATATACTCATTTGGTGGAGAGTGAATTCAACAAGATACCCAATCCTTAGCGAGATAACATGAGACGTACTAGTCATTCCTATCTCTATCGTTGCTTCTGAGTCTACTTTCAGTACTGGAGGTCACATCTTAGATCTTTTTCGAAGCTCATTATCTCCGAAAACGGTTGAGACCCTTATATGTACTCAAAATTGGTTAAAGTATTCACCTACTCCTTATGACTCCCCAGATGTAGTGGATGATGCGGAAAGCTATCAACTAGAAAACAATATCATTCTCCAATTTAATTTTTATTTTATTTATGATGAATGCTATCATGTTTAATTTTTTCTATTCTAACTTTTTTATTTTGTTGTTGTTGTAGAGGTGAGTTTGAAGCATGGGTACATTGTGAATATGTGAGTTCTTGAAGATTTTAAGTTGCATGAAGATTATGAATTTATGAGTTACAATGTAGTTTTATCTATTTTTTGTTGTCTTATCTATGAAGTTGCATAATTATAAATTTAAAAATATCCCACTTTGTTTTTTTTTGTGCATGTAGGTTATTTGTAATGGAGTGAGGAGATCTTACTAATTACTATATGTTGTTGTATATTTGAATTTTTAGTTCTATTGAATTGGACTCCATATTGCTGTTGTTGACTTCTTCTTGTTGATTTCTTATTTCTATGTTTTTGTTGAATTTTTGTTCTAGGATTTTGATAATTCTCTTATTTCTTATTTCTTTGTTGTTGTTGATTACAGTTTCAATTTACTTTAAAACAGAGGTAGTTTGTGTTTTGTCTTAGATTATCGTTGGTTATGTCTTTATTGCTTTCTGGTTGTTTGTTGTCTATAGATGTTTTTCAAATATATGGTATATCATTGTATCAACTATCAAGTGTGATTTTAACAAAGAAAAAAAATATGTAGTTTCAGCTATGAACAACGAATAGAAACTGACAAACTGTACCGAATGAAATAGCCCTTAAAAAAGGCTGGCAATTGGCATACCATATAAAAATTTGGTAAAATGGGCTAAAAAGTAAATCGGGCCGAATAAAATAGCCCTTAAATTGGACTGGAAATTGGCATACGGCTCGGAAGGCTTTTTTCTGTTCCTTTTTTACACGGGTCAGGTGCCGGAAATGTAAATTTCTGACTCGCCAGGGGGTGTACTCTATTCCGAACTGTATAAATCTATTCGAGTACTAACTTCTAACGTCTCCTACTTCGACTTCCTCTTCGCGCCACAACAACACGTTCTCTTTCTCTCTCCCTCTCCCCCTATAATTTCACTCTCTTTTGGAATAACAATCTACCTGTTTACTTACTGAGGATTGTTCTCTTTTCTTGATTAGTTAAAATTTACACTCCTCCTTTCATATTTTCCCCCGGTAAGAGGCCCGGTTTCATTCCTTTTCGATTCTTTATTTTGTTTAATTTAGTTGTTTTTTCTCCTTTTCTTTGGGGTATTCTATGGTGTTCTTTATGGAGTTTCCTTTTGTGTAATGACTTTGTTCGGGATTCTATCGTGAGAATCACTAAACTTTGCAACAACCTTCTTGTTCGCACTTTGATCAATTTGCGGGATTTCAGAGAGAGTTTGCATGATGATGGTGGCTGCAGGGACAATGTGAATTCGTAAAGAGTGAGTCTTAGTGATTCTTTTTTCACTCTTACTCGTTGGTACAGGGGATTGGAGATATCTGTTTCTACTCTGCTTCATCTCAATGGATTTTGCTTCTATTTCTATATGTTCTCTGTTTATATTTGATGGATAAGTACCTATGCGTTCTAGGATTCAATCCTTATACAGACATACAAGGAAAGAACATGGAGTGTATGAGTATCGGTGAATGATGATGGTTATCTGGATAGGAATGTTGTTTTCTCCTTTATTGTTAAGATCATGTCGGTTCTGTTTCTTTAAGCACATTAACTGAGTTATCCTGCAATTTACTCTGAAAGGCTGTCAATGATGGAGATATAAACTCAGTTTTTGGTTCCTCCCAGTTTAGGGTGAAAGAGCTCGGGAGCCTACCATTCATGTGAAACAAAAAAACAACAGAGAATTTGAAGTTTCAATAGTCTGTTCATTGAAACCTTACCTGGACAGGGTCAATGGGTTATCAAGAAATTGATGTTTCGGTCATTTTGTTGGCTGCAATTATTCTTGGGTCACCAAGCTTCCAAACAAATGGGGACTAGAGAAGTCAGCACCCCTTGTAAATTTCTCAAACGATTTATCTCAACTAGTGTTCTCGTATTCTCTCCCCTGCAGCATGAATTTCTCATAATTTTCGCCAATTTTCTAGTTAATATTACACAGAACTCCAAAGACCCCTTCACAATCAGAGATATGTCAAATTATGTTCAGGTATATCCGAGGTTCCAGAAACCGAATTAGACAGATCTTGAACTCTATGAAGAAACACAACACGAGCTCCAAAAATTGTGGATAAAAGGTAGCCTCAGGTTCCGGCAATTGTGGTCCCTCAGGAAGGTAATTTGAATTCTTTTGGAGGATTATCCCTTCTGAATATGGTTGATTCATTTTGCTAAACTACGATTGCGAAAACACCTTGATGCAGGGCTGCAAAAGCAAGCGAGGAGTCATTAGATGAAAGTCGTAACACTCACCAGGTATTTTTTTTTAAAGTAAAGGTGGAATGCATTTCATAGAGGAGGAAAATACAGCTGCCCGGAACCAACCATGGCCAAAGACTTCAAAAGGGGCACAAAGACCCACTACAATATTTTCAAAGGCCCGACTGGCCATAAACAAACTAAGGACGAGAAGGGTCCTAACACTACAGGCCATAAGGGACACAACAAACTGGGTCCACAGACCCACCAACCCAACACAACTCCACTGCGAACAACGTATATCGTCGCCAGAGATGGAGGACCCAAATTAACACTTGCAACAAAAGAGCCCACAGAGGAGAATCTAGGCCAAAAAAGGGGAAGGAACACCAGGCACTTCAGATCCACGCGTCATGGGAGGGACGCATGGAGAGCCATGAGCCGGTGTGGAACCGTTTGACAGGGACGACGTCGTAGATCTGAAGCCGCTGATGCCGACCAAGAGGCGAGTGCTAGCCGGAAAACACCTTGTCGTCGCTGAAAAAACTCCACCGAAGCAAGAACTGCTAAGAAATAAAACCACCATTATTTGAAGAAACATGAAAAAAAGGAAAACAAAGCCTGACTGGTCGACGACCGGTCAAGAGGTGGGCCTCCCGTCGCCCAGAGGAGGAAAGAAAGCTGGAGGGTGAGGCAGTGGCGGAACCAGGATCAAAATTCATGGGTGTCGAACTTTAAAGGCGAAATGATAAAAAAAATTCTTTCGTAATACAAAATATTGTCTTAGAGGTACAATGTCGAAAATTAAGGACTAAAAGCATTAAAAATATTAGAATACATGTACCGTAATATGTACTGCGACTGAGAAGTGATAATTGGATCATACGAGTTTGCATCTTCTGAAAAAGTTGCAAAATGACTTCGTTCTCAATAGTTTTAATAACTTCTTGCTCGATGTACACTAACATGCAATCATTCATCCATTTATCTCTCATATTATTACGCAAATCACTCTTTATGATTTAATCCAAGTTAATTCCCTACTAATTTTAAAACTTTAGAACAAATTACAGATGATTATGATGGTTGAGGTCTTGATGTCACTAGGGGTTGTCTTTCTTACATTTTTTGGTTACTACCTAGAGTCTCTTTTTTTTTTCTTTTCACAAAAGGTTACTGGGATGCATTTGTAATTTACTTTCTCTAGGTCCTATGGATTTGGAATTGAAAGATATTCACATTCTCCGAAGAAACTTCCACACAGAGAGCAACAATTGATGACAAACCATGTTCTGAATAATAAAAACAAAATTTTCAGGATAAACAAGATTTAGTAAAAGAGTTCATTGGATAAACATATCCTAAAAATGGTCAGAACTTTGATTTGGCCTATACAATGATCCTAAACAAACACAGCATTTTTCGATGTCTCAAATAAAAATGAAGAAACAAATCAATATAGGGAGAAAAAAAATGAAGTGGTCTTGATTGTGAAAAAATAGGAGCAAAAAGTAAATAATTTTTTACTAACATAAATTTAGCAAGATGACAGAAAGTTACCATCGATTGAAGAACTTGTAATTGATGCAAAACAAAAAATTATAATAACTGTATATTTGTCTTAATTATTATGTAGCAATAAGAGCAAAATCAATGTATAGAAAAAAAATATTTTAGATCCGATGCTCATTAAGTCTATTTGGCCTAGACTTAATGGGTATCGGACCTAGTTAATTTATAAAGAAAAAGAAAAAGAAAACAAAAAAATTACATTAGAAGGCCGATACCCATCACACCCCTTGCTTCCGCCCCTGCCTCCTAGTACATAACGAAGAGCCCTACACGTTAAATATCATGATTGTACATAAAAGTATACATACATACGTATATAGGGTAAAGAACAACTTTTGCTTTTATTTTGGCAACTCGATGCACGTGTTACTGTTGGATACAGAATAAGCCTAACCTGTAATTCAAAGAAAAATAAAATGAAAAGCATTTCATGGTGTGCCGATACTTTGGAAACTATCAGATTACTCCAGAAATTAAAGCTAGAAATGGCGATACTAAAACGGGTTCTTATTTCACCTTCTACAGTGAAAGGAAATTGAGATCAATGAAATAATTTTGAACAACATGATAAAAAAAAAAGTCCGAAAACAAAGAAGAAAATCCGATAAAAGCACCTTGCCAGGAGTGGTGGACCTGGTGGTTCTGGGTTTGGCAGGCATTGAAGGCATGGCATGAATGTCCAACACCATAGCCCCTATCAACATTGGCTCTGCTTCGTTATTTTGCAGCAGCCCACCCTTTAAAAAAAAAAAACAGAACAGTCACAAAGTGTGATTCCGACTATACTGCAAAATAAAAGTAGACTACCAGCGGAAGAGAAAAAGGTAAGTGAGTGAATAAAATAATATTACAGGGTGAATAACAGATTTAAGTTTCTGGTGGCATGAGGAGGTGACGGGAAATAGCCCCCACTCTCCTCTGAACACTGCTCTCCATTTTTCTCTCTTACACTCCTGCTAGCCAACTCTCTAACCAGCCTTCTGAGCTTTGTCCCCTTCGGGAATCCAATTAGACTTGGAGATGCTTCCGGACGGATCGTTTGGACAGGCCCATAAATTTGGGGCTAGATGGACCACTCCGGATTTATAGATAGGCCTGTTTGAACCAAAAATGGCGAGGCCTGCTTAATATGTGGAACCTAAAGAAAAGCCTCCGATCTCTAAGAACAATTTCATATCGGGCCCTCCACCAAGAGGAGCTTAAGGTAACACTTGATATCCTATTAGCGCCCCTATGATCATATCACGGTTTCCTAGAAAAAGTGTGGATGTTTATGAAGTATTAAGCGGATTCATTTTATTACCACTTTTGTTTTCGTATTAATTTTCTAAAAAACAAAATACTAGTGTTATCCTTTTCTCATTTGACCTTATCTTGTAATTTAGCACATGTGCTGCGGCCCAAGCCCGGAATAAATCCTATACGACTTTTCGCTAAAAGTGGATATTTTTCAACAATCTTTTCCCTTCCCCTAGTTACGAAAGGATATGTTTGTTATGGAAGTGGAATCACGTCACATGTCACCAATAAGAGTGTTGCGACTCAAGACAGGAAATTGGACATGCACGTGGTTTTCATTTTAAAATTGCCACCTTCACACGAACTAGGAATGGCCTGTCTGTCTTAAATGTAAAGGCCCCAAAACTCTTCCTTTATCTAAACTTTTTTGTATTTTTGAGATAGGGGATGAAATTGGGGTGTGGTTCGCCCTCGTTGATCTCGTGTGGATGATGAAGAAAAATCTGTATAAGATATTTTGGGACTAGGGCTGTCCAAGAAATCGGCCGGACCGGAACGAAACATGACCGGTTTTGGCGAAACCGGTGAAAAATAGCCTACCAAAATGGTCGGTCCGGTGAAACCGGTATACACCGGTCCGGACCCGGTTCCCCACATTGGAAAACCGGTCGGACCGGAGTATACTACTCCAAACCGGTCCGAATCGGTCATTAAAAAAAATCAAATTTATTTTTGAACTCTCTTGTGCGGCCTTGCGCAAGGGTTCATAAAAAGCCCAGATGGTGAAAAAAGCCCCAAAAAAGAAAAAAAACGTGGCCCAAACCGGTGAAACTAGGATTTAGAACTCTTTAATTAGAGCTTAGTATTTTCTTCAAATCAAATGTAACAACTTTTATAAAATTTGGTTGAAATGTAGCCAAATATTTCATGTAAAAATAGGCCAAAAAATTGATGTAAAGAAACCCAAAAAATGGTCCCAAAAAGTCTAAAATAAAACTCAAAAAAGGTCTTAAAAATAATGCTAAGAGGTCAAAACCAAAAAAGGTCCAAAATATCATGATCCAAACCGTCCAATTCGAACCGGTAAAATCGGAAATCGGACCGGTTTGACCGACCGGAGCGGACCATATCAAACAATCCTACTTGGGACAAGAGCGGATTTCCCACTACTTTTCTTTTTCATGGAATAATGTGCTTGAGATGGGTTGATTCGATGCAGCACTTTTTTCATTTAAAATACAACCAGCACTTTCTTCAATACGCATATAGATTTTCTATTAATGAAGTGGAGATTGCGGACAGAGTGAAGAAGAGAAGTCCGCGGTGCTTATCCAAACGGCTGCAAACACCACTTGTTGCAAATGCATCAAGCAGCCATTTAATGGAAAGAGTGGGAAAAAAAAAAGGTGAGGCAAATCTTTAGTGCTCCTAGCATTTGTAACTTTTTATCCTAATTACATGACAGAAGACTTTATTATAAGTTCTATACTATCAATAACTTTATATAAGTATAATTTAATGGTGTAAAATTTATTTATTATATTTATATCTCTTCAAATTAAATACAAGATTAATTAGTATATCATAACAATAACCATGGTGTTCTCTTTAGGCTAATTACGGCAGTCTGTGTTGTTTTCAACCAAGCTGGCCAAGATCCTAACAGCCGTTCAAAAACTACGATGATAGGGTGATGAATCTTTTTTTTTTTTTCTGCATATGATTAGTCCTACAAAGAAAGATGGACAGGTTGGCTTGTCATGTTTCGGGGACCGAAAAGTGAAGCGTATGGACTATATGGATACCCGTTTCGCACAAGTGAAGCAGGCGTGGCGAAAAGTGAGGAGGCTTTGCTACTTTCTGAGATATCACGCACTACAATTGCTTTTCACGCATGACGGGTGGTCCAATCGATCCTGCAAGGATAGGACGAAGTTAGGATTGTAGTCTAATTTAGGGCCGGCTTGAACCGATTTTTTCTTGGCAGAACAAAACCTAGAAACGGCAAACTAAAATCAGAGTGAAAAAAATCCTAACGAGTGGTAAGTGTGCATTTCGTCCCAAAGTTTTCAAGCTTTACAAACGGCCAAGTTTTTGTACACGGGGCAGGATTCCACACAGTGATAAGGGCGATTGACAACTGAGTACTGACCCACTCCAACACGGCCGTCCATTCCATCCCATTCAGCAGATTGAGCCTTACATGCCACCTAACAAAGCAGAGCACGTAATCTGGACGAATTTTCTTCGGTATGATTCTGCCACACTTTCAAGTACCAGAAGAGTCGAAGGGAGTCAGACTTTAATAATTGTGGAAGTAAAATAATCTTCCGTCACATGTATCTTTGGTGTAGTACTCATGGTCCCCCCGATAGGGTATATATAATAATATTTTCTTTAAGTTTAATATATACTCGCAATTATAATAATACGTCCCGTCCCTAGTTCGAAGGGGCATTTGCATGTGAAAAGAAACTCCGGGCAAAGAAAATACATAAATAATTACGCGAAGGGAACGTTTTGTCTTGTACAATCAAGCACAGCAGAGCCAGCACCAATGTCGTCTTTAATATGTCATAGTAATCATGATCGTAGATTCAGAACATTATTATTATTATAGCACTACATCGTTGACTCTTGACCTCTCTTCTGTCCACCTTGGAAACTCTTGAACATTATTAACCCGTGAGGGCCGTGACAGACGTACTAAACAAATCATCTGACAATAACTAAGATCTAATTCTACTTTAATCCTATCTATTCTTATTTCGACGTTGGCCTCCAATTTCTTCGTTAATCTCAAACTCTTGTGGTGTTAAAAGCCAACCAAAATTTCTTGGGGAGCGAAAAGTGGAAGACCAGTCAGAACCAATGCACCAAAACCAAAAGCATTTCTACATACTTCGAAAGAGGCTGACAAACAGTCCACAGACGCCGATGGGTGACGGCAACGGGCAAAATTCAAATGCACGTGAGGTGGACTTGGGTACCATCTTTCGCACTCACATAAAGCACCTGGGACCCATGTTTGGAAACGTCGCTGCTTTTTTCCAACTTGTCAGTAACTTGTACCGACGCTCTCATTCTTGTGGACTTTAGCTTGCGTTTGAAAGGTAATATTTTACAAAATTTTATATATAATTTTTTATTATAAAAATATAAAAAATTATCTAATTTTACTATTTCACTAAATTTAATACTTAAAATTTTAACAACACAAAAATTTTACAACACAGCCCTGTACAAAGGGAGCGGCTCTGTTTCTGCTCCAAGGTGATAAGAAGTGAGATATTTTTGTATTACATGCCACAACATTTTTTATATTGTTTTTTTGGGCTATGTATTAATTAATTCATGTGGACAACCTAGTTTTGTTCTAACTAGTTACGTGGACAGACGTCGCAAACCAAAGTAGCTTACTTTTGAAGAATATCCTCCATAAACTAATATAAAGTTTTTAGAAATTGCTTTGTGTTTGGGTAAGCATGTCCGGTCAATTTCTTTGATATCACTTTACTAAAAGTTTGGAGAAAAAAAGGAGTTACTTTAGAGTTGATTGCCGGTCGGCCATGACTAAAAAAAAAGTTGAAGGGTTACTTTCATTTGAGTTGTAAGATCAAACAAAAGACTTTTTCGTACAACAGGAAAAGCTATTGGAAATTTTGGCAAAAGAAGATGGTTATTGACGGCCATGAAATACTCGGTTCGATCAGACTATTTAGGCTTGGGTTAATTGACCGGTTAGTAACTCTGAGTAGCCGACCGCACGTCAAAGTCTGGTATCCGTTCTCACTTAGAGACCTGACCATCCGCGGACTCTTCATACATATTTGAATTGCCGGTGACACTCTTCTAATACAACTCTGCAACAAGACTCCTGTTCAGATAATGATCTTAGAGACTTCAGGACTCCAGGTAAGATGAAGAGTCCTGAAACCCATACTTTTAAGACTTCATTTGTGACTCTACCACCTCCCTATATAAATAGCAGATATTCTCCTTCATATTCTCTAAGGTTCAATCCTCTCACATTCCATCAGATCTCCCTCATGTTTTATCATCATCTGATATTCTCTCAAGTCTTCTCTAATAATTTTTCTTCTCCATATCTAATTTGTTCGTCGGAGCCTTTGGATCCGAGGTCACCCCTTCAGTGCTTCTTGCAGGTTCACTTGACTTCCGAGCATATTGATGATTCTTGACATCATCCGGTTTCCGAGCAGCGCCATGATTTCTTACCATCATCAAAAGATAGTAATTGTGTTAACATGCACGTCACATATTTGATATTCATGATCAGGCTTTGAATCCAGTGAGCCTGCCTGCCAAAAGATGACCGTTATCTACGAAGAAGAATATAGAAACGGTAGAGTATCTGATTGAAGATATTAGAGAACGATCAAAGAAGAGGCCGCAGGAAATATATATAATAATAATTTAATATGCACAAAGCGTCTATTTAACATGCCCCCTCGTAAAGCTTTGATTGCGTTTTCTTCAGGGTGTTTATTTAATATTCATACATTTTGAACGCTATTGATTCAGCAGGAAGAATCAAAGTCAAGGGCCAACCTGTCACGTTGCAACTACCCACTGATCTCACCCTCTCTCTGGCGTCAGATTGTGGACTCAAACGAGTGAGACGGGTCAAACAAATGAGTCTAATATATCTAAAAAATAAAATAATAGAGATTCTATTTTTCTTGCATCATATCATATATTTTTGTACCTATCTATCTACCTTCTCCTAGAATACTGTGGAGTAAAGCAGTGAGTCATCACCTAATTATAAATAAGGAGACTAGAGTGCATAATAATATAATGGTATCCCAAGCAGCCAAAATAATTTCAGTTATATACTCTCTTTTTTTCCTTGGTAATTTCAGTTATATACTCTCTTTTTTTCCTTGGTAATTTCAGTTATATACTCACTAGTCAAAGAAGTGTGGGGGCACGTATGTGTCCTCTCCTTGTTGATTTTGGTACCAAGATAATATGTGTACGTAGTTACATCATTTTACGCTTTTACCCTTCATGATTGCACTACTTTAGGAAGACATCAACACTGATCAACGGCTTCTCCTAGCTAGAGACAAGTGTACAGAGGAATAGTATAGTATTATAGGAATCAATATATAATTTGTTTCGATTACCGTGCATGCCCACGAGTACTGTCCCAACATTTTTTTAAATGGGGCAAAGAAGCCAACGGATCATGCGAAGAAAATACGTACATAGTTCAATGGTAGGAAAGTAGCTTTGTCTTTTACTCCCAGCTCTCGTGGGTGGGGTAGGCCTTCTCATCCAAATTACCGAAATTATATTATTTTAGAGGCTCAGGTTAATACTATTATTATTTTTATTTATATAAATACAACATGTGATGACGGGCCTGAGCCCGAATGGTCGAGCTTGCTGAGTATTTCATACCACATCAGTAGTCTCCTCCTTTTCAACTTCAACGAACCGAACGAAAATAATAATATTTAGAGGTCGTAGCTCGTAAAGTTACCATTTGTTGCTTCGTCTTCACGCCATCACCATCCTCCCAATTCCTAAGCTATTCAAAGTTGTTCCTCAACATTTCGCCTCTTCGTCTTTACGACACCGCCATTCCCCTTGCCTCTTTTGTGCTAATTTTACCTTTCCTCACCAATGACTCGCAAAGCAAGCTCTTAGTCATCGAAAATGTCCGATGCAGGGGAGAACACGGTGGCGGCCAAGCGTATCATATGAGAGAATCAACTCGCCGTATTGTGGGCCAAGTACAATGTCCGGTCGACTGTGAAAATGAGAGTCCCTAAACTAGGCGAAAAAGTGTCGGAGCTTGACGAAGACGAGCTTGGATTTTTCGACGACGCCTTGATTGTTGGCTGTCAATTTCTCCTTTCTCAGGAGATTCGCGAGTTACTATTCCTGTACTCGTTGGCTCCCAATCAATTAGCGCCCAACAGATGAAGATTAACGCTAGGGTTTTTTGCATTGTGGAGGAAATTGTTCGCCGAGGAAAACCCCTAACCCTGGAGGGAGTTCATGCATTGCTACAAGATCGCCAAGACGGGAGAATGCATGCATTACTTCCAGTCCCGAGACAGTGTGGTCTGCTCCACGACTATCCCTCAAATAACAAAGGTTGACATGAAAAGTTTTTCTTCGTGCCAGATGAAGGGCGAGAGTATTCTCCTGAAGAGCAAAACCCTCTTCGGGTATTGCGCACACGAGGATCTCCCCTTCAACAAAGTAAAGCGCTGACCCGACTCTTATTATAACTCTGTGATTGTACTCTGCCTAACCCAATTCTCTCTGTTGGTAGTTAAGCAAAGGCCGAAGCTAGAACCTGAGGAGAAGGTAAGGCTGCACATTGCCTCCGAGAAAAGTCAGGATGTGAACGTGGTTACGTGAGTTTAATATTGAATCACGTAACCATGTTATTTTAAATATTAATTATCAGATATTTACAGAAAATGTCGCATATATATTAGTCCAACTGTCATCTAGTTGGCCAGTTGTGTATAGAATATACTAGCGTTCATTATTATCACAACCTTTTAAAAAAAAAAATCTTTTTTGTTTGTTTGTTTGTTTTGGTTTAGTCTTTAATCTTTTTTGTCGTCCAGTCACGCTTTGCTTCATAATCTACGGTCTCGGCTCTACAATCATTTTTCTTAATTCGTTATTTCGTCAACAAGAGAAACAAGGATTGGAGAACGCATATTGGATCGGTCTACCATGCACTTGCCCGCTTAATTTTTTTTTTTCCCGCATGCACTTGCTAATTTGTCTTCCTCTTATCGTTCGTACCGTATATATTCAGAATAGTTGGTAAGCCTTTTTTCTTTGCCAACCTTCGGGTAACAGGTATATATGTTACCCCCAGCAGATTTTGTCTGAAACAGAGGCAGATAATATCTGAGAACGAACAGATGATCAACTGGCGTCTGTCAGCTGTCTGTCTGGCTGGCTGGCCCCAGTTAATTTTTCTTGCACGAAAGGCAGCCAGGATTACGGTTGGTCGACATTCATGAGGTCCAGCTCAACTATAAGTGAACATTCAATAGCTATGATCGAAGTATGATATATTTACATATTTCTTTAATATTTTTCTTCATACTAAATATTATTTCTTCTATATATATATAATATGAAGTCTTTTTTGTTTGTAATATTAAAAGATAGCAATTGTGTTACATGCACGTCACATATTTAATAAAGATTAGTCAACATACGAGCTGAAGCAATTTTCACTTGTTTGTTTTTTTGGTTTTCTTCAATCGTAGCCAAATTTTTTTTTATGGCGAGGAAATCCTCCAAAGCCGGACCATTTTGGCCCAACCCTAAAGTACAAACCCCAGCCCCCTGGACTGACCCCACAACCTAGAGAGCAGGTAAGTCAAGGGCGATAATGGGGTGTTGGGGCTCGAACTTGGGACATGTTAGAACCCAAGTCGAAACCGTAGCCAAAATTGGTCGTATTAAACAAATATATCGTTTCTGTCTTTCATTACCGGGCATCTTGCTGAAGTTTTTATTTCTCTTTTCTTCTGGTATATGACAGTCTGTTATTGCTACAACCCACCCCCAGATAATCTCCCCTTCTCTCTTTAGCAATAACAGACTGCCATATAACAGAAGAAAAGAGAAATAAAAACTTAAGCGGGTGAGTTGTAGTGAAATCTACAGTGATGTTCAACCAATTTTGACGGGATGAAGAAAACCATATATTTGTTTAATCCGGCCAATTTTGGCTACGATTGAAGAAAACCAGAAAAACAAACAAGTGAAAATTGATTTAGCTCGTACCAGAACGTACTTCACCTGTGCTTGCGGTGACCCCTTTCCCGAGACCGCTAACAACTCCACCCGTCATCAACACGTGCTGGTGCCGTTTAATATTGAGTAGAAGGAAGTTTTTTTTTCCGGTGACTGTGTTGACTAATCTTTATTAAAATAACTAGTCACGTCAGCAATGTCCAATTAGTGTTTTTAACGGGAACTAACGGAATGACATGGATTTAACAAAAAACATACCACAGAGACATATTTGCAACTTTTATTACCTCAGGGACATATTTGCAACTTTGTCATACCACAGAGACTGTGGGTGCATTTAAGCCAAAGAAAAAGGTCACGTCAGCAATATCCGGTTAGTGTTTTTAACGGGAACTGACGGAAGGACATGAATTTAACAAAAAACATACCACAGGGACATATTTGCAACTTTTATTACCTCAGGGACATATTTACAACATTGTCATACCACAGGGACTGTGGGTGCATTTAAGCCTTAATTTTTCTTGCACGAAAGGCAGCCAGGATTACGGTTGGTCGACATTCATGAGGTCCAGCTCAACTATAAGTGAACATTCAATAGCTATGATCGAAGTATGATATATTTACATATTTCTTTAATATTTTTCTTCATACTAAATATTATTTCTTCTATATATATATATATATATATAATATGAAGTCTTTTGTTTGTAACATTAAAAGATAGCAATTGTGTTACATGCACGTCACATATTTGATATTCATGATCAGGCTTTGAATCCAGTGAGCCTGCCTGCCAAAAGATGATCGACCGTTATCTACGAAGAAAGAATAAAGAAACGGTAGAGTATCTGATTGAAGATATTAGAGATCGATCAAAGAAGAGGCCGCAGGAAATATATATAATAATAATTTAATATGCACAAAGCGTCTAAAGTTAAGTTTACATGTCCCCCTCGTAAAGCTTTGATTGCGTTTTCTTCAGGGTGTTTATTTAATATTCAAACATTTTTTTTTTCTACGCCAAATATTCAAACATTTTGAACGTTATTGATTCAGCAGGAAGAATCAAAGTCAAGGGCCGACCTGTCACGTTGCAACTACGGTCTACCCACTGATCTCACCCTCTCTCTGGCGTCAGATTGTGGACTCAAACGAGTGAGGCGGGTCAAACAAATGAGTCTAATATATCTAAAAAATAATAGAGATTCTATTTTTCTTGCATCATATGATTGATACGTTTGTGAAAATTTTAGGATTCTTTTCGTGCTTGCATCTGTAAGCCAACCCTTACTGCAACTGTCTATGAAATATGGAAGGAACGCAACCAGAGGATGTATTGCAACAAGAGACGCATGTTAGTGGATGTGCTTGCATTAAGTTGTGTGCAATGTTAAGGATAGAGTTGCCTTGTGCAGGTTTCCCCACACCCCTGTTAACTTGGAGTTAGCCCGCAACTGAAATATTTGTCTCTAATTGGCAATTTTCCAATTAGCCCGCAATTGGATTATTTGTCTCTATTTGCCTCTAGTTAGCCTGTATTTTGCGTATGTTACTTTGTTTTCTGGTTGGTGCTCTCCTTGTATCTAAGGGATGAGTCCTTTGTTTGGTTCTTTTGGAATATACTTACCGTTTACCCAAAAAAAAATTTTTAGGTATCGAGATTTGTAAAATATTATAAAATAAAGATATTTTATAAAAATTGATGAAAAAAATGAAAAATATAAGATTTTTAATAAATATTATAATAAAAAAATTATATGATAAATTTTTTAATATTAAATTCAAATAATTGGCCCAACTCAAACATCCCAATATTTTTGTACCTATCTATCTACCTTCTCCTAGAAAACTGTTGAGTAAAGCAGTGAGTCATCACCTAATTATAAATCGATAAGGAGACTAGAGTGCATGGAATGGTATCCCAAGCAGCCAAAATAATTTCAGTTATGTACTCTCTTTTTTTTCTTGGTAATTTCAGTTATATACTCACTAGTCAAAGAAGTGTGGGGGCACGTATGTGTCCTATCCTTGTTGATTTTGGTACCAAGATAATATGTGTACGTAGTTACATCATTTTACGCTTTTACCCTTCATTATTGCACTACATTAGGAAGACATAGGGCTGCTAAGTGCCACCGGCACTGGGTTGCTGGTTTCCGATTTCACCAGTGTCGGTGCTGATTTAAGGATTTGCAAAAATCCCGGTGCTATTCGCATCGGGTTCCCGGGACACCAGATTTTTTAATATATATATATATATAGTTTAACCCTCCCTCCGCCCGGGCTCCTCCTTCCCCATAATCCCATTTCGCGTTTTCCCCCCGACCCCACCCATGCGACCCCATTTCCTCATGCCGCACCCACACGTTTTCCCCTGCGTGACCCCATTTCCCCTAAGGCCCCTCTGGCAAAACAAAGCAAAATGGAATCGTTTTGTTTTAAACCTCGGACCTCCTCCCCCCATTTGTTTTAAACCCCAGACCCCTACCCAATTTGTTCGCGCACCTCGGACCCCCTCCCTCATTTCTGCTTTTGTTAGTTTATTAGTTTGAATAATATTTTTATTTTTATAAATTATAACTTAGTGTATAAGTTTATTTTTATTTTTAGTTTGAAGGAGTTACACATCTTTAAGATGCTATTACAGTTACGTCTCTAAGTTTATTATTTTGGATTTTATTAGTTGAGACTTTAAATTCTCATCTTGTTATGATATTCTCTAAGTTTATTGATTTTAAGTTTTATTACTTTGAAATTTAAATTCTCATCTTATCTTTTAAGATGATCTTTAATTTTATTAGTTTAGATTTTATTAATAAGTGATTAATAGACCAAAATAAAAAAATACATTAAATCAAGTACGTAGAATACTAAAAAATAGTCCAACATAAATGTAGAATAATCGAAAATCGACGACACTAAAAAGCAACTTTTTCCTTAAATGTGTAAAGAGTGTAAAAATTATTTAAAAACTTACTTACCAAGAGTAAATACAGATTTTAGACAAAAAACCAGCACTAACACCTAAGCTGAGCAGCCGACATTAGGGCTGTACAACCCCGGTGTAGGTGCCGGTTTTGGCCAAAACCGGCACCTACACCGGGTAGGCCGGTTTTGAAAAAATTACCACCTACACCTACACCGTTAAGGGCAAAAACCGGCTCTTAGCGGTAGCGGTTTAGCGGTGGCGGTTTCCGGTTATCCTACATTAATATTGAGCCATTTTTTTAGCATTTTACGTACTTGACCCAATGTATTTTTTCTTTTTTCTTTTGCTCCATTAATCACATATCAATAAAATCTAAACTAATGAATTCCAAAATCAATAAAATTAAAGATCATCTTAAAAGATAAGATGAGAATTTAAAGTTCATAGTAATAGAGACGTCACTGTAAATAGAAACTATTATCTTTTGAAAAATCCAGTTTAGACCCTAACAACACGTGATGATTGTCTGAATTTTTTCAAAGGGCGCTCGAGCGCTTGTCAAACGTGATGACTCTATATGAATTTTTGAACTAAAATGTATTAGAAATTTGAACTAAAATGTAATTGAATGACTGATTTTGCAAGCATGATATAAATTTAATAGTGATTTGTCAATTTTAAAATTTAGACAATTTGTTAATATTTCATAAAAACTCTTAAACTAATACATTGATTTAAAATTTTTTGTGGTAGAATCTCGACCTCTTGACTTATATTATGCGATGTACTTACCAAAGTTTGACATTAAACTCTTTAATTATGATTCCAATGTCTTCATATATACCCTTTTAAATACAATAAATTTGTAATTGTTCTACCAAAATTCTAAATAACTAGTTCATTCACCTAGCAAGCTTCTTGGTAACTTGAATGTAAGCATTTGATTAGACAAAACCAACAACAAATCTCATATATTCAAGTGAAACTAAACTATTGAGTAAACCTTGTCATGCTTCTAGAATATTATGTCTTGAGGTAAAACTAAAGTTTAAACTATTGAGTAGATATTAAAATAAAAAAACTATAAAAAAAATCTCGGTTTAACCTACACCGGGAAACCCGGTGCCGGTTAAACCGGGAACCGCCGGTTTTTTCAAAAAACCAAACCTACACCGGCACCGGTTAGACCAAAAACCGGAAACCTGGTACCGGCACCGGTGCCGGTGCCACCGGAATTTCCCGGTGGCATTGTACAGCCCTAGCCGACATCAACAGCTGCTTAGAAAAAAAAAAAAAAACCGACATCAACAGCTTCTCCTATCTAGAGACAAGTGTACAGAGGAATAGTATAGTATTATAGGAATCAATATATAATTTGTTTCGATTACCGTGCATGCCCACGAGTACTGACTCCCAACATTGTTTTTTTAAATGGGCAATTATTAGAAGCCAACGGATCATGCCCGGAAACTACGTACATAATTCAATGGTAGGAAAGTAGCTTTGTCTTTTACTCCCAGCCTTCTCATCCAAATTACAAAAGTTATATTATTTTAGGGCTCAAATTAATACTATAATTATTTTTATTTATATATTGATCAAAATTTATAATTTGTCTTCCAAATTACGAAGCTTAATATATTAACATTAGATTTTGTTTATTTTTGGTAATATTTATATTAAAAAGGCTAATGTATATATATTAAAAGGGCACAAAGGCTGATAAGTTAGTGATGATATCAAGAATTACCACAATGCTTGGAAGCCAAGTAAATCTGCAAGAATCACCGAGGGGTGACCTCAGATCAAGTCTCCGATGACCAAGTTAGTGTTTAAGAAAAAAAGATGAGTATTTTGAAAGCAGAATTAAGCGTATGTCTAATGATGAAAATACCTAAGTTTTTATACATGTACTGGCGTTGTAGTCCTGTTAGGAGACTACCTCTTAAGGAAGTAGAGTTTCATTAGGAGAGTTTCCGAACAAGTAGACTGTTTAGGAGGAGTCCCGTGACTATCAAAGTCCTATTCTTGCTCAGATAGTTAATATACGACATTTGCTAACGGGTCCGAGCCCAAGTGGTCGGGCTTGCTGAGGGTCGAGTATTTTATGGCTCATCAGTAGTCTCTCCCTTTTAAACCTCAACAAACCGAGCGAAGAACATAAAATTCAGAGGTTGTGCCTCATAAATGTTACCATTTGGACAACTAGTCGATCGGGGAGCACATAATCCAAGGTTTGGGTTTTGTGACGACTGAAGTTGGGCTGACGAGCCGAACGGAGAGCGCGAAATCCCAAGTTTGTAACGACTGAAGTTGGGCCCCCTTTCTTGCTGGGATTTAGGACCCATTGGATATTGGCCTTGCCCGGATGTCAGCTATTCAAAGCTGGCTTGCAGTGCACGCTACCGTCATTCCTCTCATGCAACTTTTTTTACACTTTGTTAATTCGTCTTCACGCCATCATCATCCTCTCAACCTATTCACAGTTATTCCTCAACATTTCGCCTCTTCGTCTATACTCCACCGCCATTCCTCTTGCCTCTTTTGTGCTAATTTTACCTTTCCTCACCAACGACTCGCAAAGCAAGCTCTCAGCCATCGAAAATGTCCGATGCATGGGAGAACATGGCGGCGTCCAAGAGTATCAAATGAGAGAATCAACTGGCCGTACTGCGGGCCAAGTACAATTTCACACCGACCGTGATAATGAGAGTCCCTGAACCAGGCGAAAAAGTGTCGGAGCCTAACGAAGACAAGCTTGGATTTTTCGATGACGCCTTGATTACTGACTGTCGATTTTCCTTTTCTCGATACATTTGCGAGTTACTGTTCCTGTACTTGTTGGCTCCCAGTCAATTAGTGCCCAACAAATGGAGATTAGCGCTAGGATTTTTTGTACTGTGGAGGAAATTGTTCGCCGAGGAAAACACCCAACCCTGGAGGGAGTTTATGCATTGCTACAAGATCGCCAAAACGGTAGATGTCATGTATTACTTCCAGTCCTTAGACAAGTGTGGTCTTCTACATGGCTATCCCTAGAACAACAAAGGTTGGCACAAAAAGTTTTTCTTTGAGACGTGTGAAGGGTGGGGTATCCTCCAGAAGAGCAACCCCCTCTCCGAAATTGCGCACATGGGGATCTCCCCTTCAACAAGGTAAATCGCTGACCCGACTCCTGTTATAGCTCCGTGATTGTATTGGGACTAACCCAATTCTCTCTATTGGTAGCTAAGCAAAGATTGGAGCTGAAACCCGAGAAGGAGGTAATGCTGAACAATGCCTCCGAGAAAAGCTGGGATGTGATCGGTTATTGCCTCTTTCCATACCAGGAGCAACTGCCGAATTGGGGACATGTTAGTAGATCTGCTCTGACACACATACTTTTAATGTAGGGAAAAATCTCCATCTGTCCCCCCGAGGTAAGGGGTAGGACTACCTAGTGTCAAATAAGGGTTTCTCTACAATGCGGTCGGTACTTTTCCCTGTATATTTTTGGTTTCATCTATAATTCGATGGTGCTCCTAGGTAAAAGCAAACGTAAGGCGCCTGTTTGGCCAGAGACTTCCAAAGTATCTGCTCGACCGAAGTCAACCATAGTTCCACCATTAGACCCCCCGGAGGCGTCTGGTCGCGTCAAGTCGACTGGTATTCCCCTAAAGTTAACTTTGTCCATCGCTAACCGTTTGAAGGACCAGGTGACTTCAATTAACAACGATGAGGTACAAATTCTCCAGGAGAGGCGGATAGACGTGCTGCAATCCCTCAAGCGATCTGCTAGAGGCCAATCTAGCAAGCGGTCGAGGCTTATCGACGAGGATGAAAAGGAGGACGAGGGTGAAGATCAGGTTCTATACTGAAAGAAGACCAGAACCCAGATTGGTCAGAAATCCCTTGCCCCTCTGTCACCCACCGGGGAATCGACACATTCCTCTGGCAATTTCGTCTCATCGCCTATCGTAAAGGAGCTAATTGAAAATGTTTGTGTGCCCATAATCGTTGAGGGGCTAACACGAATGGCAGAAGAACGCTGGATGACCATTCTTCCCCTCCAATCGGAGGGGGCATCGGTCGTGGGCGATCGACCATGAGTGTTGCAGTCGAACAGACCAGAGGTTCTTGCTTCGAGTAGCCAGCCATAAGGATCTGAGGTGCCTTCTACTCCAATACACTCCCTACCCACAGTACAAGAACAAGTGAGGGTACTCGTCCGAGCTTGTGCTTGTCGTGGGCCAGATGTCTCGAGAGTTGACTTTGGCAGCCGTGAATTCGTAGTCCAAGCAGTCATCCCTCACAGAACAAGATGCTGCATTGGTTCCACTGAGGCGGAGATTGGCTGAGATGAAAAGTGTTATTCTTCAAGGAGAGGATGACACTCGTGTGATAATTGTAGCCGACCGGAGCTTGAGAACCTAACAGCATAACTTCTTAGTGCCGAGGGGAGAACAGCCCTTCGTGAGGCCGACCTTCGCCTCCAAATTGGTAAGGCGACCGCAGAAGCGGAATAACTTCGCGAATCTCGAACTCCAAAAGGAAGCACATGTGCGCGACAAACAACTGCTCGAACTCGTGGAAACAACCGCGGCTTCAAGGGATGATGCCGTGAAGGAGAAGGATGTCGCCTTAGAGAAAGTATGCCTAGTTGAAGAGATAGTACAACAAGCCGACGAACTGTGTCATCTGGCCGAAGCACATGTTGAGTCCAGATGGGAGGCTCACAAGATCTTGAAGAGGGAGCTACGTTTGGCCCGACACAACATCCAACTCGTTGAAGCAAATGCCATAAACACGCGTTTGTCTGGCTTCTAGCTGAGCTTTGAGGCTGCTCTTTAGGCGACGAGGGCAAAGTTTCCCGAGGTGGATTTCTCTGATCTCCAGTGGGACGACCATTGTCCTAGAAGCGAGCCGGACACTCCTTTAGTCGAGGAACTGGGTGAGGCACATAAAGAGAGAGGTTCCCGACGAGCAGGAGACTGAGTCAGGGGTGGAGCCCATTGACCAACCACAAGGGGTATATGTCGAAGAGACTATCAGGTTCTCAGGCCCTAGCGACACGACTACTGGCTCCACGATTATGCTACCCTACCTCAAACCTTCGGCGATCAAGGACGTGCTGGAAGCTGTCAGAGAAGGCGAAGGCTCGATTGTACCCCATCGAGCGGAAGATGCTTGAGCTAGGAGGTTATCGAGACCGTCGGGGTTGGAAGCCATCTGGGCTAAGAGGTCTGCTTTCGCATTCGCCTCATGAGGCATTTGCTCGATCGAGAAACACTTGAACGCGACTTTGAGTTTCAGCACCCAAAGAAGGTACTCCCTCATTCTGCCACCGTTGGCAATAAATTCTCCTTTGACCTGCCAGAACACGAGCTGAGAGTCGCTTCGGATTATAACACCATCGGCCCCCAAGAACCGTGCCATACTCACTCCCGCCAAAATGGCTTCGTACTTAGCCTCGTTATTCGTTGCTTGGAAACCAAACCGAAGAGCGTACTGCAACTCTTGGTCTTCAGGAGAAGTTAGGACCACCTCGGCCCCGCTAGTGCACTCGTTCGCTGACCCGTCCATATGGGCAATCCAAGTGCACTCGGCCTGACCGATCGGGTCATCACTCCCTGACTGTTGGATCGTATCGGTCGTAATGTCATATGTTTCTACCAAGAAATCCATTATGACCTGGCCCTGAACTAGCCGACGAGGTTGGTACTAGAGGTGGAACTCACTCAGCTCAATTTTCCCGCTGCGTCAATATTCCCGAGGCTTCCACATTCGGCAGGGTCTTTCTAAGCGAGAGATTGATAAGGACGACTACTGTTCTGGCTTGAAAATACTGTTGGAGTATCAGAGCCGTCACCACCAGTGCGAATGCCACTTGTTCGATCGTAGAGTATCGTTCCTATGCTCCCCGCAATGCCCGACTAACATAATATACTGATCGCAAGGTTCCTTCCTCTTCATGAATTAGGATAAAATTGACCGCCTTCGCATTCAGCGTGAGATATAAGAACTAAGAACAAAGTATCCCCTCGGGCAGGCCTACTGAGCAACGATGGGTTCTGGAGGTAAAACTTGAGCTGTTCGAACGCAGTGTCACAATTTTTATTCCACTCAAAGTTGCTTTTGAGAGTCTTGAAGAATTACAAACACTTGTCCATGTATATGACAATAAATTGGCTCAAGACTATAACTGTGCCTACCAGTCTTCGCATTTCTTGCTTTGTAGTTGGAGGGTTAAGGTTTATGATTACCTATATCTTCTTGGGATTTGCCTTAATACCCCGATGTGATACCATGAATCCCAAAAATTTGCCCGATGACACTCCAAAGGCACACTTGGTGGGATTAAGCTTCATCCGGTACTGATTCAAGACCTTGAATGTCTCTGCCAGATTTGCCAAGTGATCCCGAGCGTGTTGGGTCCTTACTAGCATGTCATCTACGTAGACCTCCATATTCCGCCCTATCTGGTCTTTGAACATATGGTTGATGAGTCTCTGGTAATTGGCTTCTGCATTCTTTAGGCCGAATGACATGACCTTGTTGCAGTAAAGCCCCCGGTCGGTGACAAAGGCCGTCTTTTCCTGATCCTTAGGTGCCATGCAGATTTGATTATATCCGGAGAAGGCATCCAAGATTGATAACAGCTCGTAATCAGTCGTCGAGTCCACCAACAAATTGATCCGAGGCAAAGGAAAACTATCCTCAGGACATTCGAGGTTCAGATTCCTTAAAATCCACGCACATCCATCATTTGCTCGTGCTCTTCTTCACCATGAGCACGTTCGTGAGCCAGTCCAGATAATGGACCTCCCGAATGAAACTCGTCGCCATGAGCTTGTTTAAATTCCTCGGCCACTGCCTGGTTACGCTCGGGGGCAAATGTCTTTCGCCTCTGTCGCACCGGTCGGCTGTCTAGCAATGTGTTTAGCTGATGCATGTTCGCTTCTGGACTGATGCTTTCCATGTCCACATGTGACCAAACAAAAATTTTTTTGTGAACCACCAAGAACTCGACCAATTGTGCTCGGAATTCGCCCTGTAAATTTGCGCGTATTTGTTCTGTTCGATCTGGACCAACAGAAATCTCATCTAACTCTTCAGCTACCTGAGTTCGCTTGGCTTCGACCCCTTCTTGCTCAAGCTGGGCCAAAGACCCAATATCTGGCTCTGTTTCATTGGTTCCACCGACCATTTGACAATGGGCTGGTTGGTCATGATCCTTCGACCCCGAGTAATAGTAGCTAAGAGTAACCTTTTGATCGCTCTTCACCACTCCCAATCCCGAGGGAGTAAGAGACTTTATCGTAAGGTGGTAATCAAAAGAGATGGCACAGAGAGCAGCCAGAGTAGAACGACCAATGAGGTTGAGTACGAAGGCGCATTCACCATCAAGAAGTTAACCAGAGTGGTTGCTGACGTGGGATGGTCTCCTATTGCGAGGGGGAGCCTCACTGACCCCAAAGGGTGAACCTTGTGACCCTCAAACTCGAGCAGGTCTGACGGAGTCAGCAAGAGCGGGATTTCTTCCAACCTCATTTGGTGGTAAGCACCAAAATATAAGATGTTAGCTGAGCTCTCGTTTTCCACCAGGACCATCCGGATGATGAAGTTTAAGATCATTACCTCAATGACGATGTCATCGTTGTGTGGCTGGATCAACCCAATAGGATCAACCTCAGTAAAGGTGATAGACATGTCACCCAATCGAGACTTTTTCCATGGTTGTTCGGTAAGAAGCTTTTGGTGGTAGGCCTCCCGAACATAGTTCTACTGTGATGTCCGTCCATGATCGTACCTACCATTCTTCGATTTGGAGGAGGAGGGGGTCATTCTTGTCTGACCGAATTGAATGTCGATGGCGGACAATCCTGAGGTGGGCTTTGTTGAAGAGCATGAGTTCGAGCCTGATCAGGTCGAGGAGCTTTGTGTTCTTGAATGAAACGACGGAGCTTGCCTTCCTTCAGTAAGTATTCGATCTGTCTTCGCAACCCTCAACAATCATCAGTGTCATGACCGTGGTCCTCATGGAACTCGCAATATTTCTTTTGGTCACGCACCTTTGAGCCCTGACAAGGCTTAGACGGCTATCTGACGCTCGAATCACCTTTCATGGTCAGTAGTATTTCCCGAGGATCCGCGTTGAGCAGAGTAAATGCAACCATGATCTCCTGCAAGGGTTGGACATTGAACCGCGGGTGAGGGGGAAAATACTGGGCTGACCGACGACAATGATCTCTATGTCGTCGACGTTCGGGCTCTCGATCATGCTTGTCTGACCATGGCAATTCCTGCTGGAGATGACCGATCCGAGCTGAGAACATGTCTTCGCAATCTGTATGCTCTTGGGCTTTTCTCATAACCTCTCCGAAGTCGGTCAGTTTTTTTCCTGAGGTGGTACTTCAAAAAGTCACTAGGCTGCAAGCCGGCGGTCAGGGCTAGGAGCTTAGTCTCATCTGTAGCACGTGAGACGACCACAACTTCACGGTTAAATCGGGTTATATATGCCTGCAAAGTCTCCATGGAACCCTGTTTGATGCCAAATAGGTAGGAAGATGGCTTCTTCGTCTTCCTGTTAGAAACATATTGACTGATGAACAAGGCGTTGAATGTATCGAAGTCGTCGACAACCCTGGTGGCAAGCTAGAGAACCACCGTTGGGTGGCCCCTTCAGGGGACGGAGAAAGCACGACAAAGGACCGGGTCCGCATATGATTGAACGTGCATGTGGAGGGTGAAGATCTCAATGTTGTCACATGGATCTCAAGCCGTAAAAAAGGTCAATGTCAATCGGGCGGAACCGCTGGGGAAACGGGCAAGAAAGCACCTTGGTTGTGAACGGGGAACGACAAAGTTGAGATATGTGGGATAAAGCCTCGACGTTGGCGATTTTCCCGACTGCCTGTTTCTGCTCGAGCCAGTGGCGTATCTAGGATATAAAATGAGGAGGGTCGAATTTCTAAAGCAAAGCAAAGTCCAAAAAAAAATTTCCACATAATTTAAAAAGTGTCTTAAATTACAATATCGAAAATTAAGAATTAAAAACATTTAAAATAATAAAATACACTTACTGAACTATTTGCTAATACTAAGAGATGATAATTGGATCCTACGGGCCTTCATCTTTTGAAAACGTTGTAAAATGACTTCGTTCTCAATAGACGACTCCATGCTTTGTGGATTTTTCATAAAAAATCGCTCCATTATCTAAAAAGATAAAACAAAACAAAACAATAATGTAGTCAATGAATTGCACCAAATATTCTCATATGATAAGTTCATCAGCAACGGCAAGGTAAAGTTATTTGTATTCGACATGTGCTGGCTAGGGAAACCCCTTGCCTTGAAAATGCCCTTGTTTATATACAACACTACTAAAACAAAAAAAAGTTCTTTCCGTAGGTTTATCCTGTCTGCTTTTCCATCATCTGCCAGCCTTATCTATGCTTTACCTGTATACTTGTCTCTTCAATTCTCCTCAAGTTTTCAAAACCGAAAATATCATGTGAGGAAGAATGAAGCAGAAAGGGAGATGGGAATCTGTAAAACTATAAAAAATGTTATATAATGAACAATGAAGCAGCAAGAGAAATGGCAATCTATAGAGATATTTTCACCATTGTTGACAAAATGTGAACAGTCTTCATGCTATTGTGGGCAATTGCACTGGTTTTAGACTTGCAAGAGAACCTAGAGGAGACATCAAATAAAATTTCCTAAATTTCTTAATTGGAGTTATCATATTGTCTTTGGTTCCATATATTTTCTCATTGAACTTGCAATAGTTTTGGAGCTCACAAGCTGCAACAATGATGTTAAATGTTGTGTTTTACAAATTATAATAATGTATGACATCTTGGATTATGGTACAGATTTTGCATAATGCCTTTCTGCTTTTATAATATACCAATCCCCTAACCCTATAACTACTTGCCACATTACTGCTACAAGACAAGAGCAAGTCTTTACGTAAAATAGCCCTCTATGCCTTGTAGAAAGTATATATCAGCTCTCTCCTCTTCTATTTCAGTTGGGAATACGTGTATTCGACATGTGCTGGCTAGGGAAACCCCTTTGTACTATTTTCATTTGAAGATGCCTCGAAGATTGTTCTGAATTCAATCTGCTTATTCAAGCGAGTTCTACCTCCAAAGTAGCTAAACTTTTCATCTCCAACCAAAATTTCCCCTCTAAACTCAAATGAAGAACCATCCCATCACAAAAGCTGGATAACTTGCTTTTTTTTTACCCCTAAAAGAAAAAAGAGGTGCTGGACCCAAAAGTTACAGTTTTTAGGATCCATGAAAATTGTGTGAATTTTACTTAACAAAAAAAAAAGAAAATGGTGTGAATTTTTCTTCAAAGCCTGTAAAGTTAAACCATTACAGAGTTATATTTTCAGATTGCCATGATACCTAAAGCATATTGAACTGCTGCTATGTGATTGCCATAATTTTAACAACCAATCTGCTCTTTCAAATTGACTAACAGCTGAAAAGTCCAGACAACAGGGATGATACAAGTCCAAACAACAGGGTTCTCCATAGCACATTTAACAATAAGCAATCACTATCGACATTATTGGATTTAAACATTAACACACACGAAAACCGTGAAAGACACAAGCTTCACTCTGGAGCTCTAACAATAAAATCTATAAGTAGAACTTCCATTAAAGTTGCTTTGTCTTTAGTAACAAATTTCAACAAAACTACATGAAATTGCAAAACTACATGAAATTTCCCAATTCCAAAGCTACATACGGGCCTACGGCATCCGCTTCAATTTCTACCTTCCTCCCAAGCTCTTTGGCTCTTACAGAGCCCATGAATCAGCACAAACTCCTGCACTTGGAGGTTGGAGTGGAGAGGCAGTCGGGCAGTTGGGCGTCGGCAGAGAGACAGAGTTCCGGTGGCTGGGACGCTGGTGCCTGGTGGACCGGAAGTACTGGCCTGTGGGCTGCACCTGAGAAGTGAGAGCAGAGGGAGAGGCAGAGTTTCGGAGGGCCAGAGGCGAGATGTGAGTCAGTGAGTGCGAGAAGGTTGGGCGGCGTCGACAGGCGAGCGCCGGGCGTGAGGGCTGAGGGAGAGGCGGAGTCCGGAGAGATCGCGAGTGAGAGAGAGGCCGGTGTTTCGTTTGATTTTTTTTTTTTAAAATCAAACGAAACAGGCCTGTGGGACTGGGCCAGCAGGTGGGCCAGTGGGGGCAGGCCTGCTTAAAAAAATCAATTTATTTTTGGAGCCAGTGGGGGCGGCCGCCTCCACCGGCACCCCCTTGCTCCGCCCCTGGCTCAAGCAACCGGATTTGCTCGGCCATCTACTCATGGAGGAGGCCCCGCGATCCTCTGCTGTGAGCTTCTTCTAAAATTAGCCCGATTGCATGCTTGAGAGACCGGATGAGAGTCTCCTGAGCCTTCTGGTGGAATTACCGAAGCGCGAGACCCGGGAAGGGATGGATGTGGAGGAGGAGGGGGCGGAGCCGATTCCTCCAATTTGCGAGCCAAGCTTTCCAAGTTCTTGGCCAAGGCGATAGTGTTCGCCTCGTTACTAACCACCACGGCTAGCAGGGTGTCCGCTATGGGAGGCGCGCTGATGATGACACCGGATTGAACAACACCGTTTTGATCTTCGGGAGCGGATGCTATTGGAGCGCAACAACTATGAACAAATCGTCTGTAAGGTAACTTTTGTCGAGAAGTTCCCACAGACGACGCCAACTGATGATGTCAAGAATCACCACAATGCTCGAAAGCCAAGTAAACCTGTAAGAATCACCGAGGGGGTGACCTCGTATCAAGTCTTTGACGACCAAATTAGTGTTTAAGAGAGAAGATGAGTATTATGAAGACATAAGTGTTGGTCTAACGAGGAGAATACCTGAGTTTTTATACCTGCACCAGCGTCGTAGTCATGTTAGGAGACTACCTCTTAGGATAGTAGAGTTTCATTATGAGAATTTTCGAACAAGTAGGCTGTTTAAGAAGAGTATTGAGACTGTCAGAGACCTATTTTTCGTCGGATAGTCAATATACGACATGTTCTAACGGACCCAAGCCTGAGTGGTCGGGCTTGTTGATGATTGAGTATTTCATAGCCCATCAATTAGGATTCAAGACCAGCGTACCGAATTAGGTTATGGACACAACTCTGATGAGGGGTGATCAATGGACAGCTTTGAGTGATAATTTTAGCAAGACTACAATATTGCGAAATAGTTCTTTAATATAATGCGTCTAAAAGATTGACCACAAAATGTAAAGGATATGAAGAAGAGAATTATACCACAGATTCACAGAAAAAGCTGCTTAAGTGGGTCCGCCTTGTATTGGTAGATGAGCCTGTCTTTGTTGACCTGCCGCAATATAGGAACCCGCTTTGGCTGAGCCATAACTTTGACAAATTAATATATGAACAGAGCAAACCTTTTTGAGCAATCAGCTCGCCAGGCCATCCCCTCGTTTCGTCTTGATCCTAACTGACTTGCTTGACTAAGAAAAGGATATTTCTTTTCCACGGTACTACTTCGTAAGCCCAAGGGTTACGTACCTTTTTTGTCATGTTGATGGGTTATGTGAATGTCGTCGACAATCGACGTGTACATTTCGTGTTATTTTGGAATGCATGGTCGACGTGCATCTTACAAGTATGTTTGCTTGCGACCAATGGGGCTGATTAATGTATGATCGGAGGTTTTTTTTGGGGGGATTTATGTATTAATACTGTAATTAGGCTTGGTTTGATAGTTAATTTTAAGACAAATTACAATTTACTCCCTCATACTATCACTCCATTTTTAAATATCGCTACAAACTTTAACTTATTATAACTCACTCCAAATTATGATTCTGGTTGCGGTTCCATCTTCCAACCCGTTTGAGCAATTATGTCGAATAATTTTGTTCCGTGTGAACGGAACATTATCTTTTTTTTAAGTGAAAATATAAATTTGTCCAAATACATTTTAAGTGACTCATTTTTTTTAATTTAAGAAATAAAATTTATCTAACTACACATTATTTTTTGAGTATTTAAATCGTGAGAAGCACATTATATGGCTGAGAATAGTTCAAACGAAAACAAATTTATCTTTTCACGTAAGGAGAAGGTCACGTTCTCATCACCTGAGATGAAAATCATTCGACGTAATGACTCTAGTAGGTCGTGGAATGAAATCGGAATAAAAAGAATAATTTAATGTGTGAATTGTATCGAGTTAAAATTCACGGAGTATTTAAGAAATCCAAAGGTTGGTTTGAAGAATAAATTATAATTTGCCCTTAATTTTATCATACGGTTGAATATTGACTACCAATGGGGTCCACGGCAGGCCCATAGATACCTTGTCCTTGAGTCCCTCGGCAAATTTAGAAATTATTTTTTACGCTGAATCACAAAAATTCGAGACTGAAAGGTTAATTTTCTTTTTTTTTAGGTGGGGGGGGGGGGGTCAATTTTAATTTCCCTATCAAATACTTGAATTTTAGGAGGACGGAGAGTCATAAAACAATATTAATTTTGTTAGCATAAAATAATATTATTTGGTTTGCGCGCATGTTACATGTACATTATTTTTTCTTTAGTGCCATGGGAATATACATTTGGCAGAATTAACCATCATAATGCCAACTTGCATCAATTATGCAAAATTTGTTGGCTGCGGGCTCACCAATAAGTTTAGTTTTAGAGGGGGGGATCGCATCAATTGAAAGAGAGTAATGTTTAATAATTCTATTGATCATCATCAGCCAGCAAAAAATATATAAGAGAATCACAACATAAATATATTTATATATATACTATTAAATTCAATATCAATTTGTACAGCGAGATTGGTGTAAATGAAACAACGTGTACAAGATGTATGGAAGGAAGTCGTATTATTACGTCTAACCAGCTAAGAGCTGGGTTTCAGGACTTTGTAGTTCATGGTCCACTGTGACGCAAACAATTGTCTATTTAAGCACTCTCTGCAGCCCAATACTGGACAACTAGTACTGCTTGTTCATGGCCACTTGAACTTATCTGCAAATACCACCACAAGAACTCCGCTCTGATAAAAGCCTCTCTATCCGTCTCTGCTACCTTACCAGATGGCTGACCGGAAAACTGAGAATAATGCCGTTTCCGGCCTACCCCAGAAAACTATTGTGGATTTTGATCCTCCCAAGAAACCTGGAAGGAACATGTACGCTATTGCTTGTGCTATTTTGGCGTCCATGACCTCCGTCTTACTTGGTTATGGTCAGTAACTTTGGCTTCTTGCTGCAAATATGCGTAAAGTATCTTATTCTTTTGTATAGGTTTTTCCAGTCACGGGAGGTTGATTACAGAGTTTTATTTGGTTTTTCTACTTCTAGTCAAGATAAGGATAACAAGGAGTTCAGTTGGTTTTCTTGATCTATTATTGTAAATTTGTAAGCTATAATTAAAAGTTCACTTGCTGATGAGTAGTTTCTATCTGATTTTGAGGGGGAAATGCGCTTTTTCTGCGAAGTTTTTTTTTTTCTCGAAAACAAAAGTGGAAAAACTTTTAAGTGGTCTTTACTCTTTAGATGTCTACTCACCTTGTTATCCTCGGGTGTTGCTTCAGATATTGGAGTAATGAGTGGAGCAATGATTTACATCAAAAAGGACCTCAAAATCAACGATGTCCAGGTTGAAGTCCTCGCCGGGATCCTTAACCTCTACTGCCTTATTGGTTCATGGGCCGCCGGCAGGACATCCGACTGGATAGGCCGCCGCTACACCATCGTTGTGGCCCAAACCATCTTCTTCGTCGGAGCTCTCCTCATGGGCTTCGCCACCAACTATGCCTTTCTCATGGTCGGCCGTTTTGTTGCCGGTGTAGGCGTTGGCTACGCGCTCATGATCGCCCCGGTCTACACCGCAGAGCTCTCTCCGGCATCCACTCGTGGCTTCCTCACCTCATTTCCCGAGGTTCGTGCGTAGATAGTGTTTGCTAAAACAGGAAACGCTTCAATACAATGAATTTAGCTACTGTTTTTTTTATACGAGAAAAGCTAGTGTTTGTTCCAGACCTCCGGCTATTAGACTGTAACCAGTTCCTTTAACATAAAAAAAAGAACAAACTTTAAAAACGACTCTTTTATGCTATTTATAAATTGATGTCCTGCCCCAACAGTACTGACGTAATTATATCTGTGTGTTTTGGTATAGGTCTTTATCAATGGTGGGATACTGCTGGGATACGTTTCGAACTATGGTTTCTCTAAGCTCCCAACTCACTTGGGTTGGCGGTTCATGCTCGGAGCGAGTGCTGTGCCCGCTGTTTTACTCGGCATCGTCGTTTTAGGCATGCCCGAGTCACCTCGGTGGCTGGTCATGCAGGGTCGACTTGGGGAAGCGAAGCGAGTTCTTGACAGAACCTCGGACTCCAAAGAGGAGGCCGATATAAGACTAGCTGACATCAAGGAAGCAGCTGGTATACCCGAGAATTGCAACGACGACTTCGTTCCAGTAACCAAAGGGAGTCACGGTGAGGACGTGTGGAAAGAATTGTTTTTGCATCCGACACCGGCCGTTCGCCACGCTTTAATCGCAGCGGTCGGGATCCATTTCTTCCAGCAATCCTCGGGTATAGACTCCGTCGTTTTGTATAGCCCGAGAATCTTTAAGAAGGCGGGAATCACTTCAACGGACGGCTTACTACTGGCAACCGTAGCCGTCGGATTTACTAAGACCGTATTCATCTTGGTGGCCACCTTTTTCCTGGACAGGGTCGGACGGCGACCGTTGCTTCTGAGCAGCGTGGCGGGCATGATTCTCTCTCTGGGGACCCTCGGAATTGGGCTAACGATCATCGATCACTCGGATCACCGGCTGATGTGGGCCGTCGTTCTGAGCATCGCCATGGTGCTAGTATACGTGGCGTTCTTCTCGATTGGGATGGGGCCCATCACGTGGGTCTACAGCTCGGAGATCTTCCCGTTGAGGCTACGTGCCCAGGGCGCGAGTATCGGGGTTTCAGTGAATAGGGTCGTTAGTGGGGTCATCTCCATGACTTTCCTCTCGCTGAGCAAGGGGATCACGTTCGGTGGGGCTTTCTTTCTCTACGCATCTTTCGCCACGGTGTCTTGGGTGTTCTTTTACTTTATGCTACCGGAGACACAGGGAAGAACCCTCGAGGACATGGAAGGTCTATTTGGTAATTTCAGATGGAAGTGTGATAAGAACAAGAACAACGAGACCATGGAAGCTAACGGTAATGGGAAAGGTCAGGTACAGTTGGAGACTAACGGGCGGGCTTAGGAAAGAGGTATTACCGTATTAGGGTAAGTAATATATTAGGTTTCCGAAATAATGCAGCCTTTTTTTTCTTTTTTTTTTAAGAGCGATTAATGTGATTAGGAAGGGTTGAGTGAAGAAAGGAGACAGATGTCATGAATGTGAGAAATGAAAAGAAATAACCACGACGCTGTCGTTTTTGTCCTTCTCTTTTTAGCATCCTTCATCGGTCAAAGCAAGAATTTCAAGATTGGCTTCCCATGCCTCTCGTGGTTAAGGATAAAATACGAGTATTTACTGTAAAATCAATAACAAATAAAAATAAACTGAGTAGTCTCTAATTACTGTTTATTTTGTAATTTACGTCATAAATTGTCATACTTGACATATTGCACCACGACCAACTAATAGAGTTACACTTTGCACCTTAAAAAATAAACAAGTGACGTAATTTTAACATCAAATTATAACATATGATGTAACACGTAGACATATTGATAGTTTGGATTACAAACTATAAAATAAATAGTAATTAATTATAAGATACAAAATATAATTAATTATATGTATAAACAAATATTACGGAACGACCCATATATAAGCGGAGAACACATGTCATAGTAGTGATGGAATTTACCAACCACTAACCGATGGCTGAGCTATTAGCGACGTCGTACGTTCTGTAATTTCATTGCGACGGTGAAAGAAAGAAACCGTCTGAAAGAGAACAAAGGAGTTGCCTTAAGCAACGTAACACTGGAAAGTGGAAGTAGCTTTTTTCTTCTTCTTTTTTTCCTATGCGTGGAAGGAGCTTGCATTGTAGTCGAGGGACCTGTACGTCGTACGTACGTAACGACACAGTTTCACGTGAAATTACAGTACTACGTAGTTGAAATTAAATAATAAAACGATTAATTACGTGGGATGATGCAGATAATATTCCTTTCACTTTTTGTGATTGATTATATAATTTTAAATGTAGAATTAAATATTATACGAGGAATTTCCAGTTAATATACGAAAATTAGGACCTACGACTAACTGTTAGGTATAAACGACGACCGCGTATAGACAATATTTATAATGTTTTCTTTTGGCAAATAATATAGACATTTTCTTTATTTATTTTTTTGGATAACTAGTAAAATCTTTGGACTCGAAAAATGCATTAATCTGAAGCAACTACAAATTCAGACACATTAATCAATCTCTAAATTAAATATCACTGAAAATATGTTGTTCCAACTATATATTTAACTATTATATACTTTAATAAATTTTAAACTTTAAAGACTATTTGATAAATTTTAAAACAAAAGCACTGATCAGATCAGTCGATAAATGATAAACGACAAGTATGATAGGTATAGGTAGGAAATTGATATTGATCGCTTAATATCTCCCTTTTCTTGATTTCGTGAAGTACACCGGATGTCGACTCTTGTGGAGGCTTAGATGTATAGTTGCCTCTCGTCAGGGTGACGTAAGAAATTGTCTATGTAATCATTGTTCTCTGGATGAAAGCTCAGCACTGGACTTCATGGCTACTTGAACTCATTTGCAAATCCCGCCCCAAGACTCCCCTCTGATTAGAACCTCTCTCCCCGTCTCTCTATCTAGCCAATCAAGATGGCTGACCTGAAAGCTGAAAATAATACAATTTCCGGCCAAACCCCTAAAACTATTGTCGATTTCGATCCTCCCAAAAAACCCGGAATGAACATGCATGCTATTGCCTGTGCTTTTTTGACGTCCATGGCTTGCGTCTTAATTGGTTATGGTCAGTAACAAATTTGGCCTCTTACTGTATATATATAGCATCATTTTCTACGTCGGCTTTTCCATTCGCCGGTTGTTCGACGTTCATTATAATGAGTTTTTGTTGGGTTTCTTGAAGTATCATTAATTATAAGCCGAAGGAAGTTTACTTCAGGTAATTGTTTCGTAAAGTTTCCGTTAGCAAAGTAGTACTCCTGCAAAAGCAAGTTTCCATGGGCAGTTCGGGTGATTGACGTATACGAGTAGGTTTTCGATTACTTTGTCGGTTCCACGGAATCACATGGCATTCCAATATCTTAATTTCTCTGGAAAAGTTTTAATTGGAAGTATTTCGTTTGGGGGGTGGGGGAGAAAATTGAAGTTTTAAGTGGTTTGGGATGCTTTCTCAGCATCTTGTCCTTGCATGTGTTGCTTCAGATATTGTAGTAATCAGTGGGGGCAATAATCTACATCAAAGAGGACCTCAGAATCACGGATGTCCAGGTCGAAATTCTCGTCGGCATACTTAATCTCTACTGCCTCATCGGTTCCTTTGCTGCCGGCCCAATTTCCGATTGGATAGGTCGCTGCTACACCATCGTGGTAGCCTAATCCATAAAAAAAAAGGGTGAAAATGAAGAGGGGAGATAAATGGTAACAAGAGACTGGAGATTTTAAATGGTTCCGTCTAGAAGACCTACATCCACTATGAAAGGCCCTCTATGATTATATTTTATATTATGAGTCCGTACAGATTACAATTGAAGATCTTAGAGACAATACAAATTAGGAAAATATTCCTATATTTCATTTGAATCTCTACATTTGAAATTTGAATCTTCATAACAATATCAAATCTTTAATATATGTAACTATAATATCATATCAAATCTTTAATATTTGATTATGATATTATTTCTAACCGCCATCTTATTAACGGGAGCTATCCTCATGGGTTTTGCCACCAACTACATACGCATTTCTAATGGCCGCTCGATTCGTTGCCGGCGTCGGAGCCGGTTTTGCAGCCATGATCGCCCCTGTCTACACGGCTGACCATGTCTTCCAGCAAGCATCTGGTATAAACTCCGTCCTCTTGTATAGCCCGAGGATCTTCGAAAAGGCTGGGATCAAGTCGACGAACGACAGGCTTCTCGCAACGGTAGCCGTCGGATTCACCAAGACTACGTTCATCTTGGTGGCCACATTCTTGTTGGACAGGATCGGAAGGCGACCGCTGCTTCTGAGAAGCGTCCCTGGCATGATTGTCTCCCTCGTGGGCCTCGGAACGGTCCTGACGATCATCGACCACTCGGATCAAAAGCTGACATGGGCCGTGGCTCTGTGCATGGGGAAGGAGGTTCGTTGATTTGGAAGGGAAAGATGTAATGACTGCAGAAAGGATGATATTTTAATGTTGGCCATTCGATACTGGTTCCTTTCATGATGCGGATGAGCAATGGCTATGGTCTGTCGGGTGAACCTTCAGAACTTTTTTTCCATGTCTTTTTCCCTGTGGACAAAGAAATTAGAGATTCGTGGGTGGATGAGTTGTCTCGTCTCCCTCTTTCGTCTTTGGGCGTGTAAATTTCCAACTTCCAACCAACGATGAGATTACTAGATAGTGTCCATTTCAATGAGATATTCTACCAGCCTTAAAAAAAAAAAACAATGGGATATTCTACCGTTTCATTATTAATCTATTAGGAGAGAAAATCCAAATTCTTCTAGTCATAGCCTCCATAATTCTTAAATACTGCATAATTGCGAATCTTGTCAACTAATTCTCTCTTACACGTTTAGATAATTCTCTTTTACACGTTTGGAGAGGTACGTTGCCACCAGTGCAATTTGAATGAATGGTCAAAACTATCAGGAGGTCCTTTCAAAAAGTTCTGGGCCAAAATATTCTTATCTGTCTTTGTTGTCACTATGTTAAACAAATCGTCTATTATAATACTACAATTTCCCAATATCATAAACACAAAATTCTTCCTCGTGTAGTTCTGGTTTTGGTTGGATTGCGCCCTGTTTGGGGTGCTTAAATGCAACATGAATATTGCCGTGAGAACTTCTCACTCGGTCTTGGTTGTCACATTCCGCGATCATGAGGGCTCCCTCTGTACGCTGTACATGAAGCGTATCTCTCACCAAGATCCTTTGGTTGGTGAAACTGCAACATTACTAACTGCTACTCGGATTGCTTCCTCCTTATCTGCTAGTAGGATTGTGTTTGAGAGTAATTGTAGTATCCTGGTTCAGGATGTGCTATGTTTAGAGCTGTTTGTTGGTTGGCAGGTTGAGGATTAGTTGAGCTCTATTCGTGTGTTTTTTTTTGAGCATCCCAGCATTGGCTCGATTGGGTCTCTCGACGTCAGAATCGTCTCGCTCATCGTTTGGCGAAATGGACTGCTGGGCATAGTTGTTTTGGTTATTTTCCTTGCTGTTGCTATTCCTGAGTTTATTGTTAATTGTGACACTGTGGTTGTTTGGCTGGTTTTAGCCATATATATATATATGGACAACCAGGGGACGGGGGAGTAAGAAGCATGCAATATGAGGGACGGTGAATCCATTCATACACAACAGAATGTTGTCCGATTAGGTTTCCCTGTAGTTCACATTTTCTCTCGCCTAACTTCTAAAATGATTGGGAAAATAATCGTGTTATGTCAGCAACAAGGCTCCCAGAAAGCTGCCCCAACCCACTATGAAACACAACCAACCATCGTCATTAATTGATCCCCAAGGAAAGAGCACATAATTAGAGAGTCAACTCGAAAGATGAGAAAATTGCCGTCTGGCAAAGATGAACCAAAACATACGTATGTAGTGTGAAACACTGCTCATCAGTTTTAAGGAGCTACCCAGCTTGGAATCAAATACATCGTCTACCAGAACAACAAACAAACCCCTCGCCAAAAAAAAGGTGACTCGTCATTCCTCAGCCCAATAATCGATCTTTGCATCTTTGCTTAGCTTGGTATTAATGGTAAGATGCAATTCCTAATCATTTTTCTTATATTTTTGAACTTTACTCAAAGAGAAAATGTCTTATAAATTTTCCAACCGTACGAGTCATGTGGCCTTTAATGCATGTATGTGAGTCCTATAAAAAACAATTAATGAGGCCTTTAAATATTTTATATTAAATTAAATTTAAATTAATATAAACGACCTAATAATTTATAGGGCCTGACCCCATTTAGTTTGAGCCGGCCCTGAC
Organism: Myrica gale; assembly: GCA_963930655.1. Taxonomy (NCBI): domain Eukaryota; kingdom Viridiplantae; phylum Streptophyta; class Magnoliopsida; order Fagales; family Myricaceae; genus Myrica; species Myrica gale. The sequence goes on along the minus strand of OZ005606.1, from coordinate 9,024,666 downwards.
CAAAAGATATCCAAAACTTCACCCTACCTATTCATACAGAATGAAAAAGGTTCTCCTCTTTATGTTGTTATTTAGATCTATTCGAGAGAATTTTATCAATTAACAAGATTAACCACTTTAGAAAAGGGTGATGTCGCATCAATTTTAATAGGACATCCTTTTATTTGTATGTGAAGCAATATCTCATGGTTGTTCATAGCATTCTCACAAAAGTACAAGAGCAACGAAGACAGAGCAACAGTAGACATCCAGTCAATTCAATACAGGGGATGAACTTACAGTAATCACCATGGGAGCAAATGGCTTAGCTTCTTTTGGCTGCTCAATTGGAATTGGAGGATAGCTTACATTATGAACTCGGAACTTGATCTGCCATTTTTAAGAAAAATAAGCTAGCAAAAGTTTTGCCATTAACATATTGGAGCATGCATAAAAACACATCTAAAGACTCTCTCCAACAGAGGGACGAAACATAACACCACCTGTATATGAAATTTGAAGGATTGCAAGGACTTATGTTTTGATAAATTTTAAAATCTAAGGACTGATTTGATAGATTTAAAAATAAAAGGACTAATCAGATAAAATGATAAAACTATGGATGTAGTAGGTAGGAAATTGGTATTGATCCCTTTTAATATATAATCTCCATTTTGTTGTTTTCGTGACGTAAGAAATTGTCTATTTAATCATTGATCTCTGGATGAAGCTCAGCACTGGACTTCATGGCTACTTGAACTCATCTGCAAATCCCGCCCCAAGAACTCCCCTCTGATTAAAACCTCTCTCCCCATCTCTCTAGCCAATCGAGATGGCTGACCTGAAAGCTGAAAATAATACAATTTCCGGCCAAACCCCTAAAACTATTGTCGATTTCGATCCTCCCAAAAAACCCGGAAGGAACATGTATGCTATTGCCTGTGCTATTTTGGCCTCCATGGCTTGCGTCTTACTTGGTTATGGTCAGTAACAACTTTGGCCTCTTACTGTATATATATAGATGATAGCATCATTTTCTATGTCGGCTTTTCCATTCGCTGGTCTTTCGACGTTCATTACATTGAGTTGTTTTTGTTGGGTTTCTTGAAGTATCATTAATTATAAGCTGATAGAAGTTTACTTCTGGTAATTGTTTCGTTAAGTTTCCGTTCTGTCAATAGGCAGTTCTGGAGGTCGACGTAGTAGTCTATCCCAAAAAACGAGTAGGTTTTCGACTACTTTTTTCGGTTCCAAGGACCACATGGCATTCCATCTTAATTTCTCTGAAAAAGGTTTAATTGGAAGTATTTCCTTGGGGGTGGGGGAGAAAGTTAGAACAAGTTTTTAGTGGTCTGGGATGCTTGATTGCTTTCTCAGAATCTTGTCCTTGTATGTTGCTTCAGATATTGGAGTAATCAGTGGGGCAATAATCTACATCAAAGAGGACCTCAGAATCACGGACGTCCAGGTCGAAATTCTCGTCGGCATCCTTAATCTCTACTGCCTCATCGGCTCCTTTGCTGCCGGCCGAATTTCCGATTGGATAGGTCGCCGCTACACCATCGTGATAGCCCAAGCCATCTTCTTTACCGGAGCTATCCTCATGGGCTTTGCCACCAACTACGCATTTCTAATGGCCGGTCGATTCGTTGCCGGCGTCGGCGTCGGCTTTGCGGCCATGATCGCCCCGGTCTACACCGCTGAGATCTCTCCTGCCTCTACTCGTGGCTTCATTTCATCGTTCCCTGATGTAAGTAGTACAATAACTTTCTCAATGATACTCACTCGCTGCTTTCGATGAAAAAAAAGGAGAAGATGAACACTTTTTGTCTTTTGCTCAAGACATAATACGAGAACGGATTCCCTCCGAAGGGGAATCCATTCTCGACATAACACTACTTCACCCCTTTAAACTGACAACCAGTGAACCAGACAGCGAAAGAATTGGGAGAAAAACAAGTGTTTGATTTCTAAACAACAAAATTTTACTTGCCAAAGAAAGAAGCACGAAGCAAGGGCTCAGTTGCTGGTTGTGAAGTTTCTCTAAATTTTAATATAAAGCAGTACAAAATCTTGTCATTATTCTTCGCAAGTAACTTATTTGTGAAATGACATGTTTTGTCGAAGCACTAACATGTTTATGTGACACGTTTTTCTTGTATAGGCCTTCATCAACGTTGGGATATTGCTGGGGTACGTTTCGAACTACGCTTTCTCTAAGCTCCCAACTCACTTGGGTTGGCGACTCATGCTCGGAGGGGGGGCTATTCCTTCTGTTATGCTCGGCTTCGTCGTTTTCGTCATGCCCGAGTCACCTCGGTGGCTGGTCATGCAGGGTCGACTCGGTGACGCGAAGCGAGTCCTTGACAAAACATCGGACTCCAAAGAGGAGGCCCATCTAAGACTCGCCGAGATCAAAGAAGCAGCTGGTATACCTGAGAATTGCAACGACGACGTCGTTCAAGTGACCAAAGGGAGTCACGGTGAGGACGTGTGGAAAGAATTGCTCCTTCGTCCCACACCGTCCATTCGCCATATCTTAATCGCAGCCCTTGGAATCCATTTCTTCCAGCAAGCATCTGGTATAGATTCTGTCGTCTTGTACAGCCCGAGGATCTTCGAAAAGGCTGGGATCAAGTCGACGAACGACAAGCTTCTCGCGACGATAGCCGTCGGATTCACCAAGACCATGTTCATCCTGGTGGCCACATTCTTGTTGGACAGGATCGGACGGCGACCGCTGCTTTTGAGCAGCGTCGCGGGCATGATTGTCTCCCTCTTGGGCCTCGGAACGGCCCTGACGATCATCGACCATTCGGATCAAAAGCTGACATGGGCCGTCGCTCTGTGCATTGCCACGGTGCTATCTTTCGTGGCGTCCTTCTCGATCGGGATGGGCCCCATCACGATAGTCTACAGCTCGGAGATCTTTCCATTGAAGCTACGCGCCCAGGGCGTGAGTATCGTAATGGCGGTCAATAGGCTCACGAGTGGTGTACTGGCCATGAGTTTCTACTCACTATCCAAGAGGATCACTACCGGTGGGGTCTTCTTTCTATTTTCGTCGATTGCGACGGTCTCTTGGGTTTTCTTTTATATTATCCTTCCGGAAACACGGGGTAGAACCCTGGAGAACATGGAAGCTTTGTTTGGTAATCTCGGTTGGAAATTTGCAAAGTGTAGGGACAAGAATGTCGAACAGGGAGGTCAGCAAACCTTCGTAAAACAAACTTCGATGAAAAAAGGTAGTCGCAACTCATAAGAAAAACGAAGTGGGCCGTTTGTCTTCTTTTCTCCTCCTTTACCATTGTTGTCTTTACTTACCCAAAAAAAAAAACCGAAGTGAACGAGCGTCAAATTTGCTATAGTGTTGTTGTTTTTCAATCTCCTCTAGTATCTTCCTTGGTGTCCACTTCCACGCATATTGGGGAGCTTCAATATTTAGTTAAGGGAAGAAAACAATGACTGGTAACTAAAGCATTTATGCTGACCAAGCCGTCACATAGTGGCATTGGGATTATACCCCTAAAGCAAGGAGTTATTTGGGTCATTCTGCAATTTGGCTGTGAAAGAGAAAAAGAATAAGGAATGAAAATGAATTGCCCCTGATGCAGCCCTTGGAATGAGGAAGGAGCTTCCGTGATTTGTAATGACTACACAAAGGATGATATTTGAATGTTGGCCATTAGATTGGTTCCTTTCACGAGGTGGATGAGCAATGGCTATGGTCTGTTGGGTCTGAACTTCTTTTTTCCTTGCTTTTTCCCTTTGGAAAAAGAAATTAGAAATTCGTGGGTTGATGAGTTGTCTCTTTCGTCTTTGGGTGGTTTAACTTCCAACCAATGATGAGATTACTGGATAGTGTCCATTTCAATGGGATATTCAATTTCATCCATAATCTCTCAGGAGAGAAAATTCAATTTTCCTCTAGTCATAGCCTCCATAATTCTTATATACTGCATAATTGCGAATCTTGTCAACTAATTCTCTCTTGCACGTTTGGAGAGTTCCATTACGGAGTCAGGGTGACTCCAGCCACCACTGCAATTTGTTGTCACCCATGTTAGACAAATCGTCTATTATAATATTACAGTTTTCCAATACCATAAACACAATTCTTCCTCGGGTAGTTGAGTATTAAATAAATGGACAAGCAGGGGACGGGGGGAGGGAGTAAGAAGCATGCAATATGCAGGAAGGTGAACCCATTCAGACACAACAGAATGGTGTCCGCTATTTGGCTGTCCGATTAGCTTTCCCTGTTGTTCACATTTTATCTTGCCTTAACAACTAAAATGATTGGGAAAATAATCGTGTTATGTCAGAAACAAGCCTCCCAGTAAGCAAGTATATGCTAGATAAGTCTATCATTGATAAGCTACAAAAAGAGTTTGTACGTTCTACCTTACAACTACACGTAACTACTCTAGAAGCTAGAAACAACACTATTTCTGCTCCCAAAAAAAAAAATCAGCAGAAACATACCATGACCACTGTCCCTTTGCAATATAGTGATCCTCAGACAGTTTTGCAAGCTTTGCAAGACAGCCCAGTTGGTCACATCAATTGGTCTGTTCTGCCCCAACCCACCATGAAACACAGCCCAAACCATCGTCATTAATTGAACCCTGAGGAAAGAGCACATAATTAGAGGCAACTCGAAAGATGAGAAAACAGAGCAAGAGTAGACATCCAGTCAATTCAATACCGGGGATGAACTTACAGTAATCACCATGGGAGCAAATGGCTTAGCTTCTTTTGGCTGCTCAATTGGAATTGGAGGATAACTTACATTATGAACTCGGAACTTGATCTGCCATTTTTAAGACAATAAGTTGGCAAAACTTTTGCCCTTCAGTTACTGGAGCATACATAAAAACACATCTAATGACCAGTAGCATAACAAGACGAACCTCATCGGTCCCATCTATAATATATGGTTCTCCATCATACTCCCATTCCCATGTACCTTTGTCCCTACAGTTCTCATAATGGAAAAAATGGTTAGCATTAGGCACGTTGATAAAAGATAGGCCAGAAATGAAGAAAAAGAACTTATGCAGGATTTGGAAACGCATTGAATGGAAGTAGCAGTATTGAAACAAGCAGGGACCTTACCTTCTGTTTGGGTCAGGCTTGAAGCGGGATGGATTTGGTATAAGATGGACGGGAATATAGATGTCCTCAAAAAATCCAAGTGACACTGCCATTTATAGAGTCAACATCAGCATGCTGGCACTATGGAAAGGTTTTAATAGCAACAGAAAAGAGACATTATTTTGATGCAAACGCAGTACTCAAAGAGTGAATATCCTTGGCACAATAACTGCTGGTTATTTCGGAAATGAGGAAAGGGTTTTTATATTGGTAGCACTTGATAATGAAAAGAACAGTGTAAATGAGAACCCCATGCAAACAAATTAGCTAATCCAGCTTTCAGTCAAAACCTAGCAATGTCAGAGAGCAGATAGCGAAAGGGCCAATTACACAATTGCTGTGGCAGCAGGGAAGTGTGCTCTGCCTGTGGTGGAAATGAAAGAAATGAGGATGAAGGAAAAATGGAAGCACAGCCGATTGGGTTAAAGCATTGTAACCCCAAGGATGCAACAAACAAAAAAGCTAATCCAGCTTTCACTCAAAACCCAGATAATTGAGGACCAATTTCAACACAACTTGGTCCTCAATGAAGGAAAGAGGGGCTGATAGCACCTGGAGGTGCAACGTGAGTTACCACGACAAGCTCAGAAGTGTGAGGCAGTCCCACCAGGGAGTGGCATTTCCAAAATCCGGAAGCAAATTTCAATATCAAACCTGACATCTGATCCAACTTTGCAGGAAATGGGTCCTAGTAATTTGACCTGATATCTGATACAAATAAGACTGAGAAATTCAACGTAATTTCAGTGTTGATGGAAGTGATTTCCTGCCTTTAGGGGGATCATCTGACCTGCAAATGGGCTCTTAATCAAGGCCCACGTCTGGAGAACACCAGAAGGCAGAAACACAAGGCTGTAGCAATGATAATGAATAAGGTACTATGGAAGGAACAGAGAGAGGATTGCCTATAGTTTCACAACAAAGTTGAGAAATGAAATCCCCATGAGACTAGAATGACATAAAATGAGGAAAGAAGTGTCGAGAGCTAATAAAGAACTAAACGCAGAAGCGCTAGAGGCATTACATTCAAATTAGAGATTTACAAAACATACAGCGTAAACCCATAGCGTTGGATTCTTTAAGTTTTGCAACAATAATCTCTCCAACAGAGGGACGAAACATAATCAGTCTAAACACCACCTGCCAAAATAGAAAAACAATATTGTCAAGCCGTTCTAGGATTAACAACTTTTAAACGTAGGCACGCCCATTCTAAGTAAAGATGTAAATTGTATGCGACAAAGTAATTGGAGACCAAATCCAGTTGTTCATAATGAAAAACCACCATACTCACCGGTTCACAGGCGAGAGCAAATAAAACAGGTAGTAAGGAAAACACACAAGCTAATTCAAATTCCATCAGAAACACAAACGGTTCATTCAACGAGAAAGTGATATCTAAACACCCAATAGGTTAAAGCTCAGTGGCATTAAAGAATAGCAGATAAAAAGGAGCAAGAAAAAGGTATAACATTCTTCAAATATACCGTGTAGGTCGCAGCACCATCACTGGGAAAGATAAAGCCACCTTCAATAGACTTTGTATCATATATCGAGACACAAAGCCCCAAGTTTGCGATAACCTTCAATGCCAAAATTTAGAGCGTTTCAAATGCTCGAAAGAAAAGTGATTTAGCAATAAAGCGTGCAACGAAAAGCCATGCGAAAAACCTTATCCAAGAAAAGTCTTTCAAGCTCGCCTTTAACGGCTTCATCGATAGGAAGGCTAAGCAGACTTGGCGGCACGCGAAATGTGTGCTCGATTAGGCTTAGGTAGAACATTTGTGACCCAATAGAAAATTTATAATGAGAGACCTGATTGAGATTGGCGGCTGAGCGACGCCGATAAACGATGATCTCGAGCGAATAAGAGGACTAGCAGACCGGAGCTGGGAGGTTGTGGGAGTACGTTCGTCGCGGACATTAGGGGCGGACAGAGAATGAACGTCCTCGCTCAATTTCAGCGCTCGGCAAAATAATTTCACTTTAAAATTTCAGTAATTAGTTTATTATCCTCTCCCACGACCAAAAGCCACATAGAGAGATTTGGGGCATGTTTTAGTCCCGATTAATTGGACTCAAAATTTTAAGTTTATTATTAAAAAATTCACTACATAATTTTTTATTATTATAATATTTATTAAAAATCTTCTCTCTTCACTTTTCACCAACTCTCATAACATTTCTTTATTTTATAATATTTCCCAAACCCCAATACCCAAAATTTTCACCCTCAAACATACCCACACATTAAATTGAGAGATCAGTGGACATAGATTATAAGGGTCGAACGTAATTTTGATATAGTTCTCAAAATAATTTCAGCTTGAAGCAAATGTGCGGCACATGATCATAATGTTTAAATAAAAATGCATACTGCTCAGGAAAAAAAAAACAAAAAAAATTAAAATACATACTGACACTTCCAATATATATATATATATTGTTCAAAAGAATAGTACTTGTTCAATGTTGAAAATAATTAAATTGAAGTGTGTGCCACCTTTTACCGTGTCGAAAATGAATAGAATAGGTGAGCACCAATCAATACGAGATGAAAAAATTGAACTATTTTTCACATTGGACTTGATCTTTTTTTGAGGATATACACTGATATTTCCATTAATTAGGTTTACGAACGCATCCTAACTGGTTTCAAGCTGAAACATAACTATTATAGAGTAGGATCAAGTAGGCTGGTTTTTTGCCCACCCCTAGTCGCAATCAAATGATTTATAGGCACCCTTTTGACTCCACACATAAAATCATCTCGTCTTGACGTCGCATCGCAGGAGCAATATTATTTGTACGAAAACAGAAATAAAGCTAATTGCCATTGCCGCTACTCTCATCATTCATCAATAAGGGCGTTGAGCTAATATTTTAACATTTAAGGAGCGGTCGCTAGTAGCATCCAATGCCCTGTCTTTAAGAGCAAATTAGGTCCCTACTCCCTAGTACCAAATGCAACCTTCGCCCACTCGTTAGCCTGGGGTATGTTCGTTTTCACCATGTTTTTCAGAATTCTAAGTATATTCACAGTTCTACCACCGAACATATTCAGAATTCAAACACAAAAACCAAAACATTTTACACAATCTCCAACAACTTTTTAATTTTTTATTCAACATAAATTTTCTCTCTCTATACTTTTTCACATAACTCCAATACTTTTTTATTAAATAATTACATCAAATCATTTCTCTCTCCACTTTACACAAACACCAATAAAACACTATTCAACATAAAAATTCACAACTTCTCTAAAATCCTACAATTTTTTCTCAAAACGAACATCGCCCTGGTCAAAATTACGCTTCTCGTCCCCAACGGCCGATTCAACTCGCTTCTACAGCTGCGTTCGTCACCTCCTCCCGTAACGGTGCAACGACGGATAAATACAGAGACCAGTCAGCTATCAGAGTCAGATCAACAGTAGGAAAAGAGGAGGGATCCGAGAGGCGTGAGTTCAGGTTCCCCTCAAATCAACCAAAAAGAGAATCTAAAATGGAGAAAAATATTAGAGAGCGGAAATGCCAAATACTGTAACAACAGCAACTTCGACATTACCGAAGTCAAGCAAAAACGAGACCAGCGCCAATGTGTGAACCCTAATACATTCTGTCCTTAGCCTGGGGAGTCTTGGATTCGATCGCCTGAAATGGAGGCTCTGACTGAGCTCTGCGATCTTGTCGCGGAGAACCCGACCCAATTCGGTGAGAAGCTGGCCTGGATGTGCAACCGGTGCCCCCAACCCGATTCCCTCTTTGCTGGATCTCCTCGTGTTTCGCGCTCCCAGCTCAATGCCGTCCTCGCCGTGGCCCGCTTTCTCTCCAAATGCTCCGATTCCACGGATTCCCGTCCGAAATCCGTCATCCTCGAGTTCCTGCGCTCCGTTCCTTCCTCTTTTACGCTGTCATTCTGGCCTCAAGCCTTCACCACAGACTCGATCGCCTCCTTCTTCGCCAATTTCCTGAACTACGTCTCCAGAGCCTCCGAATTGTCCCCCGATTTTGCCACTGACGTCGCAGGTTTCACTGGCGATATCGTCTTATCCGCGCTTAGTGACAATTCAGCTATTTCTAGGATGTTCCTCACGGCCTTGTCCCTCAGTTTCTTGCCGATTTTGCCCTCCGACTCCCATAAATTAGTCTCGCACCTCCTCGATCAGCTCGCGATCCCGGTCCTTCCCTCCGGTGCGCCGAGAGATCAAATTGCGACGGTGAATTCCGAGACCTCGTCGACGCAGAGCTCGCCTTTGAGCGTGAACCATTACCAGCCAAATGAAGGTGCGAGCCCCGGAAATGAGGCGAGCCACGTGTCAGGGTCCTCAAGTTCGAGGATTGGCAATGAGGCGGCCAGCGCGACGTCGTCTAGGGGATCAGTGATAGTGAATGGGGGAAGCATTTTGTGGAAGAGCGGGGTTGATCAGTTGGGAGCGAATTTGGGGTTCAATGATGGAGGTGGAGGTGCGGCAATGACTAGACAACAGGTCGCTTGGTTTGAAGAAGAGTCAGTGGAGAGCTTGGAAAAGCAAGAAATTGCGTTTAAATTGATTGCCCACATTTTGGATAAGGTCCATATTGAATCCGGACTTTTGGAGCAGGTGAGGTTGATAGCGAAGAAGCAGCTCCAATCTTTATCCGTTTTCCTAAAGGTAAGCAAGTTTCGTTGTTACAGTTTTGAGAATATTTGTAATTCAAAATATTTTTCTCAAGTGTAGGTCTGTTGTAATCTACTGTGTTGTTCCTAGGAAATTTAGAAATTGAACTTGTTAAAAGAAAGGGAAAATAGGGGAGAGATATTTGAATTCTTGATTATATGGGCAGATCAGGAAGCGGGATTGGAACGAACAAGGTTCGCATTTGAAAGCCAGGATCAACACAAAATTGGCAGTTTATCAGGCTGCGGCGAAGTTGCAAATTATGAGCATTGTGGTTCTTGATTCTGATGCAAAATCCACTAAGAGGTTGGTGCACGAGGCGGTTGCATTGTTGATTGATGCTGCTGAAGCTTGTTTGATCTCTGTGTGGCGCAAGTTGAGAGCTTGTGGGGAGCTCTTTGGTTCCTTGCTGTCTGGGGTTGCACAAGTTGCTGTGGCTAGAGGGGGTCAGCCACTTCGCATTTTGGTCATCCGTCTTAAACCCATTGCGCTGGCTGTTTGTGCACAGGTACATTGTTTGAATGTGTTTAGATTCTTCATCTGAATGTGCATGCAATGCGGTAATCTTTTCTTTCTTGTTATTTTTATTGTACTTCTCCACAATGTAATTGTAACAGGCTGATACTTGGGGCAGCACTCGGGGAGCAATGTTTGAGAGTGTCATGAAGACTAGTATTGAAATAATTGAATCTTGCTGGACCAAGGAGCGGGCTCCTGTGGACACATATATCATGGGATTGGCAACAAGTATACGTGAACGAAATGATTATGAGGAACAGGTTGCTCTTATATCTAGTGACATTGCTATCCTTTTTGCAATTTTTTTAATTGAGTGACCCATACGAAGTTTTAACCTTTCCCTTTGTGTTGGTGAAACGTGGATATAATATGATTTCATTTTGCTTTGAAGCAGTATCTGCCTCTGTATCAGCTGGGTAAAACCTGTTTGGCCGACATATTTGTTGTATCCTAACTTATCTGTATGTATCGATATCTTTGCATTTCATTGCCTGCCTTTTTTAATCTTACCCTTTTCAGGATGATAAAGAGAAACGGGAAGTTCCTGTCATGCAACTCAATGTTATACACTTACTAGCTGACTTGAATGTGATTGCCAAAAAGGCCGAAGTTGTGGACATGATATTACCTCTTTTCATCGAAAGCTTAGAAGAGGGTGATGCTTCAGCTCCTAGTTTATTGCGACTCCGAGTATGGAATCTTCATCTTAAGAGCATGTTTTTGTGATGTACATTTTTCATCTTTTTATCTATGCGTCTGGTTTAGATTTTTCACTTTTAACTGTTGCCGTATATCTGTTACTTCTTTGGAATCACTGGCATGGTTTCTCAACTTTTCTCTCACAAAATTTACTGCAGCTGCTTGACGCTGTTTCTCACATTGCAAGTCTTGGGTTTGACAAGTCCTATCGTGAGACAGTAGTTTTGTTGACAAGAAATTACTTGGGTAAAATTTCAAATCTAGGATCTGCTGAAAGCAAAACTGTTGCACCTGAAGCTACTACAGAACGTGTTGAGGTATTTTTTTTTGATAAAATGAAATGTGCTCGATACTGTTTAGTTGCTTGACCATATATTTTCTCAAATGGATGCTCACTGGTTCAATCACATCATAGACGATTCCTGCAGGATTTCTTCTGATCGCTAGTGGTCTTACAAGTATGAAATTGCGGTCAGACTATCGTCATCGTTTGCTATCTTTATGCTCGGATGTAGGCCTGGCTGCTGAATCCAAAAGTGGAAGGTAGAAATCTGTTTGTAGTTACATTTGTTGATTGCATGTCCTGGTGATGCCTCTTATGATTTATCATTTTGATTAATGACGACCTATGCAAGTCTTCTGGACGCCATAGTTATGTGTTACTGATTTTAACTATAGTATTGTTGTGGCATTTTATGTTGGAGACTTCACAGTCGATTCTACTGTTGCAGGAGTGGAGCAGATTTTCTGGGGCCTCTGCTTCCTGCTGTTGCCGAAATATGCTCTGATTTTAACCCTACTGTTGATGTGGAACCTTCGCTTTTGAAGTTATTTCGCAACTTGTGGTTCTATGTTGCTCTTTTTGGCTTAGCACCTCCCATACAGAAAATTCAACTCCCATCAAAGTCAATGTCGAGTACACTGAATAGTGTGGGAAGTATGGGGACTATTGCTCTTCAAGCTGTGGGTGGACCATATATGTGGAATATGCAGTGGTCTTCTGCTGTTCAGCGTATTGCTCAAGGGACACCTCCACTAGTAAGTTGATTGGGAAGAGTTTTCTGTTTGATGCTTGTTTGTTCTTCATGGTAATTATTAGTATCTTTTATTTGTTTGCTTAGGTAGTACTTATAAAAAAAAAATTGTTTTCTTAGGTAGTATGTGAATTGCTCTCTTATCTTCCTAACCGTTCTGTTTTGTATATGAATTGCTTTGTTAGGTTGCTGTTTTGGAGTTTTTTTGTTGCAAATAGTTTAGGATACGCTATTTTATTACAATGTCCTCTGCCACTTATTACCTTCATGTTTTATTTGGCTGTCGAGTGTAGCCACTTGGTTTATTATTTATCAAAAGATTAGGTCGCATAGCACTTACCTATTCCTGCGTGGTGTGGCCCCTAGGAGGCAATAGGGTTCTGAACCTCCGTTGATGGTTTCAATTCTGAGAGACAGTTATATATCTCATAGCTAGCACTAGTTTGTTTTTGTTTTTGTTTGCCGAGGGGAAGCCAAATTAAATAAAAAGCAGGCAGACTAATTTTGGGAACTAAATCAACAATGCAAAGTTTAATCCAACCTACATAGTTTGGAGTCTTCTTTATGAATGGAGATATCTGACTAGTTACGCCTATGTTTGGATGGCCAATTTTTTTTTTTTGTGGAATATTTTTTTATTGAAAGTAGTGTAGATTTTATTAGGGTTTGTAAAAAATGTGTTTTTTTATTATGAATAAGCCAATCTTATTAAAAAGTGAAGACAGTACAAAGAACTATACCGTAAACACTAAACCAAACAAGCAAGAAAACTAACAAAATCCACGAAATCTAGAAAAGGGCAACCAAGCACCGAGTGAACCCAACAAAAAAGTAAAGACAAAAAACACCCTGCAACCCAACCAAAGACAAAGAACAATTCTCAAAACATCTATTATTACGCTCCCGCCATAAGCATCACCAGATACAATGGGGTATCATTCTCCAGATAGCCTTAGCAAAATGGTTCTTAAGCCTCCTCCTCTTCCAACACCACAACATATCTTCCACTTTTTCTGGCATAACCCATGTAAAAAATGTGTTGGAGCTTGTAAAAAGGCATTAGATTTTGTGAAAAGTTCAAAGTTGTTGGAGTTTGTGAAAAAATGGTTGTAAAATTTTTTTGAAACATTTTCCAGCCCATCCAAACAGAGGCGTAATGTAAGCTGGAGCGATCAGCCCTCTCTTTGCAAGATATTTACCTCTGCATTTTCCAATTAAAGAGCATGCTAACACATGGAAAAAGTGGACAGGATCTCCTTGGGAGAGTTAAAACATTTGTATGGTATGGTGTTATTTCAGTTCTCAAGGGCGAGATCTGAATTCTTTCGAGATATGAGGATATCTTCATTTTTATATTTGTAGTATTTCTCTAGACTGTGAATGCCAAGCCCCCATGTGTCTCCAGTGGGCGTAGGGCCTGCTTTATTGGAATGTTAGAACTGTGAGGAGGTCTATCTTTGCTTTCATGGACTCAAAATAGACTATTATAGTGGCCGGTTGTAACCCCAAAATCTGAGCCCTTCATCACAGAACAAAAAAATTATACTGGTCTACACTCATTAAAAATCTTATGTTTATCACACGATGTTTTGAGACACCATACATAACAATAAACACGACATGACATTGACATAGAATAGGACTAGGCTTATGCTAGCTAGTGGGTCGATGAGGTTGATGAATGGGCCCATTTTGCTTTGGGCTTAGATGCTCTGCATCAACTTCCCTGACTATATACTATTGCTATGTACTTGAGATGTCCTTATGATAGGTCTTGTTATCTAGCTCCTAAACAGAAAGCTTATGTATGGAGGCGTTACCTGAGTAGACATCTGAGTGCGGGTCTTGTAAGCAGACAAATCTGTTTTGGAAATATATTTCTTTTTATTTTTTCTGTATAAGATATGCTACTTTTGTGTGTTTTAAACTAGGCATGTTGTCAGTGTTGTTCTTCTTATTCTTTTCAGGCATGAGACAATGCTTTTGAGATACTTGTTGTACCAGATGAATTGGACATTAGTGATTTGGTTGAAGATAAAGTTTTTCTGAAGTAGAGAAATGAAACTATAATTTTTTACACATAAGAAATGCATACCATGAATAGGCAATGCTTTGTGTGGAGAACCAATTGCACAGATGTTGGCTGGTTGACTTGGTTTTAGTGCTCTGAAGATTTTTCCCACCTTGAATGTACTTTTTTTTTTTGGATAAATAAGCCAATCTCATTAGAAAACGCGAAAACAGTACAAGGATCTATACCAAATCCGCTTAGTCCAAACAAGCAACAAAACTTACGAAATCCTGAAAATCAACAAAAGGGCATCCTAACATCACATTAGCCCATGAATAAAGAGTAAGTAACAAAAAACCCTGCAACTTATCCAAAGACAAAGAAACATCGTCAAAACATCTAGAATTCCGCTCCCTCCATAGACACCACCAAATACACAAAGGAATTATTCTCCAAAGAGCCTTCGCAAACGGATTAGAAAGCTTCCTATGCCAATTCCACAACATATCTACCACCTTCTCCGGCATCACCCAATGAAAATTAGCAATGCTAAGAACATGGTTCCAAAGACCGCGCACCAAGGAACAATGAAGTAACACATGATCAACTGATTCCTCATCACCACGACAAAGATAGCACCAATCAAGTATACAAACTCCTCGTCTCCTAAGATTATCGGTAGTAAGAATAGACCCGTGCATGGCCTCCCACACGAAAAAAGAGACACTCATAGGGCATTTCGACCTCCACATGCTCTTCCAAGGAAAGGACAAGCTATGACCACATTCAAGAAGATAATACATAGATTTAACCGAAAAGGCACCCTTCTTATAACCCGTCCAAGACAACTTGTCTTCCTCCCCCTATGAATCACCGCTCCATACAATAGGGAAAAGAACGCAGAAAAATCCTCTACTTCCCAATCATTGGCAGCTCTAACAAAGGGAACATTCCAAACTATAATACCATCGCTTCCCACCATACAATCCGCCACCAATGCCTCCACGCAGCGAGACAATGAATAAACAACTGGGAAAGCCAAAGACAACGGTTTATCCCCACAACACCAATCGTGCCAAAAGCTCACCCTCGAGCCACTACCCACCAAAAATCTGGTATGCTTGCTAAAAGCATCCCAACCCCGACTAATGAACCTCCAGAGACTTACACCATAAGACCCCCTGCAAGGGGCAGTTCGCCAATCACCCGCAACACACTCATACTTAGCCACAATGACACCCCTCCAAAGACTATCTCTCTCGTGCGCAAAACGCCACAACCACTTGCTCAAAAGAGCTTTATTAAACAATGAAAGTCTGCGAATCCCCAACCCTCCAAATATAAAAGGAGAACACACTGACTCCCACTTCACAAGATGGAACTTGTGCACATTCCGATCACTACCCCAAAGGAAGTCTCTCTGAATCTTCTCCAACCTATTCGCCACCACCGTAGGGATAGGAAACAACGAAAGGAAATAAGTTAGGAGGCAAGAAAGGGTGGACTTGATAAGGGTAAGCCTACCACCTTTGGATAGATACATACGCTTCCAACCCGCAAGCCTTCTCTCCATCCTCTCAATGATACCATCCCAAATATGTACACTCTTAAAACTTGCCCCCAACGGAAGCCCTAAATATCTTATAGGAAGGGAAGACACACCACACTCCAAAATACCCGCCAACTCCTAAATATTATCAACAGAACCAATGGGGATGACCTCGGACTTAGACAAATTAATTCTAAGGCCCGAGACCGCCTCAAAGCACAAAAGGAGGCAGCGAAGACTCCGGAGTTGGCTCTCCTCTGCCCCACACAACACCAAAGTGTCATCCGCAAACAACAAGTGAGAGATAGTCACACTCCCCCCGAACCACCTCCCACCACAAAACCCTCCAATCTTACATGCTCAACAACTCTCCCCAACATACGACTGAATGCCTCCATAACAATCACAAAAAGGAGGGGAGAGAAAGAGGATCCCCTTGTCGCAATCCACGAGAACTACCGAAGAAGCCTTGCTGGCAGCCATTAACCATAACTGAAAACTTCACCGTCGAAATACAAAACAAGATCCAGCTGCACCATTTTGCACCAAAGCCACATCTTCGAAGAAGGTATAAAAGAAACTGTCAATTCACGTGATCATAAGCCTTCTGAACATCCAACTTACAAATAATGCCCGGAACACCCGATCTCAACCGAATCAATGCACTCATTGGCGATGAGCACAAAATTCAAAATCTGCCGCCCCTTAACAAAAGCGTTTTGAGAAGGAGAAATAATCTTGGCCAGCAAAGTGCTCTAGGATTGACAGGTGTAAAGGCTACCTATCTTCTTGCTGTAGCTTTTCTGGCCATTTGAACTTGGGCTGTATATGTGTTATCATTTTTCTAGAAAGTGGTGCTCTCTCTCTTTGACTTTCTCTATATTTGTATTTTTATGTGAGAACTTATTTCTCCATAGGTTGTTAGCTCTGTGAAATGGCTCGAAGATGAGTTGGAACTCAATGCTCTTCACAACCCAGGCAGCCGTCGAGGGAACAGCGATGAGAAGGCTGCTGTGACCCAGAGGGCTGCTCTTTCTGCTGCTCTAGGAGGGCGGGTTGATGTTGCAGCAATGAGCACAATTTCAGGTTAAGTGCAATGCAATTCTATCTGCTCATTTATCATTTGCAAATTGGCGCTTTGTTGTTGAGGACATTGGCTATCTTGGATTTTTTTTGGTGAATTCATCATCTCTAAAGATCTTGGAGCAAGTTGTATTTGATGATTTTAGAATATTGCCTTGAAATGATCTCTCAGACATTGATTTTTTCAATTCACCTTAACAGGTGTAAAGGCTACCTATCTTCTTGCTGTAGCTTTGCTGGAGATTATACGTTTCAGCAGCAATGGTGGAATCCTTAATGGTGGCGCTGTTGTGACTGCTTCTAGAAGTTCCTTCAGTTGTGTCTTTGAATACCTAAAAACTCCAAATCTTATGCCAGCTGTCTTCCAGTGTTTAACAGCAATTGTCTATAGAGCATTTGAAACGGCAGTATCGTGGTTGGTATGTCTCTTTCCTATGAGGCTTCTGAAGCAGATTCCTATACATTTGGACGTGAAGTGACTCTAGCATTATGGCTTGGCCTTACCCTCCTTTTGCCATGCATTGTAACAACTTTTTTGAACTTGCTGGCGACATTCTTGTACCTGTCAACTCTCCTTCCAAATTTGTTTTTTTTTATAAGTAACTCTCCTTCCAAAATAAAAATGGTCCAATACGTCTTAGCAATGAATGGTATACGTCTTAGCAATGAATGGTTTTAGGGAGTAATAGATTTAATGTTTTCTTCGTTTAGTGAACTTGTACTTTCTCAGATGGCGATGTAAATCTGTCAGCAAGCAAAATATCGTTTTTCTTTTTTCCGTTTACTGTTACAATGTTTATTTGCTGCTGCATTCTCTGTATGTTATGTGGACATCACTGGTCATCTGGTCTTGCTTCAGGAGGATCGGATATCCAATACTGGCGATGAAGCTGAGGCCAGAGACTTGACTCTTTTTGCACATACCTGTTTTCTCATCAAAAGCATGTCCCGGAGGGAGGAACACATACGGGATATCGCTGTTAACCTGCTGATTCAGTTTAGAGATAGGTTTCCACAGGTAATGTCTTGTTATTGTTCCTATTCTCATTTATTTATGTATGATTTCTTTAGTTGATTAAATTTTCTTTGTACCTTTCAAACAAATGAAACTACATGAATGCAGGTTTTGTGGAATTCATCTTGTTTAGATTCCCTGCTCTTCTCAATTCATAATGAGTCGCCTTCTGCTGTTGTCAATGATCCTGCTTGGATGGTGGCAGTTCGCTCTTTGTACCAAAAGATTGTTCGAGAATGGATTATCAAGTCTCTTTCATATGCTCCTTGCACTAGTCAGGGTCTTCTACAGGTTGAAAAATATACTCTATTCCTCTTTGGGTGGTCATAGTGATGATGACTGAACAGTTTGGTGTTCTAAATTTACCCATGGAATTTGATTTTTTTTGGATAAAAATTTGATTTTTAGTTTGCCATTATACTATCTCAGTTTCTGTCTTACATAATTTCTTTCGTTGGTCCTCTCCCCTGCTCTTTCTTTGCCTCTCTCTCTCTCTCTCTCTCTCTCTCTCTCTCTTCTCTCTCTCATTCATACACACACACACACATACACACACCAAGTACACAAGTATAAACACAAACACAGACACATTGACACCCACAAACACAGAAGAGAACACACTCATATACTAATTGGAGGTATTCCTATTTTTGTTGATGTTCATTTGATTGACATCCTGAAGTTGAGTGGTGTGCCTCATTATAGCAAAAAGGCCCATTTGGGGTCGGTTTGGTTATCCTTCAAATTTTGAGTAGGCAAATTTGTATTATTACATATTTGATATTCAATAACCATATTTGGGACAGGCCTACAATGGTTTATCTTCATGATAAAAATCCTAAAGTCTTACAAGAACTGATTCTCTTTCGCATAATAATCAGAACTTCCTATTTGTAAAATGTACTCTATTGAACATGGTGAATTTGTTCTTCCAATTCCTTGTGAGGATGAAAATGGAACTATTTGGACTCGTTAATAGGTAGGTATCATCCTTTTACTACTAAAGATACTGCCAATGCTTTTACTTGTAGTAATTACAGCCCGATATTTTTGTCAGAAATTTTGGTTGTCTTTCAATTGTTCATGGTTCTTGCTTTTATAATTCAGGACAAGCTTTGCAAAGCAAACACATGGCAAAGAGCACAACATACGACTGATGTGGTTTCTCTTTTGTCCGAGATAAGAATCGGAACCAGTAAAAATGATTGCTGGACAGGCATACAAACAGCAACTATTCCGGCAGTCATGGCTGCTGCAGCTGCAGCGTCAGGAGCAAACTTAAAATTAACAGAAGCGTTTAACTTGGAGGTACTAAGTACTGGAATTGTGAGTGCAACAATGAAATGCAACCATGCTGGAGAAATTGCTGGCATGAGAAGGTTGTATAATACAATTGGTGGATTTCAATCCGGTGCTTCAACAGGCTTTGGGCTTGGGGCTGGCCTTCAAAGGTTGATATCTGGAACCTCACTGCAACAGCCACCAGCCGAGGATGATTTGTTCAATGGGATGTTGCTTACTAAGTTTGTGCGTTTACTTCAACAATTTGTTAACATTGCTGAAAAAGGTGGGGAATTGGACAAGTCACAATTTCGTGAAACATGTTCTCAGGCCACTGCATTACTTCTGTCAAATCTGGTAAATATTTGTCTGATTTCTATTCTATTTGTTTGTATAATGGAACAATTGTCGACAAGGCCATGTTCTCTTTGTCTGAATTCTTGTATTGGGCAGGGTTCTGATTCAAAATCAAATGTAGATGGCTTCTCACAACTTCTACGCCTTCTTTGTTGGTGTCCGGCCTACATTTCTACACCTGATGCAATGGAAACTGGGGTTTTTATTTGGACATGGCTAGTTTCTGCTGCACCTCAATTGGGATCTCCAGTACTTGCAGAGCTTGTTGATGCATGGTTGTGGACAATCGATACGAAGCGAGGACTTTTTGCATCTGAGGCAAGGTGTTCAGGGCCTTCAGCAAAATTAAGGCCTCAACTTGTTCCTGGGGAGCCAGAAATGCTGCCTGAAACTGATCATGTCGGGCAAATAATTGCCCACAGATTATGGCTTGGATTTTTTATTGATCGCTTTGAGGTTAGAACTTGAATTTTTTTATCTCTTTCTCTGTCTCTCAGACACATCCTATCCTCTTTCGGTATAAATAGCAATGCATGCATTACTGTGAAATAGCACATATAATTTATACTTCACTGTATTGTGCTCATTATTTTCTCCTTTTTGTTAATGTCCACGTGTTATGTTTGTCTTATTTACGAGTAAATTTTCTAAATCTGCATGTATTGACCCTTACCCTAATAATAATTATGCTCCTATATCTGCTTCTTTTTCCTATCATGTTTGTGGAATTGTGTGGGGCTTCTTTGCTTAATTTTTCTGAAGTTGCCTCCGCAAGGTGGAGAGTCTTAATCAATGTATTTGTATCAAGTATGAAATTTCAAAGTACTGCTATAATGTAGCATCTGTATGTCATCTATATTGGAAGTTTCAAATCTCTAGCTTATAAGTCATCTGCGGTCAGATGATGTTTTAAGCAATCGAAGAGGGCGTGTTTTTTACGGGGTTCTAAGCTGTATATATGATACGATGGACTGATAATCTCCTTTCATACATTTACTTTTTTCCTGCTGAACTAGGCTTCCACGTTATAGCCAATTCCTGAATCCTTTTCTTACCCTGGTGTCAAAGACAACCAACTGAAGTCGCTTTCCAGCCATTATTAGTTTGTGTCTTAGGTTTTTTTTTTCCCTATCAGGCACATACATATTTCAACACGGACTGCACAAATTTGTGGGAGAATTTCCTATTAGGATAATAGTTGCTTGTTATAATTTAAATTACAGTCTTTTGCCTTTTTTATCCAATGTCAAGAGGCCTTTATCTCTTATTTTTGGTTGTATAGGTAGTTCGGCACAATAGCGTTGAGCAACTTTTGCTCCTTGGTCGGTTGTTACAAGGAACAACAAAACTCCCTTGGAAATTTTCACACCATCCTGCTGCTACTGGTACATTTTTTACTGTTATGCTTCTTGGGCTAAAGTTCTGCTCATGCCAGTCCCAGGGCAATCTGCAGATTTTTAAAACAGGGCTTCAGCTGCTGGAGGACCGGATTTATAGGTAGCTGCATTTGGCGCTATTTTTATTTGGGTTAAGCATTCTTATTACATATCTGCTTGGTCCTTCATTGGCTTTTGCCTAGTAGCATCTCTCCTAGTATTTCCTCAACAAATTCATACTAATTGCTCTTGTTCTCATGCTAAGCATCTTTGAGGTCATTGTTTTTCTTATCCATTGGCTTCTCTTCTTCCTGATTTCTTCATATCCTGAATTGCAAACGGTTAAACTTGTGTCATGTTCTTCATTTTGATAAATTTAAAAGCAACTAGAACTATTATATCTTATCAGGATAGTTAGCATCCTCTTTTGTTTTGAAGAGCTGATGTGGGTTTTAGTTAGCATGCTGCTTGAATTTAGCTGCAATTTTTTGAATATAGTTACAATTTACAAGGTTTGTGTTAAGGATGGTCTCTATTGAGAGAGTTGGCTGCAATCATGAAAATGAATATCTCCCAATGTTTATTTTGCAATTTAAATGCCTTTCGCTCTTTCTTTTTATCTGCCATTGATGATGTTGAGCTTCTGATATCGAGGCTTGAAACAATCTATTAGTTAAGCATGGTTGAATTTAACATCCTGTGTTGGAGTTTGGAAACTTGTCTAACTGTCTTGATTTAGTGTTGCACTGTGGCATACTTTCCTGTCAAGCTTCTACATTCTGGTTTATTTTCATCAAGAAAACTTGCCTTTCTATTGTAATTCAATGTTGTCAATGGTCTTTGTTACAGGGCCTCTTTGGGCTGGTTTGCTTTTGAGCCTGAATTGTACGACATGAATAATATGAGTTTTGCCCAGAGTGAGGCTCAATCTGTCTCTGTGTTTGTTCACTCCCTTTCAAATGAACGAGAAGATGCTCTTCAGTCTGATTCTAAAGCACGTGCACGAGAAAATGGAGGTTCATCACTTGACATGGTAAGGGATCATATTTGCAGCACATGAAATCTAAAGCGTCTGAGGGATCCAAAACATGGTTCTTCATCCTCAAAAGAGACATACCATTGATCGGCTTTTAAATATTGTGCTTCAATCTATTTCCTGATGTCAATTGTGCAAGCCCTATGCTCTGTGTACCCATATTATTACTTCAATATTTGCAGAACGAGCAATATCACCCGGTCTGGGGACAGATAGAGAACTATGCAATGGATAGAGAAAAGCGAAAGCAGCTACTTTTGATGTTATGCCAGCACGAGGCTGATAGGCTAGAAGTTTGGGCTCAACCCCTTAACTCAAAGTAGTCCTTTTTCATACTGAAGAATTTTCTCACCACCTTCTTTCCTTTTGTTTGGGTTTCTTCTTAAGCCTTTATGTAACAGAGGTGATTCAATCTGAATTTCGGTCAAATTTTCAGGGAAAGTACATTTTCCCGGTCTAAAATAAGCTTAGAGAAATGGAATGAATACGCTAGGACAGCTTTCTCTGTGGATCCTCGCATTGCTTTTTCTTTGGCCTCAAGGTTCCCAACAAACACTTATATGAAGGCTGAAATAACTCAGTTGGTTCAGGTTCATCCAAGTTACTTTCGTTATTCCTCTAGTGATTCAAGGCCATCTTCCCTTTTGTCTCAAGGGGAGTCTATATTATGTGTTATCTTAGGTATTTTGTTTTTCTTGCAGTCACATATACTGGACATCCGTTTTATACCCGAAGCATTACCATATTTTGTCACCCCAAAGGCAGTTGATGAGAATTCTGCACTTCTGCAACAATTGCCACACTGGGCTGCTTGTTCAATTACACAAGCTCTTGAGTTCCTCACTCCTGCTTATAAGAGTCATCCACGCGTTATGGCATATGTTCTCAGGGTTTTGGAGTCCTATCCTCCCGAACGAGTTACCTTCTTCATGCCACAGCTTGTGCAGGCTCTACGTTATGATGAAGAGGTGGTTATCTAACAAAAATGTTTATGGTTTTGCTTGTGAGTTTGTAGGGGTGTGTAGGAATGGGGGTTAGGTGTGTGGATATGTTTTCATTCTGTATGTTAATAGCATGTGACTTCAGTGAGTTCAACCCAACCATGGGTGATTTGGATGCTTGAGTTTCTGCTGCTTAGACGTTGGGATAGTATCCCAATCGAATCTCAAGGGTTTTCCGTGTTGTGGGGCTTTCAGTTCATTCTGAACCTGATTCAATGATAAGGGGTTTTCGATATTTGCCAGCTCAAACTAAAAGGTTTCTTCATTTTGAATGGCCCATATTGATAGGGAAAAACAAAGATTGTAAAGAGTTTAATATTTTAGGTCAATGTGTAATTTTTGTTACCATTTTTACTGTCAGTTTTTCTCTTTGACCTACCAAACTGAACTTGACTAGCACAATGGAGGGCAATTTTAGTGCAAGCCCAAGTTTATTTCAGCTGCTGGCCCAATAATGCCATTTTGCGTATGGATATGCATATTTCTGTATGTCTTAATCCATCTATTTTTACTTCAACGTTTGCAGCGGTTAGTGGAAGGATATTTGCTAAGAGCAACTCAAAGGAGTGATATATTTGCTCACATTCTTGTCTGGCATCTGCAGGTGAGGAGAATTTCCAAATTTGACTAAGACAGCTTTACCCAGATTTTTGAGTATTTGCTTGTTTACTTATTTATTTGGATAAAGCATGATATGGCAGCATCCCATCAAGGTCAATAGGGTCTCACCCCTTCTTAATATGATTGTTAACCTTTGGCACAACTCGGCCACTTGAGAGGCAATGCATATGTTTATTGATAGATAACTGAGTAAGCTTCTAAAGTAAAAACTTGTTATTTAGTAAGTAAAGATGTTTTCTTGGGCTATCCCTATTCACCATAAAAATAGACGTGAAAAAGATGGATTTTCTTACCTCATTAATTGAATAAAATTTGAAACTGAGAAGTACAAGCAGTGCAACCATCTTATGTAAAGGTGGGCAAAACGCAATAAGCCTAGACATGGCACCGCTTATCCTGGTCTATTGTTCATTTATTTATTTCTCTTATGATTTTTCCATTTGTTTGATGTTGTGATGGATGCTGTGAATTAAAAAATGTTTTTTCCATAAATCTATTGTGGTTCTTCTATTGGATTAGTACTGAGTTTAAGAATGGCAGGGTGAGACGTGTGTACAAGAATCTGGGAAAGATGCTGCCGCTGGGAAGGTATGTCCGCATTTATGTTCTGTATACTTTAGGTCAAATAGCATATGACAGTATGTTCTTGACCATCTACAGTCTGCTATTCAAACTACAATCATCAAGGTGATGAAGATAAAATGCTGTTCCACATTGGGTCAGTTTGCAAAGATAAATAAATCTGAAACATTTAAGAATTAAATTCTTATTCCTTTTCTGATCATTTAAATCCGGAGTTTATAGGCTATACTTTTGGCACTTTCGACAGAACACACTTGTTATTGGTACTATTGTTATCCTCGTCATCACTGCCAGTAATACCACCATAACGATAATCATCTCCATCACCACCCTCATTAGTCCTTGCTATTATTTCTTTGGAGAGGAGGGGGACAAAAACAAAAAGAAGAAAAGAACCAAAGAGGTTCTTCAAAATAGGACGGCAGTGACAATTGTTTTCATTTGCAAAGCTGAAATTTTTCTTTTTTGTTTTGGTCTCAAATAAAGCTGCCTAATGTAGGTAAAGTGTGCCTGTTTTGCTGGTAATTATCTGTTTCTTACCTGCATTAGGAGAGTTGTATGACGTGCATATGTGTATCATAAGATGCAGAAAATATCGTGAGAGACACGGTGATACTGATGGCATTTAAATTTCAACTATGTTTTGTTCTTATACATTGTTGGGTATAGTCTACTTTGAGAAAGGTGTTTTATGAGTACCCACATCCTTGGATCTGTTTAGTCTAATGTTTGGTATTTTCATACCAACTTCCTCAAAGGAGAATTTGGGTTTGAGATGGAAGTATTTCATTATTGAGGCAAATACTGCAATATGGGAAGCCTCGGATACTGAATTTTAAGTTAGGTGATATGTTGTGGTGGTGCCTTGGGCAAGGTATGGCACTGTCCAGTTTTTGTGAGCAAAATTTCCAAGTGTATGTTTGACCTTTTCTACGTATGCTTACTAGCTAAGATGTGTTTGCATGGCTCTGCTTTGTTTCCATATGTTTATACACAGTTTATTTAATTGTTATGGATATGATTGAGAATTTATTTGTGGCAGTCTGTCACGAAATTCTGAAAAAACTTATATACATCCTTGCTGTCATTCCAGAATAGTTCATTTCAAGCACTGCTGCCAATTGTTAGACAGCTCATTATTGATGGTTTTACTCCCAAGGCGCGTGACTTGTTTCAAAGAGAATTTGATTTCTTTGACAAAGTTACATCAATTTCTGGTGTACTGTATCCAGTTCCTAAGGAAGAACGGCGTGCTGGTATCCGAAGGTATGCTTCTTCTCTGTGAATTACTGAGCTCATAGTATTGCATTTAGCAGTTGAAATCGATAACTTGCTACAATAGGGAGTTGGAGAAAATTGAAGTGCAAGGAGAAGACCTCTATTTACCAACTGCTCCTAACAAGCTTGTCAGGGGTATTCGGGTGGATAGTGGTATACCCTTGCAATCGGCTGCAAAAGTCCCAATCATGGTTACATTTGATGTGGTAGATAGGGATGGGAACCGCAACGATATAAAACCCCAAGCCTGTATTTTCAAGGTAATCCTGTTCTCTTGCAGACTTTGATTGATATCCACCTATGAGGTAGGCACAAAAATAGCACTTGTCGATTCTAATGTAACATTCTATCCCTTGTTGTAACTGTAAACAATTAAGCCTTTCAAGTTTACGGTATTTTTCTTTGCTCTTGGCTTGTACCATGTTCATCATTAATTTTTCTAATGGATATCCTGTAGTAAATAAGTGAAGATCCAGATTGCTTGTCTGTAATGGAACCTCATCAATTAAACTAGGAACCACTGGTATTCTGATGTTTTTGTATCTAAAAAATAACCCTAATTTCTTCTTTAAGAATTTTTGTTTGCATGGCTTAACTGCGTTCTCTTGTTCAAGGTTGGAGATGATTGTCGACAGGATGTTCTTGCTCTTCAAGTGATAGCACTTCTTAGAGACATATTTGAAGCAGTTGGACTTAATCTCTATTTGTTCCCTTACGGTGTTCTCCCAACTGGCCCAGAGAGAGGCATAATTGAGGTGAGTTTTTTTTTTAACTCACTTTCTACTTTGAAGGGTTGTTCGTACACGTGGTGCTTGTAGTCTTTGCGCAATGTTGCATACTTTTCAAAGTTTCCTTGAACTTCCAAGACACTAGTGCATATTTAGATAAATTCTTCGCGTGACAGATTACTTCTTTCTTGCTTTACTTGTTTGGAATTGTTAGACTCTAAATGTATAAGATTGTAAGAGACTATCGAAGAAAAATTTATTCTCTATCAGTGTTGCTTTTAAATTGGTTTCCTTTTTTCCTGGTTGAATGATGGTGAAACTCAATTTAGCAGGATTGCTGAATCATCATTCAAGTTTTATATCGAGTTAGTTTTTTAATTCCTTTCCTGAAATTAAGCAAGCTGGTAAAAATCCTTTTTCACTAGATTTGTTTGTGACAAACCAACTAAAGTAGGAAAACAGAAAAGAGACAAGAATATATAATAGATCTGCAAGGGGAATTGTGCTATCACGGATGTGGGGTTATGTTATGTTCTATCTAGGGAATTGTGCCATCACGGATGTGGGGTTATGTTATGTTCTATCTAGTTCTACCACCATTTCTGTAGTGCATGGTGGCCATTCCTGTGGTACAAAAAAGTTGATTAAATTTTTTTTACGATCGATGTATCCGCTGTATTCATGAAGCTATTCCAATTAAAAAACATGGTTTATTTATGGCTGCCATCAGGCGTCTCACTTGATTTTTGGTTTCAATTTTGGCATAAGTTATCAGGACTCCAGTGCTGGGAGCCTGAAATAATTTTTTTTCAACCTGCATGTTCTGCTAGTATCTCTTCCAGCTTAATTTTATGGACTGAAATAGTATGCTTTGCTTCTCTAAATGCTATCTTATCTTGCAGGTTGTGCCTAATACTCGGAGCAGAAGTCAAATGGGTGAAACAACAGATGGTGGTTTGTTTGAAATTTTTCAGCAGGATTATGGGCCTGTGGGCTCTCCCAGCTTTGAAGCTGCACGGGAGAAATTTATCGTTAGCAGTGCTGGTTATGCAGTTGCCAGCCTTCTACTTCAACCAAAGGATAGGCACAACGGGAATCTTCTTTTTGACAAGTATGTTATCTCTTCTTCGAGGATTTTAGGAGAGTAAATTGAAATTTGTGATAATACGGGATTTATTTTGACATAGATATCTGTTACAGCAGGACAAACATAATTTGGGTATTTTATTGCTTAATCCCTTTAAGATAATTACTGATAATATACTTGGAAAAACGAGATAAAGGTCTTTGTCATTTTTCAGAATGAATATTATTTAGATAAAGTCGAATGCTAATGCACATGCCAATGCAGTGTTGGGAGGCTTGTTCATATAGATTTTGGTTTCATACTGGAAACTTCACCGGGCGGAAACATGCGATTTGAAAGTGCTAACTTTAAGCTGAGCCATGAGATGACACAATTACTAGATCCATCCGGGGTTATGAAGAGTGAAACCTGGATCCAATTTGTAAGGTAGCGAGGGCTATTTGTTTACTCTCTCTCTCTTCCTTATCATCAGCATTCCAGGAACTTTATATATATATATATATCAAACTTAAAAAGTGTTTTGCTTGCTATCCAACATCCGCAGTTTTTGCGTGAAGGGGTACCTTGCAGCCCGACGTTACATGGATGGGATTATCAACACGGTGTTGCTAATGAAAGATAGTGGGTTACCTTGCTTCAGCCGGGGTGATCCCATTGGAAACCTCCGCAGGAGATTTCATCCTGAGATGAGTGAGCGCGAGGCCGCCAATTTCATGATCCGTGTGTGCACAGATGCTTACAACAAGTGGACAACTGCTGGCTATGACTTGATACAATACCTGCAGCAGGGCATTGAGAAGTAAATTGGATTTTTTTTGGGGCTCGACTTCTCTTGTACATGATTACGCGTGATTCCATCATCTTTATTTAGACAATAGCTGTGATTTTTCCTCGGGAATGCCCCGCTCTAGTGTTACGTAGAGGTGAGTGCTGTAAAAACGGCTGCCACGGAATTAAGAAGTTCTCTGTAATCTGGTGGTGCGATTCCTTCTGAGATTTTTGTACAAATATAGTTTTTTAGTTGATATATATCGTCATCTTTTAATGAAATTCACACTTAGGTAGCGTTTACTTGGCAAAGGAAAATTCTGTTGCAGATAGATAGACAACGTACTGCTGTTTGACTTTGAAATAGCTGAAAATTATTTTCCAATTTTTTCTTTGGGGGAGGCGAACCAAGGATAAGAAGAAGAGAATCTCTAGCCGGACGGCATAAAGATTAATAAAACCATATTTCAGTTTCTGGGCCCCATGTCATTAACGGCTGAATCTGCCCCACACTGCTCGCATGGGGAGATCTGGTCCGCACCATAATTTTTTTTTTTTTTACTTTTTTGATTTATTTTAAATGAAGTTTTTTGTGTTCTATTCCGCAGACAAGTAAGCACATGTCATGGTGTGCACATTTTAACTGAAGAAAAGAATTAGGGGATTAGTAATTCATGTCATGTAAGATTTTTTTTTTTTTTAATCGTCTCAACTCCTTTTTGGTCTTTTCCAAACTATCAAGTATCATCTAATAGTTGCTATAATAGTGGTCAGTTCAGGAGATGATATTGCTCTTCTAGGAAAGAAAGAAAAAAAGAACCAAGAAACAATATTATATATATGTGCGACTCCATTATCTGATTATACAGGATGTTCAACCGGATAAGGGGATTCTGGAGTACTCTTTTCAAAGATCTCACATTGGTTTGAGTTGAGTGCCGGGAAAATTCGAGTATGGGAGTTGTACTCGATGGTTCTCACAAAAACAATAATATATGAAGTTTTGTTTTGAAACAAGATAACTTTCTGTGTTGTCAGATCCTGCAACTTTCCCTATTAGGATGTATTAGTTTCGAGGGATCCTGAGGTTATCATCAATGCAAATTATATGTATACAATATTAGGGTAAGATGCCTTTGCTTCTCGCATTACAACTGACCTTCATGTGATTTAGGTAGAGCTAGCAGATCTAGTCCAGTGTTAGCATGGAGTTAGTGTACGTGCTTATATAAATTACAGTGAAAGCTAAGGATGCGTGTATATATATATATAATGATATAGAAGCAGATTTTAGTGTCATAGTCGTGATGCTTCATGGAACGAGTGGAGTCGAGTTCAATTGCTCCAGTCCTGATAAGCAAGAAATTTAAATACGCGCGATATCTATAATTCTTGTGTTTCAAATGAATTGACCAATTTTAATTGAATTTTATATTTGCACAAACAGAAAAATAGATCACAATGCAAATGAATTTCAAAACCCTAGATTAACGAAATTTAAAATTCCAAAACCCTAAATTATTTGACACCGCAACTGCAAGCTGGCATTATTTGATGATCATTCAATGAAGGAAGATCACAAGCCAATTTGAAAAGGCAAAAGAACTAGATTCTGGAGAAACCCTTATGGAAAAACATCAGAAGGCCAGGCATAGAAAGAAGGTGGGTGGAACCTAGAAAAAATATCAAAAAGAAAAAAAATTAAAAATAACAGCAGTACTACTTATACTATTGTAGCCATCGATAGACACACTAAACTCTAAAGTCCAGCGGGTTCAAGTTGTTTACACAATTCCAGGTATGTGAGATAAAGAACTCGATCCTTGGCAGCAGTCCGATGATTCTTGGTGTGCTTGCAGAAGTACTTCAACTGCTCGATGTTGCAGCAACCCAGCATTTGTCCGAGAAACAAAAACAGCCAGTTGATCGCCCTCTTCTTCTCTGCCATAATTGGTTTCGTTGCTTGTCCACATAACTCGCACGTTGGAACAACCGGATTCATCCAAATACTCGGAGCCCGGTCATGCATGGTGGCCAT
This sequence comes from Myrica gale, assembly GCA_963930655.1. Lineage (NCBI taxonomy): Eukaryota > Viridiplantae > Streptophyta > Magnoliopsida > Fagales > Myricaceae > Myrica > Myrica gale. Next base: position 8,994,804 of record OZ005606.1, on the reverse strand, counting down.
TTTGTCCTGAATAAACTTACCAACTTCATTGAACTTGTCCACAAGTGGATATTCCACTTCACACTGCTGGTCGCACCGCTTGCACTGGACTTGACCCGTAATAGTAGAAATTTGATTGGACTCTAAGTACTTCAGACTATGGACAGTGGCTCGATACTTCGTGGCCCACGGGTACGGAGGCGGGACGGTATCGCTCTTTCCTTCGCCCAGCACCGGCGTCCGTAAACGACGTGATCTTAATGGGAGAGACGGGCCACCTTCATGCCGGTACTCCATCGAGGTCTGAGGCGAGGATTTCGGCACGTAGGTCGGCAAGTATAAAGGGAGCGAGGGCGAAATTAATGGAAAGGGCAGTTGCGGTGGGGTCTGGTTCAAAAGTGCTTGCACTGACATTGACTGACCCGGCGGTGAAAGAGCCGGGGGTGGTGACCGTGGCAACCGCACCTCCAGCGGTTCGTCTACCAGCAACCCTCGCCTGGGCCTTGAGGGACGGAAGGAAATTAGAGAAAGAGTAAGCTGCAGGTCGTTCTCGCCTTCATCTTTTTCTTGCACCCTTGCCGCGGTTTGGAAATCTTGGTTGTTGTTGTTGCTGTTTTTTCTCTTCCTGTTCAGTTGATCTTGGTCGTCGTCGTCGTCGTTCATCGTGACAAAGAAAGAACGGAAAACAAGAAGAAAAGTGTTGGGGAAGGACGTATAGAGGCTAAAACATAAAGCGATAGAAATGAAGAAACTGACTGAATATAAAAGAATAGGGTTAGACTTCATACTGAACTTTGGTGGAAACCCAAAAAAAAAAGGACTATTCAAATTCTGGTTTCTGTTGCACTTCTGGCGTATTACTAGAGAATATGCCACACACAGATCCAACCGGTTCAAACTTTTTTGTATCCGATACTTATGGAACTTCTGTCTGCAGGTAAGTAGGATTTTCAACATATGGTTATAATTAGGCTTAATTAATTATACCAGGGGTCCCTGTGTGGTTTTAGCTTCAATTTTTTTTTTACAATTTTCTATTTCTCCCATTATTATTTATTACTTTGATCAACTTAATATTTACCATCCTGTTTTAACTATCATATGGGAAATCAATCATTGGAGTTCTATTGGAATTTCTAGTGTGTCCAAAATCAGATAACATAGACGGGTGTTAATGCTTTACACGAATAACTAAATTGATCTCTTGGGTAAAGCAAGAACATTAATTGGGTTGTTATTTTTTCAGTCTTTAATTAATCCAATGAATTGATATGCTGTTTTGTACATGAGAAGTTTTTGTACTGTTTGAGACATCTCCTGATTTTACATCATGTTTTTGCATAGGATTTTTAATAGAATAGGACATATATATATATTATATTTGAGTAATTAAGAAGATTTTGGTACATAGCCCCTTATTTATTGGGTTTGGAAGAAACTGATCCTATTTACATTTCTTACAAAAAAGCCTGAAAATTTAATGAAACTAACTATAGTTGACAATATCGAAATTTTCGAAATTTGTTGTTAACAGTAATATTTCAACGTTAAACCACCAATGATTCAAAAGGTAAAGACTTTTTAGATTATTCCTCTTCTGATCTTGCACTTTTAACATTTTTGTAGACACTACATTTTTTATTTTCTATCAACTTATATAATATAGAGGTGAGGAGTTCAGAAATTCCCGTTCTTTTTTTTTCACTTTATTTGAGTCCATAAAACTGATTAAATAGGGTTTTCTATTGAAATCTTATTTGAGCACTTTTTCGGGTAACAATAATGTGCCATTTGTCTTGCAATTGCCACTCCGTAGCCGATCTCCTCTTTTTTTCTTCGGGATTTTCTCTCTTCTTCCTCTCTAGCTCTAATCGACGCCTTCAGAATTAGTTCCGCCACCGACCGACACCCCCTAACCACCACCAGACAACCACTGGACTGGCCACCTCATATCCCTCCGACGTCCGAATCCGGGAGATCAGCTCAAAAGAGCTAGCAAGCTAGCTAGTCCCCTAGGCTCGCCATCCATAGAAACATCAAGGTGATTTCTAAATGTTCTCAATCTCAAGCTCTACTCTGGTTTAGACCTGATGGTTAAAGGAAGGATCTAGTAAATTTGAAGTTGATAATAAGCATTTTAAAGGATGGAAGAGTTGAAGTTACTTGAAGCACGCGGAACAGTAGAAGAAGCGGTTTCTGTTGGTTCAAATTCGAGTTTTTCTTCCTTTTTTTCTTTCGAAATACTTTGTTCTTGTTAGGTTCAGGTAGGATTACATGTAGTATTTTAGGTAAATTGGTTTATTTATATATATATATCACAATCGCATATTTGTAGTTTCACATTTAGTTTGCTTTTGTTATCCATTCGGAATATATTATTCTTTAGAAGAAACCTGAAAAATAAGTTCCAAATTTATACGGTATTATCATTATTATTTCTTATCATTGTTATTTCTTGAGATTTTACAGACCTCCAAGATGGACAAGATAGTTGATTCTGTGAGCAATGCGTATCAGGAGTTTGCTAGAGCGGCACATGCTGGAGGTTTCTGGCGGCGAGAAAACAGCAGCAACAGAAGCTGCTCTTGAGAATTTCAAGCAGAAGTGGGAGTTGTTCAGAGAGGCATGTGACCACATGCTGAGGAGTTCGTTGATTTCGCTAAGCAAATGATATAAAGTGTGGAGGAATTTGGAATTTAGTTATTGTGGACATAGAAAGGTCAGCCTACAAACATACAAGACTACAAGTCCAAACGGATAAGATTGAAGAAAGATTGTCTCTACTTAATTGGGATTGTATCAGCATCCTTCTGGATTGGCAAAAATGTAAATGTAAATTTCAATTGCTTGTTGTTCCGAGATGTGCCTGTTGGCAAACTTATGCTTAGCTAGGTCTAATGTTATTGAAAATATTTTTTAATTTAAAAAAAATCTAATTTAAACATGATTTTTTTATGAAAAAAATATTCAAATTTTAAAATAAAATTTTCTATCTAATTATTGACCTCAATTTCTATAAAAATAAAACAACATAAAAATAAAAATAAATTTAGGAAAAATTATAAAATTCTTCTCACAAAAATCTTATTTTCAAATATATTTTCTTACTCTCACATCCTTCAAAAGTTAAGTTAATGTTTGGGAAGCGCCGATGAAATTTTAGGGAAAATGACCTTTTAGTTCTTAGGTTTTGTCACCTTCTATTTTTTAGTCCATAGATTTCTATTTTTTAAATGTTGGTCATTACATTTTCAATTTTTGATAAAATAGCCCTTCCATCAGGACTTTCCCGTAACGGCAGCACCTGCCAGATCAAAATTCTTCTCTCCCTCCTTTTCTAGAATGTCTATCCCTCTCTCCTCTAGAGTGTGTATTTTCTAATTTTCTTTCTCTCTATTTTTTTGCTAAAATTTCTCTCACGTTTGTCTTTCAATATTTACACTCTTATTGTTCAAATTTTCTCTCAATGACCTCTCTATTTTCTCTCTCTCTCTCCCTCCCATTATTTTACTCCATATACATAGCAAAATCCATATTCAACGCTTGAAATACAACAAACTTTTTGCTTTGCACACAAAAATTCATCTTCAAAGTTAGAATTCTAAATGATATTACATGTAATTATTATTGTCTTTTTTCTTCTCCTAAAAACGTACTCATTTCATTATTATTGTCTAATTAAACTATTATTGCTCTATTATTTGTGTGTACATATGTTATTTTGGCTAGATTTTAACATTGCATTGTTCCTTTATCAATAACTTATGAGACATTTATTCCGAAGATTTTAAACTTTTGTTTGTGTTCGGCCGCACAAGGTTTTAGTATTGATATAATAATTGATTACTCGTTGAAGGAACGTCCGGTTCAATTAGCATAATTGATGAAAACTTAGCTTTTACACTTAAAGTTTATAATTTTTTTTTAACTTTTAGAATACGTTGTTTCATTTTGATTATGCTTATTTGATTATAATAAAAATTAGAAGATCTTAAGATTAGTCGAAGTACACCTAAGATTACCTCGACACTTGGTTAGAAAAAAAAATTCAAGTAAAAATTATATTTGACCCCCTAAAGACAAATCTTGGCTTCATCCCCAACTGCAGGTTGATAGGAATGCCAAAGACGAGGAGTTGAAGAAGGCTTATAGGAAGGGGGAAAATCTTAATGCTAAGTTTTGAGTTTTAAGGCAAAATGATAATTTGAGTGTTGCGTTTCAATTAAGAAAGTGGATGACAGAATGACGAACGAGAGTTTTTGTAAAAAAAAAAAAAGAAGAAGACGGAATTACCAAAATTTTGAAGTTTGAAAATGAGGGACTAAATTAAAAAAGTACTCAAAACTCAGGAACTAAAATGTCAATTTCTCTAAAGAGTGAGATGAAAGAAGATTTGATATTATTATGTTTATGAAAAATATTGAATTCACTTGAAAATGTATTGAAATTTGTGTAAAAATTTTAAAATTAGAATTATTTGATGAAATTTTTTTAATGAGAAAATAATCAAGTTTATTAAAAAGTAGAGAGAAAATTTATATCTTTTTGTTATAAAAAAATCATTGAAGTTTGTTTGATAATGTGTTTAAATTTGTCTGAAAATTTTGAATTTTGATGTTTGATTAAAATTTTAACTTTTTGTATTTTTAAAAAAAAGTTAAGTTCTTTCATAAATAGATTAGAAAAAAAAAATTCTTTCATAAATAAACAATGATCACCTACTTTTCAAAAACCACATATGCATGTTAACGAGATCATACTGTAGATTCTTTAAAGGTCGATTTTTTAGCCCCTCTATGGCATAGGCTAGGCTTGGCACCAATAGAAAAAGTGAGGTAATTTTTCAAATTTTCCCCGTCATGTCTATACATGATGGTAAGCAATAATATCAGAGAATGGAAGTTGATAATATGCCATTAATTGGGTTCTTTTTTTAGTCTATAATTAATCCAATAATCAACCAAAAAATGTATCTTATGACGAAATAAAATTTCCTGTGGGTCTCTTCAAACCACAAAAGGAAAAAAATGCAAATCAACCAAAAAAATATATCTTATGACGAAATAAAATTTCCCGCGGGTAAATGCTCGTCAAGCCACGTAAGGAAAAAATGCAAATCAACCAAAAAATATATCTAATGACAAAATAAAATTTCTTGTGGGTAATACTCTTCAAGCCACCAAAGGAAAAAAATGCAAATCAACCAAAAAAATATTCCCTACCAATGCGACCAGAATAAAGGTGGTAAAAGAAAGAATTTGTTATGGGAAGAAACACTAAGTTCTTCTAACTTGGAGAGTCGTGAGAGAAACAAGAATCTATTGTGGGAAGAAGCAATTTGTTCTTCTGACCAAACATTTCTTAAAAAAAGCCATGAAACTAACTATAGTTCACAACACGGAAATTTTCGAAATTAGTTGTTAACAGTAATATTTCAACGTTCGACCACCAATGATGAGGAGTTCTGAATTTCCTTCTTCTTTTTTCACTTTATTTGAGTCCATAAAACAGATTAAATAGGCTTTTCTATTGAAATCTTATTTGAACACTTTTTCAGGTAATTTTTATTTAATTGAGGATATAAGTTGTTGGGCATGCATTGATGAATTATACTTGTAGTCTACTTGACAACTAATATTTTCGTCCTTGCTTGCTAACAGCCTAAGGCCCACCCTAACTCCCAAGTCCCCATAGAAGCTATTACTGACCTGAAAAATAAGTTTCAAATTTATACGGTATCATAATTATTATTTCTTGAGATTTTTACAGATTTTACAGACCTCCGAAATGGACAAGACAGTTTTTTTTCTTGGCGACAAGATAGTTGATTCTGTGAGTAATGGGTATTAGGAGTTTGTTGGAGCGGCAGCTAATGTCCTCGAAGCCAAGGAGGTTTTCTTGGCTGCGAGAAAACAACAGCGACAGAAGCTGAGCTTGAGAATTTCAAGCAGAAGTGGGAGTTGTTCAAAGGCATGTGACCAAGCCGAGGAGTTATTTCGCTAATGAAATGATAGAATGCAAGAAGGGTGGAGGAATTCAGTGAGTGTGGGACTAGAAAAGGGCAGGCTACAAACATACAAAACTACAAGTCCGGATAAGATTGGAGAAAAGCTGTCTCTATGTAATTTGGGTTGTATTGACATCCTTCTGTATTGGCAAAAATGTAAATTTCAATTTCTTTTTTTTTTGTTAAAAAATTTCAATTTCTTGTTGTTCCGAGATGTGCCTGCCAGAAATGGCAAACTTATGCGTAGCTAAGTAAAAATACTGGTCTAATGTTCTTGAAAATATTTTTTAATTTCAAAAACTTTTTCTAATTTAGACATGATTTTTTAATGTAAAAAATATTTCAATTTTGAAATAAAAATTTCTATCTAATCATTGACCTCAATTTCTGTAAAAAAAAAACAACATAACACAAAGAAAAAACGTTTGGGAAAACTTATAAAAAAATTGCTCACAAAAATCTGATTTTCAAAAATATCTTTTTACTAGAAAATGACATTTTATTTCGTTAGGTTTTATCACCTATTATTTTTTAGTCCCTAGATTTCAAATTTTTAAATTTTGGTCCTTACATTTCCAACTCAACACTATAATAACATTTTAGTCCTTAAGTTTTACCATGCTGGTGCATCTAAGATTGTGACTTATTGGTTAAAATATTCAGAAAATGGCGAATTGTCTAATTTAGTGGTACTAATATTAATATGATATTGTCTAATAAGTATTATTAATATTTTTTAAGGATAAATACAGTTTGCACCAATCAACTATGAGTCTTGACACTTTGTACACCAAATTATTGTTTTTGTCACATTTTATCTACAAAATATTAATTTCAGGCACTTCACATCATTAATTAAAAATTTTCTTAAATTTTGAAGAAAATTAATTTTTGACCTCCAAAATTACAGCAGCCTAACGACTCTTTTGTCAAAAATTGAAAATGTAAATGCCACAATTTGAAAAATAGAAATCTATGGACTAAAAAATAAAATGTGGTATAACCTAAGGACTAAAATGTCATTTTTTCGGTCTCCAACGTCGTTTGGAATAAGTCCATACTTATGGCTCATGAGACGTGGCAATGCTGAGTTGAAAATAACGTGGTAAAATGCTGATACTGCCAAATAGACAAGCTTTGATGTAGGGCTGAAAACCGGAAATGCGGTCTGGTTTTCAGACCGCATTCCGGTCCTTCTAAATTAAAGCACCAGACCGGTTTCATTTTTTTCATTTCTTTTTTTAAAAAAATTTAAAATTTTTTTAGGTTAATTTCGAAGGAGGAATGACATATAAAAATGTTGAGTTTTAGTTTAGGTTAAAGATAAACTTTTTAAGTTTGTAATTTGTATTAAAATATATAAAAAAATTTATTTATATTAATAAATGCGGTCCGGTCCGGACTGCATTTAAAAAAACATAGGACCGGACCGCAAATCCAGTTCTGTTTTGCGGTCCGGTCCGCGGCCCAGTTTTGTTCTGCCCTACTTTGATGGAAGGAATTTTTTTTTTTCAAAAATGAAAAATGTAAGGACCAAAAGTTGAAAAATTGAAACTAGGGACTAAAAAATAAAAGGCGATAAAATCAAGGGGCTGCAATTTCATTTTTTTCACAATTTTATAATGAAAAAGCAATAGAATTTGTTAAAAAGTGAGATGAGAGGACATTTGATATTTTTTTTATGAAAAATATTGAATTCTTGTGAAAAGAGATTGGGATTTGTGTAAAAATTTTAAAGTTTGATATTATTTGATGAAATTTTTTAATGAGAAAATAATCGAGTTTGTTAAAAAAATAGAGAGAAAATATGATATATATTTTTTAATAAAAAATCATTGAAGTTTGTATTACAACATGTTTAAATTTGTGTGAAAATTTTGAATTTTGATGTTCGGTTAAAATTTTAACTTTTTGAATTTTTTTAAAGTTAAATGTTTTCATAAATAAACAATCACCTAAATTCAAAAACCACAAATGTTAACACGATATGCTACTGGAGATATTTTCAAAGCTCGATTTTTGTCGTGTTAAAAACCACATTGGTTGCCTAGTTAAGTGATGTAAAAAGAAAATGATTTCGGTAAACGACAACAGTAGCCTTGTCCAACGACATAAACTCTGGGTACCACTCTCGAACTGTCCGCTCTTCTCCTTTGTCCGCCCTTCCTAGTTCTTCCTCCATATCTCTCAACCCGAGCCCTTCACACACAACTAGATCCACATCACCCACCTCTTGTCATCCGCTAACGCCAGCCGCAACCACCAGCCACCCCAACTTTAACCAAATTCAGTTGTGTTCTACGGCTAGCTGGAGCTAGCCCCTCTAGGGCCTAGGCTAGGCTTGGCACCAGTAGAAAAAGTAAGGTAATTTTTCAAAATTTTCCGAAGTCTAAGTTCTTGATTCATGTCTATACATGATGGTAAGTAATAATATCAGAGAATGAAAGTTGATAATGCCAAGTTGTTGATACTTATGCCTTTCGAGTTGAATTATATGAAATTATGTTAAAGATGTATGTTTTTGGGAACTAATGGAGACGAGAACCACGAAGGCCGTATCATACACCACACACTCTCTAACTTCTTGAAGAAAAATTGGATTTTCTGTAGGTGAGTTGAATGCATGTCCGAATTAGAGTCGATGTTGTGTATGAGTGTTGGAAGGCCGTAAAGACCCAATTTTGTTTTTTATTTGTTTTTCTTTCCAAGGCCAGAGGAGCAGCTTGGGCATTGGGCAGATCAAGTGCTCTCAGTTGGGACTGAAACCAAGGCAACAGGGAAATTCTAGGGTCTTAGAGGTTGTGGGATCTTAGTTGCAACAAGCAGAAACCCAGGTTTTAATTTGAAATCTCCTTCCAGCAGACGGCCCGCACCCAGGGTTTTTTTTACTGTAATTGCCCCAAAAGGGAAAGCATTTACTTATATACCAGTTTTGACAGATTTAGTTTTCATACTACTTTTATTGTTAAATCTGCCTATTAAGCCTTGACACCTTGTGGTCCTGTTTAATGTGCCTATGATCTTAGCTCAACATGTCGGGAATATAAGCAGAGAAATACAAAAGACATTACTTTGCTGAAAACATGAAGCATACAGCACATGTTTTTGCTTCAATTGGACGCCCCCTTTTATAGTCGGTTATGATAACGGTTTTGGTCGGTTCAATTTTTCATTACATATTTTCTTGTACATATTCTGTTCTTATTTTGTTCCAGTATTGTGAATCCTTGGTATTTGAAGGTTCTTGAAGAATTAGATGTCATTTGGCAAATAGTTTGTCTATCTATGAGAATTACATGTATGGAATTGATGGTCCACTGCATTAAATAAGATACAGTTTTCATTTTGGACTACAATTCCAGTATTTCGTACGATTTTGAATTTATTTTTAGCCTTTATTCATCCTGGATTCTATGGTTCATGATGAATAGCCTCCTATTTAATGACAGATTATTTGCTGAGAAGAAACCTTTATTAGGCTTCCCTAACTCCTATTGCATAGATACAAATGATTTCCTTGATATCGGACCCATACTTGATGCTGTTGAAAACAGTCTCTTTACCTAACACAACTTTTAGCTTTGTGTCGTATTGCATTCCTCATTACTAATTAGGTGTTAGTTTCTTCAGATTACAGCCTTCTTGCAGCTAATTGTTTTGTAGCAGCTAAGGGGCCCCAAGATGGACAACATAGTAGATTCTCTGGACAACGCATATCAGGAGTTTGTTGTTGCAGCAGCTAATGTGCTTGAAGCCAAGGAGATATCTGGTGGCCAGAAAACAGCAGCCACTGATGATGCTCTAGAAAATTTTAAGCAGAAGTGGGAGTTGTTCAGAGTGGCTTGTGACCAAGCAGAGGAGTTTGTTGAGTCTTTAAAGCAAAGGATAGGATCGGAGTGCCTTGTGGATGAAGCAACTGGCTCTCTGTCTGGGAAGTCAGGGCAGGCTGCCACAACCGGTCTTCCACACATTAGTGCGGTCCGGTTGGAACAGATGAGTAAGGCTGTCCGATGTATTGTGATTGGACTACAGCAAGGTTCTGGAACTAGTGCTGGTGCAGCCCATGCCCACCCTTCTGCTCCTTTTGATGCTAGGTTCTCTGAAGATGCAGCTCCATAAGTATATCTGGTATATCATGACAAATAAGGCATGCTTTTGTTGTTTTCCAATCGGCTTGGAATGAATGGTGGCTCTTGTTACACCATTGGAGGTGTTTGAAACGAATGAAATACCATGAAGGAGATTAATTTCCTAGCCCGTGCTGAACTTTTTTACCTGTAGGAAATATTCATTGTTCTTCAATGGCTTCTTAGGGAAGCATTATCCTTCATGGTTTCAATGTCCTCTCCTTTGGTTTTTAACAGAAATCAAAAGTTGATGAGAGATTCCCACTCAACATTCACAGCATATAACTTCGAATCTTTTATTAGTAGAGATTAACTGTCAGTGTTATCTCTGAACTGGTGATGGTTTGTTTTGTGCTATCACAGTGCTGGAGTTCTAGACAAGCAAAGTATGCAGGGACGAGCATGGCCAAGTGAATATCTTCCTTGGAGATCAATGATGCGAAGACTTAAAGTACACAAGATGGAGGCCTTATATTTCCAGTTGTCGACGGTTTGATCCGAGAGCTGCAAACTTTGGGCATGACTAGCAATCTTGAGGAAAGGACAAGTTTACATAGAGTTGGGATCTTTCTTTGTAAATTTGACCACCCTTCTAGCAACCTTTGGTCTGTAAAACTACATAGGAGGGTCATGCTAACAACTATACGAAGTTATATAATTTCAAGTTCCTTCTCCCTTGACAAAGGCTAATAATGGGTTGGGGATTCCAGTTGTAATGCGTCTAATGACCAAGCATAAAAAATATCAGCTCGTACGATGTGGAAAAGATGGAACTTTCCTATCAAAGGGGGTAAATGTGTCGATTCAAACAGTCCGATAAAACAAGATCTTCGTAGAATACACTGCATTGTAGTTGAACTGTGGTCCGTTGGTATGGGTGGGCAAATATTCCGGTTCAAACTGAAAATTTCGATTACGTATCCGGCCTATTCCTGTACCGGAACCAGATTCCATTTTAGAGAAATTCTGGAATCGAATCGAAAAGGCCGAAATTTCTAGTTCCAGTATTTTTTTTTTAAAATAATGCAGAGATTTTGAGGCTGGTTCAAAAAAACAAAATGAGATGACGCGTGAATGAATTCATTCGAACTTAAAGCAAAAATTTAGAGAGAAAAAAGAACTTTCAAGCAAAAAAACATGGCATTTGAAAATGGCAGTGCTGTCTTCCAAAATCTCCCCCCACCTTCGTCGTCCCAGCCCCCCTCCCTCCCTCCCTCTGACTCCCAAAATCTCTCTCTCTCTTAGCTCTCTCCCTCCTCCCTCCCGAAATCTCTATCTTTCTTCCTCTCTTTGTGAAGGGCTGCACAGATCTACGTGACGGAATCAAACGCTAATCCTGCTTCAAATGCAGATTTGAATACTGCGCGTTTCTCAAGGTAAGACCGATGATTTTTCGAATATTTTTGTCTGGCCGAGAGAATGAACGAAACGGAATAAAGTTTTGAATCTAATGGTTACTCTGTTGTCTTCGTTTTCTAAAATCAAAGTATAGAGTATCTCCTCTTAGATTCAGAATACAATTTTCTCCCAGTTCCTTAGTACACAAACAGAGAGTTGATTATTGTGAAGTAGATTCGTTGCATGGTATTGTATATTGCATATCAATGCGGAATTAGTGTTTTTAAAATAGGAAATGTGCTCGCGTCTAATTTTGCTAATCTCTCTCTCTAATGGAACCGAAATTTCCGGATTTTTTAATAATGGACCGGAATTAAAATGTTGGTTCTTGTGGATACCCCACCCTTATCCATAGGACGTACTATGATTCAGGTTCACCGTTGAAAGTTTAACACGTGGCACATCTTTAGTGAGAGATTTTCCCCCTCTTAGCAATTTTTTTGTGTCTGAGGCTTAGAAGGCATGTATATAATAAGGGTTGAACAAAATCGGACCGGACCGATTTTGTGATCCTAATAGCATAAATCTAGTCCGGTCCAGTCCATTCTTTTTTAATTTTTTAAGGCTAAATTACTCCGTCAGTCCTTGAGGTATAATCAATTTCCAGATTGGTCATTGTGGAATTTTTTCTCCTATTGAGACCCTTGGGGTTTGCTACGTTTCCCACATCAATTATCTGTAACGTAAGATGACGGAATCTGCCTACATGGCTGACGATGAACACCTCATCACCTCTTAAAACATGATGTGTCTTGACTTTTTCCACCTCATTAAAAAGAAACGTTAGACCACGTGTCCTGTATGTTAGTTAAGACTTCAAGTTGACAGCTGAAAAAATTCCCAAATTTCTAAACGTTTCCCACCGCATGAACCCTAAATCCTCCCAATCAAATTGAGGAACCTCAATTTCACAAAACGAGCAGTGGGGGGAGAGTGGGAGAGGAACCTCAAATCACACTATCAGTCTCTCAATCTCTTGCTCCTTCACACACACACAGCAGGGACTTCCGCCTAAACCAAGCTCTTAATATACGACGACTATTAACAATGGGAGGTCTCAGGAATCGGTTGCTATGAACTTGCCCGTGGCTTGCGATGTTGGGAGGGGAAGCAAGTTCAGTAGGGAGATTGAGATTGCGACAATGTTCTTGCTAGTAGCATCACTAATCTTGAATTTCACGAGTGGGAAACATAACTCTTTTATCAAAACCCACATAGGCAGAATGTTCAAGTTCTATACCGTAGGGCCAAATTGGTTTCTTCAGACGCTGATGACTCGAGTAAACAATGGTTATCTAACGAGATTTGGACTGATTTGCCGTCTGCAGATATTGGGGTGATTAGTGATGCAACGCTGCTCATCAAGGAGAACCTCAAAATCACATCCACCCAAGAGGAACTCTTGGTGGGCACGCTAAGGGTCCGTTTGCTACAAAAAATTTCACAAAATTTTATACCCTTTCAAAATAAAATATTACAATATAATCTCTCTCTCCCATCAAATCACTACTTCTCACTATAAAATATAAAAAATTACCTATCTCTTCACTTTTTCACAAAACCTAATACCTAAAATTTTAACAACACAAACCCACCTAAACGTGTTATCTTTGGTGGGTTTGCTCGCCTCCTGCAAGACTTCAGATTATTTAGGCAGGCGTTACAACATTGTCTTCGCCGCAGCAACATTTCTGATTGGCTGCAGCAACATTTCTTATCAAAATGGAAGCTATCTTCATTGTTCTTCATGTGGCTCCATCTAGTTCAGTGGAAGCTACCTTCATGGTTCTTATGTGGTGGCACTGCTTGCCATCCCGAGCCATGCCCATCTTTCTTGACACCCAGATCAGAAGGGGTAAACACTGGTGGTGAGTCTCCAACATGCTTGAACTCCTGCAATTCCTTGAAGTTCATCCACGGCTTCACCCAAACCTTGGCTTCGTAGATCTTCTTCTTACCAACATCAATAACCTCAAGAGTAAGATGATACATTGTGCCAGCCACCACTTGTTCTTCTACCTTCACAACCCTCGCAAGCTCCAACTGCGAAAATCAAATTGGGGATTTTGGGTTTCAGTCGTAGACACTGCGAAATGGGTTAACGTTGGCCATAGAATCCATTCGTTGGTTAATTAATACTGAAAGGACGAAAATGGGCTTCCTATTTAGCCGATGTACATGTTTTATTTCTCTTGCGCAGAGCTGGCCAAAATTGTCACTTGCCATGTTTTAAGAGGTGATGAGGTGTTTATCGTCAGTTATGCAGATAGATTCCATCATTTTATGTGATGGAGAACTGATTCGGTGAACGTAGCAAACACCGAGGTCCCGTAGGAGAAAATTTTTTACAGAGATTAATCTGGGAATTGGCCGGACTAGCGGCTTTTTTTTTAATACAAAACTTTAAAGTTAAAAAAAATCCTAAGTCAAACTGCGTTTTGACGCACTAAGAACTACTCTGGCGTCTCCTTCCTTCCCCGATTCCAACCTCCCCTTCGACGAATCGAAAGCCCTCCCCATTCAAACTCAAGTCCCCAACCCCACAGCGCAGCCACGCCCGTCGCCCACACCAGCGACCAGCGGCACCTCCTCGAAACCCCACTCCACAGCCACGCCCAGTGCACGATTTCTTGTCCTTTGCTTCGATTGAGACTTGAGTGTAAGCAATAAGCGTTTAATTTCTTGGCCTTTGCTTCGGTTGAGTGTAAATTTATATGATGGCTTTAATTGCTCATGAAAAGAAAAGAAGAAGTGGGGTTTTGATTTCATATTGTGAATGCGACTAGGACTTGGTTTAATTTGTTGTTAAATTATTTGCAAGCTATGGTCACAGTAGTGTTGCTCTTGATCATCACTGTCAAACAATCATAACCAACAAAAACCACTTTAGGCATGATGTTCATGGACTTTTCCGCCATACAGGATTGTGCTCGTGGCTGGAAATGTTGTATACGGATATGCATGTGAAACCAATAAATGGTAGATCTAACAATTAGACATTGCATGAGTGGTTGATATCTTGCCTATTGCAATAGTTTGAAGGAGATAAAAAAAATTTCTAAGTTGATTGGCTGTAAATGGAAGGTTACTGAAGAATATTTGTTTGAAGAATTTTTTGGTTTCCGCAGAAACATTGCCTTGCATTTCCTGAATTATGCGTTGATGTTGTTATGTTGATGAGTAAGTTATTACATTGATGAATCATTGTCATTGATGCTAGGAGTAGCTATGTTAAAGTATTTGCTGTCATTTGAACGGGTATAATTAGTCTTCGCAGCATGTTGCAGAAAAATTAAAACATTCAAAGCATTCTTGAGTGAATTGATTAATAAAATTAAAATTGAGTGCAATATGCTTGTTAGAATACAACAAGTGAAACAAAATCTGTTGAATTGTTGTCATTATTGCTGGAAATAAATTAGAGCAAGAGAGCTTTTAAAAAGCAAACACAAGCATGAAGATCATGATATAAAAAGACACTATATTCAGATTTTTATAAGTGATAAATTTTAACTATATTAGGGGTTATAGCCATTAAATGGTAACTCATTTGCAAAGTACTTAAATTAAGTAAATAACACAATATTAAGGATTTTTATAAATGATAAATGTTAATCCATTTGCAAAGTACTTAAATTAAGTACGTCAGCAATATTCAAAATCATTAAGTAAGTCAGCAATGTTTAAGTCTTTAAATGAATTCACATTTTTTTTATTTTAAGATGTCAGTTGGAAATAAAAAAAAAACCTTAGGAAAAAAAAATGAAAGCGGTTCGGACCACTTATAAGTGGTCCGGTCCGGTCCTCCCATTTAAGTACAACCGGAAATCAGGACCGACCGGATCTGGTCCAAAAACCAGACCGGATTTCCGGTTGTGCAGCCCATAAAGACGCTCTTACGTTGTACACTGACTTGTAGGATTTGATTCAGCGACAGACCTAACGACAAAAGGTGATTGGGAGTCAGGGACAGTAACTCGGCCATACGAAACGAACTGAGCGGCTTTGCAGAGGTGCATAGATTTTTCCAGGTTTTTCTGCTCGTTTTCTATCAATTGCACTCCTTTTGCCGTGTCTTTGTTTTTGTTTATAGATTAGCATGGGTTACATACATTAGTCATTAGGGAAGTTACCAGAGACGGTGGTTTAAAATAAGCATTAACAGGAAATTCTTTTTTAGCTTTTAGTTGTTGAATTAATTCCTATTTTTAGGAAGTTTCCTTCGAATTCATTTTGCATAAGCTTATTTTCTGCATTAACGCAGTTGTACCGTGATCTACCCCTGAAAATTTCTCGGTCAATAAGCTAGAAATTGTATTGGAGCAGCCTGATTCTCTCTTTCTTTGGCCTCACCCGCTATTGTGGTTAATTTTGCGTATTGAGTATGTGTTCCTTTGCTACTTGAGCATTTGAGTTTGATGGTTTTTTTTTTGTACAAAATTTCAGAGAATGGACTTCACAGAAGAAATGCGGAAGGCTAACTGTTTGATTGCTCAAGTAAGAGGCTAAGAGCCTGAGCTTCTTGTTTAGTGTTATTTCTTTTACTGGGAGCTGTTTTTAGTTTAAAATGCACCTATACCCATTTGGTTTATTGCAGTCCTGTGGATACTCTTGGAGTTTTACATTTCTTAATTACAGCATCTGTGGTGTTCGGTTTTTGTGAGGAACTATTTACATTCCCCGTTAAAACCACTGAAGAAATCAATTGAATAGCAGTAAAGGTGGTTTAAGTAATGTTACCCTTTTCTATTACTCTCAGTATATTTTAGCTGTCATATTCAGCTTGCTTGTAGTTACTGCATATAGTGTTCAAAAGGACATTTACCATTGTTGAGTTTGCATGATAAGAAGCATTTAATTATACATAAGATGTTTTGATTTGGAATTTTTTGGCTTGTTTCAGATGTCTGGTAGCTCAAAAACTTGCCTTTTTCTTTAGTATGGATTCATGGATGAACATCAGTAAGTTAATGTCGAAGACTAGGATCATTGTTCAAAAGTGATAATAGAAATTTTGATGAAGTTCATTCCTAAGTCTTAAAGACATTTGTATCAGTGCTTCTGTTAAGCCTTTTTTTTTTCTTTTTACATCCAAAAGAATGGCATTAATACAGAAAAGTTTACGCAGTTAATTACTTCCAACTGGCATTAAAAGCAAAAATGAAAATTGAAATCCAGCAACACATTTTAGATGAACATTTGGTGAGGATGTAGCCTGAGAAATGGTAGATGGGGTGGTATGTATAGCTGGCGTTTGGACACCTTTAACTCCAAGATTGCATTAGTAAACACTTATTGGTTATATTCGTTGCATTCATCTACCCTAATGCTTGAGAGGGGACAACTCGCTTGCTGTTAGTAATTTTAGTTCAATATGAGATGTAGCCTAGAAGTAGCACAGGGTGATGGAAAATGCAAGGAAAAGGAACAGAATAAGTGCTTCACTTGATGCGGCAATATTTAGGAAGTTTTCCTACCATACTAAGCTCTTATTTTGCTCCATCAGGATCTGCGTATGTGACTCATCGTGCCTGTTTAGAGATTATAGATTGTATGTAAGACTGCTGGACCTTCCTGTTGTGAGGGAATATCAGGCTCAGAAAAATGCTGATTGACATTTATGATTCATGCCATGCTGTTTCCTTTGAACTTAAGTAAGATTTTCATTCTCGTTTTTAAGGCTGGTGCAGATTGGAAAGTTTGGGCTTCAAGGCCTATGGTGTATTCTGCATTCTTTTATCAGCATATGGTACTTTCTGTTCGAGATAGCTCGTGTGGTTGAAAGCTATGTTATCTCTAGTGGTCTGCTGAAGAGCTATAAAGCCCTTGATTTGGGCAAGCTCAATTACCTGGCCATTGTGGTAGGAAGTGAAGAAGCTTACCAAACTGCAAATGTCATTGAACTTTTAGAGTGGCTGGAAGCTATTGGTGTGAAGCATGTGTGCCTCTATGATATGGAAGGTGAGGATGTGAGGGTTTAACAAGGTGGAAGTTCTACAATTGCTCAGTAATATTGTAATTTTGGAATGCAACTCTTGTTATGTAAATGATTTGTTTTTGAACATTCGATGTTATAGGAGTATTAAAGAAATCGAAAGAAGCCATCTTGGAGAAAATGAACAATGCAACAGTCTTTCAGGTATCTTCCATCTATACAATAATGTCACAATTTATCCCGACTTCAACTCCATTCATTGATGGAAGTTTTGCTGTGATATTGTGTGTAATATATGATACATGTGTAACTAAAGCCCATAATCATACTGTACTGTAAACTTGACTCTTTTTGTCCCATAAATCTTTATATAAGGCTTAAAACAGTTATAGGGTGGGTAACTCTATAGTGTGTTAAGATGAACTTAACAAAATTTCCTTATTTAAAAATCTTGTTATGTGTGTATATTACTGGCTTTTGGACCTTTGGTGCTTCTCTAACATTCATTTAACGGTACATGACTTGGTTCTTTGAATATGTATGAAAACAAAGCACCTTTTTGCAGGTGATCAGTTCATTTAACGGTACATGACTTGCCAAATTTTGCATTTGTTGCGTGCAGGAAGCCAATGAAAGGAATGAGCTGCTTGACCAACAACATATGACACTAGAATTTGCTTCATATTCTGATGGAAAGGAAGCCGTGGCTAAAGCAGCTAACTTACTTTTTGCCAAGTATTTGAAATCGGCTAATTCCAGTGGTGATTAAGAAGAAAGAATCTTTACAGAACTTCACATGACTGAAACACTAAGAGCTGTTGGTTTGTTTACTTCTCATTTGTGCTCAATGGTTTAGAGAATCGGGTGAGTTTTCACTGTAATTTATGAACTTTTTGTACATATATTTATGTGCTATCAGGTAGCGGAGGACCCGAACCGGACCTCCTATTAGTCTATGGACCTGCAAGATGTCACCTAGGTTTCCCTGCCTGGAGGATCCGATATACAGAGATTGTGTGAGTAATCTTCTTTTTTTTTAGTTTGTCTTTCCATAAATACTCCACTTACTTGGTGCTCTGGGTAGTTCTTATAAGAAGCCATGAAAAGTAGAAAACTGAATGATCCATTAATCGCACTACCTGTCGAAAGCTCAAGAAAAATATTGAGTCTTGAGCCAAATCTAAGTTATGTAGGGCTCTACAGGCACCTGTATAATTGTGTTTTCCTTTGTCGTATTCGGTTGTGGTGAGATTGTGATTGAAACACTTTCACTCTCTCATGCATTTTCTTTTCTTGGATCAAATTGTGACCCTCTGTGTGACAGTCATATGGGATCATTGAAGTCCATGAGGTATGGGTCCCTAATCAAGGCCATCTGCAAATTCACCATGGTGCGCCAGAACTATGGTAAGTGGCTTTTTATTTTGTGTCACAAGATCAATTTCTATTCAATCATAGGAATAATGAGAACAAATGTTCAGCCAAATTCTTAAAATTTGTTTGCTTAGACTTTCACAGTCAATTTAAAGTGGAAGTTGTACATCAATCCGGGAGAGCAACTTTTTAATTAAATTGCAATTTAAGTTGGCATTTTGTTCCCCCTCCATAACTTTGCAGTGAACTGATTAGACTTATAGGGCAATACAACATGACTATTCTTATGGATGAATTAGCGGTTCATTCCCAATCATAAGTTCATCAATTTCTTTCTTTCAGATTGGATCTGAATAGCATACACATAATTGAATTCTTTTTTTTTCCTGGAAAATGGTTGTCCCTACGTTCTTTCTGTCTCTCTCGCTACTAATGATTCTTGGAGCTCTGATGGACATTGAGAATGGAAGCATCTATTGAATTTTAACGTGCTGGTTTGAATATCTGTACTCTCTTTTGTTCCTTCAGGTAAGTGAGCCCCACTGCATTGGGAGGCCATCGTCCTGAATAAGCGGTGAAAGTTATATGGGTCAGTGAATTACGCAGCGGTTCCCAAGTTTGTCCACGCAGCATTAACTTCTTTTTATCCTTTATACCGAGACAGATTGCAGTGGCTTATAAATTGCCAAGCCAGTGATAAGAAAGCTTCTCCGTCTTCATATGTGAGACTGGATATTATTATTGTCGAGGCACCTAATTGCATGCCTATCAAATGGTTTATTGCCTTCGGGCAGTGTTCTCTATGTCTAATTAATCTGACAAGGCACAGCGCACTGAAAATGCTAAACATTATAATGTAGTCGAAGTTTCACACTTGGGCCTAATTTCTGTAGACTTTTTGTGGTCTATTATTTTCTGATTTATTTATGACCTCAGCGCAGTTTGAGCACGGTCACTGACGCCCCTTATTTTCTCGGTTCTCTAGTTGTTCGAATCTAGGAACCTACCACCGGGACGGTGGATCCCACCCTGGGTGAATCTGAAAGCTTATTCGAACATCTTCACTTCTTGATATGGTCTTGATATGGTCGGTTGTGTTGATAGGAGCTTTGCTTTGATCCTCTTTAAATTAGTGTAATGTTCTACTTCCCAATTAAATAATAATAAAACACCTAAATTATGTGCTCTCACCTAAGAGAACTTTAAAGAATTTTCGACCATCTGACGTGATTTTTATTCTTCTCCTCCGGAATGGTTGTTCAGTGTTGGGTTTTCATTTCGAAGTCTACTTCCGTCTTGGGTGTTCCTACAAATATATGCAGCATATTGGGGAATGGCATGATAATGTGCAGTGTGCACGAATTCAAGGCTCGATTCTTACCAACAAACTGAAGAAAACTCTTATTCGTAACTCATAATACAAGTGCCAAATTCCATACGCTAAGTGAGCGACAAAGTCTACCTCCAAGTACACGTGAACTTCACCACATTGACACGTACAAACGCAAGCTAGAGAATACAACCACGAGCAGAAACACGAGGTCCATTACATTACAAGAACTCGGTCATTGACCTTTATTCAACAACCACATAACAAGAGGAAAGAGATCTATTTCTTAGATAGAGGCACTTGCTGGTGTTGGCGATGGAACCCAAACAAGATGATATACGGGGAGGAAATGACATACTGGTCATATTTCTTGTAGTTAGGGGTGAATAGCGGACTAGTCGGAAGCGGAATTTGACATTCCGACATCCGGTCCGCTAACTAGCAGATGGCCAAAAAAGAGTCCGCTAAGATTAGCGCTAAGATTAGCGGACTTAGCGGAAGCGGAAGCGGACTTAGCGGAAGCGGATAGCGGAATTCCGCTAAGTCCGCTAAGATGTAATTCACAAAATAAAATCCTAAAACATGTAATTGACAAACAAATGTAAAAACATGCAATTCACAAAATCCCATATTAAATAAATCTTAAATCAAACTTGAAACTAACTTAAAATAACAAAATATTACAATACAAACTTAGAAGTATCTACTCAAGTAAAAAAATTAATAACATAATCAAACATCAATCAATCACGTATGACTCATCCACGATCGCTGCAGCATTAGAAATTAACTCTGCAAAAGAAGAAATGTATCAACAATTAGCTCATAAATTTTTTTAATAAAGTGAAAGTAGAAATGTAAAATGTTGTATATACCTATATCCATCATATAACTAGAAGGATCTTCTGTCCCATCAGTAAATCCAGATCCGTTATCCTCTTCATCATCAGCAGAATGTAAGACCTTGGATGTCAACCAATTTTGAGCACAAATGAGCCCTTCCGCAGTCTTTGGTGCCAACGAACTCCGAAAAGAATCTAAAACTCGACCCCCCGTGCTGAAGACAGACTCTGAAGGCACTGTAGTGATAGGGATGGCAAGAACATCTCGAGAAATCCGTGCAAGAAGGGGAAATTTTGGTGCATTCACTCTCCACCAATTGAGGATATCAAACTTAGGATCTTTAGGTTCAACATCCTCCATTAAATATCTCTCAACTTCAGACTTGCTATTCAGCAAATTTTGATGCGCCTTAAATCCTAAGAATTCAAAGTGAAGAGCATCATCTAGTGATGAAGTAGATGACCCAACCAAATCCAGCTGGCCTTGACTTGCAGATACGCTCCCACTGCTAGATGACCCATCCATATTGGAATACTCGGTAAACAATTGATCCAGGGTCCCTCTTACAAGACTAGTCATCTTTGCACCTAACTCCAACCCCAAAACTTTCTTGAACCAAAAGTCCAAGTATATAATCTTGTATTGTGGATCAAGTACCGCTGCAACAAATAATAATCTGTTAACCTGAGTCAAGTCACCCCAATATTTATTGTACTTCATTTGCATTCTTTTTGCCATGTCCGCCAAGAACAAATCCCCACTAGCTGCATATTTCCCCAAATGCATATGAATTTTGGCTAGTTCTGCAAAGAATAAGTTTACTGTCACCGTTTTTGAAGCAGAAATTCGAACCATCACTTCATAGAAGAGTGCCAAAAACTTCGTAAAGTGTCTAACACGCTCCCAATCCTCAAATCCAGGGGGACCCAGTCCATTCCTCCCATGCCCCTCCTCACGCAGAAAGCTTATCAGAATCCCATCTTCTGCCAACATCTCCTCAAAAACCCTCTGATATTTCTCAGCTGCATCCAACATAATATACGTTGAATTCCAACGAGTAGGAACATCAAGCTGCAAAAACCCCTCAATGGAAAACTTCCTCTTCGCTACACATTTCTTAAACCCATCCATTCGACTGGGAGATGACTTAACATATTTGACCAAGTTCCTTACCTTGGCCACAGAATCATCCAGCTCCTTCAACCCATCTTGCACAATTAAATTCAAGATATGTGCGCAACATCTCATATGCAAACAATCATGATTACAAACAATTTTTCCAGTCTGAGACCCCAAAATCAATTGTCTACTCTTCACATGTTCAATGGCTGTATCATTAGAGGATGCATTATCGACAGTGATTGTAAGGATTTTATCAATCCCCCATTCCGACATACAATCCTCCAATTCCATCCCAATGGTCGAGCCCTTATGATCTGACACCTTAGAGAAGGCAAGTATCTTTTTGTGCAAGTTCCATGTACTATCAATCCAGTGTGCAGTGACAGACATATAATTCATGTTTTGGACTGACGTCCATGTGTCAGTGGTGAAACAAACTAGGGGTCTATTGAGTAAGATACTAGCCTTCAGTCTAGCCTTCTCTTCCAAGTAAAGTTTCATACAGTCTTTCATCACTGTAATTCGAGATGGCACTTTAAATCGGGGCTCGAGGGTATGAATCATCTCCTTGAACCCATCCTTACTTACTATTCTAAAAGGAAGCTCATCCACAATTACAAACTTAGCAATAGCTGCCCTAATAGCCTTGGGATTATATGAGTCTATCTTCATCACTCCCACTGATCCACTACTTGCCCCCTTGATATCAAAAGTCAATTTTTGTTGAGAACTATCTAATTTACTTTGAGTTCTCTTATACATTACACAAGCGTTCAAGTGGGATTTCATAGTCGATGTCCCTTGTTCTTTGTGGTGACACCCAACTTTATGACCACAATGGTTGCACTTGGCCAATGGTTTTTTTGGGTCAACTACTGGTAGTACCCTAGTGAAATGTTCCCACATCGGGGATGGATTGGAAACCTTTCTTCTTTTGGGGGTAGGGTCAATTGTCTCAGTAGGTTGTGCCTCTACATCTACAATTGGTATCTGACCAATTGTAGGTGTAGCCATTGAGGCAGGGGTAGAAAACTTGGGGGTTGTGGATTGTGTAGATGAAATTGAAGTTTGACGATCCATCTGAAATAAAGACACAAAATAACATACACCTCAATCAAAAAAATCAACCATGACAGTCATTCATATAACAAATAATGTCTAAGTAGGTTGTGCCTCAACCCAAAGTCTAACCTCTAGACACATAACAAATAACCGTAACCCAGCAAGCAATAAGTACAGTCCAGCTCAATTGGTCACTCTAGGACACTAATATTTCTCTTAAGGACTAGGTGATCGAAGGAAAAAAGGTTTTATCCTTCCTTTATTGCATCTAGCACGAGATGATAAAGACTAAGAGAGAACTTCATCTATCAATGAGACAACAGATTAAGGAAGCCCTGGGCATTGCTTTCTTTTTTTCTCCTTTCCTCTCAGCAGGTTCCAATCCATTTAATTCGATATCCAACATCAAAAGACTCAAAAAATGTAATTGTGGCACGTATTCTCATATCCAGACTTCAATTTCTACGACATAAGCATTGATCAGACCAATCCAATGGAGATGCCAAAACTTAACAAAATACTGACATGATGCCAATTGCCAATGATTACGAAATCTGATGAGAAAATCAAACAAGAGCACTTGACACAGGCATTACAGATTTGTTGTTCTAGGAGTTAATATATTGAAAAGGAAAAGGTAGATATTGAATTTCAAGGTCTAGTACGTAAAGAAGATAGCTAGTAAAAAGTGCATGGCACATAAACAATGATAGATGGAAACCTAGATGCATCAAACAAGACAACGCCATATGAATTTTCAATCATTATGACGCTGGAATGTGCTTGAAATGGATTTTCTTGTCGTAGAATCTAAGGATTTAACATCGAGAAATGCACTAGTGTCCACTGAAATACTGGAAAAATCAGTTAACAGAGATGGATTCTTGCCAAACAGAGAAGTAAAAAATTCACCATGAAGTTGTAGCATCAAAATTTTAGTAAACATGCGGGCATTTAAACTGAGGAACAATACTAAAGTGAAGATCCATACATAAGAGTTCCACACATAAGAGTTTCATTTCGTTTTTCTCCAACTACATTTAGTGACAAATTTACGAATTCTGGCAAAATAGAAAATAATTAGCAGCCTTCAAGATTCATTTGGTTTTTCAACTTGAGTCTCGAATTCCACTCTGTTACGCAAATATACTCAAGGGACTTGTCTTGTTTGATGCATCTAGTACAAATAAAGGGAAGCACAGGGCATCGGGAGAGAGAATCGCAAAATACCTCGAGAGAGGTTTGAAGAGAACTTCGGCGTGGCCGCTGGGGAGTCTAGGGCTGGCCGGCGTGGCCGCTGGGCGCTGGGGAGTCTAGGGCTGGCCGGCGTGGCCGCTGGGCGCTGGGGAGTCGAAGTCGAGGAGTCTGGGACGGGGGTCGGGGTCCTCGGGGAGTTGGCTTATTAGTTAGGGACTTAGGGCTCAGATCAAAACGGCAGCGCATCAAGCATTTTTTTTTCCTCAAAAACAATATATAAACGACGTCGTTTTAACGTAAGAAGAAAAAAAAAACCCCAGAACCGGAGTTCCGCCTGGACCGGCAGAAACGTCCGGTTCCGGTTCCGCTTCAGTTAGTGGTCCAAAATAACCTCCGGCTCCGGTTCCTGTAAGAGGCGGATCTCCTCTTCCCGGAACCGGAGTCAGTGGCGGAGGCGGAGGTCCGGCGGAAGCCGGACCGGACTTACAGCCCTACTTGTAGTGTGATCTCTATCTCCATATGCAGATATATAGTTTGAATCTTTCACGTCATGCGTGTTTGCTGGGTAAGATTCCCGATTAGGATAGGCATGGCTCTTATCTTTTTCGATTTCCACTACAGCTTCTTCCAAGTCATGTTTTTTTGCTAAGCCTTTGACTCCCTCAATCTGGCCACACTGCAAACAAGATTCCAGATTAAGATCAGCTTTAAGAAATTCAGTCTCAAATGTGGTGTACCATTGAGACAACACTAATTACATGCTCCTTGTGCTCCATCCCAGAGTTTTTCAAGACTTTTTTAGTACAGTACGCAGCCATGTAATTCTGTTTTACTTCTCGTTTTCACTCAGCAGAAGCTGCTGAAAGGGGTAGGCGGATGAGGCGATAGCCTAATGCCCCCTAATTAGGAAGACCGCCTATTATAAAGCTCTATATTATAGCAAAATTAAAAATAATGGAAATAAAAAAGCCTAAATTTTTTCAGATAAAACTTAATTAAAACTCTATAAAATAGAAATATTTAAAAATTTCAACGTCACTTTTCAAAATAATAGCATAATTCACAATAAATTATTCGCTAGAATTCCAACTACCACAGCTACATTATTGCTAATTAGAATTGCCAAACAATTTTTCAAAACTAGGTATATGTTTGGTGAGAAAAAAAATTTCAACTTTCTAAGAATAATTTACAGATAACTATGTCTAAAGATAGGTTAAGCGGTTTAACAATTTTATCTATCGAAATTGATTTATTGGATAAATTTGAATACAAAATTTTAATTAGTAATTTTGCATCTAAAAAAAGCAATAAACAAATTTATGGTTTAGTTTTAATTTTTAATTTTTTACATTAAAAAAACTCATTTTTATGACTTGCCTAAGGCACCAAAAAGGTTGAGACCACCTGTTTCACTGCCCCAAAAAAGAGAGATGAAATTTACATAAGGGCATAAAGTGTGATAAGATAGATAATCATAACGCAAACACTAACATGTTCATTTTGCTTCGACTTAGAGTCTTTCAAGTCATCTTTAGATCCGTAAGCAGTTTCGTAATTTGAATCTTTTGCGTCTTCTTCAATCCGGTAACGAGCTGTATAACTCGAATCGTTCACATGCAGTTAGTTCCGTAAGCAGCTTCATAGACCAAGTCGAGTATAGTTCTGTAAGCAGCTTGATAGGGTAAATCTTTCGCATCTTGTTTAGTTTGTTAAACAACTGCATAACTTGAGTCGTCCACATCCAGTTTAGTTCCTTAAGCAGCTTTATAAGTTGTATCTTTCGAATCTTGTTTAGTCCGGCAATTAGCTGCATAATCTGAGACCAGTTTAGTTCCATAAGAAGCTATATAGGGTGAATCTTTTGTCTTCTTTAGTCCGGTAAGCAGCTGCATAACTTGCGTCGTCCACATCCAGTTTAGTTCCATAACCTGAATTTGTGGCATTAATTTGTTTAGTAGGGCGTAAGCAACTGCGTAAGTAGGGTTGTTCAGTGCCACCAGAAAATTCCGGTGGCACCGGCCCCGGCACCGGCACTGGCACCGGGAACCCGGGGGACCGAAAAACCGGTGTAGGTGCCGGTGCCTCATTTTGGGAAAAACCCGAGGGTATTCCGGGTTCCCGGGTTCCCCGGCACCGGGAACCCGGGGGACCGGGAACCGGGTTCCCCCCTTTAGTTTAAACCCCCCTCCCCATATTTTTGTTCGCAACTCACAAGTCACAAGTAGTCTCATTTCATCACTTACTCTAAAACCTTTGCTTCTATATATTTAGATTCTGAACTTCCTTTGGTTCGCCATGGCAAAGAAATATTGGTCGTCGTCGTCGTCAGGGTCAGGGGGGTGGGTTGTGGAGATATCTAAACCAGCAGTATTACCTGAAGAGACCTCATTTATTCTGTAATCTGAAGCTTTAGAAAGTTGTTACCCTCTTTATCTTTTATTCTTGTTGTGAGGAATCTCTTCTAAGCTGGAATTGCAGTGATGGGGCATGCGTAATTATGGGTGTATGCGGGACTCGAGTATGAAAGATGCACGCAGAGTGTTTGATAAAATGGAAGGAAGATATCGCACATAGCAGCAGCAAGTGGTTCGGCTAGTCTTTTATCACTTGGTTCAGCTAGTCTTTTATTACCCATTTCTACTTCCTTTCTCATTCACAGTAACGAGGCATTCATATACCTTATCAAAAGTAATGTTGTATATCAAATAGTACCTTGCTTTCATTGAACACTTCTAGTGCAATTAATTTCTGAAGGCCAAGTGTCTAATGAATTGTGAAGTAGCTTTGATTCTTGAACACAAATATGAGCAGCTTCAACAAATGTCAGAAGATCCAATGAATCAAGTATCTCAGTAAGTATTTGGCTGCTCCCATATAAGCTCTTTATTTCGGTTCAAATAAAATGTACTACGTGCACAGGTTCAGGGCTACCTGTATTTTTTTTACAGCTTCAAGTCAATTTGTCTGTTCTTTGGAAAATTATGGTGTTGCTTATTTAGCTCTGATATTCGTGAATTATGTACAACAGGGTGTAGCATAGTACCATGAGATCTTAAACATGATTTCATCTTGCTTTGTGTATATACTCTCTTTAGTCTGTTTCTGCTTCGGTTGTGTATATCTTCCCCTTTTTGTGCTTAACTTATGACATTCCAGTTGGATGGATGACTTGTTGTGAGCTACTCTATAGCAATGTCTGTGCTTCACTTTGTTTAACATCTTTCTCACAAATTTATTGTGTGAGATTCATGACGTAAAGAAAAAGAAAGTGAACAAAAGAGGAAATTTACATAAGATTCTTTCAATTAGGGAACCAAAATAGGGAACTTTGGTTCCCCAATTGCTGGTTGTTCAAGAATATCCTTAGATTTATGAATAAGAAATTGACTTAAACAAGATGTCTGGAGCGATATGCTCTTTTTCACATTCCATGTCTCAATTATAGAGATTTAGATGGTCGTTTTACATTTACATTGCACATGAATTGAGTTCTTCTACTAAATTGTAGTACTGCTGCATAAGTTTGTCCATATGCTCTTTATTCATACAACTGGGAACTAAACAGGAACCTTCCTTTGTATGCATTTTAATGGTGTTATCAGGTGTTTGAAAAGCTTGGACCAAGCTTATTTGATTTTCTAAAGAGAAATAAATACTGCCCATTCCCTGTGGATCTTGTTCGGGAATTTGGACGACAAAAATATACTTCTTGTATCTTCTGAATATGTAAGGCTTCCTGGTTGTAAGGTATTTGGTCTTTTATAATTGTAAAATCATACCATTTCATATATGGATGCTGGATCAGTAATGATATATTTTAAAAAAAATGCTTGCAATGGTACAGAGAGTTTCTTCAGATGAAACACAATTAAGGTGCCTTGCAAAATGAGCACATCTTCCACTGTATGAATGTAGGTTTACCGGAAACTGCCACCGCTAAAACCGCCACCGGTAAGGGCCGGTTTTTGCCCTTAACAGTGTAGGTGTAGGTGGCAATTTTTTGAAAATCGGCCTATCCGGTGTAGGTGCCGGTTTTGGCCAAAACCGGCATCTACACCGGGGTTGAACAACCCTATGCGTAAGTATGCATCTTGTTTAGTTTTGTAACTAGCAAAATAACCTTATCACTAATTACCTGCGTCATGTCTAGTCCCAGACGCACTTATATATGTGATCCAACTGATCTTTCGCGTCTTGTTTGGTTTCACGGCCGACCTCATTTCGATCGGTCACTTTGTAATTTATTCAAATATTTACCACGTTGAACTTTTTGTCAAAACGTTTTACTATATTGACTGTTTGTATAATTAAGTCTAAATAGATTGCATACTTTTGCACGCATAGGCGGAGCCAAGGGGGGGCGAACAGAGGCGTCCGCCCCGGTTGGCTCCCCCAAATTTTTTTTTACACCTACAATTTTATTTATTTTTTATTTTTATCAGCCCCGCCCCCCTTGTTTCTTGGGCCAGCTGAAGTTGACTTCAAACATGTTTGGACTTATTCTTTTCGTTGTTACTTTTAAAATAAGAATTTTGTG
Organism: Myrica gale; assembly: GCA_963930655.1. Classification (NCBI taxonomy): domain Eukaryota; kingdom Viridiplantae; phylum Streptophyta; class Magnoliopsida; order Fagales; family Myricaceae; genus Myrica; species Myrica gale. The sequence continues at coordinate 8,965,890 of OZ005606.1, read as the reverse complement.
AATAAAAAATATATAAGCTCTTTATAGATTCGTTGGGACTAAAATGATTAAATAGAAACATTTTTCAAAGTGACATATTTTGACAAATAGATATGTCCAAATAAATCTTCGATTTGTCTTGGGTGTAAAATTTCTTATCTCAGTGGCATATTTTGTTGTGATTATTCATACAGTAGGAAATATACCATTGTATTGTGCTATCTAATATGTTGTATGTGCAACAAAAAATATAAATTAAGGTGCACTTTGCCTTGTAAGAAACTGAATTGTGCTACCTAACATAACTGGATAAAACACTGATTCTTTAATGGATCTTCCTGTGCTGGCATGAAAATGTTAAAATTGAGCATTTTGTACCATTTTGTTTCCATTATCATTTACCAAGTTGACATTTTCTTATTCACTGGGGTTTATGCATGTAGTTTTTTGTGTCTCATCTCTTCTGCATTTTGAGAATTGGACCATATTTCTTTTGTTTGAGTAGCGTTTTGGTTTATGGTTTGCTTTTTTGTTTATTATTTTCTAAGCCAAATATGTATTTTCTCATTACAATTCCAAGTTATTTTGTTGTTGATAGAGATTTCATTCTTGAAAAAGCTCATGTTTAATAGAACTGTCACACTAAAAGACAGCTATAGCAAGGGTGGGAAGATGCAACTTTTTTAGAAGATGCTATGATCTAATTGTCACTTCTCAGTCTTACCAAATAGTACAGTACGTGTATTTCAATATAATATATTTTAATCCTGATTTTTTATATATATTTTAACTCTAAGACATTTTTTTACATTATGTAATAAATTTTTATTTTGTCATTTTTCTTTAGAAGTTTGCCCCCTTCAAATTGATTTCTGGCTCCGCCACTGTTTGCACGTGATGTGGTAAGAAAATTCAGCAACCGATCGAGACACTTCCTGTACAAACAGATCGAGCTGGATAAACTTTTGTGACGTTACACTTAAATTAACTGCACATTAAATATTCTTATAATTTGGAACATTACATTAATTTTACATTCTGATCATGAACCAACCAATTATAATCCCGCATCACTCATGTTTAGTTGTTAGCTAAGAATTTTTTTCTTCTTCTAGGGTTTGGATTAATAGATCATGATCACGTACGTTGTAACATCACTCCATTGCAATTATTTGCTTTACTAAAATCTTCTCATGAGTTTGACTTCTGACAAATAATTATGAACATAAAGAAAATTAGGCCTAAATACAAGGAGGGTTTTAGTTAATCTATTGAAATTTGATAAGAAATTACGTAAGAAATCTAATACATATGGCTAATTAAATTGCACAAGCTTAATTATCTTAGCTATTAATCCATTAATAGTTAAACTTCGCTCGGTTATTTATTTTCCAACAATAACTTAAACGATAGGAACCGGATCTAATTCTTCTCTATTTTATCCAAAAATGAACGATATATATATAGGAGAGTATTAATGAAATCTTACTCGTAAAATCATGTTTGAGTTGCAAATCCAGAGTAAAATAAATGTTTATGAACAATGATTCTATTGAATTATTGAGTTTTATTCTACATATAAAAACCACTGAAATGCTAACGTGATAAAAAAAAATTAAGTATTTAATTTTAATATAATAGTTGAATTAAAGAATTATAACGTTAACATATATATATATACAGGGACGAAGCCAGAAATTTGTTTCGAGGGGGGCCGGAATACAATTATAAGTAAAAAAAAATTTCGGGGGGGCCGGAATATAATTATAAGCACTAAAATACAATTATGACACTTTAAATATTAAATATTAATACTAAATTTTTTTTTTCAAAATCTTTGGGGGGGCCAGGGCCCCCGGCCCCCCGTAGATTCGTCCCTGCCGGCCCCCCGTAGATTCGTCCCTGTATATATATATATTATATATCAACTATCATATTGATTGCGACAAGATACCCTCATTTTTAGTGGTCAACTTTGTCAGTCATTTTCTACAAGTGGAATTGGATCGAAGTTTGCTAAAGAGATTAAAGGGAAGAACAAAAGACAATTCCTATTTCCTACCATATGCGGTCGCTTGACGTGCGGCGGCACTCGTGCGTGGAAAACAGTATGTTTTATTATCTTCTCCCTTGTTTTCTTTGCTTGAGAAACACTCCTCTACATAAGATAACCATTTCGATCAAAAGTATCCTAGGAAGCAACTCCCTCTCTGTCAACTTCCAGAGGGCACCCAGATCCATCACTTTGCCAAGTCTATATATACATACATATGAAATGGACATATCGTCGGGCCATTAGAAAACGAACCCCAGTAATATATAGTAGCTATCTATGCATCCTCAATCATGATTCCAACTGCCCTCTAGAATTGACTTAATTTTAATATCTCCCAGGAAATAACGAAATATCCAAGACTTAATTATAAATGGCTGAGTAGTGAGATCAATACTTGCATGTTCTTATAAAATAATAATAGAGAAGTTCAATGATTTCATCTGTAATAGTATTACATCAACGGATCTATTTGATAATGGTTGTTAGCGAGCAAAATGCAGAGAGCGCCCCCGTGGGTCTGCGAGCTTGAGGGTGGAGACCGAGTTCGTATACTGAATGCTTGGATACAGAATTGGGATCAAGATCCTCTGTAAGTTGCACCCGAATCATATGGAAAGATATAGACACAAGTAGACCATATTATAAAGCCCATATCATACAAACTTTATATGAACAACATTATGGCGTAAAATCCACCTACTGTGTCTATCACTCTCTAAATTACATTATGCAAATCAAACAAAAAATTGTAAAGTATCATAATTCCGTAAATTGGATCCAAGAACCTTAAAGATATGAGAATCTCGTCGTTAAAGATATAATAGATAAAGACTTTGCTTAGTGTTCCTCTTCTAGTATGATCAATCATACTACCAAGAATGTAGAATTTTTAATGCACTATGGTGTTTGAGAGTCAAAATTTTAGGCCTGATTAAAAAAATTATAAAATAATCTCTCTCCATCAAATTATTATTGTTCATTATAATATTCATTCAAAACTTCCATTTCTTCATTTTTTCACCAACTCTCGTAAACTATCTTCATTTTTTCACCAACTCTCATACCCCAAAATTTTAACAATCGAACACTAAAATGATATATGATACTTTCTAGATCTAAAACGCATCTATCCCATAAAGTAAAGATGAAGGTAATTTAGCAAATCAGTTAAATAAATGAAGCTGGACGTTTGGCACATGCTGTATAGGTGGGGTGACCTTAATATGACACCAAGAAACACAACCATAGGTGGGGTGACCTTAATGCGCTATTGTTCTTAACTCTTCTGCATCCCCTATATAGAAGGGTGGGGTGACCTTAATATGACACCAAGAGAGAGTCGGAGGCGCTAAAATAATCCAAAATACGAGTCTTGGTAAAGGATAAGGATCCCTTGAAAAAAGACTTGGTTTTCAGTAGTTTATGAGAACGGTTGAGAAACAGAGTTGATTCCACCCTCAGTTGAATCTCAGGAATAGTATTGCCTAGTCCCTTGCATCTATTGGGAGCTCCGACTATTTCCAAGAGGTGTAAACCCCTTGTCCGGGGTGACAAGATAACTCTAGGTTGTTTATCTTATCTGGGCCGATTCAATGGAAGAATATCATGAGGGACATATCATTTAAGGCAACCTGAGAATATGAATTTCATGACAAATGGCACTATGATGTCCCTCCAGGCATAAAATGGTTCGAAAGAAAATCTAAACTCAATATTCAGTTTCCAAAACGCCATCGATGAGTCCAAACTCCATAGCCTGCAATTAGAAGCAGCGACAGCAAGCAAACTGTTAGTAGTCAACAGTGGAATTCAATTATGTACCAAAGCAGTAATCTGCTGCCAGGAAAGCTAAGATCCAGCATATTATAAGCTGGTAATAGGAATTAAGTATCTTTGAATTTTTTGTATGCAGTGTCTACATTCATCTTGACATTATAGAAGCAATATTTTCATGCGGCACCACTTAATTTGCTTATTACTTTCTAGTGATGTAGAGAGTATTGAAACACTTCCTTTTCATTCTAATAGAAATTTCCTTTTTCTCATTTAAATAGCAAGATAATGCCAAGATCGATAGATTAAAGAAGGAAAAAAGACTCAGCAAAATCACCTCAGAAACAGACAAGAAACGATCCCTTTCAGTGTATTGTTGCACCTTCTCAAGTGGTTGGCCAGTAAAAGCAGCATACATTTTGTCAATTTTCTGCATAATATAGCCAGAGGAAGAAGAGACGAAGAAGTAATGCTCAGTTTTTCTAATGCTTAGACTTATATTCAACTTATGCAAGTCTAGTGTCCATTGTCAATGCAAATGAGCAAGAACACACACAATCGAGTCATTATATTTCAGCTGTATCTAAGTTATTTAGTTGAATTTGAACTACTACAGATCATTCACAGCATCTAAGGGTGGAAGAGACACTGACATGGCGAGATTGAACTGCTTCATTCACTTGTCGTCTTACATCTTCCACATGGCCCTACAAGCAGATAACAGAATCAAATCTATAGTAGAAAGATAAAAAGAAATAACAGTACATAAAACTGGAAGTTAAACAGAGCAGAAAGATGGTACTTTCAATCTAAGTTGTTTGCATAGAATAAGCAGAATTTGCACCAGATGTAGTCTTATCTGATCATCAGATCTTATCCTCCCATGAGCTTCTTCATAAAATGAAGTGAAACTAAAGAAAAAGCGCAATTCATACCCCACATCCACTCTGGGGTTGATGTATCATAATGCGTGCATTTGGCATTGAATATCGCATTCCCTTTTCTCCACCAGCAAGAAGAAGTGCACCTTGGCTTGCTGCTACTCCAAAACAAACTGTACCGACCTTAGGCTTTATCTGAAAACATGACCCAATAAAGAGTGAGAACTTGAAGACCTTTTTTCAAATGAAAAATATGCATGTATGCAGATTACAATGCAAACAATTTGAAGAGAAAGTACATGAAATTACAAATAAAGCATAACAACAAATGATGAGAGCATAATCTACTTTAAAAGGAAAAAGGCCAAAGCGATCTTGTTTTTCCAGAGCAATGAAGATGCACAGTTCAACACTTCAGCATGAATGCCTAACAGGATCATATTAGTACATGGGAAGAAAGACCGTCAACATCCATCGACAGTCCAATAATTTCCCTTACAATAAAGGCAGATGATATTTTTGTTTTTAATCTGTAGACCATGGACACCATGAATTCTTTTACACCCTGAAACAGATCCAACATATGGGGACAAAGTTCCAAGCATAGCAACTTTACCAGAAGCAAGATGTCGCCAGATTGTCAAAAATTTCCCACATAAAAAAACCTAAATAAAAGGAAAAAATAATAAATGATGTAAAAATAGAAATTAAATTCAGAGAGCCAAATAGAAACAACTTCAAATGTTCCCACATTTATCTTTAATCCCCGAAGTAATAGTTTTGTAAGTCACTTAGACAGAAGTTTCCCATGATGTTTGCAAGTAAAAGTTAGCATCTAGGTTTGACTATACACTCCAACCAAATTTCAATTTCGGGTTTATAAACAAAAGTGCTCAATTTCCACTTATCAACTTTGAATTGGAAATCCCCACCCCCCCCCCCCCACACACACACACACCCACCCACCCACCACACGAAGCCTACTTTGGATCAGGAATGGTTTTCCTTGAGTCGATAGGACACAATCAATTTCATATAAGGAGACATGCGCAAATGGTGTTTATGCTTAACCAATATATTTTATCACCTTCCAGAAGGTCATAACTGATGACAGGGTACCAAGACAAAATAATTAATGCATTAAAGGTAGCAACGATTCATTAAGGAAAAAGAGAGCTATGAAATGCAGCATATTACATTTTCAGTCTTACCCAAGACATGCAATCATAAATTGCCAGAACAGAATACGTACTTCCACCTGGACAATTCAAATAAACCTGACAAGGAACAGGAGTAAGTCATAAGACACAGAAAAAGGGGTAATCAGCTAGAAAAATAACACTTTACAATTTGGAATTCGCTAGCCCAATTGCATCAAGTCCAAGATAACAAAAACGAAATAATGTTGTCAATTTATAACCACACCAGAATATCTGCATCCTCATCGATGGTTGCCAAAGTCACAAGCTGCGATATGACTCGCTGAGCCACCTGTGAGGTAATTGGCTGCCCAATGAAAATAATGCGATTCCTGAATAACACTGATGAGAGATCCATAGGCCCTCCTGGGGTCATCACAGCTGGCATTACGGGTGGATTCCCCTTTCTGGCTTCTATAGCACCATAACTGCATATCACGCACAGTCTATGCAGCTTATTATTCTCTCAAATAGTCAATGACAGAAACATAAACCATAGTACCAGATCAAATATGTAGAATTTAGGATCTTGAAGAACGCTAAGTACTAGAACCTAAGTATATGAGACAGGTTTCCTAACGAAAGTTGTGAGGATTAATGAACAGAAAAATGGGCCAGATGCATCGTTTTTCCTCCAATAATTGGCACTTATTCCATTCAAATACTTCGAAGTATTTTTCCAATTAGCCAGATGTAACTGTAGCCCTGTCAACCACATACCCCCAAAACAAATTATCATATTGAAAAGCCATGTATAGTTACTACAACAAAGGGTACAGACGGCAACAGCATACAATAAAGGTCAGAGTGCAAGCGTTCGTGAGAATTTTATCGAAGGACAAAGCAAATGAGTACATTAAGCAGTTTAAGCAACTAAGAGACCTAGGCATTCACCTTGTCCTGGCATCATGAAGATCCTTCTCTTCACGCTTACAAGGTTGGCCATAAGTTTTCCTGGATAAGCCTGAACATAATAGTACATTCACATGTTAGAACTTGCTCTCCAGGCGGGAAGGCTAAAGTCTATGCATTAACCATCACTACAGGCCTTCATGTATCTATAGAAGTCTTGGGACTGACCAAACATTTTCAGTAGCCAATGAAATCATTCACAAGCACTGAAAAACATGAACAGGAATGGGTATGGGGAATAAAGAATACAGGATGGACTAGTTCTTTTTTTTATTATCAAATTATCACTTATTTCAATGGTTGAACCATGGAACAAGATAATTTATGGTTCACCCAAAATCTACTACTCCTTTGGCAGGCTTGGAATCTCCCTCAGTGAGTGAGATTCAATACCAGAACATTTGAATTTTAAATAGATGGATGTGAGATATAAAGTGAAGACAACGCAAAAAATTCAACCATATATGACCTTGGAATCTCCCTCAAGGTCATTGCTTTGATACTATATATTACCACTTATAAATTCAACCATATTATAACCTCATTCTAAGAAACTTTTAAAAACCGTCCCTAAGCACAACTAAGCTAAAAAAGAACACTGGGTCATCCCCAAAATGAGTTATAGCTTAAATTTAACTACAACCAATACAAAGATTACATTAGCTTCCTAAAGAAATCATAATTAAACAGTCGACAATTATTGAATTTCAGTTTAAAGAAATACCAGACGATAAAGAATCTCGGTATGGACTTGGCACGGCAGAGACTATCGTACCCCTGGAGTTTCTGTATGTTGAAGAAAGCGATTCAAGAATGGAAAACACCGAATAGAATCAGAATTTCCAAGCGAATGAATTATGCAATTGCATGTACACATAAATAAATACCACCAAATACCTGTGACTCAATAGAGGGATGGACGAGGTTCTGTTACAAGGAGCGATTGAGAAGCTTAAACGCGCGGTGATAGCTGAAGCTGCCATTTTGCGCCCAGAGAGAGAGAGAGGGGAGCGAGAGTGAAAGAGTAGCGAACCAGCTATCCTTCGTGTTTCCGTGACGGTGTCGTTAAGGTATATAACATTTTCTTCTTATTTTTTATTTTTTTGGAAATGTATAACAATAATTTTCCGAAACGTTGATATTTCATTGGGCCTGTGGGCTGAGAAAGGGGCACTGAGGAATGAGGATGGGTCTTTCGGAAGTCTTTCCCCATTCCCGCATCAAAATTGTTTCTGCATTATTTTAAGTACTACAGTAGTCAAGTGTCTTAGGTGGTGTTTGTTTGTGAAAATTTTGAGTTTTGGAAATTTTGAGTATTGAAGTTTGTGAAAAAGTATAGTATTTTATGAAAATGTGAGGAGACAGAAGATTTAATTGAATAGTATAATATTTTTTTATAATTTAATGAGAATGATTATTTTATGATTATTTGGAAATTTTGAGGGTGGAAATATTGAGAAACAAACGCCCCCAAGCTACCATACATTTCTTTTCGAGTGTAGCTAAGTAAAAGATTTTTAATGTCTCAAAGTGGTCAAATCTTACGCTGGGTGGATGATGAAGTTCAGATGTAATGCTTGAATGTCTGTCCCAATACAGAGCTAGAGCTTCTAACTACAAGGAATACGTTAAATATGGATATGGTGCCAGAAATAGGTCGATTTTATATCATCCTTCAATTTCAAATTAGTAAAAATAATGTCTCCTTGCATAATATGGATTCTAACCATTCATGATTTAGATGTGAATAAGTCGAATTACATATCCCTTAGTCTATTAATGAATTATCTCTCCAGAGATTGTGAAAACAGGTTACACTAGCAAGATTCTTATTATTGTTTCAACTCATATTCTCTAAAAAGTAAATTCTTCTCTAATAGCTCCCAATAAATTAAATAAATGTATTATACTACCCTAAAAGTGGTAGTTAAGTTGGTTTGTGGGTATGAAAATAGGAGTATTCAAGAGTGCGTGAAGGGGAAAGGAAGTCAGCGTATTGAACCCGACCTCCGTCTCTAAAATCAATTGCACTCCCGTGTGGCTGTGGCGACGGTCCCCCCATTTTTGGGTGGATATCTATGGATCATTCTAAATATTGAAGATATTTATGGTCACATTCAGGAGCAAGGATAGAAACCCCCTTTCACCCTTTTGCTAAAAAAAAATACACGCATGAGGAAAGGAACTTCTTATTCCACAAAAACTAAACCACTTATTGCAAAAATAGACTTTTAAATGTAATACTATTTTATTTCTTTTTGAAGTATATCGACTATATATGTGGTTTTTCACTACAACAAATTTGTTTTTTAGCGGCGAATTTATCAGTGGTGAAACCCATTTCGTCGCTAAAAATACATTTTCAACGACGAAATTAGGAGTTCGTCGCTAAAGAGTAATTCATCTCGTTCGAACCAGTTAAATGTCGTTCGAACGAGTATTAGTGACGAAAATTTTAAATCGTCCCTAAATAAATATTTAGCGACGAAACTATTTTCGTCGCTACAAGACTCTCGTTCGAACAAGCAAACTCTGGTTTGAACACAACGTCAAAAATTGGTTCGAACGACAATATCTCGTTCGAATACATATTTGTGACGAAAACTTCTAAATCGTCACTAAATAAATCTTTAGTGACGAAAATAGTTTCGTCACCCAAATCATCTCGTTCAAACAAGAAAAGTGTGGTTTGAAGAAGTATAAAAATTCTGGTTCGAACCAAAATATCTAGTTCGAACGCATAATAGTGACGAAAATTGCTAATTCGTCATTGAATAAATCTTTAGTTAGGATAATTGTCAAAATCCTAACTAGTTCGAACAAGAAAAAAGTGGTGCGAACAAGATGATTAAAAAGCATAAAAATAAAAAGAAACATAAAACTTAGAATTAAAAATTATATGAAATGAGATATTCTTAAAAAAATAAAGTCCACACATAAAATATACCATAAAATTAATTCTACTCAAAGAATAACTCGATAAACAAAAGGAAAAAGGATATAACATATAAGCAGCGTCACATATTGAGCCTTGACCAATCATATAAATACTAAATAGTAATAAAAGAAATAATACAAGTATGTCAATCGAATTGAATAATATCTAAGTGTGTATGACTGAAATTTTATTGTATATATATCAATTTCGGTATTATATACTAAAACATCTAAGTATGTATGATTGAAATTTTATCATATAATACATGTTTAGATATTATACACTACAATAGATCATATGTTATACACTGCTATAGGTCATATGTTATTTTTATTTTAATTGGGAGGCCTAACACGTACAATATTTAATTAAAATTGAATAGAGTGCGGATTCAGGGCTCGAACTTAGGAACTTAGCTCTGATATCATGTGAATCTATCACTCATCTCAAAAGCTGAAGCTTATAGGAAAAGTTTTATTGTGTGTGTATATATATATATTAATTTTGGTATTATACACAAACATCTAAGTATGTATGATTGGAATTTTATCGTATAATACATGTTTAGGAATTGTACACTAAAACAGGTCATATGTTATACATTACTATATATAGGTCATATGTTGTTTTCTCTTTTAATTGGGAGGAAGATCTTAGGATTTGAATTATATTATCTAACATTATATGTATAATCAAAATAGTTTAGTGCATACTAAGAGTCTTAGTATTTTAGTTAGTTAACAAATTCTTAATCAGAGAGCGTGTTATGTAGATTCGCTAGTGTAATATCAACATTAGCATAAATAATGATGGCACCAAGTATAATATTGTATAGTATGTCACTCAAGTATAATATTGGTATAGCATGATATATTATATTATTACTACTAATTTATTTTAATTAAGATTATTATTACTAGTACCAAGTATTATTTATTTTAATTAATTTTAATTAAGATTATAATTTTAATTAAGATTATTATTAATCAGTTGTAAATACACATTGCGCCACTTATCTTTGAAAATTTTTACACATTGCACCCCAGGTTCGACGGAATCCGTCTAAATTGACGGACAATTTGGGTACGGGGTCCGAATTGAAAAAATGTGTAACTTTATAGGTCCAATGTGTCAAAAATAATATATCGGGGTGCAAAGTGTATTTAACCCTTTAATTTATTAAAAACAAGTAACTACAAAATATAACTTATTATTAAAAAATTTGAAAAACTAAAAATTAAAAAAAAAATCTTTGAAATCGCGAGTTCCGTGAACTCTCTCCCGGCGCCTTTTTTTCTTTCCCGCCCAGCCCCAAATCCCCCATTTCATGTCTGTCATCTCTCCCATCCCAAATTGCAAAAACGGCAAACCTCCTCCTCCCGTAAATCACATAGACGATTCGAATGCTATGGGCCATGATTCAGCAACCTCTCTCGCCCCTGGGTTCCGATTCCACTCCCCAAAATGGCCTGTGCAGCTGCCTCCACTACTCTCCTCTCCTCCGCGTTTTTCTTTTTTTGTTTGATTTTTGACATGTCTTGCGTTATTGCCCTTTGCACAGGCTGCCCTTCCATTGGTAGGAAATATAGCACCAGATTTCGAGGCAGAGATTGTTTTTTATCAGGAATTTATCAAGGTTGCGACATTTATAAACTCAAAGTACAAGCACACGCTGCACGTGAACTTTTGTATAATAGCTACTAAATCAGAATGATTGTTTGTGGCATTTTGAACTTGTGCTTTATTTCAAGTGTTTGTGATGATTGGCCTTTAAAATGTTAGACTTTGGCGTTGGTCTTTGTGCATCATTTTGTCAAGGGCAGAGTAGCAAACAGTTCGATATATTTTTAATGGAACGTGGTTGTTTGTTTGTTTTTCATAGGCATTAATCTTTTTAATCATGCAATATGTGGGAAGTATTAGGGGTGAAAACCGACCCCTCGGTTCGGTTTTCATCCCCTACCGTCAACCGAACCGAGGGGCTTGGTTGATGAAAAATAGTGACCGACAACTGCACCAAGAGGTTTTTAGACCGGCTGGACCGATGACATTCGGCGGCAGTCGGTGTTCGGCCGGTCCCTATGCACTCAAATCGCCTAAATCACCACCACCAACAACCCAAATCACAACCAATAACCACCACCAACAACCCAAATCGTAACCAATCACCACCACCAACAACCCAAATCGCAACCAATAACAAGTTAACAACTGCCCAAATCGCAGCAGACCAAGAGAGAGAGAGGGCGAGGGAGATCTGAGAGAGAGAGAGGGAGAGGGAGAGCATGTCTGAGAGAGAGAGAGAGATCATATCTGCGTGATAGTGAGAGAGAGAGAGTAGATCTGTGTGAGAGAGCAGATCTGAAAGAGAGGGGGGAGGGGGAGGGGAAATGGTGAGAGAGCAGATCTGGGAGAAAGAGGGGGAGGGGAGGGGAAGGGTCGTAAGTCGTGAAGAAGGGGGGAGGGGAAGGGGAAGGGGTAACTGGGAAATAAATTAGGAGGGGAGGGTTTAAAAAAAATTAGCGAAATTACCTTGGGGGCCCTCGGTTCGGCGCCTTGGGCCCCCAAAACCGTGGGCCGAACCGAGGCCCTCGGTTTTGAAATTTTTGGGCCGACAGCCGAATCGGGCTGTCCAAGAACTGGCCGGGCCCAGTCGGTTCCGACCGGTTTGGGTCAGCCCGGTCGATTCTGACCCAAATCTGTTCAGCCCTAGGAAGTATTGGCCAATTGCGTAGTACAATTTAAATTGATTTTAGGAATCTAACCTCTTTTGTGGTTGTGAAATATAAGGTCTCAGCCTCGTATTTGAGTTTTGCTTGTGAAAGCTGCTCACCTAGAGTAGTTTTGATGCAAGCTAATTCAGGTGCTTGGTTTGGTTTCTTTTTTGCAATTGCTATATATGTGGTTGGTTTGGTTTCTTTTTATTTTTCGTATGAATATTGTATTTGTGTTGGGTTTTGTTTTTCGTATTTGGGGCTTGATCCATTTGCTGATATGGAAGGAGAGGAATCATTTGAAGCATCACTTCTTGAATACACAAATGAAGTTGTTAAGGAGCGCATTTCTGATGATGATGTGATTTTGATAAAGGGGACTAAAACCACAAGTGCGGTGGGTGATGTATTTCAGTTTTTAATTTTTTCTTGAGGTGCAAATGATTAATTCTTTAACCTTGTCAAGTTTGAGTGTAGATGACCTGCACTAAAATAATGTCCGAAGAATGCAACTTGATGTGAAAATTGAAATCATGTACATTCTGAGTGTATTTACTATTACATATAATTCTTTGGACATTGTTCTCATGCACGGATACCTGATTTTGTCTTTTTCCCCCATGAACATACTTTCTCCAGGTGTCCTTAATCCTTAGAGGTGCAAATGACTATATGTTTGATGAGATGGAGAGAGCTCTGCATGATGCTCTGTGCATCGTTAAAAGGACCCTTGAATCCAACACGGTAAACTTTTTCAGTCTCTCTAATTCATCATAATAATTTCGAACTTCTGGTTCTCGTAGCCAAAAGTGTTCAATGATTATTTTTTAATCTGCTTTGTTGACACTGAGCTTTCGACTGATTCTCGTAGCCAAAACTGATTGTTTGTTAGTTTCTTTGTGGCATAGGCATCTGATGCCATGTTGCTTTTGTGTGTGTCATAGATGTACATTGGACTGTCTTTTATCTTGACAAATCATTACACCAATTATATCCTGAAAGGGAAAAATTAAATCCAACCACTTTAATGCCATAAATTGGACCATAATTTGGAATAATCGAATTAATCAATTTTGTTAAGCTCCTCATATTTCTGTCAGTCTAAATCCTAATGTTTGTGGGTGCAGGAACATATGGTGGAAGTGGAGATAAGGGTAGCCCACAATGTGCTAGAAGCTTGTGCACAAACGGAAACAATTGACAAAGTGGTTTTCACATCCTCGGCTACAGCCATTTATTGGAGAGATGATCTGAAGTCGATGGAATCAGATCTAGAGGAAAGACATCTGGTGCCATGTGAATGATGCTTCAACTATTTTTTAGAACAGACTTAATGATGCTTCAACTTAATGCATGCTGGAGCAACTTCAGTATATCTCGGCATAGGTTTCACAAAGAGATTCTTTGGGATTTATTACTAGTTGTGAGGTTTCTTTGTTTTAATTTTGTTAGTGGTTTTGGACTTACATAGGCTTTTGTACATTCTTTATGTTTTGGATTTGTGTAGAATATTGATACTTTTTTTCTACCTTTTGTATTGGTGTAAAACTTGTTATTTTGCATTGCACTTGTGCATTTGAGAATGTTTTCATATTTAAAGAGCCAAAATGTGTTGGTATTGCGATATTCGTATGAGGTGCAAATTGTGCTATAATTTGGATATTTGTAAATATGAATCAAGGTAAAAATGTGTTCGAACAAGATGTTAAAAAATTTTGGTTTGAACGAAAAATCTGGTTCGAACAAGATGTCAAGACAATCGTGTTCGAACGAGAGTTTAGGGACGAAACTTTTCGTCGCTAAAAATTATACTTTTTTTATATTCGACGGCTTTCAGCGACGAAAATAATGTTTTAGTGACGAAAATCTTACTCATCAGCGGCTTTCAGTGACGAAATTTGTATGTCGTCGCTAAATTTCGCACTGAAGGTGAAAATTGTTGTAGTGTCTTCTTATTTGAGTTATCGCAAGAGAAATTTTGACAACGATGAAGGCTCATGATTAACAAACAAAATTAGCTCGATGGACATAAGTTTCCTTAGCTGAACAAAAATATCGTCTCATGAGGTCGTTGATTATTTCCTTTGCTGCTTTGTCTTTAACATAACAGAATTACAATGGAAAGCCCCAGTCGTACGTATTGTGCTTATATCAAGAAAATTCTGAACCTGAAGACAAACAACTCCTCATAGCAATCGACGCGCGCCAATCCATTAGCAGATGATGTCAATTCTACGTTAGAGAATATAATTCAAATAATAAAATCTTCCTCTTTCTATCTAAGTTTTTGGGATGAGTGGTAGATTCATATTCTATACAAACGCTGTGAATTCGCCAAGGATTTTGAAAGAGAGCCAGATGTTCTTGTTAATAGGTCATGTCTAAAATTCCTTTACAAGTTTCGTACCTGTTCTAATGTCGAATAACTCTTATCAATCTTCAATGGTCAATATCCTCTTTCCAGGGTTGATTTTAGTTGCTGTATCTGCAATTTGAAATCGCCGGCACTGAATTTTTGGTGATATGTCGAGCTTTCACTAAACATGGAAAGGAAACTTTATCCAATATTTAAGCACAAAATTTTTCTTCAAATTTAAGGGTTGCTATTGGGACAAAATGTTTATCGCCTTTTAGCATCCGATGCAAACCCTGAAATAAAGACATGCATTCACATCAAAAGTAATCTGCATCAATAAGCACTTCACTGGATATCATGCTTTTCCATATATATCGAATTATTACGACTTGTAACAACCATGCATACAACAGGAATTAAACTGCCAAAGCTGAAACTCAAATTATCGTATCTGGACTGAAGAAATGACGCACACAGCTTCCGGGTTCGACTCTGAGCACACGGAATGACACGTGATGACGATCCCACTGAGAGGTATCCATGTGGCAAATAGCAGCAGCTTGCACGGTCTCTCCATTCTCTCCATCTAGTGAAACCTCATATAGTCTATCCACGAGGATCTCTTGGCCATGGCAATAGAAGATAGCGTAAGGATAAGGCAGAGTATGACATGCTAGCTTTTTTGGACCTAAATTCTCTCCCACTCCCACAATGGTATTGTTCTGTAGAAGGATCGTTGAATTTCTGATAGGAGTAGTGGTTAATATATTTAGTCTAGTATCCAATCCGAAGAAACTACGTGTTAAATCAAGCAAGGACTCAAAGGAGGTAGCGCAGAATTGGTCTCTCCTTCAGTGGGTTTAAGTTCACACTCCCCTAGTGTATATATCCCATACCCTTGGCTTGGGGAGACTCTTTGGGAAAGGAAAAGAATTCAAGAAGGTATGGAAGTTGTGTTGATGAGAAAGGCATGGAATCGGCTTCTTATCTCAACAGCAAACTAGGAGTCGTTGAAGGACCCATCTGAGGAAAATATATCACTACAAGAAATGAGCTTTTAGGTCACAAAAATCTGGGTGTCAAACCAGATTTTGTCACCTAAAGTAGTTTTTTCCTGTCAAAATATTAATTTCATCACCAAATATCATACAGGAACCACAATACCTTTCGGACTCTAAAATACGCGTTCGGACGTATTTCAGGAATGACGACCCCGTCCGGACTATGTACTGAGTGACAAATTGCAAATCGTCTTAACTGAGTGACAATTAGAATCGTCACAATTTTTTCAACCACGTTCGGACAACCCAAAAATGTCATCCGGATGGTTAATTCATATTATTTTTTCCAGACTTCCGGGCAATACCCGTCCAGACGGGTAAAGTTCTAGATCCATTTCGAATCAATCGACATATTTAATGGCGTTAAATTTGATTGGGTCACGTGTAAGAATAAAGCGAAAACACTTTCGAACGGTTATAAATTACGTTCGGACGCGTCCAATGGAAATTTAGACTTTGTGAAGATCACAAACTCTCTCTCCTTTCATAATCTTTTCTCTCAAACACTCTCTCCTCTCTCAAACTTTTCTCCCAAGGACTTCTCATTCAAGATCTCTCAAACAACATTCAGGTAAAAAAAATTTCCATAAATTTGCTTATTAAGTTCATATATTTTAATTCGATAACATCCGCTATTTAATTTGTTGGTTGTTTTCGTTGATTAAATTAAGTTGTTTTGGTTCGGTTCGTCGAAATACCGTTTGGACGGTATTAAACACAGTCCGGACTGTTGTTGACAACTTCCGGACTGTTTTTATCTGTTCGGACGGTATACAATTTAAACGACGCAGTTTGATTTTCATTCGAACATTTTTGATATGGGTCGGACGGTTTTTTCTAGGTTGACAATGAAACACTAAGGGAGAAATAACACCAATTTCGGGAGACAGACAGAGCGACCAGCTTGGGCGGACGCCTTTTTAGTGGAGTTGAGGGAGAATATTCGGGAAATAGTGATGCCGACACATTCGTTGTGTATGACGCTCCAATGCTGCTTGACTGGTCTAGAGACCAAACTTACTCTAATGGATAGGGGTCTGACAGAAGAGCTCAATATTATGCGGAGGGAGATGTTCTCTGTGAGAGAGCAATTGTCTGAGTTGTCCCGATCTGTCCATACCGTTCCGATACAGCTACAGACAGTCGTTCGACGAGTGGATAATATGGAGGAGCATTTGGCGCATGTTCGTGATACCTTCGGTTTAGATCTGGATGAGCCAACTATCGATTTGGACTAGTTTCCTGTTTATGTTTTATTAGTATTAATTATTTACATATCGTTTGAAATACCGTCTCAGGCTTGTACTTGACATTATCATCGTATTTTTCGCTCGGTATTTGGATTATTTTTTATATTTTAAATTAGTTTATATTTCTTTCACATGATAAAATTTAGTACAATTTAAAGGGATAATCAGTAAGATTAAATAGGCTACTAGTACAAGTGTTATGTTAATAGAACAGGTAGTGTAATTAACTGTTACCAATTTTAATTTAATTAACTAAAATTAATTTTCTTCACTTATTTAAATTAGCAAATCCGTCGTTCAGACTACAACCATAACAAATAAGCGTTCGAACATAGAGGGATAGGGTCCGAACTCTTATAATTAGGCGACACCGTTGGAACGGAGGTGTAACACGTACGGACTCCTATGTAACCGTCGCATGGTTTACACGTGTTTACGTTACAAGATGGTGGAAAACAGTTGTGCACGTCCGAACGTGTTCGGACATTTGCGTCAGCCAAAGGTGCGGTGCCATGTCACGCGGTTTAGAAGTAATTAAGTTCAAACGTCTAAAATAGGTCCGGACGTATTTAGTGTGCCGAACCGTTTTGAAACGGTTTAAATTTTGGCATTTAATACGCGTGCGTTGTTTGGGATACGTGTGAAAACTTACCGTCCAGACCTTGAGTATACGTTCCGGATGGATATTTAACTGTCGCATAGTTTACACATATTTACGTTACAAGATTGTGGGAAACAGTTGTGAACGTCCGCACGTTAATTACTTGTTCGGACGTGTGGGTTAGCCAAACGTGTGGTGCCACGTGGCGCAGTTTAGAAGTACACAGGTTCTTCTGGTACTAAATTTTATTTGTTTAGTTGTTAGTAAATAATAAATTTATATTTTTAATATTTATTACTTAAATAAATTACTTAGATATTTTAATATGTATGTTCTATATTTCTTTTGGTGTACAGAAAAATCCAAAGTCTGATGAAATTAGTCATTTGTTGCTTTATAAAAAAACGCATACTACTAAGGATGGCATGTGGACTTCAGAAGATGCACGAGAAAATTTTGTAAGTTGTAACATTAGTGTTAATGATGCATCTGTATGCGTTTATGTTTCATATGTACTGTTTTATCTTCTTTTCTAATTTTGTAGGAAAAATGGAGGAGTTACAGTTGCAGCACGAGTCAGAGGGAAATTCATACACCGAAGTAGAGATCTTCTCTGAGGTATTGGGGATGAAAGCGGGTTACGTGCGAGGTTTACGCCGTTCAGTACGGTCTGTTGGATTCTCTTCATCAGCATCGTCCGTTGATTTGTCTCGGAGATTGGAAGAGGCTAGATTACAAATTAAAGAGATGAAGGCTAGACAACTGGAATATGAAGCTCCTCTGGTCAAACGGTCAAGTATGGAGCAGACGATATGAGAGCATCTGCAAATGATGGAAGAGCAACAACGGAAGAAAGACGAAAAGCTAATGAAGATGATAACTGATCTGCAACAGAAAAAAAGATGAAGAGCACCAGAAGATGCTACAAGAGTAGCAAAGGAACCTAGTAGAACAACAAGAATGGAGGATGCAACTAATGGCGGAGCAGATGCGTGAGCAGCTGATGAAGCAGATCAGGCAGATGCAATCTCGTTCGACACCCAAACGAAAATTTGGGTAGATTATTGTATTTTTACTACTTTGTCAGTACTTATCGATTATGTATTTTATTTACTTTTAATAACGATTGCATATTTGTAGATATTTTATTATATCTACAGTAGCGAATATCTTTATATTTATATTATTTAATAAATTTTAATTAAATTAATTCAAATATATAGAAACTCGTTCGGACGGTTTACATCATCTGGTTCGCACGGAGTTTTTTCGTAGCTAACGTGCGCACGCATTACTATCCGTCCGCACAATTTGCTTTAAATTCGCTAATCCGAATGGTGTTTATCCCGTCCACACGGTATGTAATATAAGAAACCGTCCGAACTGTAACGCACGACGTTCAAACGTTTGCGACGTAAACGGAGTCCGAACTGTATACTTAAAGGTTCGCACAGACATTTTAGATGACAAAAAAATTTTCGTCATAATGAAACTACGGTGCGGACGTCTTCCGAAATGCGTCCAGACATTTGTACATTACCATGCGGACGTGGATATACAACGATGCAGACATTTATTGCGTGACAAAATGTATTTTCGTCACATTGGATTAATCGTTCGCATGAGCTGTGCGAACGTATAGAGAAAACGTTCGCACAACTCATGTGAACAGATGGACTGTACTGGGCATGACGATTTTGAATTTCGTCAGTATGGCACCAAACCGTTCGGACGTGTTTAAAACACGTCCGAACGGTTTTGAGTGACAGAACACGAAAATCGTCACCTAAAACATTGTCTGACGGGCTTTAGGTGACAAATTTTGTACTTTAGGTGACAAATTTTTTTGTCACCGAAAGTGTTTTTCCTTGTAGTGTATGGGCATTTATTTTCCAATTTGTAGATCATCTACAGTGAAAAAGACATTTAGTGCAGGATCCATGTGATCCATGTGCATTGATGGATGAGCATGCACATGCGTTTTTGGTAGCCTTTTATGTTCGTCCTTGTTATCACGGCGTGGTTCATGCACCTCATCGTCCATATGTTTACCCAGAATCTCGATATGACCATCATTGCCCCTCTTGGTATCAACCTGAAGGCTTAGATGGTCATTCATGTCACGTTCATGCGGTAAATCATATTTCTCTTTGTGGACATCTTTTCCGTACTGTAATCATCTTCCTTCCCTTACTCTCTTGTACATCCTGCCATAAAATCTTATCGATCGATGATAGAATGATATAAGGTATTGAACTTTCGGTACATTTTTAGGACAGAAGCACATATAAACACGTACAGAGATAAGGATATAGAAAGGAGATCAGTAGTGATTCAGCCGCTGATAAGCAAGGACTTATTACTATGATCTTGTACAATTGTAATTTTTACCCTTATCTCTGTGCTCATCTCTCTGCAGGTGTTTATCTTGTGCTGCTGTCCTAATATACATCTATGGAAGTAACTAAAGAGAACCTGGAGTATGAATCCAAAATTGAATTTCTGAATTTTTTTGAAGTTTCTCGCTGATTTGCAGATCAATATAAATAACCAACTATATTTGCAACACTTGCTTTCACTAATCCAGAAAGATGAAGAAAATAGGAGGATTTCATTGTCTGTGTGGTGTGAGAAACGATTTAGACTAAAGGGCTTACCAGTAAAAGAAGTAGAGAGCAAACGATGACGCTCCAAGAAGCAAACCCAAGTTTCATTTCGTCTTCTATACTTGGGAAGTCTACTTTTCTTTTCTTTTCTTCTCTGCTTCTGAGCTAGGATCAATCGAAGTTCGCAACCTCAGATATGTACGTAGCGAGAGGGTTTGTTTATTATAATGGCTAAAGCGTAATTTCGATTCTTTTTAATTCCACAGCTAAAGCTTCTTGTCAGCTGTATATATCAATTAAGTATTTGTCAAACAGTATTCTACATAATTGGGATTCACGTATAGTGGAGGGAAAGCAAAACCCATTTTGCTCTTGGGCAGGACTGTAAACAAATGGAGTCAATTGACTCTGGCCAATTGGGTTTTCCTTTTCTTTCAGGCTTGTTCAGTAAGATGGTTTGTGAATGGATCCAGGATTGATTCCTCCTGTAATTGTGCTCAATCAAACTAACTACCTTAATCAAACTGCTGGGCCACTATTTACATAAC
Source organism: Myrica gale (assembly GCA_963930655.1). Lineage (NCBI taxonomy): Eukaryota > Viridiplantae > Streptophyta > Magnoliopsida > Fagales > Myricaceae > Myrica > Myrica gale. The sequence goes on along the minus strand of OZ005606.1, from coordinate 8,945,016 downwards.
TAGGTTAGCGTATGATTTAGTCAAGCAGATTCCAGGATCAATTCCATCTTTGGTGAATATATAGTTATAAGATCGACAGACAAACCCTAAGATATATACTATCAGTAAGTCAACGAGAACTATCGAAGGAACTTTATTGTAGATATCGAGTCTTTTATAGTCTTTTCCTCTGAAGGTTCCGTTTTCCCATGTCTTTTGAGAGGCAGATCGTTAAGGTGTTACCACAAGGCCAGCATATATATATATATATATATATATATTGTAAACAATTTTCTTCGCACTTCCTGAAGTAAAAAAACATCTATAAAATAAGCGTGGTCATATCAGCACGTCGATCGGTGAACCTCAGAGAGTGGCTAGCTAGACTTCCTCCTCATGTACTAGGAAGAACTATTGGTGAGGTCTGATCAGTTTGGTATTGCACTTACGTTTTGTTATAGAGAATATTGGATAGAACGAATTAGGAAAATCTGGCCGTGAAAATGTCAGAAATTAATATGTACGTACGTAGCTTGCTAGAAGATATTTAGTATAAATACATTACAGACATATCATTCATGAGATGATCACCCAGCAGAAAACCTCCAGAAATACTGCCGTGAAAACGAGAAGAAATTAAGTGGATAAGCATGTACGTAGTTTCTGCCATTCATTTTATCTATTTTATTACTAATTTATTCAAATGTTATAACTATACTAGAGTCTCATATTTATTATATTTAAGAGTACCTCGGGTGCTAATGAAATTATTTTTAGTGAAATTTAACTGTCTCAATTTCCGTGCGATCTCACTAAAAATTTTAGTTCCTTTAGGATTTCCTTCTTGATCAATAACAACCACAGCATTGTTATTATATTGTAGTATCATGTCATTGTCACGTTTGAGTTCTTTACATGTACGTACAATTACAGTTCTGATCACTTCAGATTTTTCTAAAGATGTATTTGATATTGCTTATTGTATGTGTCTGCGTGATTCCATCTATGTGATCATGATCCTTTGCGTGAATAACATTGGTTCGTAGAGATATATATGTTTTACATAACAATATTGCTTAGCTCATTGCAGAAGTCTAATTAGTGTACAGATAAACCTTATCCGCGCGCTTTGTATTTTACCCACCCACTACGAATTTTATAGCAATCTTGTGCAGAAGAAGACATGAAATGCACAATATCATAGAACCACTCAAGACCACGAAGCATGACAAAAAAAGTTACGTGGTCCCGCTCAAGGCTAAGGTCCAGTCACATCTTTGCAGAAGTCAACGAGGATTATTTACTATGAAATCTTGGGGAGGATCTAAAAATGTCGTTTCCCTCGACATCTATACAACTGGACAAGAACTAATTAATTGTCCCTCACAACTTGTCCTGATCTGGGTCGAATAGCAGTCAAGGCCAATGGCGAGACAAGACTGACGATCGGCCCATGGCAGGCATTGACTTAATTTAATTAACTACAATACATGTCGCCAATGAGCTATGGCTCAAATGGCATTTTCTCCTCTATGGAGGGTTCAAAACCCCCCACCCCCACCCCAGGCACAAGCCTGATTTACCTAGAAAAAAAAAACTACAATACATGTCTCTAGCTAGTAGCTATATATAGAGCTATGAAACATCAAGTCAGAATCCTTAATGAAGTAATTGGGCGACGTTTTCAAATGTTAGAAGTACTACACAACAAACATAACATATTTGTATTATTTTTTCCTGTTCAATGCAAAAACAGGAATCTAGACATGTACGTAATAGATTAGTGAAAATGTAGCCCACGTTGTTAAAATATGTTCCTTTGTATCTTCTTTTATTCAGTATGCCCTAATCAGGTTCGAATCACTCCTGCTTAATTTGAATTGGACAATTAATTACACTTGTTCATGAGGGATAGCATATATAAATATTTGGTGATGAAGTTCGTATAATACCACCTTCAATTGATTAATGACCATGTACGTAATATTTTTCTTATAAAACGGAATTAAAAACAAGAAAGAAGAAGAAGTAGAAGTAGTACGACTTCAAAATGAAATTCGAAGAAGAAAGATCTAGTGCACCTAGCTAGGGTTAGATATTTTAAACAAGAAACAACTATATACTGATGCACATTTTGGAGTTGACTTTAGCCAGAATATATATAAATTAATCTCGTCTCGCAGCGTAGTATCCGTTACGTTTCGCGATTGTGCATTACGACTCGGATCTAATTCGTGAGAATCTTCTTTACTATTTCTTGCGAGTCAAACTGACAATCAATTGTGGATCCTGCATGGGTTCAACGTCAGACCGGCCGGCCCCCTACATGAGCTATTTAATTATGTCCCCCGCACAGCACGCTTTCGATTAATTAGACCATTTTGATTAATCTTATAAACAAATAAAATGAAAAACGATACGTTTAATTACCCAGCGTAGGATAAGGTTGACATGTATTTGTTTATGAGGACATGAAAGGCTCGATTAGCTAATCATCACTTAACACGCAATAACGAAAGTCAACTCCTCCTAAAATCATCGAGCTTCATCTTGCACTACCTACGTACGTACGTAGGAAACGTAAATGTCTTTCTACCCAACCATTGTCCCTTACCTCTGTTACTTTTCACTGGCAGGCCAGGCATCCAATATTAATTCTATCTGAATGGTTGATCAATATTAATTCGGCCATTTAATCATTTAGGCCTTTGGTTGATCAATATGATGATCAGTCATGACTAAGCTAGGCGCCCTAAGGCCCTCTTACAGATCAAAATGCAAGATATATATGGTTCTTGTTAAAAAAGAAAAAATTGGAGGTAAATTCCAGAATAATATCTGAACAACGTCTAGAAGTGAAATGCTTATTGACTATATATGTACGCAGCATCTTCTTTTGTTAGTCAACACGAAGCTAAATGATTCTTGTTTTGTTTTTTAGGAGTACCGTTCACATGCATACGGCGCCCTGATCCATCTTCTGCATATATAGGCATGTGTCGATCTATCGAGAAGAATCGCATAGATCTTTACAATATAATTTACGGTATCTTAAGGTCAACCTATAACATGAGATCTATCTAGCTAGGTTCATGATCCTCGTGGGTTGTTTTCTTTTTCTAAACATATTAACTATAAAATGGTGATCACCTGCAGATCATATATATGACAGGCACCCTGTCCGCGTATATATATGATATATCCCAACATATATAATATATATCGATCAGACGTACGTACAAATTAACAAGGAGATCGAGGATTTAAAGCATTTTTAGGAACCAAGCCACCAGCCTTTGCACTTATAAGCTCCATAAGTAATTGTTAATCTGTAGTCCTTTAATTTTTGCATGTCATGAAGTACTAACTGAGACGGAACTTATTAATCTTTTTTTTTTTTTGTGTTTAAATCGTGCGATCATATCGCAGAAGACAAACTGTAGTACGTGACCCTCTATTAATCAATGGACAGCTAGGAGGTTGCCACTGCTGAATTAAGTTAGTTCATTAATATATACTATAAATAAAGATAAATGGAAAGCTGATTAAGGCTACTAGCTAGCCTATACTAGCTACTAGCTAGATCTCTCACCTAGCTAGCTACTTATCTTCTTAAGAATATTAACTATTAGTGAGTAGTAGTTGCACGCACTTTCCGTTGTTGCATTCTCTTAAGATTTGTTAAAACAATATGAGTGCTATAACTTGGACAGACAATATGCAAGCCAGTTAGTTCTGATCGAGTCGCACTTTTTTAAAGAAACAATCGGCCTACATCTCTAGCTCTATGAATCCATTCAATTACTTTGCTTTCCTCCATGTCGACGAGCCTCCAAGCTATGAATAAGTCTCGAAGAAAATTGTATAAAAAGAAAAGGAAGAGGAAACCTCAGGTTATCGTGTTAGATTGTCATGACATGGGGAAGCCTCAGTACCTAGCTAGAAATAGATTTGATCTTATTAAAATACGAGCATTGTATGTGTTCTTAATTGAGATTTGGAGCTACCCATGGTACTTCAAGAGCTGGATCCTTATCGTGGACCATCTAGCCGCCCATCATGATATCACCCATGTGAACATGTACTATAATATTTTTATACCTCAAGATGTCTTCAAGTTGGTTATTTGTTCTGAGGTCACAAACTTGTTATGCCAGAAAATCTATGTATTGTCATATATATCAGAAACGAGGATTTTGTCCCTAGATAGGAAGGGGGATTTGTCCCGAGACATTGGCGTATAAAAGGAACAACTCTGTGTTTGATGAGAACACCATTCGGAGTAACAAATCAAAGAGCGTGCCAACGAGATACCCCAGATATGAAGTCTATCTTTGCTTTCTTGCTTCTCTTTTCTCTTTTCTTGGTGAGATACTAGCAAGCAGCTTTGATTTCCTGATCTTTTAGCAGTGTTTGAATTACTTCAATCGCAAATTGCCCCCCTACGTCTAATTGGATTCATATATCTGAGTTAACTTAAAATTCACCCCAATATGTGTTGCACTTAATCAAATCAGAGTCCAAGTTAATTAGAGTGCATCAAATTAACATCGCATTATTGTCTTGTTCAATCGGGACGTATTGTAATGTCTAGCTAGAATTCTTCAAGCATTAATCTCAGTGATCATTGATGTTCTTATTTTGCACCTGTATATGACATTCTTCTTCTGCTAACTTTATGTTTTCTTCATAATAGTTCGTCGACATTAACGGTGCCAGAAAAGGCCCAGAAGAAGACTACTGGCAAAGCGTAATGAAAGACCAACCAATACCAGAGGCAATCAAAACCCTTTTACATCGAGATCCGCCATATTTCTCGGGGGAAAAGAAAAAGGATCATTTTCTTAAGACTTTTGATACTACGCCTCTGGCTGTTGTATATCATGCCCATCTCGATCAGCTTAAAGAAGAGAAGCCTTATGACGTCGAGGAGTACTCCGAAACAAAGAAAGATATGGAGATGATCCTAAGCTGAAGCTTCTGATCATCTATATGCTTATGATGCTGTTACATATATATGGATCGTATTGCTGGTTTTACAACTTCATGTGTGTGATCGCTGTGGTTGAAGCTTGATTTGGAGGGGACTGACCGTGTCCAAATCATCTTCTGTCGTTGAAATAAATATGTATGGCTTTTCAATGGTTGTTTTGAGTGAGGTTATACCTCCACTGCAATACCGTAAATTGCTTAATAATCTTTAAACGTGTAATCCTTCTTTTCTACCAAGGGAACTTCTGATCGTGTCTTCGTGATTAGAATATATTGTTTGAGTTTTCGTGATAAGAAATTTGAGGGGAGAGCCTCCCTCCCTCTCTCTAGAACACCCAAGACACCATCGCCTCTCACCCCAACCCCTAACACCAATTATGGCGGCGGGAGGGGCACCGGCTTCTCTTGCCTCCAACCCCCATCCAGGCCTTTTTCTTTTGTGTTAGTGCATTTTTGTATTAGCAAAATTCCTTATCAAAATATGTCTTTATCGAGTTTTATGTTTTTGTCTTGTGTCGTTCAAGAGTTAGTTTCCAAGTCGTGTTGAAGTTGGTCTGTCATTCGATTATCGCTCGAGCTAGGTATGAAGAATCCTCACAGAGACTTATCGCTCGCCTGACTCTCGACTACTGCTCGAGCGAACCATGAAGATCAAATAGAAACTTTACATTTGACTGATGCTTGACCCATGCTCGAGCAAACTTCGGCGAATTTCAGAAATTTCATGTTTTCTGGTCTTTCCTTTTGAAAAATTGTGAAACTCTACTAGGGTTCGTGAAGGACGGCCAAAAACCTTATTAAGGCTATTATTGAGTATACTTGTGCCTTCTTTTCTCAGAGAAAACCATTTGAAGATTTATTGAGTATACTTGTGCCTTCTTGGAGCGGGGCTGAGCAAATGTGCTTAGATTATTACATCAGTTGTGTCAGATAGGGCTACACCGGGTAGGCCGGTTTTCAAAAAATTGCCACCTACACCTACACAGTTAAGGGCAAAAATCGTCCCTTAACGGTGGCGGTTTCCGGTTTCCGGTTATCCTACATTCATATTAGGCAAATTTTTTTAGCATATTACTCATTTGACCCAATGTAATGTAATTGACATTTAAGGGAAAACAATGCAAGAAAAGAAAAGACACAGAAACAATCAATATGCAAAAAGTCATCCAAAGATCAGAAACAATCAATATGCATGTGCCAAGCTGAAATTTTAAGCATGTGATTCAACTCACAGAAAATCAAATATTTTGAAACAACATGCATTAGCTCCAGCAATTGAACTTTGTGGTCACTTCTCCATTAAAGAGACATTTCCAACCAAGATTCATTATAGATTACATTAAAGAGACATGCAGTCCTAATTATTTCACATTGTAAAGTAGTCGAATGGAAATATATTTAGCATGCTTCCAAATACCTGGATTATCAATCCAAGGAATCTTCCATTTCCATTTATAATTGGGATTCTTAATTATCTGTCAAGTCAGAGAGAGCAGTTTATGAGAACCTGAAAAGAAGAATCAAGCTTCAAGCATTCTCTGTCGCTCTTATGCAATTAAATTTAAATTCACATACCTTACGCCTCCATGGTCCTTTTTAGCTTTTGGGTCTGGAATTTCTCTTGGAATTGAATCATATCCCTATAACACACATGTAAACATTAATAAAAAAAACGCATGATTCTGCAGCACAGATACAAATGGCAGAATGAGTAGTAAGGACAAAGAATACACAATTTGGATACCTCAGGTTTGATGTCATTAGGATCTTCAATATATTCTCTCTCTTCCCAGTCTGCAGGCTGTGAGATATGGCATGTAACATATTTTCAGAAGACCAAATGAAAATTGCTAGAACTCAACTACATACCATATAGAAAAAAGTGAACCTAAAAATATCCTAGAAGGTTATTTTAGGTTGGGATGTTGAAGCTCATATGATTCAACTTAAAAATTGAAGATGAATAATAATCACCAAAAGGATCATTCGAATTGAATTACTAAGCAACTTTTTGTGTATCTGGGCTCAAGTAGAAACCTTTTTTGCATTGACATCCTTGATTTTCCCTGGGGGAAGAATATCCCAATCTGTATACATGTTTCCAGAATCTCGCTCCCGGTTGTCAATCAGGATGCACAAAAGTAATCCCTAAGCTGACTCAAAGCCTAAGAAATGGACCATCAGATAATACAGAAATCCCAGCTAGCAAGCCTTCTTGATATGTGATTTTTGGCCTATCAAACTGGAAACCTAACTCACATCCTTCAGCTGATTCACAAAAACCCTAAAGTTCTTGGTCTCTTTTTTTACTCCTTGTACATCATAGACATAACTACAATTTCAAAGGGTTTTAATAATGAAACAGCTCCTCAATTTAGGTAAACATCAGGCATTGCCCCCAAGCAGATAATATGCATTTCAATCAGGATGAAACTGTATAAACAATTCGAATTTCATATGCCAGGACTTAAGGAGGAAAAAAAACCAAATTTCCTTTGCAATTTTCCTCGTTGCCGCGGAAAGGAAAGCACTGCAACTTCTTCATCTACCTTTTCTTCCCTCCTTTGACCGGGACACCTTTGCGCCTACTGGGGAGCACAATATCCCCTTTGAGCACGGGAATCTCCATTATTTGCGTCAGCTCGCCATACTTATTGCCAACCTTCCATGTATGTGCGAAACGTGCTCGGCGAAGGAGCGGCCGGAAGGCGTGGTGGTCGGCGAAGGCCTGTGCCGCCGAAAGTAGGGGAGAGAGAGAGGGACAGCAATAGGTGGGGGATGTCGGGAAAATAGACATTTGGGGGGTGATTGTCGAAGGAAATAGGGTTGGGGTGGGGTCAAAACGACGTCGTTTTGTGGGAAAAAAATAAAATAAAATAAAATCCCGGTTTCCCGGGTAGCGGGAAACTGGTGCCGGGTAAACCGGGACCCGGGATTATCCCCGGGTTTTTGCAATATGTTCAAACCGGCACCAGCACCGGTGAAGTCAGATACCGGCAACTCGGTGCCTGTGCCACCGGAAAATTCTGGTGGCACTGAGCAGCCCTAGTGTCAGAGTCAAGCAACTGAGGTTGCCCGTGTCTAAATCAATGTTGTAAGGATTTTCTTCTTAGTGGATTTCAAGTGGCTGCTAGCCCGAAGTATTTTTTTCTTTGAATAGTTTTTCAAAGGTTTCCACTTCGTCATCAAATCTCTTGTCTTCTTGTGTGTTTGAATATTTTCTTTACAGTTGATTAATTGTTTGATGATTAAATTATTTGTTTATTTTATCTAGACTGATCAATTTTAGAACTTGTTTTAAAATTGGTGTTGAATTATTTTTAAATTGAGATCTCACCCTCTAGGTGTATTTAGGGTCTAAATTAGGTTTTTCGCTTTCTATCAACTTAATTTAGTTTTTAAAACAATTAGTATTGATTTAACCTGCAGATATTGGAGAATCCTAACTCGTATATAGTTTTGCCTATTGATTAATTGGACGATTTGTAGAATACAAGGTGTAAGATTTGAACATAATGTTTGACTGAGGAATGATCTTAACTTGGTGTTTGATTGTTAAAATTTTGGGGTATTGAGTTGATGAAAAAGTGAAGATAGTTTATGGGAGTTGGTAAAAAAGTGAATAGAGTGAAGAGTTAAATGAATATTATAATGAAAACGAATTATTTGATGGGAAGAAATATATTATTTTATAATTTTTTTTAATTAGACCCAAAATTTTGGGGTAGCAAAAATTTGGTAATCAAACATCTCCTTAGGGCCCGGCCCACGTCAACTGTAGTTCAATGATTTTGAATAGAATTAATGCATATTATACTCTAGAGTACGTACGTACGCATTCTGTACTTTATAAGCTTGGTCAAATTTTGTTATGAACAATATATATACGTAGTGCAACTATTAATTAATGTACGCACGTATATATATATATGGTACTCCTTAATTTGAGAATCATCATTGAGCCGCTTTAGTTGTCACGTTATCTAAATTCTCAACTTAGTGTATAAGTTTTATTACAATAGATCTCCTATATTAATTAATTAATAGATGGTTCTCTCGATCTGTTATTTTTTTCAGAAAATTAAATATGCTAATTATTAAGGAGCATGAGATGTTAAGTGGGTGTTTGATCGTTAAAATTTTGAGTACAGGAATTCGTAAAAAAAATTAGTAAAAAAATGAAAAAATAAAAAATTTAAATAAATATTATAATAAAAATAATAATTTAATGAGAAAGGGGAAATATTTTGTAATTATTTTAATCAGTGTACCAATTTTAAGTGCCAATATATTCTTTAAATTACTGTTTTGGACAAGGTGCTGGCCCCCAGCTCGTTCAATGCATGTTCATGGTCAACAAATTAAATATTATAATTGTAATTAATTAAAATGACGAGCTTGTCCATTACACAGTTAAACCAACTACCAACTAAGTCATACATCCTTATTGCATTCTTTGAACCTTCCCTGTAATTACCTTTCGTCTTTGATGATTTTCCAACTCAACTAGGAACATTTTTTTTTTTTGCCTCCCTTAATGCAATTCAAACTCCTAAATTAATATTCACTTATTATAGCTCTTAAATAACTGATTTCTAAATATTTACGCTCTAATCCTATGTTAAATTACTAATTATCTTAATATATACTTTAAGTTTATTTGAAAGTAGATCGATCCCGTAATCTAAAAATATATAAACATTATCCAAACCTCAAGTAATGAGTGCTATATATAACTTGGGCAGACATTAATATACGAGCCCAGGTCGGCTCTAGCTCGGCGGCCCAAGTCCTCCCAATTTAAAATTTGCTTTAATAGGCCTATTTTTTTTCTAAGCAATATGCTTATTAAATGAATTTTTTAAGGTTAAAGACTTAGAATTTAACTTAAAAGTTATATTTATTTGTATATAGTTCTAGTTCATTTTTATTCTAAAGAGAGACCTATTAATTCTCCTTAAATATTAATTTTTTAAGTGATCAACCTTATATAAATTTCGTTATTTAACACATCTTAATCGCCAATTAATTCAAACCAAAAGTCTATAAAATCAACCCTATAAATTGTATACTTAAGATTAGCTACCTTTTTTTAGTAAAAACTAAAAGTTTTCATTAAGATCAATAAGGTTTGAAAACCTCAAGTATATGCTCTAAGGGGCATGTCGGACCCTCCGGAGAGACGACAGGCCAACGAGCAAAGAGGTCAAACGGCCTTACAAACTCAAGCCCAAAAGGGGGAGAAGAGACTCATAAAGGGTGGAAATCCCACGAAGGGCGGCAAGCTGAGACGACCAGAGGAAAAGAAAAGCTGATGGCGGAATATGGTGGCAGGACCAGCAGCTGGAGGCGATAAACCGGTCAGATCTGAAAATGGAGAGGCACATGAGATCCATGCGCGCATGGGGCAGCACACGCCGTCTGGCCAGTAATTGGAGATGACCACGAGGAACGCCTGGAGGTCCAGATGCTGGCCACCTAGCGTGTGGATACCGAAAATGATCTGTCACTGAAAAATGAAGAAAATGGGATGGGCGCGCGTGGCAGTGCATGAGATCACATGCGTCATCATTTCGTTTGCAAGCCGGTGCATTCTTCAATCAATGTAGATGTCGTCCCCGCTGGTCGTGATCTTCAAAAGACTTCAGAAAAACGTAGATCTAATCACCAAATATGTCGGGAAAAACCCCTAAAAGTGGTTGAAAGGGAGGGTTTATTGAGGGTTCCGGTCACAGAAGGCAAGAGCAGAGAAGGAAAGGGGCCGGAGGAGATCCAACTCCTCCTCCCGCCGCCGAAGAAGAAGGTGAGAGCAGAGGTTCAGTCGGCCAAGAAGGGGAAACTTCTATAAAGAAGGCAGTAATGTGAAAACTAGAAGAATTATAAATCAATATTTCATTAAAGAAGAATAATTCATAGAAAAAACAGTTTAATGAAATAGGTTTGAGCAATTTACAATCTATGAAAAATATTTTTTTATTATTTTTTATTTAAATTAAAAAATGTTAAATCCTTTGGATGAAGACAACTTCAAAAAGCATTGTCTTGTAATTGAAAATGTTTTAAAACGCAAACATCATGTTGATATTGTTGGTTTCGATTTGTTTTCAGAATTAAAAGTGTTAGAAGAGATTTTAATTAAGAATATAGACTTATATTCCAATTGAAACATTAAAGCACATAAAAAGATTATACTTACTCTTTTTCCAAAGCAAATATTACTTATAGATAAATATTATTGACAGTACATGTAACTGTTGCGAAGTTTTTAAAAACTAAAGCTAAATAAAATTCTACTTAAGATTGACTATGACACACGAAAGATTAAATATGAATTGATCATATAATTATCAATTAAAAATGATATATTAACAAATCTAAAATATAAAACTTTGATAAATTAAAACTAAAAGAATAAGTTTTAACTAAGTTTTATGGCTTAATTGCACTGTAGGTCCCTGTGGTATAATTTTTTTACAAATTCATCCATGTGGTATCACTTTGTACAAACAAGTCCTTTTGGTCACACTTCTATGTAAAAGTTAGTCCCTCCATCCATCAGGCGTTAACACACTAACGGAATGAGAGTCGGTCGACCGCTACAAAGAGACATCTTGCAGCGGTCGACCGGTTCATGTAGTAGTTGACCAATTAATGTAGCGATCGACCGACTCTTCGTTAGTGTGTTAACGCCTAATGGACGGAGGGACTAACTTTTACCTAGAAGGGTGACCACAGGGACCTGTTTGTACAAAGTGATACCACAGGGGCGAATTTGTAAAAAGGTTATATCACATAGACTTACAAAGCAATTAAGCCAACTTTCAATAACGATTGCATATTTGTAGATATTTTATTATATTATGAGCATCGAATATCTTTCTATTTATATTACTTTTAAATTAATTTTAAAATTTTAATTAAATTAATTTAAATATGTAGCAAATCATTTGAACGGTAACAAAGGTTGTCCGAACGATTATTTGGCATCGATAATGTGCGCACACATAACTACCCGTTTGCACACTGGGCGTTTAATTATTTCATTCGAACGGTTATTCTCGCATGCACACGGTCTGTTATTAAGCAAGCGTGAGCACGATACAACAATATGTTCGAACGTGTTCGTCTGAATAAGCGTCCGAACCGTATACGTAGTCGTTCGAACAGGTTCTGAGGATGACAAATATGTATTTCGTCATAAATGAAACAACAGTGCGAACGTCTTTACGATAGCATCCGGACTCTATGTAAGACCGTTCGAACAATGTTATATAATCGTGCGCACGAATTATACATGACGAAATTCATTTCGTCACCTTGGATAAACTGTTAGCATGAGCGGTCCGAACGTGTAGAGAGTACGTTCGCACAGCTCATGCGAACGGATGAGACAAAACTAGCCGAACGGTTTGAAGCGACAAAAAGCCAAAATCGTCACCTAAAATTTTGGCTGACGGGCTTTAGGTGACAAATCGGTTTTGTCACCCAAAATTATAGCTGACGAACTGGGCAAAAATTTGTCACCCAAAATTTGTTTTCTTGTAATGCCCTTTTGCATTGAGAACCGTCAGATTTCTCTGGGGAAAGGAAAAAGGACCATTTTCTTAAGACTTTTGACACTACGCCTGTGGCTATTATATATCATGCTCATCTCGATCGGCTTAAAGAAGAGAAGCCTTATGTCGAGGAGTACTCTGAAAGAAAGAAAGACATGGAGTTGATCCACAACTGAAGCTTCTGACATGATCTATAGGCTTATATTTTTTGCTGTAAAACCTCATTATGTGTATGATATGTTTAGTTGAAACTTGGTTCGGAGGGTATTAAAGTTGAGTCTCACATTGCTTTATTGTATTCAATAGCTTATAAATAAAGTCTCTATGTAACCTCATCAAATATAAGTGAAAAAACCAACAAGTCCAATTGTGCATTCCACGGTGGATGTAGGTCTACGGACCGAACCACTTAAATTTTGTGTCTCACTTATCTTTTATCTCCTTGTCTTAGTATAAATAATTTTTCTCAGTCTAAATTTTTATTTCTAAGAGAGGGGATGATCAGCGTGTATACAAATCTTCTTCTGGTGTTGAAATGAATTATATTTATGGCTTTTCAGCTCTTTGGCAAAGGTTGTTTGGGAGGTTTAGACTTCCTCTGCAAGACTGTCCAATCTAATATTCCAACGTCCAGAGATGAAGCATAGTGCAATTGATTAAAAAATATACATAAAATTCAAACAATTATGAATTGAATGAATTTGTACCTGAAACCTAACATGTGCAGACGCGCGAATCTCTAACGTGCTAAGCAATATTTCATTGACTCTTTTAATTGAGGAGGATGTACAACTTAAATTGAAATTAACTTAGAATTCCTTTTTTATTCACGTCCTCAACGAGTCAATGAACAGAGGCTGTACAGATACAGCCCTTCCCTTACACCTCCTAGACCTAGTGCTTTGCATGTTTCTTGTTTAGTACTAAACCAAATACGAAATGGATGCCGACAAATTAATAGCTTAAGAAAAATTTGATAATTAAATGCATGCTCAGGCGTGTGCCAGCTTTTCAAATGGAAACTCTGATGCGCACTAATTTGATAGTCGAACGGTGGGTTGCAAGATCGATTGCATCTGCTGAGTCAGTTTCGTCATCATATAGTCCATCCAATTTAGTCGTTGTGTCCTAAGTCACTAGGTCGAGATCTGTCTAAGATCTCCATTGTGTTCTCAGGCTATTCCTGTCGTCTAACTCTAGCAATCCGAGCGGCTTGCAGAGCTCGGCGTGTCTGGACCATCGATTTAGAGAGCGTGATCGTGTTGATCGACCCAAGTGGAAGCGCCCGTCACCACCATTGGGTACCATCATGACGTGTAGAAACTGAATCAGAAAAATATAGTACGACAATAAAATCGTAACATCAGTCTTCAAGGTCTCTACATGAATGGTGTAAATCGCAGCAACGGTACGATTTACACCATTCCTGAGTATTGTTGACAGTTTAATTTCTTCCAAGTGATGTGGAAGAATCCTGTCGGAGAATAACGGGGCGACTCTCGTGGATGGGTGCAGTGGCGGTCCAGGATAGTTGTTGCGATTACATGGATTTGATTGGTACGAGGGAATGGACTGTAAATCTATGCCGTCGAATGGTAAGCCAACGAAGATATGTTAGATTGATTTTTTTTACCCATTTTTTTCTTTCAATTATTAATAGTTTTCAGGACAACAATTTTTTTAATTGTATTTTAGAGTTCCATGAGAATAGATAAAAAATACAAAAATTATTCTTTATTATGATTTTTGAATTGCTTGAGAGTATACAGTAGAATGAGAAATTATTTTGGCATAATCTTTTTAGATTACTATTTAGCTGGGGAGTAGAGAGTAGGGTGAATAGGATTTTCGTTTACTTTTATATCAAGCTTCAGTTTTCCAATTGCTTATAAATTAGGGGAAAATAATATGTGTGTCCTTGTGGTATAGACTTTCTTGAATATGCTCTTAGGGTTCAATTTGTTTTTCCGCTATCCTTGTGGTCATATATGTTTCCTAAAAATGCCTCTTTGTCTACAAACTAACGGAATTTACTGAGCTGTCAAAAATATTCACGTCATGGCCAATAGAAACAGGGCACGTGTCCACTTTGCTGAATGGGTTAATGTCCTTGTGGTTTCCGTACAATCCACGCTGTCAACAAATTTTTTATGCCAAAAATGTCCCTGCCACTTCGACGTCTTCCCCAAATCAGTCGAACCTTTAATCCACGTCAAGGCCCCCATGGACATCTAGGTGATGGGCTGGCTGGATTCAACTTCCAGGAAGCCATGGACCCACAACGATTTGTTCTTGATCCAAACGAATCAAGCACTACATCCAGTAAATTGGTCAACACACAAATATATATTATCAGTGTGTCAGCTTGACCGGATGCATCTAAGTCGTTGTCCCATTCATTCTCTCATTCTTCATCCCAAAATGTTTTGGGGAAAATAGCTAGGGTTCAAGTGATTTGGGGAAAATAGCTAGGATTCAATAGCTAGCCTACGCCATGTGTGTTTTCTGTTTGAACTTTCTCCTGGTTGTCTTTTGATTGGTGAGAAAATGGGGATGTCACGAGTCTTGAACAATTGTGTGTTATGCTTTTTGTGGTCGGCTAAGGATGGAAAGACCAACTTAGCTTGTTTTCGTCTTCAACATCAGAATTTTCTTTCCGAGTTTTGTTTGGTCCTCGAGAAAGTTGAGGAAGGAGATATGCAACGTCCGGGCGGTCCTTTTACATTCGGACATCCTAAAATTTAAACGACGCAGTTTGACGTTCGTGCAAACGATTTATGCTAATGTTTGGCCGATTTTTGCTAGGTTGACCATGAAACGCTCTGAGAGAAGTATCACCAATGTCGGGGGACAAACAGAGCGACCAGCTTGGGCAGACGCCTATTTAACGGAGTTAAACGAGAGTATTCGAGCAATAGTGCAGCCGACACATTCGTTGTGCGTGGAGCTCCAATGCCGCTTGACCGGTCTAGAGACCAAACTTGTTCTAACGGATAGGGATATAACGGCAGAGCTGAATGTTATGCGGATGGAACTAATAAGGATGAGAGAACAATTGTCTCAATTGTCCCAGTCTGTCCATACCATTACGGTAGACACTCGTCAGAAGGGTGAATAATATGGAGGACCATTTAGCGCATGTTCGTGATACTCTCGGACAAGATTTGGACGAGCCAGAGGCAGCTCGTGATTTGGACTAGTTTTTTGTTTATGCTTTATCACTATTATTTATTTACCGTTTGAATGACCGTTTCTGACTTGTACTAGACATTATGATTGTGTTTTTCATTCGGCATTTGAATTATTTTTTATATTTTATATTAATTATGATTTTTCACTAGATTAAATTTATTACAATTTAAATGGATAATTAGTAAAATTAAATGGGTGATTACACTAACAGAATGGTTAGTGTAATTAGATTGTAACGGTTATAGTAATTAGCTTGCAATTAAATTAAATTGGTGATTAACATATATTTAATATAAAAGTATGTCTAGCTATATATATTCAAAATAAATAAATTAAGTTAAATATTTGTGTCAAATTACATTGCGTTAAATTGAATGGAATAAATCAAATCATTTACGTAAATTAAATCATTTAAATAAATTAGGTTTGTGAAGTAAAGTAAATTTAATGAATTTAACATGCGAAATAAATCTGCTAGCCGTTTGGACGATGTCAAGGAGCGTCCGGACTCCCATATCGCAACTGAGAGTAAATGAGGTAGGTGTTGGAACGGTTTAGGACACCGTCCGGACGTTCTAGTAACCGTCGCATGGTGTACACGTGTTTACGTTATACGAAAGTTGAAAATGGTTGTCACCATCCGCACGAGCTATAGACGTCCGGATGATATTCGTCGTTTATTTAGCCAAACGTACGCTTCCACGTCGCGTCAATTCATAGGGATTCTGTTCGCACGCCGTGATAAAACGTCTGAACGTGTTTATTGTGCCGAACCGTTTTAAACAGTTTAAATTTTAGCATTTAATACGAAGTACGTTGATTGGGCCACGTGTGTATAAAAGAGTCCAACCGGCATGCTTGGAGTCCATTTTGTTCGGATACTACTAACTTAAAAATCACAGTGAAGCGATCAATTTCTTCTAATTGCATCTAAAATATTGATTTAGCTACTGTGTTTCCAGTTTATCACGAGTTTCTTCGTTGAAATAGTTCTCCTTCAATGTGTAAAATGCTGGTCATATGCTTCCACTGTAAAGATCTTGAAATATTTCTCAAAGTTAAAATAGTTGATCTGAAGCGGTCTTAATTTAATTACCTCGTAAATCATTGGACACCGTAGCCTCGACCTCGTGATTTAACTTTTGAGGATGATGGTAAGCTATTTGCTAAAGAGTTTGTGCCAACCCCAGATCTTACTATTTATCGTAATAGTTATGAATTAAAGCTGTTTGTCAGAGAAATTACGTCGCATGGCGTAGGCTAGCTATTGAACCCTAGCTATTTTCCCCAAAACATTTGGGATGAAGAATGAGAGAATGAATGGGACAACGACGTAGATGCATCCAGTCAAGCTGACACACTAATAATATATAGCTGCGTGTTGACCAATTTTCTAAGGTGCGTTCGCACTAATAATTTTTTTCAAAATATTCTCTCTCCTAATAAAATACTTCAATATAATCTCTCTCTCCCATCAAAAAATATAAAAAATTACCTCTATCTTCACTTTTTCACTAAACCTAATACCATCACAAAACCCAACATCAAAAATATTTCAACACAAACACAACCTAAATGCAGTGCTTAATTCGTTTGGATCCATGGCTTCTAGCTAGCATAGCAGGATTTGCAAGTGAAAGCCTAGTGTCTCGATTCTCGGAGTCTCTTGATAGAGAATTTTTTTTGTAACATTCTTCTTGGAAGTTGAATCCAGCCAGCCCATCACCTAGATGTCGATGGGGGCCTTGATGGGGATTGAAGGTTCGACTGATTTGGGGAAGACATCGAAGTGACGGGCATTTTCGGCATGAAAAATTTGTTTACAACTTGGATTGTACGGAACACAGAGACATTAACTCAGTCAGCAAATTGGACACGTGCCCTATTTCTATTGGTCATGACGTGGATATTTTTGACAGCTCAGCAAATTCCGTTAGTTTGTTGAAGAATTATGGACTGGATGACATTTTTAAGAAACATATATGACCACATGAATAGCGAGAAAACAAATCGAACCCTAATAAAATATTCAAAAAAAAGTCTATATCACACTGTCACACATAATATTTTCGCCAAATTTATAGGCAATTGGAAAACTGAAGCTTGATATAAAAGTAAACGAAAATCCTATTCTCCCTACTCCCTAGCTAAATGGTAATCTAAAAAGATTCTGCCAAAATAATTTCTCATTCTACTGTATACTCTCAAGCAATTCAAAAATCTTAATAAAGAATAATTTTTGTATTTTTTTTATCTATTCTTATAGAACTCTAAAATACAATTAAAAAAAAATTTGTCCTGAAAACTATTAATAATTGAAAAAAATTGGGTAAAAAAAAAATCAACCTAACATATCTTTGGGCATGTTTGAGCCCCAATTAATTGGGCTCAAATTTTTAGGTTTAATACTAAAAAATTCATCACATAATTTTTTATTATTATAATATTTATTAAAAATCTTCTCTCTCTTCACTTTTTCACCAACTCCCATAACATTTCTTTACTTTATAATATTTCCCAAACTCCAATACCCAAAATTTTCAACCTCGTACATACCCGAATCGTTGGCTTACCAACCCATCCTCTCAAACCATTTAAACGACATAGATTTACAGTCCATTCCCTCATACCAATCAAATCCATGTAATCGCAACAACTATCCTGGACCGCCACTGCACTCATCCACGAGAGTCACCTCGTTATTCTTCAATAGGATTCTTCCACATCACTTGGAGGAAATTAAGGCTAAAATGCTCCGTACGTCCCTGGGGTATGACCATTTCCCAATTTAGTCCTTAGGGTATGAATTTCCCTTAAAAAACCCCTGGGGTTTGGCCCTATTCCCAGAAGAGTCCTGCCGTCAACTTAATGGACGTAATTGCTGACGTGGCTAACAGAAGACACGTGTTTGCTGACATGGCACGTTTAAAAATTAGAAAAAAAATAATACGAAGGCACGTGTATCTGAAATCCCTAAAATGCCCCAAAATTCCCAAAGGCACGTATATATACATTGGCTCTACTTCCTCTGTTTTTCAGGCTTTCTGTTCCTGCGAATCCCAGCTAACCTGCATGTCTCTGGAACACCACTGGCAAAATATAGCAGAGATTAATTTAGTAAATTTTATTTTCGCAGGAACAGAAAGCCTGAAAAACATATCCGGCTGGCACCACGAACCCGAACTCTTCTTCAGCTTGTACTAGGAGCTTCTTGAAGACTGGGTGATTCAGGTACGTGGCGCGCACCACGAACCTCCTGCAACTGGTGCCCACGCAGACTGCAACGTGTCCGGTTGGCACGTCGGACGGTATACGGCTCGCTGACATGCGGGCCTTGTTGCGCCACCGTCGCAGCATTTGGCGGAGCCTCACAATGTGGCGGATTTTGCTGCATTTCCCGAGTGCGGTTGACATTTTCCCGGGAAAGTGACGGATTCTTGTGGGTCTGGGTCTTGTGAGCTTCAACTCTTTGTTATTTTTTTCGTATTTTTTGCTATTGTATTTAAAAAACGTTAAGAATCTTGGGGGGGGGGTGGCACACTGGGAAGGAGGGAAGTTATATACCGATGGGATTCGAAATAACCCTTGGTTTTGGAGATAATTACGAGGTTATGTCTGCTGTTTCTGCATAAGTTGTTCAAGGGCAATGATTGAAATATTTATTTTGGATAAATATTTTATTTTTTCTAATTTTTAAACGTATCAGTCAGCAAACACGTGTTTTTTTGTTAGCCACGTCAGCAATTTTGACCATTAAGTTGATGGCAGAACTTTTATGGGAATAGAGTCAAACCCAAGAATTTTTTAACGAAAATTCGTAAGCTAATGACTAAATTGAGAAAGGGTAATGCGAAAGGACGTAAGGAAAATTTTAGCCGGAAATTAAACTGTCAACAATCCTCGGGAATGGTGTAAATCGTACCGTCGCACTAAAACGAGACAGACCCTCCTCCCATCACAATAGGCAACGGCGGAACCCTCCATGGAAGAGAAACGCAGCGAAGCCGGCGTACCGGCGGCTGGCGCAGAATCGCCGGCAGCCGAACTGGCCTCGTCGCGGCGCCGAGCAGGGTCCCAGAAAAGGAAAGCCAGCAATTTCAGCTCATCGAACTCTTCGTCCTTACCGTCGAAACGTGTCACTCGCGAGAAGGCCTTGCTGTCCCACCCTCCGATCCACAACGGTCCGTTGACCAGGGCGCGCCAGGGCCCCAACAATCTCGCTGCCGGGGCCGTATCAGGTTTGGGTTCGGGGGCTGGTGGACTGGCCGCCTCGGCCTACGGCAAGAAGCCGCATGAGCATGCTTCGCAGGCAGACGCGGCGGTTGTGGCGGAGGAGCTTAGTAAAGAGAGAGAGTTGGAGGCTCTGGAGGCTGCGATGGCAGCTGAGTTTGAAGCTGTCAGATCTCGTGGCTCTAATGCTCACGTGGTTCCCAGCCATTGCGGTTAGTTTTGGTTTGAAACCCTAATACGGTGACATTTTCAAGAGTAAGTTAATTATTGGTGCTTGGTTGCTGAGAAAAGTAAGGAAAGGAAATGAAAATGTTATATTGAATTTTGTTGCTTGTTTTGTTTCCCCAAATAAGAAGAACCTGTGCTTGATTCAGTTGTAAAAAATTGCTGCATGTCACACTTTGCTCCCGTAGGTTCTAATTTTTAGGGTGCAAATTTGGGTGATTTCTTTTTTTATTATCTTATTTTCCCCTAAGTATTCAAGTATTTTCACTGCTTGTTGTACTACTTGCTTCTTGATAATTTTGTTTTTCAATTGTTTTGAAGTCTGAAAAAGTGGGAATTTCACTCTTAACTAAACCACAATGGTCCGCTTTAGGTTTTAATTGATTTCTGGTTTCTCCTTTCTTTGTTATCCAATAGTTTCAAATTCTTGGAAAATTAATGGAGCCGTAATGTCAGAATTTTATAATTAAATGCTTAATCGGACGTCTCATTAAATATCTTATAAACAGTTTTTCCGCTTTGGTTGGTTGCCTAGAAGTGTGAGGAAAGGAACGAAAATGTAGTTCAGAATTTGTTTGGGTTTCTTTTTCCCCCACGAGGGGGGAGGAGGAGGATGAACTGAAGAATTTAGCTGAAGTAAGTCTGAGTAAGTCTTGATTGGGTGAATTTATAAGTTCAAGTTTTGCCTTTTCAGCCCTGAGTATGAAAGTGATTTTTGACACAACAAAGTATACTGAGTTCCTTTCTGAGCATGTAAAGTTATTTCCTCTATTATTCCTTTGCCGTGGAAACGAGACTGACTTACTTGTAAAGTTATTTCTCTTTCTTTTCTTCCTTTACCATGTGAAGTTATATTTATGTTGAAATTCTACATCTATCAACTAGACTGAGTTATTCTCTTTCTTTTCTTCATTTACCACATATAGTTACATTTATGTTGGATCTCTGCACATATATACCCATGAGAATCTTAAAGTTGATTTTAGTTCTGTTCATGTGGGGCAACAATTATTTAAACTTGATTCTCTCCTTCCTTTGGCTTTTCAGGTTGGTTTTCATGGACAAAAGTTCACCCCGTTGAGGAGCGCATATTGCCTTCTTTCTTCTATGAGAAGTCTGAGACTCGGACTCCTGATATGTATATGGAGATACGAAATTGGATTGTGAAAAAATTTCATTTTAGTCCGAACACACAAATTGAATTGAAAGACTTGTCAGAGCTTGAAGTTGGAGACTTGGATGCAAGGCAAGAGGTGATGGAGTTTTTGGACCACTGGGGTTTGATTAATTTCCACCCTTTCCCACCAACAGATTCTGATGTGCCTAGCGCTGACAATGACAGCACAACTGAAAAGGATTCTTTGGTTGAAAAGTTATATCACTTTGAAACCCCAGTATTGTGTCCATCTGTTGTTCCAAAAACTAATATGACTGCTCCAGCTGTGCCATCTGGGCTTTTTCCTGAATCTGCAATTGCTGAAGAGTTGGCAAGGGCTGAGGGACCAGCAGTTGAGTACCACTGCAACTCTTGTTCAGCTGATTGCTCTCGCAAGCGCTACCATTGCCAGAAGCAGGTTCGTTGTTCCATAAAAATTCAGTATTTGGACGTTTAATTAGATGGTATGCTAATTATGAGAAAACAATTGGTTGAGCTTGATTGTTGTTTGTGTTAAGAGTTCCTATTGTCTGCAATTGCAGTGGATCTTGCTGTAGTTGATTGAAAATTTGAATACCTTTCAGTAGTTTTCATCAGTTGTTAAAATAGAAATCTACCTCTAAAGTAGTCAAAGCATAAATCAAAGTCGTTTTTTCTCTTCGAATCCAAGAGATTCCTGGCATAATCTGTCAGTTTATCTTAAGAAAGTGTGCATCATCTCTGAATCCATTTCTACATGAGCAATGTCTTGCACCTGCTATTTAGAAATAAAATAGTCGAAATGTATCTTCATGTAATAATGAAATTATGTAAGTGATAAATTTTGAGTATTTTCTTAATGAAGAGCAGTTTCTTGATATGTCATTTCTCTACATTTTTATTTTGCGAGTCATAGTTTCCACATGATTCTGTGCTATTCATTGATGACGTTTGTCTTTGACAGGCAGATTTTGATCTCTGCAGTGATTGCTTCAATAATTTTAAATTTGGTTCTGGCATGTCCTCATCGGATTTCATTCTCATGGAGCCTGCTGAGGTTCCTGGGGTAAGCAGTGGGAAATGGACAGATCAGGAAACTCTCCTTCTGCTTGAAGCGCTGGAACTCTATAAAGAGAACTGGAATGAGATTGCAGAGCACGTTGCCACAAAGACAAAAGCTCAATGTATATTGCATTTTCTTCAAATGCCAATTGAGGATACATTTCTTGACTGTGATGCTGATATTGACACTGTTTCGAAAGAAAATGTGGACTCAGCTGCTACCAAAATTGATTCTTCTGTCTCTAAAGATGCACCTGATACAAAGGAAGTTAAGACTGGTGCTAGCGAAGGTCAACCTTTGACTTCCCCTATGGAAACTTCAAATACAGAAGATATAAATGAAGTGAAGGCTGGTGAGGAGTCAAAGCCAGAAGATGGAAGTGAGAAAAAAGGTGGTGAGGAAACTTCAAGGCCAGAAGATACCAGCGAAGTTCAAGTTGATGAAGAGGCAGATGAAAACTGGGCATTGAAGGCTCTTAGAGAAGCATTTGAAGCTGTTGGTTATCTTCCAGTACCTGATCACCCGTTGTCTTTTGCTGAAGTTGGAAACCCTGTAATGGCATTGGTAAGTTGAGTGGTCATCTGCAGAAAATCAATACCCTCTCGTGGGTTTATCTGAAGGGATTTAATGATGTCTACACAATCTATCTATTATACAACTCATGGGATTATCTCGTTGTACTTCTAAGTTTCCAATTTTAACACATTTAAAGACTTGGAGGATATTTAAAATTGAGTGTGTAGATTCATGCATACGTGCATACAATAAGTATGCGGACATAAACATAGATATGTTAAATGCTCTTTAATGTTTATGTAAATCTCCCCATATATTAAGGCTTCACTCCTCACTTTGCAAGGGGTAAAACATACCTGTCATTCTCTTTCCTTATATTTTTTTGCTCAGTCACACTCCTTAGAGGTTGCTCTCTTTTACAGGCACTGTTCCTGGCACGGCTGTTAGGACCTGATTCTGCGATGGCTTCGGCCCATGGTTCATTAAAATCCATATCTGGTGGATCTCCTGCCATTGAGCTGGCTGCTAGGCACTGTTTTCTTTTGGAAGATCCACCAGATGACAAGAAAGAGCTAGTTGCTTCTGAGAGGTATGTTACTTCCTATGGAGCTTATATTTCTTTGTATGTTCCTGAGTTAAATCTAATTTTGGTGAGACATTTGCTGTCTTGCTGAAAATGTGGATAGGGATGCCCAGGCAGCTGGGAATCTAGAAGGCAGAGAGGAGAAAGAGGATAATTCTTCCTTGGTGTTTGATGACAGACATTTATCTGATGACCCCAATAGCAAGAAAACTGAAGATTGTTCTTCCAAGGGAACTCTGAATGTTGAAGGGAAAGCGCATACTGCAAAGGAAAAGGACACTATAGCCTCTTCTGAGGAAGTTAGTCAGCTTAATTTGGATGATACAAGCAATTCAGAGTTACCAAAGGACTCACAAAGTACTGCAAAAGAATCAGATAATTTGACATCCAAGGTGGAGCTTCCACCAAGTTCTGTGGAGGAGTCGGAAGAGAAAACTTCAGTTGGAGAGCCTTCTCATCCTGCTGAAGCACCAAAGGATGTACAGATGGTATCTGATTCTCTGCCAGCTGAAAAGAGTGAGCTTCAGCAACCAGGTCCATCAGATTCAGTGAGAGACCCACCACAACCTATGGAGACACCAGGGGATGTAGACATGTCCGATTCTCTGCCCTCAGAGAAGAAGTTGGATGAGGTTACTCCAGATTCAGTTGGAAAGCCTCTCCATCCCACTGAGCCATCAATGGATATAGGTATGGTGTCTGATTCTCTGCCCTCTGAAAAGAATCAGCCTCAGCAACCAGTTACATCAAATTCAGGTGAAGAGCCCTGTCAGCGTACTGAGGCACCAAAGGATGATGTTATGGTGTCTGATTCTCTGCCCTCAGAAAGGAATGAGCCTCAGCAACCAGTAACATCAAATTCAATGGTTGAAAATGGAGCAACTAAAGGTCTCTCTCCCTCTCTTCTCTCTCTCTCTAGTAGCATAGATATGACACTATTATCTGAACGATGCCAGGAAATATAGATTAAGAAAAACTACACAAGTTTAGTATTGAGTGGGATGAAATCGTAGGGTGGAAAATAAGTGACCTGATGGTATAAGCATATCATGATTTTTGGAAGTTTTTTGGAGAAACTTTTGGAATTTTGCAAATTTCTTAAATGCCTGCTAGTTATACTTGAATTGTTAGTAAACATTGGAACATTTTATCATCGTTAACTTTTTGCTGCACAGAAATGACACGTATTTCTGTCAGTTTGACTAATATAGTGCAATTGTATTTGTGATACTATGATTATGTTTCCTAAGTTATTATTTCTTTGCAGGTGAGGGCCAAATTGAAGATGGTAAAAGGGTTAAACATGATTCTACAGAGAGAAAAAATGAGAGCAAACTCGATAAAGTAAAGCGTGCTGCAGTTACGGCACTCTCTGCAGCAGCAGTAAAGGCAAAACTTCTGGCAAACCAGGAGGAAGACCAAATCCGACAACTTGCTGCCTTTTTGATAGAAAAGCAGGTACCATCATAGCCAAACAAGCTCTTATTTTTGCCTTTTGTTGTTGATTTTGGGAGTTTGAATTGGTGGTTTCTGTTTGCTTCAGTTGCACAAGTTAGAAAGCAAATTTTCATTATTTACTGAGATGGAAAGCGTGGTGATGAGGGTAAGGGAGCAATTGGACAGGTTGAGGCAGAGGCTTTACCATGAGCGGGCACAGATAATAGCAGCTCGACTTGGTTTACCAGCGTCTTCATCTAGAGCAATGCCACCATCGTCTACCAACAGAATTGCCACAAACTTTGCAAACTCAGTTGCAAGGCCCCCAATGAGCATGACTTCCCAAAGGCCACCAATGATAAGACCCATGGGCACAGTGGATCCGTCCTTTTCAAACCCCTTTACATCCAATACAATGCCTGGAACTTCCATTCGGCCATCCAGCCAGGACAAGCTTTCTTCAGTCGGGACAAAGTAAACTTCGAGGACATGATAAAAGATTTCATTCATTCTTATCCACCACTAAATACTGCCGGGTTTTCAGAGTGAGTACAAACCATTTTTGTTGTTGTTGAGATTATATTGTTATTTCTACCAAAACTTGATGAAATTAATGGTAGTCCAACTTCCAAGAATTTAGATTGTTCGCAGAGTTTGGGGCTTGGTTTCGGAGATTCTTTCAATGAGCCAATTTATTTTGTTGATGATAGAAGTGAATATGAGGTGCAAAAAATGCTTGATTGGAAACTAATATGGCTTTTAAGGCCACGTCCTGTAGGTTGACATCGGCCGAATTTTGTAGTGGCTGGAACCCCTTAGATGCTAGGTCCGGGTCCTGTTGTGGGGGCACCATGCAAGTTGCAAAATGCTTGATAGGAAACGATCTGGCTTTTCTATCGGTATCATATTTTTAGCCGTCGACGAGATTAGTATGTTACTGCTGACAGAAGGAAGTGCAAGGATTTGTCAAACTAAATTTATTAGATAGTTTGACCTGGGTCCATATGATTTGCTTTAAATTTCAAATTACGGTGCATCATATGCATGGAACTATTTCACTGAAGGGCCACTTTTATCATTCTTTTCTCTTTAATTACAATGACAAGATCGTCTGTCATTACCAAACATGTTAGCAGCCCAAGATGTTAATGTTTAGTTTTTGTAGTAATTAAATGGTTTCTGCTGTCACGTGCACTTATTTATTAAATTGCCCATTTGTTCATTTATGAAAGAGTTCTCTCTAACAACCATCTCTCCCCAATTTGCTGGACTGTCTTGTTTCCCTTTGACAGCCAGTTAAATATGATACAAAGTTCGGTTCTGACTTTCCAAACGTAAAGGCTACCTGGCCAATTCTTTGAAGGTCTAGTCAGCTTTAACTCCAAAAACAAGAGCAATGGGAGATCATCAATTGGGATTGCAAAATCAGCAAGCATCCCATCATGTTATGATAGGAAGAAGAGCAGGATCTATTGGCATCTTCCCCTGCTACGCCATTTTCCAGCAATGAATTGGTTTTGAAGTCGAAATTTCTCAAGGTTAATTGCAGTAACTAACAGCTAGGGATTTGCTGCGGTTGGTAATTAGTAAGGCTAGGTCAACTTGAATAGTATTTTTACATATGCAACTTGTATAGGCAAAAATTTGTGCTGACCTACTGATCGAAGTACTCCATTGTTTTATGAATAACTGTTTTGTCGTCTAGAGGGCATTTTCTGACCTGTAAAGTTTACAAGTGATTTGCTTTTCCGTTATTTCTGTTAAGAGCGAGTTGCATCAACTTGGAATTGGAGTTGACCCGAATGAAAATCTATTATAGATAAGCATTGGGCCTTTACGTTTTGTGGTTTATTCAAAAGTTGGGTTAGTAATTTTTGGAGGACTCAAAAGGCTTTGACTCGAACACTCAATTTTGACATTAAGTGGTCGGCAGGCGAAGCAGCTTGCTGTTACAAGAAACTTTTCATTAAATTATGCCAAGTTTGGACATTGGCTGGTGCATGTTGATGGCAAGCTAGCTGCTACCATTGAGCAGTTTGTTGTAAGCTTAGACTAATATTTCAAGGCTTCATCCCCAGCTGCCTGCAATTCGGCAATCTTATATTACAGGAGGATCTTTTCGTGGACTTTCTCCTCGACACAAACTGGTACTGCTTCTTATCGAACTAGGAGAGAGATCCGCGTGAAAACATTACCAAGATGGAGCACGCAAAGTCAGCTATTTTTACCTTTCATCTTAACCCCAAGTTCTATAACCATTATAATCCGAAGTCCCCAATTAGAGATATAGAGATTTCTTTTTCTCTTAAATTTCTCCTTTTCCTCCTTTTCCGTTTCTTTTGATATTTGCTATTGTAAAGCTTTAATGCCCATTCTGCAATCTCTGAACGTTCTAGTAGAACAATTCTGTGACCTAAAAGTTGAATATAACAATTAATGGCCTCCAGAATTTGCTGTCAACATCATCCTCAATAAAATAACTTAACTTGATTAAATAAAGCAGTACTTACACAGAGGCAACAAATAACCAAATCCAACAAAGATTACTGGACCAAGTTGTTTTGACACACATTAATGCACAGCATAGCCTCATACATACGAATAAAAAGGGCTTTAATGGGAGCAAATGTTGTTAATAACTTCTAAAAGATTATTTATTTCTACTTGGAAAAAAATCAGCAAATATATTTAGCATTCGCAACCGGTTGTTCGCTGCTGACTGCTGCTTGCAACATCAATGGTGTCCGGCAAGTATCTTCGTGATGCAGAAAATCCCAACAAGAAAAACAAGGATCAAAAGCAACATTAGTATACATACCCATTCAGAAAAATATATTGTGGCTGTAATAAACACCGTTGATGTGTTTGACCTTGGCAATCACACGATGCTGGGGAAATATACATTCTCAAAAGATACTTTTCTCTGATTGCAACAAATTTTGATTTTGACTATTGAAGATGTTCTTTTAATCATGACCCGAAAATTAAAGATGGTGAAGGAAGCAATTTATGTTTCAGTGAAAATTTTAAAACTAGAGTAACTAATAGAAGGATCTATGCCCATAATATCATAAATTACCAAGCAAGACAAAACAGTTATCACATCTCATCATGGAAGCAGATGAACAAAATTGGAAAGGATGTTTCCAAAAATCCATGTAATCAACATGTATCCAGTCTCTTTACACCCTAAAAACATGTAGCTAATGTATGTGTCGACTAATCTTCTTAAACTGATGTCGTCGGTTATTTCAATAATATGTAAAAATCGAGCGAAATTTTTTCAACTTACATCTCTTCCTCTTCACCACTCTGCAGGGCATTCTTAGCTATGCATTGGAAGGCTTCTTCCACATTTAAACCCTCCTTGGCTGAGGTCTCAAAGTATGGAATATTTCCTTTTGATGCACACCATGCACGAGCCTTTTTCTCTGAAACCTAGGAAGTTAACAAAAAGATACATGTTTAATTCTCGCACGAAGGGTATCAAGGCCACAAGAGTGTGAGGACGAAAGAGATAGAAAGAGAAGGAAACAATTCCAAGGAAATACATACCACTCTACTATTTCCACCATCTACATCAATCTTGTTTCCTAGAACAACAAATGGGAAATTTTCTGGATCTGAAGGACTTGCCTGCAGAAGGTTTCTCATATCATTGCCGCAATTTCAAAAATTTTCTTTCATTTGAAAAAAACCACAGGAGGATCTGTAGAGATGCAACTTTTTGAAAATCTTGTAAAATCAAGGCAAACCTGAATAAGGAATTCTTCTCTCCAGTTGTTAAGGTTGTCAAACGATTTCATTGAATTAACATCATATACAAGAACACAGCAATCAGCACCCCGGTAGAAAGCAACACCTAGGCTTTGGAATCTTTCCTGGCCAGCCGTATCCCAGATCTGCAAAATGCAAAAGAATGCGCACTGAAATTTCATGAAAGAAATGTCTAAAGTTCCTTCAGAGTCTGACGGCACATGTGGCAAGATAAATACAGATGTAGGTTGCACTCCACAGGATCTCTTCATGACATGAAGATGTAGAAGAAAAAGATCAAAACTTTCTCCTCGCTTGAAAACAGGGAAAGGGATAACAATCAAGGATACAATTAAAACAGAGTTTCATTGCAGTTGGTGCTTTCTAATCCTTGCGAAAGGGCAATCCACAAACTGTAGTCCACAATAGCATTATAGAAGAGTATAGCTCAAAAGCAACATAGGCATACAAGTCCACAAACATGTAATTTCAGATGTTAAATTATTACAGTCCTCAAAATGGCACTAAAGGACCTGGACTTTAAACAAGTAACATATTCAGTGGTGCAGGACCCACAAACAGATACCCCTGAGCTTGCAAATTGTCAAAGCCAAAATCAGGTAAGATTAAGAAAAAGACCCTGGAGACTGAACCAGGCAACCTAAAAATAATGAAGGGTTATTCCCAGATAGACTTCCAATTAAAAATGGTGCAGTGAAATGGTCCAAAATCATCTGGATGTCTTAGACCTTCACTCTGTAAATGCTGCAGGTGGTCACGAGGGATCTATAAATGGTTGGATTCTGATATTTCATGGAAGAATAATGCAACCCTGAGATAAGCTGTCTATAGGAACGTTGAGGACATGTTCAAGATCTTAACAATCCTACAGTAAAAAATAATAATAATAATGCCCCCCTCCCCCCTCCCCCCAAAAAAAAAAAAAACAAAAGTTATCTTTCTTCAGTTAGCAAGAACTTTATAAAGTAACTTTTCCCCCTCTATCCAGCATAGCAATATATTTAGGAAATGTCTAGTTTTAACATACACCAACGTTCATCTTCTCATTTTCTTTGACTGTGAGTGCATAATCACCCATTTGGTAATCAAAATACTGAACAAATGATAAAGAAAGACAATGCAGAAATAATCGTCAGATATAAACAGGAATTACCAAAACCTAAGATATCCTAACAAAAGAACACAGCTCAAGCACACTCAATCTTGAATAGCATGGGCACATACAAACACAATTCGTACCATAGGAAACAGAAACTTCCTCTTAGATCGAAATTAAGGAAATAATCAGTGCATATTTAACCTGTAAGGTGAAAAGCCTATCTTCGAATTGCACTTCTTTCGTCAAAAAATCTGCTCCGATTGTCGCCTTGTATTGATTGCTAAACTTCCTATTTACGTATCTATTAGAAATATGTCAAGGAAAAGAGCACCAAACTCCTCGGAAGCAACTGCTTTTCTCTAACACCATAACGCCTAATTTAAATGAAATAACCAATGCAAACACAAATTACATGGCTAATCTAATATCAAGCTGCTGAAGGATACTGATTCATCAAGGAAGTCTTTCCCACCCTGTAAAACACAGATCAAGTCAATTATCATAAACAGATGGGACCAAAATTCGAGTTTGAATAACCATCCACTGAGAGTATTTAACTTGCTGAGTCCATCTAAACTAACTAAAAAAGACGACTGGATTACAAAATCTGCTATATTAATTTTCCTAATTATTTATTCAGGTCAGCAAATTCTATACAAAATCATATGTGGAATATCCAGTTAGATCAAGCTCAATTAAAGCAAGCAATCAAATTCTTCAGCAGAGTACCAAAAATTCCTGCTATTCCAGATCACTCTGAATAACATAAGTAAGATCTCGAAAGTCAGACAAATATCTCCCTCTAAAACACTCCTATTGAAAAATCAAAGCTCACAATTCACACATGAACATACAAAGATGTATATATTCAAACAGAGAAATTGGAAGAGAGAGAGAGAGAGAGAGACCCGCTGTCGCCGAGGATGATGACCTTCAGAAGGGTTCTTCTACGGGAAGGCATCGTACGGTTACGGAATTGGATTCGATCAGAATCAGAGTTTAGGGAGCTTTTGTGGTGTAAGTGGCTATTCTCCTCTCCCCCTTTTTATTTTCCCCCCCTAGCTCTCGCTCCGTGCGTGAGCGAGACACTTCTCTGAGCTGGTCGGAAAGCTGTCTGACCTGTAGTTCGTAAGTAATAAGTATACCCTTTAGAATAATATACTATTTGTTTTCTATCTCATTTTATTTTCTCCGTAAAACGGAGTCGCGTGGAATGCAATCGATCATGTGAAACCTCGTGGCTCGTTCCTGGATGCCAGCTAATCGCTACAGTCCTTGCTTCAAAAAATAACAGGCAAAACAAACAAAAAGTCAAAAAAAACCTCTAGGGGTACAATAATCTCTACGAACTTAGCCAAAAATAATAATGTCGTTTCAGACATTTATCCAGGCTCCATTTGAAATTTGTTTTTTTTTCCTTCAGCAATTTTAGAGTAACTAGCAGATAAATAGAAATGAATCACAAAAAATAATTAATTTGTTGGTGTTAATACATGATAGTAATTGATTCTACACAGTAATTACGTATATTTGTTGAAAATTTTGAGGCCCAAAATTTTCAAAAAAAACTTTTCACAAACTCTAATAAACAAACGTAAAAGAAACACTTCAACTTCTCTAAAAATTTCGATAAACAAACGCGTCATTATCTCTTCTGATCAAAAAATTTGAAATATGTGTTTCTCTCTCTATTCATATCCTTTGACCAATTTAATATCCTTCATATCTATCATTATCTCCCTCTTCTACTTTTTTTTTTTCGAAGTTTCTTAACGAGTTGGATAGCCTATTATCATCTGCTGAACACACCACACCTTAGTCCTCAGAGATAAGTTATTATGATCTTCGTGACATTTGTTAGGCCATTTGCAGGTAATGAGCTCGATAAGGGATATTCCAAAGGAATTTTAAAGTTTGCCGAGGGTCGTCCTCGTTCGTTGTATTGAATTTGCTACACCAATCATCGCGTCTGCCGAAAAGGAGGTGCCCGGTCCTAACCCTGACCTTTTGACTTGCAGAAGACAAATACCCTACGTTTTAGGTGTTATATTGGTAAGAGTCCAGTTCAGCGTAAAATTAGCAACCACCGAGAATCCTCTTTTTGGTTAAATATAGTGAGCCCACACTGAGAAGGATTGCCTAGTTTATAGGAGGTGATCAGGGGACGAAACACGGGTCTCCGTTTCTTTCATGGAACTATTAACTCGCAGCATCGCTTTTCTGATCTCCTCCATTTGAGAATGCTCTTGCGGCCTCTTCTCCATCAGGTACACCCTCGTTCTTATTCTCTCTCACAGGATGATCGTAAGCATTAAGCAATGGCTTTCATTAGATTATACATCGTTGTTATTTTAACTTAACGTAACAGCACTCTCATTATGTGTCCAAGTTGACGTTGTTTAATTACCTTCCGATTAATTTGTTCTCTTTTGCTGAATTAATATGTTTGGTTTAGTGATCATTCATCGTTTGGAGGGAGCCGCGGGGTTTGTCAGGCAGCTTTTGAGGATAATTAATCTTGGTCGGGGACTCCTCCAATGGCTTCTGGATCCTCGCCGCCGTCGGATTCTCCACCTGCGCCGACTACAACTTCTTCGGTAACATCACCACCACCCTCATCATCACCCCCGCCATCATCGTCACCGCCACCAGCATCTTCACCACCTCCACCACCACCAGCCTCTCCATCACCACCACCACCAGCCTCCCAACCACCTAAGCATTCACCTTCTGCACCACCCCCGCAACACTCAAGCTCCTCTCCCCCTCCCTCTTCCAAAACATCTCCATCTCCCCCACCTTCAGATGGTGGAAACGGTAGAAATAATTCACCGCCACCGCCACCACCACCGCCTCCTCCTCCACCACCTTCAACACACAATTCATCCAAACATTCGCCGCCGGTGCCACAACAACCCTTACCTTCAAGCCGTTCGTCATCTGATTTTAATTCATCGGCATCCAAAGATGGTTCATCCTCAGACTCGACGTCAGTGCCTCTTATAGTAGGAGTTGCGGTTGGGGCAGGCGTGTTGCTTGTCGTCATGATTCTGCTCTACTGTTTATGCACCAGAAAGAAGAAGAAACAGCAGAACTTCTACCCCCCTCATCCTCCAAGAGGTATCTAACACTTTTCTTACAACCTAATTATTCTTAGGCTTAATTACCTCACCGGTCCCTGTGGTATTCAATTTTTACAAAATAGTCTCTGTGGTATGACTTCCAACAAAATGATCCTTGTGGTATAGTTTTGAGACAAATTAGTCTCTGTGATATGACTTTCAACAAAACGGTCTCTGTGGTATAGTTTAGAGACAAATTAATCCCTCCGTCCAACTGACGTTACCCACTTAACGGGAGAGTGTTGTACATGCCACTTGTCATTCACGCGTTGACACGTCAGCAGTCGTCGTGGAAGATGAATCTCGCGCGTTTATTCCACCGGATTGATCCAATTGAGTTTAAGGCTGAGGCTGAGACTAATTCTACGAGCTAAAAGAAGTATATCACTCGTGATTTTTATACCATTCGTGATTTGGATACTAATGCTAAAAAACACGTGTCAACGCATGATCTGGACAGAGAGACTAATTTGTCTCAAAACTATACCATAGGGACCGTTTTGTTGAAAGTCATACCACAAGGACTAATTTGACTCGAAACTATACCACAAGGACCATTTTGTTGAAAGTCATACCACAAAGACTATTTTATAAAAGTTGGATACCACAGGGACCTGTAAGGTAATTAAGCCGTACTCTTATTATGGAACTTCTATTTGCATGGTCGGGATGGAAATTGTCAATTCTTAAGACTAAAGATTGCAATTAATTGTTGTTAGTCGTAAAATGAGATTTCAAATCTCAAAGAACAAAATTGTCACTAGATACAAAGACTTGAAGTCCCATGCATATATACACATGGCAAACGAAATTTTGAACTAGCATTTCTAATGATATGGAGCAAATATCGATTATTTCTTTTTTGGCTTTATACAAATGATTGATTATTTCCTCAGTAGTATTCCTCTACCACAATACCTTGGAATGGTTTGTCTTTAATAGGATACGAGTATATTCCTGTTGTGTAGCGTTTTCTCTCTTTTTTTTTCCCTTTAGGTGGAAAAGTAACAAAAGAAAATAATCGTTTAACTCATTAATTACGTCTTATCTCACTAACTTTTTTTAGTTAATTGGTTTGGAGTAATGTGTTACGTGTAGAAACTACATCGAATTCTTAATAACGACTACAAGTTTTGACAATTCATATCAAAGAGTCCAAACCGTTAAGAATATGTACACCTTGACCTTCTCGTCATGTGCAGGTGGCGAGTATTACGATTCGAGATGGAAAAACAGCACCCAACCGAGCGACCACGTTGTAAACATTCCTCCACTTCCTGCTGGGGGCTACGGAGCTTGGCAAGCGCAGCCTCCACCGCCGCCATCATTCCCCATGAATGTTAGTAGTGACTTCAGCTCCAACTTCTCCGGCTCCCATGGTCCTGCCTTGCCACCCCCACACCCTTGCGTGGCTCTTGGATTCAGCAAGAGCGGTACCTACACCTATGATCAGCTAGC
Source organism: Myrica gale (assembly GCA_963930655.1). Lineage (NCBI taxonomy): Eukaryota > Viridiplantae > Streptophyta > Magnoliopsida > Fagales > Myricaceae > Myrica > Myrica gale. The sequence goes on along the minus strand of OZ005606.1, from coordinate 8,910,652 downwards.
GGCTGCAACCGGCGGCTTCTCCCAGGCTAACCTATTGGGTCAGGGAGGTTTCGGCTACGTACATAAAGGGGTGATGAACGGGATCGAAATTGCGGTGAAGAGTCTCAAATCGGATAGCGGGCAAGGAGAGCGCGAGTTTCGGGCCGAGGTTGAGATCATTAGCCGTGTCCATCATCGCCACCTTGTGTCACTTGCTGGGCACTGCATTGAAGGAGGCAGAAAGCTGCTGGTTTATGAATATGTTCCCAATAAAACCCTAGAATACCACCTTCATGGTATATTTTACAGTCCCATGTTACTCATTTGGCTTTATGCATCATATATACTCGTTTTAATCATTGTAAGTAATAAGTACAATGTGCACTATATATGGAATAATATTCTGTAGGAAAGGATCTCCCGACCATGGACTGGGCCACTAGACTCAAAATCGCAATGGGATCAGCCAAAGGGCTCGCTTACCTGCACGAAGATTGTAAGTGATTTCTCCATCAATCTCTCTCTCTCTCTCTCTCTCTCTCTCTCTCTCTCATCGATCGATCTGTTTGATATGTGTAGGTCACCCTCGCATCATTCACCGGGACATTAAAGGTGCGAACATTCTGCTTGACTACAGTTATGTAGCGAAGGTACGTGAAATATCGTTTCGTGCACAGCCTGCAAGGAGAAAAATAAAAGCAAAAATCCCTAAAATAACGATTAATGTATCTGTTAACTGAGCACTATTTAGTGATTTCGTGATTGCATCTGTTACTTTTTTATCAGCTGATTGGTGTAATTAGTTGAATATGACTAATTAACTCAGGTGGCTGATTTTGGGTTGGCAAAGCTAAAGCAGGACAACTTCACCCATGTGTCTACTCGCATCATGGGAACAATTGGGTAATAAGAAATTCGAAGTTCCCCTTCGTGCTATTTATATAAGCAAAATCTTGACAGAATTAATTGTTTTGAATAAACTTTCATTTCCATTCATTCTGAAAAGCATATCATTTCTGGGATTTTGATTTTCAGTAGTCCCAAACCCAATACAGAATGTTGATTTGACTATAAATGCAGGTACTTGGCTCCCGAGTATGCATCAAGCGGCAAGCTCACTGAGAAATCTGATGTTTTCTCGTTTGGTGTTATGCTTTTGGAACTGATAACTGGACGGCATCCTGTGCATCTCTCTGGTGGTCACTTGGAGGACTGCTTAGTAGACTGGGTTCGGACACTCTCCCCAACACATTGAATTACACTAAGCGGCTTTTTCATATCATTTGCTTTTATATATATCCAACGTATACTGTCAATGGAAAATCTTTATTAATGATTGGTTAATGAATCAACAGGCTAGACCTCTTTGTGAGCGCGCAATGGACGAGGGGAACTATGATGAGCTGGCTGATCCACGTTTGGAGAGCAATTTCGTCCCGCAAGAGATGGCACGCATGGTGGCATGTGCTGCTGCAAGCATAAGGCACTCTGCAAGATTGCGGCCTAAAATGAGCGAGGTTAATACTAATTAACCGTTATATAGTTTTAAATTAAGTCATATATATAGAGGAATGAGATTGGTGAACTATATTCTATGGAACAGATTGTACGTGCCCTGGAAGGTAACGTCTCATTGGACGACTTAAACAAGGGGGGAGCTCCTAGCCAAAGTTCGAACTTTGGGTCTAGTAGTGCTGAGTTTGATGCTGCCTCATACAGCGCTGACATGAAGAAGTTCAGGAAGATAGCATCGGGAGGCAACGATTACGTAAGTAGCGAATTTGGAGCAACAAGCGAGTATGGGCTAGACCCTTCCTCTTCAAGCAGCAGTGATTCCCAGGAGATCATGCCAAGGACGACGAGCCGGCAGCCATCGCTTGGTCACAATGCAAAGTCTTAACTTCCAAAATAATAAATAATTGATCAAACTAATCCGCTTTGAGTCTAGCTAGACTGTCGATCGGAAATTAAATGGACATTGGATTCCCCTTATCTCACTCCTCGTGACAATATATATAGGACTCACCATTAAATATGTCCATCGATTGATCGGCTGATGGCTGATGCTGACCTGCTGAATGCTATCTGTTGTCTAGGTTGTCGAGTTTAATTAGTATACTGTCATGTTTTCTTAGCCAACAGGATCGTTGTTCATTGATGGATCATGTTTTGCTGCTTTTGGGATTCGATGGGGGTGATTAATGAATCTGTGTTGGGTAATTATGCTCATATAAAAAGGTATCTGTTTTGGTGAATCTATGTTTGAAACAATAGAAGCAATTTTCTTTCAGCAAGCGAACTAGTGTAAGGGTGCTGATTGCCGAGGAATCATACAAAATTCAGATGGTAAAGAATCGGAAGCTTTTGGAACCCTTTTCTTCTGCTGTAAATTAAGATGGTAAAGAAGTGACGGGTACTGTTAAATTGTGTCAAGGATTTTATGTGGCTACCTGAAGCTATTTTTTTTTCATTTCAATAGTAGAATCAAACTTTACAAAAAAAAAATTACAATTGTAGAATCAAACTAAAATGCACAAAATGATAAAAAAAATTGATAGTTTATAACATAACAAAATTAATAATTTAAATCTTTAAATGACATTAATTTCATAATTTGAGAACTTATACACTTTCACCCACCAAAAGTGGAAATACCAGTTGTGGACAACCCTGGTTATTTTCCCTCTTTTGGGAAATTCACTTTTTAGTCCCTAGGTTTTTTACATTTTTTCATTTTATTTTTTCACTTTCAATTTTCAAATTTTTAGTCCTTGAGTTTTCTTTGTTTGAAGAAATGGTCCTTCCGTCAGTCTTCGTTCATATGTTTAATAAAGCTCTCTGACACGTCAACAAATTTGTAACGGTCAACCGCTTCATGTAAAGGTCGACCGTTCACTTTCAACACATATACCCGGTTGACCGCTTCATGTCGTTAAGCATATGAACGACAAACTGACGGAAGGATCATTTCGTAAAAAAAAATCCAATGACTAAAAATTTGAAAGTTGAAAGTGAAGGACTAAAATAAAAAAATATTCAAAACTTAGGGACTAAAATATCAATTTCCTTTTTCTTTTTATTAAGAACGAAATGCGTCCACCAAATGGGCAATAAAGTCATTCCACCTAGGAAATATGTTTTTACGCCCTTCCAGTCGGTTGGATCTCGGATGAGCGAAGGGTAATTCTGAAATTCAACTCTTATTCATGAGGTGGCCGTGGCACAGTTCCAGCAACTAGGCTAGGCCTGTCCAAAAAACCGGCCGGACCGGACCGGACCGGCCAAACCGGACCGGACCGGACCGGTTTTGACCCAAAACGGTTGACTTTTAGTCAATCGGGTTGACCAGACCGGTAAACCGGTGTATTCCGGTCCAGTTCCGGGTTACCCTCATGAAAACCCGGGACCGGACCGGAGTATACCTCTCCAAACCGGCCCAAACCGGAAATTGGCCCAAAATGACAAGGCCCAACCCAAAAACCTGCCCAAAATGGCATGGTCCAACCCAAAACCGGCCCAAAATGACATGGCCCAAACCGGCCCAAACCGACCCAGACCGAACCGGTTAAACCGGAAACCGGACCGGACCGGTCCGGTCATATAACCGGTCCGGTCCGGTCTATATACTTTGATAAAGTTCCGGTTTGGCCGGCCAAACCGGACCGGACCGGCTGTTGGACACCCCTAAACTAGGCACCTATAATACACTGCAAGTGTTACATATATTCCCGCACGGGATCCTTGCCCACTGATAGCGTTTATCCCTGCGTCTGCGTTAGACAACATCATCTTCCTGTTCACCTCCGAGCCGTCGTCAAAAACTTGTATCGGACTATCAGTGCGCTCTCACACATACAGAGAGAGAGAGAGAGAGAGACGAGCTCCTTGTTGTCCGCTTAGATCTCAGACACTCGTCAAATTGAGCGATGGCGCAACCACTAGTGAAGAAGGACGATGATCGCGACGACGAAGGTATTTCGTGCACTGTTTCCAATCAATGTTCTTCCCCAACTGACAATCACCATTATATGTCTTCTTGTTTACTTCCAAAACTACTTCCCTTTGAATTCTGGATTCTTTATGTTACATTTATTAGATCGGTCATTTACGTTCCAGATCTGTTCGTGCATTGTTATTTCATCTCAATCATCAATGCGTTTTGTGATATTTGTAATTAAAACATGAAAGGAATATTGGTTTGGCGCGTAGTCTTTGTCGATCTGGCTTCGTCTTCGTCGATCTGATTACCTCCGTTTTGTTTTAGATTTCGGATTTAGGCTGCATTTCTCCCTGCGCTTAAATGATGGTGTGCATCGTCAAATTATCAAATCTGATTTTATTTTGCTTCACTTCGAAACTGATGGCTTAGTAATTTAGATCTTGGAGCTTCAATTTCCATGTGGTGGGATTCAATCTGAACTGCGTGAGTTGTTTTAAATTACTAGCTCAGATAGGGACCGTTCATGTTAATGGTGAATTACATTGGTTTACAGCGGATTACTCTCCTTTTCTGGGGATCGAGAAGGGTGCCGTTCTACAGGAAGCTAGGGTTTTCAATGACCCGCAGCTAGATCCTAGGAGATGCTCTCAGGTTTTTCCTCTGCACGGCCAAATTCTAAGTCTGCATATGGTTCAATTACTCCTTTGTTCCTCGGGAAATGATTCTTAATGTGTTTTATTTCGCATCATTTCAGGTTATTACAAAGCTTTTGTACCTACTCAATCAGGGGGAGACATTCACAAAGGTGACATTTCTGTTTTCACGATTGGTTCTGGATTCACATTCCTTTGAAGATCCATGCTTCCTTAACACGTTGGCCATTCCTATGTTTTCTCTGAAAAATTTTGATTGTGTGCAAGATATATGGATAAAACTTGTAGGGTTATCGTATTGCTTGGTTTTTCTTTTATTGACAATGCATTTTTGCATAAATTACAGACTGAAGCCACCGAAGTTTTCTTTTCTGTGACTAAACTTTTCCAGTCAAGAGATATAGGGTTAAGGAGAATGGTTTATTTGATGATCAAGGAGCTTTCTCCTTCTGCGGACGAGGTCACTTTCCCTCATGGATTTACTTTCTTTATTTTAAGACCCTCGTTGGTTCATCAATAGGTGCTGAATGGTTTATCATTTCTGTAAACAGGTTATTATAGTGACCAGCTCCCTTATGAAGGACATGACTAGCAAGACTGACATGTATCGGGCAAATGCTATTCGTGTGCTGTGTCAGATAACAGAGGGAACACTTCTGAACCAAATTGAGCGTTACTTGAAGCAAGCGATTGTCGACAAGAATCCAGTTGTTGCAAGTGCAGCCTTAGTTAGTGGGATTCATTTGCTCCAGGTATGTTCACATTGTTCTTTCTTAGCTATCAGTTTTATATGAACATTCTTTTGTCCTACATTATCCTCTAAATTTCCTTTTTGACAGACAAATCCAGAGATTGTGAAGAGGTGGAGTAATGAGGTTCAGGAAGCTGTTCAATCAAGGGCAGCCCTTGTACAGTTTCATGCGCTGGGTTTGCTTCATCAGGTATAGTGGATTATTTCTTCTATATGTATCCCATGTTCTATGGAGGTCGTGAGCAGGTTTGTAGATTAACATCAAATGTCCAATGATTTGATTGCATGATTATCACTTGAGCAACATGCTTTACTAGTAAATGGTTCATTGTAAGAGATGTATATTGTATACTTCCTCTTTTCCTGGATCATTCCTTTTCTCTATAAACTTCTTTATTCATCAGAGTTTGAATCAATTGATGAATGGTCGGACCGCATGAAGTCTTTTAGTCTATTCGTTTGTACATGCATAGAGCAGATGTGTGCAAGTTGTAAGCTGCTCTTTTGTTGTCTTTGGACAATATCAGCATGGAGTTGTTCATTATCATCATTTCTGACCTTTGAGGGCCAACATCTTTCATTTAATCAATATATTGAGAATCTTGTTTAGAGATCAAAAGGGGTTCATGGCCGTTCAAACTTGCAGATAAGGCAAAATGATCGACTAGCTGTAAGCAAGTTGGTTACCAGCTTGACAAGGGGAACTGTTCGCTCTCCATTGGCCCAATGCCTTTTGATTCGTTATACAAGTCAGGTGTATATCTGCTCCATCACATTGTTCACTGCAGAGGGCACCTTTTAGTGTTTTCTCTTTAAAGTATTCTGCTTGCAGGTCATCCGTGAGTCAGCTGCAAGCACACAAGCAGGGGACCGCCCTTTTTATGATTTTCTCGAGGGTTGTTTACGCCACAAGGCAGAAATGGTGATTTTTGAGGCTGCCAGAGCAATCACTGAGCTTAGTGGTGTCACGACTAGAGAACTGACTCCAGCTATTACTGTTCTTCAGCTCTTTTTGAGCTCTTCCAAGCCAGTGTTGAGATTTGCTGCTGTCCGTACTTTGAACAAGGTTAACCGTTTTTCTCTGCTCCTACAAACTGTACTTCTGCACTTTACTATCCTGCTGCTTCCTTATTTTCATCAGTGGACTGACTGCTAAAGAATTGATGCACCGCATTTGAGAAGAGGGGGGGAGTTCCTGTGTTGTTTTCTAGATGGCATAATACATATAAAAAAGATACTTTAGGTTCCATCCTGATATTAATCTACTTGAAGAGATACGTGATTGTGTTATTTTTGAAATCTCAACTTTATAATTCCTATTTTTTGGGGGAATGAAACATACTGGCCTTAATTATCTCAACATGTTTATCACATTTATATGGTGTCAAACCTATTGGATCCCTTTCCAAGATATGTTAGTATGACTTAAAGTACTTTTGCAGGTTGCAATGACACATCCAATGGCTGTCACTAACTGCAACATTGATATGGAGAGTTTGATATCTGATCAGAACAGAAGTATTGCCACACTTGCCATCACCACTCTTCTGAAGACAGGAAATGAATCGAGTGTGGATCGTCTCATGAAACAGATAACAAATTTCATGTCCGATATTGCTGATGAGTTCAAAATTGTTGTAGTGGAAGCCATAAGATCCTTGTGTTTGAAGTTTCCATTGAAGTACAGATCTCTGTGAGTGATTTCTTACTGGCTTCATGTCACTTTTCTGAAGTTTGGGTTTTATTTGACTCGTTGCTGCTTTGGACAAATCGTTCTCAGTACTCTTTGTCCAGTAACACAGACTCTTTGTTTTCACTTTTGTTTTTCAAGGATGAACTTCCTAAGCAATATTCTCAGAGAAGAAGGGGGATTTGAGTACAAAAAGGCAATCATAGATTCAATTGTCATCCTCATTAGAGATATCCCAGAAGCAAAGGAGAGTGGGTTGCTTCATCTCTGTGAATTTATTGAAGATTGTGAATTCACCTATCTTTCCACACAGGTGGCATTTTACTCCAATTTTTCATCTGCTGAACAAGCGGCTCTTAACTTTTCCTTTTTCGTTCTCTTAACTTAGTAAAACTCTTTTGATCTCTAATTTATTAGATTCTCCACTTCCTGGGGATTGAAGGGCCAAAAACCTCAGATCCTAGCAAATATATACGCTACATATACAACCGAGTACATCTTGAAAATGCCACTGTCCGGGCTAGTGCTGTGAGCACATTGGCAAAGTTTGGTGCTATGGTTGATTCATTGAAGGTATTATTCACCTTTACTTTTGCTCATGAACAAGTGATATTGGCTGGACTGTTACTGATATAGGTTTGAAATAATCCTTTCATCTCTGCTTCAGCCCCGCATATTTGTTCTGTTGAGACGATGTCTTTTTGACAGTGATGATGAGGTGAGTTCTTTTATTATATTTTGAGTTCCTAGCTTTGCTATATTGTTGTCCTCTCTAACATGTACCCCAGTTTTGCTATATTGGGGGCATTTCCAATACTTATGCATGAATGTGCATGCTCTTTTTTTTAGAAGAGAAAGAAGAATGGGGGGTATCTATCATGCTCTTTTCCCTTCTTCTTCTTTTTTTTTTGCTTTTGGAGATGAACGAAGTTATTTTTATTTCAACTTCTTCCTCTCCTTTTCAACATATCAATAAATGAAGTTTCGTTTTTTCTCACCTTGTGTTACATTGACCATTTTAGAACTTTTATCAAGTGGCTGTGCTTTCTGATTTTTCTGCAGGTTCGTGATAGGGCAACACTGTATCTGAATACTCTTGGAGGTGATGGTTCTGTTGTTGAAACTGACAAAGATGTGAAGGACTTCCTCTTTGGATCACTGGACCTCCCACTTGTCAACTTGGAGACAAGTTTGAAAAATTATGTACGTCTTCTCCAGTTGGTTTTTGCCTTTTGTTCTGATAAGATCACCGACTAATGTGTTTAATATGGATTCAGGAGCCTTCAGAGGAACCTTTTGACATTAACTCTGTGCCCAGAGAGATCAAGGCTCAGCCTCTAGCAGAGAAGAAAGGCCCAAGTAAAAAGCCTGCAGGGTTGGCTGCTTTACCGACTGCCCCTGCTACCACTGTTGATGCTTATGAAAAGCTGCTTTCCTCTATTCTAGAGTTTGTAGACTTTGGGAAGCTTTTCAAGGTATTACAACCAGAGTTTGCTATAGCAATATTTTCTGATTTGTCTTCTAGAGATCCTGATTTGGGAAGTTCTTGTTCTTTGATTTTTCTTACCAGTCTTCAGCACCAGTGGAGCTGACAGAAGCAGAAACAGAGTACTCAGTGAATGTTGTTAAGCATATTTTTGATAGCCACGTTGTGTTCCAGTACAACTGCACCAATACAATTCCTGAGCAATTACTAGAACTTGTAAGGCCTGTGATATTGAAAGAATACGTTCATGTTACCAATCCTACTTGGGAATGCCTTTATAATATTTTTCTTCTTCCTGCCAGGTCACTGTAATTGTAGAGGCTTCAGAAGCAGAGGAATTCTCTCAGGTGGTATCCAAGCCAGTCAGATCTCTCCCTTATGATACGCCTGGACAGATCTTCGTGGCATTTGAGAAGCCTGAAGGAGTCCCAGCAGTAGGAAAATTTTCGAACATGTTGAGGTTTACTGTTAAAGAGGTACAGTTACTTCTATTAGCGTCATGAAAATGCTCAGTTCTCTCTCTTCTGTTTCATTCCGTAGTGCTTAAAAAAAGGATTGCTTTCTCTCAAATTTAGACTGGTCATTTCTATGTGGAAATTTTATATTGGACTTAGTTATATTGGTGGTATATAAGTTATGAAGATACTTATTTGATTTATGGTCTCTATATATTATTTCATTGAGGTCAAAACATAGAAGGCAATCCCGTCATTTTTCCTTGCCAAATAACCTGACATTCTTTCTAGTTCTGCAATTTTATCATTATGGACTCCTAGCTACTGTTTCTGTTGATCTCTATGCTCAGTATCTGACTTCTGTCAATTCAAAACATGGCCACTTGTATATTATTGGAGGTTTTCATTCATACATTTCTTAAAGATTTCTTCAGAATAGAAACACAAAGTACACTGCATGTCCAGATAAAAAGGAATGACTTCAAAGCATGTCTGGAGGAAAAGGATTACCTGTAGTTTTATGTCAATCATCAAGATATCCTGCTTGGTTTTCATATCTTAGACAATTGAGGATTCTACCAGGTTGACCCATCCACTGGTGAGGCAGAGGAGGATGGTGTTGAAGATGAATATCAGCTAGAGGACCTGGAGGTTGTTGCAGCTGATTACATGTTGAAAGTGGGGGTCTCAAATTTCAGAAATGCATGGGAAAGCATGGGTGCAGATTGTGAGCGGGTAGATGAATATGGCCTTGGCCCGAGGGAGAGCTTGGCGGCGGCTGTAAGTGCTGTGATTAACCTTCTTGGCATGCAGCCCTGTGAGGTATGTTAATCATTGAGATTTTGTTCTTGTGTAATCATCTGCTGATGGTTGAGATAGTTTAGAAGTATGGAGATGTAATCATTTTTCTTTACTGCATCGAAAATAGGAGACTGATTAAAGGGCTGAAACTTATCTGTCTGATAAGCAAAGAAAAGACGTTTAATGGCCATCCAGATTTAACTAGCATCTGTTTAGTTTAAAAATTTAATAGGCCAGCCAGCTTTAATTAGTGTGAGTTTTTGGACTTCCTGGCAATGCAGAACATAGACATGTTGGCATCATAATGATAAGGAGAGGCTTTAGTTCCCTTATCTTTCTTCCCTTTAATTCGCCTGCATTTTGTTGGTGTGCAAGTATGTTTGTTAATAAAGAAAAAATTATGTACTCAGAGCATATTATTATGATAATCTTTTCATTTTTCTCGTGGGTTTGTGCAGGGCACCGAGGTTGTCCCAAGCAATTCGAGATCACACACTTGTCTATTATCTGGTGTATATACGGGCAATGTGAGGGTTCTTGTACGCATAGCCTTCGGAATTGATGGTCCAAAAGATGTTGCAATGAAACTGGCTGTCAGATCTGAGGATGAGAGTGTCAGTGATGCCATTCACGAGATTGTGGCAAGCGGCTAGATTAGAATGCTTCACCTGACTCTTCACAATTTTCTTTCGTAATCAAACGTGGATCCCGCAAACAGATATACTTGTAGAGAAGAATTGCGAAAAAGGAAAACGCTAGGTTTGGGATTTACGCTTGCTGCGCAAATCATTTGCTTTGGGTATTTGCCTGTCCCATCTGTTTTATACTAGCATATGTCAGTCTCATCGGATAATTATCCTCCTGTACGTGAGATGAATTTTGAGGCAGTCGTTCATTAATTTTTGCATGAAATACTACATTGTTTGAAGGTGTATTCAATCCGAGTACTCAGAATGGATTCATTCATGTCTTTAGCTTGCTATCTCTAGCAAGAAAATTTGTGCAAGTGGTTGATGCCGGTTGGTAATTGGTATATCAAAATTTGTGGTTTAATGCAATCCGCATTAACATTATGTTCCAATGTATTAGTCCCGAGTGATATGTATCCAGCACCGATTTAACATTAATCATGTTTCTACCGATCAATAAAGCTATTCTAATGGCAATCATGTTTCTCCTTTTGAATTAGAACCCTCATACATGATAGGAGTTTCATGATAGGATCCCCATACATACGAACATATGTGCATCTCCATCCCGATATTTTGTATTAGGACCTATCAGGTCCAATCCTGAGATATAATTCGGATGGTGCACAAAGGACTCAAAATGCCAAAATTGATGACCGAGATTTCATTTGAGATTCCGACCAAATTGAGACCCGACTAATCCTAGAGAGAGAATTAAAGGACTGAATGAACACGACACAACATTTTTTTTTTTGTAGCCGAATGAGCAGGGTGCAACATGAATCATTGAGAAGGAAGCAAAACAATAATCAGGGACATACGCAGCACCCACATAAAAACAGCGTCCATCCAGTTCAGGTTCTAGAGTAGATATTTTTCATTTTCTCCAATGATCATATTGTCAGTTTTATTAATAGAGCGACAACATTACCCGCTTACCATTCCTCAAAACCCTAGTAACATACTAGGGATACACAGCATTTTACCAAAGATGAATTGCGATGGAAATGCTATGAGAACCATGGGCCTGAGGCATGCCAAACTCGGAAGTCAGCCTTTTCTCTTCCAATAGATCAGATGACCCTCCTATGCCCTCCAAAAGCCCATATCTGGCAGTGAGAACAAGGAAACAATGATCAGATTTTACTTGCTCGCAGCCAAGAAGACTACTTTTGAAAAGGAAAAATTCAACCCAAGCGAATGGGAGTAAATGAAAACTCAAATGACTAAGCTAACTAAAAAGTATATACCCGCTATTAAAAGAAAGTAAAGCGCCAAACACCACCTAAATCAGGAATTAACAGAGCATAATGCATGATAATGTAATTACTGATATAAAAAAATTACTAGTATAGTGCTCAATCATGACTAGTAATGAGGCATATTCACATGTAACCAATGCAAGCCTTCAAAAAATTGAGGATTACTCCTGTATGTAGAGCCCAAAATAAAATCACTGACCTTTAGGTTTGTATCCCAACTTCCTGTACACAAGGCACTTCCATCAGCTGACAAACCCAAACAGCTAATCCTGCCCTCATGTGAATTTTGGAGAGATCCCAAATTCAAAACCACCTACCACAAAACAAGTGATCAGAACCAATTTCAGCCACTAACATTCTCTTCCACAAGATCCATTTTATTTACACTCGTGAATATGCACACTTCAATTCTGGGGATAAGAGAAAACGATGCATGGTCTAGAGGATTTAGTTATGACTGAAGGGCAAAATTTTCAAAATCAGAACCTCCATTCCATGCATCCATTAAAAAACACCTACAGGAAAATACGAGCCCAGTGACACGGAATTAAAAGAACCTTTTTCAGCGCTAAAAGATGTACAAAGTACCTTGGCCAATAATGTGTCCCACACAAAGCAATCTCCATTTGAGTACCCAGCAAAAAGAAGTCTTCCTGATATGGAGAATGCAATGGAGGTCACATGTGGGACATCATTATCCCCATGCTGCTGATAGTATACTTGGAGTTGATGCCCAGTTCTGATATCAAATAACCTACATGTTCCATCATCTGAACCAGTTCCAAATCTATTTCCATCTGGAAAGAATCTCACGGTGTTAACATCCCCCTCATGTCCATGGAATGTACGAACTGCTCGACTTGCTACACGAGTGTCCCACATACGGGCAGTTGCATCACAGGAACCAGATACAAACATTCTTGAGTTTGACCCATTAATTGAAACACTGAGAAAGTGAAAAAAACGTCAGGCACATTTTGGTACGCAAACACACATTAATATTCCACACATAAGGGAGTAAACCTCCCCTTTTTGGGTATTTGGAAGAAGATTAACTTTGGACCAAGGACCATTGGAAAGCCTTGAACAATAAAATCTTTTAGTCCGGTTCACAAACTTACCTACCGCTTAGACAAAACATAAAGATATGGATGCAGTATTGTATTCCTAATGAAAAGATTAAAAGATATTCCCAGTGGGATTAGCAGAAGTGGGGGTCATAGAATCCATCAAATAGTTAGCCATGTGAGAATTCACCAACAGTTCGTATGGAGGGAAGCACTGAAAGAATGATTTGGGTTTTTTAGTTCAAATGGCTTGACTGATAAATGAAAAGACGAAGTTTTTGTATTCATGGGATTCAGTTGAAGACAATACCAACATGAAGTTTCTGAATGGTCAGACTGAAGATGTTATTTCGTTAAATAAAACAAGTCAGTTATGGAAACTAACCTCCCCCCCCCCTATTATATAACTCCAAACCATCACATGTTGTTGAGGGTCATATTGAACCATTTACATTACAAAATTGCTATTCAAGTCCCATGAGATTTTAAATCCTCACATTCAAATGCATCCTGATAAAATATCAAAGTATAAATTAAGGGTAAATGAAACTAGCCTCCAATGCGGATTCTGCAGCTTACAGTTCTCTCTCTTTTTTTTTATATGTACTTACAGTTCTCTCTCTTCACAAGCAATAAATGCGAGCAGTCCCAAAATAGTGTGAACTATCTATTATCAACCTAGAAAAATGCTGTCAACAGATTTCACTAAGCAAGTGTAAAATAATTACATAGTAAATTTGCTTGACAAGAAACATGTTCCTCTCAAGTTCGATTTGCAAAACTATCAGCTTATGCAGATTTATCAACTTTTAAAGCTTTAGAAGATATACATTAGATACAGATTGCACTCTCCTTCTAGAAAAGGAAGAGAGCACAAATTAGCTTAACTGCAGTTTCAAGATCTTATACCTTAGTACATCAGCAGTGTGTCCGGACTGAAATTCGCCACCGAAAACCGAAGTTCTGAGGCCAGTAGTAATATCCCACAAAACACATGTTCGATCACCAGAACTGGTGATCAGGTGAGTATCCTCGTCTGGAACGTATTGACAGGAAGACACATAACCCTTATGCCCGCTAAGCATTTTTGACACTGGTGAATTCCCATCCTTGTCCATGGGGGAATTCAGATTAAAGATAGAGCAGACGCTATCAAGACCGCCACACGCAACAGACTGACCAGTCGGTGAGAAAGCACAAGTCATGACCCATGCACAAGGTAGCTTGATAGCATGAGTCTTCTGGCTTGTTAAAGCATTCCACACTATCAAGCGACCATCTTGAGATGCACTGACAATTCGATTTTTTTCCTGAGTCCAATCCAATGAATAAACCTGCAAAAAATTTATGGTAATAAATTTTATTTAACCCCATTTTCTTGAAGTGGCATGACAGCAATAGAAATATGACAGGCGAAATATATGTTTTTTAGTAGATTTCAGAAAGACCAGTACAACTTAACCAGAAATTAGGGAATAGTTATTAGCAATAAAAATTATGGTAGCAGTTTGTAACCGGACGAGCAATCATGAACCATAAGCCAATAGCAGAACACTAAGTCCACCTACAAAGAAAGGGAGTGACAGAGATTGCATAAGTCCCAGGCTCCAAGGATCTATAATCTTTGCCTTCCCAAGGACTGCTAATTTATTTCCAACTGATCACCTAATCCAGGAAGGATATGAAAGTAAAATAATAAGCACCAAAGGTATACAAATAGAAACTAAAATGTTAGGCAAGGAAACACATGTATTGATACTCCATCTAGAATTGTGGGAGTTTAGTGCCGGCAGCCCCTATCCATATCTAATAATGTGTGCTGGCCACAATTTTACGGACTCTAATTCACAAACATAGAGAATATAAGTATGATACCTACTTTCTATCTATGACCTGGCACTATATATCTCATTTTTTTTACCACTTCTTTTCATTCTCCTAGCACTTAGAAACTACAAGTTCCACCAAATAAGTTATAGCAATCAAACTTTCATATAATGACCTAATATCGTTGCCCTTACTTTTAACATAGTTTTCAATTTCCATGTATATACCAATTTGTCCAGGACTTCCGACACAATTCCCTAATTTGGAAAATTTTCTTTTGATAAACCTACTCTTCACTTTCAGCAAAATAAAAGTTTCAAATAATAAGACACAAAAAAAAAACAGAAAGCTTGTAAGCATATGCATATGAATACCTTGCCCGTATGGCCCTGCAGAGTTCTACAGCAGACCAGATCCGTAGGTCCGAAGCTGACTGGAGTCCTACCCTGCGACCTCGCGTACCCCGCAACTGCACAATTCGCCATCAAAACAAGCCAGATCTAAGAAATACCGAACAACAATTATAGGAGCCCCATATACAAAACTAAAACAAAAAAATTTCAAAATCCACATGCCATCAGTGTCGAGCAGCGAAAGCCGCTTCTGCTTGAGGCGCTCTCTGAGAGCATTCACCGTCTCCGTGGCCGCCGCGTGGCGCTCTTTGAGCTCCGCAACGGACATTCTTTCAACAACAAAAGCTTCAACTAACTAACTAAGAAGGTCCATTTTGGATTTGAGTGTTTGAGCCCTAGAGTCCAGTCACTGGAGTAAAAAAATTTCGAAGTGAGTCGCAGCGAGATTAGTATTTCGATAGTGTAAAAGAGAAAAACCTTGGGAGGAGACTTACCACTAAGAAAGAGCATTCAGAGCGTTGGAGGGGTCTGTGAAGGTGGAGGAGATTAGTACACAGAGTTGATGCAGTCTGATCGATTCTCAGATGGCAGGAGGAGCTGACTGTTGTAACGCCGCCGGGCCCACTGGGCTCCACGTGTCGTGCAGCATAGACGTGTTCGGCACTTGGGTACAGGACACGGTGTCAGTAGTGCACTAGAAGGCGTTAGGGGATATTTGGGGTGTTGGGGATATTTGGGGTGTTGGTTGAGTTTGAAAATTTTGGGAATTCGATGAAATATTTTAGTCCACTGCGCTCCACGTGTCGTGCAGCATAGACGTGTTCGGCACTTGGGTACAGGACACGGTGTCAGTAGTGCACTAGAAGGCGTTAGGGGATATCTGGGGTGTTGGTTGAGTTTGAAAATTTTAGGAATTCGATGAAATATTTTAGTGTAATGTTTGGGTTGTAAAATTTTTGATATTGAGTGTAGTGATGGTATTGAATTTAGTGAAAAGGTGAAAAGAGGTAATTTTTTATATTTTTGTAGTGAGAAGTTATGATTTGATGAGAGAGAGATTATATTATAGTATTTTATTGTGAATTGGTGAAAAATGTTGTAAAATTTTTCATGCAAACACAACTTTAATCGGTGAGGAAGTGAAGATATTTTATAAGAATCGATAAAAAGTGGAAATCGAAGATTTTTAATAAAATTTATGATAATAAAAAAGTATTTGATAAAATTTTTAATATTAATTCTAAATAATTGGGTCGAAAAATCTGCCTCGACTTGATTACTGCGGTTGTTGAAGAAGTCATGTTTCCTAAACAAATCATGCGAGTCCCAAACTAGTTGATCTAATAAGCTACTGACGTGCTGATGGTCTATGCACAAAATAAACCAATCAGATTATTGCTCCTGGACAAAGCCTCGACGAAACCTCTCTCTGTTTTCCCTGAAACCGAAGAACCCTTACGGCGGAGGGGGGCGCTTCGGCTCCCTCCTCCCCCTCCCCCTTTTTCTTTTTTCCTCCCCTCTCTCTTCCCTCTCCCCTTCTCTGGTTTGGTCGGCCGTGTCTGGTGGTTGGTTTTTTGGTTTTCTTTTTCTTTTTCTTTGCAGGTAGCTTCCGCCGGGTGCTCGGTGGTTTTCACCCGTTTTCACCGTACACGCGCCAGCTGATTGAACTTGGCACGCCGCGATCTACGCTGCGTCGCTCCTCCGGTTCTGCACCGCCGCCGCGTGCGCCTACACGCGCCGCACGTGCATCTCACACGTCGACGCCGGTTGCCGCGCGTAGAGCCCCTTCCGCCGCCCGCCACGTGCTCCTTTTCCCGGATCTGGCCTCAGCGGCTCTTTCCCTCTCATCCAGGCCGTGGATCTCGCCTTCTCTCCGCCACGCGCCGCCGCCTCTCCGCCCCGCGCAGCTGCCGTCTCCGGCCATTTTCTGGCCAGCTTTCACTATGTTATGATTTTGTCTTGCCTCTATGTATAAGGTTGCTTCTTGTTTTTCTGTTCGCTGTTTTCAGGTTTTAGCCATTGTGTTTTCGGCTTGGGTTGGTTTTTATGTTGTTTCTTTTATCTGTTTAGACATATTAGCTTGTGTTTGCTGGCCTCTGTGGCTTGTCTGGCCTCTGTGGCTTTTCCGTCCCTTCGGGGAATTTGTAGGACCTTCGGGTCCGTTTGCTCGTTGGTACGCCGGCTCTTCGGAGTGTCTGGTACGCCGTTTAGAGCCTCCTGAGGTGTTAAAACCTCCTTGATCTTATCTCAATAAATATGCTATTTATGCCCAAAAAAAAAAGATAAGCTACTGACGTACAGACATTGGTTCGGACCTTTCCCATTACAATTCTGATTGGTTACTCAAAGAGACCCTTTTCAATCGGTGACAGGTTTTATGAAGCATAAGGCTACATTCGTTTAAATTCTCAAAAAAAAATTTAAAACTTTCTTGCTCACTTTTTTCATCAATTCTAATACATTTTCACCGATCCCAATAATTTTTTTCATCAATTTTAATATATTTTCACCGATTTCAATAACATTTTATAAATTTCAACAACTTTTAACTAACTTTTCACCGATCCCAAAAAAATCTACACTACTTTAAAAAAAACACAAAAACAAAAATTGTTTTGAGAACTAAACTAAGGGTGGGTTTGTTTCGTAAAATTTTAGTTATTGGGTTTAGTGAAAAAGTGAAGAGAGAGGTAATTTTTTATATTTTTATAGTGAAAAATAATTATTTGATGGAGGAGAGATTAAATTGTAATATTTTATTGTGTTAAAATTTTACCCCTTCTAAAATTTTACAATGCAAACACAGCCTAAATCTCCCTTTTTTTTTTACTCGGACAGTTAACTCTGATCTCTGGTTCCCCGGTTGACAATGAAACCCACTTTGTTATTACTTTCTCCAAGGTTTTTCTTTCTCTGGGTGAACTCCGATTCCTAAGTTGTCTAGCCAAAAGAGGATGTTCCACTTAGGAAGCATGCCGAATCTCGGTTGGTAGACGATTAAAGCCACCTATGTCCGTCCTTGGAGAAGGTCAGACATTGCTAGATTCCACACGCTTTTATCTCTTGGCTATGTAAATCCAGATGCAATGTCTGCTAGTCAATATTGGAAGAACCAGTCATCAATATATTTTAAGAAGAGTGAAAAGCCAAAATTTTCGTAGGATCTTTGTCTTAGGAAAAATATATTCAAACCACGCTTAATACCTATTAGATTGGGAAAATAACAAAAAATTAAAACATTCCGTTGCCGGAATCGAACCCAGTTCTCTGGGTGAAAGCCAAATATCCTAACCGCTGGACGACAACGGATGACTGGTCAGTAACGCCATATTTAGTATTATAAAACCCAAATGAAATTCCGTGGACAGCGAAACTGCCTTCTCTGTTTCCGTGAGTTGTCAATGCCGACTCGCTCAAGGTGAGTTGCTTCGATGGGTTTGGAATTTATTTTGTTTTGTATTTGAGTATATATTATGGGAAAATATAATTTGCACTCATTTTTCAATTTCAGGATATTGATTTCACAAATTTTTTAAAATTCGTGGATTTGCATCCTATAGCCGAATTAGTCATTAAATGTTATGGTAAATAACCATGTGACATCCACGTGATTCACTCCTGCTTGTTATGCTCATTTTACATTTTGAAAAAAATATACTTTGCACCCTCTAATTATGTGGTACTGACACTTTGCACCCTCTATCTTTCAATTTTGTGACATGTTCGTCGATTTGCACCCCACAAATTAATTGACCATTAAATGCGACAATAAATCTTTCACGTACAAAGTATTGAACGGAAAACAAAACACTGAATTTCTCTGCAATTGGAATCGCTCCAAATTCTAAATATTTAACCGACGAATTACAATCTAGGAAAAAAATAATAAACAAATAACCAATTTGAAACAAAAAAATATATGTTTTCTAAAAGTCTTCTGCCTATCAATGGAACACAATGATTAAAATAACTTCCTTGTTTAAATCAATGAATCATATGGGCAACGTGTGACAGATTTACTGTCACATACATTCAATTGGGTTATAAGGTGCAAATCAACGAAAAATGTTACTAAATTGGAAGACTGGTGCAAAGTGTCAATACCCTCATAGTTGGGGGTGCAAAGTGTCATTACCCTTATAAATGAGGGGTGCAAAATGTATTTTTCCAAAAGAACAAAATAGGCATAACAAGTGAATCAATTAACAGCTAATTCGGCTATTTATGATACAAATCAATTAATTTTAAAAGTTCACGAACTCAATGTCACAAACTTAAAAGATGGGGTTGCAAATTGTCCGTACCCCATAATACAACGGTGCAAAGTGTATTGTGCTCTGTATACTATTGCATAGAACGGACAGTGCAAGAGATCAAGTCCTTCCCGAGTTGCAAGCGCAAATTATTTATACAGAATAATCCAAGTCGAAATTGGAAGCTCGAGTTTTGTACATATCAGTGATGATCTATTATCTGTTGTCTGTGTCACCGGTCCCTCTTGTTCTGTCCCTGCCAAGTGCCACCCGCATAAAACACGCGGGCCACTCACCAAAGAGAAGATGGGGGATAGAGACCATCAACCTTGTCAGATTGAATGCTACACATTTCGCAGAAGCTATCATTGTCGCTTCAGACCAAGCAATTATAACTGCACGAATGGTGCATTATGCATAAGAAACAAAAGCCACTAGCAGAAACACACTGAATGTTTCTTCTGCCTATGAGTTTCACCGGATCCGGATGGTTTGAGATATTAATGGTGAGGTGTGGGAGAAGTAGTGGAGGCTGCTGTTTCAAGCATATCACATTGACACATTGTCAGGACCAAATGTAGAGAGAAAGAAAATGTCATTGGCATATTGCCATGCATTTATCTCGAATATGGACATGTTAAATTACTGAGGTTTTGAAATATATATAGATCTCAAACTTCTAATAAGACTCGTTTTAGTCACCCCAATTTCCTCATGAAATTATTACACTTTATCTTACGCTTTTCTCAAACCAAACGTAACTTTACGAGAGAGAGAGAGAGCTACATCAAAGATACTAGGAATTCAAACTTTAAGGTCAGAGTCATTTACAGTTAGTGATCGTAGGACCAGGAAAAGTCACACACTTAGATCATTATTCATCTAATGGCGATTAATTTGTAGATAATTGTTCCAAAAAATTATTGCTTTGCTCAATACCTAACTAGATCAGGTACTCCCTCCAGGATAGACGCAAGCATTGTAACCTGCAGTCAGAAGTGAGACATGAGACACAAGATTTAAAATAAAAGAGAATAAAAATTTAGACTAAGAGAGAGAGAGGAGAAGTGAGACACAAGATTTAAGTGGTTCGGTCCATAGACCTACATCCACTGTGGGAAGGCCCAAATGGGCAGATGTGTGTACTCACTGGTGTAAGGATGAGATTACAGAGAGGCTTTATTTATAAGCCTTTGATTGCAATAGCCCACATTGCTTTAGCAATGTGGAACTAACTCTAATAAACAGAAACAAATAAACAACAGAAAAAGAAGATTCAGGACAGTGGCAAATGACTAAACAAACTAGAAATTTCTGCTTCAGAAAAAATGTGATGGATTTTGTTTTCCCCTACTGGCACGCCTAAAGCACGAGGACTAAAAGTCCATGGCCCATCCTATTCTGATCTTCTAAATAACCATAAACCCACAAATCCCTATAAGAAAAAGGTCACTACAGTCTACAGACATCCAAAGCTCCGGGGCCCATGTTTTGCTACATCCACACCTTTCGGACCTAAAAGTACTCTCATATGTATCCATCTTCTTCTTCTTCCTCGCCCATGAAGGTCATTCTCTTTTTTATATTTCAAATCATGTACAGCAGTGACACCACCCTTTTCTTGTAAATCTATTACAACAACATATAATTGCCTCTCTTTTTCCCCAGGATTATTCTTTTACGTCCGCTTCAAGCGATAAAAGTCACATGCTACACTCCAAACTATGTCCCAATATGCACGCATGCGGACCACGATATGACTTCTCTTACGATTTAATAATTTGCTTGTATATGTGTGTCATTGACAAAAATTGGAGGACATAAATGCTAATAGAACCGGAAGAGAGCTTACTAGGATTTTGGGATGTGAGAGTTGCCGTTTGTGAGAAATCGCAGTTCAATGGATTATTTTGACTAGTTTGGTAATAGAGATTCATGGCATAGGCAGCATGTGATGATACACTGTTTGGATCAAAGCAGGCACCTCCTGGTTGGATTGGGCTGCAATCAATGCCTTGGCCACAAGCATAGTCAAGATTTGCCTGCAGTTGGGCATCGGGAACGCCAGCCTTAGGAACGCACCAGCCTGTTGCTGTGGGTTTTGGTGATGGCTTCGCTGGAGTTGTTGAGGGAGTTGATGGAGTCTGATGAGTGCAGACGAAAATTAAAGCAATGTCATGACTCATGTCCACACATAAATGCGCGCTTGAAGCCCGATTAAAAATTGATAATTAACAAAATCTGCACTCTCTATTGGTTTAGATTTTGCCCGACTCGCAGTTTATATGGTCTTACCTGCTTACTTCCAAACTGCAATTAGTTGCTTCATCAGTATAAAATACATCAAATTGACTTCAGCAATTGATGCGATTCATTTTCTCACCTGGCTACTCTTAGAAAGACCAACTTCATAGGTCATGGTAAGATCAGGCTTGAAAAGGCCAAATGCTCGTTCAGAGGCTGGTCCAGGTTTTAAATCCTCGTCATACAGTGCAAAGATATAAGTCTCCACAGATTTTCCAGGCATCAGTGGAGTCCCGACCATTGATCTAAGGTGCGCAATCAAATTCCCATTATAGGCTCTTGCATTCTCAACACTGGGTCCTACTTCGTTGCTGTCCCCACGGTACGGCCAACCCGTCTCAGCAACCAAAATCTCAACATCCTTAAATCCCATCGCATTCAAGGCAGACCTTACAGCATCAACCTGCACATTATCAGAGTAATGAGATAAACAGACAATGGTTGCAAGGACCAAGGATTTCGATCAAACACCGAAAAGGGAAAAAGATTAAAACTATTGATAAGTCATAGGTGAGTTATAAAGCCCATCAATAAATAAATAAATATATATATATATAACATCCTTAGCATAAACTAAAGTTGGGATCATTGGGACACGGGCATTGTTGTGCTCAACCCATTGAAGAGTCACATGGGGTAGTCCAGAGTTCAAATTTAAAAAGGCAAAAAAAAAAAAAGGTAGTAGGAGTCTTTTAAACCATCAAGTTTGATAACTTTTTCCCACAAGTCCATTCTTCGACAACCAGTAATCATTGAATTTGAACTATTGGAAGGACTCGACTTGTGTTCCATTATTGAGACGGCCAGCCTGTTACCAAGCACAAAAGTCACATCAGGGTGCACCTCAACGCTCCCATAATTTTGTTTTGTTTTTTTTGTTAAGGGTCGGCCCGTCGACCCTTAATTTCGATATACACATGTGCACACGTAAAACCAAACTAGAAATGGAAGTCTATATAAAGTTGAATGGTATGTTCTGTCAGGTTTCCAACATATTTGTCATATTAGCAAGGAAAAGGTTCCCAACATGTTAGTTTGTAACAGCATGTTCACAAGTCTCTTTAACTAAAACATGGAAAATTAGCGAAAAATATTGACTATAAATAATGTAAGGCTATTAGGTCAGACTCACAGTATTCAACGATTGTAGGAAATTCAAAATAAGAACGACTTTGAAGGACCAAATCGTGAAAAATAAAATGTTTATACTTAAAAGTTAAAAATGTCAGTGCCTCTGTTTTGCTGAAAATTTTCATGCCCAAATGTGGGAACCTGAGTGCCGTGGACTCGTGGCCGAGCATGGATAATAATGCTACGTAAGTTTCAAGCTACTCGCACGTCAACATGGTTAATTATTATCAATAAAAATCCAAGAGATGGGACCCATGGCCCAGCCCATGTAAACTCACCTGTGCGTCGAACATGTTCATGTACTTGATTCCAGATCCTGAGTCGACTCGACCCGAGTTAGGCTGGAACAGGCAGAACGCCAGCGTTTCTGGCCTGGAATCGCTCTGGTACGCGAAGAAAGGGTACGGGTTGATGGCCAAGGGGGAGCCATTATCCCTCTGGAACTCCAACAAGCCCCTGAGGGCGCTCTGGAACATGGGACTGAACGACCCGGACGAGGGCGGATCCGATTGAGACAATATAGCCATGGAATGAACCGTCGAGACCCTGACCTTCCCGCCGAGCGAGACCACGCTTAGAGCGTTCTGGACATTCTTCATGGCAGGGAGGAGCTGAGAGATCAGCCCCTGGTCCATCGAGGTCATGACCTCGTTGCCGATGGTGACGAGGGTGATGTTGCTGGAAGGGTAGTAGGGGAGAACGTTCGAGTTGACCCACTGAGTCGCCAAGTTGGGATCGGACGCCAGCCCAGAAATTTCGCCGTTACCGGCACCGACGATGATTCCGATGCCGGTGTTGGCGAGGGCCTTGATGATGGAAGCATCAGCGCCATAGAGCCTGACTTTCCCAATGGTGGTGGACTTGAGGAGGTTTGCGGTGGTCATCGGAGGTGGAAGGTTGTCGGCAACTTGCCCATAGTTGACGCCGATGAATGGCTGCGACTCTGTAGCAAAGATAGAGAAAGAGGTGAGTTAGAACACGATAACGATTCAACTCGGGAGAGTAAAACTCTGTTAATGGGCGAGTTCATATGTAATTCTTTGGGTGGGCGGATGGCGAAGGCGAAATTAAGGTCGTTTTCGGGTTGTGTGACGCCCTTGCTTTATGTGCCACGCCTTGTGGCAAGTGAATTTCGCCTAGGAGAAACTCAACTGAGCTTCAGTTCCCAGTTCTACTGCGAGCATTCTAATACTAATAGGCCAGGTCTCCCTTCACTGATATTAAGTCCTCGAATTCCCAGAGAAACCGAAAATTTCAGGGGAAGAAAACGAATATATCGTAACTGGGGGAAAAAAAAGGCCAAGTTCCATTGAGCATGGGAGAGAGGGAGAGAAGAAAGCGAACCTGTCGAGTAGAATGCGGAGACGAGGAGGAAGAGGAAGAGAAACAGTGAGCGCCGTGAGAGCGTTGCCATGGTGGCACTTGTTTTTAATTGTAGCAGTCTCTGAAAAGATGCAATTGTATGATGATGTTATGACAAAATGAAGGGAGGGTGGAATGGCGAATATGTAATGGTAGGCGCAGAGAAGCGCGAAGTGTATCTGTGAGTGAAAATATTTCAACGACCTTAGCCTGCAGCCTGCAGGGGACTCGTGTAGTGGGACCCACATGTTTTTCGCAGTAAAAAGGGCAGGGCAAAAACGAGAAAATAAGAACGGTCTCTTTATGGGCAAATCAGGGAATTTGGTTTGCGTCTGTGGGCAGTACTCACGACTTGGACAAAAAAGTATTTTCCAAGTCTATTTTGGATGGGGTTTGCCGCTTGTTGGTTGGTTTCGCCTGATAGAGAATGATGTTCAGAGACTTTGCAACAAAATCTCTCAATTTTACTTTTTACAACCCCCCCGGCAAATAAGAAAAAAAAACTCTCATTATTGCTAACGCCAAAGCTTCGGTAGATGTCTATAAACTATTCTCAGTTGAAATATTCCGCAAGTGCTCACACCTAATCCCTTCATTGTAATGGAGAGGAGAATTTGCCATAAACAAACAAAGGTGGAAGACTCGGGTTCTTGGGTCTTGTAGTAATAAATAGCTCAAATGCTTTGTATGCAATGCAAGCAACAAAAGTCAGTCAGTCTTATCGAGGGGTTGTTCATGCCCTCACGGCCCCATCACCTCCATAAACATGTGTAACGAAAAACGGGGACTTTTTATTTGGCTACCTTATAAAATGATAAGTTCCCTAAAACAATTCCGAAGACAGCCACTCAAGTTTATTTTATTTTTAAACAACAATTCAGTGATCCTTCTCTAAGTAACAGGAAATTAAGGAGCAGATTTCAAATGATCGGCCACTAGTAAACATAGCAAGACGTCGTTCACCAATAGTTTGCATTATTCTGTCCCATCGTACCCAATTGGACGCATTAGCAATCCGCCTGGACCTCTATTTTTCTGTTCTTTTTTTGTATTTATGAGACTCTTTTTTTGGTGGTAAGTCTTTATTCGAGTCTTATCATTAGGGAGAAAGACTTGAGAGGTCAAGTCCTCGGTGTGTGGCCGTGTTGTATTGGGTCGAGACTCGAGAGTCACCTAATAAAGGTCGTATTTTTATAGTTGGTTCAATGCAGCCACCGACTACGTGTGGGAACAAGACTTCCATTTTCTTAGTCGACGATCCAAAGCTTTCCAGAAGAGAAAAGACTAAAGAAAAGTCAGTTTAAAAAACTGGATGGAAAAAGGATAAGAAGGAGACCTTCGAATTATCGGGAGGGAAAAATATCAGGACGTGATTTAGCAGTCCTCGTTGCATTCTGCTTCTTCATCGCGGTTAGGTGGAGAGCAGGAAATGAGATGGAACAAGGACGGAACCAGGGCCCAGGAGATGCAGTAACGTCTAAACTCGCCTTAAGAATTAACTATTCGGATTCTTCTTGGAAGGAACTCCTGTCACAAATCAATTATTTATTATCAACAAATCATTGTCTGCGTAGTTTTTCCTTTCTTCTGTTCTTTAATCTTGGATGCAGTTTTCTCTGAGAAAATGGGGAAGCGGTCACTTCCTCCCACATGGGCTTGGCACATTGCCACGCACTCGCTATCCGGAATATAGCTTCGGCGACTCCCGCTTACAGTATTGACTGGCATGAGCCATGAAGAGGGTATCTTCTTAGGTTCTTGCTTGTCTTTAGCACATTTCGGGTACGTGTGTCCGAACTTCAAAGAACCAACCGATGTGTCGACTTTACCATCAAGGATTTAGTGTATTTTTTTTTGCGAGTCATCAATAATTTAGTTGTTCTTTTGTGCACTAATTCCCAAATTAAATCGACATTCCATCATAGCAGCATGCAGTCAGCTAATTGCCTGGTACGCCAAGAAAGCTTAGCGTTCCAAGATCATGGTCAAAATCAAGCCATGTTATGCATACATAATTCTAAACGTTTACAGCGGGCTGTTGGTAAATTGCATAGAGGAACGGTCCATCACCTGACCATCGGAACATCCTATGTCCATGTGATCGTCAATTGTACGTGACCCAAACTATATAAGAAGTATAGATGCACAGACAGAGCGTCAAATCACAGTCAACCTTTCAAACTCACTACACCTGCAATAATGGTTCAGTTGTATCAAGAACATAAAAGCTAGGATAGAGATCCAGCAAAGAGGTTGCCGATTCTAACACGAGTGTTCACACACCTCTCCAATCTGTGGTCCTGTCGTACGATACAAATTCGCGAAGCCTCTGGGAAATTCAGGAGGTTGCCAATTCTAACATGAGTGTTCATACACCTCTCCAATCTGTGGTCCTGTCGTAGATACAAATTCACGAAGCCTCTGGGAAAATCAGGAAGGACATGCTTGCAACACCAAGACGTTGACTGAGCTTAGGTAATAAAATGCAACTATTTTAAATTCTAACCGAATACTTTTCACAGCTGATTTCATTGGATGCTTTAAACATCTAATTAAGTAATGAATATGTTTACATCACAATTTTAAGACTTCTTCAATTAATCGACAAAGTATCCCAGGAGTATGTAAGACGAATACATCATATGTAATTAAGAAAAGTCCGATAAAGCAAAATGTTACAGAAAGTCCTCCTTAGACCTCAAAGGCAGATTAGAAACCTCAGCCGACAACACTCATCCAGAAGCAAACTTTGCCAAAGAATCATGAAGAAATCTCAACTGGTTTGATGTACTGAGAAAATGAATAACATAATAGAAAACTTTGCAAAAGAATCGTGAAGAAATCTCCAACGGTTTGATGTACTGGGAGAATGAACATCATAACAAACCAGACAATGAACGTATAATGACTATATACCAACTCCAATTGAATCAAGAAAACAAGAAATTGAAGCCCATGCCATCCAAAGGAAGAAAACAAGGCGTAGGATCCTGAATTGGCGACTAGAAAAGGTTCCAATTACCCTCCGGAGTGAGTGACGGGAGTAGTTTCAAAGTGGCCATCTTTAAACACATGAATGAACTGTTCTGGTAATGAATGCTCCCCCTGCACCATAAGTACATAACACAGGGTAAGCCATCCAATGCAAACCCATAATCTACAAACTTAATTCTACTTCCCTCCTGGTTTTATTGAGCTGCTTTAATTAGCATAGACTAGGCATTAAATAGTGTCAGGGTTCAGATTCATTTCATTTATTATAGTCGTTCTGTTCTTTTCATCCTAACACAGTTAGGCCAATAAAGCACTTATACATGGCATAAATAGAGATACAGATAGGATTTGAGTCCCTCGTGAAAATCATTAAATAAAACGAGTCTAAAATTCCTTGAATCTCAGAAATTGTAGGCATCAAATTAAAATTATAAGCACTGGGAGGAATGCTTTTTTCTATAATGCCAGTTGAACCCTTACAAAGATGACCATGGCTACTCTATACACTATATAGCTTAATTTTTTTCCTGGGCCACTATAAATTTTAAACTCTGTATTTACCCCTTATCGCATACTAGAGGGAAGGACAAAATACTATGTATGGCCTTTAACGTAGTCAAGACACCATTGTTGCTCACACCACCTGTGGCTAGCATCAAGTCAGCATGTATAGAAAGACCACTAGTTACAGGACCATCTCAAGCAATTTACTAAGACTACCATTTACCAGCTATTTCGAGATGTAAATATTACCAGTAGCTAGTACTGACAACTAAAGGCCTTAACAAGGAGCATGTACCAATGACAAACGCACCCAAGTGTCAGTTGACCACAAGACAGTCTTTTTTTTATATATATAAGTAACCACCAGACAGTCTTTGACAGAACATACCAGATTTTCAGATTTTTAATCCTGTTCTAACTTTTCAAAATGTAAATTTGTAGTCAGAACAACTGAGTGTTGGCATTTGCCTTCATATTCCAAAGCCCATACAGGGCAGGCACTACTCTTGCAGGACCATTCAAACTATGATAAAAGTGATAATGAATCCTCAGCTGTCCAACAACCCAACAAACATCCCACATTTCAAACTAAATATCACAATTACCCCCAACAACAAGCCAGTTGCACGAAATTTCAGTCAGAATGTAACTATAACAGTATAGTCAAAGTTAAGAAGTTTATTTTTGGGCCAAGTATTCAGGTAAAAGATCATGAATACTACCTCCCTCCTTCAAAATCCAATGTGCAAAGAAGAAAGAAGAGGAGGATTAAGACTAACCAAGAATATGTTTAAGCAGTGTCTCTCACAAAAATACACGAGAAAAGAAAGAAGACAACGTACCCAGTCACCATCAGGCTCAGCACCAGGGACTAACACATTGATCTCACTCGACTTAGCTGTTGTTATGGATGCCCCAAGAGATTCTTTGCCTAGATATAGTTGGCAGCCTGACGTATTGTCCACAGAAATTGTTGGAGCTGAACCCTATAATGACCAAAAGTAGTCAAAAACTTGGAATCAAAGCTGGGATGCTAACATCATATGGTTCCAAAGCGGATAGCATATAGAATCCTTAAATGTTTCATCGCGGCCGGCTGGGGGGGGAGAGAGAATACATTCCTGGCATTGCACTTCAACCCCGTTGCAATTTACAATCTCACAAGCAGCCACAACATCCTGCATTTTCAAGCAGCCATTGTAAGCTGTTCAATGTGCTCAAATATGTATTGCTCCCATTAACATAAAGTTCTCTCTTCTCTCTCTCTCTCTCTTTTTTTATAATTATTATACTAACCGTAAATACAACTCCAATCTTAGTGCACTTGTCAATCGTTATATTGTTGACTTTCCCTGCACATTGCTCAAGTAAAAAATAAGTCCCTTCATGGCTTTCGAAACAGGTAACCTATTTTTTCACAAGCCTGTAAAAGTCTAAAATACCTTGAATCTGCAAGACAGAGTCCTTGCATCCAAAAACATATACAGACTGTTTTGCATCACAATCATCAATAACCAACTGTTTTTTTCCAATTTGGTTCTCAACAACCCACCTGGCAGGAGACACTGAGTTGATAAAAATACAGGAATTGCATACGGGTATCAATCCCTTAGATAAAGTGAATTATAAAGATATACAATACGAATTATGCATAAGTATAATGAAGATCAGCATACTCACTTGCGACCCATTTGAAGCTCCAACTTTGGTGGTCCGGCTTTGGAAAAGGAAGGTGAACTTGTACGACCTTTTTCACCAGCACCAACAACGCCAGTTCTATCCGCACGGTTCTTTGTTTTCATATCAGCAGAGACCTTTCTCAGACCTACAATGTAAGGAACCCAGATTACACTTGCCCAAAATGCCCACAAAAAGGAAAAGAGCAACAACTGTGTGGTAAAAGGACGCACCTGCAGTCACAGAGTTCCCTGAATTAATTTCTTGGAAAACAGCAGCCATTCCTTCTTTTGGCCGTGATGATGAAGCCTGAGAAGAATCTGTACTGAAGAGCGAAGCTGGTGGAGGAGGTGGAGGGGCAGGGGCTCCTGGTGCAGGAGCTTTTGGTGGAGCAGCAGCAGGTTTTCCAGTTGGGCTCCAAACAGGGCCCAGAGGATAGTTACTCTTAACATAATCTCTCAAGCCCGGTAAATATAGTTCCTTCATGGCTTTGGCCCACTCAACGTGATTTGGGTCTTTGCTTTTGTACTCTACAAGAACCTGACTTTCAAAATGGAAAGTGTCACTTCCTAGCCACTTTCAACTTCAGCTCACAAATCAATTACAAAACTTGGCATTTAATAATTCAGGGAAGAATGCGTGCAATTCAGTCATGTAATTTAGACTGGCAAATTCTTCACAGTGCAAAAGAAGCATCAGATATCAAGCAAATGAAATACAATGACCCTACACGTTGAGTTTTTATTAATTAATTCTTTTCCTTTTTAATGAATGTGTTTTTATTAGCTACAGTAAAGATTGCATGAAAATAAAGCAGTATGGACTAACAACTTTTTCTTCTTATATTTCCTTTGCTTATAATAAAGCACTTTATTACCCAATCCCATCTATTTCTAGTAACAAATGGCATAGTAAGTAGTTCATGGAACATTAAATTACCTTGTTGTTATAAAATTCAGCCATTTGCCAACTTTCTTCCACATGTGCAATAGGCATGCTCATACCTTAACAAAAGGTGGGGACATAAGAGTCAATGAATATGAAATTAAAATCATTTGCTTCTGCCATACAAAAGCAATGAAAAAATTTCCAATACCGCATTCCTTCCCAGTGTATGCGATCCATGCCAAAGCTGAGAGACTGTCTACAGCAGACTTTAAGTGGTTGAAGAAATCAGATCGCCTTCCTTCTGTCAATGCATTTGCTTTCATTATCACCTCATTCAATGGCTTAAGAAATTCAGCTACTCCAGCAAGATCAGGTTTCTGCAAAACAAGATGAAACCCGTAAAATCACTGCTGTTAAGTCATCAGCAGTAACACTGCAAAAGATGCAAAAAAAATTGGACAGCACCTAAACAATCTAACACTTTCTCCCACTATAGTGATGATTTATTAGCTGAATGTCAAGATGGTATCGGAGCGCACATCACTATAAGGTTTCCCGTTGAATTATCAGAAGAAAATAACCCCTAAATCACGCTACAGAGCAAGATGGTAATGTTGCACAGTTACAAATCTTAGAACCACCACCCTCGAATTTCTCTTTTCGAAATTAATAAAAATGATCGATACATTAAATTTTCGCCGACAATGCTTTATGTCAAGTGGCTATTCTCAATGGTGTCTGTGCACGTCACCGGCATTCTAAATCCAATCGCAGTTTCAGCTACAGTGAATCTATTTTATTATTCGACGGCTTAAGGATGAGAAATGAACGTTCGGCACAGTCAGATCCAAATATTAAATATAAAAAATGCAATCGGAGGATAATATCAAAATCAAGTTCGCTCAAATTGACCATTCTCAGCATCAAAGCCTAGTGATTCAGCCTTAAATTGCATTAATGTCACAATCTAGAATATACAATTTGCACAACACCGCCGTTTCTTTTGACGAAATTACGCACATCCGGTCCAAATATTAAGCACCAGAAGTATCTGATCCAGATAGAAAATTTCAATCCCATCTAACTTCAAAGAATAGAATGTACGAATAAACTTCTAGCTTTTGTTAGAAAAAAAGAATGACGGACACGGACCTGAGTTTGTTTGGCCCTGACGAGAAGCTCCTTCTGAATATTGAAAGCTTCTTGCACTATCTTAGTGGCCTCCAATACCTGTCCTCCAATCTTCTCAGCAGCACCCAAAACCCTCCCCAAGTACTGCCCCGTCAGATCGTCGAAGGCCAAGATCGACGGATCCAACACCGCTTCTCCGCCTACTCCCGACGCACCTCCTGACCTGAACCCAGTCGACAAGGACTCCATCCGAGCCACCGCGGACTCCAGCCGAGCTATCAGCTTCTCCTCCATCTCTCTCTCTCAACCTCCCAGATTTCTGCGTCTAAACTACGCACAGTGTCTCTGTGAGGTGGTGCAAATCTGGAGCCTGTAGTGGCTGTTAATTATGCTCCTTACTTTTTTTTTTCTTTTTTAAATATATATATATATGAGACGCAGGAAGGCAAAAAAGGAATTGATTTGTGCGGTACTGATCTGAGACTTGGCGCGGGTTTGTGTTGAAAGGGAGGTTCGTGCGCTTAGAATATGACCGTGCCATAAAAAAAAAGGGTTAAAATACATTTTATATTAAATCATTTATACATTTTATACATTTTTCATTTACACTTTGCACCTTGATATATTAAATCATTTGATTTACACATTTTTTTAATTTGAGCTCGTACACAAATTATTCGTCAATTTAAATGGATTCCGTCAAAACCTGAGGTTCAATGTGTGAAAATATTTAAAGATAATGGGGCAATATATAAAAATTTTAACGGAATCAGTCTAAATTGATGGACAATTTGGGTTTGTGTGGTAAAATTTTTAGTATTGGGTTTAGTGTTGGTATTGGGTTTAGTGAAAAAGTGAAGAGAGAGGTAATAGTTTATAGTTTTTGTAATTTTTTATATTTTTTTTATGGAAGAGAGAGAGATTATATTGGAGTATTTTATTAGGAGAGAGATAAAATTTTGAGAAAAATTTTACATGCAAACGCAGCCTTAGGTACATGGTCTAAATTGAAAAAATGTGTAACTTTATGGGTCTAATGTGTCAAAAATAATATATTATGATGCAAAGTGTAAATGACCTCAAAGATAAGGGGGTAATATTAGAACACATGTCAGTCCAAGAAGGAATCTAAGAGGTTCGTGCACTTAGAGAATTATTGTGGCATAAAAAATAAATGGTTAAATACACTTAGTCTCATATCTTTGGGGTTATTTACACTTTACACCCCGATGTATTATTTTTGACATATTTGACCACTTAACTTACACATTTTTTTTCACTTTTGGCCCCGTACCCACATTATCCGTCAATTTAGACGGATTCCATCAAAACGTGGGGTGCAATATGTAAAAATCTTCAAAGATAAAGGGGCAATGTGTAATTTTTTTACGGAATCCGTCTAAATTGACGGGCAATTTGGTTACGGATCCAAATTGAAAAAATATGTAATTTTTATAGGTCTAATGTGTCAAAAATAATACATAGGGTGTAAAATATAAATGACCCCAAAAATAAAAGGGTAAAGTGTATTTAACCCAAAAAAGAAACAAAAAAAAAAAAGATGGGGATAGAGTGGTTTAGCGCCCGGCTGATTAGCTGTGGAACCTAAGCCCAAAATAGTTTCCATGTCCATGGATATGGCGTGGCGTTTGGCTACGAATATTGGCTCTTCCTGTTGTCTGAAACATTTGCATGATGTTTTTTTTGTAAAATTTTGGAGTGATAAAATTTTATGGTATTAGATTTGGTAAAAAGTGATGAGAGATTACGAAAAAATTGGTGAAAAAGTGAAGATAGTAAATTTTTGTAACGATGATAAAATTTTAGGAAGTTAAATCGTGATAATTAAACCCATTAAAAATTTAATAAATTTAACGAATTTACTACTGAAACGGTGTGTATGGTGTGCGCTACTTGTCAGGCAGGTGTCATATTTTCTTTAGAAATCCATATATGTTCAAAATAGGTAATCTTATAGGCGTATGATCTTGAATTTTGTCACGCAAAATACAAACGATTTTACAATATAACAATTTGTTGCGTATAGCAAAAGCTATGTTTGAACAATTAAGATTTGTATCCCACTGGGGAAAACAGAAAAGTTAGGATTTTATTTTTTGCAGGCCAGGAAAAAACAATTCTATCTACTGTTTTTGGTTACAAATCAACTAATAGTCACATTCATGCATGCAGTCCCTAAGGGAGGAGTTGCACATGGCATTCCACAAAATTATTTCATTACAAATATGCCACAGTTTATTTCATTACAAAATGTTTAAATTGGGATCAAGATTTATGTAATTTACTATTGAATGATTTTTGCAATTTTATTGTCTGAATTGTATAGTAGAATTAAGAGAAAGATAGACACAAAAGGTGGACCTATTGTAGGATTTATAATGTTCGAGACTTTATATGGACATATAATTCTAAGAGATAAATAGATACAACATGTAGATCATTCACCATTTAATGGTGTCTTTTATATATCCATATAAAGTTTGGGACAGTACTCTACAATAAGATCCACCTATTATGACTGTCTATTTTTTTAATTTTACCATATAATTTGGACACAAAATTACAAATATCAATCCCTTAAATTGACTGCTGTAAAATGTATTATCATGATCAGTAATCCCTTATGAGATAAGGTTTTAACACCATTGAACTCGTGCTGCTTTGTCGAGGCTCCGCAGCCAGCCAGCAATAGAATGTCTGAGCCGCTAACGACTCAGGCATTAAGGAGGTCCAATAACGAGGTGGCCCAAAGTTGTTACCACTTCATGGGCCTCACTATACTTCTAGCCAGGCTCGTGGCCATATTAAGACTTGACCATGAATGGCCCAATCCGATCCGACCCGTTTCGAGCAAAAGTATAATTCTAGAGTATTCGTCATGTATTTGACTTCAGGGATATGTTACAGGCTTGAACTGAGCGAACCCACTTGCTCTCCATGACTGGCTCAGTTTTTACCCCAAAGCTCATGAACAGCTGTACCAATGGGTCGTTTTTATTGGTTCACCTACGCAGTTGTACTTGGTATTTAAAGTCGTACATTGATTTTTAAGTGCGAGAAGTCAAATAGTTAATGGACGTCGATATATCATTGTCGACCATTAATCCCATGTGTGTGGCTCGTTTCTATTACATTATCTCACAGCAACCTTAACAGCCCAGTACGACGTCGTCCTAGTTAATGGACGACGATATATCATTGTCTACCATCACTCCCGGTGTCTCCCATGTGCGAGGCTCGTTTCTATTACATACGACTGGGCCTGTTGCAACGAACAGTGACGTAAAGAACAGCCATGACGACACCGACGGTTGGATCAGAACGTTAGTGAAAGCTACAGAAGACTGCGTTGCTTCATCTTGTTAAGGTAGGAGAGGGAGTAACCAGCAAGTGTTTGGAGCTCGTGAAAAATAAAAATTTTAAAAATTAAATACCAGAAAACTAATAAGAGAATGCGTTTCATTACTTTCAAATTAATTTGTAATTGGAATCGGAATGGGAATGGGAATGCAAACAAAAGGGGAGCAAGAAAATCTCGTTGAGTTTGAGTTTTCCAATTTCCCCTGAAAGTCCATCCATCTTTTGGCTGACACCAAGCTTAATTAATAAAGCCTACCCACCAATTAACTAAATAAAATATCAGGGAATAATATTGAATTTCCGACAGAATTATAACCAAGTACTGCAGTACATATTTACAAAGCCTGTTCCAATGTAAGATTTCCAACCATACATCATTTAATGCAATATCAAGAGAATATATATGCACATACAAGCTCATAAGGTCCTCGCTGTGGACTATTTTTAAATTTTTGTACGATAGAAAAGAGAATCTGACGACCTCAGGGACTACCATGTCTTTATATAGACACCTTATCATCTCCGTCTCGATTTCCCTATATCATCACCACCTCCATTCTTGGATGAATGTGTAATTTTTGTGGACACATCTGCAAGGGAAGGTGGGGGATCTTTCTCACGTGCTGATCGAAGTTCCTGCAGGACATGAGACAAATAACTATTAGAGGAGCTGAAGAGAAAAAAGGATTTACAGTTGATGTAAAGAAATATATTATCAAGTATTCAGTTTGCACATGTGATCATATATATTGAGAACGAAATTCATCAATTTAACTAGCTTGCTCTGCAGCGCCTCCAAATATTAAGTGATAATCCTTGGTACAATCTCCACCCCAAACTCTGTGATCTAATACATAGGGACCAAGGCTATGCAGGCAAATCGGCATCAGACATAGGCTATTAAACAAAGTATTCTGAATGTCGTTTCTTGAGGATTTTGTTTAGTATAATCTACTTGCGTAACCAAGTGATATTAAGTGCACTAGGCATAGCGTAGTGAAAGCTAGTCAAACATTATTGGTCTAGCTCAAGACTTACTGAACGAAAAGGGAAGTCATCTGCCTCAAGCATATGAACAATTTGCCCCATCTTTGGACGCTTATTGATATCCAAGTCTATACAGCGAAGACAAACCAGCAATGCCCGTTTTAAAGCTCTGGGAGGGGGTTGAATCTCAATCAGGGGGTCCACTAGCTCTTCTCCACGACGACTTGCCACCATCCCTTTAAACCAATCGACCAAGTTCATCTGAAATACATTTAGTGGAAACAAAGTTATGATCTTTGACAGTGATGAATTCTTAATTTCTTAGACATCGTGCTCTATAGGATAAACTTGATTCACCTCTCCAGCTGGTCTGGAATAATCAATAGGGCTTCTTCCTGTAATGATCTCCATCAGCAAAACCCCAAAACTGTACACGTCACTCCCCTCGTTAAGCATACCCGTGCTTGCATACTCAGGAGAGACATATCTGCAATAAATGATGACAGCTAAGCAAAAACGACAGAGTAATGTCATCAAGCTAATTCATGTCAAACAGTAATTTTGGAAGCTGATGGAGAACAAACCCAAAGGTCCCCATAACACGAGTAGTCACATAGCTTGCCTCTGCCCTCAAAAGCTTAGCCAGTCCAAAGTCTGACACTTTTGGGTTCCATTTTCGATCTAGAAGAATGTTACTGGATTTTACGTCACGATGCACAACTTTAGGTTCTAGTCCTTCATGCAAATAGGCTAGCCTGAGCAGATGAAAAAAAACGATAACTAAGTTGATCTGGTAGTGAAAGAAACGAAATAAGCTTTAAAACCTATTGAACCAACGTGCACCACAGAAGTAGCATTATGACAGGAAATTCCATCACTTGTATCTTTCTGTTGTGGAGGGAAGGGGACAATGCCATGAGCATTATTACATGAAAAGTAAAAAACCAACAAATTTTGACCAATCTAATGAAATCCATATGGGGGTTGGAACATCTCACCCTTTTGCTGTCCCGATGGAAATCCTCATACGAGTATCCCAGGTCAGAGGGCTAACAGGGCCTACATCACCGTGCAACCACTGCTCCAAATTGCCATTGTCCACGTATTCATACACAAGCATCCTGAAATGAAAATGACAAGTTCCAACAGATGACTTAGTAGGCAAAGGAATTTCAACCACCTTTTAATTTGAAAGAGGCGATTGAGTCAAGTGGGCACAAGGAAAGTACCTTTGAGCACCTTCAGCACAATAGCCAAGTAGACCCACCAAGTTCTTATGCTTTACTTTCCCTATGGCTTCAACTTCTACCTTGAACTCTTTCTCTGCCTGACCTCTAGAAACATGAAGACAACAGCGTGTGAAAATATAGCCTCCTAAGGATATTTCCAACTCCATGAATGAAACAGAATGATTGAGCGGAAAATAATTTGATACTATTATTCTTTTTTTTCTAAGTGATACTATTATTTGACATAGAAGAATCTTAACCATAGTAGCGCAAGATATCATGTTCTCAATTCTCTTCCAACAAGTGATTACCTAGAGTTCGCCTCTGTATACCGAATTCAAGTCTTTTTTTTTCTTTCTAAGTATCGAATTCAAGTCTCGTTTATACAAAATCTCGAAATTTTTTGAACCAGCAAAGCTAATTGTTGATCACAAAATATAGTGGTTTCCTCAAGAGTTTGATAACATCAGTTCCCAGCATCTTGATTAATGTGTGTAACACGTGTCAACCAAAAACGAAGTCCAATTCCTCTGAAGACCACAGACAATAATCATGAAAATAGGGGAGCTTTAAGAAAGTAGCAAATGTGGATAATATAATACGGATAGAAAGAACAAACGGAATAAAGATATAGAGCACAAAGTAACCTGACCATTTGCTTTTTTCTAGTAGTCCGAAACAAGGGCAATCTAGTACCGACACAGAAAAACACTGTCCAGATAGTGCACTGTTGATAGTTTTACTTCCACTTGTAACAAGTGGAAATATTTAACTTCCACGAAGGAAAAAAATATACAACAAAAGAGCAAAACTTGGGTAAGAACAAAACAAAATCTGCAGTATGATCTGACCATAAATCCTATAATAAAATATACACAGAAAGTCAAAACCATAGTTCGATGGAA
Organism: Myrica gale; assembly: GCA_963930655.1. Classification (NCBI taxonomy): domain Eukaryota; kingdom Viridiplantae; phylum Streptophyta; class Magnoliopsida; order Fagales; family Myricaceae; genus Myrica; species Myrica gale. The sequence goes on along the minus strand of OZ005606.1, from coordinate 8,872,953 downwards.
GCTAATCGAAAGAGACGGGAAGCTTTACCACATAACGCGGATCTACCGATCATAATAAACCAGAGAGACGTGTAATTTTTTTTCACGGAAAATTTGATGTCGAGAAAAATATGAAGTCATGTAAAAGCAAACATCCCCTATCCATCGAAACAAACAGGCCCTAAAGATTTCAAACTTTACATACTTGTTGTTCAGAAGGTTCTTCACCGCCACCACCAACCCGTCCTGCATGACTCCTCTGTAAACGACGCCGTAACCTCCCTCGCCGATCATGTTCTCCTCTGCAAATCCACGAGTCGCAATCTCCAGCTCCTTCAAGCTGTACCAACGGCCCCACCCGATGTTCTCAGGATCCACCGACGCGTCGCTCCGGCTGCCAGCGGACACCTCACTGTCTCCGCTCCATTTCCCTGTTTTCTTTTCGACCTCCGCCTCAACCACCGCCTCTTTTAACTCCTCATTTCCAATTTTGACCCCCGGTTTCTCAGAACCAACGTCGAGCTCCAAGGCCTTGATCTCCACGATCTCCTTGGATACCAGCGGGATTAGCCCCGAGCTATGCTTAACACGCATTCTGCGCTTTCGAGAACTTCTGCTCCTACAAATGCAGACAAAGATCGCGAAGGAAACTGCAATCGCACATAGCAGGAGGATCCCGATCACGACGTAGAATTTTAGGCCGAGAAATAAGGTTTTGGAGATGAGCTTGTGGGGGAGAGAGTTGTCGGAGGCTTGCACTTCGCCGGAGTTGCCGGAAACCGACATTGTTTCCCGGCGAGGTGAACAGAGTGAGTGTGGGCCGTGTAATTTTACTCCGGAACGTCTATGAGCTAAGCGAGAGACGTTGAGGCCTATAAGTGTTTGGTCAAAGGAGAACACTATCAAATGGCCACCGCTTTGGAAATATTAGAAGAAGTTTTTGCTTAAGGAAATCTTGCGCCAAAAAGAAAAAAAACAAAAAGAGAGAGAAAGAAGTCTTGACGGATACAAAAATGGTGAAAAAGACTTCAGAAGGAGGCAACAAAGAAATGTAAAGAAGTGAGCGAGATGTTGTAATCTTTTGGGTTGGGTCTGGATGTCTATTACGCACATGCCACTGCGTAGTGGGGTAACAGACAATAGGGAAGTTTAAGCTCAAAATGACCGAAATAACCTGCAAATATTTATAGGTATGTTAACGTCAGACTTGTCGGTGATAATAAGGTTGTGTTTGTGTCGTAATATTTTTGGTATGGGAATATGTGTTGGTATTGGGTTTAGTGAAAAGGTGAAGAGAGAGGTAATTTTTTATAATTTTTTATATTTTTTTATGGGAGAGAGAGATTATATTGGAGTATTTTATTAGGAGAGAGATAAAATGTTGGGGATAATTGGGTTTGCAAACGCAGCCTAAGTCAAGTGGTGGTATTTCTGATTTCTTTTCAAGCTTTTGCTCAATATTTATTTAAGAAGTTTATTATATGCATACAGAAATTTTGAGCGGTTAGATTCTTAGAAAAATATGAGAAGAATTCAAAAAATACACTGATAATTTCTCATAAGTCAAGTTATAAATGTTAAGCGAACAATTAATGCCATTAAAAGTTACGAAACATTAACTGCTCCTTTCATTAAGCATGTCAATGTAAATATAATATTTTTCCATTACACAATGAGTGACGTCAAATTAGTGTATATATATATATCCTAATTGTATTGATTTTAAAGATAATATATAAAAAATTAGCATTTAATACTTTGTTAATGGGCACTAGCTGCAACTTGGGTCGTGTTCGCTTTGTAAATTTTCGGAGGATTTGCATCCGAACTCGTTCATGTTAGGCAAGTTTCAGTTGCATTTTAGGATTCGGCATAAAATATTTCGAAAATGTCCTGAAAAAATTGATGTTTAATGACTAAAAGCCCCTCCAATAAAGCGTAAAGAACAGAAAACGTTAAGGGCAAAATGAGATTCTGACCCTACTCCTGCATCCGGACTGCAGCAAAGCTGCTGTGTCCCCTGCGCCAGTGCGTCTTGTCCCTTGTGCCGCTTTGAATCATCGTCGAACAAAATGACCTCTGTCTTCACAAAAGCAGCAATTGTGACTTTATCTCACTTTGTCGTTTTGTGATATTATGTTTTTTTTTAAATATCTTTAAAATATTCAAATTTTAATAAAAAAATTAATAAATTCGAAAAAAATAAAAACAATTATAAACATCATCAATCTTTTTTTACACATCATCAATCTCTACACAAACACCAATACAACTTTAACAACACTTAAAAATTCACAAAACTCTTCAAATCCTACAAAACTCTTCAAGACTAAGATCACCTTGGTTTTAAAACAAAATTCTCTCTTGGGCGAGGGAGGGAGGTGGTGAGAATATCGGGATATACGTATTGGATGATTGATTCTCTTCTTCTTCTTCTTTCTTTTTTTTCTTCCCTCTCTTTCTCTATTGATTGGATGGTTGGAGACTGGAGAGAATATCAACTTGGTGAGAACGTGGGGCTCTGTTTTAAAATCACGTGTGCTTGCTGCATAACCCATATCTGATCTGAGAAAATTGCAAATTCGGCATCAAGACAAAGGGATCCCAGCCAAGCCCGACTGTATGCCGGCAACAAATATCTAATTGTCCTCAAGGTTCCTAATCCAGAAGAAAGATTCTTTGCTAATTCCGACGAGCATTGAGGGATAATTTAAGGTTCAAGTTTTCAACCACTTCTTCTTGTCACCCTCGTTTTGTTTCGGGGTTGGAAGCAGCCAATGAGCCCTCTTCCTTAGAACACAATCTCTCCCGATAAATCCTCCCAGACTTGAGTAAGGATAGCACCTCTACCCCGAACTTAAATAATACTTCACTTAAGAATCTCTCTTGTCTAGTCAGTATGTTTTCAATCAAACCAAATTCATTACAACGCAAGTGCAAAATTGAGTACAAAAAAGATTTCGCTACTCAAAACAAAATAACAATTATCACCTTTATTTTAGATAGAATGTGAGACTTGAACATCTATCATTTATTTATTTTCTCTCGTTTAAAATGTGAGAGTTAGATATCATGAGCTCCTCTTTAAATATTTGACGTCCTCGCCAAAACTCACCAAGCCCACGTGGTTACTGGAACTACTCTATAGGACTGCTATGGCCAGTAGCGAAACCAATAATCCAATCGAAGGAAGTCGAACTCTTAAAAAAAATCTATTACGTAATGCAAAAAAATATCTTAGAGTTAAAATATCAAAAATTAAAGACTACAAATACTAAAAATATTGAAATACACGTACAATACTATTTGATGATACTGAAAGGTGACAATTAGATCCTATGGAACTGCATATTCTGAAAACATTGTAAAATAGTTTTGTTCTCAATAATATTCGTTTCAGAAGTAGCAACCACGTTATGAGTACTAGACGACCATACACTAACTGACTTCTTTATAAAAAATTTATCCATTATCTAAACAAAATTCATTAATCTAATTTCATAACATAGTCACAATTTCAATATAATGGACAATCAAATCCTAATCAAAGATTCACAATAATCTCAATCAAATTCATAATCACAATATAAAATTCATCACATTATTCATCAAAAATTAAAATAAATTCATCATAGATTCACAAACATTTAACAATGTAAATTCATGTTGATTGAATATGTGATGAATTCATAAATTCATCACATTACTCTGATTATCTTAAGGAAGCTTGTAAGATCATCTAAATGTTGCAAACTTACCTCTTTTGAGGGCAGATATATGTAGGGAATCTCAGCCTCTTCACATAAGATTGGAACGTGTGTAATCACATCAATAGGAGATATGTTCCCAACTATAACACATAATCTACATTCCACATAGGGAGGGAAAAACTTTTACAACTTCAAATGATAAAAATCAATCCAATTATTCAGGTTGCAGTTATCAATATCAAACGGGACAAAGCCCTTATTTTCAATTTCAGGACATCTTTATAATGAGAGCAATCTTTATTCTACTACCATCCTTAAACTTTATTTCTCACACATACCCATTACTGTTAGTTCATTATTCATCTCTGATTGACATGAGACCGGAAAAGCTTCAGTTTATTTTTTCTTATTCGAAAACATAAAACAAGAATTCCTCACAATTTAAATTCATCAATTTGAATTTAACAATTTAACAATTCGAATCAAATAACATAAATTCACAAATTCATGTTGATGAATTTAACAACTTGAATTTATGAATTAGAGTACATAATCTATTAATGGGGGCGGGCCTGAATTGTTGGGGGCGGGTTGGGCTCTTAACTCATAATATATATTTTTTTGAATGAATTTTCAAGCCATGGGGACGGCTGGCTATGGTATATTTGTAACAATCTAAGGACTGATCAATGTTACTTATGAAAAGCTATTTGAATCATTATAAAAAACACAGTTCAATTTAATAAGGTCTCAATGTGAGACTTGATCATCTCTCATTTATTTTTCTTCTCTCAATTCAAGTGAGATTCGGAACATCACAATCCAATTCACCATTCAAAAAAAGAAAAAGAAAAAATGTTATATCATTCATTGCACGTCAACTAATACGGGCATTCTGAATGTTGTATGGCTTATGTCTATCTTGGAATTTGACAGCAAATTGGTAAAAAAAAAAAGTTTATTAAGATTGGATTTAATAAATATCAATGCAATGAATTGTTTCAAGACCGACCCAAATTCAATTGACTCCCTTCATAACGAAATCCATTTGATTGATATATAGGCTTTCCAATTCAATATAGATATAAGATATTTCTTCAAATGATTATTAAAGATATTTCTTTTACTTGTTCTCCAAACTTAACTCTTAGAGAGAAACAATTTTCAATAACTCGTTGATTCCTATCCTTTATTGTTTACTCCCAGACTTTCAGATTTTTTTTTTTTTGAATTTCCTGGAAGATGTTGTTACTATTTCAGCCAAGAGAGATAATATTGGAGCAAGTTCTTTTTAATGTTCTTTTTTTTTTCTAAACTCTTTTTAATGTTCTTGATCGGCCGTTCCGGATTGCAAGGGGCTTTTTTGTAATTGCGACAAACGGAGGGTGACATCTTGTTGCTGCTTGCAGAAGGACAGCGAGTGGGGGACCTACTACCTTCGACCTACCTTCGACACTAATCGTTTAAATTTGCGGGGAAGAATAGCTGAAGTTATTGAAACATGCTGATCTTGTTAAAGATGGAGCGTCTTTAATGCAAAATGCATCCGTTGGGTTCAGAAATGCTAGCAATGATCGTGTACACGAGTGACGCGTGTCTGTTTGCGATGGACACGTGAAAAGGAGAAAAGGAACGGGTTTTGTACACGAACCAGACAAATATTACGTGTTGTTTCTCCGTGGAAATTTTGAACGGTGAAAAAATAAAAGATATTTCATGAGAGAGGTAAAAAAGAGAGAAAATATTATAATAAAAAAAATTATTTAATGAAAAAAATAAATATTATTTTATTACTTTTTAATAATAACCGAAATGTTGAGGTCCCAAAATATTGGAAAACAAACTACTACCTTAATTAGATGATAAAGAGTATAACTTTAATTGCAATCTTTATTTTTGGCGGGTCAAATTATTGTTAAAATTTTAAAATATTATTGTGGTGTTTGTTTTAGGAAATTTTAGCGTTTTTGAAAATTTTGGGTATTGGGATTTGTGAAAAAATATATATATTTTATGAAAAAATGAAGAGAGAATATTTAATTAAATATTATAATATCATAATGAGTAGAGAGAAATTATTTTATGTTTGTTTGAAAATTTTGGTTAACAAACGCCACTCTGAGTTGATTCTTTAGCATTTAAAAGAAAAATGAAAACCAAACAGTAACTTCTTTTTGAGGTAGGTTTCGCGAGCAAGAGTAAATTTTGGTACATCTTTAATTACTGCAGTTAATTTGATTTCCAAACATTCAACGACCACTTCAGGCTACTGTAGTTTTTTGAAAAGGCACTGTAACTAAAAGGACATGCCAACAAAATTTGGGCTCGTAGCTACAAAGAAATGATACCCGATGCAGGTTTTGCTGCGGCCGAAAGCCACCCTGAAATAAACTTTTAATAAAAGAAACGAGATTTTTTTTTATAATTCTCACGGTAGCAATTTGAAGAGGGCAGGGGGGATTCAAACTCGCTTTTTAGAGGGAAACGTTTGGCATTGGGAGTTGGGAGTTGGGCCTCGAACGGTGGATACGGGGACCATGCTCAAATGTCTGTGCTATGGTGCAATGATACGCTGCTGCAACATGGGAAACATCTTGATGCATATTTCCTATTTACTTTTGGTTAAATACCTTTCTTTTATGGTTTGGCAGGCCCACAACGAGTTCTCATTATTCCACGTTGATTTTCTTGTTTCCCCCCTAGATTTGTCCTACTTGACGTAATTGTAGCAAGCTTTTATTTTTTTCTCCAAAATTTACTCGTACCGAGTGTTAAAATTTTAGAGAAATTAAAATTTTAAAATATTTAATTTTTGTAAAAAAGTAAAAAAAAAAAGAAGATAATTTTTAAAATATATTGTAGTGAAAAGTAATTATATGACGAGGATAAATATATTATATTGTAATTTTTTATTGTGTTCAAATTTTAAAATGTGTAAAATTTTAACTGACAAAAATAGTCTTAAATGATCAAGGGGTTGATATTTCCCTAAATCATGCCATTGTTCTTGGATTTTCACATGAACAAAACTTGCTTGTTACATAAAAAGATGAGATTTGCCATCTTCTTGCGTCCAAGGACTTATCCTTTCATTTCACCTCTAGTTCTGGATTCTGGTCAAGGATAGATAGAATTCACCCTTTTGGGAAAATTGCTATTTTAGTCCTTTTATTTTCACCATTTTTTATTTTTAGTCCTTGAATTTAATTTTTTTTTTCAGATTTTAGTCCTTTGATTATCATTTTTTGACGAAAAAACCTTCCGTCAGGGTTCCGTCTCTTTCCCTAACGGAAATGCCACATCAGCTAACAACTCAGCACTGATGTGGTAAGGAAAATTGACATTTTAGTCATTGGGTTTTACCTCTTTTATTTTTTAGTCCCTGGATTTAATTTTTTCAAATTTTAGTCATTGTATTTTCATTTTTTGACGAAATGACCTTTCTGTCAAGGATTATTGTTCAAATAATTGTTTGATTGTTAAAATTTTGGTGTGTTTAAAATTTTAGGATGTTGGAGTTGGTGAAAAAGTGAAGAAAGAAATTATTTGAATGAATTTGTTTAGATTTATTTGAAGTGAAAAATGATGATTTGATGAGAAGAGAAAGAATTGTGGGGCCACATTATTTCTTACACTCAATAGAATACATAATGTCTCAATGGTGTTTTGAATAAATAACAGATGCTAACATGGTGTTTAGGAGTCAAAATTTTGACCCTAATAAATCATCACTTTTCACTTCAAATAAATCTAAAAAATTCATTCAAATAATCTCTTTTCACTTTTTTTATCAACTTCAACACCCTAAAATTTTAAACACCCCAAAATTTTAATAATCAAACAATTATTTGAACAGTAATCCTTGACAGAAGGGTCATTTCGTAAAAAAATGTAAACTCAAGGACTAAAATTTGAACAAATTAAACCCGAGGACTAAAAAATAAAAGTAGTAAAACTCAATGACTAAAATGTCAATTTTTCTTATGGCCTTTCCGTTAGGAAAAGAGACAGAACCCTGACGAAAAAGACTATTTTGTCAAAAAAATAAAAATTAAAAGACTAAAATATAAAAAAATTAAATTCAAGAAGTAAAAAATAAAAGTGATGAAAAGTAAGGACTAAAATGACATTTTTTCCACCCCTTCTAATGGTTGGTGTTCACCTCTTTTTATTGTTTCCGTTGGTTAGCGTCCCTAGCACAAAGGCAGGCCTCTTTTTTTATCGCCCAACTGTCAGGCCCGCCTACAAGTAGGTCTCTTTTCCCCTCTACCAAGCTAGTTTCTTCTTTCATACAATCGTCGATGTGACTTGCGATGTTCGTTTCACACAGATTTACAGTATTGAAATTTAATTTTAAATGTTTAGTTGATGTTTAAGTTATATATATGTACGTAAAAATTATTAAAATATAATATTATACGAAAAAAAGTAATAAAATATTATATTAAAATACATCTATTTTATAATATTTTGATCGTAAAAAAATAAGATACAAATTAAAAAAAAGTAATATACGAATATCACCTTGAATTTTGTTGTCAGGAAAAAAAAGGTCGGACTTTACTGTTTTTTATTTTTGTTTTTGTTCTGCGACTAAATTAAAGCCCATCTACTAGATAATGCTGCTGGTTGCGGCCTTACAAATACCATTGGATGATCTACTACCCATTTCATGCTTTCTGAATGATCTCTTGGTATTTTTCAAGGGTGATATTTTTTTTTTTTTTGCTAAGTTCAAGGGTGATATTCAAATTGGTGACTGCTATTAGCCGTTTTATATTTAGTTTTAGGAGAATATCGGAGCTAGTCTCTAATCCTACAAAAATCTAAATTTTCCCTTGTAAGGTTTACAGTGAGGTCAAGAGTCAAATTCTAGATTTGTTTGGTTTTGCATAAGACACTCTCCGTGTGCTTTACCTTTTGCCACCTCTCATCTCATCAAGATTGGAAAAAGGTGATTGTCTTGCTCTTTCGGAACGAATTTTAGCTCAGGTCAAGTGCTACGTGAAAAATTACATGTCATATGCCGGTAGCCTACAACTTATTAAATCTGTACTCTTGGCTATTCAAGCGTATTCCAATGCTCTATTTCTGCTCCCTAAATAGGTAATCTACAATATTGAGTAAATCTTGTGTGCATTTCTATGGAAGGGCTTTGAAATGGGGAGAAGAGGTGCGCAGGTTGCTTGGCATGAAGAATGTCGGCCAAGAAAGAAGGAAGTATTGGCCTTCTCAATCTAACTTGCTGGAACCTCACGTCCTTTTCTAAACACCTTTGGAACATTGACACGGGTACTGAGGATTCCATTTGGGTATTGTAGACTAGAACTTACCTTATTAGAGGTAGATCTATCTGGGATATTCGGACTGCAGGGGAGTGCTCTTGGAGTTGGCGAAAGCTTTTGAAGCTGAGACCTATAGTTAGGAAACATTTAAAATGTGTTGTAGGAGATAGTTCTACTACTTTCCTTTGGCTTGATAATTGGCACCCGATGGGCATCCTGTTTTCAAAACTGATGGGAGAGAGCATTGGTAGGGGATATGTAGATTTTTTTGCTAAAGTGAGCTATATTTTTTAGGGGGAGATTGGTCTTGTCCGCAAGGCCCCATTTGGCAATTGGTGAACATTGCTACCCCTCCCTTGCTAAAACCCAATCTCACTCACAATGATGTGATTAAGTGGACCTTGACTACAGACGATAAGTTCTCTGCATCTAGTGCTCTTCGACTGTTTCAAGGGGTTCATGACAAAGTTGACTGGTATCACCTTGTATGGTTCAATGGGTACATTCCTAGGTGCTCCTTTATCTTATTGCTGGCAATCCGCAATAGACTCTATACTCAAGACAGAATGGCCGTTATGGGCCTTATTAACGAGTCTTGATGAAGTCATTTTTAATTGGCCTATCATAGAATCCAGTGGGCTAAGAGCACGAGGGAGTTGGGCCTGAGGTCCAGCGCTTTATGACGGGTTGAATGACTTAAACTCTCATTCCTTCCTCCTACACGCAAAGAAAACAAACTTGGACCCGAGGTCTTTCCCGTAGGGGATTTCTCCGATGCTTTTGTTAATCGTCATTTTTCTATATATTTTGTTTACTGGTTCGATTATGAATAAGAGAGAGTGTACTTCTTTTCTGTCATTTTCTCCCTCTATATATTCTTATTATTTTCCTCTTGGGACAAGGACTTGTTGGGCCCCGACCTAGCATCTTCATCCTTGCTTTTTTTTTTGGGGGTGCCAGCCCTTTGTCCCTTCTTTGGAATGACGTTTTTTTCTCATTATACATCTTCTGCCCCACATTTATTGAGTGGGGTCTATTGTCTCCCTCCTCCTAATTGATGTTTAGGAGGGCGATCTATGTTCGCTCATTTAATGACGAGATATTATTCGCTCATTTAATGACTAGATATTAGGCTTCACCTTTTCATCCTTAGGCCTTACCTTTTCTAAGTTTCAATGTGCGCTGTGTGATCTGGAAGCTGAGGATGTGAACCATCTGTTCTTTAGTTGCAAATTTACTAATTGGTTGTTGTGGCTTGTCCTTGATATGTGTGTGGCACCCAGCTGATTCCTTGGCAATTGGCAAAAAATTGCGGTTTGGTGTACTGCCAATTTTAGAGGGAAAGAGCTGGTGGGCAGGTGGCTAAGGTACGTAGGCTATGTTTTGTAGCTACTGTCTATGCCATTTGGAGGGAGAGAAATGCTAGATTATATGCAAGGAAAAAAAGACAGCCGGAGGAAGTTTATCGGGACATCCTCAATATGGTGAAGGGAAGACTTGCATCTGGTATTTTGAATGCGACATTGAGGACAGATCTAGCCACTGCTGTCAGATGGAGTGGGTGCCCTTAAGGCGTTGCTGATATTTGTTTATTGCCTTGTTGTATGATCTCTCGCTGTTTGCGTTCTTGCCGCAGATTTTTTTGTGCCGATTTGTGAGACTCATGGGCTTGTCCCTAACGACAAACTTTCTTTTAGAATATAAACTTACCACTTATCCAAAAAAAACCGTAAAGCCCATTATTTCCATAGAGGTCGGCTCTACATGTTATGGACTTCCGGGCCCACCCAGAAGCGTTATCGGGCCTATATCGGACCCGAAAATTTCTGCCACGATTCCTTCTTGAATTACGATTTGAACCCCCAAATTAATATTCAACGAATAATTGCATGGAAATACATACAATTGCTGTAAAGTTTTTGGAAATGAGTTTCACTGGCTCAAGCACCCCTCCACCACGTCAATACAAAAACTGTTCCCTGAGTTCCTCCCCTCCTCCCTTTTCCTCCCGTTAAAATCTCCACACCCAGAAGGCCAGAAAGAACGAAAGCTCTTCCTTCCTTCTTCATCTCTTCTATCCTATTCCCGCAGAAATTCCAAATCCTCTGCAGAAATGATAATCGGTGGACTCAGAAAACGGCAGCGCGTGTCTCCCACTTCCGCCGCATTAGCCACAACCAGCACCGCTGGCGTTTTCTTCAACGACCCGTCCACTGCGGACGTTATCCTCCGCCTCTTCGTCGAACCATCCCCTCTCGACCCCAACACCACGACTACCAGTCCAGACGCCATCGACTCCGCCTCCTCTACCCCCAACGACGGATACGACGACGTTCAGATATACCTTCACTCGCACGTCCTTCGCCGCTCCAAATATTTCTCCGCCCTCTTATCCGATCAATGGCAACACCGCAGCCACGGCAACAAAAAACATATTTCTGATCTCAAACCCTTGCAACTCAAACTGGTCCCACCCACCCCTGATTCCCTGGAGTCCCACATCACGGTCCTCCAACTGCTCTACAGTTCCGATCTCTCCAATTCCATCGGCAGTGCCTCCATCGCTCTCGATATCCTCCCCGTCGCCCTCGAGCTCCTCTTCGAGGATTGCGTCAAGTCCTGCGTCCATTTCCTCGAGGCCGTGCCCTGGACCGAGGACGAAGAGAAACGAGTGTTGAGTCTGATCCCATTTCTGAAAGAGGAAGAGAGTAAGGATCTCCTCGCTCGGGTTTTGCCCGGCCAAAACGAATCGTGCGAGGAAATGCTGCACGGGCTTGTCCTCTCCGCCATTCACAACTACCCAAACATGGCATTCGTGAAGGCCTTCGTGGCCAAACTTCTGAGGGATTTCTCGTCCAGGGAATCGGCCAATAGGGTATTGGAGAGGGCGTTCGAGACGAGCTTGAAGGTGGTGAAGGAGTCGCTGGAGGAGTATTCCAGTCCAAACTTCAGAGGGGATCATAACGAGACCGAGGCGATTCAGAGGCTAAATCTGCACACGGCGATGACCAACGGCAGGCATTTGCTGTGGTTGGTAGAGCGGATGATTGAGCTGAGAGTGGCGGATACGGCCGTTAAGGAGTGGAGCGACCAGGCAGCGTTCACAGCCGATTTACAGAGGGCGTTTCGGGACGATGCGTGGAGGAATATTGTGCCGGGGTTGCCCGCTGTTGTGCTGAGGTGCACCTCTAAGCTCGCCAACGCCGTTGCTGCGGGCACCATTTTGGCCACCAGACAGGTGTTGCTTATGGACTTACTTCCTTTTATTATAATTGTTTTACATGCTGATGTAGCAATTTCGCACTGATTTTTTGTGCAAGTTTCTGTATTCGAATTGGTCAATAGCTACACGAGGCACTGTTTTTGACTGCTATCATCTATAATTTACTAGCCCTATGATTTATTCAAACGGTAAACGTGGGTTAGGTTAAGCTTGTTAATGCTTGCCCTTAGTGATTCTCGAATACATGCTGTCGCTACCTACGTGAAATATGGAAGTAATTGTAGGTTTAATACGTCTGAGTTTTCCCACATGGTTCGAGGAAGTGAAAATTTATGTTTATGTTATGGAACCTGCGCTCTTAGATTTGGGGGAGTGAGTGGCTGCTTGAGTTCGACATCCAATTGTTTCGATTTGAACCACTCGAGTCCTGTTAAATGCTGGCAAGCATTCTTGGTCTGGAATATAGGTATTGGCGGGTGCCACGCCAGATTTGATGGGGGTCATTTTCTGTTATATCCCTGGTCTCATGCATCCTACTATTAGTTCAGAGCTTTCAGTGTCGTACTTTCTGGTGATACTTTCATGTTGTCTTGACTGTAAGCTTTAATTTTGGCACCCTTGATTGGCTTTGTAGGCTTTTTTTTTTAAATTTTCCTTTTCAGTTGACGAATTAGGGCAGCCATTGAGAGCACCAATTCCAGTCAGGATAAAACTCTGCATGTGATTCTTTAGTTGCATTGCTTGTAGCTTCCTTTTCGATGTGGATTTGGTTCCTTTATCTGCCCTCATGTTTTTGCAAGGGAAAGAAATGGACCAAATAATAACAAGAGGCTAAAACTAAATTCTGAAGAGTTCAGATTGAATTGAACCAATGTATCAATGAAAAATGTTTGAGGTGCTAATTCCCTATTTTCGTTAGGTCATATGTTGGCGTGAAATTTATTTAATTGAGTAACCTATGCCTGTAAGGTTTGTCTACTTCTAGCCCATTTCACTCCTGGCCTTCGATAGGTTTATTGGACGTTTTGGTTAAAGTCATCAGAACGGGACTTCTCTTTAGCCTTGGCGATCAGTGGACTTGTAGTCACTCTCATGGCAGAGGTGTTTTGATTTTCGGAACAGAATGGTTGTGTGCGCCGAACATCACTAAGACGTTTGATGTAATGTTATTTAGCTTTTAGGCCACTTTCATTACTTGATTCAAGATGACAGGCCTTTTTCGATAAAAACTCAACAATGGCAGATGGATGAATTAAACTAATTAATGGATATTGTTGTTCTGCTGATTTCAGGTTAGAAAGAAGCTTGTGAAAGATTGGCTTCCAGTTCTTCTCGTATGCAAGGACAATGTATCGCCCATGTCGTTTAGTAACAAATCATTATACCTGGAACTGGAAGATACATTTCTGAGAATAATCTCCACCCTGCCCATGTTAGATGCGCAGGAGCTGTTGCAGCAGTGCCTCAGCTTTTCAACTCGGAATGTTGAAGATTGTCCTCACTTATTCACAGCATTCAACACCTGGTTCCGCCGTGCTGCTGGACCTCCACAGACTGACAACCTCAGTTAGAAAGAAGTGGTGCTTAGGTTATGGTTATAGCTAACCTTGCGCCATTGTGCTGTAGTCGTTGCAGAGATTCAGCCTTTCCTGTCAAATATTGTGCATATGAAAAAAGTGTTGAGATTGTCAGAAATGTAGACTGTAGTCTGTACATAGAAACTGGATCTTTCCCATTTTTGCAACAGAAGCAAAGCTTGAATGGTTCTTTTGCCTTGGGAGAAAAAAAAAACAAGCTTGAATGCTTCTGGTAGTATCTTTTTGTCTGTCTTCCTCTACTTTTGAGTTGAGTTGTGAGGACATTTGTAAATCGAAAAATACTGTTTTTGGTCTTTTGGTCTTTTTTGCGCAAATCAGAGCCTTCTTTCCTCTTGAATATAGAAAAGTCTTACCTTTCAAGTTTCTCAAGTGATGAGTACAAATAAGCCTAATAAGCTGCTGGAGAAAACTAATTTTTGGCATAAATGCAACTCTTGATGTCGTACCTCATCAACTTTTGTTTTATAATTTCATTATCAAAATTTCATAACTTTTTTATCATAAATATCCTCTTAAAATTTCATTATCAAAATTAAAAGTTTACACACGTCGCTCTAATCACGTGTTTTTTAATCAAAAACAAAAATAATGTGATTATAATTTTTAAAGTCTTTTTCTTAATTTTATGTTTTTTTAAATAATTTACTTTGTTTTATCTTTTAAACAACAAAAAAAAAGGAAAAAATTATCTAAAATAAGTATATAACCCTAAAAAAAATGCCCAAAGGTTTTCCCTCGTAAATTCTCATAAAATTCTATTAGTGCTGAATTCAGAAGTATTGTATTTTTCTAATTTGAAAATCACACTAATTCTTTATTCTTGCCTTAAACAAAAGAAGAGGTATAAAATTAAAATTTAGCGAATTTGACATTTTGATCCTTGGGCTTATACCTCTTTGGCAAATGGATCATTCACTTTCAAATTTCAAATTTTTAGTCCTTGGATTTTCTTTGTTTGGCAAAATGATCCTTCCGTCAGTCTCCCGTCCATATGCTTAACGGAGTTCTCTGACACATCAGTAAATTTATATCGTCGACCGCTTACTTTCAACACATATCCGGTCGACCGCTTCAAATTCGTTAAGCATATGGACGACAGACTAACGGAAGGATCATTTCGTCAAACAAAGAAAATCCAATGATTAAAAACTTGAAATTTGAAAGTGAATGACTCATTTACCAAAGAGATATAAACTCAAGGATTAAAATACCAAATTCCCTAAAATTTAATATCGGTGAATGAAAAGAATCCACCGTTCCGACCTCCGTCCAGTTTTGGGTGGAGTGCTTCGGAGTTCGGAGAGAGTGCAACCTACAGCACAGTGCATAATGCTCCTTTAATAAGCAAACCAAAACAAGAGTACATATATACATAATGCTACGCCCCTCAGAAAAAGAGTTCCTTTCTGTGCCACTGTTTATCCAGAACCAAAAACTTGAACCATTACAGGCTTACAGCAGTCATCAAGCAAAGATGACAAAAACGTATCAAGTAGGAAGACAAAAGGTGAGTCATTAGCCGTCAAAGGGATCTACACTTCAATCGCCAAAACTTCATTACCACCAACACCTTACAAAACAAAAGCAAAAACTTCACAGATACAGAAGCTTGCTACAGGCAGCACTAGCTACATGAGGGTCTCTACACACACAACAAGGCCATTCCTAGAAGATCAAGCGCCGGAGATGCCGAGAAGTTTCCTTTCATGGTCATACATTTCGAATCAATAATCCTTTCATATCATATAAATGCTTAGCCCCAAGAGATCAAGATGGCTTGAAGTCATGCATTTCCCGCACTTAATTGCATAAAGACATGACCCTCCTCACGGAAACAGGGACATGCCAGAAGTACCACCAAGTTGGCTGCCTTTGAATCATTTGAAGAGTGGAATCCCCATGGAAGTGGCAAGAAGGGCAAACAGGGAATGCCTGGACTACAGTAGCCGCCTTCTAAAGTTGTGGGTGGTGCCTTGGTAGGTTCGGACAAGCAAGCCCACTCCAAGTCCAACTCCAATACAAATGCTAAGGCCAATCCCAACCCCCATCCTTACGCCAGCATTGAACCATGAAAGTTCTCCATCTTCACCTTCAAAATATGCTGTTCCAGAGTGGCTAGTGTAGTCGTCCTCGTTTTCTGGTCTGTGCTTCGAGAAGTCTGACAGCTACAAAGTCGGAATAAAATAAAAAGCAGGACACTAGGTTATTAGAATTGAAAAGCAGGATGCTAGCAACCTATAATATAACCAAATTTCAACTTGTTTGTTTTTTCCCCAAGGAAATTACTGATCAAATGAGACAAATTTACCCGTATCCTAACTAAATTATGAAAGCCACATTAACAGAAGTCAAATGCTGCAATTAATTATCATCACCTTTGGGCTATTGCACAAACTAGCCACTAAAAAGGCCTTGTAGTTAACTTCATCTAATCAGGATAAGCACAGAAATTGCATAGCCGGTAATCACTGAGATGATACAGTATATGTGGTCAAAAGATTTTGCATGTAATCAAGCGATGGAGAGTACTTTAGAGCCATGAGGTGCCCCAAAGAAGTGCAAGTGAATTTAAGAGGCAAAATAAATCTAAACAGAGCCAGGCAGTTCAGCGCAGAGGGGCCAAAAGATACTGGATTCAGCATGTAATACAACATTCTAGCAACACAGGCAGTTCAACGCAGAGGGGTCAACAAGATATTGGATTCAGCAGATAGAGGAAGAACTTAGTGGGATCCATCCACATCACTATAAATAAATGTTCTAATTATGTGCATAAATGCAGTATGACCCAAAAGTTCTGTTCACGAGAGAGTTCCCGAGACTTATTAAAACTTCTTGCAGGGGACTAGCGCCATTTCACACCTTAACAAGGTAGGTGGTCTCTTTATAAAGTTAGTGTTTTAGACTTCTGGTCAAGCAACACAAAGGATATTGTATAAGTAGGTACCATTTACATGACTCTGTGTCAGCACACATTAGAAAAACCAAGATATAGGATAAGAAACATTTGTATTATACAGCTCGTCCAATACTGGAAAGCTACTCAAATAATGTCACAAAACAAAAAAGGCAGCATGCTATTAATTCTTAGCCACAAATCATGTGCCAGCACCCATTTTTCTGACCAGTTTAGCCAAAAATTTTAGGTGCCAGTCCTGACATTCCCTACTTCATGCAACAAGAAATACTATTTAGGCAGCAAACATGGAATGCAACAATCGCATTGAAGATGAATAGACGACCAAAAGGTCAAAAAAAGAAATATATGAAACACTTAAACTTACAGCATTAGATGGCAAAAGTGGTTGCAAAGCAAGCCTGGAAGAAACATCTTTCTGGCCTCCAGTTGGCTCATGCTCAGGTATTGAATCCAACATGCCCTTCTTCATAGGCTTTTTTCGACGATTAAGTTGCAAAGTCTTTGTTAAGATTATTGGAGTGCCCGAAAAGGACCCTGCAATGTAGACCTCAATTTCAGGTGAAGACAACTCGGGCCCCAACACCTGCTTTCCCTTAAAGAAGCCACTACCCACGGTTACATGAGATTTACACTTCATTCTCCATCTCTGACCTTGATTATTTGATTCCCTGAAACCGTTACTATTAGACACTTCTAGAACCCCAGATAACACAAGAACATTTTTATCAAAGACCTCAAACTTCACACTTCCTGATATCCTCGTACTATTAGTACTCACAAAAGTAGCTTCTTCAGACTTCTTATCCAATCGATCCCTTCTAAGACAAGTTGACACCCAATCAGAATGTATGCTAGTTCTAACACCATTGACTTCCAGAAGCGTATCACGGTTGAGTGGAACATGGTTTAGTGTGAGGTATTCAGGAGTGGAATCATCAATCTCACATTTGCTAACTCGAACATAAAAAACTCTCAAATCAAGCCAAGGAAGAGAAACCTTGACGGAGGGTTGATAAGAAGTGTTCCTCATAACCATGTGGCCATTGTCGATCGGACCATTTCCATTAGACATTTCGTAAGAATTCTCCATGGCACTGAAGCGTTTTACTTCTTAGAGAAATGAGCCCCCTTCAATTGAGTTGATGATACGGGGTAATTGAGACAAATGAAACTCGAGCGAGCAAAGAAAAGCCACAGCATAATTTGGATACTGGAAAACCTACAAACAGCAGAAAGGAGAAAGATAATCAGTACGCAAGAAGGGACCTTTTTTTTTGGGTGGGTGTGATCTCCAGTAGAAGAGATACAGAGGATTAGGGTGAATGAAGAGAAAAAAAATCCAAGAAAAATGGTAGACACCCAGTTCGGAGAGGCAGCAACCTAACAGAATGAAGAATGGCGAAGAGAGAGAGAGAGAGAGAGAGAGAGAGAGAGAGAGAGAGAGAGAGAGTCTAAATACCTTCTTTTTATTTTTTCTCAATATAGAGTCTAAACTCAATCGATAGAACAATATTCAAGATAGAGACAGTTTGAGCAGAAGAACAGACCCTTCTCGACGAGAACCATTTAACCTCAGTAGGAATTGCACATAGACACCAAACAGCAACCAATTAAACAGGGTAGAGGCAAACAGGAAACGACCACCAAACCAGAAGCAGAAGGATAAAGAAGGGATAAGAAGACGCCCCACTACTTGGAAGCAAATCCATTCATATCAAAAGCTGAACAAAGTGGCCTATTTCCAAACTCATTCACCCCATTAAGATGATTTAAATGACATAAAAGAAAAACCCAACAACATAAACAAAGAGAAACAAAAATAATGCATTAGTAAAGCCCTACGAATTCCACATAGAAACATGCCATCACCACCAGAGCAACCAAATGCTAGAGAATGAATTCGTTATCGCCGAATTGCAATTCACTGAAGATCAAACCAAACTGATTTTACTCCCAACCATCCGATCAGACATCAGAAAAACAAAATAAAACCCTACAGATTCCAACAAAATTGCTGTCGACTGACGACAAATAACCCACGTCATATAAACAGACAAATTTCTCTCTCTCAAACTACCATAGAAACATATATACAAAACCACAAAGATTTATTCAAAACTCACCACAAATATCTTATATCCTCATTGCAGCCTTTATTTTCCCAGTAATCGAATTTTGAGCCCCTCTCGTGAGTACTGACCCCTCCAATAGAGGAAAACAGAGCTCTTGATCTTCTATGGAGAATAGTAGCCACGCACACTTGTATAATTTACCAAACAACGACCACCCAATTGTCTGAATTTATCAAGCAATAGTGGGTTGCCTTGAATTAATTGAAAATGAATCAGATGAAAACAGTTTGAGAACAACGCACAAGTCGTCAAATTTTTGTTCTCAAATTTCTCATAAATAAACAACGGGTTGCAATTTTTTGCTTTTTATTTCAATTAGCAGCTACGGAATGCTCTCGATTTGCTCTAGTTTAAGTTTTTGTCGTATTGGCAAGTCCTGAATATTATGTTATTATATCGAAGAAGTGGGTCCCTCTGTATCCCCGATAACCGATTTTCTTTAGATCTTATCCAAGACGGGGGAAGGGCAAGAAGGCTGGTTCACAAGGCCGATGCATTGAAAACGATGGGCTAGTTTTTGGGGAAGTACTCCCTCTTTCTATTGGCTAGTTAAGAGGAGGGAAAATTTTCACTACTAGAATTCGTTCCTAGTTCAATCAGAAAGTTGGGTTATGTTAAGATTGATCAGATTATTTCCCCCTTTAATTTTCTAAGACTTTTCTTCTACCGGTGATCCCAAATGCAAATTGCAATTTTCAGTATATATTTCAAAGGTACAAGATTTGCAGTTTAATAATTTCTCCTTTTTGTATCTATTTAAAGTCATAACTTTGTCATTGCTGAGATTTATATACCAAATCATCTGTATTTTTCCAAACAACTAGCGATATCAATTAGTTAAGTTGATGGGTCAATAATATCAGACTATTATCTTAAAGTGGAAAATTCAATGGAGTGAAAAAATTCCTGTATTGTTTTATAATTATCACAATCAATTGGTCGCCTTATTTTTTTAAAAAAATAAAATATTCTGCAGACTAATATTAGCATTAATTTTTGTTTATCAATCGTGACCATACCTGCCTTTGAGAGTATATATATAAAAGCAGAATGCTTTTGTATCTTCTGTACTAATGACATTTTAATGGTATGCCGCACAACACGTAAAACTTAACCCAACAAATTATCTTTTATCTACCTATTTCCTTCCTTATTTTTAATGGAGTGAATCCTTAATCGAGAAGGCAAATTATGGTGTGTCCTCAATATACTCATACAATATTTAGACCAATAAAAAAAATAGTTTAATAGAGGGTGGCTTTTATGGCATCTTGGCGTAAAGAAGTAGCCAAAGCTTATTGGGATTGGATAAGTTCGTGCTCACACATCTTTTATTTTGGTTTGATGGGGGGCAATTATTTTAGACCTTTCTTGAAATCATCTGGAAGTAACTCCAAGTTCTGTTCCACGAAGACGAGTTCATGAAAAAGTGGAAGAAAAATAAATGTGCTTTTATACTATTGACCCGAAGTTAACGCGACAATCACATTCCTACCGACCACTTATGTGAGGTTAATGCCTGGCATGTCCTAAAAACGTGATTAATTCTAGACCCCAACACCACATTGTTCTTTAAGCAAACAAGGGTACGAAACTACGTCGTCCTTCCTCTTTTTATTGTCAGATCAATTCCTTTGGCTGTTCCTGCATTAGATAAAGACATCATCATTCTCAAACACATATCTACCTTCTTTTATTTTATTTTTAAGTCTATTAATTCTACATTATTGATAACTTGAGACACGTATTAGATCGATTCTTTTTTCTCCTTTTTTACGGGGAGTCTCTTTGAATTAATCCACATTGTTCATAACGTGGCGAAAAGTAATCCTTTTAAATTCTATGCCATCTCCATTTATAGATATAGGTTATATAGAAGAAATTCGTTCGAGGGTTTTATTTTTTTTTGAAGAATATTAGTTGTCTTTATCAGCTAAATCAATTGACAACTCCATTTAGAATTCTTTTTTTAGGAGCCACATAACGCGTGGAATAAATAAGAGTCCATACTCTATTTCTATTCTATTGATCACACGTTACCAAAAGCACATTTTTTTTTTCTATTCCCCCATCTTAACACGAGAAGAGTCAAGAGAGAAGAGGGGATGCACTTGTTCAACCATGTTTAATGTTTATTGCAATTTCCGATTCATTTCAGGTAGTGGATTTACAATCTGTGGCCTTCCAACAGCCAAAAAGTAAGATAATTCTTTGTATCCGTATTCCACGCGGAGTTGACCGGCACATTCCAGACCTTTCAAGAGTATCCTAACCATTTTTTTGGAAAATTTCCTGCTAGTATCTATCTCTCACGCGCCCTGTATGTCCTTAGAAAAATCTCAACCAGCTAAGGACGTAAGAATTTTTTTTTTTAAAGCAATGGAGTTGAAGAACACAGGCCAAGTCTGCATCTAACGGGATCGACCCCAAGATTGATCCCTCCTAAGGGAGGGGTGTCAATCGGGCTATTAGCTCGCTGGCGAAGGACGTAAGAAATTGGTATGTTAACAAACGACTAGCACGTGACGTGACCTTTTGGCCCGTTTGTACGAGGCTTTTAGAGTCATTATAAATCATGCCTTTAAGGAGGCTATTTGGTATATGACCCTTTGGACCTGACTGATGCTAGTTTGATGACCCTGATATTTATAACCGCCCTAGAGCCTAGAGGCTAGACGTCCTATATTGCATTGTTGTACCTCTTCTTATCAAATAAAATTCACGGTTGCATAGAAAAACAAAAAACTAGCACGTATTGGATGGGCATTTGGGTGTGGGATTACTGTTGATGTTAGGGTTAAAAGTACATTAGGTGGACAGTCATTTTGCAGACCTCATTAACCCTAAGCATAGAAAATATATATTTCTTTGGCTGCTTTGTACCAACCAACCAACCAACTTGTTCTACTAATAACTCCCTATTAAAGCAATTGATTGCAAGTCTAAAGTTGAGGCTGGTGAAACGATAGGCAAGTCTAGACTTTTCCCCCTCCCCCTCTTTTGCACCTGCACACCTCTCCCTCTCCCTCACAAACTTCTCTATGGAAAGACGGGAGGAGGCAGAGCTCATTGCCCCCCCTCCGCAGCAGCCAACCCCCACTGCTTCAGCGCAAAAGAAGAGCAACGGGTGTCGACTAAAAACTTGAAAATTGATAGAAAAAAGAGCCACTTCAGAACCTTAACAGTTAACAGCCTCTTCCCGTTGGGATTTCCATTCGAGCCTTTTTACACAGACTACTCATTGATAAACGCACTGCGGGACCTAGCGGGAACTTCACGGAGGTGGAAGGGCTTGACATACATATTCGGTGCAACATGGAATTTCCTGATATGCAAAGATTATATGGGGGCAAGAACCTGTTTGTCCAAAACCTATGAATTTACTCTCTCAAAAAAAACTACCAACAAAAATAGGGCACTCTTGGAGGACACTTCACATCAAATAATTCAACACCCGTCATAAAGCACTTTAACTACTATTCCTGCAAACCTAATAGCATCAATAGCGCAGCGAGGAATAATCTTCTTATTGCATTAGCACACAAAGCAAACTAGCAAAACATCTAGAAAGGAGGATTCCAAAAATCTATGAACGTCCAAGACATAGGGTGTTGGATTACGAAGCCTGAACTCAAAGATAGGCTTAGCCGAATGTAACATAAAGACACAGCAGCCACATCCAAGGATTAAGTTATCGCTCACTGGCTCCTCTGGGGAAGAGGAGAGTAGCCAAATTATTGTGCTTGGGGAAACGAAAGAGAAATAGTAGCAGAGCATACTATGCAAGTTAACAGCTATTTTTAATCAAATCCTTCATATTATCATATAGCAAATGCTCTGTGGAACTATGAGGATTTACACCATGCAAAAAGCATAATGGGATAGAAAATCAAAGAAGTGAATATCATAATCAAATCTTAAAGATTTGATATGATATTATGGTTATTACAATATCAAATTTTTGATATTGTTATGAAGATTCAAATTCAAATTTAAATGTAGATATTCAAATTTAATAATAGGATATTCTCCTATTATGCTTTGTATTATCTATATAAATAGAGATCTTCAATTGTAATCTGCATGGACTCATAATACAAAATACAACCATAGAGGACTTTCACAGTGGATGTAGGTCTTCTAGACCGAACCACTTAAAATCTCTTGTTACCATTTCTCTCCCCTCTTCATTTTAACTTTTTTCTTCTTGGTATTGTGATAACCATAATATCATATCAAATCTTTAAGATTTGATTATGATATTATCTCTAACAGACCCAACATGCAAGCATAGAAACCATCTCAATGCAGGCCAGTTAAGGTTGAATGACTGAAGTCTTTACTCTGTCACTGAGGAACTGCAAATTCTAGGAAATGCCAATGGAGAAAGAAGAAGTATGGAAGACTATCAGCAGAGAAGACAAAAACAATATGTATATTTATGCAGAAACATATGTATAATGAAACTTTGTTGAGTGGACACAAAGGATAAAACGTCTTCAAGAAGGAAGGCATTTCATACTAGAAAAGCAATTAATCAGCCAAACTCTGAGGCTAAGTGACCATATGAATGAATCATATCCTGCAAAGAAAACAAAGATAAGTAATCCTACAATTGGGTGAGGGAATTGAGATGGATTTTTACTTCAAGGTTTAATTCAGTATTCCCAGTGATAACTTCTCTTGCTAGGGTTTACGACACACCAGTTTCTACAATTTTGTAAACTATATCAATCACCCAAAATCTAAGGAAAATGTGCCTTTGGAAAACGAAGCTGAGATTAAACCATTACTGAACAAAATTAAGATGGCATCACAAGTGTCTTGCTACGTCCCAAGACTGATTGGTTGGAATAACAACAACGCAATCAGGTTCCCAAGAGAAAAACAAAACCAGAGATTAATTGCTGGTCCTTTCAAACGGACCACATTGCACAGTGAACTGAAGGGATATTAGTCCGATATCCAATTGAACCACAGTAGCATATCTTCCTTATTGTTCTCTCCAAAAAGTTCAAAATCAGAAAAGAACAAATATAACAGAACTTAGTAGGTAGGTTAAACAAAATTCTGTTTGCTGCACAATACAAAGACCAGAAATTCAACATTCCAAGATTTTTCTTCCCACAGGGTGATTCAGAAATAAATCCTAGCATTTATTGTCCCAAATGATCCAGCAAGCCCCAGTCACAATGGCATTGCAAGTCCTATACGATGAAGTAGAAGACCAAGTCAGAATACACATAATTACGCGAATCAAGAGGCAATCATCCTTGCATGGCTTACATAGTAACCTTTACAAAGCAAGCCTTTCATTTTTCAATATTAATGAGATATTATACCTGTGACCGAACAAAACTAGATTCTACACAGAGATGTAGATATTTCCACCTTAATCAACATTATCCTGATTTAGATTCTCGAAATATATTTTCATAAGTAACTTTTAAGCTTGTAACTTTCATTTCCATTGCTTCCTCACAATCATATCAATAACCATATGATATAGTGCAATAAGAAGAGTACTACACTAATAAATACATAATCAAACAAAACCCACTTTTAAATTGATGATTAGAACTCATTAACCGCCATTGTTTTCACAAACACTAGTTTCACATATACACTGATGGCAATGGGTTCATATCACCTTCTAAAAATCCGGAGAAACATGAAAATTATCATCGCGAAAAGTGATACGAAAAAGTAATTAACGAGAGAGTGAAGTACCTTGAGAAAGCCAGCTCCAGCAGGAGGAGTCGACGGCGATGCTGGATTTGAGCCGAGCAGAAGCAATGGCGCTGTGAAGTGGCAACATTGATTCAATGCTCCCTAATGCCGAAACAATCCTACATGAAGTAGAATATCGAAATAATATAATACGAAATAGAAGTATCAGATAGGCATAGGTCCTAGAAAATTTTGTACCTTGAACTGCGAGGAATGGCTCTGGTCGATGAAGAAAACTCAGGAAGGGTAGCGGCTTTTGGACCTAGGGACTTCTGCGACAGGGTTTTGGAACGAGCGGCCAGGGACCTGGAACCCGCCGATAGAGCTGATCTACAGAACGAAGCCATTTCCGGTTCAGAGGTTTAGGTGAATGCATCCGGGGGGGGGGGGGGGGTCGGAGGAAAAGTCGCTTAAACCCTACCTAGTACCTACGCAAGCCCAATTTTGAAAGCATTAAACGACGCCGTAAAAGGTCCCCAAGAGCTTCACCGTTTTGACAGTCCCCTGGGAACTTCAAGTCTTCGACACTGTCGCGTCGAGAGCTTATGTTTGGTTTAGTTTTGTAAATATTGTTTGTGTTTGTGTTTGTGTTTGTGTTTGTGTTTTTAGGCGGCGTAGATTCTTTTGGAATATTTAAAAATTTTGTTTTGGAGTTCGTAAAAAGTTTGTTAAAAGTTGTTAGAAAGTGTAAAAAATTATTGAGATTCGTAAAAAATGATTTTGAAATTTTTTTGATAACGTTTTTGAGAACAAAATAAACATAGCCTTAAACTCATCGATTAATAGCTGATGTTATTAATAAATGTTTAAAAACCACCACCGGATTTTAGGAAAGGGATTCAATCACGTTAAATTTAACTATGCGAGCATATCACCTCAATTAACAAGAAGAATTCAATGTCATTTCAATTAACGAGACCAGATTTTAGGAAAGAGATTTAATCAAATTAAATTTAACGATAACACATAAGCATATCACCTCAATTAACAAAAAGAATTCAATGTCATCTCAATTAACGAGAATAATTCAATTCGACCCAACTGGCGACCCAATTCGCTTAATTAATTGAGATGATATATTCATGTACCAATAGATGTGTTGTTATTTAATTTTAACTATCTGTCTTGATTTAACTCGTTTGAATAGAATCATTTCCCCAAATTTCATGCCTTGGTCCATTCATAATGTCCTACATTATACCTTTACAGGTAGATAGAGGATTAATAAAGAAAGTCCTCAGCTATTAATATTATCATTGTAAGAATATTTGTGGTATAAGATGCAAGTCTTAAAGATAATTCTAATGGATTAACTTAAAGTATATAGAAAATTCGAAATCATACTCTGAAAATATTTGTAAAGTTGAACTCTTTAAGGTTGTAAATCTGGAAGCTGTCCAGAACAGAGTACCATCTCTGCAGTCTCGGGAGGAAGAGCAACGTTTGCAAGCTGACGGAGGTTCTAAGGCTTAAATAATGTATTTGGAAATAGAAACCATCCTGAGTAGAACAAGGGAGTGGTTACAGGAGAGGGCTAGCATTGGTGATCATATGGTTGCATTTTTAAAAAGTTATACACTTCGGATTGTCCTGATTTGGAAGATGAATTGTACGACCTTATTCAATCTGTTATTACAGATGAGGATAATTCAAGATTGTGTGTAATTTCGTCCATACAAGAAATAAACACATGCAATTGATGAGATAGGTTCATTCAAAGCCCCATGACCGAATAGTATGTCGGCTATTTTTTTTATCAACATTACTAGAAGACAGTTCATGCGGATCTTATTGTGATGGTTCAACATTTTTACCTATGTGGTCATATTCTAAGGCAGATCAACCACATTTTTATTGTTTTATTACCAAAGGTTGATCACCCTTCAAGAATCGAACAGTACCAATCTATGAGTCTTTGTAATATGGTGATAAAATGTTTAATATGCTTAATTTGGTAGCTTAAGTGAACTAATTGTTTGATTGAAAATGAATTAAGCTATTGATTAAGCATCACATTTCATTACTTGAGCAAAGTGTATAACAATTGATGATTTGCACTTAAAGTGTATGATTTATGTCGCTGTGGTAAAAAGAATCTCACCCTGACCTTTGCATGTTTTAATTAAAAGAATTTTCTAAAGTGGCGCTCGAGTGTGTCTCGAGCGGATGTCGAGCGTAAGCATTCTGTCTGGAACTCATCAGGAGCGCTTGAGCGGCTGGTTGAGCGATGATCGAGCGTGAAGGTTCTGTATGAAGATCTCCAAGACTGCTCGAGCACTAGTCGAGCGGTGGTCAAGCGTGATGAATC
Source organism: Myrica gale (assembly GCA_963930655.1). NCBI lineage: Eukaryota > Viridiplantae > Streptophyta > Magnoliopsida > Fagales > Myricaceae > Myrica > Myrica gale. The sequence continues at coordinate 8,846,068 of OZ005606.1, read as the reverse complement.
TGTGTGAAGTTTTTCAAGGGCGCTCGAGCACGGGTCGAGCGTCGGTCGAGCATAAAGAATATGTTTGAAAGTTTTCCTAAGACGCTCGCGTGTATCGAACAAAGACTCATTTTATATTGACTTCTTTACTTAGGGCATTTTCGGAAGTCATTTGGGCATTGCTAAGCCTAGCTGGAGGAAAGGATTCGATGGATGAAAAATCAAAACAGAAAACGGTTACGAGACGATGGGCAGCAGCAACGAATGGGCAGATCGGGAATTTTGGCGGATTCTGGAGCTTTCTCTATATATTTTGGGATTCGGCTGGAGTTGGGGGGGCTGGATTGTTTTTCGTTGTTTTCGTTTATCTCTCTAATGAATATCACTGGATTGAACTATTTCTCTTTAGTTTTGATTTCAAATATGATAGGCTAGATTTTTAGCTTGAGATTCAAGGAGTAAACTGTGACTAGTCGGGTTGGATTTCTTCTATCTTTTATGGAGCTTTAATGATTAACTTGTTGGATTGTATTTCATTTTACTGTTAGAAAAGATTGAAGTTCTTTGTTCTAGCTTTTGATCGGTTGTAGACGTAAAGGCACAATTGATGCTTGAACTAGTAACAAGACTTTAATAGTTTTCTTCATTGCTTAAATTTGCTATACAATCTAATGAGTACTATAGATTATATCCAAAGATTGAGAGCTGATTGTTGTATTATCCGATCATAATCTCTTAGGAATGAGAAAATGGTTGAGAGAAGAGAACAGTAGAAGTGAATTCAGTACCAATTTAGTTACGGGAGAAACTTGCATCTCAAGTGTTCGATTTATTGTTTCTAAGAACGTTATCTTATTTTCCTTGCACTTTAATTCTAGAGTTTTTCGCATCTGTCAATTCTAATTACATTGTTATTCATCTCTCTTAGTTGATATTTCAATTATGAGCCATAAACCTCAAAAACCCAAATCTGTTTTTCTTCTTATTTTTGCTTGTATATAGTTTACATACAATAACAGATGCTTACATTAAACTCTTTGTCCCTGTGAATTCGATCTTGGGATTTACCCTTGTATTACTTTGACAGCTTCTGCGCTTGGAAGTCGAAACCATAAGCTAATCATATGGCTTACAAAGTCATTTCAAAGATATTGACTATCCGGTTGAGAACGGTTATTTCGAAGCTTATTTCGCCATATCAAGCGGATTTTGTACCAAGTCGAATTATTCAAAAGAATATTATTTTAAGCCATGAGGTTATGCATTTGTTGAAAATGAAATGTGGACGTTAGGGGTTGGCGATTTTAAAATTAGATATGGAGAAAGCTTATGATCGCATGGAATAGGGGTTTCTCTTACGGGTGCTTGTTTGTTTCCCCAAAATTTTGGGGTTCGAAATTTCCAACAAAACAAACACACTCCAAAATTTTTAACTTTTACACACACACATTCTACTTTTTACAAACCCCAATAAATCTCAATAAAGTAAAGATTCCCAAAATTTCGGGAATATTCCCCGAAATTTCCACAAACAAACACTCCCTAAATGTTTTGGTTTTGATGAAAGGTGGATTAGCTAGGTGGAACAATGTATGACTACTGTTTCCTTCTGTTACTTTGAATGACTCCCCTCATGGATTTTTTTCATCCAACTAGAGGGCTTCGACAATGAGATCTTTTATCTCCATTTTTATTTATTTTGAGATCAGAAGTACTGTCAAGATTACTTATGAAAGCTGAGTCTTCCGGATTAATGCATGGGGTAAAAATTGCTAGGGACACTCCACTAGGGCTGAAAAACTGGAATGCGGTCCGATTTTTCGGACCGCATTCCGGTCCTCTTAAAATAGAGGACCGGACCAGTGGTCCGGTCCGGTTTCACTAAATGCGGTCCGGTCCGGTTTTAATTTTTTTTAAATTTTTTTTAAATTTTTTAATTTTTTTAAAATTTTTCAAAAAAATTTTTAGGTTAATTTCAAATGGGAAGTGTATATAAAAATGTTAAGTTTTAGTTTAGATTAAAATGAAACGTTTTATGTTTATAATTTGTATTAAAAATAATAAAAAAATATATATTTTTTATTTTTTTAATAAATGCGGTCCGGACCGCATTTATTAAAAAGGAGGACCGGACCGGACAACCGGATTTATCCGGTCCGGTCCGGTCTGCGGTCCGGTCTTGTTCACCCCTATACTCCACCAATATCTCGTTTGCTTTTTGCGGATGACGTGATGATATTCTCGCGTGCAAATAGGAGAAGCAACAGTTATCAATGATATTATATCAAAATACTCCCGCTGGTTTGGGCAAAAGGTTACTTTCAGAAAGTCGGTGTTATATTGTAGTGCTAATACTCATTCTGAACTGTTTACATATCTATGCGAATTGTTGGGGGTTTAAGCCTCTATCCAAAAATGCAAAATATCTTGGTGTGCCTTTATTCATTGGGAGAGCACGCAAACAAGCGTTTGAAGATGTGAAAGCAAAATTTTTATCCAAGGTTGCTGGTTGGAAAATGAAAGTGTTGTCTCAAGCGGATAGGACTACCTTATCAAGGTTGTTGCTTCAGTAATGCCCTTGTATTGTATGTCCACATTTTTGTTGCCTAAGGGATGGTGTGAGGAGATTTATCGGATCTTAAAAGATTTTTAGTGGGGATTTCTGACTCAAAAAAAACAAGAAATTTTACCCCGTGCATGAGATTCGATCTGCTTGCCAAAAGATATGGGTGGCTTAGGACTGAGAAAAATGTTTAAAGTTAACAAGGCACTTGTGGCGAAATTAGGATGGTGCATGGTTGAGTCTCCTGATAGTCTCTGGGTCCGGTTAACCATGTCAAAACATAGGAGGAATATCTTGGGTTTGGCGGAAATTACTTAGATGTTACCACAGTTATTTGTAGGGATATATGCTCGTTACCAAGGAGAGGCGAAACTATTAAAATTCGGGAGGATCCTTGGCTTCCGGGTAGCCTAAATTTCCGACCTGTTTGGAGGGACACGACGATGGGATCTTAAGCTGGTAAGGAGCCTCTTTGTTAATTTTTCTGCGGATGAAATTCTTCGTATGCCAGTACCGAGTCCTGAGCAGACCGATAGGTGGATCTGGACTTATGACCAATTGGGTGTGTTCTCTGTTAAATCGTTCTTGTTGCGGGATCAACGACAAAGGGCTCCTGCTGTCTAGAGAATTAAAAAAGAGTCGTGAGAAAAGCTTTGAAAATGTAGAATTCAAGACCACCTTAAGCTTATGTTATGGAAGGTCCGATAGGTGCGTTAAAAACCATAGGAAGTCTTGGCATAATTCTCCACTGTGAAGATTCGGATGAGTTCCAATGCCCAGTATACAGAAACGCAGCGCAATGGAATACTCACTTAATTTACTTGTTTACTGTGACGTTGCAGGTAAAGTTTGGCGAGAATCGATGTGGCCTATCCAATTGAATCAGACTCCTATATCCAACCCATCTGAATTGGTAAATTTTATTATAGATGTTGATAAGGAATTGAATTTGGAGAAAAAACATGTAAGAGCCTTCATACTTAATGCTGCCATTGTACTGGATGAAATTTGGTTCATGCGCAACTTGGTAGTTCATCGAGACGAAAAGGTGGATATTCACAGGTTGATCACAAAGGTAAAGAAGAGATATTGGGAGCATTCAAATGAAGTTTGAGCAAGATGCAAATTTGAGGTGGTGTCCACCGAAGTTGGATTGGTTGAAACTTAATACGGATGTAGCCATCCGTTCTTCAAGGTCTTACGTAACAGTCTCTATTAGAGATTCTTTTAGTTCCCTCTGTATGTCATACATGAAACAATTAGGTGCTATGGTCCCCATTGTTGGTGAGGCTTTTTGTCTTGGTGGAAGCGACGGCTTTGGCAAAGTGCAAGAATGGACTTGAATGATTTTTGAAAGTGATTCGTTGGTGCTATGTAGAGATGTGAACTCTGATGTTCCGACTTAGCTTTGAGCGATTATGGGGATGGTGAAGTATCTTCGAGATTGTCTTTCTATGTTTGTAGAATGTAAGATAGCTTGAGTTCCAAGGAGATGCAGGGTGTGTTTGCAACATAAAATTTTACACCCTCTAAAATTTTAACACAATAAACTATTACAATATAATCTCTTTTTCCCCCATCAAATCATAATTTTTCACTACAAAAATATAAAAAATTACCTATATCTTCACTTTTTTCACTAAATCCAATACCTAAAATTTTAACAACACTAAAATTTTACAAAACAAACTCACCCGTAATACTATGGCTCATGAGTTAGCTTAGTGGGCCGCGTCTGTAGGTGTTTGTGGTTATAGTTCATTTTTTATGTTATTCGTGAGCATATCCGGTCATGTGATATGTCATAAGGTTTCTAGTTTATTTTAGGGAAATGCACTTTTTAGTCCCTAGGTTTTGGGCACTTTTTCATTTTAGTCCTTCAGTTTTAACTTTCAAATTTTTAGTCCTTCAGTTTTCATTGTTTTACAAAATGGTCCTTCCGTCAGTCTACCGTCCATATACTTAACGGAGCTCTCTGACACGTCAGCAATTTTGACCCGGTCGACCGCTTCATATAGCGGTCGACCGCTATATCAAGAGGTCGACCGACCGCTCATTTTCAACACATATATTCGGTCGACGCCTTCATGTGCCGTTAAGCATATGGACGGCAGACTGACAGAATGACCATTTTCTCAAACAATGAAAACTCAATGACTAAAAATTTGAAAGTTGAAACTGAAGGACTAAAATGAAAAAGTGTCCAAAATCTAAGGAATAAAATGTCAATTTCCCTTTATTTTAATGCATTGAGGTATTATTCAGCAAAAAAAAAAACTCTGTAGACTTGTAGTCATTACAATGGTAAAACGTATCATTGGCCTTTACTATTTCCCAATTCGTCTTAAAAGTTGTTTCCGTAACGCTTATGCTTGTCACTTATCAGACCAACCAGATACTTCAAAGAATCAGTACAAAATAAGCCGACTCGATAACATATTTTGGTAACGGTATTGTAACAGAGCGTTTTCTTAGACGCTGCGTTTAGGCCTCTGGCATCTACAGTACTACAGATTGATCTCAACGATTCCAATCTCCTCCCGTTGATCAGGAGGCCTCAGTTGCTGTTCCTCTCTTCTCCACCCCAATCGCGCGCTTAGAAACCAGAAGTTATTCGACTCGGGTATCTCTCGCAATGGCCGCCATCTTAGCTCGCAAATCGATTCAGGCTCTTCGGGCTCGACAGCTCGTAAGAACTCTTCTGCCCTAATCATTGCCGGTAGCTCGGAAAATGTCAAAAAATAAAATCAATCTGCGTGTTTGTATCTCATTTTATCCATTGCTTGACTCCATGGAAGCAAAGCCCTTCTTTAACTGAGAACAATACGACTTTTTATTTTAGTTTATTTTGTTGGTTTATCCTTGCGAATCATGAGACTAGTACAGTCAGTTGTCTTGAACAATGGTGATCTTCATTTCTTTTTGCTTCAATAACAGCATCAAAAGCTACATCTGAAGCTCTGGTTATAATTTTATTCTCCACAGAATTATCGGAGACCAATTTAAGTATTTTTTGGTCTGTATTTTGTTTTGATGCCGTATCTTTTAATCTTTATGGAATCGTATGGTTTCCCTTATTTGTTTTCCAGGGGCTCTGAGTGATGGTTTGTTTTGGTCTTGATTCTCTCTCTGTGTAACAATATTAGTTCCATACACTAATTCTTTGTGAAATTGTTGAAAGAAGGTAGCTCGGAAAAAGCCTAGTAGTTTAATTAGTTTAGCAACAAATCCATATGATGATTGATTGATTAGATATACTGGGTATTTGAATACAAATGACAGTTACCTAATCTTTTGCCCTAAGGAGATGGATACTGAGATTTGAGTAGGGCATTCGTGTAAAGATATTGGAGCGCCACACTAGTCAATTGGTGCACCATGATTGATAGTATTATACTGTGGTAAGCTAAAAATTATGTAAACTGAATCAAGGATAAAAATATCTTGGAGAGGAACATGTAGTGTTTTAAGGTAAATCGTTATGGTTATTGAGGAATTATGCAGGATAGTATGTATTTGGATATTTCTCTGTACTTCAGCCATGTTCTGTAGGATTTTGTTCTGGACTCCTGGTCGAAGCTTTAAGTTAGGTTTATCTTGATTTAACTGAAGATATAGTTATTTCTTTGTCATTCAGTTTGTCAGATGGCAATTTTATGATGGGTTCTTCTGTCAACTCAGATGATACTGTGTGCTAATTTGCACCTCCAAAAATCTTGATTTATTCATATAGGGTCAAAATTATTTGTTGTCTCTGTTATTACCTTCAATACTCTCATCAATTTTTTTGTCACCCTCTATTAGTTCAAGGACTTTGTACTTGTGCATCCTTGGTGGATACCTTTAGCTGTTGGGAATTGCATACTCTAATGCGTTTTCCTTTTATGGTCCATTGTTTAGGCTGTTCCTGGACAAGCGGTACTGGGTTCATACAACTATGGGCTGCGGTTTGGTACTCACCCATACAGCACCCAAAAAGGTTTGTTTTGCTCTTTCTGTCATGTGTTGTATAGTAAGTTAAATATTTTGTTAGCATTTATGTCATGACCGGTTCAGATAGTGGGGGGGGGGGGGTTGGTTTTCAAATCAGAAAGACTCTTCACAACCTACCTTGAACAATATTATCATTTGTAATTTGCTTACTACGTTGTCTGAGGAAATTTCATCTGTTGCCATACTGCATTAAGCTCTTTTCTTTGATATTTATGGTTCTTGTATGGTTTTGCTGCACCAACCGCAGAGGATGAAGAAAGAGAGCAACTTTCAAAGGAAATGTCAAAGGACTGGAGCTCTAGTACGTAGAATACTTACTGGGAACTTTTATTTTTCTCCTCAATGAGTAGTTACTGATACTTTCTAAGTGATTGCAGTTTTTGAGCGAAGTATAAACACCTTGTTTCTTACCGAAATGGTTCGGGGTTTGATGCTGACACTCAAATACTTTTTTGACAAAAAAGTTACTGTAAGTATCTTCCCTACACCTATCTTCCAGCTTGAATTGCATGAGCTATGATGTAAAATTTCTAATTTTCTTCTGCAGATCAATTATCCGTTTGAGAAGGGCCCTCTGAGTCCTCGTTTCCGAGGTGAACATGCCCTTCGTCGTTACCCAACTGGAGAGGAACGTTGCATTGCATGCAAACTCTGTGAAGCAGTAAGAAATAATGTTTTTCAGTTACTATTCTAGGTTAAATTGATGCTTTTGGAACCAAAACTTGGAGAAGTGCTATCATGGTTATCTAAGATAGTGCTTCGAGGCTGGTTGCTCTGGTTGCAAATCACTATTGCTGTTTAATATTCGAAACCTGCATAGATTTTTGGCCAGTTTGTCAAATGGCCTCATTCAAATTTGCTGGCTTGATTGTGTCATACATATCAATTTGCATGCTGCATCTCAGCATGTTTGTGTTCCATTAAATTGAAAACTTTAGAGGTTGGAGATTTAGATCTAATTATTGATTTTTGGGATCTTAATTCTAACATGCCGATCTGTATTGCTACATGCATAAAAACTTGTTCAAATCATTTCATTTTGATGGCATCACTTAGCTTTATAGATATTGACAAAATGAACTAGCTATGACAATTTTCTGGATGTGGGTGGATAATGTTCTTGTTAATCCGATAGCCTATGTATGATCTCTATTTTAATGTGGCTCAGTAGCTGTATGTGGCATTTTAACCTCACAAGGGAATTGTTGTTATTAGATATGTCCTGCTCAAGCAATCACTATTGAGGCGGAAGAGCGAGAAGATGGTAGTCGCAGGACTACTAGGTGAAGGATCTTGCCAGTCTCTTCCCCATGATCTCTCTCTCTCTCTCTCTCATATTTGTGGTCTCGCGTGGTTTTCCAGGTATGATATTGACATGACAAAGTGCATCTATTGCGGTTTCTGCCAAGAGGCATGCCCTGTTGATGCCATTGTTGAAGGACCCAACTTTGAGTTCGCAACAGAAACTCATGAGGTTAGTATGCATTCTTTTTGCAGAATCATAGACAGTTAATCCACTAATGAATGGAAGAGATTCTTATATTCCTCCACTGTGGCAGGAGCTTCTGTATGACAAAGAGAAGCTGCTTGAGAATGGGGACCGTTGGGAAACCGAGATTGCAGAGAACCTCAGATCTGAGAGCCTTTATCGCTGAATGTTCCGTGCAATGTTTCTCCCTATCTCTGATACTCCCATTTTCCTTACTTTTTGACAATGTGAAAAATAAATAGATCTGTGTATGGGTCTTGAATTTTATGTATGTATCCTGCGTTTTTATTTCTTATTTTAGTTTCATACATTACTGATGTGATGAATTGACTACTTAAATGCATGAGATACTATTTCCTTTTGTAAAGTGCTTATCTTCCCGAGATGTTTCTTGATGAGCATGGAAAAGAAGAGGACAGACAGAATCATATTTAAATCGACTATTTTTAGTACTTCTGTATAGGCTTTAGATTCTCGGAGAAAACTCGTAGGAATGAAGCTAAAGCAGCTCTTTCGGTTTGGCTCGAGTTAAGGAGAAAGTTGTCGCGAATCTGGTTCTTGAAGGCGACTCTATTAAAATGCTGGAATCCATTCGAAATCTGTATTAATGATTTTTCCAAATGTTGAGCAGATCTCTCTCACATTACGTTCTCGGAAGATTTCGCTTGGGAGAAGTAGATTTGTTTTCATCGGGTGCGTGATTCTGATTCTGTATAGATTGAAAGCAATGCCTTTTAAGGACTTGATGTAAGTTGTGGTGCTCTATCAACAGAGTGGTCAAATTTCACCTCCCATCGTCTTCCAGTGTTGGATGCTTTGTCCAACGCAGCCTTTAAGAGGACGCACGATGCTGCGAAGGAGAATTTCTTCTTTTGTAAAGCTGTCATAATTCATTCTCACCGATAGTTAAAAATTTCTTACAAAAAAAGTTACTGGAGTTTGGATGGAGGTATTGGAATCTGTAAACAGTAGTTGGAATTCGTAAAAAATGTGTTGAAAATTATGAAAAAGTAGCTGCGGAAAAATTTTGATTTTTTTTTTCTGCATCCAAATAACTAGTGGTTATGTTCGTTTTGAGAAATTTTGTAAGATTTTGAGTGCTTTGTGAATTTGTAGGTGGTATTAGAATTGTATTGGTGTTTGTGTAAAGATTTATGATGTGTAAAAAAATTAATGATAATGTTTAAAGTTATTTTTATTTTTATTTTCGAATTTATTAATTTTTTTATTAAAATTTGAATATTATATATATATTTAAAAAAACAAAAAAAAAGAGACAAAATTTGAATAAAGACAGATTGAATTTGTCAAACTACTATCCCACGAATTCGATGACCATGAGCCACTGACGCAGGGACACGACAGAGACAGAACTATTGCTGCAGACCGATGCAGGGTTATTTTGAAAATACCTATTTTACTCTTTATTTTTTTTGGTCTTTATGTTGTGCTAGAGGGGTTTTTAAGTCATTAAACATATATTTTTACAGGACATAATTGAAAAGAAAATTGCAAAATTTTTAAATTCAGCTGAAACACATAACATGATAAAATTAAGATTCGAATAGTACGAAAAATCACAAAACGAACATAGTCCGAGTTTAATGGCATGTTTGAGACCCCAAATATTTGGGGTCTCAACAAATCGGACAAACCAAACAAACTTCAAAATTTTTAACTTTTACACCTACACACTTCACTTTTCACAAACCCCAATAAATCTCAATAAAGTAAAGATTCCCAAAATTTTGAGAATATTCCCCAATATTTTGGCAAACAAACATCCCCTTAGATCTACGAATTCTTTGGTTTATTGGATGTATTTGTAGGAAAAAACATCCTAAAATAAAAAGTGTAATGAGTGAATTTCAGTAGGTTGTCATGTCAGTAAGACTTTAGTTAAATACTCATTTCGGGCCGGGCCCATTTATGAACTTGCCCTACCTTCATCTCCATGACATACTCGCGTAACCAATCAAATCAACAGTCGTCTTTACTCCACGGTGCTTAATGCTTAATGCTTAAAGCGAAATTAATTTCACGTATATATAGGGCAAAGAACAGCCAAGCAGAAACGCAGAGAATCGAGGAGCAGAAATGGCGGAAGAAAAGATTCTCGGGTACCTAGCGAAGAACGACGAAATCGTTGACTCGGGTGGGTTCGCAGCCCAACATGGACTCGACCACGATGAAGTCGTCAACGTCATCAAGAGCCTCCACGGTTTCAGATATGTTGATGCTCAGGTTCTAATGCTCCTCCTTTCCAGTTCTTCTTCTTCGCCGTTATCTATGTATTTTTGCTACTGATAGTAATGTGTATGTCGATATGATTCATGCGTGCTATGGACCGAAGTATGTTTTATTTTATTGGGGGGAGAGGATGAATTGTAACTTTCGTTGATGTCTGGGTCTAGTTTTGGTAAGTTACGAAAAGAAGAATGAAAAACCTAAATTTGTGCATTAGACAGGGCTAAAGGGTTTATGTTTATGTTTTTTTTTTCGGTGTTCTATTGAATCATGTGGACTATGAGGGTCTAATTCATTTTTTTCTCTAGTTTTACGCCTGGAGCATTATGGAATCTATATTTGGGGCTCTTTTCGACTATACGATGGCGTTCCCAAATTAAGCAGTTTCTTCTATGGGGTTGTCAATTTCATATATGTAGTCCTGAATATATATGAATTCCTGACCTTTTTTTAAAAAAAATTAGGAATTTGTGGGTTCAATAATTCAACTTTATGTTACGCTATATCATAGAAAAAAAATTCCGATAAATTAATTTCGCGAGCAAGGGGTGGAGGATTTATTTGTTTTGGGAGTACTTTAAGCTAGTGTGTGTAACTGGGACGCTGAGACGAGGTAATTGGTTTACAATGGTTACTTGTTTTAGTCCCACATCATCAGCTGAAGGTATTTCTGTGAGGTATAATGCATATAATAAGCATTGCCTGCTTCTTTGATTTGGGAATCATGCAGGACATTAAGAGGGAGACGTGGGTGTTAACTGATGAGGGAATGACGTATGCTGCTGCAGGATCACCTGAAGTGCAACTATTCTTGGCCATACCTCCAGAGGGTATCCCGAGAGAAGAATTGCAAGTGCGTACTTTCTTCATCTGTACTGAGAAGTTATTTGGCAATTGTAATGTATAGTCTGACAGGTGGTCGCATCTAAATTGTTTATTGTGTACGCACAATGTAAAAGTTTATTCATTGTAGTGAAGTTTTAAAGAAGACTATCCTAAGATTGAAAACCACACTATTTCCTTGAAATTTATTTTTTATCGGCCATATAAGTTGTCTGAACATTGATGTGATTTTTGGTGCAAAACTCATTTGTGGATGCAGAAAAAACTTGACCCGTTGCTTTTCAAAATAGGTTGTGCCCAGGCGGCAAAGAATAAATGGATAGAAATGGGAAAGCAGCTAGTATCCAGAAAGGTACTACACTCAGAATTTTTGAGTCACTTAAATTTGGAATTATCTCTGGTCTTTGATTGGTCTTATCAATTCCAGCACGAGTGATTGTAATTTAAAGAACTGCCTCATTTTGGTCGAATACATGCAAAGTATACAACCGTGTCATGCCCAAATCTCGTTGCTGTTACTTTTATAGCTCTACCTTCGTATTCCCCCCCCCCCCTCATGTGTATAAATCATGCTTCGAATATATGAGGAAAGGGTAAAGGTAACTTTTGTGACATATTTCTGTACTGTTATGTGGAAATCTTTTGGGGCCTAAGAATATATGATTTATACCCCACTTATGCGTCATGGCCAAATAAGTTTTGTGGTGGGGGACTTAGGGCTTCCTTTTGTATTATATTCGTAAAATCTGTAATTACTTTGAGGTCTCCATCTAGTTTTCTGACAAAATCAACCAAGCCTAACCGGTCACAACATTTAGGAAGTGCATTTATTTATGGTGCTCACTCATGTGTTTTGTTATTACTCAAACGTATTGTGTTATATTCTGTTGCTTCCCTTATAAGAATCACTGTTAGATTATTTACTTGCTGTAGGTCCAACATGTGGATGATAGGGTCAAAGATTTGCTTCTGCAGATAAAAGATGGGCAGGTGAATGACATTCATACTGATTGCTCTATCCTTCATACCATTTATTTCGCGGCTGGGATTATATTGATATATTTTCTAGTTTTGGTCCGAGCTCTTGAAGTTTCTGTCTTTTTTAGATGAAGCAAATTAGATTTCTTGTTGTGGTGTGGACACCGACCGAGCTAGTTGTATGGTAGAATGGACTGGTGTAATGCTTGCTTTTCACCATTAGTTGCCAAATGTGCAAATTGGATATGGCAGAGTACTGTTTTTCAATTATGGCTACAGCAATTTAAGATATTCATATAACTATAAATGTGTCTCTCATGTTAATCCTCTACGGTTTTAATTCTCATACACAGTATATGTTCTTTTTAATTCTTGTAGCTGGGCACGTATCATCCCTTTACTTCTTTTTTGAAGATTATACAATTAGTGAGGATGGTGGCAAAGGGAAATCAATTAATTCTCTATTGAGAGATCGTTTGAGAATGCAGAGATGGGGGTAGAGGTGGAGGTGGGATTTTGTGTATGTTACAAAGCGTTCAAGTTGTGTTGGGTCCTAATCTGAAGTGAGAGGGTCATGGGTCTAAAATTAGTGGAAGGTAGTGAGGTACTTGTATGTGTGTATTGTGGAGCTTGATTGTGATGGAATTTAACCATTGGTATCATAATTAACCAATAAAAAGATGGCTGGAGGTGGGTGTTTTGGATTGGCAAATCCCTCCTATTTTTTTTTGTTATGCAGGATTGAGCTAAAAGGTTAAATAATAATAATAATATCTCCCTACCGTTACCAGTTCATGTTTGTGGCTATTTGGTGAGAGTTTTTCCTTCCCAAGGTGGGGTCTTGGGTGGGCTGCCACTTCTTTTCTCACCCTGTATCATGATCGTTCGTATAAATTTTATTTCCTGTCTAATTGGAAAACCACTCTCAGAAAACTTACCCTTTATGTTATTCCAGGTTGTTGATCAAGATGATATCAAGGCTCTGAAAGGAAGAAAGCTTATTGCTCCACAGTAATAATCATATTTTTTCCTTTGTGTATTAAATCTTCTTTCTTCTGTGGGCTTTGGGTTACCCCCTTCATTACCTCCTTTTTTTTCTTGGGTGCTTATTTGATCATTTGATGTCTATGATAGCAAGCTTTAAGCTTTTTTCGGGTTGCTGTTGCTTTTGTTTTACTGTTGTAACACCCCCTTCCCGTCAGGTTAGGAAAGAAAAATGACCAGAATGCCCCTGCTGCCAGATCTGGATGTTAACTTCATGTTTGAAACGTTTGCACTTATTGCTTACATTTGTCAATTATGTTTCAGGACATGGAACGGCTACTCAGTGAAGAAGGGTCCTGATTATGCTCCTCAGAGAAAGAAGTTTGTCGCTGATCTGACTCGTGAGATGCTTCAGAGGTACACTATGTGCTTTATTATTATTTTTTGATAAATACTATGTGCTTTATCATTTCAGAAGGAAATAAGTGGTAGTTATGAAGGAAAATTAGACATCGATGGTAGTAATAATGTTTGCTTAGTTTCGGAGTTGCATTCCTGTTGCCTACATCATAAGTTGTATCATTTCTTTCTCCCTGCTGAAATAGAAGTTTGACCTGGTCTACTGGTTCGGTTGACTGCGAGAGATTATGAATTTTAGTTATTAACAGCTTTGGCATATAAAGTCTGATGGATATTTGTTACTTGTGTGTGCAATTCATGCATGATACCCCTCTTTTTCTCTTCAGAAATATATAGAATTTGTTACTTCTTAACAGAAATGCAAAAAAATATAGTACGTGTCTGTTCTTTCTGTCTTCTTGGTCAGGCCAATTGTATACACTCTTTACATGTGAATGTGAATATATTGATATATGCAGTGTTATATAGTTATCATGAGATCTCAGATGTTATGTAGACCTTTACATAGTGTTCAGCCTATTATGTCACTACTTCTAAGATGGGTGTATCTTGTAGCCATATTCATTTCATCTTGGTGATGCCTTGTTGTGGTGTTTTTGGTGATGTAGCGGTGAATGGAAGAACTTAGAGTTCAAAGAGTACAACTTCAATGCAAAAGGTCAGCCTATTGAAGGTGGTCATCTTCATCCACTGAACAAGGCGAGCATATGCTTCACTTTCAATATATATTTTTTCTCATCCTTGCATTCAATTCTAACAAACATGAAATTGGTAATATCATACATTTCTGAAAGGCAAAAATGACAATTTTTGGGCAACTATATCAGAATTCAAGAGGACATCAATATCATTAAATAAAGTGATTAAGATAGCTACATCCTTACATTGTGTATTTGATGGATAAGTTGAGACATTTCTCGTTTTCGATTATGCTTGCTAAAAGCAGCAGTTTTGATCCTGTCTTAGACCAATTAAATGGCATCAGTGATGCCAATCACTTGGTGCACGGAAATTCTTTCATATAGTATGGAGAAAGAAATAGCACAATTTTTTTTTAAATTCAAGTATGATTGGCAATTAATCACTTAGAAATAAACATTCTTATGCATGTATTAATGCATGTGTTAAAAGATAAATAACAAGTATCAAGAGGTTTAAAACGCATCTAAAACTGGAAGCAAGGATAGATAATGATGGAACTCATTCATACTCCACAAAATGATGTTTGGAGCACGGATTTAGTGCCAGCTACCATGCTTATAATTCCTGATATCATCAATATACTATGCATGTCTCAATTAACTGTCTATCCCTGAAAGAAAAGGAAAACAAGAACATTGTTTTTACGTCATTTTATGCTTTCTAAACTTTCAAAATAACATCTTGAAAGACTTGTTTTAGCCTCATACATGTCCTAGCTATATGCCTCATGAACAGAATTTTCTGCCATGGTCCATTTCTTAATTTGCAATCATATTTTGCACATATAACTTATTGGATCCAAGCTGTAACTCTGTCCAATATGTATCATACATGGACGCTTTGGCACTTCTGAAGTATCTGTGCTTCATAGTAAGTAGTGGACCTCTCCTGGTTGACTGACTACCCTTCTAATTATGTCAAGCTTACGGACTCTGTTCATGGAGGTATTGAGAAAATATCCCACAGAGATATTTGTGCTGAAGTCAGGGTTTTCAGAAAAAGGTGTTGGACGTCATATTAATAGTGATATCAATTACCCAAAAATTATTTCATTATCCCCCCCCCCAAAAAAAAGATATCACTTTGGCACCAGAGTCTGTATTATATTGTTCATATCATACTGCTTCTGAAATTGCTCAAAATTTTCAGGTTCGACACCAGTTGAGGATGATCTTTCTTCAGATGGGGTACAACCTTGATCTTTATCAGACACATTAGTGTTTTGGCTTCTTATTCTTATTTCTCATTTCAAATTTATCTTCTTTTTTTGGGCTTCTACCGGCAACAGGTTTGAGGAGATGCCAACCGACAGATATGTTGAGAGCAGGTAAGCGGTGTTACCTTCTCTTATTGCAAAATTAGTTATCTTGAGTTATCTATTAACCTGGACTAGTAATAAGAGGTTGCTTGCACCTTTCTCTGGGCAGTCCCCTAGGACTAGGGTGGTGAGTGGACGCTTTTGACAAAGCGTACTTGAATTTGTTCTAGAGGTATATGTTAAATGGGAAGCATGAGCTGCTTTATGATGCATTCGTAAGTCTAAAGAATGATTTCTAGTCAACCGTAATTTTAAAGAGCTGTCACAAGCGTCTTCTAGAAGTACTCTTTTAGGAAACAAGATCCTGTAGAATATCTAATTTTATTGTTGGTCTTCACTTCAAAGGCTCCAATGCAATTACAGTTTGACAGAGAAATGAATTAGATGATTAAATTGGCATCCTTGTTTTTGTTTTTTTGGTAATCTTTTATGCTTCTGGGGAAATTTTTTGTATGTTTTCCCATATATCTCTTCTTGTATTTTCTTCCTTGGGTTTCTAGTTATTACTTCCCTCTTCTTTCGATGTCCATTTTTTGCAAAGCCACTCTTTCACCCCTTTCTGTGTCACTTTCAGCTTCTGGAACTTCGATGCCCTGTTCCAGCCGCAACAACATCCTGCCCGTGATTCACATGATACATTCTACCTAAAAGGTGTGTTTCACATGATTGCTTGAACAGCTCCATCTGGTTGCCTTCTGATATTAACTCATCATTCATACACAGTTCCCTCCACCACAAAGGAGCTGCCTGAGGATTATGTTGAGCGGGTGAAGCGGGTTCATGAGTCTGGTGGTTATGGGTCCAGGGGGTACGGCACGTTCTTTTACATATTAATTCAGGTTATTAGTTTTGGATCTCACTTCATTATTTACTCCAGCCTAAGTGAAGCTTTTATTACTTCACCCTTGCAGATATGAATATGATTGGAGCAGGGAGGAAGCGAACAAAAACCTTCTGCGAACGCATACGACTGCCGTTTCAGCCAGGATGCTTTACATGCTAGCCCAGGTGTAAAACTGTTCAAATGTTTGACCGTCTAAGTTCTCTTTGTTTACTTTTCATTTTGATCATAAATTAGTCGCTGTCCCTTATTTTCTGCTTTACTTATTTTGGAATTGTTTTTTTTTTATAAGCAATTTTGGAATTGTTTGTTTCCTTGATGTATGCAGAAACCATTTACTCCCAAAAGGTACTTCTCTATCGATCGTGTTTTCAGAAATGAAGCAGTAGATCGTACTCATCTTGCAGAGTTCCACCAGATAGAAGGTAATTGGCAAACTAACAAATATGAGAGGGGGTGGTTTATCCCAATTCAAAGAAGTGTTGGGGTTAGAATTCATTGGATAGTAGTCGCTAGGACTGTAACTTCTTCCATGTTAGGGGTCTGACATTATACTAGTTTGTAGCATCTGTACAAGATGTGAGAATTTTTCCCTGGAATGTTTCTATTTTCCAAATTCGGATCTTAGCTACTCCCAGGTTTCTATTTCAAGTCAGACTGGGTCTTATAGTTAGTTCCGTTGTAAAAAGTGCTAGGTATCCATATATGCTCTGGTTAAATTGATACCCACCTTTGCTGAGCTCAAGTCGACTTTCACCTTAACTTCAAACCAACTTAACATTACTTCCGTAATAGAAGGGTGATGAGAGTGGCCCGTGTTCAGATCAGTCTGAAAACTCTATATTGGATTGAGGGTTTGAATTATCTGAATAAGTGAACATACTTGTGCCCCAGCGTCTGGATTCTGGCTTGGTCCAACCAAACTTTCTAGTTTCATGTTTGGCTAGAATTCCTTGCGGTGATTTACATCAAAAGAAAAGCATACTGGGCTTAGCTAGTATTGTCAGGATGTGTTTCTACTCAACTTGCTAAAGTTTCCAGGCTGAGCAGCACTAGTTGGTTCTCATGTTGACCAGATGAACAGCCTATGTTTAGGTTAAGACTGCTGGATCTCAGTCTGGATTCAGTTGCACTGTTGACATTAACTTCAGTTAGAACCCAGTGAAAATTCTGGTATTCCGTTTTCATTAATTAATCACCTATCTGGATTCCTGCCTCTGATTTCAGGCGTGATATGTGATCGAGGCCTTACCCTTGGTGACTTGATAGGAGTCTTGCACGACTTCTTCTCTCGTCTGGGTAATATACTTACGTTCTGCTGGAAATTCAATTTATGCACCGCATCAAAGAGCTTGGCATTTTGTATTTCTACTAAAACGAAGCTTGGTGGTTCTGTTGTATAGAAAAGGCTTGACCTCGTGAATTAGTGACCGATTAGGATATTGTAATGTTGGAGCACTATTTGATATTCATCTGCTGCTTCCAGGCATGACCAAACTGCGTTTCAAGCCTGCTTATAACCCGTACACAGAACCTAGCATGGAGATTTTCAGGTATTGAATCATGAGTTTCTCTATCCAAAGTTGTGTCATGTATGGCAATCAGAAATTTCATGTGTTGTCCCTTCATGTTTTCAGTTATCATGAAGGTTTTGGGAAATGGGTAGAGGTGGGAAATTCTGGTATGTTTAGACCTGAAATGTTGCTTCCTATGGGATTGCCGGAAGATGTTCGTGTTATTGCATGGGGACTTTCCCTTGAAAGGTACGAAATTTTTTTGTTGTTAGCTTGAATCTTGTGGTTTCATATGCATGTACATGCAAATTCAATAGAAAGATAGGAAACGTAGAATACGATTCTTTTACACAATAACAAACAATATTGACCTTTTTTTTTCTCTCTTAATAAAACTAGGCCGACTATGATCCTGTATGGCATTAACAACATCCGGGATCTGTTTGGGCACAAGGTATTAATTACTTTATGCTCTTTCTGTCTTCTAGATGTGAGGATTTAGTTGATTTATCTGTCTTGTTTTTGGCAGGTGGATCTTGGTCTCATCAAGGCAAACCCTATATGTCGTCTAGGGGTTGATTGAAGGATGTCTGGACGTATTTATCACCTTTTTTTCAATTTATTTGAATCCCTTGCCTTTCTGAACACAAATTGGATCAATATTAAGTGAAGCATTAAGTGAAGCAATGGGGAAATTATTATCCGTCAGACCTTTTATATAAATCAAAGTTCGGTTGGTTTGGTTCATTTCAAGATCCCTTTTTTATTATTTTACTCGTACCCAGGTTATTGTTTGAAGTGGCGATATTTGTCCAAGTTTATGATTATAGTGAGATAGATACCTTGTTGTAATGGCATGCAAATCTATTGCTTATGTTCTAGTCCAAGCTAGGTCTCTTTGAAGATTCTGGCTTCTTTTCGCATTACCATCCGCTATTCTATTTGGGGATTTTTGATAACCTTCTTGGTACGCCTTTTGCTTTCGGAAAAAGGTTAACGATTTGAATTATTGAAGGGTTTTGCTCAACCTTTTACTGTTTTAGGTAGGGAGTTTTGAAAATTTAGAGCCATTTATTTGAAAGAAAATGGACTATAAAAGTAAAAACCCATTTAATCCATTTGTAGAGTCTAATCCATCTTCACATGTAATACCAAAATTAAAAAGAAAATCAATCTTAAGTGCAAGTCAAGTAACGAAATGAGAATTTGACTCTGCTTATTAGGACAAAATCTAAAAGATATATTATTTTTAATTTCTATGGATTTTATGAAACACTTTTAATTTGCAATCAATCTCGTCAGCTATCGGTATATATAATATATAGGCAATAAAAGAGAACATTAAATACTAACGAAACCAATCATAATTTTTGGCTCTACACCTTTCTTTTCTTTTCCAGTAGCTATTGAAGACCTGAAGGATTTTTGTGAAACTATCCCGAATCATGTTTTGGTCATTTTTGTCTCGGGCGAAAAAAAAAAGCTACTACGGTTACTAGCTTTTGTGCACTTTGAATATAAAAAAAAAAAAAAACATTTAGAATCTCAAAAAAGCATACTAAGCAAAGGGGCGGTTTGTCCTAATTTATGCAGGGTAGGCGCTAGATTCAGCAATATTGGGTGCCCTGCATAACTTCAAGTATTTCCCATACAATCGACTCTTTTTCTCGAATTTTACTCTCAGTAACTCTTATGTTCGAAGCAAGATGTTGTCTATTGCTATTCCGTGAGGTAATCCACATCGATGTAATAAAAGCGAGGGTCGTACGACAATAACAGAACGACCAGAATAATTGACTCGTTTACCTAGGAGAGTCTCACGTTCCCTCTTTACCTTCAATTACATCTGAAAACGATTTTTAAACTTTATTATCACCGTCTCTCCTTGGTTGTCCGCAGATTCCATTATTAAGAAGTGTATCCACGGCTTCTTGAAAACAAAATACGGTTTATTTTTTGAACCCGCTTCAAGCTAGAATGACATGACTAATCAACCAATCTTGGGGTAAAGGGTCTCTTCTTATGTTTATTTATGCTCAACTCTTTAATTCTTCTTATACATCGAAGACGAGACTCAAAAATATTACTGCAAATATTATATAGATGTTTTCTTTCACTCATATTACTGCAAACATCTTTGAATAAGGTATCTCTACTTCAAATGTTAATGATTAACAATACATACCATCTCTTGTAGACAGGGCTGTACAATGCCACCGGGAAATTCCGGTGGCACCGGCACCGGGTTTCCGGTTTTTAGTCTAACCGGTGCCGGTGTAGGTTTGATTTTTTAAAAAACCGGCGGTTCCCGGTTTAACCGGCACCGGGTTTCCCGGTGAGGTTAAACCGAGATTTTTTTTTTAGTTTTTTTATTTTAATTTCTACTCAATAGTTTAAACTTTAGTTTTACCTCAAGACATAATATTCTAGAAGCATGACAAGGTTTACTCAATAGTTTAGTTTCACTTGAATATTTGAGATTTGTTGTTGGTTTTGTCTAATCAAATGCTTACATTCAAGTTACCAAGAAACTTGCTAGGTGAATGAACTAGTTATTTAGAATTTTGGTAGAAAAATTAAAAATTTATTGTATTTAAAAGGGTATATATGAAGGCATTGGAATCATAATTAAAGAGTTTAATGTCAAACTTTGGTAAGTACATCGCATAATATAAGTTAAGAGGTCGAGATTCTACCACAAAAAATTTTAAATCAATGTATTAGTTTAAAAGTTTTTATGAAATATTAACAAATTGTCTAAATTTTAAAATTGACAAATCACTATTAAATTTATACCATGCTTGCAAAATCAGTTAACATTTTAGTTCAAATTTCTAATACATTTTAGTTCAAAAATTCATATAGAGTCATCACGTTTGACCAGCGTTTGACAAGCGCTCGAGCGCCCTTTGAAAAAATTCAGACAGAGTCATCACGTTTGACTAACGTTAGACAAGCGCTCGAGCGTTTGACCCGCGCTCGAGTGCCTTAAAAATTGCCGAATTTTTTTATTTTCCTTGTGAAACCAAGGGAAACCCTATTAGGTTTTGAACATGTTTTAAAAATGTTATTGATTTGTTAATTAGAGGGAAAACACATATTCTCCCATCTAAGTGTTGTTAGGGTCTAAACTGGATTTTTTAAAAGATAATAGTTTCTATTTACAGTGACGTCTCTATTACTTTGGACTTTAAATTTTCATCTTATCTTTTAAGATGATCTTTAATTTTATTGATTTTGGAATTTGGATTTCATTAGTTTAGATTTTATTGATATGTGATTAATGGACCAAAAGAAAAAAGAAAAAATACATTGGGCCAAGTACGTAAAATGCTAAAAAAATGGCTCAATATTAATGTAGGATAACCGGAAACCGCCACCGCTAAACTGCCACCGCTAAGGGCCGGTTTTTGCCCTTAACGGTGTAGGTGTAGGTGATAATTTTTTCAAAACCGGCCTACCCGGTGTAGGTGCCGGTTTTAGCCAAAACCGGCACCTACACCGGGGTTGTACAGCCCTACTTGTAGTATACTAAAACTTATAAAGTTTTCTTTTTTCAAAATCCAAAAATTTCCAGGGTCTAGATAAGAATTTGTACTTTTTTTTGTCTTTTTAATTGACATAAATTCAAGTCATCTATTAAAATAAACACTGACATATTTTTACACAAACTTCAACAAATTTTCATACAAATTCTATTCTTTTAAACATAAAATTTCTAACAAATATTTTTTCTCCCTACTTCAATTTTTTTATTAAAAAATTATATCAAATAATCTCTCTACACTTTTTTAAAAACTTCAATAAAATCAATTATCTTTAATACTTTGAGATAAATACATTTTTCACTCATTAATTATCACGTCTATGACACATTGCACCCTCTAATTACCAATGTTAAATAATTTTGCATCATAAGCTACCAACTTTGACACGTTACACCCTTCAACTACTAATATTAAACACTTTGCACCCTCCATTTGACAATAATACCCTCGATAAATTAATGAATTGATAACAATATGTTATATATATGCAAAGTGAGTCAAATATATTATCGTCATTTTAGTCTAAAAATTTGACAAATGGTGCAAAGTGTCTAAGATTGATAGTTAAAGAGTGCAATGTGTCAAAACTGGTAGGTTAGGGTGCGAAGTGTAAAACTTATGGTAATTTGTAGGTGAAAATTTCATTTTCCCCTTAAACTTTTTACTAACTTATATACAAAAACCTATAAAACTCAAAATATTAACATCATTTTCAAAAATCCAAAAGACAGTTGTAATTGATATTAGTGTTTGAGTGTCAAAATTTTGAACCTAATTAAAATATAAAATAATTTCTTTCACATTATATTATTCTTTTTCATTATAATATTTATTTAAATATTTTCTCGCTTTACCTTTGCCACTTACTCATTCAATTTATCTTCATTTTTTCACATATTCTTATATTACAAAATTTTAATATATCTCTTTCAAATTATTATTTTTCATCATAACGTTGGATTTGTGCCGTTTTCCGGTTCTAAGATCTGTGGATCCTCTGTCCATAATACAGAAGAACAAAAGAGTAACCCTCGAGAGCTACAGAGAAACACGCACAACCGGGAGCAAGAAATCGCGGGTTCCCTACCTCGCCGTACAACCCCGCCACAGGTAATCAATCCTCTATCAGTCTCTGTCTCTGAACGTCTTTTTGTGTGCGAGATTCATCCATGGGTTCTATCTATTCTTTTAACCATGCTGCTTTGGCCTCTAGGGGTCTTTAAAATGTTTTCTTCGAAAAATTTCTATCCCTGGAAACCACAATCGCCGACCCCTTCTCCATTTCCTCGAAGCTAATCTAACGAAAAGAGGTAAAAAGAACGAGAAGAGTCTTTTAACACCAGAATACTCCAAACATTAACGGTGAACAACAATCAGTTGGTGCATGTTATTTTGCTTTCCAATATTATTAGGCGAGTCGTAGCTGGCGAGTGAATGTAATCTGCAGTTCTTCACAAATTTCAACTTCATAATTTCATAAACCTTATTAGTGGTTTAAGAAGATTCAGTATCATGCTTATTTTGTGCATTTCATTCCTGTTTCAGCATTCACAGAAGCTATATCTCTAGAGTAGTGTATGTACATATAATTCAAAATGGTATTTTGAGACTAATTACATTACTCAGGCAATAATTTGGCCAGAGTTGGAGATCGAATTGTAGATGGTCTAGAAGGGATTGGTTCTGACTTCTGGTAACTGTTATGTCTGTCTAGTTCAACCATATATGTAGCTAAAGAAGGATGTATCCTCGAAATATATGCAAGTTTGAGAAATGAAGAAGAAAACAACCTGAGCAAAAAAGGAAAAAAACCAAAAATTTGGTGACAGGAAAAAGTCATTCAGCGTAGAGAAGATGTGAATGCAAATTATTAACCGTGGATAATTTTATGTAAGTGAAATGGAGATTGGTTTTCTTGGAGGCTCCGGCCTTCTGTGTTCTCCAATGTTGTTCCTCTTTTCATTGTTCAACATTGTCAGTGCTGTTTGTTATGTGGTCATTTTAGCTTCAGATTTTGGGCTTTGTCTCATTCTAGAATCCACAGGATGAATTTTGCAGCATCTTTATGCGGAAGACTGAATCTTAGGGAGCTGGTTGCTAATGTTCCTATTTACAGCAGTGCTAGGGGTACAGTTCATATTACTTTGCTTGGCTGACTACTTGTTTCATATATATGTTAAGAGAATGCTA
The DNA here is from genome assembly GCA_963930655.1 of Myrica gale. NCBI lineage: Eukaryota > Viridiplantae > Streptophyta > Magnoliopsida > Fagales > Myricaceae > Myrica > Myrica gale. The sequence goes on along the minus strand of OZ005606.1, from coordinate 8,822,459 downwards.
GTTCTAATGGTTACATTGCTACACTGAATGTAGAGGTTTCTGGAGATGGATTAAGTTTGATGTTTAGGCGCTGGGCTTCCAAGAAGACTGCAGGATCTACGAAGAATGGGAGGGACTCGAAACCTAAGAATCTGGGGGTGAAGAAATTTGGTGGAGAGGTAACTGACTGTTTCTTTAGGTAAAGTTACAACAGAGAGAAACAATAACAGTAGTAGGAATCTAACCACAAGATAAACATTGTAAGAACCATCAGGCGTGCTATAAATCATTCTTGTTATTTAGTTATGGTTTCTCTTTTGTTATTTTTGCAGAGAGTAATACCGGGAAATATCATTGTACGTCAGCGCGGCACCCGTTTCCATCCAGGAAACTATGTTGGCATGGGGAAGGATCACACCCTTTTCGCTTTGAAAGAAGGCTTGGTCAAGTTTGAACGAAGCAAACTGACTGGACGAAAATGGATACATGTCGAGCCTAAGGATGGTCATGTGCTTCATCCTGTGTATGCAGAAGCTGTGGCTCAAAAGCCACAGGCAACTGCTTAATTCTCATTGTCCACACTATGTACTGGAGTTTGCAACCCTTATGCCCCCAAGTTCATAAGTTTTGAGTATCAAATGAAATCTTGTTGGTAGTGGTTGTAGTGATACGTGCTGTCCTTGCTTTGATTACTGTCTTTTGGTGCAATTAAGTGCAACATAAATATTTTATTGATACTTTCAAATGCCACCCAATTATGAAAGACTCGTTCAGAGCGTACTAGTGAATTTCATGGTCTTTGTGACTGCGTGTGGCCAAATTCTGTCATGGTTTCCGCTGTTGTCTCGTAAATTGCATCAGCTGTTTCTGTTTTATGTCTGTGTGAACTGCCTAGGGTGTAAATTGTGGTTTTCAGGCTGTCTTTAGAACCTAATGTCGGTGTTCTCATTGAGGATCACCTTGTTTTCTTTCGTCCTTTAAGCTAGCTGTGGTTGTTATTTAAGGTACGTTTTTTTTTTGTCTGCGTTGGACGTTTGTTTCTATTTGGCACGCACGAATTTTTCTCCTTTTCTTTTGCGTATTTGCTTTAAATCCTACATGTGGTATTGGGTTTTTTTACATTGTTAACGGAAGTTTAGTAATCAAAACTGGAGCCGCATCAAATTTCAGATCAGTTCGGTGCGCTTTGCTTCTGGCTTGTGCAAAGTATTTAAGCAAAGTGCAAGGAGAAGTACTTTTTACTCGTAGGAATAGCCCAGGCTAATTGTGAAGCGAATGAGTCTGTATCCCGAGTCCGGTTTGGCTCTCATTGTGTGTAAAAGCCCTCCTGAACATTTGTTCAGAGGAATGTTGTTGAGGGAACCGGATTTCCATGAATAATTCAAGGACGAGGATAGTGAGAGACTTCTTTTTGCCTTAGCCGAGACACTGGCAGTTATGAATAAAAAAAATCATGTCTCGCTTACTGGAGGCCTAATCCGAATAAACTCAAATCCCACTCCGAACCCTCGAAACCTTGAAAGGAAGCGATAAAATTTAAAGGTGAAAGCGAAAACACAATAAAAACAAATAATGATTTTATTCTCACTTATCTGATAGTATTTTGAAGTTTGCCACTTCCGGATAGATCTCGCCAAGTATATTCTGGCTTACAATAAGCGTGGGATCATTAGTATTTACCTGGATCACTAATCAGCTAAACATGTGCTGATCCCTACGAAGGTAACTAAAGCCTTGGAGGACCTTGAACTGGCATCAGTGTTGATCAGCACAAGGAAGCCATGATCACACTTCTGATTTAGAGGACCAGCCAGTGCTGATCTTCAGTAAAAGAAGGTTTTTTTTTTTTCACTTGGGAAGATGCTTGCCCCCTGTTGTTTCCAAGTGCATATCGGTACCGTGTCACGGAGGAATGCTGCCTTTCCAACAGAAGAAGTCATTTATTCCCTGTATGCACGTCGTTTCCACCGTCCCATTTGTGAAATGTGTCATCTGTCTTCTGATATCCCCGTCATTTTTCACCAATGCATTCCGCTTTTCGAATAGAAAAGACGTGCCATTTTGTCCAATCGTAAAATTCATTTGCTTCTGCATTCCCGAAGCACGTATCTGTTGCCTCCAAGAAGGCTGGTCATCCAAGTATTCGTGAACGCCAATTCGTTTTGACCTGGGAACACTAATGCATAGTGCACCACTCCTTCAACGATTCTCTAAGACGATTTTAATTTGGAGATCACTGCCTGCTCCACTTCAACAAAGGTTTAAATTCTTTACAGCGTCATCAATTGCTTGGGAACCAGAGAGATTGACATCCACAAGACCAGCTTCAAATCTTCGACGCCTTTCCAGTATAGCCTCAACCTTTTTCTCAAACTCTTCGTCAGTGCAAGCCAACATGTAGCGAAGCTTTAAATTGACCTGCTTCTCCACCAAAACCTTGTGCCTTGGAATTATTCGGCCATCAAGAGAATAGCTAAAAAACCTGCAGGAAATTTCATTATGGAGTGTGTACAGCTAACATTAAGAGCAAGAGGACAATAGCTTGTAAGAAAAATGAATCAATAAAAGCAAAAGACAAGATCCATAGTTCATTTCGTCACTCAAAAGCAAAGACTACAAATGGACCACACAAACTGACAATGACTGCTGTAGTTTCTGAGCCAAACAAGGATATTCACCTCAAACCCTTAAGATTCATTCAATTATGACAAACCATTTGATGAACATTACGTGATGTTTGCAAACTAAAATTTGGGCCAAAGTTTCTCTCCATTCCAAATTTGTTTGCCAACATAATTAACTAAAAATTCTGGTCAAAAAAATAATAATAAAATAACTTCAATATGATCTTTCTCTACCCATCAAATCATTTTTTTCATTACAATAAATATATAAAAAATTCACTCAAATCATCTCTTTTTTTTCATTTTTTCACCAACTCCCATAAAATTCTACTTTTTCACTACTTTCTCTTAAAATTTAATAAAATTCCATTCCACCTAAATTTTTACAACATTACCAAAATTTCCATAAAATTTTGGGTTGCAAACATGGCCTTAATCATCCAACTAATTATATTGAAATAAACCCAAGGTCAACACAGCTCTCTTTGATGAGGGTCACCTGGGAAACTCTATGAGATCTTGCAGAGGACGGACCATAATTCGCCGCAAGTAACGATACTTTGGACGCAGGACATCAATGTTGTACCGAAGCAGCATGGGAAAATCGGCAATCATCTCGCCCAGTTGTCGAAGATGTATGCCAAGCGACATAAAATATTTCACATTAACCTCTAGCTTTTTCACTATGCTGCATCCTAAGAGCTCTGGTCCCAGCGCAATAACCTTCCCAATATCCCTCTCATTGACTCCAGCTTTAGTTATCAAGAATATGACCTGTATTATATTCGAATTTCAGTAGGTCGCTACAGGTAGATATTGGACTTAATTCGGCTGGATAGAAAAGCCGTGGTTAAAATATTCAGACCAATAAACAGCTTACTGTTTTTTTTTCTTCTAAGCAACATAACCTACTAGCGTTTTCATCCATGCAGTACTTAGGCGAAGTTTAAGAGTTCCCCAACCTTCTTATGTGGTATTTTTTCCAAATAACAATGCTTGACAAGATATCAGACACATTTGTTATTTTTATTCTATTTCCTTTTTGGGGAAGGGGGGGAGGGCATGCGAAAAGGAACAAACCACTGGCCGGATCTTCTTGTAGAGGCTGTATGTTAGTAATGGCGGAAACTTTACAAGCATGTTGCCTATGGCATCATCTCGAACGCCAATGTCCTGAAAAAATCGTACCTTCACAATGAAAGAAATATGTATATTAGTACAATTAGTATAAACCATAACAATGGTATCAAAACTTGATCTATTATAAATGGTTTATGCTCATACTGAAAGGACTATTCACAGATAGAATCCAAGAAGTATTACAGGAAATTGATACTAGGTAGACAACTCAGGACTGAGACCAAAGGTGCAAGATGAAATCCTTAAAAACGAAAGAATCCAGCTAGCTTGCAGAAGTTGACCTCTGTAACCATATTGCATTTACAATAATGAACCAAGCACATACACCATAAAACAGCAAGGGCATACCTTTGGTACAACGGTTGTCTCCATATCAAAGCAAAAAATGATTGGTTTTACCATAAGCATTCTCTTCATACCATCTTTGGAAATCCCATGGTAGTACAGATACTTTACAAGAGGCTTCCATCTTTCCTCAATGCTACAGCCCATCAAATGTGGTCTAAATGCTAGCAATTTGCCAGCCTCTTCTGTACAAAGGCCAAATTCCTTTAAATAACTAACCTGGTGAACACAAACATCAATTCACTTAATGTCCATACAAATTGGTCATCATTTAGGAGCACATTTTACTGAAGCAAAACCGTACCACAGAATCAGGACAAGGTAATGATTTCCTAAAATTTACTTCCAAACCATGTTTCAATTGTTCTTAATACTACAATTGCACAAGTATAAAATGGGCTGCAAAGGAACTCCAAAATTAAGAAAGAGCACAGAGGGGATTCAGGTACCTTTTCGCTCATCTCTTCCAAAGTGAAGTAGCCAAGTATCCTGGGATAATCGAAGACCATTGTACCAAAGTCGTTCTCACTCATTCCCAAATCCAAGTAGAAATGGACACGAGCTCTCAGTTCTTCCATACTGAAAGACAGCAACTGGGGACACCGGCTCATGACATAACCTATCCAATCCCTCCGAACTCCATTGCTCTCTAGATACTCCACGATTTCATCCAATTCATAATTGCTGCGTTCCAAAATATTCGTTCCGGCTTTTGTAAGGGTAACTCCAAGAAACTCCCCCTTGACATGAATCGACTTCAACCAGTCAACAACACGCCTTATGGACTCAATTTTCCCCTTTGACATGCAAATCAGCTTCCCTATTTTGGGATAGGACACTGAATTATGTTTTAACCACCTGTACACAATTCAGGAAGCACAAACAACATAATGAGGCTTTAACAAACTCAAATCGAAACAAATGAAAAATTGATGTATCAATTCGAAGCAAATCATTTTCACTCAAAACAAAATTGGCCAGTCAAGAAATATAAAAAATGTAACAATTTTTATGCTGCAACACCTCAAACAACACAAGATAAACAAGATTACGCAAACAAAATATCCAAAAGCTGGCTTTTTTTTTTGGGTTTCTACCTTATGAGTGGCACTACGTGTGAGTCCTGAATAACTGTCTTGGCCCGAAAATTGAACGTGGATTGCGAAAACTCAGGCAAGCGCTTCAAGTTCGCAGCTTCAACCATAACATAATCAATGAAAGCAGCGAGCCTTTTAGTCAAATTGGTGGCGTACGTAATTCCAAACTTGCCCTCTCGCATGGCTTCCTTGAAGATCTCCCCGGTGACCTTCCGTCGAATCTCGAGCGCCCGCATTATCATCTTGTGCTCTTCGTCCTCTTCCTCTTCATTCCCAGCTTTGTCATGCAATAGGGTGCTCAGAGGCGGTAGCGAGGTATGGACGTCGGGGTCGCTCGGGGACTGGACGTAGATGGAGCCGGGAAATTGTGGGGTGCGTTTGGTTGCAAGAGAGAGTTTTAGAACCTTAAGTTGCTCTTCTTCGTCGGGAATAGAGTGTTCATGGTCCTGGAGTTCATGCTGGGATTGTGGCCGCTCGGGGATAGAGTCATGGGATTGGGAGAGGTGGTGGATGAGGTGGACGGTGGATTTGGAGTTGTGTCTGCGGTGTAGGACGTGGTCTGGGTTTTGGCTGGGCTGGTGGAGAGAAGAGGAGACGGTGATAGACTTAGGTTTCGGGCGGAGGAGGTAAGGGCGTGGGGATTGGCAGGGATGTGGTGGACATGAAAGCATTTTGTCCAGCAAATGAGCAAAAAGCTCAAGCGGGATAGGGTGGAAGTGGATAGAGTGACTGGTGCTGCCGCCACTTAGGAAGATATTATTGCCATCTTCGGAGGCCCAGAAAGCAAGCGTTGTTATCCTTCGGCCTTTCGGACAAGTACTTGCACAGGCGGAAACGCACTTGTAACGGCGAAGAGTTAAAATTGAGGGTTCATTATTTTACCAAATACCAGTGCCAGCTGATATTTTGAGATACCAAATTAGTCTTTAAGTTAATTTTCATTTTAAACTGATTACAAAGCTAAATTTTGTGCATTAATTTAGTTAGTCTGCTTGACTAACAGAAGCCATGGCACCTATGACAAATAGTTGACACATGTTTAAAATTAATAACTAAATTTACACGTCATTAATAATACACAAAATAATAAATATATTATTTTTGGACAGGTGTCAGCCATTTGTCCCTAGTAAGTGACATAGTTTAGTGGTAGCTAATTCGGACTTTTAGATTGAATCTGATTTCATTAAGTTGTTTACAGTGTAAGTTATATAAATTAATAGACAATTTGCTACCAACAAGGTCCCATGGTCTAGTGGTCAGGACATTGGACTCTGAATCCAGTAACCCGAGTTCAAATCTCGGTGGGACCTCTTTTCAAACTTTTATAAGTTGACTACCTGTTTAAAGGCTTTATTTAAGCCCAACACTATGCGGGTTGTAAGTTTTGTTGGGGCCCATCCCCACCCTACTGTAAACGAGTTTTCTCGTCCATCATTTTTAGTCTTTAGACTTTTACAAATTGGATACTCTCGCAAAACCGAACAAAGCAAAAATGAAAATTTAAAACTCTTACCAAAAAAGAGAGAGCTTAAATTCGAAGTTCGAGGACCTGAAATGTCAATAGCTCCTCTTTTTTTTTTTTTATGTAACCACTCATATTATAAAAAATAAAGTACATCAACTAAAATAAAAGTACACGAAAAGAAAGACAAAAACAGGAAAACTACTACAAACAGACACAACCAAAACACCTACAAAGCTAGGGGGCATAACATCATTGAACTTCCATAACCCACGATTAAGAAGGAACGAAGCGGGAACGTCTCCAGAGAAAGAGTGGACAGCTGACCGGACTGCTAGGAAATGAGCTTCAGCATTTGAAGCCCGAGAGATCTTAATAGGTGAGAATCGTGGGATGGAGAGAGATAACCTATGAAGCTGTAAAATAAGAGGCGCAATCTTCCATGGGAACAACAAAGCATTGGCGGTACCAAGTAACCGTGAAAGCAGAATATTTTCAATAACTTTTGCACAGTCACCCTGTAACAATAAACTCCCATCTTAAGCTCAACTGCTTTTGAAAGACCTAACAAAGCAGCCTCTGTTTCACCAATTAGTGGATCTGTTGTCGAAGATCGAGAGGTCCATGCATGCATAATAGACCCATCAAAATGGTAAAGGATCGCCGCGGCTGAAGAGAAAGACGGACGAATGGCCACATCAAAAGACATTTTGTGAAAAAAACCATTAATCAACTGGGACTCCGAAATAGTTTGAAGGAGCTTCGGAGAGCTACGCCAAGCAACCAAATGTTCTTGATGCGAATGTAGAATTTTGTGAAGGGACGGAAGGTCCTATCGAATAGCCTCATGAAAGATTTTGCTCCTTGCCATCCAAAGAAAATCCATCAGAATTACAACAAAAAGCTGAAAAGAATGACGGTCTTCTTGGGGTATACCCAATCGTCGATGAGGATCAATAATACAGTCGACCCACGGCGAATTTAGCCACAAAAATCGGGTGTAAAAGCAAGAGAACAATAGATGATGAAGCGATTCAGTATTAGCCCCACATAGAATGCAAGAAGATTCACCCCGAAAATTCGTAGATAAAGTAACTGCAAGCCTATTTCTAGTCGGCAGAATGTCCCAGGCAATTTTCCACAAAAAATGTTTCAGTCGTGCATGCATACTTAGTCTCCAAAATTTCGTCCAGTCAATGAGAGGAACGCGAGTAAGAGAGAGAACCTGTGGCAAAGAGACTTGTTGATAAGCAGACTTCACAGTAAAAGAACCCTTCGAGTCCGGAGTCCACACTAAGCGGTCCGCTATAGGTGATGGAGGAAGGTGAATACGCATGATTTCTGCTACAGTAAGACGATCAAAAGCCTCCTCAAGAAGATCAATCTTCCACGAACGAGTTGAAACTTCAATAAAATGACTCGTCAAAAACAAAGAAGTCGGAGCAGTAATGCCAGAACGTGGACGAGGCCGAAAAGATGGGATTGAGTATAATCTTTCTTCCGTCTCCACTTTTTTTTTTCTCTCCTCTCGATCCTTTCCTCTGTGCGATCAAAAATAAGACTCTGGATTGAATGAAGCAACCTTGACAATTACAATTTACATTCCACATGAGGCCCAGAGACCAACAAAAAAAAACTAGTCAACTACAGCTAAAATTTGTAGCTTGTTCTTAACAAGAACGAGCTATCGAACAAATAAGAAACCATATATATATATATATATCAGTGGCACCCAAGAACCCTCTTTCAGAAACTCAATGCCAATGAATTCAACCTCCGAAGGCAATAATCTCATGAAACCTCGGTATCAGTCGCCCTTTAGACTCAGAAGTCCTGCAAAAATCACGAGTACTAAAAGGGACTGAAGTCCAGTTAGCCCGACCACAAGAAGGAACGGAGGGTACCTGCAAACAAGCACTCGAATGGGAAGCCTGTTGTATTATTGACAAAGAATCAAGAACACTCAACCACTGTGCTAGTCCTGATCTGGTCATTCTAGAACATCAGATGGCTCAGGGAATATCTCTTTCGAACACCGTCTGTTTGAGGATGAAAGTTCACCCCCACCATTTGGGCCACTTCCTTGTGAACCAGTGGTTCCTGACTGTTTCAAGCTACTCGCTCCTTCTGCTCTATAAGCGGAGCCTGCTGGAATAATCGTTACATCAGAGGAGCTTTGGCGCCAGCTACCAAACAAAGCAGCATTCCACGACCCTCTAGAAGAGGTAGTTCTAAGCCTTGCAGAGCCGGAATTTTCCTCCCTGACTACCTTTAAAGGATTTTCCAAAGCCTTGAGAATGTATCTCATTTGGGGCCGTCTTGAAGGCTTCGGATTGAGGCAAGACTTGGCAACAACAGCCATGGCCCAAACTTCCTCTAAGAGATCCTCATCTATGATGAGAGATGGATCCACAATTTTTGTCACAAGCTCCTTATCATATATACTGATGAACGCCAGTGTTTTTTCCAACCATTCTTTCAATTGCACATCACCAGAGGCACTGATACCAAGTTTACCAGTTACAAGTTCGAGTAATACCTTGCCAAAGCAGTAAACGTCATAAGAACATAATGCTGTCAGTGAACCTGAACATTAAAGAACAAGCAATTTTAGTCATGATTCAAATCCAGGGAAAATTTAAACTGCACATTACAAAGCCCACCAGAAATATATGTAACTTTGCACATTTAAGCATTTCAATTCTGAATCCAAACATTTGATTTGGTTCAAAAACTCCAACAGGGACAATGAAATAAAAACAAGGATAGCCCCATCCAAATTTGGATGACCAATCACCACTTGATCATGATGCAGGTTCTCCCTCTCTACCGAACAAGGCGCACAGAAAAAACTTTACATAAAAAGGTCATCCAAGTTCTTTTTTTTTTTATAAATAAGACAATTTTATTAAAAAGAAAAAACGAAACGCACAACGGGAATACAACAGTACAAGAGAAAATACTGAAGAAACCAAAACACAAACAGGAATACCCACCCACCCTCAACCCACTGGCCTACAACCCTCACCCCATTGGCCAACAAGACCCTCCCAAGACTTCCCCCCCACCCGCAACCCAAACGAGACCCCTAACAGTCCAATCCAAAAGTCACAGTCTTCCTAGCGGTCGAAGAAGACCCGTCATAATTAACCGAAGATTTCAAGCCCTTCAACTCCCTGAGCATCCTCCCCTGATTTTCTAGATGTTTTCGAACGAATCGGCACCCGATCGTGTTCCAACGCTGCAAAGAGCTCCCTCAGCTTTTCCTCTTGACCACCGCAAGATACCCCAAACATCTCACCCACAGAGGAAACCATGTCCAGGACCCACGCCGGAGATTCTCCCCCCAAATCTTTATGAGGGAAGCTAACTGCCAAGGGTGCGGTCGAGGTAAAACTTTCATCCTCCGTCGCTAAAAACCCAGCAACACTATTGTCAACACAAACAACAGCCCCTTCCCCTACTAAAGAATCTGCAAACCTCTCACCAGAATGAATGGACTTAGAGCTCTCACCCACGGGCTCCACATACAGTCCAACCTTCATTTCTAGAGATGTCTTAGAGCTCCCAACACAAGACCGGGTCTTAGACAACCCTCGGGAACACTCCCCCACCTCCATACCACCTGAGAGAGCCCCAGAAGCAAACTCCAAGACTGGTCTCGCTAGTACGTCGGAACTCCCAACACAAAAATCCTGAACATGCACCCCCTCCATCAGGACACCACTCTGGAGCTTCCCAACCTGAGTATCGGCCCGGTCTGTCTCCAAAAGGCAACAATTCGACGTCCCCAACAAGCCAGAAGAGAAGCGGGCAGAAACAACCCCAACTTCATCCGACTGTTCCGGCGCCGGCGAGTCATCGGAACCCATCCCTGCCACCACAGACAGCGTCGACGAGGGCAAGTCATCCACCGGCAAAGTGATCCGGTCAGCACCCGAGGGCATCTCCAGGGGATCGGAGCTGGCGCTGTTATCGGCTTCAAAATGGATTCTCGGGTCATCTTGCCCATCGCCCGGATCTGCAAGCCCACCCAAGACCCTTCCTGAATCAGCCTCAGCAACCAACTTGACCTCCTGCCCAGACGCGAAGGTTTCGGGCTTTAGAGAACTTGCGCATCCCACTGGCTCACCCCCAACGCCCGGATCTGCAAGCCCACCCGGCCCAGCACACTCAGCACAACCAATACGGTCATCCAACAGACCCCACAAACCCTCACCCAAGACTGACCCGAGGAGCCTATTCAAATCATCAAGTAGACCCTTTAGTCTCAATCGAAAGTGCATCGGGCAGAAAACCTCTACCATGTCAAGAGTAGCCCCAAAAACAAAGTTGCCCCCTCGACTGCAATGCTCTTCCCTTTCTCCACAAGCGACCACCCTTTGCCTCCTGCAAAAGGAACGACACTTCGAGCATGGGAAACAGCCTGCCCATGACCACCCCTTGTCGACCCAATCCGTACACCTTCCGCGAAAGACACCCTCTCTCCGCCCTATTGCACCGGCAGAACCATGACGATTCCCTACCGGCCCAAGGTGATCAACCACCCCCTGGAAACACTCTGCCATAGCCATCCAGCAAGCTCCCACTCGACATTCGGGGACCATGACCACCCCTGTCCGGCGTCCTTCTCCAAACTCCATCACGGCAACGTATCTTCCCGACTTGTTAGCACATCGTTGAGCCAGGAAAGCCCTAGAGCCTTCATTGAATCTCAAAATAACTGGCTGGCTAAATTAACTAACCAGACAGCCCCATATCTCCCAAGCGAGATGGCACTATGAGACTTTCGACTCCACTCCGACCATCTAACAACTCCTCTATCACTAACTGTCACCTGAAAATTCTTAGCTTCTACTCGAAAACACCAGTCGAAACCCATCTTTGCATATTGATCGTGATTAAATGACCAGGACTACAAAAATTTGAACAAAAATATGCACGGGATACCTTCCTTACTCAAGGACTAAAAGGATCATCCTTAATGTAAGGAATCCGATTTTGAATATCCAAGCCTCAAGCTTGAATGGTACAGGCTGATAAATAGCCATAATCTGGATAACAGGCTATACAAAGTTAGGAGGCAAGCAAAAGGCTATTTCTGCATAAATAGATCCAAGACAATAGAGAAGCAACCATGAAACACAAGCGATTTAGACAATCAATATGGAATTTCACACCTAAATGTGTACTTACCAGATGGATTTTGTTCAGACGACCTGCACAAAATAAAGAGAAAAGATCATGACAGCATCATGTAGACCTTGTAATCAGAAAAAAAATGGTAATAGCCACACTATAAGCATGCAAATAGTAAATTTCATTGCAAACAGAAAAAACCAAAAGAAACAGGGACTTAGATAAGTTGTCAGGTCATTACTGTTTTCTGTTTGGCTATTAAGGTTAATGTCAAAGGATCACTGATAATGTCTACTCTTAATCCAAGTTTAGCAAAAACCAATTCATACAGTGCCTAACATCTGGACCAGCATTTAGGGTGCTGTCGCAAAATATAAGATTTTACTTCCAAGAGTCGGCATGTCACTACTTCTCAGCCATAACCATCACAGATAGATACCATTTCAAACATCGGTTTTGCATCTAGTTAATAGGTGAAAAACAAGGTTCACGAGGCCCGCCATAAATGCATTCTAAAGGCAAAAGACAGCTTTCTTGAGACTACAGGATGATTCCTCATTAGAGACCAATAGAATATAAAAAGTCAAACAAAATGAGAAACTTTACAGGTGAGTGAACTAAAAAAAGCATTAAATTCACATCTAAGGTTTCTTAAATGTAATAGAAGGGCCAGTACCCCTTTGACCCCTTAGACCCCAAGGGCCAGTACCCCTTGGCCAAAAAAAGAAGAAGAAAAGAAATACTACCATTCATCCAGCTATAATCAGAGTTCCCAAAAATTGTATCAACTATCGAAATACGGAACTGTCAATGGGATGCTTACTGTGGCAATCGCAGCAATCTGGTAATTCTGCTTTGATGAGTATCACCTTCTTGAGCACAGACCTCACTCAGGCTCCCTAGCCGCACTTCAAATTTATCATCAAGAAGTATGCTGCTGGCTTGAACATCTCTTCAACACCAAAAAAGAGAGCCATGTAACTAATTGCACCAGTAGGCACGAAGTATTCTATAGTCAAAATTAGTCAAGTCTATTTTCAGTTCGACCTACATTCAAGAATGAGCATGCCACTAGATAGACCCCAACATTCAACAAAATTTAGAAGACACATTACTTTTACTTGAGATTTATATTGTACACGGAATATGATACTGATGTGAGAACCTATAGATAAATACAGTCAATTAGCAAAAAATCAAAGTGCTACTTATATGAATGAAAGGTAGGAGTGGCTTTAGATTATAAAGGACCAAATTTCACCAGAACAAATTACTTACATAAACAACGGGAACTGACAAAAGCAAAAAGTGATTGTATGCAAAAAGATAAGAGAATAACAGAAGGGAAGAAACAAAACGTAACAATAGGAGAGTCTTGAACTACCTGTGCACAACCGGTGGCGTACATTCATGATGCAGATAGCATAGACCCTCCGCAGCTCCTATGGCAATTTTCAGTCTTGTTATCCAATCTAACGACTGTAAACCATCATCCTCTGTATCGGTTTTCCTGTACAAGGAATTTGACAAGTCTCCATTTGGCATATACTTGTAAACCAGAAATTTCTCGGGCTCGTTCTCCAGGCAGTGTCCTAGAAAGGGGACCAATCTTGTATGTGAAGTCTTACCAAAGAAGTCCAACTCCGAAAGGTAAGTCTCCTTTTTAATTGTCCGCAAGTCAATCCTTTTGATGACCACAGGGATCCCATTCTCCAGAACACCCCGGAACAGGTCCCCTGAATGGCCATGTTTGATGAGGTTTGTTTCACTAAAGTCACCTGCGGCTTGAAGCAGTTGATGATATGAAAATGCATCCCCTATACTGGAAAAGTCAATCACTAATCCAGGAGGTGGTGCACCTCCCTCGGAAGGAACTGGCCCTACACCAACCCCTCTGTGGTTTGTATTACCCTTCCTCCGTGTGCATACTAGCAGCAGTACCGATAAAATGACCAAAAGCACAAGACCCAGTCCCCCAAAAACTGCTGCCAATATGATTTTGGTTCTATTGCTCTTCCTGGAATTTCGAGCTGCAGGAGGTTGAGTAGAATTTGGAAGTCCAAAATTATCAAAAGTCAGACCCTTCTCTGCATAGAAGGATGAGCATTCTGCCAAAGTCCGTTGATTCGTCAGATTTTGGAGACAATTGCTGTCAAGATTCGCACGAGCATAGGTTGGAACAGTGCCTTCAAAGTAATTTCCTGAGAGATCAATGAAATTGAATCTTCGTAGAAAGGGCGTCAGACCTCCATAGAACATATTTCGAGAAATGTTGAGTACTGCATCAGTGGCATTCATGTTTGAGCTAGAATTGGGAAGCATGCCAGTGAAATTGTTGCCAGAGACATCAAGTAAACGCAATTCAGGCATTGACCAAACCGCATCAGGCAAATCACCAGTAAAATCATTGCCTCTCAGAACTATGGACTGAAACTGTGTCAGATTAGCAAACAAATCAGCCGGCAAAGAACCACCAAGCAAATTATTCCCAATTATCATATTCTGCAAATTCCTCAACCCTTTCAAATCGTCAGGCACCGACCCGGACAAAGTATTGAAGCTGAGATCAAGGTCAACCAAGTTTTGAAGGTCACCGAGTTGAGGAGGCACTGAAGACAACAAATTATTGCTCGAAAGATTCAAATACAACAGCTTTACTAAGGTCCCAATTCCCGGGGGGATTGACCCGGATAAGGAATTGGAAGACATATCAAGAAATGAAAGATTTCCAAGCGAAGTAGTAGACGTCGGTATTGATCCAGTAAGCAAATTTTTCGAAAGATCAAGAACGGAAAGGCGTAACTGTTGACCCAAACTATCGGGAATTTGCCCCGTGAGCTTATTGTTAGATAGGTACAGACTAGTTAAATTGGTCAAATTCCCAAGACTCGAAGGGAGCGCACCACTAACAGAACAAGACCGAAGATCAAGAACTTGGAGGGCCGCCATTCGAAACCCGAACCAATCCGGAATCGGACCGGGGAGCAAGAAATTCGAAGCATTAAACGACGACAAGAGCGTCAAATTGGCCAAGGCATTGACAGAGAACTGAGGATTTTGCCGACCAACTCTGGTTCTTCGAAACCCAGAAATGTTTAACCCAATGACTCTACCATTCTGGCACGTCACGCCGTTCCATAGTAAGCAAGGGTCAGCCTTTAGGGGCCAGTCCTTGCTCATCAACCCTAATGTCGACCTGAGTTCGAGCAGAGCAGCTCGCTCAGTGTGTGAACTCAGTGGCTCGGACTGTTCTAATGTAGACTGGAACAGCAACAATAACAGGAACCCAAACGATATTATGCTGCGCCGATCCACCATGGCTTATGAACAATGACCCAAAGATCCAAACATGCCCATCTTGCTCCCTCTCTCTCACTGTTTCACATATGTATGTATAACAAGTGTATGTATCTCTGACTATCAGAATCAATCCAAGATACCCAATACACCAACATGCATTTTTAATCTTTCTCTCTCCCCAAAAAATAGAAAAACAAAAACACTTACCTTAAGCTTTGGTTCTTGCAATACAGTTGGTGAATGGTGACAAATCAGAAATAATTTTCCTCGGTATTCTTTTCGTTTCTTAATCTTTACCCTTCTCTTCTTCTTTGTATCCCTGTCTCACTCTTTCTCTCTCAACCCACTGTATGAATTGTTCAGTTTCTTCGGTTGACAAAAGACTCGAGAGAGAGAGAGAGAGAGAGAGAGAGAGAGGGGGAGGGGAGAGAGAATTTTCCTTTTTTTAAATGAGAAACTAGAATAAGAAACAAATAATTTTAGAGAGAGAACGTTTTTGTTTTTAAACAAAAAAAAGCTTGGTCAAGATTCAGCAACTGATTTGGACCATCACACTTCTCTCCCTCTAATCTACCACAGATGCCAGAGCTAAGCTTATTTCGGTGCTAAGCCAAAAGGGCAAAAGAAAAGAAAAGCGACAGTTTAGAAAAAAAAAAGATTAGAGAAAATGGTGGCCAAGAAAAAAAAGGATTAGAGAAAATGGTGGCTTAAAGGTTATTTATTAATAAACTGTAAAAGGTGAAGTCTAGAGGCCAGAGAGCTGCAAAATTTAAAATGATAAACGAGCGCGAGCCAGGGATGAGGCAGCGCTGGACTGATGGCTCAGTGGACAGTGGTTTGGTCCCTGGGGGGAGTCCCAGTAACTGACAATGAACCAGGTCCGGCGCCGGGTGTGTGCCAACAGTGGTTTGAACTCCGATAATCCCGCCCAGTCCAGCTAAGCCCAATGAAAACCTGCTGCTAATATCACGGTTTTAACTATTTTCAAATTCTCGTGTTTGTTTATTTTGTATTATTATTAGTTTTTTGGGTTTTTGGAGGGAGGAAGCGGACTGTAGCTGAATTAATCTCTCAACAGTTATAGAAAGTTTAGTAAAGAGACCTTTTTAGTAGGGATCTAATCTGGAAACTAATTGACAAAAAAACTTTCTTAAGATCCCTACACAAAGGGTTAAGGGTTTATATGAAACAGTAGATTACTCGAGACTCGAGAGAGTAGGGGTGGGCAAAAAACCCGAAGACTCGAACCGGTCCGACCCGTTTCCGACCCGATCGGGGCGGGTTTAAACGGGTTCGGGTTTGTGTGTTAAGAAAAACCGATTTTCGGGTTCGGGTATAGTAACAAACCCGACCCCGAAAATCTAATGCCCTTAAATGAGACTGGAGGGGTCAAAACCCGTGACCCAACGACCCAAACCGGACCGACCCGTTTCTGACCCGATTTTTTCGGGTTTATGCGGGTTCGGGTTTAGTAATGAAGATTCAAGAAAACCGAATTTTCGGGTTCGGGTTAAAATTTTCGAACCCGAACTCGGTTTGCCCACCCCTACGAGAGAGTACCTAAAACAATCACCACCTTTACTCTGACTTCCTGTTATTTTAAAACTTCAAATGGGGGGTCCATCTTTTTTAGAAAAGTTTCACTTTACCCACAAACAAACCCATAATCAATCGTACTTCGTCCCCAAAACATACTTAACGGTGGGTTTGTATTGTAAAATTTTTGTGTTGTTAAAATTTTAGGTATTGAGTTTAGTGAAAAAGTGAAGAGATGTAATTTTTTATATTTTTGTAGTGAAAAGTTGTGATTTGATGGGAGGGAAATTATATTGTAAGAGGGTATAAAATTTTGTGAAATTTTTTATTGCAAACGGACCCTTAACAGTACAAGTTGGTAGTTGCAAAGGATGGTGGTGTTTTTATTTGTTTAATTAATTATTATTATTATTTTACCATAAATGTTCAAGGAATTTATTAAGATCTTAACTGGTGTACAAGGTAGATAATGGCTTCCATGGGGTCGGCAGTAGATCTGAATTTACAAGGACGACATTTATGTCCATCGACTGTGTAAGATTGATTAATATGGTAGGACTTAATAGTCTCGGTAGTATAGAGCTGGCATTACAGCCTCTCTCATTGGTCAAATGTATTAACTATAAGATCTGCTTTTATTTTAAGTGGAGTGAATATGTCCCTTAACAAACATGTCTTTCTATATTCATCCATTGAAAAAAAGAGAGAGGAAAAAGTCCCAAATTAAAGGGTTGTTGGCTTGTATTTTACCATTAATGTTAGGGCAGATCAATTATCGTTTACATTCCCTAAATTGTCCCTCATTTTTTAATGTATCCATGAAATATCAAGTTTGATATATTGCACCTCTAAATTATTTATAAGTTTCAATTTACACCTTCTTTTAATTTAATTTTTCGAAATTGGCCTAAAAAATACTTCAAAAATTAATATAAATAAATAATGTGGCTTAGCTTTAACAATTAGATTTTGACAGTAATGCACATAACTATTACAACATGGGTAGGTTACATTTGGGGTGCAAAATGTGGTTTATTTAGTTATTATTAAATAACACTTAAGACAGCTATAAAAAATTGCAATTATTAAGGGGAACTTATTTCGTATAATATAACAGTAAATAGTGCAAGAAAGAACTGTATTTCGCTGTTTCTTTTTAGAAAGTCTTAGAATTTCAAGCAAAACGGTGCAGCCTCCGGCGTGTCGCAAAGACTGTCGTGCAGATGGGAAAGAGGTTTGCAGTGGGAGGATGTTTGACCAGCGGAAGAACTAGAAGCATGGGCCACAGCAAATTACTTTTCCCACATTGACCATATATAGAAGTTACTTATATAGGGATACACATTATAAACATGAGTAAATCTTGCTTGCAAGTCCTCCGTTTCTAGTTTCGTATGTAATTAAGTCAAACTCCCCCACTCACGTTAATTTCAAACCTTCCAATCTCGACTAAACAACAAACAATCCCCAAAAGTGTCCTTTACACATTGTTGAAAAGAAAGGGAAAAAAAAATCACGTATTTGTATTGCAACATTTAATGTACCTGATTTTAGGAAAATAAATCAAACGGTAACCTAACATTATTGTACGTTTATTAATATGAGGCACTTTCACTACTATATGTCTCGTGACTCATTGAAGCGCTGTCCCTTTGTAATTTGTCACTATCAAAACATTGCCATTCATGAAGATTCGCAATATCCATGATGTTTCTCTCCAATCACATTTAATGTGTTATCTCATTAAAAGGAACAAGGAAACAAGCAAACGAGGTTCCGATGAAGGTTGTTATAACTTTCGCTTACACACGGAAAGGGTTGAAAATGTGACCACATAAGCCCGGGGGGGGGGGGAACTAGTTTGAGTGATTCTTTCATGTTCCATAACACATGCAAACAAGAGTTAGGTCAACAATCAAAACCCAAGCATATATTTCACTTTATGAACGTGGTCCTGGTTCTCCCCGTCTGTTTTTTGAGAAGTGTCTGAGCCCTGAGGACAAAAATATGGTTCGTAAAACCTTGGACAACATTGGATGTTATGGTTGAATTTGGAATGCTGACAAAATAATTAATATCCCAAAAGATAAAGGGACCGGGGACGGGGGATGGCAGAAGTTCGACTGAGATTTAGCCTGGATTATTCTAAAAACTAGTTAGGGTGTTTTTAAGGTACCAGACACAGAAAACCCATTGACCCAGAAGAAAACAAGAACAGCAAACAGCATATAGAAACCATTCATATTGCACAGGGGGCCCGAGAGGAAAGGGGGGGGGGGTGGAGAATCAGCTACGTACATTCAGTGGTCAAAACGCTGTCCTTGTGTCTGGAACAGTGGATCACTCCTCCCTTCGACGGTCCCAACGACATTCATAAATCACAGCCACGACATTAATGGAAAGGTGCGACAAAGTGTTCAAAGCAAGTGGTCGTCGTTGTTACTAAAAAGAAGGCTAAATATCTCTACAACTCCGTGGGTTTAAACCAGTTGGTGGATCGATGATCCAATTTGATGGGGGTCGAAAACATAAGGCGAAATGATAAATTTTTTTTTTCCAACGTAATGTAAAAAGTTTCTTAGAGTTAAAATATCAAAAATTAAGGATTAAAAATATTAAAAATTTTAAAATACACGTACATACTATTTGCTAAGACTGAAAGTGGCAATTAGATCCTACTAATTTTGGGACCCAAAAATATGAGTAGGTTTCTATTTATTTTCGAAAAAAAATTAAAAAATTAGAAATTTCTAGGTAGAAACCTCTATAGCCCTAAGATATCCAAATCAATTCAATTTCATCCTCCAACAATTTCACAACTCACAAAATTTCAAACCCTAAAGCATTTTTAGCATACTAAACAATTTCACAACTCACAATAGGAGAGCAGAACTTGGACTCTACCTTAGCAGAACAAGAAATCCAAGCTTTGCAGTAAGCAAAAAGTAAAGAAACTACAGTTCTGATGAAACAATAAATCATATACACAATTAAGCGACCTAAATAAATTACCTTACTGTTTGATCTTTTGAAAACATAGCATCTAGCAGCAGAGAGTGGCTCAAAATCATTACTCTCTAAGTTCGACGATTCGGGAAGTTCACTTTTATTCAGAGAAACTAGTCTTAAACCCCTGAAGCAACCTTTCGATTCTCTAGCAGGCTTCTGAAAGAAAAAACTCTTGAAGGAGTATGAACAGCCATGACAGCATCAGGGTTTGGGACCCTGCACAAACCCAAGGCATTAAGAAGGTTTGGACCATTTTATGTAGTGGCTGATGACATAAAGCAACAAAAAATTTACTCGACTGAGAACTAAATTCAATAGGAAAAAGAGAAAAAAAATGGGCAAAAGTCAAACCTATGAACTGCACAATACATCAACTTTTTGGTTACTTGTGTTCCATTCTTTTCCAAGCAGTGCAACTAAGAGTTCAACATAGAATGTTACTATAATAATCAACCTCAAAATTGAAATAAAAATACTAGGAACAAGAAAGCATGCATCATTTGAACAAGCAAATATGTAGCACACATGGTATAAACACAATAGCAGAATGAAATTAGCTGCAAATTGTACATCCATTAAATTTGGATTCAAAACCAATGAAGGCCAAAAAGAAGCAAGCAATTCAATAACCTCAGTTTCCATCATTTCAGTCAACGGAAACGCAGATTCACCAAGTAGGTTCCCCGTACAAGATAGGGGACTTAGGTCTTGCGCCCCTCCAACAAGTTGGATTGAAACCATCATAGGCCAACTATAAGACACCATATCTCAAAAGCATAAACATCAAAACAAAGAACATAAACAGAAATTGAAAAACGATAATTTTAGATGACAAAACAACATAATGTCATATGCATTTCACCAAAGAATCAAAAACATGTTCATTATAATTATTGAACATACAAAATAGGGTCGCAGTGACATAAAAGGAAGGATTGATGTTCACATATAATTAGAGCCTCAGTTAAATTCCTTCAATTTTTCATATCAAGTAGGTTTTCCCTGTAAGTCAAGGACTTGGGTCCACAACACCTTAAACAAGTTGGATGATCATCATCCATCTTAAAGGCAACGTCATCACATCTATGGAACACAATCGCAGAAAATTTTAGGAACAAAACATTTACATTAAATAAGAGAAGCGTAAAAGCTCTCAGATGGTCCAGTGATTTCATACTATGATATTGCAGCCTCAAGTAGGTTCTCCCTGAAACAAGGTCTTGAAGCATACAGCGGACTGCGGTGCAGGGCAGGCAGCGGTGCAGGGCAGAAGCGTAAAAGCTCTCAAATGGTCCAGTGCTGCACTGCTGCAGGCAGCGGACTGCGGTGCAAGGCAGGCAGTGCTGCGGCGCAAGCGGGGGTGGCCAGTGGGCGTTGGAAAACGATGTCGGCGCAGTGGGCACGGTGGTGCGGTGTGACGCGGCGGTGGGCGAGAGAGAGAGGGGTCGAACTTCGAAGAGAGATGGGTCGAGACGAGAGAGAAAAACACGTTTTGAGTATTTTTTTTAAGGCAGAGGGTGAAACGGCGTCGTTTCACCCTCTGCCGGTTAAAAATAAAGAGCCTGGGCCTAACGGGCTCAGGCCCTGAAGGGAAATATTTGGATGGTCTGGGCCAATGAGGGTCGGGCTCCCAAAGGCCCAGACGCTCCAGGGTTAGTCTGGGCCTATGGGGATTGGGCTCCCATAGGCCCAGACTAACTTGTATTAAAAAAAAATACATCTAATTTCCCCCCCTGTCCAATGGGGGGCGGCCGCCCCCTGCATCCGCCTCTGGTTTAAACTTTTTTTCAATTTGTGTTTAGGGTTCATTTTTTTCTAAAAATATCTACGAGATTTGGATCCAATCTCATAAACATTATGCCGCCAACTTAAGTAATAGAATTGCACACGTGGCTAACTGAATGCACATAAAAATGAATAACTCGGTTAAAAATAATTTCAATTAATAAAATGAAAAACCACGTATATATTCATCGCCCAAAATCAACCCCCCCCCCCCCCGAAACCTCAAAACCAAAACCCTGAATAATGGTCAGAAACCGACCGAAGCCTCTTGAAGTACTCCCACACGATGTTGCCATTTTTTAGCGTTTGAGGTCAAAGCTTCAAGTTCTTGCTGGGCAGGATTTGAGGATTCATTATGCTTGGATTTTTGGTTTTTGGCTAGTTATGATTTTTTCTCGGTGATGGGATTCCATCTATCTTCCACAATTGTTTATTTTTTGCAGCAATTTGCAATGAGAAAAAATCTATTTTTTTTACTGAGAATACGGTTACCCAGGTCTGACCACCATTTGTTCCAAAACCCAAAACCATGATGTCTGCTAGAGAAGTTTAGATAGTGATTCTCGTACTAGCTCAACCCCTTCTTGTCTTCCATTGCTAATAGAAGACGAACTCATTAAGTAATTTAGGAAATGTGTTACGTATTTAGGGATTTGATAATTTATTTAGGGTTCTTCGTGTTCTTTGTTTGTTGGAGATCGACGACAATGAGGTATTTTTTTCTTTCAAATGATGGGCATGAGGGTTGCTTACGGTATAAGGATGGCTTTAATCCATAGTGACATGCCATATGGCACGTGGGTCCCACTCTGAAAATGTGTCATAATGTAGTCAACAACCATTGACGCGTGACAGATTATGAATGGACATGATGTGTACTCAGTTAGCGATGTGTACAATTCTGTTACTTTTGACTGCAGGATGGGTATGAGATTGAGTCCAAACTCTAGGGATACTTTTAGGAAAAAGTGAGCCATAAAGACCAATCGAGAAAAAATTAAACCCTAAGGACCCGTAGAGATATTTAACTAAAAAGAAACAAGAAAGAAAAAAAAAGCGAGTGGCCACTACTATTGCCACATGTTTTCTCCTTTTTCTATATGGGAACAGTTGTTAAACAAGTACATTTATTTATTTAATCTATGATCAAATTAATTATAACAATTTGTGTAATGATTAAGAGAAATTTTTTAGATATATTTTTAGGTGTTTGTGAGAATGGTGGAGTCCATAGAAATGATGTTTGAAAATAGAAAGTTTTTGAAATTTAATCTCTTTGATATTGCGAGAGTAAACAAAAATATGTTTGGATGAAAATTTTGTGGGAAGAGTTTTTATGGGTTATTGTAAAAGTATTTTTTTGTTTGTGTTATTTTGTATAGAAATTGAGGCCAATGATTAGATAAATTTTTTTTATTAAAGATTACAATTTTTTTTGTGAAAATCATATTTGAATTAAAAAAATATTTTTAAAATCATTAACCAAACATGGCTTGCGTCCTCGTCGGCAGAATTTGTTCCATTGAAGTTAAGTTGTACTTAAGAGGACAATTAATAGTTTTTGGTTCTTAAGAGTTTGCTTTATAACCTCTTCCTTGTCCTATAGTCTCATCGTTCGGCTCTATTTAATGTGCTCCAAGTCGTCTTAATTGGAGCCAGTGTTTTCACAATTTCATAAGAAAAACAAAAAACAAAAATCCTAGAACGGCATTCTCAACTCTCAAGAATGGAGCAAAAAGGAAACATGCAGATCTTTCACGAAAACCACGTAGGCTTGTTTATTTGTAGTGTGAAGCCTTTTTGGCAAAATTGTACTCACCAGATTCAGTCAACGTCAACTTTCAATGGCCGAGATTAAATCGACATGACCCGGTCGTGTTTTTGGCTTACATATATTGTAACTTGAGAGGATCGGGCCACCTTTTTGGAAGAAAAAGTGTCCAAGTAGTATAAACAAATACCGATAAATATATATATAGGAACGAAGTCAATATTTAACCAAAGGGACCAGTTACATAAGCATATAGTTTAAAAGAATTGACAAAAAGAAATTATAATTAAAAAACTAATGATTTTTTTTGGGGGCTGGCGGCTGGCCCCCTAGCTCCGTCCTGTATATTTATATATCAAAATTTCACGGACTACTGATTAGATTCCATTTTCTTGCAACCAGCCTACGTTGCATTATTGTGGTTTATTTTTATTTAGAGAATATAAAAAGTTGAGGGAAATAGAAAGCAGCATCTCCCTAACTGTCAACAGTACCTAATTGGAGAATGACTTCAGAATATTATGACTTCTTCGAAAATTTGATGTGAAAATGAGGGTTTAACGCATTATATGATGTGGACCAAGTCCTTTTCCCGTAGCTTTCTTTACTTGTCTAAATTATTTAAGTCCAGTAAACCACCACTTGCAGCGTAGGTGTACCACTTGGTTCCCCCTCTCTCTCAATGTCGGCTGTCATGTCATCGATTAGCAGGAATGTCACATATGCTGAGATGTCATTTTGAAACGCAGTCGTTCAATCCAATTGTAATTCTTTTCTTAAAATTGTCATACTAGATGTTCGGGTATCATAGTAGACTTGGTTTATGACCGTTTTGAGTAAAATATAGGATTTTAGAGAGGTTGTGAATTTTTATGTTGAATAGTATTTTATTGGTATTTGTGTAAAGTGGAGAGAGAAATGATTTAATATAATTATTTAATAAAAAAGTATTGGAGTTATGTGAAAATGTATAGAAAAAAAATTTATATTAAATAAAAAATTAAAAAATTATTAAAAATTGTGTAAAATGTATTAATATTTATATTTGAATTCTAAATATGTTGGACGATAATTTTATGAATATATTTAAAATTAAAAAAAAAGTGAAAACGAAACTACCCTTGATCATCGAAAAAAAAAAACCATCCGTATGCACTTTAAATGGCATTCAATGTCTGAAGGTAGTACGTGTTTTGGCAGCTCACCAAATCAGCACGTTAACTCACTGCACTTCTTGTCCTGTGGCGATACTTTTGGTGTCAGATCTCTCTTCACTCTCTTATCTTCTAAGGAAATCTCTCTTTTAACCTATTTGTTTCCCTCGATTGAAACGAAAATGCAAGGTGAATTTTTACCACATGTCAGGCAGTACCAGAAACGTTCTACCCATTGCCTTTGCCTTGTCTTTGTCAGGTAGTTATATCTTATTTGAGTACTTCCAATTTGTACCAACAAATTGGTGGATGTTAAGACTTCAAAATAATTATTCAAGTTACTTTTGAAATTTATTAGATTATTATATAGCTTAGTTTAACCAAGTAAGATTTCAATGTAAGATTTTGCCCTTATAGAACTCATCTCTCATTCATTCTCCTTTCCTACTCCATGTTGGATTCGGGGTATCACAATCTCTCCCCTTAAATCTTTGACGTCCTCGTCAAGGCCCATAAAGCCCACATTGATGGTTACTAGGACCGCTCTGATACTATTTGTAATGACCCAAGGACAAACATTAGTCACATCTGTGCTTTGACTTCAAAATGACTAGTCAAAGTTACTCTTGAAGCCCATTGGATCATTATAAAAATCAAATTCAATCTAGGAAGGTCCCTATGTGGGATTTGACCCTTACAGAATTCATCTCTCATTCATTCTCCTCTCTCACTCCATGTGAGATTCGAGGTATTGCATATTTATTCTTTAACATGGAAGAGAGGACTTCTCCAAAATTTTCTCCCCTTATTTTTTTTGCAATAAGATGTTAAGGCAGTAGAACTAGACTAATTTAAATACATGTGCATTAGCCTCGTTCCACACAAATCAGACAATTATAGTCAAAGAAATACAAGAGTGACCCCAAAAAGTTTATCACTTATTTTGTGATTTGCAAGCTCATGCACGGATAGGATTTTCAAAGAAAAATTATTATCGGGTTACAAGTTGACTCTCAGTTTTAATAATTATTGCTAAATTGTTTAGATAATTTTAAGGAATTATTTTAACTTATTTTCCATCCGTTCTATTCCCTTACTTTATTTAGAGGTATGATAATGACTTACCATCAGAGAAGAATGAGAGGAGGAGAAGAAGAAGGAGGGAGGATGCATCATCATAAGATAGTGTGTTTTTTATCTCAAAAGAAAAGAATTTTTAGGGGCTGTTCAGTTTTGGTGTATTTTTAGAATTTTTTGTGTTTTGAGAATTTTTAGGTGATGTTAACTTTATTGGTATGCGTGTTTTAGTTATTTTTATATAGTGTTAAGAATGATGTTTGGTGGTAGAATATTTTATATTCTGAGAATTCAAAAAAATCTTGAGAATTTTTGTATACCGAAAAGCGTCATAGGATCCATCCCTTCTAAAAGATGTCCCTTGAGAGCTGCACAAAAAACGTGAGCTGGCACGAAGCCAGGGCAAATGCAAGTTTTAAGAAAAGAAAAAAAAAACTATTTAAAAGGTACCGGTGTGAAGTACAACATTAATTAAAAGTACCCGATCTATGATCTGCTCTCCTGCTCTCTTAAACCTTTTAATGATTTTCATAGTCCCAGATACTATCTATAGAACAAGTCCCACCCACCACAATAATTCTGGTTCCACGGACTACAAAACGACGGATCACTGATTTGCTCTTTCGCTCTCTGGAACTTAATAAAGTTTAACGGCATCTGGACTAGTTTAATATTCCAGAGTGTTGGACCCAATGGCTTGCGTGATTAGGAAATAATCAATTCGAGTGTGCGCCCACTGCTGATTTATATTTTATTTATTTGGCGGCCTTGATTTCAGCCTCCAGACTGTACAATTGATCTGTCTAGACATAAAAATTTCCTCACTCGATAATTTATATTAAAAAAGGGTAGTTATTATACATTAATGACGCTTCGATCCCCACCAAGTGACCTCCACTGATAAACGCGTCCACCCAATCTTCAAGTAAAAACTATATTCCTTCCTGTCGTTCGTTAGGAAGAGGGGTTTCCTCAAACTCTACAGTGTACAGGATTATTAGGTAATTTGACAGCTAATCGTGGACTATAAATTAATGGATTATTTTAATCTGAAAATTTCGACTATTAGTTTATAATTCTATCTTAATCACTAATAAAATAAGTAAACGCCACATCAATATCACGTTCACGATCTTGATAACGGACATGTGTGCACGAGGGAGCCCCGGTGTGCGCTGTGTGAGGGAGAGGAGAAACGCGATGAGCTAAGGCAGGAAGGAAAGAAGCCTTTCCCATATTTTATTTTTGGGATTTTTATTTTACACGATTATTTCGTCCACTTTATTAGATCTGTTGGATCAGAATGCAGGAACTGGTCATTAAACATTAGCTTAAATGTATTGTAGGTTCATGTGGTATCACCTTTTTACAAATTGATCCTTGTGGTATTAGTTTGTACTGGCTAATCCCTGACGTATAGGTGTTAAATTAATTTCAAACCTTCCAATCTCGACTAAACAACAAACAATCCCCAAAAGTGTCCTTTACACATTGTTGAAAAGAAAGGGAAAAAAAATCACGTATTTGTATTGCAACATTTAATGTACCTGATTTTAGGAAAAGAAATCAAACGGTAACCTAACATTATTGTACGTTTATTAATATGAGGCACTTTCACTACTATATGTCTCGTGACTCATTGAAGCGCTGTCCCTTTGTAATTTGTCACTATCAAAACATTGCCATTAATGAAGATTCGCAATATCCATGATGTTTCTCTCCAATCACATTTAATGTGTTATCTCATTAAGAGGAACAAGGAAACAAGCAAACGAGGTTCCGATGAAGGTTGTTATAACTTTCGCTTACACACGGAAAGGGTTGAAAATGTGACCACATAAGCCCGGGGGGGCGGGGGGGAACTAGTTTGAGTGATTCTTTCATGTTCCATAACACATGCAGAGAACAAGAGTTAGGTCAACAATCAAAACTCAAGCATATATTTCACTTTATGAACGTGGTCCTGGTTCTCCCCGTCTGTTTTTTGAGAAGTGTCTGAGCCCTGAGGACAAAAATATGGTTCGTAAAACCTTGGACAACATTGGATGTTATGGTTGAATTTGGAATGCTGACAAAATAATTAATATCCCAAAAGATAAAGGGACCGGGGACGGGGGATGGCTGAAGTTCGACTGAGATTTAGCGTGGATTATTCTAAAAACTAGTTAGGGTGTTTTTAAGGTACCAGACACAGAAAACCCATTGACCCAGAAGAAAACAAGAACAGCAAACAGCATATAGAAACCATTCGTACTGTACAGGGGGCCCGAGAGGAAGGGGGGGGGGGGTGGAGAATCAGCTACGTACATTCAGTGGTCAAAACGCTGTCCTTGTGTCTGGAACAGTGGATCACTCCTCCCTTCGACGGTCCCAACGACATTCATAAATCACAGCCACGACATTAATGGAAAGGTGCGACAAAGTATTCAAAGCAAGTGGTCGTCGTTGTTATTAAAAAGAAGGCTAAATATCTCTACAACTCCATGGGTTTAAATCAGTGGTGGATCCAGTATCCAATTTGAAGGGGGTTGAACACATAAGGCGAAATGATAATTTTTTTTTCCCAACGTAGTGTAAAAAGTTTCTTAGAGTTAAAATATCGAAAATTAAGGATTAAAAACATTAAAAATTTTAAAATACACGTACATACTATTTGCTAAGACTGAAAGTGGCAATTAGATCCTACTAATTTGCATCTTATATATATATATATATAAGAAAATGATAGTTTGAGCAACAAGAACTCTACAGAAATTAAAGGGCATGAAAAACCCTAAACAGACAAAAACCAGCTAAATAATTAATTCGGGACCCAAAAATATGAGTATGTTTCTATTTATTTTCGAACAAAGTTAAAAAATTAGAAATTTCTAGGTAGAAACCTCTATAGCCCTAAGATATCCAAATCAATTCAATCTCATCCTCTAACAATTTCACAACTCACAATAGGAGAGCAGAACTTGGACTCTACTTTAGCAGAACAAGAAATCCAAGCTTTACAATAAGCAAAAAGTAAAGAAACTACAGTTTTGATGAAACAATAAATCATATACACAATTAAGCGACTTATTACCTTACTGTTTGATCTTTTGAAAACACAGCATCTAGTAGCAAAGAGTGGCTCAAAATCATTACTCTCTAAGTTCGACGATTCGGGAAGTTCACTTTTCTTCAGAGAAACTAGTCATGAACCCCTGAAGCACCCTTTCGATTCTCTAGCAGGTTTCTGAAAGAAAAAACTCCAGAAGGAATATGAACAGCCAGGACAACATCAGGGTTTGGGACCCTGCACAAACCCAAGGCATTAAGAAGGTTTGGACCATTTCATGTAGTGGCTGATGACATAAAGCAACAAAAAATTTGCTCGACTCAGAACTAAATTCAATAGGCAAAAGTCAAACCTATGAACTGCACAATACATCAACTTTTTTGGTTATTTGTGTTCCGTTCTTTTCCAAGCAGTGCAACTGAGAGTTCAACATAGAATGTTACTATAATAATCAACCTCAAAATTGAAATAAAAATACTAGGAACAAGAAAGCATGCATCATTTGAACAAGCAAATATGTAGCACACATGGTATAAACACAATAACAGAATGAAATTAGCTGCAAATTGTACATCCACTAAATTTGGATTCAAAACCAATGAAGGCCAAAAAGAAGCAAGCAATTCAATAATCTCAGTTTCCATCATTTCAGTCAACGGAAACACAGATTCACCAAATAGGTTCCCCGTACAAGATAGGGGACTTGGGTCTTGCGCCCCTCCAACAAGTTGGATTGAAACCATCATAAGCCAACTATAAGACACCATATCTCAAAAGCATAAACATCAAAACAAAGAACATAAACATAATTTGAAAAACGATAATTTTATATGACAAAAGAACATAATGTCATATGCATTTCACCAAAGAATAAAAAACACGTTCATTATAATTATTGAACATACAAAATAGGGTCGCAGTGACATAAAAGGAAGGATTGATGTTCACATATAATTAGAGCCTCAGTTAAATTCCTTCAATTTTTCATATCAAGTAGGTTTTCCATGCAAGGCAAGGACTTGGCTCCACAACACCTTAAACAAATTGGATGATCATCATCCATCTTAAAGGCAACGTCATCACATTTATGGAACACAATCACAGAAAATTTTAGGAACAAAACATTTACATTAAATAAGAGGAGCGTAAAAGCTCTCAGATGGTCCAGTGATTTCATACTATGATATTGCAGCCTCAAGTAGGTTCTCCCGGAAACAGGGTCTGAAGCGTACAAATCTCAAGAAAGTGGACAAGTCATCATTGAACTAAATCAATTACATCTTAATAGACTTAAACCACAATAAAACAACCGAAAAACATAATAGAACTGAACCGACAAAGACACTCATGTCAACCAACTTCAACACAAGATCTGAAAGGAAATTCATTACATATGTAATCTTTAAGGCTTAGAATACATAACAGTTCTCTCAATCAAGAATTTTCTGAAGCAGAACTGACATTAAAGTTGTAACTGACATTTTTAATTCATATTCAAGCAAATATGCAGCACACATATTTTTTCATTCTGCAAACTGCAAAGGCTACTGAGTGAGGGTCTGAGGGAATGCGGAATTCTCATAGATGAGGGAGTCGGGACCGGACACCGTCTGGAGAGAGAGTCCTGGGCGGCCTGGGACGACGGACGCAGCGACTCACGGTTGGGCTGGTGCCGGGTGCGCTGGACGCTGGTGTTGCACTACTGCACGCAGCAAACTGCGGTGCATGGCAAGTAGTGGTGCGGCGCAAGCGAGGGTGGCCGGTGGGCGTTGGAAAACGACGTCGGCGCAGTGGGCATGGTGGTGCGGTGTGGCGCGGCGGTGGGCGAGAGAGAGAGAGGGGTCGAACTTCGAAGAGAGAGATGGGTCGAGACGAGAGAGAAAAACGCGTTTTGAGTATTTTTTTAAGGCAGAGCGTGAAACAACGTCGTTTCACCCTCTGCCGGTTAAAAAATAAAGAGTCTGGGCCTAACGGGCCCAGGCCCTGAAGGGAAATATTTGGATGGCCTGGGCCAATGGGGATCAGGCTCCCAAAGGCCCAGGCGCTCCAGGGTTAGTCTGGGCCTATGGGGATTGGGCTCCCATAGGCCCATACCAACTTATATTAAAAAAAATTACATCTAATTTTTTTCCCCCGTCCAATGGGGGGCGGCCGCCCCCTGCATTCGCCTCTGGTTTAAACTTTTTTTCAATTGGTGTTTAGGGTTCATTTTTTTCTAAAAAAATCTACGAGATTTGGATCCAATCTCATAAACATTCTGCCGCCAACTTAAGTAATAGAATTGCACACGTGGCTAACTGAATGCACATAAAAATGAAAAACTCGGTTAAAAATAATTTAAATTAATAAAATGAAAAACCACGTATATATTCATCGCCCAACCCCCCCCCCCCCCCGAAACCTCAAAAACACCCAAAACCGAATGGTGGTCAGAAACCGACCGAAGCCTCTTGAAGTACTCCCACATGATGTTGCCATTTTTTAGCGTTTGAGGTCAAAGCTTCAAGTTCTTGCTGGGCAGGATTTGAGGATTCATTATGCTTGGATTTTTGGCTAGATTATGATTTTTTCTCGGTGATGGGATTTCATCTATCTTCCGCAATTGTTTATTTTTTGCAGCAATTTGCAATGGGAAAAATCTATTTTTTTTTACTGAGAATACGGTTACCCAGGTCTGACCACCATTTGTTCCAAAACCCAAAACCATGATGCCTGCTAGAGAAGTTTAGATAGTGATTCGCGTACTAGGTCAACCCCTTCTTGTCTTCCATTGCTAATAGAAGACGAACTCGTTAAGTAATTTAGGAAATGTGTTAGGTATTTAGGGATTTGAGAATTTATTTAGGGTTCTTCGTGTTCTTTGTTTGTTGGAGATCGACGACAATGAGGTATTTTTTTTTCTTTCAAATGATGGGCATGAGGGTTGCTTACAGTATAAGGATGACTTTAATCCATAGTGACATGCCATATGGCACGTGGGTCCCACTCTGAAAATGTGTCATAATGTAGTCAACAACCATTGACGCGTGACAAATTATGAATGAACATGATGTGTACTCAGTTAGTGATGTGTACAATTCTGTTACTTTTGACTGCAGGATGGGTATGAGATTGAGTCCAAACTCTAGGGATACTTTTAGGAAAAAGTGAGCCATAAAGACCAATCGGGAAAAAATTAAACCCTAAAGACCCGTAGAGATATTTAACTAAAAAGAAACAAGAAAGAAAAAAAAAGCAAGTGGCCACTACTATTGCCACATGTTTTCTCCTTTTTTCTATATGGGAACAGTTGTTAAACAAGTACATTTATTTATTTAATCTATGATCAAATTAATTATAACAATTTGTGTAATGATTAAGAGAAATTTTTTAGATATATTTTTTAGGTGTCTGTGAGAATGGTGGAGTCCATAGAAATGATGTTTGAAAATAGAAAGTTTTTGAAATTTAATCTCTTTGATATTGCGAGAGTAAAAAAATATGTTTGGATGAAAATTTTGTGGGAAGATTTATGGGTTATTGTAAAAGTATTTTTTTGTTTGTGTTATTTTGTATAGAAATTGAGGCCAATGATTAGATAATTTTTTTTTATTAAAGGTTACAATATTTTTTTGTGAAAAATCATATTTGAATTAAAAAATATTTTTAAAATCATTAACCAAACATGGCTTGCGTCCTCGTCGGCAGAATTTGTTCCATTGAAGTTAAGTTGTACTTAAGAGGACAATTAATAGTTTTTGGTTCTTAAGAGTTTGCTTTATAACCTCTTCCTTGTCCTATAGTCTCATCGTTCGGCTCTATTTAATGTGCTCCAAGTCGTCTTAATTGGAGACAGTGTTTTCACAATTTCATAAGAAAAACAAAAAACAAAAATCCTAGAACGGCATTCTCAACTCTCAAGAATGGAGCAAAAAGGAAACATGCAGATCTTTCACGAAAACCACGTAGGCTTGTTTATTTGTAGTGTGAAGCCTTGTTGGCAAAATTGTACTCACCAGATTCAGTCAACGTCAACTTTCAATGGCCGAGATTAAATCGACATGACCCGGTCGTGTTTTTGGCTTACATATATTGTAACAAGAGAGGATCGGGCCACCTTTTAAATTTTAATGCCCAAGGAATCTGCTAAAAAAAGGAAGAAAAAGTGTCCAAGTAGTATAAACAAATACCGATAAATATATATAGGAACGAAGTCAATATTTAACCAAAGGGACCAGTTACATAAGCATATAGTTTAAAAGAATTGACAAAAAGAAAATAAAATTAAAAAATTAATGATTTTTTTGGGGGCTGGCGGCTGGACCCCTAGCTCCGTCCTGTATATTTTATATATCAAAATTTCACGGACTACTGATTAGATTCCATTTTCTTGCAACCATCCTACGTTGCATTATTGTGGTTTATTTTTATTTAGAGAATATAAAAAGTTGAGGGAAATAGAAAGCAGCATCTCCCTAACTGTCAACAGTACCTAATTGGAGAATGACTTCAGAATATTATGACTTCTTCGAAAATTTGATGTGAAAATGAGGGTTTAACGCATTATATGATGTGGACCAAGTCCTTTTCCCGTAGCTTTCTTTACTTGTCTAAATTATTTAAGTCCAGTAAACCACCACTTGCAGCGTAGGTGTACCACTTGGTTCCCCCTCTCTCTCAATGTCGGCTGTCATGTCATCGATTAGCAGGAATGTCACATATGCTGAGATGTCATTTTGAAACGCAGTCGTTCAATCCAATTGTAATTCTTTTCTTAAAATTGTCATACAAGATGTTCGGGTATCATAGTAGACTTGATTTATGTCCGTTTTGTGTAAAATGTAGGATTTTAGAGAAGTTGTGAATTTTTATGTTGAATAGTATTTTATTGGTATTTGTGTAAAGTGGAGAGAGAAATGATTTGATATAATTATTTAATAAAAAAGTATTGAAGTTATGTGAAAATGTATAGAAATAAAATTTATGTTAAATAAAAAATTAAAAAATTATTAAAGATTGTGTAAAATGTATTAATATTTATGTTTAAATTCTAAATATCTTCAACGATAATTTTGTGAATATATTTAAAATTAAAAAAAAAAATGAAAACGAAACTACCCTTGATCATCAAAGAAAAAACCATCCGTATGCACTTTAAATGGCATTCAATGTCTGAAGGTAGTACGTGTTTTGGCAGCTCACCAAATCAGCACGTTAACTCACTGCACTTCTTGTCCTGTGGCGGTACTTTTGGTGTCAGATCTCTCATTCTCTTATCTTCTAAGGAAATCTCTCTTTTAACCTATTTGTTTCCCTCGATTGAAACGAAAATGCAAGGTGAATTTTTACCACATGTCAGGCAGTACCAGAAACGTTCTACCCATTGCCTTTGCCTTGTCTTTGTCATGTAGTTATATCTTATTTGAGTACTTCCAATTTGTACCAACAAATTGGTGGATGTTAAGACTTCAAAATAATTATTCAAGTTACTTTTGAAATTTATTAGATTATTATATAGCTTAGTTTAACCAAGTAAGATTTCAATGTGAGATTTTGCCCTTATAGAACTCATCTCTCATTCATTCTCCTTTCCTACTCCATGTTGGATTCGGGGTATCACAATCTCTCTCCTTAAATCTTTGACGTCCTCGTCAAGGCCCATAAAGCCCACATTGATGGTTACTAGGACCGCTCTGATACTATTTGTAATGACCCAAGGACAAACATTAGTCACATCTGTGCTTTGACTTCAAAATGACTAATCAAAGTTACTCTTGAAACCCATTGGATCATTATAAAAATCAAATTCAATCTAGGAAGGTCCCTATGTGGGATTTGACCCTTACAGAATTCATCTCTCATTCATTCTCCTCTCTCATTCCATGTGAGATTCGAGGTATTGCATATTTATTCTTTAACATGGAAGAGAGGACTTCTCCAAAATTTTCTCCCCTTATTTTTTTTGCAATAAGATGTTAAGGCAGTAGAACTAGACTAATTTAAATACATGTGCATTAGCCTCGTTCCACACAAATCAGACAATTATAGTCAAAGAAATACAAGAGTGACCCCAAAAAGTTTATCACTTATTTTGTGATTTGCAAGCTCATGCACGGATAGGATTTTCAAAGAAAAATTATTATCGGGTTACAAGTTGACTCTCAGTTTTAATAATTATTGCTAAATTGTTTAGATAATTTTAAGGAATTATTTT
The DNA here is from genome assembly GCA_963930655.1 of Myrica gale. Taxonomy (NCBI): domain Eukaryota; kingdom Viridiplantae; phylum Streptophyta; class Magnoliopsida; order Fagales; family Myricaceae; genus Myrica; species Myrica gale. Next base: position 8,787,796 of record OZ005606.1, on the reverse strand, counting down.
AACTTATTTTCCATCCGTTCTATTCCCTTACTTTATTTAGAGGTATGATAATGACTTACCATCATAGAAGAATGAGAGGAGGAGAAGAAGAAGGAGGGAGGATGCATCATCATAAGATAGTGTGTTTTTTATCTCAAAAGAAAAGAATTTTTAGGGGCTGTTCAGTTTTGGTGTATTTTTAGAATTTTTTGTGTTTTGAGAATTTTTAGGTGATGTTAACTTTATTGGTATGCGTGTTTTAGTTATTTTTATATAGTGTTAAGAATGATGTTTGGTGGTAGAATATTTTATATTCTGAGAATTCAAAAAAATCTTGAGAATTTTTGTATACCGAAAAGCGTCATAGGATCCATCCCTTCTAAAAGATGTCCCTTGAGAGCTGCACAAAAAACGTGAGCTGGCACGAAGCCAGGGCAAATGCAAGTTTTAAGAAAAGAAAAAAAAAACTATTTAAAAGGTACCGGTGTGAAGTACAACATTAATTAAAAGTACCCGATCTATGATCTGCTCTCCTGCTCTCTTAAACCTTTTAATGATTTTCATAGTCCCAGATACTATCTATAGAACAAGTCCCACCCACCACAATAATTCTGGTTCCACGGACTACAAAACGACGGATCACTGATTTGCTCTTTCGCTCTCTGGAACTTAATAAAGTTTAACGGCATCTGGACTAGTTTAATATTCCAGAGTGTTGGACCCAATGGCTTGCGTGATTAGGAAATAATCAATTCGAGTGTGCGCCCACTGCTGATTTATATTTTATTTATTTGGCGGCCTTGATTTCAGCCTCCAGACTGTACAATTGATCTGTCTAGACATAAAAATTTCCTCACTCGATAATTTATATTAAAAAAGGGTAGTTATTATACATTAATGACGCTTCGATCCCCACCAAGTGACCTCCACTGATAAACGCGTCCACGAGGGAGCCCCGGTGTGCGCTGTGTGAGGGAGGAGAAACGCGATGAGCTAAGGCAGGAAAGAAAGAAGCCTTTCCCATATTTTATTTTTGGGATTTTTATTTTACACGATTATTTCGTCCACTTTATTAGATCTGTTGGATCAGAATGCAGGAACTGGTCATTAAACATTCAAGGAAACTAGTGCAGAAGCAATACAAAGCAAGTCTTAAACTTCTTATAATTTAATTTTTTTTAAATAAATAATAATTTCACATGATTAGTTTGAGAACTGACTCAGCACGTGTTTAGATTTATTAAACTTAATAATTTTGTAGTCACATATTTTCCCAGTCTTTTATCCGGAATGAACAACAAATTTCTATCCGGGTGAAGATAATTGTTGTCATCTGTCCACACATGACAGAACTATGCTCATAATGGAGCAAATTGGCGGTTTGTATGGATTATGTTCCAAATCGTACCCTACATGAATAAACGTGAGAGGCTAAAGAGAGACAAGGACAACAGTAACACACCAATAATAACTAGCAGAGCTCGACATTGAAAAAAGGGAAGGAGTAGGTTTGGACTTTGGCGTACGTAGAAGGTCTGCAATAATAACGGTGACATGCAACTGAGGCACAGTGACGACAAAAATTTCCAAAAAAAAAGAAAAAAGAAAGGAACATTTCGATGGGTATCATGAAATTAGATAATTAGATTAAAGCTGCCGCTACTAACATCCATTTTGATTTAACCAACCTAATTATACGTTATTAATTATTTTTTGAATTATTATTTAAAATAAATCGCAACAAGATAAGTATTGGTTCAAAAGAATTTTCCCAAGGGCAAAAACTTTTACTCTGAAATGGAGGTATTATTAAGGGAAATATCTTCAACCAATGCAGGTTCTCTTCTTCTTCTTTTTTTTTTTTTTTGTCGTTCTTACCTTTTAAACTAATACATTCACTGTACTGAAGCCACAATCTAATGGAATTTATTTGTTTTTATGGCATTCTTTTTCCAAATGGGAATATATTTAAAAGGGGTAACTAAGGTCATGTTCGGTTGAGTGTTTTTTTAGAATTTGTATCATATTTTTATATTTATATGTCAAATATTATAAAATACACGTATTTCAATACAACACTTTGATTTTATTTTTTTTTCTACAAACATCAATGTAGTATGATAATTTCTACACATATATCAATACAATTTTAACATCAACTAAATATTCACAATTTTATCGTAATACTATAAATTTCTTGTGAGAAAATCCTAAACGCTGTGTCAGTCACTTTCGGATATTAATATCAGGGATGAATATTTAGGTGCCGTCTCGATCTAGTATTAAGAATAATTCAAACAAATGAGACGGAGAGAGAGAGAGGAAACAGACATTAACGACAAAAAAGAGTTAGGTATTCACAATTGCGTAACTTGTATTGAGATAACTACTAAAAGATTATATCCCACGAGTCAAATTGCATTCAAATTTTGATTTAAAATAGGCTTTTTAGCAGACGAATATAGATTGTTCTAACTTCTATCTGATCAATTTCTCATCAAAAAAGGAAAAGTCAAAAAAAGGAGTTTCAATTGAAAACCTGGCAGTTCTTCCAACAATTTAAAATAATAAAAAAAGGACATATTTTTGTAATTTGCGAAAGTTTTCAAATAATGTCGGCAATATTGCCAAACACTGGTGGGCAGAATGTTGGTCTATCTGAAAAGGTTGAATTGATCTATGAGTTTTTTGTTTTGGTCAACGAAAGAAGGCAACAGTGATGCGCCGCCATTCCTGTGAACTGGTCTAAAAACGACGAGATCCTGTTCTTATCAGGTTTAGTCAAGTGGTTCATCATCCAAACCCATGGAAAGTTGACACTTCCGTTTTTGGTTGATGCCCTATTGCAATCACTCTCAAAAAAGACAATTATATGAATTATATTACTATTTCTCGAGGGCTTATATCAATAATATCAGTTGACTCTTGATCAGATTAAATCGGCACGCCAGGATATAGGTGATGGAGGCAAAGGGAAACAGGATTAGCAATATGTGAACTAATCACTTTTGATCTAGGTATGTTCGTTTTCACCATTTTTTCAGGATTCTAAGTATATTCACAATTCTACCACCGAACATATTCAGAATTCAAACACAAAAACCAATACATTTTACACAATCTCCAACAACTTTTTAATTTTTTATTCAACATAAATTTTCTCTCTCTATACTTTTTCACATAACTCCAATACTTTTTTATTAAACAATTACATCAAATCATTTCTCTCTCCACTTTACACAAACACCAATAAAACACTATTCAACATAAAAATTCACAACTTATCTAAAATCCTATATTTTTTCTCAAAACGAACATCACCCTAGTTTTCTTTTTCTGCACGCAGCCTTTTAGCGTTTGACCATGCATGTACAATGTAAGCGAGTGTATCACGGCCTCTCTTATTTTGAAGCCCAAACAGACATAATGCCCATCGCCCGCCTTATTTCGGAACCGAGGATTGACTCCGCACTATAGTTTAGTTTCCAAAGGTCCACAGCTAGCAATCCGGTTAATTGAGCCAAGGCCTAGTCCAATCTACAGTGACTAAATTGGGGGAGGGTTCTCTCTCTCTCTCTGTGTTAACGTTGTATGTTAACCAGCATTTGCCACTTGGGCACATTCTTGACGGGCCCAAAAGTGAAAACACGATGTCTCACGCTCCGGCTGACAGCACGATATCTTCTCAAAGATTGAGGCTTAACACCCCATTTTAAGATTTTCTCTAAGTTCTAATGATGTTTAGAAAACGAGTTTCCCAATGTTTTTGACGTCTTTCCCATTTGTAAGTCATTTCCCAAAACTATAATTGCAAGAGAGACATCGTTTGTCGAGGGATTCAAGCAGTTCGACTGCATCAATCATATCCACTGGGCACTTATTGTGACTGGAGTCTGGGTCTGCATCCAAATATTTTTCTCAGATGCTTCATGCGGTAATAATCCCCACAAAAAGAACAAAAAGGAAAAATACAGAATCAGTCATCCAAGTTAAATCAACTTTATCAAATAGCAACGCAGGAGAATTCCGGGAAACCACTTCACATTTGCCAAGTAGTAAGGTTAAAAAGCATTTTCAGCACAAAAGCCCGGATGACCTGAACTCCAACTTCAGAAAATAACGAATCAGCCAACGATAAAAACTAGAACAAACTCTTGAGCCTGCCACCCATTTGGTACTAGATGGGACTAAGATAGTTCACGAATCTACCTGCCATCATAAGGGGCGAAAAACGAATGTAATGAATTTGCTTGTTAACAGTAATAATCATTAACTTCTTAACAAACCTGAAAGTACAAAATAAACAGGTAAGACAAGTTTCATGCTGCATGTCAGTAACACATTCGTACCGGCTTCCTTCTTAAGATTTCATCAGGAATTTTTAATCACTTCTGTTTCTTTCCCTCATATCCACAGAGGATCAAATGAGGGAGAAACAAAGACTCATGGATCTAAAGTTGTCACAATATAGGATCCAAGACAACAAATTTCCACTCAACTGCTACTTAGACAGTAACTCAATATACGCACGCATAATTTTTAATTTACGGCTGGGGAATTCACATGAAAGGGAACTAGAAATTCACATCAACAAAAGTGCTCTCTGAACTCGAAGTGAAAGTAGTTTTCCACCACAAAACCGAATCACGCTATCTATTGATTACACTTGCATGGCATAAGGTCTCACCCACTATTGTTTTATTTCCAAGTGAAGCATCCTAGCTTTACATCTGTTAATATTATACTCTCCATTAGTTGGTAGATAATATTGATGTCTCCGATGTATTCGCACTCCATCTCCTCAACTCTACAAATTACAATACCAGTCTCTACAAACCAACCAGGTGTTGCTTTTGGTTTACGTTCAACTTCTACCAGGAACAACTCAAACCCTTCACCATACAGAGGTAGTCACAAGTATAGCTGATGAACAGTAATCTGGATTGGACACAATCAATTTTTTACAGCTGCTCTTCTTACAGCTTTGATGCAATAAAGTCTCGAATCCCTCAATAATCAATTGAAGGTTTATTCAGACATCATTTTGACACCTTCCTTCTCAAACATGAGTCCTAGAATACACAACATGACTGTTGTTGATCCCATAAGGATACCCTAAGCTTATACTACCTTCCTAGCCCAACCAAAAATTTCTAACATCACTAGTAGAATACACAACATGGCAGCTGAAATGATGAGAGACAGCCGTAGATTTCAACAGTATTATAGCTAAAACCAACAGAAAATAAAGCCATATAGCTATATGCCTATTGCAACTAACTACATTAACAATACATTACTTTCCACTCGAAAGATTGATATTATTAACTATCATAATTGCCCACTAACTAACTTGGTTAAAGCATTAGTGATGGTGCATCATTAAATTATGAAAAACATTTCGCATAATTACGAGAAGAAAAACCGAAGCGAAATGCAACCTCCTTCAGACACTTCCTGTAACTGCGATATACAAAACATACATACAAGCATATATGTTTATTAGAGAGAGGGGGAGCGAGGTACCCTCGGTGGAGGTGCTGGAATCGCTGGGGAGCTTCGAGACAAGGCAAGCCGAAGCTATTGCAGAGTGGACGGGTTGAAGAGAGCTCAGTTCACGTCGCACCAGCCTTACAAACCAATAGAAATTCGAAAAGGGAATAGATATTAGCATCGGCTCACAGAGGCAGAGAAGAAGAAGAATAAGAAGATGCAGAAGCAAGAGGAGTACCTTAGAGAAGGATACCTTAGAGAAGGAGGGGAAATTGGTGTCCGATGAGGCAAGAAATTGGAAGGACGCAGCGGTACTGAGAATCTTTTAGTACCGAAAGAAGAAGAGGAAGAAGAATTCTTAGATGCTCTGCACATCGCACGCACTAACGTGGATCTCCCAGTGGCAACGGAAGTTGCCATTTTTCTTCTATTGTTCTCTCTCACTTCGAATCGAACCCTAAAACCTCTGTAAAACCCACCATTATATCTGAACGCTAACATGGGATGGGGGTCTTATTGGACCAGATCTGACTCAGAGCATGTCTAGGCCCCTCGTTTTCTGTGGGTTGCAGCTTTCACTCTTCCACCACCGCCTTTATGGGCCTTATCTTCTTCAAGGCCCCGTTTATCTAAGCCCGAAATATAGCCCATGATGTCTACTCTCATAGGATTGGCTGATGTCATTTATCCTAATGGGCCATCGTAGTTTCAACGTATCTTCCAATGAGAAGGGAGAACGTCGAGGCACTGCACATTGGCGTGCGGCCACGTCCTTATCCCATTTTAACTATTCTGTTTCTATTGTGCATCGACGGCCCCGGAAAATACGAGATTCCGCTGAAAAATAGATCTGCGGGGCAAATCTGTACTTAAATAGGCAAGATATTTTTTGAGACGGCAAAATATGGGTCCCGTTAAATGATTCAATAATCGCAGCGCCATGTGACTACGGTGGACCCTACTACATAACCTTCTTGGTCGCTTTTTTTGCTAACCAGAGTTAACCGCTGCCAACTTGCAGATCCACATTGACTCATTGACTCACTCACAGCGTGTTTGGTTACGATTGCAGGCTCATTCCGAATCTGCTCTTTTTTTTTTTCTAAATCCGAATCTGCTCTTTGCTTCAATTATATCTTTCGGGTGATGCTTTCTTTAAGAGATTAAATAGTAATTTAATTATAGTGTACTATATTTAGGTCTTCTAAGTTTGTTGTTAGCGTTAAACACGGGGAGAGGGAGATCAGCATAACAACCAAACCCACGTTCAAAGGGAAGTTCATAATTTGTCAAACCACAGCTACCAAATCTTGAGCTTTACACTGTGGAATAGAGTTGTTAACTGAATAAAAAAAACTGAAGGGAGACAGACTGGTATCTGTAGCCAAACAGGCCGGCACAATAACCGCTCTGCATTTAACCAGAGTTAGCAAAAACACGGCAAATGGTGCGCAGCGCCTACGGCCCAAACTAACCGTAGTTACAACCCACAGATCTATATAACCTAGGGTAAGGCTACCCTCAGTTCTTGTGCTCTCCCACTCTTTGCCTAATTTCTCTCCCTTCATTACCTAGGTTTCCTTCTCAGCAATGGCGTCCGCAGAAATCGAATTCCGATGCTTCGTCGGTGGGCTCGCGTGGGCCACCGATGACCAGTCACTGGAGCGAGCCTTCTCTCCCTACGGGGAGATTCTGGAATCGAAGGTCCGTTTGACGTCGCAGAGATTTCGGGTCTGACCCGATTCGGCTTTGCGATCCAAATCTGATCCGATCTGCTCTGTTTGTGTTACTTGATTCTCTGTGTTACTATCTCTATGAACTGATTCTTTTATTACTCACACGAATCGGTACGTTCATCTTCCGCTTTGTTACAATAAGGCGAAGATCGATCGGTTTCTGTAAATTGTTTTTGGTTTCTCTGTGATAGATGCGGTAGATCTAACCAGAGCTGATTTTTTGGTTTCATAGATTATCAACGACCGTGAGACCGGGAGATCCAGGGGTTTCGGATTTGTCACCTTTAGAGACGAGAAGTCGATGAGGGACGCCATCGAGGCGATGAACGGCCAGAACCTAGACGGCCGTAACATCACAGTTAACGAGGCCCAGTCCCGTGGAAACAGCGGTGGAGGCGGTGGTGGCGGTTACAGCCGCGGAGGTGGCGGTTATGGAGGCGGTGGACGCCGTGAAGGTGGAGGCGGATACAGCCGCGGTGGTGGTGGAGGTGGATACGGAGGAGGTGGATATGGATATGGTGGTGGTGGTGGTGGTGGTTACGGTGGTAGCCGCGACCGTGGGTACGGGGACGGTGGATCCAGGTACTCGAGGGGTGGGGGTGGCGGTGATGGTGGTAGCTGGAGGAGCTAAGTGGATAGCGCTTAGTTTGGGTTCTATGTCGTTTGTTTTGAGTGGCTCTTTAGATAGTGGTGTCGTTATGGTTCCGATCATGGTTATGTTATGGCTTTCTGTTTGGTGATATCTTTTTTGACCGACGGTTCTCTGGTTCCGATGTTACGCAAAAAAAAAATGAAAATACTCCCATGAATGAAGTATAGATCTGCTTTCGCGTATTATGTCCAGGATATCATTTTGATATATTGCGTACTTCTGTTACATGCATGTTTTATATCCAAATCTGGCAAAACGAAGAAGTCCATGGAGGAGGTCCCTTAAATGTTCGTGTGAAGTCCTACTTTCCCATAGGACTTGTACAGATCTAAAATCCGGTGGTGGTAATTAAATGACAGTTTGTTTTTCCTATTTTATGGACCAAGACAAATAACCGGGCACCAATGGTTAGAGCTACGAACTAAGTCGCAAAGTTGTGGCCCTTGTGGGGTTGATTTCATTTGGAAAATCGTTGTATTGGATATATTCTCTTTCGGGGTGTTTTGTGTACCGTGTAGTTGGGGTTAGGAAGCAACAATCGCAGGAGACTGGTTTAATATATATGCCGAAAAAAGCCAAAAGTAGAGTCGGTTTCCACTGAGATATTTCATTTGGCGGTGTATTTGTTGGTTAACAAGCAGCCAAAATCGGTTTTTGCTTTAACGGTGTAAATGACTTGAAAACCGGCACGTTCGGTGTGTAGGTGTCGATTTTGGTCCAAATACATTGATTCAAAATAATTTAAATATGAGATTAAATTAATACGAAAAAATATGTAAAATAATTGAAATATTTATTTTATGAAAAAATTATTATTTTTTTAAAAAAAACGATATTAAAAAATAATATTTTTAAAATAAACTGAAATTTTATTTCAATAATTTATTTATTTTGAATTTTAATTTATTATTTTTTTAAAAAAATTAGAGTGACTTTTGGATCATTTTACGTATTTTTCAATTTAATTTAACATACGTCACATATATTGATAATTTTTTGAAAGTTAAAATGCGTTCCTTTTTCTAAGTTGATTTTTTATTTTTATTTTCAAATCCACACTTAATTGAATAAGAAGTTATTTTTCTTAGAAAAAAAAAGAATGAATAGTTATTTTACGAAATCAAATCTTTTTTTTTTACATGAAAGACCCTGAAGCTGATTAGTGCATGTTACGTCTTTCTAGAACCTTTGATAAAAAAACGCAAGAGATAATGTCATAGTTCACCATTTAAGTATGAGACAAAATTAATACGAACAAATATGTAAAATAATTGAAATATTAATTCTAAGACAAAATAACAAATTTTGCTAAAAAAATATCATTAAAAAAGTAATATTTGTTTAATAAAACTATTGAAATTCTATTTAAGTAATCTATTTGTTTTTAAAATTTTATTTACTTTTTTTAAAAAATTTCTTAGCGGAGCATTTAGATTATTTTGTATACTTTTCAGTCTGATTAAATCGGTGATTTGGAAGAACATATATTAATGATTTTTGAAAGTTAGATGACGTAAGTCGCCGTTTTCATAATTTGGAGCGCGAAATTGGTTTTGTCCCATTTTTAAGGGTTTAACCATGACATTACCTCGAAACCAAAAGGGGAAAATACATTTTTCACCCACAAACTACCATAGGTTTGACACTTTACACTCTAAACTACCAATTTTGATATATTACCCTCTAACTACCAAATTTTGACACTTTGCACCATTTTTTAAAATTTGATATTAAAATGACGATAATGCATTTGACTCGTTTTGTATATAGTAAAGATATTACGTAAATTTATTAATTTATCGAGGGTATTATTGTCAAATGGAGGGCGCAAAGTGTTTAATATTAGTAGTTGGAGGGTGCAAAGTGTCAAAATTAATTGTTTAGGGTGCAAATTGTCTAATATTGGTAGTTTGAGGGTGCAATGTCTTAAAGATGATAGTTTGGGGTGCAAAGTGTCAAACATATGGTAGTTTGTGGGTAAAAAATGTATTTTCCCCAAACCAAAATTAGGTTCATAATCACCGTTTATGAAAGCCGCGATTATTCCCCAAAGCAACGGTGGAAATGTCCACCAGGAAAAATAGGTTAGAAACAGGGAAAGAGAAAAGACACCCATTTCAGTAATTGCACTTTTGTTGCGTAGCGAAATTAAATTGTTCATCTCTTAAATTTCGTGGCCAACGTGCTGTCAGTAAAAATGATGTTTTAGGGTAGGGGTGAATAACGGACTAGTCGGAAGCGGAATTTGACATTCCGACATCCGATCCGCTAACTAGCGGATGAACAAAATAGAGTTCGCTTCCGCTTCCGACTCTTAGCGGACTTAGCGGAAGCGGATAGCGGAATTTCGACAACTTTTTGGTCCATAATTTTTGTCCCATTTAAGCATTTTTTTCAATAAATGAAAATCTTACTCATTCATCACAATTCACAAAATAAAATCCTAAAACATGTAATTGACAAACAAATGTAAAAATAAATCTAAAAACATGCAATTCACAAAATCTCATATTAAATAAATCTTAAATCAAACTTGAAACTAACTTGAAATAACAACCTTTTTCCAACATATTGATAAAAAAATTCAACCAACGCATATGCCGAGTTTGAGGACTTCTGCTACAAGCTTACAAAATGCAAAACAGTATCTAAGACCCAAACCATTTGAAAGATAGATACAAGCCGAGTTTGAGGACTTCTGCTACAAAATGCAAAAATGCAAATGAACCACTCTTCAAAACACCTCCCCTACTACATATTCAAGCACAACATAGATTTTGTCCCCCTAAAAAGAAAAGAAAAACCACTTAGATAAATAAAATGGGCACAATTCTCTAATGATAGAGAACACTAATATGACAACATAACAAGCACATACACTTGCTAACTCAACAAGCATGTTCTACCAAGTACAAGGAAGAAAAACAAACTAATATTCAACAAATTAAAGTGCAGCAAATGCAGATAGTCTCTAAATAAAGTGATATGAAATGTTAAAGTGCAGCAAATGCAAATTCAGCAATGATCAAGTGCAGCAAATGCAAATTCAGCAAATTAAAATCCAGCAACCATCAAATTAACATTTCACATTCAGCAAATGCAAACCTGTTCTTAGTTGCTCTGGACGTGTAGACGAGTTGGTCAAACCAGATGTGGGTGGACCCTGCATAATAGCTAAGACATGTCAAATTAAATCTCCACAAGTCAAATTTCCAAGTGTAACAGAGTATCTAATAAATGAAAATCATTGCAAAGTCTTTAAATTTATTGAAGAACTCCTCAGAAAAATTCAGGACCATCCACATACTTCTTCAAGAAAACTAGGAACTGAACTCATCTGGCTAAGAATCCACATGATAAACTAAAAGATTTGACCACCCAAACTAAGAATCCACAGAAAAATATCGAACAACGATTTCTTTAAAAGTTAAATCTCCGCAAGTCAAATTAGATATTGACCTTCCTTTATAGTATCAAACACCATCAACTCAGCAACTCAACTCAACGATTTTTTATGACCTTCCTTTATAGTATCAAACACCATAGCTTCAATTCCAACCAGGCGGCAGGCACTAGGCAGTACACTATCAACATTAACAGAGAGAGAGAGAGAGAGCTCTTACAGAGAGAGAGAAGCAACGTGAGAGAAGCAGCCGAGCAGAGGGAGACAACAATGGCAGTCGGCAGACTCGACACTCAGCAGACGATCGGAGAAAGAGAAGGAGACGACTGAGGGTTTCTTGAATTGGAGGAAGGAGAGGAGAGGGATAGGGTTTTTTAGTTCGTTTTGATCCGCGGTATTTTTTTCTTCTTTTTTTAACTACTAAACGACGTCGTTCTATTTAAAATAGAACGTCGTTTTAATATTCTGTTAATTAAAATAAAAAAAACCCGGAACCGGTTTTTCCGCTAAACCGACGGAAAATTCCGCTTCCGGTTCCGGTTTCGGGAAAACTCTAAATGGACTACCGGTTCCGGTTCCTGGAGGGCCGGACCTCCTTTTCCCGGAACCGGTGACGGAACTGGAACCGGAGATCCGCCGGAGGCCGGACCGGACTTCCACCCCTATTTTAGGGTCAACCCAAGTAGGGTAGATTTTTGGGGTGTAGATGAAAGTTTGTTCACTTTCTCAAGGAGTGTCAGGAACCCGCTACTATTCTTCACCTGCAGTAGCCGCTTGCCAAACAGGTGCATTTGTACTGGGATTCACGAAACCCAAAACCAAGAATGAAATTAAAACAGAATCCTACACCACCTTCCAAACATAGCCTAATAGATTGCAAAGTGGTTCACAATTTTTGTATCTGTGGCCTTCAGAATGTTGCTTGAATTAGCTGTTAAGCGAATTATGGCAGATATAATGTTTAGTATGGGTTCTAAGGCTTTGGGTTTGTGGCAATGCAGGACCTTACTAAGTTTGTCACTGAATGGGCAGTGCTTCATTGTCAGTATAAATTGTGATTGGTATGTACACACATAGCTTAAAGATAGTGTGGGAGTATATTCAAGCATTTGTACTTTGGCCTTCCACTATGGACATAAGAAGAATGAGCATTTTCGTGCAGGAGCCTGCGAAGTTGCATGGTGATGTTAATCTTCGGTTGTTCATTTCAGCGCATGTTTACAAATGGTTGTTCTGTAAGCAATGAAAAAAAAAAAACCTCCCCAAGTGATTAGCTGGGCTTAAGGAAGCTGAAGCCACATTGAAAGCGTTATAGCGGAACAGATTGAACGGTCATTGGGCAGATGAAATTCATACCTATCAATGTTAACAGTGTTTTCATCTGCATTTGTCCTCTTCGTGTGGTTTGAGGTAATAATGAGAAGCTGAGTTGGGCTCAAACATTATTTGAATGGAGTAAGACACGGAGTTTTAAACTATACCAAATTGCATGAGATGTTCAATTTATTACACAAAACAAATTTATGTTCATTGGGCCATGCGCATGTTTTAATTTACTTCGACGTGGGCCAGTTTAGGCTTAAACGTGCTCTAAGGGAGTGTCTTCCTGTGCCCATATACGGCCCATATTTGGATCGTGAAAGTGTGGGTTCGCGTCACCATGAAATCTTCTTCCATTGTAAGGGTGGCCTGGAAGCCGCAGGTCAGTTAATAAATGAGGTGTCTCACTGTAAATTTCAGATACTGTGAACAGAGGGTGAAGAACAAAGATAAGGGATGGACGAGAGAATTGGGAATGAATAAGATTCAATCTATTCAAGTAAAAAAAAAATGATGCGTACATCACTAAGTTATATACACGCGGAGCTGCTATGTAACTAACACGCTAGCAGACTTAGTGCTAACAAACTGTACAGTCATTCCACCTCCTCTTTTTTCCTCCTCCATCTTCTCTATCTCTTTCCCCCCTCTGGCTCGGTTGGTACATGTTTGCGGTTGGTTTTGGTGTTTTTTTTGTTTTTCTTTGCAGGTGGCTTCTCCTTGGTGTTCGGAGGTTTCCGCCCCTTCCTAGTGGACACGCGCTGTCTGGTGGTCTTCAGCAAGTGCTGCGCTTCACAACAATGGTCAGCCGATGTTCTTCAGACGGCGTGTGTGGATCTCACGTGCCGACCACTCTTGGAGCGAGTACGGCCTCCTCCGGCCTCCGCCCCCTTCCCATCTTCGCCGGACAGGACTCAGTGGCTCATGTCCTCCATTTTTCGCTGTTCTGTCCTCCTCCGGCCTCGGCCCATCACCGGCGGCCGCCGCCAGTCCGACCAGAGATAAATCCTTTTGGGCCTGCCCCTATGTTTAGGGCTTGTGTTTATGTTATGCTTTTGCCCGTTTGGGCTAGCCTCTCTGTTTAAGGCTTGTTTAAGTTTTATTTATGTGTTTTTCTTCTGTTTGCAAATACAGCTGGGATTGCAAGTTTAGCGCTCGTCTGGAGCCGGCTTGCCAACTATGTTGGCGGTCCTTTAGCGACAATTCTTTCATGGGTTTTCCGTGCTTCCTAGGGCCCTCGTGCCCTCTCGCTTCGGGCTTCTGTCCCGCCACATCTGAGGACCTTGTGTCTTCTTTTATAGCCACTTTACTGTTGGCCCCTCCGCTGTCGCTTGTAACGTCCCTTTTTGGTTCTTTTCTTTGTTTTTTTAGCTTGTAATTTTTGTTTGTGTGTTTTTTTAATATATAAAATTAGCTGTTAAAAAAAGGTACAACAGAATAATTACAATATCTAATACTCACATTCGTTGACTGTAACGCGGAAAACAAAAAAATTATTTTCCAAAACTCTTTTCAAACGCACCCCAAGTTCTTAAAACATTTTCCGTGTTCTCATTTCCCCATAATGATCCCTCTTCAGTGTCTAATGCTCGCTTAGCTGTCGGTATCCTCTTTTGAGCACACAGTATATCTGCTTAAGTACCATGTCGTTCAGACCTAGGTTTAGACAAAGAATAAGGGTTTCCAGTCGTCCGTTTTTGCTCAAATACATTGAGGGAAGCACATATACCATAACGTTATGTTTTCTGTATAGCATTAGGGGTCCGAACTGGTTTTCCGACACTGCGAATATGACATCTCTAGCAGTGAAAATAACGTTCTTTATTTTTGCGGGCCTTTTTCCAAGATCAGAAGAAAATAAGGGAAAAAGAAACTCTTTCACATCCATCCACAATCCTCCATTATCTTCTCAGTTCTCACAACCGGCAGCCTGCACTGGCTTTAGGTTTTAACAATTAACACTGCATTGAACTCGGGCTGCATTGGGCTCTGAACAAGCTTATCCTTATTCCTTTCTTTGAGTTCAAGCGTGGATCGATAACCCATTTCGGCCCACGCTGAGTTCCATAGCCAAATTCATACCGTTTTGGACGCAATGAGAGGCTCTTGGGCTAGTTTAGCCCAATAGGCCAACTCCTTGGGAATCTTGAACTTGCTTCTCAAGTGAAAGTAATCAGGAAATCGGACATGCCGCAAGAGTCTTATTTCTTGAATGATTATCTATCTTGACGCGTAGGAAAATCTTGCGATACGATTCATCTAAATCTAACAACAGCTACTGTCCAAAAACCTAGGGTTTTTTTCGAACATGTCCAAGAAATGAAGGACCTTACACAGAATTGACATGACTGGCAATTGGTACACCACTCGGTTTTGTGGTCACTGCCCGCTGGCTAGCTACCTAAAACGCCAAGTTCCTTCTAAGATTGAGCATTCCATTTTTCAATGAATGGAGACACTTGAAAAGCTTTAATTTCTATTTGCCTATCCAAGATGACCATGAAACAAGAGAAGGGTTTTTCTTGGACATAAAACCTCCCAGACCATATATCATTGCCAAGAAGAAGATACTAAAGCCTTGCTAACCTCATAAGAATCATGCATGCCTATTTTAAATGACTTTATCATGCAGGTGGAGACTGGAGTAATACTCCTGGATCGAAAGGATAAGCTTCTACTGACTCCAAAGCTATAAATTGACAAGGTCTGCAGGAAAGCAAGTATTAAAATGAGAAATATTTTTTTTTTTGGGCAAGTTAAAATGGGAAATATTTCCAGAACGCACATATCCTGTAATTAGCACTGCTCATTTAATTGGAACAAGTTCCAATTGAAATAGATATGTGCTTCTAGACTACGCTTATAATCCGAAATCAAGACTCGAATACCTGAATCTCAGACAAATGAATGGGATTTGGAAAAACACTCAGCACTGCTTTACCATATCGCAAGCAGATCACATAGGAGACACAGGACAAAAGGCAGCGATCGACTTTGCAGTGCACTTTATGAGAATGACAAGATAAGATCGGTGTGAGGATACGAGAATACGCGCGCGTCCCACCACCATATCTTGGTCTGTTCCAACTGAATCTTGTAACATACAAGAATCAGTGTATGGGTGAATGCATGCAAAATCTGAGTTATTCATTTCTGAGAAATAAGTTTCGTTCCTTAAACGCAAGCCAAGTTTTTTTTTTCTATGTCAAGCCAAGTTCTTTCTAATATGTCCTATTCATGATCTTTCAACAGCTATATAGAAGAACATCATTGGTGCATTCTACATGGACAGATGCTGACCACCAGCATGGTAGTCCTAGCCTAAGTGGTATGGAGGTCTGAAATAAGGCGCCCAAGAGAGGGTGTGGGGAGAGATCCTTGAATCAAACCCTTCTGCCTTCATTATCACTTACATGCTAGTGAGATTGTGGCGACGATACTCCTTTTTCGGGGCAGGTAGATATGGTTCAATCCGAATATTCTGTAGTAAGTGAGAGTTCCTATAGTCATGTCCAGGAGAGTTGACTACACTGGTCGTCCCCTTCCACTCTTTAATTAGAAAAAAAAAGAAAATGGACAGATACTAATTGGTGATAATCATGCGGTGTTCATTTAGCCTTTATCCGAGCTTTCTTTTTGCCAAATTTTTTGCATCGCACATGTTTTATAAGTGCATCATACCTTGTCAAACCCATGTAGTCCACACGCTTATTATCGACTTCTAATGTGTGATTGTGTTATACGTGGGTTTTGGCCTTTCTCATATAGAATCATATGTAAAAGAAACACATCCAAATCCGCATGCAAACAAATGCTTACCGACACTGCAGGAGTATTTTTGTTCACTGAAGTGGAATTCCCTGTGCATATTCCCCAGTGAAGACATTTTCAATTAAGTTCCTTCCCATCCTTCCTACAGCTTTATCTTCCAATTAGAACTTCTGGTTTACAAAATTCCTCCCTTTGTTCAAAGATTCCCCCCCTAAAAGGCAACCTTTATGCTTTTTCGGCCAGTGTAGCCTGTAGGACCGGTCGGCCAAGTCCGGTTGGTGGACTTTTTCCCCACACCATTAGGTTGGAGATTCCAGGTCCCGTAGGCCCCAGTCAGTAAAATTAAAAAGGCCTAATCGGGATCTCCCAATTCGAACTTCTGTTTTCCAAAGTTCCTCCTTTGTTCAAAGATTCCACCCGAAAAGGCAACCGTTATGCTTTTGAGGCCAGTGTAGGACCGGTTGTCCAAGTCCGGTGGTGGACTTTTTCCCCTCACCATTAGGTTGGAGATTCCAGGTCCCCTAGTTAGTAAAATTAAAAAGGCCTAATCTGGATCAAGAAAGTATTCAGATAAACACGTCTAACATCCGTTGATCAATCCTTTTGCATTCATCTAAACACTTTCTCAGCAAAACTACACTCCTGGACCATCAAGAGTCCAACGTAACTCAATTTCACCCACTTGTAAGGAAGGACCACTAGTGGAAGAAAAGTCCAGAGGGAGAGGACGATTCCATAGATATTACTTTCGATTGAAGATAGACTGCGTGATAAGGATGACAAAAGTTATCGTGTGAGTGTGTGAGTAGACGGGTGAGATTAGAAGTTGAGAAATTTAATGACTGGAAAAATGACACGTCATTTAATGAATCCGACCCGGTTTCATTAAATGACGTGACATTTTTTCAGCCATTAGATTTCTCAACTTCTAATCTCACTCGTCCACTCACACAATAACTTTACTCACACAATAACCGGCCTCGATAAAGATTCCAAATATCAGTAGGAGGGTGTATATACACAAAGAGCATCACTTTTTTCTTTTCATTTTTCTTGGAAAGATTCCTGGAGAATAGCTCAAGTAGTTTTCAACTAATGATCAGTACTAGCCCCATTAGCATGTGGCCAGAATCCCCTGACCATGACCCATGCAACTTGACAACAGGGGGCCACGTTGGCTTCCAATGTTTTGCAGACTTGCTGTAGTGAAATTAATCAAGAATAACTGGTGTATTTAGGAATATGATATGCTAAAGAAGTTCCAAAGTTCCAAGGAAGTTGGCAATAGGGAACCAATATGACCTGAAAATCTGTGGACACAGCACAGTACTGCTTCATCCTCTAACGTGCAAACAGAACAAATGGAGAACTACAAGCAGTGAAGCAGGTATATGTGCAATTACTATGGCAAACAATATGCTTTTTCAGATACTAGGCTATATATTACTATGGTTCCTAGATATATGTCTAGAAGTGACTTGATCTTTTTTTCTAAACCATATTCTACCAGCACAGAATCATCAAGATCTTAAGGAATCATATACCACGCATTTCTCTTACTGGAAGTTCACTGTTTCAGACATTGTACTCCTACTTACCTCCCAATATCAGGAAAGGGTGTGACAGATTCTACTAGCGAATAGACTCAACTGAAGTCTACTTGCAAGATCTTCACCGTCATAGGACCATAGGTTGGGCCATATACCAACTTGCAGACTAAAGCCATGGTATCACACCGCCAGGCTCCTACAGACGATGCTCTCTTAGATTTAACTTTTTATTCAAAACAGATATTTAGTTTCACCCAATAAATTGTCACTCGCGATTGAGATACTCCGCAACTGAGCATATTACGGAATATTAATATGCCCACCCGAAAACTACATCTAGAAACCAAATCTGGAAATGTGCGGAGATCAGCCTTCCTGCATGCAGTTAAGCTCACAATCCTGAACTAGCTAAGCAAGCGTTGTTTAGTAAAAAACATATGGATGACTGCATTTATAAGATATCGTATTAGCTAGGCATGAAAAAATCGCTCTAACAAAAACTAGAAATGATAAGGGCTTGTCTGCAATCTGCATCTTCTAGTACAGAAGGGTTGTTTACAAAATCTAGGAAATCTAAGCATGTAGCTATTCATCTCATGACAAAAAAGTACTGGTTAAAAACAGGGTATCATATACTGCCAAAACAAGATGCCGCGTAGTAAGGAAAATTTTCCTAGTTGGGTCTCTGTTAGGCACAACAAGTGGAAATAAGGGAAATTCAGAACAAAGTGGAAATAAGAGAGATTGGGGATGGTGGAAAACCTAAAAACTTCAATATTCATGGATGTTTTTATTGTGAAATCGCGGAAAAGTGAGAAGCGTTCAAATTCGTACTGGGCCACTAAGGGCTCTTTGCGTCCAGGGCACCAAAAGATCTTCCCACATTATTGCATTTCAGGTGCCCTCGTCTAACCTGATATCAGCTGGGATATGATTGGGGATCTTTACAGGTGAAACTCAGACATGGCCAGCCGAGCTCAAAGCACGGGTTCATCCAAGAGAGGTAAAACTTCAAATCACTTTCCCTTTTACTTGAGGAATGGACAAAAATAAAGCAGAAATATTATTCCGAGATTATAATGAGTTCAAATCCAAGACCAAGTGGGCGAACTCTACGAGATTCCATCAAAACATTGAGATGTACCTGCAAACACAAAGCAAACAGATCATATGCGGATATCCTTGTGCTTTCCGTAAAGTACGTTGTATTACTTGCTATTTTTCAAATGTCGGCCACAAGAAAGGACTGAACAAACTTCAGCATCCAAAAATAATTTATCTACTTTTACATCCATTCTGCTGGAGTACGTATATACGCCAGACTAAGTGCTTAAATCCTACAACAGGTGATAGTCACGATGATAAATCCCTAATAACAACACATAAGTGGACCAACACATATTAATTAAGATAGCCTTTGAGTTAAGGTAACGTCTGAATTATGTTATGTCAGGTCTAAGTCTCCAACACAGTTTATCAAGTATGTTTCAAATTTATTTGCTTGATTACTTGGAAGCCCTTGAAAGATTGTCACATTAAGTTAAGATAATGCATATAAAAATCATGAAAAACATGGTTTCTTTTCGTTAGATATTGGTAGTTTTGTGACGGAATTGACATCCAACTAATCAATGTCAACTACGCATCCATAATTACATGTTATGCTTAGAGTTTAAGACCAAGTCAATCAACCATTAAACCTCGGTTTTCACTAATTTGATGGACAGTGAAGAGAGGAAACCGGACCCTCAATCTTTCATTTAACTCTGGTGATATAAAATTAGGGAACTTTTTGTCTGACAGAGAGAAATATCCAAAGATCAATTACGTTTGGTGAGAGCAGGGAGTTTTTTCATTCTTGAACAGTGGATGGAACAATATCTTTGTGGAACCGAGTAGCCAAAAACCAATTGAGACAAATTATGCCTGCTAATTAGACACCCCGCACTGAGTAAACCAACATTCAGAAAAGTCTTCAACTGCAGAAAGAGTTGGTAACATATCACCTCTTCTCAGCTTAAAAACAAAGGATAGAGAGGGAGAGAATCGTTGTACGGACTCATCTGGCCAGTAGAGCGACTGGGATGTTGTTCAGCACATGCCACATAGTACACTTGTAAGATTAATTGCAATGAATAAAATTAAAAAGCTTTTAGTGCAGCAGATCTCCTGCGAGCTGGAAAATACGGATTGTGGTGCACACGTGATATTCTTGGTACAACTGGTTTTGGGTTGAGGTTGGGCCTACCTATGACCCTAAAACTGAGAGTAGTACAATAAAAAAGTGGGGTAATCTAAATAAAATCTAAACAGACGGAGAAGCTTCGCTGTGGGATTCCTACTTTGCTTGTGTCTCCCTTCGCATTCTTATCTTATGATACTCTCACCCAATAAACTTACCCCCTTTGTCCCGGAGGTGGGGCGACTTCCACCGTCCCACAAACCAACGCACGTGAATTTTGATAGCCTAGTTTTTCTGCAAAACATGAAAGGGCTCTTTGGGGTTCATAGGTTCTACTATTTTCAGAACTTATTGTGTCTTTTGGCCTAGATGATCCACATGCTTATAACTTAATAAGGAATTCACCGTATAAACTTTGTTTTGCTTTATGTTCTTTATCATAGCATCTTGGAGATACTGATTCTCCCATATTGTTGTTCTTCTTTGTCCTGCTTCATTTTGTGGTTCCTAAATAGACAAATCATAAAAATTCGACCGGAATTTTGCAAGATTTCTATGCCAACTGGCACTGCCCCACCTCACCCTTTAACCCCCTCCACCCCTGCTTATAAAGAGAAGATGTTGCCACCTCTCTGCACATATCACCCTTGACTAAGTCTTCTCTCTTACTCTCTTCAAACCTTTCTCGCTATCTCCGGCCTTTCGACTTTTCCTACTTATTTTCTTAACACTCATTCTTGCAATCACCTTAGTGTTCCTTCTTTTCCATTGCCAGCAAACTCATCCTAGGTAAACAAATGGCATCCAGTTCCATGTCCTCCCAAAACTCTGACTCGTGGTCTGCCAAGGACAACAAGGCCTTCGAGAGGGCTCTGGCTGTTTATGATAAGGACACTCCCGACCGTTGGTACAATGTCGCAAAGGCTGTTGGTGGGAAAACTGAAGAAGAGGTGAAAAGGCGCTATGAAGAACTTGAGGAGGATGTCAAGCGTATTGAGTCTGGGCGAGTGCCCTTCCCTAAGTACAAGACAACTTGAGGGAGTAGCCAGGGAACCATGACCGATGAGGAAAAGAGGTAGTAATTTAAGTTAAAGCTTTTCATCTTAGCGAAGTTACCGGGTATATAGACGTACTTCTACCTTATTCTAGATTGGTTTTAAACCAACATACACAGAAAACCCTGTGACTAAGCAAGACTCACTTCCTTTGAGCCGAAAGCAATAAATAAGTGAAGCACTGAAGCTCTTGACCTTTTCATGCCTACCTCTTTCACTCCTGTTTGGATCTCCTAGTCTCTTACGCTAATTTTTAAGAAACACAGAGTATTATTTCGTCCCTATGTTGGCAGTACTTTTCTTGCTTGTTAAAAGCCAAAGTTGTTTAGATTATGCCCCCCCCCCCCCCCGCCCCCCAAAAAAAAGCATGAATTTCCACGACCTGAACCAAGCGGGGCCTCTAGTGGCAGTACGATGTCCCCATTACGCCAAATCTGCATATATTCAAACGCAGACTGAATCTATATAAAAATTCTATTAAACATGAAGTTTTCTATATTCTATGAGATGTCCCATACTTCAAACAAAGGTCTGGCTAATAATTAAGTATGCAATTACTACTTAATTCCTCGTTTCTTTAGCTAATCTAATGACTAAACTCCTCTTTTCTGAAATTTTATTACATGTCGTGCCATCAACAGGGAGACACGTAAACTAATCAAACAAATAAGGATAAGGTTCCTTGTCACTAAGCCTAATCTCATGAATCTTCCTCGTGTTTGCAGGATGAGAAACCTGAGGCTCCATTGAAGCACAATCACCGTGTCGGTGACAATAAAGATTCAATTACTCTGTTGATTCTAATATTCGACCCTGTTGTAATAGCATTAGTAACTAGCTTAAGAATCACACACCAGCGATTCCATCTTCAATTTCGTGCCCCCCTAGTTCTAGTCTGTGATCTATTTTGTCCCTGAATTGATGTGTCAGAATATATGAAGTAGTTGATTTTCTGTTTATCACAGCGTATTTCTTCCTCTTCATTCTCAGTTCAGTGAAGCATAAAATCAGAATCCGAAAGTTGCATCAATTGAAAAATATAAAGAAACATGCCATAGTTTGGGATCTGAAAAATCTGACCTCGGCCTTTGGAAATCGGTAATCGGATCCATCATTCTTTTGGATCCAAATTCTCAAAAACGGAATTGATTCAGAGCTAAACGGATAGATGAGAACGAGAGAGAATTAGGCACAGCCTCCTACAGTGGCGGAACTAGGATCCAATTTGAAGGGGACGGACTCCTAAGGTAAAATGACAATTTTTTTTCCTAAGTAATGTAAAAAGGTGTTTTAGAGTTAAAATATCGAAAATTAAGGATTAAAAGTATTGAAAATATTGAAAAACACATACCGTACAAAACAAAATTCATAAAAAAATAATAATATATGCCAATGATGCAGTTGATAATATATGTCAAGTAACATAAGCAATGTACCAATCTGTGATTCAAGCTGATGCGAAATAACTTAAACTCACCTCTGACCAATTGAATAAGACAACGAATCCAAGTTACATAGGAAAAAAGTGTCACATTAGAACTGTTACACTAGATCAACAACTATGAATTGCTCTTTAAAGAAAAGAGTTTCATGCCTACGGTGAGAAGAAAATGAGTTTGAAATGAGAGTAAAGCTTGTTTCTTTTGTCATGCTTTCCAGTGTAATGTTTCATACCTTGTTTCTTTTGCCATGTAAAAACTCAGCCAGTTCTAATACATTTAAGACATAATCCATTTCCTGTTCTGCAACATTATTTATTGATCTACTTTTAAGTTGTCAAAATTTGTTCTAGTTTCATCATATTTCATCTAATGGATTTAGTTTAAGTACATTGGCCCTAAAATATGGTAAATAAAGCATTTGAAGCATTTGGCTCATATAAGGGATTTAGTTGCTTTTGAGATCATGGATCTTGGGTAAGCAACACTCTAGCAGGTTTATGGGTCTTCTCCTGTGCTCACAATAGTCACGTTCTATCCTTTGAACACTCCTTCCACACTTTTACTTTTCATTTCCAACTAACGAAACACAGTTTTCATGGCTTTTGACATAAACAAGATTGAATAGAACAAAAACAAACAGAATAGACTTTTCTGACGACACAACCAAGAACCGTTAAAAATTCCAAAAACTAAAATCCAGAAAGACGCTGAAGTGAACCCAACTCACCAACAAGCTGAAACCGGTGACAGATGCGAAAGAGGTGGCCATCGAAGCACCAAAAAGAGCAAGTTCACCAAGATGACCAACAAACATGACATATATCACACATTCACAGATCGCAAAGCATAAAAACAACCAGCAAAAGAATCACAATCACATATCACATATTCAATTTTCAAGCCTTAATCCTAATCATATTCACAAATCACATATCCACAATCAACAATTAAAAATTAAAAATTAAAAATTTTCAAAATTCAAACCCTAAATCCTAATCAGATTACCAAATCACAGATAACGCATAACAAATTCACAAATTACAATAAACAAGATATTAGAATTTAGAGAGAGACTGGAGAGAGAGAGAGAGCTGGCAACATAGATTGCAACAACAATATATTGATAAAAATAAATTATATATATATACATCCAGCAACAATAAATTCAATTTCGACAACAATGGCCGGTCAACCAAATCCCAATTGACAACTGAAACATAGTACCTGAGCTTAGACTAAGACCCTTCCTCTTCTTTCAATTGCAGTATGAGGCGTTGCCTTTCCAAATCTCAATAATAAAGTCAATAATCCAAAATTCCTAATCAAATTTCATTGCATTATCAAGCAAAAATTAAAATAATTTTCATCACTAATCGTAAAAAAACTAGGGAGAGTTGAGTTGAGACTTGAGAGAGAGTACCTGGAGGCTGGAGAGAGAGATTTGGAGAGAGAGAGAGAGCTGTGGTTTAGTGGTTGTGGAGGAGGAGAGAGGGACAGAGAGGGCCGAGAGGGAGAGTGAGAGTCGGCGTTCAGTTTTGTGGAGGTCCGGAGGAAGAGAGAGGCAGAGCAAGAGATGGCTAGAGGTTGGTGGTTTGTGGTGGTAGAGTGAGGACGAGAGAGGGACGGAGGCTGAAGTCGGGAGGGGGAGCAAAGTGAGAGAGTGAGAAAGGGAGGAAAATTGAAAGGGGGAGGGGAGGCCGAATTACGCAAGGTGAAACGCGCGTTTCACCCTGTTTTTTTTAAAAGTCGAGATTTTTTTAAAAAAAATATACTGGTTGGGCCGCGCCTGGGCTTGGGCGCCTGATGGGGGGAGGAGGGCTGGGTCTGGCTCTTAGGGGGCGGCCCATATAAAAATAATAAAAAATTTATGAAGACATTTTCAGGTGATGGAGGACGGCTAACCCTATCGCCCCTCGCTCGTTCCACATGTGGCCTCCAACCGGGTAAATGAAGAGGCGGGAAAAATGTGGCTTTGGCTTTGAAAACCTCCTGCTCTGTTGTTGATAGCATTTCAATGACTTGGGGACGTTTTCATGCAATCAAACTCTGCCACATGGCAAAAGAATAAACAACCGACCATGTTTGTTTTCTGGAAATTTTTAGAATTTGCATCAAATTTTCTAACATTACAATCCCAACATTACTCACACACGAATGCCAATACAACTCATTATTACTTTTTTTACACACATCAATACAAGTCAACACTTTCTACACGTATGCCAATAAAGCTCAACTAAATATTCACACCATACTTAACATCCTGAAAATTTTCTGAAAACAAACTTCGGTTCGCTTGCCTACACGCATGAATTATAATAGTTTGCCTTCTTCGGTTCGCTTGATCAATAAGATTGTATGTCCGATTTCGGATGAGAACTCTGAACCTATTCTAAAGGATATAACTTAAAATCTTTGATATTCGATAAAGACTTTGATTCTTTGAAACATCAAGGGAAAAGCTTGGGGGCGATTACTTATCTTAGTTTCTCCTTTTTCTCCTATTTTGTTTTCTGATTTATTTTCTATTTTCTTGCTATTCAAAATTTCAAGGTGAATAAGAAATACTCATTGGAGACCATGAAAGCGTTTTAAGAAAGTTCATTTTCATATATAAAATGAGCTTCAATTGGGTTACCTGTATTATTATTCAAAGATTCTTCTAGTTTCTTATTAAGATAAGATTTAAACGCGATATTAGAAATGTCATGTTGACCTTATTTTAATTCATTTGTTGTATTAGAATAAATGATATGGCTTGCTTCAAAAATTACAAAAAATTTCCTGCTCATTTTATATAGTAATTTAAAATTTGAATAGTACAGAAATAAGCAAAGTGGTATGTCTTAATAATAAAAGAGAGCGGTACACGGTAGGAAGCGAAAAAATACTAAAGAATTATACGGTTCCAGAGATGATCTATGCATCATTTGGTTATATAGGACAAATGAGAAGTAGTCTAAATTCAAAGACCAAAGTTTTGAACGATCGATGGTGGTGTAGAGTTAAGTATACTGACACTAACACTGGTATTACCTAAATGTCACAAGTCCAACTTGAGCACTGTGCAAATACGAGAGATACCAAAATAACCAATTATCTTCGCCGGGAGTTAGCTAAAGAATAGAACAAAACAGGAGCTGCTCCCTCTAGTTGTCTCTCCAAATATATCGCACATGATAGCTCGTGCAAGATGGCTAGGTATTTAGTTTTTTTTAAAAATAAAATAAAAGCCTTTGTTCCCCATATCCTAGATTCCTGTAGTATAGACAATCATTTGGACCAAGAAAACAAAAACCTTGCAATTCGTAAAAGCGCTGGATCCTAACTGGTTTAGGGGAAAAAGAAAGGGCAACTTGCCTCTTGGTATAAGTTTCCATAAATTCAACTTTTAGTCAAACACATTTAAAGGGTAAAGGGAGGATGGTTGTAGCAGCTTAGAAGAAAGTGAGCAAATCATGCTTGATGTTAGGTTTTTTTTTTGAGCAAATACCGGACCATATTATATATGAAAACCAGAGTTCAGAAAACAGAGACAAAAAAACAAAATATCAGGGGGCCAAATCATACTTGCTTGATGTTAGGTTGGTTGTTCAACAACCTCCCTCAGGATACGATACACATGTGCCTCGGGGCACTGATCTCACACTCTTTATCTTCCTTAGACCCAACTGGCACTCAGCATGGAAAGAAATAGGGGTGTCCAAAGGCCGGTTCCGTCCGGTCCGGCCTGGGCTGGTAAAACCAGATTTACAAAGAGCAAATCAATCAGATCGGACCGGCTAACCTAAAGAGACCGGACCGGCCAAGAATTAGTCCGGTTTGGGCCGGTTTCACCAGTTTGGGCCCAAGGTTTATGCCTTATTTTAATGGCGATTTTTGTTCTTTTTTGGAGCTTGTTTAGACCATTTTCTGAGCTTTTGTTCATCAATTTTTTAGTATTTTTTTGCAACAAGTTTGGGCTATGATCTCAACCAAATTATGTCACAATTGTGACCTTTCTTCTACAACAAGCTAAAAAGAACTTTAAATCATACATTTAAAGAATACTACTATACTAATTAAAGAATTCTAAATCATAGATTTTTAATTAAAATAAATCATACATCTTAAGACTTAAAGCATACATTTAAAGAATTCTAAATCAACAAACCAAATAGAAATTCCAAAATAAAGAAAGCCCAAAATAAAAGTATCAAATAGAAATACTATTGGAACTAATTATTAATTACTAATTACACTACTATATTACAAGGCATAACAAACAACAAAATAATCAAATAAACAAACTAAAGTATAATTAATACATGCAAACAAAATAGTAGAAAAATAAAATAAAGTCCATATCCATCATCAGTTGTCCAATTGTCCATCTCCCATAAAGCTGTAATATATATATATATATATATATATATATTGTGAGAACCCAATTTTTTTTTTTAAAAATGAGAGGTTTTGACAAAGGCTGGAGTCGAACTCCAGACCTGGGGTTTTAACAGGAGATGACCACTAGGCCAGGCGCGCGACTTGTTAGTTTATACGCAGTTGAATATATTTAAAGGTTTAGCAGATTTATGTCGAAAATAGATGGAATGCTGAGATTTGAACCCAGGCGCTGGAGGATGCCAAAACGCAGCTGGACCACTGAGGTGCGCGTGCACACTTATGTTTTATAATGAAAATATATTTTATTTAAACACGTTTTGCTCGAATTGAATATTTAAGTAAAACGGTGCGTTTTGATATTCTTCTTCCTTAACCCTAATCTTTTCGACTTATTGGGTTGCAGACCGCCGTTTTTCGACCATTCCTCTCTCATCAATTTTCTCTCTCTATTCGATTTCTAGTCCGTTTTAGCACTTTTTCGACTGATTTTTGTGGCCTTTCAACTCCATTGTGTAGATCTCGAAGCTTCTCAGTAAATCACGTGATTTATAGTGGTTAATGGAGAATTTCGAAAGGGCATCAATTTTGTGACGTTATCCATTGATTCTTGGCCAAAACTCGCCTATAAAAGGGACTTCTTACTCAGAGATTCTTCACACCTCTCAAACGTGATTTTTCATCAATTTTGAGATCTCTCTCTCTCTCTATATATATATATATATATATATTCGACCATTGTTGGGTATTTACGTTTTTCTTCGGTTCTTGAGGATCGTTGCAGTATCTGTTTTCTAGGGCGATTCGATTATCGAAGGATATTGGGTAAGCGGAGTTACTATATTGTTTTCTTCAAAAATTGTGAAAACGTTTTCATAAACGATTTTGTGGAAAATATTTTATTGCAAGTTTATGTTATTATGAAAACAATGTGTAATTTTAAAAGACATACTGAGATTGTTTATATGACTGTTCTGAATTATTTATCAAAGATTCTGTATTCTGCTGAAATCTGAATTTTGTTATTATATATTATACTGTTTTCAAACCCCGAGGCGATGTTCTGTTACTGATTACTGTTGTTGTTGGTACCAACTCATTACTGATTACTGGTGCGCCAATTCTTCGGATTGGTTTCTGTGTGGATTTCTCCCTAGTGCACATTTAGCTTACGTGGCTAAGTCTTAGTAGGGCAAACTCCACTTACTGTTGGCTTAATTCGGTTTGGCCGCCGGTTAAGTCGTTGCACAACCCTGCCACAGGGGTCAATGTGGTTTACTGTTGATGCCAAAGGGGATTTTCTGAAAAGCTATTTTATTTTCTGTATTTTTTTTCACTGAATTGAGTATTATTTTCAAAGAAAAGAATATATATTTTTATTCTCTGCTTACTGAGTTGTCGAACTCACTCCGTTTTATTTTTCTTATTTTCAGAGATTGCTCAGAGATTGAGCCTAGAGAGCATGTGGGTGGGATAGACGAGAGCATCATTATGGATTTTAAGTTGTTCAAGTTTATGTTTTGAAACAATATCCTTATATTATGTTTTGTTTCCAATAAATGCGATAAATTTCTTTTATTTATTTATGCTTATTTTTGGGGCGTGACATATATATTTAAGGTAAACCTTACCATGAAATCAATCTAATTAGTCCTCATTGATCTCAATCCGAGCCACTCGTGAGTTAAAAGTTATTCCTAATAATTTAGGACATAAACATGTTTAAATCTTCATAAATATTAAATAACTAGAACTTAAAAAACTAACCAACATAGACATTTTAAAATAAGATTACCTGATTCTAATGCCTCATAGGCCTCAACTTCGTCCATTGACTGCCGAAGATCTAATTTAATTGGATCCTTCAACCAATTTTGAAAGCACATAATAGCCTAAACTGTGACCGGAGACAAAGAACTGCGGAAAGGATCAAGCACACGACCACCCGTGCTAAATGTTGATTCACTAGCAACTGTGGAAACAAACATAGCCAGCGCATCCCTTGCCACCCTCGCAAGTATGATATATTTGGATTTATTATTCCCCCACCATGCCAAAATATCAAATGATGGGGTATTACGTGCCTCACACCTATATGTTAGATATGCATCAATTTCGGACTTCACATGGTCAATTTCATGATCTTGCTCATACATGTCAAAATAAGGTACGTCTACTAGATCACTAGAGTCAAATGCATCATCCATAGAATAATCACAACTAGCAGATGGAGGCGGCTCAAAACCTATGTACAAATAATTAAAAGAAATAAGTTGGAATCTACAACATTACCTAATTATATGAATATATATACATTAGTAAACACTGACACATTTAGAACACAATTTCAAACACAGATTACAATTTTACAATAAAATGCTAAACATTTCATTTCTCCAAGTTTATTGCATTTAGTTATTCAAATTACTACATTTAGATTGCATTCAAATTGTTAAACAATTTCACAATCAATCAAGAAAATTTCAGACACAATTTCAAACAGATTCACAACTTCAAACAAAACCAAATCATCCAATCAAGCTCATCCTCCACAGTTTCACAACCTAATCTATACTCTAAAATTCTAAATTAACTAATTAACTAAATAAGTTCATAAATTCTTACCTCAATGACAGTGCACTGACCACACACAGCGGCAAAAAAATCACAAATAAGTGAATCACAATCTTATAACCAACAAAGTCCTAGTAAATTAACTAAAATATAGATGACCAATTAACGAAGAACTACACCAATTCGCACACCTAGAGAGAGATCAAAAGAATTAAGAAATTACCTGAGAGATGAGATAGAGAGACACGTGAGAAGGGAGAGAGAGACACACGACAACCACCACTAACCAACAAAGTCCAGCAAAAAGAGGAAGGAGGTTGAGAGGGGCTATGCGTGAAAGAAGAGAGGGAAGAGGCTGAGGAGTGAAGGGGCTGTTGCGTGAGAAGTGGGTGCTGTGCAAAGTGCGAAATGAGGGGGGGTGCTGCGCTGCTCGAACTGAGGGGGGTTAGGGTTTTTTTTGAAATGTGAGAGAGAAGGGGGTGCACATATTCGTGAATTGAATTCAACTTACTTTTTAAAAAAATAATTGGTTCGGACCGGTCTGGAGCAGTATACTCCGGTCAGAGACCGATTTTTCTATGTATAAAACCGATACCGTACCGGAGTGTACCGGTTTCACCGGATCGGCCATTCTGGTAAGTAATTTCTGACTAGTTTGACCTATTCTTTGGACACCCCTAGTAAGAAACAACCCCAAAAATATCTCCCCCGAAAAAGGAACCAAATGTTGACAGGGCAGAGCAGATAACTCACACCAAGTTTACCAGCGTTGGGGCTTCCCCGTCCGTGCCCTCTTTGCACTCTTCATAACTGTCTGTATTTTTCTTGGGAGGGACTTTCCAAGTGAGCTTCATTCCTGGCAGTCTCATTCAGTAGAACGGATTGGGCTGAGCGAAGTCCCCAAGAATAGACAGACTCGACCCCAAGCCCATCCACCGCTATTATTAACCGAAGGCTTACAACTGAGTCGGGCTTCCTAAGTCCTCATCCTTGATCCAGCAACATTCACATTATAATTTCTCACCCGTAGTACAGTTTTCAGTGAATTACCTCTTCGAAATAACAGAATCTCTGTTGGATCCGCTCGTCCTACTCCCAATAACGACTAGCCTCAACAGTTTTCGCTGTTACAACTAAGAGGTTTCTCAGCTTGCCCAATGCTTTCCAGTCCAACTACTATTCTTCTCATTCCACTTCCTGAACTTGATCAAGACGGGGGAGAAAGTGAAAAACCTTCTCAGGACTACATATGTTGTTTCTAATTCGTCATCATCTACATCCACGGAAGGCAAGGCAAACATGACTCAAGAGCCCATCAAGTAATCTGATTTCCAATTGCAGAACGCATAGTACATAGCAGCTAGCTCCAACCACAAAAATATCTATTTTAGAATGCGAGTCATAAGGTTATTTACTGAATCGACAATAGTAACAACGCTGCAAAACACATGAACACAGTCATTTGCCTTCATCTGAAATCCAATTTGAGAGTCGTACAAATTTACTCATATCATTTAAGAACACCGCTGCTAAAACTGTACTCAGTCATTGGTCTTATTGTTATTGAGAAAACAACGGTCCCAAAATTAGAAATAAGGCTTTTATCACAGGGAGAGACATTCTAGTCTGACACTATTGTTCGAAGGGGCAGAGAGCTTTCCACTCCGTGAGTTTCAGCACTCCTTTCCGCAACAATCTTTGACATTCCGAACATCTGGCATTGAATTTGAACTACACGTTAGCAACAAGTACAAATAGGTGACAGAATGGAAAAAAAAATACAAGTTGGTGGAAGAGAAGGGCACACTGTTGAAAGAGAGAACAACCTTCTGAATGGTCTTCTTGAAGCAACTTTTGTGTTCATCCATAGATGCGTGGATGAACTCATCAATGTGATCCTTCACATCCTCCAAGAAAGTGCCTTCCTCATTCTTCTTCTTTCGACATGAAGGGATGGGTGGGGTTGTAGCAACAGGTGGATACTGCTTTTCAGGTTGACTCTTCTGTGCTTCCATCCTCAGTTACCTGATACAGAAATTACTCCACTTAAACAAGAATCTCATTACAAGCGTTTGATTGGATGAAACTAGTAGTTTTTTTTCCATAACCATTTGTCACTTTCAACTACATTCATATCCACAGCTACCAACTTCTTTTTAGACGTTTCAATCAAAAAACAGCGTGAAAAACTAAGAAAACCCAATCGGCAACATGTTGCTCCATAATTCCGACTCCGAAACCATTTAGCAAACCAGTGAAGTGGAAGGCCCCTCTAGAATCCTCCGAGTTACAAGAAGAAGAAATCCCTAGTCATAGAGAGGAAGTAATGACCATCAACAAGACCTATAATTGCTTTACCCAAAAATACGAGACCCAGAAGTTTCCGAATCCAAAAGCACAAAAACCCAATGTAGAATTAAAGAAACCCATGTCAAATAGCTTTCCAAAAGCCGAACGAAACTCTAGCACAAACCAGACAATACTTACAATCAGTGGCGGAGCCAGGAATGCAATTAATGGGGGGCAAACTTCTAAGGAAAAATGACCAAAAAATTTTTTTTAGAAGCAAATTCACCAAAGCCTATCATCTCCAAAAATTAAAAGCCATTTTTAACCTTCAACATCAGATTTTATGCGCCCAGGATCTGACCCCTACTGCAGGAGGTTGGCCTGTGTGATAACTACGGAACACCAACCAAACCCCCACCCTGCAGGCCATGACTCATTTCTCAAGAAATGTATTCCATACACACGATCTACATGCTTAAATTTTAATTGCAAGAGTACTCCAATTGAGGAACTTTCGTCCAAAACTCCCCAACTTACAAAACCTTGAGAAACTTTAGCCCAAAAGCTATAGCCTATCACTATAACACTGCACAAACCTCATCTACAACAATACTAATAATAATGAATTAATCAAATAAAGGAATTATATGAAGAACCACTATCTTGATTCTACCCCAAACTTCTCCCTTAATAAGTAGATCCTATAAAATGAGTGCAACTAGAAGCAAATCAGGGCCTTCCTGTCAACTCTTCAGTATTTGTATTTGTATTACAACCACCACCATAGTGGCTCTGCCGCTCTGCCTCTACAGAAACGTATTTCATACTCTCGGCAAAATTCGTTTTTTAGTTACCAGCAGTGGAAAAGAGATTCTTGCAATTTTTACCAAATTGAACAACAACCATACAAACACTGAAACACAAAAGCTCAGGGGCGTACTCCAACAAACTCCAAACCATGAAACTAGTCCTCACATTCCTGAAGTACCAAATCTGAACTAGTTCTTAAGCTGCGGAAACTCATCTAACCCAAACCAAGCCCGCAGACGGCAGTGGCATTGACAAGGAATTCCGAGCTATTCAAAGCATTGTCCGGTGGCATTGACAAGCAAAGAGAGTAATAGAAAGGACCAGCAAAAAAATTGCAACCACTCAATGACAACAAGCAAACTAGCCAATAGTTGACCAAAAAACACAGTGTCTACTCAATAGAGATCTAGGATAAATTGAACGTTTACTAATTCGCATCAATCAGAAAATTTATTTGAAGGAGCTGCAGAATGTGCCTGAAATAAATGAAAAATCTCATGGAGATAAGAAAATAACCAAAAGAAAATGAATGAGCAAGAAAGAGAAAGAATTTCATATCATTGATGTATAACCTGGAGGCTGGACCAGCACAGAGCACCGGAGGTCTGGAGGATGCTGCAGTCTACGGTGGGGCTGTCAGGTGCTGCTCTGCGATGGCCAATGGGCAGTCCGGCGTGGAGGAGCTAAGAGGAGAGGGAGTAGCTGGGAGAAAAAGACGGAGACGCGTAGAAAGGAGAGGAGATCAAAGGGATGAGAGTAGAGAGGAGAGGAATGACCGGATGAGGGGATCAAGGGGCTGGGCTGGGCTGCTTGGGCTTAAGGGGGCAGGCTGAGATATCTGGGCAAGCAAGGGGGACGGGCTGAATTTCAGTGGGCTTATGGGGGCAGGCCTTAAAAAAATAAAAATAAAAAATTACGTGTAAAATTTGTTTTTTGGGTAGCCAACCGGGGCAATGGCCCCTGTTCGCCCCCTCCCTCCGCCTGTGGTAGTTACAATTTGCATCACAACTCTCTCTCTCTCCCCTCAAAGTTTTCCACTCAGAAAATTCTAGAAAAGGAAATAAAACATTTTCAATTCCCCTAAACTTCTTCCCCAATCACCGAATCAACAAACAAAGATAATAAAAAGTATCAAATAAAACAATAGAATAAAGAATAGTACGATGATTATTGGTTCTTGTCCATTGGGATCAAATAGATAACATGAAAGTGGGTGAACCTGTGTGGCTTGACAGAGACAATATTAATTATTCTTCGGATGAAATCTTTTCGGCACTTGACGAACTTACAGGGGTCTTGCGGCAGTTTCTGTTGTGGTGGTGACGGGGGGTTCGGAGGAATCTAAACTTAAGGTCGGTTTCACTTTCCTGCTTTTGTTGCTCTTCCGTAAGACAGCTCAAGGAGAGAGAGAGGTGGCTTGGCTGTTTTCTAGCCTTTAGATTCCATCTGGTACAGGTGGCACCCTCGCTTAAAAACGGGAGGAGCGGTAGGCTCTTTAACTGGAGGTGAGTCTCTTTCAGAAAAATCTGGGTGCCTTTCAGGCTCCCACTGGCCACTACCGCTTTCTGATTTCCGAGCTTAAGGATTTTGAGCTCCGAAGCCCAACAAAACACAAGCAGTTACTGCATGTAGAGGCTCTTTCCAATTTGATTAAGAGATCAAAATTTGGAATTTCGTGGAAGAAAATTATAAAATTTTGATAAAATTGTAAATATTTAGATAATTTTAAAGTTGTATTAATATCCGTGCAGAAGTTATTAAAATTGATTGATGTTTATAAAAAATAGGAAATTAACATTTTAGTCCCTAGATTTATGCCCTTTTGACAAAATAGTCCCTCAGTTTTAAAATTCAAATCTAAGGCCCTTAAACTTAATGCTTTTGACGTAGAAGCCCTTCCGTTAGGTTTCTGTCCATCAGCTTAACGGAAGGTCAATCCACGTCAGCAGGGAGTCCACCTGGCAACAAATTACGCCAGTTAAAACACATTTCGTTTTGATTCTCATTTTTAAAGAAAAGGGGTTGACTCAGGGTCTCACCATCCGAACATTTGCCACCATATTTCCCACCATTTACTCATCTAGTAGAACCAATCCAAGACCCTTCCTTCTGAACTTCTTTATCTTGTACTTCTCCAGATTCAAGTTCTCTTTTCTGGTATGGTGTGAGATAGAGTGCACCATGTGCTTCATGCTGCAACTGACTCCAAAAGTATTCCCCATTCTCGGACATAGATTTCGCAGGCAGAAAGTTCATGAGCATGTTTTAACTGACGTAATGTGTTGCCAGGTGGACTCCCTGCTGACATGGATTGCTCTTCCGTTAAGCTGATGGACGGAAGCCTAACGGAAGAGTTTCTACGTCAAAAACATTAAGTTTAAGGGCCTTAGATTTGAATTTTAAAATTGAGGGACTATTTTGCCAAAAGGGTATAAACCTAGGGACTAAAATGTCAATTTTCCTAAAAAAATTAATAAATTATTGTATTAGAATACGTGTTTTTTTATTATATTTGAATTGTAAATATAAAAGTATGATGCAAATACTAAAAATTTGGTATAAACTAACATAGTCTTGTTTTTTTTTTCTTTCTAATCAACCCGTTTGAACTTGTTCTTTATTTTGTCCGTTTCATATGGTTGCTCAATATTTATATTCCTGCTCATATTTTTTTTTCAACTGTTTAATTTACAATTATAAAAAGAAAACTTATAAAACAAAATCTGATTTCTAAATTGTATTATTAAAATGCTTTTTCATTCTAATGTATCAAATTGAAACAACTGCAAAGAAGAAAGTGGTATTTTCGAATAATGCGAGGTAGTTTTAACTCAAATACATTTTTATTCTAAGCTCACTTAGGGTGTGTTTGTGTTATAAAAATTTACGTCCTCTAAAATTTTAACACAATAAAATATTACAATATAATTTCTCTCTCCCCCATCAAATCATTACTTTTCACTATAAAAAATATAAAAAATTACTTATCTTTACTTTTTCACTAAACTCAATACCTAAAATTTTAACAACACTAAAATTTTACAAAACAAACCCACCTTAGTAGTGTTACACACTCGCATTCAAATAGCTTACAGAGCACAGAACGTTGGTTAGAACCAGTGGCGGAGCCAGCATTACAATCAATGAAGGGCAAATTCTTAAAAAGTTCAAAAGGGACGGGTGGGTTGCTTAGGTTTAAGGGGACGGTCTGAAATTCAGTTGGCATCAAGGGGCAAACTTAAAAAAAATAAAAAATTTACGTATAAAAATCTTTTTTGGGGAGGCGAACCGGGGCCATTCCCTCCGCCTGTGGTTAGAACTGTTTATTAGACAAAGCACACCCAGTTCGTGAACGCGACCGTGTGAACGAGCTGGCCAATAAATACCAACACGATCATCTGTCTGAATCTACGGTCAAAACAAAAAAGTTGGCCTCGGTGATGAGTATCGAATAATAATGATTTATGGAGAGGTTGATTTTCTTTGCTCTTGTCACTCCCCAACATCGCATGCTACGGCACCTCCCAACATTTATTGGCTCCATCACGGTTAAGTCAGTTCCCAGCGCCTTCTTAAATTTCAACTTCGTCAACTGTACGTTTTCCCTTTCGGGGGGATCTCTGCGACTTGACGCGTAACCATACATGTGTACAGTTGTACTCCAACACCCATCACGTTCCCATTGATTGATGTGCTTCAAAAACGAACGTGGAAAGAAAAATAATAATAAGATTGTTATTTTTTTTTTATAGATAATAAGATTGTTATTTGAAGTCGAAGTACCCCAAAGATAGTCTTATTTTGCAGGAATTGACAGATGGAAATTGGATTTCTGAGCAGTTGGAATTTGGAGTTCGCTATTGGCCATGAGTCCTCCAATTCGTATGTGGTATCATGAATTTTACTCCATTGCACTGTCATCTCAGCATATGTCTGGGAATAGGTTTTTCTTTAGTCTTCACTCTTCTCCCCCATAGGAACTAATTAATTAGAAAAATACCAAATAAAGAACGTCACTGATTGGAGCTGATAAGAAATTTCAAATTTCCAGTTGCTAAATACGATGAGCTCTAATATGGTTGGCAGAGGTACGAGCCCAACTACGCAGACAAGCTACCTTGAACCTTCCGCTTCCTTTTCTTTAACTTCACTCCACCGAATCCCCAGCCTTTAAAAAGCTTCCCATTTCCTTTGCTCGAAACACAAATCTTTTTGTTTGATTCCAAGAGAAACATAGAAATAAGCCACTCGTCAGTCTCTTCGACTACAAGATTCCTTATATTATTTCCCCTTCTACGCAGTACTCCTCTCTCAAATAAAAATAATGGAAACGGGTAGCAGAAGTGAGTCGTTATTAAGGGTGAAACTCAGACATGGCATATTTATCTAAGAGATACGGGTAGCAGCCCAACCTCCCAACTCCAAACTCTCTCACTAGTCTCGGTCGCATATTTATCTACGTGGTCCGTGGTCGATGATCTGTATAGTGAGTCTTTGCTGTAGTTGTATCAACCCTTTCTAAAGTTCTAAACCCACCCATCATCAGCTCCTTTCATTTTATTTCTTCCTCTCAAATATACGTAGGCTCCGTATCCTCTACGTACATCTTTGATCTTTCTTTCTCAGCCAGTCAGCCTTGTATTTATATAAACTTGTCACACTTCCTCGCTCCTCCAAACCCACCTCAGAAGTCAAATCCGAAGCCCCGAAAAAAAAATCCAAGAAGAGAGGAAAAAGTAAAACCACCATCATGAGCACCGAACTCACCAACTCCGATGGCGGCGTTCAGGTCCACCTGATCCAGAGGTTGCCAAACTTCCTTCAGAGAGTGAATCTCAAGTACGTGACACTGGGCTATCATTACTTGGTGTCTCACATTTCGACCCTCTTTTTGCTCCCTCTCATGGTCGTCATTATCGTCCAAGCCTCGCAGCTCAACTCGGACGACATCCACCAACTCTGGCTCCATCTCCATTACAACCTCGTCAGTGTCGTAGTATTCTCCGTTCTTCTCGTACTCGGATCCACCGTCTACATCATGACCCGTCCGAGATCCGTCTACCTAGTTGATTACTCATGCTATCGGCCACCATCGCATCTCCAGGCCAAGTTCCGCAAGTTCATGGAGCACTCCAAGCTCATCGGGGACTTTGACGACTCGGCGTTGGAGTTCCAACGTAAGATTCTTGAACGATCTGGTCTCGGCGAGGAGACCTACATCCCCGAAGCTTTGCACCGCATTCCTCCTAGGATCTCCATGGTGGCGGCGAGAGAAGAGGCGGAGCAAGCCATGTTTGGAGTCTTGGATAAATTATTCGCAAGCACCAATGTCAAGCCCAAAGATATCGGTATTCTCGTTGTGAATTGTAGCTTGTTTAATCCAACCCCATCGCTTTCGGCTATGATTGTCAACAAGTATAAGCTCAGGGGCAACATCAGGAGCTTCAATTTGGGTGGTATGGGGTGCAGTGCTAGTGTTATAGCCATTGATCTTGCTAAGGACATGTTGCAAGTTCATAGGAACACTTGTGCTGTTGTTGTTAGCACTGAGAACATTACTCAGAACTGGTACTTCGGAAATAAGAAATCAATGTTGATTCCCAATTGCTTGTTTAGAGTTGGCGGTGCTGCAGTTTTGCTATCGAACAAACCATCCGATAGGCGGCGAGCTAAATATAAGCTCGTTCACGTCGTGAGGACTCATCGTGGGGCGGACGATACGGCCTATAGGTGCGTTTACCAGGAGCAGGATGAGGCTGGGAAAACCGGGGTTTCCTTATCTAAGGATCTCATGGCCATTGCTGGTGGAGCTCTTAAGACTAATATCACAACTTTGGGTCCCCTCGTGCTTCCCATAAGAGAGCAGCTTATTTTCTTTGCTACATTGATGGCCAAGAAATTGCTCAACGCCAAAGTGAAGCCTTATATACCTGATTTCAAGCTCGCTTTTGATCATTTTTGCATACACGCTGGTGGGAGGGCTGTGATTGATGAGCTTGAGAAGAACTTGCAGCTTCTCCCGGTGCATGTCGAAGCGTCTAGGATGACTCTGCACCGGTTTGGTAACATTTCATCCAGTTCGATTTGGTATGAGCTGGCTTACATAGAAGCGAAGGGAAGGATGAGAAAGAGAAACCGTGTGTGGCAGATTGCATTCGGCAGTGGTTTCAAATGTAACAGTGCAGTTTGGGTGGCCCTCCGGAACGTGAAACCCTCTCCTAATAGTCCCTGGGAAGATTGTATCCATAGGTATCCAGTGGAGATAGTTGCATAGGCTCGGCTATGGTTAGAGCCTCTTAATTTAGTAGAAAAGGGGATACCTTGAATAGATTTGAACGAGGAAATTATCTTGTTCTTATGTCCTCCCTTTTCACTTTCTATGTTTAAATTGAAGACCGTGGTATGTGTTAATTGGGCTTGGAAACTACTGTGTCTGGCTATGTTTATTCCGTGAGATGTATAAGAGCCAAAATTTGGAGGCGTAAGTAAAGGAGATGTTTGGGAGCCACCCCCAAATGACCCCAATAAAATAACGTCAAAAATTATTTTTATCCATCAAAATTATCAGTACTTTTCACTCTAAATAAATATAAAAAATTCATTCAAATTATTTTTTTCTTCACTTTTTTTCACTAACTACAACATTCCAAAATTTTGTCCTTGTTAAAGGTTGTTCAGTCCTAGCGGAAACTTTTTTTTTCCTGACGAGGAACTCATCCCTATTTGTAAGTGACGAAGCCAGAATTAAAATTTAAGAGTGACAAACTTTATAGGCGAAATGAAAAAACTCAAGTCCAAGGATTAAAATCATCTCTATGGCACGATATATTTTGGCCAAAGAGCCAAACTCAAGTCCCCCTTTTTTTTATCTCAAACATATAGTCCCTCAAATCACAACAAATTACAAAAAATCAAATTCATATACTTTGTTGGTTGTGCCATTGTTATTCCACCTTATATGTAATTATTCTGCTGATTCCGATTACCTTATATAACTCTCTCCCTTCTCTTATAAAAAAATGTGTCATTGTACTATTTATACACGTACACATCTGAATATACAAAATATTCTCTATTCTCTTTGTTTTTTCTATTACTTAAACGGGTGTTGAGGAGTGTTCTGGGGAATCGTATCTAGATAAAATCCATAATTTTTTTTTCTCTGGAAGGTTGGGTGTCTCTGTCTCTGCAGGCTAAATCTATTCGCTATATGTGTAAATTTAGGCGTATGGTTGGTGTCATAGGTGTGACTCATGTCAATTAATTAATGCTATGATCTCCACCTTAAAACCTTTGATCAGATTCAACTTGGATTAAAAGAAGAAAAACCTTGCCCTTATTAGCCGGAGGACAACTGGGAAAAGCTGGGTCACGAGACCTACTTTGTTGGTTTAATGTCACTTCAACCCGAAAACTTATGCACACCAATATCCAAAAGGAACTAATGGCCTGTTGTCCATTTCAACCCCGATGCTCCTCCTCGCTCCTGCATAATACTTGCTTTTGAAAAGAACGAAGATAATTACGAATAAAATTTCGCTGGATCATGTCTACTACGACAATTGTTAGGCAGTGAAATTAAGCCCATCCTAGCATATCTATCTGAAAACCTGTATAACCTTGCCTGATAAATTCTTCCTCGATTCCAAGTCCAAATGGAGCAAAATTAGATAAATAAGTTGCTTGATTTCGAATGGTAAGACTGTTCCTTCACCCACCAGCCCAGTGATTAGAATGATGCCTTCTCAGCTACTCTCTAGTCTCTTCCTGTCTTGCGCAGGGGATCGCGAAATTTGAGTTTTATATACATTTTTTTTGTTTTGCAAGAAAGATAATTGAGTTTTTATATATGAAGGCAGAGGCGATGAGCTGTAAGTTCCAACTCGCATATGATCACCTGGCACCTTCGTGTCTTGGTCGAAGACTCGAAGCCCAGCTAAGATTTACGTAAAAACCAAAAAAAAAAAAAATTCTTAGCAAACAGTCGGTGGAAATGCCAATTCTGATTTGTTGAGTGAAATTGGGCCCTTATTATGTTCTTTTAGGATCAAGCTTGGTTGGGGCTGATGTTGGGTACTAGAATCTCGATCCTAATAAGATCGGAGTGTCCAAATATTTGGGCGCCTCAGCATTACGTATGGTTCAAGTAAGCAATTGCGTATGGAAAACGAATACAAACTCAGTGGCCAAATCTAAATTACACTAGCCTAGAAAAAAAACAAAATGC
The DNA here is from genome assembly GCA_963930655.1 of Myrica gale. Taxonomy (NCBI): domain Eukaryota; kingdom Viridiplantae; phylum Streptophyta; class Magnoliopsida; order Fagales; family Myricaceae; genus Myrica; species Myrica gale. Next base: position 8,746,930 of record OZ005606.1, on the reverse strand, counting down.
CTTACGCCACCAAAAAGCAAAAGCAAAACAGTGCTGTGCTTTTGACCCAGAAATACCAAATTGTTTTGTGGGTAAAACCTTGAAAGAGGAAGAAGATAGGGAGCTTAGAGCAGACAAGACAATTTCAATTTATAAGGGGGTGTTCGGTTAGGAGTATTGTGAGAATTTTTTGTGTTTTAAAAATTTTTAGGTGATGTTAATTTTATTAGTATGCATGTTATAGTTATTTTTATGTGAGGTTAAAAATGATGTTTAGTTGTAAGATTTTTATATTGTGAGAATACAAAAAATCCTGAGAATTTTTTGTTAAACGAACAACACTTAAGTTTGACCGGGCCAGAAAACGTGGTGAGACGTTTTATTATTAAAGTTCAATGGAATAAACACACAGCTGAGTTGTAACATAACTGATTTTGAATATCTTAATTAACAAGAGAAAGGGATAAACAACAGCATATCTCTAGCAGATCAAAACTTAACGAATAGAAAACACAGCACGTGCTTAGAAAAAAAAACCAGCAAGTGGAATAAGTAGACGATGGTGATGGCATAGCCATTAGCCACTATGATATGATGATATGATTTCGTATATCGCTTATGTTGTGTTTGTGTTGTAATATTTTTAGTATGAGAATATGTTTTGGTATTGGTTTTAGTGAAAAGGTGTAGAGAGAGATAATTTTTTATTTATTTTTAGAAAATAGATTATATTAAATTATTTTATTAGGAGTGAGAGAATATTTTTAATAAAATTTTATAATTGAACGCAGCCTTTGACTAGTCAGACTCGTTGAATTCACGAAGGTGAAATTGGAGACCATTTCTCTTTCCGGCTGAAGACGGTAAGCCGTCCCATCAATGCCCCAGCTTCAATGTTGGCTTTATTCATTTATTCATCCCCATATTATTATCAGGGTTCTAAGGTCTGACCACCGAAATAACAAACCGAGAATTAAGATATAAAGGAAGCTCGTTAAGTCAGATCATACGGAGAGAGAGAACCCTCTGACTTGGGACATCCTCTCGCAGTTGGGTAGGTTGAAAATTCTTCTTTCTTTGTGGTGAGGAGGAGACAGAAACAGAGAGAGAGCGAGAAAGATGGTTAACATTTTTTCAGTATACAAGCCATTGTTGCGTGCGCTTATGAGAGTAGCTGGGGTGAAGCCACAAACAGTGGAAATTGAACCAGGAACAACCTTGAATTTCTGGGTCCCTAATGAAACCCCAACCGGATTTGAAAACAGCATTTACGCCAATAAGGAACTAAAGAATACGAGGCCAGCTGTAGTATTCCTTCATGGCTTTGCAGCAGACGGTATTATCACATGGCAGTCCCAAGTCTTTGCTCTAGCGAGAAAGTACAGAGTTTATGTGCCGGATTTTCTCTTCTTTGGCGGTTCAGTCACGGACAGATCTGAGCGGTCGCCGGAGTTTCAAGCCGAGTGTGTGGCAAAGGGTCTGAGAAAGCTGGGGGTGGAGAGGTGCACCTTGGTCGGGTTGAGCTATGGGGGGATGGTTGGGTTCAAGATGGCTGAGATGTACCCGAACTTGGTTGATTCCATGGTTGTGACTTCGTCTGTCATGGCCTTGACGGAGTCCATCAGTGGTGCAGGACTCGAGAGAATCGGGTTTAAGTCCTGGCCAGAGTATTTGCTCCCGGACTCGATGAAGGGGATCAAACTGCATTTTGAGCTTGCTACCTACAAGTTGCCCCGGATTCCAAATTTCATGTACAAACACTATTTGGAGGTACGCGTTGCTTCCCATATCAAGACCCTTGAGGTCCTATTTACAGCTCTCAAAAATACGATTACTCACACGATGAATTCTACTGGTTCCTGATTTGTTAGCACCAATATTACCAATCGCAGGTAATGTTTGACTACCGGAGGGAAAGGGCAGAACTACTCGAGGCTTTGGTCATTGATGACAAGAACTTCAACCCAGCTCATTACCTACAGGTTCGAAATTGCTGTGTCTAGCTAGCATCTCTCTAAGAATTATCGGACAGTATTAAATTTTATATGATTTATTTATTGTCTTTATCTCTTTACTAATTATACCATTCAATTCGAATAATAAATTAGAGAGTCATGATCCAGTTCTGAGCCAGATTAGTCTGCTAATCTATGTATGCCTCCACCATCCAGTAACAGCCGTACTCGAATCTGGGCCTCAACTATTGATTAAACGTGGAATCAGCGTCGGCTTCTAATTTCTATCGCATCTTACATAATTTTGGGCCGGGCCTTTTGACTTTCAAGTTCCCAAACATACAATTTTTCCTAAAATATCAGGAAAGTTAACTCGCTACCGAAAAGATCCTGAACAAGACATTATTTCCTAATGCCTTGACAATGACCGTTTGTGGATTTGTTTGAAAAAATATAATAATTTGCCGTCATCCAGCATCAATACCCCAATTTTCCTTTTCTTTCTCCTACCCTTTTCTCTCTTTTGTTCGCTCAAGAGTCTTAAAAACAAGAAGAAGAAGATGAAGGAAAAGAGACACGTACGGAATATATATATATATATATCTCTTAGACATTTCTTATACAGATTGATGTATATTGTTTTGCAGCGGGTACATCTATTGTGGGGAGAAAATGACATCATTTTCACCAAGGACGTTGCCGATAACTTGAAGAGGTGAGCTTCCTATGCTTTTTCTCTCTAGATTATCAAGCCGTGGATCAAACTTTGAATACAATAGTACTCGGTCCGTATGATTGCACGCTAATATAATTAAATGAGTACTGATTAGTTTATTTTGTGAAAATTATTGTATACTAATTAGGCTTTGACCTCGATCACAGGCAATTGGGCGACAGAGCGACGCTAGAATACATAGAGAAAGCAGGTCACCTCCCTCAAATGGAACGACCATGCGTTTACAACCGGCGTCTAAAAGAAATTCTTGCAACTCTATTAGAAGAACACGAGGAGCAAAAAAAGTGAAGCTTCTATTTCTGTAGCTTGTGGGCTCTATCATTAGGAGATAATAATTTTTTTTCTTCAAATATTGAGAATTGTGATATATTTGATCATGGCGGTTTCAATTTTGTGTGCACAAATACTTAACGTGGTATCTTTGTATTGAAAATGATATTTGTATACCGTGTTTGTTCAAAGTTGCATGCTTACAAAATCTTGTTACGTTCCAAAATACAGATAATGGTCTTGAAGAGTCCGCTTAAGAGGAACGATTTGAATCTAGGAATCATAATCCTCATAAGCTTTTTAGTGATCAGTCGCTAGTTTATTTGATCTCACTCGTTCCTTTTCCATTTGCTTCCAATACGTTTTTCTTTTTCTTTTTAATGATCCTTATCATATCGACTGTAACAACTATAAGGATCTGGATCCCCATCAATTTCTTTAAAAGGTAAGATCGGCCCAAGTTTCTTTAACCCTCATCTGGTTCAGGTATGGACGGCAAAAGTCCTTGGCCCTGAACAAGACTTGCGGGCTCTATTATGTTTATTGGTGACGTTTAGTTATGAAATATTTTTTAATATTTTTTTTAGGAAAAATTACACTTTTCACCCTCAAACTACAACGCATTTTTCACTTTGCACCACAAAGTATCACTTTTGTCACATTGCATCCTCAAACTACCATGACCCAACAGTTTGCACCCTCCGTCCATAATTTTCGTCAATTTAGACGGAAAACATGCGGTCGAACGCTACATGAACCGGTCGACCGCTGAATGTTACCTTTGAAGTAAATGGTGAATACTCACGTGAGACGCACATAATGGGTTTTCCGTCTAAATTGACTAAAATTATGGACGAAGGGTGCAAACTGTTGGGTCACGATAGTTTGAGAGTGCAATCTGACAAAAGTGTTACTTTGGGGTGCAAAGTGAAAAAAGAGTGGTAGTTTAAGGGTGAAAAATATAATTTCCCATTTTTTAAAAAAATAAGGGAAAAATACATTTTTCACCCACAAACTACCATAGGTTTTGCACTTTGCACCATAAACTACCAATTTTGATACATTACACTCTTTAACTACTAATTTTTGACAATTTGCACCCTTTCTCAAATTTTGAAACTAAAATGACGATAATGCACTTGACCCATTTTGTATATAGTAACAATATTGTTGTCAATTTATTAATTTCTCAAGAGTATTATTGTCAATTTGAGGGTGCAAAGTGTTTAATATTAGTAGTTGGAGGGTGTAATGTGTCAAAATTGGTAGTTTAGGGTGCAAAGTGTCTAACATTGGTAGTTTGAGGGTGCAATGTCTTAAAGATGGTAGTTTGGGGTACAATGTGTCACTACCCCGATAGTTTGTGGGTGAAAAGTGTATTTTTTACAAAAAATAAAAATAAAAAACCTAAAATTTTTACACGAAACATCAAAATATCAAAATTTTCACAGATATTCCAGCAACATTTAAAAATTAAATTCAATGTTTTTCATTAAAAAAATTACATCCAATATTTTCTCCTCTTACCATTTAAAAAATTCTATTATTTCTTAGTTAAAAAAATTCATCTAAACTTCTGTTTCTTACTTTTTAAGAAATTCCAATAAAAATTATTAGAATTCAACCTTCTCAATTTTTTCACAACCCTTTTATAAACCTCATACAAAGTCAAACTAAACAACTTTTTCTTACTTAATCAAAATTCTCAAAAAAATTTCTTGCAAAACATCACCTTAATCCCCAATATTATTATCGGATAAGATATCATAATTAATTTTTCTGCCTAAATTGAAGTTTAATTTCGAGAGATAGACACGACCTATTAGATGAATTGGACCATTATTATCGGAATTTTAAAGTTTGACCACATAAAGAACAAAAGGAGTAAGTTACGATAAAAATCAGCCAGAAGATCTCTAAATTGGGACATTCTCTCACAATGTATACGTTTAAATTTCTTCATTCTTTGTGGTAAGGAGGAGAAAGAGAGAAATTAAGAGATCCATAGCCAGAGAGAGAAAGAGAGAGAGAGAGATGGTTAACATTTTTGCAGTATACAAGCCATTGTTGCGTGCGCTAATGTGGGTTGCTGGGGTGAGGCCACAAACAGTGGAAATTGAGCCAGGAACAACCTTGAATTTCTGGGTTCCTAATGAAACCCCTAGCGGATTAAAAAACAGCATTTACGCCAACAAGGAACTAAAGAAAACGAAGCCAGCTGTAGTACTCCTTCATGGTCTTGGAGCGGACGGTATTATCACATGGCAATTCCAAGTCTTTGCTCTAGCGAGAAAGTACAGAGTTTATGTGCCGGATTTTCTGTTCTTTGGCGGTTCACTCAAGGACAGATCTGAGCGGTCGCCAGAGTTTCAAGCCGAGTGTATGGCAAAGGGTCTGAGAAAGCTGGGGGTGGAGAGGTGCACCTTGGTCGGGTTGAGCTATGGAGGGATGGTTGGGTTCAAGATGGCTGAGATGTACCCGAACTTGGTTGAGTCCATGGTTGTGACTTGCTCTGTCATGGCTTTGACGGAGTCCATCAGTGGTGCAGGACTCGAGAGAATCGGGTTGAATTCCTGGCCAGAGTTTTTGCTCCCGGACTCGATCAAGGGGATCAAAGTGCTTTTTGAGATTGCTACCTACAAGTTGCCCTGGATTCCAAATTTCATTTACAAACACTATTTGGAGGTACGCGTTGCTTTCCATATCAAGACCCTTGAGGTCCTATTCCAACTGTCAAAAAATACGATTACAAGGCGGACGGAGGGGGTGCAAGCCGGAGGGCCGCCCCCCCTCCGTTCTGTAAATTTGAATCTTCAATTTTCATAACTTGTGAATTTTTTCGTTTCTCCTTGTTAATATCGACGGGCCCAATGACAATTTAGGTTGGCAAGTTTCGACATTTAATTCCTTATGCTGTCAGGACGACAACTATAAAAGTATCTGTCGTACTTATGGTTATCTAATTAAAGACAACAATTTGTCTTAAAAAAAAACTTAAATAATTATTTACTATCAACAAAAAAAAAGTAAGCTACTAAATACCACGAAGACACTCTTTGAATGTAAGCTACAAATTTCTGCTCAATTACGTCTATCCTGAATTGGATGTTGAGATTGTTTATTGACACAATCAATTGTGATTTCTTGAAGGTTTTGTTTTTAATTTTGATTAGTGAATTGGTTGATAAATTTTTCGTTTTATTTTTTTAGATAATAGATAAATTTTTTTGTCAAAATTTGTCATTTTGTCTTAAGAGTTTGCCCACTTCAATTTGAGTCCCGATTCTGGTATTGGGATTACTCACCCCATGAATTCTACTGGTTCCTGATTTGTTAGCTCCATGACCACTGACAGGCAATGTTTAACTACCGGAGGGAAAGGGCAGAACTACTCAAGGCTTTGGTCATTGATGACAAGAACTTCAACCCAGCTCATTATCCACAGGTTTACTAGCAAGCCATCTCTGATTCTCTATAAGGGTCTAGTTTGCATGAGAAAAAAATAAAAGGAAAATAAAAGGAAGAAGAAGAAGAAGACGAAGGAAAAAAGAAACACGGAAGTATATATATATATAACTTAAGACATTTCTTATATACACAGACTGATGTACATTGTTTGCAGCGGGTATATCTACTGTGGGGAGAAAATGACATCATTTTCACCAAGGACGTTGCCAATAACTTGAAGAGGCAGGCTTCCTATGCTTTTTCTTCCTAGATTATCAAACTTTTAATACAAATAGTAGTCGGTCCATCTGATTGCACGCTGATATAATTATATGTGCACTGATTAGTTTGTTTTGTGAAAATCATTGTATACTGATTAGACTTTGACCGCGATTACAGGCAATTGGGAGACAGAGCGACACTGGTATGCATAAAGAAAACAGGTCACCTCCCTCAAATTGAACGACCATTTGTCTACAACCGACGTCTAAAAGAAATTCTCGCAACTCAATTGGAAGACGAGCAGCTAAAAAGTGAAGCTTATATTTCTTTAGCTTGTGGCCCCAATCATTAAGAGGTAATAAGTATATAGTAATTTTTTTTCTTGTAATATTGGGAATTGAGATATAATTGATGACGGTTTCGATTTTGTGTGCATACAAACTTAATGTGGTATCTTTAATTTGTATTGAAAATGATATCCGGATACCGGATACAGTGTGGTGAGACTTCTTATTATTATAAGTTCAATGGAATAAACACAGAGCTGAGTTGTAACATAAATGATTTTGAATATCTTAATTCATAAGAGAAAGGGATAAAACAGCTAGCATATTTCTAGCAGATCAAAATCTAACTGATAGAAAACATGACAACACATGCATGGAATGTGTATTGTCTTGTCCTTTGAGCATCGACCGCACTGGCGGTGCTAGCCAGAAATTAATATTTGGAGGCCGATTTTGTATAATAATAATAATATCTATTTTTAATTTTATTTTATTAAATTTAATAAAATATATATTATAAAAACATGTATCATATATAAGGTTATATTTTTAATTTAAGACATAATAATGTTATTAATAAGTTACTTAGAGATATACTTGCATAGTAGTTATTAACAAAGATCATGAATTATAAATAATAGTTTTCTTCTTATAACATTCAATGTCTTCTTCAAATTACATTTGTAGAGAAAATAGAAAAAATATGGATAAAAATGAGTGAGTGTTTGAAGAGCTCAAGAAAAATAAGAGTAAACCTCACATTATAAGTTTTAGGGAAATTGACATTTTAATCCTCCAGTTTTACTCTATTTTATTTTTTTTATTTTTTGTGCTTTGTTTTTTAAAATTTTGTCTTTTGATTTATATTTTTTGACGAAATGATCATTCAGTCATAAATCAGTTTATTTCCTAATGGAAGGGCCACATCAACTGCGAGTACATCAGCCAGCAACTCAGCAGCAGCTGATGTGGCTGGAATGATGCACGATAGTACCTTTTACTCCTGTTGTTCGCAAAGACGTGCGCTCTGGTTCTGCCAAATGCAGACAATGAATATCCACCACCATTTTAGTCGAGGATACAAATATTTCTTCGCCTGTTGATAACTTTCTTTTATATTCACAACTATCCACCAGCGGATGGGTCGGGAGGGCACAGGCACTTCCAAGATTCTTTCTTTTTTCTTTTTCAGTGAGTATTTTAGTGAGAACCACCATATAGTAGGAGCATTTGGGCTTTGGACATTGTTTTATGCTGTAGATATCCCTCAAATGCGTCTAATCGACATTTTATTAGTTTCAAGAGGGTCAAATGATGAGTTGCAGTTGCAGACATAGATAGACAGAGAGAGAGAAAGATGTTCGTTCGTAGATACACAGATTTACTTCTCACAAATCTGCTTTCAAGACTTGACTGAAGTTTGGCCGTGGCGCTCGGACTTCAACGCAGCTTAAGATACTTCAGGAGCCTGTTCGGAAAGCAAGAAGTCAGGGAAAAAACAGAAAGAAAGAAATTTTAGCTTACGACGGATAAAAAGAGAAGGGAAAAACGTCAAAATTCTTTCAAAATGTTCAGATAATCATGCATGCGTGGATTACTGCAGTTCCTGCATTTTTCCAATTCTCATTGGATAATTTTGGTATCAAGGAGAGAATAACGACGTCCAAAAATAATGCTACCGTCACTAATTTGACCACTTTGTTTCCTGCTTTTTTCTTTACTCTAATATTTCACTTTATAAGTACGCTTCACTGTCGTTTATCTTTCTTCAAAGTGTTGGTGGTCATGACTGTTAGTGACAAGCATTCAAATGACGATGAAGATAATTCAGATCATGCCAGAGTTATACAAGGGCACGGGTCCAACAAGAGCGATAGAAAGGCAATGAAGATAAAGATAAACATGAAAAGGGAGAGGATATATGTATAAATACAACACTCGAACGCACAGTTTAAAAGTTAAGCTGCCAAAATTCATCTTTTACATTTTTCTTTTCAACGACTCTTCTACAAGCTAATATGTTATTTCACTGATACGAAACAAAACTACAGTCATCTGGCATGCAGGAGGCAAAGATATGCACTTTGAATTAGCTATATTATTTGAGAGCCTACATAGTACATGCCCTATTCAACAGTGAGTAGAGTGAAAAGAAGATCAACGTACGTATAAATACCAATCTGTGGGGGAACTATTTCTTGTCACACTCATCACATGGGAATATATCTGTCGGCTTCAAATCAGAGCCAGGATAAAGAAACTGAGTGGCAATATAGTCTATATAGATTCTTGTGTTGGAGCAAATAAAGAGTTTGCGTACTGTGGAAAGAGTTAGTTCTGATGTCTTCTATTATAAGACATATCAGGAGACGATTTCAGTTGTTTTATTACAGAAGATATTTCGCTTTTACTTCAGCTATAGCTAGGCAATTTTATGATTTCCGTACTCAAAAGATATACTCAAAAATTGGTTAGGATCAGTACCTCTCTTCTTCTTCAAGATTGCTCCTGCTTCCATTGGACCGGTACCTAGGAATGGGGACACGACCAGACTCGATGTGCCTGAGATCCTCTAAAAGGATTTCATAGTGTTTTTTCACTTCCTCCGCAGTTTTTTCCCCCACGGCCTTGGCTACATTCTGCCACCGGTCCGGAGTGTCCTTATCATACAACGCTAGTGCCTTTTCAAATCGTTTGTTCTGCTCCGGTGTCCAAGAGGAGCTGGAGTTTTGTTTAGTGAGAGAGCTTGAAGCCATGAACCTACTCTAAAGTTGTATTTTGAATTCAAAGGAGACTGATGGCCGGTTCTTATGAAGTGTACTGAAAGTTTGTTTAGATTCGTTAGGACTAGTAAAGTAGAGAGAATAAAAGAAAAGAAAAGAATCGAAACGAAAAGAAAAGAGATGGCTTTAGTTCAAGGGATGGTTCATGCCAGAGACTGCCATGGGTGCTCTGCTTATAAATGGTAAACAGGGTGGTGGGGTGGCGAATCTGTTTTACGAAAAGGTGGATTGAGTGACTCGTTTCCTTCGGAACCACAAAATGAAGAAGGACAAGGTATAGCCGGGGGAGGAGGGGAATCGGTTTGAAAGGAAAGGCTTCTTGTTTTTTGTTTTTTGTTTTGAAGATTTGTTTACCTTATGTCCTTTATTTATAATACAAATGGAAAGACGTACAAGTCCATGGCTGCAGAGCAAAATTCTGTGAGGATCATATCTGTGGGGTCCAGAAGTTATCTCTTAGTTATTATTAATTATTTTTACTATTAATTAGTTCCTTTAGGATAAGTATTAATTTGAATTACAGTTCTATCTGATCAAGTATTTAGAGTCTTATTTCTGTCTTATAAATGTAATGTTTATTATCATTCAAAGAATCCATCATGATTATTCAAAATTACAAAAGAGTCTATTGTATTAGCAGGTCTAGCTCCCTCAACCAGCTAAACAAAGTCATTTGTTTTCCTCTCTCTTTGTCATCAGTTTCAAGAGCTTAGGAAATTAATATTTGAGGTTTTTAACGGATTCATGGTATTTTAGCCCAAGTAAAGGTGGCGAAACTTTTGCACTTAGTCTCATATAATCCAACTTATTAGAACCAAAGCGATTTATCAAAAAACAGTCTATATGATCAAATTTGAGCTAAACAAATTGAGGTGTGTTTATGCTTAGTACTACCTTCTTGCAATATTTCACTTTTTGCCCATGGTTCTTTCGACATTTTTGGTTCCTGAGGCACTCATTTCGATTCGACCATTGTTTTTAGGCTAACGGCACTTCGCACTCGAGATGCATTCCTTTATACTTTTTCCTTTTCCGGATAGTTCTTTCAAAATTTGGTTTTGGATGCATTCATTCATATGAGATGATTGTTTTTGGCCAAATAATTTGCAGGCTTGAAATCTCTTCAATAACGACAATAGTAATGAGTCTAATGACACTAATGTCTTGTACCTTTTACATGTCAGACGCAAAGCTTTGGTCTTAATTAATCAAGTCTCTCGAGCTGGTGGTGATCACTGACATAATCTTTTCGACTGGGAACAAACTGCCAAGAAGGGGGTACTGGGGGTTGATGCAGAGTTGTTTTTATTCAGCTGCAGATCTTGGAACTGAGTTTTCGGATCTTTGTTCTGAACAACATTTCAAAGGGTTCTAGCTGGCTACAGTAACCGTACCATGACATCTATGATCTATTGCCTGCTTCTGCATGTATTTGCAGAGTCAACAGGTGCTGTGGTTCTCTACTTGGATATGACTTGTGAGGGTGGTTTGTGTCGGGTGATTGGTGGTTGGATGAATATCATCCAATCACTGACCCTGCATGTCTAGCAAGAAGCTAACCAGACTAGTTTGAAAAAGCTGGGTTTGATAAGGTCGATTGTGGATGCAAGAATAGGCTTTTCCTTTCAGATTCAGTAGAACAAGATGAGTTCGCCAAAGCGTTATCTTTAACGGGTAAAAAATCTAGAGGGCTTCCACGCCAATCGACAAAAGTAATCTATATTTCATTATGCCATAAGGCTTCATTGACTTTCTCTGGATTCAGCTGCATTCAGAGGGACAAGGAACAGAAGAAGAAAAAACAGAGTAAAAGTTTTGCCTGCATCGATTAGTGAGGTAATTGCGGTGCTGATGGTAGCTTACTTTCGACATTACTCTGTTGTAATTGGGTACTGTTACACAAGTTCATATGCGACAGTTCTGTCATCTTCTTCAGGAATCAGAACCGTAGCTAAAAGTTGCAGTGGTCCCAGTAAAGTTTGCAATATGATAAATGTCCCGGCCAGTAAAGTGCATGCAGGCCAGGGGTCCCCAATTTCTCATGGTTTATCTCTGTCAACATGTCTGCCATGTTATCAAGATGAACGTCGCTGCAGACGATAATTAGATCCTAACTGCTCTATAACTAGTCTGAACAATTTTTGCTTTTCCCCAACCATTTACTCTAAGAAGCTTGGACGGTTGCACAACAACTTCATTTCAACAACATCCTAAGACGTCAATGCTTCATTGTCTCGGGGTAATATCAATTGGCACACGAATTATGGTAATGGAAATGCAAAAAATGAACTCGATTATATCCACCATTTGGAAAGTAATTGTTGGAAGTACTAATAACAATAATGTCTACTAGAATTCCTTACAAAACCCAGCACCCTGTTTCTAGAGAGAGAGAGGGGCTCTGCCTTCTCTCTAGAAATCTCTTCACCTTTTCGCTTCTCAGCTTCTTCGTCTGCCCTTGTTCTGAGGGGAAAAGCCGGCATGTCAGCTTTAAAAGTAGTGTTTACATACAAAAAAAAACATAGAAAGAAAAGTACCGCGTAGGTAAAGTGACTACCTAATAAAAAAATGTCTTAGAGTTAAAATATTGAAATACACGTATCGTACTATTTGCTGAGACTGAGAGGTGGCAATTGGATCCTATGAATTTGCATGAAGTGATAGTTTATTTATTGTCACATTTCACCTTTATTTTTTTACATAAAAAACTTAAAGTTTCCCTCCTTAATTATTGAAATCACATTCCATTCTAATTTACACTGTTTAATAAGATTCTACGGTTGAAATGAGTGAAAATAAGTTATATAACATAAGTTTGATAGCTAGATCTTATTCAAAATGACCGAATGTGATGAATTTGATAGTTTTGTTTAAAAAATTAGTATTTATCTAATAATTTTGTCGGTAAAAATGAAGTGTTACTTTTTTTTCTTGGGTAACAAGGGAAATCCAAGCACTCATTCATGTACATCTGATTCGGACGAACCTGTTCCAATATTCAAACGAATTAGGTTCAACGCCGCTGCAAAATCCAAAAAGCTTACACATATAGTGGTATGGACCTCTGAGTGTGCGCCTAATCCATACTCTCAGGCCCCCATCTACCACCTGAGTTACCCGGGTGGGTTAAATTTTTCCTTTTTTCACAAGGCTTCTAATTGTATTTTTCACTACTTCTTTATTTGTTTTTAATTGATATTTTCTTAATATTCACCATTTCAATTGATATTTGATTATGATTTGATTCAATTATTTAAAATTTGATGATACCCTTCTATTTGCTCAATGCATTCTCAATTGGACCATATTTGTCCATGATTTGTGCAAAAAACAAGTGCAAACGAATTTTCTCATTAAATACAAAAAGGGAAAGTACTCCGATCAAGCTAATAGCTCTATTGATATCTGGGGGCAAACACATGTAAAAAAAAAGTAAAGTCATAGTTAGCCTCGTATGTATGAACAAAAATCAAATTGGTACATGTAATTATCAATTCGGCGATTTGAGACCCTTAACTTTCAAAATTATTCAATCTTCACCCTCGTCTATATGGATCGTTAAATCTGACCGTTTTTCAACCACCCGCGTCACAAGTGCTTCTCTTCCATCTAAAATGACTAAATTGCCCTTCATAAGTGAGTGACCGATGACCTGGACTGCCCTTGTATTGTCCAAAGCCATCTCAGTTCAAAAATTTCCCCCTTCACCAAACCAGACGGAGGAGGAAGACAATTTCATTTCCCCTATTCCTTGTCCAGGCGCAAACAAGCTATTTTTCCTCCATTTCCCCCATTCACTTCGCCAAGATCAATTTCAACCTATTTCTAGAAGACTCAATCCATTTGAATATATATAAGTGGGATTGGGTCGTGCCCTAGACGAAGACCGAAAGTAATTTCAACGCCAACACAGTACACGATAAGCCATAAAGCCATAAAGCTTTCGACCCTTATTTCCTATGTCCGAATGACATTCATATTGTTGTGAAATGTTTGATTTATGATTGTGATTTTGTGGATTAGGGTTACGATGTCGCAGTGAGGGTTTCAAGTTTCATTTTGTAGAAAACCCTCGACCAAGATAGTGTATTTTGCTTAGATGTTGGATTGCCATTTATAGGCGTTTTAGGTGGTCCAAAAACGTCAAGCGACTGCTAATGCATTACTCGAAACTGCCGAATAACCCTTCGTCCATACAAACACATCTTAGGATCCATTTATGCAAAATAATTGCAAATTACCTTCATCCTGCCATTAAATAGTTTCAACCTAATTAATAAACATTACCACTAAACACACCAAATTTAATAAACATTTGCAACCAATTAATAAACATTGCCACAGAACATAGTTATAGTAAACATTATCGTCCAATTACAGCTTAACAAGCAACCAAATTCATAATTTGCAAACAAAACACTAACCTTGAATTTCACACAACCCCAAAAGCGTCTCCCAAAATTTTCATCCTTAAAGGAAATAGTCGATTTTCCTCTCAGATCGCAATAACATTTTGGACCCTCTGTAGAAGTTCCACTTTCACAACTTCTCGAACTACCACTTATGTGTGATTCAGATATTTCAATGGCTAAAAAAATAAGCAGCACCTTACTTAGCAGTACACAGGAAAGAATAGGAAACAAGAAAAAAGAATGAGAAGAAGAAAACCAAGAGAAACAAGAAAACCAAGAGGAAGAAGAAAACTATCGACAGACCCACATTGGGTCAATTCTTAAATGCCATCGACACAGGAAAGAACAAAACCAAGAGAAAAGGGAAAGAAGAAAACCAACAAGAAGAAGAGTCTAGTGTTTCACCTTGACTTCAGAAGAAAATGGGTGGCAAGAGACTATCGGCAGCCGTGAATATGTGAGATTGAATGGAGAGAGGCGAAGGTCGGCTCGTGCGAGAGAGGGGATTCAACAAATTTATCAATAACTCAGTGTGGGCAGTTTGGTCATTTCAAATGGAACAGAAGCACGTGAGACGTATGTGGTTGAAAAATCGTATGATTTAACGATCGATTTAGGAGGGGGCGAAGATTGAATAATTTTTAAAGTTAAGTGTCTCAAATTGCCAAATTGATAATTAGGAGTACCAATTTGATTTTTGTCCATACATACGGGGCTAATTATCACTTTACCCTAAAAAGAAATGATAGACCGGAGGAGGGCAGCCACCCCGGCTTGCCCCCCCTCGGTTAGCCACTGAGTCGGAAGATATGCACATTATTATATGGGCTAGGTGGGTGTGGTGTGTGTGTCGCATCAACAATACCCAGTTCACTAAGTGCTAACTCCAAATTTGTTATAGCATGCGCATTTCATCATCTAGGGGCAGTGGCGGATGCATGGGGTACCGAACCCGGGTGTCCGCCACCCATTGCTCCTCCCAAAAAAAAATTTACATGTGTTTTTTTCATAAGTTGGCCTGGTCCTGATACCCATAGGCCCAGGCCAACTAAAGCTCAGTGACATTATTGATTGCATCTCAGTAACTAATTTTTATTTTCATTTGATTTAGAGGTTTCTTATAGTGGATTTTGTCCTTTGTAAATGACTTGTTGAGTAACAGGTGGAGAGGTGAATAACTTCAAGTTGATTCCTATGAGACATGTAGCAAATACCATTCGAAGAACAAAGCTTTTCAAGCCAAATTACTCCCCTATCATCACAAATTTTTTGTTTCGACACATGTATTTCTCTTCTGGCCAATACTCATTTTCTAGGATCCTTGTATAGGTCAAACCAAAGTTTTGACCACTTTTTGGATATATTTATCCAAGAAACTCTTTTACTAAATCTTGCTTATCTTGAAAATTTTGTTTTTATTATTCAAAGCACGGTTTACCCTCAATTGTTGCTTTATGTGTGAAAGTTGCTTTAGAGAATGTGAATATCTTTCAATTCCAAATTCATAGAACCTATAAAAAATAAATTACAAATGCATCCCCAGTAGCCTTTTGTCAAAAGAAAAATAGGAAGAAAAACAGAAAGGCTCAGTTGTGGTAGTAACCAAAAAAGGTAAGAAAGACAACCCATAGTAGCATCAAGACCACAACCATTAAAATCATCTGTAATTTGTTCCAAAGTTTTAGAATTAAGTAAGGAATTAACTTGAATTAGATCATCAAGAGTGATTTGTGTTATAGGATGAGAGATGACTGGATGAATTATTGCATGATGTGTACATCGAGCAAGAAGTTTTTAAAACTATTGAGAACGAAGTCATTTTGCGATACATGTATTCCAATATTTTTAATTGTCACCTCTCAGTGGTAGGATCCAATATTTTACGATACATGTATTCCAACATTTTCAGAAGACACAAACTCGTAGGATCCAATTGTCACCTCTCAGTCGCAGTACATAGTATGATACATGTATTTCGAATATTTTTAATATTTTTAGTCCTTAATTTTCGACATTGTAACTCTTAAGACAATTTTTTGCATTACGAAGGAATTTTTTTTTGTCATTTCGTCTTTAAAGTTCGATACCCTTGAATTTTAATCCTGGTTCCGCCACTGTGTAGGGGACGAAGGATAAGTCATATAGTGGAACAGAACGGACGATATATTGGTGTTCTGAGAGTGATAAACATCAAAGCACAAATCTACTCAGCGATTGTCATTCGACCGATATCTTTATCAATCTACCTAGGAGGGACAATCAAGCTATATGGCCTTTACCTAACAAGTTGCGCTAGTAGCTAATTGGTTTTATTTACACATTGATAGGGAAAGATCAGTGATCTAGGTGGTTGATCACTTGATGAAAAATGGTCCTGAAACGTCTTTAGACCACCCTTTGAAAAGTTCCCCGCACGGCCTTATTCCCTTTCTTAGATACCGTTTTCCTACTGCTAGTGGTCCTTCCTAACAAGTTGGAAAAGTCGGCAAAAAGATCAAAGTTGGGGGATCACCATGGTTGAGTAAGGGAACCGTGACTTATCAAGAGCCTCAGGAGTCCATTCAACGCACCTGGTCCATGCAATCCTTTTGCATATGGTACCGTATAATAAAGGGAATCTCTGGTTTGAGAAGGAGAGGGAGAGAACGGTTTGCAAACAGGAGAAAGTGTTCTTTCGGCGACGCATATTTGAGGATAAGGAGATAGACGTAAAATTACTCAGTAAGAATCACACTAGTATGCACTCACTTCGTAGGCGATAGCTATTTGTCTGCGTGGAACCTAGTTACGGATCTTACAAGATTGACAACAAAAAGCGATGCATTTTTTTTTCCGCAGAAAGTATAATAGGCGCACCGAGCCGATAATGGACCTGTAGGCTGTGGCTGCAGTTCATTTCAAAAGATATGTCTTTCGAAAGATACAACTCGGAACGTAAGCTCCCAAATGCGCGCGCCATGGGGATGATACTACAGAAAAGCTAAATCAGAAGGTTGTTTGCTATAATTTCATCTTTTCATGTTTTCCGGGAGATTGCCCTGACTAAATATTAGACTTCAGAATTGCCTGAAAAACGTAAGTCTTTCTTTGCAAAGCCAACAAGAAATTTGTTTGATGTGCTTCATGTCTCATAGTACAATATTGGAGTTGGAAACAGTCAGAGAGAGCACATCCAAAGTGTGGAATTAAGGATGGGGAAACATGTCTCTTTTCTCCCTCTCTGTTTTTTCTCTATCGCCGCTGGTCCGGAGGAGGAGGGAGCTTCGGGTCCCTCGTCCCCCTCCTCCTTCCCCTTTTCTTCTCCCCCTTCTTCCTCTTCCGTTTGATGTCTCCACCGATGGATCTGCTGTTTGGTAGTTTAGGTTGGTTTGGTTTTCTGTGCAGGTGGTGTTCGGTCGCCGTTCAGCGGCTTCCGCTCCGTTACCCCCCACACGCGCCCTATGGCTGGACTCGGCATGCCGAGCTCTTCGCCACCATACCCAGCCGCTGCTCATTCGACGGCGCGTGGTCGTTCACGCGCGTCACGCGACGCGCGTGGATCTCACGCGACGCCCCCTTTAGGGGCGCGTACGGCGCCTCTCGCCCCTCGCCACCCTTCTCGCTTCCGTGGTCTGGATTGTGTGGCTTCTGGCCTCCTTTCCCGCTGTGGTTTTGCCCCGCCTACCCACACGCGCCGCCGCCACCGCAGATCTGTTATGTGTCTTCCCGGTTACCCCGGGGGCTTATGTTACGCTTCATTGTAATAAGCCCGTTCGGGCCTGCCTCATTGTTTAAGGTCTGTTTTGTTTTCATTCTGTATTTTATGTTTGCCGTTGTGTTTACGGCTTGTGGTGTTTTTAGTATTGTCTATTTTATGTTTTTAGGCATATTAGTTTGTATTTGCTGCCTTCTGAGGCCTTTCTGCCATTCGTGGCATTTCCGTCCCTTCGGGGACTTTGTAGGGCCTTACGGTCCGTTTGCTCGTTGGCCCGCCGGCTCTTCGGAGTGTCTGGTTCGCCTTTTAGAGTCTCCTGAGGTGTTAAAACCTCATTGATGTTATTATCAATATATATGCTACTTATGCCTAAAAAAAAAAAGGATGGGGAAAAATAAGAACAAAACATACTGGCCCTGATGGTTTGAGCTGGTAGTATGCTAAACAAGAAACTGGGCTAAGTCAGCCCAATGAGAAAATGGCTCAATTTACTACCAACACAGTTTCGATAATGCCCAATCACACTTTCAAAACAAACAGCGAAACTTTGAATAGCGTTTAGTCTTAGCCCTCAAAAGATCCATCCTCAAACCAAACTCGGGCTGGGCTTTATGGGCTCCTTGGTTTTTGCACTGGCCCGTCCCAATGAACATCAGGGCTTTACGGTCCAGTTCTGGATGGGCTTTAGTTCTTTTTTCTTCTTTTAATCTCACCAGTTCATCGCCCCGAAGTTGCTGAAGGCCCAAATCTAGTATGAAGCGATGGAATATTATCATTAAAGCTATTGACTGTGATTTGGGACCTTGTTTCTCGAGTACTCGATCAGTTGACATTGCTATGGTACAACCAGAGATCGAAGAGCATCAAAGTAACACAACTCTTGTATCAAAAGTCACCAAATTTTCTCATTCTGTCTTGGAAAATTTTGCGAGTACTGTGATCCTCCCCCTTTGGTCCTTGTTGATTTTCAGCTATCCTTTGAAATCATTGCGTTCCATGAAGTCATGTACTTCCCTACACGAATGGCTCTGTGAATTACTATCATACTATGATAATGACTCACCACAACTCTCTCTCAAAACCATATTGACTTTCCTTGCATCCAACCAAGCCTCATCATAATCTTCAAGGACTAAATCACCCCACCATCTTTACACTTGAAGGTGCCCACATTGCAATGTGTATATAGATGTCATCCAATGAAATGCATAGATCGACTTTCTACGAGATCATACAAAGCACTCAACACTTTTTTTTCCTTAAGTCACAATCGCATCAACTATAGTGACTGAAGTCCGGAGGCAATTATTATAAGAGCAGATGATTCGTCAGAAAAACCGATGACCATTTACATGAGAAGAGCACAAAATTAAGGGATATAAAATACAAATCAAATACGTTTTTGAACTTCAATTAAAACTCATCAAATATATGTCTATGAGGTTGAAAATCTTTCAGGATCATAGAGAAACTAAAGTCTTGATAAATTTTAAACCATAAATACTAATTTGATAAGTTTTAAAGTTTAAGAACTTACTTAATTTTCGCACAAACCACATGAACCAACTTTGTATTTATCTCCAAAATTAAATACCTTGATTTCATTGGTCATCGAACTAATCCTTAGAAGTTCTACTTAGGCCTAATTTAAGTTGATATATATATATATGGATCTGGACCATAGGAACCCGAGAAGAAAGAAAAAAAATTTACACAAAGGACGTCTAAGCACAATACTAAATAACGATTTGGGGGCAGTCGAGTGTTTTCTTTTTTCCATTTTTGATTAAATGATTTTCAGAAGAGGAAAAAGGGAGAAAAGGCCTATGATCCATTTAAAGCAGTCCCCTAATTAAAAGGAGAGGTGGAGCTATCTCTTGTGACTGTTCCTGTCATTAAAGCTTTGAAATTAAAAGCTACCATATGGGATAAGTAAATAGGTTCAATGGTCGCTTATAAAAAATGAAAAAAAAAAGTTTAATGTTCAACTAATCAATCATTTATACAGGCATGCAATAGTACCATATATCCACCATCAAGTTGTGCTTATGCCTAAAGATATCTACCAATTAATTTGCAACTAGAAAATTCGGCGATCGATATGTTTCTGATACATGGAACATCAGGTTGCGTGGTCCTCGGGCTTCAATTAACCAAGTTGTATGACTGATCAGTACTACTGCCCAATGACGATGATTTATTGATCTTATCTATTGTTTGTCTCGGAGGCATTTTGAACTGGCGTTGGTGTTCTCTTACAAGGACTGCATGGTTAGTACGTACTAAGGCGTCTCGATCAGATATCATTTGTTGCCCACATAAATTATATGCAATGGCTACTTCTGTTGTTCATTTCGTTGTACCAAGGAAATATTGAAGGAAAATTTATATATAGACAATCACCTCGATCGCCTTCATGCATAAAATGCTAGCTAATATACCAAGACCCACACTGATATATGCATGATCTATCTGGATATATATGCTATTGCGAGAGGGAGAGGGAGAGGGAGAGGGAGAGGGAATCCAAGTTGGAGCCTATTGTTCATGACTTGGAGCTACAGAAGGGGGTTTAGAGAGGAACACAAGCAAAGAATGCATGAGATTGTGCCGGAAAGTAGACTAAAATGAAATGACGTGGTGATCTGTGTCTAGAAGAAATGGGAACACACCCATATGGCCTTGTGAGGGCGGCAAAAATATATATCCCCCGAACAGTAGACTTCTGCAGATCCATGGTTTCCCTCCCCCAAATCACTTTTCCGCCTCATCCGCATGTATACCTGAAGACGGCTTCATTTCCGCCCTACAAAAAATCTTCTTTTTCAAACCACATGATATCACTTAGCCTTTTCGTGTCCTTGTCCTTAATGTTTATCCCAAAACCTTCATGTGATGATGTCTCTTACATTCCTTGATTATTTTAGGAAAGTGGGTTTCCTTCTCTTCGTGTCGATGATTTTGGGAGCGTCCATTTTGTTCTTAATTGGCACGTGATTTCTCGTAGGGTCTTTTTTAAAAAAAAAATCTAATGGGTGAAATTTTATTTTACAGATATGAATCTACAGTTTGCAACAGAACCCGGCTGAAACCTAGAAGATGCCTTAAAAATGAAGCGGGTTTCACTATAGTCTATTATTATGACTAGCATATATATCATCTTTGCCTTTCTCATAATTCTTTTTTGGGTAAAGTTATTTTGAGCTTTTAAACTATCAAGTAAATTATAAATAAGGTCACAAACTACCAATCTTGACACATTGAATCTTCCAACTTCCACAATTGATTAAATCGCGTCCTGAACTAAAATCTGACGGTCACAATCGTGCAACGTGGCTCATTTATAACATACGTGACACGAGTTTGACGGTTAGATTTTTTTTAGGAGAGCAAATTGATGAAATTTGGTAGTTCGTAGACTCAATGTGTCAAGATGGTAGTTTGAGACCTTATTTATAATTTACTTGATAGTTTAAGGAAGCAAAATGACTTTTTCCCTTCTTTTTTCTTAACCTTTGGCCTTCTCATAATAAATGTGTCAAGATGGTAGTTTGAGGCCTTATTTATAATTTACTTGATAGTTTAAGGAAGCAAAATTACTTTTCCCCTTCTTTTTTCTTAACCTTTGGCCTTCTCATAATAATTGATCAAACCTATAGCTATTAATTTTACAGCTAGAAATGAAGTGGAACCCAAAATAATTAATACTCATGCAGTTTTAGATCATCTATAAATTTGATTATTTTTCAATACTGATCGATCGAAACATAGAAGAAGGCCATTTTTTTTACCAAGAACTTAACTCGTTAAGTACATATATAGACTTCAAAAAAATAATTTAGAACCTCCGATCAATTAAGTTCCAGCTTCTTTGAACATCGAAGTAATTTCTTTCAAAAAGTTTTTCGTCCCAGTCCCAACCTGTCTGTTTAGACCCGAGGTTTGCTTGTCAACGTATACCGTCTTCTAGTTTCGATTTGAAAGATATCTATAGAGAACATTATTTGTGCCATATTTTTCTCGAGGAATCTTTCAAGTTTCATCTCAAGAAGAATTAAGAGAACTGTAGCCTATGCTACAGAACAGTACTATTGATACCATTTCATGTACGAGTGAGATGCTGGGTAGGCCAGTATGGAAGTTGTCTTTACTGCTGTCTTTGACACTGCTGCAGCAGTGCAGCTGTCATCTGTTGTCTTTGACCATATGATTTTCAATTTGTTGACCCATATAATGCACAATGCCAGCATCCATTCAAATGACCTTTAAGAAAAACAATTAGGACGGCTTATATAGCGTTATTTATGTCTCTTCTTTCTTATCCTCAATGTTCATGAATTTACTTCTTTTTCATAACCACAGCTTTGATATTACTGCATATGAATGCTAAGTTTGTTTCCCTTCAACTTTCCGAGAACTGTACAAGAATGACGAAAGTTTGAGATCTAAAGTTTAGCCACATGACTTTTAAATATCCCTCTTGGCTCCATCGTAGTGGAATGTCGACGAGATTATGCAGTTTGCATGTTCAGGAATCAAAGGCTGATAAACGGGAACCCAAAGGGAATATCACCAAACTAGCTTCGTATTTTCTGAAAAATGCATGCGATCGCCTGTATATTAGTTATATCACTCCACCGATCAGTCTAAACCCTAATTCTGCTGCATGAGCTGGGGATAATAATTAAGTACCGACTAAAATGGTGTTAAAGATCAGCACCTATTTCTCTAGAAGAACCTAGGACAGCTAAAAAAATTCGGCAAACAATAGAGAAGTCTGGAGAGAAGTTAAAAATCTGGATACGCAGGCAAAGAAAGAATTTTCTGGAGAGAGCTACACCGACCTAGATGCCGACCTAATGAATGAACGGTAAGCCTTAACCCACCGACTTACCCTTCCTATAATAGAATACAGAACACCTCCTTTTGTGTTAAGAATAAAAGTGATGACAGCCGTGTAGCAGGAGTGAAAGAAAGAAGTGCAAAAAGTGGAGTGAGTGACGTGAGGGAAAAAAACAGGGTGTAATGTGCTTTTGTGAAGTTTGTGTGGGTCTCTTTTATTGTAAAAGTTTTGTTTCATTTATATAATAAGCTTTTCTTCAAAGCTTATTAGCTGCTAGTTTATTCAACAATATGGTATAAGAGCTACTCGGGCTGCATTTGTGTTCTAAAATTTTACACTCTCTAAAATTTTAACACAATAAAATATTACAATATAATTTCTCTTCTCCCATCAAATCATTACTTCTCACTACAAAAAATATAAAAAATTACCTCTCTTCACTTTTTCACTAAATCCAATACCTAAAATTTTAACAACACTAAAATTTTACAAAACAAACACACCCTCGGTTAGTGACGGGTATCAAAGTGAGACGGTTGAGGTTATTTCAGAGTTACGTATGGAAAGAGTTGTTGGTAAAGAGTCAAGGCGGTCAGAAACCGTGTTAAGGTGTTTCTCTAGAAATCATTGTTCGTGTACAATTTGAGATTGTGAAGCTCGATAGTCTGAAACTAAGCTTGCTTGGGAGGATGTGAGGCGACACCAAGTCACGATGGCGGATCTCCAATTTGCTAGCACAATGGAGAAGTTTAATTACCATAATTATTCTACCTGATAGACGTGCATGAAGTCATACTTGCAGGGTCAAGATTTCTAGGAGGTCATTGGAGGGCTCCACGCCACCTTCTGCGGAGAATGTCGATGCACTCTGAAAGTGGCAAATTAAGGCTGAAAAAGCTTTGTTCGCGATCAAGATAACCGTTCAGGAAGAAATGCTGGAGCACATCCGACACGTCACCACACCGAAGGATGCACAGGACACATTGGCAGCCAGTTTCTCAAGGAAAAATGATATGAGGCTTCAACTATTGAAAACGAGCTCATGTCAATTACGCAGCGGGAGCTCACGATTAATCAATATTTTACTAAGGTAAAGTCTCTTTGCGGTGAAATTTCTGAGTTATACTCTTCTGCAAAAATTAATGAGCAACGTATGAGGAAAATTATTATCCATGGGTTAAGACCCGAATACCATGGATTTATTACTGACGTCCAAGGTTGGCCCTTAGAAGAGTTGGGAAATTTACTGGTCAATCAATAAACCTTAGCAAAGCAATTAGTCAGGATTTCAATAAAGAATAAAGAGGAGGCATTGTATAGCAACAGGAGAGGTCGACATAAATTTCGGAGGGGCTCCGACTTTAAGAAGAAAGACAAAGATGATGAAGAGGAGAAAGAGGAAGAAGAGTTGCCAGCTCCACAGAGTAGAAGCTCACAATCAGGGGGAGCTCAATGGAAAACAATCAATATTGCAGACAATAGAATGATAAATGTTATAATTGCGGTCGAAGAGGACGCTGTGCTCAAGATTGTAGATTCAAGAAAGAGCATGTTGAAGGAAATTTGGTAACATCCGGCAATCACCAAGGTAAGTATGATAGTGATGATGAATGAGACTTTCATGAGTGAGACTTTGAAGTACTCTCCACTCTAGTAAGCCTTGGAGATGAAGTCTACTCAGAAGAAGAGATAGACTTTGATGAGATAGCCATATATGCTATTGTTGAGCCAAAAGATGGCCAACATGTAGATTTTGAGGTAGTGGAGGAATTCATATCTCCAATTAGTGGAAATGAAGACGAGTCAGATATGTTTGGCAAACAAGAAAGAGAAGAGATACCATGGCAAACTAGTGTGTATATAACACCAAATGAAGAGACAGAAAAAAAGGTACGAACATAACTGATGCTGAAGAATTCATTTGTGATGAAGATTTAATTATTGGATTGAGATATTTCAACGACACTGTTGACAAAGAGAATGAGAAGGTTGCTCCAAAGGTAAAGAGTAAAATTTGGAATTTGGTGTCAAGAAATCTCGATGAAGTCAAAGCACAATTAACGGTTGAGAAATCAAAAAACAACAAAAACATTTAGAGAATCAGCAGATACGAAGACAACATATTATTGGGTTGAAAATCGAGGAGAAATAAGTGCTGAGATGAGTGTTAAAGATCAGCACCTATTTCTCTAGAAGATTTTAGGACAGCTAAAAGAATTCGACAAACAATCGAGAAGTCTGGAGAGAAACTGAAATAAATGGTTAGCATTCCAGAACTCGAGACTAATGACAGTAATTTTTCTAGCCGTTGTTTGATTAATCAATTCAGAGTAGAAGATGTTGTTTCCGACAAGCTGGGACGTAGGGCTGTTCACCGGTACCGGCGGTGTGCCGGTTAACCGGCACCGCCGCCGGTACAGACACCGTCCACCGCTCAACGCTTATAAGCGGAGGTGGAGGCGGTTTCTATTTTCACCGAATAGCGGTGAAAATAGCGATGGCGGTGAAACCGCCCACCGCTGGGGGGTTCACCGCCACCACCGTTAAAAAAAAAAAAAGGTAGGTGTGAGAGAGCTGCGGGGGAGAGAGGGGGGGGAGAGAGAGGAGGGAGTGAGAGAGGGAGAGGGAGAATTGAGAGAGAAGTGGGAGATGGAGAGAGAGAGGTGGGAGATGGAGAGAGAGAGAGAGTTGAGAGAGAAGTGGGAGATGGAGAGAGGAGGGAGTGAGAAGATCCGAGAGGGAGAGGGAGAGTTGAGAGAGAAGTGGGAGATGGAGAGAGGAGGGAGTGAGAAGATCCGAGAGAGGGAGAGGGAGAGTTGAGATGGAGAGGGAGAGGTGAGAGGAAAATAGTGGAAAAATAATTAAAAATTATCTAAAATTAAGTATGATTCCTAAAATTCTTTTTTTATTTCTTTAACAAATTAATGGTTTCTTAATTTACATCTAATGTTATTCTAATAAATGAATAATTTCTTAATTTATATTAAAGTCAAATTCAAAGACAACTCAATATAAAATTTGAATTTATATTATCTAAAAATTATCTCTTAATTTATATTTAAAATATTAATTGCATTTAAAGAGAAGTGAAGAAGAGAGAGTAGAGGGAGAGAGAGAGAAGAGAAAGAATTAATTTTCAATTGAAATTTTTCTTCAAATTTTTCTCTATTAATTTGCATTTAAAATCTTAATTTGTATTTAAAGAGAGGTGTGAGAGAGAGAGGAGGAAAGGGAGAGCTCGGTAGAGGGATCATGGGAGAGAGAGAGAGGATTCCTCAAGAAAGAAAGGGATAATGGGAGAGAGAGGAGAAAGAAAGAATTAATTTTTAATTTAAAAAATTACCTATAATTTCTCTCTCTCTTAATTTTCATTGAAAATCTTAAATTGTATTTAAAGAGAGGTGAGAGAGAGAGGAAGAGCTTGAGAGAGAGAGGGGAGGAAAATAGAAATATAATCATGATTCTTAAAAAAATTTCTCCATCCTTCCAATAAGTAAGCAATTTCCTAATGTGCATCTAAATTCAAATTCAAAAAAGACAACTCAACAGAATTAATTTTAAGTTGGAAAATTATCTCTCTTAATTTGCATTTAAAGCCTTTTTATTTCGTAATTGATATATATGAAAAATTATTAATGAGAATTTTATTTTGGTGATGAGCTTTTTATTTCGCGCATTGTATTATGTAATTAATCATCATGAATTTGAAAATCTCCACTAACCATTAAGGTTTTATGCCTCACTTTCCCTCTTAGTCTCTCTTTGCCCAAATAGCTAAACGGCCCAAAAAAATGGCCCAAAAAAAAGTGGTCCAACGGTAGGCGGTTAACCGCCACCGCTAACACCGCCACCGCTATTATCAGGGGCGGTAGCGGTGGAAACTTTTTTTTTCACCGCCCAAGGCGGTGGCGGTGACGGTGGGAGGCATAACCACCACCGCCACCGCCAATGCACAGCCCTACTGGGACGTACGTGAGAATACTATTTCAATTTCAGCACAAACTTCTGTACGGGACAAAATTAACACAAATTTTAAAGTTGGACAACAGCTATCAGTGCTTTCGGACATTAATATGCCCTGGGTTACATCAAGTTTTTGATCCACAGTACTTTTTGACATTCTAAAGCAGGGGCCAACTTAAAGAATCTCAATACAAGCAAGCATTTGATACGTTGCTTTCACTTTGGTTTGCTTAAATATTTTGCCACTATAAAAGATAACACATCTTGTTTTCGCATCGTTGGCACAAATAAATGGGACTTTCGTTCAGAGTTAGGACCTTCTTTCTCTTCGCAAAGGGCCGATAGGGTAGTGAGACCCACTTCATGTCTAGTAAGACCCAGCTGTATAGAAAGGGCAGATCAGAGGATCCTGTACTGAGAGATAAATACAAAATTAGAGCTGATTAACGATCCCGCTCCTCTCTTAGTGACAAGTTACCTTCTCTTCCTTATGCATGGCATGGGAGCTCCAAAGACAAAGATGAAGGATAATATTGTTCGTGCTTTCCCTGCTTTGGTAACACTTGAAGTGATCCAGGAATGTTAAAATAGCTACTAAATAATTAAAGACAATCATTTAGCTGCTGCTCTAACTATTACACGGAACTACAAGTAGTTCAATATTATGGGAAGCAAACCAAAACCCAGGTTATCCGGAAAGCCGCATAAATGGAGATCATAGTCTGTCAGTTGGTTCGACCTTGACACATCAAAACTCACTCATACATAAATGACATACCTACATAGCCTCAATTTTTTCCAGATTCCTTCTATAGCCCCCTTTCTTAAAGTTGACTAGGTTCGAGACCTTTCCTAGCTCATATCTCATGGCCAATTGGAAGCGCCTCTTTTTCTGCCTAATACAGCAACTTGGACCTTGTCACGACAGTGAACGTCCCGGCCACTTGCTTGTGGCTTGGCTTGTTTACACTTTACATCAAGTGCACGCCTATAAATAGATAGACTAATTAAGCTTTGACGATAGCGAAAAAAACGGATGAGAAATCTGGCCTAATAACCTTCGTTTCATAAGATGTGACTCCTACCTGAACAGTGCAATTTTGATAATACTTGAACCACGAACATGAACAGTGTAGTTTTTATACCTTGACCTTAAGATTAAACTTTGGGATACATGCACTGCTGACAGTGCTAATACTACGCAAATCAAGTGTGTGTATATATATATATTAAAAAAAAACTTGGGAGTGATTTTACTGACACAAACCTAACCCATATAATTTGTCCCGACTCCCAAGGTTGTTTCTAAGTTTTCAAGGTTGTTTCTCATCATGAAGAACCAGTGCCCTTTTATAACTGGCATGAATCTAGCCCTGGAAAAGAAAAGAAAAAAAGTAAGAGGGAAGCAGAGACTGCCAAATGAATACGGGGGGAGCAGTCGGCCGCGCAAATGAATACGGAGCCAGAGGCAGAACAGTCACCCAAAGACCCCAACACCTGTGATATTTTTCTCTCTGAAATTAATATAATATTAGGGAGTGTCTCCGAGAACGATTCCCTTTACATCGGGATCTGCTGATATATTTCATTGCCCCTCACCCATATCTCTTCCTTCTATTATTCTATTACTTCATTTATCCATTAAAGATAAGATAAGAGGATCCTCGACTCAATTTTTTAATATAAAATGTAGAGAGCCTTTTGTTTTCTGTTAACAAGTTACGCTGGTCTTCGTTTTCTACGACTTCATTTATCGCATGTTTGGGGTCTTAATAAATCCGATAAATTAAACAAACTTCAAAATTTTTAACTTTTATATCTACACACTTCACTTTTCATAAACTTCAATAAATCTCAATAAAGTAAAGATTCTCAAAATTTTGGGAATATTCCCCAATATTTTGACAAACAAACATCCCCTTAGTTCTTCAGATATATTTTTGTATTTTTATTTTTTTTAAAGATAGTTTAAATTTTTTTGAGATTGGTGAAAAATTTGTTAAAAGTTGTTGGAATTTATAAAAAAGTTATTGGGATTAGTGAAAATGTATTGAAATTAATGAAAAAATGAGTAGAAAACATTTTAAAATTTTTTTGAGACATAAAACAAACATAGCCTAAGAATTTGAATTCAAATTTTTAAAATTATAGTCATGATATTATTTCTACACTAATGAAAATATAACTCAATATTAATTTTTTTACAAACATAAGTACAAATTCTTAAAACACTTTAAATCTTAAAAATCACACCAAAACAAACATGACTTATAATAAAGTGATAAACCTTGGCAAGGGATTAAAAAAAAAAGAAAGTTAGAAATACCAATCACAAAAAGGCCATCTAACTAGCTATCAAATTTCGGAGCCTCATTTCGGTTGCAATTGGCATAAAACCTTGGGCATGCAGTTCCTGTTTTCTGTGGACCCCCAGCCCGGAGCTTGATTCACTCTGCATACATTACCGCATACGACCCTACAAATTAACGAGTTTAATTTGTTGTTTAAGTCTCATTTCATGTTGTAATTAGGAGGTGCTGATGGGAAATTAATTCAACAGCATCATCTTGTTACATAATCGGTGCAGTTGTTTTTGAAATCATAATCTCCAGAAAAGGGTTGAACTCCAAAAGGGTCAAAATTTCCGCTTGTTTTACTTAGGGCTGCACAACCGAAAATCCGACCCTGTTTTTGAACCAGAATCCGATCGGACCGAATTTTCAGTTGTACCTAAAATGAAGGATCGGACCACTTGGTTCAGTCTAGACCACTTAGGGCTTGTTTGGTTGCGGATTGAGAATTTGATTCAGGATCGAGGTTTTGGTTTTGGTTATATAAATGGTCCATACTGATTTCATTTTTTTCCGAAGTTTTTTTTTTCAGCTCACATCTTAAGATTGACTTAATTTCGAAGGGCCAAGGGGGAAGGGACTCATGGGACTAGGGAGAGCATCAAACCACATAGTTTTGACTTATGATATTTATTTTTTAAGTTTAAAGTTTGTATTAAAAAATTAAAAAATATATTTATTTATTATTTAAATTAATAAATCCAGACCGAATATAATCGATTTTTTAAATATGGTCCGGATCGAATCGAATTTGGACCACAAAACCGGTCCGATTAGACTTTGTGGTCCGATTCTATCTGCCATCCGGTTCTATGCAGCCCTATATTTACCCTTTTTCAGTTACCAAGATATCCTCTAATTGGCGTGGAGGGACTATCCGAATACATCTATTCTGTACCTCGTAAAAAAGCACTAAAGATAAAAATACACTGTAGTTTGGTGCCCTAGTCAATCCAAATATAAAAATGGGCAGGCACTTGAGTGGGGAAATAGAAAAACAAATTACAAGGGGCTACCGGTTAGTTTAATGTCGATAGAGG
Organism: Myrica gale; assembly: GCA_963930655.1. Lineage (NCBI taxonomy): Eukaryota > Viridiplantae > Streptophyta > Magnoliopsida > Fagales > Myricaceae > Myrica > Myrica gale. Next base: position 8,716,948 of record OZ005606.1, on the reverse strand, counting down.
TAGACAGGCCCCATTTGCCTTTTCTAATGCTATAAGGTCATGTGTAAGTGTGTAAAAACTAGGGAGGAGATAGAAAGAGAAAGAGGCTTAAACACCATAGAGGCAGATGAAAAGAAGGGAGAGGGCCCGGTAGGCGAAAAGTCGATAATGGAAGTAGCCTTCATCCTCCCTGTAAGGCTGTACCTGTTCCCACCTATCCAAATTATATATGTAGCCCATATCTTCCATTGCTCCAAGCTTCAAATGACTGCATATGTAACGATTCAAGGACAAATACTAGTCACATCTGTACTTTGACTTCAAAATGACTAGTCAAGGTTGCTCTTGAAGCTCCTTGAATTATTATAAAGCTCAGTTCAACCTAGTAATGTCTCAATGTGAGACTTGACCCTTATAGAACAAATCACTCATTCATTCTCTTCTCCCACTTCACGTGAGATTCGGAGTATCACAACATATCTTTGCAAGTAAATGATGATTTTGACGATAGATTTGTAATGTCAAGTGACTATGCACATGAATAAGATATTATCTTAAATTGGGGCTCTTTATATAAACCGGCAATTATAATTTTTTTTTTCTAACTGGATATCAAGGTCAGCATACGCGTACCTCGACTTACCTAAGGATTTATGCCTATATAAATCAGACAATTATTATAAAGTTTTGAACTTAAAACTACAATTAATAGACTGTTTACCGTCCACCACGACAAGAGAGAGAGAAACTTTGGTCATGTTGAAATCAAACACCAACAAGGCCCATCAACAAACAAATGATTAGTCTATGTTTTGTTCATTTGACTTAGTTCTTCAGATTAAAGCAAATCAAACACACATGCTGAATTGATTGATGGCTAATTTCTCTCATACCTTTTTTCACATAAAATAAGGTATACTAAACCATAATTTCGAGGCCTTAATTAGAAAGTTAGCTACATAGACAAGGCAAACCTTTTAAGATAAACGATACAAAAGGGGAAGTCGCGTGAGAGTGAGAGGGCCGTTACTATATTTAGGTTGTGTTTTAATATTAAAATTTTCGAAAAATTAAAATTTTATAGTATTAAATTTGGTAAAAAATTAAAAAAGATATAATTTTAATATTTATTACAGTAAAAAATAATATTTATTACCGCAATACACGCACGAAACCAATGCTACGTACCTGTGAGTGGATGAAGAGATATTCACTATTTAGTATGTTCTGTGGCGGGTGGCCGTTCGGTCTTTAGAGGGCGTTTGAATGTAAAAATGTTGGGTTGAAAATGTTGATAAAGATATTTTATAGAATTTGATGAAAAAAATAAAAAGAAGATTTAATTAAATATTATAATATTATTTTGTAATTTGACTTTATAATTGTGTAAGAAACGTTGAGCGGTAAAAAATTTCAACCAAACACCCCCTTTAACACCTTCTCGCAAATTCCCAGGCACCACCCGGGGACCAAATACCAGTTCTCTCCCCACGTCACCTTCCACATCACCGGTCTGACATGTCAGATAAAAAACACTGAAATCTGCCACGTGTAGAAATCAACGTGGGTGAAGACATAACTATGGCCGATCTTCCCGCCATCCTTCACGGGGCCCAAAAACCGAAACCGAAGTGCCATTAAAAAAACCCAGTGCTATAACAGTCCCAGACGGTCCTTACATAACCCCCCTGAAATAAAAACCTCACCCAGATAGTATGCCTTAGGATTTTTTTTACTGGACAATGACCAAGAGTTTAGGATTGCTTCAAGTTTTAGCACAATTTGGTAAAATAGACCTCTTCCTATGCCAGATTTAATTGTATTGTAACTAAATCCTGTGTCTAAATAATAATGAGTAAAATGATAGAAATTAGTATTTATGGCTCTCTTATATCCATATTTAGTTTGATGACTTCTTACATCCTGAGTAAATTTGTGTGAAATTGTGTGCGCGGCACAACAACGTCGTATTCATAATTGGTGATAATAGGCTTCTGCTGCTGTTGCGAAATCCCACTGACTCCGTTTGAACTATATTCGACATTACGTTTCTCTTCGGACAGTCCCACGTGGCGGTCATGTCAGTGGGGTCCAGTGCCCACGGCCCCCGGTTATGGATACATTCGATGGTCTGCCCCAGCCCCCAGTTGCTTCACCACTCTCCCTCTCTCTCTCTCTCAATAATTCCGGCCAGTTGGTGTCAGATTCCGGCATTTTTTGTCAGACTCCCCGACCACGCATCTCTCTCTATATATACCCCCTCTCCCTTCCCTTTACCTTATACACGAGAGTACAACAAAATCAAACATACACATTACGCGCACGTAATAGGCAATAGTCATCAACACAGTACCATTGGTCATAAAGCCCTCGTGTGCTGCGTTTGGCATCGGATAGCGCAAGCTTGCCTAATCCTCAGTAGCACTTCCAATACACCACTTTTTTACTCGCCAATCGCACTGCGTACTTTACCAGAGCAAAAGCCGGTGCCTTTTTCCTTCTTTGTTTCTTGAAAGGGTCTTTTGGTTTTTTGCTTTGGGGAGGTGATGAACAGGGCGTTACCAGAACTGTTGCACTGTCTGAACGGGCGAAGGAACGCTATGGACATGACGGTGCTGGAGAGGCAGAGGGCTCGCGCGAAGTGGCAGCAGCAAGAGCAACAGAGCTACTTTGGAGGCAGTGAGTTTGGTGGTCTGTTTTTGGAGCCAAGTCAGGAGGCTCAAGTTGGCAATTTTCAGGGTCTGGTGGGTGGCGTTGGTTCGGTGTTCGCCGGTGAGGTGGCCGCCCGGTTAGTTAAGCCAGACCCGAGTTCGGAAAGTGGGTTGCCTGAGTTGGGCAGGTTTGAGTTGTCCAATATGGGGTTTGGCTCTGATGCGTTGATGAATGGAAGTACTACAGGGTTCCATATAAACTCCCCCACTTCAATGACTTCTGGCTGCCCACCAACGGTGGCGGCAATGGCGCCCGAAGAGAAAGGAAAAGTGTCAGTTCCGGCGGAGAAGATGAGTTCTGTGGCTGGCCGAGAAAGCTTCAAGAAGAGGAAGGCTGATAAGGTGCAGAACACCAAGGTTTGTGCGTGTTTGTTTTTGTTCGAGAGTTTCCTTACGTTTACCGTGAACGATGCCAAAAAGAAAACCCCCTTTAAGTATTCAATGCCTACATTATTTCCGGCAGTATAATTAATTATCTCGTAATTGTGCAATTTGCAATCTAGTGTAATGAAAAATACCTGATTGCTCTGTGTTAAATGAATCCCCTGTTCCTACGAGAACTTTTCTTCAAAGCACAAGCTCCACTACTCTTCTGAAATAATAGTTACGACTCATGGCAGGCATACAAATTGTACTTTTTAACGACTTAAGAAACGTAAGATTTTAAAGAATCACTCTTTGGCTGGTTTTGGTGAAATTGCTAATGATGATCTCTCGTGCTTATGCCTAGGTCGGTGCTGAAGAAGACACCAAAGACAAGAAGAGCAAAGTGAGCGCTGAGGAGGGGGAATCAAAGATCACCACAGAGCAAACCAGCACCAAAAACAACAGCAGCGCTACCAACAATAGAGAGACTTCTGCTGATACTTCGAAAGAGAATTCAAAAGCTTCTGAAGTTCAAAGGCCCGATTATATACATGTCAGGGCACGTCGCGGCCAGGCCACAGATAGCCACAGCTTAGCGGAGCGAGTGAGTAGGAATCATGTTATCTTCTTTCTTCAGGCATCTACTTGCCGTCTGATCAGCATTTTTTGTTTTCTCGAATTTCTCTTGAGCAATTTGTGTGGTACTCATGTATAACGTGTTTTGCAGGTGAGAAGGGAAAAGATCAGGGAGAGAATGAAGTATCTTCAAGATCTAGTGCCAGGGTGCAACAAGATCACAGGGAAAGCTGGAATGCTTGATGAAATCATCAATTATGTCCAATCTCTTCAACGACAAGTAGAGGTACCTTCGCCTACAAGTCTTCATAATCTTTATGATTTTTCTATAATTCGTCAATTATATCGTATTCACGTGTGCTGAATCGTGTCTTCTTATCATTACAATACGCAGTTTCTCTCCATGAAACTAGCTGCAGTTAATCCAAGGCTTGACTTTAATATTGAAGATTTCTTCGCAAAAGAGGTAAAGGTTAAAAGAGTTGTTTATTTGCAATAAACCAAGCATACGTTAACCATCCATTTGGGTCCAATGAAGAATGAATAAAATGACAGAAATTGATTGGCTTGAAAATGCTAGCTAGAAAAGTCACTTTTCCGTCCTCCTATTCCTTGGGCGCGGCTTTAGGTGTCCACTGTTTTCCTATGTTGCTAATTCTCGTTTGCTTCAATATAAACAGCTGTTTCCTGCTTGCTCAGCCGGTTTTCCTACAACTGGAATGTCTTCCGAAATGACGAATCCTGCCTATCTTCAGTTTAATCCTGTACAACAATTGGTTTCATGTTGTGGGTTGGAAATGGGGATGAATACACCTGATATGGCATTTCGACGAACCATGAGTGCACCTGTATCACTCCCCGAGACGTATCTTGACACATCTTACATCACTGTAATTGTTCCTATACTTTTTGTATTTCTGTGTTCTACTATCCCCCTTTAAACTTCTCTGTTTTCTAATATAAATCAGACTTTCTCTGCAGCAACTCCAGCCTTCTTCAACTTGGGATGCTGATTTACAAAACCTTGTAAATCTGGAGTTCCATCAAGGAAAATCGACATCCTATGCATCCCAACAACTCACAGGTAGATAGAGCCAGCATCTCAAAGTTTCTCATTTGCGTTCCATCTTTCCATCAGTTTAAAGCGCATCAGTTTAAAGCGGAATGCGGTAAACTGGATATTTTGACCTGCTGTAAAGACCATGTACTGCCCTGTCACTGATTTCGCTCGGAAACTCTGGTTTCCTTTTCTACTGAAAAAGAGAGCTGCTTCTAAGTATCTATCTTTTTCTTCCAATATAATCAAATCCAAATATTTTTTCAGCGACCAAATACACCACCAACTGTTCTAATAGAAAGTAGTAGTAAACAGAGGTGTTGTGCGCTTGGCTGTAAACAGAGGTGTTGTGCGCTTGGCTGTATCCCAAATAATTGCTATAATCACCACCATTCAATGGTGAATGTGCTTCATACATGAACTTTTTTTTCTTATGATGCGCTTGCTCAATTAGTCACAGCACCAAGTAGGGTTGATAAATACTTTTACACTTTCTGCCCACAAACTCCATGAAACACCCTTTTTTGACACGGTACATGCATGTCAAATGACACATTTGCTTCTCTTGGAGGATGGTTGACCCTAAAAGCACTCAATTGTTTTTCCAGGTTCTATTGAAGCTAGCAACCTAAAGATGGAGATCTGAAGGAAAAATATCCATAACAATTCCTTTGACGAGTCCAGTATTTTTTTGCCCAGTTGAATTCAGTACAGAAAGTATATATTGTTTTTATGTACACTTGAGTCATAGTATGAATAAAATCATTACCTATTAATCTCAAAGATCTTCATTTGCTGACAGAAGATTCTGGAGGAGAGAGAGGCTCTGCCTTCTCTCTAGTTTTTTTTTTCCCTTGCACACTCCCATCTTGCTGTGGTCTGGGTGGACGGGAGGAGCTCCTGCTCCTCTCCTCCCCCTCTTTTCTCTTGTTCTGTTTGTTCCTTTTCGTTTTTTTCTTTTTCGTTACCTCTCTGTGGTGTTTGCTTGCGGTCTTTGGTGGGGACCTTTGCTTTTCTTGTTGTCTTTTGATGCCTGGTGCAGCTTTCGTGCTGGAGGGTCGATCTCAGTGACCCCTGTTCTGCCTCTCTCTTCCTCTCCGGCAACCTTCCTTCCCGCACTTGAGGCCTTACGCGTTCCTTTGGGAGCGCGTGCATCTCACACACGTGGAAGCTTGCTGGTTTCCAGGCCTTTCTCCACCCTTTTTGGCTGGGAGTTCGTGGATGCTCCTTCTCTGCAGGCTCTGTCATCCGAGGATCTCAAGGGAAGTGGGATCGAGATGCTGTGCAGCCTCTCCTCCGGCGACCGACGTCACTGCGTTTGGCGGTGCTTGGTTTGGTTTTGGGCCTTTGGGTCCGATTTGGTTTGTGGGTTCTCGTGCCTACTTTGCTCTCTGTAAAGGGCTTTATGCCCGTAAGTCTAGTAGCCGGCCCTTAGATTGTTGGGTTACTCGAGTCTTGCTTTTGTTTTCTTTTCCTACGGTCTGTCCGGTCGTGTTGTCTTGTGTTGTGTTTCTTTTCCGGTGTTTTGTCCGGTTTTGTAAATGAATGTTGTTGTTTGCCTAGAAAAAAAAAGATCTTCATTTGCTTGCTTTCTGTAGTCTTTCACGACATATTGTGATTGACACGATAGAGATACGAAAGAAAAGTAGATGGAGATGGATCACCAGACCAAGAGTGGGCACAGACGAGTACAGAAAAGGACTAATCCAAACTAGTAAACATCCTCCCCAGCCCCCAATTACCCAACTTTTTGCTATTCCAATCAACACTGAAGATGCCTAGATAGGAAAGAGTACAAATTGAAATATACTGCCTCAACTGTCAGAAAATATCGAGTAATATGCAAATGGAATATGTCGCTTTAATCCAGTGGCACAAATTGTCCCTCCTAGGCTCATATGGATGAAACCGTGCGACAATGTTAAGCACTCTCGTGAAGGACACAGGACATGAGCCTACTGGTGGACCGCTAGAGTTTCGAAATCGAGTTCCCTTTTCGAAACTCGAAAGAGTAGTACTTTGATTGAGAAGCTGATAATTGTGCAGTAGAATGTGGAGTGAGGCACCTTTAGTCATACTCATACGCACAGAGAGGGAGAGAGAAAGAGAAAGAGAGGACGAACACATCCAATCCTTCCATATTCAATTCGTTTGAGTGGTCTCGTTGCAATCCCAGTTCGTTCAACATTAAATTCGAGTAATTTGGTTCTGCAAAAATAGGCGTCACATGGACTGTCATTGGTGTATTCCGCCGCTTTAGCTATTGATATAGTAGTGGCCCTCATTCATGCAGCAAGTCCTCGTGTACTTCCAATCATACTAGGGATGTGGGGAAGAATTCAGCTGGTTTAAAGTTGTATTTCCCTTTCCAGGAAGCAAAAATAAATATGGAAATGAAGAGTTGGTCGGAAACTTGCCAAGTTTTTAAGTGCGTTTTATTGTAGAAGTGATCTGCTTGTGTCTACACATACACCAGTCTGCAATTGTCAATTCGGAAACCTTCAGAAGATAGAAGCCATCCAGGTAATCTTTTTATTTAACAGGAAGACCTTAATCCATAGTCTTAATCAATCAATGATAGCCCTCTATTCCCATGGCTTCACTAGCGTAGGCTACAAGAAAAACCCAATATTTTCAGTAACTTCTGTTGGCATGTGGGTCGTAGTTTTACCGTATGGCCATATCGGGAAGGAAGTTTTCAGTGTTTTGTTGCAGCAATGTTTTGAGGGACCACTAAAAAGGTCGACTACACCTTCACCGTATCTCGTTGCTTTTGGAGTAAACAAGAGCCTGAGCTTTCCTTCATTAATAAGCCATACGTAATAGCCAGAGGGGTGGGGCTGGCCTCATCCACCGGCAAGATCTCTTTGATTCTCTTTGGTCCTTTTGGTATCGTCCTTTCCCTTTCTTGGGTCCATTTCGTTTTTCACTTGTAATCTTTTTTTATTATTATTTTTTATTATCAGGTTTTTCCTCTCCACCTTGCACTCTCATGATGCGGTTCCATCCCAAGGGATAGGAAGCTAAAATCCAAAAAGATTCTCTTGGCAGTGAGCAAATATTAATGCATCCTCCCAAGATCTGCTGGGCACAAGTGAGCTCTCAAGCTGTCTCTTTCTCAAAAACTAAAGATATGTAACTCGACGACTCAATTCTTTCTATGGTTCTGAATAGCAGAGGAGGAAGATAAGGATATTCCGAATAACGGAACAGGATGCATTTTATATTTCTTACCTCATACTGATATTTCAAACTTCATAGTTATAGGGCACCAAAGTCAAGAGTAGGCCCAGAAAGCCTCAAACAAGATCTTTGGAGGCTAATACAGTGATACCGAGTTTATGTCAAGAGTAGGCCCAGAAATCATTTTGATTCAATCATATGATTAGTATTTCATCCATTTCAAGCAGCGGACAGTGTTTTTCTTTGTAGACTAACGACAACGTATTGGTCTTCGGAAAATAACAATATCATCCATTTAACTGCTTGAAAATATGCAGGCTAGTGAGAGGGGTGATGATTAAGTTCCAATATCTGCCAAGTTGGTATTGGTTCACTTTGATCCACCAATCGATATGAAGAGATGAGATAATACTGACATTACTGAGAAGGAGCTCAGAGAGCATGACCGTTCCAAAACAAGGACTTAATTACAATTAAAGCTTTTCAGTTTTGCCAAATTATTTCTCTGGCGAAATCTCTCATGTTTCCCCATCAATTATAAAAGGGAGCACACTCATATTGGCATATGTCATCTTAGACATCCGAAATTCATGCATTATTTTAGATTCTCGAGTTTCACAGAATCACTGAAATAGACTTTATTGTATACATATAGATATGATAAGCTAGATATATGAGCATTAAATATGTTCGAACTTAGTCTGATCCACTGAGAGGGCAGAGCTTTTTCAAAAGATGAAATTCCCCATGGTTGTCAGAGAGTGCTGTTCACCTGTTGGTATTAAGCCCACTAAGCAATGGTAGTCAACAAAATTGAAAAGCTAAAGATCATACATCTCCATGTTTGAGAGATTTGAGACATGCCCTCCAAATGTTATTAGGGAATTTCCTTGTTTTCACCTTCTGACTACTGTTCATTTTACAATCTACGCTTCAAACTAGACACATCGCAACCCCAAACCACACTACTAATAGTTTTGCACTTTGCACTGTAGATAAGATCTCACTATTAAAGTCAAATACAAATGAGACATTTAGCACAATCTTAACATGACATGGGGTGCAAAGTACAAACCTATTGGCACAATCTTAATAGTCAAATTGTAATTTAGAAAAAAATAGTCAAATTGTAACATGGATGTAAAGCTATTAGTACTTTGAGGTTGCAATGTGTCAAATTTTAGTTTGGGGAGTAAATTACAAACAAACAATAGTTAGAAGGTACAAAGTGTAATTTCTCAAATTTCCTATAGTGAAAATCAAAGCCATTATTAACTTGCCCAATAAAAAAAGCAAATCCATTACCATCCATTGCATCCACATAACAACAGCTAATTTCAATAAATAGATTAATACACTCCATACATAATACACACTACCATATAATAATCTTTCTGATCACACAAAAATCTACTGACTCCCACATAAAATCTTCAACTATCTGCAACCGAGCAAGCTAATATTGAACATCACAACTTCCTTTATTATATGCGAGTTTCCCTAGGTCATTGACTCATCTCCGCATTCTGCCAAATCAAAAAATAAACCCTTAAGAAATAGCAATCACTAATACTAAATTTAGAGGAACTCATTTGCAAGAAATAATACCTTTCCCAGGAACAATTATAACAGGCGCTTTACAGTTGTGGAAGCAATGCTCGCTCACACTTCCCTGCAGTACACTGAAGGCCCAACAACAATATAATCGGACAGAGAGAGACACAAAGTAAAAAACCGTGGGGGCTGTAGAGAGAAGAGGGGGGAGAATGAAGTGAAGATGAACCTTTGAATTATGCCTCTGCCTCTAGTACCCATGACCAAAGCTGCAGGCTTCAACCTTTCTGCTTCCTTGCAAATTACCTTACCTGGATCTCCTTCTGCAATCCGGGCCACAGTCCTCACCTATACCATACAGGCCTTTAAATTTGGTGATACTGAAGTAACCAGGACCGTTCTATGCGCAGATTTTTCATATTGCCAAATTCTATATATAAAACCAGCTGCTCTAAGTGTAGGTTATCTTATATTGACTTTTAGCGACAGGATATTCTTCTATGTTAATTAAGCTTAGTGATGACTGCAGCATAAGGGGAGCAATGACTGGAAGGAGTGCCAACGTAACAGATAAAGCGCAGGGGATGAAAAGTGGTGGAGCACTGCTGATTTACTTATGGCAGTGGCCAAAGGAGTTTGAGTCATGAACTGAGGTTTCTAATTGCAAGATAATTCAGCCATTTGCACTTTTTGTTCGAAGATGGGAAGCCAAAAATGAATGAAAATGTGACAGTTTAGCTTCACTACATAAATTACCTCTTATGCAAGTGTCGTACATATAGCATTAGTAGACTAGAGTAACAACTGCAACTCCATAATAAATTAGCCAATAAAAGGGGTGTAGTTCATTAAGGCATTAACTAAAAACTTTAACTCGAAAGATAAAATTTCTTTTAAATTATCAAAGATATTACCATTTCAGGTGGAATCTCTATGCAAAGGTAGGAATTAGGATCATCAACAGGTATGTGAGATCATAAATAGGCTATGTAAGCACATTTAACACTTCTGTCCCAGTTAAACCTCTAGATGGATATTAGAAACTAAACCCAGCTTCAGTTTTGAATAGCTTTGCATATAAATTTTGTACATATGATTTTACATTTAGAAGTCACTCTCACAAATGTCAAATTGATATTTTTCGCTTTTTTGTTGTGAAATGATTGTAAAAAGAGTAGCTTCAGATGGGTATTTTTCGTTTCTCTTTTTGTTCAGAGTAATTGCAGGAGAAAAACAAAATTAAGGAGCTTAATCACCATGGCAACTTGAAAAGCCTCAACCGCAAGCTCCTCCATAAGCCTCTGGCTCGTCTCATAAAGGACCTCGTCTTTAACGCCTAGATGATCCCCAAACGAAACAAGAATCCATAAACGTTATGAATAAAAAATGTACAACACCGTAAAACGAAAATCAACAATAATTCAAAAGATGTAAATGAATTAACTTGAAACGGCATGGATGAGATGGACGGTGTCAGCGAGCCTGCAAAGGTGGATGAGGGCCCAATCGAAGGCATGCTTGCTGTTGGGCCCGGGATCCACAGCTATCAGTATGTCCCGGCCTCGCCTCCTCTCCCCTGTCTCTCTCTCCAGTTCTGGCTCTGCAACTACCGGAATCAGATTAGCCAGCTTCACTTCTCTCCAGCTGTACTCTCCCTCATCCTCCTTCAACGTCTCCATCATTTGCGGTGCTGAGAGCGTTCTGCTCAACAGCGAGAGCAAAGGATATCGTACCGGATTTAAGATTTCGGATAACTTTTTTTCTTTTTTTCGCCTTTTTAATTATTACTCTTTTATTTATTTATTTCTGGAACCTTTAGGAATATCGAATGATCGAGGTGGCTCGTGCCTGTTCTCTGGGCCAGCCGACAATGAACTTCCGTGTTGAAATTGTAAACGCTGCTCCGTCCCATAAACGTGTAACGCTCCCGTTTGTTTCGTCCTTTTTTTTTTTCCTAATCTGTTTCGTCATCATTATGTTGTTGACATTGGTCCATTGACATCTTTGAGCCAGTCTTCCCAACGAGCCGAAATGAACCTTTCCAAAAAAAATGAAAAAGGGCCAACTCCATGAGTTTCGGTAGATGGGAGGTGACTCGAAATGAAGAGATGAGATAATACTGAAATTATTGAGAAGAATAGGAAAGATGAGCTCAGCGAGCGTGAGCGTTGCAAAACAAGGACTTAGGCTCCGTTTGTTTCATTCGGTTGGGACGGAAAAAAAGAGTAAAAAAAATCGATAAGGGGTCGATAGAAATCGAGGAAGTAATTCAATATATATATATTTTTTGTTATCATTTTTCTTTTCTTTTTTGAAAGAGTAAATTTTCTTTTTCTTAGAAATTTCATTGAAATCGAGGAAGTAATTCATTATATAATTCTCCTGACCGCCTTTATGTAAGAAAAGTCCAATTTTTCCAACTGGAACTTTTGATAACTCAAATGGACTATTAGAGAAAATATCTATCTAGATCACTCTAATGTGATTGCTATTTTAAATTTAGAAGGTACATCAAACTTAACAAGCTCACAAAAAAAGACAGATTGAAACTACTACAAAATATTTCTTTAAATTTTCAGGTGACAACCAAACACTGTATGTTTATTTTCAAAGAATTATCTAAACACTGAAACTTGTTTAATTTTCTCTGCAAATATTTTCTTATTTTTCTCATTTTAGGCCGAAACAAACATAGCCTTAATTACAATTAAAGCTTTCAGTTTTGCCAAATTATTTCTCTGGCGAAATCTCTAATGTTTCCTCATCAATTATAAAAGGGAGCACACTCGTATTGGCATATGTCATCTTAGACATCTGAAATTCATGCAATATTGTAGATTCTCGAGATTCACAGAATCACTTAAATAGACTATATTGTATACTTATAGATATGATAAGCTAGATAAATGAGCATTAAATACGTTCGAGCTTGGTCTGATCCACTGAGCGGGCAGAGCTTTTTCAAAAGATGCAATTCCCCTTGGTTCTCAAAGAGTGCTGTTCACCTGTTGGTATTAAGCCCACTAAGCAATGGTAGTCAACAAAATTGAAAAACTAAAGATCATACATCTCCATGTTTGAGAGATTTGAGAAATTTGAGACATGCGCTCCAAATATTTGCAGGGCATTCCTTGTTTTCAACTTCTGACTACCTTCATTTTACAATTTACGCTCAAATTATCAAATTTGACACATTTCAACCCCAAACCAAACTACTAAGATCTCACTATTAAAGTCAAATACAAATGACAAATTTAGCAGAATCTTAACAGGACATGGGGTGCAAAGTATAAACCTATTGGCACAATCTTATAACAGTCAAATTGTAACATGGAGGCAAAGCTCTTAGTACGTTGGGATTGTAACGTGTCAAGTTTTAGTTTGGGGTGTAAATTACAAAACAAGCAGTAGTTAGAGGGTACAAGGTGTAATTTCCCAAATTTCCTATAGTGAAAATCAAAGCCATTATTAACTTACAAAACAAACCGTAGTTAGAGGGTGCAAAGTGTAATTTCCCAAATTTTCTATAGTGAAAATCAAAGCCATTATTAACTTACCCAACAAAAAAAAACAAATCCATTACCACCCACTGCATCCACATAACAGCTAATTTCAATATATACATTAATACACTCCATAAATCATGCACGCTACCATATAATACTCTTTCTAATCACACACAAATCCTAAACTGTCTCCCACATAAATCTTCAACCATCTACAACAAAGCAAGCTAATATTGAACATCACAACTTCCTTTATTATATGCGAGTTTCCCTAGGTCATTGACTCATCTCCACGTTCTGCCAATCCAACAATAAACCCTTAAAAGTTAGCAATCACTAATACTAAATTTAGAGGAACTCATTTGCAAGAAATAATACCTTTCCCAGGAACAATTATAACAGGCGCTTTACAGTTGTGGAAGCAATGCTCGCTCACACTTCCCTGCAGTACACTGAAGGCCCAACAACAATATAATCGGACAGAGAGAGACACAAAGTAAAAAACCGTGGGGGCTGTTGGGAGAAGAGGGGGGAGAATGAAGTGAAGATGAACCTTTGAATTATGCCTCTGCCTCTAGTACCCATGACCAAAGCTGCAGGCTTCAACCTTTCTGCTTCCTTGCAAATTACTTTACCTGGATCTCCTTCTGCAATCCTGGCCACAGTCTTCACCTAGACCATACAGACCCTTTAATTTAGTGATACTGAAGTAACCAGGACCGTTCTATTAGCAGATTTTTCATATTGCCAAAACTCCATATATAAAACCAGCTTCTTTAAGTGTAGGTTATCTTATATTGACTTAGCTACATGATATTCTTCTATGTTAATCAAGCTTAGTGACGACTGTAGCATAAGGGGGGCAATGACTGGAAGGAGTGCCTGAGCAACAGATAAAGCGCAAGGGATGAAAAGTGGACGAGCACTACCGATTTACTTATGGCAGTTGCCAAAGGAGTTTGAGTCATGAACTTAGGTTTCTACTTGCAAGATAATTCAGTCATGTGCACTTCTTGTTCGAAGATGAGAAGCCAAAAATGAATGAGAATGTGACAGTTTAGCTTCACTACATAGGAGTTTGAGTCATGAACTGAGGTTTCTACTAGCAAGATAATTCAGCCATGTGCACTTCTTGTTCGAAGATGAGAAGCCAAAAATGAATGAAAATGTGACAGTTTAGCTTCACTACATAAATTACCTATTATGCGAGTGTCGTAACATATAGCATTAGTAGGCTAGAGTAACAACAGCCACTCCATAATAAATTAACCAAGACAAGGGGTGTAGTTCATTAAGGCATTAACTACAAACTTTAACTCGAGAGAAATAATAATGTCTTTTAAATTATCAAAGATATTACCATTTCAGGTGGAATCTCTATGCAAAGGTAGGAATTAGGATCATCAACAGGAATGTGAGATAATTGTTAATCTATATGGGCTATGTGAGCACATTTAACACATCTGTCCCACTTAAACCTCTGGATGGATACTAGAAACTACATCCAGCTTCAGTTTTGAATAGCTTTGCATATGACTCCCAACTCCCAAGCTATGCGAAGGCATGCCGTGAAGCCATCATAGATGAACCAGTAGAACAGGTTTGATGGTGCATGATCTTAATCATACCAAAATATGAACTTTTTTTTAGAACCCAAGATAGCCAGACGATTTCTTTCCTTTTCTTTTTCACCTTTTTGGAGAAATGATAGACGCCAGAGCGTTAAATATACATATGACGCATTGGGAGCTAGTTGTTATAAACTACTGAATTTTGTACATAAGATTTTACATTCAGAAGTGAAACAATCGCAAATGTCTAATTGATATTTTTCGCTTGTTTGATGTGAAATAATAATAAAAAGAGTAGCTTCAGATGGGTATTTTTCGTTTCTCTTTTTGTTCAGAGTAATTGCAGGAGAAAAACAAAATTAAGGAGCTTACTCACCATGGCAACTTGAAAAGCCTCAACCGCAAGCTCCTCCATAAGCCTCTGGCTCGTCTCGTAGAAGACCTCGTTTTTAACGCCTAGATGATCCCCAAACGAAACAAGAATCCATAAACGTTATGAATAAAAAATGTACAACACCGTAAAACGAAAATCAACAAAAATGAATTAACTTGAAACGGCAAGGATGAGATGGACAGTGTCAGCGAGCCTGCAGAGGTGGATGAGGGCCCAATCGAAAGCATGCTTGCTGTTGGGCCCGTGATCCACAGCTATCAGTATGTCCCGGCCTCGCCTCCTCTCCCCTGTCTCTCTCTCCAGTTCTGGCTCTGCCACTACCGGAATCAGATTAGCCAGCTTCACGTCTCTCCAGCTGTACTCTTCCTCATCCTCCTTCAACGTCTCCATCATTTGCGGTGCTGAGAGCGTTCTGCTCAACAACGAGAGCAAGGATATCGTACCGGATTTAAGAACTCGGATTACTTTTTACTTTTTTCGCCGTTTTAATTCTTGCTCTTTTTATTTATTTATTTATTTCTGGAACCTTTTTAATTCTTGCTCAATTAATTATTAATGTTTACGAGGCCTTTAGGAATATCGAAATCGAATGATTGAGATGGCTCGTGGTTGTTCTCTGGGCCAGCCGACAATGAACTTCCGTTTGACATCAATTATTAATGTTTAAAACTTCCCGTTTGTTTCGTCCTCTTTTTGTTTTTTTTCCTAATCTGTTTCGTCCTCATTAATACATTATATTGTTTTTGTGATATTTTCTAGTTGTCTTTTAACGGCTCTTGGCAAAGGGAAAACGGTGCCTTTTCAATTCCCCCAAAAAAATAAAAACGGTGCATTTTCCTCCGGGCGCAATCCCCGTTTGGTTTGGGCCTAGAACTGCTGCTACTTTCCAAGACCAATTCCATTTGACATCTTTGAGCCAGTCTTCCCAACGAGCCGAAATGAACCTTTCCAAAAAAGGGAAAAAGGCCCACCTCCACGGGAGGTGACTTCCGAACGCCGTTACGACAGTGTTGGGTTTTGATTTTCATTTCACCGGGTGGCGAGGTCCAATGGTATCTCCAGTTTCCTCCCGTGGTTTCACGGATGAAAGGGAGATGTAAAAGAAATCATCCAAGGGCTCCAATTTTGGCCAACCATTCTACCAATTCAACACCCTTAATGCATTGCGGAGACAGCCAGGCCTCACAATAATTTTAGAATAGTTTACAAGTTTCTAACCGTTCGATTGATCTTTTAACATCGGCTTTCATGCAAGTGACCCGCTCCCCATACAGCCACATTTTCAATTAGTGTCTGCCCTCTGGAGACTGGAGTATCTCCTCCTGTCCTCCCGTTTTCAATCCAGAAAAATAGAATATCTTGTAAAAAAATAAAATCCAAAGCCTTAAGAATTGCTACGTTAGTAGTCGACACTCCACTTCCTCTTTACCTTTTTCTCTAGCACTTCCTCTACTTCTTTTTCTTTGGCACTCCTCTCTATTTACGGCACTCTTTTCATTTCTCTCTTTAAAAATGGTCGAATCCATACCACTTATACGCTGTCCCCATCCTTTTGGGTGCATTATGCAATTCGGAGTCATTGGTAGGACTTCAACCATAAACATAAAGATCCAATAGGAGCTTTAATGGAGCTATTTCGTGGTTTATTATTATTAGTAGGATTAGGATTTTCAGACTCTAACAACGACCTGCATATCGTATTCCAGATGCAAAACATAAAATATTATAAAGGAAGGCCAAGCTGGTTTAGTCATTCCCACTGCAAATGCGACTAAAAACATTCAATTTTTGACCAATTTGTGATTTGTAAGGTTATAAACTTCTTCATAGGTAGCCACTCGAGAGATCCAAAACAGATTAAAAAAAAACCCCAAAAGTTAAAAGCCCTCACAATTTAGTGGCTAAATTAGGTCCAATGTAAAATAAAAAACGATGAATTAAACAAAGGGATGAAACTTAGCAGGGAAGAAAAAAAGAAATATTTTCAGATCGATTACTCTATGCGCGCGTCAAAGAAAGAGAAGGTGCTCAGAATCTTCTATGAATGGATGAGAGATGTCCTCACGTTAATATCGGATTAACGAGATTTTAATCAGTCAAATCATCATCGCACCTTCTCCTTCATACTTCACCCCTATACATATTTCAAACAAAGGTATCTCAGCGTGATTCAGAACAAGAGTGAGAGAGAGAGAGAAAGAGATCTACGATCGACCCGACGAAGCATGAGATTAGGGTTTGCTGTGTGTGATTTATAGCCATTAAGCCTTATGCAATTACGGAAATGTCCTTGCGAAAAGTTTACGTGGACGCGAGTTCATAAGGCTGTCGAATGTCGAGAATGAAGTATCCTGAGAGTGGGAGGTATGTACATCTGTCCGAGTCCACGAGTCTGCTCAGTGAAAGCCCATATTTTGGGCCACTAGTATTTCGTCCTGAAAAGCCCAAAACCAATTTCTCGGCCCAATATGCCCCTCGTTCGTGCGCAACTTTTCTTCATCTAATTCTATACCTACCGTCGCTGCTGCGTGTAGTTTGAACCGAAGATCAAGGAATATTAGACCAACTACATCTAAAACGTCGCCGCATCATGCCACCAAAACCTACTTAAAATGTAGACTTTTACATGGTTCCTTAATTCTTGTTCAGTGGCCCTTATATTCCTTGAATTCCAAAAGACCATTTTGCACAGTCTAATGCAGGTTTCTTAAAAGAACAGTAAAAAATCAATCCCTTTAGATCCTAAATGCACAATTAGCAAATTGGGTGGAAGTGTTGCCTTTTCTTACGGTCTAGTTTGCTCTTTTCATATAGAAACTTTGTAAGGTACTTGAACTTCGTTGTTTATTGGCGTGCAATGTATGAGAAATTAATCTACATCTGTGGTGCCCGTAATGATCAAAGAAAATCACATGCAGCAATAAAACAAAACAAAAGAGCTAAAAGCCGACTCAGTTTAAAGTTTAAACCTCAGTACGTAACGTAAAGTTTGAGAGTATCTCTGGGATCCTTGACCAAAGTGAACGATCATGATTCATGAAGCTCCTTCAGGTAGATCGAATTAACGTTAACGTAATATGTAATGAATGCAATTAGTTGGTGGCCGGATAGAATTTGGTTAATTAGGCCATCACCAGGACGTAGAGTGCTTTCTCAAACACATAGATTAATATTTGTGCGTCGGAACCGCAGTCTGCAGGCAGGTTAGATACATTACATGCTTGCGTGAAGATGGAGATCTTTGAACTGTAAGGAATCGGCCGCTGGCTGGCCACCTATGTGTTGACCTTCGATTTTGGGATGGCCGTATAAAAAAAAGGACCCCAGGAGCTACTTTTCCAATGAGTATTGCTTCATTCCCTGGCTAAACCATAGTTGACTGAAATTTTTAATTCTCCGCAGCCCGTGGCGGAAGGAAGGGGTAGCGACCCTGGGCGGCCGCTACCCCTGGCACCAGATTTTATAATTTTGTCTACTAATTTTTTTTGTTTTTTGTTTTTTTTTCCAATGAGTTGGCCTGGGCCCGATACCCATCAGGCCCAGGCCAACTACAGCCCTATACATGTTTTATGAGTCTTGAATTTATGTTAAAAAAATTAACATGCAAATCGTACTCTGTACAAAATATGGCTCAGAGGCGTTATAAATACATAAGAGATCACTTAAGCTTAAATAAGCTAGCTGATCTTTTATGAGCCGCCCTACGGGTGCCTAAAAACTAAAAAAGTAGCCAATTGAATGTAGTGTTTGCATTGGTACGTATCGATCTCCAAACACTCGGAGCCTTCCTCACAACTGCCCTAAGCTTCTCCGTCTACGTCAAAACACTGTTAGTACTCTTAACCCTCACCGCTCACAGTGTTGAAAAGTCTTACAGCCTCTCTCAACCACATAATATATATATATTTTAATAGCAACTCCAACGACATGGTGTCCCCCCCGCCCCCCTCCTCCTCTCTGCGTTTCACCCCTGTTTTTAAAAAACACCTCCCCCATCGTACCCGGGCGGGCTTATTTTTTCATTGTTATGCGGTTACCACGCCTTGTGGGGTGGTCGAATTTTTCTTATCTGTTTGATGGACTACTGTGTACCAATAAAAATTTGCAGAGTTTTACTTCTGGCATGATAGTCTAGACTGCTGTGTACCAATAAAAATTCCAATTCTGTTGATTGCAAGCCCAACAAGGCTATTGTCAAAACCTCACCCTCTGTGACACATTGTGTGTGGGTTCACATAATACATATGCTCATGGGGAGGTGAGCTTGGCAAAGGAACTAGGAAGAGGGGGACGAAGCATCATTTAAAGTGAGGATGGTGCCAAGTTCAAATAAGAAAAGTAAAATCGTATTGTCAGATTCTTTTTTAGTATCTAGAATGCTTCCAAGAAGGAAGATTTTAAAAAAAAATAATGGACCTTTTCCTACTGAGCAGCCACTGACTGACCCATTTGTGTAACTTGCTCTCTTTCTCCATCAACCATAAAAAAGGCTATGAGTTCATGTGCTTGTTGCTTTTGTTTCAATCGGGAATTCTAGCTAATACTTGTTTCGTATCCATAAGAACAGGAAGTAACTCTAAGATAATTTTTTGCATCCATTCAATAATTTTTCGTATCCATTTAATATTTTTAATGTTTTTAGTCCTTAATTTTCGATATTGTAACTCTAAGACAATTTTTTTCATTAGAAAAGAAATTTTTTTTTTATCATTTCGCCTTTAAAGTTCGACATCCTTGAATTTTAATCCTGGTTCCGCCATTGTCCACAGCCCCATCGAGACAGGAAAAGTGATCACTTGCCCACATGGGTGCTGCAAGAATGAAGGTTTATAATGGTTGTGCAATTTTATTTGTTGGAATGATTGTTTTTGGGTCTCTCATGGCTGCCGCTTCAACAGGGCCCTACGGACATGCATGTCAACTGCCATTCTCATAAGGGTAGATCAGTCGGGCAATGGAGATTTTAAGAAGATACAAAATGCCATTGATTCAGTTCCTTCAAATAACTCTGAATTGTTTTTCATTTTGGTTAAACCAGGGACTTACAGGTATGTGCGCGTGTGTATTTGTGCTGTTTACGGGTAGTTCAAGCTCTTGGTTCTTTTCGGGAACAAAAATATACTACAGGTTATCTGTTTACATATATATTCTTCAGCGGACTCCTCTCACATGCAGAGAAAGGATTGACTCCAAAGGCAATCCCGTCCAAAGACTTCGGGTCTTTGGACGGGATTGCCTTTGGAGTCAATCCTTTCCCATCACATGCATATGTAGGGAGAAAATTGTGGTTCCTGCCGATAAGCCCTTCATTACATTGAGTGGCACACAGGCCTCTGACACCATTGTAACATGGGGTGACACGGGGGAGATAATTGATTCTGCAAGTCTGCAACATTCTGTCTTTGTTGGACGATACGTCACAATTCAGGTATAAGCCTAGCCTTATGTTTACACTTTTTTTTTGCGTGGCAAGTCGCATATAATTCTTCTATGATTGCGTATGAGATCCCTGAAAACGAGGAAGATTAACCGTAACAGCTGAGTAAAAACTTCTGCGGACTGCTTTCTTCATCCTCTAATTAATGTCTTTACTGTTTTCTAGAACACTTTTGGGCCATTAGATCTGAGATTTAAAATCTCAACCCTCGCTTTACACACTTCGCACCGAATCTGAATCCCGCGGGTGAAATGGTCAAGCAGTCTATCCAGCGACGAGGCTGCACCCTTCCTAACCATGGACATGATTGGGGGACGATATTGGCTTAGACCTGTACCAACTCACTTCAAGAGAGGCTCCACTATTGTCACAGAGCAGGCTGATGTAATAACTAGAGACTAAGAAAATGGTTCCCGTGAATTGTTTGGCTCATGCTTATGGAACATACGAGACTCTTCCGTAATATGTTTTTTTTTCTTTTAATATTCTATTCGTTTGTAATAGAAAGAGAAACAACCCTCTGGGGTGTGACTATACGAGACTCTTCTGTAATATGCTTTTTTCCCCTTAAAACACTACTGGTCTCTACAAAGAGAAACATACTATTTATTATTGGAAATAATTTGATTTATTGTGCAACTTATAACATGCCAAAGACGGAAAAAACATTTTACAGGAAGCCAAGTTGGGGGTGGGAACTTATTGAAACAAAGCCACTGGTGAGCGGCGCAACCATAATCATGTGTCCTTGCCGCGCGCAGTTTAAAGAGACCTCTGAATAATCTTTTCTTGTCAACGCTATCCCATTGTTGTAAGTGTGCTTGCGCGGACAACATGGTATAACCACCATTCAGACAAATCGTATAACATTGATGTCCTGCATGTCTTCGGCAAGCAAAACGATTGAACCACCACAGTCTTTCTGGTATTGTATTAATGGGCTCTTCCTTTTTTTTTCTCTAGATAACATGAGATTAGCCTACAAGCGGGTCCCTACAATTCTCAAAAGAGACATCACAATGAAGAATACGTCGAGGAATATCCTCCACTGCAATTTGGGCCGGTTCATCCACCTGTGCTGTAAGCCCCACCGAGCCAAAGCATGAGCCATCTCATTCCCTTCGCGCGGAATCCACCGAAATTTCCACTGCTCATGGCTCTTCAACATAGCACGCAGAGTAAGAACTTCGACTTCGATAATCCAATCAGGAACGATATCCGTATTCACCACCTGGGTGACTAAAGCTTGAACATCCCTTCCAAAATAAGATTTCGGAGACCCAACTCCTCTGCAAGAGAGCAGGCCAACCTAGCAGCCCTGACTTCCCCTTTTATTGGAACTACCCCTGCCAAACGGTTTAACCGAGCTTGAAGTACCTCTCCTTTCCAATTGCGACACACGACAACAATGCAAATCCTGTTATCCCTCAATGCAACATCATAATTAATTTTGAAAACACCATGTGAAGGGTCTCTCACTCAATGCAACATCATAATTAATTTTGAAAACACCATGCGAAGGGGGAGACCAACTATGTAAAATTGGAGAGTCACAGTGTTAGTGTTTTAATATTGGCGTAATTTCGTATCAAAATTTAAATTCAAATTGAGTTGTATTTTAAATTTGGTCAAAGTGTTCAAGAGATTAAGGAGTGTTTCAAAGTTGGAAATGATAAGATGTCATCAAGATGAAGAGCTAAAAACAAGAAGATGGTGATGTAAAGTCTCTAAGACTATTTCAAAATTTCGGGAAATTTGAGGAGATCATTCCAAGCTTTATTCAATTTCAAGCCTCCTCCATAGATAGAGAAAATTTTTTAGAGATCTCTGCTCATAAACAGTTCAGATTTTCTCCAGTTATCTAGATTCAATCACCATTGAAACCAACCTTCTTTGTGGGAGTTTGGCTGCCGGAGTTCCCGGTGTTGAAGAACAAGGACGTTCATAAAAAGTTCATAAGAAAAACCTCAGATAGCTGAGGGTTAACCGCATGAAGCGGGTCTAGGTTGGATTACTTAGATTATTACATCGGTGTTGTCAGAGTCAAGCAATTGGATGTTGCCCATGTCTGAATCATCGTTGTAAGGTTTTACTTCTTAGTGAATTTTTGGTGGTTGCTAGCTCGGAGTGATTTTTTCTTTGAAAGGTAAGTTCAAAGGTTTTCCACTTCGTCAGCAAAATCCTTTTCTTGTGTGATTGATAGTTATTTTATTATTCCACTGCATATATATTTTGTTGATTGATTATTCAGATCTAGGTGAGACTCTTTTAATACTTGTTCTAAATTTGTCTATTCACAGAAAAAAGAAAGTACCAACACCTATTCACCCCCTCTAGGTGTTAATAAGGTCTAAACAGGATTTTTCAACAGTGATTCCAAGTCGCACAATGGGCATGATACCTCCGCCTAATGGATCTCACCAGCTCCCCCAAATCCAAAGTTCTCCCCTCATGCACCACTTTGTTTATAGTAGCCCATATGGTATCCACCGTGATAGTGATGACCAATATCATTCTGTCTCAGTTCTTTTGCACTTCGTTGGGAATATTATTCCGGTTAAGAATAAATTTGATGCAGACATGAATAGATACTTCCTGAAATACCTCTGTATCCAATGGCCAAGGGCCCAGCCTCCCCAAATGAGAACTAATGGAGCACTCCAAAAAAAGATGATGAAGAGTTTCTGCAACACAATTACAAAAGGGCAGAGATTCAAAGTTGAAGACACAGAGTAACTCACGGGCAAGGCCATAGCAGCCAATTTCCAGAATAAAAGTTTCAACCTATGTTGGACACGCAGTTTTCACAAATGTTTCCACTCAGAGTTGGAGAGATAACCAGTGTCAAAAGAGCGATAATGCTGGTCCAAGAGAAAAGCATCTTTGACTGAATAAATCCCTTTTGCTGAAAGGAGCCATCTGGGGATATCACCAGGTTGAAAATTATCAAGGGAAATATTTAGAATTGCCTCAGCAGACTCCTCTTCAAAGATGTCTCGAATAAAATTATCTTTCCACACATGACTGGTCTGGTCAATTAAATCGTTGACATGATTGATCTGATGATCTACAAGAACGCCCCATTTAGCTTGGGGGTATACCCCTCCACTCCAGCTACCCAGGGAGCACTCCAAATGTTAATACCGCAATCATATTTGATAGACCAACAAAATCCTGTACCCACAATATCACGAGCCTGCAGAAGCCCCATGTGAGCCGCTATTTTAAAGCAAATTTGAGCCCTGATATTATTTGTTTAACACAGTCGACACCTATAAACTTTCCTTGTTGGACATCAATTCCCAACCTCTTTTAGCCACCGGTGCCCTATTTAAGTCCTCCATACAACGAAGCCCCAAACCACCACATTCTTTTGGACGACAAATACTCTTCCAAGATTTAGGATGGAATTGACGAGTCTCCCCATCAAACTCCCACAAAAATTCTTCATCCGGATATCTAGACTACGATTGCAACAAAACAGTTTGCCTACCCTGGGAGAGAGCCCAGGCCTTCCAACCAGCTAACCGGTTGGCTACCTTTTCTTGAACCTCCCTACAAGCCAGAATTTTAGACTTTGGCATGGATAGTGGATACATACCAGGGTCACTAGTAGGTTGAAGCCGCAATAAGTCAGATAAAGTAGTTTTACAATTGGCATCCATATTGTGACTGAAGTAAATGTGGGATTTACGAGGATTGATAACCTGACTCGACCACCTTGCAAATGACATCAAGCAGTGTTTCAATTGTCGCACCTCGCCAGTATTTGCTCGACAAAATAGCATTACATCGTCAGCAAGAGCACATTTGTAACCGGTGGGGCATGTACAAGCCAGAATTTTAGACTTTGGAATGGATAGTGGATACATACCAGGGTCACTAGTAGGTTGAAGCCGCAATAAGTCAGATAAAGTAGTTTTACAATTGGCATCCATATTGTGACTGAAGTAAATGTGGGATTTACGAGGATTGATAACCTGACTCGACCACCTTGCAAATGACATCAAGCAGTGTTGCAATTGTCGCACCTCGCCAGTATTTGCTCGACAAAATAGCATTACATCGTCAGCAAGAGCACATTTGTAACCGGTGGGGCATGTCGTGCAATCCTAATGCCATGAATATTCTTATTCAGCTTCGCACGGTGAATCAACCGAGATAAGACTTCTGTAATGAAGACAAAAAGAAAAGGCGATAAAGGATCACCTTGTCGAAGCCCACATTTTGGACGAAAAAAGCCAAACAGTGAGCCATTAAGAAGGATTGAAAAAGAGACGGTGGAAATGCATTAATAAATTCATCTGCGCCAAGTAGCACTAAAACCAAAAGCCTCCAAAATTGCCATAAGAAAATCTCAATCCACCCTGTCATAAGTTTTCTCCATGTCCACTTTAAGGGCAAGCAATCCACCCCTACCAGATTTTTTTTGAGCACCTGCATCACTTCATGAACTAAAGCAGTTTGGTTAGGAGAATCAACTTAGGTAACACTCTTCAAGCAATTTGCTAAAAAATTTGAAATAATTTTGTAACTCACGTTACACAAACTTATGGGTGAAATTGAGATACCTTCAGTGAGGAATCCGTCGTAGGAATCAAAGCAATGAAACTATGGTTCATTCCCTGAAGCATATATTCGTTCTAGAAAAATTGTTGAACCATCCGAAGAACTGCCTTGCCCACCGTAGGCCAGTAAGATTGATAAAAAAAGCCCCGTGAACCCATCAGGTCCTTGAGCTTTAAAGCTCCCAATGTTTTTCACCACCATATGAATCTCGTGCTCATTCGAAATACAACAAAGAAATGCGTTATTAGCATCTGAAATGGACTCCAAAATTAAACCCTCTAGATGCCGTGGGAAAGAAACATTATTACCAGTGAATAAACCTTTGAAGTAAGCCTCTATATGCTGTCCAATGACCTGTCTCCCACATAAACACGCCCCCAGAATCATTTTGAAGAGCCTCAATACAATTACGTCGCCTCCTCGTGATAGTGGACAAATGAAAAAACTTTGTATTTAAATCCGGGCAACCATGTAATGCGAGATTTATTCTTCCAGAGTAATTCTTCTTGTTGTTGGGCCTCAAGTAGCTGCCTAGACAACTCACATTCTTTAGCTGATGTCAATAATCCTCCACCATGCGAGCTAATATGAATATGTAAATCATCAGGTCCTGTCTGCCAATGCGCTGTTTAAATCAAAAGCTCCCGAAGGTGCCGAATTGCCGCAGGGCGGAGGAACCCACGACCGTTCCAAAATAACAGCCTCATGATGATGTGGGGGCAAGTTAAGGCTCGCCACTCCGGCCGTATAAGCAGAATCAAACTGTTCAGCAACATTCACAGGTGATTGATGCGTGGATTGCCTTTTAGCAAGCTTCCCGCGCCTAGACGAACACCCCTGCTTCTTGCCCCTACATATATACTTCTGGAGCTCCTCAGTATGCTTAGTGTATGGACCTGGCTGAAACAACAGAGCACCAAGAGTGCTATTCAAATCATTGTCTGCTACTAAGATCAGGAGCCGGTGCGGATGAGTGCCGCTTTGGACCGAGTTGTACCGGGAAAATCCCGTTTGGTAGAGAGACTGGAAGAGGAACTCCCCGTTTGGGCTGAATTGGAAACCAGGACTCGCTTGTGCAGAATAGGCTGCCTGCGAGACTTCGTGGGAGTAGAAACACGTGGGGCTGCCAGAGGGGCTGTGAGAGTGACACTAACGGGTTGAGATACATCATGTGTCTCCAACACAATTGGGCTAGGCGGGCCCACCAATAAATGGGCCGAACTAGCACTTTCATCCGAAGGAGAAGTCAATCCACCAGCATGCTTATCGTGCGGGAGAAAAGAAGAAAGTGGAATAGTAACGGGAGCTAGGGCTGCACAATGCAACCGGGAAATTTCGGTGGCACCGATATCGGGTTCTCAGTTTTTGCCCTTAAAGGTGTCGGTGTAGATTTAACTTTTTGAAAAAATCGGCGATTCCCGATTTAACCTGTACCGAGTTTCTCAGTGGAGGTTAAACCGAGATTTTTTTTATTATTATTTAAGTTTTTAATTTTTTTAGTTTAGTTTCTACTCAATAGTTTAAACTTTAGTTTTCACCTCAAGATGTAGTATTCTAGAAGCATGACAAGGTCTACTCAATAGTTTAGTTTTACCTAAATATTTGAGATTTGTTGTTGGTTTTGTCTAATCAAATACTTACATTCAAGTTACCAAGAAGCTTGCTAGGTGAATGAACTAATTATTTAGAATTTTGATAGAAAAAATTACAAATTTATTGTATTTAGAAAGGTATATATGAAGACACTGGAATCATAATTAAAGAGTTTAATGCCAAACTTTGGTAAGTACATCGCATAATATAAGTCAAAAGGTCGAGTTTTTATGAAATTTTAACTAATTGTCTAAATTTATAACTTAAAAATTGACAAATCACTATTAAATTTATACCATGCTTGCAAAATCAGTCACTCAATTACATTTTAGTTCAAATTTCTAATACATTTTAATTCAAAAATTCCGACAGAGTCTTCACGTTTGACAAGCGCTCGAACTCCCTTTGAAAAAATTCAGACAGAGTCATCACGTTTGACTAGCGTTAGACAAGCGCTCGAGCGCTCAGTGCAAATTTCAGACAGAAACATAAGCGTTTGACCCGCGCTCGAGCGCCTTAAAAAATTGCTGAATTTTTGGATTTTCCTTGTGAAACCAAGGGAAACCCTATTAGGTTTTGAACATGTTTTAAAATTGTTATTGATTTGTTAATTAGAGGGAAAACACATATTCTCCCCTCTAAGTGTTGTTAGGATCTAAACTGGATTTTTCAAAAGATAATAGTTTCTACTTACAGTGACGTCTCTATTACTTTAGACTTTAAATTTTCATCTTATCTTTTAAGATGATCTTTAATTTTATTGATTTTGGAATTTGGATTTCATTAGTTTAGATTTTATTGATATGTGATTAATGGACCAAAAGAAAAAAGAAAAAATACATTGGACCAAGTGCGTAAAATGCTAAAAAATGGTTCAATATTAATGTAGGATAACCGGAAACCGCCACCGCCACCTTTAAGGGCCGATTTTTGCCCTTAACGGTGTAGGTGTAGGTGGTAATTTTTTTAAAATCGGTCTACCTGGTATAGGTGCTAATTTTGACCAAAATCGGCACCTACACCGGAGTTGTGCAACCCTAACGGAGCCTGCACCGTTGTAGGCTTCGAACACGTGTCCGATTCGTGAGTGAGCGGAGGCTCTGAAGACTTGAGAGAACCGAGGAGGGGAGCACCCGTCATAATGATTTTAGGAACATTCACGTTTCCAATAGACAATAATTATGGCTTAGACAGGACATTATGTGCAGACGTTCAGGAGGTTTGTTACACGATCCCCTCCCCTTTTTGCTCAAAAAAAAAAAAAACAAGTGAACCACCACAAAGTCCAACCAAAAAGTTTTAGATACATAAAATTTAGATTGCTCGAATCCAACCCTTTTCCTTAACCGTAAAGCGGACATGTCATGTTTGGCTTCCTGTATCTCTCATGCTGTTCCGTATTCCGTACTATTTCTTTCCTTTCAGCTAGCTAATATTGTTCTCGCTTCAAGATGGCACGACGCCCTTTGTAGTCCCTATCCGTATTTTGCTTACAAGTTTTCCTATGCAACCTCTGCAGCCTCTACCTAATTCAACAACATGCATGAGCTCCCCGCTCCTATATCAGACTGATATATATATATAGTCTGTCTTACCTTTAATGCTGCGTTATAAATTCATAAGACCTTGACCCGTCATCTGTTATCCAAACGGAATTTTGCAGTGTTCAATAACATCAATGGCAAACCGCGAAGATTTCTCATATGCTCTTCTTCTGTTTTGCTCGCTTGGGTTCTTTTTTCTCCCCACAGAAGCTGCTGTAAAGAAGTACCAATTCAACGTAAGCAGTTGACATTGTCCATTTAGTATGGTGTTTATTGTCTTGACGTTTCGAGTTCGATATACGATGATTTTCTTTTCTGTGCTTTTCAGATTCAATTGAGGAACGTCAGCAGGTTGTGCCACGCCAAGCCCATTGTTACGGTTAATGGGATGTTCCCAGGGCCAACAGTTTATGCTAGAGAAGGAGACAGAGTTCTAGTAAACGTTACCAACTACGCCCAATATAACATGTCAATTCATTGGTAGGAGATGGATAATGCTACTGGGAAAAACTATAACTTCATGAAGTACGTGCAAGTGGCTTTTTTCTTTTCCTTTTCTAATGAAGATTGAGCTGTTATTTTCAGGCATGGACTTAAGCAATATCGAAATGGTTGGGCGGATGGACCAGCTTATATAACACAATGTCCAATCAAGACTGGGAACAGTTATGTCTACGATATTAATGTAACGGGGCAAAGAGGAACACTCTGGTGGCATGCACATATTTTTTGGCTAAGGGCCACTGTCTATGGTGCAATTGTCATCATGCCTAAACAAAGGACTCCATTTCCTTTCCCTCAGCCTGACAGAGAAGAGAATATCCTCTTAGGTGAGTTAGACAATCTTTTAATTCTGTCTTTCTAGTTTTATTCATGCAGAAGGAAATGCATTTGCTATACCGGTAAACTTTGTAGGAGAATGGTGGAACAATGATGTTGAAGAGGTTGTTAGACAAGGAAACAAGCTGGGACTGCCTCCAAACATGTCCGATGCGCATACCATTAATGGGAAGCCAGGGCCTTTCTTTCCATGTTCCGAGAAACGTAAGCCAAACTGATTTGAAGCCTATTAGAACCATTACTTCAGGAAGGCAGTTTTAGGGGTCGCTTTGTCAATTTTGCAATTTCCAATGACAATTTTCTGTCCCCCTCCTCCCTTCTTCTTTTCTCTTTCCCCTTTTGCAGATACCTTTGTAATGGAGGTTGAACAGAGGAAGACATACCTGTTGAGGATAATCAATGCTGCACTCAATGACGAGCTTTTCTTTGCCATTGCTGGTCACAACCTGACAGTGGTAGAGATTGATGCAGTCTATACTAAACCTTTCACAACTCATGCAATACTAATAGCTCCAGGGCAGACCACAAATGTTCTTGTTCAAGCTACCCAAGTGCCAAGCAGATATTTTATGGCTGCTAGAGCATTCATGGATGCACCACTTTCCATTGACAACAAAACTGCTGCTGCAATTCTCCAATACAAAGGCATTCCAAACACTGTAGTCCCCATCCTTCCCCAACTGCCGGCACCCAATGACACAGCTTTTGCTCTAAGCTACAATGCCAAACTCAGAAGTCTCAATTCTCCACAGTTCCCAGCAAATGTCCCCCTTAAAGTTGACCGTCATCTCTTTTACACGGTTGGTCTGGGAATGAACTCATGTCCAACATGTCTAAATGGAACACGACTCACTGCTTCCTTAAACAACATTACTTTTGTAATGCCCGAGATAGGCCTGCTTCAAGCTCACTACTTCACCATCAAAGGTGTGTTTACAACAGACTTCCCAGACCGCCCTCCAACGGCTTTCAATTATACCAGTGCACCACTTACTGCCAATCTTGGCACTGTGCTAGGCACCCGACTTAGCAAGATTGCTTTCAATTCAACAGTGGAATTAGTATTACAGGACACAAACCTTCTCACTGTTGAGTCCCATCCGTTCCATCTTCATGGCTACAATTTTTTTGTTGTTGGGACCAGCGTTGGGAACTTTAATACTTCGAAAGATCCAGCTAAATTTAACTTGGTGGATCCTCCTGAAAGAAATACAGTTGGGGTTCCAACAGGCGGTTGGACTGCCATAAGGTTCAGGGCTGATAATCCAGGTATGTGACGTATGTCCATAACATTATTGAATACCATACAGCACTGGAAGTTTAATATATAAGCAACAGCATTCCTTAATCAGCACAAAATGATCTGTACTATTCGGACTAAAACTACCTTTAATATTCTTCCAATATGGTGTTTGGTCAATGTGTAGGCGTGTGGTTCATGCACTGCCATCTTGAGCTTCACACTAGCTGGGGTTTAAAGACAGCGTTTGTGGTGGAGAATGGTAAAGGTGCTGATCAATCTATTCTGCCTCCACCGAAGGACCTTCCTTCTTGTTAGTCTCACGAGATTCCTGAGGATACTAAAAGGAAAAAATTGATGGAAACAATTTCTTGTGTTGAGTTACTGCAAATGGCTAGGGGGTGAAATAAAAATTGTGTATCACATTCTTTCAAGCTGTAAATTAAAAAGGTCTCATCTACAATAAATTCATCTGTCCGCAAGGACTGCGTTATTTTAAGTCTTCCTCATCTATGAAAAACCCTCTTATTGTTCTATTTGAGACAATGTTTGTACACCCACCTGATCCTGGTAAAAAGTCCAAAAGTACCTGTTA
Source organism: Myrica gale (assembly GCA_963930655.1). Taxonomy (NCBI): domain Eukaryota; kingdom Viridiplantae; phylum Streptophyta; class Magnoliopsida; order Fagales; family Myricaceae; genus Myrica; species Myrica gale. The sequence continues at coordinate 8,686,233 of OZ005606.1, read as the reverse complement.
TGTAATCCCATTGTTGGATACACTGTGCTGTATCAAGTCGTCAAGTTTCACCACCAATGCTTCGGATTGAAAATTATTAGTTCACCAAAAATAATTTTCAACTTCGACCAACATGGCAGGACAAGACCATTGCTCAAGCAGCTCAACCCGCCCTGCCTTGACATCTACCACAAAGTTGCGCAATTCTAACCAACTAGAGGGTCCAGAGGAGACAAGAAAATTTTCAATGAATCACTCAAGCAGATTCAGATGTGCTTTCTTTGATAACGAAAAGCAATATAGCGGAAGAAACACACAAACAATCCTACAAAGTTCAGTAGCAAAGGCACTGTCCACAAAATCAAAATCACAGAAAAAAAAAGGCGAAGATGAAGAGAGGTCATCACTTATAGCCGTCCAAATGACAAGTACAACTGAAATCCAACAGCCAGTATACACTCCTTTACGAGAAAGTTCCAGCATATTCACAAACCAAACCTCCCGTAATCCAGCTTAGCAATCAATACAACATTCTTTCCAGCCACGCCGTGAACGAGAAGAAACTTCAAGAAGCTATGATAGAAATAACGCATGCCAACAACAGAAGCAGCACCAAACCACCTATCCAATAACCCCATTTTTGTCTACTCTTTTTCATTTGCTTAGCATAGAAGAGTCCATTGGTTCCACCATTTATATACTCCCCACCACGAGCCACATTCTCTTCGATATCATTGATCTTTTCACCTTGTGTTTCCACTAACACGGCCATGTCCAGAAAAACTTGATGGAGCTCTGTCAAGCTTCTCTGTAACTCCTTCAAAGCCTCATGCCGTTCCTTGTTCTCTGTAATCAAATCTGCCCTCCCATCGAAAACTTCGATCTGCCCACCTCCCAAAATCATCTTTTGAATGTCTTCCTCGCTGGGTTCCTCTCCAGTCGCAGCATAATACCTCCTCTTAAGACCTTCTTTGTGCTCTTTAACAATCTGTTCTCTCAGAGACTGAAAATCATTCATCAGATCCCTCAATTTTACTCTCAAACCATTAGTCACCGAAATCCTGGCCCGATCAACTGGACTTCCTTCTTTGTATCCTACTGCTAGCTTACGATTAGCTATATTAGACCGGTCAAGCGACTCTAATCTTGCCTTAATATGTTTTACCTTCCGAAGAACAGTGACCATGTCTGAGTTAATCCTATCTCTTAGCCCTCGAAGAACTTTAGCACTGTGAGTACACTTCGTCTCTTCATTCAGGTCTTGAAGGTTAAGAAGAAGATTGGTGATCTCTTCCATCTCAGCCTTGATTCCGGCCACTTCTTCAAAAAACTGTGAGAGGTTCTGCTCTTCAGCGGGATCAAGTTTTCCCATCTCGATGTCCGGCTCGGCTTCAAGGTCTTTCATTGCCTGTTTTTTGAGATCCACGTAACTGAGAAATGATTTGGTCATAAGATCGTTCATTTTTGCGACGATCAAACACTCACCTAAATCCTGAAAGTACAAAAAAGAAGAAGAGACAGGATATTTTTATAATGTTGCAAAAGAAAAAAAATTACATTTGTCATTGAAATATATGTCCTCAAGTAAAATGGAAAATTGAAGGTTGATTGGACCAAAAAAGAGAAGAAATAGAAAACAGAGTAACGGAAGGTGTTTAAAAAAAAACAGAGGCAAAATAATCTACAACTAACAAATGTATACGATCCTGCACATAAAGAAGGATATGATGATGGTTGAATTATCTTTCCCGTGATCCTTGTCCCTTCAACAGGACATCTTAAATGGAATTAAAATGGGTCATAAACAGTGATTAGGTTTGCCTACTGTTTGGGTACTGCGGAAACAAAGGAAAATCAAATGTAATAGTCCCTGAAAAATATAAATATTCATCTCCAACAAACCGTAAGCTCAGTCTTGTAACTCTTTTCTCTACTTTCCCATTTCAAAATTTTTGTCAGACAAAGGAACAAAACTGAGCCCTGAAGAAGACATAGAGGGCCTCGACAATCTACGACGAACTGCAATTCTACTAGACTATCTAACTCAAGGTGCAATGATACAATAGACGCAATTCAAGAATGATATCAAATTTTTCCTGAAACAGACACAGTAAGCAAAAAACCTTGAAGAAGTCGAAGCTAAGAAAGGAGAGGTTCAACTCCTTGAAACTTTTTCTTCAGGAAAGTTCTTCAGTGTTATGAATTGTTTTCTGTAGGCATTTGAACCCTTTTTCTACTTTCATGCTTCCGTTACTTTTTACTTGTTTTCTACTTTCAAATTTTAAATTGAGAGGCTCTTTCTCAAAGAGCCGTTGAAAGTTTGAAAAGTCGGGATTCCTCATCTCAAGCATCTCAAATGACGTCGTTTCGTAGGAAGCTGTACAAATTAGGTGACGTCATATGTACTTCGTTTTATAAATTATTGTCTTTTGCATAATCCTATGGACATGCTATTTTTTTTAAATAGAAACTTTTCCAGGAGTCATTGTTAAATTTTTAATTAATTCTGGATAGAAATATTATTATTTTTTTCTTAGCAGACAGAAATATTAAGGCTGCGTTTGCAAACTTTATTTTCCCCAAAATTTTATCTCTCCTAATAAAATACTCCAATATAATCTCTATCTCCCATAAAAATATAAAAAATATAAAAAATATAAAAAATTACCTCTCTCTTCACCTTTTCACTAAACCCAATACCAACACATATTCTCATACCAAAAATATTACAACACAAACACAACCTAAAAAGGATGAATTCGAATTTGTAGATTAATAATCGAATAAATAACTACCCCATACATTGGAAAGTAAAATTAAGCAATAATTTATCAATATACCAACCAGCAAATTATGGGTAAGTTTGTTTTCTCAATATTTTGGAACATAAAAATTTACAACAAAACAAACACACTCTAACATTTTTAATTTTTACACATATACACTTTACCTTTTACAAATTCTAATAAATCTCAATACAATAAATATTCTCAAAATTTCGAGAATATTCACCAACATTTGGGTAAACAAACATACCCTAATATTAAGCATAATAATTTTGCAAGAGACTTTATGATAAATTGAGTGATACGCGCTTTTAAGGCCAAAGAACAAAATTAACACAAATTTCTTTCCAATTAACTATAATAGCACGTTGTGAAATGAAAAGAGAGTAGAGGGAAAAACAAAAGAGTAATTCCTAACAACTTTATATGATTGTTTTTTGTTTGAGTAACCAGAAACCTATACGACAGGCAACCTGAGTGAGTGAATCCATCTATAAGACATTGGTAAATTTCGGGATGTTAGAGCAGACTCATCCAGTCTGCTGCTTAAGTGAATTACAATTCAAATAACCCCTAACTACTGGGGCACACGCTCGCCATGGGAATATCATTGTTTTCCTCCCTGTCCCTGATTGGCCTATCTTAATTCTGGTCAAACCAACAGGCCATCCAGTTCGACCTCTGGGGACTGGGCGTTAGAAATGAAGCATTTACGTGACAGATGCCATTTCGGGATTTCGTACTTTGTGAGTTTAGTCGGAGAGAGATGGGGAAGAGCAGAATACTGATTATCGGAGCGACAGGAAATCTGGGGTACCATTTGGCCAATGCAAGCCTCGAATTCTCCCACCCAACTTTCGCTCTCGCCAGGGACTCCGCCTTCTCTGACCCCCTCAAATCTCAAAAGCTTCAGTCCCTCTCCATTGCTGGAGTCACACTCCTCAAGGTCATTCCTCTCTCTCTGGCGACCGCTCTTACAGGCTTTCTTTTCTAATATTAACTGGATTTTGAAGCTTAGCAAAAAAAAACTGGATTTTGATGAGTTATTCGCTCATTTTCTTGAATGTAGGGTTCGCTGCAAGATGAAGGGAGCCTCGTGGTGGCGATTAAGCAAGTGGATGTGATTATTTCTGCTGTTTCGAGTGGACAGGTCCTCGACCAGAAGCTTCTTATCGAACTTATTAAACAAGCTAGCACCATCAAGGTCTTCACCTTTCTTTTTTTTTTTCCCTGTTTTTGTTCTATTTTCTTTTTTTGAGTTAGTTTCGTTTTGATACAAGTCTATCTCCGATTACAGCTAATGAAATCAAAAATTTCAGAACTAAGCGTTTTGTGTTAATTTGAAGGCAAAGATTGGAATTTTCACAAGATATTCTGAAAATTCTAAAAGATCTTGATCTGTTAAGTTCTATATATATATCGAACTTATTAAACAAGCTAGCACCATCAAGGTCTTCACCTTTCCTCTTCTTTTTTTTCCCTGTTTTTGTTCTATTTTCTTTTTTTGAGTTAGTTTCGTTTTGATACAAGTCTATCTCCGATTACAGCTAATGAAATCAAAAATTTCAGAACTAAGCGTTTTGTGTTAATTTGAAGGCAAAGATTGGACTTTTCACAAGATATTCTGAAAATTCTAAAAGATCTTGATCTGTTAAGTTCTATATATAATTTATCTATATCTTAAAAATAGAGATCAAGATATCAATAAATTCAAGGAATAGAATCAGCATTTTTGTGTTTTTATCTTGATTCTCGTGCATTCTATTCATGGTCGTTTCTTACAATCATTCGGAATATGTAAATATACTTGTAAGCCTGCTTATCCAGAGGTTCATTCCAGCGGAATTTGGAGTAGATCCGGATAAGGTTCAAATATCAGGCCAGGGCCACGGCTTCTACTCAAGGAAAGCTGAAATTCGACGTTTTCTGGAAGCTCAAGGCATTCCCTACACTTGCATCTCTTGCAACCTCTTTATAAGCCTTCTGCTTCCTTTTCTTGCTCAACCAGACCTAGATACTCCTCCAAGGGAGAAGGTTACCATTTTTGGGGATGGAAATACAAAAGGTATGTTGATTGTGATCTGCTCAGCTTCGTCATATTGATCTGGCCAGATAGTGAATCATCATAGTTCTATTAGAGCCAATGACATCCAGTAATCTACTGCTTGGTTATTTGGCTTTTCTGCAGGTGTCTTTGTGAAGGATAGTGATGTTGCTGCCTTCACAATCAGTGCAGTGGATGATCCACGCACATTGAATAAGGTGGTGCATTTGCGGCCCCCAGGAAATGTACACTCCATGAGTGAGCTTGTTGAGATTTGGGAGAGTAAGATTGGGAGGAAGCTGGAGAGAACATATGTAACAGAAGAAGAGCTTCTACGGAAAATTAAAGGTAATTTAATAGTATAAGAAAAACCTACAGATTGAAGACATTCATGAAAACTACTAAACAGGGGGATAAAGAAAGAGAAAAACTGAAGAAGAATGGAAAGAAAAATAGAGTATACTGCAGATTGCATATCTCTGCAACATGGACATCAGATTGTATAATTACCAAAAAATAACTGCAATAAGTTATTATTGAATCTTTGTTTGTTTTTTTCGTCATAACAGCTCACTCATTCATTAATTTCAAGGAGATTTAAAGCTCAGCTACATGCTCTAAAAGGCTAGTGAATATTCTGTTCTTGTGTGAATTCCACCTACTGAACTACTGTGGAATTGCTATAGCTACACGATAGATTATACATCTGCAGACTTATTCTTGTTTGAGCTGTTTTTGCTTGCATTGGGTCCAATCTCAGTGGCATCTGTAGGTGCCGCATTTAGGTCTTCTACGTCTTTGGTTTGCTTGGTTTCCAAGCGACAAAATTATGTAGCTATTTCTAGGGTGCGATTTGGTTCAAGAATAGTTCACTCATTTACTTGAATTGTTTTTTTCGGTTTACACTGCTTCTCCTTTAGTTTCTTGTCTGGAGTTTTGGCTATGACTTTATGGTTTACTTTTGCAGAGACTCCATATCCCCTCAACATGAAGATGACTTACATATATTCTGCTTTCGTAAAGGGAGATCATACATACTTTGACATCGAGTCCTCCGGCGGTGTAGATGGGATAAACTGTATCCACAAGTGAAATACACCACGATCAGTGAATTTCTAGACACCCAACTGTAAGAACCTTCAAGAATTGTTGTTGAATAAGTGGCAGCTTGAATTTGAATAAAATGTCACTGGTTCAAGTGTTGGCTGAAATTTTTACGTTGTAAAATTTGGCTCCAGATCCTGAAAGTATGACAATTATAATCTCATAGAATCATATTTTTGGCAGCCAGCAATGCTCATATTTCCATTGTGTATATAATTCAGAAAACATAGGGTTGTATTGAAATTCAGCATAATTTTCTGAGAGTTTACGGAAAACCCATTGGGTTTGAATGATGCTTATTTTCAAAAGACATTGTGTATTGCCCTCGAGTTCACAGTGATTTGATAGGTAGGGGCAGGAACGAGGACTTTGAGATCTGCTGCGGAGTAGTTAGAGGTGAAGAGAAGTGGCGTGTGTTAGGTTGATTTTGGTAGGAACCCGTAAAGGCCCACCCATCATGGTCTCTCGCTCCGTGTACGACGTAGCGGTAACCTCAGAGCGCATGAATTGGCAAAGTGGGCCAATTGGGACGTAGATTTCGTTCATCGTGTTGGGAACTCTATTATGTCGCACGAGTGGGCTAGAGACGAGCCCGGAATGCTACCAGATTAAGGAATATGTTTACTCCTCTCATAGATGATACAACAGAACAAAGATTTACCTTTTTGAATATGTATTTTCTGGCTCTACTCACGAAAAATAGAATTGGCAAAAGAGGGCCGCTCACAACGGGTTCTATCCGCCTTGCCTACATTGTGGACTTCCTTCCAAATTTCACAGCGGGAATGACCTACCTTTTTCATGTGTTTTTATCAAAGAGGCCTTTTAGGACGACCCAACAGCTCGAAATACAAATACTTGTTAGTTTTTTTGTGTTTTTTTTTTCTTGGCAAAAAAAGTAGTAGGGGAAGCTGACTCCCCCCTGATTACAGGGTTCTCATCCCGGCGGCGGCAGGTATTGGATTGAGTCATAACCACCGCATTTAAGAAAGAGACCTCATCATAACTCCACGAAAATGCAACTAAGGTGATGTTTCTAAAAAAAAATTCCTTTCTATGGCTAAACTTTTTTAATACAAAAAAAAATTCACAACCAAACATTTAAAATGTCAGAAAATTTAATACATTTTTTCACACAAACTGATAATGTTTCAAAAAATATATATTAAATATTTTCTCTCCATATTTTATTAAAAAATTATATCAAATCATCTCTGCACTTAATACAAACTCCAATAAAATATAATTTATAAGCAAATATCTTTAAAAAAAAATTCTCCAATTATTAACTCCAATTTAAAGGATTTTTTTTAACCCAACATCACCTAAGAAATGTGGTTGGGATTTTTTATGAAAAGATCTATCCCACACTCACTACAAGGTGAGCTCATTACCAGTTGGACTGGTCAAATACTTGTTAGTTATGTCAGTTGTGTTTGTAATTTCGTAACTCTCTGTATTGCTTATCCGTTTTATAATATGTTCCACCTTATCTTCCCCAAAAAAAGAAGTACGACCGCCAAATTCCAATGGCATTCCCGTCATGTGGAGGCTGAAAGAGTCGAATTTTCTCCCGTAATAAGTGCTCACAGCATCAAACCATCCTCTTTAAATCCGTGAGCTTCTCTCTTAAACCGTCGTTTCTACTGTTCTGCTCAATTCCCTCCGGAAAAAGCTTTCCAATGGCAGCGAAAAGCAAGATCTTGTTCATTGGAGGAACCGGATACATAGGAAAATTCATCGTGGAAGCGAGCTCTAAGGCCGGTCATCCTACCTACTCTCTCGTACGAGAGTCCTCCGTCTCTAACCCCGCCAAATCGAAGATCATCGAGAAGTTCAAGAGCCTAGGTGTCAATTTAGTCTATGTGCGTAAGACATTCAGTTCCTTTATTTTTCTTTTTCCCTTTTCTGTTACATTCTGGGACGAAAATAATATTTTTATCGTTTGAGAAATGTCCGCGTTAGCACAATTTATCTCCAAAAGAGTTCCGGACCGGACCGGCTTGGTTGTTAAATAATTAAGTCGTGGCGTTCAAGTGAATTCGCCCGATCTTATGATCTTATGCCTCTGGTGCGGTGAAAAAGAGTCTAGTTTGTGATTCTGATAAAAAAAAAAATCACGCTAATTTGTAATCTAGTAATAGAAGCTTTTGCTAATTTTTAATGTTGGGGGCTTGAATATCACAATCGAGATACAGTCCTTGTATCTAAGTTTGAGAAAACTGAGATTCACAATTGAAAGTCTTGAATGACATTTTCAGATGTTTAGGTAGGTAATGAAAAAATGAAGAGGCATTTATTTAACCTCATTAAATTGAGTGAGATTCAATTTGGTCGAGGTCATTTAGTGACCTAATCAGTAAAAGTGAAATAGAGTCTGTGCTATAAGCTGTTTAGAGCAAAAGAATCTGTACTATTAGTAGTCTAGCTGAGGTTGTGAATTGCGTTGGAATGTTAAATGTGCAGGGAGATCTGAACGATCACGAGAGTTTGGTGAATGCAATAAAGCAGGTGGATGTGGTGATCTCCACTGTTGGTCACTTTCAGCTGGGCAATCAAGTCAAGATCATCGCTGCCATCAAAGAAGCTGGTAATGTTAAGGTAATTATATGTCATGACTGAAGAAGATGATATGATCATGCATAAATCTGCAACAGTGATACCCCACTTGGGAAAGGAAATCACAATACTAATTTTCAGCTAAAAGTAAAAAGTTATGTCAAGAGTTGGAGTGAGGGATTTTTATGCAACTTCTATGTGCAGAGAGATATATCAACTGCTTAAGAAGTTGATATATTCTTCTTGACATAAAAGGTAAATGAAAACTATGAACTAATCCATAGATATTACACAATTGGTATTGTTTTAAAAAATTTCTTCTCTCAGTGATGGATCTTTAAGGCAGTGAAACTGTTTGTACCATTCAGTAGACACCAAGGTCCATTTCTCAACCTGTTTCAACATAGTCCGAGGCTATTTTGAAAGTCTGTGGTGCTCTTTTTTATTAGATATCAAAGAAAAAGGGGAAAATATAATTCATCTATGGAGCAAAATTTTGGTGAACTTATTGTTTTGTCATCTTACATGATATATTTTTGTATAACCTGACTGAATGAATTAAGCAGAAAATCTTAGAATTGCATGGCTTATTTACATTTTCATTGTTCAGAGATTCTTCCCTTCAGAATTTGGAAATGATGTGGATCGTGTGCATGTGGTTGAGCCTTTGAAAAGCGCATATGACATTAAGGCTAAACTTCGCCGAACCATTGAGGCTGAGAAAATTCCCTACACCATTGTGTCTTCCAACCTTTTTGCTGGCTACTTCCTTCCCTCTTTGGCACAGGCTGGAGCCACAGGTCCCCCAAGAGATAAAGTTGTTATCCTAGGGGATGGAAATCCAAAAGGTAAAAAAGCACATATATGATTCAAAATGAGGAAAATTTTTCTACTTCTGTATGGTCTAAGCACATATATTCTGCACACGCGACTCTAGACATTCAGTCTCTTTATATCACAAGAATTGTTGATGAACTTCCTAAAGAAGAAGCTGAGTATATCTAATCCTAGTACAACCCGCTGGATATTATTTGACACTCCATGCCGACAAAATTGAGCCACCCACACTTTTGAATGCAGACACGAGTTCATATATGGATAAGGTGCAAGTGTCTTGCATATTGAACAAAAGAAATGTGAATGACAAGCTTAGAACTATTTTTTCACTCCGCAGCAATTTTCAACAGCGAGGAGGACATTGGCTCCTATACAATCCGAGCTGTGGATGATAGTAGAACCTTGAACAAAATTCTCTACATCAGACCCCCTGGCAACATCTACTCGTATAATGATCTTGTGTCTTTGTGGGAGAAAAAGATTGGTAAAACCCTTGAAAGGATCTATGTTCCAGAGGAGCAAGTTCTGAAGAACATTAAAGGTTAGTGACATATATCTCGTCATAAACTGTGTGAATTTAGGGGAAAGAGTGTGTTAGTTGGAAATGGATTAAAAATATCTGATGCAAGTATAATTTGGGTTTCCAGTGTCAAAATTACCCATGAGTTTAATTAATGTCTACTACCACTAGTTCCCATTTCAGATGCTTGAACTTTGAAGCAATTGGATTTTAGTAGGCTCTGAATGCTGGCATGGATGCAAGGGTTTTAACACAGGTTGCTTCTTTCATTGTTCGTGCAGAGTCCTCAGCTCCACTCAATTTGGTATTAGCAATTCATCACTGTGTTTTTGTGAAGGGAGGTCATACCAACTTTGAGATCGACCCCTCTTTTGGAGTGGAAGCTTATCAGCTTTATCCTGATGTCAAATACCATCCAGTTGATGAGTTTCTCAATCAATTTGTGTGACTTGTGATCTTCTAAAATGACTTCCACTCTCTTGATAAATAAATAGGTGGCTGCTCTCTGTTGCCTTCGTTTTGAGTTGGAGCTACTATGAAATGGCTGGTAGCAAGAGAGAAAGAATGCAAGTGGTGTGTGCCAACTTCCAGATTGGTTTCTTCAAGGGCTTCTTGGGGACGCCAAAAGCCATTTTTGTTTTCTCAAGTATTGGGTAGATATGGGTACTCCTCCTCGGGTTGTGACAAAAGCATTGCTATGGACCTCTATTGTCTCGGGTTGGGTAATTGAAAATAGGCCATTCCCTCTGCGTGTGCCGACTGTGATGAATAGGTGGAGTCTGTTGAATCCGTGTGTTACATGTTCCTACATTGCACGACTTGACATTGCCTCCCTCTTCAATTTGGTTTTCAATCTGGTTTGTTCCCCGATCTTGAGGAAGCCTCACCACCAGCAAATTTTCATCTAACAGACTCTGTGTTTCTTAAGGGTGATCAGACCAACTTTGAGATTAACCCATCATGTGGAGTACGGCTTCAGAGCTTGACCCTGACGTCAAGCATACCACTGTGGATGAGTACCACAACCAATTTGCATTGCTCCTCTGTCAGTGATCAGTCAAATGGGAAAATCATATAATGCAGAAGCCTGAATTAGATACCAGCACTGTTTCCCAACTCAATACACTAATCGAAGTGAGATCGGAGTGAGAATACAAAGCATTTCGGCTGTTTAGACATTGGCTAACGGCGTTCCCTGCTCGGTAATTCTCCATAAGCCAAAGATCTTATGCAGTTGCTGATCAACGGAGGAAGAGAAACCACCGAGCATAAAGCAACAATTATTTGATCATATTCCCCCAATCGCAGCAAACAAAACATGGACTTTGACATCTCAAAGAAAACATTGATACCTCGCTGGAACAAGTAACTCGAGATTCAAAACAATTTTACATCATAAGTTATTTTATGTCTCACTGAATCACATTGAAAAATGAAAATTAAATGAAAACAAAAAATGGAACCAAAACCGCAAGGCAACAACATGAAAGCTCTGAACCGCATTGAGGCTAAGTCAGGAGCAACGGCCGACTTCTTTATGCAAGTAGCCGAGGCTCAATCATGCATGCCCATCTTTTTTCCTTTGTTCCCCTTTTTGGCTTTCTTTGTCGAAGGTTTCTGAGATCCTTTACCCTTCTGAGCCTTAGCGTTCTTTCCCTTCCCGCCTTTCCCTTGCTTACCCATGCCACGGGATCTTGCATCTTTTTTCATCCGTCTATCAACCAGGACTTTCCCCTTGCCAGCCCTCACTTGAACTCCTTTCTTTGCAACCACAACTTCCTTCTTAGGCCTTTGGGGAATAGCTTTCTTATATAGTTGTTCAATTTGCTTCCTCTTCGAGCGATCATTTATGTCTGCTTGGTCTGATATAACGTTCGCCTTCTTACGAACCTTCTCAAGCTTCCTCTGGGCAACGCGCTTCTTCCGGGCTTTGGCCTCAGCCACTTTCTTTGCAGGCCGGGCATCAATTTCTTTGAATTGAGCTCTCATTGCAGCAATCTCCTCCTTGGTCACCGGCTTAATTGGTTGGCGGTGCCTCCTTTCCTCCTCCAAAAACCATTTGGGCAAGCCATCATCATGAAACATGTACTTATTGTAGGCATCATCCAGTAACTGCTCCCTTTGCTTCTTCCGCAGCATCTTCTTCGCACAGGCTAATATCTCAGCCTTTGTATTAACATCTTCATCCTCTGACTCATCAGAGGATGAGTCATCACTTGAATCTGTTGCCGGGGCAGGGACAACTTCAAAATAGTCATCTGCCTTAGAAACTTGGAGTTGAGGGCGATCAGACCCAGCAGTGCGGTTTGCCGACGTTGCCTTAGGCTTGTTTTGGATGGAAAGTTTCTCCTCCTGCCTATCGACCTGCATTTCAATATCACTATCATCCTTCTCCAGATCTCCCTCTTCTACTGCTTCAGCAAAGATATCCTGGCTGAACCACTTGTTTGTAATCTCCTCTTGAGTTGGCACCTCTTCATCAATTGGTACCATGAGAGGATTCTTCTCTTGATGACCCTGATCTCTGTCTGAATCGTAATCAGACTGCACATTATCATCCCCATCACCATCACCATCCTGCACAGCAAAAATGAGAACCAAACCTGTCAGCGCAAACAATCGTGCAACAGAAGTTCTCTCTTGATCCCACATATTTGCACTTCCATAACAAAACAGGTTTACACGCATTTGATGGGTCCAAGATCCTTTGCAGGAATCAGAAACTGAAACAAGGTGAAAGATGATGATTTCCATAGATCTCCACACAATACAAGAGCTCTATACCTCTAAAAGTTTTGCATCATCGGAATAGGCTTGTTTTGCACGCTTCCGCTGCTTTGTACTTCCCTCCTTTCTTGCCACAAATCGTTCATAGGCCTGCTCAAGAAAATCTTCCATTTGTTCATCATACCTATATCAGAATACATCGTTTAGTTAAAGATATTACAACACCACTGACTGTCATCAACTTAGAATCAGTTATAGGACAAAGAACCTTCTGCGTTCTTCATCAGTGTCAATATCACTGGATGAATGCTCTTGGGTTACATATCGGGTTTTCTCATTTACAGGATCTCTCTCAACTCCATTTTCATCATCAAATTCAGAGGAATCCACTGCTGCCAAGTCTTTCTTACCCTGAGAACCATCAAATGGCCACAATGATGTAACTTTCATAGAGCAAGAGATTTTCGCATTCAGTTTTATTTATCTCGTGTTCTTTAGTTTTTGATCCCAAAAATTTAATGTCAAGACACCAGGAGGATACTAAAACTGTCATAACCATTCATTAAACTCAAAAGAGGAGAAACAAGGTCCTATGGGTGGCTTGAGACATCATATCTCGGGGACCAGAAATTCAATTCCCTGCTTCTAAAACCTATGCAAGGAAAGAAGAAAAAAGGACGGGAACAGGAGGAACATAGTCATGTGATTGCATACCTTGATGGACGAAAGAGAAAATAACTCATGATCAACATAACCATCTTCCATTGCATCAATCTGCATACCAGTTGCCTTCCGCGCCTTGTCCTGTACGATTTGAACATAGTAAAGCAAGAGCTCAGCTAGGTGATTGCGTAGTTGCGAGGCAATGAGCATTCAATGACTCTTGACTACAATGTACTAAACAATAAACAAATTTTAGTCACCTTTAAAACCAGATTAAAATGCCTTGGTATTGCATATTTAGAGCAGTTTATGAGTTTTTTTATAAGGGAAAAAAAGTGTTAGGGATTTCTGGTTAATGCGCTACTACCCAAAAAGAAAAATTAAAACTCCAGAAGCTAAAAGATATAAGACAATGAATTTATTCTGAAGCAGATAAAAACCGTTGCAAAACCACCATGGTTAAGATTTTTTATTCTCAACAAGATACAATGGTGTACCATACAAGGTCCCAAATCAAACAAAAGTCCAAATAAAGCTTATTTTCTAATCATTATAGCTTTTCCAAGAACATATTTGTATCTGTAAAATCAACTCTGATTGGCATTTCATCTATTTAATCTGTTTAGCAGAGATTATTGTAAATACTATGTTATAACAAATTTAAAAGTATAGCTCAACTGCCAAAGCAGTTATCTTTTTTTTTTTTTGATAACCTAGGAGCTCCCAAGGTAGGGCCAATTCATGTACCCGGCCCTATAAGCCAACCTTGGGGCATGTGTTAGGACCCCACCCAACACACCCCAGATAAGTCAGGGGCGATAACGGCGGTGTTGGGGCTCGAACTTGGAACATGTGAGAACCCAAGCCGTTGCCTTACCACCAGACCAAACCCCTGGGGGTAACTGCCAAAGCAATTATCATATCCTAAAACCACACCTTAGCTCGTCTTTTTACGAGAAGCTTTTTTGCTCTTTTCTTCTTGCGCTCCATAGCATACGTCAGCTCCTCCATTTCATTGAGTATTCTATCATCTTCATCCTCCTTATTCTCATTTACAATATCTGTGGTAGTAGTTGACTTGGCCTTTTGTGTAGGACTTAGGGCCTTTCTTATGTGCAGCCGCCACCTACATCCGGACAAAAACATGGCAACATACTCAAAATCGAGTAACCATTCTCTTTGAAAGAAAGAAGCAAAAGCAACAGCTGCAAATTTAAAATATAAGCATGAAACGACATTGTGCCAAACAAACAGATATAAGGGAGTCCGAATTTATTAGAAGAAAAATTAAAGAATGCAGCTTACTTCAACAAATGTTTGAAGTCTTGTTTGCCCAGAACACGCAGATCATCACAAAGAGTTCTGACCTGATAGACAGTTGCACTTTAATTAGTTGAAACTTATAATAGCATTCTATACTGTCATTGAAACTTCTTACAGCATTACTTGACCATAAAGCTTTTCTAGAATGATGAGACAAGATAAAGGTTACCTCTTCCGTTGTTAATGCGTGATCCTTAATGGGCAAGCTAGCTGGATCATCAAAGGCTATAGAAGTAACTGAACCAAGGATCTCAAGAGGAGAATCAGACCAAATGAAATCCGTAGCTGAGGACACTTTTCTTAAAATCGTATCTCCATCCTCGTACCTGTATTAGAGTCTAATTAGCAAAAACACCAACACACTGCAATTATATTTCCATTCTTTTTAGACAATAACAGCACACATACCTTGACAAACACAGAAAAATACTTCAACCATGTTAGAGAGTAATACGTGCGGCTTTTTTTCTATATAGAAGAGTTCATGCGCATTATTAATTCTTAACAATATGAGGTATTACACTGATTTCCAAGAAGAAACACATAACATTGTTAATGTGATTGTCTAAGAAAGATGACAAATTGAATCAAACCAAAAGTTAAAGAAGGTTTACCCATCACGGTGTCTCTTTTGCTTCGTTCCTCTAAGCACATCTACTACCTACATAAAGAATCATCCAATGAAAACAATGACACGACAGTACTCAATACTAACAAATGAAAATGTAACTAAGAGAAGTAATTTTACTGTGAGTTACATATCGTTTACCTTCCGCTGTGGTTCAGTGGATCCCTGAAATAAATGCTTCACATCAAGAAGACGTGGATCAATCTTTGCAGGGGCTTTGTACTTGAGACCCAAAACATATATCTCTGCAGATGCTGAACGGCTAGCTGCTGGCTTATCAACCTCAACCTTTTCAAATAACTGCAAAGCAAATTCCAACATGAGGAAAAAGAAATGCAGCTTGTTTACATAGCAGCAAGATCCCTCGATAAAGAAGCAAAAGATCACCTGCTTGAGGCAGTAGAGGACAGAACTGTAGTCTTGTGACCTGAAAACCTAATACAAGAGAACAAATAAGCAAACAATCAAAAGCTCAAAAGTTCAAACCAAATCAAACTACTTACTTTGGTGACAAAAGTTCCCTTGGGAGACAAGAACTGCGTGGCCAACTTGACGGCATCGATAACTAGGGCGTTCTGGCTCATGGCCTCCTGGGACCAGGCGCCACCGACATTAGGTGAGCCGTCGTGCAAGACCAAATCGAAGGTGACGCATCCGTGTTGCGCCATGAGGCTCTTGATGCGGGACCTGCACTCCGGCTTGGTAATGTCCTGCTCGATGGCGAGGGCGCCGCGGATGGGTGCGATGGGAACGAGGTCGACGCCGAGGACGAGGCTGCTGACGGGGACACGCTGCACCGCCACCTGCATCCAGCCGCCAGGGGCAGCACAGAGGTCGAGGACCGAGTGGGCGGAACGGAGGAGGCCGAACTTGGAGTCCAGCTGGACCAGCTTCCATGAGGCTCGGGACCGGTAGCCATGCTCTTTGGCTAAGCGGTAGTACTTGTCCAAGCGATGCTTTCCCTTGACCTTTCCCATAGGGTTCCGTTTTTCTGAATTTGGTGTTTTAGGGTTCTGAGAGGGTTTTGAGGTTCAGAGTATATTAATAAATTTTTGGCTGCGTTTGTCACTAAAATTTTACCCAATATTTTATCTCTCTTCTAATAAAATACTCCAATATAATCTCTCTCTCTTCCATCAAAAAATATAAAATATTACAAAAACTATAAAATATTACCTCTCTCTTCACTTTTTCACTAAACCCAATACCAACACTAAACCCAATACCAAAAATTTTACCACACAAACCACAAGTGGGAAGTCTGAAAATGAGAGATAAGTGGGCCCAAAAAAAAAAAGGCCGAAAGAGAGACTTCAGGGAGGGAGAGTGGGCCGACGAGAGGTCTGCCCAAAGAAACAAAAAAAACTATTATTCGAATAATAAAATATTAATAAAAATAGCAGACGTTTTTTCTTTAATAGGTTAAAGCTCAGACTCTAACTACTGGGTAGCTTAAGTGGCAATGGAAGGTCTCGAGGGGGCGTGGATTAAGTGTCCGAATTTCTTTGTTACTGAGGAAAAAAAAATTCTTGCCTTCAAGAGTAAATACTACATTCTGAGGGGTCAGATTAGAATTTTCAGTCTCTTCATTATCACCATTGTGGTCTGAAATGGAGCTTACATATTTTCAGCAGTAACATTTTTTCTGGGGTCTTCAAGAGAGGAAAAAAAAAAGCTTCGATTCATTACAACTGTCGTTTGGTAGCCGTAATTGCACTAAACGACTGATTATAATTTATGAAACAGATATCAGATTTCATACCTGAAGCCGATGGGAGTACAAAGCTAAACACGGGACCGACCGACCTAGTGGCTAGTACAAGTGATGCATAGTTGCTGCTGCCAGATCCCTGTTACCGACCACAGCAACGTTATGCAACCCCTGGGCCTGGCAGTTAGTTAACACGAACTTTTCACTAGCAAAACTTTTTTTTTTTTGACAGATAAGCATACAAACGACGGTGAGCGCAGGAGTTCACTCGCCAAACATTCATTAGCAGAGGAATCTACTATCAATAATAGAGGAGACTATGCCACTGGAATGTTCTGCATGAATCCTAATGTGTATAAGCAATAACGTTCCCCTGAAACAACAACATTTCTTCTGGCATCATAAAAAGACAACAGGATTGAACTTTAAATTTGTGACTGCATATTACAATCCATAACATGGTACATGTCCAAAGTAAAAACTTCTGCTATCCTAAATCTTCACATTCTTTTTAGCATTTTTTCTGGGCCATAAGGTAAATTCATATTTGCTCTAATCATAAATTTAGTCGAGCTTCAGTCCCCACGGGAGTCACTACTACTTGAAGAAGGCTTCTTGCCACCATATCTCTGTCAAAAAAGAAAAGTTAATTTTTCAATCACCGGAATCAATTACTGGAAAGGTTGCTCATTTGGCAATGGAAGCTAACGGCATTTGATTTTTTTTAGCAGCAACACCATTTACTGTTGCTTCTACAGATATCTGGCCCAATAGACAAAAACAATTGGAACCATAAGAATCTCACCTGCTTCCCAATGTTGAAAGGAATGTATTTATATTTGATCATGTGTGCGATCTGGCGCCTCATTGTAAGGACAAACAGGACGATCCAGTAACAAAGTAAAATAGGCCAGAAGACAGGAACATCAAACATAGAAAAGAAGGTCATGACAAAAGCGATGCAGAAAGCTTTGGTGAAGGAGTACCTGGAAACATCACAGCAAACAGTAAAAACCTTAACATTTACACAATCTCGTGTTTTTTATTCTTGTGAAATAACTGGAAAATAAAAATAAAAATTCCGTCTCAGATTTTATAAGATAGTCTCAGATGAGATAGTCATCAATGAAGAAGATAAAATATTTAAGAACCACAAGATACATCACAAAAGGGTTCCAAAGGAAAATACTATCCTTGAATGCATTAAGAGAAAAGACCGGAAGCCATCCCATGATCCTGGGGAACGCTTTTGTAACTGGAGAATTACAGGAATTACTAATGCATAATTCCCAGCCAGTATACCCTTGTATTATGCTCACTCAGAAGATTAACTTTTTGTACTTGAAATCAAACTGCCAGTTGGTGAGATGACAGGAGGTGTACTGGACAAAATTGTAAACACATTCGTGACTGAAGGTGCGTTTGTGTTCAAAAAATTTACCCCCTCTAAAATTTTAACACAATTAAATATTACAATATAATTTCTCTCCCCCCATTAAATCATTACTTTTCACTACAAAAAATATAAAAAATTACCTCTCTTTACTTTTTCACTAAACCCAATACCTAAAATTTTAACAACACTAAAATTTTACAAAACAAACCCACCCTGAGTATGCTTCTAAGCGACTTAACAATGGTAACCGAAAAATAAAAAAGAAATGAATAATTTAACTACCGCACTAAACAAAGCCATTCAGGTGATCAGAGACCATGTGCCTGAGAAGAACAAGCAGGGGTATCTGGATGTAAATAGAAAAGAATCATGATCAGCTTGTTAATAACATACCGAACAATTAAATGTAAGGTTTCCCAAAACAAAAGACAGCCCATGATTGACAGTTGACAGACCTGACATAAGCCAAAAAGGGCTTGACTAAGGCACTCTAGAAGAATCAAATTCCACCACACTCCTTGCATTCTAGGAAATTTGGGAGATCTAAAGGTAAAAAGGATGTACAACCCCTAGTATAGGACTAACCGTCATACGCCTTCCTCTGCTAGACATTACGTCTTACGAAAAATTCAGAGGATAAGAACCAAGGTCTGAAACAGGAATGTAACTTTTTGTCATGTTCTTTAATAATTTCCTCCCTTGTAAAGATGTGGGATTGAAAATAAGGCATAAAATATGGTGTCACTTATTTCTTACGACGACAACTATTAAGTTTACATGCAGTTACAGAAACAATTATTAATGTTTCAAAATAAACAACCATTCAGTGTACATGTTGTAGAACTTCATGCATTTCCTATGCATCTTCCTCGTAAAATCAGAGACTATAAGGTAGGGCAACTTTGCAGTAGCAAGACAAACATACTTTCAAAAGGCAATGAGACCGGTGTACAATGCATAGGAAAAGCATAAAGTTCTACACCATTATTACGAAAATCAGAGACTGTGAGGTAGGGCAGCTTTGCAATAGCAAGACAAACATACTTGCAAAAGGCAAGGAGATGCATACATGAGTGAAGCACAAAAGCCACCCTCAGGGAATTAATCTGGGTACTAAGAAACCTCAAAGGCAATTCACCGATATTCTGCTTTTTTGTGTCTTGTTAGTTTTAGATCTGTACCCAACAGGCCTAAAACTCATGACCCTACCCCCCCCCCCCCCCCCACACACCCTTTTTTTATTGGGGAGATGTAATGCACTTTGAACTGGAGCTTGTTGGCAATTCCCTGATACTATCACATCTTCAAAAGCTGGCTTCTATAGTGGATCTTGATTATTTTCCAAGGGGAAAAATGGCTGAGCAAAATTAGAGCTTTTAGAAACAGCCATATGTTAATACAATTCCTTAGTTTTGTTGCTTGTTTGTACAGCGCTTTCGGTATAGTCCTTTAATAAAATTGTCTTACTTATAAAAAAAAATACAATTCCATAGTTTTTCAAAACTTTAATACCAGAATCAATGGCCTTTTGTTACTTTGCTCACACTTTCACATTTCTTTACCTTGAATAATGAGAATAAAAACATGACATCCGCACTATCCGATGAAGAAGAATAAGACATAAAAGTGCTTATAAAAAAAAGACATATAAGTAGTCATTCAAAAGGCATAGAACCCCAACTGAGTAACAAATACGAGGATGATAAACAAGCAATCAGCTTTAGAATGTCAGAACCACATCTCTTAAAGCAGAAATCACAGAGACATTAAGAAAATATCTCACACCAAACCAACCAAAAAGCGGATGATGAGAAAAATCTTCAGTTACCAGAACTTGAACTCCGGAAGCCGGCGAATGAATGGCTTAAATTCATCGGAACCTTTTGTTGGCAGCAAAGGCCTGTCTGAAACTTCCATCTCTGGATCAACCAAAGGCGACAAGAATCCAATCAACAAGTTCAGCAGGTAAATCCCCAGGCCATACGAGATTATGTAAAACCCTTGAACATAATAAACCCGCAAAATGTAAATCAAAACTATGAAAACGGTCCCGATCCATCTGTAGACTGTATGAGGAGTCGACTTATCCAGAAAATACTGGTAACGCCTCCAAACATCTTGCCAAAACTGGTTCACAGGTGCTGCCGCCGCCCCCACACTGTCGCCTCCAACTCCCTCCATCCGCTTCCACCTTCACAATACAACAGTAAGCTCCAATCACTCATAAAAAAAAACAGTAAGCTCCAATCAAAACTGACCGTACCCCATGAAATACATTGGATTTATAAATCACAAAGCTTATGCCTCTGTGGGTATACATACAAACAAAGATGCATTACATGCATTTCCATTTATGTGTACTATAACAGGCCCTAAATGAAGGAATACTTAAACCACATTACAATTTATCTGCATGAAAATGGACAAAAAAAAAACTATAATTTGATTACATTAGTGAACAAATGTAGGAATAGAATGTCCAATTTGAATCTAGAGAAACACAGCCCCCAACTATGCCGCCCCCGGGGGAAGGGGGCGGGGAAGAGATAGAGAAAGGAAGTTAAGAAGACAAGAATACCTAAACCAAAACTTATCAAAATGGAACACATCAGCAGTAATTATTCCAAAAATAAGTAAGATCCGATCGTTTATTTCCTTTTCTCTACCTTTTTTTCTCGGAAACCAAACAGAGAGTTAGGGTTAGGGTTACATACACGAAACAGACAAGTTTCTTTAAGATCTATATGGCAGATACCACAGCAAACTCAGCGCAAAGATAAAATGCGAGGTTGAAAAAGGAGAACAAATAAAATCGACAATTAACAACCATAAAGGAGGCCGAATATCGAAATCCCAAAATAAATGGAGGTTAATCGGGAAAGAAAATGTTAGTTGGGGAAGTTGGGAAGCTGACCTTGGATGACTGTGTAGTTCCGAGCTTAGGGAGCGAATACAGAAATTGATGCAAGGAAGCGAAAAGCTAGCAGATCTGCAAGGGGGAAGGCTATCAATTTTTAATTTTCTTTTATTTGTTATATTTTTTCTGATGTAATTCGTACTATTACGGACAGTGACGCGGTTGAACAGTTGTTGAACCGTAGAAGGCGGAGTCACCGGGCTGTTACACACACATTCTTATTGCCAGCGCCTAGTCCAGCGGGTAAATGATTCGGTGCCTCGTAGATTTTCCATAGACGTCGTGTCGTTTCCTCTTGGCTCTCCGCAACGCCATGTCATTCATTACGAATTATCGATAAACGTCACGACGTGTGTTGAGTCGCTAGTTCTCTACAAACGTCCTGTCGTTTTTTTTTTACGAGTGTGCTCTTATTTGGCACCCAGAAGAAACTATACAAATTATTCTTGCGGGAAAGGGGGAGGCATAGCACGAGAGATTGTGCCACCAGAAGGTAAGCATGCAGCATGCGCGCACACCTACCCTCCACCGTGACTACTTTCCATCTTTGTATTTTCTTTTTTTTTCCTAAGCAAAAATTGGAGGAATCAACTAGTCACAACTCAGGCCGTGCTTTATTTGTCAAGTAATTTTAAGGGTTACTTTACATTTCAAATTATCAATTTTATTACATTTCGCCTTCAACTACCAACTGTTTACACTTTACATCCCTACCGTTATTAACGAATTACATTTTTTTTGTTCAGTGATATGACGATTTTACCCTCATAATTTTTTATAATTATATTTTGTATAGGAATAAATTTGTTTTTTCACTTAACAAAAATAACAATTTTCGTCTGTAAACGGTTGTTAGTTGAGAGACGAAATATAATAAAATTGATAGTTTGGGGTGCAAAGTGTTAGAACTTCAATAGTCGAAGGGCTAAAAGTGTATTTTTTTTTCTAATTTTAACTTATGTTCACTCAAATTCTTAAAGTTAACGAATTAGTGGATGATACCCATTAAACTATAGTTCCCGTTGGTTATTTTCCATCTCTATTTTCTCTCGAGGTAGAAGGTAACACCTATCTTCTACTTCGACGCTTGAAATTCGTCCGTAATCACATGGACAATGTTGAATACTTTTCTTAGGCAAAAGGATCTGAAAATAGAGAGAAGTGTTGTATTAGAATAATGATTTTGTCTTCTTTTAGCAAACAAAGTTACAAATATGCGTTTTGTAAAGAAATGAAGACCACTTAAAGACAGACAGATGATTTATGCTTTCATCATTTCGTTTTGTTATGAAGCTTTTTTGTTTGAAGGGTAGAAAGAGATCATTCATGAATAATGTTGACAAATTATATATTAATGGTAGATAATTTATGTTAGTATTTGTATTTTGAAATTGGAGAAAATACTTTTAAGTAATCTAGTGGATTTACCCTAAGCGGAGTCAGAAAGCTGATTAATGGGGTAATTTTTTAAAGAAAAATGGTAAAAAAATAATTTATTTGAAAAAAAATAATAAAAAAAAAATTTAGGTGTACAAATTTTTGTTTTAGGGAGCCAACCGGGGCAGTGACCCCAGTTCGCCCCTGCCTCCGCTGGTGGGATTTATGCTTTCCTACGTGAACTTGTCTACCAACTTAGAAAATAAATAAATACTTCTATAACCTTTTCATTTTTCTTATTGTTCTCCCTTGACTATTGTCTTCGTTATTAATTTCTTATCTTCTTGTTTTCTATAATTGAATTTTTAAACATTATTTTAATTATAATTATGAATCGCATCAGTAAGTCTCATGATTTCTTCCCCAACCCTTATCCTGATCTAACTATTATATAAAAGATTGGGAAGTAATTCTCATCGGATAGATGGCGGATTCATGTGAAAGATTCGAGCTCTGAATTTTATTTTGAGAAATTCTCTGATTAAGCAAGGCTCCAATGTCATAATCGCACTTGAAAGCAAAAATACGTGTGTTCCTGGGATCTGTTGTCCCTGTCCATAGAGTTCCATTTCATTCATTAATAACCATTTCGTTTATCGGAGAAATATATTTCATTTGTATATGTTTAATTCAGAAATTAATTTAAGGCTTAATTAACTCACTAGTTTATGGGATATAACTTGATTCTAAACTGGTACTTACGGTAAGTTTTGTCTTAGGTCTCTATGAATTTTTTTGTCTTTAAATGATCATTTCGTCGAATAACTCCGTAAATGAAAAAAAATTCAATGTGATTATCACTTTCCAATAAACAATATGTACGTCATCATTAATTGTCAGATCACTCACTACAAAAAAAAGACCTTTAGCAGCGATTTTTTAGCTGCGGGATCCGCCGCAATAGATTATAGCGTCAATTTTTGTGACCGTTGGTGAAAATGATGAGCTATAGCGGCGATCACTTAACAGTGGTCACAACCGTCTATAAAGACTCGAAGTGCATTTGTAAAAAAATTAGCAGCGTTTTAGGAAAACACCGCTATAGGTCTTTAGCAACATTTTTAAAAATGTTGTTATAACTCAATTTTGTCCTGCGTTTAAACATCTACAACAAATTGATCAATGAGGTTTAAAATCATTCACATTTGAATGGTTTTAAAAAGACTAAATTGTTAATAGATTTTAAACTTTAAAGATTACTTTGATGAGTTTTAAAATGTAAAAACTTATTTAATTATCGATCAAAGCACAGAGAAAATTTGTATTTATCCCTAATTTGTTTATGCTAAATATGCTTATTTGTAACGGACTGATTTGGACTAATTTCGACGGAATTATTTATCATTTTTTCTTACCGCTTATTTGAAACTTTTCAATATTACGGTAATTTCGATTCCCTCAATCCATGTATCGTGATCCACCATCTCACTCACTCCCCGGCTTAGAGCGTACAACGAATGTGGCTGAGCAGCAGCAGAGCGAAGCTCGGCTCCAAATTCTCTGCTTTCTTTGCCTTCTCTCTTAAATCCAGCTCCTGTTCCTCGTCCGTCAGTCCTATTTATTATTTATACTTTTTCAAACACCCAAGTAGTTGAATTTTCCATCTTTCTGCTACGTTCAAGACACTCTCTTTTTCTCTCTATCTGTTCCTCCGGTTTCTGTTTCGATCTCTCCCTCTGGATCTACGGCCTCTCGCTGGAGTTTGATGCCACTGTAATAAGTCTTTGTCACCGGCGGTGAGTAAGGTATATACTTGGGTGTTTATTTTGTATCTTCTAATCAAACTTTTGAAGAATTGTACCTCTTATCAAAATGACTGGAAATGGAGAGTGAGCGTTTGTAAGAAATTTTATTAGCGCCACAGTTCGTTTGAAAATCTGCTTCCAGGCTTCACCCCAGAAGTTGCCAATTTGCCGCTTGTTGCAAAAGCATCCGAGTCTAACACTAGTAGTTCTGCAGCTTCTGCTGTATGACTTTAAACGTAGTAGAGTGCTTCCATACTCTGAGCTCAACAAGTTTAAGTTTAAGTTTAAATAGGAGATGGAGGGGATTCATGTTTGAAACGCCTATGATCTGCTCTGATTTGATCCAATTATGACTCGTTGGTCACACAGGCAAAAGCTGATAGATAATGGTAAACTTCATTATGTTAATCAATACTCGAGAGCATAACAAGTAGTATTTGATATTATTTTTTGCAGATGAAAAAGTAGAAGCATTTGACAAGGCCCGCAAGCGGCTGTTATAGTATTTCTATGCCAGTTAACTGGGTTTGTGAAATGAAGGCGAGATAAAAAAAAAAGGGGGCATATTGGTTAAGCTTAAGCATATTCTGTCCCATTTCGTTCTTATGAAGAATCTATAAGTTCATGAATGCATCAGTTTATCCACATATTTTTCTTGTGTTGCCAATTCTGTTTATACACTTCGTTTTTTTATTCATGGCGTTTCCGGTCTTCAAGAAAAACACTTTTTGCGCAGAGGGAAAATCTCATAGACAACGGAGGAGCCTCCTTTTCGCCTAAGCTTTCTGAAAAGGCAAGAATATCGGCCTGAATACTGCAATTGAATGAAGTATTTTTGGGGCTTTTGCTTGATTGTTCTTTTAAGTTGTTGGAAATAATTGGAGACTGTCATCTCCGAGCTAAATTCAATGGAATAAAAGAACTTTGCAATAGATGCCCGATTTGCATCAGCCAATCAAACCACCCATTGTGCAAAATTTTCCATATTCTTCATATCCTGTGGATCTTATGTACTAGGCAGATGTGATCTTTTGAGGTTCGATGTGTGTACTAGTGTATCTATACCTTATAAAAAGTGGGGGATCTCTAACCCTTTTTTCTGTGTGTTTTTGAGTTGTATGTTCAGGTGACTTTGACGCATTGCTGAGTTATAGTTAATGATTGGGAAGATAATCAAGTACCATGTCTAGTAGGGTTACACAATCTGGTCACGCTGGAGACACAATGATTGGCGAATCATTGCAGCGTTACCAATCTGTTTGGATGGCTCATTGGACGAGCGCAAGCTGTAAGTCACCTACTCAGGCTTGTAGTAATTCATCAATTCCTTTCAAGTCCAAGGAAGAAGTTCACGGTAATAAAAAGCACTCTGTACTTGGTGGACCAGGGATAGCAACAGAAATTTATCCTGAACAGTATACGGAAGTTACTAAAGCCAAGACAGTTAATGTTATCAATGAGAGTCCGACTGCAAGTTCAAAAACATTATGGGGAGAGAGATTAGTTTGCCAGCCCTTTCCTATGTTCAATCTTTCTCAAAAGAAAGAGCGCGGTTTGGCTTTGAAGAGCGAGGAAGCCATGCATCACGGGGAAGTGCTAAGTTCTCGAGATGATCTCAACTCTGGACATATTAATGTTCCTCCCCCCAGAAGCAAGAGTTACGTACCTTCGAAGTTTGCACAGGCTTCTCCAGGATTTCATTTCCCTCTTCAGTGCGGAGTGAAACTGCAACCTCTAAAGAGCTCAACAGACAGTCGTGGAAAAAAAAATGCTACAGATTTAAACATTTCAGTTGGATTGAAGAACGAATCGTCAGCTGAAACTGATACTATGGACATGGATGCTTTCCAGGAGAACGGTGTGTATACTCCCAATCTTGGATATTCTGGATTCTATTGGATGGTTGTAAAAAGTTGATGAATAGGATTCTAGGGTTACAGCATCACACTGAGAACAAGATGCTCATTGTTGAATGGGCAACAAGAATATTTATGATCTTATGAAGTTTATTGAATAGCTTTGTATGTATCATGTGTACTTCACACTAATATAGTAAGCTTTTCCGTGCTCTTTTTTTTTTGGGCTTATGATACTGCCTGTTTGTTGCAGGTGTTGCTCCATCCATACCAAATAAGGTAACTCTTGCTATACTTTGATCTTTTGGATAATGTTTCCTTTCTTCTGTCATTAAAAAAGACTAGACCAGGCGCCTATTGTCTTCCAATTAAATTGGGCTTGTAGTAGTCATCCTATGCAAGAATGAATCTGTTAATACTGAAATCTGATGTGGTATTTTATTACCAAAATATTGGTATTTTTAGTACCTCAAGGAGATGTCACCGATATCTCAAGCTGTAGATGCTTCAGCTGGAGAGGAAATAGTAGGTGGACCGCCGCGCAGTGAGTTATTTGATATAAATCAAGCACTTCCTGATCTTCCTCTTTTGGCAAGCCCTGTGGGTTGCGGGGAGACAAGCTCATCAAGGACCCATAGTTTGGAAGTGGAACGCCTCCTTTCTCAAGCTGAACCCATGACTTCCAAATCCAGTGGTTGTCCTGGTGGCCTTCTGGGACCAGAGCCAAGCGGCAGATGGGTCAAACGCCTCAAGTTGAGAGCTTCAGGTTCTTCTTATGGTACCAAGAGCTCAGAAATGCGCGAAGCCTCTTCCCATGAAAAAGTCAATAAATCCTTCAGAAATTTTTTGAAAGGTGGCATAACCAGTGCAGAACCCACTACGGGTAGAAGTGATGGTAAAGATAAGATCACGGTAGATCAAAATGCAGTTTTGTTCAAGAAGGGCGAGTCCTTTTCTGTTGACCCAGAGAAGAAAATTCAATATGTAACACTTTCACATCCTTGGATTCAGAGGTGGTACCGAAATCGGGCTGCATCTCCCAAAAAGAAGCCTGCAGTGGTGGTATGTGAGCCACAATGTTCAAAGGCAACATTAGATGAGTTTGAGAAGAGGCAATTTCCGAGCATCGCTGCTATGGGACTGATGGTGAAGTCTATTTGTGGTTTCCAGCCGTGTGAATTTAGGAAAAGTGGGTCTTTTGTTGTTTGGAATACCAAAGGGGTCCCGCCATAACTGTGCCCCAAGTACTATGGGTTCATGAAAGAAGAAGCAAGAAGATTCTTTGAAGGGAGGCTAAACAAAGAGATCCGTGGAATGGTGATTGTTCTAGTTGTTGAAAAGGACAAGAAATGCTTTGTCCATTCATATCAACCAGATCACAGAGAAGAGATGCAGATTTTTTCTTTTTAACCGTTTATATTCTGAATCCTCTATCCTTAGAGTTCTTCATGCGCAGTGGGAATAACTCAAAGTGGATTTGTTTCTAGAACATGGCAAATTATTGGGGAGGGACAAGAGGTGCAGCTACGAATACTATTATGACAATCTGAAACCATATGATATGTGCTGATGTGGCGTCCTCTTCCTCCCACTCCTGCATTGCGCAAACAGAGAGAGAGATTTACATGTGTTGTATTGTGTGTGAGAGATGTCAGAGAGGAGAAGATAATAAAATTCTGTTCATCTTGTGACACTTTCAAGCTGTACCTGCTTCTGCATTTTTGGTGTTTCTACTCTGTTATTGCTTTCGGATGATTGCGGTGTTTGAGAAAAGAGTGTAATTTTTAGGGTAAAGGATGAAGTAGACAGGAGTTATACTCATGCATGCCGTGCGAAATCTGTCCTGTTAGCCTCTTATAAATGAAATGGCCTTGAGCCAACCCTTTTGAATGGGCTGAAAAAGGAGGAGGGAAGCACAAGAAGTGAAGACAGGCGGCTGAAAAGAGCAGAAACACATTTCCTTTCCTTCTTCTGTGGAGTTTTGATGCATTTTCTTCCTCCTTTTTCAGCCCAATAAAAAGCGGTACATGACTAAACCAACATATTCACAAAAGGGTAATGTTTTTTTTTGGTCCAAAGAAAAGGTTAATGATTACAAACTAAAGTTCCATCTTTAACATCACACCCAGTCTGTTCTAGAGCAGATTCAAAAAAATCCACCGCCATGGATACTCCGAGTCAATACATGGAGGGTGAACTGAGTGATTATGTCTCTTAATGTGAGCACACCTATGGGTTGGTGCAAATCGTTGACCAGAAAGCTGTAATTGCTTTTCGTCCCTACCATATTTTCCATCGCTTGCTTGAGAGAGTCAGTTCTCTTGTTGGTGACTGGCGAGTCCATTCTTGGGAGGAAGTTATTTCTCAGTCGTAGGATCCCCGCCGAGAGAAGAGCCCCAAGGTCGTGTTCAATTGTGGGATCAGAGCCTCCACCGGTCTCTATGTGAATGAAGTCCTCTGCCGTTATTTCCCAACGGTTATGTCAAAAGTGCATTAGTTCCAAATGACCAGAAAGTTATGCCATGTGAAGGTCTAGTAGATATTGTCATATAAATAGCCTTTATAACCAACAATAGCTGATAAAGATAAACAGAATTTTATTATCACACTTAAAACAACAGTTTTTTTTATAAAGATAAATAGAGATTTACAGTAGGCAGAAACTTTGCGAGAAACTCTGTTGGTCAGTCAAAGTTTGGAACCCCAGTCTGGAAAATATAAGGTAGGGAAGTGGAGACTAACTTTCTGTCCCTAAAGAAATTGTCGTTCTCTATAAGAAGATAGGTGTCGCTGCTCCTTATGCTACCAATGAGCCTCTTAGTTCCTTCATTTACCACAGCAATGCAACCAATTCGGCTTTCCCAAAGAATGTGAAGAGCTTCTGCTATGCTTTGGTGTCCGTAAACATGAACACTCTGCTCTACATTCTCAAACCTAAATAGAAAGCCGAGATGGGATAATATGCAAAACAAGTCAACGGAAACTAGTAGACAAATCTTCCTAAAAAACGGGAAATATCCAACTACTTAAGTTTGAGGTACCGGAAGTCTGATAGTCTTGTTTGCAATGTTATCAAACCACTCTAGTCCACTTGATTGTAGAAGCAATTGGATTACTGCAATCTGCCACAAAGACCATCAATTATCTACTGGGTCATTAAGTATACGTAGTATATTTCAAGCTAAACTAGCAAGAGATTAGGACAGGCCCCAACTCATCTAATTTGATAAAGCACAAGGTTCCACTTTGTACTGTATCTAAAAACGCCATTGGCTGCTCCAATTTTCGTTGCAATTTTACCTAGCAAATGTGTGTCCATGTTCCATACCTGCGTAATCAAACCACTGACCTTGGAGTTGGAATACTCAATGACAGGCACAACTTGTAATCGATGTTTCGAAAGAACCAACAGGACATGAAAGAGTGTTTCGTCCAAGTGCACAGAGAAAAATGGATTCCACAGGAATGATTTAGCTAGCTCTCCAACCTGTCGCATGCAGGACGGAATTCTGTCACTATCCAATGAAATAGAAACTAAATCCGTACCCATTTTTCATCAATTATGGTCTTGAAAAATTCAACTAAAGCATAACCTATTCGAGTTCACCAGTGGCATGAGGTACGCTTATTCCTTTAGAGGAAGTGGTCTAGAATCCAAAAGCATTAGGAGTCCTTCATCAATTATATGATGGAGAAGATAGTGCTGAAACAATGGTCTTGAAAATAGGGGAGAACAAAGCCCTGGGGCCGGATGGATTTACTGCGGTCTTTTTCAAACGCGCTTGGTCTTGCTGGTAGCTATAGTGTACATCATCTGAAAGGGGAGAAATTCAAGGCTACATGGTAAGGGATGTCGTACACTAATTTTGGTGTTGCTTAAATTTCTTACCTTTGTGAGATCCAAACTCAACTTACTGCAGGGTTTTCAGAGAACTGAAGAAAACCCGCAATTTGTTTCCAATTGGGATCTGTCTCTTTCTGTGATTAGGAGCAACATCTGAGCTTGTGTTTTAACTCTAGTTATTTGGTTATGGGGTGGTAGCACATTTGAGCTTGTGTTTTTTTATCTTTGGTTGTTTTGTTATGGGTTGGTAGCAGAGTACCTGTAAGCAGGGACTAGTTTTGTTGTGTCCCTTTTCGTTGTTGTACATTTCTTATTTCTCTTGATACTAATTACCAGTTACCAAAAACAAAATAGCTGTACCCTAATATTAGAAGCTGAAGTTGATGATAAGGAAAAAGAAAAAAAGAACGAAAACCGCATCCATATGATTGACTTGGAGAAGAAAGAAAAAAATGCCTGCGTCAATATCTAATTTGTTCACCCTAAAACGGAAGGGATGGGTTGATCATTGACTTTAAACAAAGATACAACACCTTGGTTTGGGCAATGTCAGGATTCTGTGCTAGCATGGTGAAAATACCATTTATTCGGACCTCCTCACCTCCGTCGCACTTGGTTCGCCTTACCCCATTTTCCAGTTCCTGCAAAAGACATTTCTGTGTGAGACGAGCTTGAATCCGGCATCCATTCGGTTTGGGTCGAAGTGTGGAGGAGCAAAGCACCTCAAGACACCAGAGAAACATGCTTGCAAGATCAATGAAACCAATATTGGAATCCGAAAATTGTCTTGGGGCAGCATCAGAGTCTAAGATATCAGCAATGGGAGCACCGTAGACATCCATCTCGTACAACATTCGTATCGCATCCCTCACACTATCCCCAGTTTTCAGTTCAAAAACTAATAACAAAATGAACAAAGCAACAAGGAAAGTTTGTAAAATAATTAGCATATTCAACGCGGGTCTATCTCATAAAAATAAAACTGAATACGAAGTAAAATTCGCAATACATAGCTATATAGGTCGACCAACCGGATGAGTTTTTTATGCCTGGAATGGAACTAATGGGGATGTGATTAAGAAATAGTTGAAGAGCAGTGCCAGAATCAACTTCCTGGTCTTTGTTGTAGGTCTGAAGGTTGGAAATGAGGGACGCTTTCTTGAGTTCGGTTATAATACTGAGGTTTTAAAGTGCGGGTGTACAGGGGAACGACCCAGATTGCAACTCAGAAATCCAACGGTCCGGAGCGACTGTAAGGTAATTCATTAATGTTGACCCGGCTGACCCGTAAACCCGCGTGTTTTACCGTTTGGTGGCCGACGACCCGCGTGTTTAACCTCCCCAGAACCACCTCTCTCCCTCCCCCGATCCCCTTTCTTCTCGAGTTCGATTTTGTGCTTCTCTCTCTCCTGAGGTCGATCCCCTTCCCATGTCTCTACATTAATTTCCACTTAATTCCCGATAAGGATTAATGTTGTTTTTCTTTTTTGTTTCTGTGGTTGTTATTTTTATGAATTTTGGGATTGAATTCCGTTTTAGGTTTTCATTCTTGCATGTTTGGGTGTTTGGGTTTAGTGATCTTTGGTGAATCTGCTTTGATGGTTATTGTATTAGATGAATTTAGCTGATTACTTGTTTTTTTTTCACTCTTTGGAGTCATTTAGGTTTATGCCGAGATTAGTGGACATTCGCTTGATCCAGTGGGAAGCTAAGCGGGAATAGAAGTTCCGTAATCTGGAGGTTGTTCCTTTGTGCCTTGTGTGGTGAGAGCAAATCCCAAAGCTTTAGTGTCTGGAAATTTAATTGGTGATAGTATAAAATTCATGTTCTTGAGATTCTTGAATTTTTATAGCTGTGTAGGATTGCTTCACTATTATGTCCTTATATCTTCAACCTCTTAAACATTCCAAACTAGTTTGAGTGTGTTTATTGTCCTATTTGTGTGCTGCTACACTTATCTACAGCCTGTGCAGAGGGTAGCTCAACAAAAAACTTTGGCACTTAGAAAAGGAAGTCGATTTTCCGCTCCATATGGGGGGCCTTACCCTTATTATGTGGAGTATGTTTTCCATATCCTGCTCCATGTCGCAGAAAACTTTGGCACTTAGAAAAGGAAGTCGATTTTCTTATTGGTATCTACACAACTCTTGCCAATAAAAGAGTTCATATTTATCTTTATAAGCTTTCACAAAGAAACATCATTTTCTATTAATAAATGATCGATTTGCCAATTATTGTAGTCTCAACTCACAAGGTTTTCTTTCTTGTCTATCATCAGTCTTAAGGGCACAGTCGGATTTCAGTAGCTTATTTCTTTTTCCCGTCTTGTTGTGCACATGCATCACACTGGGATTCCTTTGTTTGCGTGCGTGCTGTATAGAAAAAAGAAAGTCTCCAAACCTTGTTAAGTTCAAGGTGATATTCTGGAATAATTTGATGAGCTTGGTTGCTAACATTGCCTTATTCCTTTAGCCATTCGTGTCCTACATTGAAATCTTTGTGAAGTTTGCCATCTGTATGATTGTTGGGGCAGAGGGAGAAATTGAATTTGTTGCTTGTACAACCATTAAAACCTTAGACATCCACCCAGTCATATTTGCAGATGGGTCAAAAGCCAATCGAAGTATTCTGTTTAGAGGCTCTTCTAAGATTTTTTAATGCTGCCAACATCAAATTGATAGTAGGTCTGACTGGTAGTTATAAGCAGCTTTCCGTGATTCATAAAAATAGCGTATGTTTAAAATAGTCTAAACAGATATTAGACCACTTGTGCTGCTGGAAGGATGTCATTAGATATTATTTGTAGGTTGCATTATCATTTAGTTTGGATTAGTTATCAAACACATGGACTCAAGTCATATAGAGCCTAAGTCATGTTGGGTCAGATGTGGTTTTCTTTAGATCTTGATGTAACCATTTAATTAGAGGGAGACAACAAGTTTTATGAACCTTTTGCAGTAAATATGCTCATGAGGTTGGATGATCAATATTCTGTGACATGTGATGCTGAGAGATTCTAGTGTGATGCTTATGAGAAGTAGTTATGATTCGTGGGTTTGTCTTCTCTTTTCCCCCTATTTTCTGATTCAAATTTTATGCACTTTTATGTTGAATAATGCCCAGCACCAGATATGATATTGCATCTGTATTTGCTCTTAAATCTAATGCTATAAAAATTCCATGTGGTCATGTTATAAACTAATTGTAAGCCTTGCTCATGGTTTAAACCTCAACAGGCTTGGTTGTTATTGTGCTCCTGCAATGTCTTCGTCCAGGCAGTCCCACTCATCCACAGCAAGGAGCGGTGGTCGGCAACATAGCAATCAGTTTGTTTCGGCGTACGTGCAGCGGCCACCACTGTGCAAATGCAGCAAGCCCGCTGTCCTGAAAACGTCTTCCACTCCTCGGAATCCTAGTCGAACATTCTGGACGTGTCCAATTTGGGATCCCCACAACCAAGGTGGGTGCAACTATTTCTTATGGGCTGATTATTCTGACAATGAACATGACCACGATCCCAACGAACAACTACTACTTACTATGGCTAGACAACTTCAGAGGGTAGAGGAGGAAAAACGCCGACTTCATCGAAGGGTTAGGTGTCTTTGGGAGTTTTTGGTTTTATCTTGGTTGTTCTTCTTAGCTTGAGAATTTTGTACATGTGGGTCTAACCCTGCTGGCCATCTATTGTGCCTTCCTTTGAAGTAGGGACGATGTTGGGCGAGGGGAAGCTTCAAGTTTGTATTTCTTATGGGCTGTATTGGTAGTTTAGGTATGGCAATGGTAGTGAAGCTTCTTTTGTTCATTATGTATCAAGTTTGTATTATGTAATGTATTGGCACTAAGTGCTTAGATGTTACGGCTTTAGCCTTTCCATTATGTATTGAAAGTGTGATGCTTCGTTTTTGAGTTATTATTCTCATGTATTTTTCTTCTTTGAATTCATATATAGGAGAACCATCATGGGAAATGTTATTCTCTTACCTGCTCAGGGAAGGAAAAACCACTGGCAATGCGCTAAGATGAGAAAAAATAGACCCATCCATGGTTGATATCAGTTTGATATGTCCTACAACAGGCTTTGGAAATTGGACCTTTCAGCCTTATCATGAAAGAGATGCATTGTTTGGACATAACTCATCACCTTCCTCTTTGAATGGCTTTTCTTTCGTATCATGATGCTCTTTGGTTTTATCTGTTCTGATTTGCAAAGCCATTATTGGTGCAGTACTTGTGATCCTTTGTTTGGAATGAACTTTGCGTATAATTCCATATCGGTTACTGAATTTAGCCAACCCAAATTTTTGTCTATTTCTTGAAGATAAGTAAGTCGACAAAATTTACATATTTGCTGGTCAAATTTTATGGAAATCTATCTATTCATCTGATCTGGTGGGTTGTTGATATACTCTCCTTTCCTTCTCTGCAACGGAAAGGAATCAAGGCAAAGAGGGGGAAAACAAAGGCTTTTGGGCTTCCAACCCCCTTCAAACCGAAAGAAAGGGGATAATATATGCAAATACTGAACCGGAGCAAGAAGGAATGCGTAGATTAACATTGTTAGCTTTTTCAGAAATCTCTAGTGGACGACAGAGCAACATTGTTAGCTTTTTTCCCTCAAGCTAAAAATAACAGAACAACATTGTTAGCAGTAAATCTCTAGTAATTTTTTCCCCTCAAGTCAAATACTGAAGCAGATGAAACATATAACAATTACTCTTGTTCCTAAAGTCCCTAACCCAGCAACCATTGGTGATTACAGACCCATATCATGCTGCAATACCATATACAAGTGCATCTCTAAAGTTGTGGCAAGGAGATTCAAATCTATCATGCCTTCCATACTTGCTCAGACAAGGACAGAAAACACAAGTTCTCAAGATCTCTACAAATTGTCTAGGCTCATAAATCTTCCTGTTGTCGTTTCTTCCTCACTGTCATCATCCTCCTCGTCATAAAGGTCGTCCTCATTGGATGCCTACAGAGGATGACAACACAAACATCATTGTGTCGGCTTATTTTCTCAAATCTTAATCTCGTCAACTAAATTATACGGTAATGAGAAATTTAAATTCCAATCATACCAATACCTCCATTTCATCAAGTAGTTGCAACCGACGAGTAGCTGGTTGTGACGAAGAACTGCCACGACCACGACCACGACCATGTCCAATCCTCTGCTCACTGATCCCGATATCAACATCCGCTGCAGAACCGGCACTAACAGGTGCAGTAGGACTCTCATCGTCTGGCAACTGAGACAGGGCCACTTCCAGTGCTTCGTAGTGATGATCAAGGATTGGCCAAGCTTGCGATCTAGGCCCATACTGCTGACATAATGAAGCGTATTGGTTTATATATTTCCGGTGATTTATCACCTTAAGGAAGGTCTGATCTTCCGTACTATGTACCCTATTGATCGGGGCGACTGACCGCCTGACATCTTTTCTCCATCTGGGAAGTATATATGCATCAGGAATAACAAACGATAACTTCTGTTTCAATACCCATATAATGTGACTGCAAATGATACCAACAAAGTTGAAGTGCTTGCAACTACAACTGTACACTCCATTCTCCATCGTCATCACATAGCGCCTTGCTGTTGAGCAATTATGTCCCGGGTCCAGACTGCATACATGTACCACAACGTCTTCGGTCACAGTATTTCCCCTCCGACAATCAGACACAAGATATCCAGCATCCCGTGACTGCTCTAGAAAAGCTCGCAGCATTGTGGGGGTGTACACTTCGGCCGCGTGATAACGGAGCGGGTCCCCAGATCGTGCAAGGTGTACAATCTGGAACATCTTAAAATCTGTCTGCAACTCGTTGTAACGCAAGTCATCAACTGCTCGTTGGAAATTTTGCAGGAAGCGAACCATATTCATAGTAGTAATGAGGTACCTACGCAGTGTGGCATAGAAACCCAATCGTAAAAATGATGTTTACAATTGCTCAAATATATTTGAAATAATATACATAAAATGTAATTACCTACACAACGTAGCGTTGAAACTTTCACTTAGTTGGGTCATTCTCTTCCCAGCACAGAAAACGTTGCGTACATACTTTGGCGCCCACTTCTCATGCTTGTCATAAATCTTTTGCAACCATTCATTGCCTTGGAGTTCATGGTCCTCAATCATTTTACTCCAACATTGTTCAAATTGATCTACCTCACCGTCGAACAGAAGACGATACCAATCCATTTTGAAGTCCTTCTTACCAAATAGTGGTCCCAAATTCTTCAAGGCATTTTGAGATATGTGCCACGCACACAGAAAATGTTGTGTATCAGGTAGGGCAGATGAGATTGCGGCTAGCATACCTGCAAATATGCTTAACAAATTATTACAAAACATACTAAATAAATTACTACGAATATATCAAATACTAATGCAGGTACCTACGTCCTGATCTGTGAACAGAGATTCAAGAGTCTTCCCATTCATGCACTCAACGAAGGTCTTAAACAACCACTTGAATGTTTTTGCCGTTTCATCATATAGTAGGCATGCTCCAAACACCACCGAAGATTTATGATGGTTAACCCCAACGAACACCCCCAACGGCCTATGCTCATCGTTCGTCCTGTATGTGGTGTCGAATGAAACGAAGTCTCCAAATATGACATAGTCATTTTGCATCGCATGATCCGACCAGAACACATTAGTAATGTGATCATTTTCGTCCATCATAACATGAAAGTAAAATTATGCATCTTTCTTTAACTGACCACCAAACCAGTTCAGAAGAACACCGGCTACACCAACTGCCATTGTCTTCGTTCTTATACCATTCAGATAATTTTTGTAATCCTGCTTAGTGAATCCCATATTCTGTCTACCCCCAACTCGCGCTGTCATCAAGTCAACTGTCAGTTTAGGAGTAATGTCTGATCTATTTGAATCTACTGCCTCATAATGATGCAACTCACTCAATTGTCTTTGAGAACGCAGCATGTGCGTTTTTGAAGGTGTCGCCAGGTCATGGTTATGATGCGGACACCAGTCGAATGCACAATATTTCCCACTAAGCTGTCGTTGAACCTGAAAACTTGCGAGACACCCACACCTCGTACTTAGTCTCTCTCTCTTCATCGGCACAAGCAGATCCTTTTTTTTGGACCTCCCATGTTTACTACAAACAAATACTTTGTGTGTCCAATACCCATGATCTTTATTTTTGTAGCCAGTATCTTTACGGATGCTAAAGCCTTTGGTTGTTGCGTACCGATTGTACCAATCATACGCGTGGTCGACATCCCTCCACTTTAGGCTCCAAACATCTACTTTCTCTCCATTCTCTGCCAGTACCAAATCACCTGCACATACCAACCAAAACGAAGGTTTAAAAAAGTTTTGATACGTTTTAACCAAAAAAGAAAAGGTAACCAACTCACATTCGGGGATTTCGGTACTAATAGACCCTCGTCTATTGATATTGGAGTTTCTCCCTTCCAATCGGGCCATATTGTCCCCTTCTCCCAATTCGATCTTCACTTCACAACATCAAATATCAATGACCATTAAAACCATTACACCATCAGCACCAACACCAAGTGTTAGAAACTTAGTCAAAATATCTTGTACCTAGTCCTATGTTAGAAACTTAGTCAAAATTGGAACTTTTCTTCAGCAAAAGCAGTAATTCTCTTCTCATTTTTGAAACCTTCAACAGCAGCAGAACTGAAAACGTGAGAACACAAATAAAAGGAAAAATTCAAGGTCGATAAACAATTATAGATGTCTAGATTGTTATCCTGATTAATGCAGTGTGGCTTACATGTTCAGAATATGATCTGCTGCTTCGATGAGTGTAATTTTCACGTAGTGTTTTATCTGAGGGTATAGCAAACTCCACACCTGCAGGACCACCACCACCAACTACGAAATGAAGAATCCTCTTCTTCTCTTCTTCACTTAGACTAGGAAGGCTTGCCCTTTCAAAACTATCAATCACTGATTGTCGGATTCTCTGAGCATCTTCTACTTCCTACATCAAGAATAAGATTTTGTTTAATTAATTATAACAACAGCTTAATTTAGATGAAAATAGAAGAATTAAAATGGCTGAACATCTATTATGTAAGAATAATATTTTAAAACTTCAATTTAGATGAAAATGAAGAATTTATAATGCTAGTGTTTATTCCAATCTCATACTTCAGTCAAATAAGTGCTGACCTACACCTGGGTTTGATCACCTTTGGCTGACACTTTTTCAAAGAATCTAAAGATAGAGTCTTGGTGTTGAGCAGACTTTTCTTTTCTTCTTTCCTTTTCTCTCTTATCTTTGTGTTTTTTTTTCCTTTTTTGGGTGGGGGTGGGTGTTGTAAGATTGTCACCGAAATGATTACTAGGTGTACAATAAGTCTATAAGTAAACTTCCGTTTAATATTGCTAGTAGCAAATCTATAGAACATGATTATGAATCTTGAAGTTGACAGTTGCACCATCAATTCGTTTTGGCAATACACTGCTTTTTTTTCCTAAGCAAATTGGTGATACACTTGTTTGTATTATTATTTTGAGAAAAATGTGCTGACCACTGTAGCTACAACTAGAGCTACCACAACCATAAATTTTATGGGAAACTGCAGAATTTACATAGTAACAAGCGAGATGTGCACACTAACTTTCTGATGAAGAATTGCGCATGTAATGGTAACAGTGTATAGTGGTGCAGAAGCAACCAGATTGTCATCATAGAGTACCTTTAGCGACTTGAAACACCAAGGAAAACATCTTTGTAATTAATGTATGATGATAGAACGCCTTAATCTACTCGACCTATATCTACTAAACAAACTCAAGATGTGATTTCACTATCTATGTAGATTTGCAACATCTCTCTTGGCTAAATCAAAACCCACGTACCACATAGGTCGCTTCTTCTCTTCCTCACCTCCTTCCTTCCTGGCCTCCTGCACAAACAAATGATAAATATTTCCACCGAAGGTGTTTCTGTATTATAAAACTCAATTCTCCTACCTCGAGTTTTCCTCACGAAGACCAGGACAAGCGGCCAGAGTCGATTTTCCTCACGAATGACCAGGACAAGCGGGCCAGAGTAGATTTTCCTCACGAATGACCAGGAGATTGAGGAATTCAAAATCGTCGGCAATTGGGGAGGTTAAACACGCGGGTCGTCGGAAACCAAATGGTAAAACACGCGGGTTTACGGGTCAGCCGGGTCAACATTAATGAATTACCTTACAGTCGCTCCGGATCGTTGGATTTCTGAGTTGCAATCTGGGTCGTTCCCCCGTACACCCGCACTTTAAAACCTTTGTATTATAACCGAACTTCGCTTTCTTCTCCACTAGCCCGCCATTCGAGTCCTTCATTAAGTCCTCTATTTGCCTGAAATCCATATTCGTTGTGCCTCGTATCACGTTGAGTTCTGCTATCATTCTCCTCGCCTTGCACACTTGAGTTTATTGAATTAGACACGCGTTAGAACCGTGACACTTCCACGTGTTTGTGCCAGCATGATGTGTTCGGTGTCTGCAACCTGTAAATGTTACACGACAAGAAACTTCTGAATTCTCAAGGTTCTGGCCTAAAAAGATTTCCTGGGTGAAAACTGCGGTTTAAACCCTAACAATACCTGAAGGACTGGAAATGCAAAACTAAGCTACGTCCCTGGAAAATTATCAAGCTTCTCTCCCTCGAACACTCTCTCTGCTTTCCCAAAAAACACCGAACCCTTACGGCGGAGGGGGAGCTCCGACTCCCTCATCCCCCTCCCCTTTTTCTTTTTTCTCCTCCTCTCTCTTCCCTCTCCCCTTCTTTGGTTTGGTTGGCCGATTATGGTGGTTGATTTTTTGGTTTTTTTTTCATTTTCTTTGCAGGTAGCTTCTGAAGGGTGCTCGGTGGTTTCCACCCATTTTCAACGTACACGCGTCAGCTGATTTAACTCAGCACGCCGAGACCTACGCAGCGCCGCTTCTCTGGCTCTGAATTGCTACCACGTGTGCCTACACGCGCCACACGCTCCGCGAGTGCATCTCACATGCCGCCGCCTATTGCCTCGCGTAGAGCCCTTTCCGTCGCTCTGAACCTGCTCCTCTTCCCAGATCTGGCCTCTGTGGCTATTTCCCTCTCCTCCAAGATGTGGATCTCGCCTTCTCTCTTCCACGGGCCGCCACCGTCTCCGGCCATGTTCTGGCCAGATTTCTCTATGTTATGCTTTTGTCTTGCCTCTATGTATAAGGCTGGTTGTTGTTTTTCTGTTGGCTGTTTTAAGTTTTTAGGCATAATAGCTTGCTGCCATTTGTGGTTTTTTTGCCTTTTATGGCTTTTCTGTCCCTTGCGGGACTTTGTAAGGCCTTTTGGTCCGCTTGCTCGTTGGCCCGCCGGCTCTTCGGAGTGTCTGATACGTATTTTAGAGCCTCCTGAGGTGTTAAAACCTCCATGATCATATTCTCAATACATACGCTATTTATGCAAAAAAAACCCTAACAATACCTAGAAAGGTGTGAATATGTGTTTTGCCTCCAATTAACTAAATAATAATGTGAAAATTGTTCAGTCTAGATATGCATAATAATCAACTCAGTCAACAAATAAGCAGCGGAAAATTAAACCAAACATCAATCACACAAAGAGACAATGATTTGGTGATGAAGTGGAAAACCTTTGAAATATCATTAAGGAAAAATCATTCCGGGCTAGCAGCCACCTAGAATTCACTAAGAAGAAAACCTTACAAACAATCATTCAGACACGGGCAACCCCAGTTGCTTGACTCTGACAACCCTGATGTAATAATCTAAGCCTTCATGCTCAGACCCGCTCCGTGCAGCATTCCCCTCAGACCTTTGAGGTTCTTCTTATAAATTCTTCACGAACAAATTTCAGCACGTCATCAACGTAATGAAGGTTACAAAGATATTTGATAGAAGAATAGAGAAAAACTCATTCATATTGAAGAACAAATATTCTGGAGTTTTTCTCTCAAGGAATGAGACATAAATATTCTTAATGAAAGCCTCAATA
Organism: Myrica gale; assembly: GCA_963930655.1. Classification (NCBI taxonomy): domain Eukaryota; kingdom Viridiplantae; phylum Streptophyta; class Magnoliopsida; order Fagales; family Myricaceae; genus Myrica; species Myrica gale. The sequence goes on along the minus strand of OZ005606.1, from coordinate 8,645,151 downwards.
GAGTCTTGGATGACCTCACTCGAAACCTAGTAGGGTTTCCCTTAATTTCACAAGAAAAGTCTAAAAAATCAGTAATTTTTGAAATTCGTCGAAAATCGCTCAAACGCTCGTCGAATGCTATCTTTCTGTCTAAAATTATAACTGAGCGCTTATTGAACGCTGGTTGAACGTGATGACTCTATCTGAATATTCCAAGGGTGCTTGAGCGCTTGTTGAAAGCTGGTTAAACGTGATGAAGACTTTGGACAGACCATCAACTCTAACTCTTGAACAAATGTGGGGACCAAAATTACAACTCGATTAAGACATATTTTGACACAGAATTTTGCCAATACAAAAATGCACTGACACTTGGGATGCTCAACTGGGCTGACTCCCTCTTCCGATCGAAGGGTTGCAGGTCATTGGGCAAAGGATGCAGATTTTACTTTATTTTATTATCTAACCTCCCATTGGTGATTAATTTGGAATCTTAAACAAGCTTGATTCTTGAACCTGCATTGCCTTTGTTTAAAAAGGAGAGCTGTTGAAAATTTAAACAAGCTTGATTCTTGAACCTGCAATGCCTTCGTTTAGAAAGGAGAGCTGTTGATAGGCCTAGAAAGGCTTAAACTTTCCAATTTGAAGGATGAATGTGGTGTGTGTTAAGACTGCATATAAAGAGAGATGTCAGGAAAAAATAAAAAATGTTTTGTGATCGTGCATAAAAGGTTGATGAATCTTCTGATAGGTCTATATTCATATACTGACATAAAAAGTTAAAATGCCCGACTTGACAACATTATTCATACTCAATATTCTCACTAATTTGGAACCTGAAGCAAAGGCAATAACAAGAAAGGAGCTAGTCAGCCAGCCAGACAGCTCTCTGATTTATTTATGTACTTCTAGCATCTGTGAACTCTTACAGCCTTATAAACTCTCTTCTCTTTGTAGGCAACGAGCTTTCTAGTTTAAATGCAGTAACAAAGCCGCTGCTTTCTTCTTTTATCTGAGACAATGACGCACGTGTCCTCTCATTTTGCCCAAGTAGCACTTGCATTTGCGCTACAAAATCCTTTCCAAACATCCTAGTATGGAAGTACTTGAGATCATTTATATAACTGTGCCATCCTCAATTGTTGCCTTCTCAAGGATAATGGTAATTCCTGACCGAATGTAAAATCCTTCTTCTGGCCTATCTGCTTCTTGAACTCCCTACAATGGCAGACGATGCAGATAGATAAAAAATTTATTCTACACGGGAAAAAAGAAAGCCTTGCTTCTAAAAGTGTTAATTGAAAAGGCAAAAGGCTAGCGCATGGGTATTATGCTTACATCTTTATTCATAATGATAACGTCTTTCCCAATCTTTGCGTTCTTGTCGATTATGCAATTCCTTCAGTGTGAAATAACAAACATAGTAAAATATAGACATTCTAATATTCCTTCAAAATTTTAGAATTCTCGATTTCCAAGATCAGTTACCTAATTTTCGTGTTCGTTCCAACCCCAATTGGGATCTTTCCCTCTGCCAACAGAGATGCAATTTCTGGTTCAGTTTGGTAGTAGTCTGCACCCATCATCACCGTATCCTATAAAAAGGAAATGGCCAGTCTTTAGAGAAAACCACAAGAAAGTGCTCTAGTCAAGTAACCTCTGTTTTTAAGGACAAAACTTGAGAGACCATAGTAGTTTACTTTGAGCTCAACACCATAATCTAATCGCGAGCGTTCACCAACCACTGAATGTTCCACATTACATTCTCTCAAGAAACATCCATGTGATATTATTGCATCCACAATCTGCAAAACCCAAATGAAGCATGAGGCAAGTACCTCAATGGAGCCAGAAACAAGAGATAGGTCTGTTAGCATACCCGGCATTTGTCAATCTTTGTTGGTGGTAAGAATCGGGGAGAGGTGTAGACAGGTGTCTTAGGGTCATAAAACTCAAACTTTGGAAACTGCAGAAAAGAGTCACCACTATACATATTAATCTAATTACAAGGAAATGAAGAAAATTGTACAAGTTTCATATAATGGAAGAAAGGTCTGATCTACAGTTGTATGCAGTTATGAACAAGATGCTTATTGTAGAGACTCCAAAGCCTTCAATGTGCAAGATCACAATATCCAGACTTCCCTGTTATGATTTGCATTGCAGGATGAACACAACAGGGTGGGAAAGGGGAGGCTTTGTTTTTTTGTTAAAAAAGCCATAAGACATTGATTTCTCTTTCTTTTTTCTTCTTATTCTCCATTTTTTTTCTTTTTGAGTTTGCTCCTACTGGGGAACGGAGACCTCAATTTTTAGCCCTTTATTATGGAGCAAAGAAAATCCATTCCAGTTAAAGCTCACTGGGTCTTTCCATGACATTAATGTACATTTCATGTAATTATGAGCACAGGCTACGGGAATACGAAATTCAAAGAGGTCAGTCTTGAACAAACCTCTTCAGTAAGAGCCAAATTAGCTTCGAAAAATGATTTAATTGTTCCAATATCTTCCCAGTAGTCCCTGAATATGTATGCCTGTCAAAATAAGAGACATTGGTCATAAAAAATCACATTTCCTTTACCATGCAATTAGTGAGATGGCGCATAGTTTATGGAGAGAGTAGGAAGGATGGGATATTAAGAAACTAATGGCTGGAACAGATTGTGCATACTCTGTAATACAATGTCCTATATATACAGTGTTAAGAAAGAATAGAAAGGGGGCGTTCGGGGCGTCACGCCTCAATGAGTAAGAAACCCACTCTTCATCAAGAATAGAGTTACTTTTCAAAATTTGAATCATTCATTTTCCAACTTTAAAGGATTTCTCTTACTTGGACATTGTGATCCTTCACAGCTGCCGGAATGATTTCAGATCCGAAGTCATTTGCTGTAGGATATCTCCACCTCAAAAGCTTCAGTAAAACATCTGTCTTAAAGATATAGACTCCCATAGATGCAATATATGGGGATTTTACAGCATCTTGCAGGGACAAACCCAGAAGACTTGTATCTACTTGCTGCATAGAATGATGACAGGCCAATTACATGGCTAAAAAGTACCTTCACAGTTAAAAGCGTATAACAAGAATCTGGAGAACATAGAGCATGGTTAAAAATAACTAGGAGGTCAAGCTCAAGATAGATCGCTCTGATGTCTACAGTTAGCTTACAACCTGTTCAAAGCAAAAGCAAGTTGGCAACTTTTGAGCTTCCTTGGAAAAAAATCATTAGAAAAGCTGAGTTTTGGATCCTTCGACTAGGTGTGATCACTCTAGTAATTAACCAGAGGAACTTTATAATTCAAAAATTCAGATGATAGGGAAATGCAAGTCACTTCTATGCAACGGGTCTGCTAACTGCTTACCATTGCTTTCAGATCAACGCCCTTGGGTTTCTCAGCAAATTGGACAATACAGCCTCTGCTGTTTATCTTCACCAATCCATAATCAGATGCACGGCTGAAAAGTAACCATTCAATTTTAGACGAAATTTAAGGGCAGAAAACAGCAGGAAAGGCTTTTTCATTTCATCACATGGCTGAAAAAGTTGCGTTATTACACGGTGAAATCATTAAAATCAGTGGATGGTCAAAGTAAAAGAAGCAACAAGGATAATAATTGAAATGATCATGACAAAAGATAAGAACAGACCTGTCCCCCACTGCTGCACATGATATGGTAATGTCCGCATTTCGATCAACATGGTTCTGTTAATGTATTAGAAATAGAGAAGCCAAAGTTTTCCATAAATGCACAACATGAAATGAATCCGATTGTCTTAGGGGTTTATTTGTATACCTGCATGAAGTCCATATAATCCATTCTGTAGAGATGATCCCCTGACAAGATCAGTATATTCTCAATGTTTCTGTTCTTGGCATCCTACAATAAATAATTAGAGTAGTATGTCAGACTCCATTCAAGTTCAGAGGAATGGAAAAACATCAGGTGCAAAGTTTGTCTATTTTTTTCTTGGCACAAAGTTTGTCTATTTGTATCTGTGTATGTATGGATCACAGAGCAAATACAAATTTCCACACCCACCTCAAATAGCCATAAGAAATGCCTCACGGCATCTGCTGTGCCCTGGAACCACTTCATTCCTGCTTCCCCAGGAGTCTGAGTAGCTGCCAGAACCTATTTGCCAAGTTGGTTCATTTATAGTTGTCAAGAAACTTGCAACATCAATTTCAAAGAATCCAAATATTAATTGATCCAATCCTCCAAAATATTAGACAATTTGATCCCTTGGTTAGAAATAAAAAGACAATTCGATCCCTCTCTATAGATAACCAAATATATTATTCCCCACTATATAGATCACGACCTTCCCTGTCTGACTCATCTGCCAAAGATGAAGATGCAAAGTAAATACTTATAGGAGAGAAATCAATCAGATCTGAAGTTGTTTTCCCTCTTGTATAAGTGGCATCTCGTACTCGTTGCTTTAAGTAACAATAAATGTATTAAAGAATTCACTTTAGAGATTCATCTGCCAGGAGTTCGTACCTCCACCAATCCATCCCCAAAGTTAATACCATTTTGGAAGTATGTGCGTGAAATGTGTCGATTGAGGGAGGCAGAGTTAAACTGGGTGAGTACAAAAATCTTGTTTATGCCGCTGTTGATACAATTGCTCATCGGGATATCTATAAGCCTATAGCATCCTCCGACTGGAACCTGCAGATCATACCATATCATCAACGAATGAAACCAAACAAATTGGACAATTCAACAAAGGCGAGGGACCTCTTCTTCAACAATAACTCAATTATTTTAGTTGTCATCAAATCGAACATATATACAAGTATATCTATTTTCTTACAGCAGGTGTTGCTGCTCTTCTGGTAAGCGGAAAGAGTTGAGTTCCAGCGCCTCCTCCCAGTATGATTGAAGCCACATTTTTTGGGTCTGCTCTTCGTCTATAAAAGGTCGGTGCTTGTATGGTCTGAAATCAAACCCAAGGTTAATAAGGATAGCATCAAGAAAAGTACACAAACCAAATCGAAATTAAGAAGACAATACAAGCGCGATTAACAATTTCAATTGACATGCACCATGGCTACGGTCATAAAGTATTTCCAAGTATTTGAAGGAGGTAGTACAAACAGACATAATGTTCGGTTGTATGGATTTCAGACGGATCGCAGAATGGAGTTAACTTACCACAGCCTCTTTGACATCATTGGAAGTAATCACGGCAAAGGCAACCCCAGGTTTGGGCTTCGGGACCTTCTTCCAAGTTCTCATACCTTCGGCCAACTGATTAACCCATACATCGTTACTCCTCAGGCTCCCCGTGATCTTCTGGCCCCAAAACCCATTTACATGACTAAGACCACCTTTGCTTGTTTTTGCCAGATGGGAATTGGGTTTCACGGTCAAACAGCAAGAATCCATTACAGTTGCCTCACTGCTGAGACTAAACAGACAATCAGTAAGCCAGGTGGTAATCGATCAACGATGAACGACGCTCTCGAAAAATGCTCAACTCAATTCCCACTGAAGTATAGGTCTTTTCCGGGAAAAGAAAAATTGGGCCAATCATAGTAGAACTCTAAATCTAAGTAAAGTATAGATCACATAAAGCTACCAGAAATGTCAGGCATTCAAAGTTACACTAAAGAATAGTACTTCTATGAAGAAAAAAACTTTGAACCAAGCAACTTCAAAATGAAGTTTCAGAAGCAAAGCTAACTCTTTTAAATAAGGGAAGCACGTGAGAATGCTAGGAAATTCTTAGCACCCCGACCAAGTAAGTTCGTAAGAAACAAGAATTTCGAGTTCCAGAAGTGATCGGTAACGACAAACCGAGTTTTGAAAATAAAAGGAAAAAAGAACAAAACCAAGTACGAGACCTGAAGTTCCAAACCACAAAACTTGTGATAGTCTGGAATGATCGCCGAGCTATAAGGGTCTGGTTGAGAATGGAAGTCAAATTCAGAGGGAGTGAAACGCGTGGACGATGCTGAAGAAGGTTGTTAGCTTTATTGGCTTGTGAGCTCTCACGATAAAACTTGTAATTTTGGTATTTATACTATAAGAAAATAACCGTGACATAAATTTAATGTACAGCGTCCATGATTCATCAGGAGCAGGCACCTCTCCCTGTCAAGCGAAACTCGTGAGAAAATAAAATAACCTCAACCCAAAAAAAAAAACTGGTGTCGGTGTATCTGGCTGAAAATAAATCATAAATAATCACTTGATGACTCCAATTTTTTTGAAGCAGTACTAATCTTATTGGACAGCGCCGGGAATAGATATTTTCTTACAGGTTCCTAATTGGACAATAATGACTTGATTTCCAAAAGAATGAACATAGATTTGCTTACTAGTCCAAGTGTAAATTTAAGCATAGTGATAAGAGAGAGAGGAAGACAAGCCAGTTTCTCATTTTGCATTTCTTGGGTTTGGAGGTTTCGCCGATACATGCAAAAATCATATTCTGACTATTCGCGTGTGTTTTGTTCCCTCTGTCAATGGTATTCTCATGACTCATTAATTTTCATACCTTGGGGTTGTTTACTTAGGAATGGCATCCAGCTCGTGACTCATTTCCAGTTGATCTTGGGTTTGGAGGTATCCATCAAGACATGCAATTATGCATCAGTTGCGTACCGATCAAATTTACAGAACATTTTCTTTAAACGACGGATCGCATTTCTCATTGACTATAAGATCATTGTGATAGTGTGGATACTCGAATCAAATATCTCTAACTTGGGGATATATATGCCTCTGCTTGGCTGTTAGAGTCTATGCACCCCAAAGAGAGCGCTTTGTACAGTACAACATTTTCTGTATTTAGTGACAAAAAATTTCTTCACTGAAATACTATTTTCAATACTGGTAACAATTTCATCTGTATAGCCCGTCTCAATACTCATTCGCGACCAAAATCCAAAACCATCGGTAGATTTCATCACTTGTTTAGAGGAAACACTTCAATCATTGAGTCACTTGAAAAAGAGCACTGCGTAGGATGAGCATTCACCTTATAATATTGCTAGCAGAAAAACAATCACCGTTATTGTTCTCCGAAGTGCTCTGTCGAAGTTTATTGCAGTGGCATAGGTGTCGCGGGGGCCATAAAACCCACGTCCAGTTAGATTTAAAAATTTAGACTTTGATAAGTGAGACATCCATAGAATACTCAATTGGATTAATTGTGTTAACTCGCTTATATTTAAAATCTTACATAAGGGGGTTATTTATAACCCAAAAGAACAAACTTGCCCACATTGCCAAGCAATGTGGGACTTCAACTTTCAACACTCTCCCGCAAACTCAAGGTGGACAAACCGACAAATCTTGAGTTTGGAGTTACAAAAAAATAATTACAGGAAGAACAAAAATAATAACAAAGATTGCCGGTACTGAGCTGGGAAGTCGCCGGTACTGAGCGGATGGTTGCCCCGATACTGAGCCGGGAGGTTGCCGGTACTGAGCTGGGAAAGTTGCCGGTACTGAGCCGGGAAAATTGTCGATTTTAAGCCGAGAGAAAGCCGGTACTAAGCCGAATGGTAGCCAGGAGGTAACCGGACTAAAGTCGAAAACCTTCCTCTGATACTATATATGTTAGAAATAAAAATATTTACACTTAATAAGTAAGACATCCATTAGAGGAACACTTGATTTGTCCGAACAAGGTACATTCGTCAATCATGTGTGACGTGTCTATTCTGTACCACCCTCCACTGCATTTTGGATATGTACCACACCTAACTCCTTGGACGGTTCCTATTACATGTAGAAGAAGCACCCGCGTCCGATTCGTCCGAAGAATGTAGATTCGTCAATCATGTGTGACGTGTCTATTCTGTACCACCCTCCTCTGCATTTTGGATATGTACCACACCTAACTCCATGGACGGTTCCTATTACATGTAGAAGAAGCCCATGACGTGTCCCCACTTCGATCCTCGTGGCCATCAGCAGTATCTATGTTGTTGTTGGTGGATCCCATTTCTCAATGCCCGTCAATCTGGTCCAGTACAGGCCTCCAAGGATTAGAGGTTTATAAAATGAACCAACTTGACTGATCGGCCGGGTCTATTAGGAAATAGAATAATAATCACTAAATTTTTTGGTGTATTTACCCAAGACAAAAATCATATGTAGCTCAAACAACAGGATATATATTATTCCAATTTACTCTGCTGACTCTCGGAATAAGATTTCAGCTGGATCTAAACTTGCAAAGCTATTGCCCAAATGTACACATGCAGATCTTGTGAAAAAGCAGCAGAGCCCCAAGAACCAAAGTAAAATAACATAAAGCTTACGGTTTGGATTCTTCCAAGCTAGATCAAAGCTGAGCTTACACAGTTTAACTCTTGAATAAGAAACAATGACCCAGCATGGCGATCAACTTTATAAACTGATGCATTAGAAATACATATGAATCCGGGGAAGCAGATACTTGAAGTAGGCAAAAATTATTGTGTGAATGGACGGGTGAAATTAGAAGTTGAGAAATCTAATGGTTGAAAAAATGTCACGTAATTTAATGAACTCGACTCACGAACCTGACCCGCGAAACCGACCCGTCCACTCACACACTCACATTAGATTTCTCAACTTCTAATCTCACCCGTCCACTCACACACTCACATAATAATCGGTGACAAAGTAGTAAGGGTAGGGTCCACTGTCCACACTCCAAAAACACAAAACAAGATGCAGACACTCAAAGGGATCGTTGATGTGTGATTTGGTGAATTATCTGTCATGGCATGGGCTTAACAATCTGGGGAAAAATCCAAGCATACGAGGTTCATGATTTGACTTCAAATGTTTGACAGGTGGCCCCAAGTGATTATTTTAGTTGGTGGGTCTTTCTTCACCGCACATGTGTCCTCTACGGGGTGGCAGCTCTCCAACGTGACAATTAAATATGAAGGCTTGGACATGTCTAATCGTAATTCCCCCGTGATAGTTTCTTAATAGGTTAAAAAGGTGGAGCCCAAAACACGAGTGGGATCATTATATAGATGTGGATTCAGGAAGTGGGCAGAAATCTGGGCCCAAGAGTTTCGAGCAACTTGGTCTTCTTGTGATTGGCAGTTCAAACAAGAGAGGTGGTGGAGAATGACAACACTTCACATCGCTCGCTAGGAAATTGTGAGCACAAAACCACTCCTTTGAGATACCCATAACGGAGAAGTACTTGTGGGGTCTTATAATTTTCTCTAGGTCAAAGGTGACCGTAGGTCCTTACGGATCACAATGAAACCGAAACTTCACAAGCTTTGGTGACTATATGAACCAATCGTGTGCCAGTTGCAGGATGCCTATAAGTTTTCACATCAAACAAGAAGCTCTTTTGCTTCTTTTTCTGCCATATCTTGCATTTGTTACAATCATCAGGGATATGTAACGTGGGCTAGATCAGAAATTGATGATACCGAAACTGAATTAATCAGTTCAATTTGTGAGCTGATAATATATGCAACCCAACAACAACAAAAGGCCCAAGTTAGCCCAAACCCGGAAAGAGTGGATCTCCAACCTCCAAAGTACGCAGGTTGTAAACTACCGCACGAGCACATACATCTCACGATCTCGGATTCCGCACAAAAAACAAACACCCCACTCACAAGAAGACGTGTTGGAGGAAAACTAGACATGATGTAAAAAAATCCCAGGGGATGAAGCCCCAACAAAAGTGGAACGAGGAAAAGTGGAGAATGAGCTATAAAAGCAAAGAGCGAGGAAGAAGAAAGACAAGTCGAAAATTAGAAACTAACAATTGAGGTATTGCGAAAGAGAAATAAGAATACTGACTTAACCATCGAATGATTTACATCCCGGTGACAGGAGTTAATTTGTATTTTTGCAGGAAGAGATACGCAAAGATCGAGACACATTTACTTGATCCGCACTCCTAGACATTCGCGCGCTTCTATGGAAATAGAGTAGAATCATGATATACAACCTGATTTTGCCACACATTTTTGGATGGAAAACACATATCGAAATATTCGAAAGAAATTAAAAAGAGCAGCAAATTAAGTACAGTGAACATGATTCTTGCTTCTCAGATACATTCGAAGTAGCAGTAGCATTTTCTATGCCAAAATCCACGGCATTTTCCATACACCGCATCGTCCATTTCTACGCATTCCAAATCACAATCTTCTGATTTATGGCATCTCCCGATAAAAGTCCTGCTTGGGAAGCCACAATTTGCATTTCCCCTCTGGCTTTCTATATAATCATTTACCATAAGAAGAAAGAAAGCGTGGGAAAGAAGCATGCATGCAGATTACATTGATAATACATCAAGGGTCAATCTACACTAGTACAGACTACGTACACAGGTTTCACCATCCCGATATTTTCTAGCAATCTCAAAATATTTTATATTTGTAATTTAAACTACAGTGGATGGTAAAAGTGCAGACAAAACTAGAAACCACTTACCAACATTGACGAGAAAAATGATAAAAATCATGATTGTCGAGAAGCAAAGAAATTTATAAGACGCTTTAGCCATGATTTGCATGCCTTGGAGTCTACAACATTTACTGACCATACAATTAGCTAGTCTCCTGATCACTTTAGCCTTGCCGTGGGAATTACACTTATAAATATACTATCCAATCCACACACACACATATATTGGCTCTGATCTCTGCCGCGTCATTTGAGTCCACTCCATTGGACCGATGGATAAGACAAGTGTTTGGACGGACGTTCTCTGTTTCAATGGGTTTTGTCTAATTAACCGGTGGAATAAACATAATGATGCGTCCAATGATCTTTTTGCTTAATGGGTGTACTTGGATAGACGTACACAAACCTTCCGTCAGTGTTACTCTTCGTGAATTGGAAAGAAGAAATTTAGAACCATGATTCCACGGGGTATAAAAAATATTCGTCCTCTAAAAACATGATATATATATATATATATAGATAGATAGATAGATAGATATAGATATATATATATACACATAATAACTTGTTTCATCATGATCATTCACTTTCTTCTATTTTTGTAAAAGTTTTTTAAAATTTATTTAAATCTCAAGAAATTAGCTCAATATTTTTTATTTGACTGTTTGATTAATAAATGCAAAATTGTACCCACAACTCCTGAGATATTCAAAAGTTGCAATTATGTACCGATGTTATAAATTAGTCGTTTAGCTTCACAAGATAATGATAAAAGAAAAAAAATGTCTCCTTGCCGACCTCTGTTAACGAAGAATACTTACATGTTATAAATTGTGCAAAAAATGTCTCCTCGCCGACCTCTGTTAACGAAGAATACTTACATGTTATAAATTGTGCAACGTGTTCAATCTAAACAGGTCAACACACAAATATCACATCAGCGTGGACCCAATTAGCCACTTATACCATATCATTGACAAATAAGCAAGGAACCGAAAGTACCGTAGTAGGGCTGGGCTAGGAACCGAAATTTTCCCTTTTGTGACACGTACTTTCCAAGTTAAGACAGCCAGAAATACACTGGATAACTTAACCAAAAAAAACGTGCATATAAATGTCTCAAAATTTCTCAACTAGTCAGCATGTTTTACGTGCATCCACTTGGCCACCGCTCGAACTCTTCAGCATCCGTTCTACAAATCGTTTTCTTTTCAATCCCCCCCCCTTCCCTAAAAAAAACGTACATCGTTTTCTCTTTCCGCTAGCATTCTTTATTAAGGGTCAGATTCTTTTCGATCTTGGTTGGCCAGATTTATGGTTGAGCTTCAAATCCTTCTGTTGGCTTGCTTCACAGGCTAGTCATGATATTTTTTTTCTGGTAAGGTGGAAAATACTATGATGTTCTTTGCAGGCTAATTCGCTGCAAGCTAGTTTGTATATTTCTTTCGTCCGACTTTAATGCTTAATTTAAAGGAAGAAGCATATAATGAAGATTTTTAAAGGATAAAAGCAATAAATGACCGTTTTAATAATTGAGAGGGCAGAATTTATTTTGCCCATTGGGCGACATTTCCCTTCAAAGAAACAGAGCACACTAGAAGTGCATTCATTTTACAACTGCATGTTTGTGTTCAGCAGGGGAACTTTTCATAGTAGCCATAGCATGCACGTCTTATGAGTCCATGACATATTGCTCCGCTCTGCGCGTGCTCCTAACTCTGGCATTGCTTGTCACAGCTATTAGACATAAAAATCGAGCACCTACCCGACCATGTTTTGCTTCTAAGTTCACAAAGACGTGCGCTTGCCATCCCTGCAGCGCACAAAAGAAAGACACAACAAATATATGACATCAATATTGCACAAAGGAGGCGTTTAACTGCAGGCAAACGCAACACTAATATGACTATTTTATAACTGTATGCGGTTCATGAATCATGATAATTTATTTGACTCCAATGTTTGACAGGTGGCCCAAGTGATTATTTTAGTTGGTGGGTCTTTCTTCACCGTACATGTGTCCTCTACGGGGTGGCAGCTCTCCAACATGACAATTAAATATGAAGGCTTGGACTTGTCTAATCGTATTTCCCACTTGATACTCTTAATATGTTGAAAAGCTGGAGCCCAAAACACGAGTGGGATCATTATATAGATGAGGATTCAGGAAGTGGGGCAGAAATCTGGGCCCAGGAGTATCGAGCAACTTGGTCTTCGTGACTGGCAGTTCAAACAAGAGAGGTGGTGGAGAATGATAAACAACAATGAATTATTAAGTGACAACTTGGTCTTCTTGTAATTATTAAGTGACAACAATGATAATCAGATTTCCCAAGTCTAGGAGAGATCAAGGGAATTCCAAGGTACATAATCGGGAGGGTTCCTTCAGAAAATCTCAGGTCTTCCACAATGCTCCTTTTCATCTTCTCACTCATCCGCTAGCTCTCAGAAGACGTTACTTTTACTCGGGTTAAGTTGAAGCCCTGCATTAAGGGCAAAAGGAATGCAAATTCGTCCTTGATGAGATCAGTAATAGCTTCTTTTATTTTATCACCTTCGCATAGTTTCGAAGACTGCAACTCGGAAGAAAAGTATTGCTGTCCTATATAGTCATAAGATTCTTAAGTCTATAGGAGAATATCAATTATCAGAACGCTCTTCCATCTTTGTATATTTGTACAAGTTACATCTACGTGACAGCTTCCTATCTTTCACCCTTTTTTTGATGGATTGCTCTGTACTTGTAATTATTTCGGTTTGCCCAGTTGGAAAAACGAGTCTGACGGATGCCTTAAGACTTCTCAAGCATTCGATTATTTATATTTGTTCGAAGTTCAAAGCAAAACCGGGTGATGTCCGAAATGTTACAGATCATCGGTCAAAAACTAATTAATAAAATAACTTCAATAAAAAATATTAGTTTAATATTATGAGACACGATTTAGACCCTAAACTTACCTAGAGGGGCTGAATAGTAAGTTAAAAATTTCAGCACAACCTATTCACCCTAATGCGGAAAACCTTACAAAATTCTTAGCACAAACAAATTTATTGAATTTGTCCAGATCTGGAAAATATCACAGAGTCATATAAATGACATAATTTCAATATATTTAGTCAATTTAAACAACTCTAAGATCACCTAGACAATATCACAAACACTAGGAGTGCAGAAAATCCTTGATCTAATCTTTTGAACCAAGATACACAACCAACCTACCAAGATTCATATTTATATTAAGCTAATCAATTAACAAGCAAATATAAAAGAAATTGAAACGCAAACAATCACACATACACAAGAGATTGTTTACGAAGTGGAAAACCCTTTTAAAGAACTCCTTCAAAAAGGAAAAACCCCTTCGGGCTCACCGCCGGTTAATCAATCCACTAAATCAGAGAAACACTTACAGTAGGTGACTTTGTTTATCACAAAAGTTTTACTACTTAACAAATCCCGAAAGAAGCAATTCGAACGACACGCTTGAATCCATACCAAGCGGTAGAAACAAAACCTTTGAATCTCTCTATCACTTCAATGAATCTTGATCAAAACAACCTTGGTTTAGGACGATTGAAACTTCAATCGACAAACACCGGAACTCCGATGTTTACCCACTGCCACAGTGGGGTTTTGTTGGTGGTGATTGATTGCTTCAACAACACACGATGAAGGACAATCAAAATCTTGATTCTTTAAGTCTTCAAGAACAACCTCCTCTCAAATCTTCATAAATCTCTCTGAAAAAGGCTTCGTTCAGTTTCAGATCTGTTTCTCATCTATTTTCGTCGAAGTCTCTTCTTTTCAGCAACTAAAAATCCCTTTTTAAATGATGAGGTAAATCAACGTGGTAATTCACTTTTTAATTCTCCGCGTTTGGGCTTGAGCCTCAAGCTAGCTCCAAATTACAACGTGATTTCTCCAAGCTCGCCTCAATCTAACCCACCCAGCACTTGATCACTTTAACACCTTTATAACTTCAAATTTTCTTCACCACTCAACCCTTTCAACTGAGGCACATATACTTGATCAACCATATCTAAGACATCATTTCATTATAACATATATGTCACGGAATAAAGCCAACAATCTAATTTTAGGAACTAACAAAGTCCCCATTTGGCAATTCCGTGACAAAATCTAAAAACCAATCAATTCTCACCAAATTCTGCCAATCACCAAAACATAATTTAGTAGAGAACTTTTACATAACCTATTCTAAAACAATAGGACTCAATGAAACGTGTCTTGGGTCTTTTGGTACCTACAATTACACTTGATACAAAATTATTATAAAAGTACAAATATCAACATAATCCAATAAGTGTAATAAAACAGTTATGTCATGAAAATCCAATAAAGTCAAAACAATTATCCTTAGATTTTCATATCAAGCAATAACCAGAAATATGTAACTGCAACATAAGCAAAAGAACAAAAGTAAATCATGTATCGTATTCATACATTTAACTGGAACATAAGCTAAGAGCAAAGACAATATGATCTACATAAGCAATATTCATATCATATCTAGATTACCAACAACTACACTCCCCCTCATTGTTTCATCATCTATCATATCCAGATTACCAATATCACCAACAACAACTAGACAACTACCATCTCACTACTCTCCCCCTTTTTTGTCACAATTGACCAAAAGGATCACGTGGCCAGTTCTGCATCAGATTCAACCAATACATCTTCTTCAGTTCAATTAACCAACTCTCCCCCTAAGTGGCTAACTCTTATCCTGAATTCAACAGCTTTCTCCCCATTAGCAACAACATGCAACAATTTTCCCTCTTTTCACACGAATAGTCAAAGAGGTTAGTCATCTATATTACTAGCATATTGATGCAGAGGGATCCGAGTCAGACGATGTCGAGCTGTCAGATTGCACATTAATGATGCTGAAATACCTGGAGTGGGAGGATCAGCGCAAGGATGTCAAGAAATCGTGATCTAGCCTAATTGGGGCGGTTTTCGTGCACGTGTAGATTTTTTTGCCATAACTTTAGCTACAAGTGTCTGATTCGTGATCGTGACCCCAATTCGGAAAGCTAATTTCGGAGCGCATGTCATGGCCATCCAGCTACGCTCGATGCACCTTGTTTCAAGCCCTAAATACACTGTTTTCCTTTTCGAATCTCCATTTTTAATTAATTTTTGCTATTTATGGTAATCTTCTATTTGTCTATTAGGAAGTAATTTTGAACCCGATTTGGGCCAGATTTTTGGCAATCTTTTGATTTCTTTTCGTATTTCGTTTTGGTAAGACTTTTAGGGTTTTGCTATTTTTGGTAAAATCCTATGAAGGGTCGATTTTCAGCTATTTTAACTCGGCTTATGGGTTGTTTTGATTCATTCCCAAATATTAAGAATTTTATTGAAATCCCGAGTGTTCTCTGAGTTTTGGGTCGAATTCTCCATTTTTTTTCCTTGCAAGTTACCTATTGCCTTAGCCCGCAGAATAATCTTCATTCCGTTCGGCGTCACATATGTATCTTCATCCTCATTTGTCAAAAGATTTTTCATCTTCCACAACAAAACTATATGAACTCATTTTGAAAATCTTGAACGAAAAAATCATTTTCATTTTCAAAACAATTTGGCACAACATATAGATATAAAGTGCAAAATGTGCAATAACATACTTAACAAACCAAGTGATCACAACACTTATATCTGAAAATCATCACACATATGCAGTAAAGAACCAAATCAAGATTTCATAAATTATCATAAAAATACTTTCAAGAAAATAACAGAATATCAAGGCAATCCAAACTAGTTAAACGAAGACAATATGTATCACTTTTCTAGCAGTAGCTTTTCGATAAGAGGCATCTGAAAAAAGTAGACAAATCACCCAAGTTAGATAACATCTCAACATTATAAAATGCACACTTATTCTCATGTATTCCGAAATAACAAAATCTGAAAACATAAAAGAGAAAAAGGTTTATGAAGATCTTTGCTACAACTATCTTGGTGCCCATATTCCAATTAACAATAAATGCAGTCAATGAAATCAAACAATGTGAAATGGGAGAAGAAAAAAAATTAAAAATATGAAACATTGTGATTGATAATGATTACCACGACATATAAGAATATTTAAAGAGCACACATTCTTCAAATGATTTTGATTAGAATTCTCGAATATCCAGAAAATAATTTATAACAATATGAAATCTTATTTGTATAAACCAATGAGATGAAGCATTATGTTTTCATAAGAAAATGTGTTAGAGCAATTTCTCAATGTTATCACATTTCTCAATCTTCACTCCATAGAAGAGAAACTTTAATGGAAAAGTGATATACCTGAAACCTTATATTTCACATTGCAAATCAAAAGTAGATTTTAAAATAATTAACCTGAGCAAAATGTCATAATTTGGAGTAGGAATGCTAAAAACATAAAATCCTTGTATTAATGAAAAAGATAGAGCTAAAATTCAACAAATTTTAAAACATTGTAAATACAAAACCCTCGATTTCATATAGATCTCAATTGAAAATGGGAAACTCAATTTCAAGGATATTAGCTATACAAAAATAGTATAATCTAGAGTATATATCTCTAAGCATCACAAATTTAACGTATTTGAACCAAAACAACCAAAGATTTGCAACATTGAGATGATTAGCAAAGAAAACATAGAAACTGTCATTAGCCAAGAACTTAATCTTGTGATTAAGAGAGGAACTTACCGTGAAAATAGAGTTGAATAGGTAAATGTACAAAGCCCAATTGATTTCACATGGGTTGGAAGAGATTTAAGAGAAAAAATGTGAAGAAAGGGGAAAATGAAAGACACGGGTTTCACCGAGCTAGAGGGGTGAAAAGTGAGAAATGACTTGCTCTGTTTCTACTTCACACTTATAAAGACAACTTTTGTAAAAAAAAAAAAATCACACGTGAGCTATAGTTCTAGACTTCTAATAAGTTCAAAACAAACTTGAATCATGTAAAAAAACAGAGATTAATTCCAACTATCACATTCACTTTACAAATTTATATCCTTAATCAAAATGAACTTCTTATAAATATTAGAGACAAGAATTAACAGAGTATGTAAAAATTCAAAATAATAGAAAGAAAATAGACCACTTCATTCTATCAAAAAGATAACTCATGAAATGAATGAATTTCACAAATGCCTATGACTTTTCTTAAAAATTGAAATGCATTTATACAGAGCATGCAACAATTTAACAGATTTACATTCTTAATCAAAACAAGATTTATAGAAACAATAGGGAGCAAAATTCACAGAGATATTAGAACCACATTGAAACATATGCAAACTATCCAAAACGTTTTTAATGGTTAGTATCATTTTTTATCCAAACCTTCTTAAATAATGGAGTAGTTTTTGTTAAATGTTCTAATTTTCTGTTAATAAGCTCAACTTGTTTAGTAAGTTTACTAACATGATTAATTAAGCTAACATGAACATGTTTGGGTGATATATCAACATAATTTTCACTTTGATGCATCATCCTATAGCATTTTGATCTAACATGTTCAACCTTACCACAAAAATAGCATATGGGTGTAGATCTGGAAAATGAGGTGGTTTCTCTACAAAATTGTTCTGTCTTTCATAATTTGGAGTCACTTTAACATCAACAACATTTTCTTTAATAGTGGCTGGAATAAAAATGGTTTTAGATGTAGTAAAAGTATGATCATTAGAATTTTTAAAGCCAAGATCTCTCTTATCACAACCTGAAACGCCTAGACTCAACATTTTATCTAATTTCTTTGTCATGCTAGAAAAATTCAGTAGTTGAGATTTAGTATGTTCTAGTTCTATTTTTAATGAACTAACTTGTGATTCTAGAGATGTCTTGCCCTTATTTAAGTCATTAACTAGTTTCACATGCTCATCTAACTTCATAATCATTTCTTCTATTTCTATTTCCAGCAGCTTAAATTTCTTGAGAATTCCATTATTTTCCTTTTTAAGACTCAAACTTTCCTCATACAATTGATCATATAGATGTTGAAGATCATCATCTTCATCTGAATCCTCATGTGACGAGTCTAAAAGATCATCATTCTCAATATCAAAATTATTTAGATTATCAACTAAAGAAGTAAAGGCCATAAAATTTACTTCTCTTTTGAAGAAGAAACATCACTATTACCTGAAGATTCAGTTTCATCATCACTTAAAGAGATGTTCATTACCATACCTTTGGACTTCCTCAAGTAATTAGGACACTCAGCTTTGATGTGGCCGAACCCTTTGCACTCATGACATTGTACCTATTGAGTCCACTTTCCTTTAGCTTCATTCCTTTCTTTTCTTTCTTTGTTACTCCACTTTAGCTTGCTGAAAAATTTTGCAGGTTGTTTTTGGTTTGGCCATTTGCTTCCTTTCTTAAACCTGAAAACTTTACTAAACATTTTCACAATAGAGCAACATCATTATCATCCATAGAGTCATTATCAGAAAATTCTTTAGTCTCTTCACTTACTGATTTTAAAGCAATATATTTGTTTCTTTTAGTCAAATGAAGAGTGAGTTCGTAAGTTTGTAGAGAACCTACTAACTCTTCTATTTTGACTTGATCAATATCTTTACTTTCCTCTATGACAGTCACTTTTGATCTAAACCTCTCGGGTAGAGACCTAATGACATTTCTAATAACCATTGTTTCGAGTATCTTTTCTCCAAGACAAAAGCTAGAGTTCACAATATCAATTAATTTACCGTAGAACGCTGCTAAAGGGGGTCTATAGCGGCAGTCACTGACTGCCGCTAAAAAGACCGCCGATACCTTTAGCGGCATTTTGCAAAAAACGCTGCGAAAGGGGGTCTATAGTGATCGCCGCTATAGACCCCCTTTAGCAGCGTTTTTTGTAAAATGCCGCAAAAAACACCCTTTAGCAGCGTTTTTAGCGACCGCCGCTATATACCTGTTTTTTTGTAGTGAACTCATCAAAAGTTTCATCCTCTTTCATTTTAATTTCTTCAAACTTAATAGTTAACATTTGAAGTTTAGAAGACTTAACAAGTTTTATTCCATAATGAATTGTTTCAAGAATGTCTTATGCTTCCTTAGTCGTCTCACACATGAAGAATCTCTTGAACTCATCGGGTGATATAGCCATAAAGATGACATGGACACCTTTACTATTCCAATTACAATCATTAAGTTCATCCTTTGACCAAGAGGATATTTCTTTAGGATTAGTTTCTCCCTCAAGAGAAATCGTGGGTCTTGCCCAACCCTTCATACATTAATTTCACACTCTCTCATCCATTGACTTCAAAAAGGCTCTCATTTGAATCTTCCAATATGCATAATTGCATCCATCAAAACATGGAGGCACCGAGAAAGATTGACATTTATTCATCCAGGAGTTAAAAGGGTCAAGAAGCGATGTGTGGCTCCGATACCACTTGTGGGACACGATTTAGACCCTAAACTTAGCTAGAGATGAGTGAATAGTAAGTTAAAAATTTCAGCACAACCTATTACACCCTAATGCGGAAAACTTTATACAATTCTTAGCACAAATAAATTTATTGAATCTGTACAGATCTGAAAAAGAAATAGAGCACCTACCCGACCATGTTTTGCTTCTAAGTTCACAAAAACGTGGGCTTGCCATCCCTGCAGCCCACAAAAGAAAGCCACAACAAATATATGACATCAATATTGCACAAAGGAGGCGTTGAACTGCAGGCAAACGCAACACTAATATGACTATTTTATAACTGTTTATGGGGTTCATGAATCATGATAATTTATTTCTCCAATGTTTGACAGGTGGCCCAAGTGATTATTTTAGTTGGTTGGTCTTTCTTCACCGCACACGTGTCCTCTTCGGGGTGGCAGCTCTCCAACATGACAATTAAATATGAAGGCTTGGACTTGTCTAATCGTAATTCCCACTTGATAGTCTCTTAATATGTTAAAAAAGCTGGAGCCCAAAACACGAGTGGGATCATTATATAGATGTGCATTCAGGAAGTGGGGCAGAAATCTGGGCCCAGGAGTATCGAGCAACTTGGTCTTCTTGTGATTGGCAGTTCAGACAAGAGAGGTGGTGGAGAATGATAAACAACAATGAATTATTAAGTGACAACTTGGTCTACTTGTAATTATTAAGTGACAACAATGATAATCAGATTTCCCAAGTCTAGGGGAGATCATGGGAATTCCAAGGTACATAATCGGGAGGGTTCCTTCAGAGAATCTCAGGTCTTCCACAATGCTCCTCTTCATCTTCTCACTCACTCCGCTCTCAGGAAGACGTTACTTTTACTCGGGTTAAGTTGAAGCCCTGCATTAAGGGCAAAAGGAATGCAAATTCATCCTTGATGAGATCAGTAATAGCTTCTTTTTATCACCTTCGCATAGTTTCGAAGACTGCAACTCGGAAGAAAAGTATTGCTGTCCTATATAGTCATAAGATTCTTAAGTCTATAGGAGAATATCAATTATCAGAATGCTCTTCCATCTTTGTATATTTGTACAAGTTACATCTACGTGACAGCTTCCTTCTTTCACCCTTTTTTTGATGGATTGCTCTATACTTGTAATTATTTCGGTTTGCCAAGTTGGAAAAACGAGTCTGACGGATGCCTTGAGACTTCTCAAGCATTCGATTATTTATATTTGTTTGAAGTTCAAAGCAAAACCGGGTGATGTCCCAAATGTTAGAGATCAATCGATCACAAACTAATAAATATAACTTCAATAAAAAAATATTGGTTTAATATATTCTACTATCACCTCCCATTTTTTTTGTAACGGGGGATAGTCTGCGACACCTCCTGTGTACTGAACTCTAACAGACTTATTCTAACTTAATTGTATTGGAGAGCTTAACGCCATGATAAACCCAAGACACGTACACTGGCCCCTCGCCGTATCACCTCATTTTCAGTTTGCATAATGTGTTGCGATAATTTTGGTCCATGAAGGTTTGGTCTTGTCTCAGAAGAGAATATCAAGGTAAATAATAATATAATCAAATAATTCAGAACAAGCCATGGTATTAAGAGAAAACATTCTAGTTATCCTTGTTGCAAAATACTTCTTTAGAGCCTTGGCTGTAGACTGAGGTGAATGTATAAGAGCATGAGTCATCCGGTTTAAATATTAAGGATTTTGATATATATAGATAATTACATTACTACTCACAAAGTAAAGTGTGATTTTAATGGGTTCGAGTCTATGAGCTTCGGTTAATTTTAATGAAGGGGCAAGCACATTTTTCTTCTCTTATTCATTAATTCTAGAGATAGGTAGCTAACAAGAGATTGGTCAAGTGTTTTCGGTGGTTTAATTGGTTTGGCCCCCAAATGGAGGAAAGGGAGAACTACCACTACAAGAAAAAAAAGACTAAATGCTAATTTCGTCACCTAATGTTTTGGGTGACAAAACCGAATTGTCATCCAGTTTGTCACCTAAATCAGTCCACTCTAGTTTGAGTCTGATCAATTCAAAAATTATGAAATCTAGCATCATGTTCTTAACCATATCAAATTGTTACACATATACTGATCCTGATAAAACAACATACAATATCAAGGAATTGACCTATTTGTTAATGCTTGAAACTTGGAGATTGGCCTAGCTAGTAATAATTACTCTCTTTGTAAAGTATCGGAAGACTGGAAGGAGTGGATCTCCAACCTCCAAAGTACGCCGGTTGTAAAGTACCGCACGAGCACGTACATCCCACGATCTCGGATTCCGCACAAAAATCAAACACCCCACTCACAAGAAGACGTGTTGGAGGAAAACTAGACACGATGTAAAAAATCGCAAGGGATGAACCCCCAACAAAAGTGGAACGTGGGAAAGTGGAGAATGAGCTATAAAAGCAAAGAGCAAGGAAGAAGAAAAACAAGTCGAAAATTAGAAACTAACAATTGAGGTATTGCGAAATAGAAACAAGAATACTGATTTAACCATCGAAGGATTTGCACCCGGCGAAAAAAGTTCATTTGTATTTTTGTAGGAAGAGATACTCAAAGATCGAGGCGCATTTATTCGATCCGCACTCCTAAACATCTGCGTTCTTCTATGGAAATAGAGTAGAATCATGATATACAACCTGATTTGCCACGCATTTTGGATGGAAAACACATATCGAAATATTCGAAAGAAATTAACAAGGGCAGCAAATTAAGTACAGTGAACATGATTCTTGCTCTCAGATACATTCGAAGTAGCAGTAGCATTTTCTATGCCAAAATCCACGGCATTTTCCATGCACCGCATCATCCATTTCTACGCATTCCAAATCACAATCTTCTGATCTATGGCGTCTCCCGATAAAAGTCCTGCTTGGGAAGCCACAATTTGCATTTCCCCTCTGGCTTTCTACATAATCATATACCATAAGAAGAAAGAAAGAGTGAGATAGAAGCATGCATGCAGATGACATTGATATACATCAAGGCTCAATCTACAGTACAGACTACACAGGTTTCACCATCCCGATATTTTCTAGCAATCTCAAAATATTTTTTGTAATTGAAACTACAGCGGATGGTAAAAGTGCAGACAAAACTAGAAATCACTTACCAACATTGACAAGACAAATGATAATAATCATGATTTTTGAGAAGCAAAGAAATTTATAAGACGCTTTAGCCATGATTTGCATGCCTTGGGAGTCTACAACATTTACTGACCATACAATTAGCTAGTCTCCTGATCACTTGAGCCTAATTGCCATGGGAATTACACTTATAAATATACTATATATCCAACCCCCCCACACACACACAATATATATATGGCTCTGATCTCTGCCGCGTCATTTGAGGCCACGCATTAGACCGATGGATAAATCATAAGACAAGTGTTTGGACGGACGCTCTCTGTTTCATTGGGTTTTGTCTAATTAACCGGTGGAATAAACATAATGATGCGTCCAATGATCTTATTGCTTAATGGGTGTACTTGGATAGACGTACAAAAACCTTCCGTCAGTGTTACTCTTCGTGAATTGGAAAGAAGAAATTTAGAGCCATGATTCCACGGGGTATAAAAAAATATTCGTTATATATATACACATACTAACTTGTTTCATCATGATCATTCACTTTCTTCTATTTTTGTAAAAGTTTTTTAAAATTTATTTAAATCTCTAGAAATTAGCTCAATATTTTTTATTTGACTGTTTGATTAATAAAGACGAAATTGTACCCACAACCCTTGAGACATTCAAAAGTTGCAATTAAGTACCCGAGGTTATAAATTAGTCGTTTAGCTTCACGAGATAATGATTTAAGAAAAAAGAGGCCCCTTTGCCGACCTCTGTTAACGAAAAATACTGACATGTCAAATTAATATCACGTCAATCCAATCAAATTGTGTCACGTGCTCAATCTAAACAGGTCAACACACATATGTAATGTCAGCGTCGACCCAATCAGCCACTTACACCATATCATTGCCACATCAACAAGCTTATAAAACATTTTTTTTTAAAAAAAAAACCTAAGTTTTTCTCCCCCTCCCACATTTTCTCTCCAAAATCTCAAACTCAGTAGAATCCGCACATGTCAGCATTTACCGTTAATGGAGGGTGACAGAAGTCGACGAAGTGATCTTTTTTTCCAAATCATTACCTTAGGATGCTAAATGACTAATTTGTTACCTCAAAAACTCAATTGCAACTTTTGAATACCTCCGTGGGTGTCATTTTGCCATTAATAAAACATAAAAAAGCAATGTGGTGGACAAATACAGTAGTAGGGCTGTGCAAGGAACCGAAATTTTCCCTTTTGTGCATGACACATACCTTCCAAGTTAAGACGGCCAGAAATATAGTGGATAACTTGCCAAAAAAAACATGCATTTAAAACTCTCAAAATTACTCAACTAGTAAGAATGTTTTACATGCATCCACTTGGGCATCACTCGAACTCTTCAGCATCCCTTCTACAAATCGTTTTCTTTTCAATTCCCACTCACCCCAATTTCTCTTTCCGCTAGCATTCTTTATTATGGGTCAGATTCTTTTTGATATTTGTTGGCCAGATTTATGGTTGAGCGTCAAATCCTTCTTTTGGCTTGCTTCACAGGCTAGTCATGATATCTTTGTTTTTTCGGGTAAGGTGGAAAATTTTGTGATGTTATTTTGTACGCTAATTCGCTGCAAGCTAGTTTGCATATTTGTGGGTCTGACTTGACGCTTAATTTAAACAAGAAGACATATATTTAAAATTTTCAAAAAAAAACATAAATAACTGTTTTGATAATTGAAGAGGCAAGATTACAACTGTTTGTGTTCCCTTTTTTATTTTTCCTTTTTTGTAAATTACAACTGTTTGTGTGCAGCAGGGGAACTTTTCAGAGTAGCAATAGCATGCACTCCTTTTGAGTCCATGCTCCGCGCTGCACCCAACTCTGGCATTGCCTGTAAAGCTATTAGTAATTTAGCAGGGCTGCAGAATGGAATTTTCGGTTGTAATTAAAATGAAACGATCCGGTCCAAAACGGTCCGCTATTAAGTGATTCATACCAGTTTTATTTTTTTCTTAAATTTTTTTTTTTTTTCATTTTTCAGCTCATTTGTTAAGATAAAATATGACTTAATTTTGAAGGGCCAAGAGGGAAGGGACTAGGGAGGGCATCAAAACACATAATTTTGACTTCGAGTTTTTATTTTTTAAATTTAAAGTTTGTATTAAAAAATTAAAAAATATACATTTATTATTTAAATTAATAAATCTTGTCTGATCCGATCAGACCGGATCTCAAAGGCCTAGATTGGACCGGACCGAATTTGGACTACTAAGACTACAAATCCGACTTGGTTTGCGGTCCGGTTCTGTGCAACCCTAACTATTAGACATAAAAATCGAGTACCTACCCGACCATGTTTTGCTTCTAAGTTCACAAAGACGTGCGCTTGCCATCCCTGCAGCGCACAAAAGAAAGCCACAACATATATCTATGACATCAATATTGCACAATGGAGGCGTTAAACTGCAGGCAAACGCAACACTAATATGACTATCTTATAACTGGAGATCAAGTTTATATGTTAGACTGTGTTGAATAATTTGAATCTTCTTGAAGATATATCATTTTGAACGTGAGACGCTACTCACTTGTGTTGGCAAAAGGATGAAGATTAAAAAAAATGGCAAGCAAGTAGAAAGATTTAGAAGCCTAGCTTAGACATCTTTTTCTTCGCTTAAGGTAGGTAAGACGAAAACTTTGGAGTTTTTATCGCATAATTTGAATACAGCTGCTAATTTGTTGGACAGCTCATCAGCATTGAATATTTTAGTAATATTAAAGCAGCTTGTTTAACCTTTAGCTTCGATCGAAACGAACAAAGAGACCCTCCACCAGTTTTCACGTCACATTACCGACCCCTGAGACCTGATCTAAGGTTAAGAGACAGAAAAATAATTGATAACTGGTTTTAAGCAGTTTGAGGAGTTGCTTACATGGTGTTTGTGTTAGTAAAATTTTGGGGTAAAATTTTACTAACACAAACACCATGTAAGCAACTCCTCAAACTGCTTAAAACCAGTTATCAATTATTTTTCTGAGTAGTTGTGAAAAAGTGAGAGAGAATGAAAAAGTGAAAAAAAAAAGTTAATTATAATTTGCTTATGTTGTCGTTCTGTGATCTCTCTCCTTCTTAAATAAGCTAGATGAAAAGTACAAAAAAACTAAGAGAATTTTATTTAATGGTTTATAAAAAAAGATATTTTTTACCCATAAATTAGGGATAATGTCATTGTTCGCCCCATAAGTATGAAGCAATTGCAATCGAGCCCCTAAGTATCAAAACTGTGATTTACGCCTCATAAATTTCAGACATTTTCAATCTTCGCCCCCGTCCAATTTTCCGTCAAAAGTCACGGAATTCGGCATCACGTGCGTTTCACATGGGCTAATTTCACCTGTCTTTACCAAAATACCCTTTGTAAGTGAGACCAAATGACTTAGCTCTGCCCTTGACAACCCCGACTACCTTATCCCAATTTTGTGACGTCAGTTCTCTGCTCCCCTGATTGTGTTTTGTGTGAACCCTAACCCAAAAACTCAGTCGCCGATCAATTATCGATTCACTTCGAGTTATTTCTCCCTTGAACTAAATCGCCTTTGAGACATCATTATAGTGTAAGGACTGAGTTTGAAACGAATCCCTAGAGAAGGACGACGAAGGAGATTTCGAAGCCCATACACCGTGTTGGTTGTAATGTACTGAGGGACAAATTAGAAGATAACACAAACAACTCATGTCGGTAACATGTGCCTTGATTGACTACACAGTCCAGAACTGTATAGATTAGCAACCAAAACTCCACCAAAAAGAAACCCGCTGAAAACCAATGCGGTCTTATAACCCTTCTTCTAGACCTCAGCCTTCTTTCTCTCTATGTTCTTATTTTCTCCGCCTTTATTGAGAAGGAAGAGATATAAAGGTTGGACATCCATCGCTGCTGTGATAACGCAATTGAGTGTTCATTCGATCCACCACCCGAGGCCAGGCCGATCAAACCTATCTGTTTTTGGGTTCGATCCAGCAAGTAATCCATAAGCATCAGTAGAAGCAGAAGCATATCCAGAAGCTGATACCAATAGCAGTAGAGAAAGACGCTTTGTTGTCAGAGCTGTCCACTAATTGATTATCAAGAGGTTTCTTCACTAAGCTTCTGCTCGTGCATTACTCAGAGTTGTCGAATCAGCCTTCGTCCATATGCAAACATCTTAGGATCTCTCCATGCAAAATAATTGCAATGACCACCATTCTGCAATTAATTAACTATGTTCAACACCTAATAAACACATACATACTTAAAGTATAATCAACCTTATTAAAAAAACCTAATTAACAACCTACAAATTTTAGTTAATGACATCAATATGTACTATTCACGACAAAACAAAAATGACACTAAATGTGGGGGCAACAACTAACCTTGTACTTTATACAACCCTAGAAGTGTCTGCCCCAATTTTCATCCGTGAAGGCAGTGGTCGAAATTGCTCTCAAGTCACAAAAACATCTTGGGCCATCTATAGTAGATACACTTTGTTCATTTTAAGAGCTACCAATGGTGTATGATTCGGCCATTTCAAAGGTTGGGGCTAACACAAAACAAAATTACCCATTTCCCCCTAAAATTAACCCAACAAGTGAACAATGAAAATAACTACAACTAACAGAGAATTCAGCAAACCTTCACCTTTGAATAATCTCCAAGTGAGAAATCGGCAAGCTTGAGGATTCAAAGATGTGTCGGGATATGGAGGAGGAGGAAGACAAAGAAGTGTTAAAACCTTTAACTATGACAATGAGCTTGATGGGAGAGCTCGGCTGCTTCTCGACGGGAAGGGGAGGACACCTTCAGAGAATGGGTTGGATGGGAGGAATGCTTCGGTGGAAAATTGGAGAAGTTCAAACTGATATAACAAACACACAGGGGGGTATTTTGGTAAAGACATGTGGGATTAGCGCATGTGAAATGCGCGTGATGCCGAATTCCATGACTTTTGACTGAAATTGGACGGGGGCGAAGATTGAAAATGTCTGAAATTTATGGGGCGTAAATCACAGTTTTGATACTTAAGGAGACTTGATTGCAATTGCTCCATACTCATAGGGCGAATAATGACATTACTCCCTGAAATTAGTATCTGTTTTGCACTTTATACCATAAATTGTCACGTTTAAGACATTACTACTACAAATTATCCATTCCTAAAAGATCGTACTTTAAGTCTATTTTTTCAATTGAATTAAAATATAATTGACTATTTTTTAAATAAATAAAAAAGTGATGATTAAGCTCTTAAAAAAAGTTAATGTCCATTTAATTTTACAAATTAACTTCTCGATCCTCATGAACAACATATTGTTTTCTTTTCATCCCAAAACTATGGGGGTTCATTTTATAGAAGTGTTTTTCAACACGTGGATAACCATATCTTTAATTGCATTTGAAATCATGGATCTAGTTTTTTACCACTTTACTTAAAAAGAATGGAAGTACACTTGAGTACACGCATTGACCAGCAAAATACCCATACGGACGAATTAACTCCCATCTAAACAGAGTGGAAATTACCTAGGACGGAGTGTTAAAACCCAAATAAGCCCACTTGCACTAAAGTCAAATTGGGACTAAAAACATAAAGCGGGCCTAAAAATACTGAGCCAGGCCCCCTTTATGTTCAAAAACCTGAAATTCCGTGTGAGCAACCCTAACAAATTAATTTAAAAAGGCCCAATAAAAATGGTAAGAAGCTTGAAAAACCACCACATGGACGTAAACTTTCGCGTAAAAATAATATTGTAATTACACACTTTTGGTCGTTGAACTTACTCCTTGTCTTGATTAGGGAGTAGTACTAGAGCTAGAATTTGAAATTTCGGTTCCAGTACCGTTAACATTCAGATGATGTCTATTTTGGCATCAGGTTTCGGTCCGGCAATTGTTGAAATTCTGACAATCCCGGGTACCGGATGCCGGAATTCCGGCAGTGATACATGAGCCTGATAATAAAAAAAACTCATCCGGAATTTCAAACACAATTTCAATCTCATTGTCTATCCTCCAATTTCAAATAGATTCACAACTTCAAAAAATCCAAAACATTCAATCAGGTCCATCCTCCACAGTTTCACAACCTAATCTATATTCTAAAATTCTAATGAAAATGAAATTTTTAAAAAAACTAAAAAAAATAAAAGTAAATTCGTGAATTTGTGACTGTGAGAGTGAGAGAGAGGCTGTCAGCTGAGGCAGCGGCCTTGGCCTTTGACGACAGAGAGAGTGAGAGACAGCGACCACGGGGGAAGGGGGCTTTTGGAAAAAAAAAAACTAGACCAAAACTGTGCGTTTTGGGTTTAAAAAAAAAAATCAGTACCAAAATTCCGCCTTGTTTCGGCAGAATTGAGGGTTACGGTATCGCAATAATGTTATATTAACTACCACCTCTGGTTTCAGGCGGTAGATGATGGGCTGTGGTCGAAACCGGAACCGAAATCCCGGTAATGACGGTAGTTTTGCCCACCTCTAGTCTTGATGCTACTAATCTGGTTGTACACTTAAAAGCCGACAATTTTTTCCTTCTCTTCTAGGTTTTTTTTTCTCTACTCTTTTTTTTCTAAGCAAACGTGAAAATTCATTTCACTGGAAACATTACAACAGTGTTGCATACAAACAAGCTTCTAAGGCTATTAGCAATGAACATGGGCATAAAGCCCATAACAACAATAATAAAGGCCCAAAGGGCCATACATCGAACGACCTCAAAAGCATAAATCCAGATGGACATCAAGGCCTCATATAGATGGGCCAAAAGACTCATAGTTTTGAAACAGGTCCAAAGACCCAAAGCAAACTCCGCCTCAAATGGAGGAAACGATTGCCGAAGACCCCAGAAACATGTCCCAAACAGCACAGTCAAAAGGGAGGAAGACACGAAGAGCCAAAAACTGTCAATCAGCCACCAACAAGTTCATGTATGCAAGGAGATTCCTTGACAATAACAATACCGCGAGATCCATCCCACAAAAGTCCAGAGAAAATAAATTATTAGCAACAACAAGAAAATAACAAAGCACACAACAAAAGAACTATAGAGGTTGTTGGCCAGAACACAAAGCCGTAAAAAATCACACGAAACAACCCAAACAAAGCATAAAAAAGGGCGAACGCATGAGATCCATGCGCCATCGTACCAACTCCGGAAGGATGTGAACTGGAGCTGAGGATCTCTGTCGTGGTGATTCGACCAAGTCGTTGGCTTGGATTTTGTAGAGATTCTTCCAAGCTCTTGGCTTTAAATTTCAAACATATATATATCCACCACTTTAAAATTCATACACAGGATCTTTATCCATATCTTTCAAATTCAAAGCTATGATCGAATTTCTTTTCAAACCTTTAATTTCAAATATAGATCACATGTATATCTCAACGCCTTTAAATTCGAAAATACAATTCAACCTCTATCCTTTATCTTCAAAAATTGGATTAAACTCTCTTCGTTTAAAATTCAAATTACTCACCTTTTTTCATTTGTGGAGACTCAACCAAGCCCTTGGCTTTGGCACCAAGTTCCAACTTAAATATTGGCTTTTTGTGGAGATCGAACATGTGTCTTCATTATCATATAAGATAAAGCTAAAAGACTGTCATATTAGGTAAGATAACAAGATTATATGTCGAGATAAAACGAAATTACCAAGTTAGAAAAAAAAATATTATCAGTAACATAAATTTAATCGGTGCAAGACTTTCTCAGTTCCCTGATACGAGGTCGATCTTGCCGAGGGGAGCCGTGTTCGAGTTTGAAACTCGTATTTTTCCTTCATGGAGCAAGTACTCGATCTGTCGCTTAAGTTCCCAACAGTCATTTGTGTTGTGCCCGTGATCTTTATGAAAATCATAGTTTTGCTCCAGTCTCATTTGTTCAGTGGTGCCCTGAGCTTTTGAGGCCATTTGACACTCGGGTCGTGTTTGATTTGCATTAGAATCTCCCAAGGGGTAGTGTTGAGAGTAGTGAAAGTGGGGAATAGGAGTGTCTTGCGAATGGGTTGGTCGTTAATGCGGCCGATCTATATCTCTGTCCCTTTAGTCTCTATCCTGCTCAGATGGATTTGAATGGAGACGTGCAGTGAACATGTCCTCGCAATCCATGTATTTCTGGGCTTTGTTCATAGCGTAGGTGAAGTTGGTCAGAACATGTGCAAGTGGAAAATCTCCAGGTGGTCTCAAGGATCTTTGGAGATGACGAAGAGGTCGATCTTAGGTGGTCCGAAACTTGGGGTGGTGGGCATGTGATCACTTTTAATGTAAACGGGGAGCTGCCTATGTGTAAAGGCAAGGATGAGCCTAAGGGTGATGCAGTGAATGAGCTATATTTTAGATGTTTTTTTCGAGAAATTCTCACAGGCAGTGCTAACTGATAATGTCAAGAATCACAACAAACCGAGAGCTGATCAATCCTTCAAGAATCACCGAGGGGGAGGGACCTTAGATCAATTCTCCGACAGCCAAGCTAGATCTCAATAAGATGTTTAGTGCTTAGAGAATGGAATTAAGCATGAAAAAATATGAAGGTGGTACCTGACTATTTATATAGGTTTAAGAACCATACCTCTATTGGAAGTTTAACTCTTAAATGAGTCATGGAGTTATATCATGAAAGAAAAATGGTCTCTCGCGCATATAGGATGCTTATTGCCTTAGAATATGCAGGTGTTCAATTAGGAGTTTGAAGCCTCTAGAAATCATAATAGGAGGTCGAATGGTCAAGCGAGGACGCCAATAATGGACCAAACCAGGGGGTCTGGTATGATAGGGCCTAGTTTTTTATGGCCCATCAAATATGATATCGTTTTAAATCTCAAAGATTCAAGTTTAAATGTAGAATAGATACCTCTAACTTGTACCATGTATGCATTTATAATACAAAATACAGTTTGCTAAACCGAACCATTTAAATATCTTGTCTCTTGTTATTATTTCTTTTCTCTCGTCTTGGTTAGTCCTTGCTTCTTGTTGGTCGTTTGAAATGCTATAATAATCACTCCTTTCCCAAGTCCAGGCAATTTTCAGCTCGAGACCCCACGGCGAAGACTTCAGCTTATGATCTTTATGAGGAGCTCCTCAAGAACATTAAAAGGAATCTGAAAATTTAAATGCAGATGAGACCTTGTTCTTTGACAAGCAGGGCATATCTCATGAGAACATAGTTAAGGATTATTCGAGAAGTCAGAGTTAGTCGGAGAATACAGACTTGGGGGTGCCAGTGCTTGAGGCTTCACGCCATAATAAGAGACATATAAATGCAGGAAGAGTAGTCATTCTCGCGTGAGATTGGGGAACAGTTCGTATCCCGAGGAAGAAATGGGCAACGAGGAGTTCCAGCGCACGGTGGGGGCTTTCATTGTCAGGTAGCAAAGGTTTCGATGGGAAGAACATTACTATGTACATGAGAATTCCTAGACTCTCGAGATGTTCATTTCCTTTGCATTATAAGAATTTTTTGAATCATGAGAATACACAAACCGAACATATTTTTTAACATCACCTAAAAACTTAAAAATAAATGCAGCACGCATACCAATAAAGTTAACATCACCTAAAAATTCTCAAAACACTAAAAAATCTATAAAAAAACACATTAACCGAACATCACCTCTGATGCATTTTTCTATTTCCATTCTGGTTTGACTGTGTACACATTACCCCGTCGTGTATCCAATTAGAAATTTTCTTCCATACTATCAGTGGCAGAACCAGGATCCAAGTTTAGGGGGCAAATTTCTAAGACGAAATGACATCTCAAAATTTTTTCCTACGTAATGCAAAAAATGTCTTAAAGTTAAAATATCAAATATTAATGACTAAAAACATTAAAAATATTGAAATACACGTACCGTACTATTTGATGAGACTGAGAGGTGGCAATTGGACTGCCTCATTAAATCTAAGTCCTTCCTATATAACACAAATTCAGGACATGTGATCTAGATATTCTCTCTTTGGTTGTTTTTCCTGTTTTTCCGAGGAGAGAGAAACAAAACCTTAATCAACTTTCTGTTGGTTTTCAGAGCTTTTTTTAAGTTCCAGTTGATCTTTCTTTTTTGTTTTTCTTTTTGTTTTTTTCTATTCCTATATAATGCTAGAAAATTCAACTCCAATGAAGAAAATTTGCTGGTATAGAAGAAGGTATGCATGTCTTCTTGCCAAGGGGGGCGGGCCTGGCTGCCTGGGGAAATATACGTGTAAAAAAAATCAATGTTATACTAGATAACATTAATTTGACAGAACAAAGGGGTCAGCCGCCCAAGACGCCCTCACTGGATCCGTCACTGCATACCACGACAAAGAATTATCTGCAAGATATATATATATGGGCATGTTTGAGACCCCAAATATTTGGGGTCTCAACAAATCGGACAAACCAAACAAACTCCAAAATTTTTAACTTTTACACCTACACACTTCACTTTTCACAAACCCCAATAAATCTCAATAAAGTAAAGATTCCCAAAATTTTTGGGAATATTCCCCAAAATATTGGCAAACAAACATCCCAATCATATATTAGAAATTTCAAGAAATGCATTTTTCCGAGATATATGATATGCGGATGAGAGAATTTCTGCATTCTAGTTTTCCGGGTAAGATATATATATGGCATTGCGAGAGGAATATATTCCGAGTTGTGTTATATGCTAATTCACAAGCTTTATGATGCCAAGTTGTCCATTTCAAACGCACCAGATGACAAGACCAGACAGCAAGTGCAGCACCAAAAGTTTACTTATATTATTCTTTACAAAACTTTTTGTTCTCTTATTGTTGTGACAGAAACGAAGAAAGTGTTGCTTAAACGGGAGGTATATATTTGAATCGGGCCGCCCATGATCGAGTTGTGCGCGAAGTTGACCAAATGTAGCCGACAGCAAGCAGCCATTAGAGACTCCTCGAAGTTCAATCTCTTCGATCGATTAATGTTAGATCAAGATTTAGAACATGACAAAGTGATGCATGTGCCAGGTACAAGAGATCAATTTTAGATTAATCACCGATGTCTCTTGAAACTCTCGTAAAAGATCTGTATCATGAATTAATAAACAAAGTAAACCAATCAGGTATATATACAAAGTAAACCAATCAGGTATATATATATAGGGAAATGCTGGGCATCACGCCCACGTCCCGCCAGCATCCCGCTAGCCGACGTGGAAGTGGGTCCCAGCATGGGGCCCAGCATTTCCCTTGAAGGGAAATTGCTGAGCCCCACCTCCACGTCGGCCAGCGGGATGCTAGCGGGACGTGTGGGCGGGATGCCTATCATTCTCATATATATATATATATTATGTTAACGAAATTACTTGAGCGAAACAAATTCAAATGTCAACTAAAAATTACAGTTGACGTATAAATCACCTATGTCAATTGAAACTCTTGTAAAGCAGTTTTGTAAGATATTATTGGGTGACGTACTTATTTGGTGATTAGTGGATTTTGATACATTTTAATAAATATTAGTATTTAAAATTTTAAATTGATGAAGTATTGAATTTGTAATTTTTATCAACCAAATCCTTTAAATTTCTATTTGATGGGCCATAAGTTGTTAGGCCCAGCTTAAACCTGACCTACTTCCGTCTGGTCTACCAGAAACCCCCACACAGCCCTTGATCAGACTCCTTGAAGGTTTAGTCTCCTGATTCATTATCCAAAGGAAGCCTGAATGATCGGACGATCTCACACTCTTGATAAGATTCTAACTTCTAACCACCTTACACTAAAATCTCATGTGAATTATAATTTTTTTTCTTTTTTGTTTTTTAAAGTATAAACTTTTAGAAAAGTCAATTCGCTTCGATAATTCACGTATACAACTCCTTCTCTCAGGGCATTATACCACTGGATCACTTCCTAATGTACTTCGTTTTAGAACATACACACAGTACGTCTCTCCAATAATTCACGATCTCCACTAAGATGAAACAGGACAAGGCAACGGACAAAACAGTGTAAAGAAAAAAAAAAAAGCAAAAAGGAGAGTAACCGAAATACCAAACAAAGGCGAAAGTTTGAAAGAAAGAAAAGCAGGCCAGGATACTTCTTCTAGGCGTTTTCTTAGTGAGAAAGAAATGAGCCCCCATACTGAATTAGTGATGATGATGGTTATCCTGTATGTTTGCCACTTGGGCAGCCTTAGAATTAAAAGGCTGTCAAGTCAAGATCTTAAGAACCAACAAAAACAAAACAAAAAAAAGGAAAAAACAAAACAAAAAAAACCTGTAATTTCTGGATTCTACGGGGTGCTCCTTTTTCTGCAAATCATGGACTAGCCCAGATCTTTCCTTTTTCAAACACGATGGTAAAATTTTACCCTTCTTAAAATTTTAACACAATAAAATATTATAATATAATTTCTTTCTTCCCATTAAATCATTACTTTTCACTATAAAAAATATAAAAAATTACCTCTCTTCACTTTTTCACTAAACTCAATACCTAAAATTTTACAAAACAAACCTACCCGAAGTTTTTTAGTTAATTTGAAGAAAAGAAAGAACATAAGGGCCCGTTTTAGCTGTATTATTGTGCCATGAACAAATCATGAAAAAAGCAAGACAAATAAATTAAAGGTTTTTTTTATCTATGTAATTTATAAGGCATGGATCGAATTTTTGTTGTTGTTAGTAATTCGGGGAATTAGAAGATGATGTTATACATCAAGAAAGGATGAGTAGGATAGATGACCTAATTTGCTTGTATATGATTTGCACAAAAAGGATTAAACTTTTATTCTTATCCTAAAAAAGTAAAATGGGACATTTATTAACTACATCATACAGGGCATATGTAATTTCGAACAAACAGCGCCTAAGCCTAAATGCCTGTAAAAGTAGTCTTCAAATGTGTTGCGGGGACAAATACCTACCATTTGCATATTTGAAATAAAGTGGACCGGAAAGGAAAAGAAGAAATAGAGCAAACACAGAGAATAAAAGGAAAAATAAAAAGGTATTTATTCTATCGGCTATAAATAGGAAGCCCAGCCCCAGGTAGCACTGAGAATTCAAGGAAGATGATTATCCCTGTTGAGCAAATCAGAGCATTCAGTACACCACTGCACACACAGCATATAGTTCACTCTGTTTAACTCTCTTTTTTCTCTCCGAGGCCTTGGCTGCCTTTTAACTCTGTCTCTATGCTCCGAAACCTCAAATCTGTCTTGTTATCTTCGATGAAATTGGAAGCAGTTTTTCTGTTTTCTCTGTTCAGACAAATGGTTGCTAATGAAGCTGTAATGAAAATTCAATTTCCTTTCGAGTGAAAGCTGCAGAACGAAGATAAAAGAAGGGAAGAAACCCTTCGTTTTTTTTTCTGTTTTCTCTCTCAATTCCTATATGCAAATGGATTCGTTCCGTTTCTACAACATAAAGACTGAGAAGGCGAACGCGATGCTAAGGTATCGCCAGCTTCAAAAGATCGCAAATCTGTGCCGGGTGATCGAGGTATGCCTTTTCATTGTCGTGGTTTCTAGGCTTTCCATGCAACTCCCGCTTGCTGTCAAGAACTCCGGTGGGTATTTCCGTGACTTGACAGTCGTCTTCGTTAGTCCTCGCTTCGTGTTTGTTATCGGAAACGCTATAATTATCACTCTTTTCGCCAAGTCCGGGCAATTTAGAGCTCGAGACCCTACGACGAAGAGTACTTCAGCGTATGACCTTTACGAGGAGCTCATCAAGAACAGTGAAAAGAACCAGAAAGTTCACCCTGATTATGATGAGACCTGGAACCCTGTCAAGCCTAGCAATTCTGATGGTTGTGTAGTTAAGGATTACTGGAGGAGTCAGAGTTACTCGCAGAAACCAAACAGTGTAGTGTGTGAGAAACCACGCCGTGTTCTGCGACGTTTGGAGACGGAGAAATGCTTGGAGAGTACTAGTCTCTTTCGCGAGAGATCAGCGGAGAACAGTTCGTATCCTGAGGACGAATTGAGCAACGAGGAGTTCCAGCGCAAGGTGGAGGCTTTCATTGCGCGGCAGCAAAGGATTCGAAAGGAAGAAGAGTAGTACTATATATGTACTTTAGCATACCTGGAATAGGATGCATTTTTCTACTTCCGTTCTGATAGGACTGTGCATGTGTACATTATTAGTATATCATATCTGCAATGGAAAATTTACGTCCAGCAGTTGCTTTTGTTTTAAAACCCCCAAATGTTTGTTCGAAATTTACAAACAAATTACATCTCTTTTGTGCAAAAGATGCCAGTTTCCAACAGAAATGGGTAGGTGGAAAATCTCAGGGAATGGATTCCTAGCAGATAATTTTTTTCTTTTTTGTCAGCAAAGTCCTTGGAGAATGTATATGCGGATAATAGATCAGTTTCTGAAAGCTGGAGCTGATGCCATTTTCTGGATGAGGGAAAAATATGCCATTATTGGAGGAATTTATTCGAAATCTGTATTATATGCTAATTCTTATTCTTTGATTCCAAAACATAATTGGTCGTAAGGTATTCCAAAATTTCCAACACACAGCAAAGAAGAGACCAGAGACTCACGTAACATCTTCATCTGGACAGTCTCTAGAGAGATAATCTTTGTCTGCAGCCCGAAACCAACAGGATTAAGACAGGCCTAATTGATCACGGGCTAAAGTTCACTATTTTAGTAACACCACCTTTAGCTCTGCTCCACTCTTTTATGTTTTTTTTAGTAGCTATGCTCCAGTACTCACTGGCAATATATCTTCTTCCCCCTCTTTTTATTTTATCGTCTTCTAAATTAACATCAGAAGTATTATAATCAACTTTTGGTGCCATTCACGAACTTCCATGTGAGAGATAATTAAACCAGTGCATATCTATTAGGCGTATTCCATGATTTCCATCTTTAAGAAAACAATTGGCCGACTTTTCTCACTTTTAATTCTCGAAAATCGGGGGAGACCTTGGGCGATCAAGAGAAGTTTGCGTTTCATATTCCAGGAGTTTTCGATCAATCATAGATTGAAAAAATATATGTTTCTCGAAACTCCTTATAATAAGTATATGTGGTAGCACGTACTAGGGCAGCTAATTTTCTTATAATCTGCTTCATAATAGCAGAGAAAAGCCCTTCAAAATAGGTGAGATAATCCCTTTGAAGGAAGCCATATCGAATTCTCCACATATTTATTGCCCAGTTATCAATGCAAAAGTGTGACATCGCCTACGTATTGGCAACTGGCAAGTGTTTCCCAAAACAGTTTTGAAGTCTTGTGCCGATTCCTACGCGGGCCCATCCATGATGTGACATAAGCTTTGACACTATACCTTCCAACCGGGTACTGTAATCAGGAGCAGCTCAACCTTTTTTGGACGGCAAGACAAGTTATAAAAAGGGATAAATGATATTTTGGTCCCTGAAGTTTGGGTGAAAATCAAATTAGTCCCTTAATAATTTTTTTCATCAATCGGGTCCTTGTAGTTTGCATGAAAATCAAATTAGTCCTTTATCAATTTTTTTCATCAATCGGGTCTCTAATCTTTACATGCTTTTATATTAAGTCCTTCCGTCCAAATTCGTCCACTGACTTAACGGTAAGTGTCAACTTGATCTGCTCAGGATGGAGAACTGAGAGGATCGAGAGGCCCGAGCAGGATGGGCTGCTATCAAATTAGTCAATTATCAATTTTTTTCATCAATCGAGTCTCTCATCTTTACATACTTTTATATTAAGTTTTTCCGTCCAAATTTGTCCACTGACTTAACGGTAAGTGTCAACCTGATCTGCTCGGGATGAAGAGCTGAGAGGATCTAGAGGCTTGAGCAGGTCGGCTGTGCGCACAAATACTATATAGAAACAGTCTGAGCATCCCGAGCACAAGCAACCCGACATCCCGAGCACAATCAGCCCGAGCATCCCGAGCATAAGCAGATCGAGAGGCCCGAGCACCAAGGCCGCTCGTGCAAAGGTTATATAAAAGCAGCCCGAGCATCCTGAGCCACAAACAGCCCGGCCTGCTCGGGCCTCCCGATCCTCTCAGCTCTCCATCCCGAGCAGATCAAGTTGACACTTACCGTTAAGTGAGTGGACGGATTTAGACGGAATGACTTAATATAAAAGCATGTAAAGATGAGAGACTCTATTGATGAAAAAAAATTGATAAGAGACTAATTTGATAGCAGCCCGGCCTGCTCGGGCCTCTCGATCCTCTTAGCTCTCCATCCCGAGCAGATCAGGTTGACACTTACCGTTAAGTCAGTGGACGGATTTGGACGGAAGGACTTAATATAAAAGCATGTAAAGATCAGGGACCCGATTGATGAAAAAAATTGATAAGGGACTAATTTGATTTTCATGCAAACTACAAGGACCCGATTGATTTGATTTTCATGCAAACTACAAGGACCCGATTGATGAAAAAAATTGTTAAGGGACTAATTTGATTTTCACCCAAACTTCAGGGACCAAAATATCATTTATCCCTTATAAAAATGAGTTATTTTATTATAAAAATTAAAATTAAATCTTAAATTTGCTTCTATAAAAATTACTATTCAAGTTGACCTAATAAATCAATTTTTATAGATAAAATTGCTAAATAACTTAATATATCTTAAAATTGCTAAACGATTTAATATATCTTAAAATTGTTAAACAATTTAATCTATCTTGAAATATAGTTATTAGTAAAATAATTTTTTATAATTTATTTTTGAAGTTTGTGTGAAAAATGGTTGAAATTTGTATGAAAATTTTGAGATTTTAATATTTTTTACTAATTAAATTTTTTAGAAAGTTAAAAAAATTTCTTAGGAAGTTGAAATGTTTTTCCTCACCAAACATATATCTATTTTTGAAAAACTTCTTTACGAGACGCAACTGTAACATGTTAAATAGTATTCTATATGCAATAAAATAATTTTGAAAACAATTTTGTTCTTTTACTAGATTAAGTATTTCAAGTGGAGTGCTATTCTTATTTTTTTAACTTCTTTTAAAATTTTTAATTCCGAAAATAAATTCAAATCATCAATATCGTAGCGATGTTAAAGAATTTTTTCAAGATTGAGACATTTTTTTCTAATTTTAATATAATATCTGCTAACTATATGCAAAACAATCAACCTATCAAGACTCTGATTTGCGGATTAATTGAGAGGTTGTTTTGCATATATTATTAGCAAAAAAGTAGAAAATATTTGGAGATTAATAAGAAGCTTTAGCAAAAAATTAGGTTGTGTTGTACTGTTGTTAGAACAATCAACTATTAATAATAATCTAATTAGCCTTAATTGGTGTGCCACTGTACATTTTTTACGTTATAATTTAATTAGCAATAAAGCAGCTGTGGTAGATAATGTTACGGTAAAAAAGATTAGGTTAGAACATAATTAGCAAGAAAGTAGTTGTATACCGTTAAAAGATTTACTTTAAAATTTAATTATTTGGAAACTTAATTAGCAATAACTCAGCATTGGTAGTTGTGATTCTAGGTTTTAAGAGCGAAAAATTTTATTAAGAATGATGCTATTATTTTGAAAAGTGATGTTGATATTGCTAGTTTCTAGGATGTGTTATTTTTATTCTAATTTTTAAATATTCCTATTTTATAGGCCTTTAATTAAGTTTTATCTGAAAAATTTTAGGCTTTTTTTTCTTCCCTTTAATTTTAATTTTGTTATATTATAGGGTGTTCATAATTTAAATTTTTTTAATTTTACTATAATATATTACTTTTATAATAGGGTTCTTCCTAATTAAGAGGCCTTAGGCGATTGTCTCATTGTCCTACCCTTTCAGCCGCCCCTAATTGTATTGAATCATTCACAGTCGTACCACATAGCAAACGGCCCCATGCACTTGTGGGTCGGGCCCGTGTTCCATGATGTGGGCTGCTGATTTAAATACAATATTAGTCCACTTCACTGGGTACGTGGCAGTCAAAAACTCAGAGAGAGAGAGAGCTAAAAAGAGGAAATATTTAAGTGATAAAATTTTAGAAATGTTAAAATTTTAGGGTATTGAATTTGGTGAAATAGTGAAGAGAGATGATTTTTAATATTTATTATAGTTAAAAGTAATGATGTGATAGTTAAAGAGAGAATATATTATAATTTTTTATTGTGTTAAAATTTTAAAAAATGTAAAATTTTATTTAACAAACATAACCGAATCACCAAATCTACTGAGCTTCGGCCGATTTGTGGTTATATTACTACCTTTGTGGTTTGGTTATTCAATTGGCCCCAGTCCACATGGTTGGATTGACTTTCGAATTTTTGAATTCGGTATATTGTAGCTTGTGGTCCGATGGAGTTTTTTTTCGTTGGGGTACAATTTTTTGATTTGTATGGATTGTATTTTTTTTTCAGATATTAAAATGTTTACCTAAAAAAACAAAGAATCACCAAATCTATGACAAAACAGGTAAATTTCAACCATATGAGAACAAACAAAACAAGAACACAATCTCGTACTACAGCCTTTTCAACTTCTTTCCCATGAAACAGTCTACGACAATAGCCGATCTCTAGGCTCTATATGTATTACCATTCCATGTTGACTCTGTTTCCCTCACTCGAATCTCATATATCCCTAGGAATTTCGTATCGAAACCATGCGGTGATTTTTTTTTTAAAAAAAAACCAAGGTGATGTGCCAAATAGCGGGATCAATCATGGACCGCTAATGCAAGTTACTGTAACTCCGGAAACCAGTAACAGAGTTCCCGTTTCTTTTTTTTTTTTTTTTAGGATAATTACACTTGCATCACCTATTTTCGGGTATATGACACTTTACCCTCACCGATTATTAATTTTAGACATTATATACCCTTTGTTAAAATTTTCGGTAGATTTGAGAAAATTAATTTTTGGACCTAATAAAATTACGATTTTACCCACACAAAATAGTCAATGCCAAAAAAAATTATGGGAACAAATTAAATTGTCATTATACATATTAAAAATTTATTTTCTTTCCAAATTAACCAAAAATTTTAAGGGAGTGTAAAATATCTAAAATCAATAGTTAGTAGGTACAATATGACAAAAATAACAACTTGGGCTGTAAGGTGTCAAAACTCACATAGTTGGAGAGTAAAAAGTGTATCTAGCCCTTTTAAAAATATATATATAATTCAAACAATACATCTATAATATAAATTTTTAGTACAACTGTTAATTTAATAGAGTATCTACAAGGTTATGAGATTAAACTTTTACTTCACACTTAAAATTTATTTTCAATTTTTTTTTTAAATTGCAGACATTAGAAATAAGAAATAAATACATTTTGTATTCTCCAATTATAGAAGTATTAACACTTTATACTTTAATCTATTATTGTTGTCACATAAGCACATAAAACTATTGATTTAAGAGAGAATGCAATAGTCTAAAATCAACCATTAATGGGTGTAATATGATAAAAATAGTAGTTATAAGTGTAAAATGTCAAGCCTCTCGTAATTAGAGAATACAAATGTATTTATCCCTCAAAATAACAAAAACTCTAAGATTTTAGAAAGGGTAATAGCATCAACAACAATCTCCCAAAACAATTACAAAATGCGTGCCTATACAAGAACACCACCATTCACGATATTACTTCTTATTATTTACGTCGTTTCCACTCGTCTCCTGGAAAGAAGATCGAGGTAATACAAGCAAAGCAAGAAAGAGAACTGTGGATAGACAAACCGAATATTTTATTGCAATAAATATCAATATATTTTTCATTTTCCTTTTCGGTGGGCGAATTGGGATAATCTGCTT
Source organism: Myrica gale (assembly GCA_963930655.1). Classification (NCBI taxonomy): domain Eukaryota; kingdom Viridiplantae; phylum Streptophyta; class Magnoliopsida; order Fagales; family Myricaceae; genus Myrica; species Myrica gale. The sequence goes on along the minus strand of OZ005606.1, from coordinate 8,602,494 downwards.
GCTGTTTCTTGTATAGAAATTGGATACGACTTTACCCGTTTACCGAAAGAGAGAAAAAGCTCATGCATGCGCGCGTAATACGTATAATGTTAGTCATGACTTTGTCTGCACACCTTTTGAGCAAAAAGAAAGGTTCAATATATATAAACATAATAAAACAAATAAAAAGCTGGAAATACATGTAGATTTCGAAAAACAAAGATTAAAAAAAATATACTTTCATTCCTTGAAATAAGTTTAAAAATTCCCAATTTCATGCCCTTAAAAATTTGGAAGGTAACAATATTTGTACGTTTGGATTTAACCGGTCTCGATGGAATCCTACGCAAATTACTTTAATAATAAGACTAATGAAATGGTATAAATCGAATCGGACACATTGTTGATAAAAAAGGTCGATGTAACGAGTTTATTATAATCTGAGATGAATGGATAAGAGGACATAGACCTGCTATTTTTATAACTTTGGTTTAAGCAAAGTTGGAAATTTTTTAATTCTAGGAAGTTGAATTTAACCATATACGTAACAGAGTGGCCGATAATTGGGATATGTCCCGTTTGGGTAAAAATATGGATTTTAGAGAAATTGTGAATATTTATGTTGAATAGTATTTTATTTGTGTTTGTGTAAAGTGGAGAGAGAAATGATTTGATGTAATTGTTTAATAAAAAAATATTTGAGTTATATAAAAAAGTAAAGAGAGAAAAAATTTGTGTTAAATAAAAAAGTAAAAAGTTGTTGGAGATTGTGTAAAATGTATTGGTGTTTGTGTTTGAATTCGTAAGATTTTCGATGGTAGTTTTGTGAATGTATTTGAATCCTAGAAAAAAGTTAAAAACGAACATAACCCTGGTTCCTCTTTTTTCTTCCCCCTCTACCACATTCTATACAGGGTTGACTAAAGTCAAATGGAGGCCTAATATAATGCAGTATAAATTAGTAGGTTTTTTTATATAAATTATTTAAAAAATATAAAATATTCAAAGACTTCATTAATTATTTTTTATCGGGTTCTCATACATTACATCAAGGTCTCATAACTTGTACATTAATTAAGAAATTTATAGTGTATTTTTTCTCTTTAAACAAAGTTAAAAAAATAATTAGGAAGTATAGGAAAAATATATCACTAGATGAAAAAAAAGACAATCCAATTATAATAATAATAATGAAAAGATTGTATCTTTCTTTCTTTCTTTTTTTTCTTAGCTCATTCGTCTTTCTATTTCTCAGGATCATTTACAACTTTTTTTTGAGCTCTTTATGGGAGCCTTGATCAGAGTGAGGACTTGGGCTATCGCCTAAATACCCTTCGGCGGCCCTGCTTCTACATAAAAGAGTACGCGCACGCATTCAGGATTTGCTCAAGCTTCTCTTCTCTTCTCGCACTCCGCACTCGTATCTTTTATCTCAGAGTCGTATTATAAGAAAGAGAAATGGCAATTTCTTCCTTTTCTTTTTGGGCTCTTCTTAGAGGTCTGGCGGTCTTTGCTATTCTCTCACTGGCTTTGGTTGAGGCCGAGCCTCCGACGACTGTTCCACGTAAGTTTTTCTTTTCACTTGGATCGAGTGTGTAGACTCGAACTGGCTTTGACGGCTCCTTTGCATTTGCATGTTTATATTGTTATTATGCAGATACAAGCAGCCTTCCAAATGCATACTAATCTGCTTCTGTTTTCTGCATGATTTCTTCAATAATAATGCCGTCATAGCCATAGGGGAGCCATGTCATGTATATTTGAGCAAAACTTGGCACGGGAGATGCGTAAACCCAGCCCACTGTTATGACCATTGCAAGAAATGGGAACATAAAGACGGTGGACAATGTCGTGGGTTCCGGCATACCAGGTGCTACTGCTATCTTTGGAAATGCTGAATGCAAGAAGATGAGAAATCGCGTACCTTTAGCGTGTTGTTGGAATGCGATTTTGTTTCTCATTATAAATAAATAATACATATATCTTTAAATTTACATACATTGAATAATATTTTTATTTTATTGACTGCTCAAATGAAATTAAGGTGTGATTTTCTCATATATGTTTTCCTGTTTATTACTCAAAAAGGAAGGTGAATTTTGATGCTTCCTGCAGAAACTCCAATTCTCCTGGATCTGACCAATTCATGACTCCTAATCCTTTGGTTGCTGAGATCAAGACAAGCAGTACTCTTTGCATATATAATTTCTCTCCATCTCGTCCAATCCCTCCCAGTGGAGCACCTCAACTGATTAATAATTTCTCTCCATATATATTTTTAAACTTTAAAAAATGATGAGAAGAAAAAATATATATAATTCATCAAAGTCAATAAAAAGAATAAATATATATAATTCTCAAACTCACATTCAGAAGAAGGTGATAGGATAACGCCGAGGGTAATTCTCAACCTTAACATGAAGAGCGCAATATGGTAATTAACCTCTATAAATACCTCCAGTTATGATTGGGAAAAGATAATTCGACCCACGGACCGTGACAATTGTAGCACATAATAATTAGTAATTACTACCACGTGAGCAATATGGTAATTATTAACCTCTAAAAACTAAATCCAATAACCCCTATATAAGTAGGGGTAGCTGGCCTTAAAAAGAGGGCTTCTCAAGTGGGGTAGTGCGCTGATAATGATCAATTGTTTTAAGCATGGATTTACTTAAAGTGGTTAACATAAAGCCATTGAATGGGCAATGAAATCCTCAGGAACACTGAAGAGCTTCTCCAAATGATGCGATTGGTTTCACCCAGCTTGGCTCGTTCAAAGTCTTCTTCTTACATCAGCCAATTAGAAGGAGCAAATGATAGACTAAAGCAAGAAGTAAAGAAGGTGCGTTACTTCCTATTGTTTGGTCAAAAAAAATCATTTTAATGTGATATCTACAGATTGCCTTTATCGGGAATTATATAATTGCTCAATTAATTAACAGTAGGAGGATCTTCCATCTTTTCAACAAAAGAATTAAGAAAAGGCTTAAAAAACATTAAAAAAATTTTACTTCCTATCTGTTTTGGGAAAGTTTTAACAAATTCATCCCCATCCTTTCATTGCCGTTCTTCTCCTTTTAAAAAAAAATTAAAAAATCAAATTTTTTATAAGCAAATATTAAAATTTCAAAATTTTCACATAAATTCCAACACATTTTCACACTAATTTCAATATTTTCTCATAAAAATCATTATATCAAATTTTCTCTTTTTAATTTTTTTTAAAAAAAACTCAAATAAAAATCATTATACAATCAAACACTTGTAAAAAAATTTCAATATTTTTTTACAAAATCTGTCAAATTCTCAAAAATTTCTCCTATATATTCAAATTTCTGCCCCTCAAAATTTCCAAACAATCATAAAATAATCTCTCTCCTCATTAAATTATAAAATAATATTATACTATTCAATTAAATCTTCTATCTCCTCACTTTTCCATAAAATATCTATACTTTTCACAAACCCCAATACTCAAAATTTCCAAAACCCCAAAATTTCCACAAACAAACACCCAAAATTATCTAAAATTTTACACAGATAGTATCAAAATAGTATAGGGTCCATCTATTATGCTGATTTTTTTTCTTTAAATACCTCCAGTTATGATTGGGAAAAGATAATTCGACCCACGGACCGTGACAATTGTAGCACATAATAATTAGTAATTACTACCACGTGAGCAATATGGTAATTATTAACCTCTAAAAACTAAATCCACGGAGAAAATAACAAATTTGAGTGCAAAGTGTCCTGACTCCCATAATTGGAGAGTAAAAAGTGTATTTAGCCCTTTTAAAAAATATATATATATAATTCAAACAATACATCTATAATATAGATTTTTAGTACATTTGTTAATTTAATAGAGTATGTACAAGGTTATGAGATTAAACTTTTACTTCACATTTAAAATTTAATTGAATTTTTTTAAAAAATTGCAGACATTAGAAATAAGGAATAAATACACTTTGTACTCTCAAATTATAGAAGTATTGACATTTATACTTTAATCTATTATTTTCGTCACATAAACACATAAAATAATTGATTTAAAGGAGAGTACAATAGTCAGAATCGACCGTTGATGGATGTAATATGATAAAAATAACATTTATAGGTGTAAAATGTCAAGTCTCTCATGATTAGAGAATATAAAATGTATTTATCCCTCGAAATAACAATAACTCTTAAGATTTTAGAAAGGGTAATAGCATCAACAACAATCTCCAAAACCAATTACAAAATGCGTGCCTATACCAGAACACCACCATTAACTATATTACTTCTTATTATTTACGTCGTTTCCACTTGTCTCTTGGAAAGAAGATCGAGGTAACACAAGCAAAGCAAGAAAGAGAACTGTGGATAGACCAACCGAATATTTTATTGCAATAAATATGAATATATTTTGTATTTTTTTTTCGGTGGGCGAATTGAGATAGAGAAATATTTGGGATTCCGCTAGAATTCCATTGGGATCCCAAAATGTATAGAGCGCTCGAGCGATCATCGAACGCCGTTCAAACGCTCCATGCACAACGAAATTCCAGTAGGATCTAAGCATTTTTCATTGGGATAATCTGTTACCTATTTCTTGTATAAAAATTGGATACGACTTTACGGAAAGAGACAAAAAGCTCAAGCTCGCGTAACGCGTATACTGTTGTCATGACTTTGTCTGCACACCTTTTGAGCAAAAAGAAAAGTTCAATATATATAACATAATAAAACAAATAAAAGCTGGAAATACATGTAGATTTCCAAAAACAAAGATAAAAAAATATACTTTCATTCCTTGAAATAAGTTTAAAAATTCTCAATTTCATGCCCTTAAAAATTTGGAAGGTAACAATATTTGTACATTTGGATTTAACCGGTCTCGATGGAATCCTTTTCAAATTACTTTAATAATAAGACTAATGGAATTGTATAAAGGTCGATGTAACAAGTTATACTGCATTAGGCCTCCATTTGGCTTGAGCCAACCCAATATAGAATATATGTTGTAAGAGGGGGAATTGTATAAAGGTCGATGTAACAAGTTTATTATAATCTGAGATGACAGGGTGATGGATAGGAGGACATAGACTGGCCTGCCATTTTTATAACTTTTGTTTAAGCAAAGTTGGAAAATTTTTAATTCTAGGAAGTTGAATTTAACCATATACGTAACAGAGTGGCCGCTAACTGGTTCCTCTTTTTTTCTTCCCCCTACGACATTCTATATTGGGTTGGCTCAAGCCAAAGGGAGGCCTAATGCAGTATACATTAGTAAGTTTTTTATATAAATTTTAATATAAAATATTTAAAATTGTCTGAAAATTATTAAATTTAATATAAAATATTCAAAAGACCTCCTTAATTATTTTTTATCGGGCTCTCATACATTGCATCAAGGTCTCATAACTTGCACAACTAATAAATTTATAGGGCATTTTTTCTCTTTAAACAAAGTTAAAAAATAATAATTATGAGGTATAAGAGAAATATATCACTGGATGAAAAAAAACAATCCACTTATGATAATAATTATGAAAAGATTGTATCTTTCCTCTCTTTTTTTTTTCTTAGCTCATTCGTCTTTTTATTTCTCAGGATCATTTACAACTTTTTTTTGAGCTCTTTATGGGAGCCTTCTCAGAGTGAGGACACGGGCTATCGCCTAAATACCCTCGCCGGCCCTGCTTCTACGTAAAAGAGCTCAAGCTTCTCTTCACGCACTCCGCACTCGTATCTTTTATCTCAGAGTCGTATTATAAGAAGAGAGAAATGGCAATTTCTTCCTTTTCTTTTTGGGCTCTTCTTAGAGGTCTGGCGGTCTTTGCTCTATTCTTTGCTATTCTTTCACTGGCTTTGGTTGAGGTCGAGTCTCCGACGACTGTTCCACGTAAGTTTTTCTTTTCACTTGGGTCGAGTGTGTAGACTCGAACTGGCTTTGACGGCTCCTTTGCATTTGCATGTTTATATTGTTACTATGCAGATACAAGCTGCCTTCCAAATGCATACTAATCTGCTTCTGTTTTCTGCATGATTTCTTCAATAATAATGCCGTCATAGCCATAGGGGAGCCATGTCATGTATATTTGAGCAAAACTTGGCACGGGAGATGTGTAAACCCATACCACTGTAATGACCATTGCAAGAAACGGGAACATAAAGACGGTGGACAATGTCGTGGGTTCCGGCATACCAAGTGCTACTGCTATCTTTGGAAATGCTGAATGCAAGAAGATGAGAAATCGCGTACCTTTAGCGTGTTGTTAGAATGCGATTTTGTTTCTCCTTATATAAATAAATAATATATATCTTTACATTTACATACATGGAATAATATTTTTACTTTATTGACTGCTAAAATGAAATTAAGGTGTGATTTTCTCATATATGTTTTCCTGTTTATTACTCAAAAAGGAAGGTGAATTTTGATGCTTCCTGCAGAAACTCCAATTCTCCTGGATCTGACCAATTCATGACTTCTATGTTAGAATATTTTCTTAAGGTGACCTAATTGACATATGTAAATAATCTTTTAAAGTTTTAAAGATTATGACGTGAGTTAAATAAGATTATGGAATCTGTATCAGATTCAAATTTAGAACTAATTGGATAAAAATTGTAATTTGATTTCTGATTTAAAATTGGAATTCAAATTGTAACCAATTAGATAAAGATTGTTATTTGATTTTGAATTTGAATTTCTTTGATGGAAGGAACAAATCAAAATCTACAATAGATTGAGGGTCCCTGACCTAGCCTATAAATAGAGGTCTGTGTATACCATCTATGACATACTCTGTAAGGCATAGGCATAGGTTTGAATAGCCTCACTAAAATATTTCATATCCATAAAGTTACTCTGCAGAGTTTCCGTTTGAGTGCTGAGCAAGATTGCTGGAGGTAAAGATCCTGCTATATTTTATTACGCTGCGTTCACAATTAAATTGGTTGATTGTGATTTTACTCTTACATGTGGTATCGGACCGACCTTCCGTACTTCTTGTTCAGTGAAGCGATTTACTGATTAAATTCAGATTATCGCTTGAATCAAGAAATAATGGTTCTCTGTATCAGTGTTTTAAAAGAAAAGTTTTTTATTTCTTTGACCGGATCTCAATTATGTTCAATATACATTTTTTTTATGTTGCAAGAAGCCTCTCAGATCTCAATTATGACATTTTTTTTTGCCGACGGTCAATTACAAGTATTGAAATTTATGCTTTTGGTTTTGTGAAATACTTGTTTCTTTAGAAGCAAAAAGAACTGCAAAACATTTTAAGAAAAACCGTATGAATTTGGGTTTTGATTTTGGTTCTTGAAAATTTTCATGGATCTCTTGTTTTTTATTCATTGGAATTCCAGAAAAACAGACCCACTAGGAGGAGGTGAAGCTCACCACCTTCGTGCGGCAGCAAGTGGTCGGAGAAGAGGCCCAGCCACGGGTTAGAAACTCGTGGCCTTCAAGTGCTGCCGGCGACGAGAGGCTCATGGCCTTCTCGTCGCCGGTGCAGGCGGCGGCGTCCATTTGGACGCCTGGCCGTGCGGCGGCATCCCAAGGGACGCAAGGTCGAGCTCAGGTGCTGCGGCGGCAGTTGCTGCCGCACCACCTGAGAGAAAACACAGACCTTCGGGTCTGTGTTCTGTGTAACCGTGTCTTGGATCTGGTTTTTCGGGTAGGAAACCCTACCCGGATAAAAGTCTCTTTTGGCTGGGCCTAAACCAGCCCAATCGTACAGGTTTTAACCCTTGTTAGGTGAACGCTGGGCTGACCATTGGGTCAGTCCAAGGGCCTTGCGGCCCGATTCATTAGACCAGTCTGGATCAGGTCGCGCGACCCACGTGGGCAGACCGGACCGGACCGGCAGATTAAATTATTATTATTTTTAACTTTTTAATTTTTTTTAAATTACTTTTATGCTAGCATTAATTTCTAGAATTATTTTGATAAGATGATATTCAATGTTTAATTGATTAAATTCTAGAAATATCAGTTTACTTTTATGCTTGCATTAATTTCTAGAATTATTTAGATGTTCAATGTTTAATTGATTCAATTATAGAAATATTAGTTTACTTTTATGTTTGCATTAATTTCTAGAATTATTTTGATGTTCAATGTTTAATTGATTTAATTCTAGAAATATTAAGTTTAAATTTATGCTTGATTTATTATGTGAAAATCTAGATATATAGATAGTTTGATCGTGCATCAAATGTTTGATGCATAGACCAAGCATGATTAAATGAACCTACTAAGGTTGGTGGGAATATGGGGTATGATCGAAGAATACAGGTCAGGGACAGTTCTGGCTAAGGCAAGTCTTGGTATTTAAAGGTCCTCAGACCTACCCCACTTACCTGGGAGCTCCCTTGCTTGTGTTTTAGAAAATACTATTGTTTCACCTTAAATATTAGTTCATTTTTTTATTCTTGGATTAAGATTAGGCATCTATAAAGTTGACGGATATTGATGAAGTCGTAATTATCATAATGATTTTCGGAGAGCCACAGCATCCCAATTTTATATTGATGATTACATCAAGATTAATATATGAACTTCATAAAGAGAAATTAATATCCATGTGGTAACTAAATTATAAAATTGATTACTTTCCCGACTAGGAAAATTTTTAATTTTGTGACTTAGTTAGATTAAAATAATAAATTTTGTATTAACAATAAAATTTTCTTAGGCCCACAGGTACGGAGAATTTTATTCTTAATATTTAAAATTGTTAGATTTAATAATAAAGAGTAAATTGCATGCATATGCAACCTTTGCCTATAGGTAGGTTGAAATTTACTATTAAATTGACATTGGTTGATTTAAATATGGTTAAATTCTTAGCAATTAAGTAGTTTTATGTTTCTTTGGTTATATTGCAGTTATTCCTTCTTCCCTAATTGATAGTTCGTTGCGTGTTCCAATGCTAAGTGGTGATAATTTTGCTGACTGGAAGCAAAGTTTGCTTTTCACTTTGGGGTGTATGGAATTAGATGAAGCGCTCCGTGTAGTGAAACCCACTATCACGGAATCAAGTACGCCACAGGAGATTTATGTTTAATGAACAATGGGAGCGATCAAATCTCCTCAGTTTGATGTTCATTAAATCTCATATCATCAAGAGCATTAGGGTTCTATCCCTGAATGCATTAAAGCTAAGGATTTTTTAAAAATCCGTTGAAGAGCAATTTGTTACTTCTGAAAAGGCATTAGCCAGCACCATGATGAGAAAACTGTCAAGCAAATCAATAAAGAGTTCAATTAGTGTGCGTGAGCACATAATGGAGATAAGAGACATTGCATCTCAATTAAAATCTCTGGAAGTTGAAATTTCTGACTCATTCTTGGTTCATCTAATTTTGAACTCTCTACCAAATGAGTATGGTCCCTTTAAAATATCATACAACACACATAAGAAAAATGGTCAGTGAATGATTCACTGACTATGTGTGTTCAAGAGGAAGAGAGGCTGAAACTCGAGAAACCTGAGAGTTCTCACTTTGTTTCTCGTGCTAAGGGGAAGGCCAAGAAAGGCAAAGTTGCCCACAACTTCAAGAAGGAGAACAAGGTGCCAATAAAGATTAATGACACTAAGGATACTTGTTTCTTCTGTAAGAAGAAAGGGCACATGAAGAAGGATTGCCAAAAGTACCTCAAGTGGCTCGAGAAGAAAGGTATATCCCTCTCTCTTATTTGTCATGAATCTTTAGTTGTTGAAGCTCCTTGCAATACTTGGTGGATTGATTCTAGTTCTACAATCCACATTATGAATACATTGCAAATTTTTCTCACAACAAGGAAGCCGAAAAGAAGTGAACAACGAGTTTACTCTGAAAATAAATTGTTCTCAAGTGTGGAAGCGGTTGGGACTTATAGAATATTTTTGAAGACTAGATTTGTTTTAGATCTTGAAGATGTATTTTTTATTCCAAACTTTTCAAGGAATTTAATTTCAATTTCAAAACTTGATGTATTGGGTTATGGTTTTTATTTTATAAATTCAGCTTTCAGTTTATTTCGAAATAATCAAGTTGTTGGTAGTGGAATAAAAATTGATGGTCTTTACAAAATTGAATTAGATTCCAACTTTGAGAACAATTGTTTGTCAATACATTCTATTGGCATAAAGAAAAGGCTTATAAATGAGAATTTCGTTTTGTTATGGCATAGGAGATTGGGACATATCTCCATTGAGCGAATCAAAAGGTTGGTTAATGACGAAGTCTTACAAACTCTTGATTTCACTGACTTTGGCACTTGTATAGACTGCATAAAGGGAAAGTAGACTAACAAGTCTACTAAATGTGCCAAAATGAGTTCTAAGATTCTAGAGATCATACACACTGATCTCTGTGGACCTTTTCCTACTCCATGTTTCAATGGTCAGAGATATTTTATCTCATCCATTGATGATCATTCTCGTTTCATGTATCTCTACCTTATTGATGAAAAGTCTGAGGCGTTAAATGCCTTTAAGACTTATAAGGCAGAAGTAGAGAATTAAAAGGAAACGAAAATCAAGATCGTAAGATCTGATAGAGTTGGAGAATATTATGGAAGGTACACAGAAAAAGAACAAATGAGTGGTCCATTTGCGAAATTCCTTGAAGAGGAAGGCATTGTTGCTCAATACACAATGTTTGGTACACCACAACAAAATGGTGTAGCTGAAAGAAGGAATCGCACGCTTATGGACATTGTAAGGAGTATGCTTAGTAATTCTCGTCTCCCTCTATCTCTATGGAGTGAAGCCTTAAAAACTGCTGTGTATATCTTAAACAGTGTTTCATCCAAGGTTGTCCCAAAGACACCTTTTGAGTTATGAAATTGATAGAAACCTAGTTTAAATCACTTACACATATGGGGTTGTACTGCTGAAGTGAGGATTTACGATCCGAATATAAAGAAATTAGATCCAAAGACAACCAGCGGATTTTTTATCGGCTATCCAGTAAACTCCAAAGGATTTAGATTTTACTGTCCTACACATAATACTAAGATTGTTGAATCAGGAAATGCTAAGTTTTTAGAGGATATTGAACCTAGTGCAAATTCCCAAAATGTTGAATTTAAAGAAGCACAAGAGTTGACTGAATCTTCTCCTTCTGGAGAAAGATCGTTTGTGTTTAGGAAAGATCGAATTGATTATCCTGAATCACAACCAGTTCAAAAAGAGCCAACTCATACAGAACATGTTCAGACTGAGTCTACCCAACCTCTGCAAGATGTTGAGGAAGTAGAATTAAGACGGTCCTCTAGAATAAGGAAATCAACGATCCTTAGTGATTATGTTGTATACCTTCAAGAGTCTGACTTTGTTGTTGGACCTAAAAGGGATCCAAATACGTTTTCACAGGCCATGAATGGAGAAAACTCCATGTTGTGGTTTGATGCCATGAAGGAAGAGATAGAATCTATGACAAAGAATCAAGTCTGGGATCTTGTTGACTTACAAAAGGGAGTTGTAACCATTGGCTGCAAATGGGTTTACAAAACCAAAAGGGAAGCTTCCGGTAAAGTTGAATGATATAAAGTCAGACTTGCAGCCAAGGGTTTCATTCAAAAGGAAGGCATAGATTATCATGAAACCTTCTCTCCAGTATCAAAGAAGGATTCGTTTAGGATAATCATGGCATTAGTAGCTCACTTTGACTTAGAGCTACAACAGATGAACGTGAAAACAACATTTCTAAATGGGGATCTTGAGGAGGAAGTGTATATGAGACAACTTGAGGGGTTTGATGATAACAGTCAGAAGACATGTAAATTAAAGAAATCTATATATGGACTAAAACAAGTCTCCCGTCAGTGGTATATTAAATTTCACAAGATTATTACTTCATTTGGGTTTTTGGAGAATCTTGTGGATCAATGTATATACCTTAATGTCAGTGGGAGTAAAGTAATCTTTCTAGTCCTTTATGTAGACGATATTTTACTTGCAACAAATGATTTGGGTTTGCTATAATAAACTAAACAGTTTCTATATCTAAACACTTTGAAATGAAGGATTTGGGTGAAGTCTCTTATGTCATTGGCATAAAGATTCATAGAGACAAAACAGAAAATATTACAACTGTCTCAGAAGGCCTACATTGAAAAAGTTTTTTTTTTAAAAAAAAAAGATATGATATGAGCAAATATGCTCCTAGTGTAGCACCTATCAGTAAAGGGGATAAATTCTGTTTGGATCAATGTCCCAATAGTGAATTGGAACAAGAACAATTGAAAGGTTTACCATATGCATCTGCAATCGGCAGTTTGATGTATGCCTAGGTTTGTACTAGACCTGATATTGCATTAGCAGTTAGTATACTGTGAAGATACATGCTATGAAGCCACTACACAGGCATTATGGTTAAGTGGTCTCAAAATTGTTGAGTCTGTTGAGAGACCAATTAAGATTTTATGTGACAATTCTGCAGTAGTATTCTTTTCAAAGAATCATAAAAGTGGAAGCAGAAGTAAGCACATAGATATCAAATATCTTAGTGTGAGAGAAAACATCAAGAAGACGTGTTGTTTCTATAGAGCATATAAGTACTAAGTTGATGCTTGTTGATCTCATGACTAAAGGTTTACCGGTAAAAACAGTTTAAAGGTCATGTGGATTTAAATATGGGGCTTGCTAATTCGTTTTGTACTTAGTTTCTCTCAATTTTTTGATTTACAGACATGAAGTTATTGAAATAAAGATTTATTGCGCAAATTCTTTATTATTTATTGTTATCTATGGAGATAAATAAAAGGACCTGAATGACTTATAGGAAGTTCATTCATAAAGTTTTGATTCCCATAAAGTACTAATATAATGAGTATTGTGCTGTTAATACATGGAAGGGACGACCGATTATGTTACGGTTTTACCTCCATGATTCGTGTGTAGCATTCATTATGTGGGTGGGAGGATTCCATAAACAGTTGGTCATACTAAAGAACTCAAGACACCTTTAAGACATATGTCGTCAAGGTCAAGTGGGAGAATGTTAGAATATTTCCTTAAGGTGACCTAATTGACATATGTAAATAATCTTTTAAAGTTTTAAAGATTATGGTGTGAGTTAAATAAGATTATGGAATCTGTAGCAGATTCAAATTTAGAACTAATTGGATAAAGATTGCAATTTAATTTCTGATTTAAAATTAGAATTCAAATTGTAACCAATTAGATAAAGATTGTTATTTGATTTTGAATTTGAATTTCCTTGATGGAAGGAACAAATCAAAATCTACAACAAATTGAGGGTCCCTGACCTAGCATATAAATAGAGGTCTGTGTATATCATCTATGACATACTCTGTAAGGCATAGGCATAGGTTAGAAAAGTCTCACTAAAATATTTCATATTCATAAAGTTATTCTGCAGGGATTCCGTTTGAGTGCTGAGCAAGATGACTGGAGGTAAAAATTCTGCTATATTTTATTCCGCTGCGTTCACAATTGAAATTGGTTGATTGTGATTTTACTCTTACATTATGATCCTTTGGTTGATGAGACGAAGGCAAGCACTCTTTGCGTGTCATCTCGTCCAATCCCTCCCAGTGGAGCACCTCAAATGATTAATAATTTCTCTCACCGAGCAAAAAAAAAATTAATAATTTCTCTCCATATATATTTTAAAACTTTAAAAAATGATGAGAATAAAAAATATATATAATTCATCAAAGTCAATAAAAAGAATAAATATAATTCTCAAACTCACATTCAGAAGAAGGTGATAGGATAACGCCGAGGTTAATTCTCAACCTTAACATGAAGAGAGCAATATGGTAATTAACCTCTATAAATATCTCCAGTTATGATTGGGAAAAGATAATTCGACCCACGGACCGTGACAATTGTAGCACATAATAATTAGTAATTACTACCACGTGAGCAATATGGTAATTATTAACCTCTAAAAACTAAATCCACGGTTTTCTTCGGAGAAAATAAGGGGTTATTATCCTTTTTTATTTAACGTTATTCAGATTCAGTACCGTGCACAATGCATAGAACTTTTGTTCTTTCAATATATGGCATGTGACAACGAGCAATGTTTAGGCACCAAAAAGGTTTGTGAGCGAGACTGGGGAAGCTCTGAACAAGGCGAACATCAAGCCCTCCTGCTGTGTCCAAAGCCTATTTGGAGCAATTTGTGAGAGACTTCACAACGTTCCTACAGAGTTAGTCCAAGGAATCATATGGCAAGCCAGTTTGGCGAAGGATTCGAAAGGAAGAAGAGTAGTACTGTATGTACTTTAGCATACCTGGAATAGGATGCATTTTTTTTTACTTCCGTTCTGATAGGACTGTGCATGTGTACATTATAAGTATATATATCATATCTGCAATGGAAATTTTACCAGCAGTTGCTTTTGTTTTAAAAACCCCCAAATTTTTGTTCGAAAATTACAAACAAATTACACCCCTTTTGTGGAAAAGTTGCCAGTTTCCAACAGAGATGGGTTGGTGGAAAATCTCAGGGAATGGATTCCTAGCAGTTAATTTTTTGTTGTTGTCAGAAAAGTCCTTGGAGAATGGATATATGCGGATAAGAGAGGGTTTCTGAAAGCTGGAGCTGATGCCATTTTCCGGATGAGGGAAAAATATGGCATTATGGGAGGAATGTATTCGATATCTGTATTATATGCTAATTCTAATTATGCTTTGATGCCAAAACATTGGTCGTGAGGTATTCCAAAATTTCCATCGAAGAGACCAGCCAACAAGTTCAGTTTCTAGAGAAGGAATCTTTATCTGCAGCCCGAAACCAACAGGATTAAGACAGACCTAACTGATGGTCTAAAGTTAACTATTTTAGAAACACCATCTTTAGCTCTGCTCCACTCACTGGCAACATATCATCTTCCCCCTTTTTTTTGTTTTATCGTCTTCTAAATTGATAATAGAAGTATTAGAATCAACTTTTGGTGCCATTCACGAGCTTCCACTTTACAATTTTTGTGAGACATAATTTAAACCAGTGCGCATATCTAGTAGCAAGCTAGGCGTATCCCATCTTTAAGAAAACAATTGGCTGACTTTTCTCACTTTCCATGATTTTGTCTTCTGGGAGACCTTGGGCGATCAAGAGATCAAGTTTGCGTTTCATATTCGAGGAGTTTTGGATCAATCATAGACTGAAAAAAATACGTTTCTCGAAAATAAGAAGTATATGTGGTAGCGGGAGGGCATCTAATTTTCTAATAATCTGCTTCATACTAGCAGAGAAAAACCCTTCAAAATAGGTGAGATAAATTAGCTAGGGACGTGTTTAATTCGAAAAGAGACTTGCTAATTACCTCTTATTTACGGCAAAAGGTATTGATAATGACAAAATGTAACCTCTGATTTCAACCGAACAATAAATTTTCAAATCAAAATTCCATATATTCTCACATTTTTCTTTTAGAACCGCTGAAAGGTAGAAGTATACCACAACTTCTTTCCCATGAAACAGTCTACGATAACTAGCCGATCTCTAGGCTCTAGCTGTATCACCAATTAGCATCAACAACAATAAAATATGACCTCCAAAACATTACAAAATGCGTGCCTATACCAGAACACCACCTTTAACGATATTACTTCCTATTGTTTACCTCGTAGCACCTTGTCTCTTGGAAAGAAGATCGAGGTATTCCAAGCAAAGAACTTGCGCCATCGTGGAAGTATTCCCCTATTCCCCGGTTTCCCCAAGAAGAAAAAGAAAGAGAACTGTGAATAGACAAACGGAATATTTTATTGCAATAAATATCAATACATTTTGCATTTTCCTTTTCGGTGGGCGAATTGGGATAATCTGCTACCTGTTTCTTGTATAGAAATTGGATACAGACAAAAAGCTCGTACCCGCGTATACTGTTGTCATGACTGCAAATCTTTTGAGCAAAAAGAAAAGTCCAATATATATAACATTATAAAACAAATAAAAAAGGCTGGAGATACATGTAGATTTCGACTAAAACAAAGATATATATATATATATATATACTTTCATTCCTTGAAATAATTTAGATTCCGCTCAAATTTAAATTTTCTCAATTTCATGCCCTTAACATTTTGGAAGGCTTTTTATTGTGTCAATCAAATTTAAATTGGCGGATGAAAGATTGATATAGTATCTCAATGGTTTAAAAAGGATTCAATCAAGACCGGTATAGACGGATGACTAAGATTAAATTTCAGCATATCTAATGACACATGAGCATGTCACTTTAATTAATAAAGAGAATCTGACTGGCATTTTCATGTACCATTGGATGTGTTGGGATTTAATCTTAATCACTCGTTTGAATCAGCTCCCAAGATATTTTTCACGGTGAGTTTTTGATTGATCCAGCGGATAATTTTTTGTGGCTACTGTAATGGTTTTGGTGACCTATGAAGTTGGAACTTGCAATTTTTTATGTGAATATAGTGCTTTTAACTTTGGTGAAACAATGGGGAAGAATGAAAATACCCTTGCTTTTTTTTTTGGTCAATGCCCAAATCCAACTTTGAATTTATTGTTCTTTTTGTTGGGCCTTTAGAGCACCGTAGAGACTCCAAAATAGTATCATGACTTAATATTTGCTACTTATCTTTGTCTAAGATCCAGTCGTAATAATTTCTGCTCATGGGTTACTAATTAAACGGAAATCTATGTTCTTGAGTAAACTTTTGCCTTTTTCTCTTCTTTTGGGGTTTTTTATTTTCTCCGTGTTATTGATTTGTTTGTTTTCCCATATACTATGAATTAGATTTCATATGATGCTTAGTTGTAGATTATTTAAATTCAATCGTGGGAAATTTTTGTTTGTGTGGTACTTACCACGTCACAAGTTTTTCCTACGTAAGTGTGAAGTGAAAAATCAATACAAATGGCATGGATATATGTGCTATCGGTTTTATATTTGCTATGCAATTTTGCAGAATGTAGATTTTGATGACGATGAAGATGAAGATGAAGATGATTTTAATGATGATGATGGTGGTGGTGGTGAAGGTATTCACCTTTTATTGGTGATTAAACATCTTATGCTTGTGAGTTTTCTGTTGGAGTGACACCCACTTTTTGACATGTAAAAACAATACTAACGATTTTCTAATACTGCAGATTATGACACTTTTTAATTGCTTTGTGAGGGATGTCCTTCCAACACCTGAAGGCAAGTTTCGTGTATGGTCAGAACAAGGGGAAATTGTACAACGAAGAATGCTTATTGTGTTGTATTTGAATATTTTAGCGGGTATTTGCTTATTGTTATTTTATATTAGAAACTTGTTACTTTTTAGATTACTTGTACAATTCTTGTGTTTATTGTAAAACATTATTAATCAATGAATTTTTATATCCAATGAATTATGGTTATTAAAATAAATTTTTATTACTGATTAAAAAAGCATGTATAGGAAAAAATTAGTGGTCTTTTAAAAATACTAGCAAATTGCAAAAAAAAAACACTGGCACAGACTTTTAGCGGCGGTCAGTGTTTAAACGTATTTATAGCAACGTTTGTAAAACGTTGTTAAAGACCTGTAGCGGTGTTTGAAGAAACTCTGCTAAAAAAAGCACGATTGCACTTCGGGTCTATAGCAGCAGTCGCAACCGCTGCTATAGACCTGAGGTCTTCACCAGCGGCCTCCAAAATTGCCGTTATAGGATATTGCGACGGTACAATAGCAGCTATCACGACCGCCCTATAGCCTATAGCGGCGGTTTTTGCCCCTGTAGAAACCGCCGCTAAAGGCTTTTTTTTGTAATGATAGCAAAAGAAGAAAAAGAATAAATATAATTTCCAAACTCACGTTTAGAAGAAGGTGATAGGATAACGCCGAGGTAATTCTCAACCTTAACATGAAGAGCAATATGGTAATTAACCTCTATAAATATCTCCAGTTATGATTGGAAAAAGATAATTCTGACCCACGGACCGTGACTATTGTAGCACATAATAATTAGCTGGGTTAATGACCATTTTGGTCCCTGTATTTTATACTCTTTTTCGAAATGGTCCCTAAGTTTCAAATTTGTTGAAATCGGTCATTGAGTTATTTTTTCCCCAAATTGTTGACCTAGGCAAAACCGATACACTATCTCCCATCTCGTTGCCGATTGAAGAAATTGTCGGAGCCACCGACACCGCCATCTACCGGGGAGTGATTTGCAATGCTCCTCTTGCAAGAGCATACCAATAATTTCTTAATTACCAGCTATCCTGAAGAGTCTGATGAAGGTGTCACATTAAAAGGAGCAAAAAAACCATAAACACTGATTAAGCCCAATAAAGTGCATCATTAGAGACCATCATATTTGTCAATAATTTCATCTCACCGGATCTTTTCATAGAAATATTGGTCTTTAAATAAAACAAAAAGAAAATGAAGAAAGAGGTTCACCACATTCTAGAAGTACAAAATTATTCTATAATCATTCAACTGTAAAACTCCTAGAGGCTTCACTAGCTAAAATCTCTTCCTGCTCTCTTTACTGAATTTACTTTTCATTTAGACTGCACCACAGTCAAGCATATTGGATAGTTACTCAAAATGCGTCCCCCAAAATTGCATCTTGCGGATTAATGTTGTGAGATAAGAGAAGTAAATGCAGAAATTACAGTAGATGCACACTAGATGATTTTGCAACCTGCCAGTTACAGTTAAATATGTACTGCAAATTACGTCTAAAATATATCTGCCAATAACAGCATAATATGTGCAAATTACATCTGAAAAACATCTGTCAATTAGAACATAATATGTGCAAATTACATCTGAAAGACAACATGAGTTTTCTGCCAATAACAACATTCCACAAAAGATATGATACTCCATCGAGATGAGTTTGCAACCAATACACCCAGATGCCATTCTCCAACCAATCCACCCAAATATCAAATGGTCAAAACGGAAGGAAAATCCAAAGGAAATGAAGGAATACATTCGAAATTATATAGAAAGGAAAGAGATTTCACCCTCCCACAACCATTTTTCATCTGTGGCAGTGATGCGAAAGTCTTTGAGACTTCGCCATTGGAATGGAAGGTAAGACGGGCATCTTTGCAAGGGGCCACCGGCGTTTCTTTATTCGTTTGTTATACTAGTCCGTCCAATTCTAAAGCCGCTGTAAAAAGAGAAGACAATTGGCGACTAATTAAAATTAGTGGCTTATTTCTTAACGAGTTTATTGTTTACCAGTTTGCTTAGGAAAAAAAAAACTTGGACAACTCTAATTGGTTTGGTAAACCATCGGGTAAGGTCCATTCTGGCATTTGAATCCATAAGAATTGCGAAAATATGGTAAGGGCACGTCAGGATTCCATCAATCACCAGTTTAACCAATCCTTAAAAGAGTGCAAGCACAACAATACTCCAAAAGACTTCAGGATCTGACTTCAAGTAACTTTTTACCAACAATATCCAAATAACTATGTATCTCTTAACTTAGGTTACATTCAACAACAGTTCCAGAGTATTTGCAGCTATTATGGAAGTAATAGCTCAATGTAAGAGAAAATTGCAGTTAAAAAGTCAGATTCTAAAGATTAACTAAATCGCCTTAGAACCACCAAAACCTGTGGAATTAAAGGATTCTTTCTTACTGCAGCCCCAAAGATTTTATGAATATTTCAACCTTTTTTTTTTAATTTGTAGAGAACTCAAGTATCAACATTAACCTCCGACAGTTGTGCCTGAAACATCATAGAAAATAAGTTGTCAGTTCTTACTGACTGTGGTAGAGGGGGAGGGAAAAAAACATATGCACGGATTAAGTCCACACAGATCAGCCACAAAAGATAACATATAAGGAAAACTAAAATGATGCATTTGCTAGCACTGATCAGCATCAAA
This sequence comes from Myrica gale, assembly GCA_963930655.1. Classification (NCBI taxonomy): domain Eukaryota; kingdom Viridiplantae; phylum Streptophyta; class Magnoliopsida; order Fagales; family Myricaceae; genus Myrica; species Myrica gale. The sequence continues at coordinate 8,582,689 of OZ005606.1, read as the reverse complement.
CATGATGTTTCAGAAAGCGTCCTATTGCTAAAAGCCACTACATCAAACTAGGATTATGTACAACCACATCATGCACCAACTAGATGATGAGGAAATCTTCAAAGCAATTTTCTGGACACATACATGGACTTTGATATGTGAACCACACCGTGGACTCTTCATGTTTTTTTTTTTTGTATCACCGTGGTCTCTTCATGTTAAGGGGTGAACCATCAAAGAGCCAAAGAAAAATGACTCTCACAAACATGCTACGAAATTTCCATGTTATTGACAAGAACCACCAAGGGGGCAGGACTATGAATATTTAGCAGAAACAAACAAGTGGAGAATTAGATACTTGCCTCAAAAACTAGGACAAATATTGCCTCAACAGAGGGACCATTGAGTATTTTAAGTAGAACTGGCACAAGATGGCTATACTGCCATTTTCATTTCTATCTTCTGGTGAGGATCATAACCCACGAGTTTGAAATCAACTGCAACAAAAGAATCTATGTTCTTCTTCTCAGGATTGATCTTCAAAATCTGCATTAGAAGTGACTAGTGAGGGGAGATGATGTAATAACACTGCAAACAATAGGAAAATTTGGAAAAAGAGATCCATACTGTACCTTTCCCCCACCAGTAATATGTTTCAAGATGAGATAAGAAAAAGGGTCAACAAAGTCTTGCTTTAACATTACACTTACTGGAAAAGGCTTTGGGAGTTTCTGAAGCTGCTCCTGCAGAGGTCGGACATGAGTGCGGTAAACATGAGCATCCCCAATAACATGGATGAAATCACCTGGAACGAGATCTGTAAAGTGTATGTAGTAATTAGGACAAGATTCTAAATTTCTAAGACAAACCCCCGGTAGTAGGGTAAACAAAAATCTTCAAGCTGATCTATTAATGTAGAAGTAGCAGTGAAAAAAATAGATCTCTCCCCTACGGTCTATGGCAAATTTTATCAAGCGTTAAATGGCTAATCGTTAAGCATCTCCTTGGTTATGGTTATCTATGCCAGTGGACAACAAACAGAGAATCAAATGGTCAGGGAACCATCAAGTAGGTTGGTAATCTGTGAATTGATCTTTACAACCTCATCATTTTTCAACCTTCTCCATCAGATTGAGTAGCAGAAACCTTTTCCGTTGATAATCAGATGCATACACATCATCCAATTTATCATTCTAGAAAAAGCTGCATGTACAAAGACAAATTGCTGATGTGAAAATGCATACCACAGACATGAGCAATCATGCATGTCAGAAGAGAATAAGAAGCAATGTTGAATGGCACACCGAGGCCCATGTCAGCAGAGCGCTGATACATTTGACATGATAATTCGCCACTGGCCACATAGAACTGCAAAGAGAAAAAAAAAAGAACTTAAAAAACAAAAATAAGTTACAATGGAAGAAGTTTACGTACTACTGCAATACAAAAACCTGTGCAAACATGTGACAAGGTGGGAGTGCCATTAATTTGAGGTCGGAAGCATTCCATGCTGAGAGTATTATCCGTCGGTCATCAGGATCATTTTTAATCTTGTGAATAACATCCAACAATTGATCAAATCCTTGGCCAGAGTAGTCAGCATGCATGTCAGTATACCTGTAGGAAGTAAGACAGATGGATAAATGATGAATCTAAATATCTCAGGTTAATCCACAAGATCAACTTAGAAAGAGTAGAACCCTCCCAACCTAGCACCAAAGTGTCTCCACTGGAATCCATATACAGGTCCTAAGTCACCTTCCTCCCTGTCTGTCAAACCGATGCTGGAAAAAGGGAAATAAGAGATAATGTAAAACTGCATGAACAGCATAAGTTAATTATGCTTGCCGCAGAGCACAAATGGTGCATGTAAATAAGTAATGCATTCATTGACATTGCAAGTTCAATACTTGCCTATCAAGGTAGTCTCTGGAAGCATTGCCATCCCATATATGAATGCCTTTTCCCTGAAGTACCTGTCATTAAACCAACTTCTTACGATGCACTCCATTTCACCATGATCTCATTTTCAGTAGACAGATGAGAATTCTCAATGTAGAGTCATGCACACCTCTAATCATTTCACTAGGTTTTCCATGGCAATTAAATGCATAGATAGAATCTTAACATCTTTTCTAAGGATGCAACAAACAGACTCATTGTATATCTAAGATTGTAATCTTTGGCTGCATACATCTACCTCTCATGCAACTTTTGGACAAGAATTGGTCACAGTAGCCCACCATCAAGGACTACTTTCAGGATATAAATCATACTTCTTATATATTGCACTCTGTTCACTTGGTCCAAAACCCTGGAAGAGTTGGAAGAAGCGAATAGATCTTATATGCAAGCAACGTCAACGAGGGAACCTATAATAGCTCCTAATCCTTATTCACAAAAATTCACACAGTAGTCTGTGTTTCCAATAAAAGCATCACAGAAAGTCAACTCATCAATTTAGTAAAACAAGCAAAATTCAAGCAACAAAAAAAGAACTTCAAATGAATGATGCTTGAAAACCAGCTACCGATCTTGAGAAGCTCCACTCTGGTCTCAGTCTTCCATTAAAGTAAAAAAAAAAAAGATGAAGCCTATGGCTCGAATGTTCAATAAAAATATTATCACCTTTGCATTTGTCGATCCACTGATAAACCACAGAAGTTCTTCAACGACACCTCTCCAAAACACTTTCTATTAATAAAATGACAACAACCTGAGTCAACTTACTATCAAGTTGTATAACAGATATTCCTTTCTCCATAAAATAACCAAGCTTACACCTAAAGATACGACACTAGTCTTAATAGTGATAAAAAGAAGAAAGACAAAAGGAAATTTATACAGGGGAAAAAATAGTTGCGCAGCAGTCAAAATCAACATAATAAACTACATAAGAAAGAGTCACATGCCTTAGTGGTAAGAAGCGGAAAATTTGTGCGCAGATTGAACCTCATCTGTGGAAATCCAGTAAAGAGCCACAAATTAAAAGCCATCCATAAGTTAAAAAAAATAGTTTTATTTTATTTTATTTTTTTCTAATCCAAGAGATAGCTAAAATGGAAGCAAAACAAGTATAACTCAGTAATCCGACATTTCACCTGGCAACCAAACTTCGACAAAGTACCAGTACCAGTCCTATCATCCTTAAGAGCGCCATCTGAGATGATTTCTTGAACCAGTCTAAGATACATGTACTCCTCATGTCTCTCAAAGATCATCTTGGGCAAGAAAGAGAACTTCTTTACCTCCAACTTCATGGTATCCGAACTACCATCCAAGACCAGATCAACGTTTTGACTGAGGGATTCAATTGCAGAACTCCTTACACGAACATGTGTAGTGAAAGAAAATCGAATGTTATTCTCCACCACAGGAAATGAGGAGTACCATGGCTGAAATAAAGAGGAATCAACAGCAGGAATAAATGTGTCACATGCAATGCTTGTCTCAATTTCTGTGATGTGGATAGCATCACATCTAGGCGCATTGAGAGCTTCCCTGTACATAAAGATCATCAATTGAAAAGAAAGGACAAAACAAGTGGTCGGCAATAGACGAATGACCAACGAATGCACACCTCAAAATCTGACCACCTCCTATAACAAATACTTTTTCAATTGACAGACAATACGGAGGAGCAGCTAACAATTCCAAAGCAGAAGCCATGCTTCCACACATTAGAACATTTTCTGCAGTTGCAATATCAAAGCTTCCAGAGCGAGTAAGAATGACATTAAGGCGACCTGGTAGAGGCCGATTTTCAACAGGAATGCTCTCCCATGTTTTCCTACCCATTAAAATCGCATTCTTCTTCCCAGGATCTGATGTATTCATAGTGATCTCCTTAAAAAATTTGAGATCAGAAGGTAACTTCCAGGGTAATTTTCCATCCTTACCAATACCCATTGCCCTGGTTGCAGCCACAACAACTTGGTAAGTCCTCTGTGGGTCGGGCTGTCCATGGCTATGGCCATTGCCATTAGAGCTTAACAAAGACTCACCAGCCATAATTAAACTCAAAAACCGACAGAAACTTAAGGATGACGCCTCAAAACAAGGACCGCAATGCCAACTTTTGGAGAAGTGCCGTAGAATCTAAAATTGATCACAACAACTTGTCAGAGAAACAAAAACTTGAACATACGGAAAGCCAACCTCAACTGCAATCCCACAAGAGACCTAGTGAGTGGATCATCCATAACAAAGGAACATACAAGGCATGGAAAAGTTGAAGAGAGAACATTCCAAACACTTAAAAATAGGAAAGTCCAGGGCATGACATTCATCTTTGAACCATCTGAACATGCAAAGGAAACCAATAACTAATTCCAATCGCCAACCTCAGCTTCACTCAACTCAGCCCCAATCCAAACCAAAGGAATTCGACAACTTTGTCATGCAACGTGTTTTTCTTTTCCTTTGGGATAATTGTCGTTGCAACAAGTTGTTACTGGTTAAAACCAGCCGAAATTAAGGGTATCCATCTGTTGGACAAAGTTGTCAAGGGAACATGATTTAAAACTTCCAATATACCTTTGAGCATAAATAAAAGATAACTCCAATAATTTCTAAACAATGAACGACATCGAACGCTTTTTGTAATCTAATATTTACGAAGAAAATATGTGTGTGTGTGAGAGAGTGGGGAGAGCGAGAGAGCAGAAGAATTCAGATGTTTTGTCTTCAAACAAAATGAATTCTGATGCTTCACTCACAAAAAGATACTAACAATAGCACTGATAATGCATATCCGAAGAACTTAAGAATAAGAGGAATCTTATAGGTAATTGCTATTCAACCGAATGTTTATTGGAAATCATCCAAACATGAGCAAAACCATAAAACCAACCAAGCCTTCAATCTCAACCAAAATGAAAAAGAAATTATTCAAGGAAAAAAAAGTAGAAAAAAAGGGCAAAGTGTCCAAAGGTAACCGACCGATCCGAAGCGCAAAATCTTCACCCTGACAGAGAGAAAGAGACAGTTTGGAATGCGATTAGGGATTAAACGAAATGGAGAAGTGCTTCAGTTTTTGTTGGCTGTTAGCTACGCGGCATTCGGAGAAGACTCGGACGATTGGAATGAGGAGGAGAAGGATGAAAAATAAAAAAGACCGTGAGAAGCAGGAGCTAAATCCAAAACCGCTTTCAGTCCCTCTCTAGTCTCTCCGATTGAAAAAAAGGGAAAAGAGAGAGAGAGAGCAAAGAAAATCCAAAGGCACGGTTGACGCGGGGTGCCGCCGAGGTCTGTGTGACAAGACTGACAGTGGCTATATACTCGAAGTCGAAGCCTAATTTACTATTATTTATATGTCTCAATTTTAATAAAAGGTTTTATCAAAATACATTATATATATATTATATAAATATATAAGTGATCAAGGGTGCGTTTGTTTGTTGAAATTTCGGAGAATATTCTCGAATTTTTGGGAATCTTTATTTTATTGAGATTTATTGGGGTTTGTGAAAAGTAGAATGTATGTGTGTAAAAGTTAAAAATTTTGGAGTGTGTTTGTTTTGTTGGAAATTTCGAACCCCAAAATTTTGGGGAAACAAACACCCTCCAAATGCTCCCTTTGTTCCTTCCGGCATTTTACCAACGTGTCCCCCTTGGGAAATGGCGCTCTCTCTCTCTCCATTGCAAAGCTGACACGCTTCCTGCTGTACGACGGGGTCATGTTTAATTTGTGTCTACAGGGTCTTCAATTCACTTTCGAGAATATCGCGGTATTAATTATTATATAAATATTTTGGTGATATTTAAATTTTACTAAGATGTGTACTTGATTTGTATTGATGTGTATAAAAAATATAATAATAAGTTATATTTATATTAATATCGAAATAATGTTGTGATTGTAATGTTAGAAAATTATATGTAAATTTTTAAAAAAATAAAAATAAAAATTTTATATTTACAATTTAATAAAAATTTAATAAGAAATAAAGAAACATGAATTTTAAGGACTCATGTGATCTAAAAGTTGAAAATTATATTTTTTGTCAAATGTCTAAATGTAATATCGAAAATTTTATTTTTCACACGTTTTTTAATTATTAAATACAAAATTATTTGAATTCATTGGTATTAATTTTCCCACGTACTATATATATATATATATAAGTAAAAAGGTGAAAAATAAGTGAATGAAGTGTAAAAATTAATTGGCTTCCTAGACATTTGAAAGGAATGTAAATGGAAAATAAAAATAGAGATCAACTTCAATACTATCTAAATTAGATAGTTAAATTTAAAAAAAGATATAAAATAAAATTATTTTAAAAGATAAATAAAGTATGTAAAATTCACACTATCAAATAATTAATATAAACAAAATTAAATGTCGTATCACTCATACAGTATATCTTTATCTGAATGGTATGGTCTAAGAGAATTTTATCAACTAAATTGGACAACAAGTTAAAAGAAAATATAGATTTAGATAATAATCAATTTTTTTATTCCTAGATATGGACAATCTAGTAATTATTGTTGAGAACTCGGGGTTTTACGCACTTTTTGCTTTCCCATTCAAAAGGAAGGTAATATCTATCTATATAAATATAATAGCCCAACCGATCATTATTAGTACTTCCCTGCTTTCAGTCCTTTCTCAGGCACCCAAAGCTGTGCGCCATACCTTTAAGGCGGGAAATTCATTCCGACCCCACCAATAGCAGCAAAACTTGTCAGCCTCCGGGGATGGAAACATTAGGCGAGCTGAATCTGGCCGTCCACCTGGCATCAATCGCGATGTGTCAGTGTCCTTTTTAGCTCTGCGTGAGTTAATCACAATTGGCGTTACTTTAGACGTATTTATTAGGGAAAAATATAATTTCTCAGATCATAAATTTTATACTTTACACACTAAATTAATAATTTTAATATATTATAATTTAATTATTAATTTTTTACACTTCAAATTATTTTTTGAATTTTAAAATTAAAACGACGTTAATATTTTTTATCTATTTTATATATAATAAAGATATTGTTATTAATTTATTAATTTTTAAAAAATATTATTATAAAATAAATGGCGCAAAGTGTTTAATATTAGTAATTAGAGAGTATAATGTATCAAAATTAGTAGTTTAGGGTTTAAAGTGTCTAATATTAATAGTTTAAAGGTACAATATCTTTAAAATGGTAGTTTAAAATATAATGTGTCACTATCAGATAATTTATGGATAAAAATTATATTTTTCCGTATTTATTACCTTAACGGGCACGATCAAGCTAATCCACGGTCACGCGATGTCATTCGTACACGTCACTGGCTGCCAAAACAACAAAGAAGAAAGGAAATCGATCTGTCGTCACCATCCTATATAATAAATAATTTAAGGTCCCAAAGGTAATTCATTAGACCGCTCCTTGACTCCTATATTCTAGCTTCTATTTATTCATATCATGATTCATAATAAACGGCATGTTTACTGTAGGAATGGAACCGTTGAGGAAGGAAATGAATTCCTTTTGTTTTTGGGTGCGTGTCACCGGATATTGTTGGATTTTTGTTTTTTTTTAATTGTGTAATGAAAGACATATATGGGTGCGTTTGCACCAAAAATTTCACAAAATATTTCACCTATTCACAATAAAAAAATTTAATACTCACTAGCCTTGCATTAGAAATATTGGGACAATTTCCAGTATTCCGAGTTGGTTATCTAACAGCTCGGTTTCATTCTCATAAAATATTTTTTAATTACTCAATAAATTATAAATTATCTATTGGTCTTTGAAATATGTAATGATTTTTATTTATGTGGTATATACTTAGGCTATGTTTGCATAACAAAATTTTACCCATCTAAAATTTTATCATCATTACAAAACACTCTCTCCTCACTTTTTCATCAATTTTCATACACTTTTACACTTTTTCACTCTCTCTCCTTACTTTTTCATCAACCCTAATATCTAAAATTTTAATCACCATAAAATTTTACTTCTCAAATACAGCCTTATTTACGTAAGCTTATATTACTTTTTGTTAGGTTGGTAGTGTTCCCCTTTTTCCTCTTATGAAATTGTCGATGTGGAAAATAGAAGGTAAAGAAAAAGTTTGATGATTAAAAAAAAGGAAAAGCACCTGAAAAAAGTTGCAGGAAATTCCATAAACGTGATTACACGAAGTTGTTGCGAAAGAAAGGTTATATTGGGTCTAGATCTCAAAAATAGTTTTTTATGTTTGTGTTTTTTTTGTAAGTAGTGTAGATTTTTTTGAAATTGATAAAAAGTGTATTAAAAATTATTAGGATTTGTAAAAAATTATTAAGATTGGTAAAAACGTATTGGAATGGAAAGTCTGGCTCCGTCTCTTTTTTTTGGGAAAATACACTTTCTACCCACAAACTACCAGGGTAGTGATACATTGTACCTCAAACTATCATATGTAAGACATTGCACTCCCAAACTACTAATGTTAGACACTTTACACCTTAAACTACCCACTTTGACACATTGCACCATCTAACTACTAATATTAAACACTTTGCAACATTCATTTGACAATAATACCCTTAATAAATTAATGAATTGACAACAATATCTTTAATGTGCAAAATGGGTCAAGGGTATTATCGTCATTTTAGTCTACAAATTTGACATAGGGTGCAAAGTGTCAAAAATTGGTAGTTAGAGGGTGCAATGTATCAAAATTGGTAGTTTAGGGTGTAAAGTGTAAAACCTATAATAGTTTGTAAGTGAAAAATGTATTTTTCCTTTTTTTTTTTGTGGGTCATGAGATCAAGCTCATAGTCTCTGAATTTCAGAATACCAGGTAAGGGTGTGCAAATGTTCCGGTTCCAACCGGGATTTTCGGTTCCGGTACCGGTTCCGGCATTCCGGTACCGGAACCGGATCTCATTTTAGGGAAATTCCGAAACCGGAAATTTCGGCGGAAATATCGAAAAAATTCCGGTTCCGGTATATTTAAAAAAAAATTCAAAAAATATTATAATTTTAATTTAGAGTTTGTCTCTTTCAATTTGGATTTTTGATAAATGTTTAGTTGTTTACTTATTTGTATGATTAATTGTTTGTTTAATAGTTTTTTTGTAAATTTAATTTAGAGTTTATTTTCATAATGTTTATTTTGTTTTGAAATTTAGTTGTAATTTTAATTTATATTTATTTTGGCATCTTGAAATAGTGAAATATTGTTTTGAAATTTAGTTGTTTAATTGTAATTTTAATTTAGAGTTATTTGGCCCACAAAACACAACTTAAAAATCCATTTTTTGGTTAATGGACCTAAACTAAATATATTTTTTAGGCCCGTATAAGGAACCGGAATTTCCAGTTCCAGAAATTCCAGTTTATTCCGGAACGGAACCGGAATAAAAAATGTGGTTCCGGTAGGTACCGAAACCGGAATGACCAATTCCGGTTCTGTCCGTTCTGGTGCCCACCCTTAGTACCAGGGGCTGCTTAGTCGCTTACCCATTGACTCGATTTTTGGCTACACGTTTTTCACTACAAAATAATTCAGTAAATGTATTTTCACAACATTCGTAAATTTAACACCCTCTTATTAAAATTTGGAAATTTTGTGATGCCAAGACACACCAGAAAACTTCTCAATTTTTAGGGGAAAATAAATTTGTTAATGATTTTTACAACTTCTTTGTATTTTGGTCTCTTTAAATTTTATGTTTGTGTAATTGTTCCAGTCTAATTATGGTTTCGTCTCTGAATCCAGTGTTCAGTATTTTATATTTATAATTAATTAATTAGTGTTGAACCCACTGTAGTTAATTTATATTTTTGTATTTGTTGTGGCTATTCACTTCAACTTACATAGTAGTTCCTTATTAGAAGTGGTATAATTTTATTGGATGTTTTATTTATTACCTTTATTACAAAAAAGAGAGGTGGTACAAAATTTGTGGTAATTATACAGGATTTGCTACAGTGACTTTTTAATCTGAGAAAAAACAAAAGGGAAAATAATATTTGGGTTATGTTCGTTTCCTATATTTTTTTCATGATTCAAATACATTCACAAAACTATCATCGAACGTATTCATAATTCAAACACAAACACCAATACATTTTACACAATCGCCAACAACTTTTTACTTTTTTATTCAACATAAATTTTCTCTCTATACTTTTTCACATAATTCCAATATTTTTTTATTAAACAATTACATCAAATCATTTCTCTCTCCACTTACGCACACCAATAAAACACTATTCAACATAAATATTCACAACTTCTCTAAAATCCTACATTTTTACTCAAAGTGAACATATCCTTGGTTGAATTTAGATGATCATTCATGCTGTCTTCACTTGACAGGATATAAGTTTTGCAATAGAGGAATAAAGCAAAACGTATATCATGAAGGGGGAAGAAAGAAGAGGCTGGGATGGCGGTGTAGGAATTCTTATGTCTTCAAAATCTCCCTAAATCACGAACATATTTTGGGTCTATCAGGACCCAAAAGGACTAGTTTTCCTTCCTTTGCTCCCTGGTTGCTTACAAAGAGGTTACAATACGCGAGCCCTTCTGTAGATAATAGCACGACAGGAACCTTTTAATGCCCTTTCCAATCTGCATAGCATCTGGGCCATACGATAGGGTCCCCATTGATAATAGTTGATGCAGATTTCCTCCTCAAGCGGGTGAGGATTTTGAATGGACGAATGAACCAGGCAGAACATCAAGGAATTTATGCACACATACCAATAAAATTTAACATTATTTAAAAATTCTCCAAACATTTCAAATTCTAAAAATTTCACCAAAACGGTCCCAAATTACTCTCATAAGGTTTGGGGGCTGTTCGGTTGTATAGTATTTTGAGGATTTTTTTTGTGTTTTGAGAATTTTTATGTGATGTTAACTTTATTAGTATGTTATTTTTATGTAGAGTTAAAAATGATGTTTGGTTGTGAGTATTTTGTATTCAAAAAAATTTTGAGGATTTTCTGTGGCCGAACAAGCTCTTGGTAACCGAGGATGGTGACTTAAATGGTCCCAAATCACTCTCGTGAGGTTTGGTAATTGCTAGACCCTAAACGACAGGTATAAGTAACTACTAGCACTTTCCATGCATCCAAGGATCTTATGAAAACGCGTACAATTCACTTAGTCGCCGGTCACTATCACGTCAGAGTCGGCCGAGATATCCTCCGTAGTCCGTACGCCACCACAGGAATAACTCAAGATAGCTTTCCTTATTCTTGAAGAAAACTATCATAGCTCGTCTATTTGGAAGTGGCGTGGCGACGTGGCTTGGAGATTTGCATATCTTGGAAGAAACAAGCGGAAAAAGACTGATAGTAATGTTCTCCCTCACTTGTCAGTGGGTTCTTGGGCTAAGACCTCAAATCCATGGCTGATGGGCCCCCCGATAAACATCACCGGGATTGGAAAGAGCAGAGGTCTTTCAGAGGGTTATGGTAAACTAAGGAGTCATTCTTATTTTTGTTGAACTTGCCAATGAGCTTGTCCCCATGACATAAGCACTTGTCTATGGGTAAATAACGTACATATTTTTGAACTTCTGCATTATCACACAGACAGATACGAGCTATGAAGCTGGATGGGTAATGCTATACCTATTTAAGTGCTTTTGGAGGATGTGAATTCCAAGTTCATCTAGTCGATGCTTCTCATCCCAATTCTTGTTTCAATGTCAAGCTGGACAAAACCAATCGAAATTTATCTACTGATAATGACATTCTAATGAATGCTCAAACTTGAACTCTGGGGAGGGGGCTGGCCACCCCTACAGGCTACAACCCTTCCAACGAGGTCATTGCATTCTGTACAGTCGGAAGAAAATTTATCAACTGATTCAACTAACTTATTTCAAGCACATCACTAAAATTAGTATTCACGTTTCACTCGAGAATGCTAACGCATAACAGGTTGACAAATAACGCCAATGGGAACATCATCTGCAGCTGCCAATTAGAATGTTTAAATTCACAATATCCAGTCTGGAAAGATGTCAACCGCGCCTTAACAGCAAATGACAGGTAACTTGCAGCTATTGTGGCATCAATTAAAGCCCTTCGAAGAATCTTATATGGTCTTCAAATGTTTCTGCATGCCGGATTTTGGCCACAGACCCATCTTTTTCAATCTGTAAACAGAAAATACAATTCCCAAGAGTTAGCTTTTTGAGAGAGAGAGAGAGAGAGAGAGTTTTGGGGAGGGGGGAGGGAACAGGTGAATTAATGTATAATTCTATACTTCTGGAGGGATAATAAAACTTGTCTACATAGCTCATGGGGTGTTCTGATTTGATTTCGTAAAACATTGACAAGGAACTCCAAATAATATTGCAGAATTTTCTCCAGGAAAGAAATCGATTGTACCAAGACTCTTGAGGCAAAAGTTCTTAAATTTGTGGGTAAAAGCAGTAGAAGCCACCACTGGTTTAACCATGCCAAATAGTTGAACACAAATAATGGAACATTAGAATTAGAGTCCTTCGAAAAAGAGGTGTGGTCAAAGATACAGACGATTGTAGTCCTTTATCCATACCCAGTACTCTGGAGGGCGCATCTTAAGATTATAAGTTGAGGCCATGCTCATGCAATAAGCACCTGCATCATGAACAACCAGACCAGCTCCCTACAAGGTGAAACTATAGATCAGAAATTTGAAAAAGAATTATCATTTTGTTAAAGAATAAGCACAAAATTGTAGATTTGACAACCCAGTAGGAGGCCTAAACGTAAGCAATACCTTGGCTGGAGTTGGAAGTTCTCTATCCTTCCCCAGGAAATCTGCTGACTCACAGACAGGGCCCACCACATCAAAGGTTGACATCCCAGCATCAGGTGGTGCAGGAGAAACCAGCTCTATGTGCTGCAACCAGATACCACCAAGTCCGTTGTCACGAGGAAGAAAAAAACCAGTCGATAAAAGGAACGAGGACATAATATGTGAACAGCGATGGTGATTGGAGAAACCACTACAAAATCAGCAAAACTACAAGGTCATCTGTTGCATAGACCATAGTAGCGTATATCAGAACCAGAAAGCTCTTGACAAGAACGGATTGATACTAGTCTGCTATACCGGTATTATGATTTGGCCCCTGACTAGCACAATATTTGAGTAATTAACATGTTGCACCAATGTTTTTCTAATAGATAACTGAGAGCATTCAATAATACACCCAAAACAATGACTCTGAGGTGATGACATGTACATCATCTTCAATTCACATTAACAGAATCAACTACCAAGAGAAGCTAACCAAAAGTGAATACTGACTTGATAAGCATCATAAAGGCTAGGACGGATAAGTTCAGCCATGCTGCCATCGATCACAACGAAGTTTTTTGTTCCGTTAGTTTTCACCCCCGTTACCCGATTCACCAAGCAGCATGTATTTGCAATCAATGATCTCCCAGGTTCAATGATGAGTTTAAGGTTTCGTGAAAGGACAAGCTCTCGAACCTGCATCAACCACCAACATTTACCAATAGGAATAAGCTATCCTCTCCCCTTCCACTCTTTGTTTATGGGGAGAGGAGATGCCATTTTCTCCAAGAACCAATCCTATCAAAATTATATAATCTTGGTGTGGCATTGAATTTCATACTACAAAAAAAATTGAGGTGAGGCTCAGTGGATGACAGATACCTTAGTAAAATTAATATCATTTTCCTTCAAAACCTAATTGTGCTCAACATCCTTATAATAAGTGCACAGAAAATAACTCTTGTGCAATCAGCATACTTAGAGGATGTAAATATGCAGCTTATATAATAAGTGCTCAGTGGATGAAAGTTCCCTCTAGAGTTTCTTTTTTGGCTTGGGAAATGCTCATGGGAGAGTGTTGACCATCGACAACTTAAGGAGGAGGGGCTTTTACTTGACTGATTGGTGTTTCTTGTGTAAAGGCGAGGGGGAGTCTGTGGATCATCTTTTTCTGCATTGTTCGGTGGCTAGAGGGTTGTGGGCGTCTATATTTTGCATTATGAACCTTTCTTGGGTTATGCCAAGGAGGGTGATTGAGGTGTTGAGGGGCTGGAAAATGCAGTTCGACAACCCTTTTGCTTTGGCAGTGTGGAGGATGATTCCTCAAGCTATTTGGTGGATCTTGTGGAGTGAGAGGAACAACAGATGCTTCGAAAATTCCGAGCGGTCTTTGGATAACTTAAGGGGTCTTTTATTACAGTCGCTTTTTCTTTGGGCTAATGTGATGTTGGGTTCTCCTTTTTCGGGTTTTTCAGATTTTCTTAGCTTTCTCGCTTGTTTATGTTAGGGGTTTTCAGTATAGTCTTTTGTACTGTCGACTCTGTTGTTTTGTACCTTTGTTTCTCTTTTTAATAAGATTGGCTTACTTATAAATAAATAAAAAGTTGCAAGAGCAATTGCAACCTATGTATCAAGCTTTCCTTCAGTTGAATAATAAGCCATGCAGACATAATTTTCCATACTCGATAAAAGCCAGACAACCAAATAGAGATATGATCCTTACTGTGTCAATGAGATCTCTGGGTGTGGGAAGGACAGCACCAGAATGATAATAATCTATCCCCAGCCCACCTCCAATGTTTAAGTAATCAACTTCAAAACCTTGAGCTCGGATTTCATCAATGTAGTTGACCATAAGTACTGCAGCATCCCTGAATATGTCTACCTGAAAGTAGTAAAAGATCTGAGTTCTGGACTTCATGATGCAAAAATAACATAGATAATTTCAAACGAACCCGACGTAGATGAACTACCTTTGTGATGGTGGACCCGAGATGGCAATGTGCTCCCACAAGCTTCAGGTCATTAGGATGTGATTTTACAGCATCCAAGAACCATTGCAGCTTCTCATTTCTAATGCCAAATTTGGAGTTCTTGTTCCCAGTGGCAACATAAGGATGGACCTACGAAAACAACAGAACCATTAGATGTGAAGAAATGACTAAACGTGTGGATAAGTATTGCATATCTGGTTCATTCATAAAAAAAAATAATGATGCTGTTTGAAAGAGGATCATTACATGAAATCAAACAAATGAATGAATGAACTTTGATGACAGCCTTGCTGCAATAGTATGCATAGCTTAGAATTTGCAACAAATGGACACTAATGCAGGTTTCAAATCACATGCATCAAGCACCCTCCATCAGATATTATCAGCTCCAGAAAAATGGTTGAATAAGGGCTGAACCAAATTATTGAAAGCCAGAGTGCTCCTAAGTTGCAAAGGAAACAACCAATGGATTAATTCACTGGGGTCATAAATGAATCCAGTCAATTGGAAAAGATTTTAAAGGAGTCAATTAAAAATCTGCTTCTTTTCACTACATGTTACAAGCTCCACAACAATATGTAGTTCAACTTCGCTACTAATATATATACCTGAGGGTCCACATCTGGGTTGATCCGAAGCAAAACATTAACTTTCTTTCCCGCTATTCTTGCTGCTGCTACGATATTCTCCAAGTCAAACTCACTATCCACATTAACAAAGACACCCTTTTCGGCGGCTAAAACTAAATCCTCCAAGAGTTTACCGTTGCCGTTAAAAATACACCTGTTCATCCGGACATCAAATAGTAACACAAAAGTTGAACTAAAAAACTCATGACACAGAGCACAATGCAAATCGCGCTTAAACTAACAACATTACTAGGCAAATGCATCTCAACATATCGCAAAGCAAGGCTAGTTACATGTCAGATGATACCTATAACATTGTCAACGTTGAGCATATCCGGTACTTCAAAATGTGGTCTACAAAAGGATAACGAACCGACAAGCATATTCACAAATCAATATATGTGCGTGTATATGATTCTACCTGGTGGGATCAAAGCCGGCATGGATTGCCAGCCTCAGTTCATTTCCGCTAACGAGCACTGCACCAGAACCAAGTTGCCTCAAATGCTCCAGAATCTTCAAGTTATTGTTGGCTTTGATAGCATACCCAATGACGGAGTTCAGCCCCTCCAATGCGTCCTTATAGGCCTCGAAGTTCCTGGTTATCTGGGGCTTACTATAGAGATAGAAAGGCCTCTTCTCGACGGACTCCATGACGTCCTGGACCTTGAGACCCTCACAACAGAGAAACCCATCCGAGGATTTGGTGAAACAGTGCTGGAATGGGGTGGTCTGGGTTAGGGTTTTGGTGGGTTCTTGGGCGAGGACGGATCTTAGGGAGAGAGATTTTGGGGTGGGTTTGAAGCGTAAAATCGGTATTTGGGAAAATGGGCTTTGGTTGAGAGTGAATTTTAGGGTTTTCGGGAGGGGTGGGGAGTGGGAGAAGAAGCTTGTGGCGGCCATGGACGAAGAAAGAATGCTTGAGAAACGCTCGACCAGTTTGACTGTAACAAGTGAGGTTTAGGGGTTGGTCTGTCACTGTTGAAGCGTATTTGTTTATTCCTTAATTGTTTTTTTTTTCTGATCTTGTATATTCAATGGCTTGATTCTTTACTGATTCCCAGATTTTTGTCTTTTCCTTTTACGACCGAACTCTCTGCTTTTCTCATCAATGAAATTATGAAAGTATCTCACTATCTTGCTCTGTTTTTCTGTTTTGTCCCACTCTTTCGCTTAAGAAAAAAAGAAAAGAAAAGAAAAGTGTATCTTGCTCGACGGAAAACAAAGAAATGAAAGAATATCTGTAGTTCAAGAAGAAAACACGTATGTATATTGCTAATTAATTTTGACATTCCCGATTGGAAGATGAAGATGACCGTCCGTCTTGTTTTCTCAATATATTTTTTCACAAATTACATTATTTTTGCTTTAAAATTACTGTTTAATCATTAAATATATTCACAAACTTTAAGTCGTTACAATTCATTCTCAAATTGTTTGAACTTGAAAAAAGAAATTTATTAACATAAATTATAGTGTCATTTTTTTAATAAACAAAAATTAGTTAATTAGTTAATATTTCTTGAATCCAAAAATTGCTAGGTAGAAAGAGAAAATTGTAATTTACCCCCTTTTTAAAAAAACTACATTTTTAAACTCTAACTACCATATATTTGTAATTTAAACTTTAAAAGACCAAATTTAACATATTACACTTCAAACTATTAATTGCTTTAATTTTACACTTTCCACCCAAGATTACAATTTAAATAGTAAGAGATTACCATAGGTGAAAAGCTTAAAATATGTCTAAAATTTAAGGTACATACTATAGAATGTGTGGTAGTTAGATCTTCTTTTATATTTTTCAAAATGATTCTGACGTTGTTTTAGTTTTTATTTTAATATCTGATTGTTTATCCCTCCATATGTGTGCCTTCCAACATTTCACATAAATTATTTTACTATTTCCTTCTCTTATATCTTACATGTTGCGTTTTTACGTGGATCCCCATTATATGATAAAAATGGTGGTGAAAAAAAATGGTTATTATACGTGATTTGTTTTGTTGAGAGGGTACTATATATTACACAACTCTTTGGATTGGGGTGCCAGCCGTGCCACTATATATAATAGACCTAGCAATTAATATAGTACATTCGAATTTAAAGGAGTGTAGAGGAGAGCAAAATGACACCTCAAGGACATTATTTAGGTTACTTCATCTTCATGATCACCGCAAGACTAAAATGTTTGAGATTTCAAAATCAAATACAAAGAACTCAAAAGAATCACAACGAAAAAAAGAAAAACATAAATGCGTTTTGTTTCCTTCCCTTTATTTTGGGCTTGTGGGCGGATACTATAGGAAAATGAACTGGAAATGCATTCAATTTATAGAAGTTTGAACCCCATCAAGGTAATCTGGATTTAATTGATATAAATCGGATTAAGATTCTCTGTAATTTTTTCCCCAACATGTAATTTGGAGAAAGATAGACACAACATAATATCCTAATTCGTACAAATCTAGTAGGGAATTGCAAAATATATTAATCCGTACAAATCTACTCTTGCCAAACATGAAAGTTACACCATGCATGCATGGACTAGGATCCTAACTCTTCAAATTGCACAGTACAATTCGAGTAGGAAATTGCAGAGTATCTTAATACAATTTTGTGCCCGAATTGCATAGTACAATTTATAGAGAGATAAACATAACAGAAGATCCTATTGTAGGGCTCAAGCTATCCGAAACTATTTTAATATTATCTATGTAAAATTTCAGACAGTATAAACCTCAATGTGGTCAACTTATTATGTATATCTCTCTTCAAATTGCATCATGTAATTCGAATAAAAAATTAGAGAAGTTCTTAATCTGTAACTCGATCCATCGAACAGTCTAGTAGTAGAAATAGTAGTAGCGGCCAATTAGTAGCACTTTTTTTTTTCTTTTCTCTTTTTAAAGTAGATACGTTATTGAATTATATTTTTCGGCTACAAAGCCATGTATATAATGAAATATATAATATCTAAATG
This sequence comes from Myrica gale, assembly GCA_963930655.1. Taxonomy (NCBI): domain Eukaryota; kingdom Viridiplantae; phylum Streptophyta; class Magnoliopsida; order Fagales; family Myricaceae; genus Myrica; species Myrica gale. Next base: position 8,564,359 of record OZ005606.1, on the reverse strand, counting down.
CCAGCATGCATACCTGTAAATGTATGCCAACTTATGAAAAAATAATAGGGTTAATGGCAAAAATAGTCCCTGGGTTTTATACCCTTTATCGATTTGATCCATGGGTTTTCATTTTGGTCATATAAGTCCTTAGATTATCCTAATTTATCGATTTGGTCCTTCCGTCCAATTTCGTCTCCTCCGTGCACAGTCAGCTAACGGTGGGCCACGTCACCACCAATAAAATCGCGACACGTGTATTTTTTAAAAAAAAAAAATCATTGTCCACCTGGATTATTCGAAAAAAAAAACGAATGGGGGGAGACCCCATTCGGGCGACAGATGGAGCCCAGATCTGAGCTCCCCTCGCCGGGGCGGCTCGCGCCGCGAGGGGTGGCCGCAAGCCCCCCTGCTGCTCCCCCGCCCACCCCTCGCGAGCCGCCCCGGCGAGGGGAGCCGGGGTGGGTGGCTCTCGACCACCCCCCGCGGTGGAGCCGCCCACGCCGACGACGGGGAGCCCAGATCTGGGCTCCTTCTGTCGCGCGAATGGGGGTCTCCCCCGTTCGTTTTTTTTTCCAAATAATCCAGGTGGACAGTGTTTTTTTTTTAAAAAATACACGTGTCGCGATTTTATTGGTGGTGACGTGACCCACCGTTAGCTGACTGTGCACGGAGGAGACGAAATTGGACGGAAGGACCAAATCGATAAATTAGGATAACCTAATGACTTATATGACCAAAATGAAAACCCAGGGACTATTTTTGCCATTAACCCAAAATAATAATCAAAATTAAAAGAGTTTGATATATATATATATATATATATATAGGTGATTCAGTTTGACCTAATCTTTCCTTTGGCTGGCATGTAATTAGAATAAATAAACTTTATTTATATAATATGAATCTTCATGACATAAATTATAATCTTCTGTATAGGCTGGCATGTGTTTTAGTATAAAAGCAAAATTGAGGTAGAAGCAGCAAATTGTAGTGGAGAACCACAACGTTTGGCAAATTGAATTCTCCTGATAACTCCAGCAACAGTACTGTATATATAATATAAATGTAAACTATATAATAATAAAAAAATATATATCACCACCTACTACAAATCCAAACAAAGCCATTAAGAACAGCAACAAAACCATGGTGTACATGTAAAGGAGATAAAAATAGCATAAAGTTTCTATGTATATAAAAAAGAAAAAGAAATAACGGAAATAGTAGTTAATTTTGCGGGGAAAGCGGGTTGGAGCTGTAAGATTAGTTTGTGCGAAGAGAAAGAGTCTGACGGAGTGGCTCGCATTTCGCCAACTCTCTCTTTCTCGGCAACGAAAACGAAGGCAAAGTCTTATGCGTACCACAGATCCTCTCAATTCCATCGAACAAAATCTTTCACTTTCTAATTCATTCGTGTCATCCTTGCTGTCCGTTTTGGAAGTCCTTTTCAGGCCACAAATTCAGAGAGTTTTTCGGTTGATATACACATTTCTCTCCTCCTCCCTTTGCTACATTTGATGTCACAAGGTATTCGTCTTCCATAACCAATATCTCTCTTCCTCGCTTTCTCTTCTCCATCCAAGTTTTCTTTGTTCTAAAGTTCGCTTCGGATTCTTGAACTTTCGTGTCCATATAGGATACCAAATGGATGAGTATATTTTCTTTGGCCGTAGTGATGTTTTCCAGCAAAGCTTTTGATGTTCAGATGTGTTTATCCCTCTTTCATTATTGCCTATTCATTCTGTTTTGAATGGAAAGGAAGGTTTGGTTTGCTTTGAAGGTTGTAAATGTCTGACTTCTTTTGTTATGGGTAATGCTGCAGGCATATACACAATAGTTCGGGCTTCCTGTTCTTCATGAGTGCTTGATTCTCCGGCCCTTTTTGTCGTCTGAATTGAGCTTTCCTAGCAAATGTCAACCATTGGTGAAACTATGTCTGGACCTCTTGAACGAACGTCTAAAGCTGGTAAATCTTTTGCCGTCTTGTAGTTTCTCTTACTGGATCATCTTATGATGTTTTTATCAAGGTTTCAATAGGATCGATTATAAGCGCTCTTTCATATGGCTATGATGATTCTACGTAATTCACTTTCAATGTGCCATATATGAAACTACAAAAATGGTTTTTGAGGCTCTTGATTATCCATTGGTAATTTCTAATAGAAGTCAAACAACTATAAGGACTTGGAAAGATTGAGAATTTTCCTCAATCCTCTCAATCAAACCCAATTTGCGGGTCCTTTTCGCTTTTGTTCTTTTCTCTTGCCCAAAGTGTTTAAGGTATCAAAGATACTAAGGAGAGCCAAAACGAAACTGTTGTCCATTTTATACATGCACAGACCCTGCGGTCTACAAAAGCATAAGTTATAATGTCGGTACGATCAAATCCCAGTCACAGATTTGTTCTCCAGATGTGACCAATTTATTTCCAGTACTGTTGTTTTCTTTCAAAGATAGGGGAGTGGATTCATGTATGAGTCGAAGAAAATCACAAAAAAGTACTGTTGTAATTGTTCAAATGTTTTGCGGGCAGTCATGATTTGTTATTCTTTGGTCATTTGAATGGGAACTTGTTGGTTAAGCTTGCCTCAATTCATGAAACTTCCTTGCTTTTTGAGGCATAAAGACTAGAATGTGTCTAGTTCACTTGCTGTGAAATGCATTACGAAAAGAAATCTTGCAGCATGTCCTTTCCTTACGACCTTAAAGCTAAGAGTGCTTAAGCAATTTTTATTTTGTACGTCTAGAAAAATCTGACCTCGAAGGCTACGATGATGAGAAGAAGACAAGACTTGGATCTCTTAAGAAGAAGGCAATTAATGCCTCGACAAAGTTCAGGCATTCCTTGAAAAGGAGGGGCCGGAGAAACAGTAAGGTTATGTCCGTTGCTATTGAGGACAACATTGATGCAGAGGAGCTACGGGAAGTGGATGCATTCCGCCAAGCACTTATCTTGGAAGAACTACTACCCACGAAACATGATGATCATCACCTGATGCTACGGTCAGCTTCTTTTTCTTTATTCACTCTTTTAAGATTATACTTTGTAGTTATGGAAACCTCCGGAATACGGAAAACCAACCAGGTCGCCAATGTATGATGTTACAGATTTTTGAGGGCTAGGAAATTTGACATTGAGAAAACAAAGCAAATGTGGGCTGATATGCTCCGATGGAGGAAGGAGTTTGGAACAGACACAATCGCAGAGGTATTCATTGAAAACTTAAGTAATTCCAGATGTTTAAACAGAACAAATGGTGGAGATCTCTGGTTGTGGCTAACACCCATGTGTCTGAATCCGTTTTGTTTGCTTTATTGGTTAAGGACTTCGAATTCGAGGAAGCCGATGAGGTCTTAAAGTACTACCCCCATGGACATCATGGAGTTGATAAGGACGGACAACCTATTTACATAGAAAGGCTCGGTATGGTTGATTCTAACAAGCTGATGCAAGTCACGACAATGGACCGCTATGTGAAGTATCACGTACGAGAGTTTGAGAGGACCTTGGCTGTAAAGATGCCAGCCTGTTCCATTGCTGCTAAGAAGCACATTGACCAGAGCACAACGATTCTGGATGTGCAAGGAGTGGTACGTAAGCTGTTTTTACTTTGTCTTAGGTCAACCCAAGCAGTTGTTTAATCATCACGCATAGAACGATAGAAACCAACTTACAGAAGTTCAACGCCCAGAATTTCCAGTCGGTTGTGCTTGTAGGTTTGTCAACATTATCGAAAACCATCTTTTAGCGGGTTTTCTCCCCTTTCTTCTGGAGCGAATGTCTTTTACTTTTGGAAGAGGTGTATCCTAAACTGCTTCACCACTAACGCTTGCTACAGGGGCTTAAACAATTCAGCAAAAATGCAAGGGAACTTATGACGCGCCTTCAGAAGATTGATGGGGACAATTATCCCGAGGTACGCATTGTTAACTCTAGAAACTCATGTGTCTCAAGCCTCTTGGCTGCTACCTTAGCCTGAATTATCGTACTCTCCATCATATAACTGATATTGCTTCTGCTCATTGTAGAGTCTGAACCGCATGTTCATCATCAATGCTGGATCTGGGTTTAGGCTCTTATGGAATACTGTCAAATCGTTCATTGATCCCAAGACCACGTCAAAGATTCATGTAAGCATTTGTCTATATTCTAGTTCCAAACTACCACTGGTTTTGATCAAGTAATGAGGTAATAAATCCACAATTCATCCACCAGGTCCTTGGCAACAAATACCAGAGCAAGTTGCTTGAAATTATTGATGCTAGGTAAATCTCTCTCCATTTCAAGTCCCCATGAAATTCATATTTTGCCTATCCTTGTCTCTTATTCTTTGAAAAGCTTATCTCGCACAATCAAGATTTGCGATTACAACTCTTCTTCAATCACGAGATCCTTCTTTTCTAGCTATACCCTGATAACAAAAACTAATAATACGCTTGATGGCATAATTTTGCTCTAAAATTTCTATTGGATGTTTTAAACACTTTGTTTTCTTTGATCTTTGACAATTGACAGTGAGCTTCCAAACTTTCTCGGTGGTACCTGTACCTGTGCAGACAAGGGTGGTTGCATGCGTGCCGATAAGGGGCCATGGAATGATCCAGACATTTTGAAGGTAAAACTTACTATCCTACTTGCTCAGGAAAAAAAAAACGTAGTATGCTACTTAATGATTGTTCAGTGTAATGAATTCTTAATTTTCTTTTTTGTCTGTGCAACGTGTAACATAAATGCATAATGAAGTATGTTTTTCTGATACGCTAGATGGTTCAAAACGGCGAGGGCAAATGCACCAGTAAGACACTGTCAGGCATAGAGGAGAAGACAATCTCTGAAGATGAGAATGCATGCCCAAGGGTAATCAGTTGAAGTTCGTCTTCCAATTTGTTTGCAAGTTTCTCATTTTGTGTTAAACTCATATAATACTCTCTTGGCCGTTGCTTTTGAATTGTGCGGTCTGTCTGTCTGTCAATAAGTTATTAATTTTCTAACACTTGTTTAATGCTATAACGTGTAGAGATATGATTCTTTCAACTCCGAAGAAAGTGATATGCAATGTCCCTCTTCAAGATTTCTAAGAGATTATGCAGAGGATCCAAAACTCTCCCCCGTTCCTGAAGAAGTAGGTTTTCTGGACTTATTATCCCATTCGGGTCATCCAAAGTTATCTCCTACTTAGCATGATGAAGTTAGTTATAATCTTATCGACTGGATCAACTTTAATATCCATACATGAAGACTATGTTATCGAGGTTAAGAATTGCAGTAGAAACCTTCAAGTATTATATTTTCGGGTAGACCATAGGAAATCTTATATTTTTCATGAATTGAATTTCTCTGGTACCCTTGTTTTTTTTATTGTTCCAGGCATCTCATTCTCAGTTCACCGTATAATAGACGGATTAGGAGGGGCAAGTGGCCTCGAAAGAAAAAAAAATTAAGAAAAAAAAGGAGTGAAGTAGTTGTAACTTTATCTTTTTCACATAAATACAAGCTCTGTCGAAGTCTGGCAATTTCCATACAGATTGTTACCTATGCTCCTTATATCAGTCAATGAATATACTATTGCACATTGCAGGTTGCCAAGGCCAAAAAGTGGGATAGTGTCTATAACAGCTACGTTCCGATGGTCGACAAGCCTCTGGATACCTCTTGGCCAAAATCACTGAAGAATGACAAATTTTCCGTTTCCAAAGGTACATAAGTTTCGCTTTTTGGTACTTATGATTTGCAGTCATACATGTACATGATTATAACTGGAAATATGCCTATTGTTCTAACTTCCCCGGTTTCCATGTAATTTCATGTTGCAACCTGTTCTGGTTGGACATAGAATGGTTAATCCTACTTGAAGGATTTTCAGTTTTTCAAAACAGCTGTGTAATTGGAAAATTTCTAGGTTGATCTAGGATCAATATTGACGATACAACTTCATTTCCATTGCCACAGACACTTTCTCGATCCATAGTTCTTGCAAGACTCCTGAAGGACTAAACAATCCAATTATTGGGGGACTCCTGGCATTTGTCATGGGGATCGTCACTATGGTCCGCTTGGCGAGGAACATGCCAAAGAGAGTTACCGAAGCGGCCATCTATAGCAACTCCGATTACTATGATGGCATGATGGCTAAAGGCCATCAGTTACCAGCACCTGGAATCTCCAGAGCTGAGTACATGTCCATGATGACACGCATGGCTGAATTGGAGGAGAAGGTGAATGTTCTCAGCAACAAGCCAGCAGTGATGCCACCCGAGAAGGAGGAGCTACTGAACACTGCACTAAGCCGTGTTGAAGCCCTTGAACAACAGCTATCCTCAACTCAGAAGGTACTACCTGATTGTACAGAATCTATTTACGAAAATGGACAGTAGATTGACAAAGACAACACTCATTTGGATAACCAAATGCATTACTGCTTCTTTTTCTTCGTGCAGGCTCTCGAGGATTCTCTTGTCCGACAGCAGGAGCTCATGGACTACGTTGAGAAGAAGAAGAAGAAGAAGAAGAAGAAGAGCCTGGTACGTTACTAATCTGGGATGTTGCTTAGTCCTAATTGCACACTTTTTTTGCAGAGAGAGTAGAAATGCTTTCATTTGTTAACCCTGTTTTTGGATTGTGATTGCAGAATCCATTCCGCTGGTGAGGTCATGCATGCTAGGTGCTATAACTCCAAATAAAAACTTGATCAGTACGTAGCTGTAAGTTGGCGGCTATGTTGATTTCAGCCCCCTCGATACTATTTAATGCAATTTGTTGATGTTTCATATTTGTTTTGTCCAAAGCAACTCAAAAAGGGTTTTGTATATTGAAAAAAGAGTGTTATTCTTTCATTGTTGTGCATATCTTGAATAAAAATACTGCCATGGCTCTCCTTATCGTCATGCGTTTTTGCAGTTTCCTTTCTTCCCGATCAAATGAAACAAACAGAAAAATCCACTGCGGAAAGTTTTGACTGTATGAAAAAAGATTGATTTTGTTGTGCTTCTTGGATTCAACTCTTCATTTCTCTTTTTAAACTCTCAACATCCACATCTCTGTCTCTCCATGTCTATGCAGTCACGCTAGCTTGGGAGTATGGGGATCCCAAACGCGACGGTGTCGACTTTCTTTGGCATGTAACTACAACACTCGTTGACAAAAAATATAAGAATGGTCTTAATCTGTGTTTGTTTCTACGTAAATTTAAGAAGATAAGAAAATATTTACATCTTGAAATATTTTCTTAGAAAATAACCAAAATTTCATTGTTTGGTAGAGACCTAGAAAATCATCATGGAAATGATTTAACCAGGACTGAAGGTGATTGAGTGCTTTGAATTAGCCAGGATTGAGGTAGAGAGGGGCAAGGAAGAGTGGAAGAGTTTGGAAAATGACTTAGTTGTTTTCAGCCTTGCAGGGTAAAAGTTACCATTGACTAATTTGAAAATATCCTTTCACCTCTATTTTTTTGCCCCTGGGAAGCTGAAAATATTTTCAACGAAGACATCTTAAGGCGAAACAAACACATTTCTCAAATAAAATAGATATCAACATTTCAATCAAGAAACGGTAAGTTAGAAGAGTTACAGAAGTTAATTGACTCAATAGAAGATACTAAAGATAATCTCAAACCGGAATAGAAGAAAACATATGAGCAAAATAATATTAGATTGGGAACTGAGACGATATACAAAGTGCTTCATTGGAAGTTTCCAGTTCAATGTTCCTAACCGGCACACATAAACGCCCTTCCCATGCAAACTCGCTATAGCATCAAACACGACTCAAGGTTCACGAAATTTTACTCTTTCGAAACAACATTACAGCGGAGGCACGAGTTACGAAAACCAAACTACAGCAGCATTCCTCAGAAATCCAATGCCTTTCACGTCTTTTTACAACAAGGTCTGTTAGATGATGTATGATGTATCCGCTGCACGATCAAAACAAATCTTCTCCTGCAGTATCTTCCCTTGGCCACATATTTCACAAGCAGAACTTCTTTTTCTGATTAACACGCATGCAAAACATAGAAAAATATTAGCTACCAATCCACAAATCTCGGTAATCAAACAGCATATATAGTATACATAGATATGTATAATATATACATGCATAAACAGCAAAATCAATCCATCCACTTACCCGCAACTTGGCTTCCTCTTGCCTGTCTATGTAAGCAAGCAATTCTTCTTGTCTCATCCAAGCTTCATACAGAGCCTGCTCAGAAGAAAGCAGATGATCAATAACGCATCTTTCAAAAAATGCAGTGAAGTAAGAACTAGGCAACAGAAGTGTATGCGGTTATTCTTTAAATCAAATCCCAAATGCACCGACAAGCAAGGATTGACAAAGAAGAGAGAAAAGGGGGAATGCATGCATGGTGGGGCACAACACAACTGGGTGTCAAGAATCAAGAAATTGTGCACATGCATTTCTCCACATCATGAAAGGAGAATGCAATAGAGAGTTCTAAAATCGCCAATTGCTTGTCTAACATGGGTAAAAATAAATATATACCTGGCAGCAAAAATGTTGCTTTTTTTTTTCCTTCCTTTATAAATTGTAGAAAATGATTTATTTAATGCCTAATAGCCATGCAGAGGTCTGGCATACATGATTACGAGACAGGACACAGATTAGAACAGTCAGTGAACCTCACAATAAGAGCAAGGTAAAGGGGGTTGGGGGGCACGGCTTTCATGTAATTTTCGGACCCTCTGAACACAAGCCAAAGTGGGTGATAAATCTGGTAGGTGCGCATGGCGACAAAAAGAAATGAAAATGCATTGCAGTATTGAAGACTAAGCTTCAACAAATGAAAGTTAAGAAGGAAAACGTCAGGGGTGAAATAACCTCCAGTCATTAGATGCTTCCAATGCACATAGTCACTATCTACTGCATGTTGTGCCATCTTTGAAATCTGAGCCCGCATATAAATGATAGCCTCAACGTGCACTGGAAGATCCAGTGACTAGAGAGTATCTACCACACTACTAATTATAAACATCTGCTTTCATAGAAAAACAACAACATTAGGCCTTCAGCAATTGTACCTTTTTGGTAGCAATTAGCTCTGCCTCCAGCGCATCCACACGACAAACAGCAGCATTAAGCAATTCTGCTTTCTCATAAGGCATCTCAGATGGCTTTGATTGGAGTGTATCGACCTTCTCTTCAAGCTCACCAAGCCTCTTCAGCAAAGAAAAATGGAGATCTGCCTCTGCATAAACTGGAGTTAGTGAAGGGGGGTGAAATTCCTCTTGTTCTGTTGCATCAAGAGTGAGTGAAGGAGAATTTTGATGAGATTGAGTTTCAGGAAGCTTCTTTATCACACAACCAGCCACTGAATGAAAGAAGGTGAAAAGGGTCATGAAGAATGTCACAATGGCCACCAAAACCCGAGCACAAATCCCGTCAGGCGTCTTTTGGGTCTCAGGTAGGGGAAGTGTCCCTGCATATGGAAATTAAGCTTCTTATGCCTAGGATACAGAGCACACACTAAGAAAACGAACAAGACAAAGTATCGAAAGGCCAGTATAGACCCAATGTATTTAGGCCAGAGTACAAGGTTGTTTTAGTATTTTATTGGACAGAGTTGGTGCCATGCTTCTCCATGCCGGAGTAACACAAGAAGTACGAGATGCACTTCCTATAAGGCCTCTTCAAGTTCAGAAGGGACCGTATATGAAATTGTTTATAACTGGTTAGCTTCACAGTTTTTATGAGAGTGCAGGCAGATAAATGTAGTTGTCAAACAGTTGGTCTAGGATAAACTTTATAACCTTTGGAAGCATAAGGCCTCTGGGGGGACACTTGCTTCTTCCAGCTAACATCAACAGGCTTGTCAACCATTGGAACGTATTCATCATACCCTGGGAAGCTACCAGCATAGCTTGGCTTTCCAACAATCTTAGCCTGCATATCGAAGAAGTATGTTAAAAGGTAGGCAGTTACCACCAAACATGAGATTTCATTATTTAAGATAGCTTACAATAAACTCTTTCATAAAATGCCTTCTAGATTACAGCCATACATTGTCATCGGCTGCTTTCCAAATGAAAGAGGCGAGGTTCAAGATAATAAATAAATAAAAACACAGTGAGAAACCAATATGCTATACAACCATTACCAAACCGACCAATCGAATTCAAATCGAAACCAGAATTTAATAGGAAGCTCTCCCAAGGTCCAATTTCATTTTACCTCACGCAAAAGAAACATCATCAAGCCATTGCTGACAAACATCGATACCGTCGGCACAGCCACAATTTAAAAGGTCAGAAATCTACCTCTTCACGAACAGGAGTCAATAGAAGGTGTGAATAACATTTAATTGCTTTAGGGGAAGTAATGTCCTCAGCTTCAGATCCCGATTCAGCAGTGGATGTATCACTACCCCGTAACTGTTGGAAGACAGTTAACAAAGATAAAAATGAGAGAATTCTAGAAAGAGAAGAAATAAGTAAAATGTGGTTCCATCTATAAAAACTGGTTAATAAAGGCCTCACAATTGGGTATTGCGGCTTAGCATAAGCAATAACCTTCCCTTCACTGTTCAAAACTTTCACAACCTGCCTGGCACGCCGTGCTTCACCATTAAGCACCATCTGCAAAAAACAGTGGGCAGATAACCAATTGTTTGTCAAATAGATATCAGGTACAAATGGTCAACTAAAAAGCATATCTGACAGCACTGAAATCTGAACAGAATCCTAAGACAAAAATGTAACCTTTAATATTTCAGGGCTTTTCCATGGTCCCTTGTCAGACCTCAGGCAACCCCCCTGATCTGCACAGGTACAACTACCACCCAGAAATTCTGGCAACTCACTGCACAAATTGCAAAGATTTCCACAAGTTTTGAGACATACTAGTCAATATGAAAGGAAGATTAGTAAACATCGCGATATCAAACGTACAGTTAACATAGAATATTCATATACCACAAAAAGCCTCAGAACAAAAATACCTGGCATCAATTATCTCAAGCAACTTGTTCTGGTATTTGTTTCCAATAACCTAAAACAATTCCAAAGAGAAAATACTGATAAACAATCATAATGTATGAAAGTATGGGAAGGGGGGGAAAGGAGGAAAAAAATGGCATACATGAATCTTGGAAGTTGTCTTGGGATCTAGAAAAGTCTTCACAGTGTTCCATAGCAGCCTAAATCCAGGGCCAGCATTGATGATAAACATCTGGCAAAGAGTCTGCAAAGTAATAAGTATATCAGAATCGAAACCAGACATTAGACTTAACTTTTGCTAGCATGACTAATAGGGAATCCCTAAAGAAAAAACAACACAAAATTCAGAAGAAAGGAGACTGCATACCTCAGGATAATTGTCACCATCAATCTTCTGCAGCCGCATGACAAGTTCTCGTGCAGATTTTGTGAAGTTTTTAAGGCCCTGAATTATTAGCTATTAGAAAGAATAAATAAAGAAAATTTACACAACCTAATTTCTAATTAATATGAACTCTGCATTAAGACATTTATTTGCAGGCCACATACCACGCCTTGCACATCCAAGATTGTGGTGCTTGAATCTATGTGTCTCTTTGCAGCAATGGTACAAGCTGGAAACTTTATGGCAAAGCTTTTCTCAAACTCCCGCACATGGTATTTTATATACCGGTCCATGGTTGTGACTTGCATAAGTTTGTTAGGATCAACTTTTCCCAGTCTTTCAATGTAAACAGGTCTTCCCTCCTTGTCCACACCATGATGACCATGAGGATAATACTTTAGCACCTCGTCTACCTCTTTAAACTCGAAATCCTGACAAAATATCAATATTAAATATGGTGGAATATAATCACTAGGTACTGCAGATTTAGACAAAAATTCAGCTTGAATTACCTCCATAATAGTGTCAGCACCGAACTCCTTCCTCCACTGAAGCATATCGGCCCACATATGCTTTGCTTTCTCAATATCAAACTTCCTTGCTTTCAAAAACCTGCGAGTAACATAATCCATGAGAATGCTATTATTTACTTACTTTTACACAATGGAGAAGAAGACCACAAAAAATAACTGTGAAGGTCCCTCCAACCAATGCCAAATGAGAAGTGCAGGGGATGCAAGGAGGCATACTCCTAGAATATAATCAAACCATAGTATTTTATATGACATAAAAAATTTAAAGACAACTAATTCAAACATCTTCAAATTTCTAGAAGACCAAAAATCAAGAAAAAGCATGTTTAGGAAGCAAGTAAAAACCATCAAAAGGAAGTGGATCTACAATTCTTCCATCCTAATGATACATATGTTCAACCTGAAGATGAAAAACAACCCCATATTGACCCTAAGCATTTAAAAAAAAAAAAGAGAGAGAGAACGCTTCAAAAAGGAGCAAAACACATCCGGAAGAGTTTGCATCCATATGTAAAAATGCCACAAAAAGATGTGGGATAGAGCACCTCAACATCATATGATAATCATCATGTCCTTCTGGTAGTATTTCATCCAAAACTAGAGCTTGTCGAAACGCGTCAACAGCCTCTAGCTCCTCAACGTCCCTAACATCCTCAATGGAAACAGAGCTGACTCGGCCATCACTTTTTCGTCTACCCTTTTTCTTAAGAGAGTGTTTAAATTTGGTAGATGCATTGATCGCTTTCTTTCTTAAAGACCCAATTCTACTCCTCCTCTCATCCTCAGAGTTTTCGAAATCAGATTTCCTCTCTTTCCTCTCATCACTTCCAGAGGACCCTTCAAAGCCTGAAACAAAGGGACATCACAAAACGTCAGACAAGAGCTAACCAAAATTAAATTATAATATAGAAAAGGGTATCTGAAGAAGCTAATTTTCTGTCAGCACAATTCTGTAATTTAAATACTGAATTTCCAGAGGTTTGTACTTTAAAGCTATATAGAGTCGTACCCAAAACAACGTAAATGCACATATATTAGAACTACCTGTAACTACGCATCATCACACAGCCACTGAAGACCAGTGTGTTTAAGAAGAGGAAAAGATCACATACAACACCAGCAGTGGAACTTAAAGCAAGTGAACCAAAAAAAAGAGATATCAAACAATTCACGGATCCGTGGCCATAATCATAAACACCAACTCCAATAAATAAATTATTAAACGAGTTCATTGACGACTACTACACAAATTGCAGAATTTCTTTGGAACACCTGTCTTTGGTTCTTGAGAAATACGTAGTAGAAACTTCAAAAACTCTTAACGATGTTGTTCTAAATACTGGCAAATTTTACCATTAAAGAAGCCAATGAAAGAAATTATTCATTCGCCTTATTAGCCTAACCCCAAGTATTCTTTTTCTTATGCTCGTTGAAAAGAAAAGATAACTCATTCCCTTATTCTCGCCAATATTTGCGAACCATTTCTTGATAAATACAAATAGAATTATCGTTTCTCTTCTTTTTCATGTGTTTTGTCAGCAACAAAACAGGAGGCGAAAGTGAAACCCTAGAACCCCACCAAACTTACCGAACAGGATCAACGACCCTATACAAGACTACCACAAGAAGAACAGAAGAAAAAAGAACTTTTGGAAACTGAACAGGCACTCACAAGGCCTGGCGAACCGGTCCAGTGGGCCCGACATCTCGCGGAAAGAAGCTTCTTCACCCGTCTCCGATCAGTCACGCACTAAGCTCAGGATCAGTGAAGAATACTCGCATTCGGATCAGAAACCCCACAAAAGAGAGCGCCGAAAACTTTCGCACCCGAACTCTATCACCGATACGGCGGAGTGCAGTGAGGAGAATGTCAAGCTTCTGTAAGTGGAACTACCTCTTCGAGTGGATGAAGGGAATGAGAGCTGTCGCCACAGATCACGAGGAAGATCCCACGGTGATAAATGCGTTCCGAAATTCGTACCGATCTGAGCGCTGTAACGAGTCGCTAAGTTCGAGAGGAATCAGAACTTAGTCAAATCTGTGTCCTTAACATAAAAATTAAATAAATTAATTAATAATCGCCGATTAACAACCCGAGCAGCTGGGGAGAGAGAGAGAGAGAGAGGGTTAGAGACTCAGAGCGGCCGCTGTGTTAGGGGTTATAGATTTAGAGAGCGTTTCTTCCACGGAGCGATGGCTGACAGAGGAAAGGTGGACCCGGTAGGTATAATTCTCATAAGCGGGGCCCGCCGGCCAGTAATTTTAAATTGGTGAGACGGACAGATGGCAAGCGCAGAGGGGTGCGGGTGCATTGAATGAGGATCCGCCGGCGGTATGAGGGGGGGGTTTTCTAAATTTCTACTGTGATTGAGCAATGATTTGGTCACTGACGGTGAGAGAATCTGAATTAGTAATTGGTAGTTAATACTGAAACGTCGTTTCAAATCTAAAGGCTCGCGTCTAGCAACCTCGTAAGTAGGCCGACACTAATCCGTATAATTGGAGAGCCAGTACTTATTACACCAACAACCTTTTTTTTTCAGTTTTACTGGGTAAAGCGTAAAGGAATGAAACCACATGTTACCGCAACAACCGGGGAAGAAAAATTCTTCAAATCCAAGATTGATTATTGGCGAAAAAAACGGGAAAATAATTTAGTAAATTAAAGAGCTTTTCTCGCTGACCTACATTGGGTCATGTTCTTGTTCTCTTGTTAGACGCTCTTCGGTTTTGATGTATTTTGAGAATTTTTTGTGTTTTGAAAATTTTTAGGTGATGATAACTTTATTGGTATACGTGTTTTAATTATTTTTATGTAGTGTTAAAAATGATGTTTGGTTGTAGAATATTTTGTATTCTTAGAATTCAAAAAAATCCTGAAGATTTTTGTATACCGAACCGCCTCTTAGTCTTTTTTTAAAAAAAAAGTCTCAACGGTTGACTTCGCCTGCTCTATCCATATTGGGTCTATTTTTGGTAACGTTCGACTCTCTTCATCGGACGGTTTCAGGTGTAAACGAGTGGCTCAACTATATTTTTTTTTGAAAGGGCATTTAAGCCCAGTTTAATGTGCTCAATCTTTGTCTTTTTCCTATTAAAATTTCTTAATTTGTTTTGGCAAAACTTACGGGCAAACTTAAAGGGTCATCAGTCATCACCGGCCAGCTTGAAACAAGACAAATAGCATAACCTACCAATGTTGCGTCCTAGGAATCCACTATACACTAGGGGTAAAGGGGGAAGTTTTGTGGCATATTAATTTTAGACTAAATTACTCCACCAGTCCTTGAAGTTTAACATTTTCTCAAATTGGTCCCTAAGACAAGTTTTGTCCTACAGTATTCATGTGGTTTCTAACATTTCTCATATTAGTCATATCGTCAGATACGCAACGGAACTTGCATACGTGGCTGACGGATACCACATCAGAACCAATAAATACCTGACACGTGTCACAAAACGCCACATCATTAAAAACGTGGGTCCTGCATCTAATATGTCATTCCACGTTGGATTACACAAATCACGTAAGTTATCAATTGGTTCGACCCCTTCAATGTTCAAAACAACTAAAAACAGATTAGAAGGAGAAATCCCCAAATCACTCTCAAGCCTTCTAAACCAACAATAACCCTAACTCATCTTACCCTTCAATTAGCTGTCAGTTGCTTCATTGCAGGTCCAAGACAGGGGAGAGAGGGCCAGCTACTAGAACCGACCACAGTTTTCCGTATTTCTTTCAAATCACCCAATCATTCTTTGGATAAAATAGTTTAGACATGGACACATATCATCGTAGGCCCTAAAAAGTCAGAATTCTAATCAGTGGGCTTTTTCAAAATATATTTTTTATATTCTTAATTCAATAGAAGGAAATGACTTGAAAAAGAATACCAAAGTGCGTCTACATACATTGCCCAAGAAGAGTCAGACGATACGCTATTATGCTGATGAGACATTCCCAATTCCCCCCGGGCCTCTTCTAAAATTATTCTAGGACAATTATTTGGGAACAAAAGAATACAAATTGCCGAGAGTCAACTCAAGTGATGCTTATCCATAATTTATAATTATATGCACCGGGCAGTGACAGTTTTTAATTATTATAATCAATTGCTTGTGGCAGATACCGATAAAGAACTCAGAAGGGATTCATCCTACTGCCGACACGCATGCACCAACAACCCAACCCAACCCAACCCACGAAATGGGACTCATGGGAGACTACTGAGGAGAAAACCAACCCCTTGCGGTACAGAATTCACCAAAATATTATTTGATTGTTATAATTTTAGAATGTTAAAAATTTTGAAGTGTTAGAAGTTAATAAAAAAGTGAAAGAAGTAAATAAATTATTTGAATTAATTTTTTATATTTATTTAAAGTGAAAAGTGAGATTTGATAGAAGAGAACGAGAATTTTGTGTAGTTATTTATTGGAGCCAAAATTTTGGCTCCTGAACATCTTAGCTTCAGACTCTATCTTACTAAGAAGTAACATCCGCCCATCTACATATCATTACAGATTCACTGACATCAAATGACTTGCGGATGCAATTATGCGAAGCTAATTATACAATTATTAAGGGGATTGGCTGCTTTCTGTCACTCCGAAACATTAGGTGCAAAAAAGGGACTGAGCACAAGATACAAATGGATAATAGACCCATCAAGAGCCAATAATGAATACAATCATTTTACTAATAATCACTTTTGTACTGACTCCAGTCATAGACATCACCTTCACTTGCATCAGATTTCACTGGACTATGAACTTCCACAAAATCTACCTCCTCCTGATCCTTAACAACTACCTCCTCATCCTGCTCAGGTTTCGCCTCTTCCTCCTGTGTACCCATTATAAATTCCAGTGGTATGAATCAGTTTACTAATTGGAATCAAGAGTCGCATGGAATAACCAAAGACCCAAAAGCTTTAAACATAAAATAACTAGCTAAGTGCAATGATGAGATGCCTTGTAAGCCTGATTATGTCATGGTTACATGGCCTTGAGACCAGGCCTCTCAAAGCTTCATAAATATGTATTCTTTAACCATATTTTTTTAGAAGTTTCTATATGATGTAGTAGCACCTGGTCTCTTACAAAGCAAGTTATTACCTTAGCAGAACTTAGAAGAAAGCACCAAAAACCACACCTTAGTTTGAGCTGTCACTTCCTCCACATCCTCCTCACCAGTCACGCCAGCCATATCATCTATGTTAGAGTTTTGTTCTGCCTGAGAAGCTTGTTGCAGTTGCTCAATCACCATGTGAAAATGGGAATGGTCTGCAAAGGAAATTTACTTTGTTACAGCAAGTTTTCAATCACTAACTCCCATGACAGTTAGCTTCACAAAGCTTCCAACAGAGATAGAAGACTTCACCCTTGGCACGACTGGTCAGTGCTTCAGAAAGCCGTAAGGGATATTGACGCTCTTCCTTCTTAAATTTCAACTTGACTTGATGACGTGTTCGACCTGGGAAAAGTTGTTGTATCATAGCAAAATCCGTCCCAAATTGCCGAACAGCCTTTAGCACATATTATTAAAACAGACATTATTAGTTGAATTGCCATATAACTATCAGCAAACAATTTGCAATATGCCAGGCTTTTTTCAGAAAAGATGAAAACTGCTGCAATTATATCTTCATTCCAAGGAAAAACTATGTGCCCATGATAAAGTACACAATACTAACCAACTCAAGGAAGTTGATAAAATCAGAAACACCGTTCCCTTTGGCTCTCTCCACCACTATCTCAGGTTTTATTTTCGACCTACATTTGTTTCTGTTTCCTTTATTTATTTATTTTCCTTCCCACGACCACTCCATCTTCAACACAAATCTTTTTTTGATGAATGTATGGAAGGTGTTTATACTGCAGAGTATGCAGAAAAATCCCACAGGCTACTGCTTCTACCTTTTTTTTATAAGTTAAAATTTATTAATAAAAAGATGTGTTAACAGTACGAAAGGAACAGACTCCTTATTTTCTTTCACAACGATGGCAATCCTAAAACTTTGTTATATCTCGAGATCCTTATTGATAGATGGCCCTTAATGGAAACAACAAATGAATGAGATGTTGCAGCTGCATACCTCATAGAACAGTTCCGTGTCTTGTTTTGACCATCTTGTACTGGGAGTTTTGTCCATGAAAGACTGGTAATTAATGAGAGGGTAGCTTGGTTGATCATCATCAGAACCTCTGCCTTGTTCTGAAGCAAAGGTCTCCACTCCGGTATAAGATGATTCCTCGTTGAAGGACTTCTGCGACCTGTGCAGAAAAGAATTGCAACAGAAAAAGTACATCAACGGACTGCATAAATCCAGTTCCAATGAGACATAATTCAATGGACTTCACCAGTTCTAATAAGACAGAATTACTCACTAACAAGCAAGTCAACCGGCTTTTCTGGTTCTTTTGCCAGAATAAATATCTTATAATAACAGTTTTCTTGAAGTTCTAGATTTTATTAAATACCACACATCAAAATTCATGCCAAACAACAGCATCTGACAGTCAAATGACTAAGTCAGAAAGTCCCCTAACCCCACTAGGACCCCACTCTCCCTCCCATAAAACACCATCCTATAATTAAAAATAAAAAATGTGATAATGGAAGCATTGAGTGGACTACTTGAATGGATATCCAAATCTTAATCGCATACAATCTATGAAAGCTTAAGACGGAATATACATCAGATAGACTTTATTTGGAGGATCAGCATAATGATACATAATAAAGGAAAATGCGTGAAAAACTCAAAGGTTATTAGATGTCTGTGAATGCACTTATCAAAAAAAAAAAAAAAAAGGTAGCTACTCAACCTTAAGGTCAAGGCAGAAAAAATTCCTATTTAAGAATTCTGATACCTTAAATTGGTTGAGGATGTTTTTGATGTTGCTGCCTCTTTGCTCTGGCATGGGTGGACAGTTGGTAAACAACCAACAAAAATTAACAATTTGTCAGCAAAGACAGAGTAAATTGAAAGGGAAATGCTTCAGATTAAAAACATAAACAGAGTGATGTTCTCTTGAAACAGGCTCATCACAAGAATGACAGTGCAGAATATATACCGCTAATCGCTCCTTGTACTCTGCACGCAGAATGAGATCCTTGATAGGCAACTTTTGAGGGTCAATATCATCCTCTGGGGTTTCAAGTAAAGCCTTGTCCACTACAAAGGAAGCCATTTAAAACTTTGATAATATACACTACGTTTTGTATTGAAATATGTGCATACGAAGTCATTGTCTTACAATCTTAGAGAGCCAGAAACTAGATTTACCACGTCTTCTGCTTCGACGAGTTGAATGAGGAAATTTTTTGGGAGGTTTCTGGGTCGACTGGTCTGCTGCTTTGTTGCCCTTTTTCCGCTTTCGTACAGGTTTGCCATGTTCAGCCTCAGGTTTCTTTGACTTTCTTGGACCTTTTTTATTCTGGGACATACTCTCTGCTCTATATTCCTCGTCTTCCTCTTCATCCTCACCCTCATCCATATTGGAATTGCTGGGAGGAGGTTCAGCAGAGAAGCCACCATTTTCATTAGCTTCAATAACCGGCTCATCAACAAGTTGAAAAGCCACTCGTTTCCTCAGCTGCCTTGATGATTTGCCACTTTCATCTTCTCCTTTTCTAGCCTTCACATCCTAGACCAGATTAAAATATTTGAGCAAAATATTTCATTATCTGTCAAACAATAATTCAAAGCAAACTTTCATCACTGAATTACCGCTTCCACAGGGATTTCAGAAACATCTTCTGAATGCAGAATATCCCCCAAAAGAGGACCATCTGGGTGAGAAGTTTCTGCAACATTTCTCAATTCCTCATCCATTGGAATTTCAGAGGTTGGTTCCGATGTAATAAATCCATCAAACCTCATGGAGTAATCTTGTGCAAGGTCAGCTGGCAAAGCAGGAACTGAGCCCTCATCAATGAATCCAGCTCCAGAAGGAACCAACTCAGGGGCTTGCAAATGCATAGTAGACACAACTTCTAGGTGAGAGATATCAGTGCTTGGTCTCTCTCTTATTGTTTTCATCTTGGGCTTGGGTCTAAATTTGCCAGCATGTAATCCTAGACATAGAAGAAACAAATAAAAACCTAAAAGCGCAACATAGAGCAAGAACGTGTAAAGCACCAGCTTATTTGGAGCATACCAGATAAAATATTGTCCTCGGGCATAAAATCTAGGCCTTCCGTGCCAGGAAAGACACTGGCTTCCTGGAACAAATCGCGACCTCAACTAAATTAGTGTAAAGAAAAAAAAAACATTTTTTCATTTTTTTATAAAAAAGTACTCGTGAGATTACAAATGTTCACCTCTATTTCGAACCTTCCATTATCAATCTGAATATCGCCATCCTTGTTGATGAAAGCAGCTTCCCTCCGGGTTACTGTATCTTGGGTGAGATGGGGATCAGGGCAAGCGCAAGGCTCTCCAACATCACATGTCCGACATGCTGCAAAGTCAACAGAATCACAAGCTCGACTACCAAAATTCTCCTCGGCATCCTTAATATTGACAGCAAGAAGAGCTGGCACTTCTGAAAGACAAAGAGAACCTTCCCCATCTTCATTAGAATTTTTTGTGACAGCATCA
Organism: Myrica gale; assembly: GCA_963930655.1. Taxonomy (NCBI): domain Eukaryota; kingdom Viridiplantae; phylum Streptophyta; class Magnoliopsida; order Fagales; family Myricaceae; genus Myrica; species Myrica gale. The sequence continues at coordinate 8,543,897 of OZ005606.1, read as the reverse complement.
GAAAGAATATCATCAAAGGGCTCCAATTCAAAGCTCATGGAGTCTACCTAAAGCCAACAAAATTTTCAGTTAGTAGAAGTTCGAATCCAATAAGTAATATGTCAAAAGCAGATTTGGCAAAAACATATCTATACCTTGGATGACAATATTCCTATGCAAGAATGCCAACCACCAGTGATATCAGACGTCGCAAACTCTGCATGCAGAGCATCTTTAGAGCGAGCATCCTCTCCTCCATCAGTGAGTTGTGATGAGGCATCAAATAATTCCAAGCTTCTCTTGTCAGAAAATGAACCATCGCTGTCTTTTGACGGCTGTTTGGAACCCACAGTCTCTAAGATAGTGGCATACATGCCATCGACATTGGGCAATCTATTTTCAGCAACTACTGGTTGTGCGTCTTCTTTTGTATCTAAGCCTGTGGAGGTCAGTCTAACTGACTTTCCCTCTGTAGCATTTGAAGGAGCTGATGGTACTGATGTAGAAGTATTGTTTTTGCGGTGGGATTTAGAAGTGGGTTGAAACTTGCCACCAACCCTAGCTGCATCAGAACGTAAGGCAAACCTCTTAAACCAATTCTAGAGATGAAATCTTTATACAAGACAAGTTAAGAGTGGTGTGCCGGCATAACTTACATTTACTTGTAACGAGATCAAGAATATCATCACAAAACGGGTCCGAGTCCAACTGAAACCAACAGGATTATTTGAATTTTAGTAACACTTAGATCAAGTATACTAATACAAAGAATGAGAATATAAAAATCTTACCTCTTTGGACAACTTCTCACAGTTAGAATGTGGATCACCAACGCCATTCCCTGAATGCAGATCATCAATAGAGTTTGTGACCTTTCTAATTACAGAAACTTCAGACGAGAGTCCCTCTAATGAGAAGCTTCTTTGGTCATCAGAGATTGAGGAGTCATTGTTTCGCTTCTTAGAACCCAAGATCCCAGGGGCAAGTAAGGACGAAGCAAAAGGATCTTTCAGCCTATGATCCACAGCATGACTAGCATGAACAGATGGTGCTGCATCTGAGCCAATGGAGATAAGCTTAGGCTCCAAGGCAGCAGAAGGGCCTACATCCAACCCCCCAGAATCTGCCTAAAACAAATAGTTTTATGGTATAAAGCTTACTAGTCAACTAGCAGCAATGGTGAATATAAACGAGGATATAAATCATTACCTCAATTTCCGCTTGTCTACAGCTTAATTGCCAGTCACAATTGATTTCTGACACTGCATCTTCTGAAAGTATAACACCTAAAGAGCCCACATCCTCACTAGTAGTAAGAACTTGAGAGAAAGGGTTCACTGATATGGTTTTTGTTGTATCACCGAAGCTTGGAACTCCTGAAAAGGAATCCTCATTTGTTTTTATGAGTTCTTCCACCGAGGTAGCTAGAGATGAATCAGCTGAATTATTCAATTCTTTATCTGCAATATCAACCGGCTGAATGGGTTGGGCTCTAGCCACACTGGTGATGGGTAGCATAACAGCCTTTTCCTTTGTATCAGTAATCATTGTCGAGTGAATTGAGCCAGATACTTCCTTTCTAGACCGTAATTTCCCCTTGGGTTGAAACTTACCACCAGCCCTAGCTGCTTAAGAATTTCATATTAAACCACCAACTGACTGAAACAAACACTCAGATGAAATACAAAAAAAAAAAAAGTGGTTTCAAAGGCATAACGTACTATGGTTGATGGTGGATTCACCAAGAACATCGTCAAAGGGGTCCATCTAAGGACCCTGTGAGTTTGTCTGACACCAGCACCAATGTTTACGCACAAAATTGGAAGCCTTGAGCCGTTTAGAAACCTTGGGAACTTGAGGATGCAGCAGTTTTCCTCTGGGAAACCTTCAATACACCTACACAGAGGGTGAAAACTTAACTTTATAGGAATGTTGGCAGACGTAAAAGAGTTCTACGAACCTCGAACTGAGTAACTTGGTAACATGCCATCATTTTTTTTGGGTGTATTTTGCAATCCTATTTGCGGAGGGAAGGGTGTCCTATAAATTTAAACTGCTTCAGAATTTTAGTAGAACCATAGCTTTCCGTAGCAAATTAACCACCCACAATTTATGTGAACCCCTGTCTCGGCACCTATTAACCCTCTATTTATGTTGATCAAAATGCATGATCAAGTCAATAGATTCCCACGATTTCTTTCAAGGGAATTGATAATGACGCTTAAAACGGAAATCCTAAAACACCTCAGTAACAGGTCGTCATTTCACCAAACAGATGGTTTGCAACGTATAGAGGCCATATAAAAATACAGAGCACATACCAGAAGAAGAAGAAGAAGAAGAAGAAGAAGAAGAAGAAGAAGGGAATACGTAGAAAGAAGAACAAAAATGATAGAAAGAAACACAACAAATAAATAAACCTGACCTGAATCCCAGCGACAGACTACAGTGAACAGAAGAAAAAGAAGCAGAAGCAGAAGCAGTAGTATTTCTAAACAGTGAAATAGTCTTGTTGGACGAGGAGAAACCAGCTCGGCGGCCCACCGTCACATATTGGGTTATACACCATTTCCAAACGTCAAAAATAGACGGGAAATGATGTACTAGCCCTAGTAGGATTGGGCTTTGCCAAAGGCAAGAGCCCAAATATGATGACAGATCTTCTTCTCCAACAAGTCCAATTCTGTAATGATAACTTCAAATTGGGCTGAGGTCAGTCTTGGGCCACGTGACCAGAACAGTGAAGAAAACACCACCCAAAAATAAAAATAAAAAGTGCTTAACCGTAAATTTTGATAGAATAGTAGTGCCATATTACCATGGAGTTGCCCCTACTAACTTAATTTCAAAGAGGAAAATGTTGAAGTTTGGATGGAAAAAATATTTATAAAAAATTTGAAGTTCTTAAACAAGTATTAAAATTTATAATATAAAAAAAATGTATTTTTTTTAAAAAAAAAGCATAAATCCGTATTATTTTACTTTTTGTCAAGAAATTGTGTCGATCTCGTATTGCGTGTGCATGACAGATCTTGAAACATATGGAGAGTGCAAGAGCATGGACCCGTTCCACACACTTTTTGTTCCTCCAAATTTTAACACAATAAAAAATTTCAATATAATATCTCTCATTATTTTTCACTATAATAAATATTAAAAATCACTTCTCTATTTATTTTTTTACCAAATTTAATATACTAAAATTTTAACATTTTAAAATTTTAGCACTAAAACACATCGCCGGATTCTAGTTGCTTTGGAAACATAAAGTGATTGAAAGAGAAACGCAAATGCTTAAAGCGAACAACCACGAAGTTGAGAGAGAGAAAAATATTTAGTAGTCTGTTTTGGAAAACATGAATCGTCTTTAGCGAAGCCGCATCAAACTGGTCCGCTTTCTCTTCTGACCAAGTGGCCTCTAGCAAACAGACAGACATAAACATGAAACGACAAGTTGTATTCCTAAGAAAGCTAAAGAAGCAGTGCATGTATGTATACACGTAAATCATGTCCACTGCAGTCAGTGGCGGCGTAACAATAAATGAATTTGAAGGGGCAACTGCTTAGAGAAAATAATAATTAAAAAAATTACTAAGTAATGAAAATAAAGTGTCTTAGGGGATTTAATGCAATCATTGACTCGGGTCTACTCTGCTTCTAATATTCTTTAACTAAGTCAGGGTTACGTTCGTTTTGAAAATTTTTATAGGATTTAAAATGTTTTGATAATTTTTAGGTGAGGTTAGAGTTATATTGGTATTTGTGTAAAAGTTGTTGATGTGTAAAAAAAGTAATGATATGTTTAAAGTTATTTGTTTTATATTTTGAATTCTTTTTATTAAAAATAAAATATTTTAAAGATATTTTAAAAAAAATAAAATAATCACTAAAAGACAAAATACAAGTGAGATGCGCAGGAGACATTAGGTTGCAGGCCTTGGTAATTGGGAGGCTCATTTTCATTTGGTTTTTGCCGAACAAGAATACTTTGAGATTCAAATCCTATGTTTTTTGTGAAACCGAACATCTCCCAAGCTTCCTATCCCTCACTCCATCTCTTTCCTTGTATCTTTGAATCTCTTTTGGACATGTGATTTTTTTTTAATCACTCTTTTGGACATGTGATGAAAGCAGATAAATGCATTTATCTATTTACTTAAAGTTTCGACCGTCTGATCTACAATCTTTTCTAAGTATTTTATCAAATTTTTGTATATGTTTCGTTTGTTGCAAATTACATCCAATATCCATGCATGCACCTGCCCAGAAGACAATAAATAACAAAATATAAAAAAAATGTAAGATATTATAATATTTTAATAGAAATTCAAATGAATTGTAGCAGCAATAACAATCTAGTTGTGAGTTTTCTTTATTCTAAAATATTGAAATCCTCATTTGTTTACTGAATTATAGAACAGATTGAATCATTTCGTAGCCCTACGGTCCCAGCGTAAAGGTTTCGTTCTTTTTTTTTTTTTTGCAGCATTTTCTATTCCCTTTTGTTCACTTATTTCCATAGATAGCTTATTTGAAGGAATCATTGAGAAAAATGTTTGGAAATAGGCAGAACAATGCGTTGTGATTTATGAGTCTATGACCTAAATTTTAATCGGTTAAATTGTTAATCTAATCACTAATCAGTAATCACAATCTGAGAGTTGAGAAAGAGACCGAGAGAGACTCGGCTGAGACAGTTAAACTTGAGAGAGACAAATAGGGAAAGAGAGTCGGCGCCGGCGACAGAAGAGAGAGGCATGGAGAGGCAGCAAGAGCCGACGGTGGAGGTCTGGACAGGGAGACAAATTAAAATTTCAGTGTTTTTTTTTACTAATTTTTTTTTTAAAGTGACAGAGGGAGGGTGGAGGAGGCAACTGGAGAGGGAGACACGAATTAAAATTTTACCGTGTTTTTTTACTAATTTTGTCTTTAAAAAAAAAAAAAAAAAAAAAGGACGGAGCGAATAGGCTTCGGGACGGGGAATGGGTTGGGGCGTGGGTGGCTGGGCAGTCCGCAGGGCTTTAATGGGAGCCAGACTGGGTTAAAGAGGACAGAGTTTTTTTTTTATAAAAAAAAATCATTAAAACGTTTTACATTGGACCAGTCCCCCAGACATGGCCCCTACAACCGCCACTAATTTAATTTATTATTATATACACGAAAATCATGTCCCGATATTACCCTGAAACGACAATATCTTGCATCGAGTTCAGGGATCAACCGTGACGTCGAAGACACCGGACGACGTCTTTTGGCTATCTATGTGCCGGAGCCCCGAGCCAAGAGGCGTTTCAACTGTCTCTTTGCTTGTAGACTGGGTCGGGATATTTGATCCCTTTATGCCTTTACAAACGACCCACTACTCCCATGAGCTTTCACTTTCCAGTTTCCAGATCTGCGGCTGCGCCCACGCCCAGTCGCCCATGCTTTTCTTCTCGACGAAGGAAAAGTTGCAATTGGAGGTCGATGCTCTGTACCGCCTCCCTCACAGAAAACGTCCCAATCTATCCTTGACAGTGACCGTAGTGGGACAGTACAGTTCTGCGTATGACCTTTCTTTATTTACCATATAACGCACAGTAGCGCCTTTAACGTACCTAATAAAAATGAGTGGAGATTACTTTTTCCCCGTTCACTGATTAGCGAGGATAATGGGGGTTCACGTGGGAAGTTACTGGCAGGGCCGGCTCAAGGGTAAGACAAATTAGGCGATGGCCTAAGGCCTCACCCTGAGCAAGGCCCCGTAAAGACTAAAAATATTTTTTTTATATTTTTTTGTTGTAAATGACCCAAAAATAAAAAGACAATTGAGTTAATAAAAAAAGACAAAATACAATATTTTCATATTTTTTTATCATGAGTGGAAATATATATTTCTTCCAGACTTCCTAATTTTTTTAGATATTTCTGAACTTTGATCAAAGAGAAAAAATGCCTTATAAATTTCTTAATTGTTCTAGTCATGGGGCCTTGATGTCATGAGGGCCTCATAAAAAATAATTAATGGGGCCTTTAATATTTTATATTAAATTTATTAATTTTCAGATAATTTTAAATATTTTATATTAAATTTTATATAAAAAACCTATTAATTTATTTTGCCTTAGGCCTCCATTTTGCTTTAGCCGGCCCTGGTTACTGGTTTGGCTGCCAACCCTTTTAAGAAACTGCAGATAAAGATTTAAAACGTCAGAAAGTGCATGAAAATGATCTTTGCTTCCATCAGTCAAAACTGGGGTTATAGAGACAAGGAACTGTTTGATAGGTGGGAAAATAAAATAAAGAGAGGCGTCTATTGTTTTTTGTTTAGTGTTTCTTGACGTCATGTTGTAAGCTGAGTCAAGATGAACAAATCCTAAATGCTAGTAGTTCCGTAGGAGTTTGAGCCTCTGTGGCCTATTTAAAATCTCTCAAAACTTTTCCTTATTCAAAGATGCTAAATACATCTTGACTTCTCTGTTTTATAATTATTGGGTTCATGAACAACAAAGACGTTCCGTAACCATATTAGCAACGAGAGACGTGTTTTATATCCAAAATAATTATTAAATGTAAAACGCATGGGGCATGGCGATGAGTATATATCCATCAAAATTCAAAACAAAACACCACCATCAATCGAAGTACAAAACGTACGTCTCTTCATAACAGAAAATAGTATTTAATGTTTGGTTTATTTTATTTTAAAGGTTTTTTCAGTCCTTTTTTTATCTTGTTAAGTTTTACTGTCAAATCGGCTGACGATAATCGTTTTTATTTTCTCATGAATGACTATTAATAAGAGATTTAGGTTGTGTTTGTAATGTTAAAATTTTAGGAGTTGGTAAAAAAGGTTGAAGAGAGAATGAAAAAAGTGAAAAAGTTAGAGAAAAAGTAATAAGAGAGAGAATGAAAAAGTAAGTAAAAAAATAAAAAAGTAAAAAAAGTTAGAGAAAAAGTAAGGAGAGAGAATGAAAAAGTAAGGATGTTAAAATTTTGGTAAAATTTTAGGTTTACACAAACACTATGTTAAAAATTAAAAAGAACTATGGATTATTTGGGAACCCTTTTTTTCTTAAAATGCAGCTAACATAATTTAAGTTTTACTACATAGACTCAAAACTTCAGTCAAACAGTTGGTGGACAAGAGAGCACGTGCTTCAACTAAAGGTTTGAGTTGGAGATGTAAACTCCACTCGAACCCAACGTTTGTGTACCAAAATTTTACTCCCTATAAAATTTTAACACAATTAAATATTACAATATAATATCTCTCTCCCCATCAAATCATTACTATTTACTATAAAAAAATTACCTCTCTCTTCACTTTTTCACTAAACCCAATATCTAAAATTTTAACAACACTAAAATTTTACAACACAAACACAAGGTGGGGTTATCAAACCGAGCTGACCCTCGACCTCACCTGTTGGAAATCGACTCGGAAAGTCAAGCTAGACTCTATTTTTATAATTCTATGGCTTAAATGCACTACATGTCCGTGTGATATTACTTCGTTGCAAATATGTCTTCGTAGTAAGAAAAATTTGTTTTATATCCCTGAGCTAACCTTTCAATTTAGAATATGCTTCTCCGTCAGTCTCCGTTTAAAAAATGAACAGTCGTAAGTGGCGTGACACGTCTCTCACTCTTCTGCACCATACTATCAGACACAGGCGGAGGGAAGGGGGGCAAACAGGGGCCACCGCCCCGGTTGGCTCCCCCAAACGAAAATTTTTACACCTAAATTTTTTATTTTTTAATTTTTTTGTATCATGCCTGCCCCCTTAACTCAATGAAAACCCCACTTATCTTTTTCTAAATTCTCGATTTTATCTCAATTTGTTTCAAATTGTCTTAAATTTTGTAAATTAAAGCTAATTTTCAAATGGGTTTTTTTGTTTTTTCATCCCAGTGAATTATTTTGCTGTCTTTTTAGCTTTTAAGTGTTTCTAAGAATAAATTCTTAGTTATGGGCTTGCAACTTCAATGCACAGTCTGTAAGTGCCCTGATTATTGAAGGAAACTATAAGAGGTTAATATATGTCTTGGAGTGTAGATATGTTGTGCAACCCAAATTTCATATACCGAATTACATGTTTTTTTCTCTTTTTAGTTTACTATTTGCTTTTTTTTTTCTCCTAAGCCAAGTATGTATTATGATTGTATTTTAATATTTTTAATATTTAATTTTTGATATTTTAACTCTTAAAATAATACCTATTAAAACAATTTATCATTTTTCCTCAGGAGTTTGTCCCTTTTCGATTATGTTTCTGACTCTGCCATTGCCAGTAGACCAAACCAGCAGACCACGTCATCTAGGACCGTTAATTTTTTAAACAGAGTCTGACGGAGGGACATATTTTAAATCGAAAAGTTACTTCAAACATATAAAACTAACTTTTCTCATCACAATATATTTACAACAAAGTAATAACACATAGACATAATAGTACATTTAAGCCTAATTCTATTGATTTCCGTACTACCAACTCGAAGAAACCGGGTCCTAAGCTGCGGGTCGGTTTAGGACTCCGGAGGTTTTGGAACTCCCCCTAAATTAAATCAAAATAAGAGGATCGACCATGCACTATGCATTTGTGCTGCCATAGTACCGTACGGTGTCCGTGAGACTCGAGAGAGATCTCGTCCATACTGGTTAGACCCAAGACAGAGGCAACATTGCTCTGAAAAGGGCATCTCTCTTTGTCTACAAACCAAAAGACAAAACGACCCCGTTCTATCAGGAAGGGAAAATACAAAACAGAAGGCTATTGTGGACAATCCGCAGCCCCAATGATCATGTCCTGGATTCTGGGTCCAAACTCCAATGACCCACCTACATCCCTAGACTGCCCTTTTCCAAAAGGGAGTCGTGTCAGTGCATCAATAGGGGACGTAAGACTGTAAAAGAAAAGGAAAATATCCGTCGGGTACAGAAGACGGTGAAAGATAGCCAAGCATTTGGGAAAGTGTGAACCTTTTTCATTGTCCATCGTACTTAAAATTATTATATACTTAAAATTTTATTAAAAATATATATACTCTTATAATTTAATATTTTAAAAATTATGTGAGATTAATATTTTAATCTCGCATAATTTTAAATTTTTTTATGAATAGATGCTATTCTCTAGATTTAAGAGTTTTGGAGCATCAAAATTTGTTATATTAATGGTGCGTTTGCACTAAAAATATTACAATATTTTTTATCAATTTATAATAAAATATTACAATATAATGTCTTTCTCTTATAAAAAATTATAAAAAATATAAAAACCCAATACTAAAAATTTTTCAACACAAACACAACCTAAGTGCGTAAATAGTAAAATGGATTGGTGTAGTGGGATATTTAATACTAAAAATAAAAAGAATACTTTTTAATATTTTTAAGATAATAAAAATTAATAAATAGCACATGCTTTGATGACTGATAAAAAATTACAAAAATATAAAAATTCAATACCAAAAAATTTTCAGCACAAACAAAACCTAAGTGCGTAAATAGTAAAATGGATTGGTGTAGTGGGATATTTAATACTAAAAATAAAAAGAATAATTTTTAATATTTTTTAAGATAATAAAAATTAATAAATAGCACATGCTTTGATGACTGATAAAAAATTACAAAAATATAAAAACTCAATACCAAAAAATTTTCAACACAAACACAACCTAAGTGCGTAAATAGTAAAATGGATTGGTGTAGTGGGATATTTAATACTAAAAAGAAAAAGAATACTTTTTAATATTTTTAAGATAATAAAAATTAATAAATAGCACATGCTTTGATGACTGATAGGTGAATTCTCATAATACAAAAAATTCTACAGTTAAACATCATTTTTAACACTATATAAAAATAATTAAAACACGCATACCAATAAAATTAACATCACCTAAAAATTTTCAACACAAAAAATTCTCAAAAAACTTCCTAACCTATCACTCTCTTGAAAAACAAAATGGAGCTTAAATCTAAGAAAAACATGAGATTCAAAGTTAAAAAAAAAATTAAATACGCCTTGGCAGTGTCAAAAATGAAATTTTAAGACTTTAACCTCCGTCATGTAATCTCGTATTGTTGGTTCCCAGCTGGACCTGGACAGTTGCGAGTCTTCTCTTCTCCCCCACCACACATGTCCCATCAACTTTTTTCAACTACTTTTTCTACGGGGCGATTCCAAAGTTCTTTTTCGCCTTTATTTTCTCATTTTCTTGTTTTAGACTTCCTTTAAGAAAAATTGTAAAATCATTTAATTCATCACCTTGCTAGGCCGTTTTGTTCTATAAATTCCCCAACCCACTGTCTTCAAAGTCCCCTTCTCTTTCGCTTTCTGTTCCTTCTTTTTCTTTTACGCTTCTCTTGCAGATATTTTGTAGTATTGCTTCGTAGGGAAGCTCTGGCTTTAATCTGAAGCTACTAGCTACCACTTCTCGGGGTTCTGATTTTTTCAAAGTCCAAAACCCTCTTGCAAGCCTGTCGATTTCTTTTATTTCCTTCGGAGATACTTGCTCCTTTGAAATCTCAGAAAAATTCCGTCTTTTGTATGTTGGGTTGGAGTTTCTGAGGTCATCTCTATTCTCGAAATCGAAGTCTACACGGTTTATCTTAATGCTAAACATTGTGTTCTTGATGTTTGAGATTCATGTTACCAATTCTGTGTGAAATTCTCCTTTCTGGTTGCATGATAAATTCTGCATTCAGGCGGAGGACCCACTTAGTTCAATCATTCTCAGTTGTCTTCCTGTACTGGTTGTACTACGTTTCATGATATTTCTCCTCTCAAGCTCCGAGTATTAACCTATTATACTATAATTATAGTACTATTATCTGCTATAATTAGTGGTTTTGATTATATCTAGATCCTGCTTATCTCTCTTAGTTTACTGTTGCTGTCAAAAAAGTCTGCACAATTTTCTGTGGTTCATGGCTTCCTCTAGTGGGACATCTTCGGGGTCTTCTTTCATCCAGAACTCGGGCTCTGAAGAGGACTTGCTAGCTTTGATGGATCAGAGGAAGAGGAAGAGAATGATATCGAACCGAGAATCCGCAAGACGGTCTCGGATGAGGAAACAGAAGCATTTGGACGATCTGATGTCCCAGGTGGGTCAGCTCAGGAAGGAGAACCACCAGATCATCACCAGCGTGAACATCACCACCCAGCATTACTTGAACATTGAGGCCGAAAACTCAATACTCAGAGCTCAAGTGGGTGAGCTTAGCCACAGATTGCAGTCCCTGAATGAGATTATCAGTTTCTTGAATACGAGCAATGGTGGTTTTGCAGCTGGGGACTCGAGCACCTTCACTGAGCCAATCGACAGCCTTTTGAACCCAATGAATCTGTCGTATTTGAATCAGCCTATTATGGCCGCTGCAGACATGTTCCAGTACTAGTATTGGTGTGTTTCTTGGTGTTTTAATTGCAGTAAGAGAGAGGGCTTTTTTATGTTATAGTTTTTAGTGCCTGGCCTATGGTTAGAAGCACCTCTCCTAATGGAGGTGGTAACAAATAAACACTGTATTATGCCCTAGTGCGTCAGTCCAGCTGTATTTTATAATGTATTATGTGTCTGTAAACGGTGGCTTTCTCATTATTGTAGTGGGTTGCTGTTGCTATTGCTATTTTTATAATAATGTCGACTAAGTTTCCCTCGTAACTCTGCCCAACTGGTGTGAATGTTAACAATAATATCTTTTCCTTTCGTTTGACTAAATAACAGATAAACAAGGGCTCTTGTATAAATCACGACAATTTAATGCCAGCAATGAATTATACTGCTGTTTTATCTTTTTGTTTGACAAAGTAAACAGAGAACGCGTAAATGTCAATAGGCCCGTAAATTTTTGGGCCAAAACCGACCAAAATAGGCTGAAAATCGACCCGATCAGGCCGGTTTTGAGGCAATCCGGTTCGACTGTCGACCCATTTTCCTTCAGAACCAAGTAGATCAGTTCGGCCCAAGGTTCTGTGAGCCGAACCGCATCGAATCGAGGATATATCTGTAATTTTACCTTTTTTTTAATAGTAAGTGAATTAGTGGGGCCACTCTTTCTTTCCGTCGTCTATTCCCCCTTTCTTTTATGCTGATTAGCCCCTCGATGCCCCCTCCTTCCCCAAACTGAATCCCTAGCCACCCCCACCCCAGCCGACGCCTCTCTCTCTCTCCCTCTCTCGAGAATTGGACAGCAAGAGGGCCTTATGCGCTACTGCCTAATTCGGACATAATACAATTCCCCAAATTCAAGTTTGCAGTCGCAGGAATATCTCTCAAACTCGATTTTTGCTTTCTTGCTATCAACATGGTGAATCGGTGATGCATGTGTAGTTGGTTTTGGTCTGGTCATGTTTTGTCACTTTGTGATATGAGTTTATAGTGAATCTTTGTTTGGTCTGTTTGTTCCCTTTGTTATGAGTGTTTTGTGATATGGGTTTGTAGTGAGTCTTTCTCTCTCTCTGTCGCTCCCTTTGTTTGTCAATTTTGTTTTTTTTTTCCGTTATGATTTGAGTTTGCACAGGGACCGACCGAAGCCGTCTGCCTTCAGTCCGGCCGGTCTATGAGCCAACAATGTGCTTACTAAGAATGAAAACGACTCTCTTCGATGCATAGGAGCCAAGATAAACGAGATAGAGGGTATTGAGGCTGAATGTTAAATCTTCATTCAGTTAAGTTTGAACAATAGAAAGAGCAAATCATTTCCTTTTATACAAGCTTACACGTATAGGAAAGCTCTGGAAAACAAAATAACAGAATAAAAATATCTATACAACAAAAAGAATAAAAAAAATAATGAAGAATTGCATAATAGAAAAAGATTCTTCTATCCTACGTCATTCTGTTGAGCTGGGTGAGAATCATCTGCGGTTGTTTGTAGAGAGCTTGAAGGACACGCTCGATTGTGTGAGCTGGAGGAGCTGAGAGGGGTTGACTCCAATACCCCCTAGAAGATGGACAATATATGTTTGAAACGCCCATATTGAGCAAGAGAGGAAGAAAAATCGTGGAAGACAGAGGTTTTGTGAACAAGTCCTCAAGCTGAGAGGCAGAAGGAACATAAGCAGTAGACAGAGTACCAGCAATAATGTGATCACGTACCAAGTGACAATTGAGCTCAATGTGCTTGGTACGTTCATGGAACACCGGATTATAAGAGATATGAAGGGTAGCCTTGTTGTCACAATAGAAAAGAGCGGGTTGTGAGTGCTGAATACCAAGATCAGTGAGGAGATACTCGAGCTAAGTGAGCTCACAAGCAGTAGTAGTCATAGAGAGATATTCAGCTTCTACGAAATTTTTGGAGATACTGGACCGTTTCTTGGATTTCCAGGAGATGAGAGAATGGTCAAGTATAACACAATAACCAGTGGTAGACTTGTGTGTATCCGGGCAAGAAGCCCAATCATAATCGTAATAGCTAATCAATTGCAAAGGAGAAGCTGCTGGGAAAAACAGACCTTGACCAATAGAACCTATTATGTAGCAAAGAATTTTATGAGCGGTTGTGAGATGAGGAACTCGAGGCTGTAACTTGAATTGGCTGAGTAAGTGCACTGAGAAACATAGGTCAAGCCGAGTGACTGTCAAATAAAGAAGACGACCAATAAGACAACAATAAATAGTAGGATCATTGAGAAGTTGTCCATCATTCTTAGAAAATTTTATATTTTGATCCATCAGGATGGTAGTGGGCTTGCATCCAAGAAAACCGGAGTCAATCAGTATGTCGAGCGCATATTTACGTTGACAAAGTTGTATACCAGTAGAATGATGAGTCACCTCGATGCCAAGGAAAAATTTCAGAAGGCCAAGATCTTTAATATGAAATTTAGAATGAATAAATTGTTTGAGCTGGTGGACATCGAGAATATCATCGGCAGCCACAACAATATCATTTACGTAGACAAGCAAGGCCATAAAAGGGAACCATACCGCTTGATAAAGAGAGACTATAATCTGATTTGGAGGCAAGAAAACCATAAGATAAGAAAGGTTGAGAAAATTTCGCATACCACTGTCTAGAGGCCTGTTTTAGTTTGTATAAGCTCTTTCGAAGAAGGCAAACTTCGTTTAGCCGAATAGGTTCATAACCAAGAGGAGGTTTCATGTACACCTCTTCATAAAGGTCCCCATGCAAGAAGGCATTGTGGACATCGAACTGATGGAGAGACCAGCCTTTAATAGAAGCCAAGGCGAGTAGATTTCGAACCGTAACGATCTTAGCAACCGGTGAGAAAGTCTCATGGTAGTCGAGACCTTCTTGCTGGTTATAGAGGTGGAAGAATTAAACCAAAGTGGGTCTGTATATAGAGGTTGACTCGGAAGAGTCGGAGAGATGTTTGAAAGAGCAGTGTTGGCAGTATCTGGAGGTGGAGTTTTATAGGGAAAAATATGTTCTGAAATGAAACATCACGGGAAAGGAAATTTTTTATTAAAATGAGGTCAATAAGTTTGTAACCTTTGACGCCAGATGGATAACCAAGAAATACACACTTTCGGGCATGGGGATCAAATTTTTGGCGATGAGATTTTATATTAGCTGCATATCAAAGACATCCAAAACTACGGAGGTGAGTGTATGAAGGAGGATGACCATATAGTAATTCATATGGAAATATGTTATGAAGTTGAGGAGAGGGGGTACGATTGATAAGGTAAGATGCAGTAAGTATCATATCCGGCCAATAAATGAGAGACAGACCAGATCGTATTTTGAAAGCTCGAGCAATGTTAAGGATGTGCTGGTGTTTGCGTTCAACAATATCGTTTTGCTGAGGGCTGTCAACACATGTGAGTTGGTGAATTATGCAATGTTGATTGTAAAAATCAACTATAGCAAATTCGGGTCTATTGTCTGAGCGTAAACATTTTATTTTGGTTTGAAACTGAGTGCTAAGAAGGGAATGAAACGAGAGGAGAAAAGAGCGGGTCTGGGATTTGGTTTTCATTAAATATAGCCAAGTGCAGCGTGTATAGTCATCAACAAAGGTCAGAAAATAGCGTGCACCAGTATATACTTCTTGAGGACATGGCCCCTAGACGTCGCAATGCACAATTTCAAAAGGATGAGCAGTTTTATGTGAACTAGATGGAAAAGGTAAACGATATAATTTGGAAATTGGACAAACATCACAAACAAAATTCTTATTAGATTTAAAATGTGGTAAAGTGTTTGACAATAAAGATGAACGAGATTCAGACATATGGCCAAGGCGAAAATGCCACAATTTGTGTGCTGTTGGTGAAGAGGTAGATGCAGAAACAGTAGAAGTAGCAGCCGCTAGTGTAGAAGAAGGATCTTCGGTCAAACTTAGGTGATAGTGGTCATTGCATAGGTTACCCTTCCCAATCATTCTCCAAGTTGCTAGGTTTTGAATGAGACAATGATTAGGAAATAATAGAAAACAACAGTTGCAAGATTTAGTAAGTTGGTGGACTGAAATTAAATTTAAACCGAAGGATGGAATGCACAAGACATTTGTAAGAGTAAGATGAGGGGTAAACTTTACTGAACCAATGTGAGTGACTGCTGCAAAATTTCAAGTGGGCAGTTTAACATGTTTAGAAATTTTTGTTAGGATCAAAGTGTAGATAAAGAGGCAACATATCATGTGGTTTGTTACTCTTGTATCAATGATCCAGGGAGAATTCTTGACGTGTGAAAAAATGAGAGTGGAAGCATTAAAGCATAAAGGCATACCAGTCATGTGAGATTGAAGGTTTTCAGAATGGGAAAAGAATTATATTGGACATGATTTACAGAGGCATGTGAGGTCTGTGATTATAGAAAAACTATGAGTAGCTGAAGTTGATTGCTCGGAATCGACACTTGAGAATAATCTGAAACTGCATCTGGAAGGGTGACTTGGTTTGCATGGGAAACTGATCTCTGAGTAGGCACATAAAGCTTATGACCCGGTGGATAACCATTCATCTTATAACACTTTTCTCGGATGTGTCTAAAGAGATTGCAGTAGGTGCAGAATGGCCGGTCAAGCTCCGGATATGCCTTGAAACATCGTTCAAGGGTATGCTCAGATACCTTACAATAGGTACAATAATGTATGTCCTTCCGTTGAAAACTAGAAGGTTTTTTACTGTCATGAGAAGGAAAATGTTTAATAGCAAGTGCAATGGAATTCGAATGATCAATGGGAAGAGAAATTTGTTTTCTCTTTTTCTTCTTGTCGAACCACGGCATAAACCTCACTTAAGGTAGAGGTTTAATCAGTATGATTTGTGCCTTAATAGGAGTGGCTGATTCATTGAGACCCATTAGGAATTTTAATACCCAATCACGTTGCTGATTTTCCAGCATTGTCTTGAGTGCTCCACACGAACAGATGGGAATAAACTCAAAATTCTGAAGTTAATCAAAGAGACCCTTCAACTTTGAGAAATAGGCACTTACAAAATCATATCCTTGAGTAAGAGAGTGCATTGCTTGCTTAAGATCGTAAATGTGTGGACCATTGTTCTGGGCAAATTGTTATTCAAGCTCTATCCACAACTCAGAAGTCGAATCTATGTAAATAACGATATTTTTTATTTCATATGACATAACATTTTGTAGCCAAGTGATGACCATGTTGTTACATTCCAGCCAATTCTCTAAAAGAGGATCAGAAGGATTGGTAGGTTTAGTGATGGTTCCGTCGATGAAGCCTAGTTTCCTTTTGATTTGGAGTGATCGTCGAACATTTCGTGACCAAGAATGATAGTTACCGGCTGTGAGGAGATGTGTAGTGAGTAAGGTGGCTAGACCATCGTTTGGGTTGAGGAAGTAAGGGATTGTTGAATCTTTTTGGGTTGATAGCGGAAGAGAAAGGAGTTTCTTCATGGATTTCTGTTGCCATTGGAATGACTTTGATACCATGTAAGAATTAAAGATAAACGAGATAGAGGGTATTAAGGCTGAATGCTAAATCTTCATTCAGTTAGGTTTGAACAATACAAACAGCAGAGCATTTCCTTTTATACAAGCTTACGCGTATAGGAAAGCTCTAGAAAACAAAATAACAGAATAACAATATCTATACAGGAGAAAGAATAAGAAAAGCAACGAAGAATTGCATAACAGAAAAAGATTCTTCTATCCAACGTCATTCTGTTGAGCTGGGTGAGAATCATCTGCGACTGTTTGTAGAGAGCTTGAAGGACATGCTGGATCGTGTGAGCTGGAGGAGCTAAGAGGGGCTGACTCCAGTACATCACTCTCTGCTTCCTCTTTCAAAATTGCACTGAATTAAGACCAAGATTTGGTGAGGGAAGTATGAACAAGAAGCACTCTGTAGTTTCCTCCTCATAGGAATGGCAATAGCGGCATAAAATAACAACTACCAAGCTACTCACGCTCTAATCATGTGGTGGTTCAATTAGTCTTGATGTTCGCCCATAATTAGGCTAGGGATAGGAAATCCTTATATCGAACCTCCTACGACTAAGATTCTTTGCACTTTCGTAAAGCTGTAGTGAAGGTTTAAAACCTTCCGGTTTATTAGTTATAGCTCAATCCGAACATACCACAACAGGTAAAGAGCTCCTATAATCACACCCAAGGAGAAGTTGGTCACACTTGATCACCCCTACCACCCTTTTTGCTTAGAAAAAAAAGTTAATCCACGCTGCAAACATTTGCATTCTTTGTGAGAACACAAATGAAGAGACGGAGAGGAACTAAACAAATGAAAAATGTATACCAAAGACGTAACACAATGTTAAGGTCACAGGAAGACTCAGGGTATATAAAAAGCCAAAGGGCCACTTGCTGCATTTTCTTCTCTCTCTAAAGAGTTGAAATGGAAGTGCCCATGTTGTGGAGGAACCAGTACCCCACGTGCAGGGAAGGACGTTTTCCAATGCAAGTACTAAAAAACACATGAAGAACCAGAAATTAAGCTGCATTTTTATTTTGGTTCTGTGAGATATACCTGCAATTTATTTAGAAAAATAACCATTCATCATAATTGTACGATAAGCATGTGCTAAATGCTCTGAGGGTCGGTTTTGGTCTCCTCTCTTTGATAGAAACATGAAGAAACTGCATACTATCAGATGGGATAGCTTCATTTCATCGTATTGACTTCAGGATTTGAAGGTGTATACAAAAGGGCAAATGCAACAATTTTAAAGGAGCATAGGCCTTGGGGCGCAATACTGCTGCTTTCCGTGATTTGCAAACAAGCTATTACGGAACTGGTTCATCTTGTAAGTTCTGTTTTGGTAAAAAGCGATCCATTTCTAATTAGACATCCATAAAGCAGCCAACAAGTGTACAAAGAGTAATGAACTCGTAACACTTTCTGTGTGTAGAGCTCAAATGGCAAGTGGGCTCCAACTTGATATCTTTTTGGTGAGAGACAGCTGCTCTGGATCGCTAAGATTACCTTTTGCACCTTCCAATCTACAAAACGAACAAAAAAAAATACATCATGTGAGAGCGAGAGAGAGAGGGAAGTGGAAACAATATATTTTCTTTCAGATTTAAAGGAATAGTTAAAGATTCATCATCAGCCTGTCCTTATAAGCCACATTTTTCTTCCACAAAATACAAAAACATTGCTGGGGACAAGGGCTGTCATGTTATGGTCAGTCTAAATCATAGTTCCGTAAGCATTCCCACAACTTGTTGCTTTCCTTAATCTCTGTTTTCGAGAGTAACATGTAAGGTAGTCAATTATCACAAAAGACAAGGAAAGCAGCACGCGTATTAAAATGACCAAATTACTCTCATATTCCGTGTGCCCAAAAAGTTTTGTGAAACCCCAATTGGCAGGGCATGCTGGAAAACAGGGGTGGGCACTAATTAAAAAGGAAACGAGAGATCCAAACCTATTCGATCACAGGACTATTCCCTTTGAAGCGAGTTTCAAAAAATATAATTCTACTAGATTGTTTGATCAAACTCTGAAACCTTAAACAAGAAAAGATGGTTGTCTTTGGAGGATCGTGGATTCAAAGGCCCAATACAATCAATGAAAGTCTGGCTATATTGCAATCCCATTACCCCAAGGTTAAAACTTTTTGGTTTTTTTATTCTCTTTTCTCAGTCGAGAAAGCTAAACAGCTTGGAAATTGGAGGCATGGACTTAGGCACGATGGACCCATGATAGCAACTGGTTGTCGGCATGTGTTCTGAAGTTAACAGGGGAATCATATCAGATCATCTGCACGGCTATAATCAAGATTGTGGGAAAAGATCTGGATCCTGGTCGATTGCTTAATCATTTGGGTTTACTTTACCCCGAGGAGTGAAGTAACTTTTTGAACGGGATCTTCAAGCTATCTGTAGAACTCTATATTCAGGCTGCACTTGCGTCATCATCCACAGCTTAAAATTAACAAACAAGGCAATATAAATATAAATATAAATATAAATTTATATTTATATTTTAAGTATTTAGAGCGTTATTATTGATGGAATTTACCCAGAGAACATTGCCTTTTCGTGCAAATTAGTATAACTAATTTAAATTACTAGAAGCGTTACAAAAATTAAAAAAGTGCAAATCTATCCACATTGGTAAAAAGCATCAATATATCAAATGACGTATGATATTGATGCGATGCGAACGGTGTCGTTAATTTTATCATTAAATGTTTAGAAAATAAATTAATGAAAAATGTTCGAGGGAACAAAATGAAGAAAGTCGGTAGATTTGGGTTAGGCAGTAGATAATATTAATTCTGAAGAGGAAAAGCAAGCCATGGCATGGCATAAAGCAACGCAGCAGATCCGTCGTTTAGAAGAAGGAACGATGATGATGACAACACTAGCTGAATGCTAATTGCTAGTGCTTACAAGATGTGACTGAAAATCACACTAGAGATATAGAGAGGTTGGTTCTAGAAGGGGAAGCGATTCTTTTTGGCCAAACTAATAGAGAGTTGTGTCCCACATCGGGAGTTTGGTTTGGAAGAATTTATGCCATGAATCTCATCCACATAATGCTAAAGGGAGAGGAGCAACTCGCAAGCAGAAAATAAATGCCCATGCCACCCCTCGGCCTCGACAAAAGAATATTAGGGGGTGGAAAGTGCATACCATTCAACGTGCGTAAGGATGCGAGGCGAAAGTGACAAAGATATTATATTTTTGACGTTCCTTGGCTTAATGCTGCCTTCCTATTGATTGAAAAATAAAGCTTCACGCTTCTTCTGCATTTTCCAGGTTCATTTCCTTTGTTCCTTTGCTGCTGCTGCTTCTTGTTCTTTTCCTTCGGTGGTGCAACTTGTAAGAGGGTTTTCTTTACAATTTGCCTTCGGTGGCCCCCATGAGAATTGATCACATCCATTGGTTTTTTTTTTCTCGAAAAAAGAATTAATAGATTAAAAACTAGAAAATATAACGGAAAAACAACAATAAGAACACAAAGACAACAGGACAGACGGGACAGACAAGACAAAGAAAACCAGCAAGACCCTCGGACGGATCAGAGGAACCACTATAAACTCCATGCAAGGTAGAGGGAGTGATGGCTGGACATAATAGGCATAGCTACTAGGACCTGGACAATCCGGTAAAGCGCCACAAACGACGCGTAGCGAGACCCAACAAAGGGTTGGAGAAGAGCCACAAGGACTCGGATAAGCCCACAGAAGGGGCGGACAGACAACCACGAGACAAAACAAACAACAAGCCCTAAACAGAGGGGCAGATCCAAACCAGCGAAAACACGACAAAACACGAGCCCTAAACAGAGGGGCCGACCCAAACCAGCGAAAACACGAGACAAAACAAAACACGAGCCCTAATAAGATCCATTGGGTTGCTTTGCTTTGCCTTGCCTGTTGGGAAGAAAAATATTCTCCTGCCCATATATGCGCGTGTACTGTTTAAAGGAACCTGCTACGTCACACACAACTACCACGCTTTTTTGCCATTTGCAATTTAAATTATTAAACTCGACCTATTACACCTCAAATTATTAATATATTTATACGTTTTACATCTTAAGTTAATATTTTATAATTAATACAAAAAAATGAGACATTTCTCACCATTTTAATGGTCAAATCATAACATAGCACACTTTTGACCAATTCTAGAGTCTTTGCAATCCTCTGTCCCATGCAATTATCAAATTAAAGGCTTTGAGATGGTCCAAAAGGTCGGGGATACCTATGAAGTCTTGAACTTGGATCCTTGGAAGGAGCATACCACTAAGAGCTAGAGTCAAGTCTTAACTATTAGGCTAATCCTTTAAAGTAAGTACAGTAAAAGGTGCGCAGTGTAATTTTCTTCAAGTAAGATTCGGGTATTCGTTGTAGACTCAAAAGAACTTCATTGAAGTGGTTGTTATATATCACAATCGATCGTCTTCGTGGGGTCCTTTAGACTCCATTTCGGGCCTTCGGCAGCGGCTCTTCCACACCAGCTTAAGCCCAATCTAGTTATTAAACGATGGAACAGATCAAGTAGGCCTACTTGCCCATTAAGCTCTTGGGTTCGGATAAGGACTTTCGGTACAAATTGGACCTCACAAATGAATACGGGCAGCCCGATTCACTGGCCTTCTTCCCCAAAGACGGCAATGATATTCAGTTGGGGCACAGTGAAAAAAATTTTGTCTTTATTTTGGCAAACAGAAATTTTAAGAATTTTTAATTGATAGTAAGTTTTCTTGAATTTGAATTTTTTTTATAAAGATTTGTAAAAAATTGCTAAAAAAAGTTTAATATTTAATTGTAGTATAATTTTATATTAGAGTTGATTTTATTTTCCAAAAAGAATTTGATTAGGAACACTTTTAACAAATAAATTTTGGAAGTTCAAATTTTGTAAAGATGAATAAGAGGGCTTATATAAAAAATACGCTATAAATATTCCGAGATAAGCTATACTCAATGAAAAACTTGCATTTGTCACAAATTCATATATATATTTTATAAATTGTTAAAGATAAATGCGTGAGAAAAATCTACTAATTCATTTTATCTATTTTATTACTAATTTATTCAAATGCTATAACTATATTAGAGTCTCATATTTATTATACTTATAGTACCTCGAGTGCTAATGAAACTATTTTAGTGAAATTTAACTGTCTCAATTCCTGTGCGATCGCACCAAAAATTATAGTTCTTTTGGGATTTCCTTCTTGATCAGTAACAACCGCAACATTGTCATCATATCGTAGTATTGTCACGTTTGAGTTCTTTACAAGCACGTACAATTACAACTCTGATCACTTCAGATTTTTCCAAAGGTGTATTTGGTATTGCTTCCTTGATTATAGCAACAATAACATCACCAATATGAGCATACTGTCGATTACTAGCTCCTATGATTTGAATACACATCAATTATCGGGCCCGTTGTTGTCCACTACATTTAAATGGGTTTGAGGATGAATCATATCATTTTTTTTGAATTTGATCTTTTGATGCAAAGGGCAAAGTAAAAAAAAAAAAAAGAAATATTGTTTTTCAATAAAAAAATAAACCTACAATTGTTTTTTTTTTCCCATTCCAAAGACCTCTTTCCTTGGTTCTACATTCCTATCCTGAGATGATGAATTGAGTTCGTATAGTCATTTTTTTATGCCACTATCGAAATAGCCTTTCTGGCTACATTTTCTGCTACTCCGCCTATTTCATAAACTATTCTACCCGGTTTAACGATAGCTACCCAATATTCAGAAAATCCTTTCCCTGAACCCATACACGCTTCTGCAGGTCTTACTGTAACTGGTTTGTCTGGAAATATACGTACCCATATTTTTCCACCGCGGCGCACATTTCGTGTCATTGCTCGGCGCCCTGCTTCTATTTGTCTAGATGTGATCCACGCGGGTTCGAGTGCCTGAAGAGCATATCTACCTAAACAAATACGATTACCTCTATAAGATATTCCTTTCATTCTTCCTCTATGTTGTTTACGGAATCTGGTTCTTTTGGGGTTATACTTGATGGGTTCTTCTCAATTCTTTCCATCTCTACTACAGAACCGGACATGAGAGTTTCTTCTCATCCAGCTCCTCACAAATGAAACAAAATAAAATAATATACATGTATTTAATGAATAATATAATATGCTGAATCGTGGGATTCGTTGAGATTTTATCTAATCTATTAGAAATTTATATATATCTTGTTTTAATAGTTTATATAATTAATTAAACATATATTCTATTTTTCTATTTATAGTTATAGATAATTATTTATAGATTAGTTAGAGAGAATGGTATAGATATAATGTTATAATATACTGTTATAGATAATATAATGTAATTTTGTTAACCTTTCCCTTCGATTATGACATCTGCCATTTTCTACTTCTACTTTTTATGATATTTTGCACTGTGCTTTTGTTTCTGTTTCATAGTTCTACAAACCAAATGCCCTGTGCTCCAACAGCGATAGCAAAACTAGGCTTGCCATCTGTTTCCCGGAGCAATTTTATTTTGGATCTTTTGTTTTTGGGATAAGAGTCTTAAGTTTATATAGCTTCCAATTTAGAGTACTTTATTTAGTTTCCAATTTTAGAATGGGAGTCAGAATTAGAAACAGAATCTCAAAACCATGAAAGTGGCCACTGGGTGCCTAAATTTTGTGTGTCCTTTTGTTCAATTTTCAGAAACTTTATAATCATCCGACCACAGGCTAATCACACCCCAAAGGTAACTGGAAATGTGTAACACTTCAATGCCGGTTACACCTACTTAATTCAATCATGCCGATCCCATGTGGTATTCATTTCCACTTAGTCCTATGGACCGCTAAACCATGTGTTGGTTGGTTCAAGATTTGTTTACCAAATGGACTTCAACCAGGTTAGGTATACTTGTATTCAGATTGGAAAAGGCTGTTGAGTTTTTTCAGGAATTTCTTTTCGAGGCACATGGATTGCACATACGAATTTTAAGTGGGCAATTTTAAAAGATGTGACTGGAGGGTAAAGTGCAACCTTTTAAACCACATATTGGAAACTCAAATTCAGCCTATATCGCAGTTGAGTAAAATGCAACCCTCGTATTCAAGAAATGTGTGGGCACATCATCAAGCAAGTGTCCAAATCATCCCAACTCTAATAGCTGCACAACAAATGAAATTTGGAAGTTTATACTTATTTACTCAGATGTGTTGCATTTGCAACCTAACAATTACATTTCGTTAGGGAGTTTTGAAGGGAAAAGGTAGAAAGTGATGATACTTGTCCTTTGGGAAAGAAGGAAATGAAAAGAAAAGGATCAGCATTGTCTTTTCTCTTGTTGCTGCCTAATTCTTGGATTTTGGAGACCTTACCGCTTCAGTGTGCCTTGAACCATGGACAATAATGCCTCCACCCAGTGCTTGAAAGTTACTATGTGCCCCAAGCTTTTATTGTGTTAAACCAACCAAAAGACTTAACTCAGTCATGGAAAGTCCAAATGAGTGCATAGACCTATAATTAAGTGTACTTGATGTTGGATTCTTTGAGAATCTGATGCCCAATCCAGGACTGATAGGACCTGAAATTGAAACCTCCACTGACTGGCTTGATGAGTCGTTCATATCTGAAACAAAGGCAATTTGGACCTGGCATATTGAATCCAAGAACAGTTGAACAGGGATCTAAAACATTTTAAAGTATCAAACACAGAAGCTTAAGCTAGCAGGCTGAGAGGTCCAAAATGTACATATGCCCATAACCAAGTAGAGGTATGGCTAATGTGGGAATACCTCAATGTAGTCCAGTATACAATAAGCTTAGACAACATATTTATCTTTCCTAGTGTTGTCCTACATCATGCAGTATGCTTAAACACCATCTTCGGAATCTTTTTTCCCCTTTCCCAGATAGAGTAATGCTCTGCTACTGCATTAGAGGAAAAAAGCCTAGTCCTAATGTGTTATTTTGTAAAATATTTTATGTTGTTTCCAGGCAAGGCTAGTGCACCCAGACAAAAACCCTGCAGATCCAAAAGCTGCTGAAAATTTCCAGGTATACTGCTAAATATGTACAATATTTTAGAAGATCTAAGTTTCCAAGTCTATTTTCAACCAGTTGGATTGTTTAAATAGTTCCTACATAGTTCGTCTAGTCTATATTCTCTTGTGGTAAATGCACATGGTTTTTTCTTACGATACCTTGAGTCTTTATATTACTCTGGAAGGATCTTAACTTAAAATATACTTCTCCCTGGACATTTTTTGTAGCTTTTTATCTTCTTCTTGTGTAATTAGCGGTTTTGGTTTATGTAAAGGCACTTGGTGAGGCTTATCAGGTTTTAAGCGATCCTGAGAAGCGTGAAGCATATGACAAGAATGGAAAGGCAGGAGTACCATCGTAAGTTTATGACAGCTTTTATACAGTTTTCCTTTTTCTTTTCTTTTTTTGGGTTTCTCAAATGTGCTTTGCTTAGTTGCTTTGATATTGAACTCCTGAGTTTCAGATGTGTTGATAATTAATATAAATCAGAGCTGTTCCAACTTCCTTCAGGATGTCTTCCTTTAGTAGAAACTTTTGCAGGATTTGTACAATAGCACTTAATTTTAAAACTGATGACATTTTGACCACAAGATTTAACACAAAAAATATACAACGTGGCTAATGATTATTAGTTTTGCATATTATGTACCAAAGAACTCGTTTAATGGCTACAATTCTTATTCCTTTTTGAACATGTTAATGCTTCCTCTGATATGTACATGTTCCAGTATTTAGCTTTGCATTCTCGTTATCACGTGCTCATTTGGCTCAAGAACACGTCGAACCTATTAACTAGTTTTTCTTTGCCAGGGACTCAATGGTGGACCCTGCAGCTGTCTTTGGGATGCTTTTTGGGAGTGAGTACTTTGAAGAGTATGTTGGGCAACTTGCATTAGCTTCTTTGGCATCTATTGACATTGAAGAAGACTCCGAAGATCCTGAGGTCCGTAAGCGAAGAATTCAGGAGAAGATGAAGGTATACATCTTTACTAGAGCTTTAGAAAAGTTGACTTCTTGATCCTATTAACTGAAATTTCTGGTTGTTTCTTCACTTGCAGGCATTGCAGAAGGAAAGGGAAGAGAAGCTCATAGAAATACTTAAAAGTCGTCTTCAACAATTTGTTGGAGGTGGAACAGATGAGTTCATAAAATGGGCAAATTCAGAAGCACTACGCCTCTCTCGAGTTGGTAATCTCTATATTTGATCACTCAAAGATTCTACAGACCTGGAAAGTGTGGTTGGCTTCGAAGAATCTATTCAAGCAAAAGATATTTTAATAAGGCCCCCTGGTTGACTATATTTAGCGGACTGAATTGCCCATCTAGTGGAAGGTTTATGCTGGGCTCATTTCACACTTCTTGGTCACTTTTCATGGGACCACGAGGGAGCAACGAATGGAAGTGGTTTTACATTTGTGCTTCAGAAATGCATGCCCAGTGTTATATCTACTCCAGCCTTGTTTATTTGGCATTTGAAATTACTTGCATTACCTTTTGAAGAAATTTTTGTGATATTTGCATTTTTGTAGCACCGAAGGTAAGTCTTATTAAAGGCTAAGAAAATAGCACCTTACATCTCCGTGTCACCTATTGCAACATGCTTGCTCATTTTTGCTACTGTCATCAGCTTTTGGGAGGCTATGCTGCATACTATCGGTTATATTTACACAAGAAAAGCAGCAACAGAGCTTGGAAGAGACAAACGATTTATGAAGGTACCATTCTTAGCAGAATGGGTTCAAGATAAAGGTCATAACATCAAATCACAAGTAATGGCAGCTTCAGGTACTGGATATCTGCATTGAAGGTTGTCTATATTGTAAATAGCAAAGACTTGGGTTCTGTCATCGTCTAAAATTCTCTAAGGAACATACTTATATAAAAAAAAATCTCTAAGGAACACAACTTGCATGCTTCTCCAAATGTGTAGGTGCGGTGTCTTTAATTCAGATACAGGATGAGCTGACAAAGCTTAGCCAAGGAGAAAATAAAGAAGAGAACTTGCTGAAAGCCATTGAAGATAAGAAGGAAGCCATGCTTAATTCCCTTTGGCAGATTAATGTGGTTGATATTGAGAGAACTCTATCACACGTCTGCCAAGCTGTGAGTTTCTGCATTTCCTTTCTCTTGCATAAAACAGTACTGATTTGTTGAAGAAACTAAAATATTTTGGCTTGATGTTGGACAATTCTTGTAATTCCTGTCTTCTGGAGATCTTTCTTGTCCGGATTTTTTACTTCATCCTCTGCTATCTCTCCACCTCTCTTCTTTGTGCAAGAGCAGCTTAGTTTCCAGATAAGATAGTAATGGCCCAACTCATTGTTGCAAAGTCTTCCAAACAATCCACTAAGAAGCAGGTTCAACATCAGTTGTGCCCCCTTTAGGGCCTAGTTAGGAACTACCTCAAAGATCATTGACCTGCTAGAGATACCATTCCACACCTCATAATTCTCAACTGTCAGATGAAGGTTATCTCCTACTACTACTGATAGTTCCATTTATTCGCTACTGAGATGTATTCTATGATTGAAATTTGAAGCCCTGTAGTACTTCAAGTCTTGGGTATCAAGTACATGCTAAAGTAATATCAAAGCATACATTAACAGGATACAATAAAGAGAATTATGAGTGCTTCCACAACTGAAGGTCAAAGAAAAAGAAAATAAAAAACTGTATTTGCATCTTCAAGAAATGATTTATTGACTCGGCTTTCTGTCCCAGGTTCTCAAAGACCCGAGTGTTTCCAAGGATGTTCTGAAGCTACGGGCCAAAGCATTAAAGGAGTTAGGGACAATCTTCCAAGTAAGTGGTAGAAGCGGAAGCGGTAGTCTTACTTATATTATCTGTATGCCTGGCTCATTTCTAACCAATCATTCAATCCGCTTCATTCGCAGGCGCGGCTCCTTACAGAAGAGAAAACAGCCTGAGACGTGAAAGTGATATGGCAATAGATCATGGTGCTTCATCTTCATAGTAACCTTGGCACTTAATCTGGACTCCTGTTTCAGTTTGTTTGTGTATGTGGCTTATTGGATGTGGTCAGTTTAAAATAAAAATAAAAATAATACCTGGATTAATCCCTGTCAATCTCTTGTCCGCTGACAGACTCTTTAATCTATCAGATCGTTATATGTCTCTCATTCGCCTTTATTCCAGCAAAATTTCTCAGATGCTCCTTTCAGTGATGAGTTTTTTCATGTCACTTTGAACTCATAGAAACGAGATTGTTCCTTTGTGGCTCTCAAATGGAGAATTTTAACGAGCCATCGGACTTCAAAGCCACGGAGAGCTGGTGAACTAAGCAATACAAGATCCAACCTTGAAATATTATTGGACCGGCCATGGAAAGAAAAGTCTGGGTTGCCTCCTGTTTGACACATCTTGGGAAAAAAAATTCACATGCTGTGACCTCTGGATTTCCTAATAAAAGATCGAGAACTCTCTTGATCAAGATTACTAGCAGAGGAATTCTTCGGTAACCCCAAAAACATTGAACAGGAGTGATCCGATTTAATCAGTCGTGGGAGGCCTTTTTTTTTGCATTATTTATTTTTATTTTAGAAATTTGTCAAGACGCAACGCTTCAAAAATAGTGGTTATTTTGTTTTTAAGCAGAGTAGAATTGGGCCCAAGTTGGATTACCATAAAAGAAATGTGGCCCAAATAAATTACACCTAAAAGTAAAGAATTTGGCCCAAATCCAAGGCAATAGGCCTCCCACGACCACGAGCACCCTCAAAACTGGGAATGTCCAATTTCGCCGCGAGTCGCGACTGCCGACTGCCACAGGTAAACGAATGTCGGATCCGTTCGGGAAAGTGAAAGGGGGGAGACTGACCTTCAAAGGGGGAAGTCTCGCGACCGTCAGCAAATCCATCGACAAGAAGAAACACAAGAAGAAGAAGAGCAAGAACCCTAGGGTCGATGAATCTGAGCCGTTGATTCCATTAGACGCGGAGGCGGTGATTCAGGACGCCGATGGGGACGATGAATCCGGAAAAGCAGGAGAAGAGCAAGTCGTTTACACGATCGACGCGGCCAAGCGCATGAAGTACGACCAACTCTTCCCCGTGGAGTCCAGGAAGTTCGGTTACGAGCCTAAGTCCTATCCCAATTCCGTCGAGGAAGCTCTCGACGACCGCGTCAAGAAGAAGGCCGATCGTTACTGTAAATGAAATCAGTATTAACCTTTCCTTTCTTCAGGTCCGCATCTTGTCCTAATTTTACACAATTATGCATGGCTGGGTTGTGCTACTTAATTCGTTTCGGTTCTGTAGTTTAAACCCAAGATTCCATGTTCGATTAGGGTTTTCTGTTAGACGCTTATTTTAGTTCGCAAGTTCCAATGTATGGTGCAGTTTTGGTGCGATTGCTATATCCATATTGTTCTTCAATTCTCGTCATTTTCCTTCTAATTTTTTTTCCAGCTAATTCGGAATCAAACGTGGGCCATCTGTTTTTTCTTGGATTAACTTTCTAGAATCCAATCCTGACAACCCAAAAATGCCGCGATAGTATTTTGGGGTTACTGTCTATAGCTCAGAACTCTAACTTAGAACTTGAGTTTTCCCATTTGTTTACCTTCAATCCAAAGCCCGTTCCCTGTTCCTTATCCTAACCGAAACCCCCAATCCCTGACATTGTTCCAGCGTTTCTGCCACATATCCTAACCCTAAGCATCATAAGACTAGACCTGGTGCTGCATTAAATTCTAAAACTGAAGCATAGAATTAGTGTGCTGGAACTGCTCGCAGGATCGGAGTGAGCCTGTGCTATATATATGTTCCTGCTGCTTTCTACGTTTGTGTTTATGCTCTTGCAATCTTGGGAGGCAAGCCTCCGCTCGGTGAGGAACTTTGCAATGTTTTGTGTGCCCTATCAAGGTCACCCGGGGAGATGCAAGATTCTCTTGATGCCTTTAACACGTTGGGAGCTGCGAAATTTGCATGGATACTACCGACCTAGTTAGCCGCATATCCCATCTGCTCTGCTCTGTCCAATAATAGCTCCATCTTCTCCATATCAGACATTGGATCCTTCATGACCATCATGTTCAAACCTAATGGAATTTATCTGACATTTCACATTAAAAATAAAAGAGAGAACAAATGAACTCTGGTACCTTTTTAAGATTGCGTGTGAAGTTCATTAGGACTAGGTCTCACCTGGTATTTTTTTTTTTGTCAGTGACATTGTGTTGCTCCAAATTACAGTGTACATATTGCAGAGAACCATAGGTACAAACATAGCTAGCTAACCAACCTGCATCCACTGAGTGGTCTTTGGAGACTGTCTCCGATGATGGGCTCAGCCCCCCCCCCCCCCCCCCCCCCCTCCTATCCTACCCTCCGTTTCCTCTCTTTTCTGCGCTCTCTATTTATCTTTTGGTTGTAGTCCACAATCTTAGAATCACATCTTCCTCTCCCCAGTCTATCATGCTCCTAATATTTTAATTTTAGGAGAAAATACACTTCTCACCCACAAGGGACAATTCCATGATTCTACACCACTTCCCATTTGATTAAATCAAACGGCACAAGACAATCATTTTTTTTTGACAATTTGAGTAGCTTAATTAAACAAATTGAATATTGAGTGACACTCTAATTTTGCTCCATAAATAGAGGGCATATTATGATGTTTTTTCTCTTTTTATTACCATATATACAGAAAGAAGTAAAAAACAAAAAACAAGTGAACCATAGATGATAGTTTTTATTACCATATATCTGATAATTTTATCAAGCAATCGGAAATTGAGGATGATTGTTAAAGTCACCACGGATGGACATGGCATATTTTTTCTGGGAGAACTCAGAAAGCGAACCTTCCTTCCCGAGTGCTATCTTTTCATCCTTTTCGCATGCTTTTAGATGACACAAACATCACACTCAGATTTCCATTACCAAAAGTCTTAAAAATGCAGACAATTGATTGGTGTTTCAAAAATTAAGCTACCCTAGCTAAGAGCTAAGGAGTAGACGATTGACCTAATATTATGTGGTAAAAAGGAAGGGAAAGGAAGGAGGAGATTATCTGTCTAGTCCTAAAACCACTTTGTTAGAAAAAGGGAGCAAGCATTGCAAAGGACAGATTATTTTAGACCTCACGGTGTGTCTCTTTATTCTCCACCACCTTCCTTTAAAGACGCTTAGTGGCATTTGGTGGGTTGTCTTTGTCTTTAACGATTATTGAAAGCACTACTCATCCATAAAGCTATTTTATGCCAACCTAGCTAATACCTTCTTTTCAAATTTAAAGCACAACAGGGCAGATCATCACCGGGGGATTCTTCCATCAGTTCCCCAGCTTATACTCCTGAAAACTGAAAGTACAATTCTGGGCTTTAGCCTCCTACAGATTTCCATGGTAAGACCTTATGATAATTACTCCTATCAATGAGGTAAAACGACTGCAGCACGCCCAGATATATATATACACATATATATCTTAATTCGGTCCCAGCTTGTTGGCTCAAACAAATTATTATGGCATGCACTCTCCAGTGGCAGTATCTTAATTGGCTTGAATGTAGTTTGGCACTTCATGGTTTTAATTAGTTCATTAATTTCATCTGATCATGATATTAGCAAGTCTTAATTTGTTTCAAAATTGAGGGGTACGTATTTTTGTTTTAGCTACTTACCCAATAGAAACCAGGGGTATTCTGATAATTTCCACTTATCGTCACCCTCCAGATTATCA
This sequence comes from Myrica gale, assembly GCA_963930655.1. Taxonomy (NCBI): domain Eukaryota; kingdom Viridiplantae; phylum Streptophyta; class Magnoliopsida; order Fagales; family Myricaceae; genus Myrica; species Myrica gale. Next base: position 8,512,312 of record OZ005606.1, on the reverse strand, counting down.
TCTAATTAATTTAATTTAACATATCATCCGGTGAAGCCACTAACTTCCTATAGACTTAATGCCCCAACAACACGAAAGTGGTCTCCTCCCTCTTTCTGCTCGAATTTTAAACTAAAAAGAGAATGAAACTAAGCATTTTTTATTTATTTATTTTATAATTAATTGTCAATTTCAGCTCCTCTCCGAGAGTCTCACTCTCAGTAAACTTCATATATTGCTTATAATGAAGAACGGAAGCATCATTTGGTGTATTTCTTGCATGAGAAAAGAGCTTAAGCGGAAAACGCAACGTTTCCTAAGATGGGTCTCAGTCTTCTCTCTCGAGTCATTCTCCTCTTCCTCATTTCAGCATCCGTACTCTTGTCAACTTGTCTCGCAGGTGGGTCTTTTAAAGTCACTTGCTGCAGCTTTTCAGTGTCACAGCTTTTAGTAGAGAAGGGATTCAATATATATATCAAGCTAGCGATCATGCATAACATAAAATTGTCGGGCGGGCCAAAGTTTAGTTGCTTATCAGTTGACACAAACTCAAGACCAAGAATAGCAGTAACAGATTAATTAAACTCCCGTTCCTGACAATCCCACCATTTTTTTGGTTCTATTAAGTTGCTCGTGGGAAGTTTCCATGGTCTTGATCTTGATCATCTTCTTTGCGTGATGCAATGCTTATAAATACCCATGCAAGGCATGTGAACAAAATAACTATCGTTTTCACGAACGTTTCTCCCATAGGCAGCATATATATAGACTATTAACCATGCATATGATTTTTTTTGCAAATATGTAAGCTGGGAAGAGGAGAAGTTGACACCATTTCTTTGCTTGAATTGCCTTTGCAGGCCGAGACTCCAAGCTCGTCAACGAGTTCGCTAAAGAAGCGAATGCGATTAATCATGTCGAGGTTCGTCAAACCATAATAATTGGGACTACTCACAGTACTTTACTCTTTCGTTCCGTTTCAACATTTGTGTTGGGAAGGGGTGTGTTTTACTTTCTGCAGCCGTTTTTCATATGATATTCTTGCACGCCTAAAAAGCACAAATTAAGGATTAATTAAGCACTATAATAATTAATTAATCAAGTTTGTAGATCACAAAACTTTTAATTAGCCAGGTAAATAGTAAATAATCATGTGAAACGACTGCGATATGGTTTAGCTGCTTGCTGATCAGTAACCTCCCTTACGTTCATAGTTTCTGATTCGTTGTCTGATATTTTGCTGGCTAGGGAATACCACAGAAGCCTTCACGCCACAGTGAAGATCAGGAGAGTATCCAGGAAAGGCTCCTTAGGGTTAACACTAAAGACTACGGAAGATATGATCCAGCACCTGCTCTTGTTAAGCCTCCTTTCAAGCTCATACCCAACTGAAGGTTTTTAGCTAAAGATTGCCAGTCTCTGTGGCGGTATCTAAATAAATCATGAAGCAAATGAGCCACTACGTAGTGATATATAATGTACGTCTTCCTATACTAGATGGTATATAAGAATATATATACTCAGTTTTCGACCCTTGTGGTATGTTTTTTATATACATATAGCTTGTCTGTAAGAATGTATGTGTAAAATTTAGATATGTGGCATGTTTATATACGTACCGAGTACTAGTGTTGGTTTGAGAAAAAAAAAAAGACTATTAGTGTTGGAATTTGGGATGATCACATCATAACATTGGTGTCCATATTCAAATATATCCCTTAGATGGTGATGTACTTCCATGGAGGGATTAATTAAGTGATGCCTCATTTCATTCAATTCCTTGACAAATTTTTGTCAATTTACCTCCTGGATTTCTTATCTTAATGGGAGCATCCATGATTATCGTTTCTATGCGATAGTTTGATGAAAGCAAACGATCCTTCAAAATCCAACAAATTAATAGCTGTCTGAATAAAGTGTCTTTGCCCGATCTACCTAGAACAATATAATGAGGATGAAACAGAGGCATGTACGTCTGCTCCTGCATTTGTTTGATTGAGGTTTGTGTAGAATGATGGAAGAAGAATGCGTATAGGATAATAAAAGTTGATAATTTTTTATTTAAAAGGGATTATATATTGATAATCATCCTGGTCACCATTTTGGAGAAGCCTAGCTCATGAATTGCCAGGCCCACTTTCGCCTCAGCTGCTTAACAAGAATGAGTTGGAGCAACAATGGAGCTTGGAAACATCGATCCAATTAATGGCACTGTTTTTCTTGGGGTAGCGCTCAAATAAACACCCAGGCAGCTTGGAACGTAAGTTTACTATATTTTCACCCTTCTTTATCGCCAGCTTGAACTTAAAAATGCAGCCACGCTAATTCTATGGTGCTTTCGAAGTTCTTTACAGAGGAAAATGCTGGTCTTTGCCAACGGACACGATACCGTATATCTCTATGAATCGTGGCCACTATGTTCTAGCCTCTTTTGATGCTGGTAAACATAGGAATCATCGTTCCCAAAGAGACTTGTGATCAGAAATGCATCTAGGCCGTATGGATTATTGTAGATCAGACTCTGTCAGAGGAAAAATGCTTGGGCCAAATACCAAACCCATAACATAACGTTCGTGGATCCGCAAAAGCCATCGCTTCAAGTTCTTAGCACACTTCTATTACCTATCCGCCCACAGTGATACATCCATACAAATACACTCTCTGGGTGTACAATCTTCTTCAGAAGGTTTTTTTTTTAGTAAGTAAATAAATACTTCTCCAGAAGTTTTATGTAGAAAGATGGAAAACTAAAAGGTAGGCTCTTGTAGAGAAGACAAGCCAACAAATTTCAATTAAGGTGCAACCGTTTCATGAAATTCTGGACATACAATCAGAATTGCCACGCAATTGCTGTTCTTTATGCACATACTTCAAAAGAAGAAACTGGTAAATAATGCAGTTGCTCCTAACTAACTTTTCGTCGTCATTTTTGTTTTTCAGTTCCTGCTATATCCTCCGGGGATATTAATTCCTATTATTCTTATCTAAGGAACGTAGATCTTCACTGCCATTCTAATGAATCTACTGCTTGCTGGTGAATCAGTTTGTCCCCAGCTGCCACTACGTTAAAACCTGGAAAATAAAAGCAACAGGGTATTTTATGGCCCAATTCATCAATTTGATTCGACCATGTAAACCAGAATGAAACAAAATTACAGCAGATAATGAGCATACTTGTTGCGCATGAATCTGGAGAGGCCTCCCAGTGAAGCTCGTTTCCTTTCCAATCAGTGATAACACCCCCAGCGCCTTTTATCACAGGTATAAGTGAAAGAAAATCATATGGCTGCCAAAAAAGAAAAGGGGAAAACAATCATTACAGTGCTGTAACTTTTGTTATGCACAGGATGATTAATAGAGCAAAAGGATTACAGAAAAAAGAAAAGCCCTGATGCAAAAAATAAGATGAAGTTAGTTTCCCCCAATAACCACAAAATGATTAGAAGTTTCTGTGCATCCTATTTTTTTTCAGTGGAAAAGGGTGATACAGATGACACGTTCAAAATTTGCCTTGTTTCAATACCTAGGAACATGTAACTGACTGAGAACCGGGTGTCCTAGTCATATCAACAATTCACAATGAAAATAACGGCAGCTTACCTTTAGACCAGACTCGACAACTAGATCCACAAAACCAGAAGTGAGAAGAGCATAAGCATAGCAGTCACAGCCATATAATGGCACTTTCACCTGGATCATAGAAACATTGAAATGCAAATGGCATATCAATAAACTATTTTACAAGTGGTTTCACAGTCTAAGAGATGTTACATTCAATTGTAAATTAATAAAAGAGCAATTTGGTAAGAAGTATCATTTTTCTGAGAATATCGAATTCTACACTGTTGAGGTAGAAGTATAAAGTAAAAAGAAAATAGACAAGAAAACAAAAACATTACCAAAAACATTCAAATAGTCCAAATTATTACTGATTCCCTTCTACATAGATCACATCATACGCAAATCCCAGCAACAAATATTTTCAATACCCCGTACAACCCCTCCTTTTGAAAGTCAATTTTAAGCAGATAAACACAGACCTTGTCTCTAACACGAGCAAATGCGTCTTTGGCATGTCCACTGAAAAGATGTGGACTTGTAGTATACCTAAACAGGGAAAGAGAGAGAGCAGAAATGAAAAGACAAACAGATAATAGATCTAGACTCCCAGAGATTATGCAGAAATAGTTCCAATAAAGGAAGGAAAAAAGATCACATGTTTTACTTAATGCACACAATTTCTTGTCTTTTTTTGCTAAGGAAGAATACTAGTCATACGAGTAGGCTTGTGACAGTTTTGCACAAGTTCGAGTAGACACTTCTTGTCCATTGAGTGTTGTTTTCCTTCCACTTATACCAATCCATCTTTCTCTCAGAACAGGCTGATCGATTATGCCTAGAATCTGCAGAAACATGCTAATAAGTTTAAAAAGTTCATGGTCAATTTCACAAGTTGAACCATTCATACTATTATCTGACCTCAACTTGGCACATTTACACTTGTGATAAAAAATAACAAATTAAACAACTACCATCAAATAATGTACATGTGTGGGTGTAAACACATACAAATATTAGTTCAGGTACTTAAGAGTGTGCATGTGTTTATATAACTACATACACATACACATACATATATATGAAGGTATATAGTCTTCAGTAATACAAGTCATACACCCCAGAGATAATACATCCCGTGCTTCAGTAGAGATGAGACTCTTATAGACGGATAGCAATATCAATTTCCCTCCCTCCTTTTCCTTTTCTATGTTCTCTAATAGGAGTAAAAGTATCATACTTCTGAAATTTCAAAATGAAAATTCCAATTTCTATATTAGCCCACCAATGGCAAGTCCAAATTATGCAACGAAAAAAGGTAGCTGAGGAATTCTTACTGGTTTGCTCCTGTATAGCAGTGCAATGAGCGTACCAAACAAGGGTTTGCCTGGAACAACATAGAAGTATTAAATAATTGGTGTGTAAATTCGAAAAGCTTAATCCCAACAATCATGAGATACATAGAATAGGAATGAAGATACCAGTGATGAAACTCTTTGTCCCATCTATTGGATCTAAAACCCAAACGTAGTCCGTAAACTTCTCTTTGCATCTCCACCCATTTTCCTCTCCGTAACTGTGGTTAGAAGTCTTTTGATAAGTAGGCAATATGAAATAACAATTGACTCATCTAAGTCTTTTGATAAGGGCCAAAAGTCATCATTTCTTCCTTCACTCTCTAGGGGGGTGGGGGAGGGGGGAGACATTAATCAAGTAGATAACTTACATGCCATGAGACGGAAAATTCTCTAGTATGATTGAAACCATAGATTCCTCTGCTGCTTGATCTGCTATTGTTACAGGACCTGCAGCAAATCAAATAAAGGACGAAAAATCATAAGACAAAAGATCTAATACGGAAAGTAAGTAGACAATTATATTTATATGACTTCAAGTGAGTTCTTCAGAAATTGGAACAGGAAAAGAGCACTAAAATAAGATATCAAACTTCTTCTATTTCTTCTTTTTTAAAATACTACCAATTTCCAAGATTTAACCTTTGGGTAGGTCGATGCAAGTTATTGACGTCTGACCAGAAACAAACATGACCAAATATTTCCTTTCTTTTTGTTTTCCTCCACTTTGTATATCAACCATTTGAAGCACATGGTCCCAGATATCCAAACTGATTTTTTAATCCTTCAACTTACAGAAATTCTACTTGAGTTTCCAACTCTTTTGCCAAAATGCACCTGATTCACCTTGTTTGTTGTATAATTGACTTAAAGCTTTATACTTCTCTTCCCATTTTAAAATTAAAACCTTCTTTAAATAGCGTTAAAAAAAAGGGCAGAACAAAAATCTCAACAGTCAGAAAACCTGCTATCCTGAATGCTTTTCCTCAAATTTCCTCAGCAACCAAACAAAGCAAATTCCAACGGGAAGTCAAAACCCCACACTTCCCACTCCCCTAAAGAGAAGAGCTTACTCAAATCCTCCTTGTCGAGAATATCGAATTTATTGCGGAAGTACTTCCGGATGACTTCTCCAGCGGCATCGGCTACCTTGTTGGCGACCTCGGCAAAGCGATCAAGCTCGGAATCTTGTAAGTCTATCTGCTGAAGGGCGTCATTGATGCCATTGCAGAGCTGAGAGTTGGAGGCCATTGCGGGTGAATGAGGGCGAGAAAGAGAGAGTTGGAAACAAGGGCTGGGGGTGGTTCTGTTGAAGGAGAGGAAGGAAGAGGGAGTGGCAATCGAAGCGTTGGGAAGGAAGGAGAGGAACGAAGGCGTCTGCGAAAGAAGGCGGGACTGTGCGATCATCACTGCAGGGAACGAGGCGTTTTAAATATGGCAAAACAGAGAGAGAGAGAGAGAGAGGCCGAAGAGTGAGGCTACTCTCGACGTTTTCAGGACCATCACAGCTAAATGCACCATCGATGATCGTCCATCACACTGACGACGTCGTTAGATAATGGGACAAACAAATGCTCCACTCCAGCTGCCTCTTTTTAACGTCTAGATGTTTTTTTTTTCTTCTAAGCAACATGAAATATCATTTCACCGGAAGAAAGACAGCATAGCTGCATACAAACAAGCCACACGGCCGGTTACAAGGAACAAAGGGTGAAAACCCTTAATAGCAAGAACAAGAGCCCGACGGGCTATACAACGAAGGGCCACGAAGGCCGATATCCAGAGGGCCATGAAGGCCCCATACAGATGGGTCAAAAGGCCCATAGATTTAAGACGGGTCCAAAGACCCGGAACAAACTCCGCCACCCGCGAAAGAGTCGATCGCCGGAGGAGAGGGTGAGCATGCACCCAGCGCCTACTTCCCCAGTAACTCGTCCATAACAGCACCACCAAGGAGGAAGTCGTAGGAGCCCCCTTCCCACCAAAATCCAGAGAAATGACATTATTAAACACAACAACAAAAACACAAACCACACAACCAAGAACCCTGGGACAAATCGTACGCCACAAAGACCACAAAAACCAACACCAACAAAAGTCCAACCATGGCATGCGCATGAGATCCACGCGCACGCGTGACCGCGCATGGAGCAACACGCGTCGCGGCACCAGCACCAGAAATATGAACATCGGAGCGCCGGGAGCTGAGGAGCTCAGTCGTGCAGAACGTGGCCACCAAAAAACCTCCAAACCGCTGAGATCTAGCCACAAGGAACGGCCAAATGAAAGAGCAAATCGTTGCGGTAAAAGAGGGGAGGATAGGACGATCGGCCATGGGAAAAACGGAAGAAAAAGAGGAGGGAGACAAGGGGACGGGAGGAGCCAAAAAAAAAATACATATTCTAACGACATGGAACTATCCATATATACCTATGAAAGAAGATACAATCTGGCAGAATGTAATAGATCATTATAAGACCACTTACGTCGTCTCAACAAAATGCTTTTCGTTACAAATTGGTAAAGAACCTCCGGGTACTAGAAACATTTCGCGCACAAGAGGGGACAGAAACCCATCATTATAAGACCACTTCCGTCGTCTCAACAAAATGCTTTTCGTTACAAATTGGTAAAGAACCTCCGGGTACTAGAAACATTTCGCGCACAAGAGGGGACAGAAACCCGATTGTCGCTGGTACTGTACATAAAAGTTATTGGTAAATTTACAAATGTTTAGCACATTTTAAAAAAATTTACTTAGATTTTAAAAAAAGTTTACTAGATTTCTCATTTTAGTATCGAAATTCATCGAAAAATTTCATCCCGCCCAATTAAAATATGACAAGTGTCATAAATATATTTGAAAATAAAAAATAAATCTAAAATTAAATAAAATTATAATTAATTAAATCTAAAATTAATAAAAATATAATTAAATTTTTAAAAAAAAAAAAATCCAGTGGAGGGAGATCCCTCCACGTTCTGGGCGGCTAGAGGGAGGGCTCCTCCATCTTGAGTGGTGGTTGGGGGACCTCCCCCACCCCGCAACAATGTCCCCCAACCACCACCCGGACGCCGACGGGTGAAGGGGTCCCCTCCACCCATACAGCGAAGGGAGGAGGAACAACCACGACTATGGGGTTGTTGGGGGACCTCCCCATCCAGCAACACAAGGGTGAAATTTTGTAATAAAAATAATTTATGATTTAGTAAAAATATAAAGAGATAAAAAATTTGAATAAATATTATAATAAAAAAATATTTTTTTTAATCCAGTCCGAATCTTGGGATGACAATCAAACTCCCAATTTCCAACTAATGCAAACGGACAAAAATTTATTTCCCAAGAGAAAAAAAAAAGTGCCACAGTAGATCCTGGCAATAAACTTGAACAAATATATTACATGTCAATATGCACACATCCATTCCCCTGTAAATTTATTGACACAAGTAAACGACTCACAGTACTTCCTGAGAAGACAAAAAGCTACCCCCAGATGAACACTAGCACAAAAAACGACGTCACACTTGCAGACAAATAGATTACATGCAAATTGAAGAGAGTTTTTTAAGCGCTATGATGACCATGGCCAGGCAATTTTTCCATGATCTTCTCCATCACGCTCTTCTTCTCATGCTCGTGGTGTTCGTAAGTACCAGCACCGCTGGGTAGAGTGGTTGTCTCGGTGGTGGTGCTAGTAACACTCGCGGTGTGCGAAGGCTCTTCCTTGTGCTTTCCACCGGTTAACTTCTCCTTTATTTTATCCTTTAATCCCTTCTTTTTCTTCCTACTGCCACCTTGTCCATCATCCTCGGACTGCAATTTATTTACACCAAACACAAAGGGGAAGAAGGAAACAAATTATTTACATAACAGATCGATCCTCTTAATTACTTCATAATCGCAAAGTAAGCTTGCATTATCTGATATTGGGATTTCTGCTCATGAGGTTGATTTCAGCCAAATAATTTGCAAGGAGGATCCCGTCCGAGGAGATATTTGTTCATAAAGGTTACAAAAGCTAACGTATATCCATACTTGAGACGAGAAATAAAAAATAAAAGATTGAGTGCTCCATAAATCTGGACCATAACCATATCAGTCATCTTTTTTTTCCTGCTACCTACTGTATTTAGATTGTAGCTCACCGAGCTGGAGCTAGAGCTGGTGGAACGAGAAACCACATCTTGCTGCTGCTTCTGCAGCTGCGGCTGGCCATGCTCAGCCGTAACAGCGGTGGTTTCCCCATACGTTGCAGCGGGCGTTTCGACTTCAACAGTCATTGGGTTCCCGTGCTCATCGGTTAATTGGACCGGATTGCCATGCTCATCAGTGAGCTGAATCGGGTTTCCATACTCGTCTCGTATTTCAGCCATTCTGCAAATATATTTCCTGCTTCGCTATATAAAATTAAGTCTGAGGTGCTGTTTAAGTCGAAACGCCCGCTGCAACGTTTTTTAAAAGGAAAACAAATGACGGTGGAGAAGAAAGAGTGTTGTTTTCGCACGTCACATGGATTTCACACTTGTCAATACGGGTGCGAAAAAGGCACGAGGAACAGCGCCACGTTAGACCCGAGAGGGCATGCGTTGGTGTACTGAGTGACGAGTGGCTATGGCACTGGCTTATGGGTAAGGATGAATCTTTTTGGAGAAGAAATATCAAGTAAATACCTCTAATTTTTGTGCAACTGGATAAAGCACCTCGGATAAAAATGCAAAATATTCCGGAGAGCTTCACCTTCTAGTGGAGTAGTGATACAGACCCAGATATATGTTTCCACATAGTTTGTGCGATTTCTCGCTTCCAATGGACATCGAGAATTGAAGGCAATTAAAAAAAGGAGTGGGGGTGGAAACAAAAGAAGATCGTCACGTTTATTTTTTGACAACCCCACCTAAACTTCAATCTTTAGGGTTCACCATTAACCACAATCCTCCTTTACTCAGCAGCATTTAATAATTCATCATTAAGTATATGTAAACAATAATCTAATTCAAAAACATGAAAATGAATTGCAAGTCTATTGCCTGGCAAATACCATACCCTCATCCACCGATGTATCATGTACTCAATGGTACGGGGGCATGATACCCGCTTTTGGCAGGCAGATCCACACGGATGCGCATTTGGATCAATTCATTTATGTGTCCATGCAAGAAACAAATTGATTTGTACAAATAAGAATGATATCACAGGTCTAATGGTGCACTTCCATTCTACTATCTTTAAATTTCGTGTGTAGGAATGCAGAAGCAGATTTTTCAAAACAAAGTCTTGATGACAGACATCTTGCACTCTTGACAATTCTTTATCCAACTGAAATTGTAGAGACCAAACCTGCAATCTGTATGCACACATATGCTGAGTCATCAAATATCCCAAGAATTTCAATTATACAGACGTGTGCACAAGTGTCGTAGGGTTCAAGTCTTTGGATGTTTTAAAGTTGATAATCCCAATCCTACAAAGAAGGCCCCAATTTATTTCAAGAGACGCGTTGGCATAAAGTAGAAAAGATACGGGACATACTAACTATCCCCAAGCAACACCAGAGACAATTTCAAGTGATGTGGATTGATATAAGCAACACATATAATAGGCAGAGATGCTCACCTCCTAACAGCTTCAAGTTTGTTCACTGTCTGCTTGATTTCGCCCAGAAGAACCCCTTCTTTCTGGTTGAGTGATTCTCTGAAACGGTTTTTGAACCCTTTGAGCCAAATGAGAAGTGCCGCCTCAAGAAAGGCTTTCCCATGGAACTTTTCATGCTGGAACTGAGAGCCATCTTGGGACCCTTGGCATCACGTCCACTATTTTTCAAGCGATCAGGCACAACAGAATCATCATCAAAATCGCTATCCACAACACGATTCCTAGACCTCTTATTTCTAGCCTTCAATTCCATTTCAGCTTTTAGTGCCTTTTCAGACAACTTCAAGGTCTGCTTCTCCCCAAAAGTACAAACAGGGCAGGCTGGGTCATACTTATTAATTTCAAGAGTCATATTCTCCAAGCACTCAGCATGGTAAACATGCCCACAAGTTAGCACAGCAACTACAGAAAGATCATTATTGGCAATAATCTTTTGGCTGCCCCATGAGGATTTCTCAGTTAAAAGCTTTGAGCAAACCCCACATGTTTGCAGATCTACAGAAGGAGAAGTTGAAAGTCGGCTATTGGATCTGGTCAACTTCTCTCGATTAAAGCCAAATGACTCACTATCAAAAGACCACCTTTCTCTACGAGAAGTTGCCACGAGCCCATTGAAAGCATGCAAAGACCAACCATCTGAAGACCCCCCACAGGAGCCCCTAGCCGATTCATTGCTCCATTGAGGGAGCACTGGCCTTGCTTCAAAAACTGAGAAGCTATCGGGCCTTTCTTCACAAATTGAATAACTATCTGGTGACTTGAATCCTGGGATTTGGCTATCAGATACTTGCCTTGAAAGCGGGTGTCCTGGAGAATGGCGGGGCCACCTTGATGGGGTTGAGCTGGCAGGAAGCAGGTGACCTTGAGAGGAAAAGGGGGATGCCAACAAGGATGAAGTAGAAGGCATTGAAAGTGATGATTTCATTGGAGAGGTAAATGAAATCGTTGGAGATTCCTTCACCTGCAATATGATAAAATTCATGTTTAGAGCAAAAGGAGAATGAAAGAGAGAGAATCATAAAGAGGGCAAGGAACACCTTTCACTACAAAAGATCTACCTGCTCCAGACTTGCATCCATAGAAATATTCCTCAATATAGATTGATCTGGTAAAATACAGAAGAAATACGGTTATAGAAGGTCAAAACCTGCAAGGCTGCAACCAAACAAAGCGAGCTACAGAGACAGAGATAGAGATAGAGAAAGAGAGAGAGGGGAAGAGAGAGAGAGGTAGGGAGGAGGGGAATACTGGAGAGGTCATTTTGAAAAGTAACAGATCTCATCATCCTAATTGATTACTGCACTATTTTACCAAAAACATAGATTATACATATAACTTCTACATGAGAATTCAAAAATCATAAGAACTTCCATCCATCATGACTCCATGAATATCAGCTTCTGGCAGAAAGAAAAAATGACAGTTTTTCCCTACTGAGCCAAAAGATTCTAGGGCTGAACAAAACCGGACCGGACAACAAAACTGGACCGGATTTGCGGTCCAGTCCGGTCCGGTTTTTTTAATGCGGTCCAGACCGGACCGGACCGCATTTATTAATATAAATAAAAAATATTTTTTATATATATTTTTAATACAAATTACAAACTTAAAAAGATTAATTTTAATCTAAACTAAAACTCTACATTTTTATATGTCTTTCCCCCTTCGAAATTAACCTAAAAAAATTTAAAAAAAATGAAAAAAAAAAAATTGAAACCGGTCCGGACCACTTATAAGTGGTCCGGTCCTCTATTTTAGTAGGACCGGAAATCCGGTTTGCAGCCCTAAAAGATTCTATATTCCTTCTATGTTTCATATCCTGTCAACCATCTGTATGCAACAAGACAAAATAAATCTAAGGATAGAAATAACCAGAAAGGAATGATGGAGAGGCCTGCCTGGTATACAACAAATTCCGCGGATCTACACGAAAGCTTATATCCAAAAACATGTCCTAACCCAGTTCATCTACTGAAAAGTAAGCCAATCACTAATAAACCAATACAGAGGGGATCCCTATAATACATTAAAAAAGAGGATAATGAGAATATAATACAGAACCAGTAAAGAAATATCCACATGGTAAATCCAATTAACATTCCACAAGAAAATACAATTCTGCAGTCCTAATGTGAAATTCTTTGCTCAGTCCCGTGTGACAGACAAACCATATGCTAAGAATAAAGACAGCAAGAGTATACGGGAAAACTACCAAAACGCAGCATGATAGATAATGATTCATCAATATCATCACTGTTACCAAAGCACCACCATGCCAGTACCTTTTTTTTTTTATTTCTTTTTTTTAAGGGAGGGGGGGGTGTTGTTAAGGCCCATTAACTACTTGCTATGGAAACTAAATAAACTGCCTTATAAGTATCTCCTCAGACCAAAATAGATCACTCACCTATCACTAGTCTCGACCCTATTTTCCCACATAATCATAAGCAAAGATGACTGAATCATAACATGCAGAAAAATATGGTTAAAAAAAAACTGAAAGGCACAATTCAAAGAGCAAGGGAATGTTTGCAAAGCCAGATTTTGTAGAAATTTTTGAGGTTTTAAGAATTTTTAGATGCAAACATGAATTTTTGTCTCAAAATTTTTTACTTTATCAGTTTTCACACCACATAAGGGGCCCACATCAATTTTCTTTCCCTTTTTATTTTAATTCCGAAATTTTAAATAATAATAATAATAAACTTCAAAATCGTCTTTCTCCCATCAGATCATCTTTTCCCTCACAATAAACATAAAAAATTACTCAAATCATCTCTCTTTTCACATTTTCACCAACTCCTATAAAACTCCAAAATTTTCCAACATCTCTCAAACATACTTCAAAATTTCACTACTTTTTTCACAAAACCCAATAAAACTAATCTACCTCAAATTTCACATCACAAATTTTTTTTCTAAAAATTCCTAAATACAAACATGCCCCAAATATCACTAGGAGGAGTGGACATTCAAATATTCATTTCACAAGGCTTATACCATCAACTAACTATTCATTTCCCCTTGTCCCCAGTTTATCCATCACATAAGGAACTATGTCTTCAACAAAGACCATCAAGAACTACAGACAAGGACAAATGCAATGCTACCATTGTGAAAAACAAAACCATGTGTGAGTCCTTTCCACTTTTTGGGCCCAATCAAAGGGAAAATCAGATTGCTTGCCTCACCATTTGTTACTATTGGACAAATTTCTCCCGCCCCCCTCCCCTATCTCTAAAGGGGCCCGTCACTGGTTCCCTTCGTCGGCGTCATCGAACCACGTTAGAGTTCTACAATCCTACTAACTACAGCCTCAAACTGGTCCAACTTTTGCCACATAGCTATAATTATCTCCTGACATAACAATGGACTGAAAGGCTCCTCTCTTTATTTTCAGTGAAGTCACCTTCAAACATGCCACCCCAAAAATGGCGGTGAAATAAAAATGCATAAGCAACAAAATTTACACTATTTAATGACAAAAAACTAACTGAATGTTCAAAAAGTCCATATATAACCGAACATAAAGGATCCTACAATCTTTAACTGAGCAAGGGATCCATTTACAATATTCAACATAGGGACCATAACTCAGTGCACCATATAATAATTAAGGAAATAATTTTTTTCCCTCAATCTACAGCGTCACAGGACAAAGGTTTTATACATATTCAGAATTGCATCGGCTAAGAAATTAAATAAAACATTGTAGGAAAACATGTCATTGATAACCTTGTAGGAAAACACATTACAGTCAATAAAGATACGCCATTTTGTAGGTACCTGAAGCAGGAATCCTCACATGCCCGCCCATTCCTTCAGAAATCTGGGTCTTCTGCCATGCACATCTTCGAAAATGTTCCAATGGACTTGCATCCCCAGTATATGAGGGCTCATATTTACTTTCTGATCGATCGTTCTGGCTTACCCCATCAGACAACCAACCTACAGAAGTCTCTTCACCAGCTACTCGCCCTCGGTTATCCCATCGAAAGCTCCATGATGGTGAATACCGAATGTTCCGATGCAAAATTTCACCACTTGATACATTTGGTATGGTCTTATCTCTAGCAGCAACACAACAAGCAGACCCCATACTCAAACCAACCAGAACTTACAGGTACTAATGGAATCCACCAATCCTAACTCACATTCTCCAAAGTTCAAAGTCAGCTGATAATCCCGATACCATTACTGTACAAGGAAAACAAAAGCTAATAAATAACCAACTCACTAACATAATGGTCATCGACACAAAACTGAGCATTGGAAATGGACAAATCGAAAAGGATAAATTGCCTTGATGATCTGTTTTATACGAAGAAAATAAAAGCAAAAGTACCAACCCATACTACAAAGAAAAAAATCAATGGCTATACAAATCCCTAACCATCTCTGTAGGAGATTAAAATAAAATTGAAACAAAAAAAAATAAGCAGAACGCAATCTCAAGCAATTAACAACAAAGAGTTAACCTCAGGCCGTATAGAACTTTTGGCATAGTATCGCAGTCCGCAATTCAACTCAAAACGGTTCTAGGGCTTCAGAGCACCGCCCATTTCCACTACAATCTAAAACAAACAAATATCTTCTCTAAGTCGATAAAAACACTGACTTTCAACAGAAACCCTACTGTTCGATCATAATTGATTTCGCATATTAGATAAAACAGTTTTTCCACTTTCAGCAGCGCTCGGTACCCACACCAACCACTTGCCGGGCAAAAGAAGAAGAAGAACAGCAAAAGCAGCAGAGAAAACAAAAGCTACAAGCAAAATCTTTTCACGGGAATAAAAAGGCGCCCGAAATCTAATCAATCTGCTACTCTCAAGGGAGCTTAGAGTGAGTCCACATCATGAACCCTAAATATAGGAATAGCAAAAAAGAAAAAAAAAACAAATTCACACGCTGCGCAGGTCAGAGAGATCCGCAATCAAAGCTTCAGAAGCGGATTCCAAAGTCGAGTCAGCAAATGGTTTGAAAAACAGAGAAAACAACAAAATACGAAATAAATTATAATTTTAATAATGCATAATTCTTTGGAATCCGATAAATAGATATAAATACAATCGTCATCGGAGAAAAGAGAGCTCCGTATACAAAGACGCAAAGCCGGAACCTGACGTAATCGAATCGTACCTTCTTCTCAGAGCCCAAACCGTCACGCACAGCTTAGAGAGAGAAAGTATCAGAGACAGAGAAAGTATTAGAGAGAGAGACTCAGCGCTCTCCGCTGCTGTGGAAGAAAGAAGGGAAAAGAAGGGGAGTGAGCCGTGAGGTCGTTTTAGACGGTTGTAATATAACTGCGTTAGGGTGCGTCGTAGGTTGTTCTCGGTGAGGAGCCGTTAGTTTGGACAGCGTTTTCTAACGGCAAAGGCGAGGGGATTTATGCCGAGTGCCGACGTCCCTTTAATTTATTTCGGGAAAGTATATTAACTGAAAAAACGATACAAACAAAAAAGGAAAAAAATAATCTGGACTGGCTCTAATGGTCCGGGGTCCCGGTACTTTGCGCTGAACAAAGGAAGTTTTCGTGATTTTCTAGCTTGACTTTTTAATTAAGAAAATGTAAAAAATAAATTGTTATAACTACTGGTGTGCGGTGGTGACTTCTGCAGTAAGCGGAGTGCGCAGTACGCATTCCACGGTTTTCTCCACACACGGCGAAAGTACGAGGGACAGGGAGTTAAATTTCAGACCAAAACAAAAAAAAAAAGTCTGAAAAAGTTGTGTTGGGTTCTCCTCCATCTTTCCTTTCCCTCGTAAATTAAAGATTCCCTTCACTCTACTTTTATTATTTTATTCTTATAATAAAGTTCCTTTTTTTTTCTCTAAAATAAAATTCCTTTCTTGCTTTTGTGAGTCATAAGCAGTCAATATGTCAGTGGACCCACTTTCTCACTTGTTGCATATTTAGGTCGCGTTTGTT
This sequence comes from Myrica gale, assembly GCA_963930655.1. Lineage (NCBI taxonomy): Eukaryota > Viridiplantae > Streptophyta > Magnoliopsida > Fagales > Myricaceae > Myrica > Myrica gale. The sequence continues at coordinate 8,495,832 of OZ005606.1, read as the reverse complement.
TATTGAAATTTTAGAGAATATTTTTAAAATTTTAGAAATCTTTTAAATGTTGAAATTTACTTAAGTTTGTGAAAAATTTGAAGTGTATGTATAAAAATTAAAAATTTTGAAGTGTGTTTATTTTGTTGAAAATTATGATCCCAAAATTTTAGGCAAACAAACACAACCTTAATAACTTATCCCCTATATATATCTTATATTATAGAAAATGACTAGATACAATCTGTGGAAATTAATGAAAAATAGAAAAATAAAAATTTAGTCGCTTCCCTTAGATATCTCCACCACCATATTATTGACTTAATAATAAGCATATTACTAATTTCTCTTCATACCTAACAAAATTAAATTAAAAAAAAAGTTTAATAGTGCATATCAGTAAAGGCAGGTTTAGGTTGAGGTTGATGCATGCCCATCTTTCCTTTTGTTCTTCCTTTTTTAAGCGATTAAACCTTTTTTTTTTCCTTTGGGTTAGCCAAGATTTGGTGGGGGTAAGGTAAATATGTAATCGACAAAATATATGATATTTTTTAAACAATTATTGGTCCTCAAACCTTAATTTGCAATGTTATTTTTATCATTCGTTAATTCCTGTATAAACTTTGTCTCTTAACAAAATCATATCCAAAGGATCAAATCAGTCTTCTTTCTAAATATTTATTAATTTGTGAGGTTTAGAGATAAGCAGTAGGTGGATAGAGTTGGAGGGTGGAAGAGAATGGGTTATGTACGCAAATGGAAGAATTGGTGGGCGCTATAAGGTGAGAGCTTTGTAGAAGCAATAGCGTGTCAAGTTAGTCATGGTTCTAAATGATTAAACGTCCATGTCAATGGGGATTAGGTTCATCAATGACCACAAGGAAGCCTCCCCCTCTCATATCTTTACACCAAATGGTCTTCGTTTAAAATAATGCTTAAACTTAGAATTGTTCTTATTCATATACTTCCCCGACGAGGAGACTGAGGATCAAATGAGTAAGCAAACAACATGGAACAAGAGATTCCGTCATCTACCTTTTTTCTCTTCTTTTTTGCTCACAAAATGAAAAACGGAGCCGTATGGTTGCTGCATAAAATGATTCAAAACTTGAAATATAGAAGATCCCAGAGATTGTTGATGAGCAGAGAGACAGAGATCTCAGGGTGACCCTAAATCCCTTGGAGTTAATCTTGCTCGATGCCATGTCTCTGTAAGGAACTCCAGGAAAAGCACTAACGATATGAGTTGCAGAAAAAAAATATTTGGGACACTTGAAATCATCAGGATGAATATGCAAACAAACTAGAGGAAGACGGACAAAATTGAGTGCCCATAGCTTTTGCATAACACCAATCCGTCAGTATCAACATGACAACCTGCACTCTAATAAGGGGATTTCGTGCTACCAAACGCATGCGTGTCACAGATGCCCAAAACACATACATTAAAAGATGCATTTGAAACTCCTTTCTATTAGGACAATAAATTAATACACAACAGTCATTAAGAAGTTCTGACCAATGGGTGGAAATTTGCACTTTTAGCAGTCCTTTTTTCTTCTTCTTTTGGTTAGGGAAATAATGTCTCTGTGCCCCCGTGGGTAGCTCGGATGGTGCCGGGCCCGGTAATTGGGGTCTCCCTCCCAGGTTCGACACCTACCGAGATCAAACTCGGACTTACCCGCCACCCGGTGTTGTGGGGTTGGGGACTCCCCACAGGCCCGGGGTTTGTACCTCAGGGTGGGACCATATAGGGTCCTGCCTTGGGGGAATTTCCTAGTCATAAAAAAAATTTAGTCTCTGCCTACATAAAGGATGGCAATGACTCGAGCTCCTTCCACGGTAGACCACTGCAGAACTGACATGTGAACGATTATTGTGTGTCAATATAGATTTCACCCCTGTGATTAGGGTGGAGACGGGCATAACAATGTCTTTATGCTGAAACCACAAGAAACGAATGAAAAGTGAGAAAATTACACTCTACCACCTCATTTGCAATCTATCCCCTAAACTACCACTCTTGGCAATTGACCCTCTCAAACTATTACTTCTTTGCAAGTTTCCCCGCAAGTTACAATTGCCAAACTCGGTAATTTGGGAGCCAAATTGCAAATGAGGGGAGACTTTAGGGTGGTAAAGTATAGTTTTCCCAATGAGAGTTCATTTGGATGGTAAAGTGTAGCTTTTCCAATAATAGATGTTTGCTAACGTCCATGGTTAAAAATTAGAGTATCTCAGACGCCATGACCATGAAATGGCATGAATAAAGCGTGTGTTAGTTAAGGACAACTTACCTAGAAAGAACCCTAGAGAGAGAGGGTCCTCCTTCTCTCTAGACTCTTTCATCAGTTTATTTTCTGCGATTCCCACCCTGAGCCTCCGCCGATGACATCCTTGTTTGGTGTGGTATGTCGGGGAATACCCTAGCTTGTTTGCGCGACGAGTGTTAATGGCCTTTTTTCGTAGCTTGGTTATTGAGGCGAAGGTGTTTAACTTTTCCGTGAGTTCGCTTGGTTTGGTGTCGTTAACTGAACACAGTAGAAAGTCTCAGAGTGTCATTCCATTTGGGAGGTATGAGGTGGTGTGGCTGGCGAATTTGTTCGGTAAACTGGCGCAGACGAGGGTTTCTTGTGTTTTTTCGGAGGATTTTAGTGAGTCCCCGCGGGACTTCCTTGCTCAGTTGTGTTCAAATAAGGGTGGTAGATTTGTTGCTCTTGCCGAGTTTGGGGAGAGTCGCCGACGTGGAGTCGTGATGGTTCCGGAGGGTAAGATGAGCAATGGATGGTTGTCCTTTGTTTCGACCTGTGAGGAGGTTCTTTCAGCTCTTGGAGATCTCCAACGCAAACGAAAGGGGTCGGTGGCTGCTCCGGTCAGAGTCGGCTGGTCTTTTGCTGATACGGTGAAGGTTGGTCTGCCGGAGAAGAAGCTGGAGGAAAAGAGAAAGCCGACTGTTGAGGGTAGCCTAACAGGGCCTCTGCCGTGTAGCCTTCCTACGGCGCAGCATGCAAAACCTGTTAGGGAACTTTCTCTTCCCAACGCGTATGAGCTGGCTGCGAGGGAAATTTCTCTTCCCAAAGTACCCTTAACCCAGCATGCAGACCCTCAAACACCCGACAGTGAGCTATGGCTCCATTTATTGCAATTATGTGCTGAGGTGGAGTGGGTAATCGAGCGGGTTAGAAACCAAACGTGTCGGGCGTGTGGCAAAGTTATGGCGGCCCAACTTTCACAAGTGAGGGCCCAGCACGAAGTTGAGGACGCCCAGCGTGAGGTTGATATGGAGGCCCAACGTGATGCTGTTAAGTTGGGTGAGGTGGCCCAACGTGATGAGGCCCAGGGTAGAGGTAAGGAAGCCCAGCGTGAGGTTTTTATTTCGGGTCTTGGTTTGGGATGGGCCGCTCCGAGGTGGGTTGTGGGTCGGGTCTCCAGCACGTTGAGGACGAGGCTGAGCTCGCGGCGCCTTCCTCGCCTGTGTTGGGTTTCATCGGTCTGCTTCTTGCCGGTGGAGAAGCGGGGGGCTCGGCGGTGGGAGTCTCGTCCCCGGCGACCGAGGTAGCTATCGCCCGTAATCATGTTGAGGGGCCGCGCAGGATCAGGCGGGGTCCACCACGGGGTTCGATTATGCGAGGGATCTCGTCGTCCGGCTTGAGGTGGTGGGGTCGTCGCGGTCTGGTGGTTCTGATGGCCCAGCCGGTGCTCTGCAGGAGTCGTCTGGCCTTTCTGAGTGCCTGTCAGGGCAGAGGTGCCTATTCCTTTGGATCCCCAGGGGGTTTTTAGAAGGGCAGCAGCTTCCTTAGTAGGGGGAGGGGAGGTTGATCAGGGAGCTGTGATCAGTAGTGTTGATGGGGTTGTGGATGCACCTTTGACGGTTTGTCCCCCTCATAAAGCTTTGGGGGGCGAATCTCCGGCGTGGGTCTTGGACATGGTTTCTTTTGTGGGTCAGTTGGTCGGGGTGTCGTGTGGTGGTCAAGAGGAAAATCTGCGGGATCTCTTTGCAGCGTTGGAACGCGATCGGGTGCAGCCTCGTTCGAAATCGGTTAGAAAATCAGGGGGGAGGATGATCAGGGAGTTGAAGGGCATGAAGTCTTCGATTAACTATGAAGGGTCTTCTTCGACCTCTAGGAAGCCTGTGGGCTTTGGGTTGGTCTAATAAGGGTCTCGTTTGGGTGGCTATAGGGGTGAGGGTTGGCTGATGGGAGGGTGATTTTGTTTTTGGTGTGCTTTGGGCCTTTGTGTGTGTTAGGGCCTTCAGTATTTTCTCTTGTACTGTTGTTTTCTCTTTAATAATATGGGCTTACTTATAAAAAAAAAATGGCATGAATAAAGCAAATCCCACAATATCACTAGACTATTGTTTTAAAGGTAAGAATCTTGCTAATATTATCTTAAAAGCAAGAGTTTTACCTTCTCGAAATCTTCATGGATAACAAAATCATGTTAGGCACGGATAGCAGACATCTCAGCTTCAGTGCAAACATTTCAAAGATCAGCACCCTTGAACCCCTGAAGCAAATGCAACAAATGAAAAGTTGGGGAAAGGAACCCAAATCAGTGTTTGTACGTGGACCATACTCCAAAGCACTGACCTACCTCGGCAAGCTTTACAACTGTTTGGAATTCCATTCTGGACTGCTCGTTAGGCAAGGCCGCAAGGGTATTTGAATTTTTCAGTCTAGTCGTCTAGGACAGAGAAGCGCAGGGTCCAGAACATCTGGTCTGTTTGTAGCCATGATCATTATAACCTAAGCAACCCAGCCCATACTCAATAGCTTACCCAAAACAATCATACCACCACCACAATCAAAAACTTGTAGGGTGTAGCAATATATCAATGTGTAAACAAGTGTACATGATCAAAAACCTGAGTGCAGCAATATATCGATGTGTAAACAAGTGTACATGACTAAGGCGCAAAATCAACAACTTCACAGAGTTCTACCAAACCAAAAAGTGAACCAAAATTACCTTCCAAAGGTAGTCAAAACCATCCAGCTGGTTAAGCAACTCCATGAGTATCCTCTGAATTTCACGGTCAGCACTTGTTCCCTCGCTAAACCGATGTCCATCTCATCCATAAATATGATACAAGGCTTTAACAGCAGAAATCAATAGTTTTTAGCAATTATATCATAAATTTCAGAAATGGAAGCTGTTTAACCCCACATGAGCTCTTACTTGGTGATCACAGGCATAACTGAACATTTCTCCTATCAATCTTGCACTTCCACCTATATATTTATCAATTACAGCACTTGATATTACCTATATCACCACAAAAAATAAACATCAACATTAAATGTAATGAACGGTTCAAGCAAGAACATTTTTTTTATAAGTACAATCATATCCAGACTTGACATGCGAGACTCAAAACAAGGAATTCAAAACTACAAAAAAATTGGCATCTATGTTGCTTGCAATTGCTCTGGCTAATACTGTCTTTACCGTACCAGGAGGTCCATAGAGAAGAACACCCTGAAGCAACTGACACAGCTTTTGCATTCATATTCTGTGCCACCTAGACCTCTTACCAACGCAAGATTGTAGAAATGACATTACCTTAGGAGGTTTGATTCCCACCCTAAGAAAGAGCTCAGGATTCATTAGAGGCAGTTATATTGATTCCCTAAGTTCCCGAATTTAATCTGACCGTCCTCCCACTGCAGAGTAGCTAACATTGCCTGGGTCTTCGTGGAGCATATTATATACAATTGGATCGACCTGTAAAATAAAGTGATATAACAATATATCATCAGTATGAAAATAATGATCAGCAGAACCATCTATTAATACATCAAATTAGACATGTTCAGATAGTTACTTCATGAGGAAGAGCCCGCATGATTGTCAAAGTAGTCATATCAAGCACCACTCGAGTTCCTGAAGTTAGCTTTTCCTTTTTAATTTTGCTTCGGCAGCCAAACACATAACTCAGTCCACTACTTGCTTTAACCATCACTGAAACACCACGGATGATATTTCTTTAGTTCCAGAATTGTCCACTAGATCCACCCACCCAACCACCAGCTTTCCCCAAAGAAATTTCTAATGAAGAAGAAGAAAACCCCTGTGATATCAAACATATATATATATATATACACACACACATATAGAGAGAGAGAGGGGGGGGGCGTGAGTGACTACCCCTTCTTTGCGCTATCTTTTACCATAAATACTAACAGCACAACAAGAAAATATATTGAAAGAGAGTTTACAAGTTCCAAGCCAGCTCATAAGTAGCATTAATGGTACCACCAGAAATACTAAAAGCATGAAACTGCAGAAAAAAGGTGAAGAAAGAAAGCCTATATTACAGCTTCCATTGTCAAGATGAGCAATTCGCCTATGATTTGGCCCACACTCTGAAGGGACTTGAAATCTTCTTTAGTTTTAGCAAATTTCTTTTGCAGTCCGCATGCTCTCTCTTGCTGCATACATCCAATTAATCTTCAGTTACAGACATGATGTAACAACAAAATCACAGGATGACACTGATGCTTAAGCAGATATATATGCCAGGGATACAAAACAGTCAAATCAAGTACCCAACTATCCCAACTGCAATAAAATAAATAAATGATAGAAGACTTCAAAGGGGCGGGTACCCAAGATATCATTTCCTTTCTTTTTTTTCACATCAACGCCTCACTCGAAGATTTTGGCAAGTGTTTTATCCACACAAGTTGCATGCGTCATTTAGATACGCATGAGCCATGAACCAAAGGTATAGAAGCAGCTTTCTTCCAACTACCTCTGATCCTTTTTTGAGTGACCTGACTATGACTACTGAAACTAACCCCTGCGTGCGCTTAACAAAGAGGCACAAAAGTTCATACTAACAACCAGCCCCTTACGTAGGCTGTCAAAGAGTTCCTCAGTCAGTTGCCCATAAAACTTGCAAATGCACAAAACAGTAAGTATGCGCTCTTCTGTACTTGCATTGACAAGCTTCCTAATCAAAACTGAAAAATCCTATTCAAACACTAACAAAAAGTCTTTCCCTTTTCAAAACTGAATTCAATTCAATTCACCACTGATGTCTAACCGAAAGAAGAAAACTGGAAATGACAACATCCGGTACCCTCGTATATTGGCTCCTACTTGGGGAAAGGAATAATATTTTTTTTCTTTTTCGTTTCTTTTTTGGTTTTGATACGAGCGATTGAGGAAGCCGACCTGCACGGACTGTGGATTCGAGCTCCTTACGGGGAGAGGAGATTTTTACGGTGCTCTGATAGCGCTGTACGACGTCGTTCGGATTCCTCTGACTCGCCGGCCACTTTGGCGGTTCAGTGGCAATCTACTTCCGTTGGAGCTGGTAAGTATTAGAACTAGAAGGGAAGTAGTCGGACTCGCATTGGCAATCAAGCGATGGAGGGAGGGAGCCAAAAAAAAAAATGTGGTTTTAACTTGGGTTAATTACAAAAAAAAACCCCTCAAATTTTCTCACTTATCCCATTATCCCCTAATCTTTAAGTCGTATCAACCTCCCCTCAAACTTTCTTAAACGTTTCAGTTTGTTTTTTACTCGAATTTAAAGAAATCATACTTCTTTCTCCGTCAAACGCGATAAACACGTGAACTCTCATGTGTAGAAGACCAAAATGCCCCCAGAAATTGGAAAACCTCGTGGTAGACTTTCTCAAATGCTCCCGACCCTATGAAGTTTTTCTCTGCAAACCCCTTTGTAGCATAGTAGAGGTCAGAATATTTGAATCTATGAGCTCCGTATTCAATTTCCCAGTCTTCTAAGATCTCGTCCCCATTCCTAATTTTGCATACAACGTGAGCAGCGGCGCAGCTTACCGAAAGGACAAGAGTAATACTAGCCAAAGTGATGCCTAAGGCAAATCCCTTTCTTCGCACAATCTCTCTTCCACCCTTTGAAAGCGATGAGAGCTTCTTTGGATCTAAATTATGTGTCGTGCCCCCAATCCTAAAGCTCTAGCCACGCACGCTATGCGTGGATGAGATTGTACCAGTTGAAGCAGAGAAGCCTATGTACATGTAATCATTTATCACCAACGAGAGATCAAGCGGGTATGGTATCAGAGGGCGATATGGCTTTGGAATGCCAAGAGGAGAAATGGATACATTGATTAACATCTCTTGGCTGTTGTAATCAATCCATGCTTGAATGGGGTGGCTGCCCTTGAGAAGTAATGAGTTTTTGCCTGTTGAGTTGTAAAAGGCTGCTGGCTCAGACACGTTGGAGATCAGGCTAGAGATATCAATTCCGACGTGATTATCATTACGTGTTACGGCCAGTATGCCATTGGACCTCAGATATGCAGCTCCATCCAAGCTTAAATTCGCTTTGTAAAATCCATAGTAGTATAATGCTCTAGCCCTGGACTCAACCCAAAACTCCCCTCCATCATCTCAAAATACTCCTTCCCTTTTTTCTATCAAACCTCCATGACTACGTGCTGTCAGAACCACAGTAAATGTCACACCATCAGGCCTTGTTCCTGCCTCTACCATCGAATCAAAAAGCCCAAACAACTCACCGAAGACACCATTCATCTCATTCCTTACCAACATCCCATCAAACACCTTACGTGCATTTATGAAATCACCACACTTTGCATACATAGATATCAAAGCATTCAAATTCGTCAAATCTAAAGCAGGCAATGTATTGCGATCAATGGGTTTTCCTGAACCAACCATTTGTCAAAAGAAAAATAGAGAATGAGGGTGTTGAAGAGGAAGGTGGAGGTTGATAATCTCCGCCTCTCCTCGACGGTACTGTTTGTTCATTCTCAGCGAAAGAAGATGAAGGGCCTATGGTTGAGAAGGCTTCAAATTCCATTGTAGGAGGAGACGTCGAGAAACCGATGTTCTCCATGGAAAAACTACCCTTGGTATCCATGAAGAAAGACCCGGGAGAAAATGGTCCTGCCGTTGTCTCGAGTTGTACAGGAGAGAGGCTAGTATCAAACTCCAATTGGGCTGAAGAAGACGATGCACCGATCGAAGCTTTGCCCCTCGATTCAGTCGAAGTTATGGGTGGAGATTGTGGTTTTTTGCCGACAAGCGGTTGATAAAAATCTTCAAATAGTAGAATGGCGGTGGAGGTTCGCTTGTGCTTCTTCGGGTGGGTTTGTGTGGTAAAATTTTTGGTATCGGGTTTAGTGTTGGTATTGGGTTTAGTGAAAAAGTGAAGAGAGAGGTAATATTTTATAGTTTTTGTAATATTTTATATTTTTTATGGAAGAGAGAGAGATTATATTGAAGTATTTTATTAGGAGAGAGATAAAATTTTGAGTAAAATTTTAGTGACAAACGCAACAGAATCTTCTAATTCGACGGTTATGGATGTATTGTTGGGCATGCCGGGCCATTGATACAGGGGATCGGGGGTTTAAGTGGGTCTCTGGCTTTGGTTCGAGTTGAACCAGAGAGAGCAAAGAAAGGGGATTTCAATTTTAACTGGGGCATTTTGGTCTTTTGATATGAACTACCTCACCTGTTACTCACGTGTAACGGAAAATGTTGAAGAATTCGTTAAAAAAACGATTAAAAAATGAAACGGTGACTTTTTTGTAAGTTCGTGGAGCCGGGTTGCAATGAGTTAAACATTGGAGTTTTTTTGTAATTAACCCTTTTAACTTTTATCAGAAACGACAGATATTACATGGTTTCCACCGCGGCGGAAAGAGTACAAAGACAAATCATTCCATTGATTCCAACTTGCTTTAGGATATTCATTAGGCGAAAGAGAAGGGATAAATGGGGGATTATGATCTCTTTTGGAAGGCTGCTAAGAATGGGGTATGGCATGCCTCTCGTCTTTTAGCTGAAAATGCATGTCCTTGGCAATTTGTTATATGGCGATTTTGTCTTCCAAGTAATGTAAACTTTTGAGTCATGTTGTTGTCCCAACTGTTTCTTTCTTCTAATACACTATTCAAGAGGATGACATTGGTTTTAGGTACTTAAGAAGTGTGATAGGGCTTTGGCCATTTGAGTATTAAGTTGAATCCTGAGCTTCTCTAGAGGAGTTCTGAAAAAACATATCATATTCATACCACCTCGTCCTTCGAAGAGAATAGATAAAAGGATGTTAAGTACTGCTGTCCATAAACCTTAATCCCAGTAGCCATGCTTTTGCTTTTGTTCTACTGGTCTTGCTAAACAGAGCAAGATCAGGAAAAGGAAACATACACGAACATCTAGTTCTTAATCTTTTTTTGCTTTTTTTTTGTCCTTTTGCACTTGAATTCGCAAAAGGGAAATCATTCAGCTCGAATAAGCACTTAGTAGTAATTTAGATTAACTAAATGATGTGTGTAAATTATAAATCCTAGAGAAGAATACAAACAGAGTAAGGCGAGGAAAAGACTACTATGAAGAAACCGCAGATACGGTGAAAACCATGATCCTGATATTAACAGCCATGGGTTCGAGGATGGACAAAGTTAGAGAATTCAACATCGCATAAAACTTGAGCTGGGTTGGAAGGCACCAGAAGGGTAATCCAATCCCATTTGATAGTTGATTCCCCCATTTTATTCTGTTTGTTGAACTGTGTTAGCCGAGCAGTATACACATCCAGAAGCCAGAGCTGTTAGCTATTAGACCTCAAAAGCACTGCATGAGAAGCACCCTTTGGCTGCAAACATTCAAGTTAAGGAGAGAGAGAGAGGGAGAGGACAGGAATTGTATTTGACCATTTCAAATCATTGGAACCGTTAATTTAGTGGTACTGCCAAAAAAGGACCCAATCCCAACAGAAATGTCCACGGTAGAAATCTGTCTCCACAAACATTGCCTTATTACTGGGAAATGAAAACCCCGTTCCGGCTGTCACCTCCTTTCTTCCAGCTATATCCAAGAAAGCATGAACAAACCGCGAAAGAAAAACCCATTATAGAGAAACAAAAGAGACTTTTTAGACCATTTGTTCCTCTCTTCTCTATTCTACCACCTCCTCACCCAGGAGGGATGGAGATAGGAAAGAAGCCCGGAAACTTCCCCAGATCCAATCTTTTTCTATCCTCCTTGCCATCACCTTCTCCGTCATCGATGGCTATCCTCCTGGTCCTCCTCTACACCTTCTTTTCCTCCTCCACAACGGCCTTCTCGGCGTTCTCTCCATTTGTACCCCAAGACAACTTCCTCATTGACTCTGGTGCGGACAAATTAGCCACCGTCCCCGATGGAAGAGTATTCAAAACGGAGGAGCAATCGAAGCAGTTCTTGGAAGCCAAAGATGAAATCAAGGTTTCGGTCAAGAAGGCCAATGTTCCTTCCCCCATTTACCTGTCAGCGAGGATTTTTGTCCAGGAAGCCACTTACTCCTTTCCATTGTCCCGGCCCGGCTGGCATTGGGTTCGCCTCCATTTTTATCCCCTGAAGAACGACCAATTCGACCTCATGACGGCCACTTTCTCGGTCAACACAAATAAGTATGTGCTTCTACATAGCTTCAACATGAACAACTCAAAAATTGTCCTCAAGGAGTACCTTTTAAACGTGACCGAGCCACAATTCTCCATCAAGTTCGTACCCATGAAGAATTCTGCCGCTTTCATCAATGCCATTGAGGTGATTTCGGCTCCAGACGACTTGATCAACGACGTCGCCAATGAGCTTTCGCCTGCAGGCGACTTTTCGGGGCTATCCAAATATGCCTACCAAACAATGTACCGGCTCAATGTGGGAGGACAACTTATCACCTCCGAAAACGACACGCTCGCAAGGACTTGGCAGCCCGACAAGTCGTTCATCAAGTCCCCAAACTTGGCGAAGCGCGTCTCCGTTGCGACCACCACCGTCAAATACCCCGATGGCTTAACGCCTCTGATCGCACCACAAACTGTGTATGCTTCCGCTGTTGAAATGGCCGATGCCCAGGTAAACCAGCCTAATTTCAATGTGACATGGAACTTTGAGGCAAACCCGGCTTTTGGGTACCTACTTCGGCTTCATTTTTGTGACATTGTGAGCAAAGTGCTGAATGACCTCTATTTCAACGTTTACGTCAACGGGAAAATGGCTATATCTGATTTGGATTTGTCACACGAACTGAATGGTTTGGCAATGGCATACTACAAGGATATAGTGGTTAATGCTTCCCTCATGTCCAATGGACTAACTGTCCAGATTGGCCCAACTAAATTGGATTCCGGCGACCTAAACGCTATTTTGAACGGTCTAGAGGTCCTGAAAATAAGCAACTCGGTCAATAGTCTTGACGGAGAATTTGGGGTGGATGGAAGCAAGGCCTCTGCCGGCAGCAACCGCAGTACGGTGGCTGCAGTTGGGTTTGCAATGATGTTTGGAGCCTTTGTTGGTCTTGGTGCAATGGTGATCAAGTGGCACAAGAGGCCTCAAGACTGGCAGAAGAGGAACAGCTTCTCTTCATGGTTGCTTCCTCTTCATGCCGGTGACTCAAGCTTCATGACAAGTAAGAACTCCCTGGGGTCCCACAAGAGCAACTTTTACTCCTCGACTTTTGGATTAGGCCGGTACTTCTCATTCGCGGAGTTGCAGGAGGCAACCAAGAATTTCGATTCCAATGCAGTAATTGGCGTCGGTGGATTCGGCAACGTGTATATCGGTGTGATTGATGATGGGACTCAAGTCGCGGTCAAGCGAGGGAACCCCCAGTCAGAACAAGGTCTTACAGAGTTCCAAACCGAGATTCAGATGTTATCGAAGCTACGACACAGACATTTGGTGTCCCTGATCGGGTATTGTGACGAAAACTCGGAAATGATATTGGTTTACGAGTACATGTCCAATGGGCCTTTCAGGGATCATTTGTACGGCAAGAATTTGCCACCACTGACATGGAAGCAGAGGCTAGAGATCTGTATAGGTGCGGCTCGTGGGCTTCACTACCTTCACACCGGCACTGCACAGGGTATCATTCACCGTGACGTTAAGACCACCAACATTTTGCTCGATGAGACCTTCACCGCCAAGGTTTCAGATTTTGGTCTGTCAAAGGATACTCCCATGGGGCAGGGTCATGTTAGCACTGCTGTGAAGGGAAGTTTCGGCTACTTGGACCCTGAGTATTTTAGGAGGCAGCAACTGACAGATAAGTCGGACGTGTACTCGTTCGGGGTGGTTCTGCTTGAGGCACTCTGTGCAAGGCCCGCCATCAACCCGGCACTCCCAAGGGAACAAGTGAACTTGGCTGACTGGGGAATGCAATGGAAGAGAAAGGGGTTGCTTGAAAAGATCATTGACCCTCTACTTGTGGGTTCCATTAATCCTGAATCAATGAAGAAGTATGCTGAGGCTTCAGAGAAGTGCTTGGCTGAACACGGGGTGGACAGGCCTACAATGGGCGATGTACTGTGGAACTTGGAGTATGCCTTGCAGCTTCAAGAGGCTTTCTCACAAGGAAAGGGCGATGATGAAACCAAATCCTCTGTCGCTGTTGCCGCTTCTCCTGAAGTTCTGGCTTCCCCCACTGATTCCCCCTCCGATTGCCGTCCAGTCTCTCATCCAGATGAGAATAACAGTCCTCAGAAACAGGCTGCTGATGAGCATTCAGGAACCGCAATGTTTGCACAGTTTGCCAATCTTAATGGTAGGTAATTGACGCATTGAATGATGGTCTATATCAGTACAAGTTAACCATCTGATCGAACTTATACGTATCATTTGGAGCGGTGGTGGTGGTGGTGGCGGCTTTGTTGCTTCATAATGCATGGCAGAATATTAGCAAAATTACAAGCTACGTGGGTATGCATTTGTTGTATAACGATTTGCGACGCCATTGTTGATCTACATCAGCTATCCCCTAGTCCAAGGCTTCTATTTTGAACTGTCCATATGGTATGCTTTTTATTGTGTGCAAGGATGTATGCGTACTGTACTATTAATACTATATGTTATTACTATTATATTAGAGCATCATGTTTTTGTACTTGTATTCATGATGGTAGAGAATGCAACTCAAGAGAGTGAAATTTGTCAGCAACTTTCAAAGGAGAATGATTTTTGTGATTGCTTGCAAATCGATGTCTGGTTTTATGTTCACCAGAAATTGCTACGCCGACTCTGTTCAGCTTCTTCAATCAAATGGGAGTAGGTCTGCATGATTGAGACGCTGCAGACAGCGTACTCCAATTATTAGTTAGTTTTTGTGATTGAGATTCTCTGCAATTTTCTGTCTAAATTGCATGATAAAATTCAGATAGAGATATACACAATAATTGGACGTCATTGTAGGGTCATGTTGTCTGAAACTTAATATGAGCAAATATGAACAACATTAAATGGTATTGGGTCCATCTGTTGTGTTCATCTCTCTTCGAATTATATCATGCAACTCGGCCAGAGAATTGCAGAGGATTTTGATTCCTTCTTCAGTTTGCCTAGTATCCCACCAATTAGTAACCCAAGATTTCAGACATTTAGTAAATGAGAGAGAGATCCACCATGGCAAAAGTACTATCGATGCAAGATATAGAAGGGGAATGAATGCTTTATTTTTTGCCTTTTTTCGTCTTTGAATTTTTAACGAACTCGCCTCATTCATCAACTCCATACCATACTAACTAATATTCATATCAAGGATAAGAATTCTATTACAAGACATCGAAGCCATGAATATATTCCTTCGAGTCAATAGTCCCCTGATAATCCTATGATTTTTAATTCAATTATCTGTATTTTGAACATCAAATGAGAAATGACGGACCCAAAATTTTCACACAACAAACTCACTAGACAACCGAAGTCTAGTCTCAGCCAACCACCAAAGGAAAACACCGAGGTTAGGACAAATAAGCACACTTGCAACAGACAGCAGGCAACCGATATTATTGGAGCAACACCTCTCATGAATCTCAATCTTTACAACTCACTAAACCACTAAACCGAAATGCCTCGAGGCTCTCTAGAACAACACTATGCTCTCAGAACACAGTACTTAATTAGCTCTCTCGACTCTCTCACGGAACCATTATGCTTGAGCTTTTTCGGGGACTCCCATCTTTATCCTCATTATTGATAATTGGTGGTGTTTGAGTGCTAAAATTTTGAACATGATTAAAAAAATTACAAAATAATCTATCTTCTCATCTAATTATTATTATTTTTATTATAATATTCATTCAAATTTTATCTCTTTAATTTTTCACCAACTCTCACGCCTCTAAAATTTTAACCACCCATAAATTATTTTCACTTTTTCACTAACTTCCATAAACTATAATCCTTTTTTCAAATGTTATAACTACTTATTTATGAAATATAAAATAAATAACTCTTCCCATCAACTTAGCTGAGGAGAAAAAAAAGCAAGTGGATGCAGAGTATTTCCTAGACAAAACGATTTGTGATTGTCCATATCAACCGTTAGCCTCAAATAACCAACTTCGGGCCAATTTAAAACATGGGTTTCATCCGGCGTACCAAAAAGGATGAGTCAGTATATTGATTAGGTAAGTTTTCTTAACCAAATCTGGTCCAAATGGGCGGCAGATGACCCCTTGGCATTGGAATAAAGGAATAAGACGGTCCGCATATGCTCTGCACGACTGCACTTGTGGGCGAGGGGAGGGGACATGCCTATCCAAGTTGGGGTGCACCCAAGTAATTGCACTTTTTAGACCCCAAGTGAACGGCCTAACTAATCTTTAATTCTCCACCACGATTGAATGTGCAAAGTTGGGAGACATTATGAGGGGGATAGAGGAATAAAGTGAGATGCCTCAGAAAAAAAAGGAAGGGCTGTTGAATGAAGCAGAGAGAGTGTAGATAAGGGTGTGGTCGCGTCTCTATCCGTGACCCAAACCAAAAGCTGTGGATGCAGTTTTTAGAGGCTCCAAAACTAGCCCACTTTTATCGAACCCCCCAAAATGTAACTCATTCCCATTACGTGTGAGCTTTTATCCCTATTGCTGCATCTCTGAACGTTACGTCCACCAACTGTTAGTCTCATTTAGAGAACCCCGTATATAAAGCCCTCACGATCAACACCTTCTTCCACATCTCTGTATTGTTTCTCTCTTCAAAGCCAATATGGAGAAAGATACCGATAACACGAGGACCTTTGACATGGATGCACTAAGGAAAAATCTTCCACAGAAGTAATAGAACACAATTTGTTTTGTTGTTTTTTACTCGGGGCTTCCAATAATGCACAATTTTTTTCTTCTATAGAATGTTTCGATTTCTGTGACCCAAAATAACAGGAGCTCTGTTTTTTCAGCAGGAGAGGTCTGTCGAGGTATTACTCCGGAAAATCGAGAACATTTACGTGCATGGCAGACGTTCGTTGCCTAGAAGATTTGAAAAAACAAGAACACCCCGATCCCAAGAAGAGGAAGAAGCACTCTGACAAGAAGGGAACCCAGCCTACGCCACATCCATGTAGAAGAGTATCCAGCAGCACACAATGTGCTACCCCTTATGTCGGACCTGGGATGTAAATATTAAGCAGATATGAAGAACCATTAATCTTCGGCTCTTCTTCGATTTTCCACCTTGTGTATATAGTTTCAATTTCAATAATACACGTAAAGATTTCATTTTCCTTTTGTAAGACAGAATAGTATACAGCACAAATTTCATCAATATTCAACGCAGGGAACTTTTGAAGTTTCATGATCCCAATTAGCTTGGAAGAAAATTGATCCCATCGCAAAGTACCGAAATGATCGAAATAGAAATCGATCAAAGCTGTAGCAGATGAGTTGCAATGTGCACAAATCCTCCCATATCCACACACGTTGAGAAAGAGAGCAGTAATTCCGCAAGCTTGAGATTTTCATATCAGGGATGAATACGTATTCTTCTCCAGCAGTGCTTCTCGAAACTCCAGACAGTTTCTTTGGCTTCAATCCTGTTATCAGATGGTCCACGGGCGTTTAAAAGAAAAATAACTTGTACACAATCATTGAGTATCAAAAATAGCTCATTAGAACAGTGCAACATTATGTTCATTGAGTCAATAATTGAGTTCATTTCAGGTCAATCTCCAATGCTACAGTCCAACCTGTCTTTTTTCTTTTTCTTCTGAATTTATGGCCCCACTAACATCTGTTAATTAAGCTAGGAAGAATACACATTGTTCCTACTCCGTAAACCATACACCAGATTGGAGGGACCAATTAATTCTATCCAACTTGAGCATCAGACTAAATATTGAGACCTAAAACAACCATCATGAGCACCAAAAGAATATCTCCCTAATGATACAAAATTAGGACGTAAGAAGTGACCTCCCCAGGACTATTGCAACTTTTTCTTCTTGTAGAGGCCCGGTTCCTCATCAAGCATGAGAAAGTCGTCGTCGTCGTCCTCAACCAGTTCCAATCTCTTGTGATTTATGCTTTTGTCATTAACAGTAGAACAATCTTGAACAGCGGCTTCAGAAACCTCAGGCAGTTTTCGTTTCTTTCCAGAACCACTTCCCATCTCATCATTCTTGTCAACCTCCACTGGCGCTGTTTTTGATGCATCTGATGCGCCCACACCATTGCCAACAGATTTGTTATCGTCCTTTTCCTCTGGAGAAGCTTGAGTCCATCCAGACAGAAGCATTCCATCAGGTTCCTTTTCTACATCAAATTCCTCTCTGAAAGAATAGAAATGTACATTGAATTCATTAAAGTAGCTCATCAATAGACCGACCAAAACTGACACTTCAGACTAGAGCAGTTATTATCTCGTGAGCAGGTTGAGGAGATCCTGAAAGGTCATAAAGCAGGAGGGAAATCAAAGTAGTTTATTCACCACCTGGGATTTGCCACGTTAAAGACAGTCTCAAGCAATGCCAGCAAAGTAAACTTGTAGACCGGGACAAATCATTGCAGTTGCCAGTTCAATAATGAGACTGATTTGCAACCACAACACCATTCTTGTAGAATAACTCAATACTAGAAATCATCACACATATTTATGCCCAAGAGTTCAGTTTCATAGAATGAAAATAGGGCAACCACAAAGAATCTAAACAGAGAGCATTCATAATTAAACAGTTCTTGGAAACAATTCTAAACCAACAAAGGATCTGGAGAATAGTCATTCTTGTGCAAAAACTAATTTCAAATTCAATAGGGAAGTATGACTTGAGGGTGCGTTTGCTAACAAAATTTCACAAAATTTTTCACAAACTCACAATAAAATACTACAATATAATCTCTCTCTCTCATCAAATCATAACTTTTCACTACAAAAAATATAAAAAAATTATCTCTCTTCACTTTTTCACTAAACCCAATACCAAAAATTTTACAACACAAACATAACCTCAGTATCTTATCTCTAGGACAACACACTTTGAATAGACAAATAACATATCCAGATGCAACACTCAAAAAACTCTGGGCACTATGTTACAGTATCAGAAAAACGATTTCCAGTTAACTATATAGTCAGAAAGTTGCAACATCTACAGATTTTTTTTTAATGTAAATGGGAGCCATCCACATAGTTCTTACACTATAAAATTTTAAGAACTTCACATATTAGAAAAGACAGCTACACTCAAACGAATATAGAGGGCGAAGAAAAACCTGTGCTTGATATTGATATTGCAAGTAAGTTCCTGTTTCAGATCCTCAACTGTGACTGCCGTCCCACTAGTAATCGGAGAAGGAAGCTCAGACAGCACCTGAGATTTAAATCGAGAGGGAGAGAGAGGAAAAGGACACATTCAGAACACAACAACAAGTGAATTTTAAACAAAAGAATAAAAAATACCTTCTCAAGGTTTGCTGCATAATTTGCTACCATGTCTTCATCAAGATCATCGCCAACTTCATAAAGAAGTGCTGACCCATGCATAATAAGTGGAAAGTACATCCCAAGCTTGGCCTTAACAATCTTTTCAACGAAGTCTTGCAACTTTGAACGGTG
Source organism: Myrica gale (assembly GCA_963930655.1). Lineage (NCBI taxonomy): Eukaryota > Viridiplantae > Streptophyta > Magnoliopsida > Fagales > Myricaceae > Myrica > Myrica gale. Next base: position 8,477,016 of record OZ005606.1, on the reverse strand, counting down.
AGTATTGATCTCGAGCGTTAGTGGCGTCTATTTTCAGTCGCATCACATGTGAGCATGTTGCAAGGTGAATAAATTGTCAATAAAAATAGATAACAAAGTTCAAACTTGGGTTCATTGGGGATCTAACCCACCTCTGAACAAACATAGCAAGATTTGTTAGCTTCAAATGGTTCCACGGGCATCAACAACATCTTCCTATTTGGGTGCTCGAGACAATATGTCATCCTACATAAATATCACATTCAGATTAGTGCAACCGAGCAACAAATAGAAAGAAATACAGCTCAAGATGCTCATTAACAAATAAGGAAAGTAAGGCACTGCATCCAAATAACTGCAACTCCATAAACAAAAACTCAGATTGACAGAGAACTGTAGGACCACCACTTTCATCCTCACGACAATATAGAGTACACAATCAGAAAATTAACAGAAAAACATTCCAAAGGAAACACATCAAGCAAAAAGGAACAAAAACTGTGCACACCTATAATTCTTTGTATTATTTTGCAGCACCTTGATTGCCTCTATCACAATCAACCCAGCAATAATAGCGTTTGTTGTTGCAACAGCATGGACAATATTACCGGCAATACCTTTAGCTTCAAAAAGGCTATGCAAAGGGATGCCAAAAGAAGAAGCCCTTATATTTGCAGAAGCAGTAACAAACTCCACAGCTAACTGATCATCTTTGTCAAAAGTCAGGTTTCCAATCTCCTGGTTACCCGGCAAGAAGAACAAAAGTTAAAATCAAACATTAAAGTTGCGTTCTACATGGGAAAAGTAAATTCAGTGGTCTAGAGTCTTCATCCAAATAAAGGAATCATTCAAGCCAAACCTTCTCTCTTTTCACAAAAAATAGTTTGAAAGCCTCCAAATAGATTCTGGTATTTTCCATAAGGCTCCAGATATCCTGCGGATTCTTCATTCCCAGAGATGCCATAGCAGATACTGATGATGGATCATCCGTTGCATAGTTTTTATCCATATTTCCATTCAGTTGAGCCAGTCCATTGGGTAGGATATCGCTACTATAGATCGGTTTTGGTCTATTACGGTTCTTCCATGTCTCTTCATTAGATAAAGCTAATTCAATGTTATAACCAAACACATGATCATATATTCTCCTTCCATACTGTTCAATTTCTTCATCTTTTCTACGTTCAAATACGTCTTCAGCATGTTCTGATGAGCTCGCATCATCAGTAGAACGCACATTTAAATCATTTCCCTGATTCTTGTCCCCAAATAACTTAGCAAAAAGTAGGTCCTTTGCCCATACAATACAGTGAACAAACTGCAATAATTAAACAAACATGTCAGAGCGACAGAGCTAAGTACTTATGGAACAGAAGTTTATCTTGAAAACAATCATATGATGTCATTTATCTCTCCAGACAAATGAAAATTCACCTAATTAAAACAGTACTTCCCATAAGCTAGCAGAAACCATATAACATTCTATGTTGTCGAGTTTAACGGTTCAATCAGAAACAAACTTCTTTTGCAGACAACTATCTATTGAAGTCTAAAAGAAATGGCAAGTCTCAATGAATTAGGAGCTGCAAGTTAAAGCTTTTGTGTCCTTCGTACAGGGAAGTTATTTTTTATTCCTAATGATACTCCTCTACATGGTATAGTTCTTGGTCCCTTTGATGCCTCTCCACTGCAGCTTGTTCTCTCACAATTCTCCAACTTCATGTCTTTTATTTCGGCGTTATAGGAATCTCTCACTTAAATACTTGCAAATCTAATCAAGAAACCAGTAGTAATTAAGGCTCCTATGAGAACTCAACTACATATTAAGGTGCTGACTGGTAGAAAGGTACAAGTTCTAATTCATGGTTACCTACAGCCAAGTCAGGCTCCTGTCTTCCAAAAACCTTACTGAAGCAGTTACTCAAAAACCCAAAAAAAAAAAAACGAACCAAGAAACATGTGAAATACCTTTGACGGAGTACTTGTAATAGTGCAGACAGGGTACGTTTTCGGAGCAGGTTTTGGCTGGCACTCGTAGCATTCTGTTCTTCCCTTCACATGTACAGTTACCTGCTTCCACAAATCACGAAAAAGGAAGGAAAAATAATCATCACCAATGGAGAAGCAGCAATCTAGCACGCTAGGAATGAACCGATTGAAAATAATCATACAATATCTATTAATTTTTCCTAAGTGAAACATCTTTAGTGGAATAAACTGGATGTATAACTTGCATAGATTGAATGATTTCAACAACCCATGTAGGGAATGTTTGTGTATACATACACGATGTACGAAAATACAAGAATTGGAAAAAAAAGATCAGACGCTAAAAGCATAATTGAATAAAATCCATAATACACACTTGATTTAATATACATAAATCTTAAAGACAACTATAAGACAGCAATCACCTGTCCAAGGAAGCCAGTTGTCCCACTTTCAACTAACGGAACTTCAGCTGCCAAGCAGAGACGATTCACATGTCGCCTCGCATCTAGGTTGTCAAGTCCATTCAGAACAACATTAAATTGCTTGAAGAAGTCCACATTAAAGTCAGGATCCTTGACATTTGCATGGTATGGAGTAATATTAATTTGAGGCCTAAATTTCAAGATAGCCTCCCGAGCAACCTGGTTGAAAATTTTATGAGAAGACAATACAAAAGGAAGTGCCCGTGCAAGAAAACCAATGCAGGATTTTGTCAATATACTTACTTTGGCCTTAGATTGCCCAACATGTGATTGTCGGAATAGAAATTGTCTGTTGAGGTTGCTCACCTCTATAGTGTCCATGTCAATCTGCAAATTAGCACCAGAAGCATGAGAAAATTTTCTCACAACCCTACATACAAGCAAAACTCTTCAAACTACTAGAACATCAAAAAAGACTGTATACCAAATTGTGGTATACCCCAGAAACTGCATACAGAAATTTCTCACTACTTCATCCTTCATAAAATATCCAACAAGAAAGTGGTTAACCATATACCAGAATTACAATCTCAAGTTGAGAGAGGAGAAACGGAATTCAATGGATAGACATCTGAATATAATAACTAGATATACACGGCAACAGGGAACTGCTAACTCAAACCTATAGATAGCTAATGTAGCAAAAAGAACCCACATTAACTGCGAGAATATCATGATCCCGGGACGATCAGGCAACAAATTTGCACGCCAAGGTTAAAACTAGGTTCGGCAAACAAATCCTAGATATCAACCCAAACAAATTTCAGCCAAGCTTGACAAAATGGTATCAGCAAACCCAGAATTTGATTTGCACCTTAGAGATCGCAAGGAGAGGTGAATAGCACCCCAAGACACCGCCAAAGGAGACTCAACTCGAACAGCCAGAATCTCAAACTGCAAGACCATACACCCATGTTCACTACGAGTTCATGAACATCACCTTTTGACCACCAGTAGCCGACAGTTACTCCAATCTTCAACCACAGAACGTCACAACCCCAAAAGGACCTCCACCATCAAGACAAACAATATCTCTAAAAACTATTTAACTCATCATCTTCGCTATTCACCAGGATTAATGCACTACAGCCATCTCAGGCACATATCTGGAGACACCACCACCATCACCAAAGTCAAGGTCCAATTACCACAACTAACCTTGCTAGTCGATATTACTACCGCTAAAACAATGGCAAGACCAGTGCTACCATTTCCAGCAATCCTTTGTAACTAAATTAGTGACCAACTTTGCCTCTATCGGCTCTCTCTTTACTTTTCCGTGGTTAAGACATTTGACCAAAACAACAACAAAGCAATAGTATTAGTGAGATCACCGTGTATAGCTAGATGAAAAGAAACTTGAAATAAGAGGATTCCAAAATCCTATGCTGGACTAACACAAGGCTCAAAATAACTAGTTGGCTTGCAGATATGAACGACAACATAAATCAGCTGGTCCAACTTCCACTACGTACAAAACCTCAAGACTTAGCAACATTGTCCATTACTTCTACACATACTTGCACTAAAATATTGTACAAAGATTGAACAAAAAGAAGAACTGAAGCTTATAAACTTCTTACCTCATATAAGGGGAAAGAATATAACCATGAGAATTTTTCCCCTTCTTGCACTTGATTACAAAACGAAAAGAGGGAGAAAATAATCGAAACTGGAAATGAACTAAGATTATTGCCTTATGCTCGGTATATGCTATGCAACAAACTAATTGATTAACCCATTATTTTCCACCATAATAATTGATTGAATTTATTCTTGGGGGGTAAATTTTTAATTTAATTTCTCAAACTCCATAAACCCAAATAAACAGAAACAGAGGAACGCTAGACGACCCATGAATCCCACAAAAACGAACACATAAACTTCAAACAACTAGCAAATGAGACGTGGACGCGAAAAATAAACCACATAAACATATAACCCCTCAAGTAAAAAAAAAAACCCTAGCAAGAGTAGCAGAACGAGAATACAAAAACCTATTAAAAATAATTCCGAAAAAAAAATGTGAGAAAGGAGATCACAACAGTAAAATAGTAACCTATACTCACAATATGAATGTCCTGGAAGCCAGAGAGAGCGAGAGTCTTGAGAAGCTCGCAGCCGATACCACCTGCCCCAACCATAAGCACTTTCGCGCCCTACAAAACCCAAAACCCCAAAAAAAACGACAAAACAACTTCAATTGGAGTTCAAAGATAGCTTTAAAGTAAAATAAAATGGGGTTTGGGGGGAGGGGGGAATTTTGGGTTACCTTTATTGCAGTTAACTGTTGCTGAGAAGCCATTGAAGGAAAGGAAATAGAAGGGGAAGTGTGAGTTGGAAATTGGAGTACGTAGTGTCACTATTAACAAGCATAAGAGAGAAAGAGAGGGAAAATTTTGCCAGAAATCGAAAAAGGGGGAAGTGAAAGGTTGGTAATGGTGGTGGTGGTCGGTAGAATCTAAAGAAGTCGTGACCGTAGGCTTCGCGGAAACGGCCCCCAAAAGGAGAAATAGAGCGAGAAGGGAAATTGGTAACGCTCTCTTTACCTCTATCTCCCCATCCTCCAAACAGCTTAAGAAAAACGACTCTCTATCTCTGAAATCAGGAAATGGAGGCGTGGAGGCTGACTGCCAGCCCTCTGAGAGGTGGTGTTTGGGAACAGCATTAAAGTTTGCAGTCTTCCACTCTGACTGCTTCGTAGGAGGATAAAAGCGTTACTCCGAGGTTGCAATTGGAAGTAGCCTTCCTCTATTTGGTTTGTTTTGTTTTTTCTCCCAAAAACAAAATGAGAGTTACAGAATGATCTCCCACTCCCACCCATGTATATCATAAAAAGCCAACGATGGTCAAACTCCATTGATGAATTCTTTGGGGTCCACACCCATAAGAGATAGACTTAGAATAGAAGTAGACTTATTGTGGAAGTCTACTTGCTCCCTACTTCTAGTTTATCTAGGATTCTCTTAGGGTTTTCTCTTTGTATTCTTCCCTATAAATAAGAGGCTTATGTTATAGAGAAGAGGCACGTGAGCACGTGAGATCGTGTGCATTGGGCAAAGAGAGAGGAAGAGAAAGAGGGTGGTGTGACTATTGTATTGGGGCGGGCAGAGTAATTTTCTTAGGCTTTCTTAATAAAATTGCTCTGGGGTGGACGTAGGCCGGATTGGGGCCGAACCACGTAAATCTGGTGTTCCTTTTCTTTGAATTTTCGTGACGCTTTTCCCAACAAGTGGTATCGGAGCCTGGTTCGAGGAGCCGGAGTAGTTTTTCGGAAGAAGCGGAGAAAGTCCGAAACTTTCAAAGTGGTCCGATCTGAGATTCGAGAACACCAGCCTGCAGAGGAGATCGAGACGAAGCCGTTGGTCGAAACCGCGTCGTCAGAATCGCCGGGACGCGCCTCCACGCGCCGCAGGAAGAAGAAAAGGCGCCGCCACGCGTCACACGCGCCCGCACGCGCCGAACAGAGAAGGGCGAGTGGTCTTCACTCTCTCCACGCGCCACACGCGCCAGCGACAGCAGACTGCCACGTGTCCTGTGACGTCAGCATCCACGTCATCGCCACGTCAGCAGTGGGTCCCAGGAGATCTGGGTCGGTAGTGCCACGTCATCCGCCACGTCAGCATTGCCACATCAGCAGGGGGATCAGGGTCGGCGTGCCACGTCATCAGAGAATATTCCTGAGGAATATTCCGGTTTTATTTGTTCAGGGGCTTTTAGGCCGGTTTTCGAGCAGGTCAGACTGGTTCCTAAGGTTTTAGACCATCCCGGATCCATTGGTGCAGTCAGAATTGTGAAATTCGGCCTCGATCAGTGTGAATTAAGATGGCGTAGAGTATGATTACCGGTTTGATGATATTGACTGCTGCAAAGTACATGAACTGGAAGCCACAAATGGAGGATATTCTTTATGGGAAGGATATGTATGATCCATTGGAGAACATGAGAAAGAAACCGGAGGGGATTGACGAGGCAAAGTGGAAGAAGATCAACCGGAAGGTTATAGGCCGGTTGATTGTTGACTTCGTCTAGAAAACGAAGGTGCTTGGTACCAGCCGGAGGAGATGCAAGAGCAGGGGGAGATACTGTTCTACATGGGTCCGGCTGTACAAGCAGGGGATGCGGGCACCCTATGCGGGGGTGCAGGACACTCGGATGAGAGTGTGGTCGTCTGGTGACAAGGACGAGGTTGGAGTGCCAGTAGAATAAGGTTGCAAGGGGTGGTGAGCAAGGGGAGCAACAGACACCAAGTTGCAGGAAGTTTCTACTGTTGAAAACCCGGGTAGCACTCAACCAAAAGATGTCAGGAACAAATTCTTCTCTTATGGTTATGGAGGGGGAGATTTGTTGGGGTCCACACCCATAAGAGATAGACTTAGAATAGAAGTAGACTTATTGTGGAAGTCTACTTGCTCCCTACTTCTAGTTTATCTAGGATTCTCTTAGGGTTTTCTCTTTGTATTCTTCCCTATAAATAAGAGGCTTATGTTATAGAGAAGAGGCACGTGAGCACGTGAGATCGTGTGCATTGGGCAAAGAGAGAGGAAGAGAAAGAGGGTGGTGTGACTATTGTATTGGGGCGGGCAGAGTAATTTTCTTAGGCTTTCTTAATAAAATTGCTCTGGGGTGGACGTAGGCCGGATTGGGGCCGAACCACGTAAATCTGGTGTTCCTTTTCTTTGAATTTTCGTGACGCTTTTCCCAACATTCTTTAATAAATATCTTTCAGTTCATGCAAAATAAATAAAAATAATGATTGAAAATTTGCAATTAATCCCTATAATAATTGGAAAGCCATAATTATTCGACCCTGTGGCTGTACCAAACATATAAAAAAGCCACCTAACAAACTATATAACCATTTTAAATTTTTTCTGGTGTATTTAATAAGTGAGGATATGTAAGGTTACTTGAGATGATGATTGTCGATCCCTTTATAATTAGTCATGCGACTATATCGTATGAGTCCAAAGTATTTTGCGGACACATTTTATATTTGAACGTGAAATTTTTTCAAAATCGGACCCGTTTGACCTCATCTTGAAGTACAAATCACGGTTCACTGGATCGACCCCACAACCCAAGGAGCAGATAAGCCAAGAACTCGTCCAGCAACAGGAAAATTCTTCTCACCCTCCGCTCGAACTTTCTATTTGACTTTTACAACCGCCTAATTACAAATTCGAAAATTTTATTATTTTTCAAGCTTCAAAAATGATCCGATTTTAAATCCATGTATAAAATTTGAATAATGAGATAAGAATTTTGAACTTGAAACAGGAATGTATTGTTAATGGGATTTCTATATTTCTTTTGTAATGATAAAATATCCATATAGAATTTATCAATGCGTTACCAATTATATTAATATGTTTTGAGCTGAGTCAAGTCGGTCTAAGTCCAATATACAATAGACATTGTGCAATGAATTTTCTTTATCATCTAAACAGATAAAATGAAATTAAAAAAAAAACTCGTTTTCTCTCATATTTTGTACCAAATAAAAAACTTACGTAATTTAATATTGCATTTTCTTCATTGGTCAGCTCAATAAGACAGTAAAGTAATTACCATTTCGTTTTTTTCTCTAATCTTCATAGTTTATATGATTTACTCCTTTCCTATTTCCTCATTCTTTCTTTAGCCCCTCTCGCAATAGGTTGTGTTTGTGTGTTAAAATTTTAGGGTATTAGATTTAATAAAAAATGAAAAGAGAAATAATTTTTAATATTTATTATTGTGAAAAGTAATGATGTGATGGAAGAGAGAGAGATTATATTGTAATTTTTTATTGTGTTAAAATTTTAGGATGGATAAAATTTTAGTGTGCAAACACACCTTGGCAGTCCAAAGCGACTAGGAGAGAAAAAGAATGGGTGAAAAAATTTATGAAAGATGGTGAAAAGTGAAAAGGTATATAAATTGGCAAATAAGTGAAAAAAAAAATGTTTTGTAATGATGATAAAATTTTAAGTGGTCAAATTTTAATACGCAAACATAGCCTTAACAAGTTCAGCTCTCCCTTACCTACGCGATTGCCTTTCTTCTACTTATTATCTGTTTATTTTTGTTAAGGAAAAAAATCATAATTAGCATGTATTTGTAAGCCAAACTTAATTTCGTACCAACTATTATTAAAGCATTTAAGTGGAAAAAAAACATGTAAAATGACTAAAATATCACTGCAAGATAAAATTATTAAAAATATTAAAAACTTCATTAAAAAGGTGTTTGGACTAGATAACGGGGCGCAAGCTAGACATTATTAATCCACTAGCACCCACTTTTTTTCTCATCCTAATTTTTGTTTGTTTGGTTATAAATTTATGATTCACTTAATTGCATTCTATAATTTAGATCCAATACATTGTAAAAGATTCAGATATTGTCATTTATAATTTCGTAAAAAAAATTTGCCTTAAATGTTCTCTTTCCATAATTACTCGATTATATATCAATCGAACTTATTTGATTTCATGGAGATTAACACGTAGAGGTCCTGTGAAAATGATTAGGGATTCACCTCGTCAACCCTTTAGGACCCAGTCGAATGACTCAATTTTCTCCCACTACATGTTTGGGTCAGTGGAAAACTTGACATTGTAGATGTAAATCCCAAAAAGCTCCATAACCAATTGTTAATAGAATTCCAAGAATTTGGTATTTTCATAATAATAATAAATAAATAATAGGGTTTTTAGATCTCTTGGTTTTATAAACTGTCCATCATTTTTCTTAATATTTTTTTTAAAATGACTTTGCTGTACAAATTATCAAACTAATTTCAAATAGTAATTTCAACTACTACCTTTGATACATTAAACCTTCTAATTTTCAAAATCAATCAATTTGCATTCTAAAATAAAATTCTACAGTTAAAAAAATGACATGACCCATTTACAATACATGTATCATAATTTTGATGGTAAAATATTTTAAGGGACGTAAATTAATTAAATTTGGTAATTATATAACTCAATGGATCAAATATGATAATGGACAACTATGTTTAAAATTAGGGAAATATGCAATTTTGTCACTAGGTTTACAACATGCTGACGATTTAGTCACTAGGTTTCATTTTTTTTACTATATGGTCACTGAGAATATATAGTCGTGACGATCTGGTCTTTCCGTCAAACCTCCGTTAATTTTTTAACCGAAATAGCGGTCGATCGGTTTGTTTACCGTTGCGGCAACGGTAAATTGAAGCAGTAATATCCCAAATGGAAATGCTACTCATCGACGAGCCAGCATATTCTAAATGGAATAAAAAAATTTTTGGAATACGACTATTGAATATAGGCTATAGATAGTTAAAGAAATTGACTTAAATGATTAAGGCTTGGATTTTGATAATATATTATTTTTAAGGTCTTAAGTTTAAAATTTCATAGATGTTACAAATTATTTTGGACCAATTTTAAGATTTTTAATCTGATAATTACTTGATTTGTGTGAAACAGAAAAACTATACAAATCTCACGATTAGTCGAAATAATTGTAAACTAACCCGAACACCTGATTAAAAAATAAAAAAGAATATAACCTGTAGGTGCTAAACGTTTATAGTTCTCACTACCAGCATGGCAGCACCTAATACTTGTAAAAGCACCAATACACTCATCTTGTCAAAATTAAACCAAAAATATCAAATTTTAATAAAAAAATAATTATACTTTATGCCTTTAAATTATCTCATTACTAATTTTTATCCGTGATTACAATTTGGTCATTAAAATATAGTGAATTTACAAAATTGTTTATTCATTTAAAAAGTATTCAATCTTTTATTTATTCATTTAAATTCTCATAGTAACTATAATGACAGAAAAATGTCGGAAATGTTTGTTTTATAAAAAAATTGTAAGATTTTCAGGATTTTTAATAGAATTGTGAATATTTATAGAGATTAGAGTTTTGTAGGTTTTGTACAAAATTTTAATTTTTATTAAAGCTTGTAAAAAAGTGTAAAAATAAATTATTAATATAAAATTTTAATAAAAAATATTAGAATTTGATGAAAAAATAATATTTGTTAAATTTTAAAAAAATATATATTAAAAATTGTGTGACATTTTTTTGAAGTTGGTGTATTTTTTTTTTAAAAAAAATTAGATGTTTATTTTACAAATTTTGTTACATTCATTCTATAACCTATAATATATTTGTGCAAACAAACATCTCAAATTTAGAGTCTGTTCGTTTACAAAGAATCTTCAGAATTTTTTGAATCCTCAGAATTTTACAACCAAACATCATTTTTCACACCACATAAATATAATTATAACACGCATACCAATAAAGTTAACATCACATAAAAATTCTCAAAACACAAAAAGTCTTCACAAAACACCTTAGCTGAACACAATCTAGTCGGCAAAACTTGAGGTCCTCGTGAGGGTACGGCCGTACGGGACAAGGACAACATTACTCCGCGTTCAGACTGCACCGTTCCCGACAGCCAAACACAACGGAAGGGTCGTGGGGCCCGACTCCCGTGGAGCTCCTTCGTATTCCTCGCGTTACAGTTCACGCAAAAATTAATTGTACATTTCTCGAGAAGAAAACACAGAAAAAGATTTGGCGTACACAACCAACGATTTTCCAGCGCCACTGTGAATCCCCATTGGTCAATCCCAAACGATGATCACCAATGGAATTCCCCAGTAGCTGACTAACACTCTAAACCAGTGCGAAAAAACTACGTACAATTTGCTCTCTCTTTCTCTGCGTCTTTTTCATTTATCAAACCCTCTTTCTCTGCGCTATTTTCAGTACGAGTGTACGAGAGGACACAACGGAAAAAACGAAGAGGAAGAAAAACAAATCTTCCTAAACTCGCCAATAAAACAATGGAGTGTACCTTCATAGGGGTTCAATTTTTAACTAGGGGATTTATCTGTTCCAATTTGTAGGCTCCCTCCTTTTATGTGAAAAACAAGCAACGCACTATTTTTCTACGCTCTGCGTTTCCTCGAACTTGCGGTGTCATGGAGCCAGCGGTTGAAGCGTTGCCGAGTAATCGCGCCACTCGGAATGGTACTCTCTCTGCATGTTTTATGTTATTTTTCTTGTCTGCATTTTACTCGAAAGGTGGGCATGTTAATCATCATTTCTTCAGGCTTTGATCTCTGCGATGCATGGGGCAAAGAACAATTACTGTATTTACATTTTTTTGGGGTGAATTAGTCTGAATACGTAGGCTCTTTACTTGAAAGAGAAAGATGATCAGCATAGGAATGCAGGAATCTCATTTTTAGGGTGAAATAAGGTTACATATTTTGAGTATTTTTGAAGTATATAACTTTCGAAGACACTCAACGGAACAAAGAGACGATGTCTTATAGTTTTCCCTCCTGCTTGTAGTTTTCGCGAATCATAATTTAGCCGCCCCCCTCCCAAAAAAAACAAAAACCGTTAGTCGGTGCGTTGAGTTTTTACGTTTATTATAGTAGGAGTACGGTGTGATTAATTTTGCTTTGTTATGTGGTGTACTTGTGACAGTTCATTCATTACAATCTGCATCAAGATCAGAGTTTTACCAAACGGGACATAAAAGACTGAAGTCATCTGGTAGTGGAAAAGATTGTGGTAGCATGGCCTTCTCTGCTAGCATGCGTAATGATGCTGAACAGAAGAAACCAAAAACCTCTTCAGCAGTCATTGATTACCGCGATCCATTTGCCATCACCAACTTGCTGGAAAGGTTAGACTGTGGTAAATATGGAAGTGTTACAAAAGATATAGAAGCCCTCATTGCTCGAAAGATGCAGACTCTGAGCCCATATTTCGCAAAGTATCCTACTCTTATAAGTACATTCCTCGAATCAGAAAAGAGCCAGAGTAAAGAAGCCTCAAAACAAGCTACTCGTTTGTCGGATACTGATGTTATTGATTTGGAGGATGACTATGTTGCAAAGGATGTTAAACCAGCATCTCAGACTGTTGTGCTTATTGACTCTGATGAGGAAGACAGTGGATATCAGCAACCGCTTGCTCCCTTTCAGGAAATTGTCTTGCCAAGATCAGCTGGACAATTTCTCATGAAGGACTTTTTGGTAAGTCGCCACGCATTTCCAATCACAAAGCTGAAGGTTTAAAGATGCTGACATCAATATAATGACCAAAGCATGTATGACACATGCATACACTCAGTTTTTTTGAGTGAGTGTATGACACACTCATTCAACAAATTAGAAGCACTGGATCCCATTTTGGCACACGCACAGAGACATGCATAAAAAAGTTGGTTGGAGCAAGGATATTACAACTACATATTAGGCTTTCATGTATATGAAAACTTTGCTCTACAATCCCCATGTTCTTCCAAAAGCTAGAAAAAGAATATAAATAGCTACAGGCACATTTGTATAAGTTGCTATTTTTGAAATTTTTGCCCTTTTCACCGTGCTTCTTCATTTTGTAGTGTTAGGTACAAACATACCTCAAATGCATGAGTTTACTAGTTTCATTATCGGAATTGTGTTTTGAGTATTTGCCTCTTCCGTAGTATTGAATTATTCAAATTAATGTTTAGTACCGAGGACCCTATATTTGTAGTAGGTTCTTTAGGCTTCGCTCTCAAGAACTAGTACACCATGTTCTCAAAAGCCGAAGAGCAGCTAAACTAAGCAACTTGTGGGGAGATTAGGTGGCAGTTGAAAGAGCTGCTCGAAAAGGGTCATGGTTGGCAATATGCCTCTTGTAAGCAACAGTTTTGGTTCGAAGAAGTTTATTGTATCAGTGAAGTGTATACAACATGTACTGCGATGATGTTCTACCGTTTGCAATTCCTCGAGGTTAGAAGTTCCTCGTTTGGGACAACTGTGTCCTCTTTTATAGTGCAGCATTCACTATCATTTGTTTTGACTTGGTTTTGTGTACAAATCTTCCCAAGATTAATCCCCTGGCCCTGTGGCAGCCTAAAGATACATTTTCGACTGTGACGGGTTGTCCAATTTATTATTTATTGTTCACCTACTTGAAGCCTTACGAGTCAATCTGTACTATATAATAATTTACATCATAACCAGTGCTACAACATGAGTTTGATGCGTGTAAAATTATCAATTTCAGTTTTATTTTTTCTTGGAAGGTCTTTTTCATTATGGTTTATTTATGTTTTTCAGATGGGTAATCTAAATAACGGTATTATTTCTTTTTAACTATTTTTTTTTTCATCTGCTATATACTGGGTGTTGTTATTTACAGTTTCAGTTTGGGTTTTATGCAAATTGATAGTTGCAAACATCAGTATAAGATGATATATTCTTTCCTTACGGAAATTCCGTGTTTTTTTCTTCTCATTTTCATAATTAGTGTAATTCACTACTTTGATAATATTTTTAGCTCATCCTTCCAATTATTGATAGGAATACCACGGTCCTGTTCGTCGCTCGGCAAAGGGTGGAACTCAACAAGAAGAAGTAAGTGCTGAATTCGACATCAAGAAAGAAGAAGGTGTTTATGTTGGCGTAGAAGATGAATACAATCGTTTGACTGATACTGAAGATGATGGTCTGGACGATATGTGGAATGAGATGAACATGGCGTTAGAATGTTCAAAGGTATTATGACAAGAGACACACCTTGCATAATTATTCACTCCTTGTGAGGACTGTCAAAACTCTTTGCTTATTTCAATACTACGTTACTAGAATTGTTTGGTAAAAACTCCTTGCAGGGCGTTTTTTTGTCTTCTCTATTCCTTTGGGCGAACTCGGTGCTTAATGGCCATTTTGTAGATTTTGTTGATTTTCTCAGTTTTCTCGCTTGTTTGGAGTAGTGTCTTTGGTATAGTCTTTTTTACTATTTTCACTATTTCTAATGAGATTGGCTTACTTATAAAAAAAAAGAATTGTTTGGTCGGACTTACTGATGTATTAGAAGCATAAAGTTGGGCTTTGGATTCAATACTGAAGTTATTAGGGAGGACTAAATGGATTTGCATGTCAATTGCCATGTTTTGCAAAACCCTTTTGGAAATTTAAGGGGAGTAGTAGACTAGACATCAGGGACAAGATTTTCAGGTTGACGATATTTTTAAGGCTGTTGTGCCTTTCATCAAACTAGAAAAAAGATGATTTTACCCTACATAGCTCGCAATATTTCCTTCCGCAAAGACGTCATTCCCGGGTGATTCTGCGGGATGAAATGTCCTTAAAGTAGCTAAGGGTGGGTTTGTGTTGTAAAATTTTTGTGTTAAAATTTTAGGTATTGGGTTTAGTGAAAAAGTTAAATGAGGTAATTTTTTATATTTTTTGTAGTGAAAAGTTATGATTTGATGGGAGAGAGAGAGAGAGATTATATTGTAATATTTTATTGTGAGAGGGTGTAAAATTTTGGTTGGCAAACGGACCCTAAAACATATGCTAATTGGTGGTAGTTTATAGGTATATCCACGCTATTTTCTTTGATTAAACGGTTTTCTTAGTTTTTTGCGCTTTTTATTTGCTCTTGTATTTCTTAGTTGTCTTTACATTACATTAGCTCCTTTCACATTTGTCATATCGTAACCTTATATCGTGGGTTTTAAAACTTGACTGTATATGAATTTTTGAATGAGCACCAACTACAATGTTCGGCTCATAATTATACTTCGAAATTGCTGCACAATTCTTAAAATCTAGCCTTCAATTTGAGTTGCTTGTTAAATGTTACCCCAAAACATTAGAGAATGAATAAATGGTTGTCCAACCTTATTAGGGAGTGGGGAAACACCTTTTTGTATATGTGAAATCGTCACTACTGACTTTATACTATTGTATTCCCTAGGGTGCTGCAATGGATCCAATAGATGATTCACAAGCAAGAGAAGAAGGGGAGGACTGTGATCACTCTTTTGTCTTGAAGGATGATCTTGGTTACGTTTGTCGCATTTGTGGGGTTATAGACAGAGAAATTGAGACCATAATTGAGTTGCAGTACAATAAGGTGAGCACTGCTGGTGCATTTATTCAATTTTCATATAACTGTATTCCTTTTTAATTCTCTAATTTGGTCGGCAAGGAACAGCAGTATATAAAATAGCTTATTCCAAGTGGTGGTTCTTTTTTTTCCTTTTTTTTTATTTTAATATTTAAATGTTTGTGAGATAGATAGTTGCTGCTGTTTTCCTGATGTAAGTTGATGAAATTCATTGGTACTTGATGATATTGAGCTCTGGTTCGGTAACATTGTACATATGACTTTTGGATTTAAAGCCATGAGTTACTTGATGTGCTTGAAATCAAAAGGGATATTAATGTTTACTCATTGTCTTCTTTTGGAAATTTAACTGCCTTTGATAAGTATTTTTCATTTCATTTCAGGTCAAAAGGAGTACCCGGACTTACCCGACTGATTCTCGGAATGCCAAAGACAAAGACGCAACTGAGGTATTTGGAGTTAAATTTTCCAAAGATGATCTGTTGGTATCTGAAATATCTGCCCATCCAAGGCATAGGAAGCAAATGAAACCTCATCAAGTGGAGGGTTTCAATTTTCTTATTAGCAACTTGGTGGGTGATAATCCTGGGGGCTGCATCTTGGCCCACGCTCCTGGGTCTGGGAAGACGTTCATGATAATTAGCTTTATGCAAAGCTTCCTGGGAAAGTACCCACATGCTAGACCACTGGTCGTGCTACCTAAAGGAATCTTGCAAACTTGGAAAAAGGAATTCCAGACATGGCAAGTGGAGGATATTCCACTGTATGATTTCTACACTGTCAAAGCAGATAACCGAAGTCAGCAACTTGAGGTTTTGAAACAGTGGGTAGAGCGTAAGAGTATTCTCTTCTTAGGGTACAAACAATTCTCAAATATTGTTTGTGACAATGAATCCAGCAAGATCTCTGCTTCATGTCAAGAGATACTTCTTAAGGCTCCTTCCATTCTTGTTCTTGACGAAGGCCACACTCCGAGAAATGAGAACACTGATATGTTACAGTCCCTTGTGAAGGTGCAAACACTTAGAAAAGTTGTACTTTCAGGAACCCTCTATCAAAATCATGTCAAAGAAGTGTTCAATATTTTGAATCTTGTCCGACCAAAGTTTCTACGATTGGAAACCTCTCGCGGAGTTGTCAAGCGGATAATGAGTAGATTAGATATACCGGGTGTGAGAAGGCAGTTCAAAGCAGGTGCATCGGCTTTCTACGACTTGGTTGAAGACACCTTACAGAAGGACATGATTTTAGAAGGAAAGTGGCTGTCATACAAGATCTACGTGAGATGACCAGCAAGGTCCTTCATTATTATAAAGGGGACTTCCTGGATGAGCTTCCCGGTCTTGTTGATTTCACTGTAGTACTGAATCTCAGCTCCAGACAAAAGCATGAAGTTGCGAAATTGAAAAGGTTGGTAAGGAAATTCAAGATTAGCTCTGTCGGAAGTGCTGTCTATCTCCACCCGACACTGAATTCTTTCTCTGAGAATCATGCCACAGCCGATACAGTGGATCCGATCTTGGAGAAATTAGATGTGGGAGATGGAGTGAAGGCAAAATTCTTTCTTAATATGCTTAGCTTATGTGAGGCAGCTGGAGAGAAGCTTCTTGTTTTCAGTCAGTACCTCCTACCTTTGAAATTTCTGGAGAGATTAGCAGTGAAGACGAAGGGTTGGAGTCCTGGAAGAGAAATCTTTGTTATTTCAGGTGAATCGACGTCTGACCATCGCGAATGGTCCGTGGAGCGCTTCAACAATTCTTCTGAAGCCAAAGTCTTCTTTGGTTCGATCAAGGCATGTGGGGAGGGTATATCTTTGGTTGGGGCATCCCGCATTATTATTCTGGATGTTCCTCTTAATCCATCAGTGACCCGCCAAGCGATAGGCCGTGCATTTCGACCAGGTCAGAAGAGGAGAGTTTTTGCATATAGGTTGGTAGCTGCCGATTCACCTGAAGAGGACGATCATAACACTTGCTTCAAGAAGGAAGTAATTTCAAAGATGTGGTTTGAATGGAATGAGTATTGTGGTTATAAGGATTTTGATGTGAAGACTGTGGATGTGAAAGAGTGCGGTGATCTCTTCTTGGAGAGTCCATTGTTAGGGGAAGATGTAAAGGTTCTATACAATAGGTTAGTATGCAGATTCATCCTCTTCCACTGTCATGATCCTTGTATTAATATTCAATTGTCCCCTTACTTTTTTGTTCGGGATATTTTTCAGGTAGATCGTAGGGTCATTGTAAGCCCAAGCACTGGAGTAGGAACAAATTATATCGCAATTCTGGCTGGCTGAGCCAGATCTTCATCTGGCTCGTACACCTGTTCATAGTTTAGTTTATGCATTCTGATACGGGAGAACTAAAAAAAAAGCCTTAATGGCAGGATGCTTGCTCTAAGCGACAACCACTTTTCCAAATCCCTTTTGGACTGCTTTTCTTTACTCTGATTTCTCCTGGGGTAGGTTTCTGTATAGCATACCTCCAGAGGAGCCTGGGATTATGGTTAATGATGTGTGGCATACCTTAGTTTTTATTATAAAATATGTTTTTCCCATCGATTCAGGAAGGTGAAAATAAATGGATTTATGTTAATTGGAAATTCAGTAGTACCTGGAATCAAGTGGGTACAATATTAATCTCATAAAAGCTTCCCAAGAAGAGGAATATGTTTTAGTGGGAAGAACAAAGGCGTTTGGAATAACATCTTCTCACGAACTTATGCCCCTTTTGATGGCAGCCATCTCCCCTCTTCCTTGTTTTTAAATCTTGTATGTCTAGTGACACCTTTATATGTTCCAAATTCTCGTAGAAGCTGAAGTGAATGTTGTCTTGTGAAAATTCATTTGGAGAAGATGACAACACGAGGTATTCTGGTAACTAAGCATGATGATCCAAAGCAGAAGCAAGAAAAGGACACACAAGTGTCTATTATGATTTTGACCCATTTGCCATTCCAGAGTTTCTGCAAAAGGGTTGGATACAAGTTTGGGAGTGTAGCGAAAGAAATAGACAAAGATCACGGCTGCTGAACTACGTTGTTGCGAAAAATCCCAGGCTTCCCTTGACCTGTTCAGATGTTCCAAAGAACCAATGCAAAGAGCCTTTAGAGTTGGTGAATCAGCAGGCTACTACTCATCTATCACTTCGAAACTTGGCAACGACCGAAACACCAACCGAGGCAATAAAAGATATGCGGAGAGGCCAACATCCAATCATCCTTTTATTTCAAATTATAAAACCTCTCTTCATGGAAATGAAGTAGGCACTAATTGTACAATTATTTTTCCACATGCTAAACAAAAAAATATGTATCTTTACAAATATGCTTATCTTCCCACCAATTCCTTCATATATTACAACTGTGTCTTATATGTGACCGTATCTGGAGAACTGCAATCTTTTCTAACCACATCTGCAAGCTAGATCACCAATGTTCACGGAGGAACAGTCTATAGCCAGGCAATTACTGTACCTCTTGCAAGCAATAATACTTCAAAAACCAACCATGTGGATCCGCAATCAGCATTTTCACACTACAAAATCATGCAATAGATGGGGAGAACTGAACCCATGCTGCTGGTTTCCAGGATTTATGCATTCGAAGTCTGTGGTCTCAGCACCTACAGAAGGTGGCGCAGCATTGTACATTTGGTCCCCTCTCATGGTAACGAAGCTGTGGTGGTTAATACCAGACATGGGTAGGCTGCCATCCTCACAATGCTGCAACCCCAATGTGAGAGATACCCCATTTCCACCCCCAAACCTCCCCAATTCTGACATGTGATATGCTGCAGCAGCTGCCATGAACCTTTCACTGGCTGCTTCAGATTGGACTATTGCATCAGGGAAGAGACTACAATCCTCCATACTAGTCCTTTGTTCCTCCCCGTGCTTAACTAGTCCATATTCGTTTTCAGCTTCTCCACGAGTCCCATTTTGATAATTGACTACTCCAGTAGATCCTACCATTTCCACATCAGGAACATGATCGGGTTTGGAGTCCATGAGTTGACCAGGGCTGCATCTCTCAGTGGCTGTTGAACTCACACTTCGTTGGAAATCTTCCCCTCTTTCCTCAGAGGTTCCATTATCACCTCTTGTCGCCTTGGCTGCATTTTCAGATGAAGAATTAGAGTCCATCGCAGCATCTCCAATCTCTTCTTTGTACATCTCCTCGACCATGGGCTTCCAAAGACGCACTCGTGCATTTATAAACCAGTTTGAGACCTGAAACAGCTCAAAGGCGCCATCAAAAAAAAGAAAAAGGAAACATACAAACAACTCATAGCCAGTTAAGACAGGACATTTTTTAATAATCAGGACCAGAAAAAAAAAAAAAAAAGAGAGAAGCCAAAGGAGTGCATGACGGTGTTACTTTTAGATCCCAATTAGTGTGCCTCAAATCTAGTGATTGGGGAAAGGTGGGGGGCATAAAACCGATAAATGAAATGGTATAACCACATCCCAGTTGATTAGTAGCAACTCCAAAACTTTCCACATTATGTTGTATCAATGGACATATCACCACAGAATGGCTTGTGTTATCTCAAAAGAAATCCAATGATCTGGTTCCTACTAAAAGCAGAAGAAACAAAAACAAATGCTTCTTCTTCTTCTTCTTTTTTTTACAAAGTTCTATCTTATTTAATCTATTCTGTAACTTTTTTGTGCATTATTCCTAACGCCCATAGCTACCATATCTCTGGCTTCTCAAACTTTCTCCACCATAGTCTAACAAGTGAGTCCTGGATTTTTTCTGTCAACAGGCCACAATTTTCAAATGATATGATTAGAACTCTAGAATAATGAAGTACTCCAGATTTTCCTTAAGAGCACAAAGCACCTGATGTGCTACTGCACAAACTGTTATATAACAAAACCATATGACTTTTACCTGACTTCTAGTCAAGCCTGTCTGCCTCGCTAGCATGATCTTGTCAGAATCCTTTGGATATCTGGCAAACAACAAATTAAGAAATTAGATTAACCAATGTGCTCAGACATATCTTACAAGAAAATTTGCAACAGTTTTTTTGGGAGGGGGGGGAGAGAGGAGGAGGGATAAGTCAGAGGTTTTACGGATGAAGGAAATGCTCAAACAGCCAAGCACGGAGAACTGAAACAGAGCTTTCAGGCAGCCCCCTTTGTGGTCTCCAAGCATGTTGCTGCATCATACCAAGCTGCTGAAGAGCCCTCTGTTGCCTGAGCTGCTGGTCCACATATCGGAGGCGAGATATTCCAACTCCTTTACTGCTTCCTGAAATATCTTGCTCCCCAAGGCTCTTTCGGGTTGCTCCTATCTGGCCTGTGATTGCATCACGCAAGCACCGAAAATGGCGGGAGATAGTCTGGAGGGCAAGTGCTGTATATGGTTTAGCTGCTCCACATCCCACAATCACATCAAATGATGACACCACAATCTGCATCTGGTGATAGTACTGTTTGTACCTTCTTTCTACCTGTGCAAAAGTGATCACGAAATTAAACTTGTGGGGAGAAGATGTTCAACTCCTCAAAATGCAATAGAAACAAGGATTAAATCATCAGAATGCATCTTAGCTTTCGCCATTTAAGAATCAGCTGGTACCATGGGGTTTAATTGTAGAATATGCATTAGTTGTATCATAATCGAGCAAAAAGTACTTGATTCACATATTATACTATATAAGAGACGAGAGAGCAGCCAAAATAGGGATTAACTCCTCATAGATTAATCAAATACATCTATCTCACAAAGACCCAAAGATACCCACAAACAGAGTCCAATAACATAGTATCTATTAGAAATAGGACGAAAAGACTATGCAGTGGACAGCTTTCATGTCTTGAATGCAACATCTGTTCAGCATAACTTGTTTAAAGTAAGTGAATGTGGGAGGCTAAAGTAAGCTGATCTAGGTTAACAGTGAAAAGGTTTGGTAACACCACCAAATACGGGCCTCCAAATAGTAGAAAAATGCAAATAAATGTACTCAGCAAAACAATCAGAGAAAACTAGAGTGAGAAATAACAACTTAGTTTCATCAGAAACAGCTAAAAGAAACAATTCCATGACTTCCACAAGATAAAGACACCTGAAACACAATTTGAAAAGACAGCTAATGAACTCCTAGAAAACCGGGTTTCAAAAGTCATGCCAAGCCATCTTCCCCTCTTAGCCAACTTATCAAAGAACTAGAAGCCAATTAACATCCACACAAAAAGGAGCCAATTATAAAAAACTCTCAGGGGTTTGGTCTGGTGGTAAAGCAACAGCTTGGGTTCTCACATGTCCCAACTTCGAGCCCCAACACCACCATTATCGCCCTTGACTTATCTGGGGTGTGTTGGGTGGGGTCCTGACACATGCCCCCAGGTTGGCTTGTAGGGCCGGGTATACGAAGTAGCCCGACCTTAGGAGCTCCTGGGTTATCAAAAAAAGTTATCCCTTTAAAAACAAAATGATCAGAAAAAAAAAGGAAAAAGAAAAGTGGCACCACTGTTTGCAGCAAAATAATGTACGAGACGCATTAAGGACACAAAGGATATAGGGACAAGTAAATGAAGAGTTAATCATTATAACAGTGGCAGTAACGTCAATGTTCAAGCCAACATAACTATGTGCTTCCTAGTTCTTTACATAGAGACAACTAGATGATCACAAAATATTCGAGGTGAAAAAAGTAGGAGCTACATTAAAAGCCTATAGATGATCAAAACTATCAACTCAATTCTTCAATTAAGAAAGAGTGTAATTGGTGTGAGAATTGAGCATAAACTCCAAGCATCACCAACTATTTTCCTATAGTGTGTCCACATCTTAGTGATAAAGATATGCATGAACTTTCCCCCGTCCTAAATTAGTGTCAAAATTGCCACAGATGAAAATGCCTGCCTCTTAATCTTTAATTGCCACATATGAAAATGTCTCTTCATCTTTCTTAGGTTATGTTTGTGTTGTAAAATTTTTGGTATTGGGTTTAGTGAAAAAGTGAAAAGAGGTAATTTTTTTATTTTTTTTGTAGTGAAAAGTTATGATTTGATGGGAGAGGGAGAGATTATATTGTAGTATTTTATTGTGAGTTGGTGAAAAATTTTGTAAAATTTTTCATGCAAACACAACCTTAGTCTTTTGTTCATTACTTTAAACACCTCAATATGTAAAACACGCTTCCATGGACCATGGAAATATCCAACAGTTGAAAATTAGATTTAGGACAAAATGCATGGCCTCAAGCAGTCCCATAAAATGCTGCACCAGGAATTATACCTGACGATTCACAAACCTGCAGTTGGAGATGTGGAAAGTCGAGGGTAGTGACTAACTTGCAAAGCAATCATATTATTAACAGAACAAAGCGGTGACCCATTCAGAAGATCACTTAATTCCCATAGAATTATAGAATTCAATAAGCTACAATCAAGTATTAACCATAATATTATAACATAAAAGAAGAGTTTGTGATCTTATCTATTCAATAGTTCCTACAGGTTGGCTGATATCATCACCTTTACCCAATTTACAAATATGAACTGGATATAGGTAAGCTGACACAACAGAAAAGTTGGGACAATTAAATGTCAGCATCATAAGTTTGGTAAGTTTAACTTGCTGAACATTTCATCCTCCAATGATCAACAAAATTTTACAAAACTCTACATCCTAAAGCTCCACCATAAAATTTTAATTTTACCCTTCGCAGAAAATTTCAAAAATTTGGTAACATCATTAGTTGTTTTAAAAAAAAATTAGATAACAAGACAGCATACTGTTATCTATGGAATACCAACACACCTCCCCCTATCCGTGGGATGAATGCACCTTCTACCGACAAAAAATGGTTGAGCACTAATAGGACACAGAATACTTGGAAGCTAATCAGTAACATTATTAACATCCTTTAGCAGAATCAGCATGTAATACTAAAAGGAGATCCTCCAGTTAAGTAATTCTCGGACACACACATGCACGCTCATGTTTTAGAGGTCCTCAATTTGGAAAACATGAGATGACAAGCATAATAATACCTTCAAATGTGAACATACTTCAGGTTACTATCTGCCTTCATCACTTCTTGCATATATGAATGCTAGGATACCTTCCTCTTATAGTCTTATGCACCCCAGCCCCCAGGCAGTGAGAAAAATTTAACTTTTAAAGTTTTCACATGCATCCATGAATGCATCGCAAACACAATCTTCAATCACAATGAGTGTGTAGGAGTGCTATTAAATAGAGTGCATATTTATCAGAAGATTAGGTTCGCATTTTCTGCATCTTAAAAATAGACCCCTTCCACGATCAAATGACCACACAAGTGGGATAGATGACATGATTATCTCAGAAAGAAACATGAAAAACTGCTTTATTTGTCTTACCTCATCCAACATGGACAATAGCTTTGTCAATTTGTTCTGTAACTCTTGTTTTTCGGCATGAGAAAGCTCACAGGAGGAGTTACTGGCTGACTCTTGAGGGTATGAAGACACTCCACTTGTCCGTGGCAATAAATTTTTATTCCCCGAGCCACCATCCCCCTCCTTGGCACTTTTAACCAGATGCTCATGCGTGCTTTCATTTCTCATAGTCTCAGGCTGCTTTAGAGCTTTTAGGACATTAACCACTTCATCAAGCAGTTGCTGTGATGCCTTGAGATATTTAGAATTGGAAATGTTTCTAGCAATGCTCGGCATCCCATATGGGGATAAATCCTCCTTATTTAGTTCTTGATTACCTCCTGGAAAATTATGTGGCAAGTACTCAGCATTTCTCAACCGTTCATCTCTAGTTGAGCCAGTCCTATCGCCACTATCACCCGAAAGTGATGAATTAGGGCTCAAGAATGAAGCAAATCCTGGATTAGGATTCCGATATGGGAGAGATGGCATTTGGATTCCTGAGGGGATTTGTGTGCTGAGGCTGAGGGATAATCCCTGACCCTGCAAGTTTTGTCCACTGTGAAGAATGCTGGGAGAGCCACCCATTGGGTGTGAAAAAGGCATCTCATGTCTACCTTCCCTCCAT
This sequence comes from Myrica gale, assembly GCA_963930655.1. Classification (NCBI taxonomy): domain Eukaryota; kingdom Viridiplantae; phylum Streptophyta; class Magnoliopsida; order Fagales; family Myricaceae; genus Myrica; species Myrica gale. Next base: position 8,452,630 of record OZ005606.1, on the reverse strand, counting down.
GCACTGAAATCATGCTCCTCACTGCGCGATCCACCAAGATTTGACAAGATTTCTTGCTGCTGTGGTGCGGAATTTGAAGGACCCAACGAAGGGATTTCCATGCAGTTGTTTTGGTGCTGAGAATTCCCAGCCAAAGCGTCCGAGTATGACCCGGAATTCATATACATCATCATATTACCTGGAAGAACAGGTGCTTCTGCAAACGAACTTGGCAAATGTTCCCTTAAGTAGAGCATGGGCGCAGCATCTCTTTGATTATTTGAACTAGTGTAAAAAGTAACCATATTTTTCAAATCTGTAAACCTCTCCACCTTTGATTTGATTCAGATTACGAAGGCACCCAGGAACTGAAAATAGCCAATCAAAACAGCGTCCTGTAAGTAACCATATTATTATCGTTTCATATAAAACAAACTTAGTTCCTGAAAATTGAATTTAAAGAATCAGTGTATCAGATTTTAGTCTCGCTGCAAACAAGTGTAAGCTTAACTGCTTAAGAGAATACCAGTCCTACAGCTATGTCTCCTGCAGTTTTTCTATGATTAAATCTCGTGCAATCTGCGTATAAGATGATCACTTTGCCAGAACAAATATGCCATAAGCCGATACAAAATTCGCTGTTATCATTTTTTAACGAACATCAGCTATTAATGGAGGAACCGTGGAAGAGCAAGGTAATAGTAGCAGCACCCAACAGTAGATAAAAGCCATAAATTTAAGGCTCAGACGCAAAAAAAAAAAAAAAAAAACCCTACCAAAGCAGCAAACTTCGTTTGCATGCAGATATCAAATCCACATATCGACTTACAGGGTTTCTTTCTTAAATATCATTTCTACTCAAGTATCAACGCGATCAATCTCACACAACGATTAAAAGAAAACAGTAGCAAACAACCTCAGCAGAAAAAAGAATCAAATACGCCACAAACCCCATTTCTCCACCGAGTAGGCATCTTCAATTATCAACCAATTACGTAGACGAACAATAATGACCCAAAAAGAAATCAGAAACAATCCACGGGAAATAAACATAGAATTTTGAAGAACTCATTATTTTGGAACATTAAAAGGAGAAAACTTAATGGGAAAAACATAACAAAAAATCACAAAGAAACCAACAACCAAAAATGAAAGAACCGAAAAAAAGATAAAACAAAACAAAAGGGGAGGAAGTAGCAAGCAAAACGAAAGACCAACAACCTTCCGTAACCACAGTATGTTCAGAAAACAAAAACTGGATGAACTTCATTTTCTCATCATCGCCACCATCATCTTATCCAGAGCACCAAATAGAGGGAGGGAGAAGAGAGAAGAGAGAATTACAGATATTCATGTCTCAGCAGAAACCAAAAAAAAAGAAAGAAAGAAAGTCAGAAAAATGAGAATAATAAAAAAAGACCTGGAAACCCGTAGCAGTTGTGGGTGTTGTGGGGAACAGCAAAGCTTGGAGACACCAACCGATCGGCAGGAACACAATCCTTCCCAAACCAAACACTTTCCGATCCCGAGACTTTCCCAGATACAACAAGGCAACGCCTTACTTTTCATCGGAATTTTTGTAGATACACATACAACAATAATAATTGCAGCAATAAGATAAAGAAGACCCACAGAAGAAAAACTGAACTGTTTCTTCTGGAAATTTTAAGAGGGTAAGAACTCAAAGGCCTATGAATGTTCACCTTAGCTATTTTTTTCTAATCATAATTCTTCTCCTGTTTTCTCATCAATTCCCACGTGAGAATCCCACGTACATATACCCCTCTCTCTCTCTCCTGAAAAGCTTCTGTGAGAAACTCAAAAGAATGATAACTTTCTCTCTCTATCTCTCCCTTTCTCCTTTTCTAAAATTGAATTTTCTCTTTTTTGGATTTTCTCTCTGTCTCTGTCTCTTTTTCTTTTCCTTTGGGTTTTGCTTGAGACCCCGTTCCAGGAGTGTAGTCTGGCGGTTGACTTGGGTACGGCAGCTGCTTCTTCTTCTTGAGTTCGTTCTTGCTGGTGCTAGAAGGGTTTGGTTAAGAAGCTCAATCTCTAACTACCAGTTGGTGGACCTAAACCCTCTCTCGAAACCATACACCATCTCTCCGTCGCTCTCTCTCTCTCTCCCTCAACCTCGGGCTGTCTCTCTCGTCCTTGAGCATGGAAGGTCTGGCTTTTACTGCAATATCCACCATACACAGCATATTCTAATCTTTTTCCTTTGTTTTCTTTTATTATTTTTCAAACTCCTCTTCGATTTTATTTATCTTATTTTTATTGTCTCCGTTCTTAAATTTGTTTGTTATTTTAATTTAGTATTAATGACCAAAATAGTCCCTGAATTTTATACTCTTTATCGATTTGGTTCCTTAGTTTTCATTTTGGTCACATAAGTCCTTAGGTTATCATAATTTATCGATTTGGTCATTCCGTCCAATTCCGTCTCCTCCGTACACAGTCAGCTAACGGTGGGTCACGTCACCACCAATAAATCGCGACACGTGTATGTTTTTTTTTTTAAAAAAATCATTGTCTACCTGGAATATTTGTAAAAAAAATCTGAACAGGGGAGACCCCCCATTTGCGCGACAAAGGGAGCCCACGGTGTGGGCGGCTCCACCGCAAGGGGTGGGGCTCCCCGTCGCCGGGGGGCTCGCGAGGGGGCCGGAGGAGCAGCGGGGGTGGCTTGCGACCACCCCTCGCCGAGGTCCCCACCGCGCGAGGGAGCCCAGATCTGGGCTCCCGGTCGCCGGGGTTGGTGGCTCCTGGCCACCCCTCGCAGTGGAGCCGCCCACCCCGTGTAATGGACCCACATAAGCTTGGAGATTCACACCTTAAAAAACCGGTTTGCCAAGTGGAGGTGCCTTCAAGCTTACATAAAACTCATATAGATACTTTCCTAACCAATGTGAGATTGTTACATACCCCACCCTTTTTAAGACCAACGTCCGCGTTGGTCGAGCACCACGGGGCTTCTATTCACTGGGCTGGGGCTGTGCCCGTACCGCAGGATCCATGCCCGGCCACTACTTAGGCGCGGCGGCTGGATAGCTCAAGAGCCCACAATTGCCTCTGATACCATTTGTAATGGACCCACATAAGTTTGGAGATTCACACATTGGAAAACCGACTTGCCAAGTGGAGATGCCTCCAAGCTTATATAAAAGCCATATAGATACTTTCTTAACCAATGTGGGATTGTTACACCCCGGCGACGGGGAGCCCATATCTGGGCTCCCTTTGTCGCACGAATGGGGGGTCCACCCCGTTCGGATTTTTTTTTTCGAATATTCCAGGTGGACAATGATTTTTTTAAAAATATATATATACACGTGTCGCGATTTTATTGGTGATGACGTGACCTACCGTTAGCTGACTGTGCATGGAGGAGACGAAATTGGACGGAAGTACCAAATCGATAAATTAGGATAATCTAAGGACTTATGTGACCAAAATGAAAGTCCAAGGACAAAATCGATAAAGGACATAAAATCCAAAGACTATTTTGACCCTTCACCCTTTTTAACTTATCTGATTGTTTATATATTCTTTTGAAACTTTTTAAACGAACGAGGCGCACCAGTAGGTGCCCCATATCACTGTATTTGGTTTTTATATTTCTACCTACTATTCTGGTTTTGCACTCAGCGTCCCGTCATTTGATATATTTCGCTTTGTGCCCCACGTAGGGGTTTTGTACTTTTGTTATATTACTCTTGAGTCTCTGAGTCTGAGTTGCTCTAGTTAACGTCATCTTTTTCAAGGGGAAGAGGGTTGTAATTGTACTGCTCTCATACCCGGACGATCATGATGCAAGGAACAAAAGGAAAAAATAAAAAAGGAACAATTCTAAATGAAATAAAAAATAAATAAAGAACAGTCAGAAAGGCTATTTATAATATTTTAATTTTGAAGGGTGAAATCCAATTTCATGTGTTATTCTGGTAAATAAATGGATAGAAATACGGCACGCAGCTTTGTCTTATATGCTAGTGGATTTATTAACTATATTCTAACTTTACGATAATTACATTATAATATGCTCGAAATAGAAAAAAAAAGAAGGTAAGATCACATTACGAATTTTTCATCCTGGTGGTGAGGATTAGGGTTCGAATTAGAGGCACCCGCTTTTGAGAGGTAGGGTCAGTACTGTTTATCATACCATTACCCATAAAACACTCGAGTCTATATAGTATATGCCTGTATACTCGTGGCATTAATATTTGGGTCGGGTCGGTTTGGGTCTATGCATTTTATCCGTTAAACGTCGACGTTAGTCTAATTTATCTGTATATTAGGAGTACATCTTTATGTGTAGGTTGCCGTACCAAAATTTACTCTATAAAATATATATATATATATATAGCTAAAAGAGTGGGATTAGAAATATAGTATATTTTGATGTAAGAAAGTCATGAATTAGTATTTTGTGGAGATCATTATGAAGGCAAAATATAAGACTAGGTATATCTTCTAGCTACCATACCGTAGAAACTCAACTGTATTCTTTTTTATTTTCTGACGTGTCAGGCATATTGGCTCAATTATTTGTTCTCATCCTATTGAGTTATAAAACAATGTCAGGTGGGTTTGTAAGTTGACTTACAACAGATCAATGGGAAATGGTCGAAAGTTTTGCATATAACAATTAACTGTGAAAAAGCTTCCAATAGTACGACGTGCCGTGCAGTATATAGATTAGAGAGTACCCAAACATGTTATATATGCCTTTTTTTTTCTCTCTCTCTCTTTGGAGGGAATAGTCCAAAACATGTTCTTCGTTTTCAATAAAATTATGTGTATCGTGAAAGTACAGTAATAGTAATCACAGACCAATTCGTTTTCCACTGATGCTATAAAATGGCAAAACACACTCATCTCTGCCAGCTTATGGACCCCAAAAAGTGATCTGAAATATTATACAGTCGACGACGATGTATGATGTGCGATATATATATATTATATTATCATATGAATAAGTGGTGAAAGTTCTGAGGAGATGAAAAACGACATCAAAAGATTAGTGTTGCAAATCCCATCTGCGTCGTTTTCAATGATATGTTTCCTCTAAGGAAGCCAACCTAGAAAAATCATAAATCTTTTTGTGTTTCTTAGTAGTGCTGCAAGATATTTTCGGAAGAACTTCAACTCCCATAAAAATTTTTTCGGTTGCTTGGTTTCCTGTGTTAGAACTTTGGGGGCCGGCAGATCTGGACATTGGTCCATGTCTTGTTAGCTCACTCGCATACGGATCTTTAATTCATTTATTTTTATTAGAAAATTCACTTTTTAATCCTTAGATTTTGTACACTTTTTTTTATTTTAATCATTCAATTTCGACTTTCAAAATTTTTAGTTTTTAAGTTTTCTTTATTTAACGAAATAGTTATTCCGTCAATCTGTCATCCATATGTTTAACGGAGCTCTCTGACACGTCAGCAAATTTGTATCGGTCCCCCGATACATGAAGCGGTATGTAGCGGTCGACCGCGTACTTTCAAAATATATACCCGGCCGACCGCTTCAAATTTGCTGACTTGTTAAAGCGGTCCGTTAAGCATATAGACGACAGACTGACGAGACCATTTCGTTAAAAAAAAAATTCAAAGACTAAAAATTTGAAATTTAAAACCTAAAGATTAAAATAAAAAAGTGTCAAAAACTTGAAACTAAAAAAATGAATTTCTCATTTTTATCAGAACAAAATTCATCCCCATCCCAAAAAAAAATCTCAAATATTTCCCTTTTGTCACTCTCCTAAACTTTATATTATCCCTAAAATATAGGGCAGAAATTATAAGGCCCTAGGCCCTCAAATGGTAACAACCGACATATCAGCTGTCCCAACCGAAAAATAGAAGAAGAAGAGGCCATTTTAGTAATAAATACAAAGTTGGATACCAAACAAGAAGTCAAAAAAAAAAGCTGTCGAGGACCAGAGAGAACAGAGCCCTGAAGTTGTAGGTGAGGGATGACGTGTAGCGCCCTAATAAATACAGGACGTGAAGGAGGAGGGGCGGGGGAAGACGTGGCGTTGGGATTCGCGAAAAGTTCATATATAAGGTTAAAATAAAAGGAATGAATCCGATTGGGCGAGCGCGTCAGCGCGGTAAAAAAAAGCAACGAACGCTGCTCCCATACGTTCAGTGCTACGTATGATTCCGAAGATGGATTGGATTTGGGGTTGGGTTCGCTTTTCTGACACAGAATCCTGATTCCTGACTCGGATCCAACCATGTAATCATTGTACTTCGGTTAAACAAACAAAATTAGGGACTGAAACCTAAAAAAGTCTTCTTCCCATGTCTTGAGCTCGGTAAACATGCTTTGTTTTAGTATACATGTTTGAACTTTTGTTCTTTTTATTTTTTCTTTTATTCTACTTGCTGCATATTTTAATAGGATTTTCAAACTAAGGCACGGTTAGTTTAACAAAGAATTCTAAAAAAAAAATTTGTATTCTCACAACATACAAATCCTATAATCAAACATCATTTTTAACATCAAATAAAAATAACTACAACACGCATACCAATAAAGTTAACATCACCTAAAAATTCTCAAAATAAAAAAATTCTCACAACACTCCTAACCGAACACCCTCTAAGGCATATGTTTGGGTTTTCAAAATTTTCACCTCAATAAAAATAATTATACAAAAAACATGTCATTTTCAAAATCAAGTGATATTTCCCATTAAATTCTTACCATTCTCGGAGTTTTAGGTTATGTTTGGTTTTGAAAATATTTTTGTGTTTATTTTTTTGAAGGAAATGTAGATTCTCTTGAAATTTGTAAAAATTTGTTAGAGTTTGTAAAAAATTGTTGGAATTTGTAAAAAATTATTGAAATTGGTAAAAATATATTAAAATTGATGAAAAAAATGATTTAAAATTTTTTTTTGAGACAAAACCAAACATAACCTCAGTCCCTTCATCTTTTACTTACAAAAAAACAAAAACAAAATTTACGCGTTCACAATTATTTTCCTCAATTATATGACCATCAGCGTGCTTTCAATTTATTAAAAATAATCTCATAACCTTAGTGGTAATTCAATTCCTATTATCATCTAAATAATAAATTATCTTAGAAATCTTTATTTTTTATATTTGCTATTATTACTTATTCCATAGTTTATCGTGACCTTTCATTTATGTATTTTTATACATATACAAGTCTAAAATATATTATGGGATAAAATTGAATATCTTCTACACCTAATTAGCTGGTACGACCATCCAATGATATAACGATAGTGCATATATTTTATAATGTTTAAATTTGCACCGCGAGAATTATTTTATGGTTGGACTTCGCTATAGGACTGCCTAACTCAAGTATCTTTAATATAAAGCATTAAAAACATGTTTGGATGTTTGTTAGTTGAGTCTTTTACGCCAAAGTCGAGATTAAAAAATATAAAAAGGTGGGGTCCAATGGACAACCCCCTTGGGGCACCAAAGACCTACTCCACAAAACCAAAATACAATCCACCTACAGTTGAGAAAAGCCGATTTCACATGAATTTAATAAAAATCATCTGGCATTAATTTTTTTGGGTAACGAGAGAAATTGGGACACCCAACCATCTGTACCGAGCTCGGAAGAACCTGACTCAGTATACGCACGAGGTGGGCTTAACGCCACGGCAAACCCCGGACCGTTCAACCCTCACAAACCACACATGTCAGTTAAGTACAGTTTCGCTGAGAGAGTGACCCCAAAAAATTGTTTGCACTTGAGAGAATTCGAAACCTTCACCACTCATGACAACCCTTAGTGTTACATCTGGCGTTAATTTTCAACAAGTCTTAGGTAATGTTCGTTTTGAGACTTTTTTCAGGATTCTAACTATCTTCACAAATCTACCACCGAACATGTTTAGAATTCAAACACAAACACCAATACATTTTACACAATCTCCAACAATTTTTTAATTTTTTATTCAACATAAATTTTCTCTCTCTTTACTTTTTCACATAACTCTAATACTTTTTTATTAAACAATTACATCAAATCATTTCTTTCTCCACTTTACACAAACACCAATAAAATACTATTCAACATAAAAATTCACAACTTCTCTAAAATCCTACATTTTACTCAACAAGAACATAACCTTATATTTGTAGTCCAACTAAATCGTATTTTAAACAAAAATAATAATCGAAAATGCCAACTGTGATATAATCTATTTAGGAATTCGTCCGTAATCCATACAATTAGTGAAAGGATCAAAATTTGGTTAGTCCGTTGACAAGTAGGCTTCACAGTGGGCCAGGGATAACACCTAAACGACACATGTGCGGTCACAATTTCGTGATTAGTGGTTAGTCTACGGTAATCGACTTCTGGTGCGAGAGGTGGGTCCCGGGTTAGCTTTAGGATCAAACTATGCGAACCGATCCCCAATGGCGCGTGGGGGGTGATTGGTTCCATCGTCGTCTGACGTCACTTATGACGAGGAAAGGGACCCACCGAAAATAATGCCTCGTGGGCCCGCGTTGGCAGCAAAGTCCAGGAGGCTTTTTTGTCTTTGCTTTGGTTTTATTACGACGATAGGGTCCTGGGGACACAACTGTGGGTGTCTTTTAACCTAACCTTCACTTTTGGGCACTGCCAATTTTCGCACTCTGTAGTGTCTGCTTTCATTGGAACCAGAAAGAACCAAAGCACTTTGCCTTCCACACTCACGATTTCCTTTGGGTAGGAGTCCTCTCTTGGCTTTTTGGCTTTGGATCTTTTTTTTTCGAAGCAGCTTTGGATCTTATTTGCTCCTATCCAGAGTGTGATTGTGCTTTAAAATCTCTTCTTGACCTGTCATGGCTGAAAAGAGTCCAATCAGACCCTTTTTGCCTCCATGATTTCAAACTTGTTTCCGCTCTCGGGGGAGGGTGGTGCAAAGATGCTTGGGTTTATGCTTTACACTTGGCTAAAGAGATCTTCGACAGACTCTCGTTAGCATTCAAACCAGTAGAAAGATAAAATATTGCTTGCTTAGTGTGCGCGAGGAAAAGGCACAGGATCCAGTAGAAAGATAAAATATTGCTGACTTAGACTGCGTTTGTACAAAATATTTCACCAATTCTCAATAAAATATTACAATATAATCTCTCTCTCCCATCAAAAAATATAAAAAATTACTTCTCTCTCCATTTTTTCATTAAACCCAATACCAACATTAAACACAATACTAAAAATTTTACAACACAAACATAATCTTAGTGTGCCCAAGGAAAAGGCACAAGATTATCCACACAATGGGATACCATGTACCCATAATACACGGAATCCCATGTTCTTTCATATTTAGTAGGATTTGTTGTATTCTTTTTTCCTCAGCAAAATGGAGGGGTGACAATCAGTTTAACAACTCTTTTTTAGTGTGACCATAGGAGCACTCCGCTATAACATATTATGTTTGAACGTAACTATTATTTATTGGGCGAGTCTATCACCACAACATTAGACAACTGGTTAATTATCTCAATCTCATTGCTCAAAGTTAAACTTCACTTTTACAAGCGATTTCAACTTACGTTCTGATTTAAATTCTTGACTTTGAAACTAGTATATTAGCGGGTAGTAACAAAGCCCTATTTGCGTATAATTTGTTGTATCGATAGTCAATGTTGAAGACCCTTCCCCACCCACCATCGTAATTACTTGCTCTGGAAGAAATATTTTGTATTATGGTGGTACTACTGTGAGCTAAAATATTTGTGTTACTTTGCTCGGTGTAAAATGCATAAACTCTGTGCTTATAAGAAAGAAAGAAAGACTATATGTTTTTATACAGACGAAGATTTTGTTTATTTCTTTGGAACTGCTTCGTATTAGGGAAGCACGTAAAATATAAACTAATTACAGATATTTTAACACGTATGAACACATAAGACGTTACCTATGGAAACGTTTTTTTAAGTTCCAAAAGCAACGTGCAGAGGACATCTTCAAGATTTTCCTCTGTGTTTTACGTGAGAGGAATATCTCAATGGTAACTGGCCCAGATATCTTCTGATTCTTCTCCTTGATCAAATGGTCCCATTAACGATGCTCGCGCGCATTCAATCTTGGTAGATTTGTTCTTATTTCGGGATAGCTCACCATTTTTAATTAGGGAATTGGCTAGATTCAACTAGGGACCCCTAGCAGCAAGATTAAAGAACCTTTATACTCTTATGCTTTTCAGTGCCTAGATGGTCTCTTTAAATCAAGCCGTGAAGTGTGAACAATCTGGTAGATATTTGTGTTTAGAACAAAAAATCTGGTAGATATTTATTGAACGACTTTTACTAGGAATAAGGAAGATAACACACAAATGGCTGTCTACTGAAATCCGCTTTACAACGCTGTTAACTCGGTGCTTTGGGTATAATGGTATTCAATTCCCGACAGCGGAAATACGATGAAGTGAGATTTTATTGTCTGAAGGGACAGCAGCTGAACCCTCCAACGTATATAATGACCCATCAGGTAATTCAACGAGCAAAACTTAGCTTAGAACAAAAAAAAACTTAGCTGTTTCCATCATTAATTGTATAGGAAATGGTCCATGACTGGCATTGTAGACCCAGATGCAACTTGCGGGAACTTCATACATGTCATTGTTGATGGGACGACAAAGTTCTATCATGATTAGTTGGATTATGGACAAAGACTATCCTTATCGAGAACCTCTGTTCACCTTTTTTGTTTTTGTGGCTATGTCGACGACACCAAAAAAGTAACTCCCTTGTCCCCTATTCTCTCAAAAACTAGCTGATAATCCTGAAAACGAAATTGCTAGCAAACGTGCAATGGAATCAGCCCTTCAACCTCACATGTTGCAAGTAAGGACTCGTGCAACAGTAAAGTGACTCGAATCCATACCCAAATATTTAGATATGATTCATTAAATATACTTATAGAAGTCCTACCCTCAAACCACTGAGCCGGCGCCCTAAGGGATGGGTGCAAAAGACCTCAACATTACTGAATGGAACAAAAGTAGAGAGATCTCACATCTGCATTGGAAGTGACCCCTAGCATTTTACAGTTGTACCATATTGGGGGGTTAACTTGTCCCAGAACCCGGAAGTTCGGAACCCAGATCCAGGTCCAATGGGTATGCAATGACTCTTTTAAGAGGCGTGTTTTGCCCAGTAGGCTTTCTTTGCGTCTACGCCAATAAGTACGTTCGCACGTTTATGGCTCTTGTCCTAGTTCTGCTCAGCCCAAATAAGAGGGAACCTAACCCATCATCGTGCCCATCCAAAGCCCTGAGGGAGCCTTTCTTCCCGCCGTTGCTTTCCTTTGCCTCGGCCTCCCTTGCCATCGAACAGAACGGCTTCACAAAATTTTCCGTTTGGCAGCCGAGAAAATGAAAGAAAATATGGAATGAAAATCACAAATTGCTGAGGTGGCTGAATCCCGACTTTCATTTGAATTTGAAACGAACGGGCTTTCCATTCTTTCAGCCCCGCAGACTGAGTGGCGGAATCAGGCCAGGCCCGCCTCCGGTTGGCTAAGCCCAGGGCGCCGTTTCACCCTGGGTTAATTCAGCGGAGAGGGAAAACACGACTCCCTCTCAGCCTCAGCCTCTCTCCTCCTCTCTGAGCTCTCTCTCTCTCTCTCCGTAGGGCTCTCTGACTCTCTCTCTCAGTCTGCCAAACAAAAAGAGATGGGGAAGAAGAAGAAAACGAATGAGGGAGGCGAAAAGAGAACCGAATCCGAATATTGTCCTTCCACTGTGTTCGTCGCCAATCTGCCTTACTCTTTCACTAATTCTCAGGTGCTCTTGCATGTCTGATGCTTTGTTTGGTTGCTGTGAATATAAAATGGAAAGAAAGCAAATGAAAGGAAGATACTGAATTTTAAACTCGGCTATTGAGTTGTTTTGCTTATAAACAAAGAAGCTGAATAGTATTCCCAATATCATATGTTTTTTCGCTACCAAGAAGTTTCTTAGTGCTTCATTTATTCAGCTCTGTGTTGCCTTATTGAAAGAACTCTGTTTATATTCGTAGCTTGAAGAAACCTTCAGTGATGTCGGACCGATCAGGCGGTGCTTCATGGTTACGCGGAAGGGTATGCAAAACATCACTCAGACTTAATCTGTTTGAACTTCGATAAAATTCTGAAACTTTGAAATAGACGCTGAAAATAAAACGTCTCCTTGCTCTTTTTTCCAAATGAAGCTAGACATTGCCTTCTGTTCAATTGGCTCTCTCTCCATTGTGTAGTTACTAATCAGAATGTCAAAAAATGTAGAGACAGACAATGATGCTGGTAGCCTGTAGTGTAGCTCTAACAATTTTAAGCCAGAAGAAAACCAAATAAGTGAGAAAAGCCTTCGTAGTTTATTGTTGAAGTCTTTTCACGTATAAATTATTTGAAAATGGACTGGAATTTACAGGTCGTTGTGCTGATTTTTCCACACGAGCTCGATGTGCCTTTGACTTTTTATTCACACATTTTGTGGTGTCTATTTGCGTATGGGTATTATGCTGGTTGGTTTAATTGCTAATGTTAATTATTCACTCCTGAATATGCTAATCACCCTTTTTTCTTTCCCTTGTTTCAAATGTTTGCAGGGTCTACTGAGCACCGCGGCTTTGCTTTTGTTCAATTGTAAGCTAAATGCATGTTTTCCCCTATTAAGTTTTTGTTCATGTTTCTGTCGGGATGACCTTGATGTTACTAGGGTCATGTTTGAGACCCCAAATATTTGGGGTCTCAACAAATCGGACAAACCAAACAAACTTCAAAATTTTTAACTTTTACACCTACACACTTCACTTTTCACAAACCCCAATAAATCTCAATAAAGTAAAGATTCCCAAAATTTTGGGAATATTCCCCAATATTTTGGCAAACAAACATCCCCCTAATATCTTACAATTTGAATATTTATTGATTAACAAGTTGTATTTTTTTCCGATGTTTTTTTCCTACTGTTCTACGGTTATGCTAAGTTCATATCTGGACCTGAGGGTTTTTTTTATACAAGAGCCTCATGTTGTGATGAGGAAACTTTTAAAGATATTCACATTTTGTCTCATAGTTAGCCTTTTTTAACTCATCAATTTTATTTAATTTAAACCTTTTACCTTTTACACATATCATAATGCATTCATTTCCAGTGCTGTTACAGAAGATGCCAACCGTGCTATTGAGCTGAAGAATGGTTCATCAGTTGGAGGACGGAAAATTGCAGTCAAGCATGCTATGCATAGAGCTCCCCTTGAACAACGACGTTCAAAGCCAGATCAAGGTTGATATACTGGACTTTGGATTTTAATTTTAACCCTGCCATGGTCCTGTTATGTCATCTTCAAAACTCAGCTACATACAAAACATTCACCTACTTGCTAAACTTTTTCTCCTTTATTTTTAATTCTCAAACCAGCAGTTCAGTTGGATGATATTGCCAAGCCAAAGAATGACAAAGATGATAATGCTTCTGGTGCAGAAAAGCCTGCTTCAAACTTGGAGGAAACAGGTTGCAGGTCTTTAGTTTTCGATGAATTATGTCCTTGTTTCCATTCCTTGTCTAGTTTTTTTATTTTTTAAGTTTTTATGTTCTTTATATAGTTAAGTATATCTAATCAGTGCTTTATATGAAGATGCAGAGAAACCTGTGGAAACCAGAAAAGCAGCTGCACTTTCTAGTGCTCGGGCAGATGAAGGGGTTTGTTCAGAAAAGCAGAGGTATTTGATCTTTTTCCAAATCTTGTCTAATTTTATTTCCCATAACTTGTTTGGAAAACTTTTCCATAATATACTATTCTTATTGTGCTATGAAGGGTCGCTAGGACTGTCATATTTGGTGGTCTTCTTGATGATGATATGGCAGAAGATGTTCATAGAAGAGCAAAGGAGATTGGCACTGTTTGTTCCGTAACCTATCCTCTTCCAAGAGAGGAGTTTGAGCAACATGGTATGGACAATTGTTGCCTATTTGACATGGGTAGAGGGTCAAGTTTATTTACTGATATACCATGAAACTTACTAGGAGGTAAATGCTGTATCTAAGTGAAGTTTCTTGGGATCATTAGAGTATTTGAGAATACAAAAGTTCATTCTACTGCCTGTATATACAAATGTGTCAACTGACAGAGAAATAACATTTGTTTTTCACCTAGTGAAAGAACATGAAATTAAATTTTGCCATCTTTGGTGACTTGCACTAACAACAAACTGGAAGTGCACTTTCACTTAAAGTATTTACACTGCTCTGTGCATCACTGGCGTATTTTGTTGCTTTTTTTTTTCTGTATTTTCTGAACATGGTTCTGTCACTGACTCTGATGCTTACCTATTTTCCTCTTTCCAACATCTTTTCAATTGCTGCACTTCATCTTTTCTGATGGTTTCAGTTTTATACATTCATGGTTGATTACTACATTCATGGTTGATTACATAGGTCTAATTTGAATGACCCTTTTTTTGAGTTGGATGTTTCCAAACCAACAGGAATATTGTAATTGAGCATTATATTTATTCTATTTCGAAGTTGAAGTGGGAAAAAAATTTGACATTTCTTCAGGTCTTGCACAAGATGGATGTAGAATGGATGCTTCAGCTGTTCTTTATACAAGTGTTAAATCAGCACATGCCTCAGTTGCAATGTTGCATCAGAAAAAGATAAAAGGAGGAATGGTTTGGGCACGTCAGCTGGGTGGGGAGGTAAAGTATATGTGGGATAGGTTACGACTGTTTTGACATTGCTTAGATTTCCCAATGAAAATGTTATTGTGATAACTGATGAGTGTAATTCCATCTTTTATGTTGTAGGCTTTGATATTACAATTAGCCATTGCCATGGTTCAAATAGATGTTGCTAACATGAGTCCTGCATGTTGTAAAATTTTTGAGGTATATGTTGGAGAAATATAGGGAGCATAAATCTCTATATTATCAAGTTGCCTTCGAGATATTCAGTTGCTGAAACCACCTTGACTGGTTCACATAAGCTAGATGGCCTTGTTTGGGGCAAGGCGTTATTCTCCAAAGTAATACTACCTAAAGCTGTGCATCTCCTTCAAATCCATGTCTATATTGCTTGGGATGCCTGCCACATTGCATGACAAGGATACTATACACGTATATGCATCTGTATTTATATGCCACATAACAACGTGAATTATTTTTTTCCATTAGATGCATGAGTTAGTTTGCTGAGGTAATGAAGGGATTTTCCTATTTCTTCTCCTATTTGTATTTCGTTTTTCAGTACTATTATCATCTTTCTATTTATATAGAGTGAGTGTTGTTGAAAGCCACGTGTAGAATGTATATTGGGTAGGTATCCGAGTAAGTAGAAGGTTTGTGCCTTGGATTAGGCTCACTTGGTGTTTTGACTCATATAGGATACATATGCTATAATAGGCGGTGTGGGTTCTTTCAGTCATCTTGGTTGGTATTCTCATCCAAACATTAAACTATGTGACGTAGGAAGTAGCAATTATTGTTATCCGTCTCTTTCAAACCAAAGGAAGAAAAATCTTTAGTGATTGATGTTTTCCTTTGTTAAATCTCACAATGTTGTTATTGTCATTGATTTTTCAGTTACTATTATGGTTTGAAGGTAAAATGGTATAGCTGCCAGTTGTTACTGTTGATATGTCCATGACAGCAGAATTCTAATGTTTTGTGGGTTTATTTGCCAGGGTTCCAAGGCCCGCAAGTGGAAACTCATTGTTCGAAATCTTCCTTTCAAGGTTAGATAATCGTATTATCATTTTCACTGTTTTCCTGTTGTGATGACCTCACTTCTAAACCAGCTCTCTGAACATCAACCTAGGCCAAAGTGGACGAGATAAAAGATATGTTTTCATCAGCAGGGTTTGTCTGGGATGTATTTATTCCAAATAATCCTGATACAGGGTATGCACCCTCATTGTCCAGAATTGTATTCATCTACTTATTAATTACGAGTTTTTCCTCACCACAGCTTTTTTTTCTCCTCCCCCCCCCCCCCCCACACCTTTGCAGGTTGTCTAAAGGTTTTGCATTTGTCAAATTCACATGCAAACAGGATGCAGAAAAGGTATGAGTTCTGACCATAAATAGTAGTAGAACCTTGGTGGTCTTCCATTTATATTCTTATGGTTTTTCCCTTTCTTTTTAAGGCTATTCAAAGATTCAATGGACGAATGTTTTTGAAGAGACCTATTGCTGTTGATTGGGCTGTTCCAAAGAAAGTATATAACAGTGATGCTAATGCAGTTCTTGCTTCAGGAGATGGTAATTAGATTCTGCTCTTGTTTAAGTACAGTTTTTGGCTTTTTGTTCAGTTCATTTCTGTGTTGCAGAAAGATATGGTTTTGTTGGTGGAAAATGAGCTTTAGCTAGGCCTTTAGTAGGATTCCAATGTGATGGTAATCGGAGGTTGGCAATCTTAGTGAGATAAGGTTGGATGCAATTATTTAGGATGTTTAAAAGTTAGTCTGTTATGGTGTTTCTATGTTTACCAGAATGGAAGGTGGGGTAGAAATCACTTCTACAGAGAATGAGATTTTTAATTGTTCTTACGGTAGACATTAGAGCTTGTAATGTAGATATAGTATGGGAAATGAACTTTTTTTTATTGGGGTAAGTATGGGAATTTAACTTGAACTCTTCTATAAAGTGGTCTGTGCCTTTCTTCCTCCTCGACCCGTTTAGCCAACTTTACTTGGTGTTTTCATCCTTTCTGGTTTTACTCATTGATCTTAATTTCTGTTGTATTGAAATTGGAGGATGATAGTTTTACGTGTTAAAGAAGCATAAGCTGCTGGTTTCACAGGACAACAAGATGGAAGTGACGGGGAAGCTGACAGTAGTACTGAGGATTTGGAGGGTGATGTTCAGGAGATTGACAACAAATCCCATCACCCTGATGACAATGATAGTGCTGTAGATGAGCTCAATGCAACACAGAAAGAGGACATTCCTGCTGAAGTTGATTTTAACGAGGAAGCAGACATTGCGAGAAAGGTTCTAAACAACTTGATTACATCCTCTGGCAAAGGAACTCCTCCTTCAGAGGTTGGCAATTTGATGCTTCCCAAGAGAAATGAGGTCATGAATCTTGATGAAACTGTTGGTGCCCCCATTAGTTCGTCCAATGAGTCTGCAAAAGTAACAGATGTTTCTAAGCCTGGAAGCTCCAGCAAAAGCAAGCCATCAAATCTGAAACCGACAGAAGGAGAAGATGATTTGGAGAGAACAATTTTTATTACCAATCTTCCTTTTGACATCGACAATGATGAAGTGAAACAACGATTTTCTGGATTTGGAGAAGTGCAATCCTTTGTTCCAGTCCTCCATCAAGTCACCAAGTATGCACTTTTTCAGCTTGGCATGCTTCTGTACTTCTTATGCTTCTCTGCAGTTCGGTTTTGATCTGATCTCCTTGTGCTTGTGGAAGGCGTCCAAGAGGAACTGGTTTTCTGAAGTTTAAGACAATAGAAGTGGCTACTGCTGCAGTTACGGCTGCAAATGTTGCAACTGGTTTGGGGATTTTTCTAAAAGGTAGGCAATTGACAGTTTTGAAGGCATTGGACAAAAAATCAGCCCATGATAAGGACTTGGAGAAGGCCAAAAATGAGGTTCATGACCATCGCAACCTTTACCTGGCAAAGGTCGGTTTAGTAATTTCCTCTTGTCCTCTCTGTTGCAATTTCTAGCTGATGTTTTATGTGCATTGCTGCAAGCAGTATGGTTTTTAGGATTTATCTCCTATATGATTCCCATTGTTTTTGTCAAATTTAATAGGAAGGTCTTATTCTTGAGGGAACTCCTGCTGCGGAAGGCGTTTCAGCTAGTGATATGTCAAAACGTGAATTGTAAGTATCTCATAAAGGATATAAATTCAACTTCTCCCTGATGAACTTGATCTTAAAGCAATTAATGGGTGATGAGCAGCATATGTTCTATACTTATGGCTGTGCATGGTGCTCAAGCATTTCATAATGGTGTATGAAGTTTGGATGAGGCCGTAGTTTGCCATTGTGGCATGTCTTTGCGTTTTTGTTGAGATGCTTTTTAGAATTGACAAAAGAAGAAACAAATTGTGCTTTGGGTGTGTTCGTGAACATATTTTATTGTCTTTTCTTTTGGGGCCACGGCAGGTTGGAGAGGAAAAAGACGTCAAAACTTCAATCTCCAAATTTTCATGTCTCGAGGACTAGACTTGTTATGTACAATTTACCAAAGTTGATAACTGAAAAAGGACTTAAAAAGCTTTGCATCGACGCAGTTACCTCACGAGCTACCAAGCAAAAACCAATGATTAAGCAGGTTAGCTACATTTGCAACTATTCAGGGGGATTTAGTGAAATATTTATTAACTTCCGTATATATTTTCCATGTATTTTATATTGTGCATGCAGTTAAAGTTCTTGAAGGAGATGAAGAAAGGAAAAGTTGTTACCAAGCATCACTCACGTGGAGTTGCTTTTATTGAGTTTGCAGAGCATCAACACGCACTTGTGGCCCTAAGAGTTTTTAACAATAACCCTGGTAACATTTGTTATTAATAAATTACCTCCCCCATTTTGTAGCATGATGTAATGATAGGTTGCTAGTCCATTACACCAGAAACAATTCTCCTCTTTATGGTGCAACTAGCTGTCATTTTAAAGTCAAACGCTTTGGTTTGTTCACTGTATATGGTATATCTCATTATATCCTATTTTAAGGTAATTATTTGGTTACTTGTAGAAACTTTTGGTCGTGAACATCGCCCAATTGTGGAGTTTGCTCTTGATAATGTTCAGACATTGAAGCTAAGGAAAGCTAAACTACAGTCTCAGCAGCGTGGGACCCGTGATGATCAAAAAGGTTTGCATCAGAGCGATGAGACTTGCACACCAGATGTATATCCGGACTTTAAGGACTCCAAGAAAAGGAAATCCAGAGGTGATGATAGATCAGGGAAGGATTCTGTACCTGATATTGGGGACAATAGCATACCTTATCGAGCTGCCACTGAAGGGCACAGAGCTATTAAGAAGCAAAAAAACAATGTGGCCGGTATAAAGTCCAAAGAGTTATCTTCTAAAGAAAAATCGGAAGGCTCCCAATGGAAGTTAAAGAATCGCCAACATCTCTGGAATCCTGATAGTGGAAGATCACTCGAGAGTGAAACAACCACTAAGGATGCCCGTGAACTACATTCTTCCACGGAAGCAGCTGTACATCCAAGAAAGTTGAAGCTGCGAAATCAAAGAGAACACCCGAAGGAAGACAGAGATTTGAAAAGGAGAAAGTCAAAGAAGAGTAAAGACCCCATGGGGAAAGACGCAGTAGATAAGCTTGACATGTTAATTGAGCAATATAGATCCAAGTTTTCACGACAGAGTTCTGAGAAAACTGGGGGTGAAAAGCAAGGTTCTAGACAGCTTAGAAAATGGTTCCAATCATAACTGGGCCAATTAAACAGTTTTGGCAGACTTGTGTGTTGAGTTATTCTATATAGAAACTGATGCAATATGTGTACTGCAATAGATTTTGTATTTCGTTAAATATTTTGACGAGTTGTGTTTTCTATTTTGTTCAAAGCTCGTAATTCGTTGCGAACTTCTTCCTTCCTCGTTTTGGTTTTGGCCGCTGGGGACTGAGTTCAGTTGTGTTTCAATGCCCGGATTGCAATGTATTAAGATCCTTTTGGGGCCATTTCCTCTGCTGAAAAAGATGCAAGTGATACGCTGATACTAGTACTGGACGTCTGGCCTGGCAACGTTTCTGGGACAAAGTGGAAGGGTTGGATATGCTTGGGATTGAACATTATATCCAAATCAGATGGTCAGTCATCTGGTGTTCCCAAAATCCCTTGCTTTCTTTGTGCGATTCTCATGAAGAGTGGCCTTGTAGAATCCAACTACTCTACTAACTACTAAGCACCGGACCCTCCGACGTTCATATTCTGGCTAGTGCTGTTTGTTCCCGATTCTCGGTGGGGAATTCACATGAAAGGGAACGAGGAATTCCTCGATCAAGAAACTTTGACCTGCAAGTTATAGATACGGAATAGTATGGAAGATGTCATTTTCTTTTAGCTGTGGTATGATGGCAAAAGCTTGTAAATTAAAAAAAAAAAAAGAAAGGGAAAAACAATCATTCATAAACTTGTTAGTTGAAAATCATAGAAGTATCTGTCACTTTTCCAACCTCATCCTTGCTTCAAATACCCACTATCATCCCTCTCCAGACCAAATAATCGACCCGCCTATTTCGCCACCATTTTATACATAAACTTTTTCAACTACTTCCCACAGGAATTTAGTCTTTCAAGGACGGCATTCGGCCATCTTGGTTCACCCATGGGCTCGATGTTCGACCAATCCTTTTTCTGGGGGTGGGGGGTATCTCATGCTATGGATCACGCAAGAATATAGCTTGGAATAAGGAAATTACAAGTTGGTTGCAGTGTCCATTTTCGACGATCTCTTGCATTTGAAGTTTTCTTTTATTGATTTCAGTGACCATCACGCACGAAAATATTTCAGACTGGACACTAAAAGAGGTATTATAAGTTGAATAACATCAAGTTGTCTAAGCAATCATAAGTTCTCATGAATTCACATGGCATCAAGTTGTTTCCTGAGAAGTTCCAAGACAATGTCACGGATATACAGCCCATGTAATCCGATTTCCCAGTCCAACCATAGTTTGACACGTGGAATCTCATGGATAGAGCACAAACTAGAGGAAAGGAAACAAGAACCAACCAAAGAAAAAAAGTTCGAGAAGCTGGTGTCTTGTGGGCGTGGCTACGCACATGGTTTGTTAGGAAGGCTAATAAGAAAAGCCCGCGTTTTCAAAAGGAGGTTCACTCTTTCTTGTAAAAGGCAGCCAGTAAGGCATCCTATGTTCCAGAAAGCAATCATCTTGGTAAAATTATAGAGCAGACTTATGTCCGCTTGCTAACAACGACCGTATATGATATTCTCCGAACGGAATGTTATTGCCACAGAATGCACTGCAGACACGAAATGTACATACTTTCTATAGAACCATTATAGGCTTATCTTTTACTTACCGACGTTACTGGCTGGTATATTACTCTTTCTTGTTTTCTGAGTTTTTTTATTTTTTTATTTTAGCATTTAGGCAAGTACTGCGGAGTCACCTATGACCGTAGTCACCTATCGAAGAGGAAAATCATATTCATCAACGAAGCAATTATGAAAATAAATGCTCGGCATTAAAGCAGGAAAATGCAGTTGTGTCACGCGCATTGCCTTCCTCTACATTGTAGTACAGCAGATGCAGGTATAGTGAGTATGGTTGTTCTGTTTTTTTTTTCTTTCCCCTTTTGCCTACTAATTGCGAGTGTAACTATTTGGAGCCAACTGTCAATCTGTACTGCTGCTGCATACGGACTGTCACGCGCATTGCCTTCCTCTACATTGTAGACTTGTAGTACAGCAGATGCAGGCATAGTGAGTATGGTTGTTCTGTTTTTTTTTCTTTCCCCTTTGCCTACTAATTGCGAGTGTAACTATTTGGAGCCAACTGTCAATCTGTACTGCTGCTGCATACGGACGGTAACGATACAACTCAAGACAAATGCTCTCTCTCTCTCTTATTGTGGTGGTTTGGAACCTTGTCGCTGGGTATATAAGACAGCAAAATGGTTAAGAGAAATCGTCTCTTTCTGTAGCAGAGTAGTGACCACATAACCACCACTCCTCAGATTTCACACTTCACATTGCTCAGTCTGTGTGTGTTTGTGGGTGCGGCTGGAGAGAAAATGGAAGCTAATTCGGCTTCCAACTGGTCTTTTCTCTGTATGGTTTTATTTCTGAGTCTTCAGCTGACACAGTGCAGTGTCACGTATGATAGGAAGGCACTTGTCATTAATGGGCAGAGAAAAATTCTCTTTTCTGGTTCGATACACTACCCAAGAAGCACCCCACAGGTTTATGGTTTTGCCATACTTTCCCAATTCCATTTCCACAGTTATCGACGAAAACGTGCTTGATATGTGAAATTTTACTGACGTTTTGTTTCCAATACACAATGTGGGTAAACTGCAGATGTGGGAAAGTCTAATACGGAAAGCCAAAGATGGTGGTTTGGATGCTATAGATACCTATGTGTTTTGGAATGCTCACGAACCTTCTCCGGGCGATGTACATTGATTTATCCATCTTCTTTACTCGCTCTCTTTTCTCAGTCTTCTGTTATTCTCCTTGCACTTTCTGGTATATTAACTGACAAGTCAGGGTTTTTGTTTTCCATTTTGGGTGTTTAGTATAACTTTGAGGGCAGATATGATTTGGTTCGGTTTATTAAGATGATCCACAAAGCTGGGCTCTACGTGCATCTTCGCATTGGCCCTTATGTTTGTTCAGAGTGGAATTTTGGGTAATAAGAATTTCCTTATTAGTGATGATGGGCTTAAGTTTTCCAAATTCAGTTTCGCCAAATTTTGACTTTTTTTCCGTCTTTCTTTTCTTCCTAGGGGCTTCCCTGTTTGGTTGAAGTACGTTCCAGGCATTAGTTTCAGAACAGATAATGAGCCTTTCAAGGTTTCTCTCTCTCTCTCTCTCTCTCTCTCTCTCTCTCTCTCTCTCTGCGTCTGTGTGTGTGGGTCAAAAGGACGATTAGTGGAAACTGAATGTGTAGCAATCTGTTCGTAATATGCTGGCATCTTTTTGGCTTTGCTGTATCTTACATTTCTTGGAATTGCAGTTGGCAATGCAAAAGTTCACCCAGAAAGTTGTTCAAATGATGAAGGATGAAAATCTGTTTGAGTCTCAAGGCGGTCCTATCATCCTTTCTCAGGTACTTTTTAGGGAAACCGACTCTTGTACTCTGCAGCCGTAATATCTGGCATAAATTTGACGTACACATATTTGTGGTATCTCCTACAGGTTGGGAAATTTTATTTTGTAGTAGACAGAATAAAGAACAATAACATTCAGTTCTAACAGGAATATGAACTACAAAGCAGTGCGACTATTCATTATGCTCATACATGGGTTTGTTTATAAGTCTTTGCACTTATCTTCTTTGTGCAGATTGAGAATGAATATGAGCCTGAAAGCAAAGCATTTGGAACAGCAGGTCATGCCTACATGATTTGGGCTGCAAAGATGGCTGTTGGAATGGGTACTGGGGTCCCATGGGTTATGTGCAAGGAAGACGATGCCCCAGACCCAGTGGTACTGAAATTATACTTCTTAAGCATCAAACGTATCTTCCCTCTAGCCATGTATCTTCTTATTAGCTAAAAGTTATGCTGAATGGTCATTCTTGTATATTTTTTGTTTTCTTGCATATTACCAATATTGCTGTTCCCCGATTTTTTTGTCCTGTTAATTGCTCTAATTGGCAATTTTTCACTACTTTGTGCACTCGGAAAAAAGCTTTTTCTTATCTGTAAATGTAATATATGACACATAAAGGCAATACATGACATGCTACCAAAAATTAATGAGAACATATTTGAGAGAAAAAATGGGAGAGAGCCGTTCTCTATTTTACTTTAACAGTGAAAAGACCGAAATCCATCTTTCTCTAAATCTTAATGACAGATAAACACGTGCAATGGTTTTTATTGTGACTACTTCTCTCCAAACAAACCTTACAAACCCGCACTATGGACTGAGGCCTGGAGTGGCTGGTAAGTTTTGCATCCACCTTCACTCTTAAACCAATGCTCTAGATTTGTAATTAATTGACTTGCCTTCTGTCTCTTTTTTTTTTCAGGTTTACAGAATTTGGTGGCCCAATCCACCATCGACCAGTTGAAGATTTGGCATTTGCAGTTGCTCGGTTCATTCAGAAGGGAGGCTCCTTTGTCAATTACTACATGGTTAGTCACTATAGATATTCCCACTGCATTCAGCACCTGTTAAAAATTAGTACCTAGAAATGGTTCAGCATTACTATTGCTACTTGTTACAACGGGAAGATTGTGTAAGTTTCGGTATCCAGAATACTTCTTTGTTTAAGCTGATGGGAAACAGCTTCTTTGATGTCCTTTTCTAATTCCCCAGAAAACAATATATCAAGTTCGCTTTTCAGTATTACAATGACAGTGGTGTGTTTCTTGATGTTCTTCTAGCAAATTAACATGATTTCTTTCAAGGAGTCTTCGACTAGGACGTGATTCATTCCATGTATGCATTACAGCTTATAAATACTGGTGATGTAAATGTTGCAAAAAATGAGCTTTATTCTATCATTTTCTGCAGTATCATGGAGGAACAAACTTTGGCAGAACTGCTGGTGGCCCTTTCATTACAACCAGCTATGACTATGACGCTCCAATTGATGAGTACGGTAAGAAATTTAAGCCCTTGTTCTCAATATCAAAAGAACTTGATTTTATAACCGGTGAGGTTTTTTCTTTTTTCTTTTAATGTTAGACATAATCAGTTAATTAATTAGTCAGTTTTTTGGACTTTTAACTTTTTTACTTATACTTTCACCATACTCCTGTGATAGGCTTGATCAGGCAGCCTAAATATGGACATTTGAAGGAGTTCCATAACGCAATTAAGTTATGTGAGAGAGCTTTGCTTACTGCTGATCCTACTGTCACATCCTTCGGAAATTATGAAGAGGTAAGATACATTTTCTGTTCTAGGGACGCATGGAGAGGAACTTCAAGAATAACTTCCCTCTGAGCATTCTCTAGTAGACTTCAGTATAGTCGTGGTAATAGCAATAAATGCTTCACAATATCTGTCAAAGTCATGCTATAGTATACTGTTTACCAGCTCCTTAAAAATCATTTAATATAGGTTGCAAAACACCAGTTTAGTAACCATCCAAAGATATACTTAAAGAACCTCTCCCTCCACGCTTACATTCTTTTGTTGCTTCTGCTTCTAATATTATTGTCAAATTGATGTTTCTTTTTGCTTTTGGGGGAAAAGTATTCTTAATCCATTCAAACTGATATTCTGGTTGCAATGTGGCCACAAACTACCAATTTGGTCAATTGGTACCCCCCACTTATCACGTTTTGGCAATATGTCCCTTGGTTAAGATCTGAATAGTTACATGGAACAATCTGAATGGGGTTGATCTTACTGAAGAGGGCACATTTGTGAAAAGTTAGTAGTTTGAGGTGCCAATTTCTAAATTGATAGTTCATGGCCTCATAATGAACAGGTTGTCAGTTTGAGAGAGTAATGTGTATTTGTTTATTTATTGAACTTCTCCCAGATCAGATTGATTTAGTGTTGACATTATCCAGGCACATGTATTCTCTTC
Source organism: Myrica gale (assembly GCA_963930655.1). Lineage (NCBI taxonomy): Eukaryota > Viridiplantae > Streptophyta > Magnoliopsida > Fagales > Myricaceae > Myrica > Myrica gale. The sequence goes on along the minus strand of OZ005606.1, from coordinate 8,427,442 downwards.
CAAGTCAGGAGAATGTGCAGCTTTTCTCTCAAATTACAATCCAAAGTCAGCTGCAAGGGTGACCTTCAATAACAAACACTACATGCTGCCGCCTTGGTCCATAAGCATCCTTCCTGATTGCAAAAATGCTGTCTTCAACACTGCAAAAGTAAGTGATTATTCTTTTGGGCAAGAAGATCAAGTACTATTAATACCAATATTGCAATAGTGTTTATTGTGGGTCAATGCCATTGAACTTCCATGGGATAAAAGTGGTAAGGAAATTGGTGGGGATGAATCCAGTGAAATGAATTTATGCAGCCCATTTTGCGGTATCATGAGTGAGTGTGCTTTACCTTCGCAAGATGCACAACTTTTTTGCCATCATGATTTCAGGTTGGAGTTCAGAGATCCAAACCGCAAATGTTGCCCACTAATGTTGAGTTTCTGTCATGGGATACATTTAATGAAGCCATGTCCTCAGCTGATGATGATTCAATCAGTGTCTTTGGTCTCTTGGAGCAGTTGAACATCACCAGAGATTCCAGTGACTATCTCTGGTACACAACCAGGTAAAATTGAATCCTTCAGGTGTTGCTTTTCCATTCTAATGTTAAATAACTATATGCAGTGATGACAATTTCATCAATTATAACTTATTTCTGCAGTGTTGATATTAGTCCATCAGAATCATTTCTGCATCAAGGCCAATATCCAACCCTCAGTGTGCAGTCTACTGGCCATGCAATGCACGTCTTTATCAATGGGCGCCTTTCAGGTACATCATTGAAATTTTGTTGTCAGAAAGCAAGCATATACAACAGTACTGAACTTTGTTGTTTCGGGTGGTTTAAAGGAAAAAAGGAAGAACATACTTTGCTTTTCCTATGTATTAGCACTAACTAGAGATGGTGTGTGATTTGATGTTAGGCTCGGCATTTGGGACTCGGGAGAGATTGAGATTTACGTTTACAGGGGATGTTGATCTGAAAGCTGGAAGAAACAGAATTTCCCTACTCAGTATAGCTATTGGATTGCCAGTTAATACTCCAATTCCCACTTGTATTAGACTTTGTTTATCGATATCTGTCTGCAACTCTCTGGAAAACTTGCCCCTAAGAGCCAAGAGGTTACTGTACTAACATGCTGAAGCAAAAAACTTCGGGTATAACTTCATGATTTTTTTAGCTTCCCTTAAATGGCTTGACCGACTTGGATTTTCCGTCAACAAAGAAATCTTGTTGTGACATTGACTATTTTCATAGCCAAGAAAACTGATATTTTCCTTTCGGTCGGTTGCTGTCGAAGAACAATGGTCCGCACTTTGAGATGAGGAACACGGGAATCCTTGGACCAGTTGTCATCCATGGGCTAGACGAGGGAAAGAGGGACTTGTCTTGGCAGAAATGGTCATACAAGGTATAAGAATTTCACGCCTGCATATTTTGATGCCTGACCATTATTTGCTGGGTGTCTGCCTCACAGATGTATCTTTATACAGGTTGGGCTTAAAGGAGAAGCCATGAATTTAGGTTCTCCAAACTCTATCTCATCAGTTGATTGGATGAAAGGGTACTTGGTGGCAGAGAAACAACAGCCACTGACATGGTATAAGGTATGGGGACATGGAAGGAGGTTTTGACACAATCATTTTTGTTTCTTCTTTACGCCATTTCAGAGGGTTGGGGGTTATCTCAAATTTGTTCAAAACAAAAGTTGATCTGTCGCTTGAACTCGCATACATATTTTGATGCACCAGAAGGAGAAGAGCCCTTGGCTCTGGACATGAGTAGTATGGGGAAGGGTCAAGTATGGATCAATGGGGAGAGCATTGGAAGATATTGGAATGTCCATGCTTATGGAAATTGCAATGGATGCAGTTATTCTGGCACATTCCGGCCTATAAAGTGCCAATTTGGTTGCGGCCATCCAACTCAAAAATGGTATGAACTTTCTCAACCCCCCCCCCCCCCCCCCCCCCCCCCAATGAACAACAGGAAACCGAAAGAATAATGATGGTCTGATGTCTTTTAACGTTTTTAGGTACCATGTTCCTCGGTCATGGTTGAAGCCATCGAAAAATCTCTTGGTAGTCTTTGAGGAAATTGGTGGGGATGCATCCAGAATTGCACTTGTAAAAAGAGCAGCTGCAAGCGCGTGAGAAACAACTAGCTCCATACCAACGTTAGAACAGTGATTATTTTTCAGCATGCACTAGCAGCATTTGAAGCTGCAGAAATGGAGCTAAATAAATGAAGATATTATGGGAAACCAGAGTTGTAGTTAGATCTGTGCAATGTTGTCACGTTTATATCTAATTGAAGTAAGTCTAGCCTGCCCTCTCTGAAATTCGCAGCACAAAATTATAGGAAGTGACCAAATTCTTCAGCCAAAATAAAGAAGGTTCTGTTTATCATAAAAGTAAGATGCTTATCAATCGCACAATGCCTAAAGGCAAGCCCCCTCCCTATTTAGTATTTTTACCCTTCGTGATGCCGTGACAGGAATTTCACAAAAGTAGCACAGTGCTGCTTTTAAAACCACTGGAGGTATCCTCACTCGTGCACCAAATTCAAAAGTGGGCCTCTCAAAAAATCACAGATTCTTTTGTCCTTTTCTGTGATGCTAATTTTCTTCAGTGGGGTTGGAATTCGAGAACCAAGCAATGAGTCAAGAAGGCTACGGCTTGCCGCTTTTAGCCTAGCTTGTAAGAGGGGCATTTGGAGAAAAATAAAATAAAAAGATTAATATGAAAAGAGGAATAATAAGAAGAGATAGAGATGTTTAAACCCTTTCGATTAAGAAAATTTATTTTAAAATTTTAAAATAAAAATATATTTCTGCATTTAAGTTTAAATTATTATTGATATTTAATATTAAAAATGAATCTTGATAATATAACTTAGTAATAATTCTGTTAATTAAAAAACCCAGCTCGAATTAACTCCAAATTCTTACCAAAAGAAAATGTATATTCAGAGCAGGATTTGCATTATCTTTATGCATGCTTCCTCAAAGAAGCAAGACCATCAATGACGTGGCTTCGCATCCATCCCTCCTCAACAACGTTAAATCTCTCTTACGTATAAATAAAGAAAGGATAAATCTCTCTAAAGACTAGAAACACCATCTCGTAACTCGCTTGACAAACCAAATCCACATCGACTCTGACGTGGCTTCGCATCGATCCCTCCTCAACAACCTACACAACGGCCCCCAGCATTGCCTTTATTTTCAAACCTACCCCTCTACTCGGCAGTAGGCCCAGCCTTCAGACAAAACAAGTGCTGATTATGCCCGAAATACCACCACCTAATCTGGAAGCCGTGAAGCATAAAATCGGATCTCCCGGTAAAATAAGTTAAAAGATTAAAAAATATATAGAAAAAATAAAAATAAAAATTCCTTAATTTCCTGGGTTTCGCTCTCTCCTTGCCTTGTGCATGTCTCTGAATTCCAAAGAACTACTATCATGGCCAAACCGAAGGCTCCTAGGCGAACCCTTGATTCTTACACGGTCAAGCACATCAACAAAACTGTCCGAGGTAAGCACTGTTCTCTCGTTTTCCCATACTTCCCCCGCTAATTTTCCAGAGAAACTGACACCGCCTTAATTCTCTCTCTCTCTTCAATTCAAAATATGATTATAAAAAAAGGAGAAGAACAAACTATCTTACTTGACTTATCGGACTATTCTCAGCGGGGGACTGCGTCCTGATGCGGCCGTCGGATCAATCGAAGCCGTCCTATGTGGCGAAGATTGAGCGGATCGAAGCAGACGGTCGCGGGGCCAACGTGAAAGTCCACGTCAGATGGTACTACCGGCCAGAGGAATCAATCGGTGGCCGACGGCAATTCCACGGTTCCAAGGAGGTTTTCCTCTCCGATCACTATGACGTCCAGAGCGCCGATACAATCGAGGGCAAGTGTATGGTCCACAGCTTCAAGAGCTACACCAAACTCGACGCCGTCGGAAACGACGACTTCTTCTGTCGTTTCGAGTACAATTCCTCTACTGGAGCTTTCAATCCCGATAGAGTCGCCGTGTATGTAAGCGATTCATTGGCATTAGTTTCCAATTTTTTTTTTCTTTGAAAAAGATTGTAGTTTTGCTGTTTGTGCTGCTTGTGAAAATGGTGAGTTCGTGTGAGATTATTTGATTGTTACATCTTTTTCCTCAGTTTTCTCTATCTTTCTTCTATTAGGTCATAATTCTTGCTAGACATACATAAGTGTGTTATACAGGTTTTGTTGACAATGTATGTGATCGTAATGGCAGATTTCAGTAGCTATCGGTGGAGAAGTTCTTACTTTAATGATGGGAAGGAATTAAGTTCTAAGACTCAGGCTGAAGAAATAGAGAAATTTGGCACCAGTGGATATATTGTCAATTTTTGTTTGTTGTTTTATGTTTTGTATTCTAGCACTCTGTTTGGAGCTAATTCAACTTTTAAGGCATTTCAGAAAAGGCCGCAGAATGAAATAGAGAAAATTTGCATCATTTCTCTTGTTGCAGCATTAGTAAGCTTACTACAATCATCTCCAAGATATGTAACTGATTATTTCGTGAATTTCATGACTTTTATTTTCACCATGGCATATCTGATAAGCTTAAGTTTTGTAATATGGGGTATTCAGATTTCAGAGTCACTGACACAGAATTTCTTGCTTTATTTGATTTTGAGCTCTTCTGGTTTACTTGTCATATTGTGGCAGGTATTGCAAGTGTGAGATGCCTTACAACCCTGATGACCTAATGGTTCAGTGTGAAGGTTGCAGTGATTGGTAAGTTGAATGCTGTTGCTTTTCATACAATTGGGAGTTTTTCACATGTTCTTATCCAGGTCTAGTGATGGTAATTTACTTGATTCAATGTTGGTTGTGATAAACAATACGAAAACTAAAAGAATGTGTTTGTTATGGAGAAGAAAAATCAGAAGGAAAGTTTTAGTTATCGAGAATAGCACAGTGGGTACCCGTATCCAACTTCCCCTTGATAAATCTAACGACTCCGCAACTGAGTAAAAGGTATCTTGTTGATGTGAATTTCACGAAGGATCAATATTTTGCAATTTCCAGATTTCCCTTTTAGTACTTGAAACCAATAAACCACCGTATCTGTGGGACTTTTTGCAATTTTTTCTTTTAGGGATTTTGCTGATTTCAAATGAACTGCACGTGTCTCTGATGCAGTCTTGCATAGGGAATTTATTGCTTCTTTCATGTATTTCTCATTGTTGAGCATATAGGGATGGGTCACATGCAATCTCAGATGGATTCATCATCAATTCAACATTCAGAAAGATGTGGTAGGAAGATTATTAACTGTTGATAGTCAAACGCCAGTGTGCTATATGCTCCACAACAATGACCACAAGCATACATTTATGCACATGTTCTGTGATAAAGTATCATGTAAATGGTTCAATCATCCTGCTTATATGGAGGAGTAGAATATTTTGTTGAATCCAAATATGTTACTTTTAACCTCTGATATTGGAAGGGTCTCATTAATTCTTCAAAAGAGAGAATAGGAGAATTTTTTTCTTTTTATGTTTAATAAGTTTAGAGATGCAATACTGAGTCGAGTATCAGAAGCACACCTTAAGCAGTAAGGTTTGTTGCTAGGCAAAGAGCTTCTAAGTTTGTGGGTTCAAGCTATTTGCTTGAGCCGAGCTACAAGGATGTAAGGATCCAAATTCCCATGCCTTTCTAACAGAAATTACATTAATATCTCTTTCCTTCTCTCTCTCTCTCTCTCTGGACTTGGATGGGGAGATGTTGCTGTCACCAAATAGAACTTAAGATATTACACATACAATCTTCAGCATAGTTCTTTTATTCAGGTTTCACCCGGGTTGTATAAACATGAATGCGGAGGAAGCTAAAAGGCTTGATCAATTCTTCTGTGAAAATTGTTCTTCTGAAGGTCAGAAGAATTTGCAGAATTCTCATGCTACTTCCAGACACGCAGATACAAAGGTATTCTCATTCACTGAGATCTCTGAGTTTCACAGCATTCATTTGCTTGTGTTAGTTATATGTGAGCTCAAAATGTACATGTTGAAGTTGAAATGGATATGTTAATGTCTTGATCGATCTGTTGCTTAGAAAGATGCTGGGGATATGTTGTCGTAGTCAGTACTGGTCATGCTTTGAATTTTGAATCAAGGGTTATTATTTGTCTCGTAAGTTTTGGTTATTCTGCATAAACCTCAAGTTCAAAATTTACCGGGAGGTTTCTGAATATTTGCCAATGTCAATAACATGATGGTGCTGGCAATAGATTCCTCCGCCCCCACTTCCCCGACCCAAAAAAAGGATGGCAAAAAGGAAGAAAGAAAAGATAATGTAACATGAATTGTGTCGGATCGAGACATCTCTTCTATACTAAGTAGTAATTGACACTAGGTGTCAAACTGACGGTGTCCTACACTGCACAGAGGTTCTTGCTGTATCATCATTCACTGTGCAATTATGATGTTTCAGGTGGAGACAAAACGGCGTCGGAGGTGACAGTACATAGACATATGGTAGAGTTATAGTGAGGAACTGAAGGTTCTCCCTCCCCTAATCATGGGTAGGCTTCAAGCAAACACGGAGGCTCTATGTGCATCAAATGTAGTATTTGCGAGTTGATCGGAGAAGGAATATGGTTGGAGAACCTTGTCATGTCTATTTGGTTTGAGGGGTAACCCCCCTTTTTTTTTAATGGTCGAGGATGTGTTTGGTTGGTGTAATTATTTCTCTCTTTCTCTGTCTCCAGTTTCTTGTCCTTGAATTAGGAATGTGTATACTTTACCCCAAAAAAACAGAAATTAGGAATGTGTATAGACGAGAGTATTCTAAACTTAAAGAGCAATGGATGCAGGTTTTTAATGTATCTACTGTGGTATATATATATATATATTGTCTTTGTTAGGCGTACCTGCAAAATTTATGAAATGGTGACTTAGCCATTAAAATTTAATCATTACTCTCTCTCTCCCCGTATATGCGACTCCACTAATTGGCGTATCTTCTCCAACAGAATCCATCGAGGCCCATCTTATGCAAGTGTTTTTGAGTTGCAGTTCATTTCTGCTGGCTTCCCGTTCATTGTTTGTAAATAAAGATGGGAAATTTACCAGTGTTTTTGAGTTGACTTCTTCCCCCCTCTTTTGATGGAAAGGAATCATTGAATGTCTCGTATAATGAGGGGCTGAATCAAAAATATATTTCTCCTCTTCTGTCCTCTTCTTGGGGTATTGTGTTATGTAACCGATTATATCTGTGGGTGTAATGGAAATGATTGTTTGAGTAGATGAGAAAATGTGGAAGAATCTGTATTAAGCTCTATTCGAGAGAGAGCAACTCTCCGTAAACCTTGACAATTCTGTTTTTGCATGTCTCTCTACAGGTGTTTCCTTCCCCTAAATACGACATGGGCTGAGCCCTTACAGGAAAATAACTAAAATAGGCCCGAAACAAACAACTAGAATAAGCCCCGAAACAAGATGGGCTGTACCAATCCAAAAAGAACTAAGCAAGTAATTTAACATAGCCCAATCCAATACAACAGCAGCCCACTCGCGTAGACAGCCTCCACCATTCATTAGTTGTAAAGGACAAGGGAAAGACAAGAAGACAGCCGCCCAGATGACTCCCGAAGCTTCACTCGACAAACTCCAAGACTCCACCTTTACAAAATATCTCCTGCATCTTCAACTCGCAACCATAGCCACCGAAAACCCCAAATGCCCCTGGTTCATCTTGGGTTCGTGACATCTGCCCCCTCTTCAAAAAACCTTGCCCTCAAGGTGGGGGTAACGCTCTCTGAGCTGCCAAAATGGCACCCAAGTGGCCTCCTCTCGATCTGTACCCCTCCAGTGAACCAGTGCCTCTGTCAAGGGACGGTTGTCCTTTTGTCGCACTCTACGCTCCAATATGAGCTCTGGTTCAGGTTGTATAGCTCCATCCTCATCAGCCGACGGTAAGGTGGGTAATGGAGTGATCTGAGCTCCCACCTTTTTCTTTAAGCAAGACACATGGAAAGTGGGGTGGATCCGTGAATCTGGTGGTAGATCAAGTTTGTAGGCGACTTCCCCAATTTTTTCCAACACTTGGAAGGGCCCGAAATAGCGGGGAGAAAGCTTGAGGCTTTTCCGGAAGGCCAGTGTCTTCTGCCGATAAGGATGCAACCTCAGGTACACCCAGTCCCCCACTGAAAAATATCTCTCTGTGTGTCTCCGATCATACTGATGTTTGGCCCTCTCTTGTGCAGCCTGTAAATTGTGTTTGAGGAGTTCCACAATTTGGTCTCTTGTCTTTAACTCTGTTTCCACTGCTGCATTTTGAGTTGTTTGTGATACATATGTACTCAGTTTAGGGGGAGGGTAGCCATATACTGCCTCAAATGGGGTTAATTTTGTAGACATATGATAGGATGTAATATACCACCATTCGGCTAAAGATAACCAGTCAGCCCAATACCTAGGTTTTTCTCCACAGTAGCACCGTAAGTAATGACCCACACACTTGTTTACAATTTCTGTCTGACCATCACTTTGGGGATGATAAGCTGAGCTATGAGCCAACACTGTCCCCTGGAGTCTGAAGAGCTCTTGCCAAAAGTTGCTCAGAAATACTGGGTCTCGGTCAGAAACAATACTCACTGGCATGCCATGTAGTTTAAAAACATGGTTGAAGAATAATTGAGCTATTGAGTGAGCTGTATAGGGGTGGGCAGTCCCCATGAAATGTGCATATTTGGTAAATCGATCCACTACCACAAGAATTACAGATTTACCTCTAGACATAGGGAGACCCTCAATGAAATCCATGGATATGTCAGTCCATCCCTGGTTAGGAATTGGTAGACTTTGCAATAGTCCAGCAGGTGCTAAATTTTCGGTCTTATTTCTTTGGCAAACATCACACTCTTTGACATGCCTATGAATATCTTTTTTCATACCTGGCCAATAGAAATCTGCCTTGGCTCTTTGTAATGTTTTATGATACCCTGTGTGTCCTGCCGATGGACTATTATGGATGTATTGTAACACTTGGTCCTTAAACCGAGTTGACTTTCCCAAGTAGAGTCGTCCCTTCCTCAAAAGTAGGTCTCCCCTAATTGAAAAATGAGGATCTGTACTCTCTCCATTTTGTACCTTGGAAATTAATTCCCTCATCTCAGGATCAGCTAAGTAGGTCGCCTTTAAGTCTTCCAGCCATGTTATATTCGGAAATGAAATAGCTGATAGGGTAGGACAACTTTCCACTTCATCCCGACGAGATAAGGCATCAGCAGCTCTATTCTCCTTTCCTCTCTTATATTCAATAGAGAAATCATATCCCAATAATTTCGTCAACCACTTCTGTTGTTTCAGATTTCCCACCTTCTGTTCCAATAGGAATTTAAGACTTTGCTGATCCGTTCTAATTACAAACGTCTGCCCCACCAAATATGGTCGCCATTTTTGCACTGCACAAACCAAGGCGTACAATTCCTTCTCATAGGTGGATAGTAATAGCAATCTGCCCTTCAAGGCTTGACTGAAATAAGCTATTGGCCTATTAACTTGCATCAATACAGCCCCAACACCTACTCCACATGCATCACATTCAATAGTAAATTGCCTTGAAAAATTTGGTAAGGCTAAGACCGGGGGGGTGGCAACAGCTTCTTTTAATTTCTGGAAAGCCATGGTTGCTGCCTCTGACCAGCTGAAAGAATTTTTCTTTAATAGTTGCGTGAGAGGAGCTGCAATTTGCCCATATCCTCTGATAAATTTTCGGTAGTAACCTGTGAGGCCCAAAAATCCTCTAAGTGCCTTGATGGTCTTCGGTTCTGGCCATTTTAACATAGCTTCAATCTTACTAGGATCAGCTTTCACACCTTCAGCTGATATCAAGTGTCCTAGATAATCAATCTCCTCATACCCGAATCTGCACTTTGAAAGCTTGGCAAGTAGCCGATGCTTTTGAAGGGTCTCTAACACCACTTTCAAATGTTGCACATGTTCTTCCAATCCCTTACTATATACTAGAATGTCATCGAAAAATACCAGCACGAATTTCCTCAAACAGCCCCTAAAGATGTCATTCATCAACCCTTGAAACGTTGATGGGGCATTGGTTAACCCAAAGGGCATAACCAAGAATTCATAATGGCCTTCATGTGTACGGAAGGCTGTTTTATGGATATCCTCGGGCTTAACCCGAATCTGATGGTAACCCGACCTCAAATCGAGTTTCGAAAAAATCCTTGCCCCATAGAGTTCATCTAGCAGCTCATCCACAATCGGTATTGGGAACTTATCCTTTATCGTTTCCTTGTTAAGAGCCCGATAGTCTATACACATTCTCCAACTCCCATCGGCTTTCCTAACAAGCAACACGGGAGAGGAGAAGGGGGATTGGCTGTGTCTAATTGCCCCTAACTCCAACAACTCCCGAACAATTTTTTCAATCTCCCCTTTTTGATAGTAAGGGTACCAATAAGGTCTCACACACACGGGGGAGGCTCCTTCCTTGAGAATAATCTGGTGGTCATGACTGCGTTGGGGAGGTAGTCCCCTAGGCTCTCCAAACACAGTTTTAAATTCCTTCAGTAGGTCTGAAATTACAGCTGGTTCTTTAGAATACTTAGTCTCCTCAGTTGGCTGTAATACTTGTAAAACCACTCCTCTTGGCTCCATATCCGAAGATAGGTGGAACCCTTTGGCTTCCTCCATGGTCCACTCACTTGGACGCAAACCCCTTAGCTGTACTTTCTGCCCTGCCACCTCAAATGTCATAACCAGTTTGCTGAAATCCCACAATATGGATCCCAACTCCTTGAGCCAATAAACCCCCAAAATAGCATCACAACCTCCAAGAGTCAAAGCATAGAAATCTGTAGTAAAAGTGTATCCTTGCACCTTCAGTACTACTTGACCACACTTCCCATCACATGACATTAAATCCCCATTAGCAATTTTTACTTTGATAGTTTTAGATTGCTGTAGAGGTAATCCAACCTTGGTCACTATAGCTGGATCAAGAAAGTTGTGAGTACTTCCTGTGTCTACTAAGATAACCACTTCCCTATCCCCAATTCTTCCTACCATCCTCATAGTTTTAGGGTTCGGGGTCCCTGCAATAGCATGCAGTGAGATTTCTGGGCTGTCTTCTGTGTTCTCCCCACCAGTAGGCTGTACACACATCTCATCAACCTCTTCCTCCTCATCCTCCGATAACCACTCCACTTCCTCCAGCATTAACTCTTTCTTCCCCTTGCATTGATGTTTTGAATGCCACTTTTCATCACAATTATAGCATAGCCCCTTATCTCTTCTTTCTTTCATTTGATCATGTGTAAGTCGCTGTATAGGTAATTTGGGTTTTAAATACTGTTTGGGATCTGGTGGTTTGGAAGGTACTCCCCAAGGAGGGTTTTGAGTGCTTCGGGTCTGGGTTGGGAAGGTTTTAGGTTCTGTAAAACCTGTCCTCAAACTTCTTCTCACTGCTACCAGATTTTCCTCTTGAATTTTAGCCAATCCAAAGGCAATATTCAAAGTACTAGGACTTAGTAATTTCACCTGGAACCTTATCTCATCCTTAAGTCCACTAATAAAGCAACTAAGTTTATGCTTCTCATTCAAGCCTTTGACTCGATTGGAAATAACTTCAAACTGAGTCTTATACTCCAGCACACTACCTGTTTGTCTCACCCGGTGCATAGCTTCCATTGGATCATCGTAGGTCATAGGGCCAAATCTAGTGAATAAGGCTTTGGTAAAACTCTCCCAGCTAGTAAATATCCCTGCCTCCTCAGAATCCTGAAACCACACAAGAGCATCCCCTTCCATGTGAAAAGAGGCTAGAAATAACCTCTGTCCCATGGGTGTTTGGTAATAGTTGTAAAATTGGGTTGCCTTGTAGATCCAAGCAGCTGGGTTGTCCCCATCAAATCTAGGAAATTCCAGCTTCAATGTTTTGATCTGTGGACCTCCATTGTATCCCGAGCCTCCTTCTTCATTTCTCCCAGGTTCCCGATCTCCTCCATTGTATCCAGATGCTCCAGATGCTGCTTTTTCCTGCTGGGTTGAAATGCTCTTCAAGCTATTGGTGATGGCTATCAACTGTTGGGTCATATTCTCAAGCAGCTGCTGGTGACATTCTTGTTGCTGCTGCAAACTGCCGAGCCCCTTCTCTATAGTTGCCAATCTTGTATTTTCTGCCATGGTGGATCGAATGCTTTGATACCAATGTTATGTAACCGATTATATCTGTGGGTGTAATGGAAATGATTGTTTGAGTAGATGAGAAAATGTGGAAGAATCTGTATTAAGCTCTATTCGAGAGAGAGCAACTCTCCGTAAACCTTGACAATTCTGTTTTTGCATGTCTCTCTACAGGTGTTTCCTTCCCCTAAATACGACATGGGCTGAGCCCTTACAGGAAAATAACTAAAATAGGCCCGAAACAAACAACTAGAATAAGCCCCGAAACAAGATGGGCTGTACCAATCCAAAAAGAACTAAGCAAGTAATTTAACATAGCCCAATCCAATACAACAGCAGCCCACTCGCGTAGACAGCCTCCACCATTCATTAGTTGTAAAGGACAAGGGAAAGACAAGAAGACAGCCGCCCAGATGACTCCCGAAGCTTCACTCGACAAACTCCAAGACTCCACCTTTACGAAATATCTCCTGCATCTTCAACTCGCAACCATAGCCACCGAAAACCCCAAATGCCCCTGGTTCATCTTGGGTTCGTGACATATTGAGTGAGAGATACCTTCTAATATCGTGGAACTATGTGCATAGAACAGTAAAATACATAACTGGGTGATCCAATGTATACAGTAAGACATATTATCTGGAGTTCACTCTTTCAGGGTATTATGAAAAAAAGAAAAGAAAGAAAATAAAATAAAGTTCTTGCTAGACCCTCTCCTTTTCTTATCCTTTACTCTTTTTTCTCATTCCACAACTGCCGTTCGTCGTCAATTTCCACTCTTCCTCTCAATAAATGTATTCGATTTTGTTCAATGCACACGCATTATTTGTTCCCCACAGCTAAGCAAAGATACAAAGGAAATCGAGTGGTAGCTACTTGGCGATCAGCACAATTCTGGAAGGATCTTGAGTGGAGGCCGTGTACTCGAGTCGAGAGTGATTGACATCGACCGAATGATACTCGAACAGGAGCTTGTTTCCATCCATGTATTATTTAATTCTGGAAATTTAGGAAAATAAATTTTCGGACCAATTAGATAATGCCAGCCAATTGCTAAGGACTAAAAGAGCCTATTTTTATCGAAAACTAATGAATAAATTCACAAACAAAAATGAATGTTCCGTTGCCGGGACTCGAACCCGGGTCTCTCGGGTGAGAGCCGAGTATCCTAACCAACTAGACTACAACGGATAGTTGTGATTCTTAATATTAATTAACTAATTAATTAATACATACATTCTGCTACTTTTCTAAACAATACTACTTGTCGTTGGATAGGTGTCACCATTCTCCGGACCAACGCTTTGAATCTTCTCAGCTCAATAGACAAAAAAATCTACACATTTCTGTACACCAAATACTACATAAGCACTTATTTACTGACAATTTTCCCAAAAAAAAAGAACACTACATAAGCATACACAAATTTCAGTAGAGCCCCATTAATTGAGCAGGATTTATAAAAGCTTCTCTCATTTGAAACAAATGTTCGCCTCAACTTTTTTTCTTTCATTATTTTCAAGATCCATCTCAGGACAAAAATAATATCCATGTTGGCAAGACATTTCAAGCGTGGTAAGATGGCAGATGAGGTGAACTACAACGATGGTTTCAACAAATATCGATCTGATAGAAAATCATTGTACAAGTACTATTACACAGAGTTACCTCGAATAATTTCAGCTTCAATCCGAGGAAACCATAAAGTATTTGAACAAGGTATTTCGATTTCAAAAAAAAAAAAAATTAATATCAGATTCAATTCCACAGGTAAATTGAAGAATACAACACTGACTCAATCATGATCACTCAGTTTCCTGATGATCTGTGTGAGACCATTAACAGCACAAAACAATACTTATCAAGCGATCAGCTGCAAATGACCAAAACCTTCGACAACAGCACATCAAAATCGATCAAACTAAGGTAATGTCCTGCTCCTGCTCCTGCTCCAGCTTCTGAGTATGTGTTTTCGAAACTTCTATCCTCGTATAATGTAGTATTTTCGTTCTAGCTTGTCTTTGATCTCTTCCACACGATAACCGTACCATAAAAATCAGATGAAGCTAACAAATTCTCTCCATGGTTCCAAGCAACACCAATAACTGAAAAACGATGACCCTGCAGTCACATCAGTTTGGGTTAGGTTGAATGCACATTGACAACTATGGTTAAACAATAAACCAAACTGGGAAATAACAGGGACCTGTAGCTTGTTTACACATGTATGCTTTGGCCGAGTCAAATCGTAGAAGTAGACATTTGAATCATCACTTCCAGTAACTGCATGTTATAGAAGAATCAGAATATCAGCAATAATAGGCATATCAACATGAGCAAGGGAAAAATGTCTGAAGAAAATCTCAGTTTCTTGATTTTCTATCGTATTTCCATGGTTTGGAGTTTCATACCATGGTATCAGTGTATTTACTTCCATAAAATCACTTTTGACATTTCTAGATCCTCCTTCATTTACTATACGAAAATCAATCCATCATACTAAAACAGGTTTGCAAGTGAAAAGAAACATTTTTTTTTTCTTTTTTAACTGGGATGGTTACCTTTTAATGTGTCTCATAATTATTAACCATCTAATTTTAGCAAAAAATTCGAAGCCCTTGTCAAATACAGCTGTTCTGAAAATTCTGTAGTACTGTCGATCAACAACCCCAGTGCAGTCGGTATTAAGTAGAATGCTAAGGATAAATTGCCAAGCAGACAGGTCACGAGCAAAATGTATTTGAGATGTCCAAACAACACATATCCACGAGAGTTAAGAAAAACATCGTGTTCTCTTTCAAGTCATGCAGCAAAAATGGTAATGGAGAATGTGGTACACTTATTGACATACAAACCTATGTATTCTCCTTTTTCAAGGGAAAGCAGAGGACAGAAGGAAGCTCGAATGCTATGGATGCGTGGATTTAACTTGAGTGAGCAACGAAGAGTCAAATAACCTTGTATTTCCAATGCGACGCTACAACAAACATGCCAAAAAGCTTATTGTCAGTGATTCAGGATAAAGAGCTAATGCTCGTTTGGCTGATGGGAATGAGATGACTATTCCTCCAGTTGATCCAATCAGTTCATTCTAATGACTTTATTTGGGTGCGGGTGCACTTAGACTTGGTATTCTGACACTTCCATTTTGTTGCACCCAGTATATAGAGAAAAGAGAAAACAATTAAATTTTCTTCTCCCATGGATAGGAATCAGAATATCATGTCCGCCCCTTTTCCCAAATCTGGTAAAATCATTCCCCAATGACCGGGACTGAGATCTCCATACCATTGCCCCAAATGTGTATAGGGGTAAGGATGGCAACCTCATTCCCATTCCTTCATTGCCACACCTGTCAACCAAACATGACAGCTTGAAAGTCTCAATGCATATTTCAGCTCACCCGACCTGAAAAATGATAAATTCCCATCTTGAGTACATGTCAGCAGCACAGGGCCATGAGCAAGCAGGGAGAAACTTCGATACTGCACAGTAGTGACAGGGGATTTATGCTTGCTGGTACTTCGATGGCGATGAGAACGGGATAATGCTCCTGTGTGAGAGTTCATACGAATAGAGTAAATACATCCCTGCACATATCATTCCAGTAAAAATGTAAAAAGGAAGAACATGGAAGTTCAGCAGATCATAAAGAGATCAAAGGTAGATAGGTCACACCTGTGCATCCCCACAGAAGATGAGCTGGCCAGTGTGATCATGGTCCATAGAAGTAACCTCACTGTCCAAGACTGTTTTATTAATAATTCCGCCAGTGCTGAAATTGAATACCTGGTATACCAGAGTAGAACATTCACTGATCAGATAGGATCTATGGAGGCTAGGAAAAATTAAAAAAACATATAGGATAAAGACAGGATTAGAGGAATATGGGGATATGGGTATGATATGAGAACACTACACAAAAAGTCATACTTCATCAGTATGTCAAAAAGGCAAGGCTAGGATATTTTTCCTTTTTAGATGGCAAGGCTAGGATATGATATGGCAGGCTTGTTTTTATGACAAGCTTATGATAAATCATAAACTCAGTTATATAACCTCACAAATAAACCTAATTCCTAAATAAGTCGAGATGTAATGTAACGACCCAAGCAAACGCTAACCACATCGGTGCTTTGACTTCAAAAGGACAAGTCAAGGTTGCTTTTGAAGCCCCTTAAAATCATTACAAATACAAGTCCCAGTTTCACCCAGTAAGGAACCAACGTGGGACTTAGCCTCTATACATTCCTTTCTCATTACTTCGGGGCGTCACATGTAAATTTTTTAACATCCAAGATACTTTAATGCTTTGATGCAATAAACTCTTACTCCTAGCCAGTTTTAAAAAAATAAGATGCCCATTGAGAAGACAATCTGAAAGCTATCACGCTAGTCCAGCATGTAACTGTTTTCATTTCGTTCCTAAAATGCAGAAGAAATGGCATCCAGTAATTACAGCAACTTCTTTGTTCGCATTGCCCACTGAAAGGAAATTGTTGTTTACCTGCATCAATACGAAAGAGAAAAATAAACCTTCAATGAAACATAAAGAGAATAACAAACATAGAAAAGGAAACAATTTCCTTTTGTGATGCAATTTGCTATAGCTATCTGCATGAGAAAGACATAACACAAAAACTCTAAAACCATTATAAGAATAAAGGACAATACAATTTCAGAAGGGTATTCAGGTCCCTAGTACACCAATGCACCAACTGAGAGAACTGAAAGCAAAGAAACTCAAAGTAGGTTTGCACATGTACTGAATCGCCTGATTTCGGTCACCCAGGCTTGTTTATTTATTTTTGATAACCAAGAAACACTCTAAACATTTGGTTCTCACAATGAGGATTCAGATATATAAAAGAATTATGATGGTTGTCGACGTCAGTGTATACTTACAGGGTGAAAACGAATACATGATTGTGCAGAAACTCCATATATTACTCGAATGCACAGTCCTTTTGATATCACCCATACTCTCACAGTTTTATCCATCGACGATGATGCAATGTACTGATTGTTTGATGAGAAATCGAAGTCTGAGAAAACAATTTTATTTTAGAACCATGCGATGCTACCAATAAATGAACTGCTAGGTTGTAACTTAAAACATTGAATACATCAACAGCAGAGATGAGCAAGCACCTGTCACATACTTATTATCAGAATAACCAAGTTTATTGATGTTGACAAAGGTTTCAAATCTTGTACTTCTTATTAGGTTCTCCAAAATGTCACTAATATTGCTCAATAACATTAAAGATAATTAATGGAATACAATCTAAAGTAGGCTTTTAGTGGATAGTGCTTATGGACCAACTTTCAGTATTCCACCCTTTAGCATGGTGATTTAATCAGTAAGCGATGGGGTAGCAAGTAAAATTTGAACTGTCTCAAAAAGGGTGGAAAACATGGAAAAATATTCCTCATTTCTATACCAAGTGCAAAGGACATGCAAACCCACAGATAATCCCTTCCTTTCATCCGTAAAAAATTCTTGAAGTCTGCTCTTTCTAGCCATCACCTAAGGTTTTTAGGTCCATAGTAGATGGTTGCAGAAGATCGCCTTATTGGCGCATAGTAGACAAAGGAATCATTGAGGATACACCTTCTCTCTCTTCCCTTCTCTTTTTTTTTCTGGAGAGCCGGGGGTGGGGGGGGGGGGGGGATCCCTCCCCCACACACACCTGCCTGCCCATACTTTTTGGGGGTCTATGGCAACAGCTTTCAAGAAATACCCATATAACCCCCTAGTGTAAAATCAGATCTCAACTTTTTGTTTATCATAATCTACATGCACATCTACCAACCTGTAAACAAGCGTTGTTGCAAATATGCCACAAAAAAAGCTATAAGGAAAGACCACAGAAACAATACCAGCCAGTCCAACCTGTGACATCTTTGGAGTGGCCTTTCAATTCTGTGATGAGTGAAGGAGGTTCTGACACCGTGCATACCGTCAAGGTTCCATCTGATGCCCCATATGCAAGTAGATCAGAACTCATGTGCCCAAACTTCACAACCGTAACTGCAAATTACGCTCATCAGAGTTTCTTTTACACAACTCTACTTTACAACGACTGCAGTATAACCAGTTCAAATAGGTACTTGAAGAATAATTACCGGAGGCTTTGCACTGGTCAAAGATGCAATGCATTCCTATAAAAGAATATGCAGGTTCAGCACCTCGTTGACGTGGGCGATCGCTATCACTTGCATTTGAACTAAAACTCGTTCTTCGACTTGAACCTGGATTACCACTTTGAAGGTCCTGTGAAAAGAAAATTGCATGCAATCTATCAGAATGATATAAAAAAGACTAGTCAAAGAACCAATCAGTAAAATAGTAAAATATTCAATCAGGTCTCAATTCCAGTATCAAATATTCAAAGAACCAGTCACAATATGTCGAGAAGGCATTCCATTGTGTTCCTGCTTTTTAACATACTGTGATGTGACACACATGTACTAGATTCTTGATTCTTTAAATTAATAATAGTATATAGTCAAAGAAAAATTAAAGAATTCATAAGCAAAATAAGTATTGGACAAAGAAAAAAAACTCCATAAAGATTCAAACATACCCTGCCAGAACTCCAGCTGTCCACCTCAAACAAAAGGGAATGAGGACTTGGAGGTGGAATCCATCGGCCACTGATGAATCAACCAGTAAATCATCCGGATGTCAGAATTGTATGAAACCAAAATTTAAAATAGAACTCATAACTTAGAAAGTTTCATAGACATAAAGTGCTCCATAGTTTCTGACAAGCAAACAGAAACATTTATTGATACATTTTAATAGGAGAGTCAAAGTTCAGGTATTACTGCATAACATAACCTATCAATTATATGCATCCAAGAAACCCAATATCCCCATTCATGAGACAAATAAAGCGAAATTCTCGCTTCAGAAACGTGAATCCAGTATTCATTTTCACCCAAAGTGCTTGAACCTGATGAAGAAAATAATATTACGAACCTGTTTCCAGGAGTCCCTTGGAGGCTTGGTGACTGCAAACTTTCCCAATTCCTCGGCCTGCTAATATAATTACGATAGGCCACGTAACCTTTTCCATTGCATCTCCAATCCTTAAAAAAGGAAAAACCAATCCAATTATTTAAACTTCTGAAAATCTAAAAGAAAGAGAAAAACTAAAGTAGAAGACCTTTTTTTTTGCTGAATAACTAAAGTAGAAGACCAAAAGTGAAGCTACTGCTCAAAAGAAAGAGCAATCCATTCTTAAAGGAAATATTCAATGTCCTAGAAACCTCACTGTTGCGATCAATGTGAGTTTAAGACAAAAGCGTTAAACTTTGTGTCTTTACCAAATCCAATAATAAGCAATTCCTTTTGTTACAAATGATCAGATATCATATTTTGAACATGGCTCTAATTTCTATATATCTGCAAATACAAAGACGTATATATATATATATATATATATATATATATATATATATATGTTAAATAAGCTCAAAAGTGGCAAAAATGGAAGAGCCTACTCTGCGGTGAAGAACACCAGATTCGGCCTTGCGAAAAAGAAGGAGGCGTCTAATGCCGACGTATTGTAGGTCGGAATCGGCGGTTACAGGCTGAAGCATGCAGCTGAAGAGCTCCGGATCTACATTCTCCTTCTCCTCCTCTTCTTGTGATGCGCGATTCTTCTCCTCTCTCCTCTGCTCCGCCATGCTATGAAGAGTGTGGCCGATCCTTCATCGGTGACTTTTGCCACATGTTCGTCTGTGAATCGGAGGAGTGTCAGTTCGTGAGAGAGATCGCGATAGAGGAGAGCGAGGTTGAAGTGAAAAGTTGAGACAACTTTTGCTAGCGAAAACGGCAAATTTTCGACTGTTCCCTGGGTTCAGTGGAATATTTTTTGGGTCCTTTTATAGTTTCCTGAATAGGTTTCTTCAAACGACATACCTGATTCTACGCGACACGTCGTTCCAAGTCCACGATTTTTTCCGTGGTATCACAAGAAGCACAAGATGGGTTGGCTTCAACACAATTTGCAATCTACGACTCTACGAGGACGATAGGACTAGGAGACACGAAAAGGTGGAGCAGTGAGCATGATCTCAGTGACTATCCCGTGGAGCGGAGGAGAAGATGCAGAGTATCAGGCATCCGAGACATGATTTTCAAAATATCTTAAGAGAGAAAGTTCTTTTAGAGCCTTCGAAAAAATAACCAAAAAAAAATGTCTTATGAAAATAAGAAGATTCCTAAACAAATATGAAGATTTATAATATCTTTATTAATTTATGATTTTTTTTGAGTTGTATGATGTTATTTGCATGTTAAAATTTTGATCTAATAAAATATATTAAATAATATATTCTCTCAATCAAATTATTCTTTTTTATTATAATAAATTCATTCAAATTATTTTTATTTTTTTACAAACTCCGAAATAATTCAGAGACCAGGGTCCAGTTGGACTGGAAGGACAAGGAGGCCGGACTGCTTGGTTCCATTGATGAACGCTGGGTTGGCTTGAATAAGAACATGCCCTGTTGGGTCGATTTGGGCTTGGCCGAAGCAGGGGGAGCTCGGTGGAATCCATTCAGAGTAGATTGGGTCCGTACACATACACTTGTACGTGGGAATAGGGATTTGAGTGTATTGGACTGGTCGCCTCGAGAGTGCTGAGCCCATGATTGAGCCTATTTCTAGCATTTGGTTGCGTAGAAAAGCCTGATTAGAGATGGATCTGGAATCGGCACATGCAGTACGTACGTGTGGCTTAAAGCAAAAAGACTTTGGCGGTCGCATTACTCCATGTCGGCTGACACATAGACACGTCGATCCGGAGGTGACATGTTGTGCACATGGCAAGAGTGCTTTGGGCCCTGGTGCTTACTGTGTAAAATTAAGTAATTAAATGGCTGGAAAGGATTCCACGTGCACCTGAATATATTAAAAATATGGACCGGATCCAATGACTGGTCACTGGGTCTCCGGTAGATTAAGGTGTATTTTTTTTAAGTGTGATTCCTCCGAAAAAAAAAGCACTTGGCACTTGGGAAAAAAAAGCTTTGCAATTTAGAATGAGGAGAAAAATTATAGTTAGCCCTATGTTTATAGATAAAAATTAATTGGTAACTACTATTTTGAAAACAACGATTTGAGATCCTTAACTTTTGAAACTCATCAATTCACCCTCCCGTCCAAATCATATGTTAAATTAGACGGAAAAACATGAAAATGATCAAAATACCTCTCAAAGATAAAACTACAAAAAATCATTAAAAAAATCATTAAAAATAAAATTGATATATTTTAAAAAAGTAATATTTTTAAATAAAACTATTGAAACTATATTTCAATAATCTATTTATTTTTAATTTATTTCTTAAATTTTTATTATTTTTATTTATTTATTAAAATTTAGTCTTAGAGGGGCATGTCGGTCATAAATCACCGTTTTAATTTATGATTTTCAAAAGTTAAGGGTCTCAAATCGCCGTTTTTAAAATAGCGGGTACCAGATTGATTTTTGCCCATAAATATGGGACTAACTATGACTTTTCCCCTTAAAATAAAAAGGTATCATATCAAATTGCTGATAATAACTTAGTATAGATAGATAATCCCTTGTGAATTGTTAATGATATCTATCTTCTAACTTCTAGCCAGCACTAATCACAAAGTCATCGGATAATTAAAGAGAAGCGTAATTAATAAGATATGTAGAGATTTGGAGAGGAGAGAATTACTAAAGAACCAAGGAAATCAATTAATTAAAAATGTAAATTATATATCAATATATATATTAGTAGCCGTAAATAAAAAAACTAATGAAAAATAAGGAAAAACTTAATGGTGTTGAATAGGATCAAGATCCTATGCAATTTTCTACTTGAATTACTCTATACAATTTGGAGAGAGAGATAGACGACACAATAGGTGAACCTTATACTATTTATTGTTGCTAAATTCAAGTTTTGGATAACATTAATCCTATAATGGAATCCACATGTTGTGTTTATGTCTCTCCGAATTAAATGGACAGAAAATTAAGGAGGATCTTTATACCTAAAATAGGATTCAAATTCAAGGTAGTGTCACATATGTCAATCATTGAGAGCTAAACATCCCTCTCTATATTTTCCTATCAGTTTGTTTGCATACCTATTGATATACTAATGTACAACCAAGTAATATGTGATTTGTATAAATAAAGTTTATTGTACTTGTTTCAATGACTAGATGAAATTTCTATGCTGCCCAAAAACAGAAGATCCGAGTTGTATATAGAGAAATACCCAAATAGAAGTATTTTAAGAGTGATTAGAAACTTCGAGCTCTACTGGATAATTTATGGGGGAAGTGACCTACTCCATTGTATAACCCAACAAATTAATAATTAGACAGAAAAAAAATCTATTGCCTAAACTTTTTAGATGGCAACTAGACCTACATATGCCAACTTTTCTATTTTCATGCTATATATGTTCCATATACGAACTTCAATTTACAAAGATCAAAATCTCGATCACTTTCTACCCATTGACACACATATATATATATATATGAACATTTTTTTTATAGCCTCAAACGTCATTCCCCTAATTATTTCTTTGATGAAAAAAACATTACTTTAGTACATAGGAGTCTGAATATTCTTTTGCAGCCTCAAATGTTCCCTACCACCAGTACTGGTGGAGGTCAACATAGGGGGGCCTGGTCGTGGGAGGGGCGGTACTCACCCTCATCCCCTCCGCGACTCACCCGCCACCTTTATGTGTGGAGACCTAAATTCATCCATCTGTTGTGTACTTTTTTTCCTAATTTTTTCCCTGGGCCATAAGTGATCTATCACAGAGGTTAGAAATGATTTGGGTAACGCACATCATACATGTAACCGTCTCCTTGGATGGACAGAAGGTGTTGGAGAAACAGAGGTTGAAAATAAAATAACCTTTTGAGTAGTTTAACCTTTTGAGTAGAAACAGAAGGTGGCCGAAAGGAGTTTATTGATCTATTCTCTCTCACTTTAACCTTTTGAGTAGTTTAATTCAGATTCACTTGGTTCACTATATTGAAGTTTTGGATTTCAACTAGAGTTCTCCAAAGAAATGTTTGACTTTGTCGCCGAATATAGCATGAACCAGCAATGGACCTGCCTGGAGGATCGGTTAGAACCTCGTTAACCTTGTCACCATCCGCAAGCCTCAGCTCACGCGTCCTTGGTCCAGAGCCTAGCTGGCCGGACCTTACATATGTATATATATACAACGGGAAAGGGGGATTGAACTCATTGCAGTGTGCATAGAGGATCAAAATGGGTTTTCTTGGTTCTTCTTTCTTGAAAGCTGGTGCGGTTGTGTTGGGTTTAATTCTCAATGTTGCAGTGCTCTGTTATGGAGGAAGAACCAGCACTTATATGAGGACTACTACTACCAATGTAGATATGCCCGTTGACGATCCTACCTATTACGTTCCTCCCGGTTCAAATACGCCGCAACAGGCATCTTTCCTCCTGATCTCATGCTTCTTAATTGTTCTTCTCTTATTTTCTTGCCAGGAGAAAATATCAAGTATTGAACTATATATTTTCCCTTGGTGTTTTCATCTTCCACGTCGTTTCAGGGAGTTTTCAACAAATTACAAACGGGGATATTATTCATCCCCCATGAAACTTTCCATTTTAAAAGAGCCATGTATATTCCAGGAAAACAAAAACATTTTACATATTATGTCTCACCCCAAAGTTCTATATTTCTTCTGAATTTAAATATGGACATGGCTTCAAAACCCTTTTTTTGGGGGGGGGGGGGGGGGGGGCGGGGCGGTTTCTAGTTGGAAGTTTGAACTTTTTATAGAACTTCAGCCCATCGTTAATTGATATGTGATGGTCTTGTTTAGGTTCACATTACACAAGGAGACCATGTGGGGACGGCAATGATCGTGTCGTGGATCACTCCTATTGCTCCAGGTTCAAGTGTGGTGAGTTACTGGGTTGAGAATAGCTCGATCATCCTATCGGCCCTGAGCACAGTTGAAATCTACACGTACTACAATTACACTTCTGGTTTCATTCACCATGCCAATGTCAGCAACTTGGAGGTAAAATTGCATTTTCTTAATATATATATATATCTTTTTTTCCTCCTGGTAAATCGATTGTAGGCATGAGGCATCTAATGAAGAATTCCTTTGAATCTTAAGACTTAAAAGGACCTGGAACACCTTGTGAAATAATAATTCAATTCCAAATTGAAAAATTCTCTTAGCTAACTGATCTTAATTAAATGCTATTTGTTGGCCGGGCCGGCAGTTCGATACCAAATACTACTATCAGCTTGGGGAAGGAAACGAAACACGAACGTTTTGGTTTGTAACTCCTCCACCAACTGGCCTTACCGTGCCATACACATTTGGTATCATCGGTAAGTCCTCTCTCTACTTGTGTACTCTGCAAAGGGATTTTTAATACGGAGACGTCATGTAATAGAAGAGCGGGGCCACGGAATTTAGTACCAAGTAGAACAAATTAAGTCTTAAATTATTTTCTGTTCTAAGCAAGTATTACGGACATTTACACCTCGTCCTTGAATACCATTTTCAGGAGATCTTGGTCAAACTTATGATTCAAACAGCACAATTGATCACTAACAAAACGACCCTCAAAACCCGCAGGCCCTATTGTACCTCGGAGATCTGTCTTACGCCAATGACTACCCGAACCACGATAATGTCAGGTGGGATACATTCGGAAGGCTCATAGAGAGAAGTGTTGCTTATCAACCCTGGATATGGACGGTAGGGAATCATGAAGTTGATTGGGCGCCACAGTTGGTAAGCATATCATAATTAATATTATTTAAGTGCTTTCTTTTTTCTCTTACATACAGTCACCAGTTTAATCTCCCTTGTTGTCTCATAATTAAGTTTGTAGAGAGAAATGACTTGCACTCACGCAGACGAGAAGTACTGATGGTAGTTGTTATCTTTGTTGCAGGATGAACCCGTACCTTTCGTGCCTTTTAGTCACCGTTACCATACCCCGTACGATGCAGCTGGCAGTACTTCACCCTTTTGGTACTCGATCAAGAGAGGTCCAGCATACATCATCGTCATGGCTGCGTATTCAGCATTCGGTAATTAAGTCTAATTAAAGCAACCATGTTAACTTTCTTTTTTCTTATTCTTTCAATCGAGTTGACCCCAAAAATGATGAATATTTTTAAAAATTTCTTTTTATTTTTTTTCTTTTTAAAACCAATAAATATTCAATAGCTTACCGATCGATGATTTTCTTTACTTTCTTTTTAAAGGTTATTCCTCTCCTCAGAACAGCTGGTTCGGTCAGGAGATAAAAAAGGTTAACAGGAGTGAGACGCCATGGTTGATTGTTCTAATGCATCCTCCGATGTATAACAGCTATGAAAGTCATTATATGGAAGGCGAAACCATGAGAGTAGTTTACGAGAGTACGTTCGTGAAGAACAAAGTTGACATAGTGTTTGCCGGTCATGTCCATGCATATGAACGATCCGTAAGTGCTGCACATGAACGATCTGATCAGGGCCGGCGCTATCATGTGTTTATGGCCATGACTTACATTCTTTTATATAATTTCGTTTCTGTAAATCACAGATTCGCGTATCTAACATACAATACAACATCACAAACGGTCTTTGCACTCCTGTGAAAGATCTCAATGCACCTGTGTATCTAACTGCTGGCGATGGAGGAAATCTTGAAGGCTTATCAACGTACGTAATTAAGGCCAAATAGAATTCCTCTTTCTTGGTATTAAATGGAAATTATATATATGTTTTTCCTGTGGATTCATGCAGGTCGATGACTGAACCACAGCCAAATTACTCAGCTTTCCGTGAATCTAGCTTTGGCCATGGAATTCTGGATATCAAGAACCAAACCCACGCTTTCTTCGCTTGGCACCGTAATCAAGATGGATATTCGGTGGTTGCTGATTCTGCATGGCTCACCAACAGATACTGGTATTCAACCGATGATTCCAACTGATGATCATGATATATAGCGGGAGTACTACTACTTCGCAATCATGAAGAGAATAAGACTATATATTGACGTCTCTACGTTCTGGATCCGAAATTCAATACCAACATATATTCATACCCATGCATCATAATGATCTGATGCAAAAATAATTAATGTCGTGCTTTTGTATCCATGCATGCATATGGCACCTTGATTTCCCAAATAATGATCGAATGCCGTTTTTGTTTTCTAAGTGCTATTTTGCAATAAGGAGGAAGGGGCAAATTGACCGATAGAGATCATCTCCATTTGTTGCCAAATTAAATGGTTCAATTCGAAAAGAGATAGACACAGTATATAGGACCCACAGTAGAGTCTACATTGTCTGATTATTAATACAAACAGTACTATCGAATGTTGTGAGACTCATATATTATGTCTATCTCTTTCCAAATCAGACTATCCAATTCGGACAGTAAATTAAAGACGATCATATCCCAAATTGATACTCATTTAAGGAGGGAAGTGTCTTGCATGTCCAAGAGCCGGCCCATGGATATTTTTGTGGTTCTTGGTGTACGCGATATGTACGTACTATGTTGAGATAAATACACTTTGCACCCTTCAGCTATAAATATCTTCACACTTTGCAGTCTCATCTATTATTTGTCACATCACACTCATCAACTATTGATAATTTTTCTGTTCGAGATGAAAAAGTTTATTGCAATCCAAATTACTATAGATAGCATAGTGAATGAATAAGATGAAATTTAGCACATTTATTTTTTGCAATGAGAAAAATTCGATATGCACTCAATCTTTATGCACTGGTTGAGATAGATTTGGCCCAACTCACAAAGTATTGACCAAATTACAATGATCACAAACCCAAAAATCATTCCGCTGAAAAGAGGGAAAAGTCGTCATAGTTTGCCCCGTATCTATAAAGCAAAATAAATTTTGTACCCGTTATTATCAAAATTGCGATTTGAGCCCTTTTATCTTTTGACAGTCATCAATATACGCTCCCGTCCAAATCAGGCGTTAAGTGAGATGAAAAATATGTAAAATGACCAAAATGCCCCTCCAAGACAATATTACTAAAAAATTAAAAAATTCATTAATTGTTTTAAAAGGATATATATATAAATATTGAAACTATGTTTCAATAATCTATTTATTTTTTTAATTTATTTCTTAAATTTATATTTTTTAAGTTTTTGTCATGGAGGGGCATTTTGGTAATTTTGCTTGCCTTTTCCGTTTGACTTAACACCTAATTTGGACGGAGGAATACATTGATGATTTTTAAAAGATAAAAGGTTTCAAATTGCCGTTTCGATATAGCGGGTACAAAATTGATTTTGCCCTATAGATATGAGGCTGGCTATGACTTTTCCCCCAAAAAAATGTTATACGAGACACCAAAATGATAAATGAGGGGCACTTGATACGGCATCAAAAGTATAAGCAAGAGAGGATATTCTATATGAATTTTGTGGATGGCATCCTGATCTTCTGCAAAGGTAAGGTCAACTAGCTAGCTAGGAACACAAGTGTTTATCCGGCTTTAATTTTTTCCCCCAACTGAAAAATAAAATAAAAATTGCTAATAACTATTTCCTATTTTCTGAGAAACTAACCTTATAGTGGTGTTTGATTGTGGAAATTTTGGGGTGGTGAGAATTTTGGAGTACATGGTTGGTGAAAAATTGAAGATAGTTTATGGAAATTGGTGAAAAGGTGAAGTGAGATAAGATTTGAATGAATATTATAATGAAAAAGAATTATTTGATGGGAAGAGAGGTTATTATGAAATTTTTTAATCAGGTTTGAAATTTTTGGGTGCAGTATAATAATGAAGTGGGATATATAGATATATTATAAAGGCTTAAATGCACCCCATGCCCTGGGGAATGCGGAAAGAGCAAATATGCTCCTGAGGTAAACAAAGTCATTTTCATACCCTTGAGTTATACTTTCAGGAGCAAATAGGCCCCTCCGTTATGTCCCGTTTGAAACCCTAACGGTAAATGCTGACGTGTCAAATTTTGACACGTCAGCACCAATCAAAATTAGACACGTGACATTTTCGAAATTAAAAAAACGGAACAAACTGGGGGAGAACCCCCGAGCGGCGAAGGGAGCTCGCGCCGTGCTGGGGTGGCCGGCAGGTTAATTATTTTATAAAACAATTTCCAAGCTACGTGCGTGCATAATTATATATATAATATCGCCGTGCTTATAACAGGTGCAGAATTATTATTTCCTATTGCAGGTAAATTGAAATTTGAAATGGCTTCCTTGAAAGGGCAACTATACGTGATTAATGACTTGCAAAAAACAAAAAAATAAAAACAACGGATCATGAATTTAATTAGTGGATCTCATGATGAATATTGGGGTGTCGCTTTCCTTAATGATTAAGGTGGGTTAATTATTTTATTTTGTCACTTTGTTCTATCTCCTTCTTATAAATTAAACAAATATATATCCATAATTTAACTTCAACCCTTTTCAAGACAGAAGTAGCCTAAAATATTTAAATTGTGCCAATAGAGTACGGATTCAGATTTGCTTCTAAGAAAAATCTCTCATTTCGTTAGATCGATGCATGTAGTTGTCATGAATGATTGTTACTGTATATTAACTAATAGCATATGCTATGTACGATTAGAGAAATATATTGGACAATGTATTAATTGTGGTGGCTGCAAGTTTGATTTCTTGACAGCGATCCAAACTAATATATTATATATGCAGTAATATCTTATTATTATAATAAAAATAATCAAGAGAAAATGTATCAAAAGAGGTCTAATTTAGTTGGAATTTAGGGCCACCGGGGGCCTATCTCTTTTTTTTTTCTTGGTCACCGGGGGCCTATCTCATTGTATAACCCTGTAATTTACGGAAAACCCATAAAGGAGTTGTCCGTACACGTTTCTAGATGCCAACTGTTGTCTTTTTCCAACTCAAAGCAAAATTTTGTTTGTTGTTTCTTTTTTATTTATTTTTTAAAATTATGCTATATGTATAGGATATATATCAACATTTCTCCACGTTTAATCTAAATCACAGCTGACATATTCCCCCTATTTTTTGAATAAAAATAAAATATGCTATATATGAAATCACATATATATGCCCCGATCGATTCATTATATATATATATGCTTCAGTTAGGCACTAAAGTAGAAGATACTTATTTGTTTTTAATAAACAGAATATGCGAATTATTTCCAAATAAAATAGATGAAAACTCTCAATTATGCCATGAAGCAAAGAAGTTTTTAATACACAGAATATGCGAATTATTTCCAAATAAAATAGATGAAAACATTCAATTATTCCACGAAGTAAAGAATTATATATATAATAAGTGGGGGTGAATTCCCGTTTGAATCAGTATGCATGTAGAAAGCCTCAAGTAAATATCGAAGCTGTTGACAGGAACTCTAAGATTGAAACTCCCATTTCTATGTCTAAAACTCAAAACAGAAAAAGAAAAAAAATATAGTACCTTTGGATGCATGATTTATTTTTTTCCTCCTTATCTTCATGATCTGACGTAGCATGCATCTACCATGTCCAGCAGGTCGATGGAAAATACAAATAGTACATATCTATTTTGATGGACAGAATCAGCATGGTGAAACAGGCTTTGGTCTGATCACTTTAAAGTACTTTAACTCCACCTGAAAGTAACGAATAGGCCATGCTCGGCCCGAATCTTACGTGAATAAATACAGCAGGAAAACGGGGTTGAATTCAATACAGTGTGCATAGAAAAGATCAAAATGGCTGTTCCGGCTTCTTATTCTTCTTCGTTTATAGCTAGTGCAGTTGTTTTGGGTTTAATTCTGAACTCGGCGGTTCTGTGTTATGGAGGAAGAACCAGCACTTACATGAGGCCGACTGAATTAAGGTTCAACAGAGATATGCCTGTTGACAGTCCTGCCTATTACGTTCCTCCAGGAAAAAATACGCCGCGGCAGGCATCTTTCTTGCTCTCCTGCTTCATGTTTAGTCGGTTTGTATGTCCTCTTATATATTCTTAATCTTGTAGACTGCAGTGAAAAAGAAAAAACACCATTGACATATGATCTGGTGGTGTTTTTTTTTTCTTCGTCGTCGTTTCATGCGGGTTCTTGGAATTTGGCAAGCCAATTATTACCAGTCATTTGTCATTATATATATGGAACTTTGCTATTTTATAACCTCTCATACTGTGGTACTCGATCTGCATGGCTTAACTAAATATGATTTACCTACTTCATATCATTTGATTATGAAAGCGGTCTAATTTTAGGTCCATATAACACAAGGAGACCACGTGGGGACTCTAGTGATCGTGTCGTGGATCACTCCCGAGTCACCTGGTTCTGATAAAGTCATCTACTGGAAAGAAAATTGCAGTGAAAAGAAAACGGCCCGTGGTGATATTGTTACCTATACCTACTACAATTACACCTCCGGATTCATTCACCACGCCAATGTCAGCAACTTGGAGGTATGAATTTGTATTCTAATAGTAATTCCCCCTGCCTTCTTCCTCCGCTAAAATCTATTTCTCCATGTTTTGCTAATGAAGTGAAGTTCTCTGTCTATGATCGGGCAGTTCAATACCAAATACTACTATAAGCTTGGGAAAGGAAAGTATGCGCGGACGTTTTCGTTTTCAACTCCTCCTCCACCTGGCCCTGATGTTCCATACACATTTGGTTTCATTGGTACAACTTATAATGGAAAATATCGTTCTAGATTTAAGTCATGGCTTAGATTCCGTTAATGTTTTGCGGAATGCTACCATAAGAGTCTAGCAGAAGTTAGGTAGAACGAATACTTACGTTTACACCTCTAAATTGTTTTCTATATTTACAGTACCTCTTTGTCCAACGTCATTTTTCAGGTGATCTTGGTCAGACTTACGATTCAAACAGCACAATTGATCACTACCAAAACGACCTCCCTATAAAAGGGCAGACCCTATTGTACCTCGGTGACCTGTCTTACGCCAATGATTACCCAAATCACGATAATGTCAGGTGGGATACATATGGAAGACTCATAGAAAGAAGTGCTGCTTATCAACCTTGGATATGGACGGTGGGAAACCACGAAGTTGATTGGGCACCACAGATGGTAAGCATCTCAATTATAAGAAAAGGCATATTTACTGCCGTGATCACCATTTGAATCCACTTTTCAATCTCAGAAATTAAGTTCGAAAATAATATTGAATACACTTACAAAGAAAGGGAAACTGATATCTTTTTGTTGCAGGGTGAACCCGAACCGTTTAAGCCTTACAGTCACCGTTACCATACCCCATATGCAGCAGCAGGCAGCACTACATCCTTCTGGTACTCAATTAGGCGAGGTCCAGCCCATGTCATTGTAATGGCTGCCTATTCCGCATTTGGTTCGTAAATATACCTCGTTATGAATGTTCTCTTTTTTGCCTTTTTTCTTGAGTTGTTTTCGCCCAAGGAAGATATCTTTGATATTTTATGCTCTCCTATAAGTGAAAGAGGCTGAACCTTCATGCACCTTATTCTTGATTTTGTGGTGAATTCATTGCTTTTTTAATTAGTGGCAACGCCCATTATTTCTTTCTTTTTTTTGTACGTGACTGTACAGGTTATTCTTGTTGGAAGAGAAGTTTACAGCACAAAGGGAGTAAGGCTTTTAAAGTAGAGCAAATTTATGTGGAAGAGGTAGTGAGGAGAGATATGGAAGAACACTCTTCAATTTCTCAAACTTGGCTTGTCTTGAACTTTCTTGACTTCTTGACTTCTTCTCTTGTACAAAATGGTGGGGCTACATCCTTTTATATAGGCTTACACATTCAATCTTAGCCACACATTTCATCTAAAATATCTAGATATTTCTATGGCACTTTCTAGAGAGACTCTAGATACTTCCTAGATATTTTTGTAGCACTTTCTATACAAAAGTACTTATACTTATTTCTAGATATTTCTAGAAAATTATTTGATCTCCCATACTCTAGAGATTTATAGAACTCTCTAGAGAACTTCGTACACTTCCTTTATCTAGAGCACTATAGAACTTTCTAGAAAGATGATTTCTTTTCCTTTCCACTAGAGATTTGTGGAACTCTCTAGAAGATCTTCATTCTCCATTGGGCCAAAATTAAGTTTGGAGCACATTTTGAGCCCAAATCAAGTTTAACTTTCAACATCCCCCCTTAAACTTGATTTTGCTACTCCAAGGCAAGTTCTTAGATTGCAGAACACGTCATGCTTGAGTGGCTTTGTGAAGATGTCAGCAATCTGCTCCTGAGACTTGGTATACTTCAATTGCACCTCTTTCCTTCCAATGCATTCTCTGATGAAATGATACCTTGTATCAATGTGCTTGCTTCTGTCGTGAAATACTAGATTCTTTGATAGAGCAAGTGCTGACTTGTTGTCAACATAGATCTTTGTTGGTTCTTCTTGTGGAACTCCAAGTGTCTTCAACAAGTTTCTTAACCATAATGCATGGCAAACACATGTTGTGGCTGCAACATACTCTGCCT
Organism: Myrica gale; assembly: GCA_963930655.1. Lineage (NCBI taxonomy): Eukaryota > Viridiplantae > Streptophyta > Magnoliopsida > Fagales > Myricaceae > Myrica > Myrica gale. The sequence continues at coordinate 8,394,723 of OZ005606.1, read as the reverse complement.
CGCAAGTAGAGAGTGTCACTATTGGCTGCTTCTTTGAGCTCCAAGTGAATGCAGTGCCACTCAAGTAGAACACAAATCCAATGGTGCTCTTTCTATCATCTGTGTCTCCACCCCAATCACTATTACTGTATCCAACAAGTTTGAACTCATTAGAAAGTGAATAAAATAAGCCATAGTCGAGTGTACCTTTTATGTAGCGGAGGATTCTTTTAGCAGTCTTCATGTGAGTCGTGGTTGGTGACTCCATATAATGACTAATAAGTCCAACTCCAAAGAGAATATCCGGTCTTGTGCATGTCAAGTACCGTAAACTCCCAACAAGACTCTTGAAAAGAGTTGGATCCAACTTTTCACCATCTTCATGCTTCGACAGCTTGACTCCGCATTCAACTGGAGTACACACTGACTTGCAGTTACTCATATTAAACTTCTTCAGAACTTCTTTTGCATATCCTTCTTGAGATACGAAGATGCCATCTTCTTCTTGCTTTACTTCTATCCCAAGATAGTACGCCATGAGCCCAATGTCTGTCATTTCAAATTCTCGAGCCATTGCCTTCTTAAATTCATTGATCATGCTCGAGCTATTACCTGTAAAGATCAAATCATCTACGTACAAGCAAACTAGTAATACATCTCCTTCTTTATTTACCTTCATATAAAGGGCATATTCTTGGGGGCACTTTGAGAACTTATTTTTTAAGAAATATTCATCGATTCGATGATTCCATGCCCTTGGAGCTTGTTTAAGGCCATATAAAGCCTTCTTCAATCTTAGGACTTTATCTTCATGTCCTTTCACTACGTAGCCCAATGGTTGCTGCACATAGACTTCTTCTTCAAGGTGGCCATTTAAGAAAGCAGATTTTACATCCATTTGATAAATCTGCCATTTATTTTGAGCAGCCAAAGAAATAATCAATCTTATAGTTTCTAAACGAGCAACGGGAGCAAATACCTCTTCGTAGTCAATGCCAGGACGTTGATTGTAACCTTTGGCGACCAATCGAGCTTTGTATCTTTCAACTTCTCCTTTGGAATTCTTCTTCGCCTTGTACACCCATTTGACTCCGATTGCTCTTTTCCCTTTAGGAAGTGTTGTAAGCTCCCATGTATCATTCTTCTCAATGGCCTTGATTTATTCATTCATGGCATCTCTTCATATTTTACTTTGAACTGCTTCTTGGAAGCCTATTGGTTCACAACCAGTAAAAAGACAAAAAAGAGTGAGGTCATTTTGATTTTCTGTTACCTCGTAAATTTCTTGCAAGCTCCTCACTTTTGGCGTCCTTTCTCTTGAGCTTTCTCCGAGAGAGGATGATGGTGATGAGTCTCCTTGAGAAGATGATGCAGGAGATGAAGGTGGACTAATGAGCTCTTGTTGCTCTCCATGCTCTTCTGCTTCTTCTTCGAATAGAGGGAAGAAATCATAGTCTTCCGCTTGGAGGCCCCAATTCCATGCTCCTTCTTCATCGAACTCGACATCTCTACTTGAGATGATCTTCCCCTTGCTAGGATTATATAGCTTGTAACCTTTGGAGCGATGATCATACCCGATGAAGACAAGCTTTTCACTCCTATCATCCAGCTTGGATCTCTTTGGATCTGGGACATGAGCATATGCAATGCTCCCAAACACTCGTAAATGGGAGATGTTTGGCTTTCTCTCACTCCATGCTTCTTGCGGTGTCTTGTTCCACACACTTCTAGTAGGACACCGATTAGCTAAATATACTGCGCAATCAACAGCTTCAGCCCAAAATTCCTTGGGCATATTTTTGCTTTTCAACATGTTGCTGGCCATATTAAGAATGGATCTGTTCTTTCTTTCAGCAACACCATTTTGTTGTGGTGAGTATGGTATCGTCAATGGACGACGAATTCCATTGTCTTCACAATATTTTTCAAATTATTTCGAGGTAAATTCTCCACCTCTATCAGATCTCATGGCCTTTATACTGTAGCCACTTTCTTTTTCCACAAGGGCCTTAAATTTTATATAAGCCCCAAAAACTTCTGATTTTTGTTTTAGAAAATAAACCCAAGTCTTTCTACTAAAGTCATCAATGAAAAGAACAAAATAATTGTTCTTACCAAAAGAGCTTGGGTTGATTGGCCCACATACATCAGTATGGATAAGCTGTAGTGGCTCTTTAGCTCTTGTGGTTGCTTCTTTTGGAAAACTTTTTCGAGAATGTTTTCCAAGTAAGCATCCTTCACATAATTGATCCGCATGGTTGATTTTGGGCAATCCTTTCACCATTTTCTTCTTGCTTAACAATTTCAAGCCACCAAAATTAAGATGCCCAAATCTCAAGTGCCAAAGCCAAGATAAATCTTTAAAACATGCCTTCAAGCATTTAGCAGCATCACTATGAATGTTTAATGCAAACATTCTATTCCTTGTCATTGGCACTTTGGCAATCAAATTGTTCTTTTGATCTCTTATCGAAAGATTATGATCTTTTAGATGAATATCATAACCTTTCTCTAAGAGTTGGCCCAAACTCAAAATGTTGGTCTTCATATTGGGCACATAATAAACATTCGAAATAAATTCATGATTTCCATTCTTAGAGCGGATCAAGATCTTACCTTTTCCTTTCACGGGAACTTTGGATTCATCTCCAAAAGTAATATTTCTTTTCACCGACTCATCTAGCTCCATAAACATATCTCGCTTCCCGCACATATGGTTGCTCGCTCCAGTATCCAAGTACCAGGTGCTCTTGTCTCCACTTTCTGCTCTTTTATATGCCAACAATAAAGTTGGTTGCTCCTCATTTTCTCTACTGGCATAATTAGATATCTCCTCCACATTGTTAATATTACTTCTGCACTCAGAAGCATAATGGCCAAGCTTTTGACAATTAAAACATTTAACTTGAGATTTATCGTACCTTTGTCTTCCATTTTGCCTTGAATTGTTTCCTTTTCTCCGACCTCTTGGAGAATACGAACTTTGGCTATATTCTTCCTTCTTGAATACACCTCTTCCGCGACCTTGGCCACGTCCTCTTCCTCTTTGGCTTCTTTCACTGCCAAAGCTTCTTTCTTTCTCAGTCAAGGTGAGTTTCATCTGAAGAGCTTGATCTAGATGCTCTTCTTTTACCTTTTTCTTTAATCTTTCTTCATGGGCTTGTAGTGAACCCATGAGTTGATCAACAGTCATAGTATCTAGATCTTTAGATTCTTCAATAGCTACCACAATATAATCAAATTTCGAATCTAAAGACCACAATATCTTCTCAACTACTTGAGTGTCATTCAAATTTTCACCATTTCGCCTGAGTTGATTCACAATAGCCAATACTCGAGAAAAGTAATCAGAAATTGATTCTGATTCTTTCATATGCAAAGATTCGAACTCATCTCGAAGAGTTTGGAGTCGAACTTTCTTCACCTTATCAACTCCTTTGTGAGAGTTTTTCAAGATCTCCCACGCTTCCTTGCTAGTTGTTGCACCTGCCACCTTCTCGAACATACTCTCATCCAAGGCTTGATAGATGAGAGTGAGCGCCTTCTTGTCTTTCTTTCTCATGTCTTTCAGACTATCCCTTTGAGCTTGGGATAGGGTGGCCTCATCTTGTGGCTCCTTGTAGCCTTTCTCCACGATATCCCTTTGAACCGAGCAATGCCTTCATTCTGAAACTGGTAACTAACATCTGCTAAATCATTTAGAAAAAAAACTAACATCTGCTAAATCATAAATCCTCGTGATTTAAATCAATTCTTCATGGTTAGGAACCTTGTCTACACTCATTCTACAATTGAAGACTTAAGCGAAAAACATAACTTGTAATGACTCAAGAAAAGCTCACTGAAAACACATAACCTGTAACGATCCAAGAAAAGCTCTAACCACATCTGTGCCAACTTCCTAATGTTTTCCTTGACAAACCTCATCAACGACACCCACTATACAAGCTTAGATATTACTCATTTACAATATGAAGCCTACCCGTGGATTTTAGTTCCATATGAACCGTAATACCCTTATATATTTTGTTATTGTTTATAGCCTTTAATTAACCTAATAATTATATCCCTAGGCGAGATCGCTTAACCTTGTTCATTTAGGCATCCTTGGATCCTTCCGAATTATACGTTTTCACCACTTAGCTATTAACCTAGGTATTTAATAACCACATACTAATCGTTTACACTTTGCACCCGACCCCTAGCGTTAATTTGAACCCCATACAAAATATAGTTATAAACAAATTATCAAGGTAAAATCGTCACTTTACCGAACCAAAATAGTAATTAATTTTCGTCCAAATTTACGGTTATGGGTACAAAGTTTAACATTTGGTAGTTGAGGGGCGAAATGTAACGCAATTGATATTTTGAGGTGTAAAATATCAAAACTCCAATAATCGGGAGCGAAAAGTATCTTAATCCTATATGATTTGAATATGTATACATTATATATGATTTACAAGAGGCTGACATTGGGTCTCAGGTATATATATGTATTAAGGCGTGGATTTTTTAATTGTGAGAGAATGTTTCCTCCAAAAAAGCACTTAGCACCTAGAGCAAAAAAAGCACTTTGCAATTTAGAATAAAGAGGTATCATACGAAATTGCTGTTAATAACTAATCATAGAGAGACAATCCCTTGTAGGAATCGTTAATCGATCATATCTATCTTCTATTCTAGCCAGCACTAATCTCGAAGTCATCGGATTATTAAAGAGAAGCATGAGCAACTAGAGAAGTGGGAAAGGAAATTAATTAATAAATTAAAAATGTAAATTAACTAGCTACCAAGATATAATAGTAGCTATAAATACATCTAATTAATTGGATATCGGTTAATTAATGCAATACGAAACCTAATTAATTAAGAATTAAATATTAAAAAACTTCATGGTGTCAAATAGGATTCAAGGTACGTAGTGTCACATATATCAATCATTGACAGCTAAACATCGCTCTCAATATTTTCCTATCGGTTCTTTTGCATACCTATTGATATATATACTACATGCGTACGACAAGTACTATGTGATTTGTATAAATGAAGTATATTGCACTTTTATTCACTAAATAGATGAAATTTCTGTGCTGCCTAAAAAGAAGAAGGTGTGAGTTGTATATAGAGAAATACCCAAATAGAAGTATTTTAAGAGTGATTAGAAATTTCGAGCTCTACTGGAATTTATGGGGGAAGTGATCTACACGATCGATCCGTTGTATAACCCAACTAATTAATAATTAGAAAGAAAATAAAAATCTATTGCATGCCTAAACTTTTTAGAGGGCAACTGGTCTATTTTATTAGACGTGCATATGCCAAAATTTCTATTTCCATGCTATATATGTTCCATATGTGAACTACAATTTACAAAGATCATGATAAACTGTAAATAATAAAAACAAAAAACAGCTGAAAAGAGCACAGGGAAGAGAGGGGGGGCATCTTAGCCCTACCACCAGTGGTGGAGGTCAACATAGGGGAACCTGGTCGTGGGAGCGAGGGGCGGTACTCATGATCACCCTCATCCCCTTCGCGACTCACCCGCCACCTTTATGTGTGGAGGCCGCCTAAACAGTTAAGCAATAATTATATAGAACAACAACAACAAAAAGTAGATCGGCTCCTATTGTAGAGAGGATATATATTCTATATGAGTTTTGTGGATGACATCTGATCTTCTGCAAAGGTAAGATCAATTAGTTAGGAACACAAGTGTTTATCCGGCTTTATTTGTTTCCCCCAACTGGAAAAGGAAAAAATTGCTAATTATTATTTCCTATTTTCTGAGAAACTAACCTATATATATATATATATATATATATATATATATATATATATAATCACGAATGGGGTGCAAATAATAATATTAGTACGTACGGAATATTGCTCTTAATGATTAAAAATTTAGTGGATCTCACGAATATTGGGGTGTCGCTTTCTTTAATGATTAAGGCGGGTTAATTATTTTATTTTTTCACTTGGTGTATCTACTTCTTAAAACAAATATCCATAATTTTCAACCCTTTTCAAGACAGAAGTAGCCTAAATTGTGCCAATAGAGTACGTGCGGATTCAAATTAATTTGCTTCCAATAAAAATCTCTCATTTCGTTAGATGAAGTTGTCACTGATTGTTACTATATATATATATTCTGGTCGTGTCCATGCATATCAACGATCTGTAAATATTGTTTCCTTGGGGCGTTTTGGGATCTGAAATCAACCTCATATATATGTCTTTTAGTATAATACTTTGACAAACGTTCTTCGTTTGTGTGCTCCGCTGCGAGAATTGTACTTGCCGTCGCGTTTGCGATATTTCGACTTTGAGAAATAATGAATGATTGGTTTTCGTCTAAAAACTAAGAATATTTTGAAACTATAAGTAAGATGTCTTGCTAAACTAACATCTGCTAAACCATAAATCAATTCTTCGTGGTAAGGAACTTAGTAAGGTCTCAATGTGGACTAGGCCCTTTTAGAATTCATCTCTTATTCTTTCTTTTCTTCCGTTCTGTGTAGGATTCGAGGTATCACAATCTTTCATGCCCCTTAAATCATTGACGTTCTCATCAAGGCCCATCAAGCCTACATTGATGGTTATTAGAATCGATCTGATACTATTTATAACGCCCCAATGAAAGCACTAGTTCTCTTGCTCTATGTGTCATTCGAGGTATCACAATCTTCCCCGTCCCTTAAATCATTGACGTCCTCGCCAAGATCCATCAAGTCTACATTGGTGGTTACTAGAACCCTTCTGCTACTATTTGTAATGCCTCAATGAAAGCGCACTAGCCACATCTGTTTTTTTACTTAAAAAAGACTAGTCAAGATTGCTCTTCAAAATTTCTTGGATCATTATAAAGTTCATTTCAAAATATTAAGGTCCCAGTGTGATACTTAACTCTTATAGAACTCATCCCTTATTCCTTCTCTTCTCACACTCCATTTGGGATTCGAGGTATCACATAACCTGTGATGACCTTCGCTGAATTTTCAATATTGTACTTCTTCTGACTTCCTAAATTTTTCATTGGCACACCTTATCAACGACTTAATTGCCCATTATACACTAATAATAAGGGTAAATTGGTACACCTTATCGGAAACTATCTCGGTTGAGAGCACAATCAACTTTGATTTCGCCCCTTTCAGTATATCTTAGATATAATCTAAACAATTTACATCAATGTATTTTTCTTGGAGCTATATGCCTTACTTTTCTTAATGAGATACCTGACTTTTAGTCTTAAAATACATTGATCGGTCTTATCTATTTATTTCATTATTGTTAATGTTATTGACAGATTCCGTTTCAAATTTGAGTTGTAATTTGAATTATTTAGATAAGAGTTTGTTTAAGTGTTCAAGATATCTTCTAAAAGGATTAAGATTGAAAAGCATTTGAATCATGAAGATTCGGATTGCAAAGTGTTTGAATCAAGAAGATAAAGATTAAAGGCGTTCGAATTTTGAAAGAGCAGTTCAAATTCGCAAAGTGTGATTCGTTCCTAAAATTTCTTAAGTTCAAACTAGCAATATTCTTTACAGTGTGTTTCGCCTGATCTTCGCCCTAGCTTGGCTCGAGCGAAATTGAAAAAATTCTTTACAGTGTGTTTCGCCTCAGCTTTGCCCTATCTTGGCTCTAGCGAAATTGTCACTTTTTCATACAGTGTATTTCGCTCTGGCTTTGCTCGAGCGAAAATCTCTGATTTTAAATTTTCTTATCTTTTTCTATTTAAACCGTGAGACATTCGTCCGAGAGGTTTACCCAAGTTATTTCATTCCTTTATTGGGGTCTTATGCTTGAGAGAAATATTCTTTGAGACCTTTGCACCTAAAGTATTCATATTTTCTCTCTCCTACATCAATCACCTTAATGACCATTGAAACCAACCTCCTGTGAGAAACCTTCAGAGAGCTTAAGGAGATTGGCAGCCAGAGTTACCGGTGTTGAAGAGATTTACAAGAAGAATCTCAGAAGGCTGAGGGTTAGCCGCAAAGGAGCGAGTCTAGGTTGGATTACCTAGATTATTACTTCGGGATTGTCAGAGTCAAACTACTGGATGTTGCCCGTGTCTGAGTCACCGGTGTAAGGTTTATCTTCTAGTGACTTTTTGGTGGCTGCTAGCATGAAGTGATTTTTTTCTTTGGGAAGGTTTTCCACTTCGTCATCAAATCTCTTGTTTTAGCGTGTGATTGATTTATTATTTTTTTATTGATATTTTTCTTTGCTATTTGTTTTAATATTCTACTGCATATTTTTTGATTGTTAAATACTTTTCAGATCTAGATGATACTCTTTTAGGACTTGTTCTAAATTTGACTATTCATAAAAAAGAAAGTACCAAGACATGTTCATCACCTCTAGGTGTTTTTTAGGATCTAAACAGATTTTTCAATTATGTTCGGAAACTTAATCCGACCATCATCAGTAGTCAGTACCGATCCATAGGATGGTATCATGGTCCCGGCGGGCAACTATTGGGCAACGAATCCCATGCTTTTTCTGTTTAGGGTTTAGGCTATATTGGATAATGAATATGATTTGAATATACATATATTATATATGATTTACAAGAGAATAGACGGCTAATTAATATTATTCAGAACTAAAGATATACCAATACAGAAGTTAGATGTCATATCTAACCGAATGTTTAGAAGATTGATTATTGATGGCCCACGCGGTATCAGGTCGTCCTGGTTCCCCGCTCGATTGATCACATTCCCAAGGCCTTTAAGCCTTAAGGTCAGAATAACCTATATTAATTTATTTTTTCACTTCTAAAACACCTATATATATATATATATATATATATATATATATATATATATATATATATATATATATATATATAATTTTCAATCCTTTTAAGGCCAGGCAGAATAACCTAAAATTGTACCCAATGATCGAGTATGTACGGATTCAGATTAATTGCATTTAGGGGAAATTGACCTTAATTTGACTAATTACCTAAAAAATACTTTAATTTCGTTGTTATTAAGTACTAACAGCTTGTTATAGATGTAGATAGGAAAGGTAATATCTTATGTGGTAGTGGGCTGCAAGTATGATTCCTTGATTGCTAGGGATTTCAAATGATACACATGAGATATTATATCTAATTATATATATATATATATATGAAGTTCCTTCTATGATTAATGCTTAAAAGTCATGATTTAAAGTCTTTTGTCTAAGAATCATGAATTGAGAATAAATCTCTTCATTGATATATACAAGTAATCAAGAATAATATATAGTATATATACATATATGTATAACTCGTACCATTAATGGTTGATTGCTAAAAGAATATTAGAATAGCTTTATTAATTAAGTTATAATTTAAAGCCAATACGCTTTAAATCCTTATTGTATTTACGAGAGAGAGAAAAAAGAAAGAAAGAGATAGAAGTCGTAATTCGCACACAGTTCTAGGCGTGGATATGACCGGCAAAATTTAGTTCTTTGTTTCTCGGGGTAAACTCATAGTTAACCCTTATGTTTGGGCAAAAATCAAGTTAGTTCATATTTTTCAATCCAACAATTTGAGACCCATAATTTTCAAAATCTATCAATCTTAGCCCCCCGTCTAAATCAGGTGTTCAGTCCGACGGAAATTCATGCAAAATGACCGAAATGGCCATCCAAAGCTAAATTTTTTAAAAATAAATAAAAAATATAAATTTATGAGTTGACTGATAGTAACTGATAAGTTCCGAATTTTTTAAGTTTTGGATCAATTGAACTGGCCCGGTCGTACTCGAAAGAGCTGTTTGACTTTTGCATCGAGTATAGTTGAAACCAGCACCGGACATGCCTGTAGGATCGGTTAGAACCTCGTTTAATTACCCAGTCATCTCCAGCGAACCTCAGCTCATGCGTCATTGCCCAAATGATCAGCCTGATCTTACATGTATATATACAGCAGGAAAAGGGGCTTGAATTCAATGCAGTGTGCATAGAGGATCAAAATGGCTTCTTCTTCTTCTTCTTCCTTCAGCTTGATAGCAGCAAGTGCTGTTGTTTTGGCTATAATTCTGAATGCGTCGGTGCTGTGTCATGGAGGAAGAACCAGCACTTACATGAGGACTAGTAATAACAATGTAGACATGCCCGTTGACGATCCTACCTATTATGTTCCTCCCGGACAAAACACGCCGCAACAGGCATCTTTCTTCCTCTCCTCCTTTTTATCTGTTATTCTCCCTCTTACATTAATTTGCCTTCTCATGAAACAGAATTAACCACGCACTGATCATTCAAGTTGATCATATGTACTGACTTTCTTGTACTTTTTAGGTCCATATAACACAAGGAGACCATGTGGGGACGGCAGTGATTGTGTCCTGGATCACTCCCAAGGCACCTGGTCCTGATGTAGTTATTTACTGGAAAGAGAATTGCACTGAAAAGAAATTGGCCGTGGGTAAAATTGCTACCTATACCTACTATAACTATACTTCTGGATTCATTCACCATGCCAATGTCAGCAACTTGGAGGTGTGAAACTGTATTAATCTAGTACTTTAATTCCTTCCTTCTTCCTCCAGTAAATCTATCTTTCCATCATGTTTTGCTAAGTTAAATTATTTCTATTCGATCGGGCAGTTCAATACCAAATACTACTATCAGCTTGGGCTAGGAAAGTATGCACGGAACTTTTCGTTTTCAACTCCTCCTCCCCCTGGCCCTGATGTGCCATATACATTTGGTCTCATCGGTGAGCACTCTACTTAAAAGTGTACAACAAGTGGAAATTTCATACACTTAATTAACAATAGCTAATTAATTAGGTTCGATTGCTATATATATTGTCGGAGTACTACTTGAGGGTAGGCGCAGAAGTTAAGGTGTATCAATATTTACTCATGACCTCGTCGTTGAACACCATTTTCAGGAGATCTTGGTCAAACTTATGATTCAAACAGCACAATTGATCACTATCAAAACGACCCTCAAAACCCGCAGGCGCTATTGTACCTCGGAGATCTGTCTTACGCCAATGACTACCCGAACCACGATAATGTCAGGTGGGATACATTTGGAAGGCTCATAGAGAGAAGTGTTGCTTATCAACCCTGGATATGGACTGTGGGAAATCATGAAGTTGATTGGGCCCCACAATTGGTATGCATATTATAATGTTAAGTATACTAATTACATTTTAATAAGGTCACCCCATTTTAATCCACTTTCCAGTCTCAGAAAGAAAGTTCAGGAAAAAATAATAACTCATAAACAAGGATATTGGAGCTACGGGCAAGGCCCCCACCCCGCACGAGTTTAGAAAAAAAATGATTTTATTAATGTTTTTTACTATTTTTTACATTTTGACTCCTTTAAAAGTTATTTTTATGTAATTGGTCTTCTAATGTCTATTAATAGATAGAGAGAGTGTTGCTTTTATCTTTTTATTGCAGGGTGAAAACGTACCATTTAAGCCTTTTAGGAACCGTTATCATACCCCATATGCAGCGGCGGGCAGCACTTCACCCTTTTGGTACTCAATTAAGAGAGGCCCAGCCTACATCATAGTCATGGCTGCCTATTCAGCATTTGGTGCGTAAATATGTCACATCATACACCGTATTCTTAATTTGCTATTTTTCTGGGTGCTTTTAAATGAATTCATTGCTTTTTAACCTATATATATAATTTCCTTATTTCTTTTTTTTTTTCTTTTTTTTTTTTTGTGAAGGTTATTCCTCCCCCCAGAACAGCTGGTTCGGTCAGGAGATAAACAAAGTTAACAGGAATGAGACACCGTGGTTGATTGTTCTAATGCATCCTCCAATGTACAACAGCTATAAAAGTCATTACATGGAAGGTGAAACCATGAGAGTAGTTTATGAGAGCTTGTTCGTAGAGTACAAAGTCGATATAGTATTTGCTGGTCATGTCCATGCCTATGAACGATCTGTAAGTACTCGTCCTTATTCCTATTGATCCTATGATGTGCTTTCATTTCTTTGACTGTTGGGGACATGAAGCAGTTCCTAGATCTGTTCATGTCCAAGATTTCCATTGTACCTAATGTCAATTGACGACAATTTTTTGCTACATGAAAGGTACGTGTATCTAACATCGCATACAACATCACGAACGGTCTTTGCACTCCTGTGAAGAATCTCAACGCACCTGTATACCTAACCGTTGGTGATGGAGGAAATCTTGAGGGCTTATCAACGTAAGATCATTGTGTACTATATCATCGAATTGCACTCTTTCCTACGCTAATTACTTTCGTACATGTCTGTGAAATTTGATGAAATGTCTTTAATTATCGTGGTGAAGCTCGATGACGCAACCGCAACCAGCTTACTCTGCTTTTCGCGAAGCTAGTTTTGGTCATGGCATTTTGGACATCAAGAACAAAACCCATGCTTACTTTGCTTGGCACCGCAACGACGACGGATATGCCGTGATGGCTGATTCTGTGTGGCTCACCAATAGATACTGGGACCCAACTGATGATTCCAATTGATGAACCACTTCCCAATCATTAAAGAGTACAATAACCAGTTTTCGGATCTGAAGCCAATCACACACACATATATATGTCTGTAATAATAATTTGACACTTTCTTGGTTTGTGCTGGCGTTATTGCATGCAGTGAGTTCTTGTGTAGTTGCGTTGCTGACTTTTCTCTCAGAAATAATGGATGATTTGTCTTCCACTCTCTCTATCTCTCCTGGGTTGAAATATATATATATATATATATTATGATTTGACTTCTGAGGATATGCGAATATATATAGGAACTAGAAGTTAGATGTCCATTAATTGAATGTTAGGAGGATTATATTTATATGTCCACTTGGTATATATATATATATAAACCAATTGCTTAGATATTCATTATAGTTCAATTCGTATATTAAACCTTAAGGCTCTATGTTTCTTGCCCATTGCCATGGGTGGAGCAGGATTCCACACAGCCATGTTCCATGTGATCTAATGAACGAAATGGAAAAAAAAAAAAAGGAAATTGTACCTGTCAGTCCCTGAGGTTTGAATTTTTTCTAAACTAGTCCCTGAACTTTAATTCGTTCCACAGAGATTACTGGGCTCTGTCTTTTTTTTAAGGTCTTCCGTCAACCCAAGCCCATAACCGTGACGGAGAATGTAGACGTGACCTTTTAATCCACGTCATCATCCCTTCACAACGTGACGCATGTCCAATTGACATATCATCACACCACGTCAACTAATAACACACCACTTGGGCCAATTTCCCCCCAAATTATAACTACTCTATCAACAGAGAGGTGATATTTCTCGAACCCTAACCTCCCGTGACCCTTTTCTCCACAGAATAACAAGATTTTTCGCCTGCTTCTTAGCAACTCTATCGTCTCCAGCTCCTTAGCAATCTTCGTCAAAGGTCTGTATCTTTTTTCTTCCTTGCCCAACTTTTTTCTCCAGCTCGTTTGCTGGTCATTTTTCTTTTTCTTGCCTTTTGCATATTTCTAGATCTGTATGATCTGCATCTCCTGTTAAATTTGCTGAGGTATTTGGTGTCTGCAAAACCTGGGTCTTTCATGCCTTAGTTTATCCGAGCCTATTTTCTGTAATTAAACTGTAGATTGTGCAAGTCCTGATTGATGAGTACAACTAGCTAGAATCTGCTGTAATAGAGAGGACAAAAAAACCATTACAAAATGGTTCCACCATATTCTATGTCGATAGATTTAGTGTCTCCTATCCTTTCTGAGTCAAATGGTTGGTGATCTCCTGGAGAAATTCCCAGTTCCAAAACGAAACTTATATAATTCGTGATAATGTTAAGAAGGACAACCTTGCATTAAACTATTATTTAGCTGCACCTGCACTTCAATTTGTCCTGCATACCCATATGCTTGGGCATATACTCAACAAACACTATACACACATATGAAATGAACATAAGGATTAGTATATGAAAAGGCAATGGATAAGACCACATGTTTTGACTTCAGTGGTTTTTCTAGACTAAGACTCTTCATACAAATCTGGTCAATGTATTCTGCTCTTCTTGGAAACATTTCTATTCTTCCATTTCTTCCCATATTTCTACAAATACCACTGAACTCTAAGTAAATTGGCATCTGACAAGCTGAGCACTCCATTGATTTGGTATCTGATTGTAATTTTTAAACTTTTTTTCTCTAGATCTAGCATGTCGTCCACTATTTCAACATCATCTTCAGCTGGGTGCGATGATGTTGTCTCAGGTGAGGTGCTCCCTCAGCCACTGTGCAAGTACGAGATTCCAGCAAAGTTATGGTGAGCCGCTGCGAACTAATCGGTGGAATCTCAGTTCGATGGAAAGTTAGGGTTCGTCTAGGTCGCAAGAACCAATTTGGGGATTTCTGTTATGCGAGGGGGCAGAGGAAAATAACGTGGCATGTGTCATTTTGAGATACGTCGCGAATTTAAGAGATGATGACGTGGATTAAAAGGTCACGTATGCATTCTTCGTCACAGTGCTAGGCCTGGGTTGACGGAAGGCCTTGAAAAAAAAAAGAGCTCAGGGACCTCTGTGGAACGAATTAAAGCCCAGGGACCAGTTTGGAAAAAGTTCAAACTCCAAGAACTCGTAAGTACAATTTTCCAAAAAAAAAATTTGAGATTCCGTTGTTTAAAAAAAATATAAAAGAGACTTTGAACCCTATTAAAAATTGCTTCTTGTAAAGCATGCCCTATTTGATCTACTCGAAACAATTCCTTAACCCTCGGGCGGGTAAGAAATTTTCCATCTTTGAAAACGAGTACTTCCAATAGTACGAGACTACTAATGAAAGAAAAGATCAATGCATTACATAATTGAAAGATAATGTGGAGAAGTGAAAGAGTAAGTAGAGATAGAGATATAAGTGGTTCCATCTAGTAGGAATATACCTACATTTAAACTTGAACGATATCACATTTAAACATAAATCTATGAAATTATCTCTAACATCCCCCTCAAACACAAAATGGAGAATTTCTAAAATAGTGTTTGAAAAACGGAACCTGAAAGTGATCGGGCCTTGAAAGTTATAGGCACACAACCCTTAAAATTGGATTGAGCAAAACAACAATAGCCAACGGACCAAGTCACATCTTTAAGAACATTAGGCAAAAGACCAAATATAGCCAATAAAGGCAATGAAGTTTTTAACAGCGGTCTCAAAAGCGCCGCTATAAGTGACTTTTAGCGGTGTTTTTCGTGACCGCTGTTAAAAGACAATAAAAATTTTAACATCGATTTTTTAACTGCAGTCACAAAAAGTGCCGCTATATGTGACTTTTAGAGGCGTTTTGTGAGATCACCGTTAAAACGACCGTTCTTAAAACCCGATTTTTTTGTAGTGTAACTAAGACAAATACAACCTACAATAAAATTTAAATAAATATTTTAGAATAATAGTACCTTTAGTGATAAGTGATCTTGATTCCAAAGATAAGAGTGAAGAAACACCAATAAATGATAAGAATAAACAATGAAATAGTTGAGAGATAATTTTCGGTATTTTTTATACTTAACCGATATTATCTCACCTAAAATTTATGAGTTAGGTTTTAAGCCCTTTTAAAGATAGATTTTTAGTTGTTAATTAAAGTTTTAAGGGCTAGCAATATCTAACTGTAATAAAATTAAATAAATTAGTGTACACTGCAAAAAAATGTTAATCTGATATGAAAAGCTAATCTCAATGAGATTTTATAGGACTTTACATTAAAGAAATTGAAGTAATTGCCTGAGACTTTATATGGTTTCTTTGAATTACTTGCAACTATATATTAAATAATAAGATTTTATAGGGTTAAACATGAGACTTTATAAATAACACAAAAAATTAAAAGTTAATGCTATTTCAATGAAGGAGATTTAATAGGCATCTTCAATCAATATACTCTTCCACGTTAAGTTTTTTAGGCCTTCACATTAATTTTTTTTTAAAATATACCATTAAAGAAAATTTTGAATTGGGGCCTCCTATATTTTAGAAGTTAATGCTCCTTCAATCAAGGAGATCTAATAGGCATTTTTAATCAATATAGTCTTTAACAATAAGATTTTTAAACCTTGACATTAATTTTAAAAAAAAAATTAATTTGGAGGCCTCATAAATTTGGGGCCTTAGACAACCGTTTAGTTGCCTATAATTGGAGCCGCCCCCACTGCACGTATGGCAAGATTTCTTGGGGCCCCGGTGCTTACCGTGTAAAATTAAGTAATTAAATGGCTGGAAAGGGTTGCACGTGCACTTTTTTTTCATGGTCGTTGCATGTGCACCTAATTATACTAAACATATGTACCAGATCCAATGAATGGTCACTAGGTCTCGGCTATATTAAGTAGGGCTGAAAACCGACCCCTCGGCGCAGTTTTCAGCCCCTACCGAAAACCGAACGAGGGGTTCGGTTGCTGGAAAACATAGGTCGACAACCGCGCCGGGTGAGAAAGAGACTGGCCGGACTGACGACATTCGGCTTCGGTCGGCCTGAGAGAGAGAGAGAGACGGGGTCGTTGGGCGTGAGAGAGAGAGACGCGGTGATGTGGGCGAGAACGTGTTCTTGAAGACAATATGCACTTGTTCTTGAAGACAACGGTGGTGTGGGCGAGAACGTGGTCACAAGAAACGGGGTCGTTGGGCGTGGGAGAGAGAGAGATGTGGGGTGTGGAGCGGTGGGGGGAGGGAGTGACGACGTGGGAGCAGTGGGCGTGAGAGAGAGAGACGACGACGACGACGTGGGAGCAGTGTTGACGAAGATGAAGACTCAGGGAAGAGAGAGAGAGAGAGGCTGGAGACTCAGGGAAGACGAAGAAGACGAAGACTCGAGCAGTGTTGACGAAGAACGTTTAAAAAATATAAAAAAATAGCTTTAAAGTCCCAAAATACCCCTCGTTTCGGTTCGGCCCACAGTTTTGGGTACCCTGAATCGTGGGCCGAACCGACCCATTCGGTTTTCTCACATTTTGGACCGACAGCCGAACCGGGCTGGCCCAAAACCGGTCGACCCAGTCAGTTTCGGGCCAGTTTGGGTCGGCCCGGTCGGTTTCGGCCCAAATGTGATCACCCCTAATATTAAGGTGTCATCTTTGTAGGGGAAAATCAGGTTAAATGATTAAAATACCTCTAGAAGACAAAAATTATTAAAAAAATAAAAAATTCATTAAAATAAAAATTAATATTTTGAAATAAAACTGAAATTCTATTTCGATAATCTATTTATTTTTTAAATTTTTATTATTTTTATTTATTTATAAAAAATTTATCTTGGATGTGCATTTTGATCATTTTGCATGTTTTTTTCATTTGACTTAACGCCTAATTTAGACGGAGGTATATTGATGATTTTTAAAAGATAAATGGTTTAAATCGTCATTTTGATAATAATGGGTACGCAATTGATTTTGTCATATAGATACGGGGCTAACTATAACTTTTCTCCATTTTTTTAATTGTGATTTCTCAAAAAAAAGGACTTTGCTATTTAGAATAAAGTGGTACCATATGAAATTTCTGATAATATTAACTTATCATAGAGAGAAAATCCCTTGTAGGAATTGTTAATGATATCTATCTTATAACTTCTAGCCAGCACTATCGGATTATTAAAGAGAAGCGCGCGTGATCAATGAGAGATGTAGAGATGTGGAGAGAAGATAACTAAAGGACGAAGGAAATTAATTAATTAAAAATGCAAATTATATATTTAATACCTAATAGTAGTCTTAATACATCTTAATTGGGTATCCCTTATAATAAAAAAATCTAATTAGTTAAGAATTAAATATTGAAAAATTCATGGTGTCAAATAGAGATCAACATCTTCTATAATTTTCTACCCGAAATATTGCACTATGCAATTTGAAGAGAGATAGACATGGAGTCTATACTATTTAATGTTACTCAGGTAAAATTTCGAGTAGCATGAACCCTACAATAGGATCTACTTGTTGTGTTTATTTATCTCCAAATTATATGAACATAAAATTAAAAATGATCATAATCCATCAAATATATAGGATTTAAATTTCAAGGTAGTGTCACATATATCAATCATTGACAGCTAAACATGGCTCTCAATATTTTCCTATCGGTTCTTTTGCATAGCTATTGATATACTAATGTACGACAAGTACTATGTGATTTGTATAAATAAAATATATTGTACTTTTATTTACTGAATAGATGTAATTTCTATGCTGCCTAAAAAAATATGTGAGTTGTATATAGAGAAATACCCACATAGAAGTCTTTTAAGAGTGATTAGAAATTTCGAGCTCTACTGGAATTTATGGGGGAAGTGATCTACTCGATCCGTTGTGTAACCCAACTAATTAATAATTAGAAAGAAAATAAAAATCTATTGAATGCCTAAACTTTTTAGATGGCAACTGGTCTATTTTATTAGACGTGCATATGCCAAAATTGCTATAATTCCGAGCTATATATGTTCCATATATGAACTACAGTCTACAATATACAAAGATCATAATCTCTTCACTTTCTACCCGTTCACACACACACACAGACACATATATATCTGAACATTTCTTTTTAATAGCCTCAAACTTTCCCCTTATTATTTTCTTTGATGAAATAAACATTACTTTAGTACACAGGAGTCTGAATATTCTTTTGCAGCCTCAAATGTTGCCACTGATTTTTTGTTAAATGAAGCTAATTAATTTATAGGGCCGGACAGGATCAATCAAGCCATAAATTCAGTGCATTACCCATCTGCTGTGGCTGAAAGCACTCATTTGCTCCAATATATGGTAAAATATTATCTCAAAACCATCTGAGGTTTGGGCCATTAATTATGAAACAGCCCACAGCTAGGGTTAAAATATAATTTCGTAGCTCGCTCTCTGGGTCATTATTAGACTGAAACTGAATATATAATTATGTCCTAAAATACTAAAAACAAAAAACAGCTGAAAAGAGCACAGGGAAGAGGGGGGGTGGCATCTTAGCCCTACCCCCAGTGGTGGAGGTAGGGGGCCTGGTCGTGGGAGGGGCCGGCGGTACTCACCCTCATCCCCTCCGCGACTCACCCGCCACCTTAATGTGTGGAGGCCTAAATTCATCCATGATCTGTTGTGTACCTTTTTTTTTTCGTAATTTTTGCCCTGGGGGCCATAAGTGAAACTCTCACAAAGGTTAGAAATATTTTGGGTAAAGCACATCATGTAACTGTCCCCATGGATGGATATAGAGGTGTTGGAGAAACAGAGGATGAAAATAAAGTAACTACCACCGAAAGGAGTTTATTGATCGATTCTCTCTCACTTTAACCTCTTAAGTAGTTTAATTCAGATTCACTTGGTTGACTATATATTGAAGTTTTGGATTTAATCAACTAGAGTTCTCCAAAGAAATGTTTGACTTTGTCGCCGAATATAGCATGAACCAGCATTGGACATGGAGGATCGGTTACAACCTCGTTAACTCTGTCATCATCCGAAAGCCTCAGCTCATGCGTCATTGGTCCAGATCGACTAGCTGGCCGGACCTGACACGTATATATATACGACAGGAAAGGGGGATTGAACGCATTGCAGTGTGCATAGAAGAACAAAATGGGTTTTCTTGGCTCTTCTTCTTCTTCCTCTTCTTCCTTGAGAGCTGGTGCGGTTGTGTTGGGTTTAATTCTCAATGTTGCAGCGCTCTGTTATGGAGGAAGAACCAGCACTTATATGAGGACTTCTACTACCAATGTAGATATGCCCGTTGACGATCCTACCTATTACGTTCCTCCCGGAACAAATACGCCGCAACAGGCATCTTTCCTACTGATCTCCTGATTCTTATTTGTTCTTCTCCTTATTTTCTTGCCAAGAGAAAATATCAAGTATCGAACTATATATTTTCCCTTGGTGTTTTCATCTTCCACGTCGTTTCAGGGAGTTTTCTACAAATTACAAACGGGGATATTATTCATCCCCTATGAAACTTTCCAATATTTAAAAGCGCCTGTATTCGAGGAAAACAAAAATCATGTCTCACCCCAAAGTTCTAGATTTCTTCTGAATAAATTTAAGGGACATAGCTTCAATACCCTTTGGTGGGTTTCTAGTGGCCATAGAAGTTTGAAGTTAATATATATAGAACTCCAGCCCATTTTTTTATATGTGATGGTCTTGTTTAGGTTCACATTACACAAGGAGACCATGTGGGGACAGCAATGATCGTGTCGTGGATCACTCCTGTTGCTCCAGGTTCAAATGTGGTGAGTTATTGGGTTGAGAATAGCTCGATCATCCTGTCGGCTATGAGCACAGTTGAAATCTACACGTACTACAATTACACTTCTGGTTTCATTCACCATGCCAATGTCAGCAACTTGGAGGTAAAATTGCATTTTTTTAATATATATATATATCTTTTTTTTCCTTCTGGTAAATCGATTGTAGGCATGAGGATCTATTAAAGAATTCCTTTGAAACTTGACAGGACCTGGAATACCTTGTGAAATAATAATTCAATTCCAAATTGAATAATTGTCTTAGCTAGCTGATAATTAAATGCTATTTGTTGGGGCCGGCAGTTCGATACCAAATACTACTATCAGCTTGGGGAAGGAAACGAAACACGAACGTTTTGGTTTGTAACTCCTCCACCAACTGGCCTTACCGTGCCATACACATTTGGCATCATCGGTAAGACCTCTATCTACTTTTGTACTCTGCAAAGGGATTTTTAATACGGAGTCATGTAATAGAAGAGCGGAGCTATGGAATTAATTAATACCAAGTAGAACAAAGTCTTATTTTCTCTGTTCTAATTAACAAGTATTACGGACATTTACACCTCGTCGTTGAACACCATTTTCAGGAGATCTTGGTCAAACTTATGATTCAAACAGCACAATTGATCACTACCAAAACGACCCTCAAAACCCGCAAGCCCTATTGTACCTCGGAGACCTGTCTTACGCCAATGACTACCCGAATCACGATAATGTCAGGTGGGATACATTCGGAAGGCTCATAGAGAGAAGTGTTGCTTATCAACCCTGGATATGGACGGCAGGGAATCATGAAATAGATTGGGCGCCACAGTTGGTAAGCATATCATAATTAATATTATTAAGTGCTTTCTTTTTTCTCTTATAATATACAGTCACCAGTTAATTAGTCTCCCTTGTTGTCTCATAATTAAGTTTGTAGAGAGAAATGACTTGCACTCACGCAGACGAGTAGTACTGATGATAGTTGTTATCTTTGTTGCAGGATGAACCCGTACCTTTCGTGCCTTTTAGTCACCGTTACCATACCCCGTACGATGCAGCTGGCAGTACTTCACCCTTTTGGTACTCGATCAAGAGAGGTCCAGCATACATCATCGTCATGGCTGCGTATTCAGCATTCGGTAATTAAGTATAATTAAAGCATGTTAATTTTCTTTTTTTCTTATTCTTTCAATCGACTGATTCGACCCCAAAAATGATGAATATTTAAAAAATTCCTTTTTTATTTTTTTTCTCTTTTTAAAACCAATAGATATTCAATAGCTTACCGATCCATGATTGTCTTTCCTTTCTTTTTAAAGGTTATTCTTCTCCTCAGAACAGCTGGTTCGGTCAGGAAATAAAAAAGGTTAACAGGAGTGAGACGCCATGGTTGATTGTTCTAATGCATCCTCCGATGTATAACAGCTACGAAAGTCATTATATGGAAGGCGAAACCATGAGAGTAGTTTACGAGAGTACGTTCGTGGAGAACAAAGTTGACATAGTGTTTGCTGGTCATGTCCATGCATATGAACGATCGGTAAGTGCTGCAGTACATGAACAATCTGATCAGGCCTCAGGGCCGGCGCTATGTGTTTATGGCCATGACTTAATATTCTTTTATTTTCGTTTCTGTAAATCACAGATTCGCGTATCTAACATACAATACAACATCACAAACGGTCTTTGCACTCCTGTGAAAGATCTCAATGCACCTGTGTATCTAACTGTTGGCGATGGAGGAAATCTTGAAGGCTTATCAACGTACGTCATTAAGGTCAAATAGAATTTCTCTTTCTTGATATTAAATGGAAATTATATTTATGTTTCTCCTGTGGATTCATGCAGGTCGATGACGGAACCACAGCCAAATTACTCAGCTTTCCGTGAATCTAGCTTTGGCCATGGAATTCTGGATATCAAGAACCAAACCCACGCTTACTTCGCTTGGCACCGTAATCAAGATGGATATTCGGTGGTTGCTGATTCTGCATGGCTCACCAACAGATACTGGTATTCAACCGATGATTCCAACTGATGATCATGATATATAGAGGAAGTACTGCTTCGCAATCATGAAGAGAATAAGACTATATATAGACGTCTCTACTTTCTGGATCCGAAATCCAATACCAACATATACACATACCCATGCCTCATATCATAATGATCAGATGCAAAAATAATTAATGTCGTGCTTAATTGTACCCATGCATGGCACCTTGATTTCACAAATATTAATGAATGCCGTTTTTGTTTTCTAAGTGCTATTTTTGTCCCCGGCCCATTTTGTAAACCTTTGTGCAACTGCACCATTTTCCCTTATAATAATTAGCAAAGGATCGATGCAACAGAAAATATTGTGGAGAAAAGACCGCAAAATAACTAGGTAAGATAATATTAATACCTCTTATAGGAAAAATGAATATTTTGTTATTTGAATTATATTCTTTAATACTCATTCCCACGTGTGGGTCCCTACAATATTAATTAAAATTGGGATAGAGTACAGAGTCAGATCTCGAATTCAGGACTTTGGCTCTAGTACCATGTAAATCTACTACTTATCACAAAAGCAAATTAAGCTAATAGGAGATAAATATTTTATTATTTGAATTATATTCTCTAACAGCCTTAGTCCTCATCGGGATAAAACCCTTAAGATGTTTCTATAAAAATAAAGAGGTTGTAATTAACTAGCTACCATCACTTAATTATCTCAATACTTAAACTAATATATAGTGAGCAATAAAATTTAATCATTTGACTGAGATTAACAATTTAGTTAATTTATGCATGTATGAATGAATCAGGTTGATGCTTAAAAGAAAAAGAACTTGGACAATATTGCATTACAAGTTCAAGGATTCATCCTATGCATTCGAACGGTTGCTATTGAGAGAATTGAGGCTAGCTACAATGTAAAATTACCACGAAGAATATAATAGTTTTTTTTTTGGTAACTGGTAAGTGTATAAATTATCCAAAGAACTGTACAAAAGATGGGCATAGTTCGATTGCACTATCTTGTCTACCTTTTCTTGCAAATCGATTTTTCCATGTTAATTAGTTGGAACACTTTTGCAATATTTTTTTGGGTAAATGGTAAGCGTATTAATTTTCCAAAGTACTGTACAAAAACAAAGAGGCATAGCCCGGAATAAAAAAAAGGTAAAAACTCAAGCCCTCCACATGAGGGAATGTGAAGACTAAGATGATCTAAGTATCCAATTGAGGCTGCAAAACATCATCAGTGATATATAAGAAAACTCCAATGTTTCTACTTTTCTTCTATATATTCCTTAATTTCCTTGATGCACACCATCTTCTCAGTCCTATGCGCCTGTACGACAAACAGTTTGCATGCATAGCACATGTTCAGAAGGACCGCTTCTTCACGCCTTGCCACTCACTTTTCGGACCGTCTCGTCTCCTTATGTGTCCTGTTCCAAACACACCGAATCGCTAACGGCACTATTTTCTCAAATATCACTGGACACCTTTTCTCTTAATCGTCACTTTGTGACCCCATTTATACATGTGGTAACAGCCCGATCCAAAAGTTCAAACTTACAGAGTTCCGCTTGAAAAATGGAACTATCTACCCTGCTTACAAGCAATTTTCCCAACCAAGCTAGAAAGCTCAAAAGAAACATCTATTCATTCTCTTAAATATCATAATCCAAACTCAGAATCCAACCAAAACATAAAAAGAACTATGAAACCTAAAAATTTAGTCAGAGCACTACTCTAAAATCCTCAAATTCAACATTTAACAAAAAATCCAGAATAACGGTTCTCCCAAATAAAATAAAACTACTGAAGTCTCCAAATTGAAGCAATTACTACCAAGGTCTCCAGAAGACTCTTTATTCAATAATCCTGGAACTTTCTCAGAAACTACTGCTTGAGATCTCCTACTACTTATTGCCACCAACCGTTAAAACTGAAAGATATATAGGAAGTAAGTGGTGAGCTACAACTTGCTCAATAAGTAGCAAATCGATGGGGTAAGGGAAAATGACAATTTTATAATCACAACCAAGATCAAGAAAAATTATTGAGCTATACCAAACTGAAAACATAAATTATAAAAAAATATCTCAGGCCAAGCAACATAGTGAAATCATCAATGGTCACAAAGACCCCAATTCACAAAGACCCCAATAAATACAAGCACAATGATAGTTTTATTGTATGCTCACAATACAAGATTCAACCTTTCAACTAACCAAGCCAAACATTTCAATAAGTTCACGAAATCTCATTTTACTCAAAATTTGTTCAGTTTCCCCATATAACACATCAAACCATATAAAATACAGTGTACATGTAAAATCTCATCTTTTCCACAGTACAAGAATTTCATAAAATTCCATTGAAGGACTACTTACCTAAACGCTTATTCCGAAGCTTAAAGTTCCTCAAAGGATGTTGAACAATCAATCATAACCTAAATAATTTTTAAACACCAGTCATCAACACCAACATAGAGTTCGAGTCCTTCTATATGACTAAAAATAATAATAATTAAGCTACTGCACTAGTTAAAGCATCTCTTTTAGAATGCTCTAGCCTTAGAAACCATAAAATAACCATGATGTAAAGCTGACCAACCCTTAATACATTATTTCTTATTTTAATCTAAAATCTCTTCAGTATATACCCGAAAGATAACACGAGTTGACAAAACTTTTATCATCTGAACCCCGTTTAATCTATAAGAATATGCTAACACGAAAACTTCTCAAATCTCACCTATTATTACTCTACAACAACCCAAAATATTCTGAGAAATCTAGAAATCCTAAATTCAAAACTTCATCATAGGTATAAACTTGAAGAAAATACTCACCCAAATGTGTCAACGAGGCAAAAGAACCGCCTAATACTAGAAGATTGGGTTGATCTCCAAAGTTATCTACAAAATGACAACCTAAAATCAAACCAAAGAAGTTTGACCCTAACCAAAGATTAGGTCATACACCTACCTCCAAAAATTGCCCAGACCCTGCGATTCGACATCTCCAATGGCTAGAGAGAGAGACCTTTGAAAGAGAGAAGTAGACAGAGAAAACATGACTTTTGAGTGGCGATTTTAGAAGAATAGTGGAGATACATCTTTCAATCACAACTTTGATTTGAATATGGTGAGATTTTAGGTGAGATGGGTGTGATTATTTGGACTTGGGGAGGAAAAATTTAGATTTGAAAATCAAGGGTTTCAACACTTCCAAAACTGAAGAGACTTGCTGGTTCGTGAAGCTCCTACGGAAGGGATAAGGGGATAAGTCACTTATCCCTTACGCACCATTTCACTTTTTTTTTTAATTATACAGAAAAGAAAAAATGTAGATCGGCTCCTTTTTATAGAGATGGTTGATGATTCGACTGGAGATCTAGAGTGAGAGAGCATGTATAGTTCAAAACAAAATTTTCATTTCATCATTTCGACTTATAAACATCATAGAAACATATAATTTGCAAATATAACAAGATTCTCCCATTGAAGTTCCAAAACGTAAAACAAAATTTCATGGATACATTGGCAAAGATAACAAGTCTCAAAGATTGATGTTCCAAAACTGTAAAAGCCTGGTTTGTAATTCCAGGGAAAGCAAGAAGGACTTGGAGGAATCATAGAGGAATTTGGATGGGTCTGGCAGGGGCCTAGGAACCTTGGAGGTTGGGACGTTGAGATCAGGACTGTAGGATGAAAGAACACGAGAAAGAGAAATTTTGTCATTTACATGAATCGCTTTTTTATATTTCTTGACATTTTACATGAATGACTTGCAGGTGTAATTTTTGTTTATCCAATAGGAAAGAAGGGGCAAATTGGCGGATAGAGATCCTCAACAATTTGCTCTTGAATTGGATGATGAGGTTTGGAGAGAGATAGACACATCATATGAGCCTCACAGTGGAGTCCACATTGTTTGATAATTAATACAAACAGTATTGAATGTTGTGGAACCCATATGTTATGCATGTCTATTTTTCTCTAAATTTGATCATCCGATTCGAATAGCAAATTAGAGACGATCATATCCCAAATTGATACTCATTTAAGGAGGGAAGTGTTTTGTCCAATAACCGGCCCATGAATATTTTTATGGTTCTTGACACGCGATATGTACGTACTATGTTGAGATAAATACACTTTGCACCCTTCAACTATGAGGATCTTCATACTTTGCATTTCCATCTAATATTTTGTCGCATCACACCCATCAACTATTGATATTTTTTGTTCGAGATGAAAAAGTTTATTGCAATCAAATTACTATAGAAAGCATAGTGACTGAATCAAGATGAAATTTAGCACATTTGTTTTTTTTTGTAATTAGTGAGAAAAATTTCGGTCTGCACTCAATCTTTTTTTTTTTTTGGTAACCGGTAAGTGTATTAATTTCACAAGAACTGTACAAAGAGTAGGCTTAGCCCAGAAACAATGGAAAAACCCAGGTCTCCCAATGAGCTACAACTCAGAAAGTAAACACTAAAAACAACATTGTAATCACTAAAAGTAACTCTAAAAAGGTAAGAATTTGTATAATCAGTATGCTTTATGCACTGGTTGAGATAGATTTGGCCCAACTCACAACGTATTGACCAAAGTACAATGATCACAAACCCAAAAAATATTCCGCTGAAAAAAATGTTAAACGAGGCACCAAAATGATAAATGAGGGGCACTTGAGACGGCATCAAAAGTATAAGCAAGAGAGGATATTCTATATGAGTTTTGTGGATGACATCCTGATCTTCTGCAAAGGTAAGGTCAACTAGCTAGATAGGAATACCAGTGTTTATCCGGCTTTGTTTTTGTCCCCCAACTGAAAATTAAAAAAAAAAGAATTGCTAATAATTATTTCTTATTTTCTGAGAAACTAACCTATATATAGATATATTATAAACGCACGAGAGGGGTGCAAATAGTAATATTAGTACGTGCGGTATTACTCTTAATAAAACAATTTCAAGCTACGTGCAGAATTATATAATATCACCATGCTTATAACAGGTGCAGAATTATTATTTCCTATTTCAGGTAGATTGGAATGACTTCCTTGAAAGGGCAACTATACGTGATTAATGACTTGCAAAAAATAAAAAATAAATACAACGGATCATGAATTGAATTAGTGGGTCTCATTCATTATTGATTGATCATAAGGGGGGTGAATTTAGTGGATCTCATGATGAATATTGGGGTGTCTATTTCTTTAATGATTAAGGCGCGCGGGTTAATTATTTTATTTTGTCACTTGTTCTATCTACTTCTTAAAACAAATATCCATAATTTAATTTCAACCCTTTTCGAGACAGAAGTACCCTAAATTGTGCCGATAGAGTACGGATTCAGATTTGCTTCTAAGAAAAATCTCTCATTTCGTTAGATGCATGTAGTTGTCATGACTGATTGTTACTATATATTAACTAACAGCATATGCTATGTACGATTAGAGAAATAAGACAATGTATTAATTATGGTGGGCTGTATGATTTCTTGACAGCGATCCAAACTAGTATATTATGCAGTAATATCTTATTATTATTATAAAAAAAAATCAAGAGTAATGTGTATTTTAAATATGAAAAGAGGTCTAATTTAGTTGGAATTTAGGGCCACCGGGGGCCTATCTCATTGTATAACGTCCCTGCAATTTACGGAAAACCAAAAAAGGAGTCGTCCGTATAAGTTTTGGATATATATCATCATTTCTTCACATTTAATCTAAATCACAGTTGACATATTCCCCCTATTTTTTGGATAAAAATAAAATATGCTATATTATATGAAATCACATATATATGCACCGATCGATTCATTATATATATGCTTCAGTTATATATGCACTAGAGTAGAAGATACTTATTTGTTGTATTTGTTTTTAATAAACAGAATATGCGAATTATTTCCAAATAAAATAGATGAAAACTTTCAATTATGCCACGAAGTAAAGAATTATATATATATATATATATATATATATATATATATATATAGAGTGAATTCCCGTTTGAATCAGTATGCATGTAAAAAGCCTCAAGTAAATATCGAAGCTGTTGACAGGAGCTCTAAGATTGAAACTCCCATATATTTCTGTCTAAAACTCAAAACAGAAAAAGAAAAAAACAATTAGTACCTTTGGATGATTTATTTTTTTCCCCCTGATTATCTTCATGATCTGAAGTAGCATGCATCTACCATGTCCAGCAGGTCGATGGAAAATACAAATAGTACATATGTATTTTGATGGACGGAAGCAGCATGGTGAAACAGGCTTTGGTCTGATCACTTTAAACGAATACATAGTTGAGAGAGTTGAAGTTTTGGATTTCAACTGGCAGAGTTGTCCAAAGATTTGACTTTTGCATCGAATGTATGATCGGTGGGATTGTGGGAATAACCTCGTTAACCCCGTCAGCCTCCGAAAACCTCAGCGTATGCGTCATTACCCTGAGATCGGTTATTGTGCAAAGCACAAAGGTATGAAGCAGCATGAAGCACCGGCTGAGATAGAAAGAAAATTATCTGGCAGCTGAGAATGACGCCACATCATTTAATGAAAAGACCCATCTCAGCCGACCCATTTTGAAGCTCCATACCCAGACCCGTCAATACAGTTTCGAACTTTTTGCAGGAGAGTTTCATTGCCCTGTGTTAAACAAGGTTTTTACTGAATTTCCCCTTCACCCACGCTCTCAACGATCCTGCACCGACAAAATTTTGTGTCAACAAGTTCACTCTCCGACTTTCCATCCATAATATAGTTAGCTCTCCTTTTTGTTCTACTTTTATATGGATCATACGATTGTACAATTACCCGGAAGCTTCATGGCCTAGAATTCGAGGGTATGCTCGCTGAGCTTCATTCTTCAACAAATAAAACCAGATTGTCGTGTCAAATATATGTGTGAAAGAGGATTTCTCAGGAAAATAAAAATTGATATCTAATCTATTTGCAGGAAGAAATTAATCGTTTAATGTTTGACATGTATAAGTACCTCGCCTTGCCAAGCGCTGAGATCAGTATGACAGATTGAAGTGAAGAGGATCTTGACCCGCACCTCCATTTTTTGAGGTGGATCCACTCGTATTTCTTCCGTGACAAAAAGCTCTCCCGGGCCATATACAACAGCAGCTTCACCATCGTGTAGAAATTGTGATCAGAGTGAGCGTTCATTGTGATTAGATGAACATGTGACTGTGGTGTGTGGGGGTATGTGTGACAGAGTATAACAGCAAGCTGAACCTCTTACCCCTGCAGGTGATAACCTTCCCGGCTGTCTCACTTGAATTCAACAAAGATTTTCCGTTCGAGCACTTCTCCATTTTCCTCTGTTTGTGTTGAACGAATGATCCTTAACTCGAGATATAGTATTTATTTCCTCCAGCCAACCGCGAGGTTTTTCTGAAGATTCTTAGGAATTGTTTTCCTTTACTTGCTCCTTTCTTGTCCCAGCACAGATTTTGACTTTGACTTGTATTCAGAGGTTTACCAAGTTGGCCACGACAATGCCAGAGATGACTTCAACTTCTTCAGAGATGAGAAACGCACTGCACGAAGGGGAAGAACGGTTTCGTACGTTTTGGTTTCACGATCGAAATGAAGAAGAAAGCAAGGCTCTCATGGATTCAGTAAAAACCTTGTTTAAAGTCAGAAGGGGATGCTCTGCCCTTGTCTTTGAATGTGTGCTCTTTGTGCTGTTAGTTATATTGCAGTATAGTGCACTAGACAGCAAGGCTCTCCTGGATTCAGTAAAAACCTTGTTTAACACAGGGCAATGAAACTCTCCTGCAAAAAGTTCGAAACTGTATTGACGGGTCTGGGTCTGGAGCTTCAAAATGGGTCGGCTGAGATGGGTCTTTTCATTAAATGACGTGGCGTCATTCTCAGCCGCCAGATAATTTTCTTTCTATCTCAGCCGGTGCTTTATGCTGCTTCATACCTTTGTGCTTTGCACAATAACCGATCTCTCATTACCCCATGCTATCGCCGAATATAGCATGAACCTGCAGCAATGGACATGCCTGGAGGATCGGTTACAACCTCGTTAACCCTGCCATCATCCGCAAGCCTCAGCTCATGCATCATTGGTGCAGATCGCCTACCTGGCCGGGCCTGACATGTATATATATACAACGGGAAAGGGGGATTGAACGCATTGCAGTGTGCATATATAGAAGATCAAAATGGGTTTTCCCAATTACAATATGAAGCCTATCAGTGAATTTTAGTTCCATATGAACCGTACCTAATACCCTTATCTTGTTAGTGTCTATAGCTTTTAACCTACCAATTATATCCCTAGGCAAGATCAGACAATCTCGTTCATCTAAGCATCACTTGAATCCTTCTGAATTATACTTTTTTTCACCACTTAACTATTCGCCTAGGTATTTAATAACCACATACCAGCTACATACATGCTCTCTGGACAGAGACAACTCCTTGGTCTTAGGATCAGCAACTATCTGGGTTGAGAGGACAGTACTCAATTTCACCCCTCTCATGTATATCTTAGATATAATCTTCACAATTTATATCACTGCATGTATTGTTCTTGGAGCTATATGCCTCACTTTTCTTAACAAGATACCTGACTTCTAGTCTTAAAATACATTAATCGGTCTTATCTATTTGTTTCATTATATATGTTTGGACACTTAATCCGACCATCATCAGTAGTCAGTACTGATCCATAGGATGGTATCACGGTCGCGGCTGGCAACTATTGGGCAACGAATCCCATGCTTTTTCTGTTTAGGCTATATTGGATAATGAATACGATTTCAATACAATATGCGGCTAATTAATATTATTCAGAGTGATATACCAAGGCCTTAAACAAGGGTGGGCATTTGTTCCGGTTCAAACCGAAACATCCGGTTCCGGTCATTTCTGATACCGGAACCGGATCTCATTTTAAGGAAATTCTGGAACCAGAATCGGAATCGGAAATTCGGGTGGAAATGTCGGAATTTCCGGTTCCAATAATTTTTTTTTAATTTCAAAGAATATTGTAATTTTAATTTAGAGTTTGTTTCTTTCAATTTGGATTATCCGATGAATGTTTAGTTGTCTAGTTGTTTACTTATTTGTATGGTTACTTGTTTGTTTAGTAGTTTTTTTGAAATTTTAATTTAGAGCTTATTTTGACCGTGTTTATTTTATTTTGGAATTTAGTTGTTTGGTTGTAATTTTAATTTAGAGTTTATTTTGGTATCCTAAAATAGTAAAATATTGTTTTTGAATTTAGTTGTTTAGTTATCATTTTAATTTAAAGTTATTTGACAGTGTTTATTTTGTTTTGGACCAAGACGACAGTGTTTTGAACTTTTGGAGTTGGATGGCAGTGCACTGTTTTAAATTGATGATCATACTAGTGTTATTTTGGACCTTTTGGGCGCAATTTTGCTTCTCACAATACCTTAATTCTGACCCACAAACCACAACTTAAAAAATTCATTTTTGGGCCAATGGGCCCAAACTAAATCTGGGTCTTTTAGGCCTAGATAAGGAACCAGAATTTGTTGCTCCGATTTCATTCCGGTTCATTCCGGAATGGAACATGAATGAAAATTATAATTCCATT
Organism: Myrica gale; assembly: GCA_963930655.1. Classification (NCBI taxonomy): domain Eukaryota; kingdom Viridiplantae; phylum Streptophyta; class Magnoliopsida; order Fagales; family Myricaceae; genus Myrica; species Myrica gale. The sequence goes on along the minus strand of OZ005606.1, from coordinate 8,362,907 downwards.
GGGTATCGGAATGAGTCATTCTGGTTCCTTCCGTTCCGGTGCCCGCCCTTAGCATTTAAGGGCAGAATAACCTATATTAATTTATTTTGTCACTTCAAAAAACACCTATAATTTTCAGTCCTATTAAGGCCAGGCAGAATAACCTAAAATTGTACCCATCGATCGAGTACGTGGGATTCAGATTTAATTTTAGGGAAAATCCTTAATTTGACTTACCTAAAAAAATACTTTAATTTCGTTGTTATTAAGTTCTAACCGCGTGTTATAGATGTAGATAGCTAGGGAAGGTAATATCTTAAATGGTAGTGGGCTGCAAGTATGATTCCTTGATTGCTAGGGATTCCAAATGATACACATGAGATATATCTAATAAATTTTATATATATATGAAGTTCCTTAATCCTATGATTAATGCTTAAAAGTCATGATTTAAAGTCTCTTGTCTAAGAATCATGAATTGAGAATAAATCTATTCATTGATATATACAAGTAATCAAGAATAATATATAGTATATATATGTATAACTCGTACCATAATTAATAGTTGACTGCTAAAAGAATATTAGAATAGCTCTATTAATTAAGTTATAATTTAAAGCCAATACGCTTTAAATCCCTATTATATTTACGAGATAGAGAAAAGAGAGAGATAGAAGTCGTAATTAATTCGCACATTAATTTGTCTTAAGAGATAGAGTCTTCCTCTCCCTTTTATCTGTTATTCTCCCTCTTACATTAATTTGCCTTCTCATGAAAGAGAATTAACCACGCACTGATCATTAAAGTTAATCATATGTACTGACTTTCTTTCTCTTTTTAGGTCCATATAACACAAGGAGACCATGTGGGGACGGCAGTGATTGTGTCGTGGATCACTCCCAAGGCACCTGGTCCTGATGTAGTTATTTACTGGAAAGAGAATTGCACTGAAAAGAAATTTGCCGTGGGTAAAATTGCTACCTATACCTACTATAACTACACTTCTGGATTCATTCACCATGCCAATGTCAGCAACTTGGAGGTGTGAAACTGTATTAATCTAGTACTTTAATTCCTTCCTTCTTCCTCCAGTAAATCTATCTTTCCATTATGTTTTGCTAAGTTAAATTATTTCTATTCGATCGGGCAGTTCAATACCAAATACTACTATCAGCTTGGGCTAGGAAAGTATGCACGGAACTTTTCGTTTTCAACTCCTCCTCCACCTGGCCCTGATGTGCCATATACATTTGGTCTCATCGGTGAGTACTCTACTTAAAGTGTACAACAAGTGGAAATTTCATTTAGGTTCGGTTGCTATATAAATTGTCGGAGTACTACTTGAGGCTAGCAGAAGTTAATTAGGTGTATCAATATTTACTCATGACCTCGTCGTTGAACACCATTTTCAGGAGATCTTGGTCAAACTTATGATTCAAACAGCACAATTGATCACTATCAAAACGACCCTCAAAACCCGCAGGCCCTATTGTATCTCGGAGATCTGTCTTACGCCAATGACTACCCGAACCACGATAATGTCAGGTGGGATACATTTGGAAGGCTCATAGAGAGAAGTGTTGCTTATCAACCCTGGATATAGACTGTGGGAAATCATGAAGTTGATTGGGCCCCACAATTGGTATGCATCTTATAATGTTAAGTATACTAATTACATTTTAATAAGGTCACCCCATTTTAATCCACTTTCCAGTATCAGAAAGAAAGTTCAGGAAAAAATAATAACTCATAAACAAGGATATTGGAGCTACGGGCAAGGCCCCCACCCCGCATGAGTTTAGAAAAAATGATTTTATTAATGATTTTTACTATTTTTTACATTTTGACTCCTTTAAAAGTTATTTTTATGTAACTGGTCTTCTAATGTCTATTAATAGATAGAGAGAGTGTTGCTTTTATCTTTTTATTGCAGGGTGAAAACGTACCATTTAAGCCTTTTAGGAACCGTTATCATACCCCATATGCAGCGGCGGGCAGCACTTCACCCTTTTGGTACTCAATTAAGAGAGGCCCAGCCTACATCATAGTCATGGCTGCCTATTCAGCATTTGGTGCGTAAATATGTCACATCATACACCGTATTCTTAATTTACTAATTTTTCTGGGTGCTTTTAAATGAATTAATTCATTGCTTTTTAACCTATATATATAATTTCCTTTTTTTTTCTTTTTTTGTGAAGGTTATTCCTCCCCCCAGAACAGCTGGTTCGGTCAGGAGATAACCAAGGTTAACAGGAGTGAGACACCGTGGTTGATTGTTCTAATGCATCCTCCAATGTACAACAGCTATAAAAGTCATTACATGGAAGGTGAAACCATGAGAGTAGTTTATGAGAGCTTGTTCGTAGAGTACAAAGTCGATATAGTATTTGCTGGTCATGTCCATGCCTATGAACGATCTGTAAGTACTCGTCCTTATTCCTATTAATCCTCTGATGTGCTTTCATTTCTTTGACTGTTGGGGACATGAAGCAGTTCCTAGATCTGTTCATGTCCAAGATTTCCATTGTCCCTAATGTCAATTGACGACAATTTTTTGGTACATGAAAGGTACGTGTATCTAACATCGCATACAACATCACGAACGGTCTTTGCACTCCTGTGAAGAATCTCAATGCACCTGTATACCTAACCGTTGGTGACGGAGGAAATCTTGAGGGCTTATCAACGTAAGTTCATTGTGTACTATATCATCGAATTGCTAGATCTCTTTCGTACACTAATTGCTTTTCGTACATGTCTGTGAAATTTGATGAAATGTCTTTAATTTTCGCGCGGTGCAGCTCGATGACGCAACCGCAACCAGCTTACTCTGCTTTTCGCGAAGCTAGTTTTGGTCATGGCATTTTGGACATCAAGAACAAAACCCATGCTTACTTTGCTTGGCACCGCAACGACGACGGATATGCTGTGATGGCTGATTCTGTGTGGCTCACCAATAGAAACTGGGACCCAACTGATGATTCCAATTGATGAACCACTTCCCAATCATTAAAGAGTACAATAACCAGTTTTCGGATCTGAAGCCAATCACACACGCATACATGTGTAATAATACTATGACACTTTCTTGGTTTGTGCTGGGCGTTATTGCCAGTGAGAGAGTTCTTGTGTAGTCGCGTTGCTGACATTTCTCTGTCAGAAATAATGATAGATTTGTCTCTCTCTCTATCTCTCCTGGTTTGATATATATATATAGATTATGATATGACTTCTGAGGATATGCGGCGATTATCCGGACTGATATGTGAATATATCTAGGAACTAGAAGTTAGATATCCATTAATTGAACGTTAGGAGGATTATATTTATATGTCCACCAATTGTTTAGATATTCATTATATTCATCAACCAATTGTGTAGATATTTATTATAGTTCGTATATTAAACCTTTAGGCTCTATGTTTCTCGCCCATTGCCATGGGTACGTGGAGCAGGATTCCACGCATCCATGTTCCATGTGACCCAATGAACGAAAAGGGGAAATAAAAAAAATTTGAGATTCCGTCGTCTCAAAAAAATATAAAAGAGACTTTGAACCCCTTTAAATATTGCTTCTTGTAAAGTATGCCCTATTTGATCCATTCGAAATAATTCCTTAATCCTCGGGGTAATTAGAAACTTTCCATCTTTGAAAACTGAGTACTTCCGATGGTACGAGACTACAAGTGAAAGAAAAGATCAGTGAATTTCATAATTGAAAGATAACGTGGAGACACTACAAAAAAAAATTGAATTTTAGTGACAAAGTATTTTGTCACTAAAAATCAACATTTCGTTTTCGTCACTAAAAGTATTACTAACGAAATTTTTTCGTCACAAGTTCCATCAGCGAATGAGCATCACGAAATATATTTCGTGACGAAACCCGAATTTCCTCACAAAAAGTTTTTAGTGACAGAAACTTTTCGTCACTAAATTTGCTGATTGATCGGTCAGTGAAAACGAAGTGATGGATCGGTTGGAAAAGCAATCGATCAGTATATGTTTGAGATGATCGAACGGTACGTATTAACGATCAATCGATTATGTATTGGTGATTGATTGACACATTTAAATGATCTTACTGTAAGAAATAGACGATTGATCGTTTCAATATCGACGATCGGACGTTTTATATAAGCGATCGATCACTTATGTAAACGATCGATCGGTATGCCATGGTCGATCAGTTGTTTGATTCAGCGATAGAAAATATCGCCGATCGATCTTTTAAGTTGGAGAATCGAACGTCTATTTCACCATCGATCGGTCGCTTATAGTACCGACTGATCGCTTGCACATAGACGACGATTGTTTATTTTACTGATCGATCAATACTTTTGTCGTTTTAATATTAGCGATTGAATAGTTGTATTGCACGATCGATCGGTTGAACAACAAATGATCGATCGCGGAATATGCCGACGAACGGTGGTAACATAATCGATTTTTTAAAAAATAAAACAATATTAATAGAAAATATTATATAACACGTATATTTTATAATAACAATACAATACTCACATTAATAAACATCAATAATAACACATAGTGATCCATAATTAAATCGAGAATAATATCCAAAAATAATACATAATTAAAAAGTTATTACAATATACATGCATCTACCTCTTTGAACCCCCAAACTGGTTGAATAGTCGCTTTGACATGTCGTTTATTTTCTTCTCCATTACAGAGGACATTTTCTTCTCTAGTTCTTTCGATATTTCTGCCCGTAAGCGCTCTTGCTCCATTTTCATGCGTTCCTCCTGCTCCAACCGAATGCACTCTTGCTCCACCCGCTACTCTTCACGGTGGTCCCTCAACGTGGCCTCCATCTCAGCTTGCTTCTTCATAAATTCTTGCAAGTCTTTTTCTCTAGCGGCTCTCATAGCTTCTATCTCATCCCCTGCCTTCATCAGCTGGTGTTGTAGATTAGAAGACTGTGTAGTTAAAGTTGATGAAGGCGGAGGCTTAACCGCGCGTCCTAATCCCTGAACATATCCCGACTTCTTGCCCAATATCTCGAAATATTCTTCAATTTCGGTGTAACGTTTCCCTTCTAAATCACACTGGCGCTGAGATGGAGAGGAGAGCGTAGAAGGCAAGAGAGACGAGAGATTAGAGAAGAGAGGAGAAAAGAATGAGACTGCCCCCAGGGGGTTAAGACGCAAGTGCAACCCTAGATAAAAATGCACAGATTTGGTCTAATCCAAAACTGTGAGTTTTGGTTAAAAAAAAGGTAAGTTTCACCACAGGCGGAGCCAAGGGGGGCAGTGGGGGCCACCGCCCCCCTTGGCTCCCCAAAAAAATTGTTTTTACATGTTTTTTTTAAAAAAAATTTTGTCAAGGCCCACCCCCTATGGCTTGCCCAGATGCCTCAGCTCGCCCCCCCTTTGACGCCCAATCAGCCCAGCCCAACCCTATTTTTCTGTTTTTTTAACTTAACTGAGGGTGAAACGTCTTATGTAAGTGACCTTTTTATGTAATTATTAGGTGAAAGTCTCTCATGCGACTTTGATTCAGAATCTAACTGGTTTGTGGATAATGATACTGTAAATTAACAAGTAAACTCTCATCCATATTAGCTTCTGTAAAGAGTCCTCTTAGCTTTTATTTTAACTTTCTGTTAAAAAGTATATAAGATAGTACATTGTCTTCATTCATATTCTTCTGTAACAAAAAATAAGAATTACCAATGCATCTGAAATTTTCGAGTCCTAAGCACCTAATGGAAGAAATAATCTGGAAGACTTAATGTTTTCCAAAAAATAATCACTGATCCAATGGTATTAAAAGCAAGTTGCTGTAATTGGTAAGACACTTTGGATCGTGGAGTCTTATAACATCGTCCGCGCACGGGCAATTACTTTCACCTAATAATTACATAAAAGGTCACTTAGATTTTCTAGTTTTGGAATCTAATGATTTCATAGCAATATAATGGGGCATCAAACATGCGAGGTGAACTCCATGGGTTGAAGTCTCTCATTTTGAGGGATCATCCTTTTGCGACCTACATTCATTGTTTTGGTCACCAACTTCAATTGGTTGTTGTGGCCACTGCAAAGAATAACATCCAAGTTTGTGAAGCATCGGTTGCAGGATTTGAGGGAGAAGGAATGAGATGATTTTTTTTGGAAGAAGTCAAAACTTTTTGCGTGAATAATTCTATCACTGTACCCAATATGGAAGACATTATTCCAACTCGTGGTCGGGCTCGGCGTGGAGGGCAAACAATTACTTCTTTGCATCATTTTCGTGTGGAAGTGTTTTGTCAAGTTATTGATTTGATCACCTAAGAGATGGATCATCGTTTCACTGAAGCAAGTGCGAATTTTCTTCTTTGTATAGCATGTCTTGATCCAAGAAACTCGTTTGCAGCTTATGATCATTCTAAGTTACTTCGTCTTGCTGAGCTTTATCTAGAAGATTTCTCAGTAATTGATCATGTTATACTTAGAGATCAGCTTCGAAACTACATTTATGATTTGAGAAGTCATGATGTTTTTTCTGGGCTTCAAGATATTGGAGGTCTTGCTGTGAAAATGGTTGAGACGAGGAAGCATACTCTATATCCATTGGTTTATCAGCTGATTAAATTTGCATTGGTCTTACCAGTTACGACTGCAATCGTTGAGAGAGTATTCATTACGATGAAGTTTATCAAAACAGACTTGCGTAATAAGATGAGAGATGAATGGTGAATGATAGTATGGTGTTATACATCAAAAGAGTGATTTTCGAAACTATCGAGAACGAAGCTATTTTGCAACGTTTTCAGAAGATGCAAAAGCGTAGGACCCAATGTCACCTCTTAGTATCCGCAAATAGTACGGTACGTGTATTTCAATATATTTAGTATTTTTAGTCTTTAATTTTTGATATTTTAACTCTTAAGATATTTTTTTGCATTACATAATTTTTTTTCATTTTTCTTTAGGAGTTTGCCCCCCATTGTTTGTGGTTCTGGCTCCACATGGCATGGTCCTGTGATGGATCCAAACTGGTATCTGTCTTTGATGATCGTAGGTGAATTAGTTTCTTAAGTCCTACCAGTCTAATATTAGTTTGTCCGAGTCCAAATAGTAGAGCAAGATTTGTGAACCTGAACCGGCGAGGAGGTAAGGGAGAGTAAAGAAATGGGAGGGGAGGTGCAGAAAGCAGAGAGCCAAGATTTCTCATAGGAATTCCCCACCCCGTACCCTTTCCAGGTTTAAAAAAAAAAAAAAGATTTTTATGTTTTTAAAATTTAAAATTTAACTTTAGTACTAAATTATAAGTTTTTATTTATTTTAGATTTTAATTTTTAATTTTAAAAATAGTTATATTTATATTTATTTTAATTACATTTGTCACATTGCGATTTCTAGTGCATTTGATGCAACACAGTACAATGGTTCAACGAATTCATTTCCTTCAAATATTATAATCCCTCATTAACATAGCAAACAGAGAAAAACTTATTTTAACCAAGAAAGTAGCAAAGAGAGTACAAGAGAGATTGTGCCTAGAAATAGTTATTTTAAACTTATACTATCGATGTTCAGCTATAAGAGATAATTTATTCCAAAGAGCCCACAGAAAACTATCTCATCATGATTGTGCCTATTTGGACTCATCGACTGGATTCCAGTATCTGTTGAAAAACCACATTTTATCTGCCTCCACAGCATATCCGTCTTGATTACGGTGCCAACTAAAGTAAGCATGGGTGCGGTTCTTGATATCGAAGATGGCATGACCAAAACTGGCCTCACGATAAGCTGAGTAGGCTGGCTGTGGTTCCGTCATGCTGCACCAAAGAAGAAGACATATCTATTAAACCATGTTGAAAAAAGGAAACCGCTATATCAATCCAATGCCAACTCTGTTACTCCCTAATTATTAGTCTTACTTGGTAGCTAAGCCTTCAATATTCCCTCCGTCACCAATGGTTATGTACACAGGCGCTGATTGGTCTTTTACAGGAGTGCAAATACCATTTACGATGTTGTAGGCGACATTTGATACCCGCTCCTGCGATATTTATATATATATATGTCAGTCAGTTGTCAATCAACACCAGAAGATATGGAAACCTCAACCACAGAAAACGTCTATATACGCATATTGAAATAAAACAATCTTGACTTGAGTCTGCTGGGTGGACACACAAGACTCTGTGGGGCGCATCATTTTAAAAGAAGATTGCAGATTGCAGCATTCGCACATATTTCTCCCGTCCCAACATGTTTTGTTTGCCACAAAATCTTAATACATTTTGGGAACCAGGTGCAACAAAACTGCTAAGTTTTAACAACATTTACCCTTCACAGATTTGAGGAACCAAGGAAATTAATTAAAGAAAATCCACCAGTATTTGAGAGAAAACCCCAAAATCACACTTCATACTTTAAAAACTAACAGTAAGGACTTACAGATCGCTCGTAAGCGTGAACATGACCAGCAAAGACAACATCAACTTTGTACTTCACAAACCATGCTTCAAACATCACTCTCATAGTTTCCCCTTCCATATAGTGATAGTTGTAGCTGTTGTACCATGGGGAATGCATTAGCACAATCAACCAAGGTGTCTCTGTCCTATTAACTTTGGGCAGTTCCTGTTCAAGCCATGTGTATTGCGGGGTATATTTACCTGGAAAAGGTAACGATAAGCAAATTCCTCTTCATTTCAAAGACAATGAATGCCTACTGGAGTTGAGTAGGGAAAACGATAAATAACCATATGCCATTATCAAAGCACTATTACTATCGAAACAGAGTACTATGGTAGCAACTTTGCTACTTGATTTAACCACTTTAATTGGGAAGTCATCGAACATAGATTCCACGTTTAAAAAGAAAAAACCGACAAGCAATGTCAGTGAAAGATACTAAAGCAGACTTCACTCATCTCTCACCACCACGGAGTATCTCTCAAACCCAACTCCCCCCCCCCCAACAAAAAAAAGAGAAAAAAATAATCAATGACTATTTTAATAAATTTAAATGGCAGGCGAGGTATGATCAAGAAAAGGAACGGTACTTTAAAAAAACGTGATTGGCACTTACGAAAAGCAAGGAATATTCAAATCAAATCCCTCCCTAATTAATTGTCTTAACCAAAATGCATCAGAAGTTCTTGCAGCTATTTCCGTGCCATATTGTGTAACAAAAATCAAGACCACCAAAAGATATGAAGACTCAACTTGCTAGTCTGGACATATGTCTATGAGCATCCAAAAGAAAAAGGCATGCTTACCATATGCTGAGTAGGAAGCCAGGACTACGATGTAAGCAGAAGCTCTCTTGATTGAATACCAAAATGGAGCGGTACTGTTTGAAGCTCTATAAGGCACATGATAGCGGTGACTGTAAGGCTTAAAAGGTTTGGTCTCTCCCTGCAATCCAAAATATCATTTTACTTTTAGAATTTTGGAAACCAAGTGCATAAATTATGAATAAAAAAATCATATCTAAGATGCCTAGAACAACAAAAAGAAAAGCAGAAATACCATTATTCAGCAATACAGAAGGCAAAACGGGTCAAACTACGGATCATTTTGGCTTTCCCATGATAAGGACCTCTTATGCTCTCTTGGGTTTCTCTCCTCGTAAGTAAGAGTAATAATACATAGCAACCAAAAGGAGCTTTAGTGTTGAATGAGAACAACTCAGAGGGAATGTTGTGCGTTTTCTCTGTTTGTGGGAAAGTGTGTGAAGAGTGAAATTTTTCAATACTTGGGTTTCAAAGGATGTTATCTTGTGAAGCATTTTGAGACAGATGGCTGTTAAGGCATTGAGAAGCAGCACTCAGATTAGAAAAGAGCTGAATATAACCTAGTAAAAAGGAATTGCTATAACGTTAAACAGGACAATGAAATATCAAATGTGATTCTTACAATTTCGGGGGCCAAACTGAGCTCGTGATTCCCTGCAGTCCATATCCAAGGTTGATAAGCAACACTTCTCTCAACGAACCGTCCCCATGTATCCCATCTAACATTGTCCTGATTTGGATAGTGATCTGCATAAGAGAGGTCCCCCACAAACAACACTGTTTCCCCCTTCTGTGGATTTTGCTCATAATGAGCAAGAGTCCTATTTGAATCAAAACTCTGACCAAGATCCCCTGCAAAAGATAGCAGTTAGTTGATAAAAGGCATTGAATGTGTTCTAAATACCAACATGGAGAAATCAAACCGAACACATAAGCAAACGTGCTAGCACACCACTCTAAAAATTAGACCCATGCAAGGGAAGTAAGAACCAATAATCAGCCTAAAAACTATAAGAACAATAAAATTTGCTCGAACCACAAAGCCAATGACAAATGTACACCAACTGTTTGGTGACCTCCGTTTTCCAGATTTTGTACAGAACACTTACCTATGAGACCAAAAGTATAAGGCACATCAGGGCCAACTTCGGGAGGAGTTATAAACCAGAACTTCCGTGGAGTGTGCCCAATACCAACCACATAGTAATATTTGGTGTTAAACTGCCCAAAAAAGATTTAATCAAAATATGATATAAGGTTTCTGCACTAATAGGTTCATGATGCATATTTACATATGTATCTACATACACATCATAACTCAAGTTTCACATTGAATTCCCCGGTAGTTCTACATAGAAGCAGAACAGGAACAGAACAACGGTAGGATAATAACATTACAGCAATCGAATGAAACATATGTATGGAAAATTTCAGTCACCTTCAACTTTCTGATGGTTGTGTGATGAATGTAACCAGATTTGTAATTGTAGAACTCATAGGTCAGAGCTTTGCCTTTTGCCTGTTTCTTTTCCTTGCTATTTTCACTCCAGTAGATGACAGTACTGGAGCCCGGTTCATCCACCGTCACCCATGACACTATCACTGCGTTCCCCACATGGTCTCCTTGTGTTATATGAACCTAAATTCATAGCACCCACGTATCAATTGAGGAAATAAAATTTCTGAAAACTAACCCCATCCAATAACGCACGAAGCTTCTCCCTCACCCCGAAATAAGAAAGTAATCATTAAGCCATGCGATAACATAGTTAAACACCAATAGACGCTTTTCGAAGATGTTATTCATGGAACTATTTAAAAAGAAAATCCGACCTAGAAAAACCTATCAACAATAAATCGATGACCAACAAAATAGAGAAAGAAGACTGATAATGAGGAGAGAAGTACCTGTTGAGGTGCATTATAGCCGGCAGGGACTTTGAAGACATCGCTATCCAGAGGCATATCTATTGTCTTCTCAACTTTCCTCACGAAAGTGCTCGTCATACCTCCATTGCACAAAGCCACAACATTCAAAACCAAAATAATTGCTATCAAAGAAGAAGAAAAAACAGAACCCAGTAGACCCATCTCGAATCTCGATATTCTTCTGCACACTCCAAGATCCAAGACCCTCTTCTTCTTCTTATATAAGATGATTAAATTGGCTTCTGGTACATCAGGAAAATGCGCGGAATATTCAGAGCTCCAAACAAATATACAATTTAGATGTCAACAAGAAGAATGCGGAACAACGGGGTTTCCTTGACCGGCGCTCCTAGGAAATGAATGAATAACTAAATAAATCGGTAAAACTATATGATTCGTTTTTCGAGTTGGGGAAAATATAAAGACCCGTACAAAGTTGACTGCGGACTTTTGAAGTCGCGGGAAGCTGTGTATAACTTCCGCCGAGTTCATTGACTGACAATGATAACGACGACTAAACGCCGATTCACGATTGGGATAGGATCTCTGGGCTCTTAGGAAAGATAAGGTGGTCCAGTTACTAACAAGTCAAGATGGAGCTGGTCCGTGAGATTGTATTTTGGGTAAAAACGTCGTTCTCTGGTCTTCAGGAACTCAGAGATTTGGCTCGAGTTAAGAGGCTAACTTTTGGTCTCTTTCTTCTGTTTCTTTTAATTATTCGTTTTCAAGTATTGGAGGATCATACATTTTTTACAACTTTTTCCTATTTTTTCTGCATATTTTTTTATTTAATTTATCAAACAACAACTACAAATAAATAACATGTCGTATTGATCCTTACCCCTAAGGACTACTGCAAAAGAAAGTGTTTCCTAACCATTGGCGGATGAATTGAACCAGAGTTAAAATAGAATTTAGGGTATGTTCGGTTGGCAAATTTTTGTAGGATTTGCATCCTATTTTTATATTTATTATCCAAAATTACAAAAGAAGGCATGTATTCTAATACAACACTTTATTATTTTTATTACAAACATCAATACATTTTAACAACTTCTGCACGCATACCAATACAACTTTAACATCTCCTAAATATTCACAATTTTATTATAATCCTACAAATTTCTTCCAATAGAACATGCCCTTAGTTATTCACCAAAAATAAATAAATTTTAATATTTAGATTCGGATGGTGATATTTAAGCATTCACTATTTACAATCCATTTATAACAAAAAAGTCAGTTACCAAATTACCAGAAAAAATAGAGAAGATATTTATCAATAACAACTCAATAGAAAAAAAAACGACCCAAAAAGTGATACCATGTTCTTGCTAGAGGATGGAATATTGCTGTTAGCAGTAATGGATTATTTAAAGGGTTAATGTCCTTTTTAGTCCCTAGGTTTTGGGGCGGTGTTCTTTTTAGTCCCTAGGTTTTATTTTTGTTCAAAACAGTCCCTAGGTTATTTACGTTTGTCTTTTTAGTCCTTCCGTCCAATTCCGTCACTCCCGAGCCCAGTCAGCTAACGGCGGGACACGTCACACCCAATAGAATTTAGCATACACACGCTATATATATATATAGAATATATAGATGCCTTAATTAAGAGGGTGTTCGGCAGTGGCGGAACCAGGAATGAAAATTAACCCGGGCGAACTTTTAAAGTAAAATAACGGAAATTTTTTTGTATACGTAATGTAAAAAATTGTCTTAGAGTTACAATATCAAAAAATTAGTTCTTCTAACATCTCTAATGCAGGTGTCAAGCTGATCTCTAAGTACCACGTGATCAATTGTTGAGAAATCTTCAGGGTAAAATTCAACAAGACGACATAATCTATCAAGATCAAATGCTGAGAATGAGTCTCTTGGATCAAGACATGTTATGCAAAGAAGTAACATCATACTTGTTTTTGTGAAACGATTATTCATCTCCTGAGCAATCAAATCAATAACCTGACATAAGACTTCCACACGAAAATAATGCAAAATAAGTAATTGTTTGCCCTCCACGCCTCGAACGACCGCGAGTTTGTATAATGTTTTCCATATTGGGCACATTGATAAAATTATTCAAACAAAATGTTTTGACTTCTTCCAAAAATTGGGCTCAACTAAGGTTGTCCTAGGCTCAACAACATCACAATCCAACCTAAAAACTACTACACAAATAACATCTCTTCCTCCGGTTTCCTTCACAATCCAACCTAGAGTTAAGCAAGAAATGAAAAAAAAGTTTTAAAGAAAGGAGATTACCTACCGCAAATGTCCTTCCAGCAAATAAACAAGTATATTGGCAAAGTTCAAATGTGCTTCCAGCAATGGATTTTGATCTTTACTACACAAATCCACATAAAAGAACAATAAGTTAACAAGTAAATATTTAATTTGCTACATAATTTATTTCCCAGCAATGTAGGAACATAATTATCTATAAAGAATAATAACTGAGTGCGAGCATAATTATCTATAATAATAAAAAAGTGCAAGCATAATTGAAATAAATAGAAATTTACTATAAGAGATGGATGAAAGTGACTGATTAAAACACATTCACACTATATGGATGTCATTAGAAGAAACATTGAAAATCCAAACAATCAATGTGATCTACCCAGATATTAGGGAGTCTATATGCGTTTTACTAGAAAATGGGGAGGAAAAGAAAATCATTAGAACTGCATATTAATATAAGGTAGAGTTTCAATTTATATATGATAGATTTACAATAGTACTATGGGTAAATTATTCTTAATTGTACTACATCACCTCCCTCCCAAAAAAAGTAAACAAAAAAAAAAGACTGCTCCTGTAAAATGGAAGGGAAAAAACTACAGTACCAGCAGAAGCAGGAACTGAGAATGCAGAAAGTGCTCATGCAAAGGTATTACGCAATAACAAAAACCCTAAGCTCGTCTCTGTCTCCTCTGGTAATGTGGGTATCTGCATCGAGATACGTGACTTCAAATTCACCACTTCCAATATTTGATGGAGGCCTTAACACATCTGGAATCCGCGGTATCTCGAATGGTGGTAATTGTGAGTCTGTGACAAGTTTCCACAATTTCACTCGCCTTTACTTTATAGATGTTTTTTCAAATGGATTTTTATTTTTGCAGATCCTATTCCCATTAAAAGTGAAAGCTCATTAACGATGTTCGTTTTCTCATTTACTACTCAGAGAGTCACCCGGGCGGGCTTATGTTGGCCTGGGCCAACCAGGGCGGCCCAGGCCAACTTTTTTTTTTTTTTTTTAAAATACATTAATTTTTATTTTTTTTAAAAAAAATACATTAAAAAAAAAATTTTAGGGGCGGACCCCGGGCGGCCGCCCAGGCTCGCCCAGGCCTGGGTCCGCCCCTGGTGTTCGGTTATGAAGTTTTTTGAGAATTTTAGTATTTTAAAAATTTTTAAGTGATGTTAACTTTATTGATATGTGTGTTTTAATTATTTTTATGTAGTATTAAAAATGATGTTTCATCGTATAATTTTTTATATTTTAAAAATTTAAAAAAATACTAAAAATTTTATTTAAATTAACATGCTCTGAGTACTCAACGTGAGATGTGGGGGGAAGCGTAGTGTGGACCAAGAAGAATCGCGACGACTTAACGGCTGGACGAGTCCTATAAGGCTCTTGTCATAAAGCTTTAAAGAAATTTTTATTGTAACTTTTTCCACCTTCTCAAAATCTCATTCCCACCTCAAGAACAGGCTTTTAACCACACTGCTTCAAATGAAAGCGAAAGAATGCCATTCCGTTTCGCTGATTTGTTGGACTTTTCTCGAGCACTGGAGTCGTACTAAAGCGTTTGTTGGCCGAACTTTCAGTGTCTTTATCTCACCATCTCGATTTTGTCTTGAGGTGAAGGATGGACGGATCACCCCCGCTGGCACTCCAAATATCTTCGACATGTGTCTGCTGTTTTCATTGTCTTTTTTTTTCCTCATTGGTTAATTGGTATTACATACAATCTCGTTGATACCTTTCCAACATTACCCTCGTTGTGAACATATTTGGACGTTTAAATAGGTTGGTATGGAAGTCATTTCCCATCTGCAAGGTATGGATCAAATTGGAATTTGATGGTTTCGAAGATGTTAATTTTTTTAAAAAATTCTATACATGTTCGGTGGTAGATTTTTCGGATGCACGAAATATTAATCATCAGGATTTTTTTCGAATCAAACAAGAAACGAGCATAATTTTTTTATGGAAAATGTCCCATACTAAAAATCTCACAAAATAAGAAAATATTAATAAGTGGAGCAAAGTATGGCGCTAAGATTTAAACGGTAAATTTAAATGAATCTTGCAGCACATTTTTTTTATTTTTTATTTTTAGCAACGAAACTTTATTAATGAGAAAAACCGGACCCTTCGAGCGGATTAAAAACCAGCAATTGTTTGAGAAGGAAGGGGGTAACTGGTAAGAGATCAAGAAGTGGCTGCGCGTGACTTTTACCAACACAGTCAGCAGCGAATGCGCGTGAGAACGGGAAATAGATTCTGGCACTATCTTTATCCTCGTTGTCGGCTAATTTTAATTAGCTGCTACAATCCACGACTGAATTGTGGTACGGTACTAATTAAAAAAACACAAAAATTGTCGTACAGTACGTTATATTTAATTACTCCATCTATAAAAAAAATAGAAACGCGCGGTTTGTTCTATAATTTTTTAAAGTTTATTACAACTTCAAGATTGGAATATAGGATGACATTTCTATAACAAACAAACAAAACAAAAAACAGAAAATGGCACTTGATTATAAATAGGGAAAAATGTGTTAAGCATGTAAACAATGCGATTGTTTTCAAAATTTTATCAAAAGTTTTTTTAAAATTTTATTTTGATATTAAAAATATTTTGAAACATAAGAGATACAGATTGATTTTTGCCCAAATATACGAGGCGTACTATGATGTTTTCCAATTTTTTTTATTCTGATATTTCAAGTCTGTGCGATCTCATTCTTTCTAACCTCAATCTCTCGTACAATTTCCTCGTGGTAGAATTTTTCACTTGCGTCTCTAATGACAATAAACATCTTAATTTGTCTAATTTTATACATGCTGAAAAAGATCAAATTCATACAAATCAAAATCAAACTTTACATACGCATAAAGTCAAAGTCGAGAAAATGTCCACTACATATCTCATATGAATCTCGTTAAAGAATTTTTTGAATTTGAAAGATGCATGAGATTGTTTTATATTACTTACCATTAGATTTTGATAGGTGAGATTTTATTTATTGTGGATTCCAATTATTTTATAGTCAAACATCATAAAATATATATTTTTTAAATAACCAAACACTAAAGAATATTTTTTTCCCTAAAAATATTTCAATGAAAGTTTTTTACATTATTGCTTTACAAGCAAACAAACAAACCTTTGGGGGTGGGGCGGGGAAGACGACACAAAAAGGCAGAATATACAGAATAATAGAAGAATGAAGAAAAAAGGGGAGGGAGGGAGAGTAAAAATGGAGTTTGGCGGCCGTGATGCCCTTGGCCCTCCACGGTACTCCACTACTCCTTGGACCTTGGTGATAGCCCTGCGGGCTCCATGGCCACTGGGTTCTTGAAGGAGCAACTTTCACATAGTTGACGTTTGTTTCTCTAATATTTTCGGGGCATGAAAATTTTTAGCAAAATAAACACTTCAAAATTTTAACTTTTACACATACACACTCTACCTTTCGCAAATCTCAATAAAGTAAAAAATCTCAAAATTTCGAAAATATTTGTTAAAATTTTGACAAACAAACACCCCAGTGTCCTCCTCGGCCATGGAAGTCAACAGCCAAGGAAAAGATACACATCGGCACTATTCGATCTAGAAAGTCTCAGTTCAGGACCCAAACGGGCCAAACCAATGAGGTCAAACTAAGGCCTAAGCATAAGGCCCAAATTAATTTCGCGCACAAAATAGTTAGGACTCAACCCAACCTGGGTGAGACCGACGCTCAAATCCACATTATATATTTTTTGTGACCCTTATCCCAAAAAAGAAGCAATAGAGTTCAGGACCAAGCCCACGTTATTGAACGGGCCCAAACATGACAATTTTGAGGCCCAACCCCCGGCCTAAAGATTTTGTATCTCATGTACACAGTAACACAGCATATCAAATTCAAATCACATACGTATAAGTTTAATGTTCCTATTTTTAAGCAAGTTTTAGACTTATTGACACACTAAAATTTTATCTAATAAAAAAATATATTTTCAATTAAATTATCTATTTTTATTATAATAAATATATAAAATTTATTTAAATCATTCTACCTCTACGTTTTCACCAATTCACGTACACTTATATTTGTAGTTTATGTTGAGCGCGGCTCTGCTGACCGAACCGCAGCAGAATTTACTGCAGTGACCCCGTCCCGTTTATGTCATATACACGTGGCTTAACGTATTGAAGTACGTTATCAAAATTTTTTTTTTTTCCTTAGCAGTACGTTATCAATTATTAGGGAAAAATAATGAACGTAATCAAGAACGCGCAGGCACGTATCTGCAGAAAGGCGAGTATTTGAAGGTTGAAGCAACTGACATGTCCTCGAAAGGGAAAAAGAGAGAAAATCTGTGAAACAATTTTGTTACGAAAATCCAACCCCAACTACCATTCCACCTCAGACATCTCAGCAAAATCGTCACCGACCATGTGTCCTTCTCTTGCTTGTTTCCCAGCTTGGAGAAACCTAGCAAAACCTGCGACCCAAACCTAAACAACCAAACAGCTAACATTCAACTCCAACACTCCATCTCCGCCACCTGTTCTCTTTTCATTGGCTTCCGTTTTTACCTCCTTGTCTCCTTGTTAAAGCAACCACTCCCCTCGTCAAACGCTACCTTTGGGCGTTTCTTCTACATCTCAGTTTGCTTATGTAGCGATCGTGTCCGTTGGTGGAAGTGGGTTCCGGTCATCCAGCGGTTGTGACATATTCAGTTTCTGATGGGTACTACAGGAAATTCGATCCCTTCCGAGGACTGTTAGCTTTATAAAAGACCACCCCCGTACTCCCCAATAGCTGTCCCCCCTTCTTCCTTTCTATCCGAGCCAATGGATTGTCGTTTCTCTCTCTTCTCTATCCTCTTTTTATTCGTCGTCGCCGCCGCGACGACGTCTCTGGAGGAGGACTCTGTTCTCTCTGCCAAATCCGAACCCCTCATTCGGCAGGTCGTTGGCGGCGCCGATAACCTGAACGACCCGAGGCTGGGCGCGGAGCACCACTTCGAGCTCTTCAAGCGGAGGTTCGGAAAGTCGTACAAGTCGCAGGAGGAGCACGACCACAGATTCAAGGTGTTCAGGGCTAACCTGCGCCGTGCACGCCGCCACCAGAGCCTGGACCCGTCGGCGACTCACGGCGTGACTCAGTTCTCCGATTTGACCCTGGCCGAGTTCCGAAGGACCTTCTTGGGTCTCAGGAGTCGCCTCAGGCTGCCCTCCGATGCCAACAAGGCTCCTATTTTGCCGACCGATAGTCTTCCTACCGATTTTGATTGGAGAGATCGTGGAGCTGTCGCCGCCGTGAAAAATCAGGTTTCATTTCTCTCTCTATTTCTTCCTTTTTTTCTGCTGCCACTAGCGTTTAGTTTTGATTGAAATATCTTTTTTTGTCCTATTATGTTTAAACATGTACTGTACATGTGATTCTGGAGAGTTTATACGCTCGGGTTTGGTGTTTGATCTGCGTCTGGAGTTTGAATTTGAGTTTTTCCGTTATGTTCATTTTGGGAGTTGGTTCTGGTGTTTGATTTCGGGGTGTTGTTTGCGTTGACTTTTGATCTTCAGCTATGAAAGATAGTTTTTTTAAAAGTAGATAATTTTATTTATTTGCTTGTCTATTTGCATATTCTGATTATTGTTTTGGGTGGTTGCGGGGGAATAGGGTTCATGCGGATCATGCTGGAGTTTCAGCACTACTGGGGCCTTGGAAGGTGCAAATTTCCTTGCCACCGGGAAGCTTGTCAGTCTTAGCGAGCAACAGCTTGTGGATTGTGATCACGAGGTTTGATTCTGCTGCTCCCTCTGTCTCTCTTAGCGTGGCTTTCTTCTCCTTCCCTATTTTTCATTCCAGTTTCTGCAACACGTTTCATGTCGGAGTAGATGATACTTATTTTATATTCATTTCCCAACCGAATGTAAATGTGCATATGGGTATTGTAGGTGTGATTGCGTGACTGCAATGTAATTGTTCTGCGGTTTCAGTTGCAAATTCTTCATAGAATTTACTTTTATGGTTGTTGAATGTGCAAGAAAAATTCAACGAGAAGTCTTGCCTTTTCACTACTGAATCTAGTGATACGGAGCCGGACTTGTCGGATTATTGGTGTTGGAAGAACAATTATGTATTCAGGGTATCTGGTTGGACGATGTTTATGTCTTATTTTGTGGTGAAACGGTGGTGTTCCCTTGGCAGTCATTGATTCTTTATTTTTTTTCCTTGTTGTTCCTGTCTTTTTGGGGTGATAATATGTGTTGATTGCCTAATGCACCAAGAACTGAACTTTGAATTTTTGGATAATTGAAGTTGAGGTTGGAACTGTGCTCTAATCTTGTCATTGTTGATGGTTGTTTATTGTTTTCTCATATATGGGGTGTACAATTTCTGCTGTGTCGCATGATCCCCCCCAACCCCCCAAAACAAGTTGCACAATAACTCAAGTTTGATGTATTAAACGTTTCAGTCTATACAATCTCTTAGATATTCATCTTTTTGAAACTTGGTTGACGAGCAGGTGTGGCCCGATCTTCTGTTGTTTTGTTTTGTCTCATGATAACCTTGGTGCAGAATTGTTGGTTAACAATGTTTCATTTCAGTTGTTTCATTGGTGGAGGGTACTACAAGAAATCTCAATAACATTCCACCCCATGTATATCTTATCTTTTAAATTGTGCTCCGATTTTGTATTCTTAACTCCGCACCTATGGCCTCTGTCCTGCTCGTCTTCTAAATAAAGCTTCCATTGCTCTTCAGTGTGATCCAGAGGAACCAGGTTCATGTGACTCTGGGTGCAACGGGGGGTTGATGAACAGTGCCTTTGAGTATACGCTAAAAGCTGGTGGACTTATGCGAGAGGAAGACTATCCTTACACTGGTACTGATCGTGGGACCTGCAAATTTGACAAGAGCAAGATTGCAGCATCAGTGGCCAACTTCAGTGTGGTCTCGCTTGATGAAGAGCAAATCGCTGCCAATCTTGTGAAAAATGGTCCTCTTGCTGGTGAGTGACATGGAACTTTCTGGTGTTTAGAGGGGCATCGAAATTTTATTACAAGAACATATACTGTTGGTATAATTTAGAAGACCTTGGCCCTAATTATGGAATTCTTGTTTTGCTTAAATGCAGTGGCTATCAATGCGGTGTTTATGCAAACGTATGTAGGGGGAGTTTCATGCCCATACGTATGTTCAAAGAGGTTGGATCACGGTGTATTATTGGTGGGCTATGGCTCAGCTGGCTATGCTCCAATTCGGATGAAAGAGAAGTCATACTGGATCATCAAGAACTCATGGGGTGAAAACTGGGGAGAGAATGGGTACTACAAAATCTGCAGGGGCCGCAATATCTGTGGAGTGGACTCCATGGTCTCGACTGTAGCTGCAGTACAAACCACCTCACAGTAGAGCGTGAACTCTGGTTGTGTTTGTTGCTCATAATGCCTGTACATATAAGGGGTGGGACCACCATATTTCAACTTGATGTCCTTGACTCTGTACTCCTTAAAATTATGCCAAAACCTCAGACTGAAAATGTCACTTGGTTTATTAGACAACTCAACTGGTAAATTTATATGCTTAGTAGTGCCAGTTCTTCCATCTTGGGTTTCTGTCAAAGTTTACAGAGTCGTATTCACGTTGGGGTAATAATACGACTAGCGTTACAACTGTCTATAACACAGTGGAAGGTGTTATATAGTTGTAAATATCTACTTTACTGTAGTATAAATTTTCTCTGTTTGTGTTAATCGGTTGTTGCCCTTAAGCATATGGAAAAGCAATTTGTTTTAATGGAACGTACTTGAAATTATATTGGATTATAATTCCTTTTCCTACTGTCCAAAGATTTATTTATAATAAGTAAGGTCAACGGCAATTAGACTCCTAAACAGACTCAACAAACTCCCTAAACTCGAGCAACATTCTACTAATCAACATTTGCTTCCAAAGATCAACATCCAATCAAATATCCTCAGAATTAGCTCCAGCCTCCTCTTTTGTTATCTTTTAACCTGGTCCTCCAGATTTTGCGGCTAACATGGCCTAATATCTTGAGTTTAGTTTCTAAAGTTCTCGAGGTCGAGGAAGAAAGTACGTACGGGATCTTTGTACCTGACAGACTCGGGTGCCGGTATCTCATGCTTCTTTGTCTCAAATCTAGAATCTCATACTCCATTTTTCACAAAACACTATTCTGTGATGGCACGCGGACTGGCCCATCTAAAACCATGATAACGGCCGCTATACAGTATATGATTAGCCGACACTGGTTAGAAAAACGAAGTGTTATTAACACAGCAGGGCAGTTGCGCTTAATTTGCCCTACTGACATCTGACTCGTCAGATCTCGGTTTCGGGATGGGCCTGAGATAACCAGGGCTGTGTGAGAAACTACAGGTAAGGACTCAAGTGGCAGACTTGCTCTTCTTTGAATGGACTTCTGTTGGACGACTGTCCTATGCCACAAAAAGATTCGGTGCCCTTTAGCTGCCAATGAGTCCAAGACAAATGTTCTGATGCGGTAACTAGATCAAAGACAAACTATAAATAGCCGCTGTTCGGTGAACACATGGAATGCAATCATTAACCATCAAGTCCATTTAATCGTAGAGAGATCTTATTACTGCCGATTTAGGAATCATTTCCTCAAATTCAAGCACACACAACTGAATGTCAGCTACTCTGACCAGCTACATATTGTAGGAGCCTAGTATGTTCCTATATAAATTATAATATACAAATAGAAAGCTGTTTAAATATTCTTATTACTAGCCGCTGGCCTAAGTAGGAATAACTTGGGACAAATAAACAAGGAGACTGGGTGGTGCTCAATGTGAAAAGCTGTCCCAAACCCCAATCTAGGTGCACTCAACCCTGTCATGTCCAAAAGAAAGAATCGAAATGGATCCATACCTATGCACACACGCCTCCATTCTTTTCAATCATGACTAAGAGTTTAATCCACAGCCTCACTCATCTACATCATTAAGCAATGCAAATGAGAATGGACAGAACTTGTAGCCGTCTCCCTCATAAAACTTGTTTTGGAACTCCACCCAGTGAAGTCGCAGAGCGTGTAGGAAAGCACTGAGGGTTTCCATCACCAGCAGCACACCAATAGTAGCGCAAATAAAGATGAAGATGCCAACTATAAAGATGATGATGTTGTTGTACCTGTAACACATGTAACCGATTAGAATTCTATTTGTTTCCTCTGCTTCTTATACTGTTGATTCCAAGTACAGGGAATAATCCATCGACTGATCAGAACCAAAGGAAAAATGAATGACCGCGGATCCGCATGTGTTTCAACATCAATGCTCAGTGGTCTATACTCTTCATTCCAACAGTTCATATGTGAACGCTCGAGACCTGCTATATTTGACTAATTAAGAGCAAGGAATAATTGTGAAGTTACATACCCCCAAGCAAGTAGGAGAAGTTTGTCATAGAACACACTTGACAACTCCGAGTGTGCAAGACTGTACAAATTGAAGAAACAAGATCAATTGATAATTAGTCTCCACTCACAAATACAAAACGTACACGTGCAAATATAATCTTTTGGATAAGGTGAATGATATCTTTGTAAATGTGGGCGTGAAATGAATAGCACAAGGGCCAATTGGTTCATAGAGTTTCAAAAATTGGAATGTCAATTACTTATAAAAAATAATAATTGGAATGTCCATTGTGGAGAAAGGCTCTTCTTTCTTTCTCCCCCTCCCTCCCTCCCTCTTCCCCTTTCCTTTCTCACTCTTCTTTTTTTCTCCTTCCCCAGGCCAAGGCTAATTTGAGAATCAAAGGGAGGGCCCTCTTGGTACCTATAATGAGCTCTGCTAGATATACGACGATAGGGCTCACACCAGAGATGTGCATTTTGCCACAATTCCATAACAAATTTAGCTAGTGTCCCTTGTGCAGAAGTACTTGTAAAATTAGCCACATAAATGTGTCAAAGTAGGATGTACTATTTCTTCAAAAGATACTTGACGAAAGATTCCTGTCAGATTTGATCTATGCATATAAGCTCATCTTAACATATTAAAAGTTGTCTAGAGGTAGCTACATGGTTGTCTACAGAATAGCTGTCCATTGACAGGTCTTGCCACCACCACAGCTTGGCTTGCCCTTTGTGTTAACCAAACATCTAAATCCCCTTTATTCTCTACCAATACTCACCGGGAAGAGCATGGTGGGAAGGAAGTTTCATATTCCATTTACCTAGTTTCATTAAGAAGTTTCGAGCTTCACTGGTTAAGAAGTAGGACCTTTCAAAAAGATGACATTCTTTACCTAGATTCGAAGGTCATATGGTTTTTGCATGTTACAAACAGGGGTCTTAATTGGTCAAAAGAGGAGAAAGCTCACGATGAGTATGATGAGGTCGCTGTAATTGCAGCATGATATGCTAAAACACAAACACAGACACATTCATAGACAGCTGAGATTGTTGAAAACATTGAAGTCTACAGCAAGATACCTTAGGGCCCATAGACGAAGATAAGAAGCCGTATTCGAGACTGATCCGAGGACAAACTCTATAGTATGTATTAGTTGGTGTACAAAAACTTCACCAAACTCAAACTCCTCATGACCATGGGGATCATGGTTCGACTCCAATTGAAAGGTGTCCTCTGTGCTCTGAAGGGGTGCGTAGGAGTGGCCTCGGTGCCGCTGAAGTAACAGAACTATCAGAACAATCAAATTGGGCAAGAGAATTGGTAACAGCCATATAGAAAATCTACAAGCATACATCTTGGTGCTGCTTCTTCAAAAGAAAAGGCTTTGGAAGTAGCATCCAGGGAACAGCAACAAGGGCTAGTAATAGTAGCACAATCTGGCAACACAAGGAAAAATAATGAGGAATGGCACGCATTATAGTTGAACAAATATGTCAATACCATAAAAACAAAAAACAAAAATCCAAAGAGAGAAACCTGCACAGTCTTCTGGCCAACAAAAAGCTGGTTTTCTCCCAGATCATCAGTAGGACTGAGGAACATGTATATCATTATGTGGTATAGATCAGCTTGTGAACCAGTGCACCACTTCATAAGGATGAGAATGGAGAGGTAGCCAAACAAACTGTTTAAAAAAATGATCTGGGGAACAAACTGGAACCTGAAATAACACAGCTAAACGTAAGTTGACATCAACAGCAAGGCAAAAGAAGGGCAATAAGATTAATACATAAAGGACATATTCGTGGCCTACACACATGACCTGATGTGTACATTTACTCACTATGGTAGCTGTTGAAAAGCTTAAAATGCGATAATCCAGAGAAGAGAATGTTACCAGATATTCAGGGTATTCCCAAAGAATATGGCATTGCAATAGCTTAACATGATTCCAAGGTTCATTTGAGCTACCCCAATAAGGATTGACATTTTCATCTTCAAAGAGTTTAGGAATGGCAGCTCACTACGGCTCCCATGCCATACAGGATCTACGCCAAATGGGTAAGCAGGACGCACCTTAATCAAGCCCACAGTAGTAGCATCTCTGAGAGGAAGAAGAGAAGCGAGGTGGGGGACAAAAGAAAAAAGCTTTTAGCTTAATAAGCGAGCATATATAGTACCACTCACCGCAAGAGTTTACCCGTTTACCTGCAAGAAAGATCACGGCATGCATATGCTGAGGGACCGAACAGCTCAAATGGGACCGAGAAGAATTCATTGTAGATCAAGCCTGTGTAGATTGAGAATATTGCCATCATCAAAATACAGTAACGACCACCGAACATCATTTCCATAATGTCTCCAAGCTTCTGTAATTAGCAGAAAATGATTCAATTAGATTTTACCACAGAATTATGAACATTAAAAAGAGAACTGCAGATTAGACCATTTATCTTACAGAAGGTCACACATCAAACAAACCCAGGATGATGTGTTCACTTTGCAACTTAAAATTATTTGCAAAATCACGTTTTTTAATTACGCCGAGGTGATTCTCTGCCATTGATGGGTATATTCACACATCATACACGTATATATGTTTGACTTTGCAGGATTTAATTAACGAGACATTTCCATTTAAATTTGCCTGAGTTGTCGCGCCTTGATAGAGGCATGAGACACATTTTACAACAGCTTTTTAACTGATTAAATATTTGTTCAATCCCATTAAACCATGCTGAAACTTAACGGACACACATGCTTTTATTAATTCAGCAGGTTCAGATTTATATCAATGGATAAAAGCCCACAACTTGCATTAGAAGGATATCAAGTGTACTAGATGCCATGACATCTGCATCTGCTATAAGCATAGATATGGTTCAAAATAAAAAAGCCCAAACACGATGAGAAGAATTTCTTCCCCAGAGGACCAGAAACTGCCTAGTCCTGTAGATGAATCAAAACATACAGGTGGTGGGAGAGTATATCATCTCTGAAAGCAGCCAAATAGCAGAATCTGTCATGCAATTTAGACCTAAAAGTACAGATAGCGCCACAATTCCAACCAATTGTGATAACTGCTCCGTATTTCGAGTGCAACAGCATTTAGAAGATTCAGGCAAACAAAAACATGCAACAGATGTCACAGCAACTATCAAATTGATTTGATCGTAAATGCAAAATGAAGAACATCCACTTACCAAATGATTGAGTGTAATCCAATCGTGCAGGCAATGAAATAAATGCCAGAATGGGCCAATAAATTTATATTACTGTTCTCCATTTAATCTATTAACACTACAGGCAATCATAACAAAGTTCTAAAGATTACCTGGCTAGAATATTTCCTCTCCCTTGCTATTAAGAATAATGTTGCAAGTAATAAGCATATTCCATGGCCCCAATCACCAAACATGACAGCAAAAAGAAATGGGAATGTAATGATAGTGTATACAGTAGGATTTGCTTCTTGATATCTAGCCACCCTGCATTTCCATGGAATAACAGATTTTTAGAATAATACATACGTCCACAACAAAATGATTTTCACTAGCCAAAATCTAACAGACCAAAGTAAATGCAAGCATATGTAGCATTTCTATGTTATTTCTCCATTTATCTATAAATGGGATCCAATAATTCTACAAATGCCCCCCTTAAATGGCTATACATTTGGGCTATTTTCCGATTTGCATCGTTTTAGTACAGGCAAAGTGAATATGGTGTACAACAACAGAGAAAGTCCCAAAGCCAAACCACAATTGGAGAAAAAGTGCACCTAGCCAAATACATAGCTTAACTATCAGCTATGATTTACCATGCATGGAATTCTAAACAGATGGAGTCAACCACAAATAGTTTAGATATGATCAACTTCTTTTGAGGATACTGCTTGGGGAGTTTATCTCAGCAGGCACTTAGCATCCACTTCACAGGTCTTCAATATCAACAACAATTGTCAACTTTTAGTAACGTGTAGTAACAGTGCTAGGGAGAAACTCACCCATATGCATCAACAATTTCTTGGAAAGGAGAAGTGAACTTGTTTGTCTGAAAATAGGTAGGTGGCAACTCCTTTGTTTGCAAAACCTGGAAAATTGCTCCAATCTGGGAGTTGGAGTCAAATGCTGCCCTCTGCAATGTCTCCTGGATCTGAAAAGGTAATGTCCAGAGTTGCTTTGAGTAGCAGACATAAGATTTCGCCCATACATCATAGATTAAAATTTTGATTCATGCTGGTAAGTGACAGAAAAAGAAGAATACCTGTTTTGTTGCAAAAACTGGACTCCAACCCTCACCAACAAGACACTTTTTCGTTACATCAAGGCTAAGCATGTTCAGGGTATGATATATGGATTTCTCCTTTCTCGCCTTCATAATTTAATGGAGCAGTGTTAAATAAGCAAAAACATTGCAACATAGCAATCTCCAAGTTATTCCATTAGCTACATAATTATGTGCTGAATATGATAAATTAAAACACACCAAAAGGTCCCACTGCTCAAAATGATCCGCAATAGTTTGTAGCAAACTGGCTCGTTGCATCTGTCCAACATCTATAGTAGTTTTCAACTCTGAGAGTCTTCCCGAAACCTGTACTTCAGATGGTTGGAAATATAAGCTTATATCGAGGAAGCTTGAACAGAGAAAGTCTCAAATATTCAATATGTTCCATGGATAGATTCAAGCTTAATTGCACTGCTGAAAATAGCATGTCAAAATTGGGACTAGCTCACAAATGTGAACAAGAAACAGGAAAACCTCTAACGGTGGCTAGAATATCCTAATAAACTGACTTATTTTTTTCCTTCAAAAAGTAAAGCATTCCCTAACCTATAAGCAAGCTCACCAGTACATGAAAAAATTGAGTTTCCCATAAATCCCACCACCATCCCCAAGTAAAGAGATCAGGCAAGAATAAAGCATCGAAACCAACCCCTCCCGTATCCTATCACTCCAATGCTAGAGCACCTCGTTTAACATTTTCTAGACATCCACAATATTGTTAAAGGCAAAAACATCTGGACCAATTGCTATGACAAGGATTAACCAAGATTTTGGGATGGGGATGTCTAAAGGTGGACCAACTGCTACCAAAAAGGATCATCCAAATTAATTGGATGGGTGATGATCAAAGAACAAGTGCTTTGATCCAAATGAAAAGGAAGCAGTCATGTCATTTTTAACTCAAGATAAACTCACAGACAAGCTTGCCAAATATTTAAGCAGGAACCTAGTCCAATGAGAGACATAAGAGTCATCGGCTCTAATTTTGTAAACAACCAGTTCTGTTGCCAACTTTATCTTTCCTTATTTGAAACCCAAATTAGCGTCTTCTTCACAAGCACTTCTGACTAAAGTAGAAATGGTTTCAGTGAAAACGATTACATGCCAGCAAATATGGTGGAGATCCATCTATACCAGATTCTAGTCAACTTCCAAAGCTTAATTGTCTTAGATATCAGAGGGAAGAAACCCACTGAGCCTATAGCATGTAAGCGAGACTTCTGTTTCCTTATCAGTGCAGCTCGAAATCAGAGTTCATCATGCAGTGTCTGACAGAGAAACAACTCGTATTTGAACTCAAGATCATTATTCATCAGATAGTGAAGGGCTCCTTCATGTCATCCATTAGTATTAACCTCAAATCCCAAAGGGCTATTACAGGTCATCCTTCAGTATCAACCTCAACACCCAACTTGACTTTTATTTCATGCATGAACTTAAGCCAGGCAAACAAACCGCCTTACTTCTAAGGATAGACAGAAAAGGTGGAAAAGGGTTTCGCTATCTCTTTTCTTTCCAGAAAACATGGAAGGAGTTGGCTGGAGAACCCCAACAAAAAACAATGGACAAAAAGGTGCATTTTCTCCCCACACCCATCACGAGTTAGGTTTCTGTGTTTGTTGTGGATTTATTTTCGTGTTTTGTTTGTGCGTGTGTATGTGGAGAAAGAGGGGAGGGGAGGAAAAGAGAAGGGTGGGGGGAAAGAGGAGGGGGAAGAAGGGAAACAACAAAACAAGACAAAAAAATATCTACAGGATGACCAAGGTCTGGAAAAAAATTGCATTGAAAGAAATTATGTATAAAAGAATAGCAATCTCCCAAATCACGATGTCCAACCATCCAAGCAAAATAAACACATACCTCGGTGATCATTTGAGCTTGTTTACGCAAGTCCTCACTAAAAGGATAACGGTTTGCTCCAAAAGCTTCGCATATCTTAAGAATTTTGTTCTTTGCTCGTTCTCCAGAGAAGAAGACAACAAATACATTCTTCTCAATCTGCACAAAGACATTTTCATGTTAAAGACAAATCCAAGTGTAACTTAGAAAACTAAAGTGATGGGCAAATAAATTTTATGTTAGAAGTAAAAAAAACATTGTTTCTTGTATCAAATAATGATTTCAGGTATACCACAGCTACATATAAGTCTGTCAGAAGCAGAAATAGTAAACCTCACATCCAAAACTTACTCATGTAGGGATACATGCGTGAGTCAGGCTATATGCATCAGCGAGCATTTAATTTGGTTAGGCCCTAGACACACATGCTCATGCACACATGACATGTAGTACCTCATCAGATTGTGCTACGTGACAGAAAACAAATAAATCACTTTTGTTGTTCGATGTGAAACAGTTACTCTCATTTCTGCGAGCCCAAATACATATACATAAAAACTTTTCAATCCTAGCCTCTCCACCTTACAATGAGCATAGGCCACCCTGAAGATCAAGATCGAAAAAATACTCCACACAACTTACGAAATGATTGACAATGAAAATCTTAATATATGCCAGCACGGGCCTTTGGGATGATACAAAGAATAAACAAAGATGAGAACCAAAACAAAAGGACCCCCGGATGAGAGCATTTCATCTACCTCCGGAGATAGATATCGTGTTTCCATATAAGTGGGATAAAGTGCATTTGCCTGAACATGTCATATGTAGCTGGAAATAGTGTCTACCTCGGGACCTTAACCACTAATGAAATTAGTAAAGGCCACAAACCACTATCTCCAACAATTACACCAGAATGCTGCAGGTACTAACAAGAGACAAAACAACGAAAGCACAGACCACGAACTCTGGATGCAAAAGATAACATGCTTCATGAGATTATTATTACCATAAACATAAATCCAATCACCATCATTTGGCTCCCATCTTTAGTAGAATATGAAAAAGACAGGAAAATAAAAATTGTTACTCACCTTCTCTCCAGAAACAGGATCAGTAACAGGTTCCTCAACTGCAGCCTGCCTTATGTACACATTACCCCTAGTAGCACGAAAGATAATCCTCTCCAATGCAATAGCCTTTGCCCTAGGAACAAGGCCTGTGATGAATCCCAAGTTAACTGGCTTTGATGAATCATTTGACATTTCCTTCAGGACATTTAGACAATAGATTAATTTCACTGAGTAAAATAATCTGCAGCAGATAATGCTAAGAAGATAAAACAGTAGTTCAAGCTTGTACTTGATCCAATAATAAAGGCGTATCCAAGGATTCTTCCCTAATGGGGCGCGATTCATACTCTCTCTGCTGTTCTGTGGCACTGTCGAGAGCTGTGTGAAAAATCTCACCAGCCTGAAAAAGAAATATTTCATTTCTTTGACTGTAAAGAAGTACAGCTTTACATCACAATGAAAAAAACTCTCTGAATGAAACAAGGTAAAATGAGGAATAACATGCATGTTGATCCTGCTTAGTTTCAATATAGAATGAAAACTATTCATTTCCCAATAACATTCTTAAACAGAGAATATAATAATGAGTACATCTATGAATTTAAGACTATGGCTCAAGTACCTCAATCAGTGCTTTTTAAGACTCCGCTACAAACACCTCAATCAGTGCACTGGCAATATGGGTGGTAACTAGACCTACATGATTACAGTAATTTGTAACGTGAGGGATTTTTGTGTGTTCCTTTGAACTTTTTCTCAACTGCAGACGATGTGGAGGTAGGTTGTACGCGACGTATATTCCATGTCGCGGGACACAACAATAATACAGGCTTCAAGTATGCAGCATGAACAGCCTCTTTTCCTATTCTTTAATTCTTTTATATTATGGGGGCAAGGTACTGTACACTTCCTACTCCAGTCATTTTGCCCAAAGGCCAGTGGCCTATCGTACTTGAATAAGTAGCTCCACAATTAATCAAACAAGCAAGGTCCATATTTAGGATGACGTATTTAGCCATTTCTATTATTGATACAAAACCATTAATGCTTCATTTTTCTTTCCTACTTGCCTTGGTGAGGAAACCACACCATTATGCGTTACATCTTCCCTCTTAACTGATTTTTATTTGTATGATAGACCAACTGTACCAACAACAGAAGAAAATGCTCCATAAGAAAAAATACAGGGAAATAGACATGCCACCTCAACATACCCATTATTGTAGCAAAGGAAACTGTACCTTCTCCAGAACAAGCTTATATTCCACCAGTTCATTATAAGCACGTTGCAACTTCTCACCATTTGCATTAATTCCGACCAGCTCTGCCTCAATTTCACCTAGTTTTACCTGTCACACTTACAAAAGAAGTTAGCGCAAAATAATAAAACAATTTTCAGGCAGGTATTGAAAATAATAATATACCTCTAAGTCATCCAAATTGTTATCAAATCCTGATATAGACTTTTTTGGACAAAAACCCGCCTTCAGCATTTGTTCCTTGAAAAACCGTAACTTGCGTGTCATCTCCGCACATTTTTTTATCTTCAGATGAAAAATGAACCAGTAAATATGGAGGCCACAAATTACACTTTATAACATACGATAAACCTTTCTAAACATTAAGAAGTACAAAAACAACATTAAAACTCATACAAATTTTTGTATCTAGCTGCAAGGAATCATGTGAATCTTATAAGATTCACTTGTGAGGTTCACTAGGAAGCAGATAAGAGGCAAATTCCTCATGTCATATCCTCCAAATCAAAATAAAAAACGAATCCTCCAGCCCACTAATAGTAACCCAAACTGTCACAAGCCAGAAAGACTACCTAAGTAAACAGATAACACTAAAACAAACAAAGAAGTAGATGACATGAAGGGCTGACCGGTTGATCCTCATCTTCCTGAAACTGAGATGACCAAATTAAATAGCAATAGCCTAGTAGGTGGTGTGGAGAAGGATGAAAATGATCGACTTAAATACAAAATGACATTGGAGAAAGAGCCTCATGCGTGTGCAATGGTCTAGCTGCTGTTCAAAAAAAAATTCCCAGTTTTTTGGTCACACCAAAGGTGGTAACAGACTCCAAACCCCAAAACATCGAAAACACATTATGATGAAATTGCGTAAACTTAGACTCATTCAACTTTTTCATGCCTTCTACGTTGAATTCCAGTGTAAAACAATAAGCACAGAAGCAGACAGCACCAGGATGACACCCATAGTGCTAGTAGATACCATGGTCGCTAATTTAGAACATGTATACCTGAGTAGCATAAGTCCGTTGAAATGGGCTCTTCTCCGCATTGAGCTGAAATAATTGGTACATCAGAAACATAGTGTGGAAAACCTATAGAACTGGAAAGAGGCTCAAAGCAACATGCCAATATATCATATGCATATATGTACAAGTATGTAGAAAGGAAGAAACCATTCGATCTCTTCTTAGCTCTTATATCCTTCACACAACTTCTTTCATGCCATCCTTAATAAGCTCCACAATTTTTGAGTCTCTATATGTCATGAGTTATAACTATGCATTGTATTTTCTCTCCACTCAAATCCTATCTATGGAAAGGCATAAGCTAGTGACTACCAAGGAGTCGATATACGGATATTCCTGAAGCTAATTACAGTAAGAATGCCTTTTTCGCCTGCATCTACTATGCACCTAGTTTATGACATTCTCATTTAATGAATAAAACTCCTCAGGACCAAAAATAACAATTACTGCACATCAAGTCGAACTTCTCCCTAAAGTGAATTTTCACTCAAAGGTCTGGTAATCAAATGAGTAAATATTTATGCTTATCCGCAACCAAGCCTCGCTCCCCCGATCAAACAACAACCAGTCATACTCGCAAAAAGTTATCCTAGCAGCAAAAATGACCACTAATCGTGTCTCAATTCTAGATGTCCTGATACTCGGAACCAGGCTAGGGTTTGTCCGCACAAAGGAAAAACAGATAGAGATAGCGTGTGTACGGACGTCTTTGAATTGTAGGAGGCCGACTTCACCGAGGTAGGAGATGGTGACATGAGCGGCCTCGATGGGGATGATGAGCTGGACCAGCTGCATCGGCTCTGACCTGAAAAGGTACATCGGAGGGCACCACCCTCGTCGGAGCTCTCCCATTTCTCTCTCACCCCTGCTTATATGTCTCTTTCTCTCTCTGTCTCGGTGTCGTGAGTCACAGAGACACCAAACAGTGACAGAACGATCGATCTCAGTCCCAAGTCTTACAAAGAACTAGGGAGGTTTGCTTACCGCCACAAACAATCTTCCACGTCCCTCTCCCTTTATTGTATTTGGGGGATTTTCTTTTAAATTACGTACTCCATTGTTATTCATATCCGGGACAAAAAAGTCTGGACCGACATGGGTCCGTAGAGCCTCTGGGCAATATGATTCCTGGACACGTGAGTCACATGCGCGAACGATTAAATTACTTTTATCTTTCGTTGCTTTTCTAATTAAGGAAAGCTAGAGTAAATAGAATATTACTTGCATATCCAATTATTTATCACTTCGTTCTTTCCCGATAAAAAGACCATCCTTTTCACCTAATCCACGGCCCCCGTCACTGGTTTATTTCACTCAATCTGTAAACGGGCAGCGGCGCTGGATAAAAATCGGAGACATTAGCACACAACACATGCGGATTAAAAAATGGAAATTTCAAAGGAACATACATGACTGACACTGACTTTTGTCAAGTCACGTTTTTATTAGAGATAATATGATAGTTAATTTATAAAATTTGATATTGACGGTGCCAAGATCACCAAAAGCGGATCAAACCTGAAATGAATAAGAAGAAGAGATGACGTCTCCGATGTGAAGCTCTCAATGCCAAAGTTAGATCTTGAGAAGTGTTTTAATTTAGAGAATAAATTAAGTTTAAAAAATATAATGAAATATCTATCTCTTTAGAAGAGAGGGTGTTAGAGTCATAAAGAGAGTCTAACGGTATGAACTTCATGACTCATTATCTTATTTTGCGTCCTGAAACCTATTGGATCCTTATCTTACCTGAGGTTGATTGCTAAGGGCTCTGAACGCGCTTGTCGTCGTGGACAGGACTACGGATGGGCTCGTGTGTCTAGATGAACTAAGTCCGTCATATTATGACCCATCAAATATGATATTATTATTATTAAAATATCAAATATTTAAGTTGAAATACGAGAATATCTTTCCTATTCTATATTTGTTCTATAATTCAAAATTTTTAGTTTGTAATATCTATAAATTTATAATACAAAATATAAAAAGCAAGTCTTCTAGGAGTAAAATCATCTTCAATTTTTTACTCGATTTGAATAGTGCAATTTGTAGATAAAGATACAATAGGTGGACTCCACATTATTTGTTGCACATATAAAATTTCGAACAATATAAACCCTACAATAAGATCTAACCATTGTGTTTATCTCTCTAAATTATTGTATCTATCTCTTTAAATTGTACCATATAATTAGAAAAAAAAACAGATACATTCACTTTCTCTCCTCACGATGATGTTAGTGAAGCTCAGCTTCTGCGAAACTTCGCCGTCACATAGCGCCAATGCATGAAAGGCCGCTGGAGTGAGTGCCAATTCTCCATTAATTACCCCGCATTTTATATGGGTAATTTTATTTTTTGTAAAACGTTTTAAGACGTCAGTGTGCGTGTCTGATCATTTACCCTTTTTTAAGTCATACACGACAAGGAGGCTCAATTTACACTTAAGTACACTTGGCGAAGTCTACGTGATGATATGCAGAATTGTGTACGAATCTTTTCAGATCCTGCCACTCGGTTGTCCTCTGAACAGCTTGCTCTGTTCTCATCTACAAAGACAATTGCTTCTTCAACACATTAATCTCTTTCAAGTGAAAGCTACAACGCCATAACTTAATTGTAATATCAATGAAGACATTTTTACCTTCAGCTTTAAAGATAAAGATTGGAACTACAAAAAGCATTTACAAGCACCCCGCTAGCATCCACGCAACCTTGGACTTTTATCTGAGTACTCCATGTTCACCCAAATTGGTGGGGTTTGGATACCTTTGAGGAAATAAATCTGCAAAGCCGGGGGAGCAGCACTTTCAGTAAGCAGGTCAGCTTCAATATTGTAGCTATGGCATATCAGCAACGGAACCGACTCCAGTTCTTCTCATGGTTCTTTACCCGCCCATCATATTTTGTTTGCATTGTCATTGTAGAAAGCATCATACTCTTTTCACACTGTCGCCATGGACGGCTACAAATCCCTCATTTGCGAGTGTTGAAACCGCATTCCTTAGCTGACAATCAAAAACAAAAATTTAAGCTAATCAGCAGAATCATTCCCTCAAAATTGAGTTGAGAAGTTGAGAATGTGTATGAGAGAGAGAGAGAGAGAGAGAGAGAGAGAGGTGTATACTCACATCATTTAGGTGGACTTCACTACCAGAGATCTGCTTCTTCAACTCTTCCAGCAACTGCAGACAAATAACCTCAAGTTTAGGAGTGGGTTCTCATTTACTACATAAAGAAAGGATGATGCAAGTCTTGTAATCTGCAAACCTCCAACAAACGCATTGATGGTCCACCAAGTTGCATCTTCTCCATAATTATGTTTCGAGCTGTTGATAATACACCCTCCCTTCTCATCCTTTCACTTGCCGAAACTCCAGTAGTGATAAGATCCATGTCAATGGTTCCTTTCAAAGAAAAAACAAATTAAGAAACACAACAGTAGGTCACATTGGTCTGGGTGGCAATATCTAATCAGGTAAAATAGCATAAAAATGCAACTGAAGAGCTACCAGTAGAGTGGTCTGTTGCTGACTGTTGCATTGCAACCACCAGAAGCCGAAATGCCTCCATTACATCACTTTTTTCAACCTGCAGGTGGTCCAGGAAATCTTAGGAATTGCAATCACAATGAACCAATTGTAGACAGCTAAGACACAATGCAATAGTTACTAACCCATTCTGAGAAGCGAATTCGAGCCAGGGCTTCACTAAGCCGAATCAAACTCTCAATCTGCCTAGGTGTTGCTGTTATCACCTGTTAAAATTGTCCAATCCAGGCACACATGAAAAATATGGAGCAATTTGCAAAATCAGCAATAAGTACTGATATTAGGTGCAATGAACGTATGTGGAAATGCAAGAGTGTCAAGAAAATAAAAATTAAAACCCCTTGGGAGTATTGTAAATAAATCAGATATATTTCCCACATAAAACATCAGGGATCATGCCCTTCAGATCTATACATAATCATAAGTTAATCGCTCAAGACACTTATATTCTGGTTACGTGCAGTTACATACAAGATTGTTACAGTTTTATGATACTGCCCGGTATGAAGATCAGGCGGAAAGAAATAAGAAAGATCAATTCAGCAATTTGGTAAAGCAAGTAAACATGAAGTAGGAACAATGTCTACAACTTTTCACCTTCTTGCTACTTCCTGGGAAGTTTCCTTTCCTCCTCATCTCAACGTACCCTCGTGTCAACTCTTCAGCAGCTTCATCAGATAACTGTGGGTGAATATGCTTACGGGCATAGCTCACATATGCAGTTAGCGTCGAGAGGTCAAAGACATCCTGCACTGCACTCTACAAAAGGAGACATGGAGCTTGACAGATGAAGAAGGAAACCATTGAAAATTGAACCTTAAACAAGAGAGGGATCTTCAGACCTCAGGATTCTCGAAGTGTAATGAAACAATATGCTTAGCAAGGCGCCTGTCTGTCTGCTCATCGGCCTTATCAAGAATTAAGTAAATCAAATCGAACCTGCGGAAGCATTAAAAATAAACGGTGTAGATCTAATTAACAATGGCCATACCAATCAATAGCGCTAAATCTAGATTTACTTTCCAGCATTATACTGAGCTACTCTTCCACTTAGATGGGAGATATGGGGTTCCACCCATCATGCGTATGGGATTCATGGAGTCGCAATTTAATCAGTTTTAAACAACACAGCAAATTTAGAATTGTTGATTACAGCAGTGACAAATTAGTCAAATGAGATATACGCAGGCACTCAGATAATAATAACATACTCTGGCTCTCTAGAGTTCAAGTATTGGAAGCCTAGTACCTGTCATTATTCTAGTTGCATATACGATTGGTGTATCTTCTTACCTGGACAATAGGGTCGGAGGAAGGTGAATGTTGTCGATCACAGACAAGCGAGGATTATAGCGCGAACCACTTGGATTTGCACAAGCCAATACCGAAGTCCTGGCATTCAGGGAAGCAATAATTCCTGCCTTAGCTATTGAAACAGTTTGTTGTTCCATAACCTGGGAGAATCAATGTAGAATTAAGGACCAATCGAGTCAAAGAAGCACGGGAGTGATATAGTGCATGGATGAAAAAGTGAAGAGTGGTAAAATGCATATTCTTATGTTGAATACGCCCAATGATAACCACTAATGCTGCTTAGCATCCTATTCTCATGCAATACGGATCTCAGTCAAAAAAACAATATGAAATCATATTTTGTAAAGAAAAGGAAATTAAACTGTCAAAGGGGGAGAAATATATCCCAATGAGCTGCACTGTTATCATATTCAATGATCTCATCTCTCATATTATTCTAGCAGGACAAAATTTACATGGTTATGAAAGAAGGATCTCATATTTGTATGGAAAAGTGGCTAATAACCACCTCATGCAACATGCTCCTTGCATTCTCAGACATCTTGTCAAATTCATCAATGCAGCATATGCCTCTGTCACTTAAAACTAAGGCTCCGCTCTCCAAAACCTAAAGAGAGAAACAATAATATCAGAACTTTTTTTTTCATATTTGTACAAAATTGCTTAATAATCATATAAAATGGGATCATACAGTTTCCCCTGTTTCAGGATCTTTGGCAACGTAAGCAGTCAAGCCAACAGCAGAGCTCCCCCTCCCACTGGTGTAAATGCCACGGGGTGACAACTTGTGTATATACTGGAGCAGCTGGGACTTGCTGGTTCCTGGATCACCAACAAGAAGGATATTGATATCACCGCGGAAGTTAGCACCAGATGGCAACTTCAAAGCATTTCCACCAAAAAGCTGCAGAAACATACCTTGTTAAGAAAGATTATAAACACTAGAAAAAGGGGGTTGCAGGAGTGTAGATTCACCTAATCTATCAAGTAGCATATGATCATGAATGAGTTCAAGGTTTACCTGGCAAAGCAGGCCTTTCTTCACATCATCTAGCTCCCAGATGTTGGGTGCCAACGACCTGGTTAGTCTATCATATATATCAGGCAGTTTCGACAGCTCTTTCAATTTTTCCACCTGAAATTGGAACAATAATGTCACTGGAAAATACAACAGATCTAACCTTTCTAAGAGGAGAGAAAACTATAAGCTGATATACCTTCTCTTCATCCAAAGAGATATCTTCCACAATTCTACCCAAGGGATTCTCAGCTACTGAAGGATCATCTGCCAGCCATCTTGACTTGTCAGCTTTCTTTATATGAAGGCAATCGATGTAAGTCTGCAATCAAAGGGAAAAATTCGTGACATGACATAATTGCTATTGAAAAGCACTCAATATAACGAAGGGCAAGGTAACACACATGCCTTGAACAATGATTTCACAGTCCTGTGTGCTGGCCCAACTCTCACAGTCATAGCCCTGTAAACCCCTGTAATCTAATACAGAGAGAGGAAACTATTAGCCAGTATACAAAAATTTAAGGACTCTTGAGATCAATATGTTGTCTTATCGTCTCACCTCAACTCTGTCACCTGGCTTTCCAGCATCTACCAGCTTGTCGTGCATCAACAAGCTCACTGTATGTGGTGTCCCTCCTTCAGGTATCTCATCAGGTGTCTCCTGAAGCCGCACAATCTGCTTATCAGCAAACCTGATATTGGAAGCAGGAGCAATTTATAAGGATATTACAATGATTGAAACAATTGAGTATTGCAAGTACCACATCCATAAAAGCCATTAGTGGATAAAGCAACAAGTCAAATTTTCTCAATGAGGCTTGTATCTCTCTCCTTACAGATATTTATTTGCTTTGGCTTAATTAATTGACCCGAATATGCTTCTTAGGTGTTTCCCAACCCCAACACGACATGAGCTTCCTCGAATTGGAGTAAATGCTTTCAATTGCAGGCTTTATTTATCCATATCACAACTTAAAGGAGGATTTGAACTTTACATCCAGATGGGCTAGAGTCAGTTACAATCAACTAAATGGCATCATTTAGATCTTGCGACTTAAACTCAATCGATCAAGACTATACGAGTCAATGCTGGCATTAAAAAAAAAACACAAAGTATAAAAAGAACACAGAGGTCCATAGAACTCGATGGTTTATATTAGAAACCACAATTATATACCGTTGCTGGGAAAACATTGATTTTGAAAAAGAGGTTTGGAGGACAGTATCCCAAAGAATAAAGGAAGACCTACACAGCTAGGACAGGTTGTTACTAATTAAACACCTCATTATATGAGATAGTTTTCATTTTCGTTCAATTTGTTTGTTGTGGAGATTTTCTATACTCTAGCGACACTGTTATCAAGCAACGATGAAAAGGAACTTGGAGGGGGCTACAAACGTATAGGCTCATTAATCCCAGAAAAGTTTCAAATAGGTATAACATGTATTAAGTGCAGATATCAGCAGAGGATAAAACCAGTGCAGATATGCTAGAGTCTCTTCTGAGGTCTCTTAACATAATAGACAGTGCATCAAGTTTCAGGTCACAAGCTGCGGGAGACAAAATTCAAGCTGTGAATTACCTGCATCGGTTGTGAACCAGTGTCATGGAGTCCTTAGCTTGACACTCTTCCTTCAAGCACAGCTTAGGTTCAGTAATTTGTCCTGCAAACATCCCATTAGTCGACAAAAAACAAAGGAAAAGGGAAAAAAAAAATCCAAAACCGGCGCACATGAAAAAAACCACAAAGTAAAAGATCCAATTCAGTTACCTCTGTTTATCACAATAGGATCAGAATAGTATCCACATACAAGACACCTAAATATCGCTTCCCTAATCTCGGGTATTATCGAGCTGCACCGAATAATCATTCCCTTCAATGAGACCATCCTCTCAATATCTAACAAACGCACAGACAAACCAGTCAAAATATACTTTTGACAAACTGAAACAAACTCCTGAAAAGGAAAAATTGGATTTAAATGACTGAAAGAAAAACTAACCAGATGGGTTCAGATTTCTCATTGAGGTTGAGCTCTTGAGATTGAAAATCCGTGTTTGTATGTGCTTCTCGAACAAGGGGTTAACTTGGCCCACCATATTCATCAATACAATGTCGAAGATTGCGAGTACCTCGAGCGGATATCTAGCCATCTTGGTGTACAAATCAGGATCATAGGCAAACACATCGTGTGCATCTACGTCTAGCGAGTCTCCTTCCACCTCGAGAACCCGTTTAATCGCCGTCTCATACTTCCCTTCCCTAAGCAACCCATCAGCCTCTGACTGAGACGAACTCTCCCGGAAATGCTTCAAGAACCGATAAATCGCCTCGTTAACGTCTTCAACGCTTATGTTTGTGCCCCAGACGAAGGTCGGCCGCACGTCGTCGGCATCATAGCCTTCCCCACCCTCAGAAGAGGCTGGGCCTTCGTCAGTGGACGAGGGCGTGGCTGCAAATGGGGTCGCGGAGGGAGCTCTTCGGCCCCTGCCTGTACTAGTTCCACGGCGCGCGCGCGAAGACGGGGTCGGGGTGAGGGCTGGGTTTGCATCCGACGCGGCGAAGCGGGAATGGTGCGGCGGAGTGACGAAGGCAGAGGGTGTAGAGGATCGCCGCCTCCTCCGCCGCCTGGAGGCGTCTCCAGGGGATGAGAACGTGTTCCCGATGGGGCTAGAATACAGGTCATCGGGAGACGACGGCCCTGTGAAAATTAAAGCAAATTGTACACCAAATGAGGTCAAATGAGATGTAGATATACATTAGTGTGCGTAGAAATATCAGTATATAACCATTAAAACACTTGATAAGTGCGGAAGAGGGAGACTGACCGTCGTTGAAGTTGGCGGGAGAGGAATCGGAAGCCATAGTTAGAAAGAGAGAGCGAAAGAGAGACACAGGATGGAGTGGGAAAAGTGGATGAGAAATGCAGAAAGGGATTGGTGAGTGGGATCTGGCGGGAAGACGTTGTCAGTTTCCCGCCGGATCTTGTGGGCTTGGTTGTTGAATTTACATTGGGGCTTTCTATAAGTCGGAATGCTTGGGCCTTTTAAGGGGACGTATGTTGGGCTTTGACTGGATGTAAGGCCTGGATGTCTGATATGGGCCATAGATGGATTGGACTTTCAGAAAATTGTAGACCATGGGCTGAAAGAAAACAAACCCGTTCGCTAATTTTAGGCCCAACGTTTTTTTTTCCGCGCTGTATTGTACAACGATAATCATCGGCAGTAAATCCAATCATTCTCCTTTCATTCCTAAAGGGCAGTGTATTGTGCCACCTCAATTAGCGTTCATTGGCAAATCCATGTAGTGTTAAAGATTTGGAGTTAGTTAAAGCTTGAACGTTGGTGGTATGTTCCCTCTAAAAACGTCTCAAGTTCAGGTTCTCATTGTTGGGATTCACACCCATAAGAGATAGATTTGGAATAGAAGTATAATTGTAGTGGAAGTCTACTTCCTCCCTACTTCTAGTTTATCTAGGATTCTCTTAGGATTTTATCTTTGTATTTTTCCCTATAAATAAGAGGCTTATGTTATAGGAGAAGAGGCACGTGAGCACGTGAGAGCGTGAGCATTGGGCAGAGAGAGAGGAAGAGAAAGAGGGTGCTGTGACTATTGTATTGGGGCGGGTAAAGTGATTTTCTTAAGCTTTTTTAATAAAATTGTTCTAGGGTGGACGTAGGCCGAATTGGGGCCGAACCACGTAAATCTGGTGTTCCTTTCTTTGAATTTTCGTGACGTTTTTCCCAACAAGTGGTATCGGAGCTTGGTTCGAGGAGCCTAAATGGTTTTTTCAGGGAGAAGCAAAGAAGGTCCGAAAATTCAAAGTGGTCTGATCAGCGATTGGAGAGCACCAGCCTGCAGGGGAGATCGAGACGAAGCCGTTGGTCGAAACCGCGTCGTCAGAATCGCCGAGACGCGCCTCCACGCGCCGCAGGAAGTCGAAAAAGCGCCGCCACGCGTCACACGCGCCGAAACGAGCCAGGGCAAGTGGGCTTCGCTCTCTCCACGGGCAACACGTGCCCGCGCACAGTACCTGCCACGTGTCTGTGACGTCAGCATCCACATCATCGACACGTCAGCAGTGGGTCCTAGGAGATCTGTCCACGGCAACAGGGGATCGGGTCGCTTGCCACGTCAGCTTTGCCACGTCATCAGAGAATATTCCGGTGGGAATATTCCGGTTTTTGTTTGTTCAGTGTGGTTTTTTGGCCGGTTCAAGGGCTTTTAGGCCGGTTTTGGAGCAGGTCAGACTAGCCCCTATGGTTTTAGGCCATCCTGGATCCATTGGTGCAGTCAGAATTGTGAAATTCAGCCTCGATCAGTGTGAATTAAGATGGCGGAGAGTATGGTTACCGGTATGATTATGTTGACTGCTGCAAATTACATGAACTGGAAGCCACGTATGAAGTATATCCTTTATAGGAAGGATATGTACGATCCATTGGAGAACAAGGGCAAGAAACAGAGGGGATTGACGAGCCAAAGTGGAAGAAGATCAACCGGAAAGCTATAGGCCGGTTGATTGTTGACTTCGTATAGAAAACGAAGGTGCTTGGTACCAGTCGGAGGAGATGCAAG
This sequence comes from Myrica gale, assembly GCA_963930655.1. Lineage (NCBI taxonomy): Eukaryota > Viridiplantae > Streptophyta > Magnoliopsida > Fagales > Myricaceae > Myrica > Myrica gale. The sequence continues at coordinate 8,320,122 of OZ005606.1, read as the reverse complement.
AGCAGGGGAAGATACTGTTCTACATGGGTCCGGCGGTACAAGCAGGGGATGCGGGCCGAACCACGTAAATCTGGTGTTCCTTTCTTTGAATTTTCGTGACACTTTTTCCAACACTCATGCGTGCTACTAACCCTTTGAGACCACTTCTAAAGTTTTTAGCCAAGTAATTATCCAGCTAGTATGGAACAGAATGAATGCACAGACCCCGAGACTATTCGTGTAAGCTGGTCGGGACACTCGGTTAGAAAAAAAAATTCTATAAAGACTAAGTCTCACATCGAGATCTTATCAAATTGAACTAGGTCTTATAATGATTCTAATGTGCTTCAAAAATCACCAGCATCAAGATGGTTCTTTTGCATTCCTCGAAGGAAAAGAGAAAAATAAGAGATGCAATCTGCTTAATCTTTAAATTCTTCCGAGACTAGCCTCTACAAAGCTGCATAGCATATACATACATACGTATATATGCTATGCAGCTTTGAAGACGTTACTAATTAACGCTGTACTCATAGCTACTGGCGGATGCATGTTAAAAGCTAGAAGCGGAGTCGGGCGCTGAATCTAACCCGTAAAGCATTGTGTTTTTATTTATTTAGAAGGGGCATAGCTATTAACCGGATGCTGAAGAAACTAATTAGGCGAGTGGAGAACTCAATAAAGTTGGAGATAATCAGAAACAGCGAGTACAGCTTTCTCATCATGTTAATATATATATATATATATTCCTTGTAGACACATATTCTCCACATAAAAGCATTCGTTCCCCGTGGCACAATCTTGGTTCTAAGAAGCAGACAACTTTCCCATATTCTACTCATAAAAAGGAGCATGATTAATGTTGATCAAGTGGCCCCTGGAGATCATGAATATATAGAAATAGAAACTGCATGCATTTTACTTTTATTAGTGCTGATACATACATATATATGCGGTTTATATTCTATACGACTTTAGATGGAAAGGCATGCAGCATCTACAAAGTTTCCTTTTCGCTTTTCGGCTAGGGTTTTGAAACCTTCGTGACCTCCTTTCCTGTAAGCAAGACATTCAGAGACTTCAACGACAATCTGCCAACTTACTATCAGAAGGTTTATAAAGATGTAACCAGTTGCTAATATAAAATTTTCACTGAATCCATTACATCCGTAAATGTTTATTAATTATAGTAGAAGAGTCAATGGCCGCTTAACCATACAAGTTTCTTCAAGATTGAACTGCTGTAAGCTATTGTACGTAGTAGTTGATCAAGTTACAAAACACGCTCTTTGAACAACATCAAAAGAATTGCAAAAAAGATCAAAAAAGTCAATTATCCCTTGCGTCTATTCCGATCGTGGAATTAATTAAGGTTTAAGCTAGGTTCAAACCGCTTATGCAGTTGACATGCCAATTAATGCATCCTCCTTGGACCAGATTAGATTTCAAATGGTGGTGCAGACAAAGAATATTACAGCTAGCCGAATGCAGCAATTAACTTAAGGTTTAACAATTGCAACCAAACAACAAAAGAGAAGGCATTGGAGGGGTTTCGTTGTCCTCTTTTGGCACCATGAGTGATGGTGGGGCTTTTGTAAGTATATGATGACAGAGACATGAGCTACATATAAATTCTCAAGATTTCAGTTCCAAAATAATGAAGATTGAAATGAAATCGACAAAATCTACTAAAAGTGTTTATCATAATTGTTTTCTTCGTTCCCTATAGCTTTCTTTGTATTCATATAATGAAGCACCATCTTTCTCATCCTTTTTACTTTTTCGGTCAGTGTCCAGTGTATGCAGCAATATTTCAACGCGAGCTAGCTAGGAATGTCGTCTGCACAAGGTATATATGTATATATAAATGTAAGAAATAACCTGAAAACAGCACTACCCACTTGTTCTAAAGACAGATTGATGCCCCCACTTCATATTCTTTTTTCCCATCCCGTTTGCTAATTAACAAAATGTTATTCCTATGGAAATGTTTTCTCCAACTTTCAAAGTAAAGAATTTTATACGAGTAAATTAAGCAGCTTGTAAGGGATCACCTGGAAGCTCTCAGAGTCAGTGACGTTCTGTTTAATAGAGACTTGTCTTGAAGGTCGACTGTAGATGCATTGATGCTGAACAGATCGAACCACCACATAAGAACTTTTGTACCTGGCTCTATATATTTCAAGTACGAAGGATATATTCCAGCGGTAGTGTCATTGCGAGCATCAATCTTTTCCTAGTCTTAGTGTCAATTCCTTTTGCATAAAAGATTAAGCAAAGGATTGATTTATATGTAGTGGTTTCTTATAAAAAGTTGCCAGCAGACTTAAATCCACAAGATGCGCGCACCTAGCCCTTTTTTTGTATAATTCTTAAAATATTCACCCTTCTGCCAAATTTATATATTTACATAGACTAGAGACATTCCCCCGTCCCTCTTAATTAACCTCGATTTAATGGAATTAGTATTATATTCAACCAAATGATATGCAATATATCACTACTAGAAAACGGAATACGAAGAAAACTCGTTTGTTTAATCAAGCTGTGCTTATTCACTGAGGAAATGCAGTCTTTTTTTTCAAGCACGTACGTAGCAAGAAAACATGCGAGTGCGTAAAGAAAAATTTCATCTATGATGGGTACATTTGGCTTATATATAGAACCTCACAAAAATGGGTTCTAAGAATTTGCTAGTTTGTTGTGAGAACAGAAGAGATGTTTGACGGCAAACAAGCGGAGAAGAGGAAAAACTAGACAAATCAGTTTACAGATGAGGTGAAACCCCTCAATATTTCTGCATGCATCTTATCTGGACAAGTGTTATGAAAAAACTGAACCGGGATCATGATCCCATCTACTTACCTTCAAGCACTATGCTCCCTCTGCAAGTGTTTTCATGTGTGTTTATTGTAAATTATGGACTTGATGCCTATGCATTTGTGGAACTAGTATAGATAAACATTCTAGATATATCTCTGTGCATTTGTCTGAAGAATGCTTCAAACTAGACAAAGAAACGGGTAAACATGGAATGATGGAAAGCTTGCTTCAGTATTGATCATAACCAACAACTACGAAAGTAAAACTTGACTGAGGGAAACTGAACAAATAGAAAACGAGACAAACTGCATGTATGACCAGTGTGAGTAGCATGCCAGACTTCAAATGCCACGAGAGCAGCAAATTGAGGTGGAATTGGAATAAAACTGGAATTATAAGCTCCCTCGGTTTCCTTTGCTATGATTTATTTCTACCTCCTGCATAAATCTGCACTATAGCTATATACAAGAACATGAAGGTGGATCACAATATGGATGACGAACTTGTCGAGAAAGGAGGGTAGACGGGTTATCCACCTCTTTTTATTTTGTTTCCCAAAGTTTTCGATGATTAAAGGAAGCTAGTGTACAGTATTTCCTCTCAGTCTCCTAGTTCTCTCCAAGTACAAATAGTGGCTAAGATTTTGGGCTTTGAAGGAATTGCGTACCGGGAATCAAAGCGCTAAAGGGAGAGGGACATGAAGGAGGAAATTGTTCTGCATTAGCTGAACTGGTGGTGACGTTGGCTAGGGCAGCAGCATTAACTAGTTTAGGCCGCTGAAGTACATGGGAGGAACTCTCGCCGGCGTTGTAACAATTATCAGGGCCTTGATCATAGAGAATACCCCTAAATACATGTCCTCCAATACTCACAGATGTCTGATAGGCATATTCATCAAGGGCGTCATTCAGTGGACTCACCCGGATGCAACAGAACGCTGCCATGTCGTGCACTTCAACTGGAAATTTTGATGCCTCTGACCCTGAATGGAACCCCATATTCCATTGTTAAAAAACAAATGTACGAAATTAAATTTTGAGAGCGAATGGAAAAGACACAGAAAAAGGATAATGGCGGAAAAGGGCCAAGTAAAGAAGAAGAAGGATATCAATCAGAGAGTACTGTGCCCTCTTCTGTTGATATGTCTAATCAGTTATGAGATACAAACAGTAGAGTGGAGATAATGAAACTGTTAGGGGACATAAGAATCACACTCACAAGCAAAAGATTTGATCTCTCGCTGTGTCTCTCTCAAAATATAATTCCACGGACGGGGATCTCTTTGGTTTGAGCAAAACAGTACCTGAGGGTAGGATTTGTCTGTGCCTTCTAGGGTTATGTCCTTCAAAGTGGTCTGGCAGAACAGCTGCGAGTTGTTGCTGCCTCTGGCGCCTCCTATACAGAGGAATCCAGGTGCTCTTCACGTGGGTTTGGCACTGAAACCCTTTGTTCCTACAGCAAGTCCTGCACCTCATGTACACGCACTCCTTCTTGGCTTGGTTCCCACAGTCCTGGCACCTTAAAGGCCCCATTACTCCTCCTCCCTGGCTCTTGATCCTTGTTCACTAAGGCCAGCCTTTACATCTCGTTCTTTTAGGTTTCTCTCTTCATTTTGTAAAAGGAAGGCAGCTCCAAAAGGTCTCTTCTTTCTTCGGGATCTCTTGTTGATGATAGAGCACTTGTTTTGGTTTGTGGTGGGTGTCACCGGTGTGCTATTTTTGGGTTACGGATTTGGGGCTTATTCAGCCACTAGTGAGCTGATCATGCGCCAGCTTTTGCAGACACTTCTAAGTGAAGTATGAACTGTTTTTCAAAAGCATTCAGAGTCAAAAATGGAATTACTCCATTAATGCAACACCGCTATATCAATTATAGTCATGGAAGTAGATCCCAAACCCTCCCTCAGTACAGCCAGTCTTGCTCAGCATAAAAAAACCCCATAAAAAATAAAAAGAGAAGGAGAATAAAGGAAAAGTAAAAAGCAAAAAAAATTTATCAACTCCATAATGTATGTACGGGGTTGTTTGTGTGTCTGTGTCAACTGAGGTGTAGCTGAAAAATCGTACCTATGTAACTCACCAACTTCTGCTTGGGGCGTAGTGGATATCAACGCATCTAAATGTACATAGTCATTGGACGTCGAGGAAAAATTATTGCTAAAGGCTGGCTACAGCGGCCAGACTTTTGTTGTCTAACCAAATATGGTACATTAATCTACCGAGCCGTGAGACTGCGTCTGCGAGTCTGCGACTGACAACTTTCACATATTCGTCCTTGCACCGGAAGTCCAGCGTCTGTGGTGGGTTACTGGCCGGGCTTTGGGTCAAAATGCCCTTCTCTCGTCTCCATTCGGAGGGAAAAAGGGTCCAAAAGTAAGCTGGAAGCTACTAATTGAGAATTAAAACTATACTGAACCTGGCAATTCTGTAGCACGTGAAAATCCAATATCATGGATTTGCCATTAGACCTGTCAAATCCCACCGCCGGTGACTGGTTTCCTCATGTGATTACAGGTTTTTTAAAAAATAAAAAACTACATGTCCTTTCATTTTTTTTTTTTAAAAGCTTCCTACTCTACTTACGGAGAACGGCACCTTTCAGGGCTAGGGTTCTCTCGCCTCTCTCCCAGCACCTTTGCGCTCCCCTCTGCCCGCTCTCGTCTCTGATCTCTGATTCTCCCTACTCCTGCCAGCCTGACGGAGTGAGTGATATAATCAATGGGGGGCAAATTTTTTAGAAAATTCAAATGAGTTAGCTTGGGCTGCTTGAACTTAAGGGGGCAGACTGAAATTCAATGGGTATTAAGGGGGGCAAGCTTTAAAAAATAAAAAAAACATAAAAAAATTTTACATGTGTAAATTTTTTTTAGGGGGAGCCAACCGGGGCAGTGGCCCCAGTTTGCCCCCCCTTGCCTCCGCCTGTGCTGCCAGCCCCACTTTACCCTCTCTCTACTTAAATCAGCCAATTACTTTGTATCGTTGCATATCACAAACGAGCACCGACAAGGGCCGGTTATCGTGGCCAGCCGATGCCCGTGTTGATTTTAACCAAACCGGCACCGTTTCAAGACATTTTTTTTTATAGACATTTCAACCTTGCTCAGCCCTAATTGCCATTTCCATTTTTGGAAGGAAAGGGAGGGGTTGTTGACAAGTTAAAAGCTACATATAAACAGTTTACCTTTTCCTCGTAATAAACGGTTTAACCGTGATCTTAACGACTCAAAGTCAAGGCCGTTACTATATGAAGTGATTAATTTACCACGCGTACGAGGAAGGTATATAAGCAGTTATTGGAAAACACAACCAATTCCCAACATCCATTAAAACTATTCTATGGCACGCAAACTGCATCCAACTTTATTCTCTCCCCCTCCAACCAAAGGGAAAAGATAAACAAGAAGGTTAAGACTTTTTTAGCCAGAGTATGCATTGGCGGCGGCCGTGGATGTTCTAATTACTAGAGATAGGCCCAAGCGACCTTTCACAACTTTGCATGGAATCATTATCTTCTCTTGGTTTCTAATCATATGTATTAATTAACGTACTACTCGTGAGACACGTGGTGAGGCAGTGCCTTAGCTCAGGTTTTAAATAGGCGCAGCAAGCGTGACTAAAACCCGATTAACACGGTAGGAAACCGTGCATATTAGCACGCCAGCCAATTCACTTCGAACATTATGGAACGCCTCCTGTGAAAATATTTGGAAGTACCTTGAAAAACCATCTATTGAAAACATGGGAGCCTTCTTCGTGTTCTAGAGAGAGAAGGCAGATTCTCTCTAGAACTTTCCTCTTCCCTAACCCTAGTCACCTTCTTCACTATTTTTTCCGGGGGTGGGAGGAGCTCCGGCTCTCCTACCGCCAAGGGCGGAACTACACAGGGACGATGGGGGGCAGCTGCCCCATCGCCTGAAAATTCTTAATTTTTTTTTCAAGTGTAAAGCCCAGCTCGCCCCCAGGCCCCAACAAGAAGATTAAACCAGTCAATTTGTATAGCATGTCTTGATCCAAGAAGCTCATTCTCAGCCTTTGATCATGCGAAGTTATTTCGTCTTGCTGAGCTTTATCCATAAGATTTCTCAGGAATTGATAATTGTGTTATACTTAGGGCTTGTTTGGGAACGGGTCGTGGTCCTGGTTGAAGGGGTCGAGGTTATGCTAATTGAACCCAGGCTCAAGTCGGGTTCAACTTTCCACTGAGATGCACAGTTCCCACTAAAAGCCATCTGCAACGTTAAGCTGACAAAACACTGACAAACTCTGATATTTGTTTTTTCATGCCTCCAATGTGCTGACATGGACCTTCGCTTTCGTACTGTCGAGGCTCACGAGCCTCTCGCCCGCATGTCCTTATACAAAAATTCTATGCTCACGCGAAACAAGTATTCTCTTTGCACTATATATGCTCGCGCGAGCATAGTGGAATCTTTCCACTATGCTCTTACCTTTTTTTTTAATTATTTAGTTTATTTATTTATTTCTTTTATTTTTAAACTTTAATTTAATTTGAATTGTTTATATTAAATATTATCAGTTAGCAATCAAACAAGCTGTCGATTGTCTTACGCTTTTTGACAAAATATATAACCCGTATAACTCTTCACCCACGGCCAAACTCGACATGCGTCGTGAATATATCCTCTCATCTTCTGAGTAAGGATAAAATTTGGATAAGGAGCATGAATAATAGGAGCGCAATGTAAATGCGGTCAAGGGACTTAACCACATGTTAAGGGAATATAACAGTGTCAATCGTTTTTTGCTAAAAACACATTTCAAGCGTACTCTCAAGTGTCATCAATACAAAAATTGTCAAATGGTTTTACGAGTGCTCCCCCATCCAAAGTTTGTACATATGAATGGGTGTCGCTTCATTACCTAATTAGCTACCAGCATACCAATTAAGAAGAAGATAACCCGTCTGCATTCAGTTCATCGACCCAGTAGAAGCAGCCTGGGTGCTCCTGTACCACATCACACGCAATCATTTGGTCAGCTTCGACTCAGCCACATATAAGACGCAACCCCAGTGAGGTTTTGGGAGATATATTCACCACATAGATCAACCTATATCAATAATATATACGCATTACCACATCATGGGTAATCCAAATATCAGCAACATCTCTCACCTCACCCATCGGACAGCGGTAAAACCATCTCCCATAATTCTTCTCAGTCCTCGCCTGAAGAAGTCGCATTCGTCCTGTGCCGCAGCTGCAGATAGGTCTTCTATGGATCTAATGTATGAATGCATTAAAAAGGAAAAATATTAGCAAAACAATTTCCTCGTATACATCCCTTAGAACCTATATTGCAATGCTACAAAGCAACTACGAACCACAGAACCTATGATGCTATCATAGACTATCACATATTTGCATACAAGGAATACGAAAAAACGTTTATGGATCACAATGAATAAACATTCAAAACACTTAACATATGTCACCACACATTTAGATTGCAAAATTCAAAGTCACAAATGTCTTAACTACAGGTCTTTCCCACAAACGACTATATCTGTTTTCTAGGATTTGAATAGCCCATATCTTAACTAGTACAATGCATCCCAGGTTTCATCCTGATTCTACACACCATTAGCGTTCCACATCATGTTAGCCATCTCATCTCTCTCTCGAGCCATTTGCGTTGCTGCTGCAGGAGATACATCTAGATCTGAAAGATCATGCCTGAAATTCCCTTCCCCTTCCATGTTCTGTTCATTCCTGCTGAAATCCATAAACACCGAATCTGTTGGTTGATGAATCCGACAAAAGTTGTGCAAAGTACAACATGCGATCACCACACTAGGTTGGCGGATTGGTAGATATCGTGGCATACTCTCAAGCATTGGGAATCGATTTTTCAGCATTCCAAAGCACCGTTCAATTATATTCCTTAGAGACGAGTGGTTATAATTAAACAACTATTTCTTGCCCCGTGGAGTCCCTCCTGTATCAGAGAATCGCGACAAGTGATATTGTTGCCCTTTGTACGGAGGCAAGAATCCCTTCATTAGCGGAAACCCTGAGTCAACCAAATAGAACTTGCCTACCAATTGGCATATGGAAAATTAATAACACTGAATTGAACATTTAAGAACCGATTTATTTTGAATATAATTATGTCAAAACTTACCCTCGGGAGGGAGTGGGAATTTGTTCTCGGGGTGCATCACTGCGTCGTAAAACACTCGTGAGTCACGTGCAGATCCTTCCCACCCGGAATATACGAAAGTAAATCGAGCGTCGAAGTCACATATTGCTAAAACGTTCTGTGATATCCTTGCCTTCCGGATTCTATACCGAGTGCTTGTACTTGCTCGAGACCATGCAGCTACGTGTGTTCCATCTATTGCCCCTGATGCAATCCTATTTAGCATATGTAATATCAGACATCCTACCGGATTGAAGTGACAAAAACCATGACATGTAAAAACCAAAGCTGAGGACTCCTTAAAACCACAAGTACTTCAGTTACGAATTAGTATTTCTCACCTTAAACCATGGGAAGTACTTCCTATTATACTCAATGTATGGATGAACCCCAGTACCATTTGACGGCATCAACAACGTCATACCCAAGCGGCACAATGCGCACATCACCCTCCTGAAGTGGTGCGATATAGTCTCTAGTGAGTGCTGGAATCGATCTGCTGCAACGCGCATTCCCAACTTTTGGCACACAATGTACAGGAATATAAATAGGGCCTCTTCCACCCGCACATAACGTGAATCCTTGAGGTAATTTCCCTCCCTTAAAGTATCACAAAGGAGGAAAAAAATTACGTCGCTCCAGTCGGAACAACTCGTAAATTGTTTTAGGATTACGTTGGGTGAGCAGCTCGTACACATACATGTGTCCCCGTAGCATTGAAGTCCTTTGCGGTATCTTATCTATTTGTTCCCTCTCTGCCAGCTCCCAGCAATAAAGGAAGAAGAACTGTTTGGCGATCCAACAGTCTTCCTCCAATGACATTGGGTGAAGTGGGTTGAATAATACATCCTCTGTATTTGACGTTGTGGAATCCATTTACACCTGTCATCTGTGGTCATTAGTTCTACCCATTAACCTTAAGTAATCAATGAATATATCTGGCTCTGGTCAATTAGCAATCACTAGATATTCCCCAATTCAAGGGAAGCAATGTTTTAGACCCATAGAAACTGTCACCCCCATTGTGGCCAAATTGTCATATAATGTAATCTCGACGAAGATGAACATGCCTCCGTCTACCTATCCACTACTTAAACGACCATTATTTAACGGACAGAAAATATCATCCTAAATAATGTTCAAATGAAACATTCCAACGTTGACTCCAACGAGTGGCTCATAAAAACAAGTTAAAATAAATTCAATGAATCCAGTGCATCTGATTTCCTACAACTGATACTCGCTGGATATCTCATGAACAAGAACAAAAAATCCCTGGTAACTATTATAAATTTCAAAAGTACAGCACACGCGAAGCACAGTTTGATGAACCAAGTGCGTGGATCTTACCTCACAGTTGCTATATCACGACGTCACCCTATGCCTCATAATGCTCGGAAACTACCGTGGACGCCTGGTTGTATAGAACACACAACGCACAGTATAACGTTCCTCCTTCCCTGATTGCAATTTCTTCGTTTTACCTCGAACATCTGTTGTTTCTACGAACCCGTGTATTTTGAAACTAAAGACGCAGGGCTGTTTGCATCATGCCCGTTGAACAGTATCCCTGCCTGCATGTCAGAATAACTTTTGAAAGTTTAGGCTAAAAAAAATCACCATCCTAGTGAAAAACCCAATTTACTCGTCAATCGCTTAGGGGTTAATTATGTCACCCCTATGACTGTTGATTTGACCATTCAGCCAAGGGACCCACCCTACTGGTCACGGGTCCGACATACTACAAAAATTCCAACAAACTCAATTACATCAGAACTGCTTTGAAATAAATATCAGCGACGTCCACCTAATAGCATTACTCTGCAAGTATACAATTGTTTGCCTGTTAATTTGTTTTAACGTTATTGTTTTTTATTTTTATTGTTTTGTTCTATTATCTTTGTATCTTTTTTTCCGCTTCAGTTGCCGGTTGCATATTGTAGGAGTTGAGTAGGACGTATATTGTGAGAAATGATTTTTTTTCATTAAAAAAAAAAGATTTTGTCGCGCAAGGCCGGGCGCGCGACAAATGAGTGATATAAATCATTTGTCGCGCACAAGGTCGTGCTCGACAAATGAATGATATAAATCATTCAAGGCACAAGTGGCCGTGAATGATTTATATCATTCATTAAATATTTTTCGCCGAATCTCTTTTTGCAGCAAGTCGTTTTATTCTGAAATTATAATGACGGTGGTTACAGATTTTCTAAAAGTATTTTTTATGTTTCGTTTTGGGTATTGATTTGTCGTTGACTTCAACGCTTTAATCATCAACTTCCTTTTTCTTTCACCAATAATCACCATGCAGTCTATTTTCATATGAGAACTAGCATGCCCCTTTTGATTTTGATGTCAATTAAATCCAAGAATATATTTTGTATTTTCGTAATTTCTACTATCTTTTTCCTTCTGAATCTTTATATTTTGTATCCAGTCCTCCGTATATCATTACTCTTTACAATTATACTGCGAGAGATACCACTGTCACGCCACGTTCGTGGTTCTTCTTCCAGGTTATATGTAAACTATGTTTATCACAGGACTACATAACTGGTACTGATGATGGTGAATGAAAGAACACTTGCTAAAAAATAAGATTGGACAGTGCCCGAAATAACATCGTAAACCCATATTTTTCGTTACTCACACGAATCTCCTGCGCGTCCAAAATAGTTACAATAACAGAGGTGTTCAGGACATTCAAAACATATGTTGCTTATAAAAAAAGGCATGGACACTTCTAAACACAAAAGCAGCCGAATGAAGTCGATGACGGTACACAATATACGCCCCATATCGTCCTAAGCTCAACAAAAAATGGCGGAGGGTAGCGAGTCGTACACCCCATATTCGATCTCAAACCAGGTTTGCAAAGCTACCCTCTACCTCCTCATACGCATCAGTCAGTGGAGTCAACAGACGGCGCCTCTGATGGTCTGACCTCATGGTTCCCCGGAACTAACATCAGAATAAGTTTGAAGGACAATGTAAATAACATGAGGTAAATACCTCTGTTGAAAACAACATGAAAGTAACTTACCTGGAATCTTCGGAGGACTCCCAAGACGGGGATCAGCGTATACCGGTATGGTGGCTATTTATTTATCGAGAACGAGCTGCCTGGCGGTGTCGCTAACCCTCCTCCCTGTCGGCTGGGTAATCGAAGATGGTCGGTCTAGGTCCCGCTTTCTTGTATTGCTGATTGGTAGGCCCCCATCAGCCATCCGGGACAAAATGTGACTCATAGCTAATGGAGGGGGTGAGTCGTTGATGACAATCACTTCAGGGGCAGGGTTGGGGCTGGGCTAGAGTTCACAGAATCGGGACTTGGCCACCCGGCTGAAGAACGATGCAGGATAGTGACGGGGCTCTCAGAACTGTGTGTGCTTGAGATGACAATGGTGGAGCTGCGACTATCGGAGTGGTGGGAAACGGTGGCTGAAGGCTGAGGTTGATTTGCCATTGCTTAACCACTGTGGGGGGGAAACTGGTATTGGTGGAGGTGGATCTGTGGGAAGCAGGGATGACCGGTTGTTTTAAATCGATCGTCAGGGTCTACAAAAATTCACATCGAGATATGCATCGCCACCTATGTAGGCAGTCGCATCACGTTGATGACAGTGTTACACTGTAGTCCAATTACCCAGATGGAAAAATTTATATCTCACCGAATTTACTCCTACCCACCCGTAGGGCGCAGAGTACACAGTTACCTTCGCAAGCAACGAACCCGGGATTGATAGATATATCTCATCCTCGCTAGAGGATATATCACGAGTCGGGAAAGAACCCTTAACGTACATGACATGGGTGCGAAAGAGGAAAATGAACTCACGTTTGCGATCTGTTGGTATATGTATGCCCGTTATAGAAGATGCCGCAGATTTTCCCAATTTATATCTAAGTAGATATATAACAACATGAGTTTAATGAATTTAAGAACCGTCACTCGAGCACCAATGTAAGTCTATGCATATCTCCACAAATACTTATGATGCAGGGTGAGTGTTCGTGCTGAATAATAGTGGCTACCCGATTGATCAAACACATCACAACAGTGTTAGATTGGACTTTGCATCTAGACATCATCATGCACTAATTGTTCGTCTGGAATAAATGAAGCAATAAACTGGCTATTATCCGTCAATGTAATTGTTTTTTGTACTTTCAAAATTTATAAATCACATCATCAGAACGAGTAATTATAAGGCAAAGAAAGATAGATATTTCTACCAAGTAGATGTCATACCATTCCTCAACTCATAAATAAAACAGTGATAGCAAAAGTTCATAATAAGTTCATCACCATGTAACAGTGTTCTTAGAACGACATTAACACTTAACACAAACTGGTGCCACTGGCATCCTTAGAAGGAAAAATAAAACTTAACACAAATGTTATGAATAACAACCAACAAAGCTTCATCTAAAGGGAAGATAATCAGGCCTTGCGTTGTGCGTCGGTCATCAGTTGGGATGCCTTCTGTGCGAAGGGATTTTCAAGCTCCTTGCACCCCTTCAAGAACACAGTTGTCTCATCTTGTCCCAACAATTTATGCATAAGAAGGATAGAATTTGAGTAAGGATCATCTATCCTTTCAGCTCCATCATGGCTATGGCCGGTGATAGTGGTGACTTTATTCTGCATCGTCATCCATTGTTCAAGGATATCGTTCCTTCGGTCTTGCGCACCGACAAACTTGAGCAGCGCTGTACTGTTAGCATTTGCTCGTGACATTCCCCTAGAACACTTGGAACGAAGCTGAATACTTGAGGTCGAGTCTGAAGGCCTTTTACCCGAGCTGGTACGGGGTGGAGAAGGCGGACGTGCGGTAGAAGGGAGTGGCGTGCTGGGATCATGTGACTCCTCGAGTCTACAAGACTGGCTGAGGGCTCCCGTTACCAGTTGAGCTTACGAACAGTTCTGTCATGAGTTGATAGTTGGCTAGACCTTTTTTTCTAAATGGTTTGGCATTTTTGTGCACCTGCACCAATGGATAGCTTATTGTTTCATACGTTAGAGTGTAAAGTATTTAAGTGATCTTCAACTACAAAGATCATCAGAAGCTAACCGCTAGGTAGGAGTCCCACTGGGCGACGGTCCCAGAAACGGTGTTGGTATCAGGATTCCATCCAAATCTGGTCTCATGGTGCACTAATTAGTGGAACTGTTTCCATTGCTTCTTCATCCTCCTTAGGTTCTCTTGCACCTGCACAGGGGTCCTAGACATGCCAGTGGCAGCATTCAATTTCTCAGTCAGCCCTGGCCACATAGATGTGTTTGGGGCAACATTTTGCACATTTCCATTGACTGAGGTGTCCTTGAGGATGTTGAGGAGCGCGAGTTCTTGGGATGCAGTCCAATCAGAATCCTTCCCCATCTGTTAAATGAAGAGTGGTTATGCAAATATGGAAGTAACATGTAATGGAATTAATTACTTGAAAAAGTGGGGTGAGAAAACCACACACAGATTCACATGTTTACACACAGATTCACGTGAATTTCCAGTATATTCATAGACAATCACATATCCCTTGATTGTTTAGATGGGTGATAAACTAGTACAAGTAATAGTAGTTTATCTCAAAACCTAAGGATAATGCATCTAATGGGGAGAAATAAGGTTGCGAAACACACGCACAAGATTGTCATGCTTGCTGATATGAGTCATGATGATATTTGTTGTTCCGTTGTGGCTTTAGAAGACAAGTTACATGTAATAATACTCATGGATAGTTCAGTTGGTGTATATGGATCCATGTCTAATGTCAGCAACAGTGTGGTCGATCGTGGACGAGTTTTATGCAACATTATATCATGTGCAGAGATGCTATAATGCATTGTTCCCAAGCAATGAAGTTAATATTTAGTACTCACCAATTTATGCCGTATGGGAGGCTTGCTGATGTTCTTGTCGATGACGGGTATCCTGGAACGAGGCCGGAGGTTGTAACGATGTTGAAAAACAACGACAAGATTAAATGAAAATAGTATCCACCCCGTCGAGAAGGATTGAAACATTGAGTCCAATAGGGACTACAGTTCATTCCCTACGATCATATCAGGGAATTGTAATTCTCTACTGAATCTAGCTACCTATTCAACTGCAGCGTTAAAATGACACAACCTAATATGGACTTACGTTGTTGCAGGAAGAAGAACAGAATATGAGCTATAGTATTGGGCCTGAAACAATTCGATGTACTGAAATAGTCCATGTGCAATGGTCCTGGATTGCAATTCTAGGACGTACATGACAATATCTAGGGATGCATTGATAGGAGTTCGCAGCGGCATTATGTCGAACACTTACAGTGCAAAATTCACACGAAGAGGTAAACATGTTCGCATAACATAAGGTCATGAGGGTATCTGAACAAACCTTCGACTTAGAACGAGTTGTGGGAGCCGTCGTGGTTGTTGATGGGGAAGAGAATAGATGGTGTTGGCCTGTGCGTGAATCCTGGCTGTCGGGCGTCAAGGGCACTGCAGCAGATGTGGACGGGTGACGAACACCGAAGGTCCCCGATGAAAAAGTGCTTCGGGAGCGTATAGATATGGTACTCGCTCGCTTGGACATCCCTTAGAACTTATCTGGTAAAGGGAGTTGTGTTAAATATACGTTCCTACCTTCCAAACAGGGTTCCTCGATTGATATGATGGTTATCGCGCATCAATGGAGAAGTTTGGTCAAGCCTCAGAGATGAAGGACGAGGTGACTGCTGAAATGTCAATGATTCATGGACAAAGCTCGAGGGAAAGAGATCTGATATTTCGATTTTCTGAGCTGTGCTTAGCAGGGGACGCCTTGAACAGATTTATGAGGGTGTGGGTGTATTGTGTACGAAGAATATATTAGCGGCAGATCTTGGGAAGAAAGGGTCGCTGAGCCAATAAATCGATGGTTGGAGAGTCAGGCGTCGCCCATAAATAGGAAGTAAAACTTGCAGGGCGCAATTGAGGATGGAAAGGGAGAGGCAGAGTAAGGGAAGGGGCAAGCTATGAACCGAACTGTAAACGCTACAGTGGCGCAGAGAGGATGCTCTGATATTTGTGTTATGTACACTCAGCAACGCCCAGACATCTGACGTGAGATATGCCTGCCACAGGTATACGTTACAAGGCTTTCCGGTAGAAAAAAGTTGAATTATGTATACTTTAAATTATTTTATTGAATTATGTAATTTGTCGGTACCCGCAAAGTCTGTCCTATACTACTGTCAGTAAAAAAAGTAGATGCGTAACCCGCGACCCTTCCACCTACAACCAAACGAAAGTTTTGGGTCTTGGTTGAACTTTTAGGACCTCGACCCTTGAAACCCAGACCCAGGACCCATTCCCAAATAAGCCCTTAAAGATCAACTCTGAAACTACATTTATGATGTGAGAAGTCAAGATGTTTTTTTCTAAGCTTCAAGATATTTGAGGTCTTGCTGTGAAGATGGTTCAGACAAGAAAGCATAATTTATATCCGTTGGTTTAACAGTTGATTGAGTTGGCATTGGTCTTACCAGTTGCGATTACAACCGTTGAGAGAGCATTCTCTACAATGAAGTTAATTAAAACTGACTTGCATAATAAGATGAAAGACGAATTGATGAATGATAGTTTGGTGGTATACATCGAGAGAGAAATTTTTGAAACGATTGAGAACATAGCTATTTTACAACGTTTTCAAAATATGCAATCTCGTAGGATCCAATTGTCACCTCTCAATATCATCATATAGTATGGTATGTGTATTTTAATTTGTTTAGTGTTTTCAGTCCTTAATTTTTTATATTTTAACTCTAAGATATTTTTTTGCATTACATAGTAAATTTTTTTTTGTCATTTTTCCTTACGAGTTCAACCTCCTTCCATTGGATTCCTGGTTTCTCCCTCTTTCTATCTTCTCCCTTTCCGGTTTTCTCCTTTCTCTCTCTCTCTCTCTCTCTCTCTCTCTCTCCCTTTTCTTGGTTTCCCTTTTGTTCGGAATCATGGCGGTTAGATCCCAATTATCTCGTGCATCATCGGCGAACATAGCCATACTAGACACCGTCTGCTCCTATCGGCGAGCCCAACTGCTCCAGTCAAGCCTTATTTAGTCGACACGCGGGGTCTCACGCGCCCGACCCTGGGCTTCTTTTTCCAGTGTTGTTTCCGGCTGTCTTGGCGGCCCCGCGCCTCTGAGTGGCTTCTACATCCTTTGGCGAGCCCAACGCCACCAAGTTGCTACCTTCAGGCAACGCACCATTGGCGTTTGTGGTTTTTTTGTTTGTGTTTTGTTTTTGTTGTTTGGCCTTTGTTGTCCGGCTCCTCGGTGGGCTTTTCCAATCCCTTGTAGATCGTTTTCGGCCCTTCGTAGGGGCTTACTAAGCTCAGGTTGTGGTGCTTATCTACTGGCTTGCCTAAGTCTTGGTAGCTCTGTTTACTGTGTCTGACCATCGCTCACACTGTTTTGCATGGAGCATATAGTGGTTTCTCTAATCCTGTTTTGGGATCCTGCCGATTATTTTCGACCTGTTGTAGCTTGTGGTTTCTGTTAATGGAAGATTTAGAAAAAAGAAAAAGAAAAAAAAACGGCCCAATATTGTAGAACTATTCGAACTGAGATCTAATGGACCAAAATTCAAATCCAAATCCAAACGCTACACATAAGGGAAGGGAATACAATGGTGCAATATTTTGGGCTCAAGCCTTGTTTTAGTGCAATTGAATATTCATCTCATTCGGATCAAAATATGCAATTTTCTACTCGAATTGTATGGTAGAATTTGGAGAGAGATAGACACAAGTGGACCCTCCATCATTTACTGATGCATATGTATGTCAATATAAAGTTTCAGACAGTATAGTTTTTACAATAACTCACTTGTTGTCCTTATCTTTCTTCAAATTTTATCGGGCATTTTGGGTTGAGAATTACAAATTATCTCAATCTCGTCTTTTTGTGACAGAATATATCAGAACGCTTGGATGGAAACGTCCTTTCTTTTCCTTTTCTTAAGAGATCAGTTCCCACCTCCCCATTCATTTTGTTGAAGTGGGCTTTGAAACTTTTTTTTGTGGCCGAGAATTATTATCAGAAGCAAAAAGCGACATTTTGGTCTCCATAATTTGAGGTATTGAACAACAAGATAAAAGCCTGACGCAAGAGATGTCTTCGGATATATAAGCAGCCTCAAAAAATAGATCAATTGCCCCCACAGCCACTGGCCATCTACTGTTTGTTTTTTCTTTTTCTTTTTTCTTTTTTTTTCTTTTTTGTTTTATTTTGTTTTGGTGACAACACTCATCATTAAATTTTTTTCCTAAGCAAGCAATATGGTAACACTCACCGGAAAGGAAATACAAACAACTGACCCATAACAAACACAACAACAGGGGCCGGCAAGAGGGCAAACGACACAACGCTTGCAATTTTGCAAAGAGAAAGTGGACAAAAAGTCCAACTAACCGAAAAGGATTAAAAGACCCAGCTATTCCAAAGCCGCCAGAGACGGCGACGCCCGCCGAAGGAGCTGGTGATAGTCACGCTTATCACACAGTCCTTGCTAACTTGACAAGTACTCATGTTTTATCAGACAATTGAAAGACTGCCACACAGGTAATACGCTTCAGCCTTTTTGGATTTTATATATATAAACATTAATATCCGGATAATACACATTAGGAATTACACTTGACCTGTTTTCACTTTGTTGTTTTCGTGAATCGATAGAATCAGTAAACTTGAGCAACTTTCAAACGGGCCAAATTTTGACAGCTTTATGGCCGATACGCCTAGCTAGATTCAGGAAGTAGCGCCATGGCCTGGAACCTCAAACTCTGTTCGAACTATGCCTAATGACGCAGTTTTCACTGATTCACTAGGTAAACGAATCTTAGAGCACGTCAAGGAGTGGTAAAGTGCAGGTCCGCCTGTGATGTAACAAAACAGAGGACACAATGACTGGTTGGAACGTCGAAAAGGCAGTAGTAGCAGAGCCTTGGCCCTTGACCAATGATTATGGAAGTGAAAGTGCCAAGGTCATTGTAGGATGCATTTTGCTGCAGGTGATGGCAGCTTACAAGAGCAAGATTGATGTTTCTAGCAGATTCTTGAGTCGAAGGATTGTAATTTATAACTTTGTTTTTTCTTACAATCCAGTCAAAATTTTGAACCCAGTGTATCAATCGAGATGTTTATGAAATTCAGAAGAAAGAAAAAAAAAGACTTAACGTTTTTACAAATTTGTCCCAGTAGTATCACTTTGTACAAACAGGTCCCTGTAGTATCACTTTGTACAAAAGTTAGTACATCCGTCCATCAGGCGTTAACACACTAACGACGAGCTGGTCGACCGTTATATTAACCACGTCAAAAACGAATGAGATGATACGGTCGACCGCTGTAAGTTGTCTCTTTGTAGCGGTCGATCGACTCTCATTTCGTTAATGTGTTAGCGCCTGATAGACGAAGGGGCTAATTTTTATACAAAATGATATCACCCTAACGAATTTGTAAAAACGTTATACCACGTGGAGAAAAAAAAAAGACAAGTTTTTCACTTAAGCACTCACGGCGTGTTTTGCTGCACTTTACCCCTAAACAAGTGTCTTTCCCCCAGAATGTTTAAAAAAAAAGGTCGCCCCTGTTTTTTAGATCAAGCACTATTTAGCGAGAACCCCTAACAGCAATTGAATATGATCCCCGTGAAAAAAAAAAACATAAAATCTGTCCTAAAATTTGAAGCTTCCTCACACCCCTATTCTCCCGCATCAGAGTCCACGCTTCCTCAGCCATCTCTTTTCACAAGAAAGGAAAAACACAGGAGCAAATGTCCCAAATACCTAAAAAAAAGTTTGAACAAACAACCATCAATAACATCTAACATGGGTTTCCCTTCAGCCTTCCAAACCTAACCATGCTTGCATTTCCCAAGCACAAAATATGCATATACATACAAGCACAATCAAGTTCGTGCACTACAAGAGAAGGATCTTCATAGACAGTGAAAGATAAGCAGTCAATGACATAGGAACCCCATAAACTACGCCCAGTACCAGACCCTGCATTAACAAACTACTAAGCGATAATTACAACTAAACCAAATCTATCAGACACCACACACGCAGAGATCACAATCTTTTGCCCACAATTTTTCTAATTACCACTAGCAGTTGTGCTTCAAACCCAAACCGTGCTTGCCACGCACACAACCAGGTCTCACAAACAGATATGGCGACTTCTTGGAGTTATACATCTTCGGAAACGCCCTTTTCCCCAATTTCCTCATCCTCTGCCTCCCGATCTTGTCGCTCACATTCCACGGCACGAGCTCGTCATCTAAGTCGTACCTATCATCCCCATCAATATCCTCATCATCGTCTTGTTCCTCAACATGCCCCCCATAATCATACGCATAACCATATCCGCAACCGTAACAGCCACCATCGTATTTCACATCCACATCATCATGATGAAGATCTACACGATACGTTTCCATTTCGTCATTCATCAAACAGATAGGCGAGGAGATCTCAGAACCCAAGGAACCAACCCCATTTCCGATGCTATCTTCTTCGACTTCCTTCTCGTCTTCTTCTTGTGCTTCTTTTTCTGAGTCAGCATCACAAGCGTTCACCAATTCCCAGTGAGAGAGGCCCTGTTCTTCGACGTGGATGAAATCCAATTCTTCAATCATTAGGAATTCCATGGACGGAGATGAGGACGTTGATGATGCGCTAGAGTTCTTCGCCATTTTCACTGTCCCTACTCTATTTCTTTTCACTTTACCTTGTTTGTATGATTTTTCCTTGCGTCTGCTGCGACCGAATGTTTTTGTGGCCTATTCTATTCAGCCTAGCTCTATCTTTACATAAATCTGGCTTCAGACTTCCCGAGCACGTAATGAATGATGTGTCACTGCCACAGAATGAGAGGAGTACGTGTTCTCCACGAATGGTGAGTTGCCGCGAGTCTTCCATCAGTAACCGTCCCGATGGCATTTTTGGGAAATGTCGTATTTCACTTTATGAAGTCGTTTAAGTCGTCCACCGATGTATTGTTTTGGAGGAGTCATCTTTTCACTCTGAGCTGATAAGTAAAAGCTACACTAATTTCGCTTAGATTTTTTTTTCAGCGGAAGGGATACCAAGATTATTGTTTCTCTCACACACGATAACTTCCGGAAAAATATTTTCTATATGGGCTGAACAAAATCGGATAACGATCAGAACACAAAATTTCACCGGATCGAATTTGTAGTCTTAGTAGTCCAAATCTAGTCCGATCAGGACCAAATTTGAAAAATCGGTTATATCTGATCCAGTACATATCTTTTAAGAACCGGACCGGATTTATTAATATAAATAAAAAATATTTTTTTAAAAAAAGAAATTTATACAAACTTAAAACTAGAGAAAAGAGAGAGGTGCAGGGAAGAAGGAGATAGGGAAAAGAGAGTGGGAGAGAGATAAGAGAGAAGGAAGAGAGAGAGAGGTGCTTGGGGAGAGAGTGACAAGGATGGGTTGAAACGTGAAAGAGGGGGAGAGGTAGACAGAGGTGAAAGAGAGTGAGAGGGAGCCGAGAGGAGTAGTGGGAGAGAGAGTGAAAGATAGAGTTGAGTAATTCAATTTCTAAAAATTATCTCATTATTTATAATTGATGTATTTGGAAATCCATTAATAAAAATTTTATTTTAATCAATTTAATAAGATTTTAATTTCATAATTGATCATAATATAAGATTAGGATGTTAAAAATATTTTTTCATTCATTTTCTTTCATATGAGATATAAGGTTTTAGAAATATCATGCAAATCATATTTAGGAAAAAAAACCGGTCTGCCCAAAAACCAGACCGAATTTCCAATTGTGCAGCCACTCTTTCTATGTACAAATTTTAAAAAATTGTTCTTACTTGCGTCGTGCAAACATATCCAGCCTATTTATAACGTTCTCTTAAAAAATGTAATTAGGACAAAGAGATTAATAAGTAATTGCAGCCATCCTCCAAAAGTTCGATCGTACAGTGTGAAGCCTATAGACGAACGAAAATTGTAACAGAAATTAACGCACTGGGGTGGACTGGGGTACAAAGAAGCCTCAAGTGTATCCAGTCATAATCGATGCTGACTTATCAAGAGAATCCCGATACAAATAATTTTGCCATATTTTTTCCTGATTTTCTTTTGGAAGGATATGGTGCTAAAAATGAGACACCGACAACAGCAATTGCCAGGGGAAAAAAACCATACAAAATCATCAATTGCTGACAATACTCTTACAATCGTTCCACTATATTCCTTCAAAACTTGAGAAAACAAATCCAGAAAGAGATGGCCTATAAAAGCAGTAAAAGAAAACACCATAGGATGAATTTATTTCTTTTTCCAAACATTTCTTTCAGTCAGCAGAAGCTTGATCCCATGCCTTGTGGACAATTGCATCAGCTAAACAAGAACTGCACCAAAGACTGCAAAATAAGGACACTGGCTAATTGTGGAAGGCAGGAGAGAGAAAGAGGGAGGGCGGGGGGCAAAACAATCTGAAGACTTAAGCAGTGGTGATTTTTTTTTTGATGAATAAGCCAATCTTATTAAAAAAAAGTGAAGACAGTACAAAGAACTATACCGAAATCAATAATCCAAACAAGAAAGAAAACTAACAAAATCCACGAAATCTAGAAAAGGGCAACCAAGCACCAAGTTTGCCCAACAAAAAAGTAGAGACAAAAAAACACATTGCAACCCATCCAAAGACAATGAACAATCCTCAAAACATCTATTATTACGCTCCCGCCATAGGCACCACCAGATACAATGGGGTATCATTCACCATAAGCAGAGGTGATTGATATCCATCTTTTAATTGAAGCAAAAAAAAAAACATGTTTCCCATATAATCAATTAGCATAAAAGCATATCGGGGTTTCCAAACTACTAGAATAGATGGTTGACAATCTGCTAGAATAGATTGGTGACAATGGACAAGGGGTTCCAAGCTTTTGAATCAACTCATAATCTAAGGGATGTGAGCTCAATCCAAATACTATGGTCATCTCAGACTCGTTGTTAACTTATAGCGATAAAATAAGAAGTCTAGAGCTGTCAGGTGCATATGTAAACAACACACCAAACAAGCCTTCATAAGCCAAGATATATTCGCCTAAAATTATAACTAGTTGGAACCGATATGTTCCTGGGAGCCAAATAACAGCAACATGAGTAGGTTAGAAAATGACTCAAACTATCATATTCAATAAACAATGAAAAGGAGAACAAAAGGAAGAAAGACCTAAAGAGAGAGAACAACCAATTCATGAGGAATTTAACTCTTTCTTTAGCATTTCTTACCTTTACCTCCAGATATGAATCAGCCAACATGGTCTCTTCTGCTGCCAAAAAGATGGTGGAAAAATATATCATAAAAATGTTCCTGCTCTAGCATCTTGATCATCGTATCTGCGAAGGAGAACATAACAACCCAGAAGCGTCTGTGCCAACAACTGCAAGATCGCAAACAGTACAGACCTGCCCTTCCTGGCTCGACACAAACCGGGAACTACAATAGGGGCAAGAGACATCCTTCTGCCCTCGGTAAATTGGCACATATGTAGCCCCACAAATCACAAATGGGTTTCTGAAGTCGTAGTTCAACTCGGCAGCATCTGTCATATTCCTCTCGGCAGCCTGTAGCACTTGCCTGGCTGTCTTTGCCTGGTTCTCAACGGGGTTGGTCTCAAGAAGTCGCCTGGCAAAGTTACCTGCAGTGGCAAGATTCCTTGCTTTGAAGCAAACAGTCATCGCATTAAGCAAGGCAAGCCTTAAGTGAGGCATTTGAAGGTTGCAGTGAGTGAAATAGGCTGCAAGCTCTTGTTGACGTACTGGATTGTCTGCAATTTCCCTCCTCCTGAGCTCCATTTTCAAACCTAAAACGTATTCTTTCACTATAATGATCAACTCCTTGACTTCATCAACCTCCCTCCTCGACTCCACAACAATAAGAGGTATAGTATGAAGAATGCTAGTAAAATGCCGAAGAGCCTCGGTGAATTTCCCAGCTGTCGTGGCCTTGTAACCTGCCTTAAGCTTCTCTTCCAACTGAGAGAAATTAAACACAAGTGCTGGTGGGCCCCTCACATTTGGGCTGGCAGACTCATTCCATCCTCGTTCAACTGCCAACAATATCACTGGAGAAGATGAAAATGCACGCAAATAGGTATGACTGCCCAAGAGAAGATCAAGAAACATCGGTCTCAATGGATCAAAGTTTCTTATTCCAAGTTGCCTGCTCAGTAACCGCATTGCTGTATCAAAATTGCCAGCAGCTGCATGTTCAGCAGCAAGAGATGACCTCTGGATCCAAATCTGGCTTACAGGCATGCCAGGAGTTGGGGCCACAAAAACCGAAGAGTGAGCATTGACCGATGCCTTTGGAGTGTCTGCTTCAGGGGGTAGCTCCAAATCTTCAAGGTCCCATCCTCCCTCTTCCTCATTCTCTTCAGCCACTTCACCATCCTCCAAAATTGCTGTAACATCCCCATTTTGCAAACCATCAACATCGACCATCTCCAGCTCCTCACCCCAATCACCGTCAGCAGCCGCATCGTCTTCATCTGCAGCTCCCCGGCCAATATTATCCAGCCCACCTTCGAATATGCCTTTCGTGACTCTTAGAAGGGGCCAATCACAACTGCACATAATGGGGGCCGGGGGCATCAGGAGGGAGGCTGCTTTCCCCTCCAGCAAAGAAGGAACATTATCTCCCAACTCAACTGCTAGACGTTCAGCAACATCCTGCAGGCCATGGACTGCAGCTGTGATGTAAGCAAGAGGCAAGTGACCAACATTCTCCAATATCTTAACACGTTCTCGGACATCACCCAAATATAGAGCATTATGAAACTGACCCATGACATCATTCTTAACTTCAGCAATTTTCAGCATCTTGGACAGCTTTTCGTTATTACCAGTAATAAGATAAAGAAAAGACAATCTCTCAAAATTTTTGGTCCTCTGGTAGGCATATTCAACAATACCTGCATTGCCCTGGCGAAGAGCCTCGACCCCCAATCTATACCAGTAGTCTTTCTCGTCAATTGCTGTTGCTGATGCAACCGCAATTTGGATGTTCCCACTCTCTATAGCCAAATTGAACCTAGTTCTCTCATCTTTGACAAAGTGGAGAGCTACTTCAGGGAAACCCTTCTGTTGCAGATAAGCAATCACAGCCTCCCCGCAAAGTTGTGAGTTCCTTATCATGCTCATAACATGGTCATATCTCTTCTTCAGAAGGGACAGCTTGAAAATATATTCTGTGGCATCAATAACAATAGACCTGTTTTTTCCATCACGATCCAAGCAAAAGATAGTATTCCCAGAAACCTTTGTCATGTATATTGGGACATCAAGAGTCCTGATTATCCCACTATCTCCATTTGGGAGGCAGTATTTAATGTGATTTAGAGTTGTGTATATGAAAACACCATTATCGTCCCAGGCACCACTCTTTACACGAATTGTCTCATGAAGAGTGCATTGGTGAACGAGCTTCTTGCTAGCAATGATAATGGCATGCTTGCTGAGTAAAGCAACAGTCTCCATGTCATGAGACCAAACAACATACTTGACGAACGGGGTTTGAAGATCACCAAGAACAATCCTCTGCTGGAGATCAAATATAACAACTCTATCCTCAGATCTACAAAGCAAGTTACCTGTTCCAGCATAAAATATTGCATCTGCAGCAATGGGGAGGCCACTCTTTTTAACAACCTCATTTTTAAGATTCTTGACTAAGACTTGATTGTTGCTCTTGTCAAGAACAGCAAACCTATTCCGAGCCACAAAGACGGCTGATCCTCCAACACCTCTCTTTGCATCTTGCAGACTGTCACCCCTGGCAATGCTATCTTTGGGTATGAAATACAACTCATAAGATCCCCCTTCAACATCCGAGCAGAGAAGAACAGCATTTTCAGTAGGACTGTAAGAAAGAGTCCTCGGACTTTGATTCAAGCTAGTGGAACCAGGCCGTCGAATTGGAATCAATTGTGTGTCTCTTTGAGTTGAAAACTCATAGAATCGCAAAAAGCGATCTTTGGTATAGAACAGAGAATCACCACTCACTGCAAAGGCAGGCCGTTCTCTCTCCAACTTGAATACAATCATACCACTGTCATGACCAGCTGCCAACAGATTCATCTCAGGGTGAGATGCAAGGATCCAGAATCGATCATGCTCACGACGGAATGTTTGAACTCCAGTTCTCTTTGTTACATCCCATACACGTATACTTTTGTCCTCTGAGTTGGATACAATAATGTCCTGTTTCGCATGGAACATAACACATGAAACATTATTCATGTGCCCTCTCAATGTATCCACCTCCCAAGCCTTTGTATCTGAAAACCAAACGAGCAATTACCTTACAGAATTTATACAAATAATATGGTACAATGTTAAAGGATAATGTAGGAGTTTCCGTTTCTTTCTCAGACACAAGAAGCTTCCCATTTTCAGTTACCCAAATGGAGCAGAAACATGGTTGTCCCAATAGCAGATCACCTAACATGCAATTGCAAACTTAGGGGGGATAAAAGGTTCTGGAGTCTATTCTATAACTCCAAATACTATACTGTGATCATCGAACAGTGAGCCAACATGTTTAACCAACCTTCGCCTCAACTACTTGTCAATTTCACAAAAATAAAAATAGTAATAATAAAAATTAACTAAGCTAACATATGAATGATATATTCAAAGGTAAGGAAAGAAAGGTATTACCATTCATCCGCCATAATTTCACCTGGCGATCATCAGCTCCTGACACAATCAGAGGCAGGGTGGGATGAAAAGAAGCCCAGTTGACCCCACGGTCATGACCCTCCAAGACATATTTAACAACAGCATCAACACCACCAAAAAGATCCGTGTTCATCTGACTCAGCCGCAAGATGTCATCAGCAGGGGAAACTGTCTTCTTTCTGAGGGCACCAATGTCCCAAACACGGACAGACTGATCTAGGGAGGCTGACACAACAAGGTCTTCTTTCAGGTGGAATGAGGCGCACATAACATAGTGATTGTGGCCCGTCAACACAGATATACAAGTGCGTGATTGCCAATTCCAAATACGAATAGTTTGATCATCACTGGCACTCACAATCCATGGGTACTCATGGTGAAACTGAACTGTACGAATATAATCGAGGTGTCCAAGAAGAGTGAAGAGACACCTGTGCAGCTTGTAGTTCCACACTTTGATCTTGTAATCATCCCCTGAAAAAATCCAATAGCTTCATTAGTGCAACTGCATTCGAAACACTCTAAAGTAACTTTACTGGTACATGTACTGCACCAGAAGACCATCTCCTAGAACTAACTAGATCAATGCATGAAGAGCCCTTCTCCCCTGTAGTAACAATGGCAGAAACTAAAACACATTATAGTAGTTTGTCATTCAGTTTCTGTTTTCAGTTACCAAAATTTCTTAACTAGAGAATCAAATCAACATTAAATCAGAAATTTGATTCAGATCTGAAGGTTCTTGACCAGCGCAATATTACAAGAGTCTACTAAAGTACGTTCAAACTACCAGGCTGTAAAGTATGGGATCAATATAATAATAAAATAAAGTCATCATTGAACTTTATTTTAAGTCTTCAAAAAATCACATACACCCTGTTAGGATGCTCATGTAATATAACAAAATCGCATACACCCTATATGCATATAATCTGTTTTCTATAAGCCAATTGTGTTACAAGATTATCCATTATTTTGGACTTCGAAAAAATGCGGTAATCAACCAATTCCAATACCACAACAAAACCATTTGGATTTTAGTAAGTAACGCACATGTTTTATACTATATTGAAACTTGAAGAGCATATAACATAAGAAGCATTTTGATATAAGAGTACGGGGAAAGATTTGAAACTTGATGAGTCACTCAGCTAAGAATAAGTGAAATACTCCTTGCATCCCACAATAGATGGTGTACTTTCCTTTTATGGTCTCATAGTAGATGAAAGTATTAAAAAATAAAGAATTTATCCACATCTAAATTTGAGCCTACCTTCTGCGAATTTGAACACAGCATTTACCAAATTGGAACTCACTCTTCTTAGACGATCAAAAGCCATTTTAGCAAGAGTTTTTTAATCATCTTATTGATAGAAAAAAAAAGGCAAGAGTGCTTGTTTCAGTAACATACATTTTACTTGTAAACTTCCATCTCCAATAAGACACAAAACATAATCTCTATTACTCATTAGTTTGGAGTCATCTTTCTATTTTACTGAAATTCCCCTATTAGATAACTAACATGAAAAGCAAAAACAGCAGTAGGGAGGCTAACTGGGTAAATCCAAACTCAATCAAAACACTTTTGTACATCAGTAACAAGCCCAACTAAGAAAAGCACATATTACAAACAATCATACATGCTACTTATTAACAGTTCAGTTTTGTTGTTGCACAATAGTGATGACTGCACATAAGATATCATAAAAAACAAAAGCTTCGGAAGGTTTGATATACATAATGTTTTCACCTGACTTCTCTAGAATTCATAGTTGTCATCCTTTCTTTTCTTGCTTTTGCAATTTAAAAGTCTGGAGTATGATGGACACTACAATCTATTTATATTTGCGAATCTCTTTCATTTTCCCTCAGAATTTTACTCACTGCCTCAAATATATAATGCAAAACTCGAATATTCTTCAGAAACTGGTTCGAATTTATAATTCTTAAGGTCATGAAGTTTCCATTTCGAATTTTACTATCTTTAAGATCATTTAATTTAGTTATGCTATGTAATAGTATATGCATCTTTAATAGTAGAATGTTTCCATTTAATGCGTTTTGTAGACTGACAGAAAAAATATGCATATTTTTTATTTAAATTATATCTATCACGTAATTAAGCCTTTATTCCAGTGTGGATGGCAGGCAGATCTCTATTATACCTTGCTAATCACAATTATATCCTATGAAGAAAACCCCTTCATTCAAAAATCTCAAACCCAAACCTCTGAATTCTAACTGTCATTTTCGTTTTAAGTTTATGCAATTCTCCTTCAACACCTAACAGGGTATACCAGCCTAGATCTACACAAATTCAAATATAACAAACCAAAACAACACAACGTATTCTCGACTTACGAAGAATACCCAGTCTTAATCTAGGAATCAATCAACATTACTGGTATATCAATAAGATTTGTCATTGCATATCAAATCTAAACCAAAGGCAGCTGCAGTTTGTTACCTCCAGACACGAATAGTGGTTGAGATTTATGGAAATGAACGCCACGAACAGGCCCATCATGCTCGTCGAACCTATCAATCAGGGTCCCCATCCGATAGTCCCATAGCTGGATCACACCGCTGTGGAGACTCGCAAGGACCCACGGCCTCTTGCTGTGGAAACTCAATCCCTTCACTCTATTACTCTTCGTCTCGAACTTCGTCAACATCTTCTTCAATCACTGTTGCCAACCGAATCGCATGAAAACCTACACGGTTCCTGCCACGACAGTCCCCAGCGCAAAACATACACAAGATCAAATCGAATACGAAATTTATTGTAAAATCCGTAGCACGTTTACGCAATCGTGCCGAAAGGCTGTGTGATTGCCAAGAAACCATGGGAAAAGTGAAATCCTAGGAGTTGGATTTTAAGCCGTGAGATTCAAAATCTTCGTGGCCTCCCAACATTTCACGGCAAACAAACAGAAAGCTAATTCACCATTTCGACTTGAACATGAGATTCGAATGAAGGTACGAAAAAATACCTCAGATCTGATCAGTATGGGGAAGGATCAAGCAGAGCAGCATCCAGAATCACCGACACTATCAGGTGCGTGCATAGGCACACGCATAAATATAAAGAAATTCGGACAACGAAACTTTGAGGCGGAGAGAGAGAGCGAGCGAGCGATTTTTTTCCCCTTCCCTTTGCTGAGTGTGAATTAATTTCACAACAGGGAAAATGCAAAGAGGACGGAAAGATAATTTAATAACGAGGGTATGGATGAAAATCCGAAACTCTCAAACTATCGTTGATTTTTTAATTTGGACTCTGAAGTACCATTTTTATCCCAATTTACCCTCAAACTATCGTGTCCCAACATTTTACACTTCGTCTATAATTTTTGTCAAGTTAAATGGAAAATCAATTAAGTATATCTTACGTCACTTTTTTCACTTGATCTTCCATTTTTATATAAGTTATAATTATATTTATCACCCTCAAATTACCATATTTTTTCACTTTGTATCATCAAACTACTATATTTGTTTCACTTTGCACTCTCAAAAAAATGGAAAATCAAGTGGAAAAAAGTCACGTGAGACGTACTTGATTGGTTTTCCGTTTCACTTGACAGAAATTATAGACAGAGGGTGCAAACTGTTGGGCATGGTAGTTTGAGGGTAAAATGTAACAAAAATGGTACTTTAAAGTGCAAATTGAAAAATGTATGGTAGTTTGAGGTTGTGTTTGAGAAGTAAAATTTTATGATGGTTACAATTTTAAGTATTAGGGTTGATGAAAAAGTAAGTAGAGAGTGAAAAAATTGGTGAAAAAGTGAAAAATGTATGAAAATTGAAAAAAAAAATGAGGAGAAATAATATTTTATAATGATGATAAAATTTTAGGTGGTTAACATTTTGTCACGCAAATAGAGTATGAAAGTGATAAGTGTAATTACCCCAAACATGAAATATCACGGTGTTAGTGTTGTTTGGTGGTAACGATAGCCGTTGGATCGAGATTCCGCTTGTCGTGAACTTGTGATCTTTGCTAACGCGTGTTCGTTTCTTCATCTCTTAAAGGCGGGGAGTGCCATCGTTGTTAGTATATAGAGTAGAGACTGCAATCTTAAGCAATATTAAGGTAGAAGTCATTTCACTTCTACTCTGAGCTTTGCACTATTCTCAATAATATTCTCTAAAATTATTTTAAAAATAAATATATTTTGTCTTTTCTAATTATCGAAAATCTCATTATGCTTTGTTATATTAAATTTTATATTAAAAATTTTTAAGTGAATTTTTGGCATGTAAAATAATAATTTTATTGTCATCAATGTTTTTTGGTAAATTTGTCTTTTCAAAGGCTTGTGAATTTATTTCCATTAAAAGTAATGAAAATTTGTATCAAATAACAGAAAATGTCTAAATTCAATAATGGTATGTGCAACCTGATTAAATTAATAATATAAGTTATAAAGTATCATGACCGTCGCAACTGAAAGATGTTAAGTGAATTTATTTATTTTTTATTTTTTTACTAGCTGGCTATTCCAATCCAATAATCTATCTATTGTAGACTCGTATACCTTAATGTAATTTTTTCTCTAAGGTCATCTTACATATATGCATATTTTGAACAATTTATGGTTAAATGAAGTTTAAGTAGATTAAATACAATGTTTTGTAACAGGGTTCACATGATTCGTAAATTAATTAACCCCTAAAGTAAATATTTCTCCTTTTACCATGATATCTCAATTAAATTGTCTGTTTAAATATGATTATTAGATTTGAACCGATCTTATTGTATAATAGAAATCATGTATGATATGCTATGTTTTAACCTGCGTTCGAACTTAATTTCATCATAACGTGAAGTGGATGACAACATAATTATTTTAAATTTTAACCATCCATGCACTTTTAACCTTATGTTAAGCCGGTTTGAAGATCCGTTTACGAGTTATTTAACCCGGTCTGGAGTGGTACTGAACAGATAGTTTTGGCCCTTTGCGTAATGTTTTACGACGCATGGGGTCCTGATTTGTAATTAGCGTCGACAGAACGATTTGCCGACCAGTCGTTGGTTAGTAAACAAGCGTGATTGCTAATCAACCGTGTTGGTGGTGGCACCCGCTATGAGGCAAAAGATGGTCCGGTCCATACGAACAAAAGAAAAAAAGGTTCTATTCGCGTAAAGGGCAAAAAAGAGAGAAAAAACAAGGAATAAACTCGGGATAAGAAAAAGAGGTAATCCATATCATATTATTTCTCTTATAATTTTAAGCTAGAATATTCACGCTATTTTACGCATAAGCACCTTTTTTTTTATCTACCAAGTATGTTTCAAAATACCCCCAATGGTCTCCGTGAAGGACAGTTATTTTATACTATTAATACCAAAAAAATATTTGTTTTCACCAAATGTCCGAACTAGATTACGTGCCTCGACTAATATTGAGACATGTGCCGTCCCTCCGTCTCAGACAAATTAAGTAATTACTAAGCTAAAGGTCCTAGAGTGACCCCAAATAGTTGATAGTACCTATAATACTTTATAAGGAGAAATATTAGTAGGTTACTCGACGAGAAACTTCTCTTCAGGTTAGAGTTCGACATAACTTCTACTCCGCATAGCCAGCAAGTCTGTAAAGCATCATATCAGGTGTTGGCGCATTTTGTATACATGGACCTAAATTGAGATATTGCATGCACACAGCGATACGAGTGACAATAACTGTGTTAATTCTACATGAATTGTGTTTCAACGGAAAGATACCCACGTTATATTGAGCGGAGACCGTCTCAAGTTGGAGGGGTTTTAACAGGCACTTCACATCCGCATCAAGACAAAATTTCTCAACTTCTTGAAGATGTACCCTTTATTCGACCTACAGGTCTCATTTTGCGCAAATTTGATACCTCCTGATACACAATCATCTGCAAATCTTAGGGGGCAACTACTGTGGCTTGCCCTGAAGTGCTTGCACAATCTCCTCCGCTCTTGATTGAATGCCTTTCAAATATTCTGTAAGAACGCGCTGCTGGTAAGAACCTCCCTCCTGAGACACAGAGAAATGGATAGAATCAAAAAGAAAAAAAGAAAAAAAAAATCAGATAAATCTGAAATGACTCAAATTATCTTGTGGCTGAGATTTAAGTCAAAGGTGTGTCTCACAGTTCGTATCAAAGTCCGCTCAATTCGTTTCTTAATGACAGCATAAAACTCCTCTGGGGATATTTCCCCTTTGCCAACAGTCATTCCATTAACTAAAAGCCTATTCCAGTCTTCCTCTGGAGCTGCCAACCCACATCAAGTCTATTAGTAATGCAGATCGGCAAAATTCTCTGTTCTCCAGAAACCGGAAACAGAGTCATCACTAACATCATAACTTGTGTACTTTCCAAGCATAATACATAGTTGTAGCAGACACCTTTTATTACGGATTCAAGAAACTGTTCAGCCTTTAAAACTTCATCTCCTGCACCCAAAACGTCACTAGGGACTGGTAAGCATCAACTTATAGCGAAAGCAAATCACAAGGAAATGACCATCAAGTTTATTCGGCAAAGTAAAATCAATATATAGGTTTAATAAAAAAAATACTACATAGTTTTCCCTTTATTAATCCGGGTACGCAGTGTTGTTTTTATTAAGTCGTGGCAGCCCTGGACTCATCTAGCTTTACCTAACCCCGGCCACTATTTAGGTGCTTTAGCTATTAGTGTTCCTTCACCAAGAGATCAGACTGATTGCATATACATGACTTCAAGTATTAATGTGACACATAAACACACAAGGGGTGATACCTTTCTTTGAATAACTACGTTTGGAGAGAACTCTAGAAGCATAAAGTTGCAAAACCTTTTGCAACATAGCCTCCAATCCCGGCTTATCTACATCTTCTTTAGCCTGCAGATGAGCAATATATTTTATGTAACAAAATCTAATTAAGATCTCAAATAAGGACCAGCATCCGTACGATATTGCAAGAAAGTTTTGTCTAATATCGGAAAGGCGTATACAAAATGCACGCATTACCTCATGTAACCTGAAATTAATGAATATTGATGGTCTTAACATTGTAATATTGACTTCATAAACTTATCGCCACAACATACATACACAGGCATAGCTTTGAACATACATACAAAGACTGCATGGCTAGTTTGACGCTCAAAACAGTAAGATACGAGATCCTGCATGAAGACAGCATGAACCCTTTTTCCACAAAACCTGGAAATTTTATTTGATAGAAAACATGCTTGTTTTCTAATCATGGTTCTGATGAAGTTTAAATTCTTGTCTGCTGTCAACAAAAGCTAATTCATGCAGGCAAAAAGAAAGAGAACAAGAAAGACTTACTTGCCGTAGCTGCGCATTAACCTCTGAAAGAAACCCTTCATCTAGTTGCCCTTCTTGTTCCCTTTGGTTTATCTCCTAGATACCAGAAGAGGGGACGATAAGTAGCATATATCATAATTGATGAAAACAACGACAGTCTACATTTTGCATTAGAAAAAAAAAATGTTAACAACTCTGTGTTTGCTTCCAGCAACACAGCTGTCCCAGCTGCTTCTTTGTTTTTAGTTGCTTCTTTCTTTCTATCCTTTCATTCATGACTACTTCCACTCATTTTTGTTCTCCTAAATAATAGTCAGTGTTAAAAAAACACTACAATTATAAGATAAAGTTGTAAGGTAGGCAGAGCATCTATAAAATAGGAGCAGGTTTGCCAGCGTGGTCAATAAGAGCTTTATCTTCAGCTTGCACTATAAGATTATATAAGGAGCACGTGCAAAGGGTATAGAAAGAAGACTTCTGGATGAAATTATGATTACGCAGAAAGCGTCCAAGTGAATAATGAAAATCCAAGAACATAGAGCAGATAATTTTTACTTTCTCCATTAATTTCACGGCCTTGGGGTCTCTGGGAGGCCAGATAACCTCTTCCACTTCATCAACCACCGGTTTTAAGATCTCTTTGAGAACATCTGTGCTTGACTCTATTTTCTCCTGCAGCAGAAATATATGAATAAAAAAACAACATTACAACTTTTTTTTTTGGGGGGGGGTGTAATATGAATGAAACAGACAGGAAAATCACTTAATGATGGGGAGAGAGAGAGAGAGAGAGACAAAGAGAAAGAAGGGGAAGTACATTAGTCTTATGGACAAGGCGATCCACTATGCTCATCACAGATGTAGCCAATTCCTCATAATCTTTCTGTGTAACGAAAAAATAATGCCTCAGTGTTTCTTGCACAAAGAACGGTACAGAAAGAGGTCAAAAATCACCATATCATTAAATATTAGAATTAACTAAGTTGAAAGCATGCTTTATCATCCTCTGATTTGCAGGTATCAGTTCTCGCTGCAAGGCGTATCCAAAAGCTCTCGTTAAAGGCAAGGACATTTTCAACAACAAGCTTCTGAAGCTGTTCAGAGGAAAAAAAAAAACAGCACTAATAAGTATAAGGAAATAGGTTTTGTGGGTAAATCAAAATAAAACGTATTTGCAGTTTTAAGTGACTGGAGGGCCACATTTACTCATGCCAAATGTACCACAGACCCCATACTTCACAAGAATTTTGAAAACCAGCATGTAGAAACATAGTGGAAAGAGTTTCCGGCCTGTTCATAGCATTAGAACCCCATATACATGACATGTCCGGATGTCCCAATTTTGTGTGATGTGAAAACACTGCCTTTTATGGTCTAATATTGTTAGTCCTTTTGATACTCACACTGTCACACAAAGAAGTGCCTTCTAACAGCACGCACAAGACAAATAGTAATTTGTAATCTTACCATGATACTAGGAGAACAGCAAACCAAAAGCGAAGTTAAATTAAATTGATCCAATAAGTAACGTTTTACCTAAACAGAAAAGAACAAATTTGCACCGTCTTCTAAATTTGCAACAAAAACGCCACATACTTACTTCATTTGGATTTGCATCCCTCAGTGTATCTATCAGCCTATCCACTTCAACGGTCTTTTTGAAAGCTTCCTCAGCATCTCGACTGGCTGCATAGATCAAATTTCTCCTGTTTTATTAGATGCAAGCACGCAATTTTACTACCAATAGCTCCTTCGATCATATAAAATATCCTAGAAGGTTATACCCATAAAAGTTGAAAGAAGGAAGCATAGATAAGACAGTTGAATCATATATTATGGCTTTGATGTCTACTCCCATTCCGTTTTACCGTTTAGTTCTTTATAATTAAAAAACACACCGACGGAGTCCCTCAAACAACTAAATATATTTCAGATCATAGAAAAATAAAAATTACCTCCTCTTCCAATGGATTAAAGTGGTAGAAGAAAACGGCTTACGACAAAGCAATTTAAAAACACCGACCTTCCAACTTGGGAACAAAGAACTCTGTACCACAGAGCAATAGAACATTAGTTAGACAACTACAAAATAAAGAAAGGAAGAGATAAAGACGATAAAGAAAAACAAATTCACGCCATCAAGCACATCTAAATAAATAAATAAGTCATCACTTTCTCATTCTTTCTTCTCAATTTTCTCAGCAACCAAACGGCGCAATGAGGGAAGAGGCGCCGTTTAGGATCTTGAATTCAGGGAATACACGGAAATTTCCCTGAAACAAAATGCATACGAAAGAGTGACAAAAAGGAGTATGAGCACCTGGTTACAGTCGGAATGAGAAAGGGAAGAGAAGCAAAGAAGGGCTGGTGGGGATGCTGACGCGGCCAAGAATGCAGCCATCTGGAATAGCCACTGTGCAAGAAATAGTACAGTCTGCCGGTGGCGGGAGAGAGGCCACCAAAAGAGTACGTAAGGACCGTTCAAGTTTTCCAACCAAATCTTCTCCACTCAACCTCACCTTTTGCTATTGTTTTTTTTTTTTTGGTATAAACCTCTTGCTATTTCGCAGAGACGAAAGATATCAAATTTATTTAGATAGGCTTTGGGCCTAAAAGCCCGAGCAATATTTTAAATTGGGCTAACGGGCCTCGTTAGTCTAGCTTGGGCTTTTATGTTATTCAATTTACGGGACCAACCCAAACTTTTTATTCTATTACGTAATCCAATTCACGGACCAACCTAAATTTTTATGTTCATTTTGAGTAAAAATGTAGGATTTTAAAGAAGTTGTGGATATTTATGTTGAGAGAGAGAAATGTTTTTGATGTAATTGTTTAATAAAAAAGTATTTGAGTTATGTAAAAAAGTATAAAGAGAGAAAATTTATGTTGAATAAAAAATTAAAAAATTATTGAAGATTGTGTAAAATGTATTGATGTTTGTGTTTGAATTTTGAATATATTCGGTGATAATTTTGTAAATATACTTAAAATTCTGAAAAAAATGGATGAAAACCAACATTTCCCTATTAACATTGGGCCTGTCAAACACTTCATGAAGCACCTTCGATGTCATGCTTTTAGATCCAACCTTCTTCAAAATCAAAGGTGGGAACGGCATAGCCGCATAGGACTAACCTCGTTCTGCACAGCTTAGAAAAATATAAAAAACCTCGTTCTGCACAGCATGCTGCATTATCAATGTTCAGCAGCCAGCTTACCTTCCCTGGCAGACAAGACGCATGTGGGTTTAACGGTCAAAAAGGGCCATCAGTTATTTGACTCATTGGGCATCCGCATTGCAGCAAGACAGCTTTCAGCAGCAGATATCATTCCCCAGATCTCAACCTGTAATTCTTTAGGGAAGCGATCCCACGATTGCGTCTGATGCCACAGGCTGTTTGTTCATTACCTGTAGAAACACCGTAGAACACACTGAAACGGTCTTTCTCAAACAGACCCATCACCCACCCGCCAACCCACTTGAGCATAAATAAGTGGTCTGGTACAGATACATTATTCTGAGCATCTTTGCTTGGGAGGCTTCATCTTTACTTTTGTGCTCCAAAACGGACCTAACTTTTCCCCCATCCATGTGATAAGTATTGGAACTATACAAAAATACGCACTAAATAATTATAAGTGCGCGGCTCCTTTCTTATCTGGTTAGTTCTCTGATCACGACAATTTGCAGGTATGAGGTTTAATGGTTATATTTGTGTTGAAAATTTTTTAGTATTAGATTTAGTGTTGGTATTGAATTTAATAAAAATTGAAGAGAAATAATTTTTTATATTTTTTACATTTTTTTATTTTTTTATAAGAAAAAGAGATTATATTATAATATTTTATCATTGATAAAATATTTTGTGAAATTTTTGTTGTAAACGAATATTATTTGTTTTTCGGATTTTAATGATTCCCTAAAGACCACCCATATCCTGTAGTCAGAAAAAGTGTTTTTTGTCCTCTAGTGCTGGCCGATTTCCACAGGGTCAGATTGCCTCAACTTTCTCGCATTCCCATTTGGATTTGCACGCAATTTAGAGAATTCTTGTTAGATCAATTTGGGTCTGCAATTCGGAATTGCTGGGGATCTCGTCTTCAATTTGGTGACTTAGGAGAGAGGATAAAAAAACAGAACAATTTGATGGCACGTAACATCATGTTCCTCTTTCTTTAATTTGGAACGTGGGTCAAGACTAACCAAGATTTCTGCAATGTAGCAATGCTGAACTCTGTTTCTCCCTCCCTCTGCTGTAGCCTTGACCTAAGCGAGGCACTATTCATCTGAAGTTTCAAGCGTGGGAACCGCAGATTTGACTGAAAAGTAGTAGCTTTCAACTGATTTCAAAGCTCCCTTTAATTATTCTTGCCAATGGTTTCAAGTATCATAAGGAATTACGTTATTTCCAACCCCGAGAGAAAGCAAATAACAATAATCATATGGTTTGATCAAGCAGGGGCAGAACCTATTGGACCGCGCTGTGATTTATGATGTCCTCCATTTTGTGGTCAGATTTCCTTTTACCCTCTTAAAGGAGCAGGACAAAAGACCTTTTAGGTTAATAGTTTGCTGCAAGACAACAACGCAAACTATAGGCTGTGCGCTTGCTTGTGTTAAATGAAAATGGTGCCGTTAGCCAATTTGCCTCTGCTGCAGGAGCGAAGCAGCAGCAGGGCTAGGCTGGAAGGTGGAGCCGAGTGCAATAAAAAGATTGGGGGACCAGTACCACCATTCAGAGCAACCCCAAATTGCATAGCCTAGAAAAAAGGAAAACAAAAATAAAACCCAATTGCATAAAACTCATAAATTTTTTAAAATTTACATTTTTTTAGGAATTACGTACCTCCACTAGTTTTTAAAACGCCGAAGACACAGAAAGATAATAATTATCAGTAAATATGAATTCAATTTTCTTGAATTTGCAAACAGATTGGGGGGTTAGGTCAACTGTCAACCTCTCTTCTTCAAGAATAAAGTACGATACCAAAAGGTCATAGGGTAACATAAAAAAGGTGCAGGTGCTCTGCTTTCTCCTCCAAACAAAACCTTATGGTTAGAAAAAGCGAGATCAGATACGAGGTCTTTTTTTCCGTCTGATGTGCATTGCAAATTGCAGCATATGATTTTCAAGGGGGTTTGAAATGCAAGAACTCGATTGAAAACTCAGGAATAGCAAACCTTGCTAATTAGCTGCAGCCACGTTTGTTGAGGAAAAAGTAATGTGGTTGCTTGCAGAGCATTACAACAATTCTATAATGATTCCAAGTTTATTACTTCAAGAAATCTAAATTCTGGTTCTCTAAGTGATAACCTGTGACGTAGAATAATAAAAGGGTCGAGGAAGTCAACAAAGGTGCCCTTTACGAGTTTCATCATAATTGGTTGCACTCAAATAAAACCATATTCAATTTGCAGATCATGTAAAAAGGATATAGAAAATGATTGAATCAAAACGGCACGATGCACCGTCATAAGGAAATAACATCAACCAATCCCCCTCCTCCTTTTATCTCTCTTTTACTCATCCAGGGAGTTTAATTTTGAATACAATATTCAGGGCCGATCA
The DNA here is from genome assembly GCA_963930655.1 of Myrica gale. Lineage (NCBI taxonomy): Eukaryota > Viridiplantae > Streptophyta > Magnoliopsida > Fagales > Myricaceae > Myrica > Myrica gale. The sequence goes on along the minus strand of OZ005606.1, from coordinate 8,280,507 downwards.
AAAGTAGGCAGGTAAATGATTGTCATGCCTCCAACTTCAGACGTACTCGGAAGGATGGAGAGTAATAGCTTACATGTTCGTTTTCATAACAGTTATAGGATGTTGAATATTTTAAAAAATTTTAGGTGATATTAAAATTGTATCGGAACGTGGGTAAGAATTGTTAGAAAGAATTGTTGTTTGTAAAAAGATTCTATCCTGTGTGATGTATAGTAAAAGAAAAGAAAAAAAAAAGTAGACGCGAATCCAACAAAAATTGGTAGGAAACGAACATGCCCGCCGCCATAGTTGTTGCGTCTCTTTATTCAAAGAAAAGGATATACAGACTGGTGAGAGAGAGAGGATATGGCCTATTGCATGCATCCACAGCTTTCTTAAATTCAGGAAGAGTCAAGATCTCTGAGCTGCTATCCCTGCCCCCTGGCCCTAACACCCAATTGCCCATAATACTTTTGTCTTCTTCCCCCCCCGCCGGTCTTTTTCTCCCCATCTACGAGGTTAAGAGTTCTGTGAAGAGAGAGCGAGAGAAGAAGAGTTGCGAGAAAGAGAATGAAGATCCAGTGCGACGTGTGCAGCAAAGGGGAGGCCACTGTTTTCTGCCCTGCAGATGAAGCTGTTCTTTGTGATGGGTGTGATAACAGCATCCATCACGCAAACAAGCTCGCCGGAAAACACACACGCTTCTCGCTGATCCATCCCTCTTACAAAGAATTCCCTCTTTGTGATATCTGCCAGGTGCTTGTTCTTCATTTCTTTCCCAACCAATAAGCTAGCTATAAGGAACAAGAGTCTCTTAGTTGCTTTTCCTTGCAAATATATATACAATTGAAATACGAAGCTGATGGTATTAGTTGGTTGTCTTTGCAGGAGAGGCGTGCCTTTTTCTTCTGCAAAGAAGATAGAGCAATTCTTTGCAGAGAATGTGACCTCTCAATCCACAAAAGCAATGAACTTACCCAGAAACACAATAGGTTTCTTCTCACGGGTGTTAAGATCCATGCCTGTACTAATTCTTTGCACCCAACCTCATCGTCCTCTAATGGCTCTGAAGCAACCATTGATGCTGAGAATAGACGCCCCCGGGCAACATCAAACAGATCAAACACAGTTTCTAATGAAGTATTCTGCTCTCCATCCAGTGGGAAGACAAATTTACCAGCTTACAAGGCTGTGGAAAACCAGATTACTGACGCGCTTTCTGTTGGAATCAGCAGCATATCAGAGTATCTGATGGAAACCTTGCCGGGTTGGCACGTTGAAGACTTTCTTGACCCTGCTAACATTGGTTTCTGTAAGGTTTGCAGTACACCTTCCACATCACTTGAAAAGAGTGGCACTTTTTTCTCTTCGTTTTTTATTTCCGAACTCGTCGAGTTAATGTGCTGATTTTTGTTTCTTTACTGGTGCAGACCTATGATCATGCCCTCCCATTTGAGGATCAAGATCTTCAGAGATATACGAGTTTTTCACCATCAGAAGAATTGGCAATCTGGGTTCCTCAATTTTCACCTCAATTTCCTGTCTCTCTTCCCCAGACTGATTTTCTGACTGGAGTCGAGGAATCAGCAAAGAGAACTAACGTGAAAGCGTGCAGCGGAAAATGGGTTGATGATGGTTTCACAGTACCTCAAGTCAGTACTCCATCCCTCCCATTTGAGGATCAAGATCTTCAGAGATATACGAGTTTTTCACCATCAGAAGATTTGGCAATCTGGGTTCCTCAATTTTCACCTCAATTTCCTGTCTCTCTTCCCCAGACTGATATTCTGACTGGAGTCGAGGAATCAGCAAAGAGAACTAATGTGAAAGCGTGCAGCCGAAAATGGATTGATGATGGTTTCACAGTACCTCAAGTCAGTCCTCCATCTCTCAAGAAATCTAGACACTTTTAGGCAGGCTTTTGCATTAGGAGTTTCTTTTTATCCAATTCTCGTTTCATCTGTTTCTTATCTTTAGATCATCTTGTGCCGGAACCAGTAATAAATTTGAATGGGCACTCCTATGAGAAAATGATAAAAAAAATTATTAGGTAATACAAAAAAAAATCTTAAATTTAAAATATTGAAAATTAATGATTAAATATATTAAAATATTTTATATTGAAATAACTAAGACTGAAAGGTGTCAATTGGATCTTACGAGTCTGCATCTTCTAAAAACGTTGCAAAATGACTTCACTCTCAATAGTTTCAAAAATTTCTCTCTCGATGTATCCTACCATACAATCATTCATCCAGTCATCTATCATCTAATTACGCAAGTTAGTCTTAATAATCTTTATCACAGAGAACACTCGCTCAACGGTTACAGTCGCAACTGGTAAGACCAATACTAACTCAATAACGAAATAAACCAATGGATATAGAGTATGTTTTTTTGTCTCAACCAATCTTCACAGCAAGGTCTCTAATATCTTGAAGCCTAAAAAAACATTATTATTTATCATATCATAAATGTAGCTGTGAAGTTGATCTCTAAGTATCATATGATTAGCTGTTGAGAAATTTTTTAGATAAAGCTCAGCAATACGAAATAACTAACATGATCAAATGTTTAAGAGTTCCTTGGATCAAGACATGCCATGCAAAAAAAGTAACTTTGTACTTATGTGAAACGATGATCTATCTCCTAAGCGGTCAAATCAATAATTTGGCAAAAACTTTCACACAAAAATTATATATTTGCAATCCAATAGTACAAATATATTATTTTTCAGTAGTTCTACACGGAAAAAAAAAATTAACCGCAGATGGGAGATACCAACATATTCGGTTCTTAGTCTAAGATATGAAAAATACAAGTTATTCATGGAGTGGAATGCAACAAAAGAAAAGAAGTGAATACTTTTGGGGTCTAAAAATAAAATATCAGCTTTAAATTTGTCATCCTATCAAGGGGGAGGGCTGAGTTTTGGGTGGGGAGGGCTGAGTTTTGGGTGGGTCAAGGGGGCAGACCTGTGTAAAGAAGAAAAACTTAAAAGTGTAAAAAATTGTTCTTGGGCGGAGCCAACCGGGGCGGGTGACCCTGTTCGCCTCCGGTTGGTTCCGCCTGTGATCTTCTGTGTGGTTCAGTCAGCAGTAAGTTTTTGTCCATGGCTTTTGTAAATTGCAAATGTCTTGTTCTAGTAGAAACAGCCAGAATGAGTTGCTCCGAACGGGTAGGTTGGACTATCCTTTTTTTTTTTTTTATCTTTTTCTTTTTTAAATAATCAAATAGAACCTCTCTTTTGAGACTAACAAAAAAGAAAACAGCTGGAATAGTCAACAACTTCCTATAAAATTTTGAACTCATGACATCTGAGTCCTACACTTTAGATCAGCGAAATAGGTAGGAAACAGGAATACGTGGAACGAGACAGGGAAACAAGAAGATAAGAACCCAACTGAATTCGGAAGACAAAATCCAGAAAGTTTAACAGGCTAATAGCCTAGTGGGAAGGCGCACAATTTCCAAACATTTTGGCCTCTTTAGGCCATTTGGTGTTTTGTGTTACAATTTTGAGCTTTTAAAATTTAGAGTTTTGAATAGTTGAAAAAATGAAAATTTATAATTTAACTTAATTTTTAATATTTATTATAATAAAAATAGATGATATGTTATAGAGAATATTTTATAATTATTATATTAGTCTAAAATTTTGACTAATAAACAGCGCAGCAAGGAAACTTACTATACAATGTTAATATGTTCAGAATTCAACATTTTGGAGCGACATTCTCTTGATGGCTTTGATTTAGTTTTTCTTGAGCAAACTATTCATAAATCTCGAAGTTATATTAAGCTACGCAAAGAGCCAATCACATTGAGAAATATCTGGGGGATAACATCCAGTAGGGATATTATTGCCTCTCCAGTTAGATGTCCGAGCCCACTTAGATAGAGAATTTATGTTTCTTGGGTAACGAAAAAAAACTCATAACTCCTCAACTCAGCCAGGCCACGAGAGTGTACCCACCTAACAGGCCAAAGAACTTCAGGCCGGTACAATCTAAGGACAATTCCTTGGTGATCGATAAATCACTACTTTAATTACGTGCATAGCAACAGATTCCCGATATCATTCCGATTCAGCTCAATGCCTCCTGAACACAATATTAGGCAAGAAGAAATGAAAATGGCAAACTTCAACTATTGTTATGGTAAGCCAGTGTGCGAGAACTTTTGTTTTTTTGACACAACACAAAGACAACTTGGACCAAAAACAAAAAAGAAGAAAAAATATGGGTCCTAGACCAGACATCCATGCCTAAGTTCCAAACCAAACCCATAGATGGATTTTCCCCGGGGGACACTTCAAACTGAAAAAGTGCGATATCTAACTAGCTTCAATAGTATCCCTCGTGCATCCATCTTTTTAGCATGCTGATTCCCATAGAAATCAGGATAAAGAATAGGTCATGCTTAAGCAACTGAGCAATATAAGTAAATTGGGGGGGGGGGGGGGGGTAGAAAAAAAGGCTTTTTATGGAAACTGATACTGTTTATATATACAAGTTGAGTTGACGAGTTTCGAAAAAATATCACCATCCGGCTGCTTGCTAAAAATACAACGCAAAATCCTGCATATAAAACTTCAAATTTACCGTTCTCGTCCCTCTTTTTTCTTTCTTTTCAACTGTTCTCCCCCTTATTTTACATCTTCAAGAGGACGGATACAGCAACAAGATATGCATATACCTATGGGATAGATACAAACAACTAATAAAAGAATCTCACCGCTCTTGCACGGGAAATAGCAACATACTAACGATGACAAACCTGCCAATGAATAATACAGTCAAAACAAGCAAGTTAAAACTACTGGGTGTGCTGTTCGAAGAAATTAATATGATAAAATGTAATTTATACCACCTCTTGCATGAAGGGCAGATCTAAGTCATTTCTTGGGGACAGAATTAGAAAAGAATAATGACTTATCCCTTGTTTACGATTAATTTCTGATTGGTTTAGCTTAATCGTTAAAATGAAACAGTTCCATGAAAATGACATTAATTTATCCACTTATCAGGATTTATGACATAAGAAGAAGAAATTTTTTGAGCTACCTTCATTGGAGGGTTGAAAAGAGCTGTGTCAAGAAGTAAATGCAAAAAGCCTATCCGCAATGTTTGTGCGACAAAGGGGGCACTCAGAACATGCAAGCGAACAAGATTTACACACTGCAAAACAGGTACACCAGAGGTTAATACAAAAAATGGCATGCTTTTTTTTCCCCCCGCCCTGCCGGGGGAGAGGTGGACTTGGGTTAGGTTCAAATGACTCACAACAAAAGTGGCGACAGGGGAGAAGAATTGCTGCTGTGGGTGATTCAAAACACACTTTACATATATGGGAATTGGCATCTCCATTTCCCAGGTACATGAGCTCTTTTTCCTTCATCTCTTGCATTCGTGCCTGAAAACATCAAAGGGTCCATAGCATGATCTCACCAAGAAGGCTGTAAATGGTAAGAAAACTTATGGTCCAAAGCTTCTTTCAGGAAGATCAAGTATTTGCAACTTTGGTAGATTTAACTTTGACAGGCTCCACTAGAAGAAACTCCAGAGACTTTATCAACTTACGAATCTCATTATAAATGATTACTCGGATTGATCAGTGTGAAAAACAAATACTGTGTCAAGGCTAAGTTAATAAGTCTCGCGTGTGGCTACTCTCACAGTGCTGACTTGAAGATGTCACAGCATAGAATGAGGGTAGGGCATGACTTTACAAGATACAAGTATTTTCAGCAGCAAACGTGATATAGGAAAAAAAAATTACACAACGAATTAGATTTTCAGGATTGATTTCTCAGAAGCAAATTGTGAGGGGATGAAGAAGATTTGTACAGTAATATCAGCGGATTAAGACAGAACAGTGTTACCTTCAGGCGAACAACCAGGGGTTCTTCCTTGGGAATTTCATCAGCTGGATTAGAAACATCCAAAACATCTCTCTCTTTAAGTACAGTATCACCTTGCGTTTCATTAGTTTTCAGATCATTAATAAATTCTGCTCCATTACCACGCCTCTCGTCAGTGTTCAACTCGCAGATAGCTCCCCCATCTTTCTTCAACTTAGCAACAAGCACCCACATGTTTGCTAAATCATTTTCCAAAGCCTCCTCCCTTTTCTTCGCCTCTTCAATCGTTTTCCTACATTCATCTTCAATAAATTCCTTTTGCGCTAAGGCAGCCTCAAGCGCTGCCTCCCTTTGTTTCCTTGCCTGCAGTTCCATCTTAAGATCCCCTGGATCAAGATTCCATGACTCAAAGTCGTCACATACTGCTCCAGAAATTTCATGAGAACGCACAGATAGCCGGCCCTTCCTTCCCGGTTTGTTTCCATCACTGAACTTGCGGTTGACACCGTTTACCACTTGCATAGTGGCATTTCTTGAATGGAGCAACTCTCGAGCAGCCAACAACTCTTTTTCTAGTTTTGCATTCTGCAATGAGAGCTTTGTAACTTCACCAGCCAAATTCTTCAGCTCTATAGCAGCAGCAGAGGCGAGTTCTTTTGCATAAGAAGCTTCTTCAGCCAATTTCTGGTTCTGGACACGTAAGCCACTGTTCTCCTCCGAAAGTTGAACATGTACCAGTTTAACTTTCTCATTCTCAGTTTCCTGTCCAATCAAATAAAGGCAAGAATGAGTTACAAAAGTGGAAGTGCTAACCAAAATGTAAGAGTGACAAGTAAAGAAAGTGTTCTCAAGTAAACCTGCAGAAAACTTCTAATCAATAAGAGTTGGCTTAAAATTAGGAAGTATCTTAAATTTCAAGTCCATCCACCGATTTTTTCATACAGATTCTATAAATTAGGTTAAAAAAGAAGATAATAACATGCATGAGAGGTTTTTACCATACCACCCCATGACACTGTATATCAATAGAAATAGACTTAGAGATGAGCGAAAATACATTGCAGCAAAATACTTCACACATTCCGACCCATCAACAGCCAAATCCTTTGAATAAATAAAGCTATTCTGATTCGAAAGGAAGAAATGTCGGTAATGACCTGCGACTGAATTTTCTTTTTCAATGCATCAACATATTCTTCAGATACACACTGTTCCAAAGATATTGATGATTTATCACCCGTGAGTGAGGCCAAATGCTGCTCAAGCATATTCACTTTTTCTTGCAAATCCTTGTTCTCTGTACACTGAAAATAACCAGATAATTGACTTTAAAAACTAAAACTTTAAACAACGAGGAAAAAGAGTCGGTGCAGTCAAGATCTTTATTTTCAAAAGGGGTTAGCAGAGCATCTAAAACAAAGGAAAAGAAAGCTGCAATAGTTCGGATAATTCAAAAGTAGTCAACCAAAATAACTAAAAAGTAACAGTCATATTCTGACCTTATTCTGCAGCTGCTCCTGGAGGATACGATTGTCTGCTGATTTTAGCTGCAGGACCATACAAAAACAAGCATAAGCAAACGATAGTAAATAAATCTTGTGCTTAATTATATCTCATTGACACATTCATGACATTATGTGATAAACAGAAGACTCATACCCTCTGGAATCACATAAGCAACTTTTAAACAAGTGTTGGAATTAAAGAGCAGTTTTTTATGTGCTAAAACACACTACAAAGTGGCCTAAAGACTAACCTCCAGTTCAAAACCCTTCTCGTTACACTGGGTCATCAATCTCATAACTGTCTGTCACAACACCACAGGAATTACATAAAATTTGCTATCTCAGAGGAATAACAAAATACCTAGAAAAGGTACATGTAGAACAAAAGAGCATTTCAGACTTGAGGTTTACCTGCTGCATTTCAACTAATGAGGCATTTGCAATTGAAGCCTCACCACTCTCAATAATACGCTGCTCTAAGACGCTCATTTGCCTCCTCTTTTCTTGGATCTCATGTTCCAAGTTCTGAATCTGTATCACAGAAAGAACATGCTTTACAGGGTGTTTGGGGAAAAGAAAACATGCTCTTAGATGCCTATATGCAAAGAAATTGGACAGATTACATCTTGTTTTCATCAATTAATCCTAGAGAGCTTCTTGGACATTAAAATAAAAAAACGTACAACTACATGGAAATCATGAACCAGACAGATCTACATATTACTATATTGTGAGAGAAATCTACACCAAATCGATTTTGAGTGAAACAAAGAATCATTTGACATCCAAATGGGAAGCTAGCAAAAATTGGAGAACAATGTGTTCAGCTTTGGTTATGCCTGATGTTTGGGTGTGAATGCTGTGAATATACTTGCTAAGACAAAAACCGTAAATAAAAACAGCACTATTTGTCTATCTCACAAAGAGAACAGAGGCCGAGACTGAGAGGCAACAAACAGACTACTTCTCATAGTCTGGTGACACAATTTTCTCGAAATAAGCAGTAGCACTTTTCAATCAACTTGCACTAAGATGCATTAGGGCTATAGTTCAAAATAGGAGAAAGAGCTACCTGAGCTTTTGAACTATCAGGGTCATTTAAAGACTGCTCAACCAACCGCTTCAGGGTGCTGGTGCTAAATGCAATTTCCCCGGCAAGCATCTTAACTTGCTCAACAAGGAGGTCCATTTGATCTGACATTGTCATGCCTCCCTATGTCCCATAATGTAAGCACCAATACACATTCATTATCTTCAGATACTATAAACACAAGATGAATATGAAATAGTAATCATCAAATGTATATTTGAAACAAGCATATACAGCATACGCACAAGAATTCCTCTATTAGTAGAAAAATACAATCCAGCAGTATTACAATGCTCATTATGAGACAGAAACCATGGAAACTGAACAGTCAGTAGGTCTTAGTTTAAAGGATTTTAGTGAAGTCACAATGCCAAGATGTCAAGCAAAATCCCTTCATTTTTTTTATGAGTAAGACAAATTTTATTGAAAGAAAAAGGAATAGAAGGAACAGTACAAAGGACTATATTGAGACCTCTAGACCAAACACGCTAGAAAACTAATGAAATCTAAAAACTCCGAAAAGGGAGAACCCAATATAGCATTCACCCACAAGAACAAAGACTGCAAAAAATTGCCCCTCAGACCCTCCATGGAAACAGCCACACCCTCAAAACATCTCTCATTTCTCTCTCCATAAATTCCACCAAATACAAGTAGGGATCATTCTCCAAATAGCTAAGGCCCAAGGGTCTTTAAAATCCATTTTCCAGCACAACAAAACATTAGCTACCCTCCTAGACATCACCCAATCATAGTCCATAATAGAGAGCACTAAGGACCACAACTCCCTAGCAACCAAACAGTGCAGCAAAATGTGCTCAGCAGACTCCTCATCACATTTGCAAAGATAGCACCAATCTAGCACATTCACTCCCCTCCTCCTCAAGTTGTCAGTGGTAAGGATTCTTCCATGGGTGGCTTCCCAAACAAAGAAAGACGCCCTAGGCGGGGCTAAAGACCTCCAAATCTGTCTCCAAGGGAGAAAACAGTTTTTCATATAGAGCAGAATATCTTCCGATCTGATTCCCTAGTTCTTCTCAAAGGCCAACAGACGGCAGGGTTGACATAAAAGAAAGCAAAACAAAATAGATTTTACTCCTAACAAAAGGCTACAAGGGGGATATTTAAGCTACCCAAACAATAACCAAAAGGATTAAACACGCATTTTTAATTCCAACTCAAAACCTGCCAAGATGAAATAAATAGGTTGCCAGAGTTTGGCCTAAGATGGCATGCACCCATGACCCATCTTGCATTACCCTAGGAGGGCAAACGTCAAGTATGCAGTGAAATAATTAATCAAATAAACCAGCAAAATGTAATTGCACTGTTTTAAATAGATGACAAAACACAGCAAAACGTACTGTTGGCAGTTTTGAACCACTGATAAGTTCACCCACTTGAGTTGATTCAGTAATTGCACTGCCAGAAGGTGACAGTTCTTCACTCCACTTGCTGGAGGATCTTCTGTGTTTAAAATCCAAAGGTGCATCTCCTGGAGCTCCTAAGGCCGATGACACAGGATCCTTCTGATTCTCACCATCCAGCAGCAAAGAACCCTGCAACACATCCAATTTCTGAGAATTAAAAGACATAAAAGGTAAGCCCTGAGTTCATGTTTTCAACTTGGAAACAAGAAAACACAAAGTATATAGAGTGAAAAAGAAAAATATATTGTTCTTTCTAAAGGGGTGGGAGGACACTAATTGTTCTAGAAAACACACAAACACACATGGACAGTAAAACCAAAGAACTAAGAGAAGTGATATCTCTACCAAGCTAAGTTGAGCAATCAAGCACTTGTAACATAAGCTTCATTCATTGAGTCAGGTATTGTTCTGAAACCCCAAGATAAATTGCCAAATGCTCCTGTTCTGGTTGTATTTGATTTTTTTCTTTTCTTTTAAAGTATCCATTGTTCACATCGTATTGAACAAACTAATTCGCAAGTTTGAGGTGGAAATACAAAAACCACGAAGCAAGCAAGAAAAAATGTGTGCCTTCATGTACATGACTAAGAACAGAGAGAGACAGAGAGAAAGCTTGGAAGAAAAGTATAGAGAGAGAGAGAGAGAGAAGAAACTCACGTCATCCTCAGAGTGACTACGTTGATGACTGGGAATATCACCCAAAACAGGAATTGTATTCTTTGAAGAGACAAGTATAAGCTTTGTTAGTCTCTGAATTCTACTCATAAGAGCAGCCTTGGCTTCCTCTTCTTCCTCCAATCTTGATTGCATTTTCACTTGACCTTCTTCCAACTAAGTCAACAGTAGAAAATCGGTAGTAAATACTGGTCCCAGAATCATAATTAGCCAGTGTTGCATTGCAAATAACCTAAGGGGAGAGATTATAAAAGTAGGAAGGAAACCTTTTGCTTCAAGGTCAAAATCTCCTCGTGATTGACGCCAACAATCATCCCCCTCCTTAGTTGATCAAGCTCTTCTTTGAGGATTGAAATTTCTTTTTGATACTTCTTAATCAAAGATTTTTCATCGATAATCTGGAACATTATTGTTCAGAAACAGCCAAGTGAATTTCTTATAACTGGACAATGCACTCAAATTTTCTATGCCACTATAAAGTTGCAACCCACCTTATTACGTGAGGCATAGATTTCCACTCGCTTTGCCCGGCTTGCAAACTTCAATGTATTATGAGTTTCCTCCATGTTGCTTGATGCTGGAGTAACTGTACATATAAGCTGGGGATATACATAACATTTGTGGAAAAAGTCCTATCAGCAATATGATGATTAAAGACAAGTGATTCACAATGTGTTCGAACATGACTAGATTCTTATTAGTCTGCTATTCAAGACAAGTGATTGGCAATGTGCATTCCATGGTGATAAGATACATAGTACACTAAAGACCATCTAATATGATACCGAAAATATGTATACCAGACTTAAACTGCTACAACCTCCAAAAACAACATTTCTAAGGACTTTCATATGTAAGTTCCCAGTGACAAGTAAAAATGTAAAAGCCATCAATAACAAAACATATGCTGCATCTTAGACTCACCGAGACATGTCCATGCCCACTCAGTGAGGATTGCAAAAGGCGGGTAAGCTTAGAATCTCGGTAGGGAACATGAGATGCCTTCCCCTCACTCAGTTTTCCAATTACCTTCATATTTCAACCATGAAGCAAGGTAAGAACCTTCAATTTGAAATGTGTATACATAGACCAATTGACAATGGCAGAGGTCAAAATTTTCTCAGTAAAAATTCAAAATAGAAAACTACTTTTGGCACTCATGCCTACAATTATATCAAACAATTGTTTTGATCAGCTAGATAAGATATGGCCATCAGATAAAAGTATTGTTGAGTGGCTAAGAGGATATGCATTGAGGATTGGCACGGTTTTGCAAAAGGGAAAATAGAGAACACAATCTATGCAGTTAATGGACCAAACAGAGAACATCCAAATACGACTAAACAGACATTTCATGTCCAAAACTGTATAACCCATACCGTTCCAAGAGTAAGAAGGCTTTTGTTTATGTAAGATCCTTCCTTCCTCCGAAGACCAGTTGTTTCTGTTTTTGAGCTCTCAGATCCAGCTAGATCAATCAAATTCTAGAGAGAGAGAGAGGGAGGAAGGGAGGGAGAGAGAGAGAGAGAGAGGGGGGGAAAGAGAAATAGATCATGAGCCAAACCATGCACCTTAGGATGACATTATTCTATTTCTCTGTAATGAGAAATGATTATAATCATACAAGTTGAGAGAAGATCACTCCATCGTATTCATCACCATGGGCACTACTTTCAATCATCTGCAATACAGTGATGAGTTAGAAACAGAAAGCAAGAAAGAGTTGAATCTTGTGACAGAAAGTATTGCACAAACAATGCCACACCACTACAAAAAAATCAATTGAAACATTTGAATGCAGTAACCACTTTCACTGAACCAAATAATAATGTACCCCACTGAATCCTGACCCAATTTCCAGGCACACCATATCAACCTACTGAAATCTTACTTAATAAAATCTCGCTTTCGAAACTAGCTACAGATTGAAAAAACTCCTAGTAGTCCCCTCCAAAAGAGAAGAACAGAAATTGAAAAACAAAAAAAAAAAGAAATTAAAAGCATGGTATCTTAAATCAAGTCCGTTACAAGAGAAAACTAATGCAAGATGTGATGGCAAATGATCAAATAATTAGCCTTCAAGTTTTCAAGCCAATAGATGAACCAAGAATCAGAATCACACTGGGCTTCCCACCTATCTGTGGGCTTAATCATATTGACAAGAAAATGCAGTTACAACTTCTAACTACAAGAACCTATAGCCACCTCAAGATTAATGCCACTAGCACTCTTTCATCTACAAATGGATCAGGCTCAACATGCTTACAAGATTTCTCTCTTTTTTTCTTTTTTCTTTTGGTTTTGTAAGTTAATATCAACAAGCATGACAGATTTAGTATCTTTAGTATTTCATTCTTTTCATGATAAGTAGCAAAATACTCCTGATAAATTTACATAAAAACTGATAAAGCAACGGATGCTAATCATCTGCATAGAGGATGTTTACCAGGGTAAATATGGTGTGACTTCGACTACTCAACAGATTGAAATTATTTGATCCAACATGACGGTGCTCTGCCATTTCCATGAACAAATCCCAGCTCAGTAAAGAAAACCTTAACTGGACACTTATCATACTTAAAAGTTGAAAAATGAAGGAAAAATCGCAGGACATGGCAGGAATAATTTTTATAAGTACCTTCCCCAGCAGCAATAAAAGAAAGTGCATGGCCAGGAGACAAAACGACTTCTTCCTTTATACCCTCAACATAGGTTCCCTGAATATACCACTCAATTAAGTCAACAAAAGAAACGCAGCAAGTCATGAGTAAGAAACATGGAATTGTACGAGAACATAAGTTAGGCTGCGTTTGCGTCCTAAAATTTTACACACTCTAAAATTTTAACTCAATAAAAAATTACAATATAATCTCTCTCTCCCCCATCAAATCATTATTATTCACTACAAAAAATATAAAAAATTACCTCTCTTCACTTTTTCACTAAATCCAATACCTAAAATTTTAACAACACTAAAATTTTACAACACAAACACACCCTTAATAACCTGTGCATCTTCTCTGACACGCAAATTCTGACCCGTTGGATCAAGCAAGTCATTTATCACCTGATATCAGAAGCACAAACGGCAGTGTAAATCAAATTCATAAGAAATATCCTGCTTCTTAACAGATCATTCAACCTGAACGATGATTATCATTTCCAAGTAAAAAGCTACCAACTTGCAAAGGAAATATAAAGATATAATTCAATATGGCAATAAAGCAAATAAAGCAAAAAACTTACAAGTGATGGTTGAACGAAACATTAGAGAGATATTCAGACCAAAACTTCAGAACAAAAATGATGTACTATGTTTCAAACAGGGAGACTTATTAGTATTACATACCTCATTATAGATTTCAAGATATGACACACGGAGTAAGAACTCTCTCCCTGGAGTCTGAAAAGATACTAAAGTAAGTCATACATGCATAAATTGTCAGTAATAAAAAATTAAAGGAAAAATTCATGATGCATAGGAGAAGACAAATCAATGAAAAGTGAATGTCAACCAGACATAAAGCTTCCATGACCCCACAAAGGCAGCCAATGACTATGATACTAAACCAACATATCAAAAAGAAAATGGGGAAAGCATAGAGTTTTCTCAATAACCAGCATATGCAACGTAGATTTCCAAACAAAGTAAAGCCATGAGAAAAAGACATGAATATCCTACTCCAAATATGTGGAAATCTCGCACTGGCAGGAGAGGGTGGCTTTTTTTTATTCTAAGTTAAAGGGTGGAAGGGGGGGATCAAGCGTAATCAGCTCCCCCTGGGGCATGACTATATGGGCTCCCCACCCACTGCGGCGTGTTCGAATTAAGACATAGCTACTAAACTGAGAGGTTTAGACCGTCACCACAGCCCCAGAAAAGTGCAACGAGCCTTGGTCGCAAGGGGTTTGATCCTAAGATCTCCAGCCCCCTAGCCCAATTTTGAGCGAACACCAAGACCAATTGAACCACTCCATAATGTGGTGGGGAGGGCAGCAATTTAACTAAATTAGTTAGTAGATTTTTGTAGGATGCTATCTTTCAATTAACTAGCAGTACGTCGAAGAGTTAATACTTAAAAATGATGCACATCACTACAAACCTATATATCAAGGAAGATATTAAAGATACCAACACAAGTAAAGGCCGTTTCCCCTATCAAAAGTAAAGATTAAAAAAAATTCTGAGATAAAAGAGGGAAGAACAAAACAAATGGTACTGATTGTTATGAATGCTTACATCTTGGATCATGCTGAAAACGTCCTTTATAGCCAGTGGTATAATACCAGGAGAATTTTGATCTCCCTGTGCAAAGTATAAAAGAGAAAGGTCGAAGCCAGAACAATTTACGATTAGCATACATTGCAGGATAATCGGTGCGGCTGAAATAGAGTAGAATGGAAGTTGAAGTTCAAAACAGTTGAAGCTAAAGAACCAACTTCAACTCAATGTCATATGGCAGGAGCATTCTTCTACATTACAAGATAACTGCAACAATAGAAATACCAAGCATGACACTTATATAGACTTTAAAGCATGTTATAGACAGATCTATATCTAAAAGAAGATTTCCCTTTTTTCCCTCTTTTTTTGAATCTATAACATGCTTTAAACATGATTCCTACCTGGCATCCTCCAACCCAGCATAGAGATCCCCAACATCAACTCCGATTTATACACTTCTGACAACCCATCGATGGGATCCCAGCAGAACTAATATTGACTTTCTTGATGGTAAGCACAAGACCAGAAAATAACTGTGTTGGTTACATCCCTCCACAGTAAACTCAGAAGAGTTGAAACGTTGTCACTAACAATAATTTCAATATGCACTTTCAACAATAACAGCCTAGTAGGTCAATATATAATCATTTTAATTTGCGGATTACTCTCCATACAAAGTCCATTAATTTTAACATTTGTCTACACAAACCATTTATTAGGAGCAGATATTTACTCAACAATATTAGGCCAAAAACGCAGTTAAGATGACTCTTACATGCATGGTGTGTGTCTTCCCACTACTTGTAACACCATAGGCAAAAACAGTTCCTGCATCAATGGGGTGCAACAGTTTAGAAGAGTGAGTCTTCAACTGTTCAAAAACAATTTGATTTTACTAAGAAATGCAGAGTTAAATCACTTCAATCTTTGAACTCGAACTAACCCAACACTCCTTTTAAGCCACTTTTCATTGAATTCTTAAAACATTTCGATAGAAAATTCCATTTTGCTAATGAGTGAATCAGAGAAATAGCATTTTCAGAGTTTTGAAAGTATTCCATACCATTAACACCTTCCATCGCAGCCTTGACTACAGGCTTGGCTGCAACTTCATACACTTCCTGTGAATTATTATGCTGTCCAAAAACCTTATCTGCCACAATTAACCATCCCCAAAATCTAAAATCAAAATCCATAAAGTCCTACATTAAATGCAAATTCAATATTGACACATTAATTCATATTGCAACTGTACTAATTAGCTGAAAAGTTCAAATTCCAAATTGCCAAATCCGAAAAATCAATACCAAATGCATAAGCTGTAGCTGGATTGTACTCGTTCCTCACAATCTTATCCCCGTCCGCATACCACGCGATCTCGTCCCCTTTCTGATACTCCCTCTCACTGCAACCACAGGTCTCTAGATATTAAACCGTATCAATCACATTACCTAGTAATCACGACCTCCAAACCAAATGATTTCGTTTCGTCGAATCAAAATACCACGGATCTGATCCAATACACTCAGATCTACCATTACCTTAGAGGCCTGAATCGAATCGTCACCGAAATGCTATCCCCGGAGCCCGGCGAACCGACGGACTCAGCAAGTAAGTCTTCAGACGCGAACCCGACCGGAGAGGGGTTATTGTAGCCACGTGCACCGCAGTACATTGAATCCGAGCGGCTGCGGCTCGGGGTCATGGATCGGGAGCTTAGTCCACCGCCCGAGTTAAAAAACGAAGCCGCAGAAGAAGAGCAAGAGCGAGGCACGATACGGCTGTTCATGAAGGAGGAAGACGATGAAGCAGACGACGCGCACGGAGTCGAGGGCTTGCGGTACGAGAATGGCGAGCTGCTCCGTGCTCGAGAGGACGACGCCATTTAGTCGAATCACTGAGTCGGTGACTCGGGCGACGAAAATGTACAAAGTAACAAAAGAAGCAGAAGAAGAACAAGGAAGAGAATGTGTCAGACAGCTCACATGGCTTGGGAATCAAAAGCTAACAACATTGTTCTCTTCTTTCTTCTATAAAAAAAAATTTGATTTGCTTGACGCTTTAGCTATTTCTCAGTGAAATAGCACAAGCGAGAGAGAGAAAGAGAGTGATTATTTCGTCTTCTTTAAGGCAAGGAGTTGCAGGATGAGTGATAGAGAGCGAGCAATGGAAGGCTTATGATTAAGCTTAAACAAGCTTTCGGGATTTCTTTAATAGTTTTGTTTACTGTTAAAATTTTAAATTTGTTTTACTGCGTGGGTGACGTGGCCCAGCGGAGGTTGGCGTTTAAATTTGGTGGAACCGCCCCGCGCATGAGAGAGCGAGACAGCGCTTTGAAAAAATAATCCGGAAATTGAGCGGGAATAACAGTGGCCGCCGATCAGGACAAATTGAAAATGGTAATTGAGGACAGAATTATTTAGGGGAAAGTAACTATAACACGCATATCAATAAAATTAACATCATCTAAAAATTTTCAAAACATAAAAAATTCTAAAAAAATATTCAAACCGAACAGCCTCTTAGAGTTGGGTAGTTTTTTTGTGTTGAAGTAAAGTTTACTCTCTCCGGTTGTAAATTGGCTTCTACGCACCGAGCAAGGCTTAAGGGTCCGTTTGTAATGTAAAATTCATAAAATTTTACACCCTCTCACAATAAAATACTACAATATAATCTATCTCCCATCAAATCATAACTTTTCACTATAAAAAATATAAAAAATTATCTCTCTTTTTACTTTTTATTAAATTCAATACCTAAAATTTTAACAACACAAAAATTTTTCAAGACAAACCCTTATTATAACTGGAAACATGAGTACAGTGAAGTGTGAGAGTAGAGAATTTTTGAATTAAAGAAAGTCCTGCGACTGTGTGGACAAGAGGAGGAGCATCATGTGGAAAAAGTGCTGTTGTCTGTACTCAACGTCCAGACGATGGCACCTGCCACGTTGCGAAATAACTGATCATCGAACTTCGTGTGCGTCGTGTCGAGCGTTCTTACTTCCAAAACTTCAGCGGGTTTTTTTGTTTCTTCCCGAAAGAAAGAAACCATTCTCTTTGATATCGTTTTTCTCTGATCAGTAGAACTGGGTGATGTTCGTGTTGAAAAAATTGTAGGATTTTAAAGAAGTTGTGAATTTTTATGTTGAATAGTGTTTTATTGGTGTTTGTGTAAAGTGGAGAGAGAAATGATTTGAAGTAATTGTTTAATAAAAAAGTATTGGAGTTATGTGAAAAAGTATAGAGAGAGAATTTATGTTGAATAAAAAATTAAAAAATTGTTGGAGATTGTGTAGAATGTATTGATTTTTGTGTTTGAATTCTGAATATGTTCGGTGGTAGAATTGTGAAAATACTTAGAATCCTGAAAAAATGATGAAAACGAACATGCCCCTGGACTGTTTTCTTTTGGGCTAGCTCAAGGTAAGAGACTAAGGTGGCGCAGAAACATAGGAGAGAGTCGTACAGGTAAGAGATTATTGGAATCATCACTAAATTTTTTTGTCTTAATTTTACCATATAGTTTAAAAATAACGTTCAAAACTTTACATAATTAACTTTAAATATTATAAAATCTATATATTTTGTGTATCTGTCTTCAAACTATCTCATATAATTAGGACAAAAAATTGCAAATGATCCCAGTATGAGATTATTATACTTCACACAAAGAAATTGAGAGCAATAAATTTAGAGATTGAAGCAACAATTAGAGCGTGTGAGTACACATTGAGAATATTTGAAATTGCGGATCGAAAAACCAAAGGGAATTAAGATTGATTAAAAAATTTGAACCTCCTCTACCAAAAAAATATGCAAGAACAACAATTTTAGAATACTACTACAAATGAACATGCACTTAATTTTTGTAAGATTAATTTCAACCATCCGTATGCACATCTGGGTTTATGTCAAACTTTAGTATATTTATTAAGCTTAAGGGGAAAGTACATTTTGCACCCGTTAACTATGGGGCCTTCATGACATTTACCCGTGAACTTTTAAAATTTGTCAATTTGCACCCCACAGCCGAATTAGTCGTTAAATGTGACGGTAAATACATATTCACGTGTCGTCTACATGATTCACATATGCTTGTTATGCCCATTTTGCCATATGGGAAAAATACATTTTGCACCCTCGACTATGGGGGTACTAACACTTTGCACTTCGTCTTCCAATTTCGTAATATTTTTTATCAATTTGCACTCCACAAAGCGAATTAACCGTTAAATGCAACAGTAAATCTGTCACGTGCAAAGACTCGTGTTCAATAACACATCGACAGCCGAGAGGGAGAAAAAAAAACACATCATCTATCTGCAATTGGAATCGCTTCAAAGTTATAAAAAAAATGTCAAAGATAAAATCGCTTTAAATTATAAATATCCAACCGACGAACTACAAACTAGGAAATAAATAATAAACAAATAACCATATTTGAAATTAAAAAATATATATATGATTCCTAAAAATCCTCTGCCTATCAGCGAAAGACAATGGTGCAAAGTTCCAGTATCCTTGTAGTTGGGGGCATGTCACGTGGACGACACGTGCATTGTTAACCGTGAGAAATAAAGGTAAATCCGGATCCAGGGTGGAAATCGACGAATTATTAAAGATTGGAGGTTCGATCTCATTCAAATCGATAAATAGGGGTGCAAAGTGTTTTTTCCCTAAGCTTAATTATCACTACAGTCTTTGTGAAATTAATTTTTAATAAATAAGTTTCTGGAGTACAACTTTGAACAAGACGTTGCTTGTGGTCAATTTTTCATACATATAGGTTCTTCTGTCCACCAAAAGTTAATCAACTAACAGAATGTCGACATAGATTAAGGGTCGAAATATCATTTACGTGGTCCTTATATCCTATCCGAGAACCTGACCTTGTTAGTGGATTAACTTTTGATAGACTAAATCACTTGTATGTCTTAAAAAAATACCACAGGGATGTATTAGTAATTAAGCCAATTTATTTGGTGGCTCTAGTTTTAGTTAAGACGGACTAACGAGGTCAACTTCATTGGACTAACCTTTTAGTGCATTAATCCCAGAATTCCCAAAGCCAATTATAAGTCGCTTTTGTTTCTTTTCTAAAGCAAAAGTCGCTTTTGTTGTCGGTAGGCTTATTATTTTTTCTTCAAATTAAAAAATATTCTTATGTATTTCCCCTGAATAACGAAAGTGATAACGGGTATAAATAACCTGTAACGAAATACATTGCAATCGAGAGATGCATGTATTGTCTTTTTCAATCGTCACGTTAAAATCGCATAACAAATAACCCGACTAAACATAAGGATATATGGAATACTAATCACATATAACAAAATCAACGTCGTCAAAATCGACAGTGATATATAGGACGTACAGTTAAAAAGTTTATAATTCATTATTATTGACCTCGCTGTATCTTTTTCCCTAACAGGAATCTTTGAGCAGTTGCTATTTTAAAAAATTCATATAGTTTAATTCCACTTCTTATTAAATCAAGTCGATCATCAAAAAGTCGTTTTAAGCCAGGGGTATGTTCGTTTTGATTAGATTTTTAGTATTTAAAGTCTTTTAATAATATTTATGTGATGTTGGAGTTGCATTGGTGTTTGTGTAGAAGTTGATGATGTGTAAAAAAAATAATGATGATTTTTAAAGTTCTTATTTGTAAATTATTTTTATTGAGATGAGTGAAAAAAATAAAATAATATTTAAATTTATGTTTATTTATTATAATTTTGAATTTTATTTTTATTTTGTATTATGATGCAGATATTTAAAACACGTTGAATAAAACAAAAAGAAAACAAAAGAAGAAGAGGAGGAGGACAAGGACGAAAAAAGAAAGATGGACGAAAAGCTGTTGTCAGGCATGGGAATAAAAAAATCATATTGGGGGAATAAAAAAGCAGAAAAAGTCGTGGCTTGGGGGAATAAAAAGTAGGCGTCAAAAGTTGTTGTCAGATGTGGTCAGGTGGAATGGCGATATTCACCCTCAACACTCTCAAAGAAGAAGAAATCAATCGGGCTATTTCGTCCATTCACAAGCCCTTCACATTTAATTCACTGAACTTGTGGGGGCCACATGTTTTATACAAACCCGTTTTATCCTTCTCGTCTTATGTCCTCAACGCATCACTGATGGATAGCTCGGTAATTCTTCATCAGTTTGGTCAGGGTAAATTTGGGAGAACTTTAGCTGCATCCTACGTAAAAACATGTTCGGCTGAGTTGGTAGCAAAAGTGAATGCGAATCCTTAAAAATTTACCGAAACGAACATACCCTAAATTTTCTAGTTATTAGACGTCAGGTTTATAATAGCAATGAGGCCTAAGGCCATATTAAAAATTAGGCCTTTTAAATAAATTAAAAATATATATATTATAATAAAAAATAATTTTTTAAAAATAATTTTTCTAGCATGCAAAATTACTAATCAAACTTTTATATTCAAGATTTGTTAATATGTCACTTTCAATTGATAGAATGGTTAATTCATTTAGTTTTTCTTGTGACATTGTCGATCTTAAATAGGATTTTATTAGTTTAAGTTTTGAAAAACTTCTTTCTCCAGAAGCAATTGTCACCAGTATTGTTAAGAGTATTCTATAGGCAATGCATGCATTTGGAAAACAATCTAATTTTTTTTATATAATTTAATATTTCAATTGGAGTATTGATTTTAGGTTGCAGAACTTATTTTAATACTTTTAATTCTGAAAATAAATCCAAACCATCTATGTCAGAATATTCACCATCTTTTAAAAAACTTTCAAGATTAAGACAATATTTTTTTAAATAATCATTATCTAAATATTTGAATTTGTCAAAATTAAATAAGAAACCAAAAGTATTTTCATATATTGTGCACTGTTCAAATCTATTTTGAATTGAAGAAATAGCTTGATCAACTATGTATATGAAAATAATAAATTCTAAAAGTTTATTCAACTGATTTTATTGTTTCATCATTAACATTTTCTTCGAATTGTTTTTTTTTATGTATTATTCGTTTTTCACGAAATATAGGCTCAATTTCCATTTCAATAGCAATCTCTTTAGACGAAATTAATGCAGATGAAAATCCAGTTCTCCGATAATTTTTCAAATAAGAAATAAGTCATTTTAATTGATCTATGGCAACATCGATATGCATGAGATTAATATCTTTAGATAGAGTATGAAGTATAAATAGGAGAAGTGAGATTAATTTACTGTTACAGAAAGTATGAGATTAATATAGCCGTTTTAAACCGTTTGTCTTTTCCGTTATGTTCTATACACAAATATAGGTTTACTTGAAATTGTGAATGTAAACATTTCTGCAAAACTTCTAAAATCACTCAATGTCACACCAAAACTTTTCATAACTGTTGGCGTGTAAAACGTTGTCTGCGAAGTCAGTAATGTTCTGAACAACTTTGATTTGTGTATTCTTTTCCTATTTTATTTAAGTTTTAGTTAGACTTTTTTCTAAGTCTGCGCTGCTCTGCCTTAGTTAGTCTTTGTTTATAACGCCTACGTTAGTAAGTTACTCTGTCTTTACATCACTTAGCCTCCATTTTTTATCACTTCAAGACTTAAGCCTTCTCTACACTTAGGCCTTCTGTACTTTCTTTTCACGCCTGCGGCCTGTTGTCAGTTTTATTTCACGTCAGTGCTTATTAACCGTGTATTTTTAGGTCTTTTTATTTTTTATTTTTCTCTTACCGTATGAGGCCTGGCTCAAAGTAGAGCATTAGGCAACTGCATACACATTGTCGAGAAAAATTTAAAAAAAAAAATGAGGAATTGGTGATTGTAAGAGTGATACTACAGAACGAGTGAAAGCTAAAACTGCAATTCCCGAAAAATGAATGAAATTTATGCACCATTTGTTTAGATGTAAAACTATTATTTGAAGTAAAAACATTTTTAGAATTTTTTTTAATTTTCATTGTTTGGTTATTTTTTAAAAAATATGTTGTGATATTTGACACGTTTTTTTTATGATTTATGTATTTGCATAAAATTTCAATATATATTATGTGTTAAATAATCCATCCCTACGAAAAAAAATAACTAATTATAAACAATATAAAACAATCATACACAACCTTTAAACTCAACGCTAGAAACGATGTACGAGATATGGAAGTAAGCTTGCGAGGATGAGAGAGAAGCACAAGCGAGGTTAGGGAGAGAGAAGTAGTTGAAAACGGTAGAGAGAGATAATCACCGGTGCGGGCAGAGAGAGAAGTCGCTAGAAATGTGGGAGAGAAGAAAAAATAGTTTCTAAAATTTTTATTAGTTTATGTTTTGAAAAATAATAGAGTTTTTATTGTTAGATTTAATTTTTTTTTTGACCTTATTTTATATATCCAGTAATTGTAGTCTAGTTAGGTGTGATTAGCCAATGTGGAGAAAACAGACGCAACAACAACAAAAGCAAGAAAACTACACTAATCATTGAAGGTTGGTAGATGTGAAGTGAGAGAATGAACGGTTAGGATTATACCATTCTACAAGTCAGAGTAACATTGTCAATATAAACCACGTAAGTCTGCCATTTTCTCGTCCATGGGATCCGAGGTGAAACCACTATTATCGCATCAACCAGGAAGTAGCCCAGGTTCTATTTGTGTTGTAATATTTTTGGTATTGAATTTTGTGTTGGTATTGAGTTTAGTGAAAAAGTGAAGAGAGAGATAATTTTTTATATTTTTTGTAATTTTTTATATTTTTTTTATGGGAGAGAGATTATATCGTAGTATTTTATTAGGAGAGAGATAATATTTTGGATAAAATTGTTGGTGCAAACGCACCCAGTTAATCAGTTTGCTGCTTAGGAAAGAAGTAACCAATTTGCTATAAGACACGTGGACAGGGCGTCGTTTTATGGTTTTTAATTATTTAAATATGTACACAAATTGCATTATATACATTTATGAAAAAGCACGCGAGAAAATAATCTACGTGGGAATGTGCTGGTATGGCTTGATCAATTTAGCTATTTTTTCCTACAAATTTGGAGCATATATAAAGTGTACGCCACGCGCGGGTTGAGATTCATATTTGGTTTACACGTACTACGCGGAGTCGCGGACGGTAGCTTATTTGAACAACGACGTCGTCAGAAGTCTGGACGTCCCTGTGGGCTGTGGCTATGCGCCTATGCGACCCGTCGACTTGGGGGGCAACTTCCGGGGGTGCATTGCGATTTGCACATGTGGACACGCGATCTAAAGAGGCGCGTGAGAGGTTGGTAATTGGGCCAACCTCCTTAGCTACCGCCATGACAGTGAATTTCTTATTGCCCATGCATGTAAATGCTCAGGTTGCGTATACAATTAACGTGCACGTATTATAATTTCTTTTTTTTTTCTAAAGTGCACGTATTATAATTGGACTGGATAAAAGAGGTGCTTTTCTGAGGAAGACTCGAAGCGATGGATCATGGACGTGATTGCTCAAAAGCTTAAAGGGTTGTTTGGTGAAGCAGAAAAGTAGACGTAGAAAGACTGAAAGAGGATCAGTGGATCTTCTTCATCTAAGCCCATCAGTTTTAATCCTTCCAAAACCGTATGAAAATAAGAGGAAATGTTCGTGGGTGATGTTGTAAAGTTTTTATAGTAAAATATCCATTTGGGTATGTTTGAATTCCATTTAACTCGGATGGATACTGGATAGTCTAAACTCCAAAGACAAGGTAGGAGTTCTCTAAACCTAACATAAGACAAGGTAGGAGATCTCTAAACCTAACATATATATATATATAGTTGATCTAGTCCAGTGGCGGAGCCAACATATTTTTTTAGGGGGGGCGAATTAATTTATTATTATTATTTAAATAAAATAAAGATATATAATTTTATATATGAATTATAACTCATTATTACGAAAGAGAAGTACGCATAATATTTTATAACAACTTCGATTTTGATATATCAAAAAATCAAACATACGAAACCTATGATTCTATAAATATTCTATCATAACTGAGCTCGACGATGTTTTAAAGAAAACAAGTCATCTATCAACAGTTCTATGCTAAAAGTTGCAGCAATATCATTTGCGATATGCCTTAATAGATAAAAGATTGAGAATAGAATAAAAGCAGTTTGCCGTTAAAAAAAAATCGTCCTTCAAAAATTTTGATTTTGATGAGAGACGAAGTAATCTAAGAAAAGTTGACAATATTAGCTTTGAAAAGAAAATTTCAACTTCAAAACCGTCTTTCAAAAGAAGCCTAAGTTTTTTGTATTTTCAAAACTCCAAGGCAATATACTTACGTAGAAAAGCTAGAAGTTCAATTGAAATTTCAAAATTCAAATTCTGGAGGAATTTTCTAAAGCGAGAAGTTCGATTATACTTGTGTATAATTGATTAAGGAATTTTCTTAATATTGACAATAAATTCCTTAAAATATTGGTAGATATGAACAATTTTTCAAAGAGGGGGGGATTTTTTCCAAAATCCCTTAATATAGGGATTTTTTTAAAAAAAAAATTGGGGGCGGTGGCCCCCTCCCGCCCCCTGGATCCTCCAAAAAATTGTCGATGCCCATGGCATAAGGCTTTAATAATGACATGTAGGTTCAAATAACAATTAATTACGACTTCCTTCAGTTTTAAATAAAGTGAATAAAGGGCTGCGGACATACCTATACTTCCTTCAGTTCATGATATTATAAATTAATCACGCAGTACAATCCTACCCATCTCGCTCTCTCTCTTACTTTCTCTGTAAGCACTTACTGCCACACATCACACCCAGCAGTCGCAGCATTGCAGCAGCGGTGTTGCAAAAAGCTCAGTCTTCAGACTGAGAAAACAAAAGCGAAAACCCGAGTCTTCATGGTAAAAGAAGCGCCAACCACGTCACCCAGAAAACGAAAAAAAAATTTCAAATATGTCATCCAGATTCCAAACGCACTGAAAATGTTTGATTTTTTTTTTAAAAAAAAAAACAAACGAAACGGGCCAATGGGGGCAGGCCTGGGCGGCTGGGCCAGTCCCGCCCCCATTGGCCCAGTCACGCCCCCACTGGCCCTGGAAACAGGCCTGGGCGACTGGGCCAGTGGGGGCAGGCATGTTTCAAAAAAAAAAAAGCTCAATAGATTTTTGGAGCCAGTGGGGGCGGCCGCCCCCACCGGCACCCCCTGGCTCCGCCTCTGATCTAGTCTATAGGCCCTATATGTGGTCACTCTTATTTATTTCGAGATCATTCAAGACGTTTCTTCTGATATTTACTACTAGAGTCAACACCTACCACATAATCATTGTGTATTTAAATCAGCAGAGAAAGAGTAACATATATCTGCTCCTCGAGGACCACCAATCATCTAGGATTTAGGTAATTCGATAACAATTAGCAGTCCATATTTATCGAGCAAGGAGCATCCATTGAAAGGGGAATCTTTGGTTTTGGGAAGTCCTAATTCCATCGGTCTTATATAATCCGTGGCATAATTTTGCTAGACTATAATCAACGAAGATTGTTAGCTATCGCAATGATTATAAGCTATCACAACTAATCATTGCGATAAGACCTGGTTGGATTAGTTTGTGCAACAGGTTGAGGTTGCCTAATTTATGGTAGGCACACCCACGACGGAATAGGAGGAATTTCTTTAATGCCATTCCCATGTTTGGCTCGAGAACAAAGTTAATATATAACATTCTGTTCAAAATGTCAATTTAAAAAACAATAGAACAAATGTTCATGCAGCGCACGTAGTTTACGGGGAACAAATGTTCGAGCATTACATAATCTGATCATTTTCACTTGTTTTTAGTGGCAGGCAAAAGTTCTGGTTCTACCATCTGCTCCTATTCCGGCATATAATAGACTTGGAAGTCATTTTTTATAATTTTCGGAACCGAAATCAGAATTAGAAATTATCAGAATTTCTGGTCCATTTCTTTTTTTAAAATATAGGGCTTAGAATAAAATATAACATATAAAATTTGCTGGAATGTTTAATTTAGAATCTAGATTTTAGATGAATGTTTACATTTATTGTTAATTTATGATGAATATTGAAAATTTTTAGTTTTATAAATTGTTGTGTACAAATTGGTGAATTTTTTTTAAGATATTTAATTTTTATTGGAATTTGTAAAAAGGTGTAGAGATAAATGATTTGATGTAATTTTTTAATAAAAAAATATTAGAGTTAGGTGACAAAGTGTGGAGAGAGCAAATCTGTTATATATATATTTTTAAAAGATATTGTAGTTTGTGTGAAAAGTTGTCGGAGATTGTGTAAAAAATATTAATTTTCGTATAGAAATTTTTGAGATTTTAGATGTTCGTTTTGTAAATGTTCTTAAATACATTGTATTGAAAAATACTTTGCAAAGGAACATGCCCAAATGTTCGTTTTGTAAAGAATTCTAAAACTTTTAAGATTTTTTATAGAATTGTGAATATTTACGTATAATAGAATTTTATAGGTTTTTGTATAAAAGTTGGTGAAATTTTTTAAAGATATTTTAATTTTTATTGGAGTTTGTAAAAATGTGTATATAAATGACTTGATGTAATTTTTTAATAAAAAAATATATATTGGAGTTTGGTAAAAAAAGTATTGAAATATAAGATTTGTTGGAATTTTTTCAAAAAAATTATTGGAGTTTATGTGAAAAGTTATTGATGTTTGTGTAAAAGTGTCATGCCTCGTTCCAGTATTTACCCTCTATGCTCACCTATAGTGATGGTTTGCACACAAACGGGGATTACGGCACAAATTTATCCTATAAAGTCCTGGTGATTGGCTTTGAAAAAACTTAGCGGAAACGTTTAATTGCAATTGTTTTGAAATTTAGGAGCATAGTAAGGAAAAGAAAGTAATATTTTCAAGAAATAAACGAAAATGTGACATTCAAATAATTCTAGAAGTTAAAAGTTCTAAAGTGAATAAGGAAAATAAAATGAATTAATTGAGGAAATGAAATTATGATAAAATCAAGAACAATTATAAAGAAAAGTTAAGAGAAAAATGATGGAATAGAGTAAGAGAAAATTTAGAAAATATAAATACATAATATTTTCCACTAGTAACATGGAATCTCTCTGTTACAAATAACAAAAATCTTTATCGCGGATACAAAAGTAAAAAGAAGATAAATACAAAAGCTGAAGTTGTCTAAAGCTTTACGTACTATAATGTCCGTGAAACTGAACCCAAACACTACAAAAAAACAGGTCTATACCGGCGGTCGCTAAAAACGCCGCCAAATGATGTTTTTCATGGCGTTTTGCAAAAATCGCGGTTGTAGGGGGTCTATAGTGACCGTCGCCTATAGCGGCGGTCGGTGACCGCCGCTATAGACCCTCATTTGGCCGCGGTTTGCGAAAAAACGCGACTAAAGAGGATACTTGTAGCAGCGGTCAGTATAGTTATAGCAGCGTTTGCCCGAGCAAACGCTACTAGAATCTCCGGTCTATAGCGGCGGTCAAGGACCGCCTCTACAGACCTTAAAACCGCTGCTATAGATCACGTTTTAGCCGCGGTCCGCTATAGGATTTTGTTTTAGCAGCGCTTGTGTCCGCAAGCGCTGCTAAAAAATCGGGTCTACAACGGCGGTCACAGTGACCGCCGCTGTTTCTCGTACGTTTAGCAGCGATTTTGAAAAAAACCGCTACGAAAGGTATACCTATCGCGGCGGTCTTACAGTGATCGCCGCTATAGGTATAATGAAAAAAATAGAAAACTAAAAAAGTATATGTTATTTAATGTTAATAATTATTTTATTCCTTTTAATACATAATTTTATTTTGTCACATGTTTAAAAAAAATTAGGAGACCTACTTAATAAAATATGGAATTTGAGAGAGTGTTATAAACATTGAAGTTGTTATATATAATTAGAAATAATGTTATGAAAGTTATATCTATGATTGTTATAGTAATTGTATTTTTATTGACTAAATCTTAGTTTAGACATCTATTATCATATGCTTATAATGAGCATATATATTTGTAATAATTAGTAATATAATAGCATTTAATTATGACATATTATTTAATTTCAAACAAAAAGATATTATGAGATTAATTAGCTTATACAATTAAAGTGCCAAAAAGCGCAATTGCGCTCAAGCCTATAGCGGCGGTCGAGACCGCTGCTAACTGATCGCCGCTATATACCCGAGGTCTTCACCAGCGGTCACCCGAACCAAAAAAAACGCTGCTATAGGCCAAAATGACCTATAGCAGCGTTTTTTTGGCCTATAGCAGTCGGTCCGCTATAGGCCCATTTTTTTGTAGTGAAACTAGCAAAAGAGTGACAAAAATGCTGATGTCATCTAATCCTCCAGCTCGATGTTAGAGGCCAAGTCTATAAACATCGTCTCTCCGGTGCTCTCCGCCGGAGGGGCCGGTGGAGGAGGGACAGTGTGAAGTAAGGCTAGATCTATAACTAAAAGCCCGAAATCTTTCACACGGGGAAGCAGGGGCAGGGATGACCCCTTGAGGAACCATTGGGGCTCGTACTCCATGTATACCTCGAAGGTATCAGTAACATATGTTCAGATCTTGACAACTAGTATATGAGTGTCAAAATCCAAGGTCTGCTCACTCATGAATATCATCATCTGCCAAGTCTGATGACCGTCGCCGAATATACAAAATAATAAACAAATAAAATGGATGAATCTTACTGACTCAGTAAGGGGGGAATGGGGAACATGGTGTGCAACAAAGTAAAACAAAAGTGACATAAATAGAGAATAATCAATCATAGAGCAATATCCATAATAAACCAATCAGTGCGGTATGAGCAATGCAATGCAGAGTAAATGCATATGTTTCCCAGTCATTTCACTTTATTTATTTATTTCTTTCTTTCATGTTTTAGGTCGGTAGAGGTGTCATTTATTCGCTCTGTTTAACGCCCAGAGTCCAGGTGGTGCGTCCCTCATCTCCTCTGGGATTGTCCTCTGCCCTGGCACTAGGACCCGGTCAAGCGTGCATTGTTCCAACGCCAAAGAATATCAACCACTATCCTTTTAGTGGTGGCTTGCATCATCCCACTATAAGCGGTACCGTCACCCTATCTTAGGACCACCTTTAAGTTTGAGTTTCATTTCGGTCAATAGAATCTCCATACCCTTGAGATGTATATGCAACACTTGATAAAATATGACACATCATATTCTTCAATAACAAAGAATATAAGCATGTACAATGTCATAATAAATGCAATGGCAATAATGATAATAAAATTATTCAACACCGTATTATATAACCGTAAGCTATTGGCCATTACCCTTTCTACCTTTTGACAATTCCCATATGAAACAAATTTCAGCACAACATAGCATGTTGTCGTGAAATTAGCACTCTCCGTACCAATCATAACCTTTTTTTTAAAAAAAAAATGATATCTAATTACATTAATTAAAAAAAATGATATCTAATTACATTAATTAAAAAAAAACAATTAATAATTTTTGTAGCAAAAGTTATGGCCTAGTTCTCACCAATTTTCTAGCAGCTATAGCAAGACTATGAATATTTTTTTCTACAATCATAGTGCTAATTTTATAGTGAATCTTTCTTTATTTCCACCTAAAATAGAGGCAGAGAAATCAAATTCTCCAAGTTTTAGCTTCAAATTCGTAGCAAACAGTGTGATTATTTATTTTATTATATTATTTTTTAAAAAAAATACTAAATGTCAAACGTCAGCTTCATTCACATGTCACGTGTCTGTAACAATTCTACCTTCCTAATGCATAATGGCAACAATGCACGCCTACCTACCTTTTAGCTTTTAACATCGTACATAGCAACAATGCACGCCTACCTACCTTTTAGCTTCTACCTTCCTAATGCATCACGGCAATGATTAAGGCTGCGTTTGTGTTATAAAATCGGACATATATGTTTTTCCCATCAAATCATTACTTTCACTATAAAAAATATAAAAAATTACCTCTCTTCATTTTTTTCACTAAACCCAATACTTAAAATTTTAACTACACTAAAATTTTACAAAACAAACATACCAACATCCATCAAGTAGAACTTCCAAAAGCAGTCTCCATTATCAGAAGTCAAAGGAAGTACTAGTTATTTATGAGCTAAAGGACAGACGTTATACAGAAGCTAACCAATATCTTCACTTCCATTTAGGGGTGAACACAACCGGACAGCGGACCGGATTTGCGGTCCTGTCCTAGATCTTAAAATGCGGTCCGGTCCGGACCGGACCGCATTTATTAAAAAAAAATATATTTTTTATAATTTTTAATACAAATTATAAACTTAAAACGTTTAATTTTAATCTAAACTAAAACTTAACATTTTTATATGCACTTCCCCTTTGAAATTAACCTAAAAAAAATTTAGAAAAAATTTAAAAAAAAATAAAAAATTGAAAAAAGATTAAAACCGGTCCGGACCACTTAAGTGGTTAAGTGGTCCGGACCGGACCGCATTCCGATTTTTCAGTCCTACTTCCATCCTTCCCTTCTTTTCACCGCACCGCACACAATACATGTCACTAAATTCGCAAGAGCACCTAAAATACTATTTTCTACTCCTTTTATTTTCTTAGCCAATTTGCGACTTTCCTAACGTTATTTATGAGTGTTTGTTTTAGGAAATTTTGAGTTGTGGAAATATTGGGAATTGAGTTTTGTGAAAAAATAAAGATATTTTATAGGATTTTGTGAAAAAATGAATATAGAAAATATTTAAATGAATATTATAATAATAAGAATTATTTATGAAAAAATAAATGCTATTTAATACTTTTTTAATATTATTTCCAATTATTCGTTTTTCGGACAATAAACGCCCCCTTAAGCTCTCTAAATCCCTGACCGTGACCTTTTTTACCTTAAATCCTCTTTTCCATCGTCAAGTCTCAGTGGACTCAAGAACGTGCCGTATAAGTCTTTAAACACTTAACTGTTTACATGCAACACCACAAGCTCATAAAGAAACTCTTAACTAATTATGACGTACATAACCATGACTATGAATGAAAAGCCACTTTTCTTCTAAAAGCACAAGTTTATTTAAAATAATTTTTATCCATGCCAACTCCGTTGACTTCAACTACAATCTTTTACCTCTCTTTTCTCCGTGGATGAGGTTCTTTTTCCAAACAGGCAACACCTAAAGGCAATGCAACAAAAGGTGAGTGAGCGTAGAAAAACAAAACAAAAACAAAAGATGAGTGAAAGAGAAAGCCAAAAGCTGAAAATCTCAAAAGGCAACGGGACAAGCTGACCGACTGCCTTTCCTCTCCCCTTTTTTATTCTTTCCTTTTGCTTCCTGCTCTCCTTCCGTCTCTCTTGTTTTTCTCCTTTGGTCAGCAAGTGTTTCACGCCACTCTCTCTTATTTTCTATTTCTCTCACTTTTTTGATAACTGTTGGAAATTTTACATTACTAGAGAAAATAGTCGATGTGTTCCTTATAAGATTATGACATCCCTTACTCCTTAAGGCGTCTTTTAGAGTTAAGTTAGGTTCATCTTTCACATATTGTGTAAATTCTAATATGGTTACAGAGAAAAGTTCCTAGTTTGTGGCTCCACCGTCATCCGTTTCCACGTGTTGGCTTGGATGTCCTCCCGCCACACGTGAAGGGGCGTGTTGGAAGTCTCACATTGCTAGAGAAACTAGTCAATGTGCTCCTTATAAGGTTATGACATCCCTCACTCCTCAAGATGTCTTTTGGAGTTGAGTTAGGTCCACCTTTCACATATTGTGTAAATTCTAATAATAACAACAAAGCCTTCCCCCTTAACTGAAGGTTCTCGACGGCTAAACCCTTGGTTAAAGCATGTCACTCCACACCCTACTCTAAATGGGCAATCATGAAGCTAAAGTTTACTTAGAGAAGCTAACAAAATTAATGGGTATAAGGGGCCACAACGACAATAATTGACGCCAAGTGTTAGCTTAACAAAATTAATGGTGTTTGTGTATAATTTTTTGAGATTTTATATGCTCATTTTGTAAATTTTGTTGCATTCATTTATATTTTAAGATACTTTTATAAATGAACATGCCTAAGAAATTCCAACCTAAAAAATATTTTTAACATATTAGGACCCAAAAATGTGTCCAAAAAAGTCCACATGACTAATCGGAACATAACCGAAATTGACCATTTCGATTTCATCCACTCTAGTACCCATCCCTAGTTATTTTATCATTTGCTTCTCACATTCCCTTATTTTATGAAGCACTAATTGGTTGTCCAAACTCCACGATGCAGATCAAGATAATCCCAAAAGGCAAAAGTAGAAAAGAAATGGGTGAGATGTAACTGTGGGTCCTAAAGCAACATAATCCCAAAGATAGTCCTGCTTTAGCTAATAAACGGCCACAAGAACAGAATCTAGTAGGAAAACCAAAATGCAAAGACTCTTTGGCTGCTTTTTTGGTTGAGTGTCCTCTTTTCCATGCAACTATTCCATTGCGCGAAAGAGTACAAGTAATTTTAAAGAATACATGTTTTCATTGACTCATCGGAGGGCCTGATTGGCACATGTGACCTTTATTTATGTGGTCCTAGTGGCCTGCCATGGTTGTGACTGCGAGGAGAAGCTACTTAGCTGTCACCTCCGTGTGTGCGCTTTACCATGGGGCTCACGTGCAGCTGGGACATGTCTCATGGGGTTCCATTCAATCATATATTATTTCCCGTAGATACGCTTCCTTTGTTCTTGGGCATGTTCCAATCTGCAGGCTCAAGCTGTTAACTTGCAGAGACGAAGTGAATATGATCTGAAATTGGGCTCAGAAACCTTCGATCTGAGCCTTCTATAGTACTGGGCTATACTACAGGCCCGCAAATTCTCTTCTTTAGAGGTTTCCTAGGCCTTATGGTGTAAAGATATCCCGTATCCTTGAACCTCGATCACCAGCCCAGGCTATTGCGGAAATATTACAATAGATCCTCGTAACGAACATGTGCATACGGGATATCCAAACTCTTCTCCCTTATCCCCGGGGAGGGCAGGCGCAGTGTTAAGACTGCCAGTCTGCCAGAGTCGAGTAAATATGCTCTCCTCATTTCACTATCCCGCTGCCTCACTTCTGTTTCTCGGCCCCTCCTTACCAAAATACGGTACTTCTCTTTTCTCTGCCCGCATGGTCTTCGAGTGTTACCTGCTCTTGGCCAAAATTTGCATAATCGTCATCGTAGAGTTGGACTGACCAAAATTATGACCATAGAAGTCGTTATTAGCGAGGATTACACCTTGTGCTGGTTACTGGTTTAAGTTTTTCATGTAAGTCATCTGGATGAACCAGGATGTTGTGGTTCAAGGAAGGCGCATTCAAGAACGGGGTCGTGCAATGTTGTAAGCAAACGAAGACCAAGAAGAATGATTTCTGCGACCCCAAAAAGTAACCCAGAAGTGGGGCTTTAAGTTGGCGAGCGGCTTTATCTTGGGATGGACTTTGGCACCTCTGGTGCTAGGTTTGCGGTAATCGACAAGAGAGGGACTATTCACGCCGAAGGGAAGCGGGTGTACCCGCTGTATAAGGTAATGCTATTTAGGGGAAAATCTCACTGATCTCTTGGAATTTGATTTGTTGCAACTTGCAGCGTAAACCTGATATAAGCTAATAGATAGCCTCTAAGACTTACCTTTTGTCAAAGTGGAAGTTCATTTCACAACCTTAAATTTCGAGTATTAGTGGGAAATCGAGTACCTTACCATCTATATTACATAATAATGGGCAATGGACGTGGTAGTGTCTCGAACATTTGGGAGAACTTCTATCTACGGAAAAAGAAGCAGACTTTGAAATTGATCAACTCTATCTTTTTCCAATAACAGCTCAAAGTTTTTGGACCATCAGTAACATTATATGGATTGCATTGGATGTTTGAGCCATTTAGAAATTTATCCATGTAGATCAAATAGACTATTTTGGAAATTGCGTACATTAGCTAAGCTTGTACGTTACGTGCTGAATGATGCTCCAATATCTAATCACTACAGAATTATCCCAAACAAAAAGAACACTGGTTATTTGCACTCCTGCAATATTTTCATTTCCAACATGTAAGCTGATTTTTTTTTCTGTTGTCTAGAAAGGGCAAAGAAACAACAGATTGGACAAGTTCTTGGAAATCTACACTTTTCTTGCTGCTTGAAGATGTTCCCTTTGATCTTCGGGAACTTATTGCTTCCATTTCCATTGATGGGACTTCTGCGACTACTATAATTGTAGACAGGTGGATACCTTAGAGAGTTGTCCCCTATCCTTGAGTTATTTTTGTTTTCCATGTCAAGACGCATTTGAAGTCAGCATCTGAATTTGGTAATGCAGCACAACAGGAGAACCATTATGTAGACCTTTTCTACAATGAGAGTTGTTCTGAGCTTTACCTATAGTAAAGGGTATTGCTCCTGCAAACCACACAGTTTGCTCTGGGTCCTCGACTCTGTGCAAGCTTGTCTCGTGGTGGAACATGGTTGATGCAAATAAAACATTTGCAGCATTGTTGCATCAAGCGGATTGGCTATTGTGGCTTCTTCACGGAAATCTTGGAATCACTGACTACAATAATGCTTTGAAGGTATTTTTAGTAGTTCTTTCTATTTAGGACTCTACCTCTTCGGCTTGTAAATTGCCATATTACCATCCTGGGAAAGATTATTTTGTTTGCTGTTTCCTTTTCATAGGTTGGCTATGATCCTGAGCTAGACTCGTACCCGCCATGGTTGCTCTCCCAACCATATTCCAAACTTTTACCATCCGTCCAAGCTCCTGGAACTCCAATTGGCTGTTTGAAAGAGGACATTAATACAAACTATGGTATGTCTTGTTGTTCCTTCCCTGCTCCCTCTTTTTCTACATATGCAGCGGCGGGCAGCTCTATATGACCGGGGGCGGGTTATCAGAGAAGAGGGGACAACTTCTTTTTCCCTTGCCTCGTCATTCGATTGAGTAGTCCTGTATTGAAGGCTATATCCCTTCATATTCTTCTCAGACAATTTTGGGTAGATCTTTGTAAACTAGAAGATTGTTGAAGTTGTTATTCACTAGAAACTGCAGGTTTATGTTGAATACACTCCATCAAAAAATCTTCAATTCTAAAAAGTACCATTAGGATATTTATTGTAGCTTCAGTTTTATTGAGTACATCTGTGCAGGTTTTCCAAAAGATTGTGTTGTATGCACGGGAACCACCGATAGTATAGCGGCCTTTCTTGCAGCTCAAGCAACACAACCAGGGAAAGCTGTGAGATATCTGCTATACTTATCTTTCAATCATTAAGGACAATGTGATGTATGTTTAGGCTTGCCATACAGGGAGAATCTCATCATGCTGTATTTATTGTTCTTTGGTTTTAAGTTAAGAAACCCTTAAATATGTCTCATTATATCCTGCAAGTCAAATGTATTTCCTGGAAATGATTTTGAATGAAGGTTACCATATTGCAAAGTCAACTGTATAAGTCACCCTACTCAGCATTGCATTTTGTGCTGCTTCTTTTTCTGCCTAGATGTTGCATGCATGTTCCAAAGAATCTTTTGCTTTAGGATAATATTAAGCCATTTTCTGAAGTTCCGTAAAGTTTACTTTCTTGTATTCATATTTAGGTCACTTCTTTGGGTTCGACCGTCAAACTATTGAGCACCAGTAGGATTGACGATGCACGATATGGGGTGTATAGTCATCGTCTTGATGATAAGTGGCTGGTTGGAGGTGCTTCAAATACCTGTGGAGCTGTTCTTCGACAAATTTTTACTGATGAGCAGTTGGAGAACTTAAGTGAACACATTGATCCCATGAAAGCCTGTCCACTAGACTACCACCCCTTGCCAACAGTTGGAGAGAGATTTCCAGTGGCAGATCCGAAGATGGCTCCTAGGTAGAAATCTCATCCAAACTTCTTGATGGAATTTAGAGAAGTCAGTGTACATCTGATAGTGTCATTTTTTAACGGTCTTTTTTATCAACACTTGAATCTTAATTTGTCGGTAGGGTAATATATATAAGGAATTTACGGGTTTACCAGTTTTGACTAACAGTATAGTAGGTTTACATTAGTCAGCACTAGGAATAATGAATGATAAACTACTACTTGAAAGGCCTTGAAGATTTTTTGCAAATCAAAGTATTTAGTTGGAGCCAAGTTATTGAGTTATCTCTTTTAATCATATGCTTAGGATTTGGCGTATTGGTCTTTTCTTATAATACACTTCCAGAACGGCAAATTAGAGGTGGATATTTTTCTTCATTTAAGTATTTTTATGTGCTGTTTTACAAGTGTCAAAGCCGGGACAGGCATCAATAAGCAATCTTGATTTACCTAGCAGAACCGTAGGAGGTTATATTTTTACTGGTTTTCTAACGTATAAGTTCTAAATGACTCAAGAAAAAAGGTTCTAAATGGGATGTCAGTTTTTTGAAATTTTTGCGCAATAAACAATGAACAGAGTCACATTTAATTGATAATGTGAAGGTTTATATTCCACGCCAATCAATTGACTTGATTGTGGTTTGTGAACATAGGAAACATGCATATGCATTCTGATTGTCCATAAACCGTGCTCCTGCAGTTAGGAGGACTGATCTAGTTCTCATCTTTATGCAGATTGCATCCACGACCGGAGAGTGACATCGAGTACTTGCACGGGATCTTGGAGTCGATTGCACGTATTGAGGTAGGATGACACCCTCTATTTGTTACAATATGATGGTAAACTTGAGCCCAGTGACATGGACATCTGTTAATCGCATGATATCCAGGCAAAGGCTTATGGCTTACTGAGGGATCTAGGAGCCACCCAAGTTGAAGAAGTGTTCACGGCTGGAGGTGGTGCAAAAAATGCCAAATGGACCAAGATACGTGAGCGAGTACTTGGCTTGCCTGTGAGCCGCGCGATTCAAACAGAGGCTGCATATGGAGCTGCCTTATTGGCGTTGAAAGGGAGCTAAAAGATGTGTACAGTGAAAGCAGGAACAATCTGAATCGGAGGGAGCTAAAATTAAATTGGAGTTTCTAGTCATATAAAGTTGTTCGTGGTAGTGATAGAAGTGTCATGTTAGACTAGAGGGAAGTTATTCTTTTTTTTTTTGGTTTGGTGAGCAAAGGGACTTGTTATGCCTAATGAAATTGTATAACGAATAGAAAGAGAAATAAAGACCGAAATGGGGATTTTCCACCGTGTACATGTTTTGTTTTGTTTTTGTTTTTTTTATTGAAGAGACATGTAGCATGATGGGATAAGATTCTCTTATCAAATCATTCTATAAATATAACAAATTTATTTAAATTAATATTTATCTTATTTTTTTATTAAGGTTTAAATGCACCCCATGCCCCTGAGGTATGCCGAATGAGAAAATATGCCCCTGAGGTATGCAAAGTCATTTTCATACCCCTGAGGTATACTTTCAGAAGCAAATATGCCCCTCCGTTATATGTCGTTTGAAGCCCTAACGGTAAATGCTGACGTGTCAAAATTAGACACGTCAGCACCAATCACAACACGACACCTGACATTTTCGAAATTAAAAAAAAAAAACAGAACTGAAAGAGGGGGAGAACCCCCGAGCGGCGAAGGGAGTTGGGCTCCCTCGCGGCGCCCCGCTCGAGCGAACGACGCTGGCGACGCGGGAGAGCCCTGATCTGGGCTCCCCGCCTCGCCCGAGGCGGCCGCGCGCCGCGAGGGGTGGCCTCGAGCCACCCCCGTGTCTCCCCTGCTAAGGGGTGGCGCGCGGGCGACCCGGGGAGCCCAGATCTGGGATCCCCCGCGTCGCCCGCGCTGTTCGCGCGAGCGCCGCTCGCGCGACGGGGGATCTGGGCTCCCCCGTCGCCGGGGTGGCCACTGCCAGCCACCCCCTCAAGGCGTGGCGGCGAAGGGAGCCCAGCTCCCTTCGCCTGGGCTCCCTTCGCCGCTCGGGGGTTCTCCCCCTCTTTTCAGTTCTCTTTTTTTTTTGTTTTTTTTTTTAATTTCGAAAATGTCAGGTGTCGTGTTGTGATTAGTGTTGACGTGTCTAATTTTGACACGTCAACATTTACTGTTAGGGTTTCAAACGACACATAACGGAGGGGCATATTTGCTCATTCGGCATACCCCAGGGGCATGAGGTGCTTTTAAGCCTTTTATTAACTCCTAACATTTCAAAAAATTTAGGGAAATTTGATTTTCGTCACTAGATTTTGACTACTTTTACGTTTTGGTAATTAGGTTTCATTTTTTTACGATTTTGTCACTATATTTTTATCACTTTTACGATTTGGTCTTTTCGTCAAACTTACGTTAAATTTTTAACCGGAATACTGGTTGACCGGTTGCGGCAATGGTAAATTGTAGCGGTCGATCGCGTTATATTCCGTTAACGGAAGTTTGACGGAAATATCAAATCGTAAAAGTGATCAAAACCTAGTGACCAAATATCATATTTTCCAAAATTTTAAACCCTCAAAATTTTAACATATAAATATTTTAAAAAATCATTTTATATCTTTTCGAGGTAACAGTTTTTTTTCTTCCTTTATATAATTTTTCGATTGAGCGAGGCATATTTTATATTTTAACCCCCGGTGAACTACCGGTCGGTGGGTATTTTGGCCGCCCAGAACTGGGCGGCCAGCGGGGGGAGGAGAATCCTCCCCCACCGGCGCGGCTGGGGGACCTCCCTCAGCCCCGGGCGCGCCCAGACCACCGCTCGGTGGAGGGCTCCCTCCGCTGGCCGCCCATGCCTCCTCCACCGTGCGGTGGTCTGGGGGACCTCCCCCATCCCGCGCCCGGGGTGGGGGAGGTGGCCTCCTCCCTCCGCCGGCCGGTGGAGGTTCACCGGGGAAGGATCCGATCCGATCCTATCCTTCCCCTGTCTTTTTTTTAAT
This sequence comes from Myrica gale, assembly GCA_963930655.1. Lineage (NCBI taxonomy): Eukaryota > Viridiplantae > Streptophyta > Magnoliopsida > Fagales > Myricaceae > Myrica > Myrica gale. The sequence goes on along the minus strand of OZ005606.1, from coordinate 8,240,915 downwards.
AGTAAAAACTACTTTTTTTTATTAAATTTTAATTTTTTTAAAAAAATCTTTTAGTTTTTATTCACTGACACGTGTCACACTGCGATTGGTTGGTAATCGAGCTGTCAGTTTCCACGTGTGCATTTTCGTCCATTTAATTGACGGCGGGACTCTTCGGGGAATAGGGCAAAACCCCAGGGATTTTTTAAGGAAAATTCATACCCTAAGAACTAAGTTGGAAAAATTGTCATAACCTAAGAACGTACGGAGCATTTTAGTCTATATTTTAATATTGGTTAGTTACAAATTTAGCCTGTTCTATAAAAAAAAATTTAAAATAAAAAAATGGCTGTTGGCTGTGTGACATCTACGGTCTACTTTTGTAAAATAAAGATGGAGATCAAATCAATCTTAAATGCAGTCTTTTCTCAAATAATAATACGAAAAGATTGTTAAAAAACGAACGAAAAAATCCAATGATATCGTATAGACATAATAGTCTCCAAAAAGTGTAATTCCAGACGCTTTCAACCGTAGGTTCTCCATGATGAACAAAATCGTCGCAGAGCAGCAGTGAAAGATCGGGAATGATGTGCCCATTAAACAGGTCAGAGTTCTGATGAGTACAAAGTGGAAAAAACAGCCAGCAACTTCTTGTCCCATAAATGAAACATTCGGCCGTTCACCGAGGAAGAGCACTAAACCCGAGCATTAATTACTTCTGCAAAAAAAAAAGGCAATCGAAAGGCGATATTGTGTGTCGTAATGCCAAAAGCGGCTAAGGCAGAGCAATCATGATTGGAGAGGAAAATCTTTTATGGACGTGATTACGATTTTCTGCAGTTCTATCTAGACGTGATAAGTAGACCTAATTTATAATAAATAGCCCTATTTTTTATATTTTAAAATTTAATATAAAGTATATTTATTTTATTTATATCTATCCTTTTCCGAATTAAGTTATTTCAAATTGCATCATTTTATATCTACAAAAATAATTAAAAATATATTTATAATATTTCTCTTTTTAAATTACATTATATAATTTAAATAAAAAATTACAAATAATCTTAATCCGGGAATGCTATTAGTACTCTCCGAGTCCAGGACACGCCATCCCGCGGCCACATGCACGTTGCGATGATTTTACAGCGCATGGCCCATGTCACGGTTTTCTTCTTTGCTTTGTAACGTAAAACTCTGATTCCGGCCTTATCTCATTCTCAGCTAATCATTAGTTCTTTTGAATTTGAAACTAATATTTTAGGAAAATTCACTTTTTATTCCTTATGTTTGGTACAATTTTTTATTTTAGTTATTCAGTTTAACTTTCAAATGTTTAGTCCTTGAGTTTTCATTGTTTGACGAAATAGTCATTCCGTCAGTTTACCGTCCATATACTTAACGGAACTTTCTGACACGTCAGCAATTTTGACCCGATCAACCGCTTCATATAGCGGTCGACCGCTCACTTTTAACACATATATCCGGTCGACCGCTACATATGTCGTTAAATATATAGACGACAGACTGACTGAATGATCATTTCGCAAAAAAAAAAAATTCAAAGACTAAAAATTTAAAACTGAAAAACTAAATAAAAAATTATCCAAAATTTAAAAACTAAAATGTCAATCTATTATATTTTATCCGATTTTTTTCTTTCAGTAGAGCATGGTCAAGCATGGGAAAGGGACGAGAATTCGATCATTATCAAAGCTCCAAAAGTAGGATGTGACAACAGAGCTATTCCTCACTTACCGTACTAATTTATCCGTTCAAAGGTAAAAAAGATAGGCTGTAAATTGTAATCATGTTGTCTTTAAGATCTTCGTTTTCACATTTTTGTCTTTAAAAAAGTATAAAGAAAACAAATTTATGTTGAATAAAAAATTAAAAAATTGTTAAAAATTGTGTAAAATATATTGATGTTTATGTTTGAATTCTGAAAAATTAAACAATTACATAGATATTTTGAGTGATTATTTTGTGAATATACTTAGAATTTTAAAAAATTAAATAATTACATCAAATCATTTATCTCTCTACTTTATACAAACACTAATAAAATACTATTCAACATAAATATTCACAACTTCTCTAAAATCCTGCAAATTTTACTCAAAAATAACATATCATTTATTTTTTTTTTCTTCCTTCCTTTCGATCTTTCTAGCAATTCAATCAATTTGAAAATCTAGGCTAGCTACAACTTTTCTTTTCCAAAGTATTTTTCTTGCTTGGTTACTTCCGGACATCTACAATGCGTCTGCCATTTCAAATTTTACTTTTATCAAATACATTTTAAAATTTTACTTTTACTTTTATTTTACCATTCTAATACCGTCTCTTTTTTTAGCATTAATGCAAAAATTTTTTGATTAGATATGTTAGTTTGGGCGAAATTATTTGAATCCAATCTTCTAAAATTACAATCCTAACATTACTTCTACGCAGATACTAATACAAATCAACATTATTTTTTTTACAAACATCAATAAAAATTCAACAACTTCTACACAAATACTAATAAAACTCTAAAATGACCTAAATATTCACACCATACTTAAAATTTTACCAAAATTAGTATGCTAAGTTTAGTTTGTTACATTTTCAATTAGTGTTCTTTTGTCGGATTTTTTTTTTGTAGCGCATAGAATTTCGAACATTCTTTGTGTATTGAGTTTTGACAAATATAACTCAGTTTAGATGTACTACAAAACTTTAAAATTATAAGCCATAAAAGAGTGGACGGTTCACATATCAAACTCTCATTTAGTCCCAATGTATATCTAAACCATTATTATTTCCAAATATATCCCAGCCAATAAAATAATAGTGTGAGTTAACTCAAAAGCTTTTAAGATCCATGTCAGATTATAATCTTGCTTACCATTTACATATGGGAAAACTTAGCCAATGCTATTGATGTCTAGAAAATTTTGTTGGCCTTTTTGCGGTTTCACTTGTTAATCTTCAAAGCCAGAGGGACCTGTGTTTTCTAGCAACTTTGTCTAAGGGCACGTTGTTTGAAAGAGTATTAAAGAATATAATGTATTAAATAAAATTTATAAAATTTATATTTAAAATCTTAAAAATTTTTACACAAACACCAATATTTTTTACACAATCTTTAACTTTTTACATAAATATCAGTATAAATTAAATGTTTTTAAAACTTTTTACCAAATTTGAAACAAAAATCTATAAAACTCAAATTACACATAAATATTCACATTTCATCAAAATTCCTAAAATTCTTACAATTTTTTAAGTAAACGAACATCCCTGGTTGTCCATTCGATTTATACCCTCTAGTAAAGAAAGGGAAACAGACAAATGGGATATCGCTTGCTGTGCACCTCGTGTGTAGGTTGGGATTTAAGGCTTAGGGAGGGCGGGATGGGCTACCGTCCTCCCAATAATTTTAATTTTTTTCCTTTAAAACATTTTTAAGGAGACAAATATTATCTCAACCCAATTTTATAACTTCAAATATCATTTTGCCTTCCAAATATTTTGAAAAAATCTCTTTGCAAGGCCAAAAATACTATCATTTATTTACCCATTAAATACAATTTTATCCCTAGACAAATTTAGCTAGTGTTTGTTTGTGAAATTTTGGGTGGTGAAAAAGTGAAGTTATTTTGTGGGAGTTGGTGAAAAAATGAGGAGATAGAAGATTTGAGTGAATATTATAATAATAATAATAAAGAATTATTTTATGTAAAAAAAATTATTAATTTATAATTTTTTATAATATGCCCGAAATGTTGAAATTTCGGGAAACAAAAACTATCGATTTTGTCTCACCTTTGAATAAATTAGTATATATATCGATTTTGTCTCACTAAGTTCTTCTGCAGCTTTACATGTGACAACTTTAATTTAATTTTTTTTTACTTTATTTCTGTTTATATAAGTTCATTTTTTTTGCATCAAAACATTCCTAAAAAAAGAAAAAAAAAAGTAAATATTTCCCCTTGACTTCCCCACCTAACACTTTAATCCTAATTCGCCATTAACTACGGGATCCATTGCTAGGGCCAGAGCAAGCCTGGTGAGCTAGGCATGCACGAGGGAATACCCTCTCCTACCACAGCGTGGGATGCTTTGCTGCAGGATCCTCTCCCTCTGCAGCTTCGGTGGACAACAAAGTGACTGAGGCTGCGTTTATGTTGTAAAATTTTACCCCCTCTACATTTTAACACAATAAAATATTACAATATAATCCCTCTTCCTCATCAAATCATTACTTTTTACTATAAAAAATTACCTATCTTTTCTATTTTTCACTAAACCCAATACCTAAAATTTTAACAACATTAAAATTTTACAAAAAAAACATACTCTGAAATGTCAGTCAAACATAAAATTACTAAGAATTTGAGAAATTTTAAAAAAATAAAACTTTAAATATTAATTTTATTTATTTATTATTTATTTTTCAATTAGTCTGAATCACTTTCTATATTAACGGCCAAATCCAATAAAGAAAGGGTAATTAATTTTTATTTTTTTACAATTTGAGAAGCACAAATTAAAATTTAAGATATTCTTTAATTTTAGTATAGGACCTATTATGATACTTCTCTTAAATATTTATCATCCGAAACTATATAGAGAATAGAGCAGCCATTCACTATGGATGCCGGAAGAAGAGTTATTTCTCTACTTAGGCACTCTTATTATGGCCAAAATAAACTGTAACAATGTCACCTATTGCATTTTGTACTCTTATATATTATTATCAATAGGTTCCCAATCCATATAAATTGCTTAAATATTATTGTTAGAATTATGTCATGCAACTTACTGTTTATTGTCATTAATGGCCAAAACCGCAAAATCCATTAGTTTTAGACTGCAATGCGCTAATAAAAAGAAATTAAGGTGAAAAATATAATTCTCAATTTTCTTTTTCCTTGTTCAGCCGGTATATTAGCCCCAGAACGCAGTAAAAGCTAGCTATATGCCCTTCCCATTTAGCGAGCTTTTCCTTCCTCTCTGCATACTTTTTATCAGTTATCACAATTTACTGCTGCCTGCGAGTGACCACAGCTTCAAACTCCAATGGCTAGAGGGGTTTCTCGGAGCGATTTGAATCCAGATGCACCTGAGTTCATGCCCAAACCCTACCCCCAGCGTACATCCTTTTGTCTTTCTTTACCCACTTCTCATCAGTACTGCTATATCTCACCTCCACGCACATACTTCTGGTACCACACTCCTTATCTTCAAGGCTGCTCATCCCAAGAGTTTTATGGTAACACCTACTTACGAAGCTCCCATCAGTCTCTCTTGGTTCCACTACAGCAGAACCTACTGCCGGTTGTTGAACCGGCAATCACTTCTATGGCTGAGCCTCCGGAAGAAACCCATGAGGTGCGCCGCGTGGCCAAGGGGGAACAAAAAATTTCGGCTCAGAAAGTTAATCCGAGGAAATATGGGACGCGGTGCTGTGTGGGGCGAGGTGGTGCTTGTGTTCGGCAGGCATGGTGGACAGAGTGTGGTAGAGGTAAGAATTTGGGTCGTGAAAATGTGGAGCACTCGAAAGAGTTCGCTAGGAAAGTGGTAACTGCAAAGAAGCTTGCGCGAAATGGGGGTCGTCCTTGTGCTCAGGATAAGAAGAGGAAGTCTCCTCTCTTGCTTCCTGTGCAGTGTGGCGAAGCAAAAACTACCATTATGATCAGAAATATACCAAGCAAATACACGTATAACTCATCCATCCTCTCTCCCCTTGTACATGTGTTTATTAATATGGAATTTATTAATTTTATGCGAGACGGCTTTTTTTCTTGGTTGTTGCCTGTTCTGCTTGTAGGCGGAAGTATTTCTTGAAAACCTAGCTATGAATGTCGCGGTTCGATGTTTTCTGAATAATGAGTTGTTGGTCCAGATCTTTTGCCCCACTTTCCGACTTACCTTATCTTCCTCCTGGACAAATTAATCTGTTCCTCTCAAATCTCTGAACTTGATTGTCTATTTTATGATAAATCTCTGTTTCATGCTCGCTGCGCTTTGTAATCAGCTTATGTATTTCCCATTTTTCTTTCTATGTATACCCTCAGACGTAAAATGTTGGTGGAGTTCCTGGACGCTCATTGCATGGTGGAGAACCAAAAAGTGAAGACGGAGAAATCTGAGGAACAGATTGTGTCGGCTTTTGATTTCGTGTATTTGCCCATGGACTTCAGGTATGCCATATTTATGCAGCGACTTTCCCCATTCCTATCGTCATTCGTCACAGATGTAATTGTCTAATGCGCATTTCGCGGCCGCTAAGACTTCTGAGTTTAACGCTGATAATCAATATGTATGACTACTGCAGCACAGGGTGTAACAAAGGATACGCATTCGTTAACTTCACCGACCCCCGGGCAGTGTGGAAGTTTCACGTCTCCGCGGGCAGCCAGAAATGGGAACTTTTCCATTCTAACAAGATTCGTGAGATGGCCTTCGCTAGACTCCAGGTAAAGAAGAATTGTTACTGTTGTCGATGATCGGATAGAAAACTTCTCCATGCCACCTTTATTATCTCACTGAAGTTTGATGTGAAAAATGTTGACAGGGCGAGGAATTGGTGGGACACTTTGAGAGCATGGGCTTTCCGTGTGAATACGATGAAGTGTTGCCTGTATGCTTTAGCCCACCTCGTGATGGTTCGAAGGAGTCGGTGAAGCAGAGGACTGTGGGAAGATGTACCGGTACTGTGAGCATGAGGGGTCAGTGAGCCAGCAGCCGACACCATTCAAATCTAGATTTGGTGGCTTTGGTCCGACAAATCATGTACGCTTGTCATTGTCTTCGTCATGAGTGTGGGTCATACTATTAGTACTTCTTGTTTCGTAACTCTTCAGTTTGGTTCATTTCTTCTCTCAGTTCTTGTAACTTCTCGTTAGTATCTACTATCTAGGTTATGAGTGGTTAGCTTAGGGTAACTGTGCAGCTTAGTGTGTAGTAGTTTATGCACAGAAGTTGGGTGGAGCCTGGCACCTGGACCTAGTTGTCCATGTAAGGGCAGGTGGTGGGATCCACCAGCGAAGTGGATGGTTGTGATCCACTGCAGTACGTTGTTTTAATGATAAATGACTAAAAGCTGCTTTTGCACTCTCAATTATCCCCAACATTTTATCTCTCTCCTAATAAAATACTCCAATATAATCTCTCTCTCCCATAAAAAAATATAAAAAATTACAAAAATTATAAAAAAATTACCTCTCTCTTCACCTTTTCACTAAACCCAATACCAACACATATTCTCATACCCAACATTTTATAACACAAACACAACCTTTGAGGTGTTAGTTATCGACTGCCGTGGGGTTGTGGAATTGCACAGGACCTCATCGTTTTTCCATTGTTGATTTATTCTCTCAATTGTAAAATCCCAGTGCATGTTTACGTCAAACTTCATAAAGTAGCAAATTGTCAGGACTCAGGAGCACAAATAGCAGCAGCAGATCTATCGCCTTGGCTAGTATATTCCCTCTGTTTGTTTGATAGAGCACCTTCAGAGGCATGGTTATTTCCTCTCAGTTTCTCTGAGTGAACAACGGGATAAAACGTTCTTCTTTAAGCATCCGAAAAACAAGTAGCTCACAAAAAGTTGTTTCGCCAAAATTGTGGAGAAAATTAAGTATAAAAAATCAAATTTTGTCTGTCGCATTTCTTTTTTAGCAGAAGTAATCTTATCTGTCTTCTTTCGCGAAAGTTGTCCTTGTTTCGTCGTTATAGGTCGAGCTTGCTGTATGTTCGAGAGAAAGCAGTGCTATATACGCTCGAAAAGAAGTACTGCTATGCATGGTCACTAGGTTCTACTTCTACCTAGTACTGTCGGGCAGTCGTAATCCCGAAATTACCTGGGAATATTAATGGTCACACTGGCCACTTTGCTTTTTTGTTTTTTTGTTTTCCTTGTAATCGAGATTGAAGATGACATTGCTATGTTCTTCTGCTGAGGATGTTTATTTATTTTTTTCTACGTAAAGTTGAGGATGTTTATGATAGATCAATTTTAGTGATTGTTGGAAGAACTCTTGGTCTTCCCTGTGTGGACTATTAGTTTTCCTAGAAAATTATGGATCTTTTAAGATGGTTCATTCATCCATGGATGATAGTTATTATCTTTAATAACAAAATGACTCAGTTTTGTTATTCTTTCATGGATGAAATAATGAGGATACTTAGGAATAATAAATGAGAATATTTGGTCTTTAAAGGGACTTGTGTTTTTCGTTAGAACCATTCGAAAAGTTTTAAGATTAAAGCTAGAAGTCTCTCCTTTAAAGAAGAAAACTAGACTCTCTTTGATAGGTATTTTAATTTGTTCAAACACGTCACGTGTGTTTGGAGGTAAAACATCTTGTTCTAAGGCTGCGTTTGCGTCCTAAAATTTTACACTCTAGAATTTTAACACAATAAAAAATTACAATATAATCTCTCTCTCCTCCATCAAATCACTACTATTCATTACAAAAAATATAAAAAATTACTTCTCTCTTCACTTTTCACTAAACCCAATACCTAAAATTTTACAACACAAACACACCCTAATTCATAGTATTTAGTTCTTAAAGTGGTAGTATCTAATGTTTATCACTTGGATTCCTTTCTTGTCGCTTAGGTTTCGTGGGTTGTAGGTGTTAGTTATCTTGTTACTCCATTCTTCTTGTAAGTGTACAGACGTTGGGGTATATCATGGTAGGGGTACGTTGGAGTTGCAGGCAGACTTCGGTTATTGTGGGGGGTTGGTGGTATCATTGTTTGTTTCGTATTTCGCACTTTTGCCCGCAAACAGCTTTTCATATGCTACGTTTTCTCTCCTGGATTTTGTTTTCAGCTCTTGGCCATCGTTGTTCTTTTTATCTTGGTAAGGACACAAACGTTCCGCATTCTGAATATTGATTTTTCTTTTTTCATCCTGCTTTTGTAATCTCAAAAGATTGGTGTGTATGGTTTCTTTCGTATTGCCTGCTGAAGTTTCCTTCCTTTTTCAGCGTGTAAAGAGAGAGTAGCCTGTGACAGTCAACGTTGGACAGCTCTCTCTTAACAATAATCTTTTCTTGTGCAAGCATCAAAGAACAGGTGGCCCAAAAGATATTTCAGCAAATTATGCAGAAAATAATCGTAGGAAAGAAAAATCTCTTTTAGGCAAATTCTTTTTCTTCTTCTTCTTGGAAACTGTGCTTATACCTTTAGGAAAAACAGTCCTATGATTAACAGTTTAAACTTAAGGAACTCAACGAGATTTAGGGCCTTTTCAAAAAAACTAATTTGAACAGTCCTGGGTGGACTGAGGAAAGAGACGAGGAAGAAAGAATCACAGCTGAAGTAGAGACCGGAGAGAGTAAGTGGTATACAATAGTAGTAACTGAATTTCAAATACGCTGCAGTTACGTGGATCTACTTTTCCCTTTTCTTTTGGGAAATTTATAAATAAAACACTATGTTTTAAAGCATTTTTAAAAAATTCACTAGATTTTTAAAAATTTCAAAACTCTTGTTCGATTTGTCATTTAAGTATCAAAATTCAGTGGACCCAACGCCGTTAGAACTGTTTAACGAAAAATTCATCACGTTCAATCACAATGTAACACGTGTCATTTAAATAAATAAAAAAATTAATCTAAAATTAATAAAAAAACACGTAATTTTTTTTTAAAAAGGGGTGGGGGGATCGGAACCCCAATCCCCACGGTGGAGGGGGGGATTCCCCTCCACCTCTGGCCGTCGGGGGAGGAGAACTCCCCCTCCACCTCTAGAGGGCGGGGGATCCACCATGGGTGGTGATTTGGGGGCCCCCTCCACCCTCCACTATGGACCCCCTCCACTCGTCGGTGTCTCCCCCAACCCCCACCCAGACCACAGCCCGGGGTGGAGGAACCCTCCCTTTGGCTGCCCAGAACTGGGCTGCCAGAGGTGGAGGGGGGAGATCCTACTCCCCCGGTAGACCCCTGATCTTTTTTTTTTTAATTATGTTTTTTATTAGTTATTTAATTACACGTGTCACACTGTGATTGTACATGATGAATTTTCCGTTAAACAAGTCTAACGGCGTTGAGTCCAGTGAGTTTTGATATCAAAATGACAAATTTAGTGACCGTTTTGAAATTTTTTAAAACTCAATGAGTTTTTTAAAAAGACGCTAAAATTTAGTGTGTTATTTGTAAATTTCTATTTTCTTTTTACGCTCGCGGGCGATGGCGTGTGCTTTTTCCTTTTTTGTATTTTCTTGGGTTAATTACAATTTCTCTCTTCAAACTATCACTTGATTCTCAAATACCCCACAAACTTTAACTCGTTGCAACTTGCCCTCATAAACTATACTTTTCGTTGCGATTTCATCCTCCAACCTACTAAAGTTGTTATATCGAATAATTTTTGTCTCACTTAAACAACACGTGACATTCTCCTAACTTGAAAAGACTAATTTGATCAGCTCGATTCTAAGTAATTAATCTTTTTTTAATAAAAAATAGCTAACTACATATTATTTTTTGTCTCTACAAATTGCTAAAAGCATGGTAGAAGATTAGGGATGACTCAAATGAGGATAAAATTGTCTTTTCAAGTAAGGAGAAAGTCATGTGTCGTTTAAGTGAGACAAAAACCGTTCGATATAACAACTTCAGTAGGTTGGAAGATAAAATCGCAACGAGTTAAAATTTTTGAGGGTATTTGAGAATCGGATGATAGTTTGAAGGAGAAATTATAATTAACCCTATTTTCTTTTTCTGTTGTAAATTTTCCTTTGCCAACAGCCAAGAAATTTACCCCGCACTTGTAAGTCTTCATATTTTTTTAGTACACAAAGTTATGGTAAGCGTTAAAAGTAGTTGGTTCATGGTTGGTCCTGCAGTACGAAGTTGGACATTTTTTAATATTCAAAATTTATGTGTACGTCAAAAATAATTAGGTGAACTCTTGCAATATACTTTAAGGATTAAAATACGAATTTTTTTTAGATAAATTCTATATTTACACTCAAATCTTATTACTTGCGAGTAAATTCTTAATTTAATTAATTCCTTTCTGAACCCAATACTGAAAGATTCAGTCCAACTGCTTTATCTTATTATAAAAAAAAAACAGTTCGGTATAGTACAAGTTGAACGGGTTTTAAAAGTATGCAAAATCTGTGTCTACAAAGTATTTAGTCGTAGGTACAATTTTTTTTTTCATATGCTTCATTTTCTTGGTAGGTGAATAATAATTACACCAGGTAGCTAGGATTAGGAGAAAGACTAGACTGCACAATGTAATTAGAGTTCAGATTCAGCATTGATGATACCAAAACTGAATCAATCCAACCTAAATTGACGAGCATGATCATACAAAAAGCCCAACAACGATAATAGACCCATATCATGTTAAGACAGATAGAAGGGAAAACCACGACACGTGTCGTAGACGGTTATAAGCGGAACGACGTTCCCACGATAAAAATTCAAATCGTCTATTACGGAGACGTGGAAAGAGAGCACCTCGAAACACGATGTGACGAGGGATCAAAATCCCTCGAACAGGGAAACATGAGGACATAGAGAAAATGCTATATAAGCAAAGTATCGTGAAGAAGAAAGGTATATGATTCTGGAGAAACTGAATAGAGAGATTGATACACTAAAGTACTGACTTAAGCATCAGAGGCGCCTTACCCCGGTGTCAGGTCATCTTTGTTATTTTGAACAATGAATTACGCGAAGATCGAGACACACTTTCTCCAAAGTGTTCTTCATAAATTAACTGATTCGTCCGTTGACGCCGTCTGTGAGAACGTTTTTAGTTCTTGTGATAAAAGGTTTATAGTGAACACCAACACCAAGAGTAAAGGAAAAGAGAAGGCTAGAGGAAACAATCCGAAACCCCTTCCGGAACCTCTTCCAGTAAGAATCGAGAGAGTGGATGACAACGCCTGTAGTGAATCTCGTATTGTCACAAACCCAGAGCTGGATCATAACGACAAACAATGAGGAGAGACATCGGTGTAGAGGAGACGCGACGAAGAAGTTCACATACCACAGTACAAAAAGAGGCTCCCACTCTCCAGTTCATGGACGGAACGAAGGTGCCGACGAAGTCAATGCGAAGTTAGAGGAAGTCCTGGCCAAGCTGGGAAGAATGAGGCAAAAGTGAATAGACCACCGCAATCATCCCTCGAGAGTATGATGCATAAGGTGGAATATTCGTTCACGTCAAGAATTCTGGAGACCCAATTGTCGTCCGAGTTTCGTATGCCTATCATCGATAAGTACGTACACATGAGCCACTGATCCATTAGATCACGTAGAAGGCTATTGGTCGCAGATGGACTTGCTGACACCCAAGACGCTATCAAATGCAATGCGTTCCCTACAACATTTGTCGGATCCGCTCGCATTTGGTTTAGCAGATTGAAGCCAAACTCCATCTCAAGCTTTAAAAAACTTAGCAGAACTTTTGTCAGCCATTTCATAGCAAGCAAAAAATAGAAAAAACTAGTGATCCATCTTCTTTCTACTCGACAGAAAGAAGATGAAAACTTGAGAGATTACATGACCCGTTTTAACCAAGAAAAGCTAAACGTGGAAGATCCCGAAGATAAAGTGGTCATCACCGCCATAGTAGCTGGATTGACCTGTGAAATATTTTTATTCTCTTTAGAGAAAAAATTCCGAAAGCCTTAAAAAAAAAATTCATGGAGAAAGCGCAAAAATACGTTAACAATTAAAGTTTACGGCCGTAAGCAGTCAGCACGATAGGCGTCGCGTTGAATACAACTCCAATTGTTTCTGTCCATCAAGGAGTGTTCAACTTTGATTGGCGCTGGTGTTTGATTCAAGTTTCCGTGGAATATTTGTCAGTGTGTGAATTGTGATTATCCCATAGACGTCGGGTCTGATAGTTGGTTGATGCATAGTGCTGCTCAAAACAGGTAACACGTTGCTTTTGCTGGCCGTGTACATGCATATCAGAGCTTAAGGCAACACGTTGCTTTTGCTTTTAGCCTCATCGAGGCACAGAATAACAATGTAATATTTCGCTACAAGGGCAATAATGTGATGTTGAATTTTCACTGGAATAGTGGAATTCCAAAAGTCCTGTAGGCTATATAACCATCAACTATTCAACTTGGTTCTTGACAAATTGAATTTTCAGTACTTTCCTAAACTAGGCAGCCCTTAGCTTTTCCCCTTTATATCGACTTAAATGTTCAGAATAAAGTATGCCATTTGGAGAAAGAAGGCGTCGAAGAGCGAGAAAAAATCGAGCCTGAAAAAAACTGGGTTAGGGGACTTCGGAATAAGTTCAGATAGTCTTTGCACACATGCAGGGATGTTATTCTTACCCACTGAAATCCTACAAGTGCGAACCAGAAGCCAGGCAGACCATATCCTCTACTGCTCACAAGCTGGATGAAAAGATAGACAGGAGGGACTTGTCAATGGAGATAACATGTGAAAAAGGACACAAAAGAAGAGCATGAAGATATTTGTACCAGCAGGAGAAGTGCACCCATAGAAAAGCATCCGCTCATTGACAAGGTAATAAATCTAAGATCCCGTCCAGCCTGCAGAAACAAGGCAGACAATTTAATATCAGGGTATGGAAATATATTCTTATATGAGTAAAAGAAATATAGTTAAATACACTCGAACAACATGACTGTATGGGTTGATTCAATCTCCCAAGCAGGACGTACAGTGTTGATTCAATCCATGGCTTCGGCTATTCCCTCATATTATATGTCAGTGTTTCTTCTTCCTAAAGCGGTTTGCAGACGCATTGACATGAAGTTAAATTTTTTTTTGTGGGGTTTTGAGGGAGACCAACGACACTTCCACCCGAAATCATGGGAAAGCATTTGTAAGCCTAAAACTAGTGGTGGCTTGGGTCTACGGCGCATGGAAGATTTGAACCGAGCACTCGTAGCAAAAATAGGCTGGGGGATGCTCAGTAAAAAGGATAGTGTTTGGGTTAAAGCTCTTTCTGCAAAGTATTGTAGGAGCTATTCCCTTCTCAATGCGCCTTCTCACGCAAGAGCCTCTTGGGCGTGACATAACATACAACAAACTAAAGCTTTGGTGGATGCTGGTTTCTGTTGGTCGTGATGGTAAATCTGTCAACCTATGGTGTGACCCATGGGTTCCGGACCTGACTAATTTTTTACCCCACCTCAAGGCAGGCGTAGTGGTTGATCGCCACTTGAACAGAGTAAGTGACCTGATTCACCCACATTCTCATCGCTAGAAAGAGGAAGTCATTCGGGATATCTTTGACGCAGACTCTGCCCAAGCTATTTTTAGTATCACTCTTCCTCCCACCCCACAACTGGATATTCCACGGTGTATTCTAAATGCTAAAGGTACATATTCGGTTAAAGAAGCTTATTTATATGATAACAAGCATCGTTTTTCAGATTCAGGCAATTTAAATTCACATGAATGTAAGAAAATTTGGAAGCTGAAAATGCAACATCGGTTAAAACTCCTGCTTTGGAAGGTTGTGCGGGTCGGGTTCGTAGGTCGGATTCATTAATTGACGTGACATTTTATCAGCCGTTAGATTTCTCAACTTCTAATCTCATCCGTCCACTCACACACTCACACAATAGCTTCACTCACACAATAATTTTTGCCCCCACTTAGAAACACCTGAACATCTCTTTTTGGGGTGCTCGTATAGTGTTATTTTATGGAGGAATGGTCATGTCATTGGCCGTTGAACTCCTATTTCTTCGTCTCTCAGCCCATTTCTTGGTGGGTTTAAATTCCTGCTAGACTTGCATAATGTACCAGGCTCGGCTAAGGAAAATTGGCAGCAATTGATGTTGGGGGTTGCTATCACTCTTGACACAATCTGGTATGCTCACAACAAGCTGGTTCATGAAGGGAAGGCACCAGATGTGCATGAAGGCATTCGGTCGGTTCAGAATTGATTCTCGGCTCATGTATCTGCCTGGAATATTACGGAAAAAGAGCACCTGGTCTCATGGATCCCTCCTAGTGAGCATCAGTTAAAAATTAATTTTGATGTCGCAATTAAAGAGAATTGGATGTATGCTGCAGCGGTCTGTCGCAACAATCAACAAATGGCCTGGTTCAATACCTTTGAAGGGTGAAGCTAGAGCAGCACGTATGGCCTTCTCTCTAGCTAATGAGTTTGATGATTGGGACATCCTTATAGAAGGTGATGCTCTTGGCCTGATTCAGCAGGTTACCAACACCAATCTGACCCCGGATTGGCTTATTGAAGGTGAAGTTCACACGATGCGTTTGTTGCTTAGCGATCATAACCGATGGCATGTGCAATGGACTCCAGGTGAGGGCAACTGTATGGCTCATTTGCTAGCACAGTGGGGTCTGCAATATTTCTTGCAAGGGAATTTCTTTGCTAACGATCTTCCTTCTCATATTGTAGACTGTGAACATTCTGCCCTTTCGAGCAGAGTATATTAGGAATGGAATTCCCATGTTATTTTAGAAAAAAAACATGACTGCATGGGGCCCCAAGACTCAAGAGTCAAATTTCAGGCAAATTATGCCATCACATAGGTAAAAAAGAAAAAAAAGGTGACATTGTACTTTATTTGACCATCCAGAACTACAAAATTTTAAGCTATATTCTCTATTGCGTTGAGCAGGAAATGGAATGCAACCAAATTATCGTCAGACATTCCAGTGGTACAGAATTCCTGACCACGAAATGAGATAATGATATAAGGGCAGGACACCTGGGTTTTGTTTATCGTGAAGACATTTTTTTGGTGCGTGAAGAACTTGTTTGTTTCTGACAGAAACACCTCTTGAATACAAGATAGCCGGGAGCACAAACGCCTTAAACAAGAAAACCCATAAGCAAAGAGTAAGAGCCACACTGTTCTTCTCTTTCTCTCTGTCTCTGTCTCTCTATTTTCCCTCTTTTCTTCTTTTTATTTGTGGTTCACATATTTGATCTCCAAAAGACTACCTCATCGTGCATATGCAACCTTTAATATGAAAAGTACCTGTCACTGAACACCACCTGGGCAGTCGCTCAGGCGCCCAAAGGTCACGGTCTAACCTAAATTCGTGTCTTGCCAAGACACAAGGAGGGGGAGCTCTCCTGGAACACAGTAAGTAATGAAGATGACTTGACTAAAACCAAGGAGCATAAACTGTATCTTTTTATGAGCTCATAACCTAGCGACTGTTTTAATCAGGAGAAAACAGAAAATCCAAGTCGATGAAGATAGCCTTCCATTCTTCATCGATATTTGAACCAAAAATATGTGAGAGGCCATTAGGTGATGTCTGGCTGAAGTAAGACCTATAGGCTATATGCTTCCCAAGCTCTTATTGCAAGTAGTTTAGAGTTAAAATGTCACTTATTGATTCATTCGTTTCTGTATCGTGGCATTTCATGGGTTATGGCAGATTTGGAATATCTCTATTTTGCAAGCTCAACTACACTCTTCTCCTTAACAATCTGAACCCTGGTAGCCACCAAATAAACATTCTAACAACCTGTTTGCTTCAAGAAACAGTGGTCTGGCGTGATTCTCTGTCGTTTCAAAACCCTAGTCAATCTACTAAATTACTGGAGCCCAAAATAGAGATGACTCTTATATCAAATTTCACCAAGCAATGGTCCAAAATATGCACGTGACATGCCAGGTAAGAATCACTTGAAACCATGACAGAAACTTCACCTTGAAGTAAAACCACGCTTACCAGCAATGTTCCCTCAAGGCTGTGGGTTGGGGGTGTGACGGCTAATGCAAGAAAGTATGGAATCAGAACTTTGTGCATCTGTAAGGCAACAAGATAAATTATCAAGAAGAATCATATGAGATCTTTTTTGTTTATCTGAATAAGATTATGAACGAGCATACATTTCCCATATACTGCACCTTAATTAATTCCCCTTTTTTTTAGGTAATAACTGAAATAAGATTTATAACGTAAGTCTGGTGGGAGATATATGACATAAGATACCAACTATACATCACGGATACAACAGAATTTGAGACCCTTTCAGCAGGCACTTCTTTAAAATTGAGACCCTTTCAGCAGGCCATTCTCTTTCATGTGGGAAGAGAAATACAACAGAATTTAGATGCAGCACACTTTACAATTGTCAGATTGAGGTTTCAAATGGTATAAACCACCTCTTTGTTCAGCTAATCCAAGCATCCTCCTGCTGCACGGGTCCTGTATATAGCAGACATGACAGCTAATGTCTCGAGTTAGTTGATTGACTGAAAGCAAATTAAATCTGAAAGAAGGAACACAAAGGACATTGGTAAGGGTTAACTCGTCTGAGAGTTTGACATGGCCAATGTGAGTGACTGCAACGGACTGGAAGTTTTACAGAGTGTGAGACTATGGAAATAGCATGAGTAAGATAGGACTAGGAGTGCACCATGTGATCAGTGGCCCCAGTATCTATGATCCATGCTGGAGAATGAGTTTTGACAGAGGAGAAACAAAAAGAATTACCTGTCATAAGAGATAGACTGGTGTGAGAGAAGTTGTCACGGGCAGATGTGAGGAGAAGGTGTAAAATCATGTTGAATGAGAGCAAGATTTTTGTTCTACTGCGCTGGAGTGAAATGGACAGAAGATATATCAGTAGTTGCAGAAGAAACATAGTCATTTGCAGAGGCAACTT
This sequence comes from Myrica gale, assembly GCA_963930655.1. Taxonomy (NCBI): domain Eukaryota; kingdom Viridiplantae; phylum Streptophyta; class Magnoliopsida; order Fagales; family Myricaceae; genus Myrica; species Myrica gale. The sequence goes on along the minus strand of OZ005606.1, from coordinate 8,223,302 downwards.
GATTGGCCTAATATGCAGGAGTGTTGGCTGAATATCCTGAAGGATTGGTAGAGAATTTAGACCGAGAAGTCTTGTATCCAGGAAGATATCCATGGATTCTGTAACATTTCTCTACAGTGTGGCCTGTAATGCCACAGTGATTGCAGACTGACGTCTCCTTTTTAGGATACTGATTGTACATTTTTCCTCCATTCCGATTGTCATTTGCTCGGGTAAGGAAGGCAGTGGTGTCAGGGGTAGGAGAAAGGTGAGGAGTGATCTCTTTTTGTTTTTCTTCTTGGATTATTAAGGAAAAGACTTTGTTTTTTGTAGGTAGAGGATCACTAAGCAAGATCTGGCCTCTGACATTCCAATAGGAGTCATTTAATCCCATCAGGAATCTCATGACATATTCTTGATGTTGAAAATCAAGCATAGTCTTAATAGCAGCGCATGAACAGCAACAACAAGAAGGTGTGAGACGATAATTGAACAATTCATCCCATAAGCCCTTCAATTTGGTGAAATAGCTGCTGACTGAGAGTTGATCTTGAGAGATGGTAGAGATAGCCTTTTGAAGTTGAAACACACAGTGGGCCATTACCTTGAGATAGCCTTTCTTTAAGATCAGACCAGATTTCTCGTGCTGATTCAATGTAGATGATGCTGGAAGCAAGTTCTTTGGAGATGGAGTTGATGATCCATGAGATCACCATGTCATTATACCTCGTCCAAATTGCAAAGTTAGAGTCGGATGTGCTTGGTTTGACAATAGAACCATCAACAAAGCCAACTTTGTTCTTTGTATTTAACGCCATAAGCATGGAACGAGATCAGGTAGGATAATTTTCTCCATGTAAGAGCTGGGAAACAAGAACAGTGCAAGGATTATCTCCATGATGGAGAAAATAAGGATTGGAATCGGTCATAGTTGGAGAAGAAACAAGAGCTTGAGGTGGTGGAGGAGATGGAATGGGAGATGCGGAAGCCATGTATCAGAAGTGCTCTGATACCATGTTAAACCGTGCGTGTGTTTAGAGAGAAATGAATTTAGAAAGGATAATTCATTGTATTCATTTACGTTACAGAAGCTCTGTTATTTAGACAGAGAAGAGAATGATAACAAACTAACAAATCTATCTGATCTAGTTACAACGATTTAACTAATTGCCACATCAGCAAGATATATACTCGTCTGAACAGATTTCAGCTTAACATTAATAGAGACCGAGAGAGTATTAGCATTTTTGAGCTTCTTCAAAATTCTACCTGGGCATTTGGTATAAACGGTTTGAGGGCAAAGAGGTTGTTTGGGTAGCAAATAGAGAAAATCCTTCGCCCGACCCATCTTCTTCAAGACTTGAATTCACACTGAGGAAGGCAATCTGGTATTCTGGTCTTGCTTCAAGGTTCTTCCGAGATACCATTTTGGTGCACAAATTTTACTCAACCCCCATCGCATCCAACTGAAGCAGTACTTCGTGATGATGGGAATTTTGTTTTGCGAGATAGGTCGAACCCGGCCACTGGAGCTTGGAATATTGGAAAATCTTTCAGCTTTGTTCCTGTGATGAGGTCGAATAATATCTTGAAATACAGTTTCATGTCAAATGAAAACGAAACCTTCGGGTTAAAGTTTTTCAAAATAATATTATGTATAGTTAGCATTTTGGGAACTTTATGAAAAGTCTTTATGGCATAAACCGTAGCGCCAGTGGAGCTTTTGAGGCGCACTTGACACTTATACTGGGAATTGGCTTGCTTGCGTGGGCTGTAGGGCGCTAGGAGATGTGAATTGGCTTGCTTGAAAAACTGTTCTTGCACGACGTATGCTTATCATAGCAACCTGTGCATGATATGGGAAGGAGCTCTTTTGCACTTGCAACAACTCTTAGATGTTACAGGTGGCTGGTCAAGATATCTATCTGAGACTTTCTGCTGACGAACATCCAAGACCCCTCAGGTAGGATGAATAAAATGATATCTATTGCTTCTTTGTCTCGTTCTGGATGACTATTCATTTCTCGGTTATGGTTGGCCTCGTGTTGATTCTTATCTCCATAATCAGGCAACAAACGGGTAACATGCGTGATTGTAGCCGTGCTGGTCCCTGCAACAGAGCTTATCAAGGAAAAGCTCAAACGCAAAATTACGTGTAAGCTCTAAAGATACAGGCTTCTATTTTTCTTTAATCAGGTTTAGTGGATCTCTAACAACAATCAAAGCTCTAACCAAATATAAGATGAAGTGTTGCTCTACACACTTTTCTCTTCACCCCCAATTATCAAAATCTGTTGAGTCTCAGAAGGGAAGACGGTCTTGAAGCTCTCATAAATTATTCCACTATTTACAATGTGCATATCCCAGCAGTAGGTTTTATCTTTTTTGCTCAATTTGTTACGGACAGTAGTTTTATCAAATTTGAAACAGAGAGACTGAAATTTCGTAGTTTAATGCGTACGTAGGCTTCTGGAAACGTGCGGTGGCATAGATTATGCGAGAATGTGCAGAGACCATCTTTGTCCGCTTATGAACATTACATATAGGGCGTTTTAGCGTTTGTCTGATCCAATTGTGACGAACAACGTTTAGAAAAGAGGGAAAATTAAATGGACAAAATAAGAGTCAAGTTGCTTAGTCAGAGTAGCTGACCCAGGACTTTAGAACATCAAGTCAATATGCTTGAAGTGGAATTTAGCATTAGAAAAGTCCAACGCGATAAAGCCTCTCTTTTTTTTTTCTACGGCGATAAAGCCTCTCTAACATTCAATTTTTCTTGTTCCCTCGTTGCATCTAGCATCATCACACTTCTGGGCTTCTGGCATACTGCTGTATTTCTGCTGCATGTTAGTGCGACTAAGCCATGGCTCTTCTTTGTTATAGGTTATGTTCGTTTAAAGTAAAAAGGTAGGATTTCAGAGAAATTGTGAATATTTATGTTGAATAATATTTTATTGGTGTTTGTGTAAAGTGGAGAGAAAAATAATTTGATGTAATTGTTTAATAAAAAAGTATTGAAGTTACGTAAAAAAAGTATATCAAGAGAAAATTTATGCTGAATAAAAAATTAAAAAAATTGTTAGAGATTGTATAAAATATATTGATATTTGTATTTGAATTCTGAATATGTTCCGGAGTAATCTTGTGAATATGCTTAGAATCTGAAAAAGGTTTTAGTCGTGTCTTCCGTGCTTCTCCATAGCAGGTGACACACCCTTTCAGCAGGTCAGTCCCTCTCCGCTAGCAAGAGGGAGATTATAGCATCTCAAGGTGGCAATTTTGAGCTTGGATTCTTCAAACGAGGTACTCCTTCAAGAATCTACCTGGGCATATGGTATAAAAGGTTTGAAGGCGAGGACATTGTTTGGGTAGCAAATAGAGAAAACCATTTGTCTGACCCATCTTCTTCGAGACTCGAATTCTCCGACGACGGCAATCTAGTCCTGCTTGAAAGTTGGTCTAATAGTTCATTTTGGTCTACAGACTTGACATATCGCCTGTCAAATTCAACTGAAGCTGTACTTCGCGATGATGGAAATTTTGTTTTAATAGATAAGTCGAACCCGTCCTCTATATTATGGGAGGGTTTCGACCATCCAACAGATACATGGCTGCCAGGTGCAAAGCTCGGTATCGATAAGATTACTGGAAAACCCAAGCAGCTTATTTCATGGAAAAATTTAGAAGATCCTGCCCCCGGTATGTTCTCGTTGAGCTTAGACCCGAATGGAAGAAAACAATTTGTCTTGGAGTGGAACAGATCCCATGTGTACTGGAGTTCTGGCCTTTGGAATGGAGAATATTTCAGCTCAATTCTTGAGAATACGTCGACGTATGCCTTGAACTTCAGCTTTGTCTCAAATGAAAATGAAAACTATTTTACCTATTCCCTTTATTATACGTATTTTAGTTCCAAATATGTCATCGAGTTTTCAGGACAAATCCAGCAGCAGGTGTGGGAGGATAGCGGTTGGGTGTGGAATTTGTATTGGTCTGGACCGAGACAACTAGCTGATGTCTATTCTTTTTGTGGTGCATTTGGGGTGTATAATGAGGATCTGTCAAACGCTTGTGAATGTCTAGAAGGTTTTAAACCATTTTCGATTGAATACACCAATCTAAATGATTCCTCAGGTGGTTGTGTGAGGAAATCCCCTTTGCAGTGTGAGAATCGTACTTATGCCAATGGCAAAAACGATTGGTTCCTGAAAATGCCAAACATGAGACTGCCTGTTAATGCCGAGGCACATTCGGCAGCATCTGCAAGGGCATGTGAAGTGGCTTGCATGAATAATTGTTCTTGCACGGGTGTATGATATGGGAGGGAGCTCTTTTAAACTTACAGCAACTCTCAGATCGTGGCGGGGCTGGACAAGATATCCATCTCAGACTTGCTTTCGATGAACTTCAGAGTAGGAAAGGTAGACGAATAAACTGAAAACATAGATATATATTAGCTTTCTTTGTAAATGAATTCTTAATTCTCGTTTATGCTGGAGCTCACATTGGTCCTCTTCTCATAATCAGGCAACAAATGGAAAGTATGGGTGATTGCAGCCGTGCTGACCCCTGCACTAGGGCTTATTGTATGCCTCTGTATTTGTTTTTCAAGTAGGGGAAATCTCAAACGCAAAGGTTAGAGTAAACTTGCAAAAAGTTACTATCTTTTTTCACTTACAGAATAACTGTGGCTAATCCTTATTATTAAACCCGAACAAAAAAGAAGTAAAGTCTCTCATGGCCCGGAAATGAAAAGCTGTTGGCCTCATCAGCAGGTAAAGATAGTTTTCAGCCTCTTAAACTGATCTGGACCAAACTTGTAGAGGGTCATCCTTCAAATTTCACCAATCACCATGTCCTTGTGAAGGGTTGCCTTTTGCAGGATGTGGTCAGTTCTCTAGAATGGCTATGGAATAGTATATAATTAATATATCCACAGAAATGAAGACTGACAGAACTTAATTACTTGTGCCTATTGACATGTTTTCTGCTGAATTGATTTTATCAGACGGAGCACTAAAGTGCCAAAGTTTTACCATTCTATGTCAAACAGGAGAGGAGGTTTCAAGCAATGATCTACTGTTATTTGATTTCAACACTGAACTCCATGCAATCAGTGATGGAATAAACACTGGAGGCAATTCGAGGCAACGAGGGAAGAAGGATTTTGACTTACCACTATTCAGTTATGAGAGTGTATCAACTGCAACCAATAGTTTCTCATCTGCAAATAAGCTTGGAGAGGGAGGTTTTGGGCCTGTTTACAAGGTACGATCATTTTCAAAATGAACTTGCTTTGAGAAGAAGAAGACAAACCTACATTGATAAATGTCCATGAAAGTTAAAAGAGCTTACAATTCATTTTCATAGGGGGAATTACTCAGGGGGCAGGAAATTGCCGTGAAAATGCTTTCAAGAAGATCTGGGCAGGGGAGTGTGGAGTTCAAAAATGAGATACTACTAATTGCAAAACTCCAGCACAGAAATCTTGTCAGACTATTGGGTTGCTGTATCGAACGAGATGAAAAATTATTAATATACGAGTACATGCCCAATAAAAGTCTGGATTACTACCTTTTCGGTGAGTGCCTTTTAGTCATCTAGCTGCTTCATAGCTGTGTTTGTACAGTCTAAATGTATATACAGCACACGTTTCTGGAGTTCTTTCTTTGGTTCATGAGTAATAAGTTCCTTGGTTCTACTATTTAATCAGATCCTATCAAGGCAAAGCTGTTAGATTGGGAAACGCGTAAACACATCATTGAAGGGATTGCTCAAGGGCTTCTATATCTTCATCAGTATTCAAGATTAAGAATCATTCACAGAGATTTGAAACCTAGTAACATTCTCTTGGACAGCGAAATGAACCCAAAAATATCAGACTTTGGCATGGCTCGAATAGTGGGAGACACAGAAACACAAGCAAACACAAATCGGGTAATTGGAACTTAGTAAGTATGCGATCTATTTCATATTTATAAATTGGCACTACTTATCATTTAAATTCACTTATAAAAAAAAATCTTGGAATCCAGTGGTTACATGTCTCCCGAATATGCAATGGAGGGTCTCTATTCGATAAAGTCTGACGTATTTAGCTTTGGAGTGTTGCTGCTAGAGATTGTGAGAGGCAAGAGAAACACAGGATTCTATAACAGCGAGTCGCTCAATCTTCTTAGATACGTGTGTAGATTTCCTACCCTCAAGTTTTTGGCATTTCAAATTAGTCTTAAAAAGTATATGCTCTTTAGTCCGTGGGAAAATTTAGAATGATTTGAAAGGAACGCAGGCTTGGGAGCTGTGGATGGATGATCGAATTGTGGAGCTGATTGATCGAACAATAGGGTACTCTTCAACGGCTTCCATTCTGCTGAGATTCATCAACATTGGGCTTCTTTGCGTCCAAGAAAGCCCGACTGAACGACCCACCATGTCTGAGGCAGTCTCAATGATTATTAATGAACATGCACCTCTGACTACACCCAAGCAACCGGCTTTTGTCAGAGGCCGGAATATGCTGGACGCAAATCCAGCAACTAACAGTGCTGGAGATGGGTCGGTCTACAGCCTAACTGTTTCAATAATGGAACCCCGATGACTGCAGGATACTAAGGCAGAGACGTGAAACCACGTTTCTATCTATTTTTCTAACACTGATAAGCTCCAGACCGATCGCCGAATGTTGTCTCACTTGAGTTGATCCATATTCTTTTCGTTCCCTATCCCGATTTCTGTCTCCGTCATTGTCATAGTGTAACCTAAAATTTCGTAGAATACGGAATTCAATGAATTATAAGCATAATGTTTTGGAGACAAAAAAATCTTGTGATGATTGGAGACTACTAAGCTTTTTTTTTTTTAGGCATAAGTAGCATATGTATTGATAATAAGATCAATAAGGTTTTAACACCTCAGGAGGCTCTAAAAGGCGAACCAGACACTCCGAAGAGCCGGCGGGCCAACGAGCAAACGGACCGTAAGGCCCTACAAAGTCCCCGAAGGGACGGATATGCCACGAATGGCAGAAAGGTCTCAGAAGGCAGCAAATACAAACTAATATGCCTAAAAACATGAAATATACAACACTCAAAGAACCACAAGCCGTAAACACATCGGCAAACAGAAAACACATAATTAGAACACAACAAGCCCTAAACAATTGGGCAGGCCCAAATGGGATTATTGTGGTTCGGACCGGTGGCGGCGGCGGAGGAGGCGGCGCGTGGTGGCGGGAAGACGATGTCCACGGCCCAGGATAGACGGAACAAGCCACAGAGGCTAGATTCGGGGAGAAAAACGGAAGCGGAGCAGCGGAGGGTGCCTCACGTGCGGCCCCAAGCGCCGGCGCGTCAGATCCACGCGCGTGGGGCGCGTGTGAGGACGCGCTCCGTCGGATCGAAGCAGGAGGAGCGGCGCTGTAACGGCCTCGACGAGCTGATTGCACCCAACAGGCGCGTGTGTGTTGAAAGCCGATGAAAAAATCCGTCCGCCGCTTGGAAGCCACCTGCCAAAAACAACCAAAAACCAAACCAAACGACCACCAACACCGGCCAAACCAACCAGCTAGGAGGAGAGGGGAGAGGGAAGGAGGTGGGGAAAAGGAAAAAGGAGGAGGGGGTGAGGGAGCCGGAGCTCCCCCCCTCCTCCGTGAGGAGACGTTCGGTGAGGATAGAGCAGAGAGAGAGTTTGGGGGGTTCTTGTCGATAACTGTATAAGGCTGCGACTACTACGCTTATTCTTATTGGTCATTGGTCGTACTTCTTCAAACTAGAAATTGAGAACTAAATTTCATTACACTCGAGCTATTCAAATTTATTTATGCGCACTTCAGTACTTTCGTCATCGTCGTCTTCTTCACTATCTTCGCTTTCTTCTTCTTCCTTTGCCTCGCTCTTTTTTTTCAGACTCCTCGTCGCTGTAATGCTTTGAATAATCTCCTCTAGGAAAGGGGAACAAGAACAAGCGTTCCCCGTATAATTCCAGACAGGAGTTTCTTCAATTTCTAACAGTGCCTGGAAAAGCGTTGTTAGACAGTTTGAATGCGTTGGATTCTGGAACCATGGTCATGAATCATGATGATGCGACAATGCGTAGTCTAAACGTATGGCGTCTGCGCAACTTTAGGATTAACATGCCATGTTGAATACGATCACACTCCTTTTCGTCCACTAAGAAAATAACACAGATGTTGGACATTATCTACAATTTCAAAATCGGTTGGTATGGTGTCTTGAAGTCGGGGTTTAGAGTAGCTTCTTTCAAACACATGAATAGTCAGCCCAATTTGAAGGAATAGTCAGATACTGACCCAAGAAAAGGAGAAAAAGGAAAAAGGTAAGTCAGTCAGACTTGTAAATTCCAGGGGGTCAGAAACATTCGCCAAGCGAATTGGCCAGACTGAAATTTGCATTTACGCCGTGCTGCATGTTTGAGAAGGATGGGTTTCAATACGACTGTGCCATGGCTCTTCTTGGTTGTGCTTATGATCCTGTCTAACTACAGACCAGGATTTTCCGCTGCAGCTGATATCCTTTCAGGAGGCCAATCTCTTCCAGTGGACAAGAGTATATTATCTCAAGGCAGCATCTTCGAACTCGGATTCTTCAAACTAGGTACTTCTTCGAAAATCTACCTCGGCATATGTTACAGAAATTTTGCGGTCCAAGACATTATTTGGGTAGCAAATAGAGAAAACCCTTTGTCTGACCCATATTCTATAAGACTCGAGTTTTCAGAAGACGGCAATCTAGTCCTGCTTGAAGGTTCCTCCAAGAGACCATTTTGGTCCACAAATTCGACATATCCCCTTTCAAATTCAACTGAAGCAATACTTCGTGATGATGGAAATTTTGTTTTAAGAGATAGCTCGAACCGGTCTAATATATTTTGGGAGAGTTTCGACCATCCAACGGATACATGGCTTCCAGGTGCAAAGATTGGGATCGACAAGGTAACCGGAAAAACGAGACAGCTCATTTCATGGAAAAGTTCAGAGGATCCTGCACCTGGTATATTCTCGTTTGGGTTAGACCCAAATGGAAGCAGTCAATATATCTTACAGTGGAACCGATCGCAAGTGTACTGGAGTACTGGAGGTTGGACCGGGAAATCTTTCAGCTTAGCTCCGGATAAGTGGATGGACTATTTCATCTTCAGTTTTGTGTCAAGTGAAAATGAAAGCTATTTGAGTTATTCTGTCAAAAATAATTCTTCCAGATTGATATTTGTCCTCAAGTATTCAGGACAGATCCAGCAACTGTCGTGGTTGGCTGGCCCTTGGGTTTGGACTTTATCTTCGTCTCGACCCGAAAGCCTATCTGACGTCTATGCTCTATGCGGTGCATTCGGAGTGTATAATGCGAATATCTCAAACTCTTGCGAATGTCCAAAAGGTTTTGAACCATTTCCGATGGAAGACACCAGCGAAAATGATCGGTCAGGTGGTTGTAGGAGGAAATCCCCTCTGCAATGTGAGAACAGTACGTATGCGAATGGCAAAAAAGATTGGTTCCTGAAAATATCAAACGTCAGATTACCTGTCGATGCGAAAGCAAATTTGGCAGCTGGTGTTAGGAGCTGTGAATTGGCTTGCATGGAGAACTGTTCTTGCACAGCTTATTCTTATGATAGCAGCGGGTGTCTGGTCTGGGAAGGATCTCTTTTGAACTTGCAGCGACTCTCAGGTGGTGGCGGTGTTGGACAAGATATCTATCTCAGACTTGCTGCTGATGAGCGTCCGAGGACCACAGGCAGGACAATAACATGAAATCTACACAGTTCATTTACAAGCAAATTCTTTCTGAATGAATTCTTGATTATCGGTTATGGTTGAGCTCATATTGACACTATTATCATCCTAATTATCAGGCAACCTATGGAAAGTAAGGGTGATTTTAGCCGTGCTGGTCCCTGCGACGGGACTTATCTTATGCCTCCTCATCTATTTTTCAAGCAAGGAAAAGCTCAAACGCAAAGGTACGTGAAGGTTCTGACATAAAGCTTAAAATTTCCCTATTTTTTACTCGATTAGACGATGGAATCAAAGCCCTCAAACTCCCATTCCTTTCTCAAACACCCCTGCCCAACTGATTGTAAAACTGCAGGATATTCCATTAAAATGACACGTCTTATCATCTTACATCAAACAGGAGAGGAGGAGGCTTCAAGCCATGATCTAGTCTTATTTGATTTTAATGCTGAAGCTACTGATGCAATTAATGATGGAACAAACACTGAAGGGAATGTGAAGAAAAGAGGAAATAAGGATGTTGAGCTACCACTATTCAGTTACAAGAGTGTATCAGCTGCAACCAACAATTTTGCAACTGCGAATAAGCTTGGAGAAGGAGGTTTTGGACCTGTCTTCAAGGTATGCTTCATTCGCCTAATGAATATGCTTCAGATATATTTATAAAACTGACATTATCAAACTCTCAAGGAAGTATGAAGAGCTTATGGGTTCACCTTCACAGGGGAAGTCACTTAAGGGGCAGGAAATTGCAGTGAAAATGCTTTCAAAAAGATCTGGACAGGGGCTTGAGGAGTTCAGAAATGAGACACTACTAATTGCAAAACTCCAGCACAGAAATCTTGTCAGACTCTTGGGTTGCTGCATAGAGGGAGATGAAAAAATATTAATATACGAGTACCTGCCCAATAGAAGTTTGGATTTCTACCTTTTTGGTGCGTGGATGTTTCGTCCTCGTGATGCTGCCTCTATATCTGTTTATTTCAGGGTTGCCCAATGCTAATTCCTTTGTTATGCTCTATATTAACAGATCCATCCCGGAAAATGATGCTAGATTGGGGAACACGCATACGCATTGTGGAAGGGATTGCTCAAGGGCTTCTCTATCTTCATCTCTATTCAAGGCTTAGAATCATACATAGAGATTTGAAACCCAGTAACATTCTCTTGGATAGTGAAATGAATCCAAAAATATCAGATTTTGGCATGGCTCGACTAGTTGGAGACGATGAGAGACAAGCAAACACAAATCGGATTGTTGGAACTTAGTAAGTATGCAATCTATTTCACATTCTCTATTCCTAATTGCCAACTAAACTCTATGAACAAGCTATAGATTGTAATTTACCAAACTTTTGGAATCCAGTGGCTACATGTCTCCCGAGTATGCTATGGAGGGTCTCTACTCGATCAAGTCCGACGTGTTTAGCTTTGGAGTACTGCTTCTGGAGATTGTGAGTGGCAAGAAGAATGCAAGATTTTACGAGAACGAGTCACTCACTCTCCTTAGATATGTGGGTAACTTCTAATATCCTCTCAAGTTTTTTTAAGTTTTTAGTCCTCAATAAAATGACAATGTTGTCAAATGAAAACAGGCTTGGGAGTTGTGGAGGGATGATCGAAGTTTGGACTTGACGGATCCCACAATAATCTGTCCTTCTTCCTCTTCTACTCTGTTGAGATTTATTAATATCGGGCTTCTTTGTGTTCAAGAAAGCCCGGGTGATCGGCCTACAATGCTTGATGTTGTCTCAATGATTAGCAACGAACATGTTCCTCTGCCTGCACCCAATCAACCGCCTTTTACCACTGGCCGGAACTCGATGGACAAAGATTCAGCAATTAACGAAGCAGAAGAAAATTGTTCCACGAACCATGTAACTGTTTCAGTAGTGGAAGCTCGATGATTTTTGTTCAGCAAAGAGCAAGGAATTTTCTGGAACTTGTGTCTAATTTTTATGCGCATTGATCTTTGGTGACTGTTGTCCTAGGTCACGCATATCTTGAGTTCATTTTGCAGGATTACAGAATAGAAATTGCAAGTTTTTGCGAGACCCAGAGAGAGAGAGAGATTAGAAGCTTTAGAGTGACATCCATTTAGTAAAAAAATTATCATTTTTTCCTTACAAAATTTGGATACAAGATTCATAATAGTGTAATTCATCATTGAATCAGACCCCCTACCTAAGTAGCATACTGCAATGAATTTCTTTGTCATCAAATCTCCGCTGAAAATTTTCCTATGAAGAGAGGAACCAACAATTGCAATTGAAACAAACACTAGAGATTATCTAGCCCCTTGTGCTTTTAGCCATATGGAGACATCAAAGAATGGATAAAACCTGATGTTTAGCAGCTAGCTCAATAAATATGCCTCTCTGGATCATAAGACTGCAGTCTGCGGGCAAGAATATCAGATTTCACAGTCTCGGAAACTTTATAACTTCTCCGCAAATTCTGAAACTAAGTGGCTTTAAGCTTCCCCATTTTATATTGGCTCGTGTCTTCAGAGTGCAGCATGCCGTTAGGAGAAAGAAGGCGCCGGAGTGCAAGGAAAAACCGCGCCTGAAAGAAGATTTGTTCTTTTGTATAAATAAATCAATGATTTTGCATGTAGGAGAGTTATCAGGATGTTAGTAGGTCTTACCCATTGAAATCCCACAAGTGCAAACCAGCAACCTGTCAAACCGTATCCTCTCGCAAGCTGGTAAAAAGACGAATAGGAGAGCAAGTAAGCATAAAAAGGTCAAAATGATTTTCTTTTAAACAGAGAGAAAGAGGTCTTCAATGAACCAAGAAAATAGATCTCTACCAGAAGTAGAAGAGCACCCAATGAAAAGCATCCGCTCATTGATAAGCTAATAAATTTTAAATCCCGTCCAGCCTGCACCATGAAGCAGACATGTTAATGCCAAAATTGAAAGTGTGAGGCATTGTTTTATGTAATTGAGTGCTGCACCATCAAATTTGAAACATTAGGCAAAGCAAGTTGTTTTTTTTCTCTGGTAATCAGAGAATAGAATACAGCTCCATCTCAAGGCAAAAAACATGTAGCTTCTGCGAGCATAGTCTTACGACAGAAAATGAGTCATAACTATGAGCTAATGCGCCTACCCCCCCCCCCCCCCCCCCCAAAAAAAAAAGAAAAACCTCATAGACAGGGTTGTTCATGTTTTCTGTAGCTATTTCTTGGTCCAAACCACAGGTATCAGCATAAAAGACTCATACGAGAGAAAGCTTTCAAGAAAGTGTCAGAAGCGAAGACATCAAACATACCAGCAACGTCCCCTCAAGGCTATGGGTACAGGGTGTCACAGCCAATGACAAAAAGAACAGAATCAACACTTTGTGCATCTGCAGAGCCACAACAATCAGGTAATATTACAGTCAGTCAGTTGCATTAAAAGATTACATGACCACATGTAAAATCTTTTCACCTTACTAGAGCCATTTTCGCTAACGTGAGCTCTGCTGAACACAATAAATTACTTCTCACCTAATAGATCCACTGGTAACAGCAGAAACATGATCCACTGTCAACAGGCAGAATTAAAGAAATACAAGGGTCATCCAATTCGCACTTCTGGCTTTTTTTTTCTTTGAAACAAGGGCACAAAAGTTGACCTCAAATTTTGCTGGATGGGACAGATACTATGAGACATGGGTTGGGTAGCACAAGATTGCTTATCCTACAACATTATCTTGACTGTATAAAGCAGTCATCATGTCCCACTTTGACACACAGTTTGAAAAATTATAAGCTCATGACCAAGCTATATAAGGCCTTTGCTGTCAATTGCAGCACAGCATGCTCATTATGTACACGATCAACATACTGAAAAATATAGTAGTACTTTTGTTAGGCAAAACTTGAGAACTAACCTCTTGTACGACATTAAGATCAGGTGTAAAAAGTTGTGGAAGCAACCAAGGAACAGACATTCCAATAGTCCCTATTGTTAATCCAAGTATAGCTCCAATAATCACGAGTGACTTCAGCAGCATTCGAGCCTGCATGATATCATACACCTTTCAGCAATGAAAAGACTTTGATATAGAGAACGAAGTTATGCAACTAGAGCTTTTTATAATGATGTATATGCAGAATATCAATGACACCAAAGTATAAGTCAACTCTTCATAACTGATATATTTATAAATCAGTTATTGGATGTTACAAAATTTTAATGGCAATTGATAAAACTAAGTTATAAGGTACAACACATCGGCAGCGGATGAAAATCACTGACCTTCTCCAAATTTCGGGTACTTCCATTTAATAACTCTGGCATGAATGATTGTGCAGTTTGAGAGAGAGGTTCACCCCACACTACACACATGCCATACATTTGAATCATGACCTGGAATGGTTTGGTAAAAGCCATCAGTTCATTATAGACAGGGAGCACAACAAAGATGAAAGTAACTGTAAGTAGTACTCTAAGTGGAACCAACCTGATGAGCCGCGACCGTGTTTGTTCCCATAGCTGTAGCAAAATATGTCATGAGGGAATAGAAAGCCACCTGAACATCAGAAACACAAAGATGCATAAGTTCCCTCTCAAGGGAGCAGATACAGAACTAGAGCTGAATAAAACATAGCAAACCTTTGAGAACATTGTTACAAATACTGGAGCAGCAATTGCAAATATCTGCATAAATTCTTTGGGTGATGGAACAGAGATGGCAAATGCACTATATCCTTTATTGTTCAGAGCTTCAATCATCATATAAGCTGCAACAACCTGGGATAGATTATATTGATCAGTGGCAAGTCTAAAACAAATGTTGTGTGTTGGGAAAATTAAAAATGTGTTGACTAATAGATAATGCAACATACTTGCGATGCCATTGTTGCCCATGCTGCACCAGTTATGCCATACCGTAACATACTGCACAGGACTACATGACCCACGCCATTAACAGCACTGGCTACTACCAAAGACTTAAGAGGTCCCAAGGAATCTTTCATGCCAAGACTGGAGACAGAAGAAAACGCATCAAAATACGATAAGTAAGAATTGTTCACATTAGAGGCTGAGTGCATACATCTTCCTATTCCTTTTGTTAGTTTTCTCCCCCAACAAAGAGCTGCTTAGTCATTGTGGAGACAAGATAAAATCTACTGTAAGAGAATGTGAAAACTCTTCTGTCTTTCGAATCTCTCTCCCTCCCTCCCTTTCTTATCTCTTCCTAACTCTGTGATTCTCAGGATCATCACTCGGCTGGTTTTTCAAACTACTGAGTGACAACATAATAGAAAGGGCAATTAGTTATTACCAAAGTGCCTAGAAAATAGAAGTCAAAGGCAGACCGAAAAATGTTAAACACACATGCAATCAGCCCATGTCAGGAGAATTTTGTGTAAAGAAAAACGTCTAGCGCCAAATAGCTATGTATATGAAAAAAAGGCTGATATGGTTGTTTATGGAAGCTCAAATATCAGTATAAGTCAGAAATTCTTCTCGAGAAATAAACTAAGCAAAGATAGGTCAGAAATTCTTATTAGAAGAAGAACTGACTCTGCCAACAGATAAGTGATGATGCATCAAGACAAAGAATATATAACATTGCACCTTGCGCTTTGAGCAACCAGACCATAAAGAACTGCAGGCCATGCTAAGCCTCGAATCTACCAACAGAAAAGAAAACATTCAGTTAAGAAGTCCTTAAAAGGCAATAAGCAGAGTCTCTTAATGATGAATCGTAGACATGGAAAAATGACAGGCAGAAGAATACATCAAAACAATCAGTACTCAAGCAGATGATAGACTTATCCAGACAACAATAATTGCTTGGAAAGAATTTGCTCCATAAGTACTGTTTTCAATAAGTAAAAGCATAGAGAAACAAATCAATTTTCGTGTCCACATATTTTCATGATGGTGGGGGAGAAAAAACAATAAGCAGCAACTTTGGGCAAATTTCATATGTGCCAACCTTCCTAATAATGAAGATCGGCAGTAGCAGGAAGATATTGGTCTTACGAAGAAAAGGAAAAACTGAATTTCGATTACCAAAAGAAGAGATACAAAGTTTTGTGGGAAAGTAAATGAACCTGGACATATTTGCTGGCTGCAGGTACAATATGCACATTCTTTGGCCCAGCAAAACCTGAGGGAAAAAAAAGATATCAGCAAGTATGTCAATCATTCCGTGCCCCAGCTGTATATTTTTACTATTGCCAATGCTCCTTGACTAAAATGGTGAAGAACACTATGTGACCTACTGCACTGAATCTTAACTAAAAGTTGTACCAATGTTCATTACCAGTAAGTGCCCATGAGCCCAGGAACTGAGTAAATAAAAGCATCAGAGTCCCACAAGTCAGCCCAACAAAGAGCAGGACAGATATTTGATGCTGCACTTCCTTTTTATCCTGCATCAACACCGTCAAGATAAAAATGTAGCTTAGAACCAAAAAGGGCAAAAAGCTGTAGCTTTCGTCTTCAAGACTCCTGCTTGATTTAACAACTAGACGATAAGTAACTAACAGAGAGTAGAAACAAAGACAGTACATCATTTGCAAAAAAAAATGAAAAATTTAATGAGTGTGTCAACTCTCACTATGCATAAGGACAAATTGCATCAATCAGTCAGTGTCCATAATTATTTGGAAGTCATGTGCTGCCTTATTACACAATCTATAACAGGACATAAAAAGGAGTTCTTAAAGAGCCTACTCTTCGCATTTCATGATATACTATAATGCACCCTTCTTCTCTTTCCACCTTGATTTCGTTTTATCCTCCTATTATTGTGTCTACAAAACTATATTCCCTGTGGAGTGCTGACAAAAATGGTGGAGACAATCAAAATTCAGAAACACATGAAGACGGCAAAATAACTTTTTCCTTAAAGAATGATACCTGACACAATAAGGAAAGTAAGACTTTTCGGTTAAAGAATCTGTGGGCGTCAATAAAAGAGGCACTGTAAACTTGTGTAAGACTAATGCTTTTGTAAATTCACCATAATGCATGGATCAATAGTACGAAAACATAGATACCTATTAACAGCTCAGAGAACTTACCCTTTTGGCAAGCGAAGTGGCGACCATATTTGAAGTGGCGATTGAAAGGAACATGAACAGAAGATTCGTGTTATCGCAAAAGACCGTTCCAGGACCTGCCCATTCAAAATAACCATCAAATTGATCTACCTCACCCATTCAATATCAAAGAAATATCATACTCTTCTCTATTTGGTAGGTAAGAAAACGCATTGGATCGAAGAAAAATAATCCAACGCTGATTCTTGTTTGACACGCAATAAATACATCTTAACCGAACTAATTCAATTGTATTTAATGTATTGAACATCCAAGCACTTATGTTCAGAATATAGTTGGATTTAGATTTCTTTCCAACATTTCTCCAGCAATCAAACATGCAATCAAGAACTCTTAGAAACTTCCAATTGAGAAACCTACCTAAAGCAGCAAGCTCCGTTGAGCTTCCCTGACCAATCACAGCAGTGGAGATGAGACTCATCAAGGGCCCACAGACCCAGAGCCCCGTAGCGGGCCCCGAAAACATCATAATCTCCTTCATTTGGCTCCATATGCTTTGATTCACCAACTCCTCCCTCTTCGATCGCACGACCTCCGGTACCACTTCTTCTGAGGACGAAACCGCGTCGACATTGTCATCACTTTCAGTCGCAGTTTCGAGGTTATCTTCGACGAATTCATGGCTATGACTACTAATGCATGCTGTTACTAACCGACTGAGTCCATTCTTGGCAGGTGAGAGGCGAATACTTGGCGAACTGATAGAGCGGAGGAGGCGCTTTGATAAGAACTGGCTGTTGACGAAGATTGAAGCGTGAGAGAGTCGTCGGAGATTGGGATTTCGGATTGGAGTGTGGGAAGGACGCGCTAAGGTTTTGAGCTGCATTTTCCAGCTGGGAATCGAGGCGAAGAAGAGTGGGTACTGAGAGAGCAAGAGAGGAAGTTGAGGTTGGAGGAGAGAGAGTTAATACATATATAACGGTTTATGGTCCTGAATTTTTTGAAAGAGCTGAGCCGCGTGAAAGGTCGGCGGCTTGAGTTTGGCTCCTCTTTGTTCTTTTCCGTTGGGACCCTATTGTTCTTAACTCCAGTTAGGACTCAGGGTGTCTTGGCAAACAAAAATTTTACATTTTCTAAAATTTTAACATAATAAAAAGTTACAATACAGTCTCTTTCTCTCATTACATCATTAATTTTTAATATAATAAATATTAAAAATTATATCTCTTCACTTTTTCACCAAATTCAATACCCTAAAATTTTAACACTCAAACACAACCTCAGTTAACAAATATATATGATCATTTCCGCTCATATATTTTCAGTTTTCACACTTAAAGCATGTCTTATTGTTAGTAGGAATTTTTTTTTGTGTTTTAAGAATAACTCATCAAAATTTATGGTTAATTACAAAAAAAAACCTCAAATTTTTCCACTTATCTCATTATCCTCATAATTTTTAACTTGTATCAACCCTCTCCCTCAAACTTTCTTAAAGGTTTCAATTTAGTTTTTTACTCGAATTTAATGAAGTCGTACGTATCAACCCTCTCCCTCAAACTTTCTTAAAGGTTTCAATTTAGTTTTTTACTCGAATTTAATGAAGTCGTACTTCTTTCTCTGTCGTCAAACGTGGTAAACAAGTGAGCCCTCATATGTAGAAGACCAAAATACCCCTAGAAATTGAAAAACCACGTGGTAGACTTTCCCGAATCCTCCCGATCCTATGAAGTTTTTCTTTCCAAACCCTAGCAGAGTAGAGGTCAGAATATTTGAATCTATGAGCTCCGTATTCAATTTCACAGTCTTCTAAGATCTCGTCCCCATTCCTAATTTTGCATACAACATGAGCAGCGGCGCAGCTTACCGAAAGGATACAGGCAAATCCCTTTCTTCGCACAATCTCTCATCCACCCTTTGAAAGCGATGATAGCTTCTTTGGATCTAAATTCTGTGCCGTGCCCCCAATCCTAAAGCTCCAGCCATGCACGCGATGCGTGGATGAGATTGTACCAGTTGAAGCAAATTAGCCTATGTACATGAGATTGTACCAGCTCCATCCAAGCTTAAATTCGCTTTGTGAAATCCATTGTACACGAAATCAATCTGCGAACGTGCTACTCCTAAAATGATGAGGTAAATAAAGAAGCCAAATGCATCCCAACATATCAACCATAGTAGTATATTGCTCTAGCCCTGGACTCATCCCAAACACCTCACCGAAGATACCATTCATCCCATTCCTTACCAACATCCCATCAAACACCTTACGTGCATTTATGAAATCGCCATACTTTGCATACATAAATATCAAAGCATTCAAATTCCCCAAATCTAAAGCCAGCAATGTATTGCGATCAATGGGTTTTCATGAACCAACCGTTTGTCAAAAGAAAAATAGAGAATGAGGGTGTTGAAGAGGAAGGTGGAGGTCGACGGGCCAAAAGATCAATGGGTTTTCATGAACCAACCATATCTTCCGCCGGTATTCGACGGTACCGTTTGTTCATTCTCAGCGAAAGAAGATGATGGGCCTATGGTTGAGAAGGCTTCAAATTCCATTGTAGGAGGAGACGTCGAGAAACCGATGTTCTCCATGGAAAAACTACCCTTGGTATCCATGAAGAAATACCCGGGAGAAAATGGTCCTGACGTTGTCTCGAGTTGTGTCGGAGAGAGGCTAGTATCAAACTCCAATTGGGCTGGAGAAGACGATGCACCGATCGAAGCTTTACCCCTCGATTCAGTCGAAGTTATGGGTGGAGATTGTGGTTTTTTTGCCAACAAGCAGTTGATAAAAATCTTCAAATAGTAGAATGGCAGTGGAGGTTCGCCTGTGCTTCTTCGTCTTCTAATTCGATGGCTATGGATGTGTTGTTGGGCATGCCGGGCCATTGATATAGGGGATCGGGGGTTTAAGGTGGGTCTCTGGCTTTGGTTCGAGTTGAACCAGAGAGAGCAGAGAGTGGGGATCTTCAATTTTAACGGGGGCATTTTGGTCTTTTGATATGAACTATCTCACGTGTTACTCAGGTGTAACAGAAAACGTTGGAAGAATTCATTAAAGAAGAGTACAAAATGAAACGGTGACTTTTTGTAAGTTCGTGGAGCCGGGTTACAACGAGTTAAATATTAAGGGAGATATTGGGAAAAATGAGAAAGTTTGAGGGGATTTTTTTTTGTAATTAAACCCAAAATTTATTATTTAATGAAAAATTAAGTGCATTGGGTTAGTCAAAATGTTATCTTGATAGCTATTTAAAAAAAAAAAAAAGGAAAGGGAAACCATATCTTAGAACGTAATCATATACAAATCTTATTAAGAGTGAACTTTACTATTGTGTTTTATCTATTTGGTTCTCTCATTGGTTCTCTCAATAGCTACGTCTGAATAAATAACAAAAAGCATTATGGATATTTGGCATGTTCTTAATTTATTGGCAGATGAAAAAAATATGTCGTGTAATCTAGAAAATAGAATGTACTTTGAAATACGAATTTTATAAGTAAAGTCTTTAAGGTGGTGTTTGATTGTTAAAATATTGGGTGTTAGAGTCAGTGAAAAAGTAAAGAAATAGATTATTCGAATGAATTTTTTATATTTATTTGGAGTATAAAATGATGATTTGATGGGAAAATATAAAATTTTGGGGTGTTATTTTATTTGGACCAAAATTTTGGCTCCTAAACATCTACTTAAAATTATTGATAGTTTATGCGCTAAAGTTTACCTTTGGAAAAAAAATTCCGGACTTGAAAAGGATATAACATGTTAGAAAAATATCATAGTAAATCTTATATTTATAGGATAAAATCAAAATACTCTACTTAAGTTCTGATCTGTACTATTAAACTGTTTAAGTTGTAAAAGAAATTAGTTATCACCCGTCATAAAATATATAAATTTATAAAAGAAATTTCATGAAATTATTAAATCATAGGAAAAAATGTATACTAAACTAAATGATATTTTAAGACAACATTTTAAAAAATAATACATTGTCTTGAACCATATAGTATATCGGCTAAATCAATGGAATGCGACAGCTAATTTCTTTTTCAACTTGAAAGACTTAATTAGATTAAACAAAAGGCTTAATATATCTGACAACCCTTGGGGTTTAGTCTTTTTCCCGAAAATGATCTTTAGGGTTCAATTCGTTTCACACGGGTCCATGAATTTTATCCCGTTTTTATTTTAGTCATTCCATCACTTTGGGCTCAACTACTTAACGAAAAATTCTTACGTGGTAGACGAACGCCACATCATGTCCAATAAGAATGTTACACGTTTTCATTTACCATCTTAGGTTGCCAGAGCAACATCAAATAGAGTATTGTCACTCACGTGGTGTCTTTCTTTGTGAGATGAAAGCCCGAAACCTCCTCCTTGATGAGAATGAGAATCTAAACGCCGGTTACCTACCGTTCAATAATCCAAACCTAATGGTTATGCACAAGAAGATTTACAAGGGAGAGTATTGGTGCCCCAAATGGTTTTCCACGGAGCTCAGACGATTCTTATCTAGGCTTCTCAACACAAACTCAGTGACTAGTATCACCATCAGGGAACTTGCTTCTTCATCTCACACTCAAAGCCAAAATGTGAAGGATATACTGCAGATAAATTCACCACTTCTTTCCCATTTTGTTTCGATCTCATAAATGGCTTCGTCATCCATTAATGGAGGTCGGCGCATCAATCCTCACGCACAAGTAAAGTATATTGCGCGGTCGTTTTGCTCGCAAGATCACCCAAAACGATATGCCAAAAACAAGAAGGAAGATCCGTCATGCATTTATGAGGCAAATTGCACCACAATAACCGCACAAGTTTCTCCAACTTTCTCCTTCTTTAACCTTTCTCAAGTTTCTCCTATATTTAAAACACGCAAGTAACAAAGTAATGATTATTCATATTATATACCTTTTGTCTTGTAGGCTGATCTAAATCCATTGAGATTTATCTTGAAAACGTTTCTTCGAGGGGTCGAACCACTTTGCTGATGACGGAGAGAGATTCCTAGCTTCTGAGTCACTGGAGAAGGTTGTCGAAAAAGTCGAGGAATTCGCTAAAGGGCACGAGAACAACTTGAAGGTGAGGAGGAAGAAGGAATGAGGTTTGGAGCTGGAAGGACAAAACAGTGATTTAGGATCGGGCGGAGGTTTACCTAATCTAGCAACCTAAGTAGATAAATAGACATGTGTAGCATTCTTGTTGGACATGATGTGACGTTCGTCTACCATGTAAGAATTTTTCGTTAAGCAGTTGAGCCCAAAGTGATGGAAGGACTAAAATAAAAAGGAGATAAAATTCATAGACCCGTGTGAAACGAAATAAACTTTAAGAATAATTTTGAAAAAACAGAAGAAGCTAAAACCCAGATATAAAGCCTAAATAAAATTTAAGAAAATACTTTGATTATACTGCATAAAATTGAGAGGTACTGGGAAGAAAGTCTTCTCACTGCTGATATGTCACTCCGCGATTACTAACGCCGGTAACGGTAAAATGCTCGGAACTTCACCGGACAGATACTAACGGCTCGCGGCTTGGCTAGCTGGCCCTTTATGTAGTTGTCCAACTACCTGCTCTCTCGCGCCTGTACTTCCATCTAACTGCCAAAGATGAGAGGCTCCGATCTCATGTCCACGTGCCCAGCTGCAATTCTAAGCGGTATCCTCGGAGACAAGAGGGTCCACGAAACGCCAAACTGAATGAAATGGTGCTGACGGCTGACCTGGGAAACCCACCAAATAATTTTTGGTTTGTTTGGTCACCAACACTTCCAATCTCTCAAATAATTTGATCACGGCCCACTGTGTCACTTTCTATTGGCCCATTGCTTTAACACGACCAACACTACAACTAAGTTTCAAACACAGCTCCCCTGTTTTCCTTGTTCTGAACTGAACTTACCTTTGGGAGCCACCTCCCGTTACGATTGCAGCTGAATCTTACCGAAATTGTAAGCGTTTTTTTGCAACCACCTTTCTTTGGTTGTTTCACTCTTCTTCCAGGAGTGAAAGTTTTGCAGCATTAAGTAAGATAGAGGTCTGAAACTGAAAGGGCAACTTCACTTGGACAATTTCCGGGCTAGGGAGGCAGGATGTTCAGTTGCAGCATTCTATGATTCTGTCGGCCTTACATGTGAAACTCGTTCAAAATGCGTACTCTGAATCCAAATGGGACTGATCAGTAATGCCGCCATAACATTTTGATATTCCAGTGAAATAAAGCCGCTCGGTGCCTTGGTGGGCCTGAAGCTCAGTGCCATAGCCAGGATTTGACCCATCTTCTCCATAACCTGAAACACCTCTAATATTTCTTTAACTCTGAAATATGGTTTAGGTAGCAGGGGAAAATATACGAAAGATACAAAGATTGGTTGTTTATTTTAATACTTTATCTTTTGTCTTTATATGGTAAGATTCAACTACTAATAAGATCTGTTCGAATAGGTCAATTCGTTAATGTATTTCTTGCAGCTCTTTCGGCATTCGTTTTGCACCTAACTATTGTTGCTATTGCTGTCTTCCCATCACTAGACGGGTTCACTTTGAAGTTTCGTAAACTGTAGAGAGAACGAGTGTTTGAGGAGACGGAAAAGAATTTACATCGTCGCTATTGGGCTAGTAATCTTGCCTGTTTTTATTTCTAAACTTATTGTTCTGATCTATATGGTGCTTCATGGTACATAATATTTTTCATTTTCCTCTCTCTCGAGACTGTTTTAAGTTGCGAAGGGGTTCATACATAAGAGACCCCGGTGGGGGAGACATATCCGGGAATGAACTAAACTTGTTTTGCTAGTCCCACACGGATAAATTGAGAACACATAGAGCTAGTCCAGACGATAAATATAGACCACGCCTTATTGAGCAACATACTTACCTGGACGGGGTCAATGGGTGATCTCGAAGGCCCATGGCCTAGGTTGGTGACCTCCATTGCACCAAGGAGGGGTGCCCGCCTAAGGTCTCCCCAAGTGGGAGAGCCTACGTCATAATTTGTGGTAGTGGGGGCCTGCGTTCGCGCGGCCCCTGCCTAGTTGCAGTTTCAAACTTTTGTCTTCTTTTAGGGCCAAC
This sequence comes from Myrica gale, assembly GCA_963930655.1. Classification (NCBI taxonomy): domain Eukaryota; kingdom Viridiplantae; phylum Streptophyta; class Magnoliopsida; order Fagales; family Myricaceae; genus Myrica; species Myrica gale. The sequence goes on along the minus strand of OZ005606.1, from coordinate 8,199,474 downwards.
TAATTATTGTGGCTCACTGTTTGTTCTCTCTTTACTGATGCAGCCGAACGCAGGCCCTTGCGTAGTTGCAGATTCAAACATATATTGTGCTTAGTTGCAGATTCGAACATATATTGTGTTTTGTGTTAAAACTTTTGATATTGGGTATAGAGAAAAAGTGAAGAGAGATAATATTTTATAATTTTTGTAATTTTTTATATTTTTTGATGGAAGATAGAGAGATTATATTAGAGTATTTTATTAGGAGAGGTAAAATTTTGGTTGCAAACGCAGATTATAATTGAATCATGCTATGCTATATCAATGGAGGGACAGAATACAGTTTGCTTCCATAATAAACACATCTGGACTATTTACGATGTAATCTTTAGGTTTTTTCTTGGCTTGGTAAAATGTAATTTGAATCATTGGTTCTGGTTTTTATAACATGAATAAACAATTCCAAAATTCAATCAGCATATAGATTTGATTGAGCATAAATTTGTAGCTTAAGTTCACAAAGTGTCTTCATGGCTTTGACATGTGCAGTCAATTGATGAACATAACATTTAGGATGAAATCTACTTAATATATAGGACCTGAGAATTGTATTTGTAAAAAAATATCAATTTTTTGCTGAAAAAGAAATCCACTTAGCACCTTATTTCGAGTACAATTATTTGTTTGTTCTAGAAATTTTCTATCTTTCAGAATTAGAAACATGAGAAATCCAAAACATCCTAATACATATACCCCCCCTCACTTTCTCAGTTAAAAACGCAAAGATTGCATAAAAATTGTATTGAGAATTCTTGAAATAGCACAATCACTAACTTATCCTAACCCACAACGGAAACAAGGGGGTGGGCTGGTACATAAATATTATTAGATGCTTTGAATTTGAAAATAAATAGATGCTTTGAATTTATGACCCAAGTGTCCAAGAAATAAATGCATTAAAAATGCAGATACAATCTAAAGTAAATGGTAATAAATACAAAATCTGGTCTTCAATTTAGAACGTTAGGGTCCTAAGACTATGGCAAACACATGTAAAAAAATTGACATAACTGAGGGTGGCCGCTGCCCAGGTTTGCCACCCTCTGCGTCCGCCATTGGCTACCAACCAAACCAAAAAATACAAGCACTTCAATAATAGTATTAGGCTTAACTAGTCCACTAGTCCCTAGAGTATTTTCTAATCCTGAATTGGTTCCTATGATAAGTGTCCTAGACTGGTCTTTGTGAAATTCTTCATGTCCCGAGATTTTCATTTCATTAACTCAAGTGATTCCATAAATTAAAAGAATTTCATCGTGACTGACGGGAATGCGTGTTTACCAGTTTTCAATAATCACGTGTCCCTTATAATTTTCAAATCACCTAATGTGTCATGTATGAATGGTCACCATTAATTTTAATTCAATTTCAAATTTTCTATCTCAAGTTGGACCAACTCGGTTTTAAAATAGCTATGTCAGATAGGGGTAAAAAATTCTCCCTTAAACACTAAGTTAGTCCAACAAGGAGTAGATAATTTTAGCTAAAATTATAATTAATGGAGATTCATCATACGTGGTACATTTGGTTATTTGAAAATTAATTTGAACACGTGATTATTGACAATTGGTTAACACGTATCTCCGTTAGACACGTTGAATATTTTACTTTTTTTTCATTTACAGGGTCACCCGAATTAACAAAATGATCACCTCGTAACACGAAAAATTTCACGTGTACCAGTTTAGGATCAAACTTACCCTATGGTCTAGCTAAGCCATAAGAATATATTATCTAGCTAAAAAAACATAATTTCCTCGTATTATCTTTTTTTTGGTCGGGAATTGCCTCCATGACTTCCCCTAGGAATGAATGGGGCAGGTGACAACCTGAGTTACCAGTTCCCTGGGCATATACTTGTACAACACTTTTTTTTTCTAACCTTGTACGACACTTGCTATTGGTTTAGATATGTAGAGTATGGAGATGCTTAATGTTGACTGCAAGCCTAAAGCTAATGATATATTCTGAAATAACATCGGCTCCGAATCCGGGTATGTGAAAAGAACCAATTTCAAAGACAATTTTACATGCTCCGTGTGAAATGCTGACCCCTTTTAGCGCAGCCGCGTCCTCTCTACTAGCGAGCTTTTAGGCGAAGTTTCATGGGCATTAGCCCTTTCTTTTTGTACATAGATTTGTTCGGTGGGACATTCAATTGGAATCACTTCCTTCTTTTGAGACCATAAAGCATAGCTTTTTGTGACGCCAATATCCAGTGAACACCCCCCCCCCCCCCCCGACCCAAGTGCTAAAAGAGTGTTGCTTGTGTGCTTTGTATGCCGTACACTCGATATGTGCTTACAATGATTTCTTCTTCTTCTTCTCAGAAGTGAACTTTTTTCCAGCCTACACAGAAAAAGAACTTCCCCTTTTCCACCCATTTATTTTGGGCTCCAATGGCGACTAGGCTATCTTACCAAATGATAATGGATCAGTCACAAATGTGTATCGTCAAGAAATCGATCTACCTCCTGGTAATAACAGATAAATTACCATTTGTTACCATAAATTATATTTAGCACCCCTAAGTTGTATCAATTTGTAATTGTATACTATTAGAATATACTCTCCTACAAGTTTAGGGAGAAAATATAATTTTCACCCTCCAACTACTACACATTTTCACTATTTGTATACTAAATTATCAAACTTGACACATTAATATATTCTCAACTATCAATTTGTTTACGCTTTGAACCCATATTAATATCTTTCTGTTAAAATTAATGAAAAAATACGTCAAGTGTCACAATCTTCATTGTTAAATTATAAAGTACTATAAAATAAATTTTGTGGTCGTTTAAAGTGCAATGTGTCAAGTTTAATAGTTCGGAGTGTAAATTACAAAAGTCGTGATAATTAGAAAGTACAAAGAGTAATTTCACCAACATTTATTATATTTGTCGCATAAATAGATGAAGTACTGTCTTTTTTTTATCTGTCCTTAGATACAAGATAACGAAGATCTTCGCTTCGCTTCTCTTCTTATCTTTAAGTTTAAATTTACCTTTCTTCAAAACTAAACACATTTCATAACTAAACATAGAATTATACAAATATTAATCATTCAAACTATTCTTGTTGTCTAGTCAACGGTCCACAACACGTCATATTTGCCTTCCCTCCTCTCAACTGAGAAAGAAAATCCCCATTGGGGAGTATTATTCTAAAATCTTATGTTCGCGATCTTTTATTGTAACGGAACAAGACCCAACAAATAGAGAAGAAAAAGAAAGAAAGTCTATTCTCTTTACATTATCAATGTTTCAGGTTAAGTACACTAAGGGTGCGTTTGTGTACCAAAATTTTACCCCCTCTAAAATTTTAACACAATTAAATATTACAATATAATCTCTCTTTCTCCATCAAATCATTACTATTTACTACAAAAAATATAAAAAATTATCTCTCTCTTCACTTTTTCACTAAACCCAATACCTAAAATTTTAACAACACTAAAATTTTACAACACAAATACAACCTAAAACAACCTGCTTTGGTCAAAGTTCGATGACTAAACATCATGTTGTTTATCCCTCAACTATATCTTTTGAATTAACCCAAATGCAAAAGGAACACAAATGGTAGAGCTCCAGATTCTAAGAGGCATTTCTTAAACAACAAAGAAACATAGCATTTAAATCACAAGTTGCTGATGGCCAAAGCGTGACTCAAACTCCATATATATAGACTAACTAACGTTTATTTTACACGCAACGTTGTATCGATTTGTTTTTCTTTTTTTAATAATGCCCATAGGCTTGCATTGCAATAGTGTAATCATACAAGAACATCCTAAATAAGGTCAAACTACAACCAGGCTATAAAATAATACCAATAAAAATAAAAAGGATCAGAAAATCACTATATGCGTCATGCTAGGCAGATGGTGCGAGTGGTCGATAACAGCAGACAAGCCACGAAAATCTAGAGGAGTTAGTAGTGAAAGCGCAGACAACTTGGGCACAACAAAGCCCCAACGGAGGGCTGAAAAAGATTCACAAAGAATCAGCAAAACCCACCGAAGAGCTGGAAACAATCACACAAAAATAATTACAAAGGCCAACACATAGGCCAAAAATCAAAAATAACACAACAAAGGACAAAAACACCGCGTCAGTATCAAAGCACCACCAAGAATGCGTAGAAAGCCAAAAACGCCGGCAATGTGGTGAAACGCGCGACAGTGACAAGAGGCGCGTGGACCCCACGCGCTGCCGGAAATTCAGCAACTCGGAGGCGTTGGAATCGCCAAAAGCAAGGGAAGCCATCCAAGTGGCGCATGGCTTTCATAGACAACCAACAGAGACAAAAAAAAATAAAAAACAAAACCGAACGCGTGAGATCCACCCGATATTGATTTGGTTATTTTGGCCTTCACATATGTATGATAGCTGAAGAAGCGTGAACCTCGTCTTCCACTATTTTGGCCTTTACATATGTATGATAGCTGAAGAAGCGTGAACCTCGTCTTCCACTTACCTTATAAAGGGGAATAGAGTGTTGGTCAACCTGGACCAGCTTAGCAGCATTTGTAACGGTGAAGACACGGGTTCAATAAATCATCCTTGAAAGTGCTGGCTGACAGGGTAGATTTGGTGGGACGTCTTTTTTGTTCATTATTTTTATAAACACGACTTTAAGGCAGTGTTTGTGTCGTTATCGTATATATACGTTAAAGTCTTCATACTTAAAGATTCCGGCAAGTTTGGCATTAGTGGAATTATTTTTTTGGGGATGTTCAATCTCTCTTTCCGAGCGGAGTTTGGCTAATTTGTTGACCGTACGATGAGAGTTTTTTTTTTTCGTTTTGTTCTTTGATTTTGTAACATTTTTTCGTTCTCACTGTTCGTGTTTGTACCACTTGAATAAGGATAAGCGTCGATGAAGCTAAATGGACAGCAAAATGGTAGTTGGTAACCATTCCATTTTTATTTATTTATTTTTTAATGTTCTTGTAAATGTGACAGAGAAGAAAGATCTTTCCAGCTTATAGGTACTGTTTTTTTCACGTGGTGTTGATTTTCCAATGTGTCGTGGATCCGCTTGAGATCTGCAGGATTGGGCGGCCACGATACCGGCTCAAGGTGGCTCCCGCACTTTCCTGTATGGTTTAATTTTTTTTAATTGTGTCGTCCAATTTAGGATTGATCTCAAAACGTTGTACCTATGAGCTTTAGTAAACTAACTTAGACTCAAACTTTAATCAATAGATTAATAATTCGGAATTGCTAGACCACCTTACTTGCTACTTGGCCTGGGTATGAATCATAAAAGGATCGAAGTTAAGACTTTGTCAATTCCATAGGATATTTAGATCCCACCTACACCTACTTTGAGCTTATATTATAATGCCATCATAATGCGTGTGCCGACATCAATAGTTGCCCTCCCCCAGACTCCCTGGCACGCATGTCACCTACTTTTGGAGTTTGGATAAATACATACATATATTATTATTATTTATACATGATTGAAATAGTTATGTTTTTTTGTGGCCAACCTACTGTTCCATCATTCCATCTCTGCGGGCTAATAACCTGTCTAATTATAGATTATGGGCGATATAAGGACAAACATTAATAATATCTGTGCTTTGATTTCAAAATGACTAGTAAATGTTACTCTTGAAACTTCTTTGATCATTATAAGGCCTAGTTTAACCTAGTAAGGTCCCAATGTGAGATTTGACCCTTATATAACTCATCTTCCATTCATTCTTCTCTCTCACTCCATGTGAGATTAGAGGTATCACAATGGGTATTTTTGTTTGCCAAAGTGTTGGGGAATATTTCTAAAATTTTGGAAATCTTTGCTTTATTTAGATTTATTGAGGTTTGTGAAAGGTAAAACGTGTATGTGTAAAAATTAAAAATTTTGGAGTGTATTTATTTTGCTGAAAATTTTCATGCCCCAAAATATTGGGGAAACAAGCATACTCTATATATCCCAACATTTAGTGCTGTTATGGTGTTTCGTTTCAAATATTTGGTTATTTTAAAATTTTAGTCTAATAATATAAGTATAAAATAGTTTATCTTCTTATTAAATTATCTATTTTTATTATAATAAATATAAAAAATATATTCAAATAATATTTCTTTTCACTTTTTCACTGACTATCTTATTACGACACGTTTTGAAGTATATTCTCTAAAATTTTGATTTGCAAGGATAACCTAATAATGCTCAAAGATAAGACATTCCAAGCCGGTTACGCCGAAGTATATTAATGACCAAATGGTCTATGTCCATATGTACTAGCAACGAGCATTCATTATAATTAATATGCACTTAATTTTTCTTCAAAATAGTAAGACCGTCCTGACCTTTTCAGTTTCGCTCGACTCAAAAGAATTTTTTTTAAAAATGATTCGAAGACATTTGACTAAATATTTTGGCACAAAATATACCGAACAAAAAATTGAAAAAGACGATAATAAATTAAACAGAAGCAACGTAAATTAACAAATCTCTCCTATTTTAATCAAATTGGTCGTTTTTTTTAAAAAAAAATTCTTTCTTTGCATGAAAAAAAAAACCAAAGCTAGATATATGGAAACAACATAAAAAGTTGAGAAGAAACACGGTGATGTTTTTTTTTGAAAATTTTGAAGAATATTCTTGAAATTTTAAGAATCTTTAATTTATTGAGATTTATTAGTCTTTGTAAAAAGTAAAGTGCGCATGTGTAAAAATTAAAAATTTTGAAATATATTTATTTTATTAAAAATTTCGAGAACCCAACATTTTAGAGAAACAAACGTCACAACGTTCCCAACGCCAAAATCTGCAATGAAAAGACGTTCAGACGGAAAAAAAAAGTCCACAGTTGCCAGCTGGTATCTTCCCGTTTCACATGCTCCGTCAAACCAATCGGGCCCTTAAAAAAATTGCCTAAAAAGAAAATACCAACCCCTCCGCAAAAAACGAGCGCCATTCCCTCCGGCGTGACGTTCCCATTCAGAATTCTAAGCACGTAAAATAAAAATCGACGACGAGAAACGCAGTAGGCAGTATCGTCCACTTTTAAAGTTTCGTTGCGCTGAATTCTTAACACAATTATTGCTCATTTGCACAAATCGTCCTCTTAGTACAAATCGCACTTCAACGACTTTTGCGCTTGCGAACTCTCTCTCTCTCCACACCATCTACGACGCCAGACTAGGCCGAACAAAACTGCTTTTATACCCACCTACAAAAACCCCGATACAGAGGCACACTGCGTGACAGCGATCTTTCGCTTGAGCTTCTCGTAGTCTCACTCTGTTTTTTTAGCTTTCTATCTGGTTTTGAACCTGTTCCCGAAGGGAGAACAGAGTCCGATTCGGGGCGAAGAATGGGGAGCTTGGGTGCGATCCTGAAACACCCCGATGACCTCTACCCGCTGGTGAAGCTGAAAATGGCAGCGAGGCACGCCGAGAAGCAAATCCCTCCTGAGCCACACTGGGCTTTCTGCTACACCATGCTCCACAAGGTCTCTCGCAGCTTTGCTCTCGTCATTCAGCAGCTGCGTACTGAGCTTCGCAACGCTGTATGTCCCGCTAATTCCCATCTTTTGCTCATTGTTGAGAATCTTAACTGAATCTGTTGTTTTCTTTTGGATTTTGTTGTTAATGTTTGTCTCTTTGAGAGAGTACAATTTCAATGATTTTGGAGGTTTTGGTTTTCATGCATGATGTTCTTGCTATGAAAATCGATGCGTCAGCGGGAATTTTTTGAATGATTTGGAAATGGCTACTCTGGATGTGTCGTGTATCTTTGGATCTATAATTTGATACAGACTTATATTTTTTAGAATTAGTCGGAGTTGGGTGAGGCTTATATTAATGTGTGTGGTGTTTTCTCCGCATGTGGTGGTGCAAATTGAATGGTGTGGTCGTGGATTAGAAGGGAGGAGAAACAAAGAAGTCTCAATTACATAGCTGATTCTCTTTTCTTTTATGCCCCCCCCCCCGGGGGGGGGGGGGGGGGGGTTAAGTACGTAGCTGATGGTTAAGGGAAAGGAAGAGGAGAAATTCTGATAGTATTTCTGGGCGGTTGACGAATTCTTTTGGGTGCCCCCCTTGGTTTACTAGATATGTTAAGCTTTCATATCAGGTCTCATTTGAAATTCCATCAACTCGTATTATGTGAGTAAAATTCACGAGGCATCTGTTTCTAACCATCAGAGGCTGAATTCTATTCATGCTTTTGAAACAGCAAACTAGTATACTAACCGTTAGAAAACTGAGGTACCGTTTGTGCTAACTGCTTTGAATTGGAATTACAAACACCGTGAAGAAGGAAAAACTGCTCTTCTGATTCTCAGGCTGATTTTTATATGCTCAAATGCCATGATGGTACCTGAGAGTTTGTTCTATTGTTGGAGGCCAAAGTGCAGCATCAGCCAATACTTTATGTGGCTCTACAAGCAAGATAACAAGTAGGTGGGAATATATATAGTATTTTAGCTGCATGAAATGCTCTCATACCCTTGCTTTGCTCCCTCTGCTGTATGAGTTTACTGGAATGGGATGTAAACCACTCCTGGATCACAAAAGATGAGCTGAAGATAGTAATAGTCGCTGTAGGCCATGAACTGCTGAAAACTTCATAGTTAATACCCTTTTAGTCAGTTTAGTGACATTAGGAATGATGTTCCTTTGTAACTAGGACATCATTCATTCTTTCTGGTCATTGCTATTGTTGCTCCTGATGTTGTCATTTTATTCGAAACAATGTGCCATCTTCTACGTAGGTTACTTCTGATTTTACTTTCTAGCTATTCATATTCAATGTCTCAGTGATGCCTTTCGTGGTTTTGCAGGTATGCGTATTCTATTTGGTTCTTCGAGCCCTTGACACTGTTGGTTTGTTTCTATATCTACAACTTCAGTCTTCTATATGATTTCCATTAGTAAATTGCTGTCTGAGTGATTGAATTTAAGGTCTCTAAATCAAATCTGTAGCATTGTGTCTTATGTTAAATGCAAGCTTGATATGCCCTTCTATGAAACTTGGATTCTTGAACAGGACCAGGTTTGATTTACATGTTGGCAGCTATAGCTATATTTTCATTGGTAAAATATTTAATGGCAAGTGAAGATTGTAGACTTAGGTGCAGGTTGACTGTGGAACTATTGAGGCTACTGTTTCTGCCCTTGCATTTTGTGAAACAATTTAGTATCTGTTGAAGATTTATGGAAGTGTATAAACCTTTTTTAACAATCAAAGCCCTGTTGGTTGCATTTCTTGTTATCAATGCTTAATCTCTGGAATTCATTCTAAAACGGTGGCAATTTTTAAGTCGATTTATACATGATTTCTTCAGCAAGTTCCAACTTTACAATCTCGAGGCTGCATAATGTTTTGTATCTATGACAAACTGAAATGAGACCCACAGAACCTCCTTTAAATTGTTACATTAAAAAAATCACAATATTACTTGTTTGGCGGATTCCTGGTTTTGTGCAGCACTCTGGTTGTAGTTCAGTATTTTCTTTTTTTCCTCCTAACTCTTAGTACTACGTGTTATCCTTGATCTACGGATCTGATCAACTTTGGCGTGATGGTTTCATTGCAGAGGATGATACAAGCATTCCTTCAGATGTTAAAGTACCTATTCTGATTGCTTTTCATCGTCACATATATGACCGCGAGTGGCATTTTGCATGTGAGTGTTTGGGTCTTGTTACTATCCTTTCTTTCTTTCTTTTTTCCCCATAGATTTTGTGGAGCAAAGGACATTCCATCTATTTCATTCTGCCATTAAAAAGGACTGATGTGATAGACGGTATCATATTATTCCTTTGGTAATTACTTTTAGTGCTTGTTGGTATCCATATCAACTAGATGATTCAAGTTGTTCGTTTTGTGGCCCCATTTTAGATTCATCAATTCTATTGCTATTTCTCTGTTTGAGTTTGCACATATATATTATATTCAGTTGCAAGCAGAATGATACGAATTTATAATGTTTGTTATTAAGATTCTTTATTTGGTTTTCATGTGCTAATTCATCCAAATCTTCATATCTATCAAAAATCTCCATTCGCAACTTAATGCCTTACATTTTTGAACCAATGACCGAATCTTTCTTATATCAACCATATCTCGCACAAGACAGAAGTTCTATATTTCTTCTATCAAGGGAAAACTCGGTAGAAACAAATTGTAGGTTACGAATTGAATCTTAGTCCATCTGGTAATTCTTCTTATTTTCTCCTTAAAGGTGGTACAAAGGAATACAAAGTTCTCATGGACGAATTCCATCATGTATCAACCGCTTTTCTGGAGCTTGGAAAGAGGTTAGTTCTTCCTTAATAGACACCAGAAAATGATTTTATGTAGATAGAGAACATTGGTTTTGTTTTAATAATTGGGTTAATGTCCTTTTTAGTCCCTAGGTTTTGGGGCAGTACTCTTTTTAGTCCCTAGGTTTTATTTTTGTTCAAAACAGTCCCTAGGTTATTTACGTTTGTCTTTTTAGTCCTTCCGTCCAATTCCGTCACTCCCGAACCCAGTCAGCTAACGGTGTGACACGTCACACCCAATAGAATATTGACACGTGTACCAACTTTTTAAAAAATAATAAAAATGTCCACATGGACAAAACTAAAAAAAAAAAAAAAAAAAAACGGGAGAGGCACCCCCGTGGCCACCACCGAACGGGGAGCCCAAATCGTGACGTGTCACACTGTTAGCTGACTGGGCTCGGGAGTGACGGAATTGGACGGAAAGACTAAAAAGACAAACGTAAATAACCTAGGGACTGTTTTGAACAAAAATAAAACCTAGGGACTAAAAAGAGTACCGCCCCAAAACCTAGGGACTAAAAAGGACATTAACCCTTAATAATTCCCAGTACAGCTTTCCAACCATGATTCAAGTATAATCTGTATCCTTGGTCCCTTTTTACCACTTTTGTCACAGAAGTTATTTGTCCCTGACGACGGGATACTTCATGTGTCTTATTTCTTTTACTTAGGGTGGGTTTGTGTGGTAAAATTTTTGGTATTGAGTTTAGTGTTAGTATTAGGTTTAGTGAAAAAGTGAAGAGAGAGGTAATATTTTATAGTTTTAGTAATTTTTTATATTTTTTGATGGGGAGAGAGAAATTATATTGGAGTATTTTATTAGGAGAGAGATAAAATTTTGGGTAAAATTTTGGTGGCAAACGCAGCCTTAGTTTATGAACAAAGTTCTCTTCTTGTCGTGTCTTGTGAACTTTAAGGATTATGAATTTTCATATTCGATTCTTTAAGCAGACGCATGTCAATAGAGACCCCATTTGGTGATCTGATCTCTATATTGCCCCTGCATTTCCACTCTATCACTCAATGTTTCCCAAGAAGTTGATGTGGCATGCCGCAATTACAGGGGTCAACTAGGTTATTTCTAGATTGGACCCAATTTCTCTCAGTGCTGATAGGTTGAACTATCCATGGCTTCTGCAAAATGATGTTAATTTTTCTGAATTGAAATACTCTGAGTCAAGATGCTTAAAGAGTGTGATTGTTTGAGACACTCCAGAATCTAAAGTAGCAAGTTATGGAACATGTTGTAGTGGTCCATTTGTTTGATGGTGCCCTTTCTTAGTATTTATTTATTTTTTTCTCTGTCTTTCTTGGCTAATTTGGGGGAAGGGGAAATGAATCCACACATCATAGAGGGCCAAAGAAGTGGGGACTTATTGGGCTAACCCGCACTCGATCACCAAAATTCTTAGTCTTTCTATTGTGAATCGAGATACACTGCTTGATACATTGTGCATAATTGAGCTACAATCTATAGTGTGCCGTATGGTTGAAAAGTTTGCAGCATCTTTTCTTATGCCAACTGTAAATATGTCATGTGACTTACTTCTTTACATTGTTTAAGTGAGTGACCCTTCCCGTCTTCTGCCAATCCTGCAGCTATCAAGAGGGAATTGAGGACATTACGAAAAGAATGGGTGCAGGAATGGCTAAATTTATATGCAAGGAGGTTTGTGATGCATGCTTATTCTAGAGAAGGGTTCACAGTTGCTTGAGATTTTCATAGTTTTTTCTTTTCTCGAGTCTGATTTCATCAGTGATCCTCAGTTGCAAATGGTCGGCTGGTGGAACTAGCAGGATCACAATGACATTTATGCTATCATTCTAGAGAAAGCTAGTTTAGATCATTAAAGTGTTCCATCATGCATCAGAACTGCTCTTCATATGCTCTAGTGCTAAATCTAGATTGCTGGTCTTGCATAAAGGGAAGAAAGCTATATGTAAGATTTGTGACACCTATATATTTTTCTGATCCTGCAGGTAGAGACAGTTGACGACTATGATGAATATTGCCACTATGTAGCTGGACTCGTTGGACTAGGTTTGTCCAAGCTTTTCCATGCCTCAGGGACAGAAGATTTGGCTCCAGATTATCTATCAAATTCAATGGGTTTATTTCTTCAGGTAAGGTGTTGATATTTGAAGCAACCAATGCGTTTTAGCTTCTGTTCCTTTGGAAGTTTGATATAATGCTAAACATTGTACAACCGCAGAAAACAAACATAATACGAGATTATCTGGAGGATATTAATGAGATACCAAAGTCTCGCATGTTTTGGCCTCGTCAGATCTGGAGTAAATATGCTAACAAACTTGAGGTGAACCTCTTGTCCATGCTTCATCTCAATTGTATACTTGTCAAGGTTTTTACCCTGTGATTTTAGTCTTCACATGGTGTGAACGAATTTTATCACTCACCTTAAGTTGAGGCCTGGGCCTCTGGAAAACAGCAGGATTCTGCACTTCGTTGTCATTTTGTTGGGTTTGCCATTTTTTCATTAATGATTTTTCAATCTTTGCAATCCAGGACTTGAAGTATGAGGAGAACTCTGAAAATGCAGTGCAATGTTTGAATGACCTGGTCACCAATGCTTTGATACATGTGGAAGATTGTCTGAAATACTTGTCTGATTTACGAGATATCTCAATATTTCGATTTTGTGCGATCCCCCAGGTGTGGAATCTTCTCAGCAAACTCTGGATTCTTTTTAAAAACCATTAGTATATTTTTTGAAAGCAAAGTATTAAACAATGAATTATGACCTGTTATTGTCTTTTGTCTGGTAATTTGACATGTAGGTATGGGTGAATGTAGCTAATTACACATTTATCATTTTACCTAGTAATTCTCTGATCTGCACAAGGCACAAAACCCAAATAGTTCCTGGACTATGGTGCCTAGTCCAAGATTTGATTCACTTTTTTAAGACAGAAATAATTATGAGATGTTTTTTACTAGGTCATGGCAATTGGAACGTTGGCGTTATGCTACAACAACATTGAAGTCTTCAGAGGTGTTGTGAAAATGAGGCGTGGTAAGTTCAACATTTATAGACATTCCTTACAGCTGACATCGAAGGCGAGTGAGACAATGGAAATTTTTACTAACATGTGTGGATGTCCCAGGAAAACATTTACATTGAAATTTCAGTTAACATGTGTCAATATACGTTAAAGATTCAAGTTTACACTTTATTTTCTCTTGCAAATTGCCGAGCAGTAGTGTTGACAGAATTTTATTTCTTGGATTGGAACCTGATACATTTGATGTCCTTTCTCCTTTCATGGAAAAAGAAAAATTGGCATTTTTTTGGATAAATGAAAAGGATTGTGATGTGGTCGTGCTTAATTCTCATATTTAGCTTCTGATAGTTTCTTACTGAAAGGCATTTGTTGCGGTTATGTTGTCTAGGTCTTACTGCCAAAGTGATTGACCGAACAAAAACGATGGCTGACGTCTATGGTGCTTTCTTTGATTTCTCTTGTATGCTGAAGTCGAAGGTAAAATGCTTTGTGCCATAATAGAGATTTATATTGTCAGCTTCCCCAGTGTTATGGTTGCATATCCTAAGCTTTAAGTTTTCGTAAACCACTTTGGGTGTTAATTTGTCTACTAGACCCCTAGATATGATCTGCATTTTTTATGCCAAATACATTGTCTGGACATAAATTCTGTTTATGGCATTAGATAGTCAATGCTTCCAAGCTATGAGGACATGTTTGTACTTGAAACCTCCTAGACATGCTCCAATTGCATTTCTTCTGTAGTTAAACCAAGCTTATAGCCCCTTATTGCATCTTATTGGACTTTCCCGAGGAGTCTACTCACTGATAATGCACTTTGGACTACTGTAGGTTGACAAGAAGGATCCCAATGCAGCAAAAACGTTGAGCAGGCTGGAAGCAATACAGAAAACCTGCAGGGAGTCTGGAGTCCTTACCAAAAGGTTGTCATGCTTTCTTCTTGTTTTCTATGAACTTCATACATGTTTCCTTACTGTTGGAGCTGTTGTTATTTGTTAGTAATTATTTAGTATCTGATAACCTTTTATTGATTTCAACAGAAAATCTTACGTAATCAAGAGTGCGCCTAGATACAATTCAGCTCTTGTAAGCATCTGCTAATTTATCAACTGGATGTCATTTGCAAATAATGTGATTATTATCTTTTTTTTGAACCACCCTCTCCTCCCGCTAAAAGAAAATGCTGTTGAAGTGTATCTAACAATATGGTTTTGTCCTCAAATGCAGATTGTTATGCTGTTCATTATCTTGTCCATCATTTACGCTTATCTCTCTGCCAAACAACCAAATAATTGAAGTAAGTTTCAGTACGGCTGAAATTGATCACTTATTGGATCAGTTCAAAGAAAATAATTATTTTCTTCAACCACCTAAACCGCATTCTTTCTGTGTTGTGGTTATGCAGAACTCCTCAAGTTTCGTATCGGCACGGCTGGCTAGCTACCAAGTGCATGCTTTGTTCCATGAATACATGATTTAAGTTTGTAATATAATATTCTAATGCTCAACCGCGTCTAGAAAACTCTTTACCTGTTGGCAACTCTGGACTTGTGAACAGACCAAATGAGCCCTTGTTTAGTACCTTTTTTTTTTTTTACTGGAATAGACTATTGGATTCAGCTGTTTTCTTCAAGTTTTCTATAGCTGAAACAAGATAGGTTCTTCATTCACTCAATTTCAGCACGAAGTTACCAAAACGGTAATTTTCTACAGACCAAATGCATCATTGAACATTCCGGATACCTTTCATATCTCTGCCTGTATTCACCAACATTCCCGTATGTACATTATTTTACTTGTATTCACCAACATTCCCGTGTTGTAATACGGTTGAACTTTTATGTTTTTTCTGGTCATTGTAATGGTTGAACTTGAAGGTTGTATATCCAGTTTATACACTTCATTTCCAACCCCGAACAGAAAGGCCTGACGACTCTGACCCGTTAGTAATTCCTTTGACTAAGTAAACACGCCAACTTAACGCTACCTGTCATTTTGAATATCCACCAATTTAACCCCTCGTCTAGAGAGAGAGACTCCTCCCTCTCTCTAGATTCCCACCCCCTCTTCTGAACCAACCCTCTCCCCCTTTGTTGTTGTGGCTGGGGGAGGGCTCCTCCCCCTCCTCCCTTCCCTCTTCTCCGGTCACTCTGTTGGTGGCCGGAGTTTCTCCCTCCCTTTTGTCCCTTTTGGATTTCGGTTTGATGTTAGATCCCGGCTCGTCCGGTGGTTTTTTGTGCACACGGCTTCCTTGGTGGTGGACTGCTCTCTCCGGCGACCAGCTCCGGCACCGAGACTTTGCATACGGACGGCGCGTGAGCCTTCACGCGCGCGCGTGGATCTCACGCGCCTGTCCTCTTGTGCTTCTCTCCCGGCGAGTTTGGCCGTTTTTTGGAGGACCCGTTCTGCCCCGCCGTGCTTAGCTCCCCCTGGCGGTCCTTGCCGTCCCTGTCCGGCCCTTCCTTGCCGGCGCGTGTGGGACACGCGCGGCCGTGGGCGCGTGTGCCGCCGCTGTGTTCGGTTGTTTTGCTTCCTGGCCCCTCTGGTTACCGCCCTTGTGGAGCTCTCTCTCCTCTTCCTCATGGTGCAGCCTGTCTTAGCATGAAGTCTCTCTTGTTGGAGTCGGCTTGGCGCTCCGCTCGTCATTTCTCTAGCAGAAGCCGCCACCGCTTTTGCCGGTGGTTGTGTTGGGTTTCGGTCTCTGTGACCGAGTTGTTTTTGTTTATTGTGTTGGCCTTTGTGGCCTGTTTGTCTTGGTTGTTGTTGTTGGTTGTTTGTGTTTGCCTTTGTTGGTCTTGGTTATGGTACCGGCTGTGTTGTCCGGTTTGGCTACCGGACCTTTGGTTCCGGTTTCTTGTAGGGCCTTCTGGTCCGTTTAGGTTTTCTGCTAGCCCTCAAGTCGGCTTTGTGTTTTGTATTGGCTGTACTATTCTCGGGTTTTAATATATTGTCTTGTTGCCTAGAAAAAAAAAACACGCCAACTTAACCCTTTATACAAGTTTTTCAGAATCAAAGCTGGCTAGAGCAAAAATACCAACTCGAGGCCTCGTAAAGAGTTAAAGCGTCATTCATCCAACTCTGCGATAGGGATCCCTTCTCACGTTGGACAGTGTTCTTAAATTCCAGGAACCCAAGTGACGATCTAACAAGTTAAAAGGAAAATAACCAACTAGGTCTTAGATGCAATGATTTCTACATCATATTTCTCCTATATTAGATTGGCATGTAAAACCTTAAGTTAAATGGTATTAATGTCATTCAAATCATCTCACTTTTTCACCAACTCAACACCCCAAAATTTTTACCACCCCAACATTTTTACAGTCAAACACCACCAGAGACTCTTGATTACAATCGGATGGATAATGTAACAGGTAGAAAACAAATAATTGAACGGAAATATTACTTCTCTGGTCATCAACAAGAATCAACAAATCGGGACACCTTTGAACTAAAAGGGAAAAAGAAGAAAAAAGAAAAGACAAAAAGTGCAGAAAGAGACGGTTATATCTGTAAATAGAGCAAAGAAGGTAACAATGGGGGGTCCTTCTATCTGCAGGAACACAAGAACCACCTTGGAGGCTGGAGCAAAACATACACGCGTGCAAAATCCTTTGGCAAGAAAGCCAACAGAACACACAAGTTCAAAACACTTCAGCCACCTTGCTTGCAAGAACACGATCCCTTTTTTCAACGTATCCAAATGGAAACCAACCTGCTTTCCCTTTGCATTCACCCTCAGCCCACCCATTGTTCGTCACCTGAGACGATAAGAGAACATGATAATTTTGCTTGGACTGAATTCAGTACACAAAAAACACTAATTGCAATCGGAAAAGAAAAAGCTTTACAACAGATATCAGGGGTGTGATGTTTTTGGATGGAAGTGAAAATGCAGTCTCCAAACATGATTTTGTGCAGATATGAACTCATAGGGGATAAGCAGGTCTGCACCGAGGCAAAGTTTCCTCTAACCACCAAACAATATCTAATTAGTATGACTTACCCCCTCAAAATAGACAAATAATATCCCAGAAAAAATACTCATCTACTACCAGGTCAGTAGGTCGGTACAAACATAAGCAGGGTTCCAATCAGCCTTGCGTGCACCAATTCAGTTCTTATCAGAAAGGGTAGGACACTTTAAATGAATGGAGCTGGGTTAAAAAGATGTTTAATTCAAGCAAGTTGTGAACCTTTCGGACAACAACATAGTCACCAATTGACAAATTGAGCTCCACATCAGATTCAGCTTGGTACGGATGCACAACCTGCAAGAAAATGGAAAATCAACACATTAAAAAAAACACAAATTATGCAGTATCTATGAGTTCAACCACTACGGTGACTATAAATTCATAGTTAAAGTCAGATCAGATACGGGACACAACATACTAAATTACCAACCTCCCCTAGAAAGTAACCCATGGAGTCTGTTGTTCCATTATTGGTTTGAGAAGCGTATATGCCATTGACTTCTTCATATGATGGGGGCGGAGGCATGGAGGTATCCATATTGGGAATAGGAGCTGCCTCAATCCGTTGCTGTTCGGAAATCATCTAGCCATAACAATATCACAATAAAAAATGACCAAAATTGATACAGAAAAGTTTAAAAGTCATTTTGCTGTAAATTCAGCCTCAGTAGGAAATAGCATAATCATTAAGGACAAGGTAACATGCTTGGACACCTCGCCTTCAAGTTGATCCAGTATCTGAAGAACTCTCTGATGATAAGTACGTTCTGCTTCAACCTTCAGAACAAAAACGAAAAAAAAAGAAGGAAAAATATTCAAATCTGATTCCTAACATATATCCTGCACTATACTGATTGAATTTGGGCGGGACTTTTCACTACCATAGCAATAAGTCTCTGGAGGGTTAACCTCTGTTGTTGAGCTTCCACAGCAGCCATTGCTGCAGAAGCCTCCTTCCCTAATATTGCCATGTTTGACTTCAGATCCTGCAACTTGGCATCAGCAGCTTCCAGTTTCATAATATTCTCAGTAGTGCCTGGTGTTTCTCTCACTTTTGCTTGGCGTTTCAAAACTTCAATAGCCTGTCTTGGTTCAACAGAAAGTTTACCAGCTTGCACGGAGAAAATTAACTGTTTGAGCAAAATTTACAATTGAAGACCTCCAGAATTCTGGATATCCAAACCTCCAGCAAGAGGCCAAATTTAATGGTACCTGAGCCTCAGCTTCTTGTCGCATTCTGTCATAACGCTGAGCAAGATGTCGAGCATCCTCCAATGGAGCTCCCATTACCATTGCCCTCAATGGCTCTGCAACCTAATAATGAAAGCGTTCAACATAATACCAACTATATGAAAATGAGAATTACATGAGGAAAAAGATCAGCCATATCTGAACCTGAAATCTAGAATCACATTTAAATGATCAAAATCTGTGGTAGGCAATAAAACAATAGAGGTCCATGGACTAGACCAATCTCTGGATTCTCTGATATTTTGGTACAACCTTCAAAAATCTCAGCTAAGGTATCATGCTCATGCAACCACTAGCAGAATTTCATATTTTTGGTGCACAAAAAATCTTGGTCAAACCTGTGTACCAAGAGCTTTCAACAGATTCCCACGCTCCTTCTCCATTTGGGCACGAGAATGCCCATAACTTGTAGCAGCTCTTGATAATGTACTACCACTAGTACATGTATTTTCCGTACCATATCTTCGGCTATCCTCTGACAACTTTGTCCCTATTTGACGGAATAACCATGTCAAGCTCTCGTAAGTCAAACTTACATCTAAATAATTTTCTTTTGATAAGTTACATCTAAATAAAATTGGCATCAAAGTTTCACAGGTTACCTATTTCAACTTGTTTGGAACCAGTGACAATATATCCTTCTACACCACGAACAATATCCCTTTGATAATGCTAAAAAATGAAGGGTGAGTCTTTGTAAGTCAAAAAAGAAAACAAATGATATTTTTGATACCAAACTCTTACAAAAGAAAACAAGAGATTGGAAATGCGCCAGAGATGGGACAAGACACACCTTGCCAGCACGCGTCGATATGTAAAGTTTCTCAAGTTTCTGATGCTGGTGGAGTTCTGCTTCATCAGTCACTAAGTTATCTGAACCTCCATAACCCCCAGCCCCAAACTGTTTGAGAACAGCCTAGAAAAAAACACTTGTTATCATTTAAATTAAATTTAGAAAAGAATTACACAGATCAAGGTTAAATCACGAACGCGCTCTAATCAATCAAAGATTATATGAAGCTGCAAGCAGAAAGAAAGAACCAATGAACTAACGCATTTTGATAAGCATCTGGGCACACACTTTTTTCACTTTTTGCCTTTGATCAGTAGGTAATGCACACACTTAATGAGTCTTGGACCCATGACCTCACCCTCTACCCTGTGCCCGAATCATCTGAAATGACTGAAATACACATATAATTGACTATACAATAATAACAACCTAAACACAAATTGCTTTTGTTGGAAGTCAAAATCAAACCCATAACCTAAGCTGATTCTCTATGTCCATTTTCACAGGCGTGCTCAGATGTCTCAAAGAAATCACATCGCAACATTATGTTCTTCATATGATCTTAGGTAATGCCCATGAGATAAATGAGACTTGCTGAAGATAATGACGACCATAGAAAGATATAATCAGGAAATATTAGCAAATAAACCAGGATCATCATTTGCAAGGACCGCACCAGTTTTCCTATATGGCATATATTTCATCCTTAGATTGCTATATCGCATAGCAATGTTCCATTCCTTCCATCTTTATAAGGCTATATATTTCTTTCTTTGACATTATAAAGAAACACACATCACACACATCAAGGATTATGACCGCAGACGAGCCAATAACTCTATGCCAGGACTTGTAACAACATCTAAACCTTAAGAGTATGATTTTGCTAAATTAAAAATCCTACTTCCTCGCCACCATATTTTGGATGAATCCATTTTTCAATTTATCAAAAAATCAAACTTCCACACATATGCTACGAGTTGCTCTTCCAGTCTGCAAACATACAGTGCTGACTAGAGCTGAAAGAAACATAATATAAGGCCAGCTCACCATTTGAGTTTACAGTTCACTTGATGTGCCTCGTTCAGCAGCAATGGAGACTTATTCGCTAATAGAAATTCGCAAATTTTTGTGGTTTCTCTTTCACTTTCACTTTCCGAGTCCAAATCCTAATTTCATAGATCCAATACTCGTTGGTACGGCATCAATAAGGCCTACTCAAATAACCAACCATGTTTATATTGAGCTAACTATAGTGATATTGCCACATTCGGCCGAAAATCGGTCGAAAGTTATAATTTGGGAGAAAATCAAACTCAGGATCAAGGAAATATCATATTTCTTGCATTGGAACGGATCTAATTGAATCGACCGATCAGGTGGAAATGTAGAGGATCCGGTCAAAAAATATTTGGCCAAAAAAATCGAGTAGGGTTTGAGAGAGAGAGAGAAACCTGTTGTTGCCGAGCGACCTGTTCTCGGAGCTTGGTGGCTTGCTTTCTAATAGCCTCCATTCAAAATCGAACCCGATTGGAAACTGCGCAATCACAGTTCCGGTCTCGGACAGAGGATCAGCAACAGAGTTCAAGACACACGGGAAATCGGAAATAGAGAGGGGGTAGGTAGAGGGCCTTTCAATTTTCAAATGTCTGTGGGGGAGTCAGTTTAAACTTTTGGTCCGTTCGTGCAGACGCTGTTGAATTGGCCTAGCAAAATGGTTTTTTTTTTTCTTTATTGTATTTAAAACTAGCCCCCACGCGTTTTGTATTTTACATTCTGGAGTATCGTTCCAATTTTATCGGAGATTCGGAGGTCCCCGAAGGGACACATTCTGTAGTTATATGTTATTAGCAATTTAGCAACCAAAGCTGGGGAATCCTTCCTATCTTGAAAGTCAAAGAAAAAGAAACAAATTGTCAACCCATCTTCCTCACCCAAGCAACCTTCCCTCCAAACATTTTTGCTTGCCTTGTTTCTCATTATTAAAGGTAACATAACATATTCTTCATTTTTTGTAACGAATAAAATCTGTCACGCGTACTGAATTCGGACGAATCTAATCTAATATTCACACGAGTTGGATTCAAAGTCATGGTAAATCCTAAAGAAACTAATCGATCTACGACCAACCCCCATTTAAGTTGTGAGTTTTTTTAAAATGATAATTTGAATCTTTGAGCGTGCGTCTAACTCACACTCTGAATGACTCTCTACCGTCACTTGAACTATTCGGATGCTCATGTGTGAATTCATTTTTACCGAACAAAAAATTGAAAAAAAAAATTGGCATGTTCGTTTTTGTGATATTTTTAGGATTTGAAGTGTTTTGATAATTTTTAGTTGATGTTTATGTAGAAGATGTTGATTTGTATTGATATTTGTAAAAAATGTAATATTAAATTATATTAGTATTAGTGTAGAAATAATATTGAAATTATAATTTTAAAAAATTAAATTCAAATTCTTAACATTTTGATAAAACGAATATAGACGTCTACGCTGTGGGCTTTGACTTATTTTATTTTATTTTATTTTTGCTAAATTGGGCTTTGGCTTATTCGATATATATAACGATGAGCGCGCGAGATTGTGGCACTCCACTCGCAGTCATCGCAAAAGAATAAGATCGAAGTTCAAAGATATGGGATCATGCTCGCTATCTTTGCATAGTAATACAAGTACTCATGCTGTTCTGGCAACGAAATTTTGCCTTCCCTTTGTCGAGCATCCGAGCACTAGTGGATGTGGGCGAGCATGGAAGTGTGTCGTTTATAATGGAAAGAATTAAAGAAAGATGGTCAACATTTCTTCTAGTTCGAATCGTTAATCACAAGACCAAGAGTATTGTTTTCCCTTTGGGATAAGCTCATGAGCTAAAGGGACCTTGAATCCTTAACATCTATATCTTGCAACTTACGTGATCGTTAAAATGCTTAGATGGAAAGTCGTCAGGACATGATGCGTCTTTACTTTCTGCTTTTCTTATGTGGAACCGATAGCCATATGATATACGGCGTGGCCCGTGGGAACACAGAAACATAATAACGTTGTCTAAGGCTCGCCATGTCGTTTCCCCAAACGCAAGAGGATATCTCATTATCTATTTGTTTTTTCTGGTAATCATGGTACCCTTAGGCCTTAGTGTTCGGTTACTCGGTGCTGATCTTATAACTTCCTTCTAAGCTCAATATAATTCCTTTCGGTGACTGCAATGTCTTTTCCCAGCTACCAATACTTACCTAGTCGCCTTCACTTTTTCAAACACCTGCTCTGATCTCTCTCTCTCGCTCTCTGTGTCTGCGCCCAGAAAGGGAAGGATACCAGCTTTGAAAAGCACTTGGTCAACTGGCGATAATACTTGCGAAGAAGGAAGAACAACCAAACTCGAACACTGCTAATTCCAATCTTTAATTGATCGTATGACTATCTTATGACATCATTATCAATTAACATTGATTCATTGTAATACCTTGTGGCATTTATAGTGCAATTGAGGGTTTCAAAAAATATACCTACCGGAGGTTTAGGATTCGCCATTGGATTTAGTGGATTTTGGATTGACAAATACTGAATGTCTTTTTTCTGAAGATGAAAATGAGTACTGGAAGGCGATGGCGATGGCGATGGCGACTTTAGAAAAGCAAAATAACCGTGCGAGGACTAATACAGCCATGTGCAATATTTTGTTAGTATAATGTCCTTGTAAGGAGTTGTTGGCAATAGATACCCTTTTGAAATTAATTTCTGTCATATATTCCTAAAATATTCCTTAAAAAATATTCGATTTACAATTACAAAAGAAAGGAAAATAGACGAAAAAAAGGATGAAATTAATAAACGTAGAAGATTCAAATCCTCTAAGGTTTTTATTTACATAAGATATCTCTAAGCTGTCTTGGTGAACTCTGCACAAAGCAATGCAAGATTTTGCATGGTCAAGGGGCCTCTGGCTAATTGCTTACTGTCGCTAACTAATTCCAAATTACCAATAGTGTGTGTGTGTGGGGGGGGGGGGTATCTATGTCATTGAGTAAGTATATTTCTCCTTCTTCTTTCTTTTCATAAAAAATGGGAAAAAGATAAAATGATGTGGCAACCGGCCCACCAATAAGGCTTATCTCTGACGTACTTATTCCGCTGGGAAAAAGATTGTCAATTTTACTTGATTACCGACTTCTTTACAGCGTAGAGTACAAGCTTAAAATAGTTCTTAATCTCGGATGTTTAGCAATCAAAATCAGTATTAAAAAATTACGTAATCAATCTATCAGCCTCTCTTTTGAGGATGACTACAACCGCCACTGAGAAGTAATAATGCCTTAAAACTACTGTTTGCTACAGATATGACCATGGGCGGAACCAAGCCATGGGCCGCCATGGTTCGTTCTGCCCAAAATATATTTTTACATGTATTATTTTTTTTACAAATAGGTTGGCTTGACCCGCCATAGTTGAGCTATCGGATTGCCATGTTTTGAGTTTTTGTTTTCATGTTAAGGTAGTTTTTCCATATGCAAAATAGTGGCTTATTATATTAGTTATTAATTACATCACAAATATTTATTTTGGTTAACGTCTAAGAATAAGTCCTACTTTTAATTTTTTTAAGGTCAATTTTATAATATCATTGATAGAAAGGTTAATTACAAAAGATTCCATCACAAACAACCTAACATATGCCACAAATCTATAAATTTGTTTAATTTGTATGAATTTTATTTTGTTTTGTTTTGTTTAGATAATGAAAATATTTTTCATAAAAAACCACGAAGCGTGAAGTCGTCTAATACTCCTAATGTGGCTACTAGTTCTGAAATTGATACTAGTTTGAAAAGACCTCGTATTGAGTTTAGTTCAGATGATATTGTTGCTGACCTAGGGATACGTAAATCCATTGAAGAATATGATACTAGGATTATTGATCAAATTCATAGGGAGTACTTGATCAAAGGTCCTTGTCAACCGCGCAGCCATAATTTTCTTAGGAATAAATATGGGAGTGATATAAGGGGTTTTAGGGCGACATGGTTAAAAGATTATCCGTGATTGGAATATAGTGTATCAAAGGATGCCACATATTGTTTGTGATGTTATTTGTTTAGGCGATCTAGAAGGGCAAGGTTCAGGAGAGATGTGTTTACTTCTGTGGGATTTAACACTTTTGTCGTTCGAGGCGTAGAGAGTAAACAATTACTTATTTGCATTATTTTTTTGTGGAAGTGTTTTGCCAGGTTATTGATTTTATTGCTCAAGAGATGAATGATCGTTTCACAGAAGCAAATACAAAGTTACTTTTTTGCATAACATAACTTGATCCAAGTGACCCATTCTCAACATTTGATCGTGATAGGTTATGTCGTTTTGCTGAATTTTATCCAGAGATTTCTCAACAGCTGAAAAATTGTTTCTTAGAGATCAGTTTGACACCTACATTAGAGATGTTAGATTGCATGATGTTTTTTCTGGGCTTCAAGATATTTGAGATCTTGCTATGAAGATGATTGAGACCAAAAAGAATATTTTGTATCTACTAGTTTATCAGCTTATTGAGTTGACATTAGTCTTACTAGTACATTGAGCGGGAAATTTTTGAAACTATAAAGAACGAAGTCGTTTTGTAACATTTTCAGAAGATGCATTAATGTAGGATCCAATTGTTCTCTCTCAGTCGTAGTACATAGTACGATATGTGTATTTCAATATTTTTATTCTTTAATTTTTGATATTGTAATTCTAAGACAATTTTTAGTATTACGTATGAAAAAAAATTCAGTCATTTCGCTTTAAAAGTTCGTCATAGTTAATTTATAATTCTGGTCCCGCCACTGTATATGACTTTGAGTGTCGTCTTGACTTGTAAGTAGGATGCTTTATAAGTCGATAATCGAGCTTTGAATCCCTCGACGTTAACCGTGATATTTGTCTAGTCTTAACGGGTATTTTTAAATTTTTAGGAAATTACAGTCAACCCCTCAGATATAGTTTGTCTGATGTTGGGTGCGTTTGCACAAAATATTTCACCAACTCCTAATAAAATATTACAATATAATCTCTCTCTCCCCCATAAAAAATATAAAAAATTACCTCTCTTCACTTTTTTACTAAACCCAATACCAACACTAAACACAATACCAAAAATTTTACAACACAAATGTAACCGTTAACGGGTATTTTTAAAATTTTCTTAATTATAAAAAGAAAAAGAAAAAAAAGAAGATTACAGTCAACCCCTCGGATATATGCTTCCCCACTATACGACAGTGGTATAGAGGAACCCAGTCCTCGCTCAATCAGTGAGTGATCCACTACCGTCAAGATGGCACTTAACAGTACACAGGAAGTGCAAGAAGCTAAATGCCTCGCTGTATATCTGTGGCGCAATAACCCATCATGGGTGTAAAAGCTAGAACCAGTAGTCGAGCAAGAAGATCACCATGGTCCCACACCCACCCACGTAGGTAGCGAGAGACGAGAATTATAAGAGTGACCATCAAAGACGGTCTTTTTGAGTTCTGGTTTCTCATAAGGCATGGATTCTCGTTGGGTTTGCGGTATCATTTTTCTCATTCTTGCTGTGCAACAGTCTTTGTTCCTTCTACCACTTGCTTCAAGCAATGTGAGTTTTTTTTTCTTATGTAGATTCTGCTCTGTTTCTTCCTCGATTTATCTTTTCCGATTAATTTGTTTCGAGGTTTTTATGTTTCTCTGTGGTCGTGGCAGGTTCACATTGTCTACATGGGAGGGGGACAGCATGATGAACCCAAACTCGTTCAAGACTCGCACCATGAGATCCTATCTAATTTACTTGGAAGGTTTGACATTCTACCATCTTTGGTCAGCGTTCAATTTTTTTAGTAAAAACATATGGGGATAAAATTGTGAGTCAAAATCAATGGAAAATTTTAACGCGGTGCCGAGTGTCTGAAATCATTTTACCGTTGAGTGCCATATGACAAAAATAATAGATGAGATGTTACAGGTATTTATCTTTCTTTAGAAAACAAAATTCTAGTCATTTTAGTAAAATAGGAAACGCCTATAAGATAATTTCGTTGTTCTTACTGGCTACTGCTAGTTTCTTGAATTCTTTGTTGTTTTTAGGTGTATCTTATCTCATTATACTCATGCGCTTCTATGCTGTTAGTAAAATTCTTTTTAGTCGTTTGTGTTTTGCACGTTCTTTTGATAGGAAAGAGAGAAGATTTTATCGCTGTATCCCTTGAAGCATACCAATTTCGGTTACTAGGCTTTTTGTTGAAGTGTTTGTTTTGTCTTGATCCAGTTTTGTGATATTTTGAAGATAGCATATTTGGTGATATCGTTGGTTGTTTGGCATAAATTTGAGAAACATGTGATTACGATGGCGGTTATTTTGGTTTGGGGGTACCAAAGGCAGAGGTTGTTTGAATTACTCCTAAGAAGCAAAATAGATACGTCATATGTGTTTACATGCAAATATGGTATGCATGTTCTTTTATGTTGTTGTTCCTACAAATTTGTGTGCATCACCATCTTTGTTGCTGGTAAAGGTATGTGACCACTTAATTATGATAAACAAACAAAGTAAGAACTTGCAGTATCAATTTGACAGCAATAAAGCTGCCATGGAGTCAATTCTGTACAGCTACAAGAACGGATTTTCGGCGTTTGCTGCAGCCTTAACTGAGTCTCAAGCCAAGATTATTGCAGGTGTTTCAATGGTGGCGAACTGTAAACTCTTGTTTCTTATCAGACATTCGTTTTGCCTACAAGCACCTGTAGTTTATGTTCTCCTTTCTCATAATACAACGCAGGTTTCCCAGGAGTTGCCCGTGTAGTTCCAAACCGTATTCTTAGTTTGCAAACTACTAGAAGTTGGGATTTTCTCCAAATAAAGCCTCACATTGTGAATGGAATTCTCTCAGTTGGCCATTCAGGGAATGACGCTATAATTGGTGTCATGGACACTGGTTAGTGTGGAAATGCCGCATATGCTTGTATATTACTGAGAGCGAGCTTTAATTTTTGCTCAATTTATTGAACAGGAATATGGCCCGAGTCTGAAAGTTTCAAAGATGAGGGAATGGGAGAGGTTCCATGTCGTTGGAAAGGAACATGTCAAGAAGGAGAGAAGTTCAACCGATCCCATTGTAATAGGTTAATCTTCTTGATGGATTCTTTTTCCTCGTCACATCAAATTATGTTTCCAACTCAAGTGATAATCATATGTTTGAACCAATGCATGGTTCCATTAGCATTTGAAAAGAAGTTCCGTTTTGGTATGGTAACTGTAAGATTATTCTAGTCGTTAAGGTTAAGGCGAATGACATTGACTTTGTCTATTTTGTCAATGAAAACATTCCACAATCTAGTCAGCATTCCAATAACTTGTGCACTTTGAATTCCGGAGTTACTGCAGTTTGTATCATGTCTGCATCATGTTTGAGTCCAAGGTTCTGCCTTGCTACATTGAAGGACCAAATCTTTTGAGCACAAAGAATAATCTAGTTTGGTTGAAGTGTTCCTCCTTGATTAAATTCATGAAAGGTTGAGCCCTGTTAAATTGTAGCCTTAAAAATACTTACTGTTATAATGCTTTGGGCAGAAAAATCATTGGTGCACGTTGGTATGTCAAAGGATATGAAGCCGAATTCGGAAAGCTAAATACAAGTGATGGGTTTGAATACTTATCCCCCCGAGATGCTTCAGGCCACGGTACTCACACAGCATCTACTGCAGCTGGTGCTCCAGTAAAAAATGCGAGTTTTATGGGATTAGCTCAGGGATTGGCAAGAGGGGGAGCTCCATCGGCTCGGTTAGCCATCTACAAAGTTTGCTGGGCTCCTGGTGGCTGCAGCACAGCCGATCTTCTTGCCGCATTTGATGATGCAATATCTGATGGTGTGGATGTGCTTTCAGTATCTCTTGGTTCACCACCTCCACTTGATACTTATGTTGATGATATTTTGGCCATTGGTTCCTACCATGCTGTAACTAAAGGAATTTCTGTAGTTTGCTCCGCTGGGAATTCTGGTCCTTATGCTCAGACTGTCATAAATACAGCTCCATGGGTTATAACTGTTGCTGCAAGTACCATAGATAGAGCTTTCCCCACTGTCATTACTTTGGGGAACAATCGAACTTTTGGGGTACTTCCTTCTCAACTTCCTTTCCTGCCCCGAAGGGTTGTGTTCTCTTTATATTGGGAGAAGTAAACAATTTGCAATGAAATTGTACTGCAAGAATGTCTCTATAAGTAACTAATCAGAGAAAGAATCCACGTAAAAAATATTTTTATTGTTTGGTAAAGGCCTGTGTCACTGAAAGAGATTTGATAGATTCCTATATGTTGAGATAAGGATTACACCAATGTCACTCTTTTAAAAGCCAACCTATCTAGGGGAAGACTCCCAGAGTACCTTACATTTACTACAATATCTATATGAGGCTTTTGTGTGGAAGCACGAGTTATTTGACAGACTCTGAGCATAATAAGTAAGTCTGAGCTCTGTGTCACTTGACACTTCTGCTTTCACGGACATTGAAGCATCTAGTTTATTCCTCGTTATTTGCTTGATCATTTACTATCTACTTATCAATTGTTATCCTGTTCTGTCTTACAGACCTCGAATTGATTTTATTTTCTCAAACAGGGTCAGGCTTTCTATACAGGTAAGGATATGAACAATTTTCACCCTATTGTTAATGGAGAAGACATAGCAGCTACTGATGCAGATGGAGACAGTGCAAGGTATTATGCCTTGCTATTTGTATACTCTTGTCGGGAACACTCTGTGAGCCCTCTACTCATGTACTCTAGAGTATTCATATTCTCGTAGTGGTTACTTTTAACAGGAGCTGCGATTCAGGAACCCTAAATGCCACTTTAGCGAGAGGAAAAGTAGTGCTTTGTTTCCAATCTCGTTCACAGAGGTCAGCTGCGGTTGCAGCAAACACTGTACTGGACGTTCAGGGTGCTGGTGTCATCGTTGCCCAGTTTCCCACGAAGGATGTTACTTTATCGTGGGATATCCCATGTGTCCAAGTGGACTTTGCAATTGGGACGTCTCTGCTCACATATATGGATATGGCCAGGTAACTTTGAGAGAGCAACTTGTTCATTTTGAATCCACTACGTGGAATTGAAAATGGTTAGAATATAAGTTGAAGGATACAATTCAGGTTCTTCACATCACGTTAGCTTTTGGTATAGATATGATTTTACATTTTCTTAGAGTAACGTTTAAGTTTGTGATGAGTAATGGTTCGACAAAAAAGATACATGTTTTGTCAGGTCTATTCCTATTTCTTCAACCGTTTACCTTCCTTCTTTACAATAATGATGATCCAATACTTGTCCACTTTTAAGGTACCAGGAAACCCGTGAAATCTATGTTTTCTCATTCCTTGTGGAAAAGATGGTCACTGCTGTTGTCTGACTATTAGGAAACCCGAGAGTGAAGTTTTTTTTTTTCATGGATGCTTTGCTGTTTAGTCATCCAGACAATAGATGGTCTCGCTATTATGTACTGTTACACCATAGTTTCCGTATGCTCTTCCACCAGAAATTTAACCCTTGCTCTTGGGATTGTGATCTCTACCCTCTTAAGAGTGCTATGGGAAGGTTGATAACAGTAACTCTTCAATAAAAAAAGGCTAAATTCCTCTGTTAGTTCCTGTGGTTTACACTTCCTCCAGATTAGTTCCTAGTGTAATTTGGTTTCCTCCAGATGTCCCTGAGATATAACTCTTTTCCCAAGTTAGTCCCTCCATCCATTTACTGACAGAATTCACTGACGTTACAAATGTGGACCACATCATGCCCAATACAAACCTGACATGTTGTGCAATGGGTTGACTAGACTCCTTAATAAAATGAGCAGCCCCACTCACTAAGTGTCATGCCAAGTTGGATTAAAATTCTACCTCAGATTAAAAGCATCCTAATAGCTAATTAACTCACCTGTTGCTTTTCTAGAGGGCAATAGGAATCGCTACCAAAGTTTGAAACTGTTGATTTTAAATTTCCTGATAAGATGTTTGTTCCACAGACATCCCATAGTCAAGTTTAGCCCAACAAGGACAGCTTTGGGCCAACAGATATCCCCAGAAGTGGCATTCTTCTCCTCTCGAGGACCCAGTTCCTTATCTCCCTCTGTATTGAAGGTACTAGCTTTTTCAATAAATGGTTAGTTTTCTCCTTCTTGCAGTTGACGCATTCGATTATGGTTGCAGCCTGATATTGCTGCTCCTGGTGTTAATATTTTGGCCTCCTGGTCCCCTGCTTCTTTCCCCTTCCTACCAAATAATCAAAACCAACCACCTCCCCCTAACTTCTTTATTGCATCGGGAACTTCAATGGCATGTCCCCATATATCCGGCATCGTGGCTCTTCTCAAAGCTATTCACCCAAAATGGAGCCCTGCTGCAATCAAGTCTGCGCTTGTGACTACAGGTTGGCAAAAGAAATATACTGGCATTTGATTTCCTCAAAAAACTCTCGAGTACATAACTGACTGTGTGTCTCTTGTATAGCTTCTTCGAAAGATGAATATGGTCAATGTGCAGTCGCTGAGGGAGCTCCCCATAAGCAGGCTGATCCATTTGACTATGGGGGTGGTCATGTTAATCCAAACAAAGCCATAGCTCCTGGTCTCATTTATGACATGGGGTCCTCAGATTATTTGCATTTTCTTTGTTCAATGGGCTACAATGATACTGCCATCACTTCAATGACTAGATCTAACAGACGTTGCCGCAAGTCAGCCTACATCATTGCAAATCTTAATCTGCCTTCTATCACCATTCCTGAGCTGAAGGAGAAGTTGACTGTGTCGAGAACGGTTACCAATGTGGGTCCTGTTAATTCTACTTACACTGCTTTTGTTGAAGCCCCAGCTGGTACTACAGTGAGAATTGAGCCAACAATTTTGGTGTTTAATTCTACAATCAAGAAGCTGAAGTTCAAGGTAATTTTCCATTCACAGCTGAGAGTTCAAGGAAGATACTCTTTTGGGAATCTGCTTTGGTTAGATGGTTTCCATGTAGTGAGAATACCACTAGTGGTTCGGACAGTCATCCATGATACATTTTATGCAGAAACATGATGTTGATGCCGCGAACTATTTATCTCTTTGTATTAATAAATTACCATGAATCATAGCTATTTGTTGCTTTGCTCCTGAAAGTCCAGTTGATTTAATTAAGTTTGCAAAACACAATTCTCGTGGATTTTAAGAAATAGTAGTGACAATAATAAGATATACTGCTTTCCAACTTCATAAACAACGTTAAACCAACCAAAAAGGTGCAACTTACAGAGGATGTCTCAAATGCTGATACGTACATAACAAGATAATTTAGTTTAGTTTTTTTGACACCCTTGAATCTATTAGGTGAGTTAGATTGAGTTCAAGTTCTGCCATATTTTCATCGTAACTGTCACCTCTCACACGATATCAAGAGAATGGAAAACCGTGGGTCTTCTCAAAACGACTCGTAGATTTGCACTGCAAAAGTCAGGTCAGCTTGCAGAATTGAGAGCTAATGCTGTGTCTAGCGTCCACAACGAAATGATTTTCAGTATAATGTGATTGGGCAACAGGCCTAATGAATTATGCTTCGCAAGCCGTTGACTTCAACGGCGAAATCATTTCAGAGTGCAAATGGGCGACCGACCAAATGAGTTTACTTTTGAAGCTGTTCATGAAAAACTAGTAGAAAAAAAAAAAAGATACTCCTCATCTAGGAGGCTTGAGCACAGCCCTGCACAGATGTACGTGAAAACTAAAAGAAGGCATTCCAAATCGGAATGGCGTGGTACTTGCCACTTGCCAGCATGATCATTGTAATCACAATCCCTTTATTTCTGGTTTTAGATACTTGCTATCAATTAAAGACAAAAATTTGCGGTCCAGTCGTTGCGTGTCCTCTAATATAGAAATCAGGATTCTGGGGCATATATTTAGTCGAAATCTGACCTTACACCTCAGTGGTTGAGATTCAATGGATAGGTGGGCAAGGGTGATATTTGACGCGTATCCTTAGCCCTAGGCTGCTAATAAATTGCGTGATTTTAGATTCTGCTAAGCTTGTGCTTATCTGATAATGTATTTCCTTAGCCATGTTGATGGATTGCATTTACACCAAAAAAATCTAATGCACTACAAGTGTGGCAAAGGCTTTCTGATCTGGTCGTTTCTTTGCTTATGGCAGCTTTCATGCCAGCTGACTTGCTTCCTTCCCTATGCTTTATGTACGTGAATACCAAAAAGGCAACTACAGAGCTACAGAAAGAGCCTTAACTTGATGAAAGTTGGACATGCCCCATGTGCAATTATATTGCCCTGACTTGTAGGTGCAGATTTTCTGGTCTGGTGGGGTAAACACCAGGGAAATATTCCTATTTATCTTAAAAATATATATATAGACGAGAACACAATAACATTAAAGCATGAAAGGAGGAGTCGATTAAGGCATTATAAATGCACGAAGATTTGTCCTTTTGCCCAGCGTTGCCCGCTGCCCCCCCCCCCCCCCCCCTATTTTTATTACTCATTGCTCCGCATATCACTCTCGTCGCCCGAGTGTTGATTCGTAGACTCTTCCCCAATCCTCCTTTCGTCAACGGTCGGCTGTACTTTTTTGGATCTGCGCCACGAAACTATATTGTAAATGGAGCTTTGGTTCCTGAACCTCAGCAGACTGATTTTTTTTAGGTCACTGATACATCCTGCATAATTGCGTTAATAACTTCATGAAGAAAAAAAAGGGAGGTGCGGGAAAGGTCAAACAAGATAACTTTGCTTCTTAAGCATTTCGTTTTACGTGTTGCTTCAAAATTCAACTTTTAGATTATGGGGGGAACGATTCAAGTTTTCTGTATGACATGTTTCGTGAGGGGGAATAAGCAATTAGATCAGTCTCTATGTGCGCAGCCAATACAAGTATCTTGCTTTTTCTAATGGGTTTTCCCCCCATCACTCCCCTTCACATCCACTTGGGTGAAAAAGACCTCTCCATTAATAAAATTATAGTTTTCCATCTCTGCACGCTTTCTGAACTGACTTTCGAAGAAGTTTCTGAGCAGGACATGGTGAAGTTCTTGGTGATCGATCATCTACCATCCTCAACATGCCATCCAAACACCAAAAGGAAGGGGAAAAAACAAAACCTTTCAGCAGAACCCATGTTCAAACTCGAAACCCACCAAAATTTTCTACTCTTATTCTCTTTAAAAGCCTTATATACCCCTTCCCCATTAGTGTTCAAATGGGCTCCTAGAAGCAGACGTGTCGCCTCCAATGGGCCTCCACTGTTGACTCTATAATGGACCCCAC
The DNA here is from genome assembly GCA_963930655.1 of Myrica gale. Classification (NCBI taxonomy): domain Eukaryota; kingdom Viridiplantae; phylum Streptophyta; class Magnoliopsida; order Fagales; family Myricaceae; genus Myrica; species Myrica gale. The sequence goes on along the minus strand of OZ005606.1, from coordinate 8,165,771 downwards.
AGTCCCTCCCAGATCCAGAAAAAAAAAATTTTGCATTAAAAAAGATAAAAGAAAAGAAAGAAATGAAAAAAAAGACTCTTGGCGATTTTGCGGACAGTTGTTCCGAGCATTCTACGGCCTACGCCACCTATCAGTCCACAATGCAACGCGCTTTGAAGACGTGAAACGCTTTGCTTTAAAGTTTAAACTCGATACATGCTTTTTAAGGAGGGTGCTTCGTCATCCGACGAAAACTGACCGTTCGATGTGGACGTATTTAGCATACTGATCGTTGGATTCCGCGCATTAGACTTTGTAGTGTGGCCATAATAATTCCATAAACTGAATTAACAACGAGCGGGAATGTTCTGCAAAATGGAGAAGGAGCCGCGATTAACGCGGCAAAGCAATCCTGTTCTCGTAAATAAGCGCAAAAACGGAACCCAAAAATATCAAAGACGGAAACGCACAGAATTATGGCGGTTTCCTGTGTGGGTTCGTTACGGTTTTCGTTTTGAATAAGCTTAGCGCCATAACGCTGTTGTCAACACTTCCCCCGTGACAGCCTCGTCCTAAGAGAGTACAGATTTCGATAACGGGAAGGCCAGCCTGACTCAGTGTGGGTCCAACCGAGTAACTCTCTCACCGGGCTGTGACCGTAATGTTCAAAGCAAAATGTCTGACTGCAGGCTGCATTATTTCTTGTATTTACCCTGGTGGAAGGTTGGCATGGACCAGACCACGATGATGGCTGAGAACTAAAAGTCTTTGTGGAATTGTGGGCTCGGTCCGAGCAGGCCAACTCATCAGGACCCAGAATAGTCAGCTCCTACCGCATCTAACGTGACCGATAGAGGGAATAAATAAAAATATTTAATTCTTAAATTGGAGTGAGTGAGAAACATAAAGATAAAGCCAATAACTCAGCACCAGTTTCGCCCACGAACATCCTCCTTTTCAGTATCCCGGCCAACAAACTCTTACCTATACAAACCTTCCATCTTCCTCTTCATCTTTCAGGTAAAGTTACATAAAATAAAACTATGGAAACAATAAAAGCTGAAACGTAAAAAGGAAATATGGAGAATTTCTGGGTGCTTTGAATTATGGGTGACTGTTTTTCTGGGGTTTTGACAAGCTTTGTTGGTTGAATATATGTTGCATGTAGAAATGGAGCACTGCGTGGAAGCCATAGCCTTGAAATCAAGCTTACGTGGAGAATTGGATGTGAAGTCGACGCAGCAAGTGTTGTTGGATGATTATTGGTGTGTCGGCGGGGCTACCAGCGAGGATTTCTCCGTGGAAGACCTTCTGGACTTGTCTAATGCGAAATTTGAAGATGGGTACGTTGTGGCACAAGAAGTGGAGGAGGAAGACGAAGTGGAAAAAGATTATCTTTCGGGCTCGTCCTGCCAGGACCAAGCTGACGATGATAGTTCCAATTCCACCAATTTCTCTGGCAACTCAGAGTCTCATTCTCATCTCGCCAGCGAACTGGCTGTTCCGGTAAATTTCTTAGAACAGGGACATGTTTTTCCTTGTTTCTAAAATATCCGTTAAATTTCTTAGAACAGGGACATGTTTTTGGTTTTGCAGGATGATGATGTGGCGGAGCTCGAATGGGTTTCTCACTTCGTAGACGATTCTCCGTTAGAGTTTCCTTTAATCCACCCCGCCGAGAAACAGAAAAGCGAAACTGGTAACATGAACCGGTCCGAACCGGATTCGAGGAGACCGTCGGCAACAAGACATCCCTGTTTTTCATCAGTGGTTCCCTCTAAAGCCAGAACCAAACGGACCCGGATCAGTAATCGCGTCTGGACGCTCGGGTCCCGGCGCTCTGCGTCACCATCATCATCTTCAGCATCTTCTCCTGGGTTTTCTTCGACACCTCGCCTCATTTTCACCAACACGTTTCCCGCCATGGAGCTATTCACCTTTGCTGAACCGCCAATGAAGAAGCAGAAGAAGAAACCGGCTGTTCAAGCCAGTGGGGCATCAGATGGGACCCCGTTTCAGCGCAGGTGCAGCCATTGCCAGGTGCAGAAGACCCCGCAGTGGAGAACCGGTCCATTGGGTGCCAAAACGCTTTGTAACGCTTGTGGGGTACGGTACAAGTCCGGTCGGCTTTACCCAGAGTATAGACCCGCATGTAGTCCGACTTTCTCCGGCCATGTTCATTCGAATAGTCACCGCAAAGTGCTGGAGATGAGGAGGAAAAAGGAGATGATGGCCGAGCCAGCATCCGGGTTGACTCAGATGGTTCCAAGTTTTGGATAGTTCAACTTCTAGAAAACAGGTGCAGTTGAACCGGGCTGTTCCCGGGTTCAGTTTTGTATATTTTTGTTGCTAGCTTCAGGGTAGACATATAACAGTATGGTTAGGAAGGGTCTTCATCATAGCCATTAGCTCTAATCGTTTCTTTTAAACTTTTGATTGGTTCTTTTTTCAGCTGGTGCTCCTTATAGTGTCGAGTTTAATTATTTGGTTCAATGAAGGGGGAAGGGGGAAAAGAGTTTAGCCTTTAGACTTTCGATAAAGAGGTTTCTTAATTTTCCACTTGTTATTTGTTTTTTTTTTTAATTTATCGTTTTCTAAGTGTCGTTGCTATCAGCTCAGCCTATCACGAGCCATTGAAACGTTCAAAATAGTTGTGCGGTCTTTGATGGACATTGAAAAGCCAACGCACGTAAAGGACATAGGCATAAAGACATATGGTGGGGTCAGGGTCGAGAATGATTTGGCAGTAAAAGTGGTAGTCTTTTTTTTTTTTTCCTAAGCAAATGCATTAATAGAAACCAGTCTGAAAATTACATCATGCGGGGTCAAAAAGAACACCCGCATCAATAACATACAGCGGTAAACAACAGTAAAAAGTGGTAGACTTAATCCTTAATTTGAGACCACCAAAGCTGGGTATCATCACCACAAATTCCACAATGGCCAAGTGGTCTAAATATCTGAAACCTCGCAAGTGCCCTGAATTACTAGGGAATTCAAGAATCAAGTGACCTATCTAAGGGCAATTCCGAATAATTACGACTCCTGGTGGACATGGCTCTTCTTGTCGGAAGATTTATGTTTCCCTGGTCCTTTGTGGAAGACTTACATACATATTCAAATTCTGGTGTAATATCCTCAAAGAGATCAATCGTTTCTTCTTCCATAGGTCACTGGTCGAGTGCGATAGCATAGGCTAAACAGGTCCATGGATATACTATTCAGAATCTGAGATAATGTCTTGCTAACGGTGGGGGAAAAAGATAATAATTCTACTGATAAATAGGCATGCAGGATGTAACTAGTGCAGTTTGCGTGGCTCTGTGCGGCACTTTTTCATTTGATCAGATGAAACAGCCCAATAAGGCATACCACTTGCTACTTTTTTCAAAGCAGGCATAACTAACGCCTGGTTTAGCTACGTAAGCAACCAAAACTACATCAACATATCAGTGTTAACCCAAACTAGGATGACAATGTCAGGCAAGAAACACAATTTATAGTGAAACCATGTTTGTATACAATCCAGTGAAAGAGATCCTCTTTCAACAATAGTATTATTACTTGATTTTGAAGAGAGAAATAAATAGTTCCCCTTATATTGGCAAAATTGGACTATCCCAATTCCTCAAATAGTCACCCAGCTATACATTGTGTGACCAGCAATCTTACTTAGGTCGCCTTCGGTAAGGATATAAAATGTCGTCCAGACTCTCCTTTATGTGGCTGCACACTCTATTCACGTTCCTGACCACACCTGATGCTACCAGACCCGCATTCCTTTTAAACCTGCATATATGTGAACTTCAGGTTGTTCGCTCTTATGAGAATAGACTTCACTGAAATACTTCCAAGGCACTGATGAAACTTATTAGTATTTCCTATAAATTTTATGCTTATTTACAGTTACGGTCTCTGTGATGTTGATTTTTAATAAATCAATCTCTAGGGTATAACTTTGAACATGTCGGTCCCTGTGGTCCATTTTACAGACATATGAGTCCTTCTATCCACTAACAGTTAGCCGATTAACAGAAGACCAACATTGGGTCAAGGTCGAGATGTCTATTTTGGGGATTAGATAGCTGATCTCGGACCCCATCCCCGTTCGTAGGCTAACTTTTGGTAGACGAGAGGACTTATATGTCTGAAAAATAAACCACGGGGATTGGCTCATTGAAAGTTGTACTCCAGGGACTGGTTTGTTAAAAGTGAATACCACAAAGACTATCAGTAACTAAGCCCAAATTTTAATCAATCTTCTGTCTTGCCTGTTCAGGTACTCCTCTCCTAGCTGATGAGCTGGTTTGTAGGTGCGAGATTGAGGTTGGGGAAGAGCGCGAACATCTTCTGGAAATGAAGAAACAGAAAGGGAGCTTAATGTCCAAACTTCCAAGACAAAAGAATTAAATTTTAACAACAAAATTATTAGACTTTAAATCTCATGTTATAAGGAATCTCTAACCACTTTGCCACATTCACACCATAGAATGGACGAATTGTCAGTAGTAATCATAGAAGAATAGAACAAAATAGAGGCAGCAAAGCATGTACCTCCTTAACAGTGGCGCAGTTCATTTACTCGACCCAGAGTGTTTTTATTTTCATACAGAACATATTTGACGATCCATTGATAGTCTAGAGGCATTTTTGGAAAAGCCACATGAATATGAAAATACTCCATTTTTGGAAACTGTGAATGAGATAACATCTAAAGTACAGCCATGCCATATTTCAGAATATTGCATTTAAAGCTGAAAAAAGATGGATCTTAATTTAACTACTTTCCCTACACACTTATACACCTCAATATTAAACATTAATCTTCAGCTCTTTACTTTCCTGTGAATTGAGGAAGAGCTGATAGATCCATTGTACTTGCAGGTTTTTTTTTTGGGGGGGAGGGAGACAAAGGGCTGCAAATATACAAGACTGGTTCAGGGAAAAAGCACTGCAAATGTAATGACGCAACTGCCCCACACCTTCGAGAAAATTTAATCTAACTTAGCACAATTCTTCAAGGCTCATTCTACGAAGCATGTATAAAAATGTAAAAATGAATTTCAATACCTTCACTATTAGGAACAAGCACAGGAGCATGGTCCGCTGGTCTTTTGTCCAACAATATCTGAAATGTGGATTAATTAAGTCATACTATAATCAGATAAAGCAATGGAAGACATATAAGTATTAGAGTATATGAACTTGAATTTCACAAAAATTTAACAATACAAATTCACTTCTGGAGGAATGAGTTTTTATCTAAAAGTTTAACTTCAAAACCTCCAAGCACCAACCCTCCAGCGTTTTCCTCACACTTGTTTACAGAAATTATGAAACCATAATTAAAAGAAGTTGAATAAACAATAACATCCCCTCGTTTTTCAAGAATTTTTAGTCGAAAAGAAACAAAGTTATATATACGTCTATGAGCACTAAGACTCAATCCAAAAATCCAAGAAGAGATCTCCCATCTTATCTACAAACTTAAAACAAAATAAGAAACAAGTTTCAATTTTTTAAGGATACAACAGTGGAAGAGTAAAGAATAAAACCTCAAGACCAACACAAAATGGCAATTCTGCTTGTTTATTCGGCTGATCACTTGAAGGGTCCTTGTCCAAGAACACCGAGTAACCAACGCAAGCATACTTGAAATCTGCAAGACTGCGGTCCTCTCTGGAAGCTTCCAACTCCGTTTCCCCCACAATATAACTGGGTACTGCTCATTCACCTTAAAAATCAGTACATCTTTTGCAGGAGTTCCAACGAATAAAATCCTTAGTTGAGAAACGAAACTCTGGATAATTATCTTCTTCATTTTTGGTCAACCATAGGGGTAAGGCTGGAAAATTTAAATCATGCAATTGTCCTTCTATGCAAACCACAAAGTTTCTTCTCAAGCAACTTATAGGGAAGCACATATATCAAGCAATAAATTCTCAAAAGCACCTACTACCAAAAATATAAAGTACCAGAAGGAATTAAACATTCTGGTACAACCAAAGCCACAGAAGCTTACAAGTTTTACAACCAAATCCACAGAAATATTTAAAGACAAACAATTTGGCAGAGCAAAGGTATCCTGTTCAGTGTCAGAGTTAATGAATTTGGAACTACAACAATAGAATGATAGATGACTGTCAAGAAAAAAAAAATACAACACATGACAACCTTTTAGGATTGGCAATTGTTTGGAGGATTTTGAATTCCAAAATCCAGTGTAACTCCGTTGTTTCCAGCAAAATAAGAATAAGCACATTGTCTCACATGCTTGTGTTCACTAACATATAAATGCGGAGCCAAGGTCCACAATGTCCCTATAAGCCTCGGTTTGGACAAACTAGGCATTACAAAGCCATAAATCATAGAGCATGCAAGTACAAGAAAAAAATAATTAGATCTTTAGCAAGATAGCTCATGTGAAGAATCTGCTGGGACTATTAGGAGTCATTTGCTCCCGGTGGATCAGAAGCTTAAAAATTAACAAAGAATAGACAGAGAAGCAACCCCCCACCCCTCCCAGAAAAATGAACAAAAAGCCCCAAGCACAAACAACTTCATAATAGCCTATTTCAGTAATGAATATTCAATATTCCTTCATCATTACTTTCACATCTAATTGTCCATGTTGGCCAACTCTGGTAGTAGCCGAACCGCTGGTGTGAATCCTCAAGAAAAAGCATATATGGTACGTTAGAAAAGCAACCTTTGTATCATTTATCTACAACCGGAAATTATCCTGAAGCTACTAGAGAAGGATATCGAACATCCAAATGAAACCCCTCTACTATTCTGATTTTCAGGCAAATACCTAATCGCAATTAAATTGAGCTAAGCAAATACAACGTAACACAGAATTCAAAAAAAAATCCTTCCTTTTCTCGGCAAACAACCAGAGCTGCAGGCATCAAAAAAATCAAAGAAAAATAGGAATACGAATTGAAGATTAACAGAGCGACCTTGAAGGGCCCTGGAGAAGCCAACGCAGGTTGGCTTTTTGGAGTTGGATTTTTGCAGCGACGAGTAGTAGAGACATCCCTTGCACGACTTTCCTTTGGATCCTTTACTCTTATTAGAGGCAGGAGTTTGATTTTGCACTCCTCCTTCTCTGGCTTCTTTGTCTACCTCCATTGTTACTCACAAAAGATTTCCCAATTCCTCTCTCTCTCTCTCTGGGTCTGCTTATATTTATTGTCGTCGATTCGATGTATTTTATTGCAGAGTTGCTGCTGAAATAATTCTAATATTTTTTTCCCCAAACAGGGAAGCACTGAAAATTACTAATATAATCGTAATAGATAGCCATTAGATAGATCTGTCTGAAAAGGAAATAAACTAGCGGCGACAAGCCGACAAGAGGTTCCCGGGGCAAGTATAAACCGTTAATATTTTCCTTCTTTCGAAATAAATTATATGAGTTTTTGTGAATTTGCAATCATTTATCTAAAATTCTTATTTTATTTCGTTAATTTTATATACATTTCGAAACCTGCCTGTTTTTTTATACATTCAAAAATCTTATGATATTTGTTTTATTATAAAATATTATATGAAAAAAATACAATTTTCGCAACACTTTATATCGAGTTAATTTTGCTACATTTGGTTCCTCAATTACTAACTATTTACACTTTCTCGAGTTTAAATAGAAAACACATCCGTTGCACATCCAGATGCATACACAATTACACATGATAGCATAAAGGCATGTCTCAAAACGGTATTTAGACCCCGTTCTGACATTGGTTCCATAGTCAATGGGGGAGAACTGGTTTTCCTCCCTAAACCTGCAGAAATACTTGTAAACCCAATGGCTTTGATAATGCTTCAAACGCAATTAGGCAAGCATTTTCTGGCCGTTGCGATTTATAACCCAAACCTCGGATAAAAAAAACTCGAATGGCTGTCATTAGTTGTGAGGCGGCACACTACGACGGTACGACCAGTCAAATCCGCTATCCGCTTCCTGTATGTATTGAATGCTCATGGCATAGCCATGCAGAACCTGGTAACTTAAAATGTCAACAACCGTCTTCCGCCCAAAAATTCATTCATCCAGCTTCTGGACAGAGAAACACATTGCTACATTGTTTGTTTTGTTACCAAAGATTTCACATTCCAGGAGTTCAACACTATCCAAATAAAACAGGGATTAGAACCATTTCAACATAAGTCCAATGTCTCCACAGACAATCTCTAGTCTGTCAAGATGATTTCACAAGCTTCTGAATCTAACTTTAAAAATTGAAGGTACTTCAGCAGAAAATTATAACTCATTAAGAAACATAACCAGCAAACGACTTTTTTAATACATAAACTTATCCAACGTCGAGCAAATTCACACTAAAGCAGCACATCCATACTTAATACCGTTTCAACCACCTGTTAAGTTTCAACCTCAATTACGAAGTATCCTGTGCTTAAGATAAAAGCATAATAAGGAAATTAATTATCCGGAACATGATCTGTCATCCATCAGTACCTCCGGGCATAACGATCCATAAACCTGCCCGAAGGGCACTCAAATGCCAGATGTCCCCGTCCACCACAGTTGTGACAGATCATCAAGGGGCCCATACAATCCCTGCTCATATGACCCACCTGCTGACAGTTTCTACATACAATGTCACGGTAACCACTGGTGCGAATACCACCACCCCGTTCTCCCATAGTGTTGGTTCTTGGGCACTGTCTAGCCACGTGCCCAGCTATATTGCACAAATTGCAGATAGGATCATTCGGACAATCACGAGCCAGATGGCCAGTCTTCCTACAATTGTTGCATGCCTTTTCATTTGTGCAGTCAGCTGCAATATGACCCTGCTTATAGCAGTTTTTGCACAACCTCAAATCTCCATGTGGTAGTGGGGGAGCCGTGCACTCTCTAGCCTGATGCCCAGCCTTACCACAGGTGTGGCAGATGCCCTCATTGGGACAGCTGCTAGCCATGTGACCAGGTTCTCGACAGTTCCAACACAAAGACTTTGTGGTGCATTCTGAAGAAATGTGCCTGGACAGAAGAATATGTTAGTATCGAATGAAAGATCCCATTGAAAGAAATAAAAAATTACGAGGGATACCAACAGCATAAAACGAGGAAGATTACATTCTCATAACGAGGTTATAGAATTATTACTGGTTTGGAGGACAAAAGAATATCTCCTGCTGCATTCCAGTAAGGTCCTGCTCTCCTTTTCAAGAAACATTGGCAATCTTAACTATTCTAATCTCTTCTTGAACATCCAAACTTTTTTGTTCTCATCCTTTAGGGATCACTTAACTTTTGCCAGGATTGGTCTACTCTAAAGTTACAATTAATCCTATTGAGGAAGGGTATGAGAATTCTTCACCATATTAGAAAAGCTAGCAAAACCCAAATGAAGACAGCCTTGTCCTGATGTACTGCATCTTTGTTATTGCCAAGGACCATCACTCTTTCTCTTGAGACACTAGTGGTGCTTTATTACAGAACCAAGGCACACAAAAGAGGCGGCGGTGTTGGTTGCCATCAATAAAAGAAGAGTTAGGCCAAAGCACGTTGTTTATTAACCAAAGAAGGGCAGATGCAACAGTAACTCAGCGGCCCCAATACTACAGTGAAAAGGGGGAGAGACAGGGTGGCAGTGACCAAATCATAATAGCAGTGGTCAAAAGCGTAGCCGCAATTGTGCCAGAATGGAGACAACGCCGTGTCTATGTAATGAAGTGAAAAAAGCCACTGTTTAGGCAGTTAAAGTGGTTTCAAGGGTGAAAACCAAGGAGGTGAGACCATGGTGAGTTGGTAGATTTTGAAGAAGTAGTAGTGCCTCAGATGTAGGTGGGGCAGCAATAGCTGATTGCAGAAGGTGGCTCTGATCGTGTGAGATGGTACTTTTAGATAGATGTAAGTTGTAACAGCTGCTGCAGTAAAGTGATTAAAGTAGAGGTGGATGTAGCAGTGTTAGATGCAGTGACAAAAAGGGAGGGTCAAATTTTCAGATATCAGGGTCTACAAATTTGGACTCAAAGCATAACCTGGCTCATCTCTATTTTGGTAGTTTTGCATAACTAAGTGGGACCATGAGATCAGTGATGTCTGAGTAGACAAGCTTTAACTTCCATGAACATAGCATAACCCGGCTCATCTCTATTTTTGGTAGTTTTGCATAACTAAATAGGACCATGAGATCAGTGATGTCTTTAAGTAGACAAGCTTTAACTTCCATGAACATATATGGAAGAGATTACTCGATCCATTTCCATATCGCTCATGATATATATAATAACTAGGACACCCATTTCAAATGCATATCCCATTTTTGCACAGCAGGGTTATGAAAATCCACGAGAAGCGACTGGCCGTATTGTATGTGTCAATTGCCATTTAGCTAATAAACCCGTGGATATCGAGGTTCCACAAGCGGTACTTCCTGCTACTGTATTTGAAGCAGTTGTTCGAATTCCTTATGATATGAAACTAAAACAAGTTCTTGCTAATATTAGAAAGCAAAGCAGAATAAGTTTACTGACCCCGGCAGGCCGCAATTATGGCAAATTGCCACGTTTGGACATTCTCTAGCATAATGACCTGGACGTTTGCAGTTCTTACATAGATTGTCTCGGCTGAAAAAAAGCCACATACAGAAAAAGTTGAGCAGAAATCATGGCATGGTAAATTTAATGCTCACAGTCAAATTTCCAGAACTCCGTACCTTTTATGTTGCTGAAGAAAAAAGATTCAAAAAAGCAAAATGCACATATAAGCTGATACTAATATTCAGTAAAAGAAGCAAAAATACTACTCAATGATTTGTGTGTTTGAGCAAGAGCAAGAACGGCGTGGCGCGCATGAACAAGGGAGACATGACAAAAAGTACATTCATTGGAAAAGGAGCCTCCTGAAAATCAAAAGCGCCACGACCCACATACCGTAGAAAAAAGCGTTCCTACAGCCTAAATGACCTTCCTGTCACTGTGTGAGTTGGAATCTCTATGAAAAATAAGCACTGCTCCTTGAAAGATACACTTTCGAATAGTAGTCAGAAAAGCAACACAAAAGCACATAATCATCCCAGATGCAAAACTATGAAATATTAACTCCCAATGTTCTGAAGGACTAATTCAGGCACAAGACGTACTCAATAGGATGATAATTACATTCGCAGACTGTCTCAGGTGAAACTCAAAAAAGATTACTTTTATATATATATATATTCTGCACCTTTTTTTTTGGGGGGGGGGGGTAAGTTGTAGTTGGCACATTATGAAGACAAACGAGAAGAAAAATTATACAGTCACAAGTCAGAAACCTGAAACCCCGATGTGAATCTCTTCTGTAAGGTGCATCACGAAAGGAAAAGCGTTCAGACCGGATCTTACGATCCAATGGGCTCCTGCTCCTGCTCCTGCTTCTGCTCCCGCTGTCAGAACTCATTTTCAATATTACCCCAATAACACCTACCACCACTGATCTGCTGAAATACCACCACCACAACACTACACAGCTGCTGCGTCCTCCCTGTCCACATCACAACCATACACCCAGAATCATATCCATGAATCTAAACTAAACCCCTTCTTTCCCCTTCAAAATTTAAAACACCAAACAATATAAAACTTTCAACAAGCAACCATCCCATAGCAACTAAATACCACTTTAGCACCTGGATAGAAGTTCCTCAACTACATCCTTCATTAGAAATTCCGGCATCCCTTGCAAACAGTCAATGTTCCTATGACTCTGGCTTCTTATGAAAAATCAAAACCATAAGTTCTTTGGATTGTAGCAAAAAACAGTTGGATAAAGAAGGAAAAGAGGAAGAGGGTGTGGCGAATTCCATATTTACAACAAGGGAGAAGAATTTTTTCGGCAGGTACAGCAGCAATTTGTCCCAAAAAGATAGGAAAACATTGAAGGATAATTTAGCGGATCCAAAAAGAAGGATCTTCAAAAGAGGAGATACGGGGAGAGAATGTGGTTCTCTCACTGTAGGGTAGGTAGATCTAACTTGAAAAATCCATTGCCAATAAAACAAGCATAAACTTTTAACAGCTATAATTATTAATAAAGACACTACAAGCAATGCACATTCGAACTCCTTTGGGAGCTAACAAAATTCCTTTTAAAGAATGGGACAAAAGACAGATTTAGTCTCAAGCCTTTTGACCCAACCTTCCCTTTTAAAGCTTGCAAACTCTTCTGTTGATTGAACAAATATAACAATGCTTGCGTTAAACACCGTCACTATTATGCTCCTTAAGAAAAATGGAATAACGAAACAAATCGCCCCAGCCTCTATTTCCCTCTCCTCCTTGGTTGTAACAGTAAGTCCCTCCAACTTGCAACAATCTTTATCAACCACCACCATTCTTTCCGCATTTTTTCCAAAGAACCAGAAATCCAATAGTAGAAATCCCGATACTTCCAGAAGCATCCAATTAGCTCACACGGGGATATATAATTCTCTTTTTTGTTTGTCTTTAGCTTTTCCAAGTAAACCTCAGTATATTTTAGAAACGTCGCCGTATTACAACTTACAACCAAAGAATCAGCAGAAATAACTCACCGCAAGCTAAGACACGAATCATACGGTACAACCATATTATGAGGAACCCTAAATTATCACATTCGAGCCCAAAAGTAAACCGGAAGACAGAAAAAAAAACCCAATTATCGGAATCCATACATGCATCTATACATACAGACTGAACAAGCAGTCCAAACCCTAATTCTCAGAATCAGAATGAGAGTAACAGCGTGGACGGGTACGAGGGGACAAACCTGATGGAACGGCTCAGTAACGGGAGTCGAAAGCTGGTGGTTCTGCGGCTTCGGGACTGTAACAGTACGATTTGGGGATTAGCAACTAAACCCCCCCTGTAAAATTGACAATTGGAGACGGTTCTGGCACTCTGCCCATACGACTTGGAGCTAAAGGCCCTCCCTCATGTTGGGTCTTGTTACGGTCCAGCACAGCTAATGGGCTAAGTTTGGGCTTCAGTAAAACTCGAGTTACTGGGCTGGGCGCCTTAATGGGCTTGTCCGCACAGATTATGTAACTGCAGCGAGATGAGGAATCTCTCCGCCAAAAATCCAGAATTCAATGGCTCAACTTGGTGGATCAAAAACTCCAAATTTTTCTTCAATGCGGTTAAGAGTTTTCAAAGCAAGAGCAGAATTCGATCAATTTCTCTTGATGATGGTTCCCGTACTAGTGACCCCGAACTTATCAAGGCTAATGTGGTTGGGTTTTATTCTAGACTTTGGAGAAGACCTATACATCAGCACCCTATTGACAGAGCAATGGTGGAGAAATCTTGCAAGCACAAACTCTCCTTAGATCAGCAACTACTGCTGCAGCAGGATGTGTCCAAAGCAGAGATTAAGACTACTATCTTCTCCATCAAGGATGATAAGGCACCCGGCCCTGATGGGTTTAACTCAGTATTTTTTAAAAGAGCACAGAGCATTGTTGGGGACAATGTAATTGACGCTCTTTGGTCTTTCTTTGAAGCAGTGAGTCTTCTCAAGGAAGTGAACTGTACAACTGTCTTCCTAATCCCAAAAATTCCAATTGCATCATCCCCTAAGGATTTCAGGCCTATCTCATGTTGTAACACCATATACAAGTGCATTAGTAAGGTTTTGGCAAAGAGAATGAGCGCAATCATGAATGTGCTTGTGGGAGCAAATCAAACAGCGTTCATAGGTGGGGGCGTATTGCGAACAATATACTATTAGCACAGAAGATCTTCAGGAACTACCACAGAAATTCGGGGACCCCTCGATGAGAGATCAAAGTGGATTTAGTGAAGGCATATGACCACGTGAGATGAGACTTTCTCTTTGTTGCTCTTGGTATCTTTGGATTTCCTCCTTGTTTTATCCGCTGGATTGAGGAATGTATATTTACAGAAAAGTTCTCCATCAAGATAAATGGTGCTCTCTGTGGGTTTTTTCCAGGTGAGAGAGGACTTCAGCAAAGAGATTCCATGTCCTCATACTTGTTCACCTTGGTTATGGAGATTTTCTCATGACAAATGGAAAACATGATGGCCAACCCAGCTTTTGAATATCATTGGCGATGTAAGAAAATGAAATTGTCGCACTTATGTTTTGTTGATGACCTGTTCCTTTTCTCCAAAGGGACAACTGAATCAGTGTCTTTTATCCATAGATGCCTACACCAGTTCGGCTTGCTATCTGGACTAACTCCGAATCCAGGTAAAAATCAAGTTTTTATTTTATGTGGAACCAGTCAGCTAGTGAGAAACCTGCAATTCATTGGGATTTTTCAGTGGGTGAGCTTCCTATCATATATCTGGGCGTTCCTTTAATCTCTACCCATCTTATGAGTATTGACTGTTAGGTTTTGACAGATAGAATTTTAACACGTGCTAAAAGCTGGACTAATAAGTTTGTCCTATGCTGAAGGACTCCAACGGATTAAGGTTATTCTCTTTGCGATCCAAACATTCTGGTCTGCTCATTTTATCCTCCCAAGTGCTAATATTTTAAGAATAGAAAGGATACTCGCGTCTCGCGAGTACCTTTGGGAGAGAAGTGAACCAAAAAATGGAGAAGCTAAAGTGGCATAAAGGACACTGTGTAGGCCTAAGCAATATGAGGGAGTACTTGGGATCCCAAACCTGACTCTATGGAACCAAGCATGTATTCCCAAGCATATTTGACACCTTCTCCATGAACCGGGTGAGTCTATATGGACAAAGAGGATTCAGAAGAACTTGCTTAAGGGGCAATCTCTCCGGTTTATCAACATCAGATCTGATTCTTCTTGGAGCTGGCACAATATTCTCCATCTCCGTGACCTGACAAGGGATAGGATAAGATCTATTATTGGAAATGGGGATAGTATATATGATGTAAAATGAAAAAAGAAAACGATAAACTAAAAACAAAGGAAAATAGAGTGGGACGACAACACCACTACTTCATTGATAAGGAAATAGCCATTATATAGGCTAAAAAACAAACGGCTACAAAACACAAAAATAGACATCACTAACATCATGCTAAACACCACTAATATCATGCTAAACAAAACTAAAGATCAGGACAACCCAAATCAACACATTCTAACGTGCTGCTACTAAGTTATTCAACAAACCATCCCTTAAACTGATGTTCCACACATAACATCAGTTTAATAATACTCAATCTTTGAAGCGTCAACTCTCAGCTAAAGTCCTTTGAGAGGCTTTGTTAGAATATCAACAATCTGGTCTTCACTTATGCAATAAACCAGATTAATAACTCCATCATTCATGAGATCCCTTAAGAAATGATACTTCACATCTATATGCTTGATTAGATCATGTAAACAGGATTCTTTGAAAGCTCCATTGCTGAACTGTTGTCACAGTAAATGAGAGTAGGCCCATCTACTTTGAACTGCATCTCTTTAAGATTTTTTTAGCCAAATAGCTTGACAAACACAAGTTGTTGCTACAACAAATTCAGCTTCAGTAGTTGACAATGTGACGATTGGATGCTTCTTTGATGACCATGAAATAGCTCTTGTTCCCAACATGAAAACATGCCCAGATGTGATTTTTTTATCATCAGAATTTCCTACATAATCACTATCTGTAAAACCAAACAAATTTGACTTTTCTCCATTTTTGAAGAACAACCAAACTTCTTAGTACCTTGCAAATACCTATGCAGCCAAAAGATGAATCTCTGTTGGACACTCCGTGTATCTACTAATTACACGTACATCATGCATTATATCAGGCCTTATTGTAGTCAAGTACATTAAGCTCCCCACAAACTGCTTGGTATTTGGAAGTTCTCCGGAAGATGGGAAAGTACAAATGCATAATTCGGAGTGTGTTGTGCCAATGGACAACAAAAATTATGTGCATGTATCAAAACAACCGCCTGTCTCAGCATAAGTGGTTAATGGAACTCCTGGTACAATCAGGAAGTGGATGTCGAATAGGAAATTGGATGTTAGTTGTGTCAAGATTCTTGTTTTTGATAAGGCTGGTCACATGCTAGCTGAGGTAAATTTTGTGCTGCTGATTATCTCTATACCTGGCAAAATATAGAGGGTTGTTGTGTACTTTGTCTGAACTTTGTTTTTGGAGTCCATCTATATCATATACTCTTCTCTTTGCTTTGTATTGTATTGTATTACATTGCAAAATTAGGAGCATGTCATGATTGATGTGATATTCTTTTTTATTCCACCCCCTGGCGAGTTATGGTTTAGTAATTGTTAGTTGTTGCTAATTTTCTGGGTAGCAATGTGAGTTTTTCGAGCATTCTTTGTATTGCATCGATTATATCTTTCTTTTAGTATTGCTTTTATCAAATCAGGGGTTGGGGAAAAGTGAACCAGTTTTGTCATGATATACATTGTTGCATTTTGTAGGAAGTCATGTTTGAAGAATCTTGCAATTGATACAAAGTTTGGGTTTATACAAAGTTGGTTTTATGATGACATGCGAGCAATGCTTTTACTTCTAATTATTACTTGCTTTCTTCATTTGTTAATACATGCATGTCGAGGATTGGTTGTATGTGATCTTCTTTGCTTTTAAAACATATTAGTCATTTTTTATTTGCTCATTATTTAATGTAGGATGGATTTAAAGATGATTCATTGAGGATAAAGAAGGATAGTGAAAGAAACAGTTATCACTGCCAGGTTTGTTCAACTTATGTGGTTATGTTTATATATTCATAACAAGCTTTGCTTAATTTGCTATGTGGTTTATGTTTCTTGTGACATCTTACATTATTGTCTATTGTGAAGAGATAGAGGTTCGGGGGTGATGTTTCGTGAAGTTGAGAGATGCATTGTGTTTCTTGTCAATATAACTTTAATTTTTAGATACTACTTGCGGAGGTGCAATAAAATGATACGGTAGAGTCTAGAAAACTCCTAATATATTGCAAAATTTTGCCGCACACGGGGTATGAAAATTTAGAGTTGCTTATAGCCTTATATACAAGTGGATACTTTGTTTACATAAATCTTTTGTTTATTTCTATTTCTCATGTGATATTTGTTTTTAATTACATGAATTCAAGATCGATGATGTTGATGTGTAAAAAGAGGAAGATTTTAATTCGTCCTTGTTTATTGTGTTGTATTTGAATATTTTAGTTGGTCATTGCTTATTGTTATTTTATATTAGAAACTTGTTACTTTTTAGATTACTTGTAGAGATTCTTGTATTTATTGTAAAACGTTATTAATCAATGATGAAGTATATTTTTTTTATTATCCTTGTTCTTTAAGCTTTTACATCCAATAAATTACGATCATTAAAATAAATTTATATTACTGATTAAAAAAGCATGTATTGGAAAATATAAGAAAAATTAGTGGCGTTTTAAAAATACTGGCATGCACATACCAAATACAAAAAAAATGTTGGCACGGACCTTTAGCGGCGGTAACAAAAAAATGCTAAAGATATGTACCAGCGTTTCACGAAACGCTGTCAAAACAAGGTAGAATTGTATTCGAGTCTATAGCTGCGGTCGTGACCGCCGCTATAGACCGGCAATCTTCACCAGCGGTCGAAAAAATCACTGCTATATAGCCTACTGCGACGGTCATATAGCGGCGGTCGAGAGCTTAGGGCCAATTTTTTGCAATGAAACAAAATCCAGATATTAGTTGAGTTGTTTTTAAATTCAGATCAAAACAGCAGTGGGGTGTACATAGCACACAAAAATGAAAACATGTTCCTTTTCCTTCGATTCCTCTACAACAAACATGTTTGTAAATAAGACCTGACAATGCAAGAGATAAAATGCAATATTTTCAAGAAGACCTAAGACTGACGGATCTGGGAGGCAATAAAATGTGATGGACATGTTACTCAGGGAAGACAACGTGAATCAATTATGTAAAACAAATTTACAATTTCAAAAGAGAAAAAATCTTTGATATTCACGTATCAAGGGAGTTAGTTATCTTTCCTCATCCCACTTGCTCTTGGATCTCTCCAGAGTCGGCAATAACAACTTTCTTTCTAGGCTTCCCGTTGTAGGTTCTTGCCACTACAAGAAAAAAGATCAAGAGCCACGTTTTTTTCTGCAACAGTTATATTTTCGTTGCTGAAACCAGCTTATTCCCACGCCCGATTGACATCTCGTAGTTAATTGAATTACAAGCCACTAAAATTTAATTTGTGGTTATGTCTCATCGGTTTAAGGTAATTAATACTTATTCGTTATGATAAACAATGTTTTCAATGACGTTATCGACTGTCGACCAAGATAAACATGAATAGTCAAGGTGATTAGTACTATTAGCTACATTTTTTAACATGGGAAATGCAATATCCATTTAAGATTCATGTTAGATTATTTAGGGTCGTGACCGTAAGACTAATATCCACAACATATTTGGTTGTGTGGCCAGAGATCCACCAAACTAAACTAGTTGCCACATCTGAATTACAGGTCATGAAAGTTGAATCTGTTGCCATGACATGTCGGTTTAGATTAATTACTATTTATTTGTTACAGGGTCCCGATAGTTTTTACCACACCATTAATGGTTGCCAAAGAAAAATATTTCTAGCAATGACGGTAAGTTCTTATAATTACATTCTTTCACGTGGGGATTGCGATAATGTTTATATTCAATTTATTGTGCCCAAAGATCCATCACACTAAACTAGCTGCCGCGTTATTTTTCACAACAATTATTTCTTTGTGATTTTAAAATGGGTGATCCCCACATAATATTAACGATGCATGTATATATGAATTACAAGTCACGAAAGTGTAGAAAGCTTTTTCCCCCTTAATAGTGTACAAAGCTCTTTAATTGGTCGACTAATTTTAAGGTATGTGCAGTCCTTTCATCCCACACGAACTGGATAATTATCACCTTAAATATCTTGAGAGTGATCTCAAAACTTTAATTGCTCTTATGAGATTTTGAATTTGAGACCTTGGAGGGCCAAGGCCTAAATCTTAATTTCTAATATTTGATACGGCCTTTTAGGTTTGAGATTTATAATAATAAGATTATTAAGTATGTCATAAAACAATTAAGCTGATAAATCCTATTGTCTTTTGCAACGTAACTTTTAACACACTTTGGAAACAAAAAAATCCGATCATTATTTTGCATCCTAAAATGGGAGAAAATCATTTGAGTAATTTTTAATTGTTATTTCGTGTTATACTCTTCAAATATTAAAGTATGGTTTATTTAATTTTTTCTTCTTTAAGGCTCAAGTTATATTAAGCCGCCTTGCAAGACAATGCTACCTCTTATTTTGATAATTACACGGATATTTAGATGAGCAACAACTTTTTAGCCGTTGCTTAAAGGAAAGGAAATATTTGTGGAAACTTTTTTTTTTTTGGTAACTAGTAAGTGTATTAATTCCCCAACTAGCTGAACAAAAGTGGGCATAGCCCTTACAGAGCAAAGGCCATCCTGGCAAAGCGGGTCAGTTTGTATCTGTTCAGTGCACATTAAAAAAAACAAATTCCAACAAATTAGATGGCAAAAATGTGGTCCAGAAGGTGTCATTTATCTTCAAGCTGTCTATTAGTCTCTGTCCTCTCATTCCCTTAAGAAAATTCCCTCTAGCTACTACATTAGTGGTGATATCAGTAAACACATGCATCAGCCGCCTTGATTTCTTCCAGAAAATGCGTTGGTTTCTTTCCTTCTAGATGAAATGGATGGCTGCAGCTAGTACAACCCGCATAATTCTAGCCAACATAGTTTAACCCTTAAATTTCCTTGTCATCCAGTCCACAACTTCCTTCCATTTTGATAGTTGTCTGGGCATGCCACATCGATCCAAAAGTAGAACCCATGGATGAGAGACACTGATTCAGCTGTCCCTTCGGAGAAAAGGAGCAGGTAAAGCAAAACATAAGTGTGTAAGCTTCGTTTTCTTACATCGCCAATGATATTCAAATGTTAGGGTGGTCGTCATGTTTTCCATTAGTCCTTAGAAAATCTCCATAACCAAGGCAAACAAGTATGAGGACATGGGTCTCCTTGCCGAAGTCCTCTCTCACCTGGAAAAACCCACAGAGAGCGTCATTTATCTAAATGGAAAACCTTTATGCATAAATACATTCTTCAATCCAGCGGATAAAACGAGGAGGAAATCCAAAGACACCGAGAGCAACAAAGAGAAAGTCTCATCTCACGTGGCTAATGTTCATACTTATTTAAATACTTGTGCTAAATTATCATTTACTTTGCAAACACAATTTTGGGATTACAGAGAAAAAAAAGTTTGGAAACTTAATTCATCCCCTCTTAGGTTGCCTTAATCATATGAATTACAAATACCGCCGTGAAAACCCTCTTTTTATTGTAGTGTGATCCTTATGTTCCTGATATTGCTCACATGTGCAAGATCCCGAGATATGATACAAATTATACCACCTTCTCTATTCTTGCATATCTTAAACCTGCAGTTTATTTGTCATACTACATTCCTTGTTAAGCTACAGGAATGGCCCAAGTTGGGCTTTTACTTTGAGCATCTCTTTGCTTGCTGGAATAAATGGGTGGGCAGCTTTTTGTGCTCGTCTTTCAATCTCTATGATGTTCTCTTCACTTAAGATTGTAATAAACAGGCTTCAAATTCCCCCTATCTCCTTTTCATATATCTTGGGCTTTTATCACCTCTTTTGCAATATAATTGCAGATGCGTATAAGAGCCCAAATTGAAGGGCAAAAAAAAATTAAGAACCGGAAAAAGAAAAATACCACAATTTTTAAACCAGATGGTCCAAATTATGATGGAACTAAGCTCAATGACCATTTTTGTGGTTTAATACTTTGGTATTTGAGTCGAAGTTGTTGAAAAAGTGGAAAGAGATTATTTGAATGAATTTTTTATATTTATTATAGTGAAAATAAATGATTTAATAAAGAGAGATAAAATATTTTGTAATTACTATATTAGTACAGCTAATGGGCTAGTTTGGGCTTAAGTAAAAATTGAGTTACAGGGCCGGGTGCTTAATGGGCTTGTCCTATCGATTATTGGTGTATATGTCGGTTTGAGAGGGGAGATTGGATTTAGTCAGTGCAGTTCATTCTGAGCTTGATGCCCACAATCCGGCCCAAGTTCACGGTTGGACTGGTCTTATGTGGTTGTTATCAGAATTAATAAATTATCAAATTAGGGATATGTTCGCTTTCACACTTCTTTCAGGATTTTAAGTATATTCACAAATTTACCACCGAATATATTTAGAATTCAAACACAAATACCAATATATTTTACACAATCTCCAATAATTTTTTATTTTGTTATTCAAAATAAATTTTATCTCTCTATATTTTTTCACATAACTCTAATATTTTTTTATTAAACAATTACATCAAATCATTTCTCTCTCCACTTTACACAAATACCAATAAAATACCATTCAACATAAAAAATCACTTCTCTAAAATCCTACAATTTTTACTCAACACGAACATAACCTAGTTTTGTGATCTTTTCGCAATAAAAAAGATTTTTTTTTTTGTCTATTCTAAGACTTCCGTCTTATCATCTTTAAGTTCTTTTTCTGACCATTCGATGGGAATACTTGGGAGGAAGCTGTTCCTCTTTTTGGATAACACCTAGATGAAGTTCCTTATGCCAAAGCTTACATTGTATTTCGATAGAAACCCTTTTACAGGTCATTAAAGAGAGTGTTTTAAGTTTCTAAAACTACTTTCCTTATCGTCGCCGAAAGTCGAAGAACCTAATGACGCACCCGCATGTAAGAGTCTTTCAACTCCACTTGTGTTTTGTTTGTCTTGCACTATTTCAGCGCAACTAGTCACAGACAAATGCCAATTTCCCAAAAAAGCAAAATATCCAACCGCCCTTCATCCATCCATCGAGCTTTGGCAGGGAGATAAGAATAATTTCCAGCTTTTTCCTCGTCCTATAAATCTTTGGGAATCCACTATATCAGACTGTACCAGCGTTAGTCCCGAAACACTTTCTCTTTACGAAGGTTTCCAAACCCTACTCTCTCTTAGGAAGCGTGTTCAACATGCCAACATGTGCAAAGCTGGCGATATACCTTGACCTTGGGTAGGAACAGGAAGCCTAGAGGCTGCTGGAAGAGGAAGTAGTGAGGAACTGAGACCCCGTTTCAAGTTCCCAGCCAGTATAAAGACTGCGGAAGGAATTAAAGGTTGAAAAATGTTCAAAAAGATTGAATCCCTACCCGATTCCATTATAACAAGATTGGGACCCCACCAGAAAAGCCCCTTGTCGCTCACGTACAAAGTATTCACTTGTTGTTGCTGCACGTGACCTCTGACTGACACTTTACTCAGTGTCCGCACTTATACGGACCTCACTTCAATCCTCCCATCTCTCTTCCTTCCCCGTGACACCCCTACCGCCCTACGTACCCAATAAAACCAACCCAAAATCTAACACGCATTAACACGATTAAACCCAAGCAATGACCCTCTCCTTAACTCACCTCCTTCTTTCTCTTCTCCTTACTGGGTTGCCAAGATTTGCATCAGGCGCCCATGACTACCAAGACGCCTTATCCAAAGCAATCCTATTCTTTGAGGGACAGCGCTCGGGTTTTCTACCGCAGGACCAGAGAATCACCTGGCGAGCCACTTCGGGACTAAGCGATGGTTCGATGTACAACACTGACTTGACGGGAGGTTACTATGACGCGGGCGATAACGTTAAGTTCGGGTTCCCCATGGCCTTCACGGCCACAATGTTGGCGTGGAGCGTGATCGAGTTCGGCGATTCCATGCCCCCAAACGAGCTGAGAAATTCTCTGGTGGCCATCCGTTGGGTCACAGATTATTTGCTTAAGACCCTATCTCAGCTGCCTAACCGGATTTTTGTGCAGGTAAGGGTACTGACAGTGGTGGTTTCGTGTAAATTTAGAGGTGGATGGGGGGGCAGTTTGGGTCGTTGAAATGGAGAACATTTTTAATGGCTTTAGTTGAACCTAATCCGTGAATCGGTTGAGGAATGTGATTCTCTGGACTCGTGTAGTCCACTTGGTTGTCGGGTAATGGGTATTTGACCTTTTGGCCCACACTTGACACTAGTCATCTCTTGGAAATCTAGGGCCTTGAAATCTTCATATTGTAGTGCGTGCTTTGCTTACTCTGATTAAATTTTTCTAATCACCCTAATTAAGCTTATAGTATAAGAATCTTGCCTGGGTTGGTGAAAAAGCAAACGCCCCTCATATCTTACCAATATCTTATACTCCTGCTAATTGTCTTTATTAAACCTGATCACTGAGATTAATGTCTAATCGAATTCTGGACCAATTCTCTGCCTTTGGGTCCTTTCCAAGAGCGGGCCCCTTTTGTCCTTTAAAGTCTCAATTGGGTCTTCAAGAAATTAATAGCCCTCATCGAAGCTTTCTGTTGCTTTTAGTTAGATAATACATAAATGCTGTTACTTAGAAAAAAAAATACATAAATGCTGTTAGGTTTCACGCGCCAAAACTGCCGTGAATGTACCGACCCAGGCAGGGTAGGCACTAATGCAACACAATGCATGTGTTAGAGTGAATTAAAACAATCGGCAATTTGCGTAGGGACATGTTTTTTTTTTATTCATGATGTAGGTGGGGGATCCCAATATAGACCATAATTGCTGGGAAAGGCCGGAAGATATGGACACGGCCCGGACTGTTTATGCCGTTGATGCACCAAATCCGGCTTCTGATGTCGCCGGAGAGTCCGCCGCCGCCCTGGCAGCGTCATCCATAGCTTTCCGATCATCGGATCCGGGATACTCCGATACTTTGTTGCGAAATGCCATCAATGCTTTTCAGTTCGCAGATAGCTATAGAGGAGCTTACAGCGATAACTCCAACGTCAAAGATGGCGCCTGCCCTTTTTATTGCGATTTTGATGGTTATCAGGTACGTTTTATGAGCATAAGACTATCCTAATTAGTATTTGCTACAATCACCATTTTGCCTGGTTTGATCAGAAAAAAGGCAACTACCATTAATTAGTGGATCGCGAAACGATCCTCTTCTGATTATATAGACAAGCTATGCCAAGTTTGGTTCATGCATGTGGTCTTATTTAGTTCGGTGGGGTTGGACAGGATGAGTTGCTGTGGGGAGCGGCGTGGCTAAGGAGGGCTACTCAGAAGGACACTTACCTCAATTACATAGAAAGCAATGGCAAAACGCTCGGCGCCGATGAAAATATCAATGAGTTTGGGTGGGACAACAAACATGCTGGCCTTAACGTTTTAGTCTCTAAGGTTAGCCGAATCCTAAAACATATATACTACTGCAACTCTTCACAAAAATGCATGAGACTGACGTTTTCTTTTCAGAAGTAATAACTTACTTATTAAGTCAGTGGTCTTTTTAGGAAGTCCTAGAAGGAAATATGTATTCTCTTCAATCGTATAAAGCCTCGGCTGACAGCTTCATGTGCACGCTCATACCCGAATCATCGGCCTCACATATAGAGTACACCCCGGGAGGGCTCATATACAGGCCCGGAGGCAGCAACTTGCAGCATGCTACGTCAATTGCATTCCTTTCACTTGTCTATGCCAATTACTTATCCCGAACATCTCAATCTATCAACTGCGGGAATATATACGTAAGTCCAACTACACTCCGCCAACAGGCTAAGCGCCAAGTTGACTACATTCTAGGCGATAACCCTAAGGGTTTGTCGTATATGGTTGGGTATGGCGACTACTATCCACAGCGTATTCACCACCGCGGCTCGTCGTTGCCATCCATTACGGACCATCCCCAATTCATTGCGTGCAAGGAGGGTTCAATCTACTTCAACTCAACAAATCCTAACCCCAATGTCCTAGTTGGGGCTGTTGTGGGTGGACCAGGGGAGGACGACCTCTACGAGGACGATCGAGCTGATTACAAGAGGTCCGAGCCCACAACCTACATTAATGCACCCTTGGTCGGGGGACTAGCATACTTGGTTGCTAATCCCAACCCTAGTTAGCACAAATTCAGCTCGTCTTTAATTTTTGTACGTAGATTCATACCTATCAGCACCGGTATAGGGAAAGATGCCTCTCGTCTTTGGCAAAGCATTGAGGGAAGAGGCTCATGTTATTGGTAATTTGCTAATTGAATCTTGAATTATAGCATTTTGGAGTCACAAAAGCTTGTTGTGACTTTTTCGAGAAGGATTGTTAGGAGCTTGATTATTTCAAGATGCAAAATGGAACATATTTTGCTTCCAATCTGTGTTGAAATCAATGTAAGGGCGGCCTATCTCTTGTTTCTTCCTTTGCAACTTAATTCCTTGGGCACGCAGGGAACTATTGGGTGAGGCCAGTTTCAAGCTTCTTAAAGACTCGGTCATTATGATATTTCTGATGACCAATTACTGTGTAACAGTGTAAACCACCTATACTTACATATTCAAGATTTGCCACGATGCATTCTTTCACGGACCACTCTGTTTCCACCCCAGGAACTCTTAAACCATTGTTGTACTTGATTTATTGTCCTTGTTGTTTTGAAGCGGAAAGAAACAAATTATGCCGTGCGGGACATAATTGTCTTTTCCATTTTTAATTAGCTGAGCGAGGTAATTGTCTCCTGCAGTACTCCTACTCGTGTTTCTCTGTCAGGTGTTGGGGGATAATTACTCGTGGAGGTTTGTTCCAAGTCTACGACCCTCTTGCCCTCCACGTGCAAGACATCTCAGCCTCGTGATGGCGCGGGCTTTGTCCTTCTGCAAGTTATCATAACGAAGTGATCTTTGGCTTCATTAAGATCAGAGAAAACATTCAACCCTAATCCTAATGCTTATTTTCTTAACCCACAGAGGTTCAAGACTTCATCCGTTTATAATTAGAATAAATAAATAGAAATTATGGTTGGGCACTTGGGCTGGTATCTGTTAAACGATTAGATTAAATATTTTACCGTTAATTATCATATTCTTCACGAATCTGTAATGCGATCAAACGCGTGCTTAGAGACGGAGTTAGGGGGGCATGGCCCTCCTAGCTCCACAAAAATTCTTAAAGAATTTTTTTCCTTCATTAAACAAATATTTTTTTAAAACTAACTTTTATTACTTTTCAGATTTTAGCCTCACAAAATTTATTTATATCTAATTTACCTCCTAAGATTCAATCCTAACTTTGTCCTTGTGCGTGATTGAATCTATCACGGTTGTAATTCGTTAGATCATCCAATAACCTTTCTCTGATAATGTCTCTTGACTCATCAAAGACGATTGTTATATTGTAGCTGAAAGCTTTATCATCTCTCGTATCAATTTATAGACGTTCTAATTCTCGAGGATGTCTTAAGACTAATTAATTTATATGAATTAATATTAAATTAACCTTTCATAGTTACATGTATAGAGCGTGGGATTGAGGATATAAATATTCTACTAGTATAATAATGATATTTTGAGACTTGACAGTCTCTTGCACTAGAACTCGAACAATTATTAGGATATATGGTCCATCCGTAAGAGCTAGGTGGGCGTTGTATCACCTCAGATCTCTCACAAGTGGCAAGAGAAGTGTATTTCCCGCAGAAATAAAGTGTACGAGAGAAGAAGAAGCAGAAGAAGAAGAAAACAAGTTGGACAGAGTAAATTGAGATCATGAAGCCATTAAAGGGATGGAGCTTTACCAACTACCCCAAGTCTTACTCGAAGGCTCTGATGGATCACCAGTCCTCTTTAGCGGTTGCCGTTGGACATTGATCGTTCTCGTTACCTACCGAAATTTAAATCTACCTCAGGGGGGCAGATACCCAAGCGACCCGTTTGCCAACAAAACGTATTGATTGGTCCCGTGAGGTTTTGTACCATCAAACCCACCATCTTCAACGACCACCGTTTACTCAGTTGTCGTTTCTGTACCGTTTTCTTTCGTCTTTCCTTCGGTTTGGGATTCTGGGACCGTGTGGACCACCTAGCCTATGGCTACTGATGACGACTGCACATGATTTTGTCACTTGTGGCTGTGTTCTCCTTTCGAACTCGAGGTGAATGGACTACAAGGCCTTGCGTAAGATGGGTTGGGCCAGAATGTAAAGGAAATTCAAGGCGATGATGCATGGAATGATACGCAGGGCTTGCAGTTACTCCATCAACATCTGTTCAACCAAGGCATGGCTTGAGACGGTTTACAAGACTGGACTTGTACAGGAAATCTTGGGCTGAGACTGGGCTGAACTGAAGGCCACTTGTTAATTAGTGAGTCACAGAGAACACTTTTGGATCCAGCCAATTGCTCCCTGACATGGAGCGCTACAGCGAGTTTAGCTCTCAGTCCCAGATAAACCATGATGACGTGACGTTTGATTGGAGAGCACTCAGCAGTTTGCTATTCTTGATTGGTCTGTTTGAAACAAGTTTCCAACCAACGTCAACTTTTTTCTTTGCAATTCTGAGAAACAAGTAGGAAACCAAAAATAATTGGCTCGACTTCCGTACGGCGATGTTGAGACTCGAGATCGACTAGTTGTTCACCCAAAGTAAATTATATTTTGTGCAGAAAACCACCAGCTTCCGTTGTAGTCTAGTTGGTCAGGATACTCGGCTCTCACCCGAGAGACCGGGGTTCAAGTCCCGGCAACGGAATTAAATTTTTTGGCCGGATTATTTGAGTATACAAAGATTTCAGTTATTTAGCTGATAGAAGTTTTAAAAGTTCAAAATAATTTTTCTAAAAAGAGATAACTTTTAGTGTTGCTAAATTTTTGGATGCTTTAAAATTTTTGATTGAATTTTGTGAAAAAATCGTGGAAATAGATTATTTGATAATATATATATATATAAAGAAGTGCTATAGTTTGTGAAAGCAGTTCGGATATGTATTATTTGATTGGAATTTATTTTATATAAAAAATATTAGAATTGAATACAAACTCATGCAAGATGGATGAAATAAATTGATAATACGGTAAATTAGACTAATGTTAGTAGGGGTGTTCATTTGCACCGGCGGTGACCGTTTTAACCGCTAAAACCGACACCGCTACCGCTACCGTAACCGATAAGGGCGGTTATTGTGACTTAGCGGTGCGGTGGCGGTGTCAAATATGTAATTCTGTCAATTTGCGGTGACGGTTTTCGCCAAACCGTCACCTACACTACCGTTAACCACTCCTAGTTGAGACTTGAGATGATTATTAATTATGTGACATACTTTTGTTGGAATATGTTAGTTGGTTTGAGTCACATTGTTGCACACTTTTATTAGACTTTAGTATTTATGTTTGAATATGATATTATGTTGGACTTTTGAACAACTTATTATATTTGTTATGATTATTAATGATTATGATATTATGTTTGAATATGTTATGATATTTTTCCATTTGACATTATTATTGATTATGATATTATGTTGAAAATTTAAACAACCCAAAACAGTGAAAAAAATGAAAAAGCTCAAGTAGAAAGCCTATTTTTTTGGCACAACGGTTATACGGTTTAAGCGGTTACCGTATAACGGTTACCGTTAATACCGTCACCTACAAGAGCGGTTATTATGCCTTAGCGGTGCGGTGACGGTGTCAATTATGTGATTCCGTCAATTGCGGTGACGGTTTTCACCAAACCGTCACCTACACTACCGTTAACCACCCCTAAATGTTAGTCTCACTAACACTGACCGAACACTGCTAGGGTCTCATACATCATATTGATGTCTCACTGATAAGAAAGAAAGAGTCGGACTTACCCAAAAAAAAAAGAGTCGGACCCTCTTGAGAAAATAATCACTCAAATCAAACTGTTATTTATTCATTAATACATCTTCAATTTATATAGTTACAAATTAAATTAAATAAAAATAAAATATTTGCCTTGAGGGTAAGTTGTTTTGCATGTAAAACACGTAAATAAACTTTCCATTGAGGACTTAAAAAATTATTATTAGACTTGAGGGTCCAATAAAAAAATTCATCGTGAGTGTTTGGTTATTTTTTAAAAATATTTGTTGATGTTTGACACGCTTAATGATTTTACGTATTTATATAAAAGACTTAATTATCGTACATGTCTTAGTTTACACTTTTGACATTTAAGTCCCTCAAGTATCGATTTCAACCATCGGATTCTTGGGGTAAGTTTTTAAACAAATCGATTTTTCGTCCTATTTTTGTTAGTCAAAAGACGGAATGGTGCTTACGCAGATTTTAGATGTCATCTCAACGCGATTGGCTTCCTCGTGGCATGAAATTTTTTCTCAAAATTTTAATATTAGTCCCTAAAGTACTGATTTCAACATGAAGGTACCTGAGGTACACTTTTACAATAAAATTGGTCAGCGAAGTTCAATTATCGTTAGCCACCTAAAGGAGAAGTGTCCACATGGATTGGAAAGAGAAGAATATAAAACTATTATGCAACTTTCAAATTCCATTTTTATTTAAAAAATATTACTTTTATTTATATAATCATTTTTATTAATTTTGTGTTGGAGGGGCATTTTTAGTCATTTTGCATACGGTTTAACGGCCAAATTTGGGGTGGGCAAATCTTCCACTGGTACCGGGTCATGCCACAGCCCACCTTATACATGCCGGAACCAAATCCGGAACCGGTATACAATATATGAAAATACCGGTACCGGTAATTCCGCCGAAACAAGGTAGAATTCCGGTACCGGATATTTTTTTAAAAAAATATCCAAAACGCACAGTTTTGGATAGGACCAAAAGTCCTAGTGTGACACCACAAGTTGTTTATGTGAGCCTAGGGGGTAAGTACTGGCACGGGTCGTGACACCTAGGGTTTTTTTTCAAAACCCTCCGGCCTCCCACCTTTCATTCGATCGTTCAACGTTTTTTCACTGCTCTCTCTCACTCACGCCTCACTACTATCTCTCACTCTCTCTCACGCCGCATTGCTCTCTCTCTCACCTCACGGCTCAAGCAACTCTCTTTCTCTCTCTAATTTATCGAGCTCATCTCTCTCTCTCCAGTCTCTCACGCTCTCTGCGAGTCTGCCCTTTGGTCTTGGTGGACAGTGGTCGTTGTAACTCCGTGAGCTTGTGACGCCATCGAAGGCTAAAGGCCAACTGCCTCTCCGCCGAAACAGGGCCAACGGAGACTCTCTGCCTCTCCATTACACTGCATTTATTCCTCTCGGCCTTATCTGGCTCTTTCTCTCTCTCGATTTCGAACAACTGTACCTCTCTTTTTAAGTTTATTTTTTCAATTCTATTTTCATTACAATTATTTGTTAGTTGTTCTTAACTTCTTCATTTCATTTTCTGTTAAGTAATTATTATTTTTAGTGCAGGTTACAAGATTGGATTTGTGAAGTTTGTCGTGTGTGGTCAGACTGGCCAGTGCATTGCATTGAGGTAAAAATTCATTCACTTATTTAGTTAATTATTTATTGTAGTTCATTAGTTAATTTAGAATTTTAGAGTATAAATTAGGTTGTAAAACTGTGGAGGATGAGCTTGATTGAATCATTGGAGGATTTCGTTTTGTTTAAAGTTGTGAATCTGTTTGCAATTGGAGGATGGGCAGTGGGCGTGATTGATAATTGATTGGATATATTTTAATGCAATTTGATTGTGAAATTGTTTAGCAATTTGAATGCAATCTAAATGTAGCATTTTGAATGCAATAAACTTGTAGAAAGGTTTAGTTTTAAAATGAGTATGCTAGTTTTAAAATGACAATTTGAAATGTTTAGTTTTAAAATGAGTATGCTATAATTTTTTTTTTCAAAACTTTTTGTCTTCTGAGATGATAAGGGGATGTGGTTGGGGAGACAAAGATAGATAAGTATGATGAGAAGAAGGTTAGGAGGGTCATCGCTCAATTCATAATCATCGATGAGTTATCATTTAGGGTGGTGAGCAAGGATGAGTACAAAGATATGATTCATGAACTTGAGCCCCGATTTATGATGTCTTCTCGATACAAAGTAATGAAAGATTGTATGAGTCTTTATGTTGATGAGAATAATAAGTTGAGGAATATCATTTTGGGAATGCGTCCTAGGATTTGTGGACATTCATGAAGATGCTGAACGTGAACATGAGATTGGTGATAGAACAAAATATTTGGAAAGTTATAATGTGGAAAAACGTCAATGCTTTCTTTCTTTAGTTCATTTTAATTGTTACATGTTTTAAAATGTTCTTTTTCTAAATACTCTTTGTTTTCAGTCATGACTAATAATCCTACACAACTGATGTCTATTATCTCGGTCTCCAACACGGATATCGTGACTTTTGACGTGGACGATTAGAGGGAGATATTTTTTTTCATTTCAATTGTTATAAAATACAATATGAGTATTAGAATATAGGTTTTATTATTCTATATTTTAGACATTATGAATATGAATATTATTCTATTATTCTATAGTTTACAAAATACAATATTAGTGTATTTTTTTTTACTTTCATGAAAAATGCCCATAATATTAGATTAATAATTATTAGACTTAGAATATTAGATAATGAGATTGATTGGTAATTAGTAATTTGGATTTTGGGAGTGTGTTGTATTTTGTTATTTATTTAACTATGAGTATCAATAAATATAAACAATTATTTTTTGGATTTGGAATTTTTTTAATGATGAACATGGTGTTGTGCACATATTTCCTATTTTTCATCATTTTGTAAAATTGATCATTTTGATATGGTGATATTTTATTGTGTTTGGAAAATGGAAAATAATCAATTAGGTGTTATGTTATACATTTGTTAAAATTTAAATTAGTTTAGTCATTAGTGACCAATCTTTTGTAGTTGGTCATTAAATATTATGGACATAAATAAAAAGACCATACAAAACTAATACTATCATAATCATATGATATGATGTTTTGATTAAATGACCAATATTTTATTTCATTCAATTAAACTATCAAATTTGTAATATTTGCAGATTTTTTTTTTCAGAATGTAAATTTGTATTATTTGTAGATTTTTTTATATGTTTATTTGTAATTTATAAATTTGTTATTTACAATTTTGTATCATTTTTCTTTCATTAGTGTATGTATGTGATTTATTAATTTAATGCAATTGAAACAATTATAGAATTGTAATATGTAAATGAATTAAAAATTATTGGATCCAACATGCAATCTAATGTCCAATTAAATTTTGTCATTTTGGATCCAAAATCCATTTTAAAAATCTACCTAAAAAATCAAGTCTAAGGCCAATTGTATAGTAACTAATAAGTCCAAAATCAGAAGCCCAAAAAATTAAAATTTTGGGCCCAAAACGGGCCTAAAATCAGCTCATATATATAGTTGCCAGAATTTCGGTAGCTGTCGGACTGGAATCGGATGCCAATATAGGCATCCAGTTATTACAGGTACCAGAGCAAAAATTTTAACCTAAGCCAAATCAAATAGAAGACAATAATTGATTGTTTTTTAAAACACATGAGGTGAAATAAAATAATTTGGAACTTGAGGGAGGCTTAGTGATTTTTACTATAGATATGAGGCGTCCAATAATGTTTAAAAAAATTAGTTTACAGAAAATTCGAGCTTAGTTTGTTTTCGAAAAAATAATAGAGTTTTTATTGTTGACTTGAATTTTTTTTTACTTTGAGCTCATTTTCAGGTGTTTGCTAAATCCCTAAAAAAAAACTAAAACAAAATTTTTTTTACAAGTAAAGCAAACAAACTATGTACGATAAAACTAAAATATCCTTAATAATAACTGTTAATTTAAAATTAAACGTAAACTTCAACTTCAATAATCTCACTTAACAGCATCTATAGCCAACAAAGTGCTTTACTTCAGATTGAATTAGTACTATGTACTCTCTCCCTGACCTACTGTATAATTAAAAAAGTATTAATTATAATACTTCTAATTAAAAATTAAACATATACTTCAAAAATTTGATATATGAAAATTAGTAAAAAAATGAAGAAGAAGATAATTCAAGTAATTTTTTTTAAAAAAAAATTATTTTGATAAAAAATAATTTAATAAAAGAAAATATTGTTTTTAAATTATTTTATCGGGTCAAATATATGTGCTACCAAAATTATGGGAGGAAAAAAAAAACAACCGAGTCGCCAAGAAACTGCTTACTTCAAATTGAATAAGTACTCTCTCCTTAAGAGCATTCCTAACAGCTTATTCAAATTTAGATATCTATTTTAACCAAAAAGTACACTTCTCTATTTTAACTATTAACTTTTTAAAAACATTTTCAGCAGCTTCTTTATTTTAACAATCTATTTTTACTACTCCATTTAAATATTATTTTTCAAAGTATTTCTGTATTCTTTCTCTAACATTTATATTTTTGAATATTCGTTTTATCGGTCATATTTTTGAATATTTGTCTTATCATGAAAAGGTCGAATTTTTTAAATTTTGCCTTTCCCAACGATCGGAATTTTTTAAATTTGTCTTATCCTAACGGTCATATTTTTAGATACTTGTCTTATTCCAACAATCATATGTTTAAAATGTTCAATAAAAACAAGTGCACAAAAAATCCAAATACCTAGAATACAAGAGCAAATCACGCA
The DNA here is from genome assembly GCA_963930655.1 of Myrica gale. NCBI lineage: Eukaryota > Viridiplantae > Streptophyta > Magnoliopsida > Fagales > Myricaceae > Myrica > Myrica gale. Next base: position 8,132,322 of record OZ005606.1, on the reverse strand, counting down.
AGAGCGACAATCCTGTAGGAAAGAGCTGCAAGCTAACATGATTTGTGGAGCATGCAATAAAAGACCCAATTGAATGAGAAGGAAAAATGTTTGTTTGTTTTTTTGTCTAGGGTGGGGGGTGTTGTTTGTACTTGAGTTTCCAACTAATCAATATAAAAGCTTCCACCATGATCACCAGTGGCGGATCCAGAATTGAAGTCTTAGGGGGCGGAGTCAAAAAGGGAAATATTCATTTTTTTAAAAAAAATATTTTGAATGTAAAAAAAACTTACAAAAAAACATTCAAAATCTCAAAAAATTCAATACTACCTTCAACACATTTTCACATAAACTCCAATATTTTTTAAAACATATACCATCAAATCATTCTGCAACTTCATCACTCGACAGTTATATAGAAAATAATATAAATGTTTACTCTGCATTGAAATTAGCAATTAAAGGAGGGGAAAAAATTGAGATCGAAAGAGATTTGAAGTTAAAAAAGAAAATGAACTTACATATACTGAAACAACGTCAAAATAAAATAAAGAAAAAAACCAAGTTAAAGTTGTCATATGTAAAGCCGCATAAGAAACTTAGTGGGTTAAGTGATTTCTTTATGTTAACTTTTTTAAAGGAGAGACAAAATCTATAGGTTTTTTAAAGTGAAATTGAGAGAAATAAATAACAAAATAAAAATAAAAATCAGTTTTTAGGTCATAAAATAAATTACATTTATTGGTGAAATTTTAATTTCATTAGCATTTATTATTTTGAGGGATAAATGATATTTAAATGGGTAAAAATGGATAGTATTTTTGGCCTTGCAAAAGAGATTTTTTTTTTCAAAATATTTGAAGGTGTAAAATTGAGATGAGATAATATTTTTAACCTTAAAAATATTTGAAAAGAAAAATTTCATCATTTTTGGGGCATTTTTGGCCGCCCCTGACTATCACCATGACTAATGAAAGTTTTGAACTTGCAAAGCAAAACAACCATCCTAGGAGCAACTAACTCGAAAATTCTTAATTCGGAGGGCTGGGAGGAAGAAAAGAAAAAGAACGAGAGAGGGAGAGCGGGAGAGTCGGAAGGAAAAAAAAAAAGAAAAAAAAATATTATTATTTTATGATGATTAAGTGACTGTTCGCACCTTAAACTTTTTGTTAAAATTGGTTAAATTAGATAAGTTATTAGGAATTTTTTCCCCCTTTTTTGTTAAATTGTTGGAATAGAGAACCTGTAACAATGCTCATACCTACTATAAAGCATCAAGCTTAAAATCGCTTAGACCTTTGCTCTACTTCCCTATCTGCAAAATTACGATCTCTTGTTTCCACAAGGTTTGCATCTCATGCCCTAGTTTCCTGTGTGCGAGTCTCTCTTCCTTCTCTCCATCCCTTCGATATTGATAATATTCTTGTTCAGTTTTGGGCTTTTTATGTTTTAGGTTCGAGCTTGCTTCAATGGCTTTTGTTATTTTCAGCTTTACCAAACCCTCCAACTGTTTCTCCGATTCGACAACATGCCTGTGCTTTTTTTATTTCCCTCTTCTATCTGGTTGCACCTTAGGCTTTGGTTCTCCATAATTTGAAAGAATAGGCTGAATAGGTGATGGTGAGGCGTTTAGTCCTAATTATTAGTTTAATGGAATGGTTCATGTTCTGCTATTCTATACGATCCTTAGTTTCCTCTTAATATTAGTCATTGATTAGGTTACTTGGATCATACCACTGGTTATTCGCCATCATCCCGGTTTGTTTTATTTATAATTTGACAAACTTCGGCCTCTGTTTGTTTGGACAGTAAATGTTATCAGGAGATGTCATGGAGGGGAAAACGATTTTTTTTTTTAAAAGCAGATGTTGTTTGCTGAAGCTAATGGAAGTCAGAGTAAAAATTCCCCTTAAGTTTTTAAGCGCAGATAGTCATTAAAAAAGAATTGAGCGTCAATTGGCCTTTTTAGCCCTTATTCCCAAAAATTCGTGATCCATGAATTTGCTGGCTGATAATGCAAATGCTTTTAAATGTTGGGGGCATTATCTCTTGATGGAAAAGCTACCATTACACTGATTTACCCCGTTTTCCCTATGGAGTTCTTGTTTCCTCAATGGAAAAAAGCTTCTCTATTCGGATTCAAAAGAATACTAGCTGTCCTAGGACTAGCTACTACGTGGTTTCGACATCTCATTCTTCAATTGAAACGTGTTTTACTATTCTGGTATTTATCAGGTGCCTTATGATATGTTATTTGTTTCTAAATAAATAAAACAGTATAGGTGACACTTTTCTTTTCAATCATGTCTATTGGTACTCATTACATAAGATTGTAACTTCCCTAGCCAATATTCTGACCTGAAGTGTCAAGCCATTGATGCTTCTTGTCACTCTTGGAATCTCATAGTTGATATGCTGCATATTTGATCTTGGCACCCTGAGTGCATAATTGTCCTGTGGTATTTCAAGCATTGTATTGTTCTTCTTCTCATGTTTGCTGCTGCTGCTGCTGCTTCTCATTGGCAACATCAAATTTCTGAGCATAGTGCTTTTTTTCTTTTGAACTATTTGATGGTGGGACTCTCTGGAAGTAATCTTGGTAAATATATTGGTTAATGGCTTGAAGCGATATCCTGAAATGTGTTAGAAATTGTTGGCGCCTAAGTTCTGGTTGCCACTTTGCAATTGGTGGCAAGGAGGTTAAGGAACATATGCACCTGAACTGAATGCACAGATAAGAATTTTTGGAAGTTTTCTTATTCACTGTAAGTGGCAGGATAAGACTCATGCAGCCATGGAGTGCCAATATTTATTGTGGTTAGCCCTGAGATAAGTATTAGTTGGCAATTTCACCCAGTAGGTGTCATTTGTTGGACTTATGCCTTCCATTTGTATGTGCTTTGTTGAATGCTGGTATCATCTTGCATTCTGCCTCTGAAATGTGTTTATTATGTGTTGGATGAAATTCTGCAGCAGATAAAGGGTTCATTACTTTTTTTCTAATTATATTATTCTCCATACTTTTGCAGCCATGGACATAGAAGATGTCACGATGGAAAGCTCTATTTCATTTCTTATTCTCAGTTCAGTAGAATCTAATCAGAGAGAAGAGGTTCTTTCCCCAGAAGAAGATGCTTGGGTTGACTCCTGCCTCATCGAAGATACTGAAAGTTCAGATGGTAGTTGGGATTCTCTAAAAGATGCCTTACTAGAAATTGTCAGTTCCCAACCTTTCAATTCCTCTGCTGCAGTAAGTGGTGGTTTTCCTGAAGGAACTGATGTTGAAATACTTCCTTCCTGGGAGCAGGCAGAGACTGTGCAGTTCCAAGGGAGAACTGATGATGACCTTCCTCTCGTTTTCCCAGAAGAGGAAAGAGATGGTGATTCTCTTCCAGTCACGTTGAAGAAGAACAGTTGGGCATTAAGTTTTGAGGGAAATCCATTTCTGCCAACTTACACAGAAAGCCTGAAAGAGAGTGTGAGTATAGAATCAAAGCTTGATTTGGGCTCTCCAGCTTGTGAGATGGAGCTCTCAACTGAGGACATCTTCAGGGTCTGGGATTTGAACATACCAGCTGAGGATGATGAACTTGGCAAACAATTCAACAAGGCCCTTGTGGAAAGTTCCTTGGAATCAACTCCATCAGCTTTTAATGATTCAGGAGTGTGGAAAGATTTGGAAGAGAATTCTCTTGAAAATATAGTTGCTTGCATGGCAGACCTGTCTCTAAACTCAATACTCTAGTTAAACAATTGTGCAGGTTTTCCTTGTCTCCTTTTTTTTCGGTTTTTTTTTTCCTTCTGTGCTGCTGACATATGGTTCCAAGTTGTATCATTGAAGAAGTGACGAGGCATTGATAATAGAAACAGCCTTAAATATAAAATGAGTTTTGCGAGGAAAAAAGGGGTGGCTGAAAGTTAGACAATCCTGTGCTTGAATCTGCCTAACCTTTAAGGTGCCTTACTGGGCAGAAACATATTTGAAGATTCTTTTGATGTCTCCACTGGTGTTATACCAGTTTAGGTTCATGGAAGATCAAACACCCAGAAAACTTCTCACATAAAACTTCTCACATATTTGTTTTTCCATCTTAATCCGGAATTGCGATGATTTCTTCATGTGAGAGACCCACGCATTAATCTTCAAAACTTGTGTCTAGAGAGAGAGGCTCTGCCCTCTCTCTAGACTTTTACCATCTCTCCCCTTAGCCGCCCCCTCTCCCGCCGGTTGTAAGCGGTGGGAGGAGCTCCGGCTCCTCCCACCGTCCCCTCTTCTTCTTCCTCCTCTCCCGAGCTTCCTTCCCCCTCCCCTCTTTCTTTTCTTTTTCCCTTCCTTCTCTTTTCTCCCCTCTCCCCCTGTTTTTGTTCGGATCATTGGTGGTCAGATCCTGGTGTTCCCTTGTGTCACCGGTGAACACAGCGTCGCCAGATGCCACCTCCTCCTCCAGCCGAGCACAATCGGTCTGGTCCGGCAGCCAGTCGACGGCGAGTGGCGTTTCACGCGCCGCGCGTGGATCTCACGCGCGGCGCGTGGATCTCTCTTCCGGCCTGCTGTCCGACGGTTTTGTGCTGCTACGCGCCTCGTGGCGGGTTCCCCCTTCCTTCTCCGTGCCTGCAGACGCTGTTTTGATACCTTCCGGCGGCGCGTGGTGGTCATGCGCCGGTGCATCTCATTGTGTTGCCGGTGTTGTGGCTGCTTTGTTTGCTGTGGTGGAGTGCGATCCGTCTTCTCTGTTGGGGGTTTCGTTGTTTGTTGGTTTCTGTTTGGTTGTGTTTTGTTTTGTTTAGGTTTGGCTGTGTTTAGTTTAGGTTGTTTTGGTCCGGCTCCTGCGTGAGCTTGTTCTGATCCCTTGTGGATTTTGTCTGCCCTTGCATGGGCTTTCTGTACCGGGCTGTGGTGCTTTCTTTACTGGCTTGTAATGGTCCTGGTAGCTTTGTCTATCGCGTCCGGCCGCCGCTCCCACTGCTTTGCATTGAGCATATAGTGGCTTCAACCGATCCGTTTTAGGATCCCGCCGGTGTTTATCGCCTGGTCTTGTATCGGTTCCTTTTTGGAACATGACCTAGGAAAAAAAAAAAGCGATGATCTCTTCATGCATAACCTTTTATTTGTATTTTCTTTTCATTGTCTCCATATGAAAATTGAATGAGGGCTTTCCCTGTTATTTCATTGGAGCGAGGGCTTTCCCTATTCAAATGCAGCAGGTGTTTGCAATCTTGAAAGTGTGTAAATGCTGGGACTGAAACCCTAAAGCTTCACAAATTGGGGGTCTTTAATTGGAACTGTACAGTACACTTCTATGAATTCTTCATTCAAGCAAAAATCTGAATTGGGGTCCTCAAATGTACAAAACAATTGGAGGAACAAACCACATATCGTTGGCATTTTCCATCCACCATGCGTATGCACATTGCCAAGGGCCTCTGTAGTGGACCCAACCAATTATAGGGGTACGTACACTCTGGTCTCCCTGGCATGAAAAATCATGATATAGTCACGTGAAGCAGCTGAGCCGGCAAGCTATCGACCGTTGACAGGGAAAAACACAATCTCACGAATCCTGTAATAATTAAACCATGGCCATTAGTCAGTAAGAAGCAAAAATTCAAAGCAAGTGCAATGGCAGCCTCATACCTAATTTCCAGAGGAATCTCCTTAAAAACTAATTTTATTTTTTATTTTTTATTTTGCTGAATAAAACAAACAGAACACCCAAATTCACGACGGTATATTACAAAACCGGATATACTCGGAAACACTACCACTATCAAAGAACCCAAAACAATCAAAATGAGCCACCCACTTGGCAAGAGAATGCGCCGAGCCATTGCATCTTCTAGGAATCCAAGCCACCTTCCACTCCTGAAGGTCTCCAAACTCAACCTCATCGAATCAACCAATCCAGAAATAGCCTAAAGGCGAGGTAGATTTGGAGAAATCACCTTATTACAAAGCAGCAAAGAGTCGCTCTTAAAAAGCACCTTTGACCAGCCTCACTTTTGTGCCAACGACAACGCCTCAGCCAAGGCGCATGTCTCCCCAATCAACGGGTCCATAGCTGCTAAACGCTCCGTGTATGCAATACAGAGAGAACTAGAAGAATCTCTAACTGAGATTGCTATGTATGACTCCAACTGACGGATAGCTACATCCGTATTAATCTTCAACCATCCAAATGGAGGGGAGTCCAACAACGACCAGCACTACGATCTACTCCCACCCAAGCACTCAAATGTTCAGCATACCTCCTACGAACACCCGCCACCAAGCCCTGTACATAAAATCGGAACACCCTGATGCACCAGCAGGTTCCTTGCATGCCAAAGGCTATCGAAAACAATAGCCTTAACAACTCTGATTCGATTCAGTCCACGTTGAACGTGATACATTTGTCTATACTTCCAACACAAGGGAAAATTTCACATCATTTTTTTTAGAGTATATTTCCATGCTTTTACGAGGTGGGAAAAAACCCATCCATTTCAACCACGTATGCAGCATGACAAGTCAGCAAGTTATCATCCACTTGGCATATCATTATAGGTTGGCTCACAACAGCCTCAAATGGGACATCTTTGATGGTACACGTACAGTTATATATACGCTAAACGAGTGCATGTGTGGTAAAGAGGCTCAAAGAGGAGGAGATAAGATTTATAGTGCTGGTTGAGCAGCCATCTGCAGCAGGCAAAACAATGGCGTCGGCATCTCTCCTCAAGTCATCTCCCGTCCTTGACAAGCCCGAGTGGGTGAAGGGCCAGACCCTCCGCCAGCCCTCTGTCTCCGTTGTCAGATGCCACCCCACAGCCCCATCAGCCCTTACTATTCGGGCAGGTTCCTACGCTGATGAGCTCGTCAAGACCGCGGTATGTCTACGAGGTTTTCTTCACTTCGCTGTTACTTGAATTTTAACTTCTTATATTCATGAATAGTTAAGTACCTCTCTGTGCTCGACAATTGCTTTTAAAAAGTTCATTAAGAACTCGTAACTAATTTCGACAACTTTCAAACATGTCGAAACACATTGAATGGAGTCCAGTTTGTAGTGTAAGAAGTAAGTTGAATTCCCACTTCTTTCCAAACTCAAATTATGCGACATGTAGATGAATTTGAACTTAGTAGAGGCTCAAATAGTTCACTTTGATTCCCCAAGAACATCTAATACGGGTTGAACCACTAAGAAGTTGTTTTTCCTCGGTATAGAAAACTGTTGCATCGCCAGGGCGTGGAATTTTGGCCATGGACGAGTCCAATGCTACATGTGGGAAACGTCTTGCTTCCATTGGGCTGGAGAACACCGAGGCCAACCGCCAAGCATTCCGTACCCTCCTTGTGACCGTTCCTGGCCTGGGCCAATGCATCTCTGGTGCTATCCTCTTTGAGGAAACCCTCTACCAATCCACCACTGATGGTAGAAAGATCGTGGATATCCTCGTTGAGCAAAACATTGTTCCTGGTATCAAAGTCGACAAGGTAAGCCAATGAGAACTAGTCCTAACGTTTTGAGGCAGTTTGGTTGTTCAAAGAATTTTCGGGTTTGCCATTATAATGCAAGTATGTAGATCATTTTTTGTCTCCGAGGGCATAATATCAATATGTGGTTAAATGATGAGAACAACAGGGTTTGGTGCCCCTGGCCGGTTCCAACAATGAGTCGTGGTGTCAAGGTCTTGATGGCCTTGCTTCTCGCACAGCTGCTTACTACCAGCAAGGTGCTCGTTTCGCCAAATGGTATAGATCTGAGCCCCTGTTTTTGAAATATGCTCTCATGTAAATGACTATGAAATGTGACATATATCACTTTGATCGATTAGGCGCACTGTTGTGAGCATTCCCAATGGCCCATCTGCCCTGGCAGTGAAGGAAGCAGCCTGGGGTCTTGCCCGTTATGCTGCCATTTCTCAAGTAAGAATACTAATTGCAGAGATACGCAGAAGTAGATAGCATTTTATAAGAAGTCTTTTTGGTTGCATTTTCCTCTTATATATAGCAATGGAAATGATATCATATGCTAATGAATTCTGTTGATCTCGTAGGACAATGGGTTGGTCCCAATTGTGGAGCCAGAAATCCTGCTTGATGGCGAGCACGGCATCGACAGGACTTTCGAAGTTGCCCAGAAGGTGTGGGCTGAGGTTTTCTTCTACCTTGCCGAGAACAATGTCCTGTTCGAGGGTATACTCCTCAAGCCTAGCATGGTTACTCCTGGAGCTGAATGCAAGGAGAGGGCCACCCCTCAGCAGGTTGCCGAATACACCCTCAAGCTCCTCCACAGAAGAATCCCCCCGGCCGTCCCTGGAATCATGGTAAGTGTCACAACATATAATGAAGTTCCGTTCGTAGTTCTTATCTATATGGTCATTCAAGTACTAATTGTGATGTTTGTTCATGATGAGCAGTTTTTGTCTGGTGGCCAATCTGAGGTTGAAGCAACCTTGAACTTGAACGCGATGAACCAATCACCGAACCCATGGCACGTGTCTTTCTCCTATGCCAGAGCCCTCCAGAACACCTGCCTTAAGACATGGGGAGGCAGGCCCGAGAACGTGAAGGCAGCTCAGGAAGCATTGCTTACCCGCGCCAAGGCCAACTCTCTTGCACAGCTTGGAAAGTACACTGGTGAGGGAGAGTCAGAAGAGGCCAAGAAAGGCATGTTCGTCAAGGGCTACGTCTACTAAGCTGTTTGTGCCAAAGCTATAGATGATGAAGAAGAAGTCCATGAGGGAGGAAGTAATACTAGTTTCTCTGGATTAATGTTTAATGCTTTATAGCTTGGAGACTATTTTTGCTCATGATTACATGTACTTTTAGCCACTTAATAAACTTCTTGATGACTAGATTAGGCACCGCGCGCGGCTTAAAAATATGCATCGATCATTATCCGATCAACTCCTCACCGTGCATAAATAATAAAACATCAATTGATCAGTTAAGTTAAGCATAGCTGTTTAGCTCATCTACCTAGTCCACAGCCAGTACTAGCTTAGAAATCTAAGATTTAGGCAACATGCACCTCCATAAGTCCATTAGCTTAGCATTTGAAGTATCAGTGTAGCTGAAGTCTTACAACATGCCGAGAAAGGTTGGATTACTATAGCACTGCCCTTAATCTTGTTCTAGTAACGAACTAGGGTTATTTGGATACTGCTCTGACTTCTACTGTAGATGTTAAGAAGGCATCTGACGTATTCATCCCGCCGCTGCACCTGGTATGTGTCGTAACAAGTTACAAATGTATATCAAAGGCGATTCAAGACAAGGTATGAAAGCGCCGAAATGTTATCGGTAGGAGATACAACGAAGGAAGGCCGCCATAACAGACCAACAAATGTAAGAGGTCTTTCCCTGGAGAGTAAATTCTGAAGGGGTTCAGTTGTTTTCATTTCCCTAGATCTCTTGGAATTCCCTGCAATTCAGTTTCAGCAAAGTTACGGTGATTGCTTTGAGAGATCGCACTAACAATTCCGTTGATTTATCATTATTCTTTAAAGATCAACACTGTTATTGGTTTTTCAGTAAAATCTTCAGCTAATCTACTTTGCACAAGGAATGTAACAGACAAAACCTAACCCATAGAAAATAAGTAACTATGTAAAGAAGGTTGCTGTAAGCCATTAGTCGAGTCCAACGGGCAAGAGGCGCAAGAAGCATTTCCAAGAAACACCTGCAGCTACAAGGTAGAAGCAACTGAAGGATTCATCAATATCCCAATGCACATTAGAAATATGGTCACTAAGAATCTTGAGTCACCACTTCATTAATGCATTGGTAAAAGAATTGCGGTATCAAAATTTTCAAACAAACGCTAAAAATAAGGGCTCCTGTGAGAATGAGCTAATGATGCTACGAGGCTCAGATAAGAGAATTATTATACTTTATTTTGACGATTCACCATTATAAACTGAAAGGACTGATGACTACTGACCATGGAGATTATAATCTCCTTGTCGGACAAATAGGGGTAGTTGTTCACTTTCTCTATTTTCAAACATACATCAGATTGGAGAAAAGGCTGCACTCTACCTTACTCAATTTAGTTCATTATTTTCATCGACTGGTCCATCAAACTCATTACTTTAGACAAAGCATAGAAGGTTAAAACAGACCCACTTTCCACTTCAACTTCCATGCATACAAGATGTAACTTTACTTTTCTCCCTAAGGTAAAGAGAGATTCATAAGATCCGGAAAACGAATGTCAGTTAGTCAACTATTGACTGTAATTACGATACCATCAGTACATAAATTGGAAAGCAGCATGAAGGGCATTGGAGCAATGGCAACTCATCTCCAAACCATATAGGAGGCCCTATATAGCGAGAAACTACACAATTCCTTCAACAGCTTCTATAATGTTGCGGTTTTGTGTGGTAATTTAATATAGGCATATTGAGCCACAAAACAGCAGTGATTCCATCAGCCCTTAGAATTTAAGGAACGGTACGTACTGCATATACATTTCCCTTCATTTCGTTTTTCTTTCTTTTTCTCTTTTGTTAGGGGAGGGGGAAGGGCAGGGGGGAGGTGTAGTAAAGTTCAAACTGAATATAAACCGAAGTATCCACTGTATCCTCCTAATCCATAAAAACATAATGCCAATGCCACAGAACAAGAAAGAGCAACATTAATGAACCATATCGGTATTCAGTATGATAATGTACCTTGCTCAATTTTCAGGCTCTCCTTTCGATCCCGCAGGAACCACACCTGCAGATTCTTTATTAGTGCCGCTCACAAGATCCATGCCCTGTTCCTAGAATATGAAAGCATCCACAATATTTATTAGTATGAAATAACAAGAGCATTAAGAAACCAGCAATTAAGTCAAAAGCGACAGAATGGTGTCCCTGTTAAAGAACTAGTGACGAACATGAGCATTGAAAGAATAAATACCTGGTTTGTCGAAGCTTGCCCATGCACCCGTTGGGGCCTGATATTAAGATCAATCATTTGGTTTTCCATCTTGCCATCACCGTCAATGTTGTTGTCTTGCACTGGAACTGGAGACACCCTGTGATTCTGCTGATTCTCTCTAGCTATGAGCTTAGGTGGCCAACTCTGCTTTCTTCTTGCTTCATTTGGATCATGTGGTTGCAACCCTAGTTCCTCCAAACGGCCAGGTTTATCCGCTGGAAACTAGAAGGAATACCAGGAACCGATTCAGGTGGCCTAATAAAACACATATCCTAACCAGTACTTGCTTGTACAGAGACACAAACCTCAACTCTCTGCCTCAGTAGGAGATATCTCCCGTGGGTTCTTTTACCACCAACATGCACAATCATATCGCATTGCAGACAAAGAGAAGTACCATCTATCTCACAGTAGAAAAAAGCTATGCACATGTTTCATGGGAAAAATAAAAATAGAAGTCAAAGCCTCATACAAAATGTTCGAAGTGCAAATTATTGCAAGTTTAAAAAAGATTAAACATGAAAAACATAGCACAGCAGGTGCATTTTCACATATATCACAGCGTGGGACGTCAGATGGAGCATCAAGCCCGACCCGTACATGTCTATTAGCAAGCTTGTTACACAAATGGACCTACATGCCCAGAATACAGAGAACTATGTAATTCTACTACCATTGTTTGATCTGAAGACAAGTGAAAGCAAAAAATTTCGTGTTTTACAAAAGCATGAGTGCACTATTATCAACATAACTCCTATTGCCTAAAAAGCAATATGAAGTAAAAGAATGTGAACTTATGAATTTGACAAATAGAAGAACGGACGTCAAGAAGGTACCCTCATCTCCCATTGCAGGCTTTTTTATTTAAAAAATGCAATTCAAAGAATCCATTCAAGTTCAATAAAAAGGGCCTTATGCGAGTCCCATCAACCAAATCTGAACACTCCAAAATGGGCACTGGACAGTAACTAAATCAGTCAAGTACTAATTGTTCAAATTAACTTTGCAGTAATGAGATCAGGTAACATACATGTGGACATGCCACAACTTACGAAAAGTAAATGCATATTAGAAGAAGGGAAATTAACATTTTAGTCCTTAGGTTTCTACCACTTTTATTTTTTAATCCTTGAATTTAATTTTTTCAGATTTTAGTCCTTTGGTTTTCATTTTAGAAAAAAAAGGAGTGATTGATTGAAAAAAAGTATGGCAAAGCTTCTTGAAATTCCTTGAGAGACTTGATTTCGGGCTAACTATAGCGCAAAGTTGTATCTCTGAGGTCAATAAGATCCAGAAAGCTTATCAATCCCAGGGGTGCAGATCAGATCAAGATATATAAATTATTGTGCGTCGAATAACATCAATAAGTTTAGTTTCAGAAGATAGAATGTCTAATGTGTTAATGTTCAATTTTCAATACAAGTCAAGCACAGATTAAGATTCACCATCCATTGCTCCGGGGCAAGTTAACAATTGGAACTAAATTACCAATATCAGGATCCCCACAATTGGTACTAATTGTGGGGATTATGTCATGATCTAAATTCGACCGGAATGACGTCCTTCTGGATCCACTTCCAAATTGCAGGCTTGTGGTGCTAGTCCTTTTTAAAATTTTGAAGCAGGTTGGACCAAATGCATATAACATTGATATTCTATCTCACTTTAGTTTTCATCATACTTTCAATGTTGAGGACTTAGTTGCCTATAAAGGCCCTCTCAGCTTTCAGGATGATCCTTTTCTTGACACCACTACATCTGACTCGAGCCTATTCCTACCCCTACACCATTACTGCCCATTGCACTCAAATGTGTTTTCCTCCTCTCTTTTGGCTTTATTCTTCTCTTCTTCCCTATTCTTTCTTGATTTCTCTATCTCATTCATATTTCTCCACTAAAGCCTGCTAATAGGACAATTACATGACACTTGAAACCAGCAAGGCCAAACCAAAAACTTCTTATTTTTCATGTAACACCTGTATATGCCATCTAACCGGTTATCCTTGATGGAAGTTTTCAAGCAATGACGTGTCAATCACTGACCATAGATAAAAAGAGTCGTTGTGTTGGAAAAATGATCTCAACGCCCTGAGCAAAACCTATTAGCAATCACATAAGAGTGAAACTCATCAGGTATGAAGCTCATCTTTAACAAAGACAGTCATCAAACCAACGTGAGGGAGGAAGAAAAGATAAAATCAATTGAATTGAAGCCAAATGTAGGCCGAGGACAACCTTCTATTCGAGATGGACAATAAGGGCATTGAGATTGATCGAACTGCACCTATGTGAGCGAATGAGCGAGCGATAAAGATAGAAATCGCAATGAGACCAGGTGAATTACCATATGGACGAGGGGACGACACAAGAGATTCGTAGATTTTGCTTGGCAAGCAATTTACAGCTTCTCTACACATCTAGATAAAAATTTAGAGTAAACCCTGTTTGGGGTCCACACTTATATAAGAAGATAGACTTAGAATAGAAGTAAATTTATTCTCCTCATTTCAAGTTTAGAGTTTTCTCTTAGGGTTTCTTTTTGTATTTTTTCCTATAAATAGAGGCTTATGTTATAGGAGAAAAGTGGGACGTGAGACGTGAGTCTTGGACAAAGAGAGTGTGGTGTGGCTATTGTATTGGACGAATAGAGTGATTTTCTTAAACGTTCTTAATAAAATTGTTATGAGGTGGACGTAGGCCTGATTGAGGTCGAACCACATAAATTCTTGGTGTTCATTTCTTTAATTTTTGTGCCGCTTTTTCCAACAAGTGATATCAGAGTCTGGTTCAAAGAGCCGAATTGGTTTTTCGTGGGAAGAGAGAAGGTCCGAAAATTAAAAGTGGTCCGATCAAAGATGAGAATGCTCCACACTTACTAAATCAAATTGAAAATCAATAACGTACAAACCCCAACACGCGTCTTTAATCTAATAAAGGAGAACTTGTCGTGAGTTAGTTCATCGAATTAAAGTTGATAATTACATCTTTCTAACCCCCCGTGTTGGTGGCGTAACTTCAGCTATCAGAATTGATCAATCATTGTACATTATAGCCAATCACTCTAACAAAAGCCTCCCAGCTGGCAGGTGAATTCCTCAACCCACTCTCCAATTATACTCCAAAGCATGTGATAGGACACGTAGGTGAAGTTTGTTTGTTAAAACTTAAAATGTTGGGGGTGAAGTTTGTGAAAAAGTGAAGAGAGAGATAATTAAAATGAATTTTTTTATATTTATTTAGAGTAAAAAATTGATGATTTAATAAGGAGAAATATAATTTTGTGGTATTATTTTATTGAGGCCAAAATGTTGTGGAAACTATTTTTAGTTGGGTTTTAATCACTTGATTAGTGCATCAGTTGCGTGAATATTCTACAAATATCACTATCTTATTTTTGTCCATATGCATTCTCTAGTAAGATCTAACTGTCAAGATTTTGTCACTTAACATAATTTTTGCTTGTTTCAACTATAATATCTAACTAAAAAGGAGTAAATTGATGAATTTTGCTGTAATGAAATGTGATTAATTGGTTTAAAATATAATTTGGGGACTAAAATAAAAGTTTTTCTAATAAAAAATGCATGTTCGTTTTGGTGAGATTTTTAGGATTTGAAGTGTTTTGAGAATTTTTAGGAGATGTTTAAGTTTTATTGGTATTTGTGTAGAAGATGTTGACTTTGTATTAACGTTTGTAAAAAAATGTAGTATTGAGTTGTATTGGTATTAGTGTATAATTAATTTTGAGATTATAATTTTAAAAAATTTGATTTAAATTCTTAAGATTTTGACAAAACGAACATTCCCTTAATCAATTGGAAAAAAAAGGCTAATCCTTAACTTTGATTTGACGTAATTAAGAATGTTAATCCAACGCCACTCATTTTGCCAATACTTTTTCCTAGTGCGTCTGTCGTGTTTCTACTTGGGTCATTCCTCGGCTTCATCATTAAAATCAGAAAAAGCTTAATGGTCTGGGCCTTGGCAAAGCCCCTACTACGCCGGACTTCCAACTCTCAAGTGATCCCAAGCTACAAGACAATTATTCATAACTCCCCTCGCACCCCAACAACCAAAAGAACGACAATAATGAAACAGCGTACTTTCCGCCGATTTAACTGCCGATGTCAATTTCAAAACATATGATCCGCAGATGTCAGTCGTCCAATGGATAGGAATTTCCGGTGTAAAGAATCTGAAGATGTCCCCTGACCAATTGAAGGAGTGGGTCCTGGGGAAACATGGGGAGTAACGTTGCTCGGAGCTCTGAAACCAAATGTTCCTGATTAGAAAGGCGCTGCCTGACTGCTTAAGTCGCATATCTATTAAGTATTAAGCATCAGATCACAGAGGTTGCGGAGATCTCTCTCTCAGCAAGGAACACGCGGGCATTTGGTTCTACATTCCATGTTAGTGTTTGTTTCCTAACATTTTAGGGTTTTGAAATTTTTACTAAAGCAAACATATTCTAAAATTTTTACAAACAAACACCATTGTATCACCAGGCAGGTCTGCTCATAAAGAAAAAAAAATGATTCCTTGTGATATTTTCCGCTTTTTAGTTGTGTCCTTAATCATTACGAGGTGGCCCCCGTCGGTTACCTATTTCTTCTCTTGCAAGTTCTTTCGTCCGTCCAACTTTTATTTTTCTCCCTACATGAAGAGCATTCTCAACCCCCAACCTAAATATACCTCTAAATTCAATTAAAACTATTTGTATTTCACGTGCTTGCTGCCATCGCGAGGAATCTATTGGACCCACTTTAGGTACGCGTGCAAAACAAACCAAACAAAGGTGTTGTCTTTGACAATGTCTGTGAATTTGTTACAGTTGTTGATCTTGTCTGCTGAATATATTTTATGTTCTTTGTCAGCTCCGGAGATGCCGCACATCGTGCCACCATCAATGGATTCTCCGATTGACCATCAGGGCATTTGATACCCAATAAATAAGCCACACTTGATAAATAACTCACAATAGGGTGGTGTTTGTTTGTGAAAATATTGAGATTTTAAAAATTTTGGGTATTGGAATTTGTGAAAAAATATAGTATTTTATAAAATATAGTATTTTATTATTGTTTGAAAATTTTGAAGAATGAAAATATTAGAAAACAAACGCCTCTAGATGTTCAATTGTTGCTATCAGAATCCTCAACAAAGGTACTTCTACCGAAAAAAACAGAAGAAACAAAGAGAGAAAATAAGCGTTCTCTCTGTCTGCAATATGATAATACATATAGTTTTAAAGTTCATGACACCTAGTCAAACCAATTGGTCTGTTAGTTTTATGTTCCAGATTTGTCATTTGGCAAAATGTTTGAAACGTTCTTCGAGAATTGAAATTTTTTTTTTTTTAAGTGCACAACAAATTTTCATTAGCCTTTTGTTTATCGCCAATCGGGGATGATGGTTAAGCGCTTTCTGCCTCTGTCTCATTATGGTTGGTAGTTTTCTAGCCGACAGGTCGCCTGAATCCCTTGTCATTGCCTTTTTACCTCAATTGTATATCCGCCATGAAAAGTTGCTCCGTGATGCACGCTAATCGCGAGTTGGTTATTGTGATAAGCATTACTGTGCTGAGCATGCTAAATAACGACTGAGATTAAAAATTTTAAAATTAAATAACTCAAATCGCGTCACAACAATTAAAATATTTTAAATGATGTGTGTAACTACAACTGTCATATCTCTAACATCTAATGTCAGCTGTCGCTTAGCATGCTCAGCACAATAATACTTAGCATAGTAACCAAACTCCGCTAATCGCTATCACACTTTCTCAACTTCGAGTTTCTTTTTTAAATAATTACCCAAAAAACAAATCGACCTTTTTCTTTTCACATTCTTTTTATTTTTTGGGTATGTTTGTGAAACGACTACGTACATTGATTGGCGGTGGAATGAACAGAAGAGTTCACATTCTTGCATCTTTACAACGAACTACGTGTTGCGGTCCACACCCATAAGAGATAGACTTGAAATAGAAGTAGACTTATAGTGGAAGTCTACTTGCTCCCTACTTCTAGTTTATCTAGGATTCTCTTAGAGTTTTCTCTTTGTATTTTTCCCTATAAATAAGAGGTTTATGTTATAGGAGAAGAGGTACGTGAGCACGTGAGATCGTGTGCATTGGGCAAAAAGAGAGGAAGAGAAAGAGGGTGGTGTAACTATTGTATTGGGGCGGACAGAGTAATTTTCTTAGGCTTTCTTAATAAAATTACTCTGGGTGGACGTAGGCCGGATTGAGGCCGAACCACGTAAATCTGGTGTTCCTTTCTTTGAATTTTCGTGACGCTTTTCCCAACACTACGTACTAGCGTACATGCTTCACGTTGAACCTTTTTCTCTAAGTAACTTTTTTCGTGAAGAGTCCACAGTTGGTGGGTTATGTTTCGTGTTGATTGTATGATATCTAGCCTGTCGTAGATCTAGAGTTTGAAGAATTATGGAAGTTGATGGAACGCGGTAGTTGTTTAGATAAATCTACCGATATAATATAACCCCTTTTTTCAGATAAATTATTAGAGTATAAAAACATGTTCAATAATGTATGTGTAATATTTAAGGGGTTTACCTTTGTCCAACTTAACTAATAATCTCAAAACAAATAAACAACACTAATGGGACAAGTTGACTCTTCCCCACCTAAAAACAAAAAGAACAAAAGCATGTTGAACGAAATAAATTGCAATGTTGCTGTTTGGGATACATTCGTCGTGCGTCCAAAGCTATATGTTCGAACTTAAATAACTTAACTGACATATTCTTCGTCTTTATGTGGAGTAGAAAGAAACACCTCCATTAGCCGTCTTAAAAGCTAATAAATTAGTACATGCCTCACCCTTTCTCACTAATTATACCTATTTTTGAAATTCAAACTTTACTATAACATAGATTTAAAAAGGATCCGTTATTTCTCATAGCACCCACCAAAAAAAGGAACGGATTCCCTCCAAATGAGGGATTTCTAAAGGCTACCAAAGACATGGTCCAGATTAAAAAAGAAACAAATCAACGGTTATGATAAATACACCTCATTTAATGAATAGAACAAGCCTTTTTTAGTCTTTTTACAAAAAAAGACTAAAAAAGGCTTGTTCTATTCATTAAATGAGGTGTATTTATCATAACCGTTGATTTGTTTCTTTTTTAATCTGGATCATGCTTTTGGGTAGCCTTTAGAAATCTCTCCTTCGAAGGAAATTCATACCCCGAAAAAAATAGCCAAATTTTAGACAATAAAATTTTAATCTATCTCAATTTCTACGATACTGTCAAAGCAATTTTAAATGCAAACACGATCCACCCATAAGCATGTCAGTTGAATAATGGTCACAAAATAACAGTTATTGTATAAATAATCACGACACGTCAATATTTGTACGAGTTAAGTTTAAAATTACAACAAATCTTAAAAAAAGACTAACCGATCAACTGATCAATTTTTCATTTAATTTGCGAGTTTTTTTAAATAAATAATAATTTAAAAATTAAGTGTGCGTCTAATCTCACTCTTAAGACCGTATGCCACTTAAAGTGGATTAATAAATACCCTGTTCATGAACATATTTATTGAGTTTTTTTAATGAGTTTTTTTTAGAGCGTTGATGCGGGTGACCGTCCCTATCTATCTCCCTTATATTAAAGATAACTTTATGAATACTTTTTAGATGTTTTGGCGTACATCTTCGACTTCAACACGTCTTACTGTTGGAGCTTGACTTCGGCCTACTTTTTTAATGTTCCTCTCCTGATGATTATAGCATTGAAAGTCTCCCTGAAAGTTTAAGCGAATGGAATTTAAAGTTAAATAAACACATTATTAAATAACGATCAAGTCGTTTTCGGCGGTTAAAAGGCCGCGTCAGCCCATAAAATATCACACCGACATTTAAAATTAGAAACTTTTTAAAAAAATATTGTCGAATATGTTTTCAGTAGTTTTCAGGAGCATATCTGCAAATACTGATATTAAATTTGGAGTAAGCCACGATAGGGTTGAATAAAATGGGACCGTAGATCGGACCGGACCAGATATGCGGTCCGGTTCAGTCCTAATTTTACAAAAGCGGTCCGGTCCGGACCGAATTATAGGACCTGATTTATGCGGTCCGGTCCGGGTGATAAATTTCTTATATGTGGTCCGGACCGGACCGGACCGCATTTAATAATTTTTTTAAATTTTTTTAATTAATAAAAAAATACTTCAACTCTGCACTGCGCAGTGCGCAATTCGAGTAATTTTTTTTTTAAAAAAATGAAATTCGGTCTGGACAGACCAGACCACATTTCATAAAACCGGACCGGACCACTTATAAGTGGTCAGTTCGATCCTTTAATATAAGGGAACCGAAAATGCAGTACGGATCGCATTGCGGTCTGAAAACCGGACCACATTTTCAATTTTCAGCCCTAAACCACAATACTGTATTTATCCCTATTTTTATTGCCGTTTCCTAAAGAAAAGCCACGATTGTCAACTGCCAAACGCACTGTTTGAGTTTTCAACTTTAAATTACTCAACCCTTAGCCACAATTATCGAACTTTAGCAACCGACTAATCAACGTTCAAATAATTTCCAATCGTCCTCTTGTTAGAACTTTATTCCCTCTTTCTATTTAGTGAATCAAGCATCCATGATACAAAATAAACGGCGGAGATTTGCCAGGACAAATAAATGCAATCATCGGATGGTGGATCAAGGGTGAAATTTCAGGGTTACCTGAAAAAAACATGGAACCCTGATGGAGCGAAAGTTAAACGGCCTCGCTTACCCAAAAAGAAAAAGTTAACCACCTATATTTTACTTTTATCACGTGACTTGGCTGAGTTCCCCCACAGCTTTCGGAACAAAAGCAAGGGTAAAACAATACATTCATGCTCAAATTCCTCGTCTCTCGGCAGAGAGGAACCTCAACGACGTTGACGACACATCAGATTCCCAGAAAACAACAGAGACAGAGAGAGAGAGCGAGCGAGAAATGTGCCGTGTTTGGAACTTGAAAACAACAGTCTCTCACACATTGTTGTTCTTGTTATTTTGAGATCGTGGAGGCTGTTTCTGCCGATTTTCACTGTTCCATTGGACTCCGTTCGTTTTCTTTTGCTTCCTTTTCTCACAATTTCTTTCTCTTTACTCATTTTCATCGCTTTATTCCACGCGTAAAGCTTCGTCTTCTCTGTTTTTCTCTCAAATTTGTGCTTCAAAGCTACGACTTTGAATTTGCTTCTTTCGTCTCCGTAGTATTCCGGTTCTTAGCAAGTTTGCCAAAGGCAGTGAAATCACTGCAAAGAAATAGATAAACCTTACAGTAAACCAAAATTCAAGATCTACGGTTCCCTACTTTATTTTGGACTAATTCAAAGTTCGAGGCGTCTTTCCTAGATTCAGAAGGTAATTTGTGGGATTTGAAGGGGCATGGGATATAGGGTGCGTTTGTATACCAAAATTTTACCCCTTCTAAAATTTTAACACAATTAAATATTACAATATAATATCTCTCTCCCCATCAAATCATTACTATTTACTACAAAAAATATAAAAAATTATCTCTCTCTTCACTTTTTCACTAAACCCAATACCTAAAATTTTAACAACACTAAAATTTTACAACACAAACACAACCATATTTTATTTAATGAATGTACCGTTGGATCTATTTTTTAGCATCAATGTTTAAATGCACGAAATTCGGTGGTCTATTTAAAATCGCCAGAAATGACTGTTCTTAAAGCGGTTTTGGATTTTGTGCTACAGAGGACGGAAGTTAAGGAAGAGCGTCGCAGAGGGTTGGGACTTCAGTCTTCCAGAAAAACGCGGGCGAGGAGGCTGAAAAGGCGACATGTGGGACTCGGAAGAGAGTCAGTATCTGGGAGCTGCATTGGTGAAGGAATTGGAGCTGCACAGTTCTCTTAACGGTTTCGTAAAAAGACAATAAGCCAGAGGTAAACTTCACCGTGGGAAACTTGTGCTTGACTGCTTGTAAATGATTATTTTCTCAGAGCAACTGAGAGAGAGAGAGCGACGGGTTGGCAAGTTGGGGGACCGTTTTCTGTGCAAAGTTCCAAAACTTGGCTGGCCACTGAAAATTAATGTGATATTCCGTTACTTCGTCTTCAAGCGTAGTGGGTGTCCACTGCTGCAATTTTTTCTGTTCTTACTTGTCATTGATCCTTGTTCAAGGAAAGGAGAAAGCAAAACTCTTGTTTTTGTTTCTTTCCTCTTTTAAAGTAAGCTTAGAATTATTTATCAAAAAAAAAAAGTAAGCTTAGAACCAATTAGGAAAACCACTTTAATTACAAGAAACCTATGCGTAACCTTCTCTTTTGCTTTTGTATGTTGGTGGGCGCTTAGCTGGTACTCATGATTAGCTTATCGTTGCCGATATAAAACCTGATTTGTTGTTCCCCCCCCCCCCCCCTCTTTTTTTGGTGGTTGGAGAAGCATGGTTTAGCTTGTTGGTACTGATATAACCCTTGATAAGTCCTTTCTCTTGTGGTTCCTTGGTTGGTTGACAGCCATTATTAGCTTCTTGTTGCAGATAATGAAGGGCCTAATGTCTTTCAACAAGTCCAACATCCTTGCTATTAACATCTAAACCGTCTTTGAAGTTCTGGAAAGCCAAAGCGACTTTGAGTACTCAACCACTCGCCCTTGTCTTTCCTCTTTTGAGAATTTACAAATTATGAGTTTATGTTGATTGAATTGGTTGTTGGGTTTGAAGAAGTGTTGGTGGAAACTGTAAATTGAGAAAAAATGGGAGCAATAGGTGGGGAAGAGCTAATGAAGTGGGAGAGGATGGAAGGAGTGAGTGGTCGCGAGGAGAAGATTCTTGTTCTGGTGAGGTTGAGGCCTTTGAGTGAGAAGGAGTTTGCATCAAATGAAGTAGCAGACTGGGAATGCATCAATGACACCACAATCTTATACCGGAACACCCTGCGTGAGGGATCCACATTTCCAAATGCCTATACATTTGGTGAGGAAATTCTCCTCTACATCTTTACTCTCTTCACTGCAAGGCCTTGTCCATGCTTGCATCTTGCATACAATGTTATATGTAGCTTTTAAGGATGTGGACAGGTTCTTGTTTTCTAGGCGCCGAATTCAGCAAAGCTTAGTATACACCCAAACAACTCACTATTCCTCATGATTAAAACTGCTGGGGTTGAATTGAAGTTGTAGATGCCTTGGAATGCCATTGCAGTCATAGTTACTTCTTCTCCTCTTCTTTCCCCTCTATATCTGGGTAGATCTTCTCTCAAAAATTGGCCTAGAAACTTTTCAGTTTTTGCTTGAAGTTATAATGTTCGGCTGACTTAAACCAAAACTAGTTTCATGATTTTCTCAAGTTATGTGATCTGATCATATCACTTCCTCACTCAACTGACCTCCCAAAACAAATTTCTTGTCATATAAATCTGTGAAGCAGATGGTCGGGATTCAATAACCACCCGTCTTAATTGTACTCTGCTACTTATACTATTATTTAGGTATCTTGAATGCCGAGCTTAATTATGGACCTGCATCAAACTTCTAACCATGTGTTTCTGTCTTTGGTTGGGAGTTTGAAGCAGCTTTCATTCAACTGCTGCTTTAACCAGAGTTCATTAGTTCAGAGTGTTGGTATACGATATCTCATCTTTTTGTCTTTGGGTTGGATTTTGGGTGATAGACAGAGTATTTCGGGGTGACTACACTACAAGGCAGGTGTATAATGAAGGAGCCAAATCAATTGCTCTTTCTGTTGTTAGTGGTATCAACTGTAAGTATAGTTTGATGCCCTCAGTTTCTGTTTTCTATGTGTGCTTATTACTTCACAAGTAGACTGTTTCTACCATTTTGTATTTTTCAGCAAGTATTTTTGCATATGGGCAAACAAGCAGTGGAAAAACATATACTATGGTTGGAATTACTGAGTATACAGTGTCAGATATATTTGACTATGTACAAAGGGTAATGAAAAATTTCAAATGCAACATGGTTGTTCCATTAGCAGTTTTTCTGCTCATAATGATCTTGGTTGGAGATTTTGTTGACACAGTCTTGTAATATTTCAGCATGAAGAACGAGCATTTGTTTTGAAGGTTTCAGCCATTGAGATTTACAATGAAGCTATCAGAGACCTTCTCAGCACGGATAATACTCCTCTTAGGATGCTAGATGATCCTGAGGTGAATATCAGTTTTCTTGTAAATTAGTCCAATGAGCATATGAACTGATCTTTTGGGATCTCATTTCATCAGCGAGGGACTATTGTGGAGAAAGTAACAGAAGAAACTTTGAGGGACTGGAGCCATTTGAAGGAGCTCCTTTCTATGTGTGAAGGTAAAGCATTTTACAAAATCTTGCTGTTTGGTGATATTGTATATCTCGTACATAATTGAGTATATTGTTGTAGCCCAAAGACAGATAGGGGAGACATTGCTGAATGAGAGAAGTTCCAGATCTCATCAAATTATCAGATTGGTAGGACCTCCTCCTCCCCCTTCTCTTATTCGAACTTTCATTAACCACATGCATTGTTCTAGAATTGTTTGATTGAAACCTTATCTGGGTATTGACTCTCTTGCAGACAGTTGAAAGTTCTGCTCGCGAGTTCTTGGGCAAAGACAATTCGACCGCCCTTGCAGCAAGTGTGGTATACATAAATTTATTTCTGTTCAATATGTGGCTCAATGGATAGAAAACCTTGCCTTGAATGTTATTAGAAGAGCCCAGTTTCCGATATTTATCATACAAAAGTAACTAGATTGCTGACAACCTGAAGTTTATGCCTCTGTTTGCAGAATTTTATAGATTTGGCAGGGAGCGAACGTGCATCTCAGGCATTATCAACTGGGGCAAGATTGAAAGAAGGTTGCCATATAAACCGTAGTTTACTTACTCTGGGAACTGTGATTCGCAAGCTGAGGTTGTTTACTGCTTCCTTTCTTAACGATACTCCCCTGCAAATTCATTCATCAGCCTGAGAAGTTTGTATATACTATTTCTCAAATGTGTGGGGGTGACTAGTTGTTAATCACTTATCATGGTATTCTATTGCATGTACAGCTTCGCTTTTGCTGGATAAATATCTATACTTGGACCCTTTGTCCGCATTGATTCACCATAACAAAAATTGAAATGTGGTTGCTTCTAGCATGTTTTTTAGGATGGTGCTTTCAGTAAGAATTACCATGAGCTTCTTTTCTAATGCAACTTGCAAGAGCTCAATAATTCCAGAAGAGACATTCATGTTACATTACTCCTCTAAATAATTTCTTGTCACTTTTCAGATGCTATATTGTGCATTGTAATGGAGATAGGAGAGAAATTATATTTTGCACCCGTGAAATTGTCCTCTCATTTGCATTGGCCATTGCAAACTAACATTTTTGACATTGCACTTTCAAACTACAAAAAAGTCATGACGGGCAATCTTGGATAAGATTTAATTGTTAAATTGATAAAATATAGGCCATGCCACACAATCTTACCGGTCGAATCTTTACAGAGGATGCACATTGCATGTTTTTAGTAATTTGAAGTGCAATGTATCAATGATGACGGCTTGGAGGGAACATGGCAAATGGCTTCAAAATTCAGAGGTCAAAAGCGTATTTTCCATGGAGAAAGTAGAGTACTGTAATAGAAAGGACAGACGAAAGCAAACTTATGTGCTACAAGTAACCACAAAACTTGTGTATCGTTAGTTCATCTTGCACACGGACACACAGACCTTGTTCACCTCTCATGGGTTCCCCTCTCTCTCTCTGTGTGTGTGTGTGTGTGTGTGTTTGCACATTTGAGCTAATGTGCTCAATTTCCTGCCTTTCTCAAGTTATATTGCGATTGAAGAGAAGTTATTAGATTAATTATAGCTTACTAATCTGGCAATATGATGGGATGCAGTAAGGGAAGACATGGGCACATCAATTACAGAGATTCTAAGCTGACCCGCATACTGCAGCCTTGCTTGGGTGGCAATGCTAGAACTGCCATCATTTGCACTTTGAGTCCCGCACGAAGCCATGTTGAGCAGACCAGAAACACTCTTTTATTTGCTTGTTGTGCAAAAGAAGTGACCACAAAGGCACAAGTCAATGTTGTCCTGTCCGATAAGTCCTTGGTTAAGCATTTGCAAAAAGAGCTGGCTAGATTGGAGAGTGAGTTGAGAAGTCCTGTCCCTGCTTCCTCAACTTGTGATTATGCAGCACTGTTGAGAAAGAAAGATCTTCAGATTGAAAAGGTTATGGCTCTCTTAAATTTCCTATAAATGCTGTCTAATGTTAGGTGCTTTTACTCATTTTACTGTGGTTGTAAGCCAAAAAGCTTTTTCTACTATTTTGGGCTTGACCCAGGGAGGGGATTTTTGGTGATTCTTAGAACCTCTGACTTGTTTAGAACCAAGAATTAAGGGGCAAACTTTGAGTGATACGAGTAAGAAATTTCACACTGAATTTGGTTCCTGTTTTCATAAGAAAATGTTTGCTTACAAAGAAAAATAAGAAAATAAGTGAAAAATGTTGTGAGAGATGCTTAGGGAATCAGCATACGGCAGGTGTGGGATGTTGTCAATTGGTTTAACGGGCACCTGCTTTCAGGTGTTATTTCTCCTTTGCCATGATGTTTGCCCATAGAAAAAGAAAGGGAGAAAAAAATTCAAAAATGTCATCAGACATGTTCAGAAAATCAGGTTGCGGCAAATGGGATGTTGTCCATGGATCTAAGAGGCAACTGCTTTTGGCAGTCGCTGTGTATATCTGTACTTAAAAGGGGATTAACTTCTTGTATCTCTTTTTTGAATAGGATTCTCTTATGAATACAAATTTTCAATGATAACAAGTTTTGACATAAATGCAAGACGTACAGAACCTTACTCCTCAAAACTTTCTGCCTCTCATAAGACTATGAACTGTGTTTCTAGGTCACAATCACATATCTAAGGCGTGGGTGTCTGTCTAGGTCATGCGTTCATGTTCACATGCCTTCAATAATTCCAAGAAACACTGGAGTTAGTTTTGGAAATCATGTTGGATAGAGAATGTCACATTCTTTCTTTTTTTTTTTTTCTGTCGAAAGTTTTATGTAATGTTGGACAGAGAAAAGTTCTTTAAGGAGCCCTTGACCAATGACAAATGTCTCCCTTTGCTCGTTGTGATCTCATGTAATATGTTTGTTTCCAGAACTATGTGCATCTGACTCAAATTGTAGCAATGTCGATGCTGTATTTTCCACATTCTGAAGTTCCCATTTAACATAATCCAGGAGTCTAACCATATACACTGATGTGACACTGAAGTGTTTTAAACCAAGATATGCCTAGAAGCTTACGTATAGCTAGATGAAAGCATATACAATAGGACATGGTGCCCAAAGATACATATATATCATTGGCAGCAAGCAGTTCTTACATATTGACAAATTGTTTACCTGATCACTATCATGCAGATGGAGAAGGAGATTAAAGAGGTAACTAAGCAACGGGATCTTGCTGAATCTCGGATTCAGGATTTGCTCCGCATGATTGGGAATGAAGAAAATTCAAGACAAGTAAATGATTCCCTAACTATATTCTAAAGTTCCATTGCCTTCAGAATGCTGTCCCAACTGCTAACTCTTGTTTTCCTCTCATTCAGGCCAGTTTTAGTGATCATAAAACGCAAGCAGGGGATATGTGGGACGACGATTGTTCAGTATCAGAGTCAAGTGTGGCTGATCATAATTATCAAAACGAAGGGGTCAAAAGGTTCAACAATCCTCATTATTATGATGGAGACAGCCTGATTAATCCTGAAGAGCATGCTCTTTCTGATGATACATCTTCACCACTGTCAATTGGAAAGAAGTTTGTCAGATCTCATTTTACTCAGAGTCAAGAGGAGATTGCAGTAGGAACCGCTGAAGATCCCGATGACTACTGCAAGGAAGTTCGGTGCATCGAGATGGAAGAGTCAAGCAAGAACAAGAATTCTGCATCCCACACCTTAAGAACCGATGCAAATGAAGAACAACTGGCATTGAATGTGTCCGGGGATGGAGATCTGACTAGCCAGCCAATGATGTTGACTCCTGTCAGGGGAGATAGAGACGTAAGTCAACTCCACAATGGTCTTGCATATGCTGCATTGGAGCAGAAACTCCACGATGTCTAAATGACTATTTATTCTCTTGTCAGTTCTTACCCTAATGAACTATCTCCACAGGCCATGGCAGCTGGTACTATGAGTTCTGGAAGTCTTAAGTTAACTAGGAGCTGGAGTTGTAGGGCGAACCTCATGACTGAAAAGGCAGAACAGATGAAGAGCACCCCACCAAATGGGTTTGAGAGAGATTTCCATGGAAGACCAGAAGGTCTTCAAAGGAAGTTCCCTTTGTTAACTTATGGTGCCAACAACACCAGCTTGTCGAGAAATGATTCTGAGTCTTCTATTGGGAGTGCTTCCATGGATGAGCTAAGAGCACACAGCTCTGAAGCTTCTGGAGAGAAGGAAATCACTAGCATCCACAGTTTTGTTGCGGGACTAAAGGACATGGCCAAACTTGATCGTGAGAAGCAACTTGTTGATGGTCATGTGAGAACTTATTTTGACTTCTGCCCTGCTGACATTCTTTTATCAGAAAGTGCTGTCATTTACCAGTGGTCATCATATTTTTCGAGGGCCCTTTGGTAGTTACTTCAGGCAATGTGTTCTCAAGTTCAGGAGGATGTGAAATTGAAGATTGCACGTCTATGTTATACTTTTGTTATGTCGCTAGAAGTTTATTGTACTCTTGTCAAGCAAAAATGCTTGTGCAATTTTGACACATTATTAGAGTAGTAAATTGCAGATTTTTGTCTCTTTGGGCAGGGCTCTTAAAGTTTGTCTCTTTGTGCATCCCAGGTTCAGGAAACAGGACCAATGGTTGATAAGTTTGGAAAGGATGTGAAAGATGTTGGTGTTGATCCAATGCTTCCAGGACTGGAAACTCCTCCAGAATGGCCTCTGGAATTTGAGAGGCAGCAGAGAATGATACTTGAACTCTGGCAAACTTGCAATGTGTCTTTGGTCCACAGAACCTACTTCTTCCTGCTCTTCAAAGGTGATCCGATGGATTCCATTTACATGGGGGTTGAACTGAGGAGACTATCTTTCCTCAAGGAAACATTTTCTCATGGAAATCAGACTGTGGAAAATGGGCGGACCCTCACACTGGCTTCAAGGTTCTCTCTCTCTCTCTCCCTCTCTCTAAGCATCTCATGGATTTCAAGAATTTGCATCCTATGCACATATCTGAATTGGAGAATATTCTGTGGAAATGACCAAGAGGAAGAACTTTTTGCTTGCAATGTCTTTGAAGAAACTCCATAGATCTAAACCTGAGAGTTTGGGATAAGACAATGTTCTATTGTCACTCATCTCATTATGTCATCATGTTGTTGGAGTTCGTAATTTTTCTTAGAATATTTATCCCTCCAGTCATAGAGTGTGTAGAAATTGCACGTTTAGTTGCAACATAGATATCTTTGTATGGGTGTTTTATCCATATGAGACTAACATGCTTATATGGAGAGGCAGCATGAAGTCTCTTCGGCGTGAGAGAGAGACGCTGAGCAAGCTGATGCAGAAAAGGTTTGCAGAAGAAGAGAGAAAGAGACTTTTCCAGAGGTGGGGTATTGCATTGACCTCGAAACGCAGGAGGGTACAGCTGGTCAACCAACTGTGGAGCAAAACAAATGATATGAATCACGTCATAGAGAGTGCTGCCATTGTTGCAAAGTTGATCAGGTTTGTGGAACAGGGGCGGGCCCTCAAAGAGATGTTTGGGCTTAGCTTCACACCTCCACGCGCTACAAGAAGATCCTATAGCTGGAAAAATAGCAGGGCGTCCTTTGTCTAAGACTTGTTTCTTGCCGATATATATACAGTTCTAGAAATGAGGTATTGAAATTAGAATGCCCATACAGCATTATTCTTTCCACTATCTAGATTGAACCAACTTGTCTATTATTGTAATGGGAGCCTAAAAACCTCAGATTATGGTGCTCAGGTCAGAGAGCTACCGTGGGTTTTGGTAATCTTGGTTTCGGGTTTTGGTGTACCTGTAATCTTTACAATTGATGAGTGACAATTTCCGATATCTGTAAAGTTGAACTCTGGTTACCTGTCATCCCTTCTCCTTGACTACCCCTCTCTCTAGAGGTCTCTACTGGGTTGGTTGCGAAATTTCATGGCACTAGCGAGGACAAGCTTCTACTTCTACACAACGGGCAGAATCATCGTACCAATCACAGCACAAAAAACATCACATTCTGATTCTGGGAGAAAAGACTCATCTTGATTTCTTGATTTCGTGACTTCTTATATAAACTAACTTCCTCAGTTGTGACGAGTAAAATTGGAGCAAAATAATGAAAATAAGAAAAACAA
The DNA here is from genome assembly GCA_963930655.1 of Myrica gale. NCBI lineage: Eukaryota > Viridiplantae > Streptophyta > Magnoliopsida > Fagales > Myricaceae > Myrica > Myrica gale. The sequence goes on along the minus strand of OZ005606.1, from coordinate 8,103,034 downwards.
TTAGTTTGATATTTTATTTGGTTAAATACACATTGCACCTTCAAACTTTGGAAGTCTTGACATTTTGCATCTCGATCTATTATTTTGTTACATTACACGCACAAACTATTGATTTTAGACAATTTTGCATCTCATTAAAATTTTCCGTCAATTTAGACGGAAATTTATTTTTTGATCTCAAAATTACAATTTTACCCTTATAAAATTATCACTGTAAAAAAAATATGGGGATAAAATTATCATTTCGCAATTCAAAAAATCATTTTCCATCTAAATTAACCGAAAATTTTAAGAGATGGTGTAAAGTATTTGAAATCAATAGTTTGTGGGTGCAATGTGACAAAAATAATAGATCGAGTGTAAAGTGTCAAGACCCCCAAAATTGAAGGGTGCAAAGTGTATTTAACCTATATTTTTTCTACCGGACCGACATTATCTAGATTTGTTCGAATAATGCAACAATATAATTTTTAGAACGTTGACCATTTAATTTCTTTTCATAATTTTCAAAATGGTCCCAGAAAATTTCTTAAATCCTAATAAAAATGCTGATTGAGGCTCTGTGAATATTACTGGAAAGCGGAGAAATTCTTCTCCATTTGGGAAGGCTCAAGCCTCTGTGCGGGTCTCTTTGGATCCTATTGCAACACATTCTATCGGCTTGTAAGGAAAATAAAAACTTCGATGGGCCTATTGGGCCTTTAACACATCTAAGCCGACGAACTGATGGAAACGGCGTCGTTGTGGTATCATTGCCTCAGGCAACATTTTACTTGCCACACTTGAAGTAAGCGGAGAGGACGAAAAGTCTAGAGAGAGAAATTTCGGCAGAGATGAGCGTGACGTCAACTGCAGCGTACGTAGCTCGGAGAGCAGCGCAGAAGGAGAGGGTTCGGATCCTGTACCGGCGAGCCCTCAAGGACACTCTCAACTGGGCCGTCCATCGCCACCTCTTCTACCAAGATGTACTACTCTTTTTTCTCATCATTCTTCTGTCTTTGATTTCCAGTCCGATCTTGTGGATTCGCGTAAACTCAAAATTAGGATCGCAGCTTCTTCGGACTTTTTTGCTTTTTTATTTGGCAATTTCTCTATTTCAGGCTTCAGACCTCCGCGAGCGTTTTGACGCCAACAAACACGTGGTTTGTTCTCTTAACATTTCCTTCAAATTTCGGTTCTCTATATAGATTGTTAAATTTTTCCTCCAAAATTGATACGTTTAGCCTCATAGTTGAGTAATGTCGTTATCCGTTTGCTCCTTTTCTTTCCTCTTTTACTAGAAAATTGTAGCTGAAAGGCAAACAAAGCCAAGCATAATTTACCAGGAACTCGAACGAGTGTCATTTCTAACATTTGACATTTTGGATGGGAGCTGGTAAAATATTTGGGAAGAGGATTTCTTTAAGCCTCTTTTGAGATTTAGGAGACACTGCGATTCACTGAAATACGCATTCCTATATTTTTTAGGGAATGTGGAGGAGATCAATATAGTCGTGTTTTCATAGAGATTGAACTTACAAGCAAATCAATGCATGCGGACATTTTTTTTGCATGTTTATATACCCTACGCATAGAAGATGGCTGAGTTGAAATTTAGTAGGAATCCCCTGGAGAAGGAAAAGCAAATAATTGAATGGAAATAACTGGGCTTGCTTGGACCTAAAGGAATTGCTTCTGGATGTAGTCCGTTTGATAATTTTATACTATGCTGGAGCTCTGTCCTAATAAACATATATGTTTCTGTTACCTGCCAGTGTTTATGGAATGAACTTATATTCCTTACCAGGACAGACCAGAATAGGGTGATGCTATATACTATCTAATTACGAGAAGGGGTTATTTGAGCATATCTAAATAGAGACTATGTTTACAAATGGATCCATACGTCAGTACATTCCATTTAGCATTAGGGATAGTTATAAGCATAATCAGACCTGCTTTTTACATCTCTCTAGTTATTTGGGACAAGAAGGGGGGAAAAGATCCATTTTTTTTGTGCAAGTCATGTGAGCTGGTCAATAAGTTTTGCTCACAATGTGCTTCTAATTCAATGTAGTTTTATTTCCCCTTGCCAATTCTCATGATCTTGCTGTTGTCTGTATATGACTATAGAGCACGTTAGAGAAGCATGAAGTATGCCTGTATACTAAGATATAGTACGTCAAGCAGTGGTCTGCTGTGTCTGAGAAGTTTTCTGTACTCAAACATTTACGATTTGACAGCATATCTGTGTGACTGAAGACTACTCTGTCAACATTTGAGTTATTTTATTTTGGCGGTCTATTTGCAGGAAGACCTTGACACAATTGATAGACTGATAGCTGATGGTGAAGCATCCCACAATAAGTGGCGGCACCCTGATCCTTATATTGGTAAGCAGTACAGTGTGGTGGAAGTTCCAGAGTATGAGTTTGTTTATGCTGCAGTTTGTTGTGCCTGATTAGTAATCTTTCAGGGTTACATTCATGAACTTTTACGCCGCCATATTGTTCAAAATCTGGAGTCCTTTTGGTGGCATGTTGACCATAGCTTCCAAGTGTCTGGCAATGGACAAAGAGAAAGTCTGTCAGTTATATGCATTTTTCTTGACATGCAATGTAGTTTTATGACCCTTGGGAAAAACTTATATGGTAGATTAGACAAATTAACATGATTGACATTAGGAGGACAGGCTATGTGAAATTTGGTTCTCTTTGATTATCTTTAGATGATTTGTTGGGTTTGAAGATATGTTTCTAATTGTGCATATCTTTATAGTTTTTAGTCTACCCATGGAGTTCGGAAGTCACTTATACTATCATTTTATTTTCCTTCTTTTTGGGCAGTTCCTTGGGCCCCTGGCGGTTCCAAATTCACTCGAAACCCAACTCCACCATCTGGGGTAAGTTCTTATGATAATTCATTATTCAGTTTATCAATTGTGTTTTCCTCCCTCGTTCTACTAGCTGTTAATTTCCATGGACATCATATTGAATCACTTTTTCCCTCGTCACACTATGGGTTATAGATATTGCATTCTTATTAACAAGTATCCACTTGTGCATCCAAGAAATTGTTAAATTTGATTTGACTATTAATGTCTCTTTATGTACTTGATTTGCAATGTGAATAGGAGAGTTGAGAATTTTCATAAATGGATAGGTATTCTTAGTAGTTGGGCAACCCCTTCTCCCCCAGGAAAAATACTATTTCTCCTACTGTTGACCTTGTAGCTGCAGGCATATGAAATGATTTTCTTTTACTTGGAGGAATCCTCACATTATGAGTTTCTTTCTCTATCTCATGTATGATTTTCCAACACTGGAACATGTAATGCAAGGACAGAATGCACGGAAAAAAGAAGAGGGAAACTTAGGCTACGTTTGTGTAACAAAATTTTAGCCACCTAAAATGTTATCATCATTACAAAATACTCTCTCTTCTCATTTTTTCATCAATTTTCATACACTTTTCACAAACTTTTTCACTCTCTCTCCTCACTTTTTCACCAACCCCAATACCTAAAATTTTAACCATCCTAAAATTTTACTTCTCAAACACAACCTTAATATGTTTGAGAGAAGGGTTGTAATATTACCATTTCACTTCCACTATCCGAGAGGAATAATGGGAGTCCATCAATAAGTTGCCCCTGGACTTCACCACGCTTGTGTGTTAAGTGAAATCATTCACATTTGTTTCTTATCAAGGTCTAATACTTTGTCATTTATGCAGATTGAGATAGCATACAACTATGGCCGAGAAGATAATGACTAAAACCTGCTTCCTTCTTCTGGCAATAAATAAAGGTTAGTTATATGATTTTTTAAAAGTTTTCTGGCAAGGTTAATTATATGATTAGTTCATTGACAAGTGTTACTGATCTTTTTTATTGGCTTAGGTTTGAGATTGTAGCTTAATCAGCTTTTTTGAACCCCCAGAATGTGCAGTGAAATTATTTTGTTTTGCAGTACGAGTCCCCAAATCACTGCTATTGAGTCGAATAAACTTGAGAAAGCTAGGCATGATATTTTAGGTCAACTAAGATTTGGTTCTTTTGAGATTTCATTAAGGATTTTGTTTTGTAAGCACGCCCAAACAAAACCTATCAAGTATCCCACATGGTGGTTAAATGGAAATATTTGGGCTCTCTCTGTATAAAGATATTTGTTTCGATAGTTGATTGATTTTGTTACTGATGCAGATTGAGCTGATCAACGACTCTCATGATGATGATCAAGGCTGGTGTCTTATGATGTGTTTCTTATATGATGCCAGATGGTGGCATTGAACTTTTAGACGCTTTTGAGGTGTTCACTTGCTCATTGATGTGCATTTTTTTTTCAATTGTAATTGCTCATTGTGAGATTCGAAGTGTTAGCTTAACATGCTACAAATTGGCGAGTTCAGCATAACCTTTTTAATGAACGGCTGTATGCTGTCCATCGGCCCCCCTCTCATTGAATTCATTTCAAGAATAGAAGATCCAGCACTGGATTGAGAACACATGCGTTATTTTCGTCACCAGGAGAGATAACCTTATACAAAATAACATGAAAATTCGTATGATCTGAATTTGTCGAGTCACGCTCCAGAGAGAGAGAGAGAGAGACATATGCAAACGATAGGGCTCGAGACAAACCGGTGCCTCTCAATTGTTTTCTCGTTCAGCCTCTCTGTCTCTCTGGCCTTTAACAAATAGGCAAATGGCATTTGGTAATGACACCTGGACATTACCTTCTCTAATCATCATTGTGTATGCCTAACATCACTGCTTCAGTCTTCACCATTAACGCTATTCTCGATGGGAAACAGGAACGGATCAAGTCATTCTCTTTTTTTTTTTTTTTTGCTAAGAAAGAGGCAATGCATTAAGGGAAAAAGGAGACATAGTGTGTATCACAAAGCCGGATACACTCGGGAATGTCAAAAGCAGAAAAAAGGCCAAAAGAACCAGAAGAAGCCGCCCACTTTGCCAACAAGTGGGCCAAACGATTACAGCGGCGAGGAACCCAAGAAATCCTCCATTCTGAGAACTCTAGCAAGCCCGCATGAAGAACGCCCACCTGATCAGCAATAGCCCAGCTAGGAGGGGTGGAGTGGATCTCCTTGCATAGGAGAAGAGAGTCACACTCAAATTCAACACGGAGCCATTGAAAGCGACGAGCTAAAAACATAGCTTCCACCAAAGCCAACGCTTCACCAACAAGAGGATTCATAGCAGCTAATCGTTCCATGTATGCCATACAGAGGGAACTGAGAGAATTTCGGACTGAGATTGCTATGTAAGACCCATTCGGACGACAAGCCACATCCGAGTTAAGTTTCAACCAACCAGACAAGGGGGGCGCCAAGAGAGAGAAGCAACCCTGTCCGTAACCTGCCAAGCATCAGCATGCTCAAGAAAACACCTGTGAATATAAGAGATTAGATTTCGAATATTCACCGGGATAGCCTCATGAATTAACAAATTGCGAGCCATCCAAAGACTATCCATGACCACGGCTGCATTAAGAGCAAAAGCTCTTAAGCTCCTCCGATGAATATGGAAAACACTGTCCGCATGTAAAATCATCCTGATTAAATTCGCAGCACCATCCCCGTCAAAGAAGGTAGAGTCCATCGGTGAACCCTAAGGCGATTCTCTCCAAGCAATGACTGCAACAGGACTACGCACTAAGAGGTGAACAGGATCTTCAGGGGCTCCCTTACAAAATGGGCAGAGAAAGCTTTCATCATCTTCACAGTGTAGAAGCCTGCCCAACGCTCTCCTCGTCTTCAAAGCCCCGGCAGCCACCTTCCAAAGAAAGAACTTCAATCTGTCTTGCAGCTTTAATTTCCATAAGCGCACCCAGGTCTCGGGGGGAGAAAGTGTGGCGTCGGAGCCCTTTGAAGCTGAAGCACATCCACCATTAACTTGACCGAAAAAATCTCGTTCCTTTCCTTAGTCCAGGTCCATTTGTCGGTCTCAGAAGAGCAAGGTATAGGCAAGCGAAGGATACACCCTACCGAAAAATCAGAGAACAACCGGCGAAGAAGATGTTCATTCCAAGACAGAGAGGTAGGGCCACCAGATCAGAGACCGTAAGAACTGAAAGATCGTTGAACATGTCATCTCTCCAATCAGGCTTACAACACATACCCCCAGGAAGCCAAGGGTCCTCACGAAGGTTGACGACACTCCTGTTCCTTGGAAGAAGGCAGAGGCCAGATTGCAACTGAGGAGAAACCTTCATGATTCCCTTCCAAATGCAAGAACCAAAGCTCGAAGAAGAGGAGGGGACAATAGGATTTTGGTTCGGGTATTTGGACTTGCAGACTTGCACCTGCAGGCTCTCAGGGGGGAAGAAGGTCCAACCCAATTTCGCAATCAAGGCTTGATTAATCTCGAACATTCTACGTAAGCCAATCCCACCCCGCACTTTTGGAAGACAAATGGCGTCCCAGGCAAGCGGGGTGAAATTCTTCTTTTTATTTGGTGGGAAGCTCCACCAAAAATCCTTCAGCAAGCGATCGATATCCTCACACCAACCTTTGGGGAGCAGGAAGGTGGACATGCTGTACAGAGGAAGTGCAGTGGCCACAACCTTGATTAAAGTTGTCCTCCCAGCTTGGGAGAGAGAACGCATTTTCCAACCCGCAACCTTGGAGAGAACTTTCTCTCTAACCTCATCAAAAGCCTTCCGTTTTGATCTTCCAATGAACATAGGTAATCCCAAGTATTTGCTGTCCAATCCCATTTTTCGAACAAGCAGAATGTCACAAAAAGAGGTGACCACGTCGGGGTGGGTGTTGTTGCTGCAGAACAGGGCCGATTTGGCCTTGTTTATTTTCTGACCAGAAACCCGAGAATAGTTTTTTAAGATGGTGTTGAGCTGACGGGCTTCCCTGGCATTCGCCCGACAGAAAATCAAAAAATCGTCCGCGAAAAGCAGATGGGAAATGGAGGGAGCAGAGCGGGAGACTTTGACTCCATGGAAAAGGCCCAAATTTTCAGCACGCACTAGCATACGAGATAACACTTCTGTGCCCAAAATAAAGAGGAACGGGGAGAGGGGGTCTCCTTGACGTAAACCTCTTGAAGGATGAAAAAAGCCTACTGGCGATCCGTTGAGTAAGATCGAATAAGAGACCGTGGAAATGCATTGTTCAATCCAAAAAATTCATTTGTTGTCAAAGCCAAAACAACGGAGGATTTGCAGCAAGAAACCTCACTCCATCCGATCAAAAGCCTTCTCCATGTCGATCTTCACCGCAGCAAGACCCTTCCGGCCTCTCTTGGCTTTCATAGAGCGAATAACTTCCTGCCCCAGGATGGAGTTGTCTTGAATAGTGTGACCGGGAACGAAGGCAGCTTGATATGGAGAAATGAGCTTTGGTAGGACACCTTTTAAACGCTCAGCAAGAATTTTCGAGACCACCTTATAAACCACGTTGCATAAACTGATCGGACGAAATTGTTCGATTTTAGCCGGGTGGTCGACCTTAGGGATAAGAACGATGAAACTATGGTTTAGTTGTTTAAGCAAGAAACCCGTCCGAAAAAAGTGAAGAACCATCGCAATCAAAGATTGCCGACATCCCATCCGGCCCTGGTGCCTTGAGAGCCCCCAATTGAAAAACAACTGATCTAATCTCGTCGAGACAAGGGGTGGAACAGAGGGAAGCATTGTCCTCACGGGAAATCAAAGGTTGGATAAGGTCAACAATATCACCTGCATCCGCAACACCCAACGAATTATACAGATTTTTGAAGAAATTAACCACGTGTGTGTCGATATCCTCCCTGCTCCGCAACCAGACCCCATGACCATCCTTAAGAGCCTCAATATTGTTTATGCGACGCCTAATAATCGTTGAGAGATGAAAAAAGCGGGTGTTGAGGTCGGAAGTCGTTAACCATCTAATCCGCGATTTTTGCTTCCACAAGCATTCCTCGCGCTTCATAACCTCTAAAAGGTCCGATTGGATCCTTTGCTCCGCATCCCAGGACTGGTCAGAGGGGGGAAGAGACTGAATAAAGAGCAGTTGCTGATTTAGAAGTTTGATCTTAGTAGGGATCGATCCAAAGACTTCTTTATTCCACCCACGCAGAGCCAGCTTAGTAGCTTTGATACGCAGCATCAAACGGAAAGCAGCAGAGCTAGAGACTGGATTGTTCAAAGCGTCAGCCACGATTTTTTTGCTGGATTCTTCCCTCACCCAACAACATTCAAAACGAAAGGGCTTGGGCCCGAAGTTCATACCACCGAAGGTGTCCAGGAGAATTGGAGAGTGATCTGAAGCATATCTCGGCAAATTACGGATGACAGCACGGGGAAATAGATGAATCCACTCGCCATTAGCCAGCCCCTTGTCCAGCCTTTCACAGATTTTATGAGATCCACTCCTCCCATTACACCAAGTAAAATGGGGGTCGGAGCTCCCCACATCCACCAAGCCTAGGTTGAAACGCATCTAGAGGAAGCCATCTGAAGAGGAGGAGGCGTAAGGTCCGCCCCCCCATTTTTCATGTTGCCCCGCCACCGCATTGAAGTCTCCCATCACTAACCAGGGGCCATTGAAGGTCGAACCCACACCAACAATCTCGTCCCAAAAAACGTCCTTCGCACGAGCCTCACAAGGAGCATGAACAAAGGAAAGAGCCCACGGTTGGGAAGTGGGATCTCCGAAAACAACAATGCTGATCAGATGTTGATTTTGTACCACCAGGTCAAAACCAAACCCACGTCTCCAGGCGAGAATCATACCGCCTCGCAGGCCAACAGCAGGTACCTCAATAGAATCCAGAAAACCCAAACTAGCAAGAATTCCCGAAGCTTTGGAAATTTTAGTTTCCAAAATGCACAGACAATCCGGGTTTGATTGTCGGAGCATCGCCCTCAAAGAGCGGATTGTCGAGGCATGGGCAAGACCTCGACAATTCCAGAATAAGACTAACATTGAGGGGGTGGGGGCATGGGGTGACCCGCCTCCTCAGCCATATCAACGAAACCATCAGAGTTGTCATATGGAGCTCCTGTACTCAAGGTTGTTGCCTTCTTGCTCACTATGGATCGAGACTTGTTCTTGCTGCTAATTCGCTTCTTGATAGCATGTTTCTTCTTCGGATTAACCCAGCTAGCCAAATGTTGCAGCTCGTCACCTTTGTCTAATTTCAAGGAAGTCGCAGACACCTCATATTGTCGATCCTCCGTGGCTAAAGGGAATTTAGACAATAGTAATTCGTCTCTCTCAGAAGAAACAACTTGCCTCTTGGTCCCAAGGACGACCCCACTTGGCCTACGAATACTAAGATTGGCCAAGCCCATCCATTTGCCTTTTCCTTTCCATACCTGTTGTTTTTTCGCCAGCCCAGCCTGGCCCGAAGAGTCCAAGGTTGGCACCAGCTTAGCTGCCTTGTTAAGGCCCAGGTTCACTCGAGAAGAGATTTTCTTTGCAGGGTGCAAAGAAGGGGGCGAGCGAGAGGGCCCTGGTAGGGGTGATGATTCAGTTGGACATGAGCCCAAGAAAGAAGGCCCAGATTCGTAGACCCGGCCCAAGGTTTCAGAAGTCGTATCGATAAAGTCAGATTGAATCTGGAGAGAGCTTCCAGAATGCCCTTCTCTTGCAATCAAGCGCTCCAAATCCCTTTCATGTTCCAGGGAGGCCTGCCACGCCGCCTGGATCGTGACTTCCCGATTCGGAATAAAGGGACACTGATCATGTCGAAGAGCCGCCGAAAATGATCCTTGTCTCCCTGGTTCCCCATGTCGAGCCACCTTATTTCTGACAAAGTCAGTATCAGGACAGAACATCGTACCCACCTTTGTCTCCGCCTGCACACAAGAGTCTTCCGAATCTGCCCTTCCGACACCAGCAAACGAAGAGAGAGCTTCCGCCAGCGGAAGAAGTATCAGGATGAGCAGAGACTTGGTCAGAGGTAAAATCTCGATTTCGTTGATGGGATGAAGTGTTGGGAAAATTTTTGAGGTTCTGGAAGGGAGATTGGTGAACTGGTTGAACATCTGGGATTTTAGGAATCACTCTGTTATGAGCGTTAAACCTTCTATAGTCTTGTGTAATGGCTAACATCCGAGGTCCGAAGGATTCGGGTTCACCCAGGACATGTAGAGGTGTCGGACAGCTGCTTGACATATGACCGAGCCTACCGCAGTTGAAACAGAAGCCTGAAACTCTCTCATACTTGAACTGAATCCAAGTGGCTGCTCGGTTTTCCTTAGGAAGAAAGAAGCCCGATAGGAGAGGATGCGAGATCTTCAACAGAACTCGCACCCGGATAAAATTTGTAACCCACACCTTACGAGTAGAGCGGAAGTCTACCTCTATAACCTCGCCGATCTTGCTGGCGGCCTCTTCAACCATAGCTCTCGTAGATAGACCCATAGGAAGGCCATGAATCTGCACCCATAGAGGGAAAGCAGAGAAATCCACCTCTTGAACAGTCTCTCCAGGACTCCAAGATTTAATAATAAGAGGGAAGCCCTTAATGTTCCATGGAGCCTGCTCCAAGACCCTTTGTTGGCTAGACCAAGAGGGGAAGGAGAAAATAAACCTTTCGTCTTCAGCCTCTTCCATTTCCAAGTCTTTTACAAAATGCCAGACTTGGAAAAGGGCTGCTCTAATACCTGCTCTGTTGAGGGGTTTGTCAGATAAGAGTTTCCCAATTAAATACCATCCCAGATCGTCGGAGGCATCCAAATCCTCCCTAATTACTTCTTCATCGTTACCGTTCCAGCCCAAGACCAAGGGGAAATTTCCGGTAGGGTCCATTGGGGGAAAAAGAGAAAACAGACAAGGTCGCACAAGACCAGAGAAGGAGACTAAATCTCCAGGAAAGTAGACCAACAAACAGGGACGAATCTACGGGGGGCCCGGGGGCCACGAAGATTTTGAAAAAAAAAATAGTATTATTATTTATTATTTAAAATGTAATTTCATTAAAAAAAAGTATAAATGGCCCCCCCGTCGAAAGTACTGGAACTCTGGAAGCCAAAAAAGTATAAATTAAAAAAAAAACAAATATAGTAAATTAAAGAGACGTTAAAGCTTACTGGCATACAGCTAAGAGAGAGAAAATAATCTCCTGCGTCGACGGAAGTACTGGAAGCCAAAAGAAGACTTTTTGGATTTGAAGAATCATTTTATCTCTTATGCACAAAACCCTTCGTCCTCTTGCTGTTTCTCAAAGTCCCACTTCCACCTGCCTATTTTTCTCTTGCACCAAGTTCTCTCAACGTGAAGCGGCTTCAAAGTCCTACTAGGCTACTTCCACATGCCTATTTCTCTTAGGGTTTATCTCAGCTCTCAGGTAAGTCGTAGCCCGTAAGCTTTACATCTGATTTTCTTTTTCTTATATGCTTTGAAATTTGAATCTGAACAAGAGCAAAATCCCCCCTCCTTTTTTATAGTTGGGAATTTTTGTGTCTTTTTCTCTCACAATCTCTTATGATTTACTAACCATTTTTCTACTTCTCTTCAATGCAATAAGGTTTCTGCTTACTGACTCAAGTGTTTCATCAGAAAAATCAGCAATTCGTCCACTTGTTTCAGGTTAGTTTCAAACCTAAATTTTTTGTTAATATATTTTTTATTTGAAGAAAATAAATTACGAAAATAACAAATTGTTCAAAAGGTATTTGATTATATTATTGATTGAAGATAAAATTTTGACAAGATAAAATTTAGAACTTTATCAAGTTTTATGCAAATGTGAGTAATGAATTCTTTTTTATTTTTCTTATAACTGCATGTATTTGGTTGAATTTTGTGAACTTGTTAGTTAAAATTTTGTTTCAAATTTTAAATATATTTACTTGTGAAGTTTGTGCACTTGTGAATTGAATTTGATGCAATTTTTACTTTGTGTAATTATTGATTCAACAAATTTTAGGTTGAATTAAATGAGCAAGTAAAAAACTATTGACTCATTTTTGAAGAAAAATATTAATGATGTTTCACAAGTTGATCATGTTTCTGCTGCTGATGCTGATACTTCAACTCCAATGCAACCTTCTCCTAAAAAATCTAGAATTCAACCTGAAGAAGTTGATGTGGGTACTTTAATACGGGATCCCGGTAAGCGTCCTCCAATATGGAAGTACGACATAAATCAACGTGATGAAATTAGACGAGCATACATCAAAGCTGGTCCATATCAGTTTCATATGGAAAAATATCCATGTTCTGGAAAGGCTAACCATCCTCGCCGATTTCAATTTGATTGGTTCAAGATATTCCCTAATTGGTTGGAGTACTCGCCAGAAAAAGATTCTGCATTCTATCTTCCATGTTATCTTTTTAATAACTATAAAGGACGTTCCGGTTCAAGTGCATTTACAGAGAAGGGTTTTCGTAATTGGAAAAAAGTTAACAATGGAAATGATTGTGCTTTTCTGAATCATGTTGGCAAAGATTTTAGTTCACCGCATAATGTTGCTGTAAAAGCTTGTGAAGACTTGATGGATCAATCCAGGCATATTGATAAAGTGATGCATCGACAAAGTACACAACAAATTTTGAACAATCAGCTTCGGCTTAAGGCTTCAATTGATGCTATTCGATGGTTAACATTTCAGGCATGTGCTTTTAGAGGTCGTGATGAGAGTGTGAATTCTAGAAATCGGGGTAATTTTATTGAAATGTTAAAGCTTTTGGCCTCATATAACAAGGAAGTTGATGAAGTTGTTTTAGAAAATGCCCCACATAATGCCAAATATATATCATCAGGAATTCAAAAGGAGATTTTGTATGTTTTTGCAAGAAATGTTCGAAGTGTGATACGTGATGAAATTGGAGATGCAAAGTTTTGTATCATTATTGATGAAGCCCGAGATGAGTCAAAAAGAGAACAAATGGCTATTGTTCTAAGGTTTGTTGATAAAGAGGGATTTATACGGGAGCGCTTTATTGATCTTGTGCATGTCAAGAATACTGTTGCATCAACTCTCAAGAATGCAATATCTAATGTCTTGTCTCATCACAATCTTAGTATTCACAATATTCGAGGTCAAGGGTATGATGGGGCAAGTAATATGCGAGGTGAGTGGAATGGTTTGCAAGCTTTATTTCTTCAGGATCGTCCCTATGCATATTATATACATTGCTTAGCCCATAGGCTACAATTAGCTTTAATTGCAGCATCAAGGGAAGTTATTCCTATCCACCAATTTTTCTCGAAATTATCTTTCATTGTTAACTTCATTGGGGCATCTTGCAAACGTAATGATGAATTACATGCTGCTCAAGAAATTGAACTTGCCAACTTGATGGACATGGATGTACTTGAGACAGGCACTGGACTTAATCAACTTGGAACGTTACAACGACCTGGAGATACTCGTTGGGGCTCTCATTTTAACTTAGTTTGTAGCTTGAAAAAATTATTTGGCCCAATTTGCAAAGTTCTTGAAAGCATGATTGATGAAGGAACCAATTATTCTCAACGTGGGGATGCTGCCTCGGCTTATGATGCAATAACATCATTTGAGTTTGTATTTATTTTGCACTTGATGATAGAAATTATGGGGATCACTGATATGCTTTGTCAATGTTTACAGCAAAAATCTCGAGACATTTTGAATGCTATGGCTCTAGTTTCAAGTACAAAAGATATTATTCAAGAGTTGAGAGAAAGCGGTTGGGATAAATTATTTCAAAGTGTGGTATCATTTTCTGAATACCATGACATTGAAATCCCTAATATGGTTGCTCATTTTATTGCTGGTCGCAGTCGTCGTCATCAACAAGAAGTGACAATGGAGCATCATTACAAAGTAGATATATTTTACGCTGCTATAGACTCTCAATTGCAGGAGTTAAATAGTAGATTTAATGAGAAGGCAGTAGATCTTCTTACACTTAGTTGTTCTTTAGAACCAAGAAATGCTTATGAGTCATTCGACATTGGCAATGTACTCTTGCAGAGAAATTTTATCCTGAAGATTTTACTGAGCAAGAAAGAATTCAACTAAGATTTCAGTTGCAGCACTACGTGCGTGAAGTGCGTCGTCATCCAGATCTCCATAATTTGTCTAGAATTTCTGATTTATGTCGGGCATTGGTGACAACTAAAAGATTAGAAGTTTATTTTTTGGTTGACAGGTTGATTCGCTTAGTCTTGACTCTTCCAGTTTCAACAGCAACTACTGAGCGAGCTTTTTCAGCAATGAACATTGTTAAGACAAGACTTCGAAATAAAATGGAGGATGATTTCCTTGCAGATTATTTGGTTGTCTACGTCGAGAAAGAAATTGCTGAACAATTTAGTAGTAATATGATAATTGATGACTTTAATTCGTTGAAGGAGCGTCGAGTCCAATTAGCATAACTAATGTAATTTTTACTTTTTTTTAGTTTTTTAACTTAATGTTGAATATTAATATTTGCATCTGCACTTTGAGTTTTTTCCCCTCTAATTTGCATGGTACTATATAAAACACTGTTTGTAGTTATATTCGAAATATTTTTTTGGATTTTGCTTATAATTGTATTCCGGCCCCCCCTGAAACGAATTCCTGGATTCGTCCCTGCCAACAAATCTACGAAAACACAAACAGCTGGGTCATGGTGCCAATATTCATGGCAGGAGGCAGCGTGAATTGGACCATCAAGACAAAGTGTACAGAGGGTCTGGCGGGAGTAAGCCAAGCTTGGTAGCTGCCTTAAAAACCCCGATACCGATTATAGGAAGTATAACATTTCGAACGAAAATCACTCCAACGATGATTGACACCCCCCGCGGCACCTCAAGCATATGACCCACCTCGCAAAAGAGTAGTACTTCTATACTTGGTAGCTATGAGCGCCAGGACTCCTACTCCTAGCACGACAAGTTTTGAGTGCCATGTGCTCTTCCCTGCCCAGTTGAAGTTGCAGTACTTAAGATTAGAAAGTAGTTGACATGTGAAGCAGGGCAGTGTTGCCATTATGAAGCTGGCTCGTGTGGAACGGAAAATCTACCACGCACTGGATCAAGTCATTCCCATTTGGAAACTTGGCTCTCCATGTCTATATCCTTACCGAAATATTGAAGTCCATTTTCATTTTATTCTGAAGCAAGCTTTTCCAATGAAAGCTAACTTTAATAAATACTCTCTAGCGTCGGTTTATGTTGTGTTTTAGTCTTTCCTTTGGCTAAGATGAATGACCTAGTAGGTATGATCAAGGCGAGGTGGTCATCCAGAGAAATGATGCATCTGTCCATGCAATCGCGTTGAGTGTAAACGAGTCTCTGATCACTACTGTCCTTCTCGGATGGACCATTCACTCTGTATTTGGGAATTGTTAATCAAAACTCTGTTACGCTCCATTTGCCCCATACGAGATGCTGATGGTTTTATAAATAACACAGGCTTAGTTTTGTGGGATTTACAACCATACATACTCCCCTTGCCTTGAAAATAAACGTACTCCCAACCACCAAAATCATTTATGAGGGGATCTAGTAAGAACTGTCTCGTACAACCCCATCAATACAAAATTGGCAGAAAGTCGGATGAACTACTGGAGTATAAAGCGTAAGAAATATAACCTTGACATATAAACAAGGCGGCTGGCAAGCAAAACCAACAGGAACATATTTGTGTTATGATTCTTATGATTGTTTATATACAGCACTACTGAAACAAAACAAAGATCTTTTCGTAGGTCTATCCTGTGAGCTTTTCCATCATCTGCAGCCTTGTCTATGCTTTACCTGTATACTTGTCTCTTCAATTCTCCTCAAGTTTTCAAAAACGAAAATATCATATGATGAGGAGTGAAGCAGAAAGGGAGATGACAATCTGTAAAGCTATAAAAAATGTTATATAATGAACAATGAAGCAGCAAGGGAAATGACAATCTATAGAGCTATTTTCACCATTGTTATCAAAATGTGAACAGTCTTCATGCTATTGTGGGCAATTTGCACTGGTTTTAGACTTGCAAGAGAACCTAGAGGAGACATCAAATACCATTTCCTAAATTTCTTAATTGGAGTTATCATATTGTCTTTGGTTCCATATATTTTCTCATTGAACTTGCAATAGTTTTGGAGCTCACACGCACTTATTTTTGTCAAATACCATTTCCTAAACGTACTCACACGAACTTGCAATCCTCTGCTGCAACAAGGATGCTAAATGTTGTGTTTGACAAATTATAATAATGTATGGCATCTTGTATTACGGTAATGCTGTACTACTTGAATTCTTTACTTCTGATTCAAGCACTTAACCATCACTTTGGGCCTGCCATCCTGGGTTCTTGCAGTAAGAAAGATCCAGATTTTGCATAATGCCTTTCTGCTTTTATAATATACCAATCCCCTAATCCTATAACTACTTGCCACATCACTGCTACAAGACAAGAGCAAGTCTTTACGTAAAATAGCCCTCTATGCCTAGTAGAAAGTATAAATCAGCTCTCCCCTCTCCTATTTCAGTTGGACAGAAGAAAAATAGATATACAGTCTAATACTCATACACACTCATGCTACGATTGCCCTCTGAGCGTTCAATCCTACAAAACACGACCATATATGATCATTTAGAGTCAACTATACCAATCCTGTTCTATCACTGGCACGGTAAGGACTGTATAAGCATTGAATCATGAGCTAAAAATTTTTTTCCCACTCTGAAATTGTTCAACACAAAACCTATCCCAACCAATATAGCACACTTATGAAAAAAGATGACGAGTTAGGTAGGTATTTCTAGAAATAAGAATAAGAAATGCAATTGGATAGTTTTGTTTTGGGGAGCCCTACATACACAAGAGAATCAAGGAAGACTGATGCCTTCTAAACTAAAATAAGGGGGGAACAGAGGAAAACCAACTTTCGCTAGAGGAGGTTTTTATCCCTAAGTCTGACTACCTTGCTCCGTGGCAGATCAACCAATATCATCATCGTGACGTGAATAAAACTTCGTAAACTTTCATCCTTGTACGCTATCCTGTTTCAAATCCAAACTGCGGTACAAGACCAATCACCCAGAATGAAAGCTTGTGGTCTCCTGCAGTTCTCTACTAGGATACGCAAAGAAAAGAGGTAAAAAAGAAGCTTAATTGCAGTTGCAACGAATAGCAATTTAACCAGGGCATACCCTATGCATTTACCTAAAAACTTGGTGTGGATTTTCCATTTTGCAACACTTGGTTTTTCAGAACCCCACATACTTTATCTGCCTACCGTTGGATGCCAAGTAAACCTTTTGGAAATAAAGAAACTTAAGTTTTTGGAATGCATGTGCTGAAACGTAACTGCAACAAATAGATGTAAAAGGCTCCACACCATGAAACTAAACTTGAAAGAACAATTTCATCTCTTTCCCATGGACTTTCTTGGCATCCAAAGCAGAGGATTAAGGAATTAATTCAGAGTGAAACATTGTATCACCAATTTAACTTCAGAACAGACATGCTAGGTAACACACCCAACAAAGCACCAAAAAATAAACTAAGAAAATTACTAATCTCAATTTTATTTTGAAAGACAAGTAATAATTATGAGTCAGAAAACAATCACAAGATAGCCCATGAAATCTACAGAATCCCGTGAACGTTAAACCTTGAACACCAAAACCCACAACTACAACAGAAAGGGGGAGAGAGAGCCAGAAAGAGGGCGAATGGGTCAAATGAGCTTGAAAGGGAGAGGCCAAGGAGTGGACCTGGGGACTTCGACCTTGTCCTTGATTCGCTCTATCTTCTTCTCCTTCTTGGGCCTCGAATTCCCGTACGACCCCTTGAATCTCTTCCCCTTCTTCGTCTTCTTGTCCCCTCGGCCGCAGAGGATCGGTGCCGCCCCCACTGATGATGATGTCGATGCTAACACAGGTCGCTGTGTCATCATCACTCGCCTCGCTGCTGCGCCGCACCACTGCATCATGGCCATTGTCCCTTGCTCTGTGAGCTCCACAGCACTAGTCGCCACACTGTCCGGACGGGACGAAATGGAAAGGGTTGACTATGGGCCGGTCTTACTTTTTAGTAAAGTAGCAATCATGGGCCGGCCTTACATTGTTCACGAAAATGGAACACTTATGGACCCCGTCTGAGCCCAAGTATTTTTACCTGGGACGTAATGCTGATGGGCCGGGCTGATTTTTATCCATATGTGGGACGTAGCGCTGATGGTCCGGACTCACTTTGTTGTGAGACGTATGCCGATGAACGGTAGCTCTGCTGTGAGACATGATGCTAATGGGCCACCCAGAAAACAGAGAATATAGCCTGGGCTCAATCCTACGGCCCATCATCATCTTGTTAAATGTATCTGTAAAGGTAGCACGTATCTGGACTCAATCCTACATACTCTGTTTTGTGGGCGGCCCAATCCGTACATTTTTTTTTTTTTTCTAAGTGCCTAATCCTTCATTCATTATGATGAACCCAGGTGCCGTGCTAAATTGCTAGTCCGGACAATCCCGTTTACTGTCATGTTCGACAATCTAACGGCTGAAATCGACAAAAGAAGGCTGTCTTTTCCCGAGCTGAAGTTTTATAGTGGCCGAAACCAAGACAGAAATTCATAAAACGGGTGATGGATAATGAGGTTTTCGTTGCTGTGGCTCCAAATCAAACACATAAGTGGAATGTTTACGAACTCTTTTAAATTTTCTCGTACTATCATACTTTTCGAGTCTGAGACACAGCGTCTAAGTCCCAAAGTCATTCTAAATCAATGGTTATGGAGCTATCCGGAGCTACAGCCTTCTCATGGAAAAACTCCATCTCTCCCTCGCTTCACATCCCTCAAGTCTTCTGTGTGAGTGTCCCCATTTCCCTGTTTATTTTCACGTCAGTGGTTCCTATTTTCGTACTTACTACGTGCTCAAGCAAGGCCTTCTGTTTCTCTTTTTGGTGGTTGTTAAGGTGTGCGAGAGTAGGAGCTTCAGCGTTTGGAGCCGTTCTGATCCAGCCCAGAAGGTATGCTTTCTGGTATTGGGTGTTTCATCTTCGAAAAAGCCGACAAAAAATTGTTTCTTTGAGATCCGAAGTGTTGTAGCATGTCACACTGGACTTCTTGTCTTGTCAATGTGGCATAGCTATCGTGAACGTATTGTGGATTGGACTTGTGCTTCTTCACTGCCACTAGTTATTTTTTAACATATTGGCACTACCACTTTTCGTTTTGATTATGGGAAAACATTACTCCTTCTAAGTATGCTTTGCAAGTTGGGTGATTCGAGCACTTTGGCAGGGCCTTTGTTTTTATGGGGGTGATCAGAGTAATTTGAACTCTTGGGATGGGCCTTGTTTTATGGGGTTGGTCAAAGTTATTGATGGTAACAACTTATTTTGTTACTCCTCTTCGGAGTTATCATTTACTCCTTACATGTTATTGTAGGCAAATCAGATGACTGTATCAGTGACTGGAGCAACGGGTTTTATAGGTAGAAGATTGGTACAAAGGCTTCATGCAGGTAAAACGTCTTTCTTAAGTGTTTGTAGTGCTTCAGCTATTTACCAATTTAGGTGCATTGACATTGGTTTTTTGTGTTTTTTTATTACTCTTTTTCTGTTTATCCATAGTTGCTCATGAGGTGAAAGTAATTTATGCTTGATGTCATGGACATTTTGTTTTTCCTCTAATATTATTCAGAGTCTCTGCACTACATGAAAACATAAACTTGGGCTAGCTGTAATCTTCCCCTTCTCTTTTTAATGCAGATAATCATCGCGTTCATGTCTTGACACGCTCTAGATCCAAGGCCGAGCTAATTTTTCCGGGTAAGATGGTAATAAATATTTGAAGTCAGTTTATTGATGCTTACAATCTGCAACCTTGGATATATATTACTCATTATGGATGGAAAATGGTTTGAAAACTTATCCAAAAGAGAACATCTTTTTATTGAGAGGAAATTTAACTTGTTCTGTAGAGAATATTTGCTTTCCAGAACATTTTCGCATAATTCTTGAACTATATCCTGGCATTTCGTAGTCAAGGACTTTCCAGGAATAGTGATAGCAGAGGAGCCAGAATGGAAAGACAGCGTTCATAGTTCAAATGGCATTGTGAACTTGGCGGGAATGCCCATAAGCACACGATGGTCTTCTGAGGTTAGTATCATTTGCACATACAACATCCTATTTTGCATGAGATACTTCCCTTTTCCCTTTGAGTCACATATTAAGTGGTAGCTACGAGAAGAGAATCTGCATACTACATTAAAAATACCCATTTTCTGTTTTCCTACATTTTTTTTTCCTTTTGGGACATATATCACTTGTACTCGGTTTAAAAGGCTTTCTAGTTTGGGATCTCTGTATTCAATACACAATCCAAAATCCTCTTGTATGCTACTAAACATTGTCTACTATGAACATCATTCTTTCCTGTGTGCTTTGCAATTTTATATGTATTTAACGTTGTTGAGAGTCAGTGCTATGATGCAAAATAGTGCCATTATATCTCATTGGAGGTCAATTATAGAATATAGAATCATAATTCCTTGAAGTCAGTGACATGTACAAACATGTTTTTGTGCTCCAGATCAAGAGAGAGATTAAGAAAAGCAGGATTAGAGTCACCTCAAAGGTCAGTAGTCATTGTCCATGCAGATTCAACATAAATTTCCTTCTTTGTCTTTGTCCCTCTCTAGGTTAATGCATAAAACTATGAGCATTAATAATCCCTGTCCCTGGCTTTTTAGCTGACCATTTCATCCGATTGTGAAGGTTGTAGATTTAATAAACGATGCGCCAGATGCAGTTCGGCCCACAGTTCTAGTTAGTGCAACTGCTGTTGGTTACTATGGTCTGCATCTAGCACCAACTTGTCTTGCTTCTTGTGATACACTATTACGCATTGATACATTACTTTCTTGCTCTGGTATCTGTGGTCTCACATCCTATATCAAGGTTTAACCTGTGGACCCCCTTTGTGATCAACAATTGCTTACTTACATTTTCCTTTCTTCCCCCACCACCCATCCCCTCCTCTCTTCATACTCTCAGGCAGTAGCGAAACACAAATATTTGATGAACAAAGTCCACCAGGAAATGACTATTTGGCTGAGGTAAACAAATTTGTTTTAGTTTCCATTCTTGCTTTTATTTTGCACAGTTTCCATTCCTATGTGTGCTTTACTTTCAGTTGTAATAGAGTAGTTTAGCACAATGAAGAGTAGATGCCCAGGAAAATTTTGTGGGGCACTATGTTTCCGGTGTGTTACTTGAATGGACAATATACCGTCAATGAAAGTATCTTAATTGCAGTTTACATATATCATATTTCTCATCTCTCTTTTTGCTTAAGTTTAACTCTGTTAATCTTCTCAGGTTTGTAGAGATTGGGAAGCAACTGCCCTCAGAGTAAATAAGGACGTTAGATTAGCTCTTATTCGCATTGGTGTTGTTCTTGGTAAAGATGGTGGTGCTTTAGGTATGACTAATCTTGTAAACCCTTGCTTCCTATCCTTGTTGACAGTATTTCTCATTACAACTGCTGATCTTTAAGTCTTCCCATTTAAACCATCCACCTGAAGAATACATGTCACCAATCTAGTCAGGCTGGCAGACTTGTGTGGCTTTTTTAGTAGAATCAGGAGATAGTGTCTCATTGAAAATTATTAGCATTCAAGTTTTCTTGTTTTCTAATCAAATTACATCCAGGAAATGCATTTGTAATTGCTTTACTTATCTGATCAGAGTTAAGAGAATACATATTTAGAGTTTTACAGTATCAACTGTTAAACTTGGAGAAGTGTGCTTCTGCTTAGATATAAATCCTTATCTTTACCTCTCTTTTTTCTCAGCCCTTATATTTGCCATGAAAAACAATACTTATATCTTTGATCCTCTGCAGCTAAAATGATTCCTCTTTTCATGATGTTTGCCGGTGGTCCTTTGGGCTCTGGAAAACAATGGTATCATACTCAATCTGTCTTTACATGAAATATTAGTGTGCGAGACAACTGCTTACTAATAAGAATAAATGCATTTTGGAAGCAAAATTTCTTTCTTGTTTCTATTAAAGCAAAAGTATTTGCATAATTCTTTCAGACTAAAGCATATTCAATTAATTTTCAATTCAGAGCTATCAATCTACTGAATTGGCCAAAATATTTGTTTAGATTTTTTTTTTTGGGTAAACTCGTGTTAAGATTGATTATACTATGTTCGCATATTTATTCTGTTCTCCTTCATAATTTGAAATTGATAGTTATCATAGCTGTGTAGGTTTTCTTGGATTCATCTGGATGACATAGTGAACCTAATATATGAAGCTCTGTCCAATCCGTCTTATAAAGGTGAGTATAAGTTAGATATCCGGAGATGTAATCTATCTGACAAGATCTTTTAGGCAACACCAAGGAAAACTAAGATGTAGGATGGAATGTGATGCACTGGCTTGATTCCTTCTCCAGCCCATGCTGCATTCTACTTGACATCTTAAGTTTGCTAGCATGTGGCAGCACTGTGTCGATAACATCTTCTGGAATCACATTTTAGATTCTTAGGTTACAGAATTATTGTTGGCCAAGACCAACTAATCTTATCATGATGACAATTTAATTTTATATTAATATGCAATGTGATGCTGTATTTTCTCTGTCCCTGACTTGAAATTTGGAGGTAATGTAGAAGAATATATGAAGCCAGACTTCTTGGCCATTAGCATCCCTGTCACTTTTAGTGCTGTTGCTTTATTAGCTTCCCGAATATGTTGTTAATCTAGCTGCAAGATATTTACCTGGTGACGATTAAGCTCCTCTGTCTATTGTGTCTGTCACCAAACTTTTCCATGTATCAAGCTATGGTATCATAGGCATCAACTCTAGTTTTTGATACTTCTCACTAATTGCACCTACTTTCTGAAACCTAAATGTCAGGAGTTATCAACGGGACTGCACCGAATCCTGTTAGATTTTCTGAAATGTGTGGACATTTGGGAAATGCCATGGGCCGGCCTTCATGGCTTCCTGTACCTGACATTGCGATCAAAGCAGTCCTTGTAGAAGGTGCTTCGGTGGTAATAGTTTGCTTATCTACTCTCTTGGTGCTATTTTTCCATTCTCCCTGGAATCGTGTTGTGCTGAAACACGTTAATTGAACATATTGCAGGTCTTGGAAGGACAACGGGTGCTTCCCACTAGAGCAAAGGAATTAGGTTTCCCATTCAAGTACCCCTATGTGAAAGATGCACTTAAAGCCATTCTTTCATAACAAAGTTGGCGCATGTTGTGTCATAAAGACAACCAGGGTATTCTTTATTCTTTAACTCAAAGGGGTATAATGTCTTCTGCAAACGTCAACAAATATGCAGTCAGAATTTAGTGATGAGATCAAGTGAGAGACTAAGTTCCACATGGAAACTGTGGGGTTTTTTTTTTCTTGGTTTCTTGTGACTTGTGAGCTAACAGTTCCGTCAAATTTGTGTTTGCCCATCATAATTATATGGGGATTCTTGAACGTGGGTTAAATGCTATTTGTGGTCTTTTGCAGTAGTCTTAGCATTGGATACAGCTAGATAAGGTTCTTCTGCAGATCTGATAAGAAATCTCCATTAGAAACTATTGGGAGTGCATCTAATACCGAAAGCTTGTCCGTGCTTCTATTAGAGGGAAAAATTTTGCCTCAGAATTTTGTAGCAGCAATTTGCATTTCTTATACGGATGGGCTCCAAGAAGCGAGCAAAAGCCAATAACGTTTCAAGCGACTCTGTGATGGCCCAGAAAAAAGAACAAATATCCAATGATGGATTTCCAATAACATAACTTGGCGATAAGAAGGTTGTCATCAGGTGAAGGGTTTAGGAATGGGTTTAGTGCGAGGAACCAATTGGTGGATCAAACTTCCATGTCATCACGTGATCGATAGGCATGGAAGCTACGGTGCAAATTGGTGGTATTTAAAAGGAGGGATTGGAATTGTTGGCCTTCTCTATACTTGAAGTCAGGCGTACAAATGCATAATCATTGATTACATTCACTCGGAATGGTAATACTTGAAGTCAGAACTACAAACGTATAATTACGGATTACGTTCCCCACTTAAGATATAAAAAAAAGGTTAATTACAAATTTCCTCCTCAAACTTAAGGTGGGCACCGGAACGGAGGGCACCAGAACGAAGGGAACCGGAATGGGTCATTCCGATTCTGGTTCCGTACCCACTGGAATCAAAATTCTTATTCTGGTTCCATTCCAGAACCGGAAATTCCAGCTCCGGTTCTAGGCCTAAGAAGCTCAGATTTAGTTTAGGGTCATTGACCGAAAAATGAATTTTTTAAGTTGTGTTTTGTAGGCCAGAATTAAGGTATTGTGATAGGCAAATTTGCACTCAAAAGGTCCAAAATAAGATTGGTATGACCGTATGAGCATCAATTTGAAGACCCAATTGCCAAAATAAAACAGTGCATTGCCATCCAATTCCAAAAGTTCAAAACACTGTCAAATTAATAAACAATGTCGTCCTGGTCCAAAACAAAATAAACACTGCCAAATAGCTCTAAATTAAAATTACAACTAAACAACTAGATTTCAAAAAAAAATAAACATTGTCAAAATAAACTCTAAATTAAATTTACAAAAAAACTAATAAAAAAACAAATAACCATACAAATAAGTAAACAACTAAACATTCATCAAATAATCCAAATTGAAAGAATCAAACTCTAAATTAAAATTACAATATTTTTTGAAATTTTAAAAAATTGTACCAGAACCGGGAATTTCGGTTTGAACCGGAATACATGTCCACCCTTACTCAAACTATCACTCGATTCTTAAAATATTTGTACAAACTTTTAACTCATTACAACTCACCCCCACAAAACTATACTTCTCGTTGTGATTTTATCCTCCAACCTGCTGAAGTTGTTGTATCGAACGGTTTATGTTCCACGTAAACGACATGTGACCTTCACCTTACTTGAAAAAATAAATTTGATTAGTTCGATTCTAATTGAGTCGATCTTATATATATATAATTATTAGTTGACTACATTTTATTTTTTGGCTCTACGAATTGCTAGAAGCACTGTAAAATGCTACGGAAGACTTAAACAAGGTAAAATTATCTTTTCACGTAAGGAGGAGAAGGTCACGTGTCTGTTACGTGAGATAAAAACCGTTTGAAATAATGACTCTAATCAGTTGATGGATGAAATCGCAATGAGAAATATAGTTTATGGAAGTAAGTTACGAGTTAAAATTTGTGAAAGTAATTAAAAATTGGGTGATAATTTGAGGGGATAAATTGTAATTAACAAAAAAATTACGTTAAGCAAGCATGATAAATTCTGACAATGGCCGTCGTTTATATGCAAAACGAAGCAACTACTTGGCATGCACAACAGCAGGCCTACCATTATAAGAGCATAGAGGAAAACCACGAACTAAAAGTTTCGCTTCTGCCAGTTTTCTCTAAATCTTCTTTAGAGAGAAGCTGAAGGATTGGACACCCAGTTTGGACTCGCCAACCAGAACTCTCTCTAATGTGGGGTTTAGCATTCTAAAATTTTAAGAGGCTGTTCGTTTAGGTAGAATTCTCAGGATTTTTTGAATCCTCAGCATTCTACAACCAAACATAATTTTTCACACCACATAAATATAACTACAACACGCATACCAATAAAGTTAACATCACATAAAAATTCTCAAAACACAAAAAATCCTCACAAAACACCTTAACCAAACATACTCTAACATAATAAAATAATTACAATATAAAATTTCTCTATAAAATCATTACTTTTCACTTAATAAATATAAAAAATTCATTTAAATCATCTCTTCAATTTTTCATCAATTCCAATACCCTAAAATTTTAACACTCAAACACCTAGTTAGTAGCGTGTTCTGAGACAGATGCAAGCATTCTCGCATGTTTATGGAAGAAATTAACTAAGTCTCTTTTAATTTCTTAATTTGACATGAGAACCTACAGTTTCATCTTTTGATAATAAAACATCCCAGAGTAATACGTAGTTCTTTTGTATTTACTGATCCTTACAAGTACAGGTGAATGAAAATAAAACAAGTTAAAAGCAGTTGATTTTGGAAAGTCAATCAACCCCTCAATGAGTACTTTTTCCCGGAGAAGGCCTGGAACTTCGGCTCTTCTTTCTTTGGGGATTGCTCTTGTTTGGTCTCTTTTCCAGCTTCCTGCAGCATTAAGGGAGACTTATGATGAAATACATGATTTTTTGATTTTTTTAGTGCTTCCTCTTATGGTAAGATACACAATTATTTCTAACATAGGATGCAATACTAGTACCTTTTTCCTTTCTTCAGGAGTACGATTTACATTTGATCCAAACACAAGCTTTCCCTGAGTCTGACGAGTTGTGCTTTGAGCACTAGATCCGACAGAAGGCTGTGCATTACCATTTCCAGCATGAGGTCGCTTGTCTTTGGACCCCGAGGAAGAAGCTGGTGGAGGCTGATGTGGCAAGGGTTTCCCATCTAAGCGTCTCCCCATTCCAGTGAAAGGGTTGAATTTAGGTTCCGTTTCAACTGGAGCCTCTTCAGCTGCAACAAAAAAAAAAAAAAAAGATGCGTCTTAAAGACAGAATGGATGAACATTCACAAGATTTTCCAACAAAACCTCTAATTTTTGTACTGACAACATAAAAGTAAAAGAGTAGGGGACTCCCATTATAATATGTTGTGAAACATAAGAGATCCAAATATTTGAGATCACGTGCGGAATGCACCAATTGGTCAATAATGATTGGATGTCAAGTTTCTTCCATCAAACATTTAACCAGCATAATACACAGAAACTGATGCAAGATAACTTTCTGTGCGGCCCTATAAATAAGTTGAATGGCTCATTTTCAGTGAGAAATATGATACAACCTGTTCTTCATTATGAGTAAAAGAAGCCACAACTACAAAAGAAAAAAATCTAAGGCGAAAAAAAGATTACAAAGTAAAAATGAAAAAACATAAACCTTGAGATAGTGCCTTACATAGAGGAACAGGTGCAGCAGGCTTTTCAGGTTCCTTGTAATCCAGGGGAGGTGCAAAGTCCACCTCACAGTCTGTCTCGATGATACTAATTGCACTAGCAGGCTTTGTTTCTATAATATCTATGTAATACTTCTTGTTGTTGTATGCCACCATAATACTATCCCCACTGGTTAAGCAGGAAAAATTCCTTAACGTCGTCTCCAAGCTGCAAGACAAAAGGAAGCAAAAACAATATATTAGAATATATATATATATATACCCCCATCTCTAGAATACACAGCACAGACATATCAAGATGGCCAACATTTTTATATCTTAGATAAATGACAGTATAATGAGTAGCTAGATGACCGGACAATATGGATAGTGAAGTCAGCGCTATACAGATAGGCCACAGCAGACCCTTCACACTATGAGGATCAACACATGGACAAGACAAAAACTGATAAATACAGTAATATGTGGTATTATTCTTTAAAATGTTTCCTTTTGTCCTCCTCTTTTTATGAGCTCCTAATGTTCATTTCTTTCGTCTATAGAGAATCAACAGGCGCCTTCCTTTTCACAGCAATAACTGAATTAAGACGACACCAAATATCATGGACATTTTAGAAATGGGAATGTACATGACAAGTTATATTCATAACCAATAAGATTCAACCGCATGAATCCCTTCTTTGCATAACAAGGACAGCATCACTCAAGAATACAACATCTACTGCTCACTAATAACTAATAACATAAAAATAATTCACTCACATAGCTTTTGGGTTAGATATATCCAAAAAGTCCTTTGTATGTGGTTGCAATTTAACATATGTTCCCTTTGGAAGAGTCACGTTTTTCACCCGCACAATATCTCCCTCTTGTAAGAGCATGTTCTCCATCATCTACAGAGAAATAACACAACAGATAAAAGCATGACTAACACCACCAGAAGATATCTCTGACAGTTGAAGTTACTTTGCACAAATTACTGTAACTAATTCCAACCAAATAGACAAAAAAAACTCTTCATTGTCTACCCAATATGGCATATAAATCATTCCTTCTTCTGCAATGAACTCAAGAACCCCGCAATGAGAAACTCGCTCAGCAGCATCATTTTGAAGCTCAAACAACATCGGATAATCAATATGTAAAGATGCTGCAAGTATGTTACGCAAGCACCTTTTAGTGAGGATAAGAGAAATAAAAACTACATGAACAACGAGTAAATCACTGCACAGTAAGATATCAAATTAGAATGACTAACCAAGACGATCAAGAGCTGAAGGAGGCATTATAACTGAAACAATAACATTTCAAACAACATCAAGATATATAACACATAAAACTGAAATCCAATGACGGAAGGTGATATGAATATAAAAAACTTACTTTTATCGCCACTTTCAATTTGTGGCTGCAGAAAATATAAGATAAAAATTGGAGTTAAAACGATAGGAAAGTTAAGAAAAAGAAGAATATAAACTTCCAAAACTGCATGTGAGGACATATGGATGTGCTCCCAGGGGGGAGGAGGGGGGAGGGTAACAGAGCAACATTCTCGGAGGAAAAAAAGAACACCAAAATTCTTTCTCCTCAGGACCAAAACACAAAAGCTAATTGCCTTCCTCAAGATGAGCTAAAGATGCCTGAAGAGCAAAATTAGCTATGCTACTGTTTTTTATTGCACAACTGCAATTTGAATGGTCCAAGAGATCTCAAACCAAGAGAGTTGCCTAGATGAAAGGACGAGCAAAATTAGCTATGCTACTGTTTTTTATTGCACAACTGCAATTTGAATGGTCCAAGAGATCTCAAACCAAGAGAGTTGCCTAGATGAAAGGACGGAGCACATACATCTTGGCATAGTAAGGATGAAAAATCTCCTTAGATAAGGAGTAGGGAAGAAAAGGCCTGCTAAGTCAAGCAAGCTCTTTTGGTTTTACAAGCTCGACAATGAATAAATTATCATATTGGGTCTTCAACAAAGCTTAACCATTTATTAAGTCATAGGTAAAGCATACTGGTGGTCTGAACTGACAGAAGATGAAGACATTCTAACCTTCTCAATAAAAGATGCAGGGTAACATCGATATGTCTGCTCAAATGATGTCCCATGATAGCCATATCCATCGAAATACTGCAATTTCACAATCAGAATAATTCGTTATTAGTAAAAATTAGCCTCAGAAAGCTGCAATTTCACAAATAAATTATAATGGTAGTAACAAATTATAAATCATAAATTCGTGCCCCAAGTCTTTCCTTGCCAGAGGCTTGGGAATTCACATTTGACCATGATAGGAGTAAAAACCACAATTGTTAATTGCAAATCAATCAGCCACGATATGCATGTCATCAGATGATGAAGAGGCCAAAGAACCTGACTTGGAAACCTACCATTTTTAACCCCGTATAGATTTTCAGATCAGAGAATCGAACCTTCCAAAGCACCCTATAGAAACAGAGATAACCCAACGTTCAAATATATCAAAACCTCCCAAATAGTCTCAGTGCACAAATCACTAATAGCATACTTCATGATAAGCTACAGCTTATCCAAGTTTTTGTTCAACAGAATAATAGCGGAAACATACACAAAATCCAAATTATTAACTAAAGAAAATAGGGGATTTGTCCCACTCAGTCTCACGAAATTAGAAAATGTAAAAGAGATGAAAATTTAAACAAATAAGAAAATCAATGGATAGGAAAGCTATCTAACATCCAACAAAGGCTCCAAGACCTTAAACGGATGACATTAAATATGTGGCGAAATTGCCAGGGGGAAAAAATCCTAAGGACCCGTTTTGTTATAACAGCAGAAAAAAAAAACTTCCCAGCTTTCACTACTCAATCTCCACCATTCGGAATCCGGACCTCAGCTGAAGCTAATAAAACTGATAAACCTAGTATTATTCTTTTGTATACCAATATTCATGTTTTAAATTTTACAAAAAGCAAGACGAGGAAGAAGGACAAAGGTTCAAAACCTAACCTTTCCTTTGTTTTCCTTAACTTCCTCGGCAAGCAAACACGCAGAATTCGGAATGCACTATAGAAAATTAAAGGACAGGTTAGATCTAAAACTAAATCATTGATTCGAACGCAATAGAAAGAAAGCAGGAATGGCAATTTAGCGAAATAATGGGGGAATCGAACTTACCGCAGAGGAGAACAGAGAGGGAGAAGCTATGGTCTTTTGATCTTAGAGAAGAGGAAAGCGTTTAGAATTGCGGGATACTGGGGAACTAGGAGGAAAATAATTTTTGATTGCGTAATATATAGAAGATGAGTAACCGTGCGTACAGTGGCGGAACCAGGACTCAAGTTGAGGGGGGGCAAACTCCTAAAGCGAAATGACAAATTTTTTTCTTACTTAATGCAAAAGGCGTTTTAGAGTTAAAATAACGAAAACTAATGAATAAAAACATTAAAAATATTGAAATACACTACTGTAACTCCTTAAAAAATATTCTTACTCATAATTTTTGAATCATAGCTCTCTAAAATCCCTCATTATTTTCTCATATTGCTTATTGGTTTTGAACCATAACTCTCGGAAGCCCCTCATTGTTTTCCCATTTTGCTTCTTAGGAAAATCATGACCAACAAGCCAAGTGATTGACAAGGAATTTTGATCAAATACTCCTTACGAATTTAATCTCCAATCCCAACATCATATTCTTCAATGAGTTTACGTAACCTTGAGTCAGCAATAATATAATCCAGACTAAACAAAAGACAAGGTCTTTTCGAACTAATATTCGCATCAAAAGTAGGAGTACTAAGCGATTCCACATTGACTGACTTTTTTTTATCCAAAACTTATCCATAATCTAAACAAAACAAAATGAAAATTCATCACTCAATTCAATTCACTAATCAAAATTAAAAACAATAAAACTTTAAACACCAACGTTCTAATCTCTTCAAATATACAACATTTATATGTCTACTAGGTTACTATCATGTTCAGCATATTAAGTAATCAAAATATAAATGAACAAAGATTTATAAACTCCGTATCTCCTCTCTCCCTCTCTCTTACGCATGGGATGTGAGAAATTTGAGACAAGTAACCAACGTGTAATTCTCCTACCTACTCTACCGCTGAACAACTCTTCAAACTAATCTAAATAAATTTTCCCCAAAAACAATGGGATTATATTGCCAGATTTTAGCACTCTATAAGTAGAAAATATGTGTATTGAATATATTTTTATAGTAAAATAGATATAATGAACAGAAACAATAAAAAAGCCATAATGTTGAAAGACTTGACTTATAAACCACAACACATTAAACTATATATATATAATAGATAGGAAAATACATATAATATATATATATATATATATATATATATATATATATATATGAACCAAGGGGGGGCAGCTGCCCCGGCTTGACCCCCCTTGGCTCCGCCACTGCGTGCGTATCAAACACGCCACGTCATTTTCTCACGTACCAGGAGATGTTCGGTTAAGGTATTTTTTGAGATTTTTTTGTGTTTTAAGAATTTTTAGGTGATGTTAATTTTATTGGTATGCGTGTTGTAATTATTTTTATGTGTTGTTAAAAATGATGTTTGGTTGTATAATTTTTTGTATTGTAAGAATTCAAAAAAATCTTGAAGATTTTTGTTAAACGAACAGCCTGTAGAACTCTTATCGGGCTAAAGCCTTCAAGCCAGCTTATTTGGGCCTGTAGCTGTTACGTCAATGTTCTAAAATTTTGAATAAAATAATCTCTTTGTCATATTATTTATTTCCACTATAATAAATATAAAATTTTTATTCAAATAATCTATCTCCATTTTTTTACTAATTCTCATATCTTAAAATTTTAAACACCACAAAATTTTAGCAAACAAATATAATCTTATTTTTTATTTAAAAATCTAAATGATCGAGGTTGAATTTTATTTTTGAATTTAAAGTCGATAAGTTAGAGATTTGATTCTATGTTTAAATTTAAAAATTTTGATTGAGATTTAATCTTAAGTTTGAATTAAATGTTTGATTGTAAAAAATTTGGAGTGATTGAATTGGTAAAGAAGTGGAGAGAATTGATTTGAATGAATTTTTTATATTTATTTCGAGTGAAAAATGATGATTTGATGGGGGGAGAGAATTTTGTGTAGTTATTTTATTTGGGTGAAAATCTTGGAAGTCCAAAATTTCGACTCCCAAATATCTCATCGATTAAGATAGGGATAAAAATCTACTCTTATGTTCGAATTAGGGTTAATGTCCTTTTTAGTCCCTAGGTTTTGGGGCGGTGTTCTTTTTAATCCCTAGGTTTTATTTTTGTTCAAAACAGTCCCTAGGTTATTTACGTTTGTCTTTTTACTCCTTCCGTCACTCCCGAGCCCAGTCAGCTAACGGCGGGACACGTCACACCCAATAGAATATTGCCACGTGTACGATCTGGGCTCCCTGCTGAGGTGGGTGGCTCCCGGCCACCCCATTTCAGGGGGAGGGGGTGGCTCGCCTCCACCCCTCTCGGCGGGAGCCACCCCGGCGACGGGGAGGTGGCCACGGATACCTCCCTTGGTTTTTTTTTTTAACGTTTTGCCCATGTGGAACTTTTTTTTAAAAAAAAAAATTAGTACACGTGGCAATATTCTATTGGGTGTGACGTGTCCCGCCGTTAGCTGACTGGGCTCGGGAGTGACGGAAGGAGTAAAAAGACAAACGTAAATAACCTAGGGACTGTTTTGAACAAAAATAAAACCTAGGGATTAAAAAGAACACCGCCCCAAAACCTAGGGACTAAAAAGGACATTAACCCTTTGAATTATAATCTTATGTTTGAATCTAAAATGAATCATGAGCCATCAGATTCTTCCTAGAAGAACCTTAGAAGAACCCAAAAAGAACCTTAAACATTTCTCTTTTAATATTTTTAAAATATTAAGACCTGGAAAAATCATTTAAGCAGGTGAAAAAACATTATTTTATACGGAACTCTTAGGGATTGGATTTTGGGTCCTGGGCCTTACAATTGCAATATGGGATAACAAGCCTATCCCATAGGTCTTATAAAACAGAGATCCAACCTCCTTCCGGGCTAAAGAAGAAAGCCAGTAACAGTGAAATATCAAACAAAGACAGATTGGCATTGAGTTGTCCCCAGCAATTGTCCTTTCTCCTTTCCACGATGAATTGTGTTGTCGAGCTCTGCACCCTTCGTGTAAAAGTTTAAAATACTGCATATTCTGCTCTAAACGAAAGCCTTAACATGCCATAACGCGAAGAACTTTATGCCTTCTTTAGCATTGTGGAGGACAACATCAAAGTCAGAACTACAGTTGCAATCAGCGTAATTGCGGGTTCGATTAGGAGCTTATTCACAACAGTTGATGATATCCATCCTTTGGGTGGCGTGAACACCGCGGGGGATCTTGGCTTTATTCCGCAGGGTTTCATTGGCATATTCCAAGTCTTTCAAGCACCAAAATCACCAGCATATCCAACCCAACTTGCAACTCCAAAACACCTTCATAATCTCCATCGCATCAGCATTTTGGCAGCTTCTCATCTTCCTCCAACTTCTTTTGAAAACAATCAAGGATACAAATATCTGAGTTTTGCCTCATGATTAACGCGGGATTGATGATTCATAATTTCAAACACTTGTGCTGCAAACTACTCTAGACTCCGCCAAAGACGTCTGCTTGAATGAACTGCTCAACTTCTCCCCATTTCTGTACATGCGCAAAGAAGGTCTGAGTTCCTCTTACTTTCCTGAACCTGTGAGAACACTAAGAATATGCCAGCAAAGACCTCATTCAATACTTGTTAAATTTCATCCATCACAATAATGTCGTTTTTATGTGGTTGAGTAATAGGTTTAGCTTCCCAGGTTTATTGGGTTTTGGAATAAACGTCACTTTAAAGGTTGGACTTTTACCTCTCTTAATTCCCAACGCTTAAGTCAAGAAGCTCGCGTTCGACACAGAATGCAGCAGCAATATATGCAATTCCTATCACAACATGTTGTGTGTCTCGGATGTCAGAATACCCGCCCGTGGGTTTGTCATTGGAGTTCGGTTATGGTGTTAAGCGAACTTGTGTGAAGCGAAGTGAAGCAGCGGTGAGGATAAAACCGGATGCCATCCGACGGTCAAGAAGCTGCCAGCAAATAAATGAGGACATGCTTTCAAACCGGGTCCCTTATTCATCCAGTTTTATAGAAACCAGTGATCATTAAACCGGTTCAATACCCAAACCGAACTCATTTATAGCTATCGGGATTGGTCGAATCCCCCCCCCATTCCGTTCCCCATTTGGAAACCTGCTCCTCCCGATTTGGAAACTTTGGTTTGCAAATTCCTCTCCCGATTTCGAAACCACCACCACCACCACCGATTTGGAAGCTCCCAGCCATTTGGAACCTGCTCTCTCTCTCGTTCAGGTATATGTTGTTTTACCATATGTACAAATTGCATATAATATTCTTATATAAAAATGATTCGACATGGAAAAATTGTTGGGTCAAGGTACATGAAGTTGTTTGAAAGCTATTATCAAATTTTGGAAGCTATTATCAAATTTTGCATTTGCCAGACATAGAATTAGGTGGTGAATACCCTGTATCAACACTGAACCTATACTGTAGCTGAAATTAATACTCCATTGAATTAATGTTTATAATCGAGTAAGTTCTAATCGTTCTAAACCGTAAATTGGGTTGGCAATCTAAAGACTTGCATTCACTTGCAATACATTGTTGGTGCTCCAACATATAAAGACACTAGAGTTTGAGATATATCATAACTTGGTAAGTTAATCTGGAAGGGGGTCCCAAAAGTGGACTAAAAAAGGGGATGTGAAAAGTGGACACACACACAGACACAGTTTCATATTAGAAGATCGAAATCAAAAGCTTAAACTATTAGGTGGAGGGACCAACTAACAACATAGACCCATGTCAAAGCTCCACAGCTAACCCATGTCGACTGCTTTAACAGGTTTAACGTTAAACTTATCCACCTCGAGCGGCTAAAACTGTTATAATCAATCCCTGCTTATGGAGGTACTATTCTTGACTATTGTCAACTAATCTGATTCAGAAAAGAATCTGATTCAGTCTATTTGGTACTTTCAGATTTCAAACAACTCTCACTTCGAGCCACTGCAGTTGTACACCCAACAGCAATGCACAAAAATGGACAGAGGATGGATAATCATGTAGAATAGAATGAGTTTGAGGATCCCACTTACTCATTAAACCACCTATATTACAGTTGGTTACGAACAGGCCCTGCGAGATTGAATCTTTGAAGTTGGATGCGAGAGATACCTGCGAGATTGGGGAGGAAGACCGGGTTTGAAGCTGAGGAATTTGGGGAATTCACTGCAAATCGAGAGAGAGAGACACAGCAGGCCCTGCGAGAGACAAATCAAGAGAGGGATTTCAGGTCTTCACTGCAAATCAGGGTGTGTTGCGAAATGGGAATTCAAAATCGAATCCCTAACATAGAGTTCGAAATCGGCCCGGTCTAACCGCAAGTGAATGCATACCGGGTTGCTCAACTTCAACCGGGTTTGGCCTCATTAATGTGCTGACAGCTTCTTGGTCGTCGGATGACATCCGGTTTTATCCTCACCGCTGCTTCACTTCGCTTCACACAAGTTCGATTAACACCATAACCGAACTCCGAACTCTTGGCATTGTATCCGTTCTCGACCACAAAAACGTCAAGATGCTATACAGAAAGCCACAAATTTAGGGTCAACACGCTCCATCCAAGCATCCCCCACTGTTTCGTCTAACGTGCAAGAAAAAGCAATTCCCAAATGAACTTTTCCCCTATTAATCTCTTGGGTCTCACAAGCATTGGGAGGAAATTTCGAAGTCACGCAGAACGCAGAGATGGACGTTCAGCCTTAAAATGCAATTCATATTGGCTCCCAATAACCAAGTTGCTGATTTCACAAGACTCGTGTAAAGAGGTTAGGTCAAACTTCAAAGTGACACGCACAAGACTTAAAGACAAAAACTATAATCTCTGCGTCTGACCCCACAAACCCATGATTGCATAGTAATCTCAGCGTCTGACCCCATTTCACTTTCTTTATGGCAAGTCTAGTCTAAACACAATAAAACCGCCTAAGAAAGAAAAGGCCCCACACCGGATCACGAGTGAATAAAGAAAAAGGCAAAATGAAACCTCAAACATCAATAACAAATCACGGAAACTTTTTGTTTTTTTAAACGATATTTGTTCCGATTATTATCGCATTTTCTCTCGCCCTGTATGCACCGATACGTATGGGTTTCTGGACTTACAGCTTTGAACTTCCCCACAATAAGATTTCAATACAAGAGTAGTAATGCGAAGCCAACAAAAATCCACTGAAAACACAGACCTTGGAAGTTGGAACTGTGAAAGTGAAAATTTTGGTAAAAAAGATGGATAAAAGAGTGGATCCGGATCCGGTTCCGATCCCCTCTGCGCCACTAATGCAAAGGACCACCTACTATTACTTTCTTCTACATCCTTTGCTCCTCCACGAAATTAAAAAAGAACACATTAATTAGAAAAAGATTCATTAAAAAATTAAAACAGACGACGACGACCTCAACAACAACCAAACCAACGATTCAAAACATAGAAGGGATAGGGGATGCCAGGAGACTCGAATAATCTCAAGCAACACAATAAGACCACTGCTCCTCCTCAGCCGCAGCGGAATCAGCAGCATTGTAATCTTCCTCGTTGCAGTAGTAGAAGCCATTGTTATTGATTGCAGTCAAGCTGCAAGAAGAGGCTCCCACCACCAGATAAGGCATGTTGTGGAAGGAACGGGCTAGGCTGCAAGCCAGAGCAGCACTCGTGGCCATGCTGCTGCCATTCTCACACTCCTCTGCGCGGTGCTTGAGTGTCTCGAACATGAGCTCGGGATCGTGCTGCATCACCCGGAGTACGTCCCCACACGACGGGCCCGGCACGGCGCGTGTCACCGCGAAGCTGTGCGGGCCATCACTCTGCGACACCCGGACAACGCTCGGCCCACCGAACAGGTTGTGGACCCCTCCAAGCGCCTCCTCATAAGCCCCGCCCAAGAACATCCCCAAGTAGTATCGGCCACCGCCTTCCAGCTCATGAAGCGGCAAGCTCGACTCGCCGCCTATGAAATTGTCAATCTTACCATCGCTATCACAGGTTAAATCCGACAGAATCCCCTTCGCGGACGGCCTTTGATCGAGACGATGAATAGGGACTATAGGAAAAAGCTGTTCAATGCCCCAGAAGTCAGGGACTGAAGTAAAAACAGAGAGATTCACATGGTAGGTACGCACTGGATCAGCTGCTCCTATTGCCTTGGATACGAAATCACACAATCCATCAACGGCAGCGAGTTGTTCCATCCCCAAGGACCCTTCCTTGAACTGATCGATGCACCGTTGCTTCAACTGATCAGCATAGAGCAAACAACTCTCATACTCGCCCTTGATTACGGCAGCCGACAAGTTCCCGTAATCTGCACGAGCATCGTCCGGCAGCCCCTCAACTAAATACTGCCACCCCAGGGAAGCCATCGATGGGGACTCATGTGCACTGGCTGAAACAGCTTCAAATATCAAAACAGAGTGATGGGAGACAATAGCTCGGCCGCTTTCGCTGCAAATAACTGGGTGCTTGATAGACCTGCGGTCGCAGACAAACTGAACTGCTTGAACTACAGCTGAGGCATACTCTTCGAGACTATACCCAACGGATAATTCGGACTCGCTGGATTTGGATCCGTCATAATCGATTCCCAGACCGCCTCCGATATCGATGACCTTCATGTGAGCGCCGAGGCGAACAAGTTCGCAGTAGATCTGAGCGGCTTCCCCCACGCCATCGGCTAATAAAGCGGTCGAAGGGATTTGAGAGCCAATATGGAAATGTAGCAATTGCAGGCAATCCAGCATGTCCACCTGTTGAAGCTTCCTCACGACGCGCAAAATCTGAGTTGTCGTCAAACCGAATTTCCCTTTCTCGCCCGAAGTCGACCCGAAATGGCCCGAATGCTTCGTCCTCAACTTCGCCCTCACGCCAATTACAGGACGAACAGAGAGTCTCTTGCTCAGATCAATAACCAAATCAAGCTCCTCTTCTTGCTCAAGCACAATTACAGTGTTCAAAGCAAGCTTTCTAGCAAACAAAGCAAGCGAAATGTACTCCGAGTCCTTGAACCCATTGCAAATCAAAAGGGCATCCGGGTTACCTTTGCACAAGCAGCTCATGGCCAACAGGAGTTCTGGTTTCGAGCCTGCCTCCAAACCGAACCGGAAAGGGGTCCCGAATCTCACTATGTCTTCCACGACAAACCGGTCCTGATTGCATTTCACAGGATATACACCCTGGTAATGAGCCTCATACCCCTGGGACTGGACCGCGAAATCGAAAGCCGCCTGAAGCGACTCGAGCCGGTTCTTGAGAACGTCCGGCAGGCGAACAATCAGTGGTAGTTGCAACCCGAGCCCACGCGAGGACTTCGGATCCGAAACCTTCCTCACAATCTTCATCAAATCGATCTCCTGGTGCGCCAACGTCGCCGGACCGTGGGGACGCACCGAAATATTCCCGGACGAGTTGACGGAGAAGTACGGCGCGCCCCACTTGTCGATCTTGTATAGCGACGCCGAGAGGGAAGGCGACCAATGGGATGCCTCCGCGATATTGGTTGCTGGAGGTACGCCGGAAAGAGGTACCGGCGCTAGAAAAGTGCTATCCGCCGCCGGCGGGGTGAAAGCGTAGCCGGGAGGAAAATTAGCTGCAGCAGCGTCTACGCAACACGCCATGGCCGGCATCTCTTCCGCGTCGATCAAAGGTTAATTACAGAACAAAAAAAAAAGGGAATCGACAAAAGAACAAAATTCTGTTAGGGTATTTTTCCGAAAGAATTGTTTTCCAGTTGGTTTGTAAAGGTGGGGGCTTTAAAACCCGCCGAGGCCGAGGCCCCGGCTACCCCCTCAAGAGTAAGCAGTAAGAGATCTATTGAAACGAGAGACCCCCTCTTCTTTAACCCTACAAGCCGAAATCCCCACGCCTAATCCTCAGAAGAAGAAGGAATTCACAACTGTAGCTGATCGGTTCCGTAATGACTGGGAGAATAATCAACGGTTAACCTCCGAAAATGGTCCCAACCATGCAGATCTGGGAAAGAATGGGCATGGAGAAAAGATAAAAATTTCACGGGAAAGTGAAAGGAAAATCGGACGGAAACCTGACGGAAAGAGAGGGGGTAATTCGTTTTATGGCGTTTGTTTCGAAGAACACGTCTAACGAGTGCTGAATGGGCGAGAATTGCATGGCAGGAGAGGCAACTATTTATAAGAGGTTTTGGGGGATTGTTGGGCCGAATCCGATGCAGGTATCTTTTTTAATTTATCGGGTTCATCTCTTTTTTTCACTCTTTTTATTTTACTCTGGGACTATCTCATTTCGACTAATCAGCGTCGAGTTGCCGCGTGGCCAGTGGAATGTGGGCCCCGTTTGTTCGAAGCGTTACTCTCCCGAGGCTTCCCACACTCTCTGCTTCCAAGTTCCAACTTGTGTCTCGATATTATACGTAGAACATTAAATAGCGCGAAATCTCGGAACGATATTTAAGCCACGAAACCAGCACGAAGTTTCTTGCTATGTGGAATTCC
The DNA here is from genome assembly GCA_963930655.1 of Myrica gale. Lineage (NCBI taxonomy): Eukaryota > Viridiplantae > Streptophyta > Magnoliopsida > Fagales > Myricaceae > Myrica > Myrica gale. Next base: position 8,063,498 of record OZ005606.1, on the reverse strand, counting down.
TTCGACGGCCTCGATTTGCCCACGCATCTATCAGTTATTTTGCCGATGCCAGAGGTAACCAGCTCATTTTGTTGATCGCACTTGCAAGACAGGTGTACTTTTACTGATTTTACACTGAACACTACAAGAAAGACTAAAATACAAATTCTAAAATGGTCATGTGAAGGTCGCGTGCGATGTGGTCCCACTGGCGGGGGATGGGGGGACCTTTTTATCTAGAAGATTGGCTGGGACTTTCCCAAAGGTAAAAATTGCAGTCCCACCCTCTTTAAATCTTCCCACAAATTTACATTAAGCTACGTCTCAGTTTTTGCTCGGATTTAAGATAGAATAAATAATTACTACCTTACCTTAAAAGTGTTTAGACATGGAATATATGCTTCCTTATCGCGCGTGATAGAGTTTAAATGGTAAGATAATGAAATCTGGTCACGGATTACGCGATCAAGTCCAATGAACTGTGGTGGTTCAAATCTACCTTGGAAAATAAAATAAAATAAAGGTGAGGAATTTACCTCTTCATGTTCACCGACCCCATTTCAATTAATGTATTTATTAAAAAGAAGGCTTCTAGATTATCTTTCTCCATTCCTCTATTATTTAAATCATCCATCTATATTTTATTTTTATTTTATATTTATTCTTGGTATGATTGAGATCTCTAGTAATGATATAAATACAACATTGGAGGCCATACTCTTTAATGCTATATGCTTAAAGTTTTGAATGGTACGAGCCTTGTATAAATAATTAATTGGTGTGTTTATCTCTTTTTGAATTATAAGGTGCAATTTTGTGGCTATACTTTTTAATGTGGACTGATAATATTAGAAAGAAATGAATTTAAATACCACTTTTGAGATAATTATGTCTTTTTGAAGTGGAAACAGCACACGGTTGGTAGGTTGTTGGTGTTTGGCTGCAATCTTAAATATTTGACCCTAATAAAATAATTATAAAAAATACATTAAAATCATCTCTCCTCACGTTTTCACCCTTCTCATAAATAGTAATTTGTAAACTCCAATTTTTAGCAGCCAAACCCATGAAAACTATAATCTTATCCTCCATCAACTAAGCACGTTTGAAACTGACCGTGTATTTTGATTTCAAAATGTTAAATAACTTGATAAATTGAATCTGTTAGTAAATTTAATAGTGCCAAGGATTAAATATGTGACATGTTAAGGTTAAAAAGGAACCATACCACGGTTGTGCGGTGCACCTATTGAAACAAAGAAGAAAAGGATAACACAAATGGCAAGACACCACACAGCCTTTTTTGCCTTTCAACCTTGGAAAATATAGGTAGGAAGTAATTAGTTGGGCAAAATAGAAAAGCAAAAAGGTGCCTGTTTTGGGCCGCACAAATTGGTAGAACTTAGAATAACGGGAAATTAGAAATTGAGGGGCGATCATGAAGCCCGAATGAATCAGCGGTGACCTTGTGCCTTCCTTAGCTAACCAGCCTAACCTTATCCCCGAGAGAATCTGCAAGCTCGACGCCTCAATATTTTGAAAAGGTTGACGCCTCTGACGGGTCCCCTTACTCTTCTCGACGCGCATCACACGCGGACCCGCAAGAGAATTAAATACATATACGCAAAACCGATAGAAATGTTAATGGCGAAAACAAAAAAAGCAGGAGAAAGAGAAACAAATATCAGTAACTCAGCAAGGGTCTGAGCTAGATAATTGGAAGTGGAAAATATAATTTTTCACCTACAAATTATTATAGGATTGACACTTTGAACTCTAAATTATCAATTTTGATACAATATACCTTTTAACTATTAATTTTTGACACTTTGCACATTTTTTTAAAATTTGAGACTAAAATGATAATAATGTTCTTGACACATTTTGTATAGTAAAGATATTATTGTAAATTTATTAATTTATCAAGGATATTATTGTCAAATAGAGGGTGCAAAGTGTCAAAATTAATAATTTAGGGTGCAAAGTGACTAATATTGATAGTTTGAAGATTCAATGTCTTAAAAATGATAGTTTGAGTGCAAAGTAAGTAATTTGAAAGTAGAAAGTGTATTTTTCCTTAATTGGAACTTGCGTGTGGGCGTACCTGGGCTAGGTTTATTCGGTCACCGCGCGGGGCTGGGCCGTCAAAAAGTGCACACCACGACGACGCATTAGCTTGCGTCTTAGTAAAACTGAAGTTACAGCTTTACCCTTTATCCTTTTGAGTATCACCAATACACTTGAGATTTTCAAGGATAGTTAGGGCCCCGCCGGTGGCCTGAGTGCTAGTATATGCAGGAATTGTCGACCCGTGGAATGGACGTCATTGACCTTTTCCGTTATGCCAAGCCACGGGTTCCACGCTACACGTAATATCCAAATTATTCACGCTTCCACTACACGTACTATGTCAAGGTGGAGGTTTTTTTTTTTTCAAATCCTCGTACAATAAAATAATTCCCTTTAAAAAACAATTATTCCATTTACCAAAAAAAAAAGATTTTTATTATCAAAATACAAAGATAATATAATTGTGCAATTATTGTTATTGCATGTCTTCATGCATTCAAACAAAAGAATTTTCTACCCGCATACCAAAAATACTTATAAATCTCAGTTTGATTGAAGAAACATATTAGAACTGTTGAGTTATGCGCTTTAGATAGGGAATGACGAGAATGTCGACACTGCAATTTCTGAAACATAGCTTGATTGCTTTTGGTTATTCTTGCTTGCTTTTGATTATTCTTTTCGGCGAGGACCAAAATCATCATTAGATATTAGGGGTTAGTTACGTAAATATAATTTTTAAAGAGTCAAAATGTAAAAAATAAAAATTATTTATTAACAAAATATTATTAGAAGTCATGAATAGTTATCATTATGGATATTTTAATTTCATTACGTAGATGTTCTGTTAGATGATATTGTGAGGATTTTTCTTGTATTTTGAAAATTTTTAGGTGATGCTAACTTTATTAATATGCGTGATGCAGTTGTTTTTAGGTGATGTTAAAAAACATGTTAGATTTGTGTATTATCACGATTCAAAAAATTCTTAAAGGATGTTCGGTTGTGTAGTTTTTTTGAGAATTTTTTGTGTTTTGAGAATTTTTAGGTGATTTTAACTTTATTGGTATGCGTGCGGTAGTTATTTTAAGGTGATGTTAAAAAACATGTTCTGTTTGTGTATTCTCAGGATTCAAAAAATCATGAGAATACTTCCCCACCGAACAGCTCCTTAGAATGCAAAGGAAAGAAACAAACATGTTCATGTTAAAAGTAGCTGTGCACATTTAAAAGATTTCTTAATGTTACACCTAATACACACTCTTCACGTTTATTATGAATCTTCATTGAGTTTCCCAGCTGCCACTTGAGCTGACGGGTGCGTTTATTATGCAAATTTTTCAAAGAACGTTTGTACGAATCTTCCGCGACTAAGCGCGGGTGCAGTTGAAGGAAGAAAAAAAAACACTGAAAACAATAATTATATCGTGCCTGACTGCTTCTTAGCTTGCACAAAGGGTCAGCTAACGTCGATAAATAACAATAAAACGAGCACACACCAGGAAACCGGTGACAAAAAGGTGAAGACCAAAGTAGACCTTCGCTCCATGTGCAGAGACTATAAGCATTAAGCAGTCTAGCTTCATGGTTTGAATTTTGAAGTCTTCGCTCTTCTTTTACACGGAACTCCTCGTTGCTGACTATAGTTGTCTTCCAAGGAGGAAGCCCACAATTTGCTTCCTACTTTTGTGCTTTTTTCTTGGCTTGATCTTGCCTCTAATTCGTCAGTACTCCTGCTTGATGTTGATTTTTTTTTCCTGACCCAAACCGAAGATTGTTTAACAAAGGAAATGATTGGCCACAGGTGTTGCTAATCCAATTCAAGCTTTGGAGTAGCATTTTACGACAACTTTTCCTGCCGAATATTCTGGTAATGACCGAATCAGCCCGAATGTCACTCCAAACTATAACGTCAAAAACAAGAGTATCTTGTCATTTTGTTCCATTACTTGTGCCATCTCGAAGACTCGAACAACTCTCTGGGTTTTAGCTTATTTTTGTACCCATAGCACCTTGATTTTGGATATTTTAAGTGTGTGGATATTTATTTGAAAATCGGACTACTCGTTTTACAAAGTCAATTAGCATTTGGGATCCGAATCTCTTTTATTTTCATTTGTGCAATAGAAATAGAAATAAATTGAATTGGAAGTGACTCGTTTAACGAAATAAATAATAATAATAATAATAATAATAATAAGAGAGCTGAGGAAGTGGAGGTGAGCTGCTCCCAAATGGGGGGAAGTCGGAAGAGCAAGTTAACAGGCGAACGAGGATCACCAACAGCTAAGTACAGTCTCTTCTGTGTATTGTATCAACGGCTTTTTGAAGCGGGATAAAAAAAATCGACGGCCTTCATGGAAATTGCACGGAAATATAGGGTCATACCAATCGTGGCGGAGCATTGTCCAAGTTTCACTCCACGTAAGCAGAGAGGAAGTTCGGATTCGACCGCACGATGATTGCGGCAGAGAATAGTAACATATGGGGCATTTTTGTCCTTCAACGCGAACCATGTTCCGATGATGTTCACGAGAAAAGGAAAGGTGCGAATCTCTATAGTGAACAGAGGAGAGGGGTGCTATCTGAAGTGGCAGTATCTGATAGGACTGCGTAAGGCAATCCGGGATAGACAAGCGATTATTCCGGAGTTCTCCGTTCTTTGATCTAGCAAAAGGGAACGGGACCCACCCAGAACCTGAGATAGGATCTGCTTTTTCTGCTACGTCCAAGCCGAAAGTGGGGCCTTTATCTAGATTCTTGACCGTTGTGGATTTCAGACGTGTCTTAAGATTCCCCAAAGATCACTGAGGCACGCTACACTCCCCGCCGTGGTAGTGGAATCTGTAACAGACGGTTTAAAAAAAAAAAAGGGGGAGGCAACCGGAATAGCAATTTACTTTCCAACGGCCCGGGTGGATAAATATTTAGGTTACACTGCACTCTCGAATTATAAGGTAATATTATTATACCATCTGGGTCCCCTCCCTCTAGCAAAGAGGAACTAAATACTAATAATGTTAATGAGTTAGCTAGTTAGTCCGACACTCCACCACCGATGATTACAAAGCACTAGCAGAATTAGCTGCAGTTGCTCCACATATTTGGTGCTCACTAGCAACCAAAACCAGAGTTTGGTCGACCCTCCCCCTAATCTTTTTTTTTTTTTACTTCTTCAAAAGGGAGCTGTCCAGCGGCCTCAGTGCGTCAAAAAGCTGCTGGCTGTTGGCTCAGCAGATAGAGCTAGCCCGCTGAAAAAGTCAGGAATCAGGCGTGCGTGGCTGGCTTGCACTCGTGATCTGTTTGTGGTTCTCCTGCAGGCATCATCCCCAACCTCCAAAATATATGCCCAAGGCTCACCAAAACCTTTATATGGAAACGATAGCTAGCAGGGGAAAAATTATAGACCTGCTGGTTTTCTCATGGTTACAAATTTATAACCTATGATCTTACAGCACACAAAATATATATACGATATAGTGGTGATATTTATATGCTTTTATTATTTTTCATGGGTTGTTTCCTCCTTTTCCCATGTTGGAATCTGAGAGTATCACTCTGCTTGGCTCTCGGGATTATATTTGTATTTTTATTACCCAGATAATTTTCTAGGTTGCTGCCCCTGCTGGCTGGATTACGATTATAATAAGGGAGGTCCGACATGATAACTTGCTTTCATGCACTTTATTATTATTATTTTTTACGCTTATGCTCGGCCATCATATGGGAGGCAGCGTTTGGGTAAAGGAAAACCAAACTGTTATATAATAAGAATTAAGGGGTGGAGCTGGACGAGCAAGCCAGTCGTTCAGAGAGAGGGTTTATTCTGAACCATCGTTTTTTTGGTTGCTACTTATCCAGAGAGTAGAGAGATTCCATTTCCACAGGAGAATCAGGTGGCCCTGTCTCTCGAAGAGGATAGGGTTGCACGATACAGGAATATTTTTGTCTCCAACGACCCCGTAAAATATATTATTTCCTCTCTATTCATCCAATCAATCCTGATATGTAATATAATTGCGATGCTGAAAAGAGTAACAAGATATTTGAATAATTGAATTAGCAATTTGGATTATTCCTGTCCCTTTTTTTGGGGGTAAGTAATTCGTGGCCTTTTTGGGTCTCGAAGCGCTGAGAAAAGAAAGAGACGACACTATACTCGACGTGCAGTTTTACAGTTTTTTATGTGCCTTTATCGTGCCTTGTCTTTGAACGGCACTGATCAGCACGTACGTTGTTTGGTCATTTCTGAAAGGTAATCAAGAACTCTGACCCATGAGGCGCCGTTAGTCTGCAGTCACGCAAATTCGGTGGCAATTTTAATCATCACGTGCATGTTGAGTCAAGATAGTAATTGAAATTTGTGGACGATTTGAGATATTAATAATAATATTAAGATTCTAATCTAGGCTCTAGCAGATCTCGATAGCTGCACTAGAGGGTGTGACACATGCAGAAACGTGACCCTGTTTTTTCTTCTCTCCTTTTTTATGTTTTTTTCTCCTAGGATTCATGTACTAGGACGGAAGCTAGATCCTAAGCCTAGAAGAGCAAGGGGCCTCAAAGCTATGCCCCTACATGGGGAAACAACCCAGAGGCGCGTAATTGAGGGCCAGTCTTTCCCCCACATTTCAGACTGACTCCTCTGAACCTCCCAAGTCAACAACACAGTTTGATTGATGCCTCTATTATTACGAAGTTTTTCTTAAACAAAAGGGGAAGGTGTTACCAGTGTAGCAATCGTTCGGTTTGAACAAAAGTTACTATCAAATACGCGAGTCTGTTATCACAGCGCCAGCCAGGCAATCAAAGAATCTCAGCTCGTCTACTGGGTCAAGGTGATTTCAATTTATGTCCACTCTCGACCTCCTGACTTTGAAGATAGTGAACAGTGAGTGATACCAACTGGGTTACATCCCTACTGGTTAAGATGTAATTTTTTTTAAAAAATAGACATAATAAAAGGATTTTATTGTAAAGTTCATTATGCCTAAAACTCTATGAAAAACATTAATAGCTTATTGTGTAGATTTCTCTCCAAATTGTACCATACAATTTAATCACAAAAATTACAAAAAATTCTAATCCATTACTTGAGTTCTAACCTGAATGGTATTTCATGATTTGGAATTAGCTTATATGCTCTGTTTGAATTGGGTTGCGAACGAAAAACAAGCAGATCACTCTACCTATCTATTGTAACTTATGTTATTGATAGTACTTGAACAATCATTGGAGCCCTACCTAACAATTTGGAGGCCAATTAATAATCTCCGGGGACCTAAACCATCATTTTGGTTGAAAATAGAGAAAAATAAGAAAAGGCCTTATCTTTGCTGCAGTGGGTACAGCCTATTGAAATTCCTATCTTTGGACCACACAAAAAGAAGTTTCACTCCAAAAATGACCAATGCCTCCTCCAAATGGCCCAAAAAGAAATGGTATTTTACCCCCCATTAATTGGCCAACCAAAGGTCGACGTTATCGGCAACCAACTTCGTTGAGAGGCATTCACACAAAAAACCTGATTAAAAAATAAAAAAGCAAGAAAGAGAACCCTCATTAGGCGTTCCCAAGTGAGGTCTCTTAGACATCACGACGCACATATAACGCACTGTGGCCGCAAAATACTAATGCAACATTGCGTAGGATTATCTCTACGAATCCCTGATAACGTAATGCTATCCCTAATGAAATTTCCTCTGATTTGGTGAGTCACGTACTTTTTCACCCATTAACTCCTCGATGCTTAGCAAAGTTGTGCTGACTGCTGAGGCTTGCATTGCGTGACATTAGAGCTTACATGATTCAGGATTGGACTGACCCACACAAACAAAACAAGTGTCCATAGTGTCCTACTAGCATGTTCTTTTGTTCTTGAAAATTTAGTAGAGGAAAAAAGTGATAACGTATGCAAACAAGCCGTTCGCATAAAATAATTGGCAGCCAACGGGTGCATTCATCCATGGGCAAACCAGATAATAATAATAAAATAAAAACAAGAAGCAGATTGATTGAGCATGTAAACGAGAAAGATGCTGAGCAGAACACTGGAAATGCGGCTTTCATGTGCTCGGAGGGGATGAAGGGAGACACAAGCAAATGTGGGTTCCAACACCGTTAACTTATTGAGCCATGACCTAATTTTTTCAGGTCGTGAAGCATGACCAACTTTGATACGCGTCGTCTTGGATAATGTTCCCCACTATTTTTGCCGATAAGGTAGTGCATTACTACGACTTTTAATTCGTCTTAGTTTTTATATTTTCATGTACGGCAACCTTAAATCACCAATGGAATATTGTATCAAAATAAAGGTGGTGAAATTATTGAGTCGGGAATGAATAATTCTGGGCCTCTTTAAGGCATTTACTCATCTTTTTTAAGGATGTGTTTCATCCACACGATTCCATAATCTTTTGTAGCTCTAATCATATTTTAGGGTGTAATTTAACTTAACAAAGCACACTTTAGTCCTAAGTAGTTGGTGTGCATAATGTTTCTTCCCAGGTTTCAAATGTGGGACCCATTAGAGTAAGTCACGTGGAAATGAACAGCATCCCCTAGCCGACAGTTGCCGAAGAACAACAAGACCCGTCTGTTGGATCAGAACAAAACAAATTGAGAAAAAAGAAAAATAAGAAGCTGGTTTTTGGTTCTACTTTTTCTATGAAAAGAGGTGGACCGCTTTCTAATAAAGCCCACAGTAAACGAGTCTTCGGATCCAGATGGTCCAAAGGGTTTAATGGAAAACGCCGAAGCCCCTAATCGGTACAACCTTGGTCACGAGTGGGTGGTCTCATTCTGAAAAGTGAAAATCTTTTTCCGCATTTCGTAATTTGATATTGGCGTGTTGGTACTTGGCAAACACCGAGTTGAGTGCCATCAAAGTACTAACTTGGCTAGTTGGGCTCTTTAAATCTGGGCACATAAGAAACGTGTTTGGTATTTTTTGAGTTTCGGAGCGAAGAGAATATTTTTTTTGATACGAGGAAATTCCCTAAAGTGTGCAAGTCAAGGGCGATAATGGGGTGTTGAGACTCGAACTTGAGATATGTTAGAACTCAAGCTGAAGTTTTACCACCACACCAAACCCTTAGGGGGTGTGAAGAGAGAATATTTTTATAAATATTATAATAAAAAATACTTATTTGATGGAGAGAGATTATTATATATATTTTTATCTTAATTAAGTCATGTAGCAGTCAAACATAAGGCATTTGAGTGTCAAAATTTTCGGGAAAGAATGATTTAACGAGAAAATATATTATTTTATAATGTTTTTAATTAAGCCAAAATTTTGGATAGACGACTAGGACAATACGAGGTTCTGTTGCTCGTGTATCACTCTTATTGCCTTTGAACCTGGGCCACCAAGCATATAGCCCCTATGACATTTGATATGGAATTTTTCATAAAATCCCTCCCTAAATCTTCCACTTAATTCCAATCAGAAGAAACCCATCACCACCCTCGTAGTGCCAACCAAACTCACGGGAGTAGCTGTATCGAGTACGCGAAGATCACAATAGGATACTTGAGCATATGTGATATTTCAGATAGAGAGAACGAAATCATACATTAACCAGTTCCAAAACCATAAATCCTATACTAGTTCGAAGTTCTAATGGTAAAGACATCAATACATACGCAAACAAACAGTAAAGCTTCAAGAGCTTTTATTAGACAGAAAGACTCGATCCTACTTCTACACGCACACAAATTGCTGGCAGAGCACTTGCTTCCACGTAACATAATTCTAGAGAAACTTCCAGGTGCCATCCAGCCTTACTAACCTGGGGATAATTTAAAAATCCCCCTGAAAATTACACAAATTACTAGTTAAAGAATATTTGGCAACACAGCTCCATTCTTATTCTACTCTGGACTGGCCAGCTCGAGAAGACAAGATAATGCCAACAATAAGGCCATAAAGGGCAAGAGCTTCAGCGAAGATAAGAATCAGAATCATTCCAACAAAAAGTTTTGGCTGCTGTGCATTAGCTCTGCAAAACACACAAATCTCTCAAGGGGTGACAAAAATTAAGGGAAAGGAATATGAAATTTGTGAAGCGTGTTGAAGTTGATATCACTACAAGCAGAAATGCAACCAAAGGCATCTTTAACAAGTATTCAGAGTTTGGGCAATAAATAAAGAACCTATGCCAGTTAGGCACAAACAGTAGTTGTGTTCTGCCACTGTTTGGATTAGTTAAGCATTAGTGAGGTTAAGACTTACCGGGACCAAAAGAGAAATCTGAGCATGTATTTAAAGAAAGGAAAATACAAGACGTAGAAAATGAAATGAAAATACAAAGTTAAACTGGAAAAGTGGGTCGTGAACGCAACCGATTATAACTTGAGTAGATCCAAAAGAAGATACCAGTGAATCAGATAATGAGTGATGAAAAAACTTGATCCCAAACTACTCCTATTTTCAGGACTGCTAAAATGCAGTGATCACTAAGATTGCTGCCCTCAATCACCCTGTGCAAGGCCCAAAGGATCGATGTACATTAAGCTACTCGAGTATGCGGCATGCTCTTACTTATAGCTCAGCCCTTCTACAAGGTCCAACGCACCCCATACTATGGTCTAGTACATCCAATCAAAGGGGAGGGGGGAGGGGAGGAGAAATGAAAGTAAAAGGGAAGAAAATTGCTTAACAAGGCACTTATTTTGTCAACATTGTCACACTTCTTCTGATTGATGAGTTCAATAAAACATTTGATCAAGCCTAGCAGCTATGAGGTCCATCGCAAGATGCCAAGAACACGACATGACCATATTCCCATAAATCAGATCAGGCATATTACCATGGCTTTCAGCATAGTCAGTCATATTTAAATAAGATGTGAAAAGCTGGAGATTGCTCTTTGAAATTCAAAGCTACCGAATGCTCTTGCAAACGCAGTCCTCTACCATCCTATTGCAACTAGACCAGATTTTGTTTGGTTGTAAGAATGCATTTAAGATTCGAGAAGAGGTAAATAAGCACAGAAGTGCCATAATATCACTGACACAGATTAGAAGGAGAGGTGGTTCATCAAATTCCATTCGAGTACCAAAAAAAGAAAGGACAGAACCATTCAGCACCGACACAAAACTGGAAGACATGAACGAAAATTACATACTGACCCATGATTAGCCCATGATTTCCTTTTTATGCAGCACCCACATTAGATATAAAATGCACATCCGTACCCATCTCATTTCCTTGAATTATTGGATATTTCCTTCAAACCCCTCATAGGGCACACAATTAACCCAACCCCCCACCCCCAAATAAAATAAAATAAATAAGGATAAAAAAAAGAAAGATGAATGAGTATCTGTCCTTTGTGAAATAATTTCCCAATAATATCTTGAAGCCCTAAAATCCACCGCCTAAAAGGTGACCGGATGCTTGGCCCAAACTCCATTTACAAAGTTAGGACAATTGCTTGTAGGGCTTAACTACCTAAGCAAAGCAAGCAATAAAGTAGTATGAAACTGAAGCACAAAGACAGCAACAATCAACTGAAAAACTAATGCCAAAACCCCAATCCATTTGGAAAATATATCCACAATTCATTAAAGAATATATATGGTAACAGGAACAGAATATGCACATTCCAGTTCAGATAAGAGATTAGAAAGATACCTCACACCAGCATCACCAACAATACCAATAGCCATGCCAGCAGAGAGCCCGGCAAGACCACAAGCAAGACCAGATGAGAGGTGTGCATAACCATCAAAAAGGTAATACGACTTGGCCTTTGGGTTAATCCCAGTACTGATGATAACAGCAATAATAAGACCGTAGATACCCAATACTCCAGCCATAACGACTGGAACAATGGACTTCATCACCAGCTCAGGCCTCATCACACCCATCGAAGCCACACCAACGCCACTCTTTGCTGTCCCATATGCAGCTCCCATGCCTAAACACCCGAGAGAAACTCAACATTAATTAAAAAGAGCTAAAAGTGACACTGTTACCGTGGAAAATTAAGAAAATAATACGTTATTTTCCCTTCACGTCTTACTTTTCTGTGCGTCTACCATCCTACATTGAGTGATGAGTTCTGTGAAAGAGGTTCGGGACAATCAATTATCACGTAATTAAAATTTCACCGACACCTAATCCAACCATATTAATGTAATGAACAGGTCGAAACTGATCTATACAGACTATACCAACCACACTCAATTGCACGCTGTAAAGTGAAACCCAACTGCTCTACAGCTTGAGTGCCTAGAGAATGAAAACTATGCATCAAACTCCTCAGTTGAAATATTTTTCTGGCTAAATTTAAGAATTAATCTAACAATTCATTGCATATTAGATCGATATCAGCCAAACAAAACTTCCACACAAGAAGCAACTAAAACGGGAGAAAGAACAAAAAAAAGTATTGAGTGTTGTTGCATGGCCTAGACTAAGATTTATTTACCGTTGGGGAGTAATAACAACCTTCATTGAGTCAAACACGCTCGATCCAATAATCTAATTTCGGATTTCTATTGATTGGGAAAAAAATTTACCAGAAAACAAACAGATAACTAAGGAAAACTGATATCGATCGAGATGGACAGAATGAATCGTTCAAAGAAGTGTAGGTTAGGATGAGGTTTCATTTACAGGAGAAAACGAGGGCCGCTGCGGCGCCAAGAAAGCCGAAGAACGGTGCAGTTTCATCGCCGCTGAATCCTGAAGACATTCTCGATCGTGGATCTTCGATGATGTCCTTCAGATCTGAGAATTCTGTTGTTACTTAAGAGAGCTTCGGAGATTCGGATTTCTCCTCTCTTTCTCTCTGCGAATTTTGTTTGCGTCCAAGAAAGTAGTAGAAAAGGATGATCCAAGTGCCTTGTGATGATTGCTCGAAAAAAACGAGTCTTAAGGACAGGCAAGAATCCGACGTCGTTGCAGCTTGGTGAGCTTGGGCTGATGCGAAAGATTTATGACGCCGTTGGGCTTGGGCTTAAATGATTGGTATTAGACTATTGTGGCCGAATCTGAGAGTTGCGTTTTAGTTGATGTGATCGAATCATTTAAACTCCTCAATGGATATTCTTATAATTATTTTCTTTAAAATTGAACTATATGCGTAAACTCTTACCACGTGACTGACATGAACTATATATTATTGGGTAAGAAAATTTGATTTGATGTCATTATTTCATAGATGAAAGCGTATGGACGACGTACAAGTAGAGAGTCGGAGTCCGTTGCTTGCTTTATTTTCGTGGGCAGACCCCATGTAACTGAGAACCGGAATGGGTCTTCAACAAGACAACAACCGGGCCTAATGACAAGGTCAAGGCTTTTATCCAGGCCTATAACCCGCTAATCTTGGACCACTTTTTTTTTTTTCCTTGGAATCTTGGACCAGAGTAGAGCCAAAATTAGATGCCTTTATCCGTGCCAATCAGACTACAGTGGGTAGCAAATTGATCACGAACGGACTACAGTTAGCAGTCGAAGGAGCTTCTCTTCGAGCTACAAGCAGGAAATCTGTGAGGGGTAAGTTTTTGGTGTTTCGGAGAAAAATGGCCATAACGCTCAACAATGGGTTCAAGATGCCAGTAGTGGGTCTTGGAGTTTGGCGTGTCGAAGGCAAAGAAATGAGGGACGTCATCATCAACGCAATCAAGATCGGTTATCGCCATTTCGATTGCGCTGGTACACTCCTCTCTCATAAAAACTTATTGTTTTTTTTTGTGCTTTTCTCGGAGGTGGGTCGAAGATTTCTAGTTGATTTAGTTGGGGTTCTATTTCTTTCGTATCGGTTATTACATTAAAACTCAAACAAGGCGGTGCTTGAATAATTTTACTGTCAATTATTTGTTCCTCTTAGTGGCGCTGGGACATACTTTATTACAGTTGCAGATATCATCAAACGTGGGAACCTTTGACAAGTGCGCAATTGCGTGTTTCTCCCCTTGTGGTTTGGGGATTAATTTTCGATTTTGATCGTCGAAAATTCCCAGAAACTTTCTGCAATGGTTATACTTTGTGGGTTTTTTTTGTGTGGAAAAAATGTATGTAAAGTGGAAGTTCTCAGAGGTATAAGCTGAAGGTAGTTTCTATGTTCTTTTGGGGTGTTTATGAGGCATATGATGTTTGACTCGTTATGTTCCTTGCAGCGGATTACAAGAATGAAGCAGAAGTTGGGGAGGCATTTGCAGAAGCATTTCGGACTGGACTTGTGAAGAGGGAGGATCTTTTTATTACCACAAAGGTGAGTTTTAACTGCAAACGTTACACTTCGCTTTGATTGATGGTTTCAGGTTGTCCTGTTACTAACAATTCCATTCGTTGATTGTACATGGATTGCAGCTTTGGAATTCAGACCATGGACATGTTGTTGAAGCCTGCAAAGACAGTCTGAAGAAGCTTCAAATAGATTGTCTGGATCTATACCTTGTTCACTTCCCAGTAGCTACCAAGCACCTAGGTACACTGTCTACCTGTTTCATCATTTAAGCATTTTTATCCTCACGTAATGCATCCTGTCTGCCTGTTTCATCTCTATGATATTGTTGTCAGTACGTTATATTAGTCTAAAATATGTGGGCTTTGTAACGTAAAGTCCAATTCACCTGGACTGAAAATGTGGGAAGTTTTTTGAAACAAAAATATTTGGCTAGTATACCCTGTTGTTATTGCTGCTTAGGTGGTTAGAGAAATAGGTCGGCCATAAATTTATTGAAGGTGGATTAGTTGAATAAAATCAGTGGGTGTTGCCAATTGGAACTATCAGACAGTGATAAGTCCCAAATTTTCGTTTCATCACATGCCTCATTTCTCCTGAATCGCTGGTCCACTCAAGACTGTAATCTGTACTGATACTTATGAATTGGTATTTAGTTTATGCCCTTGTGTTGTGATTATTTAAAACAATTTTAAACGTTTGCACCTGTTTGTGATTAGTTTTCTGAAATTATTCCCATCCTACATACACCTACAAACATGCAGGTGTGGGTAACACTGGCAGTGCTTTGGATGAGGATGGTGTGCTGGAGATAGATACAACCATATCCCTGGAAACCACCTGGCATGCTATGGAAGATCTGGTTTCCATGGGTTTAGTTCGTAGCATTGGGATCAGGTGCACCACTATCTATTCCATTGGGTTTCCATGTGCTCTTTTCCTTTCTAATAAAAACATCTGTCATATGTAATCCAAGATATTGCCTAGGGATGCAACCGCATATATAGGGATCCCATAAAACAAAACACAAGTTACAATAATCATTCATTTTTGCATCTATTTAAATAATAATAATAAGAGTTTTGAAGGGTAAGCAAATAGACAAGAGAAAATGAAGTAAATCTATCATATTATCATGGTTTCGCACAAAGGTCTATGACTATGGATGGAGATGATGAGAGAAAAATTACATTAAGAAGTATAATGATAGCAATACGTCACTAATTCAATTTGCATTGTTAGCTTTGGTGTACACCCTAACCGGAGAGAAAGAAACCAAGAAGCTTACTGACGTAAGGAAACCACACTTTAGGGTCCGTTTGCTACAAAAAATTTCACAAAATTTTACACCCTCTCACAATAAAATATTACAATATAATCTCTCTCTCTCCCATCAAATCATAACTTTTTACTACAAAAAATATAAAAAATTACCTATCTCTTCACTTTTTCACTAAACCCAATGCCTAAAATTTTAACAACACAAACCCACCCTAAGTTGGTTGCAAAAGGTGACCTACTTAAATAAGTTTTTTTAATTGAGAGGAAATCAAGTGAACCTTCATCTTTTAGAACTAATACATATCAATACACTAGTGCATGCTTGTACAAGAAGTTTAAAGAGAGCTGTTATGCAACTCGTTCAGAACTACTTGGCTTTTGCCTAGTATATATACATGTGTCAATGCATGCGCTGGGTTTCTTCTTGCCCTGTTTTATGTTCAGAAAGGCTGTGAGTGACATTGATCAAGAATCCCTGTGGTTTGACTGTTGGACATGCGGAGAAGGAGTTCAATTTTGAATGGATGAATGTGTAAAAGGAGTCCAACTTGAGCCACATAGTTGCAGTATGAAATACCTGTCAATTCTCAATATGAAATCATCAGTAAAACAGTTTATACTTGCTTAAGTACCTCTAACAGTCCCTATGCCCATTCAAATTAACTGTGGCAGAGAGTTAATTTTGAATTTTTTATGTTGGAGAGATGTATCGGATCGACTATCAGTCTCTCAGCTGAATATGGTACTCGTAAATGCGAGAAAAGCTATGATACTTTTTATGCAGACTTTATTATTGAGATTTTCAGAATATAAAATTTTGTTATGACAAAAATTTCTGTGCAGCAACTACGATGTCTTTCTAACGAGAGATTGCTTAGCTTACTCCAAAGTGAAGCCTGCAGTGAATCAAATTGAAACGCACCCCTATTTTCAACGTGATTCGCTCGTCAAATTCTGTCAGAAGCATGGGATTTGTGTTACAGCCCACACTCCTCTAGGAGGTGCTCTGGCGAACACTGAATGGTTTGGAACAGTTTCATGTTTGGATGATCCAGTTCTCCAAGTAAGTTATTTCTTCCTCTTTATAGATGAATAAAAACCTAATTATCATTCCCACTAAACATTTTGTCTTCTGTAGTTCTGTTTTAGCAAAAGTTCATCTTGTTTCTCTTCTGCTAGGGATTGGCAGCTAAATACAAAAGAACAGTGGCCCAGATTGTTCTTCGATGGGGCATCCAACGTGGCACGGTTGTCATTCCAAAGACATCCAAACTCGAGAGATTGGAAGAGAATTACAAAGTTTCGGACTTTGAGCTAAGCAAGGAGGATATGGACGTGATCAAGAGTTTGGACAAGAAATACAGAACCAATCAGCCTGCCAAGTTTTGGGGCATAGATCTGTATGCCTAGTTGCGTCCATGATCAAAATTCTGAAAGTAAGACTAAGAATATGGAAGCCATTGGACGTCCTCATTGAGTTACTTTCCCCACAGCTCTTGTGATGTTTTCAGTGAGAAAACTATCTCAAGAAGGTAACTAGACAGCGAGCACTAAAACTCTGGTTTAGCAAAAGTTTTTGTTTCTCCCGTCCCAGGGATTGGCTAGCTTTACACGCTTCTGACTCAGCGAGAACTCTTTGATAATCGGTCCTCTAATTGCTCTTCTTTTGTTATATATCGGTGTTGGGCTGTTTAGCGGGCACAATCTTCTTCTTATTCTTTTCCTAGTTATGATGTTTGTTTGGATAAGGGGAAATTATGGGGATAAGTTTCTTATATTTGAAAACGTTGTGCTGGATACCATGATTGTTACATCTACCAATTCAGCATTCAATAAGCTTCAGTACTCGTGAATACTCCGAAGACTTTCGGGTGGATGACAGCGTTCTGAGGTTTCCAAACCAGGGACAACGTTGAATTAACAGATTTCTGAAACTGGCTAAAATGTGGTGTGATTAACAAAAGCGGTACCCTTGCGTTCTAGGGGGAAAGAAATAATGGTCTTTTGTTCGTTATCATCTCTAAACGACTCGCAGCTTGAAAAGCATAGTTCCACTAAGGTACGAGTACTCCAAAAAATTTATAATTAACATGCCATCTTTGTTTCATTAGATTTATGGACTGCCCAACGCGAATAACTCTCTCTGTTCTCTCTTATAGTTTCCGCATCTAATACAGAAGAATTTAAATATAAATCTCATATAAAAAGCTCACTAGATGAATCATGATCATACGGACTCATAAATTCCAAATCACTCGCTTGGCCATCCTTCCTTGTTCTTAAGCATTTCTGGTTTTGGTCAAAACATCAAGCAATTTCAAAACTGCAAACTTTGTTGACAATTACTGGGGGTAAGCGATCTATATCATCAGAGCTGCACCCCACAAAAGATATTGAAGCTTGAGCCTAGGGAAAGGTAAACACTCTTAAAATCTATAAATAATAAAAAAAAAACAGCAGCTTTCAGACCGAGCCCTTTGGAATCAGAGAATGCTATCTTTCACTAGTGCTATATGAGCTGCGTAACCTAAATGGAGGAATACGGTGTCCTTTTTTGTAAGGCAACTTCACTTAATTCCAGAGTGGAATAATTTCTTTGAAGTCAGAAAGGTAATGCATGAGTCTATTCAACGAGCAGTCTATGACAATTGAAAGACAAAAGTAATGGTTCAAGTAAGTGAGAGATATTCCAAAGCAGCTGACTATCAGACCTCAAAGATTATAGTCGACTTAAATTATCCTCATCCCAAATATTCACCAGAGCTCTCCTTACATATGAAAAAAGACAGATGAGACTATCCATTACCATAAACCTCTATTCACTTTAATCTGATATCTGGGAATCAGCTAAAGCCTTTTACTGAAGCAACTCTGGCTAATTACAACGAACAACAACAGTGTCACGGGCTCATTGAAGAAATGGAATAATGGCAAGCCGGTTGCGTGGATAATTGTCAAATTTTCGAAGGTACCACCTATGTGTTTCTGCTGCCGCGAACATCAAATTTGCCACCTGTCAGTGAAAAGGACGACGAAATTTGATAAGGATCAACTAAAGCAGCAAACTCCTCACACAAAAAAAAAAAACCTGGTTTAGGAAAGGGAACTGTTACCACGAATGCAAAAAGTAACCAGATTGTGAGATCTGCTCCGCCACTGGCAACCACAAGACCAGCATAGATAACCTTCAAATTATGTAGAACAGCAGTAAAAATGCTATACTTGTATAGTATTTGTTCACAATTACAGACTACCCCTTAGTATCATAACAGTAATGAGGGCATGCAACATATTCATGTCTACGCACAAACACAGGGGCAGAGGGAGGGAGAGAGAGAGAGAGAGAGAGAGTTACAATCTCAGCCAGATAGTGTGGAGACGAAACAATTTCAAACCAATCACCATGGGGAATTACGTAATCATCTTCTTGTTCCACGTTGTCACGTAGTGAGCCCTGACAAGAAATTTGCAATGTCAACCAACAGCAGGTTAGTAAATGTGAATATTTCATGGGCATCTCAACAGCCAAAGTAACATTTTCATCCCTCCCAATATACAATAAAAAATCACGTAAACACTGGTG
Source organism: Myrica gale (assembly GCA_963930655.1). Taxonomy (NCBI): domain Eukaryota; kingdom Viridiplantae; phylum Streptophyta; class Magnoliopsida; order Fagales; family Myricaceae; genus Myrica; species Myrica gale. The sequence goes on along the minus strand of OZ005606.1, from coordinate 8,044,379 downwards.
TCAGCAACACCTATGGAAGTGATAATTACATATTCTTGCATATCTTGTTTGGGACAACAGAGTTACGATTTCTTATAGGGAACCATTTTAGGAATCCATGAAGAAAACATAATACTGTCATTAACCACCATTCTTGGCAAGGATACCTAGGTCTTCATTAGGTATTCGTATTCAAAGTCAAGAAGAATTTACTGTGTGCCAGACAATCAGCTGTAAGTATTCTATTGAATGCGCAGATGTGTATAGTTATTATGTTTAGATGCGCTTGTGGGGTGCTTAATCAATATTATACTTCCACCATAAGGACACAAGTAGCCTTTTAGAAAACAAAAAGGTGATTTCCATCTATTGCCAACTACTTTTCCGTATGGTATGCAACCATGGTCAGGAAATAATATTATGAGAAATTTTGATAAAAAAACTGAATATGCAACTATGCGTAAGACGCAAATTCCTTTAAACAGGAGTAGCAGATCTAAAAATTGACAACTGAATCAACAAGCTGCTCGTTGGAGGAATAAATCTTACAAGTATTGCATGACAACGGCGTTGATGAATCCATCCCCAAGAAAATATAGCTGCACCAATCCATTGACACCATCCAAGCTTCATGATAGGACTCACAAATCCCCACCAATCAAAGTCAATTGCTGGCATCTGATTCTTGCCTCTAACAATGAATTCAGCCACTCCATTTACCGTATATTCATACACCTCTGGCACCCAATTGCAGCAAAGTGCAAGTGGAGCTGCTGTGTAGAAACTAACACAGATTCCAGAATATAACAAATATCAACATAATGTATATTCACCCTTTCACATACCATGCTATAAAAGCACTAAAAAAGTTGAAAACATATTGTAAATCATCGATTGATTGCATTCTCACTGTGGAGCTCAAAGATTGACAACAGATCCTATGATCTGTAGTTTTCATTTCATTTTTACTTAGGCAGGGAATACCATATGCATATAAATGAAAGGATGGTAGTTTGCAGGGGTGATTATTTACTTAAATAAAGAATAAGTACTTCCGCAGGGCTCATCTTTTTTAATATTTCTTTCCTTTTTACAAGAAAAAAGATGAAACATGTTTACGCATAGTAGTTTCTATGGAGAATAGTGCATAGACGAGCCAGTCCCTAACCCTTTGCCAGCTTTGAGAACTACATAAGTTTGATTTATGGTGGATTTAGAACCTAGGTTCAACAAGCACAGATCACCAACTGCAGTCAGCACATGCAGCACGATGTGTTAAAATTGATCTACTAGACTACATATAGGACAGCTCATTGCCTCAATTCAGTCCCTTGTGTTAATTAACTCATGTATGTGAAGTTGTCAATGGAAGCATCGACAGGTTATTATATGCGCACATCTATCATTTGTCTGGTTGTCATGCTAAAGTCTTGGGCTGTCAAGCCAAAATGTGTGAGTTTGAGTTTGAGATTGTGTTTTGAGAGTTTCACTTCATGCATAAAAAGGTAAAATAGGACCCGATACCCACGGGACAGGAAAAAAGAAATGAAAATCATAAATAATCACACATACAAAACTCTCGCCATCGCCACAACATACACTACAGATAGAGAGGAAGTACGATCCCTGATCTAGACTCACTGGAATAATTTTTTCCCCCTTCTTTTCCTATTTTCACCTTAGGAGTCAAGAACTTAAGATATAACCATATGTTGGTGCAAGAGTTAGCTTTATGAGCAGTAGAGAAAACATCATGAAATGTGAGATCTTCCACTCACGAAAAAAGTATTTTCAAGAAACTTACAACAGGCCAGTTAGATAACCAAAGATATGCATCCGAGCAGACGGGCTATAATTGAACACATATATTGTCTCAAAAAGGCGTCTCAAAGCTTGAGCTTCCATCAATAAAAGAAGAAAAACAGATTGCCAGACCATATATCTTTGCTTTAATGGCGTTGAACCCACTTTGCGCCAAGAAAACAGGTGAGATCCTCCAGTCAAGTAGTTGGAAATATCAGAGTAAAGAGACTCTGAGATCAATGGTGCTGCTGTATAGGCATAGATCCAAGTCGTAACAAGCAGAAGTGTTGTCCACACAACGGCCACCCAATAAAAATGGCAGAAGAACCTTTGAGGAACAGTGAGTCTCTGCAATCCACCAATATGAGGTAAAGTAAGATATTCTTTTCTATATATATCTCTCTTCTTATTCTTCAAGAAATGTTACATTAAAGTAGGTCCTTTTCTTTTCTTCTCTTCTTTCTATTTGACGTGAAATGTTAGGATGCGAACTCATTTCAACTACTCCATTGGAATGACAGCATCTCTAACACAGTAAAGCATATAGCAAATTGAATCTTTATTTTGTTCTTTTTTATCCACCTACAAACTCGAAATATTTACTGTGAATCGATCCAAAACACACTCTAGTTGCGTTCATGTTTGTGATAACACCCGTCTAGCAAACCTCGCTGTTTCAACTTCAAAAAATCAAAGTTCGCTTGACGAGCCCAGATGTGAGGAAGCAAAAATAAGGGGGGAATTAATCTTCGAAGAACGGAACGTTCCGTACGATTCTTTACACGTATTGCAGCAGCACAAGCTACGCCATATACGACCCGGAGAAAAAACACTCATCTAAGATAAGCAGGTTTACTCCAAATATATAAAACTTCTCTAAGTTGCCAAAAAATGAAGCACAACTTAAGTCAGCGAAACTTGAAATCCTAAGATATCGAGCTCAAGAAAAGTCAATCGTTCGTTTCTGCTGGATCAATAAAACTACCAATTCGAGATGATGACTCCTTATTCGGAAGCCTAAAACAGAGACGGAAATGAGGAACTTCTCGTTTAGTTTCCTCTCTTTCCCCACCGAACTAAACACACCCAAAGATATCAAAAACCAATCACACTCCAGTTGAACAAGACTATCCCTGACCTGTGAAGCAGACTGCATGGTCTTCCCTCGCTTTGCGAAGCCCAAGAGAGCATCATGAAACCAATTTAGCATAGAAGACGGCACCGAAGCTATCAATATGGGCAAAGTCCCTGCAATCCAAGCAGCTCTCAGCAACCCAACAAGCCCCACTTCCATTTTCGCAGAAACCCAGATGAAGACAAAGCGCCCTAAGTTCTTCTAAACAACTAGTTTCGCTAAACAGGAAAGCTTGATTCAACTGAGTTCTGGAGAAATGACATGGCCGCAGAGGAATGGTCCACGAAAGGCCCATAAAAACAAGGGGATTTTGATGTAATTATCGCGATGACGACGTGCGCGACGTCAGGTGTAAGAGATGCTAGGCGTGTGGTGTTGGATTGCGGAAAATGGAGCCCCGAAGCCAACGTTTGCTTATGGTGGCGAATCGGCGATCAGGGTGTAGGGGGGTCAAAACGGTGCGTTGAGGGAATACGCGGAGAGAATTTGAGTTCTTGCGGGTACTTGCACAAATGGTGGGTTTCCACTTTCCACAGGGCGCTAAACTACGTTGCCGTTCTGGGAAACGCTGGAAGCTGGCTTCGTTCTGTCGTAGAACTCGTCGGTGGTGGGCCAGAAACTAGCCCACCTTTATCTGAGAGGGCTCGAATCTTTATTGTGGCCCGAAGAATGGAACAGCTGGACTCGGATTAGGCGCTTACTCAGCAGTCAGCTCGGTCCTGGAACCATCTCCAACACTCACTGGAGAGCTTTTTCTTTTAAAATATTTTATAGAATAAATTTTTAGATTTTTTATTAGTTTCTGAATAAAATTATGGGATAAATGCAAAATTAGTCTCTATGCTATACGTAAAAATCGATTTAGTCCTTGTGATATGAAAAATATCGATTTAGTCCTTATGATTTCAGAAAGTGATAAAATCAGTCCCTGATGGAGGACCAATAACAAACGAAAATAGAATCACATGAACTAAATCGATGTTTTTCATATCACAAGGACTAAATCGATTTTTGCGTATAGCACAGGGACTGATTTAGCATTTATTGTCTCCTATGCCAAAATATTGTCTGATATTTGGGTATGTTTGGTGCCCAAATATTTGGGTTTAATCATAAAAAATTAACTACATAATTTATTATTATTATAATAATACTTATTAAAAATCTTCTCTCTTTACTTTTTCATGAACTCCCATAACATATCTTTACTTGATAATATTTCTCAAACTCCAATACTCAAAATTTTCACCCTCAAACATCCCCAATATATTAGGCATTGCTAAGAAAATTAAAGTTCAATTACTTAAATTCATGGAGATTTATTAAAAATAATGATTAAAATGGTCAAAAGTTATCTTCTTCTTTACATACTAAAGAATGATGATTAAACCGGTAAAAATAATCATTACTTAAATTAATGACGACTTATTTAGCATGAGAATGAGATCAGTGGCGAGACTAAAACGCTGCGTTTAGAGAACATTAAGAGACGTCGTCGTCTACCGTTGGAGTACCCGAGCGCACCCACCATCCACTACATCCTCTTTCTCTTGCTTTTGCTTAATGTCAGAAAATCTCAAGTTATGCGTTTCCTCTTGGAGTCATTCTGATTTCTCAGATAATAAGGGAGTTCTCTATTTAATCTCATTGCCAGCTGCTTCTTCCGCGGAAATTCATGGTGCTTATCGTTGCATATGCCTCCTGTTCTCTAGGTTCGCCCCTATCTGTGAACCTTACTTTAGAATTTTGTGTTTGCTAAAAAAAACCCTAACTTTTACTTCAGTTCGTGCTTAGGACACTTGTATTTTTCAGATTCGATCTATTATTTTCTCTCAAATGATTATTTTGTCGTTTGAATTTGCTTAAGTTTGGTGTCTCCTAAATTAGTCAAATTTAGATGGTTTTTAACTGAGATCGAAGTGTTGCCTAGGAGAAGAGACTTGGATTGGAATTTAGAGAAATTTCAAACTTTACTGTGTTTTGTTAGTCTTATAGTTTCTTCAGTAAGTACTAAGATCTGTGATGTAGCTAATTTACTTCTGCGTGCTTGATTAAGAATTTGTGGTTGGATGTTGATTTAGTGAAATTTGATATATAAAGCACTTAAACCTGAAAAGGACCAATATCAGGGGACATTGTAACCAAAGCTAGTAACGTCTATGATCTTGGAAAAAGCTAGTATGTCAGTCTGTGAATGGGATTTTGATAGTTGGGAAAGAGTGAATGTCTGTGGAGATTAGGTTCCGAGACATACTCAGGATCATTGGTATTTTGAACTCAGGGACAACAAAAGTTGGTGGTACTAGTGAAGAGGCCACTGTTATCATGATGGTGAAGATTCTGGCTGATGAGTAATAGTATAAGCAATGAAATATAACCAGTCAGATGAATTTATATTTTTTTTTCTGAATACGTTTCTGGATTATTGTGTTTCTTGAGTATTTGGAGCCTTTAGTTCTTTTTCCCCCATCTGCTCTTGTGAAATCATAAGTCTGTGACTAGTTAGGATTGTTTAACTAGTGAGCCACTTAAATAAGTTGTACTTGGATTGGTATGATGAGTTTTATTTTTTGTCTTTTAAGCAGTGGACATAGGTAATGAGACAATGAGTAAATTATTTTCAGGTCGGGAGTTCAAGGAAAATGAGAGAGAGAGAGATAAGGGCCTTGGGTCGAGTAATTTTTCACTTCTATATTTTGTAATACTTCTCATTCGTGCTAGATTTTCTGCTGCTATCTCCATTTTTAGTCTTCTTCTGCCTTTGTTTCTTCAGAAGGGCTATTTTGCTTGGGCCTATTTTGCTTGTGCTTGGTTTCACTTGATGCAAGATTCACCACCCTATTGTTCTTAATTTCCTCTAAATATTGCTGAAGAATGAAGAGCTTGTGGAGGTAATGGTTGTCAGGCCACATATGTGTCTAGATTATGTCAGGACTTGTTTGTAATGGAACTTTAGAGCACTGATTATGGAGTTGGAAGTATGAAACTGGTTTTTAGTGATACTGATTGTTGCAGGAGAGAAATGGTAAAGAAATGAAGGGGCCTGAGTGGGAGGTGTTTTGTATCTTTAAAGCTTTCGCTTTGAGATGCTTGTGCTACATATAACTTTTCTAGCTCGCATTATGAGGTTTTTTCTCTCTATTTGGTGGTTTAAATGATGCTGTGTGAGTTTGGATCGCTTTCAAAACTCCACGCTGCATCATCATGGTGGTCTACCAAGAATGTAGGGTTGCTCCCACATGTTTGGGAACAGTGTTCTATTTCTTTGTGATGAGGTAAGGGCTTATTTAGTTAAGGTACTATTGGAGTGACTGAATTATACGTGTATCGTCCTGCATAGTAATGTTCCCAGTGTTTCAGTTCATTTTTTCCATTCTACTAGCAAAGGGAATTTTGTAATAGAGCATTTCAGGCTGAGAGATGGTTCTGACATTGTGTGGTCTTCCATTTCTTAGTCTAGATATAGACAAAGATAGTTTCTTCAATATTCTGTGTTCTCCTCGTCAGCGTATGTTACATACTGTGTTCAACATGTGTACTTTACCCATCCTGACATATTCTTCATATAGTCAAAGTGAGTGAGAAAATACCCTTACTAACTCATGGTAAAGAGATATGCTCCTCGTTATCTTTGTTTGACATGGTTAGAGCTAACTTCCCCGTTGTGTGTTGGAACTTGGACCACACAATTGATAAGTAAAGTGCATTAGGTTCCTACTCTACTTTTAGGCGGTGATGCTTTTTGCGCTATTGGATGCTGGTTAACGTAGTTGGTAAATCTGGATTAAAGACCTAGGAACACCGTCCTGAGCACCATGCCCTCTTTTTCAGTTGAAGCAAGGGTGATTGTTGTGGCCGGTTTTTACATAACTAAAGAACGTGGTTTTTAGTGCAAATATAGAAGTTTGCATCTTTTCTTTTCTACTCTGATGGTTAAGTCTTCTAAAGTTAAGATATCACTCCGCAAAGCGAGTGGAGACAACCTTACCTCTGTTGCTTGTTAATGTTTGACTTGAAATTCAGCTTTTCATCTCTCATTTGATAGAGAACTGTATGTCTATCAGATTGGAAACTTGTCGAGGCTAATTTCTTTTCAAATTGAACTTCAAGAAGCCACTTCAAACGAAACTCTTCCTTTGCTGCTAAAAATCTGGAGTGGATATGGATGATGCTCGGCAACATGAAAATGGGAGACATAAACCGGATTATTACAGAGGATCACACTCTCCGGTATTAATAGTAATAAGAAAGCAACAAGTGCCATTTTCTGTTTATATCTTTTTTATTTTAGCATGTAACCATCAAATATAGTTTGAATGGAATAGAAATGAAATATGCAGTGGAATATGGTGCCCCAGCATCAAGCAAAGGAACCAAACGCCCTCGTCATGAATAAGAAGATCATGACCATTATTGCTGAGAGGGATACTGCGATTCGCGAAAGGAATGCAGCACTATCAGAAAAGAATGAAGCCTTGGCTGCCCGGGATGAGGCACTCCGGCAACGAGATGAGGCAATTGCTCAGCGGGATAGCGCCCTGATGGAACGAGACAATGCCCTCGCAGCCCTTCAGGTCCGGGATAATGCCATGAACTTCCCATTAGGGGGAATGCACCGTGGATCAAAGCGCATGCACCACCCTTCAAGCCATCTAGTTAACATGGCTGAAGCTCCTTACAGCATGAAGGAGGCGCACATAACTGATGCCTTCCCAATAACTGTTATAGCTTCTGAAGCTGTCAAGTCACATCAGGCAAAGCGAGTAAAAGAAAACAAGGCAGTTTCCTCAAAGCCATCAAAGTCTCCAAGAAAAGGGAAGAAAGTAGGTGAGGATTTGAATAGGCAGGCTGCTTCTAATGGTACAAAGTATAGATCTGAGTGGGATAGTCAGGATGTGGGCTTGAACCTAGTGACCTTTGATGAGTCTACCATGCCAGTTCCAGTTTGCTCTTGCACTGGAGTACCCCGGCAATGCTATAAATGGGGAAATGGTGGGTGGCAGTCATCTTGTTGCACTACCCGGATGTCTATGTATCCACTACCTCAGATGCCAAACAAGCGCCATGCACGAGTGGGTGGCCGGAAAATGAGTGGAAGTGTCTTTACAAGATTGCTGAGTCGACTGGCAGCAGAAGGCCATGATCTATCCCTACCACTTGATCTGAAGGACTATTGGGCCAGACATGGAACAAATCGCTACATCACCATTAAGTAGCCTAGAAAACAACTTATGGGATGGGGCACGTTTTCCTTTTTGAGCCTCTATCATCGCAGAAAATGTGTCTGATTTTCTAATATTTCTGAACTGACTGGAAGAAAAAACGGAGCACTGGTAGGAGCTGTTTTGATGATCCTCTTGTTGATATATTGTAATTAGACCCGAATTCCATTCCATCCCGAATGATGAGCTGTTCTTTTTTTTTTGGGAGTACTGGAGGTGTACTCATTCCACCGTAGGTGGCCAGTCTTCAAAGGGCTCTGCTTGTTTTGCAGCCTCACTAACATTCCACCTTACAATGTTCAGTCCTATTGGCGTCTCTTTAGTGCGGAAAAATCATTTCTTCCCTCTGCAGAGATACAGAAAGAAAAGAGAGCAAACTGGAGTGAAGGCTGGTAATTACTTCCGATATGCATTCAAGGGATGCCATAGCCAACCTCTATTTATCAAACGGTATGTGCTGATGACACAGAGACGCGACAGAAATAATCTGTAATTGCAGTCTCCAATTTTCTAATTATGCCGATGGCTATTTGGCCCGAAACTTATCAAGTATGTTCAATTCAAAGTCCTTCCATTCCCACATATCATCTAAATGCAGTTTTGAAGTGTGCTGACGGTGAGTACGAAGCTCCCCATAATAATTAAAAGAGAAAAAAAAATCACTTTGAGTTAGCTAATTATCAACTTTGACACAAAGCTTTCTAACTTTTACAATTAATTAAATTGAGTTCAGAAATAAAATTTGAAGGTCAAAATCTTGTCATGTGGTTCATTCACAACACACGTGGTACGAGTTTGATTGTTGGATTTTTTTAGAGGTATAAATTAATAAAATTTAATAGTTTGTGAGCTTAATGTGTCAAATGTGATAGTTTAGACCTCTATTTAAAAATTGCATTAATAGTTAGAGAATTTAAAATGACTTTTTTAAATTAAAAAATACTCGGTAAACTCAAGCCCTAGAACAAAAACTTCACAGCCATATCGAAACTCCATGGGTGTGCTCAGGTGGGCCATTTCGAATTTCAAATTTGGGGAAAATACATTTTTTACCCACAAACTACAATAAGTTTTCTACTTTGCACCCTAAACTACCAATTTTGATACATTACACACTAACTACCAATTTTTGACATTTTGCATATTTTTTCAAATTTTGAGACTAAAATGACGATAATGCCCTTAATCCATTTTGTATATAGTAAAGATATTGTTGTCAATTTATTAATTTTTCAAAGGTATTATTGTCAAATGGAGGGTGCAAAGTGTTTAATATTAGTAGTTGGAGGGTGTAATGTGTCAAAATTGGTAGTTTAGGGTGCAAAGTGTCTAACATTGATATTTTTAGGGTGCAATGTCTTAAATATAGTAGTTTGGGGTGTAATGCGTCACTACCCGATAATTTGTGGGTGTAAAGTGTATTTTCACCTTCAAATTTTTATCATCAAACTCTTTCGATATTTCTCGTTCTTATTCTCGATCTTGCTCTCTTCCTTTTCACATGTTCAAATTCTCCGAAACTTGATTCAAAAAAAGAGATCTCTGTAACTTAGCTTGGGTCCCAAAAAAACAAAATCTTCAATCTTTGTCAGCACAAGAGGAGATCGATCCGGACATAGAGATCAATTAGCTGAAGATGAACTTCCTCTTCTTCTTCTTCTTTTTTTTCTTTTCTGAGTGAAGTGAAACTTCCTCACTTGCTCCCAAATTGTTTTGTTTTTTTGTTAGAGCGAGAATGTCCAAAAGATATAAAGTAACGGCGTCGTTTAATGAACTAACCCCACGTTATTGACAAAATGGGTTCTTTTTTCAATTTAATAGGCTTGCCTATCATTTTGCGGGCCACACTTACTTTTAGATTTTGACAATTGCTGAGCGGATAAGGCTTTCCTTTTTCCTCTGGGCACTAAAAAGTCGCCACGTATCCAGGCCGTACCTATCCCCACGTGTTGGTTTGCCCGACCCCACTACGTTTGAGGGTCAACTCGAGAATGTCATCAACGGTATCTTTGATAGCCACGTGTAAGTTATCGCGCGTTTCACGGAGCTGGGAATCACGAGGCCGCAAATGAGGGTGACCTTAGAGGTCCACAGCAAGCAAAATGAGATTGAAAATAATTGTTGACGCTGTTTGGCACCGATCCAATGACTAACCAACCAGCTTTGGTCCCATTAATTCAATAGAGGGAAATTTTAGTGTTAAAATTTTGATAATAATTAAAAAATAAAAAAATAATATATTTCTTCTATCAAATTATTTTTTATTATAATATTTATTTAAAATTTTCCTTTCTTCACTTTTTTCACCAACTTATAAATTATATTTACATTTTTCACCGATTTTCATACCTAGAATTTTAAGCACTCCAAAATTTTAACACTAAAACACTCGTTAAATCTATTTTTTTTATTGAAAACCAAAAAAATCATTACCTATTTTATTCCATACAGATCGCATCCAATGAACTGTTATTTAAATTATGGTACAAATTTTATAAGTTTTTTTCTTTGTTCTTTTAAATCTAACTATTTATAGAAGAAAAAAAAAATCAATTCACAATTTTTATTATTTTTCTAACAAAAAAAATCGAAACAACTATGAAGACCCTATCAGACTCTGTTTGGTTTGGTTTTGAAAAAATTGTTGTGTTTGTTTTTTTTAAGAGTTAGTGTATATTTTCTTATAATTGATGAAAAGTTTGTTAAAGGTTGTTGAAAAGTGTAAAAATTTATCAGAGTTTATAAAAATGTAAGGGAAAATATACTTTGCACCCCTGAACTATGGATACATTTACACTTTGCACCACAATTTATTGATTTCGTGAGATTGAACCCCCAAATTTTAATAATTCGTCGATTTGCACCCTGGACCCTGATTTGCCGTTATTTCTCACGGTAAACAATGCATGTGTCATCCACGTGACATGCCCCCGTATACGTTGCCCGTTTTGCCCTTTGAAAAAAATACACTTTGCACCCCTAATTATAGGGAGTACTGACACTTTGCACCCCCAACTATTTGGGTACTGAAACTTTGCACCAACGTCTTCCAATTTCGTGACATTTTCATTGATTTTCACCTCACAAGTCAATTGACAGTTAAATGAGACAATAAATATGTCAAGTGTCACCCACATGATTCACTGATTATGCAAATCATGAAGTTCTTTAAATCATTGTGCTTCACTGATAAGCAGATGATTTTTAGGAAGAATTTTTTTTTATTTCAAATCTGGTTATTTGTTTATTATTTCTTTCTTAGTTTATGGTTCATCGGTTGGATATTTAGAATTTGAAGTGATTCCATATTTGACATTATTTTATTTAACTTTGAAGCGATTTCAATTGCAGAGAGATTTTGTGTTTTGTTTCCCCCTCCCGGATATCGACGTGTTATTGAACTATGAGGCTTTGCACGTGACATATTTACTGTCGCATTTAACGATCAATTCGCTTGTGAGGTGCAAATCGATGAAAATGTCACGAAATTGGAAAATGAGGTGCAAAGTGTAGGTACCTCATAGTTTGGGAGTGCAAAATGTATTTTTTTTACAAAGGGTCAAAATGGGCATAACAAGTAGAATTGAATCACGTGGACGACACGTGGGTATTTGCCGTCACATTTAACGGCTAATTCGGCTATGAGGTGCAAATCGACGAATTTTAAAAGTTCATGGGCTAAATATCACAAAATCGATAAATCGGGGTGCAAAGTGTAAATGCCCTCATAGTTCAGGGGTGTAAAATGTAATTTCTCTAAAAATGTATTGGAATTGATAAAAAAGTGATTGTGAAATTTTTTTTTGAAAAAGTTTCAAGAACAAACCAAACATTGCCGAGTCTCCCTAGTTCGTTTCAATGACCATTTTAACAAAATAATAAATTTAAAGGATTATATGGGAGTAACTTTAAAATTTGAGAACAAATTTTTTAAAGTAACGAAAATCAGGGGCGAAAATGGTCATTAACATGTAATCTACTGCCTATGATACTATCAGTATGAAGTGCGTGATCATTCGAAACAGAGAGTAAGACAAACAAAGAAGACAATGACCCTTGTAAACCCATTTAGGCGACAATTATATGTTATATGTACACTGAAACCACGGAGAATTCCATGTACTTCTCTTCTCTCTACCATTTGGCCGCCTTCTAGGAATCAAACTTGGCATAAAAGGGACAGTTATAATAGGATGTTTGGTAGCGGCCAGTGGAACAAATAAATCATGCCCAGATACCCTGTTAACCACTTAGAACAGCTATTTTATGTACTGTATTTAGGTCATGCTCAAGTCAGAGCTGGTGGGTGGGTTTTCTACAGTTATCCATAATGATGTGTTGCTGTGTTCCCCTGCACCGAACCACTTCAGAATGCCAAACTTTGGATAATCATGGAAAAACAATCTGAGATACTATGTGCTACCTCACTTTAAGACAAGGATGTACACTCTGTTTTGCAATTTACAAAACAGAATAACTTTCTTAAATTTTTAACAGGCTGCGGTTCTCTTGATCAGAGTATACACGCCTGCTGGTGAACCTTAATTGCAAGTTTAGGCGTTTAAGCCAAAACATGAGTTAAAATCGTCTACGAATAGAACCTCGACAGACTCACCCAGTAAACAATAACTATAACTCAAACAGTACATTCTAAACGAGTGCTACGTGATCACGCGACTGACGTCCAAGAAGGGTGCTCCTATGTTTTTATATGCCCAAAGGGCCACATGGTAACCTCGTTTCCCGGATGTCTTTTCCTTTCCAATCATATTTGGTAGTGGATGATGATAGGCTATGTGCTGCTGCTGCCTAATACATGTCACCACCAACTGCCAGAAATTATCCGTCCAAACTCTAGCAAACGTGTAAAACTGGCCGCTTTTCTTTCACTACAAGAAACTTGGCCTTTAGCCACCGCATTCTTAACTACGAACCAAATATGGTGGCAAAAAAGTAATCTATAGTGACGAAACAAAATATATGGTGGCTGAAAGTACTTTTGCGCTAGAGTTTTTTTTATCAATCAACGTAATGTGGTCGACAACAATCTTAACAATTATTAATGACGAAAGTTGTTGTCAGAAGAGTTAATATTGTCGACAAAAAAACCAATCGTCGATAATTTAGCCTTCTATAGTGGCGCGAAAATCATGTGGTTGCTAGAGAATAAGGGATTTCAAACCAAACTAAGGGGGCAAAATAGTGCGGTAGAGCACTGGAGACAAAAGATCTCCTGAAAACTCGAACTAAAGTTTGGGCAAAATTTCCTGAATGGCAGCAGTGCAATTTTGGGGGTAAGATGTCTCTCATGCTGGCGAGGGTTCTCAGAGCCATACCTCTTCTAAGTAGTGTGCGATCCTTTGAAGATCTCTGCTTCAGTGGCCGCTCCCGGATTTTCCCTTATCTAATTCCGTACCCATGTGTGATGATCTATTTGATTTTCCCCTTCTGTGTGTGACTCTTTGCCTACGTTTGTTGTACCGGTTTTCATGTGCAAAACTTGTTAGTGCTGATCATGTCTTGTGATCGTGGATGCAACTCTTTTTGAAGAAATAAATTAATAATAATCATTTGTTCTGTTCTTGCTTTTCTCATCTCTAAATACATATCGATGAATGAGAATCTGTTTTCTTTTATTCCAATGATAATACATGTTTGGTTGTCAAGAAAATGTTGGTTGAACTTAAATCAACAGCAGGGCATCCTTTTGTGTAACTTTGGATTTTAAAATGTGTAACTTTTAGTTTTCAAACATGTATTCCCACTTGATTGCTGAGAGCATGTAGGGAAAAGAAGAAGCAGAAAATTGAAGGCTAAGCAGTTATGTTTATGTGTTATTTATGTGTTTTAATTAAAAGTTTGATCTTTGGGGAAAAAGGTGTAGCAGAGATGATAATATGGGCGAGACTCTATTTTGTTTCGTTAGTCTAACTTGGCCTTTTACCTCTGCTTTTCCTGTATGGTTATACATGCGGGAGCTTTAATGGACTAAGGGTATATTTTGCCATCAATCTTGAGCAAAAATATATATGTTCCTATCTTCAATTTTCTTCCTTTTTCACATCCACGTGCTTTTGGTCTCCAACAATGTGTATTGCCCCAATGATGCTCTAGCGTGTACTCTCCATGCCCATCTTGGATGAAACTGTAGAATTCTTGAGATGTACAACTATACAAGCTTCATTGACATTACTGCTTGCTTGCTTCTGTCCTAGGATGCCTAGAGAATCTGTTATGAATTTCATGCCCATTGTACTCTTCTGGTTATTTGCTTTTGGGTTCTTGGTTGAACCATGATTTCCTTTTAGTGACCTGATGGAGTTATTTATATTATGTTTCAGTCACAAGGACCTTGAAAGGTTATGACCAGTTGTCGAACCTTGTCCTAGATGAAGCTGCAGAATTATTGAGAGGTACAAGCTCCTTTGACATTACTGCTTGCTTGCTTCTGTCCTAGGATGCCTAGAGAATCTGTTATGAATTTCATGCCCATTGTACTCTTCTGGTTATTTGCTTTTGGGTTCTTGGTTGAACCATGATTTCCTTTTAGTGACCTGATGGAGTTATTTATATTATGTTTCAGTCACAAGGACCTTGAAAGGTTATGACCAGTTGTCGAACCTTGTCCTAGATGAAGCTGTAGAATTATTAAGAGGTACAAGCTCCTTTGACATTACTGCTTGCTTGCTTCTGTCCTAGGATGCCCAGAGGCATTCATTTTACTTCAATTTGCTTGTTTGTTACATGATCGTGCTTTGACTTCTAAAAAACAGTAGTCCAGCTACTTTTTTTTATAATCTCTTGTAATAGATTTAGTTTAGGCAATCTGACAAACAATTCATGGGCAAAAATATTTTCTTGCAGTAATGCTAGCAGGAAAGTTCTCACGTCCCGAATACAACCATTGCACAACTAAATGACCTCCAACAAGTCAGTGTTGAGGAATTCCCTATGAGAGCAGAGTTGCAGCATGGTTGATTCTATAAGGAAATAGTTGGAACCCTATTAGAATTTAAGTACAGAATTTACGAGGTTGAAGAGGTATTTTTTTTTGTTAGTAAAGGAAACAATGCTTTTGAGGAATGTAAATCTGTAAAATCTCTTTACATATATGAATCTGAGTTCTTTCGAAGTTGATTTGCAGTTAACAGAGTTCTTAGTTGATTTTTTTCTCTTGACTACATCTTGAAATAAATCTACGTAGAACTCAATTCCTTAAGGAAAATGCCAAATTACAAAACAAACAAAAAAGGAACGCTATGGTGGAGACCTTCGAACTTTGTGGCTGAAGAGAAAACATAAACTAGAAAATGATATGGCCGACGGCTTGGGGTTGTCGACGAATTATGTGGCATTCCTGACGATGTGGCCTCGTTGGCGCAAAGCAGCAGTGACCATCCCAACCCACTCGCGGTCCTTATCACCGACGGTTGCATAAGCGTCTCCCAACGAACTTTATGGTCATCGTTGCCTTCTTTCCCGTCGGAGGAATTGAGTCGTCGAGGATGAGTTCTCTGGACGCAGCAACCACGACGAAGCTTCGACGACCCTTTATCGTGGCTAAAGAGTATTTACGACGACTTATGCCATTTTTTTCTACGAAACCCATTGTCGTTATTGATCGGTTTTCTTGTAGTGTTTCCACCAATGGGTACAAATACCTTGCACCAAGCGGCAAGCTCCATGAGTGGCTTGTCATGAATTCGATGATGTTCGTAGGTTAACTTTTACGCGGGTCTTGTGGTTCCAACGTTTAGGCCGGACTGATTGAGGAAACTTACCAAACCACCTCTACGTGCGTCTCTGTCTCTTCCAGATGAACAGTGGACTACGGACATGGAGACATCATGTATAACCTTCCCCATTCCGCGTGGTTCACTTTTTTTAAAAGATTTCATACTAGTGTTAGCCTGTCAGGGCATCGAATTAACGTCTTATTAAAAATTGCTATTTTTGATATTACAATAAATGGCTGTACGAGCGATTAAAGCCGATAATTAATTATAATTTGAACTTTGATTCTACTTTATCTCACATTTAAAATATCATATAAACAAATAAAACAAAACAAAACAAAATTTGCATGCCTATAATCATCAATTATTGTGGAAATTTAAACCCGTTAGGAAGAATGGAAGATGTTAGTTTTAATAATTTAATTTATTCTTTGTACACCCTCACGTTAAACACATCTTATATTTAATTTATATTTCTTATACATTATATCTCCTTTATCGGTTGGTATTGTTCTCATTGACATCATTGTACTTGCTCTTAATTTTTGAGTGGTGGTCTGGGTGGGATGGGGATTAAGGTGAGTTTATAATTACCAAAAGTGATTAGCTCTAACTTTATCTCTTGGCAGTTTACTTTTCCAACAACTAAGGGCAAATGCTTTTTATTTTTTAAAGCTTGTCCCCTTAATACCCATTAAATTTCAGTCTGCCCCCTTAAGCTCAAGCAGCCCAAGCTAACTCCTTTGAATTTTTTTAGAAGTTTGCCCCCCATTGATTATATTAATGGCTCCGCCACTGACTAAGGGTTACCCAATAGCCTGCTACTCATGTCTATAACGTCCTTTCGTGTTGCTAAGAATGAATGCCTTCTTCAAAGAATAATGCCTGTTTTTTAAAATGGCTCCCTTGTGAGACGTGCATGCACTCTTTTTGTTCCTGTGGATAGCTATCGCAAGGAGTTCCAAATGGAGTCTTCTCCCTTCTCCTGCCTACATACACCCTTGCCAACATATGCATATCGAATAATTTTTTTTTTTTAAATAAAAGTTTCGATCCACTAGGATTATTAAATTAGCTCCGTAAGCTACCAACATAAATAACTCCACACCCAAACTTATGGCCCGACAAAAAAATAAATATAAAATGAAATTTATGAAACACTCTAATGTATCAATATCCTCGGAAATTCTTTGTTAGAATTGCATAGTAAAATTCTGATAGAAATAGACTCAATAAGTAGACTTTATACCAGATAATACTGTCAATATCTATCTATATAAAGTTTCGGGCAATATAGATCCTACAATGAAGTTCACCTGTTGTGTTTATCTCTATCCAAATTCTAACATGCAATTCGAGTAGCGAGTTACAGAGGATTTCAATTCCTCTATGATCCTAGGCTTAGAAATAAACAAAAATTTCTCCAAGTGGGAACCTTAGAACCTCAATTCCCTATATATTACAGGGAGAGAAGTATGCACTATTTTGAATGGCGGGAAGAGGCTTATAGGATCAAAAATGTTTTCATGTCTTCTTGATTGGTCCACAATGTAATGAATGGCTACGATAATATTTGCTTTTTGTGAAGGCTTTTTGTGTACGGGATGACTGCTGGTAGTGATGCGTGGGACAATTAGTTCGTGAAGTAAATGGATTAGTCCCTGTTAATAAAAAGTTTAATCTCACCAACTGAAGTTCTAATAGAACTGAGTCCCACTTTTGTCTTAAAACCAAAAGAAAGTATTACCCTTTTAAGCTATCCGACGCTTTAAATCATACTAGGGTGCTTTATTTATAGTCTCAAAAAAGGGACTAAAATATTAATGATTAATTGACTGATATGAATGCGATATAATTAATTAAGAAAGTCAAGTAACGGCGATATAAAGAATATAAACTGAGGGAAATTAAATTTTGCAATCTCTAATTATTATTAGTTTTGCAATTTGCATGTTAAACTTGTAAACTTGTCACGTTGCACTTTACACTCTAAAATTAAGATATCACTGTTAAAGTCAAATAAAATGGGACATCTGTATAATCTTAACGGTCATATTGCAACATGTGCAAATTTATGTGTAGTTTAGAGTGCTGTGACGTGTTAAAGATTAGTAATTTGGAGTGTAAATGACAAAAAAACATAATAAATAATGGGTGTAAAGAGTAATTTTACTAGATAGACTAACAATACTGATGGTAGTTTGCTTGCATGTATAATAAATTTTGTAATTTATTTTACTTGTTTTCATATATTTGTCAAACACTTGAAAATGAGGTTAAAGTAAAAAGTTTTTAAATATATATTATTTTTCATAAAACAAATAAAGTTCAAAATTTTCGTAAACCAAATTTGCTTTTCATTTGATTTCGTGGTTAAACACGTGCAAAAAAATCAAAATGTTTCTTCAAGAGATAGAAGATTTGAATGAATTTTTTATATTTTATTATAGTAAAAAATGATGATTCGATGGAGAGAGATTATTTTATAATTTTTTCATAAATCTCAATACCTTAAAATTTTAACACTAAAACGCAATATAAATGCTTATTCCACAAGAATAATAACGACATCAGTTTTTTGTTTTGTATGCGGATGTCCCAATTGTTTTGTTTTACGCTGAAGATTTAGCATGATGGTTGAGATTGGTAGGAATGGAAATGGGAAAGGCCATTAGACTCACGCCACCGGCCCTAAACTACTTCTAAAACAAACTTGGATCTTGGAACAAAATTTCCTTCTTATTAGTGTGTAAGTTACGCGCTTTAACACTGGCGTGAAACCGGCGAACTTTCTGAATATATATAATTTATTTTAAAAATGAATAAAAAACATGTTTTGAGAGAAAATAATTGCTAAATAAGCTGCGGAGACTGGGGAAGAGAGACAGAGACAAATGAAGTCGGAATGAAATTCAAATGCGGAGGAAATGTAGAATTCTGCCCAAATGAAATTCTTATTAAATTCACGCGTAGTAGTCATGAAATCCGTGTAGTTGTAAGTAGTCGTCGTCCTCGTTTTAGAGCGAGAGAGACAGAGGAAAGAGTGAAGCTTTCTTGAGTTCTCCTCCGTCCTGAGAGGGAAATTGCGTGAATTCCTCAAGAGACAGAGAGAAGGACTGTGGCTTTGGCATTTCCGCCTGAGGAAGTTGAATGCGGCAGAAATTTGGAGTGCTAGTGCTCTTCTCTGACGTGCACCGTCTCGGTCTGTGCTAAGTTGGTGGCCGACAATTTATTGCTTTCGAATGCCATCTGCTAAGAAGGTATTCTTGTTTTAGAGACTTCCAGCGCTAAACAATCTTGGTGATCTTCTCACGTTTTCTTTTAGTTTGTCTAATGTTATTTGCAGATTGTACAAATCCGATCAACGAATGGGTTTTGGATTAGACTCTGAAAGTGTTATTTTTTTGTTTGAAGGAACTTAGTACAATCTAAAAATCACTTTTAAATAGTACTGTAGTGGGATTTGAAGCAAAATGGGTGACACTGAAGAAGCTAACAGTGATATGATGCAAAGGCTTCAATCTTCATTTGAGACTTCTTCATCTTCCATTCCAAAGCAATGTTTATCCATGGAACAGCTCAACATTTCCCAAATGAACCCTTCTTTCAACCGTGCCCGCCATTTTCAGCAAAATTTTAACGGAGATGGTAGCAAAAGAGTTGGTATACCGCCTTCACACCCTCACCAGATCCCACCCCTTTCATCTTATTCTCAGATCCCAGTGTCCCGACCAGTGAACCAGCCAATGGGTTCGCAGAATTTCAGCCCAGGTCCCACTCATTCGCGATCCTTATCACAACCATCATCGTTTTTTTCCCTCGATTCGTTGCCTCCCTTAAGCCCATCTATGTTTCGTGACTCCTCTTCCACTTCAATTTCGGATGCGGTGCCGGCCGATGTTTTGATGGAGGATCGGAATGTGGGTTCCCATTCGTTGTTGCCACCATCCCCTTATACAAGGGGTGATGCTTCGCGGGTTGGGGAGAGTTTACCCCCTCGGAAAGCACATAGGAGGTCTAATAGTGATATTCCATTCGGATTTTCTTCTGTGATGCAATCTTCGCCCCCACCTGTTCCATTGAGGGGTTCTGGTGGTTTGGAGAGGTCGGTGTCTGGTAGAGAGAATTTGGGGGTCACAAAGCCTGCTCAGTTGGTCAAAAAGGAGATGAGTTGGGATCGAGGTGGTGATAACAATGCAGAAGGTATGGGTGAGAGGAAATCAGAAGGGGAAGTTGTGGATGATCTGTTTTCTGCCTATATGAATTTGGATAACATTGATGCATTGAACTCTTCGGAAACAGACGAGAAGACTGGTAATGAGAATCGTGAGGACTTGGATAGTAGAGCAAGTGGGACAAAGACTAATGGAGGTGATAGCAGTGATAATGAAGCAGAAAGCGGCATGAATGAAAGTGCGGGCAGCTTGCAGAAGGCAGGAATGAATTCTTCAGCTGAGAAGAAGGAAGGAAACAAAAGGAGTGCAGGGGGCGATATTGCCCCAACCACCAGGCACAACAGAAGTGTTTCTATGGATAGCTTCATGGGGAAGTTGCAATTTGACGACGAGTCACCTAAACTGCCACCTTCACCCAGTGTTCTTCCTGGACAAATGTCACCCAACCATTCAATTGATGGTAACTCAACTGCCTTTAGTTTGGAGTTTGGAAATGGGGAGTTTAGTGGTGCTGAACTGAAGAAAATAATGGCAAATGAAAAACTTGCGGAGATCGCATTGACGGACCCAAAACGTGCAAAAAGGTATGGCATTCTTCATCCTGTGCAGCTCACCATGGTGATCTGAGTAAGTAATCAAGACACCATGTTCTATTGAGCTTAGCTGTTGTTTTATTTAGGATTTTGGCAAATCGTCAATCGGCTGCTCGTTCCAAAGAACGAAAGATGCGATACATTTCGGAGTTGGAACATAAGGTTCAAACTCTACAGACTGAAGCTACCACATTGTCCGCGCAGCTGACATTATTACAGGTGGGAAGTTGAACTGCTAATATTTGTTTCCTTTTTCCGTAATTTTCTATTTCTTAAATTGCTTTTTTTGGTCTTCTTTATATCAAATGTAGAGAGATTCTGTTGGGCTCACGAACCAAAATAACGAATTGAAGTTTCGTCTGCAAGCAATGGAACAACAGGCACAACTCCGAGATGGTATATATATTTCCTTCTATGTTGACACCTTTGATCTTGTTTGGAAAGTAATTGTTGGGAATTGCTTCTTGAGATTGTTCTCCAAATTTGTGGTTATTGTTTGTCTTAATTTTGCAGAAATATCTTTACCATTGGCAATATGTATGTGTTTTTATAAATTGATAAATGATATTTATGCTGGCCATCAAAATGTAATTTTGCAGAAATTTCTTTACCATTGGCAATATGTATGTGTTTTTATAAATTGATAAATGACATTTATGCTGGCCATCAAAATGTGTCTTCCAGTACTTCATGACTAGATAACCAAAGAACTGTTTTCTCACTGGTGGTGTGTGATGCCTCTTCCCAATCCACTTGGGAGAAAAGAGATTGAGATCATCTGCAATTCTCTAACCTAATTACATGGTAGAATTCAGAAAGAGATAAATACACCAGGTGAATCTCATTGTAGGGACCACGTTGTCCGAACTTTATATAAGATGATATGGATAGCATTAAATGGTTGTAGGGCCCACGTTGCCCGAACTTTATATGAGCAGATATGGGTAGCATTAAATGGTATAGGGTACACCTGTTTTATCTATCTCTCTCTCTCTGAATTTTACCTTGCAATTCGGGCAGAGAATTGTAGAGAATCTTGAGCCGGAGAAAAGAGCCTCACGATCTACCATTGGCTTATTCTGTTATTTCATTCATTCAGCAAGATATACGGGTTCAGTTGTGGCATTTCAACCATATGGAAAAGTCTAACCATGCCATATTGTGAGCCGTCAGGTGCTCTGCTGCTAGAAGCAACCATCTTGTCTTAATGTTAATCCATTTGTATCCACACGTCTAAGCATTTTATTTGCAAAACAATTTTATTTATGGGCAACTTCCTGTGGTATGTTCTCCTAAGATTTACTGATTTGGAAAATCCGCAGAGAAAATAAGGAACAAATTTTGTTTAATTCAATTCAATTTAGTTCCCTGTACCCACCCTTGCAGTTGGGGTATAGCAGATACTAGGCTAAACGTATCCATGATCCTCATCTATTGTCCAAGGAACCACTTTCACGTTAGTTGTATTTCCATGAAATCTTCTGTTAAGACTGTTATCTGTTGCATAAGTAAACAGGCTGGAGAGGAAAAACAAGGTCAAATCATTTTTGATTTAAATGTTATGTAGTAGGGATATATGAGGAAAGTGAGATACCTGAATGTTCATTTTTCATTGAGGTTGCAGGAAAACACTTGAGGCCTTAATTTTTTTACTATTTTGATATGCCCCTAGATTTGCCTACTACATATATGAGATTAAGGCTCGGTTGTGTTGAGCTGTGACTCTGGATAACCATGGATTGTTGGCATCTTCAACACTTGGTGTCATTACTTGGTTCTTCAGCACGTGATTCACATTAACTCCTAATCTTCGAAATTTTATGGTGCTTTTATAGACTGCTAATGTAAATTTTCCTTCTCGTGGTAATGGGATAGCTTTAAATGAAGCCTTAACTGCTGAGGTACAACGGTTGAAGATCGCTACAGCAGAGTTGAGTGGGGAGACCCCTTCTAAGTGCATGGTTCCACAGCTTTCTGTGAACCATCAAATATTCCAGTTGCAGCAGCAGCCTTCTACCCAGGTCAACATTCGACAGTTGCAACAGCAGCAACAGCAACCTCAGTCACAGCAGCAGAATGGGAGCACAACCTCAAAAACTGACTCGCTTCAATAGGATGGGAAACATGGGTTTCTGTTCATTGGATGGCTCTTTAATCTTTATGGTATCGATTGACAGTAATAGGCGCGTAATGCATTCATTCGATGTTATACTGTAATCAACAGACATCTTTAAGGCATGTTTATCGTGAATTCAACCTGCAACGTGTCCAGCTCGGATTATAGTATAAAATCATACACAGTCTCAGCACTAGTTT
Source organism: Myrica gale (assembly GCA_963930655.1). Taxonomy (NCBI): domain Eukaryota; kingdom Viridiplantae; phylum Streptophyta; class Magnoliopsida; order Fagales; family Myricaceae; genus Myrica; species Myrica gale. Next base: position 8,021,420 of record OZ005606.1, on the reverse strand, counting down.
TATGGCTATCTTTTGTGGTAGATATCTTGGAATGTAGACATTGTTGGATGATGATTTTGTTTCTTATGACCTTGGAAGAGTTAAAACTCGTCCGTTGTCTCTCCAGTAAAGTAAAGAATAATCTTTGTACGTAATTGCTTATTGTTCTCTTCATCGGGTTGAGTTACTGATGTAACCCAAAATTTACAGGTATGTGCCATCTTCGAATAAATATGAAAGCTTTTCCTACACAAATGTGGGCTGTTCATTTTTGCTAAAATTAAGAAGCAAAAGGCCATACTTTATTTTCCTTTCTTCCGTATGATCGATTCCTCAGCAACCAAGCACGTCATAGCTATACGGGAAGCCAACTCTGTAGGTATAGACATCTGATGGACCTCTTTTCCCCTTTTCTCCGCAAGTCCTGATCAATCCTGTGACTCTTCTAGATATGAGTTTAGCACAAAAAAAAGACAACTTCCAAGGAGGTTGGTTACCTTCGGCTCGTGGCCTTTCTGACTATAGCACTGAAAGGAGTATAACAATCGCATGTAGAGAAAAACCCGGCTATAATCCCACGAAATGCAATTAGCACAATAGCCCTTTCTGATCGCAGCATCCAAGTTTGAAACTCAAACTCCACCAGAGATTGTGGGGGCAGTCGCAGATACTTTCGGGAACTCTTATCTATTATGATTAATCCTTTGTTCTAACTATTTGGGCACCCTTAACACGAAATGACCATTTGGTATCAAATATGATCTCTCTGGTACTTTGTCAATTGGAAGTTGTAATGCCAATCACGGTCTTGGAATCAAAACCAGAATCGTGGGTTAAAAAACAGTATTATTAATGAAATTAAGTAAGTTTACAAAAAAATGGCAAACTGTCAGGATGGCCGAGTGGTCTAAGGCGCCAGACTCAAGTTCTGGTCCTCTAACGAGGGCGTGGGTTCAAATCCCACTTCTGACATTTTCCTTTTTTTCTTTCGTCTTCACTTAAAACGGTACCTTTTTTCGTCGTTGTACTCCTCTCCGGGGTAAAAACTTTAAACCCTAATAAAACTCTCGGTTTTTATCCTCAATTGCAACTCCCAGAACAGTCTCTCACACACGAACGCTACTCTGGCAACACAGGAACTGAGCTCCAGTCGACTCGTCTCAGCATGGACGAGTCTCCGGCGGGGGTCTTCGAGGACCCGAAGCCCTCGGAGTACCTACAAGTACCGTCAAAACCGAACGGTTCTCAGCAAACACCGGAAGAGCTCGTGGCCAAAGCCATAGCTCCCGTGAAGAAAGAGTTCCTTCGATATCCACCTCCCAGAACTTGCTCCTCTACTAATCATGAGAACCACACCGTTTCTGAGACAAAGGTTGTTACTCACAAGGAAAAGAAATCGAAGCGCCAGCTCAAACGAGAACGCCGTCAGGTCCTCCCTCTTTCTTTCTTAATTTACTGGTTTGTTGAATTCGGTCCAGTTTGGTTCTGCTTGAGACACTTCTTGATATTACTTTCTCCTGAGAAGGAATGCTAGATGTGTGGGAGCTAATGGTTGTGTTTTAACTCTTTGGACTAGTACTGTATGATATGATACGTATGCTTAGAGAATACGCATTTAATTCGCTGTTGGGTCAGAGAAAGAAAAAAGAAAATGGAAAGTTATGTTTGTTACTGATCGCAAAAGACGCGTCCAAACATTTGCAGGAACAAAAATCTGCTCGAAATATCTGTCCTCTGATTGCAAAGTCCGGAGATGTTAGTTCCTGTCCCTATAATGAGAGGTGTCGCTTCAGCCATGACATAGAGGCCTTTAAGGATCAGGTAGTGAAAATGTGGACGAATGTTTTACAATTTTGAATTAGGTTGTCTGCTGTCTCAAACTTATCCTGATCCTTGTGGTGATTTGGGTGTTGTTCAATGCAGAAACCAGCTGATCTAGAGGGAGAATGTCCTTTCATGAATGGAAAAGAGCCATGCCCCTATGGTTTGGCGTGTAGGTTTTCTAGTACTCATAAGGATGGTATTCCTGCTGGAACTTCGGATGCTCGAAAGAAAAACTCTGAGGTGAATGGATTGAACAAAGATGTTCAAAAGCTCTTGTGGAAAAACAAGATGAGCTTTCCAAAGGCAGATGCTAAACTCAAAGCTCTTGGGCTCGTGGTATGGACAGTATCTGTTCTTCTATTATTGAGTATCCATCTATCTGTTATTATTTTGGTTCATACACCACTATTGGTATTCTCATCTGCATTCTAAACCAGTTATCTGCTTTGTGGCCTCTTTTGTACTGACCTTACCAGGATATCCATAGTTGCTTCTTTTTGTACTCATTTAATAACATTTACTAGTGGCAGTCTTTTTGCTTGTAATTTGAATGGTTCCCACAGACATCAGCATAGGTATAAATTCTGTGAAGAACTGGATCAGAAAAAGATAAATGGTAAGAATCTTTGTAGGTCATTCTTACCGACCCTTGAAATTTTATCCCCCTTGGGGGGAGAAGGCTTAAGCACTTCCCCCCCAGTCCCCCTCGGGATTTTTATGAGGGAGTCGTTATGAGAAAGTGGAGCGACCGGACCGGTTTTGCTTAGATCCCTTTGCTTGTGTGCCTTTCTCTTTTCTGACTTGGGAGTGTTCACATGGTCACTGACCACCATGTCTACATTTAATGTGGATCAACATTCCTTCATTTAAGAAGCTGTAGAGATTTGAATGGACTATTTGAATGCTACTTGAAAGAGAGAAGAATTGTTTTCCTTGGTAGGATTGACTATTTTAGAAGTTTTCAAGAGAAAATCATTTTTGTCTTTCTGTTTATGGTTTCTCGTTATATTCTACTCTTCGCTGATTGTGATATCACTCCGTTTGATAAAATTATCATAATATCTTCTCTTATTGCATTTTAGGGGAAGCTGAAGTCAAAGGTAAAAATTCTGGAAGATGAGGTGGATGATGAAACTGTTCCAAGTACTGATATGACTGATGGAAATGGCTGTAGTGAAGTGAGCAATGACTTGGATGATAAATTGGAGTCAGCTGAAGTACACAAAGAGGGCACCATAGATGATACAGTTGCATCTGATGAACAGCCCCTGAAGAAACAAAAATCTGTAATTAGTGAATATTGTAGCCCTCCTGAAGCCAACAATGGAGGTTTAGCTTTGATTTCCACTGTTCATCTGTTCATCTAGTTATTTTTTCATTTGTTTTGGAAATGTTTGCTCGTGTTCTATGTACTTCCCATACTATGGAGGTGGCTTGATTTGAATATGCTGCAACAGATAGGGCTTCCATGGAGGAAGTTGTTGGGGTAAGCTGTACACGGACTGAACCACATGCTAGCAGTGATATCATGCCAACAGAAACTGATAGAAGCCTGAAGTTACATCCACGTGAAAAGAAGCTTATTGATTTTAGAGAAAAGCTGTATCTTGCCCCCCTGACCACTGTTGGGAATCTTCCTTTTCGAAGGGTCTGCAAAGTGTTAGGAGCGGATGTGACATGCGGTGAAATGGCAATGTGTACAAATCTTTTGCAGGTCTCTTTGAGGCTCTTTATCTTCTGATTTTGCTTGCAAATGAAACAATATCTTCTCATTGGGGACTAAAATATGCCTGTTGAACTTGTTGTTTTCTAAATTTAATGGATAATATTGTGGAAATTTTAATTGGTGTTGGAAGGCTTATTTTTTTCTTTACCTGTTAAGAATGCTTAAACATATGCAGTTTTGCCTACCTTGCATGATATTTAGCCGAGGCATTCGTGGCACTTATGTATTCCCTGCTTTGTATTTGATGTTCAGTGTAACCTTTTTCTTTTGTTTTGGCTGCATCTTTCTTATGGGATAGGGTCAAGCTTCAGAGTGGGCATTGCTAAGGAGACATTCTTCTGAGGATATGTTTGGTGTTCAGATATGTGCGGCATATCCAGACACTGTGACACGTGCCGTTGAACTTATAGATCGGGAATGTACAGTTGACTTCATTGATATAAACATGGGGTGCCCAATCGATATTGTAGTGGAGAAGGGTGCTGGATCAGCTCTTCTTACGAAGCCAATGCGGATAAAAAGCATTATAGAAGCAGCTTCTGGCACGGTGGATAAACCATTAACCGTTAAGGTACCTGTTTAGATTTATTTAGGCTTATTATGAATATGATTCAGGTGATTGTTTCTCTTTGGATATCCTAAGTTGGAAAATGAAGTAATGCTTTCTCTCTTTCTTCTCTACTTTTGAAGTTGAGACTTGCTTGTGATGGTCAATGCTCCCTTCCACTACCTGGAGTTTTCGCAATTATTGCCCTCATCAAGCTTGTTCAACATGCATTATACTTTTCCTTTTCCTCTTTGCTCCAGGTGCGAACAGGTTTCTTTGAAGGGAAGAATCGCATTGAGTCTCTAGTTTCGCAAATTGGCTCCTGGGGAGCTAGTGCATTAACAATACATGGTCGATCACGTCAGCAACGGTATAGCAAGCTTGCTAACTGGGACTACATATACCAGTGTGCTAAAAAGGCTCCTGATGCTTTGCAAGTCATGGGAAATGGGGATGTTTTCTCATATTTAGACTGGAACACGCACAAAGCTGACTGTCCTGAGCTTGCTACGTGCATGGTTGCTCGAGGAGCACTAATTAAGGTATATGTTTGGGTGCTTTACCTGCCCATTACCGTTCCCCTTCTCTCCCTTCTAGTTCATGCTTGACCATAATATCTGAAAATTGTGTACTTGTTTGCACTGAATTGTATGTTCTCTGACAAGAAAGCTGAACTGTAAAGTGTGGGTACTATACATTGTGCTTTGCAGCCTTGGATATTTACTGAAATCAAAGAACAAAGGCACTGGGACATTAGTTCTGGGGATCGCTTAAATATTTTGAAGGATTTTGTACGCTTTGGCCTTCAACATTGGGGTTCTGACTCAAAAGGTATATTTTGTGTTTTGCATTTTAGTCTTCGTTGTTGTCAGAGGGGAAGCTAGAAAGTTAGGGGAAGTTGCACCAATACTTATTGGGGGCCGTAACTACTAATAAAAAAACAGAGCATTTAAAAAAGTAAATTTCAAGGCTTTTATAGATGGGTCTCATGTCTGCAGGAGTGGAGACAACTAGGCGTTTTTTGCTGGAATGGCTTAGCTATACTTGCAGGTATATACCTGTTGGTCTCTTAGATGTCATACCTCAACAACTGAACTGGCGCCCACCCTCCTATTACGGTCGTGATGACCTTGAGACATTAATGGCCTCAGATTCCGCAGCCAACTGGGTATGTAGATTCCCTCTAAACTAACTGATCCCTTTCTTCATTAAGCATGTGGATCTAATTTGCATATTTTTTCTTCTCATATGTGCAGATCCGGATATCTGAGATGTTGCTTGGCAAAGTTCCAGATGGCTTCACATTTGCACCAAAGCATAAATCTAATGCTTATGACCGGGCAGAAAATGGCTGATTTTGTGCAGTTTGTTAATGCTGGTACGGACGTATTTGTTTGGTAGATAGGCGGTGCACGAAGTCTTTCTTTCCTGGGTGCCAGGTGGTGGCAGAGTATTATATACTTGAAAGGAATCTTGCATGCACTGCTCGGGGGTTGAATAAAAGCGAAAAGAAACTGAGCATTTAACCCGTTTTGTTGACATCCTACTATAATTTAGAGGTGGTTTGTCAACAGATCACCTAATTTTTGAAGACGCTCGTTGGTCAATGTACAACATTATAACTTCGTCAGAAAATTACATCTAATTTTTTTGAGATTGAAATCTTACAACGAAATTTGTATTAAGCGTAATGCTCTCTATAAGATCTGTTCTTTAGTTAGAGGGAGACTTTCATGCTGACAGTTAAAATTCGACAGATGCCTGTAAACTCTAGTTGGCTAACATGGGGTCAATTTGTGATGCTTCATGTGAAGATGTAGGGTTCATCAATTTTATTTGGTAGAAACTCCTCCGTTACAAAACAATCTTGAATAATGCGGGTTCATTAGCTGCAACCCATCGTGCACCAATCAACTAAAAAATGTGGCTTATATAGCAACTGTCCAGATACCCATGTCTATGTACGTATAATGCAATTGTTCCACCAAGAAAATCAACACGAAACAAGTTTTTGCATGGGCCCCATCACAGTCCAAATAATGAACGCCATAATTTCTACATTTATGTATTTAAATGGTTCGGACCCTTCTCATTTGAAACACTTCTTAGCTACAAAGACCAGCAGTAGCTTAGAAAGGAAACGAGAAAGTTGAACAATTATGGCAATGGTCTGTAAACCACAAGATCAAGCTTGGTTAAAAAAACATTAATCATTTTCGATGACTCAGGAAGAAGTCAACCCATAATACCTTTTTTCTAAGCAGAATAATGGAATCTGGACTCATTCAACCCATCCGTACCATGATGGACATGTAAGAATATGCACTATTCACATCGAACAAGTGATCCAAGACAAAATGATTAACAGGTTATGTAGCAAAATAAAAGAAAAAAAAAACAGTTGTATGAACAACCAGAAAGACATAGTTAAGGTGCGTTTGTGTACCAAAATTTTACCCCCTCTAAAATTTTAACATAATTAAATATTACAATGTAATCTCTCTCTCCCCATCAAATCATTACTATTTACTAAAAAAAATATAAAAAATTACTTCTCTCTTCACTTTTTCACTAAACCCAATACCTAAAATTTTAACAACACAAAAATTTTAGAACACAAACACAAGTGTCAGATACAAAACTGCATACTATAACTATCAAAATTGTAGACACCCTTAGCCCCCCCCCCCTCCCCCCCCCCCCCCCCCCCAAAAAAAAAAGAAAAAAAATTTGTAGACCCTTAGCTCCATACACAAGATTCAGCCTTGTCTGGCAAAACAACGTAAGGAATATGTAGTAAGCAGAAGCTCATAGGCGATTGTCAATCCTCGCCAACATAAAATGCCAGATAAATGTCAAGCGCAAAACAGCAGACTGCGACTAACAAAATTGTATAAGCCTTAGCTTTAAGAATCCAATTCATTTGACGAAGCACATAACACTTTAATTAGAGATCACTGAAGACATCTGTCACTGTCAGTCACCACATCTCGTATCAGATTGCCCTAGATCCTGCTCTGTGGATCACAGAAACCATCTGTATGGTAAGGCCTACAAAATTGCAAGCAACAAAACCGTCAATATATGCCAAACATTACGCACCACTAACCTCCAATTCTGATTTTGGTTTTGCTTGAACCCAACCCCCATCAATGGATTCTAAACTTCCATTTATCCCATCATCGACAAAATCACCAACCCTTTTCACCTTAAGCTCCCTAGGCTCAACAGGATACTTCCCAGAGAAGCAAGCATAACAGAAATTGGGAGAATCATCACCCAACAACTTCGTCAAGCTATCAATTGGAAGGAACGAAAGTGAATCTGACCCAATATACTCCCTAATCTCTTCTACGCTCATCCTATTAGAAATCAACTCCTCTGAACTAGGTGTATCCACTCCATAATAACAAGACCCGATAATGGGTGGGCTTGCAATCCTCATGTGAACTTCCTTAGCCCCAGCTTCCTTTAGCAGCCTAACAATCTTTGAAGATGTTGTTCCCCTCACAATTGAATCATCCACAACCACAACCCTCTTTCCCTCCAACACTGCTCGTACTGGAGATAACTTAAGCTTCACACCAAAGTCCCTAATCTTCTGGGATGGTTCAATGAAAGTCCTCCCCACATAATGTGACCTTATCAGCCCCTGCTGAAATGGAACCCCAGCCTTTGCAGCATAACCAAGTGCAGCCACTACCCCAGAATCCGGCACCGCTATCACAACATCACAATCAACAGGGGCCTCGGTTGCAAGAATCTCCCCAAACCTATAGCGAGACTCATACACAGACCGCCCAAAAATCACCGAATTGGGCAAAGCAAAGTATATGTGCTCAAAGATGCATTGCTTCGGTTGAGGATGAGGCATTAGACAAAGCGAATGAGTCCCAGATTTGTCAACCACCACAACTTCACCCGGAAACACTTCCCTCTCATATGTGGCTTCGATCAAATCAAGTGCACAAGTTTCAGAGGCAATCACCACCGCACCATTACTTCTCCTTCCCATAACCAAAGGCCTAAACCCAAACGGGTCTCGCGCCGCAACCAGCTTATCATTGGTCAAGAACACCATTGAATAAGCCCCCTCAAGCTTCTCACACGCATCCACTATCCTCATAATAAAAGGCCTCTCTTTTGAAATAGCAATAAGATGAAGCACAACCTCAGTATCAGAGCTAGTATTAAAAATTGAACCATTCTCTTCGAGCTTCGTCCGAAGAGCACGATAATTCACTAAATTGCCATTGTGGGCAACCCCAACAGAGCCAAACCTGTACCCTGCAACAAAGGGCTGCACGTTCTTGAGCATGGACGAGCCTGCCGTCGAGTATCTGACGTGTCCAATAGCGGAATCACCAGGCAACTGATCGAGTTTCGACTCGTTGAAAACGTCGGAGACCAATCCCACTCCTGTGACCGAGTGGAGCACGTCGTTTTGCACTGCAACAATGCCGGCGCCTTCCTGGCCACGATGCTGGAGCGCGTGGAGAGCCAGGTAGCAGAGCCGAGAGGCCTCTGGGTCCCCGTATATGCCAACGACTCCGCACTCTTCCCGGGGCTTATCGTCATCGTCGAAATACATGGGATGATCCTCGGGGCATTGTTTATTTGAGGGAAAGAAGTCGGAGATGGGATTTTTGGACGAGGCCGTGAGAGGCGCTTTGTGGTCATGAGAGGAGGCGGGGTAGTGCGAGACGCAAGGTTTGTGAGGGAAAGAAACTTTTGGCAGGGATTTGGAGGGTAGAGAAAGATGGCTAAGAGGTGGGTTTAGAGGGAAAGGAGCAGGTTTTGCGAGAGAGGAAGAGACCGGCGAGAGATTCGTGGCGGCCATGGGAGCGGGTGGCAGAGCAGGATGAACGAGGAACACAGAGAGAGATAGAGGTCGAAGCAGCGAGAGGTTTCGACGTAGGTTGTCTGTGTTTTAAAATTTTTAGTTTTGATATTATTGTTTTATTGGTTTCAGTGAAAAAGTTAAGAGAGAAGTAATTTTTTAATTTTTTTTATGGGAGAAATTATATTGTAGTATTTTATTGGTAGTTAGTGAAATCTTTTGTAAAATATTTGGTGCAAACGCAGCCGTAATATGTTCTTGGTTTCTAGAGTTTGAGGGAAACAGGGGCCGATTGAGTTAAGCTTCGGTTAAAGCTCTATTTAAACATTAAAATTTTACCTATTCTAAAATTTTAACACAATAAAAAATTACAATATAATCTCTCTCCTTATCAAATCACTAATTTTCACTACAAAAAATATAAAATATTATTTTTTTTTTCATTTTTTTTATCAATCTCAATCCCTAAAATTTTAACTACCCTACAATTTTATTCGAACACAGCCACTTGTCTTTTCTAAAGTCGCGTATTCCATTGGACGGCGGACAATGTTATATATAACAAGAAGAATCTTCCCCTTTCGCGAATCCCATTTTCAAAAATAAAAACGGAGCTGATGCCTTAATCCGATAAGACAGCCAGTTCGAAATCCATCAAAATGCTAATTATATGAGATTCCAATGCTCTCAATGGAAAACCGTATGATTTTCTGCCTATATAATTACATTCTCCGCGACTCGTGGGAATGCCTCAAACTCACCGCATGCACCAATTGACATCCATTTGTCAATTTTTATATGTTAAATATGTTCATAACATATATAGTACCCAAAAGAAATAAAATAAAACAAAACAAAATATGACATCTAAGAAGTCATTTTCTCCTTAGCTAGAACCCACTATATATATAGATGACGCCATTAGACAACCCAAAGCTAAAGATGCAAGGATTCAGTCAAATGGGTTAGTTGCTTTATATCAGTAATCAAGCTTACTTTGAAGTCAACAAAGAGGTGCAGAGCAGAGAAGACATTAATGTTCACCATTCAGTACGCCCCGAGGTGCAAGTGGACTTCATTACTACCCCTATCGTGATCTAAAGTGCTAGGCCAGAGTGCTCTCAGCTCTCGCACAAAGTTGTGGAAAGTATCCTCGGTGCCTCTTTCTGTGCGGCTATGTGGGGTAGGGAGAGTATAAAACATTTCTACATCCCAACTCTAAGCACCTTTTTGGCCCTTTCGTCTTTTGAAAGCGAGTCCTGCAATCCCACGAGCCAAGAGAAATGGCTAACAAACACACGGATACACCACGGGCACAGCCTCGAGACAACAAAAATATATATACCAGGGCCCGTCCCCATATCCCCCAATGTTCAAATGCTTCACTCTTCTCCGGTGACGGAGGGGCCAGGCAGGCGGCAGCCACTTGAAAATCTTTTTCCAATCTACTGGTATTTTGTCAGTGTTATGGTACTAGGTGTTGACGGTTAAAATTCTATCTTGCACTACATATGAACATCGTATAATTAAACGAGTTCATATACTATGGCCAAGTGATGTCATTTTTTAAGAGAGAAGTCATAGTGTAAACGACGTAAAGCAAAAAACGACCGAAGGCGCAGTGTAGTACTGCGTTTTAGTTAGTCAGGGCCAAAAAAAAACATAAACCAAAAACAAATGCAAATTTAATACAAAGTAAATCTAAAGTTGTAGGGCTTAGGTCTTCGGAGGCTCCTTCGTCTGTTCTCTCACTCGATCACAAGCACAAAATCCGAACGAGAAGAAGAAGAAGAAGAAGAAGAATCTCCCGATGGCACCGCCTCCAGGACCCTATTCTGGAACCAGCACCCTTGCTTTGGTAACTCCCTTTATATTTTCTCTGTTTGGTTACCTAGAAAGGAAAAGAAAAGGAAAGTCAAAATCTCAAATCTGGGAGCTTTTGTTAATCTGTGGGGTTTTCGGGATTTGGCTTAACAGGTGGCACGTGTTTCGGCCTTCTCTGTTGGACTCGTTTACGGCAGCATTAAGCTCAAGTACCTCAAGGTACTCTCGATCGTTGCTTCTTCTTCTTTATGCAAAATTTGCTAAAAAATTCAATTCCATCACCATAAAATTTCTGACTTTTTTTTTTCTTGAGGTTGGACACGTCTATGTAAATGAATAATTTGATTGGTAGTTAAAAGTTCTAAGCTTTATTGTAATTTTGGCTGTCTTTATACCAGTCTCAGTTGTACATTCTGGTCCAATCCAATTTTGATGCTCTGTTCTTACTATGCAAAAACTTGTTTAAGGAAGTTTATTTTTTCACCTTCAGGCAAAGGCTAAGTCTCATCAGAAAGCTGAAGCAAAGGCTCATCACTAAAGGGAATGTGTTCCTTAAACGCTGGAATTAGGGAATCTGTTCTATTGGGAATAGAAATAATGCATAGTGATGGACTGTTTCGATTTTTTTTTCATCTATCCTTAAAAGCATTTTTGTTTACGATGCACAGGTTATAGCTGCTGAACCATGAGAATTGTTAACTTAGTCCTCTGAGATCTCTTCTCATACTCCCCCTTGGAAATTGTGGTGGCATTTCAGTTTGTTTTGCTTTGTGAACCGGGGAAAAAATGTCACATGATGGTATCTTCACTTTATTTGAATAATCATAATTTTTGGCTGTGTCCAATATTGCATGGCTTCTGCATTGTTTGATACATCCTTTCCTCTCTTAGGTTGTACTTGTTTTGTTAGTCTTTTGGGGGTGCTACCAATCAATGTTCTTGGTTCATCCATGGTTGACTGGTTTCAATCGCTTATTTCGTACAAAAATGCAGAACATCGTTCTTAGATGTAACCCTTTGGTACCTCGATGCTCTTTGTGCCACCAGACTTCATCTAAGTGATGAAATTGGGATCCTATTTGATAGAGTGAGATGCCCTGTTGTTTTGGTACCATTGAATACCACTCTTTGGAAACAAGTGGAATATCAGCAGTTTTGCAGCTATGCGCATTAGTGTTCCTAACCGTACTCATCTATGAAAAATCTGGCAGTTGAGTAGGTTAGGGCTGCATTTGGGTAGCAGAAGATGAGCAAGGAAAATCTCATTTGATTCGTGAATAGAAAAGTGCATATAGACATTTCGATATTAGTACAAGGAATGGTTCTCACAGAACAATGTTGAGACAAGAGTTTTCTTTTTTAAGGAGTTACTTAACAGCTGATGACATTTTAGTGTTGCTGATCGTGAATGGCGCCATGGCAGTGCGTTGTCTCTCGGCTATATGGTTGAAGTTTGACTTATACTGTGGAACCTACGGCTAGACTTGGTAGATCAATCTTCAATCGTTTCCGAAATGGGTGTTCTCCAGTTACAGAAAGTAGCCCTCTGGTACATCGAACTGCAATGTTCCAAAATGGATGTCGAATCTTAGATTTGATGCTCTGTTCGTAGAGTCCGAGTACTAGTCGTAACTTCCCCCTCCGCATCCATGAAAGCATCCATTTGCCCACTGTACCGCACCTAGAAACAGATGGGGGGGCTTTCTCCTGTCGAGCTTCTCTAGTCACATGTAAAACATTTTTTTAAAAAATAAAACAAAATAAAAATTGGCGAGCCAGAATCCAAACAGTACCTAACTTGAATCGACAGGTTTACTCACGTCAGAGTTCTTTTCCTTCTGGGCGATTGCGTCTTTGGTGTATTCTAACGGGAGCAGCTTGGGGAGGTTTAGGGAGTGGAGGATTGCTTGGTCCCTAGGGGTTGTAATCAGATGGCTCATTTACTTTGCTAAATGAGCTGCTTCTTTCGGTGATGTTGGTTTTTCTTTGGATTTGTGATATGCCTTCGTGTTTCTAATTTTTAATATGAAGTTTTACTAAGCAAAAAATAGAAAAAAAGAGTTATTTTCCGTCTCCATTTCTAAACGTATCAGTGACCAATTAAAGAAAAAGTTGGTCTTCATCCAAAACAGTTAATTTTAATTCAATTAACCAGTAATGCCAACTTTTACAAGCTCTATACTTGCCACTTTGTAAAGTAACGCTGGAACACATTGGACGAAAGTTAATCAAAAGACCATACAAAAACGAACTGTTACAGAAGAGCAAAATAATTTTGGTTAGCTTGACATGGAATTTCATGGTTCAGGTAGGGCTGCACAAACCCGGTGTAGGTGCCGGTTTTCAAAAAATTGTCACCTACACCTATACCGTTAAGGGCAAAAACCGGCCCTTAACGGTGACGGTTTCCGGTTATCCTACATTCATATTAGGCAATTTTTTTAGCATATTACGCATATACCCCGTCACATATCATTGTCATCTTATTTTCTAGAACTTACAAGCAAACCACCTATTATTCATGGAGTCTAACATGTATTGGTGCTGTCAATACATATTTTTTTTTTAAAAAAATCTATCTATGTAATACCACACACTTTGACACATTTCCAGTACTTTGAACATGAATTCAAGACAAAACCCAAGTCAACCTCAGACACACATACAGGAAACAACAAAGAAGATCCCAGTTCTTAGCAAATATTACACTAGTTTGTATAGACCTCACACAACTGGAAATGTAGCCTTTCATATGCAGAATATACTACAGATTAAACCATAATGAATACCAAGACACGTCTAGCACAAAGGACTTGTCCATAATGAAATACCTCCTGGATGTACAGACACATCCATGCATATGATGGACAATTGGCACATAGACATTTATATAAACAACCCCTAGAAATCCACGAGAATGAAAGTTCTACATTATATAAGACAACCAACACATCAAATGCAATTGCACAGTCTGGGATGGACCATCAAATGCAATTGCACAGTCTGGGATGAACATGCCATGAGATATTCCCAAGCAGTACACAGCTAGAAATGTGAAAATCCTCCTTATCGCCGAGGAGATCTACCATAAAAAGAATTACACCCCTCCCATATCACCCAGGGTCCATCCCTTCCTCTTTTAACCACAAACCAGAGAATTCTCAATAAATTCTCCAATATTACTACCAACACCTCACCAGTAAAAACATTTTCATCCAAATTTCAACCTATACACCCAGATTAATCTTAAACTTAGAGGCACAGAACTAGATTAATTTCATTCAAACCAAAAGAGCCAGATTCCAAACAAAGCTTCATCATGAACTCTTGGAAGTACCAAAACGAAAAAAACGAACAAAAAAAAACCCCTAAATACTCTCCTCCTATCCTAGCAAGTCTTCAGAAATGCATAACTCGAACCCACAGCCAAATTCTTCGTCTCCATCGGAGGCCGCCCTCGACAACTCGCCGCTTCTCGGTCACTCTCTAGCCGAGAATCTTCTCCGGAGCCTCCGATTCATCAGGCACACTCGGTCCGGGTCCGGGAGAATGTCGTAGAGGAGCTTGAGGAGCGGCAGAGGTGGGATGGGCAGAGAGGCACGACGTCTAGCGACGGGAGGGGCAGGCGTGGTGGTCGTCACTCGGCAGCACTCGACAGGAGAGGGAGAGAGAAGCATGGGCGAAAACCTTCCCGGGGGTGTTAAGGAGTTTTCTGCCAAAAGGGCCAGGGGGGATATAAAAAAAAAATCCCGGTTCCCGGTGTCGGGTAACCCGGGAACCGGGAATACCACCGGCTTTTGTAAAAAATCTCAAACCGGCACCGACACCGGTGAAGCTGGGTACCGGGAACTCGGTGCCGGTGCCACCAGAAATTCCCGGTGTGGTTGTGCAGCCCTAGGTTCAGGTCAAGTAATTTAGATGACTGGCGACATCCAAAAAACTGCTGCTGTCCATGTCAGCATAAGACTAAATCCCCATCCTGCACAAAATTGAGAAACTTTGAAGTGTTAGTTTCTTTGAGACCAACAATCAGCAGTTCTAGGGTGTCCATAGCATGGAAGTGTCGCAACCGTCCGCAAAAAGCCAAAGACTAATGCTGGTCATCGGATTGGAGTGAAAAATGGAGTCATTTATCATCAGTCATCACTAAATTACAACACCTATATAGGATTCAATGGTCAGATTACAGCATCCTACAGTTCAAACGCGCCATTACCCTTAGCCTCAGCCTCTCGGGGCAACCTTAAAAAATCCTTGCCCTAATGAGAGCTTTGTTTCACAAACCATCACAATATCATATGCAATGCAAAAAGTCGAACCCTTACAATTGGGGACGCATATTTATACCAAGGTATAACAGAATCATCATACAGCTAAGCTTGGGCCTCGAGTTTTGTGAGGAATTAAAGGGGGTTAACTCAAGTAACGGATAATGGTGGAATAATTGTACCTCTAACAACAAAGTAGTTGCGCTACCATACCTTTTGCTCCCACTGCCAAGTATACTAGAGAGCACAATTCCCCAGAACGACTGCTATGCAGATATTTGACTTCCTTTCTATGGGGAATGCTAAGACTAAATCCATAATGCTTCGAAGACAAAATATGTAGGGTTGTTGCTCACTCTACAATCGTGAAGATAAACGAACCTGTGAACAAGCAAAGCCGTACCCCGTTGAAAAAGTTTTAGTGTTAAGCAATTACGAAGCTATTATTTTACATAAATAATGTCTTCATCAGGGTCATTGTCCTCCCAGTCCCCTTCATCTTGAGACACGTCAGATGAATCGGATTTCTCTTGGTCCTGGCTCTCTTCGTTCGTTTGCTCATTCTTTATCCTGTCCAATATTGCAATCACCTGAAAAGGGTAATTTCAACAGATCAGTATTTTCCGAGACCATCATTATGAGGAAGTAATTGTACAAGTTGCAAAAACTTGAGCAAGATAGCTAAGTTATAATTGAAAAGAGACCTGAAAGTATGACCATAGGCAAATTCTTCATTTCTTTCTGTCATGATAACACTTTGTAAAGCAAACTCATGAGATAGAGAGGTCAGGATTTGGCGGACTCAAGGGTCCTTCAGTAGCATTATGTCCAAGGTCATAAATTCCATCGGGTTTAAAAACTCGAATGTATAAGAGACAGTTCCTCCCCATCAAGACTCAACCAAGTAATAAAAGATGAACACACAAATGCACACAAAGGGAAACCAAGTACAAGAGCAGGCAGACCACCGGTCCACCAAGTTCTGTATAATTGCACAGGCATAAGCATAGACTATAACTTGTTAGGGGACTATGTTTGTAAAAGATGTGTCACGAAGACTCAATCTGATCTCTAAGTGGCAGTGCTATGCATGTCCTTTTGTTGAAGGCAAAGCTTCCTATATGTGCAAGCATGAACTCAAGGTCAACTTTTGACCGTGTGAACCTTGATGCTAGAGCAGTTCAGGGACAGAAAAGAAAAGCAGACGACTTAAAACTGGAAGAAAAATGAACCAGGAAACTGAAAAGTGTGTATTCAGCAATATAGGAAGACAGTTTAATCAAAAGAATTTACCCTGCTTCCTCTCTCTAATGACTCATCTTCTATAAAGCGTATCTCAGGAGTCAGCCGCAACTTCATACGCCTCCCCAACTCACTTCGGACATACTTAGCTTTGGACTTCAAACCAGCAATGGCAACTTCCTTTCCTCTTTCGTCCCCAAAAACAGATACATATACTTTAACCACCTAGAAACAAAGAAACGAAACCATCATTACAAACATTGATGCTCAATCATGAACAGCATCATCAAATTCCTGAAACAGGAGAACAATCAAACGGAGATTCTAATCATTCAGATGTGGGATGCATATAGCAGGCAAAATTAATAGATTTTGAAATTCATAAGATGTCATCCCTCCAGAAGCAAAATGCGAAGTCCAACTACATATAACTTGGAACAAAACTACAGCCACAATCACACAGGCCTTCATCTGTGTGATTTGAGCCTAATTTTGTCCACAAAGGATTGTTCCTGCCTATTTCAGAGTTCGTATCAGAATGTTTAATCATTTTAGAAAAGAATTACAGATGCAAAAACCAATTTATCCATAAGCAACTCGTCCTTTTCCATGTGATTATTGATTGTGAATGAAGGAAACAAAAAACCAGAGTACATGACTCTCTGCAAATCAGCGACAGCAAATCCGTGTCATCTGTCCAGTAGTCGATTGCCCTCTGAACAAATTCAAGACATCTTAGCTGAATGTTCTTATACTTTACACGTGGTACGTCATTCCCTAGTTTATAGCTTCGCTTGGCTAATTCTATAGCAATTAAGCATAGTTGAATTATGTACTCCCCTCCTCACCTGTGTCTCCGTCATCTCCCAATAGCCCACACGACTGAACAAATTAACCTTTTGTAATCCGTCTACGAATGTAACATTCCATAGAAACAAAAATTGCAATTCTTAATTAAACACAGTCCCCAGAAACTTATTACTCAAACTAAAGAGTACCCGTACAAGTAAAGATATAAATGAATAGCATAATCGCGTGAGGACCTGCAAATCGCCGGAGACTTCCACATCGCTAATGGTGGTGAGGGACGAAAGGTACCGGTCGGCTCCCAAAGAAGTTTCTGGGAGAATAGCGAACTGCAAGACTTTGTCAGTGAGGAGCATGTCCGAGAGTTCTCTTCGTATCTGCTTGGCCACCATCTTCACCCTCCTAGGATTCGCCATGCACCGTATCGTTAAGCCAGTCGCGGGCGACAAAGAGAGCAGGCCCGTGGGCCTTGTCGGGTGAATCCAGGACGTTTGATTCTGGGCGCGGAAGGGTGAACACCGGCGAATGGATAAGGGTGGCGCTGCTAGTGGGTGGTGGGGGTGGAAGAGTAGGTGTGGCATTGCCGTACTGAATCCTTACTCCTCTTCCTCTTCTTGGCTTTAATATGTTAATTAATTGATTTTTCCTCAAATGGGAGTCAGGAACAATTTTGGGGTATCCGAACGCGGATGTGAGGACCGATAGGCGATAGGGGCTCGCAGAGAAGAGCGCGCGCGCGCGCGAGAGAGGGAGAGAGAGGGAGAGAGGGGAAGCTCTTTGCATATATCCAATCCAATGGGCACTTCAGTAAATTAGTTTACTCTTTTCATGAGTTTTTATTCTTATTTTTATAATATCAATTACAAGCTACAATACACGATGAGCAATTATCTCCACAGCAGTTCTGCCCGAGTTCTCCCCTGTTCATGGGGATTTTTATGTTCGCAATAAGCCTGTTTGGGTCAGCCCCTCTGTTTAGAGCTTGTATTATGTTGTGTTGTCGCTTGTTTGGGTCTGTCCCTCTGTTTAGGCTTATGTGTTGTTGTGTTGTCACCTGTTTGGGTCTGCCCCTCTGTTTCGGGCACGTTGTTTGTTTCGTTCCGTGGTTGTCCGTCCGCCCCTTCCGTGGGCTTATCCGAGTCCTTGTGGCTCTTTTTCGACCCTTTGTTGGGTCTCGCATCGCGTCGTTTGTGGCGCTATACCGGCTTGTCCAGGTCTTAGTAGCTCTGCCTACTATGTCCGACCATCACTCCTTCTGCCCTGCATGGAGTTCATAGTGGTTTCTCTGATCCGTCCAAGGGTCTTGCTGGTTTTGTCGATCTTGTTGTCTGTCCTGTTGTCTTTTTTAGTCGTTCTGTTGTTTCGTTTTTAATCTATTAGTTGTTTTTCAAGAAAAAAAAAAGATCTGCACTACTTTGTTTTTTTATTTTAGTTTCAGCCTCTGCACAATTGTAGGCTTGTAGCTAATCTAAACTATGGCCCAGTGGGCCAATCAGCTTTGAGAAGGGGCTTCTGAACCAATTGCCCGGTCTTCTCTGGGCATACTAACTGTTCTCTCTGCTTCCTAATTTGTAGGCTAGAAAAAATGTGTTGACTGTGTAGGCTAGAAAAAAATCAGAAACGATGGAAGAAAGTGTGAGACCCCGATTTTAGGTCTGTCAAGTTATTGCTTATGACCTCTTAAGTACGTATTATTGCAAGTGTATGTATGATTGAATTTGTGATTTTTGAGGTAAGTGTCGACACATTGGAGCATAGTGTCGACACATTAAACTAACACCCGAAAGTTTACCTTTTTCTGGAGCCCAAAGTGAATTTTGACTAAGTGTTGTAAGTGTCGACACCTTGGGTCATAGTGTCGACACATTAGACCGATACCCGAATGTATATATTTTTCCGAAACTAGAGTGATTTTGACCAAGTGTTGGAAGTGTCGACACCTTGAGTGATGGTGTCGACACATCCAACTGAAACCCGAGAGTTCGCCTTTTTCCAGAACTCCCGTGAATTTGGACGAAGTGTTGGAAGTGTCGACACCTTGAGTGATGGTGTCGACACATCTAACTAAAACCCGAGAGTTTACATTTTTTCCCACTTTGACTAAGTGTTGGAAGTGTCGACACCTTGAGTGATGGTGTCGACACATCTAACTAAAAGTGTTGTAAGTGTCGACACCTTGAGTGATGGTGTCGACACATATAACTACATTCCGAAATTTTATCGGATTGAAATATGTGAGGTGAAATTTATGTGAAAAGGGAAAAGAAAGGGGGGAAGGGTAGTTTTGCCTTTTTCCTTCCCCCAAGCCCCTTTACGTATAAGCAGCCCCCCCCAAATCAAAAAGTCATTTTGCCCTAGCTCCCACCGAAGAAGAGAAGAAAGAAAGAAGAAGGAGAAAAGAAGAGGAAGAAAGGAAGAAGAGAAAGAAAGAGAGAGAGAAGGAGGTGAGTGGTTATGGCCGGCCAAGCCTTACCCATTTTCACCTATGTTCTCTTTTTCTTTTTGAATGGTTGTTGGTTGTGTTGTTAGATTTTCTCTTTGAGATTTATGTGTTATTTGAAGAAAATGTAAATCTAGTAAGCTTTAAAGAATAGTGAGCTTTAAAGAGTAGTATGAGTTGTATGTGGAACCATGGAGAGTTATGGTCAGATCTGAAAAAGAAAATATGTTCAAGAGAGAGAGAGATTGCTTGCTGCACCCTAGGTGTTTGATGAAAAGCCTAAAAGAGGGCTGAGATCTATTTTGAGTATGTATGGCCTAATCTATTGGTTGATGTATTAGGTTGTATGTATATGAGTCTTGTTGATAACCACCAAGCCCTAAGTGTTTGATATATGGTTAGATCTGAAAGATGTTCAAGAGAACAAATGATACACCCTACTTGTTTGATAAAAGCCCAAAAGAAATGGGCAAATGCAATAGTATAGCTTGATGAAGATGGAATCATAGTTTTGTTATAAACTTTGAGTTGGAGTTGTAGAAGTGGAAGGAATGTGAAATAATGGTTGCTGTTATGAGATGTTAAATTAGCCTTGGATGTTGGTTGTGTCATGAAGAGATTAGAGTTTTGGTTGTTGGAAGTTAGAACGTTGAAAAGATTGTTGTGATGACTGGTAATTACATAAGCAGATTTCAGAGCTGGAATAGAGAGTGTGTTTTGATGCATTTGTAGTTATCTCTTGATATTGAGTGGATCCTAGATTGAAGGCCTAGGACATGGAAAGATTTTAAGTCATACCTTGGATGATTGTAATGTATTGATTACTCTATACGTCTAGTAACCTATGAATAATAAAGGTATGATCCAATTGTAGGTAACGTGACGTTCAACACTCAAGCAAGCGAAGGTAAGAGGAGCTTACGTTTGTAAGTGAAAAACCTTTACAAAACTGGAATGATACACTGCATGAAGAATGTTTATGAATAAGCATATCAAGCATGACACTACCAAGCACGACATGAATGCATCATGATCATTGCATTCATTTCCTCATGAGAAATGAGACATTTTTATGCAAATGAATGTACCATTTTTATGCTACTTTATGACAAGTTTTATGACAAGTTAATTAACGAACCCAAGTCGGTCGGTACCGTACCAAGTCAAAAAGGTGCATCCATACCGAAGGACGTTTACGAGAAGGGTGGATGTCACCTAGAACACTCATACCGAAGGATGCTTGCAAGAAGGATGGGTAGTCCGGGAGGTATGTGCAATCACACTGAAGGATGCTTGCAAGAAGGTGTGAACCTCCAAGAGTCGTGTCTAGCCACTGAAAGACATTGAGAAGGTGTGCTAGCTCGACCATATGTAAGGTCCCCAAGGGAAATAGGGGACAGTTCCAACGGGAACGCACAACCCTGATGTCAGGGGTAAATGGAGCTCAAGTAGCCCATAGGATAAGAATGGAAAAGATTTTCCAAAAGAAAGAGCTTTATAAGTATAAGAGGTGTTTTCAAGAGCAAGTGCATGTGCATATGCAATCATGAGGCATACACGTGCATCACGATTCATGATCATGCATGAATTACATACGTATACATGATATTTAAAGTTCAAGTTTATGATTATTTCAAGTTAAAGCTCATGATATTTCAAGTTGTACTTGAATTACATTATTTCAAGTTTAAGCGCATGCTTATGATTTTAAGTCAAGTGCATGCTTATGATTTTAAGTTCATTATGATATCGAGTTCATGATGATTTCAAGTTTAAAAGCAAGTGTATGATTTCAAGTTCAAGATTATGAGCTCAAAGAACAAGTTCATGGTTTCAAACTCACGATTTCAAGTTCATATTTCCAAACCATGATTTCAAGCTCATGTTTTAATTATAATTCCTTACTGAGTCCTTCGACTCACAGATGTTTTAAATTGTATCATTCCAGATAACAATTCAGGTGGGAAAATCTAGAAGAGGGACCGATGGGAACGTCCTCATCTCTCTTTGTTGTTTCATTAAAGGTTAGATGTAATTTTGAAGAGTCGTCATGAGCCTCCGTTGTGTGGTGGTCATGGGTTATTCGGACTAGTAGAGTTCAAGGTTTTTGATGTCTAGTATCTTAGTCGTGGTTATCAGAAACAGAAGTTGAAGAGTTCATAGGAAGTACTAAGAACGCTTATCAGGCATCCTGTGAATGTCTATGTTATGTGTATAAGGATTCAAGATGTATTACATATATGTTATGAGTAGGTCCATATAAAGGTTTTGTCGGAATCCCTTAGGACTTGTACTTCAGCCATGAAGACATGACATGTAATTTGGATGCTTTCACTATTGCCGTCGTAGTCAATTGTGTAAGTTGTAGTTTATGTAAATCTATTTGGCCCATCTCTCTCAGTTGTAGATGTTTATGTATATGTATATATATAAAAAAAAAATCCGCTGCATGATTAAGAGAAAACGCTAGAACATTCATTGAGTGGATGTTCGCGGCTGTCATTAACCCCCTTCGGGCTAGCGTTCGGGGCGTGACAGAAAGAGTTATAGAAATTTGCAGCACTTCTCTCTAATAGTGTTGACTGAAGCTTTTCTGCGGAAAATTGTACGTAGTTTCTGCTTTGTTACAGAGAAAATCCTCTTGAATGGTATTTAGATACAATCTTTATGAATTTCTAGGCAATCAAGTACATGTATTTCCTTGCAAAATATACTACAGAAATACATGCACCAGTGTCCAGTGACGCTGTAAATAGACATCGTGATCACCGTAGTCTTGTTTTTCTTTAAATTTGGATTCAGAAGTTGTTAATAGACATCTGATACTTCCATTGTCTTCACCAGGCCAAAGAAGCAATGAAAGTATTCCTTTATC
The DNA here is from genome assembly GCA_963930655.1 of Myrica gale. Classification (NCBI taxonomy): domain Eukaryota; kingdom Viridiplantae; phylum Streptophyta; class Magnoliopsida; order Fagales; family Myricaceae; genus Myrica; species Myrica gale. The sequence continues at coordinate 7,999,048 of OZ005606.1, read as the reverse complement.
TTCTACTTTTCGCTGTTACTCTCTACTTCCTAATTTCCTATATATTGAAACCCAGAAAGGCTACCAGTGACGCTGCAGAGAATATTAAAATTTACACAATATGTGAAAGGTGGGCCTAACTCAACTCCAAAAAACGCCTTGAGGAGTGAGGGATGCCACAACCTTATAAGGAGCACATTGACTAGTTTCTCTAGGAATGTGGGACTTCTAACATGCCCCCTCACGTGTGACGGGAGGACATCCAAGCCAACACGTGGAAACGGGTAACGGTGGACCACAAACTAGAAATTTTGCTCTGATACCATATTAGAATTTACACAATATGTGAAAGGTGGACCTAACTCAACTCCAAAAGACGCCTTGAGGAGTGAGGGATGTCACAACCTTATAAGGAGCACATTGACTAGTTTCTCTAGCAATGTGAGACTTCTAACAGTGAATGCTCGTCTTCCACCAGCTGGAAGCAGGCTGCAGAGGATGACCCCTCGTTATGGTGAAACTCTTGAATATCTCTCCACACTCAAAGCAGGGCTACCAGCCTACCAGAGAATTTTTTTGTAGACAGAAGGAACATGTACAACACTAATGGTTTTCAGACATCATTGGCTGGGCAAACCATAGCAGTGTTCTGCACACCTGAGGGAAATAAATTCTTCTCAATGAGAACAAGCTAATTCAATCTTGCTGGCCTAGGAGTTTTTGACAAAATCTTTCTCAAATCTGAGAAGACTAGCGCGTGCGATCCGAATCGGTCCTGAGTTTGCACGAAGCTCTTTCCCCATTTCTAAAGCCAGATTCCCTCCAAAGGTAAAAAAATCAAAATTTTGGTTTACAAACGTGCTCCATGCACGTCTTAACCGACACGGCCAGAAATAAAGACGTATACTCATGCACGTCTGTATCGGCCATCATCTACTTCCTTTTTTAAAATCTGGAATTCAGAAACTGTCAGGAGACATTGGGTATACGTTCGTTGTCGCATCAGATTTTTTCAGTTCAAAGCATGATTTTCGATTGGCAAAAGTAGGTACTATAGTGACATAAATTCTATTTTTTTTATAGCTGATATATATTAAAAGTAGCAGCAGTTTAAGGCACTCGCGTAACGCATGCCGTATTAATTATTTAGTAGTAACCTCTTCTAGTTTACTTAATTTAGTGATACTCGCGTAATGCATGCACTATTAATTAACTTCGTTTGAGACATGAACTGCTGAATATTTCTCAGCCCTCGTGGGCTGTAAACAATTTTGACCATGACAGGTGCTTTTATATTAATTTATAAGTTACTTATATTAACACCCTATAATTTATTTTAAGCATACTCTCGAACGTAGCACATGCCCTATTATTGTTGTTGAGACATAGGGCTGTTGAGGATTAGGATTCTCGGTAATTTTCTATTTGGATTGTACCGTACAATCCGAAAAGAGATAGAAACAGCAGGCGTACTCCATTATAGGACTCATGTTGTACGAAATTTTACAAAGACAATAATATTAATTAATGGTAGGCCAGATCACCAATACCGGCGGCGTGCCAATTAACCGATAACGTCACTAGTACCAGCACCGTGTACCGGTCACTACGCCCTCTTCGTCATTATCTCTCTCTCGTTGCCATGTGATAATATATCATTGATTATTTTGGTTGTATTTTAAGAAATTTAGTTTATTGCAATTTGGAAATCTTTTCGATAATGTTCAATTTGGTTGCGATTATTGTGGGATATTTGGTTGAATTTGAGTGCGACTTGCGATTTGGAAATGTTTAAACATGATAGTTTTCGATTTTTTTTCCGATTTGATCTCCATTTGGGTGCGATTTGGTTGCCATTGATTATTTTGCTTGCAAATTTGGGAAAAAAATTCGTTTATTGAGATTTGAAAATGTTTTGGAATCTGTGCGATTTACTTGTCAATTTTGTGTGATTTGATATTGATTATTTTGCTGGCAACTTTTGAAATTTTTTCTTAAAATTTGTTGATTTGCCGGGTGGCTATAATCCACAATCGAAACCACCACCGTTCCTCTCTTAATGGTGCAGATTGCGATGTCTATTTTTAGACAACTGCCCATGACGGTAGCTGTGTAGGTGGAAGGCATGAGTGTCATTGTCATTGCTTATGCACAACTAGTGGCGGATGCAAGGGGTGGCGAACCATGGCGGCAACCATCCATTGCTCCACCTAAAAAAAAATTATATGTATTTTATTTTTTTTCATAAGTTGGCCTGGGCCCAACCCCCATTAAGCTCAGGCCAACTAGAGCCCAGGCTTGATCCCCATTAGGCCCGACCTTTTTTATTTTTATTTTATAAGCTGAGGGTGAAACGGCCTAGCTTAAAAAAAATTAAAACAGGTGCGTTTTCACCCCTGTTTTGAAAAAACAACTTCCCCTCCCCTCTTACGCGATCTCTCTCTCTCTCTCTCGGCTCTTTCTCCCAATTTCTCACTTCTTACCCGTGACCCAGCTACCGCTGTCGCCCGTTGGCCGTTGCCCACTTGGCCCCACCGCCACCCAGCCACTTCTCTCTCTCTCTCACATGTAAACAATTTTATGAAATTGTGAGATTTAGGAATTGGAGATTTTGTGAAATTGGTTTGGGAATTGAAGATTTTGTGAAATTTTGATTTGTGGCTTCTCGTTAAAAGGCTGTTACATGACTGAGCTTGTTGGGATTTGTTTATGTTTGAAGCTTTTGTATCATGTATCCGATAGAAAGTTCTCGTCTACAATAGAAAGTTCTAGGAAAATTTAAGATTGTTTTGCTTATGCCTTTCAATGTACTTCTTTTATTAATTTGTTGTCATAATAACTATATGATTTCTTCATTGTCTATGTACTACACATGTCATGAAATATTTTGTAAGTGCCACCACAAATTTTTCGGATCTCTCTGTGTAAAGCCACCACTTCGCTGCTCTTCTAGCAATCTGATGTGATATTTTGGTGGTTAAATATGACCACATTTTAGTCTGTCAACACTTGAATATAAAATTTTGGTTAGCTCCAAATTTTATGTATTATGGCACTGTTATTGGGTAGATCTAGTCTGCACTTCTCCCATTGTTAATAATCAAATGCACATATGATTTTGTGCATGCAATGCCACTGAAAAACTATTTCAAAGAAAAGTTAGTGTGCTGTTGTAGAGAATTTTTTAGCAGTAGTAGCATTTTCTTCCCAAAATAACTCATTTCTTTGTAATGGATATGAATTTTGCAAACGACAAGAAATAACATTACTTCATTTCACTGTCTTGAAACTATTTCTTCACACATTTTTTTCCCAATTGCCCTAAGAACAAATTTCACTATGTTTCAACTTTACAATACTTGCTGCAATTTCTCAACAAAGTGCTAGTGCTCGTATTGTGTTCTCATTGTAGAAGTCAATATCTAACATGAAGGTTAGGAGACATATTTGTCAGAAATACAATTTTCCTTGGATGCAGATTTTTCGGTTACTTTTATTCTTGTGGACTTTATTTGGTTGTTAAAACCATTGTTGGTATTGGTGTAATAAGATGAGAGATGACTGGATGAATGATTGCATAGTAGTGTATATCGAGCAAAAAGTTTTTAAAACTATTGAGAACGAAGTCATTTTGCAATATTTTCAGAAGATGCAAAATCGTAGTATGCAATTATCACCTATTAGTCGCAGTACATAGTATGATACATGTATTCTAATATTCTAATACTTTTAGTCTTTAATTTTTGATATTGTAATTCTAAGACAATTTTTTGCATTAGGAAAGAAAAAAAAATTATTGTCATTTCACCTTTAAAGTTCGACCCCCTTGGATTTTAATCCTGTCTCTACCCTATCTATTAAATAGTATAGGGTCCACTTACTCTATCTATCTCTCTTAGAAATATAATTTTTTAATTCGACCAGAAAATTGCCGAATGTACTGCTGTGGAATATTTTTATGAAAGAACGTAGGACCAATTTATTCGTTAGGCCATATTTTTAAGCCCTCGTGGGCTGTAAACAATGTCCGACTAGCGCGGCCTCAGCTCTCTGAACTGGCAGTTTTTTAAATGGACCCAATTAACTACTGGTCATCGTACGTCCTTATCGTCACCCTCGTCACCTTCTTCTTTAAATTTGGAATTCAGAAACTGGTGAAAGGCATCTAATACTTCCGTTGTCTCCTACAGACCAAATAAGTCATGCAATTCTTCCATTATCTCCTACTTTCCTTTGTTACTCTTTACTGCCTTTCTTATATATTAAAATCCAGAACGGCTACCGGGAGTGATGCTGCTGACAAAGTTCGTCTTCCGCTAGGAAGCAGAGGCTGGCCTTACATTGGTGAAACTCTTGAATATCTGTCTACGGCCAAAGAAGGCGTCCCAGAGAAGTTTGTATAGCCGCGCCGTCAGAGCATCCAATCAATTGCGTAAAGATGTAGGGCAAATCATTAAGCAAAGGAGGATGAGTATTAATTCGGAGAATAGGGAGCCTCCAAAACAAGACCTAGTCTCACGGATGCTAATGGAGAGTCAAGTAGGTTTTTTTTTTTTTTTTATGTGAGTAAGAAATATATTGATCAAACCATACATGCTACAGAGGCCAGGCCAACAATGTTAAGTGACCAACCTCACATGGCAACACTGCCATGGCCCATGGAGAGGTAACATACAGAGAATTTAAAAACAGAGCACAAGGCTGGAAACGACATTAAGTCATCTGTAGACATATCATTTCCATATAGACTCATCCAATCCCCAGGTATCAGCCCTGAGGATGCGGAGAGAACGCCTGAAGCCGCTCAGCGAGTTCATCTTGGCTTTCACAGAAAATTCGACATCTTTGAGCATGAAAATGGCTTACTGCTGCCCCTACCATCCATTCGGATATTCCTATCCTTCCATACCTAATAAATATATAGCCGCGGAAAAAGATTGCCTCCAAAGCAATCCAGTCCAAAGGCCGAAAGGCCCGGTCGGGATTGCCTTTGGAGGCAATCCAATGGTTTGGATTCAGGGTGTGAGTTCCGGACGGGACCCACACCTGACCAAACAATGATTGGTCGGTGAATCCAAACCATTGGATTGCCTCCAAAGACAATCCCGACCGGGCCTTTAGGCCTTTGGACTGGATTGCTTTGGAGGCAATCCTTTCCCATATAGCCGCAGCCAACATAGATGTAGCGCAATGGTTTTAGAGAGCGATTATCGAGATAAATGGACACTAGCCCAATCCAGAAAACCAGTACTCCAAGGTTAGCAGCCTCTATCACTTTCTCGTTATAAGGAATTAAATAATTACGTATTAAAAGGAATAAAATAGTCTAAAATAATTATTAATATTAAAAAAATATAATTTTGAATTTTTTTTTATTTTTTTTCAACTATACTTGTAGCGGCGGTTTTTTCAAAAATAGTGACCGCCGCTATAGATACATAATTTCTAGCGGCGTTTTTTGAAAACTAGTAACCGCTGCTATTGAAAACGCCGCTAACGGGGGTCTATAGCGCCGCTAAAAAGATCGCCGCTACAGACAATGGTCACCGCTATAGACCCTCCTTTAACAGCGTTTTGCAAAAAATACCATTAAAAATTAACAGCGACCATTTTAACGACGGTCAATAACCACTTTTTTCGCGTATCCTCCATTATTTTCTATTACTAATCATGTTTGCTTTGTTAATACGTTACCGGGAGACAACAGATCGATTGTGGGATCAGAAATATAAATCCAAATAAAATTATATACTATATAGTATATTATATTCATCCGCTTTCTGCATCTTAATAATGTTTCTCTATTCTTTGAACGAAAATGATTCAGTCTTCCACTTGATCGGGATCTGAACTGCAGCATCTCTGACGACAAACATACGGAAGAGTTTTAGAGCTATTATGATAGCATGGGACGTTTTAAGACTATTTTTAAAACATGAGCTAATTAAGCACTGAAAATTAATAAGTTGCAACTGAAAACATTATTTGATTTTCTTATTTTACGTGGAAATAACACAGCTACGTACGCAGTGTGCTTGTTTGTTAGTATCCGATTCCGAACACTATATAGTCGCACGTGATGCCGCAGAGAAATTACCGACCAAGTTGCTCATAACGATCGAGATTAGTTTCCTAAGTTCTGTCGAATGCACATTTATGTCCCAAGAGAAAAAGTAATAAAAAAGAGCATTAATAATAAACAAGGCACTTTAAAGTTTTATCTTAACAACTAGTTGACCAAATCCATTTAGGTTGTGTTTGAGAATTAAAATTTTAGGTATTAGGGTTGATGAGAAAGTGAGGAGAGAGAGTAAAAAAGTATATGAAAATTGATGAAAAAGTGAGGAGATAGTGTTTTGTAATGATGATAAAATTTTATTATAAAAACATTGTCTTATTAGTCTTCGGTTATGTTTATTAACAAAAATTTTACACCTCTTAAAAATTTAACACAATAAAAAATTACAATATAATCTTTCTCTTTACATTATATTATTACTTTTTATTATAATAAATATTAAAAATTATCTCTTTTTTCAATAAATCTAAAACCTTAAAATTTTAATACATGAAAACAACCTTCATCCTGTATTGCCGCATGGTCTCTCGACAACTACCAACGCAACAGGCGGGATCTCGTAAATAACTCGAACTCCGATGGCAATCTTTACTAAGTTCATGATCCGCTATAGATACCCATCTCCAACTCACGTTGAGCAGCTTCCGTTCTACACTCACTTTCCCACTCTTTCCGCGAGAAAATGTCACCCGGGATGGGAAAAAGCAACAGCATCCGCCGCATTGTCAGGATCCGCCAGATGCTCCAGCGGTGGCGCAAGAACGCTCGCATCAGGGCCGCACGTGCTCCGTCGGACGTGCCAGCCGGACACGTGGCCGTCTGCGTGGGCACCAGTTGCAAGAGGTTCATCGTGCGCGCAACGCACCTGAACCACCCCATCTTCAAGAATCTCCTCGTGCAGGCCGAGGAGGAGTACGGGTTCTCGAACCAAGGCCCTCTGTCCATCCCATACGAAGAGTCGCTCTTCGAGGAGGTCCTCCGAGTCGTCTCGTCGACCGAATCCCCTCCGAGTAGTCTCGTCGACCGAATCCGGCAACTCGGCACGGTTCTCGAGTCTGGAAGAGTTTCAGAGGTGCTGCCGCGTGGACATCCGGAGCCATCTAGACTTGGGTGAATCGCGGCCGTTGATTCGTACGTCTTCCGAGAAATCAATCTGCTGAATTAAGTTGTAACTCGGAGGATGGCGACTCTGCAATTGACTAACTGATTTGGATTTCTTAGCATAGTTATTTAGTTCCGTGGGCGAGTCAGTGGTTTGAGATGGTCAGAGTCATACCGAGTTGAATCGCTAGAAAGTGATCAAGATATATGTGATCCGTATCAGATTACGTCTCCTGTAATTTAGCTGTAAAGACGTTGAAGATTGATGGTAGGAATTTGCAGCGATATATATTGTATCGAAGTTTGCTTTTTTAATATATTGCATATTTTGTGTAGTTTCCAAAGGGAATTTATAGAAAAACATGTTACGATTGCTTTGTTCGTGGATTTTGTTGTTGTTGTTGTAGATGTTTATCGATCGCTGGATTAGGGCTTAATCAGACCAAAGATTATAAATTAGTATCTGATTGATCTCCTTTAGAGTTTTAGGTAGAATCAGTTCATCTTCATGAATCTAACTCGATTAACTTGTAGTCTTTAATATTAGGATAAAGGTAAAATAAGCCCCGGTAATATAAGCGAAAATCAAATTAGTCTATGTAATAACAAAATCATAAAATTAGTCCTTATTATCTCACAAAAATATAAAATTAGTCCCTAATAAAGTAATTAACAATAAAGACTAATTTTATATTTTTATTATTAGGGGACTAAATTATCTTTTATGACTTTTAGCGTTTGAGGTTTACATGAATATGGCCGTTGGGAATTTGGGTTTAACTTTAGAGAAGGTGGTCGTGTCAACTCATAATGGGCCCGGGGTCCTTGGATTAAAGATGAAGAAAAAAAGAGGAAGGAAAAGTGAGATGTTGCGGGGCACTTTATGACGATGATTGCGGAACTTTATCATCGTGGCTGGTGCTGCAGAAGTCTATGATTAATGAGTGGTTCATGAGTTCATCTACCAACGTCTCGCTAGAGTCAAGAATTTGAATCCACTTGATCTTTGGAGTTAGAGTTTTAATAGTAAGGCAATATCATAGTGCAGCCGGTTGCTGTGGTCCAAGATCAAATTGCATGCGCCCACTTGATGGATCCTCATGTGAGTCACCCCCGCTCAATTGAATATCCAAATGTTTCTAAAAAAATCTACTTGAAAAGGATGAAAATACCTGAATTTCTGTCCAGTTTAATGGAGAAATTAAATGAAAACTTGTTAGATAATACAATTTAAATAATAAACTTGACATCTTCCTAACAATTTAAACTTTTGGAGATAAGTGATAAATTCACATGGTATCAGAGTTGAGGTTTAATTAGACCTATAAGTGAAAAATATAATAATACATTGAATTAGCTAGTGGAATAGTAGATTCACGAAACATACACTGAATCAATTGAGAATATAAAAGTGCGCAATTTGATGGAATTAGACTTACAAGATCATGCAATTTGATTTTGGATCATAGATAATGGGCGCACTATAATGTTTTCCATTTAATTATTTGGCCGTAGCCAATCATAAGTAAGAACCGAAAAGCATTTTTAAATATTGTACGTATGTGCATGCATGTGACTCCTGCGGACAGAGCGAAAGCGAGAGACTAGTGTACTACGTGTAAGATTCACTTTGGATAACGAAGAAGCTTTGTGAGTGTTTTTTGTCTGCAGTTTAAATCCACACAAATAAGGTACAACGACGTCCGACGTAACTTTGATATTTATGTATTTATAATATAAAATACAGTAATATACAAGGAACTTAATCTCTGTCTCACGTACACCACTATTTCGAGTAACATGCTTCCCTTTTGTTTGTTTTTAGTCAAACAATCTACCAATTAGCAAACAAGGAAACTAACTTCCAATGATCTGAACATGATAAAGGCAACGTCTCTATATGGGGCATCCGGGCATGCACGTACGCGTACATTTCATTGCATGGGACAGCACAAGTGGAATTTCTTCAAGTTAATACTTGTTACCATGAAGTTGAACTTATCTTTTCCCGTATATCATAAAGAGGTGGACCTTTAAAATTAATGGGCTAGAAAAGATGCCTCTCTGCTTGCCAACTGATGTCATCCAAGTTGTTGTACAAGAAGCATGATTAATGATCCTCTGCACATAGATGACAAAGTTTTATTAGTCTATCTGAAAGAGTACTGCTACATTAATGTCTTAGCCAGCGTTCGAGGATTAATCCGATCCATAAGAAGCAAAGACATTCGATCCGAGGACAATCAAAATCAATGGTTGTTTTTCCTCTCCCAGACATGGGTACATCATTATGGGTACCACAGATCGACTTTATGCACATTTGAGGAACTTAGCACTAAGAACGTGTCAAAAAAGAAAAGATCTCAAAGTTGTTAAAGTTGGTACATTATTAATTACAAGATAAACTTCGATAAGAGTGACTTAGATGTGGACATCTTTGTCATGGACTTCTCTTTAGTGATAAGCTTTTTGAGGAGCCATGGCCTCCATACAAAACCACTAAACCAGAAGGTAATTATTAATTACTCAGCAAATACAAAGCAACTACTTAACCAGGAAAAAAAATAAAAAATAAAGCAGCACTTTTGGTATGGTATGGGTCGGTTAATTAGTACCCATCACCCATCTCACAGGACCTAACTAAGGAACACGTATGAATTGCGCCGAAGACTAGCCTGAAGGCTGGGTTTGTTTTTATTGACCTCTGAATGCTGCTGCACATTGGGCCTTCCTATCTCTCCTCGATCAGAAAAATAGGGGCCGAGTCGAATAGGATGGTATTAAATTTCCTCAGAAAAAAAATACATATATATGATGGTATCATGCGAGCATGGACGCACGCATCCATGGGCATATCCACGCCATATGGATATGGGGGTCCCTATCAGCCACGTGGGGGAACATCATTTGGTAGTACTATGTCGGGTACAAATCACGTGCTACTCATCCCCAGCAATACTGGCTAGTTTGGGACCCGCCATAGAAATCTGACCATTCACTCAATTACAACAATATTCTCGTCGGTCACTTTCATTATTTGCAGTTAGTGTTTGTACGTAGGTTGTGCATAACGGGTGCCCGTGGTGATTATAGTTTTCACTGGCACCGTCACCGCTATGGGTGATTCTCAAAAAACGAGAACCGTCTCCACCACCGTAAGGGGAACAACCGTCACCTAACGGTGACGGTTTTAGCGGTGACGGTGGGCAGTAAACACCACAATCAATGAAAATTCAAAAAATTCAGGAAAAAATTACAAAACTCGCAAGATTTCAAAACGAATCATACAAATCGCATAAATCGTAAGATTGAAATTACAAAATCGAAACGAACCGCACAAATCACAAGATTTCAACCAAGATCAAATCACATATTCCAAACCAAATCGCAGATTCCAAGCCAAATCAAATCAAACCAAACCAAACAAAATAAAATCACAAGAAACTAGAAATTTTTTTCAAAAATACAACAAAATAATCAATATTATATTATCAAATCGCAATGAAAGGGAGAGAGAGAGAGCGAGAGAGTTGCAGAGAGAGAGAGCGAGAGTGAGAGGAGAAGAAATGTCGAAGAGTCGAAGACGAAGAGGGAAACTGCCGTCTGCGAAAATGGGAGAAGGGGGTTGCCGTTCCTATCTGCGAAAATGGGGGGAATGAGGGAGGCTGAGGGGCCTCGAAACCTTTAGGGTTTCGGGGCCCCTCAAACGACAACATTTCTCTTTTAAGAGAAACGTCGTCGTTTTGAATAAAAAAATAAAACGGTTTTAGCGGTTTCCACCGCTACCGCCTAAATTCCTGCCCCACGGCAAAATATGGCAAGGCACCGCCCGACGCCCAGTATAGATTCGTACTTTTGAAGTAAGACAATCTTGTCCCTAATCCTAGTCCTGGCCTCATAAAAATGTTTGGGACATTATTGACAAAAGAGGAAAATAAATACTTTGAAGATGAACTAGCCTAGTTGCCTGATTAGAAAAAGAAAAAAAAAAACTAGCCTGCGAAACTTGTTAGGGGGGACCACCGGACCAGGCACGAAGTAAAACGGGCAGAACGGGGCCGTTTCATTTGTTTATTATTCTATTGTCTTGGATCTCCGGAGTTTAACCAACAATTCTTTCCTTTTCGGAGTAAAAAGGGTAGTTAGGACTTAGGCAGGGCTGGGACATAGACAAAAGTGGTATTTTATCCCCCGGTCAAACCGTAATTGAAGTAGTACTGTACGTCCGGCCTATTGATGGAACCTCAAGGATTAGGAAAATCCAACTGACTGCTTGCGATCGACTTTCTCCCCATATCTGGATCACAAATCTGGTTGGTACCATCATTAATTATTCGAATCAGGATCATATCTAATTTACTGTTCCAATTGTACCGTCTAATTCTAAAAAAATAAATATAGTTTACACAGTTTATCAGTATGTTAGAATTAGGGTGAGTTTGCACAAAAAAATTTTACAAAATATTTTACCAACTCAAAATAAAATACTACAATATAATTTCTTTTTCCCATAAAAAAATATAAAAAATTATCTCTCTCTTCACTTTTTCACTAAAACCGATACCAACACTAAACTCAATATCAATAATTTTTAAACACTGACATAACCTTAGATCACTCTTACCAAATTAGAGAAATATCTCATGATTGGCGGACGTTTTCAGAGAGAGAAGAAATTCTTGGAAGAACAAGCCGCATGGTACAAAAAATAAGAAACCGTGTGGGGCCCTTAGATTGGAGTTTGGTTTTTTTTTTTATCTTATGTGCTTCTCTTAACAGAGAAATATTTGTGATCCAGCTGTGCATGTATGCATTTTGGAATCCCAACGATATTCCAAGCATCTCTCGTTATGAGATCCCGCAAGCAAACATCATAAGTAAACAACCAACAAAATATTTGTGCAGAGCCCCCTAATATCTCCGTGATGGACAAGTCTATCCACCATCACATCTCAAAAATACTCGTTTTTTTTTGTCCACTCCCGTGAGCACTTAGATACTTTGCGTCCCCACAGATCTAACGACAAACATCATTCGAATTTAAGAGGGTTTTTGGGTCTAAATTTCTAATCACAGCATTTTTACATAATTATAAAATAATCTTTCCTCATTAAATTATAAAATAATATTATAATATTCAATTAAACTTCTCTATCTTCACTTTTTATCGAATTCTATAAATTATCTTTGCTTCTTCACAAACTTCAATACTCAATATTTTTACGTTCAAAGTCCCTGAGTAGTGGACTTCTTGTCACAGTCCAAATAAGTTCACTACTCATCACAACCCTCACATGCAAGGGGAAAAAGAAGTAAAACGGACAAACGGACCGGGCCCCATTTCTTCAACTTCCTTAAGAGTCCACGGAACCGCGTGAGAGCACGGACTGATTCCACGTTTGGATGCGACTTAAAGAACATTCTTGTTATTCAGAGAAAAAAAAGAACATTCTTGTTTTTGTTTAATTAGAAGAATTAAAAGAGACACCCTGAATTTCTTCCCGCGAACCATGTCCTTTGTTTGTATTAATTGTCTGACATACCATTGTATCTATTATTTTAAAAATTTAGACCACCCAATTTTGAACACAATCATAATCTATTTAATATGTTAAAAAAATAACATTAAAACTTAAATGCACCTCATACTCTTGTAGTATTCAGATATTATAAATATATCCCACACAAGACTTTTTAATTCGTGGCACACATAATTTATTTATGTTACGTCAATATTTTTCCTTAATTTTTTAAATTGAGGTCCTTACTGATTAATTGGTAATTTGGTAGCATATATAACTTCTTTTTCACTGGGTCTTTAATTAACACTGGTTTTGAGTCTAGCTCTTCCATTGGTTTGTCCTCTCAAATTCAGGCTCTCCTTTTCAATTATATTTAGAAATTAAGGCTATTACCTTTTATATTTTTTTTCTTACAAAAACGAATTACTTTCAATCTACCTACGAGGGGATAGGGTTTGGGTGGGTGGTATATACACTAATTTATTTTCCAAGTTTGGGTGGGGCTCTTGTGTGTCTTTTGGGTACAAAATTTGTCTATATGGGAAATTTTGCATGTTGAATATTGAATAATATAAAATACTTATGTTGCGCGCGCCAATATCTCTATGGATGGATATGCACAAGACTCAATTTAAATTAAGTTCATCCATTTAAGGGCATGTTTATTTAGTTAAAATTTTTATAATTTGAATTCAATTTTTTAAATTTATATTCTATTACTCTTACATGCATACCAATACAACTTAACATTACTTTTTTTACACGCATCTTGCAATTCAACCATAGAATCTCAAATCAGTAATTTATTTTTCTTATCTTCGAACTAATTACTAGTTTTGTAGCTAGCTCCTCTTCTCCCATTCAAAATAAGATGCAAAGCTCTTGTGAAAATGTCGATCACAATCTGTATACTTTTTACAAGCAGAAGCTGGTCAAAGAGAGAGAGAGAACAATGATGTACAACTACTAGCTAGCAGCTAGAGACAATGCTCAAGCTTATTCTCTAGGAAGAATCAAATTTGAAATTTGGTGACCTATATGCCATGCATGTATATGGTAGAGAGCGAAGTTGGTGAGTAAATCTGGGTTCGATAATAATGGGGTGGGGATCGAAGAGAAATGCATGCAGAAGTTGAAAATTAATTAATAAGAAGAGGAACGAGAAGCAATTGAACCCGACGACACGCGCTTTCATGGGGGTCCCTAATTCATAGTGTCCCCTCACGTACAATATATATGGAGCCCTCAGCCCCCAGGCCCCAGGGGCCAGCTATGTCTTCGATCCCCACAGGCAAATAGCTAGTCCAGTCTCCACCTCCCTCACAATTAGTTGCTTTCCCTGTCCTTCAACTAACGCGCTACGGAAAAGTTTAAAAATACTACTAAAATTGGCTAAATGCATGGAAATAATGGGAGACAACAACATTAACAACAACGAAAGCACGTACACGTTCATGTGACATACCCACAGCTAACGCAAGAACACAAAAGGAAGGCATGCAGTGGTACTCGTGAATGTATATTCAAATTCTATTATCTCTTATCCGTAGCATGTTCCATCGTCTGACATTTTTGGAAATATCTTATCCAAATTACAATATTATTGGCTATGAGCCTATATGAGTCGGCCGATCTGAGAGGGACAGCTAATTCATATGAGGTTCTTAGGCTGCGTTTGCGTGTTAAAATTTTATACCCTCTAAAATTTTAACACAATAAAATATTACAATATAATCACTCTCTCTCTCCCATCAAATCACTACTTTTCACTACAAAATATAAAAAAATATATCTCTCTTCACTTTTTCACTAAACTCAATACTTAAAATTTTAACAACACTAAAATTTTACAAAACAAACACACCCTTAGTAGCAGTGGCGGAACCATGATCAAAATTCATGGGTGTCGAATTTTAAAGGCAAAATGACAAAAAAAAATTTCGTAATGCAAAATATTGTTTTAGAGGTACAATGTCGGAAATTAAGGATAAAAAGCATTAAAAATATTGGAATACATGTACCGTAATATGTACGAGTATACATCTTCCGAAAAAGTTACAAAATGACTTCATTCTTAATAGTTTTAAAAACTTATTGCTCGATGTACACTAACATGCAATCATTCATCCATTTATCTCTCATATTATTACGCAAATCACTCTTTATGATTTAATCCAAGTTAATTCCCTACTAATTTTAAAACTTTAGAACAAATTACAAATGATTATGATGATTGAGGTCTTGATGTCACTAGGGGTTGTCTTTCTTACATTTTTTGGTTACTACCTAGAGAGTAGAGTCTCTCTTTTTTTCTCCTTTTTTTTTTCTTTTGACAAAAGGTTACTGGGATGCATTTGTAATTTACTTTCTCTAGGTTCTATAGATTTGGAATTGAAAGATATTCACATTCTCCAAAACAACTTCCACACAGAGAGCAACAATTGATGACAAACCATGCTTTGAATAATAAAAACAAAATTTTCAGGATAAGTAAGATTTAGTAAAAGAGTTCATTAGATAAACATATCCCAAAAGTGGTCAGAACTTTGATTTAGCCTATACAAGGATCCTAAACAAACACAACATTTTTGAGGTCTCTAATAAAAATGAAGAAACAAATCAACATAGGGAGAAAAAAATGAAGTGGTCTTGATTGTGAAAAAATAGGAGCAAAGAGTAAATAATTTTTTACTAACATAAATTTAATAAGATGGCAGGAAGTTACCCCTCGATTGAAGAACTTGTAATCGATGCAAAACAAAAAATATAATAACTGTATATTTGCCTTAATTATTTTGTAACACTAAGAACAAAATCAATGTATAGAAAAAAAATATTTTAGATCCGATACCCATTGAGTCTATTTGGCCTGGACTTAATGGGTATCGGACTTGGTTAATTTATAAAGAAAAACAAAACAAAACAAAAAAAAAATTACATTAGAAATTTTTTTTTCGGGGGTGCGATGGGTATCGGCCGATACCCATCGCACCCCCTTGCTTCCACCCCTGCTTAGTAGTCTAAGAATAGATTGCTGCTCCTAGCACATACTTCACCGATCTGGTGAAGAATTTGCTAAACATCCATATATATGCTAGTATATATGTAATATCCGTCCCGAAAAATGTGTAAGTGATTAATTTGAATTTTAAATGAAAAGATAATGTTTAATCGTTTGATTTTTGGATAGAGGTTGAATTGTATTTTTGAATTTAAAGGTGTTGATATAGGGATGTGATCTATATTTGAATTTAAAGGTTTGAATAAAAATTTGATCTTGAGTTTGAATTTAAAGGTTAAGATATGAATAAAGATTATTCATATTTTTGAATTTGAAAGTTATGGATAAAAATATTATGTTTGAATTTAAAAGTGATGGATAGAGGTATGTTTGAATTTTAAAGTTGCAAAGATTGAGCTTAATAAATAGTTTCAGAGAATGTTTATTAGAGACTAGAAAATTTGGATTAAGGTGGTGCTACTAGTTTCTGAGAGATTGTTCGGCAATTATTGTAGAAGCTTTAAGGATTAGTTAAGTGTTCGAAGTAAGTGATTCTTTAATGAGATTTTGAACTTGCACCCTATTTTATATGGTTTTGATGTATTATTTGGGGAACTGAACAAATTTTGGGTAAAATGAGATTGTCGAGATTTTCGTGAAACTCAATTGAAATATTTATAACTTGAGCATACTGTGAAAATTGTCCTTGCGCTGGTGATATATCTTTGTGGTCTGTGTGACTAATTTGATATCCCTCGTGGCATTTGGAGGTCTTTGTGTCCTGATATTTGGAGGCCTGTGTAGCTATTGATGATTTCCCTATATTGCGCGGCCTTGGATATTTTTAGATTTGGTATGGCTCACGGTGTTTTATTTTGGATTTCGGTTATTGTGATAAATTGTCTTTTCCCCAACCCCCATTGACTTACTACTTATTGAGCTCGCCGCAGCTCACCCCTTATTCTCATATTTTTCAGAGTTGGCAGAATTAGAGAAGTTCGAGGAGCTTCAGATAGATTTGTGTTTCGAAGACGTGTTTTGCAATAGTACTTTTGGAGATTAATGTTAGGGAATTCAGTATTGTATTATTTTGGGAGATCTTCATCAATATTGGAAATATCGGATATGCTAATGTAAATTTTAGGGATCAAATTGATATTTTTGGATTTTTTTACGGTTTATGAATATTTTGTTGAGGTTGTACAAATTAGTTTTGAAATGTTGGGGCCTAGATAAATGATTATCTATAGTAAAAAAAACCTTATTTTATACGAAATTCTTTTTGTATGGAGTTGAGCCCGGGGCGTTACAATATATACCCTTCATCTTTCAAAGGACATGGCGCTGATCACACTAATGACGACCGTCAATCCATAGCAGTGTAAAACTTCATGTATGAAATCGTCGGTGGCATTTTGTTGTTATCGATATCGTTTTATTTTCAACTTGATCATTCGCTTGCAAAGTCAATATTGGAAAATAGCTAGAGATCATGAGCTAATTAGTCGAAAGCGGAAGTATGTTTCTCCTATCATATCGCATCATATATAAATAATTTCAAAGATAGCTTATATATATTCGCCTTAAAGAATGAGTATCGGCCTAATATTGTACTAATATCTCGCCGGCAATCCGTCAACTTCATCCCTAAAATTTAGTATGTGCGTCATCGGATATCAATTAAGCATGACAGATTTAGCTCATAAGTCCCTATGATCGTCCAAATTCTGCAGTACAGAACAACATATATGTTTATGCCTTTGCCTTTGTTTTGGATGCCTATGTTCAACTCATCAGGGGCGGAACTACACAAGGACAATGAGGGCATCCGCCACCATCGCCTGAAAATTCTTTGAATTTTTTTTTTAAAGTGTAAAGCTCAGCCCACCCCCCAGGCCCCAAGTGCGCCCCCACCCCCACCCCCACCCCCTAAATTTCTCCCTTCTCCCTGACGCCCACCCTCTCAGCTCTTTCACTCTGCAGCTCTGCTCGACTGCTCCAGTGCTCTTCACCTCCCGACACCAGCGGTCAGCCTGCAGCCTCCCTTGACCCCCTCTCACTCTGACTCTCTCTGGCCTGCCTCCTGCCTCTCCCCCTCAACTTCCCTCTCTCTCTACCTCTCCTCCTTCAAGGCTCCAACTTTGTCTCTTTCTCTCCTCTCTCCAGCCTCCAGGCCGCTCCTCTCTAGGTACACCGATCACCATTCACCATAAAACAGTTAGGTTATTGTGAATTTGATTATTTTTCTATTAAAGAGATTACGGATTCGATTAGTAATTTATGAATTTGATTATTTTTCTATTAAATAGATAATGAATTTGATTAGGGGTTTGCGAATTTGATTATGAATTTGATCAGGATGAATTATTGATGATATTGTGATGAATAATTATTGATGAATAATGTATATGAATTATTGATGAATTTGTGAATATTTGATTAGGGTTTGATTAGAATTATTAAATGTTTGTGAATTTGTGATGAATTTATTTTAACTATTAATTGATGGATAATGTGATGAATTATTGATGATATTAGATTGATGAATTTATTGATGAATTATTGATGATATTGTGATGAATAATGTGATGAATTATTGATGATTGTGCATTATATTGAAATTGTGATTAGGACTAAGGTGAAACTGTGATTAGATTATGAAATTAGATTGATGGTTGATAATTATTGATGATTGATCATGCGAAGTTACTTCATCTTGCTAAGCTTTATCCAGAAGATTTTTCAGGAATTGATCGTGTTATACTTAGAGATCAACTCTGAAACTACATTTATGATGTGAAAAGTCATGATGTTTTTTCTTAGCTTCAAGATATTTAAGGTCTTGCTGTTAAGATGGTTGAGACAAGAAAACATACTCTATATCCATTGATTTATCAGCTGATTGAGTTGACATTGGTCTTACCAGTTGCGACTGCAACTTTTGAGATAGTGTTCTCTGCAATGAGGTTAATTAAAACTGACTTGCGTAATAGGATGAGAGACAAATGTATGAATGATAGTTCGGTGGTATATATTGAAAGAGAAATTTTTTAAACTGTTGAGAACGAAGTTATTTTACAACTTTTTCAGACTATGCAGTCTCATAGTATCCAATTGTCACCTCTCAGTATTATCAAATAGTATGGTACGTGTATTTTAATATTTTTAGTATTTTTAATCCTTAAATTTTGATATTTTAACTTTACTATTTTTTTTTGCATTACGTAGTAATTTTTTTTGTCATTTTTCTTTAGGAATTTAACTCCTTTCGACTGCATTTTTAATTCCGCCACTGCAACTGATCATAAGTGGGAGGCCAAGAACTCTGTTTTGCCTGGAAAAACTTGATACTAATCACGTGGTTGGAGCCATCTGACTAGACCCAAGAACTGCTTATTCTGTTCTTGAACGTCATATGAAGATATCAATTTGGACAAAAGTTAATTAATTACGGCGCACATCATAATGAAAGTAGAATGCCTTCAGCCTTCTCAATTCTCATTGATTTGGAGATGAACTGATGGTACGTACCCAGGAATAAAGAAGGCGAATTGCTGGAGGGTAAAATTCTAGCAGTCGAGTGAAGCTCCTTCCAAGAAATGTCAAAGAACGTGGGAGGGCACTTGCAGTACCCAGGCTGAGAGTGAAAGAGACTCAGAGAGAGAACCTAGCTAGCGACATGCACAAGTAAAATTAATTCAACAGGGAAGTGTCCACCATGTCTTGGGGTCATCTTGGTCAAATTCTCTGTAGATCGACATAACGTATCAGACTCTAGCAGCTAGGACCCATATTGGCACATATTCAGGTGAAAATAAGTACCTAAAGCAGCGGAATTTATTCCCATAGCTGTATCGGTACCAAGCTGATCTTTTCCCGTGTAGTGAACTAAGTGCAGCCGTGCAGGGACTTCCTGGGGTAATAATTTACAGTAGATACTCGCTCCCCATTATTTTCCACTGTGCAGGGACTTCATGGGGTAATAATTTACAGAAGGGACTCGCCCTGATCCATAGTTTTCAGCAATAATGTTGAACAGGATCCATGTTCTTCTAAGAAGGTTTTATTTTCCGAAAATCGTGAGCACTATTTTCTATATACAGTTATTTATGGTCCATAAAAGTCAAGCCGAGAGAGAAGGGGTGTCATGTTGGGGAAGGTAGTGGCAAGTGGGCATGAAGAAGAACATCGGGGCAATGATGGGGGTGATAGCGACGAAATTATCAAATTGATTTTGGAGCTAGGGGGATCGGAGCAGCAGTTAAATTGAAGACCTGCGGGTGTCAGAGCACTATGTGGCTGTAAGGTAAAGAAACAAAGACGCATTAATAATGGAGAGAGGACCAGCTAACCAGAGGTCCAGAGGCAGCCTTTGCTTCCGGTCTGCTGGTCCTACTCTATGAAAAAAAGTAGTTACCATGCATTAAATGTTACAGATATAAAAGAATGAATAGCGCCTTGATGATGCTTTTGGAGCCTTGGTAATTACGTACTTCCCAAATGTCAGTGACATGCGGAGGAACGAGAGAGAAAGAGAGAAGTAGCGTACGCAAATTGTAATCCATGCAAGGACTAGTTACTCCATTTGTCCCAAAGAGAAGCACAAAGCCAGGAGGGGAATACATGCATGTCATGCGGCGGGTTAGTTTATCTATTTCTTCCGGGTCGCGAACTCGAAAAGCTATAAACATCAACTTTTGCAATTCCTTTTAGCTTTTCCGGCAGATAGTGAAGAATTTATGACTCTAACATGCATATTTAATACCACTTCCATTGCATATTATAAGTACCAAGCAATTGGCTCGATAACAAATTAATCACAATTCAATAGATCATCATATAGCTTTGTTAATTGACCAAAAATCGATCGAAAATCAGAGAATTCGTCAAGATCATAACTTCCATGCTTTCATTTATAATTGAGTTCTTAGATACTTATAATTAAGTACAATTTTGGGTCTAGCTAATCGCATATATACATCTAATTAAACATAATTTCTAAAATTTTGACTAACCCTAAGTTTGTTAAATATTGTTTCTATAAGCATGAATTACGTACCCACTCTCGAATATACGTGCGTGACTTTAGCTCTTATATATAAAACACTTTCGACTTTTAAGGGATGTCAACGGGAAAGGTTAAGGTAGTCCTTTTTCTTTTTGAGATACGATGTTTATGGAAAATAAGTAGATGCAATAATCTAGGGTTACAACTATACTTTCAAATAATAATTAGAAAAAGGTCTTTAGGATACAAAAAGTTCATGGACCACTTGGGTAAAGAGAGTTAAGTCGGGATTTTTAAGTGATTGTGAAACATATCACTTTCCTATACGATCATAGGAGAAAGTCGGAACCAGCCAGGGGTGGTGGGGGACAACAACCCCCTTCGTCCGAAAAAATGTGTTCAATTTTTTTTAATATGGGTTAAGCCCAGACCCACCCCCTTAGACCCAGGCACCCATGACCCCAACGACCTAGACATAGGCGTCTAGGGCGACCAGCTAGTGTTATTTTCTTTTAAAAAAAATTAGCATAGGGTGAAACGACTTTTTAAAAAAATGAGGGTGAAACACGCGTTTAACCCTAGTTTAATTCGGCTGTCCCTCCTCAATTTTTCACCCTTCTCTCCCAGACGCCCAGCATTCGCTCTCTAGCCTCTAGCCTCCGCCTCCCGCCGGCCTCCAGACGCCTCCAGCTAGCTCTCTCTCACTCTACCTCTCCTCCTCCACAGAACGTCGGCTCTCTCTCCAGCCTTCGCTCTCTAGCCTCTAGCCTCCGCCTCCCGCCGGCCTCCAGACGCCTCCAGCTAGCTCTCTCTCACTCTACCTCTCCTCCTCCACAGAACATCGGCTCTCTCTCCAGCCTCCAGGTATTCTCTTTTTGTTTATTTTTCGATTAAATAGATTCTCTACAATCTGTTAATTGTGATGAAATTGATTTTAATTTTTGATTAAACAAAAATTGTGAAGTTGTTAATTGTGATTTAATTTTTGATGAATAATTGATTAGGATTATGTTTTTTTGTGATTATGATATTGTGAATTTGTGATTACTGTGAATTGAGTTGATTACTGTGATATGAGTTTGTGAATTTGTGAATGTGATTATGATATTGTGAATTTGTGATTACTTTGAGTTGATCAGTTTGATTAGGATTATAAATTTGTGATTGCTATGAATTTATGAATTGAGCCACGACAGGTTGAGTTTGTGTAATAACTAGCTCATTACACTCCTTAAATACATATGCTTTGAAGTATTTCAATGTTTTTAATGTTTTTTAGTTCTTAATTTTTTTTATACTTTAACTATAAGATATTTTTTTTGCATTCCGTAGCATTTTTTTTAATTTTTTTTATTACATTATTGGTTCCGCCTCTGTATACGATAGCATGCAAATACATCTAGACGGTCCAAGTTGAGCTTGAGTACTAATAAATTTGTTTCCTTGAAAAAACATACATGAAATGCATTTCATAATCTTAGTTTTGTCCCTAGCAAGCATATATGGCACACCCAAAGAAGTAAAAAATGATTTCAAGGTGCAATATCAGTGATTTGAAAAGATGCCACTTAACAAGTTCTGATCATTTCCAACTTCACGATATTAATTATAATAAGTTGCAAAATATTTAATATTCATTTTTTCAGTTAATAAGGACTGCTAAATACAAATTATCAGAAAGCTTTGGAAAAAAAAAGAAAGAGAGAAAAAAAAACAATGGAAAGCTAACGATAAACTGATGATCCGTACATTCTTCAGTACCCCACGTTCTCTGACAAAACAATGCTGTTGCGGGGGTGCTGCCCTTGGATACACCTTTTATTATGATTGTAGATGCTCTTGATTTGATTTGACTCAGGATCTTGTTTTTGCCTTATAAGTTGCAAGCCACGCATTACTTTAAACTCCGTACAACGTAATCCATAAAACGTGTTCAGGCGCGTGAGAGAGATATTTGATTTTGAAAAGTTAAAACGGAAAAAATTATCAACCTTGCTTTCAATACAATGAATCATGATACATCAGCTTCTCTCAGAGGGTTCTGAGACAACCACCTCTATGAGGAAAATCTCCGACCAAACAAAATGTCCATGAGTTTCTAGTTAGAGTCATTAACATAAACCCCCCCCCCCCCCAGGGGTCCCTAACCAAGAAAGGCCACAGAAAAAAGAGAGGAGAAAAAGGACCAGGAAACGACAAGTGAGAAAGATGTAAAAAAAGAGAGGCGTAAACTACTGCTTCATCTTGATCATCTTCTCCAAGAATACCCATCAATTTCTTGACCTTCTCTCATCTGAGCATGGAAGTTAGAGATCGAAAAACGACTTCTTCGCAGGGGATGGTAAGGCCCATATCATGATCGAAGCCGAATTCTTCTTCAGCTTGGCGGAGGAGGCATTGGAACTCAGGGTGAGTCAAGAATGAAATTGGGACAATATACCTACTTCTGTTTTCACCAACATAGACAGCAAAATGGCCCTTTGGAACGTCTAGCGGTAGGCCATCTTCGTCGTACCCATGCTTCTTTCCTAAGCTTGAACATCTTTTAAGGATCTGTTTAAGAACTGCAGTTTGAGGAAGTTTGTTGATAAGAGTTCAAAAGAAAAAGAAAAAAAAAATTAAGGAAAAGGAAAAAGAAAGCAATCACGGACAAAAATTTCTCCGGCGCCGCTGAGAAGATACATATGACCGTTTCTTCATTGCAACAAGTGTATATGCTGCAAAACCAATTTGAAGTACAATCTAAAAAATCTGAATGAAAAATGTAGATTCACTGGTCAGAGACAGATTTCAATTGTTGATGCTGCCCCTCTACCAAACTTATTTGTCGCCTGAGTTTAGCAATGTGAGCTTGTACCTAATACAATTGAAGCAAAACCAATAGTCAAAATATTTATCCAAATCAAGATTTGTCAACAAGAATCTTGAATGTAACAACATAATCTGCTTGCAATGCTGAAAGAATACACTGGCATGCAAGACCTATTGCTTACATGCCAGTGTTCAACTTCTCTACGAACAAGAAAGCCATCACTGTTCACTCCAAAATTTGGCATGTAAGACCTATTAAGCTGAAGTCTTGATCCAAGTCAATCAACTGAACTAGTCAATCGGTCTATGCCCGTTTGAGCTACAGACATCCATGACATGTCAACAACCAGCAGTTGGGGGATCCGAGATAACAATTTCCAACATGATATGTCACTAACACAGCATAAGTAACTAGACACCAAAGCAATTGAATCGAGCAGACAAAATAAAGCATTACTATCACTGATTCCACACTTTCTGATTTATGGCAAAATAATGGGGGTTAGCTCAGCGCACCATCTGGAAAAGGCATCATCAGCAAAATCAAGTAACATCTCACCGCTATTTGGTTTTGAGCTAATCCTATTCTTCCTTTCCATTCCATACCCGGAATAGTCAATGGTCTTATTAACATTTCACCTCTAGAACTCAATGTCTATTGTAATACTTCTCTAGCCTCCAACAAAGTTTTGAAGTGTATAGAGAAGCAACTACAACTACTCCTTTTAATATTCAAAATCTGAAAAGAAAGGTGGGTGGGTGGGTGGGGAGGGACAGGAATGGGAGCTTCATTAATTGAACTTACACATTTTAGAGCCTCTATGTAAGGAATATAGATAGAGTATCCCAATCCTATCAGTTCTATAATCAGACTTCTACAGCTCCACCTACCACTACATTCTTACCCAAAGGTTGATCATATGGCTTGGATGACTAATGGAAGGCATCATATGGTATAGTGACCCAAATATCGAGCAATGAGGGCATTCGTAACTTAGATTCCCAACAATTTTTGAACTGACGAGCTGTATTTCCACCCAATTGTTTACAAAAACATTGTTATAAGGACCTGCACACCACACAAATGACCAGATAAAACGCCTATGTTTGAAGTTAGCCTAATCTTTTGTTGTAGGTCACAATAGAAAGGGGTACTATTTGAATTAAAAGGAACTCCACTACATGCCACCTGACCGTTGAGGGTTAGTAGCATGTATCATGAAGCTTTTCTTCATTTCATGCAATCCCTCCACTACAAGCAGAGGAATATCATGAGCAAGACTAACTTTACATTTGAACCATGATGACTGTCTAAATCATCAATAGGATTCCATGATAATGCTAGTAAGAATTAAGTACCAATATGGTTCATTAATTTTAAAAAGTTTCACAGGCAAGATGTTGTGATGTTAAAAGCATAGCTTAATTATTTTGTTCCTTCAAAAAGAACCCTCCAAATTTGATCAAGCCAATCTAAATGGAGTCTCTGATCTTTTCACAGAAATTCATGAAATTATATAAAGTAAACCTGGAGATGAACCAGAATTTTCACCTTTTCTTTCTTCTGTTGTTTTGGGGGTATACCCCCCAAGAGAAGAAAATCCACTTTATATTGGAGAACAAAGTGCTTTCGTTTATGGATCGTATGAGCACTGAAATATGCAATGCATGGTAGATTGATTCAGATTATGTACAGTGTCAGCAACAGCCACATTTATAATATCTTTTTGATAATATTCTTCAACAAGGATGGTTACATCTTGGACAATATACGTGGTTTCCAGGACGTATATGCACTTAGTTGGGTGGAAGGACCATGTATTCTCACTGGTAATGACATTGGAAGAATGCATGCTCACCTGATGACGAGCCGCTGCAAGTTGTAATAACTCATCTGCTTCTGAGAAATTCATGAACCACTGACTTAGGGGGTTGTCTTTAGTGTCACCTCTCTTCTTTCTACTTGCGTCCTCAACTGGCAATAAATAAAAATAAAATAGGCATAGATGTTCATAGAAAGCATTGGCAAAAGCCAAATTACGGCAAACAGTTAGGAAACAAACCAGGAGGAGGCAAAGTAAATCCAGTGGGTAATCTGGGCAAGCTTACAGCTGGATGATTTTGCACGCGAGCTAAAAAGCCCTCTGAAGGCTCAGGGAACACAATTTCATCGTAGGATTCCAAAACAACAGGCTTCTTAGTAGACATGGGTCCAGATTCGTCCTCTGGGTACAGCTTCAAATGATGATATCTGTGAATGCACTAAACTTCAATATACCATAAGCCTAATGGTTTGTGTTATCTTCTATACTGTGCGGGAATAATTAAAATTCCTTCATCTGCCATTCTTCATTTAGAAACAAAAAGCCCTTTTCATTTAAATTCAGAAAAGACCAGGACAAATATTTAGTGGGTCATACTTAGCACATAATACACTGTAAAAGTAAGCCCACCCACTTTGGCCTCTTCAGATTTTAGCTATTCAGCTCCAATCAAAACCTTAGGGCGTGACTGCAGAACACGGGAGGATAGAAATATCAAATCTTTTTGGATAAGGAAAAAAAAAATATATCAAATTACATGGTTGAAAAGGTTATGTGATTTAAAATGTTTTTGTTAAACCTCATCCAACAACTAAATCATCAGAAGGTGATTCTTGTTTTGGTTCATTTACAAATATTATCTCTTCTGATCACAGCATTGAATCTTTACCCTATACTCAAAAGTACACGCAGTATTCAATTACAGTGGGGGCCAAACACCAACTAAATCAACACCAGAAAAGTAAAGAAATAAAAACAACTTACAAGTTCAATGGCTTATCACCAACATCGCTATGGAAATACAGCGTAATGGCTATTTCAAATTCACCCCACCCTGCTTCTGATACCTCAAACGGCGGTGACTCCACAATCCTTGTGGGGTTATCGAAACTGGAATGTAGCTGAAAAATAGCGCGTTTAATCACCACTCTCAGATTCTCATTCGTCCCCCCACGAACATACACAGTCCACTTGTGTGACTGGTACCTGGTTAGACATTGCAGAAAGTAAAGAACAAACGTTTCATTTATATTGTTAAATAAGCTATCCAAGAAGGCATAAAGCTACCAACACAACACCTAAACAGTACTTACTCGCTTGCCTTTTTACCAAGCCAGAAAGAGATGTTACCATACACAATGGGAACGCTTATTTCCACATCTTTGAGTTTCTTTTTCAAAATCTACAGAGAAGCCCATCAACAATTAGGAAATAGACAAACATTGAGTATAGAAATAATGCAACGTAAAAACAGAGTGTCGTAGTGTGGTATCGAAGAACTGCTTTTGGATTCGTGAGAAACGTTCCGATGACAATTTAAACAATGGGTAACCGCCCAAACTTAGTTTTAACCCTAAGCTCTTCAAGAACAAATACTACTGAGAAATGTGGTTACTAAAGCAAACTGAAAACAGGTTTTGGCATTGTGATTCTAAACTATTTTCGAATAACGGTTTTTGTGGATTTGGGGTACCCATGTTTTGATGATTCGGAGAATGGGTAATCATCTGAATTCGAATCGAACAACGAACCGTTACCCTCTTTTCACTGTCTTCGGCTTTGATCATTTTGCTGCGCTGTGATATGGGCGTAGGCCCACTTATTTCTTGCTGATCTAGACCGTGCTTTTTGGATGATGAACTATTATTCATATCTCCATAGTCTATCCAGGTCCTGCTTCTTAGCAATCAAAGTTGAATCCACGAAGTTAGGGTTTGTCTCTGCGAAATCACAGAGTATGGTCTCGAAGCAGCTAGCGTCTCAGAATGATCGCCTACGACGAAGAGTATCACACCGGGCCAATGGCAACGACCCACCAAACCAAATTAAAAAAGACTTCTTAGCCAAATGACTATCATACCCTTTTGTTACTATCGTGGCGCATCTATGAAATAGCTCGTCTCGATTATAGATGATCAACGGTAGTATAGGTGACGGTTTGATGAAAATTGTCACTGTCATTGCAATTGACGGAATCACATATTTGACACCGTAAGACACAATAACCGCTCTTGTCGGTAACGGTTAGACGGTAACCGCTTAAACCGTGTAACCGTTAAGCCAAAAAATAGGTTTTTTTTACATTTCATTTTTTTTACTATTTTGGGCTGTTTTCCTTGAGCTTTTTTTGGACCATTAAGACCATTTGATGCTCATATATAAACAATAAATATAATAATTCAAATATTATAATCTGTTTAAATTTTGCAACATAATATCATAATCAATAATCATATTAAAAAAAATATATCATAACTTATTCAAACATAATATCATAATCATTAATACTCATAACAAATATAATAAGTTGTCCAAAAGTCCAACATAATATCATATTCAAACATAAAGACTAAAGTCTAATAAAAGTGTCTAACAATGTGACATAAACCAACAA
Organism: Myrica gale; assembly: GCA_963930655.1. Taxonomy (NCBI): domain Eukaryota; kingdom Viridiplantae; phylum Streptophyta; class Magnoliopsida; order Fagales; family Myricaceae; genus Myrica; species Myrica gale. The sequence continues at coordinate 7,971,110 of OZ005606.1, read as the reverse complement.
ACATATTCCAACAAAAGCCAATAAAAGTATGTCACATAATCAATAATCATCTCAAGTCTAAACTATGGGTGATTAACGGTAGTGTAGGTGACGGTTTGTTGAAAACTGTCACCGCAATTGATGGAATCACATATTTGACACCGTCACCGCACCGCTAAGACACAATAACCGCTATTACCGGTTATGGTACCGGTAATGGTGATGGTTAAACCGCCACCGCCGGTGAAAATGAACACTCTAGTCTCGGTGAGCCACCATGCTAGACCCTTGCTACGCCTTCTAGCGTTAAAACAAATACTCGTGGGAGGTTTTCAGTGATGCCCTTGTGCCTGGGAGAATTTCAGTTCTTCACCTAACGTTTCTAAATCAAGGGCCAAGGCAGACCTTTTCAAAATTCTATTCATTCTAACCCATGCTCAGCTACAAAAAGTCTCTGTTCCTCTCATCTTCATGCTATGACAACTGAAGTGGGATCAAAAGCATTAAGTTGCAGTGGGATCACCCTTTTGAGTGAAGCATATATTACTCTTGAGGCGTCCCTTAATTCCTGATAAAAAATTGTCGTGTCGTGACGAGAAAGGAAGATAGAGAGATAATCCTTCATTATACTTTAAGATAGAGGAAGAATTACTCTCATCTCTTTTGACATGTACATTTGAGATCAGACAGTTAGCAATGCCACTTTGTTCGGCTTGGTGCAAGCATGTGAACCATCATTGCATCCTCTTCAAGATACATGTGAAAGTTGCTCTACTGAAAACATGATGGATTGGAGATGACACCGAAGAGGACCCTGGATGTTTCTCATATATGGGATTTGGTCATTTCGGACACATTTTGGTGTGATCAGCTTCAGATGGACAAACTTAGGCATTCTTTACTAGAAAGTGATTATAGAACAATCCCTTGAAAACTAAGAAAAAAAGAATGTAGCTGACCAGCATTCTAAATCACATGATAGATAAGTGGTTAACTAAGGGAGATAGAGGAAATCTTGGTAATTTAATTGCATCAATGAACAAAACTGTGGTGTTTCCCTCATGTCCAATGTACTAGCAAAATACACATGCATAACTATATGATCACAACATGAGGTTCTATTTTACCCATGACTGACCCGTCAACTTGGACACAAGTTGATTATTTCTTGCATAAACAGACCCCCCTATAAAACTTGTGATGCATTTCGTTTTTTGGATGAGATGCTAACCAGCGTACTGAGTATCTTGTCCTAGTCTTGTTCAGTGATTGTTTAATAGAAAGCACCCCAAAGAAATAGCTACTGCCTGGGTAAGTTACACGCCATTCTGCCCCAGTCATATGACGAGCCCGCTGGGTACGGGGCCCAAATTAAAAAAAATGTGTAAGTTAAGGGGTCCAATGTGTCAAAAATAATACATCGAGGTGCAAAGTGTAAATGACCCCAAAGATAAGGGACAAAGTGTATTTAACCATATTTTCTTTCATAAATACTGCTCTACTTTTGGTTCAGATGTAATTTGCATGGTTAAACATTTTTTCACCAATAGATATATGTTGAAACAAATGAATCATAATTTCTTGGCTTTGATCCCAAAAGTAGAAGCTCTCAAAAAAATTTCTCAATATAGACCAATTAGTCTATGTTATGTGAGTTATTAGATAATATCAAAAATATTATCTTCTCGTCTCAAAGTGGCGCTGCCCAAGCTGGTATCAATCAACCAGAACGCCTTTGTCCCGCATCGTCAGATACAAGATAACTTAATTCTGGTACATGAAGTAATGCAGACTCTGAAACGAAAGACGAGAATGAGAGGTCTCATGACAGTTAAGGTAGATATGGAGAAGGCATACGGCAAATTTAGCTGGGCCTTATGGAGATATTGAAATGTTACGGATTTTGTGAAATATGGCAGCAATAGATATTCCAGTGCATCTCAACCTATTACAAATGTTTTATTCGTTGATGACGTTAGGTTGTTTTGCATAACAAATATCAATGAAGTTAAAAATCTGAAGGATTGCATGTACACTTTTGTCCGGTGGTTAGGACAAGTTATCAACCCTTCCAAATCTTTCCTTCATTTCAATAAAAATGTTCGTCAGCAATTGTGTTTGCAGTTAGTAGATATTATGCGGATTCAAGTGGCGGATGAGCCGGGCCTCTATTTTGTTCCTCCTCTTAGTATTCCTTGATCTAAAGCTCAGGTATGCAGGGTGATAGAGGAAAAAATCTCTTCTCGTTTGTCAAGGTAGAAAGCGAGATCACTTTCCCAAGTGGGGCGCATAATCTTGATTCAAGTCGTTGCTTCCGCTATACCATCTCATTATATTTCCATTTTTATGCTCCCCAAAATGGTTTGTAAACGCATTGATACGAGGCTCAAAAATTTCTGGTGGGAATTCGATGATACTCATAGACATTATCATCCCTTATCTTGGGACAATATTTGCAGGCCTAAATCTAGTGGAGGCATTGGCCTTAGACGTATGACAGATTTGAATAGGGCATTGGTGGCTAAGAGGGGCTGGGAATTAATTTGCAAACCATATAACATATGGGTGCAGGCACTTAAGGAGAAAAATTGCAGGGGCAGTTCCTTTACTCGTGCTACAACTCACTCTAGAGTCTCTTGGGCTTGGCGCAACATCATGCAGAATAAAGATTTGGTAACAGATGGATTTTGTTGGGGGTATTCGGGATGGTAAATATGTCAATCTTTGATGTGAACCATGGATCCCTAACTTACCCGAGTTTCTCCCAAGGCTTAAGGAAGGAGTTCTAGTAGATCATCATCTAAACTGGATTAGTGATCTCATTCATCCTAACCCAAATTGTTGGAAGGAAGCTCTCATCCGTGACCTATTTGAGCATTCAACAGCTGAGGTTATTTTAAATATATCCCTCCCATCATCCCCTCAACTAGATGTTCCTAGGTGGATTTTGTACTCAAAAGGCACATACTCGGTGAAAAGCTTCTTACTTGCATGACCACAAAGAAAAATTTGTTGAAACGAGGTATCTTCAATCTCATGAGTGGAGGAAAGTTTGGAAATTGAAGCTGCAGCATGGATTGAAACTCCTTTTCTGGAAGGTTGCTGCCAATGCCCTCTCATTACACTCTCAGGCGGGCAGTTCCTCTAGTGCACAAGGTATTTTCTAGAATAAATGCTCCTTATGTCTTTCACATGTTGAAACGTCTGAACATCTATTTCTGGAATGTGATTTTAGTACTGTCATTTGGCGCTCTGGACCATGGCCATTAATTTCGTCATCTTTTGCTGGTCAATATATTTCATAGCTGGATGCGTTTTTTGCTTGAGATGAAAAATATTCCAGGCTCAGCCAGGAGGATTGCTAATTACTGATGTTGGCAGTTGTGCTTATCATTGATACTATATGGTTCACGCACAATAAATGGATTCACGAAGGCAAAGAACAGAATGTGAAGAAGGCAATTAGAGATATCCACAATCGATACTCAGCCCACTTAACAGCTTGGTTGTTTCATGATCAGCCTAGCTCTCTCGCATGGGTCCCTCCCAGGGTAGATGAGCTGAAAGTAAACTTCGATGTGGCTCTCAAAGAGCACTGGATGTATGTAGTTGCAGTATGTCGTGACCATCAAGGAAGCATTCAAAAGATCTGTCTTCATAGATGGCCTGGTTCCAATCCTTTGAAAGGAAAAGCCTGTGCAACTCATTTGGCTGCCTCCCTGCATAAGAGTTTGGCGATAGCATCATCCAGTTGGAAGAAGATGCCCAAAGCTTGGTGAAGCAGGTCACTGACCAATCCATAACCACTGATTGGCTGATTGAAGGCGAGGTGCATACTTTGAGAAATTTATTACGAGGCCATAGTTTGTGGTGTATCCAATGGTCTCCGCGTGAAGGCAATACTTTAGCTCATAATTTGGCAAAATGGGGTTTGAACAATGATTTTCAATGGGATTTCAATGCCAGCGATGTCCCATCGCATGTTGTAAATTATGAGGACTCTATTTCTTTTAACATAGTCATTTGTAATGAAATTCTCATGTTACTTAGAAAAAAAAAACAACTACCAAAATTTTGACCTAATTAAAAAGAGGGTTAGTTACAATTTATCTCCTCAAACTATCACCTGATTCTTAAATACCTCCATAAACTTGAACTCGTTGCAACTTGCCCCCACAAACTATACTTCTCGTTGCAATTTTATCCTCCAACCTACTGAAGTTGTTATATCGAACGGTTTTTTGCTCACTTAAACGACACATGACATTCTCCTTATTTGAAAATGTAATTTTACCCTCGTTTGAGTCCTCCCTAACTTCTAAAATGTTTTCAGCAATTCGTCTAGCCAAAAAACAATATGTAGTTAGCTATTTTTTAATTTTAAAAAAGAAGAATGACTCACTTAGAATCGAGCTGGTCAAATTTGTCTTTTCAAATAAAAAGAATGTCATTTGTTGTTTAAGTGGGACAAAATCATTCGATACAACAACTTCAATAGGTTAGAGGATGAAATCACAATAACAAAAATATAGTTTGTGAGGGCGAGTTGCAACGAGTTAATATTTGTGGGAGTATTTGAGAATTAAGTGATAATTTGAAGGGGAAAATTGTAATTAATCTCTCTTTTCATCAAATCATTCTTTTTTAATGTAACATTCATTTAAATATTTTCTCTATTCATTTTTCAACTACTCCTATAAACTATCTTCACTCTTTACTTTTTCACCGTCTCTCGTAAATTATCTTCGCTTCTTCACTAACTCTTATTCCCTAAAATTTTAACCACCCTAAAATTTTAGTACTCAAACACAACTTTAACATCACAGTGCTTAATAAAACAATCGAGTTTTTCTAGAATGGGCAGTGACTTGCGGCATGAGCTTCAGTTAATAAGAAAGAGTGGATTAATTACTCAATCACTGTATTACATCGTAAATTTACCATTCGGTGAGAGTTGCACGTTCACTTCCTGATGTCAGGAACAGTTTGGTTTAGCATGGATATATGTCCATAGCTATTGTAATTTTGGTCAAGAAAATTGCACTGAATTGGAGAGATGGTGGTTTTTATGGTGGGGTTTTCACATCACATGGTGAGACACTGTTCCAAATCAAAAGTTTGTGGATATAGGTGGGGTTTTTTTTTTTGCACTTCTCAATTTTTTGCTTTCTATTTGACGTGAGATTACACCACAGACAATACTCCAATACATTTTGAAAGAAGTTCCCTAATTATTGGTTTCATTATTAATACTTATTGGTTCTGGAAGCTGCGGGTGAAGCATTCATGGTATCTCGGGCTTGGCCACTTAATGGGATCCCGCTAGTCTTCTTTAATAGCCTAGTTAAGGTCGATTCATAAATGAGATTTCTTTATATTTCGATTTTGTTTCTAACCATCTAATGCAAGTCTTTCAGTATTATTTAGAGAAAAAAAACAACGATCGAGAAAAACTGTCTTAGCTCTGATTGTAAACATTTCAATGATCAATTGTATTGATCAAGGGAGCAAAGAGTCACCGGTAAGAATATCCACGGGAATACTAGAACTATTACAAATTCCAGAAAAGTGGTTTGCAGCAGCCCATTTTGCAAGGAGATGAGCTTGCTGGTTCCGTCGGCGAGGGACCCAAGAGATGCACCAGTCCGGGTGCTGCAAAAAACTCTCGCGTAGCGAAAGAACCATAGCCTCTATCTTCCAACACGAGGTTGGTTAGAATTCTGAATGTCGAGGCAGAGGAGCTGAGAATCAGATTCGAACTGGACCTGGGACCACCTGTGCTCAATTGCAAGTTCCATCTCCCTGATTGCTGCCATAGACAATCCCCACGTCTACTTCTGTATATTTGCAGAAAGTTGCAAAATTGTAACTGCTCTTTTATTTTAGAGCAATTCATGCAAGCGAGAAGTGAGATCAATAAAGCTGTCTTCGCTGCAGGGAATTGTAAGACCACCCATTGGATGATCAAAACCAAATTCCTCCTCAGCCTTGGTTAGCAATTCTTGAAATGAAGGCTGGTTCAGAAATGATACTGGAATCACGAATCGCTTCTTTTCACTCTCTCCAACATATACTGCAAAGTAACCTTTTGGCACACCTAAACATTCTGAAGCTGCTTTCTTTGTGAATGAATTGGATCGGCGGAGAATGTGCTTAGCATGTAAAATACCAGGCAAACGAATAGCCATCGCTCTCTTATCTGTATTATTGCCCAGAAAGAAGGTGAAGATTACAAATGGAAAGTTAGAAGAAGTTCAGGATTCGATATCAAAGGATCTGAAGACTTGTTCTGGCTGTGAAATGAGATGATGTGTATGCATATATATATATATATAGATGAACAGCCTGGGAACGAGTTTGGATGAGGAATGAGAGGAGTAGAGGCCTTTGGGTTGGATTTGCGCGAGACATAACCATTTGAAGGATCACATGGACCTGTCTTCCAACTCATAGTCAAGAAACTGGTAGTGATTGCGACTTCATAACCGCTGCTCGAAGACATGTGCAAGCTTCTGTGGGAGAACAACCTACAAGGGCCCGACCGAAATCAAAGATGTATGGACTATAGAAAAGAGAAAATTCTGAAGAACTGGCTGACCTCCTACAATAGAGGACAGGTTGAGACATATTTGTTGTCCATTTCTTGACAAGAATGTGTAACTGGGGACTAGATTAGTCCCTTGTATGATATACCTTTTGGACAATTATTGCCGATATCTGTGGATGCTAGGTAGGGTAGTTGGTAAATCATGATTTTACGATAGAGATCTATGATCAAATTAAAGAGCATCGAAAGGTAGATTCAAAAACAGAGCTGCAGGGTCATTACAAAGAGCTTTTGGAACTGAAAAGTCCCACTTTTGTGCTAGTAAGTCTTGTTTGGGTGGTTCTTCTGAATCCCTGGACTGGTCATTGTAGACATTCGCAGACTTCTCCGTGAGAATGCAGGATGGAAATAGAGATAATACCAAGAGAAGCTAAGCAGTAATCAGCGGGTTCATTTTATTAGGTAGATGGGCGATGGAGAAGAGTCTCCAGTGCATTATTCCATTTCATGTACCAGTTGAAGTTCTGAACTGCGATAATCCCCAGTTTTCCCCTTGATTTACCACAGACTGAATTTTATTTGCCCAAAAAGAAAACGAAGTAGATGGATCATTAACCAGCAATTTGCTAAGGCGAACTTTGTGATGTTAAAGCGGTTGTGTTTTTTTAGAGACTGTTGCAGCGACTTACAGAAAAGCTACTTGCCAACAGTAACTTTTTTGTTTTTGTAAAGGCGACATGAATGCTTTTAAAGTCGTAAGAATAACTGTAAAGGCTATTATTTTGGAAGGCCTGACATCGATTTGAAGCAATTGTTTCTATCATTATTACTATTTAAGGAAAGTTACAACTAATAAAAGAGGACAAATAATAATCGAGGAGTCGCCAAAGCCTCAAAATGGTTGGGCACCGCTTCACTCGATACCTTAAACTTGTGGGTTTAGATCTAAGAGGATGCAATAGCCTTGGTTTGCATTGTGAAAAAGCATAAGAGAGACTGACTATGTAAGGGAAAATGCAATAGGTGTTATATAAAAGATTCTTCTAATGGGGAAAATCTTTTCCATTTTTTCTGCCAAAAGAGCAGAGAACTAGAAATAAGAAGATGTACAATACATTGGCACTTCCTGCCATACAAAATTGTCTCAATGTTAGTTTAAGTGCTTTCTCTTATGAGCTACTCAAGCGAGAGGTGACATCAACGAAAGTGTCTACTCTGCATGGAATTGTTAAACCACCCGCTGGATGATTGAACCCGTACTCTTCTTCAGCCTGTGTTAGGAAATCTTGAAATGAAGGCTGGCTTAAATAGGAGACGGGAACCACAAATCGCTGCTTCTGGTTCTCTCCAACATAAACTGCAAAGAAGCCTCTCGGTACATCTAAGGATGTTGAAGCTGCTCTAGATGCAGTCAAAGCAGACCGGCGGAGAATGTGTTTTGCGAGAGTAAGTACACCAGGCAAACGAACTATCATGGTTTTGTCTTTGTATGTGTCTTCAGAGAGGAATGAGTAGAGGACTCGTTTTCTTGAGAAAAATCTATCAAAAGAGAACGTGAAGGATTGAGTTGCTTGTGACTATCGACATGTTTGTCTTTTATAGATGAAAGTGGTGTGTGTATATGCGTCATATGACGTATTTCAAGGTGAGTGGTCAAGAGGCGTTTGTTTCGGGCAGCCTAATTAGGACATCTCATGAGGGTATCACATGGTTCTGTCTTCCAACTAATTGGCAGAGATTGGACTGAAAACTTTCCCTGGCTGTATGTATGTTTTTTCAAAGTATGTAAATAAATGCTTTGTCCTGCAACTCTGGAGATAAGCCAAAGCAGGATCAGCAGGATCAGATAGAGAATGGAAGAGAAAAGCTGGAAGCTCGTGTTGAGGAAAAACTGAGGAACCACTGGACAGGGGACAAGCTTAATTGAGACGTGTGAATCATACAATTGGGATTGGTGAACGACAAGCATTTGAATATCACATGGACCTGCCTTTCAACTCATCGGCAAGAACTTGGCAGCGATTTAGACTTCGGAACTCTCTTTTTAAGTCCAAGCATTTGGTGGGAGAACAACCTACAAACAGAGGACCCAGTTGAAATCTGAGATGTGTGGATTGGAGAAACTTTTGAAATAACTGGCTGACTTTTTGCTATGGAGGACAGGACTATACATAAATGAAGACTATTCGTCGTCAGGAACAAATCATTTGGATCGAATAGTCTCTTCCCGATGTGCATTTCAGATTTTTCTGCTCGAAAAATCCTGTAAGATCATGCAAGCCTGACAACATCCTTGCGAAGCGTTTAACCCCTTGTTTTTTCTGGACAAAAATTTAGGGGTAGAGGCCAAGATTTCTTTCTTGTACAGAACAAGTTATCTGCACTATTAAAGGAGATTTTATCTTCCAGAACTGAATGTTAAAATCTCAACTGTAAGAAACATGAGAATCTGCATATATGTATGTGTGTCCTTACCTAACTAACTTCCATGTGGTTGCCTTCCTTTTTATGCGGACCCAAAAGAACATAAATTTCTAGGATTTTGTTGCCCAAGTACAAAGATTTCCGGGACAAACCCGCGTGAAGAGGTCGTGAAGTATGTCCTACAGGTAGCCATAGCTCCAACCCGTGACCCGTCCATCTCAAGAACTAATTGGGTTATGAGGGATGACATGCAATCTGAATATGGAAACAAAGAGGGAATGCAGCTGCAATGACAATCCTCAGTAGGCACGTCAATTTCGGGTGCTGACTACCGATGCCACAAATCCTTCTCTGTTCTCCCTGTTTCCTCGGAACAAAAAGCGCATCAAAATCGCACTATTTTTTTGCATCTGTCTGCGTTGAACATTGGCATGATAGCCCCAAATTCCCATTTAACCAAGATCTTATTCCCGCAAACCCATCTTTAGGCGGTCGAAGTAATAATGGGGTTCTGTGCCTTTTTTTCCTCTGTTTTTTCATGCTTCTGCATGAAGTATTTATATTTGCTTTTCTAGTTTTTGTCAAGTTAATTGTTGAATATCGGATCTTTTCTTTTGCATCTTCAGCAACAATAACATGTCGCAAGTGAAATGACCCCCCCCCCCCCCCCAACCAAAAAAAAAGGAACAAATACGTTACGTACAATTCCAAAATTAAAATGTTTACAGTTGGGACGTGTTGTAGGTAAATAACATATGGAAACAGTAAGAAAATGGCTGAACACCATTGTTAGTGGGATTAATGTAACATAGCAATCAGTGAGAAACCAATGAAAGATGAGGAAAAACAAACTATTTGTTTTGGATAAAAAATACGTATACTCGGTACTCCCAACATTCTCTACAGGTCAAAGAGGGAAGTGTACATGAAGTCACAATAAACACTTCCGCTCTTTTTTGAACTCAAAATTGGAGTGATTCTTTTTAGTTCAATGGTGTTAATAAACGAGTACATGTCATCCGGACAAGTCACTTTTGCTTCTTTCTCCATCAGTTTACAGACGGTGGAAATCCCACAAGTTCTGAGACAACTCGATCGTTAGATGATCAATTCAGGCTTTTTCTTCCGCCTGACTTGGCAGATTCTGAACTGAAGGATGCTTCACATGAGCTTGGGAAAAAAATCTCTTGCACAAACTGCTCAGAAGCCTTTTGTACGTCTTCAGGCATTATGGGTCAAAACTGTGCTTTGTGATGGCTATCAGCCTCCACTTCATGCTCTTAAGCCAGAAGTGAGTTCAAGGAAGATATCTTCTCTGCAGGGGATTGTGAGACCACCCATGGGATGGCTATATCCATATTCTTCTTCAGCCTGACTTAGTAAGTCTTGGAATGAAGGTTGGCTCAAGTATGATATTGGAATCACAAACCGCTTCTTTTGGCTCTCCCCAACATAGACTGGCAAATAGCCCTTTGGAACATCTATGGCTTTCGACCCTGCTTGCCTTGCAGTGGTTAGAGTACGTTGAAAACTTTGCTTCGGATGAACAATTCCGGGCAAACGGAAACCCATCACTGTATATTTCTCGAGGAAGAACAAGCAAAGAGATCTCAACAAATTTGCAAAAAACGGTGTTTCCTTGTGAATAGGAAGGCTTGTGTTGGTTCTAAACCCAATACTAGGTGTATATATAGATAAAAAGATATGCAGAAAATCCTCTCACTGAAAATGAGTGGTGATAAGTGAAGACTAAAGAGGTGCAATGACGGCACTAATGAAAGACATTAACATGGACTGTCGTTCCAGCTCCTCAAGAAAATTACGTGATTGGCCAAAATGTTTGCTTATAGAAAAACATCAAGCCCCACTTCTTTATAACAGCCAACAGAGCACCAACTAAAACTCTAGCTATATAGATACACGAAATCTCTGCTGAGACTAAGCGTTTTTAGATTATACTTGCTTGACAAATTCAAATCCTTATTAATGCAACGATCCTATGAAACCGATGCATTAAATAGAAAACCAGTGAAATTGAAAACGGACAGTTGGGATCTCCGCTATGATATTAGGTGAAATTACCACTTATCTCCCAAAAGTTGAACAGAAATATATTTTATTATTTAAATTATAGTTGTAAACCGAAATCTTATTCCATACCCTGATATCTTATACGTCTCTCTAGGACAATCATGGAGTCAGAGTGTATTGACCCTGAGTGGCTATTCTTGGCAGGTCTATAGATAGCACAAGAACTGTAAAGCTGTTGAAATAAAATAAAAGAGAGAAAAATGATTTAGACTAAGAGAGATAGAGAAGAGAAGTGAGACAGAAGATTTAAGTGGTTCGGTCCATAGACCTACATCCGCTGTGAGAATGTCCAAATGGGCAGATGTGTGTACTCACTGGTGTAAGGATGAGATTACATAAAGACTTTATTTATAAGTCTTTGATTACAATAGCCCACATTGCTTTAGCAATGTGAGACTCTAATAAACTCTAATACTCCCCCGCAAACGCAAGGTGGATACACGTTGAGTTTGGACTACAAAAAAAATTCTCTATAAGAAAAAATGGCGCCGGAGGATGGCTGGAGAAGGGCAGACAGTCGCCGGAAGTTGGCCGAAATCTGACTGGAGAGAGGCCGACAATCGCCTGAAGATGGCCGGAGAGGGTCACCGGAATGGGGGATATTGCCGGAAGTTCGCCGGAGGAATGCCGGACGGGGCGTCGGAAGGCCCTAGAGAAGATGCTGGAAGTTTACCGGAATGATGCAGGATGGGCGCCGGAAGGCCCAAGAGAAGAACTAAAATAGGCCGGACTGGACTAGGCCTAAACTAGGTCAAGCTAAGCCAACAAGAGTGCTGACCAGTCTGAGCCAAAATGGGCCACAGAATCGAAATAGCCTCTGAAACCATGTTAAAATAAAATAAAAGAGAGAATAATTATTTAGACTAAGAGAGATAGAGAAGAAAAGTGAGACACAAGATTTAAGTGGTTCGGTCTATAGACCTACATCCACTGTGGGAATGCCCAAATGGGCAGATGTGTGTATTCACTGGTGTAAGGACTAAGGATGAGATTACATAAAGACTTTATTTATAAGTCTTTGATTACAATAGCCCACATTATTTTAGCAAGGTGAGATTCTAATAAACTCTAATAAAAGCAGTAAACTCGAGGATGCAGGGCCGAAGAGAAAAAGAGAAATGAGGTTTCTTTAAGGACATATGTCGTGAGGACTCACATGGTTTTGCCTCACAACTAATCATAAGATCTGACAGGAACATGCTGCGCATTTTCTGCTGCAGTTCATGATGTCCTACCATAGGGCAAACTATGATGACCCACTTGAAATCATATTAATGTATCATGGCCTGTTGCTGTACGTATACCAAGTGCCTTTAGGACAAAGACTAATATGCAGATCATACTTTTAGACACTATTTGATAGACCATTTTAAATGTGTGTTGAAGATTTCGCAGCATTTAGACAATGGCAAGCATTTTGTAACGAGGAGGGATTCCCTCCGAAGGGGAATCCCTCCGGATGCCCGAATGGAGGCAATCCAGCCCTCCATTCGGGCATCCAAGGGCCACCAACCAGGGCAGCCCTGTTCGGGCAGGGTGTGGGTCCCGGGCGGGACCCACACTCCACCTGGTTGGTGGCCCTTGGATGCCCGAATGGAGGGCTGGATTGCCTCCATTCGGGCATCCGGACGGATTCCCTTCGGAGGGAATCCGTTCTCTTTTGTAACAACACTGTCGATGAGATTTAAGTTGACAGTTCATGTCATGATGATGCTTTGAGAGACATACAAATATACAATCGAAGAGGTGGTGATGGATGACCCGGAGCCCCATTTTGAAGGGATGTTTGGTTCAAAAGGAGCACCAAACTGACTGTGCATATAGCAGCTTCTATGATGCTATTACACAGACCCTCATTGACCCCCTGCACCTAACCAGCAAGCCACAGTTTACAGAAATTTTTCATGTCTGTACAGATGCACTCATTGGTCATCCTTATCATTTCTAACCTACAATGTCTCAAAGGTCTATTTGGAAACAGTCTTTCACCTGGCCAAGTTTAAAAGCACTTGTTCTTGGCAGAAAGGCTCTGTAGATAAGACTTAAGCAAATTACACTTCTTGAAAAATTATCAAACATCCCTAGACTGATGACATTTTTTTTTCCTCTAGAAATGATAATTCTTAAATGACGGATTCATGTTTCTCCAAAGTTTGGCTCCGCATTCAACAAAGTCGAATTTATTGATTCAACTTATATGCAACAAGCAGCGAGGCATCATCTTGCAACATACTCTTAAAGTGACCTCCCAATTTAATGAGAAGATGGAAGAATGTTACTTCTATTGCAGGGCCTTCTTCACGACTGTATTCATCATTTCGGACATTTCCTATGTATATAGAGAAGTGCTAAACAACTCATCTACTTGTTCAGGATTTAGCTGATCTAAAGCAGGCATTTCAGCAAGTTGAGACCCTGTTTTGGATAATTGGTGGGGGCCTGAAGTCATCAGAGTGATACGGAGAGGTTGGTTGGCTAGTTGGCACAAAAAAAGCCACTAAAAACACAAGACCAAGTTCAATGCTTCGGTGGACAAGCAAAAAGAATCTTAAGATCTTCTCCAATCCAGAAATCTCCGTGACTCCCAAAACAACACGGATAGCATCAAAAAGCTAGTCTGCTTTATTAATACAAAACTGGGGGCATGTACCCATGTATATATGATTCTGCAAGTTGATCTCTCCTTTCTCTTACTCAAAATGGTAGGGTACGATCTCTTGCACAAGACAAGGCAGACCATGTGAACATTCAAACAACTTCACTTAATATGTCTCATCATTCTCTTCATCCAATCTCTCTCAATTTTATCCAGCTTCAGGTTTGACTCGGCCTCTATATAAGTATGGCTATCAAATATGCCGTTTTAACTCAAGGCTGCATTGAGCATTCGATCACTAAAGCTGTTCTATTATCCAATCAACAGCTCTCTTCCGAAAATGGGTATCCGATTGGTGGGGATAGCGCAAGCAAAGCAGAAGCTCCAGCGAACTCTTTCAGGAAGAATTGGGATGGTTTCAGCCACCAGTGCTGATGTTCCTAAAGGCCACTTTGCAGTTTATGTTGGAGAATCAGCTCACAAGAAGAGGTTTGTGGTTCCAATATCATACTTGAACCACCCTTTGTTCCAACACTTGCTGAACCGGGCTGAGGAAGAATTTGGATATGATCATCCTATGGGCGGTCTCACAATTCCATGCAGCGAGGAATACTTCATTAGTCTAACGTCAGCCATAACTTGCTGACAAATAGGGAAAACCCAAGAGAGAGACAGAGAGAGAGATCAGACCAGCCCCTTCAATTTTGTGTGATTCTTGCTAATACCATTCGTGCAAGTCTTGTAAATGTAAATATTTTGTTCACCGTCGGTTGGATCTAATATTACAAGCCATTGAACAAAATTTTGGGAGTTGTGTGTCAGCGATCGAAGACTTTTTTTCATTTTTTTATTGGAGAATAAGTAAATATTTCATTAATTTACTTGTAATCATTTACTTAGAATCCTATACTACGTAGGAACCAAACAGGAAAAATGAACTTGTTACCATAATCATCAACTCCAAATTAGTTGAAATACTATTTTTGAGAATCTAAGACTAGGATTGATGCGGAGTATAGTGTTGAAATAGGAATGAGATAGAGAAATCAAGAAATAATAGAGAAGAATAAAGTCATGGAGAAGTGGAAAACACCACATTTGAGTGCAAAACATAGTAGCCAATAGACTTTATAATTTTAGTCTCAATAATTTAAGGCTATGTTTGGTTTGACTTTGAAACTATTTTTTGTGTTTGATTTTTTTGGAGCTAGTGTAGATTCTATTGAGATTGGTGAAAATTTTGTTAAAAGTTGTTGGAGTTTATAAAAAGTTATTGGAATTAATGAAAAAGTAATTGTGAAATTTTTTGAAAATGTTTTGAGAACAAATCCAAACATAGTCGGTTCTCACAAACCTTAAATAGAGAACAAAAGGTCTTACTTAAACTCTAAAAGCTCATGGGCTAAAGCCTAATAAAACATAATAACTACCAATCTATAAAAATATAAATCGCAACCAAATAATGTAAAAAAAATTAATTTAAATGTCCCCATTAAGGATTCTGTGCAATTTCTTACCTGAATTGCATCATTCGAAGAGAGAAAGACATAACAAATGTACTCCATTGTAGAGCATATGTTGTCTAAAACTTTACATGAGTAACATTAAATAGTGTAGGGTCTACCTATTATGTCTATCTCTCGTCAAATTGCACTATACAATTCGAATATGAAATTGGAGAGAATCCTAATTCTAAAATTTGTATCTCCCGCATCACTACTCCAATCATTCCCACAAAGGTACATGACATGCACATCCCTTTATCTGATATGCAGCTAATCTTAACCTCTTCATCCTTATTCATTCAGATTCTCGATCGCTAATCCACCCACATGATAATATGATAATAGTAATTTATTGTTGCTCCATAACATTATATTATTCCTTTCTGTCTTCTTTAGTTAGCCATAGCTTTAATTGTGATCCAAGTTGGGATTAGGCCGAAGAAGGCTACAACTTAGCTTGTTGGGCAAAAGTCTGTGGGCGCATTCATCGAAACGTTTACGTTGAAGGCCCAGTTCAAAATATCTATAACTAGGGTTGTGCATAACCGGTGGCGGTGGCGGTTATGCCCTCCACCGCCCCCGCCACCGTTAAGGGAAGAAATCGGCCCCTAACGGTGGCGATAGCGGTTACTGCCACCTACACCGTAGATCACAAAAAATACAAAAAAAAATCACATTCACAACAGAGCACATCGCAAAAGATTTTCAAATATCAACAAATCCACACGCTATTATGCAAACCCAGCAGCAAATATGAACCAAATCGCAACAAATCCACATGTTATCGACAAAATGAACCAAAGCTTTTCAAATCGCAACAAACTCACACGCTATCAACAAACCCACACGCTATCTCCATCGTCTTTTCACAAATTGCAACAACACTGGAGTGAGAGAGAGAGAGAGAGAAAGCAAGTATAGGCTAGAGAGAGAGAAGTGAGAGAGGGAAAGGAGGAGATAGGCGCCGATCGGGGAGGGGGAAAAGAGAACAGAGAAATTTTAGGGGAGGGGGCTGTCGTCTACAAAAATGGGAAGGAGAAAGGGGCCTCGAAACTTTTAGGGTTCGGGGCCCCTCAAACAACGACGTTTCTCTTTAAAGAGAAACGTTGTCGTTTGTATAAAAAATGAAAAAAAAAATGTAAACGGTTTTAGCGGTGGAAACCGCTATTGCAACGGTTTCCACTGCTACCGCTGAAATCCCCACTCCACGGCAAAATCTGGCACCGTAACTGGTGCCACCGTGGGGCGGGGAGCGGTTTGCGGCACTGGTACCAGTGGCACAACCCTATCTATAGCCCAACCTGGGTGGGTCGGATTAGCTCTATATTGAGGGTTGCCCTGTGCAGCGGTACAGGGGCGTAGAACCTGACCTTATATTGGACTTGTTTGAACTCCAAATAATTGGGGCCAATTATTTGGAGTTAATATTAAAATATTTATCAATTAATTTTTTTATTATAATATTTATTAAAAATCTTCTGTCTCTTTACTTTTTCACCGTCTACCATAACTTTTTCACAAATTCCAATATTTAAAATTTTCACTAATATTTCTATAGTGACATAAAAGTACTGTTTTTTTTTTTGCTGGCCATGACTTGACAAGACTTTAAAGCAAAGGATATAATTAGATAGCGACTGATAGTCATGGTTGGCGTCACACTCCCATTCCCGGCAGGAACTGGCAATAATTTCCGTATTTCCGGGAAATAGTTTCATAGGAATGCATGTACTTGCTGAACTCTGCCATTTTCTAATGCATACGAGTTCTAGTTACAGGAGGCCTAATCTCACATTCTCAAGGCATGTGAGCAGAGCGAGTTTCTCTGGGTAATGGGGTAACAAAAACAAATGTGCATGACAACTAACTGAGACAGAGATAGGTGTATCCTTAAGGTACAGAGAGAGAGAGAGAGAGAGCGGAAGATCAGAAGCAGGAGAATTATAACATGGATCCTTGGATGAATTCGCGGATCTAGAGCAACTACTCATTGAGGGACTGACGTCGAGGACATGATTAATTTCCAAAACCTGAGAGGAGCAGGTGGTTTTCTTTGTGGAAACGGTGGGCGAATTGGCTAGTTTCAGTATCGTTATGGCCCTTAGGCCTCATGGGACCCTTCAGTACCAAGTTGGGAGCGTGACAGTCGACAGAGCCATGTTCCTAAATCCTACCATGCAAGGACAACGTACATGTTGAGAGTACCCACACATGCATCATGCATGCAACACCTTTATCTCCCATAAATAAGCAAACCCCATTTTTCTTGAAGAAGCATCCTTAGCTAGCTTGCGTCCGTGCTTTTCAGCAAAGAAAAATATCCGAAGCTCTTTGTCTTTGTTAAACGGGAATTCATCAACATGGGTATTCGTCTGCCGGATCAGGTGGTTCTTCATGCTAAGCAAATTATGCAAAGGCGGTCTTCGTCCAGGCATATTAACCAAAGGTCGGCCAGGGTTGATGTTCCGAAAGGCCATTTCGCAATTTACGTAGGATAAGTGGAAGAGAAGATCAAGAAGCGCTTTGTGGTTCCAATCTCCTACTTGAAGCATCCTTTGTTCCAAGACTTGTTGGGTAAAGCTGCGGAAGAGTTTGGTTTCGATAATCAGATGGGAGGTCTCACAATTCCATGCGCTGAAGAGTATTTTATCAATCTCACTTCTCGTTTAAATATCTCCAGGAGTCAATATATAATGTCGATATTTTTTTTCTTCCTTTTTCGGTATGTTTAAAGGAGCTAGCTAGCACATCCAAAACTCCTGGTTCGAGAGATTTGAAAGTGCAAGTGCAACCATTATATATGTTAATAGAATGCTGAGAGAAAATATTTTTATTTATCTTAAGAATCATTATTGGTAGAAATTAAAGGACGACGTCGTTATAGCACTATATATATATATATTCCGTAAGTAGCTATAGATATATATAGCTCGTAATTTGTAAATTTGTAATAAGAAAAATTATCTTACACCAAATTATAGGTTTCTAATCTTGCATCCAACATGTGGTAGTAGAGTCCCAACGTACACGTATGAAAAATGTGAGTATAATACGAAACAAAAATAGGCATTAAAATATTTTTTGACCCAATATATAATTAATCACACTCGTTTTTACTTAGTTGCGCGGGGAAGTTGTTAATATAATAGAATTGAACCATAAAACAAACCCTTATTGGTTAGAAAACTTGTATTTAAATATATTATCATTTATTTAATTATTATGTAAGGGATAATTAAGATAGCAATATCGTTTTGATAAATTAATATATTAAAAAAAGCCTTCAAAATTATTGATCATATTATATATATATATACACGAATGGAAGCCACACTGTACGTACGTACGCGTCTCGTTCAAATCTATGCATGGCAGAATTTGGGATATAAAATCGATACAGATCGACACTGTGGGAGTGCTACCAGACCTTTCTCATAACAACGAAGTGAATTGCACTATATATTAAGTTTTGTAACAGATCGAGATATTTGAATATTCGGAAAGTGATAGATCAATATATATTCTCTGTTAGGGGTGAACAGAACCGGACCGCAGACCGGACCGGACCGGACCGGATTTCCGGTCCGGTCCGGTCTTTTTTCTTAAATGCGGTCCGGTCCGGAACGGACCGCATTTATTAAAAAAATAAAAACATATTTTTTTTTATATTTTTAATACAAATTATAAACATAAAACGTTTAATTTTTATCTAAACTAAAACTTAACATTTTTATATACACTTCCCATTTGAAATTAACCTAAAAAAAATTTTGAAAAAATTTTAAAAAATTGAAAAAAATTAAAAAAAATTAAAAAAAATTAAAACCGGTCCGGACCACTTAAGTGGTCCGGACCGGACCGCATTTAGTGAAACCGGTCCGGTCCTATATTATTTAAGGACCGCAATGCGGTCCGGACCGCAATGCGGTCCGAAAAACCGGACCGCATTCCGGTTGTGCAGCCCTATTCTCTGTATAAGCTTTTACCAAATAAATTTTTTTGAGAAATCATGTCACCTCTAATATTAATAAAAACATTTTAGAAAGTCCACTAATAATTTTTTCAACTCTAATACTAAAGACAGCACAAGAGATTTTTTTTTAGTTCTGACCGTCTTATGGTTAATTAAGTGTTGGATTTAGTCTCATATTCGTTGTGGAATGGGTTGGTGGTCAGTTTATAAGTACGAGAGAAAACCTCAAATTTTGAACTAGCTTTTGAGATTGAGAATGCACGGGTTATCTTTTTCCAACCTAAATTCTGATGTGTTAGGGAAAAATTGTTAGAATTAGTCTCACATCGATGCTAGAAAGTTAGGGACTGATGTTCAGTTTATTACCTCACCTCTCAAGTTTTTGCACTCTCAAAAAGTCGATCGGTACGTCTCATTCAATGATAATCATGGGAATATCGCAGATTGTACAGCGATGGGTCATAACTCTGACATTCTTGTGGGCAGTACTTACTCATGAACTGATGAACTGTCTCTATATGCCTTTGCATTGGTTTTTGTTTCTATCAGAGGGTTCTGCTCATTCTATCAGAGGAGGATGAACATCTCATTAATGCTCTATCTGAAGAAGATGAACATCTCATGAAAACTCAATCGGAGGAAGATGAACAACTTATCAAAGCTCCACGAAAGTATTGAGTGTGGAGTCTCCTCCTCGATCGATATGATAACAGAAATATATTTGAACCATTTCCTTTCTTCTTTCCAGCTGGATACAACTATATGTGATAATTATGCCATTTGTTGTATCAATATGCTAATTGCTCTAATCCTTAGTACGTTACAAGTTCCATATGTTTTTTTTGTAAGTACAAGTTCCATATGTTCAATTTTGAGTGCTTCAAAATGAATGGAAAGCTACCAAAAGAAGGTGCATTCTTTGGACTCATAACTGCCAGGGTATAACATTAACTATTGAGAATAAGAGAAGGGGAAACTTGTCGTGGACAAATGTTACATGTGCAATATTGTGATAAGATGGTGGATCCTCTCTTCTTTATATTATAATATGGCTAGTCATCGTGGTCATTTTT
The DNA here is from genome assembly GCA_963930655.1 of Myrica gale. Taxonomy (NCBI): domain Eukaryota; kingdom Viridiplantae; phylum Streptophyta; class Magnoliopsida; order Fagales; family Myricaceae; genus Myrica; species Myrica gale. The sequence continues at coordinate 7,950,922 of OZ005606.1, read as the reverse complement.
CCTAATTTTATTTGGAGTGCATTGTCGAACGGTAATCAGTATTTATTGTACACATTTTTTAATTTTTTTAATGCTTTTAGTTCTTAATTTTCGACATTGTAACTCTAAGACAATTTTTTGCATTACGAAAGATTTTTTTTTTGTCATTTCGACTTTCAAGTTCGACACCCTTAAATTTTAATCCTAGTTCTGCCATATGCAAAGAGTACTCATGAAGATAAGTGTGATCATGAGTTGCTGGTAGAAGTCTAGCACCTTGTTCCCGGACCGTTACTGATCATCACACTGCCGAATCCGCGCGAGTTGTATCAGATTAATTAAGACCGCACATATCCGTACGTACCAACAAGTGCCGCTAACAGTTTTCCCTGCGAACAGTACTATATATATCCAGAAGCCGATCGACTCACAAGAAATGCCAAACTCATCCCATAGAATGATAAGGCTAAGGGGTAATAATGCCCCATCAGCGATAATTAGTACACAAGATGTACAAGGCGGTTTGTGTGTTTTCTGTACTGTACGTGGACCGCTTGAAAAGATCAGGTATGAGCAGGCAGGTCTAAGGGGCATTTACTAATCTGTTCTTCTGTCTTAAAGTTGGGCTGATTATTGGGGCCGTCGCGCACATGATCGGCTTCCTCTAGGCCATGCAGAACATTTGTTGTTGCACAAAAAGTCATCACATGGGTATGTTGCTCTTTGTTTTCCCAATGTACGGCCAACTGTTTTTTAAGCAGTAAAGCTAGGAAAATCAGTGACGCCAGCACGGGTTTTTGATTGGCCTGTGAATTTCAACCATACAAATACAAGTGGGTCTGCTGCAGCATACATAAGTTGGTGGATAAACATGGTGAGGGAAGAGAGAGAGAGGCTGGAGCTAATGTCTGAGCAAAGCCATGTGAGCCTTTGATGAAGTAGGCCCTCTTAGAGAGAGAGAGAGAGAGGCTGGAGCTAATGTCTGAGCAAAGCCATGTGAGCCTTTGATGAAGTAGGCCCTCTTCGCATACCTAACAGCCAGTCTCCCAACATTTCTGAGTCCCACTAGACTGCGCTGAAAAGTTATCACAACCCAATCCTTGATGATTATAAATACAAACACCAAAGAAGCATTCGAACTCCAAAGCAGTCGGTCATAAACTTGTTAAAGAGCTACCTACAGCTGCCACTGCTAGTTCGAATCGAATCCCACCTGCATCCACTCTCTGTTTTCACACCAATTGTGCTAGTAATGGGAATGCGTCTGCCATCCTTGGTTCTCAGCGCCAAGCATCTTCTCAAACTGCACTCTCTGCATACCAGAAATCATTCAGACGTTCCAAAAGGCCACATTGCAGTCTATGTGGGAGAGATCCAAAGAAAGCGGTTTGTGGTTCCCATATCTTTCTTGAACCATCCTTCTTTCCAAGACCTGCTCAACCGAGCTGAGGAAGAGTTCGGATTCAATCATCCAATGGGTGGTCTAACTATTCCATGCAAAGAAGACGCCTTCATTGATCTCACTTCTCAATTGCAAGCCTCGTGAAAGATCAAGAACATGGAGCACTCCTCCACAATTTTGACAATTATTTTTTTCTTGTATAGTACAGCATGTACTTTTCTGTTTAAACGGGTTGACAGAGCGAGAGTGCCTTGCTCTCCCATAAAAACATCGACTGGAAATGAAGTTATCGCTTATGAAATCTCTACATGACTCCTTTCCGTCAGTTTATCTAGCTTGTACGTTTGAGATGATTGTACATTTAACTGCGCTCCGATACTTCAAGGGCACTGAGAAACCAAGAGCACGTACAGTTTCTTAAGCCAAACCTGTTATGGTTAAAATTACAACTTAGATCACCAAGTGTTTGTCGAAAGTCTTTTGTTGAGAGGAATAGTTTTGGCAGCATTATATGTTAAGGTCTATGTTATAAAAAGAGAATATTAGTTTGACACCCAATTTGCATTTTCCCCAAAAACCACAGGCTGATGCACCATCGCGCCTGAGAAGTGGAGTGGGAAAGCTTTAGTCCATGCGATGTTTGATTGCCTGGCTAGCTTTATAATTGCAATGCAAACTTCCTCACCACTGTAAACAATCCATAGATAATTCAATTGGAAGTAACTGGAGATTACAGAGCTTTGTAGCTGAACTGCTGAAGAACGATTCATTTAGATTACAAAGCCGAAACTTTTCCAAAACATTCAAATGTGGAAGTTCCCGGTTCACGTGTTCTATATCGAGACCATCAAAGCGCCCCAGGAAAATAAAAATCCCCCAATACTCCAGTGAAAGACTGTTTTTAGCTTTTCCTTCACAGTTAGACATGGGTATTATTTGCCTCTGATGGTTCTTTATGTCAAATAGATTCTCAAAACTAGCTTTAACCTTTTGTCAAAGAGCCTTTTGCAGTTCTTGGGTGATAGCCGTACAAAACGATTTGATGATTCTGCTGCCCGTCGAGAATCATATCGTTATTTCATATATCCTTCGTTGCAAAGATCATATAAAACCATAGACTATTCGCAGTATCGATCATTTTCTTGTAATTGAGGGTCAAACGTGCTAGGAGGATCAACCCCCTCGCTCATTGCACTGAAGAACCCTCAAGTCTTAGCAAAGCTGAAAACCACAATGGCTCTCTTAACTACTATAGCTCAGGATTGAATCCTGATGTAGGAAAGGATGGGACAATACTGCGCGCCTGATTCAACATCTTGCAATCAGGTTCCTCGGAATTGTCAACACCATCTCAATGAATATGTCGTTTATTTCCACTCTGCTTTCCAAACAAAACAGAGAAAGAGCTTTGCCAAGTAGCATATAAGAGTTAATTGACATTATTGCTTACACAACTGCAGCATTAGAATACAAAATTGTACATTTATTCAGCCTCGTAATGCCTGATTAAAGAGGGAATAACTGAAGCTGCAGCCAACTAAAAAGGCAGTATATAGTGAGCGTGTAACAAATGATCTTGTAATTCAAGATATATCTCAAAATGGACAAAATAAGCTATCAGCTCAATACCCTGCAGTTTCTCTTTCCATGAATTGGTGTTGAAATCCAAATCATGACCCTATAACTAAATGCATCTCCAAATACAAACATGCTTATAGTGAATTGCCTAGACTCGAAGAAGGCTGTACTCGCTTCGTTTTCCCAAGCTCCCATTGTTTTTTCTTCCTCCAAATTTGTAGAAAGAAGGCACTAACAATGCCTAATAATGAGGGTCAAAATTTGAAGAATGGAGTGGCAAGTAGAGTAGGACAAGCATTGATTGACCTGTTAGTGGCATCCGCTTCTGCAAGAAAAATTGCACAAGATACCAAGTCTCCTGTTAGGAATAAGTAGATTTTACAACCTCAGTCCAAGGACAGATTTCCAGTTCGAATGTTGCGCTGTTGATGGATTATTCCTTTTCCTAGTCGTGACTGGGATGAGAATGGGCTCCATTCTCCTGGTTTCCCTATGAAAGGAGAATCGAGCTTCGGCTGAAACCATCTTCTCAAGGTTAGCCCATTGATTCTGATTTTCCCATACGATTCATTTCCGTGGTACTGGAGCCCAAGTCTTCGCAGCAATGCTGCAACTACCTGGCTAACCCTGTCATGGTAATGATATGAAGACATTTCAATCAAGGCACATAATGGACGAAATAAAGGAAGCACAACAAAAACAGACTCCCTTTTCAATAGATTGTTTATTCTACAAACGCAAACTTGAATGCACTCCAAGTATGCAGGAAGGATACACTGGAGACAGAGCTAAAGTACCAATTAGCAAATAGGTCAAAAGAGGGAAAACCAATTTCCACAACATGCCCTAACAAACTATGGTGTCTATTTCTTGTTAAAACATCAATAAGTATGTTAATATTCATGCTTAATACGGAGGGTATCACATGAACAGGCTCCAAGAGAGCTACGAGCTATTATTGTCTTTGCAGATTGTGTTCCAAAGTGTTGGCAAGTGACTCTCTTTAGATTCTCCTAAATGAAACCTTTCAGAAAGAAGTGGCATTGACAACTCAGTGTCTACAACAGCGAATGATGTACAAGCTATTCTCTAATTGCCAAGTGTCATAACTTTTTGTATGATGCGTGGCAAGTTGTGATTGGGTGAAAATAAATTCTGTTAAATCACTCTAACAGAGTTAGGTTGAGTGATCTATTATACTAACGGCCAAAACCTAGTAAGTTTTAAGATTTTTTTAGAAACCAATGAGTTTTTCAGAATCACGTCAAAACCCAGTGAGTAAATATAAATTAATTGAAAAGAGTGGAGTCAAGATTTTCAACTCATGCAGCTACTATGGTAACAGCTGGCGTTTTCATGATAGCAAGGTGCTCCCCTTTAAAAATTAACAGCTAATTGGTGCAGAATGTTGTGATGGCAATTACTTGGTGTTTGTTAACCAATGACTATATTAAAGTAGGCATTGTCGTGGTCCAATAATCCATCAGTGCAATTTTGGGTATCTTGACTTTAAGTTGTCTGAACAAACCAAATCTAACCAATCACACATGTCTCAAAACCTAGACACAAGTTACTGAAAACAAAACTAATTTAACTGCGTACTGTAATTACTAACAAGCTCTTCCCACCTTGCTGCAAGATTGATCGTCTTCTCCCCCTTGGGAGACAAAAATTGTGTCTTCTCCACAGGCAGTAAAATGTTGATGTTAGGTAACTTTGCACCTGCAGAAATTTTTAAGCAAGAACGATGAATTTTATGGCGTAGTATGATAAGATATAATTTCTACCGAGTCCTCATGAGACTAAAAGGCAGGACTATGACTCTAAAGGCAACATTGTAAATTCAACCTTAGCTCATCTTGGATGAGTTTGCAACTTACACTACTATCTTAGGATTCACCTCAAGCTTCAAGTAAACTTGACAGAGTAGTATCAGAATAATCTATTGAGAAGGGAATTCACATTAAAGACATCTTTCACTGGGACGTTTATACTCGAACAAAATCTATCCTTTCAATTTCTGATGCTTTTCACAAATACATCCACTTAGATTACTTTCTGGGTGACAACTAACTTATAGGCCGAATCTGGAAAAAGAAAGTATAGTAGGGTTAGATCACAATACCAGCAGCAAGCCGATGCTTGAGACTTTTCAAAACAGTTAAGAGGTAGACCTGGAAAGTTTTCATAGGATTTCAGTATTCTGAATTCATGACTTATGATAGCACATATATCTTGATTAAAATTTGTGTGGGCACGGAAGAGAGAGAGAGAGAGAGGCAGCAGCATAGGTCGTTAAGATATTAGAAACATATTCGAGGTAATATGCACAAGGAAGTCATAAATATAGTCATAAATATTCAAAAATAAGAAGAAAGAAATACAAATGCATAGACAAACCAGAGAGTATTAAGAAAAGCAGGTCTGGTTGTTCAAAATGAAAGGCCCAACTATAAAAGAATCCAAAAGTTTCAAACAAAACGTGTCTGAAGAATTTTTAAGGAGGCATATACTTTCAGTTTTATATTTCCTCCCTCATTCACCCCTGCTCCTGCCTCCTCTCTTTTCTCTTGGAATCTTCAATGAAAATAGGGCTTCTCCAATAAAAACCCAAAATTAGTGTAACCAATATGATCACTTGAACGTATTTTTTGCAATGTTAGAGAGACAAACTCACCTTAGCACTATGAGTCTGCAAGTTTCTTACATCAACAACAATAGGACTTTCCTTGAAGGATATGCATGGAATAATTCCGAGGGAAGCAGCTTCCTATAATTTGAAAAAAATATCAGCAGTTCTCATAGGAAATTTTCATAATCAATGAATTTTGGATAAGCATAAAAGCAATCTCAGCTCCTCCTGACCTCAACCAATGAAAAAGCACGAGGGTCATATTGTCCAAACCCGTCTATCAACGAACAGAGGTTTGAGAATCTTGATGTGTCAGCACTAACTCCCAGATTCTCAATGAGTTTATTTTGCAAGGACGCATCAGATGGGAGCTGCAGGCATCCTAAAACTTGTGATAGAACTTCAATGGTAGGCATTCCGCCAGCTACAATTGCGTCACGGTATGCCATTAAGGCCACTGATGTCCTGAAGAAAGAGGGGAAAAAGGTGCAGTAGTATAGATAAGAGACAGCACAAGAGTCCAAAGCAACAGCTTCATGATAAATGCCTCCACTACAGATAACTACTGCAATTACAAGTGTCAAGTTGGATGAAATTAGAGATTCAGAAAGACAAAGGAGCGCATTTCAAATAAGTTCAACCCAATATCATCACTAAAGTCTCAACCACATATATTTGCTTGCAAGTTGCCATGATTGAAGCACTTGCTAAAACAATATTTGCAGCAGTCAAAAAGACACAACGCACCATTTATTGTCAACTTGTGGCCATCCTGAGTCAGAAGACAAAACAGGCTCACCAAGTGTACGAGCCTTCTCAAATCTCCGTAAGCACATACCTTCAAAGAGATGAAATTTAAATGATTCATTCTTAACAAGACAAAATAAAAGGATTTAGGTGTTCAAAACATCAAGTGGAGTTGAGCCAGAAAGTAACCAGAATCTGTGACCTCTTTACACAGAACTCAGATTGGAAAAGAAGCTACAAACAACATTAATGACTCAAATATCACAAAAATTAATCGGACGTGTTACAAATCTGATCTCTTACATTCATTTAAGGGGGATTGGAGAGAGTGTTTCTCTATATCCAGATTTTGGAAGCGATAAACTTAAACTTGTATCTTAGTTGCAGCATGTTATACTGTTCTGCATGTGCTTAAGAAATTATTCTTTTTCACTCTCTTACTGATCGATCTGAAAAACTCTTTAAGTTGTACATTATACTACTTCGAATCTAAAGAAGATCCTGCATAGTACATATGTGCTCTACGAAGTCAGAATATCATTTTGTGCTATGAAATTCACTCCAAAAAAAAAAGGTGACAAAGAATCTACACATTTCTAATAGATCAAAACCACAAGTTGTAAAACATAGTTAACTGAGGGAAATCAACCATCGGGCCAGAAATGGCAAAGCCTACGAACTCACCAATTATGCATCTACACATGACAAGGTTAGGGCTTATCCCATCCTTTTTGGCTTGAGAAAGCAGCATGAGGCCTGCTTCTGGATCATCTTTCCTATAAAAAAAGGTTGCAACAAAACAATATTTTCAAATGAAGAATGAAGTTCACCTCAAAAATACAATTGTAAAATTGGTGCTTCTCAATATCTAATAAACTCTGGAACGCTTACTTTTCACTTGCCACTAGAAGTATGGAATATGTAATGCAGTTAGGTGACAGTCCTAGTCCCTTCATACCAGACAGAATTTCCAAAGCCTTCTGCAATTGATCCCCATCACCTGCAATGAAGTTCCATTGTTTGAGTTCTTGAAAATTTTCATCAGACTTATAGTCAGGATTATTCTGGGAAACAAAGCGTCAAAGCCAATAAGGACTAACACAAGGCAGTGATCAAAGCATTCACTGTTGAAACAGCTTGCTTCAATTTCATAGACTTGAGATCCTCATATAGCTCCAATGCTTTCTGCCAGTTTTTTGCCTGAAACATGGGTTGCGCAACTTTGAAAACCACACCAAAGGTATTGTAGAACTACCAGATGAGACATACATTGCAACAGGCTCCCATCAAAGAACTATATGGTACAATTCCAACATGAATTCCTTCATCCCTGGCTTTTTGTAAGATTTCAAAGGCAGCATCCAGCTTTCCAGCATGGCCTGCAACATCTACTAGTGCACTGAGAAACATCTGCATCATAGGACCAAAATTTGAGTAAGCAATCACACAACTATGTGGAAGTGGATGGCTTGTCAACAATAAAGAAACACAAATGCCAACTTGCAAACTGAGAGATACACTGTTTGTCCTCTTCCACAATCTACCCAGAAACCAAATTGTGACTTATTCCCTTTCTTTTACAGAACTTAAAATGACCTAGACTAACTAACATTCAAGAGGTTACCAATGTTGTCATCAATTCACCACTCTCAACAGATGACATTATCAATCACAAACAGCAGTGCACATCTCTACATTTCATGCAAAAACAAACAATGCTAACAACAGGTACCTCGTCAGGGATCACTTCATTCTTAGTCATGTCAGCATACACACTGCAAGCAAATTCCCAATCTCCAGTCTGGCTGCAACAATTAACGGCGATGGTGTAAACCTCTGGAGTACCCTTAATATTATATTGATGAATCATCTTATACACTTCTCGCGCCCGATCGACCTATAATCAAAAACACCAGTTAAATGTCATCTCCAAATGGCGACTCCAAGAAACATGTAAGAAGAACTGCATGCCTAATAACTGCACTTAAATGACCATTCAATTCTTGTGATAAAATGATAAACCCACCTGACCAGCATGTGCACATGCCTGTATTAAAGCACCAACAGTGATATGATCAGGATCTATAGGCTGTGTCTCAGCCCCCATTTCTGCTAACACATCAAAAGCACGATCCACTGCCCCTGATTGACCGCATGCAGTAATAAGTGCGTTGAATACAACTCGGTCTGGCTTCACTTTCTACTGCATGCAAGATCCTTTTAGGATGAAGACTTGATTGATAACCAAGGAAGAAGTAAACAAGAAAGTGCCATCACATTCTCTTGCTTAAACAACAATTGAGATGTAACAACGAATTAACAGATTGGCATCAGCACTAATGAAGACAGATAAATTGTTTCTACAATCTTACCTTGGACCTCATTATTCCATAAGCACCAAATGCCTTGGCCACCTGACCAGCTCTGGCACAACCATCAATAAGGGCTCCATATGTATGAACGTTTGGTTCTACTCCAGTATTAACCATTTCATGAAACACCTAGGTGGAGAATTTTGATGAATTTACTGAATAGGGCAATCCAAGGATAAGGACAATGATACAATAATTTATCAAAATCTAAAACAGAGGATGAGTGAAGGACTTTTGAGTTTCAAGTTGTAAGCAACAAATGCATTTAATAATATTGATCCGAGCCAGGAGGGAAGGGGAGAATCATCAAGTATTCATAAATAGAAAAGAAGACAAGATTAGAAATGCAGCTGAGATGTATAGAGACACCACCTATATCATTTATTTTTTAAGGTTTACATGGAGAAAAATTTCAGGCCAATGGATTTCAAAAGCTATAGATACCTTGCAGCAAGATTTCAGCTTCACTCTCAAGCAGTAAAAGTAAATACATAAATAGATTTCCATCTAGATATAAAGAAAACTAGATTGTAACTATTAGTTGCCCATACGATGTTTAGTGAGAATATAATCTGAATAGGATCAAGGCAATAGATTACTTTACTAACAGAGACTTCCTAAAAAAACAAAAGGAAAGGTATCCAGCAAGCAAACCCTAGACAATGATGCTATATATTGATGGTAATCTAGACAAAAATAAGCCAAGAAGGAAGATACCATACTTCAAACATTGCATCAACTTTCCCACTTTTGGCACAAGTTGAGATCAGAGTAGTGTAAAGTTTGCAATCAGCTTTCAGTCCAGCTTCCTGGACAAGTCGCAGAACTTGGAAAGCTCCTAAATGCACATATATCATGAATTTTAACCATATTGATGACAAACAATGAAAACTATATCCGAAAAAAAAAAGACAATGATAAAGAAACTTACCGTCTGAATCTTGGGAACTCCCACACACCGACATGAGCATATTAAATGTACTCATTGTTGGATTTGGAATCAGCTTGGTGTAACGAAATGCTTCCTTAACAGCTTTTTGAATTTTACATTTTTCAAAAAACCTTACATGATAAACCTGAAACCAAAGAATTCGATGAATTAGAGTAATTCAGAATTCAATAGTAGAAAATTAACAGCAAAAGAATACAGCTACCAGCTCACCTTATTCATATCTAACAAACCACTACTTTCCATGTCTTCGAGCAATTCTACACACTCAGTTACCCTGATAAACCCATATCAGGAAGGATAAGCTCTTAATACTTAAAAGAATAACTACTTGACAAAGGAAGGTTGGTACAGACACCATCATTTATGGACTATTACAGAACTCTGCTTCATGCTTACCTCCCAACATTTAACTGCCTACATGCTTACCTCCCAACTTTTAGCAATCGATTGTAAACACGAAGTTTTTCAGAAGAATGCTTTTTGTCTGCAACTTGTATCCCATTTGGGTGGGGGAACTGGGAAACAATTTTATGGGTTTCTTGAGGCAGATGTCCAATCTCCCTGTCTCTGGGAAACCCATTGCCTTTTTCCAAATCTCTTCTTCCGTCAGGAAGGCCTTCCATATAACTTGCAACAGCTCCTTTTCTTTCCACACATTCTGAATCAACAAACATCCTTTATACAAAGTCAAAAATCCTGCACCGATTGCTACAATATGCAAGCAAGCAAGCCATAGAAGAAACTTTACACAGAGAACAACGTGGATACAAATGAGATCATAACTTTCATATCATCCATGGCATTACCTGCTGACTGAAGAGAAACCCGTGCAGATAATTCTGATCCTTTTGGTGCACAGTTCCTCGACAATGAATGATATTTATTCTTATTCACAAGAGAGGCACGAGGAGAAAATGATTGGAAAGTACGTGAATTCACCATAGATTTTGCCAGAGGCTCGTTTGCCTCATAGAACATGTAAAGCTCTTCTCTACCTGATACTCCAAGAAAGACATGACCGTTAACGGTTTTGCCTTCTTGACCATTTTCATCATCGCATTTTTTCACTTCTGCAGGTGAATTATTTGTGTAGACAGTAGCAGCACCAAGGTGAATATTACCCACTAGAGTAGGCAACTCCAGATCAGATGCTATTTCCTCTTCAGATTCTTCAACTTGCAATGCATTTATTTCTTTGGTGGAAGTAAGAGATTGTAGAGATTGTACCGTACTCGAGTCAAAGAAGGTCAGTGGAACTGATTGAGCTCTAACTCCAGGTTCTTTTGAATGCAAAGAATTAGTAGAAGTAGATGTCGTGAGAACATCAGAACTAGATGGCAGTAGTGTTTTACTGACAAGAGCCTTGTCATCAATCAAAGCAGAGAAATCTGTTAAACCTGTACTTTCTTTTTCTTTACGAAGTTTCCCAAACTGTAGAATCTGGCTTTCAAAGACCCAGTTTATTACATCTTGTGCATGCCCAAATAAAGCAAAATTCAGAGCTCCCGGCACCTATAATCAGCAAAAGATGAGCAAAAACCTCTTTGAAGCTACAGGATTGATCACAATATAGCAACAAATTATTAGTATGCATACCGTACAATCCCATTAAGGAAAGAAAGGAAATTATGATAATTTTATCTCAAATTCAAAGGTCCCGTCTTGGTAATAGATATTCAAAGGTCCCAGTCGCACACAATTTCCATTAATAGATAAACGTCCCAGTCGCACACAATAGATACACTATATTTGTTTCATCTGAGACTTGTTCTGCCGGGCCTAATAGATCAACTATATCGTTCCGAGTTTGTTATTGATAACTAATGCGGGCAATAATTTCACATCAAGAGGATTCATAAAGCAAATAGTTGAAAGCATCAAAGTGCTTCAACTTTAGAATTCTTAGTTCACAGACCTCTCTATCATTCTTCTTTCTCTTAAAGTGATTCAAGAAGACGACAGAGACGGCAGAGAAAGTGACTACGGCGACGACGACGAAGAGGAGCGAAGAGTGAGAATCCAGAGAAGCTCTGAAGATAAAGCGCGAGGATTGAATGCGCAGACCAACCCTCCTGTGTTTTCTTCGGGACCGAAGAGAGCCTGCAGGCTGTCTGAGAGTGTGGACGCACCCGAGGAAATCTCCGCGGACGGAACGGAGCTTGGAATAGGAGGAAGAAGGAAGTGGAGCGCAAGAGATTAGGGTGAGAGTTTGGGGTTTCGAAGAGAGGATCGCTTCCATTGATTCACACTTCACAGACACTGAGAGAGAGGATAAGGGAGGAGGAAGAAGAGGTCGTTATAGAGCGAGAGAGCCGCTGAGGAAAACGACATTGGTTTTAGTTTGATATTTGCTGATACTGACGATGCTGACGCGGCGTGATTCTGGTTTCCTAACGTTCTTTGCCTCCTTCGTCCTCAGTTTTTTTAATTTTCCAATTTTTTGTTAATCATTACGGAGAATTGGATATTTTTTTCGGCTAACCAAATAAATCCTATTTTTCGTTTTGATAAATTTTTTAAGATTTTAGGTGTTTTTGAGAATTTTTATGTGATGTTAAAGTTATATTGATGTTTGTGTAGAAGTTATTGAGGTGTAATAAAAGCAATGATGATTTTTAAGGTTGTTATTAGTAGATAATTTTTAGGGTTAAATGCATGTCATGCCCCTGTGGTATGCGGTAATAGCAAATATGCCCCTGAGGTAAACAAAGTCCTTTTCATACCCCTGAGGTAAACATTCAGAAGCAAATATGTCATTCCGTTATGTTTACCTCAGAGGTAGGAAAGGGCATATTTGCTCTTGAATGTTTACCTTAGGGGTATAAAAATGACTTTGTTTACCTCATGGACATATTTGCTATTACCGCATACCACAGGGGCATGACATGCATTTAACCCTAATTTTTATTGTGTTTGTGAAGAAGATAAAATGTAAAATAAATTTATATTATTATTTTTAAACAAATTATTAATGCGGTTAAAAAAAAAATTTAAAAAAAAAAGAAGAAAAAAAACACAAATGCGATTAAAAAAATAAAAACAATTGAGAAGAAGCGTGATTCACGCTACTGACACGCTGCAGGTATGGAAAAAGCGGCTGGGGGCATATTGCGGTTGTCAGATGTGGTCAGACAAAATGATCATATTGCCCTTAACTAAGCATCAACAATGATACATCAAGAACGATTCTTTCGTTCATTCAACTTTTTTCGAGTATTAATGCACTGAACACTGGGGGCCACATGTTTTTACCCTTCCATTTTTCTGCTCTTCACGTTTTACTAGAGGATACCTTGGTCATTTAACATCAATTTGTCCGGGGCATAATTGAAAATTTTTAGGCCGAATCCTTATATCCAGCTATGTTTGCCGAACATGACCAAATTGAAGATTTAGATTAAATCCTACCTTTTTTTCACAAAACAAACATCACCTAGGTCCTGAATTTTATTTTTAACAAAAAGTTAAGCAATCTCAAATAATGTTATTAACTAAGGACACATTCAAATTTATAATTATTAAAATTTGAGTTTGTATTCTTAAAAATTTTAAATGATCAAAATCATACTACGTGTTATAAATTAATCATATAACATGATTTGACAGTCAAATTTTTATTTTAATATATGATTGATTATTTTAAAAATTTTGAGAACATAATGTGTCAAAATTAATAATTAAGAGCATTGAAATTGTTTTAATAGTTTAAGAAAGCAAAGCCATTATAAAACAAATCCATTATATTTGAAAGAGGGAGCAGTAGAATGAAAAACAGTTGGTGATGTACTAATAAAACACTTACTGATAGACACGTACATTTAGATGGTTTTGAAGTGTAATTTTTTTAAAAAAATTCTTGTACTAAAATTTATTGAAATATAAAAATTTGATACAATAGTCGATAGGTGAATAATTAGAAAAATAAAATTATAATAAGATTTTCACCGATATTGCATCCTAAATTACAAGTTCTAGCACAATATATCCTTTACCTACTTCACATTTTGCTCTCTGACAATAATATATCCGATGATTTAATAAATTGACATCAATATCTTCAATATATATTAGGGTTGTCCATTGGTCGGTCCGGTCAGCCAAACAGGACATTTTGTGAAGTATGTATACCGGACCGGACCGGTCATTCTTTCGGTCCGGTCTGGTTCCAGGTTTCACCGGTTCGGTCAAATTCGGTTTGGGCCATTCCATTTTGGACCGGTTTTGGGTTGGGTCATGTCATTTTGGGCCGATTTTGGAGTTGAGTCATGTCATTTTGGGCCAATTACCGGTTTGGAGAGGTATACTCCGGTCCAGTTCTGGTTTTCCATATGGGTAACCCGGAACCAGACCGGATTATACCGGTCCGGCCGGTTTGGTGGACAGCCCTAATATATATAAATTGGATTAAGAACATTTTTTGTCATTTGTATAAAAATTGATAATTTGAGGGTGAAATTTGTTAAAGTTGATAATTTATGATGCAATGTATTGAACCATTTATAATTGATATGTGAAAAGTATATTTATCATTAAAATTTTACTACATTTTAATATTGAAGGTGAGATTTAATGTTTTGCATATATTAAAGTATCTACGGGGATTTCATCTTTCGTCCTCGTCTCGTATCAATATATTGTTCTCGTCTCATTTATCTCAATTTTGTTTTCTTAAGCTATCCAATTATTTTTTCTTGCAATGCTGGATTCTACTTATATATCATCCGAATTCTGACGGTCTTAAATTTGAAAGGTACACAAAGTTTAACCTTTTGTTAATAAACACATAATGTTAATTTTTTCAGGCTAAAAAATTTATTAAATTCAACTTATTTAATTATGTATCGTCAATGTCTTCATTGGACTCATAGGAATCAAAAGACACAAAATAGTAATAAATTTATTATTATTCATAACTATAATTTACAAAAGAGGAATAACTAAAACTTTTACAGAATTTAATCCAAAGATTATTGCCCCTAAATTTATCCCCCTTGCAAGAGCTTCAAAAGGCTCTTGGGCCGAGTCGGGCTCTCAGTAAATTTACGGGCATGCAGGCCGAATCCAGTATGGTTGCAGTTGGATTCAAGTTGGACAGTTAGTTTATTTGGCAAAAACAATAATTTACTATTTTTGTTGAATATTTTAAAAGTAACCATCTAACATTTTAATTTTTAAAAATTTTTAACAAAAAATATCAAATCATCTCTTTACACGTGTTTACAAATTTTAATAAAATTAATTTACAATTAAATATCTACATCGATTAAACTTCAATCTATTAACACTGTCAATTTTTTTACAAATTTTGAAGACGGTAGCTTGTCCTTGTTTTTTAAAGACAATATATTAAAAACCGAAGAGCATACAACCAATATAAAACCAAAAACCGACCAAAAGGTCAGCAGAAAATCTAAATGGACCAAAGACCTTACAATAACCAGACGCAGCCAGGACCACTAACAACCACAAGGGCTGTAAACCATAATACAAACCGAGCAACGAACAATCACAACCGAACAGCCGGCCACAGGAGCCACCAACACAACAAAATCGGAACAAAACCGGTCAACCTGGTCACAAGGACCAGAACACAAACACAATAAAACTAACACTCAAGGTGATGACGGCATCGACTGGAGGAGGGACAAACTGAGCAACAATCCGACTCCTCTCTGGCGAGCTTCAAGTAAAAATAAGCTGCATCTAGGGGAGAAAGAGAAAGCCTCGTAGACCCACTAGTAGCTATCCCGTTTGGCGCTTTTTCTACGTACGCACGATTGGATTGCGGTGTTTAATTGCCCATTTTTTCTTCATCCTTTCCCCGATTTGAAAAAAAGCCTTCGATTTGCTGGGACCCAAGAACGATGAAGAAGCCTCTCTCTCAACTGTGGCACAGGCTCGACGGGCCGGGCCTACAGCGACTATTGTTTCGTCGGAGCGTTCTCTTCGGTGAAGTCGTACTTCGGTCTTGGAGGATTTCTGTAAAACTTCCCTAAGAAGTATTCTTTGGGTTGGAAGGCGTTCTCCAAATCTCGGAGGCCGTTCGACCAATTTACTGAATGGAAATTTGTTCTCTTCCCTCTCTTCGCGAATCGCTTCTTGGAAACAGTGAGAATGGCTTTCACACCACTGTTATAATTTTTTTGAATATTTTCAATTCAAGTTGCCGGGAAGCTATTTGGGACTGGTCAGGCAGTATTTCATTAGCCCCAGCGAACTCCAAGTCACATCTATTTATAAGTGTGGCTTTGGCTTTTCGGAAGAGTTGCATCGTTTCGGATGCAACCATTGCAACGCCTTCCTGGGCATGCGGTGCATGGGACACCCACCCTTCAAAGGGTCGTGTCCCTTAATGAGCCAAGACACCACAGTTAAAAAACAACAATGAATTCTATTTGCCGCACTTCTCCGCTGAATGTCCTCGATAACTACCTTATCCACGATTTTTTTTTTCATTGGCTTGTATCGTATATAACTAGCGAATATCTATCTTGAATTCTTCTAACTTACCGGAGACCTTCGCTTTCTCTGGTTTCTGGTACAGTGGTTTACACAAAGTCGACAGATAAATACTCCCATTGTTATCGGGCACAACATGATGGGGTCTTTTCTTTCAAGAGCCCTTCTGTATGTGAACAAGATGATTTTTTTTTGGTATTTTTCATTTTCAGTAGCCCATGTGCTTGCTATACGGGAAAGCAAAAATGGCTAAAACTCGGATTTGCAGGCTGGTTTTTGGTTATGCTTATCCGGCTTATGAGTGCTTCAAAAGCGTAGAGAAGATCAAGCCAGAGATTGAGCAACTTCAGTTTTGGTGCCGCTACTGGTATGCGTCTTCGTCTTGTGCAAACAGGTCTAGATACAAAACCAAGCTTTGTGCTAAAATGTAGCATCTCCTATATCTGCAGGATTATAGTTGCTATGCTGACAGTCTGCGAGAGAGTTGGTGATGCTTTCGTTTCTTGGTATGCTGTCCTTGAACACTGCAAATGTTTTTGTAATTTTCTTTTTCTTCTGAATACAGCACAAATAAGTCGATTTTCCTACCCTGGTTCGGTGGTACTCCACATTTGTTTTGGATCTCATGACGGGTGTGTGTTTTTTCTTTTTTTATCTTCCTTTGTCAAGGCTACCACTATACAATGAAGTCAAGTTGGCCTTCTTTATATATCTTTGGTACCCTAAAACCAAGGTAAGCATTGAACTTACAAGACGGTTGCGCTCCAATTTATCTTATCCTGTTGTTATAGTTATTCCAGAAATAAGGCTCTTAACTGTTTTTAGGGAACGACATATGTTTACAATTCCTTCTTTCGGCCTTATGTGGCAAAACATGAAACGGAAATTGATCGCAACTTGCTGGAGTTGAGGGTTAAGGCTGAGAACATTGCAACTGTTTATTGGAAAAGGGGTCTGAGTTATGCCCAGTTATGGTTCTTTCAGATTCTCCAGTATGTTTCTTCTCAGTCAGCAGCCCTGCCTTATTCTAATCAGGTACTCATGGACAAGGGGAAGTAGAATTATGATCTTGTTGATTTATTCATTGCATAGTCCTTGTATTAATTGTTAAATTGGAAGAAAGATATGGTTGTTCTGCGTATTCAATGAAAACTGTTTAGACCCACTTCTTATTTCACCCATCTTTTGTTTAGTAAAGGACTCCCAAATTGTTGGAATTAAGGCTTTTTTTATGTAATGCAGACCCTATTTGTGTACACATGGTACTAAGATTATCGTGAGTAATTTTGGTTCATTGAGTCTGAATCCAGGCCGCCATCCATTGCACCGCCCAAAATGTTTTTTTACATGTATTAATATTTTTTTATTTTTTTAGGTTGGCCTGTGCCCGATCCCCATTGGCCCAGGCCAACGCTCCCTGCCCGTCTCTTTCTTTCCCGGTTTTCTCATCTTTGTTTATTCATCTTCTACCTTTGTTAACAAAGTTGTAGCTCTTAAATTTGCCTTTTAACACGGTCACCCTCTTGTTAAAAATTGGTAGGATTTGGAAGGAAAACTTACAGGAGGTGAGCCACTCCCTTTAAAGCCGTGGACACATTTTCATATTGTACTTGATTTTGCATCAGTGCAAAATTTCTCAAGGAGTTATTATCTTGAACTTGCAGTTCAGAACTTATCTGGCTGCCGGGTTTTGTTTAGGGAAACATCTTGGGAATCATATTCTGCTTTCTTTTGGACTCAACGCCAAGAAATGCTATGATACAGCTTCTGAAGTGAACTATTCGATTTAGGGACCCAAAAACTTTATAATCTTTATACTCCTAAAGCCCAAGAATCCCTCTTACCTTGGAACCTTCCTACTTTCTCAGACATACGGATTTAAGTGGTCATGAAGAAAGTTATTTAGCCACCCTTTGGCAACCCTTACACCACCAGTGTAGAGATTTGAAGTTGAGCCTACCAGCAGATTTGGGGAACTTTTTGATCGGCGGAAGAGAAACTAGTGGGGCCCAACATTTTCTACTTGTTTCACCCTCTGCCTTAAAAAAAAAAAAGCAAACATAAAAACGTGAAACAAATTTTTTTTTAATGCTTTTAGTCTTTCATTTTCAATACCGTAACTTTAAGACAATTTCTTGCATTAAAAATGAAAAAAAAATTCTTGTTATTTCGCGTTTAAAGTTTGACTCCTTGAATTTTGATCCTGGATCCGCCACGGTCTGAATCCATCGCCTCTGTTGATATGCAAAGGTTAAGATGCTCCTAGTAGTAACAGTAGCATGAGGGCCTCATTGTTTTCACTCCAAGTCTCCAACACTCCGGAATTCTTTTGCTTTGCAGCCCAAGAGATCACTCTCGGACTCATCTATCTTTTCAACACAGCAACAGCATGAACAAGCCGAAGCCGAAGCCAGTAACCAAGCAACAGCGAGTGAAAAAGAAGCAAAAGGTGGAGATGCAGATTCTTCTCAGCAGAAAACCATTGGTAAGGAAGCTATCCGGCTCACACGAGGAAAATGGAAGATCTTCCATACAAAGTAGGTGTATACACAGGATTGTAGCCAGTATTTTGGGGCGCACAATATGTAGCAATGACATATATTTTGCACAGATAAATATCAGGTATTTAACATCTTAGTGAAGACTGAACGACCACAAGCTACTTTTTTGGAAGAGAACTTGAGACAAATCTTCAATTGCTAGGAATCTTACATGAATCATCTCATCAGCCTATTGTATTATTTTTCATATAGGAAGGTGTTGATTTGTATAAATAATTTTCGCCCCCAATGCATGATACAATCTTGGGTCTGAGTCTCAATTTTTATTCCCTCTAGTTTTCGAAGACTGAAAGCCTGGGTCCGAAGTTGTATCCACTTTCATCTTGATGCCGGTGATTTATGGATTATAATTTCTTTTTGTTTTAAAGTACTTTTGTAGAGGGAAAAAAGCCTCGAGGAACGATCAGCCTGATTGGACCGTCCGCCAACAGGAAACGACAATTCAGACAGACGGTCCAGCTGAAGGAAAATGGGAGTGGATAACATGTCGGTTGGATAAGGCAGGTTAAAGTCAAGACGCTGAAGGAAAATGGAGTGGAACGTGTCGGTTGGATAACATGTTGCCGCGTGGGAGGCTATCGTAGGAAGGGCGGCTTTGTTCTACATGCTTCAAGTTTATACAGCAATAAACGCTCGACACCTCTACGAATGCACTATACCCAATATGCCTTATAAAAGCAAAGCACTAATAACCTAATAGGCAGGAAGGCTACAAAATGCCACGTAAGCCTTCACACGTCTTTTATTTTTCTTTTCTCTTAAATATTTTTAAATTGGATAACTTGGATTTACCTTAAGTGCGATTAATTTCAAAAAAAAAATTATTCTAAAGCCACCTCATTTTTTTATATTAACAAACCTGCCCCCACTTTTGTTTTGAACAAAATTGTAGAATTATGAAAGCATTTTAGTACATAGGTTTAAAAGAATTACGAGATCCTATTGGTTTTGGACCATCATGTTGATTCCCAATTGTGGCTAAAACATAAGGAATTTTCCTTCTTTTTTTTTGTCTGTTGAAATGTTGACGATACGGTGTGTTTGTGTTGTAAAATTTTAGTGTTGTTAAAATTTTAGGTATTGGGTTTAGTAAAAAAGTGAAAAGAGGTAATTTTTTATATTTTTTGTAGTGAATAGTAATGATTTCATGGAGAAGAGAGAGATTATATTATAATTTTTTATTATATTAAAATTTTAGAATGTATAAAATTTTGAGACGCAAACACAGTCATAAAGACCCAGCTTAACCTTTTGTGAAGCCGAAGCCACGGGCTCAACCTTTTGTGTTTCCGACTTAAAGGAGATGTTTAATAGCAAAAAGTTTGGTCCCCAAAAGTTTGATTCGGTCTCAATAAGATAATTATATAAAATTTTATTTTTATTTTAAATATATATATTCAAATAATCACCCTTCAATTTTTTTTTACCGACACTAAAGGTCAAATTTTTATTGTCCAGGGCCACGTAACTTACGTACGAGATACGCACAGAATCCGGCCGCTGGCAGGATACTACGTGTCGTTCACATACGGGCCTACCAAAGCAAAAGAATTTGGACTGGCGGTCTTGGCAAGCCTTGTCCTCCAGTCTCCCAAACCGACCCACGTGTCCCAGCTACACACCCTTATCCAGTGCCACCAGTCTCTTCCAGAAAGGAACGTGAAAGTAACGTGGAAAATTGTCCAAAGAAGAAGAATTCAGACAACTTGTTTCTTAAAAGTCTAATTTTTTTTTGTTGTCGAAATATGAAGTGGCAGTCTCTGTCTCCTTCTATTCCTCCTCGTTATTCAGGGTGGGTTTGTGTAGTAAAATTTTTGGTATTGGGTTTAGTGTTGGTATTGAGTTTAGTGAAAAAGTGAAGAGAGAGGCAATAGTTTATAGTTTTTGTAATTTTTTATATTTTTTTATGGGAGAGAGAGAGATTATATTGGAGTATTTTATTAGGAGAGAGATAAAATTTTGGGGAAAATTTTACATGCAAACGCAGCCTCAGTGTCATACGTAAAATTTACAATTTTTTTTATTAAAATACATTAAAAAAAGTTATTTTGAGCAAATCGGCCAGATAAAAATTATTTTAAATACGTAAAAATTTGAACGCATATGTAAAAGTCATAAGTGTGGTTCTACTTCTAAAAGGGCATCAGTCGACTTACGTTTCCCACTCCCTAAAAGAAGCCACCCACCAGCTCTCTGTTACTCTCTCTTAATTAAGGCCAAGATTGGAGATCTATATATTGCAGAAGCAAAGGCACCCTCTCATCAGCCAAAGCAACTATTCTCACCTTTAACTCGTGTCTGACTCACGATACACTAGCCAAGCCCTTCACTCACAGGTCTCACAAGAAAGCGGGGATTTATCCCACTCCAGAAACAGAAAAGCAGCGAATGAATACTCCTACAGGCACACCCATGAAGAAAAGCGTAGAACATGGACAGGTTCTGGATGGTTCGGATATAATGGAGTTGGTTGAAAACGAGAAGGTGTTTAGCAATTTCGTGGACCATAAGTTCCAGGAGCTGGATACGGATAGAGATGGAAAGCTCTCCGTGAAGGAACTTGAACCTGCCGTTGCTGACATTGGTGCTGCTTTGGGTTTGCCTGCTCTGGGCACTTCCGCTGATTCCGATCATATTTATTCTGAGGTTTGTCTCATTTCTCATACCCCCGTCTTAGTACTTTTACTGTTTGGGGTCTAGGTATTGATTTCTGTTTAAGTCCACAGGAGTTAGATAAAAGATAGTGCTCAAGTTTCGAAGATAAATTTGACAGCATATTAGTCGTTTTAATCTTTTACTTTTGCTTCTTATGTATTGTGTTTGGGTATTTGAAGTACCCCATTGTTAGGCAGATAAACAATACTCGAGGTAGTTTTAAATCATTCACAAGGATTTCGGAAGAGCTAAGCTACGATGAATATTAAATTTTAGAGATTAATTTTGTGTTAAAATTTAAAGATTTATTTTATTTTGAAGTAAAACAATGTATTTATTCCTAAAATAAAGAGAAGAGGTAGTTTTGGCACTTGGAAACAAACTCAGGAAGTTTCCGCAGACCTTACAGAGTTAGGTGTCGCGAAAATCACCATAATGAGAGTTGAACCTAGCAATTTAACGAAGGAAATGAACATATTTATCACTAATCGATCTAGTTGCCGTAGTGCTATGTGGTCAACTTTTGTGACTCGGGAAAGATAGGGAACATATATCTATTTGTTTTGCGAGTTCCAATCCAAGTTTGCGCAGAACGGCAGAAGATAAGGTTTCACGTAAGCTTTGACTTCCAAAGCTCTTGGTTACGTTCGGCGGCGTTCTAATAGTCCCCTATCCTTAAAAAATTTGTTTTTGCGCTTTATTTAATTCGTGGGAAGCAACCTATTTGCAAGTTGCATAGCAATCCTATGTCTTTGCCCACCTGCCCCTGAAAAGACGGTGACAAACCTTAATGTGTATTGATAATTTTTTCAGCAAAAGTTAATTGTGTAAGTGTGAGTGGACGAATGAGATTAGAAGTTAAAAAATTTAATGGCTGAAAAAATGTCACGTCATTTAATGAATCCGATTCACTGACCCGACCTGCGAAACTGATCATGTTTTATTAAATGATATGATATTTTTTCAGCCATTAGATTTCTCAACTTTTAATCTCACTCATCCACTAACACAGTAATCAGGGTCAATATTTTCAATAGGAGTTTTTGTTTATTGCTGATCATGTAAGTTTTGATAGGTTGATGCCTGATGGTTGCACTAGCCTTCTTGGGGTTATCTATAGGAATACTCATTTTTAACATTTCGATATCTAGCTAACTCGAGAAACATCCAACAACTTTGTTGGTCATGTGGGACTTTTCTTCTGTTGAGCTTTTCTTTCCCAACAGAAAAGAAACATCCAACAACTTTCGTTCATTTTATAAACTTTTCTATGGGGAATCTAGTGATGAATGCTGTGGAAACCATACATTTTCTTCTCCTTTATAGTAATCATGACTAGCGAATGTAAGCAAAGTCGAAATTTTCCATAATTGTCTGTAATAAATGATTTTAGTGGAGCCGACCTGTATTACAAATCAAGTGTTTTTGTGAGGACAAGGAAAAATGTTTATAATGGACTTGCTTTGTGGAAAAGCAACAATGACGTACTCCCTCCTTTTTTTTTTTCTGGAAGCAATAATCTTGACTGACCCGCCCAGTGCTTCCTGATGTTGTAAGAACAAGATTCTAAAATAAAGTCACCTGTTTTGCGCATGATAAATGAGGAAGCAATGGATCTTATGGCCAAGATACAAACAGGTCCTGCTCGTGAGTGGCCATGAAATAAATTGACATTGTTCTTGCCTGCTCGTTTCTCCCAAAAACCCCAAAGAAAGAGTGTGTGAGTAGGTACTAGAAACGTAAAAGGGACTTTTTAATTTGATAAATCTAGTGGAAATCGATCAAGCATGAAATGGACATTTATACTTTAAAACTATACATGTAAATTGATTCAGAATGAAAGAACAACATATCTGCTCTGTCTTTGGATGTGATTGTCTTGTTCTCTGCCAATTCATTCTAGAGTGGTCCTGCATACATATTTTAGGCTTTGTCCGGACAATACACCACTAATCACCTGTAGTCTTTACTGTTCATGTTTTATAATGTTGATCAAGTGCTTAATCGCAGAGTACGATTAGACTTCTTCCAACAATAACAGTTCAAACCTAGAAAGCTCTGTTTTGAATAAAATAAAGCCTTCGTACTCGCATGAGCTCTAATGACCTTAGGTTATCCAGGTCTTGAGTGAATTCACACATGGCAAACAAGAAACGGTGAGCAAGACTGATTTCAAAGTGGTTCTTTCAGACCTATTATTAGGCATGGCTGCAGGCTTGAAGCGGGATCCTGTCATGATCCTCCGGATTGATGGAGAAGACCTACATGAATTCATCATGGGCCCAAGTTTTGAGGCAGAGATGGTCTCTATATATTTGCAGATAGACTCGCAAGATATTATATCACTCCATGAAAAAATAATTAAGGCTTTCGGAAAACTTAGCGTGGATCAAGGGATGCCTCCTCCGTCGGATTCTTGGGTAATTGATTCTTTCTCTATCCAGCTTCCATTTTCAGCTCAGACCAACTTATTATTGCATGTAGGAAGATCGTCAATGGAAAGTGCTAACTTCTTGTGCTAGTCCATGCTCAAAGTGGTGAATAGCATCATCCAATAACTTACTAAGCATCCTTGCTACTTTAAGTGTGGATTTTTGTGCACTCTTAGTAAGAAAGAATTTTCCTCGCCAATCAAAAGATATTGCATCGTTCACCCATATATTTTTGTCTTTTATATTTTCTGGGTTCTTATTCTTGTGTAGGTAATGGAAAACATTGTGCAACCAGCATTGCAATCCTGTGCTAGCCATGATTGGGAAAAACCTGCTTCTCAAGAAACATTTTTGGTGGAGTTTAAGAAAGTAGCAGTGTGTGTGGCTCAACGTCTCAAAGAGCCTGTGATTGTTGCCCATAGTGAAAATACCTTTGAAGGAAGTGGCGTTAAGAGATTGTTATCCAACAAGTTTGAGTTAGACAAGGTTTATGCAGTAAACATCCCCTTATTTTGTTCACGATCAAATTAAGTCGTAATAGCTTTTCCATTTTTGTTTTGTTTTTCTTGTCGATTTTTTTTTTGTTTTTTTCAATTTTTTTTATATAAAACTCTTAGTGAAGACCTTATGGGAACTACATAACACAAATCTATTGTGTATTGCAGATATTGAATGCAGCTTTATTGAATGTACCAAAAGATCGTAATGTGAAAATGTCTAAGAAGTATCTGAGAGTGGCGCTGGATGTTGTTGCGCCATCAGCAGGTCTGCCTCCAATTGGTGCAGTCGAAGAGGTATGCTGCTATACTCACAGCTCACTTATCTTCAGTTTGAAACTTAAATGGAACTCGAATTAATCCATGCAAAGATATAAAACCTGCATTTGTTTGTTGATTCCTTGAATAATATTCAAAGGATTGTGAATTATGATCTAGCTATTTGATGCGAAAATATACATAATTTCCCTTATGACCAAGATGTAGCTCTCCACTTGTATGTGCTGCATTAGTGTCCCCAACATGCATGTCAAAGGGAAAAAAGAAAGGAGTAGTATTTGAGGATATGTTAAGTTGGAGTTACTATGGCGAATCTACTATACAGCAAAGTAATTCAGACTGGAATATGACTGACTCGAGTCTTTAGTTTCTATTTGGCTGAGAAGACTGACAGGAGTCTGGGCTTGTTTTGACCATTTATAATCTCATTGCTTGGTTTCTCCCTCAGACAACAACGGATACTGATAAAATATATTCCGTTGGAAACTATACAGATGGACAAGGTTATCATTGATGCTTGTAAGATGATGAGTGCGGATGATGGAAAGATGATTAAAGAAGATGAGTTCAAGAAAATATTAACAGGTGTTCTGGGGACTATAATGTTGCAACTAGAAGCCAATCCAATTTCAGTTTCGACAAATTCTGTGGTTCGTCAGCCTCTTCCCTCCACTTCTACACTTTTGCAGCCATCCGCCTAGTGGTACAACACAATGTCTCTCGCCGTTGAACTCTGTGTGCTATAGCATAAGTTATTTGGTAAACGATGGTGTACCAAAAAGAATAAGAGGAGGAACAATAAAATTTTGTTAGGGTAATGACGACTAGTTATAAGTTGTGGATTTGGGTATTCTGCAGTTAAATTGAATATGCTAATTATTGTTGTACTTGAACATAAAAGTGTAGAAGGAAGTGGAGCCAAGAATTTCCCTTAATGGTCATCCACCCGCGCTTTTATTTTGCTGAACAGTTCATCACAAGATGCAAGAGCATGTTCCATTTTTTCTTCTAAAAGATAGTGATACATAGGTTAAAGCTCGATTCTTTGACAAAAGAAGAGAGGAAAGTTCCACTGAACTACTGTTGAAATCCCAGAACGAAAACCTCATTGAAAGCTCATTTGCCTGATTCGTAGACGGCTATGAACATCAACTTTTCTATTTTAGATATTTGAAATTGCCATTCATAAAAAAAAAAAAAAGATATGTGGAAGTTCCATCCATTCCCTCCGCAGCAAAGCCCCTTCGAACTTCATAATGTTGTAATTCTTCAACATGTCATCATTGCTCCCCCTTGGGTAACGTCATGAAGAAAAAATAATAAACGAAGCAAGCAAAAAAGGGGCCCAACCAGAATACCCAATGGCCATGCCATAGTTGGCCTCCTTGCAACAGTGCCGGGCCTAAGCACCTTGCAGGGTTCAGGCCAGCACCAGCATAGCCAACCTTCCCGGTTACAACAATCGAGACATAAACTGCTAATGCGATGGATGCTGCTATCACAATACAAACCATAGTTAATCCAAGTTCTTTGTACCTCTTCTGGTCGAATGCTACTGTGATACCAAGCAAAAGTATCAAAAAGGTGCACGCAAACTCTAACATTAGCGCAGTCCCCAAGCTAACCCCAGACCCGTTGCTGTCGATAGCACAGCCACCTAAAGAAAACTTCTGAACGGCATCAGGGCTCATCACACACTTGAGTAAAAGAAAACCCGTTATCGAGCCAATGCATTGGGCCGAGACATAGGCGCATGCGCGAACAGGGGTTATCAGACCCTTGAGGGCAGCAATGAATGAGACAAACGGATTCAAATGGCCTCCAGATAGAGGAACTATTGCCAAGAGGAAGAAGAAAGCAACAATGAAGACAACAACCGGGACGAGCAGCTTGGGTTCGACCCCATGAGATTCGAAGCACGAGATGATGGAAGTAGTAAGTGTGAACATGAAGAAGGCCATTGCCACGCATTCCGTAAAGGCCGCCCTCCACAGCTGAAAGAAGAAGCCGACAGTGAAACATATATATAGAGATCGTGGCTACTATTCTTTACACCATTATTGTATACCCTTTCATATTATGGCGCAACCCAATCCTTGTTTTTTAAAGTTTCTAACCTTTCTATTAATTTAATCAGAATATCTAAATAATAAGAAATCCACTCTTGACAGTGATATATGTTGTCTATGTAAATCCTAGATGTGAAAATATGCAGAGTTCGTCCATTAAAAACAAGAAAATAAAGGCTATAGGAGGGCAGCAAAATCTGGTTGGAGTGATGATATGCAGGTAAAAAATATTCGAACCTCAAGTCAATGTTTCACGGCTGATCTATACTGGGATTTACCCTTATTAGGCTATCTTTTTTCTATGCCAAATGCAGCATCACTGATCGCCCTTTGTTGTGGGGTGAATGAAAAACTATTGCGGTCTCATCTAATGATGCTTGCTTTTTGGGAGAAGACTTTCATATTATCGCTGAAACTCATGAAAAGCTTGGAGGTCGGCCCCCTGATAATAATGCGATGCTGGAATCTCAAAGTTAATTTGCACGAAAAACATAATAACGGATTGATAGAACAATAGCTTCGGGAAACAGAAAAAATGTCAGGGACTAACTGGTTTGAGCATCTTTTGAACACAGAAAAATCAAGCTTACCTCAGATGAGTAAATTTCATGGGCACCAATGGAGGAAAGAAAACGTGTCTTTGGAGAGTCTGTCACTGATTTCCAGGACTGATCTTGATCAGCTGCGTAAGAGATATCAACAGCCATGTCTTCAGCGGTATTCCTAGACAAAAGAAAAATGCAGGAAAGAGAGTTCACATGGAAGAACTAATTAACAGAGCGTCGAACATTTAACAAAAGCTTAAAAAAAAACTTTCTCAAACACAATTACAAAAGCGATTGAGCTACAATTTCATCTATATTTGGGTAAGATTAAGCTAGCGAAACTCCAAATACACGTGTAAACAATAACGTACGTAACTAGCTAGCTAGTTTAGAGAGAAGGCAATCCGCTCCGGATGTCCGGAGCCCGAGAGGAGTGTGGGTCGTCCATCCGGACAACTGGAGCGGATTACTTTCGGAGGCAATCCGTTCCTAGCTAGTGTACATATATATACCTTTCTTCTTTTCTCTTACTCCCCCAGTGATTATGAGCTCCAACAGGAGAAGAGAAAGGAAAAGCCTGATTCGGTAGCATGGCCAAGCAGGGGATGAGTACTTGGGTTGCACCCAGATAGGTACAGAAAGGCAAAAAATGGAGAATGGAAACCTAGAAAGGCTTACAGTGCTGTATAACAATCAGCTATCTATGCGAGTTTTGCATGCACTGAGAGATAAGATCTAACTTCTAAGGCATATATTTATAACCCATGTACAACCAGTGTTTTTCCCCCTAAGAAGAATATTTCCAAGAGAGGAATCTGCCCGATTTATACTTCCAATTGATAATAGCATCTAGTTCTAGTTCTAACTTCCAATTGATAATAGCATCTAGTTCTACTGCATGCATGCATTTACTTCCACGCTTGTGGGTGTCTCATTCTTGAAACGTGATAGGTTTAGCAACAAACCAGGGAAAGTTTGAGTGGTCTGATTCAAATGAATAGTCGTTTTGACTAAAAACTATTGGGAGGTTGTCAGAGCATTGCTGGGCGTCCCGCTGGCGTCCCCCCAGCTTCCCGCTGGGGGACGTGGCAGTGGGACCCAGCGTGGGGCCCAGCAATTTCCAATGGGGGGACGCCCCAGCGGGACGCAGAGCCTTTCTGATTCTTACCCTACCGAAAACTATTTCTTGTAACAGGTACTTGTACTTTCCTTATCAGAGACGTAAGTAGCGAATTTTGGTTATACGACGGACGGCTCAAAGCAATGTCTACTGTTTTATGTGATGTACGTACGTCTCTTTTCTTTTTCTCCTCTTCCATCCATCCTTTCGAGCTTGCATAACTATATGTGCGATATAACCCTTGGAATTAACTAATGTACAAACGTCACGTGCGACTCAAAATCATGCATGATTTCAATAAAAAAAGCATGATTTTTTTTTGTCAAAAGTTATAATCACGTACCCACTTAGCAGACTATATATATATATATATATATACACACTTCCTCTTCACAATAAGTCCAAATAACCTATTTTTTCATTTAAATAAAAATTGCCTTGTGATTAAAGTAATTTGTAATTAAGCATATATATAATGTACACAACATATAATATAAATATATGTGTTTATTATCTTCATTTCCTTCATTCGACTCAAACAAATTTCAATTAATTAATTAACTCGAAAAACGTACTAGTGAGTTATATTTGTGTGACCTGTAAGCACCATAATCATATATAGTAAGGAAACTTCTTTTTTTTCCCCCTCAAATATCTTTTATGGAGTCCAAGAAAAATAGGTAAACCTGCAAGGGGTACGCAAAACTTGATGTCTCGAGAGAAGGACAACCTTTGAAGGTTTTACTTTTAGTAACAATATTGTCATTAATTTGATTAATCGAGAGTAAGGTTACATCCTCGGCAACTCGTTCAAGTATCTATGCTTGATCTTTACCAAAGGCCACTAAATGATAAACGATAGTTGGAGCCAAAAGTCGTTACGATTTCGATGTGATATTTTAATTACATTATTTTTTACAAACAACTTGGTTGTTTTTTATGGGCATATATAGGAGATGGACAATCATCCCTAATGGTACTCAAATTATATGATAAAAATATTTCCTAACCTTTGGAAACTCTCAAAATAACACATCCATTCTAAAGTTTCCCTTGACCACTAGAGGGAATGTCGTTTTCCCCAAAACCAGCGCCAGCTAATCTCAAGATTCATCTCTTCCCATACCAAACGAGAGTCCAACCCACTAAACCCAATACTTTATTTCGTAAGGGACTGAAAGTCCCAGCTTCGAAAAAAAAATGCAAGCTTATAGTTTTTTTTTTTTGTTAAATACGCTCTGCAACCTCCAGCTATGAGGTTTTGATACTTTACACCTTAATCTATTATATTTGTCATATTGCACTCATCAACTATTAATTTTAAACATTTTGCATCATCTTTTAAAATTTTCTGTTAAATAATTTTTTGACATTTGAAATGACAATCTTGTCTCCTTACTTTTTGTTGGGCAGTGATCATTTTGTGAGGGTAAAATCATAATTTTTTATACTAAAAAAATAAAATTTCATCCAAATTGATGGAAAATTTTAACGAAAGTGCAAAGTGTCTGAAATCAATAGCTAGTGAGTGCAATGTAACAAAAATAATAGATAGGGATACAAAGTGTCAAGACTCTCAAAATTAAAGGGTGCAAAATATATTTATCTTTTTTTTAATTTATAATACGGCAAGTGATTTATCAAAGTCGTATACCAAGAGGCCACGTAAGGTATTATTCCTTGATTTAACATAGATATTACGCATTTTTGGCTTTCGATTAATTTCAGGGTATACTTTCTTCCCCAATTTGTTTTTTTTTTGGGTATTGCATGCTCCCCGAAAATTTTCATTAATACATAAAGGTCATGAAAAATCCCATGCCTATTTTGGCTTATTACATCATGGCAAAGGATTTACGGAATCTTTAGTAGAAACCTTTCCTTGCATGTTGATCCCCCAAGAATACCTGCATGTATTTTTCGGACCGAATGGTTCATAAACACACTTTCCTTAAGGTACAACTACAAATCCTTTCCTTCACTTCTTGTTAACGCGGTCTGGTGCGCAGATCATAGCCTTCAAAATATTCACGAAATCATGTTTGAATCCGTCGGCATGGAAATGCTGAGCTGGAATGATCTTGGTGTAAAGGTAAAATGCCACGGACGCAATACCAGGCCCAGCCCAAAATACCCAGTGCCCATTCCAGAGGTGGCCCCCTCGAACAAGTGCTGGGCCTAAACACCTCGCTGGATTCATTCCGGCTCCGGCATAACCCTTGGCTGTTGTCACGGTGGTCGACACAAACACCAGGAGCCCCACTACTAGGCCGATGACGGAAAAGATTATGACTCCGCCCAAGGCCTTGGCTTGGCGGTAATCAAAAGCCATCCAAATGGAAGCAAACAAAAAAATAAATGTACATATGATCTCAAGCCAGAGGGCCTGGCCTGTCTCGAGTCCAATAATAATGGGCCCATTTGGGCCTGGTGCAATTACCGTGAGAGTGCAGCCTCCAAGGGAAAATGACTCTTCTATGGTGCTGTTTACCACGGCTTTCAGCGCTAGTGCTCCCAGCACAGCACCCACACACTGTGCCAGGATGTATATGGCTGCCCGCGAAAGGGAAATGAGGCCGACGAGTGCGGCCGCTAAGGTGATGGCCGGGTTAATATGGCCGCCGGAAACTGGATTCGTGGCGAGGAGGACAATTGCAGTAATGATAGCGATGAGGAGTCCCATTATGAGCTTGGGTGTTTTGGTTTCAGTATCATAGGAGGAGATGACTATGGTGTCAATTGCAAAAACAAAGATTGCCGTGCCAATAAGCTCCGCCAAAGATGCTCGCCACACCTGGTAATTACACATTAAGTTCATATATATTGAGAGTACAGTAAGGCTTGCGTTTTGTTCTGATCAATCTGTTCCTTTTTCTTCTACTTTTTTTTTTTTTGGAATTTTAGTTGTTTATTGGAAAAGAACCCCAATTAAGCTAATTCTAATTGTGACAAGCATGACCCTTCAACAGAAAAAAGAAACATATATATACTAACGTTCAAAGAGAACAACTCCTTCAAGCCCAACATCTCACTCAATTTAGCAGCCTCGTACTTCCGTTGCTCCGACCTGCAAATCAATTCAAAGAAGAGATCATGAGTTTGCTAATATAACCCTGCATGCGGTAATATATAGTTTACCCACAGAATTCACAACTGCAAGAATCATGTACTGGCACTTGCATTGGTGTAGAGGCGAAAGGTTGGACTTTACTACCACCATAGACATTTTCTTCGTCCCCGAGTACCGGTACATTTTCAGCCATGATCTCCAAGCTCCTTAGTCCTCTATTTCTTAGCTTAATTTCTTGGTCACGCGTGCTTCTCTATATATAATCAACATGGAGACTCGCGCAGGACTTGGCTGTTCACTGATGATGATCTTTTGATAAAAGTCTCCCCATTAATGTCAACTGTTGAACTACCCAATCGGCTACTGCTCACTACTTATTTATTACATGACGTCGAAACACGAACACCGCTTTTTTCTCATTCAGTTTCGAATGCAATCACATGAATTTGAGATTCATAATGGATCCATTTTCTTACTATATAATAATCTTTGACTACCAGAAAAGGAGGCGGTGTATAATAATTATCATTTGTGGATTTCTCTTGTATAGGACATCCCACACCTATCTAATGTAATTTAAAAGTTTCCAACTTCCAAGACTCTGGGTTTCACAAGATGTGGGTTAGAGAAGTTGCTACTTGGAAATGATACAAAAGGTAATCTGCATATAAGAGTTCATCACTGTAGCCTCCTAGACTAAATGTCATGCACAGACTTTGTGGAGTCTATCCTTAAGCTATTCCTTTTCAAAGAAATGCGGTATGTCCTCCTGTGTGGGGTTTCTTGCACCTGTTAATACGGTATACATACAGATTTATCCACTCTTTTATGCCCTATTTAAGCTGTTTTAGTTTTGTTTGCCAAAGTAAATGGAGGCATTCATCTTTGAGGAAGGAAGGATGGGCGCAGCAGCATTTAGCTGCCTATCTCTTGTTGTGTGTACGCTGAGAATTGTGAACAATACACCGGTCCACACTGGATTGACCGGAATGAAGAGAAAGTGCCAATGACACAAGTTAGAATACTTCATCACGTTGCAGATCACCTGCATCCATCACTTGTCTCAATAAGTACACAATCCAACTGAAGTGCTTAATTGGCCTGATAAGTTGGAAAGGATAATAAATTGGTAGGTAGTTCATCAATATCCAGCAGCTAGCTAAAATATCTGAATCGCAGCAGTTGGACATTAAAGAGTGGACCACTGGGCCTTAAGGGTAGCAA
Source organism: Myrica gale (assembly GCA_963930655.1). Lineage (NCBI taxonomy): Eukaryota > Viridiplantae > Streptophyta > Magnoliopsida > Fagales > Myricaceae > Myrica > Myrica gale. The sequence continues at coordinate 7,918,349 of OZ005606.1, read as the reverse complement.
TTAAGAGAGAGAAAAAGGAATTCAATTCAGCCATTGGCTAGTTTTTATCTGGAGCCTGGAGGCTTTGTTATTTTCCAGTTCCAGGTGATGGAAGCTTCCCATCTTTCAAGCTATACGTGGTTTCAAAATGTTTGAAATGCTTGAAGGAAATGAAATGGAAGTAGGTTCAAGATATGTATGGCCTTCCAAATAGTTGCCTAGATTTCTTCAATCTGCTTGTAAATTCGGTCGAATCGGGCGGGCCCCTGCCACCTTTTGATATTATAGGCACCTAAGGCACGGCCACCTTCCCGTTCCCCCATCCGTTTTGGACTGTGTGCTCTATGATACAACAATGGGCAACCCACCCTGCAAAAACTTTGAGGTGTACATGTGGAAGGAATTATTGGGGGTGCTGATCCTATCATAGGCAATTAACCATCACCACCAAAGTTGTTCTAGGGAATTATTTGGCTCTCTAGCTCGTTAGCCTTCTGTCTCTATTAAGGGTTGGTTAGCCTTTTAAAATATGTAATTGAGATCTTTGAACCTCTTGCAGTAATAAAATCTCGGAGTTGTAATGATCATAAAGAAAAAAATCTTCTAGGGGATTGGGGAAACATGTGAAAGGTTCATGGAACAGGGCAACATCCAGACGGACCATACAATAGTTAGTCCAATTATAAGCGTTTTGTTCACAGGACTCTCATAATGCAAATATGTAGCAGCTTGATATACATTGGACACGAAAAAATGACAATTGTGATGCAATTGAACCGTTCCTGATTGTATTTATTTGCCGAAAATTATATTCTTATTGGCCCAATGAAGAAGAAACAAAACTTGTTTGGCAAGAGCTACGTGTGGTGTTTGAATACTAGGAGTTGGGTGTTGCTACACTCAGCAAGGATCCCTATGTCGGCTTGGATAGTATGTTAAGCATCAGTACCGAAAGTGAGCTTCCTGGGAGTATTGGAAGATAAGTTGTAGATCACAACATGCCTAGGAATGCCCTGACACAGTTAAAAGCAGCTACATTCCTCTGTTTCTTCTGATCTTAATGTGTCCTAACGATCTTCTACTTGCCAGGGTGGTTTGAAGCAAGTGTGTAGGCAGTCCTTTTACGCTGTCCATAATCCATTAGACTGGAGATGCTGAATAAAAAACCAACAGCGGCCTTCAAATTTGTTCTGCTGCTATACGGATTGGTCATTCTAGAATCTTCCTACTCTGGCGTTTCAAATTTATTGTGTCTTAGAATGCCTCGCCTAGTATCTTATCATTGGGGTCTTCCAATGGTTCTTGCAAATGAAGACCTTGTTTGTCATACCCCACTATAACAACTTCCGTCCATCTCTACGGGCTTATCTTCTGTGGAATATGGCACCAACTCCCTCCCTTGTATGGCCTCTTGCACTGCAGTCAATCAAATTTGTTGCTTTATGCAGTTTATCAGGCATCGATTTCAGTTTCCCCAGAGAGCAAATTGTTTCTTTCTGAGTAGAATGATGGTGTCTATGCTTTGTAGATTGCTATGACCCCATGGATCCAAATGGAAACGTTACTGTTACTCTCCACATTCACAAATATACAAAGGATGGCTATGTGGTTTTTTTTTTCTAGGCAAATATAATTTATTAAAAGCCAAGAATGGAACCGCCGGTACAAAACCGAGAAACGACCAAAAGGCCAGCGAAAAACCTAAACGGACACAAAGGTCCTACAATAGCCGGACACACATGCCGGAACGACCAAGGAGCACAAAGGTCGTGAAACAACCAGAAACACACACGGGCCATACGGACCAGCACACAAACCACCAACACAAACAACAAAGACAAACAGACTAACAACACCAAAACACAATACAAACTGGCCACAAGAGCCAGAGCACAAACCCAACACAAATAGGTCACAAGGACCGAAACACAACAGAACCACCACTCAAGGTGGCGGCGGCTTCCACTGGAGGAGGGGCCATCAGAGCAATGATCCGACTCCTTCAGGACGTTCTTCAGGCAAATACTGGCAGCACCGGGGAGGAAGAGAAGCGGCACCTGCAAACGGCACAAAACAGTGGCAGCAAAGAGAGCCACCGGGGGAAAAATGGTCGGAATAGATGATATCGGCAACCAAGAGGCCTCACAACCCAAAAGGCCGAACACCACAGCAGCACACGCGGGCAAAGCCAAGCGTGGTAGCAAGGCGCCGACAAAGAGAGGCCGGAAAGAGAGCTCCGGGACCACCGGACGGAACGGAGCACGGTTGGGCAAGGCGGAACCTCCAAAAAAACACAGATGGGAAGCCATAAGAGGTCGGGCACGTGAGATCCACGCGCACGTGTGGACGCGCGTGAAAGCTCACGAACCAACCGATTACCTCCGGTTAGGTCCAGAAGTGAGCGCCGGGAGGAGACGAGTTCCACCGAGGGGGCCGTGCATACCGAAGACCACCGGAGAGGCCGGGATCTAACATAAAAAATAACCCAAAAAAGGCCCAAGAGGAGGCCGGAAAGGAAAGAAAAAGAAAAGGAAAATGAGAAACTTCGGCCACCCCGAACCAGGAAAACAGGGGGAAGGGCTTGGTCGTGAGGTTATCAGAGAGGGGGAGAGTGTTTCCGAGGCGAGGTTTTTCGTTGTGTGATGGCTATGTGGTTAGTCGTGTGTTTCTGCTTGAAATGGTAAATCAGTTCTGCTTGTCCTAACCCTTGCAATTATTGCGTGCGGACGGACTAATGAGGCATGCCGCATATATTCATGTTTCAGACCAGAGATTACAGAAGACTAAACCATTAACAAGTAGGATTCTCAGTGCTGTCTTTCAAACTTATGCTTCGATATTTCTGAAAGGAACAATTAGAAGGAGAAGATGTAGAAATTCATTTAAAAAACGTATCTTCCGACGTGTTTGCATGTTTCATAGATTCTTTGGACAAACGTGTGGAAGAAAGGGTGGACATGGGCCATGCAACAAAATTGCTCTTCCTTCAAATTCCAGATACCACATTCCTGCAAGAAAGACCCCACAATACTTGATCTCATGCCAGAGGCCTTACCAGAAAACTGTTGTCGTGATGGTTTTCTTTCAGCCCGGGCTATCAACCCTTTGGTTATTACAGCTGGCAACTTGGACTGAAATTCCTCTGTGCATGCGCCTCTAAATCTAACTTTAATGGCACCAGGTTCCAGTTACACTCAGGGCCGGCTCAAGGGGTAGAAGACAAGGCGGCTGCCTTGTACAGACACACCCCTCAGTTCAATTTAACCTTGTTTCATGATTAAAGTAATATGACACGAGGCATATGACATTCTGTTGGTCTTAAATGGCGTGTGTTTGAAATTTTGAACTTCCAGGAGAACATCTGTCTGCTCCCAGAAAGGGCAATCAATAACATTTGTCTGCTCCAAGAAAGGGCAATCAATGTGATCACGTTGTACAGATCCGTTGGTATAGTTCTTGTTTTATCATGGTGCTTAATATGAGTAGAGAGTGGTTCGTGACAAAGCATTTCATAAACTAATTTGATTTTGTAACCTTTTAAGCTGATATGTTTCATCATGCGGTCTGGAAATAAAAAATCTGAACCTTAAAAATTTGCACAGAAAATCGCAGCCAAGTGCTAATCTGTCAGCGTTGAATTGAATGTGCACCATTAACTACCATATTCTGTTAACTCTCTCCTTGACTAGAATAAATGGCAGACTAAGGGGAAGAGGAGTAAAGTAATGATAGTAACCTCAAAAAAGGAGGAAAGAGAGATAGTAGTACAAAAATATTGGGGCATGCGCCGGGCTGGAGCATTTACACTAAAAGATGACCAAAATCACCGACCAACCTTCCAAAATCGTGGGTGATGTTTGGTAAGTGCTTTGAGTACCAAGTTTCAATTTCTCTTTCGTTCTCAGTTTCATTTCACAGTTTCGCGTGCGGTTCAAGGTGATTTTGATTTAACACAAAGTTAACGTGGCTTGTAAATTACGCAATGTTCGTTAGCAAGGTGCACTTGTCTCGCTACCTAATTTCCCTCGTGCGCGCGTGCTAGATTGTAAATATTTTCGTTAATCACCGCTTATCTTGCGCGTTCCAACTTGCGCTAGCCAAAGGTTTATTTTTTAAATATTTTTTTGTTAACGTTCCGCTACTCAGAAGCATCTTCAATTCGTGGGAGCCAATTTTTGTTATAACATTCACTTCCCTCGTGCTCGCTAAATTGTTACCTTCGCTTGCTAAGTTGCTAACTTGTCCTTTTGCAAGTCTCGCTGCTCACATGCTCTCCAATCGCGGGAGCCATTTTTTTATAACCTTCTCCGCTTCCAACATGCTCTCTAAGTTGTTACTTTTGCTTGCTAACTTGTCATTTTACATCAATATCGTGAAAGTTCGAGTAGAACTCCCTCACGGCCAATATAGATGGGATCGACAAATTTGAAAAGAGAGGATCCCAACAACGACCCGCAAACAGGAAGGGAATGTGTGTGTGCTTCAATTGCGAGAAGCGTACCTCACGCTCTACAATGACGGTGCGATCGTTGAGACCACTAACATTGGCATAGAATTTATCGCAAGCACGAGTATCAAAAAATCGTCCATCCTCCACAGGGCCATCAGGTTCCCGAGCTGATGAGCGCAATTTGTGCTTCATCTTGCTGGACCTAGTACATTAAACATTGGCACTCTTCCTCTTTCGCATCTGAGAAAACAGCAAAAGACAAGTCATCAGCCTCCTCGTCCTTGTAAAGAGAATACTAAGAAGGAAATAATTTAATTAATAATTATAAAAATGAAAATTTAAATGGATAGGAGTACGCTGATGAGCGGCTAAAAACAAAGGGACAATGATGGATTTCATCTTTACATCTATGTGAGAGATGGTCAAGTCATCTTGGATCATCTTGCTGGGTTTGACTCCCATTGAATTGTCGTGGTAATTAAAATAATAGAAGCTACTTCTCAGGCAGGGACTAACAATACAAGCATTCATCATTCAACCAAGAATTGTACAACACTCCACCTTCTTGAAGTTTACAGCAAAACACACGGACCTAATCCACAACAAAAATAATCAGACATCACGGATAGAGGAAGAATTTTTTTTTGAACTCAATCTACTCGAAAAGCTTGAGCATATATTGATTGATGAAATACAGTTAACCAAATTCTACTCTGGAAAGCAGGATATTGACAGAAAATCGAACGAAACGCTCAAACAAAAACCAAATGGAACAAAAAGAAATCATTAATTCCGCTCCAAAATAGTGGCATTCGAACAATTCGTAAAAGAGGACCCAAACCCGATGTTTGGTTGCAAGAAAACAGAGCAAAACAAAAAAATTCCAAATTTTCACAAGACAAATGAAACCCTGACTCCATCAAGGTTTCCTACTTTCTCAAATGTCCTCCACTTTATAGGACAGAAAAAGAACATAATAATCAGACATCGCATATAAAAGAAAGAAAAAAAAACGAGAGAGACGCTTACATTTTGCTTAAGGACTCGGAACCCAGCTTCGTCTTCGATTTTTCTCCTAAATATCCATTGCTAGAGAGACGGAGAGAGGGCGCAAGGAGCACGGTAACAAGGGACCCCAAGATCAACGGTGAAGAAGCTGCACTTCCACAACAAGCAAATGGGATGAAATTTTGGGTGATTCGGAGAAGGGCTCTCTAGGTGGTGTGTAGGCAGCAATATCACATGGGAGAGAGATGGAGAAAGAGATGGGGAGGATAGGGTGAAATTTTGGGTGATTCAGAGCTCTGGGTGGCGTGTAGGCAACAATAGAGAGAGATGGAGAAAGAGACGGGGAGGAATGAGGATGGGTGAAAAAAGGCGTGGTTCTTCTTCTTTTACTTTTTATTTTTCTTCATTTTTTTTGACTCGCCGTTAACTCTGTACCGTTATTGAATCCAAAGACTTGAAAATACACATTTAACCCATCCAAACATGGATTCAGGTAGACCCAAAATTCAAATTTGAGACCTAAAACCTGGACTCAAACCACTTACCAAACATAGTCGTGAGGACTTTCAGATGAGGTTGTGCTAGCTCTTCTGGGGGATACAGTACACACTAATCATTTGCTCTCTTGCTTTTCTATGACTGTTAGATGGCTGACGATGTATACTGGGGTAGGGTGTACATGATGAAATCCTACATATTTTATAGAGGTTTTTCCTCCTAATTATGTACAACCTTTGACGACTTTGAAGAGTAGTTTTTGTTGTGATCATGTCCACCACGAACAGGTTAACGAGTCAGTCGAAATTCGGAAACGTTCACCTTGGCTGGATGTTTACTTTGTGAAATTACTGTCAAACCTTTTTTCTTTCTCTCTCAGCTGCCATTAGACAAAGTGGCAGACACAACTTTATGAATCTCCCAAGACGAACATATTCCTTGAGATCGCCAGTTCTTTGATACAGAGCAGAAAATATGTACCTAAAGTTCTAAAAGTCAAATCTGCAAGGTAGATCTTATGTTCCAGCTGAACGATCTGGCTCAGAGATCTGTGAGTCATAGGCATTATTGCAGGTCACGTGGTTTCAGTAGCATAACAAAAAGATTGTCTCAAGTTGATTGCCCATAAAACCTGCTGCATGCGCACATGATGCTACTGCTTCGTACTTTTGTTTTTTTGCTTTTAACAACGTAATTGGATTCTGCTTGGGATGCAAATCCTGTCCCTCTGGGTTACAAAGAATTTACATTTTTTCCTGATCAAATGTCACTCGCCAGTCGCCTCTGATGAATCTCTCAGATAATATACACATCATTTGTAGGCCATCAGGGGGAGTGACAGATATAAGTATAAAAGTACATATTACTCAACTCCCCTCTCTCTCTCCCTCTCCCTTACCAAACACACTATAAGTGATCGCCGTGAATGAAGGACGAACTGATTAGCCTAAAAGCAATTAAAAAGTTTTCAGATGGAGTTAGCCTGAGTCCTGACGGAGAAAATGGTCATCATTTTCACCTTTTCTTCACCTTTTGAGGGGCTAATACGTTTGTTGTACCTTTTTTTTTTGGGCTAAGAAAAACCTCATCACATGAAGAACAACTAAAAACGAGGGGCATATAATGAATACAAGGAAAGACCCCAGAGAATCATCTCCTTCTCTCTCTAAACACAAAATGTTGTCCCTTCTCTCTAGCATCTCGTTCTTCTCCGACCGTCTCCTCCAATGGCGGGAGCCTCCCGCCTCCTTCCCTCTATCTGCTCTACGTTCCCGTAGTCGGGCTCTCCAATAACCCCTTCTCTCGGCTGTTTGTTGGGATTCCTTTCCGGTGGAGTGCAAGGGTAGATTTTGGCTCGTTTGGAGATCTCCAGCAGCCATGCCCACCATGGAAGGTCTCTTCATCATCCGGCGCCCGCTTCTGTGCCTCTCCGGAGCCGACACGTCGGCTTGTGAGGCCTTTCATGCGCGCGAGTGGATCTCACGCGCCCGCTACCTTTCTCTCCAGATCTGCGCTCCGGTGACAGTTTTCAGTCAGCACGCGTCGTGGTTGGTCTCTGCTCCTCTCGGTGGTTTGTTCGGTCTCAGCCCGGCACCGGCCGGCTGGCGCGTGGGAGGCTACGCACGTCCCCTAACCGATCCCTTTCCTCCTCCGACCAGTTCTATTGACTTTCTCTGCTTTCGGCTTTTATTTCTGTTAATCATATTAGCTTGATGCTTGTTGTGATTTTTTTGTCCCTTATGAGTCTATGTATGACCTTTTGGTCATCCTGCTCGTTGGCCCGCCGATTCCTCGGAGTGTTTGGTACGCCCTTTTATAGCGTGTTCCTGAGGGTTTTCAACCTCCTTGATATTATTAACGAAAGTTGCTATTATGATAAAAAAAAAAAACAAAACAAGGGGTAGACATATCACAAACCCGAATATACTCGAGAATATCATAAACAAAGGAAACATCTATTCTACCGGAACAAGCCGCCCACCGAGACATCAAATCCAAGATCGCCCAAAACTAGGAGGATCCTTAGAAAGAACGTCCTTGCGAAAGACCAAGGAATCACACTCGAACAAAACTCAATTCCACGAAAACCTTCGGGCAAGCAAAGTAGCCTACACCAACGCACAAGCCTCACCAAATAAGGGATTCAAATCACATAAGTGTTCCGTGTAAATCATATAGAGGGAAACTAAAGAATCTCGAACCGAAAATGCTATGTACCGCCCATATGGACTAACCACAAAATCCGAATTAATCTTAAGCCAGCCAACCCTGAGGAGGAGGTTGCCACCGCACCAATTTTTCTACTTGCCTTTGGCCCATTGGTACTTTTCCACTTTGGCTCCAATTGACATTACACCCACCTTTAAGATTCCATGTTTAATTTCAGAAAAGATATTTAGCGGAAATATCTGTTGTACTGAAATAATCCGTCTGGGGAGGGATAGATCCGGGGTCGAATCCCCCCCCCCCCCCCCAGCTATTTGCCTAGGCAAAAAAAGTGGACTAATGTATAAAATGGAATAAAATTTAAATACTAAAATATCAATTTCTCCTAAATTTTAAACAACTTACTGCTTGGGTCGTCACAAGGCACTTATTTTCTTTTCCCCCCTCGTTTATATCAATTGAGAGCTAAGTTGCTACAGCCTACTTAACTCATCTGCAAATATAACAAAGTATTACAAACAATTCATGTTGCCCACATATGTCGATTATTTTTAGGTAACGAAAAAAAGTCTGTCATACTCGTCTCGAACGGATTAAGCTGAACAGATTAACCCAACTGAAATGTTGATAATATATTTAGACCTATGAAAACATATAAATCTTAAGTTTGTCCTTCCGAAATAGAGGATTTATTGGTTACTAAATATAGAGAATATTCATATATTTTTAATTTTACTTTATTTGTATTTGATGATATTACCATAGAAATGAAAAATGTCAATTGCGACTCTTCTTCGGTTAAAAAATTTGCAGCGATTACGTTCTTTAAAAGAACCGCAAAACGAGAACGAGTTTTCAGCCATATCAGGACATTGATTGCTTTCGTTCTGCCTATAATTTCATTGGCTACCAGGGTACAAGCAAGCGAAGGACACAAAACAAGGTTCTTCCCGTTTTCTCTCCTTCCCACTTAAGAGAACCGCAAAACGAGTACAAAGTTTTCAGCCATATCAGGGGATTGATTGCTTTCGTTCTGGATTTATTTTATTGGCTACCAGGGTACAAGCAAGCGAAGGAACACAAACAAGGTTCTGCGCGTATTCTCTCCGTTGTAGATTTTCCCATCAAAATATATAAAATTGGACCCAGCACGGATACCGGAGTAACACGAGCGGCGTTATGGCTTCTCATGGGGACAAATCGGAGGACGCCGTCGTTTCGCAGCATCAAGACCGGCCCATTTCCACCGTCGTCATAATCACCGGTGCGCCCATGTTCTGTCTTTGTATTTGTTTGCGTATATCCATATATTTGTATATATGTTTTCTTTGTTGTTTTTTCTTTTCGTGTGTTTCTTTTTAGCTGTTTCTGATGGTGATGTTGGGTAGCAGCTATGCAGACAGAGGCGCTTCCTTTGGTGAACAAGTTTCAGCTTACGGAGGACCTCGAATCCGTGTGAGTATCCGTGTTTATCTATTCAAGTATATGTTTTTTAATTTTCAGGAACACTCACTAGGACGGGAGGAGCACAAATTCGAGCTATTGTTGCTGTGACCCACAAAGCTATTGAATGCGCGCGTTTTCTTGTCAGGAGAAACGGAAAAACAAAAAACAAAAAGCATTATTTTTTTGTGATTTTATTAGCCAAAGCTTGAGTTTACTTTTCATTGGGTTTGACCCAAAATATACCTAGGGGGTGATAGGTATTTAAAAATTAATCAACACTTTCTTTTAAACATTTCCAGGGTTTTTTTGTTGACATAATAAACTTGCTTTACTTGCTCAATCCGTGCATTGATTGGGTTTTTGTGATGTAGATGTTTGCTCTAAAGCACTTTTTTTTCCCTTTTCTGTAAAGCAATTTTTGGGTTTCTGAAGGTGGATAAAAAAGAAGATTGATTTGTTTAGTAGGTTTCAGTAGTTGCTAGTTATAGCTTATTGATTTCTAGCTCTGTTTTCATTTCTGTAAACACTTGGTTTTACGGAGAAGGGGCAGTTCTTATTGGTTACAAACCCTTTTGGATATATTCTTTGGTTTGGATATCCAAGAAAGTACGATATATCTTGATCATTAGGTAGTAAGTTTGATTGTCGATGCGTGACGGTGCAGGTTTCCAAAAGGGGTTCCTTGGGTCCGGTATCATGGTGTTTACAAGGATCTTAACATCAATTTGGTCTGGCCAGGGAAAGATTTAACTTTAGGTTGGTAATCGAATCTTGCATGTGTATGTCTGTAGAAATTATAATTTTCTTGAAAGCTTTCCATACAAGTGATAATCTATTATTGCTATTTTGTGAATATGCTATGATGTTATGACTCTTACCTCTTATCATAATACGCTGACATTCATGATCAGGGTATAATAGGAGTATTTTTCTTTGCTCTGCTCAAGCTATATATATTTATACTTCTATAAACACTACTATCTTACTTTCAATCAACTTAGATTCAAGCAGTCTGAGGTCACCCATGCTAAGAGAACATCCTTTTCAGTAGTACCCACAATGATTCAACTTCAAGCGCCTCTAATGCGACAAAATCATGAATGGTCAAAAGATGCAATGGTATCACAGCAGGCTGGACTCAATTGACCCCATTCAACTCATCTAGGGAATATTTATACTTCAGATCTGTCTTATATGGGGCTCTTTAGCCTATGAAGTGCCCATGGTCTAATCATGACATTGTCATGGATCTGGGTGTGGTCCACCTGCCAACTATCAGCTATTGTAAATAAAAATCATGTCATGGGAACAGAAATGGCTCTGCTTAGTTGCGATTTTCTGTTACTGATCCATAAAACAGTAAAACCCTTTCCTTTCAGGGGTTGATAATGTGGGCACGTTGTCAGCATCTCTTGTAACCTATGCATCTATCCAAGCATTAAAGCCAGACCTAATAATAAACGCGGGCACTGCAGGTGGCTTTAAGGTATGCTTTTTATGCCAAGATTATTTTGGCTGCTATGCCTTTCTTTTTTCTTGTTTTTAGACCTTAAATCATCTGGGGGTTACGTATTGTTATCTACTTGTAGCTTAAGATGATTGTCCTGCTGCATTGAAAGTTTATGTTGGTTGTTTAAAGGTTGATGTTTTTGACATTTGCTAGTCTGGAAGGGAGCTACCCTCCCATAAGAGAAGATATACAATGTTACAAGCCTTTTTTATTGCATTGTACAAGTATCATGATATAGAAATGGACCTGGGCCTAGTGTATAAGTGGAAGACACGCACACAGATGTATGTCTTTATATATATTTATGTATAAACCATGAAGGATATAGTTTTCTATTTGCATTTAAAAACAATTATTGGATGTTTCAGGCCAAAGGAGCAGGCATTGGTGATGTGTTTCTTGCATCTGAATGTGCTTTCCATGATAGAAGAATACCTATACCTGTGAGTATACCTTACTATCATTTCGTCTTTCTCATGTGTAGTAAAGGAGACCAATGATGGCGTACGTGTTTTTTCAATCTCTATGCTAGAGTACTACTAGTTGATTATCTTATTTGCATACTTTCTTGGCATAGAAATGGGTCGTCGATCAGTTTCTTCCAGTACTTTCCTTGACAAACTAGTAGCGTTAACTATTTTGTTTGTTCATGGTTAGTTTTGCTCCTAACTTTCATTTGCCTTATATGGCTTCTGCAGGTTTTTGATACTTATGGTGTTGGGTTACGCCAGGCCTTCCCTGCTCCCAATCTTGTTAAGGAGCTTAACCTGAAGGTGATTACCATCTAGTGAAATGCTATGCTTAGACTTATTGCTCCTGAACATCTTAAGCCCTTCTTTACTTCCTTGATGAATAGTTGCTTATGGTCACCCTGAATTAATCATTTATGTAAGTGAAACTATGATCCTAGACAAGTGAAAGAAGTAACCATAAAGAAAAAAACATTAATGTCGGTTGGTGTTGTGGGGGGGGGGGGGGGGGTTCTACATCTTATAGGATAAGCCATGGTCACGTCTCAATAGTGGAGGGATAGGAATTCTAGTAAGAGCAAGACATGGATGAAACTTATTTCCCTTCATCTCTGAAAGAGTGTATGCGTCGAAAACAAACCAACTATGTAAGGGGTGCATTTAATGTCTTGACAACTCAGTTTTGTATTTTCTTCCAGAATTAGTATTCGAGATTGATGATTGAACCTTTTGGAGAAAATTAACCATTTGAAGTGAGGATTATAGAGGTAGGCTAAATTTTTTTTGAGCTTTAACTTCTTGATGTTGGAAAAACGTTTTTTGATGGTTAAAACTGATAAATAAGACACGCATTGTGCCACAGGATTAGTATCTTTCTTTCTTGATGTTAGGAAGTTATATATCATTATCTTTTGGCAGTACAGAGATATCTCCTGAGGTGGTTCACATAAGTTTCTTTTACCATTATAATCTCTGATATTCATTTGCTTAAGCCTGCTAATGTGAATGATTTCTCCTGCAGGAGTTAATCTTAATTTTTGTTTTTAAAAAAAGCACGTTCCAATGTCTCTGCACGTCAAGTCATTTTACGAGTTGCCTTTTATTTTTTATTTTCCTGTGGCTAGGCTTTTCTGCATATTGCTTCAGTTAGTAATCTCTAGCTCGAAAACTAGTTCTGCTGCGCACAATGTGTATAAGAGCGTGAAAGTGGGCCATTATGCCTTTAGAAAAGTGCACAACTAAAGCATGCATTCACCTTAACATCTGCAGGCAGTTAGCATGTCTATGCACATTCTATGCTTCTGTAGTGTGCCTATGCACATTGATTTAGGTGGATGGTTCACAACCAAGCATGTCTATGCACATTCTATGCTTCTGTAGTATGCCGATTATGCAGGGCATGTGCTTGCATATGTGGTTTGGGGGAAGAGATTATATTCTAAGATGAGTTTTTTTTTCCAATGTTGTCTAATCTTTGTAACACCTAAGATCTTTAGTTTTGAAGCCCCTTTCCACATGTTTCAGGTTGGGAAATTGTCTACTGGTGACTCGCTGGATATGCCCCCACAAGATGAAGCATCAATAATTGCAAACGATGCTGCAGTCAAAGACATGGAGGTATCTTTTTCCATTCAATTGATGTTGTTGATACATGCCACACATGAATTGTAAGCAAGTTAGCAACATACCATTATTTATCAAAAAAAAAAGAATTGTAAGCAAGTTTTCAAACTTCATTAGGGAGTGACGGTACCACTGAAGTTTTCCAAACCATAAGGATTAGCATATACTGCAATCACAGTTCATGGCAAATCAATCTCTATTAGCTTTTATCTTTCCATGTATGCATCTCTCTGTGTATAATAAACTGCACTATATGTTACCCTTCTTATGGGTGGTGCCACCGGACATATGCCCACCACCATATTTCTTAGTTTGTTGTATTAGTTTCCATCAGTGTGGAGCTTCAGCTCTGTAACTAAGTGGCTTAGGCGTAGAACTAAAATTGTCAAAGAAAATGATCTCATGCTTCTTTTATGCACTTTTGGTGTCTTTACACTTAGTTTCTCCTTCGAAACTACAATCATTTCAGTGACTGTTTTATGCTAGCAAATAATTGGGTGTTGATAACCTTTCCTAGGAGCTTATTTGAAATTAGAGATGGTATAGTATGTTTCTGGAAATCCTACATTGCATTAAGATGTTTTTGCTCTGAATTTTGGGTCTTCAGGGAGCCGCTGTTGCCTATGTGGCAGATCTTCAGAAAGTCCCTGCAATATTTGTAAAAGCAGTGACTGATATAGTGGATGGCGAGAAACCAACTGCGGAGGAATTCTTGCAGAATTTGTCAGCTGTGACTGCTGCACTTGATCAGGCAGTCACTCAAGTAATTGATTTCATCAACGGAAAATGCCTCTCTGATCTTTGACGCTAGTTATGCTCATCTCTTAATCTCTCTGGAGCTAAATTTGACCTTGTCTCGCATACCTAAAAGTTCACAACATATCAGATATGATTGAAAAAATGTGTGATTTTAAAAGCAAGATTACAGAAGTTTATGGTTTGATTAGGTGTATGTTTGAGACTTTCAACTACCTGATTGGTAGTATGATGAGTTTCTTTTCTGTGAACGTTTACATATTCTGAGTGAATTTCATTGCCTATGTTCTAAAGCTGCGTTTTACACCTCATATTGCTTTTTCTGTGACGACTGCAAATTGGAGGCTATCCATTTGATAAGAAAACGGATAAATGAATTTTATTTTATTATGCATTAGAAATGCTAATGGAATGGACTCACTGTCCATCGTGGGATTTTGTGCATCTTGAGGCACACAATTAATTCCCTCGTGGGCAGTGACTGTACTTGGTCTGGGACTGTAGCATGTAAAGTCCTTACACTGCTAGGATCCTCGTACCGAGCCCAAAACTTTTGAATATTTGGTCTGAAAAGGCCAGAATTTTGGGTTTCTCTTTCTGGGCTAGCCCCACATTTTGGAATCAAATTCTTTACTTTTACCTTTTCGACCAGTTTGAGGTAACGGGCTACTGATGATATCAAAGCTGTCCATTCCAAGCCAATGTGTTTTTTTTTTTTGCCAAAATGAAAGCGGTAGAAGACACAGAATTGGCATAAATATCATTCTTAAGGTCACGCAGACAATAACGCAACGAGTACAGGCCCATACCCTACACCAAACCTCAACCAACACCTTTAAACATGACCTACATGAGTGCCTTGCTCCTCAACCGATCGATTACTCAATTGTATAAGAAGTTGCACGCTTCATATCTCATCTTTGTATATGAAATTATGTTAAACGCTTATAGAGTTGATAAAAAAAAGCTTCTTGTAGTATGTTAACGAATTGGTCCCCTTTAAGCTTTTCTTGATGATTTAAATACGACTCGAGCTGTATATATGCGGGCCGTCCGGTTCCTGCTTCACTGCAAGGTGAAGGGTTTCGCACGACCTATTCTGCAAACGTATTTATCAGCATTTCCTTTCAAGGAACCAGGAAGACATGGGAGGTGAGGGTTATGCAGAAGGATGTTCCCCAAAGATGGCCAACCCCGGCAAAGCCACAATTTTGGCTCTTGGAAAAGCCTTTCCTCACCAGCTAATTATGCAAGATTACCTGGTTGATGGGTATTTCAGAGACACCAACTGTGACGATCCAATCCTCAAGCAGAAGCTTGCTCGACTCTGTAACCCCAATCGCTTTCCTCTTGTTATTTGCTATTTACATTTGTTAATCCTAAGAAACATTATATACTTCTCCATCGCAATGTGCAGGCAAGACAACGACGGTCAAAACGAGGTACGTTGTCATGTCGGAAGAGATCCTAAGGAAGTACCCCGAGCTTGCCGTTGAAGGCCTGCCCACTCTAAAGCAAAGACTAGATATCTGCAATGATGCTGTAACTCGGATGGCTATTGAAGCTTCACAAGCTTGCCTCAAGAATTGGGGCAGGCCTATTTCGGATATAACCCACTTAGTCTATGTCTCATCCAGCGAAGCTCGGCTACCTGGTGGCGACATTTACCTAGCAAGAGGACTCGGTCTTGGTCCCGGGACTCGGAGAGTCATGCTCTACTTCGTGGGATGTTCTGGAGGTGTTGCTGGCCTTCGAGTTGCGAAAGACATCGCCGAGAACAATCCAGGTAGCCGAGTTTTGCTTGCAACTTCAGAAACTACTATCATTGGGTACAAACCGCCAAGTTCAGAGAGACCATATGATCTGGTTGGTGTTGCACTCTTTGGGGATGGTGCTGGAGCCATGATAATTGGGTCAGACCCAGTTTTGGGCCATGAAAAGCCTCTGTTTGAGCTGCATACAGCAATCCAGGAATCCCTGCCAGACACTGAGAAGACTATTGATGGACGGCTCACAGAAGAGGGGATTAGCTTCAAGCTAGCAAAGGAGCTTCCTCAGATAATAGAAGATAACATCGAAGGATTCTGTAAGAAGTTAATCGAGGTTGTCGGGTTTCCTGACAAGGAATACAATAAGATGTTCTGGGCAGTCCATCCGGGTGGGCCTGCAATCTTGAATCGGATGGAGAAGCGACTTGATTTGTCTCCAGAGAAGCTAAATGCAAGTAGACGAGCTCTAATGGATTATGGGAATGCTAGCAGTAACACCATTGTCTATGTGCTAGAGTACATGGTAGAAGAGAGCCTCAAGCTGAAGAAAGAAAACCAAGAAGATAATGAATGGGGCCTGATACTGGCTTTTGGACCTGGGATTAGCCTTGAGGGAATTCTAGCGAGGAACCTCACTGTCTGAGACTATTGCGCCTCTCATATATCACTGAGACTTCAATTCCAAGAGAACTATAGATTCATATTGTCCGGTCAAATAATGTCTTGTTCATGTCATTTTTCACTTAAATCTCAGACTTGAAGCGACTATTTGAATCATACTTTTGAAAGAAATCAAATTAATCCGAAGATTTCTAGCTCGCACAAATTTATAAAAGAGGAAGAAAAAATTAGGGCTCGTCAAAACAAAAAATTAAGTGAAAACGACCGAAGTATGCGATCGATTAGTGTGAAACAAAATAAAAGACGGGTAAAAAGATAAAAGAAAGAAACGAAATGGAGTTGGTCTGGCCTAGACAGGAAAAAAAGAGTGTTATGACTTTGAATGTCACTTAATTGAATGATAAAAGGCAGAAAATGCCCAGCGTTCTAAACGAGTTAGCGAAGCACACCACAATTGGTTCAGCATCAGTAACTAATCATCTAAAAATAGCTCTAGCACATAATGGAAGGTGGGGAAACTGAACGGAGACATAAATCAACTCTGAGAATCATGCTTGATATATAAATATCACAGTTTTCTGCATCCCCATCTTTACAAAAAGAAACCCAGTTGACAAATAGTCGTGACAGAGGGAGAACCAGAAGCGTGTGAAGAGCAAAAGGCATAACAATCTAGGGAAACCAGCCAACTTCTCCAGGCAAGCTAATCTTGGATGGGACTGCATTCGTTGAACATGGATCAAGAGGATTGCCTCTCACACCACTCCGGAGGGAAGGCGGAGGACAAGCTGGCCGCCAAAAACACTGCAAAGCAACAGATTGTGTTTTATGTTGTTAGTCATTTGAGAGTTCATACTTATCTACAAAAAACTGTCACATAACCAATTCGCAGATCGAAAATACTTCTTTGCAAACCAACCTTTTGACATAGTAGTAACAGAAGTCTGCTAAGATGAAAGTCTGGACAATTTCTGAGATGAGAACCATAGAAGGCCATAATCCATAGCCCAGCGCAACCAGCAAGTGTCCACGACTATCTAAAACCTGTCGAAAGCGATAAAAAAACCACATAGCAGATTAGAGATCCAATTAATCCAGAACCCAAAGGGCTATATTTTTGCAACTTAAAGTAGTCCCCCCCACTTGACAACTATAAGTATAAACTTTTAAAAGGTGGCATGTGTGAACTGTATAGCCTCGCAACTGTGCTAGAGCTTGGTGTTCTAGAAAAGCATTCCCGGAAGAGAACCAGCATTTTGTTGGTCACCTTTAACAAAGAAATATAGTTTACCAATGTTCCTAGCTATTCTTGCTTGCATGTGTGTGTGTACAACTAAGAGAGATAGGAAGAGTAAGAAAGGGTGTAGGAATACTAAAAGTGGGACATGGTTGAAAATCACCAAAGAACACTCCTAACAAATCCTCCATCACAAATCAATAAATAAGAACAGTGATGTATTATTATTTTGTTTTGTTCTGCATTTTGCTGTTGAATGGTCGAAGTTTCCACTCCAGAAGGGAGGCGACTACACAACTCTTAACAAAATTGAATCAAACAAATTTTTGGAAGCAGCAACCCAACAAGCAGCACTGCAGCAAAATCAATTTCCAAAATGCCTCTAACAAATCAAAAACATAAGTCATACTCATAGATTCAAACATCAAACCTGGAGAACCCAATGGGCACAGCTCAAGAACCTTGCTACACCCAGAGCAAACACATAATGAGCAGTGAAGGGTTCAACAATCTGAAAGTACAGAAATAAGATGAATAAAAGAGGCTGTAATATCTATTCATATGAAAACCTCACAGAAACACCAAAATTGCCAAAAATCGTACCTTTGTGTTCTGCATTACTCGCAACTGGGGTAAAACCGAAACAGCTTCCAGATATACACAGAATGCCCAGAAGATCCTGTTCACCATATGGTGAGAAGTCGAGGGATGAATGAACAAAGCTAACACAGTACAGGGTATCACCTGCATCCAAGATAAAGGACAATGAAATTGATTTTCAGTTTGAAAGGTAGAAAAAAAATGTATTGCTCCACAAAAGGGCATCAAACTAGGTTATGAAAGAAGACAAATTACTAGCAAGATGTAACAGAACCAAAGACACTTGGTTCTATTTCAAGCCATGACCTCTTAGAAACTGAACAATTACTACAGGAGAATGGTTTTAGGCCATTTGGTAGATCTATTCTCAGATCCTTGGTTGGGCAGCATTGATTAGCATTAGAATCTAAATCCAGCACAACATGAAATATTTAACCGGAAGGTCACTTCTAACAGAAAATTTTCATCTTATCTATATATCAGAGCTTCTGCAAAAGTTTTTTAGACATGAGGAGAATATTATAGGGCTCAAAAAAGATGGAATCAATTCCGAAACAAGTGAAGAAATCAAACAATTTGTCCCCATATGCATTCTCATGAAGACGTCTAGGATCTAATTACAAACCCATTCAACAGTCACCTGCAGCTGAAATAAGCACACAGCCACAAATACATTATCAAAAATTCACTGTTCTCTCCTTGATTTATACACAGCCGCAACTCTTACAAATTGTTACCATATTTGAGGAAGTAAACATCAGGAGAGGTCAAGGGAATCAACTTCAACCCTTAAAAATTTAGGATCAGTGCTTCACAGATATAACTCAATAGAGAAAAGGATATAGAAGAGATGAAAACTCACCACATAGTATATTGCAAAGTTGTCTTTGTCCTCCATGTAGCTAGATTTTAATCTAAACCGGATCATATAAATAACCCACAAGGTTGTTGCCAATGTCGCTAAATCAAGAAGGGTATGTATATCATATTCCATTACAAAGCTGCAGTACAGCCTAACAGCTAAAAAGATAGCTGTTAGTTCCTGTGATTTGAGCGACAGTCCTGCGCACCATTGAAAGCAAATTAAAAAATGATAATACTATAGAGCAGACAACAAGATAAGAGGTGTTCATCATCAAGAAAAATATCTAAGACTCACATCTTAATGAATATCATATCTTCGGTATATAAAGCCAGTCCTAAAGAAGTGATAAATCTTAAGCAGTACAATATAATCCACGAAGAACTACTAAATCTACTCCTAAAGAATAAAGGGAAACCTCTCAACATTAAGCTTATTACTAAAAACTGACACGCTTTCATGGGTTTTAAATGGCAGTAATTCATTTTATATTCATAACGTTCCTCTCAACCTTTAGGCCTAGGCCTGAGAGAGTATTCAATCTGATAAGTGCTAATTACTATTTGATGTTATTGCAGGTTCGACAGACAAATTAAAACTAACCTGTATTGTAAGATCTCTTTCAACTGAATGATTGTAAATTGAGGCTTAACACAGCCATCTATCCTCAATGCACCTTCTCGAATAAGTTAATACTTTACTAAAGAAACGAAAGATGACATTATGCAAATGTCTTTATACTCTGAAAACAAGCCGTGCTTTCAGAACGAATCTCAATTCTCCGGCTGTTTGAGTTCGGCCCTAGGGAAGATACAAAAACTTCAGCTTGACTCAAGCTCAACTCGATCTTGCAAGCACAAGCTTGAGGTCCTCTTGTTCGACATTTCATAGATCTCAAGAGTGGGTCGTCAAGCTTGAATCGACACCACGACACCTTTGAATAGAAAAGAATTTCCAACTTGACTTCACTCAACCATCAAGGTAAGTAACAAAAGAAATGCGAAATAAAAGAAAGAACTATACATCTAAAAATATACGATTAACGAACACAGAAACAAACAACCAAAACCACAGCCCAATAACTTAAAAACAAGAAAAAAAAATTGAAGCTCTTACCTGGATCGGCAAGGTCATGGCAGAACAAAAACAACATTTTTTTTTTTTTTGCATTTATCCAACTGAATATCCCCAATTCACAGAATAGAAAATAGCGACCAAAACAATCGAAGACTAACCAAACACTCAATTTTACCCAGACCAGAGTAAAACTACGATCCAAAATTTCACATGATTTCTAACCCATTGAACAAAAACCAAAAGAAATAAAATTACCCAACCCCTCCACACCCCCTCCCCCCCGGGGGGGGCCAGCCCCCAAAAAAAAGTTCGAAACTTTACCAGCACAAGTCCTCTCCTTCATGAGCTTGTAGATGAGCACGGAGATTCCGATGGAGTGGACGGCCTCGGAGGCGACGAAGAGGTTGTCGTGGTCGTGGACGATAACCCGGAGCAGAACCAGCGCCGCCATGCCCGAGACCACGGCCAGGAAGGCCTTCACCTTCGGCGGCTGTCGCCGTACCCATGTGGACACGGTGTGGATCGGATTCCGCTGCGCCCTCATGAGGATTTTTTTCCTGGGGTGTTTATGTCCTTGTCTTTCTTGAGTCTCCTTTCAAAATTTTCCGAGAAAGAGCGAGAGCAGAGAAACCGAGGGAAAGTGAAGGAACGCAAATAAAGAAAGTGGGTTTGGACTGTGGATGGAATTTTATATTTTTTGGTTAACTATGGATTGGATTGGATTTGATTTAAATGAGTTTCATATTTTGCTTCCAAGTCTTAAGAAGTGGAAGCGCCGAAGTGGAAGGAAATGTGGTTGGACTATGTGACGTGTTTCGGTAATGTTTTTCATCGTATTGCACAGTACTTGCAAAGCATTTATGATTCTTTTTCTTTCCTTTTTTTTCTTATCCCACAAGTTTTATCTCTTGTTTGCCCCCTCTCAACAAATTACATCACACCCACAAGCTTTCCCAAATCTTCGAAACAGAACAAAATTTAGAAATTCTCACTTTTAAACCTTTCCAATAAATGTGAAAAATACTTCTTCTATTCCTACTTTGGAAGTTGAAATTGAATTGAAATTTTGATGGGATTGCATCTCATACGAATCCTAATAGGAATATATTAGTGGAAGATTTTTAACTCCTCATGATATTTGAGATATTTAATTAAGTGGCATTATAATATCTCCTATTTACCTGTTGTCTGACAGAAAAATATCGTATGTTTCTCATTTTTTTAGAGAGAAAACACCTTAGAGATTTCAGATGTAAATCGACCAGATTTTCTCTTATCAAATCACCATTAAACCCAACATTTTGTTATGAAATATCCAGAGTGTATAAAAACCTATTCACCCCATCTTTATTGTTGTTTGAATCTAAACCAGATTTTTCATGAACAAACTACTGCTTTCGTAACGCATTCGTCTATTTTAAGCCGAAAGGTCATCCGATAAGCGTAACTTTACCCTTGGTAACTAAGCAAAGCAAAGAGGCCATCTTATGGTTAAACGACAAAAACTGGATATGGAAGGTGTAGTCAACTTCTCTGGTGGCATCACCGAGTTCAAACCGGACTGGCTTAAACACTGGGAGCGGAGCAGTTTTCTCTTTCTTGGTATATAACACGTGAGAGCAGTTCATCACTCTGGCGCACTGGACCACTGTTTTGCACAAAAGCAAGCTTGTTTACAAGGAAGAATTCAACCAGAGCTTTATTTATGGGGTCATGAGCTTAAGTTTGTCCCGTTAAGATCCTTCATCATTCTTTATGCCTCGAGATCGCGTTTGAAAAAGTTAAAAAGGGTTTGTCAGAATGATTTCCATGTAAAAGGGAAAGAAAAACACCGGTGAATTCCAATCCAAAAACATACTGTCCATGAGAGAGACAGAGAGAGTGAGTGATATGGAGAAAGAATTACCATACCATTGCAGTTATAGACAAGAAAAGAAAGAACGGATACTACGTTATACAAACGCCTTATTGTAGTGAACCTGAAAGTTTGAAGGAAAACGTGGGTAAGATTCAATTAGCTCAGTGGGCGACAGGTAGATAATGAAAATCAGACAGTCCATGAACTTGATCTTCTGAGCAGGGGCTTCATCTGTTTGTCTTCCTCGAGTGATATCATACCCAAATGAGACGGATCTTCAAGCATCATTTTGGCAACCAAGTAACCAGCAATGGACCAGGTTTGGTATTTACGAGCCTGCTTCCCGATATATCGACCAAGTTTTCCGTCATAGTATTCAGGCCAATTGTCTTTTAGCAACCTGGTCTCAGCAAGTTCAATGGCACGTCTTGCAATCTGAGGGCGTCCGGTCTTGATACATGCCGCAGTGAGAAGCCATAAAAGCACTGTACACATTAGACAACTAAAACGTATCATATGGAGGAAAACCTCAATAGGAGAACACAATAAATTAAAAGGGGCCGGGAGGAGAAGTGTAAATGAGGCACTTAAATATCCCTATCATGATCATTCCATAGAGTTAAACATTGTGGCCAGATTAAAAGCATAAGTAAAACTCATCAAAATGTACGTATATAATCTAGTGATTCCCAATCCATTACAAAAACTAAAGGAACTGATCTATGAAATAACTGACTATTTTCCACCTGTAGCTCAGTGGAAAGGCTGTTTTGTGAATTACAAACAATCGTAGGCCTAATGCGGTTGGGTTGAGGAAACTGCAGTCAGATGATTTGAACGTTTTCCACTTCTTTGCCTTCAGATATTTTGTGAGGGAAGAATCATGTGATTTCTTTTGAACTTTCCTGACAAAGATTCATGATTATGAAAAAAAGGTTTTAAGGCGCTGGGAGTTTTACTTGTATCAAATATAGTCTAGATTTTCGCTAGCATCAAACATTGTCTGCTAATGTTGTTTGCTGTTAGTAGTTTGAGTCATTTCCTAAATGTGTGCAGAGAGAATTAGAGTGAAAAAGCATACCTGGCCAAGATCCACCATTGTGGTAACTCCATCTCGTATTTTTTGGGTCGGATCCTGTTATAATCCGCCATTCATGGCTTTCTATTGCTGGATAGCATACCTTTAGTGGCATTACTCCAACCAACTCCTCCCATCGTGATTCTATAAGATCCATAATTGCAGTAGACTGTTCAGGGGTTGCCAATGATGATAGAATTGCAATGCAATTGCCCATGCAAAACCAACGAAAATCCATTCTTGCAGGACTGACATTCCCAATGAAGTAACCACCACGGGTCGGCATAAAATCAAAAATCCATTCTGGAAGAGAATCAGGTATTACATTAAATTTGTTGACCGCCGTGTGAGAGTATTCTTCTGTTTTATATCGGTATATATCATTAAGCTGCTTCATGTCTAGCCAAAAGTAACTTCTCATGTGGAAGCTTAAGGCATGAAGTCGCTTAACTATTCGTTCGACAACCTCCTTCCCTTCATCATCTTGCTTAAGTAAAAGCAAGGCACACCTTAATGCCATGAAGAAAAGTGCTTGAATTTCGATAGGATACCCATAAACACCCTGGATTGATAAACATAATCAATACTTGTACAAAAGCAATAACGGAGTTGACTGATAGGAGATAGAACAGTTACTAACACATGTCAGTCCAAGAGAATGTGGAACCAATATATACTAACGAAACATCAAGAGAACCTGAGAAAAGTTTGTGTATCATGGCAATTACCAGAAATTTTGCTACGACATGGTTGGTCCATTCTGCTTTCTCTGAATGAAAAAACTGCTGTTGTTGTCTGTACCGCAGATAAAATTATTCAAATCCTAGACACTCAAACTCATGAAAGCCACAAGTCCCACAGCATGGGGGTTGGCTACTCGAATTCTTTTTCACCTTTTATGAGATGAAAATCTAAAATAATCACTACAGATTGGGGTGTGTACGGTAAGAAACTTATCCAGCCACATATGCCTTAACTTGGCCCTCATGTGTGCACCATCATGCTCAACAGTAACATGACTATCGTTGCTCAACTTGAATTATGCACAAGACGGTGCTTGGAAGAAACAAAAAAGGTGGATTTGGAGCAGATTTTGTAAGATTCAAAGTTCCCTTTTCTTTGGCAATGAAATAGACCATAGAGAGGGGTAATGGGTTCTAGGCAATTCATTTAACGCACTACAGGGTAAAGATAAGCACTAACAGACTGAGATAACAGTGCCATACTGCAGTCTTCTTTGCTCTTTCATGGAATTCACAATGTGAAGCCAAAGATCATGAGGGTAAAGATAAGCACTAACAGACTGAGATAATAGAGCCATACTGCAGTCTTCTTTGCTCTTTCATGGAATCAATGTGAAGCCAAGGATCATGATGTTGTTCCCAAATTAAAGTTCAAGTCTTTGGAGGATTTCCATGACAAGTAAGAAAATTATACTAGTTTGAAATGCTGCAGTTCTGGTCTTCCAATATTGTTGAAGGGCATAAACAAAAATGTTAAGAACTCACCATTCTACGATCAATCATACAGCATCCGTCAGCACAGAGAAGAGTCGGGAAAGTGTCAAACCCCTCTGAGAGACATAAACTCAGAATTAGGCGCATACCCTTCTGGCATTCAGGCAGCTCAGCCAAGGAAGTGTCTCCTGTGGATTTTGTGTATGCCCGAAGCAATATAATCCACCAAAATCCAGAATCAACTGGAGCAACTCTTCCAATCGCACTCTCACCAAAATCTGCAATTAAAGTCTCAGTGTTCCTGACTGGATCATGCAGTACTTTGAAACTCGCAGGCATTACTCCTTCTCCTAGATGGAACCTATCAATCTTTTTCTCCCATGACTGAAGGCGAAGAGTCTTCAAAAGAAAATTTTTCACTATCTCGGGTTCCCCATTCATCAGAAAAGCCAATGCACTTGGGACAAAGTCTCTCACAAACACCTAAACAGAAAGAAAGTTATGACCTACATTTACCACTCTTCATCTCTTAAAACTGTGGATATTCATGAATTCAAAAGATCAAAAGTCAAAGAAGTATGCATCAAAGAGAATTGTAGATGGAAGAAGGATTCCATCGACCAAATAAAGGTAGTATTTGCAAACCCAAAATATTGGGAAATTTTTGCCCCATCCTAAATTTTTGAATGCAAACATAACTACTCAAAATTTTGGTTAAGAAAATTAAAAAAAAAATCAAAATCATCTCTTTCTCCCTATCAAATCACCCTTTTTTACAATAAACATAAAAAATTGACTCAAATCATCTCTCTCTTCACATTTTCATCCACTCCCATAGAATTCTACTTTTCACTACTTTTTCTCAAAATCCAATAAAACTAATGTATCTCAATCAAAACATTCTAAAAAATCTTGGTTTTTAAACACTATATTAAGTGCATTATTCGTGAACACATTGGACTCAAATCTCCAAATCAGCACATGATTAACACGCTTCCACAAACAACATAATCCCTATGCATTCACGATTCTGATAGTCCACCACTAGGCCAGCATGCCTTATAACAAATAACATTCATAGGAGAGTATTGTAATCATATGAAAACATACAAATCCTTGAATGCCTGTCAAAAAGACAGAGGAGCTGGATATACATAAGGGCTCATTAAATATTGGCATATGTAGAAGTATCAGGTACCAAGACTCTAGGTGATGCATCATGAAGCATCACGTTTTTATTGCAATCGCATGCATAAGCATCCACATACGTGTCGTTATGAGCGCAGGTGTGATCTGGCCTCCCATGGATAATATATTACCAAATCATCCAACCAAAACTAGGCATGTAAAAGAAACAAGGTGTGGTAATCAATCTTTAATTTCTCCTTCACAGTCACAAGTAGCACTACTACATGGCTTCAAGCATCATGTTGGTAACAAGTAGCATCACTCGTGAATTTATCTAAAAATGGCTAAAAAGGGATACGGATTTTTTACCTGATCATAGTTAAGCTTTTCCTCAGAATTATCCAATGCAGCAATTGTCCCAACTGGTTGGCCACGGAAATGCACCAACGACCCCCTCAGAGCTTCCCAAGCTTCTGCAACCATTGGATGTGTCTCAAAGCCAATGTGAGACCTAGGAGTACTAAAACCTGACCTCCTACCAGGCGAAATGGAATATTCTAGATGGTCAATTATTCTGGAAGAGTACTCAGCAGTTCTAGATGCGGGCTGCGGGGACAACCCCATGGTTAATTCATGGAGCGACCTTTCATCATATGATCTTTGTCTCTCCATATTTAGAGGCCTTGGCCTCTCTAACAATTTTGAGAAATCACATTCTTCAATTCCAAGACAGAAGGTATCAGCTCTTATACTTCCATTCTGAGAAAGGTCCACATCAGAAGTAGACATTTCCAAAGATCTAAGATGCGAATTGCCGGAGGCACTACAGCGAGTCTATCGCGGCCTGCAGTTTAATTAGCAGAAAGTTAGTTCAATCAATTCAGCGATGACCAATAAGTGGCAATCGTCACTTGGAAGAACCAAGCACTTTTAAGTGGTTATACTACAGGAACAGATAAAAGACCACTGATCTCCTGTTTCAATGGAAAAAATAAAGAATCCGATACATTTGTCTTGTATCGCCACTCCATTAGTGAACAAAAAATACGTATGGACCTCTAAAAGCCTGTCACGAGCATATGTATCACAGTATCAGTTTGGGTGGGTTTTCTCTTCCTGAGGAAACCAAAGAAATAGGAACAAAAGATTCAATTACCATGTTATATTTTTTCTCGGTGACCAGACAATGGCTAGAGCGAATACATCCTATTGAATTTGTACATGCAGCCAGAAAACAAACCATTGAAATAACTGGTCGAAGGCTTATATCCTTAAATCCTTTCAGAGCAACTATAAAGACGGGAAGAAAAATATGATCTTAAGACACCCAAACAAGCACCAGTTTCTGCCAATTCAAACAGAACCAAAAACAGGGTAAAAGAAATTGTGCATGTCCAATCGGATTGCAGATTAAATCTTCACTGATGACGTTAACGTCTCGCAACAAAAAGATCACAGAACCAACCTCAGAATCAGTCACTCAGAACAGACCACCTCCGAGGATCAAAAAGCGAAAAGAAACTACCTCGTCTCTGAGAGTATTGCTAGCCTCGTGAAAAATTTGTCTCGTACTACAACGGGTGGGACCAGTATTGAGGACAAAACAAATCGCTTTATATAAATATATCATATTCTGGTAGATAGTGACCTGCAGGTAGGGCTGTCTTGGCTAGTGCCTGAGCATCTTCATTCGTCACGGCGAGCGACTTCAGTCCATCTTCATTCGTCACAGCGAGCGACTTCAGTCGGGGAGAGAGAGAGAGAGAGAGCGACTCTTGGGAAGTTGGGGGTGACGAACAAATTTGTGCTTTGGCTTCGCATACAGGTGTTGTACGGAGTTGTTGAGAGAGAGAGAAGAAAAAAAAAGTGTTCGCTGTGTTGTACTGCGGAGGAGTCGGATAGGTGTTAGCGCCACGAGGGACTTTGGGATTTGACTGTGACGGGGTGCTCCGTGCCCGGGTCTGATTGGGGGAGATAGCGGGGAAGTGCGACACTAGACAGTGACGTGACGTGACGTTTTGCGAGCATAATTGCTGTGTGAGCAGTGACACGGACCACGGCGTGCCTTGGGACTTGGGCCTTAAAGAACAAGTGGACCGTCAGGCGACGATAATAATAATGCAGGGTGTTTTTTGCAGGGGAATACGTCTTTTTCTGCACGTGTACGGCAAAGCCGATCCCAAAGACGCTTTGGTGCACGAGATATTTGCTACTTTCGGCCCGTGTGAGTCCATCGAGCAAACGACTTGTAGTTCAATACAGCGTTTCGGCAGAATTAAAACCATTTTTAGGTAATATCATTTTGTTCCTTTTATATATATATATACTTGGACTTGTTGCAGAATTGATTATTAACATTTAAATTTGATTTGTTTTGTTTTAGGACTAAAAAGATACTGAAAATATATAGTATGTCCATCCTAATCCATCAAACTTCAATCAAATATCATATTGTGTATGAAATTAAAAATGTCATTAATAAATCTCGAGGGGTTGGCTAATAGGTTAAGGTTTAGACTTTGTTGATTTGCTTTTTCTAAGATCTCAAGTTCAAAACGTAATAAGTGCTATCTATCAATCTTTTAAGATCACTCCAAAATGGTTGACATAATAATTGTTTAATAGGACGAGAGTATTGCACAAGTCTCGATATTAGCTAAGATACGCATAAGTTGGCATAGACACTTAATTATGAGAAAAAAACCATTAATACAATCCTTTCCGTATAGTCTATATAGATAGCATCAGAATAATTATTAGTATAATGTTCTAGTTGTATTTTTTTTGGGGTTTGCACCATTTAAATTTTGATATATTTATCTTCAAATAATAATAAAGTAATTGATTTTGATAGTTTACTAATTTCTCTCGCTATCATCTTTTACCATATCCATCATCACCGGTACCATCAACGTCACCACCCAATAGGGGTGAACACAACCGGACCGGAATGGATTTGTGATCCGGTCCGGTCCTAATTCTTAAAATGCGGTCTGGTCCTCTTTTTTAATAAATGCGGTCCGAACCAGACTGCATTTATTAAAAAAATAATAATAAATATATATATTTTTTATAATTTTTAATACAAATTATAAACTTAAAACGTTTAATTTTAATCTAAACTAAAATTTAAACATTTTTATATGCACTTCCCCCTTTGAAATTAACTTAAAAAAATTAGAAAAAAATTTTAAAAATAAAAAATTGAAAAAAAATTAAAACCGGTCCGGACCACTTAAGTGGTCCGGACCGGACCGCATTTAGTAAAATCGGACGGGACCACTTATAAGTGGTCCGGTCCGGTCTCTTAAGATAACCGGACCGGAATGCGGTCTGGACCGCATTCCGATTTTTCAGCCCTACCACCCAACCTAACTCTTCTATCGTCCTCCCAAATGCAAGCCCAATTCATATTTGAAGTATATTATTCTATTAATTCAGATGTATATTGTCCAATAGGTTTTTTTAACATGATAAGTAAACTAGCATGCTACAAGATTCCTTTGACGCTAATGAGCCAAGTGATACGTATATTAGTCTCCCACTTAAGCCTCTTATCTTTATTCACAAAACACACTGATCAATTTCATTTGTTGGTAGGTTCTTTCGAAATAAATATACATTTGGGAGTTTTCTAGGCAGTTGTAATAAGGATATTCGAAATCTTAGATACTGTTTTAAGTAATTGGAAAAAAAGAATTAAGATTTTTCTCACAAATAAGGGAAATTGAAAATTTAGTAATTAGGTTTATACCACGCTGACGATGTAGTCACTATATTTCATTTTTTGACAATATGATCACTGAGAATATATAGTTGTGACGATCTGTTCTTTCCGTCAAACCTCCGTTAAATTTTTAATCGGAATAGCGGTTCGACCAGTTTGTTTACCGTTATGACAAAAGTAACTTGTAGAAGTCGACCGCATTCTATTCCTTTTAAAATTTAAAGGAGATTTGACGGAAAGACCAGATCGTCACAACTATATATTATCAGTAACTATATTGTCAAAAAATAAAACATAGTAATTAAATTGTCAGCATACTATAAAATTAAAGACTAAATTGTCAATTTACCCGCAAATAAAAAGTCCACCGTGTTATTTTTTCACAAAAGACGAGGAAAAAAAAACAAAACGTGACTGGGTATCGACGGAGCCCGGTTCGAGCCTGGCCTTGCGCCGAGTAAAGCAATGAACTTTCCGTTGCCCGAGCTAAAACCCTACTAGGAAGTGGGAACTCCTAAAACCCTTTGTCTGAAAACGAAAATCACATTCCATATACCTCGCTCTCCCAGGGACATTTTTCAACAATGGCTGATTCAGAAGCCAAATCTAAGGAGAGTCGTACTAAGAAAATCAAAAAGAGAAAGCTAAGAAGTCCCGAAGTAACCGGAAGGCCTTCCAAAACGCACCGAGTCGAGCTCTCAGAGAATGAGAGAGAACAAACAGAGGTGGAGCGCGTTGAAAACTTGGAGCAGAGAGAGCCGAATCAGGACATCCTCGAACAAACATGGAGGAACTTGCAGTTGATTTTATCGATACAGAACAAAGAGCTCGATCTTCAGAAGTTAGTCCCTTACTCTTTCTGCCTCTCTTTCTTTTCAGTTGTTGCAGTCTGTTTGGTTTCCGGGAAAGTACGGGGAAAAGAAAGTAACTTGGAATCGGTGTCACTTTTTTGTTTGTAAAAGGGTAACTTCGTATCCAATTTTGAGGATTCCATTTGTTTTCATCGCCTTTATACATTTGTTAATCACGGAACGGGTAATTAAGTTTTCCTGTAACAAATTAGATAATTTCAATGCAGGAAAGTAGAATTAGCTTTCAATTTTGTGAAAATGAGGCTCGCGGAAGGAGGCACCGGTGCTGATCAAGATTGGGAAACAGTGAAATTACCGCGATTGGTATTTTTCCTCAATGATTGGACTCAGTCATTGTTGATTTCTTCCGAAAAGAAAATGAAAGGGGAGGGGGAGAAACCTCCAGCTGAAGTTACTGAGACATGTTTGGATTTTAGGTGCTGGGAGATTTTCAAATTTTGCTTGGAGGAGTCGTTGAGACTGCAAGTTTCGTTGAATTTCTCACGGAACCTTTTACGTCTGATTTGTTACATTGCGAAAGATGCAGTCTCTGCAGTGAACAATGCATGTTTGTGTTATGAAGCATCCTCCTTTATTGATGAAAGGTTTAAATTATACAGTACTGTGATTGATTGTATTTCTTTGGTCTTCTCATCCCATGGTGGCTTGTCGAATGAGAATTTAGACTTGTGGATGTCAACTATTGATGCAGTGCTTGAGCTTGTCCACAAAATTTACGCCAATAACCTTGATAGTGGAAATATGGGTGTTTTTGTTCTGAGGTTTTCATGCTTGGTGTTCGAACCATTTGCCAAGTTTTTGAGGGTCCACCCAACACGGAAAACTGGATTTCATGATCTTATAGATAAACTTCTGGAGCCGCTGATGCACTTGTTGGGTGTCTTGCAAAATCACATTGGTGGTTGTAATTCACAATGGACAGAAAACTTACTGAAGCTAGCTGAAGAAGTCTTGTCTAATGGGTTGTTTCATCCTGTCCATATGGATGGATTTCTGAGCTTGCATATTACAGGTAAGTATGACGCATCTTATGATGGGAAATCAAAAAACTCGAGAACAGCCATTAAGAGTTATCATAGGCACTTATTTGATTATTTGGAGAGAACTTTGTCTGAAAACAAGGGACCTGTAATGGGTAGCATTGGAGAACTATTTCGCTTGGTTGTTGCTCGAGTAAAATCACTAAAAAGATCCTCAGTGCTTTCTGTGGGAACCAAAGTGATCGGGAAAGAAGGAGCTTCAAGGCACCTGGAGGATAACTTATTGGGCTTTTCGTCTAAGATATCTTCTGCCAGTAGTAGTATACTTCTAGACAAGAGCTATTGCTTAAGTAGTTTTAGTGCAGACACACGAACGTCACTTTTTGATTTTTTTGTACAGATTATAGAGCCTCTTTTGCTCAAGATTAAAACCTATCTTCAAGTTAAGCTGGAAGTGGAATCTGAGTTGTTGGAGGTTCATGGCACACTGAAAGCTATTAATAGTTTACTTGCCAGCTTTATGCATGAAAGGGTTTATTTAAGAACAGAGGACACCTCTGACGGAGCTTGCCTTTATTTCTTGAAGGAGGTTTATGCCATAGTTATTTCAGTTTCCACCAATTTGCTCTTGTCGTCCAAGTATAATTTTGGTAACCATATGTATGTTGACATGTTAACTTTATCAGCCAATGAGGTACTTGTTGCTGTAGGTTATCTTGTAGAAATTGAGTATGAGGTTATTGGGGATGACTTGGTAAGCTTGTGGCTTATGTTGTTTTCCTACTCGGCAATTGGCCTGTCTTTGACGGGGGTGTTGAATCAAAGTTTGTTATCTTCTAAGATAGAAGCCCTTGGATGCCAGCTAATTAACCTATATAGTCAGCTTCGCCAGGTTAGTAGAACTCCATGATCACTACCTGATCATATTGTATTAATTTTTAATTGCTATGCTTTAAATTGTGTCATGCATGGTTTTAGTCATTCATGTGGGCATGCTGGTAACTTTTTTTTCTCTCTGCGGTGTGGAAGTCACAGAGTATTGTGGGCCCTAATATTTTTTGTGTAACGTAGCCACACCCCCCCCCCCCCAAAAAACCAATTATCCTGTCTTTTCTGTTCTGTTTCCCATTCTTCTTTCTGTACTTCATGAAATTTGTTTCAACTCGTATTTGTTCTGCATTGAGAGGTTTCATGCCTTGATCTTATACATTTGAATAATGTAGGTGAATAATTCTGTCTTCGCTCTGTGTAAAGCATTAAGGCTTGTAATATTACAAGATGAAGAAGGTGAAATAAATCATAGGATGTTTATTGCTGATCTACCTTCTGAAGCATATGCAAGATCAGTGGGAATGCTATTATCTTCCCAAGATTTTAAATGTGCTGTTGGTAATGCCATTAAATCTATACCAGAAGGGCAAACAAGTGGATGTATCAGGCAGTTGACAGCAGATATATCTGAATCTCTGCAATGGATGAGACTCAATTCCTCTGATTCCGAGGAAAAAGAAGTTGGCAAACTGAAAACAGGTAGTGTGCAAGGTTTTTATCCACAAGCAGAACTTTTGGGTAGGGGATTGTCTGAGTTGTATGCACTGCTGCTAGATTCAGTGACTGTCACGATGGGTAACAGTAACCTCGTAGGAGTCTCTATCAAGAAACTGATGGCAGTACTAAATCCTTGCATGAATAGCCTAGTTGCTATACAGCCGGATAGTGTCAACAAGTTCCTTTGTTATGTCACAGGAAGAACTTTTGATGATGGTGTGGCTGGGAGTAAAGGTGATTTGCTGCAATTTGGATTTTCCACTTATTGGGTCTTTGTGTTCTTCTTTCGGTTGTATTTGTCCTGCCAAAGCTTATATAGGCAAGCGATAAGCCTTATGTCTCCAGACTCATCAAGGAAGATGTCAGGAGTAATGGGTGATTCATTTATGGCATGCTCTGGAAAGGAATTGATGGAGAGGACTGATTGGGACGATAGAGGCTATTTTTCTTGGATTCTCCAGCCTTCAGCTTCTCTTCTTGTTGTTATACAGTCGGTTTCTGATGTTTATCCTCAGGACGGCACTGGAGATTGCTCTCCTTTAATCTTTCTATTGCATTCTATGGCTCTTCAGAGGCTTGTTGATTTGAATAGGCAGATAAAGTCCCTTGAGTATTTGCTGCAGAGTAGTGACAATCGGGTACGGGATAAGTTGGTTGATAGTGCTGGCTTGTCACAGTGTCGTAAAAGGAGTAGAAAGTGGGAAAGGCACATCTTAGTTTTGATGCAAGAGGCGGCAGGTCTTACTGATTTCATGATGCGGCATCTTCATTTGATGGGTAAAGATCAGTCGGTCTCTTATGAGGATGCCACTTGTGTGGATATATCTGCCCTGGCTCTACAGGAAACTGAGGAATGGGATTTCGGTATTAGCTCCGTGAACAATAAGTCATTGGCCACTTCTATTTGGTGGATTATGTGCCAAAACATTGATATTTGGTGTACTCATGCTGCTAAAAAGAAGTTAAAACTCTTTCTCTCACTTTTAATCCGCACTTCGCTTCTCTCCTTAACAAGCAGCTTTCTGAAGGGTGAAAAGCAGCCCGTCAATGGACCTTGCCAGCCAAAGAGATTGACTATGCATCAAATCTCATCAGAACTTCTGAGGGACTCAATTTTTTATGAACAGAAAGTAAGACACCCCTCTTACTTGTGTAACAGACATTCATAATCTTGTGCACACTCTGTTATTGTGTGTATTACACACAGCTTTTCTTCTTCAACTTCTCCCTTCCTGCAATTATCCTAATTCTCCTTAAGTGTAGGTGGAGATTGTTTCTTCATATTGTATTCATTCTATCTCTTGTATTAGTTTGTTCGCAGGTATTTTGCATCAAGATTTTGCCGTGTATTGGAGAAATCAGTGTCACTGTCATTAAGAGATTTTTCATCTGGCAGTGTCGATTTGAATTCATCACCTCATTGGCCAGAGGTTCTTGCTGCACTTGACAAGTCATCAGTAAATGCTTCCAGCATCAAGCATGTTACATGTGATTGTTTTTCAGATTCAAAACCAATGGTTCATTCATCTGATGTGCAACTGACCAAAATTTGCGAGGAACAAAAAGCATCGCCTCCTGCCAGCTTGGACTTTACAGCTTGTCAAAGTTTGCTTAATTTTTTGTGTTGGATGCCGAAAGGGTGTCTAAATTCTAGATCTCTGTTACTTTACACGACTTATATACTCAACATTGAGAGGTACACAGTCTTCCCTGTGTGATTGATCATTTTATGTTATGATAGAGTGTGTGCTTACGCAGTGGTTCCTAGCTTAGATGGTGATAGTTGCGTTTAGAATAGAAGCAGGTGGAAATATAACTTTTTCACCGCTGTCAGGGCAAGGTGTTAGTGGTACACATTGAACTATTTGACTATTCAAAAATAGGTTATAGAATTAGGACTAACACTTACTGAGAAGAAACAGAAGAAAAAATCAAACAGACGTTATCCAGTGAAAATAGAACTTTTTCACATGTGTCGAGGCAAGGCGTTAGTGGTACACGTTGAACTCCTTGACTCTATTCAAAAATTGCTGATAGAAATAGCTTTGCTTCCTGTGGCCTCTCCACTTTTTTCGTGGGTAATGTTTATTGATATGTTATCTTGGAGCATATTTTGAACATTTTTTCCAAGTGTTCATG
Organism: Myrica gale; assembly: GCA_963930655.1. NCBI lineage: Eukaryota > Viridiplantae > Streptophyta > Magnoliopsida > Fagales > Myricaceae > Myrica > Myrica gale. The sequence goes on along the minus strand of OZ005606.1, from coordinate 7,883,490 downwards.
TAGGATTCTCTTGTGATATTATATTACAGACCTTACCTTTGCTGTATCTCTGGAGGATAGTCTTTTTGAGAGTTGATTTCAGAAGTTTTCTTAACAAGACTGGGCCTACATGTTTCAGGGTTGTTGTTGGTGGCTTGTTGGAATGTCAGAGTATGTTGTGCTTGCATAGTCAGCACAGGCTTTTCCGATTGTTTACTTCTTGCCGGAAGGCCTTGAAATATATAATTATGGCAGCTTCTGAGAAGACGACAGAAACCAGCCAATCTACTTTTGGTCCAATATTCCCTGAGGATTCATTTTCTGCTTTATGGCTTTTCAAGTCAGTATCTCTGGTGGTTGAGCTTCAACAAGCTATGTCAGAAGATAGCCAAGTTGAAGATATAATATTTTTGTTGATGGATCACACATCATATGTCTTCTTGACGTTAAGCAAATATCAATTCGGTCATGCTGTTCACTTCCTTTTAAATGCAGAGGAGCCTTGTAAAGAGCAACCCTTTTCTAGCAATGCTGATGAAGACAATAACTTAGTTGACTCTGAACCTTGTTTTGATTCTGCTAACTGTATTGAGGCCTGGAATAGTGCATTCCTTGTTGCCAATACTTTGAAGGAACAGACACAAAGCATTTTGTTCTCTCTGAAGGATGCCTTTCCTGGTGAAAAAGTAGGTCTTGACATCAGCACCATAAACTTGAATAGAGTTTCTTCTATAGTTTCCTGCTTTAGTGGATTTTTGTGGGGTCTAGCATCTGCAATTAATGATACAGCTGCTAAATTCGGACCTGAAAAAAGATTATTAGGGTGGAGATCTGAACCTGTCTCGGAACTCAATGCTTGTGTAAATGCCTTTGAAGAGTTCAGTAATCTTTTCTTGCATATGTTCCTCGTCGATGGCCAACAGCCCAAAAGTTTCCATGATGCTCAAAGTCTCAAAATGTCGGACTATGGCCCAGATTTGTTGGATGCTGAGGAGTTTTCACTGAAGGGCTCAGGTGCCCAGGGTAAAATTTCAGCTGGTAGACAGCAGCAAAAATTGCGCAGTGCAATGGCCTGCTTAGTGTCCTCCGACATTGATGATGAGTCTGGAAGTGCTAGTGTTGAGAGGTCACGTTTGAAAAGTGCAAACTTTGCTGCCAGTGTTATGGCTGAGGTTGATTCATTTGACTTTCAATGTATAAATAAGCCTTTGTTGCGAAGGTTGCTAAATGGGGAGTATCCTGGAGTAGCCTTTTCACTCAGACAGCTTCTAATTGCCTCTTCAGCTATATTGAAGCTGAAATTGCACGTCAATAAGATTTCCTCATTGTCAAGATTGGCGCCCTTCTTTATTGGCATCTCGCAAATCTTGTTATTTGAATTTGTTGATATGGATGAAATGCCACAATTATTGTCTTTTGTTTGGCTGGATGGTGTTCTGAAGTATCTGGAAGAATTAGGAAATCATTTTCCCTCAACTAATCCTACCTTATCTAGAAATGTGTATGCAAAGCTGATAGAGTTACACTTGAGGGCTATAGGAAAATGCATAACTTTGCAAGGAAAAAGAGCTACCCTAGCATCTCATGAGAGAGAGTCAAGTACTAAGACACTCCCTTCTCATATTGGAGTATATGAAGCATCTCATACCCATGGGCCATATCGCTTGGAAGAATTTAAAACTAGGTTGAGGATGTCATTCAAAACGTTCATAAAGAAACCATCGGAATTGCATCTCTTATCTGCGATTCAGGCTATAGAGAGAGCACTGGTTGGAGTCCGGGAAGGATGTACTACGATCTACGATGTAACTACCGGAAATGCAGGTGGTGGAAAGGTTTCCTCTGTTGTTGCAGCTGGTGTTGATTGCTTCGATTTAGTTCTTGAATTTGTTTCAGGTAATGTTGCACATCCAATTTGGATAGTTATGGAAATTAATGATAACTCTGCAGTCTTGAACATGTCTATAAGTGGGCTCAGTTTGTGTTTTAGGCATCTAATCTATGTTTCAGTTATTTGATATACTATCCAGTAGATGGGAATGTGATTCTATTTGAAATGTTTCCACCAGGAAGAGTAAGATCTTTCAAATTGTATGGGAAAAAAGTGAAGATAATCTCATTTGTATGTTATGAATCTTAGAAGAAAGAACGTTGAATAACCCCCTATATATTCCTTCAATAAGCTGCTGCTTATGGAAAATGGACAAAAATGCTACGTTTGGATTAGAGATTTTTAAAGTTGTAATTTGGGATATTCTATGTTGAGTTTTTTGTTGTTGTTTGGGTTTGCTAGAAAGGTGTCATTGTACAAATTCATTAACTTTACCATTCTCATTCCACCCGCAATCGAGCTTTAATTTGCCACTACGTAATTATCTTGCTGCTGCCATTAGCACTTTGTGCCACTACTAATAGCCACTACTAATACCGCTATCACTCCTGCCATTAGCGCTGTCACTGGCACCTCCATCACTACCAACTCTACTACCACCACAACCAACCCCCCTTTGCCACTACTGCCATCACCACCACTGCAACAACTACCACCAGCACCATACATATATAATCACTAAGTTATTGTTTCCCGTTAATACCATTTTTCTGACTACTGCTGTTGTCATTTCCTAATTTTTGAAAATCCTCTTTCAAAAATTTAAAATCCCATTTCTTCATGTTGAAAATTCTAGAAATTTTTCGTCAGCACAACTTTATAGACACTTTAATATTTAAAATTGGTACTGCAAAGGCGCCGTTTAATGAAGAAATATTCGCCATGGATTCCATTTATTTTTTTGGAATTTATTTGCAACAGATTTTGTTTATTGTTGTTTTCCTGCTCACATCCTATAATTCACCATCCTGCTATAATGAATTATGAACTCTATGACAATTTTCTGACTCTGCATAGGATAATGTTATTGCAATCTTCTCTTCAGGTTTCTCTTATCATGTTGATGCATGTTCTGACCTTTCGATTTTTTCAGGACGCAAACGTCTGAGCTTGGTGAAAAGACACATTCAGAGCTTAATTGCGGGTTTGTTCAACATCATTCTGCACTTGCAGAATCCTTTAATCTTCTATGGGAGATTTTTTTGTGATAAAGGTGACAGTAATCCGGATCCAGGATCAGTCATTCTTATGTGCGTGGAAGTTCTGATAAGAGTTGCTGGAAAACATGCTCTTTTCCAAATGGATGCCTGGCATGTAGCACAGTCTTTTCGTATACCTGCTGCACTTTTCCAAGATTTCTGTCAGCTTAAACTTTCTGAAGCTCCCATTTCATCTCATTCGTCCTTGATCTTGGATAACCAAGTCTCTGATCCATTAGCAAGCACGAATATTTGTGTGGTAGATCGGTACTTCTCAATTGAGCTATTTGCTGCATGTTGTAGATTGTTGCATACAGTTCTTAAGCATCACAAAAGGTATGGACTCTCTCTCTGGGGACTTTAAAAACTAGATCATATAGATTCATAATTTCTACATTAATGATGATCCAAAACTCTGTTCTCATCAAATATCACGCTTTGTTATTATGGGGAAATCTATGCATATGTATAGTATGGTAGTGACCCTTAATATGGACCTTGCTATGAATTCACATAATGTCTTCTCAAATTCTCTTTCCTTGTCTTTTATATATATATTTTGGGGGTTGTGAGAGATGGGGGAAAGTGCTGCAGAAAATTTTTTGTTAGAGAAGGATGCTTTCATGTTTTGCCATTACAAATACAAGGATATGCTAATTGTATGGCTAGATTTAAGGTTATTAGCACCTTTGCAGTTTTGCAAAACCACATATCAACAACTGACTGAATGAATATGTTCTAATTATTTTCTTGATCGTGCTTTATGCACTTGGGTTTGTGGGTTTTATGTTTCGTACAAATTTACCACATGCAGGCTATCCTCCTTATTCTCTTCGATACCCCCTCCCCCCTGGTAGATTAAAGTGGGCGCATTATATGTGATTATACTGAATGTCTTTCTTACATGTAGTGAATGTGAGCGGTGTATTGCTCTACTTGAAGCCTCAGTTTCTGTTCTTCTTTATTGTTTGGAGACTGTTGATGCTGGTTCAGTCGCCAGAAAAGGATATTTTTCATGGGAATTAGAAGAGGGAGTAAAATGTGCTTGTTTTCTACGCAGAATTTACGAAGAGGTAAGTGATGTTTGTATTCTTATGCATTATCACTGACATGCATCTGAATCATGACATCACAATGCACCCTTACTCTATGGCCTCAATTTCTTTTCATGCATACTCCTCATGCATGGCAAAAGCTGCCTCTGCTAGGGTGAGTTTTTTGGATTTGGTAGCCAAGTTGGCTCATCCCGGGATGCTGTTTTTGATCGTGGGATAAGTTCATGTGACTTCCATTCTTGGGAAATATCCTGCGTAGAGTTGGATAAGGAGCAAAAGTTGAGAACCGAATGTTTCTTACCAATAAAGCTTGTTCTCAGTTTTCACCGACCAGATCAGACGAATATGATAGACTAAGGAACTTAGCTGTTGTGTTGGAGATGGAATTCCAAGATTTTATTTTAAGTTAATTGGAAATGCCCTAGTAGAGGATTGAACTACTGAGCTACAGACAATAGAATATAGGAGTGCTTGATTATTTCGTAGACAAACCCTTTTTATTATCTGCATTAAAGGAATGAAAAAGAACAAGGAAATACATACAATTGAAATTTCATGTAATTGATCTTTAGCAAGAAGCTTAAACATTCCTCAATCAAGTACTTGAACCTACCATGTCCTCCTTTATGTCCATCTATTTTACATCTAGTTTGGACCTGTGGGCTAATATCCTCGTCAAAGGATTCCCTTTAATTAATGGGTGTCCTTTAAGGCTTCAATTAGAGTTTATATGGGGTTGAAGTGTTTAGTGCTCAGGATCTGGCCACAGCTCAGCTTTCAGTGAACCTTACCAGTCTATAAAACTTGTCTCCCATCCATTAGTTGATCTGTTGGTATTGGCCTGAATAACTGACCACCGCCATTGATGGTAACAAATATTATACATTTCCTAGTATGCTATTTCCACCCTACACCTTTCTTTTTACACTTATCACTACTGACATTAACGGTTATTTAAGCTTTAGCTTGGTGCTTCGACCGAACAGCAGCTCTCTCCCATAAACACGACATTATGGTTGATTCTCATTACACCTTGTTTGCTTTTCATTTATTTGGTGCAGATAAGACAGCAAAAAGATGTCCTTGGCCGCCATTGTTCTCTGTTTTTGTCCAATTACATATCAGTCTATGTGGGACATGGGCCCAATAAAACTGGCATTAAAAGGTGATTTTCCCTTATCTTGAACTGATTATTCTCATTGTGGAGTTAGGATGGACCATATGTAGGTCTTGTTTTCCGTTCAAACTGCCACAGAAGCTCCCTTATCTTGAACCTAATTAGTCGCATTATCTGTATGAAGATGTTCCTATTTAGCTCTTGTTTTCCTTTCAAACTGACATTCCTTCCAGTTAAGATTATCTCACAATTTAATTCAACCCAAAATGTCTGTTCATTTCAAAAGGTGATGCATCTTTCCTTCCAAACCCGAATGATCTCTCTGAAGGTTTTACTTTTTTCATTCTTTACCATAATTTGAAGTAGAAAAATGGGAGGACAATGTTTGAAAAATGAGCTCAAGTCGGTGTGATTTGATAAGTTACAGTTTCCTTCAAGTGTTTGCCTATTTCCAAGAGGACAGGCCTAGGGGGTAGGAGCCTTGTTGGCTGTCGTGCTATATGAGCTGAGTCATTGTATGGTGAATCTGTAGAGAGATAGATGAAGCTCTAAGACCAGGTGTATATGCTTTGATTGATGCCTGCTCAGCAGATGATCTTCAATATCTCCATGCTGTATTTGGAGGTAAGGAATCTTGACTTCATAGTTGAAATGAGTTTTTAGAACTAAATGCTTTGTTCTCACTTAATTTCGTTCCACTTCTGCAGAGGGTCCTTGCAGAAACGCATTAGCCACTTTGCGACACGATTACAAACTGAATTTCCAGTATGAAGGAAAAGTCTAATCGAATTCTTTAGCTGTCTGGGTATTGTTTACCAGAACAAATGAAAAATGTGTAACAAAAAGATATTGTAAAAGCATATCTTCATGAAATTTGGAAATAACATTGCCGTAGGTTGTATGGAATTGCTTACTGGAAATCTTGGTTCCGCTGTAACCTCTCAGGTATAAATGGTTTCCATAGTGTTGTAAAGTGCAATCTTGTTTCAATACAGGTTCAAATTTGGTTTTTTTTGCTACTTTTGTTGGAGTATCCTGTTAACGAGACTGTATGTTGCAATTTCCTGAATGTTATGCATGGCGCCACTGCGTTCATAAATTTATCGGAATATCTAGAACAATTCCGCACTTCCTGTAAGATGTTCTTCACTCGAGGAATGAAATTTGGCACTAGTTGGCCATAGATTGAAGCAGGATTTACGATAAACTTGAGAGCTGCTGGTTTTTAGTTTACAATGACTTGTACGGATCTAACTGGCTGGTTTTTCCAGGTTAAATTAAGGACGGGGGCGTTAACTAGTTACAATCTTTTATGTTAATGCTGTTTATCCAATCTTGTAGCCGTTTAGAATAATGTCGGCAACTGGGATTAATAGCAGTGGCCTATGTTGGCTACACGAATTATAAGCCTAGTAAGGGGACCGCCAAAACGGCCAAAAATTGATCATCTTCTTTAGAAATGGCTGGCCCAGCCTTAAAGAATGTGTTTGGTAGAGAGGAAAACTGAGTGAGGGGAGGGGTATCACCGTTCTCAAAAGGTATCATTGTGCTAATCGACAACGTTGATGGCACAACCACCGAAACCACCGAATTCTTGCATTCAAAAAAGTGGACAAAGAAATACACGTGTGTGGTTGAGTTTGGACTAAGACATGATTTGCTTACTAGCTCCCCCTTTTGCTATGAATTTACCCTGCCTTTATACGTCAAAAGAAAGAAGAAGAAGAAAAGGCCACCCTTAAATTCCTGTCCAAACTTTACAACACTCCCTCCCGTAAACCACAAATTAAGGCCCTTAATGGCTTGCTGTGGAGGCTGCAGACCCGCCCCTATCTACGATGGTTTTTCACGTCTTCTGCTAATCTTGGCAGTGATCTTAATCCTCCTTGGCATACCTAAGTTATTGCCAGTCATTGAATTACCGGCAAGGGAACCCATAAATTGGGGACTTGTAGCCGTACCATTGTTGTTACTTGCCGTCGTGCATTGGTTATCATCCATGGCATATCCGTGCAAGTATTATGCAGTGCCGCCGTGCAAACGTTGTCACTACTACTCGTGCAAAGGATGCTTGCCGTGGGGTGTGCCTTGTTGATTGTATCTTGCTGCTTATGGTGGTGAAATGCTTGTAAGCCTACACTTGCCTGAGGGCTGGTTTGTGGAACACTTTTTTTATACATTGATAACTTCTGTGTTTAATCATCCGAAAGCATCTTTTTGCTTTCTTTCTTTCCTTCCTTTTTCTTTTTATGCTTTTTCTCAGTGTGTTTCAGGGAGCTGAGAGTTGTTTGTCCTAAGATAAGACTTGGGAATTATGCAAATATCATGATGATATCAGTAGCAAACAATTAATCTGCTGTCTAATATATACTTACTAAATTTGGTTTTTCTAGTTTGATGAATTCGGTCATATGTCCATGAGATTCTGCGATTCATCAGAAAGAATCAATTGAAGTTACCAATTGCTTTAGTAGCTACATATTTATTTTATTTACGCCCAGAAAATGGCTCCCATATATTTTGAATTGGTTATCCTTATGGTTAAGCTCAAAACTTGAGGATTTGGGTAGCAGCAGCAGCAGTAGTAAAAAAATATTTGACTTTTGAAATTTTTTCCTAACCAAACATCATAAAATCACTGATCTGCCGCCAGTCATTGGTATAGACGTATAATTTGATATTCTCTCTTAAGTTAACATAGGGTCGTACAAGTGCAGAGAGTGAGCTATTAATCTACTGAAGAAGGGAAAAGGTTACTGGGCGACTCAAACTGATGAAATAATCTGAGACGTGTTATCTCTATCTGATCCTGGCAGTTACAGGTATAAGAAATAGAGCAGAGAATAACGACAGCATCGATCAGCGAAGAAAGAATTATATGTCAGAAAAAGCTAGACCACTGTTTCCCAGTCCTTATGGCCTATTGCAGCTTGCGTGATATATAAACGGATTACCATTGCCGTTTCCTTTAGAAGTGAAAGTCAACTAGTCTGATCACCTCAGTGACTGGGAAGCACTTGGCTAATTTCTTAGTTCAGCGTTGGTTCAGACAGAAAACAAGAAATCAAGACCGATCCCTGTAAGTGAAGCCAAAAAATCATGAAGAAAAAACAATTATCTAGAGCTGGAAGTATCTGCAGACTATATAGTATCTCAGAAAAGGGAAAAAAAAAAAAAGATCAAAAGAATACACAGCAGGTGTTGTATGACAGTGGTTGAGCAACTATTATTCTACATGCCTAACGATGAGCATGATCTCCATATGTAATTCCTGGGGCTTTGTGGTGGAACTGGAATGTTTTTGGCTAAGTATATGAACGATAAGATATATTGGAAGCTATAAATTGAATGCAAGTATTGGTTTAAAGCAGTAGCGATAAGATTAAAAATGCAGCGAAGTGGTTGAGCAATTATACCACCTCCTTAGATTTTGATCACCTAGAGGCTAGATGGGCGATTATTGTAGCTTTGTGGTGTGCCAAGATTACTCTTAATTTTTGGGTTAGCTGTGGAAGTATCGGTTTAAAGCAGTAGGGACAAGACTAACCACGAACTTTCAAAGATCCGAAGGAGGCAGAGAGCCTCGACCACGTATCCTTAATTGTGCAAAAAGTTTGGCCCAGCTGCCCACATATCACGGCAAATATTGTCCAGACTACATTGCTTTTCATTATTTGAACTCCATCTCATGATCTAATAGGCCTCACTATTTTTATAAACTTCATTGGCCGGTTATGGAATACTTCATCGCGACTGTGAAGGCGTGGCCAATAAGAATTGGAATGTCGACAATTCCACCTATATCATGTCCACTTTGGTTGAGTTGATTGAAATAGATGACTAAGACCTCCTTATCACTTGAACGTATTCTTGACAAGTAGTTTTTCCTTTGTTTAATTTCTCTTGTGCTATCATATATGATACTGTTTTAGTGATCTAGTTTGCTTATTTTTTTCTACTACTAGTGTAAAGGGCCAATTAGCAAGCTATTAAAACATGGTACCCCACAAGACAATCTGAACTATGGACGATGCAATCAATTTGAAATCCACGACTGGGAATTAGTACTTTGTGTAATTTTTGTGAAGCAAGAAATCAGACACATCGCGTTTTTAACTATAAATAAGGTGGCGTGTAACTTCAGCCTTGGTCCTGTGTTTTAGAACGCCTCTCAAAACGCTCTCTGCCTAGCCCTACCCTCCAGCGTCCCTACGGCGGAGGGGGGAGCTCCGACTCCCTCATCCCCCTCTTCATTTTTCCTTTTTTCCTCCTCCCTCTCCCCTCTTCTCTCTGGTTCGGTCGGCACTGGCAGTGGGTTAGTTTTGTAGTTGCTTTGCTTTTCTTTGCAAGTGGCTTCTTATCAGCGTTCGGTGGTCTCCCCTTTCTTCCTGGGCATGCGCGACATGGTTGCAATCAGCAGGCCCCGATCTACTCTCCCCGGCTTCTCCGTTGCTCCCTCGCCGGCGCGTGTTGACTCACTCGCCGACCACTCTGGGCACGCGTCCGGCCTCTTCCGCCCTCAGCCTCCTTCCCCTCTTCCCCAGACTGACTTATGTGGCTTTTGTCCTCCCTTTTCCACTATGGATCTCCTCCGACCACCACCCCCTCGTGTCGTCGCTTCCAGTCCTGCTCTGGCCAAGTCTCCACGGCCTTTACCATGGCCTATATTACGATTTCACCCGTTTGAGCTTGCCTTACTGTTTAAGACTTGCTTCGTTTTCATTGTGTGTTTTTCTGTTGTAGTAGTTTTGTTGCTTATCTGCCTTTTGTGGGACTTTGAAGGACTTTGTAGGCATAATAACTTGTTGTCGTCTGTGGCTTATCTGCCCCTTGTGGGACTTTGTAGGACCTTTCGGTCCGTCTGCTCGGTGGCCCGCCGACTCTTCGGAGTGTCTGATACACTCTTTAGAGCTTTATGAGGTTTTTAAACCTCCTTGATCTTATTATTGATCAATATGCTTTTATGCTTTAAAAAAAACTATAAATAAGGTGCCTACGATTTCTAAATTCTAACAACCTCTTGAATCTGTCAAACCTCATATTGATTATCTTATTATTAATCAATATGCTTTTATGCTTTAAAAAAAACTATAAATAAGGTGTCCAGTGGCGGAAGGAGGGGGTGCGATGGATATCGGCCGATACCCATCGCACCCCCCAAAAAAAATTTTACGTCTATTGTTTTTTTTTTTCATTACTTGGCCTAGGCCCCGATACCCATTAGGCCCAGGCCAAGTAGATTTTTATATTGGGGCCTGTTCCCCGATACCCATTACTCCATTAGGCCCTAAGGCCCGTTGTGCGTTACGTCCTGGGGCAACCAGCTAAAAGCCTAAAGCCCCGATACCCATTAGGCCCGTTAGGCGTCCTGGGGCACCCAGCTAAAGCCCCGATACCGGCCCCATTCGCGATCTCTCGGCCTCTCCTCTTTCACTCACAATTTTCAATCTCTGTCGTTCGCCCGTTGCCCAGCTGAGCCGCCGTTGGCCGTTTGCCCCACCGCCGCGGCCCGCACCAGCCACCAGCCCAGTGGCGGAAGGAGGGGGGTGCGATGGGTATCGGCCGATACCCATCGCACCCCCCAAAAAATTTTTTACGTCTATTGTTTTTTTTTTTCATTACTTGGCCTAGGCCCCGATACCCATTGGGCCCAGGCCAAGTAGATTTTTATATTGGGGCCTGTTCCCCGATACCCATTACTCCATTAGGCCCTAAGGCCCGTTGTGCGTTACGTCCTGGGGCAACCAGTTAAAAGCCTAAAGCCCCGATACTCATTAGGCCCGTTAGGCGTCCTGGGGCACCCAGCTAAAGCCCCGATACCGGCCCCATTCGCGATCTCTCGGCCTCTCCTCTTTCACTCACAATTTTCAATCTCTGCCGTTCGCCCGTTGCCCAGCTGAGCCGCCGTTGGCCGTTTGCCCCACCGCCGCGGCCCGCACCAGCCACCAGCCTCCAGGTATATAACTGGTCTCTCTCTCTCTCCCTCCCTCCCTCCCCTTGTGACTTGTGTGTGTCTCTGGGCGAGTCGGCGACTGGACCTCTGCGGCTCACCGGCTCTGCCTCTGGCTCTCTTCCAATTTTCCAATTTGTTGTTTTTTATTTTTGATTCTCAGAGTCAGATCTGTTTCTGCTAGCACTAGCAGTCGAAGATAAGCATAGCCACATAGCATAGTGACTGCCTCTCCCTCTCGGATTGGATAATTTGGATCATTGGTGAGTTTTCGTTCCCTTTTCATTCTCAGATTTGTTTTAGTAGTTTAAGATTTTAGGTACTTTGTGGCAGATAATGTGCTTGATTTTGCTGAGTTGGTGCTTTTTAGTTTTGTTCGTATTGCCTGTGTTAGCTAATAGCTCATCTTTGGACATAGATTTTGTGATGATGTGATCAATTGGTTAGTTGCTGAGTTGGGTTTGAGTTGCTAAGTTGCTGAGTTGGTGTTTGATTTTGTGATGATGTGATCAATTGGTTAATTGCTCCAAGTTTTGCTGAGTTGGTGTTTGATTTTGTGATGATGTGATCAATTGGTGTTTGATTTTGCTGAGTTGGTGTTTGTTTTTGTCTTTGATGACTTGGTTGTTTGCTGGTCTTTGGAAATTGTGTGATCAATATGTATTCCTGATCTGTTTTCATTCTACATGTCACATGTGGATAACAAAACGTCTCTACTGGTAAAGGGGGTCCTAAATACAGTGACATGGGCCATAGGTGGCTAAGTGTATTGCTTCCTTTTTCTTCTTTTTTCTTTGCATCATGTTTCAACTATGAATCAATTGAGTAAAGTTACTTGTTCCTTTCTACACCTAGTTAAACGTAATCAACTATGAATCCTGTGGTAGAGTTGGCATTGTTTTGCTATCAAAAACAAAAACTTGTAGTTCAAATTCCAACATATGATAGTTAGGATCTGTAACCTGACCCATCAGGACATATTCCTCGTGTTGCCTGTTAACTACTGCCATCAGAATGCCTATGCAAGTCAAGTTTAAAAGAAAGGAAAACCAGAGTTGGTTGATCATTTCTTGTTTACATTTGCTTTTGCTCTGCACGATTGCAATTTGCACGAATTGTAAAGCAAGAAGTCTGTGATTAAAATTTATCTCCATCATGGCAAGATTGGTCCAAGTTTGGTAGTCCCTTTCTGGTTCTGGTTCGGCCTATGGTCTTTGTTATCATCAGTAGAATATATGGTTCTTTTTCCATTGTGTAGTCATGGATGCACAACTGTTTTTGGATAGTTGATCTCAGCCTTCCCCATGTTGTTACAAAGAGGTCAATGTCATTTGACCTAGAGCGTGTTGAGTTATATCTGTAATGATTTGAGAGTTCTTAGCTTTGTTAGAACACTATACCATTTGGTTTGGTAAGCTTCTTAACGAGGTGAGCCACCTCTAAAATTATAAGTTGGTTATATGCTTGTAGTTTTCTTTGCCGTTGTGCCTTTGATGGCTTCAAATATACCATAAGCTTCAGCTGTGTATAGCTATGTCAGGAGATAATTATAGCTATGTGGCAAAAGTTGGACCAGTTTGAGGCTGTGGTTAGTAGGATTGTAGAACTCCCTGAAATGTCAAGATGCCAGCTTGGTCTGCAGTCCTGTGTAATGTGTATATTTGGGGCATGTTTGCATCTGGCTTGGCAAACATGCCATCATGCTGCATTTTGGTAGTTTTCCCGTATGCTCTTGCTGTCTTCTATTCTTAGCATATGGTTTGTCTATCACATGGGACAGAGCAAAGAATTTCACATTAGGACTGCAGAATTTTATTTTCTTGTGGAATGTTAATTGGATTTACCATGTGGATATTTCTTTACTGGTTCTATATCATATTATCATTATCCTCCTTTTTTACGTATTATAGGGATTCCCTTTCTATTGATTTATTAGTGACTATTGATTAGTTTTCATTTTTGTTTTGTTTAGATAATAGATAAGTATGTGACAAGAAAGCCACGCAGTTCTAATACATAGTGACAATTGTCATCTTTCAGTTCCAGTACATAGTACGATACATGTATTCTAATATTTTTAATGCTTTTAGTCCTTCATTTTCGACATTGTAACTCTAAGACAATTTTTTGTATTACGAAAAAAAAATTTCTTATCATTTCGCCTTTAAAGTTCGACACCCATAGATTTCAATCCTGGTTCCGCCACTGAAGGTGCCTACGATTTCTAAATTCTAACAACCTCTTGAATCTGTCAAACCTCTTATCCTTCTCGTACCAAAGAAGGCACTCAATGGCCTACAGAAGAAGCACAACCTCGTCTATCTTTGAGGTCTTCAGTCTAAATCCTCTTCCATACCCAGTTCTGCTGATTCTAGCAGTGATCTCAATCTTCCTCGGCATGTCATGGTACTTCTCTTATGAGGAAGCTGTGGAAAGTGTTGAAGAACAAATGAGTTGGGCACTTCTGGCCACGCCGATAGTTCTAGTAATCATTGTGCAGTGGTTGTCGTCTATGGAGAATCCAGATAGGCTCTTTGCAATGTCACCCTGGGATCAGCACAGGCGGACACACCGCCGCCCATCCGAGGGGAGCTCTCCATGGGGTGTGGCAGCTCTGATGGTGCTCTTGCTTGTTATGGTGCAATACCGTTCTGTCTTTCTTGACAGCTGGGCTGTATAGATACCCTTAAGGCATGAATTTTTTTTTTCTATTTGGTTGGTTTCTTACAAGTTAGAGATATATTTTGCGTTGTTAACAGATGAATCATGACAGTATACAGCAGTATTGGACATAGTTAAGGATGGTGTCGTGTAATTGGTTTGGTTTTTGTTTGATATAGATCATATATATGGTTGATATTTAAGATGTTGTTGCTTCTTTTCATTGTGATCAAGAAGGAAAGATTTGGTGTAACCTAATTAGTTGAGAGTGATAATGTTAAAGTGATGATAATCTACTTATCCCATAGGCCATAGCAAAGTTCTAATTCTTCACATGCGAGTAAATTAGGGTTTGTGTTTGTTAGATAAAGATGGGTTAACACGTAGTATCTGTGAGTACCAACCACATAAGGTAAGGGATGACGCAGTTTAAGGGCAGTTGGGTTGGGATTTATCCAAAATAGATTAGAGAGATCTTATGACTCTTTTGAGAAGGACGAACGTGAATATATTCAAATATTTTGGCGATATGTATTTGGCATATATAGCAGTAGAAACTAAGTTATCCAAAGCAAGATTCTGCTTTCGGTTTGGAAATTACACCCTTTTTAACAGCCATATTTTCCCATGCTTGGTTGCTGGGAAAATAGAGGAAATTACAAGAGGGAATATGTTACTGTATATCAATTAGGATATGCTGCATGTGACGTCAGTCCTGAAAAATCCACCTCAACTAAGCCGTAGACTCTCTTTTTTTTTTTAAAAAAAAAGCAAAGGTCGATTTCATTTCACCATGAGAAAAATACAAGTGTTGAATCACAACCAACCGTGGCCGGAAACTTCAAATGGGGCACAAAGACCCACTACATCATTTTCAAAGGCCCGAAGGGTCAGAAACAACCTAAGGACCATAAGGGTCCCAGCACTACAGGCCATAAGGGTGACACCCAACTGGGTCCACAGACCCACCAACCCAACCCGGGTCCAAAGACCCGGGATACAACACAACTCCACCGAAAACGGCGTATACTGTTGCAGAGGAGAAGCTCGGCCAAAAATGGAGGAAGAGACACCAAGCGCGTCAGATCCACGCACCTCAAGAGTGACGCGTGGAGATCCAGGAGCCGATGTTGGACCGCCAAACAGGGACGACGTCATAGATCTCATCGAAAAATGTCATGCCGTCGCCGAGAAAATTTCACCGGAGCAAGAACCACCAGAAAACGCCTTTAGACTCAGTTGAGTGGAAGATTTGGTTTTCCTCAATTTCAAGCAATGACCATCATAATCCTAATTTTCTGTCCTCGAATGCATACCTTAAGCAAAAATCGGAATATGGTTAATTCCTAATTTGCAATATTGCAATTTTTTTGTCCAAACAATCTATTTGAGTTAATTATCTCACTTCAAATTCAGCTAAACTGCTATATTTCTCATGTCATCTACTATTAGTCGTGAGCAAATATTAAAAAAAACAAAAATCCACAAATCGTACAGATATATTATGCTTTTGGTATAATGGAGGGGACACCAGTTTTGGGAAAGAAAAAGTAAAAGCTTAGGGATGATTACATTTGTCACTAACTAGGATAATTAATCAATCTCAAACCAAAATTGGAAGATTACACATTATCACACGTCTCCTTAGACATGGGCCACTCACCAACATTGATTCCCTGTTTTTATATATAATTAAATTAAGCATATTGCAAGAGCTTATGTTGTCAATCATTCCCAAAATTTAATGACACTAAAGTTTTTAATAATTGCTAAGCCAAAAGCAATTATTAAAATGTTGAGTCTCTCTCTCTTTCTAAATGTGAAAAGTTGCAGTGGATGGTGATCTTTATTGTCGACATTGATATTTGGTAAACTATTATAGACAATTTATGTTTAATTGGGGTCAATTTTATGTTAATTTGATTTGTATATAGTATATTAATTGAATAAATAATTTATGGAAGAAACTGGAAATAAGGCAGATATTCCGGTGTAAATTGTCTCCTGGGAGTCAATTTCAGATGTCCATTCCCTGTTCTCAATTTGTCGTGGCACAAGTATGTGTCAGTAGCCATCGTTATTCAATTATCTAAACCTACCACCGGCCTCGCGGGCCAGTGGTTTTCAAGCCTAAATGAATCAGGGGTGCCGGTGGCGCCGACAAGTGGCAAAACTCTTTTGGTCCATTCATTTGCATGGATTTGTCAATTTTCGGCAGGCATTTCCCACCAAGTCCTTATCCCTTTTTTTTTTTTTTTTTTTTTCCATTTTCTCTTCTCAATTATTTGTAAAGTGCTTGGAAATGGACTTAATTGAGCAACCTCGCAGTTTATGGGCAGAGATGGTGCAAATTGAAGCAAAAGGGCATTTCCGCATTGAAAACTCAGTACCCAGCAGCGAACAGAAGTGACAGAAAATAAAACCTTTTTTTGTTTTTTTCTAGGTAATGTTCTTCGTATATTAATATCCGAGAAGAAAAAAACAATAAATACAAACAGATCAAGCCCAGAGAAACCTAAACGGACCAGAGACCCTACAATATGCTAAACAAAATGCTATGGAGAGATCAACAAAGACCATTATTGAGCTAATATACAGGGCATAAGCTGACATTGTTACAAGACTAATCTTTTATTGCAAGGATGATTAGCCTAGCCTGTCCTCCAAAGAGGCCCGAACCACTTCGAATGAAAAGATGATTGGTAAGAAAGCAACACCAAAAGCACCACCACCAAGATAGCAACACCCAAAGGCGAGGCCCCGGCTCGCTGTTTTGGATCATGCTCCTGGCGCCAGAGAGGAAAGTTGAACCTCCAACTTGTGGAATATGAAGCCATGAAGAGTATCAACAGAATAGGCAACAAGAAAAGGAACAGCTGGAAGTTGATGGCTGTGCTTTTCAACTGGGCCTTATAGTCTGCGGACCGAGAAAACCAAAGCAAGAAAATGACAATGCCGAAAATTATGAGCAAATGAAGGGGTGGGGTAGAAATGGAGGCCAGGGTCTGGCCCGTCCACCCTTGTTTCCACTCTGGACCCCTCCTCCTAGTGTAAAACCACTCCATCTCGTTCTCCCTCACTCCCCAGAACGGTTTATATGACAAGTAAAAGGCCGGTTGTCTTCCTCACTAGGTTTGCTTTGGCATATATGCTTTGAGTGTCGAACCACCCCACTCAACTGGTTGATACCTCACTGTATTCTTGCTCTTGGGCTGGTGCTTGGAAATGGGATTACCACCTTACTCAGTTCATGCATGGTAAAAACAAAAAAACAAAAGCACTTATTTTATTTACCTTTCTTTTGACTAGCGTGGCCATTAGTGTGTAGCATACTCGTACAAAAAGGGGAGAGAAGATCATTATCCACAGAGTGCAGTCCATAGGATGTTTAGCCCATGCAAATAAAAATTCTAGATAGAAGTTTCGAATTCTCAATATCAAGTCATAGATTCATACCACCATAACATGACTTGTATGCACCTAATTATCCCCTGAAGAGCGGTAGCCCAAGGAAAGCAAAGTAAAAGATATTATTTTATCTTAATGAGAAGAAAGATACTGGAAAATGATCAAAAACCCATCTAAGTTGTCTGGCACTTATTAGACAATCCTCCAAGCTGAAACAGCTTCTCTTTACCAGGTACTACCTCTTATCGCCAAAACCACCTTAATCAAGCCGCAACTTTCTTGGATGTTACAGAATTGATAATAGTAGCAAATTCAGGACCCTGCATCAAGGAACATCAAATAGTAATCATCACATCACAAGGAATCCTCACTGGGAGAATCATCATACATCTTAACTTTTTTCCTTAAAATTTCAAGGAACGGATTAATGGCAAGAATATACCTTCAAGGAAGCACCACCAACGAGAAAACCATCAATGTCTTCTTGCTTCGCAAGCTCAGCAGAATTGCCTCCATTTACTGACCCTGAAAATGAAGTTTGGTTTGTTTGATCGTTAGCAGAAACCAAATGTTAGATCCAGAAGACTAAAACATTCCAACGGACAGAAAAACAGGGGTTAAAACAAAATAAATTGCTCAGAAGCGGCCGAAGTACTGAGCCTACACCAAAATTTCTAGTATCAACAAGGTCAGTGGAATCCACCTACCAATACTGGACCTAGATGATGTCACAGATCACAGGACACCTAGGTTAGTCCTATCAGTTTGCAGAGTCTAATGATACATCTGAAATAGATTAGCCTTGCCCCCCCCCCCCCGAAGGTGCGAATTCTACAAAGAAAATCAATCTCTCCTGACCAATGATTTGCAGGTGTCATAATCTGTTGTTTGTACAATGCCTCAAAGAACACTGGAGTAATGTACAACTAAAGCTCTGACCCTCAACAGAGCAAAAGTAACATTATGTAGGTAAAATTCAGCTAGGTAATTAGATCTAATCATCATATGGTAGATTCTAGTCTGGTGTAACACGCCCACCGCTCTTTTCTCTTCAAAAAAGAAAAAGAAAAAACAGACGAAGACAAACAAGAGATGGCTGTGGATGTTGTCTCTTATTCCCAACAGATGATTACAATGTAAAACTTCAAAAGGTGGTAACATATACCTAGAAAATTAACATCAGATATGTATGATTTTGCAACAGGCATTCATTGATTTAAGTAACATTGAAGAAAACAAACTACCTCCATAAATGATTCGTGTCTTAGATGCAACTTCTGCCGAGACATTTTTCCTTAGCC
The DNA here is from genome assembly GCA_963930655.1 of Myrica gale. NCBI lineage: Eukaryota > Viridiplantae > Streptophyta > Magnoliopsida > Fagales > Myricaceae > Myrica > Myrica gale. Next base: position 7,864,929 of record OZ005606.1, on the reverse strand, counting down.
AATCACGGACAGCTACATGTACTTCCTGTGCTTGCACAGGTGTTGCAACTTTACCAGTCCCAATGGCCCATACAGGCTCATAAGCGATAACCACATTGTCCCAACTAGGTACTGCATCTGGACATAATGGACATAACCAGCGTTATGGAATAGTCGACATGGTCTACTTTCGCAAAAGAGTCCAGGAGGGATTGTATATTTCATGAGAAATTTAACATCACCAAGAAACTTGCCTGCAAAAGCCTTTAGTTGCTGATAGCAGACATCAAAAGTTTTCCCTGCTTCCCTTTCTTCTAATTTTTCCCCAATGCAAGCCATCACTCCAAGACCCTGGCTCAAGGCATAGGCAGCTTTCTTTCCTATGAACTGAAGTTGACAAGGCTTAGGTTAAATTGTAAACTCAGAGCATTGATTAGCAACGAACACCAATCATCTTCTTTAGGAAAGCTTCATAGAAACTATCATTAAAACTTTCACCTGATCATCTTCACCAATAACGTGTCTACGCTCTGAATGCCCAAGAATAACCCACTTGCAGCCAATATCGTTTAAGTGGTCCGCACTACAAAATGGAAATTGCAAATCGTTTCATATGTGGGGTTGTTCATGGAAAAGATGGGCAAAAACACACTAATGCAACCAAAACCAAAAAGTTTCTTAGCTGTCCACAACCAAGCAGAGGTGTTCAAACAACTTCCCCAAATGAAAAAGGTTCCCATATTCACACAGTCCATAATATATGTACTTAACACAATACAGAAGAAGGACAAAAAATGTCACTGCTAAAACTGTGAATTCTTGTGCCTTCCATTGCCAATGTTGCCAGAAACTAGATTTGGACAGCTAAGATCACATGCAGTATAGTGATGACAACGTTATAACTGCGTAAACTTGGAGTTGGGAAAGCATGGCAGCACCCACAGTCAACAGAGGAGCCACAATCTTGAGAGAACCATGTGTTCCATGCAATATGATGACAAGATTTCTTTTGTAAAAAGCGACGTCAGATTTAAGCAGGACCCACTGCAAGTTTCACTCTTTTATTATGAGAAAAGAGAACCTTCTAGATATAGAGACATGTATAACTTGCAAAAATGATATATCAGACACTAAGAAACAAAAAACATATTGCTTAGGATGCAGTGCAATGTCATAACTCTCCAAAATTCTCAACCATTCTACACACCAACTTCCTGGTAAAACCTACTTAGCTGCCAATGAAATCAAAGGTAAAATAGTTACGAGAGTCTCCCAATCTAAACGCAATTAAGTGAAGGAGCAAAAAACACAGAACCAACTATGATTTTGTGCTCAACAAGAAAGAGCAAGCTCACCTGATTTCTCCGGTGAAAGCCCCACCTTTTCCGACCCAAGAGTTCTGAGCAGATATCTCAATTCGATCTGTTAATGTGTTCTTCACCTGATCGATGTAAACAAAGGGAGGTGCTACAACAACATCTGCCCATTTCAACAACAGAATGAAAATTATAAAGACTTGGTCAGAATAATGTCAATATAAACAAACTTCTATCATACTAAAGAACCTGAAGACAACTGATATCAGATAGAGACTTGCGACAAAAATACCCATGTCCAACACTATACAAAGGTCCACCTTTTACATAAAGTTCTTCAGTAGTCCAAGATTGGTTTACTGTCAAGACTCTTTTTGCACACTCAAAAACTTACTTTTCAGTTTTATAAATGTCATATCTTTGCACCCGAATGTTGAGAAGTAGTCAATGGTAAAGTTCGAAACAAGCTCGATTTTAGTAGTCTAATTTAAACGGTAAGAAATACAACCTAAGTCAAAGATGGAAAAACCCAGTCTTTTTTGTTTCTGATCAGCAAAACAAAGCTCTAAGTCAAACACGGAAAATTATCTTACCAACATCAGCCTCCAATTTTGCATTGTTCAAGTCAGAGACGAGCTTAGTGATAGATTCTTTTGTTCCATTCTGTGAAAAGATACACAGAAACCAAAGAAATAAATACAAATACCGCAATACAAAGTGATTAAAACAGCAAAAGCAAAAGAGAAAGAGTAATGTATCTACATTGAATCTGTAATATCCAACCAAATAGCAAAATGTATACAATATATAAATGGATTATTAAAAATCTTACGATACAATGAACTAAAGTAATGCAAAGAAAAGGTAGGGACTGGGCGGAAAACCCCACAATTCAGTAGGTTTGATTGAAAACACAACATTTTCAAGGATAAAAAAATAACTTACGCACTTCCAGTTTCCACCAACAAAGAACTGCAAACACAAAGAAAAACAAGACAAATTAGTATATGGCTAAATGGGAGAGTCAGAAACATTTGAGAACCCATGAAAAATGAATTTAATGAAATTGCTGTGTGAACTATCCAAGAAATTCTACTACACATTTTTTATTAGAGGCTTTCCTAATACGGTTTTGTCTGCCTCATGTTAGACCATTATCAAAGGCAAATATATGTAGGACATTAATAGGAAGAGAAGCAATGAAAGTAAACCACAAACCTTCAATTTTTTAAAGAGCCAAGCTTCTCTAGTGAACTTAACTAAGTGGTAAACCACCAATATTTACAAGTCTAAATCTGCTGAAGAGCAGAGTACAACTGAAGAAATCAGCTTTAATTGGCAGTAATCTTAGGGTGTATGAAAATAGCAGGTAAAGCGTTTCAGAATTTTCCGGAATATAAATACTTTTAGTCAAATGCAGATTTCATTCATCTCGTTCAGACGTAAGAAGCCAGACCAAGAGCTCAAAGGTTTTGGCACTAGCATCGAGGCCAAATGACATCTCCTTCCCCCCAACACGTACAATGTGATGGCTAAAAACCGGTGTTCACAGTATATGTGTATTAAGGAAAGGGCTTTAAAGATCGCAGTGAGAGAGAGAAAGAGAGAGTTAAAGGGTTGGATGGCATCGGTTCCAATAGCTCGAAAGACCAGCTGTCCAGCGGCAACTCACTAAAACGGATAAGATAGTAGGCGAGCAGGATAAGAAGAATCATTTGATGTAAGCCCCTAACACGCAGAGACTTGACGAGCCTTGCAAGTCCAGATACCAACTTACCAACTCACTTAAAAAAGTTTGTGTATACCAAGGTGATGTTCGTTTTGAGAAAAAATGTAGGATTTTAGAGAAGTTGTGAATTTTTATGTTGAATAGTGTTTTATTGGTGTTTGTGTAAAGTGGAGAGAGAAATGATTTGATGTAATTGTTTAATAAAAAAGTATTGGAGTTATGTGAAAAAGTATAAAGAGAGAAAATTTATGTTGAATAAAAAATTAAAAAGTTGTTTGAGATTGTGTAAAATGTATTGATTTTTGTGTTTGAATTCTGAATATGTTCGGTGGTAGAATTGTGAATATACTTAGAATCCTGAAAAAATGGTGAAAACGAACATACCCCAAGTAAAGGGACGCCCACGGCACAACCATTTCTTTACGTGTTGGTTGATTAAAAAGGATCAATTGTAGGGAAAAGTTTAGTTAAAAGCTCTATAATGCTTCATTATTGGTTTTAAGTGTTTATTTTTTTTAAGAACAATAAGAAGCACCGGTAGAGCTCTTCTCCACAAGACGTACATTTTTCACTCGGGAAACCTTGGAATCATTGAATAGCTTTCTCATAGTGGCTTCTATTGTTTTACGATATCCTCTAAGTTCCAAGGCATTTATGGATTGGTTTCTCTCACTTAGTTATCGCCTATCCATTTCGTCATATCCATCAAGAATCAACTTTTCTGCTAACTTAAATATGTTAACCATACTCTCAAAAATTTCTGCCAAGAATAGATTCACGAAGATACGCAATGAACAATCTCATCAAATACAGACCATATCTTTGTTGCATGATAAAACTGAGAATACTTGGTTGAAGCTTAGATCTAGGAGATTATCGAGTGGGTTACCTTGCCAGTGCCTGCCATGGCGACGACGCCGCGGCAGCCTTTACGAGAGGAAGAGAGACGGATGTGGGAATGGACGTGTTGGAATAGGGACTGAGACTGAGAGTGGTCGAGTTTCGGGGAGGATCGGCGGAGGCCAGAGAACTGGGCCGAGAGTTGGGATGCGAGAGACGTTGACGCCATGGCCATCGTACGCGATTCTCAACGGTAGAGAGAGGGTGAGAGAGAGATTGGGTAGTTGCCTATGGCTCCGGCTCGGCTTCTGCAGTGGCGTGGCCTGGTATTCTCCTTGTGTTTTATGGTAAAAATCGCAGGTTAGTGGAGTAGCAGTTTCGCCAAGAGAAAGTGGAGTAGCAGTTTCACGCGACTATACTGGGCGTCCAGCGCACGCCTGAAGTGAATGTTAAAACGTGGGTTAAATTGATGAGGATTAAGATCCTTTGCTTTGGTAGGCGGTGATCATCTGCCAAGAAAACAATTTACTATTTTGAGAAAATAAAAAGAAATAAATCATAATCTAACATCGAAAATGTAAAAAAAAAAAATCAATACAAGCGCAACAATTTTTTTTCAAATATTTTCTCTATATTTTTTAACAAATTAAATACATAATCACAATTGAATTTGTAAATAAACCTACATCAAATGTTTATTTGGAAAACATGTCAGAGTCAATTCAATCAACATCGTGTCGAAAGGTATAAAATATAAATGGAATGGAAATGCCCAAATCCTGCCTTTTCGTTTTGTGAAAAGTGAGAAAATAAAAAAAGAGCTTGGAATATGTTTGTTTTGTAAAAATTTTAAGAATTTACGTCCAACTTTCTAACATTACAATTTCAATATTACTTCTACACGAATAATAATACAACTAAATATTACATCTTTTTACAAATATCAATATAAATCAACACCTTATATATAATTATCAATAATACACAAAAATCACCTAAAATATATAAAAACACTCGCAATCTTAAAAATCTCATCAAATCAAGTAAATCTACCTGTCGAGCAGTATTTTTACGACAAGTACATAGGTGATGTTCGTTTTGAGAAAAAATGTGGGATTTTAGAGAAGTTGTGAATTTTTATGTTGAATAGTGTTTTATTGGTGTTTGTGTAAAGTGGAGAGAGAAATGATTTGATGTAATTGTTTAATAAAAAAGTATTGGAGTTATGTGAAAAAGTATAGAGAGAAAATTTATGTTGAATAAAAAATTAAAAAGTTGTTGGAGATTGTATAAAATATATTGATTTTTGTGTTTGAATTCTGAATATGTTCGGTGGTATAATTGTGAATATACTTAGAATCCTGAAAAAATGGTGAAACGAACATACCCATCGTGTCCGGGTCCCGTGTCTCCTGACGCGCTTTCAAAGGCACGGGTATTGTCTGACACTCTCTCGGATTGGAGTTATATAATGTTGTCGCTGTCCTTCAACGAGAAGACACTTTGCAACCAACTAATATCGCTCTAACAAACGACGTCGTAAAACATCGCCGTTCGATTCAAATCTTGCCTCTGGATAAGTGTACGTTATTTTCTAGCGGTAGGATAACATAAAGGTCTTCTTCCTCTCGCCACGTGGCTTAACCGAGGAACAGAAAGGAATCTGTGGTGAAAGGCTCCAGGCTGAGACTGGCCGTCCAGGAATCTTTACCTATCCATCATCATATCCAAAACAAACCCAATTCCAGAATCCAGAATTAAAAAAGGGCAGGAAAATCTAATGAGAATTGCTCAACGAGCAATCGATTAGGAAAATTCTGGTACCTAAGCAGTTGAAACCTTTGTTAAATTGTCTGGTAGGTAGAAGTGTACCTAACTGCCTTTAGTAACAAAGGATCAACGTTATTGATCGGTAGGTGTTCCGCCAACCTTCTAATCCATAAATCTTCTGCTGGATCTGCCGAAGTGAGAATCCCATGGGAGAGCAATAAGCAATCCGTACCTGTCGTCCTATGAATCCCACTAGTCCAAATTACAATTTTTCTTTCAATGTCGTGTAAGCTTATTTCGTATTGTAATTTTTGCGGCTGAGGATCCTGTATTTTCACGAATTAGATTCTCGAATTAGACATGACCTTTTATGGACGATATTGGGGAATGGGAAAGGATAAAAGTTTTCTTCAAGAACAAACATAAGGATAAAGGATTTTTCAGCGCACAGACAAGAAAGAGTTGAGACGGTTGAGGGCAGGATCACCTCATCGACCACTTCTCTTGTCTTTTTGCCCACCACCTTAGCCTGATCCTTCAATGAATGTAACCACTTGTGGCCTCTCTTGGGCATTTCCATGCCGCCTAGTTTTGAATGGCCGAATAACCATTTTTAACCGTGAAGGTGGTTTATTGAGCTCTAGTTTGTCAATCCCACTATGATGATGTATCCCATACTTCAGCAATCTCCATGTCCTATCCACCGACAGGAACCTCTTGAGAGTTTATCTGCATGCTCCCCGGGTGGGTTGAACAATATGCCAATAGTGACATAGTCTGCTCCGTTTTAAATGACTTTTCTTTCTTCCCAGTAATCTACTGAAACCTCAAACGGATAGTGAGCACAGGAAGGGCAGTAATATAAAACAACATCAATTTCCATTTACCTGCAAACATCCAAGACCAATGGCTATAACTATCCAGACAATGTCCATACCAAGACCAGCACATCCAACTTAGTTTTCTACTCTAAGCTGAAGAGATATTCCACTGCCCAGCAACTATTGGTTAGTAAAACTCACATGTCGGTCTGTATGTTGTCCTATCATTTTAGACGATTAATGCTACCTGCCACCAAATTTGTCAGAAGAATGGAAAATCAAGACTAGAAACTGTCCACCAAATTTGCGATCTGCACACATGGGCCACTGCGAAAATCCAACTTCAGAATTGCTTTAAAGAGCATAATGCTTCTGCCTGAACTATTTTGAAAGTAATTCAGCTCAGAAACATGTTACGCAATTTAAGTGACAGGAAAACAGTTCCAGATCATGGACATCCATTCTTTTTGGTTGCGAGGTGTCTTGTATTTTGGACCCAGCTCTTTTAAGTACTTCAAAGGAGCCCTTCCCTACCCTTGTTTAATATTTCACAGTTCTCCATCATCGACTTTTTCGCCACCAACCACAGTATTGGATGAGCTATCCTGAATGCTGCTATGTGAGGAAGAACACCTACTTGAAGAACTCTCTTCAGTAACAATGTTTTCTTCCCTCCAACACTTGCTAGCTTTTTTTTGTCCTGGTGACAAATCCTGTGAAATTGTTATGAATTTAGTTACATTCATATCAACTGTTTCTAACCTGATAGTTATAATTTCCGCAATGCTGACATTTTAACCTAAAAGTATACAACTGACCTCATCTTCAGTAGATCCAGGAGTCTTCAACTCCAGGTCTGTAGTAACATTGTTGGAATCCTCTCTTTTCTCCATCTTGCTCTCCTCGGAGAACTCGTTTCTCAAATCTTGTCTGCCCGAGATGGGGGACTGTTTGCCTAGATTTACAGGTGGAGCTATATGCTGGATGGACTGTTGTTCGACCAAGGTATGTGGAGTTACATATGGAACAAAAGTTGAGCAGGGGTTAGGAACGACCCCAGGATTCTGATTCCCAAAGAAGGGGTAAGGCTGCATAGATGGATGCATTGGAATTGGCCCTGCAGGCATTGGCATTGGCATTGGCACTGGAAATTGATAAGATGGCGAGGCCATAATAACAGTTTGATCCATAGCAGCCCATGGGAACATTGGCCTGAGTCTCTGCTGATACTGGACATTAAGGTTGTCAATATCAGACTTAAGAGCCACCTTCTCTCCTTTGAGATCATTTTTCTCCTGCATCAGCTGTATTTTCATGGAATTGACTCAGTACCTCACTGAATAACCTCCACTAGTCACAGCATTATCCATCAAGACAAAGAGACATAAAGGGATTACCTCACGGGATTCTTCTGTCAGTGTAGCATGCTCCCCTTTGAGTTTGTTGATTTGAGAAGTGAGGTCATTCAGCAATTGGATTGTATCAACTATAATGGTTGCTCTGTCGTTTTTGGGCCTACTAGGATCTACATTTCAAAGATGTGGAAGTTGTTGTCAGGCTTCCGGCCAAACGTTACATGACTGCCAAATATATGCACTCGAAGAGATTATAATAGAAAGCAAGCAATTAACTACCATCATTTCAGCAAGGCAAATTACCCAAATACTACCGAAAAAATGTCCTTGACGTTCCACATTCAACTTCTAAATCAAGCTTAAAATAATGTGAAGGCTGATCAAAGTCGAATAGACAATAGAACTTGAAATATTGCCACTCTACATCACTAAGACCCATGGTCCATAATCCAGACAACGAATAAATGACTAACATATTCTTTCCAGGTTTAAGATAGCTCCAGTGTTCCAATTTGTGAAATAACGAAAGAAGACGCCATACTTAGAATCCGAAATTAATGGTACAAGGGCAAAGCTAAAGTAATAGACGCCTTTGCTTCCTACCTTATGAGTTATGTCCTTATCCAACAAAAGGAGAAGGCTAACGAAGCTTAGCTCGGTGCTGCCATTCCTACATATCTATTATTGGTAAACTCGGAATCAATAGATGTTTATATTGTTTCCTGACGATTTATCCACAGCACAAAACGGCTTAAAGAGGGCGTTATGCTTCCACTATTATGTAGGAATCTAGAGAAATGTTTACTGCTAATACTCTTATTATGACAGGCGTAATTGGATGATAATTCAATGGCATTAGACAAGAAAGGAGAGTCGTATCATTACCCACAACGTTTCCTAACTCGACAAACTGCTCGTTTACTCGATCCCTCCTCAATTTCTCTCTGCCAGCTTTCTGGGTTCTTCTTGCACATATGCCATCCTTGAGCTCCACTTCAGACCTTTGGCTGCAAATAGATTAATATAAACACGATAGCAAATTTTGGTTAAGGGTCCTTTTTTCTTAAGTTCAATCCAAACATGGCGGAACAGAAACGATAACTAGAGAAGTCCTCAACACCAACACAACCACACTAAAAGCAATTCCATTAGACTAGGACAAAGTAGGAGAGTGCTTGTGGATAACCTTCATTGTAGTATTGATAATTTGATATGAATAAAAGCGCTTCCATTTGTACTTCTTGTTCAGACAACCTCGTTAAAATCTACAACGATTCAACGAATATCGAATTCTTGAAACTCAGGATCGATATTAACCTGGAATACGGTTGGGGTTGTCGGAAATATGGTGCCGGTGGAGCTGGGACCGACGGTGGTTGAATGAATTCCATTACGGCTTTCGAAACCGCTTTCCCTTTCAGTGGCAGATGAAAGCTGCTTCTGAATTGTTTGGTCGGACAGTCTTATCGAAAGAGTCTCTACGAGCAAATAGTTAATAGCTTATCTGCACTTCGGTTGCGTCGTGCTTAATGATTTGGGGTGCTTCCCACTGTAGTCTTGGATGGATATCATCTGAGTAGGATTTTTCTAAGTATTTATAATTATTCTTTTTTCCAGTATATAATTTGAATTAAAATTAGGGCTTAAATGCGAATACGGTCACGTGGTTTACATTTTTTCAAAAAAGTCTACTTCAATTTAGTTGATTTTGATCACTGTTCTTCATATGTATTCCCAAAAAAGTCTTTCCGTAAGTGTGGTCCCACCAATTTAATGTTTTCTTCCACTTGTCTAACGGAGGTCCACATCACCTTCAATCACGAGCTGACACGTGGACATGCAATATCTCTCTCCTCAGCTGCGTCATGTCACGTGCCACACAAGTCATGCCACATATTTAATTAAACACGCATTTTGTGTTTTGCCGTTTTGAACAATGAAATCCCGATCCCCCCTCCCTAATCCCAATTACGCAGACTTTGAGCCTTACCCATTTCCCCCAAAGAAATTTGCAATCGAACCCCCATCTTTATTCCCTGCTTGAAGAAATTGAATCAGCATTGCAATCGTAGATTACAAAATGAGCAAGAAAGAAGAGACTGGTGACCATCGCAGTCGCGAATCTCCAACAGCGTCACTCGCGCAAACAGACGTGTTGTAAGGTAAAAATTTGCTGCCCATTTGATTTTAATTTGGGTTCTGGACTGCTTTGTGGTCATTATATACTAGTCCAACTTTTCTATTGATTTTCGTGTGGTCCATTGTGTTGTGAGGGTGAGTCTTGTTAACATTGGGTTTGTTGGTCCTTTTTTTTTTTACTCTGTGTCTCAATGGAGAACAACGTGTATTGTTTCCCACTGATGCGATAATGTCCTGTTAATGAACTAATTTTTGCCCCTTTTTTAACATTGTGCTTTATGAGGTGTGGTCCCCCACTGCTGTGATAGTGTTAGAGTTTACAATTTAATATGTCAATGTGGTCCTACACGGTTATTGAACATGAATTTGCTTTTGTCTTTGCTTTTGTACTTTATTGTTTGTCTGTTGCATGCCACCGCATATGTTAGTAAATTTATGTTGTCCTATTATGTTTTATAAACACAACACTGTGTTGTTCTATATTTTTGTTTAGTAAATGAAATGCGCTGTTAAATCCTATCTGCTTGTTTTGAAACATAGTAATAATGCTAGTATGCATTGGTTGAGGATTATAGTATAATAATCTTATAATAATGCAGTTCATGGTATTCTAGTATGTTGTCTGGTTTTATGACTATGATTATAGTATAATATGCATATAAAATAATAATGATTATAGTATACTTATAATACAAGCATGATTATAGTATAATATACTATTATACTACAGTACTAGTATACTTTTATAATACTTTTGCTGCTATTGCTAACATATAATAATGTTATTATGCTATTGTATGCATTGGTTTATGACTTATAGTATAATAAAGAGTATAGTATAGTATAATACTATAATGTTATTGTTGACTTATAATATTATTGCATGCATGCTTTTCATGTACAACATTAACTGTTATTTCCCATGATTGCAGATGGTGAAGGTCTTCTTATACCACGACAGAGTTCTTAATTTTGTACGTTTAGTGTACGATGGTGGAAACGTCAGCTTCCAGGGTGATATGGACCATGACTACTTCTCTGTGACGCATATGATGAAGAATTTCACCAAAGATTTAAAAGTATAACGATATATGTGAGTTATGGTGTACTGTTGGGGAGGAAAGACTTGAAACTGGGTTGTGTCAGCTCCACATATCACACCCCAGACCCAGTAGGGTCTAACAGTGGACTTTTTCTTTGAACAAAATTTCAAATAACTCAAAATATATAATTTATTTATTCCAAATAAAATTAAATATAGTCCCCACTTTCAAAATCATAAACTTAAATAAAAGTCTCTCAATAAAACAAAGTGCAATGTAAAATAAAACTTCATTCTCATCTATCTCAACCCGCATGACAACAAAGCTTGTTCCTCAGCATGCTCTCTATACTTTTCTGGAAATGAAAACATATTAACGGAGTGAGTTCGACAACTCAGTAAGCGGAGAATAAAAATATTAATAAAAATATTTTTTAAAATAAATTTCCAAATGATTTTTCCGTAGTTCAGAAATTTTCCTTAGGCAATATCAGTAAGCCATATTTACCCTATGACAGGGTTGTGTCATCACTCCGAAGAATAGATGCACCAGTAATCAGTAATCAGTAATCAATGAGTTGGTACCAACAGAGACAGTAATAACAGTAATCAATAATACACATTGTCACCGGGATTTCAGAACATAAAACAGTAATCATAATTCAGTATAAACAGTAATTGAATAACAGTGAATCCAAGAATTCAAAATAGACTTCGGTATAATTTTCAAAACCCGTCATTTCATATTATCGAGGAAAATTTATCGTTACCCCGTTTACCTGACTCGCTTGAAAAATCAATATCTCTGCTATTACCACAACCTAACAGTAATCCGGAAAAATAATTAGGGATCAAAACGATATTTGAAACTTGAATTTCACAATGTATAATTCATTCAACTATTTGAAACGAATTACACACGTGATCGGAGTAGAGAAAAACAGAGCCTATCGACACTACGTAAGAGCTGAAAAACTCCAATGCTTGACAGTGAAAGAGAGAGAGAGAGAGAGAAATGACTCAAAAATGATGTGTGAGGTCAGATTTGAGAGGTGTGCTCAACCTTTGAACGAACTCCCCTTTTATAGGTGACATGAACTTGAATTTTAGTCGAAAAAACTTTGAATCTCGTCTAATACTGATGGCTTTTCGAAATCCATCATTAAACACGATAAATGGCATGATTACTGAGAAACTTCGAGCTCTTTATGTTGGAGTTGAAAAGGCTACTCAAATTAGATGAAAATGGGTGTAACCGTTGAAGAAATGAAGTGAGAGAGAGAAATTTAGAAGATATGTGGAGCTGACACAACCCAGTTTTAGACGAAACTGCAGCTGAAACGAAGGGAAAATCGAAGAGTTTTAGGGTTGAGGAAGAAGACAATCAAAACGCACCGTTTAACTAAAAATCAAACCAGACGAAAAGAAGTTTAAGTATTAATTAATTTCACCATTGTAACCACGCGAGCGCATGGCTCCAGTGGCTTGCTTGCCCTTTACCTCTCACGGCACCGAGGTTCGAATCCTCGCGCTGCCCTTTTCTCATTTAAATCCTGTAGTGCATATATATAAAAGCGCACCACCAGTTTAACAAAACAATGTGTACCTCAGTGGTTTCCCTTTGTTTACCACTAGTCCAGAGGTTCGAATCCTAGGCATTCCCCTTTTTCTTTCTTTTTTTGTTTTAAACGGGTTTTCACATCACAATAATGAGGATGTGTTACAAATAATCTCGAGGTTGGAGCGTATAACATTAGATGACCTCCATTTTTATACTATGCATAGCAAGGACGGGTCGAATTTCTTCAACACTGTCTAGGGCTCTAATAAGGGAGCTGGTGAGGGTTCTATTAAGGGAGCTGTTGTAGAAGCAGTTGAGCTGGATGAGGATCTTGGGATTAATGAGGTAAGTCTTGGTGGGAATGGTATGAGTGAGGATGTAATGAGTAAAGATGGTATTGGTGAGGGTGTTATGGGCGAGGATGATATTAGTGAGGGTTGGGAGGAGGATGACAATACTTTTTAAGAGAGTTTCACGTCAGAGGAATAACGACTCATGTTAAGTGATTGGTATGATACAGATGAGGATGAGATATAAATTTTTTCAACGCCACATGGAGTTAATAGGGTGGCTAGCCAGCATGGGCAAGAGAGTCATCATGCTAGGGCGAGATATAGAGAACATGTTGTAGAGTGGTTTGGATATGGGGGTCAGGATGAGGACGATACTGATGAAGATATTTCTGCAAATATCAGTGGTGAGGATGAGTGAGTGGATATGAATGGGGATGCTAGTTTAGACAGCGATGATTCTGGGATGCTACAATACCCCTAATTTCGTGAGGAGGACATTGATGTAAACCCTATCAGAATGATGAGGGGGCTGAAATTCAGGGATTTGAAGCTCTTTAGGAAAGCGTTGACGTTGTTTGGAAAACAAGGTGAGTTTGATTACGACTTCAAAAAGAATGATAAGGTGAGAGTAAGGGCAGTTTGCAAGAGCAACCTTGTCCATGGATGATACACGCCTCTTGGATGTTTGAGAAATAGTCATTTCAAGTGAAGTTATTTATCAACCAGCATTGTTGTGGAGTCCATCACAAGAATTGCAAGTTGGGGCATCAACATATAGCTCAATTTTACGTTGAACAAATAAGAGATAACCCAAACTGGCCACCTGTTGCAATGAGACAACAAATACAAAGAGATTTTTCAAGTGGAGGTTTCCAAAAACCATTTATATCGAGTGAAGAGGCTTGGGTTGAAGCTAGTTTTTGGAAAGCATGTCGAGCAATACAAATACATTTATGATTATGCCCAAGCACTTGTGACATGGAATCCGATAATCGGTTTGTTGCTAAAAGGGTTGGGATAGAGAAGGCATAGTGAGATATATGCCCACGTATTAGAGCCAAATTTGAGAGAAACAAATTTGACGCATGATATTGCCTTTGCAATTGGTATGACGGGGAAGTGTTCGAGGTGGAGCCGCTGAACGATAGTCGTAAGCTGGTAAACGTTGGGATGAATGAGTGTTCATGTGATAGGTGGTAGTTGAACAGGATATCATGTTCGCATGCTTGCACTGTCATATAACACGATAGAAAAGTATCAGAGGATTTTGTGGGCGATTATTATAGAAAGGCTACTTATGCGGTATCATATGCTGCAAAGATTCATGTTATGCTCAGATGGCTGACCACATGTTGACAGTAATCCCTTGATGCCCCCTCAAGTTCGAGTGCCCGCTGGAAGGCCAAATAAGGCCAGAGTAAGAGCTGTTGATGAACAACCACACCCATATCGGGTCACACGGGCTGGGCATAATGTTCGGTGCAAAAAATGTGGAGTAACTGGCCACAACGCGAGAACTTGAAGAAAACGCAATGTCGGGACACATGTATATACTTTAACTGTTACTAAGGAACTAAATTGTTGGTTTCAACCAATTCACAAAGTTGTATTTCCTATGTAGGGTACTAAGGCATCAAATGCAAGCTCCACAGTTAGAACATCAAGAACCCGAGCAAGTCCTAACACCAACACCAATGCAGTGGTAATATTTTGTCTGTCATACATACGTTAATTATAGAGGTTTAAGAAGTGAATTTTACATTTGAATTGCAAGTTAATGATCATGAAACTGGAACACCCACTGCTGGAGAGGCAACCACGTCAAAGCGTGCCCGAACAAAAACTTCTACCAATGTGGCATCCAGTTCGGGACAGTGACCAAGTACCCAACCAGTTGCATCAAGGGCCACACCGCAACAACCCACAACTCCAAATGGGCAACCTGGACCTCAAGCAACATCGTTGCCTCGAAGGTCACCAAGGAAAAACAAGTGGAGGGCAACTCAATGATTTGGGTTCTGTTGGATGTAAACACCTTTTTGTGGACATTTCTGTTTTGTATCATGGTGATTCCCTGATTGGATGTCATTAATTATGGATGTACCCTTTTTGCACATGTTTGCAATCTGTCTATGTTTACAGATTTCAGATTAGAGGACAGAATATGAGGACATATTTGTAGATGTGGTCTTGAATTAAGATGATGACATATGGTGTTATTGAAGTTGTACACTTTATTGGTATTCACATAATTGTGGATAATTAATGCATATTGAAATTGTTTACTTTTTGTATTATATTCACATGTAAATTCATGATGACATATATCAAAATGAAATTGTGACATTGCTGAGCCAAATATTTTCAATTATACTTGTCCAAGTGAGGGACCACAAGTCCTTACAGATTTGTACAAATTCAAAATAGCATCAGTAAATTTAAAATAAGGTCAACACACAGCATCCCTTCATTACATTAGAAAATAGCACAAGAACATAGCCCAAAAACCAACCAACAATGTCTTCAATCGCCACTCTCGTGTTTGCTGTCTTCAAATTTAATCGCCACTCTCGCCACTCTCGTGTTTGCTGTCTTCAAATTAGCTCCATTGTCACTTTAGTAAACTATGGCAAACTGTTAAGAACTTAATATGAAATAGTAAAAAAATAGATTGATAATAGTAATTAAATTTTGAGGGTAAAATGTCTCGAGGAACTCGGGACAATGTATAGGTCTTCAGGGTGATTTTTATCTGTTATGACTAATGTACCATAATTTTCTAAGAAGACTAATCTATAGCTACGATGAAACTGTGAAAATATTAAAAACAACTATCTGTAGACTGTAGAGGAACGAAGGTACCTATTAGAGGTTGCAATACCGTTTGATTTTGTGTTTTTTCTTTTACATTTTTTTAACATAAATACATCCTAAGTCCCAAATGTGAGAATCATGTTACATCACTTATCAACATCCAAGCTCTATATAGTAGGGGTGGGCAAATATTCCGGTGAACGCCGGAATTTCCGATTCAAATTAATTTTTATTTAGAAAAAAAATTAGAGCTGAAATGAATGAATGGTTTTATTTTAAGATACCCACCCGTTCTCTAAAGAAAAGTAAAGGTGTTTGTGTGTTCTTAGACTTGCAAGCTTGAGGTCTGTATGAGACCGTGTCTCTCTCTCATTATTGTCACGGGAGTCCCACGCCATGAAAGTATCCTGGATTTAAATGAGTCGGCCCTATGATTTTACTGTAAGCACATTTTTATTAACAGAAATAAGTAGTATTTTTTGTTTTTGATAACGAGGGAAATTCAAATACCTACTTACGTGCACCGAGTTCGGACGATCCTGATCTAGAAATGTTGGTTTTATAAAAAAATTATAAGATTTTTAGGATTTTGATAGAATTATGAATATTTATGTAGATTGGGGTTTTATAGGTTTTTGTGTAAAAGTTAGTGAAAAGTTTTAAAGATATTTAATTTTTGTTGGAGTTTGTACAACATTGTAGAAAGATGTTCTGATGTAATTGTTTAATATAAAAATATTAGTGTTATGTGAAAAAAATATGGAGAGAGAAGATTTGTGATAATTTTTTTAAAAAAAATATTGGAGTTTGTGTGAAAAGTTGTTGGAAATTGCGTAAAATGTATTGATGTTTGTGTATAAATTTTTGAGATTTTGGATGTTCGTTTTGTAAATTTTGTTAAATACATTTATATTCTAAAATACTTTTGTAAACGAACATGTCTCTAATATCCACACGAGTTAGGTTCAACGTCACGACAAACTTCAGGTCGTGCAGCTCCCAAACCACACATGCTAAGTAAGTTAAGTTTTGCTATGGGGTGACTCAAAGGAATTGTTTGCACTTTAAACCTTAGAGGGAGCATAACTCTAGCTCACGTCTTGACTACCAAAGCCAACTTCTCGGGGTTAAAAATAAAATAAAATAATATTGTGTTGTTATAAGTATGCCTTTTGAATAGTAACTAAACAAGCCGTACTAGTACCTAGGATTTTCAGCCCAAAAAAAATCAGAGACTACCTAGAATAGGTGGTTGCATTTCAATTGTTCTCCATCGAGGTTGCTTTGGCTTAAATTTTTTTTAATTGATTTATTTTTGTTATCCTAATAATTATCGTTTAAACATTGGCTGAATTTGTGTTTGAGTATTAAAATTTTGGGAATGTTAAAATTTTAATATATTAAATTTAGTGAAAAAGTGAAGAAATATTAAATTTTGGAGAGGTTAAAATTTTAGGGTATTGAATTTGGTGAAAAAGTGAAGAAATAAATGATTTTTAATATTTATTATAGTGAAATGTAATGATGTGATGTGGAGAGAGATTATATTGTAATTTTTTATTGTGTTAAAATTTTAAGAAATGTAAAAACATAGCCTAACTAATAGTAAAATTTTACTTAACAAAGGAATCCACGACAATTTTTTTTTTCTGGGAGACCAAAAAGTCCAACACGATGTCGTTGCCCTCATTAAAATTTAGGGATAAATGTAAAATCAGTCTCTGTGCTATACTCAAAATCGTTTTAGTCCCTGTGATATGAAAACATCGATTTAGTCCCTGTGATTCTATTTTTGTTTGTTATTAGTCCTCTGTCAGGGACTGATTTTATCACTTTCTGAAATCACAGGGACTAAATTGATGTTTTTCGTATCACAGAGACTAAATTAATTTTTGCATATAGAACCAATTTTACATTTATCCCTCGTATTTATTTAGTTGTACCGTATCACATCTCCCACTACAAATACGCAGAGTACGAATGGCGGTGCTCAACTTCGGCCTTTCATTTTGGTGATTTTACCCGAGAGAGACCGGAGAGAAACAGAGGAACAAGGGGAAAGAAAGATGTCGGGTATGGGTGACGGGTACGTGGGCACGGCCCAAGACGCCGTGAGGATCCGAAAGCTCGAGAAGCAGAGAGAAGCCGAGCGCCGTAAAATCCAGGAGCTCAAGGATAAGTCTGCCTCCGCCAAGGGCCAGCCGGGTCTCCTCCAGTTCGGTAAAAGTCGGGGCGAGGTCCGTATCGGAAACCCCACTCCCTCAAAACCATTTAGATTCCTAGGGTTCTTCTCAGTTTCGAAATCCCGGATTTCAATGGTCTAGGGCTTATCATTGCTTGATAAAAAGGAAGTATAATCTCACATGTGTTTTATTGGTTTAATGGTGTCTATTGAAATCGGTTTTCCAGATTCTTGAGCACGCATTTAAGAAGGAAACTGTTGGTTTGGTTACAAGGGAGGAGTACGTCGAGAAGGTATTGCAGTATATACATGCGTGTGTGTACACACACAACAAAGAGTACTTGCTCTTTGGTGCTATCCCAAAAAGAAAACTGCCTAACTTGCTGCTTGTCTTGTTATAGAGGATTAATATTCGGAACAAAATTGAAGAGGAAGAGAAGGAGAAACTTCAGAAGCAACAGCAAGAGTGAGTTTGACTCCATAAGTTTTTTCTCTTTCTCCGTACTTAATTGTACGATAGAGTCTTTATCTGGGTCTCTTTTGTTTGTGTCATTTCACAGTTCACGTATTGTTCCTGTCATTACAGGGAGGAGGAGCTCCAGCTGAAAAAACGTAAACAGAGGAAGATAAAAGGGAGTTCTCGGTTGTCCTTTGCGGATGATATCGAGAATGGTAATGAGGAGGAGGATGCCGAAAATGGTACGTTTATATTCTCCGAGTTAAAACTTGGAGCTTTCTGGTGCCACAGTTACAACAAATTCCTACCTATAGTTATGATTTTCATTTTTATTCACACAATATGTCGCCATTATCCTTTATCACAACATAATATCGAAAATGGGGTGTGTATTATTACCGTTTACAGCTTAAAATATTTTCTGGCTATTTTAAAATAGCTTCCTTTCTTATCCGTTTGATTTTGATGCTTAATTATCAGTATTATATCTTTTGAAGTCGTGCTGAGTGGGGTAGTCGTAAGGTATTCTATCCCGTCGAGTTCAACTAACTCATGTCTCAGGTTGATAGTTATAGAGAAACGTATATGGTGAATAAGCTTACAGGCAATAATGTAATTTGCACAAAAATCACCAAAAGTCTCTGAGCATCTAGATGGTTTACCTGTTATCTATTTCGAATTGTTGAATAGTGATCGTATGTCCACTTCATGTAATGGTCCAACCTGAATTTGGATGCAGGCCCTCGGCGGGCACTTTATCTTCTAGAAAATGCTTGCACCAATTTTGTTGCATTGGGAAGGAAAAAAAAACCTTACAATTTTGTGTAGTTTTCCTTTGATTCTTTACTTGTATCATCGACCTTGTTGGATTGGTTTTTGAATGCAGAACACTATAGTCATTTATGAAAGCTTTCCATGTACCCCCCCTTCTCTTTTGCCAAATTAAACATTGGATCAATGCCGGCTATTAGGTTCGCTTTCTTTAAGAGATTTAATTGTCTATGTTGCAGAGACTTCACACTCAAAGAAGCTTCGGCATGGAAAATTAGGTAAAGATCCAACTGTGGAAACTAGCTTTCTGCCAGACAGGTTTGTCATTTCTCTCTCCTCCCTTTCTTTCTTTCTTTCTTCTTAGTCTTGGGACTAACGTTTGATCGTAGAGGTGATGAGGGTGCGCTTTCAGTGAGCGGGAGGCAGAGGAACAAGCTGAGCGTGAAAGACTGCAGAGACAGTGGCTTCTTGAGCAGGAGCAGATTCAAAGTAATTCAGTTGTTTTGATGCCAATATTTTTGTATATGACAGCACATGAACAATTTTTTTTTTTGATAGGTAAGGCAATTTTATTGAAAGAAAAAGAATAGAAGGAACATTACAAAGGACTATACTAAGACCTCTAGACCAAACAAGCTAGAAAACTAACGAAATCTAAAAACTCCGAAAAGGGAAAACCCAACAAAGCATTCACCCACAGAAACAAAGACTGTAAGAAATTGCCCCTCAGACCCTCCATGGACACAGCCACACCCTCAAAATATCTCCCATTTCTCTCTCTCCATAAGGTCCACCAAATACAAGTAGGGATCATTCTCCAAATAGCTAAGGCCCGAGGGTCATTAAAGTTCCTTTTCCAGCACAACAAAACTTCAGCTACCCGACGAGGCATCACCCAAACATAGTCCATAATAGAGAGCACCAAGGACCACAACTACCTAGCAACCAAACAGTGCAGCAAAATGTGCTTAGCCGACTCCCAATCACATTTGCAAAGATAGCACCATCTAGCACATTCACACCCCTCTTTCTCAAGTTGTCGGTGGTAAGGATTCTTCCATGGGTGGCTTCCCAAACAAAGAAAGACGCTCTAGGCGGGGCTAAAGACCGCCAAATCTGTCTCCAAGGGAAGCGCTCATCAAAGTCCCCAACAAGACACGAATACCAAGAGGTCACCAAGAAAACACCATTCTTGGATCTCACCCATCTCAACTTGTCTTCAGCATGACTCCGCAAAAATTTCGAGTAAAGTAACGAGAAGAGTGCCGAAAACTTATCCAACTCCCAATCATTAGCCCTCCTGACAAACTGAATATTCCACGAAGAACTCCCGGAACCCCTCTCCAAACAGTCCGCAACCATAGCATTTTTATTACAAGCTAGATAAAACAAAAAAGGAAACATCTCCTTTAAGGATCTCTCTCCGCACCAACGATCCTTCCAAAACCGGACTCATGCCACTTCTCATGCACAGGAACAAAGTGTGAACTGAATCTAGCTTTTCATGTACTTCAGATGAGCCTCTGGAAATTACGTACAGCTACTGGGATGGAGCCGGACATAGGCGGGTGATTCAGGTGAACAGTTGTTACGGGAACTGCATATTATTTGTCATTGCTTGTAATCTTCTGTTTCTCAAATGCCTAGGTGATTGTTATTCCTTTTCTTTTGGTGCTTTTGCAATTTCCTTGTCCCTGATTAGTGATTACTGTTCTCATCATTCAGGCACGCAAGGGGGATACGATAGGAGAGTTTCTTCGGGCTGTTCAGCAGCAATTGGCACCGGAGTTTCGAGAAATTCGAACCACCTCAGTGGAGAATTTGCTATATGTGAAAGAAGATCTTATCATTCCCCATGTAAAAATCTATTGAAAACAAATATTTATGTATTATATTGATATTTGACTGTTCTACATGTGCTAACGAATTCTATATCATTTGCTCCATGATTGTGAAATTGCAGCAGCATAGTTTTTATGAGCTAATCATCAACAAAGCTAGGGGTAAAAGTGGACCGGTAATTATTTCCTTCATTCTTTATGGTTTTTCTTCTGTGTGATGGGGGGTGTTTTTGCACTTCCGTTTATTAGTAAGACTGTTATGTATCTGGGTGTGTGACTTGTTTTTAGAAAAAAAGTGTTTTCCCCTTTTTTTGTGTGTTTGTGGTGGGGGGGGGGTTGTTGGGGTGTTGTTATCTTGCTCTTTTTACCCATGTTCCAACTGGTAACAAAATAAACAGAGAAAAGAAAGGATTAGTATATTAATCGAGTCGACTATGCTGTATTAGGGTCTATCGACTGGTTCAACACTTTGGTTTGGAGTTGGATTTCCACTTCCTTGACTTATTTTTTTTTTATGACGAGGAAATCTCCCAAAGCCGGACCCTTTTGGCCCAACCCTGAAGTACAAACCCCGGCTCCCTGGACCGAGCCCACAACCCAGAGAGCGGGTAAGTCAAGGGCGATAATGGGGGTGTTGGGGCTTGAACTTGGGACATGTTAGAACCCAAGCCGAAGCCTTACCACCACACCAAACCCTTGGGGGTTCACTTCCTTGACTTATGAATGGGTGACAAATTATGGCCCTCTATTTTTATTTGGCCTAAATGCTTCGTACGTCCCTGGGGTATGACCCTTTCCCAACTTAGTCCTTAGGGTATGAATTTCCCTTAAAAAATCCCTGGGGTTTGGCCCTATTCCCCGAAGAGTCCTGCCGTCAACTAAATGGACGGAAATGCAGACGTGGCTGACGGCGAACACGTGGAAACTGACATGCAAATTACCAACCAATAGCAGTGTGACACGTGTCAGTGAATAAAAAATAAAAGATTTTTTTTTTAAAAAAATTAAAATTTAATAAAAAATATTTTTATAATTTAAAAAAAAAAAAAAGGGGAAGGGTCATACCCCAGGGACGTACGAAGCATTTAGGCCTTTTTATTTTTGGGTGGGGGGGAAGGACTCTGTCTGGTTTGGAAAGTAAGGTCACTTTATTTTCCTACGATATCTCGATAAAAATATTTTCCAGTATAATGGTAGAGTTCACACTAAAGCTTACTATGTTTTAATTCTGCTGCTACTGGATTAATGTTGTCACTTTTGAGGGTTTTGTTAGTGAAGCGTGATTCATTCACTGGTGACCGTGAAATTGGGTCCTCTACTCGTTCGAGTGGCTCTGTGTGTGTGTTAAATTTTTCAGCTCACTCTCTCTCTCTTGGAGAAGTTTGTAGTCGGTATTTGGTCAAGGTAACTTATAACGGTGTGTTCTCGTTTTCTGTGCAGCTTTTCCACTTTGATGTGCATGAAGATGTGCGAACAATTGCTGATGCAACGATAGAAAAGGATGAGGTACATTTCTTTCTTACTTTTTGATCTCTTAAAAGTACATTCAAGTTAATATGACTCCATGCTTTTAAAAATGATGCTAATGGTGTAAGACTTAAACACAACTTATACCCTGGTAGGAAATTTTAAATGATATAATTTGGAATAATGTAGTCAGTTTAAATACTTCGTGGTGGCCACATTCAGGTCTTGTCCCACGGGACAGGAGTTAAGAGACCAACCAAAAAAAAAGAACAAAGAAAAAAGAAAAAAGAAAAAGTGACTATATGAGGATTGAGTATTCCATCCCAAATATTTCCCATTACATGTATAATTTGAATTCCTAACATCTCTTTTGGGTCAGTTAACTTTGATTTTTATTTAATTTTCTTGAATCTTCTTACAGTCTCATGCTGGGAAAGTTGTCGAGAGGCACTGGTATGAAAAGAACAAGCATATTTTCCCTGCTTCAAGATGGGAGGTGTGTGTCTCTCTCTCTTTGTGGGCTCACACATTTCTCATGGACGTTAATTGTAATTTGATTATCAATGTTATTCTTCATTTGTTTTTTAATATTTCAATTTAGAAGTTGATTGAAGACATTTATCGTGTGTAAATATGGAGTCATCCTAATTTTGCACATCAATAATGGTATAGAAATCTGATTATGTATTAGAAGTTCAAGATATAGTCCTAATCTAACTGTTTATAAATACATTTTTATATCACATATTTGAATTTTTGTACGCGCCGCTGCCCCTCCCCTTCTCTACTAAACATCCTAGCTCCGTCCCTGGCTGTGGTTTCTCAGTTCACATTCTTAATCAAGTGATGGAATATCCACTTGAATGCTTCTCTGTGTTCAGAAGCATGGACATTTAGAACGATACAGGATAGTTGCTTGCTTTGGAAGTGCAATCGGGATGTTCTCTAATCACTTCTTTTTACCTTTTATCTTGGCAGATATATGACCCAGCCAGAAAGTGGGAGCGTTATACCATCCATGGGGAGTGATTGATCATTTTCAGACGTTACAGGATCCAGAATGTTGCGCTGTGATTTGTAGAGTGGAAACTGGCTTCCCCATCAGTGTAGTGTGTCTTGGCTGCAATTTTGTATTGTTAATTCATTGTGTAGTAGATCAGCTTACCTAGGGAAAAGGAAAACGGGAGGGAGCTGGGAGTTCTTTTCATATTTCATATTTCATATTTCACGTAGTTTGGTGTACTGATTCATCATCCAGACCTTTAGAGGATGCACTGATGCAGAATGTGATTGCAGTTTATATGCAGCATCGCCTTCCTTTATACATATGGTACGGACACCTGGGTTTGCCCTTCTCCCATTGTAGACTTTGCAGTGATACTTTCATTAAAGGAGAGTATTATTTTTCATATCTCAAACTCATAGGGGTATATTCACGGGTCTTGGATTTTGTCCCCTAACTGAAGAACTATAATTAATGTTACCATATTTTTTTTTGGGTAACTCATCAGTAAAACGCCCAACAATGAAGCTCTGCTCCCGGCCATTGAATGTCAGGTATTATTAAAAAAGGTCTGCCACAGCTTCAATCTATTTACTCTCTATAGACTATGCGAAACTCGTACATTGTTACAGAGGAGAGGAGGATCCTCAATCATCGATCACCAGAAGTGGATTTTGTGTTTCATGCTTATGGACGTGATTCTATCAAATAAAATTTCACAGAATACATACACACGGGATTTTATGAAGGTAAAATCCATCAATATAGCAAACTATCGAACAAATTTGGGTTACAATTTGCCACATATTTATTTGATGTCACTAGCATTTTTGTCACAATTAAGTCGCTAGAATTGTAACACGTGGCACGCTTTTAATAAATGTAAGTATTGGTAATTTGGGTGTAAATTGTAATAATTATGAAAAGAGAGTGAAAAGTACAATTTACCCTATTATTTTTCTTTCTTCCGATTTTTCCCAGTAAAATACTATAAGTACAAAAACCACAATGAGACGACAGCGTTTGGTTCCATTTTCCTAATTTTCTTCCCTGGACGGAACAGTTACCGCCTCGATCCAAAATCTTAAAACCTCGTGCTAAGAACCTACGTTGTAAATGTTTGACCCAAGAACTAAAACCTGGTCTGGTCTCTCTCGGCTTTGGCATTCTGTAGTGTATTTTTAACCCACGCGCCCCCCTCACTGTGAATATCTATTTCTGCACAGAAGAAAACAATCCATATACCCAACTACCCCACCCATCCAAATCTCCCGAAAATGGCGATGAAGAGCATGAGGGTTTTCTTCCTAGCTCTCCTCCTTGCCTCTCCTTTGCTCCAAGGTTTGCTTCAGATCTGGATCCACTTCCGCCTTCACTGCGTCTTTTGATTCGTTTCATATGGTCAAGTTTTGATTTTGCATGTTAGAAAAGTCAGTCAGTTAGGATTTGATGCTTGCATGGATGCTACGGCTGCGATGATCTAGTCGAATGAGATCTGGCTCTATTGAAATTCGATTCTATTTGAGTTTCTGCGCTTAATGTGTTCACTTTCCTATCAGGCCCTAATTCGATGTTTCAGCTTTATGCTTGCTCAGGGCCGGCTGAAGGGGTAGGCAGCTTGGGCGGCTGCCTAAGGCCCCTACCTCCAAGCAAGGCCCCAAGTTATTTGATTAGGAGAAAAAAAAAAGGCTCAAGTAAGAGTGAAGTATAGTGAAACAAAAATATATCTCATAATTTTTTGTATAAAGGCCTCAAAAATTGTTTGTGCTCAAAATTCATAGGTAGCTCTATTTTGTGAAAAAACTTATTTAATTTTTGTCACATACAATACAAGAGCATTTTAAAGTATGTATATGTTTAAAATATATTTTTTATTATATTCAAAAATAAAAAGGCCTCGCTTTTAATCTCTGCTTTAGGCCTCTATTTTCATTTAGCCGGCGCTGTGCTTGCTTCGGCATAAGAACCCTTTGACTGACTTCCATTATATCTGAGACACAATTTGCATAACTTATTTATGTTGCCCTTGTGACTTATTGCTTCCGAAAGCGAGATTTGACTTTATTGTAACAATTGCTTGTTGAAAGTGAAATATATCTTGATTATCTTCTACAAAGAAGAAGTGGCGAGAGAAGTACTTTTCAAATTTTGATGTTTGAAATACTTTTCCCTTAGTATTTTAAGGGGGGAATTTTGCCTTCATTTTCGAACATGGAAAATACTTTAAGTGAATGCTTTAGTTGATTGATGATCGTTATTAATGTCGTCTTGTGTGGTTTGCACCAGTTGTTTCACTATAAGTGGGCAGTTGAATTCTGCATGTGTAGTTCTAGATTGATCTACATGCTTGGTTTACTGAATTTCGAGGTGTTTGGGTTTGTTGTCTTAACAAGATTTTAATTTCTCCATGCCTCTATCACGATTGATTGTTCTTTTAATTGATAGTTGCTTGGTGTCAATCGGATTCGGATGTGGAGGTGACTGATGCTGTTGAAGAAGTGGGTGATCTTGGCATTGTGGGTGAGGATGTCCAAGATTTTGGTGATGGGAATTTTAGCCCAGCTCCAGGAATTTCGACAATCTGTGTTTTCCCAAAGAATAGTGCCCGAGGTAATATTCGTATTTAGTTTATAAATAAGGTGTGTTCTTATGTTGTAAGGAAGACGCCTATGTTTGATTCAATTTCTTTCCTTCTTGCAGTAGTGCCTGCTGGAGAAGAGACTGATCTATTGGTCGGAATGAAAAATGATGGTAACTATCTTTATTTGGTAGTGATATTGGCTTGCCTTGTGCTTGAAATGTCATGTCAATCATCAGTTTATGATTTTTTGATTATCTGTGCAGTGTTTCTGTATTCTGCTATCTATGGGTCTCTTATTCTGCAGTTTGTATTCTTTTTGAATGATCATATGTCACTACATTCTTGTTTTTGTATGCGTCACTCCTTTGCCTTTATTTCTCAATCTTCTTTTGAATCATGGGAACTCAGTTCATTTACCTCTTTGAATGGAAAAACAGCGGAGGCAACTGTGAATGTCATGGCAATTAAGGCCAGCCTTCATCTCCCTTTTGATCATAATCTGCTAGTTCAAAATCTTACTGTGCAGGTAACTCTAGGAATACTTAAATTTTGGCGTATTTAAGGTCTGCATGAGCTCTAACTGATTATATGTAAGGGCTATGTCCACATCTCTTATTGCAGTTGCATGCTCGCTCTAGATACAATATTAAATTATGCTTATGTAAATTTTGCATGTCAAAGTTTTTTCGTCAGTCGACATCTGGCCAGTGTTATTTGACTATGTTCTTTGCGAAATTTTTGCTTGAGCACCCATGTCTTCGGTAATCGTTTTTCATGGTGTATACATAAAGCTTTATTTTGGCTGGTTTATTTTTTTCTATCTTCCGTTGTATGCATTTCTCATACTTTATGTTTTCTTAACTTTTTCTATGGGCAAATTGTTTAATAAGAATTTTGTGTCTTTTTGCACTGATTTGGGTGGTGCCCTGCCCTTAAAAGTGGATGGGCTCACTGGGCTTTTGATGGTTAGAGCCTTGTTTTTTTTTCTCCTTCTTCCTTTGGGGGTGGGGACGGCTGTTCTTTTTTTGTCTCTTATTTGGTTAAAAATTTCCTTCTAGGTTTATCTTGTCTAGTGACTTTGTTTGTTGTTTCCTTGCTTACATGTGTGTTTGTGTTTTGATCCTAGTCTTTCAACAACATGTCAGTACCAGCTTCGGCACAGGCTAGTTTCCCATACATGTTTGCTGTCAGCAAGTTCTTGCAGGTATTTCCTTACAGGGGATGTTGTATCTCTCAATACTCAGAGTTAGAAATGATTCCTATTTTGTCCATGTTACATTCTTAGAGGGGAAAAAAAGAACTTCCAATTCATGAAAAGAAGAGTCTTTTGCTTGAGCTTAGGCATTTCATTCTTTTTGTGCAGCCCGGAACTTTTGACCTTGTAGGCACAATCATTTATGAAATTGACCAGAATACATACCAGAGCACTTTCTATAATGGTACCATTGAAGTCGTCGAGGCTGGTAATGTTCTCAGCATTGAGTCTGTTTTCCTTTTCACACTTGGAATCGCTCTTCTTGCCCTCCTTGGTGTATGGATTCGCGGTCAAATAAAGAACCTTTCCAAGGTATTCACTTTCAATTCTTTTATTATATCCTGCATTAACTATATATCTGAGTATAAATATCAGAGATAATTAATTTGCTGCCATTGCGAGTATCCAATCTGAATATGTAAACTTTGTCTTACTACAAACCTGCAATTAATTTGCATGTACAATATCAGTTTTTGTTAGATACCCAATTTTTAGCATTGACGTTTTTATCAGAGTTAATTTTATCCCTACCTTCTTTGCTGCGTATATTTTGAACTTGTGAGAGAATATCAATTTTGCGGTTGCAAGAAGTCCATAATAAAGTGAAAGGCCGGCACCTTATTGGATGTTTGCTTTTCAAATCTTCATGGTTACAGTTTATATTTTCCTAGTTCCCTCATAAGAATTGTTCTGTCTGCTTGTACTTGGTTAGAAAACTAAGAGGGCTCCCAAGGTGGAAGTTGGAACGAAGACCACAGATGCCTCAATGGATGAGTGGCTTCAGGTGAGTTGTTTATGCTTCACCAGGACACTGGATTTTCATGCTTACAAGTTGTTTTACTGTTGGTTGGGAAAGACGTGTAGCAGGAGTTTGGTTTTTTTTTTGGGGGGGGGGGGGATGGATGTGAATGGAATTGGCTTTTCTAGATTTACACCAATTTAGAACTGAAAAAAGCACTATCATTCCTGCCGAGATCAATTTCTTTCTATCTTTTACTGTCAACTTACTGAAATTTCTGTGGCTAATGCTGATATATTCTTTGGTTGCCCTTTCCACTTCACAGGGAACTGCGTATACTCAGTCATTATCTAGCAAATCAAAGAAGAAAAAGTAGATGCGTATCCCGTGTGCTTCAGCTGCACAAGCCACTTCGCTGATGTGCAGAATCTTGTAACAAGGCACTTGGAGAGTTTAAGAGAGCTAAAAAATTGTTGGTAGTTTTGAAAACTAGACCAGAAAAGACCAATCTCGTTTTCGTAGTTTCTCGAAGAATTTTTTACATTTAAATTATACTGGACACGGAGTTGCGGATTTTGATGTGAAACTAACACAGATTTGAGTTAGGGAGGATACAATTTTCTGCGAAACTATAAAATTTCTCTTAGATCACAAGCCTTTTTTTTATCATATTACAATTCATCCGTGTAAGTTTCTCGTGAATCCACGTGTTAGATTTTGGTCTTCTCATCTCAGTATAACTGCGATGTAGGGCCTGTTTAGTTATTTCTTGACCAAATTGATGCAGCTTTTGCATTTGTTTTGTCAATAGGTTGATGACGCTTGGCTTCTTTCCATTCGTAATTTCTGTCGATGTGGTTATTTCTGAAGTAGCTTGTAGTGAAAAAAATCTGAGAAGGGAATCAGACAGAAATTACTTGGAACTTTTTTGTGGAGATCAAACGATTCTACCTTTAGCAGCGAGAGACAATTTTTTGTATGGTTTGGACGAACTTGCGGGTTCATCAGATTACATTTTACTTATAACTCCCTAACTGCAACGAGATGAGCTGACAAATTTTTGCATATTGCAACGACTTCCGATTTGCAGTCAAGATTTATAGGGAAAAGGCTTTGAGCACCCATTTTACAGGTGAAACTTCAGCATTGCATCAGCTAGAGTACCCTCTTCCACAAGTTCTGTGTTTCTTTGTGTCATTTCAGATCAATCGAGAAATCTGTCCCCAGGTATCCGTATATCGTGCTATCCCAACCAACATGATCTTAATGCTTGTCGAATAGTGAGCACATGATCATCTTTAAAATATACAGATTTTAGAAGCTGCAGACTCGGGAAAGAAGAAGAAGAAAACACAGAAAATGGTATTAAACATCTATGGGAGTCAACAAGACGCCAAACTTTTCCTCTACCCCAGGAATTTCCCACAAGCAGCATGCTTGTGTGTCAAATACTCATAAGAATACATAACTCGTCCAGGGGAAATGCCTTCTTACCTGGCGACGGACATTTTTGGAGTGAATAGACATGAGAAAGAGGGTGCAATGACAGAAAAGAACCTTCGTGTTTTTTTTTTGGGTATTAAAAACCTACTCTTTTGTGGCATTCACAAAGGCTCAGATGTTTTCAATCCGTCTAGATAGCTCGATCAACCAAAGTGTTCGTGTACTCCTCAGCTCCATAATGCAGTAAGTAACCCCACGGCTAGTATATATCCTATCAGCAGCCAGAAGTTTTACGTTATTTGGAATTGAATTACTGTAGGCGAGGCCCCTAGCACTTTTTCTGTTTTTCCCCGAGTACAAAGGCACCAATTCGATTGCGGCTAATATCAGACTCAAAAATTTTTTCCCTGTTTCACGTGTAGCACTCGTAATTCTAAAGTAAAATCCACCGCAGTCCTTTATAAGGCTCGAGGATAGCTTGGGGATGCAATTATTCTGCGGACCTCAAAATTGTCACGATTTCGAGAACGTGATGACCCTTCTGCAAGTGTGTAAATAATAATCTGTTTGAATTGGTTGAGATCATGAAGGTGATTCACATGCCAGTCCATATTCACCTCAATTATGCTAATGCCTTTTGTTATAGCATTTCTTTTGAGGCTATCTACCTGTGTGAGGCTCAAACATCAATTGTAGTGCCATTGCCACTACTGCAAAGGCATGAAAAGTGAAAACTGAGAGCAGTCCGATCCTGTGTTCTGTAAAAAGCAGAGTATTTATGACAGCCTTATTAGTAGGTGTAGATTTGGCTGTGCATACGGTTGAGAGATCATTCAATGGCAGATAATGGGCTTTGGTGTCAAAGCTAGTTGGCATCGTGACCGTCTTTCTCATATTTAACACAAGGTTATCAATGGGTCCCTAACCTCATGTGAAGCCTTTAAGTGGGTGTCGGCGTGCCTTTGAAAATTTCCTTAAGATCTCTATAAAAGAAGGCTTATCGGACTTCTCCACCATGCTATATCAAACCATAGAAACATACAGCTCCCCTCTCAGCAGCTAATTAAGCGGCCTTCTGTAGAGGGTGCTGGCGTCCTCTCCTGCCTTTGTTCTTTATTCTACTGGGAGCCAAGTTGAAGTTCCTAATGCGAACATTTCCTTTGTGTCGAGCACTATTGTGCTGCTGGGTGGTCTTGCTTTTTACAGTGAGTCTCTGCCATGGTAATGATGAGACAATTGAGGTAGTTGGTACTGGAGAATGTGCTGACTGTCAACAGAGTAACATTAAGACTGCCCATGCCTTTTCAGGTATATTTTGATGGAACTTTCTTGAATATTGTGCATGCTGAATGCATTGTGTCCTTTTTATTCTTCTTTTATGTGTGCACTTCTGTTGTTTAGAATATCAACTGCGTTTTCCATGCATTGCAAAAATGCAACGTTGCATCGTTTGAAATGATATGCTCCTTGAAGGCAACACAATATGGGTCCTACAGCTCCAAGTTGTTGGAGTCAGGGTAACCATTGGCCAATCAGACCTAAAACTAACTGATATTCTTGGTTTCTTCTGCCGGGCAGAAGATGACTTAGGGTCCGTTTGCTACAAGAAATTTTACACCCTCTCACAATAAAATATTACAAGATAATCTCTCTCTTCCATCAAATCATAACTTTTCACTACAAAAAATATAAAAAATTACCCCTCTTCACTTTTTCACTAAACCCAATACCTAAAATTTTAACAACATGAAAATTTTACAACACAAACCCACCCTTAGTCTCAATCAAATTACTCATATATGCCTTTTTCTCTCATACGATTTAATTCACCAAGAAAACAATATTGCAAAACAACTTACAGTGATTTGTGGATTACTGTGCAGGGCTTCGTGTAACAATTGATTGCAAGCCAGCAAAGGGACACTTAAAGACAAGAGGGGTAGGGGAGCTCGACGAAGAAGGAAAGTTCAAAGTGTCTCTTCCTCGGGAGGTCGTAAAAAATGGCCAACTGATTGAAGAGTGCTATGCGCAGCTTCACAGCGCGTCAGCTGCACCATGCCCTGGCCATGGTGGCCTAAAATCCTCCAAAGTACTATTCAAGTCCAAAGCCAATGGGAAACACACCTTCGGGCTGGCTAGTAAGCTTAAGTTCTCCCCTGTGACATGCACTTCAGCCTTCTTGTGGCCTTACTTTTACCCACCATTGGTCAAATTGCCACCTTTCCCTAAATTTCCCCCCGTCCCTAAATCTCCTCTAGCCTTTCCTAAGTTCCACCAACCACCTCTGAAGAACTTTGGTCATCCATTTCCCTTCCCTCCTAAGGTCTTCCCTCCACTACCACCAAAGGTCTTCCCTCCCATATTTAAAAAGCCTTTTCCTCCTCCAGTTCCAATCTTCAAGAAGCCTCTTCCTCCTCCAGTTCCAATCTTCAAGAAGCCACTTCCTCCACCGGTACCAATCTACAAGAAACCACTTCCTCCACCGGTACCTATCTTCAAGAAGCCACTTCCTCCACTCGCACCAATCTATAAGAAACCACTTCCTCCACCGGTACCTATCTTCAAGAAGCCACTTCCTCCACCCACACCAATCTATAAGAAACCACTTCCTCCACCTGTACCTATCTTCAAGAAGCCACTTCCTCCACATGTACCAATCTATAAGAAACCAGTTCCTCCACCGGTACCTATCTTCAAGAAGCCACTTCCACCTTCAATTCCAAAAAAGCCTCTTCCTCCACCAGTTCCGATATTCAAGAAGCCAATTCCACCCCCTGTACCTATATTTAAGAAGCTGCTTCCACCACCAGTCCCTGAATTCAAAAAACCACTTCCACCACCCATTCCAATTGTCATACCAAAGCCACCAATTCTCAAGCCTCCTTCAATCCCAAAGATCCTTCCTCCACCCGTGCCAGTATTCGAAAAGCCCCTTCCACCTCCCATTCCAACTTTCAAACCAAAACCGCCTATATTCTATAAACCTCTTCCTCCACTCCCGAAAATCCCTCCGTTTTATAAGAAGCCATGCCCACCCTTTCCTAAAGCCCCTCTTCTTCCTAAGTTGCCTCCTATTCCCAAGCTACATCCAAAGTATTTCCCTCACCCCAAGTTTGGAAAGATGCCTCCTTTGCCTCCTTTTCATCCACTTCCTTAGGCTAGTGCAGTAATCGTCCCAGATGTAAGTGCAATGGATATTGTTGTTTTACGTAAGGAAGCTTGGCGTTGAATTTTATTACTGACGGGAATGTGGATCATTGTTTATTACTTGTTGATCTTAGACGTGTGTGGAGTACTGTTCTTGTTATAAAAAAAACTGTCACTAATATTGGACTTTATACAGATGTTCAAGCGCATTACTTTGACTGCTATATAATAATGATACCTTCTGGCTTACAATATGTAAAAGACGCTCCAGCCTCCAGTAGTGATTACTTCATTATTTTCAGTGAAATCAGGTTATGATGGCAAATTGTTAAAGACCAGTTCCAATGCTGCATATTAATTACTTGCTTGCTTGACTGCTCTCTGATTCATGCAAGCATCGCAGTGTGCCTTATTCAAAAAAGCCATTCTGCGTATGTATATGGATGCATCATGCATGATGCATGTGAGCGTGTGAATCTAATGAGAGCTCTCTCAAACTCGAAAAACAGTAAAAGACTCTTAGGTTACCAAAATGAAGTCGACGCTAGCTGATCAACTAAAACTGGGATCAGCGTTCTGAGCTTGCTTTGTATAGGCTCGTATATACTTTGCCGTCCTCGAGTCTAAAGTTTCACGTTGGGCTGAAAACCCAAACTCATTATTACGTTTTAAGCGGCTTCTTTTGAGGGATGCATATCCTTGTTAGAAGGCTCACTGAGGTATGAACTTGCGACCGACATATATATATATATATATATATATATATATATATATATATTTGTCAGTATAATCACTACCTCTCAGGTCTAATATGATGCTCAAAAATATTCTTAAATATTTTGAGTTTATTTTAGAAACTTTTGAGAGTTTGACAATCCAAACATTATCTTAGTCAAAACTTATGATATCTCTCTAAATCATGTTTATATTGTGGGTTTTCATGTCATTTGTTATGGTCATTTCCAACCTGCCTTCACCTTTTATAACTCTTGGTAAAAAACCTTGTAGGCTTGTATGTTTTTGGCTAGAATATTTTCTTCAACTTTCGGTTTGCCTGTGGATAGGTTGTTGGAGGCAGTGTAGATTTTATTAGAATTAGTAAAAAAAGTTTTTAGTTTATAGAAAAGTAGTAAAATCGATGGAAAAGTGATCGTAAAAATTTGTGCCATCCGAATAGGGCTAGGAAATCTTTTTCTGTGGAAACTATTCCGGCTGTCCAAACAGACCAACCGGTGAATAATAAACCCACATGTCCAACAAGACCTCAAACAGCCCGTGACCCATGTGTCTTAAACCATTCTGGATCCGACCCGTCTTAGCCCTGACTTTGTGTGCCCGGCATCAGATGAGTCGGGCTAGCAAAGGCGCAGTACCTGTCCCAGCCCAAACCAAAAGCACCACGCCTGGCACGCGGCACGCCACCCTCGCTAGCTTTGGCATTTTCACTCTAGTGTAGCTCTCAGACTCTGTGCCAGAGCTTCGAAGCACAAATAAAGCGCGAAAAATCAAATTCCATGAGCCTCTGCTTCCTCCTCTCACTCTTCTGCTAGGGGTTTAGTTCTCCAAGCTCTTAAGTGCCTCCTATGGCTAGCACTGCTTCCGTTGACGCCTCTCTCTGGTGGGACCCGTTCACGAACCTCCTTACCGAGCTCGAGAATGCTCCACTCTCCTCCGACCTCCCTTCGAATCTGGTAAACCCTAACCCTAACCCTCTCCCTCCCTCCCTCCCTCCAAGTATATAGTATAAGGGTATATATGTTTTCTATGAATTTGAATGTACTGGTGTTTGTTTAGGCGAAAAAGTTAAAGGACAACCGCGCCTGGTTTGTGGACACAGTGTCATGCTTCAAGCCACCCAATGCGAAATCGAGGGAGGCTTTGAATTCACGGGAAGTGAAAGTAGGGTCTCACCACTTGACTATACAAGCTGAATTGAAAGAAAAGGCTTTGAATAGCAGCTCCTACTTGGTGAGTTCGTTGTACGCCTTTGCTAATCTGTAATTTTGTTAAACTTAGCCTTTCTCTTTTACCACTGCTCCATTGTTAAAATCATTTCAATTTATACTGTCAATTTTTTTTTTTTGTCTCATCAACCCCAAGAGACACATTGTTGTGAAAATCATTGGTGCGTGAGTTACATTCCGAAGTGTTTCATTTCGCAGTCCTTAATGATGTGCTTCATCTAGCGAAATGCCATAGTGGCCTAAAAAATGAATATGAGGTCCATAATGTGTATATCGAATAGGTCAAGGATAGTATTGGTGTTACTTGTGATGGAATGAATTATGGCACCTACTTTTTTACTATTGGTATACTCATTGACCATATTCAGTTTGTTTCAGTGTTTAGATGAGGTGCAATCGTACATTGTTGTTGAAAGGTGTCTCAAAGACAACAAATTAGGCGCTGATTCTTTAATTCAAGAATCTCTTCATTTGGTTAGTACGTCATTTTACCTGTATTCTGAAAGCCTATTAGTGTGTAATTCCATGGAGACTTTGTGCCAACAGATGCTGTTCAAAAGCTAGCATGTTAAGCATTTTTTGGCTGCTTTCTTCTCTCTCTCCCCCTCCCCTCTGAATTTTTGGCTTTTGCTTTGTTCATGAAGATATTGCTTCAGTACTATATGGAGCGTCAGTGCTTGCTGAAGTGTACTAGGCGAATAC
Source organism: Myrica gale (assembly GCA_963930655.1). Lineage (NCBI taxonomy): Eukaryota > Viridiplantae > Streptophyta > Magnoliopsida > Fagales > Myricaceae > Myrica > Myrica gale. The sequence continues at coordinate 7,829,718 of OZ005606.1, read as the reverse complement.
TAATGCAGGCCTGTAAGTCCATACTGGAGCCCTTTTACTTCCCAGTTATTTCTGTTCTCAACTTAGAGTTTATTGTTTTGGTATCATATAGTGGTTGAGCCATCTGGATTACTCATGGAACCATACCTGGAAACTTTAATGCTGTACCTTAAGAGTTTTTGGCTTCTCCTCTTTTTTTTTTGGCTTCTCCTTCTGATAAGGTTACTACTCTGGGTGCAGTATATGTTGAAAATGGATCTGAAGAGGGCCAAATTATTAGGGAGGAGGCGCTAAAGCTGATTTCTGATGGACTTGAAAGGAAACTAATATCTGTACTGGAGGATCTTCTATCCTCCAGTCACCCTGAGCAGATGGTATGTTATTTGAATATGAGTCTTCCACTTCGCACTGTGTAGTGTTGTGATAGATTGGGAGCTGTGGCCATGTGCATTTATGGTGCTACTACAGTGAGTCTGTATGATGATCAAATGTTGGAACAATGTGTTAGTACATCTCATGTGTTTGATTACATCCAGGCTAGCGAGTTAATGCTGTTTCAAAATTGCAATCAGGCTAGTGTGTTAATGTATTGCAAAAAGAATGAAAATAAAGAAACATGTGGTGGTATGGGGAGCCTTCAGTGGCTTTGTCAACTTTTATGTGGTGCCCTCATTTCCAAGTTTTTACACTCCTATTGTCTCCTCTACATTCTCATGTATATCTAGCAACAAAAGCATAGATGTATGCATCCTTTGTTTGTGAGAAATAAGGTACTTGCTTACATTGATCCCATGGGTTGTTATAGTAAAGCTTTCTTTTAACATTTGGCGTGACTTGTGGGAATGCTTTGTAGGATGTTGACCTTTTCACATTGTGGGCTGAGGAGACACTGATGGAAGACAATTTGGTTTTAGACATTCTTTTCCTAGCATATTATGAGTCATTTTGTAATTGTGATGGTGGAAGATGGAAAAAATTGTGCTCCTACTATAAGGTATATCACGATGTTTATGAGAGTACTGTTTTCTATGTTTCATTTTTGTCCTAATCATTGTTCAAAAAATTACTTGCAGGGAATCATATCTGGGGCTTATAACTTTGGAAAGCTGGCAATATCCGCTGATGCGCTACATTCTTCTTATCATGCCAAAGTACAGCTACTACTTATCCTTATAGAAACCCTAGACCTGGAAATTCTTCTCCAGATGGTTCATGATGAAGTTCCTTTCAGGTTTTTAACGATTTGGAGCTTCTTCTCTATATGTTTATCAGTTATGTGGCAAGTTCATAGGATCCTTTTATCCATTGGAGAAAAGGATACCTGTCAAATTTCTTAATGTGATATACCGTGAGGTTTGAGGTGCTATAATGCGGTTGCATGCTAGCTAGTCTGTCTTCCTCTATGATCTTATGTCAAGGAAAAAACGGTATGTCTCACAGGAACTTAACTGATTTTAAGATACACATTTAACATCGAAACATTTGAAGGACATTGAGAAACTGTGGAATCAGGAGATGTCTATCTCTCTGTTTTATGTATCGTTGCACCGTGTCCAGTGGTTTCATCTTTTGAACAGTTTTAAATCTGAACAAATAGGAGGGCTCTTTTTCAGAATCAAGGTTACATGGGTGTCGGACCTATCTACCAAGGATTCATGCGCTGTTGAATTAGATGCCTGTTTGTGTCTACAATAGGGAAAATGGCTATTGATTGCTCAAATATAGGGCAATTTGAAGCCCATTCTTGTTCTTTGTAACTGGAAACTTACTTATTTTGTTTTTTTTTTGTCTGGTTTGCTCTTTTGTGGTAATTCTTAGAGCTGTAGTAGCTGCGGTTTAGATAAGTAGATGCACCAGTATGTTTTGTTGGTAAGATTTAGTCTATCCTGTTTCCCTAAATATTTGGACAATATCTGCATCAATGTTCTTTTGGTGCACTTGGCATTTTCATTTGACACCCTTCCCTATCTTTTTTGTTTTTGTTTTTGTCTTTTTTTAATATGCTTGTTCTAATTGTGTTTTTTCAACTTCCCAGCAAAGGTATCTCTCTTTTCACCTTGCTTGATATCCAACAGATGGATGCAATGATCTCTAGTTTCAATGCTTCTGAATTAAAAGAGGCAGGCCCTCTAATTCTAGCGTGGGCAGTTTTCCTTTGCCTAATTTCATCACTTCCAGGAAAGGAGGAAAATAATGTGCTAATGGTACGTGGTTTATCAACTGAAATTTTGTCTGCGGAAGTGTATGGACAGTGCAAATGTTGACCGTTCAATCCTTCTTGTTTTGTTTTACAGGAGATTGATCATGTTGGTTATGTACGCCAAGCTTTTGAGGCTGCATCCTTGAATTATTTTCTTGAAATCCTACAAAGTGATATACTGAAGGAATCAGATGTGAGTTATACTTAGTCTGCAGTTGAAGCGTTTAAATAGTCAATTCCAGTGTTTCCATCTGTTTCCAGTATTCTGACTGCTTTGTCCTTGTATTTATGAACCATGTAGTTATAGGATAAACTGCACTTTTTTTTTAATTCATAGAGGAGTTTGTAGTTTATTGTTTGCATTTTTTAAATCTAATTACATTATTTTGGTCCTTTCATTTTGTGGTATTTTGGCTTCTCTCTCTCTCTCTCTCTCTCTCTCTCTCTCTCGAGCTCTTGTACATATTGTGACTTTGTGAAACAAGTGATCTCTCTTTCTTATTTCTTTTCTCTCCCTGCTTGTTTCTTACCCAGGGACCTGTTGCCGGTTATCGAAGTGTCTTGAGGACTTCTATTTCTGCATTTATTGCATCTTATGAGATCAGTCTTCAGGTAACTATACAATGGGTATCTGTGAGTTTTTTTAGGGAGTTGTATTCAGTGACTTTTTAATTTATGCTGCTCTCATCATTGTGCAGATAGGGGACAGTACCCTTAATATGATATTGGACATTCTTTATAAAATTTACCGAGGCGAGGTTTGGATGATAATTTTTTTCCTCAGGGTCATTCATTGTGATTCTCCTCATTTAAACTAGAACTCACAATTTCCCAATTGGGCGGTATTGAATTTGCAGGAGTCACTTTGTGTTCAGTTCTGGGACAAGGGAAGTTTCATTGACGGTCCCATACGGTGTCTTCTCTGCAACTTAGAGGGTGAATTCCCCTACAGGACTGTAGAACTGCTTCACTTTTTATCATCCCTCTGTGAGGGAACATGGCCTGCAGAATGCGTGTAAGTAAAGCTTGTATTTTTTTTTCTGGTGATCCCATTGGCTTCAAACCATACATCCTTCTTCTGTGAAAAATGGAACTCTTTTCTGTTGCTGAGGTGAAATATCTGCTTTCTTATGTAACATAGTATAAGCTCTATGACTCTTTTTTCTTAATTTTATTTTTCAGATATACAACTATTATGTGATATGTCACCTCTTCATTCTGCTAACAGGTATAACTTTCTAGACAAGTCGGTTGGAATATCGTCCATGTTTGAGATTAGTAGAGATTCTTTGGTGGATAACATCTCTCAAATTGTTGAGACGCACCTGCCAGTGCATATTCCTGGCATCGAAGGTCTATTCATTCCTAGCAAAACTCGTGGACATGTACTGAAAATGATTGGTGGTAATACTGCTCTTGTACGATGGGAGGTAATTAGACATAGTGTATGATCATTTTAATAAAATTTCTGCTAATTGTCTTACATTAGCTTGGTGGTAGTACTGTTATTAGGTTGGTGGTGATACTGTTCTTTTACGGTGGGAGGTAATTAGACAAAGGTGTTTAATCATTTTAGTCAAATGTTTGCTAATTGTCTTACATTAGGACCTTTGCATTCTGTTGGAAATAAAGAGGTTTCATTAATCTAGGTTCCCCTGCATTCGAGTGCACTGAAAAATGACTACAGTTCGATGGGCTTTTTTGCATGACACTACTCTGTCATATGTATTTTTCTTGGCTTTCAATATATAATTGTGATGCTATCCTGGTGGTGTTTGAAATGGCCCTCGTTTTGTAATACTGATGTGACTGAGCTCCCTATTGGGATAAGGTGTAGAATGTTTTACATATTCCAGAAGAAAGTAACTGTTAAATATTTTTCTTATTTCCCTGAAAGCATTTAATTTCGTCAGTTTTTGGTAAGAGCATCAAAGTGAGATCTGAGTGTAATCATTTACAAATTCATGTTCCATTGTGGTTGCATATGGAATGATATCCTACAGTAGATGCTGATCGTTGTTTATTCTTTGTGTATCTCCATTCTCATATGTTACTTGGTTTTGCTACCTTGCACTCTGGACGTGTCCTTGTGGTTGCCATTGTATTTTATACCTTGACATCTAATTTTGTGGGTGCAGTTGCTCTTTCTTCCATCAAATTACTTCGCACTACTTAGTTAATTAGTTTGTGGTTCGTTTTGATAAGGTATATTATGACCCTGTAGGTGACCCTCTGAAATTAGGAATAAGCTTCGGACTGAGATGATTTTAATCATTTGTCTTGAGAAGTAAAAAAACAAAGCATGAAAGTCTGTGTTTAAGCGGGGCAAAGTTAATTTGATCAATGTGGTCATTTAATTCACTTTAACATGGTCTGCTCCTTTTTGCTGACAATGTGCATCATTTTTGTAGTATGCACAATCTGGCATGCTTGTGCTGCTCCTCCGTTTGGCACAGGAGCTGTATTTGGACAAAAGTGAGGAAGTTTTCCTTACTCTTGACCTGCTTAGTCGAATGGTGTCTTTTAACACTGTAAGCTTTTTTTACTCTCTTAATATTGTTAGCTATCCTATTTGATTTAGAACTTGTGGCTTAAGCCGTGTTTAGGTGATTGTCTTAGAATTGATGATATAGATCGCTTATCATGTAGAATTTTCTGAGGGCCATTCCCTGAGAAAGTGAGGTGCTATGTATTGTGTTACTGAAAATGTTGATTGAGATGCATTAGATTGTTGTGGATTTGGAGAAGCCAGAATATCAGTATGCTATCGCTATCAGATGACTTTGGTCCTAAGTTCTGGTTTCAATTTGATTTGCCTCATATTTGGCTAATTGGTTTTGTGCCAACTTTTAATCTGCTAGGTGACTCTTAACAAAACCACAATTGTGATGGGATTATTGGTATCAATGTGGCTCCTGGTGTAACATTTTTCTTAAGCAGTTTCACTGTTGCTAACTCCTTTATTGGTCCTCATGATCCTTATTTCCTTGAGGTGTGATATGGGTTCTGTGGCTTTAAGAATCTGCTGTATGTGCTTGGGCTTGGACTTCTCTTGATCTTAGAAGAAGAACAAAAAAGGGAAAAGGAAAAGGAAAAAAAGAGTCTGCACTACGTGCACACTTCAGTTCTATCATTTCACATTTTTGTTTCGGATCCAGCTTTGTCTTCAATTTCCCCTTTTACAAATGGATGTAGCTTTTTCCTTCCTTTCCTCTTTCCTCTTTCCTGTTTCTGTAATGTTGTTTTCCTCTCCTGCCTTTGAAGTTTAGACTTTCTTCGTTCTCTCTTGGAGTGGGCATTTTTTTTTTCAAATTTTGTCATCACTTCCAAATTGCACCTGGTTATTTTCCAGAGACTTTGTTTTGAATTATGTTTCTAAGTCAGATTCATACTGTTGTTTAGAGCATAGGAGGAAAGGAGCCTCTAGGGCCCTTTGGCTCAAGGAAGGTGATCGTTGTACCAAGTTTTTTCATTGTGTTGCTAACTCTCATAGAAGAGCGAACTTGATTTCTAATTTGGTGGTGGAGGGGGCAGAGTTGGAGGATCCAACAGAGATTGCGAAGGAGGTTGTGGATTTTTATTCTTCTTTGTATGTGGAGCCCTTTGATTGGCGTCCTTCCCTGGATGGGTTGGATTTTGATAGTATCACGGGGGAAGATGCAGTATGGCTCGAAAGACCTTTTGATGAGGAAGAGGTGACCGGGGTGTGCATTGCCTTAATGGTGATAAGGCCCCTGGTCCGGATGGCTACTCCCTAGCCTTTTTTCAAGCTTGTTGGGCCTTTATTAAACATGATGTTATGATGATGTTTAATGAGTTCGCGAGAGATGGGCAGTTTGTTCGGAGTCTAAACTCCACTTTCATTGTGCTTATTCCCAAGAAGCCCGGGGCGGTGGAGCTCAATGATTTTCGCCCCATTAGCTTAGTGGGGGGGATCTACAAGATTTTAGCCAAAGTGTTGGCCAATAGGTTGAAGTCTTTGATGGATAAGATTATTTCTCCTTCACAAAATGCGTTTGTTAGGGGGAGACAAATTCTGGACTCGGTGCTTATTGCGAATGAGTGCATCGATTCCAGGGTAAAGTCGGGAAAACCTGGCATGCTATGCAAGTTGGATGTTCAGAAGGCTTATGACCATGTGAATTGGAAGTTTCTTTTGTACATTCTTCGTAGATGCGGTTTTGGTGAGCGATGGTGTCGTTGGATCTCGTTTTGCATCTCAACGGTGAAGTTTTCTGTGATGGTTAATGGCTGTCCGAGAGGCTTTTTTGGTAGCTCCCGGGGTTTGAGGCAGGGGGATCCCCTTTCTCCTCTCCTCTTTGTTATGGTGATGGAAGCATTTAGTCGTATGATGGGAAAAGTGGTTGAATATGGAGGTATTGAAGGATTTGGGGTGGGAAGGGGGAGTGTGAGCATTTCTCATCTGCTTTTTGCAGATGATACCTTGGTACTGTGTGGGGCGGAGGTGAGCCATTTTCGGAGTTTTAGATGCCTGCTTTTGTGTTTCGAAGCGGTATCGGGTCTTCGTATTAATTTGTCTAAGTCCGAGGTTATCCCTATTGGTGCAGTTGTTAATGTTCCGAAGCTTGCGGGGATTTTGGATTGTAGGGTGTCTTCCTTGCCCATAAAATATCTTGGACTCCCTTTGGGATCTAGCTTTAAAAGTGTTCGTATTTGGGATGAGATTCTTGAGCGGGTCGAAAGGAGGTTGGCGATATGGAAGTGGTTGTATCTTTCTAAGGGCGGGAGGCTTGTTCTTCACACACTGCACCAAACGACTGCCACCCAGCTCCAGACTTCCCCTTCGGTATCATCACCACTCCCCGGCGGCGTCTCTCCTTAAACTCAACTAGAGCTACGTACCTCCCGCTCCTATTCGCGCATTTCTGGGCGAGAAATGCCAGGGAGGATTCATTAAATTTTTCCGAGAACTCCCTGGAGTCAGCGGACTCCACAAGTTTACCAAAAAGGTTTGCCATCCACACCACCCCGAATCTTCCAAACCGGATAGAGCTCTGCAACTTCCTATTTTGTTCAGACAACGTAACAAGCCCCTGTGAACTCACTGAGAAATGAAACGTTTTAGATCTGCCAATGATTGGGAAGTGGAAGAATTTTCAACCTTCTTTTCCCTTTTGTATAGTTCGATGCATAGGAGAGGAGTGGATGATAAGGTGTGTTGGATTGGAGCCAATAATGGTGTTTTCTCAGTTAAGTCTATGTACAATTCCCTTTCGTATGGGAATGGTTTGTCTTTCCCTTGGAAAGGGGTGTGGAGGTCGAAATGCCCTATGAGGGTCTCTTTTTTTGTTTGGGAGGCTATGCATGGTAGAATCCTCACCACCGATAATCTTCGGAGAAAAGGTGTTATTATGGCAGAATGGTGTTATCTTTGCCGCCGTGATGGGGAGTCGGTGGATCATATGCTTCTTCATTGTTTTGTGGCTAGAGCTCTTTGGAATCATGTTCTCTCTATCACGAACTTCTATTGGGTGATGCCTGAAAAGGTGGTGGATGTGTTGTGGAGTTGGAATAGGAAGTTTTCCAACCCGATTGCTAAGGCCATTTGGCGAATGATTCCTTCATGCATTTGGTGGTGTCTTTGGAGGGAACGTAACAATAGATGTTTTGAAGATGTTTCTCTGTCCTTGGTGAACTTGCAAGGGTGTTTGTTTCTTTCTCTTTTTTTTTGGGCTAACGCGGTGTTAGGTTGCCCCTTTATTGACTAAGTGTATTCGGTACAGTCCCTTGTACTGTTTTAGCTTCTTTCTAATAAGATTGACTTACTTATCAAAAAAAAAAAAAGCATAGGAGGAAACCTTTAACTTTTCTTAGGTTCATATAAATTGCTGTGGTTTTTGTTCCTACCGTTTTTATTTCTTCTTGTTCCTTGTTGAACTAATATCCCTGGTAGCATGGAGATGATGGTTCCTCTACTTCTGGTCCCCATCAAGAACATTTGTTCAATTGATGTTTTGCCATGATGCTCATTTTTGCACGCGCAAATTAGCTTCTCTGTTATCTGAGCTGACCCTTAGCCTGTTTGCATTGGTAATGGACTGTGCTTGAACATGGTTGCCTCAGCTTGGCTAAAACTAGTTTCACTTGAACGAGTGCTTCTTGGCTGAGCTGAGGTTGAACTGCCCAGTGCTGGGCTTAGGTTATTCATTTGTATATAAGCCTACTGGGAAAGAGTCCTAGTGCTAAGTAAAGTTTGTGCTTAATGGGGCAAACAGTTTTATTTTTAGTTTATATACATTTTCGATATAGGTCATTCTCTTCTCACCAAAGTTTGTACCAACTTACTATATGTAGGCGGTTTGTTTTGCTTTAATGGAGATTGGCAGTTTATTGCGTGTTCAAGAGACTGGCATGACTGGGACATTGGAAAATAATGTGTGGTAATTATGCAACTTCGATGTTTTTTGTTGTTGCTGTTGTCATTTCTTTCCTGAATTTGCTTCATAGGTCTCCCCCTTTCATGGCTATAGTTCTTGTTAACGTGGAGATATTCTGTTCGTCTTTCTGTTCACTGCAGGGTTGTTGAGACCATTTGCAATTTGGTCAGAAATCTGCCTTCAAATTCCAGTAGTGCAGCTCTGATGTCCTTGTGTGTCAAGATTTTGGGCAATATGTTGAAATGGTAACTGTGCTGTTTTGAGTTGTTCTGTGTTCTGAGTGCATGTCTTTCAGCTAATCCTGGCATGAGATTTCTTGATGATATTTGGAGATAAGGATGCTTGGAGGAATCTTTTATTTCCTGTATTTGCTCCTGTAGTTTGACAAATGCATATTTTCATGTCATAAATACTACAAACTCAAATGATGCTATGCCTTTTTCTGTTCAGTTCCCCATCTCATGTTGCTGCCGTCGTGCTTAAGGCAAATATATTTGATGTGGCTTTAAGGACAAGTGTCTGTGATGTTGGCATCAATGGCTCATCAAGGTGAATCCTCTAGTTTAAAATTATTGTCTTTTACACTCAACTTCAATAAAGATTTTTATGTTTTGATAAGTAGACTTCAATAAAGAATAGACTGTGCCAAATTGCATTTTCGCCTAAAGTGCAGCATCTTATACTACTTTTCTTTTCAACTGTTGCATTTGTCCTTCATAAGCATTTTCCTTTTTGGTATGACTTAACTGATTTGCATAAAATTTTCCTTTGAGGCGGCTGTATGTATTGCTGCCATTTATCCTGTCAAAGTATTTAGTTTACTATGCTAACTTTGCTTGGAGCCTGAACCCTTTATTGTACATGTTAAATTAGGCTAAAATGTCCTTATCTACTCACATCCAGATGTATGCATTTTTGTATGTATCTTTTAATTTTTTCTTCTTAACTACTGTTTATCTTATGGTTGGCTTCTTGAAGTGCATAATCAATACTGTTATCAATGATAATAGCGGGAATTTGTATATTTCACGATCCATGAAATCTTAGACTGAAATTATGGCTATAGAATTTGATTTAATGGGCTTCATTTTGGCCTTATATTGTTGATTACTTGGCTTTTCGTTGCATGGGATCACAAACTGTCTGGGACTTCTTGAAGCCTTGATCTTTTGCTTCATTCATTTGGCTGAAAAATGGCTGCTGTTTTCAATATAATCATATTGCTGTATTTTTACTTGAAGAATGGAGTTAGAGCCTGTGTTGTGATCTTTTTATCTCTTCTTTGTCCTAGTGGATCATGGTTACTTTCTGGAAAACTGGCAAAGATGCTCTTGAATGACTGTGAGCATAATGATAACGACAACCCATTGGCTCTATCAGGTATGTTTAGCAGTAGATTGTTCTAGTTTACTGTCAGTATCTTTATATTTGGCTCATATTTAAGCATGCTCCCCTGTTCTGGAAATTGGTATCTTCTTCATCAGGACTTCTCTTGGACATCTTTATGACCTCTTAATATAACTGTTTACTTTCAGGAAATGGAAATCTAAAGTTTTTATTTTTCCTTTAAATACCGTAGTACCTTGCAGAAAAGGAAATATTATAGTATTGGCTCTAAAATCCATCTCCATATCTTAGACAGTGAAGATCATTTTAGGAGGTCAATTGACTTTCTACAAGTTATGATGTAGCCAACAGTACTTCATGAGCATGAAATTTGAAATACCAAAAAGAATCAGCAGACAGCAAGGTGCAAAGACATTCATGGTCCATTCATTTTTTCAGTTGTCTATATTTTGTGAGTTCAGAATGGACATGATCTTTGAGAGATATGAGTCCTTCACTCTTGCTCTCCCCCCACCCCCCTAAACACAAAGAAGATGAAAAAAAGAAACAAATTGAAAATTTTGTGGTGGAGAAGGTTTCATGTTGTTACGTTGTAAGTATAGAACTTGTTCCGTTTCTTAATTGATCTTACTCAGCTTAATCTTGTAAATCTGTTCTGTGTTCTCCTTTTGTTTAAGACAAACAGATTTTGTTGGATGTATAAACATTTTTCTTTCTTCTTTCTTTCCAGTACTTCTCTTCATCTTATCATTCACTTTGATTACATACATATATGATGACTTGGTATGGGGATGATGTCGTTATTAGTTATTTATCATAGAAAATTGTTTTCGGAGCAGTCTTCGTAGTAAGATTGTTTGTGAACTGTCTAATGCTATCACTATCTATGTGTTCGCTGGATTCTGACATGCATGGTTCAAAAACCTTTACAGTGCTGGACTTTACCACGCGGCTTGTGGAAACAGGATTAGAGGATGATTCTGTCCTGGCTCTTGTTGTATTTTCCCTGCAATATGTCCTAGTTAGCCATGAGTTCTGGAAATACAAAGTGAAGTATGCGCGTTGGGAAATAACTTTGAAGGTAAACCTTGAATCTTTCTGGAAGATGCTACTTGGTTCCAATTTTCTATTCTGTTCAACTCTGGTAGACTCAGTGAAAGTAGGTAAATGATGACATTTGTTCGATATCTTTTCATCAAGTACTAGCTTGATATTCACTAGTAAAGTGATTTTTGCTTGATAGTTAATGGGTGGCCAACATTAGGATTTTGCTAATAGTAGTCACATATTTCTCGTTTGACATATGCATGGTTAACTGGTCTATTGTCTGCATATTGTCTGGCCTACATCTGGTTTCTTGTGCATCTCTAAAGAGGTCTGATTCATTGTTAACCCTGATAAACTAACTTGATATGCTGATCTTTTTGTTTTCTGTTCAGGCATTGGAAGTGATGAAAAAATGCATTTTGTCAATCTCACATTATGAAAGGTTGAGTGATGTGCTCTGGGATATGTTGCTATGCGATTCTTCTATCCACAACTCACTCTTTCGAATTATTTGTACGACTACACAATCCTTAGAGGTCAGCTATATTCTGTCTCTTCCAGTCTTATTTAGCCCTCAAAACCTATATTTCTCTTTTGAAACTGTTGTGAGAACATCTTATGCAGAATCTCTATGTTAGCCGACTCTTTGAACTTGTGGAGATTGAAAGCTTACAGCTTGCAATGGCTTCTGTTTTGGATATTCTTTTCCTCATGCTCTCCAAGTTTTCAAAGGTATCTTTGATAAACACCATCTTTTGCATTTTACTGACATCCTAAGCTGGAAATATTTTTGAATTAGCATTCATAGTAAGTCCTCTTAGAATGACATTCACATAGTTTTGTTTGATGGAAATCTTCTCAAGTTCGCATAACTCTCTGTTACGCTAAAATTTTGAAACAGTTCAACCTTTTGGGGAATCTTCTCATATAGATTGTATTGATTGATTTTGTGAAACAAATTATTTGAGACACAAATTTTGATATCTAGTTGTGGTAATTTCCCAGGATATATCTTCCAGCCTTCCTGTATTTCATCAAGCAGTGCTCTCGTGCATGACCAAACCAGTGCCTGTTGCTGCTGCTGTTATATCGCTGATATCATATTTTCCCAGTCTTGTATGTACTTCATCCTCTCTCAATCTGAATGTGATCATGCTTGAATGTTAATATTCTTCATCTCCTATCCCGAATGGTGCAATTAATTTGATTTATCTTATGTTTCTGCAGGTTCAGACTAAATACTCTGTATTTGTTTTGAGTTTTTTTGTCTATTAGTTCCTTATATGCTTTTCTCGTTAATGCTTTATCATCATCATCCAATTAAAGATTCATGAATACATATAATAGGTAGACTGTCTTCATGTATTGTAGTTCATGAGAAACTGAGCAGCATATGTGATAATATCCCTTTTCTTCGTCTCAAGGTTGGAGGTTCTAGATGTATTGAGGAAATTCACCATTATCTCTGAACAGTTTATTGTACTAGGTTGCTCACAAATGAAGTATTATTTTTGCTTGAAATGGGGGGCAATTTGATTGTTCTGCTTGGAAATCTTCAAAGGTTATAAAAAAGAGGTGTGTGCTGTTTGGGGCTGGACAGAGACGATGGTCATTTGGGATGCCCAATATCATCTGGCCTAGACATGAATTTTTTTTACTGATAACAGGTTGTATTTATACTATCATTGACCTTGCATGAAGCTCGTGTTCAGCAAAATCTCTTCTCATAATTGTTCTTGTTTAGAATCAGACATGTTTACTTTTAATTTCCTGCTGATGGACTTTGGCATTGCTCATGTACTTCATACCAATTTAGTTACTAGGCTATACAAACTGGACATGGAATTTCATGATCGATGGTGTGAAATTGTGTTTCCTGCATGAGCTTAGTAGTGCATCTTTTTCAATGGACACCCCATTGGTTCATAATCCCGTATGCTTTTAGGGATATAGGTTCCTTCTTTGTTTTCTCAATGTCATATGATGGTTTGTCGTTGAGAAGCTTTGGTGAAGTTATTGAGTTGCCAATACAGGCAATCCAAGTTGGTGCTGCTAGGGTACTGTCAGAATTGTTGATTGTGGCAGATTATTCACAACAATATCGGTTTGGCAATGCATGCTTCGGTTTGGATGATAAGCAGGTTTTGCATTTTTTGTTTGAGCTTACATTCCTAGTTTGCTCCTTTATTTAATTGTCTATAGCTGTTTTTAATCTAATTTCAATTAACCACTTGGTTTTAGATAACAGATCTGAGGCATTCTGTAAACTCCATCCTACTTGATCAGTCAGCATCGAATGAAGATCTCCTTGTTGCCATTCTCAATCTACTCATCTCTGCAGCAAATTACCAGGTCTGATACCTAATATGCCATTTTTGAGGTTTTGGAAAGGTTTGGAATAGCAAGCTTACAGGCTTAGTTCAGTCTGAGTTTGTTTAAGACTGAATCCAGAACACTTATATGGTGCTTTGGTACTGTTTGATGTTGATACACAGCTCCGAAATTCTTCTTTTTCTATCATTACCTTGGAGAACAATGGCTTATTTAGAGTAAAGGATTTTAGCTGTACAGAGTTCTGAGTAATAGTAGTTCAGTGGTTTCCAAGGCTTTGTGGATCCAACAGATTCTGTTGAATAGTGTGGATCTCCGTATAAGTTGGTATGATCTTTTCAAATTAGATATTTTCTATAATTTGAAAATATAATCTTTTATGGGATTGACAAAGTCATAGTCTGTAGGACCATTGATAGGGGCAAGGTAGCCAAGCCTAGGTTCATAAACCATAATGAAGACAGAAAATTCAGATAGAAACCAAATATTGGGTCTTTCATTACTAAGTGTGGCCTAATCATTGTCTAGCTATGTCTTTATTATAAATTATTCAGCTGTTGGTGGGCTGGAAGCGCATTTATCTATCCAAAGGGGGAAGGTTAACGTTGATTAGATCCACTCTTGCTAGCCTTCCTACTTATTTTTTGTCGCTCTTTCCTATCCCATATTGGTAGCCAAAAGGTTGGAGAAGCTTCAAAGGGATTTTTTGTGGGGAAGTGGCGGTGACGAGTAGAGATTCCACCTTGTTAAATGGGCTAGAGTTTGCTCTCCTATTAGTGTTGGAGGATTGGGGCTCACAAGGCTTCCATTGTTCAATAGAGTTCTCCTTGGAAAATGGCTTTGGCGATTTAGTTATGAGAGAGACAGCTTGTGGAAGATTGTTATTACGGAGAAGTATGGGTGTGAGGAGGGTGGTTGGAGCACTTTGGCGGCTCAGGGTTCCTATGGGGTGAGTTTATGGAAATTTATTAGCAAAGGGTGGAACTTTTTTAGAGAACATATTAGGTTCGCGTAGGGAGAGGTTCCAAAATCCGGTTTTGGCATGACAAGTGGTGTGGTGAAAGACCGTTAAGTGTGGAGTTTCCTTATTTATTTTTTCTTGCTGCGCATAAGGACGCGTGTGTGGCTGATTGCATGAAGATGGGAATTGGAGAGGTAGTGTGGGATGTTCACTTTGAAAGATTGTTTAATGATTGGGAGATTGAGGTGTTTTCGGAGTTTTGTTCTTTACTCTATTCGTGGATTAGGAGGAGAGGGGGAGAGGATATAATGCTTTGGATGGGTTCCAAGACTAGCGTTTTCTCTGTGAAATCGATGTATGCTTTGTTAATTGAGGGCTCCAATGTGGACTTTCCTTGGCGTCAATGTTGGAGCATGGTTCCCATAAAGTTGCTTTCTTTGTTTGGGAGGCCATTAACGGAAAAATTTTGACCATTGATAACTTAAGGAGGAGGGGAGTTTGCGTGATTGAGTGGTGTTATTTATGTAAGTGCCATGGAGAAACAATTGATCATCTTCTTCTTCATTGCTCGATGGCTAGAGGATTGTGGGGCCATGTGCTAAGCATTCTAAACTATGATTGGGTTATGCCTAGAAAGGTAGTGAATGTTATGCTTTGTTGGAAGAGGAAGTTTGGGGATCCGATAGCGTTGACCATTTAGAATATGATCCCTGCTTGCATTTGGTGGAGTTTGTGGAGGGAAAGGAATGAGAGATGTTTTGAAGACAAGGTTGTATCTTTGTCTAGTTTGGGGGGTTCTATGTTGCATGCTCTTTTTCTGTGGGTTAATTCGGTTTTGGGTTATCCTTTTGTGGGTTTACCGGATTTTCTTAGTTTTTTAGTTTGTATGCTTTAGATTTTTTTTGATAAGTAAGACAATTTTATTAGAATAAGCGAGAACAGTACAAGGTGCTATACCGAAAGCGCTTAATACAAACAAGCAACAAAACTAAGGAAATCATCAAAGTCGACAAAAATGCCCCCTAAAACCGCATTAGCCTAACAAAACAAGGAAAACAACATAAACCCTTGCAACTTCACAAGGGGCAAAGAAACATCTTCAAAGCATCTATTGTTGCGCTCCCTCCAAAGACACCACCAAACACACGAGGGAATCATTCTCCAAATGGCCTTAGCAACGGGGTTAGAAAGCCTTCTATTCTAACTCCAAAGCACATGCACCACCTTCTCCGGCATCACCCAATGAAAGTTCGTGATGCTAAGAACATGACTCCAAAGCCCACGCACCAAGGAACAATGAAAAAGCACATGGTTAACCGACTCTCCATCGCCACGGCAAAGAAAGCACCACTCCGCCATGTAGACCCCTTTTCTCCGAAGATTGTCAATCGTGAGAATTCTCTCGTGCATAGCCTCCCAAACCAAGAAGGAGACCCGCAAAGGGCATCGCGACCTCCACACCCATTCCACAAGTTTGTATTTCAGCGCCTTTAGTTTAGAGTGAAGCACAAAGCTTGGTGAGCCCCCAAAGTCAAAACCAAGCCACCACTCCTTTACCAATTCCACAAATCCATCCACCCTAAGCCACATTTTCAAAGCGGAACGGCTTCTTAGTACCCCCGAACATACCACTCTCCAACAAAATAGGGAAATGATCAAAGAACAGCCGAGACAACCTTCTCTGAATAAGCTCCGGGTACGACTCCCACGCCGGGCAAACAAGGAAACGATCAATCCTCGACCAAGACGAAGCAGAACGACCACTGGACCAAGTGTACACTCCACCAACTAACTCGAGGTCCACCAACCCAAGATCAGACACGAACTCCGAAAAATCCAACATGGCACTCCTGGAACCCCCGCCACCCGAACGCTCAGTAGTAAAATGAGTCACATTAAAATCCCCTCCAATACACCGAGGTAAATTCCACCAAGTATGCACCCCCACCAACTCATCCCATAAGATCTTCTTACTGCAAGCATCATTAGGGCCATAAACTCCCGAAAAGATCCACCGGATACCATCCTCCACATTTCGAAAGCTCAACGAAATAGAAAAAGATCCCACACAAGACTCAATCAACTCCAACGAACAAGTATCCCACAGACACAGAATACCACCCGAAGCACCAACAACGTCAAGACAACACCATTGAACATGGGGCCCGCCCCACAACCGACGAACCATGGCACGAGTCATCTCAGCTACCTTAGTTTCCTGAAGACACACTAAATCACCCTTCCACCCTCGTAACAGGTTCCTTACACTTTTGCATTTCTCTTGATCATTCAACCCCCGCACATTCCAACAAACAATTCGAGGCTTCATAAAGAAGTGACTAGAGCCCTCCCCACCTTCCGACCCCTACGAGAGCTAGACGAGCTCCCATCATAATTCACATAACTCTCCAAAGATTTTAATTCCCGAAGCAACTTACCACCTGATTTACCCATCGTCTCTCTGCCCATTCCCCGCTCCATCTCCAAGGAAGCAAAAATTTCAATGAGATCAGCTTCGTAGCCGTCACAGGAAACCCCCCACCAAATGCCTAAAATATGATATCATCTTCAAAACCCACGTAGACGGGACAACCCTCCCCTCATGAACCCTCTCAACCCCCGGGTGGACTGATCGAAGAGGTACCGTACAGACCTCATCTCCCTCACCTTCGATAGCCACCAACGCACCCCCAGATCCAACCTCAGCCCCCGAAACAGGAAGCCCGACAAGAACACCATCAGAGCTCCCTCCGAAAGGACCCAAGCATCCAGAAGACACTTCCCCCACGGTAAGCGCCGCACGATCCTGTGATGTCCTTTCCAATCCATGATCGCGAGCTCCCACATCCTGAGTGACGGCGACAACCACCTCGGTCGTCGGGATCGGGACACCCACCGCCGAGCCCCCCGCATCTCCATCGGAGGGGATCCGACCGATGAAGCCCGGCCCAGGCGAGGAAGGCTCCATGTTGTCGGCGTCACCCTCAGCTTGCTGGAGATCCAGATCAGTGGAGAGACCCGACCCGCAGCCCACCTCGAAAGAACCCGTCCCAAAATGCCCCAAACCAGGGCGCGAACCAAGGCATTGGGCCTTACCATCCACACCGCGTTGGGCCTCTTCCCCCAACAAATAACAAGGCGCTGGGCCTCCCCAACCACACTGCGATGGGCCTCCTCACCCGACGAAACAACTTGACGTTGGGCCTCCTCCACCACACTGCTTTGGGCCTGCACGATTGTTTGTTGGGCCGCCATTTTAAAGCCACAGCCCCGACAACTCAACTGTGTAATAGGCGCGGACCGAGGCTTCGACAGCTGTATCTCGGTTTTATTTGTGACCCGCTCGAGAATCCATTCCACCTCAGCTTTGAGGCGCATTAAATGCATCCACAAATCACTGTCGAACGTAGCCCCCTTCGCAGCCTTTGCAGTATCGTGGGGAAGGATAATTTCCCTATTAAGGTCTGCGTGGTGCACCATAGGCCCCTTCAACGACCAGAGGCCCACCACGCACCCCCTTCTCCACCTTCTCCGGCAATCCAACCTTCACCGAATCGGCAAAAGACCAGCCTTCTCGTACCGGAGCAGCAGCCGACCCTCGCTTGCACCGTAGTTCACCGATAGCCAAGATAACCTCCTCGCAGGTTGTAGCAAAAGACTGCCACCCATCGCTCGCCTTTCCCTCCGGAACCATCACTGCCTCGTCGGCACCTCTCCCCAAACTCCGCAAGAGCTACGTATCGGCCACCCCTATTTGCACACATCTGGACTAGAAACGCTCTCGGGGATTTGTTAAACTTCTCCGAGAAAGCACTGTGGACTCTGCCCTTCGCCAGCTTACCGAACACATTCGCCAACCAGACCATCCCATACCTCCCAATCGGATGGCACTCTGCGACTTCCTACATATTCAGATAACGTAACCATACCAAATGAGCTCACGTAAAAGTTAAACGTCTTTGCTTCGATTACTAAGCTACGAAAAAACGCCATCCCCGTCTCTCAGTAGAACAGGCTTAAACACAACTAATTATTTTTAAAATCTCATAAAAACTCAGATTTTGTATTGACATTCAAAACTTTCAGCTAAGATACACGACTAGCCATTCCACGTCCAAGTCTGCTAGGACGAAAGAACAAACACTTTTGTATGCTTTAGATGTTGTCAGCATAGTCTCTTGTATTGTCATTTCTCTTTTTCTTTAATAAGATTGGCTTACTTATAAAAAAAAATTATTCAGCTCATCTATAGTTCCCCCTTAGTCAGTGATCTCAATCTTGTCCGTCTAGCTTTTTTTGTGGCTTTGTTTCGTAACACATGGTTTCTTTCTGCAGCCTGCTTTTCTTGTTGCTATATTTGCTACCAAAGAGAGTAAAGATGTACAGAATAGTAATGCTGACGATGTGGAGCAAGCAGCAAAAGAAGCTTCCTTTGATCCCCAGGGTTCCAGAAAACCAAGTCTTGTAGATGCACTTTTGCTCTATCTTGATAGGGATAATGATCTTATCAACAGGTATATTTTCCTAAACGATTTCAATTCTGGTCTTTTAGGAAAGCCTTTCTGGATTGCGAATATGGTTTCCTATATTTGCTTCACATTTTAATCTGTTGAAAGTTGTTAATCAGCAATCCCCGTATGGTGTTGAGTGTACTTAACCTCATGAAGGCCTTGTGGCAAGGGGCTGGTCAATATACACATATTTTGGAGTGGCTAAGGACCTCGGAGAATTTCTGGAAAAAATTGTCCAACTATGTTCTGTTTATTGCTGACATTGAAGATCCTCCTATTGAAAATCTGAATGACACGGAGGCTCTAAACTTGGCATGCAAATATAGATGTCAATCTGCAATTTTGGAAATAATGGCGTATGAGATGTTCCTGCAGAAAAAGTTGTCACATGCTGATTCACTTCTAAAGCATGCAGCTGAGTCAAAGGACAGGACCGAGTATGCACTTGCAATCCAAAAATCAGAAGCTGTAAAAGATATTATGGCAGACTGGTGTGAGAGCTCTGTTTTAGGCAAATTGATCAAGTCACGTACTTCTTGTGAATACAACAACAACAAATTCTTTCAAGTAAAGGTAAACGTAATATACAATTTTATATACTTCTGTTAACATATTAATTTGGAGAATGTTGCAGCCGGTAATTGATTTATTTCCTTTCACCAGGTGATGATATTACTTTCCTTTTTCTGTCAATTTTCCTGCTTCATATATGAATTGAGCAGGGAGCTGGGGTAAAAATAACTTGTGACATGGGTTCTAAGAGTTTACTTCAGTTAAATTCAGAATTTTCTGTCAACTAAATAAGTAGTTAATTATTTTGAGGGCTAATTCCGCCTTAGGTGTTCCTTTTGAGGGTTTTCCGGATTTTCTAAGTTTTTTAGCTTGTATGCACTAGAGTTTTCAGTATTTTCTCTTGTACTGTTAACTCTCTTTTTCATTAATAAAGATTTCTTACTTATCAAAAAAAAAACTAAATAAGTAGTTAATTGATGTTTATGATCATCCTAGTTATACTTGTTGATCTGGGGTAGATTTGGAATATGATCAACAAACCCTGCAAAAAGCTCAAGGACGAGTTGTTTTGAGCTTTCTTAATAGACGACCCGCAGAATATGGTAGAATGACTTACTACTGCATTGTTGCCTTGATATTTGTGTCAACCTTTGGCTATTATCTTCTTTAAATTTAAAATGCTAGAGAATCAGCACTCAGTTACAACTTTGCAGGTTGCAGCCAGTTTATTCACTGTGCATATGATGGGCAGATTAGCAAATGGTGACTCTGGAACTTTGTCTGTCTCATTACTTGAGAAGATCCATGAGATTCGCAAAAAGGTTTGGTCCTGTCTCTGACTCACTTGGGTTGTCTCTTATTTTTTTTCTTTTTCCCTGAAACACACCCATACACTTGTGCTTTTGTTTTTTGTTTTATCTTTTTCTTCTCTCATTTCATCTTCTTGGAGTCGCATTTGATTCCAAGTTTGCTTGTCATTTGCCTGTTTGTAGTTGAGCAGTCAGCCTGCTTTTTCTGAATTGTTGGCTCAGTATTCTCAGCGTGGTTACAGGTAGAGCCTTTCACTGATCTTCTATTTCTGATGCCAATTCATATAGGGGTCATTCCAACTTCATGATGTTATAAAGAAGACTGACATCTTTTTTTTTGGAAGGGGGGGGGGATTGCAATTGAAACTGATGTGTCTGAATGCGTAATGTAAATGGGAAATGGTTCTGTGCATTTTTATGATTTTTTTTTAATCTGATTGTACTTGTTATATTTACAGCTGTGATTGTTCTATAAAAAAATACACCCACATCTATAGATGTCTGGGCAGCCATCCACTGTATGACTATGTGATTCTATTCTGGACAGAAAATGCCTCATATACCTGGGTGAGGGGAGTGGTTATGTTTGCAGTCTTCTATCAAAAGATCATGTTTCTAGATGTTACTATGATTAGATTTAAATGGACACAACAGCCTGTACATGTGTTTTTTGATGCCCCTCCTGATTTTCTGTGGGGAACTTGGGCAGTACAACTGCCAGATTATCTAGGTATTGCCACGAAATCATGCATTTTCAGTGTTTTAGTTCGTTAAGTTGTTTTTTTTCTCTGGGAATTATTTCTTAACATGTTCCGGAGGTTTTCATTTACTTGTATTATTTGGTTTTCCTAGTGAGCTGTCGGGGGGTGGGGGTTGTAGGAGCTATGTTGGAGTTTTCGGATTTTATTTGTGAACTTGAGCTCATGGAGCTAGAGTTGGCTGGAGGTTTGTACACTTGGTCTAATGGTAGATCGTCTCAGTCTTGGTCTAAGATTGATCGTTTCCTTTTTAGCTCGGGTTGGGAGTCGGTGTACCTGGAGCTTGTCCAAAAAAGGTTGCCATGTATGTTTTCGGACCATTTTCTGATCTTGTTGGAAAGTGGCAGATTTGGGGGCTCGAGAAAGCCGTTCCGTTTTGAAAATGTGTGGCTTAAAGTGGATGAGTTTGTGGATTTAATTAAGGAGTGATGGGAGGGTTTAATTTTAGGGGCTATCCGAGCTTTGTTCTTTATTCGAAACTGAAGTCTTTGAAACAAAATCTTAGGGTGTGGAATTGGGAGGTGCTTGGAGGCTTAGGCCTTAGAAAGTCAGATATCTTGGTTGAGCTTGCGAATCTTGATGGTTTGGATGAGGGGGGCATTGATGAGGCGGGTAGGGATAGGAGGTTGGAGGTCTCTAGGGAGCTGGAAAATTTGATTTCTATGGAGGAGACGTGTTGGAGGCAGAAGTCTAGGGCTCTTTGGCTTAAGGAGGATGATTGGTGTACTAAGTTCTTTCATAGGGTGGCTAATTTTAATAGGAGAGCGAACTTGATTTCGAGATTGGAGGTGGAGATGGATGTTGTGGAGGATCCGGTGGAGATTTCTGGAGAGATTGTTGATTTTTACTCTTCTTTATATGAAGAGCCTTTTACTTGGCACCCCACTCTGGATGGGTTGAAGTTTGAAAGTATTTCGAAGGATGATGCGGAGTGGATTGAGACGCCTTTTGATGTGGAAGAGGTGACGAGGGTGGTTTATAGTCTCAATGGAGATAAGGCACCAGGTCCGGATGGTTTCTCCTTGGCCTTTTACCAAGCTTGTTGGGAGATTATTAAGATGGATGTTATTGTGATGTTTAATAAGTTTGCTAGGGATGAAAGGTTTGTTCGAAGTCTGAACTCTTCTTTCATTGTCCTCATTCCCAAGAAGCTAGGGGCGGTTGATCGTAAGGATTTTCTTCCTATTAGTTTGGTGGGAGGTGTTTATAAGATCTTCGCCAAGGTGTTGGCTAATAGGCTGAAGCTTGTTCTTGATAAAATTATTTCACCCTCTCATTGCGCTTTTGCCAGGGAGAGACAAATTCTGGATTCGGTGCTCATTAATGAGTGCATCAATTCGAGGTTGAGATCCGGGGTGCCGAGCATGCTATGCAAGTTGGATGTTCAGAAAGCCTATGATCATGTAACTGAAAGTTTCTTTTGTACCTTCTCCATAGATGCGGCTTTGGTGTAAAATGGTGTAGGTGGATCTCGTTCTGCATTTCTTCTGTGAGGTTTTCTGTGGTTGTTAATGGTTGCTCGGAAGGGTTTTTCAGTAGCTTCTGTGGTTTACGGCAAGGGGATCCTCTTTCTCCCCTTTTGTTCGTGATTGTCATGGAAACTTTTAGCCGTATGTTAGGGAGATGGTTGGGCATGGAGTATTATAGGGGTTCATGGTTGGAGGTGGTTCACGGGGAAGTGTGTGTATCTCTCATTTGCTCTTTGTTGATGGTACTTTGGTTTGTGTGGGGCGGATGTGAGTCAATTCAGGAGCCTCAGAGGCCTTCTTTTGTGTTTTGAGTCAGTTCGGGCCTTCGTATTAATTTGTCGAAATCTGAGGTTATTCCTATTGGCAAGGTTGACAATGTTCAGGAATTGGCGGGTATTTTGAAGTGTGGGTTGTCTTCACTTCATTTGAGATATATGGGCCTTCCATTGGGGGCAAGTTTTAAGTGTGTTCACATTTGGGATGAGATTATCGAAAGGATGGAGAGGAGGCTAGCGGGTTGAAGGGGATGTATCTTTCTAAGGGTGGTAGACTTACTCTTATTAAATCTACTCCTTCGTGCCTTCCGACTTATTTCCTATCTATGTTCCTTATCCCGGTTGCAGTGGATAAGTAATAGTAAATAAATTGGAATTCATTTATCAACAGATTTTTTTCCTTCCATTTGAACCCATTTTGATAATTCTTTTAGCTGCTTTGATAGGCGCAATTGTTGTGGCTCGCCAGTAATAAATCTTTCGAACTAGTAACCGAAATCAAAAATTAAATTTTGTTCTGTGTTATATTTTCCCTCAATTTAATTTAATTTGTTATTTGAAGATTATTTATATCTAAAATCTAAATAGAAATTCTTTTATTCGATCTATTACCAATATATTATGTATTTTTTATATTCTAGTCAATTAAACCCATTAAATTGTTTTTCATTTTGAAATAAATCTAAGAGGTTGGAAAAGATTCAGAGGGATTTCCTTTGGGGCAACGATGAGAATGTGCATAACTTTCACCTTGTGAAGTGGGAGCTGGTGTGTTCTCCTCTTCATAGTGGGGGTTTGGGGATCCGGAGTTTTTCCATGTTTAATAGGGCTCTATTGAGTAAATGGTTGTGACGTTTTGTTCATGAGAGGGATAGGCTTTGGAAGCTTGTCATTGCTGTAAAATATAGGAGTTGTGTGGGTGAGTGGAGATCTCGTTCTATTCGGAGCTTATAGGGTTAGCTTTTGGAGATACATTTGCATAGGGTGAGATGTCTTCAGTAAGCATATTAGGTTAGTGGTGGGGAGTGGTGAAAGGGTTAGTTTTTGGCAAGATGTTTGGTGTGGTGATAATCCTTTGTCTTTGGCTTTTTCGGTGGTTTATTCTTTGCCTCGTAACAAGGAGGCTATGGTGGCAAATTGTATGGAGAGGAATGATGGTCTTGTGGTGTGGAATGTTTCCTTTGTCATGGCTGCTAATGATTGGGAGTTGGAGGAATTCTCCGCGTTTTTCTCCTTGTTGTATGGGTCGATGCTTAGGAGAGGGGAGGAAGATAAAATCCTTTGGACTTGTTCTAAGAATGGTTTGTTTTCGGTTAAGTCTATGTACTCTTCCGTTGCTAGTAGGAGTAGATTTTCTTTTCCTTGGAAAGGAGTGTGGAGATTGAAGTGCTCTTTGAAGGTCTCTTTCTTTGTGTGGGAGGCTATGAATGTGAAAATTCTTACTTCGGATAATCTTCGAAGGAAAGATATATACATTGCTGATTGGTGCTATCTTTGTCGAGAAGACGGGGAGTCGATTGGCCATATGCTCCATTGTCCGTTCACGCGGGGGCTTTGGAATCATGTGCTTGGCTTTATGAATTTTCATTGGGTGATGCCGGAGAAGGCGTCGGGAGTGTTGTGGAGTTGGAATGGGAGGTTCTCGAATCCGATTGTCAAGGCTATTTGGAGAATGATTCCTTCGTGCATTTGGTGATGTAATTGGAAGGAACGGAATAATAGATGTTTTAAGGATTGTTCCTTGTCTTTGGTGAAATTGCAAGGATTTTTGTTACTCCTTGTTTAGTTGGGCTAATGTGGTGCTTGGCTGCCCATTTGTTGATTTTCGCGATTTTTTTAGTTTTGTGGCTTGTTTAGACTAAGTGATTTCGGTATAGTCTTTTGTACTGTTATCGCGTTTTCTAATGAGATTGGTTACTTATTAAAAAAAAGTTATTTGGTTTTCTGCTAACTTCACAATGGGTTTTATTTTCAGATGCTCTAAACAAAGCATATTTTGGTTTTGTTTTTCTTTTTACCAGTGAAGGGAAGGAATTAAGTACTTTAATTCTCAGTGATCTGTATTATTATGTACAAGGAGAATTTGAAGGCCGGAAAATTGGTCCTGGACCATTCAAAGAACTCTTTCAGTATGTGGTTGAATCAAAGCTTTTGCAGTCTTATCTACCTAAGTATGATAATGACCTTCCTGCAACTTCCAAAGATGTATATTTGTTTGATGTTGCACACCTTAGAGCAGATATGGGATTCGATATGTGGGATTATTCAGATTGGAAGGCGTCAAAAGCAATTGCAGAAGCAATGTTGTGTTGCATGCAAGAAGCAAACTCGACGGTGTTGCTTGCAAGTTCGAAGTATGATGCATTGAAAGCATTAATAACTGTTTTAACTGTCTACTGGGATCATGTGAGTTATCATAACTGCAATTCTCTTTTGGTTGAAGTTCCCAAGTTCAAAATAAATTAGCACCACCTGTTTTCTTAGAGTTGGATTTATTAGGAAAATAGTGCAGGTGTTAAAAGGGTTTTGTAGACCTTTTATGTTTCATTAAAACTAAATTGTAAAAGAATGATCATACTCTAACCACATCATTGAGAATTATCTGCAATTTATCCTGGGGCTTGTTCGCTCATATGATTGTAGTGAACATAATATGCCTCACCCTGCTTTACTTTCAAAAGGATGCTCTGAGGGGGGCACGTGTGTGAGGCATAACATTGTGTGTACTATGCGTCCACTTTTAGATGGGGTGTGGGTTAACTTTGAGAAGGATTTGGTTGAAACCGAGAGATATTAATGCTTATAAGTGGGGTTAAAATTGTTTGATTTAGATCTACCTCTCTTTCTACCAGTTAGTTGTTCTGTGGAAGTCAGGTCCGAGCAAAGCTAGATTTCATGGTAACCCAGAGTAATCCTCGGATTTCAAATTGATCAGGAACATAATTTTGAGGACTCTACAGCATAGGGACAATATGGCATTCAACAAAGTGGAACCCTTTGTATAAATTGGACGCCTTAGGCATTTAGAATAGATTAAGATGATTTTTTCCTCTTGCTTTCTGCACTGGGCATGTAATTTTCATCCTCTTGATGTGTTTAGCCTGTTTCAAGGCCCTAATGTTATAGCCTTCATAGTTCAGCTTTGTGAATTGAAGAACCAAAAACGTTATTTTTGCACGTTATGCGCTATTTCAGACAAGTAACTTATTTTCACCTACTCATACAGTCACCAGAGAGAAAAACTAATGGAACAAAGATCCCTGCTGAGGTTGTATCATCATGTATTGATCATATATGCCAATGTTTCTACACCACAGTGGAATCGTTGGCAGCAGTTCTGGATGCCTCTGAAGATATCCTCAGTTTTCTAGCAGCCCAAGCAGAATTGCTTCTCCATCTGATGAGATCTGCAGATGAAAGTTTGTCCTTGCATGCTTGTGTGCTTGTTTTAAAAACCTTGGGGTGTGGCCTTAAAGTGTTGAGTGACTTAAGGCCATCAGTTACAGGGGTTAACACAACAATGACGCTCTTGCTGATGTTGCTTCTTTCGACTGTGGAGTTTACTTGCCTTAGTACACGAATCAGTGGGTCAACAGAAATGGAATCTTTCAAAGACTTGGGTAAAATTTCAAACGTGACTATTCCACTGCTACCGATTCTCTGCAACTGCATTACTTCAGCTGAGCATAGCACCCTCGCCATGACAACTATGGACTTTATAATAAGAAATTTCTTGATGCCTGACACTTGGTTCCCAGTTATACAGAATCATCTGCAGTTGCAGAACCTTATTCTTAAGCTTCAAGATAGAAATACTTTGTTGTCCATTCCCCTACTATTGAAGTTCTTTCTGACCCTGGCACGCGTGAGAGGAGGTGCTGAGATGCTTCTTAATTCTGGTTTTTTCTCGTCGCTGAGGGTTTTATTTGCTGAAACCTCAGACAGTAGACTTTTCTCCTCAATTAATAGTAAGGGGAGTCCCTCCAACGCATTAGACAAATTTGATAAGCCCCACCACATATGGGGACTTGGCTTGTCTGTGGTTATTGCTATAATTCAATCTTTAGGAGACAGTCCTAATTACAGTGATAGTGTGGACAATATGATAACTTACTTCTTTTCAGAGAAAGCCTATATGATTTTTTATCATCTCAATGCACCTGACTTTCCATCAGATGATCCTGACAAGAAAAGACCACGGGCACAAAGGACGCAAACATCTTTGGGTTCTCTTCAAGAAACGGAGCACACTGTAATGCTAATGTGTGTGCTAGCGCAGCATTGTAATTCATGGGTTAAGGCCATGAAAGATATGGATTCTCAGCTAAGAGAGAAAAGTATCCATCTCTTGGCCTTTTTCAGCCGTGGAACTCAACGCCATGGGGAGCCTGCAGGCAGGGGTGCCCCACTTCTATGTCCTCCTACCAGCAAAGAGGACTTTGATTGCTGCAAGAAAGCATCAGTTATCAAAAGCAGAAATGGATGGTTTGCTCTTTCACCACTTGTTTGTGTCTCAAAACAGAAGTTCACTGCTGTCTCAAGGGCTCTGATAACCAAGGACCAAGCCAATGAAAATACTGCTCCTGTTTCTCAAACGTACTTCTCCGATGCTATCGCCTTGCAGATCTACAGAATTGCATTTCTTCTTTTGAAGTTCCTCTGTTTGCAAGCCGAAGGTGCTGCTAAAAGAGCAGAGGAGTTGGGGTTTGTTGATCTTGCTCATTTTCCTGAGCTTCCAATGCCTGAAATTTTACATGGTTTACAGGTATGATTATTATATGTATTCTTCTATGAACATTACCATCTATTTCAACATAATTGGACTGCCTACAGTTCGTAATAACTTAGGTCAGGGTTTGAATGTCTACTTTTGTCAGCCTGGGTTATCTAGGCAAAAACATCCCCGTCTGCCATTTCTATCCTATAATAATGAAGTCATCATCCTCTTACACATGGTATTCGATCCAATGCAGGATCAAGCCATTGCTATCGTGACCGAGTTGTGTGAGGCTAACAGATTGGAGCAGATTGACAACCAAGTCCAGGATGTCTGTTGCTTATTACTGCAAATAATGGAGATGGCCTTACATTTGGAACTTTGCGTTCTACAGATCTGTGGAATAAGACCTGTGCTAGGGCGCGTGGAGGATTTCTCGAAGGAACTGAAATTGTTGATAAGAGGTACCTATCTTTTCATCCCACTGGGTAGCCGATGACTAAATTGTTTGGTTGCTAATTCTAACTTTGTTGTACTCTTCGTTTTGTGCAGCAACAGAAGGCCATGCTTTTCTAAAAGCATCCATGAAGTCGTTGAAACATATAATATTATCTGTTTATCCGGGATTATTACAGCCCGAGGGTCTCTTGTGAAGAAGTTTTGGGTGCAGGTGAAGTCTGTAGGCTTAAATTTGTGTAGATATTTGAGGTTCCACATGATTGTGACAGTATTTGTATGTATGAAGAATGTTCTTGAGCCATTCTTTTCGGGATTCGGTGGAGGCTAATTGAGAAAAAAGACACGTTCAGTCGGCACACTTCATAATTTGTTTTGTCTCCTACATGATTGTCGTTTCGTGAAGTAGTGGAAGTCTTTTCCACTTCCTCTCGAATCTGACTTTTTCTCGGGCTCAAAACTTCATGCAGGCCCAAGCCACGTGGTCTTTTTTTGAGAGGATGTGAGAATACGTCGGACTCTTGAATGAACTACCTACGGTTGTCGGAGGATTTTTCTAATTGGATAAACTCGTCGTCTCCCTTCCTTTTAGCTCTATTGGTACACAGTGCTCGAGACGTGGTTCAGTTGCCACTTATTTTAAAACGTTTTTTTTAAAATTAAAATTTTATTATTTTTATTCTCACACATTTCAAATGTTCTCAAGATGACCGTCGAAAAGGGGCAGGGTTATAGCCTCGTACACGCATTGAATTCCTCTGTTTTGTACGGTGTCAAAAACTAGTCGGAAGTTCCCAGTTTTTATCCTGTTCTTCGAGAGCAGAAAGTTTATCTTAACCGATTCGTCAAGTACATTTTAGGAGGGAAATGCGTATAAAAATTTAGATCTGTGAAATACACATTTGACGTCTATGTTACGAAAGATGAGCGTATAAAGGTATTGTGTTTCTGACCAGGCCTACGGAAAGTTGTAGGATCAATTGGTCAAGTGTTCCTTAATGGTCCTCGTTTGTTCTTTTTTTTTTCCTTCAAATCTTCTTATGCTTGTGATTATCCTCTTCGTTCTAAAAATGACACAATCTCCTTGATATGAGCGAATATGTTCTAGAGAGAGGGGCTCTGCCCTCTCTCTAGAACACCTTTAGGGCTTCCGCCCAACCTCTTATCCCTTCAGCTTCTCCAGGGCGGGCGGGACTCCTCCCGCCCCCTCTCCTATCCCGGCACAGCTTCTGTGTCCGGGATCTGTCCTCTTTTTCTTCGCTCCGGTTTTTCTTTTTTGGTTAGTTTTTGCTTGAAGAAGTGGAAGTTAGATCCCGGCGTTTTCGTTGACTCTTGGCGGCCACGCCCTAGCTCATCAGTCTCAATTCCTTCGTCCGGTGTTTTATGCACCAATCCGAAGCGATATGCCACCGCGCATCGCCGCACGAGCTCCTGGACAGTTTTTCTGCTTGCTGGGCTGTTTTTGGTGGCTTTCAACGACAACCCTTTCCTGGACAGTTATAGAAGCTCCGGCCGCCCAGATTTGGTGTGGTCTTGCGTCCCTATAACGAGCATGGCCTTCATGCACCTTCCTGTGCCGCGCGTGCATCCCACGCACTGCCGAGTCTCCGCCGTGATTTTTCGGCCACCGTGTTGCGGCTTGCTTGTTCTTTTCTTGTTGTGGTTGTTTGGTTTTTTTACCCCGAGGGGGCTCTCATGCCCTTGCCGCACTTTTGTGGGCTTTGTTGTGTTTTTCTAGGTTGTCATTGTTCTTAATTCTAATGCTAGCTCCTATTTGGTTTCAGTAGTGTCGTCTATCGTTTTCCGCCACCCGCTTTCTCTGCCCGGCATGAAACATTTGTGGTTTATCGATCCTTTCGGATCTCGCTAGCCCTTTTTTACAACCCAGTTGTGTTTGAATATTTTGTTTTTGATCTTTATTGTATCTTGTACTTGAGATTCAATGCAATGATAACCTCGCGGTATTAATCAGCAAAAAAAATTATCATTTTTTTCTCGAGAAAGGTCAGGGTGTAGCCGCTGCACCCTCATGGAGAATAATTAAGGCCTGTTTGGAAAGGGGTCCAAGTCTTGGTTTAGGTCCTGGTTCTAATAGTTGAACCCGAATTGAACCTTCAACCAACATGCACTGCTAGTCGTGTTGACCGATTTGTCTTATCGCCTGACACATGCTTTGAAGCTGGTGTAGAAGTAATACACAACCCAAGGTGCTGCAAGTGAAAACCATGCCGAGCTGCAGACATTGTCGGTGTGAATACCACGTGTGCTGCTGCCAATGAAATCAGTCCTTACATTACCTGTAGTCGAAGCCTATTTGGCTTGTGCATCTACCCTGTGTGGGTCATTCCTTATTATTTAAGAGAATTGTGGCCCGTTTAAGAGAATTGAAACTACAGAAAATTGCCCTCTGGGTTCACAATACGTAACCCTTCGATTGAGTATTCTCTGAATTTTCAATAACGTTGACGCGATAAGGTCAGTCAATTAGGCTGACCATTTATTCAGGACTGGTTATTGCAAGTCACAATTGCAATATTTCCATCTATACAGCCCGAGCGTTGTATAAGGTCACTCTTCCTCACGAACGCAGGTTCTAACTTCGTTTTTATAGGAGCGGTGTTTTGGAAGTATTTGTTTTGTCAACCCTTACAAACGTACACTGTTTTATACTCATGTCCTATAGTTAGAAAAGATTATAATCACGCAATGCACCACTCATGTAATAAAAATGTACCCATCCAAGTGACATCCCACTGAATTAAACAACAATAGCAGAGAATCCTAGCCCATCTTGCCCCTTGCTTAACATATATACCAATGGCACCCGGCACCCACTGACCTCTATTTGTCACCTGTAGTTTTACAACATTTTAAATCCCTATTCGGTGCACAGTTTGTCATTAAAAACACATACAAAACGCTAATGTATATGTACGTACGTATAGATAATACAGAAATAGGAACAAAAAATGTAACATGTCCATAATCCTAGCATCATTAACGGCTAACCACACGAGTGCAGAAACTCCATAATACTCACAATGTACCAGAACATTTCTTACACACGATTGACTCGGAATCAAATATGTAGAATGAATGAGATGGCTTGGATAGAGAATGGTAATATGATTGAGTACATATGGTTGTTGTTATGGTCAAAAGCATACTAGGATTTGGCCAATGTGCTTTCCCATGTGGGTCATCGGCGCTATGTTCAGTCAATCTGCCACCATAACGGAAGAAGATAGACAACAATTTTGCCTATGTAGAGCGATCTGGCTATGGGCACTAAGTAAAGATAAGAACAAAACATAACAGACGTGGGGTACAATGCACGATTAACTTCCAGTAAAATACATATATGCAATATTTACAGATAACGTTAATGCCGAATTAAAGCATCATTGACTAATATGACTGTTGTTTTCGTTAATAGACACAGGCGATGTGGCTAATGGGAAACATATATGTATATAATAATAAAAAATGTAAGACAACTTACAAGGCATAATTGACATTCAGAAAACTCAAAGTGCTGACCAATTTCTGACGTCTACGGGGCTTGAGAAATCTTGCAGTCGTTGAGGGGTATCCACGGCCGAGGCCGAAGGTTGTAGGGCTGTAGAAAACAAGGGACAAAATTTAAATGTCTACACAATCCACAAAGCGTACACATGTTCAATGTATGAATTGCAACCCCTTACTACCTACAGAGGAGTGATTGTATGAGACAAAGGCAGTGAAGCTGGGTCTGAACATGATGCTGAGATGATATGTTGTCATATCTTTAAATAAAAATGTGGGGAGTGTAGACATAGCCGAACACAACATCTGCTATAGTTATACATCTGTTTAAATCCCTATTCGAAGCAAAATGGTTCGCGTGCCATGCTAATTTTGGGTTGTAGTGGAGACACGGATGTGGTGGGTAATGATTTAACCCATGGAAAGAGATAAGGAGCAAGTAGCAATGTACCGACTGGAAAGGCATTCAGTTAACAGAGGCAATATGTCGAACATATTGCTGGGAATAGGTAGAAAGCCAACATGATGTATACGATGTAAAGTCCTTACATTAACAGAGGCAAAATATCGAACATATTGAATGCAAACAAAAGCAAGCAGGTAATAGACAAACATTGATGTCAATTATGAAGGCATAATAAGATAGGGGGCTCAGCACAAACCTTGGCTTTAGCACGCGTTGTGGGAGCCGTCGTAGGTGTTGTCGGAGGAGATATAAGACACCGGTGTCCGCCCTGTGAATATCGGCTATCGGGCGTCCTGGGCAGTCCAACAGTTGTCCAGGGAAGAGAAGAAACAAAGTTTCCACATGAATGACTGCAAACGGATCGCTTAGATGCAGGTTTAAATCCCTTCCGCATAGTTTAGAGGTAGAGCTGGGAGATGAAATTGTCTTAAATAAGAAAGATATTAGGTCGAACAGGGTTGGGGGGACTGTTGCATTGGAATTTGACAAGACGGACGATATCAATGGGGGCGTTCCATCAATATTGGAGATGTAGAATGAGGTGACAATGAAATCAGGATGAGTAAGAGCTGTTGTGCGGTCGAATCGTTGAGGGATTACATTCTGTTGATATTCGATTCTCTGAGCAGCAAAAGTATAGAGGTTCACGAGCCGCAGAATGTTGGGGTGTGGGGGAATATGTACAGGGAGTAGCAGAGATTCAAAGCTTAGATGCCACCGTTATTAGGGGAAATGGTGGCTCCGACGAGATCGCTGGGGCATTCAAGCGGTAGTTGCAGCAGATTATAATGCCATAAATTAGAAGAGTGAGATGGAGGGGGAGAGGAACCAAGATGAAATCTTCTAGCCACGAGAAGTATCCATTTCGATAGCGTTCGACAAAGCATGTGCACATGCTCGTTAACAGACAAGGTACTGGAGGATGACAGAGAGTTTTTCAAAAGGCGTGCGTTGTCAGCACTGTAAGGGATACGTTGAAAGCCAACTCAAATAGGGGATTCAATCTCTACCTGACACGTATGCGTGTTATTACAAAACCAGAACCACGTCAAACGTGCATTTACAGTCACGGGTTTAAACCCTGGTTTAAACCGCTGAACTAGGACCTGGATCCATTTCCAAACAGACCCTTAGTGTTTGTTGAAAAAGAGAGGGAAATGAAAAAAAAAAGTCCGATAAAGATGGAAGGAATAATGTCCATTAAAAAAATTAAAGAATAAAAAACATTTTTTTAGAATAGGATATCCAAACAAAGAGATGGAGATAATATTATTTTTTTCTTAAATAACAATACAAATACAATTTTTTTTTGCACTTATGTCATGGCGAAACAAATGTAGATTAGATATTTTGGTCCTTGTAATTGTACACCGATGGCTGCGGGCAACACATCACATGCTAAACGTTAAAATCAGTGGCAAGTGGCAACTCCCACTGAAGAGCTTAGAGCATGATGTATGCCAAGAATAAACATACTCTCTTTAGAAAAAGTAAAACACGGTACTCTCTCTACGGCGTCGTTTTTTGTCATCCCCGCATGAAGTCCTGGCTTCTATCCCGAATAATGACACGAGCATATACCGCAGTACCCTCGGATTCCACCAAACTAACCCTAGTTAAATCCTAACCTAACCATAGTTACTCATACCTCCTTCGCGATCCTCCCACGTGTCCCTATCCAACGGTTCAGCTCCACTTTCTAGAGCTATTCACGATTTCTGACCCTATATAACGTCTCTCCCCCACTAAACCCTAACCATCTATCTCTACCTAATCTTCTTCCTTACAAAGTCGAAAGATCGGAACAGAAGCTCGATTCTCTGCTTCAATGGCCAACCCAAAGGTTTTCTTCGATATTTCAATTGGCGGTGCTCCCGCCGGCCGGATCCTGATGGAGCTCTACGCGGACACAACTCCTCGTACCGCTGAGAACTTCAGGGCCCTCTGCACCGGCGAGAAGGGTGTGGGTCGCTCCGGCAAGCCCCTGCACTTCAAGGGCTCGACCTTCCACCGTGTGATCCCAGATTTCATGTGCCAGGGCGGTGACTTCACGAGAGGAGACGGAACCGGCGGGGAGTCCATCTACGGCGAGAAGTTCGCCGACGAGAACTTCATCAAGAAGCACACCGGCCCCGGCGTGCTCTCCATGGCCAATGCTGGGCCAGGGACCAACGGATCCCAGTTCTTCCTCTGCACTGTCAAGACCTCGTGGCTCGACGGCAAGCACGTTGTCTTCGGACAGGTCGTGGATGGCTTGGACGTCGTGAAGAAGATCGAGACGGTGGGAAGCTCCTCCGGCAAGACCAAGAAACCCGTGGTCATCGCTGACTGTGGTCAACTCTCGTAGATCTGAATTAACTAACCACCTCATAATAATACCGTGGTCTGTTATGTATTTGGGGGGGTGTCGTTTAACCTGTTTTATTGTCGTTTTTAGTGTTGTGAGGTTATGGTCGTTTGGTCATGTTGGGTTTTGGGATCCTTTTTTTTTATGAGCTACCTTTAAATAAGACAAGCTCTTTCTTTTCTCTCTTTTTTAATAAATTTAATTAATGCTTTATGAATGCTCTTTAGAATAGTGTAGAAACGCCTTAAATAAACAAAATTTAAACCAGATTCCGTTTCTTTAATTGTGGACGGTTAATTATTCAGCACCTGTTTAAAAATGGGTTCTTGGTTTGGAATTTAGGAGCGAAGCTGATGCCAATTAAGTGGTGGGGGGAGATAAGAAGGAACTATATGGACTTTTAGGTGATGGGGACTTTTGTCCTATTGGTTTGAATTTGTGGTCCTGATTAGATGAGGGGATCTTTTCACTTGGATAATATGCCGTAGGTTATATCTAACGCAAAGAAGGTGGCATTTTCCTACCATTTCATATGTACTGGGTCCATTATTGCTACGTCGTTTGCTTCTCTTTTCATCGTTTTCCCCCAAGAACAAGTATACGACGACGCAGTCATGGAGCAAAACCCCACAAAGGCCTTCCTCCTCTTTCCAGCACAAATACAATCATGACATCACTGCCTTTTCTGTGCATTTGCTGTCAGCCAGCTTCATGTCACTTATCAATCTATCCTCTTTTCCCCAAATTACCCTCCCAATTGAATACAATTTTTTAACTTATAATAAATAAATAATGTAAAGAAAGTGAAACACAAATGCAAAATCAGTTCCTAAAATCATTTTAGTCCCCGTGATATGAAAAACATCGATTTAGTCTCTATGATTTTATTTTCGTTTCTTATTAGTCCTTCATCAGGGATTGATTTTATCACTTTCTGAAATCACAGAGACTAAATGATATTTTTTATATCACAGGGACTAAATCGATTTTTTCGTATATCAGGACAATTTTTACATTTATTCCTTAAATAAAAATAATATATCCCTCTGATTAAATGAAATAATGTAAAGAAAGTGAAACACGAATAAAAAAGATACGTCATTTTTGATCTTATGACATATTTGAGGAGAAAATTAAACCAATAAAAATAAACCTAGAGAATTCGAAATTGCTTACCGACCTGCTACGGCGTATGCTTTATGGTCATTTCACCATATTAAACGCCACCACCCATAATCCTTGATGGGTCAGTGAGCTTGGACCACATTATTATTACCACGGTAACCTTAGAATATCACGAAACACCGAGAAAACAGTACACTAATTCGTTTTTATATTCGTAAATATTTTCCCGACAGATGAGGGCGACAAAAACCTGACAACTGGACAATCTCGCACGTCATCATGGATCAACGACGCAAAGGCCAGGTGCGCACCCGGATACGGGAGACCACAAGTTTGGGTCCGTGCAGAAATGGGAAACTTCCAACAAGGCGACGAAGAACAGTCTCACGCCGAGGCTTCCGCTTCGTCGAGAGGTCTTTTGGTCAGTTGAGATCCTTCTCTGTGTTTACAACTTCGTTTGCAGATTCCGGAGGTCGCGACTCGAGCGTTTTGGAGAGAGGAAAAACTTGTGCAATTCTCGCTGGCCCTCTTATTTTTTCTTCTTCTTTTGTCTGTTTGTTTCTTTGGAGGTAACTGAGCGGCATTTATTCCTTTTTGGCAGGAAAATTCAAGCTCTTCGTCGCATAATTGCCAACCTAATATCGGTTTTTGAATAGAACTCACCGAAAGAGAGGGAGAGTGAGGGATGGGGGTGTCGGACAATGTGAAGGGACTCATCCTGGCTGTGTCATCGAGCGCCTTCATTGGGACCAGCTTCATCTTGAAGAAGAAGGGACTCAAATGCGCCGCTGCGGCTGGTACTCGCGCAGGTCTGTCATACTGTTGCTGCAAGACTTCCACA
Organism: Myrica gale; assembly: GCA_963930655.1. Classification (NCBI taxonomy): domain Eukaryota; kingdom Viridiplantae; phylum Streptophyta; class Magnoliopsida; order Fagales; family Myricaceae; genus Myrica; species Myrica gale. Next base: position 7,793,643 of record OZ005606.1, on the reverse strand, counting down.
CGATGGCTGCCGATTTATTTTTTCCCTTTTTTGCTTTGGATTAATCGCATTTAGTGACTCTAAAACAATCAGGATTTTTAATATATTAAGATGATGCACATTAATCGAGGTCCGAGCCCCTGTGATTATATCTATTATCTGTTTGCCTTTCTTCTATAGATATCATTCGCTTTCCTGAAAATGAAAAGGAAATTCTCCCTGATTGAACTTGAACTACTCGATGTTAATTTAGTAAGATTGCAAAGATAGGCACTCAAAAACTTATTGAATAGCTCGATGTATCGTTCTTCACACACATTCCACCCCATGGAAAAGTTGCTATTTCATACTTCTGTTACTTCGTAGTTGCTGACTAGTAATTTTATCTCTTCCATTTGAGCTTATGGGTTTAATTATGCAACTAAGTGAGGAAAGGGATGTTAACATGACTTGCATTTCAGCTTTAGTCTCACTCTGTCCAAGTTCCACAATACTCAGAACTTATTTATCAGACTTATGCCAGATAGAACGCGGTAACAAAACTTCTGTCATTGCTACTCTCAAAAAAAGAGGAAAAAAACTCTTCTAATAACAACGCTGATATTTTGCATGCGCCGTCAATCCTATGCTTTACTTTATTGAGACGTATACCTTTTTTTTTGGGGGGGGGGGTAATCGACCTTTGTTTCCTTTCTAATGTAGGAGTTGGAGGTTATACTTATTTACTAGAGCCACTTTGGTGGGCAGGCATGGTGACAAGTAAGTATCTCAACTGCCCTCATAGTATCTCTCTCCCTACAGGCAAAATAACATGTCTGAAACCATAGCCATATTGGATCAAATCTTTCATCTCATGATCTGGTACTTTTGGGCAATGTAGTGATTGTTGGAGAGATTGCAAACTTTGTGGCTTATGTCTATGCTCCAGCAGTTCTGGTAACTCCACTTGGTGCATTGAGTATAATTATCAGGTAAATGCCAATCTCTGTGCAATTTTCTTATATGCTGTAATTTCCTATCATAAACTCCAGGCATTCTTATATATAGCTTAAAATTTGAGGAATCTGTGCAGTGCTGTTTTGGCTCACTTCTTGTTGAAGGAACGTCTGCAGAAAATGGGTGTTGTAGGATGTTTATCTTGCATAGTGGGATCGGTTGTAATCGTAATCCATGCCCCTCAGGAGCAGACTCCAACTTCTGTACAAGAAATCTGGATTCTGGCAACACAACCCGGTTTGTATGAACGTGGAGTTTAGAACTCTTTTTTTTTTGCCTTTGATGTTATCTGTGATTACATTGTTTCTTGAGACTACTAACTGTTTTCCTTTCCTTTCTCTATTGACAGCCTTTCTAATATATGTCGCAGCTACACTGTCAATAGTGCTGGCCTTGATTTTGCATTTTGAACCTCGCTGTGGGCAGACAAATATACTGATCTACTTGGGAATTTGCTCTTTAGTGGGCTCACTTACAGTAAGTTATCACCTATTTATAGGTACTAAGTGATCAAGATCAGGGTGTTTAAATTTCACCGTTTTATATTGATACTGTCTTAGAAGCTTAGCTCTGAAACCTCCTGTGCTGTGGTTTAGGTTGTAAGCATAAAGGCAATTGGAATAGCAATTAAGCTTACAATGGAGGGGGTTAGTCAAATAGCTTATCCTCAGACTTGGTTTTTTCTCACTGTTGCAGCAATCTGTGTGATTACACAGTTAAATTATCTGAACAAGGTGAGGGTGGGTTTATCATTGTTGGCAATGCTCTTAATCCCAAGTTGAAATTATGTTTTTACCTGCAAATGCTTTCGTTGTTGCTTTTCTGAGTGGCTTATCATCTTGTACTGTGAAATCTTTCCGCTGCCTGGTGCGTACGATAGTTTAGTTCGCAGATGAACTACCAACTTGAAGATTTTGTAATTTGGTGCTGATGAATTACTTTCCCTTGGAGAAGCCATAATGCAACTTCGATTGAATATTTGAAATTTTGGGTGCACTTTGGTGAATACGACTTCTCTCTGCAATCAAACCCTGGACAATGTATTTTTGATAGGGTTGCTCTGTGTCGTCTATCAGGTTCTGTTCTCTTTTTGGTCACCTTCCGAATTTTTTCCTGATATATGTGACCTTAAAGAAGAAGAAACATCGATGCACTGTTCTTTTTCAACTGAATACAGGAGTCTTGTACCAAGCATATTCTTTTTTTTTGTACCAAGCATATTCAACACCAGTAATAGATATTGAATCTTAATGAAATATGCAAATTGCTGGTCATAAAGATAAGATTATCATGCGGTTTGTATGGCTCTCTTACTAGTATTTCTTCAATAGACATTGGATTCTCAGCCTATATTTTTAGTCCTGTCTTTGTAGAAATTCCAAGTTACTAATGAAAGGCTGGTTGGCATTCTCACGTTCACTGATCTTCATGGCATCTTTATTTCAGGCATTGGATACATTCAGTGCTGCAATTGTTTCTCCTGTATATTATGTAATGTTCACAACTCTGACTATCATGGCTAGTGCCATAATGTTCAAGGTAAGATATTTTGAATGTTTCAGGGAATGCGCTTCTGATGCTACATGATGCTTTTTTAATTTACGTGCATACCAAGAAATGATGAGCTGACATATTTTATTGTCTTATTTATCTTGTGCAGGATTGGTCTGGTCAGAATATCAGCAGCGTAGCCTCTGAGATATGTGGATTCATCACTGTACTTTCAGGAACAATCATACTTCACGCAACAAGAGAACAGGAACCACCTCCTACACAAGGTATAGTTTAACCAATCTTCGCCTTTTATTTGAAGAGGGATCTACTTTGTAAACCATCTATACTGAAACACAATGTTGAGAAAATGAAAAGGACATATATGGTAGAATCGTAACCATTAGCCACCAACAATTCTGTCCGAAAATATGCCCAAGGACAATACTACAGGTGTTTGGCACACATGATCTTTATTTTGGTATAACCTATATCATCACTGGACCAAAAATCCATGCCAATTGATTCTTTTTGTTGCTGTGATGATTCTGGTTGGGACCCTACTAGAGAAAGGAACTGTGGGGATTTTAAGGACATTCAGTGGGTACTTAGCAGCAAAAATCCAGAATTCCCGTCTTCACTGAAAATCATGTTGCAGGTATTCCTTAGATGTTGTAGTAGTAGATTAAGAGATACGTAGCAAGGAGGGTTTTCAACATTACAGAAACCAAACAACGGCCTATTGACTGTAAGGGTGTCATTTTACCTTAGGTATTGGTTGATATTTCTTAGAAATTTAGAACAAGGGCACTTATAAAAAAAAAGTCATTTAGAACAAGGGTACTCATCAAAGTGTTCTTTTCCTCTCTTTTTTTTTGGGTTCCTGGTGGAATTGATGTACAATAGTTTTTGGGGATGGTGGGCCATTGTATCTTCTTAGACCTCCTTATTGCCAGGAGCAAGACAGAATTATCATTTGGATTAATTGGTAGTCGTCAAGATATATGCACTAGCAGTTTCCATTAACAAAAATGGGGAGATTATCCTCATCTGATTGTGGTGTGTCCTGCAACGTCTGAGGATTCTAGATTCTGATTGATTGCCAAATTGTTCCTCGTGTCTACTAAAGTGAAAGTTATGTCAGAACTGCGTGTCCTATAAGTAGAATGAACTACCAATATATATTATGTTTGTGGTCCGTAATGGCATGGACAATTGTCTAAATTCTAATCTTCATCACTGTTGCCATTCTTGTACCATAGATGGTTATCTCCATCACCGGTACATATGGTTGGATCCCCTTAATACCTGAAAAGTTGCTCTCATAGTTCTTCAATTGAGATGCTCCTAGTGCTATCCAATATCACTATGTCCATATATGGTTGATCACTTGGAATGCTAATTTGGTTAGTAGCACTGGCTGTGTTCATCACTATCATGTCTTCATCAAATGTCTATCATGTCCATATATGGTTGATCACTTGGAAATGCCATTCACTTCAGGTACTGTAACATGGTACATTAGTGGGGACTCAAAGAAGAGTCTAGAGGAACACTTGATCACCATACACAACTCAGAAGGCTTAACCAGTGAAAGTTTCTTGCAAGAGGACAGCATTCTGCAGAAGTGAAGCAACCTCCAACTTTTATTCAGAGACAGAAGCTTGTCGTTTTCTCTGGGCAAAGATTTGGGTATCGATAGTTAGTTGGGAAACCTGCCCGTGTTTTTGACCAGACAGGAGACAAAGGTCCTCGGGAGACCCGAATCTTTGCATGATGCAGATGCCCTATGCTCAACTTGAACATGGGCAACAGGGCTGTGTCAGCAGCTGCGGAGATAGATACAAAGAGCTCATGGCAGGTTTCATCCTGTAAAACAGTTATGTTTTTTTTTTTTTTTTTTTTTTTGTTGACTTTTCTCAGTTGTACATATTGATGTTTATCTTTCCTTTTCGTTCGAATTTTGGGTTAAGGTATATTCTATCATTCAATTATTTTCTTTTTCGATCCAGTGCTTTTTTAGTTGGTGAATTTTGAGCGCTAGATTATCCAACAGGACCAACACATGCCTGATGAATTGCAAAATCCACTTCGAGGAGCCGTTTGGATTACACATCACATTTGCAAATTATTCAATCCAGCCTTCTGCGGACTAGGCCGCATGGATCAGTCCTCGCGCCTCGTGGGTTCCATATGTTGGCGAATCTCTTCAAATAACAATTCCAATCGGTCAATATTTTGAAACAATAATAAACATAGTTTGTAGGAGTGGATAAAAAGGTCAAAAGAGAATATTTGAAAAAACAATAGAATAATAAACAAAAATAATTGGATGAAAAAATAGATTATTTTATAATTTTTTTTAATTATGGACTAAAATTTTAACACTCAAAACCCGGCCTTAAACCTCCATCCCAACCGTCGAACAAATCCAATTGCCTTTCCGACTAGGAAGCCACCTGGCCCATGTTATTACCGTTAATTTATAATTTATCTTTCATCATCTACCGCACGATCCCATCCCCTTCCCTAACTATAAATAATCCTCCCCAACCCCTCTTAGCTGCTAACGAACGCAACCCAACAGTGAGGGAGAGAAGAAATCCTTAGCGAGAGACAAGCGAAGGGAGAACATTATGGCGGCGACAGTGTCTCCGTGGGCCAAGCCCGGGGCGTGGGCACTAGACTCCGAACAACAAGAGGCCGAGCTCCAACAACAGCAGGAGGATAACCAACAGAACTCTGGGCCTACAGGCGAGCTGCTCGCGGACTTTCCGTCCCTATCGGCCGCGGCCGCCACCAAGCCGAAGAAGAAGAAGGGCCAGACTCTCTCCCTGGCCGAGTTCTCCGCCAAGGCGTCGCAGCCTAGCCAACAACAACCCCGAGGCCTCACCAATGAAGAGCTCCTGTCTCTTCCGACAGGCCCGCGCCAACGTTCCCAAGAGGAGCTTGAGCGCGACCGCAACGGGCTCGGCGGAGGCTTTAGATCCTACGGCTCCAATGGCTCGTCGAATTCTCGTTGGGGATCCTCAAGGGCTTCTGATGAGCCCCGCAGAAACGGTTCATTCAACAGGGATTCCGGGGACAAGGAGTTGGCGCCTTCACGGGCCGACGAGATCGACGATTGGGCTGCGGCGAAGAAATCGACGGTTGGAAATAATGGTTTTGATAGGAGAGAGAGGGGGGGAGGAGGAGGAGGAGGGTTTTTTAGTTCGCAATCTCGAGCAGATGATTCGAACAATTGGGGATCGAATAAGTCCTTCGTGCCGTCGACGGACGGGCGAAGATCTAGCGGAGAGAGAAAGGTGGGGTTCGCATCGAACGGCGGTGCGGATTCGGATAGTTGGGCTAAGAACAAAAGGGAGGTGAGTACTGGAGGAGGTAATGTGATTGAAAGGCCGAGGCTTAATTTGCAGCCCAGGACTCTGCCTGTGAGCAATGGGGAGAAGCAGGACGGGGCGGGTGCAGAGACGGTTTCGAAGCCCTCCCGCGGCTCAAATCCTTTCGGGCTGGCAAGGCCGAGGGAGGATGTTCTGGCGGAGAAAGGGCAGGATTATAAGAAGATTGACGATCAGCTGGAGGCCATGAAGATTAAAGAGACGGCAGAGAAAACAGATGGGTCTTCTTCATTTGGAAAGAGGGCTTTCGGGCTTGGGAATGGCCGAGTGGCAGATGCGGAGGATAATCGGACTTGGAGGAAGCCAGAATCTATCGAAAATGGTCCTCAGAGGTTTGTTCTGTCCGCTGTCTGATTGGTCAATTGCAGCAAAAGAGCTTACTTCTGTTTGGTTTCTGATGATGCCCTTTGGTTAATTGTTCTTGCTCAAGGGGATGAACTGTTCACTATTTGGTTCTTTGTTAGATTAAGGCTGTCTCGTAGCTCGATTGGCTAAGTAATTTGCTATCTGGCATTCTGTATATTGCCTTATAATCTGTTCACTTGATGGGAGATAATTTGACAATAAATGTGTCGAGGTGGTTCTAGCATTTTGAGGTTGTTCTAGTGACACTCGACCTGCCTTAACCAATTTGTGGGGACATTATGTGACTAGTCTTATAGTAATGGTCTGGTCTTTGAGGGTGGCTCTGGGCAACCATGAGGTAACCTAGGTTTAGGTGAGGCAAGGTGAATTGAGAGATAGGATACCATTTGATGCACAAAGTGCCACTCCATCTTCAGATTTGATTAGCCATGAAGCTCAAACCTGTCATTCCCCGTGATTGAGAATTTAAATATCAATAGTCAGCAATTCATCTATTTAGGCTAAACACTGGTTCTCATTAAACCTGCTCTTTTATGAATGCATGCCATTGAGCCCATGGACTCTACAAACAGTTAAAAGTTGTTTTTGATACATTCCTGTTCTGGTACAGCTTCTGTTCTTGGTTCACTGCTTCTTATTCTGTGTGACCGACATAGGCTTCACGTGAGGCACACCAGCATGGATGGTCTAGATCTCCATGTTATTGGGGGCAAAAGTTGTAGGTTGTATGCTCCGATAATGATGTGAAAAAAAAGATCTCGCCATTGTTTCCAACATTTTTTGTGGAGCCTTTACTTATCTATCTGTATATTTGGCTCTCTGATGCTCTTCTTATTGTTGGTCGTTAGAGTTGTACTCACATCCCCATGAATTGGAAGGTGTTTCCAATTCAGCTGAGTTGAAAATTGTCCTATTGTAGGGTCTTGGAGCTTCGAGATTTTAAGAACTCAATGACTTCTCTTATGTTGTATTTTGTATCTGTTCAAATGGTTTTGATTTGTTATGACATCACTCTGGAAATTGCGGATTGTAGTGTAATGATTTTCTGACTTTGAAGTGGAAGAAAAGGTCTATAGCACGTCTTTGGAACCTGGCTAAGAGACACCTATGCACATATGCACATATGCAATATACTTTGTAACCTTTTTTCGCCAAAAAAAATATTCATTAAGGGGCAGAGAGGAGGATGCTTACCTCACTAGATAGAGAACTACAAAAAAAAGAAAGGATATTTTTGGATCTGGATTTTCAGAAGATTGAGCTTTTTCTGTGCTGCCATTTCATCTGTTGCTGCAATCTGATGACTCAATAAAGGATCCGTTTTCTTTGGATGCAGTGCTGAGATCGAGGATGGTCCTGGTGAAGAAAAATCAGGAGATCTTACTGGCGATGCTGAAGTTTAAAGCCACAGAAAGTGCTAGAAACTTGTGGTTAATGAGATGCTTATTTTATTAGGTTTTTTTTTAATCCTATTTGCTAGTTTTTCTCTCTTTTTTGGTTTTGTTGGGGTGTTCTGCGATAAATGTTCTTACTGTTGAACGGTCTGGATGAGAATTTTGGTAGACTTCAAGATAGTGACTATTTTGGCCTATATCAGAGGCGGTGGTCCTCCTATCTTTCATCTTCATTTCGCTGATGACCCATTTATTCCTATTGGACCCTCCCTTAAATTGGAGTATAAGAAGTAGTGAAAAAGTATTGAGAAAGATAATTTGAATAAATTTTTTATATTTATTATAGTAAAAATAGATTATTTGACTAAAATAAAATATTATTTTGTAATTATTTTATTAAGTTAAAATTTTAGCGCACAAACATAATTAATTCAGAACAAATCAAACATTCTCTTTTGTAAGAATATCGGGTGACCCAATTATCTTAATCTCCTTTAAAAATAAAAAAGTGAACAAAAGGGACTATAGTGGCACGTATATATCAAGGAAGAATTAGAATATTTCATAATTTGGGATGGATGGTAAAGACGAAGTGAACATATAACATCCGAATCTGTAGATGCTTAGGAACGGTTAATGTTTCATCATAGGTCAAAAAGTGGGTAGATGGTAAACTGTTCAAAACAGAACTGCAGGGATTAAATTGCAACCTACATCTTGAAAGGGTTGAAAATTATGATTGTTTTTTTCAATGACTTGAACATATATGGGTGGGCGGGAGAAATGGATATCCGGTTACAAAAAGATGGGAGTTCACCAAAAGGAATGTCCTTTATGCGTTAGCTTTTGTTCACACCAAGGGCACGAGAAGTTTGCTACTGGTAAGGCCCAAAGTCGTAAGTAATTTCATTGATCGTACCATGCATACCTTAGCAGCAGCAGAAAAGACGCTCCATTGTATATCTAAGCATCAAGCATGTGCAAAACAGTTGAAAAGAAAACGTAACACCTGGCTTTGCAAATTGCACATCTTTTTTTTATCTCTAGCTCTTCATCAGTGCTTCTCCATACTCAAACGGCTAACTAATGCCCTCCACCGCCAAAAGCTCCAAGTATAACGCTATTGAGCTGCGCCCACGTATCGACCATTTGGAAAATAAAAGCACAATCCTCTTTGTTTTCACACTTCACACCATTCCCATCTCTCTCTCGTTCGTAGGAGTATATAATTGTTGACCTTATTATGAACTCTTTAAATGGGGCATGGCTAGCAGGTCACAAACAAGGTCTAAAAGGTATTGTTGAATTAAATGCAGTAGTCGTTGTCTCACCCTAGAAAATTGTGCTTTCTTCGCCGAGCTATGGTGGATTTGCTGTTCAATTTTAAGCCCAAGAGCATACATCCTCGGGGGCAATTGAGCTTATTTGCAATCAAACCAGCTGTGCTATGTGGGGATTCAAACCTTTGTCGGCCCCTGACCGGAAAGACATCAACATTCCGGGTGGTCACTGCTGTAAGAGTTCTGCACGTATGGACCTTTCGAACTTTTTGTACAGTACCCTACGGTTTGGGCGTTTGATCGCTGTAAAAGTTGACATACATAGTATATGGCTTCCAGTACCAGCTTGGCATGTAGATGGATTTAATGCTTCGAATGAATAGCCGTGAGCCAAAAATGGCATTGGTTAATTACAAGATTCAAAACCCAGACCTACAATATTTTTCTTCAGATAAGTTCTCCGACTTAACTTTTTTTTTTATTCTCCGACTTAACTTCAAGTGATTGATCTAGCGGTTATGCCTTTGACATCAGTAATTTGTTTTCTTTTAAGTTCTTAAGTTCCAAACTTAACAGGTGATGTCAACCCTTTGAGGCCACTCTAATAGCCTTTATTCTGATAATTGTTCAATTTGTGTGAGACGATAGGATTGCACATGCCTCGAGATTAGTCGAGGTGCAACTGTGCATGCCTAGGAAGTAGTCGAGGAACACATAAATTGACTTTGACACTTGTTTACAAAAAAAAAAAGTTCTACTTGGACTCCACAGAGCTATATGTTGCGCTAGCTACTAGCTAGGCAGGGTTGGTGGATTCAACGTCACAAGCATCAAGCATGCTCCATCAAGGACTGAATAAAACTACATGTACCACCAAAAATACAATTATGCTAATCGAATTGCCATGACCAGAAAGTAACCTTTGTCAAATATCTCTGTCGGGGTTATTTTTGCGAGACCTTCTTTCCATACATATAGTGCCAATTCTTCCATTGTAGTTAATAAATCTATAAATATTAATCTCTAATTCTCTCTTCAATAAAAAATAGTCACAGCATGTACCCTCGGCATGACACCGACAGGATCATCCTTTCCATATGAAGTACTGGTTTATAAGCTAATAAAATTCACCATTTCTTATCTATTTTCAAGGAAATTCCTAACTACCAATCTTAAATGAATTTCCGTACTACTTGCAGACCAGTACTTCGTCTAGTTTCTTCTTTTCAGATCCACTTGTCATTAATATTGGCAGTTGAGAGTTGGAAAAAAAGCATCACGCCCTGCTAGCTGTTTATTAACCTCTTGACTGTCGAGAATGTGTCACAATTTGATAACACCAAACCTTCACTTGTCACTCCTGCTTAGTTGTGTCTCCTTGCACAGCTTTTCATTTGATGGAGTTCCTGGAGAAGCTCTTTTTTATGGGTTCATCATTCTTGCGGCAGCCACTGATAGAGCTCGGGCAGATACAATCGTCAGTGGCACCGTCTTCTGCGACCAATGCAAAGATGGGCAAGTTTCTTTCTTTGATTATCCCCTCAGTGGTGAGATCCCCAATCACAGGATACTGGATACATTCTGATTCATCTTCGCATTTCTTTTTCTTTTCGGATTTTCTTACATATTTTCGCGTAGACTTAGTGAGAATTGTCAAATTTCATCCCAAAACCAATTAGCAATGGGAAGAGGTGGTCCAACAAATATATGAAACACAAGATTAAATGGTCCCTAATTAATGTGACACTCTAACACTCCCCTTCACGTGTAGGTCGAATGGACATGGTCCATGCATGTGGACAACAAATGAGAAATACAAACAAGTGGGTCAAGCCCAGAAATAGTTGGCTCTGATACCATGTCAAGTTTCATCCCAAAACCAATTGACAATGGGAAGAGGTGGCCCAACAGGTATATGAAACACAAGATTAAATGGTCCCTAATCGGGACTTTAGCAAGAATTTCCTTACCCTTGCCCTTAATTTTCCCAAATCAACTGAACCAGACACAGATTTTCTTGGGTGATACCAGAGGGCGTGCTTGTCATTTGTAAGTGATATCATCATATAAATGTATGGGGGGAGTGTGGAAACAAGTATGGTATAATGCCTCTTGGGTGACTGGGACCTGGAGATTTGTTTTAACCCTTCAATTTATAGTTATTTACTTGAAGTCCCTCGACTATGGAAAGGCTGGGGACTGGGGGTCTATAAAGAAATGCAATCTTGAACCTAGTTTGATGGTTTGCTTCCTGCAGGAATGAAAGTTACAGTCTGGTGTGCCAATAGTGACGGGAAGGTCACAATGTCAAGGGAAGAGACTACAAATTGGTTGGGAAGCTATGTAATGAAGTTCGATGATGTCCCGGACTTGGGCGGTTGTCTTGCCCAGGTTTCAGGCGGTGGACAAGGTTCAGGGGGGTTGTGGAGCAGCTGCTGGTCCTGCTCAAAATCTTAGACTCATGTTTAGGATGTTTAACATGGAGAATTATGCAGTGGATGCTTTGCTTGCTCAGCCTGCACAGCCAATGTCATTCTGCCCAAGGTCTAGCCCAGTACCTGCACCGGTAACACCAGCAATGAGGTCTCCTCCGCCTTTCAGGCTTCCACCGATGCCTGGACTGCCACCGTTACCACCACTGCCACCAAAGCCTCCATTTCCCTTCTTAGAAGCTTCAGCATGTCCACACGAGTAAGTTGGATATAATCAAGGCTTATTAATTGGGAACTGGTACCATGCTACACTATAGCACTTCACCATGATATTCTTCCAATATGCTTGATACAAATCTTAAATTTTTATTGTGGAGCAAGATTATAACTTGAGACCACTTCTCATTTTTTTTAAAAAAATATATATTTCACCCATACTGCCATTGGTTTTGCACTATACATAAAGTTAAAATGGGCCTAATTTAATACACTACAACTTCATACACCTCTGCGGGCCCAAATGTTGCATGCTTGCTGACCCCATCAGTTAGTTGTCTTTGTGGCTTCCCAGAAGTTGGACAATGCCGGAGTACAAATGCCACTGGAGAGCCGTGAACCCCGACACAAAAGTAGCGGTTATTTTCGGTTTGCTTGCAGCTAGGCGATATGGGACGGACGTGACATTGTGGCAAGGCCTGCAAGGGAGAGGAGAAGCTTATAGGACTCTTCTAAGGGAAGGGGTTACTGCCTTTCTCAACTCCTACCATAGCCCTCAGTTCCATTACAATGCACTTGAAGTGGTCCGGCGCATGAATTGGGCCTTGATGGGCTCCCCTCGAGGTGTCCTCCTCACGGCTCTGCGGTTCAGCAGGGCCAATTCTGGCTCTGGCAATGTCACCTGCAAGTTCACCCCTTGCAAGTGATTCATTCGCAGGGCATTATATTTCTAGCTAGCGGCTTCTCGAATTATCCAGATTCTTGATAGTCCTGCATGCGTAGTCAATGTTGTTCTTCTGGATTCCGTCAAGAAAAATAAAGGAAAAATTGTTCAATTGAGATGTTCCGCTAAGAATTACTGTAGAGCAGTCTCCGCAGTGAGCTTTTATTTTACCAAATATGATGAAGAAGGTAGGTGAATTTCAAGACAACTAGAAATATATCTCAAGGCTTCATCTCGGCTTAGGAGACCAATATATATCTAATATCAGAGAAAGACCACAATATTGAGGAAATTTGATCACAGCTATTTGGTTTTAATTCTCATTAAAAATAAGCAAGCTTACTGGTTTTCAATCACTATCTAACCAATCATTAATTAACTCTCATGGGAAATTTTCAAGGAACCCAAATCAGAATAAATCCAGGAAGAATTGACTCGGAAGTCTTATAATCGTTAGGACGTTAGCCAAAAGAATTTGAAGTATGTATAATGATCAGATTGATGGGATCAGAAAATTGAACAATATGTAAGAAGAATGATCATTCTTATATTCTGTTATTGTCAGGATCTAGAAAAGCCGATTCGAACTTCTATGCAATTACCGAATTGCAGAGTGGAATAGGAGAGAGAGTGAAGTGAATTTTGCATGGAACCCACACTGTTCGGGCAGTGTGTCCCAAGTGGGACTCACTTCCCTTTCTCCTATTGCCTACCTGAATTGTAGGAAAGAAGTTAAAGTCCTAATGTTAAGGTTCTTAGAAGACCTAATGGATGACTGAGATGTTGACAACACATTAATGAATAGATGGAGAGATGAGATTAAAGGATGAAAAAAATTAAACTTGATTTTTTAGATCGGTTAAACATGTAAAGGTGTTAGACTTTTTTTAAGGTTCCTTTAATCTCAGTCATCCATTCTATTCATTATTATGTTGGTAACATCTCAGTCTTCCATTAGGTCCTCTTAGGACCCAAACTTCTCCGAATTGTAGAGCATCCCGTCTCGGCTGACAGTTTGTGGAATTATGAGGGTAATTAAGTTTGTGTTTGCAGTTGGATTGAAAGGCGTGAAGTCAACTTATTGAACCAATACGAAACAGTGCAACTTGCCCGAAACGTATAGTCGTTTTTTTTTATCACATTTTGAAACTTGGCGCCTAGTTCTCGAAAAGAAAAGAAACTAGAACAGTAAAAGTACTGTTGTTTGAAGCACAGGGGCATCCTAATTTATCTGATCACAGATCACCTTCTCTGCCTGCGGCTCCGCCATGCGTCTCACAAGGATCGCTTATGTCTATATACGTACTGTAGTTAGCCAAATTAAGGAGAACTGATTTGGTCATAAAAAAAAAATTGTACAGAAGATTTAAAGTCATGGTTATAATTTTAAAATGAACATTTAAATTTTAAATCTTGACCTTTGAATCTTCATTTTAATAAAATCACATCCTTATCTTGGAATCTCCTTGTACAACTTTTCTTTGGACCGAATATTTTTTTCACAAAGTATAAGTTAAACATCTATTGGGAGTCTGGGACACGCGAAGTTTATGAAAACTTTACTCTGGTCTCTGTTATGACACATCTCATCTCATGATACAACGTGAAAGGGAAGAATTAAGAGAGCGTTATGCCTACTTTTGCCACTTTAGTAAGCCAAATTGCAGAACCTCTTTCTTTTCTAAGTAAGAAGGAGAATAGGGGGGATGAACATAGACTTTGATTCAATTCGCTCATGAAAAAATGTTAATTCAGTCTCCGTCATATTGATCTGCAGAATGTTGCAAAGCATGCACGCCGAATAAGTGCAGCTAATGCATGCCTAATGAAGTTAGCAAAAACGCAGTGCGTGAATTGTTTTTTAACCCCAAGGTAAACTTCTGTGGGTCCCTGAAGCTTACCAAAGAATCGAATCTGGTCTCTTTCATTTAGAAAAGTGCAAAAATGACGCAACATGAAGACGAGAAAGAGCAACTTATGAGTAATGGAAGTAGCCAAAATATGTCTCCTCTTCTTTCTTCAAAGGTACTGGACATCTATTTTGATCCTTGAAGTTCACCAAAGATCATGACCTGAATCTAAAGTCTGTCATTTGGAATGCCACAGACATGAGACAACGCGAAAGAAGAGGCAGCGCGAGCGCGCAACAAACAAAACTCTGGAATCTAACAAAAAGTAGAGAGACGTCATGTATTCTCTTAATCATGTATTTAATTAAGTCATACCATGATCTATGCATCTGATTTTAGCTTCTGAAAATTTTTGAACTAAATTGAAGATCTGTAAATTTCAGGAACCGCAGAGTTCTGAAAATTATTTCTATATACGTATCTAGCCATGCATGCACGTGTTATGTGCCAATTACATGAAACTATATATATATAGACCTCGATCGAGTACTATAGAACAAAATGGTTTCATTTTCCGTGGTCGGCTGGGACAATAAGGACAACATTCATATGTACTGACCCTTGGACAAAATGATTCTTCGAGAGGCCAGCCTTGGACAAAATCCACCCAAATGCCGACTTTTACCCTCACGTCGTTATTACTCAATGTGAACTCCACTCTTCTCTAATTAATGGTGGCGAGTCGCTGCAAGCTTTTGTTTGGTAAATAAAACTACAAATATATTAGCCATTCATGTTGCATGGAACCTTGCGGGTCCTGGCAGGATATTGACTGGCATCCTTGCAACACTGAACGGTGTTTAGGTAATTTGTGTGTTTGCACTGGGCTTATAAAGCTCAGGGTTCTAGTGCACACTGGGATCCGGAGGCCACACAATTAAGGAAGCATGAAACTCATCAAGCGAGTTAACTTTGTTTCCTTTTGTGCTTTGATTCTCTGCATGGTCACCATAACCTTGCTTCGCCAGCACTCTGCAATGTCTCCGACACTTCCTCATCACATGTTGGAGAAGGAGACTGTCCTCCACTTCTTCTTGCACGACACACCCGGAACAATAGCCCCAGCGCAGTCCGGGTGGTCCAAGCCAATCGCACGGTGCACGATACGTCGCTCACGCCATTTGGCACCGTTTGGGTTGTTGATGACCCTTTGACGGAGGGCCCGGACCCTAAATCAACGGTCATTGGCAACTCCCGGGGTCTCTATGTGTCGGCGGGGCAGAAGGAGTTGATGCTCGTGGCATACCTTGATTTTGGGTTCACTAGTGGTGAATTTAATGGCAGCTCTATCAGTGTGCTCTCTAGGAATCCAGTGACAGAAATTGAAAGGGAGTTTGCTGTGGTTGGTGGGCGCGGAAAGTTTAGGATGGCTAGAGGATTTGCAAATCTTAAGTGCATTTTCTACAATGAGAGCAACGGTGATTCAATTGTGGAGTACACAATGGTGGTGAGGCATTACTGATCGAGCAAGCTGCGATCTGAAGGAACAAATGCAACCGATTAAAACTAAGAGGAATTAAGCAGATCAGGATTATGTTTTCCAGATTTATACAATATCAGATAATTCTTGTTGTGTACATCTTGCTGATCATCGTTATTAGTTTGCTGTTGTGTTGGCTTTTAGTCCTTTTGCTTGATCATGTACGTCATGCGTACGTGGGCTGCTTCTGAAGTTTGTATACGAGAAGTCCGTACGCGATGAAAGCTCACATTCCTCGGAACCTTTAATCGAACTGGGATAAAGGTGAGACAAAAATTTAGTGAAAATCGGAATTTCCATTTCAGTTTCAATTCCGGATTTAGAAATTCAGTTCCGATTCACGAAAAGTCATTTTTGACAATTTCCCCAACCTTATCTGCAACCGAACATTCGGCCGAAATTACCGAAATTTATGGGTTTCGATTTTTTTTTTTCAAAATAAAGTATAACATATTAAATTTGAGTGAATGTTAATTTTAGAATCTATATTTGGGATAAATATTTTAAATTTATTGTTAATTTATGATGAATAACTAAATATATAAAATTTCCAATTATAGTATTTTTATAGAAAAAAATAAAGCTCAAAATAAAATATAACATATGAAATTTGCTTGAATATTTATTTTAAAATCTATATTTTGAATGAATGTTTATATTTATTGTTAATTTATAATGAATAGCTGAAAAATCTTTCAAAAATTAGGTCTAAAAAATATTTTTGACTCGTTAGGGCCCAAAAAAATGTCCAAAAAATTCCACTCCGGTAAAATACCGAAAATAGAACCAGAACAAAAAAAAATTACACTCCAACAAATACCGAAATATGCTATTCTAATTTCATCATCCATTTTAAAAGAAAATACTAGCTCCACTGGACAAGGAGCCCGAGGAAACTAGGCCAGATAGAAACGGTAAAAAGCTGCAAAACTGAGGAAAAATTCTACCCCATCCGTTGTCATGAAATGTGGTCGTGTTCCTTTTCTTCTAATGGAGATCGAGAGAGAGAGAGAGAAGTCAATTCATTTCTTTTACGTACCTGGCTCACTATCTGGGTTGCACGGAGGCTCAAGGATAACATTGGAACAAAGCAGCTACATTCCACGCTAACCCGCTCAAGGGAGAAAAGAAAAAACATAACTAAACTAATCCACGGCTCGACTAAATTGACTAGTCAGTAGTTGCACATCCTTTCTCCCAATGCTATTTGCTCTCTTCAATAGTCAAATCGCTTCCATTTCCTCCACACCGTACATGCAGGGGAAAGCGAAAATGGGGATCCGCCCCCCAGCGTCTCTCCTCTTCTCAGTATTTATCTCTGCTAGTTTTGTCTGGCTTCCTCAGCACAGTCAACAGCTTACATTTTACTTTCACCGAAGCCACCATCGACGACATCCAAGCGCGCCTTCGGCACAGACAAGCTCACGTCGAGACAACTGGTGGACTTGTACCTGGACCAGATCGCCAGGCTGAATCCCCTGCTTCGCGGCGTGCTGCAAGTGAATCCAGACGCCGGGCATCATGTGGATGAGGACAAAATTTTCATTTCCCACGTCAAAAAATTTATTTTCCGTCTAAATTAAGGATCATATAAATTATTTAAAATCAATAGTTGATAGGTGTAATGTGACAAAAATAATATATTGGATGCAAAGTGTCAAAACCTCCATAGTTGGAAGGCGAAAACTGTACTTAACCCTAAATATTATAATAAAAATAATAATTTGATGAAAATATAGATTATTTTATATATTTTTTTTTAATTTTGAGTACCAAAATTCACTTGATACAGAAGTTGTGGGAATATTCCCTTCCAAAATGTAGGGCTGCGTTGCGTAAAATAACTCTGAGCTATTTTAGTCTAGTGTGAAGTTTACTCTCCGTACTTCCTCGTGAAGTTTTCCCTTTCGGGTTTCATCCCCTTGGCCTCTGTTCTGCCGCCTCTTCCTCTCGTCCAGCTGCTTGTATCAGTCTGCTGGCCTTCTCATGTGGTTTTTCTTGTTGGCACTGCTGTATGGATTCTAGCCCTCTCGAGTTTGATGTTTTGGCCTCCAAAATTTGTGATCTTGACTGGGAGGAGTTCCATACCATTCTCACGCCTGCTGCTTCGGGTGAGGATGGGGAGATGGGTCCTGTTCTCGGGGGAAATCTTACTTCACCTTGGCTATTCTCGGCTAGTGTGGTTCATGCCTCTCTCGGAGCTGCCTGGAGTCTTATTAAGGGTTTCACGTTTTTTAAGTCTGACCATAATACTTTTCTTTCCCAGTTTCCAAAAGAAGATTATATGGCTTTTATTCTGGGTTCTTCTCCATGGAATTTTAGCGGCCATTTACTGGTGCTTATCCATTGGAATCATGAGTCTACGACCCCTGAGATGGAGTTTTATCATGTGTCTAAGTGGGTGCAAGTACACGGGCTGCCTTGGAGTAGAGTGGACGCATGCACTGCCAGTTTTATTGGGTTTAAGCCGGGACGTCTCCTAGAGATTGACAAGAACGAGGACCAAGATGTTACAAAGAGGAGTTGTTTACGTCTCAGGGTCGCACTGGATATCCGAAAGCCTCTCGGGGGCAGTTCCCCTATTCCCCAAAAATCATTTTCTGTATTATGGACCCAGGTCCTTCCCTCGGCTGAACCATTGCTCTCTGTCAGTGCTTCGGGTAGCTCTCCTGGGGTTCTCACGCTGGTGGGATGCTCTTCTGTTTGTTCAGATGAGAGCCTGTGTCTCCGATCCCAGCTCTCGGCTAACAGTGGGAGGAGGGTTGAGGATGAGGGTCACACGGAGGATGGTCTTTACCCTCCAGATTTTTCAACCTCTCTGCCCAAGCTAGATGGTATAGGTTTGCAGGCTAAACAATAGGTTGTCTCTGCTTTGCAGATATCTACCCACCAGGGTGACTGCAATCTGTTCGTTCCTCTGGAGACTCTGCCTGGAAATGTCTCTGATGCCCCTACCCCTCCTGATGTGGATGTAGGGTTTTCAAGCAAAATCTCAGAGCCGTTGGAATTAAAAAAGACGGACAAAATGCCCATGCGCTCTTTCGGCTTTTCGGTGGGGCCTTCGTCGAACTTTGGGTTGGAATTAAAAAAGACGGACAAAATGCCCATGCGCTCTTTTGGCTTTTCGGTGGGGCCTTCGCTCGCTACGAACTTTGGGTGGGCTAGCGGTAACGCTTTTGGGCCTTTTAAGGGCTTCGGTCGGTGCTTTGGGCTGCAAAGTTCCTTCTACGACACTTTTGGCTTAGTTAGGCCGTGTTTCCCTACCAACCTGTCTTTTGTCTCTCCTCTTCAGCATTCGGCTCTGGCAGACCCTTCTCTCAAGCCTCCATTTGCGCCTGATCCATCACGTAATTGTTCCCCTTTTATTTGTTCCCAAGCACGTGGGGCCAAAGAAGGAAAACGGATGTTGGTGACTGCATGGGAGGATGGTCCACGCCTCCAAAAAGTGCTGTCTCCCGTGGGCTTCTCACTCACAAAGGATTTGGTAAGGCCTCATGCTACAACTTTTTACTCTTTTGTTGATGCATATGTTGTTGTTCTGCCTGATCTGATAGCGCAAAAGAAACGGTTGACTGTTAAAATGCACAGAGCTCTCACTGAAATGCAATTCGAGTTACTGGTACTCTTTTGTTCGAAAGAAGCAGATTTGTACGTCACTCTTGTTGACTCCAAATGGGCTGAGGCTGCGGACCTTTCCGCGCCCAACCTAACGCCATGATAGGCGTTTATTGGAACTGTCGTGGGTTGCGTAGAGCCACGACAGTTCGTTCACTCCGGGGAATTATCCGTTCCCATTCTCCGGATTTTTTGTGCTTAGCTGAGACTAAGACTGCCAATGTGGAACCTTTGTTGCATCGTCTAGGTTTCTATCACTTTGTGTATCAGCCCCCTATTGGTTGCAAAGGGGGTCTTGCTTTTACTTGGCGTCACGGTTTGGATGTGGAAGTGATTTCTATTAATGATAATTCTATAAGTTTACTGGTTTATTCTGATCCCTCTTATTCACCTTGGTTATTGACTATGGTATACGGCCCTACGCTTTGGCACCAAAAAGCTGGTTTTTGGTCTTCTTTACATTCGGCTGCTGCAGCATTTGGTGGCCCTTGGCTATGCCTTGGGGATTTTAATTGTCTGGCTGCAAGTTGGGAAAAAAAGGGAGGTCTTCCTTTTGCTTCTTCCTCTCAAAACCCGCTTCAGCATCTCATGGATACTTTTGGTCTCATTGATCTTGGTTTTAAAGGCCAGACCTTTACTTGGTCCAATAATCGGGAAGGTCGGGCAAATATCAAAGAGCGGTTGGACCGCGTTATTGCCAATGCGGATTGGCAATCTTTATTTCCCAGGTGTCGGGTGACCCATCTCTTGCGGGCTTCTTCGGACCATGCTCCTCTCCTCATTGAATCGGATGGGGAAGTTTTCTTTTACCCAAAACCTTTCCGGTTTGAGTCTTTTTGGACAAAAGATGATATGTGTGGTCGGGTTATTTCGGAGTCTTGGGCTTCTACTTGGCCAGGTTCTCCTGCTTTTATCTTGTGCTCTAAAGTCAAAGCTGTCAAGCAGGCTTTGAAACGCTGGAATCAATCCCACTTTGGGCTTCTAAAAGAGCGGATCAAAGCGCTTTCTGCCCAGATCCAATCGGTTCAAGCTCTCCCTCCTTCATCTGAGAATCTTGCCTTAGAACGCATGTGGGCCACCGCTTTACGAGAAGAAGAGAAGTCTGAAGAGGAGTTATGGCAGATCAAATCACGCAAGACGTGGTTGACTACTAGTGACCTTAATACAAAATTTTTTCATCTCTCTACGGTGATTCGTCGACGGCGTAATGCAATTGAGTTTATCAAAGATGGTAATGGGAATTGGCTTACTTTGCGCACTGCGGTGGGTGAGCATATTGTTGACTACTTTCAGTCTTTATTCTCTTCTTCTCATCCGCTAATTCTGGATGATCTGGAGGGATTGATTACTCCACAGATTTCTCTGGAAGAAAACACTGTTCTCTGTTCTATACCGGATCTGGAAGAAATTCGTGTTGCGGTATGGAGTATCGGGTCTCTTAAAAGCCCAGGTCCTGATGGGATGCCTGGTCTTTTCTATAAAACATATTGGGACATTGTAGGGGTTGATGTCATTGCAATGGTGCAGGATTTCTTTCGGCGAGGGTATATGTTGTCTGCTCTTAATCACTCTTTTATTGCCTTAATTCCTAAAACTGATCATCCTACTGAAATAGGTCATTATCGACCTATTAGTTTGTGCAATGTTGCTTATAAGATCATTTCTAAGATTTTGGCTAACCGGTTGAAGCTTCTTTTACCACGCATTATTTCTCCGTTGCAATCTGCTTTTGTTCATGGCAGGGTGATTCAGGAAAATTCTATTCTTACCCATGAAGTATTCCATATGCTTCGGAGTAAGCGTAAAGACCGGCAATATATGGCGATTCGTGCAGATATTGAGAAAGCCTATGATAGAATGGAGTGGCCTCTAATTGTCCGAGCACTTCAGTGTTATGGTTTTCATGATTCTTTTGTTAATTGGATCTATCAGTGCCTTTCTTCGGTGTCGTATTCGATCCTTCTGAATGGGTCCTCGTTTGGGTTTTTCAAACCTTCTCGTGGCCTACGCCAAGGCGACCCTATTTCTCCTTTGCTTTTCATCCTGGGTTCCGAGGTGTTTTCCCGTATGCTTTTACGAGTGGAATCTCAGGGTCGATTGCATGGTATTCGTATTGGACGGGGCGTCCCTGCTATTTCCCATCTCCTTTACGCTGATGATCTTCTAATTTTTTGTAAAGCAGATACTGAGGAAGCTCATGCTATTTCAGAGTGTTTAGAGCTCTATGGCAGCTGGTCTGGCCAAAGGCTCAATAATAGAAAGTCCTCCATTACGTTTAGTCGAAGCACTTGTTCTGGAAAGGCGCAAGCTATTTGTGAGATTCTTCATCTTCCACGTAAGGACCATATTGAGAAGCATCTGGGGCTTCCGGTTGCCATTGGCCGTAATAAGACACTACAATTTAAAGTTATTTGTGAACGGGTGAAAAGTAGGTTGGAGAGTTGGCAAATGCGCTCCCTTTCTCAAGCAGGCATATTGGTGCTCATTCGGTCTGTGGCTTCAACGCTCCCTGCGTACACCATGAAGCATTTTTTGATGCCCAAAAGTTTATGTCAGCGTCTTGATTCTATGATGATGCGGTTCTGGTGGGGTTTTCGGGATGATGGGCAACGCCACTTATATCTTAAGTCTTGGGCGTCTATGTGCCAACCCAAGGCTTTTGGTGGTCTTGGTATCAAGCTAATGTGGGACCAGAATAGAGCTCTTCTCACAAAACTGGCGTGAATTATTCAATCTGAGCCTCACACTTTATGGGTCCAAGTCATTCGAGCCAAGTATATGCCTTCTGCTTTCGTTTGGGATGCTAAGCCCAAACCTAGTTCCTTTTGGTTTTGGAAAGGCATTTCTCGGGTAGCTTCTATTCTTAAAGCAGGGACGGGAGTTCTTATTGGGTCAGGATCTTCCACAAACCTTTGGTTGGATCCTTGGATTTTATCTCCTCATCCTCACCCCCTAGGCCACAGTCGGGGCTTTCTTCACGAGATTTAGAAGATACGGTGAACAGTTTATTCGCCCCCTCTTCTTTGATTTGGAATTCGAGTCTGGTTCGTACTCTCTTTGAAGCATCAGATGCTGATTGGATCTTAAACTGTAGTACTCCCTCCGGCTCTCTTGAGGACAAACTGATTTGGACCCCGGCTCCTTCGGGGGATTTCTCGGTCAAATCATCTTATAGATTGCTGCCTTCTCCTGTCACGCATGCTGTTTTACCTCTCCCCTCTGAGGATTGGACAAAATTATGGAAGGTACCTATACAAGACCGTCTCAAGTTATTACTCTGGAAAATCGCTTGGAACGCTCTCCCTTGCAAAACTAATACGTGCTGGTCTGATTTGTCTTCTGAAGAGGACTCATCTTGCTCTTTATGCCATAATGCGCCTGAGACCCTTGTCCACCTCTTTTTTGACTGCCCTCTTGCTTGCATGGCTTGGATGGAATCACCTTGGATGTTGAATGTCCAAGAGTTGCTGCCTGGTTCCATAGGTGAATGGATACATTTGATTATCAATGCAGGGGCGTTACTGCACCTCCCCTTGGTGGACCAACAACCCTTTATTCTTTTTTCGGCTATTCTTTTCGACTCCCTTTGGTTTTCTAGAAATCAAGTTGTGCATCCTGCTGCAGTGTGTAGAGATGCAGCTGGTCATATGCTCTTTGCTTGGACAAAGAGCCTACCTCCTAGCGGCCCCCTTGTGGGCGAGGTAAGAGCGGCATTATTTGCTGTTCAGGAGGCTTCTTTCTTGCAACATGATGGTGTGATTTTTGAAGGGGATTCCAAGATTGTGATTGATGCTATTACTAATGGTGGTTCCTCTTCTAACTGGAGGATTCGATCATTTATTTCTGATATTCGTTTTTTGTGTAGTTCTCATAGACTTTGGTCTTTTAATCATGTCAAGCGCAATGCTAATTCGGTTGCCCACCATCTTGCTAGATGGGCATTCGCTGAAAATATTGTGGGAAATGTCCCCTCCTCTGTAATTCCTTTTGAGATTCTCACCAGTGACAACCCAAGGTTTCCTCCTTGAGGTTCTCTGGTGTCTAATAAAAATATTTATTTAGAAAAAAAAATAACTCTGAGCTGTGATGTAGACGTGTTAGTTAGAGTCAGAGTTTAAAAACATTCGACTTAAGTCAGAATCGTATTTGGAGTCCATATTAGAATTTTGGGTTTGGATTTCTGTACCGTAATTCTGGCACATATTAATACCGGAATGCATATTTTGAAATAGGAATCAGAATAGAAAATTTCGTCGAAATTAGCGAAATTTTCGGTTCCTTTTATTATTATTTTAATAAAATATGGCTCAAAATCTTGTAAATTTACTTTAAATTTTGGGTGAATAGTTATTTTATTTTATATAGGATTTAAAACATTGTAATTTTAAAATAGGTCTCAAAACCTTTTTTGATGCCATAATTTTAGAATATTATAAATTTATTTTAGATAAATGTTTATTTTAAATTTTGGATGAATATTTATTATTTATGGAACCGGAACTAAATATTTGATTCCAATGAGTACCAAAATTGGAACTAGAATAGGCCATTCCACTATCCATCCTATAGAGTCCATAAAGCCAACTCAAACCCGACTTTGACTTACATTTAAAAGTATATTTATCCCCTTTAAATGACACGGTGTTTGGGGTCGAACTCAGGCTATCTAGGCCTACTGAGTTGTAGGCTGCTTACACTTCGTCGGAGGCAAAATTCAAACTCCGACAAAGTCTTTGCAGAAATCAAAGTCAGATATTGCATTTTCCCTTTTCAATTCCGACTAAGGGTGGGTTTGTATTGTAAAATTTTTGTGTTGTTAAAATTTTAGGTATTGGGTTTAGTGAAAAAGTGAAGAGAGTGTAATTTTTTATATTTTTGTAGTGAAAAGTTATGATTTGATGGGAAAGAGAGATTATATTGTAATATTTTATTGTGAGAGGGTGTGAAATTTTGTGAAATTTTACATTGCAAACGGACCCTAAGTCGGTGGACACCCCTACCAAACTGTTACTAGCTGCCCATTGGGCTGTGCATTGGGGCCATCGTGTTAGCATTACAGTTCACCCATCTAATACACCTGGAGGGATGATTGCTGAGTATCTTCTGGGAATCCTCCACCAACGTTTCACTCCTATCGCTGCTGGGAGATGCATCCTTAGAATAGACTCAGCATCTTCAGTTAAGAATAAATTGATTTATGAACCCCTTTCCAGAACTAAGAAGCATCCTGAGGTGGTGGATTCTCCCATAACAGCGGGTTCCTCATATACTTAGCCTTAAGAGCCTGTACCCACAACTTCTCACTGCCAGATTGGATTAGCCAACCCATTTTGGTAATCAATCCTTGATTGGGTTTTTCCATCAGTTCAAACTTAAGACTTAGGTTTGCAAATGGAAGCCCATGACTTTAGATCGAGGGAGTGTTTTTTCTCATCACTCACACCCCACCAGAACCTCATGAGCATCGAGTCAATCGATGTACACACTGATTTTGGGAGAATAGAGTGTGCAATTGTGTAAGATGGAGGGTTGCTGCCATACTGACTGAGCACCAATCTACCGGCTTGAGATAACTTTTTCATTTTCCACCCAGCTATCCTCTGCTTAACGTGCACGGTTCATCCAAAACTTGCTTTTTATTTTTGCCTAGGACCAAGGGTAATCCCAAATGTTTTTTCTGGATGATCTCTCCTTTGTAAGTGGAACAAGGAACATAATTGCTGCATGGTGCCCGGGCTTGTTTCCTTGCTGAAGCTGAGGGATGACTTTCGAACATAAAGCACGAGTAAATACTACTTCTACACAAAGTAAGAAAGTCAGAACCTTTTTTAGGATTGTATTTTGGGCAGTTCTTAACAGTAGTATGCAACTCTTCATGGATGCTTTTTGGGCAGATGTTAAACTTAAGTAGATTCTGATTTCAATGAAACAAACAGGCCCATCTGCAGGAGGTAACGGACGCAGTTTATTTGCTCGATGCAATTGTGGGATTCGATCCTAGAGATCGTGAAGCAACCAAGGCAGCATCTAAGTTCAAACCCGCTGGTGGCTATAGACAATGTCTCAACAGACATGGTCTCAAAGGAAAGAGATTGGGTGTTGTGAGGAATCCTTTCTTGGACTCTTATAATGGATCCACCGCCATTCCGGCCTTCAGGCATCATCTCAGCGTTCTAAGGTAAAGTTATGCAAGGCAGGCACTAGAAAACAGTTAGTACAAGCATGCTCACACACCCACGCAGTCACGCACACAGTTAGCTCTATGGGCATGTTGGTTCATCACTTCCCAAAAGGCCTTAGTCCGATTCAATAGCAGAGTTATATACTTGGCTGATTTTCATGTTCCCTGGGCATATCAAGGCAAAGAGGTGCAATGGATAAGCTGGAAATAGCAAATATTGATATCATTATGAATCCCTATCAAAGTGGCGAATTAGTTGCACTCCTGGCCGAGTTTAAGCTCACCATAAATAATTACCTGGAAGAGCTATTCAACTCTACAGTGAGATCGCTGTCAGACATCATTGTCTTCGACTCCAATTAACCCTGTTCTGGTAAACGACTATTGGCCATGCACCTTTGCTAATTTTACAGCTTTTACTGTAGCTGGATATATATATTAAAATTATTAAGAGTCTCACATTGATAAAGTAATGTGAGACATCCACTATGAGAATGTCCAATTAAATTTATTAATTTTCTCATTTATATTCGATGAGATTACATGAGACTTTAGAAGTGATTGAACACAATAGCCTACCTCGATAAAACAATGTGGCTAGGAAGAGTTCATTGCATCCGAGATGACCAATGGGATTGGAGAGGAAGAGATCAAGGCGATAGAGATGATGGAAAAATTGTCAAAGTATGGGTTCGAGAAACTGATGAAGGATAATGACTTGGATGCGATGGTCACATTCGGCTCAGATGCTTCCACAGTGCTAGCAATTGGAGGGTGCCCAGCAATTACTGATCCCGGTGGGTATGAAGGCGACGGCATGCCATTTGGGATCTTCTTCGGCCGGTTAAAGGGTACCGAGCCAAAGCTAATCGAGATTGCTTATGCTTTTGAACAAGCCACAATGGTCCGGAGGCCACCTCCGTGCTCTTCATCAGAACAACTCTGACTCTGCATATTTGCTGCCGGTTTCATTTTTTGACTTTGTTGTGACAACAAAATTTAGGCAGGACATTAATACCAAGATTAACTTTGTTAAACAAATATAGTTAAATATACTTGTTGCTAAATAACTATTATGATTTTAATACTTTATTTCAAAATTATCAATTTAACGTATCAACCATATATATTTTGTACACGTTACAGCTCGACTCAAATTAATATTTTAAGAAAATGACGATTTTATCCGTACATGGTTTTGGACCGTAATGTTTTATTAGAGAAAAATTTTATTTGGAGTAAATGGCCGGGGGACAAAAATTGTATTTTACCCCCCGTTGACCTTCAAACGAATCTCAAGTACGAGGAATTGTTTCGGCGGCCATTTTTCTTTTGAGAACCCATATTAGAGGAACAAAGATCTCAGCAAATGGCAATCACACCACCGTCGATCTCCGTTTTGATCATCACTGGTATATTCTTCTTCGGCCCAATTAACGGCGAGGACTTCACTATCGAAGAGGCAACGATCGAAGGGATCCAACGTGCCTTCGCGGAAAGCAAACTCACATCAAGAGGGCTGGTGGACTTCTACTTGGACAGGATCGAGACGTTGAATCCCCTGCTTCGCAGTGTAGTGGAGGTAAACCCAGACGCGCGGGCTCAAGCGGACGAGGCTGACCGGGAGAGGGGGAGAACAAACAATGGGGACAGTTCGTTGGGGCCCTGGGGGAGTTGCACGGGATCCCGGTGCTGCTCAAGGACAAGTTAAACACCACGGCTGGGTCGTACGCGCTGCTGGGCTCGGTGGTGCCTCGGGATGCAGGTGTGGTGGAGAGGCTGAGGAGTGCCGGGGCTATCATCTTGGGAAAGGCTAGTCTCACAGAGTGGTACTCTTTCCGTTCTTTGGGTCACATTCCCAATGGTTGGTCTGCTAGAACTGGTCAAGGCGTGGTCAGCTCTCTCTCTCTCTCTCTCTCCCTCTCAATTTTCATTTTCCTTTTAATTTTGTGACTTAAGTTTTTCTTGTGCAAAATCTCAATGCAAAATATTAGCAGAACCCTTCAATTGGAGTAAACCCAGTGTGGTTTTTGTTAGACTTGTGTTTTCTCTTCTGGACTCTAAAAAAATACATGAGCATTGCATTCCGATTATTAATGCATGCTTGCCCAAAAAGATAATTAATTTATGACGCATTAGCTCTATTTTGACATTAATAGAATAGTTTCCAATTTATGAACTTTGAAACTAGTGGGGGGAAATGGACTGATGGAGTATACGGCCTATTAATGTCCATTCTTGTGAAAGACACGAAAATCTAGTGGGGGCTCATTTGAGGTTTGGGATTTAAATTAACCTAAAACTAATGATATCAAGATTAAGAAATTAAAAACTGGATTATGTGTTTAGAAAGAAAAAAAAAAACTGGATTATGGACATTAAAATAGGAAAAATTAGGGAGCTTCTTCATTGATTTTCATTGATTTTAATAAGTAATGTGGGTTATTAGGGACAAGTACAAATCAATAATAGTTAATCCTGGGGTAGATGTCTGTACTTTTAACTTGAGTTGAACTGGTGTTATGTAATATCTAAGGCTACTTGGCTGGTTGTCTTCCAATAATAACGGATCAAGTTGACTTAAACATAGAAATCTTGTAGAACCCGTATGTTCCATCAGGGAATCCTTGTGGTCAGCCATTTCAGTGGCTGCAAACATGGTGGCAATATCACTTGGGAGTAAGACTCATGGCTCCATCATCTGTCCATCTGATCATAACTCGGTGGTGGGGTTCAAACCAACTGTTGGACTCACCAGTCGAGCCGGCGTCATTCCGGTTTCGCCCCGCCACGACACAGTCGGGTAAGATCTGTAGTAAGCCTGCTATACTACACTGTTCCCAAGTTACTTGTCCTATATGATTTATATGTACAAGAATGCACATAGTCAACGTTGTTTCGACTACAACATGTACATGCGGATGCATAGAAATATGACTTTGTAACGTCCGGGTTGTACCGTGATGAAATTACAGGCCCATAAGCAGGACAGTGTCCGATGCAGTTTATGTGCTTGATGTGATTGCGGGTTTTGATCCAGAAGATTCTGAAGCCACAAAAGAAGCGGCCAAATTCATACCCATAGGTGGTTATAAACAATTTCTCAACCCAAATGGGCTTACAGGCAAGAAATTAGGTGTTGTTAGGAATCCATTTCTGAAATCCTTCAATAAGTCTGTCATTCAAGCTTTTGAGCGTCATTTGAACACACTGAGGTATGAAGTATTTCAAAGAAATTTTACTTTCGGTGTCTTGTGGATATGTGCTCGTGACTTGCGGAGTCTATCTTTGACATTCTAGAGAAAGAGGTGCAACGGTGGTGGACAATCTTGAGATAGCAGATATTGATGTCATTCTCAATTCCAAACGAAGTGGTGAATTGACTGTAATGCTTGCTGGGTTCAAGGTATCCTTAAATTGTTACCTGAAAGAGCTTATATCTTCTCCGGCGAGGTCACTCTCTGACATTATTGCCTTCAACCAAAATAACCCTGAACTGGTAAGCAGACGATCCTCATAATGCATTGATTTGAACGAAGTTTATTGGATTACATGACTGCAAGTGGTGAAAGTCCTATATTGGACTGTAGTCACACTATAATATGATTTAATCGAAACGCATGAGCTTAGACTTGAGGAAACTATATTTGATTTTATTTTCTTTCTCTGTTCTTTGGGTTAATGCAGGAGAAAACTGAGGAGTATGGCCAGGGCACTTTTATTGCATCAGAGAATACGAAAGGGTTTGGAGAGAAAGAAATTCAAGCAATTGAATTGATGGAAAACCTGTCTCTTAATGGATTCGAGAAACTGATGTTGGATCATGAATTGGATGCCCTGGTGACACCAGGCACGGGCGCCGTTGCCGTGCTGGCAATAGGAGGCCACCCAGGAATCACTATTCCTGCTGGTTATGACAGCCATGGAATGCCCTTTGGAATCTGCTTCGGAGGCCTAAAGGGTACTGAACCAAAGCTGATTGAGATTGCTTATGCCTTTGAACAAGCCACCATGGTGCAGAGGCCTCCCTTTTCAAAACCATTTGACATGAATAATGAAGTTCTGTTTGGAAGTGTATAGTAATTTGGGTATAGATGTGTAAAACTTTTTCTGCTAACTTCTTTCTAGTTTGGATTTGTAAATCACTCTTTTTATTCGAAGTCACCGTGCCTAACAAGGGTGGCGAAGAAATGAAACTGCATCTCTTATTTGATTGTGCTTTCATGATGTTTGGGATATATATCATATCTTTTGTTCTACCGAAAGATGATGTATCTTGCCAAGAAAAAAAAAAAGAAAAAAAAAAAGATTATGTATCTTCATATTGAATTTGCTTTCGTATTGGTGTTGGTATGTGATGTGCAGATGGTATATGCATAGTTAACCATTGCAGTAATAGATTTGTAGCACCAAGGAATTCAAAGAAGCCTACCTTTTCAAATTCTGGTGATTGCGGATTTACGCACCCTGATCCTTGTTTTGGGTAAGTGGAAACTTGTAATGTTTTAAACTAAAATTTACAAGAGTTGGGGGAAACCGTCCCTCACATAGCCTGGGACACTATCCCTCAATACGTAGTATAACCCACAATTAAGTGCATCCCAGCAAAACAAAGGACACAGACAATCAACTGCCGTGTTAGATCTCAAACAGAATCAGCTTGGTTCTTACAAAATTCTCCATCTCCTTTAGCACTATCACCAACCTTCGAGTTCCCCTGTCATGGAGTCGTGCATTCCTTTCCGTCCATACATAATATATCACAGCACTAATGGGAATCTTCTTACTCTCTTCTTTTTTTTTTTCTCAAAAACCTCATTCATTAAAAGAAATAAGCAACTAACGTAAAGGAGAAAAAAGAGTCGCAAAGCAGAATAAAAGCAGGAATGCTACACGGACCAAAGAACGAGCAGCCCCCTGAGCCAGCAGATGGACTTGCTGGTGTTTTTTTTTTTTAATTTTTGGAACAAATACATACTATTATTAAACTAAAATAAAGTACAAACAGAGTACATCAAAACCCTTAAAGGGGGTTCAAAACCTGCGTAAACCCAAGGAAACCCAGAGTTCTACGGCCTTGATCTATTGCAAACTTTTTGAAAACTAATAATAATGCTTGGCATTTGCCGATTTTTCTTTTAGATACCCCACTATTTATAACAAATTTATAGATAATATCCAATAAAATGAAATCGTAATCCTGGAAAATTAGTGATGATACCTAAATACATACATGTCTATTCCATGCTGGATTTGTTAAGTTATGCAACTCTTGGAGGATTTTTCTTTCTTTCCTCTTTTTGTCGCAAATCTAGTAGGTTTTAGGCAAAATGCTTTGGGTGAATTTTGTCATTATCATAGCATTACTACACTCCAAAATACTAACTTTAATTTGAACTCTCAACACATGGAAGGTGTCCTTGGTGCTTATAACTATTATGATTAGAACCACAAATGGCCACCATTAGCAAATCTAAAACTACAACTAAGAGGAAGCTCAAGTTAATGTAGTCCCACGAAATTCGGGGAATCTTGCTGGTTAAGTCTCCTGGGAATCTTTCTGCTCACTTGCAACAAAGAGTTAGCATTGCGCTCTCTTGTTGTCCAACGAAGGAATTCATCTCATTTCATTTCCACCCTCTGCAGTAAGCACTTATCCCCCAAAGAATCTCAAAACCACATATTGTAGCAAAGTATTGGCAATTGAGGGTTTAAGAATGCAAGCTCCATCAAAAGAAAGTTGCTTAGAAAGCAAAAGATCCTCGCATGCTGTACAGAATTCCTTCTATGTGGATGTATGTGGTCTCTACCCCCTTTATTGAGTTATCGAAGTGGTGGCATGGACCAGATTAGCTTGTATGCCCTAGGACAGATATATTCCATCTAGGGCCCAAACCAAACTGCAAAAGAACTTTTTGTCGAAGAATGAAGAAATTACTCCACATGCAACATCATTGCTTTCAACTAATGTGTCGACCCCACCAATTTGTGCGCACGGTTTGATGCAAATTCGTTTGGAATACAATATAGCCTGAATTTTCTACTCACGCTTGTTCATTAACAGTTAATTAACTGCTAATAAAGTGGTTCACTTTAATTAACTACTATTTAGTCAATTAACCGTAACAATCTAAATTATCAGTCAAATCAACCCATCTTCACAGAAACTGAAAATAACAAAGATCATCCCGATCAAAAGATCAAAATTACATAGAGCGGCAGCTGCGGCATATCGGTTGCCTCTTGCGAGAATATCCAACGGATATCTATTTTTTTTTCTAAATCAATTTTCATTAAGATGAAGCCGGAGCCAATATATGCTCCATGTAAAGCAGTGAGAGCTATGGCCGGAAACGATAGACAGTTACCGAAACTTAGAAGAGCCAGTAAATACAACGTCACAACCTGGACACAGTAAACCCTATCGAAGTGCGGGAACAGATTCACAAGAGATTAAAGAAGCCCACCGAAGAGCCGGACAAAAGCAAGGCCACACAAAGTCCAACACAGCCGATACAAACAGGAAAAAAAAAAAAAACAAAACAAAACCAGTGCCACAAAAGGTAGATATCCAACCTATCTAACTTAAATCTCGACGAGCTGACTCAGGGGGTCAACTTCTTAGGCAATGGCTACCAAAGCACCACCACATTTGCCTCTCTTTTGGTCACTGCTTCTTATTTTTCTAGCCATATCGTCGTCTGAGTCACTCACCGTCAGAGGCCATGGTTTCTATAATGTCACGAACCACTCGATCTCGCTCGAGGAAGCAAGCGTGCGCGACCTCCAGTTCGCTCTCGAGCGAAACCAACTCACTTCGAGGCAACTCGTTGAGTTCTACCTTAGACAAATCCGGAGATTCAACCCGATCCTTAAGGCGGTCATAGAGGTGAACCCAGAGGCGTTGTACCTAGCTGATAAGGCTGACAGCGAGCGCAAGGTTAAGGCGCCTGGCTCACTCTCTGGCTTGCATGGTATACCTGTTCTGTTCAAGGATAACATAGCAACCAAGGATAAGCTCAATACTACGGCTGGATCCTACGCACTCCTCGGCTCAGTCGTGCCAAGGGATGCTGGCGTCGTCAGGAAGTTGAGGAAAGCTGGGGCTATAATAATAGGGAAGGCCAGCTTGAGCGAGTGGGCTTATTTTCGGTCAGATTACGCACCCAGCGGTTGGAGCGGCAGAAGTGGCCAAGGAAAGGTAAAGTATTAAAGTTTAAGCAATTAAGCAAACCCACGTGGGATTCAAGCGGACATAATAATATTTTAACTAGGTGAAAGGATGTTCATAAGCTGTTCAAAGATATTAAACAGTTAATTAAGTATAGTTTTAAAGAAAAGCTATGATTTAATTAATATAATATTCAAGAGCTAGGGCTTTTAAGTTTGAACCATGACATCACACGTCAGTACAATATAGCAGCATTAATTAAGACAATCAGATTCACCTTTTTAATTAGTCTAAAGTTGAAGGACAATCCGGTTATTGCAGAATCCATATGTTCTATCGGCAAAACCTTGTGGATCAAGTAGCGGATCAGCTATATCAGTTGCAGCGAATTTAGTAGCAGTGTCACTGGCGACGGAGACAGACGGCTCGATTATATGTCCATCAAGTTATAACTCAGCAGTGGGTATCAAACCAACCGTTGGTCTAACCAGTCGTGCTGGTGTTATCCCAATCTCTCCTAGACAAGACACTGTTGGGTAATTTCTTAATTACTTAAGGATAGATTAATATACATTCTCGGAAATTATATGGAGCTAGAAGTTAAGGATTTAGCGAACTGTAAATTTTTCTCTGCCTGGCTCCGTAATCTCTTAGTAAACAAAGGAAGAGGGTATGCAGAGCTTTTGTATTTTAATTAGATCAGGTACTAGTTACTCTGAATTTCGATAAAATTTTGTGCGATTTTGAAATAAAGTGTTGTCTAGCTTAAGTCTATACTTATGTCTCATATGCTCTCCCTATTTGTCATGCCATGTCGATTGGAACAGGCCCATCTGCAGGACGGTATCAGATGCTGTCTACGTTCTTGATGAGATTGTAGGTCTGGACTACCGTGATAAAGCGACCATCAAAGCATCACTCTACATTCCACGCGGTGGCTATAAACAATTTCTCAAGGCTAATGGGCTCAGGGGAAAGAGGTTGGGGATAGTGAGAAAACCCTTCTTCGATTTCGGCGATGACAACGTCTTGAGAAAAATATTTCATCAACATCTTAAAACTCTAAGGTAACACGACATGCTTTGCATGATGTCCCAAATACCACGTTCCAATGATCCGTCAAATTACTCGAGCTAGAAACTTTAATTTGCTCTTAATTCCTGAGGCAGACTCTTATATATCCTGATCTTACGTTAATCTGCCCAAATTTCAGGCAGGAAGGTGCAGTTTTGGTGGATAATGTTGAAATTGCCAACATTGACGTTATCTTGAATGGGACCTCGGAAACTACAGCTTTGCTAATAGAATTCAAACCATCATTGAATAAATACCTAAAAGAGCTTGTGTCTTCCCCAGTGCGTACCTTGGCAGATGTCATAGCCTTCGACAACAAGTTCTCGGACTTGGTTAGTATATGTACAATCTCATAATTCTACCATCATATCCTAATTAATTAGGCGCATCCTCAAATGACAGATTTATTTCAATGGCCGTGTAGGAGAAAACCAAAGAGTATGGGCAAAACCTCTTTCTGGCATCGCAAGCTACAAACGGGTTTGGTAACAAAGAGAAGGCTGCGCTGCTTGATATGTCAAGGCTGACGTTAAATGGTTTTGAGAAGGTGATGAAGGAACATAAACTTGATGCACTGGTGACTCCAGGCGCAAGCTTTACCCCTGTCCTTGCCATTGGGGGCTTCCCTGGAATTAGTGTCCCTGCAGGATACGACAGTAATGAGGTGCCAATTGGTATCTGCTTTGGAGGAATAAGGGGTTCGGAGCCAAAGTTGATTGAAATCGCATATGGCTTCGAGCAAGCTACTAAGATTAGGAAGCCTCCTAGTTTTAAGCCTTGAAGCCTACCAGCAGCCCCCATCCAAAAGCTTTAGAACTTGTACTGAACCTCTATATATATGTGTGTGTGTGTGTATCATCTGGCTTGATTAATGTGCCGGTATATATATATCCGGTGATTGGTGTGTATCAACTATAAGCTGTACGTTCTACTAATCTTATTTGGTATAATATTAATTCCTCTCCCAATTCTGACTCCAAAAATTCTTCAAGATATTATGTCGTGCTGGCATGCACATACAGGACAGTACTATATTTCTCTCTACTTTTAAGTTAATTCCAACACTTCCTCCAGTGTAAATATATACCATGCGCTATGAATCATCTTCGATGGTTTAGGCCACGCGATATCGAAAGGGAGCACGAGTTCAATAATTACGTGACAAGAGTCATGAGCACCTTCTTCTAAGAAATATTGCACAACTCTATATATGATTAGGTGAGCAACTATATATACCTATATATAGTCACCAACCAAACCATTGATCTTCTTTGCTTCGTTTGTAAAGGATCCCTTCCTAAAATTCGAAAATAAAGAAAGTGGGCCAACTAGCTAGGAGGTTCTTTGATGCAAATATAGACAGCCCAAAATTAATAATCAGGTAGGTTCCCATGGAAAAATAATCAAAGCATGCAGATAGCATGGTAGTCCTACGGTTCTCTATGGAATATTGGGTCCCGTTATGTTTGCATGTCAAATATTTATCATCCCAAATATTTGACCTAGTAAAATAATATCTCACTCATTATCAAAAGCATCTATTTTTATCACAATAAATATAAAAAAAATTATTCAAATAGTTTCTCTTTCACTATTTCGTTGATTCTATAAATGAAAATTTTTATACTCACAATTTTTTACATGAAAACACCGAGTTTTTTATTTGAAGCCTTCAACGTTCAATCCTATCCCGGTGCCTAAATCCACTACACGTTTTATCGAGGTACAAGTTAATGGAAAAAGTCGGTGCTGTTAGGTTCCATGTTAGAAGAAAGGTAATTCATGATGATTCATGAGTTCGTAGTCAAATGTGGCCCTTTCTTTGTGGTAGGATTGCAACCTTTCCCACCGAAAAATACAAGGGAGGGCAGCAGGCAGGCTCCTCTGCAAACTAATTTATTAAAGAAATTGGCCCAACCAGAGACAAGTGGACCCCCTGAAGAAGTGGCCGAACTTATTGCTTCTTTGTGCAGTTCAACTGTTCAACGACCTCTGAATCTCTCACATGCTCTATGAACACGTTCCGAAGCCAAGTCCATTGCCCTGGAGTTGTCTCCCTATAAAGGTCCCGGCCCCTAGCCTCCTCTTCTTTAATCTTTGTTTCAAAACTCTGTCAGACACGAAAAATGATGGCAAAACTAGGCGTCGTCCTAGCGCTTTTCTCTCTATTGGCAACTATCACGTGGGCTCAAAGCTTCAAAGTAGAGAATTGGGCGACAATGCTAGAATCCGAAAAGGAGACGGTGACGAGCCTCCAATTCTACTTCCATGACATAGTCAGTGGCAAGAACCCCAGCGCTGTTAGGGTGGCTGAGGCCACCGACACCGATAAATCTCCGACCTTTTTTGGTGCCCTCACGATGGCAGACGACCCATTAACCGAGACACCTGATCCAAAATCTAAGCTCGTGGGCAGAGCTCAAGGACTATATGGCTCAGCAGGACAGCAGGAACTGGGCTTCCTCATGGCCATGAACTTCGCGTTCACGGATGGCGTCTACAATGGTAGCTCCATTAGCCTTCTTGGCAGGAACTCGCCGTTGCACCTGATTCGTGAGATGCCAATCGTGGGTGGAACCGGGATGTTCCGGTTGGCACGTGGGTACGCCATCGCTCAAACACACCAGTTGGATCCCACCGGCGATGCTATTGTTCACTACAATGTTACAGTGGTTCGCTAGGACCAGTTCTGTCCATAGCCATGCTTCTTTGAATAATTAACGCTGTCAACTCTTGTTGGTTGGGTCTACTAACTTTTATAAGTTTGTATGCTCTTTGTCGTTTGGTCTCATTTACTTTGGACCATGGTGCTGGTTCCTTTAATTTGTTATGTACTACCCTAATATGATGCGTAAATATATATTAATGTCCTGTTGAATGAATGCTTTTAATTTAATTCATTTTAATGAGCTATATACGGGATTGTTGACCTAGAGGGTCAGAGATCAACAACAAGTAGATGACCTAATCCTGAGGACACAATGGGTTAACTTATGGGATCGTGTATAACAAAGACAAGATAGATCCCTCTTTTGTCTCAAACCTCTAAACAGCTTTTTCGACCAACTGAGATGTTTAATATTACCTTTCTTGCTGATATATATTGGATGACTGCTAGCTGTGCTTGAAAAGTCATCCACGTCATGACACCTTAGTGTTTTCCTCCTGCTTGTCTCTATGCATGCCACTGACAGAAGGAAAGCACCCCCGAATAACTTTATTATTCGCCTGCTTCATTAATGCTCGTGGACAACAATGCCCCTGCTTCCTTACCTTTTTTTACTAACTGATCATATATGCAGTGAGCTTTCATCATGGCTTCATTCGAGTACAGAAGAGAAGGCAATTACGCGCAAAACCAAACCTCTACGTCCGTAAAATGCTGCAATCAATCACGTTCCGTCCTTTTAGCTAAAAGAATAGGAAATACTTTATAAAATTAAAGTTGAAGAAAAAAAATGTAAAACTTTGGAAATATAAACTATAAAATAGAAACATCCTAAAAAAATAATTTTAGAGTTGGGAACGAGCTGGAAGGCAGTGTTAAAATTTTAGAGTATTAAAATTAGTAAAAAAATAAAAAGTTAGATAGTTTGAATAATTTTTTTATATATATTTATTATAATACAAATAGATAATTTAATAAGAAAGAGAATATTTTATAATTAATTAATTAGATGCTCGAAATTTAGACGCCCATTTTCTGACATTAGAGCTCGGAATAGGGCTGCACAACCCCGGTGTAGGTGCCGGTTTTGGCCGATTTTGAAAAAATTGCCACCTACATCTACACCCCCTTAGCGGTGGCGGTTTCCGATTATCCTACATTAATATTGAGTCATTTTTTTAGTATTTTACGCACTTGGCCCAATGTATTTTTTCTTTTTTCTTTTGGTCCATTAATTACATATCAATAAAATCTAAACTAATGAAATCTAAATTCCAAAATCAATAAAATTAAAGATCATCTAAAAAGATAAGATGAGAATTTAAAGTCCAAAGTAATAGAGACGTCACTGTAAGTAGAAACTATTATCTTTTGAAAAATCCAGTTTAGACCCTAACAACACTTAGAGGGGAGAATATGTGTTTTCCCTCTAATTAACAATTTTAAAACATGTTCAAAACCTAATAGGGTTTCCTTTGATTTCACAAGGAAAATTAAAAAATTCAGCAATTTTTTAAGGCGCTCGAGCGCGGGTCAAACGCTCGTCGAGCGCTTATGTTTCTGTCTGAAATTTGCACTGGGCGCTCGAGCGCTTGTCTAACGCTAGTCAAACGTGATGACTCTGTCTGAATTTTGAACTAAAATGTATTAAAAATTTGAACTAAAATGTAATTGAGTGACTGATTTTGCAAGCATGGTATAAATTTAATAGTGATTTGTCAATTTTATAAATTATAAATTTAGACAATTAGTTATAATTTCATAAAAACTCGACCTCTTGACTTATATTATGTGATGTACTTACCAAAGTTTGGCATTAAACTCTTTAATTATGATTCCAATGCCTTTATATATACCCTTCTAAATACAATAAATTTGTAATTTTTTCTACCAAAATTCTAAATAATTAGTTCATTCTCCTAGCAAGCTTCTTGGTAACTTGAATGTAAGTATTTGATTAGACAAAACCAACAACAAATCTCAAATATTTAGGTGAAACTAAACTATTGAGTAGACCTTGTCATGTTTCTAGAATACTACTTCTTGAGGTGAAACTAAAGTTTAAACTATTGTGTAGAAACTAAACTAAAAAAACTAAAAAACTTAAATAATAAAAAAAATCCTGGTTTAACCTACACCGGGAAACCCGGTGCCGGTTAAATAGGGAACCGCCGATTTTTTCAAAAAACTAAACCTACACCGGAACCGTTAAGGGCAAAAACCGAGAACCCGGTGTCCGTATAGGTGCCACCGGAATTTCCCGATGGCATTGTGCAGCCCTAGCTGGGAACGAGTTGGCACAACAGGGTGGCTGCTGGAGCGATTATTGAGGACTGTACTGGCACTATTCCTATCTCTTGTATCCCCTTTGATATCTCTTCCTGTGATAACCCCCTTGACAGTATTTTCTTTTTTTGCTATTTATCAATGAAGTTACTTGGAAAGAAAAGAAAAAGAAAAAAAGCTCTGCCTAAAATTCAATAATGCGTGCAAGCAAAAATCAATTGAATGGTCCCCGCGTTACTTTTGGCACTTTGAAGCTGGTGACTTCACAATGGCATTTTCTAATTATTTAGAAGCAACAACTAGAAGAGAAGTTTTATATGGTGGACACAAGATTCTCGTGATGAAAGAAACGCAAGCTCAGGGACAATAGTAATCAGCTGCATATTCAAGAAAGTAGAGGCCGAAAACCACTTGACCCATCGCTAGGAAATAGGGTTAAGAGCATAAAGCCAGACTACTCGCCAGTTCAAGACGAAATGATTAACCAGCCAAAGACGGGTTGACAACTAGCCTTGGCATTTTAGAGGACAAGGGGTCCTTGAAAGGGGCAACTCTATCCAGAGTCCCCTTTAATTGTTTCACCATCCGCGAGCAGGATAGGCAGTCGAAAATCAAAGAGCAGCTTGATACGAACAAACTAATCCCCATCATTGGAACAGTCGAAATGCAAACAAAACTCGACAAATGTCAAGATGCACCTGTAGGCTGTAGCTATCACTTGAATGGTATACATCTAAACATAAAATTTGAAGGATAAAGGAGCATATCAATTACCAATTCGATCCCACTTTATGTTGACCGGATTCTACCGACAGCATTGACTGAGTGGGGAAGAAACACAGGCACGAGGTGCTTACCCACAAACAAACAAATCACACCAGAATATCATACTCTCAAGGACACATCAATATAAATAATAAGTAGAAGAAACAACAGCTTTAGACCCCTAAAATGACCGCAGTCCAACGGATAGAAAAATTTGACTTGGGAGTAGGATTAAGATTTCCAGAGGTACATGCTAGTAATCAGAATTCTGTGAACCCAAGTACGCAACGGTTTACCATTTCAAGTGAACCAACACAACTCTCTTCAGCATGTAAACTGAATCACTGACATCGATTTTCCACAATCACCCCATACCAAACACTAGGAGCAACAGTTCAAAATCTGTCGTTTTAACACCCTCAGTGTAAAAAGGAAGTCAACGAACCTGAAAGAAACTGTATCCTCAACTTCAAGAGAAGGTGCAAATGATATATCCATGTAAACGAAGGGTAGATAGAAAGACCAAGTCATTGAACACTTTATGCATATAAATGAATTTCCACGCCAATAGAGAGTGCCTAAACAAAGCATTAGCTTGAACAAGCCGCATCACTTGGTCCAGTATCTGAAGAGAACAAAATTCACCCAATGCGGATACCTAACAAAGAAGTTAAAATTGCTATAATCAAGGAAAGTACTTCTTTGGTTTTAGAAATGATGAATAAGGCAGCTAAGTATCACTCACGTCTGATAATGACCATTAAGCGATGGCCATCTAAAAGTTATCTCCTACAACGATGAAGCTGCTGCAGTAAAACCTAATTCACTCATTGACTAGACTGCAGTTCTTGAAGATAACCATGTAGCTTTCTGAGAAGAGGAATGAGGCTGACCAAAGCTAGTTGAATCTGCTCTGAGCTATTTAAGCGAATGCTGGCTTGTCCTGCACCCCTGTTATTCAGATTGACACGAGCAATCAAGTTTGAAGACCGTCCTACAGGGATCTGGGACTGTAAATTACAGCCAATAGCAAGATCACCATGCCAATCCATAACAGAAAGCCCAAGAGTTGATAGAGAACGACCAAAAGGGTGGTCTTTATCTCTCAACTGAGCCTCCAAACTACCACCATAAGCAACATCACCCCGAGCCGTCATTGCACCACCAGTCATAACCAACTGGAATCGTTTATTAGCAATCAATTTGTTTTCAATTTTCAATCCAGTTGATAAGGCATCACCCAAGAGAGAAACTGAGAGACCAGCAGCTGCCTTGTTCTTCCTAAAATTACAAAACCTTGTCTCGCTGCGTAGAGTATAAGCTAAATCCTTTCCAACAGTCTGCATATCAAAACCTAACGATGTTGCTTTCCCTTCCCCATGCTTTATTGAACTGGCTACTTCCAGTTGGACATTAGCGTCCTTCTTATCTTTTGTAACCTGGCTAGAAAAGGACAAGGGTATTTTCTTTTTAACCACAAACAATCTTTCTACATTTATTCCTTCATAACCAACGTCATGATCCCAACCATGGGTGTCTAGAACAGGCCTTATAAGCCACTGGTTTGATGAATCAAGATGGCGATACCTGTGACTCGGATTATCTGAATCAAAAGAAGCAGGCAAGGCATAATCTGGCAAGGGAATTGGCACAGATGCTGGACCACCACTTTCTTCTTCTACAATCTCACTGAAGTCACCTGGCAGATCCATTGCTGAAGAAGCCATCTTCTTCATCATCTTCCGTCTCTTTTTCTCTTCCTTCAACTGCTTCTTCATAAAAAGCTTTTCCCTGTATTCCAACTCATCAAGATATGCTTTCTTCTGAGCTTTAGAGAGCCTTGACTCTTGGGCCTTTGTCAAACGCTTAAATGGTGGCAATTCATCAAGTTCTGATTCCTCATCAGAATCTGATGAGTCATCCAGATCATCATCTAGATCATCCTCATCACCAAACTGCTCCTCAGGTAGCTTCAACTGCGGCCTTGATTGAAGAAGTGATGAGAGAAGGAAAGGTAAAGGAGGTGCTCTTGTTCGATTTGGAAACGGCTTTCCAGGAGGACTATCTTGCAACTTTAAAAGTGCGTTTGCTTCAGCCAGGATCTTCGATGCAAAAGAGAGCAGTAACAAATGAGGCTTCCAAACCTGACCATTTGGCAGCACTCTCTGCCCAGCCCTATTTGTTCTGCATGCAGAGTGGTTCTCCACTAATGAAACGGGATTCATAAGCCGCATATCTCCAGCAGCCTGACGAATGGCTTGCTGGACAACATGGGAACGCTGGGTCACAAACATGTCATAACTTGAAGCAGTACCATTTGGGCCATCAGGTGGAGCAGAGGCTGCATGAGTCAAAACCACAATAGCATTGAACCATATAGACGGTCCAAATATCTCAGTGATTGTG
This sequence comes from Myrica gale, assembly GCA_963930655.1. NCBI lineage: Eukaryota > Viridiplantae > Streptophyta > Magnoliopsida > Fagales > Myricaceae > Myrica > Myrica gale. The sequence goes on along the minus strand of OZ005606.1, from coordinate 7,751,811 downwards.
CGCAAGAGTGGCATATCACTGAAATCCCTGCTCTGCATGTCCAACCGATCAAGATACAGAACAATATCAGGAGGAGTTTTCTTAATGAAGTGCTTTACAGAGTGGAGGATCTTCTCATTCTGGCGCTGGTCTGACAAGGAAGGGAGAAGCCCCGGAGTGTCAATGACCCGTACTTTAATCCCCTGGACCGTTCCCACAACATCCTGCACCTTCTTTGTACCCATTTGAAAAGCATCAGTGCCGAACTTAACTTCATCAAAGATCGAATTGATGGTTGCACTTTTGCCAACTCCAGACTTCCCAAGAACCATAATTGTACAAGAGAAATCAAGGGGTTCCTGGCCCTGCCCTGTTGCCTCAAGCTGCTCTGCCATTGCGCTTGCACGGTCAAAGCTAAAGGCACCAACACGACCCCCATTTCTCCCTCGCAGCTGCTCAGCTAATCCAAGTCTGTATAAAACCTGCGCCACAACAACATTATGTGGAGTCTGCCCAAGCCTATGTGCAAGCCGTAAAAATTTCACCCTTATCATCTGGAGTTTTTCACGAGTCTCGTCATACTCCTCGGACTCTCCATTACTGGGGTCCTCCATTTGTTGAGTTTGCATCTGAGATGCCGAACCATTCACACGAGGCTGCTGAACCACCCGAGGTGCAGGTTCCAATAGAGGGGCAGCACGTCCAAGGCCAGCAGGACGTGCAGGAGGAGCATGATTTGAAGATTTTCCAGATGAAGAAGCAAGCTCTGGTGCTGGCTGTATCTCCTGTTTTCCATTAACTTGAGCTCTTTGTTGCCCAGCATTTTCTTCCTTCATCATAATCCCTTCAACCACGGCATGGTTATTGGAAACTTCATGGACATCTTCATCAGCATCCTGAAGTTGAGAAACGTTGTTAGTCTCTGGCCTCAAATCGTTTTTATTACCCAGAAAACTTTCCTCATTCTTAGTTTTAGTCACTTCAGCAGCAGGTGAACTAGCCAGTACTGACACCACAGAACTTTCCTCCACAAGTGCATGCAGATCAACTGATGTGTCTTTCAGTTCACTAGTTTCCAAAAGACATTCAGAATCAACTCCAGCTTGAATATCTTTTGCTTTACTGTTCCTGTAATACTGATTGTCTGTATCCATATGAGACGAAATGCCCCCTGGCTCATCACTGCTATCATCCTCTTGCCTTGGAATAATGCCAGCAGTAGCATCTTTTAATACCCCGATCCCATTGCCTTGACATTCAGCACTCAAGTTATCATCCTTCAGCTTCTCACAGTTACCATCTTGATGCATAATCTCCCTACTCGATTCAGTTTCATGAAGAGACTCCGTGATGGCTCCTCCCACGTTGCCCGTATCCATATAAGACAAATTGCCCCCTGGCTCATCACTGCTATCATCCTCTTGGCTTGGAATAATGCCAGCTGTAGCATCTTTCAATACCCCTCTCCCATTGCCTTGACATTCAGCACTCGAGTTATCATCCTTCAGCTTCTCACCGTTACCATCTTCATGCAGAATCTCCCTACTCGATTCAGTTTCATGAAGAGACTCTGTGATGGCTCCTCCCACATTGTCGCCCCCTACATTTTCTGATTTTTCATCTACAGGCATCCGATTAAAATTCACATTATCGAAATCCTTATTTGCACACTTTTCAACTACCTGACCAGATCTCAAATCCACTTCATCCTCACGCTCCAAGACTTCCTTCTCTCCGCCATTTTCTCCACCGTCCAAAACCCCATAGTCTCTCGACCCATTCAATTCAACTGCCTCTATCTCCATTTCAGTTCCTCCCTCAACAACCCCACCCTCATCAACACCCTTCCCACCCAAAAAATTCACCCCATTAATAATGCCCCTTGCCCCCACACTTGGAACCTCAAATGCCTCTTCAAATTTCTCAGAACCGTGTCCAGCATTTGCATTACCATCAACCACCTGCAAACCTGATTCACCGATTATCTTGACATTCCCCACCCCGCCAGATCCACTGGGCCCAGAATCAGGCTCCACCACTCGTTCCTGCAAAACTTTTGGGGTACTCAAATCCTCCCCAAAAATATCACCATCATCCAAATCCTTCGATTCCTCCAAGCCCACCACGTCCCTCTCCGCTATTCTCTCCTCAGAAACCGCAGCTACCGCACTCTTCTCTTCCACTTGAAAACCACCAAGAATCTCAGCCTCATTTTCCATCACAAAATCCCCAATTCTTGCTTCAAAACCCTAGATTCAGTAAAACCGATATAAAAAAAAAAAGAACCCCACATGTAACCAAACAGATTGATAAGAGTAGAACTCAGTACAGCAACAAAATGATCAATCGAAATACCATAATAGACAGTAAAAACGAAAACCCCAATGTCAAATATGCAACAAAAGATCACATTTCCAATCTTAAATCATATCCACGGCTAACAGATCTTTCTGCTTTGTCGTGATTAATCCAATATTTTAGCATAAGAAAAAAACAGACCTCGAAAGCTTTGCATGGTCTTTATAAGTGCTTTGCAAATAATAAGAGAGGGTTAAATCAAAAAAACCAATAAATAATAGGAAATAATATAAGAGAAAGATTACCTGCTATTTTCGATGCGTCAGAGGGAGACTTTTGGAGAGAGAAATGTGCGAATTTGAGAGAGAGAGGGTATAGGGGGAAAGGGAAAGGGAAAGGGAAAGAGAGAAGATAAAAGGCTCTGGGAGCTTTTGGTCTCAGTAGCAATGGGAGCTTTTTGAGTCTTATTTCATATGGTTTTTCATATCTACTACGGTGAGGAATTTCAGATAAGAGTTTGATCGACGGCTGAGGATGGCTTTGCGTTTTGAGGATCGGACGGCTTAGAGCGAGGCGTTGGTATCATCGTGAAGACGCCAAATCGTGGTGACGTGGACAGCAGGTGCGAAGGGTCCCTGTTTCGAAAAGGGCATGTAGCGGTACTCCGAGAATCGCGAACTCGCGAGGGGGTGGACTGGGGAGAGAAATCCGGACCGTTCCTCTGATCGGTGGCTGATTGAGAGCTAACAGTGGGGATGATGATCATGTACATGGGCAGTGTTTGCCTACATAACAGCTAAAAAAGATTATATATAATCACGTGAGCAAATCTAACCCGCTTGTTTGATCAGAACAGACCCGAGCAGTGATTGAAGCGCACAATCCATGAGAAATTCACTGCTAAGATAAGTGTCCTTCATTTGATTGGATCAATTCAGGATTTTGTACTCCGAATTTGTGAATAATTTGGTGGGGGAAAACCAAATAAATCAATATTAACCATACAAATTTCCTTCGGGTTTTGAATTCATTTTGCTAATTAATCAAATAAGAATCAGTCATTTTCTCTAATCAGTCATTTTACTAGATTCTTTCACGTTTAGTCTTCGAATTATCAAAATCTATTAACGTGCACTCTCAAATAAGATTCGACCGTCAAAACTGTATCACATGGTCATTTGTAACACATGTGGCATGGTGCTGAGCATTGGATTTTTTTGTAAGGCGTGCAATGATAAATTTTGATAATTCGAGTGCTCAACCTGACAAATTTGGTAATTAAAACCTTCAAAAGTGACATTAACATTGTAATTTGAATGCTCAAAATGACTTTTCTTCTATAACTAATTTTATGAAATAATATGGGATCAAAATTCAGTTTTAAAGTACTTGGTAATTGAGATAAGATAGATCAAACGCCATCAAGGTAACAAATTATTTTGTTTTAAGGTGTTGTATATAAAGACATAGTTCGTCACGTATTTATAGGGTAAAATCAATTTTGTATCAGCTATTATAAAAAATATGATTTGAGATTTTTATTTTTTTTAAAATCATCAATATACGCATGTCCAAATTAGATGTTAAGTCTTAAAAAAATATGTAAAATGACCAAAATATCCTTCTAAAACAAAATTACTAAAAAAAAATAATACGCGTAAACTTTTATCTATATATATATATATATATATATATATATATATTGTAAAGTTTTACTTGTTAATTAGTACTTTTACGTGTCAAATTTGCCTAACTGTGTTCGGTTTTGATTTGACATTAAGCAGCCAAAAAAGAAACGAATTAAATATCTTGTGCATTGGCATATTCCCTCTCACAAGACACAAAGAGGCTGACAACATTTCATGTAGGGTTGAGATGGATATTATCGTATTCTAGGTTGGATCTATATCTTTTCTATATAAAACAGACGCTGTTTTCTATATGATATGCAAAAATTAATTATTTTTTTAAAAAAACAACAAACAAAGGAGGAGGAGGTTAAATATTCTATTACATTGGTTAACGTCATATAATATATGATATGATATGATAGATGTGATTCGACGAACTTGAGCGATTTCGTCTAGGAGTTGAGGGCAGCCATATATGTTCAGGGTTTTTCTTTTGTTTATATATGCACATCTAGTTCCACGCAGGAGCCATGTACTGTGATTGGGTAATTAGAAAAACAAAGAGAAAAAAAAAACGCATATACCAGCTCGGCTTATCATTCTCCACTAAAAGTTATACTGAATTGCTTGCGTATTCAGATGCCGATTGAGAATGGCTGTCCTGATACTCGCTCTAGTGCTGAATCCGAATATCTATCGATCTCTTGCACTGCTTGCTGAGGTTAAATGGTTGCTTCATCTCTTTCAATTTTTATGTCTCTTAATCCAGTATCTCATAATCGTTCCAAGCATATAGACTTTGGACTATCATTGTATACGAGAGCAAGTTGTCGTCGGTGCCATTCAAGTTCAACACCAAAACTCTTCTTCGCTCTAAGCTCACCGTGTCTCCTCCCGCAGTCAGCTTGAGGGGGATGTTGATGATATGTCCACCTCACCCAATCTCTCTTACAAAAGGAAAGAGATATTCTGCTATTAGATGCGAATCAAACAAATTCTTTACCATAGAAGCCTTCTGATATTTATATCAAATTTCCACACACTGATTTTCTTTAATTCTCAAAATATCTTTACTTATTAACTATTAATTTGAGATACTTGTCATTTTTATTTAAATATTTATCAAATTGAAGAGGTCTATTTGAGAATAGATAGAAAAGCCCCCACAATAAGAGGGCCCTAACTTTTTGTTTTATTTAATAAGCCCCTATTGAATATTTTAACTTAACAAAATAAATAAATAAAAAGTCTTAAAATCTCCTTTAAACTTTTTGAAATTTCCATTAAATGCAAACAAATTCAATTTTTCAAAAAAAATTGTTGGCCTTCCAACTTTTTAAATCATAAAAATTCTTTTTTCTAGTCATATCCCTTTAATACTACTTTCTTTCTTTTCTTTACCAATTTTTTCTTATTTTTCGAAACCATAACATTTTGAATGTCTTAGATAGTTTTATTCTTCCTCCGAGACTCTCATTAACTCACATGTGCTATTATTATAACTTTTAAAATTGTAAATTTACACTTATTTTAGAGATAAATACATTTTGCACCCCCTTAGCTTTGAAGGTCTTGACACTTTACACCCCGATCTATTATTTTTGTCATATTGCACCTACCGACTATTGATTTTCAGACACTTTGCATCATTCGTTAAAAATTTTCGTCAATTGAGATGTGATTTATTCTTTGGTCTCGAAAATTATAATTTTACCCTCATAAAATGGTCACTGCCAAACAAAAATATGGGGATAAAATTGTCATTTCACACGTCAAAAATCATTTTATTCAAAATTAATCGAAAATTTTAAGGGAGGATTCAGACTCCCATAGTTAGAGGGTGCAAAATGTATTTAACCATTTATTTTATATTTGTTGTAGTTATCAATGTTTTAATGAAAAAAATTGAGAAATTGAGATTAAGTTTAACAAAATTTGAGTGTGGAAATTTTGAGTATTAGGGTCTGTGAAAAGGTTATGGGAATTGGTGAAAAAGTGAAGAGAGAGAAATTTTTTAATAAATATTATAATAATAAAAAATTATTTGATTAATTTTTTAATATTAACCCCAAATAATTGGGGTTCAAACAATCTATAATTTTATTAAATGTCATTTTTTTTGTTTAGGATAATTTTCAGATATTTAATATGTCTAATAAAAAATGTGAATCTGGATATAAAAAAATTAAAAATTAATTTAATCTCAAAAAGTAGAAGGAAACAATTTTATCCACGTACGCTTCAAAAGGTGACTTTTTATAAGAGGATTTCGAGTTGATCCGTAATCAAATATAAAAGCGGACAAGTATCCCCCCAGAAAAATCTAAAGAAAGGAAAAGTTTTCTCCCATTGGTTTGCTTTGCTGGTCAAGCCCACTAATGAGGCCCATGAAACCATCGGCATGTTACTGAAACCGGGCCCACGCTGGGCTTGTCATTCATGAGAGCCGCCAATGCTGGGCGGAGGGCACAGTCCAAGTGGCCAACCCCCAAGAAGACCGCCGCCGCCGCCGCTTAGCACCAATCCGACGATACATGGATGAAGACGTTATGCAATGCCCTCTCTCTCTTCCCCAACTCTCAGGCTCACGCATGAAACTTTTCGCACCAGACCACCCAACAAGACACGCCCATTCTCCAAGCGTCCCTGCATTGTCCAATCCCTCTTTAACCTCGCCTCCCAAGGCCATCTCTCCCAGGCCATCTCTTCCCTCGATGTCTTAGCCCGCAAGGGCATTCGCTTGCCCTCCAAATCTCTCGCCTACCTCTTGCAACAGTGTGCGGACTTCAAGTCTCTTAAGCAAGCCAAATGCATTCACCTCCATTTGAAGCTCACCGGGCTCAAGCACCCCACAACGTTTTTATCGAACCAGTTAATTGCTACGTACTTCAGATGCGGCGATGAGGTCGAGGCCTGCAAGGTATTTGATAAAATGTCTGCGAGGAACTTGTACACTTGGAATTATATGCTTTCTGGGTATTCTAAAATGGGGATGATTAAGCCGGCTAAGAAATTGTTTGATAAAATGCCGGAGAAGGATGTGGTGTCGTGGAACACTATGGTGATAGCTTATGCTAAGAGTGGGTATTGTGATGGGGCTTTGATGTTTTACAAGGAGCTGCGGAGATTGCCAATTGGGTATAATGAGTTCAGTTTCGCGGGCGTTTTGACAGTCTGCGTGAAGTTCAAGGAAGTTAAGCTTACTAGGCAGGTTCATGGGCAAGTTTTGGTTGCTGGGTTTTCATCAAATGTGGTTATTTCTAGTTCGGTTCTTGATGCTTATGCAAAGTGTGGGAAGATTGGAGATGCGAGGCGAATATTTGATGAGATGACTGTGAAGGATGTCCTTGCATGGACCACCCTTGTTTCGGGATATGCTCAATGGGGGGACATGAAATCAGCTAGTGAATTGTTTGATCAGATGCCCGAGAAAAACCCTGTATCATGGACGGCTTTGATTGCGGGCTATGCGAGAAATGGTATGGGGCATGAAGCGCTTAAGTTGTTCTTGGAAATGATGATGCTTCAAATTAGACCTGATCAATATACATTCAGTAGTTGCCTTTGTGCTTGTGCCAGTATAGCTTCCCTTAAACACGGGAAACAGATACATGCCTATTTGATACGAACTTGTTTTAGACCTAATACTATAGTGGTGAGCTCTCTTGTTGACATGTACTCGAAATGTGGGAGTTTGGAAATTGGCAAGCAGGTTTTCAATCTTATGGGTGACAAGCAAGATGTTGTGTTGTGGAACACAATGATATCTGCCTTAGCTCAGCATGGCCATGGTGAAGAGGCAATGAAGTTCTTTGACGATGTGGTTGGGTCAGGGGTGAAGCCAGATAGGACCACCTTTGTTGTCATTCTCAATGCATGTAGTCATTCGGGTCTTGTGAAGGAAGGGATTCAGTTTTTTAATTCAATGACATGTGATCATTGCATCATGCCTGATGAAGAACATTATGCCTGTTTAATTGATATCTTGGGTCGAGCTGGACGTTTTGAGGAGTTGATGGAACAGCTTGAGAAGATGCCCTGTAAGCCTGGTGATCGAGTTTTGAATGCTTTACTTGGTGTTTGTAGAATTCATGGAAATATAGAGTTGGGAAGACAAGTGGCCGAACATCTAATTGCGTTGGAGCCTCAATCCTCTGCTGCGTATGTTTTACTTTCAAGCATATATGCCGTGCTTGGAAGATGGGAGTTGGTGGAGAAGTTGAGAGGGCTTATGGATGAGAGACATGTTAGGAAAGAGCGAGCCATCAGTTGGATAGAAATAGAAGATGAAGTACATGCTTTCACTGTAGCAGATAGATTGCACCCTCTGAAAGAAGTAATATACTCAAATTTGGAACATTTAGCTGGACAGATGGAAGAAGATTCTTCATTACTCAATGTCGAAAAATGAAAGATTTCCAATTTTGTTCTCTGCCAAGTGGTTTCTTGGGAGACAGACAGAAATTATATTTCCATCATGACTTGTAACATTTACTCTTTAAAAGTTGGCCTTCTGTTCCGATCAGATTCTATACAATCAGATCTCTCCCCAGTGATATACTCGTGGGGGTTTTTTATTCCAAAATCACATTGTTGACTCCATGGAAGATATTTTGCTTCCTGTTGTATCATTGTCTTGTCCCATTGCTTCTTCAATAAAGTTGGTAAAATGTTTTGTGAAGCTCTAACTCCATGTCTCGGGCATTTGATCATCACATGAAAAATGCAGCATTTCTGTAGACCGTGAGGCTTCAACACTTGGGTTCAGGTGGCATGTTTATACATATGAAGGCTATGCCTTTTCCAAGTGGAACGAAACGGGCAGTTTCTAAGTTATTCTTACAGTGCATAACCATGTCAATTGCACGCATTCTCCGCAATGCGATATATCTGGCTTGCATAGTGTTGGGCTTAAATGGAAACCCAATCAACTGGTCCTGGCTTGTTTGATTCGTAACTTGACTTCCCACTTTTGCCAAACAAGGTGACCAAGCCGATGTAACATGCCTGGCCTTATTCTGCTATTATCCGTCTTTTTTTAAGTTTGGAAACCTTAACGGAGCATTTTTTGTAAGTTTTATCTCTCCCTGCATCAATGATAATTGTAAACCACTATGGATACATCCTGTTCTTGTTATGGTATGAAAATCTTCTTAGGCGAATATAGTCAGACAACACTCTGTTCACTTCAAAGTTGAGGAGACTTTTTTTTTCCTGTCATAATTTGGAAAGAGCTTATTCATTATGTTGACTGAAATCCAAAGCCTTAAGTGATGATAAAATTCCTTCATAACTGTTAAGTAGGTGGCCAAACGTTATTACGTTTTCTTTTGTTTTCCATCATTTGGACCGGAGTTACTTCTGATCTTTCAGTAGTAAATACCAGACAATACCCTGTTTTGACTCCTCAAAAGACCAGCATCCAATTCTACTTACAGTGCTTATACCTCTTACAATATCTTGCTTGTCTGTACTACTAAACGATCAGATTTAATATCAGGTTCTGAGTGCCAATTTGTCACCAGAGAGACGCAAAAACAGAAGGAAAAAGAAGTATTTTAGTTGAAGTATATTGCAGAAAGTGGAGTGCTGTCGTGATATTGCAATGTATCAAGGAGATTGTGTGTTTCTATTGGTGCTTTTGAGATGCAAATTTACAGATTTCTTTGTGTCAAAAAAGATACATCTCTTATTTTCTTGTTGGAACAACTAGAGAAACAATATTGGTGCTAGAGAAAATTGGTATGAAGTCATCGAGAGGAATTCGGGGCTGAAACCCTGAGAAAAGTCATGGCTCATGGCTGCTCTTTTCACCTTCTTTTTCTTCCAGTGGAATCACTCTTCAGAATTACACTGCAACTTTACCATAACCCTAATCATTATTCATTAGTGACCGAGCTACAGATTCTCAGTGGACAGGGTAGGCCCACGAAGATCCATTATATTGTTCAAGTGGCCGGCCTTCCACGTCATTCATCCTAATCTGATAATAATGCCACCCATTTGCTTTCTGCTTCCTAACTCTGTTCATCGATCCTTGAGGCTAAATAAAAGGAGTAGGTCCAAGGGATGTGACTTGTGACAAATAAAGATACCCACAATTTAATTGCTGGATCTTTGGGTAGAAATGGGTACCTTTGTTAATAGGGTAGCACGGGAAAATCTTGGTTTTTTGTAAGGTTAACAGTTGGGGGTTACTTTGTGAGAGGTCGGTGGAAGTTTCCTGTAAATCTCAGAAATGCTCCTTCATAGTTCATCCAACGGAGCTGATTGATCAATTGAGTGCTTTTCCGGTTGTCCTATCCTATTTATTTGTTTATGGATTTATTCCATTTGTTAACTTTACTAGTTTTCAAAGGCCATGACTACGAAAATTTCCTTAAACCATGGGCATAATTAAGGGTGCTACCAAAATTTTACCTCTTCTAAAATTTTAACACAATTAAATATTACAATATAATCTCTCTCTCCCCATCAAATCATTACTATTTACTACAAAAAAATATAAAAAATCATCTCTCTTCACTTTTTCACTAAACTCAATATCTAAAATTTTAACACTAAAATTTTACAACACAAACACAACCTAAGTGTTTTGATTATGTGGTGGTTGAACCACTTACGAGTAGGACCCATCACCCATATGAATTATTTATATTCTACGGCCACGCTGTCCTCGTTAGGCTCACAGAGAGCTAAGACCTCGTTTGTCCTTATTTCATCATTTCTGCAAAGATAAACGCATTTGCCAATTGTTTGCTTCAAGTACGACTAGGATCGTCTAGCTTTGCAAGGCGACTCTGTATTGGAGAGTCGAAGTAGCTTTTAATTTTTGTTAAGATTCTCGTTAGATTCCATGAGAGTAGGACATATGTAGTGAAGTTTCTTCAAGCAATTCAGAAACAAAGCTTGCAAACTGATCAAACAAAGCAAAAAAACCAGATCGGGATGTTTGGACAGCCATACAAGTGAAGCAACAAAAGAGAAAATCCCGAGTGTGACTCCACCAATAATGCAATCATAAAATAAAGACAACGCACGTCCCATCACGAGCCAGCAATCTTGAAGACAGAATTGAGAAAAGGTAGAGTAGAAGCGTAGGCAATCTCTTTGTACAGTTGAAGGGGTCTCATATATACACTATATAAAATCCCATCGGACGTTACAATGCATCATATTATAACCCATAAACCCAGTATTTTTTATTTGTACAGAAACAGAGTAAAAGGAAAGACGGAGGAGAAGGAGAAGAAGGACGCAGACTTCTTTTCCTTCTTAATATTGAAAATGGGTTCCCAGGTCTCCAAACAAGTGGAGCGACGAAAGGCAATCTCAACGGAGAAGAAAACTCTGTGTGATCTCGAAGATAACTGTGGGGAGGAGTCTCCGGGCTGTGACTATAGGCCTCCAGATAGAAAGAACTGGATGTCTGGCCTCAACCCAGAGAAGATTCAAGTGAATCAGATAGTATGGCCTGGAACCCATGACTCTGCTACCAACAGGATTGGCTTCCCGTGCATCTCTCGCCCTTTTGCGCAATGCCAGTCTTTGTCTATCTATGGCCAGCTTGTGAGAGGCACGAGGGTGATTGATATCAGGGTTCAGGAGAATCGCCGGGTCTGCCATGGAATCCTTGTCACCTATAATATTGACGTTGTCATCAAAGAAATCAAGAGGTTTTTGTCGGAGACAAAGTCGGAGATCATAATCTTGGAGATTCGTACAGAGTTTGGGCACCAGGACCCTCCTGAGTTTGAAACGTACCTGGTGGAGCAGCTTGGGGACTTTCTGATTCACCAGGATGAACATGTCTTTGGCAAAACAATTGCAGAATTATTGCCGAAAAGAATTATTTGTGTATGGAAGCCAAGGAAGTCGCCTCATCCTAAGCCTGGGAGTCCCTTATGGAGTGCTGGGTATTTGAAGGACAACTGGATTGACACAGATTTGCCATCCACAAAGTTTGAGAGCAACTTGAAGCACTTGAGTGAACAACCGCCGGTTTCATCGAGGAAGTTCTTTTATAGGGTGGAGAATACAGTCACACCGCAGCCTGATAACCCAGTGGTGTGTGTTAAGCCAGTGACAAAACGGATTCACAAGTATGCTAGATTATTTATTACTCAGTGTTTCTCCAGGGGTTTCGCGGATCGGTTGCAGATCTTCTCCACGGATTTCATAGACGAGGATTTTGTAGATGCATGCGTTGGGGTTACATATGCAAGGGTTGAAGGGAAAGCCTAAAATTTCTACGTTTGTGTATTTCTTGTTCTCGTTTGATAGATGCATCACTATCTTGCATTTCACCATTCTCTGCATCATAAAATTCAGTTGGGTATTGTCGTTGGGATCTGCTGTGAAATTGTTTCTGTAATGTTATATGATGTATAAAGCACTTGACAGTAATAATGATATATATTGGGAGAGTTCTTTTGGTTTGAAGGAATACTGATGGGTAAGCAAGAATTTCGTCTCCTCTTGCTTTGGTTTCACTACCGTTGACAGCTCGAAAATCTGGGCATATACGTATCTGAATCTGTCTGGCTTGATTTTCAATTAGGGACCCTTGGTGGTCAGGTTAGTTCCATTGATGAATGCCTTTGTGCGTGATGCTTTGTTGATTGATACAATTTTATCAGTTATCTAAAAGTTCAGCATGATACAATCATATCGCATGGTACGAAACAAAATGCTTGCCATGATAGCGTAGTATGGACATAAAAAACCAGACAGGAACACATGACTTGTTTATGCTGAAGTACCATGTGCTAAAGGAGAGGAAACATCAAAAGGTAGGGTCAGTAAGCGAAACAAATATGTGGTTCCAAACAAGGCTACGGGTAAGAAGAATGAAAAAATCGGAGAATGTACAACAGAACCAACCATTGCTACTCAACAGCATTTTGGTTTAAATATAAGAGCTTTATGTCATACCCTGTTCAGACTGGCGAAACTCTATGGTGGCCTTCTATCTACAGAATTTAGATCTCAAGACTCCCTCTAATGTCTGAATTATTGATGAGAATGCTCCTGCACGAAAATAGCCCACAATTTAATAAAATTGTTCCACGAAATAGCTTGGACAGGCATATCAGGTCAACGACATAAACAATGCAGAGTAGTGCTCAATATTGGACAACCACAGATACAACCTCAGTATATTTTATCTAGGTTGTGTTTGTGTTGAAAAATTTTTGGTATTGGGTTTTGTGAAAAAGTGAAGAGAGAGGTAATTTTATATATTTTTTGTAATTTTTTATATTTTTTGATGGGAGAGAGAGAGATTATATTGTAGTATTTTATTATAAGTTGGTGAAAAATATTGTAATATTTTTGGTGCAAACGCACCCCTAGTCTATCATGCCACTTTATTGCAAGTTGCCTCGCTCTTCAGTTAAAAATTTTCTAATCTCCTTGCAAGAGGCAATCGGCAAGATTGAAGGGAAACAAAAATTTAGGATAGAAAAGAGTAATGTCTGCATCACAACACTTGAGGAATGATCTAGATTTAATGGAATTTTAGTACGAGAAAAGACGAGTCACAAACTATAGACGGAAGTAAAATGAGAACAGTGAAGAAGACTCATGGCCAATAGACATTACTCACTTCCAAAAGAAGAGGGGAGGGGGGAAGAGAGAATCAGTAAAAAGCTTCTGTTCGTCTTCCCCTCAGATGTGATACAATGTTATAGAGAAAAAGGGCAGGTTAGCAATATATCTGGAAGACATTTATACTGTTTATGCTTTTTTATAGTCATATAACACTCACTACCCATATGGGCTTGAAGTCATTGAACCAATTGCTGAACCCTCTGCCCCTCATTTATGAAAGGAGACACTATTAGGTTTAAAGACCTTTGGCAAAATACTAACCATTGCTTATTAAAGAGTTCCAAGATACAAGGTGCATCACAAGATGAGGGCAAGGGCAAGAAGAGTGTAGACAGTAAGGTGGGAAAAGGAGCAAAGAAGATATACAAAAGAAATGGCCCTAAATAGAGGAGAGTGGACAAAAAAGATTTACATATGCAGAGCAGTATTGATAAAAGAAGAATATTGTTGAGAATAGCCCGAGTTGAACCATATGTTTCCAGAATCTTTCACGATGTGGAAGACTTCAGAGCATGAATAGACACTAGAATAAGAGCCCTTTTCTACAGTACAAGTCAGATTTGTAAAATATTGAAGTCAGACGAAAGAACCTGACGCAGGGTTATCTCTATTCTGTAATGATCCTTTAACCAGAAGTGTCCCTGGGATTTGCTGAAAAACCTGCAAATTTGATCAAATATTAATATGAATCTCAATATCAATGTCATTAATGAAGCAGAACAGGGAGGTAAGTTTACCACAATGCGAAAACCTAAGCTATCCAAGGGTGAGTTATTAGAGGTCTCTGGCAAATGTCGACAACTTGTAGCTTCATCAAGAGGTTGTGACTCATTCTTCATGATTGCATTGCAGAGGTCATTTGATAGGGATATCTGTTAAAATGAGATTGTGCCGCATCTTAGCACAAAATGACATCACATACAAAAGATTTCAGATGCTATGATAGATCATCAGTTATAAACGTACGTCAACCATAAATGAGGAGACATTCAATTCACAGGATCCGCCACTAGTACAGAAGAAAGACTCGATCGATTGCAATACATGAATTGCACTGAACTGGCGTGGAAGACCCTACGAAATTGAAAAGAACGCAGTGTGGGATGTATTAGTAGTAGTAGGAAGAAAAACATAAAATATGAAATGAGTACACAGAGCTAAATCAATGCATACAAAAGCTCATATGGAACACAAACACGAGTGCACCTTTAGTAAATATATCGAGGTCTGCCAATGCATAACTCGGCCTAACCTTTCTTTTGAACCTATCGCTTGGCTGCTCATCCATGAAGAAATGGAACATGCATACTTCAAAATTTACAGACGTGATGACTCATTGATCTCTATGTTTAGACCAAGTGAGGAAAAGGATAAGCTGTTCTTCATTTCGGATCCCGATTACCAATACAGAAACCTAAAATTGGAAAACATTTTTGGGCACAAACATAGAGGAAAAATGCTATACCTTTTCATCTTCAGGGATGGAAGCCAAGCCTAAGACAAATTTATGGGACACAGTGGATCTCGAATGGTCTTTCTCACGATTTCATTCAATGATCTTATAGGAGCTTGTTCTCCCAGGTTATGTCTTGTTTTGTAATTATTTGTGACCAAATAGAGAAATGGGGAGAGGGGGTCTGGCTTGAGAGGCCAGATCTTCACATGGCCATGTAATCCCACAAGAGCTTACCACTGCAATATTACTAAATCCAGCTAGAAAAAAGTATTCAGGGACCAGACCTCAAGCATGAAAGAGATGATATTCTTCTGTGCCACGCGAGGTGATATCATCTTTCTCGTTGGAGGGACAAAAGACCAAGCAAGCCCCCACCGACATGTCTTGCCTTGGACAAATTCTGTAGTCTTTACTATGGTGACTCCAACCTCCCAAAGCTTTGATATTAGGAACTTGAGGTTCGATTTTCTGCCGACCATTGAAGTGTACCACCTGCACAAACATATACATTTCAGCTAAAGTATAGGTCGACACATGGCTGATTAATAAGAATGGTTAATACATGCACGGACAATACCGAAATGACTGTTTCAAAACAGCACTATCTTCAATAATACGTATTATAAATGCCCTTTCTCCACCAGGACAAATCATCTCCTCTGGAGTCCCACCACAAGAAGTTTTTGGATTCAGTCCAGCTTCATCCATGGTCTCAAAAAATGGAGGATTACACATGCAGAAGTCAAATTTCTCACCATCCTTGACCACTCCAAGAAGTACAGGTGGCCCCTGATACCTCTTCTTCACATCAGCATGCAGATCACATGAAGCTGCAAGCAAAGGATCTGCCTCCTCCCTAACCACACTTGAACTCAACTCTGCTATGCTTTCACAAAAGACAGATGCATCACCATGTTGATCTGCCACTGAAGAACTGTGTGGGCAATTTTCAACCTTTCTAATTTCTACAAGTGGGGAAATTTGAGGGTTATTTTTAACATTTTTCGCAGCCCACTCTAGTGCAATGTTAGTGATATCTGCAACAAAGATCAGCAAATTAAAGCACCATTAGATTCAAAATAGGATTTAAACAATTTTTCAAAATCAGATCTGATAAACAACCACCACGAAAATGAACAATTACCTGACCCAACAAAACTCCACCCAAGAAGAGATGCACCAAGAAGTGGGTAAATGCAGTTGGCTCCAGTCCCTATATCAAAACCCCTGGCGTTATTTGCACTGGTATTAGTCTTAGCAATGATCTCTGAGACGAGAAGATCTTCAATCCAATGGATATAATTGCATCTGTTGGGCACTGTAGGGCAGAGCTGCCCATCAGGTATCCACCTAGCACATTGAAGTCGCATAAGATTATGATTACTCCAGTAAAACTGGTAAGCTCCATTGCATCATAGGTAGCAACTGAAGGATAAAAAACATAACGTAGTAGTGCATTTTAAGGTTTATGGAGTTCAATTTCAGATTTTCAAAATTAACAGAACTTCAAAATAGAGAAACGACGATAACTAAGAAGAATACTTACTTGCGCAGAAAAAAAAAAAAAAGAGAGAGAAGAAGAAGTATCGATTTGCAGAGACAGGGAACGCCTCTAATAAATGAACAGCCTCTATTTTCCAATTTCTTCATAAACAGAACGAAATAAAAGACGTGCACTAACATTTGCTCAGTTTTCTCAGAGACAAAACATTAACTTTCTAAGGAACTCCATATGAAATGCCACCCCAAAAGCATATAAACTGTAACGGAGTATAATTAAAGTAATACCACTGAATTCCATGGTCTTGGAGGAGCAGAACGCGGGTGAGCTCTCGGGT
The DNA here is from genome assembly GCA_963930655.1 of Myrica gale. Classification (NCBI taxonomy): domain Eukaryota; kingdom Viridiplantae; phylum Streptophyta; class Magnoliopsida; order Fagales; family Myricaceae; genus Myrica; species Myrica gale. The sequence goes on along the minus strand of OZ005606.1, from coordinate 7,734,997 downwards.
GGCATTGAAGTCGGTCCAGTCAATTCTGGGAAGACCGTCGCGGGTGTAGAAGACGAAGGGCTGGAAGGAAGGGTAGAGGGAGGCCAAGAGCGAGAAATCGGGTGGGTTTTCGGCGTACTTGTTTCTGGGATGGATGGTAGGTCGCTCCGATTCCCTCCTCCTCTTCTTCTTGCTCGGCATTTCTTCGGAGTTTCGGCGTATCCGATTCGAATTGGGGCCGTAGAGGTTTGTGCGGGTTACTTTAACGTCAAAATCGAAAACCGGTTCTAAATTAGCTCTTAAAGGAACGTTGGTACTTATTAGGTCGGCTGGCTCGCCGTGAAAGTTATAGAAAACTTTTGGCTTAATTATCTGGGAAATTGATGGTCTTTCCGTCAGTATATCGTTCATATGCTTAACGGACCTCTCTGACACGTCAGCAAATTTGAACGTGAGCGGTTGACCGGTACAAATTTGCTGACGTGTCAGAGAGCTCCGTTAAGCATATGGACAACAGACTGGCGGAAAGACCATTTCATTAAACAAAGAAAACTCAAGAATTAAAATTTTGAAGTTTGAAAGTGAAGACTAAAATGAAAAAGTGTCAAAAACTGAATGACTAAAAAATGAATTTCCCTAATTATCTATAGATATTTGAGTTTTAACAAATTAGTCTAAGAGTATACTTTTAAGCGAGTAGGTTCTATTATTTATTTTTTAGATATACATTTTTTTGTTTATAAAAAAAATTAATCCATTAACCGAGATGAGGTTTGAAAGAGATAATTTGATCATGTAAGTTTTCTGTTATTTAGCTAACTTTTAATAAATGAGAGACCAATCTATTTGAAGTTATACTTTAAATATTGATTTTTTAAAAGTCTATTACATGAATTATAGTAGTAATTAAGTCGAAATATTTTGGACAAAATAGTGATTTGGTATTCAGAGTAGATGTGAAAAATAATATAGTGATTTCAAAAGTCTACCTAGTTAAGCACTGATGTCGGCAAAATTTTGCAGAACTCACAACTCTAGCATCAGAATTCAGATGGTTTGGATGACAAAAAAAATAATTAATATTTAAAAAAAAACTCTTACCACATTTTTTACAAATTCTATTAAAAAACTCTTACCACATTTCTCTTTCTGCCCGCTTCTAGACCCCCTTTCTCTCCACTTTCTCTCCACTTTCATCAACCAAGCTGGCGACAGGTGTTCCCTTATCATGTGCAAAGATTTTCTCGGAGGTAAGAAAGAAAGAAAAAATTTCTCTCTGGCTGCTCTCTGTTGTTTAACCGAAACTTCTCCTCTAGCTTCAACAAAATGGCCCCCAGAAGCATCCATAACACCTCAACCAACCGAAGTTATATAGAAGATCCAAAGTCAATTTTCATGTTCAACATGAATGCTTGGAAAAAAAATTCTTGGATCCTTTTCTCAAGTAACATTCAAGGTAAATGGAATCAGGAAGATTAATATATGATATATCCCTTCTCGGTATTCCTGCTCCTGCATTTATGGAGTGAAAATGGAGTAGGACCCCCCCGAAAGAAAAGTAATCCTATCCATATAGACACAGTGAGCTGACTCAGCTCGTACAGCATCCAATGGATAAGCCTTTCAAAAAACAATATCCACCCTAACTTAAGTCGACCACGGTTAACCCCACACTGCGGCCTGTTTCTTTGTCCATTTCTATATAGTCTCCTTACCCCCTCCCCCATGAGTCCTCACTTCGAACTCTCAACCCAATAAGCTTTCTCAATGCTCGCCTCCTCATCCGCAAGCTCATTTATCCAGTGCCCTCTTCAGCTCGCTTCCTCAAAGACCACTCTTGGCAAACAACTACCTTATACAACACCTCCTCGTCTTAGATTTCGTTCTCGGAAAACCTCTGCTGCTTGTAGCGCAACAACAGAGGCAGGTCGGAGACCGCAGCTCAATTTTCGTACTGATCAGATGGCTTCGGCTGCTTCACTGTACGAGGTTCTTGGGATCCCCATGAGCGCGAGCTGCCACGAGATCAAGGCTGCTTATAGAAAGCTGGCAAGAATGTGTCACCCTGACGTAGTGTCCATCAAACACAAAGAAACATCGGCCAACGAGTTTATCAAGATCCACGCCGCGTATTCCACGCTGTCGGACCCCGACAAACGTGCTTGTTATGATAGAGAAATCTATAGCCATCGGCTACGGCCTTGCAGTTCCTCGACGATGGCATCTGCAGCAGCGATGGCGACGGCGATGTCGGGGTTCTCGGGGCGTACTAGAAGGAACTGGGAGACTGACCAGTGTTGGTAGCTAATTAGATGTAGAAAGATTAACTGTGTATTATCCTGTTCTCCACTTTCTGTGATCAATTTTTGGTTTCGATTGAAAGCAGAGTAGGGAGGTGTGAGAACAGGGAAAAACGATGCCGTTCCTTAGTCTTTCAAGAGAGGAGGGCCCTGTAAGGCTGTAAGTTGTTTCCACGTGTAATATATAATTTTGAATTTCTCTTTAAGCTCAACTCCTTTTTCTTTATTAGCTAAGGCTTCATGATTCCTTTCTCCTGCTTCTTTTTGTATTAGGTTTTTCGGTTGTTCTTTTCTTAACCATAGTTGATGGATATTTGCAGCCTAAGATTCCAATGGGTCAGGGATTAGGCGCTTATAGGGCAGACAATACAGTCAATACTTACTACGGATGGAGGTGGCAATCAGCCGTCTTTGAAAAACATTTGTTCAAACGGGAGCTGCAATTAACAAAATTGGGTTTTGGTTGGCTTATTGGTATGTACAAATAAACAACAAAATAAAAAGTACTAGAAACAATTAACCTAATGATAGTTTTATGTGTCTTAATCAGTTCTCCTAACTAGCAAACAAAAGACAAGGGACAATCAAGGTCTGAGAAGTGAGAAGTGTTGGTGTTTAGGTTCCAAAGTTTTAGCCTATAAAATAATCTCTTTTATTATAATAAATATAAAAATTTTATTCAAATTATTTCTCTTTATTTTTGTCATCAACTTTATAATTCAAAATTTTGCTATTCAAAGACCAATTAAGCGATTACAACTGTTAGTGGTGACTAACAGTGGCAATAGAGATGAGCTTACCCTGTATGGTGTCAAATGCTGTCCTCATTTGTAAAAATGTCGACAAAATTGGCCCACACGAATTCACTACAATTGGAGAATCTACAGAGTACATTGAATGTGATCCATCCTAGGTTTCCAGGATGTTTTTACTTCATGGTTTCTGGTTAGTTTTCCAATTCCTTCTGGCCTTTGGGCACTCTGCAGTTTCAGTTGGTCGGTGCAAGTTTGTCAGCAAGGCGAAGAGCACGAGGCATCAATCGCTAGGCCTTTGCCGGCAAAGTATGCATTCTGTATTTGATGGAAAACCTTTCATTGGAGGCAACCTCAAATGTACACCCACGCTTTCGTGTGATTCTGTTATGTTGTTCAGAATAATCTGTCTCAAAACCAGGAAAGGCTCACATGCTAGAGGCTTTGTGCGCCCCAAAGTAGGAATTGTTTTGAATTATTAACAAAAAAATGAAAAGCTTGCAATAAAATATTAGTTAAAATGAAAAGCTTGTTATCAATCAATCAATCAACCAACGGCCAACTAACAGTCTCATTCAACAAACATCGTCATAGGCCACAAAACAGAGTATCAGTTCTGGGCCCTTCTCTTATCTCGAACCAACCGTGTCCGAGTCGTTGTCGCGTCACAACTCTTTAGAAACCCAAATATTTTTTCCAGCTGAATTAATGTCCTCTGGAAGAGTTTCCATGAAACTAGGCAAATTCCAATTGAATACGGCACAGGGTTTCAAGAGATAAAACTTCTAAATGGTGTGTTTATCCGCTAATTGACTTTGAAAGCAGTAAAAGAAACTACAATTTGTTCGTTTCCTCTCCCTTACCAATTGAATGGTAAACCGTTGTTGCCATCTTCAACTAGTGGGGTCAGTCTGATTATTTGTTGGAAAAATGACAGCTTTTAAAGACAGGATAATGGATTGGCTCTACGTGGTTTGATTGTTGTGATGCGAGATGACACTCGGAGCCGTCATCTGGTTCATATTCATCGACATCCCTATGCAATTATCTCTGAAAATTCAATGGGACAATACATATTCTTCTGTCCTCCGAGGGTCACTAATTCAAACCCGTCTCTCTCGTTGACTGGTTGTTTAGGGTATGGATATACCTTCCAGAACCAATTAAAACACAGACAGAACGTCATGCTTTGGATATCAATCTCAATTATGTTTATGTTCATGTATGTGAACAATTTGCTGCTTGATGCTATATATTGTCGGAGTTCAGATGTATCATGAAATTTAGATTCGTATAGCTTCAATTATCGCGTGCAATGCTCAATCGAATAGGTAATGGAATGCTTTTTCCCCGCTAAGCAACGGTCTTTTTTTTGTGTGGGAACTAAGCAACGGCTATGTGAATCAACGTGTAATTTGATTCGCATGATCTGGTTTGATGGGCCGAATCGGACGGCGTGCTCTAGTATGCCCAGGGTAGGTAAAAGTCTGATCAGCCCAATTTTGGGCACGAGTTCATCGAAAGCCTTTCGAAATTTGAACCCATAAGGGTACGATGTATGGAAAGCCTTTTCAACTAGGCCCCAGCTTCCTTGAATAAGACCGGCCCGATTTCGGAAAGGGAACAGTAACTAAAGAAAAATTTGTCCAACAAAATAAATTACAATTTGAGACAATGTCGTTGAAGATCCTTAGGGTACAATTTAATTGAGCGTTTCATTTGAAAATATGGAGAATACTAATTAATACATGCAATCAAGTGTTATTATATATAATATGTCTCTTTTTATCTTGTAAAAAATAAATATATATGCAAATCAATAGAAATTAAGTCCTAGTTAAAGAAATGTATTGACGTAACATTTATAGATTGTGTCTTTTCCTTTATGTTTTCATTCATCGTATCTATTAATTGATCTGTATACAGTAGTTGGTTTCACGTCATGAGAGTGGTCCAGTGTAAAATTGTACTAAAATTTTGTGAGCTAGCTTAACTCGAATCATGTGAACCTATTGCATCACACTCTCCTTCTACAGATATTGCAGATTCCGTTTGAGTGTAGATGGTGAAGAAAACACTACAATATAGGATCTTACATGTAGAGAAGTTGCCCGCTAGCAGCTAGCTGTCGTAATTATGCATCGATCTCTTAGACATAAAACCCAAATGCAATTACGGCTAAGGAAATTTTTCAGAGACAAACATGCCAACTATAGAGACAGATCAGATCATGCTTTGTTATCTTGCAGATATCTATGCCAAGTGAGCACATTGACAAAATGAATTGTAATTGCCCATCTCTTGTCGAGACACTTCCAGCTCTCTTTGTATTGCTTATACGGAATGCTCTTTGACCTTGGATCAATTACTTGGAGAAGCGACAGCAGCAGCCCGCGCACTGGAAATTGCTCTCGAACCAAATTGGCCCTGAATCATCTTTGAGACTGACTCACGATAACTCTGGTTAGACATTACAACGATGGAATTGAAGTCCTGCTGGAAGATTGAATCTTTGGTTCTTTCCATCCTTAAATGCCTTTCATTTGGAGCATCCTCTTTGGTCATTCTTTTGGATACCTCGTAGACTAAGTCAGCAGGCACATCTATTAGCTAAATGGGCTGTGGATTCTCATTCCTATGATACTGTGATATTAACTCTTTACCAAGGGATATCGTCACTTGTGACGCCTTTGCTCTATAATTCTTATCCAGTGAAACGAAGTTCGTCTTATTCAGAAAAAAAAAGAGTACAGTGAAAAGGAACTTGTTGGGATCCATGCATGCTAATGGTCGTTGAAAAATTCAGATTAGATATAAACAATACCTAATGCTCGAGCTAGGCAGCAAGTGTAAGCCAACAAGACTAGCTAATCTATGAATTGTCCATTTGATTCGCTCGAGCCAGGCAGTGGACATAAGACAAGCAAACTTAATTTCTCAATTAAAAGTCACTCCATTCGCCCCAGCCAAACAGCGCACGTCTAGCGAGCTAAAGCTCTCCGTGAAGATCCACATACGTCGCTCTAGCCAGATATCATATTTATAGATATATATTTTTATTTACATGTATTTTTTCATTATGAATTTTTAAATAAGCTCAAATGAGCCGAGTCAAGCTTATACGACATTTATTCACGAGCCTAAACTGAGTCGAGACGAGTTTTATTGAGTTTGTCTCGTTTAATAATCGAACTAAAAATGATGTTTGAACACGGCTCGTTTATTAAATAAGTTGAGCTTATACAAGTCAAGCTCGAGTTGTTTTTGAACAGCTCAGTTCAAAGACGAAGCCAAGAGGGGTCACGGCCCCTAACCCTCCCAAAATTGGCTTAAAAAAACATTTTTTTTAGTATTGTAATGGATTTTGACAATTTATTTATGTTTTATTCATTTTGGCCCCCTATCAAAATATTTTTTTAAACAATTAGCCCCCCCAAAAGTGGCTTCATTTCTGGCTCGATTCATTTATAGCCCTACGCCTATGCAATTCCACCTGGAAATGATAATCCCCTAGCATATGTAACCTCCGCAACTTGCAGATAAGAGTATATATCCAATGCTGTCGGGCAAACATTATCGAATACGACAATAAAGATCTAATAGGAAAGTTCTAAGTAAGAAAGGCGAACCTAATCATTTGTGCTCCAGTTTGCCATCTTTTGGCATCGAAGGTCACCTTGTGCTGCTATCACTTCTCATAAAAGTACACATCTTATTGGCATCAGGTTGGGTAATTTATGTTTCCTCGTGTAGATTTATGTGTTTGACCTGTGAACTGCAGAAAGCTCTGTTAATTTCGTAATTCAACCAACCGGGTATATATATGCGACATATATCACAGAAGCTATATATACAGGAGGTAATAGCTCGCTCATGCTGATGTGTTGAAGTACGGTGGAAGGGCTGCAATGGTGGTTTCTTCCTTTCGAAGCAAGTTCTTGTCTCCGTGTAGGTTCTTGCTAAAGATCTTTCACAACATCATCCAATTGGGAGGTTAGATTCGCGGAGAAAATGGCTTGGGGCCTGGCCCCTGGGGGGAGGATGTAAGAACTCCACGGATGTCCTCAAAACAAAGATCTCACGACGATGAAAAGTGGAGATCCTTAGGGGGGGAAAAACAGAAAATAACTGTGGAAATTGAGGGAAATGGTCGACAATTGGGTACATAGGCAATGAGTAGATTTTCACGGGACCGTACCCGATTGGACATAACCAAGCAGTGGCAGAGGAATGGATCAACGGTACACTGATCATTGGTCACGACATGTTGGTCCTGTCCTTCCATTTGAATGGAATCTTCAGTGAACTTTCCATGGGTTCCTGTTGGGAGCAGATGCAAACAAAGAAAACTGGCCAATTGCCAAGTTGAATCTCCTGCATCTTCAATCATTCAGCACATCCACGTTAAAAAAAAAAAATTCTGGTAGTGTTACCCGTGATGATTCATCTCATTTCTGTTCCACACATGGCATACGTGCGCACTGATTTGGCCAGATTGATCAAGTGGGTGATTGGGTTTTGCCTATGTACCGCCTCTTGCAAATATAAGGATCCCTAATCCATCCACTAAACTTTAGCATATGAGTGTCAAAGTAACCACATAACGCCATTTCGTGGTTTGGTGAGAGTACTCCAGCCTTACCCTGTGAGTGTGTGTTGGTTCTTTTGGAATTGGTGCTGCATCATAAAGGCATGAAAATTTTGATTACGAGGCTCTTGCAACGAAATAGGGATGTAGTTTTTCAAGCTGCAAGCTGCCATGCCAACAAGGCCTTCCAAGGAATCTCGTGTAACTGTACATTTTGCTTAAGCTGGACATTTTCCATTTCATTTCAGTTGAATAATTCGTTGCTAACAGAAGACACTTGGGGGGCAGAAAATGATAAAAAGACGCTCGTAGAGGGCCTGGCCGTAGAGTGTTTTACCCATTTCACTCTAGTGTTCCCCGTCCTACTGTTTCACTGACTCACTGTGCGCATAGGGATCAATTAGTACTGATAGCTACTATATTTATGCCGTATGCACTTCTTCTGTGACAACTAGAAAGCTCCATAGCCAGCACTCATGGAGATGAGTCCAAAGCGTCATTATGAGCCTTGTACTTGAATGGGCAAGCACGCGAATATCGAATAGGATCAGTGCCATGGTAGCTCAGAAGCAAATGGAATTCGGACGTCACTCTGCCTCAACCTAAGCAACTCAGATCACAAACGGGTTTTTGACGAGTGTAGCTAGGAACAGCAGTGGGTACGAGAGAGAAGAGAAAGTAACTGGTAAATTTACTGTATATCGGTCTGGTGACCGACTTCATTTTGGGGATCGAGATTTGTAGGTCCAATTATTCCATCATATGTGTGGCTCTGTGCACTCAGTGATGAGGAGAAGAGTAAAAGGCAGTTAGTTATGTCAGAGGTAAATCATGCTGGTATTTCTAAAGAAAAGAAAAGAATATTTTGCGGCCCTTTTTTCAAATCGAAGACATTTAGAGGGTCGGAAGTTTTTTTTGAGAAATTTTAGTTGATATTAATATTATTGGTATGTGTGTTTTAATTATTTTTATGTAGTATTAAAAATAATATTTGATTGTAAAAAATTTATGTATTATGTGAATTTTGTTTAACCAAACACGTCCTTAGCGTACATTTTGACACATTGTCATCACTCATCGTCTCCTTTTTACCAAAGCCAGAAGAAGTGACACTTCGTTACCCTACTGTCACATCAGAGTACATTGTAATGACCAAATCGTGAAGGATGTTTGAAAGACAATTGAAAGTAGGTATATATATAGGCTCGGTTTGTGGTGTAAAATTTTACCCCCTCTAAAATTTTAACATAATAAAATATTACAATATAATCTCTCTCCCCATCAAATCATTACTTTTCACTACAAAAAATATAAAAAATTATCTCTCTCCTCACTTTTTCACTAAATCCAATACCTAAAATTTTAACAACACTAAAATTTTACAAAACAAACTCACCCATATATATATTATATATATATGTATGTCCGCCGCACGCGCCGCCGCCGGTTTCTGTCCGTTTTGTAATAAACCCGTTTGGGTCGGCCCCTGTGTTTCGGGCTCGTTTGTTGGTCTGTTGTAGCCTGCTTGGGTCTGCCCCTCTGTTTCGGGCTCGTGTTGTGTCGTGTTTTCACCCGTTTGGGTTTGCCCCTCTGTTTCGGGCTTGTTGTTTGTTTTGTCTCGTGGTTGTCTGTCCGCCCCTTCTGTGGGCTTATCCGAGCCCTTGTGGCTTTTATCCGACCCTTTGTTGGGTCTCGCTCCGCGTCGTTTGTGGCGCTTTACCGACTTGTCTAGGTCCTAGTAGCTCTGCCTACTATGTCCGGTCATCACTCCCTCTGCCCTGCATGGAGTATATAATGGTTCCTCTGATTCGTCCGAAGGTCTTGCTGGTTTTCTCTGTCTTGTCTGTCCCGTCTGTCCTGTTGTCTTGTTGTATTTTCGTTTTGTTTTCTTGTTTTTAATATATAGGTTCTTTTTTCGAGAAAAAAAGAGTACTGCATGTGCTCATTTGTAATTTTGTACCACGACAAAACAAGTGAGTTATGACCCTTCTACATCAAAAGCTACTATATTGTATCTTTTTGATAGGCGCCTTTACCTGTATTAGCTTTTAAATTCTATGGATTAAATTAGTTATCTCTGCCACAACATTTAGAAATTGCAGGAAAATGATGGCATGCATGGCCGTTAATGTGATATATATAGTCCTAGCTAGTCGGCAGCATAAGAATTAAGAACTCTGAAAAGGACTCCTAATCTTATTCCTATCTTTACTTTACATCTGATATTCTCTACTCTACCCATAGAATAACAAACACAGAACTCTTATTTCATCACTGCGGAATGTCGTGTTTCTCAATCTGTTACTTCATCTATTTAATTCCAAGACCCCATGTAGCACGATATGGATTTGTATGGGCTCCAGCCAAAAGTTGTTTGACGCGTAATAGAGTGATAATATATAGGGATAAATACAAAATCAATTAAGTGATATACGCGAAAATTGAATTAACTCGTAATAAGAAAATCATAAAATTAATTTATGTGATTCCATTTTTGTTTGCAGTTGATCCTCCATCAGAGACTAATTTTATCCATTTCTGAAATCATAGAGACTAATTTTATATTTTTCTTATCATGATGACTAATTCGATTTTTGCCTATAGCGAAGGAAGGGGTAGACATCACTGGTTTAGTGACCGTACGTGAATTGAAGTTGGAGGAAGAAAATGGCTGGAATTCAGGCATTATTCGGAATGTCTTTGTTGAGGATACTGCAAATGCAATTTTAGCATTGCGCATAGCTGAAGTTGGGGTAACTGATTCAGTGTTTTGGTTCCTGGAAGGCTCGGGTGAATTCAGTGTCAAGTCAGTGCATAGGGCCCTCGGGAAGCGTAGGAACGCAGTAGTCTCTTCTTCTCACTTCTTTCAGTGGACTGATTTGTGGCACCTCCAAATTCATGATCGTTTGAAAAATGCTTTTGTGGAAAGTGGTATGGGATGTGTTTCCGACCAAGCTGAAGGTGGCAAACCGCATTGGCGGCCGGGAGCCATTGGAAGGGGAGATGATGTGCGTACTTTGTGGGGAACATCCCGAATCACTCCACCAACTGTTATTTTTCTGCCCTTACAGTAGGTCGATCTGGAGTGAATCTCCGTGGCAGCTAAATATTACAATGTTTGGAGAAGGGCTGGTTGAGAACTGGGTTCGATGCATTCTTCATCCCCATCGGTTGATTGGCATTCCTTTAGAAGATCAACATTTGTTTCAACTTTATGCGGTTAATGCAATAGACTTGATTTGGGCAGCTAGAAATGAGGTTGTACATGGAGGTAAGTTGTGCAATCCAAGGGAGCTTAGTCGACGAGTTCGGAATCTGAGTTGGGAACATCGTGCTGCCTGACAGAAGAAGTTGAGTCCGAGTAGGGTGTCGATATGGGAGCCTTCGCCAGAAGGAACAATCAAAGTTAATGTGGATGTTGCTATAAGAGATACCTTTGCTGTAATAGCTGCTGTAGCCCGTGACTCTCAGGGAGGTATTCAAAAGGCCGTGACCAAGATTATTAAAACAGTTGGACCATTGGAGGAGAAGCAGAGGCAACTTTATTGGGGCTTCAGCTTGCTGTTACTAATGGTTTTCGGGACGTGATCTTGGAAGGTGATTCTGCGCTGGTGGTCAAGGCTATTACATGCTGGTCTCAGCTATCTGAGTGGCGTATACATGCTATAGTGAAAGAGATGTTCGAAATTGGAAAAGGACTGTTGCGTTGGCAATCCAAACATATCTATAGAGGTGCTAATGAGATGGTGCACCACCTAGCTCGTTGGGCCGCCACTAAGTATTGCTTAGATGACAATCCCCGTTGTATTGATCATTATTCTTTGGATCTATCTTGGTTGTATGCAGGCACTGACTCTCCTTAATTTTTTGTTATTCTTAGTTGTTATTATGGAATAAGATGAGGTTTTGATTAAAAAAAAGGAACTATATAAAGAGAGAGAAGCGAGAAAAATACATTTTCAAAAAAAAAATAACAAATTTTCTCTCTATATTTTTTCACCTAATTCTAATATTTTTTTATTAAACAATTACATCAAATTATTTATCTCTACATCTTTTTACACTCCAACAAAAATTTAAAAATTTTACACAAAAACCTATAAAACTCAAATCTACATAAATATTCATAATTATATCAAAACCTTAAAATTTTACAATTTTTTACAAAACAAACATCCCATGTATATACACTAAAAAGGAGACACATAGCGGGTCTGGCCCAATAGTAAGGGTGAATTTGAACTTGCATTTTTGGTAGGTGCACAAGTTCAATTTTCCATTAGATAAATAATATAACTGCATTAAGTGGGAGTCACACATAATTTCTTCTCGTTACTAAAAAAGAAAGAAGAGCTCGACTACATGATATACAATAATGCCATATCATCAGTTGCCCCCCCCCCAACTGTTATTTACATGGTTTTGACAAAAATTAACATTTGACCCTCCTAAAATGTTAAAAACCATATTTAGTCCCTATATCTATAGTTTTTACAACTTAAATATTTGAAATTACATGGTTGTTAAATTTTAAGATTTAGTTTGAATCTTGACAATTCGTATTTTTTTTTAAATTCAAAGGTTTTAGATAATTTTTTTTCTCGTGACAATATATTTAACAATAAAATTCATAATGTGTCGTTTCTTGCAAGCATTCACTTGTTTTTATCCATATTTTTTCTATTTTCTCTATAAATTTAATTTGAAAAAAAATATTGAATGTTATAAATTTTGAGTTATTTATAATTCATGATCTTTGTTAATAATAACTACAACAAAAGTATATCTCTAAGTCATTAACTTAATAGTAATATTATTATGTCTTAAATTAAAATGTATTCTTAATAAATATTTTTATACTATATATTTCTATTAAATTAAAAAAAAAATTATGACAATAGCGAAAAGCCCAAAGATCGATTGTAATTCGTCAGCGTCAAAGTCTTCCAGGCCATTATTCCCCACGTACCTTATAGGCGCGTCAGAGTGTTTCACTCCGCAACTCAAGGTGTGTTTGTGTTGTAAAATTTTAGTGTTGTTAAAATTTTATGTATTGGGTTTAGTAAAAAAGTGAAGAGAGATACTTTTTTATATTTTTTGTAGTGAATAATAGTGATTTGATGGAGGAGAGAGAGATTATATTGTAATTTTTTATTGTGTTAAAATTTTAGAGTGTGTAAAATTTTAGGACTCAAACGCAGCCTCAAGCATCGCCTTTAAGTAAGGCCCCTCACACTCTATTGCTTTGTAACTTGTAAGCCAAGGCATATCGAAGGGGCTAGGGCTTGAGTTCTTTTCCTCTTGTACTGCAATTTTCAATTTATACCAGACAATTCGCCAACTCATGTATATATAACGGCGAAAAGAATGGCAGTTTTATCTTCTACGTTAAAAGTGGGAGGAAAACCCGTTTGACCATCACCAATATCTCCTCCTCAACACACACCGGCGGCGCCACCATCACAAATCACCGCCATAATTAGCCCCACCCACCTCCTCACCACCCCCACGTGGATGTAAATGCAAAATAGAGATCCAATCTCCAGAGTTCCCATGAAAAAGCGACAAAAACATTGCCATCTAAACCTAAGAGATCTGTTTAGGTTTTGATGTCACAGACATGAAAACAACCCTAGGAAGTTTATTCACTAGACAAAGGAAACGTGCATTCACAGTTTATAACGAACCCACCTCTCTCCTTTTCTGTCTCTCTTGAAAATTTTCAGAATTGGGGTTCTCATTCAAGATAACTCTGGTTAGACATTACAGCGATGGAATCGAAGTCCTGCTGGAAGATTGAATCTTTGGTTCTTTCCATCCTTAAATGCCTTTCATTTGGAGCTGCCTTTTTGGTCGTTCTTTTGGATACCTCGTAGACTAAGTCAGCAGGCACATCTATTAGCTAAATGGGCTGTGGATTCTCATTACTATGATACTGTGATATTAACTCTTTACCAAGGGATATCGTCACTTGTGACGCCTTTGCTCTATAATTCTTATCCAGTGAAACGAAGTTCGTTTTATTCAGAAAAAAAAGAGTATAGTGAAAAGAAACTTGTTGGGATCTAATGGTCGTTGAAAAATTCAGATTAGATATAAACAATACCTAATGCTCGAGCTAGGCAGCAAGTGTAAGCCAACAAGTTACAAGACTAATCTATGAATTGTCCATTTGATTCGCTCGAGCCAGGCAGTGGACATAAGACAAAGCAAACTTAATTTCTCAATTAAAAGTCACTCCATTCGCCCCAGCCAAACGGCTCACGTCTAGCGAACGAAAGCTCTCCGTGAAGATCCACATACTTCGCTCGAGCCAGATATCGTATTTATGAATATATATTTTTATTTACATGTATTTTTTCAATATGAGCTTTTAAATAAGCTCAAATGAGCCGAGTCAAGTTTATACGACCTTTATTCACGAGCCTAAACTGAGTCGATCTGAGTTTTATTGAATTTGTCTCGTTTAATAATCGAACTAAAATGATGTTTGAACTTGACTTGTTTATTAAATAAGTTGAGCTTATACAAGTCAAACTCGAGTTGTTTTTTAACAACTCAGTTCAAAGACGAAGCCAAGAGGGGCCATGGCCCCTAACCCTCCCAAAATTGACTTTAAAAAACATTTTTTTTAGTATTGTAATGGATTTTGACAATTTATTTTTCGTCTTATTCATTTTGGCTCGATTCATTTTAGCCCCCCAAAACTGGCTTCATTTCTGGCTCGATTCATTTATAGCCCTACTTAAGCCTATGCAATTCCCCTTGGAAATTATGATTAATCCCCTAGCATATGTAACCTCCGCAACTTGCAGATAAGAGTATATATCCAATGCTGTCGGGCAAACATTATCGAATCCGACAATGAAGGTCCAATAGGAAAGTTCTAAGTAAGAAAGGCGAACCTATTTATCATTTGTGCTCCAGTTTGCCATCTTTTGGCATCGAAGGTCACCTTGTGCTGCTATCACTTCTCATAAAAGTACACATCGTAATGGCATCAGGTTGGGTAATTTATGTTTCCTCGTGTAGATTTATGTGTTTGACCTGTGAACTTCAGCAAGCTCTGTTAATTTCGTAATTCAACCAACCGGGTATATATATGCGACATATATCACAGAAGCTTTATATACCGGAGGGAATAGCTCGCTCATGCTGATGTGTTGAAGTATGGTGGAAGGGTTGCAATGGTGGTTTCTTCCTTTCGAAGCAAGTTCTTGTCTCCGTGTAGGTTCTTGTTAAAGATCTTTCACAACATCATCCAATTGGGAGGTTAGATTGGCGGACAAAATGGCTTGGGGCCTGGGGGAGGATGTAAGAACTCCACGGATGTCCTCAAAACAAAGATATCACGACGATGAAAAGTGGAGATCCTTAGGGGGGCAAAAAACAGAAAATAACTGTGGAAATTGAGGGAAATGGTCGACAATTGGGTACATAGGCAATGAGTAGATTTTCACGGGACCGTACCCGATTGGACATAACCAAGCAGTGGCAGAGGAATGGATCGTTGGTACACTGATCATTGGTCACGACATGTTGGTCCTGTCCTTGGCAAAAGTTATTGTCTGATTGAGGTTATTGTGTGAGTGTATGAGTGGACGAATGAGATTAGAAGTTGAAAAATCTAATGGCTGAGAAAACGCCACGTCATTTAATGAACTCAACCCGCTAACCCGACCCGCAAAATCGACCCGGTTTCATTAAATGATATGACATTTTTTCAGCCATTAGATTTCTCAACTTCTAATCTCACCCGTCCACTCACACACTCACATCATAACCCCACTCACACAATAACCATGGCCCCGTTTGAATGCAATCTTCAGTTAACTTTCCATGGGTTCCTGTTGGGAGCAGATGCAAACAAATAAAACTGGCCAATTGCCAAGTCGAATCTCCTGCATCTTCAATCATTCATGTCATTTCTTTCCACACATGGCATACGTGCGCACTGATTTGGCCAGATTGATCAAATGGGTGATTGGGTTTTGCCTATGTACGCCTCTTGCAAATATAAGGATCCCTAATCCATCCACTAAACTTTAGCATGACAGTGTCAAAGTAGCCACATGACGCCATTTCATGGTTTGGTGAGAGTACTCCAGCCTTACCCTGTGAGTGTGTGTTGGTTCTTTTGGAATTGGTGCTGCATCATAAAGGCATGAAAATTTTGATTACGAGGCTCTTGCAACGAAATAGGGATGTAGTTGTTCAAGCTGCAAGCTGCCAAGCCAACAGGGCCTTCCAAGGAATCTCGTGTAACTGTACATTTTGCTTAAGCTGGACATTTTCCATTTCATTTCAGTTGAATAATTCGTTGCTAACAGAAGACACTTGGGGGGCAGAAAATGATAAAAAAGACTCTCGTAGAGGGATTGGCCGTAGAGGGATTGGCCCATTTCACTCTAGTGTTCCCTGTCCTATCGTTTCACTGACTCACTGTGCGCATAGTACTGATAGCTACTATATTTATGCCGTATGGACTTCTGTGACAACTAGAAAGCTCCGTAGCCAGCACTCATGGAGATGAGTCCAAAGCGTCATTATGAGCCTTGTACTTGAATGGGCAAGCACGTGAATATCGAATAGGATCAGTGCAATGGTAGCTCAGAAGCAAAATGGAATTCGGACGTCACTCTGCCTCAATCTAAGCAACTCATATCACAAACGGGTTTTTGACGAGTGTAGCTAGGAACAGGCTAACAGCAGTGGGTATGAGATAGACAGGAGAAAGTAACTGGCAAATTTACTGTACATCGGTCTGGTGACGGATTTCATTTTGGGGATCGAGATTTGTAGTTCAAATTATTCCATCATATGTGTGGCTCTGTGCACTCAGTGAAGAGGAGAAGAGTAAAAGGGAGTTAGTTATGGCAGAGGTAAATCATGTAGGTATTCATAAAGAAAAGAAAAGAATATAGTGCAGTCCTTTTTTCAAATCGAAGACACTTGAGGCTACATTTTGGACACATTGTCATCACTCATCGTCTCCTTTTGATGTTTAAAGACAATTGAAAGTAGGTGCCAATATATATATAGAAATTGCAGGAAAATGATGGCATGCATGGCCGTTAATGTGATATATATAGTCCTAGCTAGTCGGCAGCATAAGAATAAAGGACTCTAATCTTATTCTTTATCTTTACTTTACGTCTGATATTCTCTACCCATAAAATAACAACACGGACTCTTATTTCCTCACCCTGCGGAGTGTCGTGTTTCTCGATCTGTCACTTCATCTATTTAATTCCAAGACCCCAAGTAGCACGATAAGGATTTGTTTGGGCCCCAGCCGAAAGTTGTTTGACGTGTACTAGAGTGATAATATATAAGGTTTTCTATGATCATGCCATCGACAGATATAATCGAAATTTTCTGATCTCTAGTCATCAGGAACTACATACAGACAGAGAGGCGAGAAAAAGTATTTTAGAATATAAATGTATTTTTCAAAATTTATAAATATTTATATACAATTAAATATTAATACTAATACTTTTTATTATTTTCTCTCTCCATATTCTTTCACATAATTCTAATATTTTTTTATTAAACAATTATATCAAATCATTTCCCTCTACATCTTTTACAAATTCCAACAAACTATAAAAATTATAAATTTTCTCTATAGATGTAATTTGAAAAAAAAAATTGAATGTTATAATTAATTTTGAGTTCTAAGAAGAAAACTATTATTTATAATTCACGATCTTTGTTAATAATAACTACCACAAAAGTATATCTCTAAGTTATTAACTTAATAGCAATATTATTATGTCTTAAATTAAAAATATATTCTTAATAAATATTTTTATACTATATATTTCTATTAAATTAAATAAAAAAAATTATGAAAATAGCGAAAAGCCCAAAAGATCAATCGTAATTCGTCAGCGTCAAAGTCTTCCAGGCCATTATTCCCCACGTACCTTATAGGCGCGTCAGAGTGTTTCACTCCGCAACTCCAAGCATCGCCTTTAATTACGGCCCCTCACACTCTATTGCTAGTAACTTGTAAGCCAAGGCATATCGAAGGGGCTAGGACTTGATTTCTTTTCCTCTTGTACTGCAATTTTCAATTTATACCAGACAATTCGCCAACTCATGTATATATAATATAACGGCGAAAAGAATGGCAGTTTTATCTTCTACATTAAAAGTGGGAGGAAAACCCGTTTGACCATCACCAATATCTCCTCCTCAACACACACCGGCGGCGCCACCATCACAAATCACCACCATTATTAGCCCCACCCACCTCCTCACCACCCCCACGTGGATGTAAATGCAAATAGAGATCCAATCTCCAGAGTTCCCATGAAAAGTGACAAAAACATAGCCATCTAAACCTACGAGATCTGTTTAGGTTTTGATGTCACGGACATGAAAACAACCCTAGGAAGTTTATTCACTAGACAAAGGAAACGTGCATTCACCGTTTATAACGAACCCACCTCTCTCCTTTTCTGTCTCTCTTGAAATTTTCAGAATTAGGGTTCTTCTTTCACGGTGCTTGATCCGATTTTTCAGGATCTTCGGTATTAGTCCGCTGAGGCCATGGCGGACATAGTGAAGGAGATCCTGGCAAGGCCAATACAAATGGCAGACCAGGTGACCAAGATCGCCGACGAAGCGCAATCTTTCAAACAGGAATGCTTAGAGCTCAAGGCCAAGACAGAGAAGCTGGCCGGCCTTTTACGGCAGGCAGCGAGAGCCAGCAATGACCTCTATGAGCGTCCAACTCGTCGCATCATTGATGACACAGAACAGGTTCTCGACAAATCCCTTGCGCTCGTCATTAAGTGCCGCGCCAGCGGCATAATGAAGCGGGTCTTCACCATTATCCCCGCTGCAGCGTTTAGGAAAACTTCCCTGCAGCTCGAGAATTCAATCGGGGACGTGTCGTGGCTCCTCCGAGTGTCCGCCTCTGGTGATGATCGTGATAATGAGTACCTGGGTCTTCCTCCAATAGCAGCCAACGAGCCAATTCTATGCCTGATATGGGAACAAATTGCGATACTACATAATGGGTCATCGTTGGAGGACCGCTCGGACGCCGCTGCCTCTTTGGTGTCATTGGCTAGGGATAATGATCGATACGGCAAGCTTATTATTGAGGAAGGTGGGCTCGGTGGCCTTCTAAAGTTGGCTAAAGAAGGGCGAATGGAAGGTCAGGAGAATGCTGCCAGGGCCATTGGCTTACTGGGCCGCGACCCGGAAAGCGTCGAAAACATTGTGAACGCTGGTGTCTGCTCCGTCTTTGCGAAAATCCTCAAAGAAGGGCACATGGGGGTTCAGACTGTCGTGGCTTGGGCAATCTCGGAACTAGCTGCACATCACCCCAAATGTCAGGACCATTTTGCCCAGAACAATGCAATTCGGTTGCTGGTTAGTCATCTTGCGTTTGAGACCATCCAAGAACATAGTAAGTATGCCATTACCAGCAAACAGCAAATGTCTATTCATTCGGTGGTCATGGCTAGTAATAATCCGAGTCCAAATAATAACAAGGACAATGAAGTGTATGATAAGCCGACCAATACCAGAATCGTTCACCCAATGGCGAACCAAACTCCAAGTCAGATGCACAATGTAGTAACCAACACCATGGCCTTGCGGAGCCAGACTCCTGGCAATTCGAAGCCACAGGCATCACAAAACAACCCAACACATAACCCTCTTGACCATGCTGAGAGCAATCCCAATATTAATGCGAAACAGCAACATCAGCAGCATGTTTCTTTATCAGGAAATAGCATTAAGGGGAGAGAGTTTGAAGACGAGGCCACAAAGGCCCAAATGAAGGCAATGGCGGCAAGAGCCCTTTGGCAGCTGTCCAAGGAAAATGTATCTATTTGCCGGAATATCACCGAGTCGAGAGCGCTTTTATGCTTCGCTGTACTCTTAGAAAAGGGGCCTGATGATGTTCGATCCTATTCAACAATGGCATTGACGGAGATCACGGCTGTGGCCGAGCAGAACGCCGAATTGAGGCGCTCCGCTTTCAAGCCTACTTCCCCTGCTGCCAAAGCTGTAGTTGAACAGTTACTTAAAATTATAGAGGCAGCCAACTCGGATCTCCTTGTACCCTGCGTCAAATCAATTGGAAACTTGGCAAGGACTTTCCGAGCAACGGAAACAAGAATTATTGGGCCATTGGTGAGGCTCCTTGACGAAAGAGAACCAGAGGTTTGTATGGAAGCCGCCATTGCACTCAGCAAGTTTGCATGTACTGACAACTTTCTCCATGATTATTACTGCAAAGCCATCATAGATGCAGGAGGAGCTAAGCACTTAATTCAATTGGTATACTTTGGCGAACAAATGGTCCAAATTCCAGCGTTGATTCTTCTATGTTACATTTCGTTGCATGTCCCAGACAGTGAGACGCTTGCCCAAGAAGAGGTGCTTATTGTGCTCGAGTGGTCTACAAAGCAGGCGCATCTGGCTGAAGAACATTCAATAGAGTCGCTATTACCGGAAGCCAAAAGTAGGTTAGAACTCTATCAGTCCCGAGGTTCAAGAGGATTCCACTAGTTCAATCAAATTGTACAACTGTTCTTCAAAGAAAAATTAAATGTCAAAAAAAGAAAAAAGAAAAGCGTTGTTTTGTTTTTTTTGTCATTCTCATAAAATGGATATAAAAGGCTGTACTCTTGTTTTTCTTTTATATCTCCATAGTCCATATTGTTTCAATTGTTACCCACCCTTTCAGTGTCAGATGCTGAGGTTGCGAACATTACAAGGATGTCATCATGTTACTCTTATGTTTCTTGCTCGATTGTTGTCACCGGTGAAATTGGTACTGCCGTACTGGTGCTGTTTTTTCAAAGAATCATATATAGGTCTAGTCTAAATATTTTTCGTAGAGATTACGTCCAGCCTGATGTGCCACCTGACTAAGAGAGCTAAGGAATATTTCAGGAGTTCTCAACCCTTCAAGTAAGTTCCGTGATAGCATTGCAACTATAATCCCACGAAACACGACCATCCTGACAACATTGCTGGGTTGGTAGCATTATCATAATGATCGACGCTGTTGCACTGCTGCTATATTAACTAATATGCTAGCCCACACCAGAGCAACTTCTTCAATCTCCACTGATCATCTTGGTGCATCAATTTTATTGGTGCTTGGTAATGGCAGAATCCCAATCAGGTACAATAATTGGCCTATACAATCTCATGTCGAGTTTTTACATTGATATGAGAAGCTTTCATTTTGGCACCTCCTTCAATCTCAAACGCACGAAACACTTCCTCACAACATGCTACTTCTACTTACATAATTTCACCCCCCATCATTCTGCACTTCAAGTTGCTTGACAAAGCCCCGCCAACAAATTCCCACTTCCAGTGCTATTCCCAGAAAACGAAGGCATATGATGTGTCAAGAAGCAACTGATCTTGTCACTACAACATTTTTTACTTTCACTGGCGAACTTTTTCGTCGCTGAAAGTACCTGTTTCGTCGCTAAAGGTTTTCAGCGACGAATTTTTTTCGTCGCAAACTCGTCGCTGAAACGCCGTCGCAGAAAGTTATCAGCGACGGAATTATGGACTCGACGCAAAAAACACATCCTTCAGCGACGAAATTATTTTCGTCGCTGAAGGTTGTACTTTCAACGACCAAAAACTTCGTCGCGGATAAGTAGAAACTTTCGTCGCTAAAGCATATTTTCGTCGCTGATAGGTCACCACAATTAACCATTTGTGATGAACATGTCGTCGCTGATTCATGTTCGAACGAGACATTTCGTTCGAACAAACGTTTTCGCGACGACAATTATCGTTGCAGTTACGGACATGTGCAACGACGAATTCGTAATTCATCACAAATGTCGTTCGAACCCACTTCACGTTCGAACAAGATTCTTGTTCGAACGAGACACGACTGTTCGAACAATAGTTCGTTATTCTTTCGTTACGAAATTTTTCCGTCGCTAAAAGTCTATGCTGTTCGAACGAGTTGTGTGTGTTCGAACGAATTACCCGTTCGATATGCTATTCGAACGTGTTATCTTTTTACAGCAACTCCCAATAAACCTGATGTTCTCAATTTACAAACATCAAATCCAATATTTAAGCAACCTCTCAACCAACACAAACTTGTAATACATTCTTCAACATGTTTATCATTCTCAAATTACAAATACTTCAATACACAAATCCAAGATAAAGTAAAATAAGTGTATCTAGTTAACATAAATTCAGATGTAATAAACTGTTTCAAAATAACACAAAATGTCTCAAAAACTCATCATTTGCCAATGAAGTCCTACCTATGATCCTCGTTGTGCAAATAGTGTCTTAAGTAGTTCAAGTTGCTCTTGAATTTGCCTTTGCGCCTCCTGCATTTCTGCTTGTTGGTTTTTAAAGTCATCATAATCGCTCTGCCTTGACTTCAACTCTTCTATGGTAGCTTTAGCTGCCTCTAACTCACGAAGAAGCTCGGGATCCCTTTGTATGGACATAGTAGATGATGAGGCAATAATAGGTTTAACGGAGCGACCTAAACCTCTCACATAGCCAGGTTTTTTCCCAAGCACATGAGTAAAAACGTCAACATCTTTTGGTGCTCCTGACTCTATGGTTGATTGGGATTGGATCTCAACCATCTTCTCCTACAATCATAAAACTAAATTATGGATTGTATTAATCTAAATAGACTAACTTTATAAAATAATATGACAAAATTTACTTACATAATTTTCTCTAGCATCATCAGAGACCCATCCTTCGCCATTTTTTTTATGATGCGTCTTACTGTATAAATCTGCAGCTGTTGGCGTTCCACCCTCAGAGTCTTGCTGTACAATTCATAAGTTAAAAAAAATTATTAAATCAATGAAAATAAAATGTGGTAATAATTATTTAATATAATTATCAATTTCTTTCTATGCCAAACAAATGGTCTACAACCTCCAGTGTGGTGCACCTTCAATTTTGATCTATTATTGGTATTAATTCGACTACGCTCCTACAAATGAAATAACCTCCATAATTTGCTTATCATTAAAAAAATGTTGTTGCTTTTCATGAAACAATTACCTGATAAGTAGGTTGGGAGAACAACTCACAACATGCAATCCAGTTTTCTTGAGACGTATCGACATAAGGATGTTGCAAAGTTTCATCCTTACTCCAAAACTTCTTAAAATGTTTATGTAGTTTCGCCTTGTGATTTTTGAAAGCCGCATTCATTATAGAGTTCACAGTTTCTCTATCTTCCTGTCGATCATAATTGAGGTCGAAGTCATCCTGTAAAAAGAAAAACATAAAAAGAAATTAGTAATATATATGAGATTGATGTAATTAAACAATTAAATACATACCAATACGCGCTCTCTGATATATTCTTTCACAGAATTTGGAACTTTTGCCCAGGTCGGCATACCAAATGGAGCATGCATTCGAACAAGTGTTCCAATCAATGTTGCAAGACGACTAGATTCATCACCATCTGTGCCGCGGTGCCCATCGGCTATACTGACTGGTATCTTACCACTCGCACGCACTTTAGCAAAAGTTACTCCTCTCGACTTTCCACGTCCTTGTTTGGCAGGTGTAGTTGCTACAAATATAATACAAGACAAATTACCAGCTTAAAACCTATGTTCATCCATAGTCTAAATTAATCTATTTAAAAATATTATAGAGTACAAAGTACTTACAGGCCACACTACTCTGTGCTAGAGGAGCACTGCTCAAAGGTGTCTCACCAGACACCCTTTGGAGTTGTACCTGGTGTAGACTGCATAGGTTGGGAAGACTCCACATTGCTTGATGAAATGGTAAGAGCGGATCGGTGACGTTTTCCACCTATTGCCATGATGCTAACCTGACAAATTTAAACACAATCAATTTGTATCATCGGCGGACGTGTCATCATCAGTAGAAATGAACAAACTTTCTTCCTCATCGGTGATGTACAGCCAAATGAACCATTACATCAAAGAATGAAGGTGGAAATATTCTCTCCAACTTACATAGGATCATACCAATATCTTCGTCTAAACGCCTCAAGACATCAATATTCAATGTACGTGAACATAAATCCCTAAAAAAAGGCTCAAAACTCTAAATTAAAAAATAAATAAATTAATAAATTCGAAATGAAATCACAAATTTACTATCATCTATCGGGACTTCTATCTTACACTCCCGAACAGCATTCTATTGGGACTTTTATCTTACAACAAAAATTCTATTAAAATAATAAAATAAAAACAAAACAAAAACAAAAAACACAAATCCAAGATTTCTACTTTACGTTAGGAGAGGAACAAAACAAAATGGAATAATAAAAACAAAGCATAAACAAAAAATACAAATCCAAGATTTCTACTTTACGTTAGGAAAGGAACAAAACAAAATGGAATGGAATGGAGAGGTGAGTAATCATTTGATAACTATACGAAGAAGAAGCAATTTTCATTCTTAACTAAAAATGAACAAGGCATTGATAACATGATTCCAATTCATGAAATATTCGACCAGTTTCTATATAGTCAACTACGCATGTGAAGAACACACTCCACCGCATCTTTCTTGACATTTCGGGTATGATCAGAAAAAACATACGTATTTTAAAAAAAAAAAATGTTGTCGGTATACACGTGAAAGGAAGCAAAATGCATGCTCATAGTAGAAGTGGAAGACCGAACACTATGTAAAATAACGAAACATGAAATAAAATCCTACGTACCTGAGGAAGGAAGATGAGAAAATGGAGTGGAGAAAATGGAAGCCTATACTGATCGAATGAAATGTTTCCTTTAACTGCCGTTTTTATTAAGAGTTTATGAAGAGTATCGCCTTGGTTCGAACAGTTAGCTTTTAAAACAAACCAGAACGGTTCGCGAGGGGGACGACGATTGGACACTCGTTCGAACTAACCTCTCAGTTCGAACGAATAACGCACAGATGACACAAATCAAAGGTCCATAATTGCCATGTGGCGGAATCCTGCATTTTCGTTCGAACGATAAACATCAGTTCGAACGAAGTCAGGCGTTGCATGAAACGAAAAGACGTTGCCTGCAACGCCTCCATCAATGACGCTTAAAAAAGGGCCACGTTTCGACTTCGTTCGAACTAGATACGCTTGTTCGAACGAACTACGCACAGATGGCACAAATCAAAGAAACACAATTGCCATGTGGCGGAATCCTGCATTTTCGTTCGAACTACGACCATACGTTCGAACTAGGACAGGCGTTGCAGGAAAAAAAGAGAGGTTGCCGGCAAAGAAAAGACGTTGCCTGCAACGCCTCACAGAATCACCAATAAAAGAGTGTCACGATTCACCTTCGTTCGAACGGAGAGTCTGTTCGAACACGTATATGATAATTGGCGCGTCTTTATATTAACCAATCACAGATGGACACCAGTCTCCAGTTCGAACAGATTCCTAACTCATTCGAAGGACTATTGCTTGGTCGAACCGAACACTTTGTTCGAACAGATTCTGATTCAGCGACGAAAATATTTCGTTCGAACTGACCAATCAGTTCGAACGTTCCGTTTTAGTTTTGCGACGAAAATAATTCGTGACAGAAAATATCTCTTGTTCGAACGGCGTTATTTTGTTCGAACTAATCTGCGTGTAATTATTTATTAATTTCTTTTCTTTTCTACTCGTTCGAACGGCAGTTAGTCGTTCGAACAGGGGTTTCAGCAACGGTTTTTCTTGTTTCGTCGCTGAAGGAGTTCCGTTCTTCTAATCAGTGACGAACTTCACATTGCATCGCTGAAACTCGACTTTCAGCGACGAAATTTGATTTGTCGCGGAAAAATTTGTCTCTAAAAGTATAATTTGGTGTAATGTGTGAAGAAGCTAGATTACATAAGTAACTAGCCTAAATTTCGTCGCGGAAAAATTTGTCGCTAAAAGTTTAATCTAGTGCAGTGTGTGAAGAAGCTAGATTACATAAGTAACTAATCATTTAGGCCATTCAATGATTCAATTTGTGTCAGCTAACTCGGGAATCGGGATTGTCATTAAATGAACTGGGTTAGTACTTGGTAGTTGGTTCATCCCATCTATATGCTCTGGTCTAGACGAAACAATGGTCTAATCGAAAATAGAATAAATAGATGTTTGAAATAAACAACTCTCTTAAACGCTAGCCCGCTGGACAGGGAAGTCATGGTCGTTCACAATCAGCCATATAGACATGAACAAGGGAATGGGTGCGAGGAATGAGTACTTCGACAACTTTGGCATATGAGAAAATGGATGGAACATAATTCAGCTATTTGGCCTGGATGTTGATGGATCGAGCTTGTTGCTATGCAGTCTTAATCCAATGTTCTTTTCTGTGAAAGTGCACCACCCGGCACCCCGTATCAATTTTAATGCATTACTACATTCTATGACGTGGATAAGTGCATCACAATCATGTCATGCCGAGCTCGATCAACTGCGCTCGAATTCTTGAAGTTCGTTGAGCTTGACTTGATAAGCGACCTGGCATCAAATTTGACGCGATTCTTATTGGGACAGTTAAAAGGGCGTCAGCCTATAGTCCTTGACATAGCATTTTCAAGTTTGGTTGGTTCCTCTAGTCTTTTTTCCTATAGATTCTTCAGCTAACGATAGGTTAATTTGCCAGATTGTATCAACACTGACTGAAATTTAGAAAACCATTTTAAGACCAGAAAACAAGAGAGTTGAACACCAAAGATACTAGGCAACTAGCACTGCAGATGTGCTGTCGTTATTTTCCAAATAAAAGTTTCCCTTGCTTTTCTGCCATAAGAAAATCTTTTCCCAGCCACTTGCTTTATATTGTAAGGAAAAAAGTTATCAAACACCTAATGCAGATTACGTTTCGGGGTAAAAACCAAACAACCAGACAAGCTTTAGGAACTCGTGAGCTTCTCTTGGGAGCATTTGCTGGATTCGTCGTTGCTGACACTGGGTTCTAGTTTGGACCATATATTTTGATGGGGATCTAAGCCTGAGGCCTCGAATGATAAGCTCCAAAAGAAGTGACAGAATCTGGCCCACGTTGCGGGCATGCAAGCTGAATTATTGGGTCTTGATGCCTACCTCAGAAAATATAAAATGGGCCTTTGCTTTTTGTGAAGGTGCACAATTATGCAGCCCCTCAGGAACACCCGTCGGCTATGGGTCCTGTCAATAGAAAGGGCCAAACACAGAGAGCGGGGCAGTATAATATATGCATTATATTAAACTACAAATGCGACTATACCTATTCATCACCTGTGGCTGTCTTAAACTACAAATGCGACTATTGCTCTGCTTTTCGTATTCCTACCATGTGAATTTTGGATTTTTCTTTCTCTTGTATACCTCGTCGTGTCATTTCACAGGTTCAGGAACGTCACTTTTATATCAAATATGATCACATTTCGCTTCCCCCCCCGTTGCTGAAACTACTTGACCCACCCGGATTGTCTCATCAGTGAAGACAATGGACTATTGCTGGATTAAGCCCACCTATTAATATATACTTTGACCAGCTGAATTTCTCTGTGAGTGAGATTAATTTCGTTACCTTAAAAAAATACACATCACGTGGTTCTGTTCCTACTCGAGACCTTAACCACCATCATCATACTCTGAAATAATTTACTTCCTCCTTTATTTGTACAACGCCTTTATGACATGCTTTGCTTTTCTAGCTAACTCCTTTCGGTCATGTGCCCGTACCCTGACAGAGGGTTTGACTGCTCTGTTCCAAGATTGACCCTCAATATTTTTGAAGTAAATATTGGGTTAGAAACAAAATTACCAAAATGGTTTCCGGTCCAGTCGCCCTCGATTTAGACACGTGTCATTTTTGGGTTAGTAATTTGATCAGCCAACGGTAATTAAAAATAAAATATATTTGGATGATTATTGGAAAGTGCAAAGTGTTTAATATTAATAATTTGAGGATGTAATGTGTCAAAATTAGTAGTTTAAGGTGTAAAGTGTCTAATATTGATAGTTTGAAAGTGTAATATATTAAAAATAATAGTTTAAAGTGCAATGTGTCGCTACTGTTCTGATAATTTGTGGGTGAAAATTATATTTTTCCTAATTAAAATCTTAAAACGTGAAACTGAAATTGACGGACAGTCCCACCACAGCCAATCGAGACGTCTGTGATCTCTTTGATGCAAATAATCCGAACCGTAGGATCACATTGGAAAAGCACTAACCGTCGCTTGGGATTCCCGAAATAGGAAACCACACCCCTCCCACCCCCACGAATCGGACTTTAAAAGGCAATGCTTTAAAATCTATTTAATTGGGGGTGAATATTGAATTCGATGACGTGGCACTCACACCCTAGTTTTCCTTTGCCTTGCGTTGGATATAAGTAGTCCCACACCCGTAACGCCAAAAATCACACACTCGGTTTCGTTTAGGGTTTCCTAGGGTTCTCTTGGCGGTGGTCAAGATGGGTGAGAGGCTGAGTGGTACTGTGAAGTGGTTCAATGATCAGAAGGGGTTCGGGTTCATAACCCCGGACGATGGTGGAGAGGAGGTGTTCGTGCACCAGTCATCGATCCGTACCGAGGGCTTTCGGAGCCTGGGTGAGGGGGAGACTGTAGAGTACCAGATCGAATCGGGAAGCGATGGCCGCACAAAGGCCGTCGATGTCACTGGCCCTGGGGAGGGTCCCGTTCAGGGCAGCCGTGGAGGCGGAGGAGCAGCAGGAGGAGGAGGAGGAGGGAGAGGTGGACGTGGCGGCGGTGGAGGGTACGGTAGTGGTGGAGGTGGGTACGGTGGGAGTGGGGGTGGATATGGCGGTTCCCGATCCGGTGGAAGAGGAGGCGGTGGTGGTTATGGTGGAGGTGGTGCTGGATATGGTGGGGGTGGGTATGGCGGGGGTGGCTACGGTGGTGGCGGAGGCCAAGGGAGTTGTTACAAGTGCGGTGAAAGTGGCCACTTCGCGAGAGACTGTTATCAGGGTGGTGGTGATGGAGGAGGAAGAGGCGGAGGCGGTGGAGGTGGCGGCGGAGGCGGAGGGAATTGCTACAACTGTGGTGGATCTGGGCATTTCGCTAGGGAGTGTACCAACAGTGCTCGTTGATCTATATAAAGTGGGGTAATGGTGTGTTTACCTCAACACATTTCAATGCTTTATCTGGTTTCTTGCTGGTGTCGTTGTTTTGAAGTCGTTTCTTGGTGACCACTTTTGGGTTGTTGTTCATGTTCGTGGGTCACTCTTATGGGTAATCTGTTTGGCTTTAGCTTTATTTGAATTCGATTAGTTTCTTAGATGAGTATGATGGGTTGTGGTTGTTTTTTGTCCCTTTCTTAGTGTCAGTGGTAGTGTGTTTTGGCTGGGACAGAGTAGAGGAGATGGAAGTGGTGAAATAGAATCTCATTTTGATGTTAACTCTCTCTGATTTAAGTTTATATACACACAATATATGAATTGTGCTGGTTTTGGATTAAGATCTCTCTTGCATTTCAGATATGAATACTGAATACTGATTTTAGATTAAGATCTTTGAGGCTTCGAAGATCTTGATATTGCTTTATGTTATGTTATTTGGAGATTGAAAATTATACTTGAGCTAATTGAAATTTTTAAGTGGATGACATGTTCAATCTGTGATATTGATCGGCACTCGGTTATCATTTTGAAGATCTAATGTTTGAACATGTCTTTTTTTTTTATTCACTTATAAAATAAAAAGTAAAGATCTGAGTGCACTTCCAGTTTCAGATGGATTCAGCTTACTTAACCCCATTGTAAGGTCGTGAGGCGAATGACCCGCACAAAATATAACCTTAGGGTGACTGAGGTCGATGCGAATCATGTTATCACGTTCTGAAGTGATTTGTTTAAAATAAAACAATTTTTTTTATGAATATTTAACATAAAACAAATACAAAGAAATAAGTTGTCAATAGGAAAATAAAAGAATATTCCCGGTTGCTTTCATTGCTCCCGAAAGATATTCTCTTGTATGAAGTTTTCAAATTTGAAATATTCGAAAATCTCTCTTTCGGAAGATTTGGACCGCGTCAAAGTTGTGTCCTTTAAACACTTGGTGGATGCGAATTCAATTCCAGTTCTACCCACCCAATGCCTTGTGGTATTTCAGAGTTTGATATGCCTTAAAAGGGATACATTTTTCCTTGAGTGATACCTAGAGGATCGATGATTCGGGCAAAGATGTAGGATTGTGTTCTGTTACTATTGCTCTCCATGTAACTCTCCGTTGATTCTTAGTACGCAAAACAGACCCGCGGGGCGTATGCTTACGAAAGTGATGCAAGTTTTAACGCTTAAATTAGAGTGACTCAGCCATCGCAAGTCCATTAGTCAGTGTGCGAGTCTTCATGCTCCTAATAGCGTAAAGGACTCCAGAAGGCTAATTAACAGCTTGGGGTAGGAGCTGTGGAATAGGACTCCAGAAGCAGGTGGTAAACCCGTATAACCCTTTTTTTCTTTCTAAATAAACCAGTATAACCCTTATTAACCCTTGTGCTATTGCCAGTCTTTTGTCACAACTCTAATTTTGCAAGCGGACCATTCACTTTTAATTCCATTCTCTTTAGTCTTTACACAGTACGTTTGGGCCCTTCCCAATGGAGGCCGGAGTCAAGAGCCTAGGGCCCGACATCTCGTTTGATGGATCTTGTTGGGTTTATGACCAGAGGATTGGGTCTGAGATTGGATATGGCTACAGAAGAGTCCCCACCCAGCTATGTGACTGTCCAAAACGTACTCGAGTCGCTTTTCAATTTGAATATGTAAATAACCAAGATTTCCACACATCGTAATGCCATCAAGCATAACTAAAAGCTCTGCTTTAGAATTCGAACCAATTCCATAGAAGTAAGAGAAACAAGATATAAAAATACCATTGGCATCTCGAATGATCCTACCTCCTCCACACATCCTTGGATTGCCTCTGCTCGAGCCATCTACATTTAACTTACACCAACCCTGGTTCGGTTTCTTCCATGCCATTGCTCGACGTTTTCGATGAAGAGGATTAGCAAAATAATTTTCCAGCTTCTTCAAAATTTGTTCATCTTCTAGCCTCGTAGGATTCACCAACTCTTAAGCCCAAAACAAGTATCAAGAGTAATGAAGGTACCTTCAAATCGTGCCTTGCGTCTTCTACGCCATAAGCTCCAAATGAGAACACTAGGAAGTAAACCTATAAGAGAGCCACCTTGAGGGGCTTTTGATTGTATTGTTACACTAAATATATTAATATAGTCCTATTTGACAAAGAAAAAAGGAAATTGTTTTAGGGAGGATAGGATTCCAAAACCAATTAAACCAAGGATAATGAACCCCTTGATTGTGACATGCGAATTCCAAGAGCACCCAATGCTTTTTCTTTCCATCCCCATTGCCCCATAAGAAGTCAGAAAAAAATATGTTCAATCAACTTAATCACCACCTTCGGCACCTCAATGATGGACATGAGATATTGAGATTAATAGGAAGACTAGACAGCAATCAGTTCTTACAAATGATCTTAAAATTAAAAGATATTTTCTAAATAAACAAAGATATTTTTACCTACCCATTTGGTTTTAAGATTTTCTAAATCATTCTACATGCATGATCATTATTAGGATTAAATACACTTTACACCATCCAACTATGGGGTTTTGACACTTTGCACCTCAATCTATTATTTTTGTCGCATTGGACCCACTATGTATTGATTTTAAACACTTTGCACCCTCTTAAAATTTTTCGATTAATTTGGACAAAAAATTATTTTTTGACATGTGAAATAACAATTTTATCTCCATATTTTTTTTG
The DNA here is from genome assembly GCA_963930655.1 of Myrica gale. Classification (NCBI taxonomy): domain Eukaryota; kingdom Viridiplantae; phylum Streptophyta; class Magnoliopsida; order Fagales; family Myricaceae; genus Myrica; species Myrica gale. The sequence goes on along the minus strand of OZ005606.1, from coordinate 7,703,613 downwards.
CAATGAACATTTTATGAGAGTAAAATTGTAATTTTCGAGACCAACAAATTGACGGAAAATTTTAACAGAGAGTGCAAAGTGTTTGAAATCAATAGGTGATGGGTGCAATGTGATAAAAATAATAGATCGGGGTGCAAAGTGTATTCATCTCTAATTATTAACAGATTTGTGAAGTTTGAAGTTTTCAAATTTCAATCTCGTTTGAGAAGAGGATCGGAAGAGGGATAACATGTTAACCCAAGAGTGAAAAACACCCTAGGATGTGATATTTGGTTAAGCCAATTTTAACCAGCCTATCACAATCATCCACTGGGCCGAAGGTCTGAGGGATCTAGACTTGAAGTCCAGTACTTGGGACAGGTTGAAAGGTCCAAAATCTTCTTCCTTCCTCCTACAAGCAAAATAACACACTAGAACTTAGAGTCGTCCCCGTAAAGAGATTTCTCTGATGCCTTTGTCAGTCCTTGTCATCTCTTTTTTTTTCTCTGTTCTTGTTTTTAGTGAGAGAGTTTTAGAGAGAGAACTGTGTACCTTTTCATTCCTTTCTTTCTCTATTTATCAATTTTTCTACTTGTCCTGGGTCGGGGTTTCTTGGGCCTTGGCCCATATTTTATTTCTTTGGATGTCGGTTCCTTTTTCATCTCGCACCTTCTGATTTTTGTTAGCAAGGCAGGATCCACATTTTCTCCTACCTTTCTTATTGGCCAACAGTGCGGATGCTTCTGTTTATTCATTTAATAACAAGATTTTATTCTTTCTAATATCTATCGTGTCAGAGAATCAGATGATTAACCTCCTATAGGCCTTGCTTTTCATATACGACGCGATATCTATTTAAGAGAGCTATCGGTGTATCTACATGCTCTGACTCTTGATTCGAGAGGAACTATGTATACTCATGAGTGGGCTTGGGCTCTCTCTCTTATAAGGCCTTTATGGGCTTTTTAACTTTGAAAAATCTATCCCCATCAAATTCACAGATTTATATGCAGCGAAACCATAAAAAGTGACGTTTTGTAATAAATTATAAATTATTATATTAAAATATAAAATATCATTAAGTTTTAGATAAAAATTATACTTGCTTTTAATTGTGATGCAAAATTCCTTATCAAATTTTTCTATTCAATATTCCTTGTTAAGATTGATCAATTAATTTTTCAGTTTTTAGCTTTTAATATCTAGATAACTAGATTTGTATTTTCTGATAAAGTCATTTTTAACCAGCCTATCACAAAAATCTACTTGGTCAAAAGCTTGAGGGAGCTAGATTCAAAGTCCAATACTTGGGACAGGTTGAATGGTCCAAACTCTCATTCCTTCCTCATGCAAGTAAAATAACACACTAGAACTCAGAGTCCTCCCTGTAGCAGGATTTCTCTGATGACATTGTCAGTCAACATCGTCTAATATTTTGTATTTTCATCTAGTTTCTTGCTATCAGTGAGAGAGTTTTGAGAGAGAATTGTTGATACATCTTTCTCCCTCTGTCTTCTTCTTCTTATACTCCTTTCCCATTGTCTGGGCTAGGGGCTCTATTTAGGCTTCAACTTTATTGTTCCTCTGGGCTATATTACCTTTTCGACGTTTTCTGTCTCTTCCAACATTTGTTGAAGGCCGACGTTGTCGGACTTGGTCTCCCCAGGATGATCCGAACCTACTGCCTTTTACCTTTCTTTTGTACCTTTCATTTGCCAGTCAGTAAACAAAGAGTAATCATAATTTCTTACGTCAGTTTCTTTACCCGATAAAACATGAATGTTAGTTTCCTTTATGAACCTCCAATCACCGTGATGCACCTATTAGGTTGAATAGGCTAATTACCTTTGTTCCACTACTTTTGGGCCTTAAGTTATGGGCTTTTGTTATAATGGAAAATTTCTCCTCCATCATTTTCTATTGGACATATTAGATATCTCATAATTATTACTATTGGACACTTAACATAAACTTAAAATAAAAACTATATATTACTCGACTTAACCTCAAATTCTCAATTTTCTGATAAAATAAAACTAAAAAACTAAAGTGTAAAGTGTAAAGTTAAAAAGTTGAAATGTTATGGGACGAAGAAAAAGGTTACAGCTAAGCAGTTGAGAATGTAACGTTATATTTTAAAAAACAGTTTCGACGTTAAAGAAAATATAATAGAAAAATAAGAAAAAAATGGGAAAAGAAGAGTGAAAGTAAGCTATTTTGAATCACTAGCTACAAAGATGAAATGATATGACTTTCGGAAAAGAAAATTAAAGTTGGTGAAGAGAAAAATTGAAAGTATGATATTTTAAATAAGTTAATTGTAAAGAAAGAGTGAAAGTAGGGTCATACAAGAAACTGCTGAGATATTATGTTTATAAAATGTATTTTTGAGATATAAAAAATTGGAAGTCAATCAGTCCTCTTTGAAATTTGAATTATGTTTTTCTTTGCATTTCGAAAGGAGATTTTGAGACTTATTTATTCTTTTGTTAAATTAGTTTCTTTTGTTAAATTGGAGTTGCCTAAGCATGGACGCCCCGTTTATGCACATGCTGGCCAACACAAATTTTGTGATATCACAGATTTGTGCGAATTAAGCACATGTCGTCGGATAGCATGCATATATGCATGTGTGATTGAGAATGGAGACATTGACATACGACCAAGAACTTTCATCGCAATCAAATTCGAATGGTTTGGATTCTATAGTTGGCCAGAGGTTCATCTTGAGCATCTCTGTGTGGCTGTGTGGAATGGTTCAGAAGACAGACTAGGTTGTTCCTTCGTAACAATCCAGTTTTCAGATGACTTGTGCTGGGTTCGGTTATTGTGCAAAGTACTATTAATAGTATGAAGTAGCAGCTGAGATTGAAAAGAAACGATCCGACGACGATCGAAATGAAGTCACTAATTTAATGAAAGATCCAAATACCCTTACCTGACCCAGATAACCGAACTCGTCCCCCCCCCCCCCCCCCCGGTTTGAAAAACAAAACAGCCGACTGCCATTGTTTTCCCGTTGCGTTTCTTCCACTTCGTCTTTGACAGCAGATCCTTTCATTCCCATAGGTAAGGTTTTTGGTAGTTCATGTGTAGACATATATATGGCTGGAATGTTGTTGTTGGGTGAACGATCCAGCAAATACGTACAAAGGCCATCGAGGCAAATCCAGATTCAACATAATCACAAAAAACGGAACAGATTGCAGCTATTCTCTATCATTCAATCAGCAAAAGAACCGCTAAGAGCTAAGAGAGAGCAACCAGAGTCGGAAAAACAAAAAACCACAAGAAAGCTTCCTTAGCTACGCCACTGCATACACATAATCACATAGCAACATAGACCACGAATGTAATTAATTATGTAAGGCAGAGAGGGATTTGACCTAGAACGAGAAAGAGAAACAGAGATGAAGCAATATGCCCAAGCAGCAAAATCAGCGTACGTACAAATGGGCGGGTGTGATTTTTATGGGTGGGGTCTGGTGCTTCAAACGGGTCGGAGGGTCTTCTCATTAAATGACATGACTTCATTTCGACCGCCGAATCGTTTCTTTTCCATCTCAGCTGCTGCTTCATACATCTTCACACCATTGTGCTTTGCATGTACAATAACCGAATCCGACTTGTGCTCACATGAGATTGTGGTACGTACACATGCATGCCAACGGAAACAAAATTAACATTAATGGTACTACATAGTTAACGACTTGGGAGATTTTTTATTAGCTACTTCAGTTCAGTTTCTTAGTAGAAAAGCACCATTGTGTCGTCTCCATTAATCAATTACTAACTACTAATATTAGAATCTGGATCTTCCAACTCCAGGTCAGCAGCTATTCCAGCAATACATTCCCAGGTCAGCAACGATTCTCCAGCTCCTCACTCAAGCTCACAACCAACTCCTCTGCATTCTACAACACTGGAGCCTTGTCTCATGCAACAGACTGACGTTGGCTGAAGGAAGAATCCTTTCTGTTATGCATCGAATGACGTCCTCTGTATTCTTTCTGTTATACATTTTTATTTTTCTCTCCCACTACGCATAAGCTTGTATAAAGGGAGCTCTCTGCTTGTTAGCAAATCACTGAATGAGAATATTGCATTCGGTCTCAACTTTTATCTTTTTCCATCCATCTCAATTTTCTTACATGGTATCAGAGGAATAGAGCAGCCTCTGTTATTTCCATGGCAGATGAAATTCCTTCTTCAACTATTATCAAGGCAGATAAAACTCCTTTTTCAGCTGTTATCAACCCAAAGGATTCTACGAGTCCTTATTTTCTTAATCCTAATGATGGACCAGCCACTCTGCTTACTACTCACCTTCTTACAGCCGACAATTACCACTCTTGGGCTTGCACCATTCGACGATCTCTTCGTATCAAACGAAAGCTGGGTTTTATTGATAGAACTTTCACTATTCCTACTGATTCCTCCGATCCTCTTTTTGAGAGTTGGTTAGAATGCAACGACATGGTGATTACTTGGTTGCAGAATGTCATGTCCCCCGAAATCAAGAACAGCATCATCTATATTGATACGGCATCTGAACTTTGGCTGGAATTAGAGCAACGTTTCGCTCAAAATAATGGCCCACGCATCTATGAATTGAAGCAAGCTATTCATTCTCTTACTCAAGGTAGTGACTCTGTCAGCACTTATTTTTCCAAGCTCAAAGGGTTTCTTGATGAATTACAGAATTTTGAAACTACACCTGTTTGTTCCTGTGGAGCACTCAAAGTTCTGCTTGAAAATCAGCAACGTGATTGGGTGATGAGGTTTCTAATGGGGCTCAATGACTCTTTTACTTCTATTAAGGCTCAAATTATTTTGATTAGGCCATTGCCTTGTTTAAGTGAAGTATATGCCTTAGTTCAGCAAGAAGAGAAGAGAAAACAGATTTCTCTTCCACTCAACCCAGCAGACTCTCTAGCACTTGCTGTCAAAAATTTTCATGACTCTGCAAGACCCTCTAGTTTCCAACGTAGAGACAGATATTTTTGTACTTATTGCAAGATAGCAGGTCATTCTCTTGATCGTTGTTCTAAAGCTCATCCCGAGCTTGATAAAACACAGTGCACTTATTGCAAATTGACTGGACATGTGCGAGAGAAATGTTACAAGCTTAATGGCTACCCTCCTGGCCATAAGCTTCATGGAAAATCTCCAAGTTTTGCTCCATCTGTGAACCAAGTAAACACTTTAACAGGAGACCAAGTTTCGGCTGACTCTTCAGTAACAATTCCCACATCTCTGCAAAACCTTTCGAAATTATACATGCTGACATTTGGGGTCCTTGCTCAAAAGAGGGATACAATGGAGACCGTTATTTTCTCACCTTGGTCGACGACTATACACGTTGTACTTGGCTCTATATAATGCGTACCAAATCTCAAACAAGACCATATATTCTCCCCTTTCATTCTCTGGTTATGACCCAATTTCATGCTAAAATAAAATGCTTCCGCACAGACAATGGTTCTGAATTTCTCATGAATGATTTCTACACTAAAAATGGCATTATCCACCAACGTACATGCATTGAAAGTCCTGAGCAAAATGGTATTGCAGAACGCAAACACCAGCACATTCTCAATATTGCGAGATCCCTGAAATTTCAGTCTGGTCTTTCCCTTACCTACTGGCCTGATATGATTCTTACAGCAGCCTACCTTCTAAATCGTACTCCCACTCCTCAGCTACAGAACCGCACCCCATTTGAACTCCTATATGGCCATCCTCCCTCCTACACTCATCTTCGCACCTTTGGTTGTTTATGTTTTGCTTCCACCATTCAATCTCATCGCACAAAATTTGATCCTCGTGCTCGTCGTTGTTTATTTCTTGGATACCCTTTCGGTATCAAAGGATATAAATTACTTGATCTCCATTCTAACCAAATTTTTATTTCACGTGATGTCCACTTTCATGAGAATATTTTTCCTTACCTACAATCTACCTCCACTTTACCACCTGCCTCCAATTTCCCACATATTTTATCACCACCTCACCCTTTACCTCAACCTTCCTCACTACTTCACACCGACCCACTTTGGTTTCCTACTTCTGACACACCTTTTTCCACTTCTATTTCCACATCACCTCCTGCTTCTTTTAATTCTCATCCTTCGTCTCCTGCCCTTTCTTCTCCTTCAGCTCCTACGTCAGCAGCTACACCTTCCCTTCGCAGGTCCACTAGAATTCGTCAGCTTCCAGCTCATCTGAAGGATTACATGTGTCAACAGGTCATTGCTGATGGTACTCTTCCTTCGGCCTCCAAGGTGACTTTTTCTTCTACCCATCCTTATTCCTTGCATCATTTTCTTTCTTATAACCGTTTATCCTCTGCTCATAAAGCTTTCTCTACTTCCATTCTTAAAGTTGCTGAACCTTCCTCTTATTCTCAAGCTGTTAAGTCTTCTGATTGGAAATTAGCTATGGCTCTTGAAATTTCTGCTTTAGAATCCAATGGCACTTGGATTATTACTGATCTCCCTGCAGGCAAATCTACCATTGGTTCGAAATGGGTCTACCGTATTAAATACAACTCTAATGGCTCCATTGAACGATACAAGGCTCGCCTTGTCGCCAAAGGCTACAACCAGCAGGAAGGTCTTGATTACCATGAGACTTTTTCCCCGGTTGCAAAGATGGTGACAGTTCGTACTCTCCTTGCTTTAGCTGCTATTTACGGCTGGTCTCTTCACCAATTTGACGTTCATAATGCATTTTTGCATGGTGATCTTCATGAGGAGGTTTATATGACACCACCACTTGGCTACCATCTTGCCAAGCCCGGTCAAGTTTGTCTTCTTCGCAAGAGTTTGTACGGACTCAAACAAGCATCTCGCCAGTGGTATGAAAAATTTTCTCAGGCACTTTTACAATATGGATTTCTTGCTTCCAAATCTGACTACAGCCTGTTTGTCAAGAAGTCGGGTTCCTCTTTTTTGGCTCTACTTGTTTACGTTGACGATATCGTTGTTGCCTCTAACGATCCTCTTGTTGTTGCCAACCTCAAGCATTTTCTACACTCTCGGTTTCACATCAAAGAGCTTGGTCCTCTGAAGTTCTTCCTTGGTCTTGAGGTTGCCCGAAACAGTGCTGGTATTCAGCTTTGTCAACGTAAATATGCCATTGACATTCTCACAGACACTGGTTTTCTTGGCTGCAAACCTGCCAAAATTCCCATGGACCAGAATGTTACATTATCCAAGGATGAAGGTCAACTCCTGGATGATCCTGGCTCCTATCGTCGACTTATTGGGAGACTCTTGTATTTAACTCTTACCCGGCCTGATATATGCTTCTCTGTGCATCTTCTTAGTCAGTTTATGGCTCAGCCCCGCACTCCTCACCTTGTTGCCGTTCACAAGATCCTTCGGTTTGTAAAGGGTATTCTTGGCCAAGGTCTTTATTTTCCTAATACTTCTCCTCTCCAGCTGATTGGATTTTGTGACTCTGACTGGGCTTCTTGCCCAGACACTCGACGATCCATTTCTGGATATTGCGTCCTTCTTGGTCAGTCCCTCATCTCTTGGAAGTCCAAGAAACAGTCAACTGTTTCTCGCAGCTCCGCTGAAGCTGAATACCGCTCCATGGCAGCTGCCTCTTGCGAAATTACCTGGCTCCGTTATCTTCTCCATGATCTTCACGTGCCTCATCCACGACCAGCTCTTCTTCATTGTGATAACAAAGCTGCACTACATATTTCTTCCAACCCAGTGTTCCATGAGCGTACTAAGCACATAGAACTTGACTGTCACTTAGTTCGTGACAAAATTGTTGATGGCACGCTTGCTACTGCCTTTGTTCCCTCTGGTTCTCAGCTTGCTGATATACTTACCAAGCCTCTGCCCTCTCACAGCTTTCGGTCCCTTTTGCTCAAGATGGGAGTAACAGATATTTACTCTCCATCTTGTGGGGGGATATTAGAATCTGGATCTTCCAACTCCAGGTCAGCAGCTATTCCAGCAATACATTCCCAGGTCAGCAACGATTCTCCAGCTCCTCACTCAAGCTCACAACCAACTCCTCTGCATTCTACAACACTGGAGCCTTGTCTCATGCAACAGACTGACGTTGGCTGAAGGAAGAATCCTTTCTGTTATGCATCGAATGACGTCCTCTGTATTCTTTCTGTTATACATTTTTATTTTTCTCTCCCACTACGCATAAGCTTAAGCTTGTATAAAGGGAGCTCTCTGCTTGTTAGCAAATCACTGAATGAGAATATTGCATTCGGTCTCAACTTTTATCTTTTTCCATCCATCTCAATTTTCTTACAACTAAAGATCTGACCTTCGGGTGTCTAGTCTATTTTACATGATTAATTTGTGAAACTTGGTGATCCCTCATATGCGAAGTGACTTCTAATTCTTCCGAATCCTAGTAGTATATCCAATAGAAAACTCGTTTCAGACAACTTTGAAGCACTTAGCTACAACTGGAATTGCTGCTAAACGAAAATTTCTTTAGCTTGATACTTCTTTTTTCAGAAAGTGCTAAAACATTGAACGTTTTGAATCACTGATCATGTCTCCCTGTTCATATCATTGTGTGTTGTTTTCTAGGGAATAAAGGAGGGAACCGTACACGAGACAGAAAATGGGCTTTAACTGAAAAGCTATGGGACTTCATTTTTCTCTTTCTGGGGTTCGCATGCTGCTATGAAAATACCATGTTTTTTCATAACCAGGGAGCTGGGGACAACTTCGTCTGTCTAAAAAAAGCCTTTGTGTAAGATAGCAGATTATTAGATTCCCTCGCAAAGTCGCAATATTTTCCCGATGTCTATCAGCCTTATCACCCAACATTTTAGCATCACCTCAACACCTTACGTCACTTGCCTCCTTTCCATTTCCTTTAATTATTAGAGTTTTGTCTGGACGTTGTTCTTTTTTCATCAACTCAAGTCTCATAATCACAGAATGGTCTTGGGGAAACATAGAGTAGGGGAAAAAGAGGCACTAAACCATGTTCTCTCCTCTGCATCTAAGACCTTTATTTCATGACATATCGTTTTCATGATCTAAGCGCCTGTGCCTTCCGTTCAGAGGGCTAAAGGTGGGAGCAGCATGGACTGTTGAACAAATTTTGAATCGAAAGTTGAAGCAGAGGAACCATTGGGTTCCAGGGATTCCTACAGAAACAAGGGTCGTACAGCAATGAACTTGGACAAAAACTAAGACAAACGTATATGCATAGCCTTGGCAGTTGTGCTCATATGCCAGAGCTTTTCCTTTTTAGTTTTCTTGTGGTTGGACTCTTTACCCGTCATTGATATTAAGCAGTAGCGTAACGTTATGATGTATTTCATTGCTGCAGCTTGTGAACTATAAAGACCCAAAACATGAGTGACGGATCATATAAAATTAGTGTTCGGAAAGCTGAAGTTTTCAGTACCACCACAGCCCCCTGGGCAGTTAGACTTGGGGGATGTACTGCATTTAGTGACGGATCACAAGGACTTGGCACCGCTCCCCAGTATTATTTGGAAAAGAATAAAAGTTGGCAGCACAAAATTTATAATGCTGCTCCAGCTCATCCTACACATTATCATAAAGCCAGTTCTTCCTCGGTCCTGATCTGCATCAAAGTACGTACGTTGCTCAAATAAGTAGCAATAGATGCAGTAGTTTGCCATATTGTTTGGTGCGCCATAACATTTTGATGAAAAAATGCCAGGACCACCATTAAGTTTCCTTCTGGATTGTTCAACCATTCAAGTAAAGTAGGCGCATTTTACCACACGTTGTTGGAGGTTGTCGCACTCCGCAAGACAGGGCTTTTGTTGGGTTTTTCAACGCGCATTGTTGGGGGGTGTTCTCTCTGCCTTGGTAATAAAAGAAACTCTCCAATATCAATGGCGCTCAGTCTCGAGAACCCTCAGTCTCCTAGCCAGCGAGCAAGTAGTCTCACTAAGGAGACAGAAATAGAGGGGTCTGATAGTTTAATATGTTGAAAGAGGAACAAGCATTGGGCATGCGGCATTGCTCGAAGTACGAAGTTCCAACTTCCAAATATGTCTACATTTCATATAACTCTGCATTCTTTTCTTTTGGTTTTTTGAAATGCATAACAGAGACCCTAAACTAAAGAACCAGCAACAGAAAGAAATACATAGTAGAACAAGGCGTGCGTGTGCCTTCATGGATGAAAATGGCCATTGGCCAAATGCATATATTGCTGCGTCTAATTCAACTCCACATTTATCTTCTTCCTGTTGTCTAATGAAGCAAGGATGGATTGAGATAACACGGTTATGGCGTTTAGATAGCTAGCGATTCTGATATGTGAAAGCCCTTCGAGGAAACTCAGGAAAAGTGGACGTGGAAAATAACTCAAGGCCTGTGAGGGTGGGGCTGGTGGTGAAGAGGAGGAGAAGCTGTGGCATTGAGAGGGTGAGGTGTTGGAGGCAGAGGTGGAGGGCATTGGTAACACTTCGTGAACAATCCAAACGTGTCAATCTGGTGTATGAAGTTTGTCACGCTCGCCCATCCACCGAACCCGAATCCAACCACCAGGACCCACACTACCACAAACACATTCACCGTGTACGTCCCTACCCACCTCCCTACGAACTTCGGTGGCTGCTCCACTGCATTCTGCATCACAACCGTCAATCACAAACTGTTATATCATATGAGCATTTACCACTATTTCAGTCTATATGTAATGCACTGATGCTGATGTTATGGGCGGTAACGTGTCGATACAGACAGAGTTACAGGCTTACAGGTGGAGATTTTCTGGTTTACTCCCTGACATGGGGAATCAGGTACGAACAGATATTCTGGATCATCGCTGCAGCACGAATCACGTGCCTTTTTCATTGTTTGGGCAATATTATAACCTCCTTTTATGATTTTGTAAACAACAGTTGCAGACATCTTTAAGAGCTCAATCCCAGATATTATATCAGTTTAGGCGAATGGACCGGGACTGGTCTGGCAGCCGGTGACCATACGCTACCAATCTATGGGTTCCTTATTATTTACACAAAACGTTCTAAGAGATAACGATAAATAATGAGTTGTTAGGCAATTCAAGTCCGACATTATTCAGTCAAACGTCTGACACACACACCTGAGGCTGAAAAAAGTATGTTTTCAGATGTTCCAAATGGCTAAAAGCTTAAAGATTTTGGATTTTAGTTATTACCCATTAAATTATATTGAAATAGACAAAAGAAAATATTAATGGAGTATGTGCAGCAAGATTATAAGGTTATGGTATTGGTACCTCTCGGGCAGCGGCTGATTTGAAGGTGAAAATGTGGGCAAGTGCAGGGATGATGTAGACGGTGAAGCTAACGAGGAGTGATCCAACAGTGGAATTGATGGGTCCAAAGAATGGGAAGACGATGGCCAGGAACCAGATAGGGATGACCACGGGTAATCTTGCTGCCGCACGCTTGCATAGGCTCTTGCACTCGTGCATCCCTATGGCTTTTTCCCACACAAAATATAAGGGCGTGCATGCAAACCCAAATGTTATAAACTGCAAACATAAAAAAATAAATTTAATCACTAAGTTAATTCTCCGAAAAATACTCTTAATATACAAGAATTACATAAATTAACGAAGTTAGAATAATTTTATGACAACTGATTCACAAAAGATAAGTGTACATTTTTTTCAATTTCTACTATGGAAATCTACAGAATCTAAAAAGATATTTATATCAAGGGATTGTAAGTGGGCATGCCTGATGGATGAGCATTAAAGTGACAGCCATGTCTCTGAAGGGTGATCTTGGGAGCAGAGCAAAAGCATTGGAGTGATTGAGAAGCATGTCTCCAAATGCCCAATAGACTGCTGCTGCAGATGGAAGCGTCAGTGTCAGCACGTACAGTGTAGCCAGCAAGTAAATGGCCTTGAACTTCTGCGGCTTCCACATTGCATGCATGATTTCCCTGAACCACCAGCACGTATTCTACTCAGCAACCGTTACCAGTATTTTTTTAATTTTTCTTTACAGTAAGCACAAAAGCAAGAAAAAGAATCAACAAATTCGTTATCCTTTTTTGTGTCTCTGTGTTCTTTGGTTCTCATAATATTCTTCTTAAAACACCCGGCAATACTGGACAATGCTTAGATCAACCTTCGGCTATATGGGCCTTCGACAGATCTCCTGTAATTCTAAAAGACAACTTCCTCTATACATGAGCTGAGATTAGCTAACAGACGCATGGATCAGTGTCATCCGTCTCAGCTGGACCCCCTCTTGGCCTCTTCTCATCATAAAAGCAAAAGCAATGAGAGAAAAGACTATTGGCTTTCTACACGAAAAAAGGAAGAGAAGGAAAAGACTTTTTGCCTCCCACGCCTGAGAAGTTCAACAGGGGACTTTTAATAATTGAGAATATTTTCAGAGTGGTCACTAAATCACGTGGTCAGATCATGTCCGTAGATACGTAGGATTAGTCACTTTCAAGATGACCTTTAAGCACTCGTTGGATATTTTAACCTATTTACTTTATTTCCTACCAATCTATGATTCTATTACTAGGGCCAGAAACAAAATGCAAATGAGGAGCAAGATACATGAGCAGATTCGAAGACGTCACAACGTAAAAGAAGCCAAATTATATATCGGCGTTGTCTTACACAGTAACAGCATGTCCCCCGAATGTGTAGAGAATGTTTGTGGCCCCGGTGAAGTATAGCACCAGCTTGGATGGGCCCGAGTGCTTGACGCCCTCAACCTACAGAGGCAGGCATGCATAAACTTCTAGTCCAGTATAATAAATACGGAAAGGACAAGAGCACGCGTTGCAATGGCTCCAAAATTTTCGTACTTTTTGAGTTTTGCGTACTGTGTTCGACAATAATACAAGTTGGTCATTTGTACATTTTTTAAGGTACATTTGAGCTCTATTGCATGAACGAATGCCTTTTGTATTAAGAATGTATCGTCGTGATAGTATTATTAGTTTAAACAGTAAGAAATTACTCCAAATCATAAAGACATGAGTGCTCAAAACTTCATTTATCGGGTGTGAGTTCCTTTAATGCTTCTTATGGCGCTGCTAATACTGTAAATGAATGTTGGTTACCTGGCCGTGGAGGAGGGAGGCAATGGTAAGGTACCAAGCAGTGTAGGTGGTCATCACGAGACCTAAAAAGGACCAGATTCGGTAGTTGTGGAATGAAGGGATAAAGACAGTGGTAGCACAACAAGCTCCGAAGATGTAAGTCCAAGTCCTCTTGTCGAGATTATCGTTTATGTAATATATGTTGCTGCAACATGATGAAGACGCCCAATTGCAGATCTTGCTCAGATTTGCGGTTCTTTTGTTTATTAAGAGAACCGATATAAAATGAGGATAGAGTTGAAGCTAGGGTCAGAATTGGCAGGTACCTTGCACAGGCTATGAGTTGAATGACAGATCCAAACAGAAGAAAAGTGCAGTTAAATGCCAAGCCCACGTTCCTCCAGTGTTTTCCAAGGAGCCCATCAAGAACCTCAAACCACTACATGATCAAGAACATGGAACCCATGTGAGAAACCGGCCAACCTAATGCAAAAATTTAGAGGGAAATTTTGTCCTTTTTGGATCAAGTTGGCTGAAGAGTGAAACCTGGATAACATGGTTCCTGAAATCAGCTTTTTCTCTTTCTTTTCTGGTTCTGTATTCTACATAGAGTACGCTAATGAGATATGCTGTCCAGCTTCCCAACAACCCGTAGAAGAGCTGAAAAAGTATGCCGGATAGCATTCCCAGCTGGGAAAATGAGTACGGCAAGGTAAGCAGAACTTGAGCCACCTGAAACAAAGAAAGAATTAACGGAGAACAGAAATCATTTGCAAACTGAAACAGGAACACAATGAAAAACAACGAAGTAATGGGTCGCTCTTTCTGCGACAATAAATGAAGATTACGAACCTGGTTTGAAGCACAGCTAAACCAAGCATCATATACGGAACCACCATGCCAAAAGAAGTTGGATATCTTGGTTTTAACATCTCTGGGCTTGCCTTCAGTCTCCATTTCGACATAATTGCCTACTATCACGGTCTCCACCACCTTATCCGATGCCATATCTGTCATGCTCTCTGCCTCTCTCACTCCTCACTCCCTCCCTCTAACTATAATACTATTCTTTCTTCTGTGTCTCCGAAGCTGAATGGTAGGATTCAATGCGAAAGGAGGGATTGAGATCCGAAATGGGGGTGGCGAGAGGGCTTATTACTTGTAGTGGTATATATACAAGACACGAAGGGGTTCTCGAAGGTTGGGAAAGGCTGTGTTTTGAAAGGTATTTTAGAGAGCGGTTTTGGGAAGCGAGTGAATCCGCTTTTTGTTTGTGGGTGGCCTTTGACGAAATCCAGTAGTTATCGAGCCCTTTTCTGTAATTAAAGAATTTTATTATTGCCCAGCTTTATTTTATTTTTTTATAACAATCCAACTGCAATTAATTTAATCAAATTAAATAACGGAGCGTGAGTGGCTTGTCCGCACGAGCGGGGTCTCCCCGTTTTCCGAGCCGATAATTACTTACCGCATTCCTTTCATCTCCCCAAGCTATCCCCTGTTCTTTTGCCGGTCTGGTCTGCCTTTACAGAGAAATATTAAATTAAAGTGAACCGTAGCCGTTGGCTGTCCGCAAGCAATTCCTTTTAACTTAAAACAATATTTAATTATTCAAAGATTTTGATATTACGGAGAGCGAAGGAAGTTCTGCGAGGGCTATTATGGTAAATGAAAGAGTTTCTGAAAGGATTTTTTTTTTTGTAGAAGAAGGTACTTATTGGTGGGGGAGGAAGGGATAAAAAGAAATAAAAAGTGAAGGGGAATTGAATTATATCAAAGTAGACCGCATGATTGCACCCAAACGGGCGTGGTCGCTTTACAAGAAGAAGAAAAAGCTGCTTTTATCACATGGCCTATGTTTGTGGACTCGAGAATCCTCCCCCCTAAATCCAATACCCCCGTCTCAAGGTGCCCTATAGTTTTTATTAGTTTGGGTGAGAATTTATTAATTTTTATATTATTTTATTTTGAAATTTTAGATTTTTTATGGTGAATTTTTTGTTTTTAAAATATTCAATAAAAAAACTGTGAATTTTTTGGGGTTGGAACGTCACCTTAGATAATTCATTTACATGGAGGTACACAAATATTCTTGAGGGACAAACATATGGACAATACAGGAAACTACTTAAGAGTGTTGTTAGACCACGTGCCCTTGGAAATCGGCATCTCCTCTGTTCACTGCTATAGGATCATCTCCCCTAACATGACGCAGATTGAGATGAACCTTTTACAAAAAAAAAAAAAAAAAAAGAAGAGGATTTTGTCATCCTTGTCATTCGGGGCTTGAAAAATGCAAGAATTGCTCATAAGAGGGACATGAAATTAAGAGGCCAAGGATGATTTACCCTGCCTCTGTAATTCCTCTGTTTCTGTCTTTTTGTCCTGGGTCTTCTTTTTGAATTTGAACAAGTCACCTAGAGAGTTTGTAATTATCTTTCATCTCATGATGATAGGCCATAATGGCTTTGTCTTCTTATAAATTAAGATAACCCTTTCTACCTATACCTGATATTATCATAAAAAGCACGACTTCAGGGTCTAAAAAGCTTTGTTTTGCTGCAGTGCAACATAGTCATGTGGCTTGTTGGATACCCATATCTACTACTTGTAGTGTCGTGCTTTCTAGTCTCCGGGACCAGGAACATTACCCTGTGACTTGTCTCCTTGACCACGTGTGCTGCAGAGCAGAGTACCATATGTTCTGAGTCTTTAATTTTGTGACATTATCTTCCCGCCGTTGATCGACTTAAGTAAGTCCTTTTGATGGTAATTTTAAGCAAACTTCAAAGATTACAACTTCAATCTATTACATCAGCAAAATTTTCTGCAGAGTCATGCGAACTTTTAGCTGCTGAGGGCATCTGATAATAAACTCAATCTGCCTGTTATGCAGGTCTGGAAGTGTCTTCAAAGCAAGATTGCCATCAGTAGTTTTGATCACGGATTCTCATGAGACTCTAGCAGATCATATTTTAGAACAAAGGGCTTTCACCTGGCCGTATTAGAGATATATCTATTTAACAATATTGTTTATTTCACAGCTCCGGACATTTATATTTGCCTTCCGTATAAAGTTTCGAAAAATCATGAAAACTATTCATTTCTATATTGATTATTTCATCTCCATCAAGTTTGATTTGAAACTTCAACAGAGAAATACTTCTCCTGTGACCAGAAATCTAAATGATGGACATATATGGCTAATATGTAGCTTGTGATGGGGGAAAGTCCCAAAGTATTTGGTTTCAATAGCCAACTTTAAGTGGTTCTTTGGATATGTCTCGCTAGAGCCCCAGCATATCTCCCCAGTTAAGTACATTTCCCATCGTGAGGTCGAATTGAGCTCTCTGAGAAAATGGGCATTGATCATGAAGATGAGGGAATGAGAAACGCAACATATTCAGACAAAGCATGGTAAGTGCTGCGAATTTTGTCTTTTCATCCATATTTGGAGTGCTTAAGGTAAGGGACAATAGAACAATAAGGTACATAATTGGCTTGTGATAATTTTGATCAAGATTTTAAGAACCAAGGTGACTGAGCATACTTATTAGTAGTGCAAAGACAAGCAACTAATGATCCAGCATGGTAAAGGTTTTGGCCCGCTAGCCCGTTGAAGGTTGAAGTGGAACTGTCATAGATCACGCTAACCCATCCTATGATGGACAATAATCTCTCAGAGAATCATTATTTGATTTGGGAGGGATAATGCAAGTTCACAGCTTGTTATTCTTTAGAGCAGAAGATCATCATACTGCTCATCAATTATCAGATTCAAATCATTGAGAGTGGATTCGAATACCAAATGAAACAAGACATCTAATTTAATAGCTCATTATCTTGCTCTCATGCCTTCATTTCGACCAAAATCCGGTGAAAAGATTTGGTTAGAGTCG
This sequence comes from Myrica gale, assembly GCA_963930655.1. Taxonomy (NCBI): domain Eukaryota; kingdom Viridiplantae; phylum Streptophyta; class Magnoliopsida; order Fagales; family Myricaceae; genus Myrica; species Myrica gale. The sequence continues at coordinate 7,686,692 of OZ005606.1, read as the reverse complement.
TTTAATGTTGATTAGCCTCGGCAATGATTAAAGATCCATACTGGGTCAAACTTTAGCCATTCTTCTTCTCCTATCACCGAACAATTGGTTCTTTCTGTATCTTTTTGGTGTTGATCAGGAACAGGTTTCTTTTGTGATACTTTGGCAGAGGATTGAAAACCAGCATTGACCTGCATTGCAAATACACAGTGTGGGTCCTTTTAGTCTTGCCCTACCACTTAATTGAATGGTGGTCAACCCCATTAAGAGTATCGGCTGCCTATATTTATTGATGCAAAATAATTGAGTTGGAGCAATTTATGCACCAACACCATCATGCTGGTTTGCCTTTATGGCCTCCATGCTCAGAGCAATTTTCTGCACCAAAGAATCCTATTCTCAAAGGGTACATGTCATCCTACTTTAGCCCCCCTTTCGATCGCACCACTAAAGCTGGCATCTGGACATTGCAAAACACGAAAAATAGCAGAAAGTAGTCTAGGCATGCTTTTATAAAATCTCTGCCCAGATGTTGATCTGTGGCTGTATTTGTTGCTACGGTACTGAAAAATGGATAGGGCTGGGGGCGAAGCAAAGTGGTCTTAGTTTGTAATCCCCTCTAGTGGTCCATTCATGAGCTGGGCCTCAACCTTTAAGTGCTGCAGCCTGCAGAAAACAAGACTTGTTTCCCCTGCATAATCCAATCACACACTTTGCTTTAACTTGAGACGAATGCAAGAGCCAGAAATGAATATTCATACTGGATAGACATCTGCCAGAACATTCAAGCCTAAAGTAAAAGCTATTGTTGACACAATAATTTGTTTTCTACAATTTTGCACGCAGTTTGGACAGATGAAAGGGGTTGTTTAAGGATCATAAAAATGGCGATTGTCTATCGAATTTCCAGCAGCAGAGGCAACCCTAACCCAAGTTCAAACGCCAAGAAACATGATGATTACCTAAATTTGTACAAAACTTTTCCTTGAAAACATGGCTCCATGTGATCTCCAAGGAGTGATCCACACAAAATCGGGTAGAAACAAAGTAGGGCTGCTTTAATGGGCCGAAGTAAGGCCGACATAGGCCATTCTATCAAAGGCCACATGGGTCCAAAAGTCATCAGGTACCAATTATAGATGTCACGTACCTTGTCAAAAGTGAAATGTTACTCAAAGCTACTTAACTCCGTTTAGTGTTAGATATTTGGCTTTTGATAGGAAAATCATTTTTGGACCGCTACAGAATTAGGCCTGTACTAGTACACCTATGTGTTCATTCTGTACCTATTACTAACACGTTGTCTGACAGTATGAATGACTTTTCTGAGAACTGATCCCTGCAAGCTCTGGATTAAATAAGCTTTTGGACCATTTTTGTAATAATGCTACAGAAAATTATGATTCAATAAACCTGTATACAGCTTACAACATAGACCCAATGCTTTTTGGCTTTCAGGCCTTGGTATTTTGTGCTCTGTTTCAGCCAATTTTGTTGTCCGCAAGGACAAGGTGTCTGCTGGACCAGAAGGGAACCTCACAGATTGAACGGAACTGCCCCATAGAAGTGAACCTCCGCTAGTTAAATTAGAACTTGAGAAGGATAACTTTTCTATAGGTCTTCTGAACGTGTTTATGGAATAAGTACACGTGAGTTTTCATAGGAGTGTCATCCTGTCTATTTTTGGGGGGAGCAGTAATGGCAGGGAGAATGTATGATATATTTCCTTTCAAGCTATAGGAGTTAATGACCTACCTTATGCATAGTTGGCCAATGGCCGGTGATTCTATGCGTTTATTGATGAATCTTTCCTTATTCTCATGATACTCGAAACCTTTAGTAATTGAATCTTAATGACTTTGCTATTGATAGGATGCATGAAGATAAATTTTCTCGCATATGGAGATTTTCCGGATTCTCTTCATACTTCTAGAGCTTACTTTCAAATTCTAAGACCCTCTGAGCATTGAGCTTTCAGAGTGGGCTCGTGGCCTGTAGCGTATCCCACTTAAGTACTCTCTGTTGGGCTTCATATTCATCATTTTTATTCCCTAGAAATTTACCGGCTTTCCCGGAATATATTTTATCGGTTACGAGGTGTGAGACCCAAATCAAAACTGATCACTTTTACTCGATCTATCGTTGTCCGTATAACCTAATTGATTAACCCCTAGCCCGTGAGCTCTAGCTCAAGTGGCACGTCCTTTCTATGGGGAGGGTTGTTTCTGGGGATCGAATACCCTTACTCCTATTCCCCTGGTAGACTTGTCTGCGTTGGCTAAAAAAAATTTGATTAACCCCTAACAAAGACTCTAAGATGAACACTCGATAAGATTAACTCTTTGGTTGGTAAACTTCTAATAAGAATTAATCCTTCAATCTCTCCACTTAGTTATTCAAGAGATTTCAGAACTCCAGTTAAGATAAGGATGTTAGAGACTTCATTATTCTAGATAAGACAAGAAGTCCTAAAACCCATATCATTAAACTCCCTTGGAAACTCTAGCCCCACCTCAAGATAGTTACTCCTATTATATTTTTCTAAGATTAATTACTTCTTTATATTAAACTCTTCTCTTACAATCTAACTTTGACATCGAAGTCTCCACATCCGAAGTCGCACCTTCTCTTGTTCTCTTTCAGGTCTGATCGATTTCTATTCTCGTTGATTTTTGACCTCATCAATATTAATTAAAGAAAAGACTAACATGGCCTTTGAAAAATCAAAAATTTAATTTGTTTTCAAACGCAATGAAGTTGAAAGAAAAAAATAAAATGACAGATTATCAAAAGAAAATACAAAATCAGAACGCGATATCTCAAAAAAAGAAAACTAAAAAGTGAAAGAAGAACCAGCCAGTGAACTGACTCTCTTCAATCTTCCTTTTTTTTTTCTTTTTCTTTTTGAGCGTCTCTCTTCACTATTCGCGACAAAAAAAGTTCTTTGCGCCTCGCCAACTCAACCTCCACCTTCTATGTCTTTCTCTGTTTTTGACCTTTACTTCCTGATCACCTGCTTTATCTTCTTCTTCTTCTTCTTCAATTCAATTCAATTCAATGGGTCGTCTGCCCCTATTCACGACCATTCTCACTCTCCTCACCTTCTATTTCCTCTCAGGTAATACACTATGACAGAACAACTCGATTTATTTGAATTTGATCACCATTCCCTTCTAACCCACTTTGTGTTTTGTCTTTCATTTTTTGCCCTCACAGAAGCACACTCTGCTTCATTCCAGATGGTCAACAAGTGCCGGCGAACGATATGGCCCGGCTTGCTGTCCGGCTCCGGGACGGCCCAGCTCCCCACGACAGGTTTTGCTCTCCACAGTGGAAAATCCAAGACCATATCCATACCCAAGGCTTGGTCGGGTCGGATTTGGGGTAGGACCCTCTGTGGCCGGGACTCCAGCGGGAAGTTCTCTTGCTTGACTGCGGACTGCGGGTCCGGGACGGTAGAGTGCGCGGGTGGTGGCGCCAAGCCACCCGCCACGCTGGCAGAGTTCACTCTAAACGGCGCCGGGGGGTTAGACTTTTACGACGTCAGCTTGGTCGATGGTTACAACCTCCCGATGCTTGTGGTGCCCAAGAGAGGTACAGGCGGGGGGTGCGGTGCCACGGGGTGCTTGGTGGACTTGAACGCTGCTTGCCCTGCGGAGTTGAGTGTGGCGCGTGCGAAGGGCAGTAGTGCCGTTGCGTGCAGGAGCGCGTGCGAGGCGTTCGACGATCCGAGATTCTGTTGCAGTGGGGCTTACTCCACGCCCGACACGTGCGGACCGTCTTTGTATTCGCTGTATTTCAAGTATGCTTGCCCGCGCGCGTATAGTTACGCCTACGACGACAAAACAAGTACCTACACGTGCGCCTCCGCTGACTACCTGATCATATTTTGCCCGTCACCTTATAGCAGGTAAAATTGCCAATTAACCTTACGATACGGACTATTTCGTTTCCTTATCCGACACAAACGTAGGGTTAGTTAAGTCATTTTGTTGGAACTTGGAAAGCATGATATGCCACGCTAGCACGTTCCAGAAATTTCGCCAGCTCGTTACGGATACTGATGTGGGAAATATTATTAAGCTATGGGGGGGGCCTTATTATGTGGAGCATGTTTTCCAAATCCTGCACCATGTCGCAGAAAACTTTGGCACTGAGAAAAGGAAGTCGGTTTTCTTATTGGTGTATTCACAGCTCTGCCAATATTTCATCTTATCTTTTTATCTTTATTATTTAGTAGCTAAGGCCTAAGAGTAAGCTTTCCCAAAGAACCATCATTTTCTATTAAGAAATGATCGATCTGCCAATTATTGTAGTCTCAACTAATAAGTTTTTCTTTCTTGTCTGTCATCAGTCTTAAGGGCACAGTCGTATTTCAGGAGCTTTTTTTTTTTTCCTGTCTTGTGTTGCACATGCATCAGCGTGTGCCCCGTCCATTGGGATTCCTTTGTTTGCGTGCGTGCTGTATAGAAAAGAGAAAGTCACCAAACCTTGTTGAGTTCAAGGTGATATTCTGGAATAGTTTGATGAACTACGATATGTTGCTAACATTGCCTTCTTCCTTTAGCCATTCGTGTCTTACATAGAAATCTTTGTGAAGGTTGTCATCTCTATGATTGTGGGGGCAGAGGGAGAAATTGAATTTGTTGCTTGTACAACTATTGAAACCTTAGACATCCATCGGGTCATATTTGCAGATGGGTCAAAAGCCAAGCGAAGTATTCTGTTTGGAGGCTCTTCTAAGATTTTTTAAGGCAGCCAACATCAACTTGATAGTAGGTTTGACTAGTAGTTATTTCCGTGATTCCAAATAATTGTAGAAAGACCAACGACTATGAGTTGGCATTCCTGGATTGATTCCCAGCGAGTCAGTGACATTGCATCTGTCAACTAATTGTAATTGTTTTGGGTGAAATCTTTAGGTTGGATATGCTCCAGTTTGCTTGAATTTGATCTCAAAAGTAAATGGATCTCTTTAAAATGGTTGTGGCTTACTTTACCAAGATGGGAGTCACTCTAGTCATGATTCCTGGTTCAGATGTATGAGTTCTTATATGCTAAGTTCATCTACTCTGAACGCCTTCTGCCAATTAAAGCTCAGAAACTTCAGGTTGTGGATTGTTGTCTATTTACACAAGGCATTTATTTTCCTTCTCGTTTTAGGAGATCTTTTGATCCTGAGTACAGCTGTTGCATTGAATCAAATTGGATCACCATTCACATCGTTGCTTTCTTTTGAATGTCCAGGCTGTACAGCGATTATTTGCCTTGTAGAATAGAACTAACGTGCATGTACATTTTGGAAATGTGCAGCCAAAGATTGCTTGGAACTCGAAAAGATGGGGCGCAGCTACCGCTGGTGAACAAGACCACAATGTACATAGCAAGCCAACATGCAAGCGCTGCTTCATCCCCAGGTCTGGTACAAAAGCAATTTGCCACACACGCTGTCTCTGTTGTAGCAGCAATCTTACTCTTTTGGCTGTTTTTACAACCTCTTTGACTGACATATTGGCCTGAGCTTTTCCAGGCAGATAGTACCATGAAGTTAGCCGAAGAATTGGTGTCATCTTGCCCTATTGTCGTGCCAGATCTCTGCTTCTCTTTCAATCCTGCCATTTTAAACCAACCAGACTGCTAAAATACGGATTGGCCGCATGTGGCAGGAGTTCTCAGTATTGCCACAAAGAAACCTTGTATATATCCTTCTCTGCCTCGTTGCTTTATTCGTGCCATAGAATCCCTTGTGTTATATAGACAACAACAATCCCAGTTGAGAGATCATAAATCATAAATTATTGTAGTCAAGGGCAGTGAGCAGCCTAGCTCATTCTTCATAACTACGGATACAAACAACTCAACGCCCTACTTCACCAGTTTTCTCTAATTTACTCTTTGAGAAGTCTCTTGAGCTAGAAAGGGATATAAGGGGGGATCCGACACTGTGTATGGAAATCCAAGTTGTTGTCCTCTTTAAAGGAAGTATTTTTGTTCCAAGTTAGGAAGCTCACGTACTTGGGCCTCTGAAATGTTGGGCATTGTCTTCGTGGGTCTCCAACACAGTTATGGTGTGGGCTGTTATACAAACGTTGGTAAATGAATCACTTTCTGTGTGGTCCGCTCTACAGCCCGTAAGGCAATCATCCCAAGCCCAGTGGAACGACATGCTTGAGCATGCAAGCCACTATTCCTTCTTCAGTTTTGTTTTTGGTTTGTTTTGTGCAGCTCTAGGATCAGCGTAATGTGAAGGTATGCCTTCCGCATTGTCTACGCTCGAAAGTAGGGGGGAAGAGAGACGATGGGAATGCTAATATCTTCATTCATCTAGAAAAAGTTCCATTCGACACTTGGTTCATCATGGTCCACAAGACAAATGAGAGACGACTTAATAACAGTCGTATTCACAACCGACAATGGTATTATGGGTGCCCTATAGGAGGAGGAGGCGGGCGTCAAATCACACGATAGGTCAGGCTACCCGTATAGCGGTGTAGCCCAAATTTGGCTAAAAGAGGTGATGGAATGGACTAAACAAACCTTTCCCACGGCGGATCCTCGTCATCTCCCATCCTTTAGGACCACGAAAGTGTACAATAAGGGTCTCCATTTATGCGTGGCCAATTGGGTTAGCTAATCTAAAAGATCGTCCCTCGTCTATGAGAACGGATTGCCTCCAAAGGCAATCCGGTCCGGATGTCATCCATTCGGTCATCCGACGGTGGAGCTTGGGAAGAGTGTGGGTCGCGGACGGGGAGAACGATTTCCCTCCGAAAGGGAATCCGACCGAAGCTCCGAAGGGACGGTTGGAACCTCACGTTTCAGCCATCCAACGGTCAGAAATCCGAGGCGTGTGGGTCCCGTGCGGGACCCACACTTGCCCGAGCAGCCTCTGTTCGGGCATTCTCAACCGTTGGAGGGCTGGAACGTGAGGTTCCAGCCGTCCCTTCGGAGCTTCGGACGAATTCCCCTTGGGAGGGAATCCGTTCCCCCGGACGGGACCCACACCTGTCCGGAAAGTCCGAATAACCCTCCTGCCTGGACCCTACACCGTCGGGTGACTGAATGGATCCATTTGATCATCCAGACCGGATTGCCTTCGGAAACAATCCATTATGAGTGCTGACTTAGGATTCTTTCCCGGTGGAACGATATACTTCAACGTTGCTATGTCATCCGAGACACTTTTATAAAACAAGTATACTCAACGCTGAAGTTGAGCTGATCAGATTTGGCTCCACTTTCTCAAATACAGATAAACGAGTTTTAATTGGAACATTGCAAGCTACACTCCCACTTATATTTGTTTTATTGTCTTATAGAGCTACCCAAATTGAGATGAAGAACGTGAGCTTCTGCAAGAACCTGCTACATCGGATTCGTCTTAAAGTGAACTGTCGAGATTGGGTTATTGGAAACAAATTGCAATTCCTCCCACTATTGCTGCGAAGGTGGTGCTGATGCAGGATTTCTTTTTGCTTCATAGAGGGGACAGAGAGATGTAAAGGAGTCTCATCGTCTCAAAAAGCAGAACAGTAGGTTCGAATCTTATCCACGGTTCACTTTTCCGCCCCGAATGAGCATGACCTGCCGTTTTGGCCTGGGGGACGTCGGCACAACTACGATTGAACCGACTTCCCTGAAAAGCAGTAAATTGATCGATGTCCAAGAATATTTCGCTCGTGGCTGAGCAGCTTCTACGAAGAACGCAAAGAATTTATGGGAAAAAAAATAAGGTTTAATTATCTTACATGTCCATGTGATATCCAATTTTTACAAAATAGTTCATGTGATATGATTTTTAACAAAATGGTCATTGTGGTATAGTTTTGAGACAAATTAGTCCTTCTGGTATAGTTTTGAAACAAATTAGTCTATTTGTCTAATTGTCGGGAGAGTGTTGTACATGACACGTCAGCATCATTCACGCGTTGACACGTGTTTCTATCCAAATCACGAGTGATATACTTCTTTTAGCTCGTAGAATTAGTCTCAGCCTCAACCTCAGACTCGATTGATTTGATCCAGGATGGCTGCTTACGTGTCACCGCGTAAATGACAAGTGACATATACAACACTCTCCCGTTAAGTTGGTAACGACAGTTGGACGGAGGGACTAATTTATATAAAAAATATACCACAGGGATCATTTTGTTGAAAGTCATATCACATTGACTAATTTGTCTCAAAACTATATCACATGGACCATTTTATTGAAAGTCATACCACATAAACTATTTTGTAAAAGGTGGATACCACAGGGACCTGTGAGGTAATTAAGCCAAAAAGTAAATGAATTTTTACTTCCACCGTTCATAAGTGAGGTTGATTAGAAGGGTTAGGATCCTAATCTTACGATCATGAGAGGTATTAGTGAGGGCTGAGATGTTGTCAACACATTAATGAATAGAATTGAGGGATTGAGATGTGTTTTATCTCTCTCTATTTATTAATGTGTTGGCAACATCTCAATCCTCTATTTTATTCATTAATATGTTAGCAACATCTCAGTCATCCGTTAACACCTCTTAGGACCTTAAGACGAGGACCCTAACTTTTCTCCTTGCGATTATTAACTATTGTACATTACTTTTTATTTTTTCTTTGAAGTTCTGAGGTGGTCGAGCTGCTCTTCACATCAACCGAAGCATAAATTCTCAATACAATGGCACGTGTTGCTAGTCTTATTTGTCTACTGGCTTCATCGATTCAATGGTTTTTATTTTTGTAGCCTTACCATCGTTCTAAACAATTTGTCTCAACCCATCTCGAGTTGTCTAAAGCAGTTTTAGGTTAATCTCATTAAGGAGTCACCCGAATGAAAGATCTAAAGAATTATACTTAATAATTTAATTAAGAGGTTAATTTTTACAAAATATATCATAGCATTAATCTCATTAAGAACAACCAAGATAATCTAACACGGTACATAGAAAGTGAGCAAATTTTATTGTTTATAAAAAAAATTGATCGGGATTTATTCTTCAAATTAATATATATTCCTTGAAAAAGCTACCTTTATTCTTAAACAAAAGCAATAAAATTCCCTTTTTACAAGATATGTACAGACAAGCAAAATCGCATCACCTTTTCAGTTCCCATTTTTTACCTTTTATTCTCTAATACCCAACACAATTATTCAATTTCTCCACAAAGTTGTTTTGAATTGTCTCTGGGATCGTAAGATGTGGACCTCCAATAATGATGTGCATCTTCAAAAGGTATCGACCTAACAGAGGAAATCTGGGGAGGGAATGCTTCCTTCCGCTCTTCTAAAATCCTAAATATAGAGATGGGGCATGACTGAAGCGTACAAAATTATATGGGGGAAGCATAAGTAATAAGGGAGATCCAGGGGAAGGGAATGCAAATATGACAAAATATTTTGCTTCCCCCAAGGCAAAAGACAGGGCTGTCAGTCCTCAATAATTTAGTTCTGACAAATATTATAAACCATAAATATTTAAGTCAAAATATTCAGCTCCCTAAATTAGATAATTGCCCTTGACCATCAAAAGAAGAGAGGTATAGGGAGTCCAACGGTTTGTTGGGTCTCGCTACGCGTCGTTTGTAGCGCTTTATTGACTTGTCTAGGTCTTAGTAGTTCTGCCTATTATATCCGGTCATCACTCTCTCTGCCTTGCATGAAATTTATAGTGGTTCATTTGATCGGTTCGAGGGTCTTGCTAATTTATCTGTCCTATTGTCTGTCTGGTTGTTTTATTGTGTTTGTTTTGTCTGTCATGTTAATAATTGTTTCTTATTTTTAATCTGTTGATTGTTTATTGGAAAAAAAAAAAGATAATTGCCCTTGACCATCAAAAAAGAGAGGAGTAGGGAATCCAACGCTTTTGCCGATAATTGCGTTGCTATACAACTGGCAAGGGCAAGGGCAAGGACACGAAGTGACCCCACCCTGGAACGTGGCATGAACCCAACGCTCAAGATGCTCCTACGTGACATTTGAATGACCAATAGCATTGGCATCTTCGTCCCATACTGTGGCATCAGGTTGACGTGACACTGATGGAGTAATAATATATGGGTTAAAAGGCAGTTTGAGTGGGTCCTACTGTTTCCCAAAGCTTCTTTTCTTTTCTTTTCTTTTTTTTTTTTTTTAATTTATTTATGCCCTTTTTCCTTTCAGCTCAAGGCGCCTTGCCATGTTTGTGACACTGTGTAAAGTGTAAACAAACCACGCGGTGCCGTTTTGGCTTTTTTTAGCTTGTTATGGGTTTTTTTTTCTTTTTTTAGCATGCGATATTTAAGGCGGTCGTCGTGTTAAATTTTTGATTCGTGAGAATGGGTAAAAATCTTAAAAGAGAGATTATTTAAATAATTTTCTTATATTTATTATATAGCAAATCTCCCATGTAGAATCCAAACTAAAGCTAAAAATAATTTAAATGTCTTGTGATAAAAGAGTTCGGTGTAGATGAAGGGTAACATGGGTCAAGCTGGCCTTCTAGTGCCACTTTTATAAAATTTATCATTTAAATGATGTATATAATGGAGAATTGTTGCACGTGTCTAAAATTTATTATTACTTTAAAATTTTAAAAGTGATTGAATTGGATTTCAACTATCCGTGTGACCGTGCACAGCAATGCTTAGGATTATTTTTCAAGGGATAAATGTTGGATTTATTAATGGACAATATTAGAAATTAATGAATTTTAAATAAATAACGTAACAGTTGTAAGAAGTTAACCATTTTCACTTAGTGAGATTTTATAGGGGAAGTTTAAGTTATTTTTTGTTTGACCACTCTAATTGGGAGTGGTGTGTTATTTTTAACATGAGAAAATTGTCTTATTTCTACTCTATTTAACTGTCAGAATTATAATTAATTTCTATTGATGAAAATTCAAAGGCTGAAGTGAGAGAATCAGTTCTTAAACTATTATCATAAGAGGTCTCATGACATAGATTCTGGTGTGTCTTTTTATAAATGATTAATTCTGCATTATGATTATTGATATATGTAAAAGCCATGATAGTTGAAAATCTTATTTAGCTTATAGATCATAGTAATTTACATGTGTTATCAGAGCATGGTTGAAACTCTCATGATTTTCCTATTAATATAGTGATTTTGGTTGCGATCAATTTTATTTTATCATCTCTGTTGTATCGATAATCCACGTTGACTGTGATATGAATTTCTGCTCGAAATTTTAATAGGATATTTTTTTCAATTGAAATTTTACTGTACGAATGTTTGTTGTATTCAATATTCATGAGATTTTAACGGATGGAATATTAAAATAACGTACACCATTTGAGACCTTTCTGAAACCGTAATGTTTTGTTTTTAACGTCATTTGTGATCTGTAAACTTTTGTAATCCTGTTTTCGAAACCGAACCTTATTGGTGGTTTATCCAAACAACAATTTCGGGAATCTACCGATCATAGTTTGATTTTGGCTTTATATGTTATTTTTTAAATTGTTGTCACATGCTATTAATTGTTAATTGATATGTTATTGATGATAGGGACCAAATTAAATTCTCATCGATTTCTTAATGTCACAAAATATTATTGCATATTATGATAAATTTATATGTTTATTTGATTCAACTAGAACTGAATTTTATTTTATGGAGTCATTTCATCAATCAATATTTACGTTATGGTTAGCTTGTCATCACCAAAGTGAGTATGCTAGAAAGTAGGAAATATTTAGTTGAATTATGACTTTGCAAAAATTGGAATGATCATTTGATTTTACGGTTTGACCCAAAGTTGCACAAACTTTCAAATGTTATGAGTCATGAGGTTGGAAAGAAAAGAAAGAACGAAAATATTATGAGACAAGGCTTAAGCAATAAGGTAATCCTTCAGTCAATGTTATGAGTCATGAGGTTGGAAAGAAAAGAAAGAAACCGTATAAGAATTTCAAGAAATATCTATTAAAGATTGCAGAGCCTTCTTATGTCATTGAGGCTCGCAAGAAGGAACATAGTGGATCAAAGTGCTATTTTTTTCATGGCTCTGGGCATTTAAAGAAATATTGCCTGAAACATAAAGCTTGGTTTGAAAAGAAAGGTGAGCTTCTAGCTTATATATGTTTCGTATCAAATATGACTCAAGTTCCTTCAAATACTTGGTGGATTGACTCTGGCTCTACTATTTATGTTTCAAATTCGATGCAGGGATACCTTTCGATCGAGCACATAAAATAAAATGAGTATTTCATAGTCTTAAGAAATGGAATTCAAGTACCTGTTGTTGGTGTTGGAACTTTAAGTTTGTCTTTCGACTCATGCCTTTATTTGGACCTATTTGACACTCTTATGTCTTACTATTTCCAGAAATTTAATTTCCATGTCAAGACTTGATTTTGAAGGATATTCCTTTATTTTTAAAGACAAAGGTTTTTTGGTTTTTCATGAATGACTTATTTGTTGGTTCTGGTATTTTATATGAAGGTTTATATAGTTTTAAACTCAACAAAAAATGTGCTCAAACTCTTTTGAACCTGCATCATAATGTTGGAACTAAACGAAGCCGAGTTAATGAAAATTCTTCTATTTTGTGGCATAAACGACTGGCTCACATATCTTGAGAAAGAATGGAAAGATTGATAAAATATGAGATTCTTATGAATCTTGACTTTACAGATTTTGATGTATGAGTGGATTCTATTAAAGGAAAGCAGACCAAACATACAAAAAAAAGGCGCCAAAAAAGTGAAGAGCTTTTAGAGATTGTCCATACTTATATTTGTGGACCTTTCGACTCACCATCTTTTGATGGAGAAAAACATTTTATAACCTTTATTGATGACTTTTCACGTTACTGTTATGTCTATTTATTGCACGAAAAGTCTCAAGCAATAAATGTTGTAAAGGCATATCTTGTTAAAGTTGAGCGACAATTAGATAGAAATGTGAAAATTATTCGATAAGATAGAGGTGTTGAGTATTATGGAAGGTATGATGAAATAAGACAATGTCTAGGACCGTTTGCTAAATTCCTAAAAGAGCATGGTATTTGTGCATAATACACAATGTTTGATACGCCTCAACAAAATGGCGTAGCTTAAAGACATAGTATGACAGTTCAAAGGACTGATTTTGAACTGTGGACGGGAAGGAAACCGAGCTTGAGGCACCTTCACATTTGGGGTTTTAGAGCGGAGGCTAGAATCTACAATCCACATGAAAATAAATTGGATTATAGAACTGTGAGTGAGTATTTTATTGGATACCCAGAGAAGTCCAAATGGTATACGTTTTACTATCTCAACTATAGTATAAAGATTGTTGAAACCGGAATGCAAGATTCCTTGAAAATGGTGAAATTAGTGGGAGTGGTGTATCATGTAAAGTGGTCATCCAAAAAGGTCGGGTTCCAGTCCCAATACCTGTAACTTCAACGGATATTGTTGTTTCATTAGTTGTAGAACAACATGACAATGTCGAATAACAATCTGGTGGTCAATCACTCCACAATGAGATAATCACCAATAAACCAATTGCACAATAATCACAAGAAATAATATTAAGGAGATCTCAAAGAGAAAGCAAATTAGCTATTTCAGATGATTATTTGGTATATCTGCAAAAATCTAATTATGATTTAGGGACAAGTAAAGATTCGATTTTGTTTTCACAAGCCATTGAAAGTAGTGATTCTGAAAAATGGATCAATGCCATAAATAATGAGTTGAAATCAATAGAACAAAATGAAGTTTGGGATGTCGTTACATTGCCTGAAGGTTTTAAGACAGTCGAGTGTAAATGGGTCTTTAAGACCAAACATGATTGTAATGACAATATCAAACGACATAAAGCTAGACTTGTTGCGAAATGTTTCACTAAAAAATGAGGTGTTGATTACATAGAGACTTTCTCTCCTGTATCAAACAATTATTCTATTAGGATCATAATGGCTCTGGTGGCTCATTTCGATTTATAATTACATCAGATGGACGTGAAAACTACTTTTTTGAACGAGAATTTAGATGAATAAGTCTACATGGATCGACCTGAGGGTTTCTTGATTAAAGGAAAAGAACACATGATATGCAAATTAAAGAAGTCAATTTACGGACTTAAACAAGCTTCCAGACAATGATTATATTAAATTCAATGATATCTTCATGTCCTTTGGATTTAAGGAAAACACCGTTGATCGGTGTATATATCTAAAGGTTAGTGGGAGCAAGTTTATTTTTCTAATTCTGCATGTTGACGATATATTTCTTGTGACTAGTGATCTTGGTTTACTGCAGGAGACCAAAAAATTTGTTTCAATGAACTTTGAAATGAAAGATATGGGTGAGGCATCCTACGTGATAGGAATCGAAATATTTCGTGATAGATCACGTGGAATGTTAGGATTGTCTCAGAAATGATATATTGAAAAAGTTATTGAAAGATTTTAATATGGTTGATTGTGTATACACTCCTGCTCCTTTTAATAAAGGGGACAAATTAAGTGCAAATGATTGTCCACATAATGCTTTGGAAAAGAAGATAATGGAACTATTCATTATGCATCTATTTTTGGACGCTTAATGTATGCACATACTTATACGAGACCAGACATTAGTTTTGCAGTTAGTATGCTAGGGAGATACCAAAGTAATCCCGGAATGGACCGTTGGAAAGTTGCAAAGAAAATGTTAAGGTATCTGAAAGGAACAAGACATTACATGCTCACGTATATAAGGTGTGATCAGTTGGAGGTGATTGGCTAATCCGACTAAGATTTCACCAGCTGTGTTGACAATCATAAGTCAACTCTTGGTTACGTGTTTCTATTAGCCAGAGGAGCAATATCATTGAAAAACACCAAACAGATTGTCATAGCAGCATCTACTATGAAACTGAATTTGTGGCATGTTTTGAGGCCACAATTCATGTTTTATGGCTGCAAAATTTTATCTCATGACTTGGAATTGTCGATAGTATTGCCAAGCCCCTGAAGCTGTATTGTGATAATTCCGCAGCAGTCAGTTTCTCCAATAACGACAAATATTCTAAAGGTGCCAAGCACATGAAGCTCAAATATTTAGTTGTTAAAGAGAAAGTTCAGAAACAAAGAGTGTCAATAGAACATATCAAAACTAAGCTCATGATTGCAGATGCTTTAACTAAAGGGTTACTACTAAAGACTTTTAATGAACACATTAATCATACGAGTCTTGGATACAAACCCTGAGGTATGTTTTGGATCTTTATGTTTTTTTTTTCGCTCTAAGACAATTCTAGAGATCTTATTGATTGTATTTCTGTTTCTTGTTTACCATCAATTATGTAATTAAGGAGATGTATTACTGATAACAAGAACCGTCTTTCGATAAAGACATTATAAGGACTTTATTGATACTTATCATTATGAATCATAATTAGGTGATTTACCAGTCTTGTAGTGCATGGAAGGGAAGATGTAACTTTAATGATGTTTACCACCATGACTCGTATTAATGAATTATTGAACTATGATATTAACGTAATCACACTAAGGTGCAAAAGAGAGTGGTGCGTTATTTTTAACATGAGAAAATTGTCCTATCTCTACCTTATTTAACTGTAAGAATTCACATTAATTTATGTCGATGAAAATTCAAAGGGTGAAGTGAAAGAAATAATTCCTCCACTATTACAGGTTGAAACAACAGAGATAGAGAGAATGAGAACAGAAATCAGAAGATGTCTCATCACATGAATTCTTGTGTGAAGTCATGATAGTTGAAAATACTGTTTAGCTTATATATCATAGTAATTTACAGTAAATATCATGTTGGTCCATGTAGTTTGCGCAAAAATTAAATAAATTTTGAAACTTTAAAATCCATAAAATTAGTCTCCAATATTTAAAATCCATCGAGACTGAAATCTTTCTGAACCTTTCAAATTTCAATGTTTTTAAATTTTAGCTTTTATTTTGATAGTTTTTTAAAGTTTAAATACTTATCTAATTTTTAATCATTGCGGAACATTTCAAATTAAAAAGGGATAAATGTAAAATCAATCCCTGTGCTTACGCAAAAATCGTTTTAGTCCCTGTGATATGAAAAACATCGATTTAGTCCCTATGATTCTATTTTCGTTTGTTATTGGTCCTCCATCAGGGACTGATTTTATCACTTTCTGAAATTACAGGGACTAAATTGATATTTTTCATATCACAGGGACTAAATCGATTTTTGCGTATAACACAGGGATCAATTTTGTATTTATATCTTAAAAAAACCAACAAAAGGAGGAAACAACCGTTAGTGGAGAGTTGTTCCATTGGGAAAGTGAACCAGAGCAAAATCGTTTAGAAAAATAAATAAATAAAAAGAACCAGAGCAAAAGCAAAAGATTAAACTGAAGGGCAAGTGAGCTGAAAAATTGACGATGCTATTCCCGGGGTACGTTTGTTTAAGTTTTTGAAAAATTTTTAAAAAAATTTCACTAATTTATTCATAATTTTAATAATTTTTTATAAATTTCAATAACTTTTAACCACGGATAAAAATTTTTTTTTACACAATTTAAAAAAAAAAATACAACAAAAACTGTTTTGGGATGAAGGCGAAAGAAACAGAGGGGCCTCTCACGGGTCCAGACTGAAAAACAATTATTCAGTGACAGAGAGATACGAGCTATTATTATATTATGAAAACGCATTTTACATTTGTTCATTGCTTCCTGACAAGTCGATAACCCCCCTCGGCCCTCACTCCCTCTCCTTCCCTGGCTGTTCTCCCCAGTACCACTTTTGTCGGCTTACAGGTACTGAACCCAAAACCCTCCACAAACAGTTTTGTCCTCAGTTCTCACTACTCTTCCTCCTACTAACACTGGCATTATGCTTTCTTTGCTACTTGCCTTCTTCCCCTTGCACCGACACCATCGTCCTATCACCGTGTAAACAGCATCCACAACCACAACACATCCGCATTCCACCCATTCTACACCCCACCTTCCTTGTCTCATCTTCTCGAGAAAAACCAACAAACCATACCGACAGAAAGAGGAAAAGCAAGACCCAAATACCGCATGGAGCGCTTGTCTTGCTGCTCCTTCACTTCCAGTTTTTTCAGCATTCTTCTTCTACTTCTCACTACTAGAGGTATGTAGTTAAAAAGAAAACACACAACACTCCTCACTACTTCTCATCTGGGTCCGTTAGAATTTAGGCATCCACATTTTTTCACCTTACCCCATTTTTCACAGTTGTAGGCTAACAGGATTTACTGTACGTGTCTTTTGTGTGCATGTGTGCCAGGAGTTTCAGGGGCTACGTTTACATTTGTGAACAGATGCGACTACACTGTATGGCCAGGCATTCTCGCAAATGCAGGCAGCCCCAGGCTCGACAGCACCGGCTTCGAGCTCCCAAAGGATACTTCACGGTCTTTTCAAGCCCCAACGGGGTGGTCCGGGAGGTTCTGGGGACGGACGGGTTGCAACTTCGACGGATCCGAGTCGGGGACTTGCGTTACGGGCGACTGTGGCTCCGGTCAAGTAGAATGCAACGGACTCGGAGCCGCCCCACCGGCCACCCTCGCCGAGTTCACTCTCGGTTCGGGCGGGCAGGATTTCTATGACGTCAGCTTGGTGGACGGGTATAACCTTCCAATGATCGTCGAAGGGACCGGAGGGTCGGGTGTCTGCGCTTCGACAGGGTGCGTATCGGATCTGAACCAACAATGCCCAGCGGAGCTGAGGGTGGCGGATGGTGACGCGTGCAAGAGCGCGTGTGAGGCGTTCGGGAGCCCCGAGTACTGTTGCAGCGGCGAGTATGGTACGCCAGACAAATGCAAGCCGTCGGTGTATTCGGAGATGTTCAAGGCCGCTTGTCCAAGGTCGTATAGCTACGCCTACGACGATGCGACGAGTACGTTCACGTGCAGCGGCGCTGATTATACGATGACGTTTTGTCCGTCTTCTCCAAGGTAAAACAATATTTTCTGTCTTCTAGTTCCGCTTTTCACAAGCTTAATCTGTTTAGTTACTGATAAATCGTGTGGGTTAGTTAGCTTCCATTTTCAAGTTTCTGTTTTTAGTATGCAAAATGGAGATTTGTGTGATGTTTAAGCTGGTGGAGGTGGCGGTGCCCCAAGATTTGAATGTTTTTCTTTATTTTAGTTCTGTCAATATGGGGTGGTTGGGATAGGTGCAGTACCATAATGCTTTCAAGAATCAAGATTACTCTTTTAATGCTTTGATTTATTTCATGTTGTCCCTCAACATATCTTTAGATTTTCTGAGATTTTAATGAGGTTGTGAACTTGCTTTCAATGTGAATACTTTATTATTCACTCTGGCGGGTCGCCAAGACTCTTACTGGTATTTAATTCTTCAACGGCAAAGAGTAATTATTAGTTTTTCCCAATCCCCGCTGTGCAGTCAGAAATCTTCAAGAGATCCAACACCAATGACATCAGCAGCATCACAGGGGACCGGGTCACAATCCGGTTCAGGATATTCCGCTTCTGGTTCAGGATCAGACTCCGGGTCGGGGTATTCGGTTTCTGGTTCAGGATCTGGGTCAGAAGCTGGAGAAGCCATGATGGCAGATGGCTCATGGTTAGCTGGGTTGGCAATGGGAGACTCACCAAGAACACACTCCCCATCTGGATTACAGTCTGCACTATTAGCCTGGGTTATTACTTTGTCCCTTGCTCTTTCATTGCGTTGCTTGTAGCCCTTCGACTCAAACTCTGGTCATGGCTTTTGCTAGTGTGAGTGCATCTCAGATTTGCTCTGCCTTGGTGGTTTACCCTGGCTTTTGGCGTTTTTCTAGGAAAGCTGACAGATTCCTCCAAATTGTAAACATTCCACAGGGTCCCCTCAGAAAAAGTGCTCAATGCAAATTCATATTTATTTGTGGAATATTTAGACTCCTTTTCCTCTCAGACTCGCGCTTTTCAAGGATCTGCATCATTGTGGAAATAAAAAGCAACAAATCAGAACTTAAGAGAACAACAAATTGCTGGTTTTGGGCTGGCTTTTCTGTATCTGTTTCACGTTTTTTTGGTTATGGATTTTTTGTGTAAGGGAAGGAAGAGACGATTGAGTATCAAAAGAGATTGTGATGTGAATGCATGAGTAGGGTGGTTCTGGACAGAATTTATTCAGTTTATCTCGGAGCTTATGTCAAGCTTTAGCCTGTTTGGGCCAGTCCCTCTGTTTAGGGCTTGTGTTGGGTGTTTTCGCCTGTTTGGGTCTGCCCCTTTGTTTAGGGCTTGTTTGTTTAGTGGTTGTGTGTCCGACCTTTCAGTGGGTTTATCCGAGTCCTTGTGGCTCTCTTCCGACCCTTTGTTGGGTCTTGCTACGTGCCGTTTGTGGAGCTTTCCTGACTTGTTCAGGTCCTAGTAGCTCTGTCTACTGTGTCCGGCCACCACTCCCTCTGCCCTGCATAGAGTTTATAGTGGTTCCTTTAATCCGTTTGGGGGTCTTGCTGGTTGTGTTTGTCTTATTGTCTTTTTTGTCTTTTTGTTGTGTTCGTTCTGTTTACAAGTTTTTAATATATTGGTTGTTTTTTTGAGAAAAAGGGGCGTCTGTTTCCCAATTTTTTCAACCCCCAACATTTACAAACAATAATAAAATAATATCTCTCTCCTCATTAAATTATAAAATAATATTATATTATTTAATTAACTCTTCTCTCCTCACTTTTCTATAAAATAGTATATTTTTTTACAAATTTTAATACTCAACCTTTTTAAAATCTTAAAATTTCCACAGACAAACGCGGTGATTGGCTTTGTGTCTCAAGAGGGATCGCTTTATGGCCTTGCGGCTTCTGCAAGTTTTTACTTTGGCTTTTTGTCTGCCTGCTATTGAAGCAGGAATTTATTGAAAATCAAGGCGCGTCAGGTTATCATTTTAGTTCGGTGGAACTGGGAGTGGGAATGATCCTTCGAAATTTACGGTGATTTGTCGCGGGACATGACTTTAACCGATAGTTGAGGTGGGGAGTTATCAAGGCAGATACAAATCCAATGTTTGTAGTCAAATAGGAGCTAATTAAGTCAAAAAGTGGGGTCATTTGATTGTTGATGACATTGTCATGGATAGCTGGCTTCGGAGCAGTGACTTCTTTTAACCATCGAATAAGCATAAATGGCAGCTCAAATAACGTAATTGGTGCACAATCACATTGCAGTCATAGTTCAAAGACAAATAAGGCTCATGATGCGAATGAATTTGAGTGGATTCCATTTTGATTTGTGGGTCCTTCCCTCTTGCCATCATGATCAAAGCCACAAATCATGCGGAATAAGAAAATCCCACCAAGTTTGCTCAATAATTGTTTATTGGACAGCACATCGGACAAATGGAATTCACAAGAAAGCTAAATTGCAATCTGAACGGAACAAATGTTGCAGGCTGTTGAAGTTACTTTAGTTTAAGAGGTCGAAGGTGTGAGATACAAGCTGTGTATCTTGAAGGTCCAAGTAGCTGATATGCTCTGCTTATAGTGGATTGTTGATTAAACAACTTGAAAGGCCACACTATCCTACTTCTCCAGCAAAAGAAGGGGCACCGTCTAGGCAACAATTGAAAACTAGATAACTTGCATCAACGGGCAATAAACTGATTACTATTTTTTTGCTTTGTCGTAATCTACAAGTTCTTTGAACCATTTTCTGCTATGAATACCCTGGCTAGTGCACAGGTATAAGGTATACAATAACTTTACTCTTGACTCTTGGGTAACAAAAAAAATCTACCTTTTGTTATGCCAGAGATACAGATCACACTTGTATGGTTACAGCTGAATGTTATAATGTTTAGTTTCATCACCTCGACAAAGCGACAGAGTTGAATTTGCACTTCGTTTCCCATATTCGACACTTACTCTGTATTCTCCTAAGAAGCCATAAAAGCTATAGGAACCGTGCTCATCTGTCTCCCCCTCTATCTCCCCAGTTTGCCACTCTTTCAGGAGCTTGTCCACCACATCTCCAGCGTGGAGATTTTGAAAATTATTATCAGTCAGGCACATTTGGTAACACCCGTTAGGATGGAGTGCAGTCCAAAGCATTATCCCGTTCACAGAAGGATGCGAGAAGCCTTCCCTCAATACTTGTTCCAAGTAAATAGCCTGCTCACGAATTTTAAAGAAGAATTAAAAAACCAATTCGATGAGGGACACTTTACATCATGGTCCTATAAATTGTTTTAGTCTCACTATGTTTGTAGACATCATTTGAGTTCTCCAATGCGAAAATAAGTAGTCTCAAGAATCACACAGTCGCTTACCTGATGTTCTTGATCTTGTGTATTGCTAATGTCCACCTCAGTGAGCCATATGGGAAGCCCGAGTGTGGCCAATTTGTCTATTATAGCTCTCATGAGAGGAAGGTTTGGTATTGAAAAGTGCCCCTCTAGTCCAATTCCGTCCATTGAAACACCACCACTTATTAGTTCTCTCAGCCTTGAGATGTAGGTATCGACGGTGGACTTCTCATCGCTGCAGGTCTCGACAACATTAAACTCGTTCATGAACAGTGTTGCCAAAGGGTCTGACTCGTGTGCTATCTCATAGAAAAGCAAAGTGGCATTAGGGCCAAGCCGTTGCTCGTAGAAATCAAAGTGAAGCATCTCATTGCTAACATCCCAGTGAATAAACTCTTCTCTGTACTTGTTCATTAGGCTTCGTATACGTGAGTTGACAGCTGATTTTAATTCCGGACCCGTAAGGTTACGAACCCAGGCTGGAGTGTACTTGGGGTCCTCCCAGAATACGTTGTGGCCTCTAGCAACGATCTGGTTAGCTCGAATGAACTCCAGCATCTGGTCAGCTATGGTGTAGTTGACCTGCCCTTGTTCAGGTTCCGTGGCATACCATTTGAGTTCATTCTCAAAGACTGCTGTATTGAATCGCTTAACAAACCAATTCTGGAACAAGATGAAGGAATTTTTTATTAGCCTGTCATTTCAAAGTGCTAATCATTCTAAATGTAGTCCATACTTACTTGATACTGCAAATTTCCAAGTATGGTCTTAGATATTGCAGATCCAAGTGGAAACTCTTTTGACACTTGCTGGATGGTAATAGCCGCCCCTGGCAACCTTTCTCCATGTCCATCAGAGACATGGATTGTCACGGCACGCTTCCTTTTCTGCGAAACAGAAGACACTGCCCTTAAATATGGAAACGATAGCTGATTCTAGCAATTACAACATAACAGTGGCAAAAGGTACTATGCTATTTATGCTGTTTGGTTGCTTAGAAGCTGGGGTAAACCAAAGTGCTTCCTCTACTCACCCTGTTAGTCACATATTGCTGATTTGCCACCCATTGCTTCTGGGTAAAGGGTTGTAACGAGGCGCTTGCGATTGCTATGTTTATATCTCTATTGTCCGAGCTCTGTAGAGGACAAGCACAAAGAAACAAGGGTAAATCTCTTCCAAGTACTATCTTTCAGACTTTTAACAACTTACTTTTGCACTTGGTACATACTACCCAGTACAGGGAATTTGCAAACATGGTGTTAATATGTTACCTGAAGGTACAGAATAGAGACATTAGATGGTGAGCTTATAACAAATCCGCCCTTGAGGAATGACCAGCATCCACGTTTGGCCAAAACAGTACCTATACAGTTATATGTCGCATCTTGTCCCTTGAGGCTTGCCCTTATGAGAGCCGATTCTGCACCTTGTATCTTGACCCAACCTAGAACATAAAAGAGAGCGAATTTTAACCCACCATAAAACTCTCTACAAAGGTTTAAATCAAGGTCGTTCCATTTTCATACTGCTATTGCCATTGATACGTGTCAGGCCGTAAATATCATATGCATGCGGAATAGGTTGGTCTTGATGAATGATGGGCTTAGCTTAAACCAGTGGTGCGCAGATAGAGCTTGGGCCATAACTCATGGGACAGCCCGAAACGCAATAGCCCACGTAGTAACAAGGCTGCCGAATTTCGCATATAAATCTGGTATCCAGTGGACTTGTGCACTTATATAATTTAAACAACGTATTAAAAACAGGTTTTAATAATAACCAACGGGTCAACTTATAAACATTCCGTTGTAGTCTAGTTGGTTAGGATACTCGGCTCTCACCCGAGAGACCCGGGTTCAAGTCCCGGCAACGGAAGAAAGAAGAAAAACTTAACCATGTTTTATACCCGGGTTCGTCCAAACACAAGCTTGAATCCAAATTATACCATGTTTTATAGAGAAAGAAGAAAAACTTAACTGGAGAAACAATAAATCGTGCGTTCGCTGAGATTGTTCAATAACAAAGCCGGCGAATAAGCATTACTTGCAGAAACACCAATGCTGCTTTGGACACTTGCAGGCTGGTTTTTGAGAATCCCTCCATTGTAAAGTGGTTCCTCGGGATGCGTTTTACACTGTAGGAAAATGAAACATTAACTACCGTGAAGAAGCCATACACACAAACTCGAGCAGTATAATGTTTTACTCTACCATCAGAACACATGGGATATCGACCAATTTGAGGTGTTTTAACAATTTGCATTGGAAAAATATTGCTGGAAAATCTGATATTGCGGAAATTGTTCACAAATTTTACCCACCTCGGTGTAAGCAGTATAGTCATATGAAGGCCCATCTGCAAGACACAGAAAGATAATCAGGAGCGAAAGCCCCCCTCAACTACATGCACTACTTAAAACCAACAAAAGAGGGTTTCAGAGGAAGAACCGTATGAAGAAACAAAGGAAAGGCCCGTGACAAGGAAGCAGGCCAAGAGGAGAAAAGCACGAGTACACCCCATGCTGTTTTCAGCTTAGAAGTTGGAGCTGTACGCCTTTTCCAAGAGAAACATTTTAGAATTGAATCAGAATGAGAGGTTTAGGTCCCAAAATGGGAAATTTTCCTTCTCCTCCTCCGAGCAACTGTCCTAAATAGTCTAGGTTACAGTTTTACAAGAGATAAGACAGAGGAAGGGTGTCCTTTCTAAAAGGTTTGAGGAGGTAAGATCACAAGGGTACAGTGGTAGGTCTGATACTCCCGTGCCCTGCTCACATGTTATGTGAGAGCTTCTTCTGAATATAATTGATGGCCGATATATAGTGAAAAAACTTTGAACTCGTCGTTTTGTGTATGCCAACAGACATGTTTAAGCAGGGGACGTCTCAATGCCTAAGCTACTTATTGAACAAAACGAAATAAAATCTTCTAAAAAATAACATTAAAAAGCCCCCTCAAGAAAATAAAAGCTCCTAATTAAGTACATTTTTTAATTAATGATCCCAAGTCAACTAATTACGGTGAGAATAACAACTGTTATGATGTGCAATTAAGGAAACGAAATAGGATTAAATGAAGATCAAGGGACGGTATCTGTAAGCGTGAGTGTGTAATCAATAAAAAGTATAGGTATTAGATTAAGATCAAGAGAGACATCGTATAATTCATAATTTTTTTTCTCTCCTTTCCGTATTTGATAATGTATAAATTTCTCGTAGAATATTATTGACAATATGTACTCTAACAGCTGTTTTTGCACGAATTCTCCTCTGTTCCATTCTCATTTGCTTAGACTGCCAGGCAACTGCGTGCAAAACGCATTCGCCTGAATGATCTATATTCCTTTTTGATATAAAGGAATGGTATCTTCTTCATCGTTCATTTGTCTTTATCGATATCTGCCAAATCTGCAGGCTCCATTAGTTTTGCTGGGAATTTGGAGAGCAGCTAAATTGGCGTTCCCAAACAAGGACTCGTCAGGTTTTAGATAATGTATTTTCGAGGGTCTCTATTTTATGACAGATAAATAGTATACTCCCACAACGGACCTAACTGTGTCTGTGTCTATATATTAGGGGTGCCGTCTGGGCTTGAAAGCGCTCCAGTTTTGTGTTAACTAAACAACCGTGGACTCCCTTATGGACGGTGAATGATTGAAATGTAATGCAGACAAGGAATGGATAGTGACCTTCGTGTAGGGATGGTCATGGTGGCTTTCCTTAAGGAAAGAGGTCGCTTCGCTTACAAGCGTAGGCCTGCATTGCGTAGCCTGTGTGCAGTGCAGTGCCCAAATGGCGTGAGAGCTTTCATGACTCAAATTTCTCACGCGTGCAGGTATAAGGGGGACCATGTTTAGACTACGTGGTTCATGATTTTTGGACCTGCTTGCTGTACAGGCTGCTATATATATAGACAGTATCTCGTTTCCCAATCATCCCCCAAAAGCTCATGATTTACCTACCATTGCCAGATTATGGTGGAATCATACTAAAAAGTGCTCCACTCTTCGAATTTTTTATTGTTATTTAAAAAAAAAAATGTCTCATTGGTCAAACAAAAATTCTTATAAATGTTTCCAAAGTTGGGTAACTCTTATTCATGATTCATTGTCAACAATCGTACAAATTGGGAAAATACTTCCTATTGTAGAGTCCAAAGTTCTATTGGGTAAGTAGTCTCATAAAGCTTTTGCACCTGCAATGTAGCAAGCCGACCAGAGGCCATTAGAAATTGCGGAAAAGCCCATTGGTCAGACGTTCTGCACTGCCCAACATCCAAATGAAACCGCTGATCCCAAAAACTTTACCAGCTGAGCCCGAAAACTTTAGCAGCTGATCCGCTGGGCCGAAAGTAAGCAAAAATAATACCTGCCTTACATAAAACAAAGGAGAAACAAGCCGATACAGATTGCGGGATGTCACCGAGCATAAAAGCTCATCAATCCTCTAATTTCTGCCCCCTCCAAAATCTTTAGCGACTGTCATCTGCCACTGGATGCTTCTAACAATTTCTCTGATTTCTTGGTGGCAGAAATCCTGGCGTAAATGGGCTTGCTTCTAATTGACAACAAAATATCTAAAACAAACCCAATAACGCAAGCACCAGACATGACAAAAAACACGATCCTGTAACAATGGGCTCCAACGCAGGTCGTGCCCCCATCGGCGGTGGTAGTAGCCTCCATATCGTATAGGTATCCGGCAAGAAGCCCAGAAAAGAGGAAGGATCCAAGGGGAAGGTTGAGGATGAGGATGTTGTAGATGAGACCATAATACTTGAGACCAAATAGTTCAGAGGCGGTAGGGACTGTAATGGCTAGACGGATGCCATAGCAAATGCCAACCGTGATTGATCCGATGTACAGGGAGCCAGGCACAGCCAAGGCCATAAGAACGTAACCAACAGCCATTACAATCTGAGAAGCTGCATTCCAAAGAGGTCTCGGCGTTCCAGCTTTCCTGTGGGCAAGAAAAATGAGCATAAAGGTTCAACAAACAGTAAGTTCAAAAGCAATATTCAGAACAGTAACATCATGGGCTAAGGGCTTGGATACCATGACGTATAACGACTCCACTGCAAGTACATCAAAGACTCTAAAGCATTCATGATAGTTAAGACTAAGGACAGATACGTCACTGTCAAGTACTAAAGGCTAGATCTGGATCGGGTCACCGAATTGCAGATCACCGAATTGCAGATCAATTCCGGAGAGAGGCAGAGAGAGAGAGAGAGGTGTGGGTCCCTCGGACAGGGGAGCTCTGTTCGGGCTGAGGTGGGTCCCGGGCAGGCCCAGGACCCACCTCACTCTCTCTGCCTCTCTCTTATTGCCCCTGCAATTCGATCACCCGAATTACAGAGGATCCCGTCCTCTAGATCCAGCCACAAAACAAAAAAGGGAGTTAACCCACTTGCAGCTCTCGATGTGAAGATAGGAGTCGTTAATTTCTGCAGATATGAAGACGAGAGACCATTCGCAGCACTTCACATCATATCAATTATTCCACCAAACGGGTTAGGTCTACCAAAATTTTCAGGTAAAGATGAATTTACTCATTCTTCTTCAGAAGAGGATAATATCTGTGTGATTTTATGGGTTGAACCCACTAAACCATAAAGAGTAGTAGTACTAAAATGGTAAAGCAGTCAACTGTATATACGTTAGATATATCACGAATCCTCTCCAATTTTTTCAGCAACTTTTTTTTTTGAAAATTTGTTTCTCTTGCAATTCTAGAAGGATAGACACGATATAGACAATTCCTTCTCTAACAGTTACTTCCTAAAATTGTTACCTTAAAAGTATTTGCTTCCGGAAGGTAGAAGCTGAATCGAAGTTATCTGAATCTAAGCAATGGCCACAGTGTTTCCTTCCTATGAATTAGGATCTAAGAGATCAGTCCTAAATATACTCATAGCACGATTGAAAAATAAATATTTCTCTTCACAGAAAAGGACAAATTTCTTGATAATGGCCGGCAGAACAAAGGGCAGAGTGGTGGCCAGTGGGGTAAGATTATTAATCAAATCGTAGCTCCTGCATAAGCTGAAAAAATAATTGACTTTCAATGCTACAAAGCAATAACTTGCTACTTTGCTCCCGCAAGAGTACTGATATATATTTAACCTGACGGTGGCATCCCAACCACTAAAGGTAATGCCGTTTAAGCTACCAGCTCCGTTATCTACCCAGAGAAGAGAATTGAAGAAGGAATTAAATGGTGTAAAAATTCCTACAAAACTTCCCCACCAAGTATTTTGAAGGGATATGGATCAGATGGTAAAACCTAGGGATTTTTTGTAAGGGTATGTATAAAGTTTGGCATCTTCGTATTTAACAAAGAAGAACGAGGAAATACTACACAATTTTGCAGATTAATCGTACAATTACACTCGATAGATTCGGATATTTCGTTCCAGCAGTGCAATGGCCAACGTCGGCGAATGAAATACCCAGAATCTGCTTCCTATGATGAAAACGAAACGACAACCAAAACTTAAAGAAAGAACCTCTTGAATTTTGAGATCGCAGTTTCCCTTAGCATTATTTATTCAAATAACTTAGGCACGAAGAAAGCATCGGACTCCAATGTTTCTTCAACAGATATCAACAAAATTAAAATATTAATGGGGGAAAAAACCAGGAGAAGTAAGAGGGAACTTACGTGATGAAGTACTCCGAAACGCTACCCGAAACAATCCGGCCGAAAAATCCCCAAATGCTTATGAGCGAAACGAAGATGGACACGTCGGAGTATCCTAGCGCCAACCCTATCTGCCCCATATTGTTCTGGACAGCCAAGCCCGTCCCAACCCCACATAGAAACGACACAAACAAGACCCAGAAATCGACGGTCCTCAACGCCTCGAAAACCGTGTGCTCCTCCCCTATCACCGGCACCTTCTTCTCCTCCTGCTCCTCCGTCTCAGCCGCCACGACATCATTCGTCTCCGCCCCCACGTCATCGACCCCATCCTGACTCTCCGTAGCTCTCACCTCCTCGATCAACAACGGTTCGCGAACTTGCCCCTCTACATCTTGTCTCCCTCCGGACCGGTTCTTGAAGAAGGAGTAAACCGGGATTGCCACCGGGGTGGCCAAGAGAACCAGCAGTATTGCCGCGAAGACCTGAGAGAAGAGGGTACTGGGGCTCGATATAAAGTCGTAGGCCAAGAGGTAGAGGGCGACTACGACGGCGACGGTGTTGAAAATCCAGAAGTAGCGGCTCTCCTCCTGTTCATCCGCGGGGATGGCGGTGGGAGGGGTCTCGCGGAGGAAGAAAGCGGCGATGACGCAGACACCTAAAGGGATGACGGCGAGCATGAAGAGGAAGGAGGCGGCGTCGTCGGAGAAGAGGGCAGCGCAGAGGTCGGTGAAGATGGCGGTGCTGAGTCCTACGTAGCCTTTGAGGATCCCCGAGACTGGGCCCCGGTTCTTGCGGAAGTTCCGTATGCAGGTCACCAACACCGCCGTGTTCATCCACGTCGTGCTGTTGCCTCCCATGCACAGGAATATACACATCTGTTGCAGCGCAGAAGAATTACCAGCATCAGTTTTGTTTCGGGTTTTGGTCTTTATGGTTTTTTCAATTCTGTTTTTGTTATAAAGAAGAAGAGAAGGCATAGGATAGAAAAGAAAAGTAACAGTTGTCTTTCAGTTGATCTTTATTCCATCAGCCGATTTTTGTACTTAATAAACAAGAAAACACAATTAGTAGTATTTTGAGTTTCTAAGCTTTGGTTTCCGAGTTGCAACATTCTCTTTATGAGCGAATTCAATTCGAAATTCGGTTTCTTTTCCTAATGCTACATTTTCTCAGCAACCAAACACAGTTAAAATTCATTGGTTTTCGTTTTCGTTTCTGGTGTTTACCTGCCAATAAGAAAGAGTAATCTTCTCACTGACAACAAGCCACTGAGCACCATAACCAATAAGCCCTTCGACTCCCCCAATAAGGAGAATCAACCAGGTGGGCAACTTATCGGACGCAAATCCAGCAAGAAGACCAAAAGCCTTGCCCACATCCTTGGCGACGGATAGATCGTTCAGCTCAACCTGGGTGAGGTTCATAAGGGACTTTAGGGCATCGGAGTAGTTGGCGAAAGTGTAGTTGTTGCCGGAGATTGCTTGGACCCAGACGGCAGTCACGAAGCCTAGCCATTTGAGGGCCGTGAAGGAGGCGGTGGGAGAGCGCTCGAAGAAGCCCATGTAGCTACTGGTCTAGCGGTCTCAAACGTTGAGACAGAAAAAAGAAATAGAAGATTGAAAGGTGAGTGCGGTGAACTTTGAAGCTGAGGCAGTACGATATTTAAAGAGATTTCGGAATAGAATAATAATCCGGCCCAGAAGCGATATTATTCTTAAGTCTAGCTAAGTTGGATATTTGAGGTGGGTGTCCATATCGGGCGCCTCCCCGAACTGTAGCGGATTTGCTGCAGCATGTGAGAGTTCGGATCCACACTGTCCGAACAGTACTTACTGCAGCGAATTTGCTGCCGTATGTGAGAGACCGGGACCCATACTGTCCGAACAGTGTAGTACTGCTCAGATGGGAGTGGATCTCAGGTGTGACCCACGTTCCTCTCTCACAGACTCCAGCAGGATTTGCTACAGCAAATTCGAGCCCGTCCATATCATTGTTTGACGGGGCGGATTTTTTACTCTGTATTTAAGTGTTATTGGTATAAGGTCCCTTGAGTTCTGCTTAGATTAATTCATTTATTTTTATTTTTATTTTTTTAATTTCGAATAAGCACGCTGTATTAATGTTACTAATATACTCACTCGGTGAACCAACTTAACTACGAATTAAATTTTTATTTTTATTTTTTAAATTTCGAATAAGCATGCTGTATTAATGTTATTAATATACTCACTCGGTGAACCAACTTAACTACGAATTAAATTTTACATATTCTATGAGGATAAAATCGTCATTTTATTAAATTAAAAATATTAATTTTCGTGTGAATTCACATTTGAGAGTGTACAAAGATAAAAAATTAGGGGGAAATACATTTTTCTTCAACGAATTACCATAAGTTATACATTTTGCATCTTAAACTACCAATTTTTACACATTCCACCCTCTAACTATCAATTCTAGACACTTTGCACCATTTATCAAATTTTTAGACTACAATGACGATAATACCTATGACCCACTTTGCATATATTTAAGATATTGTTGTCAATTCATTAATTTATTGAGGATATTATTATCAGATGGAGGATGCAAAGTATTTAACATTGGTAGCTGGAGTGTGTAATGTGTCAAAGTGGGTAATTTAGGGTGTAATGTGTACATTGATAGTTGGAGGGTGTTTTTTTTTTCCCGAAAAGCTCAAAACATAAAACAACGAACCAAATTACAGGGGTGTATTATCACAGCAGACAATACTTATAGGAATACAAGAAATATTAACAAACCTTTTAATTGAAAACTGAGCAACTCATTTAACCAACAGATGGGCAAGAGAGTTAGAACATCTTGGAACCCAAACCAAAGACCAATCCAGGTGATCGGCAAAGACATTACGCAGAGAATCAATCATATCCTCGATCTGCCTACAAGGAGACTGAGAGGAAAGATTAACATCATAGCACAAAAGCTGAGAATCCGACTAAAAAATCACACGTGACCAGTTGTTCTCAAGAGCTAGCTCGACAGCTCTGACCGCAGCCGAAGCTTCACAACTAAGGGATTTGTAGCCTGCAATCGTTCACACAATACAGAGGGAACTAGTGGAATCTCTACAAGAGACAGTTAGAAAAGAGCCATTACAACGAACGGCGACATCAAAATTAACTTTCAACCAATCAGGTTCAGGGGGAACCATCAAAGTCTGCAGCCAACGGTTTGGACTTGGTGCTAGGCGTGGAAATGTTCTGCAGATCGATGAGACAAAACCACCAGCTTGTCTTTTACAATGCACGGGGTACCTGCATGAAGAAGTTGATTCCGAGAATACCAGAGCTCGTAAAAAATGATGGCTGCATTAATGATAAACATTTGCAGCTGAGGAGGAGGAATGCCCAGTGAATCATCGGCATTAATAAGCTTCTTAATAAGGTCAGCTGGCGAAAATGTAAGAATATTAGCAATGTCCAGCGGCCAAGCAGAATTTTGTCCATAGAATATGAGAGACAAGACAGTTAGGGCTATTCAACCCCGGTGTAGATACCGGTTTTGGCCAAAACCGGCACCTACACCGGATAGGCCAATTTTTAAATAATTGTCACATACACTTACACCGTTAATGAGAAAAATCGGCCCTTAGCAGTGACGGTTTTAGCGATGACGGTTCCGGTTAACCAACATTCATATTGGACCATTTTTTTTAGCATATTACGCACTTGACCCAATGTATTTTTTTTCTTTTTCTTTTGGTTCATTGATCACACATCAATAAATCTAAAATAATAAAATTCAAAATCAATAAAATTAAATATTATATTAAAATATAAGATCAATAAATTGAAGATCATCCAAACTAATGAAATCTGAAATCAATCAACTTAGAAAACATTATAACAAACAAACTAAAATATCAAAATTTTATACAGACCTGTTATACAACAGGAAGAGCGATTCAGGGCAGCAGAGACTCCTTGTCTTATAGAGCGTTGCAACTCAAGTTGCGTATCCATGCAGGCCTCAAGCATCCTTTGCATGTTATTCATCCTCTGATGTAGCCTACCCATGTCAATTAGCAAATCATTAATGATCTCCCACTCCTGCACCAAATGAGCACCATGATTAAATTCAAATTATTTCAGAAACATCCATATTTTTGCAACTCGAGAAGTATCTCAAGATACCAACATGAAAATGATAATAGGAGAAAGTATTTTTCAGAAGGAAATTAAATTAACCTGCAAAAAACAACAACCATATTAAATAACAGGAAGAATCCGTCTAAGCAATAATCTGTATTTAATATAAAAACAAGGTAAGAGATATGCAACTCAGTCCAGTAGGTTACTCTAGATGTTTAGAGCTTTTCTTTCTGCATTCCTAAGTTTTTATGAATCTGTAGCAATCGCTGCGGGGTGTTTTTCTATCTATTGTTTCTCACACATGACACATCTGCCTCCCTACTGAAGAAAGAACGAGTCACTAGCAAAAAGGTGGATTAAACTAGTCCTATAAGGCTCAATATCCAACTATACAAATAAATCAAACTCTGGGTCTGCAATTTTGGTCACATGTAGGTTTATGAGCTTATCAGCAAAAGTTTCTGGCTCGGCTGCAGAACCAAAATTAATTCGATTTTGGTTCAGGTAGCTCAGTAACCCTCCCAAGAACTAAAATTAATTCAATTTTCGAACAACCGATGGCCCAAAACTCAAAACCCACGGGCGTTATCAGAATCATTGTACCCGTCTCAGTCTGCATGTTCATGGCGGTGGTTTTGGTCTCTGTCCTCAATTCGAGTTCTTTGTCGTATTCTTCAGAATCGGTCACCACCGTAGCCACCATAGCATACGCTGAGACCAGCACAGACTCCTCCTGGGACAAATTCATATATTTAACGTTAAGCCTAACCCATCTCTGTCGGATCGGCAAAAATGATGCACACACCTCAAGCCTTAAAAATTAAAAACCTAAAAATTGCATATAATTAGGGGAAAGTTAATGTGGAGGAGGGGAGAAGATGAGAGTACATGTAGTGGTCAGCGAAGGGAGGAGCGATCAGAGATGTGGTGGGTGAGGGTGGTTGTGTCTCCTGTGCGCAGGAGAGGGAAGGGAGAGAGAGGGGGGTGATTGTCGAAGAAATCAAATGGGAGAGAGGGGGTGAGAAAAAAATGATGTCGTTTTAGTAAAAAAATTAAAAAAAAGTTAAAAACCTGGTTTTCCGAGAACCGGAAATACCAGCGAGTTTTTCAAAAAAACAGCAAACCTGCACTGGTGAGGCCGGGTACCGACAACCCGGTGCAGGTGCCGGTGCCACCGAACATCCCTAAAGACAGTGCTAAAATAAGTGAAGGGTCGTTTAAGCCAGATTAGAGCAAAGAGGGCAAATATCTTTATCCAGGTTGTCGGTGACACCCATTCTAGCAAAAATAGTGGCTCTAAGAGGAAGAGCCTCTGTTGCTATCTTCCAAAGGATAAGTTTTAGTCTGTCCTACATTTTAACCAGCCATAATAGTTTCCAGTACTGTTCACTCATCACAGTAGGGGTGGTTAACGGTAATGTAGGTGACGTTTTGGTAAAAATCAGTCCACCATCACCGCAATTAACGGAATCACATAATTAACACCGCCACCGCATCGCTAAGTTACAATAACCGCTCTTGCCGGTGACGATATTACCGGTAATGGTTATACGGTAACCGCTTAAACCTTATAATCGTTGTGCCAAAAAAATTGGTTTTTTCCTTGCGTTTTTTCATTTTTAAATTTCTAACATAATATCGTAACCAATAATCATATCAAATGGACATCAAACATAATATCATAATCATTAATAATCATAACAAATATAATAAGTTGTCCAAAAGTACAACATAATATCATATTTAAACACAAAGATTAAAGTCTAATAAAAGTGTCAAACAATGTGACATAAACCAACTAACATATTCCAACAAAGCTCAACAAAAGTATGTCACATAATCAATAATCATCTTAAGTCTTAACTAGGGGTGATTAACGGTAGTGTAGGTGACAGTTTGACAAAAATCGTCACCGTCACCGCACCGCTAAGGCACAATATTTGACGGAATCACATATTTGACATCGTCATCGCACCGCTAAGGCACAATAACCGCCCTTACCGGTTACGGTACCGGTAGTGATGACGGTTTTAGCGATTAAAACGGTTACCCCGATGCAAATGAACACCCTTACATCACAGGATGTACACGTAATCTTCTACGTTGTTCCCGTTTCACCAACCCTTTCATGCTAAAATAATAAATAACATGTAGTTGAAAGGTGTAATGGGCCAAAACTGGTAGTTTAGGATATAATGTATCATAGATCTAGTGGTTAAAAGGTTAAAAATGTATTTATCCCTGAAAGTTAAAATACGAAATCTCACAAAATTAATAATTATAGTTAAATGTGTCCCATATCCTGGTAGCCGAAATGTATTGGTCTTTTGCAAACGCATACTTGCATAACTATTGGTAAAGTTTTGTAATGACCAACTGGCAAATCCAAATGGCATATAGTCGGTTGAAACTTTACAACTCGACACGACGTTTTAACTTTTACCTATAAATTAATGGAGTATGAAGAAAATTACCAAATTCATCGAATCATCTAACGACACCTTTTGACGCCCACGTTCCCGAGAAATCCTTTCTACCGGAAAGTATAGGAAACGAAAAGAAACAATTAAAGTAACGGAGGATCCTGGTCGTATAAAAATAAAGTTGACGAACATTACGAGGAAAGCAAGTGGTGAGGCATTTTACCAAGAAAAGAAAAGTGGTGAGGCATATTGCGTGATATAGCCTGACAAGCTATAGGAGGTTGACATTTGCCGATGGAAGTCCTCTCTGGCACGTGACCCGTGACGGCACGTTTCGTATTTCGTTACGTTCCAGTTTCATTCAACTTGACACACGTCAGACATGCTCGTGCGTAACGTGCCTTTAACGGTCTCCAAGTTCACGACCGTCGATTACAAGGATTCTTTAGAGCAGCAATGCAGCATGATCGTGATTGTCCACAATTTATCGAAATCTTTGTAAATACGAATTACTTCTCCAACTATATAATTTATAAATTTAGACTGAAAGAAATTAAAAATTTTGATTTTATTGAGAATTTTTTTTAATTTTTATAACTTATGAATCAGTTGATTTATAGATAATACTTAGAATAAATGCATATCGAGCTTCACGTATTTCTTTCTACAAAATAACAGAGATAAATCCCGCGCACCGGAGTGAAACACCTCTGATGGTTAAGTTGGAATCTCTTTGTAATAATCTCACGGTTCAACTTGTCAATTTTCTTTTATCTTCCTCCTTCTTTTTACTCTACTTTTATAAACTCTCATTCACGTCCTCACATTTCCCTTTTTTCTTGGGGCATGATCCCTCCTTTCTATCGTGCTACATAGTGTTCTTCTCACACGTCTCTTCGTGTGCATGAGACGTGTGCATTGTAGCTTCTTTACGTGAGGATTTTGGGATTGTGGGGCATACACGTCATAAGGTGACTTATAACCGATGTGCTTCGTGTAATAGCCTCGTCTCCATCGATCTTAGAGCCAATATGGGTCTTTTACCTTTGTTGGGCCGAACTAATTCAGTTTTGGTATCATCAATAACGAGAGGCGGAGGGAGGGGGCCATGCCCCCCTAAACTTTTTTTTTTTTTTAGAAAAATTATATGAAAAATAGACCCCAAATAAAAATAAATGAGCTGG
Source organism: Myrica gale (assembly GCA_963930655.1). Taxonomy (NCBI): domain Eukaryota; kingdom Viridiplantae; phylum Streptophyta; class Magnoliopsida; order Fagales; family Myricaceae; genus Myrica; species Myrica gale. The sequence goes on along the minus strand of OZ005606.1, from coordinate 7,651,143 downwards.
CCCTCCAAAACTTTGTAAAAAAAAATAACTTTGAAATTCAAGTAGTCCGCTCAACTCACAATATTTTTTAAAATTAAAAATAACCAAAAGAAATTTTATATAGAACGTTTGAAAATTTCAAATTAAAGTGTTACCCTCAACTCATTTTTTAAAAATTGAAATATGATAATAAGTTTTAACCAAAACTTAATACACCATTCGTTGTCCCCTAAACTCATTTTTTCAAAAATTGAATATAACCAATCATATTTTCAACTGAGGAAGTCACGTAATAATTAGAAAAAAAAAGAGAGAGGAAGTCAAGTAATATCACCATTGGAGCAAAGAGAGACAAAATGAAAAGAGCTCAAAACAAAAATTTGGAGAAAACCTGGGTAAAGGTATTCTTTAGCAACTTATAATGTCGAAATATAGGCATATTTTACTTTTATCTTTATTTCATAATATTATTTTTATATAGAATAGTAGGTTGCCCCTTGCTTTTCATAGAACCAATACAAAAAGGATTTTCAGGTTTCTAGACAAATCTTAGAATTCATCATGGGCAAGTAAATAATTTTTTTTAAGAAAAGAGATTATACAAATTCTATGGTCTCTTGTTCAACATCTAATCGACCTCCAGCTTCAGTTTCTGAGCAACACCCATCTAAGACTCCAAAAATTGAATACCAAGAAATTGATGTTTCTACTCAAGAAATTGATCATGCTTCTACTCTGGAGCGTGATCCAGACCTTCGTCCTCAGATAGGGGAATATCTAGTTAATCACCATGATGAAATTAGACGAACTTATTCTAAGGTAGGACTATATCGATTCATTCCTCCCTTCTAATGGTTTTGAGTATCCACATTCAAGATTTGAAAGTCATTCTCGTCGGTTTCAATCATCCCGGTATAAGGTATTTCATTGGTTAGAATATTCTTCTTCAAATGATGCTGCATATTGTCTACCATGTTATCTTTTTAGTAAAAAGCCAACAGGACGTCCTGGAGTCAGTGCATTTACTATAGAAGGATTTCGAAATTGGAAGAAAGTAAACGATGACAATCATTGTGATTTTTTTTTAAGTCATGTTGGTAAGGATCCATGTTCATCTCATAATAATGTGGTTAGGTGTTGTGAGGCTTTGATGGATCAATCTAAGCATATTGATAAGGTGATTGAGAGGCAAAGCTCAGAAAAAATCATAAATAATCCATTGCGATTGAAGACTTCAGTGGAGTTATTTAACATCTCAAGCATGTGATCTTAGAAGCCACGATGAAGGTCATGACTTCAAAAATCGAGGTCATTTTCTTGAATTGATAAAACTTGTATGAACGTACAGTGAGAAGGTTGCCGAGCTGGTGTTAGAAAATGCTCCAAAAAATACAAAATATGCTTTTCATCTTATTCAGAAAGTGATTTTTCACGTTTTGGCAACAAGAATACGAACTGCAATTCGCGAAGAAATTGGTGATTCAATTTTTTGTATCATAGTGGATGAAGCTCGAGATGAATTTAGAAGGGAACAAATGACTCTTATTTTGAGATTTGTTGATAAATAAAGTTTTGTCAGAGAACGTTTCTTTCATATTGTGCATGTTAAGGACCCTTTTGCATTAACTCTTAAAAATGAAATTTCTACTGCCCTTGATCGACACAATGTCAACATACAAAATATTTAAGGACACGGGGTACGATGATGCTAGCAAGATGCGTGGTGAGTGGAATGGATTACAAGTTCTATTTCTCAGTGATTGTCCTTATGCTTATTATGTGCATTGTATGGTTCATCGCTTACAACTAGCATTAGTTGCGGCATTAAGAGAAGTGCTTTCAATTCATCCGTTTTTTTACAAAGTTAAGCTCCATTATCAACATTGTCGTCGCCTCTAGTAAAAGGAATGACGAATTGCATGCTGCCCAAGCAATTGAATTTGTACATTTGATTGCTATTGATGAACTTGAAACTGGAAGATGGGCAAATCATATTGGTAGTTTGAAGCGAGTTAGAGATATTCTATATGCAGCTTGATAAGAATGTTTCAAGTAACTTTGAAAGTGATTCAAAATATTATTACGGAATGTTCTACTTATTCTCAACATGGCTATGCTAATGCAACATACTCTGGTATGATGTCATTTGAGTTCATTTTTATCTTGCATTTGATGAGAGATATCATGGGAGTTACAAATTCTCTATGTCAAGCATTACAACAACAAACCCAAGACATTTTGAATGTTATGCATTTGGTCAAAACTACAAAAGAACTTATTCAAAAGTTGAAAGAAGATGGTTGAGAAATTTTTCTTGAGAATGTGAACTCATTTTGTAGATTATTTGATATTGAAGTTCCTGATATGATTGCTCCGTACACATTGGGTCGAGGTAGATTTTCCAATAAAAGAGATCGTATGAAATTGGAGCATCATTTATCAAATTGACGTATTTATGGCTGCAATAGACTCTTAGTTGCAAGAACTGAACAACATGTTTAATGAGAAAACAACACAACTTCTTATTCTTAGTTAAAACTTAGATCCCAAGAATGCATAGGTTTTGTGTGTGTGGGTTTTTTGATGTATCAACGTTGAAGTTATTATAAAATATTTTGCTTACTTTTCTTTTGTGTGGTAAGGTAAAATTCATATATTTTTTATTTATTTAAAAAATAAAATAAAATTAGTTCCCCAAGAGTAAATATGCTGGCTCCGCCACTGCCAGACAATAACCATATACTATAACTAGAGACTGTTCTAATAAGCTGCCCAAGTTCTACCAATCGATTTCAAGAAACGTGCAGAAATCACATGCCACAATTCTATTCGAAAGTTCGTCCTCCTCTGCATACATCAGATCCAGTTCTAAGAGAATATGTCGTCGGTTGACTCCCGACATCATTTTTCAATTAGCAAAATCGAAATGCGTACGCGAAGGAAATGGATGAGCGGTTTCTTATAATATTCAGAGATTTTTATTTTTTATTCTATATAAATTAAGGATTTATTTGTTTGTCAAAATTTTAGAAAATATTTTTGAAATTCTAAAAATATTTAAATTATTAAAATTTATTAAAATTTTTGAAAAGTAAAATTAATAGATATAAAAATTAAAAATTTTAAAATTTATTTAACTTACCAAAATTTTTAAGGCCTCAAATATTTAGAAAAACAAACCTGTCAGAAGTACATAGTAATCCCCGCTGCCTCTGTTCTAGGATGGAAAAAGCGGTATCCGTAGTGATGAGGGAGGGCTATTACCATTAATCAGTTCCATAGATACGATGAGATGTAGCACTGCTTCTCATCTTTTACAGCTTATATTGTCACTACCTGCACGTGCTAATTGTCGTATTCGTTTCAACAATTTGGTTTGATCTTTTACAGCTTATATTGTCACTACCTGCACGTGCTAATTGTCGTATTCGTTTCAACAATTTGGGTTGGGAACAAAACATATCTGATCTATCAGCTCTGATAAGTACGTAATGCCAACAAAAGATGGCCGTTAACTAGTGGGCGCAGCTTTATAATCCCCCCACTGGCCCACTATGTCAGTCCTATCCCGGTGGGCCCAGAAAAGATAAGGTTCGAAATCGATTGAAAAAAACGTTTTTGATCGAATTTCGTTCTTCATCACAAGCAGTACATTTTTTTTCTTCTGGTAGGCCATGGCATATGACTGGTAGATATTGCGTGTGCATGGATGACCCGTGACCGTAAGTACTGTTTTCCACACATGATTGGCCATGAAATATTCTGTCCTCGACAAGTCCGACCACTCTTAATTCTGTCTTCAAAATACTCATCTTTTCTCTTAAACACTAACTTGGTCGTCGGAAACTTAATCTGAGGCCACCATTCTCGGTTATTCTTGCAGGACTACTTGACTTCTGAGCATTGTGGTTATTCTTGACATCATTAGTTGGCATCGTCTTTGGGAATTTCTCGACAAAAGTCACCTTACAGATGATTTGTTCATAGTTATTGCGCTCCAATGGAGTCCGCTCTCGAAGATCAAAACGGTGATGTTCAATCCGATGTGGTCATCGGCGCGCCTCCCATGGCAGACACCCTGCTAGCCGTCGTGGTTAGGAACGAGCCGAACACTGTCGCCTTGGCCAGGAACTTGGAAAGCTTGGCTTGCAGATTGGAGGAACAGGCTCTGCCCCTTCCTCCTCCACCCGGGTCTCGCGCTCTCAGGAGAGACTCGTCCGGTCTCTCAAGCATGCACTCGGGCTAATTCTTGACGAGCTCACAGTAGAGGATCGTGTGGCCTACTCTTTGAGCAGATGACAGAGCAAATCCGATTGTTCGAGCAGAAACAGGCAGCCGGGGAGATCGCCAAGGTCGGGGCTTTATCCCACATGTCTCAACTTTACCGTTCCCCGCTCACGACAAAGGTGCTCTCTTGCCCACTTCCCTAGAGGTTCCGCCCGCCTGTCATTGACCTTTTTGACGGCTCGGGAGATACATGTGACCACATCGAGCACGTTCAATCGTATGCGGACTCGGTCCTCTATCGTGCTTTCTCTCTCACCCTGAAGGGGCCAGCACAACGGTGGTTCTCCAACCTGCCACCTGGGTTTGTCGACGACTTCGATACACTCAGTGCTCTGTTCATCAGTCACTATGCTTCTAACAGGAAGACGAATAAGCCTTCTTCCTACCTGTTTGACATCAATCAGGGTCCCAAGGAGACTTTGCGGGCGTATATAGCCTGGTTCAACCGTGTGGTCGTGGTTGTCTCACGTGTCACTGATGAGGCTAAGCTCCTGGCTCTAACAGCCGGCCTGCAGTGCAGTGACTTCCTAGAGTACCTCATCAGGAAAAATCTGACCGAATTCGGAGAGGTGATGAGAAAGGCCCGAGAGAATGTAGATTGCGAAGGCAGATTCTCGGCCCTGGTCAGTCATCTCTAGCAGGAATTGACACGATCGGACAAGCGCGATCCACCCAACGAGTCCAGAGTCACAACCCCGAACAAAACGATCGAAACCTCTGAGCCAACTTAGATCTCATAGAGGAGAGGAGGAATACGACTAGCTTGAGGAACCATAATTATCAGCGACAGGTAGATAAGTACTACAATTCAGTGTCAAGGCCAAATAGTTTGCTATCAGTGATTTGGTCCTACGTGAAAGTATGCCACCAATGACCGACCCAGCCGAAGGGAAACTCCATGCTAATTAGGAAGGCCCTTACAAAGTGGTGAAGACCACCCGACCAGAGACATACCACCTCGAGGACTCGCACTGGAAGCGCCTGCCCCATCCATGGAACGCCGCTCACTTGCGAAAATATTTTCAGTAGTTTGTTTGATGATTTTTACTTGTTTTATTATTTGAGATATTTTGATACTCCTTTTTCGAGTTTTCGATGAATACAAAAATAATTTTGCTCCCAATAGGTTTAAGTGTGCAAGTCTCCACTCTCGAGTACCCTGCGTCGGCTCGTACCCGGATAGTGATCAACTCGATGACAAGTCTCCACCTAAGTACCCTGCGCCAGCTCGTACCCGAGTAGTGGTTAATTCGATCGGAAGTCTCCACTCCCGAGTACCCTACGCCGGCTCATACCTGGTTAGTGGTCAACTTGATCGAAAGTCTCCCGAGTACCCTGCGTCGGCTCGTACCTGGGCAGTGACCAACTCGATGGCAAGTCTCTACTCCCGAGTGCCCTGCGTCGGCTTGTACCCGGGCAGTGGTCAACTCGATCGCAAGTCTCCCCTTCCGGGTACCCCTGCCCAGGATAAGATCCCCGCCGCGCACCCTACCTGGAACTCTCCTAATGAAACTCTACTACCTTAAAAGGTAGTCTCCTAAAATTACTACGACGCCGGTGCATGTATAAAAATTCAGGTATTCTCCTCATTTGACCTACGCTTAATTTTTTTCTTCAGAATACTCATCTTCTCTTTTAAACACTGACTTGGCCCTCGATGATTCTTTCCGAGGCCACCCCTTGATGATTCTTGCAAGATTACATGACTTCCTAGCATTGTGGTGATTTTTTAAGGGTAAATTACTCCATCAGTCCCTGGGATTTAACGTTTTCCCAGATTGGTCCCTCGGTAATTTTTGTCCTACGTGTGTCCCTGTGGTTTTTAACACTTCCCATATTAGTCCTGCCGTCATATAGGTAACGGAACTTGCATACGTGGCTGACGGAGACCACGTCAGAACCAATACTTGCCTGACACGTGTCAAAAACGCCACATCATTAAAAACGTTATAAAAACGTGGGTTCCGCCTCAAACATGTCATTCCACGTTGGATTTTCTCTCTCTCTCTCTCTCTTCGTTGACTAGCTCTAAAAAATTCTCTGAGAAGGAAAAATCTATGACTTCACTGATCGTGGCCTCAGCCTTGAACTGACGAGGCTTGCGGGTGTGAATGATGCTCCTGTCATGCCACCTGTTGATTTTCCCTCCCAATTGGCCGCCCCCTTCCTCCTCTTCCAACTCTACTCCCTTTTACTCCTTGCGAAGCAACTCTGTTGAAGGACACCGCATCCTGGTTTCCATATGGAGGCTGTGAACCACTGGTAGTACTTTGGCCACCGGCACTGCAACTAGACATAGCTCTTTTCTGCCCTCGCCCCTTTCCTACCTAGAAATCATAGTCATCCCTCCATGAATTTGGATCTCGCATGGAGGTACCATCATCGGTATATCAATCTTTGGAATCTTCACCAAGCAGACCAGACCCATACAAATCACTCCTCCTTGCTCTGTCGTCCTGCATATAACCCCACTCCTCATCAATTGGTGCTGCTCTCATGTCGGACTGCTGAACAACTTCAGTTCTCCTGGCATTGTTGGGTCCAGGCTCTGCCCTTCCATAATCAAGAGGCTTGGTTTGGATCTCTATCACATCATAGTTCTCACTAGAAATTCCAAAGTTTGATGACGTTTTCAAAGCTTTACCCCTGCTTCCATCTTTCCTACTTCTGCTTATAGAACTCTCACAATCCGAAAACTTGGAAGCCACTTTCCTTCTCTCACTTTCATCAGCTCGACCATGCCCTCTGCTCCCCAACCTATCGCCACCATCTTTCCTGCTCTCTAATTCTCCATCCTGGTACCAGTTGCTCAACTTTTCCAATGTATACCGTGGATTTCATTGGATTTTCATTGAAAATGCGGAAGTTATCTGCTTGATGTTGTTAGATTTTCGTACCAGTGGTATGAGAAAGAGAGAGAATCCAACTTGGAATGACATGTTGGAGGCGGGACCCACGTTTTATAACGTTTTTAATGATGTGACATTTTTGACACGTGTCAGGCATGTATTGGTTCTGACGTGGTCTCTGTCAGCCACGTATTTAAGTTCAGTTACCTATCTGACGGCAGAACTAATTTGGGAAGTGTTAGAAACCACATGGACACCCGTAGGAAAAAAATTACCGCAGAGACCAATCTGGGAAAACGTTAAACCCTAGAGACTGGTGGAGAAATTTACCCATTTTTTAAATCTCAGTAAGGCTGGGCCCTCGTTTTAAATGTTTAAGCCTAGGCCTATTGATATTCTTTACAGGATCCCTCTGTCACTGGGTCCGCGACTCCGCTTGAACTGCTGTGAAGATTGAAATAGAACGACCAAGTCCCTCTTAAATTCTTAGTCCAACTAAAATCTAAGGGGATGTTGGTTTTTATAAGAAATGGTAAGATTTTTAATATAATTGTGAATATTTACTTAAATCTGAATTTGTATAGGTTTTTTTAATGTAAAGTTATGAAATTTTTTAATTTTTTCTTAGAATTTGTAAAAAAAATGTAAAGAGATGATTTGATATAATTTTTTAATTAAAAATATTATAATTTGTTGAAAAAGTATGGAGATAAAATATTTATTATATTTTTTTAAAAAAAAAGGTATTAAAATTTGTGTGAAAAGTTGCGGTTTGTGTTAAAAGTATTGGTATTTGTGTAGATTTTTTTGAGATTTTTTTATTAAAAAATTATTTATTATGACCTAAAATACGTTTGAAATGAGCATGCCCTAAAAAGTATAAATTTCGTTAACTTCTACACCTTAATCGAACTCCCCAGTCCCGAGGACGAGCTATTTGCATACCATGTTTTCCACCTTGTTCGATGAGTAGTATCTCCACTTGACAGTGGCTTTCATACGTGGCTCGCTAAGATGTCTCACAACTATGCCATATAAGATTGAAAATCTCTCCATCAAATGCACAGTTAGTTGTCAAGAAAATCTTTTAGCTCGAATATGCCAAGGAAGTCTTAGAGGTGGTTCGGTTAATGTGTTTTGTGAAGATTTTTTGTGTTTTGATAATTTTTACGTCAAAAAAATCCTGTTTGGTTGTAGAATATTTTGTACTGTGAGGATTTAAAAAAATTATTAGAATATTTTGTAACCGAACGTCCTCTTAATGTGCTGTCTTAGTCTCGTTTTTTTTACAAGTTGAGTAATGAGGTTAATTTGTTTCATTAAAATACACGTATCGTGATTTATATAATTTGAAATTTTTTTATATTTATTATAATAGAAATAGATGATTAGATGAAAAGAGAAAAAATATTTTATAATTATTTTATAAAATTAAAACTTTGAGTGGACTAAAATGTTGGATTAATGCAAACATCACTGCATATGACTTTTATTATTATTATTTTCTGGCTTTCACTCTAAACAGGCCGTGAGATCAGTGGCGGAGCCAGCGATATAATCAACGGGGGGCAAACTTCTAAGAAAATTCAAAAGAGTTAGCTTGAGCTTAAGGGGACAGACTGAAATTCAATGGGTATTAAGGGGGGCAAGTTTTAAAAAAAAAAATTACATGTAAAAAAAATTTTTAGGGAGCCAACCGGGGCAGTGGACCCGAGAGTGGCTTATAATTAAGAAGACAACTTCCATAAGATGGCGACGGCCCGCCGAACAATATTATAATATTGTGGTAGGTACGGTCATTGTCATTTGTAGACTGTTCAAATTAATAAGCTTCCCAAGTTCTACAAATCGATTTTAAGAAACATGCAGAAATCACATGCCACAAATATTCTCTTTGAAAGTTCGTCCTCTGGTTATATATATATCAGATCCAGTTATAAGAGAATTTGTCGTCGATTGATTCCCGACACCAATTTTACGTACATAATTAGCAAAATCGAAATAGCCAAGAAAGGGATAAGCTAGCCGTTTCTTATAATTAGAGAGATCTTATTTATTTATTATTTATTATATCGAAATTAAATACAGAGATCTGGATCCCCGCTGCTTCTATTCAGTTCCATATGATCCGATGTATAAGGCTATAGCTTATCACAAAAAATCAGATGTACGTAGTAGTACAGTAGTACTGCTTCTCATCTTTTACAGCTTGTATCATTTTGTCCCTACCTGCACGTGCTACTTGTCGTCTTCTTTCAGGATTTTTGGTCGGCAGTTTGGGAACAAACAGATCTAGATAGCTATCAGCATCTCCCACCTACAGCACTGACTTCTTGGTTTGGACGTCGTCTTATGGAAAAAACCTTCAACTTGTATCATAAACCGTCAAGTACTGTTGAATCGACAGCAACCAGTTTTCTGCTGGACGGCACCACTTTCTGATAAAAACATCTTATAAATAGTGCACCAGTTTCTGAACATCTACCAGGCGGCGCGCTGCTGCATCCAATTCATAGAGCTAATTAATTTGCTAATTTCACCAGTTACCAATATTTCATACATATGATCACTTAAATTCTAGTTGTAATACGTACGTACGCCGAAGCATGATCCGGTTTCAGTTTCAGTTCTGATAAGTACGTGAGGCCAACAAAAGATGGCCGTTAACTACTAGTGGACACAGCTTATGATCCCAACTATGTCGGTCCCCTATCCCAGTGGCCCCAGTAAAGATAAGGCTCTAAAATCGATTGAAAGAAAGACTGTTTTCAATAATTGAATTTGGTTCTTGATTTCGAGCAGTACTTTTTTGTTCTTTCTTTTTCTTCTGGTAGGCCATGGCATATGACTGGTAGATATTGCGTGTATGGATGACCGTACGTACTGTTTCCACACATGCATATCTAACATTCAAACACTATGCACATACCCCTCATTGCCACTTGCCCATTCCCTGAGCCTGAGGCTGCCTGCATGACAATGCCCATGGGCCACCGGCCATGTGATGAACATGATAGATATCATGCATTATCCAACATAACTTGTGTGATGTGTGAACAATTAGTTGTTCTCGAATATGATATGATCACATGGGGCTCTATCATTTATTAATTGTTTTAAGATCAGCACCTGATTCTCTCACATAGAAGTTAATTAAAGGGATCGAGATCGTGCCTAACACGTTGGGTGGAAAATGAATGCAACATTTAAAGTTTTTTTTAAGGGATATGCGACTGCCAGCTTAGACTTGAGCAGTGGCGGAACCAGAACTCCAATGAAGGGGGACAAACTCCTAAGGTGAAATGACATCTCAAATTTTTTTCTACGTAATTCAAAATGTATCTTAGAGTTAAAATATTGAAAATTAACGACTAAAAGCATTAACAATATTTAAATACTTGTACCATACTATTTGCTGAGACTGCGAGGTGGCAATTGAATCCTACGGTTCTGCATATTCTGAAAACGTTGCAAAATAACTGCGTTCTCAATAGTTTCAAAAATTTCCCTCTCAATGTATACTATCATGCTATTATTCATCCATTCATCTCTCATCTTATTACGCAACTCAGTCTTGATAATCTTCATTGCAGAGAACACTCTCTCAACGGTTGCAATCGCAACAGGTAAGACCAATGTCAACTCAATAAGGAGATAAACCAATGGATATAGAGTATGTTTTCTTATCTCAACCATCTTCATAGCAAGAGCTCCAATATCTTGAAGTCTAGAAAAAACATCAGTATTTCTCACATTATCAATGTAGGTGTGAAGTTGATGTCAAAGAATCATACGATCAACTGCTGAGAAATCTTCTAGATAAAACTCAGCAAGACGAAGTAACTTTGCATGATCAAACGCTGATGCAAATAAGTAATTCTTTGCCCTTCACGACTCGGACGACCACGAGTTGGCATAATATCATCCATATTGAGCACTTCGATATAATTATTCACACAAAAAAGTGTTGACTTCTTCCAAAAAAAACATCTCATTCCATCTCCATCAGAGCTTGCAACCGATGATTCACAACTCCCACTAAACTCATAGCATTAACAATATCTTGATCCTTTTGCTGTAAGGACTGTGACAATGCATCTGTAATTCCCATTATATTACTAAACAAATGCATATTGAATACAAACTCGAAGCTTTTCATCTTATTCATCATACCCTTAGCCTGAGATCTTTGTTCCTTGTAAGTACCATCCTCTTTCACATTTTCAAGTACATCCAACACTGCTGACCACATAGTGAAGAGACGGATTATTGTAGTGTAGTGTGAACCCCAACGAGTATCCCCTGGTCTTGCGAGACTAGTTTCTTGATTTCTGCCCCTTCCACTAGAAATCTCTCCCTTGTCCAACCATTCCAAAATCTTCTCGTGTTGACTTTGTCGAAGACTATCTTTCCTTTTACAAGAAGCTCCGACTATATTCACAATAGCAGAAGTGTAATGAAAAAAAATCACAAACGTCCATGTTATCCTGTAAGTGACGTCGTTTCTGTTCTTTTAAAAAAAACACAGAGGGTGAACTGTGAAAGGGGGGCGGGCTGGGTTGGGTTAAAGGGCAAGGACCGTAAGGCCTTAAAAAAAACACAAAGTGGAAGGGTAAAAGGGGGGCGGGCTGGGTTGGGTCAATGGTCAGGCCATTGACCCAGCTATTGATACGTATATTGTGGAAGGGTGAAAGAGATAGTTTGTGTGATTTGTGTTGAGAAAATATCGTAGAGGCATGTTTTTAGTTGTTGTTGGAATCCATGTTATGATCTAGCTTCTAGATGCAAGAAAAATATGACATGTGATGCAGAATATGAGATTTGATGGTGCTGAAAGTTCTATGGATGTTGTGTTGAAATAGAAATGAAATCAACTAGCTTGACTTTGTTGGGTTTGAGAGCCACGATCAGTGGCTATATTTTGTGTTTAGAGGAAGGGAGGGCCACGAGTTGGCCTTTGTGTTGGTGGATGAGTCGCATGTCTACTTTTATGGCTTGTGAAGCATATTCCATGTGTCATGTTTAAAAGTTATGTAATATGGAAATTTTAATTATGCCGAATGTCAAAGATGACTTTTCAGATGTGAATATGGCAAGGCAAGACCTTGAAATGAAGCCTATGAGTTCAAAGATGAGTTTGATGCTTACAAGGTTTAAAAGTAACATGCAAAGGGTGCTTATGTATTGATGGATTAAACTGTACATTTTGCTATCATTTTTTCACTGATATCATATATTATGTGATTTCAAAAATGTGTGTAAGAATGGAAGATCATTGATATTGGGTATTTAGAAGCAAGATCTATAACATGCAACAAAACTAGTTAGATTTTAATAAGGAAAATGACCCTAAGACTTCTTTTGAATTTTTTAATGAAACTTTTCAGATAGGTTGTGTAAGTACTCAGGAAGTCCTTGTAAAAATTTCAGCTAAAAATGATATAAGGAAAGGTCGAAAATTCCCCTGGAGATCTTTAAGGGCAGTTTCAGTATTTATAGAAAAACGAAGGGTAAAAGTGTTCACATAGAAAAAATGGGCTTATGGCAGTGTAGAGTACAAAAAAATAATATATGTGTAAAAATTTGAGCCAAAATCGACCGATTTAGAGGGCTCAAATCACACGGCCCGCTAAGGTTCACAAATGGACCTTTGAGTTCAATAATTCTAAAGTTCACAAATGGACCTTTGGCCTTAGAGAGTCTTTTGAGATAGAAATCTGACTCATCAGGACCCTGTAGGGTCCAAAGGCCCAAACAGTACACAATTAGTGAATTTCTACTTCTTTTATGATAATTGATTAAGTAAGTTTTAAATAAAAGGGAAAATGAGTCAATTATAGGTATAATTGTGCTGTAAAATACAATAATTCAAGAAAATGATTAAAGACATAATTTATTGAAGAAAAGGTGAGCTAATAAAGTCTTAGAAATCATAAAAGTATTTTTAAATTTAATATAAACTACGGAAGGAAGATATAAATTATAAATTTCTAATAAATTTGTTCGTGGAAAGAATAAAACGTTTACTTGGAGTTCATTAATTCTTCTGCAATATTATGAATGTCTTGGTTTAGTATGAAATTATGAATCTATGAATAAATATTGAATTACGAATCATGATTACGTACTGCATATTTATGCAAATGAATAAGTATCAACGGTTGCATTCATATCATGAATCATTGTGTGGACCAAGACTGGGGAATGGAAACCGAATTTACCCAAGGTGTTTTCCGTAATAATGGGTGATGGTACCGTTCACTAAAGGGAGAATGCAACCCACCGTTATGAGAAAAGGGTGGGCTCCTAATGGGGCAAAGTGCCTACTATGAAATGGTCCTGGAGTAGGTGGCACGAGACAAGTCCCAGAAAAGAGAAGTGTCGTACAACCCAACTCTGGGAGTGAACAGAGCAGACGGCGAAAACACCTTAACCCCAAAGGAATTGATGAGAATTGGGTGAACAACATCATCTCATTACATGTGCATCGATATATGTTTTGATTGTATGAAAGCACGCATACTTCATCACATATCATATTGTCATATGTTATATATTGTCATGTCTCTACATACTCTTTCCTTTTATGATTGTCATGCCCACTCCCCTACCTTACTTAGTCCATTTGACTCACCTTGTATTTGTATTGTTTGCTTGTACTCGAATTCTTTTAATAGGAGATGAAACTGTGACGAGGAGTAGGTTGATTTCGTTTTCTTTTTATTTGATTTTACCCATATTGTATTTCAAACGGTTTTATTTTGTGGACATCTCGGTTGTATAGGCTCAGTGAGCATTAGCAGGCTCACCCTTTTTTTAACTAGCCTTTTTGTTTTAGTCCTCAAAAAGCACTTTTGTAACCATGATGTATATATCACGTTTTGGGTTTTATTAAGTTTATTTTTTATCGCATTTTCCCTACTCATTTTCTAAAACGCTTTATTATACTGAATATAGTAGTGCATCTTTGCAAAAACATGTACTAAAACTCTAACTATTTTTGTGACCCTTGTGGTTACCCATTTTAATTTGTAAGTATTTCGCTGAGTTTTTTCCCAAAGGCAATTTAGACTTCCATCAGCAAGTTTAGTTTTGTGTCGTAATCCCCGCCTTGTGTGTATACTAATTCTTTAAGTGAGCCATGTGAGTAAGTATGAGCATGGGGCGTGATAGCGTGTCATATGGGCCCACGGTTGCCAAGTCAGTTGTCATTTATAGGTAGTGTTACCCCGATTTGAACACTCTACGGTGGACAATTTTCGAGCTTAGTTTTAAATCTCATTGAGGCTGGGCCCTCGTTTCCAATGTTTAAGCCTAGGCCTATTGATCTTCTTTATAGGACCCCTTTGTCGCTGGGTTCGCGAGTTCGCATGAACTGCGCTGAAGATTGAAATAGAATGTCCAATCAAGGGGATGTTGGTTTTATAAAAAAAATTGTAAGATTTTTAAGATTTTGATAGAATTGTGAATATTTATGTACATACATTGGAGTTTTATAGGTTTTTGTGTAAAAGTTGGTGAAATTTTTTTAAAAATATTTAATTTTTTTTGGAGTTTGTAAAAAAAATGTAGAGATACATGATTTTATGTAATTGTTTAATAAAAGTTGTTAGAGATTGTGTAAAAGGTATTGATATTTACATAATAATTTTTGAAATTTGGGATGTTCCTTCTGTAAATTTTATTGAATACTATTGTATTATAGAATACTTTTGCAAACGAACATGCCCCAAAGGCCCAAAATTGCACTCAAGAAGTCCTTAATTCTTAATCCAACAAAAATCTAATTATTAGCTCCGTTTATGTATTTGGCTCTATAAATTCACTGGGTGCCTCTACGTCTACCTGGTCCTCTTTATTTTTCTCATCTTCGCGTTCTCGAAGCCCCAAAAGGTACGCTTTTGTTTTATTTTTTCCCAACTGATCATTTTGCTTTGTATATATACGGGTCTGATTATGGGAGTGAGAACTTATAGTCGAGCAGTTTTTGGTAGCAATAATTATCTTGGATTGGTTTGGTGGATTTTTTTTGGATTTGGTGTAGGCGATCGGAATTCTATAGATGGAAGTAGTCTTTGTGAGGGGCTCGGTGTTTAAATTGGAGTTTAGCCATTGAGCACTTTCTGACGAGTGATTAATCATTTGCAATTGGGGAAAAAGAAAACCAAGATCCTGAAGTAGGTGGCACATGACAAGTCCCAGAGGAGAGAAGTGACACACAATCCAATTCTGGGAGTGAACAGAGCAGACGGCGAAAACACCTCAACCCCAAAGGAATGGATGAGAATTGGGTGAACAACATCATCTCATTACATGTGCATCGATATATGTCTTGATTGTGTGAAAGCACGCATACTCCATCACTTATCATATTGTTATATGTTATGTATTGTCATGTCTCCACATACTCTTTCCTTTTATGATTGTCATGTCTACTCCCCAACCTTACTGAGTCCCATTTGACTCACTCTGTCGTTGTATTGTTTGCTTGTACTCGAATTCTTTTAACAGGAGGTGAAACTGTGACGAGCAGTAGGTTGATTCCGTTTTCTTTTTATTTGATTTTACCCAGATTGTATTTCAAACGATTTTATTTTGTGGACATCTCGGTTGTATAGGCTCAATGAGCTTTAGCAAGCTCACCCTTTTTTAAACTAGCCTTTTTGTCCTAGTCCTCGAATGGCTCGTTTGTAACCATGATGTATATATCACATTTTAGGTTTTTTTAAGTTTAATTTTTATCGCATTTTCCCCACTCATTTTCTAAAATGTTTTATTACACTGAATATAGTAGTGCATATTTGCAAAAACTTGTACTAAAACTCTAACTATTTTTGTGACCCATGTGGTTACCCTTTTTAATTTATAAGTCTTTCGCTCAGCTTTTTGCCAAAGGCAATTTAGACTTCTATCAGTAAGTTTAGCTTTGTGTCGTAATCCCCGCCTTGTGTGCATACTAATTCTTTAAGTGAGCCTAGGGAGTAAGTACGAGCATGGGGCGTGATAGCGTGTCCTATGGGCCCACGGTTGCCAAGTCAGTTGTCATTTATAGGCTGTGTTAGGCCGATTTGAACAAGCTAAGGTGGACAATTTTCGAGCCCAGTTTTAAATCCCACTGAGGCTGGGCCCTTATTTCCAACGTTTAAGCCTAGGCCTATTGATCTTCTTTACAGGACCCCTCTGTCACTGGGTCTGCAACTCCACATGAACTGCGTTGAAGATTGAAATAGAACGTCGAATCAAGGGGATGTTCGTTTTATTAAAAAAAATATAAGTTTTTTAGGATTTTGATAGAATTGTGAATATTTATGTAGATTGGAGTTTTATTGGTTTTTGTGTAAAAGTTGATGAAAAGTTTTAAAATTATTTAATTTTTGTTAGAGTTCGTAAAAAGGTGTAGAGAAAGATGATTTGATGTAATTGTTTAATAAAAAAAATTGGAGTTAGTTGAAAAGTATAGAGAGAGAATATTTGTTATAATTTTTTTTTGAAAATATATTGAAGTTTGTGTGAAAAGTTGTCAGAGATTGTATAAAAGGTATTGGTATTTGCGTAAGATTTTTGAAATTTTGGATGTTCCTTTTGTACATTTTGTTGAATACTATTGTATTCTAAAATACTTTTTCAAACAAACATGCCCAAAGGCCCAAAATTGCACTCCAGAAGTCCTCCTTCAATTCTTAATCCAACCAAAATCTAATTATTAGCTTCCGTTTATGGATTTGGCTCTATAAATTCACTGGGTGCCTCTTCGTCTACCTGATCCTCTTTATTTTTCTCATCTTCGCGTTCTCGAAGCCCCAAAAGGTACGCTTTTGTTTGATTTTTTCCCAACCGATCATTTTGCTTTGTATATGTACGGGTCTAATTATGGGAGTGGGAACTTATAGTCGAGCAGTTTTTGGTAGCAATAATTATCTTGGATTGGTTTGGTGGATTTTTTTTGGATTTGGTGTAGGCGATCGGAATTCTATAGATGGAAGTAGTCTTTGTGAGGGGCTCGGTGTTTAAATTGGAGTTTAGCCATTGAGCTCTTTCTGACGAGTGATTAATCATTTGCAATTGGGGAAAAAGAAAATCAAGATCGTTCCTTTTTTTTTTCTAATCACGTGTGTTAAGTTTCTCGTGAGATACCCTTTTCAATACACATGGTCATGGTCAGAAAGATCTATTTTCATTTTGTTGTTGAGAATTGAGTCTTTTACTCTCTTTTTTTTTGTTTTTCCTTTTTTGGCCAATAGTCTAATGATCAATATGTTGCAATATGGTATGCATAATCTGGTATGTGATTCAGGATGTGGAGTGGCATATGATTGATTCTTAGAAGCTTTCTAAATGGTAGTTCCAAGGCTAAGGTCTATTTTATTTGGTGTTCTGGATGCCATCGAGGGTATGGAATCTTTATAATAAATTGCAGTGCACCTGCATTTGATCAGGAAAATCTGAATCTTTATTTGTTAAAACTGGTGCTTTCTCTTTTGATCAGGAAAATCTGAATCTTGGGCCAGTTTGATTGGAGATATAAAACGTTTACTTTGTTTGAACCAATCTAGGTTATGACAATAAGCCATGGATTGGAAAGATGGTCTAAGCTCTTCAAGATTTGGCGCAACCTTGCCATATAGCCTCAAAACCATTCTACATAATAGCTCAATGCTTTGTATTTCTTTTCATTTTTATCTGTCAATTGCCAATTGACACGAGTATTTGTGCAGGTAGAATGGTACTGGGATTGTACGGGCAAGTTGTTCCAAAAACCGTTGGTACGCATGTCCTTGAGCTTTTTTTTAAAAAAAAAAATCGAAACGCCGGACTTCCATTACTAAACTAGCAGAAAGCTATGGGTATCAAGCCCTAAGTACAGCCAGTTCAAGTCCGGCTTTTGTTAAAAAACAAAAGGAGAGTCTACAGAAAAAATTTCCTGAGGTGGCCCAAAGAGTTAGACAATGCACAGCATTGTTCGCACCATGATTATTGTGCTTACACTTTCATTGGTACACCTGACCAAGGAACCTATGATTCGAATGAATAGAGTCAGAGATGTGCCGAGAAAACTGGTTGATTGCATCAATAACCCGTTTAGAGTCACCTTCCAGCACAATTGATCTGAAACCACTTTTCACTGCCTCCTCTACTCCCATCTTCATCGCTTCAGCTTCACAAGCAGTAGGATCATCCCCTGTGATTCGCCCAGCAGCTCCGTGCACCATCTTCCCATCCGAATTTCTGAAGATTGCTGGGAAACGGACTTTCTCACCTTAAATGTAGGGGAGAAAGGCAAGGGTGCTAGTGGGAAAAAAACTCCACTATAAAGGAACCCCATTTCACCGTATAGTCTCTGGGTTCATCGTTTAAGGTGGAGATATCAGGGGGCGTTTGTTTGTGGAAATTTTGGGGAATATTCTCGAAATTTTGAGAATCTTTACTTTATTGAGATTTATTGGGATTTATGAAAAGTAGAGTGTATGTGTGTAAAAGTTAAAAATTTTGGAGTGTGTTTGTTTTGTTGAAAATTTAGAACCCCAAAATTTTGAGGAAACAAACACCCCTGTTTATCTTGAAATTCTCATCTGGAAAGGTGAGTCACATCGATATATGGTGGCACTTTTCCAGATGAGAATTTAAGATAAAACATTCGCACGCAGGTCTTTAACTTCTTAGTATTTTAGTGGCTGAGCTGTGAATGATTATTAAAGAGTAACTGAAGCGCAATGTTTTTGTCGAGTCTTTGGGTAGGTTTCCAGTACTATATATGCTTTCTGAAACGTGAAGAAATCACTTGTCACAGATATTCTCTTTGAAAGTTCGTCCTCGACCTGGTTATATCAGACTTAGTTCTAAGAGAATATGTCGTCGCTTGATTCCCGACACCGATTTTCAATCGAAATACCCAAGAAAGGCATAAGCGGTTTCTATGTAATCAGAGGGATTTTTTTTTTTAATTCAATCGAAATTAATTACAGTGACTGGATCCCCCGTTGCTTCTATTCTACGATGGAAAAAGCTATAATTCGATTGAAAGAACGTTTTCGATAGAATTTGGTTGCTGATCACGAGCAGTACAACTTTTTTGTTCTTATACGGACTTTTTCTTTTCGTAGGTCATGGCATATGACTGGTAAATATTTCGTGGGTGGAACATTCAAACCATGCACATATACCCCCCCCCCCCCCCATTGCCAATTGCCTATTCCCTGATCAGCCCGAGGCTGAGTGACAATTTTGTCCAAGGGCCATGCGAACATCATACATATAATCATTTATTAATTGGTTTTTTCAGTGTAACAAAGGGCTTCCACATTCAATAAAGAAAGATCAGAACCTGATTCTCTCACATGGAAGTACTTAAATTAAAGGGAGATCGTGCCCAACACATTGGGTGGAAAATTAACGCAACATTTAGGGACCAGAGTACTCTAGACGAGCAAACATTCCTAACAAGATATTTTTTCTGCTTTTTTTTTTGGCTTATATGACCACGATTCATGTTCATGAGTTGTGAACAAACTGTTTTAGACCCAAATAACCTAGAGGGGGTGAGTAGGTATTTAAAAAATAAATGCACAATTTAATACGATGAATGTATCACAAAAAGGCACTTTAAAACCTATAATCAAATCTGTAATTTTATACAACTCTATAAAATCAATATTCAAATTTGAATCATGCACTTAGACTTTTTCTAATAACATTCAGATGATTTATAATGAATAGAAAAACTAAAAAAACGTAATACACTTCGATTAATACTTTGTTGTAAAAGTTATACTAACATGCAGTAAACTACTTTAAATTCCAGCAGTGAACTACTCACAACAGATTCAATATAACACACGATATCACTGTATTCACTACTATGAAATCATGAATATATCGTGTAAAGTTAATGCAACTTACAGATTTGTTCTTTATCTTAAAACGTCTTGTGAACTGATAAAGATATCACTTGATAGTGAATTTTGAAACATTTTCACACAAAAATTGTTAGTGATTAACAACGTAATAGACAAATCACAGAATAATAGACGATAATCAAACACATAAGACACCGATCTGTTGACAAAGAGAAACTCTCAAATAGAAACCTATTTTAGAGAAAAACTCTCCGGGACCTCGTCCAGAACGGAACTTCACTAGGAATACGACTTCGGTTACAACGTGATCTTATAGATCTAACAAACTAGTTAATCTACGGTACACGCGACCTTACTCGAGATATCTTCTTGAATCTGCCTCTACAGGGGATGAAGACTTTCAATCATAACCACTCCCAAGTTACTCTTCGCAACAAACCCACTTGAAACCCTCAAGCTACTGCAAGTCTGTCCAAGAACGCTTAATCGTCCGGTGTTCGAAATTCATCAATAAAAGATGAGGACAAGTGATCAACAACCAAGAATTCTTCAGATCTTGAAGTATTCTTCAAGATGAATCCTCACAACACGAAAGACCAAAGCAAGAGAAGATTGGATCTAGAGTTTCGGCACTTTTGGATCTCTTTCTCACGAATCTTGATTTTTCTATTTGGTTTATCTTGATTCTTTAGTCAGGTACGTACTGCCTCTTTTATTACATTTTTCTCCTTTTTCACGAGCCTCCAAGTCTCTCTGTTTTTTTTACATGTGAGGCGCCTTTTCATTTAAAATAGACTTGTTGTTTCTGCGCTCCAAGTAAACTACTACAAACTACAGGTGAACTCTTAAGCAGACTACTCATTTAAGAAGTTTCTCCTTTGACCTTAATTTTTCATGCTCTCAAGATATTTACAAGTAAACTTTTCTCACAATATCATGCCAATCCAAATGGTTTCTACAAGTTGCAAATGACTCAACCATTTTTGGCAGACCAACAAGTGTTTAGTTTCATACGACTGGAGGAGAGCCACACGTATGTCGGTCATTGTTCTCTTGTACTCTTTTCTTTTGTCCTTTAAAAGCCCACGTTAGGCCGATTCGAACAAGTGAAGGTGTACAATTCTCGAGCCCAGTTTTAAATCTCATCGAGGCTTGGCCTTCATTTCCAACGTTTAAGCTCCGGCCTATTGATCTTCTTTACGGGACCCCTCTCTCACTGGGTCCGCGACTCCGCATGAACTTGCTGTGAAGATTGAAATAGAACGTCCAATCAAAAGGCCCAAAATTGTACTCCAGAAAGTTTCTCTTAAATTCTTAATCCAACCAAAATCTAATTTTTAGCTATGTTTATGGATTTGGCTCTATAAATGCATCGCTTAAGAAGTTTTAATTTTTGAATAAAAAAATCAACTTTTCTGAGCAGCAGCTGGACGAGAACTTCCGGAGAGCATTTACACTCTTTCGAGAGGCAGGCTGACACTGGTGCATTTTGGTCCTTCTAGGGAAAGAGAAACTCTGTGTTATCTTCATGGAGGACTCCGAAACCAGCCGCTGATACGAGTTGTTTGAGAGATACAAAGTTGGGAGGGATACGGACAAAAAACACGATGCGTAGAGCGATCTCGGTCTTGGTGCAACCCCGGTGCCTCTTCCTCTACCTGGTCCTCTTTATTTTTCTCTTCTTCGTGTTCTCGAAGCCCCAAAAGGTACGCTTTTGTTTTCTTTTTTCCCTACTCATTTTGCTTTGTATATGTACGGATCTGATTGTGGGAGTGGGAGTTATAATTGAGCTGTTTCTGGTAGCAAGAACTATCTTGGATTGGTTTCTTGTGATTGGTTTCGTGGATCTTTTTTGGATTTGGTGTAGGTGATCGGAATTTTATAGATGAATTAGTCTTTGTTAGGGGCTTGGTGCTTAATAGGAGTTTAGCCATTGAGTTCTTTCTGACGAGTGCTTAATCATTTGCAATTGGGGAAAAAGAAAACCAAGATCGTTCCTTTTTCAAATCACGTGTGTTAAGTTTCTCAGATACCATTTTCAATATGCTTCAACCTTGAAAGTGGAATTGGAAAGTGAAGTAGTTGGCGTTCCATTTAGGGCGGAGTAGGGTGGTTTCAGTGAACTAGAGAAATAATAAGTAATTTCTTGTGCAATTAGACTATTTCGCAAGATTTCGGAAAATAGCTGCAAGAAGTGCTTGTGCTATAATTTCCTACACCACTATGCACCATGAGTCCTATTGAACAATGTGTTGATTTGCTTCTTCTTATGTGTAGGTTCAAGAGAAAGCAGAAGACGAACCTGAAATTACCCACAGAGTTTTCTTTGATGTTGATATTGATGAACAACGTCAAGGTACAGATTTAGCATTAGACCTGTGATTTGAACCGTAACAGTAAAGACTGCTCTTAGTGTCTACAAATCAATAAGACTCACCATCTTATGGTCATAAGTAAATTGGAAATAAAGGAGCGATAACAATTTCTTGTTCTAAATTTTCTTCCCAAATTCCCAACCCTATTGAAACTCTGTGAGTTACTTGTGTAAACACATGGTCATGGTCATGGTCATGGTCATGGTCAGAAAGATCTGTTTGCCATTAAGTTTCTGTGATTGAATCTTTGTTTCTTCTTTTGCTTTCATTTTGTTGTTGAGAATTGAGTCTTTTACTGTCTTTTTTGTTTTTCCTTTTTTGGCCAATAGTCTAATGATCGATATGTTGCAATATGGCATGCATTATCTGGTATGTGATTCAGGATGTGGAGTGGCATATGATTGATTCTTAGAAGCTTTATAAATGGTAGTTCCAAGACTAGGTCTATTTTATTTGGTGTTCTGGATATCATGGAGGGTTGAGTATATGGAATCTTTATAATAAATTGCAGTGCACCTTCATTTGATCATTGTGAAGTCATTTTTGGCAAGGGCCGTGATTATTCGTTGTCCAAATCTAATTAGTTAGTTAGTCTCAGGTCTGTTAAAACTGGTGCTTTCTGCTTTGATCAGGAAAATCTGAATCTTGGGCCAGTTTGATTGTAGATATAAAACGTCTGCATTGTTTGAACCAATCTAGGTTCTGACAATAAGCCATGGATTGGAAAGATGGTCTAAGCTCTTGAAGAGTTGGCGCAACTTGGCCATATAACCCCAGAACCATTCTACATAATAGCTCAATGCTTTGTATTTCTTTTTCTTTTTATCTGTCAACTGCCAATTGACACGTGTATCAATAGCTCAATGCTTTGTATTTCTTTTCATTTTTATCTGTCAATTGTCAATTGACACGTGTATTTGTGCAGGTAGAATGATACTGGGGTTATATGGGCAAGTTGTGCCAAAAACTGTTGGTACGTATTTCCTTGAGCTTTTGTGTGTTCTTTTTCTTGTTCAGTATTTCAGTTGCCTAAATCATCCCAAGTAGGGGCCAATTGCTTTGAATGCCGTTATCTCATCAAAAGTAGACTCATTTTTAAAATACTGATTGCATTTGTACTTATTCAAATAGTTACCTAATGCCTAGTTGTTGTTGTTGTTTATTTTTTTTGCTTGCAGAAAACTTTAGGGCTTTGTGCACAGGTACTTGAGTTCTTCTGACTTTCACATTTTAGTTAACCTGATGGCTGTGTTATTGTCTATATGCTGATGATACAGACTTTCTCACCTGAAATGTAGGGGAGAAAGGGCAAGGGCGCTAGTGGAAAAAAACTCCACTATAAAGGAACCCCATTTCACCGTATAGTCTCTGGGTTCATCATTCAAGGTGGAGATATTGTTTATGGTGATGGTAGGGGGCTCACATCGATATATGGTGGCACCTTTCCTGATGAAACTTTCAAGATAAAACATTCACACGCAGGTCTTTAACTTTTTAGTATTTTAGTGGCTGAGCTGTGAATGGTTATTTATGAGTAACTGAAGCGCGATGTTTGTGGAGTCTTAGGGTATGTTTCTTATTACTATGCTTTCTGAAAATGCGTTTATTATTGTAGGTGTTGTTTCCATGGTGAATTCAGGTCCTGATTCCAATGGTTCACAGTTTTTTATCACTACAGTTAAGGCAAGCTGGTAAGCCGTTCTCTAGGTGTGGGTGTAATTGGATGTTAAGACAAAAAATATAAGAAGGCTATACAAAGTTTCTGGGCCAGAAACCTCATCATTCCTGATTGACACAGTCCCGTGTTCTGAGTTTTGATTCCTTGAATGACAGTGTTCTACTGCCCACTAATATAACAATGTTCATGTGTGCATATTTTCTAAACCGATTCTGTGTTTGGTTAATAGAATCATCAGTTAATTGTTATTGTAGATTCTGTTCTTGTTTGAAGCAAATGGGGCCATGGGGGCAGCTATGGTTGTCAAAAGTGAATTTTCATATTACATAGAATATGTCAACTCGAAATTAATCTGTCTGGGGCTGATGTGCACATTGTGCCACCAAAGCAGATCCATACAAATGACACATGGTGTAATATATGTGCATGCAGGTTGGATGGGGAGCATGTTGTCTTTGGCAAGGTCATTCAAGGCATGGATACTGTGTTTGCTATTGAAGGGGGGGCAGGAACCTACAGCGGGAAGCCTAGAAAGAAGGTTGTTATTGCCGACTCTGGAGAGATACCCAAGAGCCAGTGGGATGAGGAAAGATAACTCCCTTGATACGTGAATAGCAAAGATTTTTTCTCCTTTGAACTTGCAAATTTGTTTTACATAATTGATTCACGTTGTCTTCCCTGTGTAACATGTCCATGACGTTTTTGTCTCCCAGATCCGGCATTCTTAGGTCTTCTTGAAAATATTGTATTTTATCTCTTGTATTTTCAGGTCTTATTAACAAACATGTTTGCTGTATAGGAATCGATGGGAAAGGAACGTGTTTTCATTTTTTTGTGCTTTGTACATCCCACTGCTGTTTTGATCTGTCTTAAAAACAACTTGACTGATATCTGCACTTTGTTGGTCTGTGGACATTAGAGCTAGCTAGCACTTTCGCAGACTTTTCACAGACTTTTCTATGTGAAAAGTCTGTGTTTATTACAGGGAGCCTGTTTTTTTTTGGGGATTGGTGTTGAGTGTACATGGAGAAGAATGTTTAAGATTGCAAATGAGATGTCGGTCATGAAAGGAACAATATTTAACATACGATATAGCTTGCAGGAAAGAAAATATTTGATGCTTAGTTCATTGGGTTGGATCGATCAAGTCACTAGATGATCCCATCTTTATTCCATTAAAACCCAATCAAGAGCAACATCCATCAAATCGAGTAATATCTTCAGGTCTAGAAAAAAAAAAAAAAAAGAGTAATATCTTCAGGTACAAATAAGGAACAGATATACGCAATTTCAAGGGCGGAACTTGCAAGCAATTTTGAGCTCCTCTGCTGGTTTGTCATCTCCAGCAAGACCACTGTCCACCCATGCTGAGTAACCCCCTCCCATATTAGTCACATGCTCATAGCCCTGTGCCACCACCAAATCTTTCCATGTTACCACTTAAATCAATGATCAGTGTTGGAAAAATCGAACCATCATGAATATTATATACATAAGAGTTAAAGGATTTAGGGTTAAGCACGCTTAATTTTTGAAGTAAACTTACAGCATTAAGAAGATCAACACAAGCACGAAGTGATCTGCCTCCGCTGTTGCAACCCTTCAAACATTTTCAAGACAAATAATAAGAACAACCAATTCGGTAGTAGTGGTAATAATTCCTTAATTTATGTTTACCCAAGGACCAAGGAAGTATATGGTTTCATGGTCCCAGATCGCTTCCATAGGCAGTTAGTTTTAAATCTTGTAATGATGGGTTATGAAAAAAGAGTAGCACGCTTTACCACGACCAAGTGATGCTCCTTCTGGAAAAGGGCAGCTACTTGTGTGAGAAATTCGGGGTTCTTGACTCTACCTGTTTGTCAAAAGTACCAAGAAACTTAATAAGAAGATTAACCTATGGGGGTTCGAAGATCAAATGGTCTGAATCACACTATGAGCAACATTTTGGCGAGATCGGTTTGCAGGATTTTTCCAAATTCACCTTGAGGAATATCTTAACTGGAGGATGCCAAATAACATCATAAACAAGCAAGCTATTGAATTTGAGTATTACCTTCTTGGGAGAAGAACATGTAAGGAACATTTAATGCGTTATTGACATGGCTCTTGTTGAACTCCTCCACTGTCCTGTACATTAAACATAGGCTCATATACTTTAACCACGTTGTTATCATCATCTTTGCGTTCTAATGGGCATCGAGACAAATGGTATCATATATACCATAAAAACATGAAAAAGTTGACCATAAGTCAAATTTGTGAACCCATTCATATATAGGATCCACACCTTACATCCAAATACCGGTGACCAGCTGAGCCGAGAAGATCTTTGGCTGCATGCACGTCGACGGTGTTGACATCTCCCGGCCTACAAATTAACCATAAAACATACGAAGTTCAACTCAAATCACAGGCTTACAAAAAGAAGTTGTACATCTTGAAGCATTAGAAAGAACTAAATCGAACTAATTAATTCGGATTGAAGATTAATATTTGGACGTCTCATCATTAGGATTAGCCACCGGATACAAAAATAAGAATAGAAGAGAAAGAACCACATTGAAGTCAAAGAAATGACAATTAGTGAAGATTATGGTGAGGATCTTACCCCTTTGTGGCATCCATGGTTTTGAACAAAACTGCAGGTTTCTTTTCAGATCTCTGTAATCAATGAACACACCATTGGAATGTAGCACTAAAAAATATTCTATATATACTTTGCTTGTTTATTTCTTTCCATTGACTTTATAACAAGAGGTTATACCCGTAAAATAAGAAATAAGAATGAATCCGTAGGAAGTTGGCTTATTTTTTACGAGTTGGACATTTAATGCAATATAACTATCATGTTATGTATAAATTTTAGCAATTTACTTAGAATCATTGGCGCAAGACCACTTGGTTGTCCTTTTCTTATATACGCCATGATTAAGACCTAATGAGGTTTGACTTTGAATAATCTAATTGAATTTCCCTCTCATCTCTACCTTTCTATGATGTTTACCACGAAGAAATTCTACAGAATTACGTCTTCCGCCACTCATCGGTGGGCCCCGAGGCCCGTTCCCCAGAATTGCCCAATTATTCAAATTTATTCAGATCATATACTCTTAAAGGGCTCAATCATTCTCAAATTTGGTAATCTAAATATAGAAAACAAAAACAGAAAAAGTCATTTTGAGCTCTTAAATTATAAAAAAAATTTATAAATAGGGCCACAAATTATCAATTTTGACACATTTAGTCTACAAACTACCAAATTTCATTAATTTGCGCCCCTAAAAAAAATTCAACTGTCAAACTCGTGTCATGTATGTTATAAATGAGTCACGCGGCACGATTTTGACTGTCAGCTTTTAGTTCAGGACGGGATCAAATCAATTGTGAAAGTTTGATGGTTCAATATGTCAAGATTGATAGTTTGAGACCCTATTTATAATTTGTTTGATAGTTAAGGGTTCAAAGTGACTTTACTCCAAACAAAAATGATTCCAAACTTCAAATTAATAGTCTCTTATACATGATGTACGAACTTCTAACTCGAGATGTTTGTTAACTAAGCTGTATATTCTCAAACTCTTTCTTATCAAACTTTTCTATCGGTGGATTGTGTTTTCCCGAGAGATTTTTTAGAATCTACCAAAGAAACGCCCATAGCTGCGCTGAGGTCTTTACAGGCCATTGACTTTGAGCACCATAAACTGAGTTGACACACTTGTTGAGAGTGGGCCTTTTGTGAAATAGTGGAATATCATATTACCCCTCACTTGTAGCCCAACCCAATAGCCCTTTTGTTGAGAGTGGGCCTTGACACTTTCCTACAATTTTAGATTTCATATGTTTTAGAAACTATGCATTCTTAGTGCTTCCACACAGCTATGGTCCCAAATAAGCAAACCCAATCATCTATAATCGCGGCTACGGTTCTTTTGGACCGAACCAACAGCATGCCTTCTTGGCTATATGTTGGACTTCATAACTGAGAAGAAGCAGCAGCAGCAGCAACAAAGCATCTTTCAATTTTTTTTAAATGTAATATTTAAAAATGAATTTTTTTTAGTGCGAGATGATAATTTTATTCTTATAATTTTTGTACAGGATAAAATCGTAATTTCACAATCTAAAAAGTCGCTCTTATAATTAAAACCGCCTCAAAATAAAGAGCCCAAAACAGCAAGCCGGCATGTGGAAATGATTAGCTTTTGAATTAGTTGTCATGAGTTGGGTTTTTGTCTATTTGACGCGTCCCTCCCAGATGTTTGAAGAATATTCTATGGAAAATCACTATGTATTAGGGCTGCACAACTTCGGTGTAGGTGCCGGTTTTGGCCAAAATCGACATCTACACCGGGTAGGCCGGTTTTGAAAAAATTGTCACCTGCACCTACACCGTTAAGGACAAAAATCGGCCCTTAGCGGTGCCGGTTTCCGGTTATCCTACATTAATATTGAGCCATTTTTTTAGCATTTTACACAATTGACCCAATGTATTTTTTCTTTTTCTTTTGGTCCATTAATCGCATATCAATAAAATCTAAACTAATGAAATCCAAATTTCAAAATCAATAAAATTAAAGATCATCTTAAAAGATAAGATGAGAATTTAAAGTCCAAAGTAATAGAGACATCACTGTAAGTAGAAACTATTATCTTTTGAAAAATTCAGTTTAGACCCTAACAACACTTAGAGGGGAGAATATGTGTTTTCTCTCTAATTAACAAATCAATAACAATTTTAAAACATGTTCAAAACCTAATAGAGTTTCCCTTGGTTTCACAAGAAAAATCCAAAAATTCAACAATTTTTTAAGGCGCTCGAGCGCGGGTCAAAAGCTCGTCGAGCGCTATGTTTCTGTCTGAAATTTGCACTGAGCGCTCGAGTGTTTGTCTAACGTTAGTCAAACGTGATAACTCTGTCTGAATTTTTTAACTAAAATATATTATAAATTTGAACTAAAATGTAATTGAGTGACTGATTTTGCAAGCATAATATAAATTTAATAGTGATTTGTCAATTTAATAAATTATAAATTTAGACAATTAGTTAAAATTTAATAAAAACTCGACCTCTTGACTTATATTATGCGATGTACTTACCAAAGTTTGGCATTAAACTCTTTAATTATGATTCTAATGCCTTCATATATACCCTTCTAAATACAATAAATTTGTAATTTTTTCGACCAAAATTCTAAATAATTAGTTCATTCACCTAGCAAGCTTCTTGGTAACTTGAATGTAAGTATTTGATTAGACAAAACCAACAACAAATCTCAAATATTTAGGTGAAACTAAACTATTAAGTAGACCTTGTCATGTTTCTAGAATACTACGTCTTTAGGTGAAACTAAAGTTTAAACTATTGAGTAGAAACTAAACTAAAAAAACTAAAAAACTTAAATAATAAAAAAAATCTCGGTTTAACCGACACCGGGAAACCCGGTGCCGGTTAAACCGGAAACCACCGGTTTTTTCAAAAAGCTAAACCTACACCGACACCGTTAAGAGCAAAAATTGGGAACCCAGTACCGGTGCCGGTGCCACGAGAATTTCCCAATGACATTGTGCAGCCCTACTATGTATACCTTCTTTTGTTATAGTGTGGACAAAATCGGGCGATGGAGATTACCCAGTAGTGCCAGCACATCGAACTGGGATTCCCTTTGAACCAGAGCTTACATATAAATAGGTAATAACAACTCTCAGATCAAAATAAATGGAGAATTTTAAATCATTATCAATTTTTTAATTCAACCGTCTATAAATAAATTGAGATTAAAAAAATATCATGTGATCAGTTTAATTATCTTATATAATCAAATGTAGAAATAGAGAGAACCCCTGTAAAAAATTAAAAATAGAGCTACTGAATTTTTTTTCGCATTTTCCTTCTGTTGCATACATACTCCATCTTTTGACTTCTCAGACAACCCACGTAATAGTTTTTATTTATTTATGAGTGATTTTAAAGTCTATCCATTGATGCATAACAAGCAGAAGAAGATATGATAAAGAAATTCAAACGGAACAAACCAACAACAAAGCTGCAGTTTTGCTGCAATTTTTGGCTATTTTTATTTTAGATCTCAAAACATTTTTAAAAACTTTTAATTTATCTTTTCATCGATTTTAATATATTTTCACTCATACAAACAACTTTTTTTATTAATTTCAATATATTTTCACAAATTCTAATAACCTTTTACCCATTTTAACAATTTATAACACGCACAACTAGCATAAGTTCTCATCTCCTTCAGCTCAGGTGCACTTCCGACAGAGCAGCCTTCCTTGTTGCCTATCTGTGTGTCTGATGGGTAGCACAGAGGAACACAATAAACCCGTATCCCTATATGACTTCTCCTCCTCCTCCCCCTCCCATCCCCTCCTCTCCAAAGCGCCCTTTCTGTCGCCTCCTCCTCCACTGGACGACCCGCCAGCAGAACCCGATTCTGACCCGACCCAGTACCTTCAGATCTCCTACAACTACGGGCCGAGGCCCCTCAAGGACCTCCCTTTCCTCCTCCTCTTCGTCCTCTTCGTCCTCTTCGTCCTCTGCACCTTCGCCTTCGGCATCTTCTCCTTCTTCAACCGCAACACCTATTACTCCAGCCTCTCCTCCTTCTCTTACGACTCCAACTCCAGTTCTTGCGTTGAAGACTCACTCTCAGAGCTCCCACCCACCAACTGGGTTCGCTTCTATTCCTCATATTCTTCGAGTATCGTAGACAGTGTAATATGGATACTCGTGGTCACCTTCATTTTGAGCATACCCATTTGCTTGCTTTTGCTTCTCTTGCTCAAGCATTACACCAAACAAATTGTCTATGTTACTCTTCCCTTTTTCGTTATCATCCCCATCTTCTTCAATGTTTATTGGTTTGTCGCCTGCACCGTTAGCTCCTCTTGCGGCGACGCGTTCCCTTTGGTCTATCGGATTATTGTTCTCATCTTCGTGTTCCTGGTCATCGGCGTGGTTGTCTGGATCTTTCGTGGTCAACTGGCACCGAGTCGAACTTACTATAAGGATAATTGGGGTTGCCTCGGAGGCGTTGTGGAGGAATTTGGGATTGTTCGGGGTGCTACCGTGTTTGACGCTCGGCTTAGTGGTCTACTACGTGCCAATCGTAGTTTTCTTGGTGTACGCGAGGCAGAACGGGAAGATTGCTGCGAAGGAAACTGATGGAGAGTATACATGTGTGTGGAAACAAGATGGATGGGTTCCTGCATACTTTGCGCTGGCGATTCTTACGATGTTGTGGTCTGCAGCGGCCATGGTGGAAGCGCAGGTTTTTGTGATCGGTGGCACGATTGCGCAGTGGTATTTCTCCAAGGAGAATGGGACTCCTAAAAGAAGTATAAGAAGTTCCTTGAGGTGAATTACAATTGCTATATTTTGCTTTGTTCAGGTTTAGTCTATCATTGTTTTTTGATTCGTAGCTTTTTGCTGGTTTTGGAAGAGTGATGAAAGAAAATTTAAGATATGTGCTGGAATGGCTATGCTTCAAAGTGTTATTATACGAGGGTACTTAGATCAGAGGATTGTTATGGGAGACTAGATGGAGTTTAGGAAACAGTGTAATCTAACCCAGATAAATGGTGGTTGGGGGGGGGGGGCGTTGATGATGTAAAGAAGCTGATATGATTGAACAAACAAATTTCATATAGAGATCATTGCCTCCTAGAAGGGTTAGGCGATAGCAAGGTGTGCCATGTCCATTGATGGCTACATGCTACCACGGCTGTCACAGAATAAAGATTTTGGTTAAAGTTCCTTGCCTTGGTCAGATGTACTCTCCCTTTAAGTTCTAAGATATTATGATTTGAGCGAAGCACTTGTGGGTGGGTATCCTTGTTCCATATGTGGGGGTGCTGTCCTAATGACCCCTTCTAGCAATCTCACATGCAACTTTCTTTGAATTCTGTTTGCCAAGCCATCGAGCATACTAAACGTCGTGTGATGACGATGAGTTGATGGAATATCTGCATGGATTACTCTAATTGTGTCTCTTTTGTTATGGGATTAAAAAGTGTAAAATGATTCATCTTTCAGTTGCTTCATGGGGCTTCCAGCATACAACCTTTATCTTTGATGTTAATGGCAGCATGTATTCCTGGATATTGGTCCATTTGGTAGTGCAGTTAACTCTGGCCATTAGTTGCATAGCAATGTTCAATTCCCTTTGAAATGTAGAGTATTGGAATCTCATTCTGTCAATTGAGCAATTCATTGATCCTTCTGGCCGTAACATGTACTTTTGATGCAATGGATGTATCTCTCTCTTTTTTGCTTCGTTCATTATGTGCCTAATTTGCTCAGATGCAAATCAAGTGTCGTGTGTATGGTAATTGCATTATGTGTTTACTGCTCGGAACATGTACTTTTGATGCAATGAATGTATCTCTCTTTATTGCTTCATTCATTATGTGCCTAATTTGCTCAGAGGCAAATCAAGTGCCGTGTGTATGGTAATTACATTATGTATTACTGCCAAAAGACAGGCATGCTTCATGTCTTTCACTGTTTTTCCTCACTTAGTCTCCTCCTAGTTGTATGCCCAAACCTTTCAGCAGGTTTCCAGGCTTGCGAGTTCTAAGAAAAAGGAGTTCACTAGACCTAGATGAGAGGTTTTCAAATCAGAGAAATGTCAACGGTGAGTGTGATATGGTTATCTTTCTCACGTTTTTGTTTGCAAATACTTGCAGAAATGCATTTGGCCCTTCCTCTGGCACAATATGTCTATGTGGTCTACTTATTTGTGTTGTCCGTGTGGTTCGTGCTGCTGTTGATACTGCAAGACAAGAAGATGCTCCCGGAATAGTGAGACTTATGCTACTTTGCTGTGTCAATGCTTTTCTGGGAGCAATTGATTTTCTTAACAAGTTTACTATCAACTTTGTGGCGATAACTGGTGAAGCTTACTGTACTTCTGCAAGAATGACATATGAGCTTCTAAAACGTAATCTTCTCTCAGCTGTTTTTGTGGAGACCATTTCCATACGGCTATTGGCTGGAATTGTTTTTGTACTGTCAGCTATATACATAATTGCGGTATGTAGTCTTACCAACTCTCTAATCATTTCATTTCCATTGACTGTGGGTTCAGGCGGATCTTGTCATTAGTTGGTGACGTGAGGAAAGTGTCCTTGCTGTGCTCATGTTGTATGTTTTTAGTGGCTTGATGACCTAGCATATGTCTCCAAAGGCTATTGGATGACAATAATCATTCCAATTGTGAACCTTCTTTTTTGTTGTGTGGGTATGTCTCTGCCCTTGAATTCATATAAGGGGGAGAGATCTCCGTTGTGGTTGTAACCTGCTTTAGCACTTTTGGAGCTTAAGTGTAATCTTAATTGGTGAAAAAAGAGAAAAGGAGAAAAGGGAAGAAAAGGAAGCAGTGGGGCTGGGGATGGTAGTGGTGTTGGTTACTGGCTACTTTTGGTGTACAGATTAATGTTGTTTCTGAGGTGTACCTTTCTTGCTAGACGATTTTTGTGTCGGGGAAACAGTTTTTTGGTTGAAGTACACAGAAGAATATCATCAGAAATGTGCACTGTTTCTCTGCCATTCTACTGCACCGTTATATGGCTAATTGGATTTGCTATCCTTTGACACTGGTCAATTGAGAAGGCTTCTGGTGTTATTAGATTAACAATTTATAATTTCTGTGCTCTGATTATCCTATCTTCACACACTAATCACTGATCTTTTTGAATTTTTCAGAAGCCTGTGCTCTCCCTTCTCTTTCTAATGTTTCATGTTAATGGATGTGCATAATCAGGTCTGCGCTATACTATTGTCTGTGAGCGAACTTGGGGTCAATTCATACTTTGTGGCTGCTCTGGCATGGGTGCTGCTGATTGCCGTGCTGGGTTTCTTTGTCCACTTGCTGGACAATGTTATTGACACTGTCTATATATGTTATGCCATAGACAGAGACAGAGGAGAGGTTTGTAAGCAGGAGGTTCATGAGGTTTATGTTGATCTTCCCATTAGTAGAAACCATAGACCATCTCTTGCCTCCAGAACTCTGGGTGTATAAACAGTCGTTGAATAATGTTTCAGTTGTTGCTCAGTCATTTGTTTTGTCTATGAAGTTAGACATGCCAGTCGGCAAATTGTGCATATCCGTGAGTGTTAATTTGTACAATTTTAAGATTTCTACAATAAAGAGGTAGATTTTTTCTGGCAACTTTGAACAGCAGCCCAAAAAATCCGTTGGTGTGGACTATTTAAGCAGGTTTTCAATCCGGGTCATGAACATTTCAACCAAATTCTTGAGCAGTGAGATGCTATTGACTATCGATTCAGTGGTTGGGTCTATTCTCTGTTTTTGTTTTATGTCGATAGATCCCCAACCATTGGTTCTTCAAACGAATCAATACAGAATGGCAATGACTCGTGTATACAGAAAGAACATAATCATAATTTTTAGCCCCCTCTTGTATTATTCATCCAAGCTTTCCAGAATTTATTTGCTAATATTCTGCCGTTGTCCATATATTAATTCTATATTGTTAGAAAAATAAGTCCAATAATATTTTTTAATTTTCACTTTGACATGTACATATATAGGTCGATTTATATGGTTGAACTTAAGACATACAACTTTAGAGAGTGCCATCTCAACACGTGTGGAAGAAGCGGTTCCATTATATTATAATCTAAAATATTTTTTCTTCGACCATTCAAAATTAATATGCTTTCCAATATTATGGCAAGAGAGATGTGAAATTTTCTCAAGCAAACTATTGGGGCGACTTGTTTCGTCTCTAAAAGTTTGAAGTTGTCTTGTTAGCTACGTTAAGGGCCGCTTGAAGCCGTCGTTACTGAAGAACAGAAAGGTCGCACGACTCGCACATGGTTGAAAGATTGAGACGACTGGTGAGGTCGTTACTAAAAGCTTGAAGTTGTCTTTTTTTTTTTTTTTTTTTTTTTTTTTTTTTTTTTTTTCTTGAGCTTGAAGTTGTCTTGTTACCTGAAAGAGGCTTTTATTTACAGTGCAAGCTTTTTCTCTGTGACACTCCGTCCCTCCCTCTCCGGTTCTCCACCTGCTTACACAGACTCCCAAACCATGGTTCTCCATTTCTTCTTATTAAATCCAGAAACGAAAACAAAAGGAAAAAAACTATCTTGTTTAGGCTTAATCAGTTAACGTCTACAGTTGAATTGGGCTCTAACATTTCATTTTTTTTCATTAAACCAGGCGACAATGATATGCATCGACAACTCAGAATGGATGCGAAACGGAGATTACTCTCCTTGCCGATTCCAAGCCCAATCCGACGCCGTTAATCTCATCTGTGGTGCCAAAACCCAGGTCCCACAAATACCCGTTCTCCCTATATTCATTTTGTGCAACTTTCTCGATTTTCATGATTGGTTAGAGTGGGATGGATTGCAAGTATAGAGAGAGAAGCTCCCCCTTCTCTCTAGAATACTCCTCTCTAAGCTTGTCTGTGGGATGTATGGGTTAGGTGTTTGGTCGTTGGCTTGATTGTGTCCGATATTGTTGTTGCGTTAGTTTAGTTTGGTGCTCTCTATGTCCTTTTCTCGTAGATTCCGTGTTGAAGCTAAGGAATTTCAGGTTACCGTTTTAGGCAACGGTGTTGTGAAACTCTCCGAGTGGAGTCGGAAGGCCTTGAGTTCTATCTTTCTTGGGAGGTATGGTGCTGTCTGGTTGGTTAACATGGTGAGTAGCTTGCTGGCGGATATTAATAGGGAGTTTGTGGCGAAATTTAACGAAGCACCCAGGGCGTTTATGGCACAGAGGTGCTGCAACAAGGCCGGTAGATATGTGGCCATAGCTGAGTTTGGTGGGGGTGCCGGAGAGGGGTAGTGATGGTACCGGAAGGAATGGAGGGGTCAGGGTGGATGGAACTTGTCTCAGTGTTTCAGGACGTGGTTTCCTACCTTGGTCAGATTCATAAAGAGGGTGGCGGTTCTTATGGCTCTAGAGTACGAAAGGAGGTTTCTTTCGTTGAAGCTGCTAAGAGAGGGTCGAAGGGGGAGAGCATTGAGGGTGGGGTGCTGGCCGTGATGGGTGGTGAGGAGTCTGAGGATGGCGTGGAGAAGAAGGCAGCGCTGCAGGCCGGTTCATATTCCAATGAGTCAGAATTTATTGTTCCGCCTGCTGGTGTCAGGGTGATGGAGTGGCTTTGTGGAGTTTCAAATTGAAAAGGATTCGAGACGAGATCGACGCTTTGTTAGCTTTATTAGGGAGCACTAGTGGGCCGGGTCAGCTGGCTGGGCAAGGGAAGATAAATGGGGGCATCAGTGGGCCGGGTCAGTCGACTTCGTTGGGGCTTCAGGTTGTGGGCGATGGGTCGGGTCTCATTCCTGACCCGATGCAGACCAGTGATTCGACGTGTGATGCACACCAGCTTCCGGTGGCGGGAGGCTCGGCGACGTCGACTGCGGGGGTGCGGGATAGCATCCCAGAGGCCCTTCCGGCGCCGGAGCTGTCGCCGAGCTCCGGTTCTCTGCCTCAGGGCGTGTCTGTATCGTCCCAAGAGGGCTTCTCTTCGCCTGATCTTGATGCTCCGGCGGCGGGAGGAGCGGCGATGAAGGATGCGGGGGTGCGGGATAGCATCCCGGAGGCCCTTCCGGCGCCGGAGCTGTCGCCGAGCTCCGGTTCTCTGCCTCAGGGCGTGTTGCCTCCCCCCAGGGGGTCTTTTTTGCGCCAGATCTTCCTGTTGATGACCCAGTTGAGGTCGTTGGGTCTTCCTTGGTGCTCTATGATGCGGATAAGGTTGTGGGTTTTGCTGGGGTGATGGGTGAGGCTCTTGGAGTGGGGCAGGGCAGGGCCAATTTAGTGGGGGTGGGCAGGGCAGCGTCAGATCAATTCAGTGAGGGGTCTGGCAGTCATGATGAAGGGCATTCTCACTCCCCTGGTCATTGTGCTGAGTCGGAGGAGGTAGTTGGGATCACTCGGTTTGATAGTATTGTAGAGGGGACTGTCGTGGGAGTGCTAGATGCATCGGGAACGGTTGGAGGTGAGTTGTCTTTGGTGGAGGTGACAGAACCTGTACCCTCGATCGAATCCTCGGCGGTCACTTTCCATAGTAAAGCTTTGAGGGGGGAATCTCCGGCATGGGTTTTGGACATGGTTTCCTCTGTGGGTCAGATGGTTGGGTTGTCGTGTGATGGTCAAGAGGGAAAGCTGAGCGACCTCTTTGCGGCGTTGGAACACAATCGGGTGACGCTCAGTTCGCAAAAGTTTAGAAAAACAGGGGGGAGAATGATCAGGGAGTTGAAGGGCTTGAAGTCTTCGGTTAACTATGAAAGGTCTTCTTCGATCACTAAGAAGGCGAAAAGTTATGGGCTTGACTGCTAGGGGTGGCATGGCTGGCCGCGTTTGGGTGGGTTTAGGGTTGAGGGTGGGTGGGGGTTCTTGGGAGTCTTGTTGGCTTGTGGGTTGAGGGTGTTTATGTTTCTTGGGTGGGTAGGTGCTGTTGGTGTTGTTGGTTTTCTTTGGGCCTTTGTGTTCCATTAGGTGTTTAGTTTGCTTATGTTCCGATCCTTCAGTATATTCTCTTGTACTGGTGACTTTTTAGTTGTTTTAATAAATTTGTCTTACTTATAAAAAAAAAATGATTGGTTGTTCTTTTTTTCTTTTGACTTTTCGATTGTCAGTCTAATCCGGAGAACACGGGGGGGATTTTGACAATGGCGGGCAAAGGGGTTCGTGTGTTGGCCACTCCGACCTCTGATCTCGGCAAGATTTTAGCTTGCTTGCATGGTATGCTAGTCCAACGTACTCGGTGATTGATTTTTTTTTGTTTTACTTGGATTTTGATAAATTTTCAGATATTGTATAGTTCAATGGATGCTCGATTGATATAATCAGTAATGAAATGTAACATCAGCAATATTTAAAATGTACAATCTCTAATGGGGGGTACGTTGGTTTTTGGAGGTGTTAGTTATTCATAGTTAGGTAATAACGTGAGTGGGGAAGATCCTTCCTTTTGTATTAGAAGTTAATAAGCTGTTCCATTTCACTATCTAAAGATAGCATTGGTAGAACGAGTTCTAGGGATTCAAGAATTTTTGTTTAGTACTTACAAGGAACACTGAGTCTTAATAATGATTATGACTTTGGTTTTGGATGTTGTTGATTTCTTTCAGGTAGCTCTCACTGGAGAGGATCAATTTTCAGTTTTGGGCAAAATACAATTAGCTGCCAAAATTTTGGTTCCTTTTAGGATCCTATACTTGTTTATATCACCTCTCCTTTTTCTTTTGGATGAAATCTTGGTCATATTGAATTCATTTGGACCTTTGTGGCAAGAAAAATGGTGATAAGTTAGTTGTCTGAGTAATTTTGAGTTGTTTCATTATCATACTCTAGAGCATCGTCCTATATTCTTGTTCTTGTTTATATTTGTTCTTTAAATTTTATGTTCGTCTTTTGAATAGGTCTCGAAATGGGGGGTGAGATAAATATAGCTGCTGCAATCCAGGTGGCTCAGTTGGCTCTTAAACATCGCCAAAACAAACATCAGCAACAGAGGATTATTGTTTTCGCTGGAAGGTAAATAGTTCAAACTTTGAGTTGCTCATTCTTTTTTGTTTCTGTCTAATCTTTTCTTTCTGGCCCATGTTCAGTCCTGTCAAATACGACAAGAAAGTGTTGGAGATGATTGGCAAGAAATTGAAAAAGAATAGTGTAGCTCTTGACATTGTTGATTTCGGTGAAGAGGATGATGGGAAGCCTGAGAAATTGGAGGCCCTTCTCGCTGCTGTTAATAATAATGATAGCAGTCACATAGTTCATGTTCCTCCTGGTCCAAATGCTCTCTCTGATGTGCTAATTAGGTGTGCCCCCGTGCCTCTTTTCTTTGAGCAGTCATATAATTTCTCTCCTGGTCCAAATGCCCTTCCTGATGTGCTAATTTGGTGCAATCCTGTCTTGATTTGTTTATGCTGTTTTCAATTGGCCTTTCGCATGTTATATTTCAATTTTTTTTTTAAATGTTACAATTGTTACAGGAATAATTTTAATTTTGAATGTTGTCACTCTTTATAAAAAAAATGGACTTGGAAAAGGTAAACTTTTTGAGAAGCCAAAAGAATGTATATTGGAGTAAAGAAAGTTAGCAAAGTCGTTTAGATAAAGCAGTTAGAATCCACTTCACCATAACCTCCTCTATTACAATTATTTGTATCTTCTTCTGGTGCTTTCCCCACATCCTTTCCTTGCTCTTTGCAAAATCCTGTGACAGAGTACTTGTCCTTGGATTCCTCTTCTTTCCATACTCTCCACTTCTTAATCTCTTGTAGCTAGAAGATTTAATACTTCCCCCTAGCACCCTCTGTGAAGCCTAATTGCGACTCCTGAATCTCAGCTGAAAGGAAAGAACAGAGAAGAAAGAATGAACATAAATGGGTTAGTCAGAGAATGTACAATTGGACAATGGGTTAGTCAGAGAATGTTCATGTGGGACTTTGTTTGCCTCCAACAATTTTACTTTTTGGTGAAGTATATGAACTACGATATAAGTTTCTGATTCTTTTGTTCCTTTGCACAAGCATGGTTTCCTCTACTTGGATAGTATCACTCAAACAACAAAATGGTGAATTTATTTCGCTACTTCACAAGTGATATAAAGGTGTATTTCAATGACAGTACACCTGTTTTCACTGGAGATGGGGAAGTAGGAAGTGGCTTTGCAGCAATGGCGGCAGCCGGTGATGCTTCTGGCTTTGATTTTGGCATAGATCCCAATGTAGATCCTGAACTGGCTCTTGCCCTTAGAGTGTCTTTAGAAGAGGAGAGGGCAAGGCAAGAAACTGCTGCAAAAAGGGCTGCTGAGGAAGCGTCTGGACAAGGAAAAGGAGAGGAACCGTCATCCAAGACAGAAGATACTACTTTGGCACAATCTGCAAACACTACAGCTCTTGAAGAAAACAGGAAAGCTCCTGATGAGATGGTCGGTGTCTTCTTCTTAACTTCTATCTTTGACTGTTGTACTAGTGGGTGTGTGAAAAAGAAGCTTACTGATGCAATGGTTGGTGTCACTTTTAAATCCAATTTTTGCAGATACTTTCTGAATGATGCATCTAATGCAAGAATCTTACGGATAGTTTGCTTGGATCTCATTATTTGTTACCATTAGATAATGCGAGGAACTGCCTTAGTGACTTGACCTTGATGACTGATGTGGTTGCAGGATGCTGAGAACCCATTGCTAGAGCAGGCTCTTGCTATGTCCATGAATATCTCTGCATCTGGCCACTCCTTGGGTGATGCTGAGATGACAGAGTCAACAACTGAGGATAAGGAGCTGACCTTAGGTATGTTCCCTGTGTTTTATTCCATTGCCTTAGGGTTCTATGATGCAGCTTCTTATTTTTTCCACTTGATTGCTTGCTTGAAATATTTGTGGATTCTAAGGTGGGTCACTCGATAAAATAAACCTAATACTCGTATCTGATTCTAGTTCTCCAGGATTTACTCTCCTTGTTTCATATGGTTTACTCTACTGTACACTTGTGCATACATGCAATTGACTCTAAATTCCTGAACCTATCTCCCATAATCTATGGTGCAACTTATTTCTATTGTTTCGTATATCCTCGAGTGCGAAGCTAGAGGCATAGATTGCACATCCATCTGGGACACATTAGATCTTTCAACTTGTTGTATGGATTCCTGAATTTTAAGATCCTTATATAAATCCTGTTCTAAGAGAAAGCTGCTCCAAGAATCATGTAGCTATTTTGTGTACTTTTCTTCTATTTTGGTGGTATGCTTGCAATGTTGAGAGGTTTATTTATGGCCTCGCTTGCTGTTGTAATTCCCATCTACTTGCGCCTAAATCTCTCCAAAGTTGATGTATTACCAAGCCGCTGAAGTGACAGGCTGAGCTGAGAACACTTGTCAATCTAGCCTTCTTCGTGGGTCCTGTTATGAATCTAATTAGACATATGCGCTGATACATGACCTAATTTTGCTGCATGCAGCTCTTGAAATGTCCATGAAGGAAAGTGCAATAGATGTGTCAATTCCATCACTTGTAAGCAAGGCGTTGGAGGATGAGGCTTTTGTCTCCTCTATCGTTGCATCAGTATGTTTACTTGAACCCACCTAATGAACTTCTGAAACAGGCAATTGGCATGTCTTACTATTGTTCTTATAAGTTGTTTCTCTGGCAGCTTCCAGGAGTTGATCCCAATGATCCTTCAGTACAAGAGATGCTTGCATCTCTGCGAAGTCAATCTGAGGTGAGTTTATAGAACTTTAAGTGATAAAACTGAAGGGGTGACTAAATTCAACTTCCTTTGTGTCTATATTCTCAGCAAAAGAAGAACGGAGATGAGCCACCAAATGAGGACAAGTGAAGCTGCTATTACATTAGTGCTGAATCTCTTGAGGCAAGAGCTTTAATCTCAGAACCTGATAATGAGTTCTAAAAGTGGTTGATGCTGTGGTTGTTTTGACATTGATAATCAATGTAACAAACATTCTGTTTTTCTCCTGCAGGCGATAGGTTCTTTCTCGGCAAGACTTCAATTTATATTAATTAGGAGGAAAGTACTAGAAAAAGGATACAGGATGAGCTTTTAGTTGTAGAAATAGAAGTTAATTGAACTTGGCACAGAGAGTCACCAGCTCATTGCAATTACTTTGTTCACATTCTGCGGATCATAAGCTGTCACTAGTTATCTACAGCTCTATGCTTGATTTATAATTGCTTCAATGGGAGAGAAAAACTGGGCATATTGATGTATATGTTACTCTCAACATGGAGTCTTGTTCTGTCTCTCTCTCTCTCTCTCTAACTGAACACCTTATTATAGTGTTGGTGTTCTCATGATGATATGCACAGCGGTTCACCCAGGTGCTTTAGCTGGGGCTGATCCTGAATGGTCGAGGTTCCAAATACCATATGAGGTCATAGGAATCCAAGGCAATATTCGGCTGACCTTTCTTGTCAGTGTTTGATGCCGTCCTCTAATACGGCCAATCAGAAACTGCTGCTACCATGTAGGTCTCAAGCTACCGACCTCTATGTTTCCCTGGAAATTTGTGGTACTTGAGCCCGTCCGATTTCAGTCTAGGTTTAACATTGATCAATGACAATCTAAGTTCAATCTGAAGTTAGCCCTGTCCAGATGTAAGCAATCTGCCCCAAATCTTCAGACCCAGATTAATTTTATCTTCTAAATTTTGTGCTCTATACGCTGTCTAGAAAGTGTGATGCTTATCACATGTTTCACTTAGCCCAAAATAATTGATGTTAAACTAGTGCTGCAAAACGGATCCTGATTATCCCAAGGCAGCAAAGTAGGGTATGCACGACATCGACTCCCTTCTCTTCCTTGAGAAAGACTCCTGAAATAATTGGCCGGGCCATGCAAATTATGGATCGCAGTTATTCATCGTTTCAACTTTATCTGCATCAATGTGCACCACCAAATTGAGTACTTCCAGCAGAAAGAAGCTGGGAGCTATCGGCGGGATTCTGGGTGTTGTCGATCCCAGAGCGGGTAGATGTATTACACATGAGAACATTTTTCTACTCACCATATTTGTTGGGATTCAAGATTCGGACTTTAGAAAACAAATGAGCCATGCCAACAAGTAGTGGGTCTAATTGAGTGTTTGGTCAAAGGGGCGGGCCACCCACATGAGGGACATGCCTCCCCAGCCCCCAATCCCCATGCAGCTCCATACGTTTCTCTTGCTTGGTGTACTATTCTGGATTTTAGTGTTTGTGATCTCTCTTTCTCCTCACTCACAAATCCAAACCACTCATCTTTATCTTCAACAATGGTTAGCCATTGATTATTTTAGGGAACAAATGTTGGGATGTTGCCCCTGCCTGCTACCGTTTCTAAAACAGTTGTGGGCAGAGGCAAAGCCAGGGGGTGCCGGTGGGGGCAACCGCTCCCACTGCCTCCAAAAATCTTTTGCAATTTTTTTTGGTTATTAAGAAGCAAGTCTGCCCACACTGGCTCAGACCTGCTTTCAGGGCCAGCGAGGGCGCACCTGCTGGCTCAGTCCCGTGTGGCCTGCTTCCTTAGTTTTTCTTTAAAATCAGAGGGTGAAATGGCACCGTTTCACCCTCTAATTTTTTTAAAAAATCGCACGCCTTTGGCCTCTCTCTCACTCACTACTCACTACTGTCGCTGCCATTGCCCTGCCCGGTGCCCGCCTGCCATCCCTGGTAGACCGCCGACGCCGCCCAACCCAGGTAAGCCCACCTGTCATCATCTCTCTCGTGTGTGGATAAGTGATATACTACTTTTGTTTTTTACTTGTACTTTCTTTTGCTTCTTTAAATGTTCCTAGTAATTTAATTGTTTGATTTTGTGGTAACTTTGCTTAGATTGATGCTGAATCGAATAAATAACTGGAACAGTGGAATGAAATGCTAAGAAATGGTACAACTTACGTGAGCTTTTGAAATGGTACAATTTAAGTAAAAGAAAAAGTTACTAAGACAATTAATCTAAATGCTCCTTAAAATAATCATATGACTTGTCCAACTATTCATAAGGAAATGGTGAATGCTTGTGCAGTGTTGACCACACTTGCTATCATTAAAGACATTGGGGATGAATTTTTTCTCTTATGGTTAATGAGTCGAGATTATTAAGATTATTTTGCGGAATAGAATTAGAGATAAATTGATGAATGATAGCATAATAGTATACATTGAGAGAAAATTCTTTGACACTTGAGAACGAAGCCATTTTACAACGTTTTCAGAAAATGAAGGCCCGTATGATCCAATTATCATCTCATAGTATTAGCAAATAGTTTAGTAAATGCATTTCATTATTTTTAAGCTTAATATACACGCATAACCCTGGGGTTTAATGTTTTCCTA
Source organism: Myrica gale (assembly GCA_963930655.1). Lineage (NCBI taxonomy): Eukaryota > Viridiplantae > Streptophyta > Magnoliopsida > Fagales > Myricaceae > Myrica > Myrica gale. The sequence continues at coordinate 7,607,276 of OZ005606.1, read as the reverse complement.
AAAATACCCCTAGGGTAATTTTTGTTGTCCCGCCACCCCTGTGATATATCTTTTTTCCCGGTTATACCCTTATGGCAATATTCCGTCTATTTTTTTTACGGAAATTGATGACGTGGACCAAGTGACCACGTCACATCCAATTAAAATGCAACACGTGTGAGATTATGATGATGGGACAAAATTCTTTTTCCAACTCACTCCTCTCCATAGCAATTTACCGAAATACCCTTAAATCCACATCCCCTAAATGAAAACAAACCCCATCTTGCTTTGAGACGACAGAGAGATCTCGGTGTTCATGTCAGTGCTAAGTCCCGTGTCCTGGGAGAAACTGACCATGGAGTGATTAGATGAGAACTGCTCCACCTTGCACTGTCGTTCTAAGCAAGATTTCCCATTATGGTTGGCTTCGATTCCTCTTAAAATACCATGTTCTGCGACTCCATAGCCAAAACTGTCATCTCTAAAATGATAATTTCTCCTCATATCATCAAACAATGAGTGCAGCTTTGTCGCAATTTTGACTGCTTGTATTCGGATTTTGGAGTTGCAACTGGGTTTCCAAGTTCATGCTACGGTGATCAAACTTGGATATCTACAATATCGAGTGAGGTGAAGGCCTATATGTATGATAAAGCATTCAAATTGTTTGATGATATGAGGAGAAATTATCATTTTAGAGATGACAGTTTTGGCTATGGAGTCGCAGGACATGGTATTTTAAGAGGACTCGAAGCCAACCATAATGAAAAATCTTGCTTAGAACGACAGTGCAAGGTGGAGCAGTTCTCATCTAATCACTTCATGGTCAGTCTCTCCCAGGACACGAGACTTAGCACTGACATGACCGAGATCTCGTCTGTCGTCTCAAAGCAAGATGGGCCGATGGGGTTTGTTTCATTTAGGGGACGTGGATTTAAGGGCATTTCGGTCAATTGCTATGGAGAGGAGTGAGAGTTGGAAAAAATTTTCGTCCAATTAGCAAACTCTCACACGTGTTGCATTTTAATTAGATGTAACGTGGTCACTTGGTCCACATTATCAATTTCCGTCAAAAAATAAATAGAATAGTACTGAAAGGGTATAATCGGAAAAATGGATATACCGCAGGAGTGACGGGACAACAAAAATTATCCTAAGAGTATTTCTAGAAAAACATTAAATCCCAAGGACAGGCACGTGTGTATATTAAGCCTTATTTTTAATATTCTTAATTCTTAATTTAAGATATTATAATTTTAAACACTTTTTATCTTATATGAAAATTAATTTTTAATAATTTCACCTTAAAAAATCGATCACAGTCCTTTTATATCCTAATTCTCCACTTGTTGTGGGGAAACGTAGAAAGTCATGGACTCATTATGAACGAGCGTCAAACAAACACAGCAAATGTTACATACATTGTCCTCGTCTCTACCGAGAAGTCACCAGCTTCTGCAGAGTTCCCCATCCTCTTTTCCACCTTTGCTTTCACGCAAAGACTTCCGAGGAACAAAAAAGATAGAGAGCTAGCGACGTGGGTGGGCGATCCGATGTGGGACCACTGTATCGGTCATTCTTCTTCTGTTTGCACAATTTTTAGCTTGTCTACACGTCTAAATGGTAATTAACGTGGGATTGAGACTGTTAATGAATGATTCATAGACCAACTTTCTCTGTAATTGTCTGTATAATTTAAAAAGAGAGATATAGATATTATATCATTTAATATTATTTATATAAAATTTAAAACAACATAAATAGTAAGATAATGACTACCTCTCGTGTTTATCTCTGTTTAAATTGTGCAAATAAAGTTTCGCACCGTATAAATGCTACTAATTGGACACCTCTTGCTTTTATCTCTCTCCAAGCTTAGCAATTCGGCATAGAATTGCACAGATCCCCATCCATGATTCACATGCTTTGGTTGTCGTGATCCATTACTATCTGCATACTTACTGTTGTATAAATGCTACTAATTGGACACCTCTTGCTTTTGCCATTGCACGTGCAGTACGTGTAATTAAATCAAGGAAAGACCTCCTACTCCTAAGTCACCTACAAACCACACCAATTACATAGAGGGCAAGTTAGCCATTGAGATCACCAATACACCTTTTTAGATCTAGTGTTACGTGTACGGCCAGATATGTAAAATAGAAGAACATTAATGGCATTTCAATTGACCCTACCTCTATATAAGACCGAAAGTGCCACACTCAAAATACGGACCACCTTTACTCACAGTCGCCGATCACCATGGCAATGGCATTCAAGATGGTATATTTTCTTGCACGCAGTTTTTCTTTTCAATTTCAGTTCTTTCAGCGAAGGCTTTTCATGAGAAAATGTTTTGGGCTAATCTGGTGCTGTTTGGTGTACCGTAACGCAGGCCACAACTGGGATGTGGGTGACAGAGGAGTGCAAGAGCTCGTTCATGGAGATGAAATGGAAGAAGGTCAGCAGGTACATAGTGTTCAAGATCGACGAGGGATCGAGGCTGGTGACCGTCGACAAGGTTGGCGGGCCTGGCGAAGGCTACGATGAACTTGCCGCATCGTTGCCGGATGACGATTGTCGATACGCTGTCTTTGATTTCGATTTTGTCACGGTTGACAATTGCCGGAAGAGCAAGATCTTCTTCATAGCATGGTCCGTCGCCGTAGCCCTTTTTTTTCCCTCTCTCTCTCTCTCTCTCTCTCCTGCTCTGGACCATAGTACGTAGTTGTTATAGCTAATATTGAAGCTTTTTAATTCACTGGTTTTTATAATATAGTATGGAAATGCAGGCACGGAATCTCAATTGCTGCTGTTGTAAGCAACAGAGAGCAACTAACCCACCAATATGCACACAAGTGGATTAGTTTATACATTGTAATTTGTAGCTAAACCATCAAATTGCTACTGAATCTCATGTAAATTTTGGGTCTTTTAATTAGGTCTCCAACAGCGTCAAGAATAAGAGCAAAGATGCTGTATGCGACCTCTAAAGCTGGGCTGAGGAGAGTGCTGGAAGGCATCCACTATGAAGTCCAAGCAACGGACCCGACCGAGATGGGGATGGATGTCATTAAGGACAGGGCCAAATAGATTAGCTAAACCCCCTGTTGTGGCATCTTTCTTTTATTTAATAACTCCAACCACATGTGGTTTTCTTCTTGTTACTTTTTACTTTTTTGCTAGACAATTTGCATTAAAGTAACCTAATCTTCTAATTTGTAATAATAATTATATGTCTCCGTATGTGATAATTAAATGAGAAAGGACCTTTTGATGTGATCCTTTTATCATGCAAAGATAGAAAGGTGAATTAATGCGACGTTTGAATGTTCATGTTCTTCTTTGGCTTTTAATACCACTGGTAGGATTCCTCGTCAATGTCACGATTGGGACGAGACAAGGTGATAAGAATTAAAAACGTCTGGCTCTGGCTTGGTTGCTTGGTTTAACAGGGATCAAACAGGTGCCAAGCACAATCTAAGCCTAAAAATCCAAGCGTATCTTTTCATGCAATTTTTCTCGACGTTTTCGAGTTTCATCTCTTGCTCGCGATCTCGACCATTCTAATCCGTTGAATCTAAGCAACAGAAAATTAGAGTGAAAGTTTAGGCGTCACTTCTAGATCCAATTGCTCTCAATCTGACCCCACAGTAACAAGGATGAAATCAGTGCTTCGTGAACTGATGGTGTAAAAAGAGATCAGTGCTTCGTAAACTCAATATTCTATTCTACTTCTCTTTCAAATTACATCAAGATTGTGAAAATGGTAAGGCTCTTATCTCTGTATACAGATTCACCATTAAGAATAAAATAAAAGAGAGATAAATAATTTAAACTAAGAGAGATAAGTGAGACACGAGATTTAAATATTTCGGTCTATAGACCTACATCCACTGTGGGATGATCTAACTGGACAGATTAGTGTACACGCTGATGTGTTTATGAAAAATTACACAGACTTATTTATAAGTTTTTTTATTACAATAGCCTTGCCAACATGGATAGGTCTTTCAGGTACGAACTGACACAACCTTGAAATTATACGATAGGATCATACAATAAAAAAGACCTGCCAAAAAATAGAACCAAACAGGTATCAAGCAACAGACTAAAGAGATTGGCATTTCATCATCATGGGCCACCATCCCAAGGACAAATTATGTTTCGGCACCTAACTCTTATGCATAACATCATTCGTATCAGTGATATCATTGATATCACCTGGGTCACGCAGTTAGTTTTAACCCAATGATGTATCACCTTTTAATTCTTACCCCCTTCTGTCCCTGGTGGAAAAAGGCACAGTTATAAAACCCACCACTGCGAGGGTAACACCAACACACCTGCAAATTGCTGAGTTATTCTTAAGGAAGGGGAAAAGAGCATAATGGGCTTGGCAGTCCACTATGCTGAATTGTTGCAAACACTGTTCCAATATGATTATGAACTATCTTCTTCAATCCCTGCCAAACTAGAGAAAAAAAAAAGAGAAATTTTGCGCAATCCAATTCCTAGAGCCAATAACCCTGATGGGATTTTCTGATGCCAAATCCGTACCTAAAGCCCCATTGTTCCACCATTGATCGTGATCTCTTAGCACTGAAGCAATGAATGTTTTGTACGGGGCCAACAGAAGTAGGCTTGAGTTGGTGGAAGCGAACCTTGTCCAATTGCGAAGATCCACTCAACCTGGCCCAGCCAGCGCACCCCTGGGTCCATGAACCTCCCAATTCGCTCTTTTAGCTTTTTCTCTACGTTTTACCTAACTTACTCTTTTTTTCTGCTACAATCACACGAAATTAGTTGACTATTTTCAAATTTCAAATTTATATATTTATAGACCCGAGAGGAAGGAGTGGTTCACCATGCCATCAAAAGAAACAGATCGATCTCCCTAAATCCCAATCAAGCCCGTGCTACGGCCATCCTATCGAAATGCAATCTTGAAATATTCACAACTTTGCCATTAACGAGGCAAGGTTCAAGGTTGTTAGTAGTTCTGCTTTGTTTTCTCAATGTTCTAACTGGTTTTCTTACAACATCTGAAAACATGAAGCCCTGACCTTAAAACCTTTTATTATCCGATGATGTGAAAATCACCCAGAGCTGCAGCCGATCAGATCTGAGAGAAATAAGAAGAGGGGGCTGACAACAACTGAAAACATAGAAGCCCTGACATTAAAACCTTTTACTATCTGATGATGCCAAAATCATCGAGAGACAGAGTCGATTAGATCTGAGAGAAATAAGAAGAGGGGGCGGCGTCAGATTTAGAGACTCTGATGCCGAAGTTAGATCTCGAGAAAAGTTTAAAGAAGTAATTAATCATTGTTATGATGATCCCTTAAGGGTTAATGAAAACGCACGGCAGAGGATGGGGTCTGCATAGGATTGGACGTGCATGTGCAGGCAGAAAAATTCTAGATGGTCACAGGATCGCTAGAACCATCAAACAAGTCGATCAGGAGTGCCCGGAAGCGTGGGGACAGCGGGCATGCGAGTACTTTTAATGTGAATGGGGAACTTCCGACGTTCGATAGTATGGATGAGTCATTTGTTTTAGGGTTTTTCACCTTGCTAAGACCATCTACTCATGGAGGGCAGCCCGCCAATCATCCCTTCCACGTTGCTTGAGAGGATATTGGTGAGCTGGATGGTTGTCTATAGTTTCTTCGTGTGAGTGAGACGTGGAGGGGACATATGATGTAAGATCGTGTTGATCTGGTGGGCGAGGTTCTCAACGGTCCGGACCAAAGTGGCCAACACTGTTGGGGACGAGTTCTGAGTTTGTCATCGGAAGTGGTTTTATCATGGATGGTCGAAGGATGTTTTAGAAGAGGTTTTCTTCTAGAATTCCCACAGACGACGCCAATTGATGATGCCAAAATCACCAAGAGCCGGAGCCAATCAAACTTGAGAGAAATAAGAAGAGGGATTGTGTCGGATCTGGAGACTCCGATGCCAAAGTTTGATATTGAGAAGAGTTTAAGGACATGTTCTACTAATTTGTTTTTCTAGGATTATTTAGAATTCTACACCCGAACATGTTTTTAATATCACCTAAAAATTCTCAAAATTTTAACTAACCGAACATCCTCTAAAGAAGTAATTAAGACTGAGAAAATATAAAGGGTACCAGTGGTGGAACCAGGATTAAAATCCAAGGGTGTCGAACTTTAAAGGCGAAATGACAAAAAAAAAATTTCCTTTGTAATGCAAAAAATTGTCTTAGAGTTACAATATCGAAAATTAAGGACTAAAAGCATTAAAAATATTGAAATACATGTACCGTACTATGTACTGCTACTAAGAGGTGACAATTGGATCCTACGACTTTGCATCTTCTAAAAATGTTGCAAAATGACTTCGTTCTCAATAGTTTTAAAAACTTCTTGCTCGATGTACACTACCATGCAATCATTCATCCAATCATCTCCCATTATAATTCCAATACTAAAACAAAAAACAAAGTGAAGGAGACAATCAGTGTGATTCCTATTACTTACCCAAAAAAAAGTATGATTCCTATTACAAGGAAAAGTACCACATTTCCCCAGCCCCTAATCCAACCAAGATGAGTCTTGATAACTATTTTCAGAAATGACATCAATGAATGACTTACTTTTTGCTCCGGTTTCGGCATAGCTGATTAAATTTTGACAAAGATTTAGGAAGATTATGAATACACATGTAAAGGAAATGGCATAAAAGATAATGCTAAAATAACAGAACAGAACTGCAAAGTCAGACTTAACATCGAAAAGCAGATTTATTCACAATTGCAGCAATCGGAGCAAGAAGCAAACTAAAAACATAGGGATAGTCAAGATTGAGACCAAAAATAAAAGCAGCATATACATGAAGCCAAACCCAAGAACAAGTTGGAGGTTCTCTCACCAGAAAGCATTACACAGAGAATAATTTGCTGAGAATAGCAATATGAGGGCAAGGACTGCCCCTAATAAGGACAAAAACTTACAGCGCAAAATATGAAGGAAATCCTATGAAATATGATGGGTTTTCTACAGACAGAATGCGTACGAAGAAAGCGAAGGAACAACTACACAGGGAAGACCAAAAGCACCTACACAGACAAAATGTTGTAGTTGGCCTAGGCCTGATGGGTATTGGGCCCAGGCCAACTCATTGGGAAAAAAATAAAAAAATAAAAAAAATAGTAGAAAAAATTGTAAAATCCGGTGTCAGGGGTAGTGGCCGCCCAGGGTCGCTACCCCTTCCTTCCGCCACTGAAGGGCACCTTCTATTTATAAGAGTGAGTATCTTATAGTCCTAAAGGGAGTCCAACGATAGGGGCTTCAAGACTCTTTGTCTTATCTAGAGTTCTGAAACATCTTTAGCTTTTATCTTTACTGGAGTCTTGAAAAGGTTAACTTAAGCTTTTGTGTATTGAGGGCCTAAAATGTACATGTGAACTTGGATGAGATTGTAAATGGGCTCGTGTTGAATGGGTTGGGCCTGTCATTATGACCCATCAATTGTTATGGAAAGTTTTTTTTTTGCTCCGATAGGTGACGGAGTTTTTGGGTCCAGTCACATCTGAACTCGGCCATGCAAACCGTATCTTCCCAATTCCCATCTCCCAATGTAAGAGGATCAGACTCCTCAGCAATACTTAAATAATGTTTGTATTGTAAAATTTTTAGTATTGAGTTTAGTGTTGATATTGGATTTAGTGAAAAAGTGAAGAGAGAAGTAATTTTTTTATATTTTTTGTAATTTGTTATATTTTTTTATGGGAGAGAGAGATTATATTGTAGTATTTTATTGTGAGTTAATAAAATATTTTATAAAATTTTGTTTACAAACGCACCCTTAAGATATTGCAAGAGGAGCGGGGTGTGGTGGGACCCACGCACCCGAACATTACTATACTGTCCGGGCAGCGTGGATACCTTCGTGCGACACACATTCTCTCTCCTTATTGTAACTGCAGGTAGGTGATCCCATCCAACCTAAGACACATTTTCATCTCGGCGAAAAGGAGATGATGTCAGCACGGAGCAGGTTGGGATCAACAGTATGATTGTCGGAATGATCACATGTCCGCCACGCGATAATATGGATGCACGGGATACCAATCTGCACCGTCCAATCCGCCGAATGGCTGCCCAGTCAATAATTGCTTCATGTTCCAAGATGTGATCTCAGACATCGGATTAATGTGAACATGACAATATCGTACTTAGGTTGAACAGAAATCTTCTCAATTAAGCTGACTCTGGCGGCTTAGAAAGAAGAAGAAGAACAAAAATAAAACCGACTCTGACTGTCCTGTCATGTTTCCCTCCTTTTGGTAAAGAAAAGGAATTGCGCCAAGGATTAGTCCACGCGCCTTCGCAGCTCGTGCCAACTACTCTAATCAACCTCTTTGACCACTTTGGAGATGGAGTCGCTATTTTTAATCTTTTGTTTTTTTAAAAATGTTTTTAATCATCCCCTTAAACATCATGTGAAATCAGAAACAGAATGTCTGTTTTGACTGCATTTGATTAAAACACTATTTTATAAAAGCAAGGCTCTCATTAAGATTGAATCAAGAACGGATCTAAACCCGACTAAAACAAAAGAACTTTTGGATTGGATGAGCTCGGGTCAAATAGTGCCCAAAATACAAATGTGACCCACCCATAAGGCTGTAGGTACTTGGAAGAGAGTTGAAATTTGCATGAAATATCTACTAAATGGGTCGGTTTAATCTGTCAATCAGCATGTATAAGATGTACTAATTTTAGAAAAGTGAATAAAAGAGTGGCCGTACAAACGTATAAGAATGAGTGGAAAGCTCATCACCAATGCATGATGCCGTTACTATTGTATGATCTCCATGACACGTTGAAATGCTTAAAAGGGCAAAATAGGACACGTATATCAATGAGTCTTTAGAATGGAAGGCTCAGGGTGAAATTAATTTAATGCTTTTGAAACGGAAAGAAGTCTCCAACCTCGTTAGATTCGAGTGACTGAGATTCCTCTCTATATGCGTGGGGCCGTGAGGTCTAAAGAATATAGAAAAGCCTCCCTATATTTACAGGTCGCAGTTAGCATTAAACACCGGTCATTTCTGACGGACTTTTTGGTATTTCTTGCGCGGTGAAACTGGAGATAAGTCTTTCTGCAAATCAAACCGCATCGATCACGTTCTGGGAGTTATTCTTGCAGATCTACTGGGTCCGTTTGCCTTTCAAAATTTTAATTATTTCGAAATTTTAAAAAATAAAATAATTATAAAATAATATTTTTTATTATTTTAATTATTTATTTTTTTACTTTTTTATTAATTTTAATAACATAAAATTTTAACAGCCTAAAATTTTATCAGCCTAAAATTTTATCATTCAATTAGACCTGAGAGATTAATGTTTAATAAGCAAAAAAAAAAAATTAGACGCGAGAGACCAAAATCATTTTAAAAACAGCTATATTTACTCCACCATTGGACCATGTGATAATTTTGCAGAGGGAAAGAGAAGTGACTCCATGGCGCATTGCAGTATGTTATTATTAATAGCAATCAATCACGTGTCTTTTAAGTCGATCGATAATGTGGACGACATTTCAAGTGATGTACACAATTTCAATGTGAACTTTAAATGAACAGTCTTCAAGTCTAACTTGATAGTTACAGTGACTTAAAGACACATAGTTGCTTTCCATATACATCTGTCAGCTATATGAAATTTATTAGGCCAACCTAATTGACGAAAATACCATTTTAAGATATAAATAATTCTCTAAGAATTATTATGTGACGATTAACGGTGACATGTATTTGTCAGCTATATGAAATTTATTTAGTTAACGAGACTAACCTAATTGATGGTAAGTGCAATTTATGACATAAATGATTATATAAGAACTGGTATATAATGAAACAAATCTGACCAATTTGAGATCCCACCATTTCCAATAATAGACTAATTAAGAAAAAAAAAAGTACAAGCACACGAAGGGTGGGTTTGTATTGTAAAATTTTTGGTATTGGGTTTAGTGTTGGTATTGGGTTTAGTGAAAAAGTGAAGAGAGATGTAATATTTTATAATTTTTGTAATTTTTTATATTTTTTGAAGGAAGAGAGAGATTATATTGAAATATTTTATTAGGAGAGAGATAAAATTTTGGGTAAAATTTTTGTGACAAACGCAGCCGAAGAAACGTTCCTTTCACTTTCTTGGGAAAATGACGTCGTTTTTATTTGTAACCTTTGCAAGCATCCGGCAGACCTCGGGCTGACTCATCGGAACATACTTTCTTCGAGAAGTTTATTTAATAGTCTCGGAAGAGTACTTGATTTGCTCAGTCCTTTAATTAACAATTAAATGGGTCAAAATAATTCCATTAATCAAAATCAAAATCAAAATAGAGAACAAAACCAAAATTCCTCTTATATTAACTCCCTGCTCAGTCTCTCACTCTCACTCTCACTCTCGCTCTGTCTCCCATGGCCTCCAAGTATCTCACACCACTTTCCTTCTTCTTCGTCCTCTTTTTCTGCAGCTTCCCACCTCAAATTCTTACGCTTTCCACCGATCAGACTATCAAGACCTTCATCTTTCGAGTGGATTCTCACTCCAAGCCCTCCATTTTCCCCACCCACTACCACTGGTACTCCTCTGAGTTCGCCGATGCACCCCGCATCCTCCATGTTTACGAAAACATTTTTCATGGCTTCTCTGCCACTCTCAGCCCCGACGAAGCCTCTGCAATTGCTCAGCACCCCTCTGTCCTCGCCGTCTTCGAGGACCGTCGCCGCCAGCTCCACACGACTCGCTCCCCACAGTTCCTCGGTCTGCGGAACCAAAAAGGCCTCTGGTCCGACTCTGATTACGGGTCCGACGTTATCATTGGGGTCTTCGACACCGGAATCTGGCCGGAACGACGTAGCTTTTCTGACAAGAATCTGGGTCCGGTTCCTAGCCGGTGGAAAGGGGCTTGCGAGACAGGACAGAAATTTGCGGCCAGAAATTGCAACCGCAAGCTGATCGGTGCTAGATTCTTCATCAAAGGTCACGAGGCATCGGGTGCAGGCTCCGGCGGCATGCCACCTATTACCGCGGTGAACGAGACGGTCGAGTACCGGTCTCCGAGAGACGCTGATGGTCACGGGACCCACACGGCTTCCACCGCCGCTGGAAGGTACGCTTTCCAGGCCAGTATGTCCGGGTACGCTTCTGGAATCGCAAAGGGTGTGGCCCCGAAAGCACGAGTAGCAGCTTACAAGGTCTGCTGGAAGAACTCGGGCTGCTTCGACTCCGATATTTTGGCTGCCTTCGATGCCGCGGTTGCCGACGGCGTTGATGTAATCTCAATCTCCATTGGTGGCGGCGACGGTATCTCTTCGCCGTATTATCTCGACCCAATTGCAATCGGAGCATACGGCGCCGTTTCCAGAGGGGTCTTCGTCTCATCGTCCGCCGGAAACGACGGGCCTAACGCAATGTCCGTGACAAACCTCGCACCGTGGCTCACGACGGTGGGCGCGGGCACTATAGACCGGAATTTCCCGGCTGTCATAACTCTCGGCGATGGGCGGAGGCTCTCTGGCGTGTCGCTCTACGCCGGGGTGCCACTCAACGGCACAATGCATCCTTTGGTTTATCCCGGTAAGTCGGGTGTGTTCTCTGACTCTCTGTGTATGGAGAATTCCCTGGACCCTAATCTCGTGAGGGGCAAGATTGTGGTTTGCGATAGGGGAAACAGTCCGAGAGTAGCAAAAGGGCTGGTCGTGAAGAAGGCTGGAGGCGTGGGAATGATCCTTGCTAATGGGGTTTACAATGGCGAAGGCCTCGTCGGCGATGCTCATGTGCTTCCCGCATGTGCAGTCGGTGCCGACGAAGGTGATGTAGTCAAGAAATACGTCGCATCCTCTGCGAATCCCGTTGCCACCATTGATTTCCGGGGTACTCTACTCGGAATCAAACCGGCACCAGTCGTGGCCTCTTTTTCGGGCCGGGGACCGAACGGGTTGAATCCGGAGATTCTCAAGCCGGACTTGATTGCGCCTGGGGTTAACATCTTGGCCGCTTGGACCGATGCGGTTGGTCCGACAGGGCTGGACTCCGATACGCGAAAGACCGAGTTCAACATTTTATCGGGGACCTCAATGGCTGCTCCTCATGTAAGTGGCGCAGCAGCTTTGTTGAAATCCGCGCACCCTGATTGGAGCCCCTCCGCAATCAGGTCCGCGATGATGACCACAGCCAATCTAATCGACAACCGTAACCAGCCCATGGTAGACGAGTCCACTGGGAAATCCTCCACGCCGTACGATTTCGGTGCCGGACATCTGAATCTCGACCGAGCAATGGATCCAGGGTTGGTTTACGATATCACCAACGACGATTACGTGAAGTTCCTGTGCGCGGTTGGTTACGGTCCAAAGATCATTCAGGTCGTCACGAGGTCGCCTGAGAATTGCCCGGCGAAAAAACCGTCTCCGGAGAATCTGAATTACCCGTCGATGGCAGCGTTGTTCTCGAGCTCGTCATCAGTGGGACCGTCAAGCAAGACGTTCTTGCGAACCGTGACGAACGTGGGCCCCGCGAATTCCGTCTACGGGGCAACAGTCGAAGTGCCCAAGGGGGTGACGGTTACGGTAAAACCGACGAAGCTATCGTTCACGGCGGCCGTCAAGAAACGGAGCTTCTTGGTGACGGTAACGGTGGACACGCGGAATCTCGTGCTGGACGACTCGGGTGCAGTGTTCGGGTCGCTTTCTTGGTCGGATGGAAACCACGTGGTTCGGAGCCCCATTGCGGTCACCCAGTTAAATCCCTTGTGAGCCTGCTTAGGCATTCGATCATGTCGTTTTGATCGATGAATGAAGTGGTAGGTGTAGCCACATAGAACTCGCTACGCAAAGTGGAGGTTTTAGCTTTTGGTGTGTTTGTTTTCATTCATCTCTCGTTTGGCAGGGTAGGACTAGAGGGCCTATAACTGGTTTTGGCCTTTTGGGGATGGTGTAGTGTCAAGTGTGTATTATTGCCACATCCATTTGTTTTTGTTTTTTGTTTTTCCATTTCTTTTCTTTACTTCCCTTTTCTTTCATTTGCAACAAATAGACATTGAGACGTCTATGTATACTCAAATGTCTGAAGATTATCTATACTAACATAGCCTAGCAAAATTGGGCAAAAAATCTTTGTTCTTGGGGATAAGCATGCGAGTAAGTTTATCAGTTCTAATTTAGAGCATTGATGTTGGTGCTCTATGTGTTTAGGGCTATGAAATAGCTAAGATGACAATTTGGCTGCTTTCATAGAGTAGGTTGTTTATTTTGCGCACAAAGAGTTCAAACCAAAATGGCCCCAAAGGGCAAAAACTGGCCTGGGTAAGAGTAGTAAGAGGCGTATCATATTAGCCCCGTGAGTTTCTCTAGCTGACTTTTCATGCTCTGCTTTTGTCCCACATTCCCAATCCTTATAGTTGCCCCCATCCTCTACCTTTGTTTTCGGTTTGTGCATTTGATTCCTTGTCCAATTGAATTGACATTTGTTGATTGTTCCCTTAACATTCCGATATGGCATGCAAAAGCATAAAGATAAATGTTCCATTTGATAGCAACCCATGTGATTCTAGCACAGAGCATTCAATTTTTGAACAAAAAAAAAGTAGGGCATGCTATGATGTTTCTTTGTTTAAAGTAAGATTTAGATGGGATGTGTCAAAATAGTATGCTTTTAGGTCATGATTAAGATTGTCTTGTGCAGAATTGTGGTATGTTAAGAAATTAAGATACTTGATTTCTGCTTGCAGATCCTTCATTGAGTATATTTGGTTTTGTGTTTGAAGCATGCGAGAAAAGCCTCTCACTTCTTCAATTGAATAAGGAAGCTGCACTAGTCGTTTCAAATCTTCAGTTTTTGTCCATTTCAAATCCCTTGAACTTTTTGAACTCCTTTTACTTTGCTGTTTAGTAATATTGTTATCTTTTTTGAGGAATATTAAAATCTGTAAGCTCTTTGTCATGGCTTTAAATATTCTTCCCAACCTCTTTTCTTTAAAAGTGTTCCTTATTTTGAGGTTCCCTACAAATTCTCTGAACTCTTAGGGTACACGTCAGCTGTCAAGGAGTTCTTTTCTCTCTCATGTTATGGTAATTGCAATCTTAAGGAGGATGTCTTTTCTTTTCCATCAACTTATGTTCATCAAAATCACACCAAAAGAAGAAAGGAAAAGGTAAAAGAGATCACGGGGAGCCCATTTTCTGTCTTTACTTGTTTTATTTGGGAGTGCTTGTTCGTGATTTTGTTCTTTTTTTTTTCCAAAAAGGATTTTGAGATGGTAGTATCTCTGCAAAAGACCAATAATCTTTCCTTTTAACCAAATCTCAGCCAAGTCTATGTCCCATACAAAACAAGATGATGGCCACCATCACTTTTGTTTACTTTATTTGATGGAGCATGGTGGGGGATCGCGAGTAATGGAAGCTGACCTTCGACAAGCACTTGGGAAAGAACAGAATTGCTATATCATGAATACCTGTAGCTGTGCTCACCGACTAAACACACCGGGGGGGGGGGGGGGGTAATGCTAGTGAAATATCTCAATGATTGATGTGCATATGTGAAGCTATTGGAAAAATTCATGTGATGTAGGGGAAAAACTGCATAATTCAATCTGGGCAGTGGCTCTGCTTAGATAGTGCAGCTGATTAGTTTAATTCATCTGGTTTGATTCAGTGAAAAATCCAAAAATTCATGATACTGCCTGCTGCTCCAGTGTCTGCTTGATTTGGTTGAATTCTCCTATTGCCTAAGAGATTGTTTTAAGTAAATGGCTGCTATAGATCATAGTAAATAACCACTACCTGCTTGTTTTGTAAACAATTTTCTCTGTGAAAAGCAAACAGGGGCTTTTCTTTTTCTAAGCGGGACTCGTACACTTCTTGAGCAGGGGAAAGAACAATGGACTGCCTTTGGACTTAGATAAAGGTCAGAAACTTCAGCAACAATTCTGATGTTATAGATGTTAAGATGTCTATGAATATTATATTTCGCCTCACCTACTGATTTCAATTATCCCGCAAATCAAGATGAACTCTGATATTTTAACATGATCTGACCTACCAAAAACAAATTTTATTCTAAAAACTGTAAAAGGAAGACGAAATTGATAGCAACAATCTTTTTGGTTTTTGGATTATTGGCGGTTTGGAATGATCTTCAAGACCCATTTTTGTCTGCTTGAGACAGCGACTCACCTCAAATTGTGGCTAAATAGTCTCTGTAATATCAGGCTACGTGGCTAATGAGTAGAGGTAGTTCATTTCCAAGTATCCAAGGTGTTTGATTTTCTGAACTATTTTAAAGCATGATTTCCAGTAGAGAGTTCAGGTACGTTAAGAGGCCTGTGTGCCAAACGCACTCTGATTGAGAATAGAGAAATTCCTTCATGGCGTGTGATGAGGCCAAATTTTACTGGCCTATCAGATAATAAGATGATATTTCTCTGTAATATCAGGCTACGTGGCTAATGAGTGGAGGTAGTTCATTTCCAAGTATCCAAGGTGTTTGATTTTCTGAACTATTTTAAAGCATGATTTCCAGTAGAGAGTTCAGGTACGTTAAGAGGCCTGTGTGCCAAACGCACTCTGATTGAGAATAGAGAAATTCCTTCATGGCGTGTGATGAGGCCAAATTTTACTGGCCTATCAGATAATAAGATGATATTTCTTTCCGAGGAATCTTACTGCAACTCTGATGGGACTCGTCATATAGAGAGTGGCCTCCCTTCGATTTTTATCAGCTCCTGAGTAGTAAGGATCCGCTTATGTCGACATGGGCCCCAGCCCGTCTCCGTTCCTTCTGTGCTGGGCCTCTAAAATAGTGAATTTTTGGAAAAATCTACTCCATCAGCTTGAGCTCTCTATTTTTTCTCCTCTTCTTGCTTCCTTCACTGCACTGTTACATTGGCTGGATTCTTCAGTTTCTTACAAAATTTGTGGGAGACCAGTTCCAGAGGGCTTGCGCAGTGTGTACTGTAACACGCCAGCTTCTGTGCGCCTTTAAAAGAAACAACCAACATCACATAAACCCTCATTTGGTCGAGTAAACAATGACTGACCAGCGGATTGAGTGCCTCATCGAGGCTTATAAGATCTATTTACAACAAACTCATCACCTCCATATCCATGGGATTTTGATATGCCTCGAGTCTTGGCCAGAGGAAAATTTTGGTAATGTAGCTGAGGTCTCAAAACTCCTGCTGAGACAACAGTTCTTACAAATTCTGTATTGGTTGCTGATTAGGTCTGTCGACCATTGCGCTAAACCAAACAAATGACAGTGAAAAAGCGTTTTATTTGATAAGTAAGACATATACAAACTGAGTTACCCTGGAAAAAAGGCCTTACGCAGCAGCAGCCACGATGTTGTCTGACACCGCAAAGGGTATATATGTACTACATGAATTCTTCGTAATCGTGGCAAAGAATAGGACTATTATGAGCATTATACCAGCAAATGCCTCCATTGCAAATCCTGCTTCCATTTCTGGTTTTCAAGACAAACCGATTGGCATTGGAGTGAAGCATGACAAGTGCGTCGATTAGCAGAGCGACGGACATAAGAATGAGAGAAATGGTTGCGGAAAGAACCAGGACAGCAAGGCTAGAGAAGCTTATCAGATCGCTAACTTGCAAGGACTTTAAGAGCACAAGAAAGATAGTCCCGAGATAGTTCCAATTGGATGCAAGAATATCCGATGTCCTCATGGTTGTAGGGCATATACAAAACCAAATTGTGTTAGCGAGAGAGTAAGGACTTCTACAGTATATATAGGGAACAAAGACAGACTTTAAATGGAAGTTGAATTATCACAGCAACTTGAAGCGGAAAGAGAGAGGGGGTAGGCCTAGAAATTGAATGGCATGTACTCTTTTGTGAGACTGATATAGATGGGACGAAATGGACAAGCTGGATCGCTAACTATGCCTAAGATTTTGAGACATGAGGACTACTTCCTATGTATTTTGATTCAATGAGGCAGCCTCATCTAAGCTATTAATGAACCTGGTCGCAGAAACAGCTTAAAATGACAGTAGGGCAGCTGGGTCAGTTGCTCAAGACACTCCATCTGAAATTTTTGATTGAACAACCCCCTGTGGCACCCATTTGACGAGCCTATAGTTTTACCGTTTGTGACTCTGTCTGTCCATAACCATTCAAGTACTACTGCTCTGTAGGCCTGGGAACTGCAGACCCTTTCGACTCCTCCCATGAAACCAGTCAAGTTATCCTAGAGTTCGTCCTCCCTTTCCTTTTGGGCTCGGCTTGAGGCTTACGATTAATGAGCCTCACCTACTCTCATTTTTCTTACTACTTGGCAAAGACTTTTTAAGATTTTGGTAATTTTCTACATTTATTGCGACGGAACGTGATAACAAAAGAAGCGGCT
This sequence comes from Myrica gale, assembly GCA_963930655.1. Taxonomy (NCBI): domain Eukaryota; kingdom Viridiplantae; phylum Streptophyta; class Magnoliopsida; order Fagales; family Myricaceae; genus Myrica; species Myrica gale. Next base: position 7,589,876 of record OZ005606.1, on the reverse strand, counting down.
CTTGGATGGCTTGTGGCCCCTATTACAATTAACCAAGCCCATCCATCCACGATCGTTGGCCATAACTTCGTCAAATTGACCTGCAGTTGCAAATTCCAATCTTCTAAGCGCATGAAACCAAGCAAGTTCCTTATCCAGAAACACAGAACCCGAACTATGAGAATGGTTTTGTGCTCTGCAGATTAGCTTCGTTCAAAACCAAACTCTGGTAAGACAGGTATAAGGTAGAAGCTCAAACCTCACCAGTCGAAACCGTTTGATACATAAAGAGAGAAAAGACGCGGAGAAAAATTATGGAGAAATCCGAAGTACAAAAGAAAAACTGGCAATGAGCCGTTCATTATGATATGTAGGAAAGCTCGCCCTCAATAAAGGAGGAAAAAACAATATCATTTTGATACTTGAAAGGAAAATGGACAAGAAGAAAGAACGCTACAAGACCTGTGTCTTTGGTACATGATGGAAGCTCATCCTCCGGACTTGATGCTTCGATTTACATTATAAATGATCAGACTAAAATATACATCTGAAAACAAATTAATTCTCTCTTTCCTATGACCTACTGGCATAAAAATCATGCTCCTGCCCGGAGAAATAAGGGACTGAAAATTCAAATTACAGGACGTAAGGTGATACTTGGAAACCCCCACTCGAAGGTGGTTGTGAACATGCACTAGCGGCATGCCGATTTTTGGGGCACATACATGATTCTAATGGACAAGGTAGAAACTATGTAACTGTTTTTGAAACACGTCTAGTTCAGAGCTATCACTCTACCAATGCAGTTGCCCACCATGTTCTGACTTTCAAAACCAATGCTAGTTGATAAAAACATCAATATGATTTCATCTTTGATCAATCACTGCCACTGTAGTCTAGAAACTCCATTGAACTCTATCTCTGTCCTATAGCCAGATCACTTTATCGGAATATTTCTTCACTCAGTATGTAACAGTCTAGCTAACAGTCATGAACCTTCGACGAGCAAATGACAAAATTTCTCAATAATCTGATTGCATTGTTCTCATTCGGTATCTAAAATTAAGCGATACTCATCCAAAATCATATGGAATCCCATTGAGCAAGCTGATCCCTGGATTTTTTAACAAGCCCTTCTTCTTCAGATTTGATCTCAATGATTCAGCATACCAACTGATGCATAAACATTTGAGAGAAGCACAACTTGATCATATCCTCCCAGATCCTGCTCAATTATCTTCCTTGTTGCCAGTTCTGCAAGCCCCACATTGCCCTGAAGCAGGCATCCACTAAGCAAAGCTCTCCAAACATTTGGACCCGTCCCTGCCAAAAATTTGTTAGCAAATTCAATTGCATCAGTTAAGCAGCCTGCTCTTGCAAGCAAGTCCACCACGCAACCATAATGCTCTTGGCTTGGCCTTATTCTATTCTCCTCCACAATTTGGTTGAATATCAGCAGACCATCATCCATCAAACCTGCGTGGCTGCAAGAACTCAAAATGCACAAGTAGGTTGCACTGTCAGGATCTTCCCCACAACTCCTCATCTCATGGTAGAGAGTGATAGCAGTTTCTCCGCAACCATTGATACCGTACCCATTTATAATTGTATTCCAAGAGACAATATCTCGAAGATAACCCATCTCCTTAAAAACATTGTGGGCAAGTTCCACACTTTGAGTATGTTGATATGAGACTGTTCTGAACCAGCCAATGGGAGGAGAAACCAGCTTCAAAAGCAAAACAATGGACCTGCTGGCAGAGCTCTAAGGAAGCAAGTCCACCAGAAGCAGTTAAAGCACCAATCATCATTGTTGAACCAAAGCAAAAGTTTTCCTCTAGTCTTACTTGAACCAAGAGCTTCAAAGCATCTCTTGAAAATCCATTTTGTGCCCAGCCCAATATCATTGCCGTCCATGAAACCAAACTCTTCTGGGTAGTTTGATCAAAAATATTTCTTGAAGAATGCAAGTCACCGCACTTGGAATACATTGCAATAAGAGAGTTTGCAAGAGGGAGCTCAGATCTAAATCCACAAACGACAGCTTGGGCATGGACTTCTCTCCCTCTCTTCAAATCCCCAAGGATTGCACAAGCTGAAGTGAGATTCATGATGGCCACAGTGTCATGAATGATTCCACTATCCCTCGTACTGAAGATAAGCCCTTGTGCATAGGAGGCATTTTCAAGGTCAATTGACAAACCCATCATTGTAGTCCAACTGATAACATCTTTGCATTCCATCTCATGAAATATTTTAGTTGCAGCATCTAAATCTATCAAAGTTGAATACATTCCAAGAACTGAATTATTAACAGACACGTCCAAAACAAGAGCAAGTTTAATAGTCAAGCAATGGACACATTCACAAAGCCTCTGTGACTCTAAAGCAATGCAACCCCTAGTAAGAGCTAACACTGAAGCTTCATTAGGTAGCAAACCAAACTTCCGGAACTTGTTGAAGTGCACAAGGCCCTCTTCAAAGAGATTGTTATGTATAAACCCGCTTACCACTGCATTGCAGGAAATTAAACCCAGGTTCTTCAGTCCCTTGAATGCTTTATAAGCATCAGTCATACTTCCACACTTGGCATACATATCCAACACAGCAGTAACCACTATCGCATCACAATCTAGCCCAGTTTTAACAACCAATCCATGAACGGATTGTCCAAGTACCGAGCTTCGCAAGCCTCCAGTGCTAACAAGAACACCAACCACTGTAAAAGAATTAGGAACCAAACCCAATAACCGCATATGGGAATAGAACTCCATGGATTTTCTATGGAAACCACTTTTGGCATAGCCATGAATCATGATGGAATATGACACAACGTCCTTTACGGGCATCGCGTCGAACAGATTCTCTGCATCTTCAATCCTCCCGTATTTGAAGCAATTGCTCAAGAGCTTGGATGCTTCGTACGGGTCAATGCTAGGACATGGAAGGTGATATGTAATGGAAAAGTTTTTGAATAGCTGAAAAGCAACTCGGATTCGCTTAATCTTCTTTAGAAACATAGTCCATTAGGCATATAAATTCCAATTTCCAGGCGAAGAAGTATCTAATATTACGCTAGAGTTTTTTTTTTTTGTAATCCTAATATTACGCTAGTTGTTTATTTTTTATTTCTATAAGCATATTAAGGAAATGTAATTCAGGTGTTGGGCCGAATAGTTTCCCCAAAGTCTTCGGCTGGACTAATTGAGAGCCTCGGCCAGTTTAAAACTCCAAGCCCATTGTCCTACTCCACGGTTGTCACGGGGATCTTCCGCCCGCATGCCACGTGTTCCTTCCGTCTCAACTGACATCCAAACCCACACGCCCTTCCGTTTCCTTCGATACTACGGTTTCTCAAACCTATAAATAGCCCTCAGAGGTCACAGGTGAGTCTCTCAGCTTTTTCCTTCACGCCATCGATCACCACTACTCAGCAATGTCTGTTTCGAATCCCTCACAAACAACAAACCCTCTCTACCCAGAAGTCATTCTCTCAAACCCAGAAGCCACTTCTCCATTGTCCAACAACCCCGCTTCTTCTTATTCAACTTCGTCTTCGTCCCTGTACCCTTCCGTCGACGTGAAAGACCTCGCTGCGAGTCTCTTTCCGGCAGAATACGAAGCCGTTTTGCAGACCTCTCCAAGCTTGCAACCGTACGAAGATGTTCTAGTCAGGGTCCCTGGCGCATTAGTTCACCTTATCGAGAAAGACCATAGCGTCGAGCTCGCCTGCGGGGAGCTCGAGATAGTTAGTCTTAGGCAAGGCGCCAACGTCGTCGCAGTTCTTGCGCCCATTGGAGATGAGATTCAGTGGCCGTTGGCGAAGGATGAGGCGGCCGTGAAGCTCGATGAGGCGCACTATTTCTTTACTCTGCGGGCTCCGGCCAATGGGTCGGTGGGAATTATGAGGATGGTGAGGATTTTGAGTGTAAAGAGTGTGAGATGTTGAATTACGGGTTGACGATTGCGTCCAAGGGACAAGAGGCTTTGTTGAAGGAGCTGGATCGGATTTTGGAGATGTATAGTTGTTTTTCGGAGCAGAAGGTGGGGGAGTTTGGGAGCTGGGAGGTGTTGGATGGCTCGGTCGCGAAAGAGATGTCTCCTGAGGAGATGGAGTCGAAGGAGAGAACAAGGATTTGATGGGGGAGAGCTCCGCGGCATACTGGACAACGTTGGCACCGAATGTCGAAGACTATAGCGGGTGTGTGGCGAAGTTGATTGCCGCAGGGTCGGAGCAGCTGATCAGGGGAATTTTGTGGTGCGGTGATGTGACGGTGGATAGGTTGAGGTGGGGAAATGATTTCCTGCAGAAGCAGATGGGGCAGAGGTCTAATGCAGAGATTAGTCCAGCAGCAATGAAAAGAATAAAAAGGTTTGAAACTTGAACTGTGATAACTTATGCATTGATAGATGCTTCTCAGTATCTCTATGTTCTTTGCCCTCTGATTTGGTTGGTTTGCTTGTTTAGTTGGTCAGCTTGGATGAATGGTCTTATGCCATTTTAACTAGTCATACTCATAAAGTTTGGCCCCCCAACAGAAACTTCGCCTATCTTTCAATTTCTTTATCTGGTTTAAAGAGCTCCAAAATAATTTGGTCTTAAATAAAAGAGACTTATATCACATTTTCTGACATTAGATTGGTTTGATTTCGAATTGATTTTGTTTAATAGTCCTAGAGGTCTTCCAACTCTGAGTGGAAGCCAGAAAGTCAGTTTCCATTATTTGTTCAAAGCATATGGATTTGCTTTTTTTTCATTGTTGTATGACTCGAGATGTCTATGTTACAGTCGGGCCCCTGTTTCCTTCTTTATTTTTCATATAGTAATTTATGCACCTCTTTTGATTCTGAATCATGTTAATTTTATATGGAGAAGTATCTGACGGATGATATTTGTAGGGTTAAATAATTGACAAAGTTGTCAGAGAAAGTGGCTTCCGGAGTCCTTTCTGGGGTCGTCAAAGTTTCGGTTTCTTTACAAGCTCAATAGTGAATTCTAAAGAGGGCAAGAAGTTTTCTAGTCTGCTCCCGGGAGAGATTGTCCTTGCTTCCTTGGATGGATTTAGTAAGTTCATATCAATTGCTTTTTTTTTGCTCATTCTACGCCTTTTTTAATGTTTGTGCGAACTGCAGAATTCTCCTCTCTTTTTTTGTTGCCTCTTATTCTTTTCCCAAAAAGAGGGAAGAACAACCTTTTTTTTTTGGGTTGGAGTAGGGGGAGGGGGGAAGGACTTCACTCCCTCCTTTTCTAACTAAATCTGTCTGACTTGGTATTGAGTTTTTACCTTTGCATGTTGGGAACCACCACTGGGATACAAAATACTTTTACGAAGTTGCTCAAAGCTACAGCTGCAAATATTGCACTGCAACCTATGCTATTTATGCGTCTTACAGCATACTATTTTCAGGTCTGCTAGTATCATATGATGGGAAACATTGGTGTTTTGAACCTTTGCCCTATATGTTTCCTTGTCCATGTATGTCATTTGTTATGTGGTATGCTTCATCAGGACCACCTTAACTGATGCCTAAGTCATTTTCTTTCTTTTCTGAGTATGTTTTCTCGTAATAGACAGCAAGCCACACTAATGGAAGCTGCTTGTTTGTACTCTTAGTATACTACTATAGAACTGCAGTGTTTGGTCACATGCTTCTTCTTGCATTGTTTTCAGACTTCAGCGAAGATTTGGTGATAAGTGCTTGTTTAGAAACATATGAAGTTGTAGCCAAATTTTGATGTTTTGGTTGGTACACTTTCTGTAGGCATCAGATGAGAAGTGTATGGTGAAAGGGGAATTCAACTTTCTTTCCTTTAGATGTAAGAAAAACGACCCACATTGGAGCTCATTTATAAACGCAGATCCATAGGGAGTTAATTTGGGAGTGAAAAGATGCTGGGAGGTTCTTGAAAAATAGGAAAGAGGGAACAGGGTTAGATGACAACCTGTGACTAAAGATTTGGGATATGACATGTGCTTCAATATTCTTTCTGGTTTTATGGATTTCGGGGAACTATGATGTGCTTCATCCTTCTGCCACTCAATGTGTGTTGTGTATTTGTTTGCAGGCAGGGTATGTGATGCTGTTGAACTTTCTGGAAGGAATGTCATGTCAACTTCTTCAGTTGTAACTACCAGGCTTGTTTCACAGCGGTAATTCTTAGCCTGACAATAGAAGTTGATGCAACAATAATTACATCATCATTGATGTCTTGAATATTGCTATAGCAACGGAGTAAAATCTCCATTCTTAAACTTTGTGGTGTCCCTATTCGCTTTCCGTGGAATCTGCATTTTTTTCATCAGGTGAGGTCTTGTTCCATGGGCCATTCATGTTCAGTAACTTAGCTTTGTTCTATCTTCAGTGGTATCCCATCGACGCAGTACAGACTCCTGTAGCTTATTTCGGACTGTTTTGTTTTGGGACATTAGTTCACAGAAAAACAAGTCCAAGTTGGGAGAACATCTATCCTAGCTGCCTACCATGTTTGGACTGGACCTTGACCTGGTTTTGGCCAAAGGTCTATACCCGGTTTCTCTTGTTATCTTAAATAAAAAAGTGAGCAAGGAAAATGTTGAACCCTTTTTTTTGGTCATTGCAGGTATGGAGAACAAGCAGCAGAAGCGACAAATGAGGGGCTCGATGCTGCAGGACATGCTATTGGTATTGCTTGGGCTGTGTTCAAGATAAGGAAGGCTATCAACTCCAAGAGCCTACTCAAACCCATAACTATTGCCAAAGCTGCTGCCAAAGCAAATTCTGATGACCTGAAGGCTAAATACAAAAAGTGAAGGCAGGGCCGTTGAGGTTTTATATATAGGAGATTTCAGCTAATTTACCACGAGCACTTCTTAGTTCCTTGGATTTAGCCGAAGTCTTTGATAGCCTGAGTCATGGTATTTGTTCTTTTTCTCATTTTAACACATTCAGTGGAGGGTGTAGCTTGTCAGATGTTTTCTATGATTTGGTAGTTGTAATGGGAGTATGTGTTCTATTTGAATTTGAATGGATTCATGTATCGTGCTATCAATCCATGAGCCTGGATTATTATCTTATTCGATAGAGGGTCTCCTTGCTTAGAAATTATCATAAGATTCGAAGTCAATGAAGATGAACAGGATTCGAATTGAGAATTACAACTACGTAGCCGAGCTGGAGCATCTGAGCCTGACAATCCAGAACATACTAGACTTTTACTTCCAATTTTACAGGAGTGTATATTATGGGTTCGAAAGCTAGTCTTGGTTTATTCCTTCTGGAACCCCAAAGTAATATAAGTAATCAATATGCATGGCTCTTTCTTAATAGCTAGTTTTGAATGGCTTGTAAGTCTTGAGATCCAGAACGACTCCGGCGAAGGAGCCCACAGCCGCGGCTATAGAAATCAAGAGACACGTCAGGCTGAGTATCCGAAGCCCAATCCATGTGCTTGCCCAACGTGCAATCTTCTTTTGAGAAATGTACATTTCGATGGGAAAGTATACTGTCAACGGCCAGAATCCAAAGGCTCCAAGTATTCCAACGACATCGTTGAAGAAAGGCATCAACATGGATATGAGAGTCGTCAGCATAACAAAGATTGTCCTCCATACCAGACGGAAGAGGTTAAGGTGGTAAAGGCCGAGGAAAGGGATAGGTATGTCGTATTCTGCTGTTACGAAGTCACTTTTCGGCCACCTCCTCGCACTCCATTTCTCTACAAATGCGAACAAAGGCTGGCAAAAGACCTGCAGTTTATATGTCGTGCATAATTATGAACAGATGCAAAGAACATCTCCTACACTTGCTCAAACCAAAAGGTGTAATTCGGTTTCTAATTGTTGCTGATCAGAGATCGATATATATATACCTGATATGCACCGACGAGGTGAACAACAATTGCTACGTTGGCAATATCTAGGAGCCAGTAGGGGTTGTAGAATCCAAAGCCAGTTAAAAGATTTCCAGGGGCCTCATCACGGCATATCCCATGGCACCACCACGGGTCGGGATTCAGTCCAGACCCACCGTTTCTATTTTAATTTACATACACGTCATCTGTCTCTGATCAGGTAGAAGAGAGGGATGACATCAGGCACTACTTGCAAGTGGAAGTCCTTAAGTCCCAGTGTGAGGCTGAAGCCATAAACCCTCAGTCCAACTATTCCAAGTGCTTTGATGATGATGGCCGGTTGAAGAGAACAGGTAAATATAATCAGCTTTAATTAGTTTAGAACTTTTTTTGTTTATCAACAGAAACCAACTAGTACTGATAAAAAACGAAGAAGAGTCATACAACATACAGGCCTATCGCAAAACACAGTTAAGGGGGGGTCGAATTAACCCAGCTTGAGTTTAGAACTTAAATATGCCTACTTTCAGTGGGGAATAAAGAGCAAAATGGTATTCTTTTTAGATAATGAGCTTATCATTCAATCATAAACATTAGTTTTTTTCACTGTATTCTATGAATTATCAATTTATCAAGCTTAATTACAGAAGGAATACGGCGTTGTTGAGTTTCTATTTTCCTCATTACATGTAGATGTATAGGAAAAACAATTTCTTAGATTCTATCATAAGCTTCTTTTCACACTTAATTAGAAATCGCTCTGTCCAGTGAGTACATAAATGCATGCCTAGCTGATAGGATAACATGATGTTTGGTGGTGCAGGGACTTTCTGGACTGCAAGCGCACACATTATTACTGCGGTAATTGGGTCCGGCGTCCTCTCGTTGGCATGGGCCATAGGGCAGCTTGGTTGGGTTGCAGGACCTGCAGTTATGATCCTCTTTGCCGTAGTCAACCTCTATACTTCGGGTCTCCTAGCACATTGCTATAGGTCTGGGGCAAAAGTTATTGTGTGAGTGTGTGAGTGGACGGATGAGATTAGAAGTTAAAAAATCTAACGGCTGACAAAATGCCACGTCAATTAATGAATCCGACCCATTAACCCGACCCGCACAACCGACCCGGTTTCATTAATTGACGTGACATTTTATCAGCCGTTAGATTTCTCAACTTCTAATCTCACCCGTCCACTCACACACTCACGCACTAGCTTTACTCACACAATAACCGGCCTCATAGGTCTGGTGACCCTGTTACTGGACAGAGAAATTACACCTACGTACATGGATGTTGTCAAAGCTTACTTGGGTGAGGGATATCTTTTCTATCACTTTAAGATCACCGATTACTTATGATTCTAAACGTGAGGTCGGTTGGGGTTGCAGGGGGGAAAAAGGTCATGTTGTGCGGGTTGATTCAGTACATAAATCTCTTTGGCATTGCGATAGAGTATACAATTGCAGCATCAGTCAGCATGATGTGAGTTTCCCAAGCAGTATATATATTCACTCATGTTTTTTGCAGTTACTAGAATTTTTTACTAGTTTGTATTCCTGGTATAATCCACTCTTATATATGTTTCGCGTTGTCTCAATTAAGGGCAATAAAGAGATCAAACTGTTTCCACAAAAGTGGTGGTAAAGATCCTTGTCACATGTCAAGCACTGGGTTCATGATTACATTTGGAATCACGGAGGTGATATTTTCCCAGATTCCAGACTTCGATCAAGTATGGTGGCTCTCTATAGTCGCAGCAATATGTCATTCACATACTCTGGTGTTGGCCTTGGTCTTGGCATAGGCAAAGTTGCAGGTGTGAAACTATGACCCCCTTTAATTAGCAATTGTACTTATGTATTATATATATATATATATGTGTGTGTGTGTGTGTGGTTTATTTACTCAAAACACTTGATTTCTCACTCACTTATCATGGCTTGTTTTAAGCAAATGAAAATATTGACAGCCAATTAAACTGGTCGTATGACCCCCCCCCCCCCCCCCCCCCTCTTTTTTGGCAGAAAATGGGAGCTTCAAAGGAAGCCTAACGGGTATTAGTATTGGGACCGTAACACGTGCCGGAACAGTCACTGATATGCAGAAGTTGTGGAGGAGTTTTCAAGCTCTTGGAGCTATTGCGTTTGCATATTCTTTTTCCATCATCCTCATCGAAATTCAGGTATTTCAATTAGTTATCAATTAACCCCATCTTCCGGCCAAAATTAGATTATAGATCATGTAAACTCCACAAGAACCGTGATGGTAAACTTCTTTTACTACGACGTATCTAATAATTTGAGCAAATTGCTTGCCTCCGCAGGATACAGTTAGATCACCTCCAGCAGAACACAAGACCATGAAGAAGGCAACTTTATTCGGCGTTGTTGTGACAACTATGTTCTATGTACTCTTTGGTGGGTCTGGATTTAGTCCAGACCGTACGGGTCCAGACTTGTCCAGACCCATTCCCGACCACATCGGACGGCTCACGGGGAGTGTTTAATTTTAGGGGTCGGATTCTGGATGGAAGTCTTAGGTTCTTCTTCTTACGGCGCCATGGTGGATTCTGGATGGAAGTGTACGACTCCTTGGCAACATGGCTGTGAAATGGAGGAAATGGCCGCAGAAATTAGAGAGAAGCTGGGGGGCGAGGGGAGGGAAGTGAAGAAGGATGGATACTCGAGCAACATGGGGGTGGGGTTTTTATATACCGGAGATTAGTTAATGAGGACTTCCTTTATGAAAGAGAATGTGGGGTGCAACGTGCTTGTTAACAATCATGTAACACGCGATGATCTACTGCTTTTCCGAAAATCTCCTCCCAATTAAAATTTTAGTCAATCAAAAAATGATGCCTACTTGATCAAATATGTACGTATGAAGACATGAAATCATGGAAAAGACGTCGTACAAGCTGGGTAGATCATGAAATTATGTACAAGGAAATCCATAAATTATGGACGTATATTGTCTGTACGTGACAATTGTGTACTTCCCTCCAAATCGCCATTTAATTTGGACTGTACTGTAATTTATTCCTGCAGGCGATTGTACACTGTAATCAAAATTATTGCCACCCACTGCAGGAAGAAGAATATGACATTAGGACACTATCAAGAATTATCTGAAGGAAAAAGTGGAAAGCAATAGTTAAAATAGGCTTTAACCTATTCATTCAGATCACTAGCCAATTAATATTCAGAAAGCAAATGATTTTGCAAGAGAAATTGGAACACGGTAAAATACGTTCCCATATACCCATTTTGTAACAAGTGTTGAAACATGCACCTAGGTAGCATATATATCTCTAGTGTGTGTAGTCTTTGGGGGGCCGGAGCACCATGATGGACCTAGCTAACGAAGCGACTGTCGACCTCCTAATCTCTTTTGTCTTGAGATCAGTACTTTCTAGCCGGTCATTTTTGTCTCTTGCATTATGGCTTATCAATATGACATCAGCAACATGGTGATGCATACGCGTTTCGATAGCTCCCACCCACCTTGTACATCTCCGAGATGTTCCCATTTTTGGGTCTGTATTGGATCGCAAGTTGCAGATGCAGTCTTTGGAGTCTTTCCACAATCATTTTGGCAATGTCTGTCTAGAGAGAGCGCGTCTTCAATTTTCCCAAATGGTGGCCGAAGATATTGGGATAAGTTGGTAATTAGTTGTGGTAAGGTCGTGGTCAAGTTCAAAATTCACCAAGACAGACTTAAAGTACGATGAGTAACATGGAATTAAGGAACAATATACCGACAACTTAGGTGGGAGATTTCTCAATTGAAGTTCTACAAATGTTATCCCCCAAGGGCTAAAAGCACAAGCTTAGAAAAAAAGAAAGAAAGAAAGGCTAAAAGCACAAGTGCTGTCATTGTTAGGCGCAGAATGTGGTTCAGGCCATACAAAATCCTTCCTAAGTGGGATGTGGCATAACTGGAACCGCACAACTCCAACCTACTCGGGAGGGTCAACATCTTTTCATCACCCGAAAGAATTTTTTTTTTTGTCTGTTTTCCTAGTGGGTGGTGGTTAAGGTTTCCATTTCTTTTCACGAGATATAAAGTGTCAGCTTCTCAACATTCCACTATGGGGAATAACATCGAACACATCCGGCCCAAGGCCATATTTGCTAGCATTACTACTATGCCTACTTCATAGGGCCAGTGGAGATTTTTCTAGTGTCAGTATTAGACATCTCAGAGGAGCACTTTAGATCATGTCTAGCTAGTTTCCTTTTTTGTGGAGGACCTTTTCTGTGATCCAAATGGTTGCTGACTCTCCCACCACTGTCAACAGATCAGCTCAAGAGCGCCTAGCTAGCACTCAATTGATCGATCCCATCTGCCTGCCATCCTTGAAAACATCAGGCTGCTATCTTTAAGTTATGACCAATTGAACGTGGGATCACAAAGTTAATCCGTTGTCACCATAATATATAGGTGTCGTAAAACCATGGCACAGTTCGATTGGAGAGCCTTTCACATTATTAATAAAGGCATATCGAGCATGAATAGTGAGATCAATACCACGTACGTACGTATATGTATACCCTGCTGAAAGTTCAATGGCACTTCAGTTACAACCTTCAAAGTGATCCTACGTTGCCAGAAGCTATAAAGGTTCGCCGCGGCACTTATCATGTAGTAAATGATCACGAAGTTTTCCTAAAACTAATCAGCTCTTACAATAAATGATCAATCTAATCATCTAATCATGCTCGCCTAAACCATAGTCGTGTAATTAGTTTCTCTGATCATATAATTAAGGTCAAATTAATCATCTCTATAATAAACAAATTAGTTTAAGTAAGTACGTACCCTCTAAGCATGATACTTAATCTTGGGTAGCAATTTCAAGTGATACATTTTAATTGCATCGTCTTCTAACATATACGTGTTAAAAAGTTCGGTAACCAATTAAGTTACTTGAATATGTATTTCAACCCCATTATTAATCACATCCATAAATTCTGTTTAGACCCTAATAACACTTATTAAAACACTAACACAAAAGCATTCATGTTATGTTAATAATGAAGTATTTTGGGTTCAAAACTCATAGGTTGAGTTACTGTATACGGTCATGTCAACTTATGAATGCATAAATCGCGTGTCATGAGCCCAAATATTGATTTGTGCTTTTACTATGAACCACAACAGTGGACACCGATTTTCTATAATTTTTTAAATGGCCGCGAATCTTTTTATAATTTTCAGTCTAAATTACATAATGAAATTTAGAAACAGATAGATATAACAAGTAGATCTTATTGTATGACTCACGATATTCGAAACTGTATATAAATAATATTAAATTATATAAGGTCCACCTGTTGTGTCTATATTTTTTTCTGAATTGCATGATACCACTCGAGTAAGAAATTGAGGGGGGATTATAATTTAACCATAATAACTAGAACTACTACAGCAGATATATAGTCGAATTCCTGATGGGGAAAATTGATATCGGGAAAGAATACAAGGCCTAAAACACTCTGCTCATCGATTTGGATGCCTTATCACTATAATTAGCCTTCTTTTAAAAGCACAAAGCAAAAAGTAAAGTATTTGCTGTTGCACGAGGGCTGACCGTCACGTCCACGCACCCAAAGGTGCACCACGGACGTACGGTCCTACCACTCACTCATATGTGATGGACAGAGTTTTGGCTCACTTACGTATATGTTATTGGTAGTTAACTACTTTACCGTCTCTTCTTATAGGCCAAATTAAATATCACACATAATTGGGCAAAAGTTTTATGTCCACATAAATTGAGGCTACATAGACCGCCTGTTTAAGGCAAGGCTTTGGACTAAAAATTTGGGCTTAGGCTGACCTTGGACCCAACCCAACCCAATTCACTGCCATTGGGTTGACACCTGTGAGCCTGGAAGTGGAAAAGAGAAACAAAAAAGTCTTATCCAAGCTGCAAGACTAGCCGATGTCGTTTTTGCTACTTGACCTCTGAAAACGGGAAAAAAAGACGAAACAAAAGTCGCTCGGTGACTTGCCGCAAAAAAAATTATTCGTATTTGATTTGCCCGATCCCCTCCTCACCGGCACGCTGCTCTCTCAGACTGTAAACAGCAAAGCGAAAAGCTGAAAAGCTAAAGCTAAACCAGAAGCAGAAGCGGAGAAGAGAAAGCCGAAGAAGAAGAAGATGGCAAGGTACGACCGTGCGATAACGGTGTTCTCTCCCGACGGGCATTTGTTCCAGGTGGAGTACGCCCTCGAAGCCGTCCGTAAAGGAAACGCCGCCGTCGGAGTCCGGGGCTCGGACGTAGTCGTTCTTGGCGTCGAAAGGAAGTCCACCCCCAAACTGCAGGACTCCAGGTACTCATTCTCATTCTCATTCGTAAATACAGATACTAATGCTGCAAACAATTCAAGTGTGTTTGGCTTGCCCAAAATGTTGATACCCCGAATTGTTGGGTTATCAAACACCACCTTAGAATCGGAACTTGTTTGTTGTGATTTGATTAGACAGCTAACGTAATGCACTAGGTTTCAGGTTTATTGCAGTTTGAGATTGTGATATATTTCCAATTTGTTGTCAAACACGTTTCTTGGATAGTGGATTTATATAAATAGAAGATTTAATTCGTTCTGTTTAACTAAATTTTTTTAAGTAGATGTTTATGTTAGGTGAAGAGCCAAGTGACATCGTAATTTTAAAAAAAAAAACGATGCTGTTCTTCTGGTTGTTGGACTCCGTTCCTGGCCAGTACTTTAACGAGTCAAAATGCTACTGCATCATCTCGTTCCTCCATTCCATGTTGGTACCCAATATCTGCGGCTGTTACATTACCCTTGTCAAGCATACTTGTCATTATGCGTTGACTATTTTTCTTGGTGTCTTCTGGATCAGTTAGGAAGATTGCATTATTGGATGATCACGTTGCATTGGCCTGTGCTGGGTTGAAAGCAGATGCCCGTGTCTTAATAAACAGGGCACGCATTGAGTGTCAGAGTCATAGGCTGACAGTTGAGGACCCTGTGACTGTGGAATATATTACGCGTTACATTGCTGGTCTGCAGCAGAAGTATACACAAAGTGGTGGTGTAAGGCCATTTGGGTTTTCTACTTTGATCGCAGGTTTTGACCCATACTCTGGTGTCCCATTTCTTTATCTGACAGATCCATCAGGAACATTTCAAGCATGGAAAGCTAATGGACTGGGAGAAACTCCAATTCCATGAGGGAGTTTCTGGAAAAGAATTATAAAGAGACTTCTGGACAAGAAACTGTGAAGTTGGCAATTTGTGCTCTGCTTGAAGTAAGTTACTCCCATCTTGACTTGTGCACACGTGTATGACTGTGTGTCGGTGTGCATTGAGTGGATCCTGGATTTCTTGTTTTTGTTTCTATTAAGCCGATCTGAACAAAACTGTTTTGATCAGTTCCTCATGTTTTCAACGGATGTAGCTTATCACACGCTCATTATTCAGTAGATTGAAATGACATGATTTCAATCAGAATCCTGCAACCTTCATGGATTTTTCACGTTAACTCAGTTTAATTTGGCTGTGGATATATCTTCACTGGAAAAAAAAAATGATTGAAAAAGAGTTTGAAACTCTATACACGGTTCTTTTTAGATTATTGTGAAACGGATTTTGAGTTTCTTGACATGTAATAAATATAAGCTTTTGACAAAATTAAACAGGCATTTAATGTTTGAGCAAAACAGCTGAGGAAGTTGCACTTTTCGGTTATCTTTTGAATTGCATTAGTTTGCCTGCTAGAAGGTTGTTGAGCAGCACACTGATAATAGTTTATCCTGTGATTTTGGTGCCCCTCATCGTGACTAGTTGGTTCAGAAAGACATAGTATTGTGCTGAGGTATCAAAAGGCACTACAATCAATCTGGCTCTTCGCTATGTGAATCACAATTTTCTGTTTTTTGGTCCACATAGGCTAGTAAATCTGCCGTGAAACACCCTGGTGTCAAAATCAATATCAAAGACTATATTATAATCTTCTGGAGATCAAGTGGGCAGTTTGCACATTAGACATACTTAGTTATGGTTAACATTTCCTAATCCTAAGGTTGAATAGATGTCTGCGATGTAAACCTTTGGTTTTGTGGTGTCCAAACCCATTTGGTTAGTGTTTGATAGAAGAATAGATTCTGCATATGGTGGTGACGAATGGTAACTTATCTCATTTGTTTCTTCTTCTACCCAAACGAGTGTTAATTGGTGTTTATTTCCCTTTTGCTTATGTTATCAATTAGGTGTTGAGAGTGGAGGGAAGAACATAGAAATTGCCGTGATGACAAAGAAGCATGGGCTACGCCAACTTGAGGAAGCTGAAATTGATGCCATTGTTGCTGATATTGATGCAGAGAAGACGGCAGCAGAGGCTGCCAAGAAGGCCCCTGCAAAGGAGACCTAGTTCTGCTGCATTCTCATATTTCACCTGCACTTTCTATGTGGATTGATCTTTTGCCAATGATACATCATTGTCTCTTGTGACTGGAGCATCTATTTATAGGGTCAATCAAGGCAGGCTACAACTCTTTTCTCCAATACAACAATCCCCCCCCCTCCCTGCCCCGGCGAGGATTCTCTCTCCGTCATGGAATTGTCAACAGTACATAGGAGATGCTGCGTTTTGTTATTTGCACTGTTACTTGTATTGGATACGTTTGTGCTTTGTAAAGAGTACTTAACATTGTCGATGAAGATCTGTTATTGACTTTCACATTTGATAGTAGAAACTACCATGGGCTATATTTATATGGGGTCAATCATGACAGGCTACAACTCTTTTCTCCAATACAACAATCCCCCCCGCCCCCGGCGAGGATTCTCTCTCCCTCATGGAATTGTCAACAGTACATAGGAGATGCTGCTTTTTGTTATTTGCACTGTTACTTGTATTGGATACGTTTGTGCTTTGTAAAGAGTACTTAACATTGTCGATGAAGATCTGTTATTGACTTACACATTTGATAGTAGAAACTACCATCGGCTAGCATGCACATCTGTCATCGGGTCTGAACATTTAGATAAATACAAAATGGCTATGCGATGGATAATGCTTGTGTTCTGTTTGAAGACGGGTACCTTCTTATGCCATTAATACAGTTTAAGTGATTGTCCTGTAAATTTGTCACTCAACGTCGGTGGAGTCCACATCATTGGCTGCCTGCCCCGGGCCCCCCACAACGAAGGGTGGATGGAGTAGCCATAAGGTTTGTACTGGGCAAGTGAAAAGAGTAATTCTGGAAATGTTGTGGTTAGCCTTCACTGAGATTAGAGGTTTACCAACATTCAGTTTGACATCTAAATCCAAGCAGTGATGCACCAAATAGCACGATCTTATCAAATAGATTGGCAGTACAGGAAAGGTATCCAGTTTGTCAGGGTTCACTTATTGGGCCTTATCTTCCTCCTCTTTCGGCGCGTTTCACGCTTCATGTTGTTTCTTTCTATCTCGTCATGCGGCCTGCTCATTTGAAAATATATGGTCATTATTCGTCCATGATTTCTCTTTTTGCCAGTCACCCTTTTTGAACATCACCTACAAACTGTTGTGCTATGAGAGGGAAAGACACAAACTAGTCAGCATACTGCGGATTTGCTAAATCATAAATATACTAAAAGATTGCCACAAGCGACAACGTGACACGGTAGGTTCGATGTCATGGTCATGTATTACCTAACCCATCTTTATAAAGACATTCAGCAGTCTGCCCGCGATTTACCCACATTACTTAAAACAGGTCGTTAAGGTCATGTCAGTTCGTAGAAAACTTTATTAGTGCTTCCAAGAGAACAAGGTGCTAATGTCAAACACAATATTCAGGCCAAGATTGTGGGGCGCATGAAAAAGGAATTAGAAATCGGCGGATTTTCTGAAGGGTATTAGCTGAAAGTTCAAAGAACTCTGACCGGAAGGTTTGGAAATAGGAGAAGCACCTGGGCTTCCAACTGCTGTCTAATAGCATTTGTGCTCTTTTTCCACATGGGAAACCTTGAGATTGTTTTGACTTTCTGAAATACTCGGGATAGACATAAAGAGAGGAAGACTTTGAAAGCTTCCCCAAATCACATCTTACACGAGTATGACTGCATGCTTCATCAAACTTGAAACAGGAAAAGAACCAATCCTTAAATGGGACATTTTTCTTAATTAGCGGCGTACGTCAATCATTTTGTGAGAACTGTATGCTTGTGAGATCATGTTGTTGCAGACCACGTAGTTAATCCTGTTGAAATTTTTAGAGATAATATCATATTATGTTTATCACAATATCATAAATTTGATATTATTACGAAGATTCAAATTCAAAGGTAAAGATTAAAATTTAAATATAGGATATTCTCCTATTATGTTTTATATTATCTCTATAAATAGAAATCTTCAATTATAATCTGTATGGACTCAATACAAATTACAACCATAGAGAACTTTCATAGTGAATGTAGGTCTTATAGACCGAACCACTTCAAATCTCTTGTCTCTTATTACCATTTCTCTACCCTCTTCACTATAACCTTTTTCTTCTGAAATCTTAATTCAATGATGATAATTAAAAAGAGGTTGGTCTCTGCAGAGTATCTTCATACACAACTAGTGGGCTTCATGTGCTGCTTGATCTTATAATGTCTAATGCTCTATAGGAACCCCTATGTTTCCTTTTGAAATTGATTGTGGCTCACAGTACTGGTGTAGCATGCAAAGTCTGGTGCACCGTGATGAGCATGCGGACTTTTGTTGAAAAGGATACCGGCAATGATTCTGTTCCGTCTTAGCCAATTGCAGTGGCTTTTGGACTTGATTTTTGTGTCCGATATTGTAATTGGGGCGTTTGTTTACGGATATTTTTACTTATCAATATTTTTAAATAATTATAAAATAATCTATCTTCTTATTAAATTATAAAATAATATTATATTATTCAATTAAATTTTTTCTCTTCACTTTTTTATAAAATATTATATTTTTTCACAAAACTCTAATACTCAAACTTTTCAAGACTTCGATATTTCTACAAACAAGCAGTGTCTACTGTTCTAGAAGCTATGAATCATCGGGCGGCCCTATGAAAGAAAATTTAAGTGGGATTTTCACTAAGAGATAGGCGGATAGAACTATTAACCAAAGTTTAAACCAAAATGAGATGGCTGACATTAGTAGACCACCATTAGCGTAGATTTGTATTAATCTGTATAGGCGTTTGGCAACTTTGGGATCTACGAGCAAACACATTAAATGCTCATCTTCTTTTGGGCAAGTAAATGCTCATCTTCACTGCAACCAAACTTATCGTTCCTTGTGCCAAGGGAAAAAAAAAACTTATCGTTCCTTTTTATTTGCAGTAGAATTAAGGACTTTTTCTTCTCTTTCTCTCACTACTAAAGTGAGTATCGGGTATATATATAATGGGGGAAGATGTTGGGCAGTAGAGGGATTAAAGAATAGAGCCTAGCTAGTGAGAGGAATACGGCCTAGCTAGTAATTAATATAAGGAAATTAAATAAAGAGTACTGGGATCTGGTTAAGAGTGAAAGAGACAGAGAGTTGACCCATACGGAGGGGAGGGACTTTGGATCCATCACCATCACCCAATTAGAAACCTCCACCTAACAACAGGAATAGATGCCCAGCCACACATCCAGAGGATATCTATTAGAGTTACTCTCACGTTGCTAAAGTAACGTGGACTATTACAATCAAAGGCTTATAAATAAAGTCTCTCTGTAATCTCATCCTTACACCAGTGAGTACACACATCTGCCCATTTGGGCATTCCCACAGTGGATGTAGGTCTATGGACCGAACCACTTAAATCTTGTGTCTCACTTCTCCTCTCTCTCTCTTAGTCTAAATTTTTATTCTCTTTTATTTTAAGTTTTAACATGGTATCGGAGCATTTCGATCCTGTGGCCCATTTTTGGCTCAGGCTGGTCAGCACTCTTGTTGGCTTAGCTTGACCTAGTTTAGGCCTAGTCCAGTCCGGCCTATTTTAGTTCTTCTCTTGGGCCTTCCGGCGCCCATCCTACATCATTCCGGTAAACTTTCGGCATCTTCTCTAGGACCTTCCGGCGCCCCGTCCGACATTTCTCCGGCGAACTTCCGGCATCTTCTCTCGGGCCTTCCGGCGCCCCGTCCGGCATTCCTCCGAAGACCTTCCGGCGTCTTCCCCATTCCGGCGACCCTTTCCGGCCGATTCCGGCCAACTTCCAGCGACTGTCTGCCCTTCTCCGGCCATCCTCCGGCGCCATTTTTTCTTATGGGGAATTTTTTTTTCTAGTCCAAACTCAACGTGTATCCACCTTGCGTTTGCGGGGGAGTATTAGAGTTAGTCCCACATTGCTAAAGCAATGTGAGCTATTGCAATCAAAGGCTTATAAATAAAGCATCTCTGTAATCTCATCCTTACACCAGTGAGTACACACATCTTCCCATTTGGGCATTCCCACAGTGGATGTAGGTCTATGGACCGAACCACTTAAATCTTGTGTCTCACTTCTCCTCTCTCTCTCTCTTAGTCTAAATTTTTATTCTCTTTTATTTTAAGTTTTAACCTTTCCAAATTCTCTCCCCCATCTCGTGCTAATTAGGTTTTGCCATTCTTCCGTTCATTGATTATCTTTTATACTACCTCACCAATCCTTGTTAACTTTTTCTACCAGCTGAACTTCCACTATCTTGCGCCCTGTGCTGCTGTGCATACACTGCGCACCATATGCCTATCTCCCCTGTCCCTATACCAATATTTTCATCACTGTTGTGTTCTAGAAGAGTGGGGTCTCAAAATTGCTTCTAGTCAAGACTAAATTATTACTGGAAGGAAAACGAATTTCGTAAAAGTTCTCGCACTGATCATGTCATGGAAATTGCAGTTAAAACTGAAAGTTGCATAATTGCTCTACCAAAGCAATTGATCTTGCGGTTTGATCAATACAAGGAATTGTTTGCCTATCATGTGTCCACTGTCCCCGTAATTCTGAAACAAGCATGTCTGTAAGTGTTCTGTAACTTCTGTTCCCCATAGTTGTGGAGTGCCGACAAGTATGTTCATCCAAAATTTGGAAACGGACCCGACGTCAATATTTGGGACTTTGAAGCTTGAAACATACTACCCAGTAGTCTCATGTTCTAGGAAATATGAGTTAGGTTCTACTTCCCTAGTACCTAAAAGTTAGCTTCCCCATTTAATTAGAGGTGGGCGCCTTCGCTCTGACTAGTGTTGGAAGTGGAGAAAGAGTACCTCTCCTGGCTCCTTCGCTGCCATCGTTGACTGATACCTCTGACCAGAGCCAACTCGAATAATCGGATCAGAGTCGGCCCTGAGGCTCAAGGTAATAGAATACCAGCGAACGAAGAAGCCACCTATGGTGGAGATATCTCTGAACTCTGAAGGTTAAAGACTCGCCGGAAAGATATATGTTAGTGTAAAACGAGGTAGTTTCTTTTTTCTAAGTGTAAAACAAGGTAGTTTCACTATGAAAAAGGAAAATAAAAATTATTTTCCTACAAAACAATGTTGTTTCATGCAAAAACAGATATCATTTTTTCACTTTGTTAGAAATAAAAAATTTTAAACTTTGATAGGTGAGACATCCATTAGGGGAACACTCAATTGGATTAATTGTGTTAACTCACTTATATTAAAAACATTACATAGGGGCTTATATTTATAAGCAAAAAAACTCACACACCCCACATTGTTTGGGACTCCTACTTTCAACACTCTCCCGCAAATTCAAGGTGGACAAACCGATAAACCTTGAGTTTGGAGTTACAAAAATAATTACAGGAAAAAATAATAACAAAGGTTGCCGGTACTGAGCCGGGAAGTCGCCGGTACTACGCCGGGAGGATGCCGGTACTGAGCTGGAAAAGTTACCGGTACTGAGCCGGGAGATTGCCGATTCTGAGCAGGGAGAAAGCCGGTACTGAGCCGGAAAAGTTGCCGGTACTAAGCCGGATGGTCGTCGGTACTGAGCCGGGAAAGTTCCCAGTACTGTGCCGGAAAAATTACTGGTACTAAGCCGGGAGAAAGCCGGACTAAAGCCGAAAACCTCCCTTTGATACAATGTTAGAAATAAAAATTTTTAAACTTTGATAATTGAGACATCCATTAAGAGAACATACAATTGGATTAATTGTGTTAACTCACTTATATTAAAAACATTACATAGGAGCTTATATTTATAAGCAAACAAAGTCAACGTGGGACTCTACTTTCAACAGATCAAAATACTGCCATTTTTTGATAGGATGTCACTCATGTTGGAGTCTGTCGGAAAGATGAGGGATCCTTCGACCTGGACATTAACGTTGTTGGAGAGCCAAAAATTACCGTCGAACTTCGAATCGAACATGTCAACGTTGGCTCAGAGCGATATCGAAGATAAAGCCACTCCCTTCTGGCGTTTGGTTAATACCTGCACCTAATTTTTTCTGAGCATTACGTACAAACATTTATAACTATCGTCAGGTCCTACCAGTGCAGGCCAGTGATGCCATTTGCTTATTTGTTTTAGGTTGATTGAATCATCAATTGCGAATTCTCTTCTTCTCTAACATTGTGCCGATGACAACACAAAAAAACTGGGAGAAAATAATTATATAAAGAAAAAGACAGATAAAAGAAAAAGGTTGTCCGTTCCAATATTGAACTTTATCCCATAGGTAGGACCCAAAATTCAGGCCATATTAGCAACTGTCTCACAAAGGAATACTAAAATCGGAAAACATTATTTTTACTGATTATAATCAACAATTTCTTCAAGGAAAATATAAAGCAGAGCAACAAGTGAGAGAAGGGAAAGACAGAGTAGGCAACGGGATAAGCAGGGAGAGAGAGAAAGGAGAGTTGTATAATATAGGTTGGAGGGTCCCAATGGCCGACGGAGAGTGACAGGTGAGGGACCCACCGCCGCAACCAAGCACATGAGCCTACGTCGGAAGTTTGCCAACTACCACCCAAGGAGAGAGGAGTTGGTAGCGTGTGGGATAGAGACATGAACACATACACAAAGGTCGGCTGTCAAAGATGTCCCTTCCTTCCTCACATTTTACTTTTTAATTCCCTCCACCATATCCTATTCCTAAATGGCATCAGGGTCATTAAATACGTGGGGACCTAAATTAATTAGCTAGAGAGCATGGGAGAGAGATCATCATAACTTTGGTTCTGCGGTCGTTTTGAGAAGTAGACCCACATTTTAGAAGCCACACCATCTTAAGATTCTTAACTTACCCAGAATAAATGTATAACCAGTCTGTTTCCTTTTCTTATTTTATCATGATATCTAATATCTATCTTGCTCTTCCAAGGGTCTTATATTATACGTGCAAAACATTCAGGTGAAGTTTTATATACTTTTCAATCATTCTGACTCTTGAGATACAGTTTTCGACAAATATTATATGGCGGGAGTGCATAGGACTGTTAATCCAATTTTAACTTATATTGGCCCCCATGAACAGAATCAGATATCTGTTGCACTCTTAGACACATGGTCCATCGTCTTGTAAGATTCTAGTACTTCCTATGTTTGAAACATGTACGGATGTCTTAAGTATCCGTCTCCTCTGATAGTTCTATTAACTTCTGTTGAATATTCAAAAGGGAAAAGAGCCTTTGGATGCGAGGTAGTTCTCTGAATCATCCTTGCAAGCTACTGTATATACTCCCAATTCCCAAACCCCTGCATTACAGAATATTTTGGGGGCGTTTGTTTGTGGAAATTTCGGGGAATATTCCCGAAATTTTGGGAATCTTTACTTTATTGAGATTTATTGGGGTTTGTGAAAAGTAGAGTGTATGGGTGTAAAAGTTAAAAATTTTAGAGTGTGTTTGTTTTGTTAGAAATTTCGAACCCCAAAATTTTGGGGAAACAAACGGCTCCTTTATGTATCGAAGTTTTGGATACAAGCATTCTCACCACCAAACCAAATATAAAAAATACATAAAGGGACACCTAGGAGGACCCACCATAAGGATCATGCATGTGATGTTGGTGTAAGTTGAACCTATTAAAAATTAAGGTAGCTAGACCAATTATTGCTTCACTCTCCAATATCGAGTGAAGCAATAATTTGAAAAACAACAATATTTGTTTTTTAAAGAAAAGTAAAAAATGAACAAACGACGTAGCAATATTGTTAAACAATTTTCTTTTATTTAGATGAAGAAGAAGATGGGAAAAATATCTAGTAGAAGCTTCTATTGTCTCTACAAAACTCCTTTGAAAAAGGGTGTAGGGTTGAAAAGTACTCCCCGTTGCATATGGAAGGGCCATTGGTTTTCGGGATCTTTGTTTCAACAACTTGTGCCCCCTTTTCTCTTAGGCACCTAGGTGTAGATTTGTGAAGTAAAATTTTAAGTATTGAATTTAGTAAAAAATGAAGACAGGTATTTTTATATTTTTTATAATGGAAAGTAATGATTTGATGGATGAGAGAGATTATATTGTAATATTTAATTATGTTAAAATTTTAGAACACAAATAGACCCGTATGGTCTTTAGATTGCTTTTTCAGCATCGAATTTATCTTTCTTTCTTTGGAAGATTCTTTGTAGTCTCCTCTTTCCTTGTCTTCTTCTTGCATAGTGCATACAATTTCCGCTTCTCTCGTCTTCTAACTCGTTATTTTCCAACACATGTTAGTGCCCACGAACACAGTACTGTTCGTAGAAGCTTCTATTGTCTCTACCAAACTCCTTTGAAAAAGGGTGTAGGGTTGAAAAGTACTCCCTTTTGCATATGGAAGGGCCACTGGTTTTCGGGATCTTTGTTTCAAAGTTGCTATCACCTTGGGAAAATGATTGCCTCCAAAGACAATCTCATTCAAAGAGTTAAAGGGACGGTCGGGATTGCCCGACCGTCCCTTTGACTCTTTGAATGAGATTGCCTTTGGAGGCAATCCCTTCCCATCACCTTGTGCCCCCTTTTCTCTTGGCCACCTATATTGCCTTTAGATTGCTTTTTCAGCATCGAATTTATCTCTTTCTTCTTTGGGAGATTCTTTGTAGTCACTTCCTTATCTTCTTCTTGCATAGTGCATACAATTTCCGCTTCTCTCGTCTTCTAACTTGTTAATTTCCAGCACATGTTGGTGCCCACGAACACAGTACTGTATTATATGTGTTGGTTGGTACTGATTGAGCCAAAATCTAGTCAAAAGCAACCGATTTCATCTCCAATTTGCTCAGACAATTTTCAGAGTTATCAGCAGCTCGAACGAATTATTTTCTGTTTTTAGCCCTCTAATAGTTACAACCAAATAAATTCAGACAATTTGATTGATTGTAAAGGCAACCTATTAATTTGAGAAAGCAACGGGTGACAGGTACTTGTGTTCCTAAACTGATGTGGTCTCTGAATAATTGTCTACAGAAACTTCTAAACAACCATCGACTTTATCTTCTAAGTACCCAGGAAAAAAGCAAAATGGTTCTGCCTCTTTTTTCTTTCCTGCAAGTTTCCACAACATTGTCTGATCCTCCTCATGAGCTTTCGACTGGAATGGAATCAATTAGGTGTCTGAATGTCGGTTTGCGTCTTGATTCTCCGATGTTGATTACTTGGCAGTGTCTAACCTATCTGTTCTTAAAGTAATATAATTATCATTATTAGATCTGTTATTACCTACGACTATATATAACTTCTTCAACCGCTTAGTGATCAACAGGACCATGTCCTCTTTTAGACCCACTGTTTCAAAGTCTCTTCAACAACTACGCATATACCGTAGCGGTTTGAGCTAATGGCTTTGCACGTACGTAGGATATTGTACAAACAAAAGGAAATACCCAGTCTAAGTATAGAGGGTCTGGGTTTGCAAGTAAAAGAAGGGGAGTGAATGAAACCTGTTGAAGGTTTCGCGCATGGGATAAATGAATCCCAGAAAGTCTAGGGTTTTGCAGAATAGGCTTCATTTTAGGCTCATCGCTTTTATGAAAATAAATGCAAGACCAAGATGCGTTCATCTTTCTAAGGTGTCAGGATTTAGACGTTGGTAGAGAAAGGATGTTACTGCTGATGAGAGTTGTTACTTTCTTCACGTTTTTTTTTTATTTAGTGTATCTTGCTTTTATTGTACGGCAAGGATAGGTTACCCACCTCTCCTCTCCTCTCCATCTTTTTTCCTTATTTCTCATCCTCTCATGGCTTATCCATGATACCCACAATTTAAAATCCAACCTCTTCCTGAAAAGACAAAAGCAAAAGAATCAGAAATACAGGGGGGAACAAATTTAATGCAGAAAAAAAGGAAAAGTGCATGGAATCCTCTTTGTCACGTGAACAAACAATATCCAATGAAGATCCATCAATGGAAAGTCTCTGAGCTAGATATTAACAAAGATAAACATGCTTTTGGGACTATATATGAAACAATAATTATTTGCTTGCACAGACAAAAAATAATAATCAAACATCCTATTTGACAGTATAACTGTCTGAATGGCTAACTAAAAAGATCTCCAAACTTAATCGTACTCTTAATAGGTTTTTAGACTCTTTTGAGAGAGAGATGCAGCGCTTTTTTTTCCGTTTCAGGCTCTATTTTGGGTCTATTTTCTGACGGCTTTGGGAATCAAATATTGGCTTTTTGAGTGATCTTCTGTGGCCAAGCTCCTCGGGCTTGCGTCTTCTTCTCCTGGAAATATGTTTTGCCTCTCTCCGCAGCTGATCTGCCAGCGCGTGTTGTCTCACGCGCCAGTTCCTCCCTTCTTCTTTTTGGACCCGTTTTGGTGGTTCTCGGAGGTCTCACGCCCCATGCCTCCCTTCAACGTCTTCTGGCTGCCTGAATCTGCACCCGTCCGGCGTCACCTGGTTGGTACGTGCAGCACACGCGCCGCCACTTCCTCCTGTCTACTCCACTGCCTTTGCTAGGTGTTTTATTTATGTTTCTGTTGTTGTCTTTTCTTCTATGTTTGATTGTTCTGGGTCGGTGCTGGTGCACCTTGTAACGTCATTAGGCTATGCTCATTGGGACGCAGCCTCCTTGGAGGGTCTGGTTCAGCTCAGTGGCGGAACCAGGATTATAAGCCGACCATGGCGAACTTTTAAAGCGAAATGACTGGAATTTTTTTTCATACGTAATACTAAAAATTGTCTTAGAATTACAATATAAAAAATTAAAGACTAAAAATAATAAAAAATATTGAAATACACATATCGTCACAGGCGAAGGCAAGGGGGCAAACAGGTGCCATTGCCCTGGTTGGCTCCGCCAAAAAATAATTTTTACACGTTTTTTAAGGGCCACCCCCCATAACACCCACTTAAAATTCACCCGCCCCCTTAAGCCCAGCCCCGCCCCCTTAAGCCCAAGCAGCCCAGCCCCTTAATTTGATCCCCTCAACCCTCTCTTCTCTACTCTCACACACACTCAGTTTTGTTTTCATTTTTCAGTGTCCGTGATCTTCAAAGACCCACCTTCAGATATAATTCGGGAAGCTTCAGAAACAACGGTTCTCGAAGGGGGACCCAGACAAGGTACTTGAAGTTTGATTCTGTTGCGATCCTTCACTGTGGTGGTTGGCATAAGTAAGAACTATTACTAATGTGGAGCTATTGGATGCTTTGATATCTCTTTATCCTATTCGATTTCTGTTTTGTAATATAATTTTTTATGGAGTTCAATGGGTTAGGTGCAATTTGCTAGCATGTTAGGCTTTGTGCCAAACAACAAACATACGTTTATGTGACTATGTCCCTTGTGAAAGAAAAAGAGACGGTTCTGTTGTTAGTAAAGTACCAACTCTTGTTTTTTTTGCTGCTTATTTGTTTTCTATTTTGGGTTCTTTCTTTGTTTTCTATTTTGTTGCTTTTTTTTTGTCTGTTTTAGTAAATAGAAAAGTTTTTGATAAAAAAAGTCAGCTAGCGTGGAGTCATCTGATACTCCTAGCGTGGGTACTAGTTCTGAAACGAATACTAGTTCGAAAAGACCTCGGCTTTCTATTACTCCGGATGATATTGTTGCTGACCCAGGGTTACGTAAACTCATCGAAGAATATGATGTTGGGATTAGAGATCAAATTCGTAAGGAATACTTGATCAAAGGTCCTTTTCAACCGCGTGACCATGATTTTCCCGAGAAGCCATATGGGAAAACAATGAGAGGTTTTAGGGAGTTATGGTTTAAAGATTATGAGTGGTTGAAATATAGTGTATCTAAAGATGCAGCATATTGTCTGTGGTGTTATTTATTTAGGTCACCTAGAGGTGCAAGATCCGGGAGAGATGTGTTTACGGCAACAGGATTTAGCAACTGGAAAAAGGCAGTGGAGGTTTTTTGTGAACATGTCGGTATTGTGAATAATGCTTACAATGATGCTAGAAGACAATGTGAAACACTAAAAAATAAGCGACAAAGTGTATCGCACATGTTATCTGCACAAGGGCGGGAAGTGGAGAATGCTTATCGCATTCATTTTACAGCAGTTTTAGATTGTATTCGTTATCTTTTGGGGCAATGATTACATTTTCGTGGTCATGACGAGTCTGAGAGTTCAACGAGGAAGGACAATTTTCTTGAGATCTTAGAATGGTACAACTTACGTGATGAAAAGGTTGCTAAGACAACTCTTGTTAATGCTCCAGGAAATAACCAAATGACTTCTCCACAAATTCGGAAGGAATTGACGAATGCTGCTGCAGCGGAGACCACACTTCCTATCATTAAAGATATTGGGGACGAATATTTTTCACTTATGGTTGATGAGTCTCGAGATACGTCAGTGAAGGAGCAAATGACAGTGATTTTGAGATATGTGAACAAACGTCAGTGAAGGAGCAAATGACGTAATAAGATGAGAGATGAATGACTGAATGATTGTATGGTGGTATACATCGAGAGAGAAATTTTTGAAACTATTGAGAACGAAGCTATTTTGCAACGTTTTCAAAAGATGCAGTCGCGCAGGATCCAATTGCCACCTCTCAGTATCAGCAAATAGTATGGTATGCGTATTTCAATATTTTTAGTCCTTGATTTTTTATATTTTAACTCTTAAGGCATTTTTTTGCATTACGCAGTAAAATTTTTTTTTGTCATTTTTTTTAGGAGTTTGCCCCCCATTGATTGCATTTCTGGCTCCGCTACTGCATATCGTACTATGTACTACGACTGAGAAGGGGCAATTGGATCCTGCGTTTGTGCATCTTCTGAAAATGTTGCAAAACGACTCTGTTCTCTATAGTTTCAAAAATTTCCCGTTCAATGTACACTATCATGCAATCATTCATCCAGTTATCTCTCATCTTATTAAGCAAATCAGTCTTGATAATCTTCATCGCAGAGAACACTCTCTCAACGGTTTGCAGTTGCAATTGGTAAGACCAATGCCAACTCAATAAGCTGATAAACTAGTAGATACAAAATATTCTTTTTGGTTTCAACCATCTTCATAGTAAGACCTTCAATATCTTGAAGCTCAGAAAAAACATCATGCAATCTAACATCTCTAATGTAGGTGTCAAACTGATCTCTAAGAAACAACTTTTCAGTTGTTGAGAAATATTCTGGATAAAACTCAGCAAGATGACACAACCTATCACGATCAAATGTTGAGAATGAGTCCCTTGGATCAAGACATGCTATGCAAAGAAGTAACTCCGTACTTGCTTCTGTGAAACGATCATTCATCTCTTGAGCAATTAAATAAATAACCTGACAAAACATTTCCACACAAAATAATGCAAATAAGTAATTGTTTGCCCTCTACGCCTCTCGGACCTTGCCCCTCTAGATCGCCTAAACAAATAACACCACAAACAATATGCGGCATCGTTTGATACACTATATTCCAACCACGGATAATCTTTGAATCATGCCATCCTAAAACCCCTTATATCACTCACATATTTCTTCCTGAGAAAATTATGGCTACGCGGTTGACAAAGACCTTTGATCTAGTACTCCCTACGAACTTGATCAATAATCCTAGCATCATATTCTTCAATGGATTTACGTATCCATAGGTCTGCAACGATATCATCTGGACTAAACTCAATACGAGGTCTTTTCAAACTAGTATCAATTTCAGAACTAGTAGCCACATTAGAAGTATTAGACGACTCTACGCTTCGTGGTTTTTTTGTGAAAAACTTTTTCATTATCTAAACAAAACAAAACAAAATAAAATTCATAGATTTGTGGCATATGTTAGGTTGTTTGTGATGTAATCTTTTGTAATTAACCTTTCTATCAATGATATTATAAAATTGGCCTTAAAAAAATTAAAAGTGGGACTTATTCTTAGACGTTGGCCAAAATAAATATTTGTGATGCAATTAATGACTAATATAAGAAGCCACTATTTTGTATATGGAAAGACTACCTTAACATGAAAACAAAAACTCAAAACATGACGGGCCCAGAGTTCAACCATGGCGGGCCCAAGCCAACCTATTTATAAAAAAACAACACATGTAAAAAAATATTTTGGGCTTTCGACTTGGTTCCGCCCATGATTCAGATGCTAGAGTAACCTAGGAAGCGGATTCGGTCCGAAGAAAATTTCCTCCGAAGTACCAAATGGACAGTGCATATTTAAAGTTAATCTCAGCTCTCCATCCAAGGGTGCTAAATGGTCCAGGTCATTTAATGAGATTTTTTGGCTTTTGCTCGGCTCGTGGCTTGGCTACTGATCCCTCTAGACTTTTCTATGTGTGACTTTGAGACCCTTTTCAATTCGTCGACACTTTTTGCATGACCGGTTGCTTCCTCTCCAAGCTTTTTCTCCTTCTCCATCACTATTACTCTGCCGCTCATCCTCTCGTCGGACAGACATCATCTCGAACTCCTCTGCTCCTCAGGTCCTCTCAAGAGCTAAAAGTGAGTTTTTTTTTCCAGAAAAAACTAAAGGTAGAGACTTTTCATTGGTCTGGACTGTCCTGAGATTTGGTTGTCAAATGAATGGATCATTGGTCTGGAATGTCCTGAGATTTGGTTGTCAAATGACTGTTGTGGTGTTGTTTTGGTGGCTTTTGTTAGCATTCTCCAGCTTGTTTAGCAATTTGTTTCCTTTTTTATACGGCACTATAAATTTCCGGTGAACGTGCTTACCATATTGGTTTTTATTGGTTTGTCAAATGAGCTCCACTGACGTTTGGCTATAGTGACTCCTAAACTAGTTTTATGGACCGGGAAGAATTTTAGAGAGCCTCATGTTAAGCCTAAAGTTTAGGCTGTAACTATTCCGGATATAGATCCTTGTTTGTAAGTAGCTTTTGGGAAGTATTTAGACTCTCTTTAACTGTGTGATGGGAAACATTTGTGGTGGCTGTGTTTTCTCGTTCGTAACTAAACTGAATTTATCAAATATTGCTTATTCCTGTTCTTTTATTTTTCAGTTTTCTCTTATGAAACCATATGTATGGGTTAATAGAAAAACTAGACATTTTAGTGCAAGAGATGAAAGAGAAGGGCATTGAATTAAATCTCTAATCCTTTTTATTTTGGCTGGATGTCTTGACTACTTGAAAGAGAAGGGAGATGTACAAACGGCAGAGGAGATATTGAGGTTACTAAGGGAAAATTGTCATTTATGTACAAGTATTTGTGAAGGATTACAAAAGTGTTGTTAACGCAACAATATAATGACTTATTAATTTTTTCCTTTACGTGCAGTACTATTTATATGTTATTCATTTTTCATTTTTTTAGGCATAAAGGCCCGGGCCTATTCAATTGGGATAAGTTGAGCTTTTAGTCAAATTGTATTGTTTCTCTATTGGAGCCCTTTCTTATAAAAAGTTCGGGGTGCTCCTTATTCTACAGTTGAGCTAAGAATTTCTTCTTTTTATTGAATTTAATAGGTTAATAAATGGCAGCAATTGAGGGTGGTATTTGTCCAAATATTAATAGGCGAGGGTCTTCTAATATCTTAGACCCGGAAGGTTTGTCAAAATCTTTATTTGCTATGTTGAATCTCTTTGTATATGAATTCCAATATATTTTTATTTATTTTAATGTATCGTTGGATTGTATAGGTGATATGGTTCGGGCAGACAATGGGGAGTTACTGAATATTTGGACTCTAGAGTGGAGAAATGAGGAGCATGCTTATGATTGGTACAATGCGTACTCAATTAGTATTGGGTTTAGCATCCGTAGGAATTCCAAGTACAAGAATAAAGAAAAATGGTACTATACAAGTAGAACATCCGTGTGTAGCAAAGAAGGCTTGAGAAAAAGTGTTGAACTACATGCGCCGGTACTGAAGGAACGATGAAATACTAGATGCGGGTGCCTTGCTAGTTTCACCATTCAGCGAAGGTCAAATGAGAAGTACTGCACATTTGATTGGTGTGCACAACATAATCACGAGTTAGCTACACCATCGAAAGCCCACCTACTCCGTTCACATAGACGAATCAACGATGTGCAGCGTCTCGAGTGTGACGATGCAGACAGAGTAGGCATCCGTCCGAAAGTAGCACATGATTTGATGGTGGCCCAGGCTGGGGGTAGAGAAAAATTAGGATTCACACAAACAGACTTGAAAAATTACTTGAGCAGCAAAAGAAGTAAATCTGTAGAGGTTGGAGTAGCCAGTGCTCTTCTTAATTGGTTTGGTGATCAGTACAAAAAGAATTCACAATTCTTCTTCAAGATTATGTTCGACGATGATGAACAAATAACAAATGTATTTTGGTCCGATCATGATATGAGAAATGACTATGCACTTTTCGGGGATTTCGTTTCTTTTGACACCACATATAGGACAAACAATGAGCACCGACCATTAGGGGCATTTTTGGGAGTGAATCATCATAGGGAGCGAGTAGTGTTTGGGGCGTGCCTGTTGTTTGATGAGATAGCCCAATCATTCAAGTGGTTGTTTGAGAACTTCGTTCAGTGTATGGGAGGGAAAGCACCTCAGTCTCTTTTTACTGATCAAGATGCTGCGATGCTTGCCGCAATCCCAAGTGTCTTGCCAGACACACATCATTTCCTCTGCGTATGGCATATTCAGCAAAATGCATTGAAGAATCTAGGTTCGTTGTTTCGTGACAAAGACTTCAAGAAGAAATAAGATAAACTTTTGTTTGATGCTGACATAGATGATTTTGAGCTTGAATGGTCTAAGATGATCAATGACCATTGAATCCAAGATAATGATTGGTTGCATAAGATATATGAGAAGCGCGAAAAGTGGGCCCCAATGTACGTTCGAAGTATTTTCTGTGCTGGCAAAAGGACTACGCAATTGAGTGAAAGTTTTAATGCAACCTTGCGTAAATACTTGAAGACAGTACTGAATATGCCCCGATTTTTCCAACACTTTCAGCAAGCCGTTGATGATATGCGGTACAAGGAGCTTCGATCAAATTTTGAGATGGATGACAAGTTACCTATTCTAAAGTTTACCGATCCACTTTGTGTTCATGCATCAAAAGTCTACACTGCTTCTGTTTTGGGCATTTTTTTAGAACAGTTTGAGAAGGCTTCTTGGATTGTATTGAATTGTCGAAGCGAAAATGTTGACTTCGAAAAGGTCGAGGTACATGTTTGCAGCCATGACCCAAATCATAATTGTTCGATGGCCAAACGACATATTATCACTACTATTAATGGGTTTCATCAATGTAGTTGCAGTTATTTCAACTATATGGGTGTTATATGTAGTCACATTTTGTGGTTACTGAAACAGAAAAGTGTTTTATTAATCCCAGAAGAGTATATACTAAGCCGATGGACAAGGAAGGCAAGATTGAGGGTTGACTCGGGTTCTTCATCGAGGGTACATGTTGATCCAAAGTTGGAAAGAGCAGCCAAACGCAGGAGATTAATGAATATGTACTCACTATTTCTCAATATTGGGATGCCCTAGAATCATGGGAGGTCTTTCAGCGTTACCACATCGCATTGGCGGATGAGCTCGCTAAATTACCGCCTACTAGAGAGCCATGTGAGCTCGAAGTAGAGGCTGAGAGAGCAATATTTGATGCCGCTCTAGAAGTGGGTGGAAAAGGATGGAAAACTAGAGAGCCGAAACATCGAGGAAATAAGCGGTTGAAAAGTGCACTTGAAGGCAAGAAGCGGTTAAAGCATCAGGGCAGTCGCAAAAGTGGCGCTATAACATTGTCCCAACCAGTAGCTCTTCACTTGCTTCTAGAGGATGAGCCAGAGGTATAATGCATATGAGAACTCATATTTTATTTTCTTATATGACCATTTTATAACAATTTATTTTGCTCCCTCACAGGTATCAAGTGAGGATGAGCTGGTGTCACAACTTGGGAAGTACAAAAGCGTCGAAGACTTGTAGTAGATTTGTTGTATCGGGTTATAGGTGCGACCATTGTTGTTGATGTTCTATTTGAACTTTTTTTTATAGATGTCTAAGTGATGCATGCCATTAGAAATATAGATCATATTAGAATTTGACTTAAATCTTTGAATGTTGTACAGGCTAGTTTTTGATGATTGTCCAGATAATATCACAAAGAGAAGTCATAAGCTCTAAAGGGAGATACTGAAAGAAGAACAGTATACATGATTTTTATGATGAAGTCATACCTTTTGTGTTCAGATTATGTATACATCGTTGCTTTTGGAAAAGTCTTGATTGTACAAATTGTAATTGATGTACTTTGTGGTATTTACAAGTTACATTGTGATTAACAAAATCTAAAATTTAGAAGAAAAAAAATACAAGACCCAAAACAGGACAAGTCTGGATGTAGAAAGTCAACAATTCTTAATTGGTTTGGTTCTTCATACTCTCTGGCGTCGCGGATAATAGCCTCAAAGTCAGTGGAATCACTAGCAACAGGAAGAAAGCTACTGATATCATCCCTAGCTCCAAAGCCTCCAGCCCGTATAACATCATCAGTCGAAATGGAGGTCTCCATGTTGACTTCTCCAAAAGCTTGAATATAACATCGCAGGTGCTTGCGTCCAAAAACAAAAAAAAATGAACAAGGTAT
Source organism: Myrica gale (assembly GCA_963930655.1). NCBI lineage: Eukaryota > Viridiplantae > Streptophyta > Magnoliopsida > Fagales > Myricaceae > Myrica > Myrica gale. The sequence continues at coordinate 7,555,146 of OZ005606.1, read as the reverse complement.
GGGAACGAGACATACAACAATTACAATTTCAGAAGAGAAAACTGAAAAAATACAAGAACAGGGATGCAAGTCTGTATAATTGTTTTAGTTACACAAAAACATTATCGAATATAGATTCCAAGTTTGCATAATTGCCCAATAACAACACTTTTGTAATCCTTCACAAATACTTGTACATAAATGGCAATTTTCCCTTAGTAACCTCAATATCTCCTCTGCTGTTTGTACATCTCCCTTCTCTTTCAAGTAGTCAAGACATCCAACTAAAATAAAAAGGATTAGAGATTTAATTCAATGCCCTTCTCTTCCATCTTTTACACTAAAATGTCCAATTTCTCTATTAACCCATATGAGTTTCAGAAGAGAAAACTGAAAAATAAAAGAACAGGAAGAAGCAATATTTGATAAATTCAGTTTAGTTACAAATGAGAAAACACAGCCACCACAAATGTTTCCCATTACACAGTTAAGAGATTCTAAATACTTCCCAAAAGCTACTTACAAACAAGGATCTATATCCGGAATAGTTACAGCCTAAACTTTAGGCTTAACATGAGGCTCTCTAAAATTCTTCCCGGTCCATAAAACTAGTTTAGGAGTCACAAATTGCCAAACGTCAGTGTAGCTCATTTGACAAACCAATAAAAAAAAATATGGTAAGCACTTTCACCGGAAATTTATGGTGCCGTATCAAAAAGGAAACAAATTGCTAAACAAGCTGGAGAATGCTAACAAAAGCCACCAAAACAACCCCACAGTAGTCATTTGACAACCAAATCTCAGGACAGTCCAGACCAATGAAAAGTCTCCACCTTTAGTTTTTTCTGGAAAAAAAAACTCACTTTTAGCTCTTGAGAGGACCTGAGGAGCAGAGGAGTTCGAGATGATGTCTGTCCGGCGAGAGGATGAGCGGCAGAGCAATAGTGATGGAGAAGGAGAAAAAATTTGGAGACGAAGCAATTGAATGACCTGGACCATTTAGCACCCTTGGACCATTTAGCACCCTTGGATCAGTAGTCGAGCAATTGAAGAGGGTCTCAAAAGTCACGCATAGAAAAGTCTAGAGGGATTAGTAGCCAAGCCATGAGCCGAGCAGAAGCCAAAAAATCTCATTAAATGACCTGGACCATTTAGCACCCTTGGATGGAGAGCTGAGATTAACTTTAAATCTGCACTGTCCATTTGGTACTTCGGAGGAAATTTCCTTCGGACCGAATCCGCTCCCGAGTAACCTATGCTGTATTTTGATCCCCTTGATGAAATACAGATATCCGTTTATTGCCCAAAAAAAAAACTAAAAAGATCTTCAAGGGAAAAATAGAGTCGGGGCTTTCGTTTTCTCTTTTACTCTTTCTCCCTTCTCTTACTGTCCTTTTCCTTTCCTCACCAGTCACCATTTCCGGTGGTGGGAGGAGCTCCCTCCCCTTCCCTATTCTGCTTTTCTGTGACCCTAGCTAAGAATAAAACTCCATACCGGTAACTTTTTGGGAGCTTTTTCTGGTGAAGGTATAGTATAGATTTCAACGCCTATGGAGAACTCTAACGGACACGGCCATCATAAAAAAGGCTCGACATCAACTAGCGCTCGTCTCTGCTCCATAAAAAAGGCTCGACATCAACGACTAGCTTAAGTGTTGATTTCCCTTAGGCCGCCCTTGCTCCTCCTTCGTTTGATGCTGCCACCCACCTCTGTCGTGGGATTTATTTTCCGTTTTTTTTTTTCAAATTCTTCGCCCATTATGGATCATTTCAATTTTTGACCGATTAGATTTATATGGCTGTTTGACCCTATGCTTATTGGTCTATCGCCGCTATAGATGATTTAACTAGCTATTTAGAGCATGTAAAAAAATCTTCAATCCTCGGGCGAGGCCAAAAACCTGTCTCTCACACTCACACAGTAGAGAGCCAACCTAGCTTGTAATCAAGTCAATCTCTAGTTGTTGGTAGCAACAAGAATTCCATGACCCGTTTGAAGATATGCTAGGGGCCTGACCAACCCCACTTTTTCCAGGAAAAAAAAATTAAATAAAGAAAGAGAGAAAATAATGTCTTTTCTAGACTGAATAATCGAAAAAATTGAATAGAAAACAACCGAACATAAATGGAGAACTTTCACCAATTATAAGCAACTATACCGGTACAATATCCACTGTGAGCTACTAACCATACAAATTAGAGAAAAGCGAAAATTAGAGAGATCTCAGACTAATAATGATCCCTTTCTCATTTCTTTCCATTAAGTTACATAATTCGAACCCAGTTCCATCTCATTTCATTTCCAAGCTTCTGTAATCCAACACGCCGCCTTTCAAACCCAGGAAATCATAACCAGAACCATTGCTCCCACTAGTGCTACCAATACCAGCAATTCTACTGCTGCAATCTTTACTATTCTGCAAACCCAAGCTGCAAACGAAACATAGACTCCCTGCAACAGTCTTCAATGGCTCAGGCTGGTTTTGGGAAGGAGGGCTAATTTTAAGCTCAAGGTTCAAGTCCGGACACCGTTCTTGAACCGGGATTTTTGCATCTTTCCCCTCAAACCCCCCAGCGGGCTTTTCTTCTTCTTTAACAGCAGAAGCTGTAAAAGATATAGTGGATACATCCTGAGCGGCCTCGTTGATTGGCCAGTGAGTTGCGGGGTCAAACCCTCTATTACGACAGAAAGAATCTGATGCTGAGCTGTATTCATCTAGTCAGACTTCGTCTAGTCAGCGTTATTCTTCTGGAACGAATTGTGCTGTTACGTAGATTTGATTTCTTTTGTACAAAGTTTGTTAGAGGCCCTTCTGGTCTTTTCTCCGTTTGTTAGTTTGTTGGGATTCTTTCTTTTCGATATATATATTGTACTCTGTTCTCACCGAGCTTTAAGGCAATTAATATACAATACAACTTTACACATTTTCTCTTCTTCTTCGCCGAGTTCTTTGTTTTACCAGACTTTACATGGTATCAGAGGCTTTCCATGGCGAATGAAAAAGATGAAGTTGCCAAACTCTTGAAATCCACCAATCCACTCACAAACATGACCGATCATATTGCATACTGCAAACCATATTGTTGTCACAAACCCGGCGGCAATTTTAAGAAAGAGAAACCATATTGCAGTCATTGTAAAATGACTGGACATGTTTTTGAAAAATGCTTCAAGGCAGGCAATGCCGCCCCACCTACTTGCAACCATTGTAGCATGAAGGGTCATACTATGGACCGGTGTTATAGGTTACACGGATACCCACCAAGCCATAAGTTTTTTGGCAAAAGTAAAGCTGCCGTGAATCAAGTGTTCAGTCAGCCCTTGACCAACTCTGAGGAGGACAATGACAGCTCCATGTCTTTAACCAAAGGGCAATACAAAGAGATCATGGCCTTACTCAAAGCTAAGGATCCGTCGACTGCTTCTCATTTTGCCAATATTGTTCAGACTGCCTCCAAACAAATTCCAGTCGTGTCCGGTATTTCCATATGTTTGTCTGCCAGAAATTACACTTCACACACAGCCACGACTATTCCTTGGATAATTGATTCTGGAGCTACAGACCATATGGTCTGTAATGTTTCCTTCTTGTCTCACGTTACTTCTACAGCAAATTACTCTGTTCGTCTACCAAATGGTGAGCATGTTTCAGTCACCCATATTGGGACTGTTAAACTAAATAATTTTATTTCTTTGCAGAATGTTTTATGTGTACCATCGTTCAATTTTAATCTTCTATCTGCAAGAAAACTCTCTGAGCAAATTCATTGTTGTCTCATTTTTCTACCCACTTTGTGTTTTATACAGGACCTTGCATCCTGGAAGACGATTGGGAAGGGTAAGGTTATTCAAGGGCTGTACTATCTGCAAACTAAGGATGTCTCACCTGAAGACTTTGCTGACCTGCTGCCTAAATATCGCACCAGATCCAATTTTTCATCTCAAGCCACTTTTGCCTCAGATTGTTCTCCGTTTGATTTATGGCACTTCCGCCTAGGACACCCTTCTCCTTCTCGGTCAAAACTTATCCATGATCCTACCGTCACTTCTCCTTCATTACAACATTTTCTTTGTCCTATTTGCCCATTAGCTAAGCAACGAAAACTTCCTTTTCCTGATAGTACACGTATTTCCTCTTCTCTTTTTGAGCTTATACATGTTGATCTATGGGGACCTTGTTCTGTCACAGCCTATGATGGCAGTAAATATTTTCTGACTGTTGTTGAGGATTTGTCACGGTGTACTTGGACATATATGTTAAAAAGAAAGTCTGATGCTCAGTCTTGTCTCAAAGCCTTTGTTGCTTTAGTTGAAACACAATTTGCTGTCAAAATTAAGACCATTAGGAGTGATAACGGCCTTGAATTTCATCTTCCTGAATTTTATGCAGAAAAGGGAATAATTCACCAACGTACTTGTGTAGAAACACCTGAGCAAAATGGTGTAGTTGAACGTAAACATCAGCACCTCTTAAGGATAGCTAGGTCCCTTAGGTTTCAATCTGGCCTATCCTTAAAATATTGGAATGATTGCATTATGACAGCTACTTACCTTATAAACCGTCTCCCCACTCCCTTACTATCAAATCTTTCACCTTTTGAGATTTTATTTAAAACTCCACCCTCTTATGATCATTTAAGAGTATTTGGGTGTTTGGCTTTTGCATCCACTTTATCTCAAGGGAGAAAGAAATTTGATGCACGGAGTAGAGCTTGTATTTTCATTGGGTATCCTTTCGGAATTAAGGGGTATAAGCTCTTAGATTTAACCACCCGAACCATTTTTATTTCCCGAAATATTGTTTTCCATGAAACAATATTTCCTCTCCATTCAAATTACCCCTCACGTGAACCATCTTCTCATCCTTTTGTCTACACTAGCCCACTACCTGACATCCTCTCTTACACACCATCACATGTCCTACCGCAAACTTCACATCTTAGTCCATCACCTACTCCAACTATTGATTCACCTTGTCCTTTACCATCAGACCCGGATCCTCCCATTACCCATATCTCCTCTAGTTCCTCTCCATTGCCCATTGGACCAACTACTTCCACTAGTTCTTCTCCCACTGGACCATCTAATTCCACTAGTAAGCCCACATCTCCTCCACCTCTTCGCAGATCCACTCGTACACGGTCAGCTCCTCAGTTTTTGCAAGATTTTCACTGTCAACAGGCCTCGGTTAACCCCCTTTCCCATTCGATTTCCAAGACTTGCACAGGTACTCTTTTTCCTCTTTCTCACGTTATCTCTTATGATAAATTGTCTCCTTCGTTTAAAGCTTTCACCACTTCTATCTCTTCCCATATAGAACCTGCATTTTATCATGAAGCAGTACGTGATCCTCACTGGCGTAATGCCATGACCTCTGAGTTAGATGCCCTGGAGTCAAATCACACTTGGACTTTAACTGATCTTCCTCCTGGAAAAGTGCCAATTGGTTGCAAATGGGTCTACAAAATTAAATATAATTCTGATGGGAGCATTGAGCGTTACAAGGCCAGATTAGTGGCTAAGGGTTACACTCAACGTGAAGGAATTGATTATCACGAGACATTTTCTCCTGTTGCCAAGCTTGTCACCGTTCGCTTATTACTTGCTATTGCTGCTGTAAAAGGATGGTTTCTCCATCAATTTGATGTGCACAATGCCTTCCTCCATGGAACATTAGAGGAAGAAGTTTACATGCAACGTCCTTTGGGTTATTCCGCTGGTTTGTCTCACCAAGTCTGCCGACTACATAAAAGCATCTATGGTCTAAAACAAGCATCTCGTCAGTGGTACTCCAAATTCTCCACTGCTCTTCTTGATTATGGTTTTGTCCAATCCAAGGCAGATTATAGTTTATTTACTCTTGGCACTGCTGAGAATTTTACAGCTCTTCTCGTTTATGTTGATGATATAATTATTGCCAGCTCTCATCTCTCTTCTATTGAAGCACTACAACAATTCTTAGCTGACCGGTTCAAGCTTAAATCTCTTGGCCCTTTGAAATATTTTTTGGGCATTGAAGTGGGCTTGTCTTCACGTGGGATTCAGCTCAGCCAACGTAAGTACACGTTGGATATCCTTGCTGAAGCTGGTTCTCTTGGCACACGTCCACTCAAGCTACCAATGGATCAAAACCTCTCTCTTCACCAACATGCTGGGTCTCCTCTTCCCGATGGTGCTCCTTATCGCCGGTTGGTGGGCCGATTGTTGTACCTCACAATTACTAGGCCTGACATAAGCTTTGCCGTGCACAAGCTCAGCCAATTCATGTCTTCTCCTACTGATCTACATCTCAGAGCTGCTCACCATGTCCTACGTTACTTAAAGCAAGCACCTGGTCAGGGACTATTTTTCCCTTCATCTTCTTCCTTGCATCTTCGGGCTTTTTGTGACAGCGATTAGGCTGCTTGCCCAGACTCCCGGCGTTCGGTAACCGGTTATTGTGTCTTCCTTGGCAGTTCCTTGATTTCTTGGCGCTCCAAGAAACAAAATGTTGTATCTCGGTCTTCCGCTGAGGCGGAGTACCGTGCTATGGCAAGCACCAGTTCCGAATTACTTTGGATTCGTTCTCTTCTGCATGTTTTTCAGGTACCTCATCCACAGCCTACTGATCTCTACTGTGATAATCAAGCAGCTCTTCATATCGCTGCAAATCCGGTTTTCCATGAACGGACAAAGCACATTGAGATCGACTGTCACTTGATTCGGGATCAAATTCAAGCTGGGCTCCTTCATCCTTGCCATGTTCGGACCACCAGCCAACTTGCAGATCTATTTACAAAAGCTTTGCCTTCTTCCCTCTTCAGTTCTCATTTGTCCAAGCTGGGAATAGAAAATATCTATTCACCAGCTTGCGGGGGCGTATTACGACAGAAAGAATCTGATGCTGAGCTGTATTCATCTAGTCAGACTTCGTCTAGTCAGCGTTATTCTTCTGGAACGAATTGTGCTGTTACGTAGATTTGATTTCTTTTGTACAAAGTTTGTTAGAGGCCCTTCTGGTCTTTTCTCCGTTTGTTAGTTTGTTGGGATTCTTTCTTTTCGATATATATATTGTACTCTGTTCTCACCGAGCTTTAAGGCAATTAATATACAATACAACTTTACACATTTTCTCTTCTTCTTCGCCGAGTTCTTTGTTTTACCAGACTTTACACCCTCTGTTCAAAAGCTTTCTTCTTATGTGAGTGTTCCAGTAGTTCTTTATCTCATTATCTGTTCGCCCAGATAATCTACCAGCTATAAGAGACCACCTAGAGAAAAACCCAAGAAAACCCGTTGGAGTCATCAAGAATATATATTAAGATTAGAGTTATATTTTTGTACTTGCTGGTACACTTAAAGCTTGAGTCTGTTAAGAGTGCTACCCTTACTTGTTACCAAGAAGGCTATGGAGCTTGATGATGAGCTCGTCTTCTTCTTCGGTGAAGTTGCCGCGTTTGAGGTCGGGACGGAGGTAGTTGATCCAGCGAAGCCTGCAACTCTTCCCGCATCGGAGAAGGCCTGCGGCTTTAGGAAGTGAGCGCCAGCACCCCTCGCCGTGAGCTCGGATATAAGCGATAAGACGATCATCTTCTTCTTTGGTCCACGCTCCTTTGTTTGTGTGAGCTTTCTCACAGCAAGGAGACCTTCCCATTTGGGTGAACTCGCAAGTAGAAGTAGTTGGTACAGCTGCTGGGAATGGATTTTGTCTTTGTTTATGTTTACAAGATTGATGATGGTGGAAATGGTGGTCTTCTTTATTGCGTTGCTTGAACATTAAGGCCGTCCCCATGTGAGAACCTGAGCATGGTTTTATATGTAGGCTTTTGATTCAGAGAGAGAGGGGGGGGGGGGGGGGGGGAAGCGACCCTAATTGCTTCTAGATGTGAGTTGGTGAGACAGGTTAGAGGGAGTGGCTGGTGGCTTCTCTTTGATGATATTAGCATCATCGTATATATAATAAGTTAAAGGAACATTAACTATGGGTTACCTTCAGGTAGGTGTAAAGTAAGGTATATTGAAGTATAGCCAGTACAAGGTGTGATATCGGCCTTTTCCCTTGTTCTCTTTCTCCAAACTCTCGCAACTAGACTACTTGTGTTAGTTACCTCTCAAAATCTTCTCCAACTCACTAGATAACATGTACCCATTTGGGTCCTTTAAAACTAAAGTTGTACGCTGATTTTCCTTCTCATAACCTATCAATTAAGGCCTGTGTTCTGCGCCTCGATATTAATTAATTGGCCTATCTTACAGGTAACATTCAGTTTGCCATTTTTTTCCGTTTCTTAATAAGTTCTGACTGATTAGTAATTCCATATTGGAATTTCACTTTTCTTAGCAGTAATATTTAATGCTTAGAGGTGAGTTTGTTTGTACGTCAGGCGCTTCTGGCTAGCTAGCGAGAATTTTTTTTTTTGTGAACTGCTGTCGTAGATAAGTTGATGAAGGTTGAGGACAGAACGCACAAATTTACACCTTACAAACAATTCTAGACTCGAATGGAGTGAGATGCATTCATGGTAGTATGAGGAAATTAATATATAACCTGCTGCTCCCTTTGGTTGGTTTGTTAGTTGCAGTGGACATTGAGGAAAGGAAGTGTCCAAATGGTTTTGGCTCTTATTGTGCATAAGTACAGAGATATTGGTAGTTGTGGTTTTTTATTCTATTGGTACACTATGATAATATATGAGAGAGAGAGAGAGGGGTGTTCTAGAAGGGGTGGGGGTTGAGGGGTAAGGGATGATGATGGAAGAGAAGGGGAGAATATGAAAAGATAATGAGTGTGGTTGTGGTTGAATGTGGGCTTTGGTTCACCTTCCACTTCTCTTTCTCTTTTTTTTTTTCTTTCACCCCCCAACCTTGTGGTGCAAGTTTAGGCCACAAGGGTTGGGTTAGGGATAGGGGAGGTTGATTCATATTTTTGTTGTTATCTCCCTCTAATTTGCATACTGTTTGTTACCCACCACCCACACATGGACTCTCTCCCATCAGAAGATCAAGTGGATGGTAAGAGCTTAGGATCATGGGCACAAGTTAGTTTTCAGAGCGAGAGAGAGAGATGCGTCCACTTTATAATTATTCGCCTGTATTTTTCACCTACTTCTTTCAGTACCCTCGCTTACTTTTGTTGCATTGAGATCAACTTCGGCTTTTATTTTGATGTTGAACTGACAGGATTTACGAGGTACCTATTTTTTCTACCCAAAAACTTTACCGGTCGTATATTTTTTGCTTCGGAAACCTTAACCAAAAACCATTGACATTAATGTTTAGAGGGAAAAGATACTACGTTTGGTATCGAAATTATATTAATATTACTTGGAGCAACGATGGATTGGATCTTAAACTGCCCACATTAAATTAGTTGCTTTCTCTTGCACTCCTGTTCCAATCATACAGTACTCGCCCCATCATAATCAGTTAGGTCGCTTTAATATATACAAGTTGTTAGCATAATAGGGGGCTTATCCTAACCTGTCTACCCTACAAAAAAAATGAGCACCAACCAGAACCACATGGGGGAATGAATGCTCGCAGAAAGATCAAGAAGTGACAAAAAGAATGAAAATTTTATCTACTTGTTTGGTTTAGGAACTTCAGGATAACGGATACAGCTCTGGATCGGCAATTACCTGAATGCGCAACACTGCAACACGTGAATGTCATGTGCTTAGGTATTAAGCAAGACTCGTGGGGCGGTCCCAAAAACCCTTACCTACCTCTTTGGCTGCCATCCCCCATGTGGGGCTCTGCGGTACAGTGTGGAAATCGGATTCAATGACCAGACAGGGGATAGAGCCTGAGAAATGGGATCCTCTGGTCCAAATCTTTTGCTCTCCCATGGAGATCGATCATTCCTTGTTTCTCATGCTTCAACTCTTGTCAAGAAGGACTAATCTACATGCACAGGAGCAGCTGATCAAAAGCCCATTTAGATTTCTCGCTCTCTCCGTACCTGCCCCCTTCTTGGGTGGCGCGTTCCGCGCGTCACCTTTCCTTTTGGGGTTGGAGGCCTTCCGACCTCTAACCCCTTTGTGTTTCCCCTTTCGCCCCTCTTTCCTTCCGCTTTCTTCTTCTTCTTCTTCTTCTTCTTCTTCTTCTTCTTCTTCTTCTTCTTCTTCTTCTTCTGTTTTTTGTCCTAGTTTTTGTTGCTTCCCCTTTTTTCGATGGAGCTTGCCTCCACTGAAACCTCTTTTTCAGTTGGCCTTCAGCGAACTGCTTTGAGTGTTCCACACTCTGTTCTAGTCTCTGCCAGTGGGGCATCCGAGACACAGTTTATAGGGACGAGGGTCCCTGAGACCATTCCATCGGACATGGGTATTGCCCAGAGTGATGGAGCTGAGTTGGCCAATGTCTTCTTGGAGGATGCTGCGGCTAGTTTCTTGGGAGCCAACCGCACAACTGACCATTTAATTGGTGGTGAATCTCTGAAAGTGCCGGAGGTCGTACCACACAAGATATCGAGATCCAGAAGTAGAACCGATAATGGAGACCGATCTGAGAGAGGACGGGATCGGAACCGCAAGCACACCCGGGGTAGGAAAACCCCAAATCACGGTAATAGTGAACACAATCCTAGAGGGTTGCCTCTGCCAGGTAACTCTATCAAGGCACCCCATATCTCTTACGCTAATATTGTGTGTGGCCCAAAGCAAAGGTTATTTAATCAGCGTAGTAGAGCCCTGAAGTTGGAATTTTTTGAGTCGAGTATTGAGGACGGTCGAGTTGTGGTTAGACCGCCTCCGGATGTTGTGAGGGATGGTTGCAAGGAATGGGAGACAACTATTGTTGGTCACTTTGTGGGGGCTTCCATGAATTTTCACGCTGTGAAAGGGATTGCTCAGCGTCTCTGGGGTTGTGAAGGACTGTTGGATGTTCTATCTTCAGAGAACGGCTTTTTCTTCTTCCATTTCCTATCCATTGATGCAGTTGAGAAGGTTTTAGAGGGAGGGCCTTGGCACATGATGAACCGGCCAGTGTTCTTAAGGAAATGGCACCCTAATTTCTCTTGCCTCAAGGAAGAAACAGCTATTATACCTGTCTGGGCCAAGTTTCACGACATTCCCATGGAATACTGGAGTGAGAGAGGTCTCGGCTATGTTGCCAGTGCGGTGGGGGTTTCGTTATACTCTGATCGTCCTACATCAGAGAAGAAGAGGGTTAGTTTTGCTCGGATTTGTGTGGAGAATTTGGCGTCTAAAGCACCCATTAAGGAGATTGATGTTTTGGAGGAGAATGGATTGAGCACGGTCTTGGTCACTTATGACTGGATTCCAGATATTTGTGTCAAGTGTGCTTGCTTTGGTCATCCCACCTCCAATTGTCACAAAGTTAATTTTAGACCCTCATCGAACCTGGACAAAGGAAAATCAGTGGTTGCGGTCTCAAATCTGAGTGAAGAAGGCTGGGTCTTGGTTGGGAAGGACACGACTGAAGTTTCTACCAACCCCCCTCTCGGTAAGCCTCCTCATGAGCTTAAGTTGCAGTATTCCTCTGATTCTGTTCTTGGATTTGTTACCTCACCCTGTGAGCCCGTCTTGCCCTCTTCCTCTTATATAGCATTAGCCCTGTCTGATATCTCTCCCCTTTCTATCAAGTCCCAACCGTCTATTTCCTTGTGCCCTTTGGTGGCAGGCTCGTACCATTCTGGTGGTTTTGATCCTGGCTCCCCCTCCCTTGAACCGAGCCTTCTGGCTCTTTTGCCGAAGGATTCTCTTAGCAAAAAAGGTCCTAAGCAGAAAAATAAACCCTCCCCCTCTTCCTCGGGGAGGAAAAGAAGATGAGGCTGTATGCCTTAGGTGGTGCACTTTTGTTTTTTTGGATTATGAATCTGGGATGTTGGAATAGTTGGGGCCTCAATGACCCCTTGAAACAGAGCGAAGTTCACAAATATATCCTGGAGCACCATCTCAATTTTGTTGGGCTTTTCGAGACGAGAGTCAAGCTTTGCAATAAGGATAGAGTCCATAGAGTCGTTGCTAAGGATATGAATATTGTGGATAATTATACATTTTCCACCAATGGTCGTATCTGGATTTTGTGGGACAGCAATGCTCTTTTAGTCTCCGTGGTGGAGACAACTGACCAGTGGATCCATTGCAAAGTCTCGAAGGTTGGAGGGAGCTGGGTATGCTTTGTGACAGTGGTGTATGGGGCCAACGATTATGAGGGTAGACGGTATCTTTGGAATGGCCTAGCTGCCATGAACATTGTTGATGACCCTTGGATCATTCTTGGTGACTTCAATGCAGTGAGATCTCCGAATAAAGCGGTAGGGGGTTCAACTCTTTGGCCAGCGTGGAAGGAGGAATTTAATGCTCTCATCCATCAATTGGATCTTGATTACCTGAGATTCAATGGTCAGTTTCTCACCTGGACCAATAGGAGAGAAGAGAACCCGATCTTACGCAAATTGGATCGCGTTCTAGTGAACCAGAAATGGGGCGACTTATGGCCTGCCTCCTCTGCTACTTTCTTACCTGCAGGTATATCTGACCACTCCCCTTCTGTGGTTAAGAGTTCCACTATGCCATAACAGAAAAAACCTTTTAAATGTTTCGATTTTTGGATCGATCACCCATCATTTTTTAGTGTGGTGGAGACAGTGTGGAGTTTTCCCATCTCTGGTACACCAATGTTTCAGCTAGTGTCCAAGCTCAAGAAGCTCAAAGTGGAGCTGAAAAAGCTAAATAATGATAGCTTTGCTGAGTTGCCAAAGAGGGTGAAAGCTGCTTGTGAGAACATGCTTAATGCCCAACACTTTCTCCGATTAAGACCCAATGATGGTGATTAGGGTTGTTCAACCCCGGTGTAGGTGCCGGTTTTGGCCAAAATCGGCACCTACACCGGATATGCCGTTTTTAAAAAAAATGACACCTACACCTACACCGTTAAGGGCAAAAACCGGCCAGTAGCGGTGACGGTTTCCGGTAATCCTACATTTATATTAAATCATTTTTTTAACATATTAGGTACATAGAAAATATAAACTCTACACTAATACAATCCAATCTAAAATCAATAATCCAACCAAGCACATACTAGTTAATGTGCTGCCATTTATGTCCCAAATGACCAATTACCCTAGCCATTTTTCTAATAATAGAAGCTACAAAGTTCATTGCCAGGTTTGAAGTATAAACACTGGTTTTCACACTAAAATGAAATCTCTGTAGTAAAGCTAGGGTGCCATGATGGATTCAGCAACAAACTCAAATAATGCAATTGCAGTCATTAGCAGATGATAGTAATCATACTCTAAACATAGTTCAAAGAATAATGCAATGCAAACTTCGATGCCAGGTTCTAGTTCCGAATACTACCAACAAGATGATATTTAAGGTCAGACGTTGGATGCTCGGGGTGTAGCAATTGGAACTAGTTAAATACCCCAGTTCCCCAGTTCATTTGCTCAAGTTGAAGTAAGATGGAATGAGGATTTTGATCAGGGAGGTGAAGCATAAACATGACACAGAATTTTATTCCCCAGTTCTCTGGGTTTTTCAGCTTCCAAAGATATTATTTCAAACGGAGCATTGTATCAGCTTCTCATTAGGAGTGACCAAAAACAATCGTCAAGGAAAATGTATTCAATTCAAATTTGTGACATCGTATGCCAACTAGTTAAGATCAAATTGGACCTGTGAGACTAATCATAGAAGTTAAGCTGAAATCTTGGGTAATTTGCAAAAGAACCAATAATTACCCCCAAAAGAAAAAAACACTAATGCTAGCTTATGTTCTGTTGAACCATGGGAAGTTTGAAGGAATGCAAGTCAACGCTGAGGCAAGAACTGATGACTGTAATGCAGATATGCTTTATGTATTCAACACAAATTAGTGACATTGTGCGGCAACTAATATCTCAATTGTAGGAAATCTTCCATTTTATGATGAGAACCAATCATTCTGCTAACACATTGCACAACCCAGTTGCTCAATCAAAATGATTGAAGTTTCAATCTCTACCTTCTTGAAGATAATATAGATTGAGACAGTATTCTACTTAGAATTTAAGACTTTTTTACTCTGGATAATTACTTAGGAATGTACCTTGAGTAATCCTGTAGTAGATGAAGAAAGATTTCAACTTCAAGGTCTTCAGTTGACAATTTGCTTAAGCATTGAATGTTTAACTTCTTTCTCACTGAAAGCAAGACATTTCTATACGATGGCCTCCACCCCTACCCAAATACAAAATGAAATCAAGTAGATACTCAAAATGAAATCAAGCAGATAATCAAAAGAAAAGCAGCATCTCCTCTGACAAAAATGATGTACGATAATACAAAATAAAAGCAGAGCCCATAACAGGACTAATCATAAGTTCCATTTTAATATGCAACTTCAACCATATCGATACCAAGCTGCTATGGACTCTGAAGTTTCCAATTTATTGAATTTCGACAATGAGTGTTTAACTACAGATTGAACTAGCCACTGTAACTTCAGGTACCTTCATTCCATTACCTTAAAGTTGATTGGGAATCAGCTGCAAGGAACAAAAACCTTGACTCTAGTTCTGCTATAAAATATTCTCGTGCTTCGAGATCTTCTTCAATCATAAGATGGTCCACATCGCCTCTGCTTGTTATCGATTTTAGCAAAGGACTGAAGTAACTGAAGATCAAGGACCACAACACCATCAAAGACTAAATGTATCAAGACTATAAGTAATCTCAGATTGCTAAGGATAACATCCCATGCGTGCTCAAGAAGAAAACAAAAGAATAAACACGAGTTTTAAGATTCAGGAAAAAGATTAGCAGCACCAAAATTTAGACTATAATCAAACTCTTGAGAATTAATTGGAATAAACTGTTTATTGCTCCGAATAATAGAAAAAAATAAACAAAATAAGACTACTATTCTAAGTTTCGTGAGATTGTTTCTCAGTAACCAAAAAAAGCGCGCTGAGGGGAGGGGGGACGCCGAAAATTTGGAAAGAAAAAAAATTGGATTTTACCTGGGACCAAAGAGGATCCTCTCAAGCTCATAGAGCTCCGAGTCTGTGGCAAGCTCAAGCACTGAACGAAGCTCAGGGTCAAATGCACCTGCATACTTCACCTTACAATCTTAGCATACCAGAAGCCAAATTGGGAACAACCCACATATAATAGAGAGAGCAAAAAAGGCACCTTGCCCTTTAGTAGAAATAGCAGTATAATAATAACCCACAAGCCTTGGACCATTTCTACGTCTAGGTGAACCAAAACACTGTAAAATCAACATCCCATTTCGGCTGCTGAGAAATTATTAAAGTCTTGAGGAAAGTGAATCTAAACGGTTCTTTAGATTGTCATCATAAAGAACCCAAGAAAACAAGAACCTTTCCACCAGACTCAAAGCAACAGCACTGCGAAAATAAGAAATGCTGGTGAACAGCAAAAGAAGCTTACTGGGTATGTGAATTTGGTGGTGGAGGTCGTTGAGGAAGCGAAGGAGAAATGGAGTGGCAGAGCCACTGCTGCCGCACCTATCATTCGTCTTCGCTCAGTTGAAGTCAGCCGCCGCTGAATTTGATATTGATGTCTCACACTCCCTTCCGGTGGGAGGGGGTGACGCAGGGGTGAGGGGGATTTGCTGGAGCCTGGAACAGGAAGATGATTTTTTTTAAAAAAAGGTGGGAAACCCGGGAATACCCCCGGGTTTCCCCCAAATCACTGCACATACACCGGGGTGCCGGTGCCGGTGCCACCAGAATTTTCCGATGGCACTGAACAGCCCTAATGGTGATGCTGCTCTTGCGGAGAAGCTTGATGTCCAAGAGTATTCAACGCTAAAAAGAGCAGAAGAGAGCTTCTATCGCCAAAAATCGAGAATCCAGTGGATTATTCTAGGCGACTAGTGAACAATCAGAGCAAGGCTAGGATACGCAGCATCATGAACAACATCGGGGTTACGCTTTCTGATCCCTTGGACATTAAGGACGAGATTGTCGCCTTTTTTAAGGAATTATGGCATCAACCTGCAGCCCCCATTAATATGGAGCTAATTGATCAAGCCATTTCGATCAAACTGTCCACGACTCAACAGGAGGGCCTTTGCTCTGATATCTCAGATGAGGAGATCAAGCATGCTATGTTCTCTATCAAGGATGGCAAGGCCCTCGGGCCGGATGGCTATAATTCCAAGTTTTTCAAGAGATCCTGGCACATTGTTGGGGAGTTGGTCACTCGTGTCGTGAAGTCGTTCTTCCTAGATGCTTCCCTGCTCAAAGAGGTTAACCACACTTTAGTGGCACCCATCCCCAAAATTGTCAACCCAAGAAGCCATGGTGATTATAGGCCTATTTCTTGCTGCAAAACTCTGTACAAGTGCATTACTAAGATTATCTCGTGGAGGCTTAAAGCAGTGATGTCTCATTTGGTGAGTGCCCATCAAACGGCTTTCATTGAAGAGAGTCGGCTGGGGGATAATGTATTGCTAGCCCAGAAGCTATTCAGGAATTATCACATCAATCGTGGGCCCTCTCGTTGTGCTCTCACAGTCGATCTTCGGAAAGCATATGACACTGTCCGTTGGGAGCTCCTCTTCAAAATCATGGAAGTCATGAATTTTCCTCCTATGTTTCGTAATTGGATCCGTGAATGTGTGGGCTCTGCATCTTTTTCTATTAATGTTAACGGTGAGCTTGCTGGTTTTTTCAAGAGCAGTCGGGGATTGAGGCAAGAGGACCCCAAGTCTCCTTATCTTTTCTCCCTTGTTATGGAGTTCTTCTCGGGACTTATGAGGCAAGCCACTAAAGACAGTCGGTTCCATTATCACTGGAGATGCAAGAAAGAAAATTTGTCTCACATATGCTTTGCAGATGATGTGCTGGTTTTCTGCAAGGGGAATATGGAATCTGTCAAGGTTATTAAAGAGTGTATTCTATCTTTTGCTAATCAATCAGGCATGCACCCGAACCCTAGTAAGAGTAGCATTTTCATGAGCAATACCCCGCAACATGTTAAATCAGAGATCTTGGGCCTGCTTGGCTTCTCAGAAGGGTCGTTACCAGTCAGATATCTTGGCATTCCTTTGATTTCCTCCAGGTTAAAGAAGCAAGATTATCGTGCCCTTGTTGACAACATGACTGCCCGTGTGAAGCATTGGCCTGGTAAGTACCTCTCCTACTCAAGTAGAGTCCAGCTTGCCAAAGCAGTTTTATTTTCTATTCAATCTTTTTGGTCATCTCTCCTTATTCTTCCTAAAGCTGTTATTAAGGAAGTGGAGTCTATCATTCGCTCTTTTATCTGGAAAGGGACGGAGTTGGGAAGAGGTGGTGCTAAGGTCTCCTGGATGGATGTTTGCCTTCCTAGGAGAGAAGGAGGCTTGGGGATGATTGATGTTGCTCGATGGAATTTGGCAACTATGCTAAAGCATGTTTGACACCTTTTCACTGTTGATGATCAATCTGTTTGGGTTAATTGGATTAGAACTTACCTCATTCGGGGACGTTGCTTTTGGACTTTAAAATGTCCTAGTGTGTGCTCTTGGAATTGGCAAAATATTCTTCGCCTTAGGAGTGTGGCGAGACAATATATGTGCCATGTGGTTGGCAATGGTGACACTACTTTCCTTTGGGAGGATAACTGGCACCCTATGGGAATCCTCAGTGCTAGGTGACTCGACTAAAAATGATTAGCGAATTACTCCCAAGCATAGGAGGTTGTCAAGTAATACTAGAGAAGTCCTAGATCATTTCCACAAGGAACGATGTGTTCAATCTTTCATTCCGATCACCATTACAATAAACGAAAAATATATTCTATTTACAATGAAAATGATATTTACAAAGGGAAAAGTTTGGTTTTAGGTTACCATCCATGATTTTTGAGATTTTTGATTTGTGATTAATCTAAACGCTAGGAGATTAATGAAAAACTAACAATCAAACACGATAATTAAATAGTATGGAATGAAGTTGAACGCTTAGTACTCAAACATGATAACAAGCAAACTTGCTCTAAGAGACATTTCATCGAACACTTAGTACCCAAACTTTAGCTAGTCACAACTCATACATATTCATACTCAAATCAACTAACAAACACAAACCTAAACACTAATCTAACATTAAGGAAGTGAAATAGAACTTAACAAAATATTTAACCATCCAACCTTAACAAAACTTAAATCTGGAAAATAAATGGAAGAGGGCATTCGGTCCAAACAAATTCTAAAACTGAAATAAAATGCAACAATAAATGAGAGTGTTCGGTCTAGCAGTAGCAAAATAAAAGAACAAGGGCAGCCGAATGAAACACTCTAAAGCACCGAATGTTTAAGCTAGAGCAGATGAAAAACACTAGAGCTCCGAATGAAAAACTACAGCAGCCGAATAGTTAAGCTAAAAGCAAATGAGAAAACTACAGGAGCCGAATAGTTAAGCTAAAAGCAAAATGAAAAAGCTAAAGGCAAAATGAAAAAGCTAAAGGCAGCCGAATGCAAAAACTAAAGCTCCGAATAGAAAGACTCCAGCAGCCGAATAGTTAAGCTGATGAAAAGTAAAGCGAATGAAGAACAAGAGCAGCAAAAATGAAAAAGAACTGTAGCCGAATGAAAAACTAAAAAGCACCGAATGAAAAACTAAAGCTGCCCTAATGAAAAAGAACTGTAGCCGAATGAAAAACTAAGCCAATCCAAGAGCTAAAGCAGCCGCCCAATCCATAAGAACTACAGCAGCCGAAAAAACTAAAACTCCGAATGAGAAAAGAACTAGATCACCGAATAGTTGCTGCCTAATAAAACAAAAAGAAAAACTGCTGAATAAAAATAATCTCTTGCCGCATTCCCCCAAAACCCTATATATCTTCCGTGACTTTCTTCCGCCTAATAAAACAAAAGTCTACCTACTCAAAATAAAAACTGCTGCATCTCCCCTTTGCCGAGACTCCTCTCTTCACGTAAGACCCAACCTTTTTTGTCCACCGCACCAACGAAGGGCACGGGCCTCCTTTTCTTCGGCCCATCTTCTGTTTCAAGGCTCCAGCCCATGTGAAGCTTCGGGCCTTCTTTTGTTTCAAGTCTCCAACCTTTTCTTTCAAGGCCCAGCCCATGTGTAAGCTTCTCCAGCTAGCTCTTTCTTTCCCTTTAGAATGTTTGGTCTCCTTTTTCTATTCGGCATTAGCCTTTTCTCTAAAAATCTCGGCTCCACACGTTTTGTCCAAGTCTCTCGGCTTTCTTGCAATTCTTGTCAAAGTTTGTACTCGGGGAAATACTTGGGCTGTTGGAATAAAAAGGACATCAAGCCAACTTTAGAATTTCAAATAGTCAAGAATTATGCTACTGAGCCTTATATTCCAATCATATTTATGAAAATGGAGACATGAAAATATGGTGAGAGGAGAGAAAACAAATAACTTAAATTTAATCAATTACACTTGCTTTTGTCAAAAATAACAATTCGCCTCATACTAATGCTCAAAGCATAATTTTCTCATTTTCTAGTGGAAATGGTGTAATTGTTGAACTTTCTCAAGTGATAAACTAACAAAATCGTGATACAATCACTAGGTTCACCAAGGAGCACATCATGAACTCTGGGTTGGATCCTAATGTGCGTGTGAGCAATGTGGTTTTGGAAGGGATTGGCTATGGCCTAACAATGGTTGCATTTGGCGGGATATCTCTAATGCCACTCCTGTCCATTTCAGACCCAACATTTCTAAGGTGGATCGGGTACAATGGAAATTGAGTAGGAGTGGGAAGTTTTCTACTCGGGATACTTTTGACAGCCTGAGACTCCATGTTCAAACTCCTATTTGGCATGGTCTTGTATGGAGTAAAGCTAATCTGCCACGCCATTCTTTCATTCTTTGGCTTGCGATGAAGGATCGTCTTCCCACACAATGCAGACTGATGCAGATGGGTATTATTCAGCAGGTGCTGTGTCAATTTTGTGGCGCACATTGGGTGGATGTGGATCATCTTTTCTTTGCATGTCCTTTCTCTCGCAGGCTGTGGTTCATTTTGGGTGACAAAAGTAGCATGCCGAGAACTACTTTTACTTGGAATGAGACGATTAACTATATGGCCAAGACTTACAAGACAAATTCTTTGTGCAATTTGTTGAGGAAGTCTGTTATTGCCGCACTGGTATACCATTTATGGAAGGAAAGGAATAGTAGAATACACCGTGGAGAGCCCAAGCGGTCAATCCAAGTTCTTGACGAAATCTCCTTGGATGTGAGGAGTCGTATGAATCTCTTTAAGGGACAACCTGCAACTCCAGCTAACTTGGATGTAGTAGCGAGGTGGAATTTGGCAGATATTGTCATTGGGATTGCTCCAACCTGAATTGATGTTTGTTGTTTTTGTGGGTTTTAGGTGGTCTGTGTTCTTTGTTGACCCTGGTTAGGTTGCTTTCCGCTTGGTTTGGTTTGGGGGTGTTTGTTGTGTTCTGTGGCCTGGGGTCATTGTTTTTTAACTTGTTTGTTCTTGCGTGGGGTTTATGCCCCGTAATGAATCTTCTTACTTACCCAAAAAAAAAATAGTTGAAGTTTCTTTGATAGGTTCTAGGGAAAGTTACACCCTAATTCTGGATATAATTACAGGAACTCAACCAGATCTCTACAAGACCCCAACACGACATAGGTGTGGCATTGTTAGCTGCTTGTTGTAGTACCAGATAGTGAGCTTTTATGAGTACTGAACAGAAACAAATAACTAATTTCACAGCTCCATTGTACCCCATCAGACATACTAACTGCCACAGTCCTCGTGCAGGCGTATGGAAAGCTGTCTTTTCTGTGCTCAAGCCCCACACGAACGCAGGTCTGAATTACTACGACACGCCATTGACTTGACCATTATAATTTTACCCTTGAACGGCAGAACCCTCTCCTTGTTGCCGATTTAAGCATTTAAGAGAAAAGAAGGATTGAATATTCAGCTAATAATAAAGATTCGACTGTCAGCAGGCATTGATATTTACTTCAAACTGGTGAGAAAGTTCTCTTGTATCTTCATACCGGCTCACCTAGGGACCAAGCTTTAAGCAAGAACCTGGCCCGTGTTATTAGCAGATAAAGACAATAAATATGTAACTTGTAAGTTGCAAAAATGAACTCAGGTGCCACAGAATCATTTGGACAGACAATAACCACGACATTTGAGATAGATCAATTAAGCCATGTTCATTTCATCTTTTTCCGAATTTCATAGAAGTAGCTCAAGATCACCACAGCAGCAGCAACTGCAACTCCAACAGCGCTTTGTGCTAGTACGGTGCTCTCCTTTGCCTTCACCTTGGATACAGCGGAAGGTGGACTAAACCCTAGCTCTGAAAGCTTCTTATGTGATTCCGCATAATCTTTAAAAAACACATCCTCGTCCTGCATAGGTTAGATAGAGTAGAGAGTTAAGAGAGACACCGTCTCAAATTTAAAAGGCAGATGAAAACGGGCCAAATATATAAATTGGCAATTATTCAAAGAAAGCACAGAAGTCACCCAACAAGTCTACAAATCAAATTATGCGCCGATTTTTTTTTTAAAAGGGTATTTGCCTCAAATAGTCCCGTTCAAGAACCATCACAACCAATGGAAGAAATGTCTCAGCTTTCTGATGAGGTGCTGATTGCAGTTTAATAGCTAGCAATGAACCAGGTTTGACTCATTTGCCTGATAGGATCAGCTCAGGTCCAAGGTTGAGTCAAAACATAGAAAGCATTGATTGTTAAAAAAATGCATACCGCTCAACCTCATGAAATGAGAAAACTCCCACCTACTTCTAAAATGCTTTTCTTCCATCCCTATGAATAAGAAAATTGGAATAGCCCATCATCATGTCTGCTATCAGAGTCTTTCTCCAAATCCGACCAGTACATACAAGATTGGTTAGAAAAAATTAAGAAAAGTAACACTCATAACACAGCCTCAACCTGTTTAATTCTAGTGCATTGGCAGGTTAGAATTAGCCACAGTTTGCCATCTCTACTACCTAGGTGGGCCATATGTGATTACTGGATAATGCTGCATCAACTTATCTAATGCTCAATGATATCATGAACACAAATCTTAGATTATGTTGTGCGAAAGAGGCACTGATAAACTCCATTGCATTTTTATGCAGCTAGATAAACGATGATAAAGGTGACAACGTCTGTGTATTTATGACTCATAAAGTATAATCTTGGTTCTAATTATATATCAGCCATTTAGCTGAAATAAACCTATGTTACCTTTGCATAAAGCTCAACATAACGGCGGAATTCAGGATCATCCAATAAAGCCTTGTCTGTTGGAAGTTGCAACAGCCCCTCTGATTCCCCCTCCAAAAGTTCCCTGGTACCAAGAGCAACTATGAATGGGTGACACGAAATAAAAAGCACTCAAAAGAACCTGTAAGAAGGTAAAGACACAAATGTGAAAGCTCAAATTTTAGTCTTACACGAAGTATGAATTATCAAACTTCAGAGGTTCCTTTGTCCATGGACCATCAAAACCTGATCTCTCTGGATGTGCCCTTCCCTGCAACAACACAGACAAAAACGAAATGGTGGAATCTGAGTGTTTCTATTACCAAAGAAATACAAGGATGAAAACATGAGCAAATATTTACCAAAGTGTGGCCCCCAGACAGTGCAACAATATCCTTGTCAGACAGACCCATCCGATAAAAGATGTCCCGGAGATGTGGTACACCTATCACCAAAATTCACAGGAAAAGTCAGCTTCATATTGTGTAACCTCGCTAGATAGTATACTTGCCAGCACTACAGAAGAAACACTTTTCATTTGGTTCCACCTAACAAAAATAGCTTCATTAAACTAGGGTAAAGTCATAACCACTGTTTGTGGGTGGCGCGAGGGACCATTTTATGACTAAGAATATTTCTTCTACACTAGGTGTTTTACTGCAGGAAAAAGTCAGCTTCATATTGAGTAACCTCGTTAGATATTATACTTGCCAGCACTACAGAAGAAATGCTTCTCATTAGGCTCCACCTAACAAAAATAGCTTCATTAAACAAGGGTAAAGTCATAACCACTGTTTGTGGGTGGCACGAGGGACCATTTCATGACTTAGAATATTTCTTCTACACTAGGCGCTTTACTACCGCATAACATACAAAGTTTTCTTCCATGTTGAAAAGTCCTAGGTGCAGCAAGATGATGAAGATAAACAAGGTTAACAGACCTCAGTTGTCAAGGAACTTCATAAGCTGCCTGCTAACATCCACACAAATTGATTCTAATCAAACACTACCATGTACCTCCCCTCGTCCCTCCATCCTCCCTCCCTATCTCATCTCTGGATCTTCATGCAGGGGAGATGCACCTAAAGGAAGAAGTATATGCTTTAAAACCAAGCGCAAGTGTTTTTTGTAGCATAAATGCTTAAGCTTCTTCTTCAAGGATGGGAAAATTTCATTGAGGGGGTAATCTGTAGCCCCACTTCAATCACGGCAAAGACAGCTCCCTCTTTGCGGTCCTAGCCAAGCACATAACTAATAACTATTATGCCAAAAGAAGTTGCCTCTGACATCTTTTCCACTCTATCCAATGAGCTCAGACTCTAGAAACTCCAATCAAGCGCGACCAGCAGAATGCTAAAATACAGCACATATAGTAGCAGAAAACTATATGATCGTCTAGCCATCAAAGAACTCCAAGTCATTCATATGGAAACTATTTAAAGTCACAACTCACTTGAAAAACATATAAAGAACATTGTAAATCCATATCCTTTTATTGATACATATGACTTGTTAATTAAGGACATTTTCACTACTGCTATAAGTATTGGACAGACCTTGTTTAGCATCTGGCAGACGCCCTTCCTTGGGAGAAACGCTAGAATCCTAAGGAACAAGAACAAATGGTGAACCAATGGTAAACAAAATGAAATAGTATGGTCATAACCCATACTCTCCACGACGGCATACCTTTCTGCCAGGAACAAAGTCAATAGTTGGGCCTCCGGTCACCTCAACTGCAACAACACCGGCAAGCTGAAAACTCAAACAATTGATTAAGTGTCAGATCCTCTTAAGGGTTGCAAACCTGAGATAAGTTAGGATTTACCAGAACAAATAAAGCTGGAGAGAATATTTACATAAACCCTATTCATATCCAAACTGTTCAATAAAACATAGATTATAACTGCCACAACTTTTTCAACACCATTATCACCTGGTATAGGTCTGCATATGTGATCTTTGGACGTTTAGACTTCACTTCCTCTGACATCAGAAACGGAAACCCATCAAAGAGTAACGAATAAGCTAAAATCGAATCAATTCTCAAATACCACTTTCTAGAAAAAATTTAACAGTTGCAATGACGAAGTCAAGAAATTTCAGGTCTATGTCAAATGTGTGCAACCAATAATTACTAGTTCCCTCTCTAAACAGACAATCGCAAGAATGTTGTATTCAATTTATACAGCGATGAATATTATGAATTGCACACAAATCCTGTAAATGTTATCCTCGTGAGTTCAAATACACTCATTTCCATTCCAATTTGTTCAACCAATTTTCTTTCTTCTAATGCAGGTGTCTCAACCTTTATAATAGAAACCATTTAAACAACTCGAGGTCATAATTTGAAACCATAATATTGACCTGTCCTTGTTAATGAGAAAACCACCAATGATGGGAAACACCAACTTCTTACAAATAAGACTTCCCTTCAAAAAGTTCAAAAAAGCCTTGAGGGCATGATTTTGAAAAGAGCCATGGGCACCAGACATTTGAGCCTTGCATACTATGAAGCTCAAGAGAGATACCTCAAAGAGACTAGAGCGATGTCACATGAGACTCTTAAAACAGAAATACAAGGATTATATTTTAATACACTTCTTATTAGTCCACCAGATACATCAACCGTTGAACAATTTCCCTTATCTGCATTAACACAAAAAAAGCTTACCACACCAATCAATGGCTTTCTTCAAGCCCGCATTAGAACCATGACTGTACTCTTCCTCAGTCCTAATTGACCCATTAGGTCCACCTGTTTTCGTCTTCACATCATAAGTTCCGGCATCATGCCACCTACAAAGATAAAACAATCCAAATATTACTGAATTATCCACTCGTCCCCAAAGTTGAATCAGCCCAAAAAAGTAGGATAGGATTCGAAACTTTGGACCACCTGCTCGGGATCCGGAGTTTTTCGAGAAAAGGTCCCATCCTTCAATATCATGATTGGGTCGACCAGGCCAGATCATGAGTGAACTATTACCCTCGTGAATTACTAATTCTTGCAAAAGCTTAAATTGCGAAGGAACTGGCCAGAATTCTTATTTTTAAAAATGACCAAATACAGATATTTTGAGAAAATTACGAACATTTTCTTCATTCAAATTAAAGAAACAAAAAACCAGTATATGTAAAGAGAAGAATTAACTGAATCAAGTCGCTCAGAAACCATGATAAATCAACGGAAAATAAAATGGCTTCACTACTACTCTGTTTTTGGTTGCTCAATTAAACTACGCCAAACAGCAGTATTTGTTTGCCGCTTTCCTATCAACGGAAAATAAAATGACTTTACTACTACTCTAATTAAGGTTGCTCAATTAAACTACGCCAAACAGCAGTATTTGTTTGCTACTTTCCTATGCACCTGTTTGCATATTAAACTCATAAACATATTAATTGTAGAGACAATCAGTGAAAAACTCGTGTTAACTCTCATGTTTGCTTCATTTCCTAGCCTTCAACTAAGCTAAAAAGCTATATGCTCTCATTTCCACTTTCCTTCGATTTCTTTTCTCGCAATTGCTCGGGATACAAAGAGAGTGTGAGAGAATGACAGAGAGAGAGAGAGTACGCTAAGCGGAGCATGATCGGAGCGCAGTTCCTGGAGGCGATAAGGGCACGGAGATCGCGACGAGCCTTGTCGACCTCCTTGAGGTACTCAGTGTTAACGACGGGTAAAGCCATCGAAACGCTGCTCACCGACTCACGGCTTAGGAGAGCTGGGTTTTAGATATAGAAAGGGATAGGGGGCGAGGTGTATTTCGATTGGTTTGGATTAGGAACCCGCAACCCAAGGAGAAGAGCCTTTGAGCCAAACGAATACCGATGGTGTCAGATAAAAATCCTTACAGAGACGGTCTACGGCAATGCTACGTGTCAATAAGGCAAATGTTACCTGCCAAAAAAAAACAGAGGCAAATGTTCAGAAACCTAAAAGTCAAATAACAGGGTTACTTTTGTTTCATAAATTTTTCCAGCATTCAAATACATTCAAAAAATTATCACGGAATATATTAAGAATTCAAACATAAATATCAATACATTTTAAATAATTTCCAACAATCTTTTCTTCTCCTTTTATTTTTCCCCTAAAATATCGTTATATTTACAACTTCCCATCCCGAATCTTCTTCACCCAGATAGGAGATTCCAAACTGAAGCTTTAAGAGCTACAAGCTTTACGAAGTAATTGGCATCGGCCTGCACTATTGGCAAGACTGCTTAAGCCTAAGAGTTAGGGTTACACAACCAAAAATTCGGTCCGATTTTTTGGTCGGAATATGGTCAGATCGAATTTCTTGTTGTGCCTAAATTGAAAGGTCAGACCGGACCGGTCCATAACGATTCGGCTGGACAAACCGTTTTTTTCCTAAGCTTTTTTTTTTTTTTTTTCATTTTCAACTCACATATTTAAATAAAAAATTAGTTGAAGGGGGAAGGACATGATCAATGAACTCAAAACACAAAATTTTAGGGTAAAAGTTTTAAGTTTATATTATTAAAAATAATATTTATTATTTATATTAATAAGTCTGGTCCAGACCGGATCCCAAAAGGTCTGGGCCGGACCGTATATAACCGTTTTTTCAAATTCGATCCGATTTTATGGTCCAATCCGACCTGCGATCCGGTTTTGTGTCTCCCTAATCGGAGTAGTTATTTTGACATAATAAATGCATTGGCAAAACCAAAGCAATGGCTCAATGAGATCAATAGTGCAAGATAAAAGTTTGTGGGGGTGTAAATTGCAATTATATAATTCTCTGAACAACAACGTACATCAAGAAAGAACAAACTTTTAGTAGTATGGCTATAACCAAAACATGAAAAAACAAAAAAATTCCCTGCAGTGTGCTATCCAAACTTCAGCAAATTTTTGTTTTTATTTTTTCTTGCTTTTTTGAAACAAATAAACAAAGTAAAGCTTCATGTTGTCTTCCATTGTAACTCTATCTGTATACGACCATTCTTGGAGTCTATAAGATGGTCCTTCTCATTGATTCGCTTGTTGGAAACAACATCTGAGAGACTGATATCAACATAACCCAGAGATTCCTGATCCAAAAGAAACAACCCGTTTCAACCACGTCTAAGAACAAACTAAGATTGCTTTTAGAATCAAAAAGAAAAGAAAAATACAACTAAGATTACAAATCTAAAGCCATTGGAGAGAAGAAAAAAACCAGCATTTATTAGTGAACAAGAAAATCGATGTACCTTCGGGTGCAGCAGGCCCATCCTTGATGAACTGCTTAAAACCTCAACATGCACTCTCTCTTAGTCTTTCTCTCCTCCCCTCTGAAAAGAATCCTTGCATATGGATTTGTGTGGTGCTTCCCTTCAACATCTTGAGCTTCATGAACAATAATCATTAACACGCCGCCGCCAGCAGGGTGTTCCATCTGGAGCTTTCTGCACTGTCTTCGCTTCATCAAAACCTTTAGGTAATTCTTCCTCTTTGAAAGGTTTATATGTCAATTCCACTACGAGCTGCCCACGTGACTTCTCATTTTGAACATCATTCAAGTCCATATTTTTAAGGAGGTCCAGAGTTAGAAGTTTTGGCTCATCAGGGGAGAGTTCTTTTAGAGGGACTACATTCATACCCATCTTGTCATGCTTGCCAATCTAAGAAAAGGGAATAAAAAGCTTCATATGCATGACATAAAAAAGGAAAAAATAACTTCTGACCAACTATTTGGAATAATATACCTGCTCCCAATCATACACACGAAACTCTAAAGCCTGGGATTCTGGATCTTTAACGACAATACTGAACTCCTCATTCCATTCGGGGTTCAAGTTTTTGTGCTTCACACTGGTCTTCTTTGCAGGAAGCTTTTCCTCAGTGAGCTTTAGTTTCACGTATGGGTCTGATGCACCTAGAAGGTCTTTCTATTTTAGTTTCATTGCCCTCACAACCTTCACATCGAGAATTCCAACAGGCCTCTTGAAAGCTCTATAAATTCAAAGTACCTTTCTTAGCCAAGAATTAAAATTACACTCTAAAGCTATAAAAATGTACTAAATGATGCAGAAACTTACTTCGCTGGATCCAAAATAGGTACTTCAAGGGTTTGAGGCCATAAATACTGATGAGTCATAAAAATAACTAGAATTGAGTTAAGGCCCAATAGGCCCAAGGTAGCCCAGTGGGAGTTCGGGCAGACCTCAAGATGTTAAATAGATTGATCATTGAAAGTAATCCGAGCCCATGAAAAGGAGCCCATTAAGGGAAGATTATCGGAGTCGTTGGTGAATCAGTTGAAGAATCGGTATAAATCCGAAATCCTCGTCACGACCGATGTCGTGAGATCGAGGTTTCCGTGTTATCAGTAAAGCGCGCCCGACATCGAGGTCAAGTGGGTTAGCTGTTGAGCATCATCTTGTTAAAACCGTGGCAGTTAACGAGATATTCGCCCACTACACTTCACTCCACGACCAGATAGTGGGGCACGACCTCGAAGGAATAACCGTGGCAGTTAACGGGATATCCGCCCACTACACTTCACTGCACGACCAAATAGTGGGACACGACCTCGAAGGGATGAGGACAAGATTCCCAAGTAAAGCAACGGGAAACCGGTGGTAATCTAAAAAGTAGTATAAATATCCAGGGAATATGTAAACGTTGGGGGATCTTTTCAGTGATATACGAATTATATACATTTGAACTATTTAATCTCTGAGCCTGACGCTATCAGATACTGACTTAAGCATCGGAGGGTATTTCCTTCTTGGAAGGATCGCCTCGATATCCGTCTATTTTGCAGTTGAGGAGATTGGGTTCAAGGACGTCAGGATCTGTTGGCGCGAGCACAAAGGAACCATCATCTCGCTGATCTTTCAAATACATTTTGGCAACCTGATCTTTTATAAGCTCCTGCAGAGAAATCATTTGTGAAAGAGTTAAAACCATAGTAATATAGCTAAGATCACTGGGCACATCATTTTACTAGGCAGACCCAGTTTCCAAACATCCAACAACCACATGAAACAACTTTTCCATTCAGGGACCACCCTGCTTATAACTATAAAAGTTCCACCATAATTTTGCAACCCAGCTACTACCATACCAGAAAGTCTCTGGAAGGAGGAAAACATAAGGGGGGGGAGGGGGGGCGGGGGAAGGAACTAAATGAAATATGAAGGTCTTCTACCTGGACAAACCTGTAGAGACCAGGTATTGACATAAGGTCAGCCCCAATCAGCTTTAATCCAAAGTCAACATGTGGCTGCAAATAGAAAGCTATCATAATCAAACTCCTTTCTTTGTCTTTATGTTATGTAACTCCTTGAGCTGGACGAAAGGAAAGAGAAGAAGCCCAGATAATTAGCAGCATAACTTTCACAATGAATTCTCCCATAGCAGTCTAAGAACCAAATGCCATATGAGTTGGACCAAGAAGATTTCAGTTGGAAAACTATCCTGGACATTCAACATCAGAATTTTCTGAACGACGTACTCAAGATGGTTTAATTGTGTGGTGTGGACGAGAGTAATTTATATCAAGTGCTTCAAAACTATAAAGAAAACGGTCTCTTTAGCTAAAGTTACTGTGCCATCAACTGTAGGGTACAAATTCCAGCAAATTAGCACAAATGAAGCTGACTTAGAAGATTGTTTCATTCAAAACCACAACCAACTCATATCATTTAAAATGAAATACTTTCTTCTGACAAATTTGAGTACCTAATGCTTGAAATTGCTCCAAAGAATCCAGTGGATTGAGCCCACAGTCACATCTGTTTACCCCATTCTGATAGGGGAAGTACAATTTTAACAAAAGGCCATAGGCATGGGGTTTGAAAATCTTTCCACACCTCCAAATGTGGTAAGTTCAAAAATCCTTGAAAATTGAAATTTTGGCCTATACACCTCCGACAATGGCAGGATTTTAGCTCTTAAAATGAGCAAATCGGCAAAATTAAACTTGAGATGGAAGTGAGAACAGCTGATTTAAGAAAGTCTTTACACCAGCTATAGCTATAAAAACTGTATTTACCAAAGTACATCAGGAGTCCATTTTTCCATGGACGTCATGCATGCAAACTGTAGTGTGCAGTTACAATTTTAGTTGTCCAGTAAGCAAATGTTCCAAATGTTAGGAACCCAGTAATCGACTATATCCTCAAGGCTTGCTGGGAATCCCCCAAAATACTGGTGTCAACATAGCATTATGGAAGATTTATGTGATACAGAAAGAGATAAAAATGGAATTGAACTTCAACCAGAAGGCAAACTTTCAACTCTTCATCTTCTTTAAAATGCCTCTCGGAGATGGGGCCAAAAACACATTCCTACCCCTAATCTGACAAGGAATGCACATATTCGAATATCCATTTGACATGGACCCAAGTAATACAAGCTGAATGCAATAATGGTGCTCGTGATCACAAACCTTGTCCATAATAGACACATAGATTTTGGCAAAACAGGGAAAGGTTGGAACCAAGGGCTTCAACGTAATACGTGGTGCCGCAAAGACTTGCGTATCTACCACCTGAAATCACCCCAACTGAACAAAGTAAGAAGCAGCTATTCCTTCTCACGTTCTCTCTCTCTCGACATCTCTCTCTCTCTCTACCCTACAGACACCCACTCAATTAGCTGAAAATCTTCATTGCTAAGTGAAAAAAGACCGGTCACCTGGACAGTTGCTTTCAACCCAAATGCTTTAACCGCAACAGTGACATTAGGATTTCCAGCCCATTTTAGGTATGGCTCCATTATCAACTCCTTCTCATCAGTGACATAAACTTTCATGCCTGAAAATAACAAATAGCAAAAGTTGCAGAAAAGAATGAGAGACAAGCTGTGTGCATACAAATAACCACGAACAAAAGAAACCTATCCAGAACATATAACATGAAAGAAGGATTTCTCACTTAGCTATGAGTCATGCAGTAAGAAAGTATTCAATGATTGGGAAACATAAAGGGACTTGAAAGGAGCTCTTGATTTACAATAGGCCTGAAGGATTGCATGGTA
This sequence comes from Myrica gale, assembly GCA_963930655.1. Classification (NCBI taxonomy): domain Eukaryota; kingdom Viridiplantae; phylum Streptophyta; class Magnoliopsida; order Fagales; family Myricaceae; genus Myrica; species Myrica gale. Next base: position 7,523,991 of record OZ005606.1, on the reverse strand, counting down.
AAAAAAGCACCCCATAAGTGTATCTATAATGCAGGTAGACACTGAAAAAGGTAAGTAAAAAATTTTGTTTTGCATAACATGAAAAATTAGCGTAGGTACCACACAGGCTTCCTGGACATGAATATGACAAAACCAAAGCACATTACAAGCCACTCGTACACACCCTCGCTGGCCATAAAAACTGTTGGCATAGTGAATTACAGCGGAGGCTTAAAGACCAGCTTCTCCAGCTCTAAAAGGTCTCCAACCAGTTTCTGATTGGAATATCCATCAGCTATATTTTTGTGTAATCCTAATAAACATGAACATTTTGCAAGAAAAGGAGAAAACAGATAAACACTTAAAGCAAAACATATTTAAGTTTCCAGATTGTTGGGCTTGAGAGCATGATGTTAATCATCTGAAAGAGCACTAGAGAAGAGTCCCGATAAATTGCTCCCAGAAAATCAAATAGTTGACAAGTTTCAAAAGCAGTTCGAACAAAAATGGCATCCCAACATGATCCTAAGATGTAACTGAAAGTGCTTATGTAAAATTGGCATAATTTCCATGGTCAAAACAATTTTTTGTATAAATGTATTTTTCCATTTTTAGAATTGTAAGAGCAACTTGATTAAGTCTGGAAGGACGTGGAGCTAAGGAGAAAGTTTCTGGAAGGTGCTGGGTGCATCTAGAATGGTTGGGAGACAGTTGCTGAGCTGTTAGACGGATTTTCAGTTTGCTGGGTTAGCCTTGGGTCAGCCTAGCGGGAATTTTGCAGATATCGTATAAACCTTCTAGAAAGTTGCCCAGTCATCATAACCTTTTCGTTTTGACTAATTTACCCTCACTAAAGCCATATACAACTTTCCCAAATCACCTGGACGTTTATTCACGCATTGAGCAAGCCCCAAACTCCAGAAATTTCCTCTCTATGCGATTTTCACATTTTCTCTCTTGTGCAAGATTCGGTTCTAACCATATCTGATTGTGAGAGTGTGTAAGCTTCCCTCTGGTGGAAGATCAGTGAGCCTTATCGTCAATTGAAGGCTGGATGTTCTTACTTCTTTGCTGTTGAAGATTGGAATCACCAAGTGTTGAGGTTCTTGAGTGGGTTCTCAAGAACAGCTGCTGCTGAAAGTTTTCAGAGGAGCTTCAAGCCTACGAGTTCTTGGGATCTGCTGTAGAACGAGAACCAGAGTTGCTGGTCTTCGTGTGGGTGCTGGGCACCAACCCAATTCGGTGGATTGGGTGATTTTACATAGGAAAATGGGTCTTGAGGCCAAAAGGTTTTTGGTTAGATCACCATTGTAAAATCCCGACGTTCTAGTGGAAAAACTTGGTGGAAACACCCGGAGTGTTTTTTAATTTCTCAGAAGACGTTCTTCTGGAGAAATTTTTCACTTCGTCAACAAAAAATTCTGATATTGTCATATCATATAGCTGGATTTTCTAGACATAGTGTTGTTGCTTTATTACTTGGTCTTGATCTTTCAGTTGTTGTAAACGTTCACATAGTCCTAGTTTTAATGTGCTGAAAATCTGCAGGTCGCTTGATAAGATAGTTGCTGTAAATCATACTTTGTTTTGATTGTATAGCTGCTACATATATCTCATTGTCTCTAGTTTAAAGTAGTCGAATTATTGAGAATATCTTGCTGCTGTAAATTCGCAATTGATTTGATTTATGGTTGCTGGAAAATCATAGAGTATTGGATTTTGTGTTGCTGGAAAAACTGCTATGTTCTTGGTTTTATTGTTGCCGTAAAATTGATATTATATTGATTTAGAGTTGCTGTAAAATCCATAAAACAGAGCATTTAGATTGATGTTCAGTTAATATAGCAGATAAGTATATGTGTTGTAAAATCTGATTAGTGTGATTAATTTACAGATCTTTACTTGTTGATTGACTGAAAAATTGATTGAGTTATTTTTCTGTGATTGAAAGAAAGTACAGATTAATTTTTAAATACCTATTCACCCCCCCTCTAGGTATATTCTAGGGTCTAAACGTAGTTTCAGTAACATTTTAAGAGATACAAAGGCATCTTAAAGAGCATTTCAAAAAGCTGCAGATGTTCCATAAAAGCGTTGCCGATTTTAAACCTTGCTTTTCCCTCCGCACAGAAGCTAGCTAAGAACTCACATGTCAATTTCATATAAAATAGAAAACTATAAAACAGGTAAGTCATTCTCAAAACTTGAAAAGTTGGTGGTAGTGACCCTAATGTAAGTGCTTCAAACTCAACAGACTCGATTTTATATTTTGGAATTTGCTCAGCAATTATAGGCTTTGCAATGTTCTTTGCGGTCTTGCAAATTGCCTACACAAAAAAAGTAAAAGAGCCTCAGATGCTGCAAACAAATAGATATATAGAAGCAATTAAATTCCAGAACATATAGGGAAAAAAAAAGCAGTCAGACCTTGTCAAGATAAGGCCACATATACTCAATAAACTTGTTTAGCCAGTCAACCTTCACAAAAACAGTAAGAATGTGTTTGTCAAGACAAAATCTATTCAAGACAGAGAAACTATGGTGGCAGATTGTGTATATTAAGAATGCTATTTACACACACGATCATAGTCTGGATTTTTCACCCAAAGCGGTATCTCAGGAAGCATCCGCTGCAAAGTTTCTGAGTCTTGCTCAACCAGGGGACGGAGTACAGGATCCTGACCAAGCCAAAAGGAAACAAATTAAGTTTTACCTCACACCGTAAAGGCGAGGAAGATTCCAAAGCTTGGACATCCAAAATACTGACATTTGGTCTTTCTTCCTTCTAAATGGCATGCTATTGCCCATATAAAAAGAGCATATTGTCGATTGGTGGTGCAAAATGGTGCAGGAAATGCCACATAATGAAAATGAAAACTGGACACAAGGTTCTATCAATATTTTTCTAGTCAAATCCCTGGACCATTGCTTTAACGATTGGACTCAACCTCGACATTTTTAAGGCCGACAGAGGTCATAAAAAGACAATGTTGGATGTTGGCAATCAAGAAGTAGCAAATAGAAGCACTCACAAGGTTTGGCGATTAGGATGTAAGAAATAAAAATTTAAACTTTGATAAGTGAGATATTCAATTATGAGAATATCCATATTAAATTTATTATTTCTCACTTATGAATTTAAAATGTTACATGGAGGGCTTATTTATAAGCCACTAAACTCACTTGCCCACATTGCCTTAGCAATGTGGGACTACATATTTTCAACACTCCCCCACAAACTCAAGGTCGACAAACCTTGAGTTTGGAGTACAAAAAAAAATAATAACAAAGATTGCCGGTACTAATGCCGAATGGTTGCCGGTACTGAGCCGGGAGGTTGCAGGTACTAAGCCGGATGATTGCCAGTAATAAGCCGGGAAAGTTGCCGGTACTAAGCCGGGATGTTGCAAAAGGTAACCGGACTAATGCCGAAAACCTTGCTCTGATACCGTGTAAGAAATAAAAAATTAAACTTTGATAATTGGGACATTCAATTATAGGAATATTCATATTGAATTTATTATTTCTCACTTATGAATTTAAAATGTTACATGGAGGGCTTATTTATAAGTCACTAAACTCACTTGCCCACATCGCCTTAGCAATGTGGGAATACATATTTTCAACCTAGGAAGCCAATTACTCTCCAAAGTTACAAACTACATTTCATGCAGAAACTGTAACATACCATTTTCGACCCAGGAACAACAAAATTCAAAGTCACAAAAGGTAAATATATCTTTTCTTAAAGGGAAATGATAGAGCTCCCGAATTGTATCCCGAAGTCTGTCCCGAAAGTGACGTGGCCCGGCTTTAATATTCGAGATAAAAGGCCGGTTCTCTCCTCTTCTCTCGGTTCTCTCCTTCCCTCCCGATTCGGTCTCCATCTCAACCCATTTGAAGCCGATGATAGAGAAATAGGGATTTCAAAATTGAAATCCTCTTGCTTAGCTCTCCCACGACAACCTCTCTCTCTCCCACGACAACCCCCTTTCTCTATCCGGTGAGCTCCTTCTCTTAGGGCATATACAAAACCCACACACGAACACAGATTTCTGACCAGTATAGCACGAGAGATCAGAGAGTATTACACCGATCAGAGAGTATTACACCGATCAGAGAGTATTACACCGATCGGTCCTTCTCTCCCTTGAATAACGTCAACGGACGGTCTCTGCGGTCAGAGGATTATCGGCATCAGGTTTCTGCTGGTTGGAAGGGTAATTTGAATTTGGGTAGTTTACGCTGCTCCTAATGCTCAACGGGAAACTTCTTGGAGAAGAACAAGAGCGGAGAGAGAGAGTTTGGTGTTCATTGCGCTGTATTGGAATTTGAAAATCTGACAGTAATAGTATTTGGGCATCATCGGGTGGATCGAGACTTTTAAGACCCACGTCTGTAAGAACTTGTGTATCCTGCGTAGCTTTCATAGTGAAGTGGGTACATGCTGCTGTTTTGTTTTCCAGCCGTGGGGGGGTGTTGTGTTTGTTTGTGGAAGGTTGTTTGTGGAAGGTTGTTTGGGGAAGTTTAATCAGAACTCGGGTCACTTCCTGTTTGTATCAAAGATTGATGAACTTTGGTGCATGTGAGATGAACTGGTGCATATGAGTGCATATTAGTTTTCAAAGATAGCAATACTGCGCAACGTGAAGTTTTAATTGGTTTGAATTGCTTTTCATGTTCACATGCGATATGTCTTGCTTATTCTATTTTTTATTTTATTTATTTAGATATCTTGGACTTGAATTGCTTGTATGGAGTCAGTGTTCACTTTGAAAAGTTCTCACGGTGCCAAGCATTAATTACTCTGTCCGATTGTGATCAATATGTTGATTTTCTGTTTTTCTAGAGACATGTCTTGTTTCTCAGTTAGGTGAAACCATTCTTGTGATCCATCTTGCACTTGATTCATTGGTGGTGGTTATGTTGGAGAGTCCCTTGTTAATAGGCATGATGCCCTATAGAACGCACAGAATGTGGTTTCAAGTTAGGTGCGTATAACATTGAATTATTAACATGCTTTAACTTGTCGAGCTTATCTGAAGTTGGGTGTGGGTGTTAGCAGTTGGTAACTCAATTGAAAGACGTGGGTGTGAGCAGTTTGGTTTATTGTTTTGGAGTTTGAGTTCTCCTTAGCAGTGGAGGAGGAGACATGCTTTGGATTATGTGGTAGTTTTATGATCCAGAATGCATTGATTTTTTTGGAGGTACAAATCTTGGTTGTTAAGAAATGCTCAGACAAGGTTAACTCCAGGTGTATATTGTCTCTTTGGAGGAATTAGGTAACAGATAATGTTTTGGTTAGATAGAGATGATGTTCAGAAAACTGGGGTAACATCATATGAGCACCTTACTTTTGGAATCATATCGTGTTACCTATGGCTTTGCAGCGCAGTAGTATTTCTCGTCATTTAGAAGAAGATTTAGGATTTAACCTAGTACGAGTTTGAGTTAATAGGGAGGAATTCCATAAATTTACTTTGTATTCAAGTATGGGAATTCCATAAATTGGGCTTTACATGTGGGAAGATGCTATCAAATTCTGCAATTCTTTGACACTCAAACCAGAAAGTTCTCCAAATTCTGCAATTTTTTGACACTCCAAATTCTACAATTCTTTGACACTCCAAATTCTGCATTTCCAATTGGTTCTCCAAATTCTGCAATTCTTTGACACTCAAACCAGAAAGTTCTTCACCCATCATTTGCCTGTTATGTTGAGAGATGTTGTTTGAGCCTTTAATCTTAACTTCGGATAAATGTTATGCTTTGAAGATTATCCTATGATTTACTTTGGTGGGCATTTTGACAGCAGTTTCGACATATTTATGGCACCACGACGGTGTGGATGCAATCTCCCAATCCAAGAAAGAACGTCGTGGACAGCGCAAAATCCTGGTCGACGATATTTTACATGCGGGCTAGACGCCCAACATTCGGTGAGTATATGGTGAATCTGCACTTATATTGAACCGCAAGATTAATGATGTTACAATCTATCCATTTGTCTTATGTAGGGGACAACTCCTTGTGGTTTTTTTCCAGTGGATAGATCCTGAGACGGATAAGCGGGACCCGGCCGAATATGTCCCCCTATTGAACCGCAAGATTCAGCGGCAGCTGTCCGAGTTGAAGATGAAGGACGATGAGCTAGTAAGGGTCAGAGCGGAGAACCATATGCTCAGGGCGGAAAACCAGATTCTCAAGAAGGATCCAGAGTTGGAGAGGATGAGGGAGGAACTCGTGTTGGGATTAGCTGCCTTTGGTTTGGCAGAAAAAACCAAACTCTCGTCCTCGTCTTCAAGTTCCAGTGGCCTCTAATGTATTTAATATAATGAGCAACATAAATGGCAGGATCTAGTACTTTGTAATCTAGGGATTTTATTTTATTTTTCATGTTGTTTTGGCCTTACTCAGATCGCTGAGTGACTTGCATCCTGTTATATGAATGTCCAGGCTAGTAAAACAAAGGCCAAGGCTTCTCAGCACACTGCTTTACAACGTAAATGACTAAAAGTCAAAACCGAGCACTAGATCACCCTTTACAAAACAACGTAAGGCCACTAAACAAAGGCCAAGGCTCTCACTACTTATCATGTTGACCTCGGCTATAGTATAACGAACAGGCAACCGGGAGTTTGAACTTTGATTAAGCTCCCTAGTATTTAGGCTTTGGAAACAGAATCATCAATCAACCAAGATGACTTACTTTCTGGACACATGAAGCATTTAACTACACTCTATATGTAATTCCCACTACAATCACATGAACCAACCAGGTTCCACCATGTAAATGCCCTTAATATTAAATTTCCACTACAATCACATGAACCAACCAGGTACCACAATGTAAACTTCATATTTAGCAGGCGGCAACAACCTTTTTAACGCCCCAAATGAGGGAGGGCGCGTTTTTATTTTCATTTGAACCGGCTTTTCCATTTGACGCCCCTTTCCATTTGAACCGGCCTTCTCCATTTTAACGCCCCATGTCAACCCGGTCAGCCTTCTTATCTCCTTTTCCATTTGAACGGCCCATGTCAACCCACGTCACTTTCGGTACAGACTTCGGGATGCAATTCGGGAGCTCTATCATTTCCCTTTCTTAAAATCCATCCCACGCAGGAGGCCAATAAAATTATTCTTATAATATTGTATCCTTTTTCTCCAATTATTTCTGAGCATTTTGTACTAGAGACAACATATTGACTAGACGGAGGTGCCTACATCGGCGAACAACTACCTCAATATATAGCGCGTTTGGTTCACGTGTTAGTACTCTACTTTCCTTCCTTTCTTACCCCTTTACCTTTCCTTTTGCTTTCTAATTAACCAAACAGCAGTGGCGGAGCCAAGGGGTGGCAAGGGGGGCGCTTGCCACCCCTTAGTTCTCTAATTTTTTTTAATACACGTATTTGTCAACAGGCAGCCAGGTCTGCCCCTTTGACCCAATCCAGCCCGCCCCCCTTTCACCCTCTTTGTGAAAAAAAAATACAAACAAATAAAACATAAACGGCATCGCTTACCAGGAGAACTTTAGACACTTTTCTAAATTTGTCTTGTTGCGGTAAGTTTACCGAATGAATATAATTATATTAATATATGGTGGCTTTGATTAATTTTTTTTTTGCTCGGTGGTGGCTTTGGTTAATTGATTTATGTCTTTATTTTTTTCTAGTTGGTTTTAGTTAATTAGTTTGGTTACGTTGCTTTAATTTCTTGTTTTCCTCCGTCGTTTATGTAATGTGTTCCACTATTCCTAGTTTAATTTCAGATTATATTGCATTTTGGTCAAATTTTCATACACTGCTCAATTGTTTTTCAGGTTAATTTTGAAGCTCAAATTATATTAGAAATTTAGAAAATGATCTAGTGGATTGTTGGTTGATATTGGAAGGTGGTTTTCGTGAATTGTTGAAGATTGGAGATCAGGACTTATGTTGATTATGTTGGATTTTGAGAAGTTGTTAAAATTGAAATCGAAGAGCGGTTGGAATACATTGTGGTTGGAGATTGGAGGTCAGGACTTATCCAAGAAGCAATATGAGAAAACAATGAGGGGTTTTAAGGAGTTATGGTTCAAAAATTATGAGTGGTTGGAATACAGTATATCAAAGGATGCAGCATATTGTTTGTGGTGTTATCTGTTTAGGAAAACTAGAGGAGCAAGATTCGGGGCAAACATGTTTACATCTACGGAGTTTAGCAACTGGAAAAAAACAACAGAGGTTGGACGTTGGTCTTACCAGTTGCGACTGCAACCGTTGAAAGAGTGTTCTCTGCGATGAAGATTATCAAGACTGAGTTACGTAATAAGATGAGGATGAATTGATGAATAATAACATGATAGCATACATCGAGAAGGAAAATTTTGAAACTGTTGAGAATGAAGCTATTTTGCAACATTTTCAGAATATGCATAACCGTAGGATCCAATTGTCACCTCGCAGTGTCAGCAAATAGAACGGTACATGTATTTTTATATTTTTAATACTTTTAGTCCTTGATTTTTGATATTTTAACTCTAAGAGACATATTGCATTAAGTAGGAAAAAATTTTGAGATGTCATTTCGCCTTAGGAGTTTGCCCCCCCCTCCACTTAAGTCCTGGTTCCGCCACTGCCAAACAGAGCACTAGAAATGCTCTATCCAAATCAAAATAAGCCGAGAAATTCGGGATTTATTCTCCAGAAAAGAGTGCTTTATTTTTTTTCGCTCTTTTTTGGAAGGTCATCCCTTGTTCCATTTCTGGCTTTCAGCTATATAAGAACACAAAAGCATTATATCCACGTAATGTGTATGTGTGTAATCCTATCATTATGTTGAGAGAGAGAGAGGTCCTGAACATCGCTGGGCTGGAAATAGATGAAGAGGAAATACACAGCAACAAGACCACTAGAAATTCCAACTCCAAATCCTCAAAAACCCAGTATCGTACTGAAGAAATCCATCTCAAATCTACCCCCAAAAGGCAAACAAAATTTTTACGGAGTACCGTACAACTCCCAGATCCCAACTCTCTCGCTCTTTACTCTTATCCACTTAGAAAAGTCCAGAAAAAATAATTAAAGAAGAAAAGCATTGCCAATCTCCTCGCGTTCTTCTCAGATCACCGAATAAAATAATAATAATAGAGCACTAAATCGGAGATCAAATCAAAATAAATGCATGTTATGACATATTTATAATTTATCCTTGTCGGGATTCGAATGGAAAGAGGAAGGTGAACAGGTTGGTGGCAGTTGGCAACGAAGAGGTGACGGAGAGACAAGGCAAAGCACAAATCTCGATTAATTTAAACTGAAGATTGAGCTTAAGCGTATTTAAATAAGTTCAGTTTATCTTCTAAACACGAGGCACGCACTTCCTTGTATGGGGCTCAGGAAGACCCAATTACATGTAGTCGGGTACATACCCGAGATAACTTCCACGTGGAAGAACTCGTGTCTGTACCGTGTGAAGTCAGCACCCGGAACTGCCGCTTTCCGCCTCGCGTGCTTTTTACGGATTGGGTGGAGATTCTTAGGGCTGTACAACCCCGGTGTAGGTGCCGGTTTTGGCCAAAACCGGCACCTACACCGGGTAGGTCGGTTTTGAAAAAATTGCAACATACACCTACACCGTTAAGGGCAAAAACCGGCCGGTGTAGGTGGCGGTTTTAGCGGTGGCGGTTTCCGGTAATCCTATATTCATATTGAGCTAATTTTTTAACATATTACGCACATAAAAAATATAAACTCTACACTAATACAATCCAATCCAAACTAATATAATCCAATCCAATCCAAAATCAATAATACAATTTAAACTAATACAATCCAATCCAAAATGAATAATCTAATCCAAACTAATACAATCCAATCCAAAATCAATAATCAAATCAGTTCAAGGCAAGAAATGAGAACGTATCTCCAACCAGATCAAGGCAAGAAAAACAAACTGTATATGCATAGTTGCAAAAAGAAATATAATATCTAATATGAAAAACAAAACCGAAACCAAAACATCAAAGTCGTGTCTAACATAACGAAAAGGTCCAAGATAGTTACATTACTTACATAACCCAACAGTTAACATGGAAACAACAGTTAATCCAACAATTAAAGAGAATCTAAAAAGAGAAGGTGACTGCTAATGAAGTTCAACCAATTACATCAACCTACATTTGAGAAGGCAATCACCAAAATACATCGAGATGGGTAAGTGGTAACTCCTCCAAAATCACCGATTTTTTACTTGTTTCACCAAGCATAATCAAAGTCAAACCAAACATTTTCACTTTTCTTAGGCAAATACAAAATAAAGTCACTCAGATCTGCCTCAATTAACTAAAAAAAGGCATATCCCAACCAGAAGCTTCAATGGTTACCTTATCAGCCTAAATCCCACATGAAAAAAAAACAGATTGTGCTTTCCAAGGGCAGATTTAAGCAAAGAATGAATGAAATATTAGTTCACAAAGACAAGAAGCAGAAACACATCTCTTCTTAATAAGTTACAGAGGTCCCAATCTTTTTCATACACAAAAATTTGAGAACAAATAGAAGAAATAGAAAGAAGGTAGCAGCAACCATAGAATTTCACTGAAACTCTAATTTCTCATAACCACCCACGTGAAGTAACCCAAATGTAACATCGCGTTTACAATGGTGTCTAAATAAGAAGTCAACCAGTTCTTTTTGTTCAGACAGGTAGTGCTCATGTTGTCCTGCATCAGCAAGTAAAACGAGAAAATTGCTAATGTTGCCCAAAAAAGAAGAATGCCTAGAGTTGCAACACCAGGAGAAACCACACCCATACCTAACATTAAACATACAAACTAACTCAGTGAGTGCATAAGGTAGGAAAATGCAGACCACAAACTTGCGTGGATATCTAGACATCAAGTTTGGGCAGCTAAGTAATAGAAACATCAATAAGAATGCGAGAATCATGTTGGAAGAAGTGAAAATCAGAATGCTCGAACACATTGTATACACATACGCATGCACCATAAGCACAGCCACAAGAAAAATCAGGGAAGCACATAAGTAGAAGATTTCAAAATGAGCAGGCAAAGAATGGCTTAAATGCCAGAGGAAAATGAAGAAATGAATATGTCGATGCTTAACCATTAAAAGCCTGATTACCAGAGCCACTTCCTCCGCAATCATTCTTTGAAAATAATCAGAAGACTAGAAAGTAGAAAAAAACATGGAAAGCCCGCAAAACGCAGGAGAAATGTCATCCAATGAGGAAAGATCCAGTGGAAACAAAATGAGGATTCCCTCTGTTAAACATGCAGAGAGGCACAGAGCTCTCAACACGTGAAGCGGTCCTAGTTGCAACAAAGCATGGATTGGTGGATGTCTAGCCAAGTGTTAGAAAGTAAACTTATCATGTGATTTTGCTGTAAGCTGAAAACCCCAATCTTTTTTTTTCTTCGCATACCAGAGAAACGTCTTAATAGAGAAGAGGGAGGTGAGAGAGAGAGACAGAGAGAGGGAGGGGGAGGGGGGAGAGACAGAGAGGAGAAGGAAGACCTTTCTCAGGAACGTCGGCGGTGAAGGCAGTGCGCACGTCGGCGGTGAAGGCAGTGGGCAGGGGGCACGTCGGCGGTGAAAGCAGTGGGCGCCGGGCGGTGAAGGGCGAAGGCAGTGGGCGCCGGGCGGTGATTTTAGACTTAGGTTAGGGGCTGGGATTTGGGAAATTTGGGAATGGCAAAGGCGGGGGGGAATTTGGGAATGTCCAGAGCTGGGGTTCTCGACTAGGCTTTCAACTTTGTTTTTTTTTTTAAACCCGGTTTCCCGGGGTCCGGGTTCCCGGTTCCGGGTAACACGGGAACCGGGATTACCCCTGGGATTTTACATAAAACGCAAACCGGCACCGGCACCCGGCAACCCGGTGCCGGTGCCACCGGATTTTTCCGGTGGCACTGAACACCCCTAGAGATTCTGTATGCTGGGGCCTACGGTTGATACATTTGATACACACAAAAACAAACCTGAGTGGCCTTTCCGCATTCTGTCGGCCAATGGAAACATGTATACGGAATAGCCGCGTCAACTTGTTAGTTTTACGTAGAATATCTTCATGGGCGGGATTTTCTCGTAGGAACTTCCATGAGTCAAAAGGCTCTAAATTCTTAATAATATTATTAAATAAGTGCTTGAGATACTTTTTATAGCAAATAAAAAATTAAATATGTCTTATCATTATATAAAGTAATAATTCGTGACATTTAATGTTTTATTTATTAGTTCCGATATATTAATAAAGTTTCTTTCTTTTCAAATGACTGTGTATATGTTATTATATTTTGTGGATAATTATTTTTCAAGCGCTGATATATACGTTTGGCATGAGAGATAAAGTAAAACGAAATACTTAAAAAAGGACAAACTTGTGGAGAGTATGCTATTAATGTCTCTATAAAATATTAAATAGAGATTTAGAGACTCTTCGATTTGGGTGTATTTTGAAAAAAATTTGTGTTTTGAGAATTTTTAGGTGATGTTAACTTTATTGGTATGCGTATTTTAGTTATTTTTATGTAGTGTTAAGAATGATGTTTGGCTGTAGAATATTTTGTATTCTGAGAATTCAAAAAAATCCCAAGAATTTTTATATACCGAACAGCCTCTTAGTGGGTTTTTTGTCTTCGTCAAATTAATAACGTGTGATGTTGTTATCAACTATGACTTGCTAGGTTGCTTTCGTTGGTGTAAACTAGGATCCTACATGTTAAAAAAAAAAAATAGGATGCTAACAGCTGATGGTGACACGCACGCGGAATTGGCTCTAGAAAGTTGAAATGTCCCAAAATTACTAAAATATCTCTTCTTGTTTGGTTTGTTTTGTATTTTCCTTTCTAGTCATGGTGGTGACTTGAGATAATGGGCTTTCTTACAACACACTGCTGCGCGTAAATATGGGCCGAGACAAGAACAACTTAGTTCCGTTTGTTTGCTTGTAAAATAATTACTTGTTGTTTTACTTGTTGTATTTGGCAAGCACCCGAAAATAAAAATGAGGTCAAAATAAAAAAAGTCTTAAAATCAATTATAAAAGTTCTATTATTTTTCAAAAAATAAACTAAGCTCAAATTTTTCGTAAATCAATTTTTATTTTTTTAGGAAACATTATAATTATAGTACGCCTCATATTATAGTAAGTCTTTCTCAAGTTTCAAAATATTTTTTATTCGGCCTTATATGTTTCAAAGACAATCAATTATTGTCTTCTATTTGATTTGACAGTTAAACTACATGCAAAATTATCAAAATGCTCATCCAATACAAAATTATTAATTAGTTTATTAAAAATAAAAATGATATATAAATAAAAAGTAATATTTTTAAATAAAAATTGAATTTGAAGGTCGCATAAAAGTTTTATATTCTTCTATTTCCAAGTCACGTGGACACTTCTCTTTTAGTTGGCTAACGGAAATTGAACTGAGGGGACCAATTTTATCGCAAGTGTACCTCAGGTACCTTCACGTTGAAATCAGTACCTTAGGGACTAAAATATTAAAATTTTGAGAAAAATTTAATGTCATGGGACAACCTACGATTGGCGTTGAGATGACATTTAAAATCTGCGTAAGAACCATTCCGTCTGTTGGTTGACGATAATAGGACGGGAAATCAATTTGTCTAAAAAATTTACCTCAGGAAGCCGACAGTTGAAATCGATACTTGTAATACCCATCCCTCCCTCTATCTACGTATTTACTATGTTTTATGTATGTGTTTTGTTGAACTACTATGTTATCTTTTATTTTATTTTTTATCATAGTTTTATGTTCAAGAGTTTTTGTGAGAATTGGTCGGACTGGTCGAATTGGTCGGATTGGTCGAATTGGTCGGATTGGTCGAATTGGTCGGACTGGTCGGATTCGTCGCATTGGTCGGATTGGTCGAACTGGTCGGACTGGTCGGATTGGTCGGATTGGTCTGCTGGTGTGCTGGTGTGTTGGTCTACTGGTGTGCTGGTCTACTGGCGTGCTGGTCTACTGATGTGCTGGTCGGATTGGTCGGCTAGGTCCGCTTGGTCAGGAGCAAAAGACCCGCTTCTTTTTCCATTCCTTTCTACGTGTCTTCTTCGTGTGGTGGGCAGTAAATGCAACCTTACCATATCTTACCTACTCATCTAGGTGGGGCTTTATCATTGGAGCCTGAGATACGTAAGGTGCGGAGGTTTAAATGATTTGTTGGGTGGCTTTACGTGATTGGTTTAAACTTTATGGCATAGACTCTTAGTTTACGGTAATAGGTTGACCAAAAGGGATGTACGCAGGAATGTTCTAAGCTTATCTGTGCGACACAGAGAATAAAACAGAAAGAATAAGAGTGTTAAAAAAGAGAGAGTGAGATAACGACAGAGAGAGAGAGAACTTCCAGAGAGGGAAAGCGACGTAAAATCTGGGGAGCTAAGTGATTGACTGAGGGATAAGAGGAGGAAAATCTTAAGGTAAAGGGGAAAGTCATGTGACTCGGCCTGTCTCTTTTAGTCTTTTTCTTTCCTTTTCTAACATCTGCTTTGTTTGCTTAGGTGTTATTTCATCTACTAACAAGCTGTACTCAACGCCTAGGTAAGGGATCTAAATTAATAGGTAGAACCGGGGGTGTTTTATACAAGTGTAGAGTAGTTTTGAATATATATATATATATACTCAGTCATGGATAAAGAAAGAGAGCATGTTTTTATTCTTGTACAACAACGATTTGGACGTACTGTGTTGGGTGAAAGATGGAAGTACATAGGTTCTGCAACTGTTGTGTGTTGTTGATAAAAATAATAGTTTATTTTACAAGAGTTGGTCTGAAAGCTCAGGAAATGCTCGAGCTAGTTTTTCTACAAAAAAAATGTCCGGGGTGTTATTTGTTTTTTTTAAGGCCTGGAATCTATCTTGTTGTATATTAAAAAGCCCGAAGATGTTTTATTTAAAAAGGGAAGTCTATTATAAAAAGACCCAGGTAGAGACCTTTCATTTGAAGGGCCGGATGGCTCAAACCTCTTTAGCCGAGAAGTTCCTTTTTTAAAAATGTCTGTTGCAGTTTACAAAAGAGCCCAGACAGGGATTTTACAAAATACCCGGAGTGTATGCAAAAGACCCAGGGTGTCTGTTTATTTTAAGGACCCGATATTTCTTTATAAAACGCCAGGGTGTTGTGTTTCTAGGTCCAGGATGTGTTTTCTGGTTTGGTGACAAACTGTCCATTCTATTTCCATCCAACCTGCCCGGGAAATGCTTACAAAATGCTCTGAAAGTTTATTTTAGTTCTTTTAATGGGATTACATAAATAAGAAAAGAAACTTTGTATAAGTTGTTGGACTTGCTCATTATTTCTATTATGACAACGTTGCCTTATATATATGACAGTTGAAATCCATGTAATGTCTTTATTTTATTGGCATATTCAGATTATGTGGTATATGATTGTCATGAAAGCATATGAGACATCTTCATGTCATGGGAATGAGGAATCTAATAATGAAACGATCGAAATGACCAAAATGAAACTCATACCCAGAGGTGGTCCTATGAACGGGTGACGGTACCGATCACAGTGGGATAGTGCAAGCCACCATTGTAAGGAGTGGGCGGTATCCCTGGCGTGACACAATATACGCTTGACCGGGTCCTGGTGCAAGGAGCACAGGACAGTTCCATAGAAGGGGAGGGGACGCACAACTCTGCTTTGGGGGATAGAACAGAGTAACGAAAAGACATCTCTATCGACCTCTATCGAACCGGAAAAGAAAAGAAAAGAAAAGTTCAAGTGTGGTTAAGTGTTGCATAAAGAAAGTAAAAGAATGGGAACCAATACATCATCATTGCATTGCATGCAACACAGAATGTTATACTGTTAATAGTTATAAATGCTTCATGCTTATGATTACCTTCTTATATATATGTATAACATGTCCCTTTCCCCCCTTTACTGAGTCTGTAAGACTCACCCCTTTATCTTTTTAATTGTCTTGTATGTACTATGGTTGCGGACCCTGGATATAGCAGATGTTGACCTTTATGAGTGAAGAGTACCTGGATGTTGACCTATACATTCTAGTGATTACGGTGTGGACATATGTTATGGATTCATATGAAGTTTTTGTGGAATGTGAGTCACAGTGGTACTATAAGGAACCTCCAGAATTTTCTGTTGTGGAGCTAGTTGAGGATGTTCCTATATCACCATCATTGCCGCTAGAAGATATCGGTGAAAATGTAATAATTGACCTAACCTCTGACACTGAGTCTAGGGTTGACTAGAGATTCAGTCGTCATCTTTTTGGGTTCCTGTGATAGTTGTACAACTGTTGGGGTTTGTGGTGGTAGTATGGAAGCAGTAGACAGCTTCTACTTTTGTTGTACTTATTTTCTTTTTCTACTGTTTTCCTTTAGACGGATGTTTTGTGAACTGTAACTCCTACCTCTTGTTTATATTGTACATTCTTTTACTTAGTGTTTAACTGCTATGTATGGTATGTTATATTGTTCTTCTAAAACGGATATATATATCTATATTGCATTTGTTTTATCCAATAAAATTTTCAAAGTTTCCGCTAAGCTTTTTCAACGTCAAAACTCATAGGATCTTTCGTGCCGTAATCCTCATTTGTGTGCATACCATCGCTATAGGTGAGCCTAGGGGGTAAGTACGGGCACGGGGCGTGACAATACTTGAGAGACTAAAATTCCAAAAGTGTAAATTACATAAACATGTACGACAATTAAGCAGTTTTATGTAAATTCGTAAATCTTTAAGCATGTCAAACATAAAAAAAACATTACACATTTAAAAATAATAATAACCAAACATTGAAAGCTTGAAAACATTTCAA
Organism: Myrica gale; assembly: GCA_963930655.1. Taxonomy (NCBI): domain Eukaryota; kingdom Viridiplantae; phylum Streptophyta; class Magnoliopsida; order Fagales; family Myricaceae; genus Myrica; species Myrica gale. The sequence goes on along the minus strand of OZ005606.1, from coordinate 7,507,179 downwards.
TTATAAGTTTTTCCATAACATAATAGTTTTACAAGCAAACAAACGGATCAAATCATACTGTAAATAATAGTGATCAAGATAGACCACATCCGTTCAAGCTCGGTACGCAAATAAATCAATATCTTGTTCCTTTGTTATTTTCAAAAAATTATCAAAATAGAAAACAAGAGAAATAATGAATAAAATCAATACAAATGAAATTAAAACTCAGTATTAGAGGGGAAGATTGTATGTTACTATAAATGAAGATAAAGTTATGATAATATAAAACTACTATTATAAATATTCTTGATTTTAATGACATTTGGATACTATTTTAATAATAATAATAATAATAATAAAAGCTCTAAATGAAAGTCTTTTAATTTGTAAGTCATAGAAGTATACTCATTTGACTATATATTCTCTACTGAGTATTATTCCTACATGTATAACATATTATCAGTAGTGAAAGACCTGTAACCTTTAGTTGATAAGTTTATAGGTTATTCATAATAATGTTTCGGAGAAAAGTCACTTTAACTCTAACCATCGATGAAATTTTAAATATGCATATAAACTACTAATTTTGACATATTAAACTCTCTAATTTTTACAATTAATTAAATTTTAATTTGAAAATAAAATTTGACGATTAAAATCATGTCACATGACTCATTTATAATACGCTTGACACGAGTTTGATAATTTGTTAGATGCACAAATTGATGAAATTTGAGAGTTACTGAACTCAATCTATCAAAAGCGATACTTGAGACCTTGTTTGAAATTACTTTGATAATTTTGTGACTTTTTTCCTAATTTCTCATAACACACGTGGTAAAGGGAGCAAGAAAATATACAACAAATAAATTAGTAACAACGAAAAAATAAAATTTTTCTTGTTCCCTTTGTTTTAAAAAAACAAATTAGTGACATATTGAGAATTGTACCAACAACATATTATTTTTTATTTTTTATTGTAAGCATACCAATAAAATATATATATATTCTCAATATACAATCGACCTAAAAGTGCATGGAATTTTTGTAGCAAGTACTCTTTGGTGTTGCTTCGTGGAGCTAACAACAGATCTAGAAGAGCCCTTTTCTTTTGGGTCTCGCAGGCTCCATGTCAGTAGAGCCCAAACCCAACCAAGCAGGTCCGGATTTAGAACGTCAAAGGGCACAAGAAAGAAAATTACTTATTAGTGCTTAACAAAATCTGATCGCATGTCGGATCGGACTACAAAATCATATTGAATTTGCAGTCTAGTTCGATCTTAATTTAGTAAATTCGGTCCAGTTTGGAGTGGACCGGTTTTAGATGTGGTCTAGATTGGATTGCATTTATTAATATAAATAAATAAAAATATTTTTTAATACAAAATACAAACTTAAAAAGTTTAGTTTTAACCTAAACTAAAACTCTGCATTCTGGCATGTCATTCTCCTTTCGAAATTAACATAAAAAATTAAAAAATAAAACCGATCGGGACTACTTAAATGGTCCGGACCGAATCGCATTAGACCGAACCGGACTACTTATAAGTGGTCCAATCCGTTCTTATCATTTATGTACAACTGAACCGTCCAAAAAATGAACCGAATTTTTGATTTTACAGCACTATTACTTACCCAAAAATAAAATATTCCAGTTCACCAACAAATAGGGTACTTTTGAGCTTGGAAAACAAAAATAGGGCTTTTTGAGAAAAGTAATATAAAATTCGGCCCTTTGGAATACATTTAGAGTGGGTTTGTGTTGTAAAATTTTTGGTATTGAGTTTAGTGTTGATATTGGGTTTAGTGAAAAAGTGAAGAGAGAGGTGATTTTTTTATATTTTTTGTAATTTTTTATATTTTTTGATGGGAGAGAGAGAAAGATTATATTGTAATATTTTATTGTGGGTTGGTGAAATATTTTGTGAAATTTTTGGTGGCAAACACACTCTTACATTGAACCTACGCGGCAACTTAAAAAGTCATTTCCCCCATGGAGACGGACCAAGTGGACAAGCGTTCACCGCCGTGGAAGCTCCCTATCCCGTATGACAAAAGTCCAGTTCCACTGCTGCGTTTGCGGTGTAAAACCGAAAATATTACAATATAATTTTTTTACTATAAAAGATATAAAAAATTACATCTCTTCACTTTTTCACTAAATCCAATACCTAAACTTTTACAAAATAAATCCACCTTAAAAAATAAAGATACAAATTAATACAGAGGAAAATCGTAGAATTAATTTTTAAATTTTAAAAAACCACCTAATATAACCTATATAATGGTCTTCAGCTCCTTTATTCGTCGTCACTTTAGGGTTTTCGTTTCACTCATCCTCTCCCCTCGTGATTCAACCCTAATTTCGTTAACTTCTATTAAAATTCACTGATACAGAACGTAATTGTGTAGATTGTAGGTTATATTTCTCCTCTCAATTATTGTTTGGCTGATTGGAATTTTAATTGTACTGCGAAGAAGAAGAAGAAAAATAGGTATTTAGGGTTTCGAATTGGGGGGCTTTCGTGGCTTATTCCAGCTGATTTGACAACAAGGCTCGTGAAGGGCTTCCCAATACGGTGCCGGCAGATGCAGCGTTGTACCGGATCTTGTAGCGTGTGATCGCCCCGCCCGCCCAGGGGTGGCGAGCGAGTCTTGAATCCGAGGGGTTGGCGCTTTTGTATGGAAACTCGGAGCCGGAAGCGGGCGGAGGCTACCTTAGCAGCGCCTTCTTCTTCTTCATCTGGTCCCACTACCCGTTCCTCCAAGCGTGCACGCCTCCCCTCCGCCACTTCATCGTCCTCCTCCAACCCCACTGCCACCGCTCAATCCTCGATATCCACTCGCTCGCGCGCCGCAAAAGGTCACGATCAACAGCTACACCAACCAGCTCCGATGGACTCCATCACCGAATCATCTGGGTCACGCCGCCGTGGCCGAAACTCGGATAGGGACAATTCGGATAAGGGGAAGGAGAAAGAGCATGAGGTTAGGGTTAGGGATAGAGATAGAGATAGGGATAGGGAGAACAACCGGAGCTTGGGGTTGAATGTGGACGCCAGTGGCTGTGGCGACGACGATGATAACGACAGCGAGGGTGGCGGCGCGGGGATTCTGCATCAGAATCTTACCTCCGCCAGCAGTGCCCTCCAGGGGTTGCTCAGGAAGCTAGGGGCCGGGCTGGATGATCTGCTGCCTTCATCAGCGATGGGGTTAGCCTCGTCTTCGCACCAGAGTGGGCGGCTGAAGAAGATTTTGTCTGGGCTGAGGGCCGAAGGGGAGGAAGGCAGGCAGGTTGAGGCGTTGACACAGCTGTGCGAGATGCTCTCAATTGGGACCGAGGAGTCGCTTAGCACGTTCTCCGTAGATTCCTTCGTCCCCGTTCTCGTGGGGTTGCTCAATCACGAGAGTAATCCGGACATTATGCTCCTTGCTGCGAGGGCACTGACTCATCTGTGTGACGTGCTTCCGTCATCTTGTGCTGCGGTTGTGCATTATGGTGCTGTTTCATGTTTTTGTGCGAGGTTGCTTACCATAGAATATATGGACCTAGCTGAACAGGTGGGTTTTCTGTCTACGAATCTATTTGGATCAGTAGGGAATGCTGAAAATAGGATTTTTTTTATAATATACTAAGATCAGTAGTGTCAAACTTATCTGCTTTCGCTAAATATAGCCGTCATCATTTTACTTTAGTTGGAAGCTAATAAATCTCCGACCTTAGCATTATTTCTCTGAGGCTTATGGAGCATTGCTCAAGCACTGCATTATGAAATTTATGGTTTATCATGTTGTGAAACAGTCTCTACAAGCTCTGAAGAAGATTTCTCAGGAACACCCAACTGCCTGTTTAAGAGCTGGTGCTCTTATGGCAGTGCTTTCGTATCTCGATTTCTTCTCCACTGGAGTTCAGGTACCTCAAATTAGTAAAATTTTGATGTGTTACCTCGGTTCACTTTGCTAAGATAGAAGGAACCCCATTTTTCATTTCAGACCTTCATTAGTAGTTATTGTTTCCGCTATATTATGTTTCAGCGAGTGGCCTTATCTACTGCTGCGAATATGTGCAAGAAGCTCCCTTCAGATGCAGCTGACTTTGTGATGGAAGCTGTCCCCTTATTGACTAACCTTCTTCAGTATCACGATTCAAAGGTGATGGCTGTTATTTCACAGTTTGCGGAATTAAGGAATTCTGTTCTGGGTTGAGTTCCTCTTCATTGTGTGCAATATGTGTTTCTAGGTGTTGGAACATGCTTCTGTTTGTTTGAATCGAATTGCTGAAGCATTTGCATCATCACCGGATAAATTAGATGAACTTTGCAATCATGGTTTGGTTACGCAAGCTGCCTCGCTTATTTCAACCAGCAATTCTGGCGGTGGACAGGCATCTCTCAGTGCTCCAACATACACAGTAGGTGTAGTTTGAGTCTTCAAATTTGATGCTTGTGTATATTGGGGGTTTCATTAATAGTGTGGATTCAGGTTTAGCTGAATCAAGCTGAGTCAATGAATGTTGGAGGTTCTGATTTTGACTTATGAGCATGCAGGGTTTGATTCGACTACTTTCCACTTGTGCAAGTGGCTCTCCGTTAGGAGCCAAGACACTGCTTCTCCTTGGAATCAGTGGCATACTTAAAGATATTCTAGCAGGTTCAGGCATATCAACTAATGCATCAGTTTCTCCTGCGTTAAGTAGACCGGCAGATCAGGTATGGCTGTTTCTTTGGTAGTTTTAGCTCTAGCCATAAATTTTGTTTTCATTGCTGTCTGGTTGTATCAAAAGATTTGATTTTTACCTTGTTTGGATGATTTATCAGAATTGCTTTTTCACCGCTTTGAGGGACTCATCTTACCTCCACTGATTTTTCTCCTCAATATTGGATTTCCTCTATGGATTTATTTATTTATTTGAATTACTTGTCATATATATATTGAGGGCTTATATCAGTCTTGAAACAGAGCTATTACCTTGTTTTTCTGAGTTTGGATTCTTCTGATATTCATTTACTATGTAGATCTTTGAGATTGTCAACCTGGCAAATGAGCTTCTACCTCCATTGCCACAAGGAACCGTCTCCCTCCCACCTAGCTCCAATTTATTTGTTAAAGGACCTGTTATTAAGAAGTCTTCTGCTGGCAGTTCTGGGAAGCAGGAAGAAACTAATGGAAATGTTCCCGAGGTTTCAGCTCGAGAGAAATTATTGAATGATCAGCCTGAGCTTCTTCAGCAGTTTGGAATGGATCTCCTTGCTGTTCTGATACAGGTAAGTTTTTGGTGCACCTAGGTAGTTTCTGATTTTCTTTCACTGGTTTCTGCTCGTGAATAATAGCAATGGTTGTTTATTTGAAAAACAGATCTATGGTTCCAGTGTGAATGGTCCTGTTCGTCACAAATGTCTCTCAGTTATTGCAAAGTTAATGTACTTCAGTTCTGCGGACATGATTCAGTCTTTATTAAGTGCGACGAACATATCAAGGTATTCAACTTTAATCGATTACGGTTTCTTGATATCCTAACGGAGTGTGCAGAGATACTTATCTTTACTCCATTGTTTGCTTTGCTCTGGTAGTTTCTTGGCTGGTGTTTTAGCATGGAAAGATCCACATGTCTTAGTTCCAGCCCTCCAAATTGCTGAGATTCTTATGGAAAAGCTTCCTGGGACTTTCTCCAAGATGTTTGTCAGAGAAGGTGTGGTACATGCGGTGGACCAACTTATCTTAGCTGGTAATCCAAATTCCATTCCTGCACAAGCATCTTCCACAGAGAAGGAGAATGATACTGGCACTGGAGCATCATCACGCTCTAGGCGTTATAGACGACGGAGTGGAAACACCAATCCAGATGGAAATGCTGTGGAAGAATCTAAGAATCCTGGTTCAGTGAACATTGGATCCCCTCCAAGTTCGGTGGAAATTCCTTCTGTCAACTCGAATCTTCGGATGGCAGTCAGTGCGTGTGCTAAAGCTTTCAAAGACAAGTACTTCCCTGCAGATCCTGGTGCTGTTGAAGTGGGAGTTACAGATGATCTCTTACAATTGAAGAATCTTTGTATGAAGTTGAATGCTGGTGTTGATGACCAAAAGACTAAAGCAAAGGGGAAATCTAAAGCTTCTGGGTCCCGCTTGCCTGATAATGCTGTGAATAAGGAAGATTATGTGATTGGGGTTATATCTGAGATTCTGGCAGAACTAGGCAAAGGGGACGGTGTATCCACTTTTGAGTTTATTGGTAGTGGTGTTATTGGTTCTTTGCTGAACTACTTTTCTTGTGGCTACTTCTCTAGGGAGAAAATTTCAGAAGCTAATCTGCCCAAGCTTCGCCAACAAGCCCTTAGAAGATTAAAGTCGTTTATTGCTGTTGCACTTCCTTCCAGTGTTGCTGAAGAAAGTGTAGCTCCAATGACTGTCTTGGTTCAGAAGCTTCAAAATGCTCTGTCTTCCTTGGAGAGGTTCCCTGTTGTGCTGAGCCATTCATCTAGGTCATCTAGTGGGAGTGCGCGCCTCTCCTCCGGTCTGAGTGCTCTGTCGCAACCTTTTAAGTTGCGTCTCTGTAGAGCTCAAGGTGAAAAATCTCTACGTGACTATTCGTCTAATGTTGTACTAATTGATCCCTTAGCAAGCTTAGCAGCTGTTGAAGAATTTCTTTGGCCCCGAGTTCAGAGAGGTGAGTCTGGTCAGAAGTCCTCAACATCTGCCGGGAATTCTGAGTCTGGAACTACACCTACCGGAGCTGGTGCTTCTTCCCCATCTACTTCTACTCCTGCTTCCACCACTCGCCGTCATTCTACAAGATCCAGATCATTTGTTAACATAGGAGATGTGTCTAAAAAGGATCCATCACAAGAGAAAAGCACAAGTTCATCAAAGGGAAAGGGTAAAGCTGTTCTGAAACCTGCTCAGGAGGAGGCAAGAGGACCTCAAACAAGAAATGCTACTCGTAGAAGGGCAGCTCTAGATAAAGATGCTCAGATGAAACCTGTAAATGGGGACTCTACTTCTGAGGTAGTTGCTATTCCTTTTGGATAGAAAGACCTGGTGATTGGGAAATAGAAGACACTAAATTAATCGTAGAAAATACTTTCTTTTATGTGTTATTTTCCTGCTACCATGGTTGTTATAGCTGTTTGTTTTTTTCCCTCATGCCAAGGGTTGTGAGTGTGACCTTCATTTTGTGTGTGTGTATCATAAGATACAATTGAATGTTAGAATAAGGTTGAGTAAAAATTGAAAACTGTCATTAGAAGTTGAAAGATGAAATGGAATATACGTGCCAGAATTATCTGGCACACTGTGTTGGTTAAAATTGCCTCGGTGTTTCTCATTGACGGGTAAGGAAAAAATTATTTACATCACCTTTTAGCATGGGAATTTGAAGTGTAATAATTAGCTCCATCATTCATATCTGATGAGGAAGTTCGTAGTCCTACCCGAAATTGATTTTGTTGCTATAATGATGATGATATTCTCTCTCTCTCTCTCTCTGTCTTTTCCCCTTTAAAAACTACAGATTTTTAACTCTCTCCTCCCATTAGTGTGAGTTTGCATTTTCTTTTCTGTCTAACCTGAAATGATTGTTCACTACTCATAGGCTTGAGTAACATCGATTTTTTTTAATCTACTGTGGAGCATATTCAATTCTGTTATTCTATGAAGTGTGGGATATGATTGTAGGCTTGTTAGAGTATTTTACGAGATATGTATATTTCAGCATTGGGCTGCTTGTGGTTGGTTGAAAAATACATGATCTGCTTGGTTTGACAATGGTACCTGCTTTAAAATTTGAGTAAAGCTAGAAACAAGAGATGGGTATTTTAGCAGCTTGCGAGGGGTACTTCATAATTTAAATGTTGTTGAGGTCTTCTCTCTCTCTCTCTCTCTCTCTCTCTCTGTGGGCCTTTCAGAGGTTGGTGGGGTTGGGGGCTAAGTAGTCGGTGTAAATGATATTTCACCTACTTATTCTCCCAGGTGTATGTTGTGTCAATAAAGTTGACCTTGCTAATTGTAGGTCCTCTGCACTCTCTGCGATCCAACCAAAATATTTTATATTTCTTTTTATTTTATTTGTTTGAGAGTAGAAATTTTCTTCCCTTAACATTTTGAACCATCTGCACAGGATGAGGACTTGGATGTATCCCCTGTTGAGATTGATGAGGCGTTGGTGATTGAAGATGATGATATCTCAGATGATGAGGATGATGACCACGAAGATGTGGGTTTTCTGGATCTTCTAATTTTTTTGGTAGTTTCTTCAGAGTTAGATGATTCCCACTCCACATCCTTGGTTTATGCTTCTCTGACTAGCATATGAATTTTTGCTGATTTGATCATCTTTGTTATTTTCTCAGGTGCTGAGAGATGATTCTCTTCCTGTGTGCATGCCTGACAAAGTACATGACGTAAAATTGGGTGACTCAGCCGAGGATGGTTTTGTTGCTCCACCAGCAAGTGATAGCCAGACTAATCCACTTTCTGGTTCTAGCAGCAGAGCTGCTATGGTTAAGGGTTCTGATTCTGCTGATTTTAGGAGTGGTAATTCTTATGGATCAAGGGGTGCAATGACATTTGCTGCTGCTGCCAAGGCTGGTCTTGGATCTGCTGCTGGTAGAGGAATACGGGGAGGTAGAGATAGGCAAGGACGGCCCTTATTTGGAAGTTCCAGTGATCCTCCAAAATTAATCTTCACTGCTGGTGGGAAGCAGCTTAATAAGCATTTGACTATCTATCAGGCTGTTCAGCGACAGCTTGTAATGGATGATGATGATGATGAGCGGTATACTGGAAGTGACCTCATATCTAGTGATGGAAGCAGACTGTGGAGTGATATTTACACTATTACATACCAGAGGGCTGAAGGCCAAGCTGATAGGGCTTCTGTTGGAGGATCAAGTTCTAATACTGCATCAAAATCTATGAAATCTGGTTCTGCTTCCAGTTCTAACTCTGAGGCACAAGTGCATCGAATGTCACTTGTAGATAGTATCTTGCAGGGAGAACTTCCTTGTGATCTGGAAAAATCTAATCCTACTTTCAATATATTGGCTCTTTTGCGTGTATTAGAGGGTTTGAACCAGCTTGCCCCTCGTTTGAGAGCCCAGATGGTTTCCGATGACTTTGCTGAGGGAAAAATCTCTAGTCTGGATGAGCTGAGCACAACTGGTGCCAGGGTTACTTCGGAGGAATATATCAACAGCAAGCTTACTCCCAAATTAGCTCGTCAAATTCAAGATGCGCTTGCATTGTGCAGTGGTAGTCTTCCTTCATGGTGCTACCAGTTGACGAAAGCATGTCCCTTCTTGTTTCCTTTTGAGACCCGGCGACAATACTTCTACTCAACTGCCTTTGGGTTATCTCGTGCTTTATATCGTCTTCAGCAGCAGCAAGGTGCTGATGGTCATGGATCAACAAATGAAAGAGAGGTAAGGGTCGGGAGGTTGCAACGCCAAAAGGTACGTGTCTCCAGAAACCGCATTTTAGATTCTGCTGCAAAAGTAATGGAGATGTATTCTAGCCAAAAGGCTGTACTTGAGGTAGAATACTTTGGTGAAGTTGGCACTGGATTGGGTCCCACCCTTGAATTCTACACACTTTTAAGTCATGACCTCCAAAAAGTTGGACTTGGAATGTGGAGAACAAATTCTTCCTCAGGTACCCCTTCAATGGAAATTGAAGGAGATCAACAGAAGAATGCAAAAGCTAATAATGCTGATGGGGACATTGTCCAAGCCCCTCTTGGGTTGTTCCCTCGTCCTTGGTCTCCAAATGCTGATGCTTCTGATGGTAGTCATTTTTCTAAAGCCATTGAGTATTTCCGGTTGGTAGGGCGTGTGATGGCCAAAGCTCTTCAAGATGGACGCCTATTGGACCTGCCACTGTCGACAGCGTTTTACAAGCTTGTGCTTGGTCAAGTAAAGCTTATTGCCTTTTGAAAACAATTGAACCTTCCTTTGGTCGAATTTTCTTGTTGCTATTTAGTTGTATTTCTGTCTTGGTCAAGAGATTCAGTCTTCCAATCCATTGCAGGAGCTTGATTTGCATGATGTTCTTACATTCGATGCTGAGTTGGGGAAGACTTTGCAAGAATTGCATGTGCTTGTTTGCCGGAAACAATATCTAGAGTCAAGTAGCGGTGCTAGTAGGGATGCAATTTCGGATTTACGCTTTCATGGGGCTACAATTGAAGATCTATGCTTGGATTTTACACTCCCTGGTTATCCTGACTACATTTTGAAACCTGGAGATGAAAATGTAACACAACTTATGTACAAAGCCTATGTTTTACATGTCATCTGTCCCCTTCCCCACCCCCTTCTTCTTCCAGTGAAGATATGCCTGACATATTCCTGTTTCTAGGTTGATATTTATAACTTGGAGGAGTATATTTCCTTGGTAGTTGATGCTACTGTCAAGTCTGGAATAATGCGGCAAATGGAAGCATTTAGAGCAGGCTTCAATCAGGTTAAGTGGCTATTCTTATCTTGATTTGGCTGGTAATTCGAAGATTGTGTTGTGTTTTATATTGATGGACCTGTTCAGGATTTCTTTGTACTGCGTTAGTCACTATTGGGTTTATCTGAATGTTCTATGTGCCAAGGTAGTTGATGCCAGTTGCTTTGTGTGGTGCTTAGACTATCTGGTGTGACATCTGTCGGGGAATTGTTTCCAAATTCTCCAACAGTTAAATTTATGGAATTAGAAGTCTCCTTTGTACCGTAATTCCACATCTGTGCAGTGTGTTAAGTCGGATGTAGGATCACTGCTGACTATTTGATTCTTCTCTCGAGAAGGGGGAAATTTAGATTTGGTTTATTTGCGCTGATGTCTGTTGTGAAGGTCTTCTAATGGGTGTACAGCCACTTATGTTCTTAGAGTCATTGATACATTTTTTTTTGGGTTAAGTAGTCATTGATACATTTGTTTAAAGCCTGTTCAGTGTCTTAAAATGGGAAATTAAATATGGTATTATCATTGTTAATATTGGAATTCATAGAATGTGAGTGGTCCTGCTAATCTGCGGTGCATTAGGCTTTCATTGGCATATATTAACCTTCAGCGTAATGACATGCTTTTATAGACACACTGAGTCTAATTGTGATTCAGTTTCTATTTCTTCTCTCTTCCTTGGCTGATAACAAGTTCAGCCTTCTCTTTCCTTTCCCCTCTCTTCTTTGCATGTGCCACAACATTTGAGTCGGAATTTTGATGAAGTATGGGCAATGTTAGGGAAGCAGATGTAGGTGGTGGCTTGTGTGATGGTTGTCCAATGAATATTCTTGGTGCTGATTGCAATACATGCCAATGTATTACTCCCTAAATAAATCGTAATCCATCCAACTTTTTCAGGCCTTTTTACCCTAAATCCATAGGACTTTGATTTTCATAAAATACATAATTTTAGGAAAATTCCAGGAGCACTTACCGAAAACTAAAATTCCAGCAGCTAAAAGTACTGTTTTCAGCCCATAGCACTCTTTAAATTCTTTAAACTCAAGTTTTTTGAGCCTGATTCGGACCTTAAGCCCTCAACTTCCGTTTTGAATGATTTAGAGCTTTGAAGCCTGTACACGATGGTGATATCTTTAAACTTGGTAATGGTGAGGAGGGTAGGGGTGGCAGAAATTGGGCTGGGGCAAGGTCTTGGTTGTGGATTGGAAAACTAGGAGGGGAAATACTTTCTTAATTTTCGGCAGAAAAAAAAAGGTAAGAGGCTATGACGGGGGAATGCAAGTTGATGAAAAGAGAGATATTATGGAACAAGCGCGAGGAGACGCACTTTAGTCCAAGTATGGAATTAAAAGAGACAAAATTGCTTGTTCTTTTGTCCATCGGTCCTTCTATTCAAACTCATTATCTTACTTATCATATTTCTCTTGTTTTAATCGTAGAATAGGTTCTTGTTGTCATGTTTATCCTATCTTTCAATGTTGTCTTGCAGATATGCTCGTCTTTTTTTTTTTCTCTATTTTGGAGTTGCAAAATTTAATCATGAGCTGACACAGACTTGTCCTTGCTGCATACAATCAGGTCTTCGACATCTTATCTTTACAAATATTTACTCCGCAAGAATTGGATTATTTGCTTTGTGGCCGCAGAGAGCTATGGGAGGTAATTCTCTCTTATTTGTGTATTAACAGATTTGGCACTTGACATTATTGGAACCTTTTTTTTAGAAGTCGTGGTTGTATATTAATTTCTTACTCTTGCAGGCTGAGACACTTGCTGATCATATAAAGTTTGATCATGGATACACTGCTAAGAGCCCCGCAGTAGTTAATGTATGCTTCTCTTCCTAGATTTGGAAGTCAGTTCTCTAGAAATGGATTTTTTTTCTTGTTTCTACATGATCCTTATGATTTTTTTTTGTGATGTTATCAGTTAATGGAGATTATGGGTGAATTCACACCAGAGCAGCAGCGGGCCTTCTGCCAGTTCGTCACTGGTGCACCTAGGCTCGCGCCTGGTGGTCTGGCAGTGCTCAATCCAAAACTTACCATTGTGAGAAAGGTACAGCATAGTTGGTGTACATTAAAATGATATCTGTCAATTTTTTTTATAGGTATTTTCTATTTAACATAGAATGTTTGATATTGCTGATATATATGATGCTTAAACAAGTCCTAATGCTTGGATATCTTGGGTGCAGCATTCATCGACGGCAGGTAACACAGCAACCAATGGTACTGGGCTTTCAGAATCAGCAGATGATGACTTGCCAAGTGTAATGACATGTGCGAACTACCTGAAGCTTCCTCCTTACTCGACAAAGGTAAGCAGAATACAATAAAATTACGTTGCTGATAGTTTTAAATTTATCTTTCTTGTCCAGTTACTGATGATTGATTTACCTTCTAAACAGGAGATTATGTACAAGAAGCTTCTTTATGCAATCAATGAAGGGCAAGGATCTTTTGATTTGTCATGAGTTTTTGAGGCTAACCAATCGACCTTGTATATTGTATCAGAGCATTGGTTCTCTTGCCTGCGATAATTTTGATGTTGAAAGTCAAATAATGGCATCATCTTTTTAGGTGCTTTTCTAAACTAAAGCAAATCGAGGTCAGTGCCAATCATCTAATGGCGACTATATACTCCATTTTTTTGTTGGGGCTGCTGTGGTTGAAGTCTTCATATTTTATGTTCTATGCCCATCTGCTACTGAAATATTTTCTTCTGGGAATTTATTAATCTTTCTCCAAAACGGCAACATTAGTGCATTTCCTCTGTGATTTATCTTTTTTGCCTTTTGATTTCATAGTGTGTATGTTGGTTGTCATAAATAAACAATAACAGAACTGTTTTCAGGTTGGATCGCGGTATTTGCAGGAGCTGTAAAGGAAATTGGAGAGCACCTTTTCAGCTGCTTGGGCTTGTAAATAAACAGGAAATTGTTATTTTTTTAAAAAATATTCAGCTCATGGTGGTAGATTATACATGTATGGTATGAAATGTTGGAAGGGAAAAATAAATAGTTTTGATGAATATTAAGGCTTCTGGTTTTATTGAATTTCTAGGATTTTGCATCCTAATTTTTTGGGGAATCTTTACTTCTAGTCTCCGAACTGCCATTCGAATGTCATTTATTGATCTAAATTACGAATTTCATTACAACATTCATTAATGTCCGCAAACTAGTAAGATCTTACAGTTGAAATATGTATAAAAAATAAGTTATGAGGTACAATATTAATGGTTGGATGTTAATATCATGACAGGGTGAAATGGATGCATTTATATAAACGGTTGACAGGTGAACGTGAATGTATTATCTAAATCTTATGACAAGTGAACATGAAAAAATTTTGATCGTTTGAACTATATTTTCTCTAATTGTTTTCTTGTCACGTTTAGTGTACTGGTCGGTCTTTTGGAGTGTACTGGTCGGTCTCAATTATAGCCGAACTTTTTGTTGGGTGTTGAAATGCATGATACAATTCTCGGGTGCATTGTTATCCATCAAGCAGGCGAGAAACCGACTGAGAAAAAAAAACAGGTGAAATAATAATAAATTTCGGAGTTTCCAAAATTTCTACTTCAATAAAATTACTTCATAAAATTCTCTCAATCCATCGAATCATCACTTTTCACTCTAAATAAATATAAAAAATTTATTCAAATTATCTCTCTTTTAATTTTTCACCAACTTCAACGTCCCAAAATATTTACAAGTAAACATCAGCAAAAAAAATTGGGAGGTTAGTGTGTGAACAGAGTAATATGCCGAAAGTAATGGTAGGTAGCATTTTTTTTTTCCATCCAAGTATTTTGGTAACATTGCTGGAAAACAGGATAAACTATGACTACTATAGACCTTGAGAAATGAAATTTTGTCGTGACTCGTGAGCAACCGAGCGCTATGCAACACCGACTGGAAATAGATAGTGTAGGCATGATTCACTTTAGAATTTGCACTTTTTTTAAAAAAAAATTAGAATTTGCACTTGGATTCGTGCACCTAACAAGAATTCGAAAGTTTCGTGTACTTGGGGAAAAAAGAAGAGGAATAATTTGCTCAATCATGGACCCATGAAAAGTTCCACGCGTAAAATCTTGTTGGTAGGTGTCTTGAAATAAACGGGCAATCTTCCATTGATTCAAGAGTGGCTTGAGGCTTTGATGGGACAAATGAAATCACCTTAAGGAGTGGCCCCAGTCTTGCAGCTTTACATAGTGGTTTCCGTTTCTTTACTCAAGTATCGAGTGGCATTCAGGTTTTTCGACCATGATTTTCTAAAATTTACGGTTACAATGCAACCTAGCGATAACTGCACACTATTTAATTTTTTTTTTCTAAATTATATTATGTAATTCGAGTAGAAACTTGTAGATCATATTCTTTACTTCCACCATATTATAATTCAAGATGATAATCTATACTTACTCATTAACTTTAGCAGAGAAGTTATACCAACTCTTTGTCACACCCCGGCCACAATAGAGCGTGGGTGGTGGTTGTGTGCCACGTCAAAATTTTGGTATAATAAAATAACTACAAAATAATCTATATCTCCCAACAAATAATTCATTTATACTATAATAAATATAAAAAATATATTTTGATGAAGCCATTTTTAACCGGCCTATCACATAAATCTACTGGGCCAAAAGCCCAAGGGAGCTAGACTCAAAGTCTAGTACTGTGATGGGTTGAAAGGTCCAAACTCTCATTCCTTCATCCTACAAGTAAATTAACACACTATAACTCGGAGTCCTCCCCGTAGGGGGATTTCTTCGATGTCATTGTCAGTCATCGTCATCTAATATACTTTCTTTTCTTGTTTTTTATTATCAATGAGAGTTTGAGAGAGAACTGCGTACGTCTATTTTCCTCTTCTATTTATCCATTTTCTTTCCTTTCTGGGCCGAGACTTCCCGAGCCTTGGCCCACTTTTTCCTTTTCTTTGATGTCAGTTTCTTTTCTTATCTCGTGCCTTCTGATTTTTTATCAGTGATATAAGACTTGCTCTTTCTTTTTTCCTTTCTTATTGGTCTGTAGTAAGGTGGTTTTTGTTCACCCAGTTAATGAGGAGATTTTATTCTTTCTAGTATCGATTGTGTCAGAAAATCAGATGATTAATCTCCTTCCTTATGCCTTACTTTTCACACTTGACGTGATTCATATTTAAGAATGTTGTTCAGCCTTTCTACAGGGTCAAGCTCTTAGTTCAAGAGGAACTTTGTACGTATACTGATGGGCTTGAATCCTTTCTCCTGGGGCCTTTGTGGACTTTTTGAGTTTGAAAAATATATCCTTATCATATTCAAATCATCTCTCCTCACTTTTTCACCAAGTCTCGTACCACAAAATTTTAACCACCCAAACTCACAAACACAAATGAATTCCTATGTCAAATTGGAGAGCTACTAGTTCGTCCATCCCTGGCTTTCTTCGGCATGTCTTCCACCTCAGCCCCCGTTATGAAGCAAGTTGCCACATTTTTCAAAAGTAATTTTTTATTTGGTCTTTTTAATATTCGTAATATTAAACTATTATAATTTGATTTATTTATAATTTCTTAAGCAACTCCAAATGTCCGAGCATTGACTGATTGAAACTATTTGCCCTCTTAGATTATGAAAACTCTCCCGTGATTTTCGACAAATTGTATATATATATATGCTTTGCATTTTTTTATTGTTTTATATTACTAATCCTTTTCAAATAAATTTCATAAAATTTTCCTTATTCGGTATGGGAAAGGAGACTGACGAGCATGATTCAATATCTCGAATCCGTTGAAGCTAATAGCCTGTTTATGCAGCGTGCATGAACTTCGCAATGTCTGTGGTACTCTTGAGTCCTTGAAATCTATATTGCAAGTGAACCTATTCTAATTTGGACTCCAATAGTTTTGAACGGACTTTGCTTGTAGATGCACCTTTTTCACCTTATTTTCTAAGCTTCCACATGCATGCACCCTTCGGCCTTCAGCATTCTAAATTCTCTGCACTTCTTTGTCATAACAGTATGAGAATTAATTACATTGTAATTCAATTTCTTTCTTCTTGAATGAATAACACGAAGAAAGCTGAATGTTAAAATGAACGTAAGTCTCATTTGCTAGTCAAAAAAGCAAAAAAAAAAATTGAATATTTCGATAACTGATCTCAAGTCTACTTTTGTATGCATTGAAACTACCATGAGCGTAAACTTCACTATTCGGACCCTGCATTGATCGCAAACACTCGTGAAACTCTCGGACCTGATCTTCTCTAATGCTTCTTGTGGCCGCACCTCACTTGTATAGCAAGTGCCTTCTGGATATCCGGACAACCATCGTTGTTCTTGATGAAAAGCTCTCGCTCCATCGGAACTGAACAGCTAGTTTTTCCTAAGCAATGCTGCTCAAAGCCCATAGCATCATAACAATTAGCATTCAATTTACTTGGCAAGTAAAACTAATTCATGTGACAGTGTAACATGTTGGAAACAATATGTTTTACCTGTTCAACAACCTCTTTTGTACTGGGAGCATTGCATGTGCCCATAACAAAGTTTCCACAGGCGCCATAAGGATCACCGAAGCTAGCAAACTCGACAGCAACAATCTCTCCGTGGTTAGGACACTTTAGGTGAGCTGCTGGCTTCACGACGTCCACCACAGGTCTGAATTTGCTGTCCTTCCTTTGCCATGACTTCACATGGGGCTGATAATACTCAGTTATGAGGCTACAGATAGTATTTCTGTTGACCAGTAGTATCTCAATTTCTTTCGGGTCCCCTTTCTGCTCCTCCAATACAACAAGGAGATTCTCTGTTGGCTTTATGTAGGATCTTGGGATATGGTACCTAACGAAATTGCAAATTGAGATCAAAAGAAACTCAGATTTTTAGTGTATGGAGAATTCTGTCAGCCTTAATGTGCAATTTAGGGGCGACTTTACTTACTCTGATTGAGAAGGCTTTCCAAGAGGAGAGAGGAAGGACATCCAGTGGCGGCCAATGCTTTTACCATTGACCCAAATCATTCCCTTGCCCATACCAGTCATCCTGATAGCAACGGGGTCATTTCCTTCAGGAGAATCAAAATATGTCTGCAACAAGAATATGCTCACTCATGTCAAGGCTGTTGAGATGCCACAGAAGTTGCATGCACCGCAGTGTCTCTTTTTTACTCTACAGTTAATTTGCTATTTCCGCTTGAAGTTTCTATTGTATGATTTGCCACTTTGACCATGTAAGTGGGTCACATGTTTGTCAGAGCGTACCTTATACCATGTAAGAGCAGGTCCTTGTCCATTGACATGCTTCCATTCTACCCTGTGTGATCCAGCCTGTGTGTAAACCTTGAGCTTTTCTCCTGATAGGCCAACCTGCGAAGTGGGTGGCGATTCCGTTACATCGCAGACACTTATTCGCTTTTGGATCACGCTCATGCTTATTTTAGCAGGGTTTCAGTGTTACAACTAATCGTAAGAGGTTTATTGGTACCTGATGCCCCCAACCATTGACTGTCAGATCGAGCGTTCCAGTGTTCAAACCAAGGACGGTTACAGCATGGGGACCCGCAAACCTGTGCTCCATGTAGGCTCCGCTATCCTTCTCAGGTAAAGAACAGCTTGTAAGTGCCTCTTTTAAAATCCCAACAACGTTGTACGATGGGAAGCTCGGAGCTACTTACTGGGAGTCCAACTGTCATGCCAAGCAGCGTTATATGGTTTACCCCGGGGAGGAAGCTCACGGCATTCTGAAAGACAAAGCTCTTCTCGTCATGGCTCCCATGTGCCGATCCTGAAAATCATAAGCACTTTAAGTAGGTAAAAGTGTTAAATGTCACAATAATGTTTGTGATGGACCGGTTGTGCTCACCAACATATTCACCGTTCACAAATGCATGCAAGGCATGGCCAAGACTTGCAACGCGTAGTACTGGGTGAATATCTTCCCGCAGTGGCAAGTCACGGGGATTCAATTCTATGCTGCAAGCAAAATATGAAAAACATGTGCCACATTAGCCTCATCAGTGTCAACTTCAAGCTTGGTTAAGTGCTAATCGTTGGAAAGATCTTGATAAACTTGGCCCAGAAGGTGCTTAAGCTTGACTTACCTAGTGGTGTACCACGCGTAGTCTGTGGTGTCCTTCAGCAAGCTATAGAGCTCTTTTGGAGTACGGGAATCAACTGGCAATTGTTCTACAGTTGGGATGGTTTCAGGGGACATCACCCATTTAAGATTCTTTGAAACCTTTGATTTCTTTAAGTTCCTTGCATTATGTTGAGATACAATCTGTTTTTATTTAAGAGAAGAAACCCTCAGACATTCTCTAGGTTTCAGCTACTATTTCTTCTATGCAATACATAGAGAAGTTTAAGAGACGAGGAGTTACTGTTTGTGTATTGAAGACCACAGTCTTGCAATCAGGGAGGATGCTAATGGAATGCGGTGGTAGGTAATATTCCTCACCCCTGAATTTAGCTGTTACTGGCATTCTGGAGTTATTGTTGGCCAAAAATGCAGCACAGATATTTGTTCCAGGCTTCTCGAATGTTCGAGCCTGCATGGCGGTCGGCTTAGTACATATTAGGGAACAGTGTGTAATTTGTTTGTCCAAAATTTTGGGGGTCCAAAATTTCCAACAAAACAAACATACTTCAAAATTTCCAACTTTTACACATACACTTCAAACTTTTCACAAACCCAAATAAACTTCAACATTCAAAATATTCCTAAAATTTTGAGAATATTCCCCAAAATTTCGGTAAACAAACATACCCGAACTTATAGTGCATGAATTCACTCTATTCAGGTGCATACCTCTGTATACTTGCCTAACATTTGGACATCATGATCACCCCAAAGCAAAGCCTTCTTGCATAGATGTAGGGCACTGTGCACGTCCCTAAGGTGACTCCATTTGGGTTCCCTTTGCAAACCTGCATTAGATTGGTAAGATCTCTATGCGAATCTACTACTCATCTCAAAAGCTTAAGCTGATAGGAAGATGAAGATTTTATTATTTGAATATATTCTCTAACACTCTCCCTCATGTGTGAGCCGAACTCTCATTTAATCAGGAGACCCAACACGTGCAATATTTTATTGAAATATGTTTGATACCATATGAATCTACCACTCATCCCAAAAGCTTAAGCTGATAGGAAGATGAAGATTTTATTATTTGAATATATTCTCTAACACCCTGTATGTTTGAACAACCTTAGCTTCCTAGGTTCATTTGAGATACTAGCTAAAAATCTTTACCATATTCGTCAAGAGGAGCTTCATCATAGTAGCGAGTTGTTGTAAAGACAGCGCTTGTCCTACCAAAGTTCGTCCCACCATGGTACTGCAAAGTATGATGTAAGCTTGTGTTTTCTATCAAGGAAAAAAACAGTTCATGCCAATTAATTGGTTCAAAAGGAGAAGTGCGAATATGGTCACTGATCTTCCTACCATGTAGTAGTTGACCAGAGTTCCGTTCTTTGAGAAGAAGCGGGCAACTGAGTATGCAATATCTTCTGCCGCTCTTTGAGATGGAGGGTCTCCGAATACTCTGTACCTGTAAGTACAAGTAATAATTGCAAAGCCATTAGCAATGCCTAGAAGCCGACAAAATAGTTTTGCAATTTAGTGTGGGAAACAAATTACCCAAGTTCTCTCTAGTTCTATCGATTACTCTAATGTATGTGGGAGTGTATCAGTATACTTGTTTATGGTGCTCTCTTCTTTTCTTGTTGAGTGACTTAATTATGGCCATACATGGCAATCATTGAGGTGTATATTACTTACTGAGCAGTCCAGTTCTCAGTCCATACAGAAGGCTTGTAGGGTTTGTTCGGGCCTGTGAAAGTGTCTCCGCAGTGCCTTCCATTGCATGCATTGATCTGCATGTCAAAGCGTGTGCTTTTTAGTCCGAAGATTGGAAAGACACATAAGACTTTGTCCTTTGTTGGTTTCTTAGCGCCCAATTCTGTAGATTTCAGAGACGTAATCTGAAGTGTCGAACATTAGTCGACCAAAGATTTTGCAAACTCACCACTGGATCAGGAGCATCCTTCTGCTTGCACATGATCCATGGAACTTCTGTTTTCATTCCCACAGCCATTCTTGCTGCCCACTGAACATATCTGTCTCCCAGATCTCTGTATGCCATTTGGATATGGTTGTATTCATTTTCAATCTGGGTCATATTATTGACGAATCCAATTAACAAGAAGGTAACATCTCTTATAATAATAACCAAAATCACTAGATCTGTGCAGCCAAACCTGCGATAAGATGATCGGGCCTCCTTGTGAAGCAAATAGTTTCTCATCTTTCATCTTATCTGTAATCATCCTCACATATTTCCTCATGTGGTACTGAAAATGGGAAGAACTCAGGTCAATAGAGCCCTAGAATTATTGCATTAGATCTCCCAAAAAGGTATTGCACCTTAAGTGGTGCAAAAGTGATACCTTGAAGGGTGCGTTATCAGAACGGAATATGATGTCAGGGACCTCTTTTAGCCAGTAAGGAAGTCCTCTGAAGATCACATTTGAACACAACAAAATTTTAGAGAGGCTTGACATTGCAGCAAGAAATCTTACAAGAGGAAGAAGCAAAGGAGAAATCAAAGACAAACCCGTGGTTCCATTCAGCTTGGATGAATGGCCCAACCCTGAGGGTCACATACATCCCTTGATCCGCTACCAGCCTTATGAACTTCACCAAATCATAGTTTCCTTGAAAATTGTACTGCATGCCGAAAAATTGGGACATCACTAATTAAGAGTACTTAGACAAACACGTACCAATAATTCTGGCAAATGAATACAAAATAATTTCTGTACGAAACACTTCTTCTAATTATTACCTGCCCTTGCACAGGCTCATGAATGTTCCAAAACACGTAGGTTTGAATCACATTCAAACCGCCATGTTTAGCTTTTGCGATAAGGTCCGGCCACATCTAAAACCAAGTTTTAAAACACTATCCATTAGTTTTGTCCATTGAAATTAACTCATACCTGATCAAGAAAACATTAAAAACCCAAAACACAAAATACGAAAAGGATAACTTGAGGTTGAAGTTACTTCTGAGGTGCTACGAGTGTAATGGATTGAACCCGAAAAGAGAAGCTCTCTTTTTCCGTTGATGATCAAAGACGTCCCATCATAGGTCACGGCCTGACGCTTATTCCCACCATGACCAACCGCGGCCGAGACCAAAATGTAAAGAACAGCGAGCAAAATTAGCACGCGGCTCGACAGCGCCATTAGAACCTCTCCTCAACTAGTTTAACCCAAACAAACGGCCAAACCTAGTTCGGAGATTCGTAGAATAATTGATAACTCCAATGAACACGGAACAAAAAAAGGAAAAATGGAAAGGAAAAAGAAGCGCTTGTGAGCCAATTGGGGGGGGGGGGGGAAGCCTCCTTAGAAGGAGGAGGTACCCAGCAGCTGAGAGTTAAGCTGCAATTGAAAAGGCTGAGATCGATATAGGGTCAAAGAAATGGGAGACACAAAGGGCTCCGAGGAATGCTCGGAGTTACTCTGAATTTCGGTTTCGATCTCTTGGTGTTCATTGCTTTAGTGGAGTTGTGTGCCTGTCTCATTTCCCTTAAGTTTTTTACTTATATGTGCTGTCGTGTTGCTATTCTTGGAGAGTTTCATGGGAGTTTGAACTAGAACCGGACTCGAGGGATTACCATGACGACCTTCTAACCATAACAAGAACTCGAAACTGGCGGGTACGTTATGGAACTTTTCTTACTCTCTGCATGCTGCACCCTGAGCCTCTGCGTTGCCACTCTAATAATCTAATTTTTTTTTTCTAAGCAATCTAATTTGCAACACCACAAATAATAATAACAACACCCTATTTTCTTTCTCGGATTATAATATAAATTTCATCATAATCTTTATGATATGGAAAGAAATTATACGTATCAAAGAGGGATTTTGTTTCATAGGATTCTTAATTCCATTGAAGCCATGAATAATATCATAATCAAATTTACGAAATTTGGATAATCAAATCTATAATATTTGATATGAAATTGTTGTTATTGATTTTAAATATTATATGGTTATCAAATCTCAGAGATCCAAGTTTAAATGTAGAGATTCTAATTTAAATGTAGGAATATTTTCCTATCATGCTTTGTATATTGTCTTTATAAATATAAACCTTAACTTGTAATCTGTATGCACTCATAATCCAAAATATAATAATAGAAGGCTTTCACATTGGATGTAGAATGTAGGTCTTTTAGACCGAACCACTTAAATATCTTATCTCCTGTTACTATTTCTCTCACCTCTTCATTCTAACATTTATCTTCTTAGTATCAGATGAATAAAACATGTCTTCCGCATCCTTAAAAGTTAGCAATTTTGTCACTCTTCGTTTGAATGTTCGTACTCTTGTATAGAGTCAAGAGTTATCTCACTAGTGAATTTTCACCTCAGTTGTACTTACAACAAATGAAAAGAGGTGAGTGAAAGAGAGAGCATGAGATATGTTTGGCAATGGTCGTGTGCCTGTGATTTCAAGGTTCGATCACTTTCAGCCACTCTTCAAGGTCATGTGTCTATGATATGATTTCAAGGTCCGATCAAATTCAAAAATAAATAAATAATAAGGAAAGAAAAGCAATATGTTCAGCAAGGGAGCAAGAGTCATGTGCTTATGATTTCAAGGTCCGATCGGTCTCGTTTTTCAAACACAAGATTTTAGATTTCTCCATCTTGTGTTTGAGGGAGGATGTTAGAAATAATATCGTAATCAAATCTATAAAATTTGATAGGATTTTATTGTTATCACGATATCGAGTTTACATGTGATATCGTTATTAAATCTCAGAGATCCAATTTTAAATGTAGAGATTCTAATTTAAATGTATAAATATTTTTTTTATCATGCTTTGTATTGTGCAACGCCCCTCCCTTGTTTATTTCACCTGTTTGATACAGATTTTATGTATAATATATAGAGCTATAATATATAGTGCTCATGCGATTTTTCTTATTTAAATTATTTATTCCTTACGCTTAGATTCTTATTTCTCTTTGCACCTTGGTATGTCTTTTAAGTTTGAAAGTTTACTAGTTGCATTTATAATTTTCTTGAGCTTATTGAGCTTGATACTTATGCTTATTTTTGTCCATACTTACATGAGTTTTTCACAATGATATATCTCCTTCAAGTTATTACTTGCTTTGTTTATGATTTTTGAGTTCCATTGTCATCAAAGAAAGGTATAACTCTAACGTAAATGGCTTTCCACATGTCTTTTATCTTTTGTTAATTTTACACCTTTCTCTCTCTTTTAGCCGACTTAGTCACTTGCTTTTCATCTTTTCATTATTTATTTTATTATTTTTCCTAAGGTTTTCAAGTCACATTTCTTTTAAGTGCACATGACGTTATATGACCCGGTGACTGCTGAGAGTTGAATTCTGGATATCGGGGAGTTGTTTAGAGTGTTGGGTTGCACTGATGAGTAGAAGGCGATGTAGATTTTTTAGATCGAATCACTTAAATCTCTTGACTCTTGTTACTATTTCTCTCCCCTATTCATTATAACATTTATCTTCTCTGGCCTCCGTGATCCTTTCACCATAATCTTTTTTCCTAATTTTAATTTTGAACTAATATTCGGCACACTGGCTTTTGAATTTTTAGGATATACAATACAAGAATAAAGCTACAAGATTGATTATTAGGGGCCAATTTCATTAAAATCTAATTCTAAGGGCCAAAATACAAAAAAAATGTAAAAAGATATTTAATACAAACAGTTTTTGGCCTAATAATTTTTTCGTGCTATTTTTGGGGAGCCATGGGAGGCCTTGGCCCCAGCTCTCCCCCTAGCAAAGTATTCTAGAATATAATGTATTTCAAAACGAATATATAAAATCTAAAAAAAAAACTCCTAAGGGGTTGGTTGGATGGTCAAGACTTGGGGCCTAAGGGTGTACTTCCCTGTCTCATGTTCGAATCCTCTACGTACAAACAATTCCTTGAAGGCACTCCCACAACAAAACTAGACTTATCTGACATGTGTGGCTTGAGAGGGCTGCACGACCCGGGATTTGCCGTGACATTGAACCTAACTCGTATGTATACTATGTCAGGTCCGTTCGAGCTCGATGCAAGTGAATGAATGCACAAATTTCTCTTGTTACCTAAAAAAAATCTCAAAAAATACTACACAAACTTCAACAAATTTTTATACAAATTTCAATATCTTTTCAAAAAAAAATTATAACAAATATTTCCTCTCTATACTTTTTTACATAACCCCAATATTTTTTTTATTAAGCAATTACATCAAATCATCTATTTCTACACCTTTTTATAAACTTCAATAAAAATTATTTTTTTAAAAAAACTTTTGAACAACCTTTACACAAAAAACTATAAAACTCAAATCTACATAAATATTAACAATTCTATAAAAAATCCTAAAAAATCTTACATTTTTTTATAAAACGAGCATCCCCTAATTAAATAGATACTGGCTATACTTATAAGAGGGATAATGTATCATGAAATATTACAAGTGGCAATTTATTTAAATTATACTTGGACCCAAAAAATTATATACTTATATTTATAAAAAAATACATTTTCTGCCTTCAACTATTGACACTAATTTGCACAAGATTATCAATTTCGTTACATTTCGCCTCTCAACTACCAATCATTTACAGTATGTACCTCACACCGTTATTTTGGATGAAATTACTATTTTAGTTAAATGAAATGACGAATTTACCGTACAAAATATAACTATAAAAAAATTATAAGGGTAAAATATCAAAACTCCAATAATCAGAGGCGAAAAATGTATTTAATCCTTATTTTTATATGTTTATGCGATACACATTGACATTACAAGTTTGATTGTTAAAAATTGGCTTAATTACCGAACAAGTCCTTGTGGCATTCGACTTTTACAAACTAATCCATGTGGTATGACTTTTAACAAAATAGTCCATGTGGTATAATTTGAAGACAAATAAGTCATTTTGTTCAACTGTCGTTACTCAACTAGCAGGAAAGTGCTTACATGTCTTGTACATGTCACGTCAACATCATTTACATATTGACACCTATTTTTAAAAAAAAAAATAATTAAAAAATAATTTCAGATTATATTTCTTTTCCAGGTCAATTACTATTTAAAAAAAAAACGAAATTAAACTTACCACTTAGTCCTTGAGAGTCCTGCCAATCCCCTCTTTTCCTCCCTAATTTCCCCCCTCTTTTCTCGAAACCCTAACTGCGAGCCCCCTCTCTTTCTTCAATTTCAATGGTCTTCTTCCCCCGACCCGTGTTTTTGTGGAAACTGGAAATATACAGATTATGTATCTCGAGTAGATCTCATACTGTGTGATTTTTTCTCTTTTGTAAATAGCGATAGAAACTATGAGAAACAAGCAAAGAAAAAGCTTTTGATGTTGTGAGAAACTGGAAAGATGCAGGCTATGATTTGTTCTCATTGTTGGGTTTTGTGCTGGTTCTCTGTGATGCTAATAGGTTTCTGATTTTGTACAAAGAGATTTTTCCATATTTTCTGATTTATTAGCCAGGCCAGTTATGTAATCGTTGCAAAGAAAGTGAAATTGAAGAGAGTGGAGAGTGGCCGGAGATGTCGCACGGTTAGGGGTGACCAGTGAAATTGAAGGAAGAGGGGGAAATTAGGGAGGAAAAGAGGGGGGCTTCGCAGGACTCTTAAAGGAGGTCGACAGGGTAAATTTAATTCCTTTTTTTTTTCTTTTTTACAATAGTAATGAACTTGGAAAAGAAGTATAATTTGAGATGATTTTTAAATTTTTTTTTTCAAAAAATACGTGTCAATGTGCGAATGATGTTGACGTGTCATGTACAAGATAAATAAACACTATTTCGTTAGTTGGGTAACTACAGTTGAACGTAATTTATCTTCAAACTATACTACAAAGATCATTTTGTTGAAAGTCATATCACATAACTAATTTGTAAAGGTCGAATACCACATGGATCTGTACGGTAATTAAGCCTTAAAAATTTGAAATGTTTGAGTCGGTGAAAAAGTGAGGAAAAAGATAATTTAAATAAATTTTTTATATTTATTTAGAATGAAAAATAATAATTTGATTCAGAGATAGAATCTTTTGTAGTTACTTTATAGGGCTAAAATTATGAAAGTAGATCATTATTCATGGTTGCACTGTTGTTGTTTTTTTGGTTGCTCGGTGAGGTAATAGGGTTGAGGGAGTTGTACTCATTTTATATGAATGGAATGATGTTATGACAAAAAAAGAGAAGTTTACAGTGTGGCATATAATGATTTTCTCTGATCTTTTTGGAATTCTACGCGTTAATTTCTGACTTAGTTTGTATGGTTCGGTTTCTTTATTAAACTTGACTTATAAAAAAAAAATAGGCGACCGTTTGCCTATTGAATGTCGAAGGACGACGCCGTTAAGGAGTTTTCGTTTTGTCTCCCTCCAAGGAGTTCAACTTTCCCTCCACAGACCAAAGAAACACAGAAAATCCCTCCCTCTCAATCGCTGTCAGATTTCTGAACGAATAGCAGAGTCTCACAGTCACTCGCACACGGAGAGAGAGAGAGAGAGCGACCAATGTCGAACCAAGACGACGACCTCGACCTCCTTCTCTCGCTGCAAGACAGAGTTTTGGAAACCCCTCCTGGTTCTCCTACGTCCCATTCACCAGGCATGTCTCCAAATTATATTTTTCATTTTCTCGTCTTTTTGGGCATCTCACCTTGAAAATATGTTAATTTCCCCATGTAACTTTCGGCTCCCACTAAACGAAAAAAATTCGATCTGCGTGTTTTAGTGTGTTGGGTCTATGTTTTGTGGAAAAGATTCATGTGGGTGTGTCCTAAATGACCTTGAATTTTCAGGTTATCTATCGGATGATGGATCGCCCAGGAGAAAGGGGCAGTCGGACTTGTCCGTCTTCAGAGATGCTGTGCAAGACTGCCTCGATTACGATCCCAAGCCTGTTCCGAAAGCTGGAAAATTGAAGGGCTCGAAGTCATCCAATGATGCTGAGGTGGAGAAATATTCGGGATTGCTAATAAGGTCAGCAATGCTATACTTGTCCAGTTGTCCCGAAAAGTTGTGGTTTCTTATTCTTCATACTTAGCGCTTTGTTTGGTTACTGAGAAAGAAAATGTAGAAATGAAGATGTAGAGGTTAAAGAACACTTTATGTTTAGTGTTTAGCTTAATCCAGTGTTCTAATTTGGGTTAGGTGGTCATGTGGCTTAGCAAGGTGGAGTTTCGTTTTTTTTTTTTTTTTGGGGAATTTTGAACGGCCATGAGACATTAGATACAAGACTACATTTACTCTATGTGCAGTTTTCTGAGCAACCACGCAGCTAGGAAAAGCAAATGCATCGTCGCTTGGAGTTTTTTGAAATATTTTCACGTTTTATTTGTCTCACATTTGTTCTTCCTTGTTCAGGAACCAATTGGTCAGTACAGCAGAGCTGAGAGAGCGGTTTTCGGACATTCGTTTCGTTCGGTTATCAACAATAAAGTATTAAACTGCAATTCACAATTTTGACAGAGGCATTGAAAACATTTCTCTTTTGCTTTGCTTTTATGGACACAAGATGTACTTCAAAACATTTCATAAAGCTTAATTTGGTCCAAATGGAACATTGATAGTGATTTTCAGATATTGGGTATGTTGCAGGAATTTGTTGGTAGGGGGGGACACGCTGTCGGGTTCTTGGGCTACTGTTGGAGTGTTGACCGAGAAGGGGGCTTCCAAAACTAGCTCTACGGGGAAGAACTATTGTATATGGAAGGTTGGGTGTCTGGATGAAAATACCATTTCTCTTTTCTTGTTCGGTGATGCTTATCAGAAGAACTGGAAAGAGCATGCTGGAACTGTTTTTGCACTGTTTAATGGTGCCGTACGGAAGGATGCAGTGGTATCAACTTGTCCTGTATCACGATTTTTGCTTGTAAAAGTTTGCCGATATGTTAAAATGGTCGTGTTGTTTTTGCAGGGTACAGGTTTTTCTTTGAGTGTGTATTCTCCTGGTCAAATTTTAAAGATTGGTACTTCAGTCGATTATGGAGTTTGCAAGGGAAAAAGGAAGGATGGGATGCCTTGTACACTAGTCATAAATAAGTAAGTTATAGGAACTCCATCTCCTTTAGTATGGACTGAAATGGTCATGACAATGCCTTTTAGCTGCTATGTGGGAAACAATTTGTGTTCTGTGGAATCATGTATAGTTGTTAACAATATGATTGACATGCTAAATTTTTTGTCCTGAAATAGTGAAGAATGGTTTTATCTTGTTCTAATCCAATAGGCGTTAGAATAAAAAATGGTTTATTTTGTTCTCAGCCTATTGGTGTTACAATTCTGATTTGTTGTTATCCTGAATAAGTTCTGTTAAACTGAGCATACCTAAACAGGAAACCTTAATCAAGGGGGTATGAGGTGATCATATTCTGTTTGGTTCACTAGGTTTACTGAAGGTGGTAGCAAACACAATCAGACTGGTTGATCATCACAAGCTGGAACAATATAAACATGTGCACAATTTTCTTACTTGGTTTACCAAAGATGTAGTCAAGACAATCGACTGGTTCTTCAGGATTGCAGTTAGGTGTATAGAGATGAAATCTTAGGACTAAGTTGGCTCTGTAATCTTGTTTTTCATTGAAATTTCTACTGCATTCCTCCTTCTGTTAATGATGATTCCAAGATAAAAAAAAACATATGTGGATACCGGAAGTCTTCTTTAGTGCTGGAATCGATTTTCTTAAATCAGGTCCTTAAATATAGTGCCCTGGCGAGTCAGAGAATGTAAAATTTCAGACTTTGTGCTGAATTTCCCTTCCATCACTAAAACATATAGAGAATGTTGGAGAGTTGAATGAACCTCTCAGCAGAAGACACTATACATTCTCCCAGCCAGAAAAGATATGTACTAAGAAGCCAATCTCCTATCTCCAGAGAGGAGAGTTTCTGACAGCCTGTTTGAATAACTATATATGCTTTGGGGTTACGACTCAGAGCCATATGTGAGGTTAGTCTCTCTCCAAGGAAGAAAGTTTTCTGGTCTGCAATTTCTTGCGAATCAATTGGAGTGCTAAACAATGAAATCTGGTTTGTGAGCATACCTACTTTTTCATATAAAATTCAAGTCATACGAGCATGGCTTTGTGAGAAGCATCTTATAGTGTGCATAAGGAATCATGTTGAGGGTATATAGGTGAGAATGAACAGAAGGACAGAGTAATTCTGTAACTTGTCATCGGGGGTACTCTATTAGTATGTCATGAAGGTTTGTGGCCTTTTTTATGATGAGCATCTTATCTGCCAAACTTCCTATATCAGTATATTGCAACTTGGTCCTTGGCTTCCTATTTAATAACTGGACCAATCATTTGAAATCAATGTAGTCCTGTATTGTTTTGGGAAATATTTATATATAGTTTATATTGCACCAATAATTTCCTATATTCCCTTTCCCATGGAATTTTCTGATATTTTGAGTTGTTGTGAAATTTCAGACGGCGTGGGATATATTGTAAATATCATAAATCGGTGAGCATGACTATTTCAGTCTCTCAAACTGTTTGAACATCTTTAAAGTTACCATCTCTTTCCTTCTTCATTTATGCTGGTAGAATTTAATTACCATCTGTTCTATCTCTTCAGAAAGCATCAGAGAAATACTTCACGACGCGAACTGAGCTCAAGGGAGGGTAGGTGATTAATGGTTAAGTCCATTCAGCTCTGTCGGCTTGCATATACCACTTACATAATTTTTAGAATGTACTCGCTCCATTTGTCTTTAACTTCTTTTATGGATGCCTTCAACTTGTTTGTTTTTCTAACAGGAACCTAAGAACTGCATTTAGGGATTCTTTCAAGCCAGAAGGGATTTATATGGTTGATCCTTTAGCTGACAGGATGAACTTCAAAAAGTCTATGCAGCCAGTCAAATTACTGTCTGTGGAAGGACTCAAAAAGGCACTCAGGTTTGTTTTGGCTATAATAGACATGTCAAATCAATGCCACATTTTTCAATTCTTACCGATCGGTTCTTATAGTACTTTTATGAACAGTAATGCAGGTAAAGTGACGACTAATGCGCACTCACAGGGGATAAGATTTCTTACTGAAATTACAGGTTTAAGATCTCTCGGGACTTCTTAAGTTTATTTGGTTCCATGAGATTTCCTTCTGAGACACATTTACCTCTTACTCAGATAAAATGGGTTCAAAGAATGCACTTACAGAATCAATAATGCCAAAGAAACCTTCCAACATCTCGGAGAAAAGGTGATTAGATGTTCCATCAATTATTGTGACATAGAAGCCATTGGTGCTTGCTTTCCATTTTGTTGAAGGTTCATCTATCATTTCTCAGGAAATTTACCATTAAAGCAGAATCATCTGTAACCAGAGATTTGCAACTGGATGCAAAAAGAAAGAAAGCTGACCAGCAGGGGCAAAGTGTGGTATACAAGACTGAGCAGAATACAGGAAAGATGATTGAATTAGATTTTGTTAGTTCAGATGAAGAAATGTAAAGCCTCTCTCATTGGAGATTAAAATTCCGTTTTGGGGACGTACTAGTAGAGAACAATAGAATTTGTTTTGGTCGTTCACAGCCCCCAGCTCCTAAAAGATGCAGTCTGGTGGAGATATCTGTGTCGCTAAAGGGTACGAGGACTTCCATTATTTTCCAATAAGGAATGATGTCCGAGTATAGTACTGAAATCCCTTCTCTAAAGTAAAGCGCTTATTCCAGTTGAGGGAAAGAATGGAGAAACTGTCAGTCTCGCTTACCAAAATATGGTAAGATTCTTACTATCAAGTTCTTTTTGGTGAGGAAACCACTTTCCTTTGATGTTGTACCTGCCCATTGTTCCGATTGAATTAAATGCTTATAGAAGGTCGTAAGATCAAAGACTACAACTTTTTACATACGTCATTAGCTCCAGACTTCTAGGACAGAGTCTCTTCTTCCAGCGAACCGCTTGTAAACCTTTATTGTGAAAGCATTTGTTGCAGGTACACTTGGTTCCACAACTGCTCTTTTCAGTTGAACGACTTGTAGCACTCATAAAAAGTGCCATGCATGTTTGGTAGAAAACAAAAATCTAACATCCTAATCATACAAATGACTCATATTAGCTACTATTTATATAGCTAAGGACACATATATTCAGAAAAATTACTTAAATTGTTTACTTAAGGAAATGTTGATTGCAGATTGTTGGTGGGTAGAACAGGAGGAACCAAGGATGCCATATGTCCCCAGGAGAGTTTTATGACAGTTTATAGTAAGTGGTTAAACTATCTTGTGTCAACAGAGATATTGTTTGAGGTGCGTTTAGAGCTGGGTTTCTTTCTCTCCTCTCCTTTGTTTGATTAGCTTTCCAATTCCTTCTTCTAGGCTAATTAGCTACTAAAAGAGGAACAGGAAAAAAAAATGGTTGGAACAGTGGGTGAAAGGTCAAAAAAATTGGAGTCCAGAGGTAGGAAGAAAGGTGGTCATCCGTACCGTGCACATGGAGTTGGTATTGACCTCTCGATGTGCCCCCCTTTTGTTTTTAGGTCTATCAAATATTGAGTAATCCTATAGGCGGCATCATTAGATGACTAGTGTTAATTGGAAATTTTAGTAATATTTTCTTGGACGAAGTATCAAGGACTGGTGATTCCAATCAAAAGTCATCGGGGGAGGGCCTAAGGGTGAGCTTCAAAAGCCTCGGCAAGTTGTAACTGCATGGCTAATAAAATATGCAGATCTAGACAAGTTGTTTGGTCATGGTTGTTAGTCGTGAAAGCGACTCTGGATTAGAATTTCATATGATTAAGCCCATGGGAACGTAGTCTCTACGTCTGCAATTGAATGTGCTGGCAGCTGACTCTAATGGAAACTTGAAGAACATGCAAATATCTGACCTTGCCTCGGATTGGGCTTAAACTCATGGGAATTGGTCGACTTCATAACGAAATTGCTTGAAAACAATGCAGACAGACTTTTACAGGTGAGTGGGATTTTCTTTTGTCTGTTGCTTCGGCTTGCTTATGAGTTGGGATTACAAGGCCTGCACTAATCATTAGCTGGCTGCTCCATTGGAATCCATTAAGATGGTATTGTGAAAATCTCTCGAATTAGTCTGATTAGGTGAGGTGATTGGATAGACCATTAACCACTCTAACAACCACCCTTTTCATATATATATATATATCTAAAAACAAAAAGACTTTTAGGTGGTTCTAAGAGTTATTTGAGTGTGATGGTTCAAGAAACTCAACAAGTGCCAGGGCCAGGGCATCCAAAATCAACTGCCCCATTGAATTGCGTACTTTTTCCTTGCGTTGGCCGGTGGCTCCTCTCCTTTCCTATTTATTATTGTCTTCCCCTTGAAAGCAAAGACCCCCCCTCAACCATCCCCACTAATAGATCTCCTCAATCTCTTTGCTTCCTCAAGAAGGCAAATCCTAACAATATCTTTACCAATTCCACATGAACATTGAGTCTGCAAACACAGAAACCCTAACGTCCATCATGCCCCGAGTACATGTATTTTCCCGCGATGCGCATGCCCTATGCATTGTGTACGTGAAGTTTCGTCAACACGTGAGTTCTTTCTTAAGGATTAGGTTTGTGATGTCTGTAAATTTGATCGTGTAGATAATTAATAAAATAAGACATTATGGGTGAAAATTATTTAATAGAGTGAGCAATAGTCTATATGTTTAAATGAACACGAACAGTCCATTGGTAATTGAGAGGAGAGATTAATTTAATCAACACCTAACTAATGGCAGATAATATTCTAATTTTGTTTAACTAATACCAGTTGTTTGGATAACTCCAAGAACAAGAATAGTTGGTCTTAAAATACACCAAGCAGAAAAGCTTTGAAAGTTGGCATGTGAGTGATTTTGACTAATCGTTGAGTTGTAGGTCTTTGCAAACATGTGATCACAATATGCATATACGAATTCCATAAAATTCATAGGGAACTTCTTCTTTTTTATCTTCAATTAAAATTATTTTCGATATTTTTTTTGTTACTGTTGTACTTCATTCAACATCTCTTAAAACTACCGAAGAGAGCTATAATTTCCTTTTAGGGAAAAATAATAAAGTGATACAGGCGTTGGTGGGTAATAAGCTAGAAAGGCAAGAATTCGGGGCCCGGAAGAACATATAGCTGGCTGGAGCTGGCTGGAGCTGGCTCGTAAGGCCCAGCTCTCCCTCTCTCTCTCTCGCTCGCTATCTATCTATCGTGCCTTGGCTTTAGGGGCAACATATAATGTTAATCTGAAAACACTCTTAGCAGTGTCGCTTAGGGGCAAAAAAATAAAAAAGAAGACAGAAAACAGAGGGTCTTATCTCCTGTAGAAAGAAGAGCAACAACTGAGCAAGAGCAAAACAGGAGATAGTATAAGATGAGTGCTTCAAGGTTCATAAAGTGCGTCACAGTCGGTGACGGTGCCGTCGGCAAGACTTGCATGCTCATCTCCTACACCAGCAACACTTTTCCTACGGTTAGTCTCTTTTCTGTTTGCCCCCCTATAAAATTTTGGTGGGAGAACTCAAAGAAAGAGAATTTACTCTTCCATTTTCTTTTTGTTGTGTCATTGAGTTGGGTTTTCTTGTGTTCTGGCTGGTCAATGTGAATTCGGCTACATTCTTGTCTAGAAATGCTTGCTTCACTTCAGTTTTCATGTCTTTCTTCTTGGTATTTGAAGTGTTATTCTGGCTCTGTTCTCTAACACCCCCCCCCCCTCCTTTCTGAGACACTTGGGGAAATCGGAATGAAAATACTTCGACTTTGATGCTAATTTTGTGTTCTGAATGAGGAATTTTGATGGATTTGTTTGGTCCTGTCAAATTTGTTCTCATGGGTGATTCTTGGAGAAATGAGTGTTGCTGTAATGGAATATTAACGTTCTTTCTTAACCGAGAGGAAGACTGGAACTATTTTCTTTTATGGTTTGGTTTCTTTACTCTCTGCGTCTGCGGTCCTTGAGAGTTGAGAGAAAATGACGGAAAGAAAGGTATATGAAACTTTGAATTTTTTGTGCATGGAATACCATATGATTCTTCGATACTATCTTTCTTGCTTGATTTATGCAATTAGAGGCTTTTACGGTACACAGTCCTTGAAATGAGAGGCTTCAGTATGTGGCTTTTTGAAGTTATTGCCGAGCAAGATGAGTTTAAGACTATAACTTTGGTATCTGCCGTTAGCCTCCTTTCAGGGAACTTTAAATCTTCATTGCTTTTTTGTAAACTGTTCTATTCCTGTTTGCATTAA
This sequence comes from Myrica gale, assembly GCA_963930655.1. NCBI lineage: Eukaryota > Viridiplantae > Streptophyta > Magnoliopsida > Fagales > Myricaceae > Myrica > Myrica gale. The sequence goes on along the minus strand of OZ005606.1, from coordinate 7,472,436 downwards.
CTAGAGTGGGGCTTTATCTTGTCTGGCGTGATAATACCATCTTTCATCTGAACTAAAACAATTCATTTCTTAACGAAAGATGCTTTGCTTTCATAGGATGGGTTTTATTTTTACTGAATCTTATCTTGAGTCTGTTCTTTTATCCCTTAATTGGCTTCTCAAAAAAAAAATTAAACTTAATTAACACCAGTTAGCTGTACGAGTGATCGTATTAAAATTTATAACGTTCATCTTTTCTTTAGAACTTTCTGATATTAAGTACGAGCTGACGTGGGCATTGTAACAATGATTCTCTATATATATCTTTTCTCTTTTCCACGTGATCTGATTAAGAATGGTCCTGGGAGGGTTTGATTTTAATTTTCTGTGTTAATTAATGATCTGGGGAACAGGATTACGTGCCAACTGTATTTGACAATTTCAGTGCAAATGTGGTTGTGGATGAGAGTACTGTAAATTTAGGTTTGTGGGATACTGCCGGTAAGTTCAGAACCTTTGGTTTTTCCTTCTCTCCCGTCTTTGAGAGTTTCTTCCTATAGGTCTGATTTTTTAGATTAATGGAACAGGCCAGGAAGACTATAATAGATTGAGGCCTTTGAGCTATCGTGGGGCAGATGTCTTCCTGCTTGCGTTCTCTCTTATTAGCAAGGCCAGTTATGAAAACGTTGCAAAGAAAGTAAGTGTGATTGATGTTAACAGCATGGGTACTCTTTTCTCCCCCCGCTTTTTTTTTGCCTGATTGTTTGAACTTTTTGTTTTGATCTTCTAGTGGATTCCTGAATTGAGGCATTATGCACCTGGTGTTCCAATTGTGCTAGTTGGAACGAAACTTGGTTAGATTCTCTTTCTCACCTTTTTCCATTGTTTAAGATGATGTGCTAAATTCTATGTGCTTATAATGTCTAAAGTTCGTGTTTCTTTCTATTTTCCATCTCTTTTAATAATTTTTTATGGTTAACGCTCTAAATGCTATTGATCTTCAGCTTAATGGGGGTTCATTCATGTTTCTATGATTGAGATTCTATTCTTCTCCCATAACAAAATTTTAGTTCTATGCATATTTCTACTGTTCAGTCAGCCAGGGAATTTTTTTTTTCCTTGACAGCTTATTTGACATATCTTCTACCCCCTCCCCTTTTCCTCTTTTCTTCCATATCTGTCTGGTATTGTTGATATATGATATTTGGGACCCTGGATATGTCTCACCACAATCATAGGAGGAAAGCATTTCTTAAGGTTTCCACATTGTTGCCAAAGTGAGGATATCTGTTGCCTCTGTGTTCCAATATTGTTGCCCTTAAGTAGGTGATTTAATGTACAAGGAAGTACATCCCCACAATCTTAGCAGCTTTAGCAAGGAAATTCCAGCGTACTTATCCAAGCTCATCTGAATCACAAATTTAATTAGGAATTAGATTGTTTGACCTTCGTTATTCTGATAGAACTGTCTTCCTTGCTGTAGGTTTTTAAAAGTTCCTTTCTTGTGCACATTAGAAGCTTTTATGTGATCATTAATCTTTGGCTCAGAGGTTTTTAGGTTGTACTTTAGCTTAACTTTGGCTGCTTGTACCCTAATACGGGCTAGTGCTGGATAAATCTATTTGGTTTTGGTTCTTAAAAGAGTTCCCTAGTGTTCTTCAGAGATGCTTCTGAAAACAGAACTGATATTACTGTGACGGAATAGAACTTCCCAGGGTTTCTACTGACATTTATATTTTTTTTTCCAATCTTTTCTAATGTGTTTCCTGCAAAATCTTCAGAAATCCTCTACTTTCAATGGAAACCTATTTCCCTCGTAGTATAAGGATTTAAGTTATGCATTCAGCCACTTCTGACAAAGACATTGTTAAATTGTTTACTTCAACTTATGGACACCTCCACTGCTTTCTCTGAGTCTTTCATACACACAACATGCATGTGTACCGGATTTTGTCTTACAGGTATAGTTCTGTTTTAAAAATGTAGTATGTCTATTGAGGTGGCTGGTGTAAGAAAACTTGCAAGCTATCATATTTATTTCATTTGTATACCATTTTGTCACATATGTTTATTTGTTGCAAAAAGATTTTTCAATCTTGTAGTATTTGATATGCTATGGAAAGTGATTACATAGGCTTTACTTATACCTGCCTCTCCCCTAATCCCACTCCCTGGGCTGCGGGGGCCTAAAAAAAAATCCGACAAGAAGGCAGTGACTATGGGCCGCATTCTCATGACAACTACATTTGCTTTTTGAAGATCTTAGGGACGACAAGCAGTTCTTGGTAGACCACCCTGGTGCAGTTCCAATCACCACAGCCCAGGTATATACTTCTTTCCCGATGTTTGTTACTACCATTTTTTGAGTTACTGTTTCCCATTTATCTGTCATTGTATTGTATTGAATCAGGTGTTCACAAGCATGGCATCAGGCCATGTGCCATAAAAGGTCTAATTTTTTCCTCTAAACTTTTTGAAGGGGGAGGAATTGAGAAAGCTGATTGGTGCTCCAGCGTACATCGAGTGCAGTTCAAAAACACAGCAAGTATGTGATATTTATTTATATCCATTAAAATCTGTTAGGACCGACATGTTATGGCCTCATCATTTACCTGTAAATGCAGAATGTCAAAGCTGTTTTTGATGCGGCCATAAAGGTGGTTCTCCAACCTCCAAAGCACAAGAAGAAGAAGAAGAGAAGCGGACAGAAGGCCTGCTCTATACTGTGACGTGACAGGAGTAATTACTGGGGGATATCGTCACCAATAGCCATATTACAGTAACAGTATCTCTTACAATTTCCTGGATGAGGAAGGAGTAAGCTGTGGTTTAGTCTCAACCGACGGAACAAGGGAGGACCTTGTAAGGATCAAATTGTCTGCCTTACACTCTATTGGCCGTGTGCTGATTTGTATATTAGTGATTCACACCACTTGGTAAAAAAATGCCCAACTCTTCTGTTTATCTGGGCAAGATTTAGCTTATGCATTGACACTCTTAAGAATTGAAATTGTTCCTCGAGTAGACATGGTGATTTTCATGTTTTTTCCTTAACCCGATTTAGTTTATTTTTAAGCAGCTCCTTTTCACGTGTGTATGGATTTGGCATATACTCATTTCGAGGGGATGTAGCGTTTAACCTGGCTGGCTTTCTGCCAAGGCTCATTCCAACTTTTTTGTATGATATGGTCTGCTGATGGTGCTTGTCTGGATTGTGGGTATGGGTACAAGGTCTTTTTTTTTTTTTTTTTCTAGGCAATGGGTACAAAGTCTTAAGTGGTCTTTAACCATGTTGTATTTAAGATTGGTCCTAGGTCCTTGGTCCAAGTCTAGCGTAGAAAGATTTCAAATGAAATTAGTGTTACTGCCCAGTTCTTCTTCCTTCATCTGTCTCATTCAACTATCCGGAATCGGAGTTTCGTAAGAATGACAATACGAAGCGCAACTTGCTTGTCGAAGGTGACCTTGGAAGGAACAAGACAAAAAGTCTAAACTGGAAAGTTGAGCTGAAAAAGCTAAGAATATGATGGAGCTATCAACCTTTTCATGGTGGAAAGAAGATTGGATCCGTCTTCGTTTTCAAGGATTCGCAGAACAACATTTGTGGTACTTTGTCTACTTCAAGACAGCCCAAGATTCTCAACAAGTGACTCTTCGAGCTAAGCACGAATATCTTTTCTTTGGGACGCGGGTTTGTATCCACTGGCTGCAAATAGGTAGTAATTCTTAAGAAATATGATTGGGGTACGAGTCCTCGAGGATCTTTCACCTCAGCTTTAGCCACACACTAAAAGTAAGTTTTTCCTTTACAATTAGAATCCATGATTTGTTTATGTTTCAAAAATGGTTTTCTTATTGCCGACGCTATAGCTTTCGGCATCAATTTCTTCGCAATTGATTCTACCTCTTATTCATCTTCTAGATAGTTAAGGGTTGAATTAAGATCTCTTAGGTTGTAGCTAAAAGAGAGAAGGACAGATGATAGACTCCTGGTAAATCTTTTGTTACTCGATAGCATGCAATTCAAAGTACACGAGGAAAACAGACCAAAGTTATCTGTCGACGTCCTTTTTTCAAAGCTCCTTGATTCTTTCTTTACTTGCATCTTTCTTTGGCAGAATTTATGCTGTGCCCACTTTCACCAGTGCAAAAAGAGCTATGGACCTCTTCATTCCCATATCTCCCCCATATCTCCATCACTCACCTCTATTAAATACCCCGCCCCCTTCCCTTCAGCAGTGTGCTCATAGATTGTTTCCTTCTATTGCAGACCCATCATCTAGCTTGAATTCCCCAATCTTCAGTTTGAGAAAATATCATTTGAATTGCTTTAATGGCATCAAAGAGAATATTGAAGGAGCTCAAAGACTTGCAGAGAGATCCACCCACTTCATGCAGTGCAGGTTTGAGAAACTAAAGAAACTGGAAATGGGCTTTAATCACTGCTGGTAGTTTTCTCGTTTTCTTCTTGAATAAAAGATTAAGCGATTGCTGTTGGTCCATTTTCAGGTCCTGTGGGGGAGGATATGTTCCACTGGCAGGCAACCATCATTGGTCCAAATGATAGCCCCTACGCTGGAGGTGTTTTCCTTGTGACAATCCATTTCCCGCCTGATTATCCTTTCAAACCCCCTAAGGTATGTCGGTATGTCCCATGGGGCAAAAAAAACTCATTAGTGTCCTTTTGCATCAACTTGCTAGATTTGAAGATTGATATGCTCCTTCCAAAGTTCAATCCTTTCCAAAATTAGTCACAATTCTTCAAATTGTTAGCATGGCTTTAATCGAAAGATCCTGATGTTGACCTTATAAATTGCTTGCAGGTAGCGTTCAGGACCAAGGTGTTCCATCCCAACATTAACAGTAACGGGAATATATGCCTGGACATACTAAAGGAACAATGGAGCCCTGCGCTAACCATATCTAAGGTGATTTATTGAATTCTAGCTAGAGGGTGCACCTTAACACTACATAAAACTGAAATCCATCTATTCTGATATTCTATAGCCTTTGAAGGCCTCTGTGTATACTCCCCTGACACCAATTTACTTCATGTTGTCCTATTGCTTAATTCTGATCCTCCCCTCTGCTCTTGTTGATTTAAAATTGCCTGAAGCATTTAACATTTGAAAGGAAACTGATGTACATCAGAGATTCTTGCAGGTTTTACTCTCCATATGTTCGTTGCTCACTGACCCCAACCCTGATGATCCTCTTGTCCCTGAGATTGCTCACATGTGCAAGACTGATAAAGTGAAATATGAGTCAACCGCCCGGAGCTGGACACAAAAGTACGCCATGGGCTAGATCCCGAGATCTAATACAAATTATACCACCTTCTCTATTCTTGCGAATCTTAAATCTACAGTTTATTTGTCATACTGCATGCCTTGTTGAGCTATAGGAATGGCCCAATTTGGGCTTTACTTTGAGCATCTCTTTGATTGTTGGAATAAATGGGTGGGCAGCTTTTTGTGCTCGTCTTTCAATCTCCATGACGTTCTCTTCGCTTAAGATTGTAATAAACAGGCTTCAAATTCCCCCTTATCTCCTTTTTCATATATCTTGGGCTTTTATCACCTCTTCTGCAATAAAATAGCAGATTCGTATAAGAGCCCAAATTGAAGGGCAAAGACCAAAAGTTTAAACAGATGGTCCAAATCCTGATGAAACTAGAGCTAGGACCATTTGTGCTCAAGATTTTCCAGATGCAATTGGCATGTTTAATTACGATCTCTTTGGGATTCTTGACATGATTGTCCATTATCCTTTGCAAACATTGCCACTGTCTAGTTCCAAGTTGATTAGCTAATTAACAAGTTGAATAATTAAAATTTAGCCTAATCCAAGTTTATTATGGCACGTCTCTATGGCTTATGACCGACATGCTAGAGTCACTCCTAATCACTGACGTCCAAGAGAGGTGCATATCATTGTCAAGGTGACATACTTCAGCTCTTCAAGGGAGACAGCAGTTTGGGATGCTGAAATATTACTTACTTCACGCTCATCGATATAATATTAGGAACTCGGCATTAATTTTCATTTTCCTTTTCTCTAAACGAGCCACAGTCGATGCTCCTGCTTCAGACAGATCAATATTTCGCTGTACCTACCGAATCACAGCACTAGATTCTCGAATTATAGTGATGACTATAATGCGATTGTGGGTTGCGATCTAGCCTAAGAATGACTAAACATGCAGCGTTAATAGTACAAAACCAAGAAGGGTGGCAATTGGTGGTTAACATCTGAAACATTGAAGTACCCAAAATACCCTCCAGATGTGTATGGTCTTTCTACTCACTAGCCCAGTCCCTCTCCGAACTCATGGGCCCATCTCATGCACGCAACATTAGCCCCACGTAACCACGTTCTCAATGAGCTTTTTCTCCCGAGTTCCTTTTCAAGCTCATTGATGCTTCTATAAGTTCAAAAACAATTAGAAAGCAGATTAATATAAAGCAATAGGGCCGCTGGAAAGCAAATTAGTTGACTGGAAACCTTGAGTAAACAATCCACTTGTGATCGTCTAGTATGACATTCCCTACAAGAGTGACAAGAGCATTTATCTTTCCGACTTTGTTCTTGTCTCCTACCTTTTTCCTTTTCCTTTTGATGCTGTCGGTTCTCTTTTTTTTTTTCTTCCTTTGTTTCTGACAGGCACCCATCATACAATTTCGCATCCTATTTTTGGGATTGTCAGACCTGTAACAACAAGCGACGACCAATAGTTGCATCAAGCCATCAACAAGGAAATTACCTTAAGCGGATTATCGAGCCCACGACACGTCGAAATTATAAGGGAGGTTTGGGAGCCAACACGTTGGGCTCTCAATATTTTGATCTCAATAAAATAATATCATAAAATTCTATTTCTTTCAATCTAATCATCACTTTTTTACTCAAAATAAATATAAAAAATTTATTTAAATCATCTCTCTTCACTTTTGTAATACAAACTTCAACACCTCAATATTTTTACCACCACAACATTTTAACAAACAAACATCACCTATAGTCATATGTAAGTATTTTGATTGGAGGTGGGCCAAGGTGACAACATTTTTCTTTTCAGTATTAAAATTTTGTAAAAATTAAAATTTGGGATATGAGAGTTGATGAAAAAGGAAGGAGAGATAATATTTGAGTAAATATTATAATAAAAAATATTTTGATGGAAAAATATAGATTATTTTGTAATTAGGTCCAAAATCAAAATTTTGGCACTCAAATACCACTCTAACGTATCAATTTTTTTGGTTTGTTCTCACGAAATTTGCTTACAGCGGCACGACGTAGTATTCTCTATAAATTCTATTCGAATTGCAAGTTACGAGCAACATTAAATGATGTGATATCTATTTATTGTGTATATCTCTATGAATTTAATGTTACAATTTGAGTACAAAATTATAGAGAATCTTGATCACAATAACATCTATATATTAGATTTGAGTTTACATATATTTGATAATTTCATAACTTAGTTCTTCGTTATTATTGAAGCAACATTTTTTTTATATAATTTTTATTACCTTCTTAACACTCGTGACGAAAAGATGACGAAAACACTATTTTTCTTCCTCTATGGATATTGTTCGTAGTGGAACACATCATGGCACTGAGTGCTCCACTAAAGACCATAAAATCTGAAAGGTTATGCGGAACCACTTCTTTCTTCTCTACATTTTCCCATATGCATTGCGGTAGGTCATATTTCCTTTTCTCGTGCCTCCTTATTATCCGTCGAAGAAAAACATATCTGAAAATAATACACGGCGCCATTTCTTCTGACTTCGTTAAAATTTGCACAAAATATAGTATGCGAGTCAAATGGTCAGACCCAAACGCAAGCAGACTGTGGAATCGCTACAAGTGGGGTTATAGAAACCTATCTATCCAAAGAGGTAAATTTTGTTTGCTCTTCCAACCTCCTCTTCTGTGGTCCTATAGAAAGATTGAAAAGTATATATGGTCCTGTACAAGTGTCGCAGTCTCGTTGTTGTGTCAGTGGAGCTGCTGATGTGGATATGAGTGTGATGAGAGGGACATGTGAGCTATAAGAGGGAAGAACATAGTTTTGCCAAATTATGGGTCCAAGTTCTTTCTATGGAAATTCTTAGAGAGGACTTGGAAAAAATACCCATTGATCCAGTCAACAGTCAAACTACGAGGATCAAAATTAATCCACTGGTAATCATAACTTTGAATCCATTTTCAATTAATTCTTGATTCCCAAACAGGGAATTAGACGTTCAGACTTTTTTTTTCCCCTCTGCTTTTGGGTAAACAGAGTTAAAAGTTAGCCTTTGTAGGCCGCCACATTTGAAGACTAGAATAAAGGAATTGAAATCCCCAGCATACACTTGCTGTGAAAATGCCTTGAATCAACTTTTTTCATGAGAATCTAATTCTTCAAACTTCAAAGTATTCCTCTTTCTCTTCTTTTTCTTTTTTTTTTCTCAAACTTTTCTTGTCCTCTCCCTTTCTAGTTAAAGGAAATCAATGGCCAAAACATGTTGGGCATCAAATATATCGCTATCAACCCAGATAAAAAGCATTACTCCACACAAAAAAATTCCATGCCCAAATTAATATATATAGTTTCTTTCTGTAAATTTTCAATTGGGTCAAATGATGCAAGTCATCCAATTGACCATCTTTACATGGGTCATCGTCAAGTGCTTGACAAGTCTGTCCAATTGTTCATCATTTTTGTAAAATTACGAAAAAGGGTACTAAAACAGACAAGAAGAAGCGATTCAATTCAGATATGATGTAGTTTTATAAAAAAAAAAATCATGACCACGGGTAGATCAGATCATATGATAGCCTCATTCCTTTTCACGAACTTGTCGTGCACGGGTAGATCCTTCATACACTTGCCACTTCGAACACGTTTCAACCTCTTCCTTTATCAAAAAGTAGGCTTGAGGTTGAGGCCCCACTCCCCCTTTCACGTTCGGGCCATAAAAGGGCGGGGATAAGGGTAAGGCTCAGGGCCCGCACAACTGCCGTGGACTTAATTGTAAATAATTAATATTCGATTCCTCTTTTTGGGGCTATGTAAATTTCCGTTTAAAGAAAGCATAGATGGACGGTGATGATTCAAGGTAACGCTTCCAAAATATCTCTTAGAGGCATTTTATGCGTAGCAAAGAAGCACTTGAGAGGAATTCGAGTCGTAAAAAAAAGAACCCGAATAGTATTAAAAAAAGGCTAAGATTGTCTTTTTGTTCGTTATTTCAATAATTAAGTAAAATCTTTAGCAGCGAGAGAGCTCTTATTGTCAGGCACAGGAAGGGTTGCTCCTCTGTAGTCTCCCTGAAAAATAAAATAAAATCTTCCGCGCGAGACCCGGTCCATTCCAAAGGTCAAATAATCAAAACGACCAAAAGCAAAATAAAACCGCGTGTTGGAACAAATGACCGAAGTGAGGGGGCATTCTCGTCTTTGAAGTTTAAAAAATTTGATTTCTTCAGTCAAACGTGTATGGTAAGTTCCTGGTCAGAACCCTGTCCTTAGAGATAACGCTACGGCATGTTGCACGGCCTCGGGTTTGTGAAACCGAAACAGCCGGTCCACAGGTCTAACCCCAATTTCATCGGTTAATGGAACATGACCGGATTTCCTGGGTTCCCGCGAAAACTGCCGGTTTTTTTAACGGGCCGAAAGAAGAAATTGCTCCTATTTTTACTCCTATGTTCATTGCCAAAATGTTGCCCACTCTTCGTGCAAATTCACTCACTTGCCGACACTTTCTTGTCCGTTACTCCACACTTATAGGATTCTCTGATTTTTTTTGTTCTTTTGCGAAGTGTTCGAAGCAAGCCCAGCTGCTTAAATATATTTTTCAGAGAACTCAGAGTCCTCGTTTATTTGAATATAATTTCCCGGTCTGGAAATTAGTTGCAGTAGGTAGCTAGGCTGATGCTGTTTGGGCGCTATTTTCTTATTGAAAACATGTTTGGCTCCAGCGACGTGTGGTCACAAGACATTCAACTTTTAGGTACCATTTAATTGTCAGAACTTGTTTATCTTCTACTAACAACTTTTTTTGGGGGATAAATGTTTGATCTTTAATGCAAGATCTGGTGGGTTGTTCCTGTAGTGACATTTATTGGGAATTTTATAGCAACTTAGATTTGGTTTATTTATTGGCAATCTATTAATATACGTGAGCCTAACATGGCAATATTCGATACGTTAGTCAAGCTTGAGTGAAATTGGCAGCCTTTTATTGCAGGGCTTGAGCCGATTCATTCAAGAAGTGGCAACGTTAGTGGCGAGAACAGTTCAAGAAGGAACATAATTCATACATGTTTTGAGGTTGTCAACGAGGTTGAATAGGGGGAGAGTCGGAGAGAAAATACAATGACAGTTGAGGAGGAAGTTCAGGCTGCTGGGAAGAAAAAAGTACTCGTTGATATTCGAATGGACTGCCATAGCAGAGAGCTTTTAACCTGGGCTCTTCTGAAAGTAGCTGAGCCTGGAGGTTGCGTGGTTGCGATCCATGTTGCTCGAGATTCCCGTAAGGCCTCGTTTGCGAAATGCGAAACTTTATAGCAATATGGAAGTAATTTACATGGGCTTTGTTGATTCACATCCTTGTTTGTTTCTTTTGGTGCGACCTGTTATATCAATATAGATCAGGTTTCGGAATACAAGAACTTGTTGGATGGTTATTTAGAAGTTTATGAAGGCCTATGTAAGGAAAAGAAGGTTAGTCATTAATGCTTCAAGTTTCAATTTTTTTCATTCATTGGGATATTAATGGTTGATTATGATTTGGCATACTCGGTTTCAGGTTGATCTCACTGGTCAGGTCTTCGCAAGAAGTTCCGTCCGAAAGGCTCTGGTCAGAGAGGCAAAGAGCCACGCTGCTGCGGCTGTAGTTGTGGGGATATGCAAGCAAAGCCCTCTTAGGTAGGAGGAATGCTAGAGCCTCTACTATGCATTGATTGTAGTATTATTAGACTTCTCTGATTACTCTAATCAGATAGCGTTTGCAGGAGTCGGACTTCCATAGCGAAATATTGCGCCACGAGACTGCCTTCAACGACCGATGTTTTGGCTATCCATAATGGGAAAATAGTCTTCAGAAGGTTCGCCAATAATCAACTACCAGGTTTGGTATTTTTGTCCAGTTTTAAGGCCCATCTAGTGGATTATTCAGATATCATGTGGGGAATCGGCTTGTGATTATGTCAGTTCTTAAAAGAGATCTAAAACCAAGTTTTCCTCTAACAGAAGTTCCCAGTCTCAGAGAATGCCGATCTGAATTTGGTGACTCCGAGGCAGAGTCTGAGAAATCTCTCTCTGACGTGGTTCCAAACTCCACAGATGGTTTAAGACCTATTGGTGAAGACTTCCAGGATGAGATTGGCAACCTTGTCCGCAAACGAAACGAACTTCCTTTGAGACAAACTTCTCTAGATGCTGGACACCCTGTGGAGCAGAAGCTTGGTTGGCCTTTACTCCGTCGAACCAGTTCATCAATTCCACAAGCCCCACATCCAAGGAAACTGTCTGCTGTGCAATGGGTAATGAGCTTGCCAGATCGTTCCCCAAAGCTAACTCCTCAGAATTCAGCAGTTAACGAAAACCTAGTAGAAAGAGGTCTCGGTGACATTTCGGCTGAGAGCACTAAAAATGGGGTATCCGCGTCGAGTAAGATACAAAAAGGCTTGGAGCATCTCTCCAAAACACACTCATCAGGGTGCAAAATGTTCAGTCACGAGGTTCTGAAGACTTCAACTTTCTTGTTCTCCTCAGGTGAGTACCTTTTCATCCTGAAGTACACGTGAAATCTCTTTTCCTCTTCAGACATATGCTCTACCTAAACTTTCCTGCTTTTCTGACAGCAAATATAATTGGGAAAGGGGGTTTTAACCGGGTATATAAGGGCATTCTTCCAGATGGCAAGCCAGTGGCAGTAAAGATTCTGAAGTCAACCAAAGAAGCATCCAAGGATTTTTCCCTTGAAGTTGATATCATTTCCTCACTGAAGCACAAAAATATCACTCCCCTGCTTGGCATCTGCACCGAAGATAATGCTCTAATCTCGGTTTTTGAGTTCTTGTCTAAAGGAAGCTTAGAGGAAAACCTACATGGTAAATAAATGGGATTTATCCTTTTCTTCCCAGTTGCTAAAAATTGTCCGACACCACATTGATATGAGATAATATGCAATATAGGTGGAAATACAGATAAATGTGTTTTATCATGGGAAGTTAGATTTAATATAGCTGTTGGGATTTCTGAAGCTCTAAATCACCTGCATAATGAATGTTCTCGACCCGTTATTCACAGAGACGTCAAGTCTTCAAACATTCTTCTCTCTGAGAAGTTTGAACCACAGGTACTGCCTCAGAACCATACATAATAAAAAAAAATAACTGTCATGGATCTTTGATTTGACGAATTCTTGTTGCTGTTTAACAGTTATCTGATTTTGGACTTGCAATGTGGGGACCGAAAAATTCATCGTTTGTGACTGAAGATGATGTAGTAGGAACATTTGGTTACCTTGCTCCTGAATATTTCATGTATGGGAAAGTAAGTGATAAGATTGATGTGTATGCTTTTGGAGTAGTTCTTCTTGAATTGTTATCAGGGAGAAAATCAATTGGTTCTGAGGCTCCCAAAGGACAAGACCTGAGCTTGGTCATGTGGGTAAGAGCCTCTTCGATAAATAGAAGTTCAGCTTGTACAGCTTAGGTGGATGAGTAACAATTCATACAAATTACAATGAGTGCAGGCAAAGCCCGTAATAGAGAGTGGAGATGTCAGAGGCATATTGGATCCAAATTTGGATGGAAAATATGATGAGGTTCAGCTGAGGAGAATGGTTCTTGCAGCAACCCTCTGCATCACACGGTCAGCTAGGCTTCGGCCTAAAATGAGCGAGGTAATAACTTTGCAATTGCGGTATTGAAGATGTCATACTCTTAGTTAGAAGTCACTTAACTCTGAATATACGTATGGAATCTTGGGTTCCTAATTGCCTTACTTTTCCAGATACTGAAGCTTCTAAAAGGGGATAACTGTGTCGAGAAATTGGTTGACTCTCAAAATGGTGAAAGAAAGGATCCTGAAAACCAGGACAATAATTATGATGACGAGGTTTATCCAAAATCTAGTGCAGAGTTACATTTGAGTCTTGCATTGCTTGATGTTGACAGCGATACCACATCACAGAGTAGCGTGGGTCTTTCATCAGAAGAATCCTCAAAAGGAAGATGCAGCAGATCATCCAGCTTTGATTAGCTAGTTGTACTTAGACAGACAGGGAAAACAAAAAATATCAGGTTTAGTTGTACTCTTCAAATACTTCTTTACTTCACTTGTTGCAAAATCAAGCTTCGCGACGTTGTCAGATGTGTATTCTGTACTGGTCCAGTTGAGGCAAACAGCACCCGATGCTGAGGTGGTTTGTATTGATTATGGTATGATAATCTTAAAGATTAACTGCTAATATCAATAGACCTAATCTGTTTCATTTGTACCCTTGCATACACTTAATAAACTAAAAATAATTGCTAGTCATTTAAACCAGCCACCCAATCTATACAAATAAATATTAGCTAGTTATGTATCTTTTAGGCCTCCCATCTGAAAAATATTAGGCTTTTGAACTGTGGTGACCACCAGATCTTTGGTCGCCTCTGAAATTTACCAAGCTTCACAGTGTTTCTTCGTGGGTTTCTTTTGGCATGAGGGGTCTCTAAAGTTAATAACTTTTTCGAATTAGAATACACCCCTATGTTAATGCGGCCCCAACAATTTAATGGATTTTTTCGAAGTGGCAAACGGGAGTTCACCTAATCACCCATAGCACGCTGCCACGTGTCCTTCCATTTTTCTCTCTCTCCCAATCGACGCCACGTCGCCTAGCTGACTCACACGCCATGTCAAAAACTTAAAAAGTGCGCTTTGATCTCATCCGCCGGAAGAAGCCAACGTCTGGTTTTGCTCTCATTTTGAGGCTTTGGGTTGCAGGTTTGGGGATGCTTGAGCTTTTACACGAAAGGAACGATTTCAGATCTCATTTTTACACCTCCGAGCCAGCATATTACCACACAACCATTCTGTTCCTTAATCTTATAGCCTTCACAACCAGTGGCGGAACTAGGATTGAATTTGAAGGGGGACAAACTCCTAAGGTGAAATGATGAAGAAAAAAAATCCTACTTAATGCAAAAAAGTGTCTTAGAGTTACGCAACAAACAATATATGACTATCCATTGAAATTGCATGTATGCCTTTCAAAATTAAAACTTGGAATGACATTTTAACTTATGTTGTCTTGCAAACAAACAAAGAAAAGTAAGGATTAAACTTTGCAAATACGCAATAACCTATCTCAAAACAGCTATATAATCTAAAGAAAATCTTCTGAAACCAAATGCTAGGCCGGATCTAATACATTCGTTAAAATGAGGATTTCCCATGTTTGGAATTTGATTTAGACACCTGCTCTGGAAAATTGAGAAAGAATCTCCAATTTTCAAGGTTGGACAACCTCCAATACTCCTAAGACAGTTGCAACAGGCCCAAATAACCCATTTGAAGCAATGGGCGTTAACACTGTTGAACCGTCTGAAAATATTTTCCGTTTGTTTTCTTTTCTAGACCCAAGATTGAAAATTACATTAGATCAGCATTTGAACCATCTGCAAAGGCCAATTGGCCCCCTGGTTCCGCCTGTGAATGCACATGAAAATTCAAATTGCAGCACAGCACATGCTTAAGCACAAAGCAATTATGACAAACAACAGACACACCAAACAAATGAGGTGTGCATACATTGTGGATATCTATCTAGAATCTGAAAAATAAGATGGCCAGACAAATTTCAAAAGCAGTTGAATGACTATATATATGAGGAACACAAACCATCATAAGGAGTATCTGGGGCTCGATACACGCATTCCTTAATATCACTAGCAATTACCCTCTGCAACAAGAAAACAAATAGAAAAAGTTAATAGCTCCAAAAGAACACCACATCTAAACAAAAAACCCGGAAGACATTGCCTTTCCAGATCCCAATAATAAAGTCAATAATCCAAAATTCTTAATCAAATTTCATCACATTATCAAGCAAAAATTAAAATAAATTTTATCACTAATCGCAAAAAAAAACTAGAGAGAGTTGAGTTGAGACTTGAGAGAGAGTACCTGGAGGCTGGAGAGAGAGCCAGAGAGTGTTGTGGTTCAGTGGTTGTGGAGGAGGAGAGAGGGACGGAGAGGGCCGAGAGGCAGAGAGAGAGCCGGCGTTAAGTTTTGTGGAGGTCCGGAGGAGGAGAGAGGCAGAGCGAAAGAGGGCTAGAGGTTGGTGGTCTGTGGCGGCAGAGTGAGGAGGAGAGAGTGACAGGGGCTGGCGTCGGGAGCGAGAGCAGTGAGAGTGAGAAAGGGGGAGTGAGAAAAATTATACTGGATGGGCCGCGCCTGGGCCTGGGTCTTTGGGGCAAGGGGCGGGCTGGGTATGAGGGGTGGGCCTGACACTTAGCTTAGGGGGTGGCCCATGTAAAAAAATTTTAAAAAAATCCTGAAGACATTTTCAAGCGATGGGGGGCGGCTGACCCCCACTGCCCCTCACTAGTTCCGCCTCTGTTCACAACCAAAACCCTGCAACAATCTTTTTGCTTGCAACATATCGTAATAGCTGGAAGGCACATTCCCGAACCAAGCCAAATCAAGCCTTTGGATCCACTTCTCAACCTTTTCATGCCTTTCTTTCCTCTCAGCTCCTTCACATGCTACAATGTTCTTAATTTCCTCCCCAAACATCATCTTCTCCAACTTCCGTATTTCCAATGATGTTCTTGGAACTGTGGACTCTAAACAATCAAACAATGTTGCATTCGAGTGAAGAGCTTCCAATAGCCTCTCCATTAGAGTTGATCCATTATGGTTAGAATCTTGTTCTGTTATTGCCATAACCTTCGGCGTTAAACCCGACAAAGCATTGAGAAAGCTAGCTATCCATCTTTGCCGAAGCATAAGCTGAAATGGGCGATGAGCTGAGTGGCTATGCCCATTAACTACATCTTTCTCGAGCAGCTCATCCAATGTGCTTTGATTAATTTGCAAGGCTCTAGTTAAGTGAACTCCATTCATATTCTCTGATGTCAGTGCATGGGGATGTCTTCCTCAAGTGTTCGTCATCAGACGCCAACCAGGAAGGAATCCAACTGGAACTGAGCTGATATTATCTGATGCCAGTGCATAAGAACCGAAAAAATTGTTGAATTTTGGGTTTGGGTAAGTCTACTGCTCACATATTCGTCCCCATCCGCTCTCTGAGCCTCTGAGCTTTATGCTCTCTGTTCTCTCCTGCTTTGCATCCCTTCGGTGGTTTTTTTCTGGCACGCTCTCGACGCCAAAATCTTATATCAATTGCAGATCCCTTTTCGAACCCCATTTTTGGTTTCGTCAACGTTTTATCCTGCATTTGAAATCTTGTCGTATCTCATACCATCTACACATTTTTTCGTTTGACTTCTCTTCTTTTCTGGCCAAGATATCTGCAATCTCTTTATCAAGCGGCAGAACCAAGAATGCAATCCAACGGGAGGCAAACTCTTAAGGAAAAATGACCAAAAAAAATTTTTACTACTTAATGCAAAAAATATCTTAAAAGTTTTTAAAAAATGAATCTTGTAAAGACTAACACGAGGACTGAAATATTTATCATTTTGTGAATAAAAACAACATGATCTTGCAACAGATTTATTTTTCAAACAAGAAGAAACTAAAATTAAAATTAACAAAATTTTCATAAACTTCATACTGCACTACATAGTAAAATAATGAATAAAAACTAAGGAAAAATTATCAATTGAGAGGAATTAAACACAAAACATTTTTGAATTTAAGGCCTACATGACAATTCAAAGATACTAAGACCTAATAGCAAATTAAAAGGAACTAAGTATATTATAAGCTTATTAAGACAGTACTACTAAGAAAATGAAATATAGCTTAAATATTCAAAATCGCACATCAAATTCTTATAGGAAATAAGAAGAGCAAAAACGATGTCCTCCTTCTAATTCAGACTCGATGAATTCAATTTTTTCAAGTGGCACCCGGCAATCAATTGATAACATTAATAATTTCCTTAAATTCTTAACCAGAATGGGCTCCATCAAGTTCCTGGCTTCAGCTTCTTCACTGACAATCTTTTGTGCTTTGTCTGTGAGCCTAACAGATGGAGGTTTTCTGCCCCACCATCAGCACGAAATATTGAAGGACATTTCTCAATGACAACCATGAAGTTCCATTTTTGAACAAACCCAACTTGTTTAAGGTCTTTGAGAATGAAAGATTGATGCTTCTGGGATTGGATGATAGCCGTGAGCTTAAGAATTAAAGACGGCTTCTTCTGCAAGTCCATTACTCTGTCAAGTTCATGGACTATGTGATAGATTTTCTTCTTGGATCTTTCTACTCTGCTTGATTTGTACTTCACCGGAATCCACAAAGAACCAGTTTTTTGACCTAGGGTTGGATATTCAAGCTCATAGATGATCCTTTTCTGAAAAGGAAAGCATTTAAGAAGCTGGTGAAAGTTGAACGACATGGACCTCCCCTGCATGTTGGAAGAGAGATGATTTGTCTATGGAACCAACCGCCAAACAGTTGGCATGCAAGCTAGATCTGAAAGGGGCGGCGCATATAAAAAACAAAACAAAAAAAAAAATTAAGAGATTTTTCAGGCGATGATCCACCTCTGTCTTTATCTTTTATCTACCTGGGAGATTCGGGTCAAACCTCTCTCTGGTCAGTTGTGGTTCTTTCTTGTTGGTTTCTGGTATTGCTGGGATTCTTGTCCATCAAAGGATTTGTGGTGGTGTTTTGGGTGTGTGTGGGTTAACAGAAGTGCGGTCTTTGGGTGCTAGGATGAGTGCCTCTAAACAAGCGATGTTAGATATAGAAGAAATCATGGAGCACACAAAGAACCTGTCTTGGGAGGATGTCTCGGGTATGATGAAGGTTAATCTGAACAGAGCAAGGGAATTCAAGGATCTCACTTTGGTCAGCCGTCTGGCTTCTCGCAAAGTTTTCCCTAAACCAGTGATTTTCCCTCTTATTAAGGCCGGTTGAAGGTTTGCTCCCAATCTTCGCATTGAAGATGCAGGACCCAATCGTTTCCTTTTTTCATTCCATTTTATGGAGGAAAAGGAAAAAGTACAGCGGCTAGGCCCTTGGAATTTTAAAGAGTTCTTAATGGTTCTCAAAGATTGGAGTCAAGGAGAAACTATTAATGAAGTTGAGTTGTCTTATGCACATTATTGGGTGCAAATTCATGGGCTTCCCATGGAAAGTTTGGATGAAGATAATGCCCTTCTTCATGGGAGCAAACTGGGGGTGGTGGATAAGGTAGACCTAGTAGATGTTAACAAGCCCTATCTTAGAATTAAGATCCATTTCGATATTGAATCACCTCTCCAGCCGGGGTTTGCCATGACTCGAGCTGATCATTCTTCGATTTGGATTTCTTTCAAATATGAGCGGTTGTCTAGTTTTTGTATGATACGTGGAATGATTACACATACAATGGGAACTTTGTCAACTTCCATTTTTAACACTTTATGAGCACTAGAACTTAAAAAAATTCAATTAGTCAAAATTATGCCATGCCATATGTATTATAAAATTAATCATGTGACACGTTTTTAATTACTATTTTATTTCAGGACATAAATTAATTATTTTTGAAAGTTTAAAGCTTAATGTATAAATGTGTAATTGAGATAATATTTGAGGTTGTTTGAGACTAAGGTGTTGTTTGTTTGTCCAAAATTTTATGGGCCCAAAAATTCCAACAAAACAAACACACTTCAAACTTTTCAACTTTTACACACGCTTCAAATTTTTCATAAACTCCGATAAACTTCAACATTCAAAAGATTTCCAAAATTTCGGTAAACAAACACCTTAGAAATGCTGATTTTTTTAAAAAAAAAACCATTATTTAAGGAGAATAAAATATCCTAAGCGAGTGCGACTTTTTGAAAAATGATTCTATTCTTATTCTTTATGTTCATGAATTTTGACCAATCTGAAATTTAGGACCCTATATAAATCTTACTTTTTAAAACAAAGAAATGCGCCATTTGCTGCGCTTCTCCTGATAATGACTTTGCAAAGCCATGTTTTGTGCTATTCATTTGGTTGACAAAAGCAATCTTGTTCCAAAATGCTTTTGTCCCATTAACCAACTGTCAATTTTCTTCGATCGAAGAGTCCTTGCCGTGCAAGTTTCCTACTTCTTCTTTTTTTTCCAGCAAGTTTCCTACTTGGCTACAAGTGTAAAGAGGTCCCAATTGAACAGCCGACTTTGAGTTTGGTCCTCTCCTTTGTTTCTGTGCCCACAATCGAGGTTTTTTTTTCCTAGAAAACATCCTGTAATATTTTTCCATTTCTCTTTAAAAAAACAAAAATTTAACTCTAAAGGATTGACTTCACTAATCAAGAAATGAGGTCTAAGGGTTTGTCCTTAAATCTCAGTTGCGAATTTCTCAAAATGCAAATAATTTATTGGGACTACGCCACAAAGCCAGACTGACCTGGTCTATGTGATTAAGTGAGTTCATTCCGGTGGGTCTGTTGGGTTGGATTTCTCTTCATTATCTAGCATAAATTTGGATGCCAAAAATGTTAGAAATAAAAAAAAAATTATACTTGATAAGTGAGACATCCATTAGGAAACACCCAATTGGATTAATTGTGTTAACTCACTTATATTTAAAATGTTACATAGGTGGGCTATTTATAAGCTTAAAAACTAACTTGCCCACATTGCCTTAGCAATGTGGGACTACAAATTTCAACAAAAAATATTTTTAAAAAAAAATTCAGTCAATTTTTCACCAATTCTAAGTTTTTATAAACTTCAACAACTTTTTTATAAATTCCAATATCCTTTAACAAATTTTAAAAACCTTTTCACCAATTTCAAAAAAATTTACACTAACTCCAAATACATAAAAAAAATGGAAATTTGATTTTTAGTCACTAAGTTTTACCCCGTTTTCATTTTTAGTCCGGAAACTTAATGGGTCGAATTTTTAGTTCTTGAGTTTTCATCCCGTTTAAATATTAGTCCTTCCGTTACCCTCCATCTTCCTAACTGGCGGAATGATTTTTCAGCTTCAATTTGACATGTCACCCCTAGCCAGCGTCCTATGAAGCCATAAACGACACACAAAGTCCATAGATTTTCCTTGTAAATTGGTTGTTCCCTATTCTAAGCCTCGCAAGGAAAGGTGAATTTCCCAGATGGGGAGGAATCTCATGGTCGAATGCATTGCTGGTGACATCAAAAGAAAGAAAAGAACGAGAGCTACACAACGCAACAATGCTGCCATTGAACCTATTTTTCGAGAGATTCACTCTGGTAAGGTTTGCTACATTAATCAGTGTATCACAGGTAGATTACCTTCAAGGGAGTTGTTGTAAAGCATGAGCTGTTTCAGGCCTCGCAAGAATCCAAAAGTTGCAGGATCGGAATTCCACCGGAGAGATTGTTGTATGCCGAGTCCACAATAGTTAGTTGATGAAAGTTACCCAAAAGTTCATTCTGCCTTAGATGAAGAAAATTCAACTGCTTTAGCCTCCCAACAGTAATAGGAATCTTTCCACTGAAATGATTTTCGAAAAAATCAATCATTTGCAAGCTTGAACAATTGCCAATCTCCAAAGGTATTTCCAGCTGGCCCATGTTGCCTAGTTCCTCCGGAATGCCTCCTGTGAGATTGTTCATAGACAAATCTAGTGTTTGAAGATTACCCAATTGAGCTAAAGACTTTGGAATCGGACCCTCAAGCTGGTTCCCCATGAAGTTCATGTAGACGAGTTGACCAAGTTCACCGAGCTCGCTTAGTATCTCGCCCGAGAGACTATTGTTGGTTAGGTTGAGAATTTGGAGATTCGTGAGATTACCCAAATCCCCTGGGATTGATCCATTGAGTGCAGCGGTAAAAACTGAGGCTCGAGCAACGGCTCCAAGGAAGAAAAGGTTGGAGAGATTAGGTGGAATGGGACCCGTGAGGCGGTTAGAAGAAAGATCAAGGTGGAGCAGGTTTTGCAAACGACTGAGGGAGGGGGTATTGACCTGACGAGTGAAGAGTCAAGGCTGAGGCTTAAGTCCCTTTCCAACCAAACGCAGAGTTTCAATTAAATGGCACGCTACAAGTTGTTTAAGAAATTAACTTCAAATGGTGGATGCTGACGTGGAAAATGACGGGTGACGTGGAAAACCATTCCTTTAGTTAGAGTGACGGAGAGTAACAAAATGACTAATATTTTAAAGGAATGAAAATTCGAGGACTAAAAATTCGATTCATTAAGTTTCAGGATTAAAAATGAAAATGAGGTAAAACTTAGTGATTAAAAAGTAAATTTCCTTAAAAAAATTAAATAAATAAAAAATTCTCACATTTTCCGTGATTTACTTCACTTCAACCCCGCAGCCTAGGGGTGAACAGAACCGGACCGCAGACCGGACCGGACCGGAAAACCGGACCGGATTTCCGGTCCGGTCCGGTCCGGTCCGGTCCTCTTTAATAATAAATGCGGTCCGGACCGGACCGGACCGCATTTATTAAAAATATATATATATTTTATATTTTTAATACAAATTATAAACATAAAACGTTTAATTTTTATCTAAACTAAAACTTAACATTTTTATATACACTTCCCATTTGAAATTAACCTAAAAAAAATTTTGAAAAAATTTTAAAAAATTAAAAAATTAAAAAAAATAAAAAAAAAATAAAACCGGTCCGGACCACTTAAGTGGTCCGGACCTTAAGTGGTCCGGACCGGACCGCATTTAGTGAAACCGGACCGGACCACTTATAAGTGGTCCGGTCCGGTCCTATATTATTTAAGGACCGGAATGCGGTCCGAAAAATCGGACCGCATTCCGGTTGTGCAGCCCTACCGCAGCCAATGCAATAACAGAGTAGGAAATTAGAAAGAAAATTGAGAAAAGGAAATAATAATGTGTAGATGAATTTGATTTTATTGAGTTTTATTAAAAGAAAATAATTATTTTGACATCGATATATTGCCGGTCCATATGAATTTTTGAAAATGAGGACAGAAATTTGCGATCGTACAAGTGGAATCACAATGGCAGTAGTATCGTGTAACCAGATACACTACGAGCCATTGGCCTTATATTCTGCCACGTTATGATAATGCTTAATCTTCGGTTAATATCGAATCTTGTTCATGTCTGTGGCTTATCTGGACTACTTAGAACCATGGTACCGTGGGCCGTGACCCACTGGATACTTTTCGTCGGACACCATAGTCATGTAAATTGGAGGCAAAGGACGGCTGAATTTTCCCCGACTTCTCGAAAGCGACTGTGGAATCTCTAAGGTTGTGTTTGTGTTGTAAAATTTTAGTGTTGTTAAAATTTTAGGTATTGGGTTTAGTGAAAAAGTGAAGAGAGAGGTAATTTTTTATATTTTTTGTAGTAAATAGTAATGATTTGATGGGTAGAGAGAGATTATATTATAATATTTAATTGTGTTAAAATTTTAGAGAGAGTAAAATTTTGGTACACAAACTTACCCTAAACCAATCATTCTATATCACACTGGCATAGAACGTTTAGTATGACCATTTTTGTTTTCTGATGCCGCCAGGTAATATTATGATCATTTGCAGCCCACCTAGGGTTTCATTCTGAGCCCGTCACCTGCTTTCTGGGAATTCAACTTTGTTCGTAATCGCATCGAGTTATTCGATTCGGCCTATGGTTTGAATCTCCTGTACGGTTCTTTTGGTTTAAGCTTGTGATTACGTCTTTCCCTGCTTGATGAAAATCTCTTACTTTTGGCTCGATTAGGTGATCCTGAGCCATTGTTCCTGTCACGTATCGTCTGGGATAGTTGATCTCATCATGTTGACGTAGTTGGTTTCCTGGGGTTGAATTTGATTGTGAAAGAGCTAAATTGGGGATGACTTATTAGATTGATTTTTAGGCCTTTGAATCTTTTCAGAAATACAATTTCGCATCGGGTTACTTGTTTATTCTCATCAAGACCGAGAATTGTGGACAAATTTTATCTGTGTCTGCTTCGAAGTCGTGATATTTGTAACCTTTTCCCTAGGTTAAACATTTTGTTTGGCAGAGATTCGAATATCGCAATGGACGACGGGGAGCTCGATTTCTCGAACCAAGAAGTGTTTCCGAGTACGAATATGGGGGAAGTTCCGAGTAGTTGCTCGATGGATAGTTTCTTTGATGAGCTTCTCAAGGACACTCATGCTTGCACTCACACCCACACCTGCAACCCACCCGGCCCTGATTCTTCACATACGCATACCTGTTTTCACGTGCACACTAAAATTTTGCCTGCCCAAAGTGAGGAAAAGCTTTCCACGGATGATAGTGCAGAATCCACTGAAAAGAAAGGGAAGAAACGCCCGTTAGGCAATCGGGAAGCAGTTCGCAAGTACCGTGAGAAGAAGAAGGCCCGAGCTGCATCGTTGGAGGATGAAGTTGTGAGATTAAGGACTTTGAATCAGCAGTTGTTGAAGAGGTTGCAGGGTCAAGCTGCATTGGAGGCGGAAATTGCGAGGCTGAAGTGTTTGCTCGTGGACATTCGAGGGAGGATCGAAGGGGAGATTGGATCTTTTCCATATCAGAAACCGGTCAGTGCAAACTTTCCTAATCCAAACATGCCAGGCGCCTATGTGATGAACCCATGTAACATGCAATGTGGCGATCAGGTCTATTGTCTCCATCCTGTGGTCGATGGAAAAAGTGGAGAAGATGCATCAATAGATGGGCAAGGCTTTAGTGGCTGTGAATTTGAGAATCTTCAGTGTTTGGCGAATCATAATTCAGTATCCAAGGAGCTTTCTGGTTGTGGTGTTGGGAATTTAGCTTCCTATGTCAATCCTTCTGGTACAAATAAGAGGAAAGGTGAAACTTCAGTCCTTTTCCTCTTTTAGGTTATTTAGAAACCAAATTCTTTTTTGTTAGGAATATTTTGATAACTTCTTACGAGTCTGGAGCTTATTGTTGTGCCAAGGAATGGTTGTTATTGCATCATGTTCTTAATTAACATGACCTTTTAGGATATTCTACAATTCGTTTACTCTTTAGGATAGGAGTAATCTGAGAATGTAAATGCCCTGTATAGTTTCCTATAGGTAATTTAGAACAATGAGTTAATATGCGTATCTCATGTTGGTTTTGTTGATGTAAAGAAGAATTATAGTGCTTGCTTGTGAGAGATCCTGACCTCGGCAGTTATGTATCCTCTTAGCTCACACTACTTTTGAAAAAAAGAATGGGTGGGATAGGGTAGGTTGTTGAATTCCCCATCTGATAAGATTATATCTAACTGCACAAGCTAACAATGCACTGTATTTTGCCTAGGCTGAATCTAAGCAGAATGATTGTGTCCTTATAGAATTTGATGCTAGCTTACTTGAAAGTGATACCTTCAGACAGAGTACTTGGACCATGAGATCGAGGCTGAGCTGGAGTCTTTATGCAGATAACAAAAGACTTTTAACTGCAAAACATCCTATAGAAGTATATAGACTTTCTTGACTTTAACAATAATTAAGTAGCAGAAAATATGAAGATTCACTTGAAGTGCGATCATAAGAAGACTCCCTGTCCAGGCTGGCCTCATGAACCCTCTCTGCTTTAGCTCTCCCTGGGACTAGATTTCTTTGATTAACTATTGGAAGCTAGAGGTCTGGGCTTGAGTTAAGCAATTACATACTTAATCACACACTATGAGTTAATTTGATGAATAGTTGTTTTTTATACTTCATTCATATGCTAGTTGCAATGCAGTTCTGGTTATACTTGATTTGAGAACTAGTGGTTGTGAACTTTGGTGATATTCAAACCTTAAGGAGATTATTTGTATTTTCTCATTTTAATCTAGAGGGTAGATTTGTGTTCTCAGACTTTTGATGTTTCGCACTTTTCTTTTTCTTTGTCTGAATTACTTCATATCCCACCCCAATTCAAGAAACCACATTATCTATAAAGTGAAGGGCATTCTTATGTGAGGGAGTTTGATTAGCTGCAGGTTGCTTGCTTTAACTTTCATGGTATTGGACGGGTTAAAAATGTTGAGCATATCATACTTATAAAAAAAAGGTTTAAGCCCAGGAAGAGAAGGCGTCTTCCATTACATTCAATTGAAAATGCAGGAAAAATAAAGAATAAAGGGATTTTTTTTTGGGGGGGGGGGGGGGAGAGAGAGAGAGAGAAGGATATACCTATGGAGGAGATTACTATGTCTTGAATGATACATCTGTGTCTAGTTTGCCTTTCATACTGTCCCTCTTTTTCTCTATCTATTAAGAAATCAATTTACTTTATCGCTTCTTCTGGAATTGTCCAACTTACTGCTTAAATTAGCGTTTTATGATCTTGATTATTATGGTGTTTGTTCTACTAGGAGGGGCTTGTGGAGGAAAAGCAAGTTGAAGAGCTGTTTATTTCGCAGTGTCTTTGTCCTGAAGGGTACATATGGTCTTCCAATAAGTAGTTTTGTTGAACTGCAGGAGAACTGCGGCATCAGCTTTCTGTTCAGGTCGTTTGAATTATTCTTTAATTTCCTTTTTTCTTTTAGCCCACTGTTGGGTTCTTGGAGCTCCTGTGCTTTTCAGGCATTAGTTTTGCTGAACTAGGTGTTGTTTCTGGAGTTGTTTTGGTCACTTTCTGGAATTTAGTCTACTTCTAATGTCTTGTAAAGCAGAAAGCTTAGTTTATGTGTATTTCGTGGAACTCATGCCAACTGTGCAATTTTGTAGAAAGTTAAATCCCTCTTAAGTGTTAGCCTTTTTATTTGATACGAGTACTCATAAATCAGTCAATTAAACCGACATTATTCAATGTTGTGGCTTTCTTGCTATGTTTTTGAAAATTGCTTCATTGCTAAGCTGTTCGAATTCTTGGCTGCTAAATTACAGAACATTGGGAGATGGGTGCCTTGCATCTTTCAGTAGTATGAGCCGTGAACAGGTGAGAACAAATCTCACTTATGTGTGATCGAAACTTGTGATTTTCTGTGGAAAGATAGAGCTTGCAAAGTTTCCAGTAATTGTTATTCTCTGGTTTAGCTTTGCAATTACATTAACATAAGAAGTGTGCTTCTGCCCGTAGCTTTACCTGACAAAAGAGTGCCCGATTTAATCAGGAAGGAAGCATTGCCTTCTTGCTGAAGTTCTGCAAAGGGATTCATGTCATCCACAAGTTGTGACACAAAAATGGGTAATTTGCTCAGTGTGTTGGCTTTGACTGAAGCAACTAGGCACTGTGATTTCCAACCGAGGGAACACTCACCACGGGTGAGAAACGAAGATGGCAAAGTGTATATCCATAGCTCATCTTTTGATTAGCCTGGTTGAACGGATCCAAGTTCGCTTGGGCTAACTCCGTACCATATTTCTTTGGGGCATACCTAATGAGAAGTGACAGACGTTTTGGTTCATATCTACTTAATGGGTATTTGTGTGTAACTCCGTACCATATTTCTTTGGGGCATACCTAATGAGAAGTGACACGTTTTGGTTCATATCTACTTAATTGGTATTGTGTGTGTAGGGGTCGCTCTTCGTCTTTTACCGTCACAGATAACAATTGCTACTTGTAGGAACTTGATGTTGGAGCTTTTATTGAGAAATCATGCTTCCTTTCACGTACTAGGCTGATCACTTGATTTCCTTCTCTTTGCATTGCACCGAAAACTTCAGCTCCAATTCTCATTCTACTGAATCCATTTTCGTTATGCAAGTGAAGATTTACAAGTTTGTCAAGGTTATTCTGCCAGGACCCTTTTGCTTGCTGATCATCAGGATCAAGCTACTGTCATTAACAGTAAAATAATAGTGTTTTTCTCAGATTGTGCTTCATAGGAGCGCAAGAGGATATTACCTTTGGTAATACAGTTAATAATGACTTGAGATAGGTCAATGCTAAATATATTACAGTGCCAAGCTGAGTGAGCTTGATTTTTGTTTATGAGGCTAAAAGCTGGTTCGGTAATGATCTGGGGTCGCCATGACAGCTATTAGCCCATCAGTAGTCATGTTTTTTGTGCTTTTTGTGCTTGCCCTTAACTTAAGCTCAGAAGTCTTGTAGTGTTAGAGCGTGGGAATGAATCAGGTCCAAAGCAGCCTTTCTTATTATGCTCCATTTCGAGTTCTTTTCAAAGGAAAAAAGGCAAGATTTTGCAGGCCATTCATTTCAAGTCGGGCTGACACGTTTCCTGCTAGCTCTCCGTCTTAGTTCTGGTTTCTCATTGCGGGTGTGTGCTATGTTAGGATCACATAGCAGATAAAGTAACGAAGTCCATAGCTTTTAAGTGTTTCTGCTTGGTGCTTTTGATTCATCAACATGATGTCATCAGGTTGTGTATCCTGTATGTTATCGTAGAGGAAGCGGTCAGAAAACTTCATTTGTATGTAGAGATACCAGATATGAATGGGGGGAATATAATTTGCCCTCACAGACTGAGCCAGGTTACTGCAAAGACTCATCACAAGTTCCAGCCTGAACCACTGGATATAATAATATAAGTATAGCAAATATCTATAAAAGTTGTAACAATCTCGTGAACCCCAAAGATGTTCTTGACCAAAAACACAATTTACTACCCAACGTGTTTCCAAACGTATGGAGTTGACAATTTATAAAGAACTCCTGAAATCTAGAAATTTTACGAAAGCCTGATGGTCATCGAAACCTAAAAGTCAATTACGGCTCCTACCTAAACCTCACAGCCTGAACTGAAATGTAGCTTAAAATGCAAAAAAACATCTATAGTTGATCTTAAGTAAATTGCATATCTTCGTCATCGCGATATATACTCTCAGCCATTTGCCAGACCTGGACAGTGTTATCCTCACCTACACTTGCCATGACCCATGGCTGGTACTTGTTCCACGAGAAATCTGATATCTTCGCCTTGTGACCGCCATGCGAAAATAGGAGCTCCGGAGGGCCATCTTCAGCATCTCCCTCTGTCTGCTCATCCCCAATCCTGAAGACGTTACTCATCATTTAGTGAGGCGGAACATTCACTGTAGAACTATTTTTTGAACTACGGGTAGAAGACCACAATTATGATGTATTTAGTAAAACTTTGCACAATGAAAGCTTTCTAAGATTTTCAACACTTTATTTTTATTTTTTATTTTTTTTCTATGCAAAACCTTTCTAAGATTGAAATGAAGTTCTCTGTATAACTTGAAACTATCTCAATATTGGAAGAACAGATTCAGATAGCAAGAAAATCCTAAAACTAAATGAACTTGTTGTTCATGAATCTTCATAATGCATGAGTCCAAGTTTAGTCATGATGACTGTAAAGGAAGTCCAAAGCATCAATCAGACACAGATCAGGTGCAACTAAATCCCATGACAACCATTTGAACGATTGAGTTTTGCGTGTGCCAATCACATATTCAGTAAGAGGGCCCGCTGAAAATAATTGCAGGTAGGTTTACAGGCTTCCAGTTATGCATCACTCAGTAGCTTTCCAATAATAGGGTAGTCAACCTTTTCGATTTCAAATGAGTTATCAATTAAGATATATCTGTGGTGGTGAATGGTAATGTCCTGTACTTGATCAACTTCATAGTACTCCATTCAGTCGGGAGACCTTAATCCTATGTTTTGTTGATGGAAACAGAATGGGGAACAGAGAGAGAAAGC
Organism: Myrica gale; assembly: GCA_963930655.1. Classification (NCBI taxonomy): domain Eukaryota; kingdom Viridiplantae; phylum Streptophyta; class Magnoliopsida; order Fagales; family Myricaceae; genus Myrica; species Myrica gale. Next base: position 7,443,728 of record OZ005606.1, on the reverse strand, counting down.
GTTCTATTCTCCTTGATCTTATAGGCGACCAAAAGTTGCAAAAATGAATTATACGACATAGTAGAAAGAAAAATAAGGACAGTGATTAAGTCTTCGGACAGCTAATAAAAGGAAAAACAAGCACATTCGTAGCACTTATATTCCATGTAAAATACCTGTTAAGATCCCAAACCATTAACCTTCTATCATCAGCTGATGAAGCCAATACAGTTTCATGGTTGGGATCCCATTCCACCTGGAAAACTTCCTCTCTGTAAGAAATAAATCCAGGGTTAACATCAGTAACTATCATCAGAAATTTAACATATTAGCTCTCATGAGAAACAAGAAAATGATGAGTTCCACCAACTTCTTACTGACTCTCACATAACAATGGAAATACTCCTTCAAGAATCATTTGAGTCCATTAAATGGTGAAAAAAGTGTCACATACGTGGAAAGTAGTTTAAGCCAACAGATCTCAATGGGATAGAATATAGTGACTATAGGTGCACAAAAGCCAAACAGTTCATTCTCAAATCCTATTAAACCTCTTAACCCCGAATTCCAGACAATAGGCAGCCAGTACATATACCAATGTGGTAACAAAATCACTTCAACTATTGTCTTGACCACACTAGTCATTCAGGGAACCACGTGACTAAATGAGAACAAACCCCATTTGAATTGGTGAAACAATTAGTTTCAAGAGAGAGAAAGAGAGAGAGAGAGACAAAAGCTTTTTTCTTTTTTTGTTAGGTGGTGAGGATACAAAGAGTCAGGTTATTCACGTATAAATTCTGCATGTCACTGAAATTTAAGATGCATACGTGTGACTGCTTAAAACATGCAGTGGCATGCTCAATTTCCTCGTATCAAAGAGACCAATGGTGGTATCTGAAGATGCGGTAGCCAATATCCATTCGTTGTATGGATTGAAAGAAATATAGTTCACCTGGCACGCCCAAGAAAAAAGTATCAGCAACAAACAAATAAACTCCATACTCAAGTAAAAACATAATCAGAGGGCAACAAAGTTGGCATTTCAATATGATACAAGAGAAATGCAAATATGGAGAGAATCAAAACGTGAAATAGATCACATTCCAATATTATGATACATACAGCATACTTATTGGCTATAGGAAAACAAATACATTCAACATTATGCTGGAAAAAAAACACTTATTGTCCATAGGTGGACAATCAAAATAAATCCTCAACATATTTATAATAGTGAAATTTTTTTACAAATACTCCATAGAAATCTAGAGCACCTGTGATGCTAATGGGGAGATGATAGTTAAGGAACATATCCCACCCATAAAAAAAAAATTGGACAGCCACTACAGTCACAGAAATGAAGAGCTCCAAGATTGATCACCTCTTTCTCGTGAGCTTTGACAGAATGTTGGGGTTGATTTGTGCGCAAGTCCCAAAGAATCAATTGACAATCATCCCCCACAGACCCAAACAAATTTCCATTCCTTGAATACCAGGATACATCTTCAACAACACTTTCATGAGCCTGAACTTTACATTCCCAATCCCATTAACAACATATCTAATGGAACATGACTACCATAAGGAACACAAATTTGGTTCAGATAATTACCTCATAAACGTGCAATGCATCAAGCACTCGGTCTTGAGCCACAGCAGATATATCCCACAAACATACTTTATGGTCATGTGAGCCACTTAAAAGATATCCCTCCTTAGAAGGACTCCAAGACAGTCCATACCCTTCCATATCATGTCCTCTTAACCTTAAATCAGGACCACAATCACCCCCTTCTTCCTTCCCCAACTGTTTGTTACAATCAAAAACATAAACCTCAGACCCGCTTGTCTTTGCTCCCACAATTGCCGGTTTCTGCGGCATACACCTAGCCCTATTCACCTCTCCATCAACATGTATCTTCTGTGTTATCCCCACCTACAAACATTGCCAACAACACAACTAGACGTAAATTCAGCCATTAATTTAACACTGATTAAAGACGAAACGATGATTGAAATAAGATAGTAGACATCTTCTGCCTTTTTGCCTGTGAAAGCACCAAAGATACTACACATCAAAACATTCAGCCTGAAAGTCTCGTCAAAATAGTCGGTACCCACACAATGATTCTTGATAATCAAGATGTTAAGTATCTTTTTTCTTACCTCTGGCACGAAATAGATAGACCAAACACATTTAATAAGGTTTGTAACAAACACTTGGTACCCACAAAATAATTCATGGCAATAATGAAAATCAATGCAAAATACAAAAAAATACTAAGTCCAGAAAAATTAAACTCCCAAAATAATTACAGAAGTAATAAGATCACTGACCTTAGGAATAATTAAATTTTCGGCTTTGCCATCTGTATTGGCTTCTGACACATTGCTGGGCAGGAGAACGTCAGCGACCATGAGGAAGTTCGGGACGCCTTCGGACGTGTGGGTTCCGAGGACGAGTCTGTGAACGGCCAGAGAGGGATCGGAGTCGTGGGACAGCGGGGCTGGAAGCGGGACCCAGTGGACGGTGAGAGACGGCCATTCGAGAGGGTGGGAGATGACCAGGTCGTAAAGGAACGGCGTGTTCTTCTTCCACACGGCGTAGTCCTCCTCCAGCTGATCTAGACCCGACTCCTGCTGTTCCTCCGCCATGTCACTCTCTGTGACTGCTTGTTGCTGGTTTCCCGCCAAAAAGAACGACGCGGAGGGAATCGGGGAAGGAACGAATTGTGCGAGGTACAGAATATGGGAAGTGGGAAGGGAAGGAGCGACTGTTTACTAAACGATCAATACTGGGCCGGTTCTTGACTGGGCTGGTGGAAATACTATAATATAACTCATAATTAGATCCGTGCCCAGGCCCAGAAACCTGAGAGAAATTTTAGTTCTAAAAGAGATAATGGGTTGGGTTCAATTTATCTAGTATTAGTATATATTTAATCCAATATATGTTCTAATTCAAGTCCTATAAAATACAGTTCATATCGTAATACTCCTTTTCCTTGAGCCATTCGCCCAAGTGCCGGCCCATTGAGTTCTGGTTGTAAAGGGTCTCATTTTGTGTAACCCCTCATTTTGGTGTGTTAACATTAATTTTCTTTCACAAGTGTCAACCACATTTGAGCAACATTAATACCATAATTGGGAAAAAAAACTAAGATATATATTAATGTTATGGTTATGCCAGGCGTCACCTAGTTGACACTTTAAAGCATATACAGAAAGCATAATAAAAAACCAAAGGAAAAATAAAAGCAACCCTCCCAACATAATTTCTGAAAAGAAAAGAAAAAAAAAAGGCTAAAAATTTGCAAAATATAGGTTATAGTGTCAAGCTGCCACGACAAAGCTATTTCCTACCACATATCTACTGGTGTAAACCAACACTTGCGGCACTGCGTTGGAAGATGGATATTACAGAAATACGGGTGAGAATTTTATTCCGCAAACACTAAAATTTCCCCTTCTAGTTTTAGTACCAGTTCCGGCCTATTCCGGTACCAGAATCTATTTTAGAAAATAATTTCAGATCCGAAATCGAAATATTATTTATTAAAAAAAAAGAACAAGAAGATAAACGTGACCTGGGTCCAAACGACACAGGAAACACGAAGACACGAACAAGTTCACCTCTCAACTGCCAGCGACAGCCTTCCCCCCACTGAGTCCAGTCTCCGTCCCTCCTAGCCTCCCTCCTGAAATCTTCATCTCTCTCTCTCTCTCTCCCTCTATCTCACGGGTTGCTCAATCAGTTGAGTTTTGGTGGCCGAATCTCTCACCAACTCTCTCTCACCGAGAATTTGTTAATTTTAGTTTTGTACATGTTGTATTTAGTCTTTAAATTGGTTTAGGGGTTTTTAATTTGATTTTGGGATTTTTCATGATTTTATTGGTAGATTTGGTCATTGAAAAAATCTCTTCTAAGGTTGATTATTTAGGTATCAAATCTCTCTCTCAAGTCTCACTAAGGTATGATTATTGAACGATGTTGAGTTTGAATGATGTAAGTATGGATTTGAACGAGACCGGAATCGGAATCGGAATCGGAATGACCCATCTGTTTCAGTACTCACCTTTGTAGGGAAAGTCCGTTCAAGCCTCCCATCATCGAGGTAGAAAACGTCGGAGTCTTAAAACCTGCACGACTGTAGTCATTGTTTGCCAAGAAGTATATGCAATTCCTAATAACCAAGAAAAAAAAAATATGCAATTCCTAACACTGTTATAATAATAAATTTCTGTGGCGGACCGAAGGGGGCCCTTAGTTCTGTAAAATTAAAATTAAAATTTTTATTTGTTTTTTGTTTTTATACATGTTTCTCCCACTGCTCCCACCTTGACCCACCTCAGCCCGCCCCCGCTTGGGCCAAGCTTGGTATTGATCTTTTTTATCCTTTTGTACTTTACTCTATGTTTTCCCCTAAGTTCTTCATTTATTTACACAAATGATCAAAGAAAGAAGAGAAAAAAAAAACCAGCATTGCCTAGTCAATCCCAATGGCCTTCTCTTCAATAAAGCAATTTACTTTGCGTTTGATTTCAAAATTTTATTAAAATTGTGTTGGCGTTAAAAAATAGGTGGTATTAGTATTAGAATTGGGGAATGAGTGATAAAAGTAAAAATAAAATGAATGTTTTCGAAACTTTGGGGTCTATTTTGCTCCTGTGGTAGACAACAGGGGAGTATTTCCTTTTCATTCCTGTTCTCTACAACGAAACGGAGTCACACAGTAGTTGGATATAGTAAACAAAAGGAGGTGTTCAGAATTACATGATTTCTGTTTAAAATAACTCTTTTCATTTGCTTTTTCTTGTTCTATTGGATTGGTTAGAATATCATGTATATTTTATATATATTTAGCTAAAAGAAAATGCAGGGTTCATGTCAAATATGTGCAATTATATTAGAAGTAAAGCTGCTTTGCGTTTTCAATTGTTGCAATTAAATAGTACGGTATGTGTATTTCAATATTTTTAATGCTTTTAATCTTTAATAGTCCGGTTCGAACCAGCCAAATCGGAAATTTTTTAAAGCATATAGACCGGACCGGTCATATACCGGTACGGTCTGAGCCATGCCATTTTGGGCCGGTTTTAGGGTTGGGTCTTGCCATTTTGGGCCAATTTCCGGTTTGGGCCGGTTTGGAGAGGTATACTCCGGTCCGGTCCCGGGGTTTTCATGAGGGTAAACCGGAACCGGACCAGAATACACCGGTTTACCGGTCCGGTCAACCCGGTTTCGAAAAAATCAGCCGATTTGGGTCAAAACCGATCCGGTCGGTCCGGTCAATTTTTTGGACAGCCCTGTCGGTGACTTAAAATTAAAAGAAAATGAATGCCCGGAACCTACACATGTTCGAACAAAACTCCCTTATCCAAATAGGTGTGGGTCCCGAAATACGTCTCTTTCTCTGACCTAATTGCAAATGTCATCAGGATACCGGTCCGGATCTCCCTTCACCAGTTATGTAGGATCAAGGATGATATTGGAAAAAAAAAAAAAGGGATGATATATCCTTGATGATGAAAACATCCGAAGACAGCTGGGTCAAGAGTCAACATAGCCCACATTCCAACCAAAAAGCCTATCTTGGTGGGAGTTTATTTTTCGCATGAGGTAAGGGAAATGTCCATGAAGATGGCAAGCCTTGCAGGTAGTAAATTTGTTTGAACACTCAATTGCTGATGCAATTCTAATAATCAAACTACCCGTGGAACAAAAGGTCGATGATATGGACTTTTGGTGATACATATTAAGAATATTTAATTGTACTTTAATAAGAGTTTTATAGAGAAGTGTAGAAAGATTTGATATTTTTTTTTGATAAATTATTATCATCTTTGAAAATAAATGATTTTATAGAAATTTTTATTAAAAAAATATTGGAATTTACGTTAAAAAAATGATGAAATTTATGTGAAATTTTACTTTATTAATTGGTCGTACACAATATTATTTTTAAAAAATTCCATAAAAGGCAAATACTTTCGCCTTGCCAAACATCACCTTAATTTGCAGACAAAAATACATTACTCATGAGATTCACGAATATGTACAACCAAAGGACACTTCTTGGTTCTTAATTACGAAGTCAAAATCCCTAACCAACGATTAAGGCTGCGTTTGCATGTAAAATTTTTCCCAAAATTTTATCTCTCTCCTAATAAAATACTCCAATATAATCTCTTTCTCTTCCATAAAAAAATATAAAAAATTACAAAAACTATAAACTATTACCTCTCTCTTTACTTTTTCACTAAACCCAATACCAACACTAAACCAAATACAAAAAATTTTACCACACAAACCCACCCTAAGAAACAATAAAAAAGAACAATTCCAACCAAACATGAAAACAAATTTGCAGCACCACAAATCCCAAGAAGAAAAACAGGCCTACGGACCTACAAACCTAAGAGAAATCTATTGCATAAGCAGCACTCTGTTCTTTGTCTAATCAAGCATTTTTTTTAATCAAGCATTTATGTCATCACATTATGGCACATGCGGCGGGGTTCTCATCACTGAAAGCTGTAGTGTACCGCACCTCGAGGGAGCTCGCACGCCCCAGTTGGGACATCTGCGGGTCCTCCACGTTTCGCACGTACCCAGCTGGGGCCTTCCTGTCGTAGACTCCATGTGCATAGGGGTGAGCAACTTCGCCGTAAGGCACGTAGGGCCAAATCTCGGCCTTCTTGCCCGTTCGATGAGCCACGCGGGCCACAACCTTCGAGGGTTCTACGTATCCGATGACCGTGAGTTTGTTGGCCTTGCGCTCCACGACAACTTGGTTCACACCCTTCATTCCCTCCATGGCTTTCTTCACCTTGCGCTCACACCCTTCGCAGTCCATTTTCACCTTGATTTCCACCGTCTGTCCAATCACAAAAGCAGCCAAAGAGTTTAATTTACAGCTGGCAAACTCTCGCTATACGTATTTTCGAGCATTCACACTATAAACGAACCCGGAGAGTGAAGCCCGTTTTTTTTGTTTTTTTCCCTCTGCTACATCAATGGAGCTGTCAGAAACGGAAATATGTCTACTGGAGTCTGGAGGTTCAGATTCTAACAGGTAGGGTCCACTTATCAAGGCTATTTACAGGGTGCGGTGCATTCCGGAAGGAACCAGTACTACAGTCTATAGTAACAGACTAGTCATGCAAAGAGCTGCAGCTCAGGACACTAGTTCGTAGCAATACGACATGGCTTTAGGCCTGTCGAGGCCATTTGTGCTCGACGTAGGCCGAATCTAGGGGCGATCTTGTAGCATGAGGCATGAGTGAGGGACCCCAACACAGCAACACTCATACGGTTTCTGAGGAATTTTGGGGAAGTCCAATTTTTCTATGTAAAGGGAAACACTGGAACGTGAAATCAATAAATTAACCAAACACCCACTTTCAGAGTCTTAACATAAAAAGAGTTCCTAGTTTGGATCGCTTTACTAGATGCGAACTTTGAACATGTCTGCCGGAGAGCAAGATATAAACAGTTAACCATAAATATGAAGCAAAGAGGAAGGCAAATCTAATGTAATGTTGAACTTTCTCTACGGCTCTAAAAATTGCATAGCCATACGAAACAAAAAGATTGTTTTTAGGAGCTATGGAGAAGTAAGTCATGTACCTGCAATTGCTTGCGTTTCTTGAGCTTTTTGTTATGAGAAGTGCAATCGAAGATGGGGGAAAAATGATCCAAAACACCCATCTCTCTTTCGCTGGCACACCACACGATAGCTTGGAAAAGGAAATGGTTATAAGAAGACTCGCCAAAAATAACTCGTATACTTTAGTCCCGAGCGATAATGATAGTGTGGTACTCTGGGGTCACTCTACCTTTATAAGCAAGCTCACAGAGGAGCTTCTACGGTCCCACTTCAAATCTGGGCCGTCTGCCATTAGATATCATATAAACAAATCTGGATCGTCTGTTACTTGGCTCGTCGTACTGGGTCTTGCCACGCGTCTTCCTAGGCTCCCGCTAACAAGGTCGGCTAGAAACTGAAAACTTGACTCGATTATGGCGGGGGTGCTATCCATGCACCGACCTGGTGGACCCCCGCAGCGCTTTGGGGCGCGAGATGAGCTGTTACATCCACGCTTTTTGTTTTTTTGTCTCTGCGTAGCTGTTACATCCACGCGCTTTCAAATGAATTGTTTTGCTTTAATGCCAACGGTGTTGGACCGTTGGTGGTGGGGGATTGGGACCTGCACTTTTATATTGGGTACCACGTGATGGTGCTGCGATTACCCAAGTGCTGGGCCCACTATGAAGATTATGGGCTTGGGATAAGATCATAAGACCGTGTGTGGTGGGAGTTGTCCCAGGATTTGCCAAGATAAACACGGTGGGAGTCCGACAGGTAACAATTTCGGCCCGAAAACTTTGGTCGGTACTTTGCAAATGGTTGCTAATTGATGCAAAATTGCCGACTGTTTGAATAAAGCTCTTATCGTCAAGCTTTACTGTGCCTACTGGATCATTAAGATTGTGTTACTCTTTTTTTTTTCTTGGTTAAGATTGTGTTACTCATTGACGCGCTTGGCTGCTTACTGTTTTAGCGTCACCAAATTCTCAGCTATCTTGGTTGCAATTATGTCTAAGGCTGCATTTGTTTAGCTTGATAATATTTTAAAGCTTCCCTTGTATTTGATTGGGGCGGAAAATAAAAACAAGGTGAAAATATAACGTGTCAATGTGGTATGACCTTTTTCTTGAAATGTCACTAGAGTTCAATTTTCTTCTTGTTATAGTTATGGTTTATGCATTTTTCATACATGTCCTTCCATCCATTTTTTCGTTAGGTTTTGGACAGAAATTGCGTACTATACATGTCACACTATTGTTTGAACTTTAAATGGCTTTGTGCCCCTGTCACGTCATTTAAAAATTTCACCCGTATGTCCCCGTCGACCTCCTTGGATGTCATCACACTCTTTCCCAAATTTCGTCGAGGGTCTCTTCCATCCCAAAGCAGCCGACGAACCCTAGGCCACAAATTCAGAGCGAGAGCATCTTGTGGAGAGGGCACAGACAGAGACCATCCACACAGATGATTGAGGGAAACTCGAACATCGTTTCCATAAGATTTAACCATACTTACCGATGAAGCTAAAGATCAAGTGCAAATTTCAGGTATGATATATTCACCAATAAAACTGGCAGGAGTTTCAAAATTTGATGTTTTTCTCGAGGACAATTGTTGTGACGGTAGTGTGCAGTGGTTGATCCATTCTCGTTCTTGTTTAAGTTGACTGGCCAAGTCTGTCGAACAAAAGGCACCTTGTATAATTTTATTTGCACCTTCTGTCATGGACTAGTCAGTAGAGGTAGAGAGGAGTGCGGCATGGTGCAGGGTGTGTCACGGTAATGGGAGATTGCTTGCTGTGAGATGGGATATAGGGCACGACCGCACGTAAGCTGTTAAATTGAGGAAAGGTCGAACATGTGTGTTGCTGGGGATGTTTGGAGGCTTCTCTATTGTTAAGTGGAAAGATGCAGGTTGACCACGTGCAAGGGAGGTGTAGTCATACAAGTGGACCGAAGGATTGACCAGGGACTGGACTGGACTTCGGGCTTGGGCTGCTGTCTCTTTTCTTTGTGTTCATTTATGTAAGTCCTGTAATAGTTGAGTGGGTCTTGGGTGAGCCCAGCCCATGCGTTGGAATTCCGTGAAACACGGGATTCTATTATATTGCTTTACCGAATTCTGTTAAAGGATACAAGGGGATAAGTGGGAGAAAATGCTTTAAGCGATACATTGATGAACCTGGGGTTAGTTTCTCTTATTTTCTCTGATGGAGGTTGTCATCCTCGAAATTGGCTTCGTTTATCAATTTCTATGAAATACATAACTACAATTTACATTCTCTTTCTCTTTCTCTAGGAAATCAAATACACAATCCATTACAATCGGGTTCATTACAGATTGGTATCAAAGCCAACTCGCTGCCAAGGCTGATGGAATATGTCTGAATATACTTACTGAAGTAGTAGCAATCATAAGGGCACAACAAGAAACTCGACATTAGTTTTTGGAGGAGCTGGTGTCACACTTTTGTAATCTTTCCGTGAAGATGCTGACCTTGATTGAGGCCAAAGAACCAGAACCTGGAGGGAGACCACCGGGCAGTGGAAACTACAACAACAATACAGGAAACGAGTATGGTGGGCTCAATATGAGGTAAGTTAAATTAGTGTTTCCAAGATTTGAGGGGCTGATCAAGCAGGTTGGATCTACATAGCCAATCAGTTTTTTAACTACCACAATACACAAAACCAACACAAGGTCTTGTTAGCCACATTTCACATGGAGGGTGGGGCATTGGACTGGTTTCAAAATCTAGAAATCTATATGAGTCGGGTGCTTTAACTAGCTGGGATGCACTATTGAAGGCTATATTAATTAGATTTGGTCTGAATGCTTATGATGACCACACGGAAGCCTTAACTAGGTTGAGACAAAATACTACTATGGAAAACTATAAAAGTCTATTTGAGTTTCTCCCTAATCGACTAAAAGGGTTTGTCTGAATCCTATAAAATAAGTTATTTTCTCAGTGGTCTTAAAGATTAAATCATGTTCATTGTGAGAATGTTCAATCCTCCTAACCTTGGGGCAGCCTATGGTCTTGCAAAAATACAACAAGAAAATGTCCAGTTAAATATGAGGGGGTTTTCATGAAATGCAACAAGGAGGATATTTCAATCCTACTCATCAACCGAATTCAAACACAGAGATTAACATCAGTTCAGATGCAAGAGATGCGGGACAAGAGACTTTGTTATCATTGTGACTCCAAGTGAGTTTTTGGTCATAACTGTAGAAAACCTAAGTTGATTGTGTTAGAAGGATGTGAAATGAAAACTGAATTAGAAGTTGGGGAAGACATTAAAGAGGATGAGGATTGTGTGGAGTTGGGGGATGATAAAGGAGAGTCTGAAGTGGAACCTGAGATCTCATTACATCCTTTAACAGGATCCATCAGCCCAAAGACTATGCGGGTGGAGGGGAGTGTTGGGGGTCAGTCAGTAGTCATCTTAATAGACTCTGACAGCACACACAATTTTGTGGATCCCGTGGTAGCAAGGAAGGGTAGGCTGAGGGTGTCAAGGGCATATAAGGTGCAAGTTAAGGTTGTCAATGAAGAGGTGCTGACTAATTAAGGCAGTTATGATAAGGTGAAGATTAGTATACAAGGGAAATATTTTATCGCTGATGTGTATGTGTTACACTTAGCAGGTTGTGATATGGTACTAGGGGTCTATTGGTTGAGAACCTTAGGGCCTATCTTGTGGAATTTTTCTGATCTTACTATTGGTTTTTCTGTGGAGAAGAGAAAAGCCAACTTCATTGATAGATACTAAGGAGTAGTGTCATATGGTTAAGAGGTACAATTAATGGGTGATTTTACAGCTGATTGAACCTATCAGACAAGGGAAAATGACAGATCTGCTAGGAATATAAGAAGTGTTGCACGAGTATGAAATTGTGTTTAATGAACCGATTGGGCTGCAACTAATGAGAGATTGCGATCATTCTATCCCACTCAATTATGGAACTTCTCCAGTGTCTGTGAGGCCATATAGATATCTATTTTATCATAAAGAAGAAATTGAAAAAATTGTAAGGGAACTTTTGAGCTCGGGGTTATTACATATCAGAATTAGTCAAAGCCTCTTCTCAGCCCCTACATTGCTGGTTAGGAAAGCTGATGGGAGCTGGAGAATGTGTGTGGACTTCCGTGCATTGAATCAAGAAACGGTGAAAGACAAGTTTCTCATACCCATGGTAGATGAGCTTTGGATGAGCTTCATGGAGCCCAATACTTCTCTAAGCTAGACTTAAGGTCCGGATACCACCAAAGTAGAGCAAAATTAAAGGACATTCCAAAAATTACGTTTAGAACGCATGAAGGGCATTATGAATTTATAATTATGCCCTTTGGGCTAACTAATCCCCCTTCCACATTTCAAAGCTTGAAGAATGAAGTGTTTAGACCACATTTGAGGAGGTTCATATTAGTGTTTTTCGATGATATATTGGTGTATAGTAAGGGCTGAGAATAACACTTACAACATTTGAAGATTACCTTGGAGATTTTGAAGAAAAATAAGCTATTTGCAAAGCAAGCAAAGCACATATTTGGTTGTAAAGAGGTTGATTACCTAGGTCACATTGTATATTCAGAAGGGGTGAAAGCTGACCCATCTAATATCCAATCAATGTTGGATTGGTCACTGCCCTCCCATATCAAGTCCTTAAGGGATTTCCTTGGACTGACGGAGTACTACAGAAGATTTATAAAAAGGTACGGGTGTATAGTAGCCCCACTAACTGCCCTATTGAAGAAAAATGCATTTAAGTGACCAGAATTATTCAGCCCCACCAACAGCCTATTGAAATATTCAAATTACAATGCAGAGAATTAACATACAACACATCATACACGCACCTTTTGGGCAAGGTGCTGTGAAGGAGGAGGTATTGTCATGGATCGGTCAGTAGAGGTAGAGAGGAGTGTGGCAGGGTGTGGCCCGGTAATGGAAGATTGCTTGATGTGAGATAGGATATAGGGCACGACAACTGTTAAATTGGGGAAAGGTGGAACAAGTGTGTTGCTAAGGATGTTTGGAGGCTTCTTGATTGTTAAGTGGAAAGATGCTGGTTGACCACGTGCAAGGGAGGTGTAGTCATATAAGTGGACCGAAGGCTTGGCCAGGGACTGGACTTCAGGCTTGGCCTGCTGTCTCTTTGCTTTGCGCTCATTTCTTTAAGTCTTGTATTGGTCGAGTGGGTCTTGGGTGAGCCCAACCCATGCGTTGTAATTCGGTTAGATTGCTTTGCCGAATTCCGTTAGAATAATTCGAGGGGGATAAGTAGGGGAAAATGCTCTCAAGCTAGGCATTGATGAACCTGATGTTAGTTTCTCTTATTTTCTATTGTGGAGGTTGTCATCCTCGAAATTGGCTTCATTTCTATTTCTCTAGAAAATCAAATACACAATCCATTACAATTGGGTTCATTACACCTTCTCGGAGCAAGAGATCCAACAGCACGACAACAGGTGAGTGGAAGAGGGATTCATGAAAAGGCCATATCACAGGGACACACCTTCCAAAAAGGGATAAGTCATTTTCCAAACTGTTGCACTCTATCAGTCCTCTCCAATCTCAATCTTGGCTAACTCAAAGCATCCAATCACTTCCACTGCACACAAGGGGGCAAATGTGCCCCGTTATATCTTTTAAAATAAAATTATATTTTATATTATTTTAATTTTAACCGGTATTATTATTATATTTATGTACGTGTAAATGATGTAAATTATTATTATTATTTTAAAAAGCCACATGCAATTTTTTTTCTAAGCAAGCCACATGGAATTGATTTGTATGAAAATGTGCCCCATATGAATTTTTCGTCTATATATAACGGCAAAACAAGTGGAGCCTTAGATTCATAAACGGAGGAACCACATGTCTCAAAAAAAAATTAAAGCATGAGTCTCTATTCCAAAATGGTATAAAGCATACGTACCTAAAAATTTAATATCTCAATAGGACAAATTGAAACTATTACAAAATAGTATTTAAATTTTTAGGTGACAAACCAAATCTTATATGCTCATTTTCAAGGAGTTAGTCAAACACCAAAACTTGTTTATTTTTCCTTGTAAATTTTTTCAGTTGCAAATATTTTTTCATTTTCATCATTTTACGCAGAAACAGACGCAGCCTAAGTGCTTCTCGATTTACATGTAGCTGGTTTATCCTATGTGTTTGGCATGTAAGATGATAGATTTATATTTTGTTTTGTGATTGTGGGGTTTTAGAATTTTTGTTTTAGGTTAGGTTTGGATTTGTATATATAGTTTTCATTTCCTGTCTCTAATGAAGTTCTTGTTTGCCTAAAAAAAACAGCTAGAGAGAGTGATAACAGCATTTTGTTCAAATGGAGGAACCTTCAGGCTATATAAGTATATGAGGCTTTTGTTTCTTTCTGTAGAGAAAATTAAGTACACGGCAACCAAATATGACCATCAGATAGTAATCATCGTGTTCGGCAAGCAGATATTATCAAGTTCAGCTCTCGAATTTAGTTACAATTATTCTTAGAGTAAGACATCACTATGGAGAGGAATTTAATGAGATCCTCCATTCGGGCAACCTGTGCTCTTAGTTTGGATTCGATAAACACCCTTCACAAGATCTTGGTTTCCGCCTTCCGTACATGAACAGAATAGGACAAAAACATCTTGGGCCAAGCCTGCCCCGCAAGCTGAATTTAAAAGAAAGTTATGGGCATGGGTGTGCCTCATTTAGCCCTGCTCTTTGTAGCCTAAAATCAAGATGGGCTCAATTCCAGCCCACTCTACCAAAAGAATTTCTCTCTCCCAGTTATTATAAACAGCAGAAGTCTTACCGCCTTGTTGTATAATATGATTAAGTAGGCTCTAGATCTGTGCATTCACGTAACATCGACCCATAAACTAATCGTTTGTTCATTTTTATTTATTTATTTATTTATTCGTGGATAACATCGTTTGTGTTCCTAGGATCTATGTGTCGGTGCCCATGTTGTTTGGAACTCTAGAAGTTTAATTAATATTCAAATTGATATATACAAAATGAAGAGGTACATGCCCATACGAGATTTATTTTATATTTTTTGAATGTATATATACAAGCCCAAGTTTCCTTTTGGAAGTTTCGAAGAATACAAGTTTTTAACTCTATACAAATCTAGTTCATGCTAACTTGTTTGGTGTTCGGAGTTTGCATCCACATGGAACTTCCAGTTTTATATTATTATATATGGATGTCCAACATACTAAATTTTTATAGACTTAAATATACAAACACTTAGAGTTATGTTCGTTTTTAACTTCTTTTTTTCAGGATTCAAATATATTCACAAAACTACCACCAAACATCTTAAGAATTCAAACACAAACACCAATACATTTTACACAATCTCCATCAACTTTTTACTTTTTTATTTAACATAAATTTTCTTTCTATATTTTTTCACATAATTCCAATATTTTTTTTATTAAAAAATTACATCAAATCATTTCTCACTCCACTGTATAGAAATACCTATAAAACACTATTCAATATAAATATTCACAACTTCTCTAAAATCCTACATTTATATTCAAACACGAACATTTCCTGCTCACACTTGCATGTCCGGCTGTTTTTCCCATGATTCAAGCAAACGAGAACATACATTAGTGGCCCAATCACAATACTATCTTTTCGGCTTTTTTTTCCCCTTCAACGGCTAGAAACATCAATTAATGTTGCCACATGGGTCGCCATAATGCAATGTACTGAGCATTCGGCTGTCTTTAAACTTTGTTTGCCAGTGGTTTACAATTTTCAATCAATACTTACCTTGAACGCACATCTCTCGGAGAAATTGAGAATCAAGAATAACTTTACTTCTTTTCTTTTACATCGGCAGTCGGCACGTCCAAAAATTTCCCATATTTTATTTTGACCCCCCAAAGCCAAATTCTGGCTTTGCCCCTTACACCAAAGGATCACTATCACGATATGAGGTAAAAATTGCTCGGCCAGTTTATCCACAGGCCCAGCCCGAAAGGCGCTGCTTTTGGGCCACGCCCCTTTGAAAAATTGGCTAAAGTAAAAGAGTATAAGAACCCGGTAGAAGCCCCATACTGGTCTTCCTACAGCCTTACCCGGTTCGTGCCCCGAAAAGAGTGCCTCACTTGCCAAGGAACAATCTCCTCTTTACGTCATGTCCAATCCGCTGTGAGGTGCAGCATAAGAAACGCGATCGTCACCAACCCCTGGTGACAGCACCTGGTGAAAGGCAAAGGGATGAGCTTTCCTTGGGAGAAATAAAAAGAAGGCTAAAATAGTTAGCTTAATGTGTTATAGACTTTTATTGAAATTTTCACTTAATCACCGATAGAAAGGTTAATAGAAGGAAGACAATGTTCAATTTGTTGATTAGGGTGATGTTCGTTTTGAAGGTTTTTGTAGGATTTGGAGAGTTTTGTGAATTTTTATGTGTTGTTAAAGTTGTATTGGTGTTTTGTGTAGAGATTGATGATGTGTAAAAAAATGATGATGATTTTTAAAATTATTTTTTATTTATTATATTTTATTAAAAGTTGATTTTTTAAAGGTTAAAAAGAAGAAAAAAAACAAAAAAGTAGTATGCATAGTTGAAGACAAGCTGCTGCCATGCGCAGCAGCTTGTCGGAAGGGATAAGTTAAAAAAAAAAAACAGAAAAGATGTCAGTTAGTGGGCAAGCCTATGCCGGTATGGATGTTATTTATGCCGAACAAAATGCTTACCCTCACGCGAATCCTGCAAAACCGATGAAAACGAATATCGCCAAGATTAATGTCGGTTCTCATACACTCCGCACTGCCAACAAAAATTTCATGCTACAAGTGCCCCTGCAAAAAATTTAAAAAATATTTTTTGAAAACAGCTCTATGTTCTCGAAACCCCTTCGAACCCTAGCTAGTTTCCCCTAATTTCATCCGCCGTCTAAAAAGCAAAAGGTTGTCTAAATCCAGAAGAGGTAAGTGTGGTTGAAATCTTGCTTTCTCCTAATTTGGCCTGAATAAGCGTAGGAGAGCTTTAAAACAGTTTAGAATGAAGAACATTGATGTTTTGTGCTGGTAATTAGGTCAATTGGCTGTTTGTGGACTGGATCGGCTATTATAGAACTATGGCTAGCACACAAAATTGCTATGACTAGATTTCTTGAATTACTCCACTCCACAATCTTCCTATTTCTTTCTGGAATCTCATTTTGTCTTGTTGGGAGTCTGTTTTGGAAATGTATATTAGTTTATTGTTACTGATCACGTGGCAGAGACATTTTTGGTAAGATATTTTCAGCTTGGAGTATATTTGAACCACGAGGACATTAATTCCGCAAATTAGACACGTGTCCTTTTTTCGATTTGCATAGAAATTTTAATAGCTTAATAAATTTTATTAATTTGGAGACGAATTATAGGAATATTTTTAAGAAATGTACATCGCAGACAGTGAACCTAGCAAAAATAAAAAGCCTATGACACAATAACAAGCTTAAGATTTTAGCTTGTTATTGTTTTTTTTTTCTAAGTTAGAATATTGTCTCTTTACTTTTATATATATATATATGGTCTCTTTAGCAAGTGGATGACCGCCGGAAGCGACGTGTGCTATCGTATCATTCGTATGTAGGAATCTGGACCTGGACACGTAAGGGTACAAAACTAAACACACAATTCCTCTTCTTTTGTTTTTTGTAAGTTCCTCTTCACTTCTCATTTCTGTGCAGGTTTTTGATCCACTCCTACCCAGCGCATGAACAGTGTCGTCTTGGACTTTGATTAAAAACATACACAGAATTGGACTTTAATCACGTATGTATGTATGTATGTATGTATGTATATACACTTAGATTTCTGTAATAGGTCAAAAAAAGTTCATGCATGTAGAAAGTTAATACAGTCAATATACGAAATAAATAGTGTTTGGAGTTGTTCATGGGAAATTGTTTCTATTTTTTAAAATATATATTCTTCTCTATTAATTACTTTTAACCAACTCAGTTATTATTATCTCCTTAAACACTTCCATCAAATATTACAATCAAATATTCTTAAATTTTTTCACCAAACTTTTTACAAATTTTTTCTCAAAATAAATTAAAAATTCTTAAAAAAATTTTTACGACCAAACATAAAAATCTCACAATTTTAATACAAATTCCAACATTTTTCACACCAACTTCAATATTTTTTATTTAAAAAAATAATATTAAATCTTCTCTCATCTTACTCTTCAACAAACTCCATTACTTTTTCATTATAAAGTTTTATCAAATCTTCTAATTTTTTACTTTTTAATAAAATTTAATAATTTTTTTTAAAATTAAACATTTTTAAACTTTTTATCAAATTCAAAAATCATTAGAGAAATAAAAAGAAGTCCATTTTATTCAATAACAAGCACAAGAGGAACCAGGGGGCCAACCGGGCCCAGCCCTAGTTGGCCTCCTCAAATGGTTCAATTTGCGAAGAAAAAAAAATATATGTGTTTTCTTTTTCTCTTGTAAAGGAAAAAATTGCAAAATTTTTCTTTCTGAATATTGTGTACATGTAAGAACAAGACCAATTAAGTAGAACACAACAGAAAACACAAAAAAAAAATCTATAAGAATCTCTGAGTATGATTTGTATTTTTTTTAATGGACCATTAACAATCCCTATAAATAAAAGAATCTGCTTCAAACAAACATATTGCTTTTCTAATAATAGAACCAAAATCAAAATTAGTGTTATCTCGTGAGCGTAATCCAACAATGACGTAGAAGGAACAGAGCCAAATGGTCGGATTTTTAATCTTTAAATGTTGATATTTTAATTATAAGATATTTTTTTACTTTACGTAGTATTTTTTTCATTTTCCATTAAAAATTTATCCCCTTCAAATTCATTCGTGGTTCCACGCGAACAAGTCAAGCACTAGTTTTAGTTTGAAGCAAATTCACATGGCCATTGGCAGAGAGATATAAAGAAATATCCATCGGGCTCACAAGATAATTGGATATGATTGGTGGTGTTGGAGGGTTCAATCACTTTGTTTTTTTTTTTTTTTTTTCTAGGTAAATCAGGCTTGTGCCTGGAGGTGGGGGTGGGGGGTTTTGAACCCCAGTTCAGGACCCTCCATAAAGGAGGAAATGTCATTTGAGCCATAGCTCATTGGCTCAATCACTTTGTTTTCAATGTCGAGAAACAAGTTTTTTTTTTCTAGGTGCCCATAAAATAACTTTTACAACAACATCAACAGTTTACATAATCAGCCGCTGAGGAAACCTCTGTTGTGAGGACAGTTCTCTTACTTTTACAAACTCCATAAAAAGTAAAAGATTATTGCAAATAAGATTTTTGTGAAAATAGTTTTTATAAATTTTCTTTAAATTTTTTATTTTTGTGTAAATGATTACTTAGAAGTTTTTTATTCATAATTGAAATATTTGTTACTTGAAAAAATTATGTTTAGAGTAGAAAAAGGTTTTTGAAATTAAAAAATATTTTCATGACCATAAAATAAACATAGTCAACAGTTTACTCAAAAAGAGAAAAAGAAAAAGAAAAGCAAAAAAATCTAAACCCCACAAATTTCGGAACTGAACAACAATACAAGTTACTGGCCGACATGGTAGTTACATATTAGTATTAGTAGACAATAGGTTCATGCCCTAAGATCAAGTCTCTTTCTAAAAGAAGATGCACGGTTTGTCAGAAAATAATGAGTGAGTAATCAGTGTTGGCCGAGGTGAGCTTCTTGGAAGCAAGAACAAGTCAATTATATGAGAAAAAGCAGACAAAAAACAATAGGCTTCAGAAAAAAGTATCCATTTCACGCAGAAACGTAGAGTTTACATAATTCAATGTTCCAAAGAGTACCACTGACTTTATCCGCATCTCACGTACTGGACCAAAACCAAAAACAAGAACACAGTCAAAGTTGCACGAGAAGCGCTCTAAAGCACTTTTCTTTTGCTATCTTTTCTTCCCTGGTTGCAAGTAAAAAAAAGACCAAATAACAAGGAGCATGCATGGGATATGGGACTGACTCACCCCAAAAGACACTTCACATGACTTCCGTGTGTCGGTCTCCAATGTAGACAGTTTGAAATCAAGAGCTTGTACATTGAACCTGCGTAAGTTGAACAATTAAAAGAAAATTCATAAATTCATGTGGTTGTTTTTACTTTTCGGGTAAAGCTTACCTACTCCACATGCAGAGCGAAAATAAAACCATTAAGTTCAGAAGGTAAGTTGTATGCTTCAGATTAAGGGATAAATTCGTTTACGTAGGTGATTTGCACAAAATCAAATAAATCCATAAACCTTAAAATCTATCAAATTAGTCTCTTAAGATTTACAATTCATCAATACTTTAATCCCTTTATAACCCTTCAAGTATGAAATATTTTAAATTTCAAGAATTTCAATTAATTTTTTAAATTTAAGGACTTACTTAATTTTAACACAAATAACATGAAGGAATTTTATATTTACCCATTATATTTAATGTGTAAGAATCTTTTAAGGCTTCAGCAGAATACCTCCCTTTTGTCTCCAATATATGTTAAACGTATTGCTGATCTCTCGAGACCGATTGAGAGAGTACTATTACTTAAATCGTAGGCACACAAATATTTGTACCCATCTCCCAGTTCTCTGATGCTGATTTTTCCAAACCACGAGATTCATCTCCTATAGATCATACAAAATAGCTATATACTCCTTCTATATTAAGAATCAATCACAATGTATTAGATCCAATCTAACTACTATTATTTTATAGTTTCTTGTAAGAGATATCTCTAATTTGACTAACTATATGATATGAGCATATAAATAAAACAGGGTAAAACAATCATCAAAGTCTGCAGTATTAATAGAGACAAACTAAGGAACAAAATCAAAAAGCTATTGTGTGACCTTAGAGACAATAAATAATGTCTTTGATAATTCACCCCCCATTCAAAGTACGCAACTATGCACAATAAACTACTTTGGTCCACATACTCACAAAATTGCACTGTGGAAAGTCTCACTCATCACAGGATCGACCTAGCTTTCTTTTTATTTTTTTTCCTTCTTCATGGGGGACAGAGGCTAGAATTTCGCTATTATATTTTACCAGAGCACCTAGATTTGGCTCCTTGCCTACCTCACGACAATTGCCCTCTCCAGGCCCCCTCTCGGCCTCCTGTCCTTTCGAAGCCAGTAATCAACATAGTAAAAAAGGCTTATACGATTACTATTTTATGAAAAGCAGGCTTGGCATGATTCTGAATAAAGTACGGCTATCAGCAATCTTTGGATTGTTATGGCCTTGTGATGCTAGTTGATTGGGTTTGATCGACAGGTGAATGGTCTCAATGATTCTTTCTTTGTTTCTTTTTCTTTTGGTGTGTGGATAGGATAATGATTTCATTGAATTGGGTCTTGAAACAGCTCGGAAGAAACTTCAACGAAAGGCGTGACTTTTCAAATTCCACAATATCATTTTCTTTACTTCAATAATTCTTCAGAGACTTCCACCACGAACCGCCCGTGTCATATAGTCCTATGCAACATCCTAGAAATTTAACTGAGGTGGGCGGTTCAAGTTAAAAGCTGATGCGCATCATTCTACAGCATTTGCTTTGTCCGCACTCCACACCGCACTCCTCGCACTTCGAATTGTGGAGCCTTGTCAAAATTTACTTTTGCTTCATCCAATTTAGTCCATGACCCCTCGTTTATGCAATTATTATGTTTTCCAGCATCTAAAACTAATAGTAAATTAAAGCCTCGCATACCATTGAAAAGCGCACAAGATTCTTCTGAACTTCGCCTTCAAACCGTATACAAATTCAAAACAAATTTTGGTGGGGTTGGCCTATTACGGGAAGTGAGACTCAGCAGTGCATCCACGTCGCTTTGCCAAAAGCAAGAAAACAAAGAGTAGTAGTCGGGGAGTTGCAGAAAAGACTTTTCATCAAGTACGAGACATGGTTTTTGGAATTTTTTTTTTTTGCTTATACGAGGTCCTAAGTTCGAATCTTCTTATGTGCAAACAACTCTTTAGAGTCACTCCTTCAGCGAAGCTGGACTTAACTGACATGTGTGGTTTGAGAGAGCTGCACAGCCCGAAATTTGTCGTGGTGTTAAGCCTACCTCGTACGTATACTGGGTCAGGTTTGTCCGAACTCGGTGCACGTGGTTGAGTGTCCGGATTTCCATCGTAAAAAATAAAAAATAAAACCTACGCTCTCGTCCCAAACAAAAAAAAGCCCTATTCGAGGAGAGAGAGATGGGTTCACATGGATTGCACACTTGGTTGCAGAGAAGTGAAAGGGGCTCATTTGGTCAGGGTTGGTGGGCTGCACATGGGTCCACCACCACCACCATATGTGCCACCACGACCTCACCCTTTTCTCTCTTCTTCTCAGATGTCATGCAAACGGAAGCTACATATGCTTTCAAAAAATTGATGATGATCGTTTTCAAAGACCTAGGGAAATGTAACAATGAGTTTTTCCATGGACTTTTGTGGTTGTGGACCTTGAAAATCCTGATGACACGGACAAACTCTGCGTGATGTTTGGGGATCCACGGTACCGTCCAACTTGGGGCTAGCTGTGGATTCCCAGTGAAGGTGCTTGTTGGCCATTGGGCAACGTAAATATTATATGCCTTTACAGTACCACATGAAGAGGACTGATCAAAGAGTTAAAAGCTTCAGTGAAAGAAATAGAAAGTGATCCGCAAGAAAAGTATTTATGAACAAGATTATCATGGGTCTACAATAAACATCCATCCATCCCAGATCGCGTTGTGAATATTATTCATCTTTATTACTTTGCTATCCTAATAATCTCACGTTTCTCTTTAAGGATAGTTTTTTTTAGTAATTCAGAGTTTTTTCTCTTATTTTCTGTTAGAAGTTCCTTGATACTATATGACTATACAGGGGCATCGTCATCGATTCCGAATCAACAGCAAAGAAATTTTCTAGATTGCATTAACTGACATCCATGTATCATGAAAGGAGTTAAGTATCAAAGGTTTCAAAAATCAAGAACTGTTCATAGGATTGAAAGGGATATAAACATGTCAAATATGTAGGAGAAAATCAGGCGTAGATCATAAAAGACTTCACAAGATTCAAACCTATCGGCCATCACGTCGAAGTTATCTTTTGAAACGAGTTTCGAATTATTCTTTCCAAACTTTTGAGTCGTGGTGGTGGTAGGTCGTAGAATCAAGTTCTTAAAGACTTTTGAAGACTCGGCATGTAATTGCATGATTCCATAAAAGCAATTAGATAGACACGCTGATTATGTTAATGGAAATTAGGCAAGTTAATGAAGGTGGAAATCTTATAGGAACGCATAATGGACTGGAGCGCTATCTTTTGTCAAAAGAGTGAATATCCTGATCGGTTTCAAGTTTCAACCACCTAAAGTGTTGAGGAAATCACACACAAATGCACCAACAAATGAAAAGCCCGGTGCGATGATGTTGATTTCTACTTTCTTTGACTAAAGATAAGCATGTTCCCTCTAGGAGCTGGACCAGCTGGTGATTTCCCATTTGTGGCTATAGGCATTAGGGTGGCGACATACAAGTAACAAAGATGTTGAAGTACGGCCCCGATATGGGTCATTAAATTTTCTTTTAAGTGGGAGCCTGCTGCTTTTATACCTGTCGTACGTGTTGGAGAATCAAAGGTGATATATATATATATATATCATATATGATCTATGACTTTGGAGTTTGGACCCATGAGTTTTCAATACCTTCATGAATCATGATAAGCATTGATGGAATGCAGTACTGGACCTCATTGAATTTGCTAGATGGTCGCAGATCCTACCATGTACGGTTCTGGTATATATATTATTCATAGCCGACCTAATTAGAAATCATTATTCATTTATCTTCAAATGGAGATATTCTAAATTTCAATAATTCAATTTCTTAATTTGTCATGTTTAGGATTCTCGAGAAGTTCTGAGATTGATAAGATTTATAATTAATATTTAGCCGCTAGCTTTCGTTAATGTCTCATAGGTGTTCAATTTATGGGAGGAAACATTTACCTTAATATAGGCGCAAGCATTTCTAGCTTTCCAGCACAGATTAGCAGCCTTACATTGGTAATCTCTATAAGGTTTCCTAGTTTATACAAAAAGTCCTCTGCAATAGGTTTCGTCGGGCTAAAGCAGTGTCAGATGGTAAATCCCTCATTAAGGCTAATTGGGAATGCCCATTGACTCATTATTTTGATGAAAATGACCTTTCAGAAAGCCGGATTAGGTTAAACTTCACGTGTGAACTTCTAATGATGTCCAAGATATTAATATTCTCAATTTCTCATAGAGACGAAGTGAAGGCCGATTCTTTTTGGGAACAAAAAAAATATAAATATAAATATAAATATATATATATATATATATATATATATATACATATATACATGAATTAACATAAACACAAATTTAAAGTTATGTAATCCAATTTAATATTTATCTAAATATATAAAAGGGATATTATGATATTTTCCTAAAAGTTTAAACTTTCCCAAAATTAGCATAAAGAAACTTATTTCACTTAGAAAATACTGAACCGGATATAAAAATGCTAAAAGTATAAAAGAGAGAGAAAGAAATCCTGTTCTTCAGCCTTTCCAGGATGGAGAAACTGACAAATCGCTGGTTCTCTCTCGTATAAATGAAAATTGACTAATTCACAAGGGCTCTGAGAGTCTCCCACCGCTACCCACTTGGAATTGAATTTCTTTATTAAAAAACAAACGCCCTCTGAAAACTCTGACCCGATAGTTTAGTCACAAAATCTGCATGTGTGCGTCGTTGCTTACCGCGTCCCATACATGTCTCTTGAATGCTTAGAGAAAAGAGGAAGAAAAGTTGAAAAGATAGAGACAGAAATCAGTATCCGAGGCCATCTTTCTTCCCCTTTCAAATTTTCATTTACTTTATTTCTATTAAATTTCTACCTACTATACATTAACCCACAGCATCCTTTTCATCTCTCTATATATATTCACCACACTCTCGTCACCACCACCTTTGTTTTCAATATGTTCCTCAAAACCGAACCAAAGAACCACCAGAGAGAATAAAAAGAAGCCCCTTGGATTCAAGAACAAGTCAAGTACAGACACTAGGTTTGGCTTGAAGGCCATTTGGTTTGGTGTGGTTTGGTAATTGGTATCTTTTTGTTTTTGTTTTGGGTGTTGGAGGGTTGGTTTTTCATAAGAATGGCCATTCAAGCGCAGTTGTATTCGGAGAATCTCGGCTTTCCGTTGTGCGCCTCACAGGATTGGACCATGGACAATGTTTGTGGTGGTGTTGGTGGTTTCAATCACTTCTTTTTCAATGCCCAGAAACAACAGTTGCAACAACAACATATGCAACAGGTACATAATCAGCAGCTGAGAAATCAAAACCTCTCTTTTGAGGACAGTTCTCTTGCTTCTACATTGAAAAGCAATCCCAACGGAACCTATAAGAACAGTAGTCATGTAGCTGCTCAGTTTGAGAAACATCGGCAAGAGTTTGATCAATATATCAGATTACAGGTTAGAAATGCTGCCCTCATTTTCCCATAGGCGTTACATAATTATGAGAATTCTTCTGAATCCTAGTACTTCTCTCTCACATCAAGATGGGAATTGCATTAATGGGGTTCTTGTATCCAGTCAATCACTGAACGTCTTTTTTTTTTGGTGAGCAATTACTGAAGGTCTCTTAATTTCTGATTGATTATCTTTTTCTTCTGGAACCAGAATGAGAGATTAAGAGTACTATTGCAACAGCAGAGAAAGCAACAACTAGCCGGGTTGCTGAAGAAGATCGAATCAAAAACAGTGATTCTTTTGGGACAGAAGGAGGAGGAAATTGCACGAGCGGCCAACAGAACAATGGAGCTTGAAGATTTCTTGAGAAGATTGGAGGCAGAGAACGAAGCATGGCAGAGAGTGGCTCACGAAAACGAAGCAATGGTTGTGTCCCTGAATAACACTATAGAACAACTTAAAGAAAGTGCTCCTTGTGGCTTCAACAATGGAGCAGAAGACGCAGAATCGTGCTGCGATGTAAATACAGAGAGAGAAGTGCAAGAAGAAGCAGAGGAAAACAGAGGATGGTATGAAGTTGAGCAGAGAGCGAGGATGGTGTGTAAAAGCTGCAACCATCGGAGTTCGTGTGTCCTGTTCCTTCCTTGCAGGCACCTTTGTTCATGCAAAGCTTGTGAGGCTCTTCTCGATTACTGCCCCATCTGTAGATCGGAAAAGAAGGCTAGCATAGAGGCTTTAATTTTCTAGGCAAAATTTCCGGAAACAGTAGAAAAAGAAAATAGAGAATATGGCTGGATTTGATCAGCGGATGATGAATGAACACTGAACAGAACCCCTTAGATGCATGCACTGTTCTTGGTTTTACTATTTTACATTTTAGGGTACCTTTTTCAGATTTAATTTGTACCATAAACGACAAAAATCAATTGAACAGAATTACAGTATAGACTACAGAATATCTTTCTGTTCCTGAATTTATTTGCTTTTACCTTTTGTTGTTTTCTTTTTCTCATTTTTGACGTGGAGGTGGGCCTAGCAATTTCTCCATGTGAGAAATGCTGGGCCCCACGCTGGTCCCAGCTCCACGTCAGCCAGCGGACGGGGGATGCCCAGCATTTCCCTTGTTTTAACTCTATCACTGCTCAATTTAGAGTGTACCGAAAGCAATGTTAGATTAACCTGTCAGGGATCACACTTCCCAAAGAACAAATCCTCTTGTGGAGGAGTTTTAGGGGTGTTTGTTTGTATAAATTTTATATAATATTTCCGAAATTTTGGGAATCTTTACTTTATTGAGATTTATTGGGGTTTGTGAAAAGTAAAGTGTGTGTGTAAAAATTAAAAATTTTGGAATGTATTTGTTTTGTTGGAAATTTCGAACTCCAAAATTTTGGGGAAACAAACGCCCCCTTAATGAGCAAAAATAAATTCTGGCTTTGAAAAAGGACTCGAAAAGCATGCCGACAAGCTAGGATTAGCTTAATAATTTAGCAACAGCCAGGAAAAAAGACACCCTCTTAGTTGTATCCATTAAATAAAAGCCAGATTAATCTCTTTAATATCAACTTTTTTTTCCCAGATTTTATTTTCTTCTGGTCTACTCTGTTCCTATCTTCTTGTCTAGTCTAGATGGTTAATTAATAATTATAAAAAGTTAAAGAAGTAGAAAGTTGTGTTGTTGTGATGGCACTCGACTATGTAACTTGTCTGGTACAAGTATTGGTTTAGCCTGGGAGCATTGAACTTGCCAAAGTTTTGTTGACCATGGCACCATGCGGTGCACCGTATATGCATACTTTATAGTCCAGTGTCAGAGCGATTATCATTTGTTTTGGACTCTTTTGGTAGCTTAGGATTTGTTTGGATTTCTGGGTCTAGCTCCAAACGCCCAAATGACCCTTCCTTTTAACAATTCTGTAGGTCCTTCTGGGACGTGGATTTGACAGAAGATTTCTAGTCCTAGGGTATGTTCGTTTTCACCATATTTTTAGGATTCTAAGTATATTCACAATTCTACCACCGAACATATTCAAAATTCAAACACAAAAACCAATACATTTTACACAATCTTCAACAACTTTTTAATTTTTTATTCAACATAAATTTTCTCTCTCTATATTTTTTCACATAACTTCAATACTTTTTTTATTAAACAATTATATCAAATCATTTCTCTCTCTACTTTACACAAACACCAATAAAACACTATTCAACATAAAAATTCACAACTTCTCTAAAATTCTACATTTTTATCAAAACGAACGTCACCCTGGTTTTTCGGTTCTTACTTAGCGCCTGCTTTACACTATACGCACAGCTTTTAGACTGTTGGGACTGTGAGACTCGGGGACTGTGGAACTGGTCTGGTGGGTCTGGGGTCCCTCTCTTCTGATTCTACGTGCGTATGTATGGGTGTGTGATGTTTCGCTGCTGTTTCTTTGACATGCAAACGTGTGGGGCCCCTAAACATTTCGACCGAGGAATTAAAAGTAGACCTTGATTTGCGTTTCTGGCTGCCCTATTTCTGTGTTTGTGTCTTTTCTGCTTTCCTTTTTCCAGCGGATAGTCAGAAGATGTACCGGAATCTTGGAGAATTTATTGCCATTGACGAATCTAGCGAGGACGTTTACAAAATTTACTTATCTTATTTCGATTAGATTCAGATTTTACATGCTATAATTATGCTGGTATTTTTAATATATTGTACTTTCAGTAACTTTTATTTAAAAATTTTGTCAATGGAATGATTTTTTTTGGCACTAAAAATGATAATTTAATTGAGAAAAAATTAATAATGTCCAAAGTCAATAATTAGAGAATGTTTATATTAATCCTTAAAAATATATATTTACTTTTAACCTGTTCACTGGAAAAATAAAAAAATTTGGTTTTGTTCCTAAAGTTGGAAGAGTCACCGAGCAAATTAGAAAAAGAGAAAGAAACAAAACGAAGGAGGTTGGAAGAGGCACCAATTTTAAGCTTCAAGATAATATTTGGTGAAAATAAAATAAGCAGGCGAAAATATAATTTTTATTTACAAACTATCGGGGTAGTGACACATTACACTAAAAATTTACATCTTTAAGATATTGCATTCTCAAACTACCAATGTTAGATACTTTGCACTCTAAACTATCAACTTTTACACAATACACCCTCTAACTACTAATATTAAACACTTTGCACTCTCCATTTGATAATAATACCCTTGAAAACAAAGTGCAAAACCTATGGTAGTTTGTGGGTGAAAAATGTATTTTTCCCAAATAAACCATAAAGAGAAAAAGAAGAAGAAAACTTTCCCATATACTTTTCTATTATTCCAAGCGTTATTTTCTCAATGCTGATAATATTTTAGATAATTTCTGATATTATTTCATTTCATTACAAACGATGAAATATTTTAGTTGAATATTACGATTAAAATTTCAAAATCGCAACCAAAAACACACTCTGAAATAGTCTAATTCTAATCAAAGTTCCGATCGCTGTAAGTTGTAACGGATTGAGAAGGCTGTGTACAGTCCGCTAAGCTGGCCCAAAATTCTTTCCAATCTCTCTTCGAGGAGGCCCATATTGTTGGCTTTTACTTTTCTCGGGGCCTCTTAGTTAAACAAAACGAAGCCCAGGCCTAAATAGAGTTAAAGTAGACCCGGAGCCGGAGGTCCCGGAGAAAAAGAGAAAACTAGGAAAGTTCAAAGTAGCACGAATAAGCATAGAGCTCTGGCGCTCGGAGGTGAAGCTTTGCTGCTAATTTTCCAGGTTCTTGCCCTCTTGCTGTGCTTTAGTTCCAATTTATTTCGAACCTAGCTTGTTTTACTCCTTCCAGATCTTGCCACGTAGCAATCCAATGC
Organism: Myrica gale; assembly: GCA_963930655.1. NCBI lineage: Eukaryota > Viridiplantae > Streptophyta > Magnoliopsida > Fagales > Myricaceae > Myrica > Myrica gale. Next base: position 7,414,738 of record OZ005606.1, on the reverse strand, counting down.
CAACTCGCACCATAGAGATCTGCGTCATAATCTGGAGGGTCCAGTAATAGATATGGTGGACCCATTGCTTAAATTCTACGCTTCATAGATTCTCAAATTGTTGTTCTGTGTAATCGATGGAACTTGTTTAGTTTCCGTTCTTCGTAAGAATTCAATCCTTCCCCCTGAGCGTGTGTGAATTCATTGTTAAGTTCTTAGTTTTGATCTGGCAGCCAATGCATTTCATGCAATTGTAAGTTTGAGAGAGAAGATTTCAATGGCCAAAAGGACGACGACAAGACCAGGGAAACTATCTGTGTACCTTTACATTCCAAATATAATTGGTGGGTACTTGATTCTAACTTTTCTGTTGTTATGTTCCTGAACTTCTTACGAGAAAATTTCAAACTAATGTCTCATCTTTTACTGAAATGGCAGCTTTGTTTGGTAGTTCAATTGCAACTAATTCAAGCCCATTCTTTGAAAGTAGCTGTCGAATGCGTGTACCTGGATTGTTTGATGAATATAACATAAATCCCAGTCCAAATTTAGATTTCCATCAGTTGGGAGACACTTTCCGACCCCACATGACCAAATTCCATTCCCGTGCATGACTGATTGGTTTATGTGTTGGCTGAATGAACCAATGTTTATTGGATGCAGGATACATAAGAGTCATCATAAACTGCATCGCTTTTGCTCAAAGCTTCTCCAACAAAGGCCTTTTTTCCGTACTTTATCTCTTCAGGTGAGAACTAGCAGTTTGGAAAGTTGGTTCTAGCTTTGAGCTTCATTGCCTTTAATCTGTGTGCTGGGACTTGATTGAATATGTGATTTCAGCTTTGTATGTGATGCCGTGGATGGTTGGTGTGCTCGCAAATTTAATCAAGGTAAATAATCGTTTGTGTTGTCATCTACATTTTACTTCCGCGTCAAATATCAAGCACTTACGCAAAAGAAAGCCTATATGTGTGCATGAGCATGTGTGAATCGGATCTATCATTCACGCTCTTAGTCTAAAATTTGTTGACATACCTTCAAAACATGGGCCATCATGCTTTGCTTTCCAGCCTCACATAGTGGCCTCAACTTGGATCTTATTGCATATTCTGTGGTTACATTAAGCTGAGTGGAGCAAGCCGTATGTGAGAAGGAAGCCGTATAATTTTTTTTTGTTTCTACTAATTGCTACGCGCCTTCTTATTTTTGAACTCTAGTATAGTATTGTTGGACTATATCCTTTGTTAGGTTGGAGAATCTGTAATGAGTATGGTAAGGCAGTCCCTTTTGTGATCTCTTATAACAATTTATGTCGTGTAACATTGGATTGATAATATTTTCTTGCTGATTCAGTTTCAACATTTGGAGCAGTTTTGGACATGATAACAGACAGGTGATCTTTTGAATTCTCTCTTCCGACAGTCATCTACTACTTCAGAGTTTTCTTAACTGCCAATCCTTCTTTTTTATACTCTTTCCCGTCATTAAACATCCATACATAAGTGTAATTGTGATATTGTGCTTTGGTGGTCATAGTGATTAATATGTCTTGTGTCCCAGGATTAGCACTGCTTGTTTGTTGGTAATTCTTTCCCAAGTATACAGGTAAAAGTTCTGACGGACGTTTCATTTGCAGTTGGGAGATTGCTCGAACTTATATACACACATGTGATTTTTTTGGTTGGGGTTTCATGTAGGCCTGGCTTGGTGTTCTTATCATTGCTTGCCTTAGATATTGCCAGCCACTGGTTGCAAATGTACAGGTGACAACCCACCCCACAGTATAAAAAAGGAGTTTATATCTTTTTAAAGGTGAGTTAAAGTAAATATGGTTTTGATAATTAACAATACTCTCTTCTGGTGGGAAATTTGTCGACTGCGGCTGGCTCAGTACTTTCTTATCAGGCAAAGCTAGTCACAAAGACGTAAAAGACAGTTCTAATTGGATCTTCAAGTTATACTATGGAAACAGGATGTTTATGGGCTATTGTTGTGTGTCTTGTGAGGTAAGTTTAACTTGTGTCCATGTAGTTATGTTGAGAATTAACTAGACTCTTTTTCTGATTTTTTTTCTTCAAGCCTGCAGGTACTTTACATAATACTATTTCTTATTGCGAAAAACCAAACTGAAAATTTGATGGATGTAAGCCTCGTTTTCTCGCTGTTTTCAAAGGTTATAAATTTCAGAGAGGATGCCCCAGGTTATATAAGTTTCTAAGTTAAATTATTTTCTCATGAAGGTCTTAATGACATCTGCAAAACAGAGTTCGGTTCTTTCTTTGCTACTCGTTCTAAGTTTATTTGGATGGGCAATCAAGCAAGTTATTAATGTTATACAGGTAAGACTCGATCCCTTTATAACTTCTGTTGGTGCTACTAGAATTTTTTTTTGATAAGTATTGGTGCTACTAGAATTAGTTAATGTTTTATAACTTCTACAAGAACTCCTGTCCCCCCTAAATTATTTTTCTTACAATCAAGACATTTATAGAAACAAGATAGCGTCCTGCATTTCCTGAATATGCCAATCATGCATATAGATCCTTGTTTATTCTATGCCGAAATTCAGAATGTGTTGCTGACTCCTATTTAAAAAACGACTGATTATTCTGGAATGTTCATGTTGGTCACTTATAATGCGACTTAAACTATCTTTTTTTTTCAGTATTAATACTATTCTGTATATAGGATCTTCATGACTTCATTAGTGTATGGTAACAATATTATTCTATCAATTGCATCACTGTCAGCAAGTGGCTCACGAGTCTTGTTCAAGGATTACTCATCTCCAATCATTTCATGCTTTCAGATGAAGACAGCGGCAGATGTATGTGTGCTTTACGACATCAACAAAACCCAGAAGCCCTAATGTGTTTTGAATGTTGATAGATGTGTTCTGTCTCTGGAGCCCACTAGTTGCACTTGAGTGTTCAGGGGCAGAAAATGCATGGACTATCTCCTGTGATTGTCAACTGAAGCAAGTTCACCACTCTTAGAATTGCGTTTTTTTTTCTAGCAGTACAATGGGTGCACTTACCCCGAAGATGCTTTTTCTTTGCTCATGTCATTTTTGGCCTTTTGGTTTGGTCTTTTGGTTAGTTTTTCTTTGGGGTGTGTATCCCCTGAATCGATATTGCCTGTGTGCTATTCGCCTACTGGTAAGTTGGTGCCAATGAAAAGAGTACTGGATTTGCTTTGCAAAGACTTCCTTGTCCATAAATGATTTGAATATTAACTTACCTGTTTCGACTTGGAGACAATGATTAGGGGGACAAGTGATTTCTTAAACTGCATACAAAAGCAAGGAGTACGGGTTTTGAAGGTGTTTATTGCCTGTAGCAGAAGAGCATTGATTTTCAAATAAAATTTGGCACAGGGTGCTTTGGTTCACCTGCAAAGGTTTTGCAGCGAGACTTGGTATGAGCTACCATCCTTCGCATCCTTTCCAATGGGTAATGAAAAATAACATTTGATTGTTTCGGGGCAAGTCCTACTGAAGAGAAACATGAAGGGTAAACAAATAATTGAAACATGCATTTCTTTACTCAGGCATGGTTGTGCCTTTAGCTTTGACCACTTTGGGTGCTTGCTTCGTGTTTTCATATTGTCAGTCAGCAGAACCAATCCCCCATGTGAAGACGCCAGAAAAAATCACTAAGAAGGACGCGTACCTTGGAGTCCCATTGAGCCAAAGATTGTACGATTTTAGACAGATCTAGGCTATCATGTTACGTGAAAAGCGAATACATTTTAATGAATAGACAACTTGAGCATTGATTGTATGGGATGCTAATATGCTATGACCATAAATTATATAACCATAACCATATCGCTAGCCAATCTGAAATATGCCACAAAGAATGATAAAAATGTTCTCAATTGAACTAGGTTCATTTGGACGTTAGATATTACAACCTTCAAAAGCCAAAGAAGATTAAATAAAGAGGATGATTCTCTCTAAGACAAGATACTGTAACCTTTGCCGTAAACAAACTGGACGATCCTTCTGGGCTCTTTTTCTAAGACTATAAAGGACGCCTGCAATTTGCAAAATGTGAATCTCGAAAGTTCGTAGGATGTTATCAATATAGGCTATAACCGAAATACTGGCTAATGATAATCGCAAATCCAAGAGCAATTGCTACAAGGGAAGAAGCCCAGGTGAGTTTCTCAGTTATTCTTGGCACCCTGTCCATTAAAGCCTGACTACATGAGCCGATAAAAACAGTATAGCTTCCCATAGCGACAACGGTCCCAACCAAGAACATAACAAGAAATGCAGCTCCAGCTACACGAGAAGGCAAAGCAAGTGCTGGTAAGACCATCATCAATGCATCTGGTTGAAGTCCATGGACAATCCCAGTGGCAAAAGTCGCAAAACCAATTTTTTTCTTTCCAACTGCCGGGTTTCGGAGCGCTTCATAAACACTAACGTCACACTCACCATTTTCCAGAGCAACACATGGGGTATGGACTTCTGAAGCTTCCCTAATACCCATAGCACCAATAACAAGTAGAGTAATGCCCACTACTCTTGTGCCCCATGTTCGAAGTATTTCAATGTGAAGCCGATCTTTTAGGAGGACGAATAATAAGCCAAAAATCACCTGACCGGCATCATGGCCACACCCCCAAAGAGCTCCAACAGCAGCACTTTCCATGCGGGTACGACCAATTGAGAGTGGAGCCAAAGCAGCAAGGTGGTCGGGTCCTGATAGTGTGTGTAAGCAACCAGCAAAGAAACCAGTCCAAGCACTACTTAATAACTCGGTCCGGATCAGTCTTCCCCCAACTGCAGCTGCAGCAGGACCACCTGCCTTAGCAGCACTTTGGAAGGTTGCAAAAGCTGCCGGTGCAAAAAGTGGCTGGAGTAAGATCATAACAAGAGCAGAAAGTGCCATACATGACCAAGCAGTGATTGCCTGAAAATTATTCGAAGTATACAAACTTTGTTAGTTTTGTGCAGGCAAAATGGATGATCGAACATCTCAAATCTCCACTTAAAAACCATAGTTCTAGGACTCCTTAAAAACACGTCTGTATTTTAGGTACTTTATTGTCAACAACTTATCAGATGATTACATTAACAATATTTGGAATCAAAGACGTTATTGTGTGTGCACTTTTTTTCCCCAAATATTATGTGCACGTGGTATGCAAGAGTGTGCACGAGTATATGGTGGAATCTAGGGCTGTCCAAAATACCGGCCGGACCGGCCAACCCGGACTGGACCGGTTTTGGGCGAAACCGGGTTGACTGGACCGGTAAACCGGTGTATTCCAGTCCGGTTCCGGGTTACCCTCATGAAAACCCGGGACCGGACCGGAGTATACCTCTCCAAACCGGAAATTGGCCCAAAATGGCATGACCCAACCCAAAACCGGCCCAAACCGGACCAGCCAAACTGGGGACTGAATCGGACCGCACCGGTCATATGTCCGGTCCGGTCTATATACTCTACAAAATGACCGGTTTGGCCGGCCAAACCGGACCGAACCGGCCCGGACCGGAACTTGGACAGCCCTAGTGGAAGCATGAGTTTCTAGTCAGACCCAGAGTTTTCATAATAAGGACCTTAAAGTCACTTAAGTTGGTAATTTTAACAGTAAATGGTTGTCCTTGAGCACCATTGCTAGGCTACCGATACATAAAGTTCAGCAATTTCCACTTTGCTTAGCCAATGTCATACATATTTAAATTGAAAACAAAAAGGATCTTAAATTTTCTATCCACATATGCATGAAACATTATTCAGTTCAGAAACTACCAACTACGTTAGACACAGCTCACACTGGTGTCCAATTCAATCAGGGTGAAATATTGGATGAGTGCTTTTACAACAAAACAGAACCTCAACAAAAACCTCTTTTAAGTTCAAACATCAAGGAATCAATTGGTACCTCCCAACACCTTTACCAACAGAAACACTTGGCCACGAACTAGAAGTCAATAAATTAGTAGGTTCTGGATACAGGGGTCATCATGCAGACATGTTGCAACCAGGCCTCCAACACCATACAGAAGAAGAGAGTCCTAAGCAAATAATAAGGATAAAGGGGTTTATGTACGCTAATGAAAAGGAATCTTACATCAAAAGATGGGTAACTGTCAAATCCTAAGACTAGATTACAATCACTGATCTCTCTAATAGGAAAAGTATGCTCATCTTGCATCTTTTGATGTTCACTATTCTCCCTGCCCCCCTCTTCCTCTTTCCTCTCACATAGGTGTGCACACACGTACCCCCATGGATATTCCTTCACATATCATTTATGTATGTAGAATATCATATAGAACGAATGGAAATATTCCCCCTTATATCTACACAATAGCTGATATGTTTGTATGTAGGATGCCATATAAAATGAATGGAAATATTCAAAATTGGAAATTAAAACATTACTTTTAATCTTTGAATTACTATGCAAACCAATTGCGAGAAGAAAAAGAGAAAATTTGAACTGAGATGTTTGTAAAAGAACCAAGAGAAAACTATTGGTTATTTTGTCGACAAAATTACATCAAGGTGCCTGACAATTTCTCGAAATCTTAAGGATTTGCAAACAAGTTTCCACTTTCAACATAATAATAACAATAATAATGACCCTTCTATGGCTGCCCAGAAAGGGAATAGAAAAGAGAAGGGATAACAAAACATAATGTGATGCTTTGAACGGTTGCCTATAAGAAGCCAAGCTTGGGAATTTCCCCTCCCTTCCCCCATTTTGAGAACCAAACAAATCCTCATATTCCACTGCCCAATCTCAGAAATCTTCCAAAATCCTCAAGTCCGGAAAAATCCCAACCTTCTGATATCTCGACCAATTTAGACCCTAGTCATATTTTTTCCATCTAAATAGAAGTACTACATCCAATAAGATTCTGCTTCTGCCACTGAATCGTTATCATCGATCTACAGAAAAATCATACAGGAAATTAAGGAATTCAATTCTGTTAAGCGTTTGTGCTCTTGTAAAATGCTGAGAAGCAGTAAGGAAACAAAGGAAACTGTGCAGTAGACTCCAAATATTTCTTTTCTCTCCCCTGCATTTTCTCAGCAACCAAACATCCCATCAACAGGAACAAGTTTTACACAGAAAATTGCACAGAGATCATACCTTTCGTTGCTCAGAAGCCCCAACTGCGACCTGTTTGAGAAAATGGGCTTTTGGCACCGACCCATTTGGCGAGCCGACCGGGGAAGAGGGCGGCGCAGGCAAATTACGCAATGGAGAGGAAGAGGGAGATGGGGTCCCGTTTTTGCAAGAGAATGATCTGACCCGCCTGGACTCGGGGCGAGTAGGAAGGAGAAACCCGAGTCTGACTGAGTCAATCCGGCCAAATCTAGGAACAAAGCGAGAATGCTTCAGGTGGGCCTTGAAAGGGGTTGGAGAAGAAGAGTACAGAAGCCTTTCCATGGGCTCTCTTAGTCTCTCTCCGTTCTGTCTGTGGAGAGGTTTTAGAGGTGAAGGATTTTGCAGAGGAAGAGAGCGAGAAAAGTGAGAGGGAGGGTAGTTGAGGATAAAGTGGTTCAGGAAGTTGCCTGAAAATTGAACATAGATTATAATATAATAATCTAGCCTAATGGCTTCTGGCTTAATATAGAAACGTAAAAAAAATTCTCCAAAACCCAAAAAAAGCAATCCGCTGCCCTGCGTGAGCTGTTTGTACTAAAAAAGTGACAACAAAAAAACAAAATTATTAAAAATCTGAGATAAAATAATCAAAATACGTATAACTTATTATTCCAAAATGAAATCACTCATCTAAGCACTCGTACAAATTGACAGCTGAATCTATCACGGTGTAGGTTTTAGACATTAGCCTCAGTTAATTGATTACCAATCTTGAAACGGATGACATGCAATTTGATGATCGAATTGCTCCTCGTGCAATACCTATTGTAGAGTAGCTTGATCCTCCTGAAATCATAATATTAGAGATCCCTAAGATCTTAATTATCATCAATTAGATACTTAAAATTTAATGGATTTCTACCTGTTCAAACAATCCTTTTATAGTATCTATGAAGGTATTAATTGAGAATTTGGTAATTGAAGCTTTTAAGTGGACAACTTTTACCCTTGTAGCTCTTTTGAAAAGGGTCTCCAATGATCAACAGACATTGTTGGCCACCATCATCGTGGTTTGACTTCTCCAAAACAAACGCGCGGCCTCATCGTGGCCACATTAGACAAATAATTGTTTACGTCTCGTTCTTTTCTTCCACTTCTCTTAACTACATCGACATCTGCTTAAATCTTGTTTGGCATCCTATATTTGGGATGTTTGAAGGTGAAAATTTTGGGTATTGAGATTTTAGAAATATTATAAAGTAAAGAAATGTTATGAGGTTGGTGAAAAAGTAAAGAGAGAGAAGATTTTTAATAAATATTGTAATAATAAAAAATTATGTGAAGAATTTTTTAATATTAAATCCAAATATTTGACCCCAATTATTTGGGGCTCAAACATGCCCATTATTCAACGTCGATGGCCTGGTGTCAAACGGCACCATTCCCTCGAAAACCAAGCTGGATAATATAAGGTTATGATTTCTGTCTAGCAGTGGGTGGGGGAAGACCGAAGACAGGTAGCCTCCTAATGACGAAGGCTAAAGATGTAACAATTTTGGTTTAAATTTAAAATAAATAAAATTTACTTTTACCTTAATAATTAAAATTTTTAAATAATAATTTTTTTCATATATAATCGTAATTCACTATTATTTCAATTATATACTATTTAAACTAGATAATACTTAATTTTGTACCCTTTTATATCTTGTAAATTTGGAGAAATAAAATATCCTAACCACCTATTAACAATGTTACACTTGTGTTTAACAAAAAAAAAAACAATGTTACACTTGTTTCTCTCTTTCATGTGGGTATATTTTCTCCAATACATTTGGATTGGGTCTACACCTCTTTTCAAACCGACGTGCGAGTTGATTGGAACATTTGCTTGTAGACGTAGTTTTCATCGCTAATCCTTTTTAATTGCTTGACCCAATTGCATACAAAGTCCACATTCCACACCTCAAAGGCAAAACACGTTCACACTCAGGCTTGCCATCGCGCTGACACATGGAGACCTCGTGCTTTGTGCGTGCGCTGCGCGATCCGGCACAGACACGTGGCGGATTTGGGCTGCTCGTGCTGTTACTATGAGAAGTACTCTGGGGGCCTATAACATTGGACTCCAGATGGACCATCCTCATAGTTATTGGGCCTAAACGACCCAATTGGAGCCCACAACATCTTTGGTCCATGTAGAACTCAGTGACATTTGGGTTCAAAGAGAGGCAGGTTTTACCAACCTGCTACATGGGGTTACTTTTGTCGTCGGAGGGAAAAAGGACAGAGGCCTCCTTACGTGTGGTCCAGTCAGGAAGCAACGTCATCGTTATCTTATACCCAATGAGAGGCCCAAATGCTCCGAGCACGAAGCACCACTTCCTGTTCAGTTTATCCAAAGCGGAATACATCCCATAGTCAGCCAGTGTACCATAAGAGTTTGCAAAACCTTAAGATCGGAAAGTCAACGATATAAACAGTCAACATCCATAGCAAAATAAATTAATCCTGGATTCCTGTCGCTGAAGAATATGTTTTATGGTGCACCCCAATAACACCAAATCCTCCCAAGGTTATTAGAAACAGAGCGCCTCAAATATGGGGACCTCTCTTCTTCACTTGGCATACTCGGCAGCTTGGGCAATTAGCTTTCATGGCGAAGCCAGTTTCAGTCGAGGTGTGGAACCCAAATGGGAGGTATAGGGTTGTTAGCACAAAATCCATGCCTGGAACTCGCTGGATCAATCTCTTAATTGAACAAGATTGTCGGGTCGAAGTAATTTACATTTCTTCCTCTGTTTTTTTAGTCACTTTCTATCGAATTTCGTAATTTTCTTTGGAAAAAGTCTGATGTGATTTTGTTCATGGTCGTTCAGGTATGCACGCAGAAGAAAACTATATTGTCTGTGGAAGATATCATTGCTCTGATCGGTGATAAGTGCGACGGTGTGATTGGGCAGGTAGTATTAGCTTGATGGACGAACTCATTTTTGAACTGGTGGGAATGATTATCTTTGGTTTGCGACTTTGGGACTGTTGAGGTGTGCTTGGGTATGTGTTTCAGTTGACAGAGGACTGGGGAGAGACACTGTTTTCAGCATTGAGGAGAGCAGGAGGCACCGCTTTCAGTAATATGGCTGTGGGGTATAACAATGTTGATGTCAATGCTGCTAACAAGTATGGTGTTGCTGTGGGAAATACCCCAGTAAGTTATTTTCTTGTTTGCTTCTTTGGTTTACGCCTTCTTCATTTTTGGCTGCTTATAAGAATCTCTACACGTAAACTTTGTGCGTGTGTTTATACAGATATATGATTATGCAGAATGCTTGACCATAATTCTATTACCGGTGCATTATTCCATTACCTAGCATTATGGTTTTGACATGTCGTGGACCATGGTTCATATATACTTCTAATTACTGATATACAAGCACCTCCATACATGTGCAAATATTTGCTTTGTTTGTATACAGACGCAGTTTTGGGTTAATTGTGTTGAGGAAAAAAAAAGGAAATAAATATTGAGACCAGTTTATTGCTCACAATTTTAGGGAGTACTTACGGAGACCACGGCGGAGCTGGCAGCTTCACTTTCCGTATCTGCTGCTAGAAGAATAGTTGAAGCAGATGAATTCATGAGAGCAGGCCTGTACGATGGGTGGCTGCCTCATCTGTATGATCACTATCAGATACTATAGCTATTAGCTTTCAATATCTTGCTTGTATGTCATGTATGTGGCGAATAGGGTATTAGTTTCAATTGATCAAGCAAAAATGCATATTGGGCTTTGTTCTTCTGCTAGGTTTGTGGGAAATTTGCTCAAAGGACAGACCGTTGGGGTTATTGGAGCTGGTCGTATTGGATCTGCTTATGCCAGAATGATGGTAATTCCTCAATACATTTCTGATTTAACTGGAGGTTTTCTATTTGAAGTTAGATTTTCTTCGCCTCTGATCTATACAACGTGTGAGTTGATCGTCATTGCCACTAATCAACTTGGGATTACAACGTAGTTTCCAACATTGAATGGAAGTATAATATTATTCTACTGTGACAGGTCGAAGGATTCAAGATGAACCTAATTTACTATGATCTTTACCAGGCTACACGTCTAGAAAAGTTTGTTACGGGCAAGTCTCTGTCAATCACTGATGTTAGTAGTAAGCTCTGCAATTCATAAGGCTTAAGATAATATGTTCTGGATTGCAGCTTATGCGGAGTTCCTCAAAGCCAATGGTGAAAAGCCTGTGATTTGGAAAAGAGCAGCCACCATGGATGAGGTGCTCCGAGAGGCAGATGTGGTAGGACTTCACACAGAGTATTTAATTTTCCTCCATTAGCTAAGTTGGATTATAGGTTTCTGGAAAATCATATGTTATTGGCGCTTTGTGTAGATAAGTCTTCACCCTATCTTGGACAAAACCACATATCATCTGATCAACAAAGAAAGACTGGCGACAATGAAGAAGGTAAGATCTAAGCGAAAATTTCTTCGTGTGGACAGGTTCTATGTTTTATCAGATGTATCTGCAAATTGCTAAACAACATGGTGATTATACTTCTAGGAAGCAATCCTTGTAAACTGCAGTAGAGGGCCTGTCGTTGATGAAGTAGCTCTTGTAGAACATTTGAAAGAGAATCCTCTGTTTCGAGTTGGTCTAGATGTCTTTGAGGTAACCTCCACACCTGCTGAATCTTGATACTAGATCCAGTGACGGAAGAAAAAAATTTATCAAGTTAATATTATATGATTCATCTATCAATATTGTTGCATTAGGATGAGCCTTACATGAAACCAGGGCTGGCTGACATGAAGAATGCCATTGTGGTACCTCACATTGCTTCTGCGTCCAAGGTAATATTGATGGACTCTGTGTTGACCAAATGTTTGAAACATACTGATACGACCGCCTATCAACTTGCCTCTTTTTTCAATTAAATAAAAGTGACAATAGCCCTCATGATATATGCAGTGGACTCGTGAAGGAATGGCAACACTTGCTGCTCTGAATGTACTGGTATGCACATGAAAGTTGAAAGAGAAAAATATACAAAGAGTATTTGACATAATAGATGAAGTTCCCTTTCTACAAGGCTGTGACTTGGCTTCCTTCCTTGACATTATTTACCTTTGAAACTTTTAGGGAAAGATTAAAGGATATCCGGTTTGGTATGATCCAAACAGGGTAGAACCCTTCCTGAACGAGAATGTTCCTCCTCCAGCTGCATGTCCAAGCATTGTCAATTCTAAAGCCTTAGGTAATGTTGTCTATCAGAATTGCGAACAACCGTAGTTGGGACTCAGGAACTCTCTCAAGCCTTGATTCTCCCACCTTTTGTTTTTCCGGCTGCAGGTTTACCCGTTTCAAAGCTATAGGTACAGATGCTGATCACATAAAAGGTCTCCTCGTGCAAATTGTATGACTGTTTGGATGTTGGACCCTGGCCTTTTGCGAGATTGCATCTCTGAGGACTACCGATAACATGTATATTGCAAATGAGGTGCTGGTTATAATTTATGTATATCTACATTACTATCTTATACTACTGGCTTTAAGATAGAGCACTACCCGTGTACCCATAAAAGCAATTCACATCTATCTGCACTTACGAGCGGGAATAAGTTGGTTAAAATTTGAAGCCCTTTACGCCTGGGACTCTTCTGGATAGCTCTATTTTGAGGTTTAACTCTTTTAGGGCAAGCCCAAGTTCAGTCATTCGTGTCACAGTTCGACAAGCATATAAACAGACCATATTCTACGACTTTGGTACATAACTATAGTTTTACTTCTGGCAGAAGAAACAGGACAGAGGGATAGGTTTAGCCTTTTTGTTTTGAATCCAGATATCATGTGTCCTACTGCTCTATAGGTTTTTGGTACGGGCGCAGGATACTCAATTGATATAGTGAAGAGGCAATAGGGAGACCTCTTGAATGCTTGTTCTTATAATCTGCAACGTACTGATTTATTTCACTGAAATGGTAAGCAAGAATCCAACCTCGAAAATCGTTGGTTTTGCTTAGGAGAATGATGGGTCCTTAGTGCTATCTAATTCACTTTTTTTCTGAAAGTCTGATCGCCTTCCGGCTTTCCCTGGCTATTGGGTGGAGCCTAATTTTGCTATTGGGTAATTAACAGTTACCAATAAGTAAATCATGACTGGTTTTGGAACGATAACTCTGCATGTGTGTCATTAAAGCATCCTTGTACATATGCTCGTTTAGAAGCCCAATTTTGGCCACGGAAAACTTGAGAAAACCCCAGTTCATGGAGTTAAAAAAACATGACAGCATCCATTGGGCGAGAGCCAGCGTGCCTAGTGTCGTTGATCGGTGGATTGATTTTGAAGCTTTTTATGATTAAAGATTTTTTTTCCCTAAGCAACCATGAATTTCATTTCACAATAAAGTGTTGAGTACCTATAAGGCCTATTACAAATAATAGAGGCATAAAGTTTATTACAACAATGTGTAGGTCATACACAAGAAGATGAAACAATGGTCCATAAAAAAAAGGAAGAAAAAGATGTAAGATTACTGAATGACTGCAAACACATGTAGACAAAAAAAAAACAACGTATGTGAATTCAGCACACGACGAATATTGTCAAAAATAATATATCGTTGCATCTAACTTTTAAAAAGAAGATGTTCCACTTTTGTCAGAATTAATAGAGTAAGACATCTATTTTTTAAAAAGAAGATGTTTCAATAATTGTAACTTGGCTACAAAAGACAATGCCTCCTCTCTTATTGTAAAATTTTTCTCTATTGCTACTACTTTTGTTTAAATTTGAAGATTGAAGCTCGCATTGTAAATTTGTCATTTCCTAAACAGGTTCAAAGACCTAGAGATATCTTTGCTGCAAATGGCGATTTCGATCCCCGGAGAAGGGGCTGCACATGGTGGTTCAAGAATTCATAATTGACAATTCACAGAGCCAACCCACAAGAAATCTAGAGCTCAATCTTTCTTTGATGATCTTTATTTTGAGATTTTACCTTTAGAATTACTAACAAGTACCAGTTAAAAAGAGTGAATTCATATGCTATTTTCTATTACACTAAAATAAAAAGTACGGAAAAAAATTCTGATGTGATATCTCTTTGCCATGGAAATAGTACTTCATAGGATATTTGTAATAACTCATAAAAATACTGTCGTACTACTTCCTGCAAGAAAACGTTTTGTTCTTCTGTTGACAGAGACGAAGCTAGCAAGTAGCAAAGAAACCGATTTGTTGATAGATAAGTGTTTAATCTTGTAAAAAAAATAAAATAAAACAGAGACGAAGCTAGCGAAGAAGGTTGGGGAGAGCACTTTTTATTGATAGTCTAGTCCAAGGTGATGTTCGTTTTGAAGGTTTTTGTAGGATTTGGAGAATTTTGTGAATTTTTAGGTAATGATAAAGTTGTATTGGTGTTTTTGTAGAAGTTGGTGAGGTGTAAAAAAATGAATGATGATGTTTATAGTTTTTTTGTTTTTTTTTTCGAATTTATTATTATTTTTATTAAAATAATAATATTTTAAATAAAAATTTAAAGAAAAAACGAAATGCACACTCAAACCGATGTCAGGCGAGCACAAAAGCATGCAAAAGCCGACTTTTTCTGAAAAACCGATGTCAGGCGATAATAAAAGGTAGGCGAAAAGTTGAAAAAGGGGGGACATGTCAGGAGGTTGGCAGGCCGGCTGCAGGTTGTTTTGAAAAATTACAAGTTTGCCCTTATGTGTTTTTAGTTATTAGGTTGTGGTGGAGGGTGTTTTAGTAATTCAATATAAACTTTTTAAGGGCAAAAAAGGAAAACAAAATGAGGAATCCTTGATTTTTTCTCAAATCTGCCGAACAAGTGTGTTTTAGGATTCGATTCCTGCGTTTTTTAACAAAACGAACACCACCCAAGTGTTTAGGACGAGCCATTAGTTACTACGTAACAACTAGTCAACTTCTACGAGGAAGGAGCCAATGAGGTTGTAGACGATGTTTAAAGGATTAATTACAATTTTTCCCTTTAAATTATGATTGGATTCTTAAATATTCCACAAACTTTTAACTCGTTCTAATTCATTCTTATAAACTATAATTCTCAATACGATTTTATCCCTCAACCGATTGAAATTGTTATATCGAACGATTTCTATCTCCCGTAACAGACATGTGACATTCTTCTTATGTGAAAAATACAATTTTACCTTTGTTTGAGTCATATCTACTATTCTGCAGTGCTTTTAGCAATTTTTAGAGCAAAAAAATAATATGCAGTTAACTGATTTTTTATTAATAAAAAATAAAGATGACTCATTTAGAATCGAACTACTCAAATTTATTTTTTCAACTCAGAAGAAGGTCACACGTCGTTTTCGTGGAATGAAAACTGTTCGATATAACAACTTCCGCAGGTTAGGGATGAAATCACAACAATAAGTATAGTTTTTAGAGATGAGTTACAATTAGCTAAAATTTGTGAGAGTATTTGAGATTAGGAGATAGTTCGAACTAGTAAATTGTAATTAACTATGGTTTAAATTTAAACAACGAATATTCCACTGAAGGGGTAAACTTATTTGTGGTGCTCACGTGAAACTATGAAAGCCTACCTAACCTATTAGGTCCGATCGTAAGCATATGTTTTCTAGCCAATAATATGCTGCCACCTGGCTAAACATGTCTGGATCCTAGACCACAGCACAACGTTACGTTTCGATTGTCGTTGTCGTTGACGTCGTCTGACTCGTCTTCCTCCCTAACAAAGAAAAGGAATCCGAAATTTCGTACCGTTGGCAGAGTCTCTTAGAGAAACCGATTTTTCGGCGATACGTCCCGGTAAATGGCTGATTACGAGCCTCTACCGGAGGAGGAAGGGCCGCCTCAGGCAAATAGGAAATCCCCACGTATCGCCTCCCTCGATGTCTTTCGCGGTCTCTGTGTCTTCGTGAGTTCACCGTTTCGGTATTTTCGTACTTTTTGCTCTCTAATGTTTGATTTTCTTTTTCGCTCCTTTATTTGTTGCAGTTCGTGTTTTATGTAGCAACATTGATGTATCTCTGTTTTCCTTCAAGGGACATGTTAGTCAACGCCATTGTGGCTGACTAAGCAAGCCTCTGTTTGGTTCCAGAGAAAACGTAGGACAAGATTTTCTTTTGCGACATGTTCAAACTATAGATGTTTCACTCTTTAGGATCTGAGGAACAGTCACTACTTGCCTAAAGCTTTTGAGTTTCTAACGTAGTTTTTTTTTTAAAGGCAGTGAACAAAAATTGACATTTTTTTTAGTGAGGTACAAGGTTTTTTACGTTATGGGTTTAGAATTTGAGGAAAACCCAGACCACTGGAGCTATAAGTTTTATTGTGGTAATTGAATGCTACATTGCTTGTTTTTCCAGCTCATGATGGTAGTTGACTATGCCGGGTCGATTTTTCCAGTCATAGCTCATTCGCCGTGGAATGGCATTCATTTGGCTGATTTTGTCATGCCTTTCTTTCTTTTCATTGCCGGGATTTCTCCTGCGCTTGTCTACAAGGTATTGATAAAGTCTTCTACCATGGAAGTGACCTTTTTGTTTTGAGTCTTCCGATACGTGTATTAATTCGAGCTTTGTTTCCATTTGCAATTTCAGAAATTACCCAATAAAGTAGACGCTACATGGAAGGCAGTGGTTAGGGCAGCGAAACTTTTTCTTTTGGGTGTTCTTCTTCAAGGTAAATTGTTGGCAACTTCCAAATGGAAACTCTTTCGTACGCATATAGCCCACATGTCAACTTCTAAATTGTTGTGTTTTTCAACATATGACGTTTGTTTCATAACTTGGTTGGATTTGAAGAATAAGGGGTAGAAACATCCTTTATTGAATCCAATAGCAATGATGGTTTAGTATAATGACCCTTTGGTAGATATGGTTATAGCTGGAATCAAATCATGGGTTTGTTCTCGTTTTATTGACGCGTGATACCGTCTGAGATAGACTTCATGTCTTTTTCTTCTTCTTTTTTTGGGTGTTTTTTGGTCTAAGAGTCACTTTATTTCAGGTGGTTATCTGCATGGAGTAAATTCCTTGACATTTGGTGTTGACATCGAGAGAATAAGGTGGATGGGCATTTTGCAGGTGTGTTATACTTCTCATTCAATCTTTTTTTGTTATCCATGTTTCATACCAGAATTATTGGAAGAAACAAATTGCCACCTATTATGTGCTTGCTAAGAGTTAAAGGCGTGATTACTTCTCAAAAGTTTTTCTCTGGAAAACTAGTACCTTATGTTTCTGCAAAAGAAGCTACATGCTACTAGCACTCTTCCTGCAATTTCGTTTGAAGAGTTTATTTGACCTTTAATAAAGACAAGTGAGCATCGCACAGATGGGCCACATAAGCCACTAGCTTAGCAGCTGCTGCTTTGGCAGAGTGAATGAGCTGTAGAATTAGTTGTTGAAAGGCATTTCTTTATTTCATCCTCTTGTTCTAAACTCTTGCCATTTACTCCAGAGAATATCTATTGGGTACATTGTTGGGGCTTTATGTGAGATCTGGTTTACGCGTAGGACATTGAGGGAAGAAGGCTTTTTCAAGGGCTACTACTGGCACTGGTAAGGTCTTAATTTTTGGAATTGTGTTATATACTGCAAGTTAGGCAAAAATATTGAACGATAGGATCTTATCCAAGTTACCATCCACAGGAAGTCCACTTAAGAGAGAACAGTAGTGGTTAATGAATCTTTTGGAGGTTGACTAGCTCGTTGAATGATCCTCCCGAAGTTCGTAGGGAACCAAAGGGTGAATGTACTTGCATCGGAGATTGCTGACTACAGTAGTGGTTTGAATCATCAAATTGAATCTCATTGGAAAAGCAAGCGAGAAAAATCCCTTTTATGGTCATCAAGATGATAGTGCAAACAAGTTTTCAGTTACAGTATTAGTTTGCTTTACTTGTTCTACTCCAAAAAGTTGAATAGACCGATTTTGTACTTTTCAAGTGTCAAGGATTTGCTTAGAAAAAAGAAAAAAAAGTGTCAAGGATTTATTGTCTTATATCTATGAGCTAGAAATTGTTTTAATCTTTTGTTACTTCATGTCATATAAATTTTCTATTTGTAGGTGTATTGCTTTTTCACTGTCAGCAGTGTACATGTTGCTATCATATGGTCTCTATGTTCCAGATTGGCAATTCACAGTGCCTGCCTCAGCCTCTTCTTCACCTTCATCAAATGATAGCCATGTCTATATGGTGAGAGTACATTCCCTTTCCTTCTCTTCATGCTTCCTGTAAACAGTTCAATTTCTCTATTGCGGTTGATGATGTTGCTTTTAAGTATAAAAAGTGCAGTGAAGTGCTTATTAAGTCCGTGTAAAGAATCTATCCCTTTCAATCTCTCTCTCTATGTGTATGTATAGACATACATTGATACATATATTTGTGTGTGTGGTGAATCTGGATGTGTGTGTGGGAGTGCACACACAGTTATTTGATTTCTTGTATTTAGTTCAGCCATTAAACCAACTAGTTACTATATGTTGTTCCATTTCCCACCTAGTTATGATATGCACACAAGTGCTTGTTAAACGTTCATTACTACAATTTACCTAATTCATGATAGCTTGTTGTAGGTGAAATGTGCTATTAGAGGTGATCTTGGACCTGGCTGTAATTCTGCTGGAATGATTGATCGTTATATTTTAGGTGCTGATCATCTATATAAGAAGCCTGCTTACAGAAACCTTGAGGTATATGTGAGTTGAAGTCACTTATCATTATCGTGCTTTTCAAGATGACACAAAGCCTCGATGACTAACAATTCCAATTTACAGGAGTGCAATATAACTGCCGATGGTCAAGTTACAGAGAGTTCACCTCCATGGTGTCATGCTCCTTTTGATCCTGAAGGTATCTTAAGGTGGCCAACCAATTCTTCTTCATCATATTTCATTCATGAGGTTCCTTCTCTGTTTTTTTTATTCACTAGATGTCATGCTCAGCCTGCTCTGTTCATCTGGGCTCCTGTTTTGCAGATTGGTTTTGTTTCCAGTGTTGATCTATAATGTCTCATTTCATAGCTAACACAAGTTCACGCTTTTGAATTGGCACACTCGAATAGTTGGAAGAGGATAAACAAAGAATTAGAGGCAGATGATTCAGTGCATATTTGATGGGCTTATACTGAATTCTTAGAGAATACTCCTCTGATCAAAATGCTCAATTAATCATATACATGAAGTAACTGGACCTAAATGATACCTTTATTTAGGAGACCAGTTCCCAGATCTTTGATAAAGGCTTAGTCAAATAACAGCTTCTTTGTGTGACCCATTTTCTTAAGATTGTTCAACAGAAATTCAGCTGGAAGGGACTTTTTGAAGAAGAGGTCATATTATCATGCTTAGATTTCAAAATATTCTATTTGTGCACAGTCGCATAGCCATCTGTCGATCAAGCCATCCAGCTGACTCCTGACATGTCCCATTAGGATTGGTTGCCCTCATTATATGGGCTAGAAAATGTTTTCTCTCCCGCCGATTGAACCTGGGTAATCAATTTGTTCACTCTAGACTCTCCTTTTAGTATTAATATTTACCATGCACTTTTTTCCTCAACTTGTGAATCCTTCAAAAACACAAATTGAAATTAGTGAAAGCAGGTTCTCTTTGCAGCATAAATGGGTTGCATGCCTTTTATAGTACTAATGTTCTGCTTTGCATTAATAACTGCTGTTTTCTTCATCCATCCTTCAACTGATATTGATTTATAATCATTGCTACATGTTGACAGCTCTTTAACGGCAGCTGTGACTTGCATTATTGGACTTCAATATGGACACGTTCTTGCTCACTTAGAGGTGATATATATAGGCTCTTTTGATGGCCTTCCCCTTCTTTTTGAACTGTATGTGCCTTATCCTTAGTTATGTGCAAAGGATACAGTATATGTTTGGGAACCTTTGGTGCGAACATAGTGACGGAATTTGTTATTAACCACAACTCTGGAGATTATGTTAACATGCTATTCTAAACAGCTTACCCTTGGAATGCATTGTGCTTATTATTCATACTCTCTCACACATTGACATATCACAAAGATAACTGGGAACAAATTTGTGGCTGCCTTGTCTGCCATGTAGATCAAATCTTAGTGCTTAAGTTTTCATACTTATTTTTTTGGATGGATCTGATATACAGTGATTTTTCAGGACCACATGGGGCGCCTAAAGAACTGGTCCTCGTTTTCAGTTTCTTTATTCGTCCTTGGACTGATCCTGACATTCACAGGTATTAGCTTTAATGGCTAATTATCTTTTGCTTAATATCAGCCAGTACCACATGTAAGTTACATGCCTGAGATTTATTGAGGCAAAAAAGAAGTTTTTGCTCCTCATTGTAACAGTAACTATGAATCTTTTAAGAAATTCAATATGTTGGGATTTCCTGGTAGGTATTCTTTGATAAACCATCCTGAAAATCTTTTTTTGTTTTTTTTATCAGGTATCCCTCTAAATAAGGCACTGTATACAGTCAGTTATATGCTGATTACTTCCGCATCTGCTGGGATCACATTCTGTGCTTTATATTTGTTGGTGAGTCCTCAGAATCAACCCTTGCTCTTTTGATGGGTGACTGTATGTAGCCAAAATTTTGAGGTCGAACGGCTGATTGAAATTTCCTTCCTAGCGGTAGAGATTAGCTATAAAGTTCATCTCGACAGATGTATGGCTACATATCTTTGTTCTTTATGAACATTCATTGTGGTTTCAATTCCTAGAACTGCCTCTCAATCCACTGTGCTCTGTCCTAATGAAAACATTGACATAGATGCAGACTATTATGTTTATTCTGCATCTAAGATTTGGATTGAACATCCAGATCTTGATTGAATATCCTACTTCTAGCATATTTAACCCCAAATTAAGGTTTTAAACTTCCACTGCTAGTACAATTCTCAGTCATCCATGGAGCAGAATAAATTCTGTAAGAAAGGCTACAGCCAAGATATTAGAGATAAATAACTCTGTTGTTAACTTACAAAACTTGTAATCTTATGTCAGTCAACACTCTTCTCATAATGCAATATCTAAATTACACATCATGCTGCCATATTTTGTTGCTTCTTGTCACTCAGTGTACATATGGCCAGTTCATGAGTTCAATATAACATTACAAACATGCTTCCCCCTGGGTGGGTGCTGCAGGTAGATGTTTATGGCCACAGACGCTTGACATCTGTGTTAGAGTGGATGGGAATGCATTCTTTAAGCATCTTTGTTCTCGTAACCTCCAACTTAGCCATCATTGCGATTCAAGGATTCTACTTGAGTGCTCCTGAAAACAATATTGTAAGTACCTTAACTAGGCCGCCTCTTTACCTGGAACCCATTTTGGACACTGAATTCCAAAAAAAAAAAAACCCAGTAACACCATACTTAGGCTGCGTTTGTCACTAAAATTTTACCCAAAATTTTATCTCTCTCCTAATAAAATACTCCAATATAATCTCTCTCTCTTCCATCAAAAAATATAAAAAATTACAAAAACTATAAAATATTACCTCTCTCTTCACTTTTTCACTAAACCCAATACCAACACTAAACCCAATACCAAAAATTTTACCA
This sequence comes from Myrica gale, assembly GCA_963930655.1. Taxonomy (NCBI): domain Eukaryota; kingdom Viridiplantae; phylum Streptophyta; class Magnoliopsida; order Fagales; family Myricaceae; genus Myrica; species Myrica gale. Next base: position 7,393,084 of record OZ005606.1, on the reverse strand, counting down.
CACAAACCCACCCTTACATTCCTGCACGTTTTACAGGTTCACTGGATCATATCCCGTTTTGTGCACGCATGACATGGGCATCCAGTTCCCAAGTCTTGGTTAAGCCTTTGGATCGCCATCCGGGATCAGCTATTATGATATCTACTTCAGTTTCCACTCTGTTTTAGTCTTCTTGATGCTTAAAATCTTTCCATTTGATTTGCAGCTGTACATCTGTTTTAGCATGGAGTTGAAAGAATAGGGTAGAGAGGATAGAGGTCTCATTGTTGTCGCTAACCTTGTTGTAGACTGCTGTGATTCTTTTAATAATATAGTCACTGAAAAAATCCAACATTGTATATTTCGTTTCTCTTCAACTCTACAAGAAACTTCTCTACATATGAGTCTTCCTTTATTAGTCCATCAGGAAACTTGTGAATGTACATATGATTATGAGACATCTTCTAGATTCTTCGCGGAAATGGAAATGTTGCTTCTTCTTCAAAGAAGCAGAAATCACAGAAAGATAAAGAACCGATTATACTTGATGATTTCAATGATGCCCTGTTTTACAATCCTGCAACTGAGACGCTTTTCCAAACCAAATTCAGTTTGAAAAACATTGAATTGGAAAAGGAGGTCCTCGTTGAGGAACTTAGGACTCTTCCTAAGTTTGGAGAATTCAATTCAAGAGGTTGGGGTCCACTTCTCTATCATTTAACCCCTCCTTCTGAATATCTGGTAAAAGAATTCTACTCCAATATCTTTAATATTCAGGGTTCTTGTTTCTCAACTTATATTCGTGGTCAAATCATTGAACTGTCTCCTAAGTTCTTGGCTGAAAAATTAGGAATTCCATTTATTGAAAACCCTTTGTATCCGTATAAAGCTTCTCTTTGTCCTCCATTGTCTACTGTAGTTAGTTTTCTAATGCAGAGGACTATCAAAGGATTTTCTAGAAAGGAATTTTCAGGCAAGTTCCTTGCTAAAGATCATATTCTTCCGGCCAGAATTCTCTTTGCAAATATCTATCCTAATATTCATCTATCTGCATTTTCCTTTGAAAGGATTAGATTCTTGTATGCATTTTTGAACAATGATTCCATTGATTTAGCAACCAACATCTGTGACCACATGATTGAAATCTTCCAAAGTAATTCTGGAAGTCTAAAACTTCGATATGGTTGTTTAATAATGCGACTGTTAACTGCTGTTGGAATAAGCATTCCTGTATCTGAGAGTCGTCTTGGTCCACTCAAAACCATTGGTATCCAGACTCTCAAACTTCTACTAGATCGTTCGTCGTCATCCCACTCTTAGTTATCCTACAGATGTCCCAGCCCTTCCTGATGCACTTAAACTTCTACTAGATCGTTCGTCGTTCATCCAATCTGCCCTAACTACTCTTCAGTCCGATGTGGTTGTTTTTCGCCTCGAATTGTCTCAAGTCAGAGCTGATATTAAATTACTTCAGCCCTCTGCTGCTCCATCTGCTTCTGATGCTGGTAGCTCTGGATCTGAATCTGCCTCGGCTGCTATGGATGATTCTGATGCTTCTGAGTAGCTCATTTTGGCCTCCTTCGTGTCAAAAAGGGGGAGAATACTTGATGATGTGTTGCTGCAAGGTTGGGTGGTTCTGCATGATGGATATGGATATGGGTTGAATTCTGGGGTTGAATTCTGCTTGTTTATTGTTCACTACTGGACATTTTTGGTGCTGACTGTTATGTTTATGTTGCTACAATATTATGCTTTACTTTTTAGCATGTTGATTCTACTTATTACTTATGATATTCTGTTATGATTGAGTAAATGTCAGGGGGAGTTTCTTCTTGCTAATGTTGATTGTGGGGATGTGTCTCAGGGGGAGACATAACTTCATTTATATGTTTTTCCTGCTTTTGCTATAATGCATTTCGTTAACCAACACGATTTCTAATAGATGTTTAGAGTTGTGTTTGTGATAAGTTTTGTGCAGGTACTTTTGGCTATCTTCTAGTTCTAGAATCATTAGGATTAATATAGGGTTTGAGTCCCTTTGTAAAATGTGTCCTGTGGTGGTGATCAACAAGATCCATTATGTTTTTTTGGTTCTAGGCTAGTATAGTTTTGTCACGTAGGATGCCAAAGAGGGAGATTGTTACGGCAATTCTAATTGGCATCACGTGACTGATAGTAAAAGGGGTACTTTTGTAATAAGTAAAGCTTCTAGAAATAGGAATTGATGTGCTGCACCGTGGGTGATGATGAAGGCCTCATTAAGGGCAATTATGACTTTTCCTATGCATCTAGAAGACTTGAGAAAGAAAGCTTAAAACTGATCTGCATCTCACGGGTGAAAAGTAGTTCGAATAACAGAGTGCTGTTGGGGTTTTTCTTCGAGAGCTTTCCATATTTTTCTGGTTTCCAAGATTCGGTGATATTCAAGATTTGTAGATTTCTTGTGCTGATCTGAAATGCCTTCCACGTGATGATGGAGATCTGATTACATGAAGAGTTCAATGTGTTGATTGATTGGAAGATCAAGGAGTTAAAGATCACCGAAGTTTTCCCCCAAATCCGATTTTGTGAAGATCAGAGATTCAGAAGTTCTGAATAATTGAGGCTGAAGGTTTCAGCCTTGGCCCAAGATTGCACAAGGTTTGTGCTTGAAGATCTGTTGCCGTTTCGAGATCGTGGCTTCCATATTCAACATAGAGGTTCTATGTTTGAGGTGTGATTCGGTTTGGTAAACTGAGATTGATTCAAGGGTTGGTTGATTAGGTTATGTTAGTCTTGTATAGATCACCTTGTAACCTTTGGAAGCTAGTGGATTCGAACGGCCTACGGGCCCGGAGAGTTTTTCTCCTTAAGGAAGTTTCTTAGGGAGTTTTCTCTTCGTAACCATTTCTTGTGTTACATCTTTATCACTGTTTTCTTGCTTTGATTAATTGCTAGTTTACTAACCAATTGTTTCTTTGTGTTGTGAGGATTCCACTGTGATATTTGGTAAATATCCTCACTGATTCGGTTGGTAAGAATTCATTGTGGTTTACTGATTCAAGGTTTAGATAAGCTACTGATTGTGTTTCGGTTGTATAAGATTAATCTGAAAAAAAAAATATTGATTCTGTCCAGTACAGTCTCTTCGGAGTCACTTGAGGTATCTTCAGTTATCTTTGTTTTTCAGATTTGTATAGCTACTGTTTATCTATTCTTTGTTCATATCTGATTTGTAATAAGATAGAAGATTCTTGATAAAGATTAATTGTGTTTAATTTTTCAGAGAATAGGTTGTGGTTTGAAAAAGGAAATTGTTGTTGGTTATAAATTTTAGTATACCTATTCACCCCCCTCTAGGTATTTTCCGCACATTTGAGTCTAAATTAGGTTGTTCAGTGTATTAATAGGTGCAGATTGAGTTTTTGTTGTTGTAAACTATTACCTCAAAATATAGTAAAAGTCAGGTTAACCAAGGATGGATGTAGAGATTGAGGTGTGTACGCTGTCTTGCTTGGGTACAAGTTGATTGGGTAGGAGATTGAGGTGTGTCTAGGATCGGATTTTACCCACGGGAGGTTTTGAAAAGAGGGGTTTCGATGGGCCTGGCCCTTTAGGACAAGTTTGAATACGTACTGGCCCTCTTACTTACAATCTGAGGTATCTATGAGATGGACTTGGACGGATCTGCCTGACACATGCCCCAAAAGTCCTTGCCTTTTAGGGAGAGTTTTTTTTTTCTAGGCGAAGTTTAGAAGCAGGACTAGGGCTGCACAATCCCTGTGTAGGTATCAGTTTTGGCCAAAATCAGCACCTACACTGGGTAGGCCGGTTTTGAAAAAATTGTCACCTACCCTACACCTACATCGTTAAGGGCAAAAATCGGCCCTTAGCGGTGGTGATTTCCGGTTATCCTTCATTCATATTGAGCTGTTTTTTAGCATTTTATGCACTTGGCCCAATGTATTTTTCTTTTTCTTTGGTCCATTAATCACGTATCAATAAAATCTAAACTAATGAAATTCAAATTTCAAAATCAATAAAATTAAAGATCATCTTAAAAGATAAGATGAGAATTTAAAGTCCAAAGTAATAGAGACGTCACTGTAAGTAGAAACTATTACCTTTTGAAAAATTCAATTTAGACCCTAACAACACTTAGAGAGAGAATATGTGTTTTTCCTCTAATTAATAAATCAATAACAATTTTAAAACATGTTTAAAACCTAGTAGGGTTTCCCTTGGTTCACAAGGAAAATCCAAAAATTCAGCAATTTTTGAAATTCGCCGAAAGGCGCTCGAAACGCTCGTCCAACGCTTATGTTTCTGTCTGAAATTTTAACTGAGCGCTCGAGCGCTTGTCAAACGCTAGTCAAACGTGATGACTCTGAATTTTTGAACTAAAATGTAATTGAGTGACTGATTTTGCGAGCATGGTATAAATTTAATAGTGATTTGTCAATTTTAGAAATTTAGACAATTTGTTAAAATTTCATAAAAACTCTTAAACTCATATATTGATTTAAAATTTTTCGTGGTAGAATCTCAACCTCTCGACTTATATTATACGATGTACTTACCAAAGTTTGACATTAAACACTTTAATTAGGATTCCAATGTCTTCATATATACCATTCTAAATACAATAAATTTGTAATTTTTTCTACCAAAATTCTAAATAACTAGTTCATTTACCTAACAAGCTTCTTCGTAACTTGAATGTAAGTATTTGATTAGATAAAACCAACAATAAATCTCAAATATTCAAGTGAAACTAAACTATTGAGTAGACTTTGTCATGCTTCTAGAATACGTCTTCAGGTGAAACTAAAGTTTAAACTATTGAGTAGAAACTAAACTAAAAAAATTAAAAAAAAATATTCCGATTTTTTCATAAAACTAAACCTACATCGGCACCGATTAGGCCGGATACCGGGAACCCGGTGCCGGTACCGGTGCCACCGGAATTTTTCGGTGGCATTATGCAGCCCTAAGCAGGACCATGCCTGCGAGTAGAGAGATTTGACCTCGGGAGCTACCCCTCCCAAAAGGGAGAAGGTGTCAACTGAGCTACAAGCTAACTGACTGCTTTTTAGGGAGTCATTTCATAGCAAGTGATGCAGTCCCCCGCTCAAAATCATTATGGATGATTTCGGTGACGTTTGGTACAAGTTCTCATTTTTTAACCATTATGGATGATCTTGGTGTTTATTTCGGTGACGTTTGGTACAAGTTCTCTTTTTTTTTTTTTTAGAATTTTCAATACTTTAACCAAATAACAAAATTTCAAATTTTGACAAACAAAATGTTTTACTTTTTCAACTTTTAAAATTCTATGAACTCATTTTATTTATACTTTTTACAAATTTTAATAAAACATTCTTTTATCAAATATAAAAAAATCTGATCAAATCATTCTACTTGCACTTTTTCATTAATTCTAAAAATACTCACCCGTCGTGTTATTTCATCCTTTGACATCTTCCTATTTCTTTTGGTATACAAAGCACTGACGTTTTGTTTTCTTAGGATAATTATTGGATGTTCGCCTTTTTATGTTTTTTCTTAATTAAACGAAAATATTTATTTTTAGTTCTTACTTTTTACATCATTTCAAAGATAACTCTTTGGATTTTAAAATTGAACAAAGTGGTCCCTAGAATTGTCTCAATTTAAAAATCAACCATTTTTTGTCAAAAAAAATTGTCAATTTCCCTACCGGCAAGAGGCTCCACGTCAGCATGTTGTCTAGTTAGATGCACATCGATGCCACGAGTTCAATGCATAAACTAATTACAAAAATAAGCTAAATTTGATTAAAAGAGTTATATAATAATAATAAATACCACAGAATATATTAAAAGCTTATCAAATAATAAGAAATAATACAAAATCTTCTTTTAAAAAAATCTAATCACCAGAAAAATTTTATAAAATAGAACTAACAAGAACTAAAACTTTAGAAAATGAAAAATAATAAAATTCGCGTGCATGCCGAGAACCCTCCAGGCGGTCGAGGTCACCAGCGTCAGGAGGTTGTTTTTTTTTTTTTAAATACTATTTTAAATTTTAAATTTTTTTTTTCTCGAATTAAAAAAAATGTATCAAACAAATTAAAAATGCAAAATAGAAATAGAAATAGAAATAGTAAAAAATGAGCGCATGGGGTAACTGATCAACCTATTGGGCTTCCAACGTGTTGGTCTCAATAAAATAATACAACAAAATTCTCTCTTCTTATCAAATTATCATTTTTTTACTCTAAATAAATATAAAAAATTATTTAAATCAACTCTCTCTTTATTTTTTACGAACTTCAACACTAAATACTGTATCCTTCAAAAGTTTATTTATTATTATTCTACGCTCTAATGGGACATGTATCATTTTGACTAGACTGATTGTGCTGACTTGGTGTATCTTGTCATTAGGGACTTCACAAATTCTTAACAAAAGACTTATGGTTGAGATGGAGGTAAACTTAATGACTAATTTGTTCAACTTAAGGAGTTGCTTTTGAAATAAGTGTAAAATTCAAGGGATTAAAAATAGATTTTAATTGAAGAGTAGAAGAGCCGAAGTAAGATTAACCGCGCATCAAATTCTTCTGCAACAATTTCTCAAATTGGTCGTTTCTAAGAAAATCAGAGGAAACGGTGATCAAAGTCTCTGAAATTGTTCGTTTCTAACCAAATGATCAGGAAATGGTGATAAAAGAATAATCAAAATTGCTTAAGCAAAAGGGACTTGAAAATAGATCTTGAATGTATCAGAAAGTATTCTCGATCAAGAGTTACGATTGCAGGGCCATGTGTCGTCAGAGGAACATTTCTGGTTGAAGCTGCGTTTGCGTGTTAAAATTTTACGCCCTTTAAAATTTTAACACAATAAAATATTACAATATAATCTCTCTCTCTCCCATCAAATCACTACTATTCATTACAAAAAATATAAAAAATTATATCTCTCTTCACTTTTTCACTAAACCCAATATCTAAAATTTTAACAACACTAAAATTTTACAACACAAACACACCCGATTATTGTGTTGTTGGCTAATGTCCGAATTCACCAACGTTTGCAAACAACTTGCAAGTGCTTCTAGCAAAAGATTAAGGACCAAGGTTTTCAGAAATAGCATTACGATTTTTTTTTCTGCTGTGGCTTTTCCAGTGTATTCCGCTGTATTTTAGGAGAAGGATCAAATAACCACAAAGAAAATGTATCTTGATAATCACAAAAATGAGGGAATTGAGCCAGAGACCCAACATGAAAAAGGGTAAAGAACCTGTAAAATTGAGGAAATGATGAGTTAGGCTGCCTTGTGTGTCAGCCTCCAAAACTCAAATCAGTTATATGTGAAAAATGCTGAGAAAGAAGAAGAAGAGGTGTTTTGTCCCTAACAGTTCATCCTTGTAAAATGCGTACATGGAACTCTTTTATAGAGGTATGGTGGCTCTTCCTTGTTGCACACAAAATGGGGCTCACTGGGAGTCAGTAGACTGATGTGCTTTTCGGCCAATAGGACATGACCCTGCAGACAAGAAGATCCTCGAAAATATTTCCATGGACCCACTTTTGGGCTTTTTATCGTTGAGGTTCATTTAAGTGTGCAGGGGTTTCTTGGGTCTGCCAGGTGGGTTTAAAAATTCTACCCTATCATATTTTAAGATGAAATCCTAATCAAAACTAAAGATGGTGTACGGAATTTTCTCTTTTCATTCGACAAATCCAAAACATGTATCATTTTACCCAAATAATGAATCGGAAACCTAGGTGATGTGGTTTTTGTAGGATTTAGAGAATTTTATGAATTTTTAGGTGATTTTGAAGTTGTGTTGGTGTTTGTGTAGAAGTTGGTGAGGTGTAAAAAAATGAATAATGATGTTTATAATTTTTTTTTCGAATTTATTATTATTTTTATTAAAGTAATAATATTTTTAATAAAAAATTAAAGAACAAACGAATTTTATACTCCAATCCGACAATAAAGGCGTGAAAAGAGGAGGGCAGGCGACATGTCAGGCGCAGCTTTCCGTGGACTTTGGCAGGCGATATGCAGGTTATTTTGAAAAATGTCAATTTTGCCCTTATGTGTTTTTAGTTATTAGGTTGTGATGGAGGGTATTTTAGTAATTCAATATTAACTTTTTAAGGGCAAAAAAGTAAAACAAAATGCCGAATCCTTGAGTTATACGAAGACTCTGCCGAACATACTTCTTCAGGATTCGATTCCTGTGTTTTTTAACGAAACGAACATTGCCCTACTCTTTTTTTTTTTCTTTTCTTTTTTCCTTGGAGAATCCGAAACCTACCGGCATGATGTTTCCTTTGTACTCTTGTTTTCCGGTAAGCCTATTTTCATCTAATACGGCAGAAAACTACAATCCTTATGGGCTTTATGGGTCCCACGTGAAAAGAAAAGAAAATAAATAATTAGAATGTTGCCATATAAAATTTCTACATAAGTGCTTGATAGACTGATAGTTTTAAAAATTCGAGAAATAATCCCGACTAAATGTGATTAGAATATTGCCATATAATTTCAGAAATAATCCCGAATAAAGTTTGGAGGAAGAATGACGAGACAGGGACCTTTTCGTCATAGAAGAAAAACAGTCGAAACGCACCATAAATTCATAATTATACTTGGGACACTAACACAATAATCTATCTTTGGAAGGTAGCGGGGCCGCTTTATGACGCGTGTGGGCCTGCGGGGCCTAGCAGCTACCTCGACGTTGGGGGACCACTCTCGAGCAGGAAAATATAACCGTTAGCGGATCGAAATCAAGAGCATTATTAGCAGCATTTTTTTAGAACATAGAATTAATTTAATAAAAAGATTGAAAACACTCTTTATTAATTTCTCTATTTTAATAAATTTTTCACCATCTTAAAAATTTAATATTTTTTTTTTCATCCCCTCATGCTCTCCCTCTCTAGTCTCCCAACGTGATTCCTCTCTCTGGTCTCCAACTTTGAAAACGTGGGAAGGATAGTTGCACACAGCTCTCACGCTCTCTCTGGTCTCCACTATACAAGATAATCTCTCAGCTCTCACGCTCTCTCTCTCTGGTCTCTCAGCTTTCTTTTCTTAGCGGAAACAATTCTTCATGAATGTTGTCTGCAATATCGGCAAAAAGTTTCAAAAGAATATCTATGACATGCGACTGCTCTCTGTCTCGTCTGGGACTTTGGCAACTGGCTCATCCGCATAGGGAGCAAGCGAATGCCCACTGTCCCATTTTGAGACTCTAGCAGCTGGCTCGCCCATGCGGATGCCAAATTCTACGTGATTTTTTTTTCTAATATGGACTTAAATCTAGGACGCAACATGGGGGAACAAGAGAATGCTATCATTGCATGAATACTCCATTTGCCATTGTTTTCATCTAATGGTATCGCCGTAGCTAAATAAAGAAATATTTGAAAAATAATATTTAAATAAAATAATAAAAGTAGATGGTTAAAATAGAGAAGCTGTTGTGGATGTTTTTAAAAATTTAGATAGTTAAAATAGAGAAGTTTACTTTTTTGTTAAAGTAGATATCCAAATTTGAAGAAACTGCTATGGATGCTCTAATAAGCCCACTGGTCCCCTCTCTCGCTCTCTCTTTCAATCGGCCCGTTTCTCCATCTGTTAAAAGAAGCTATGGAAACATCTTGCCGTTTCGAGGTAAGGGACACTTGGCAGCGTATAACTTTATTTTAAAAAAATTATAATAAACATTATCTCTCCATAATTTTACACCTAACTCCAATATTTTTTTTATTAAACAATTACGTCAAATCATGTCTTTTTACATATTTTTACAAACTAAAACAAAAATTAAATATTTTTAAAACTTTTCACTAACTTTTACACAAAACCTATAAAACTTCATTCTACATAAATGTTCACAATTTTATCAAAATCCTAAAAATCTTACAATTTGTTTACAAAAAGAACATTCTCAGTGACTTAGCAAATCGGTGTTTTATCACTCCAAAATTTTATCAAATAAATAATTATAATCTTTATTTCATCTATAAATTTATTCAAATAATTTATCTCTTCATTTTTTTAACCGTTCTCATATTCAATATTTTATCACACAAATACTATTAATATATTTCCAATATTTTCGATAAGGTTGAGATATTTGCGTATATTATTGGTGATTATGGTGGTGTTGTATAGGGAGCATCTATGACGAACATGTTACTGGAAAAGGAGAGAAATTTAAATTTAGATCAATAATGTTAAGAAAAAATATATTTTTTAATGGAAGTGACCATTGAAAATTTATAAAACACAAAAAGAATCATGCATAATATATTTTCCACCTACGAATTATTATAGATTCTACACTTTATACATTAAAGTATTACTTTTGAGACATTACACTTTTTATTTACGAATTTGTTAATTCATTAAATTCTTAAGAATATTATTGTCGGGTGAATGGTGTAAAATATCTAATATTGAGTAATGTCTCCAAAACGGTAGTTTATAGGCAAAATATAAAAAATATTTTTGAAACAAAAAATACAATATTCCTCGTGAGTAAAACATTGGGAGCGTTTGTTTCCTAATTTTTCCAACCCTAACATTTTCAAACAATCATAAAATAATAACTCTCTCCTCATTAAATTATAAAATAATATTATACTATTCAATTAAATCTTCTATTTTCTCACTTTTCTATAAAATACTATATTTTTTCATAAATCATAATACACAAAATTTCCAAAATTCCAATATTTTCACAAACAAACGCCCATTAAATCACAATCCAGGTGATTTTTTTTTTCTAATTACAATCCACGTGATTTAGAACAGAATAACATTGTACTTTGTAAATTAGAGCTGACGTAGAGAGAATAATGGATGGGGGGCATGACTTTGAGTGAACTAGTGGGACCCATTCGAAGGATCCCGACCACCGACGAGTAGTTGCCAGCTGGAGCCACGTAAATGTTGATTAGCACATTGATATTAACAAAGTCTGATCAACCTTGCATGATTAAGCAGAGAATAGGGACTGCTTTCAAACCAAAAAAGAAGAAGAAGCAGAGAATACTCAAACGACACATACAGAGAATGTTTGAACATGTCGGGTCACCGTTTTTAACTCTCTAGTCAAGTACATGTTTCGGGCCGCACAAAACAAAATATGTTTGTTTTTGGGTCTTTTTAATATTATCGAAAACTTATTTTACAGATTTTAACACACTGCGTTTCTGGAATTTCAGGCTAACTTTTGGAATGTAAATGTTAATAATTGGCAATTTTTTTCAGTTTTATGAAAAAAAAGGAAAAATTTGCAAGCCCAATGAGGGAACATCGTCCTCAGTGTCCATGAGCTGAACTACATCGCTCCTCCCATGCTCGCAAAAATATTGCTGTTAGCGGATAAGGACAAAACAGTCGAGAAAAGACAGACTAAAAGACATATGTGACGACTGATTCTACCAGCTAAGGAAGACTGGCGCAGACTGTGGAATGGCCAGTAACCAACAAACAATTGGAAAGAATGTTTTGGGGTTATTTGCGGGTGCGGGAACAGGGGTTGTCCCCAGTACAGTTCAAATCCTCTGTAATTAAGTACATAGGACGATCATTATTACCCTTTTTTAAAGATGGTTGTGCATGAGGGAGTAGGGACATGGACAATTATGCTTAACAAGAACAAGCCACGTTTGGATCATTCATTCGTTCAAGCATCTTGGACGTGCTTAATTGAGGCTCACCCAGCATTGTGGAAGTTGGAACAGGACAACCACCCCCCCCCCCCCCCAAAAAAATAAAAATAAAAATTTGAAGCCATTGCGTGAATTGTTGGGAGGCCTAGCTTCCAAGTTTTTATAACAATTACTTAAGATATGGACTGATCTCGACTTACAATAGAGAGATTCATTCCCTCGTGCTCTTAAGGACTGAGAAGAAACTTAATACATACGGCTATCCTTGTCTTTCTTTACTTGGAGTAAAAAACTTCATTGAGTCAGTGAGTCTATTGGGCCCCTTCTATCATATCTAGATAGGAAAATATCAACCTCAATCGCTCTCTTTTTACGGCCTTCTATTTGAAGAAAATGGTAGTCGTTGGGATAATTAGTGAAAGGGAAGCTGCTGGTAGAACTTAACTAGTTGTCTTTTCTCCAGATTAGTAAATTTTGTACTAGGCAAATCTTCGTTAACATTCTTCAATGCTCTTAAGCTGTCAGGCTTCATTTGCACTTTTTACATCTTTATTGACATTAAAAAAGACCCACATGCAGTTTGTTTTTTAAATTGCCCTGGTGATAGCGTTCCAAAAGAAAGAAAGGGTTGCCCTAAAAAAGTGCAGACAAGGGGAAAAAGACAGCAAATAACCGTTGTAGGAGTGGCTAGTTGGATGCCAGGCTGACGCTCGAGCCCACCCATCAGCCACCCCCACTCCACCCCGAAGATGATTAGTCTCTCACATGGTCGCGCTGTACACCCTGTCCCACCCCACCCCACCCCACCCCCACAAACACACTCTTACTCTCTTTCTCATCCATAATCCTAAAATCTCTCTCTCATAAAGTCTTTCCTATTTCCCAAAATCTTTTAGCATATTTTTATACCCAGATTTTATTCCACAAATGCCCTTTGCCTACCCATGAAATGCTCCATTTCACTACCCTTCTCTCCGCTCTTTAAAAGACTCACGTTCCCTCTTTCACTCCCAGAAAGTTTTGAGAAGAGAGACCTCACCTCCCTCACAGAGCAAGTGAAAAAAAGGCCGTTTCTTTTTTAGCCTTTGAAGGATGTCGAAGGAAGTGAGCGAAGAGGGGCAGGGCCATCCCCATGGCAAGGACTACGTGGACCCTCCACCAGCACCACTCATTGACATGGCCGAGCTCAAGCTCTGGTCATTTTACCGAGCCCTCATCGCCGAGTTCATCGCCACACTCCTCTTCCTGTACATCACTGTCGCCACCGTCATTGGGTACAAGAAATCCGGGCCATGTGACGGAGTTGGCCTTCTGGGTATCGCTTGGGCCTTTGGCGGCATGATCTTCATCCTTGTCTACTGCACCGCCGGTATCTCTGGTAAAGCTCCATCACTAACCTCAAAAGACCACCCATTCTCACTACCACCCCTTAGTTTTTTTGGAAGTGATCTTTAATGGGTTTTCTTGGTGTATGTGCAGGTGGGCATATCAACCCGGCTGTGACATTCGGGTTGTTCTTGGCCCGGAAGGTGTCGCTGATTCGGGCTGTTGCGTACATGGTGGCGCAGTGTTTGGGAGCTATTTGTGGTGTTGGGTTGGTTAAGGCCTTCATGAAGCACTACTACAACACGCTTGGTGGTGGAGCTAACTCCGTGGCTCCAGGGTACAACAAGGGCACAGCTTTGGGTGCTGAGATCATCGGTACCTTTGTGCTGGTGTACACTGTTTTCTCAGCCACTGACCCAAAAAGGAGTGCGCGCGACTCTCATGTCCCTGTACGTAATTCTTCCTCATGTTTTTTTGTTTCCTTTTCAGACGAGACGGTACTGTAGTCTGTAGAGCTTGGTTTTTGGGCATGTGGGTTTGAGTTTCTCTGCTAATGTTCTCGTGGGTGCAGGTGTTGGCTCCACTGCCTATTGGGTTCGCTGTGTTCATTGTGCACTTGGCCACCATCCCCATCACCGGTACCGGTATTAACCCGGCTAGAAGCTTTGGTGCTGCTGTTATCTACAACAACGACAAAGTCTGGGATGACCACGTAAGTTCATACAATTATGAAATTTTATAGTTTTTGTTATTTTCTTCAATTTACTGACAAGTGGGTATATGATGGTTTCGTCAGTGGATCTTCTGGGTTGGACCATTTGTGGGAGCACTAGCTGCAGCAGCATACCACCAGTACATATTGAGAGCAGCGGCTATCAAAGCCTTGGGATCCTTCCGCAGCAATCCCACCAACTAAAGAGACAAAGCAATCCCACCCTTGATCATATTAGCGTTTTATGTCTCCTCTCCCTTGTGCCCTATTTGTTTGTTTGCGTGTATTCGAAGATGTTCATGATGATGACCTTCTTTTTGTTGTTATGTATCATATTGTTCATGCGTAGTGATGGTGTGCGTCTTTTTAATCCTCATTGTGCACATCTCTCTCTCTCTAATATTCTCCCTAGTTTTTCTTCTTTATCTCGTGCTTGAGAACAAATTTCCCTTGCTTCCGAGCAAAACGAACATAACCTAGCTCAGGCTGTATATCGAGGGACCTCTGTAGTAAGTGGGCAACTCCGATATCTTAGGTTAACGGACCAAATACGACCTGCGTAGGGCATGTGCGGCATTATCGGTTTTAACGGTGAGGATCGAATTTTGATAGGCTAGTATATCTTAGGTTCACGGACCAAATCCGATCTGCGTAGAGCATGTGCGGCATTAGCGGTTTTAACGGTGAGGATTGAATTTTGATAGGCTAGTCCATTCATTTTCTTTCTTGGACGGTCTTAGATTCCCCATTCGTCACGCCACGTGTTCTTTCAAGAGCGCCTGAAAAGGATCGAAAATGCCTTAATGGGGGGGGGGGGGGGGGGGGGTTCAGCTAAACGGCTTTCCCACCCTTTGGCCTCTGGGCCTCCTCTCTGGAAAGGTCCCCTTGACATTCTGGCATGACAAAGCGCTTTGTCCGGTTTTCGACTGGTCTGAATGGGTAAAAAACAGGAAAAGCGGAAAACGAAAGAGGATGGGATTCGAGGAGTGGCCACGTGTTATGGGTCCATAGGATCCCATGTCATGGAATCACATGGGTGGGGTGAGGTTGGCAGGTCCCGCTTCATATTATCAAAAGCAGTACAAACACAAAAGCTATAAATTTAAAAGGGGCAAGTAAAGTAACTTTTGCTTTATATTTTAGCCTGCAGAACGGAATCGTATGGGTTCGTCTTTTCTACCATGGGTCATTTTCTCTGAACACGGTCCCCCAGAACGAGAGAGAGAGGCAATGGTCTTCAGAGGGTCGAAACACAGGATGACAGTGGGTCCCATTCTCACGGGCACGAGGACACTTGTAAACCGATATGCATCCAACTTGTTTATTACAGTGCTTCTTGCGCACTTCAATATCTACCAGACAACCACAGTTTTTCTCTCAAGAACCTGTGGGTCTGCACCATACGCTGAAGGCTACCATTCAACCTAATCACTTACTTGCAGGGTAAATGGGGGTTGTCATCTTGCGTTTGATTCGGTGCACAGACCTGTTGGGCCTTGAAGAAGGGTGATTGAGAACTTCGTTTCACCAATTAAATGCATAAGAATGAGCTATTTTGAAAGCTAAAATAAGCTCATTTGAAAGACCTCAACCAAATTATTTAGGTGGAGTGGGGGATGGCTACGACATTTTAAGCGCTTTTAACCATAATAAAATTACACAAAATTCTCTCCAATTTTTCATCAACTACTGCGCATAAAAATATAAAAAATTTATTTAAATCACCTATTTCTTTACTTTTTTTTCAATAAACACCCCAAAATTTTACAAACACCAAAACTTAATAGCGTTTGCTCGGGAAAAAAAAATCTAATTCAACTTCATTGGAAAATGCAGCAAGACTTGCTCCTCACCAATCTACATCATTCTCTGGGAACAGATTAGTAATGGTTTGATACTGCCCCCAGCGTACAATTTCCAATTGTCAATCTAGGAGAACTGTATTTCCCAAATTTCAGTCATGGGCACAGTACACCATTTGAGCAGGTCGTAAAAAGATAAAACTACAAGAGATTCAGTGTTATTCCACGCAGTTGCCTCAGTCAGGCAATGCAGTTCCTCGCTCTAGATTGTTCTTAATCTCCAGCGTGTATTTACCAAAGGCTCGTTCAATCTTCTTGTTGAAATGCTCGTTACGGTCATTGATTGAGTCAATATCCTTCTCGTCATGGAACCTTCTCCTCCTGCTAAATGACTTGCGCTTCTCTTCCCGATCCTTGAGTTCCTTCACCATCCTCTCAATCTTGTCCTCTGAGGTCTTTGGTGCCTGCAAGATAAAAGAGAATTCACATCTTAAGGGCCCTCATATAAGTCAGATCTACTAGACTATCACCAAGCATTGCCTTCCTTCAATTGAGCTGTACCTTCCCATATTGAAGACTTGAAGCTTCACGGTAGAACTCAGGATCAGCTTCTTTCATTCTGTTATATTCTTCTAAGTCGACCTCAATATTCTTTGTCCGCTTTTTATAGGCATCGTACAAAGTCTTCTGATTAAAAACTGTGTAAAACAATGTATGTTAGCTGAACTCCTGAAGTGATATCTATACCCTAAATTGCTCATGATGCTTCAAGGTCCTACTACTAAAAAAAGCCCAATTTGTGCATTTTAAAGAGAAAAAAGGAAGATCAATACATTATTTTTTCTTTGTTAGACTACAACAAAATAAAAACCGTCGACACATCAAAATAGAGAACCAAGAGGTAACGTCATCATATCTGATATTCTAGTCTATAGAACATGGTTCCAACTTGCTAAGACTCCTAGCATGAGCAGCAAAATTACTTGAAAACTTTCCTAACCCTACATCCTGGAAATGATCAATACATGATCACTAGCAAAGGATTCTCACGTGTGCTATATCTGAAGCCCATTATAATTATAAAGCATGAGCGTTTCCATATTCTATAAGGGGGAACAGATGTCCGGTACACATACATGTATGAGCTCAGTAAAGGAAACGAAAAGTTGTTCTTGCCTGTACAAATAGACAGCACATTAACATAACTTACAAATGCGCCAAAAGTATGATATATGAGTAAATTCACAAAAATAGTACTAAACATACCATCCCAACCATAGGGAGCAGGATCCTTCTCCCATTTCTTATACTTTGACTCTGCTGCCTCTTGTGTATCTAGCATATAAGCCTTTTTCATATCCAAACCATTTGCATCTAAAAGTTTTCCAATCTTTTTCTTCCTCTCGTCAAACCATTTTTGCTTAGAAATTCCCCTGGACTCAGTTGGAGCTTCCATTCTTTTCTTTTCAGCTGCTATTTCCTTTTGATTGTCGCTTTTTGCCTTCATCTGCAATGCCAATTCAGATTCAAAAGGTTCATAAATGATTTAAAAGTAAACATAATCAAACTATCTACTGAAGTTAGAGTCAGGCACCATCTTATTTCTCAGCTCCCACAATTTCTTCTTCCTCCCGGTGAGTTTTGTGACATCTCCTTCTATGTTCTCCTCAACAGGATAGTCTTTATCACCATCAGCATGATCTTCAAATTCTTGTCTGTCATCCTGCAGATCTCCATCCTGCTCTGGAGCACACAAAGCGGGATGACCAGTCTCACCACTCGCTTGCACTACTTCTGATAGATGTATATACCATTGTTCGGTAGGGAAAACAGAACTACACTCATCAAGCATGATGGAATAACGATGCCTTGGTGAAAACGTAGGACATAAATTCTTGCCCATTAGATATCATACTCAGATATAGTGACCCAATGAGCACATTTGAAAGAAGTAGACAAGGTTTCAGGCTTAGCAACGAAGAGCTTTTGTTATAAAAGAAAATAGAGAAACACTAGTAAAAGATATAACTAAAGTAAGATCCAAATCTTTCTTGAATGATCTTAATAATTTGGATACTTCTACTTGAGATAACGACCATAAAAATTAGTTCAACTGATGCAAGAGGCAATAAAACATATGAGGAGATAGATGACCTGATTCCTTTTGCTCCATCCGAGCCTTGGTTTCAGCAATGATTTTGAAGCAAAATTCGCTGCATTCATGGTAAGGATTCGAGGCATTTCTGCAATCCGGGTGTACTCCTCTTTCGTCAGTCATTTTTATGCTGCGCTCAGCACCAACTATACCACTTCAGTTACCTGAACGATACAATCCAATAATTGCACCTTCAATTAACCAAATAAAAGTTTCAAGCTTCCTATTATCACATCTGAAGTCCAAATTTGATAAAGAAGCAAGGATTCAATACTGAATTTTGGGTACTCGAATTCATTCTGAAAATTCCAAAGGGAGTTTCAAACACTCCATAATTAAAAAAATATATATTTTATTTTCAGAGAAAAAAACTTGACGAAGGTAATAACAAAACAGTAATGATATTCAATAAAAGAAGGGTTTCTTTAATAACCACCACATGTACCAAACCACACTGATTCGAATGATTCCACTAACCCTACTTTCGGTTCCCGGGAAAACCGAGGGAAAGAAAAGCCAGAAAAACTGTAGAAAGAAAACCCCATTCAAGCAGTAATCAGCTCAATAAACTCAAACAAGCACGCGATACATTTAAGGTGATTATCGGGTTTAAATTCTGTAACCTATAGGAAACAAAAAGATAGGAGATTCGCTTTCCCCCGCCCGAGGTCTCTCAGTAACCAAACGTACATCCATAAAATCTCTAACCAAAACCTCGAAAAGAAACTTAGATCTCAACAAAGAGGTAAGAGATGAACCTGTCAAGGATTTAAATTACTTCGATTGCAGCGCGCCCTCAAGGGCTTGATTGAGGAAAGAGGAGTTAAAGGGAGTCCGTATATAGTTTTAAAACGATCCGTATATAGTCGGTAAGAACTTTTAAAACGATTCGGGCCTTCGGGTCGGGCCCATCGAAGGAAAAAAAATACAAGTGGGGAGTGCCAGTCTGCCAGACCCGCTTCAATTATTGCTGGGTGCTGGCTATGGGTTGGAAATTAGAAATTTCTTTTTCTATCCGACATGTTTTTATTAGTCAAAAATTTTGATGATAGTTTTATTCGTTCTGTTAGGCAGTAAATGGGACCAATTTCGTATTTTTTTTCCCTTTTTCATTTTTTGGCATTTGCTAGTTCGTTTGTGGTGCTCACTGGGTTTCTGCCTTTCTGGATGTCGTCAAGCTAAAAAGGGGTATAATTATCACCTCGTCAAGGATCAACCCAACTAGCAAATCGTTTGTTCTAGGAAGTGACTTGTTGGCGCAGGGTTTTTGAAAGTTTAACCAGAAAAAATAGTTTTGAGCCTTTAATGGGTTTCAAGTAGCAGATACACCCAAATTTCATTATTTTGAACTTTTAGATTTAACCATCGTATATGTTTTAAAATAAGCTAAGTGACATGATTTTGATCGTCAGATTTTATTTTATAGCACAATTTAATTAATTATAAAAGTTAGATAGCTCAATGTATTAAGAGGTAGTTTAAATCTCTATATTTTTTCTCAAGTTTAATTTAGTCTAAAGGATAAAATAAGGCGAATGTTATTATTAGGGATGCAACCCATTTGAATATTTGATTGTTAATTCCATTAGTAAAGGTGATATGAATTGCATGGAAGCATCGATAAGAACTATTAGATAGTAGTGGGAATTGGATTAGAAAAATTGAAAATGAAGAAGAAGACGTTGGTCAAAACCAGTCCTAACCACTAATGTTGTCACATGTAATTTATCCCATAATTTTAAAAATGGAGAGAAACAAAACCATCAACCCGAATAGTGCCGCGGGATACTTGGAAAGGTAGAGGTAGAAATAGGAGCCAGGGGAGAAGGATGAGGACAATTGATGAGGATGCCAGTGGGTAACGAACAAGAAATGATACTAAGCAACTAAGTAGAAATCTCACTCTCAATTATTTCATGTCGTTCCTGCAACACACAATGTAATGAACTATTGTTTCCCTTTTACAAACATGAGAAAATGTAAAATCTTTTGGTTCTTCATGGCTGCATCAGAAGAGTTCATCCAACAATGATCTGCCGCGAAAATTTTCGGCCTTGGACCTGATAGACGAAACGGTCTCATTCAACTGGGAACATTTGAGCTCCAGCTCACTCAAGTGAACTTGAGTTGCAGCTACTTGGTCCTTGGCAATGGCAACCTCTTCTTCTTTAAGAGATAGATCTTCCATTTGAGATGCTAGCTGTTTCCTTGCTGATTCCAAATCACCATCACAGTTGGCCTTTGCCACCTCAATGGACCGATGCTGACTAATGAGCTCGATGTTTGCTGTGAACTCACTGATTATGCCTCTCAGCCAACTGACATCAATTTGAGAAGATTCCACATCCTTAAGAATAGCCAAGAGTTCTTTGAGTTTGGCTTTGGTGAGGTGAATGACTGAACTGGACTGTAACTCCTTAACCACAGAGCACACGCATTCTAAATAATAAGAGCGCAGGGAAGTTGATTCTAATTGACAGCTTGCAGCTATGTCTCCATACTTGTCGAAGATTGACTGCAGAATTGAAGCATAGCTCTCTTTTACATGGTACTTTCCAACAGACACACAGGAATCAGAAATTACAGATTGGACGTCTTCCTCATCGCTGCCATCTGAAGCATGGGCAATACCTGTGAAAGTAAAACTCCTAGACCCAGCAGCTGGACCAGTACCATGCATGCCGTCAACAACAGGATTAGTAACACCATGAGGCGAAGTGAAGAGCTTTTCATCCTTGACATGATTGTTTGGTGTTTCTCCAGAAATGTGTGTGCTATTTTCTTTCGGAGGGCATGTCGGAACGTCAGGCTGTCAATGCAATAGAGGTAAAATAGCTAATTATAACATAAGCGGAAAGAAAGGACATTTGTGTACGTTTAAGAGAGAGAATGGGGAGGGGGAGAGAGAGTATGCACCGATATGAGGATTCCAGATATAGGCACGGTGTGAGAGGATTGGACTTGGGCCTTGGTGACAGAAGGATCTTGGGCATAAGTATCTTTAATGCGTGCCTGAGAATGAGGAAAACCCTCACCATTCTCTGCTTGAGCCTTTTTCTTAGAGGCAAGATCAAAACTGTAAGATTTGGTCGGAAAAGGTACTTTGTCATGCACTTTTGGGGAATTCGGTTGAGAACCTTCCTTCTTTTTCCTGCCAAAACTTCGGGAAACATCAAGGATGAGGGAGCCTGCAATTACAAAGAACTGTATTTAGGATGAATGATTACAAAAAAAAAAATCAAAACCAGATGTGAAGGCACTCTGTGGAAGAGTGATGAATGAATCAGTTGGTGAATATGTGTAAAGTAGCAAGGTAGCCTCCTAAATACAGGTTCTACAATACTGTAGAATTAAGCAAACATGGAAATTCTTCATAAGCACCAAGGTTCCGAGAATCGAAGAAGTCCAGTATTGTGCCTCATCATCAGTTCCTGTGGCCTAGAAGTTCTAAAGGCCTTGATGCTACCACCTAATCATCAAAAAAATTCAGCCCTGTAGCTGCTTCCTTGAATTTCAAACCCAATCAAAGAAGAAAAGGGGGCATAATCTCGAGCTAAAAAACTGAGAAAATCCAGAAGATCCACAAAAGGACTACCTAAACCTGAATTAGCCCATAGAAACGAAGAATGCAACAAAAAACCCCCCAAACTAGCCAAAGACACAGCCCCGTCTTCAAAACATCTCTCATTCCTTTCCTGCCACAAAATCCACCAGATGCAAGCTGGAATCATCTTCCAAAGGGCCGACACAATTAGATCCTCAAACTTCCTCCTCCAACAATGCAAAAAATCCACTACCTTCCTCGGCATAACCCAATCATAGTTAAGGATGCTCAACACATGCCCCCACAATACTCTAGCCACCGAGCAGTGAATAAGGATATGATCAACTGTTTCTCCATCGCTTTTACATAAGTAGCACCACTCAGTCACACAAACACCCCTCCTCCTCAAGTTGTCAATGGTCAAAATTTTCCAGTGAGTGGCCTCCCAAACAAAGAATGCAACTCTAGGGGGAGCCCAATTCCTCCAACAGGGGCACCAAGGAAAATCCGCTATGGAGTCCTCCTGAAGCAAAACATACATTGATTTCACAGAGAAAACACCTCTCTTAGTACCCCTCCACCACATAATGAAGCAATAGAAAAGGAGAAAGTGTGCGATAATGGGAAACAATAGGTAAATAGCGATGGGTGCATGGAGGTTAGTGGCAGCAAATGAGAGCTTTGCAACAACTCCTCCCCCTTGCGCCACAGGTTGAGATAGTTGCATCTCTTTTCTATATAATGGAGGATGAGCCTTTAACTCAGCAAGTCATTTCCAGTGCTCCAGGGTGTTTGTTCTTGTGATTTGTATGTATATTTTTCCATAGACGAAGCACTTAATGCGCTCAGAACAGGAGAAAACATTTTGCTGAGGGTCATCAATAATGACACGAAGACAAACTACTTTACTGAGACCCACGTCCAACGCAAAAAAGCAGCCGAGTTACAATTTTCTTGAACAATCAAATTGTTCAAGGAAGGTTTTTTATGGTATGGTTCTGGAGGGGCCCAAGTGACTTGAGACTGGGTTCGTCTTCCTAAAGATTAAAGTAGCCTCAGCATCAAGTGTAGGGAGCAGCGAACAAGGCTAACATGCTAAAGCATTGTTTGCACATCTACATGGATATAAACCAATTAGTCTTGCTAGTGCTCGACATGCATGCTTGCTCCAAATAGAGTTCCTGTGAGTTCAAAACCCTGGGTGTTCTAAATCTACAAGAACTTCCTGCTTGATTGACTCTAAGGTCAGACCGCTCAAAAGGCTCCAAACACAAATCAGTTTGCTTCCATCATTCTCCTTGATCTATAGACTACCCAAGTGCCTGCTCTTCTGAACTTTCTATCGGCTTGTGCAGATCACTAGTATAAACAAAAGACGATGCATAATAAAAACTACTTAAAAGGGCTCACAACAAAATACCGTACAGGAAAAGGGGAGAAACCTGTTTCCTTCTTATACCTCTGCACCTCAGCTCCAGCAACTCTTTTGAGGCAAAATTCATCACATTCATGGTAAGGTTGGGTGTGTTTTTATTTCTTCACTGCTGTGATCTTAAAAGAAAAAAGAACGAGAGAAAAAAACAATCCAAATTTTCCACCTATGTTCTAAGAGGTCAAGAAAACCGCAATCTAATAGAAACACACTATCAAGTGATGTACCCCCGTTCAGCAATACTAATATGTAACCTGATAACTCAATTCCCTCTTCCCCACAAAAAGAAGTAAAGAGAGAGATCATTCCACAAGGATATTTTTTATCACAACAAACTTGCTGGATCTGGACATTAGGAAGATTGCACTTGCCCAGAAAATAAAAAACTGACAGTTCAAATGAGCTGATACAGTAAGTACTTTATCTGATAAGTATTGGTTTAAGAATTCACAAATCCAATTAAGCCAGCTAAATGGAAAATTAATCAACTCCAGCGGATAACCACAATACAAGGCATGGCATCAGGAAAACTAGCCAAAACTGCAGGTGCCAACTTACAGAAGATGCATCGGCAAAATTAACTGCAAACTTGATATAAACAATTACCTGATTTCTTTTTATCCTTGCGTGTTTCTCCTTGAGATATCTTTCTCAGGCACGCTTCAGTGCATTCATGGTAGGGATTTGATGCATTCGGGCAATCTGGAATTACGTTTCCTTTCTCAGCCATCTCTTTCTTTAGCCTGCCGCTGCCCCTGCAAACAGTAAGTTTCAATGTCTTAATCTCATATTTATTTCCGATGTGAGCAATTGAAAGCATACTGAAAGCCAAGCCTTTTATCTTTGCTTTCGATATTAATTGGCTCTAAACAGTCACATGATCTGAGTCAA
This sequence comes from Myrica gale, assembly GCA_963930655.1. Taxonomy (NCBI): domain Eukaryota; kingdom Viridiplantae; phylum Streptophyta; class Magnoliopsida; order Fagales; family Myricaceae; genus Myrica; species Myrica gale. The sequence goes on along the minus strand of OZ005606.1, from coordinate 7,369,576 downwards.
AATTATGTAAAAGTCTACAATATCAGTTTGCCACAACTTGAAAAAAAGGATGTAATACGAAAAGTTTGGGCGTTCACTTTTCAGATTCAACTTAAATCCTCGTGAAATTCTTAGAAAAGCACAACTGCACAAACAACCACCAATTAAAGGTAAGGTACTTCGGGTATCTAAAGAAGACTTGTCAATATCGATAAGCAAAATTGACCTTACGAAGTTCATATATTTCAAATGAAAACAAAATATTTTGCAGACGCAAAAAATTGACATCCAGTAATACGCTGAATCTCCTTAGAACTCTGTATGGTCGCTGAGAACTAATAGCAAAAGAAAGTGAATCAAACTCTACTCGTTAGACTTTTCAGTACCAGGAGACGGAAAAAAGCTAGAACCGACGCTGAACTCAGCTGATTGAACCAGTCGACATAGTTGAGGTTAGTTTTCAACCTCAGAACATATTATTTTTAGTCATTTTCTCACCTTTTCTCTGCAACCAAACGAAAGGAGAATCCAGACAAAAACAGATCCACGCATCAATTACCAATTTTTTTTCTTTAACAAACTACACCCACCGCAGAAAGAAAGTTGGTTTAGCTCAAAGAGTCACAAGTGACAACAGAGTAGGTACAGAGCACTAAATAAACCCCTCAAATAAAGTTCAGAGTGCACTTCCAACCAAAAATACCAAGAACAGAACGTTGTGTGTGAGAGAGAGATCAAGAGACAAACCTTCAGACCAATTTGATACTTGCAGAATTTGTGGGTTTTCTTTTGCTCTTATAATTTTCTTTTCTTGACAAGCTCAGCAGGAACGAACTGTTTGATGTTCTTCCTGTTTTTGTTTTTGTGAGAACGACGATGCTGTTTTGCTTGACCACGTTAGCTAGTTTTCTCGAAGGTCGATGACTTTTCGACAAACTATACAAAGGCTTTTATATACAGGAGTTAAAAGCCTAGGCTTTATGGAAACAGGATACACCTTTTTCTCTGCTTTTTCTTGTAGCCAGATATACCCCTTTCAAGGGGTTGAATTCCAAGCCGCAGATGATAATGAGGTGGGCCTGAAGAACACCTTCGCAATCCGTGACGTCTAGGCAAAGGCAGAAATGGGACCGAATTTTGTTCCACAATTCGCTGCCGCGGATACTAAAATTTTGGGGAGAGTTAGTTTACAGCGAAGAGATTTATAAAAAAAAGTGAAAAAAATGTTACGAGATATAGTGAAAAATTTATGAAATTTAGTGAAAAATTAAAGTGAAAATTTTCTGTAACGATGATACAATTTTTAAGGGACAAAAATTTAGTCTTCAAACACGCCTGCATTATATCGGGGTTGGGCCAACAACTACTGATGCATGTTGCTCCGGAAAAATGAGTGAATCCCTTGTCGGAAAAACTTGAAGATAGATGGATAAGATTTGCCATAACAAATTAAACAAAGAAAATTGCGTCAAGGCGTGTTAGATAGTCACTTTTCTTAAGATGATATTTGTCTCCACTAGTTGAGTACAAGTATTTACAATAGTGTGCAGTTGGGTTCAAGCAAGTTCGCCTCCATCATAATTTGTTGTCAAACGACGTTTTGCACTAACGAAGTTAGACTAGAATACCCTCATATTGTACTGTTGTAGCCAAGAAATCAGAACTCTACTTTTTCAGTAAATAAAATATGATATTTTAAGGAAGAAAGATGTTTATAGGAATATATAATACTTATAAGAAAGAGAAACAAAGTTTGGATACAATTTTAATTAAGTAAATTTTGCAAATGAGGATGCCTATTTATAAATGTTGAAGCACATTTTCATCAAGTGAAGTGACTTTTCGTCAACATCTGCCTCTTTGTGAACAACTACCCATTCGTTGTGAAAAGGTACATTTTCGTCGAATGTTTACCTCTTCATCACTACAGGATACATCTTCATCCTGTGGAAAATAACTTTTAATAACTTTTTAAAAGTGAACAAATATTTCTTAAGGAAGATGTGTCATTTCATTAATGGACATGTTGTTTCAAACGAAAAAGATTGAATTTCGTCCATTAAATCAAAGATCACTTGATCTCGACCGTTCATTCTCCGACCAACTCATAACTTAAATCTGACCGTTGGATTACACCTATTACAAAATAATTTAATAGCATCTCACGATCAAGAAATTGCATGATCACAACTTCTAAAATATTAATAGTTTGATCTAATCTTTTTAACAGTTACAGTGCGTTTGATTGCAAAATTTTATAATTTGTTGAAATTTTTGTGTTGGTGTTAAAAACGAGATTAGTATTGAAATCAATGAATAAATGATAAAAAGTAAAAGTAAAGTTTTAAATTGTTTAATAAAAAGTTAAAATTTTATTTTTAAGTTGCCAAGAGCATTAGAAGAAATACTCACGTTTCATCAACCTCAAAGTTATACTTCATCCACCAATACATTCATAATATATATAAAAATAAAAAATATATTAATATTTTTAAAAAAATTTACAGCATCCCAGTTACCAGACGTGAAAGGCAACGTTAACACCTCGTCTGTACATGTTTTTCTGGTACTACAGATGCGAGATTCGTTGTTGGAGAGATACTATCGACTATCGAACTGGTCGGTGGTGTTTTGTCGGACAACTGAACTGAACCCGTACCTCCAGTTGTGGTCAGTTGGGTTGGGCTTTCAAGATTCATGGAACTTAAGAGTTATGTTTGACCCGTTTCGATTTTGCATCTGTTTTTCGAGCACTCTGATTTTTGTTTCGAGTCTATTTCAGTCTTCAGATTTCACCTTCCAACTTTCTTGCCTCGTTCTGTCGTTCACACGATGATTGGAGCACCTGTTCTCATTGGAGGTCCAAAACGTTGATTTTTTTGGTTCCTTCACATCGGAGATTAAAGCAGTTGCTCTCGTTGAATGGAAAACCACTGAGGAAGTGTTTCAGGTCAAATCTCTTAATGAGTACATGGGCTTTTCTGGCTCTGTGCTCACGCATAGTAGGACGTATGTCAATTGGTCAAGATCAATACCCATATCTAACTAGCTGGGACTAGTTAATTGGCCTTTTTAACTTGAGTACTGAATCGGCCATTAACCTATATATATTAATTTGATCTGGTCGTTTTTTTTTTGGGATAATTATTTTTGATCTGGTCGTTTGAGCAGTCCATTAACATTCATTAAATTTGTCGAAATTGATCTGGTTTGCTACTACTACATATAACTCTTCTCCATCTAAGTAATGGGCTCTATAATGATTGTCGAAAATCTTGTCTGTGTAAGTTATGGCCCAATAATAATGCTAAAATTTCTTAATTTTTGAAAAAAAAGGTTCTTAGTAAACTAAAACATCATCGAATAAATCGGATTCTTGATTTTGGGAGGCCGTTCACTGAGCCCACGAATACATATTCCATAGACACGACAATTAACTTACATCAATAGTTGTCTTTATTACAACGTGGTCATTCTTTAGCTGTACATGATGGAGTCCTGCATGCCCAGCAGGCCAGCATAGACATCGGATATAGCAGATCTGATACGTAAAGTAAACTGAAAAAACAGAAAAGAAAAGATGCCGGCAACTGCATAGGGAAGACACGCTAGTCTATTTTTTTTACACGCTAGTCTAATTTAATAGTGAGGCTATCCCGGCCAGTAGGGAGCGTGTGAGTGAAACAAATAACGCCCACAATAGAGGAAGAGGATAGCCGATGGGAAAGGATGACAAAAAGTCCTCCTTGTTAGGCTTGTACTTGGAAAAACGTTAGCTTTCATCAGAATGGTTCGGCTTGTTCTCGGGGACAACGCTTGCTTTCGTCACAATGGGCCTGGACAGGGTAGCCCAAATTCAGGTCCAGGTTGTCTGTGCGAAATTGCTGATGTAAAGCTTGCGTATTTGGCTCAAAGATGGAGACTTGGAGAGTAGTTGAAACATGAAACAATCTGTAACCAAAACGGATGAAAAACTTGAGTAGGGTAGTTAGGGTTTTCTACACAATATTAGGTCATGCAATATGCTCCTTACCAACTCATTACTCACCTATTATCTATTTGTAATTTGTAATCCTTTCTTTCCTCTCAACTCGGTTCTCTTCCGTAACAGAAATTGGGAATAAAATACTCTCTCTCTCACGGATTGGCTGCAGTTCACCTACCAATCCAGATACAAGTAGAAACATTTGCAGAATATATAAGGGGTGGTTAATTGGTGTATCCCTTGTTTCTTCTTCATTCAAAAATTCCAAAAGCAGATAAGGATTTAGGGTACCTAGCTTGCAGTTTGCTGAGATTGGTGCATGCGTTTGGATGACGTAATGATGCTGCGCGACATATAGAGATAATCGCGAGAAGAAACACAAAGCATCCCTCAAGCTAGACGATAAGTTCAATCACAAAATCATGATTTAAGTAACAAATGAACAGTTGCTAATTATTCTTATATTCTTTAAGATTTGCAGTACTCTTCCCTTATTGATCTTGGCTACGACGGTGTCAGGTTTTTGGTTGGTGATGTCTAAGGTTGGATGCTGCTGCAATATTTAGCTCTGGCTATCAACTGAAGTTTGTATGGATCTCTGTTGTGGTTTTTTCTGCTTATCTTTTGTCGCTTCTTCCGTTCTTCTTTTGCTTTTCTTTTGCTGTTCAGACTTCAGTCAAAAGAGGTCTTGGAAGTAAGAGGAGGTACTGTTTTCTGCCAGGTCTCTCTCTCTCTCTCCCACTCCCTGTCGTTCTCAAAGTGTCTGATTCAGTTATAAACTTCACATGCAGACAAACATACACATACCACAAGAGGCTTTATGATAAAAAATATATATTATATTGCATACCTTGCTTACGCTGACATAATTAATGTCTCAGTTACCAGGATTCTAGAAGCATATGCAAACTCATTTTTCCACTTGCTTTGGTCATTATTGCAGGGAACATGAACATCATCATGCACAACCTAGTAGAGAGGCTAAGACCCCTTGTCGGTTTGAAAGGTTGGGATTATTGTGCTATGTGGAAACTGAGTGACGACCAAAGGTGAAAGGAAGTACTACTACCTAATCTCTCTCTCTCTCTCTCTCTGACTTCTATGATATCTTTCAGGTTTGTCGAGAGGATGGATTGCTGTTGTGCTGGGACTGACTACAGCCAAAATCCAGAACTTCTTTTTCCTGTTTCTCCAGTCCTTCCATGCAGGGATATCTCGTTTCAGCATCCAAGAACTAATAGTTGTGACCTTCTAGCTCAAGTGCCTTCTTCCCTGCCCTTGGACTCTGGGTATGTAATCCTTAAATATCAAATATTCAGTCATCTCGTAATCATTTGCAACTCGTTCCTTTCGCAATATCCACAAATGTTTAATCTAATTAATTAAGGGTGTGACCTGGAGCAGAATTTTTGCACAGACCTTGATATCAAATAAACCTAGTTGGTTGAACTTCTCAAATAACACAGAATCAAGTGTTACAGAAGTGAGTTCTCAATAGCCTCTCTCTTCCTTTTCTAGAAAACTAGAACTCTAGATCGTAATTAGTCAATGAGTATTCTATTTGTTTTGTTAGTTAAGTATCGATTATCCTATTCACATTTGCAGGAAACTGCTGGAACCAGGGTTCTGATTCCATTGGCAGGAGGAGTACTTATTGAGCTGTTTGCTAGTAAGCAAGTATGATTTATCTTAATTGATACCTTGATATTTCTTCATTATGAACCTAACAAGTAGAGGAACATTTGTCAACACCCTCTCCTCCCGGGGTTTGCATGAGGAATATTGCGTAGCCTTTTCGTTGTTTATCTAAAGAAAATGATCTTTTGATGATGACTAATTATATATTGGGAAAGTGATCTAAACTGCTTTAATTTATATTACAGGTTGCAGAAGATCAGCAAGTCATTGATCTTATCACCGCCCAATGCAACATTTCAGTGGAGCAGGAGGCCCTGATATCGAGCAATATGGACACAAACTTCACTGATAATGTGAATGCAATTAGTGAAATCCAATCCAACCCCTTTTTGAATGATGGAAATGATCCAAAGGATCCCAGCAATCATTTCCAGCCACGAGTTTCACCTGCTACACCATCAGAAACTCTGAGTCTACCCTATGACATCTATGTCGACAGAATTCGCCTACGCGATTCTCCAATGAATTTCCTTCAGCAATTTAATTATAATTCTGAAGACAGCTCCAAGAACGACATCTACTATGAGGGATCACACAATTCATTCGCTTCTGACAAACCAACGGACCCAATATTTAAGTCTTCATCTGAGAAGGGGTACCAATTACTAGACGGCTCCGGTTATTATGTGAGTTTAGAAGCCTGTGAGTGGTGTGATTACACGGCTCAGATTGTTTGGGCTTCATTGGATGGTGAACAGCGTGCCAGCGCATTAATGAGGCGCCCCGACTCTATGACCCAACTGCAACTCTCGCACCCGACTCCTGCAAATTTCACGCCCTAACAGAGCCTCACGCTTTCGTCCCCAACCAAGCAGCGTGAAGAACCCAGAGAGTCAGCCTTTGATTTCCATGTTTTTTTGGAAGATTCTTTGGGATGTCATTCCCACTCGGATGAGGATTGACACTTTGTTGGCTTCTTTGGAAAAAAGAAAATTTTTTAGTTACAAGTCGTGTTGCTCCAAGGATGGTTTTGTTTTTATTGAAACTTTCTCCATTTGTAGACTCTCTCTTCTGTAAATGAATCATTGTATTTTGTGAATCTGTTGTATTTAGGTCATTCGGTTGTATTTAGTTGCTCATAGATTTTTAAGAATATTATTGCACATGTAGTGTTTGTTAGAATGCTCAAGAGGGAATTGCTTGGTTGTAATGTAAAATTCTGGAGGTGATTTGGGATTGCGCAGAAAATCTACTGATGGATTAATGAGGATTGGCACTTTTCGCAAGGAAGAAGAGACTTTCACTACATTTGCAACTTGAAAGTCTATGGGGCAGATTTAGTTTTACGATTAGCAAAGTACAAATTTGTCTAGAAATTGAAAAGTTTCTTCGGCTTATGATTCTGCTAGATATATTGAACAGAGTTTCAGACTAGTTTAAATGGCAACTGCCGCTTTGGAAATTAGATCTTGCGGGATGATGCAATATCTGAGCAGAAGCTTCTCTACGTCATTTCTCTCACCTTTTTTGTTGTTGTGTATCTGTACTTTTTAAGTAATGTTGAAACTGGCCCGATTGTTTGTTGCATCAAGTATTGAACCATAAGAGAAGTATAGCAGATTATGTGTACGTGTTTCGGTTTAAACTAATTCGCAAAGCATGAACTGTTCGTTGATAACCCATGTAGCTATGAATTTCGCTGCAAGCATAGTCGTCTTGCAGATGTATGGATGGTAGATGTACTAGAATATTCCTTTCATTGGTTATATATTTCAAGCTCATGAAAAGGTCTACGCAATTAAATGGATGGTAGATGCAGAAATGCTATGGTTTTGTTGACCATGATCTTTATTTGTCACCTCCAGATCAATAGGTATGCAGTAAGTTATTTTCTTTGGTTTCTCAGTAACTAGCATCATTGTGTATGTTTTAATTGGTGCATTTTTGGTCCACAGACAAGGGTGACGAGATGGAGAACTCGCGACACTGATATTCACCCATCTTTTACTCTTGGTGATCTTTGGGAATCTTTCAGAGAGTGGAGTGTGTATGGAGTTGGAGTGCTGGGGAGGAGGATTGGCAACTCGAGACATTCCCCATTTTTTTGGATTTGATTTGTCTGTAATTGATTTTGTACATTTCAGTTGGTGTAAAAAAATCTTGGTTATAGGGCTTCTTACCAATAGTTCTTATATCAGAGTTGTACATTTTTGACATATTTAACAAAGAAAGAGTTGTTGCATCACAGAACATCAGAGATTCAATTATAAGTTGAAAGTTCTATTCACAATCTGCATTATTCCAGGCATCACAACCAGCGCATCGAAAGGAGAGTAATTTGAGATACATGAAACTTTTTTTATAAGTAAAAGATACATTAAACTTGTACAATCAGGGATGAGGTTTTAAAAGATACATTAAAAGATACATATATACAATCATTGCTAATCTCTATACAACACCATAAATTGTACTCAAATACTTGTACAATTTTAAGCTCGTAACCGACTAAGTTTCCAATCTTAGGTCCACAAAACAATCCACACCATTAGGTACAGCAGGCGGGCAAGGTTTCTTCACATTCCTACTGAAGTGGCTTCAAAAACTGTGCTAAAATTTATGATTTCCACCAAGCAGATTTGCAGTTTGTCAAGATATGAATTCCTTATCACTTGGTTTCAGACAGGCACCTTTATCAGCATTCCACATCCAAACAATTGAGTCCTCTGAACCTGCTAAAACTAAATGACCTTTTGGCGACTTCACCTCAATGCCCTCTCCGGGACCTTCAAGCGAGCATTTGAGATTTTGTGTCTGTACGTCCCAGATTTGAATAAGTCCACACAAGCATCCAGATGCAAGCAACTGTCCATCAGTGCTAAAGGCTAAACAACAAACAGAATCCCCATGACCTACAGAGAAATCTTTATGAGGTTCAATTAGAAAATAGGTTATGAATGGCAACAAGATCCTGCCTATGAACTTTTTATTTTTTTGTAAGGACCAGGGACATGAAGATGATTTTGGTTCACTTGGAAACAAGTGGAGCAAGCAATCACAGACAAACAGGGGTAAAGCTACACAAAATCCAATGGGAAGCCATTGCCCAACTAAAATTTAAAGAATGACTATGGATTCCTCAATCAAAACATTTGTTAGGTTATAAAGTTGCCCCCACTAAAGGGGAAGGTACAACGTGAAAATTGCAAATATGTTGAAGCCTATAAAAACAACTCAAAGAAAAGTAAAGATCAATCTAAAATACCGAAAAGAAAATTAAATAGTCAACAAAAAATTGGTTCAGCTTATCGTGTATTCCACAATTTTAAACCCGAAGTCAAAAATCATTATCAACATTCAATATTTAGAAGCTTCTTTTGTATTTTTTTAAAACTATCAATATTTAGCGATGCTTGTTAATTGCCCCCATCGAAGTAAAATTCCAGCCCACCATACAAAAACAGAGAACAATATACAAGGCCTCTGGAACTACTGTACCTTGCACATACCTTGGAGCTCAAAAGCCCAATCTCCTTGACCAATCCTCCAGAAAACGCTTCACATATGTTGTCGTTATAGCTATTTCAACGACACTGGTAATCCTTGGTCTGCTTTATGTAGGATTTCGATTCTACATAAAAAATAAAAGATTTCCCGACTCTCCTCATGTGACATCGGAAGAGGATAATTTCTTCGAGAGCTTATTCGGGATGCCAATCCCTTTTACTTACAGAGATCTTCAAACTGCAACTGATAACTTTTCTGTGAAGCTTGGGCAAGGTGGTTTTGGGTCAGTGTACCAAGGGGCTCTCTCCGATGGAACTCGAGTGGTCGTGAAGAAGTTGGAAGGCATTGGACAAGGGAAGAAGGAGTTTCGAGCAGAAGTTAGGGCGAAAGGCGATTCAAAATGGGGGAGGAGTCGAAGACGATTTGCGGGTTTCGTTCGGGTCATACAGCCGGGTGCCTTATTAATGTGCTGGCTTTTTTTTGACCGTCCGATGCAGCCCCGAAGATCTGAGCCGTGTAATCTCACCACTCACAGCAACCGAAACTCACACAGTAACTCGAGCCATTACTAGATATGGATGCATTGCAGCAGTCCATGATGAACAGTTCACCAAACATGCACATGCAGTTTGTGGAGCCATTGTTGAACAAGGAGCAGCAGGGGAACGATAAAGATTCCAAGCACGAGAGAGGGCGAACAGATTCAGTTTCGGATTGCAGTGATCAGTTTGACGATGAGGAGGATGCAAAGTATAGGCGCAGGAATGGCAAGGGGGCGCCACAGTCGAAAAACCTAGTTGCTGAAAGGAAGAGAAGAAAGAAGCTTAACGATAGGCTCTATGCTCTCCGGGCTTTGGTCCCTAAGATTTCTAAGGTAACCACCTTAATTTAATCCTTTGCTTGCTGCAATAATAAAATGGAAAAGTCATTGTATCTTGAAGTCTCTTAATTAAACCGATGCGAAAACTTTTTCGAATGATGTTGTATTTCTAATGCCGTGAGAAATGTTCAGTTGGATAGAGCTTCTATTCTGGGGGATGCAATTGAATTCGTGAAGGAGTTGCAGAAGCAAGAAAAAGAACTCCAAGATGAGCTTGAAGAGCAGTCAGATGATGGAGGTAGAAACACAGTTACTGTTGGCCTCAGCGTCCAATCCGAGATTCTAAACCAAATTAATGGGATCAATGTTGGGCCCAAGACTGAACATGATAAATCTCCAAATGGCATTCACATGGGAGGATCAGACCATGGCATGAGTGTGTGTAAACAAGATCAGGGCTCAGACAATACTAATGACAGGGCACAGCAGATGGAGGTACGTACCGATCTACCATGTTCTTCTTTTAGTTCATTCTTGGCTACCTATTTCCTTTTTATGTCATCGTGATCCAAGCGGAATGGGGAAAATTATAGCCGCAAGTGGAAGTGGCTCAGATAGATGGGAATGAGTTCTTTGTAAAAGTATTTTGCGAGCACAAGCCCGGTGGGTTCGTCAGATTAATGGAGGCACTGAACTCACTGGGTCTGGAAGTAACAAATGCCAACGTAACTAGCTTCAGAGGCCTCGTGTCCAATGTTTTCAAAGTAGAGGTGAGTTGCTTCTATCACGCGATTCTTTATTTAAAAAGAAGCCAACTTCATGCAAATGATCATAGATATTACTTCGCCAATTAAAGGAGTTGCTAATTAATCTCTTGTTTGTGTATTCCCTGGGTACGTATAAGCAGAAAAGGGACAGTGAAATAGTTCAAGCTGATCATGTGAGGGACTCCTTGCTTGAGCTAACGCGCGATCCATCCAGAGGGTGGCCTGAGATGGCTAAAGAATCAGAGAGCTGCGTCACCGATTATAATCCTAACTACCAGCAACACCTGCACAACCACCATGCTAGTTCCTGCCACCACCGCAGCTTACACCATCTTCATAACTAAGCATAAAACTAATTTTATCTTGAGTTTCAAGTGATCGTCAGAAACACTAACTCGAACTTGTTTCGTGTTCTTTCAAGCTTATGAATAATCTTATGTCAACCTTTTCTGCATTTGTCAACGACTGATCACAGAAATATATACTTTACGGGTGTGTTTAGCGTATGATCTTGAGTTTGAGTTTTAATACACTTGATTCAAACAGTAAGGATCTCTAGTTTTGGCAGGCCTTGATTAACTTGTATATATGCTTTTCGCATAAGAGGAATAAGGGAGGAATTAAATGAACCAACACTTCTTTTGCTTGGCTAACAGTACTACTCCAGCTGAGCTCGTAATATCACATGATCGGTGGGTAGTTTCTGTTACTTCATAAGCATTATGTTGTCCCTTCACATATTTGAAACCTGAACCTCATATAACAGACACCAATGAGCCCTTTCGAAAGACAAAAAAAAAGAACATGAAAAACATCACCAACGCTGAATCTGTATACATTAACCAGCTTATAGCTGTGGAACTTTTCAAGAACAATAAAATAGATCATTAATAATCTGCAAACATTCGTGAAGAAGCTGTTTTCTTTCATAGCTTTTAATCTACCAGAGCAATGGAATGGCAGAAAAAAATGAATAGCTTTGATCTGATCAGGTCCTATGAAGAATGAGTGCAACAAATTAATTACGCATTAATTTCCATTTTGTTCAAGCTAATTAATTCGAAAATAAGTACCTTTTAGTGAAACTTCTCAGCTAAAGTAATCTATACAACTTGGCCAATAGGCAGAGACGTTTGATTTTCTTCTCTGGAGTTGGGCTACTCCCCATAACAGGTAGTCTACTACAGAGTAATGTTCATCTGAGCCTTTTGGCCCATTGTCTCTCTCCCGGCCTGTATGCCTACAGAATTGAAATTTTATCCCATTTCGAGATTTTTTAGTACTTCACTTGTGAATGGAATATATATATTTATTTGGAGGCCCATTTTTTTAAGTCGAGTTTGCCCAAGTGCTGAGAAAGTGTATCATATATTATTTATATATAACTCCTTGAGCAAGTTAAAGTTCGCCTTAAATGACCGCTAGTTAGACCAAAAGGTCCAAAACTCTGTTCAGAGGGCAAAAAGGAAAAACCCTGCAAAAACCCTAGCGTCTAGTATCTTCATTCAACAATGGCAGGTGGGCGATTCCGGGAGCTCCTAAAGAAGTACGGGAAGGTTGCCTTGGGCGTACATTTCTCGGTGTCCGCGGCCTCCATCACGGGCCTCTACGTCGCCATCAAGAACAACGTCGACGTGGAGTCCCTCCTCGAGAAATTGCCCGTGGGTGGCATCTTGTCCTCCACTAAGGACCAACCTCAACCGGAAACTTCTTCTTCTTCGTCTTCGGATGGATTCATGAAAGAGGAGGAGAGACCGGCTTCGGAGACCCAGTCGACGGCGGCGATAGAGGAGAAGAAACGGAACCTGACGACGGAACTTGCCACCTCCACCGGTGGGGCCCTGGCTCTTGCCGTGCTCTTTAACAAGGCTTTGTTTCCTATTCGGGTTCCTATTACTATCGCGCTTACTCCTCCGGTGGCAAGATTCTTGGCTAGGAGGGGGATTATCAAGAACGGTGCATAATTTAGTTGTCTTCTAAATTTGTTGGTTGCTCCTGGTCTTAAAATAATTTTCCTTTTAGCTTATTTCCCTTAGTTAATTGGGGAAAAAAGGAATGGAGAATGATCTACATGGTTTTTTTCCTTTAATGTGGACATAGATTTTTTAAGCCCTCTTACAGTGGAATCGTTGGGTGTTAGTTGTAATTGGAAATATGTGCCTGGAAATGTTTTTCCACCTTGAATTTGGATGAAGCATTTACATTTGAGTAATCAAATCCTTCATAGTTGCTGAGAAGAAATGGTGGATAGGAAAGGGGAGGTGGGGGAGAGGGAGCTAAGAGATTGAAAGAAAATTTGAGTGATATATAGTTGAGTTGAATTTCACTTCTTTACAAAAAGTACAAAGAATACTCGATTGTATTTTTACTATTTCCTTCTGAGTCAGAATGAGAGTGAATTTTGGTTATCTTCTTTCGTTTTCTCTGAAAAACAGAATTTCAGGTAGTATTATCAGAATGGAAGACGGCATACATGCATATAGATGTTAAGGCAATTAGAGGCTTACAATTTTAATTTTTAAAATACAACAGATACTGAAATTTTTGAGCGATTTCCTTGTTGCTTGATTATTTAGGAAAGAGGCCAATGGGGATTCATTGAAACACAGATAGTTAAAACTTTGACATGTAAGTTATGACACCATTTAAAACTTATGCTATACTCTCTTTGAAGGATACCATTGGATTTTTAAGGGCTGCTGTCCTCTTAAAATCCATTATAGGTTTCTAGGATAAGCTGCAGACAGTGCCTTGCCCTGAATACAGCAATTTCCTGCAGAGAATGATAAGATACTGTTTGACATGTACATAGAACTGTGAGAAAAGGATTGCTCATAAATTTCCCATGACTTATATACAACCTACTTGATATTAACAACTGTGCTTTCCAGAAGTTGTTGCTCTGTCACATCGCACTTTAAGCCAGTTAGTGTTTTTGGACAGGAGGACTTAGAGATGGTAAAATGCCCTTGTAATCCACTCACATTGGTTTTTTTTTTTGTCACCGACCACTTCTCCAGCAAAGATATGCTTCACTGTTAGCTTCTTTTTGTATGTTGTTTATGTTTTTCATAATACTGCTAGCGTTGCTGCTTGATAATACTCCCATGTCATCCCGTGTTACCTTGAAAATGGAGAATCCTGCTTTTGGTGGCATTTGTGGGCACAGACGAAGTTTAACCTAAATGGGGAAGCCTCTGAATTGACAATATTATATCATGGAATCATAAAACTGATCTTGGGATGCAGCGAAAAATAATTTGCCTGAAACAACGACTCTCTCTCTCTCCCCACAAAGGTCGTCGACACTTGACATGCTTCGAACGAAGGTTTGTAGTAGATTTTCAATTTTCAATTGCGAGATATAAAATTGGATTACTGGCATTTGCTTAGCCCAATCTGACGAATGTTCTTTGATTATAACGTTACCCATTTGTAATATTGTATGATGCTGAGCTTAGTAACTCTTCAGTAAAATAGCTGCCCCTTGGAGAAAATATCAATTGGAAAGGAGACGTGCTACGCATTTAAGGGTAATAATTTTGTATGTTATTGTGCAAATAAGGTAGAATTCAGCTGTCTTTTTGCGATTTGATCTTAAAACATGAGCTTTTAATTTTATAAATTTAAGACCTTAGTTTCAACATTTCTCAAATTTGAGACTGTTGCCTGTGTCAACTAATTTTTAATTAAAAGTATTGAAATGGACAACTATTGCCACGGGAAATGCCACATGTTTTCCATGTAGGCTAACGTCTCTCTTTTTTTTTTTTTCCTTTCCATATTTTTATTTTTATTCTCCTTGTCATTTATTTTTCTACTTATATATAGTTCACCCAATGTGTGTTTCTTTATTTTTTATTCTCACTGGGGCACCCGCTGACGTGTATATGCATATTTGACTTCTTTTTGGTCAATATACCTGGAAATATGCATCAGCCCTGAATAATAATTTTAAGACATCATTTTCTTTTCTGTTGATATTAGAGTACAATGAAATTAGAATTAGAGAGAGGACTGTGCATAGTTTTGTTGATTTCTATATCTTCACTCTTCACGCTGCAAGGCTCTGTTCCTTGGAAGAAATCACCAGTAACCCTAAGAAGTAGGGCCAAGGAACAAATCACCTGTAACCATAAGAAGTAGGGCTGTAATGGCGGCTTGCAGCTTACCTGAAAATAGAAGGAATCCATGTTTTTTTCTGGGCGCTTCATGTTTGAAGAATTTATTGTTTCACATGCACACGTAAATAATAATAACACATACTGTCCCAATAAAACCAACGAAGAATGCTAACTCAATGAACGTTCAACTGCTGGTGAAATGCTATGTACTTCAAATAAGGTTGATGGAAAGTCAGAGAAATGAAAAGGTAGGAAAAAAGGTTGATGGACCTTCAATGAAACTGAGATAAATTTGTAGATCACGATTCTTCAATTAAATTAAATTCATCAATGGTCAACACGAGCTGAAAATGTAACAGTAGACGCAAAACCCCATAGGTCTTGCGATCACATGAAATACTCTCCAATATTTTGATGTCAACACCAACATTTAGGAGCCAACTACAAAAGATTGCTATCATTCCCAATGCGGTATGTTAGCCAATGAAGAGTTTCCTTTATGAAAAAATAGGAGATCAAGCGATTTTCGCAGATCGCTCGCTCCAAAAAATAGGCAAAGCTTTCAAACAAGGCAGGGGAGCGTTTCTGATCACATATTACATAAATGAAACGTCTTTGAAAGCCTTCATATTGATGGGCAGCTTCAATCTGAAACAACAGCGGTCAGTGACACTGACCTTGTGTAACTTGTCAGACTTGAACTAGGTGTTGAGAGGTTGGCTATTCAAATACTCTGTGTGTTGCAGATGTTTAAATTCATGACAATCAGCTCCAACTTCACTGAGGGCCAAGAAAAGCTTTGGCACTATTTTCGCTAACATCAGCTTGAAACCGACTGAAGTTGAATTGGCATCGCTCTGATCACTAGCAGAGGCGTCCTCTGTGAGAGAGCCTATTAAATTACCTTTCATATATGCATCACAGGCCTTAAGGATGTAGTACCCCCGCTTCCTGAAATGGTCTTTAACTAGCTCTTCGAAGTCCTAGACAAGCCATTAAGACAGTCAAGAATTCCAATTTGTCAAGGCACAATTAGTTATATGTTAGATTTTCCCAAAAAATAAAAGAGTTTCTTAAAAATTACCAAGGATGTGTTCACAAAAAAGCACAATGCCTCAACACAAACTAAAGAATAAGCGAAATCAGATATTCCATATGCTCATCCCAACACAAGGCACTCTTTTTGCGATGAAAGAGTTGAAGATCCCCCTACAGTTGACGACACAATATGTTGCAACCAAATATAATGACTTCGATCATGCATGGTCTCTCTCTCTCTCTCTCTCTCTCTCTCTCTCTCTCTCTCTCTTATCTGTAATTTGGATATACAGCTGACAAGTGCAAATATTATTTTGTGGTTACCAATGGTTTCTAACCCAAATCAGAAAGGTTGCTGATCACACTCCCAAACTTCGACCCCAATCCCCTAAAGGGTGTGGTGTGAATACCGTGCCCAATGCACACAAGCAAACAAGAGTGATGTGCATAGACTGACTAAAAATGCAATATGGCCATTCAAGTGAAAAAAAAAGCTGCCACTTCACTTATCAAGGGAAGAAAAAGACAAAAGTAGAAACTTGAGTTTAAGAACACTATCCGTACAAGGTTTGATCTCTGCCCTTTGGGAACAATCCAAGCCAAGTACAACTAAAATTGGATACTGGCAAAAGATATATTACCTTTGGGGTTTTCCTCATAAGATACATCATTGTCTTGCAGTTTAGCAAGAACGTGTTCTCATTGTATGACAATGAGTTTTTCTCGCCTTCAGCTGTCCCAACTTGCTTATCATAGCCAGCTTCATTGAAATACGGCTTAGAATTTAGAACCAACCCCTGGAGAGAAACTAAAACTTGCAGTATGCTAGAAGATTTTGGATCCCAGACTTCGTTTCCTTTTCCCGTCCAAGTATTTAAAAGGCTAAGGCACACCTTGCCTTCCTCATATAAATTTGGATTTATCCGCCAGCCGCCAGAATGATAGTATGCTGACTGCACATCAAAGATTTAGTCAGAGAACAGAAAGAGACATCCCTTCTTCACATTTAAGTAAACAAAAATGGTATAGGATCAGCCAAAACAATCAGAAAGCACAGCTTCCAGACCAAAGATAGAACAAGAGACTATCTTACTGGTGGAACATCAGGGTACTCTTGTGGAAGGTGAAAATCAAAGAAGAAGAGACCATCTTGGTAAGGTGTCCCATATGCCCCAACTATTACTGCCCTTAAGAGATCCATTCGATCTTCATAAACTCTTGCGTAGATTGTATCTGTCAAAAAATTCTGCCCGTGAAACCAAGAGTCGCTAACATAGGACATAGCTGTTAAATTCTCACAAGCTATACAATTTGACATATTGAAGTATACTGCTTACCAGGTAGGTTATTCTGAAGGATGCTCCAATCTTGTTGGACCTTCTTAAACCACTTCCTTCCACTGTTATTCTGCAGGTGACATTCATTCAGAAAAATAGGTTCAAAACACAAGAAGTGATCTTGCGTGTTTGAGAGAGATATCTGAACAATTTTGCAAGGGCATTAGGAAATAAGTAAACTAATGCAATAAATACGCTTAAACCCATTGCTAGGTGAGAATACAGTGATACTCTCCATATAACAACTTTATTTCCAGGTTGTTTTTGAAATGTCAAACGGAAA
Source organism: Myrica gale (assembly GCA_963930655.1). NCBI lineage: Eukaryota > Viridiplantae > Streptophyta > Magnoliopsida > Fagales > Myricaceae > Myrica > Myrica gale. The sequence continues at coordinate 7,352,098 of OZ005606.1, read as the reverse complement.
CGAATGAGGACTTTAGCAAAACAACAGGACCTTGAGAGAGAGAGGAAAATAAAGAGATTAAACAAGCATCTCCTTGAACATTCTTTTGGCAACTAAATGTTCTTTTTTCAGTTTCAAAAGTTTCATCCCCCTTAAGCAGGTAGCTTCGCAAGTTAATATTCCCAATACACCTCGTAACTTTCCTATTTATCCTTCTCACTACTGAATTTTGGCTTAAATAGCATTTCCTCTCCTCCTAAGAATCCAATGGAAGTGAGGTCATGTGTTTAAAACCCACTACGTGCCCATGTAACAAGACAGATATTCTAAAATTTATCCGAGTACATTTGAAGAGTAAGCTGGTAGCTCAGGAAAAAAGAAGAGTAAGCCTGTATGATCAAACTAAAATAAGGGAGTTTCACCACAATGCCAATAGAACGAAGCAAGGCAACAATGTAATTATTTGTGATGTCAAGGATGATACCCAAAAGAAAAAAAAAACAAAACAAAAGATTTACCTGTCCATATGCACCAAGAAAATAATTGTCCAAGGGATCTTTCGCTATATCGAAGTGTTTGAAACTGCAAGTGTTGTCCTCGGAGCATGCTGGAGCATTTGATTCTTCAGTCCTCAAGTTGCATAAAGCTTCTGCCTCTTCCAACAATTCTTGAGCCTCAGGGGTGATCTCTTCTTTAATCTCCTTATCACAACTGTCAATGACATATGATTGCTGAGAACTAGACTCATCAATAGAATCTTTTCCCACAGAAATCTTTATTGTCTGCCCGGATTCAGGCTCGCCCTCAACATTGGATTCCAAACAGCTTGGATCTAAATTCTTTGGTCCCCTAGAAAATATTCCACTGGCCAGTCTTGTAACAAACCGAATTGCTGCTAAGGGAACCGACAATGCTGAATTTCTGCCAGGATTCTCTTCACTTTCTTCTTGGTCAGAATTTATGCAGTCGGCATTATGCAGCCCATCATCCTGAACATCATCACTTAAGGCAATCATTCACTCATTCAACAGAAAAGATGGCATGCATTACATAGTATCTCAGGTCTTCTACTAGCAAATTAGCTGCATGGAAGAAGAGAATAAGAATATGTACAGGTCAAAATCATCTAGACAAGACACTAACCCTATGATGTTCCTGCCTTGAAAATAAGAACAGAGAATTTGCTTCCCAACATGTGCTCACCCATCCAATCTACTACACTGAATTCCTCTATGATTAATAAAAGTTGAATATCATCGAGTTGTGTTGTAAAATTAGGAAATGAGTGGCCAAAGCACAATTCCACCGATCCTAGTTTGTGAGTCCTCATCTAGAAGTCCTCTCTAGGAAGTTGACTAACAAGTCCAATCCCAGCATAAGCACCACACATCCTACTTTCTTTGGTGGACCTTTCCTCAACAGAAGAAAACAAATTGAAGAACATTCATATGCTCTGACCAGAAACAAACCTCTTCAGCATTCTCAATGGTGTGCATCTCATTGTCATTAACTGTTTCCCAACTAGCAGCATCGTCACTAACTTCACTACCAGCAGCAATTGACTCATCATCATCATCCCGCCCAACAACATATATTGCTTGAGGTCCAACCTAATGGCACATTAAAGATTCAAGGAATAAAATCAACCATCATGATAACTCTTTCACGACTAGAAAATTTGGAAATCATTGTATGAAGCAATGTTTCAACATAAAAAGTAAAAAGAAATGATCCCGGCGTTACACTGCAAGTTAAAAGCCAACCAACTAAAAGAAGACAAAATTGTCATATCGCAACAATTTTATCTCTGAGCTAATCAGTCATTAGATTGCAAATTTGATTCCTACCCTCAATCTATCGGGCATACAAGAAAAAAAAAAATCCATCCAAGTAACGATCAGATGCCTCCAATGACTTTTCTGCACATATCTCTGAATACTCTCTTGGCAGTTTATGTGAAGAATTAATCCCCTATATATAGAGATTTAATCATTGTATGCAGCTATCGAATTTTTCACCTCTAATTTACGCAATCAATATCATTCAAATCTGGAATGAAACAACCTTTATCCTTTTCCGTTCACGACTAAGGGACGGAAGCATGAGACATAAATATGTTGTGAACTTATAAAAAAGTTACTGATTTCACATAGGTTGATTAAAGGACTAGAGAAAAAACAACTAATTTTTTCCCATTCAATTGGGGTCGGGGGGGGGGGGGGGGCGAGTGACCTTTTGCGTTAATATATCAATACGAGTTCAATATATGCAAGAGTAATTCCATGAGAGACATAATATTATGAGGCAAGTAATATACCGTTGAAACCATCCCGTCAGCCCATGTAACCTCAATATCACCATTCCTAAGACCGGTTATATTGCCGACCCAGGAGAGATCTGAGAAGCCATTACAAGCTTTATTTTCGGATGCATTGTCTTCTTTTTTACATCCTGAGCGCTTTTTCACATCCCGCTTAACCTCATTTGCTCCATTTTTCTCCTTTGGTTCCTCAATGGAGTCCACATCACTAGCTGCTTCCGTAGAAACAGTAACAGGAGACAATCGAACCACTACATCTCCATAGCAGTAATCATAGTCCGGATGTCCCTCCAACTCATAGACGCTTACAATTTCCTCTTTGTCAAACTCTCGAGGATCTTCTGCACGGACAACTGGCTTTAACCACCTCACACAAGCTGTTCGCTCCTTGGCATTTACACTTTTCACAACCCCAACCCGCCTGGCTTCACCCACATCATCGCCATCATCAGAGGTCTTCTCCATGACATACTGCTCAGCAACAAATTCATGATCACCAGGATTATCTATTGGAATCAAACTTGTTGAAGCCAGCCCACATCCTGTTGTTCCATCCTGCCAAGCCACATCAACCTTTGTCCGGGTGTTGACAATCAAAAGGGCTCTTTCAAAGCTTTCCTCTTTCTTTCGAGCTTTCTTGTCCCTCCTAACGACAACTTTACGGATCTTCTTGCGATGAAGAGGCCAGGATTCATGGACAGGCTCCTTCGAAACTGACAGTGAACTACCAGAAGTGCTAGACTCAGGCTCGTTGATTTGAACATTTCTTTCATTTCCATCCACTGTAGAAACTGGATCAAGATCAACGAATTCACTATTTTCATTTGATTCCTCCAATGAAACCTCTTCTGAATCAAACCCACTTCCCATTTGAGTAGAATCTAATTCACTGTTGACAGACTGGTGCAGTTCTAATTTTGATAAACCTTTGTCCAAGGGAATGGAGGATAAATGTGCCGTCATGGGTAGACACCAATCACCCAATTGCCAATTTGCATGGGCAAAACAAGACAACAGTTTTAAGTTCTTTGGACTCTGCTCTTCAGCAGGGGAAGTTGAAGAATCTGGTCCATAGCCAGCAGAGGCTATCCAATAAATAAAAACTGATCCCACTGTAACCTTTGTAACAGTACCTTCCAAACGGTTAGCTTTCCACAAGCCCGATAGCCACCGGGAATTCTTGAAAACTGATGAAGAGCTGGCCCTTACACGCTGGCCAGGATAGTAAGGAAAATGGCCATCTTCAAGGATATTCTTGGACATTGGTTTTAGACGCAGTGGCTCAGCTTTTGGAACTTTACATACAGAACCATCATCGAACAACACAGTCACATTGTCTAAAACATCATCAATTCTTCCTAGCCAGGGACCAAGAACCACATAGTCACCCACGGTGAAATCCCGTATGCGTTTCAAGTCTTTGGATGGGACATCTTTCATAATAGATCCATCGGGACCTAATAAATCAACACAGATGTTAACATCCACCACAACACCCACTTGCCCAGTTGGGTCTGAAGCAGCAGCAACAAAATCTCCATGTAAGAATCCACGATCTACAACTGTTACGCCATTAAGATTCACAGTCGATTCAGTTTCATCCATCCAAAGTACTCGCACCTGGTCTGCTGGTAGAGGACCAGTCTTACCACTACCTTTTTTCCAATCACCATTGCCATCAGCATTGTTATTTTCATCGCCATCTTCTTCCTCATTGTCACCACCGTCACCGTCGTCGTCGTCACCTTCATCATCCTCGTCATCAGTAATGCTGCTATCCGAATCAGTGTCACCAGCAACTTCAGTCACTATCCCAATCATGCCACCGCTATTGCTCTTCACAACATCCTGCCTATAGACATATGGAACATTGCGCGTGTTACTGGCAGCATCATTAGTTTTGCTAACGTCGTTATTTTCACTATCTACACTTGGATCACAAACAACCCCGCTGGTGATAGAGTCACCTTGGCTCAAAGAATTATTATCATGAGCACTTGTGGTGGGCTCATTAACCTCACAAACTGCATCACATTGTTCGTCTGCCATCTGTAAACAATCAGAAGAATAACGTAAGACTACTACTACTACTACCAATTTTACTATTCATCCCAAAACCATCACGCCCCCCCAAAAATCTACATTAAAGATCTTCTACATGCAATATAAAAGTTACCACTCTTACAAATAGTTTTCCACCATAAGATAATTTGCAGCAACAAAACCAAAGCAAATACAGGGACCCCAAATTTTCAGGTCTTCCAACTCTTTCAGTCTCAATACTAAGAAAACGAAACACCCATCAAAATAAGAGCTTCAATGGAAGAATGGATTATCACATTTTGCAAATCATCCCATCAATAAAGTCCCTATCACCTCTACAGATTCTAAGAAATAGAGTTTTGTGTAATACTTTATGACCAATCTTAAAGACTCTATTTTCATTCTCAATGCAGAGGGCTATCACATTTCATTCTTTTAAAAATAAGTACCTCTATCAACTGCTTATCCTCATTCACATTGAATCTAATCTTCATCAACTAATACAATATTCGAAACAACAACAAACCAAGAGCAGAATGTCAAAGCCACTAAACCATAAAACACACTGATATTCATCCAACATATAACAAATTTAAAAGTCTTATAACCTTCGTAAGGACTCCAAAAAGAAGTTCCACAATAACATTCCGTAAAAATACCATGCATTCACTGATTCACAAGTTTATCAAATGTCTTAAACCAAATTGATCATCGATAAAATATTTGAATCAGAAAGAATATAATGCAACCACTATATAAAAAAAAATTACTTCAGATAAGTCAGATGACATAAAACTTGAAGAAACCTAGGGCAGCTCAAAATCTACTATGTCAATCGATCAGCTAACCTCATAGCCACGCATACCAGCTAAAATCCACGTGTAAAAGAACACCTAACTGGATCATAAATTAATATAAACAGCATGCACACCGCCACAAAAATCTAAAAGTATAAAAGAAAAAGAAGAAAGGCCGCCATTAGTCTTGAGCTTTAAGCGATAGGTAGAAGCTGGATTCGAGATCTTCCAGAAAATTACCTATTGGAATCAGAGAATCTGAACACCGAGCGATTGAAGGAGAAGAACAAGATGAAGAGCGATATAAGAAAAAGAAGAAGTGTTTTCGTCTTCAAGCGCGGAGCTCCTGTTGGAGAATATAATGCCAAGAAACGAGAGAGAGAGAGAGAGAGAGAGACCAGGAGCTGAGTTCTGGTGGAGGACGTAGGGGTATAACTGTAATTAACAGTTGGTCGAATTTTCCGAACTTTATATATGGGAGCCCCGTAGATCTAAATGACGAACACTACCCTTGCGCTTAGGTAATATGACAGGTCAGCCGATGTGGGACCCAAAAGGTTGTGGAGATCCATCACCGCCGTCGGATATGGTAAGTGGACCAAATGGGGGAATGTATGATGGATTTAAAAGTGGATTTCTTGAATTAGTTTTACTCAAGCAATAGGTTGGAAGCTAGAATTAGTTTTATAGGCTTGCTTCAAATTTAGAATGTCTTTAGATTAAGCAAATTGAAAAGGTATATGCTTTCTTGGGTCATGGGAGAATTGTGGTGGAGTTTTAGAGGGACAAGGCAAGGTAGCCTATTCCCACAAGGGAAAAAATTTAAAATTGTTACTCCTTTTATTTATATATATTAGGAGCATAATATTAGTATTGTCTTAACAACTAACTCATTTATTTAATTCAAAAGGGAATAAATTCCCGTCCTTTTATTTTATGGTGTTATTTGATTTTCCCAACAAATTATAATATTTTCTTCTATCTTCTTAGGTTGAGTTAAATATATATTATATATCTATTTTTTTAATAGAATGACTCAGTACATCGAACTCATGTATCCAATTTAAATAACTATATAAATATTGGTATAATAATTATTTGAACCCAAATAAAATTTGAATTATTATGTAAATATTGCTGTAATTTTATATTAATATGCATCTCACCCAGTGGCGGAACCAGGACTTAAGTGGAGGGGGGGCAAACTCCTAAGGCGAAATGACATCTCAAAATTTTTTCCTACTTAATGCAATATGTCTCTTAGAGTTAAAATATCAAAAATCAAGGACTAAAAGTATTAAAAATATAAAAATACATGTACCGTTCTATTTACTGACACTGCGAGGTGACAATTGGATCCTACGGTTATGCATATTCTGAAAATGTTGCAAAATAGCTTCATTCTCAATAGTTTCAAAATTTTCCTTCTCGATGTATGCTATCATGTTATTATTCATCAATTCATCCTCATCTTATTACGTAACTCAGTCTTGATAATCTTCATCGCAGAGAACATTCTTTCAACGGTTGCAGTCGCAACTGGTAAGACCAACGTCCAACCTCTGTTGCTTTTTTCCAGTTGCTAAACCCCGTAGATGTAAACACGTTTGCCCCGAATCTTGCTCCTCTAGTTTTCTTAAACAGATAACACCACAAACAATACGCTGCATCCTTTGATATACTGTATTCCAACCACTCATAATTTTTGAACCATAACTCCCTAAAACCCCTCATTGTTTTCTCATATTACTTCTTGGATAAGTCCTGACCTCCAATTTCCAACCACAATGTATTCCAACCGCCCTTCGATTTCAATTTTAACAACTTCTCAAAATCCAACATAATCAACATAAGTCCTGATCTCCAATCTTCAACAATTCACGAAAACCACCTTCCAATATCAACCAACAATCCACTAGATCATTTTCTAAATTTCTAATATAATTTGAGCTTCAAAATTAACCTGAAAAAACAATTGAGCAGTGTATGAAAATTTGACCAAATTGCAATATAATCTGAAATAAAACTAGGAATAGTGGAACACATTACATAAACGACGGAGGAAAACAAGAAATTAAAGCAACATAACCAAACTAATTAACTAAAACCAACTAGACAAAAAAAATAAAGACATAAATCAATTAACCAAAGCCACCACCGAGCAAAAAAAAAATTAACCAAAGCCACCATATATAATATAATTATATTCATTCGGTAAACGTACCGCAACAAGACAAATTTAGAAAAGTGTCTAAAGTTCTCCTGGTAAGCAATGTCGTTTATGTTTTATTTGTTTGTATTTTTTTTTCACAAAGAGGGTGAAAGGGGGGCGGGCTGGATTGGGTCAAAGGGGCAGACCTGGCTGCCTGTTGACAAATACGTGTATTAAAAAAATTAGAGAACTAAGAGGTGGCAAGCGCCCCCCCTTGCCACCCCTTGGCTCCGCCACTGATCTCACCTAGTCTTCTGGAAACATCGGTAGTGTCCTTTTGATCTTGCCTGGTTGCCAACTCAAGATGAAAATGATGTACCCGAGGCCTATACATGACCTACGTGGTTTCACGTAATGACCACATATATTACTGTAGAAAATTTAAATTTTAGGCCCACCTATCTTATTGCTTCTGATCAAGGCCGGCTCTACCATTGCAGGCCCAACAGAACCTGCCCGGTCGGTCCATTAATATTTCTGTTCCACCCCAATACTTAAAACAATAACAAATATTCAATCGTCTCACAGAAATTCAGGCATGCAACGAGAGCCGTAGATATTAGTCAGAGCAGCCTTTTGAAAGATACAAAAGAGTTTCGAGGGTTATGATTATCTTCGAGATGGGGTGGGCTCTGGTAAGATGTAGGCTGGGAATTGGTCGGGTTTCCAGGCCCATGGCAAGGTTTAGCACAGAGAGTGGGACGGTACTGCATTTGCTCCAGGTGGAAAAAGCATCCGTCTTGGACGTTAGACGGAGAAGATGATTGTGTGCGTCGCCGTCGTCGGCCACCAGGTGCGCTCTCCCTCCATCCCTCCCCATTCTAATCTCCCTATATATGCGTCCCTAGACCCAAATATAAATCTTAGTTTCCACTGTGTTATGTTTTCATTTTAATTTATAATTTTGTGTTTCCACAGAACAACCCGCTGTACATACAGAGCTTCACTGAAGCCGACGATGCACTCAAGCTCCACCACATCGTTCACTGTTCCCTTGACGTCTTCGACGAGCGAGGTAACCGTTATTTTCAAGAATTTCCCATCCAAATCCATGATCCGTTTTTAGGTTTTAGGATTTGAATTTCTTAGGCAAAGCACGTTGTATTACTCTGAAACTCGTGTTAATGAATTGGATTTGAATGGTTCACGTTTCAGTGAACAATCCGAAAAAACCTGGACCGACACTGAATGAGACATTTCTGGGTCTGCTTTATCCCACCGAAAATTACAAAGTGTAAGTGTGGCTTTTCTGATTGTCAGAATACTTTCCAACTGTTTTATAATAATACTCCATATGAACATTTTAAGATTTGTTTGTCGGAAGAATGTTTTCCTTCGCAACAAGAGTTATGTGATCTTGAGAATGATTTTCTAGATTATGTTGTCGTGGTAGGTACGGGTATTTGACTAATACAAAGGTGAAGTTTATCGTGGTGACTACAGATCTGGATGTCAGAGATGCCGATGTTAGAGATGTGAGTATGGTTAATGGATTGGCTTTCAATGGTTCAATGGCAAGTGTTTTCTTGGTGATCAGAGTGATGAGACTTTGATTTTGAGTTTGAAATCTTTACAATGTGGCTGATATTTGTATTCATAAACAGGATGTATTCCAAGAGAGAAGAAAAAAAATAGTGGTTTACTTTGTAAGTCTATTGAAATCATAGTTATTTTTTATGCTGGAAGTAACATCAACTGGAACTTCGGTGAAGTTTAGATCATGACAAGTTTAGGTGTGGTAGGAAACACAAAAGTGGATGTACTTTTTCAGTTTAGGTGCAATAGAGATTATATAGTTATCTTTTTCTTCCATCATACTCAGCTGCAGCGAAAAAGAATGAGGTGGATATCAGGGAACAAAAGAAGATTTATGATACTTCTTTGAGTGATGGTGCTTGAAACCTTGTTGTTAGTTCGGTTCCTCAAGATGCTTGGCAGGAAATATTGTAGCTAGTCAGTCATGTCAAGCATGATCTCTAGAAGAAGGATGTGATATCATCTGGCTTTCGTTATGTGTTTTGCGCAGGCAGTGTGTGGTGAAGCCACTTTGCTGCCTCGGGCAAGAGACTGAGGGTCAACTTTGAGTTACGTTAGCATAATTGGTTGTAAATGAATGGACAGAGCTTCAGATATGGCTAAGTTATTGTCTAGAGATATTAATTGTGAACATGATATGGTGAAATTAGTTCTTGCCGTTTCCATATAGTTAAGCATCTCTTGGCAAGAAATGAACGTCTTTTAAGCAGTTGGCCTAGGTTGTTGATGCATTCTCCCTTCAGGATCGTATATTTAATATTTGCACTTTTTCTGTCTTTGTGATTCACGTCCAAAAAATGTTAGCAGTTTCATTTTTCATTTTATGTTAGTTTAGTGTAATACATGTTATGTCTGTATAAGTTGCTTGATGCGTCCATTTACAAAATGCTGGGTTTCCTGCCTCATCATCCACTTATTCCATGGTTTAGTCTTATAAAAAAAAACTTATTCCATGGTTTAGTGGTTGTCCCTTTTCTACTTGTTCAAAGTATTTTGTGTATAACATCGGTGCAAGCTGATCATATTTGTTGCTGCCACTTTGAGTTACTGTAGGTTGAACATCATATCTTACTTTTACCTGATTTTAGACTTTTCTTGAATGTGCTGTACAGTTTTTCCGGAGGTTCCATGCTGCCTATGTAGATGCGGTTTCAAACCCATTTCATGTGCCTGGTAAGAAAATAGCCTCCAGGACTTTTGCAGACAGGGTCAGAACCATAGTCAAATCATTTGGGCTAAGTTCAGCTGCGTGAATGGTAGCTCCGTAGCTACAACTGTAGAAGCTAAACCTTTATGAAACTGATTGAATATGTATTTTTTGTCAGTCGTTTCTTTGTTGCACTGCTTTTGTCTCGGCTAGGAATTGGATTTAGAAAAGCTCATCCATGTCAATCCGTGGGGAATTCTCATAATGTAAGTTTTGTACTCAACAGAAGATCAATATAAGTGATATTGAAGATAGGAACTCTGTTATCTTTTTGGTAAACTTGCTGGTAGCGGATTGTGTTTTGGTTAGTCTGCTTTCATGCAATACGTATACAGGAACAGAGTTTCTTGACATTGCTTAGTGGAAAGTGAACTAATACAGTAAATTCGGTCGGTAGTTGCCAAAATCTGATTTTCAAGTTTCTTAAACCAATAGCATTGGCAGTTCTGATTTTTGTCAAAATATACATGCAATGTATTTTGAACCATATGTGGATTTTTTCATTCGTCTTGGGTGCGAGTCTCACAGTCCCTTAGTACAAAAGCTGGACGCGGACCGAAGAACCAGGACTAGAAATCTCCCGTCAACTCCATATTATGTAACAGTCCACGTCACAAAGGACCTACAGAAATTACTCTCCCATGACTTTCCGTCTGGTTATCTTTTTTTCCTTCTCGGTTTCAATCTTACATGTTAGTCGAATGGATTTGGTCTAGTTTTGAAATAGACACGCCTTTGTAAAGTATTAATCTTCTGTCAGATGACCCGTCATCGAGGATCAGTTAAATTGTTTTTGAGTTGAAAGATGGGAGTTCTCAAACACTAAATTTTTTTTCAAGTCAAATAGATTATGGGGATAAAATTGCCATTTAGCCTAAAAATAAATTTCTTTTGAATTGATAAAAAAATTTAACAGAAGATGCATACTCTTAAAAGTTGATAAATGCGTGACAAAAATAAAAATGTGTATTTATTCTTCTTTTGAAAGGCTAAATTCATTCCTAGCTCCCAAAATTCATTTCCCTCCCTCCCTTCCTCTCTCGCTGAAAATCAATCAAACCCAAAAATGGCCCGATCCCAGTCTACACGGGGCTAAATCTAACTAAGGGTTCTCCTCTGCCACCACAAAAGTCTCATGACCTCTTGTTTTACCTCCGCTTATTTTACATCAATGAATTCCGTCAATAAGTGGATGGAAAGTGGAGACCGGTTATTATGCTTAGCGCTTAAGGTGCTGATGTGATGAGCAACGGTGAGGAATTAATGAATATGACCCGCGAATTTAACTCGTTTTACTGCTGACCTGCGAACTAGAGCCGGTTGACTGCTTCACGTAGCAGTCGATCGGCTCATGTAGCGGTCAACCTGTTCATGTAGCGGTCGACCGACTCTCGTTCGCGGGTCAGTAATAAAACGGGTCAAATTCGCGGGTCATATTCATTAATTGAGGTGACGTGTTTTGAGCCATTGTATTTTGAAAATTTAATCCTCACCGTTGCTCATCAATCTCAGCATCTTAGGCGCTTAGCATAATAACCGATCCCTGGCAAGTGGACCGACGGACTGACATGAGAAACTGGTTATACCTTAGGGACATGTGGATGAAAAAATTTATCCTAGGGACTAATCTAAGAAAAGTGTAAACCACAGGACTATCGGATGAATTTAACATATATTTTATCTCCAAGGGAATCCTACAGTATTTGAGAGAGAATATGGCCATATCTGCTAAACAGGAGGTAGATAAATCCCCTGACCGGAAATAAATGTTCTCAGACAGTCTCGTCTGAGAAATCAATTCCCTTAAGCTCTTGGACCTTTCAAGATATGAGGGTGCTCTAATTTGTGTTCATTAATCTCGGCGGTAACAGCCCAACACCATTTGCCACTGACCTGGTAACCCTATTCTCTGTACGTCTGGATTTCAAGCTTTAGACATTTCACATTTGAACATCTCCATTAGCTGGTCAGATTCCAACATTTTTCGAGGGGCAGAGAGTGGAACCATCACCCACGTAAGAGTTTGGTCCATGCTCAATATTCTCTGGACAATATTTAGAATTTTGCTCAGTGCTCCCAACAGCATGAACCATCTAGACATGGAATAGATACATCTAAATTCAAACCTTCGCGGATGTCCTTCCAGAAAACCGTCGTTGTGCCCAAAATACCTCTCAAATCTCGAAATATTCCAAGTATTACCTAGCAGCAAGATCCCGCTCCCAATGTGCATATCTCCGGGAAAGCAGTAAAGGAAAAACATTGACCAAACCACACTACGAAGGGTAAAGCGATCAACCTTCTTCTGACGGAATAGATGCAGAGATTAACTACAACCGCCACTAAAGACCAAATATTCAAGAGGAACATGTGGGACTTCAGATGAGGATTCAATATGGGGAAAGAGAAATAAGTCAGATCTAAACAATAAACCTATAACATCACATAAGTTACCAATGATGGTCAAACAGCAAGTAAAACCAATGCGTCTTGCCAGGGAATTTCAAAGTGGCGGAAAGCATCATGGAAAGCATTGAACAAACAACAAAAAGTGCCTTGCACCAATTACTATGAATTTAAAACTCGTCATCATCCTCCTCAGCAATGTGCTTTGCAAGCTCTTGCTCTTGCTGCTGTCTCTCCCTCCTTTTATCTGCACTTTCTTTCTCTTTATGAGAATTCGGTGGAAATCGAAGTGCACGCACTGCCTCATTATGCATATTGAGGCAGAAAGCAATCCTCGAATTAAATGCAAACTGAGGTTCGTTTGTAGAATAGATGTCCCCAGTCTCCTTGGATACCATCCATCCGTTTGTGTGATCTAAGGTGGCATCAATGGCTCCATCACGGATTGCCTTTGCTACAATACTTTCAGCATCTGCAACAGGGTTTGCAGAGTTCAACCTCAACTTCTTCGCAACATCAGCCAGAGATATACGGGAATAAGATATACTGATGTTGCGTAGCCCAGTCCTTATGACATTGTGCCGCAGCCTGACAATTAAATTGTGTGTTCTGTCTGAACTGAAAGTACTAGAGAATTTCTCAGCAACATTTCTGAAAAGCTCCAGATCACCAATTCGTACAGCCTGAAGAAAAGGATCCAATTTCTCAATGCCAGCAACAAAAGCTGAGGAACTTAACTAAGGAATTCATTCCCAAGAGGCCATATTTCCAGCTAAACAAAGTTCAGTCTCGTGCTAGTCATTATTACAGTAACTTGAAAATTTAGAAATACTGGACTCAGTTTGGACAGTATTGTAAGCACAATTTATACAATAGTGGATTCTTATGTGACTACCTCAACCAAGAAAGCATATAGGGTATCCTCACAACTATTCTGTTTTTTTTCCCCTTTTCATTTTGAAACTCTTGCTTTCTATAGCTAAGGAAGACAATCCTCCAATTACAATTTCTCCAACCTTGTTCCCTAGAATATTATCAAAGGATTGGATCAGGATCAGAGTCTGATTTTATTGGAATCAGGTTAAGATAATTTTATCATCAGAAATAATATCCAATGATCTGAATTCAGATACTTCTGTCATATCAGTTGTCCATCTTCATAAAATACATTCATCATTTTTTAGGTAATCTTTATCGTTATGAAATATGTATTCCACTTGCATTCCTACTTTAATTCAGATCTAAACTCAGTCGTTTATTTATTGTATCAGTTTATTTTGCACTTGAACCTGGATTCAGTGAATATCAGTAGAGCTTGGAGGTCATCATATCTTCATTCTGCACTAAGTCCAACCTGCTGGCAGCCCTATTCTATATAGCAAGTATGGGAGCACTTAGACTTACATTTGTCAATTCAAAGTACGGCCTCAAAGCCTTCTCCATGCCTTTCTGCATAAACACAGTCCTCTCGGGGATTTCTCCCAGCAGCAAGCGAACAATGATTGCCCACTTGTTGCATTGAACTCGAAAGCCAAGTGCAGCAATTGGGGCTTTCCGAGCAGCTTGCAGGAGGGATTCTTTTGCATCTGTATACTCCAACTGAATTGTCCTAATCTTTCCTAGGTAAAAGAGGTAGCGGCAGAACTGCAAGAGAGATCAGAATGTGCACTTAAAATGAAATCTTTAAAACAGGAGTCGGCCCTCCCGTTGATAAGGCCATAATCAGTAAGATTGAAAACTAAGCAACTTCTCCACTATGATTCCTAAATTTTCTACAGCCAGATATTGCTCATGCAAATCTAGGTTGACAGAAATTAAACTTCCACTAAATTCTTTTGCTCATTCACCAAAGCATACAAATCATAATTAGCTTTGATGCCGACATAGAGCACAAAATCATTAGCAAAGACTAGTACTGGGATTGATAGGACGTAAGCATGAATGAGGGAACACAAGACTGAAATGCATACATTAGAAGATGTCCCAACTGAGCACTCTCATGTCACATTTATATCTCTACGCTAGTTGTTCACACTTGCACTATTCGTATAATTTTCACTGAACTGAATCCTAAAACTTGATATTCGAGTTACAGAAATCCAACTCTCCACCCCATAAGACAGAACCATATATGTCGCATGTTACTGCCCCAAAAGTATAATAGACAGATAGCTACGTAATAAGAATGATGGCAATTTACCTGCTGATTTGAATGGGCCTCAAATCGAGGTGCCTTTGACCTAAGCTTCTCCGCCTGATCATATAAGTTGTAATGAAGGTAGTTGCGAAGCAGCAGGTTAAGAAGTGTTTCCTGCATTGCACCATCACACCAATATCCAAATATCACAAAACTGGCAATATAAATTCACATGGATCTTCAATTTAAATTTTACCTGACCCAACTCGTCATGGCGCAGAGTTGCAATTCGGTGCAGAGCAAGGAGGTTCCTGTTAAGGCATGAGTGTTTATGTAAGTCATCCACGGGATCCGATTAAGTGAGAAATGATTAAATACATTCATCTTTGGCTCCCTATATAGACAGAATACTAGTTGATGAGAATCAAGTAGTCATGACTAAAGAAAATTCACCCTCTAATTTCGGCGAGATCTCCAGTGAGTTCATAGCTAAGAGAATAATAGAAGAAGAGCCTGGAAGCTAGAACATCAACAGTTCTCCTATTCAGGTTCTTCAATCGGGCAATGCTTGCCGAGGCACAAGGTTTAGCCTGAGAGACGACAATGTGATATTAAAACCATAATTAGTCTCTGTTTTTTTTTTGGATGAGAAAGGGGTTGTGTGGGGGGTGGGGGGGGGGGGGGTATTAAAAAAAGGCATTGATCTAGTATGTTACCTCATTGTACTTCTTCTGATCAATCAGAAATATTAGCAAGAGCAAATAGCAGTAAATCTCCAGCTCCGGCAAGTAGTGTTTTCCAGGAGTTTGAGTCGTGGATGTTGCAGTGTCAACATCCATTTCATGTTCATCATCCTGTAACCAGTCTTTAGCAGTTGTAGTGCGCTATAGCATGAAGAATGTTCCACGTATAAATTGCGAATATGACGAATTAACAACAAAAATTGCCTGGGTTTGGTCTCCTCAGCAGGGCCAAGGGGAAAAAAAAATATAGACTCAATATTGGGGTATCCTGTCTAACCTCTACATCATAAAGTCATGCCCCTATAAACGATCATGCAAGAAAGTATACAATTTGACCATCAATGAGACTTAAAAGAAGCTCAAAAAACGCGATCCCAGATGATGCTATGTTCATCATTGTCCTAATATCTCCATACTCAGTTTCCACCCCTCGAGAAAACATATAAAGTTCCATGAACTACCATACAACTTACAAAGAAACATGAAGTTCAAAGGACCCAAACTCACAAGGCTTCAAACATTACCTTCGGAAGATACGAGGACAGTCGATTGTGCAACTCAGATCCCGGGGGGAGAACGAAGCTGAGGAAGGCAGAGAGTACCGGCGCATCGAGCTTCCGCCTCAGAGCCATCGTGAGCCTGACCGCACGCACTATACGTCGAACCTCCCGGGCATACGCACCGGTCTCAATGAGAGACGCAATCTCCTTCAAATCTGAAACAACTCATAACACACCGATGACACATAATCCAACAAAGAATTCAAAATTTAACAAGTAATCCCCAATATACGGGATACTCGACAGAAACCGATGAACAATTTTAGAAATTTACAACGCTGACCGAAATTCACACAAAATAGAAACCACGTTGTACATATATCTACACGCATTTGTATGCATAGGATGATCTTACGGTGGAGCGTTGAGTGAGGAGGCGAAGAAGGGGAATTGGAGGGAGCTGGGAGCTCCTTCATCTCTACGTCCTGGGTCATGTCGACGAGGCTGTACCAAAATCGACACACAAAATTAAAATCTCAACGAAGATTGATGACTGGGAAAGAAAAACTAAAATGGAGCAGAGTGCGAATTCAAAGGAATCGACCTTGAAATGGGCTTGAGCTAGGGTTTCGCCAGCTTCTTTAGCACTGCAAGTGACAAAGTAAGAGAAGTAGAAGAAGAAAGAGAACGGGAAAAGCTAAAACGACATCGCTCTAAATGACGTCTCAATAGCTTGGAGCCTTGGAGCAGAAGCAGAACTCGACCCTGGATGGGTTGCACGGGCCGAGCCCGAACAGCCCGGTCGAATGAGATCGACAAACAAACGACACCCCATCTGCATATCAGGCGCCCACGCTACGACTTGTAGTTTCTAATAAATGCTCGGCATGGGCAGCTTTGATAATCTTCCATCACATCACGTCACATAAAATGGAAAATCAAATGCAGAGTAATCAAAATGAAAAATGACAATTTGTTTAAGAATGTTGAAAAGGTAATTAATTTATAGGAAATTAATAATATGTACAATATATAGTCGTTTTGAATTACACCTAGAGATACTACAGTAGCCCTCTAACTATAATTTTTGCATCATTTACTGGCATGGACTAATAAAAATACATAAATATTCACTTTTTAAGTAAGATCCTATTTTTGAAATAGATAGAAATATGTTATGTGGTGCAATATGATTGTTATAACAAAGCGAACATCATTATATTTTGATAGTTTTAGAGTTAAATATGATAAAATTTATAATTGATATAGGTAAATGATATTTGAGTGAAAATTAGGATAAAGGTAATGTTCGTTTTGAAGAAATTTGTAGGATTCTGATAAAATTGTGAATATTTAGGTAATGTTAAAATTGTATTGGCATGCGTGCAGAAGTTGTTAAAATGGATTGATGTTTGAAAAAAAATCTAATAAAATGTTGTATTGGAATACGTGTATTTTGTGATGTTTGACATGTAAATATAAAAAGTAGGATGTAAATCCTAAAAAAAACACTCAACCGAACATGCCAATTTATGTTTGTTTTTTTGATTTTTTTAGGATTTGCATCAAACTTTCTAACATTACTCACAACATTATTCCTACACGAATATCAATACAACTTATTATTACTTTTTTTTACACACATCAATACAAGTCAACACCTTCTACGAGCATGTCAATAAAGTTCAAACATTACCTAAATATTCGCACCATATTTAACATCCTTAAAATTTTCTCAAAACAAACATGTAATTCCCTTCATTTATATTCAAAGAGATTATACTAAGAACTTTAATTTTTTTTTTCTGCGATTCAATTATACCCAGAAATACTATAGTAACTAGTAAGGCACCAATTGATTCAATTATATGCAAAAGTTGTAGCTTTTAAAAGGTACAATCCTATGATTCTTTTCCAATTTAAGTTAACACTTGATTAAAAATATAATCGAGGAATTTTTTTTTCAAGTTTACGTGATCATTCAATTACAACCAGAGATATTATAGTAGGGTGCCAATTCATTCACTTATATTCAAAGAGACTAGAGTAGGGAATTTAATTTTTTTTCTTCAAATTTACGTGATCGATTTAGTTATGTCTAGAGATACGAGAGGTACTATAGCAAGGCACCAATTGATTCAATTATATTCGAAGAGACCTAGTAGGATTTTTGAAAACAATATATATCTTTATGTATAATCTATAGTTCTATTGTCATTACATCCTCAAAAGAAGTAACTTGTAAGCTACATTTGATTTCTCATGTGCGAAAACCAAGAATGCTAAGAATACAATGACAGCATTTAAATTGAGCAATGTGGTCATGATGTTCAAGAGATGAGCTTACCACAGTCAAAATCAGCCCTCTTCAACAGCAACCCACGCAGGTATGCAGCCAAAAACTTCTCTCTCAAGAAGCTCATCACCTTCCCTTCTCTTTGTTGTATAAAACCAACAAAGTATGATGTAGTGATGAGTACAATGGCTCTCCACCTTCTCTCTTTCCCATACTTACAAGTACAGCGGGGGATGGGTTTGATGGCCATCAAAGCTGACATGGCTCGGGCCTTTGATAGAATGGAGTGGAGCTTTCTTATGATAGTGATGAGATGCTATGGCTTTTCTGAGAGATGGATCCATCTAATCTATCAGTGTTTATCCTCGGTTTCCTATTCTATCCTCCTTAACGGGTCTCCCTTTGGCCTTATTTCTCCTTCTCGGGGCCTACGCCAAGGCGATCCGCTCTCCCCTTTCCTTTTTATCATGGGCACGGAAGTTTTGTCCAGAATGTTCTCCCGAGCTGAAAGTCAGGGATGTATTCACGGCATCAAATTTAGTCGCTCAGCACCCCCTATCTCTCACTTGTTATTCGCCGACGATACGATGATCTTCTCGCGTGCTGTGGCTCCTGAGGTGGCTGTTATTACGAACTTGCTGGCTACTTATGCAAGTTGGTCCGGGCAGGAGCTCAACCTCAGTAAATCCTCTGTCACTTTCAGCAGAAATGTCCAGCAGCCTCTGGCTTCTTCCCTTGGAGATTCTCTTGGGATTTCCCAATCTGATCACCCTGGAATTTATTTAGGCTTGCCTTTGGTCATTCCTCGTTCCAAACGGCAAGCCCACCTTGTTTTGAAGGAGAGAGTTCTTAAGCGGGTCTCTGGATGGAAGTCAAAACTACTCTCACAGGCGGGCAGAGCTTGTCTTATTAAATCTGTGGTCTCAGCGCTGCCGACGTATTTTATGTCTTCTTTCCTACTGCCGAACAGCTACTGCTTGGAGCTGGATGCTATCCTGAGAAACTTCTGGTGGGGCTTCCCACAGGATAAGAGGCGAAATGTCATCCCTAGAGCTTGGGAGTCTATCTGTTGGCCCAAAGCTTATGGGGGTCTCGGTTTTCGGCTCTTTTTTGACTACAACAAAGCTCTTGTTTCAAAGTTGAGTTGGCAGATCTGCACTCAGAAGGAGAAAATGTGGGTAAAGCTTTTGAGGGCGAAATATTGTGATCCAAATGCTTTGAGTATTGTTAGCACTTCTCGCTCCGGCTCTTGGTTGTGGAAGGACATCTTGAGTACCCTACCTATGCTTTCTAATGGACTGATTTTTTCGGTTGGGGAAGCTTCAGAGATTAATTGTGGGATGGACCCCTGGGTCCCTTCTTTGGAGAGCCATAGGCCTTCTTTCCGTAGCAATGCAGAGGCAGTTCAACCTTACTTAAAAGTTCGGAACCTCTTCATGTCGAACTCTCTTGAGTGGAACGAGGACTTCATTCGTGATACTTTTGAAGCTGAGAGTGCTGATACCATTTTATGCCTCCCTCCACCTCGGCTTGCATCTCTAGACTCTGCCCACTAGAATCCTGCCCCTAATAGATGATTCTCAGTGAAAAGCGCCTACATGGAAATTTTAAAATCTCGGTCTCCCCCTTATGAAATTTTATCGGCCGAAGAGTGGAAGACTTTTTGGCGCATGAAGATACCAGATCGTATCAAACACTTCCTCTGGAGGGTGGCATGGAATGCCCTTCTCACCCGATCCTTTTTGGCTAGATTTTTGCAGATTTCTCCTTTATGCCCTCTTTGTGATTTTGAGGAGGAAACTGTGGTCCATCTTTTCTTGCAGTGCCCTCTATCTCTTAGTATTTGGCGCCAAGCTCCGTGGCCCCTTAACTTGGAAGCTCTCAACATTCTCTCCATTGTCGACTGGATTAAGATTCTTATCAACCCCGTCAGGACCCTCAACTTGCTCCCCTTTGATGAACATGCTTTCATGCTGTTTGCGGCTATTGCAATGGACACAATTTGGTTTGCGAGGAATCAGAAGATTCACAATCTTACTCCTGTTAACCCGACTCAGATTTTCAAAAGGGTTCAAACCAGTCATCGTCAGCACCTCTTGGCCTGGAGAGCTCTAGCTCAGCAGGATCTGAAGGTGTGGATTCCTCCCTCTGAAGGCTTCGTCAAGATCAACACTGATGCGGCTATTCATCCATCCTTTGTTGCACTTGTGTGCATTTGTTTTGACTCCAATGGTTTTGCTCTCTGGGCCCGATCGGAAATCTTCCCAAAGATGTCGCCTCTTTTGGCTGAATGCCTGGCTCTCCGGATGGCGGCTGGTGAAGCCTCATCAAGAGGTCTGGATAAAGTTCTCTTCGAGAGTGACTCCCTCATCTCTATCTCTAGTATTTTGAATCCGGCTTCTCCTGTCCCTGAGGAGATTGGTGATTCTGCTGAAGCCATTCGTGTTATGGCGCTTTCCTTCCCATCGTGGAGTTTTTCCAAAATTTCACGCCAAGCTAACTCTTTTGCAAATTACTTGGCAAAATGGGCTGCTGCTAGATTGTTTGTGGGGTGCTTTACTGTTGATCTTTTACCCCCCTCCATTCTCAGACAATTGATGGCTTTTGATCCGCCTTGATGGATCTTCTTTTGATTAATAAAGTCTGTTGTTTAGAAAAAAAAAGTACAATTGATATCTTACAGTAGCAGCATATATTGTGGCATATGTATAAGGTTGCATTCAAGAAATATTAAGCTTCCCACAGTCAATCAGGAATTTTTAGCAGGAAACCTGACAAGAATCCTGCCAATGCCTTATCTCTCATGAGGGTAATCATTTTTCCACGACTCTCCTGTATGAAACCAGCAATATAGGACACACTGATGAGCTCAATGCTTCTCCATGCCCTCTCCTTGGCATACTTCTTTAGACCCAACTCAATCCTCTTGTTTTCTTCTTTTCCTTCTTCAGATTCCTCCTTTGTTTTCCCATTTGGTTCTTGCAGTAAAGCCTCAGCAAGACACCTGGCTAAAACAACACTATCTTCCAAGGCAGAACACGCACCTTGCCCAATGTCTGGTGTCATGGGGTGAAGTGCATCGCCGGCTACACAAACATTGCCTATGCTGATATTTCCCCATAGTAGCTCCCAAGGATGTCTGTATCTCAATGGTAATGATACAAAACCTTCCAATTCATAGTTTTCTATGAGAGCCCTTACTTGATCAGGCATTTTTCCAAGCCTACTCAACACAAGTTGCTTTATTTTAGCTGGGTCCTGCTCTAGCTCTTCTTCTACAAGAACAACAACATGATCAAATGTGACAGTCCCAAATACCCCTTCAACAAACGAGCCTTTGAGTTGGGGCAGAGGTCTCACCTTTGTTGGATGGAGTCCATGTGACATACCATTACACAGTACTATCATCAACAGGAATAGCACCCGATCGAATACCTGTTCCAAAGAATTGCATGAACATGGGCTCAAATCCATGAGTACCCTTGAAATCTACACAGCCTCTGATAGCAAATCTGCCTGCAAAAGCTGGTTTCTTGAATCCCAGCCACCTTGCCACCACTGAATTCACTCCATCACACCCAATCAACACCTATCATTGAGAATATCAGTATATCACACAATTAAATCCTAATTGCTTAGACTGAAGAACACAATGATAGGAGTTTCATTCCTATTGAGCTGTTTCACAAAATAAAAATGTCATCTTTGCTATAATACAGCCATCACACTCTGGAATTATCCTTGGCATAATTGGTTCTCTAAAATATAAGGTTGGTTACAGATCCAATGAGCACAAAGTGAACTATACTTCTTGCTTTTGCTCAACAAAATAAAATTAAGGTACAGCAGTTTTACCTTGGATTTTAGGATGGTTCCATCAGCAAGATGCACCAGCTTAAAGAAGCCTGATTCTTCAATACACACCACCTTGGAGGAGTACCTAATGGTGCCAATTGGAAGTTCTTTTGCAAGGGCTTCCATTAGTAACTTCCGACTCACACAGCGAACTTCACGGTCTCCTCTGTGCACATCACAGTTCACACCCCCAATATTCATCAGACAGACTAAACATCCGCCAACATTAAGTCAATATTTTTTTGTCCACATTAGTTAGTTAGATAACATGGCAACAAATGGTGCCTGAAAGGTCAATCGAAGGAATGATTCCCAAAAAAAACAACGAGCAATAGTTTCTAGCGTCTAGAACTAGAGTTTTGGAAGGACAAAACTGAGTCCAGTACCAAGAGGGTATCAGCAACCTAGGCAGTGTGCCTATAGATTGCATTTCAGCATTTACTTACTGTTTCCCTTTGGCCTCAATTGGCAACTCCGAAGTTTGAAGTCCCGAGATTGTTGCAGTAGTCAGGTTCCTGCACTTAAATCTCTGTAGATTAGTGTCATGCAGACAAAACGCATCAACAAGGTTTTGATTCATAATAAATGATCCTAGATGATAACAGGCCTACATTTTGTCCCGAGCCACTAAACCGCTACCAAGTAAAAGTAACCCGCTTTCATTGTTGTACATAACTGCGCTAGACTCCTAAATGCTATGCTTCGATTGCTCATGCCTTAGCATAGTTTGCATAATCGCTGCAGAGTCCTCTGATTTGGAGACGTAAGCTTCTACGAGTGGTAATGTTACCACCCTTTTACTATAACTTCACTTGCTATATCGATCATGCTCATGTTAAATTTGTATTCCTAACTTTGATAGCTAGATTTTCTTTGACATGTTTCTTTTTAAAATGGATAATATATTAAGTCAATTTATTGAAGACCTCATCCCCTTGATTGTATGAGTCGTGAATATAAGCTACGTAGGCAAATCACATAAATTCCTTGTGTTCTCCAAAATTTTTCTCCATTTATCTTATATCTTTTCTATGTATTTTATCAAACACTTGAGAAGAGGACAAAGAGGAAAAAGTCCGAGGCACTTGACCCTACAAACTAAATCGTCATCCACAAAGAACGTATTTGTAAGATAGGCTCGCGGCTATGTTGAAGAGGATGAGCCATAGTTACCCATTAAGCCGTTTGTAGTGTTACCGCATGAAGTCACAAATGCCTAAGGCATCTAATGCCTTCCACGCGTTGGTAAGGCATATCCAAAACTCCTCAAATCATCCGATGATTCCAATACTAAGCTTCGAATCCCCAACCTGCAACAGAGTCTCCACGACTTAACACCCATGCCACTCTTCATGTCAGTACTCGGAAAGAAGTCATATAGGTGTTCAAAATTGCATGGAAGTCTATATTTATCGTGTATTTGAGGAAATTACATGTATATCTCACTCATTTACAAACATGAGCTGTAACTCCTATCCATTTTTCCCAGCCAAAGGGCAGAAAAATGCCATGCTACTGCTGCATCATATTTTTCTTAGCTAGTGGTTTAGGATATTGAGTAGGGAAACTCTTGTTTTGATCAAACGTCTGAACAAGCATTTGAGTCCATCTTCAAAATTTTGCCTGCACATATCCTAGTTTTCTAGCTGATTTTGCAAATTCTCAACGTCCGTGTCATCAAATTGCTTTTTCATGCAAACAGAGTGTAGTACGGCATCCAGCTTGGTGAATTCGTTTGTATCTGTTTCTTCTTCCTCAAAGGCCACTCTTTTGCTGGGCATTAGCTTTGAAACCAAAGACCATCCGCTCGGCTTTGAATGTGCCTTCGGCCCAAAGACAAAGGACAACAAGGACTCGAATACATTCGCAATGTACACTTCCACCTCTCTCAAGATGCTGAACAAGGCCATAGTCTCACTATCTGTGTTGGTGGGAGAGAATGGGCATTTATTTTTTATGTCCTTCAAGTTTCCCAGTGACTTGCGGACTGCCTTTTTCACCAACTTCCTAGATGTCAAGTATTTCCTGAGCTCACAGGCAAGCCCATCGCCTCCCCGTCTTCTTCGTATATTTGATTGAAGTTCTTGTGCACATTTATTTGTTTGCATCAAAGCATCCTTTGTCGTATTACACAAATCCAAGAGCTGAAGAGACCCATCTGACAGCTCGTTGACCCATATTTCATGTTGCTGTTGTGCTAAAGATTTTTGCATCAAGGGCAACAAAAACACTTTGTCCACGCATTCGTGACAATCTGCCTTCCTTCATTGGCATCTAATCAATATATATCTCAGTGCAAGGGAGACAAGAGGAATCTCATGCTCTTGCAGACTTATCAGTACTAACATGCGTCCAATTTGATTATAACCACAATGTCAGCACTGTTTATGCAATGTCTCCCCATCACCAGGCTTACAACTCATTTTCGATAATATTTCATTTCTGTAGCAGACCTGTCTTTATTTATTTCCCAATGGCTATGGTATGTTCAACGCACTAATGGTATTAGACCATCTCTACTCACGCAAGACCATTGAAATTTGAAAACAGCCGTTCTATCCAGCTTGGCCTGCCTCCCTATGAGGGCTATTGCTCTTGCCTGCACACGCACAAT
This sequence comes from Myrica gale, assembly GCA_963930655.1. NCBI lineage: Eukaryota > Viridiplantae > Streptophyta > Magnoliopsida > Fagales > Myricaceae > Myrica > Myrica gale. The sequence goes on along the minus strand of OZ005606.1, from coordinate 7,327,453 downwards.
TAAAATACCAGTAGATTCTACTACCAAGTGTGCATATGAAATAGGTTGCCGGATCAAGGACTTATGAAGCTTTTAAACTAAGCAGCAAGAATTGTTCAATTAGGTGTCATCATTACCATCAACATGTACACACAGAGTCACAATTCAGAACGTAGAAACATATTCAATCAAGTAGTGCAGGCCCTCAACAAAATTGTTGTGCAAGGAGCAGGCAATATCTGCATACACCACTATGCTATATGTTTCCATGCTAAAGGAAAACGGTGTGAGCCTATGAGGTTGGCTAGTAAGGAGGCAAGATTAATCGGGTCTGTCCCCTCAAACAGAGTTGATACTGAAGGCAATGAAACAAAGTCCTGATCATGTGGCCAAATAATTGACATAAATTTCTCTCTAGATTCTCTCTACAACAAGGTGTAATGTGATTAATGTTATGGATCTCCGCAATACTCTAAAGGAGTTAAACATGGACTGCAATTTTCGTGATTTCATAACGAAAGGGGAAAAAATTGTAGTCTGCAATGCTCAGGCAAGCTGGACAGTACGGATCTTGCTGTTTCTTGTGTCCCAGTAGATGGTGTCAATGCCACTCGTGAGCTGCATATCTTATGCATTATCACCCAACATGCACTATATATTATCATCCTGGGTGAAGATGCTCGCTCGTGTGATTTTTTTTTTTTAATTGGAAGTGATAGAAACGAGGTGGAAAGATGGTTAGAGGCAGACATTGCAGAAACATTGCTGAGATAGCAGTTAGATCCAGATCAAGATCCTCTTTTTTTGCAGTATTATTGAGTGAGGGGAACATAAGGAATATAATCTTCCCAAACTATATCAATTACTAGCAATAAAATTTTGATTTTAATCTTGTAACAAGAAACCCCAAGAAGCTTCTTGATACACATAGACCGGCCGCTGCAAAACAAATGGAAAGCAAACTGCTTGACTACCTTCAACTGCAAGACCTTTCTAAGGAAACATGGGTGCCTCTCCTTTAACTCAAGGATCTTAGAATTTCTGGCTTAGATGTTAACTCGATTGTTTTCTCGAGATAATTCTCTTCCTTTTGGCTGTTTGCCTCAGTTCATATGGTGCACATTCCACTCAGTTTGATTCAAAATTCTTTGCTTCCGAGCTGTGCATTTTGTGGCCAAGTTATATTAGCATCTGGGTCTTTCTCATCTTCGCAAGTGTTATGCACTACTTAGCGAGTTTTGTTTCTGACTAAAAAAAGCTGAAAGAAACAGCCACTGACTTCTTGTTACAATAATGGTGGGTCTGCTTTACAGGTTCTGATTCTGAGAGTGGCTTTTTGCTTGGATAAGGAAAATGTTCAGAAGTAGTTCATTTGGAATGGCGTGTGTGCTTGTTGGTTATGGTGGTTTTAATCAGTGGGTGCTAGTTGGGCAAAGAGGGTAAAAGTTTTTTTTGCTAAAACTGAGTAGAATATGGAAAAAAGTCGTCTAGTACTCTGGAAAGATGGGTTTCATTTGCTCTCGGAGCTGGGCTGTACGAAGAAGAAGACAGTTCGGTTTTGAATAAAATCGCGGGTCATCTACCTGGGAGATAGGTCGGGTAATCTGGAATTCGGGTCAAGTGGGTCAAGTCTTTTTAATTGAGGTGGCGACTTAACAGCCATTGGATCATGGAGTTGAGATCTTGACCGTCCATCATCAGCAAAATAACCCTTAGCAGTTAGCACAATAACCGAACCCATCTTCCAAGTCAGAACAACCACTTGACAGTCTTGACCGATGTCTGGTGTCATGGGATGCAGGGCATCACCGGCTATGCATGCATTTCCTTTGCTGATATTTCCTCAAAGAAGGTCCCAGGGGTGTCTGTACCTTAAGGGGGATGATATAATGTCATCCAGTTCAGTGTTTTCTAGGACAGACCTAACTTCTTCAGGAATCTTTTCTAGCTTGCTCAACACAAATTGCTTCATTTTCGCCGGGTTATCTTCTCTCTCTTCCTCTGCAGGATATGTATATAGAAGAATTACACAAATATCCCAAATCGAAAACAAATTGTCACAATTTTCCTAGACAAACTATTATGTGGAATCTGTAATTTCTATTTCAGTATGTATCAGTTTCTTATTTCACTTATTTTTTTGAAAATTAACTAATGTTGATTGGCCAGAACTCCTACCATTGATTATGAAAATAATAGTTAGGATTTAAAGAAATCTACATAATATTGTCAAGAGTGTAAGGGATCTTCATCAGAAAACAATCGCGCGCCCTTGTGCTGATACAAGCATGCCTGATATTCCACACTACTGATCCAAGTCCAACCATACTTGGAGATTATTATCCCACCAAAAACTCACCGGAACAGATAAGGTGGCCTCATAATTGCTTTTTAAATGTGAATGGTGGCCTGAAAATATGTTAATATATAGTCTAAAGAATGTTCGCTGATCAAAATCGTGCATAAGGGACCATATTAGAAAACACAGTTCCCAAACGGCATGCTCCATATGCAGTCTTTTTGTATTTTTTTTCTCCTTTTGGGAAGTTGTGCTTTCTTATGTCAGTAAAATATATATTTTTTTTTATCATTACAAACTTTGAAATTTCATTCATAACGGAGTATTAAAAATTCCGATTACATACTATAAAAGGCGTGTCAAACCTTTACAAGAGTCAACTGACCGACATGGTAGGGAGCTTCATAACTTGTGATGTTAAAATTTTAGTAAAATTGTAGGAGTTGGTAAAAAGGTTGAAGAGAGAGAATGAAAAGTGAAAAAGTTAGAGAAAAAGTAAGGAGAGAGAATGAAAAAGTAAGTAAAAAAGTGAAAAAGTAAGAGAAAAAGTAAGGAGAGAGAATGAAAAAGTAAAGATGTTAAAATTTTAGTAAAATTTTGTTAAAATTGTAGTGTAGACAAACACTATGCAAATGTGCAGAGATTTGGGATGACTCGTTAAGGACAGCAAGCTGAAATCAGCGAAGAGTAGTCACTGTATCTTCGACTTCGTACTTCCGGGATGATTTTGGTTTACACCCCACAACTTTTATAGTCGTGTTCCGTTTTTTTCCATGTTTTAGCGGTTGGGCAGTTTTGCGTCGGGAAAAAAAGTGGCTTTTCTTATTTCAACATAGATGACAGAAAAAAAAATGAAAATATTCTGGTTGTTGCCCGGCCCAATATTATTCTTATAATTCCTTCGGAAATTCTTAACTATTTTCTTTTGATCTGAAGTCGCGTCGATAAGCCAAACGTTTGGAGAAATTTCTGTTTTCTTTTCAATAATTATTTCATCGAACTTTTACACATGAAGCTGTCCCTGAATGCAGTGGCGGAGCCAGAAACCCAATTAATGGGGGGCAAACTTTTTAAGGAAAAATGATAAAAAAAAAATTTTATTACTTAATGCAAAAAAAGTCTTAAGAGTATAAATAAAAAAAATTAAGGACTAAAAACACTAAAAATATTGAAATATATGTATCGTACTATTTGCTGATACTGAGAGGTGACATTAAAGATTAAATTCTTGTTGTTCAAGACACCAATAGAGCACCAACTAATCACACAAACAAAAATATTTATATATTTTTTTTTGTAAAACAAAACACATAAATGAAATAAAATATTTTCAGCAATATAACTTTTTACTTTCATAAATGAAGTACTTATTTTTGTTGCTATAAAGGATGTGCCCTATGCTCAATAAATCCTGCTGAATTTGTTGGGATATGTAAAAAGAAAACATAACACATAAATGAGAAAAATAAACAATTACTGTATTTCTATTATTCTTAAAAGAAACAATAGCAAAACGAAGCATATTGGAAAAAGAAGCCAAATTATCCAAAGTTCAAAAAGAATCCAGGTTCCAATGGCACAAAAATACTTCTCACCCTTGCTATAGTTTTTTTTAGTGTGACAGTACTATTGAACACGAGCTTCTCAAGAGTGGAATCTCTATCAACAATAAAATAACCCGAAATTACAAGGAGGAAATACATACTTGGTAAATGATAATAGAAAAAAAAATTGGACAAAAAGTTCAATTTTAACATCCAAATAACTATTCTACTCCCCTTACAAAATGAGAAAACAGAAAAATCATAGTTCAAAGTGCCCATTACCTGGCTAAATTAATGGCTAAAATTTTGAAGAAATAGATTTATAACTTGATCCAAACGTCACAAATTACAATGAAAAATAAGTTCCACCTTTAGAGAAAGACAATTAAAAACAAGTTAATCTCATGGGCTATGAAAAATCAGACCTAAACAAACAAAAGATAGATGAAAATGAGTCTTACTTCAAATTTTGATTTTTCATAAATTGTGGAGAAGTCAGACATGTAAAATTAGATGATGATAGTGACAATAAAATGATATAACCAATGATTCTCTAGTAAGTAAAGATGGACACGCAGCACACTTGAATAATTGAATTATCACTTATCCAACAAGAGCACACCACCCCATTTCTCAGTATTTGCGATATCCAAATTCTCAACCAAGTCCAACATAAAAGGCAAAAGAACAAAAAAAAAGCAGTACTAGAATAGTGAAAACATTTATTTCAATGATTACAACACACAACGATTATCAGGACTCAGGAGAAGTATATGAAATATTCGTCGCAAAATTCACGACAATGTCGACAAGTTAATGTAGGATTTCAAGTTTTGACAGAAATAAATATCTTTCTGTTTATTCTTTTAATTTGATTTTGAGGTATTGGGCTGCTTGGGTTTTAAGGGGGGCGGACTGATTAATCTAGGCAGTCAAGGGGGCAAGCATAATTTTTATTTGGCCAAGGGGGCAAACCTAATAAAAATAAATAAAAAATAAAAAAATACATGTAAAAAAAAAATTGAGGGGAGCCAACCGGGGCAATGGCCCCGGTTCGCCCCCCCTCCCTCCGCCTATGCCTGAATGTTCTTGTAGCAGCAGAACTTTGCCGCTTCTTTAGGCATCGAAGGTTATCCGAACACTATAAAACATTTGGCAAGGACTCATCGCACCCATTACTGCAACCAGAAATTGCTCTATTATTTCGTTTTGAGATTGGCTTGGGTGATGTTCGTTTTGAAGGTTTTTGTAGGATTTGGAGAGTTTTGTGAATTTGTATGTGTTGTTAAAGTTGTATTGGTGTTTGTGTAGAGATTGATGATGTGTAAAAAAGTGATGATGATGTTTAAAGTTATTTTTTATTTATTATATTTTATTAAAACTTGATTTTTTAAAGGTTAAAAAAAAAACAAAAAACATGGCTGATCGAAGTAGACAAGGAAGGGTTAAAAAAAAAAAACAGAAAAAGCAAATCAGACGTGGGCCAGCCTTTGCCGGCGTGGATGCTAATACTGCCGAACAAAATGCATTTTTGAATGCGAATCCTGCATTTCCACAGAACACGAACATCGCCTTGGTCTCTTGGTGTAGCAATTGTACAAAGCACATGTCCAGGAGGGAGGCGGGGGGCATTTAAGAAATGCTAATTAAGCTTCCCACAATCAAAATCAGCCCTCTTCAACAGCAACCCAGCCAGGAATGCAGCCAGCATTTTATCCCTTAAGAAGTTTATAACTTGTCCATTGGCCTGCTGAACAGAACCAACCATATAAGCCGTACTAATGAGCTCAATACTTCTCCACCTCCTCTCTTTGGCATACTTCTTCAACCCCATCTCAATTCTTTTATAATATTGCTCTCTTTCTATTTCAGCTCTGCCTTTTGTTTCCCCGCTGGGTTCTTTCAAAAAAGCCTCAGCAAGACACCTGGCCAAAATAACACCATCTTCCAAGGCAGCACAACCACCTTGGCCGATGTCTGGGGTCATGGGGTGGAGTGCATCACCGGCTACACAGACATTGCCTTTGCTGATATTCCCCCAAAGAAGCTCCCAGGGACGCCTGTATCTTAACGGCGATGATATAATACAGTCCAGTTCAGTGTTTTCAATAATGGCCCTTACTTCATCAGGCATTTTCCCTAGCTTGCTCAACACAAATTGCTTCATTTCAGCAGGGTTGCGGTCGACCGCTTTCTCTGCAAGATTTTAATGTGAGTAATTATTGTGACATTGCCACACATACATGGGAATTAAATAAACGGATTCTTATAGGAATTTGTGTTCTTGAAATCGGTCCTACACGAAGCATGTATAGCTCCATGGTACAGGACGGCAGACAACCAATGACTGTTTGCTCTGAATGCATCGTCCTTTTTGTACCTATGTACTTTGCCGAAACTCCTGTTTTTTATACAACAGAAACATGTGCAAGCACTGAGTTGGTATAGGTAATGGCTCACCTTGGCTGCTGGGAGTCCACGTGAAAAACCAATAGACCGTGTTATCGTCACAAGGAATAAAACCAGATCGAACACCTAGCCCAGTGAATTGCATGAACTTGGTCCCAAACCCATGACTGCGCTTGAAATTTACACAGCCCCTTATGGCAGATCTTCCTGTGAAAGCTGGATTGTCGAAGTGAAGCCACCTTGCCACCACTGAGTTCACTCCATCACACCCAATCAGGACCTTCAATCAACAAAGTTGATACTCTGATAAGTCCTAAGCTATTATACTCAAAGATAAACAACGGCCTAGCAGAATAATAATGGAATACTCATCAATTGTCCCTCAACAGAGAAAACTACACGAAGTGAACAGAGGAAACTACCCTTCAGGCTTCTACTTATATAGAAAATAAGGTCCGATTATATATCAGCGTCCTATTTTATACATACAAGTGGTTCCGATTGTACAGTCTTATCTCTCAATATCTTTCTTATGTGAAGCGTTGCTCACGGAATTATAATTCGAACCAGACTACTGAACCAGATAGTGACATCAATGAAATAAAGATACCTTGGTTTTGAGAATGGTCCCATCGGCGAGATGTACAAGCTTATAGAAGCCTGAATCCTCTATAGAAACCACCTTGGAAGAGTACCGAATGGTGCCACTTGGGAGCTCATTTGCAAGGGCTTCCAATAATAACTTCCTTTGAACACAACGAACTTCGTGGTTTCCACTGCACATCAAGTAACCATTATCAATCTAGTTTGAACACCTGAGTTACAGACTATTAATTTCAAAGTAAAACTATCAGCAATTTTTCCAATAGCTGCATTTTACACGTGAAAGAAATGATGTGACACACAGCTGAGCAAGACTACTGAGCAGATAACAAATTATGAGTCCTGCAATGAACAAGCTTTGGAGGTAGGAAAAGATGACGACTCTTCCTTAGAAGAAAAAACAATTTCTACTAAAGACAATATCTTTAAGACTATGAGTATAATAAAGAATTTACGAGGATATAACGTAATATGGGCCCTACTCAGATGAAATTCCAGTTCAATGATTAGGATACGCACGGTCCAATCTCTCAATACATATATGTGTGTGATTGTCTCTCTCAAGACTTGGACCCACGTCTATTACAGCAAACTACAGTCCCTACCACAACTAAAGAATCTGAAAAGTGAAGACAAAAGAAAAGTGAAAAAGGCCAATTAGAGGCATTCGAGAGGTTACATGCCATAGATCAGTCACAATTAATTATCATTTGCAGTGCTGCAACTTACTGTTTTCCTTCAACTTCAAATGACTTCTCCGAAGTTTGAAGTCCGGAAATAGTAGAGGAACTCACATTCCTGCACAAAAATATCTCCTGGTTAGTTAAATGGACTGCCCGTTCTTGTATTTTTGGAAGGAGGTGTTTTCCTGCATACAAGTATTTGTGCTAGGAGGTTGTATTCATGCTATAATATGACAAACGGTTGATTATATGTGTTCACTGCTTCTCATATGGTCTTAGTGATATCGGCCGCAATCAACCATCAGACCAGTACCACCAATCAATCATAGGATGAAGGATTAATGAATTGTTAAAATAAACCACTGTAGGGGTATCGAAATTTTACAAGCTATGCATTTATGAAGGGAAGTTAATGCCGATAGCTTCGTTACTTCATATGACGTGCAGAGTAGCAAGCTAAGGTGGAGGCAATGAAGAGAGAGTGAGTCCTGCTTACTTACCCCTGAAGCAGTTGATGATGTTGACGGAGGGAGTCACCCAGGCCAACAACATCTAAGGCCTTCCAAGCATTTGTCCATGTTGTGAAGGCAAATCCTGTGATCCTCAAGCTACCCGACGATTCCAACACTAAGCTTCGAATGCCCAGCCTGCAAAATGCATTTGTTGTATAGAGTCTACAAATGATCTTTCACGTCCATAGACGTGCAATACTTCGGGATAAAAAGAGACAAGGTTACCTATGGAGTCCTAAGGATGTTGTAAGGCCAGCAATTCCAGCTCCCACGATCACGATATCTTCCACCACTTCCATGGTATTTTGGCTCTGGATCTTTTTTCTGAGGGAAAGTGGATACGTGAATTTGTAATTTATGTGTGATAGTTTCCGAATTTTCAAAATATATATAGCAGTGTTTTTTTCTTTAGAAATAAATTATTGTCCCATCAAGTCCATGAAGAGTTGGTAGTAGTGGACAGTCGGAGGATGAGAAGATATAGGAATTGATAACTGACGACGCTGACGCTGACGCTGACGACAATGAGAAGTTGATGACGGCAGCCAATGCGTATATCTTATGTACGGCAGAATTGGAATTTGGCTTCCCAACCAAAAACTGACATGAATTCTGGACAGCACCCACTTATCATTGATTAACATGCGCACGTTTTTATTTAGAAAATTTTAATGATATTATAAAGAGTTGGTGGTAGTGGACAATCGGAGGATGAGAAGATATAGGAATTGATAACTGATGACGCTGAGGCTGACGCTGACGAGAAGTTGATGACGGCAGCCAATGCGTATATCTGATGTACGGCAGAATTGGAATTTGGCTTCCCAACCAAAAACTGACATGAATTCTGGACAGCACCCACTTATCATTGATTAACATGCGCACGTTTTTATTTAGAAAATTTTAATGATACTAGGGTGTTGCTCGAGGGCGTAAATTTTATGTATTGATATTTATGAAATATTATTATTTATAAAAAAGTAAAGATATTTTATGAAAGTTGGTGAAAAATGAAGGGATAAAATATTTTTAATAAATATTATAATAATAAAAATAATTTGATGAATTTTTTAATATTAACCCTAAATAATTGGGGCCAATTATTTGGGGTTCAAACAAGTCCTAGGTATGTTGTGAATATTTACGAAATGTTTGAACTTTATTGGTATGCGTGTAGAAGGTGTTGACTTATATTGATGTGTAAAAAAATATAATACTAAGTTGTATTGATATTCGTGTATGAGTAATGTTAGAAAGTTGACTTCTTCAGCAGTACCGCAGTCAGGAATGAAGCAAAAACTTTATCTCTTAAGAAGGTCATCACTTTGTCGTCACTCTGCTAGATAAAACCGACGATGTAAGATGTACTAATGAGCTTGATGCTTCTTCATTTCCTCTCTCTGGCATACTTCTTTAAACCCATTTCAATCCTCTTATGTTCATCCCTGGCTCTTTCAGTTTTTTCTTTTGTTTTCCTACTTGTTCTTTCCATTAAATTAATAACGTCTCAGAAAGACACCTCGCCAAAAGGATGAGAGAGGTTAGGGTCCTAATGTTAAGGTCCTAAGAGGATCTAATGGATGACTGAGATGTTGCTAACACATTAATGAATAGAATAGAGGACTGAGATAATGTGTTGACAACATCTCAAAATATATTTTCAATCAATATATCCTTCAATGTCAGCCCTTCATTCTATTCAGTAATGTGTTGACAACATCTACTAGCAGTGTTCACGGGGCCTATATAGTGTTGTCTCCCCTTAGTGATTTCTGCGTATGATTGGGGTGGTCGATTGAACTGTTTTTGCTTTGATACCTGAATAGGGTCCGAAATCTCTTCATTTTCATCACCATGAACCTTCCAAATGGGCCGCATCTGCGTATGCACCTGCCCATGCCCATTGCGGCTACCCCATCGGGAGTTAGAGCGTCTTCCCGATCTTCCTCGGCTCGTCCTTAGCTTCCCACTGCTAGCTCTGCCGTTCTCTGAAACGTGAGCTTTGGCTGCTTCCAGCTCCTCTTTAAGACGTCTATTCTCCTCCAAGACTTCATTCCAGCCTTGTGTTGGATTACGAGCTAGGCAAGCCCTCCTCCAAGTTCGTAATCTCACTATTCTGGACTGCAACACCTGCCATAAGCTTTGGCAAGTGCGATCTTGGTGTCTCCTTAACCACCTGAAACGAGTTATCGCCCAGGCAAACCTTGTTCCCCATCTCCCTAAAGCTAGAATCAGCTTCGTTAGACCCATGGTTCGCTACATCTACTTTGTCATTCCCCCCGCTACAAGCACTGGGATGCTGAGAAGAAATTGTCATGATGGAAAACTGCAAGCTCCTCACCCAAGAGGGGGTGCGAAACTCACTCCCACGCGCCTTCAAGAGTGGAGGCGAATGGGAAGGAAACGGGCACAGTTCTCAAGAGATTAATAGTACGGTTGTGTCCCTTATACCCAAAATTCTGAATGCGACCTCGCTAAAGGACTATCGGCCCATTTTTTACTGCAATATTCTTTACAAATGTATTTATAAAGTGATATCGAGAAGGTTGAAAAGAGTAATGTCGAATCTTGTGGGGGTGCATCAAACTGCCTTCATTGAGGGTAGGCGTATAAGTGATAACCTCTTAATTGCACAAGAACTATTCCGAAACTATCACCGGGATAGAGGTACCCCACGATTTGCCATTAAAGTGGACCTCATGAAGGCGTTTGACACGGTGAGATGGGATTTCCTCTTGGCAGTCCTACGGGCTGTGGGCCTCCCTTTGAGGATGACTAAGTGGATTGAGCAATGTCTTTTTTCGGTGAAGTTTTCGATTAATATTAATGGTGGGCTGACTGGTTTTTTTACGGGGCATCGAGGACTGAGACAAGGGGATCCTATGTCCCCGTACTTGTTTTCCCTAGTAATGAAGGTGTTTTCTGGCCTGATGAGAAGAATAGAGGAACATGAAAAATTTAAATTTCATTGGAGGTGCAGGAAGGTGAAGCTCTCCCATCTTTGTTTTGCTGATGATCTATTAATTTTCTCAAAGGGTGATATTTCCTCTATTAGGCTTATCAACCAATGCATTGAGGAGTTTAGCTCCACGTCAGGCCTCAAGCCGAATCCCTCGAAGAGTCACGTGTTTACACGCGGCATCCCTCCTTCCATTAAGGCTCAAAATTTTGGAATTCTTGGTTTTGAGGAAGGCTCCTTACCGGTTTGTTACCTAGGAGTACCTCTTATTTCTTCAAGGCTGAATAAGGTGGACTACAAAGGGTTGTGTGATAATATTTTGAAAAGGGTCAAAGGATGGGTGAATAATTGTGTTTCCTATGCTGGAAGGCTTCAACTGGTGAAATCTATCCTTGTTGTCATCCAAGCGTATTGGGCATCCCATTTTATCTTGCCTAAAGGGGTTATTTTGACCATCAACACAAAACTTAGAGCATTCTTGTGGAAAGGTAAAGATCATAGCAGAGGGAGTCACAAAGTTGCATGGAAGGAGGTATGTGCCCCTAAGAAGGAAGGTGACCTTGGTATTCCCAACCTTGAGCTGTGGAACCAAGCTGTTGTTATGAAGCATCTCTAGAACCTCTTTGCTGACCAAGAGGACTCGGTGTGGTCCAATTGGGTAAGAATATACTTACTTCGAGGCCAGTCCATTGGGGACATTAAAATTCCAGCTGATTGTTCCTGGAATTGGCGCAAACTCCTTAAGCTTAGACCTTTACTTAGAAAGTGTATTCAGCACAGGATCGGTAATGGAGAGAGTCTACCTTCTTGTGGTTTGATGAGTGGCATCCGTCTGACCCAATTATTAATCTGACCTCCAGAGACACTATTCTTGCTGAAGGGGGGACTTACGTGCTAAGGTGAAGGACATCATATTGGAGAATGAATGGGCTTGGCCTAGTGGAGGTATTTGGCGAGTCATTGCCAATGAAACTCCTCCTAATTTGAGACCAGTTCCTGATAGGGTTGATCTGGTCAGATGGAAGCCAGCTACTAATGAGATATTCTCTATCAAGAGTGCTCTTCACTCCCTCCAACCTGTTGGTCAGGTAGTGGACTGGTCCCATTTGCTTTGGTTTAAAGGACATATCCCTAGGCATTCTTTCATCCTTTGGCTTGCGATCAAAGGGAGATTATCCACTCAAGATAGGCTACGAGACATGGGGATTATCCAACACTCTAGGTGTGTGCTTTGTCAAGGTGGAAGTGAGGATATTAGCCATCTTTTTTTTTAGTGTCAATTTTCAAAGCGTATCTGGACACTAGTGAAAGATAGAAATGGGTTGCCTAGGCACCACATGGACTGGAGGGAGATCATTTCCTGGTATTCGCACAATTACAAGGGCAATGCATTGAGCTCACGCATTGCGAAGCTTGCTTTGTCTTCAACAATCTATTTCATCTTGAAGGAGCGGAACCAACGACTGTTTCAAGGGAAATCTAGAAGGCTAGTGCATGTGTTCTTGGAGATTATTGTTGTCATTAAGGGCATAGCGAGCTTGTTTTGCAGGGTGGCACCAACTCTGAGCAATCTGCGAACTTTTCAGGCGTGGAACCTCCCTGACACCATTTTAACTTGAGATATTTGTTGCTAATTTTGAGATAATACTTGTGTTAGTATTACGTGTTTTCTCTTGTTGTAATCTGCTGCAACAGATTGTGTAGTTGTGCGGATGTGTGCTTGAGAACTCTGGATTCTTGCGCTACCCCATTCCAGGCTTGACCTGCTGTATTTGCCAACACTAGGCTTGTCCTGTCGTTATTGGTGTTTCTTTTTTATTTACTGACAATTTCCCAAAAAAAACCATATCAGCCCTCCATTAGATCCTCTTAGGACCTTAACATTAGGACTAACTTCTCTCCAAAACAATAGCGTCTTCTAGGGCAGCACAACCACACTGGCCAATGTGTTGAGATTCCACATTGCTTAGGAGAACCTAATTAGAAGACTTAATAAGAGGGCTTGGATAACTCTAACTGCAAAACATCTCTTTTGGTCTAGAGTCCAGGTCCTTATCAATTGGTGGCTCATGCGTCTTTCTTAGGTCGTGAGGTGGCTTACATTAACCTATTTTCTTCGACCCTATAGATCTGGTATGGGTCAGGGTAGGCCCAAGTCCGGTGAAAATCCCCTATAGAGGCCATGTGGGAAACGCAGACGACGAGTACGTCGGTCTTCGAAGGATGAGGGATTGTTGAGATCTCATATTATTTAGGAGAACCTAATTAGAAGACTTAAAAATAGAGGTTGGATAACTCTAACTGCAAAGCATATCTTTTGATCTAGAGCACAGATCCTCATCACAATGTCTGGGTCATGGGGTGGAGCCCATCTCCAACTACACAGACGTTGTCTTCGCTTATATTTCCTCAAAGGAGTTCCCAGGGATGTCTGTACCTTATTGGATATGGGACAAAACTATCCAGCTCGCTGTTTTCGACGACAACCTTTACTTGATCAGGCATTTTCCCTAGCTTGTTTAGCACAAATTGCTTCACTTTAGCTGGACTATCCTCTGTTTCTTTCTCTGTAATGAAAGACAATGAACGACAAGCAAACAGTTTTTAGAGCAGTTAATTGTCCCGAGTTCAAACTTCAAAGCACCCAAGCCCCCTTATGCACCATCACTGGCATTGACAGAACGCAGACACCCAGAAAGAGAGGATGTTGAAAGCGGAACCCTCAAATCTATAGAGGCTGTTGGTGGGATAAAAAAATTATCTATCCAAACAAGTGTTCGAGAAAACTTTCGGCCCTCTCTCTCTCTCGGGGTACTGACTGGTCCAAATAGTGAATAAGAAAAATCAACCAAGCTCTGAGCTGAGATTAAGAGCTCACCTTCACTGGATGGAGTCCAAGTGAAAAACCAATAAACATCGTTATCATCACATGGAACAAAACCAAATCGAACACCATTCCCAAAGAACTATATGGATTTGGGCGCGAAACCGTGACTCTGCTTGAAATCTACGCAGCCTCTAATGGAAAATCTCCCTGTCGAAACCGGTTTCTTCAAGCCCAGCCAATTCGCCACCACTGAGTTCACTCCATCACATCCAAGCAACACCTAATTTAAATTCACAAATTGATATTTCAGTGAGACCCTAAGCAATTGGAATGAAGAACATATTGATAGTCGATATTAACTCAATATCCCCATCAATTATCAAAGATAAATGATATGTTTTTCTGGGTAATAGACCCATCAAAAAAAAAAAGTCCACTCGGGCTTTCTCCTCCAATTCATTCCTTTCTATTGTTGTTTATAGGTAATTAATTGTACATGTTCGTTGCACATCAAACAGAATATATAGCAGGGCGTGGCTCTTTTGCTCTTAAAGAAATTAAATGAATTTACCTTTGTTTTAAAAGTAGTTCCATCAGCAAGATGCACGAGCTTATACAAGCCTGATTCCTCCATACAAACCACCTTGGAAAAGTACCTAATGGAGTCACCTGGAAGTTCCTTAGCAAGGGCTTCCACCAAAATATTCCTTTTCACACGCCGAACTTCGTGGTCTCCTCTGCACATCCCAAAGCAATTACTCAGGCGCGAGGCCAAACATCTCCACTATTAATTCTAGTACTTTGGGGACACCAACATGATAACGTCGTACCATAAGTGCATTTTGTACATCAAAATAACGTAATGATAAATACAATCGTCCTTGCCGCCCTTACTGTTTTCCTCTGACCTTAAACTTAAAGGATATATGTCTAAAGTCTTAGCACCGGCCCGAAACCTGTAGAGATGGTCACATTCCTGCACTCAAGATTCAAGCCATGTACTGCTGATTAGTGCTTCTTTTTCTTCTTTCTCTGGGAGGTTAATTAGTTCACGACGTTGTGGATTATAGATACCCATCAAGGAGTTCATGTTGATGACGGAGGGAATCGCCAATACCAACAGCATCTAAGGCCTTCCAAGAATTCGTCCATAATGTCAAGGCATACCCTGTGACCCTCAAGCCATCTGGGGCTTGTTTGGGAACGGGGTCCAGGTTCTGGTTCTGGGTTCAAACCAGGGTTTAAGTCCACATTTGTCCAATGGTAGTTTGGCGTGGTTTATGGTTCAGGTTCATGTGCACGTGGCAACGTCTGATTTGGCATCGGGGCTACTCGAAAAAGTTTGTCAGGAGCCGTTCGGATGGGTATCATTAAGTACTGCACCAGTGCTCTTTCGTTTCAGTCCAGTCAATCCCAGACCATACTGCAGTTATTTAACCTCGATGTGACTGCCTACAAGAGTATTTGTTGACCCGTGACTGTAGCATTTTGTCATTATATCAATGAGTATGTATTTTCGATTACGTTAACTCGTTGGAAAACAAAACACAGGATCCAATTTGACTTTTCCACAACCCCCTAATACAAGTTCTAACCAGGGTGATCAGGAAATGGCAGATGAACCTTCTCGTTCAACTGATGAATCCGGCGAAGAGAGTTATACGACCACGATTGAAATCTCATCCACCCACAGCTCTGGGAGCTCCGTCAAAATCCTCTCTCATGCGTCCACTGAGTGGCCGAGTCCGTATTCTGTCAGCTCCACTCCACCCAGGAACGTCATTGCGTATGCGTCGACACAGAGTCCGTTTTCTCTCAGCTCCAGTCCACCTCGGGAGGTGATCGTCATCACTGACTCGCCCACACCATCGTCACAGGCTAAAGCATCGTCGCGGATGCCAGCTGCCCTCCCAGCAACCCCCAAAGGACTAAAGGTGGATCCAAAACGCCCATGTTCTATTGAGCAGAAACCACTGATGAGGTTTAGTGACGCCGCTCGGAAGCTCGTCCTCGACACGTCTCTTAACGACATTCCACCAGACATTGTCATCCATAATGGATGCCATGAGTTTCGATATAGATGACGTGTTTTGATGAATGACCTGTTACACCCATTGTCATTGGAGGAAGACTGTTATAATGTTGAACAGTTCTTCTTTCTTTATTGCTGGGAAGAGGTGGAGCGTGCTAAGATTTGCAAGACACCGCAAAGGACTTCCATGCTCCAGGGCCATATGTATGTGTATTGGCTACTTTGCGGTGGTCATGCGGGGAACTGCTACTCGGTATTTCGTTTGCGGCGGGAAAATATCTGCATACTTTGTAAGACCTTAAGGGAGGAAAATTATTTCAAAGAGACGAGGGGTGTGCTGGTGTCATGAGTTTCGATATAGAGAACGTGTTGATACGGAGCGTAGGCCGTGAGTTGTCAGACAACGTGCTGCTGTCATTTCCCATCATTCTCTTGCAGGTGATGCGCAAGTGACTTGGCAGGCATGAGTTGAGAAGCGCCCGTGAGTTGAGCCAAGTTGAGCCTGAGTTCAACTTTTAAAACCAAAACCCAAGGTTAAACCCTGAACCAGAACCTGGACCTTCCCAAACAAGCCCCTGAGGACTCCAATACTAGACTTAATAAGTAATTATTAAGGTCTTACATCATCCAATCCCAAAAATCACAAACCCCGTACAAAGCGCAAGGAACCATCCCATACAAGGCCATAGGTTTTTTTAGTGACGAGGGAATCGAAAGTTTGCCCCAAGACTGTTTCAATCATCTGCTTCACCCCAAAACGTTATTGAACCACTTATGGCCATGAAAGGACTTGGGGCTTGAGTAGTCAACTGTACTGTTCGTAGAACAACACTCGGATCAATGAACGCACTTATTTGACAACAATTAGAGTCAAAGATAGCAACCATTTGCCAAATAACTACCAACGTAAAGAGACAAAAAGCAATAAACCTCCTACCCGGGCCGTGATATATATTACAAAATAGATCGCCTAACTACCCAAAACAAAACATTGCAAATAGTAATTCGATTGATTAAGGTGATAAGCTTATTACAAGGTCGAAGCAGGAACCAAAGCCTTTAGCAGCAGACCAAATCTTAGACCACTAGCAGAGAAGATGACATAAAAGACAAATAGCATAACCAACGGCCAGTACAACACAACTTCACTGACGACAAGTTTGATACCATCAGTCAACATAATAAAGAGAAGCGCGCTGCCACAATCGTGACCAAGACCTTCAGACAAAAAAATAAAGCAAGAAGTTGGCCTATAATAGTAGCTCTTCAGATTTGATGGCAAACAGCAATTACAACTTTTTTCCATGCAACTGTAGCTTCTTTTCAAAATATTCTACCATTGGCAACTCACATGCAACACGTAAGGGTAGTTAATTAGTATACACAAGCGCTTCTTTCTCCCTATCTCTGTCCTCCCCCACCCCTTCTCTTTTTCTTTACCGCCTTTCATTTTTCCTACCCTCCTCAGTTGTCACTCTGAATAGAGGAAAAGCAAACACATGTTATCTAAACCTTGGAGCCAACTATATAACTCAGCATCAAACAGGCATACTTGCACTCTGAACCTCCAGAATTAGTAATCCTATCCGCTGTCAGGGAACTTGGCCTCATATGCCTGTGGCACCTGCATGCAAATGCATAATTTAATGTTTAGTTTCACCGGTACAGAAAAAGTATAAAAATAAATAAAATAAAACGAAGAATAGAAAATATAATTACCATAAATGTTGCAGTTATCATCTTCCCAGCAAACCATCTTCCATGGAGAGCACGCTGTGCAGCGGCTGAAGCTTGCGTAGTCTCAAATCGCAAGTAAACAAAACCAGCACTGTTCCTGATTCAAACAAAGATGTACAGGTATCTGTATATAAGCCAAAAGAATGAAGGGAAAATACAAGACAAAAAAACACTACCGCATACTTGTCTACAAAAATATGTTTCAAATTTCCGAACTTTGAACATTCTTCTTGAACATCTTCTTTGATATCCAAATCAAAATCTGTTTCTGACTGCATAAAGAGTGATATCGTTTGAAAAGAATCAGCAACAGGAACATAGAAAGAAAATCATTTAAAAAATGATATGCCCAACAACCTCAATTTTTGGATCAAACATATCCTTCAACATTAAGCATTCACTTGGAACACCAATGGTATCAACAGTTGGCATAGCAGCTGTGGGAACTTGAAGACCTGCACCAAGTCCAGCAAGAGCAGGAATAGAAGCAAAGGGAGCAACAACCGGAGATGCGACAGGAGCAGCTCCTAGGATAGGCACTGTTGGTAAACTGAGGCTAGTGCTACCAACAGCGGGAGGGCCAACAGAACCAGCCATACTGCAGAGGAATGTAAGGCAGTGTCAGATGAAACAGATCAATTTCAAATACTGTTGCAAACTTGGAAGAGACCAACCTAGATGCAGTGCCACTGCGATCCAACTTCTGCATGAGAAGAGCTCGAGAGCGTGCATTCAGAGACTGACAATTAAAAGAAACATTAGGTCAGATTGGCGAATGACATTGAAGAGGAATTAAAAAGTACGGTGAATAAAACCAACCATAACCAAGAGAAATAGCAATAGCTTGGACATTGATAACTTACAGAACATGTTATATATATGAGTTGCACAATGCATATAAGATTCAAAATGTACAAGCTTTCACCAGTAATAAAATTAATGGTCAAAACAGGTGCAGCCCTAGCACACAAAACCTATACAAGAGAACCACCTTGGCACAAAGCCACAGTTCCTTGGTTACTACGTAAGTTCGCAATAGATGAAAAAATTAATACAAATAGCCCACTGGTATTACAAACAAATTGGAGGTCTAACTAACCAAGCCACCTCCTTCATCATCATCAAAATCACCAGTATTTGCTCCAATATCTTGCAGTCCTGTCTGATCAGTAACAGATGAAACCTGAACAGGAAAAAAGAAGGGGAAAGCAGAGAGAATCAGGTAAAAAAATCATATTCCAAGTGGGAGAACATATGATAAGGATTTTGGGTACAACATATATTATTCACTTATACAGCAATGAGGGAAAAGAATGCCACCAAAGTTTACGCAGAAGCATGTGCTGAGTTAGTAAGGAGTCACGACTGTGAAATGAAAAAGAGAAATCAAAGTCTGATTCAAAAGCATTGATTGTAGCGATGACTCTGGATCATCAAGTAAAACTCTTGAGTATTAGTATGAACTGATGCAATGCTACTAGAGACAAACATGGAACATATCAGATTGAGAAGTCGGTACCCGAACAATGGGATTCATACACCTTTACCATAGTCGATATAGGAGCAACACATCTATGCATATAATCCGGCCCCTATATCTAGGAAAATGGGTATTTACAGAGTCAAACAAGGAAAAACCAAATTTGATGGGAAGATGGGGAAAGGCAGAAAATATTTGACTAGAGGTATGCATGCTCTCTAGTAAACAAAAGTTTAAACTTCCTTCTTGTTTTTGCACTACATTCTACAGAATACAACTAGCATTAATCCCAACTATTCGAGGTCAGTTACCTAGAAACTGTTGACATTTAACAAAAGAAAAACCAATCATAAAGCCTAACACCTTAAACACAAACCATGAGGAGAAACAGAGAATGAAGTGGTATAACCTTGATAAGCCGACCCGCAATCTCCAGTTGTTCATTCAGACTCAGTGCATTTCGAGCATCTTCAAGGCGTATAAACTGCAATACACAAATTATTATTAGAGGCAGCCAAGAACACCATATTCATCCATTGACAACTTATTAGAAACAAGCTGTATGTGAACCCCCAAGGGTTTGGTGTGGTGGTAAGGCTTTGGCTTGGGTTCTAACATGTCCCAAGTTCGAGCCCCAACACCCCCATTATCGCCCTTGACTTACCCGCTCCCTGGGTTGTGGGGTCGGTCCAGGGGGCCGGGGTTTGTACTTCAGGGTTGGGCCAAAACAGTCCGGCTTTGGGGGATTTCCTCGTCATAAAAAAAAGAAGAAGCTGTATGTGATATTGAAAGCAATTTTCAACATATATGCATAAAGGACTTGTGATAACATCCAACACTCTCGGTGTATGCAAATGCTTCATTGCTTACCAACTTTGGGTGGAACCATTAAGTGATTTAGTACTAGTACGCACCTGGACAAAGCCAAAACCTTTGCAATGCCCAGTTTCATCAAGAGGCAACTGCACCAGCTCCACTTGACCAAAAGCTTCAAAAACCTGAACATTCAGAAAGAAAGCAACAGATCCAAATAATTTATTTAGCGCAGAGACAAATATTTCAAGAAACACAGAAAAGTAACTGCAACTAGGCATGTAACTATGACAACGGAAAAACAAATCGTGCAAGCCACTGAGAAGACTGAAAAGCATCTATATTCATTGACACTACAATTTATGAAGAAAAAAAAAGTTAAGAATTGGTGAAGAAAACGTAAATCAAAAGACAGAAACATCGAAATTATAATGGATAGGAATAGCCAGTTCCATGTCTAGTGCCCTGACAACTTCCACAACATAATGCCCGGAGAACCAACAGAATGAATACTAACCAAATATTCTTACCTGGCGAAGATCAGCTTCGGTCATGTTGAAATGCAGATTGCCAACATACAGCCTTCGAGCCCCTCCTGAATAGGGGCCTATAAGGCCACCTGATCCAGCAGCTACTGCTGCAGTTGACTGGACCAGATTTTTTTCAGCTTCTGATGGCTTCACCATAACTGGTTGACCAAGAAGAAGCTGACCAGAGAGTGCTATGGCCATTGGAACAGACATTGCATCATAGAACTCAATATACCTGCCAAGAGAAACACAATAAGGATCAAAAGGAATCAGTACAAGTTACATGACCAGTGCCAAACCTGAGAATGCTACAATTCCATACATTTCTTAAGAGATGGTCAAATCTTGTGTATGTCAAGGGCTGCTGGAGTCATAGTCCCTTGATACAAAGAAGGGCGTAGAAAAGTCATAGCACAAACCACTCCTCACTATATAATTTAAACGAATAACAAACTACTAACATTTCACTTTTCTTTCAAAATAATCACTCTGAATTTATACACCAGGAAAAGACCAAGGACCCTATCATGATAGATCTAATATCTATATAATTCCTCAGCAAGAAATTAATACCAACTACATATGAGATATTGTCTTCTCAGCATTCCTAGTAACAGTAGTTCCCCACTTTTCTGAGAATAAAATGGAATACATATCATCAACCCCACGTATTAACTGAATTAGGTACCCAAAATATGAAGCTACCAGGTCTTGTCATTTCATCTACATTTTATTCTTTTTTTTTCTCTGTTTGCTGTGAAATCATTTATTTAACTGAAGATAAGCATACAACAGCAATTAAGAGATTTTAGTATGACAAACTTCAAAAATGTAATGATAACTGCAAATGAGGAGGTATCAAAGCCTGAGTCATACAGGTAGGCGAAACGTACCCAACTCCCTTAGAACGTCTTGAGTTGCGATCCATTATAAGTCGTACGTCTCGGACCTGAGAGAAGAGACGAAACAAAAATGGTTATAATTACCTTTAGAGATAGAGCGAAGAGAGAAAAACCAACAAAGACATATGCCACAACACTAGTGCATGGATGATTGCAAATGAAACTAAACGAGGTAAAAATATCGACAACGTTGAAATTTACACTTTCTGCCTATCTTTTGAGCCATATCAATTTGTTTTCAGCTAAATTTATCCTGTATTAATCTTAAGTTAAACATGCGGTCACTTACTCCAAATCTTTTTCTTCAGTCAATCCCAGCAAGGAAGATACAAATATCAAAACCGAATTTCTTTTTTTTTACAAGTAAGTCAGTCTCATTAGAAAAAGCGAAAACAATACAAGGAACTATACCGAAGTCGCTTAAGTCCAAACAAGCAACAAAACTAAAAAAATCATGAAAATCAACAAAAGGGCACCCTAACATCGCATTAGCTCAAGAAAAGAGAGTAAGTAACAAAAAACCCTGCAACTTATCCAAAGACAAAGAAACGTCTTCAAAACATCTAAAATTCCGCTCCCTCCAAAGACACTACCAAATACACGGGGGAATCATTCTCCAAATAACCTTGGCAAACAGGTTAGAAAGCCTCCTATTCCAACAATATCAAAACCAAATTTCAGAATTAGGATGTCAACATGACATGATAGAACCAAGGCCAGTTTGCACGAAGGCATTAAAGGACTTAGCCCCACGGAAGCAAATGCTTCCAGAGGGAACCCTACAACAACCTTCTAGTAAATTTTGCAGTATCTTTGACACTGGTTGATAGATGAGTAGACATCAATCATGTAACACGATTCTTACAGTTAGAACTTATTTTAATCTATCCTATTACACATTCCCTAAAAAGACCCTATAAAAGAGAATATAGGAATCAAAAAAGTTTCAAATACTAACCTTGCCAGCCCTTGAGAAGAATTCATATACATCTCTTTCATTAGCCTTCAAGCAAATCTTCAACATTTAATGCCAAGAAAATAAGTTAGAATACATAGAAAATATGGTCTGACAGAAATTTTCATGCCATTAGAACAAATACAGTTTCTGTGCTAATTTTATCAAATTACCTGGTAAGCAAAAACTGTCCTCTGATCCCTTTCAGGATCAGCCTCTGGTTCAGTCACTTCCTCCTTCTTGTCTTTATATCGTCTGCAAGAGAATGAAAAATGTGAAATTTAGACCACAGTTGTTAATCCACAATTCTAATAGAAAAATAATCTGAGCCAAAACAGTCTTTAAAGTGAGATCAAATAAAGATTATTCAACTTCTTGTAAAAAATAATGTGTTTAAAAAAGGCAAAAATTGCCCTGTATTGCAAATGAAAAGGAAGAAAATAAGAGACCCAAAATAGCAGCAAAATTATTCTCCACTATGTGGAAAAAGGCCGAACCCAAGTACCAGTCCTGCAGGGAACTAAAAAAGTTAACACCAATGCAGATGGTGAAAGTTAAAGAGTGTTTTCATCTAGAAAATTGATAACGACCAACCTGGAGAAAGGCGTGGCAATTAAAGGAAATGAAAACATTGGACCAACATAATCATAAATGGAAACAGCAACATCATGTTGTACTGATGGCAGTACGCAAGGACCTAATTGCATTAATTAGGGACCTGTTAAAAGCTCATATTCCACAAAGCAGATAGAATAAAACCAAGACCTTTGAGTAGGTTCACAGTCCCATATTCATTTGTAAAGTGATACAAGTGGCATTATCAGATACTCAGGTGATATGGAAAATGGAATTAAACAATATGCAACTCAATCAAATCTTATCAATGTTCATAGAGAAGGCTTAAGCTCTAGAGTCTCACAATAGAAGACAATATCCAACTGTATAACATTTCTTTGTTAGATAATGCAACAACACATAAGGAAAGTACAACCGGCGCAAAGAAACTTTTGAAGGAAATATAACACAATTCGATGGTGAAAAATTAGTTTCCAGGAATCTCTAATTCAAACGAAGATCCAGAAAAAAGGCATTGGCGTGAAAAAAAATGCAATCAAGTGCATGTTAAAGAATCGCCCATAGTGAATGAGCCTTTGAGAAGGACCTGAATAGGAAAACTATGGTCATCTGAAACCTAAAAGTTCAGGTAATGAACCACGTCAAAGATGAATCAACCTATGATACAAGCAAAAGGTAATGGGCCAATGTCGCAGCCAACAGAATATTAAATTCCCCTCAGGCATCAGAAGATGAAGTGCCTCTCTTAAGCAAAGCCCATCACTCCCTCACCAGCATCTCTGCAACAGAATAAATGCAATTAAGCTACTGAGTTCAAAGGCGGAGGATAAGGAAAATCACAACATGACGTCACCGTCATGGTTAAACCTGTGCCTGGCGCAATTGCCAGAAAGACCATCTGAAGATTGCTCTAGCATATCTGCGAGTTCCCAGAATCTAATGTTCAATATACAGAATTTTTATACTTTCAAATAGCACAAGTAACCATATTAAACTTAGGTGCTACCGGTCAGAAAATCCATTTACGTAATAGTATAAAACCCGTCAAACAAGCGAGAATCCTACTTGGGAGGAAAAGAATGAACCCAAAACAAACAGAACTAAGTTAAAGAAAAGGTTATAAATTGAATGGCCTTCCACATTAAATGCAGAACCTGGCTACATTTGGCTGGGTACACATTCATGCCAAATAGAAGAAGCAAAACAAATTGGGAACCTGGATTCTGACCTAAAAATGAGACGACAGACTGTTCTCTATTAAACAAGCTACCCAACATGCAAGGGACATATGCAACTTGAGGATGCCGACACCATATATTATATATAGCGCCAATGTCATACAAACACAGGCACACATGCCTCCAACACTCCCCACCAGCAGTCGGGGCGGTGAAAAATAAAAAAGAGAAAAGGGGAAAAAAACAAGGGAGAAGACAAGAAATAAGAATCCTTTCACTAATAAGAACTTTATTGAGGGGTTTGTTGTTGAATTCCCTTTTTCTTTGGGCCTCTGCTGTTTTGGGCTATCCTTTTTCTGATTTTGCTGGTTTTCTTAGCTTTGTAGCTTGTTTGGAGTAGGTTTTCAGTATAGCTCTTTGTACTGTTACCCCTTTTTGTTTCTTCAATAAAGTTATTCTTACTTATCAAAAAAAAAAATTACATAATGTTTAACAGGCAATCACATTACAATCAAGCTTATCCTTGCATTACCATACATAAATGGCTCAAACACAACGTACACCATAGCATGATCCAAAAATATATGTTTGAGGACTTAGGGGAGACACATGGAAAGGAAAATAAAGAAAATTGCTACAAAACAACTAGAAAGAACAAGAACAATGAAAAGAATAAACTAAGATATTCAGGAGTTCCCTACTCATCAAGACCGTGGAAATGGTGAACAGCACCATTGGATTTCAAATGTCAAAGATGAGTATCTCATACCAACTTCCTGGCATAGACTTAAGCAAGAGAGGAGACATCTCGAGAAGTTACTCCTATTGACCATACGTTAGCATCAATTTTTCCACACTATGAGCCCAAACTAATTACTTGAGGATGAGGACTAGATGGACTCCAAATCAGTCAAGGCATTCTCATGGCTGATGGCACAGGTCAATGATCTCAACCCACCACCTTTGACTAAATGCCCACCTTAACACTGCATAGAGCAACAATGCCAGACAGAACAGAAGCAAAGATGCCACCAACATCCCCCCCCCCAAAGGCAGGAAAAGAAGAAGAAACATAAAGGAGAATGCAATTGAATAATGGGCCTTTCACTCAAAAGTCCCAATAGTATTCAGGTCCTTCATAAGAGACGCATGGAAACAGAACGTCTCTTAGAAAGAAACCAGCGATTAGCAGCATCCCAAGACTCAGAAAAGTGCCCCACTGCATCATATATGCTGTGTGCGTGAGACAGGAGCAATGAGGAACAACAAATTGAACATCAAACAAGTCTCTTAAAGGCCCGTCACTCCTTTGACCCAATGGCCATAGTTCGTCGATCCTAAGACTTAGAAAAGAGCCCCACCGTAACATAGATGTAGTGTGCGTGAGACAGGAGCAATGAGGAACAACAGACTGCCTTTATATGCAGAATAAAGGCCTCAAGAAGTTTGTAGCACATAAAGGCTACTAGCACAGAGAACCATTTGTACAATAAGACATGACACACTACCCTTAATCAAGGCATATCTTCAAGCCTCAACCATCAAATTCAGAAAAGCATCTGCGCCTTCTGTAAATAACACTCTGGAGGTGAACATTTAAAACTGCTGCAGATGACAGCTTTGCCTACAACACTATTATGGAAAAACCTACTAATCCATTTTCTGATAAAAATGTCACGCATTAAGAAAAATGACCAGACTGGACACACGCTTTTGATGAAGAAAAAAGAGGAGAAATCCAGCACTTGAAAACAATTTATACATGCATAACCAAGATCAATATACTGAATCAACGTACAAAGATATTAGGGCACTGTTTTCAATCAAACTATTAAATTTAGGACCCCACAAATACCTAATTTATCATTGCTTGAAAGCATTAACAATCCGACCAAGAGTATGAAATCAGAAGACGGACCAATCTCAATGCACACACGTGACGCCAAGGTTGTGAAAGCTTTGGGATGAAAGGTTTACGAGCATTGTTTAAGGTCTCATAAGAACCCCAAATAGTACTACACCCATTGTTGGCTTAAACAATCAACATTTTAAAAAACATTAAAGGACTCATTCATTTCCATCAGATCCCAACTTAACCAGATAGGTAGGATCCCTAATGGATTTCGTTCCTCATTGACAAGCTAGGCAAGAATTATCCCTGTTAAATTTTGCAAATCTAAAATAATTTGGTTTCCTAATTGTTGTTAACCTGAAGACTAGCAATAAATGCTTTTGGTAATCCTTTTCCCGAAAAGAGAAACTGTTGAGATGAGAAGCACTCTTTTCCTGGAAAAGTAGAACAAATACATTGCTCGGAACCCATTCTGGTTTCAATGCTCATCAAGATAACATACTTATAAAGACCACTGTCAACTCAAGAAGGCTTATTTTACACCTGAAAGTGCATGTCCTGGAAACTATATAGCGTAACCCCATAAGCTACACTTGACTTTTCATTAGAGCTAGACATCGATATCAGATTATGGAAATTAATCGATGAACAGAGTTTGATCAAGTTGTAACAAATGAACAATTATAAAGTACAAATACAATTTGATCAAATTTTCACAACCATGATTACAGTAGCACTCAGTTTATGTAAAGTTGCATGTTTTGCACCTCCATAAAAACATCCAAGAGTTAACATGCAGTTTAAGAAGATAGTTCCAAAGGTAATAGAAGGAAATAAAACCATAACATACCTGTTTTCTCTGTCTCCTTCCCTCGACTCTCTCTCCCTTTCTCTTTCTTTGTTGTACCTGTCGCGACTCCTCTCTCTTTCATCATGCTCATTTCTATGCCTTTCCGATCGACTACTGCTTCGATTTGACTGCTCTCTCTCCCTCTCCCTGTCACCATTGCGGCCACGTTCTCTCCTGTCTCTGTCTCTATCTTGATCACGATCTGGCCCTCTGTCTCTCTCCTTCCCATTCCTTTCTGACCTATCCCTCTCTCTCTTCTTATCCTTATGTTCCCGGCTACTCTTGTGTCGATCCTTTTCCCCATCTCCGGACTGAGAGCGATGACCAGATGAGCCCCTATCTCGATCACGATCACGCAATTCATCTTCTGATCTTGAGCGCTTTGAGCGCCGTTCCACGTAATCATCCCTCTCATCATTCCTATGCTTCGAACTCCGACGACGATCCTTGTCTCCAGGAGTCCCAGTTTCACTGCCACCATTAACAGCACCTTCCTTCTCTCTTTGGGGCTCAGGATTTTCAACTGTTTTCTCCAAATAATCATAGGCGTCGAAATCCATCAGGACTCTCTCGGCACAGATAAAATTTATTGCAGGTTATATCTGCAGCCAATAAAGAAAAATATAAACAGAATTGTAGCTGCCAAAAGTACAAACCTAATACTCTTTTCGGTTGCTAACAAGAAGTAGAAACAAACAGAATACTGAAATTCTGACTTTGGCATTGTTTAGCTAAGAAAACTAAAACCTTGAAAATTATCAAAAGATCATCTAAGTTCCCATTTCACTTCTACGACTCCGCACCATTCTTTGGCAACCAAACACATCGCTTAGATATGCTTCAACCCCCCCCCCCCCAGCCAATAAAAAAAAATCCCTCATTGGACTCAGTTCCTTCACAACAAGAAGCTAATTTATCTTCTGAAAAAATTTCTTCAGCAAATATTTCCATCCACCTGGCGAGAACCTGAACTCAATTTAAAGAAATAAATCGAAGCATTAATTTCGATCGACCTTCATTTTCAATCCAATTATACTTTCCAAACCCTAGAGGTGACGAGAGAATAGAAGAAACCCCTAATTACAACTACGTAACATTCTTCGTCGCAGACTTTAGCCCAATAATAAATTCGAAACCCTAGAACCTCAGAGAATGGAAACAATGCCTTAATTATAACCATTTAGCACTCGTTCCGGTAAAACTAAGTGAAATCAAATGAGGCAAAAAAAAAAGAATTAATAATTAATCGTTTAAAGCCGAGGATTACACCATTAATCAGTGACCAAACCGATAGTAAAAAATTCTGCGCGAATTTTAATAATTACCTCTAGAGGATAAAAAAAAAACAGCAACGTAGGAATTCGAATATTAGAGTGAAGAACAATGCGTATCAATCCAGAAGCTTAAGGTTTCGAGCTTGAAGCGCGAGAGTATCAACGGTTTTCTCTGTTGAATTGCTAGGGCAAGAAAGTGTATATTTGAGTGGCGCGTGACCTGATACTGTCAGTGCGATTTTGTTGGTTTTTGGGCCCGGTTATGGGCTCTTTGGTAGGATGTCCCGTAGTTTTCGATCTGGATAAAAGGTCCGAGATCTGTGATGCTTCCAGCCCACCGGCTATTCCTATAAATCATCTTTCTCAACATTCGGCCCCATGGCCGTAGTATCACTCAAATAGATAGCAGGTCAGGTGTGGTCTGTATAATGCTCAATCTTTTTGTTAATACTCATAGCAATCGCCAATCATAATGTTGTTTAAAAAAAAATACAATTTATATTTTCAAACTATTAATATAATTTGTAACGTGCCCACAAACTACCATTCTTAACTATTTCCATTCGAATACTAATTTTCTAGAGGAAAGGTCACTAGACTATCAATGCAATTTCAAATGATGGTCTAAATTATCAATCTTGACACATTAAGGCCTCCAACTTTCACAATTAATCAAATTGCGCCTTGAAATAAAATTTATCAGTTAAAACTATGTCACATGACTCATTCACAACACATGTGGTATGAATTTGAAAATTAGATATTTTTAAGGGCATGAAATGATAAAATTTGATAGTTCTTGAGCTCAATATGTCAAAGTCTTAAAGTAACTCTTTCCCAATTTTCCAATTTCACAAGATACCCATTAAGATATGACCATTTAGGTGGTACCACCTGACCAATTTTTCAAACGTATGGTAGTTTAGTATGTTAATTATTTAATTTTGGACGTAGTTGAAAATGTAGTAATAGCTTGGGAAGATAAAAGAGGATAATTTTTCCAAAAGAAACATATATAAAAAAAAATTATTGAATTTGTTGGAAATGAGCACCTCTAGTGTTAAGACTCAAAAGGGGTTCTTTTAACTTTCATTTCTCTATTGTCACTCTCTTATGAGTAAATAAGGAATTTTAAACTTCCTTGTATTACACCAGTGGTGTAAATGAACCACCTGTGTCAATCCATCACATTACATTTATTGTAATTTCGTGCGTCGCACAAGAATTCTGATTTGTAACTTCATATGAAAAAGCATAAATAACCTTAAACCTAAACATTCACACCAAAAATTTTGGAGCCAGCGTCAAAAATATTCACTGAAACAATCAGTAGAACGTGTGCACTATTTCAGCACCTTAGTTTGGCTTAGACGTCCTGTTTGGCATCGCATTTGAGCTATCTCGACTAAATACTCCCCAACCCTTTGTCCCACCCGTATCAAGGCCTGGCTTTTGGCTATCACCAGAATTTAGATTGGGCAAATTCTTATTTGGTGATATCCCTCTTGTGCCAGGATTTCTTGAGGAATCATGTGGGTCTCCTTCCCTGTTCTTGTGAACTGCTGCTGCTACACCTTGTCTTCCAGGAGCATTTGAACCACTAAAAATGCCATAACCAGAAGCTGGGGCATTGGGAGTACCAGTTGGACTTGGTTCTCTCTTGGGCATGCCATTATGAGGAAGCTTTAAGTTTCTGAAACCAGAAGCACCAATGCCACTTTGCCTGCTTTCTGGCACTGAGGAGGAGCAAGTCATATCCAGTGGGGGCGGCTGCCTTCTTTGACTCGGAAATTGGCGTTCTGAACTCAACGAGTCTCTCATCCCTGGGATCCTATTATCTATTGGTTTTGTTGGTGGGAACTGATTCCTTGGCTCACTTCTTTTGTACCTATTTTCTATCCCAAAAGGAGGTCCTTGTGGTGACGGTGGAACTTGATTTGTTTGCATAAAGTCAGGCAGTGGTGTGGGGTGCAAAGCATTTGAAAGATTATCGTGAGATGAGGAAGAGGCTGCTTCTTGTGCAGATTTGAATTGTTTATCAGTAGAGCCAGAAATTACACCATTCACATCATCACCAAAATGGACTACTTCGTCAAAATCATCAGTAGCATCAGAAAGGCTCTCTTCCTCAGTTTCCGAGCCAGATTCAGCAGAACTCAGTTTTTCAATGGAACCAGTAGAATCCACAGCTGCTGATGCGGCTGAATGAACCTCAGCGCTCTTATCTCCTACAACCTTTGATTTTTTTCCACCACCTTTCTTGGATGTGCCAAATTTGACATGCCTAACTATCATATGTGCCTCTTTCTCTCGCACTGATGGTCCACTTTCCACCACAGATACATCTTCAATCTGTGATGGAATCGTTGATTAAGAGCAGGAAAGTAACAAAGAAGAAGAAGACTACATAATCATAATTCAAACACTAAAAGTGAGGAAAATCAAAATAATTACCAAAGCAGAGAGACGGCCTAGCATTCCTCCCAAGTCCTGATCTTCTTTGCCCATGGCCCTAACCTGTTTAAGATCCACAGCAGAAGATTTACTACATGGAAACCTCAGTTGAAGAATAAGGAAATGCACACCAAAACCACACGCATTAGGTAGAAGAAGAAGAATTTTCCCAATGAATATAGAAGCATATGCAAGTGTACTAGTACAAGAATAAGAATGTTATTTTTCTTCCAATAAAGATTGTTACATGAGTTCTTGCAAGCTTGAGAGACTAATCCCCCCCCCCCCCACCAAAACCCAAAAAAGACCCCCACAAAAAAAAAAGGAAATGCATGAATTTTTGTCACATGCATCTAAGAAGAAGTTATTGTCTCTAATAATGCCCGGAACATGATTAAGCTCTTACACCAAAGAGGAGGAGGGATAGTAACATCAATAGAACCACACTAGCCAGGACATACCAAAAAACAAAGAAAGCATCTGCATTATACATGTTGGAAAACAAGAATCCTGCCAGGCCATCGAAATTCAACTCTCTTTAGTTCATAAGACCAGGTCATTCGGATTTTAAAAACAATGACAGATTCAAATTCTACCCCAATGACAGATTCCACTTCTACCCACACAGATGATTGTAGTAGGACATGGACAAGGATATTCCTCTCCCCCCGCCAAAATCAATAACATTATATGTAGAGAATCCTGTAAAGAAATAAAAGAAAGTACCTTGACCCGGTAACCACGCTCCATCAATCTTTTAACTTGCTCTGCTTTCATCTTTAAGTCCTTTAGTTCCTGAAAATAGTACAGTAGGTACATCTTAACATCAGTCTTCCCCTATCTCATTGATAATGCTGCAACGCCAATATTGCAACCACACTCGATCCATGTTTAGACCTTATTCCTTCAATTCCTTTGAGCTAGTTTTGTATTTCAGCTCATACATCTGGATTACTAGGTACATCTATGTCCCAGACAGGCTTCCAGAGACCAGGTAAAAAGAGGAAATCGAACAATTCATACCATTCCTAACATTGAAAAAAAGGAAATTGCAGAAATCCCCACAGAAAAAGCCAACAAGAGACTAACCAATGATGTGATAAAGCACTTAAAAACACAGTTGACATCCTGAGTGAAGAGAAAATTAACAATCTCTGAGTTTATATTGTCCACGTTGTTGCTCTTAAAGTCCAATCACTTCTCACAATTTTTGTCCAAAGCATCATTTTACGAGTGAAAATATTAATTGTTGCCAGCATGTTTTTCTTTTCTCTGAAATGGATAAGATTTATTTCCAGAAGTATCTATGGTATGGCAGGGGGAAAATAAGAAGCACGTGTTCAAAAGAACTTACAGTTTTCCCTGAAAAGCGAACCTCTTTGCAGTCTCCTTTTCGCAAAGACACCTCAGACTGCATAATCAGTGCACACACAAAAATAAGATTTCTAATCATAATGACAAACACGTAGGTGCACGGGACCAAAAATAATTAACATACAGTCACTCTTATGGAAAGGAAATATATAAACTCAACTTAAGAGTCTGAGATCAACTATACAGGATCTATTCCAAATGCAAGGTCCAATCTAAATGAACTCTTTTCTACCTGGGTGGAATTATAATCTACCGAAAAAACTAGTGAACCTTTTCGAACTTCAAAAAATAATTGTAGTTACAATAACTAAGTTCTCAATCTTGTGTACTGCCCACAAATCTCTCAAAAATATCATCATTTTTCCTAAAGCCAAAAAAATATGTACATCTCACTATTTAACAAATCCATGAGCCCAACCATATATGTACCTTAATACAAGTAAGAAAAAACAAAATTACACAGTTTAGATTATCTTGCCAAGGGATACCTGAATTCAAAACTTGACTGTCGTATCACCTTGGTTAGCCAACCTGACAAACTTGTCAGTTGCAAAGGTACTACGTAATGAGCCAAGGCAATCACTCTAAATACAACTATATACGGCCTTTTTCCCCTTTCATGTGAGGCGATAGACGCTGAATATAAATGTAGTTTGCTTGTCTAAAGAAACCAAATGTCTCAGGCTCGACTCCCTACGATCAGCTGACAACAGACATAACTTGCCAATGATTGCATGCATAGCCCAATAAAGGAGGTAAAAGAAAGCCCGCGTGATGGGAAATCAAGAAAACTAAGACTTCAATGTGAAAGCTCCAAAGCCCTAGAGCAAATCCGTGGCCAAAGGCAAAGCAGTCATAACAAGTTAGGGAGAAGGAATTCTCGCAAAAAACATGCTTACATGATACAATAGTCAATACAGCAACAGAACTCACAGATAAATGTCCACATCCAGAGTTCTTTCCCACAACCATACACATCTATGACGACAAGCAACAAGAAAGGTGGGCAACAACTATACATAATTCTTTCTGTCATGAATGGAAATTGACTATGATAGAGCTAGATGGGAAAAAAAGAAAGCAGTGGGTTTTGGTAGAAAGCATTTTCATCGGCTTAATTTGGTAAAAATAGAACAGTAAGGCACAAAGCCACAATGTTATCACCTTGCTTTTAGCACGGTCTTTTTCCTTTAACTGTTGTTTGTACTTTTGTCTGTGGTAGTCCATGAGTCTACAGACAGGTGGATCAGCTGTTCTTTGAACCTGTAAACATAACACAGTTGAGTCCTAGAGCTGCATTAATCTACATATAAGTACTTTTACAGACTACTCCAACATTTGAATATTGATTATTGATTATTGCATAAAATGCTAAAGAAACAGCTTGGCCTAGGAAGCTAAAGCTCTTAAGTATTTCTAGATCCACCATAATTGACACTGCATCAACTGCCTTGCTATACTAATTGAAACTGCAATCACAACCAGCAACAAAGCTGGTTCAAGGCAGGTCTCCCCTTCCCTGGCCTCACAAAAGAGAATAAAACACCTTACAGGATATATTTCCACCTGAGGATGGGGTAGGGTTGAATGGGGGGAGCAATTTAATCCACGCAAGGCAGGGTGCACTGTTGGTTACTTAAAATAATAACATATTCCAAGTGGAATAGTAACACATGGCATCAAGACAAGGAAGAAAACAACCACAAGAAATTGCCATATCCAAATCTAATACGTGCGGGACTTAAAGGAATTAGAGTTGTCAAGCAACCACGCATGCTTCTTGTGTGATAATGATACACACCCTTATATGTCCCAATCAGCAAGTCATAAAGCTACTCCTAGGCTGATTTAAATCGTTGGTGCATTTTTTATATTCACAACATTAGGCAAGAGCCCAATTGAAAAAATGTAACAAAAAGGATACATGACCCAGAGGAACTTTGTCAATCACTCATGAACAAAAAGAGAAAGAAGACGAACCGGGGAAGACAGACCGGTGACCACAAAAGGTCATACCCGCTGGGGAATACAATCAAAGGTGATACTTAACCCTTTATAAAGCATACAAAATATCATGGAAGACCAGTGCATTTGAACTTAATGAGGCAGACATTAATACATCAAATGTATTACTGGAATTGGATCTTTGAATTACATAGAATTCCATCTTGAATTCATCAAATTTGTGCAGCCAGCACACTCTTTTGGCACATATAAAAATACCACAGCTTCACATGTGAAAGATTTTACCTCCACCAAATCGAGCTTGAGTTTCCTGGCACGTTCCAGTGCTTCACGCCTAGAGACTTTTTCATGCCCTGCACAACGTGATTAATTAACAATGACACCAAACAAAAGTCTTTTTACACTCTTACATCGCTAGAAAGACACATAATAGTGATCTTTCCCGAGTACATTTACTAGTCAATTACATGCATCATTTAGCTTAATGTTTCATAGAAATACAGCATTATCGGTTGAGTTCTTCCATTCCTCTCCTCCATTTTTACCACGGTCATCTACAACTTAGCCTGGCTCAATGTTACCATATCATTCAATACTTTTCTACAATAATCAGAAGTCTTCCGAAACTCTCAGGTCCTCCCAATGTGTAGGTAGCTAAAAGCCACAGATGGTAATACCTTCTTGGGATTAATTCTTAGAGGAACGTGGTACTGTGGTCTGAAGTAACATAGACTTTTTTTCTTTTAAAAAGTGTAGCTTGTACATGTACGACCTACGAAAGGGTAGTCCCAGCAGTGGATAAATAGTTGGTTTTATTTCTCTTACAACTCCAAAAGGCCTATCCATCTGACACAACCCACAATATACAATGTAGTCATCGTTTTCTTTAACAGACATATAAGTATGAGAATGCGATGCTTTTGAGCTTAATATTCTAAAAGGCTGGAGAGATATTATAACATGAACATAGACAATAAATTTTACCAAAACACTTCTAACCAATTGATATACCTTCCTCTGTCACAAGCCTGATAACCGGGGCTGTGATTTGGTCATTCAAACGTGGCCCGCTCATGTCCTTCTTCTCCTTCGGCTGAGCCTGAAAATTCAAGAATAAATCATTTAACAAAACATCCAAAATCTTAATACCACCAAAATAATTCACACCATCAAATAATTACCACTACTTTTTTTTTTGATGACGAGGAAATTCCCCAAAGCCGGACCCTTTTGGCCCCACCCTGAAGTACAAACCCCGGCCCCCTGGACCGACCCCACAACCCAGGGAGCAGGTAAGTCAAGGGCGATAATGGGGGTGTTGGGGCTCGAACTTGCGACATGTTAGAACCCAAGCCGAAGCCTTACCACCACACCAAACCCTTGGGGGTTAATTACCACTACTTTGTACCCACAATCGAACACAATAAAATTGCATACAAAAAAAAGATCACACAAACAACCTGAATTCAATCATGTATGTACAACTAACCATTATACAACTTCCACACAAACCAAACATACAAAACCAAAAAAGGGAAAGATATGCGAACCAATACCCAAATGATCCACAAACAACATGAAAACACAAAACGTCAAATCTAGGCAAGAGAATCACAAACTAGCCAAGACCGAATCACTGGAGATTAAAAACAAAACGTACAATACCCAAGTAAGCTGCAAACTACACGCACATCATTACCTGAACTGGTGCAGCAAAAAACCTGACTTTGCTACAAAAATTAGAGGGTCCGCTGGGAATGACCCAATATGGGTTTTCCCTGACATGTGAAGCAGTTGAATTGAGAGAAACCCCATTTGGAATGCCAGGGTAGTATCTTTGAATTTGATGCGAGAAGTTCTTGGGCTTGAAGCGGTTGATTGTACACCAAAATCCCATTCTTTTTTAGTTAAAGATATCCAATTGTTGCATTTTACGAGGAGAGAAAGAGAGTGAGATCCGTGAATCGAGATTTGGAACCAAAACCTAGTCAGGGGTTTCAGGTCTGCATGACACCAGCTTTCAGTGAGATGCTATTTCTGTTTTATTTTTATTTTTTCTTGTGGCCTCTCAGTGAGATATATTTTTGTTTGTATATGTTTGGAAAGTGAATTTTAAAAAAAAAATTCTGTGAAAGTATAAAAATATATTTGAAAATAATATTTTTGTTAGATAAGTTTTTATGAATTTTTTGTATTTTTGTTTTTTTTTAATATAAATTGAGGTGATTAGGGGCATGTTTGAGACCCCAAATATTTGGGGTCTCAACAAATCGGACAAACCAAACAAACTTCAAAATGTTTAACTTTTACACCTACACACTTCACTTTTCACAAACCCCAATAAATCTCAATAAAGTAAAGATTCCCAAAATTTTGGAAATATTCCCCAATATTTTGGCAAACAAACATCCCCTAGATTGAAACTTGAAATATTTTTAATGTTTAAAAATCGTGTTTAAATTACAAAACGTTTTTTAAATCAAAAAATGTTTTTAAACAACCATAGCCATTCTCTATTGTTCTCCCAACGGACCAAACTATTAAAGTACCTAAATACAGGTCCAGTCCAACAATAGAATCGGGCCTCATCCTCGTCCATGTAATATGCCCTTATTAAATCGGCTTCCCAGCAAACAAAAACGACGATGGGCTTGATGGGACCGGTTTAGTCAGGTCCACACTTCCCAAATGCAGTGCAATGACCGTAACTGACCACAGCCCATCATGTTCGAGATAGGGCGGAGGTTGTTGTTTCGACTGAAAACATTTTAATTTTCCAGTGTTTTTCCGGTGTTTGGTATGTCATACTTAAATGGGATAATCCAACGGGAACTGCTTGTACAGAAAAGACATTGCTCGGACTCAATTGGTAGCAATAATGGGCATATTTGAGACTCCAAATATTTGGAGTCTTAACAAATCGGACAAACCAAACAAACTTCAAAATTTTTAACTTTTACACCTACATACTTCACTTTTCACAAACCCCAATAAATCTCAATAAAATAAAGATTCTCAAAATTTTGAAAATATTCTCCAATATTTTGACAAACAAACATCCCCAATATATAATGATCATGTGTCCGCAACGTATTGCACAAAATCCCTCATTTGGGATTCCTTCATAGAGAACACGTGACGTGTCGTCGTACTAGGACGACATACCATCCAAATTCAACGAATGGCGAAAGGTACATTAATTAGCATATATAGTTATTGAAAAATTATTAGAAAATAAAAGTTGCTGACCTATATTATAGCCTATATTATATTTATAGCTTGGCCTCGACTCGATATATAACACCTTCACATGATCATCTTGCAGAACAAGAGCCACGTGTGTGAAGAAGGAAATACCACCAAGAGCCGATGGCTAATCTATATTATTCTTAAGAAAATTAATTATTTAAATATCGAGTGCTTGATCAGTGTCTCTTTCAAAAGGTTATGGTCGGGAAAATTAGTTCAAGGATTATTCACGAGGATTAACAATAAAAGAAACAAAAAAATCTATTTATTTTGGTCTTAAGGCAGCTGATATAAATAATTATATACGTTATATGGATGTGTTCGGTTGGTATGAATCCTCAGGATTCTTTAGAATTCTCAGAATACAAAATTTTTTACAACCAAACATCATTTTTAACACCACATACAAATAACTACAACACGCATACCAATAAAATTAATCTCACCTAAAAATTCTCAAAACACAGAAAATTGTCAAAATTTACCCTAACCGAACATCTTCGAAATTTTTTTTTTTGTTGTTTTGTGGGTGCGGGTGTTTTGAAGCACTCGTTTTCGATTCGGCGATGGAAAGCGATAACAAAAAATAATTAATTCGTTTGACAGGAACAATAGTGAGCACTACCATTAGGTTTGTTTTTCTTTATCGAGCCTTAGCACTACCATAATTAGTAATTCTAGAACGCTGTCCAACACTGCGTTTGTTTCCCAATTTTTTCAACACTCAATATTTTCAAACAATCATAAAATAATATCTCTCTCCTCATTAAATTATAAAATAATATTATACTATTCAATTAAATCTTCTCTCTCCTCACTTTTCTATAAAATACTATACTTTTTCACAAACCTCAATACCCAAAATTTTCAAAATCTCAATATTTCCACAAACAAACACCCCCTTTATCTTCGGAGCATATTGCTTAATTTACAATAGCAGTTAATAACATCAATGGCAACTATAATAATTTGCTTTGTGAAATAGGGAGTATATACATCAGAATTCTATGCACCTCCAAACTTTATACAAACAACATTAAATATATTAAATAATTAATTACGGTAATTAAAAATTATTATCCTAATTATAATTTAGGCTTAATTAATTCAATGTGGTTTAACCTTTTTTTTTTTTTTAAATCCCTTCTGTTTTAGTTCTTTCCCTCCGAGTATCTGAAGTTAAAAATGTCGTTTCGTCCAATCTCAGCAATGTCACTAATAAAATATGTTTACATGGCTAACGATAAACAAGTTACCACAAATTATTAGTTACTCAACCCATATCGCTTAATAGTGACACGTTTTTTGTTAGTAAAATATGTCTATATACTTTGTTTGTAGCTCGTGTTTGGACAAAATGACTTTCTTAATTAAAATGAATAGTTAACTTTAGGACTTTAGGAAGAAGAATTAGAACTGACGAACCAAATTAGGAAAAAAACTAAACCACATGCACTATCATATTAGTTAAGTCTATCATTTATGGTGTATATCTTCAGATACAAAATGGGATGGAAAATGGACGCACGCATGCATGCTGCAAAACCAGACTTATAAACAAGATGAAATAATGAGGTTCGTCCTCATATCTGATGGTCTTGTCCAAATGTTTTTTATTTGGAAGAAATTAATAATAATAGAAAACGCCAGGTTCAACCAACTGCTTAAGATGTCATTTCCAAACAACCTCTTTCAGGCCAGTCTCTCAATTGGGCGGTTGAAATCTCAGAGGAAACATATGATATCTTGAATACATATTAGGCATTTGAACATGAGTCATGAGGTTAAAGCTTGCGTCATGCATAGGCATAAAGGGTGAACGATGACCGATCGCGAGCCTACTCTAGTGGTAAAGGCGAATTTATGCCTATGTTGGTAGATGCACATATCACAAATTTTATAACGAACTTAAATAGAGTCGC
This sequence comes from Myrica gale, assembly GCA_963930655.1. Taxonomy (NCBI): domain Eukaryota; kingdom Viridiplantae; phylum Streptophyta; class Magnoliopsida; order Fagales; family Myricaceae; genus Myrica; species Myrica gale. The sequence continues at coordinate 7,288,495 of OZ005606.1, read as the reverse complement.
AGTGGTGTACGTAGTTGAATATGCACTAATTCTTCGTAGTTTATTATACGTTAGACGAACTCACTCCGATGGTCTGTCACGCATAGTTTCTTCTCTTTATCTAAGACAAAGAGTCCATCATAATTTAAATTCAAAAGTTTTAAAAAAATAAAAATAAATAAAAACAGAAAAAAGAAAACGAAAATGATTTCTTGACCACTTACATGGACTCTCCAATACGTACGAAAGTGTCTGTCCAGTTTGATTGTGTTTATCTCTCTATCCTAACTTTTGATTACCATGAATATGAGGAAGTAGCTAGGACAAAGACAAAGGTAATCATAATTTGGAAAAGATGATGACTTTAATCAGTTTTAACCTCCACGGCCATAGATACCACCTTCCTATTTTTTTTCCATGATCATGATTTTGTTGACCGTGGAAGAATCGATGTATTAAGTACCTAACTGATCGGACGTTGATTTCAAACCGGACCCCCTTTTTGATCAATCGAAGATTCGATGTCATGGCTAACGTTATGCAATTTGACTCTCATCTACTGTGTTTTGATATGAACATGCATCGGCATCACCGCATGCATCATCGATCGCCACCCAGGAAGAATTGTATGCGTAGAGGGACCAATATTTCAGCTCTGAGAGAGGTCTAAGCGGCTCGGGCTTTGTGGAAGCAGCTTGGTTCATCTTTTGCTGCCCGATCCTCGATTCGACGTCATGCATAACGCTCTGTTATTTGACTCTGATCAAGTACAACTACTGGCTATACGTTTAGTCATAAAACGTGCATCATTTCAACTCCCATGCATCAACATCGTCGATTGCCCCTATTGGAAGTACTTGGGAAGATTCGTTCATCTTGGCAAAGTAGTTCAAAGTTCAAACATTTCTAATAAGTCAGTAATCGAAGCGTATAAAAAAAGAAAGTCAGTGGTCAAAGTGGTTTAACGCAAGGAAAATCAAGCAGGATTCCTTTCGGACCAGGCTCCCCTGCAATTCCCTGCCCGAATTGCAGGGGGCAATTCGGTGAGAGGGAGAGACACAGGGGTGGGACCCACACCTCTCTTCCTGCCTCTCACCTGCAGGGGATCCCCATCCGATTCCAAAGACCCAAAACGAGAACCGATACCCCCTTCTGTATCTGCTGATGGGATCGGAACGTCTGGTTGTTTGTTTTCTTCTGAGGATAAAAATATCTAGTAATTAAATATTAACGACTACGATGTTGCGCTGAGGAAGGTCTTATCTAACCTCTGTCATTTGGTCCTCCGCATTATCTGGACCAAAAGCATGAAAAAAAAGAAAATAAAAGAAACTGTCATTTTCGGTATGAGCTTTCTAAGGGATGACAACTTATGTCTTAATCTGTTCGTGATTCATGAATGATCAGGAGGCATACTCTATAGGCTTCAGGATTAATGCCAATAATGGGGATGAATTGTACGGCAAACATATATAGGCCCCCACCGGCCACCACCCTCTATTTGCAGGTCCTGGAGGGGCTCTTTCAATCTGAACAGGAAAGATATATATCCAATCAAACACATTGAACTGTCCCTTTAATCCAATTGTTAGGTAAATGGACAAATCTCCACTGCCTTTTATCCAACTTTATCAGTCACCGTTTCCCCTTTTATGTCTGTCATATAATTAATTTAATATTTTTATACGCAATAATGCAATTACTTAAATAATAATAATTATTATTATGCATATTTAGAAGAAGGTTTAATCTGTAAGCTCTTTGGGAAGAATTTTCCTGCTTGGAATCCGTCGGTTGCATCGTTGCATGCAAAGGAGGGTAAAGTGTAGTGTTTTACTCCGTAACTCAGACTCGTGCATATCTTGCGAAATCGCAAGCGTAGATATTCCCTACATGCATTTTAAACGAAAGAAAACCACAAGCCTCTTAAGTCTTAAGTCTTACTTTGTATCTTGTGGATTTGTCCCACGCAAACGTCTTGGATACGTTCAAAAATTCAAAGCTTTTACTGCCAAGTTGCAGATCATCCGTCATATTCTTCTGTTCCCAGCAGACATCAAAGCCAGTACAGGGTAAAAAAGTTACCAACTTGTGGTTCACATTTCGTTTCTTATTTCCAGGCGACAGGTACTTGGGTAAAAGACTGAGGAACTGTAGGATATATGTACATGCAAATAGTTCATCCTTACAAGGCAGAAGACTGTGTGTTTGGTCAGTCTTCTGCGGTAGATGTTCCATCGACAGCCATCTCTCTGTTAGACTGTTTCTTCGTAGCAGACCAGCCAGAATACATGGAAGCCTTTAATTGTAGTGGAAATCTGTCTCCACCAAGACCTCCACGACAATAACGTGTTACAAATGCTACATGAAGAAAACATTTCAGCTCAGCAAGTGTGTTTTGGGAAAAAGAAAGTGCATCCGAAAATTACCATTCATTCTAACATGAGAATTGGTAAAACAAGAAAAGTATATTTTTCAACTTATTTGACATAAAAACTGATCTGGTTTTTTTTTTTTTTTTTTTTGTGACGAGGAAAAAGCCTACCCGATAAGTCTACCGAAGTATAATCTGGTTAACGGACTAATAAACCCTAGACCGATATAGCTGATAGCTCTAAGTCAATGTTGAATCGATTTACGTGTTTCATTCAAATTGGGATATCTTATGAGGATATCCTTCTTAATATGGACCTATAAACAGTGTACAAAAAAGGAAATGACAAATCAATTTGGTTTCGTATCCAACCCAACACGTGCACTGATGATCTCATCTTCGGTTCAAATTTTGCGGTGTAAAGATGGGGAGTGAGAACTAGCACTGCAGTGCACTCTGTACATGCCATTTAGAACTGTTCTTAATTCAATTGCTTAGCTTGGATGGAGACACTTTCAAAAGCACCTGTCGGAAGTTGCTACAATATCCAAAGAAGTAACTTCACGGGTTAAAGAGTCAGGTTCTGGAGCAAAATATTTGAGTAGTTATACAAGTTGACGCAGAATATATACCCACCCCTAAAACCTGGTTATGATCGTGTTGAGTAAAAATGTAGGATTTTAGAGAAGTTGTGAATATTTATGTTGAATAGTATTTTATTGGTATTTGTGTAAAGTAGAGAGATAAATGATTTGATGTAATTGTTTAATAAAAAAGTATTAGAGTTATGTGAAAAAGTATAAAGAAAAAAAATTTATGTTGAATAAAAAATTAAAAAATTGTTGGAGATTGTGTAAAATGTATTAGTGTTTGTGTTTGAATTCTAAATATATTCGGTGGTAGATTTGTGAATATACTTAGAATCCTAAAAAAATTGTGAAAACGAACATATCCCTGAAGTTTATTTTGGGGAAAAAAAGGATTGTATGAGCTTCTTCGCAAAGGTACACGAACATTGCAAGATGCGTGCACGCGGTGCTTGAAAAATCCAGTGCCATTGATCCTTTCGCGAGAGACAAGCAATTAGCAACTTCCTTAAGCACAAAACTGGACTAATGCAGGCCTGCTTGATTGATCCCAAGCCAGACCTGGTTGGTCTAATCTCACACCGCTACAAAAACCCTTCCCTCGGTTTTCCATTTTCTTTCAAAACAAACGGATAATCATTGTTTAGAAAGAAAAAAAAACGGATAATCATTGGGATCATAGAAACCCATTGGCATTAGAATATTGAATTGCATCCCACATGATTAGAATGTGAAAGTTGGCACATGTTGAGTGCATGATACCCTTCTCAAAGCAAAATAGATGTGACATTTTTCGGTCACACAGTGTGTCAACTTTCTATTTAAGATTGGGGACTCAAGTGGCCTAATTTGAAACTGACCCGACAGAGACCAAAATTGAACAAATTGGTGGATTATGTCCTCACCCTGGTACCTAAGACGTAAAAAGAGAATTATATCTCAGCTAGTGCCAGTGCCACAGTGCCCTTTGTTTGTTGCACCCATAGACTTCTTAAAAATACGGGTTTTTTTTTTCTTTTGTTGTAGCCATAGCTATGAACGCCTAGATGCACCTCTACGCATTAATAGACACAATTACAGAGCCTTAACGGTGATTAACTTTGACGCACTTTGTCAATTAGGCACGCCGCCTAACTTGGGAGGGCAAGCAAGGTTACCAAAATTCCTAGAGAACAACCCCACTGAACCGGTCAATCGTGTTCTAGAGGTTGGTTGGAGGTACATGTCAATTTCTTCTTTTGTCAAATTTGGATCGTAGTTATATGAAAAATCGTCAAAATTATGGTCCAAAAAGCATATGGCTCTGAATGAGTGCCCCTTTACTTTGTCAAATAATGGAAAGACCTGAAAAGTTTCCGTGCTACTGTTTCAGATACGAGACGCGTGTCGCCCAAATGGACAAAATTTGTTCGCGATAACGATGCCACCATACACTATGAAATAATGGCCTGAGGGGAGACGCTACAAATACGGGCAAGGTGTCTCACGTTCATGCAATATGCGTGCTAATAAAAAAGAGTAATTATATAAGTTTTTTTATAATTAAAACTAAATAAGCATTTTCCGTACTGAATAGTACTTATATTTAGTTACGGAACCAAGATTAATATTTAAGGGAGTCGAATTTTAAAGGCGAAATGACCAAAAAATTGTTTTCCCTTTGTAATGCAAAAAGTCTTAAAATTATAATAACGAAAACTATATGTAAAGATACGATACCTGTGTTTGGGGTACTTCCCGTGTTATTTTGTTCATATCTATGTTAGAGAAATCACTTGATTATCAAAAAAAAATTATATGTAATTTTTTTTGAAGTAATGAGTGTCGGCCGACACCCTTCGCACTCTCTGCTTCCCTCTCTGCTTGTATTACAACTAAATAAGGACTTAAGGAGTGGGCTTAGAAAACAAAAATATAAGGAGTGTGTTTTATCTATGAATGGGAGTCCGTGCTTTTAGTAAGAGGCATCAGTTTTTAGACTTTTTATGGATTTTACTGTGCATGAAATAAGTTTGTTTAAATTGGGATTATATCTTATAGGTATTTTTCCATCTTTTTCTTCGAATAATATATAGAGAAGGAGTTAAAGGCCTGTAGTAATTTTCAATGCTATCATGTGTTTGAGAAATTACAAATTAAAATAACACATTTTCATTTACAATAGTTTAATTTTTTGTGGATAAGGAGAAAAACCTATTTCATGTAGCTTTTGTGCATTAAGTTTGGATGGAACTAATCTAGTTTGAATATACACTAACCTTGTTTGGAGCACAACCATAAATTCCTTACACTGAACAGTTGAAGTCAATTATTATTAAAAATCAAGGATTTGCTCACAGGTCATATGGCCATCTACTGAGTTCAATTATTCTAGAAGGAGTAGAAATTTGTTATTTCAATATTTTTTGAGTTACTGCCCTTAGTGATGACAATACTATAACTTGAAAGACTAATTACATTACTATCTAGACTATAAATTTTGAATAAATAGGTTATTGTTGTCCATTTTTTCGGATATAATAGTCTTTTTGTCCACAAAAAATTAATTGACTAATGAAAATTGATGTAAAGTCAAGGTATTTGAATTTGGAGCGACTGGGTAAATTTCTTTATAGTGACAGTTCTCTTATCATGTTAATATAAAATTCAAGAAATTTTTTGAATTTTAAAAAGGATAAGAGTCTATCTATACGGAATATGATAAAGGATATATGTGGTATGTTTGTTTGTCAAAATGTTAGGGAATATTTTCCAAATTTTGAGAATCTTTACTTTATTGAGATTTATTGAGGTCTGTGAAAGGTAAAATGTGTATATATAAAGTTAAAAATGTTAAAGTATGTTTATTTTGCTGGAAATTTCAATGCCCCAAAATATTGAAAAAACAAACATACCCATAATTATTTCCTTCTTTTTTCTCATTTATTAAATACTAAGAGGCTGTTCGTTTACCTTGAATCTTCAGGATTCTACAACAAAACATCATTTTTCACACCACATAAATATAACTACAACACGCATACCAATAAAGTTAACATCACATAAAAATTCTCAAAACATAAAAAATCCTCACAAAACACCTTAACCGAACACAATCTAAATAAAAAATGAGAAAAATATTGTCCTTATTTCTCTTTTCTCCCGTACAAATCTTCTGTAAAGTCAGAAAGTCAAATGCTTAGCACAAAAAGTAGCGTTACATAAAAAAATCGAAGAAAATTCCGTCCCTACTTCTCTTTTCTCCTGATCTTCCGGTCTCCAGACTCCCAATACAATGAGGTTCGCTTCTTCATCTCCTTATCCTTAAAACAAATTAACAAGCCACTAATTTTTGTCTTTTTATTTGCCTTCCCTCCCAAGCAATACGTGTGGGAGGACTGGCTTTCCACGTGTTAATATATGAAACCCATTTCACGTAACCCCGCAGTATCGCCGTGAACAATATCATCGCCCAGATAACTTCATTGACCCTCTACGAGAGTACGAGTCTCTAGCTCTTAGGCCTTAAGCTATAGTGGAGTGGAGCCCATAGCTGGACCTCTGCTTTGCTGGCTTCAAGCTCTTCATTTTTGGTCTTATATGGGGCTTGTCTGCTGAGAAAGAAAAAGAAAAAGAAAGAGAAAGAGAGTTTAGTTTGGCCAATCCTCGACATATAAACTTCAGTTTTTCACGAAGTCCTCCCATTTCATCTCTGTGCTCGTTCTTCAACCATCTTCACACCGCTAAGAAGCAAAAAAAGGCAGAAGCAACAAAGAGCCATTTTTTCGCTTTTCTTTTCTTTGATGGATCCACAGATCTAATGCTTTGTCAATTTTGCATGAACTTCTTCTTTCTCTTTCCAGATCCTCCTCTTCTTCAACTATAGCCCACAGTAGCTTCCAGGAACCAGCCAAACTTATTGGGTAAGCTCTTTTATTAATAATTTTTTATTGTTGATATTTTTTTTTTCTTGTTTCGGTCTTATTGCTCGTACATGGAAGAAGAGAGTGGAATTATTTGGTTGATGGATTTTTGGGAGGTTTGTATGGTTGGAGGTCTTTGTTTTTTTTTTTTATCACCTTCTGGATATCTAAATGGCTGACCAAACACTTTTCTGAGAAAAAGTGGCTTTGACCACTCTTTTTTTCAAATCACAGTTTTAGTTCTCTGTTGATTTTGTCATCATTAGCGGCTGTTTGGGGTCATTGGGTCTTCTTGTTTTAAGAGGAAACAAAAGGCAGACCTAATTCTTCTGTCTTTGGTGCAATCCTCCAACTGAATTAGACTGTAAAGTTGGCTTCTTCATGGCAATTCGATTTTGTAATATTAATTTTATATGTGTTGATTTGTACGAGTGTTTTAATCACTGATGTTAGTGTAGTGTATGATTATTTTGCTGTGGAGTAGGGGAGAAGACAGTTCAGAATTGTGATTTTTCGGTCAGAGGAGCTTTGGGGTGGATGAAAATTTTGAGGGTGCTTTGGATGAGATGAGGGATGTTATCGGAGTTGATAAAATTTTTGAGGGCCTGTTTTCGGCCGAGGTCCGATCGATTTGCTCGCACGGGTTTAGATGCAGGGGGGCGCCAAGACGGGTTATTGTGGTACAAAGACAGTGGACAGCACTGGAATGGTGAATTCTCTATGGCTGTAGTCCAGGCCAACAATTTGCTTGAGGACCAGAGCCAGGTCGAATCAGGAAGTTTGAGCTCGCACGAGACTGGCCCCTTTGGTACCTTTGTCGGTATCTATGATGGGCATGGGGGGCCTGAGACGTCGCGCTATATCAATGATCACCTCTTTCAGCATCTCAAGAGTAAGCAACTTAACTTCGAGTCTGATAGAATATTGTGGTTCCGAGTTTTTTTCTCCACCTTGTTTTGTGGAATGAATTTGGCCCCTAAGAGTTTGAAAAGGAAAGAGTCGAGTTAATGACCTCCATGTTATTAGGCGTGATCACTTTCTGATTGTTTTATCCCTTGGGTTTCCCGTGTTTGATTGCTCCTAAATTGGCTGCTGAGAAAATTGAGGGAAAGAAATATGTAATACAGGGTAAAACTTTAGATTGCAGAATGGCAGATGAGAAATAGCCAACATTAAGCTTTGTCAAGTTACAGTCTTTTTAGGCCTAGAAAAAAAATTTACAGTCCTTTTAGAAGTATAATTGGTCCCACAATATGGCATCTATAAGTCTTAGAATATTCAGTTTCAAATTTTGTTGCTGAAGTGAGTTAATACCTGCGGTCCTGTGGATAACATTTGCCTCCTGTAGGGAGTTAATAATTTTTAATGATCAAGCCCCTGTGGTGGCAATTTTGTGATGGCTATCATACGCAGGGTTTACTGCAGAGCAACAATTGATGTCAGTAGATGTCATAAGAAAAGCATTTCAAGCAACAGAAGAAGGGTTTATGTCTCTTGTTACTAAGCAATGGCCAATGAAGCCACAGATTGCAGCTGTTGGGTCATGCGCTCTTGTTGGTGTTATTTGTGGTGGAAGTCTTTACATTGCAAACCTTGGTGATTCTCGCGCTGTCCTGGGAAGTGTTGTGAAGGCAACAGGGGAGGTTTTAGCCATCCAATTGTCAGCGGAGCACAATGCGTGTATAGAGTCTGTGAGACAGGAGCTGCATTCTTTGCATCCCGAGGACCCTCAGATTGTAGTCCTGAAGCATAATGTATGGCGTGTAAAAGGCATTATACAGGTAAGTTTCATCCAAGGTATAAGTTTGGTATTACTTCCGTTGCTGCCAGAGCAAGAGCTTTTTGTGTGTATCTATTTTATGTAGTACCAATTAGGTGTTATATTTCTATTCAAAGTTCCTATTTTGTGGAGCATTTCCATATATTTTGATTCTGCAACACTCTTGACTTTTAAACTTTTTCAATTAAGAGGGCAGAAGCATTCAGTACAAGAGCTTCTCACGGAGGGCTATTCCAAAAAAAAAATTCCTTCCCCTTCATTTTTAAGTGGAGGATCCCTAAACACTGAGGAGAATGTTAGTTTCATTCATAAACTGCGGATGATCTTATGTCTCATGCGTACATAGGCCATGAAGGAGGCAGCTTCTTTGGTGTCTTAAGGAAAGTGGGATAAGTGGCTGTCTATGTCTCCTTAAAAATTCCTCTTCCTCTTCGTTCTTGCTTTCTTCTACTGATTAAAATTGGATCTGAAGCCCGAGTTTGGAGAAATTAGGTTTGTGTTGTGTAGCAGAGATCAATGGAGTTGGTATAAATATGTGAAATACCTTAATTATCACTGTGGCAGTTCTGATAGTTTTTTCTTTACTCAGTAGTTACGATGAAAAGTGATATCATTTATGAGGATCAGTTGGTAAAGACTAATGTGAATCATAATGATTGATTCTTAAAGATTGAAATGAATGTCAACTTTCAGGAGATCAGGGTATTAAGGATGTAACTTTATTTCTTTAAGCATTGCATTGTATGATAGCTTTATATTTGATTCATGTTTCTCTACAGGTAATGATTTTTTGGTTTTCTTTTGCTTTTATTTTCTTGGGATGATAGATTTGCTTTTCATTTTTCTTCCATTCAACTGATGTGGTAAGTGTAAGATTTATTTTTTAATTTTTTGCCTTTTTCTTGTCTTCTCTTTTGCTGACTTTCCTGTAGAAAATATATTCGGAACCTTGGAAGTATCCTAAGAGAAAGACGACACGCTCTCTCTGTCTCCCCCCTCCTCCCCTCTTCCCCCACTCTAAAATATATATATAATGCAGTTTCACTCACTAACATATAGAGTGCAGATATATCTTTATGAATGACAAACAGAAGCGTGACATGATAATCCTAGATAAGATTTGGATGCTTGCAGATATTTGTTGGCTTGTTTGACTTCAGGCATCCTTTTTCTCCAGCGCTTTCCATGATTGCTAGAATCTTTTATCTTGCAGGTTTCTAGGTCTATAGGTGATGTATATTTAAAAAAGGCAGAGTTCAACAGGGAGCCTTTGTATTCTAAGTTCCGCCTCTGTGAGCCTTTCAAAAAGCCGATACTGAGCTCTGATCCAACAATTTCGGTGCACCTATTGCAACCGCATGATCAATTTATTATCTTTGCATCTGATGGGCTTTGGGAGCACCTTAGCAATCAGCAAGCTGTTGATATAGTTCAAAATCATTCACGCAACGTAAGATACCATTTGTATGTATAAATAAATTTATAAGTATATATATAACACTAAATAATTTGTCCATCGATAATTTTAGTCTTCAGGAAATATAGTGGAGGCAATATGCAGGTCAGCCTAGTTATGAGTCTGTCACCTATATTATGTCGAAATTATGCTAGTTCTTTTTACACCAGTGAATGTTTCTCTATCCTAATTTTTAGCATTATTTCCTAGAAGAGGCATTGCTTGAATTAGATCTTCACGATCGTGATCACTATAGTCTTCTTCCTAGTAGTTTGTAGCTGTGTGTGGAATGACGAGTTTGACTCTGAGGTTGATATCGTGTTAAGACATTACATTCAATTACGCATTCCTCAGTCAGGTGTAAGGTCCCCTCCCTTAAACGAAGTATTTCTTCTTGATATTAGGTTATTAGTTCATACAACTTATTGTCTATCTGTGTAGCCTATAAACACGTAGAACTGTCCATCAGGCAGGAGAGAAATAACTGCATCGTTATTGTTTCCATTTCAATCTTATTTTGTACAATGCTTTATTGGAGGCACTCGAATTGGATCCTTTGTTAGTCGCCACATGAGTGTTGCTTTTATGTCGGACAACAAATTCTGTCGTCAAGGTGGAAAATGGAGAAAGAATTTACTTAAGTTGAACTTTATGCAGGGGAGCGCAAGACGGCTGGTAAAAGTTGCTTTGCAAGAAGCTGCAAAGAAGAGAGAAATGAGGTATTCAGACTTGAAGAAGATTGACCGCGGTGTGCGCCGCCATTTCCACGATGACATCACAGTTATTGTTGTCTTTCTTGACTCAAATCTCGTCAGCAGGGCTAGCTCAGTCAAGTGTCCTAATATATCAGTGAGAGGGGGTGGTATAAACCTTCCCCCAAACACACTGGCTCCTTGTGGTACGCCAACTGAATCTAGCAATACCTAGTTAAGCTGTATCGCATGGTCGTCAGTTGTATTATTCTGTGTGAATACCAGGTACCTTCCAGAAGAGATCACAGGAGCAGGCCGTCAATTCTTTAGTCTACAGTGTAAAACATTTAACTGGGGAAACTAAATTTGCATTTAGCTTCTGTGCCAAAAATGGATAGAACTGGAGAAATCCAACTTTTCTAGGTGATAATTATTATAGTTATTTCCTCCGCACCATTCTTACCCTCTTAAAAATGATTTCCTTCGTGCTGCTTCCTTATTTGGTTGTTTCGTTTACTCTGAACCCGCAATGAGAATAGTTTCAGCTGTAGAGTGATTTGTGGTCAGAGTTGTGCAACATGGAAAATCCATATTCGGGCTATTCTCCATATGGAAATAAGTTCGAAACATCAACTGTGGCAGGTAAATTCAGAAGTATTCTCGTTGATATCGTGAACTCTCAACATAAATCTCCTACTGTGAATTTATCAAAAGACCTGTTTTTTTTTTCTGGTTAGTAGCTCAGATTTGAGGTTCCAAAAGAAGGGAGGGACTATTTATAAGAGATGATGCATAATGTTGGTAGAAATTGTATGCTTCTGCAGTTCTGCTAAACTAGTGATATATATACACAATAGGTGGATTAAAGTTTATGTTGTCTAAATTTTTACATATATAATATTAAGGGTTAATGACCAAAATAGTCCTTGGGTTTTATGTCCATTATCGATTTGGTCCTTGGGTTTTCAATTTGGTCACATAAGTCTTTAGGTTATCCTCATTTATCGATTTAGTTCTTCCGTCCAATTCTGTCTCCTCCATACACAGTCAGCTAACGGTGGGCCACGTCACCACCAATAACATCGCGACATGTGTCCGATTTAAAAAAAAAACAAAAAAATTAAGGTTCATGTGTAAAAAAAAATCGAACAGGGGAGAACCCCCCATTCGCCCGACGAAGGGAGCCCAGTCGCCGGAGCGGCTCCCTTGCTCAGGGGTGGCCGGGAGCCACCCACCCCGTCACAGGGCTCCCTCGCGGTGGTGGGGGCTCCCCCGCTCAAGGAAGCCACCCCTGAGCAGGGGAGCCTCGGGGGTGGTATGCGGCCACCCCTCGCGGCTGGAGCCGCCCCGACGAGGGGGAGCCCAGATCTGGGCTCCCTCTCGCCCCACCACCGCGAGGGAGCCTAGATCTGGGCTCCCTGTCGCCGGGGTGGGTGGCTCCCGGCCACCCCTGAGCGGGAGAGCCCAGATTTGTGCTCCCTTCGTCGGGCGAATGGGGGGAGGGTTCTCCCCTGTTCGATTTTTTTTTTACACATGTACCTTAGTTTTTTTATATTTTTTTTTAAATCGGTCACGTGTCCCAATGTTATTGGTGGTGACGTGGCCCACCGTTAGCTGACTGTGCATAGAATTGGACGGAAGAACTAAATCGATAAATGAGGATAATCTAAGGACTTATGTGACCAAATTGAAAAGTTAAGTACCAAATCGATAATGAGCATAAAACTTAAGGACTATTTTGGTCATTAACTTTAATATTAAATAGTGTAGTCTATTTATTAAATTTATTTTTTAATTGCAATATATATTTAGGTAAAGAAATTATTAAAGATTTTAATCTGAAAATTACAGAAGAGTTGATCCCTGCAAGTTTAGTTGCAGTAGGGCATTGGAAAGGGACTGTGGCCCATTCTGAACCCTTCTGTCCCTTCTTGGCTTGTATGAAAAAGAAAAACTGTGCGGTTTTAAATGATAATTTAAGCAAGAGGACACTATGGGCCATTTTTAAATGATATTCATGGAAGTTCTAAAGGGAGACTTCAAAAAGGCCATATGGAAAAGCGAGGAAGTAGGGAATTACGAGGTCGAGGAGGGAGAAAGACCTCCTTTTCTGTCAAACTTGTCAGAGGTTCAGTAAAGAGCATATTCTCGGCTTCTCGCAGACCCATAAAAGAAAACCCGTATTATGTTTCACCTAATTCTCCTATTTTATTGATCCTTGTTCTTAGTGTAATCCAACACAAATGCACATTCCTCAATGCCTTCGTTAGAATATTTTGGACGCGCCCCTTGTGAAAAAAAAAATTAAGAAGAATGAAAAGTCACATCCATAACAAAAAGAAACTAGCAGTTTTAGGATATTAGCATTACAAATTTCTTGTTGTTTATTTAAAGAAATCTCCGTAAGTCGAAAGTGTATTATTTTAAAAAATATATATAATTTGGTAAGAAAAATAATTTCACGCTTCTTCTTTTTTCCATCTTTGGAACCCACGTAGATACATAATTTGGTAAGAAAAATAATGTAAGAAAAATATATGTTACATTTTTTTGTTTCGGTTCAGTTCTAATATTTTACAAGAAGAGAACTGGAATTTCTAAAATCGAAATCGAATATTCTGGTTCGGCATGTGAGTTTATTTGGACCGAAATTTTAGAAGATTTTAAAATTATTTATCATAAATTAACAATAAATGTAAACATTCATCCAAAATTTAGATTTTAAAATAAACATTCAAATAAATGTCATATGTTATACTTTATTTGAGTTTTTTTTTTTGAAAAAACATAACCGAACTCTGAAAATTCCGATTTTGGTTCCAAATTTTCTTAAAAATGATTTTCAATTCCTGTATATATTAAAATTAGCAGTAGAATCGAAAATTTCAATTTTTGCCGAAATTTTTGCTCACCGTTACTAAAAGTTATGCTTTTTAGACTGTCTCCTTGCCCATTTGTCAGGCTGAATTTGGCTCAGCATTGCCTTTGAAGCTATGTGGCACACTATGGCAAGGAGACGAGTTAGTATCTTAACTTTTAATCACTAAATTTATATAAAAATAAGGTTCAAATTATATATATAAAAAATCATATGAACTATCAAAATTTATAAATATTCACAGAACAGATATGGATGTATTTTGATAATTTTAAAGTGAAATGTAGATAAATTAAACCTTTTATATCACATTTTAATGTCAATATAAGTGTTAGAAGTGCTGATTTTTTAATTAATATTATATATAAAAAAATTAAATCAGGAGATCCATTATATTTTGTCTATTCCTGCTTAAATAATAGCGTGCGACTCAGATAAGGAATCTAGTGAGATTCAGTTAATTGAGTTAGCTTAACGAAAGCTGAAAATTTGGTAACGATGTTTTCTATCCAACCTGCGAATCAAAAGTCAGAGGGGGAGGGAGGGGTGGTTAATGGTTAAATTATTAGGGACTGCAAAACCAGGCCATTTATAACCTTCTGTCTCCGTGTGGCGGCCTTTAAAATGACATTGACGAAGCATTTCTGTTTCTTTTTAAAACGCATTAACAAAGTACTCAGATACTTATAAATATCACCACCTGACTCATAAATGGGCCACAGGAACCTTATATTTTCCTATGCCAAACCCACGCCTCTAAGGCCTCAAAATATCTAGGGCCATTGCTAAAGATCTCCCTCGGACGTTCCCGATCTCTGAAGGGACAGCTTCTTGCCGCAGACAGACTTGTCTGTGGTGGTTAAGACAACGATACTTGTCACTTTTCTGCTTCTCTGAACCCTTTCTTGTTCACTTATAAAATATTATCAAAAATTTTCTCTCTCCTAATAAAATAATCTAATATAATCTCTCTTCTATTAAAAAATTACAAAAATTACAAAAATATAAAAAATTACCTCTCTCTTCACCTTTTCACTAAACACAATACCAACATATATTCTCATACCAAAAATATTACAACACAAACACAACCTTAACCCCCACTTCAACACCTACTACATAACGATGCTCAACCATTTGAGAAGTAAAATTGGTTGTTAAAATTTTAGGTACTGAAATAGATGAAAAAGTAAAGAGAGATATAATTTTTATATTTTTATAGTAAAAAGCAGTGATTTTATGAAAAAAATAAATTATATTGTAATTTTTTATTGAGTTAAAATTTTAAAATGTATAAAATTTTAATTTACAAACGGAGCCTTAAAAACCAGAAAACACAATTATCCTTTGATTATTAGTGCTCCTCCCTCCTGAGTTTTTAAAAGAGAAATGCTACACGGTCTTCTGGCGTTCGCCCGAGGTTCTTCTCGCTGACGTGGATCTATTTTTTTATTAGAAACTTAAGACCGGTTCCCTCTCAGTTTTTTTACGCGGTTCTCTTTGATGCCAAAACCGACCGGTTCATCTTACATTCTCTCTCATATTAAAAATTCAAAATTCAAACGCAAGAAAGTTGTTCATCTCACGTTCTCTTTCCATTTTCATTCTCACCGTCCCCTTTCTTTCTCTCGCTCAAAATTTTCCCCTCCTTTCCCCTCCTTTCCCACGATGCTCCCTCCCCATCAAAATGCGAAGTCGATTAGAAGACAACGAGAATATCAAAATCGAAGCCACTATGCTTGATGGGTGCGTCTCTGTTCCTAAGCCTGGAGCTAATAGCTATGGGGAAGATGTACGCCTTCACCTTAGCTTGCTAGTTTCTTCTCAAACTCGGTATTTACTCTCCAACATGCTCTCCGACAAGAATCAGCGGAGACTCAAAAGGAGAAAGGAAATGCTTGTTGCCGGCCTTCGAGGTGCTGGTATTTGCTGTTTAAACAGCAATGCCGGCTTGTTTTGTTGGGTGGCTATGAGGCACCTGCAGAGCTCCGACACATTTGAAGCGGAAAAAGGACTTTGGAAGAGAATTATTTTTGAAGTTGGGTTAAACATCTCTCCTGGGTCTTCTTGCCACTGCTCCGAGCCTGGCTGGTTCCGGATGTGTTTTGCCAACATGTCCAAGGAAACATTGAAGGTTGCAATGCGTCGTATCGCGCAGGGCGCGCGCGACAGCCAATCCAATTTTTTTTTGCTTCAATTTCGTGGTTTTTTGATGTTTCACACTACACTATACACTACGTTCAAAATTTTCAAATGTAACAACCGACGTCCAATCTTTTGTTGCCTTACCTTTTTAGGATAATTGATACAATTGAGTGAAAATGCACTGGATTTACCCCATCCCCCTGCTGTGTTACGGCTGCCTTTTGTAACAACCATGGCCCTGGGGGATTCACGTGGTGTCATTTTTCGTTTTGTATGTAGTATCAATGTAATTCCAGGGTCTTTCTGATTTATATTATGTATAGTTGATTTTAATCATAATAGTTTCGAACGAATGTAGAGCAGCACGGTGAAAATAAAAATCTTTAGCATACATTTGAAAATTTTGAACGTAGTGTTGTGTAGTGTGAAACATAAAAAAACCACGAAATTGAAGCAAAAAAAAATGGATTTGCTGTCGACCCAACCCAGCGCGCAGGACGCGCTCGACAGCCTATATTTGGCTGTCGCGCGCGCATCCTAGCGCGCAGGAGGTGTGCGACAGCCTATATTGGCTGTCGCGCGCTTATTCCTTTTTGCTGCAACTTTTGCAAGAAAACTCTGTTTATCTAACAGTCTCGGAGGTAATTTCTGTGAAGAACAAAAGGAGGCCACTTTGCTATTCTAATGTAACCAAAGGAGGCCATTTTGCCAATATTACAGCAAATCCATTTTTTTTCTTCAATTTCGTGGTTTTTTTATGTAGATTTGCCATAAGCATTTCTGCAGCCTTTATTGTTTGTGGACGGCCAGCACACATGGAGCCCTACGATCAGTTAAGACACTTTGGACTCTGTTTACATTGTCCTCTCATTTCAGTAAAATGTACAACATACATTTATGCAATTTTTCTGTTCTAAATTTTCCCCCTTGTTCTGCTCTCTTGTTTGACAAGTTTCTTTTTTATGCAAAAGAGATAAATTTCCCCCCTTGTCCTGTAATTGTGAGGATATATTTCTACATTTGAAAGTTAAGAACCTGAGGATATATTTCTAAGAATAATCGCCAAAAAGTTACATTGATTTTGAAAGATGAAATTGAGAAAAAAGACGTAGAAATTGCAATAAAGCCATACAACAGGCATCTCTTGCATGCGCAATAACCCAATACATGTGGCTCATGCTCGAAAAAAAGATACACAAACTGATCGACTTGACTATTGGATACTTGACTCGATTGCTACAGCTTGAATATATTCAGTAACTTCAGAAGAATTGATTATTCTGAACAAGATTGCAACAATGTGTTTTATTAGGATTTTGGAAAAGTCCAAGTGTCTAACAAATTTCCCTTCTGATCTCTTGATTCACTAAAGCTTTGTAATGGCAGATACAGGCAAATCGGATCTTGGAGGGAGCTTTAAATCTTCCATCTCCTCATCATTCACCATAGAAAAGTACGAATCAACCATCCCATCACTAATAAGCTCCAATTTGGAGGGTTCCCACTGAACCCAAAACCAGAAACAAGGAAACCAAGAATATGGAATTAGCCAATTAAACCGACAGAAATCTGACGTGAAATATAACAAAAACAGAATGTCTGACAACCTTTGGGTTCTTATCCTTATCCATAGAAAAGCTCTACAGCCCTGCAACCTGGAAAAGAACACCCCTTTAATCAAAGCTAATATGTTGTGAGCTCCGAACATTTCACCAAGAGATCTCAATCTAAAAATGGTTTGAATACTTTCTGCATATGTTAAAAGATATTTTTTTCAACAAAGAAAGCAATGATGATCATAAAGAAAGAAGAATATGCTGCCATCAGGATCATTTACAATGCAAAAGTTCACAGAGAAAACTTTCATAATCATTGACATTCGTTGACGACTTCTAGACCTCTCCCCCTTAATCTCCTCCAAGGATTGAATGTGAGATAAAGTCTCAATGTATGATCGAGTCCCTCTTACATGCTATTCAATGACCCCCCAATGCTTCTAGGAATATAATTATTTACACCACCACGGTCAACTCAGTCATTAGTGTGAGCTTAACATGAGCAGAATAAAGCAGGACTGTCAGATATAGCGAGAAATAATGGACAGTTCTCAAAGACTCAAAAGCTCACCAAATTCTTCTCCTTCTGGAACAGAACTGACCGCCTCATTCACAAATCCTATCCACACAACCAACGCCTAAATAGTACACATGAAAATGACTAAATCCCATCTTTATCGGTAAACCCAAGAAGATAAACCTATAGCAGTCATGGGAAACCACCTGGGAAAAAGGAAACAGTCCAGATAATCATATGAAAATCGTAGAAGGCTAACCTTTTACCTCATAAAACTTAGGCTGGATCTAAGGTACTCCATCTCAGAGTCTCTGTATATATGGCTATTTGTTACTCTTCTTCTTCTTATTCCGGTGACCAAACCCAAGAAAAAATCATGAATAACCATCAGTCACATACAGATGGAACTTACCAGTATCCGAGTCTCTGTATATATGACTGTTTGTGATTTGGAGGATTTCGAACTCTCTAAGCATAGGGAGATGAGAACTGCTAGGGTTTGTGAAGATAGGATTTCCAACTCTCTAAGCAGGGGAGATGAGAACTGCCAGAGTTTGTGAAGCTAGGATTTCGAACTCTCTAAACAGGGGAGATGAGAAATGCTAGGTTTGATTTTAGATTGTGATTTGGAGGATTTGAGATTTTGAGAGAGAGACGGAGAGTGAGACGTGCTTTGTTTTGAATCGGGGAGAGAGTGAGTGAGAGAGAGAGAGGAAGGTGTTTTCATTCGAAATCGACCGGTTTCATCGGTTTAGGTTTGCGAGCAAGCCGGTCTATTTGATGGGTGCAACAGGTCTGTTTTTTCCAAATAAAAAAAGGCATCCACGTCGGATGGGAGGACGGGAGGCGAACGCCAGAAGACAAAGTAGCATTTCTCTTTTAAAAAAAGGAGGAAACGGACATAAAAGAATAAAAACAATACCACCGCAATGACATCTCTCTCTGTCTGCTCTCTTTATGCAGCGATCAGTGTGTCCTTTAACCAGTAATTTACTACTAAGTTTGACTCCTCTTTTTACTCAACTGGCTTACCTCTGTGTGAACTGTGGGCACGATGGCCAGGGCCCAGGCTACTAATAAGGGTGTGCCTCGTGTAAAAAAGGTTGCCCATTACCTGGTTTTTCTACCTCGCAATCCATGAATTGATTTGCAGTCTGCATCGTACGTGTATGGCGCAAGACAAATGCAGGAGGGCAAACATCTAACCAATTCAATTCCAGTACCTATATGCTATTATTGCACCGCACGGTTCACCATTTTTAACACTAAAAGCATTGATCTTACTCGAACATCAAACGCACATACAAAGAAGCTTGTGAGCCTTCATGGCCACGGCCCAGGTATGACCACATCCATGGAGGATCACTACACCGTGGACGGTGGTGGGGAGTTAGGAGATAATAATGATCGGCGATAATCATGAGTTCAAAATGACTGTAAACGCTCATAAAAAGTGTCCGATTAAAATTTCGATGAAATGGAGCAAAATAAGTAACAAGATGTTTTCTCCTCTCTTATTCGGTTCGCCTAGAGCTCGAGTGCATGCATATTTATCTGCTTGATTTATACGCGAAATTGCTTAGACAAATACAAAAGACGCATATATGTGTTTTCTATTTTTAAAGCCGAAAATGGAGTGTGATGGTCGTCTCCCAACTAGTTTTGACTTTTGATTACAAATTTCCAAACACAAGAACGCCTTCCTTCTCTCTTTCTCGAGCCCCTACCTTCTTACGCCAATACGCTCTATGGTTCTGCTTGACTGACTTCTGTGAGCCAATAATTTAAGCTTAAAAATTTAAAAATTTAAGTTTAATAATAAATAATTCATCACATATTTTTTTATTTTTATAATACTTATTAAAAAAATTTTATTTTTTTACTTTTTTTTTACTCATTCTTATAATATATCTTTACTTTATAATATTTTCTAAATTCTAATATCCAAAATTTCAACCTCGAAATAACTAGCACTTTCTCTGTCATATCTTTACTCTCCCTTTTCATATGTTTTGCTAATCTCACCGCTAAGACGTTTTCTCCTTTAGCAGTCGTCCCTCCGAGCAAAATTATTGTTTGGTGAAAAGGAAACTTTTTCTTCTACAGAATATTTCGCCTGCGAAGTCTGAGAGTATGGGCGAGTGTTAGCCAGTAGGCAATCTGGTAAGGGAGATGAAATGAGTAGCTCTGAGTGGGCTGCTCCAAAACTCCACGTTGCTTTAAAACCCCAACAAATGCCTGTGTTTGTCTCTCGTTTCTCTAAAATTTAAAGCAAACACATTCGGACCATTCGGGGAAAACCGAACCTCCTTTTTATGAGAAAAGATAACCCAGATTCCTCCAAAAAAACTACCTTTTTCTCACTTCAGCCCATTTACTGAAAAGCAGCGTCAACCTCACCCACTAGCTAGGAAACAAGAAAGACCTCCAACTGCACCTTGGGAAAACATGGGATGTGTTGCTTCTAAGCTGGAGGATGAAGAGGAAGTAGTATCCATCTGCAGAGAGAGGAAGCGCCAGCTGAAACTTGCTGTGGAGAGAAGACATGTTCTTGCAGAGGCACATTGTCGGTACTGTCAAGCTCTCTATGCCGTAGCAGCAGCCATAAAACTCTTTGTTGCTCGTCACTCTTCTCCTGCTTCACCTTTCCTCATCACCTTTCCACCACCTTGCCCTCCTTCTCCACCTACTGATAACGTCATAACAAACCCAACGTTCCTTCAACAAAGTCCTTCTGAGTCCACCACCCATGAAGCCATTGCTTGTGAGTCATGTGGATCCTCAACCTCTTCAGACTCGTCTGAGGAAGAAAGGGAGGAAGAAGCAGAAAGATCAGAAAGCGTTGAACAGCGCTGTGGGTACTTTTATATGCAAATTCCATCACCATTAATGCCATCACCGCAGAGAGATTTTGGGTGGGATTTCTTTAATCCTTTCGATAACGTCAGACCTGAGGCTATGAGCGGGTACCAAAGGAGCTCAGATGATGATTTGAGGGTCGTCCGGGAAGAGGAAGGGATTCCAGACCTTGAAGAGGAAGGGCTTCCAGACCTAGAAGAGCAAGAAACCAAGGTGGTGGCGGTTGAACATAATGGAGATGCGGAGCATGAGACCGGGGTTGAGGTGGTGAAGGGAGTCGATGGTGCTAATGTGAATCAGGGAGAGCAGAAGGGCCTTACGGCTATTAATACCCCAGCGACAGGGAGAGAACTGTTGGATGCTCTGAAGGATATTGAGGATCATTTTATTAGGGCTTATGATTCTGGCAAGGATGTCTCCCGGATGTTAGAAGCCAATAGAATTTTTCTGCAGTCTAACTTGGAGGAAATAAAAGGTGGGTCTATGTTTCTACTTCACGTTTTGCAAGTGGTAAGGTTTTCATATTTTATCTCTACATTGGTCCTATCTTGCAACACAGTTTTTCTACTATCTGCATTCTGCAGTGTGGTCCGATGAGAGAATGACCTGAAGTTTTTACTGTTCCAGATTTTGATTTTCTAAAAATAATGGTATTCTTTTTTTCCCCGTATTACTTTTGCATGTATCTTATGTTGGATTGCAATCCTAGTTCATCTGCAATGTAGTTCAGAGGACATTAGGCGTGAAGCGGTTTGATCTTATAATTTCTAAAAATTCCACCTTTGGCTGCCTTACGCTGGGCCTGCATGACCCTTGGTTCTTTTTGGGTTTTGGCTTGTCCTTTCGGTAGTCCCACTACCGCTTTTTCGTTATCTTTTGGAAACAACTAACCTTGTTTCCTTGTTTAAAAAGTTTTTCCTCTTTCTGTTAATTGCTCTCTAAATCTTCTTTCATTCCTTTTGATGATTGATTTCAGAGCGTAGTTATGCGCTCAACAATCTAAGTATCTCCTTTTTCACGAACTAACTAAAAGGTTTTGAAGAATGTCTCCCCTCCACCTTCCTTTTCTTCCAGAACCAAAAGTAGCAAAGGAAAGGAGAAGGTATCCACATGGTGCAAATACATATAACACAACTTTCCTGACTAATGTAATATGTCTTCATCGTAAGTATCACGTGTAAGATCGAATGATCGGCCTTGATTTTGCTTGTAGATGCACATCAATTTGACCTATTCCTTATGCTTGTGTGATTAATTAGGAGTTCAGTTCTCTTGGTTTCTGATATATTGGACCTCGGCATCTCTCTTTTGTTTGTCAGAGGGCTGGAATAACTTTTTACGGTGCATATCCCATCTTTATTATATATGGGTCTAACACTTGCTCTGCTGTGATTAAATTCGTAAAAAATCTCCAGAATTTGCTTATGAACATCTGCTCTAAGAAGCATATATCTATTAACTATTTACAGATGTAATATATCTCCTGTGCAGAAAATTCAACAAAACTCATTCAAGCTATTACATGGAACCGGTCTACTTCATCTAAGCCTTCATCATGTAAGAGTCTTGTAGCAGCCAGTTCCAAAAGTTCCTCAACATGGATGGAGTTTAGGAATGACCTCTTCGATGACTATGGAGGAATGGCATCAGGAAGCCATTCACTAACTTTAGGCAGACTATATGCTTGGGAGAAGAAGCTGTATGAAGAAGTGAAGGTAAATTATCCTCTCTCAAGACTTCACTACTATAATCCATGTTTCACTAAAATCCGGGTTTTATATGATACATCTGATGCAAATTGACATAAAACACTTCAATTTCATTTTTTAACAAGAAAAGTATCGATGATTTGGCAAATACTGCTTAGATCTCAGATCTAAAATTGTTCAGATTTCGGCTTCTTTGATTTTTTTTTTTAAAATCAGCAGCTTTAGATCCTGCTTCATATGCGTTCCTAACTGCTGTCTTGTGCTATAGAGCCAATGAGGTCACAGAAACCCAGAAACGTAACATTCTCAAGGTCAAATCCTGTGTTAATAGGATGTCTATCTTAGATAAATTGATTGCGGATTACAAAGAAACTGGGGAATAATGAAGACATTTCTTAATTTCATGGAGAACATGACTTTTTGCAGGCAAAAGTGAAGAGATATCTATGCTACGTAATCCTTTGTTGGAATGTTGCAAGTGGTTGCCTCCCATGAATAATTGTTTAAATGTTGACTAGATTTTGTATATTTTTGCATGAATTTGCAGCTAAATTTGTGATGACTACTTAAAATCATTTTCTTTTGGAAACTGAGGGCTTCATGAACATGTGTATTTTGGTAATCTATGCTGCAAACAGAAATTCTCAACTAACTAACAACACATTTAAATTGCCAATGTCCAACCCTATTGATGGGGCTTTGATTTGATGTTTCCAGTTCTGTCATGAGAACAAACTTGATCAGGTACTGAAAGCTTGCTAAATTTGATGGTCACTACAACCTTGACAAATGAGGTAGAACAGTTGTGCTGCCGATGTTAGAACAGATTTCATCATGTTAACAATACAATCTTAGTGCCCAACTCTGGTTGTCCAGTATATTCCATATTTGAATTTAAATCTTAACAAACCAAGAAACTATAAAATGTGATCATATTTCTTCAGTATCTACTTCCAGTAGTTGACATGTACTTTTCCCTTAGGCTGGAGACAACACACGGAAAATTTATGAGAGAAAATGTTCGAGGCTGAGAAACCAGGATGTCAGAGGAGATGAACTCACTCTGGACAAAACCAGAGCTGCAGTAAAAGATTTATATGCAAGGATCTTGGTTGCAATTCGAAGTGCTGAATCAATCTCAAAGAGGATTCAGAAACTGAGAGATGAAGAATTGCAGCCTCAAATTTTTGAACTGTTGAAAGGGTAAGGGTGTAAGCCTTAACGAAACCAGCACACTCAAAAGTTAAAATTTCTGGCTTTCCCTGGTTTTATTGATTTCCTTTTTGCTAGTGCAGTCTGATGCGAACCTGGAAAATTATGTTGGAATCACATGAAACCCAGAATAAAATTCTTTTTGAAGTAAGATCTTTTACTTGCCCCACCTTTGGAAAATTATGCAATGATTCTCACCGACTAGCAACGCTTCAGCTCGAGGCTGAGCTTCAGAACTGGCGCACATGCTTCATGGAATATGTTGTGGCACAGAAAGGGTATGTAGAAGCTCTTTACGGCTGGTTAGCAAAGTTGGTTGGCCCTGAAGTTGAATTCTACTCTAGGGGCAGGAATTCAGCTGCTTCATATCAGGTCAATGGGCCCCCATTGCTTGTTATCTGCCATGAATGGTTATCCTTCATTGATAAATTGCCAGATAAAGGAGTAGCCATTGCATTGAAAAGCTTCACAAAGGATGTGAGAGCTCTATGGGTTCAGCAAGGGGAGGAACAGCAACAAAAGAGGAAAGTTGACAATCTAGCGAAAGATCTCGATAGAAGGATTTTAGCATTCCAGAAGGTAGAGGGCAGGTTTCTTGAATACAAGCTTACAGAACAAAGGTCAGAGTCAGAAGCAGAACATCATCATGAACACTTAACTGAGAAGAAGGATCAGTTGGATTCATTGAGAAGGAAGTTGGATGTGGAGAGGGAGAAACACCACAATTGCATGCAAGAAACACAAAGGATTACATTGAATGGACTTCAAACT
Organism: Myrica gale; assembly: GCA_963930655.1. Classification (NCBI taxonomy): domain Eukaryota; kingdom Viridiplantae; phylum Streptophyta; class Magnoliopsida; order Fagales; family Myricaceae; genus Myrica; species Myrica gale. Next base: position 7,264,078 of record OZ005606.1, on the reverse strand, counting down.
GGGTTTTCAACAGTTTTTGAGTCGCTTGTAGAATTCTCTAAGGCTTCTCAAAAAATGTACTCTGACCTTGTAACCTGCAGTGATAATGCCGAGAAAGCTGGAAACCTATCATATATAGAGGACACCAGTGTTGAAGACAATTGCAGCAGATAATATACAATGCAAAAAAGGGGCTTCGAGAATATAGAATGTATGATTATATAAGGTGTCTGTATATTATATTGTGTCAAAGCAGCTCGCTGAGGCACATTTATTTATATGCTTAGGAGACTTGAATCGACAATTGTCATTATTAATGACTGGTTGCGCATGATTTTTTTTGCAAATCGTGTAAATTTCCTGCTTTCCTGTCATCCTTGGCAAAAGAACCAAAAAGTGGAGAGGGGAAATTCTTGTAAGAAATGGAACTTCGAAAGTCTAATTCTATGAAGTGTTTCGTGACAAGTCCTAGAAAAGCCTTGTGGTTGGTCTAAATGGCCCGGGTTTCCTGGGAAAATGTTAATTTCAACACTTGTTGCGTGAAGGGTGTACACCATTTTATTGATATTTTTTTATCTTGAAATAGTCATCTGTGCCGTTGACACTGAGTTAACGTTATACGATATTACAGCTTAACCATATTTGAGACTCAAAAGTCAAAACCATATAAATCCCGCGGATTTCTCTCTCCTTCCCCCTTTTCCATGTCCGTCTGCTTGTGGGCGCGCGCACTCGCTATCTATTGAAGAATAAAGATAATAGACCATCTCAAAGAGTTTTAACATCTGCATATCATGAATTGCTTGCTTAGAATGATGAATCTGTTCGCAACAACAGTGCATGAACTGCGACAGGTGATTGAAATGGTGCATCTCAGCATCATCACAAAGTAAATTTGTTACATGCAGCATCCTAACCTCGAAAAAATATTTTCTATTATGATAAGCTCGTATAGCAATAAAATACACTTTCATGTTCAATAGATAGTCAAAAGATTCAGTTCCTTGAATCATCGAAGCTATGATTAGCTATTATAATCTGCGCGCAACTTCTTGATTGATTCAAGTTTCACTACATTGTTTGGAATTTTTGTACAATATGCAATGATACACATCCTAAAAAAGGTCGGGTATGAACATGCAAATGAATAATTACAAATTGCACAATTTCAATTACAATTACAATCTTCTCTTAGCCTACCGTAGGTACAGGGAGACCAGCAATTGAGAAACGAGTATAAATTCGCTTATTACAGCAGCAGGGGAGTGTATGCCTACAAATGGGACAACCTCGACCTGCAACCAGCTCTCAACTGCAGATCCCACCACGGCACCAGCGACAAGCCCACCTATAGTAATTAAAGTAGCCTTCCCTGCATATGTGAATAGCAAAACACTCAAATATTTTCAAGTAGCCAAAACTAAAGATAGGAAATTTTCATTCTCTGAAGCCTTGACATCAAAATCACCCCCCCCCCCCCAAAAAAAAAAAAATAAAGCGCAGGAGTCCAACTCAATGGCTGAATCATGCTTGAATCCACAAGGTTAAAAATTTTGTAGCCCTTAATTGCTTTAGAAGTGGAAACCAACACTAAAAGTAATGGTGATTACCTCTTTATTAACATGAAGATCCATTTTCTTCCTTTTGCAGGATCACCAAATGCAACCAATTGACAATTGGTGATACCTCTTCATTAACTGGAGATCCACTTTTTATTTTATTAAGACCACTAAGCTCAAAACTCAACCAAGATAACAGTGACAACACCGTAACCAGGACTTTATCCGACCATATATACAGAATCAAACTCCATAAATATCTCAAAAATATTGTATCCCTACCTACATTGTTGCTACTCCGGAGGTCAATCATTTTACTTGCCTTTCCTTAGACAACAACAAAGTGACCTCACAAAAAGTCAGTTATTTAAGCTAATGGAGAAGATGCACCAAAACATTAGACTACCTTAAACAGACTCAACCACATAATGGAGTATGGCCAATGCTAGCAACATTTGAATGGCAGGTTCCACTCCACAGCTTGAAGCCTTGCTTCATTAATGAGAGACGGGAAAGCAATTTAGCGGCTATCATTGTATAATCGTATGCATAAATCACTTACCAAAACTTGATAACTAGTTTCCAAGTTCACCGAGCTAATTTACCAATAGAGTTCTGAACCCCCATCATCCCTCTTTCCCTTCCTCTTTCTTCCCAATAATAGCAATCCATACGGAAGTTATATTGTACAGTGAATATGCAAAAACTTCCAAGGAACTTCAAATTTCTTGAGGACAAAATTCCCTTGAATCCTTAGATGATTATGCAAGTAGACCATACAGATATAACAAAGCTCCTTACCTAACTTAACTTTCCTTTTGGTCATGAAATACAAGGAAGCTCCAAAGCTACTTGCCAAGATCAGTCCAGGAACATCAGCCCCAGCATATGGTACTTGAGAAGATTCCGAAGCTCCGTTGATATAGGTTAGGACCATTAAAGCCCCATATACACCTGCTTGTATGCCCAAATCACCACCTGATGGTGTTTCAACTGAAACGGATACGTTCTTCGCTGTAGCTTGGAACCACTGAGGCATTGACCCCATCCCAGGAGCACTTACAGGTTTAACATCAGCATAACGAATGCCACTGTTCACAACTTTTCCCGCTCGCCGCTGAGTTAAGCTTTGCATAAGCAACATATCATATGCAGCCTCTACCTAAAACACATTTGACCATTAATAACCATCGAAAATTTAAGAATTCCACGAGGATCTTGATCCGACGAAACAAATATTAACACGAACCCAAATTTCGTAGTTAACTATTTTATAAAGAATACGCATGTGAAACCCCATCCAGAACAGTGCAATGTCTTCTTTGACAACCCACTAGCTAGACTCAGTAACAAAACAACCAGAGGAATTAGATATGACTCTTATTGCAATCTACACGCTCCAAAATTTATCAAGTGGTAAGTGAAAAATTTCTAAGCTCAAAAAAAAAATCCAAAGCCCGAAATCTGCAGATTAGATTTATGCTTCTAGAAAATTACAAAGATAACACCTTTAAGAAAATCTCTTTTTCCCCCCTTTTCTAATTGGACGGTGAAAGCAAGCGCAGGGTAGGAAACCTGTGCAATCGCTTCCTTGTCATCCTTACAAGTGGCGAGGATCGAGTTCTTGGCGCGGAGTATGTCATCGAAGGAAGCTCCCTCGGAGACTCCAAGGAGCTTGAGGGCGTTCTCCAAGGACATATCGAACGGCACCGAGTCGTCGGCTTTCGAGCCGGCTTGGACCCGCGTGCGCCGGGAGGGTACGGCCTCAGTACTCACGCCTCGCCATAGTTCGCTCTTGGTGTGCCTTCCAGTGTGCGCCGCACTCGGCCACCGGGAAGGTGGCCTAGTGGAGAGCGAACCGGCTGTGAAGCGGTTGGGCCGGACGGAGAGAGTGGCAGCCATTTCGGGAGAAACGTGAGGCTATAGTGCAGTCAGACGGTTAATCTAGAGGCTGATTTGTCCGAAAGGCTGTGTGTGTTATGGTGTGGACTGTGCTGTAAGTGCTCCTTAAGCGATGACCGTCCGATAGTAATACTATCGACCAAAGTATGATCATCGAGCGGGTTTCTTTTGGTTTTTCTATACCCCTGCTTTTTTTTGCAAATTAAAAAATGTTTCCACTTGAATTGTAATTATTTTTTGGGTAGAGTATAAAAACAGTCTATGTAGTTTTAAGTTTTGACAAATTGGTCCTTGTAGTATGAGGTTATACTGTATCAGTCTCTGGAGTAAGCATCATGTAACAAAAAGATCCTCCTGTTAGATTGTCGTCAACCCACTTAACCGGTCAAAGCTTCCGGGAGGACCTTTTTGTTACATGATGCGTACCCCAGGGACTAATTTGTCAAAAGGTGATACCCTAGGGACCTACAAATTAGTCCTTGTGTTATCACATTTTGACAAATTAGTCTTTGGGGTACGCATCTTGTAACAAAAAGGTCCTCCCGAAAGCTTTGACTGTTAAGTGGGTTGACGACAATCTAACGGGAGGACATTTTTGTTACATGATGCTTACCCCAGGGACTAATATGTTCAACTTGAAACCACAGAGACCAATTTGTCAAAACGTGAAACCATATGGACTGTTTATGTACTTTACCTTTGTTTAGAGTAAATTACTCTACCAGTCCCTGGGGTATGACTGATTTCTAGATTGGTCCCTAGGTTAATTTTTCTCCTGCAGGGATCCCTAGGGTTTGGAACATTTCTCATGTTGGTTCTCCGTTAGATAAGATAACGGATTTTACCTACGTATCTAAGGGAGAACGCGTCAGAACCACTTAAGTAATGACATGTGTCATTTTTTTTGCCATCTCAGTAAAAAAATTGACAAATAAATGAGAAATCCAGATCCCACAACCTTCTCAGCTCCTCGTCCTCAATCGTCAACTCCGCCAATGTCAGGGCCTTCACCACCACTCTCTTCTCTCTGCTCCTCACCCCCTCTTCAGCTGCTTCGTTTCTTAACTAATAGAAATTTCAGCTCTCCGTATTGGTCAATAATCCACCACCAAACATCATTTATTCTGAATCTTACCTGAACTGATGAGGAATTACAAAGAAAGTCCATCCTATTCTGTATTGTGACAGAAACATCTGAAATATCCAAAAATTAACATATATACAACTCCATTAATCTAAGTCCACAATTGGACTTTAGGCAGACCTCTAGTAGACAACAATTTTTTTTTAAGATGAAGGTATGAAAATGGAGAGAACTTAGCCCAAACAACAGGGTACGAAGCGAGGCTTACCTCAACAGATAGTACAATTCCAAAAGGCTTAAACATTTCAAGCAGCTCCGCAATGTCACGACTCGTTGGAAGATTACGTAGTCCACATTTGTATTTCTTCTCTCTCCGTTAATTCCTTTCCTAACCACTGCTTCCTCTTCACCCGCGATACCCAAAACCCTTAAAACCCTAGCTCTGGTAGTACGCCCCACCACAGAAGAACACGAGATTCTCAGGTAGGACCACTCGATCGAGGAAGGGAAGAACGAGTAGGAGCACAAAATGAACCGTTTAACTGCACCATTACCGGCACCAGGTCTGCTGTCAGGCAAACAAGTAGAGGAAGGGCTCAAACTATTGAAGCAAGTGATCGCCATAGCTTATTAGAAGCTAGTGCAGTAAGTCCCCGACACTGTATTGCCGTGGGAGAGAGATGAGGAGAAGTTGAAGAGGGTGAGGAGGACGAGGAGCTGAGAAGGTCGAGGGGGTATGAATTTCTCGTTTATTTGTCATTTTTTTTACTGAGGTAGCAAAATAAAATAACACGTATCACCACTTAAGTGGTTCTGACGTGTTATTTGTCAGACACGTAGGCAAAATCCGTTATCTTATTTAACGAAGGACCAATGTGAGAAACGTTTCAAACCCCAAGGATCCCTGTAGGAGAAAAATTAACCTAGGGACTAATCTGAAAATCAGTCATATCCCAGGGACTGATGAAGTAGTTTATCCCTTTTTTTATAACATCCACGTTTGTCTCTTTTAAAAAATTGTAACGTAATAAAATAAATTTTTTATATTATAATAAATATAAAAAATTATATTTTGGCGTCACGTGATACAACCAAAATCAATTGTCTAGTGATAAGTGTTAAATTATAAGATAATAACTGACAATTTCGTGAGAGCTAGATGGGTGTTATTGAAATTGGTAAGTACTAGCTTGAGACGCATAAAAATCTAAAAGAATCCAATTCAGCAATCTTTTAAACTCTTCATTTCTCTGTACTCTTCGATCAACTACCTGAGCTCCAGAATTCCAACCACGCTACTGATGACCAGCACTGTCTCACTGGTGTAGCGTGTCCTCACCTTGGCTACACACTGTAGACGCCCCTTGCTTGTGGCCAGGACTCTTCGCCGCACCCAAAAAATCTCTCCCCAAACTTCACTTCCTCTTTGGTCCTTGGTCTCTCCGGAAGTAACTGAATATCGGCTGAAAGCCGTTACTGTCAGGTAACACGAGATGTTGGCTACTTGGAGGGTCACACTCGCTCCTTGCTTCTCTGGGAACAGATGTGGAAGTGGGTTCCGTTGCAGAGCTAATGCTTCTCAGAGTCATGCAAATGGAGGCCAATACAACAAGGAAAAGAACAGGAAGAAGGTAGTAGTCGTTGGTTCTGGCTGGGCTGGCCTTGGCGCTGCTAATCATCTCTCCGACCAGGGCTTCGATGTCACCGTTCTTGAAGGCAGTGTAGACGATGTCGGTCTCCGCGGTAATGGCATGTGTTTTTACTTCTTTTCTTTGCGCTCAACATTCTTCACGGGAATCTTCATTTGTTGATGCTTAAGATTTTCAGTACGTATCTTGTTGTCTTTTAACTATATCATTTCCGAGCAATTCTAATCTACCGAGAAGGTTTTTACGGGCATATTGGGTACCTGAACAGTTCTAATGGTGCTGGACGGAAGTCGAAGAGCTGTTTTGGATGTTTTTTTTGTCATGTTCATATGGATGCTTCTCAAGAGCTAACTTGGTTATGATAGATGATCCTACTCTGTAGGTTATTGGCATCCTTATCAGAATGTATTTAGCCTTGTGAATGAGCTGGCTATTAAGCCCTTCACGAACTCCACAACATCTGCACAGTACTCAGGGGAGGGGTTAGAGGTAATTCCTAATTAACATGTTGCCTTTTAACTTGTTTATGAGCCTTCTTGTCAAAGAATAACATTAAAAACTCACAATATATTATCTCTCTCAACAACCTCATTGAGCTCGAGGTAATTGGCCTTTGAATTTTATTTTAACATAAAGATGGTCATAGCGCAGGTCGAATTTCCAATATTCAAAGATTTGACTCAATTGCCTGCTCCACTGGGAACATTATTCTACACACAAGTATGCTGGCACTATATCCTTTTTTAAATCTCATTTGTCGGAAAAGCATAGTTATCTTGTGTACATTAATGATCTTTACATTATGCAGTTTGCTCGGCTTCCGTTGGTGGATAGGCTAACATCACTTCCTTTAGTAGCTGCAGGTACAGCCTCTGATTGAAGTATAGATTTTGCTATTAGTTGAGCAATGAATTTATCGACTCTGAAAGCAGAGCAAAGCCTCATGATTTGACTTCTATTTTGTGATGGGATATTACCACCACTTGTTATCTTCTTTGTATTTTTTTCAGCTTAGAGTGGTCTGCTGACAAAATCACAAGCTGTCACACCTGGTTTTTCCATCTTAATGCAATAGGACCCCGCTACTCTTTGTCACTATAAGTACTGATCACATTTTCAACAAGTTGCTAATATAATATTGAGCATTCAGCGCATGTAAGAGGACTTCAATGTCCTTCATCAACATCTGTTGCATCTGGAAGCTACAAACAGCTTTAGATGCCTCGTAAGATCATTGTGTAACTCAATGCTGTGTTTGGAATTCTTCTGCGAGTTGCCACAAATCACAATAGGGGTTACAGCCAACATGAAACGAGCTACAGCTAAAATGGATTTCTTTACTTTCTGTCTCTTATTCTTTTTTAGTAGGTACTGTTGTTATTCTTCATATGTTATGCCATATCTCAATTCCATTCCTTAGATTCTGATATCCTGAATTCACTGATTGTCTCAAGAATGAAAATTGTATCTGTAGTCAAGGTGTATCTTTTTTTTTTTTGGCAAGTATAGGCAATTTAAAGGAAAATTATTAAAAGTGGGTCTCCATTGCTTGTTATTTCTTTTGCTCATCTCCACCTTTTGGTTGTAGTTATTGACTTTGACAACACTGACACTGCCTGGAGAAAGTATGACTCAAGTAAGAACCTCTATACTTGATTAGCTTGTCATCCCTGTGAATACAATCAATGATGTATTTCAAAGTGGCTTATGTATTGGTTTAACTATTAGTCACTGCAAGGGAGCTTTTTAAACAGTTTGGCTTCTCGGAAAGGCTATATCAGGATGTTTTTGGTCCATTGCTTCAAGTTGGCTTATTTGCTCCAGCAGAGCAATGTAGTGCTGCTGCAACTCTTGGGCTGCTATTCTACATCCTCGGCCACCAGGTATGACGGATTGAGTTTCATGAAAGAAAAAAAATCCATGATTCTCCTGATCAATCTATTAAAAATCTTTTACTTAATACCTATGTAAAGTTTTTCATTGCATATCTTATGGGACTAGAGATGGTGTCAGATTCATTTCTCCTTGTATGTCATGAGGACAAATACTAATGCTGCATCTAGGATTACTTCATGTTCAACCACTAGAACATTGCAACAGTGTGCACTATCAGAAGTTATGCTCTAATTTTTTTGTTTAACCTTTAAAGTTTTGTAAACTCCTTGGAAGACATAATGTAACATCCATACTTCTGCATCATTGTTTCTTACATTTTCTGATGTTTTCTTGGTCTGAAGCCATTTTACGTTTGGTGGATGGTTGTAGAAAGATTTTGACGTGGTGTGGTGTCGTGGGACAGTCAAAGAGAAGATTTTTGAGCCGTGGATAGATGTCATGAGGACTAAAGGTTGTGAAATTCTGGAGGGAAGAAAAGTGACAGATTTGATCTTTAATGAAGAAACAAGTTGTATTTCAGAAGTCGTATGTGGCACAGAGGCATTTAATGCTGATGCAGTTATCTTGGCTCTTGGAATTTCCAGACTCCAGGAACTTGTCAAGAACAGGTGCATAGTTTCAGAATTTTGTTCATTAAATAAGCTCTCTTTGTATCTGTTATTCCCTTCAAATAGAGTTTTTACTTAGCATGCCATTGTTCGATGCTCCATGTTGACCCAAAGAAGCATAGGTGAGTAGTGTTACGACCAGAATGCATCTAGACTCATCTTATCAAAACCATTTGGGATCATGCTTTCGGCAAATATGTGTTCCTACTTAAAAATATTAAGCAGGATGTTAAAGCATTAGTTAAACCTACTCTTCCTATCTTTTCCTAACTGGAAATTAAGCTGTTTAGCGCAGTGCTATGTACAAGGGAAGAGTTTCTGAAGGTTTTAAACTTGGCTAGCATCGATGTAGTCACTGTTAAGCTCCGACTTGATAGGAAGGTGAGTGCAGGGCAGTCCCTCTTTCTAACTATACTTTCTTACCATTATACATGTTGTTTGTCCTTATGGTACAGGAGATTGCCTAGAGCTGATAGGTTAAGAACAGAAACTATTGATTATTATTACCTGAGGAAGCCAGATTCAGTTTGTGCATTTCCATTGTTTAATTTAGTTTCCTGTGCTTAACGTCCCATGTTATGTTATGGGAATTCTCACATCCACCTTTGCAGTCAATGTAGTAACCTTGGATTCTGCAGGCTCCTTTTATATGGTACAAGTTCTTTCCTTGTGATAAACTCTAAACTTTTGCAGGTGAAAATTCCGAATGCAAGTAACATTTGCTCTGGATTTGATGATGCATATGGATGGACTTTTTTTGACTTGAACATAATTCACGACGAGCATAAAGATGATCCGGTAACAGTCCTACAAGCTGATTTGGTGAGTTTCGCATATTTTTTTCCTATTCGATCTAATAAGAAACGGAAACAAAATTTACATCTGACGGTTTATCATTCTTTTGTTCCGAAATATCCTGTTTGCAGTATCATTCCAATGAGCTATTGCCGCTGAAGGATGAGGATATAGTTGCAAAAGTGATGTCCTACCTCTCAAAATGCATCAAGGACTTTGAGAATGCTACTGTGACGGATAAGGAGATAGGACGATTTCCACAATCTTTGACTCACTTTTTTCCAGGTAGTACAAGGATAGTTCAGTGGGTCTAGTTCTGTTCACAGGTTATTTTAACTCCATTTACCTTTGTGTCCATCTCCTTTTTCGTTATCTCAGTTGCATTGTTACCCTTTGTAGGTTCATACAGGTACATGATGCGCGGGGCTACATCTTTCCCAAACTTATTCATGGCTGGAGACTGGATCATAACCCGACATGGTTCCTGGTCACAGGTTGATTCAAACTGTTCCCTTCCCTTTGCTGATTTGAGCGTAAATTACAGACCATGTGAAAATATGTTACAAATGAACGTCATTGACAGGAGAAAGCCTATGTCACGGGACTTGAAGCAGCCAACCGGGTAGTAGACAATCTTGGGGAAGGAAGCTTTGCGAAAATAATACCCGTAGAGGAAGATGAACCTCACATTCAAGCCCTTCGCAGCCTTAACAGGAGCTTTAACGAGTTCAGATCCCAACTTCCATTGTCCAATTTTTTCCTCCAGTGAACCTGAACACGAATTTTTTATTGATGTTTACTGTAATTGCTATCTGTACTCGCATGGTATTTGCAATCCTTAAGTTGCATATTTGACCACAACTTTGTTGTTCTGAAAGCGTTAACACGCGAATTGAATGTGTTTGTTTCCTGAGAAAATAACCAATGACAAACCGAAATGAGTTTGTTCAGAACAAGCAATTTATGGAGTGGAAAACATGTTGCTTATTTATTACAACGACTAAAACAGAAGCTCATAGTAGTGGTAACAAGGCTCCAGTTTGTGCGTAAATCGTTATTAAGACTACTCTGTTCGCTCGACTGATCTAACGACACTGCCAAACTGAAAAACGACGAAAATCCGGAAGCTCCAGTGGACCCCAACCCAGTTCATACATGTGTTCCCACAGGGACACTGCAGAATGGACAAGACACTGTACGACCGTCGCTTTTGCAGTATTGCTGAGCTAGTTGCCTAGTTTATTAGGATGGACCATCTTAATCCTATTTTTTCATTAATTAATTCCAATGCCCAAAAAAATTGGACAAATAAAATATAATTTTATGGAAATATTGAGAACGAAATAGAGGCGGATGTAGGGGGTGCGGTCCTGGGCGGCCGCCCCCCGTTACATCCCCAAAAAAAAATTTTCATTTAGTTTTTATTTTTATTTTTTAGTTTATTATTTGTATGTTGGCTGGGCCTATGGGGCCCGACCCCCTTCGTCCAGGCTAATCTAAGTGTATTTGATTCTGCAGTTTTTGAGCCTTACAAGGACAGTAAAGTAGATCTTCTGGCACCTAAGTTGGTCTTCATTGCCCTTGATTTAAGACAGGTGAATACTTTTCCCCTTGATGCAGCTTTCTATGATGTGGTGAGAGACAATTTGAAATATCCAATATAATTGTTTCACCTATCAATATACCTTGTAAGATACAAAAATTAGACTATTTGGAATTGCAGGTACTGGTTTGGGTATTAATTGTCATTTGATTTTGGTATTAAAAGATTTTTCTCTGTCGCATACAGGTACTAGTTTCAAACTCTAGAGGAATGATTAATAAAAGAAATGGTGGAAGTTTTGGAGGAACCGTTTAGCATAGGAAAAATGGGAAAGACATTTTCAGGAAGTATGAAACCAAGGATCATATGAAGCGCAAAGCTAGCGAGATTGAGAAAATCAATGTTTTAAGAACATGTCCAATAGATATTCTTTTAAAGCTTGTAATTACATCTTATTAGAGTACATTCCTAATTTGTAAAGATTCTTGTGTTTGTTGTAAAATATTATTAATCAATAATGAAGTATATTTTGTTTTATTATCCTTGGTCTTTAAATTTTTACATCCAATTAATTATGATTATTAAAATAAATTTGTATACGGATTAAAAAACATGTATAGAAAATATAGGAAAAAATTAGTGGTGATTTGGAAATGCAGGAAAAAAAGCCGCTATAGGTGGCAACTGACCGCCGCTATAGGTCTATAGCGGCGGTCATGTTAGGTCTTTAGCAGCGGTCACCGACCGCGCGCTACAGACCTTTAATGCCAAAAAAACCGCAACCACGGTTGGGCCTATAGCGGCGGTCACCCGAACCGCCGTGTTAGATCTATGCCGACGGAGCTATAAAAAAACCGCTGCTATAGGCCAAAATGACCTATAGCAGCGTTTTTTGGCCTATAGCCGTTTTTTTTGTAGTGAGTTTTTTGTTTGGAAAAAAAATTTCTTATCATTTCGCCTTTAAAATTCGACCCCCATGAATTTTGATCCTGGATCCGCCACTGGAACGAAACGAAAAATTTCGAGACCACAGCGAGTCGGTGGAACTGGATACGAATGCAGAGCATCTCCCAATCCTACGAGACAACGTCACCAAAGAGCAACCAACAGAGAATCCCCGTCTGTACACGACTACACGGTACCAGAGGTTCTTTGTTCTCTTTGATATTATTACCATCAATGCCACTTTTTTTATTTGTAATCACCATTAACCGATTTGATTATATTTTATTTCTTAATTAAGATTATCATATATTCGTTTTCTAAGCCATTGGATCTCAGTTTATTCCTTCTCTCCCACACTCCCTCTCCCTGACCCCGTTTCGGATCGGAAATTAAAGGTATGCTACTTTTTGCACTTTGAGATCCATCCTCAATTCTCGGTCACTCAATCCTAAATCCTAATTCTCCTTTGATTCAATCTTAGTTGTAGTCTCTCTGTTCACAAAACTCTGAATATATAAGTAATCGATCGCACGGATTTGAAGCACAACTCGTGGATTTTCAATCTTGTAGTTGATGCGCGAATTCGTTTCCTTTCCGAATTTCGAGTTGAATCCTTCTTTTTCGGTCCCTTATTTTCTTTCTGGAAGATCAATGATTCCGTTCCGGTTTTATAGTATGTTCTATGAGATGGAAGTTTATTTAGTGTAAATTTGGAGGTTTTGGAATAATTCTTCTTGTTAATTGTCATTCAAATCTTCGTTAGGGCTGCGTTTAGTTACGGAGGAAGTGCGAGAAAAAAGAAGAATCTTTAGAATTCGATTGATTTCAGTATTTGCTCTGCGGCACCCGTCAGAACTGAGGGCTCTTACCGTGCCCCACTTCGCTATTTGGTTGAGTTGAATTTGGGAAAATTAGGTTCATTTTGGCTTCCTTTCCAACTTGCTGTGATTTCTCGGCAGACAGAGAGTCTTGTCAATGGTCTATTTAGTTCATACTGGAACATGTTATTTATGAATCCCTGAAGTTCATCTAAATTCATCTCATTACCGTTGGTCAAAAGTTGTCTTTTCCGTGACATGTCTTTTTGTATCTTTGAAGCGCTATAATGGCTGCGCCACCAAACAATCACGACATTGAGGATGGGACACTGGAGATCGGCATGGGTGAGTTTTAGACTGATGAACTTATTTTTTCATTATATCTGATGATGAGGTCAATTTGGTTAAGTGGTTATTTTGAGATATTATCTGAACGTGTCTCTAGCACAGTGGAGACCCTTTTTGAAATGATAAACACTTCTACACGTGGTGGATTGCTGAGAAATTGTTAGATTGGCAAATAAGTCTTCTTTTTCTGCTCCTTTATTATTTCTTTGCTTTCTGTTACATTGCAGAGTACAGAACTGTTTCTGGAGTTGCAGGACCCCTGGTTATCCTTGAAAAAGTAAAGGTGGGAGATTTTCCTGTATACCACTTAGGATTTTTGTTAAGCTCTCTCAATCAGGATTTCCCCTTCCTCAAATTTCCATTATTAATCTATCTTCTTATTAACTTTCTCAGGGACCTAAATATCAAGAGATTGTTAATATTCGTTTAGGAGATGGATCCACCCGACGTGGTCAAGTCCTAGAAGTTGATGGTGAAAAGGCTGTAGTTCAGGTTATTGTTGTTTGGAAATTTTTCATATTTCTTCCTCAGAATCGGGAGTTTCCCATTGTTGACATTCTTGCATAGTCTATACAATTCGATGACTTTCAAATCTTGATTGTGGCCCCATATGCTTCTACTTGGAATTATAGCTGATACATGTCTTTGAATTTCCCTGCAGCAGATCCCCCTTTTTTTGTTTCCTCCATCTTAACCTACTGCTGTTTCATTGTTAAAGAAAATGGGCCTTTTAGCCTCATAATTTGTCTATCTGGTTGCTGTTTGCAGGTTTTTGAAGGAACATCTGGAATCGATAACAAATACACTACCGTGCAGTTTACAGGAGAGGTATTAAAATGTGTTATTCTCTCTATGCATTTGCAAAGCATTTTTGGGTATTGGTGAATTGAGTTCTCCATGCACTGTATTTTGTGCTAAAAAATCAGCTTTTACTTTTATTCTCAAAGGGAAACATTTTAAATCTGGAGTTATCTATCCCACTGTGACTTTAGAGGGGACATGAAGTCACTGCAAGACTTTTTCGGTGAATGTGCAATAACCTAGAGTAACCATTCCATACGGGGAAGAATGGCAGAAAATCGTTCGATTACACTTCTTCCTATTTCTCAATGATATCCGACTTATTTGTTATTTGAACTGTTACTCTTGCTCTAGGTTAAGAGCTAAGGAACCTCAATTAGGGGTCTTTCTGGGACTTATACTCTTTAATTCCTTTTTTTTTTTTTTAATTCTTGGACCATTCACGTTTCTTAAAAAAAGAAGCATTAAATTTCTTCTCTTTCAGATTTATTCTGTATATGTATATTAAGCAAGCGTTGGTGGGGCTATCTTAGTATAGAATCTGCAAGTGCTGGAGGTAGGTCAGTAGATTTGTCAGTGGTAAAGAAACAAGGTGATAAAGGGAGATGGGAACTGAATAAGATGATATTTACCACCAAGCATAGTATATGTGGATATGATCAGCTAAAGTTTGCAATGAGATGTTATTTATATGAAAGTATATGATGATCAACTAAAGCAAACAGAGGAATTAGTTGTTGCACAAAGGAATTCCTCGCATTGTACAGGGCTTCGGCACCATCTATTATTCTATTAAGAGTTTCCTCCACATTCTTGTTTTGTAATCCATCGAAGCCTCCAATAAGGAGTCTCCACTAGGCACCAAATGTTTTTGTGACTTACAACAACCCAGTGATTGATTAGCATGGATTATAGACTGGAGGTCAATTTTTTTGCCTGGCAACAATTTGATGGTCCGACTCTTAGTTCAGTAATTCCTCACCGAAGAATCACTTCTTCTCTTTTGATCTTCCTCCCTCCCTCTCTCTGGACATGTGTTGCAGGTTTTGAAAACTCCCGTCTCATTGGACATGCTTGGACGCATATTTAATGGTTCTGGGAAACCCATTGACAATGGTCCCCCTATTTTACCTGAGGCTTACTTGGATATATCTGGTGAGTTGTTGGAGCAGACAACGATATTATTTCTATCCATTATATATTTTCACGTCCTTAAATCTATCACTGTCTTTAACAGGTAGCTCTATCAACCCTAGTGAGAGAACCTATCCCGAGGAGATGATACAAACAGGGATTTCTACAATTGATGTCATGAATTCCATTGCTAGAGGACAAAAGATTCCTCTCTTTTCTGCTGCTGGTCTCCCCCATAATGAAATAGCTGCTCAGATATGTCGCCAGGCTGGTTTGGTCAAGCGGTTGGAGAAAACTGAAAATCTGCTAGAGGTATAGCTGTCGTACTGATATTCAGAAGCTAGTGATAATTTAATATCAAACAAGTTAGTGAACTAAAAGCAGGAGTGCCATAAAAGGGACCCTGCATGTTGTGATGGATCCACCATTTTTACTGATTCTTGTGGTGGACGAACTTAAATACACTTTGGGCGTAATTTTGTAGGTGAATCCCAGATCTTAGTAGAACTAGCAGCTTCCTTTTTTGTGAGGATTTCATGTAGAGCCAGAGTTACCAACTATACAATGAACTACTAATCTTTGCAGATTATAGGGTTTAAATTCCCAGTCCTTTTCTCTCTTAGATGAAATTGAGGTTAAAGACATATGAATCTCAAGGAGTTGAAATTGCCCATGGATGGCTTGAAGTTCAACTGCCTCAGTTATGTATGATCTCCCGTCATTGCTTAGTTGTGATCCAGTTGTTTCTTTTGCCTTTGAAGTCTATGAGTTAGTCGTTTCCTGGGCGGCCATTTTGTTTGCCATGTCTCTTATGTCCACTTTGCTTTTTTCCTGCCGCCCCTGTGCCGGGGATTGAAGAGGGGGGAGGGGGGTTGTCTTGCTTCTATGTTATTATTTTGACCTACTTCCATGGATTTACAGGATCAGGAAGAGGACAATTTTGCCATTGTATTTGCAGCTATGGGGGTAAATATGGAGACTGCCCAGTTTTTCAAACGTGACTTTGAGGAAAATGGCTCAATGGAGAGAGTGACACTCTTTCTGAACCTGGTATCTCTGAAATCTGCAAACGATACATGTTTTGTTACTCATTTCTCTTATGCAGCATTTTTCGCTGATATCTTCTCTGACTTTACTGCTGACGCATTCTTGCACAGGCAAATGACCCTACAATTGAACGTATTATTACTCCTCGTATTGCTCTTACTACTGCTGAATATTTGGCTTATGAATGTGGGAAGCATGTTCTAGTCATACTTACAGATATGAGTTCCTATGCCGATGCTCTTCGTGAGGTAATGTGAAGATTTATGTCTTGGATCACACTACTTCTGAGGCTTGCCTTATACTGAAATTTGTGAGAAAAATCAATATGCATAAATCCATTCCTACATCCTTAACATCTTTTTTTTTGTTATACTTATTGTTACTGTGCAGGTGTCTGCTGCCCGTGAAGAAGTGCCAGGAAGGCGTGGGTATCCGGGTTATATGTATACTGATTTGGCAACAATTTATGAGCGTGCTGGAAGAATTGAAGGGCGGAAAGGATCCATAACACAAATTCCAATTTTGACAATGCCTAACGATGGTGATGTGATTCGACAGTGATCGTCTTGCCTATTATTCCTTCTTGCTTTAGCAGGAGTCTTTCTTGAACATTGCTTTCTTTGTTTTGCCAGATATTACGCATCCCACGCCTGACCTTACGGGATATATCACCGAGGGGCAGATATACATTGATAGGCAGTTGCATAACAGGCAGGTAAGGTTAAAATGAGGCTTAGTACTGAAGCAATGTTATTGAGCTTTGTCATTTGACGCCAGGAAGTAACTTTCAGATAGGCCTAGGAGTATTATGTTGCATGATAATTTAGGGCTGTACATGCATGATGTCGACATGTATTTAAGGAAGTGGCCTTATGGTTATGTCACCCATATGAATTTTGTTTTCTGTGTCCTCGCATGGCTTTGGTCAATTTTTTTGGGTGGCTGGGTTTGAAAAACCTGGTTTGGTTTATCAATGAAAACCATGAATAAGATTAGCTCTCATCTAGGTTGATCTGAAGTTTCAAAATAGCTTTCATTTCATTTTGAGAGCTAGGGTCTATTATTCTTTCCGTGACTGATGTCAATTTGTTATGATTTTGGAGCTAAACATTGATCTGTTTGAATTGAGCAGATATATCCACCAATCAATGTTCTCCCATCCTTGTCTCGTCTGATGAAGGTAAGAAGATTTTTCTTTAAATTGGTGTAATAATCTTTAGATTGTTTGAACTGTCAATATATTGAGTACCACTCTGGTAATAATGTAGCTGCAAAATCTGCTGTAGTTTTTCTTAAAAAAGTTGTTTCGTGAATTGTTATGGAAGTAGCTGCATGCAGCTTAATGCTGTGTTGAGTGTTCATCAACTGTTTATCTAGAAGCATTGTCAACATCTGAAATGACATAAATAAATATTTTGAGATGATGAAGAACATAAAATGACTGAAGTATCTTGAGAGGGTTGCAGAAAAATATAGAAATTAACGTTGGTATCATGAAGAAATAGTGAGAATAAATTTGACCATTCAAAATAACTTATTTAACTAGGTGCTGTCCTCACAGCCGCTCTGAAAAGCATCTTCCTTGCTGCTTCCCAGAATCTGCTGTTGGCCAGCACTTGATTCTTACACAGGAGCCTAGCATGTTTATACCAAACGTGTTATCAAATAGCTGCTGTCTTGTCTACCGAAGTTTTACCAGACGCCCTTAGATGGATGGCCTCTCAGAAATTTACAAACTTCAGGGAGTACTCTAAAGTATTATTGTTTTTCTGCAGAGTGCCATTGGAGAGGGGATGACTCGCAAGGACCATGCTGATGTTTCCAACCAGGTATGTTTGGGTGGTCGCTATACAAATCCAGTCATGTTCACGTAAAGCCATCTAACCTCCCTATTCTTGTTTGGCATATTTTCAGCTATATGCAAATTATGCAATTGGGAAGGATGTTCAGGCGATGAAAGCTGTGGTTGGAGAAGAAGCCCTTTCTTCTGAGGACTTGGTCTGTTACCTCTTTTCTTTCTCATGAAGATTGCTTTGTATTATCAGTGAGTAAAGTATACATGGAAAGGAACAAAAGGAAACTAACTTCTGCATTCTTGTCTTTATCAAACAGCTGTATTTGGAGTTCTTGGATAAATTTGAGAGGAAATTTGTCAGCCAAGGGGCCTATGATACACGCAACATCTTCCAGTCGCTAGATTTAGCATGGACACTACTTCGCATCTTTCCCCGTGAGCTTCTCCACCGTATACCAGCAAAGGTCCTTGACCAGTACTACAACCGAGATGCAACTAATTGATGGAGGAAAGAAGCTCATATCTCCCATTCACCTGCTTAATCAACATCGATGTGCTCTGTGCTTATTGCTTCTCCTTCCTGGGTTGTACATCACTTTTTGTATCCAGCATCTGCAATAAATGTTGCCGTCCATTTTGTGTCCCTCATATTTAAAGCTCTTTAGCAAGTCAAAAGGACGAGTATTCTTTTAGTGAGAGATTTTAGATCTTTTAACTTCTGTATTCTTGTCTATCTCCGTTTATGTCAGGATGTTGCATTTAGTCTTTATGTGAGATGTGTGGAACTATCGGGCTTTTTGGATTGATGAAGCCCTGCTAGGTGTGCTGCCTGTTCAATATTCATATTTAATGTTTCAAGTTATCTCCTTGGATTATTATTATATTTTTTTGGTAAGAAATCTCCGTGGATTTTCGTACTGTTTAGTTTTCAATAATGCCTGCTCGTTCTGTAGTGACTCTATCAGCGTGCTATGGTCATAATTTGTTAAGCAATATAAACAGGTAATACTTTGAAAGTCGGGTGTTAAATGCATTAGGGAAAATGTAGGATTAAACAACCAGTTTTAAAATTTCGCATCGAACACAACCGAGAACTCCTGCACTCCCCATTTGGTCAGCCAAACTAGAAACAACAAATATCAGATACGTCTCCGTTATGATTTAACGGCTAAACAGATAGCGATTATTTTTGAAACATGAGCGGCGTAATATAACAAATTAGAACTCGAGGGGCTGATTGATTTTTGCCCATAAAAATAGGATATTATAATATTTCCCCAAACAATGAAAATGTAATGTACTTCTGTACGCATGGAATCGAAAAACAAAAGGCGTCATCGATGTAAATTTTATTAACAGAATCCTCAAAGGTACTCTATTTTAAGGAGACCTAATGGCGTTGGAGAGAGAGAGAGATAAATAACTCAGAACCTACCCTCCGTCCTTGCTTCCCGCTTGCTTAGCTTGACAAGATTCCTCCAAATCCGTAGAATTGTTAACCCGTCCTACCAATCTTGACGTTCTGATGTAGATGATTTCTTACCATTTAGAGTAGTATTCACCCACACTATTACGCCCCTCTTTGTGGGGTAAACCTTCTGGTAAGACGTATTAGGACGTAAGGATCACTCAAACGAGTAATGTTCTTAAATGGCTTACCGAGCACGGAGTGGAGTAAATGATAAAGTCACAGAAAAGATAGAAATTGGAGACAAGTAACTCTAACTTGAAGACATATTAAGGCCAACGAGAGAGTGATTTTATTGGTTGCATTAATTAAATCCTTCCTCCTTTTGCAACCTTTTAAAGTCCCCACAAAAAGCAGAACAAACACCACATTTGATCTAGGAGTTGGCTAGACTAGTCGCCCTTTTCCACTCTTTTGCGAAGAAAAAAAACACCACGCTTGATCCAGTGGACAAGTATTCTTTTAAGAACATTGAATTAATGGAATTCAAGATGTTGCTAATACAGTTAACTCCCTGACAACATCTTACAAAATTCATCAATCCGTCAACTTCATCCTTCTTTCTTTCTTTCTTTCTTTCTTTCTTCAAGATGTTGCTAATACAGTTAACTCCCTGACAACATCTTACAAAATTCATCAATCCGTCAACTTCATCCTTCTTTCTTTCTTTCTTCTCTCTTTGGCAACTTTAACCACTTCTCTTTTTTCTTTGGCTCTTCTCCTGACGCAGTACAAGCCTTTTCTAGGCCTCAATATTCTTTCTAACCAAGCAGGGTGAGATAATGAATGAATTGGATCAAATTTAACTTCAGCCTGCTTTTGAGGTTCTTGCTACAGGTGGCAGATCAACCGAATCCAGGTTCCCAGGATAAGGAGTCCACAGACCTAATCCTCCCCTACTCTCTTTCATTCTGCTACCTTTTCCATCAAGCTCAGTGAGATTCTTTACCCATTCAACAGCTGAAGAATGCTCCCTTGTGTGTGGATGCAGCACAAACAGTGAGTTGTACTCACAATTAGGAAACATATAGAACTTGAACAAACCCTGTAACCTGTATACAACATAGCCAAAGCTCAATTGGTCTCTTGGCGTGAAGAGGTCGACCTCATTGAACCACAGGCAGCTAAACAAGTTAGTCATTGCAGTATGTTCCCGTATGATAATGGCTCCCTCTGGCACATCTGCATGTTACAGTTCAAAAGAATTACACAATCATAAGTGTATAAGGTACCAATTAACAAAGTGGAAGGTTGGTCAGCCTTGTTTGCAATACAAGATCAGTTTTATTATTTATTGGGTTAATTCCCAAGTAAGACAGATCTATCACTCAAATAGTTGGTGAGAGTTGACTCAAACTAGTCCTTTTGTGTCTGGGGATGGGCAGTGGGCTCATCTAACACATTGTCCCCTCCCTACCTTGTATACACTGAACTGTGAAAACTGAATGTCTTGAGAAAAGAAATAATTGCACACAAGCCTTTGAACTTTTCAAAACTTGTACAGTTTTCCAAGACTAGTGGCTTGATTTCTTCTTTTACCATCGATGTACAGATGATTCTTGTATTTACAACTTTTGAACCATCTTTAAGAACTTGCTCTTTTTTAAAAAAACCTACTCATGCGGTTAAATTTTTTGGTGCCATCTCACAGACCCAGAGGTCAGGGCCTGAATTCACTTTAAGGAGCCAAACAGAGTAATTATACCACCAAAACGTCTTACCACTAATGGTTTTTCCCCCTGGACTCCATGGCTCCATTCCTTCAAAGTGGTAAATTTTCATGTGGAGATCAATAAGAGGTCGAGCATATCGCTTTCTCCGCTTGTTTGCATCAGCTTCCTCATATATACTATGGTGATGCTTGTGCTGAGCAATGGCAAACGTATACTTCCCACGCCACAAATACCTGAAAACTAACATGGTTCCATTAAAAAGAAGCTAAATGAAAGAATTGCAAAACTGTAGGAAAGTATCTTCCAGAAAAACATAACAAACAAAAGATACAACTTTCTCAGCAGCTAAATGAAGGAATAGTTTAAAACTCTATCTATAATACTAAGGATAAAAGATGGAATTCCTCAACAAGTTTCAAGACACATGAATACCTACACAACTGTTATACGATACCTTTCCAGTATTAGCAATGGCTCCACTATCAGTTCCATTTTGGAACTCTATGTATGATAATAAGCATAAATGCAATTTCTCAACAGGTTTCAAGACACATAAATCCATACACAAGTGCTATACGATACCTTTCGAGTATTAGCAATGGGTCGACAATCAGTTCCATTTTACCATCAATCCAAATGCTGTACTGAGCTTGAGGGAACAGTCTGTGGAGTATAATTTTTGGGATTTTCCCATTCCTCCTGGGCTCATCATAAGGTGGATGCTTCAGTAAGACAAGACGCCAGATACCCACCCATTTCCCTCCTTGAACATCCTCTCTGATGGTAACATTTTCCTTTATGAATTTGAGGGAAATCTCATCCACAACCATAAGAAAACAGAAGAGCTTCTTAGAACGAAGGCTGATATTTGAAGGCTGTTGAGGTATGTCATATCCATCAAAAATGCCAGATGCAACCACAAACCGACACTTCTTGACATATTTAATGTCTAAAGTAGCCATTTCGGCACCACTATTGTGAATAAAACCACAGTGCACCTGAAGACCCAATAGATACATTACAAACTATTTTAAATACATGGGGAAAGAAAATGGCCGACACAGCAGTTGTGTTTCAAACATACATAAAAAATGAAATTGATAATACATGATTCAAATTGTCCTTTAAGGTAATAACACATGATTCAAATTGATAATGATCATTGCGATACTTTTTAATAGTGGGAGTATGCGAAGTAGCAGTTGCAACCCAACAACAATTTGAAGTAACACCCGTATTATCGATAGCAATAGTAACAGCGGGATTGAGAAAAGAATACTAATAGGAATAGTTAAAGCTAACACAATGTTGACCATAGTAAAGTGTTTAGTTTCACCTTCATAGAAGAATTAAGTTTAAAACTCTCCTCTCTATGCGACCAGTTTTGATGTCCTCCAAATAGTGGAGATGTCTGAGATCCGTTATGCCAAAGCTCATCCTCCATCACATATGACAAATCTTTGACAATTTCTTCAGGAGTTCTTCCTTTCGGAATAACAACTTTATCAGGGTCCTCAGAAAGTGGAATTGGACAGCCTAAATTGTACGAGCAAATCAATAACAATTATCACAGCTGGCAAAGATTGACATGGTAAAGAAGAGTTATTTCCATGAGCTTACGGTGTTGGGGTTTTAGAGCTTCTGGTCCAAAGCCCATATTGTTTATCAGTGTCAACACTCTGCTATCTTTGTTACATATAGCTGCATGTCAAGCAGAAAATCATGGTATATCAAAAACCATTAAATAAGGATATCTGCAATCAGGGTTACCAATTTGAATCATGTATAGCTAGTACATCCTGAACAACTCAAAGATGATCAATTATTGACTATTGTTCCAAAAGGACAAGCACAGTGCCCCCTACTCCAATGCCCCCAAATAAAATCAAAGCATTCTTTTTTCCTGATCCAAATGCATTATTTCTTGATGAATAGCTGCCAAACTTTTAGCCATACTGCTTTTGAAGATCAAATTTTTGTTTCTCCATCATTCTTCTACACTTCAAATATGTCACACGAATCTATCTGTATGTGTTTTAATGGAAAAAAGTAGCAAAAGGGCGTATTCATGCAAGCAATATCTCAACATAAGAGAATCAGCAAATCATCGTTTTGTTCTTCTGTCCTGCAAAGAATTATCCAAAATTTCCATTGGCTTCCTCTGATGCATAGGTAGATGAGACAAAATTGCTTCAAACTGATGACTTTTCAGCTTTTGGGACCCCAATGAAAGACCTACTGAATGGAGGTGAGTTATGGGAGGGTTGAGCTATTCATTGAGCTTTGGAAATGCACAACAATACAAATATTAGGTTCAGGTTAACAATACCATCATCTTCTTCCATTTCTACAGGAAATGCATTCAGTGGCAAGTACTTAGAAACAAAAACTAGCTTTAGACAACACATAGTCCGATCGGAAGATTTACATCTACAGAAGTACCTGAAAATAAAGAAAGTGAAGATTGGCAAGACCATACGTGAAACAGCAGTGCTATAAGAATTAGCAGCACCCACAAAATGCTTGCTACGAGAACCAATCGAATAAACCCTTTCTTCCAAACAATCTTAATGGGATAATCATGGAGGAACCGCCCTTTATTAAATAAAACCTCTTCAGAATCTGCATCACACCACCACAACAAAACGTACTTAAATTTCTTGTATGGAACCAAGACAGAACACTATTGCTAACCCCAAAAGCTGCATTACAATAACAAATTACCTTTGCATTGCAATAACAGCTCTAAACAGACTAACTCAATTCTTTCCCTATGACAAAGATTCAACTCATTGTACCGCAAAATACAAAGCCACGAGAAAAACCCATTTTTTCAATGATTTTGAGAAATGTGGAATAGTTGAGTTTGCTTCCTTACCCTTGGAGTGGAGGTTTTGATTAGACCGATCTCCTCTACGGTTTAGACGAAAGGATACTGATCGTTGAGCCTCGTCATCCATGGTTATTACTCCCTAAAATTGCTCATCAGTCATCACTACACACACAAAATAAAAAATCGCAAAATTCAAACAAACATTTCTCTTAATAAAGTAGCATCCTCGTTAGTAATGGAAACGCCATGGTTCTCGTAAGCCATTCTAAGTATAAATATTACAAAACGTACGAGATATCAACTAGCCATGTATTAGAACCACGTAGAAGAGGTCAAAAATTCTGTGGATATTTAAGGACTTGAAAAAGGAAGAATTTGAGGGACAGAGGTGGAAATAGGAAGAATATGAAGAAGTGCCCAGATCTGGAAAACCTCTTGAGAGTAGAGGAAACAGTGAGTGGAGACCGTTTCTGCAAGTAAGCTGAAACTTTCAGCACCTCCATGTTCTCGCAGATAAATATTTGTCGATTCCCATAAAATAAAATATAGCCACGTCCAGGTATTAAAAACCAATAAACTACCTAAAACAAAATCTTTTACCCTGATTTCTAAAGGATGGCTTGCAATGGACGGTCGATGTAATGCCAGTTATCGGGGATGTAGGAGAAATCGGGGATTAGTCGAGAGTGGGTTCGGCCGGATTGTATGTCTGGGGAAATAGAAATTGCCGGGGTATCTCTTCGTAACGGAGCAGGACTTCCTGAAAATCAAATGTAGCGTAAGAGCCGCACGTTCTGCGCTTTTCCCCAGCTTTCCCTCCAGTAAAAGATTCTCTCGTACCCCTGAGTAACCCTTCGGAAAGATCCTATTATAAAACAAGTATAGTGTTAAAGAAAAAAAAAAAGTATAGTGTTAAAGGAAAAGCAAGAGAGAGATAGAAGCGAGTGTGTTTGTGTTGAAAAAATTTTGGGTTGTTAAAATTTTTGGTATTAGGTTTAGTGAAAAAGTGAAGAGATAAGTAATTTTTTATATTTTTTGTAGTGAAAAGTTATGATTTGATGGAAGAGAGATTATATTGTAATATTTTATTGTGAGAGGGTGAATTCGGTGCAAACACAACCTACGTCGAACTTAATTCAATAGTCTCGCGTAAAAGCCATCAGAATTCGAACACGCCGCGTTTCACTGGGAAGGATCGAACCATGGGAACGAATCTACAGGGCTATCACCTTCTTTGGCCAGATCTTCCAACCTTTTCACAATTACAGTTCACTACGCCGGTGCGCACTAACTCTCAGGTCCCAATTGATACTCGATTTCTGATAGAATTCCTGGTCTACTCTGATGTAAAAGCCGGCATTCGTGACACTGCTTCCTCTGTGTTACCAAACCGTTTGAACCTCAGTCAAAAGCCGCTCTACTTACATAAACGTCGACGTGCTTCGTTGAGAATTTCTAGGTGAAGTTAACTTTATTGATACGCATGTTTTAGTTATTTTTATATAGTATTAAAAATGATGTTTGGTTGTAGAATTTTTTGTATTATGAGAATTCAAAAAAATCCTGAATATTTTGTTTAACCGAACATGCTTAATTGTATTTTGGGTCGTTTTTACTTTTAACACCTATGCGCTTTTACAGTTTGAAGCGTCGAAACCCGAGCGTCGTGGAAAGCACTAATCGTAATCAAAGATATCTATAACGGCCTATAAAACGTGGTGTTTGGATGCCAAATATTTGGGTAATAAAATATTTATAAAATAAATTTTATTTTTATTAAATTATTATTTTTATCATAATAAATATAAAAAAATTTACTCAAATATTTTCTTTACTTTTTGACTCATTCTCTTAAACCAAAAATTTTAAACTCCACAAATTTTGAAATCCAAAAACTAGATTGGATTACATAAGCTCACACCATAACTATTGTCAATGGATATCCACATTAGGGTATGTTCATTTTCACCATATTTTCAGGATTCTAAGTATATTCACAATTCTACCACCGAACATATTCATAATTCAAACACAAAAACCAATACATTTTACACAATCTCCAACAACTTTTTAATTTTTTATTCAACATAAATTTTCTCTCTCTATACCTTTTCACATAACTCCAATAATTTTTTATTAAACAATTACATCAAATCATTTCTCTCTCCACTTTACACAAACACCAATAAAACACTATTCAACATAAAAATTCACAACTTCTCTAAAATCCTACATTTTTTCTCAAAACGAACATCACCTAGGATTAAAGGTGGGTACCTAAAGGAATCGGAATGACCTTCGATTTTGGTTCTAGTATTCATTGAAATGCAAATTTTTGTTTCGATTCCCGTATGTAGGCTTTTTTTGGGCAGTTTTTTTTGTGCCATAATTTTGACTAATTGTTTGTTATATATCATAAATTAACAATAAATAAAATATAAAATAAACATTCATCAAAATTCCAAAATTTAAACAAAAATTACAACATTCTTTTTTTTTATAACGCGGAAATCCCCCAAAGCCGAACATGTTTGACCCAACCCTGAAGTACAAACCACGACCCACTGGACCGACCCCACAACTCAGGGAGCATATAAGTCAAGAACTCGCCCAACAGCAGGAAAATTCATCTCACACTCTTTAGACTCATACTTGGTACGTCGAGCTCCAATGAGGATGTCTCTCCTAACCACTGAGTTATCGCCCTTGGGGTACCAAAATTATAACATTCTAAAATTATGGGTATCCAAAAACAAAATCATTTCTCCATTTCGCTAAATTTTCGGTTCCAATTTTGAAAAGATGTAAAAAAAATATTTCGATTCCAGTTTCGATATGTGCTAATACCATAACCGAAAATTTCGATTATGGCTAGAATAATTACTACCCCTACTTCGGATGCACTTTCTTTACCATGATTTTAAAGTACTAGTAACTAGTAAGAACCTACAATTCATATTTGAGTTATGGTTATTATTTTTATCAATTCTTATCCACCTCTTATTATTATTAAGTCGATTTGAAATTTAAAGTTGTTGCAGATGCAATTTGTTTACTTTTGAGGTACTATTAACAAACATACAATAGAAAAAAAAAATCAATAAATCACTTGATCTCCCGTTAAGTTTATAGAGTACAAAATCAACTTCATATTTCACAATGGGTTATTTAGAACACCATTTTCTTTCGTAATCGGGTGTTTGAGTTAGTTTACATTTATCTCGACTAATATTCTCGAGTAGAGCTGAAAATCAACCAGTCGGTTCAGTTTTCAACCCAAACCAAGTATCAAACTGAATTCTTATAATCTCTCAATCGACAGCCAAACTGTCGTTGGGAGAACTGACCATATTCGATTGTTGGGCTCAGTAATGGGCCCAAAATTTCCATGAATTTTTTAGGCCAAATACCAAGTATATGAAGGGACACAAAGGAAAAAAAACATTTTTCTGTACAGACCTTCACCATCGTGTCATGTATAAAATCGTATTCAAATCGCTTCAGCTGAAGTTGAAGTACAAGGCAAAATCGATGAACAACACACCCTTCTTAGCATCCTAAAGCTTTTATTCCTTCTTTTCAAATAATTTGTGTGTGTGTGTAGTGTTAGAGAGAGAGAGGGAGAGAGATAGAGGGGGAGAGAGAGAGAGACGCCGACGGGGGGTGGGGGTGGCAAGGGTTTCAGAAAGGGAGAAAGGTTGAAGGAGGGGGGTGAGGGGGAATGTAAAGGGGTAGAGGCATGAAGGTGAGATAACACCACTAACTTATTATAATAAAAATTGTGAAATTACATACTAGCCCTCGGTATGGCCTCTCGACCCCAGAACCGTGGGCTGAATCGACCCACTCGGTTCTGGAAAAACCGGGGCCGACAATCGAATCAGGCTGTCCCAAAATCGACTTAGCCTAGTCAATTTTGGCCAGTTTGGGTCGGTCCGGTCAGTTTCGGGTCAATACTGTTCACCCTTAATCTCAAGGCATTTATAGTCATTCCATCTCACACAAATCGGACATTGCTAGGCCAAAGACATTGAGGTGACCCTAGAGGTTTGGTAGCACCTAAGAGATTTTGAATTTGAAATAATGGAGAAAGTAAATCACCAAGACCCAAACCTTATGTAGAACATTATTTAGGTTTTATACATTTTCCACCAAGAAAACTCCATATTTATATCAAATTTTTTTTTTCTGCGTCATATTTATATCAAATATAGTTTAGCGTCTACTTATTCCAGGAACCAAACAAAACCCTGCTTCTTAACGGGGCCCACTGCCAATTACAGAATTTGGATTGTTGATGATGTTAGTTTCCGTATTGGTCATGTTCAGCTATTCGAGTCTTCGTCGACCACTACATTACACTCGTATATACACGATCACGACCCTACGACGAGATTGGATTCGGTGCGAAGTTTAAACGTGCGAAGTGTGGAAAGTAGATTTTAAATGGTAAATCTAACAGTTACTATTTAAAGACAGCGCATTTAACGAGGAGACCGGAGAAAAATAAAAAGGCTTGGCTAAACAGTCGGCTTGCGTTTTCTCTTTCCTTTTTTCCCCTGCATGCCTTTTGCAACACGCGACAAGCTATCGTGTTTACCCATTATTTTTTCTTTTTTTATTTCCCTGCAAATCTTCTATCTTCTACAACCTTCTACCCATTTGCTGCAGTGTTTACCCATTCGCTGCCGTCTTTTGCAAGTGCAATCTCCTTGAATTTTTTTCTGCTTATTTTCCCTGCAGTTGAGTCTTTACCCATTTGCTCATTTGTTGCACCTCTTTACACCCCTCTTTACCCATTTGTCCGTTCCTCAAGTAAATAATGCTAACGCACCCACAAGTGCATACGGAAGGAAAAGTGCAACTATTGTCCGTGGTTTTTGTCCGTTGCTTGGAACATTTTTAGTTGAAAAGTAGATTATGCTCATTTATTATTTACTTTTGTTAGTCGGGTACTATGCGATACATGCCATAACTAATATGCATTCTTTTTCCTTTAAAATTGGTGAAACGAATTTATATAAACTGTAGTGCATTGTAAAACCAAAAAAGCGAATTATTATGAAACACCTTTTTAGTGCTTTTTCTGTATACAAATAACTCCAGTGCACCATGCCAAAAACAAAGTGGACAATCCAAGTTGCACTCAACCGGCCTCTTTAGATCTGTCTCTTCGATTTTGCACTGTATGCAATCAAAGCAGCAAAGTTGTTTGAGCCAAATTCCAAGGGAAAAAGAGTATAACACGTATATAAAACAACATCGTATGACATCAAAGTAGAACTATATATAAAGTCATTATAGTTAGTTCTATACCAATGAAAACACAAAAGATATATAATAACAACAAAATATCATTGAGAAATAAACTCAAAAGATTTCAGACTATCTACATACATTTCAACACCATGTATACAAAAAATCACATTTTTTCAAAAATTTAAACCCAATACATTTGGTGATCCTAGAAGTCGTCTAGGCTTCTATATCATCCACGTTGGGAATGCTCCTCATCATCGCTTAATACCTAAGAAGGAATTTAAAAAAAAAACATTTTTGACAATGGGTATGTAAGATGAAATCAAAGTAAAAGGTATGAGAATGTACCTCTAAATCATCCTCTAACTGCAAGTGGCGAGCAACTGGTTGAGATACTGTAGCAATGCTACTATTGTGACCAACCCTTGACTTTTTCCTGAGTTCAAGTGCACTCTTCAATCGCTTGTTGCCTCGATGCTTGGGCTCCCGTTTCTTGAACCCTTTTGCAGTAATGGCTAGACCTTCATCTGATCTTGTAACATCTGTCACTTTGCCAATCTCACCTGACTCTATGGTCGGCGTCAACTGAGCAAGATCATTAGCTAGTGTAGTGTGGTGACGTTGGAGGACCTTCCATGATTCCGGATGATTATCATATTTCCAAATGGTGGAAGCATAGAGGTTCATATACGTCCTCCGGTTGATTACCCTCTCCAATTCTGGATCAATCATTATGGTTGATACAGACTCTGGCACATTTGTTAGCCTTGCCTTCTTTGTCCATCGGCTTAGAATATACTCATCTGGAATTCTCCAACAAACTCTCCCTTGTTTCAGCAACCATATGATGTGGCAGCAAATGACACCAACAAAGTTGAAGTATTTGCAGCTACATTGATGAAACCCATTAATAGTGGTAATCCTTGTCGTTTTGATGTTGCACAGTCATGGGTTGGCTCGGGGCTGTAAAAATGTACTTTAACCTCTCTCGATCCATTACTCTCCCTCCTACAATTAAGTTTAATGAAAAAAACCTGATCCACCTGTTCCACAAAAAGATCAAAGACATTTGGAGTGTAAACTTGAGACGCGTGAATACAAAATGGGTCATTGGTCCTTAGAAGAGGTAATTTATCCTGCATATCAAAATTTGATTTAAGCTCCTTGTACCGCATGTCATCAATTGCCTTCTGAAAGTGTTGAAAAAACCGAGTCATATTCATTACTGTCTTCAAGTACATGCGCAAAGTCGAATTAAAACTTTCACTCAACTGTGTAGTCCTCTTACCTGCGCAAAAAACATTTCGTACATATGTTGGGGCCCACTTCTCACGCTTCTCATAAATCCTTTGCAACCACTCATTGTCTTGAAGGTCATGATCTTCAATCATCTTAGACCAGACAATGTCAAAATCATCTACATTACTATCGAAAAGAAGCATATTCCAATCTTTTTTAAAGTTCTTGTTCCCAAACAGTGGCCCAAGATTTTTTAGTGCATTCTGATTAATATGTCATACGCAAAGAAAGTGATGTGTGTTTGGAAAGGATATAAAGATTGTTGCAAGCAACCCAGCATCTTGGTCAGTGAAAAGCGATTGGGGTGTTTTCCCTTCCATACACTCAACAAAGGTCTCAAACCCATTTGAATGAATTAGTTGTCTCATCAAACAATAGACATGCCCCAGACACTACTTGTTCCCTGTGATGGTTCACTCTTAGAAATGCCCCCAGTGGCCTATGCTTGTGGTTTGTCCTGTAGGTGGTATCGAATGACACAAAGTCCCCAAAAAGTGCATAGTCATTCTGCATGTCGTGGTCAGATCATAATATGTTAGTTATATGCTCATCGTCGTCTAACATAACTCTGAAGAAGAATTGAGAATTTTTTCGTCGCTGATCACCAAACCAATTAATAATTGCACCTGCTACTCCACCATCCATTGATTTACTTCTTTTACTACTCAAATAATTTTTCAAGTCCATTTAAGTGAATCCCAATTGCTCTTTTCCCCCAGCCTGGGCCGCCATCAAATCGTGTGCTAGCTTCGGGCGAATGCCTACTCTATCTGCATCAATGCACTCAAGACGTTGCAATTCATTGATTCGCCTATGGGAACGAAGTAAGTGGGCTTTCGATGGTGTAGCTAATTCGTGATTATGTTGTGGGCACCAATCAAATGTGTAATACATTCCACTTACTTGTCGATGAATGGCGAAACTTGCAAGACAACCACACCTAGTATTTCGTCGTTCCTTCTTTGAAGGCACTGCCTGTTGTTTCTCTTATTTCATCTCTTCTTTGCTACACACGAATGTTCTAACTGTATAGTATCCTTTTTCTTTATTCTTGAACCCACTAGACCTCCGGATACTAAATCCAATACTAATTGCGTAATGGTTGTACCAATTGTAAGCATGTTTCTCATCTCTAAACTCTAAGGTCCAAATACTTACAGTTTCTCATTGTCTGCCCGAACCATTTCACCTACATAATCCAACCATACAAATGAAACTAATGAAATCTATCTGAATTCATCCATACAAAAGGCAAATAAATTGACGAACCTTCCGGGTTTGAGGTACTACTAGACCCTCTCCTTTCTATATTTGGGTTAATGCTTGATAGCTCCGTCATTTATCAACCTATAAAAACTCAATAGCAATAGTTAACAAAAGACAAAAATATTACAACAAGCATAGAATGAATCATCTACGAAAAGATAAAAAGATGATAGTATGACATACAACAAAATTAGTTCAATTGTACCCATCTGCATAAGGAACTTATCATGAGACAATAATTTTCTCCCATCTATGGGTAAGCAAAGAAAGCAATCAATCATTGTGACTCTATGACAAAAAATACACTTTATCCCTTTCTAATTATCACTTATTTTATTATTTGTATTTTAAATTACCAAATTTGACAAAACATCATATATTAATATTTCACCTGTGATAGACAACATCCTATATTAATATTTCTCCTATGATCAAAGAAGAAAATATCTTTATGGAAGCAGGAGGCCTTAAGCATTTGTATGTGGTCAAATGCGGGTAAAAGTTAGACATTCAGTCTAAAGAGAGTAAGTTCCTACACATAATTTGTATTTTCTAAGTCCGCTTAGCTGATTTTGCAAATGTACTAATCGTATCTAACATATAGTGGAAGTTGAAGTGCAAACATTTTCACTGAGTATCATCTTGAAATATTTCTACATTAAAGTATAATTTTTGTAGGAAAGACAAACATGAATATACCAATATATTGAGCACTATTCTGAAACTGAATTTGTATCCCACCATAGACCTGAAAAAAGATCATAGAAGTTGAAATAAATGCAAAGTTCCTTTATTTTTATTTTTTAATATATATCACTAACAACAATTTAATCATAAACTCCACTCTATATGTAAAAAATGGTAGATCATATCCCATGAACATGACAAGTTAGGAGTACCTGAGTCTGTGTTCATCGTGGACAATTTTGAGGAGGAACGGACAAAAACCACAAGAGGACAGCAGTTGCACTTTTCCTTCCGTATGTACTTTGTGGGTGCGTTTTGCAGGTTTTCTCACGAACATGAAAAGCTGTGTAATTAGAAATATCATCAAAACTTATATAAATGATAGCATTGAACAACAGAAAACAGATAAAAAATAACTTTAAATGAAGTTGCAGAAGATGTGCAAATTAATAAAGTGGTGCAGCAAATGGGTAAAGAGGTGCAACAAATAGATAAGGACGTCACCTGTAGGGAAAATGAGAAAAAAAATTCGAGGAAGTTGAAGAAGATTAATGCACTTGAAGAAGACGACAACAAATGGGTAAACACAGCAGCAAATGGGTAGAAGGTAGAAGATTTGCAGGGAAATAAAAAAAGAAAAAAGAATGGGTAAGCACGACAACTTGTTTCATGTTGCAAAAGGCATGCAGGAAAAAGAGAAAAGAAATTCGAACAAACGGAAGCCGACTGTTTAGCCAAGCCGTTTTCTTTTTCTCCTGTCTCCTCATTAAATGCCCTGTCTTTAAATAGTAACCGTTAGATTTACCATTTAAAATCTCAACCCTCACTTTCCACACTTCGCACGTTTAAACTTCTCACCGAATCCAATCCCCCTACGATGGCAAAAGTTATGGTGTGAGTGAAGCTATTGCGCGGGTCGGGTTCATTAATTGACGTGGTATTTTTTCAGCCGTTAGATTTTTCAAATTCTAATCTCATCCGTCCACTCACACACTCACACAATAGCTTCACTCACACAATAACTGACCTCCCCCTACGAGAGCCAAAACCCACGATCATCTCTCTCTCTCACTTGCGCAGACAAGTATTTTGAACACAACCCAAGCACGACCTCTTCGGCTCTGTTCCGCCCCCAACAAATCCTCACAATCTGTCGTAAAACCCTGTCTCTCTCCGAATTTGCAAAACCAATCGAACGGTATCCCCAAAGAGGATTAGATTAAGCTTGAAACACCTCTAAATATGGCGGCGAGTAGTGCCCCTTGGCAGCCCCAAGAGGAAGGGTTCAGAGAGATCTGCGGGTTGCTAGAGCAGCAGATTTCCCATTCCTCTTCTTCCGCTGACAAGTCCCAGATTTGGCAGCAGCTCCAGCAGTACTCCAAGTTCCCCGATTTCAACAACTACCTAGCTTTCATCCTCGCACGTGCCGAGGTAGTCCAATTTGTCCTCTATTTCTCGGACGTATAATTTTGCTTTTACTTGCCTGGTGGATTGTGTATGTATCGTAGGATTATCGGGAAGATCGGTTATGTTCGTATTGGTGTATACTGGGTTTTGATCGGATTGCTTATAGACAGGGATTTGACGGATTTTCCTCGTGGTTTGTTTTTGATTGAACTGGCTGGCAGTCTCTGAAGTGGGGGTTTGATTGGTCGACAACGGTTTCGTTAGGTTTTAAGTGTTTATCGAGCAGTGAACTTTTTGATTTCAAAGAACCTCGAGTTAGGTCCAGCTTGAGTGAGGGCATTAAGTCTGTGAAGGTGTTTTCTTAAGTGACTGCCCAAAGGAAGGAGAGAAAGGTGCTGTAGAATGTTAAGTTGGCTTAGATATTATTTTGGATTACCTTTTTGATTTGACAATAAATATCTATGAAACAATTGCAGTATCTGAATACCACATTTAAAGTGTATTGGAACTTCCAAATTTTCTTGAACTTCATAGATCCTTAACCGATGGAGAGGAGGTAGAGTGATGGACTCTTGGTTGATTATACATTGAAACGGGTGTAGCGTGCTTTCTCTCAATTGTCTGGTTGTCCCGCTGATTTTAAATGAGTTCGTCCCATTTTCATTTCACATTCAGCTAATGATCTATTATGGAGCCTTGCAACAAAATTGGAGTTGTCACCATAGCTAGCAGGATGGGATTGATGTTGGTAATTCACACAATGCGCTTGTTTCATATATTTTAATAACGGCAACACTCTGTTGGTTAGTACAAAATGATTCACGCGTTCACTAAATTGCAAGCACAACAAGTGACCAAATTTAAATAAAACAATCCAAAACTGTCAATTAGACGTTCAATTAAATCCTCAAAGCCCATCCTTTCCTTTTCCATAAGTGGAAAGTCCAAATTTTGGAATAGATTAACTTATTTATGCTGTAGAGATAATTGGTTTCTTTGCACATGCTCACGTAACAATATATGTATATATGTTTTCCCCTGCAGGTGCCGGTCGATTTTGTATAGTGATATGTAACTTATATTCTGATATTTTGCTCTTGATCTTCCAGTTTCCACACTGAGAGTGGAGAGACTTGATTTTTTCCTTGTTTTGTTGTTGTTTGGACATAACTTAGATGTGCAGTTTTCCGTGCGCCGATGAAATTTTAAGGTTGACTCCAAATAAACTGATATTTTGACTTTTTGGACCTCCTGAACAGGGCAAGTCGGTGGAAATTCGACAAGCTGCTGGCCTGCTTTTGAAAAATAACCTTAGAACTGTGTATAAATCCATGGCTCCTGTAAACCAACATTATATAAAATCAGAGTTGTTGCCTTGCCTTGGAGCAGCAGATAGGCATATTAGATCTACAGTTGGGACTATTGTTAGCGTTGTTGTACAACTAGGGGGGGTTTTGGGTTGGCCTGAGTTGTTGCAAGCTCTGGTCAATTGCTTAGACAGTAATGACGTAAATCACATGGAAGGTGCTATGGATGCTTTATCCAAGGTACATCCCACATGCTTCATTCAGTGCATTACACTTATTTGTCGTATCTACAATGCTTCTTTGAATGAAGTACATGTGCTAAAATGCTACCACTAGTGATATAATTTGTCAACTCTATTTTTGCTCTAGCTTGATGTGTTCCTTCTGATTGACTCATGCTTCATCATGATTTTGGGTTTAATATGCATCGGATGATTGGGCAGGAAATTTTTAGAGATCTATCAGTTTGTTACGTGCATGCAGTTGTAAAATAGTATAATGTAAATTGTTTTTGGGGCTTTATGAAGTGATAGAAAGCCATCTTGCTCTATGTGATATCTATTTCCAGTTATGCGTTGGAAACCTTGATTAGAGCCTGGCGAGCAAACCTGAAATTGCGCATAAGTGTTCAGGTTTACATTTTAGACTAGGTGGAAATAATGGCAATCATCCTATGCAAAAATTCATTTCCTGCTGTATTGACCATTCTACGTGGGTGGAACACACTCCCAAGTTAATATCTCTTTTGAACCAAAAGCTTATAGATGGCTTTGATTTTTCTTGACGCAGCTTAAGAGGATAAAAATTACAGGTTACTTTACCTTGATTCGTATTGGCATAAGAACCTCTCACATGTGCTCAATTCATCTTCTATCCTCACTGTCAGCATCTTCATAATTTGTCCGAACTCCACTAAATGCTAGTGGAGGTTGGCCGCACTAGTTTTATTTTTAACCTCTACTGATGTGTGTGTATGCATATGTGCGCACATTTGAGAGATTTTTGGTTTATGTAAACATTGGAGGCAAATGATTGGTTGGGCATTGCTGACTTGGTGGTTATAGTGTTCTTTTTTCTGCTTGTCATATCATTCTATTGCAACATCTATAAACTCTTAAGTGGTTTTTTCATTTTAGCTCTTGATAGCAGTGGTGTGTTATAATCTAGCTTTGTACAAATATTTTAGTTTTGACCCATTGATGAGCTGGTGTGAGACAGATTTGTGAGGATATCCCTCAAGTTCTTGATTCAGACGTACCTGGCTTACCTGAACGCCCTATCAGCATATTTCTTCCTAGATTGTACAAGGTAACTTTGTATCCTGTTTCTCTCTTCATGTTACATCTACGGAATTAAACCTATTACTGTTCTGCACATCTGTTTATAATAGTCTTTTAACTTCTCATGCTACTATTTTTTTTGTCAATTCTTGTTGGACTTTTTTATATGGTATTTGTTTGTGACAGTTTTTCCAGTCACCACATACCTCATTAAGGAAGCTGTCCTTGGGTTCTGTTAATCAATACATTATGTTGATGCCTGCTGTAAGTATAATACAACAAATTGCTTGATCAATTCCCATCAGACCTTTTACAGATGAAGTTTCATGCAGGGAAAAGATAGTTACTGTTATAAATAATTGTTTGCAGGCATTGTACGGATCAATGGATCAATACCTTCAGGGTTTGTTTGTTCTTGCTCATGACTCTGCCTCAGAAGTGCGAAAATTAGTAAGTGTATTTTCTGCTGTAAGAGTGTCGAATGTAACTCTACAATCAAAGTTCACTAGTCAAGACAAAGCTATATGCTATTACAAAGCTATATGCTATTAAATTGGTTCTTTTTATGTTTAAGTACCTTAGTCATGCACACTTTTTCCATGCTTTGTTGTTTTTTCCCTTATTGTGCGCGAGCATAACATAGAATACTAACGGCACATGAAATGAATTTTGAACCTAGCATTTTCATTTTTTTTTCTTTTATTTATCCTGTTGGTTTGAAGAGATTCAGAGACAATATTCCAAACCTATAATTGGTCATATCGTTAACCACTGGTATTGGTTGTGAGCACTAAGATGGGTGGAAAGTAGTGCTTTTGCTTGCACCAATAGTTGTATTTACCTCCATTTGCCACCACTGGGCTTCATAGTGGTTTTCTGTTTGATGATGGAGCATGGAACGCTATTAATCTCTTATACCATGTCTGTGATCTCATTTCTTGTATTTCTATAGGTTTGTTCAGCATTTGTTCAGCTAATTGAAGTCCGTCCGTCTTTCTTGGAGGTTAGTATCTAGTTCTCCACCGATATCGTTTCCTCTCGTGCCTAGGGATTTGTCCTGTCGGTCATCATTGTGCCATCTATCTTTATTGCTTTTAAAGCTACCTATTTTGATGTTGCTGATGCAATTCTTTGCATTTTAATGCAGCCACATCTGAGGAATGTGATTGAATACATGTTGCAAGTCAACAAGGATACCGATCATGAAGTGGCTCTTGAGGCCTGTGAATTCTGGTAATCCTCTTGTGAACTATTGCATTTAACTTTCTTGACAAGTAACCTGGTAATATTCATAAAAAAAAGACAAGTAACCTGGTAATCATCGTTGTAGTTATTGAAATAAATTTCAGGGGCCCTTTTTTTTTTAATCTTGCTTCCCTTCAGTAATTCTACTTCATATTGTTGCTTTTAGATACCTTCCATCAATAAGTAGAAGTAAAATGAGATTTTTAGAGTTCTCTTATTTTTGCACGCTGAAGTTGTATGTTGTAATGTTCACCCAATTATAGGTTCTGCAAATAGGTAGGTCACTTTTGTTGGTTATGCTCAAGCCGTAATGAATTTGATTATTTCATGGAGATGATTTATGTGGCATTTAATTTTGCCAATTTCGTTATCCCACAGCTTCATCTACATTCATGCAGATTGTTATACAAACCCCCTCCACTTTTTGTCAACTCTGACCTACCCTTGTACTCTGATGAGAAGTTGAAATTCTTGTTTTGGATTATCTATGGAGAGGTTTAACTTATTATCCAAGCTGAAATGGCTGGGTAACCACGTTTTGGACTTGGATGATTTGCATGGTCTTGCTTTCTTCTGGATCAAGGTTTAGGAACTAAAACAAAGTGGGTTATAATGTTCTTTTAGTTCTTCTTTGCACTCCACTTCCTGTGCAAGATTGTTATTGTTGTCTCTTTGTGGAGCCGGAGTTCCTATGCAATATCAACTTTCAGGGTACAGCCATTACAATTACTTTCTTCCTACTTTTAGAAATGTGAGAGATTATTGAATTGAGATCTAGCTTAATTTGATATGTCTTGCTACATTCAATTTTGTTATTTTTTGTCATAAAAATACCATTTAGATGGACCAATAGCCAATGTGGAATATTTTATGTCGACAATAGTGGTGTGTCTATTTTGTTCCTTCTCCTTTCTTGGAAAAAGGAAAAAAATATTTTCCATCTTGCATACCGCACTTAACAGTCTACATAAATGATCAACTCATAGATGGGAAACGGCAGTCAAGTTATGACGTTGGGACTTGGCATTTGAAAAAAGATCAACTGTTAAGGGGGAAAATTTGGAATTCGAGTTATGATGTTTGGAACTTGTGACCTTTGTCTTGTAAAATCCTCGATTAATTTTTTTTTCGGGTCATTTGATAAGCTTCCTTTCCTTATTGACTATGATTGGCAGGTCTGCATACTGTGATGCTCAGTTACCACCAGAGAATTTAAGAGAGTTCTTGCCACTTTTAGTTCCGGTATAGTTAATGCACGGTTGAGAATCTTGAGATTTTCATGACAATCATTTTTGGTGAACTTATGTTCAATTCTCTTTTGCATTCCTATTACCACTGCAGATTTTGTTGTCCAACATGGTTTATGCTGATGATGATGAATCAATAGTGGATGCCGAGGTCAAATTTTCTGGGTCACTTTTGTGTTTTTGGGTATGTGTGAATTGTTTCTTGCTGTAGTTCATAATTCACCTGGCTGCAATTTATGGTTGCAGGAAGATGGGTCTCTCCCAGATCGTGATCAGGTTAGAACCATGTTCCCATCGTCGTGTTCCTCCATTTCTCAATAGTTTATTTGTTTCTCCACTGCTGACATCCTGCTCATTTAAGTGTGATTTTTTTCTTCTGTTTCTTTTCATTTTTGCCTGGCAGGATCTCAAACCTCGTTTCCATTCCTCACGATTTCATGGATCAGACAATGCGGAAGATGATGTAAGTAGCAAGATGATCATTTCTTTTTGCTCATTGAAATTGTTTGGCTGGTGAGATTTACTTAATGGTGATCGTGAATGCATTCATTTACCAGTATAAAAGATGACATCATTGGTCTGGGGTTCTTCTAAATCACGTTCTTGAAATCTACAGGATGATGACATTGTTAACGTTTGGAATTTACGGAAATGCAGTGCTGCTGCTCTTGATATCCTCTCAAATGTGTTTGGGGATGAGATTCTTCCCGCATTGATGTCTATAGTTCAGGTGATTGATTTTCTGCTCACTGTTAAACATGGTCCTTGTCGTTTCATGGTGCCATAATGTTGAAACTGCTATAGGTTCTGATGGATATTTTTGGTCGTTAATGCAACCGATCTACTATAACAGAGTCTGAAAATATGAAATTATTTTTTGCACTAAGTTATATAAAATTTTCAGAACATGTGCTAGTACTATGGAAAACATTGTCATTCACATACACCCACAAGAATTCGTGCAAGATTTGTCTGGCGGCTGATATGTTCAATTAAGTGATAGCTGTTTGTTTTACTCATTGGAACAAAAGGTCTTCTGTTGGAGAAAAGTTCTCTATGTGAAGCTATTAGCTCCTACATCAAATGCATGTGTTCGTTTTTTGAATTTCCACAGGCCAAGTTATCCACTACAGATGATACATCCTGGAAAGAAAGAGAAG
Source organism: Myrica gale (assembly GCA_963930655.1). Taxonomy (NCBI): domain Eukaryota; kingdom Viridiplantae; phylum Streptophyta; class Magnoliopsida; order Fagales; family Myricaceae; genus Myrica; species Myrica gale. The sequence continues at coordinate 7,224,044 of OZ005606.1, read as the reverse complement.
CTGCTGTTTTGGCTCTTGGCGCCATAGCTGAAGGTTGCATTCATGGTCTTTATCCTTATCTAGCTGAGGTACATTTTGTTGTCTAATTGTAATTAACTATGTTTGAAGCAGCTGGTTACGACTTGCGGCATAATGCAATCAAGGTTTTTGTTGTTGTGTGAAATTTTGCTTAGCTATTGATGCCTTTGAAATTTATTTCTGGGGATTGTGAATCTAACTTTTCTCCGTATCCCTTAGCTTCTCTATCATCGTTTTTCTTTGAGATCATTTTTTGTATGGTTTTATTCAATTCTACATGCTTAGTTATGAACTAGATGGGAATCATGGAATTACTATACTTTTGCTTTAAAATTTATCTTTTTACAAATTCTGTAAATATATTATCTTCAACATCATCACTGTACCAGCTGGTAAGCGTTGCAGTGCCTGTTCAAGAAGTCTGTATCTGGATTGTCATAAATGAGAAATCCTTATACTCTACTTTGTTTTGGAAGAGAGAGAGGGGGGGGGGGTTATTTCATATATTGTCTATTGTTTCTTACCCTACACTTGCTACTTACTCCTGCCAGAAAAATATCTACCCTTGTAGATTAACTATGTTGAAAAGGTAAAATGAAATTGACGTCTTTCATTTGCAGATCGTCACATTTCTTATCCCTCTTTTGGATGATAAGTTTCCGCTCATACGGAGTATTTCATGTTGGACACTTTCTCGTTTCAGTAAATTCATTGTTCAGGTATAATTTCTTTTCCAACCCATTGTCTGATTGTAGTCAGAGATCATTATTGTTGCTTTCCACTTGTATATGACTTATTCCAGATAATAAGATGGCATACAGGATGTAATTGTTGTGGAATAGTAGAAAGGCAGTTATGCCTTAGAGAAACTCACTATTTTTTTTTTGATAAGGAAAGCTTTATTGAGATAGAAGAGAGAGTACAAAAGAAAACAAAAGGGAACAGGACAGTACAAAAAGCTGTACTAACCCAACTCCAATAAACAAGCTAGAAAACTGATAAAATCGCTGAAGTCTACAAAAGGAGAACCCAACACCCCGTTAGCCCACAGGAACAAAGTCTGCAACATATTGCCTTTCAAACGAACTAAGGGCAGCCTCAATTCCTCAAAGCACCTCCTGTTCCTCTCCCTCCACAAGCTCCACCAAAGACATAAAGGTATCATATTCCACACAACCAACGCCAAAGGATTGTTGAACTTCCTCTTCCAGCACTGTAACACCTCGCCCACCCTCTTTGGCATCACCCACTGATAGTTAACAATGCTAAGGACGTGCACCCATAATTCTCTGGCCACCGAGTAGTGGGTAAGGACGTGATCCACAGATTCTCCGTCATCTTTGCATAAAAAACAACAGTTAGTCAAATACATCCCCCTCCACCTTAGGTTGTCAATGGTTAAGATCTTCCCATGGGCCGCTTCCCAAACAAAGAACGAAACTCTAGGTGGGACAACAATCTTCCAAATCTGCCTCCACGGAAAGACATCTCCCGCACCCTGTACAATAAGATCATACATCGTCTTAACCGAAAAAACCCCATTTTTGGCACCTTGCCAAAACATTTTATCATCTCCCCGTCTCCGAAGAGCCATAGAGTACAACAATGAGTAGAAAGCTGAAATTTCTTTAATCTCCCAATCATTGGCCGTTCTAGAAAAAAGAATAGACCACACCCCATAACCAGAATCCCCCTCAAAACAATCCGCTACCATCGCATCCTTGCAACTAGCAAGGGCATACAAAAGAGGGAATGCCGATGATTGGGGGAGCTAGGCTGGCAGATCCTGAATCAGGTTTTCCAGGAAGCAGTTGCTTTCTGTGGATCGCTCGCCCGCAAGTCTGTTCCGCAGCGGGGTGTTGGCATTCGGTCTGATCTTTCCTTCGCCGAGGCCGTTGTTGGTATCCCGGCGAAGGTTGTTGGCGAGAGCATGCATGGTTTGGTTGCGAACCTTGTTGAGCAGCGGGAAGACGCATCGTTCTCTGATACACATGCAAAAATGGGGGCTTCCGATGCGATTCTCAATATGAGCCAATTTAATGTGGAGGATGCTTTGTCTCGGGGCGGGATGTCGGCGGCTTCTTTGTCGCGTATTAATGCTGTGGTTAGTGAGCTCTTGCCGCGTAGAAATGCCTTGATCAGTAATAACGAGCTATGAGATGAGATCGTGGGCTTGAGGAGGCAAGTCGAGCGGTTGGGCGAGTTAGTGGCCCGTAGGGGGCGGATGGATCAGCGATGAAAGAGTTTAAGTGTGACGTGTGTGGGTTTCTTTTGAAAGCCCATCGGCTGGGTTCTGTGTCGGGAGCAAAGGAACGGGTTGGGTTGCCTTGTGGGGAGGGTTAGTCGTCTCTATCTCAGCCCATGATCTCTGTTGGGGGTTCGGCTGGGCCTCAGGTGCAGAAGGTTTGTAGTCTGGCGTGGGGAGTTGATGGGGCGAGCTGGCTTGGGCCGGGGTCGGGAGTTGAGGCCAGTGTGAAGGGGAAGGGTGGGTTGGTTCTCGATGGGCCCGAGATCCCGCGAGCTTCGATGGTCTCCGTGGACTCCCAGTTCACCTATCCGGCGGCGGACTTTGTCCTTAAGCATCGGGTGGAGGGGTCGTCGCCGTCTGGGGTGGCGATTTGTACGACCGGTGGTCAGTCGGTGTGGGGAGCTCTTGTCGACGCTGGCCGAGCTTCGGCTGACTTCCGGAATTCTTTTCTGGAGTCGAGACTTGACCCTCGGCCTGTGGTGGTGGGGGCGACCTCATCTGGGGAGGTGGGTGGCACGGTCGGCTTTTTTCCGGCGCCGGCGAAGCTTGAAGATCTTCGTTTCCTTGCACCGATGATGGCGGTGAGCTCTCCCCAGGCTGAGGGGGCTGCGGTGGTGATGGTGGGGGGATCATCTGGCGTTGGGTCAGCAGGTTTGGAGGAGTTCGTACCTGTGGACAGTGACGTTTTGGTGGACTTCTCTGGGAGTTGCGACTTGGTTGTTGTGGAGGGAGACAGTGGGAGGGCGGATGCTTCTTTGAATGCGGGGGGGGGGGGGGGGTTGTTGTCTGTGTTGATAGTGGAGCTGAGGGGGTTGTGGCTGAACCGTTGGCAGTGTGTCCTCCTATGGAGGGGAAGGAGGTTGTGGCTGAACCGTTGGCAGTGTGTCCTCCTATGAAGGGGAAGAAGGTTTGTCATATGGAGTTCTCTTCGGATTGGGTGTTGGAAATGGTTTCGTCCTTTAGAAACATGGTTGGCCTCTCTTGTGAAGGTCACGAAAGTGAACTGTTGGAACTCTTTGCGGCTTTAGAGAAGGATAGAAAGAGGAGCGGGCTCACGATTACTAGCAAATCAGGTGGCAAGTTCTTAAGGGAGCTGAAAGGGCTGAAATCTTCAGTCAATTATGATGGGAAGAAGTATGAGGCTAGGAAGTGCAATAAGGGAGGGAGGGTCTCTATCAAACCTTTATGAAGCCTCGAATTTTGAGTTGGAATGTAAGGGGGCTGAATGATAGTCAGAAGCGAAGTAGGGTGAGGAATTTGTTACGGGGATGGAAGCCTGATTTGGTTTGCTTTCAGGAGACTAAGGTGGGGTTAGTTTTCGGAGCTTTCATCAGAAGTCTGTGGGGTGGGGGGAGTCATGTGGGCTGGTGCAGTCTTGCGGCTGAAGGAGCTTCAGGTGGGATTCTGATTTTGTGGGACATGAGGATTCTTGAGATGGTGGATTTTTGTTCGGGCAGTTTTTCTCTTTCGGTGTGTTTTAAGAATGTGGAGGACGGGGTCCAGTGGGCGTTTTCTGGGGTGTATGGGCCCAACATTGATTGTAGGAGTGTGCTTAGAGAAACTCACTATTGAGGACAGTGGTTATTTGGTTCATATTTCATGGGTGATTAAAGGGATTTTCCACCCTACCTGGCTGTTGTGTGGTCAATAAATTTCCTATCCAACCTACCTGGTTGGGTAGAAATCAGCCATTGTTTCATGCTAGGGAGCAACATCATGCCTCTAAAATAATGCGGGTGAACTTAAGGGCATTAGAAGGCTTTCGAGGTTACTAGAGTCGAGGAAAGTTTGAAATAACTCCTGAGCCATGCAAGGTGCAGATCCTCTTAAGGATCTTTATGTAAGAAATTGATCATGTCCTGAAGAACATGCAGCATGCACTAGATATTCAAGAAATCTTGACAGTACCCTCCCATAAATTTCATCCAGAGGAGCCTTGGTTGGCATACCCTAGGTCAATTAGAAGCAAGTCAGATGTAATTCTCTATTGAAGAAGTGAAGTCTGATCAAATTTGCATGGTCTCCATTTTGATGCATAAGGTGCCTGATAAAATATTGAAATATGATCCCACTTATTTTTCCTCAACATAGATATAACATTGTTGTGATTCATTTCAGACATCTGAAAAGTTGTTTACAACTTCCTGTCCCTACTTAGAGTTGGAACTCCTTAGATGTATCCTATTTCTTCCTCCTGGGCTGCAGAAGATTTTGAGGTTAACAACTCTTTTCTGCTATCTCAGGGCATCGAACATCAGAAAGGCTATGAGCAATTTGACAAGATTCTCATGGGTCTTTTACGAAGAATATTGGATAGTAACAAGCGGGTGCAAGAGGCTGCTTGTTCAGCTTTTGCGACACTGGAAGAGGTACTTTCTATAAATATGCTCTGTTGTTCCCATAAGGGAGGTTTTAATATTCCATTTTCTGTTAGTTTAATGAGTTTATAAATCTCAATGATGTTCTGTCAATTTTCAGGAGGCTGCAGAAGAGTTGGCACCACGGTTGGAAATTATTTTGCAGCATCTTATGTGTGCTTTTGGTAAATATCAGGTTGTTTTCTGGCCTTCCTGTAACCTTATTCCTCCAGTGTTACAATGATTAGATATATTGATGGTAGATGACATAACTGAATTTTGCGCAATGCGTTGTCCTGGGTATCTTAATATACCCATGCTCTGGCTGCATTAGATTAAATTCTACCTCATTTTATCCAGAGACGGAACCTCAGAATTGTATATGATGCTATTGGAACCTTAGCAGATGCTGTTGGAGGAGAGCTAAATCAGGTATCATCACTACACTAAGGATGATCTCACCATCCGTTTTCCCACCCCAACTTCTTTTCATGTGATGTATACGGAGAGTAATTGTACTGAAAGTTTGTTACCTACTGCTTTTTTGGGAAGGAAATTATATGCCAATTGACTACCGTGATTATTTGCAGCCCAATTATCTTGACATTCTGATGCCGCCATTAATTGCAAAGTGGCAGCAGCTTTCAAATTCAGAAAAGGACCTCTTTCCACTGCTGGAGTGTTTTACCTCTATAGCACAGGTATTTTCAGTTCTCTTTTGATCTTGATTTACTTTATTGATTTCTTGAGGATCTCTGGAGTATCTAAAGATTGCAACTGTCCTGAGTGTCTTGAGATAATAATCTTCCCTGCTGTAGTTTTTAACTACTTGATTTACTTCAAACCCTGAACCCTTAAGTGCTATAATGATTGCTTCAAAGTCATGTAATACTGATGTGCAACGAATATATTACTGTGGAACATGTTGGTAGTAGTTAGTGGAAAAATGAGGGACTTTGACATATCACAGGCACAGGGAATTGTCACAATATCAGTGCTCTGCATGGTTCTTCGTTTTCAATAATTGCAGAATTGCAGTTTTTTCCCCTTCGTAAATCTTGGAGTGAATGCTCTATGAACAGGTTACATATTTAAAATGTTAATGGACCTGTCAACTGAAACTCCTAAAGGATTGTTTAGACATTTGGTCCACCCAAAAGAATTTCGGAGCAAATCATTGTAAACCCCTTGATCTGGTTGTAATTATGACTTTCCAAATGGACGAAAGGGTTGAGTGGGGGCAGATGCGTAATCCTCGTGGTTCCTCCAAGGATGAGCATAGAATCAATTTATTGATCTCTCGTGTTAATATGCTGCTACTGAATGACGTTGGAAAGGATGGTGGTGGCGTGTAGAAGACGAAAGGGTCGCCTACTAATACGCATGCTAAACTGGAGGACGACGTTTCATTTTCCAAGATGCAGGACTTTAATGCAGAGTCGGCTGGCGGTGAGGTGTTTAACGTGGCTTTTTGGAGAAAAAAATTGTTGGGATTTGAGAAGAACTTGACATGTTATTAGAAGTTTTGGGGAGGGATAATGGGCTGTCTCGCCTGCCTTTGGACTCTTCTGGTCCTTCGGGGGCCCAGTGTGAAGGAAATGGATCGGGGGATACTGTTGGAGACGTGGATCTTCAGTTAGCCAAAGCTGACGCGACGCCTGGAGATCCACCAGTCGCCGGTGGTAGCTTACTCGCCGGCGCCTTCTGTGGCGAGCAGCGACTGTCGGGACGCTGCTGCGGTGCTGGAGCCAACGTTGAGTCTTCCTCTCTTGGGCGCCGAAACTGTTGTTTCTTTGTCTGGGGTGAGGGCGATTGCCCGGTGGCCCTTTCGGCGCTGAGCTGTCGCCGACCTTCGGTCCTATGCTTGCCGATATGGTTGTTTCTTCCCCCTAGATTAGCTTTCTTTGTTTGGGAGGCCACTCATGAGGATTTTTTTTGGATAAGTAAGAACTTTATTGAAAAAATGGATAATTACACTTATCACCCTCAAACTGTCATGCATTTTTTCACTTTGCACCCCGTTGTTTCTTCCCCCTAGATTAGCTTTCTTTGTTTGGGAGGCCACTCATGGGGATTTTTTTTGGATAAGTAAGAACTTTATTGAAAAAATGGATAATTACACTTATCACCCTCAAACTGTCATGCATTTTTTCACTTTGCACCCCAAAGTACCACTTTTGTCACATTTCACCCTCAAACTACCATGCCTCAACAATTTGCACCATCCGTCCATAATTTCTGTCAATTTAGACGAAAAGCTAATCAAGTGCATCTCACGTGACTTTTTCCCACATGATCTTCCCATTTTGCCCCTTCGTTTGAGGGTGCAAAATGAAAAAAACATGGTAGTTTGAGGGTGCAAAGTGAAAAAAACATGATAGATTGAGGGTGGTAAGTGTAATTATCACTTAGGCAAAAATGGAAGATCAAGTGGGAAAAAGTCACGTGAAACGCACGTGATTAGTTTTCCGTTTCACATGACAGAAATTATAGACGGAGGGTGCAAACTGTTGGGGCATGGTAGTTTGAGGGTGAAATGTGACAAAAATGGTACTTTGGGGGTGCAAAATGAAAAAGGTATGGTAGTTTGATTGTGATAAGTGTAATTTCCCCTTGAAAAAACAAAAAATGGTAACAGTACAAAGAGCTATACTGAAAACCCACTCCAAACAAGCTACAAAGCTAAGAAAATAAGCAAATTCAGAAAAATGAGAGCCCAAAACAGCAGAGGCCCAAAGAAAAAGGGAGCTCAACAACAAATCCCTCCACCCATCAGAAGACATGGAAGAGTTCTCAAAACACCTATCATTCCTCTCCCTCCAAATAAGCCACCAAATACACAAAGGAATCATCTTCCAAACTCTTGAGGCAAAAAGGTTGATGAACTTCTGCTTCCAACAATACAACACCTCAATCACCTTAGAAGGTATAACCTAACAATAATTCAAAATGCTAAGCACATGAGACCATAAATCCCTTGCGACAGCGCAATGAAGAAGAATATGATCCAACGATTCCCCATTGCTCCTACATAGATAGCACCAATCAAGTAAACAAAGACCTCTCCTCCTCAAATTGTTTGTAGTCAAAATTCTCTCATGCACCGCCTCCCACACAAAAAAGGAAACTCTCATAGGTGCAATGGACCTCCAAACCTGCCTCCACGGAAAAGACATTACGGGGCTACAAGAAAGAAGCACATACATCGATTTCACTGAGAAAATGCCATTCTTGGTGCCCATCTAGCACATCTTATCTTCAGCCCCACTCCTCAAGGGCTTGGAATAAAGGAGAGAATATAATTCCCCTCCCAATAATCCACCGCCCAAGCATCCTTATTACGAGCAATGGAGAAGAGAGACGAGAAGGCAAGCCTCAAGGGTCTCTCCCCACACCATAGGTCACTTCAAATGCGAACTCTATTGCCACGACCAGCCTCGAACCTTATGAAGTGGCTAAAAGGATCCCACCCTTTGCTAATAAACCTCCCAAGACCAACTCCATAAGTTCCTCTCCTCTGAAGGGTGCTCCACCCACCCAACTCACTCCCAAACTTCTCCACTATAACATTCCACTACAAGCTATTACTTTCGAAAGCAAAGCGCCACAACTACTTCCCAAGCAAAGCCTTATTGAAAGTGATTAAGCGCCTAATACCCAACCCTCCTTGCTTAATGGGGCAGCACAATTTCTCCCAATTAAGCAAGTGAAACTTGTGCACAGTCTCAGTGCTACCCCACAAGAATTCCCTTTGTAACTTCTCCAATCTAAAAGCCACGACTGGAGGGATGGGGAAAAGAGACAAGAAATAAGTCGGAAGATTGGCAAGAGTGGACTTGATCAAAGTGACTCTACCACCTGTCAAAAGATAGCTCCGCTTCCATCCAGCTAACCTCTTCTCCATTCTCTCAATGATGTCATTCTAAATACTAATGCTTTTGAATCGAGCCCCCAAAGGGAGACCAAGATAAGTGATAGGTAGATAAGCAACCCTACAACCCAAAATATTAGCCAAGATGTGGACATTTCCCACCTCTCCAATGGGGATAGCCTCAGATTTCAAAAGATTAATCTTGAGGCCAGACACTGCTTCAAAACAAAGCAAAAGACAACGAAGGTTGCGGAACGGGCTCTCCTCAGCCCCACGCAAAATAAGAGTGTCATCAACGAACAACAAATGAGAAATGCTCACCCTACCACTGCCAACCGAGAACCTCTCAATGGAACCCACCTCAACCAACCTATTCAGAATCCGACTCAGAGCTTCCATAACAATAACAAATAAAAAGGGCGAGAGGGGGTCGCCTTGACGCAAACCACGGGAACAACTAAAGAAGCCCTTAGGAGATCCATTCACCATTACCGAATATCTCTTCTCATACAGAACTTCATCCATCTACACCACTTAACTCCAAACCCACACCTCTGCAACAAGTAAAGGAGGAAGCTCCAATTGACGTGATCATAAGCCTAGAGTGCATCGTTATTTTTGTCGGAGAGCGAGTCGTCTTTTTCTGGTGCTGATTTGTGGAAACAGGTTATGAGCCTGCGAAAGGAAGTGGACAAGCTTGCCTTTCTTTTATGACAACAGAGCCAGGGTGGCTTTTTCTTTAAAGATTTATGTTGTAGTGTATGTGGATTTACGTTAAAAGCCCAACAAGACTTGACCCATTCTAAGAGTCATTCTCAGAGTCACGACTTTCTCTATGGCGTGAGTGTAGGCTGAGATGTGGGGGCCCGAAATCTGGTGAGGGAGATTTAGGGCCTGATGGGCTGGGGGGGAGGAGTTGGGTCGAGTTGAGGATGCCATGGAGTTTCCTTGCGCTAGTCCAGGGGAGGTGGACGGTATCGATATAGCTCAAGGAGGCCTGGGTGTCAGCTCCGACGCTTATGCAGAGGTGTCGCCGAAGCTGTCTGTGGTGGTCGGCGGCGTTCCCTTTGGCTCGCCGGCATCGGAGCGTGCCACTGGTGGACAACTGAGGGAGTCGTGTTGGTTGGGCATGTTGCTTAAGAAGGGATGGAAGGGGGTGAGATCGTGTTGGTTTAGCAGGTGTCTTCTCAGCTCGGTTCTAGGGTGGTGGTGAATTCCCTGTAGGTTTCATCACCTGTTTCTGGTGGGACTATTTTTGAAGTTGGGGAGAGCTCGTTGGAGAATCGTCTTGTGGGTCTTGAATCTGGTTGTCCTGAGGGAGCTTCTGTTGGGAAGGAGAGGGGTATGACTGATTTGGTTTCGGTTCCAGTACCAGTTTCTTCTGAGAATGAGAATTCTGGTTGGGTGTTGAGTTTGGTTTCATCTATTAGATAAGTTGTTGGTGTTTCTTATGATGGCCACGAGGAACAGTTGATCTCACTGTTTGCTTCTTTGGAGAGGGAGAGATTTCAGATTGGGTCTACAACTCCTTGTAAATCGGTGGGTATAGGTCTTAAGGAGCTTCAAGGTTTGAACTCTATAGTTAATTATGAGGGGAAAACTTATGCTTCAAGGAAGTCTAGGAAGGATGGGCGAGATTCGCAGAAGTTATTATGAAGCCTAGAATCATTAGTTGGAATGTAAGGGGGCTCAATATAGAGCTAAACGTAGTAGAGTCGGTAATTTATTAAGGGGCTGGAGACCTGATTTGGTTTGCTTGCAAGAGACGTTCGTTGGCAGTTGTTTCTAGAGCCACTATTAGGAGTCTTTTGGGGGGGGCATGTTGGTTGGTGTTGTCTTGAGGCGAAGGGTGCTTCGGGGTGTATTTTGATTATTTGGGACACGAGGGTTCTAGAGTTGGTGGAGTCTAGTGTTGGTTGTTTTTCAGTTTCGGTGATTTTGGAGAATGTTGAGGATGGAGCTGTTTGGGGTTTCTCGGGGGTATATGACCCTAATGCTGATAATAGGAAACGTTTTCTTTGGGATGAATTGGTTGGGATGTTGGAGTGGTGGGATCTACCTTGGTGTTTTGGGGGATGTAACGTTTCTCGCTTCCCGAGTGAACGTTCTGGGTCGGAAGGGTTTAGTAATGCCATGTTAGAATTCTCGGAGTTTATCGATGAGACTTAGTTGATCGATACTCCCTTGTTGGGTGGCCACTTCACATGGTCTAAAGGAAGGAATGTTCAATCTTGGTCCAGGATTGATCGCTTTCTCTTTAATCCTAGTTGGGAGTCATTGTTTCTGGATGTTTCTCAAAAAAGGTTGCCTCGTCTGTTATCGGATCACTTTCCGATAAGCTTGGAGTGCAGCGTTGTGGGCAGTGGCAAGCGGCCTTTTAGGTTCGAAAATATGTGGCTCAAGGCGGATGAGTTCGTTGATATGGTGAGGTTGTGGTGGAGGCCTTATGTTTTTTCTGGCTCGCCTAGTTTTGTGCTTGATTCGAAATTAAAGGCTCTTAAGTGGGATCTCATTGTTTGGAATCGTGAGGTGTTCGGGGATGTTGCCTTTAAGAAGTCTTCGCTGTTACATGAACTCTCTTCTCTTGATGCTTTGGAAGAAAGTGGGCTTCTTGATGAGGGGGGAAAAGCAAGGAAGTCAGAAGTTTCTGGGGAGTTAGAGCTCTTGATTGATATGGAGGAGACTAGTTGAGGCAGAAATCTAGAGCTCTTTGGCTCAAAGATGGGGATAGGTGCACCAAGTTTTTTCATCGAGTGGCCAACTCCAATAGGAAAGTTAACTCTATTTCTTCGTTGGTGGTTGATGGGGAACTTGTGGAGGATACCGAGCGTATTTTTGATGAGATTGTTAGCTTCTATGACTCCTTTTATCAGGAACCTTTTTCGTGGAGACCTTTGTTGGATGACTTGGGGTTTGATTCGATTTCTGGGTAGGAGGCTGATTGGCTTGAAAGTTCCTTTGATGAAGATGAGGTGACAGGTGTTGTGCGAAGTCTTAATGGGGACAAAGCTCCCGGTCCGGATGGTTTCTCCTCAGCTTTTTTTCAATCCTGTTGGGATGTTGTCAAAGGTGATGTAATTTCCATGTTTAATGAGTTTGCTCAGGTCGGGAAATTTGTCAGAAGTCTCAATGCCACTTCCCGAAGAAGCATGGGGCCGTGGAGCTTAAGGACTTTCGTCCTATTAGCCTTGTGGGAGGGGTCTACAAAATCTTGGCAAAAGTTTTGGCTAATAAGCTTAAGCTGGTTTTGGGCTCCATTATCTCGCCTTCTCACATTGATAACTTAAGGAGGAGGGATGTTTGTGTGATTGAGAGTGCTACTTATGTTAGAGCGATGGCGAAACGGTCGATCATGTCCTTATTCACTGCTCAATGGCTAGAGGATTGTGGGGGCATGTGTTGAGCATCCTTAACTATGATTGGGTTATGCCTAGGAAGGTGGTGGATGTTTTGCGGTGTTGGGGGAGGAAGTTTGAGGATCCAATTGCGTTGGCCATTTGGAAGATGATTCCAGCTTGAATTTGGTGGTGTTTATGGAGGGAGAGGAATGGGAGGTGTTTCGAAGACAGAGTTGTGTCTTTGGCTGGATTGGGGGGTTTAGTGTTGCATTCTCTTTTTCTGTAGGCTAATTCGGTTTTAGGTTGTCCGTTTGTGGATTTTCTGGATTTTATTAGTTTTTTAGCGTGTATGCTTTAGCTTTTGTCAGTATAGTCTCTTGTACTGTCATCTTTCTTTTTCTTTAATAGTATTGACTTATATAAAAAAAAAGTCCCCAATCTCCACTCCACTCCTCCCTTTCTTTCTCTCTCCTATTCATAAGATTAGAATTTGACTTCTAAAAACCATAATATGCATGTACCATAACTTATGATTACTTGAGTATTTAGGAGGTCAAACTTGAAAAACTTATTGGGAATCACACCATGGTCTTCAACTTTAAGTTGATTTTAGAATGGAAAAATAACATTTTTTTTCCAGGCGCTGGGTCCAGGTTTCTCTCAATTTGCTGAGCCTGTTTTTCAGAGGTGCATAAACATCATCCAGACCCAACAGTTGGCAAAGGTTTCAGTTATATAATATCTTGATTATTTATGAATCAGCAGTCACGAGTTATTTACTTTAAACTGCATTGCATCACATAAGCCTCATGGTGTCTGTTTTTCTGAGATGTGTATTGGAACTTCTATTGCAGGTTGATCCTGTTTCAGCAGGGGTTCAGTTTGATAAAGAGTTTATTGTTTGCTCTCTTGATCTGCTCTCTGGACTTGCAGAGGGTCTTGGCAGTGGGATAGAGAGTCTGGTACTCCCCTTTCTCTGAACTTTCTGGATCAAGGAAAAACATTTTTTTCAGCCTATTTGCTTTTGTAACAGCCTGTTTTAGTGGCCTCCTTTCTCAAATTTTTTCTCTGCTTATTGAAAGTGGTTGTATATACGCTAAAACATCAACTTTAATACAAAACAAAACATATACTAAATGTTTTTGATGGTTTTCTATATGTCCTGCTAAATAATGCATTTGGATTATCTTAACCCTGATATGAGAAATCTTTGGATAAATAGTCATATAGGTGACGGCTGAATGCTATAAGGGCCTCCTTTCTTCCTTAGCTTTTCATTTGTGCCAACTCAATAGGTCTTGGCAAGAAAAAAATGCCTATTTTTTGACAATTTGTCGAAATGTTCTAGATAGTGATCTGTCGATTCCAATTTGTGATTGTAGCAGAGCTGGATTACAGCTTTTATGGAATGGAATGTAGATCGTCCACATATCAAGTAGAGTTAGACATGATGTGGCCTGTATATTGACATGCTCAGTTGTGTTTTCTTGTATTACTTTTTCTGCAGGTTTCACATAGTAATTTGAGAGATATGCTTCTTCAATGTTGCATGGATGAGGCTTCTGATGTCCGACAGAGTGCCTTTGCACTTCTTGGGGACCTTGCAAGAGTAAGTTAAAAGGTTGATCCATCATGTTTTACCCCCAGCCCATAAAATATTTTACAACACATGGCTTGAGCTTCTTGTGGGATCTGAGGACTTGAACATTACGTCTTCCCCTGATTTAGAGGAGACGTAAAAAGAAAAAAAAAACTGTCAAAGAGGAAGTAGCTAGGTACCACAGGGCAATGGGGCTGGTGGATTAATGGGAGCTCTAAATTTGTTCTTTTATGGTGGTTTATCTCTCTGAATGTTTTGATGAATATCAGTGTCCTTCAATGATTTTGATTAGGTATGCCCTGTTCATTTACACCCCCGTTTGTCTGAATTTCTTGATGTCGCGGCAAAACAACTGGTAAGTGAAACTTATATGATTGGTTTACTTTTTGAGCAGAAGCCTCCTAGCATTTTATCTATGTAACATATGCACTATACAGAACACTCCAAAGCTGAAGGAAACTCTTTCAGTAGCAAATAATGCATGCTGGGCCATTGGGGAATTAGCAGTTAAGGTATGCTAAGCTCTTTATGCTCCCTCATGACAACTCAAACCTTTTGCTGCCTTTTTTGGCCCTAGTGCCATGTTGACTGTTTGCTTAATTGTGGGGAGTATTGTTTTATTTTGTAGTTGAAATAAATTTTTTAGGTTGATTTTTATCCACATTTTCCAAAGGTTAGCATACTTGATCTATATCTTCTAGCAAACCACATTCAGTTGTTGGGTGGTCTGCAATTTGTCGTTTGGAATTCCTTGGTATCATTAATCATGATCCTATTGGTCAACTTCATCTTATTAAGGTTTGCATAACATGTGCAATCACGGGATTGCATAGAGGCTATATTTGTAAATGCTGTGCATACACAAATAGTGTTGAGTTTGTAGCTATCTTAGAACCTTGCTTCTCTGTCTGTGATAGTTCTAAAAATCTTGTTACAACTAAAGGGGTGCTTCTTCTGATATCATGTTTCTTTATTAACAATGAACAAAACCCATGATTCTATTCACTATGCCATTTACTTTTTTGACATTGGTTGTGATTTAAAATTTCAGGTCCGACAAGAAATTGCTTCTATTGTTTTGACTGTTATTTCATGCTTAGTGCCAATCCTTCAACACGCAGAGGTGATTGATTGTCTTTTCTGGTTTTTGTATGTTTTTTTATGCTTTGTGCCAATCCTTCAACATGCAGAGGCAATTGTCTTTTCTCATATTTGTGTGTGCGTGCACGTGCGTGTGTATCGGAGAACATTTGCCATCTTTAATTGCATTTCTTGGTCCTGAGCAGGAGCTCAACAAGTCACTCGTAGAAAATAGTGCGATAACACTTGGGAGGGTTGCCTGGGTTTGTCCGGAGCTTGTGTCACCTCATATGGAACATTTCATGCAATCATGGTGCAATGCTTTGTCTGTGTAAGTAGTACTTTGTCAGCACCGATTAATGAAACTTACTTTCGTCAATGACTTCTCTTTTCGGCTTTTCCTGAGCTATGAGTGTCAATACCTGTTGTTTGAAGAAGCTCCTAATGACGATAATCACACTTTTGTTCAACTGCTAGCAACATCACATAGAATTCGAAATCACTTTGAAACTCCTACTGCATGTATTTGATGCTGCCTTCCTACTCCATTTGCTGGATGCCTGATGTGATAATGGCAATAACTATCTGAGAATCGAATTCCTTTATGCCTAGTGACTCTTCTTTATCGAACTGAAATTAAAGGTGTATTAAGGATAACTTCTATAGCTAGCTGGATTCTCAGTCTCAAGGTATTCTGTGAAAATAATGCTTGAACTACATACTTTCTGAACACCCTAGTCTAGACATTGAATCACAACTTTCGCAAGTACTTGGGCACCTGTGATCTTTGTGTTTAAAAGAGCCTGATTTTTCTTTGGTTGTTTTTTGCTTTGGCCTTGTTTGTCTAGTGTTTTTTGCGAAAATTAATTATAGTGGACTTTCCTTTGCCAGCAAATTAAAGGGAAACGTAATGGAACCATGTCCTAACCTTTTGGGGTTTGTCCATAAATCCCTACGTATGTTCAAATTCCCGGGTTTCCGACCCGTCCTGGGTTTTCCAATCTAAGCAGACCTGAACTGTTTGGCTTTGTATGTGTTAGCTTGAGTGATAGAAACCTAGCCAAAATTTGGTGCATGTCAATTGAAGGGGTTTGGTGGAATCCAGCTTTTGAACCAGTCCAAATGGTAACCCTTACGATTAAATATTCTGCACATCCCAGAACCATATCTTTTTTCAAATGCATTGTCCTGCCAGAGTGGCTGAGATTGGGAACAATCTAACCCCTGCGGCCAGAGTTGGTGGGCAAGGTGGGGAGAATCTCATTAGTAAATTCCTGACATTCGCACCTGACTCCCAAAACCAAAGGATCAGAAGTTGGGAAAATCTGGTGCTGCGGAAAAAGATTTTGGCTGTGGGCTTCTGTTGGGGTGTATCTCCAACCCAATTGGGTTGTTAATGAGCAGTGCGATAGGTGACCATTTTAAGCGGTTCAAGGGGCACTTGAGTCAGCTGCCGGCTCCCAAGTGCCTCTTGACCCCTATCCAAGTTTTGCACCATGCTGAGATTCCTTTTAAACAAGATTTTATCTTATATCAGAAAAGGCCTGGGAAGTTTAATAGAACCTTCGAAAGTCTTATACGACTATTACTTGAGACTTTCAAATTATCACCATCGGCTATCCTTCTTGATCTAGGGAATTACCAGCAACCAATACAATAGGGAGATTAACCGAGTCTGTTGAGTAAGCACTGTTTTTGACAATGGATCAGGGAATTGTCCAATCTGTTTTGTATACTTGGGAACTTAACCTGGGATCATGTTTGGTTCTCTTGCAACTATGCGAACGGCTGTCAGAATTGTGATCAAGGCAGACCAACGATATATGAAAAGTACTAGATGCTACCAAAGACCTTGATCTTGTGGAGGGCAAATTGGGCCTAACCATTGTAGTGTACAATGGGCAACTTATATTTACTGGGTGTTTTTGTGATTCATTCTGTCACAAAGAAATAAGTGGTTTCAGAATTTTGTTTCTGTGAGTAAAGTGACAGTGGAATAACTGGGGTTTCTCCATAGGGCATGATTACATAGTTGCTATATTTGGCTTAAGCAATGGTTTCATATAAAGTCAGCATTTGCTCTATACACTCCAACTTATAGTCTCATTTATTGATAGAAAAATTTGGTGCAAAGATCAACACCGGCGCAAATCTAATTTCTTCTCCAGTTTGCTTTCTAAATATAGACCTGGAGAACAACACTGTTGCTCACAGGCCTTCATATTTATTATGATCGATTACTTTGTGCAGGATACGCGATGATGTTGAAAAGGAGGATGCTTTCCGAGGTCTATGTGCACTGGTATACATCTGCTTTCGTAAGATTTCATATTTTGAAATATCAGCAATTACACTGTCTTGCGGGTTGTCTTAAATGTTGTCAGGTTAAAGCAAATCCATCAGGGGCATTGGGTTCACTTGTTTTCTTGTGCAAAGCAATTGCAAGTTGGCATGTAAGAATGGTCTGGCCTTCCTTTATAGATCTGTCTTACATTTTGGTTTTCTAATAAAAACTCAATGGTGTCACTTTCTGCGTGACAATAGGAAATAAGAAGTGAGGATCTGCATAATGATGTTTGCCAGGTGTTGCATGGTTATAAGCAGGTTAGCATTACCTTTGTACTGTTTCATCTTTATAGAATGTGATGACCTGTACACTTCTAACTTCAGATTTATGTCATGGAGCTAGTAGTTTAATAATACATGTGGCTTGAATACATTTCCATTGCTCCTATTAGACTCTTTTGTATGTAAATTCTTTTTTGATGGTGACTTAGCACACCTTGGGAAAGAGACCCCTTGGTATTAATAAACTAATTGAGGCAGGGATGATTGATTATATTATTCTGGTAAGATTCTGTCTGTAGTAACAAGAGCAGGACATAGATCCGTGGCTGTAAAATTGATTTTCATGCATGGGTACACAATTTTGGCAGATGCTTAGAAATGGAGCATGGGACCAATGTATGTCTGCTTTGGAGCCCCCAGTGAAGGACAAGCTGTCAAAGTATCAAGTGTAATATGCTTCCCACAGTAGATGTATTCTTCTCTGCTCGCAGTCTTCAGAGTTGCGTCGTTGTGTCTGCATCAAACTTGTTGGTCATCTGTGCACTGTCCCACAATTTATTGCAGTCATGATTAAGCTCGGGCAAAGTCGGCCCAATTTGCTCGGGCAAAGCATCATATTGACCTAATTCATTAAAGCTTAAACCTAATGTGCACCTCGTCGGAAATGGATTGATTGTATCCTAACAGCGTTTGAATTGAGGAAATGAAGCAACTTGGGTTTTGACATGGATATGGTGTACAGGGATGCAGCTTTGTAAGGTTTGAGACGGGAGTGTTCATTTTTGGCGTCATTGTATTTGGCAAAATGTTAAAATATTTCTCAATTGGTGTCGGGATTCATCTTATATTTTTAGTATTGTTGTTCTTATTTTACTTACTGTTTGGGGGGCTTAGGAGTTTTCCGTAGTTAAACTTTCAGTGGATAGGGTTGTTTTTTTTGTCTTTCCACAAATTTTGTATTAGGTGTTTGAAATATAGATTGCTGGACTTGTAACCTTTACGAAGATGGGGCACATTATTCTTGCTGCATTCAGCGGCTGTTGGTTGAGTTGTGGGAAAAATAATGTTCAGCGACCGTGGATTTCACAAGTGATTGAAATTGTATTTTATTTGAGCTGAACACGCCCATGTCGTTTTATCCATTTCGTGAATAGTTTATGGTACTACTTCTCGTTTTGTCCTGATACTCAAGACATTTGTGCTCTCCATTTCCACCCATATCACCGATGGTTTGCGTTCTGCGCTGGAGGATGTTTTACTTACAAGTAGAAATGTCTCAATGGACATCTATTCCAAAAGATTTTTCAGGACTCAGATTTATCACTTATTGACGTTAGCCAGAGCATGGTGAATTGAATTTATCAAACAAATATTCTTCTGGTATATGCCTCATGAAGTTGGGAGTTGATGATGACCTCTAGCTAGATGCCTAATCTAGCATGTTAGCTACTACTTACTAGGCCACGCTGCGTCAGGAAAATAGATCAAGGTTTAAGCATGTTGGAGCAAGCGAGACCACCCGCTGTACGCATGCAGTATGGCAAGAAATAATAAAGACAGTAAAAGAAAAATTATTCAAAAAACATGACAGAAAAAAAGAAAAAACATTATATTAATGGAGACGTTAATGGAATTAGTTCACCAATAAGAGTCACTAATTTAAAACATCGGCTGCCCAAATTTCAACCATAAGCTCAAACAATCTACAATAATATTTTGCTTCTCTTGGAATTTCTAACACCAATACCAACAACTACTCCCAAAAAGTTAAAAAGAGAAATTAAATTTCAACCATAATAAGCTCAGACAATCTACAATAATATTTTGCTTCTCTTCCAATTTCAAACAGCAATATCAACTACTTCCAATTTCAGTCAATAGTTACTACTGATATTATAACAGGTCTACGCCGAGAAACCTTAAGTTTCCCTGTTTTGGAAAGGCAACAGATTCTTTCTCAGAATGCTTTTTTCTTCTCCTGCTGTTATAGCCATGAACAGATGAGCATCTACAAGTTTGACCTGGCCATGCTTCAACAATAATTAACTTATGGAGTTCTTCTGAGAATCAAAGCCAATATATAGCAGAGGGCAGAGTCAACTGAAGAAAGTGCGACAATGAGCACTGCCACAAGAACAAGAGTGAGAGTAGCAGTCTTCAGCTGCACAATATCAGTGAGAAAACTCAGCTTTCTACAACATAACATGGCATCGACTTTGAAACTAAAATAATTATGCACTAACAGATTGGAAAATGAATGTCATTCTCGCAGATCTACAGTACAATACGAATCAGAAAAGCCTTGTTTTTTATGACAGGCAGTTTGTCTTTTAGGAGTCACACTACTAAACGTCCAAGCGAACCATACACCTTAGACTTACCGTGCTTTGAAAACCTGGCCACTCTATGTACTTCAGCTGACTAGGTTGCTCAACCAGAAAGGCAAGCAGAGATTTCAAGCCCCTAAAAAACGAAATAAAGCAACAGTAAATTCATGAAAGCCACTAAATCTATTCCACATTTATATCAACCCGCATATCCAATTTCAACACAAGAACCACCAAATGGATATTGATTCATGACAGGCTCAAGAGTGGCTCGATTTATTCGAAGAGAACCTAAGAAAATCTGCAAGTACAATACCAAAAGGCTTCCTTCATCAGACTGACCCAAAATGACTCCTCAGACGAGTCATCGTCAGAGCTCAACTTATGATGAATTGCTTCTCCACTTCTTCCTCCTGGCATGGCATAACTGGTGGCAAAAAGCTCCAGGCGAGTATATTGAACCCTTGTTCTTTGAATCTGCTAGTTGATTACCAATTTTGAATGATGAGTTTGCTATAAACTGTAATAAACAGGTGCAGAGTTAAATAGTTACCAGTCTAGCTGGTAGCTGAAAGGCATTGTAATCACTACATCTGGTAGAAGGAGGTCTTTCGGTCTTGAACGTCAGTTTAGGATGGCAATGAGTCAAACCTATTGAAAATAGGAAAAAAAAAAGTATGGAATGTCAAATACAATGTAAACTATAGCGAAGATAGGACTCGGGGAAAGGAAAAAGAAACCTGAACAATTTGCTCGCAACCCAGAAACAAACGCCATCCCTGACCAAACTTGGTTGCTGACCATATTCACTGCTATGCAAGAAAGCAACCCTTAGATGGAAAATTCCAAGTCTTCTGAAGCCCTCTCAAACCCCCTTCGGTTTAAATTTTCAATAGACACAATAGCCATTCCAAGCAATTTCAAACCCCCTTTAGTTTCACTAGACGCAACCAGCGGGTAAGAATACACTTACAGTAGAGAGAGAAGGAGCAATTAGATCTGGTACTGCTGGAGCCGGCGAGGGGAGGAAAGCAGCTACAAGGATAAAAAAATTGGACGGAAAAAATAATGGGAAAGGAAGATGGCTGCAGGGCTCACGGAAGTAGGAAGAAAAAAAAAATATATTTTCAACCCACAAACTACCATAGGTTTTATACTTTACACCCTAAATTACCAATTTTGATACATTGCACTCTCTAACTACCAATTTTTAACACTTTGCATCCTAAACTACCAACTTTGACACATAGCACCCTCTAACTACTAACATTAAACATTTTGCACCCTCCATTTGACAATAATACCCTTAATAAATTAATGAATTGACAATAATATCTTTAATATATGCAAAATGGGTCAAGATTATTATCTTCATTTTAGTCTACAAATTTGACATAGGGTGCAAAGTGTCAAAAATTGATATTAGAGGGTGCAATGTATCAAAATTGATAGTTTAGGATGCAAAGTATAAAACCTATTGTAATTTGTGGGTGAAAAATATATTTTTCCTAAGATAAAAACAAGAGAGACCCGGCTGAGCCAAGCGGGGCGGGAGCCGGCTTGCCCAATTAATTGAGGTGTCTGATTCTTGTCCCTCGGATGACGGATCTGAATGTCTTTGTATCTATCAAGAGAAATCTCGGTTGCTCCTTGTAATAAAAAGGCTAAAATATTAAGTGTGTCTATTTTGTATAGACTTTTTTTAATATATTTTTAGGGTTCATTTTGTTGTTCTGCTGTTCCTATAGTGATGTATTTTTTAAAAAAAATATTCATAATCCGTTTGCAAACTAACCGAATTTATTGAGCTGTAAAAAAATTATACGTCATGACCGATAGAAAGAGGTCATGACCAATAGAAAGAGGATACGTATTCAATTTGCTGACTGAACTAATGTCTATGTGATTTCCATACACTCCACGCCGTTAACAATAATATCACGCCGAAATTGGCCCTGCCGTTAGTAAAAATTGACGTATACCTTTCGAAAACAGTCATATGTTCCCCAAACCCCTTCTATCCCCAAATCCTCCTAACCTGCAAATCCTGCTCTGCGAGCTAGAAGCCAAGCCATGGACCCACGACGATTTGTGCTTGATCACTGCATCCAGTAAATTGAGGAAGGGGAAACAAAGATGGGTTTTGTTTGGTGTCTCTACCACCGTATGCTTCCGCAATGCTTGCTCTGACTCATATACTTCCATCCACACTCAAGAAATCATATCACAATGACACAATTTTTCACACAACTGAACCACGTTTGACAATATGGCATTCATGTACCTCAAAATCGAAGGAATAACACCAGCTGCTCAAAAGGAAGGATCATTTTCTCTGCAATAAATCTGCCACAGATGCACAACCAAAAGTAATAAAGACACTAAAGCAAAGAATACCAAACCCATAAAAGAGCAAAAGGAAAAAAGAAAATCGAAAAGCATACATATTTACAGAGACCTAGATCTGAAAGTGAATGAATTTGAGAATCACAACTAATAAACACAAATGAGTCTCGGTTTTTCAACAAAATAAGCCCAAATCCAAGTAGATCAGGGCATGCAGAGCGGTGAGAAAGTGAGAAGACAACATCGAGTACAAATGGGGTCACAGAAATTTGCGGAGAGTGCCACAACATGCACTAGCGGGCGAAGCAAGAAAAGAATGACTGGTGTAGGAGAGAAACGAAAATCAAAGAGAGAGGAAGCGATGGTGGATTGTACGGATCTGTGGCTGATTTTTTTTACTGATGTGGCAGTGGAATTTTCGACATGGTTAATGTGTTGACAACGTGGATTGTACAGCTCAGCAAATTGGATACGTGTCCTGTTTCTATTGGCCATGACGTGTATATTTTTGACACCTCGGCAAATTTTGTTAGTTTGCAAACTGATTATGGATGGAGGAATATTTTTGAAAAAAAAATACATCACAACAGGAGCAACAGGATAACAAAATGAACCCTATGAACATATTTAGGAAAAGTATATACCACAAGGGCATATCAAGTTTATAATGGTCTAGCCCAAGCATTCGAATAAACAAGGGCACATAACTATCTTCAATATCCTGGATGTCAAGTAAGATGGCTCATCATGCAGCTTAAAGGAAGCAGACATTACCCTCTCAAGGAGACATTTCAAAGCTATAGATAACAAATGGGTCCTTTTGTAAATTTGTAATTGTTCGTAAGTTTAATAAGTTGAATTTATCTGCATATGCGAACCACAACTTTTTGAATCAACAGATTATCCAATAACGCATCTCAAATTTTGTTAGGCAACACAAAAGTTCTTAATGAGAATGGACATGGAGCAATCATTAATAGAGCCACTCACGACAGCAGACTCGACACAAAATCTTTGCAAACTTGCAAAGCTAGTATCAAATTCCTGGTGGATAGAATGCATTTTATAAATGAATTGCTTAATTGGAGTGTTACGTACGGGGGAGATAATTAAGAAATGAATTGGTTGATGGGGAAAGCAAGCTAAATCTGGCTGACCGGTGGTCCCAAAGGCATGTTGAGCTCCACTGGGCCCGACGGTCCTCCCGCGGATACCCATATGGGAGACCAAGGACCTTCTCTTGATTATACAACAAAAGCTAAGATATCACTCCTAATCTACTACACATACACCTAGAATCCATTAATTTCTTCATAAACAAAACCAGTTGGTAGGCCACCCCGGCCGGTTCCACCCACAAATTGAGATGGATCAGCACATATTCATCCAATTCAGTATTAAAGGTTGCCAGAGGTACAAAAAGGCTGTAGAGTGTGGCGCTGTTGGAATTGCTTGGATCAGCAAAATGGTTGCCCAATTTTTATATGGCGGGGTTTAAGTTTGGCTGAAAATCGTGTACCGGCCTCTGCTACATCATTTTGCAAAAGCACTTGATCTCCCCATTATCCCACACTAAGCATATAATTGCAGCACCATCATCGACCATGTGTTAAAATTAAGGTTGAGTTGACAAGTATGACTTGATGACTTTCACCACCAAGGCCCATCAAACTTTCCCAATGAGTAGTAGCTCAGGGGAAATTTTCGCATTTCCGAGCACTCCGATTCAAGACCAAGACTCCGACTTATCACACCAGACTCGCCCTCTAGCGATCCTTTAAAAACTTCTCCTGTTCGTTAATGGTCGGCTCTAACCCCATGCTTTTCATATCCAACCAGCCAATATAATTATCGATACCTCTCGTTCGACCAGCCGAACAAACAGCATTAGTAGCAAAGCATCGTTAAGGTCCTCCCGAAGTAATAGCACGAATAGTAGGAGCAGTAGTTGCAGCAGTGCAAGAACAAGCGCAAGTGACAATTCTGAGAGAAGATTGCTGGGTCTATGGAGATCGGGCCACAGGTCCAGGCTAAAAAAAATTACATGTAAACTTTTTTTTTGGCAGTACATCCGCCACTGGTTTTATGGGTGAATTGGAGAGAGGAGAGTGTGTATTGGGTGAAGTGTCGGATGGCACATATGTAGATGTATCAGGTAAAGGTTTAGTGAAAACAAAAGGTGAAGAGGAATTGGCTGGAGAAAAAATAGGATTAGTGTGGAGTGGAACAATTTTCTCATGAAAAATAACATTTCGTGAGATGAAAATAGAATGAGTATGTAAGTCGAGTAACTTATACCCTTTTACACCAAAAGGATATCCAATGAAAACAGCAGCTCGACTCCTAGAATCAAATTTCTTGCAGCTTTGGGACAGAGTGGTGGCAAAAGTCAAACAACCAAAAACCTTTAAGTGAGAGTATGAAGGTTTGTGGCCAAAAAGGAGTTCATATGGTGACCGATTGTGGAGAAAAGGGGATGGTATTCTGTTAATGAGATATGTTGTTGTCATAATAAAGTCTGTCCAATATTTTAAAGGAAGATTAGACTGAAACTTGAGAGCCCTAGCAACTTGGAGAAGATGCTGATGCTTGCGTTCTACTACCCCATTTTGTTGAGGGGTTTCAACACAAGTGCGTTGGTGTATGATGCCTTTTTCTGCATAGAAGTTTGGAAGAGAAAATTCAAGGCCATTGTCACTACGAAATGTCTTTATTTTGGTATTGAATTGTGTCTCAACGTAGGCAGTAAAAGAGTATATACAGGTTTTTGTCTCAGATTTATTTTTCATCATATATGTCCATGTGCATCTTGAGAGATCTTCAACAATGGTGAGGAAATAACGATGTCCATTGTAAGAGTTGGTAGCACAAGGTCCCCATATATCTAAATGCACTAATTCAAAAAGACAAGATGAAACATGTTTGCTGTCAGAAAATGGTAATTTATGTTGCTTGGCAAGTGGACATATGAGACAAGGAGATGACTTAGTGGGAGAAGAAACATGATTATCATTAATAAGCTGAAATCTGGAGTCAGACAAGTGACCCAATCGATAGTGCCATAAGTCAACAGGGGAAGAAGTATCTGCTGTAGAATTCATAACCGAAGTCTGAAGGGAATTGTATTTGGCAAGAGTGTTGTGAAGAGCTGCTGGTGGAGGTTTTGCAGTGTCCAAATAATAGAGTCCATGTGTGACATTACCCTTCCCAATCGTCAGCCATGTTGCAAGGTCCTGTATAAAGCATACATCAGGTAAGAAAATGAAACAACATTGAAGTTGGGAAGATAACTTTCGTGCAGATAGTAAATTGAAATTAAAGGATGGTACACAAAGAACATTGGTCAGAGTGATGGTTTCGGTTAATTTGACTACACCAATATGGGACACAGACACACAATCTCCATTAGGCAATTTTACAGAATACGAAACTCTAGAAATTATGTGAGAGAAAAGAGAGGTGTTGCAGACCATGTGGTCTGTAGCACCTGTGTCTATTATCCAGGTAGCTTTGGTAGTGTGTGGCATGGCAGAGAGGCAAATAGAAATACCAAACATGTTGGGAGAAGATAAAAGAGGCTCGGTTTGGACATTCTTGGCAGAGGGGGAAGTTGTGAGAGTTTCTTTAGACTTGAGTAAAGCCATAATTTCATGAACTTGTCCTTTAGTCAACAATCCAGGTGCTTCATCATCCTCTGCCGGAAAATTCTGTCCTGAGACATTGTTTGCAGATCCTGCAATGCCTTTGTTCTTGTTAAAATACCCAGGTGGATATCCGTGTATTTTGTAACATCGGTCCTTAGAGTGTCCTGACATGTGACAGTGGGTACAAAGAGGTGCTCGGGCATTGCCAACTTTAAAGCAATTCTCAAAAGAATGCCCACTGATTTTGCAATGGGTGCAGTATACTTTGTCTTTTCTGAAACCTCCAATCTGGTTGTAAGTCTTCGAGAAACGCCCAGTACGTTTAGTAAAGAGAGCCACATTTTCAGACCCAAAGTTAGTTGACAGTACCTGCCTTTGACGCTCTTGCTGTTGTATATAGGAAAAAACTTTGTTTACAGCTGGGAGTGGTTCAAGCATCATCACTTGGTCTCTTGTGTTGGAATAAGAGTCATTAAGACCCATAAGAAATTGTATTACACAATCTCGTTGGTATTTTTCAGAAAGAATTTTCAAATTTCCACAGTTGCAGACAGGAAGTGGATCATAGATTGAGATCTCATCCCAAAGTGCTTTGAGCTTCCCATAATATACACTCACGGTATCATCTCCTTGAATGAGATTGGAAAGACTTTTCTTGAGCTCATATATGCGAGGACCATTTTGTGGTGCAAACTGATCTTGTAACTCGTTCTAGATCTCATGAGCGTCATCCACAAAAGCTACGCTGGATTTAAGAGGAGTACTGATGGAATTGTGCAACCAGGAGACGATCATGTCATTGCATCGTTCCCAGTTGCTGAATGTGGGATCAGTGGAAGAGGGTCGAGGCAGAGAGCCATCTACGAACCCAAGTTTGCTCTTGGCACGAAGAGCACGTTGCATTGCTCTCGCCCAAGTAGCATGGTTCTCGGTTGTGAGGAGTTCTGTTACTAGAACAGTTCCTGGGTTATCTGAAGGTTCTAAGCGGTAGGGATTGGTATTTTCGGCCATGGGAGATTTTGTCTTAAGTACAGGTGTTTGGTGAGAGGATACGTCTTCTTCTTCAGTCGTCATGGTGCCTCTGATACCATATCAGATTTTGTAAAATAACGACTAAAGCAGAGAGATAATGAATTTCGTATATTCCTCTTGAATGAAGAGCAGGGTGCTCTGTACAATATATAACATGAAAAATGTAACAGAAAGAGAATCAATTCTAACAAACTAACAACCAGAGGAAGTTCTAGAAGAAGGAATTTACACGTAAGAATAATACAGAGAAAAATATAAGACATATCAACATAAAATAAATTGCTGACTATGCGGCTGAATCTGCTGTATCCGCATGCTTCTGTAGGTGACTTGAATCAGCAGTTTTGCTGCGTAACACCACTGGAAGTGGCTCTATGTGCGGACAGCCACGCGTCTGCTTCAAACTCTGAAGTGTTGGTGTTGGAGAAGCTGACTGGTGACCAGAACTCACGTCACACGATCCTTACATGCAACTCATACATCTCTCACGTGTTCTGCTTTGAAGATAGGACTTATCTCCTGCCGGGGACGTCATAACAACATAAAAAGTACCTCGGAAACCCAGCTTGCAAATTATGGTCTTAGCCGTCTAACCGGCATGGATGATCCTTCCATGATGACTCCATCCCTGCCGCGGGAGTTTTCCACGGGTAAAGATAATTTGTATAACTTTTATCTTAAAGAAATTATGCAAAATAAATAGTCATCTTTTTTATCTTTTGATTTTTAGGACTCGAATTTTTAATTTTCATTTCTCAATACTTGAATTTTTTGCATATTAGAAAATCCTCAATAATAATAATAGGAAATTGTCGTTATACTTTTTAATTTTAAAAGAGCATAAAAAAATGCGGTGGGTCCATGTACACTGTGTCATCCGTACTGTTTCTTCACAGAGCATTATCCATTGGCCAGAGCATTCTCCATTGGCCCACTCCAGACTGTTTCTTCACAGAGGAGAATTTTACTCTTCAATTTTCTTTATCCGAGGAGCGTAATTAAATTTTATATTACTGTAGAGGCTCTAAAATTAATGCTCCAAAAATTATAAAAAATACTAAATATATTAATTTTTCAGATATAAAAAATCATTGGATTATTTTTTTAAAAAATCTCAAAACCAGCTATGCTTGATAGTTACTTTCAACTTTACTTTTTGTTTTCAATTTCAAAACATGTTTGAAATTGATTTTTATTAGAGTTCATAAAAATAGATTTATTGATCTATAGGCTTGAAACTAGTTTGGAAGTTTGTGAAAAAATTAGTTTGGAAACTGTTTATGTGAACAAATTAAAATAATAATTATTCTTGAAACTTGTGAACAGTTGCTAAATATGTATGAGATTATCATTAAACGATCTCTTCTTTAGGTTAGCTAAAACTGTTAGTTAAATTTCAATTACTTAGATCACACGATAACTTACAATACTTGCTCCATTTTGATTTTAGTAATATCCATTCATTCATTAATGTATGTTTATAATTTATCGTTAGCTGAATACAATATATTATTATTATAATATAATAATAATATAAATATATTGTTAATTTTTTTCCTTTTGCACCTATATGTCATATATACATGTATATACTCGCGCCACGTTTCAGCTATACTACCTACTCGACTAATCACATCGCAGTATTAGCTCATAATTTAGTTATGTTTAGAATTTATTTAATAATATATTTTATAGACGGACAACGTTCGCGACGCGATTACGTTTACTTATTCATTAATTACCTGATCATAATAATATAATTTGACAACTAATTATTAATACTATTAAATTTTAAAACAGATCCAGCACGCACCCTGGCGCACGGGTCGCGAGCGTTGTTCGCTTGTTCGTAGATTTCTACTTACCATGAAACGTTGGCCACCTAATAACATTTTATTTTCAGTAATTGCTCTTTTGTGATAATGGGCCTGCACGTAACATTACAGAGAAATGACCCTTTTCAGTTATCCAGGTACAACAAAATTTTTAAAACAAAAGAACTGCTGAAGTCTTCTCGTTGTCACTTGTTTGTTGGTATACTGCTACGAACATCGGGTGAATATGCTTTGGCATTCGCTAGATAGGTCACTAGTAAGGTTTATAAATGTTGTGCATTGGTATTCGCTAACAGGACCTTGTATGCTTATGCAAATATGAAGCATAGCCACGACACGTCTATTTTAAAGTAGAGCCCACCGATATAAACCATAATTCATCCTTTGTTACCATTTCGTCATATTTCTTTCGAATTTAAGCATTTGACAAAGTACAGAGTACAATGACTTACTTGCGAATAGATGCAAAATCGTAGAAACCATGAGCTGGATCAAAGTACCGAGGGGGGGATGAGGAGCGGAATCGCGCAGGGGAGAGCACCTATGTCTTCGTCACTACTCCATTTCCGGGTTCACGAACTATGCAGGAGGTAAGAGATTTACGAACTAGACAAAAATAAGGGTGAAGTGTTCCGTCAAGAAATTAGGGCGAAATAGTGAAAGAGAGAGAGACAAAGAGATTTGGTGGAGAAGGGCGTAGTGTTCAAAATATCTTCAATTACATACCGTGTAAAATATTCTCTTTAATTATACTATCATCACATCAAAGAAATACGATATCATGCAATTATAAATCATCCAATCGTACAAGAATATATATAACCATTTATCAATTGTACTATCGCTAGGGGCTAGCGCGTAGCGTTGGAAATTTCCGACACCTTGTGGCATGCGTCCCATGCGCAAGATTTAGGCCGAGTAACACATACAGATTACAGTAGTCATGATATAATACCTTATTTATTTATTATATTCTTCGGACTTTATGTACGTGACATCCTTAAAGTGTAGGCTTTTATTTCATAATAGCCAATATAGACAGTAAACTGGAATTGATAGAGGTTGACACACGGATAACATAGAAGGATTGAGGACTAGCATGAAAAACGATGAGTCGTAGCATCGTTTTGAAATTTTCTGGAGTTCATTGGTCCAAGATCGAATTATTTGGTATTCGAGAATATATTCAATAATTGAAATTGTTAAAATGAGATATTTTTTGAGTTGTCTAACATACCATTATGTGTTATAATTTTTCCTTTTTGTGTGTGGCGCTGCACTTAGCTGGCGCCTGGCTGGCAAGATTAGCTGGCTGACGGGTTGACAACTTAATTAGCTAATTTCTTATTCGAAATGCCTATGCTCTGCCTCTAAGCTTAACGTGCTTATGCTTCAGTTTTTCGTCTCCAATTCGGCAAATCTTACATATACTGACAGCTGTTAATTTCCATTGTAATCTACTAACGGCTTAAACAATCAGAACCGTAACCAAAAAACGACAATATGACAGAGACCACAGAATCCAGTAACCCACGCGCTTGATTCTACCGCTTAAAAAGTGGACAAGTGTCATCCGTGTATTGCACTCCTGAGATTCCATGCAACCACGCTCTTTGGAACGCGTAGACCACACTTCACCCTCCTCACTCACTCCCCCACCTAAATCTCTCTCAGAAACAGAAAAACATACCACCTTTTTTTGGGTAAGTAAAAAAAAAAAACATACCACCTTAAACCACCCTGGGGCTCACAAATCACACTCTTCCTCTCTCTCTCTCTATCACCTTTGAAAGTCTTTCCAATTTGTATCTCTGAAGAAAAGAGGAAAAGAAAGAGGCCTTCTGTTTATCGCTGGGTACCATGAAAAACTCTACGATTAAGGACTCAAATCCGAACACAAATCCAAAACCACCCAAAGTACCGGATTTCCCATTGAAATCCCACGCTAACTCACACTCTCATTCCACAAGTTTTCTCCTACACAACGGCTTCAACTCGGAGTTCGAAATCTCCGACATAGAGATGATAACCATACAGTCCGTGTCGTACACGAGCCTGAAAGACCTGTTGCCGTCATCCTCGCCCGCGTCGATCATGTCGCCAACGCACAACTCCAGCTGGTACGACGAGATCCCGATCAAGAATCCGCTCGTCAAACACGCGGCTCTGGCCTATCTCCAGCCCATGTCCACGGCTCCGGAGTCCGGGGACAAGGGCTTGTTCGGGAGGCTCATGGAGCAATGCTCGTGTCAAGGCCGATGCTTCGGGTGCTTCGCGTGGCTCTGCGACATCGTTTCGGCGATTAAGGAATCGTTTCGGGAGAGAAGAGGGATCGAGTACTATGCAGCTGAGGAAGGCGAGGACGATGATGAGAAAGTCGACTGAGAGAGTGTGGAAGAGGGGCTTTTTTGGAACTTTTGCAGTTTGACCGGTAGATATGAAGTTCTTCAATTTGTAAATAGACTGTCCTTTTGTACAATCATCTTTTTCGGCTGGCTGATTTGGATAGATGATTCATCGTTCGAGGCGGTGACCTACTTTTTTTTCGTTTTATTCTATGATTCTTGTACACTGTTCAGATAGTTATTGCTCTCTAGTTTGTCCGGTTTTTTTTGGGTGGCAAATTAGGGTGGAGGCGGGGGATTTGATCCCCGGATCAGGACCTTCCATAAAGGAGGAGATGTCAATCGAGCCAAAGCTCGCTAACCTCTAGAGGTTGTTCGGTTTGGGTGTATTTTGAGAATTTTTAGGTGATGTTAACTTTATTGGTATGCGTGTTTTAGTTATTTTTACGTAGTGTTAAGAATGATGTTTGGTTGTAGAATATTTTGTATTATGAGAATTCAAAAAAATCCTGAAGATTTATATACCGAACAACCTTCTAGTTTGTCCAGTTTCTTTTTTTTTTTTGGCAAATTAAGGTGGAGGCGGGGGATTTGATCCCGGATCAGGACTTTCCACAAAGGAGGACATGCCAACCGAGCCAAAGCTCTGACCTCTAGTTTGTCCAGCTGCCTACACATAAAACACTATTTTTAAAAAATTCAAATAATAATTAGATTGGGTATTAGGTCAATATTTATTATTTATAAGGAAAACATTGTACTATAATATTAATAGCGTGGCTTTCGGCGTCATCAAGGATTGATTAACCGAGCAGGTCAATTGGTGTTATCTATTATTTACTCCTTAAATGATCGGACTTCAGAAATTAGAAATTCATTAAATCTTGACCGTTGGTTATGATAGGAGGTTAAACTAAAACCGTCAAATAGCCTCACAACGGAAGTGACCAATCATATCTTATAGAACATCAAACAATGTTCAAGCTCACTTACTAAGTTTTCATGACTCAATTAATATGATTCTAAGGGTCACAAAAAAAATTAATATGATCATAAGAAGAAAAATAATTAAATTTTGGGGAATAAAGTTAGAAAGAAAGGAAATTTGTCTCAGTTATATACTCTAAAGAATGTGTCAAGACCTTCTAAATAGGGCGATGGATCAACGAGTTGAACGACCATACATATCTAAACAAAAGGATAATTGTGAGGACTCATAATGAGTGGTTCGCTGAAGAAATCAATAGAAAAAAAAAAGAAACTGATCGAAGAAGTGAGGTGGCAGAAATAAATTACACGTAATTGAGTGGGGTCAACCAAAAGGATAAAAGACAATTTTATAAGTTACAACACCTATCAATGTATTTCGTTGGCCAGGTCATCAATGACTAGGATGTTTCCAGAACACATTCCATAAATGCCTTGCCAACGCACTCCAGCGCGCGTGCGAGAATTCGGAGAGACGGGCTGCACGTTTCCACGGAATGTTTGCTAAAGGTAAATTAAAAAAAAATATCTAGATAATATATATATACAGAGAGAGCTTTACAATTATGATCCTTTTTTTTCTAGATACATGACAGTCGGTCAAATATACAACTTTCAAAACAAGTATACATTGTGCGGTGGATCTAGTCCCTCATATTAGAATCTAGAATCTTACCGGGGCCTCTTACTATTTCTCCTAGTGTTCTCAGAAACTGCAGTCACCAATAATCTCCACATGAGCAATGCCCATCTATGAAGTGATGGAACACCTTAGAGTCCCCCACTATAATTTCTCTTCTAGTAATCTCTGAAACCTTCTTTGCAGCACTGTGACAATCGTCGCATATTCTAGTGTTTTTTCTTACAAGAACAGGGCTTCCGATTGTAGTGGATATCAGGCCAAAAGAAATAGCCAATCTCACACTGTGTTTCTGTGGTGAGTTTGCTCTCCTTTTCCCCAAATCTAATGGTCTGAACTTGGTAACACTATGAAGATGAATATCTTCACCTATCTTCCTCGTGATAATATCTAGTACATCATAAATCATGTTTGTTTCAGCATGGGACCTGTCTTCGTTGATGAATCTGCAAGTTTTTGAATTGATTTCGACCAAACTACACCCCTTTGTTCTCTGCAAACCTTTTTTTATCATAAGACATTTGATCCTCTCTACATCTTGCCACTTCCCAGCTTCAGCATACATATTAGAAAGCAAGACGTAGCACCCAGTATTATCATGCTCCAAGGATAAAATGTGCTTAGCAGCATGTTCAGCTAATTCTATGTTTCCGGTGTTTCTACATGCAGTCAGTAATGATCCCCAGATCCTTGCAGTGGGAAGAAATGACATTTCTTCAATGAATCTCTTGGCTAGCTCAAGGTTGCTGGTGCGGCCAATAAGATCAATCATACAGCCATAGTGCTCTATTCCAGGATCGATGTTATAGTCCCTCTTCATTGAATTATAGTATTCCCAACCCTCATTGACCATGCCAGAAATGCTACAGGAGGATAACAGGGAGACAAAGGTGCTTTCATTGGGTTTGAAGCCCTTTTCTTTCATCTCAGAGAACAATTGAACTGCAATTCTACCAAACCCATGAATAGCATATGCCATAATGACTGTGTTCCAGGAAATCACATCCTTATACAACATGCGATCAAAAACTTCACGTGCCATCCCTAATTCCCCACATTTGGCATACATGCAAATAATCGAATTCAAGATGAAGGTATTTATACCAAGCTCTGATTTCAGGATGAAGCTATGGATTTGCTTCCCTTCTCTAAGTGAGGCTAATTCAGAACAGGTAGGTAGAATGCTTGAAAATGTAAATGCATCAGGTGTAAAAGGCTGGTACCAAATAACTCGAAACAGACATAACGCTTCACTGTTCCACCCATTCTGTACATAAGCAGCAAGCATGGCGTTCCAGCATACGAGATTTTTTCCATTTATCAGCCCAAATACGCGTTCTGACAGATTCAGTGCCCCACATTCTCCATACATGTCAATTAAAGAAGTTTCCAAGATGGAATGAGGGAGAAGGCCTTTTCTAATGGCATAGCCATGGATGGATCTACCTTCCAAGAGAGCTTCTAACTGTGCACAAGAAGGGAGCACATTTATCAATGTGATTACATCAGGGCTGAAGTTCTCAGCATCTTGCATCTTCTTCAAGCAAGCAAATGAGTTGAGCGGATGAGCATTTAGAGCATACCCGCCAATCATTGCATTCCAAGCCACAACGGTTTTTGGAAACATCCTGTCAAACAACCTCTCTGCATAATCCATCCTACTGCATTTGCTGTACATGTCCATAAGCGATGTCTGAACCATTATATCCACTTGAAAACCACATCTGAGCACATGGCTATGAATCTCCTTCCCACTTTGAAGACAACGCTCAAGAGAACAAGCGCCGAGTGCACTGATCATGCTGAACCTGTCAGGCTTCATTCCTTGAGCCTGCATTTCCCAGAAGCACACCAATGAGCTCCAACCATCCCTAACAGAGACATATCCACTAATCATAGAATTCCAAGATACCAAGTCCCTAACCGTCATCTCACCAAATATCCTTTTTGCAAACTCAATACACTGCGCCTTTGCATACATAACTGTAAGCGAATTACAAACATAAACATCCAAATCCAATCCAATCTTAACCAACTTCCCGTGAACTTTCTGCCCTTCCGTCAAGGACAACAACCCTGTACACGCTTTGATCACAAACGGGTAGGTGAAATTATCAGCCCGAACGCCTTCATATTCCATTCGACCATAAAACTGTATTGCCTCTGTAAAAAACCCATTATTTGCCAACCCTCTAATCATAACATTCCAGATATACGAGTCGAAATGGTTCATTTTCTCAAACAGATAAAGTGCATCTCCCATACACCCAGAATCAACGAAATTACAAACAGCCTCTGTGGGCGAACCAGTGCACGGTTCGACCAAACCCTTCTCATCATTTGATTGGTTCCTAGTAAGTGAAGCTGATTTGCAGAAATTTCGGTTTTTTACGAGCCTCGATTTGTGGGTTGTTTTCATCGTTTCAACTTGTTTACGTGAAACCATTCCGGCCGCGTTGGAGTCATAGAAGTAGGCACAAGCAAGCGTTGCTGCCATTTTCAGACGTAGAGGGCTTGGAACTCTTAGGTCTTCGAGAAGTAGCCTTTGAAAATCATGGGTTTTTGCTTTTACGCTACATCTAACGCTGTGGTAACACACAAGACGGTGAATGTCGTTTCAACAGTGGTTCGAATTTGCACGTTTTACGTCTTTGAGCCGGAGTTTCTGCAGTCAAGTATTGATACTGAATCAGAAATCAGGATATTTTGGCTCAGAAATTTGGAAATAAATAAATAAAGAAAACAGCATATAGTATATAGTATATTTTCAATTAATCATTGTCAACTCTCATTAATCTTAGTTGTTCAGACTAACCACTGAAATTAAAGTAGTAAGGAAAAGGCTAAAGCAAGTGAATGTGTTAAGATTATTACTTAATTATTAGAAGTGGCAAAAGTTCTTGAAGTATGAACTTCAAAATAAAGGAGAGAAAATGATTAAATATCATCTTAGTTTATTGCAATACATATATTGAAAAGAGGAGAAGAAAAAAGTGCAAGGCCATAGGCCCATAAGTCGTGACACTCCACAAGGTTAGGCCCATGAAACCATCTTTTCTAAAAAATTATGAAAAAGTATTTCATTAGTTTTGGGACCAATTGCATATATCATAATCTGGGAAAACCATAAGTGGTGACACTCCACAAGGTTAGGCCCATGAAATCATCTGTTTGTATTTGATTTCTTCCTTAAGAAAATCAAGATGTTGAGTTTTACTAATAATGAAATTAAGAGTTTGACTAATGAATGCTTCGTGTAAAAGGCTTAAGTTCTCTAGGTCGGGGAGGACTAATGAACTCAAAAGTTACTTCTTGACCAAAGATGTTGGCTGTAAGACCTTCACTGCTAGTGATGAAAGGATATAACAGGCAAATAAAAAGAGTACCTAAAATGACTTTTTGGATAGACATGTTTTTGACTAAAACAAAGGGTGACTTAAAGCAAACATTATTCTTGCAAATATGAGCTTTAGTTAGTTTATAACTAATACCAATCTGACTACCATTGGTAGAGAGGAGTCGTTCCTTTTACTTCTCATAGTACTTGGTAGGGATTAAACCTTTTTGGATGCAATTGAGATCTGCACCAGAATTAATCAAAGCAACTACTTCGAAAGAATATTCTGAATTGACTATAATGGTATCTTTAGAATGTCATTTTTAAAAATGCATTCGACTGACTATACTAAGGAATTTGTTACTACTTTCGGGATCATCCTCAGGGATAAGAGGTAAAGAAGATTCAGGTTCTGAATGGTCAGACTCAGAAGAGGATTGACTTTGTTTCTTAAAATTTTGGTTTATTTTAAGGAGGACTTCTTGTTCGAGAGTTTTATTTTTATTTTAATTCTTGAATTTCTTTTTTGACTAATTGGACTTCAGTCTGTAAATCTTGTAAGGTTACTAGTTTATGGGCTTTCTTAAACTTATCCAAGATTTTGTTAAGACTGACTTGGGTTTCAGGAACTTTTAACTAGTTTTCTTGTTTATTTAAGATATGTTTTAACTTGGTGAGATACAGAGCTTTAAGTTCAGGATCTTCAACTTTATCTATTAAATCTATTAAAAGTTCTTCCTGTTTACTAACGACATTAAGGGTTGTTCGAGAGTTTTATTTTTATTTTAATTCTTGAATTTCTTTTTTGACTTATTGGACTTCAGTCTGTAAATCTTGTAAGGTTACTGGTTTATGGGCTTTCTTAAACTTATCCAAGATTTTATTATTCAAAGAAACTTATGTTTGTACCAAGTTGAATCATAAGTTTTTGTCATTTATCATAAATGAATTTCTTTTCGGCTTTCGTGTGGCTTTCACGATACCGAGTTCTTTTAACTAAACTAGCTTCAGAAATAAACTCATCTCATATATATATGCACTTCAAAATCTAAGTGCTCCGAAAAATGCACCTTATTAAAATCTACGCACTCTGAAAATGTCCAAAAACATAGTTAAGGATATTTGGTGAGACAAATGGAATATGAAGGCGTTCGGGCTGATAATTTCACCTACCCGTTTGTGATCAAAGCGTGTAGAGGGTTGTCTTGATGGAGGGGCAGAAAGTTCAGGGGAAGTTGGTTAAGATTGGGTTGGATTTGGATGTTTATGTTTGTAATTTACTTACAGTTATGTTTGCAAAGGTGCAATGTATTGAGTTTGCAGAAAGGATATTTGGTGAGGTGACGGTTAGGGACTTGGTATCTTGGAATTCTATGATTAGTGGATATGTCTCTGTTAGGGATGGTTGGAGCTCATTGGTATGTTTATAGGAAATGCAGGAACAAGAAATGAAGCCTGACAGGTTCAGCATGATCAGTGCACTCGGCGCTTGTTCTCTTGAGCGTTGTCTGCAAAGTGGGAAGGAGATTCATTGCCATGTGCTCAGATGTGATTTCAAGTGGATATTATGGTTCAGACATCGCTTATGGACATGTACAGCAAATGCAGTAGGATGGATTATGCAGAGAGGTTGTTTGACAGGATGTCTCCAACAAACAACAGATAACAGTTACCCATTCAATCTCCAATAAACTCCACAGAACCAACAACAAGTAAAAGTTAGCCCTACCCTCCGCCTTCCAACAAAAACCACAAACTCCAATCTCCAACAGAAACCAACAAACAATAATAATAGTAATTGATATTCGAGAATCAAAATATCATTGACCTGTGAAAGAGCAATTATTTATCAACAAGTCACCTATTAACCCTCGATTAGGAACAACAACCAAATATGAAAATGTATTCGAATCAGTTTCTAAGCTTCAAAAAAAAAAGCACACAAAATATCATACACACTTAACTTCGACAATACTATATAAAAAACTGTACTGTTATCCACAAACTACTTTCTTCAAGGACTAAGAAATTTACTTATTTACAATACCCAGCAAAATAGAAAGCAGTATATAAGGGGAAGTGCATGGATTAAACCGAGGCTGGTAAGGCCCAAATCAAATAGAACATAGACTACTTGTATTCAGAAAAGTCTAAGTAAAGCTTCAAAATAGTAACCGAGGCATCGAATGTCGCATAGTCTAAATACTAATTATAGAGAGAATCCCAAAGTCCAACGAATATGATCAAAATGTAACTAGATACATTCCAGGGGAATCCAGAAACGAAAGCACATTTACTTATTTTGGGACAGAGGAAGTTTACAGAGAATCCATGATAGTGAGCAAAAATATTAATACCAACAGCGAGATCTTAGCTTCAACTAACACAGCTAATTAAAACAAAGGTAGAAATTATTCTGCAAATGCATTTTTCACAAGAACATGACAAATTTGACTATATACAATAGGTGCACTAATTCTTCCAGAAAAGACAAAATATTACGTTGACAGTGGATTTCAGCTTAAAAAATAGCAAGAAGGAAAGCACATGCGCAAGAAAGAGTGCATGCATCTAAGCTTGGCGGCCTACATGAAAGGAATAATCCAATCAGTGACAGTAACATCAGCATGTTATAGTTAATTTCACTTACAGGTAAAAGAAAACATCTCAAAATCTAACACTTTGTCGCTACAGGAAAGAGACGTGAAAATCTCACTATCCATAAGAATCACCTGTTCTCAAAGAGAAAGTTTTGCTCCCCTAACCTAGCTGACAGAGCTCAATATGCAGTATTTGCTCTCTTGTAAATCTGTCCTCGAAAAAAATTTAATTTCAAACAAAAGAAAACATCAGACGAAAAAGAAATGTGCCAAGACAGCAAAAGCAAAAGAAAACAGATTTTGCTTGATGGACAGGGCTTACCAATTTCGAAATAACTCGTAATCCCCAAAATCGCCGCTGGAGCTTCGAGGAAGAGGGCAGCGACGGTAAGAGAGAGAGAGAGATAGACGCAGAGCCAGGGTTGTCGACGGTGAGGAGTTAGAGATATTTCAAAAAGTGGGGATATCACTACCCTACCTTTACCGACTATCTTTCTGGGAAGCTATACCGACTTGCAACTTCTGTCCGGCCTAACTCATTCTATCTCACCACTTATTTTAATTGAGGGGGCAAACCTCACTTTAAAACAAATTAAAGAATTAAATTAAACAGCATAACTAATTATTATATTTTAACTTAGATAATCCTCACATATTAATGCGAATAGACTAATAACTTCTGAGAAATACCAATCATAAAGGAATAAATATAATTTAATATGCTAATACATGCCTTAACAAAATAATCAGTTACATAATTTTTTTAAAAATATATCGATTGGAAGAATTAACATCCGAATTTCAAAGATATTTTAAATCTCTGTTGAGTCCTACAATAGATAATAAAAGTCCGTGATGCCCAATTATACGAGGATAGTACGTAATATATAGATATTTTTCGGGGATAAATGCAAAATCAGTCCCTATACTATACGCAAAAATCGATTTAGTACCTGTGATATGAAAAACATTGATTTAGTCTATGTAATTCTATTTTCGTTTGTTATTGATCCTCCATCAGGGACTGATTTTATCACTTTCTGAAATCAAGAACTAAATCGATGATTTTCATATCACAAAGACTAAATCGATTTTTGCGTATAGCATAGGGACCAATTTTGCATTTATCTCTATTTTTCGATCGGTGCAAGAAATACTAGTATTATTTCATCAAAGCAGATCTTCATATTTTTTTCGTATATATAGATCATGACCGTTGAAATTTATATGACCATATATACATACATACTAGGAACCGATTTCCTTGTCCAAAATTTTGTACTCTTCTACATACTTATAATTGAATGCCCATTGTTTGTCTAGTTACCAGTGATGCATATTTTTCGTTTGTTGAATTAAGCAGCTTAATTTGTTATCTACAAATTACTCTGTTCTTACCTATGGCAGTAAATTTGGACAATAATGTTTTGCATTTGCAGCGTGACATTTTCGCAAGCAACAGTTGTTACATTCTTCAATAGTCTTTGAGAGGGTGGAAATATAGCTGCTCAATTTTGGTGTAGGTGCTGGTTTTGGCTAAAACCGGCATCTACACCGGGTAGGCCGGTTTTTAAATAATTTTCACCTACACCTACACCTACACCGTTAAGGGCAAAAACCGGCCCTTAATGGTGGCGGTTTCCGGTTATCTTACATTCATATTAGGCCAATTTTTTTAGCATTTTACGCATTTTGCCCAGTGTATTTTTTTCTTTTTTCTTTTAGTTTATTAATCATATATCAATAAAATATAAACTAATAAAATTTAACTTCCAAAATCAATAAATTAAATATCATCTTAAAAGATAAGATGATAATTTAAAGTCTAAAATAATAGAGACGTAACTGTAAGAATATCATAAAGATGAGTAACTCATTCAAAACCCCTACTCCTCGATCTTCGTCGCCAAGATGAGTAACTCTACACAATATATTTAAATATACCAAGTTATAATTTATAAAAATAAAATATTATTCAAACTAATAAACTAACAAAAGCATAAATAAAATTAAACAGAACGATTCGTTTAAATTTTAAACAAAACAATTTGTTTAAAAAAACAGCCAGAGCCCAGGGGAAATGGGGTTCGTGCCAGTGCCCAGGGGGAGGTGGGGGGTTGGGGAAAAATTATGCGAAATGGCCTGGGGGACCAGGGGTCCAGGGGAGGGGGAGGGACCCGGGGGAAAAGATTATGTGGGAGCCCGAGAGGGGGGCTAGTGTGGGGGGGTTAAAACTAAAAAAATGTTTTTTTAACAGCTCGGTGTCTCGGGAATCGAGAATATCATCAGATTTTTGACAAAACCCTCAACCGGCACTGGCACCAGTGAAGTCGGATACCGACAACCTGGTACCTGTGCCGGTGTCATCGAAATTTTTCGGTGACATTGAGCGGCCCTAGGTGGAATGATGGATTCATTGCTGGTTAAGTTATTTAACGTCAACGTATGACTTCCATATATAGTAAATGACACAGGCGGCCTAAAAACAAGTTCGTGCAGCATACACGGTTGTTAGAACCTCAAAACTGCAATTATTCTAATTGGAAAAAAAAAACAACTGATCAGGAAAAGTAGAAGACTGTTGAATAGAGTTCTGGAGCAAGTCCCAGGAGAAAACCAAAGACCATACCGATGGGAGCTTATTTATTATGTAAATGTTCGATGGCCAACGGAATACTAATTCGAAAATAAAATTAAATACATGCATAAAAGTGGTTTGTTTAAGACAACCTCGTTTTACAAAAAAGTATTTCATAGTTTTGAGACCAATTTATAAAAAAAAGTATTTCATTAGTTTTGGGACCAATTGCATAAAATCTTAATCTGGGAAGTCAAAATGCACTAAACATATAACATATCTGCCAAATTAAAAAGGTATCTATGAAGAGAGAGATAAGAATTGGTTCTGGGTTATATACTTATATATATATTATATATATGCCAATAAGTATAAAATAAATTAAAAAAGAAAAAAATCCTCCCGGCCCTTTCCTTCACCGCCGCTTCCCCAAAAACATGGTTCGCTTCTTATTACTCACAAACCTGATCTCTATCTATCACATGACATGTGGCTAAAGTGGATCATAGTGGGCGAGGGAATTGAGCTTAATGATCAGAAGCTTTTCATTACAGAATTTGAGAGGACGTGCTAAGAGCAATTAGCAGTACGAATAACATTTCTCATGGAGATATATATGTATCATTCGGATCAAAAGCACGATTCTGGGTCCGTACCCAAGAGAGAAACGATTGGTCTGAATGACGTTATTCATCGCAAAGAAAGAGGAAATTTTATGAATCTACTTTTATTTGAGTTACTAGCTAGCTATTCGATCAACACGGTTGCCTCATAAAACAGTTGGGCTCAACGCTCTTCGGGAATGCTTTGGAGCGCAGGGGTCCAACAACTCTCGTCGTTCTCCGTCGCTGGCTTGGCTCTGATCAAATGGTGCTTTCTCGCCAGAACTTCTAGACGCTGTTCTGCGCGTGACTGCGACGGGATTTTAACTGATGGTTGATGAGAGTTACTGATTGTCATCTCCTCCAGCATTCGCCTTAAGCGTTTCTTCCTCACAACCATCTTCAACCTCGTGACCCGACCAGCTTCCTCTGAGAGAGAAACAACACTCGCACCATAACTTTCCGAAATGGCTACCAACTCCCTGCCTCTGTCACTCTCCTCATGGTTCCGTTCCGTAACAAATTCTCCTTTCGAATGAGACACCTCGCCTTCTCCGACCTCCATGTCCATCTTTCCGAAGTCCACAGCTCCTCGGCGTGGAGTAAAACTATTGTACGAATCAGCCTTGCAGCCAGCAGTCGATCTCCAAAGAATTTGTTTATGAGTTCCACGCGATATCGCTGTGGGATTTAAAAGTCTGTTGCTAATTATATTATTAGAAGCGAGATAACCGTGTGTCAGGTTTTAAAACAGCTAGGGCTGAATACGTCAATACGACCCGATTTTTTTTCCTCGTCTTCATCAAAAGATTATGAGTCAAGCTTTCTGTTTTGTATAACTGATATATTTGGGTGGCAATGTGGCATGCATCTAGGTCCGTTTCATGCATGTACAATATATAATTGTACGCAATCGATCCAGTTATTCCTAAGCAATTAATTGCCGTGTAGCTTTCCACCCTTATCATTAAGTTACGCATCAGCCCACTCTTTTGTTTTGTTACAGAATATTTTATCATTATATTAGAATATTCTATCTGAAAATATGTAGTCCCACATTGCTAAGGCAATGTGGACATTTGCAATTAGTGACTTATAAATAGCCCTCAATGTAAACATTTTAAATCATAAGTGAGAAAATTAATAAATCTATTTTCATAATGGATGTCTCACTTATCAAAGTTTAAATTTTTATGTCTTACAAATATATTTCTTCAAACTATATAAAAAAGATTAAAAAAACGTGTCGAAGTTTGTAAAAAAAAGGTGGAGACGAAAGATTAGTTGATGAATTTTTTTATATGAAAATATATTAAAGTTTGTGAAAAAAAATTCAAAATTTTTTTATGTTTGTGCCAAAACATAAGCTTAGACCGATTGGTTACATATCTCCACTCCATACTTTTGTATTGCTTATAAATCAGATCATGTACGATATATTAATATATATTTTCTCTGATTTAATGTGAATTGGCAATTTCCAGTCAAGCAGACCCTTAATTTATATAATTAAACACCGACAACTACGAGGTAGGCAATCAACATCAAACTATTTCATAAGGGGAAGCTTGACAATCTTAAAATAATTTGTATTAAAAAAGAGCGTAGCATTTATATATTAATTACGAAAACGAAATGGATCGATCGTTAATCGTCGTACGCCTCACATGCAGTTCCTATTGCTGCGGCGGATTTTATAAGAGGACGCTTACAAAAGGAGTCCTGGATGGGCGCCACGTAGTGCACATGATTGGGCATTTGACATTCCTTCCGAAGTGTAATGTAGTGGAGAAAAGTCGGTTGAGATTATATGTTGGTGGAGTACAATTCTGTATAATCTGCTTGGAGGCTTTCAACTTTTAATTCCGTTTACTTGGCCCAACAGCACAAATGATCTCGGATGGTTGAGCTGTGCATGGCCTGTCGTTCCAATCATTTCTGTGCTTCTGAGCAACCCAATTCTATGTCTTAATCTCGTATGTTAAGAGGTTATGAGGGATGTATAGCCTGCATGAAACGAGTATAAATGTATGCTGTATATGATTAACTCAAGTCTGATTAATTACCATTTGCGGGCCACAACAAATACCAAAACCTATCAAAGAAAGAAGGCCCACTTAACTGCAATTCCGCAATCTTGGTTGGAGGCCTCATCCCGACCCGGCCCAAATTTAGTTCTGTGTTACAAAAAATGGACAAGACCAAACCTTCATACCTCCTTCACTGAATACTTTAGTTTACTTGCCCCCAAAAAAACGCAAAATTATTATAACTCAATATTCTTGGTTCGCTGATAATTATTTGATTTTCTGTTCTTATTCCCCCAAAAAAATGGAATATTTGTTTTTTAAACTATGTTCTTTGGAGGATAAAATATAGGCTTAATTGCATTACAGGTCCCTGTGGTATAACATTTTTATAAATTTGTTCATGTGGTACCACTTTATAATAAAAGGTCCATGTGGTATCACTTTGTACAAAAGTTAGTCCCTCCGTCCAGCAGACGTTAACACACTAACGGAATGCGAGCCGGTTGACCAGTTAGTGTAGCGGTCGACCGGTTGATCTCATTCGTTTCTGACATGGTTAATGTAGCGGTCGATAGACTCGTCGTTAGTGTGTTGACGTTTGATGGACGAAGAGATTAACTTTTACCTAAAAATTATATCATAAGAACCTATTTGTAAAAAGTGATACCACATGAACGAATTTGTAAAAAATGTTATTCCATATCAACCTGCTTTGAAACTTTGTAGTACACATTGCTAAGACAATGTGGGCAAGTGAGATTATTGGCTTATAAATAAGCCCCCTTGTAACCTTTTTAAATATAAGTGAGAAAGGTAATAAATACAATATGGATATTCCCATAATTGGATGTCTCACTTATTAAAGTTTAAATTTTTTCGGCTTTAGTCCGATTACCTTCTGACGACCATCCGGCTCAGTACCAGTAATCTTCCCGACTCAGTACCGGCAACCTCCCGGCTCAGTACC
This sequence comes from Myrica gale, assembly GCA_963930655.1. Classification (NCBI taxonomy): domain Eukaryota; kingdom Viridiplantae; phylum Streptophyta; class Magnoliopsida; order Fagales; family Myricaceae; genus Myrica; species Myrica gale. The sequence continues at coordinate 7,179,694 of OZ005606.1, read as the reverse complement.
GACAACCTCCCGGCTCAGTACCGACAATCTTTGCTATTATTTTCTGTAATTATTTTTTGGAACTCCAAACCTTGAGTTTGCGGGAGAGTGTTGAAACTCTGTAGTCCCACATTACTAAGACAATGTGGGCAAGTGAGATTATTGACTTATAAATAAGCCTCATTGTAACCTTTTTAAATATAAGTGAAAAATGTAATAAATTCAATAAGGATATTCACATAATTAGATGTATCATTTATTAAAATTTTTTTTTTTTAATTTCTAACCACTAATGCAATTAAGCCTAAAATATAAAAGAAATATAATAAAGAGAAGTTGCTCCATTTGTGACGCAGATCAGCCGACAGTCTCGATCGTTTCTCCCCCTTGTCTTATTGTTCAGTAAACTTTTTCGTGCACTGTCATTTTTACAAATAGGTTAGGTGAGATACAGCGATCAAATGGGTGGGGACAGATCTAGGCCGTTAGATAGCGACGAAAGTGGAGCTATTTCAGATTTTATCTGTCTCGTGCCCGTGCTCCTCATTGACCGAAGGGGGATGAAACCTGGAGTTCACCCATTGGTGTTTGAAACACGTAAAAAGTTTACTTGTCGCCCACCACTTCAATGGGTGACAAACTACCAGTTCAGTATGAGGACGTGGAGTCGCCTCGTAAGAAGAAGAAGAATAATTGAAGGGAGGAGCATGGATATTAATGACCTAATTCATTAGCATAGGCCAAGGAAAGTAAATTATAGATCATGGTCCATCACTACCCTACCTTTACCGACATACTTTAGCAACGATCTTTACTGGGGAAGCTATACCCACTTGCAGCTTTTGTCAGGCCTAACTCATTTTACGTCACCACTTATTTTAACTGAGAGGCAAACCTCACTTAAAATTTTGGAGTCGCCTCGCGTATCATGGTCCATCACTTAAAAAACTACGTACAGTATAAAATTGCAGTGTAATACCAACAAACTACGTACGTACTCGATTACAATAACAATAACATTTTGACAGCGATCAATATTGTTGCTCTCCTTATGTTACCCCTTGTCGATACTATTACTAATGACCTCATGACTTGAATTCAACGCGATTACAATAACTTTAATTAGAAGTACCGTAGACGGTAGACCCACGATCTTTAGCTTTTCTTCGTCACTGGTCGGTTAATATTAGGCTTACCGAGAAAACGACATGGTTTCTAGTCTCTCTCTCTCTCTCTCTCACACACACACGCAAACCCATATATGCAAAGGCAAAAGCTAGGGAAGACCCACATCTCATGGATATACATGGGTGCAATATTCATTTATCAAATGAGTTGAGACAGGACATGAAGTGATTTTTCTTTGCAGAGAGGCAAAAATGGAGAAGTTAAAAGATTTGAGCCACCTCTTCGTGACGGTTTTCCTCTCAGGCTTTGCTAACTTCACCGTCGTTCCAGCCATTACCGATGTCACCATGATGGCTCTTTGCCCTGGTCAAGATGAGTGCTCTCTTGCAATTTACCTCACCGGTTGCCAACAAGCGGTATGTATGTGATTGTTGCCTTTCCTTCTTTTATGGGTCTTTGCTCTTCTGCCCTTCATTTCGTCTACGATTTCCTTGGTTAAACTCTTAAACATGGATCAGTAGGTACATATATCCCTGCAGCTTCTATGGTGGTTTCTTTTTTCCGCCGCCCAGGGGGAAAAGGGGGTGGGGGTGGTACAGATTCACAATTATCCAGGCATACTCGGATTTCATGCTTTGCATGGTTTTAGAAGAAACTGAGATAATTCTCGACAAAGAAAAATCTTCTTTACTAGAACTAATTGGCGTGCATGATAATAGTTTTTCAATCTCCGTTGTTTAATTTCTCCGTTTATTTAATCATTACTCCTTTTTTTTGGGTAATTATCATTACTCCTTTTCCAGTTTCTTCTTAATTAAAGTCATATATCAAATTAAATATATACATATAAAATATGATATATCTCTCTCACAGACGGTTCCAAAGAAGTATCTTACCATAAAATAATGTTTAAATGTACACACGTGGACATATATGTAACTTGCAAAAAACTGAATGTCTGTATTCCCAACCTAAACTTCAAACCTACCAAGACGGCTATTCATAGCCATCCAAATTTATAGATCGCTAGGATTGTATCCTCCAAACAAATTGGGTAGATAGATCTAATGCTGGCTATGATCAAATGTATATATTCCAAGTATGTGACCAAACAACCATTTTGGCTGCTTCTAGATGGTTGGAAGAAACCTGCTTTGGATTAAATTGTCAGTTGTAAGACGTCGCAGGATGCTAGCCGAGCCTAAACGCTCTACAATCCACCCACCCAATTCCTCAGTAGCCAAAGAGAGGGGTTTTTGTCGCTAAGCGTACAGTTTCCAGCAGACAAAGGCTCGGAGATCTGAGATGAGAGAGATAGAGAGAGAGAGGAAGGGGGAAGTCTTCCTTTTTCCCCATTAGATGAACATGTAAGACGTGATGTGTAGCACTGTGAAAGAACACGATCAACTAGTGCCCCATGATGCGCAGGATTGGGAAGATATTTATTGTCCACTACTTTTTTAATGGACAACGGCTTGCCAATTGCTGTTTATATTATAAATAAGGTATATAGATATTTGGATACCAATTAATCCAAAAATTTTAAATTCTATGAATTTAAATTGGAACTTAATATTCTTGGGTGCCCTGACAACAAGAACATAACTATATTCTTCCTGGTGTTTTGTTATGGTATATACTCTTGGGCAAAGTATAAGATCTTCTCGAACGTCATGCAGATAATAGGATTGGGAGCAATGGTAATTACACCACTAATTGGGAATCTGTCGGATGAATTCGGGAGAAAGGCGTTACTGACCCTCCCCCTGACAATCTCAATTATTCCACTAGGTACGCGTGATGTTTCCTCTTCGAAATATTGGTGATTCTTATATAGTGCCTTTGTGGGCCTACAAACGTGCATGCGTGCCCTTTTCTGCAATCTTTTAGAGGATCGTTTTTTTGCTATAAAGCATAACTTCGTTCACACTGCAAGATCATAGTAAACAATGGTCCTTGGGGTCGATACAACTAGGAGGGATATTTCCAGCTTAAAAAAATGGATAAATATAATATTGATACATGTGATTTACTCCAAAATTAAATAATTTTTTATACTTTTAAACACATAAAATTAGTTACTAAACTTTAAAATCATTCATATTTGAAGAATTTCTGAAAGATTAAAATTATGATGAATATTAAACTTTAAATATTAATTTTATGTATTTTAAAATTTAAGAACTTATTTAATTTTAGAGTAAAAGATTAATAGTATATTTATTTCTATAAAAAAAAAATTAAGGAGAGATATTTCCAAAGGTATTCGTCTGTACTACTGCCTAGTGCCCACTTGGCTGAGAGGTGAGCTATCTGTCTATTCTGTGAGGGAAATGCTTGGGGTCCGATGGGATCCCGAGCATTTCCCGATAGAGGCTGGAAATTACATTTCCAGCCTAGCATCGGGATCCCGAGCCTTTCCCATTCTGTGAACAGGGAATGGGAGGGATGGGTCACTTCTTGACGACTTTTCACGCAAAACTTTTGATTCGAATCACTAGTGCAAGTTCCTCTGTTTTTTTTTTCGGAAATGCTGGGCGTCCCGCCAGCGTCCCGCTGGGGGACGTGGCAGTGGGGCCCAGCGTTGAGGGGCATGGGTCACTTCTTGACGACTTTTCACGCAAAACTTTTGATTCGAATCACTAGTGCAAGTTCCTCTGTTTTTCTTTCGGAAATGCTGGGTGTCCCGCTGGGGGACGTGGCAGTGGGGCCCAGCGTTGACCCCAGCACGTCCCTTTTTTTTCTAAGCAAGTTCCTCTGTTGATTAGACATTGGTAGTGGAATTTATTTTCTCGAGGTCTATTGGCTTAAGGAGCTTTCACGTGTAGCCCCGTACGTTCATGGGAAAGATACCGATCATGTTTTCACTGACGATATAGAATAATATCTGTGCAGTAATATTGGCATATAGCAGGACGACCAAGTTCTTCTATGCATACTTCGTGTTGAGGACTCTCACGGCCATGGTCTGCGAAGGCAGCATCAATTGCCTTGCTCTTGCTTATGTGGTAATTATCCCGAAAAGCCAACCCTAGCTAAATCACTTTTTTTTTCCTGCATGACCCTAGCTAAATCACTTGATCTATAGTATTTGTGCCTATTACCAGTAACAAGTGGCTCTAGTGGCTGGAATGGGATTTTGAGTTAGTTTTCACGCTGAAACAATAACGAGTTAAGAAAGACCAATATGAGAGAAGAGTTAAAAGGCTTGGAAAAAAAGAGAGAAGAGTTGAGGGGTTGTGGAAAAGATCGGCACAACCAACGAAGGTTACTAAGATCAGCTTTGTTTTGAGGAGTCAAAATACGGAATTCTTCAATTAGTTTGTTATAGCATTCTTACAACATCTGTAATGGGGAGAGTTTAAAACAATTTTTGCAAAGAAATTACTGTGCGGACTGCCAAAGCTCTTACAGCAAATTCGCATTTGAAAGTGAGGGTTGGCAGCTTCAACCGTTTGCTTCTTCCTTCAAACGCCACAAAACGGGGGAAAGAAACTTGAGAAAGTTCGCTAGACCCATGCATTGTGTACTGTTGAGGCGGAGCAAATCTTCAGCAGTACATCAGCGCTGAAACTGCTCGTCTTTCTTACTTCTCAGGCAGATAACATTCCAGATGGAAAACGGGCATCAGCATTTGGAATTCTCTCTGGGGTATTTTCGGCCGCATTTGTATGCGGAACCTTAGCGGCCCGTTTTCTCTCCACTGCTTCTACATTTCAGGTATGTCTGTTATCCCTAGCCTTCTTTGAGTTCTTGGAATCCTTTCTTTATGCCTGAATTGATGGCTACCAGTTGGTTGTGATCTGTATAATCTATTTCCATTCAGGTTGCTGCAATCATGTCAATTCTTGCAGCCGTTTACACGAGAGTTTTTCTCAAGGAAAGTAGACCCAATGCAGATGGAATAAGGCAGCCAATCTTGAAGGGAGCGCCGGATGCTACTGAATATGATGGAGATATAAAAAAGACACCACAGGTATTTAAGAGGATTCCGTCGCTGGGAGATCTGATTTGCCTAATGAAGAGCAGGTAAGACTTGCATAAATGCTCTACTCTTTGTATATGGATATTGTTGGCGCGGTGGGCAGATCATCATGAGGCTTTCCTTGTCATATTATACGATGGGTGCTTGCCCTGATACGCTCATTGACCTTGCAATTGTAGTTTTCTATGGCCAATTTGTATTTTTCTCATTAACCAAACAAATCCAATCGGAATATAATGCTTAAGGAATCCCTTATCAATTTATAAATTAAGTAGTGTCCGGATTTGTCATTGATAGGCGTTCATTTAGAACTGGAACCACTTTCGGTGTAAGAAATACTAGTAATAGATCTTCATATTTTTTCGTATATATAGATCATTAAAATTTATATGATCATAAATACATACTAGGAACCGATTTCCTTTTCCAAAATTTTGTACTCTTCTACATACTTATAATTGAATGCCCATTGTTTGTCTAATTACCAGAGATGCATATTTTTCGTTTGTTGAATTAAGCAGCTTAATTTGTTATCTACAAATTACTTTGTTCTTACATACGGCAGTAAATTTGGATAATAATGTTTTGCACTTGCAGCGTGACATTTTCGCAAGCAGCAGTTGTTACATTCTTCAATAGTCTTGCAGAGGGTGTATTGATGGGTTCATTGCTGGTAAAGTTATTTAACGTCAAAGTATGACTTCCATATATAGTATATGACACAGGCGGCCTAAACACAAGTTAATTAGTGCAGCAGACACGGTTGTTAAAACCTCAAAACTGCAATTATTCTTGGAAAAAAACCAACTCAGTAAAAGTAAAAAAGACTGTTGAATAGAGTTCTGGAGCAAATCCCAGGAGAAAACCAAAGACCATGCGGATGGGAGCTTATTTGTTATGTAAATGTTCGATGGACAACGGAATACTTCGAAGATAAACTAAATACATAGAAGTGGTTTGTTTAAGACAACCTCGTTTTATATATACTCGTCTATGTATAACCTTTCGATCGGGTGCATACATCGAAGTCTCTCATTACTTACATGGAAGCTTTCATTCGTTCCATGCAGTACTTCTTAAAGGCCCGCTTCCACTTCAACAAAAACCAGTACGCTGATCTACTGCTAATTTTTGGTGTTGCGGGGACAATTTCACAGGTGTGCTTTACGTCGTAACTTGGTTAATCTCCTAGTTTCTGCTCTTTCATTTTCTCAGCGTGATCTCGCCTTTTTCTTGATCTTAACGTATAACTTCCAATACTGCGCCTTTCTCTTTCATTTTTGTTTCCGTCGCATGATATGTTTGTTCTTCAATGCTCAGAACAAAAATATATATATATATATATGTTTGTTCTTCAAAAAACTTGTCGTGATACATGCAGCTGTTCGTTATGCCCATGTTGGCACCTGCTATTGGAGAGGAGAAGTTGCTTTGCATAGGTCTCCTAATGGGCTGTGTAAATGTATGTGCCTTATCAGCTCTAATATTGTTTATTTTTTCCATGCAGCCATTTGTGTTTCTCCGATAGTGGGACTGTTTATCAAGCATTTAGCGCTGACTCTTACCTGATTTGATGCAGTTGTTTTTTAACAGCATATCTTGGTCGAATTGGGTAATCTTTCTTCAACAAATTCGTGTGCTTTTTTTATTTCTTTGTTAGATTAACATAATATCGCGTACTAATGCCGATGATCATCTGAGTATTTTCTGCCTAAATTAATATCTCGTGTTTCATACATCAATCCTCAAAACCATATATCTAATCTTGATCAACATACGCAGGTTCCTTACGCCACTACTGTGTTTTCGATCTTTACTGTCTTCGTGCAACCAAGCGTATGTTCTTAACTACTTTTATGATCTTGTCAAAAAAAGCTGCATAATATCGCTTATCAGGAAATATATTCATGAAATTTGCTTACACAGATGCGCTGTATCATTTCGAAACAAGTTGGGCCCAACGAGCAGGTAATTCCTACAGAGGCGGGGGACTTTGTACTTGCAGTCAATGGGGTTTCCAACAACATGTTGCTTGTTCTTTCGTCTTGCGAATGATACGTAGCTGTCGCGTTTTTCTTCGTCTAACTGATTGAATCGGTTAAATGCTGCATGTCAGGGGAAGGCTCAGGGATGCATCTCAGGGATTGGTTCCTTTGCCAACATTATTTCTCCATTCATTTTTAGTCCTCTGACAGGTATGTGGAAGAGTGGGACAGAGAAAGAGAGATAAAAAAAGACTTTTGATTGGTAAATGAAATCCAATTTGATAATTCCTCCTCTCATCCTTCCAGCTCTGTTCCTGTCTGAAGCAGCACCATTTCATTTCCCCGGTTTCAGTATCATGTGCGCTGGGTTTGCCACGGTAACTTCTCTTGCTTGATCTTTTTCAGTGATGTCGCTATCTGAGTTCTATTGCTCGCGATCGATCTTCAATCTAATTTCTATGATCTACAACTACAACCTCCAACATGAATTTCGACCTCGATCCGAACTTCTTTCTAAAGAAACGAACACATAATCGTATCTAGAAACTCTGGCTCTAGGGTAGTGATATTTCTTCCTCCTATAGTTCATGTCTCCCTTTGTAATTCATCATCAATTAATGGACGAGCTTAACAAGTCGCACGGTTTTTATGCAGATGATTGCCTTTGTTCAGAGCATTATGATACGACGAGTTCCTTCAAGTCACAAAACTGACAATAGCCACAGCATGGAGGCCTAGCTGGTTCTTAGGATTTAGATAATGTATTCTGACATAAAAGAAATATTTCACTCGAGCCTTCATTTTGCTCTGGGACAGATCTTTTTCTTTCCGTATCCCTCGTTACAAACCGAAGAAGGCCGGATGAAAACCGATTATGCACTCAAATATAGGTATGTACAGAACATAGCATAACAATCTCCCGAAGATCAATAGAGCTTGGAGTAAGGTTTCTTTTCTGCCCTCTCTAAAGTGGCTATGGCTGATGGGAGAGAAGAAAGAAACATCGTAATGATCCTATTCGTGGCTCCTTATAAACTCAACACTACAAACAACCATGAAGGTGCCAGAGACCTGGGCGTTGACTACTCGGGCACAAAAAAAACATTCCTGGCCAAGGCCCATACAGGGGAATGGCGTTCTCGTTTACAAAAATACGCATAAAATTGTGGGAATGGTGCTATCACAACGGTCAGCTTGATGCATGCATAAGCTTATACAGGCATCAAGAGAGTATTTCAATAGTGATTGAATAAAATTTGTTTCATCTGAAAAAGAAAAAAAAAAAAAAAAGAGTTGCGATCCTTGTTGAATATTCATCCAAAAGGGGAAGAACAGAGTTGCAACGTCCATGTACAATAGTTAGCCTTAACAACTTGAATCCGCCCAGCCAACCAATACTGAATTGAAAAATATGTCTCCATAGAAAAGCCTTATAGATAAAGATATACATGACAGCTAAACTAAGATCCCACTACACCAGGGCAGAATATACATACTCTACAACTGGACAACCCGCCTCACTGAATAGGAAATATGTCATTATCACCATTTTCCTCGTCCAGATATTTGAAGTTGAGAGCATCCCAACCATGGCCTTTATAGTCAAAAGTTGGGTCCATATAACACTTCATGTCATTAAACAGATTCAAATTATCCACAAGCTTATGAAACGCATTGCATCCGCAACACTACAAAACAGAAATAAAATGACCAGCATCTATCATGAGTTGGGTACTCAGTTTAACAAGGATCAACAGCGATATGATCTGTATGTATAGAAAGAGAAATGAAACAAGAATACTCAACCATCCCATCTCAATTGAAAAACTATTTTTGTCAATCTATTTCCAGCTAAAAATGCATAATTGACCATAATCCTCAATTTTCATCACCTTTAACTACCGGAACTTTTCTATACATACTGTTGACCTCATATCTTTCCCAGCTAAATAACACTACTCCATTGAAATCAGTCCGCTTTCTGAAGATGAGTGTGAAATTAGTCACCTTCAAAACCTATATTAAAGTCCAAACAAATACCTAGAACCTGTCAAATAGTACCCAGAACATCAAATTTGTGGCTCGCAGCATCTTTAACCCATCCTCACTAAAATCCTGCAAATTTTCTAACTTCAGATTCATCTTCTTCTCCCAGATAAATACTATTACCCTGATCCATACCGGGAACAACCCAGCTAATGAACTTCGCAAATACTCACTTCTTAATTCATCCATGATTAAGTCTAACATCACCATATAAGTGAGGATGTTTTCGAATTATTACCTGAACAAAGACAGTGCCATCGGTATAAGCATGGGGGTTAATAGCCCGTGTTGTCCTCTGCCTGCAAATGTTACAAGTAAAAGCTACAAGCATTCTTCGGCGAGGAGATTTAGTGAACAAAGACCACGGGAAAGTGGAGACATTCGCAGTGCCCGCTTCAGTCTCAATACCAACAGGGATTGAAGGGCCTTCCATACCGGAACCAGTGGTCCAACCTCTGCCAGTAGCTGCATTCAGCACCAATCCCATTGCCATATCCTATACGAGATAATGCTTTAGGAACAAAGAAAAAGAGAGAAAACTCACTGTCCACTTTGGTTGCTGCGAAGTTTTGGGGAATTTTGAAACACACAAATCAAAGTGGTACTTTCAAAAGTTTAGCTTCCATCTCATAGGAGCAAAAAGGCCGAAAAAAATAGCAGCAGCCAAATGCATGACTGCTTAAAGAAAAAAAAAACTAAACTGCATGTGTAAAAACAAAAAAATTCCCGCATTTGAGGCTCGATTTTCAGAGCAACTAAAAAGAAAACAACTCCACTTTCGTTGATTGTGCGAGTGTGTTTCCGGCCTCACCCGCGGTGCGTGTGTTTGTGTCAGCGAGAGAGAGAGAGAGAGAGGGGATACCTTTGAGAGCGGGGAGAGGGAGAGATGACGATTACTGAGAACGGGAAGACTTTTGATGTCCTCCGAATCGGACTGAGGACTGTTTGATTCATGGTCGTTACCTGGAATCGAACCTTTAGAAATTCCCTTCTAAGAAAATCTAAAATACTAAAAATGAAACGCTCTGTTTGTTAGCTAATAAGTTAGGAAAAACGAAGACGGAATTCAAAAACTTGCCAGACTCTCAACACTGATCAAATTGAAGTTTTCACTTTTGACGTTCTCCGGTGATAGGAGCATAGAAAGAAACCGACGGTTAAAAAAGAAAATAGATATATATATATATATAGAGAGAGAGAGAGAGAGCACCTTTGGAGGCGAAAGGGAACTGAAACGGCCTCGAAGAAAGGGTCCGTCTGAGAGAAAAATTCGAAAAAGGAGAAGATGACGACATGATCGTCGTAGAAGAAGAGCTCATTAGGGCTTCCATGGGAACTACTGTGGGAGAGAGAATTCAATGCGTCTGTCTGCGCTCGCATCTGATACCAATTACCAACCTCTCCGACTAAAATATCAGCTAACGAAGTCAGAGAGAGCTGAGATAGGTTGGGCCGCCAATGAATGAATGGTCAATCATTCAGGTCCGCTTATCTTTTAGCGGCCCGAATTGTTAACTGAATCCGTTTCCACCACCCTTTTATTTTCTGAGGCAGCTTAATTTTGATCTAATACAAGAAATCCTTCCAATATTTACATATTAGACCTTCATTATTTTTCTCTTTTGTAGATGAATAAAAAATATTATAGCAAGTCAAAAAGAATTTTTTTGATGCAAAAAGAGCCGAATATTGAAGATGATGGACCTTCACAATACAGTTGAGAATAATGAAAGAAAACTTGGCTTAAAGATGTTGGACATAAACAAATAAACAATCTATAGTGTTCGACAAGAAGGATGAGAAAGCAGGGTAAATGAACAAATAGTAGATATGAAAAACCAGAACAGCTTTGACTTAAAAAACATATGTTCTGTACAATTACTAGCGTTTCTTCGTAGCCAAAAAGATGGCTCCAGCATCTCAACCAAACAAGTCATCCTGACTGGTTGTATCTCCGTCATTATCCGAAGAAGCATCACTGTTGGCATCGAACGTCAAAACTAGCTCTAGCAGTTCCTGGTTGCCAACCGAGTTTTCTCCACTGCGCTCTGGGCTTGTCCTCCGTCTTTGCAGTGAAATTAGTTGGTAAATGAAGTCCTGAGGAGAAGATATGCGATACATCCAGTCTCTGGCCTTGGGTATCTGCTGGACACAAAAAAGTGCAAATCACAATCATTGTTAACATTCATCACAGTCACCAACTAACTTATCATCATTGCTATTGATTATCAGTATCATCAATGCAATTTCGATCGACATCAACATCATAATCACTAATCAGAACCATTCATTGACATTCGCATCTACATCATCAGTCATTGACATTCTCATCTTCATCGTCATCATTATCGATTTCATCGTCCTCCTCATCAAAAATGTCATCGTCACCCAGATAAAAAATGTCACCATCATAGAACAAATCATCATCATCTTCATCTGCATCATCCTCCTCATCCTCATCCTCATCCTCCTCATCCTCATCCTCATCAACACCGCATGCAATCCAATGAATTCGACCTTGTATCAAAACCTTTTCCAAAACAAGTAACAGCAGAGAAATTAGTTCCTCTGCTGCCCATTTGATTTTTTGCATGAAAATTATAGCACAATTTAATTGTTTGTCAGCATCACAATGCCAATCACAGGTCAAATATCACGAGTTTGTTGGACTTGGCTAGATGGGTGAACTGAGTGAATTGAGTACAAAAAGTGTGCCAAGAAAGATGCAGTTTCTCGGCTTTCTACACATCCTGAAGTTTTCTAAGCCTTGGAAATTCAGGGGAGCACCAAAGAGAAGGAAATCTCTGAGAAACAAATTAAACCCCACGAAATCTTGAAGAAACAACCTAACACCTGGTTTCACACTTTCTAGCGACCCTAAAAATGTGAAAGACCATTGCAGTGGCCGAGAACCCACAATTTTTTACAACTCCCACTACCCTCAAAAAAATGGAAAAAGAAAAACCACACCAAGGAAAGAGAATAGACAATAAGTAATAGGTTATGAAGCCATCAACCCATGGAGGAGAGAGAAAATGGCCCAATGAATGGTTAAATCCATCCCATCAAGCTAAACAGCTGATCCTTGGTAAAGATACTTATTCGTATTTTTAATGTCATGCATGTGGGGAAACGAAGCAATAAACATTCGAAACCTTAAGTTTCCAATTCTTCTTCGTTTTGAAGTTTCCAAACTGAACCGTCATAGTCAATCTAATAAGAAATGATCAACCTGTTGGCTCCAAATAATTAGCTCAAACTTACACAGCTTACCTGTTCAATGTTTGTTGGCAGAACAGCTCTCTCAGGGGCCTTTGGGGTCCATATCTTGATGTCATGGTCAATTCCACTGCTTGCAAGCACCATAGTATGAGGATGACACTCAATACAGTTCACGACATTCGAATCTCCTTCCATAACACGAATGAGCTCCCCACCTTTTTTCTTCCATATGAATATCCGGCCACAGTCTGACCCACTCACCACATACTCACTTTTGGGCCCAAAGAAGTTCACACCTTTTACCGTCTCACAATTCCTGTGCCCCTTGTAAACTTGTGGAGTACTTTTTTCATCGGCATCCATAGCTGATTGATCTGCTGCCAATTGATGATCTCCTCCTATTTCACTTGGATCACTACCCATAGACACTGGAGAGGCTGGAACAGGATTAGGTCCTAATCCCATATCCCGACTGAAAAGATAGATGAACTCATCGTTGTAAGACACAAGCAGTTCGCTCTGTTCTGAGAAGGCCAAGCCAGTTATTCCAACATTCTCGTCACCAATCAAGTGTGGAGGGCAGTAGTAGTCTGCAGGTTGACCAAAATCAATTGATCCATCCCACTTATACTTGCGGATATCATAAAGTCGTGCATACTCATCAGACCCTGCAACTACAAAGAGATTTGGATTCCTTGGATCAATTGTGATAGCATTTAGAGGGATAACTGACATCTGATGCCTCCTATCTTCAATTGATTGGCATGTGAAAAGTTCTGTGGCAACCCGAGTTCTCAGATCAAACTGTAAAAAATCGATACAGTCACATGCCCATGAATCCAGCAATTCTAGATACTAAGACAAAAAGAAAAATAGGAGAGCAAAAATAGAAAAGATCCATCAGCAGCATAATGTGAAGAGACCACCAAGGGACTCAAACTTATAGTCCAATAGCGTAGCAGGCTGGCAATCAACTAGTCATAATATTGGAAGTTCAGGGTAGTCGACAAAAGCAAGTCAAGGAAAAGCATTGATAGGGTAGGGAACTCATTCTGTATTCCAAAGGATGCCACATGATACTCATCAAATGGCTAGATCTCACCATGTTTTTGCTTATGAACAGTTGTTTAGGCTTGTCTCAAGGTACTGAATTCTTCTAACAAGTGAGACAATATAATCAACCATCAAAGTAGCAAGGGAGAATCATAACTCACATGCTGCACCAACCCATCTTCACCACAGCTGTAGAATATATGAGGGCTCCCAGGCTCAATAGCCAGCTTATGAGCTCGCCCCTCATGTCTGGCAAGCAGTATAGTTTCTAATTCTCCACGCTCAGGAATCTGAGCAAGTCTCACCTAAAAATTGACCAGATGTTATGAAAGACTCAAAGGATTTGGGTAGTTCCCAAAAAGAAAAATACTTAATTGTGATAGCAAAAGAAATCAAGGTGAAAATCTTATCACGAAGAATACCGAAAACTGAGATAAAAAACAAGCATCAGTAGTTCAAATCTTCCCATTTGTCATACCCAGATCTCTAATCCATTATCCGAGACCAATACCCATCATATGATGATTATCTGGAGTATATAAACATGAGAGTAAGTTATGCAAATGTCAAGATCACCCAACAAGCACAGAGTGGGTCTTGAATTGATGATCTCTCTCTGTCCTATTTTTACCAGGAACCAGGAGAGGAAATGCCATATAAGCGAAAGCTCAATAAAGTAGGTACAAGTACAATTTTAATGAAATATAAATATCCAACTTCATACTGTTACTGCTTTGGACAAATGAAATACCTGCCCGTCTGCAGCACAGGTGACAATGCTCCGATCATCTGTGTATGGCATGATCTTTGCTTGAAAAACATTGTTAGTATGACCCGAATGAAACGAGAGCTTTTTATGCCCCGTCTCCCAATCCCAGAGTACAACACGCTTGTCATCAGATCCTGAAACCAGAATATCACCCCCTGCATTGAAGCTTACAGTATTGACACAGCCTCTGTGCTTTTCCAACTTCCTGTAGATATCCAGGCGGCACACAAGATCCTGGGATATATAGATTATTGAATTATACCATGTACAACATCAAGCCAGCCGCAAAATAAAAGAAGACAAGTTCAAAATCCCAACAATCTATTATTAATGTATATATATGGAAAAAAACTGACAGAGAACTAATATATATTAGTGAGATCACTTAAAAAACAATGTGGTAGAAACATATCGTGCAAAAAGGCTGAATTTCGAACCTTCATCCTCTAGTTTTCTTTAATAGAGAAAAGGTATGGTACTCAAACACAAACGATGCGGCAGAAATATATAATGCAAAGCTGAATTTTAAGCCCTCTTTTTCCAGTTTTCTTGAGAAGAAAAAAGGGGCGGTAATCTCCCACTGACGTAGAAACTGCTGTCTGTCATTTTCTTTTCTCACTAAACCTGTGTTCAGGTTTAAAGAAAACTTCAGGGAAATAGAAGGGAAGTTCTTGAATGACACTGAAAGAAGCCCACAACCAAGAACTCCATGAAATACATAAATTAAAAATACATCCATTATAGATTCATTGTAAAGAATGAAAAAAAAAACTAGAGCAAATATACAACCTCCACACACAAATACAGATAAAGAAAGCCAATCAGGAATTAAGCTATAGCAACCGCAGGGTGAGGAATGTGCACAAACCAATCCGAACCCCCAAACATGAATTCACCGATTGTGCTTCCCAAAATCATAAAAGCATCATCAATCCCTTCCAAACATAACATAGAACAGGAAGACAAATTATCATAAATCGCGCGCGGGGATAAGGTTATCCAGGATAAAACCTCGGAGGCGCCTAGACGGTGCGCGAAGTTTCTGGTGGAGAGCTGGCCGACCTCTCGCTGCCAAACATCAACCACTGTCTTGTCGACGCTCGTTCTGGCTCTCTTTTTCATCCCCTTAAAAACAAGAATTCCCGATTGTCACTGCTGAGAACACGGATTAGGCGAATAAAGGAATTTATAGGATCGGTGGACGAGTTGGCTGGGAAACGTGACTGAGTGAATCGAAATAGTCAGAGGGAGGTCCGGGCGGGTCGTTCTTACTTACGGAGCCATCCAGACGGATCGGTGGGTTTATGGAACTCTCTATCTAGGCGCAGTCTCTGTAAGCTTCTTTAGAACAACCACGTACGTGAAGCCCCCCCAAGAAAGACGCTTGGGGGGAAAGTTACGCTGGGTACGCAACTAGATCGTGACACGTGCTAAAATAGTCAGACCGAGTGATCTTCTCCTCTGTGACTGTCATTTAACTGATCTTCTCCCATATTTTCGAAATAAATAATAGATAAGACTTTCAACATTTTAAGGTAAATTTTCGGATAGAGCCTGTTGTTTTTAAATATTCTTCTCTACGTTTTCTTTTTCATCACACGTTCTTTGAAATTTACGATCATTTCGTTCACTTTCGTTATTAAATTGTTCGGTCAACTAATAGACTATGTGTTATGACCAATAAATTGGGTGAGAATTTTATCCGGTGAAAATTAGAATTTTCGGTTTCGATAACGATTTCGGCCTAATTCAATACTGGAATCGGAACTTATTTTAGTGAAATTCCGAACCGGAAATTCTTGTAGAAATGTCGAAATTTTTCGATTCCGACAATTTTTTTATATCATAGATAAAATTCAGGTTTTTTTATAACACGTCTGCCACATGGTTTATTGTTTCTTTTTTTCAAAAAAAGGTGACCTGAGTCGTTTTGACACAGGTCATGCGAGAAGATTGAAACTTCAGTCTTCCTTCCTTCCTTCTTCTTTGTGTTTGAATGTTAAAATTTTAGGGTATTTGATTTGATAAAAAACTTAAGAGAAAAATAATTTTTAATATTTATTATAGTGAAAAGTAATGATGTGATGGGGAGGAAGATTATATTGTAATTTTTTATTGTATTCAAATTTTAGAAATGGTAAAATTTAAGTAAACAAATATAGCCTTAAAACGACCTAGCCGAAATCTCTCTCTCTTATTCTTCTTCTTCTTCCCAAAATCTCTCTCTCTCTCTCTCTCTCTCTCTCTCTCTCTCTCTCTCTCTCTCTCTCTCTCTCTCTCTCTCTCTCTCTCTCTCTCTCTCGTTACCTTTGGTAAACATTCCACTCCTAGGTTCTCTTATGAGCCTCAAGGAGTTCAAGACCGAGAGGAAAAAACCCTAATAATTCCACCGGTTCAGATCTAGTAGCTACTCACCAAACAAAAAAAGGGTTTGGATCCAGAGCAGAGCAATTTCTTTACAAAGAGCGGACTTGGGAAAATTCTCCAAGGATGTTGTAGTTTTGGTTGATGGGATTTTAGCAATTTCTACATCTGGTATCTGCATGGATTCTTGAAGAAACGAAACGGCAGGAAATGCAGTGTGAAGTGGCTTTCTTCTTGAGCATTTTCCGTCGTTGGGTTGCCGCCTATCTAATGGCATATAAACAACAATCTCAACTCTGTTTGAATAACAACTTTATTTTTTTTGTCTCTCTCTCTCTCTCCCTCGACTTTAACTCTGTTGTATTTGAATGATATAAGTTTGAGTTGGATATGATTATTTCATGGAATGATTTTGATAGATTTTGAATTGGATGTGTAACGTGGTTGATAAAATGCCGCATACAGATGTTGTGAAATTGAGAGATAATGGAACAATTCCGGTTCCATTCCAAAAACATGAATGAAATTATTGATTTCGGTGGGTACCAGAACCTCCGTCCATTCCGATATTCACCGGTATTCCCAATTATTAAAGATATTGTCTACCGATTGTGTAGATTGAATTTTTTTTATCAATTATGTAGATTGAAAATTATTTTATTGGTGGTAGTTTAGATTTTATTGTGCTTTTTGTGTAAAAGTGTGTAGAGATTATTTGATAATTTTTTTATTATTAAATATGTATTAAAATTTGTGTACATTCTTTTGTGCTTGTCGAACATAGCTTTTATAAGATAACCGATGTTTCTAGACAATGAACGACAAAAAGCTGAAAAAAAGAAGAAGCTGAATTTATCGTAAAATGTGAATGTCGTAGTTTTGAGTTTGGTGGTCAATTAGAAGAAAAAAAAGAGTTTAGTGGTCGTGTTTTTTTCTTTTTTAGGTCCATATAATTTATTAATGTAGAAACTATTATATGTGCAAATAAAACAACTATATTTATTTCAATATTTCTAAAACTTCCAGATGTTTTTCTTAAATTCGTTTTATAGAATCGGAGAGTGACTTTTAAGTGAGAAGGGAAAAAGAAAAACCTAAATAATTCGTTTTCAAAGGAATGAGAACAATTTTAAAAGGTTTGAATGGAAATTATGGATAAGAGGATATATTACTATAACTGATATCCAAATGAACAAATTAAAGAGAAGCATGGACAAATATATTAAAAAGAAGAAGATAAAAGGGCAAATAAAAAGAAAAAAAAAAGTATGTCCTATTGGGTCTCTTGCAAGTTGACGAAAATGGAAGGTAAAAGACCTAGGGGTATGTTCGTTTTCACAATTTTTTCAGGATTCTAAGTATATTCACAATTCTACCACCGAACATATTCAGAATTCAAACACAAAAACCAATATATTTTACACAATTTCCAACAACTTTGTAATTTTTTATTCAACATAAATTTTCTCTCTCTATACTTTTTCACATAACTCCAATATTTTTTTATTAAACAATTACATCAAATCATTTCTCTCTCCACTTTACACAAACACCAATAAAATACTATTCAACATAAAAATTCACAACTTCTCTAAAATCCTACATTTTTTCTCAAAACGAACATAACCCTAATCTTAAGGTCTCCTTTAACTTCCATGTTCCAGAAGCATGGAAATATAAAGTATGATAATAGAAATATTTATATATTAAAATTTAAATATCTGATATCACATTTAAACTTGAATTGTTTATATCATGATAACATAATATCATCTCTAACAAAAATCACCATTTGTGCAAGAAAATTTCACTTAAATAAAGGGTAGGTCAATGGACAAGTCAGTATCTTCGGAGTTTGGCTTAACTTGAACCCAATTCGTGAATATTAATCGGGTCCGTTTGAGCTCAGCTTATGTAGATGGATGTCCAAATTTTCGTCTATCTCGTTGATTTTTTTTTGTTCAATTACGTACAGGAGTGTAAAAGATTAACCTTTAAGAGTAAAACAAATTTTCTTTGCTTCCCAACATCTTTTCGAAATTTGAAGGTTGGGTGGAAGAAAATCCATGGTAGACAGGACTCTGCCCCCGGCCCCCCGGTAGGAGGTCTTGACCAACAGCAGCAATAACCTAATCATTAACCCAGAGGTCAGAAGCGAGGGGCTTTCAATATCTCCATGTCTCTTTGCTCATTTGGAAAGTGCAAAATCAGGAAGATATATATTGGTTTCTCAGTAGCAGAGCTGGACCCTGTACTATAGGGACGTTGCCTATACTCAGCCGTTGAGGCGGAATGATGATAGCATTAGGCAGATTAAGACTGTCTCACCCATTGACGTATGATCGATACCAATCAGTACCGGGAAAACCGACCCCAAGATTGCTCAAATGCGGACTTAACTAAAACAAGCCCACCGCTTCCTCTTCACGCTGACCACCACCACCGTATTGAAAGATCCCTCAGCCACGGACAAATTGATAAGGAGATTCGTGGCAAGTTCACCCAAATCCGTAGCTCTCCACGCCCTCTCCCATCTACTCTCTCCTCGCACCTCCCACCCCCGCCTCTCCTCTCTCGCCCTCCCTGTACGTATTTAGTATTTATCGATATTTAGCTTTCATTTTGTATACGAAATCGATTGGCACCAAGAGTGAGGGTTATATTGTAATACCTAATGCCAACAATGTTAGTTGTCTTTTGCAGTTGTACACGAGAATCACTGAAGCATCTTGGTTTGAATGGAACCCCAAACTGGTGGCGGACCTCGTGGCGTTGATTGATAAACAAGGACGTTACGACGACTGGGAAACGCTAGTGTCTGAAGTGGTTTCGAAGTTACAGCTGCGAGAGCGGGAGCTCGTTGCTTTCTATGGCTACTTGATCGAGTCTCACTCCAAGCAAGGTTCACAGCGAGGGTTTGATGCTTGTTACGCTGGTCTGTGTCAGCTTGCCCGTAACTCTGATGCTGTTTACGTAAAACGCAGAGGTTATGAATCAATGGTTAGTGGGTTATGCGCAATAGGTCAGCCTCGCGAAGCGGAGAATTTGTTTGAAGAAATGCACTTGAGAGGATTGAGACCATCGCGATGTGAGTTCAGGTCTGTTTTCTATCGGTATGGAAGATTGGGTTTGTTTGAAGATATGCAGAGAATTGTGCACCTAATGGAGAACGAAGGGTTGGGAATAGACACGGTCTGTTCGAATATGATTCTTTCGGTGTATGGGGCTCACGATGAGATGGCAGAATGGCTGTGTGGCTTCGGAAAATGAAAGCTTCCGGCATTCCCTCCTTTGTCAGGACGTAAAACTCAGTCTTGAATTCATGTCCAAAGATCATGGCAATGCTGCAAGATGTGGATGGGTTACCGCTTTCGCTTGAGGAGCTGAGTGGCGCTTTAAATGGTGATGAGGCTTTGGTGGTGAAAGAATTGGTTGGCTTTCATTCGGTTTTGGAGAAGGTAATGGGGTGGGATTCTTCGGAGGCCAAGTTGGATTTGCACGGAATGCATTTGGGTTCGGCCTACTTGATAATGTTGCAGTGGATGGAGGAGCTGCGCCACCGTTTCAGTGATGGGAAGTATGTGATTCCGGGGAAGGTTACGGTGGTCTGTGGGTCCGGAAGGCATAGCAACGTTAGAGGCGAATCCCGGTGAAAGGCTTGATTAGGAAAATGATGGTCCGTATGAATAGTCCGATGAGGATTGATAGGAGGAACGTTGGTTGCTTTGTATGCAAGGGGAAGGCTGCGAGGGACTGGTTATGTTGATCTCATGCCCACTCACAGGACAGATTTGATTCCAATTATAGGACATTCCATAAAAATCTTTCTGATCCGCTAGCAGGTGGCTTAGGGACATCGGAGACGTTTTCGATGCTTATTTTCTTGCATATGATTAGAGGTTGGACCATTAACAATCCTTTGGAGGTCAGCCAATAGATTAATTGTTAGGACGTCAAAATAGAGCCACTGACTGTGGGAGAAGCTCACAAGTGCTCATAAGATGAACGTATCTCTGGCCTCCTGACCACATCATAAGTCTCGGATAATGCTAGATTGGGCCAGGAATGACTAGCTGCTGGGAAAAGTATTTTGCTGGGGAATTTTTCTGCCCCACATTTGGCTGGGTAGTTTTTCTTATGGCTGTGGGTGGGGTATCAAGCTGCTTGCCTTTTTTCTCAGACAGTCAACTATTAGAAAGTCATCTCTGTCAGCATTTTGTGTACTTCGCTATTTATCCTCTGCCGTTTGACCACTAGGGCTGGATCTTCTCATTATAAACTCTACGATTACCATAAACTAGAGTAATTGAAAACTTTTACACAACCATGAGTGCTATATGCCATAGATATACAAGGGACTAAACACTGTACAGTATATTACAAGAAAGATCTATTGCAGACTCAAAAAGAATATACTTGAGGGGATATCCCACAGAGGCTCCTCTATTCCCTGAATTCTGACCTGGTACACCCTCAGAACAGTAAACTGGCACCAGTAACTGGATTTGAAGAGTCCGAGTGAGAATGCTATTGCACACGTCTGAGTTGCCAATGATGAAGGGAGTATGCAGTGTATTGAGCTCCCCTTGATGGTCTTCTTGACCAATAAACCCGTCCATTAGCTGTTGTACAAATTAAATAATTGCATGTATCAACTTATTTTCTTTTTCAATGTCACAACTAAAGATGCCGCTATAGAAACAAACTCTCCAAATTGTATAGCAGAGTAAGCAAATGATGCAGCATACCTGACCTGGACTCGAAACAGGAAAAACCTATCTTCTCATTCAACTCCTAAAACCATGGCATCCACCATATGTACATCTTGCCGAGATTCTTATGTGATACTGCTTCTGCAATTAAACGACGAGCCTGACCTTCTACAGCTAGAGGCAAAGATGGTGCCGCCCCAACACCAACAACAACTCCTTGCAACCTTGCCTCAATATTACTGATGGCTCGCTGTCAGATTCAATTGAACATGCTTAGTTTTTATACAACCATATACTTCGCCATAATCCAATGTCTTAAACCAAAACCAAGAAATTAGAATTATTAGTGTCAAATAGGTAAGTCATCTTTGGGATTTCAACTTACTCAGAAAACTTTTTTTAAAAAAAAAGGAAATGGGTGTTCTGTATGAAAAATGAACAAAATAATTTCTTTGCTGTTCTAAAGGTTGTCGATGCTAATATATTATACTGTTCTAACATCAAGGATGCTTGAACTATTAACCCACATGCTCTAGTAGTAGAAGTTTACCTTCTACATCTTCCTGTCTCCACAATTTAGTGTGTTCAAAAACCTTTTGACAGTAAATAGTGAGCGTATGAGTTTAAATTTGTTATGCAACTTTTTGTGTCACAGGTCCCCACAATCACTCAATGTTACCCCATCTTTATGTTTCTACTTATTAAGAAACAGCCGTTTTTCTATCCCAGGGAATTTTAGGTATAAAAGATGCATCAACCTTAATGAAGATAGCCATTATGTTGGACTAAGAGTCAATTTGACACTGAGGTAGAATATGTGTTATAGGTTGCTTACTACAGATAATTTGATCTGAAGACCACGTTTCGATTTAATGAGTTGCAAAAGAGTTGATTTATTCAGCCTCAGAAAATGCGAACTTAGCCAATTATATGCAATGATGAACCAAAAGATATTCTAATTGCATGAATGGCCTAGCCCCACTTGATATGAAAAATCAGCAATGATAAAGGGCCTCAAGGAAGATCCAAACCTGTGCATGCGGATTCTGAACTTCTACCCCACTGGACTTGTGAGATTTTGTCCATTCCACGAGAGGATCATGAATGAAAGTCTCAAGAACACTCATCAAAGTCTCTCTGTGTGTTCTCAAAACTGACAACGTGATTTCGCAGACCCTCAAGAACATGCCCTCATACCCAGTGATGCCCAAGCCATCAATCATGTTCTGTGGGTTAGACAACACTGTCTATCAGTACACAAATCCAGGTTTTGGGAACTATGCATCATCCGAAATAATACGTAGTTAACCATTCAAAATGTAGAAATATAAAGACCATAAAACTGTTAAGGATAATGGAATAATGTTGAACACATAAGTGCAGGAAAACAGAAGCAGGTCAATATGAAAATACAAGATCTTGCTACCATAATTTTATTTCAAACTCTCACTAGTTCCTCATAGATTTTCCATATAAGGTAACAATAAATTAGAAAAGCAAAAAAAAGGTTTGCAACTCAATTACAATGGATGTATGCAAGACTGCAGAATATGATATATGCACAAAACGATTACCATTAAATTTACTCTCTATCTGATCAGATTCAACAAACGTGGAGGATAATTCAGGAATTCCCAACAATTCTAGAGGTTGACCATCTAAGACACATGTTTTTGTGAACTTCTCTTACCTGGGTTAGCCTAAAGGGCACCAGCTCGGGCTTCTCCAACTGCAAGCCCTTGTCAAATAAGCAACTGAAATCAACATGAACACAATCGCCTGTGGTAGAATCGAAAAGAATGTTTTCACCGTGTCGGTCACCCAGCCCCACAATATGCCCAACCATGGACCATACTGCAGTAGTGTGTGCATAAGCAACCCGAGCCCTAAACCAAGCAGCCGGCTCAGAAAAAGTGTTCAAGAACCATTTGTGAAAAACAGGTGGGAACATTGGAAGAATTTTGGTTCTCAGCATCTCATCCTCCTGCATTTTACCTTGGCATTGATCGTATATACGTTTAATTTGAGGATTCGTCTTCTGCCTATCAAATTTCCCACAGGTTATGTAAATATCTTGAAGTATATGCCGCAGGCCACGAGTGTGGGGCACCCATTCTACCATACCACAATCTTCAGTCAAAGGAATGACTGCAAAGGTGCGAATGTAGAGCTTCCTTCGACGGCTTTCAGGGTATTTGGATAACAAACGATTTATCATTGCTGTGAACTCCATCATACGTGCGTCTTTCCTAAGGTCATCTTTGGGTTTACATAGGAATGGACGTTCCCTGCCATCACTGCCCAACAGAACAATCTGAAATACACAAAAGGACATCTATCAGTGCAAAGACGATGTACAAATACCAATGGAGTATTTAATGCCTGTGTTTGACATAAAATGTTAACGGTACCACTTTAAATAAACACTTGGTCAGTTAGGCAATTTATTGAACTTGTGTCCATTGAACTTTTAGTGAATAATATTTTGAAGCACGCCAAAATGGAATAGCAAAGAAACAATAAGGGACAAAAATATGCAACTATCAATCAATATTTCACATAGCTATCCAGTGAGGAATGGTCATTCTACTCCTATCATGCAAGTTAGATCACATGAGGTCTCTATCTCACATGATTGATGAACTTCAAAAACTCTTTTTTGTGTTTCAAGCATCTAATCGTAAGAAAGCATCATCCTCCACCTTAGGCCACGTTCTGAATTAAATTAACTTTAAGGAGAGAGAGGGGGGGGAGCAATATGGAATTCAGATGCCTTCTCAGACATAAGCATGTGGTGGCCTCTAGAATGTGAAACATACAACAACTAGAAGGAACAAAAGGAATACTGAGAGACAGGTTTGTCAAAACCACTACAAACAAAAGAACCTACTTTCTTTGGTCTCTGAAGAGATGACAGAATCTCAGCTTCATCAGCTATTCCTGATATTGTAGGAAGATCTGTGGCAGAGAAGATATTAGAGGTAAGCGAGTCTGTGAGACTTGCATCATATGTTGGTAGGCTAACAGTAAGAGATTGTTGAGTCGGCATGATAATCCCCAGTGGCATCATCCTCTTCAAGGAACTAAATTCAGTTGAGATATTAATTGTTCTTGCTTTTGGCTGACCAGGATGGAAGCACAACTTGATCAGATGATCAATCAGGCTAGCAAACTGAACAAACAAATTGTTGCCACTGGTTCCTTGGCTAAACCCTTTACGTGCAACTTGTATGATTTCTGCAGCTGCCTCCCGCCTTGATGGAACAGTGGATTTTGAAACTGCTGCCATGATCCATAGGGCTTGCTGTGGATATTGCCGGAGCACTGAGGTGATGATGTGTTTGACCAATCGAACAATTTCATCATTTTGGTGGCATATTCTTGAAACTAACTGAGGCAGTACAGTTAGCCACTGATATGTTGGTAAATCATTAAGACAGCCACGCATAATACTCATCACCTGGCAAGTAAGAAAAAAGAAAGAAGCCAAAGTAAAATGGAGGAGGCAGTCTCATTGTGGTTATAAGAATAAAGTTCATTTTGGAACTATTACAAATACCTTCGCATGGACACTTTTCAAGTCTTTATTGGATGAACCACTTCTCTGATAAATGCTCCCAAAATCAAACCAAAGGGTTAACAACCTTGGAAGTGCTTGAAAAAGATTCTTGTGGCCTCTATGTAGCCCCTTTGCATAAAATATCAGTACTTCAGGCACATACGACCACCAATGCTTCTCAGTGTTTACATTTGAACAACCAACAATAGCAGAAGTTGGAGGCAGCATCCTGGGACCTATATCAAAGCTCTCTTCCTGACGTCTCCTGGCATCAGCAAGAAGTTCGTCACAATACTTGGCCGTATAGAAGTATCCTTTCTCCCACTTAGGCTGTAGTTCCCTCACCCTTGAATAAAGAGACATCACATCTTCTTTCTGCTTCTGCCCAGTGTAGTGGATCCACCTAGAATAGAGAAGAAGGGTCTTTGCAATAACTCCATTCTCACTCAATGACTGCGTATCACAAATTAAAGGCGGCAGGTTTATTGGAACTAGTGAAAGGCTAGTGATTGATGCTATTGCAGCGGAGCCTACAACGTTGACAGGCATGTTAAGGAGTGCTTGTTGCAGTTCTGTGATGGCACCATCAGATCGCCTAGTGCTACAAAGAAGCTTAGCCTTTTCCGTGTGGACGTTAGGTGCACCTGAAGCCTGAGCTTCAAGAATTGCTCTGTTTGCTGTTTCATAATGACCAGCCAAGCGACAAAGCTTCGCATATTGAAGCCAGCAGTTCCCAACTTGAGCGCCAAGACCACTGGAACCAAAAACCAATCTTCGAAAAGCCAAAAGTGGTTCCCTTGCCCAAAGTGATGATTGGGTAAATTTGAGACGATTCTCCCAGTTCTCCATCACTTTAGAAAATTCCAGATCACCCAAATGAAATGATTTCTCCAAGAAAGAATCATCCACAAGAAGATTCTGGAAGTCTTCCAGCTCTCTTAGCAAGTGAAGTTTCACAATGAACGGGTAAGCCCGTGTATAGGAATCCATGCCTGCAGCAACCAGAGGAGCAATCAGAGATTGCTTGGACAGTGCAATTTTCTCAGCAACTGAGAATTGATCCTTCTTCATCATTGCTTGTAGAATCTTCGCAACATCCATGTCAAAGGAAGCATTACTCTCAGAGCTGCTACAAAGTAAACCTTCTTCTTCAGCTTCATTAAGGTACTCATCCATCAAGTCCCACCTGGCAAGCCTCCAAGCTGCTTGCACACCTTGCATGCACCATGTTTTCTTGTACTGGGGAATCCTTGAGATTAAACCATCCACATGAGTTACCATGGCCTGAAGGTGGCACATGTTTAGCAAACAGTTGAGGACATCTGAATGCCTCTGAACTGAAGTTGGCTCCATTTGCAGAGCCTGCTCACAAGAAGTTAGCACTTCTGCCCAGTTTCCTGCTTTTTTGTTGATCAAGAGCTGGTCTTGTAACCTTACAGATTTACGTAAACAAGACAATCCAGAAAGACCATCAGGCTCATCCAGGCAGCTATATATTTCCATTAGATATGAAGTATCTTCGTCCTCAAAAACACCAATCCTCTCGGCTGCAGGGTTGAAAGAACCAGACTTTCCCCGCACATGAGACTCATAGTACATTAAAGACCTTGCATAAGCCTGACATCTAAAAGAGGCCCTCGCAAGTTTCACTTTTGGGATTGCAATCAGAAGCTCGGAGACATATTTACATTGCACAAGGAGTTGGTCCTGATCTGTCAAAGAAGTTGGATTTTTATTCTTTGACTTGGATGCTTGTTGCTTAGAAGTTGATGATTGGAAAGACTGGGAAAGAGCCAGTTCTTGCTCAACATCATCCACCCATTGCCCAAGATTATCAAGAAGAGTGAACACAGCTTGAATGCAAACTTCACTTTGCCCACCACTGACTCCATGAACCATAGCCCCACTGTTTTCTGATGCAGCAGCATCAAGCACATACAGTATTTCTTCCGTTATGCCACTGCGTGCCTCTGTAGTACCATGACAGACAGCATCAAGGACTAAATAAGGCAGTAGATACATAGCTGTTGGCATATCATGACGCACTATACCTCGACAAGCATTAAAAATTCTACCACGAGATCCAGTTGAATGCACAGTTAGCTTTTTTATCCAAAAGAAAATCCATCTCCTGAATGACATAGATGGGCGGTAAATTGGGCCTGCGCATGCAGAATCAGTCACATTTGGAAGTTGAAATCTAGAGGTTAAGCAAGGGGCAATTATCTCTTTAACGTAATTAGAGAACCTGTCCCACAGTTTTTGACCTCTCCCATTCATCTCACTGCTACCATGAGTACTGTTAATCCCAGATTTAACAACTTTATTAGAGTCCCTTTCCTTCAGTGTCTGTGACACAGAAGCAGAACAATTCACGTCCAGTGATGCCTCACAACCTGCAATTTTTAGCAGCTCCTGTATAGCCAATGCAGCTGAGTCTTGTATAATGGTGTCTGGTGCAGCTCTGAAAGCCCTGGCCAGATGTTTGTGGATCAATTCAAAGATAAGGTCATCATCAGAACATTCAATCTTAAAACGTTGGCACGAAAGACCCTTCACTTTGGCAGGGTCAACTGCACCCAGTGCCCCTAGGCAATCAGCACAGACCAACTTCAACCGCTGACCTACCGCAGTCCTTGATTCTTCTGCACATCCTCTTAGTAGAGATGTGATCAAAGAGCTCAATAGATCAATGTCTGGACCAGCTTCAGCAGTGATGAGAGCCGTGACCTCCCCCCTTCTTAGGTTTAGCAACTTGCTCAACTCACACACTACCATATACCTCACGTTCAAGTTCTCATGATTCAGACCATCAACAACATCTCTCAAGTGATCCTTAATCGTAACTGATCCACGAGCTTCCTGTATAGCTTTGTTAACTTCTGTCAGAGCTTGAATACTGGGCAATGGAGGGAACTCATGAATATGCTCCTTTAGTGTAACCTTGTTCTTTAAAACAAGTTCTTCCAAAATTTTGACTACTTTATCCAAATTTGTTGAAGGATTTTCTCTTTCTCTCTCCAAGAAAGGAATAAGAGCAGCAAAAACTTGGGATATTACATGCTTAGTGCTAGATGGCGATAATTTTGCTAGCTGTTCGATGAAGAAATGCAAGACTGTGAGACCCTCACTCTGAAGAAATTCTTTATCAATAGCATGCATGAGAAGAACCATCAATTTAGGCACGTATGTACTAAGGTGATAACCCATCATTTCAATCAGTATCTCAATACGTTTTAAGGCTTGTTGCTGCAGTGATATATCATCAGCATGAAGCATTTTTCTGTCAATACTGTTAAGAAGGCCAACAAAATGATTCCGCAAAAATCCTGGAAGATCTTCACCACCAGTTAGAACTCTAGCAACTTCTTTAATCATCTGGGGTACTCTTTTTAACCTGTAGGCAGAATTACCAATATAAGTCGCATACATTTTTTTTGATAAGTAAGACAATTTTATTAGAATAAGCGGTAACAGTACAAGGATCTATACCGAAAACGCTTAATACAAATGCGCAACAAAACTAAGGAAATCGTCAAAGTCGGCAAAAATGCCCCCTAAAACCGCATTAGCCCAACAAAATAAGGAAAAAAGCATAGACCCTTTCAACTTCACTATAGACAATGAAACATCCTCAAAGCATCTATTGTTCCGCTCCCGCCAAAGACACCACCAAATACACGAGGGAATCAATCTCCAAATGGCCTTAGCAACGGGATTAGAGAGCCTTCTATGCCAACTCCAAAGCACATGCACCACCGTCTCCGGCATAACCCAATAAGTCGCATACATTGCAACCAGATACGATTGAAAGTGTAAATATATCAGCTGAAAGCTGCTAACTGCGCACTGCAGTCACTGGGCAGTGGTCCCCATGAAGGACCCAAATGCAAGACAAGTAAATAACAATAATGGTACTAGTAGTAACAATAATCGTGCACAGGCGATATATAATTGAATGATTCAACAACTCAAACTTGTCATATCAGAGATAGTTATCTAGAATTTATTCATGAACTATATAACTGAGAAACATTATACAACCACAATAATTTCTTGGAAGCCAACTCCACTGCAAAACCTGCATGACCAACCCAGGGCTGGAAGTTTTACCAAAACGAAGAAGCAGAAGAAGAAGAAGAAGAAGAAGAAAAATAAGCAGATCAACTATAGCAGGTTCAAGAACTACTTGCCAAGTTCTATGAACTTGTGACAAACTTTGTGTACCTTTTCATTGTCTCATCTGAATCACCACCATCCAGAAAGCAAACAAGTTCATCTAGAAGTGCAGGTAATGCTGCTGCAAAAATTTCTTGCTTGTCAGAACCAGTGTGTGTATGGTAAAATTGCAGAGCAGAGAGTAACTCTTGCCCATCTGCTTGATGGAGAGCAAAAGCAAGCACTTTTGGTAGCCAATTAACTATCAAAGGCACCATATCAGTATTCAAACACTTGGCCAACTCATATAAGGTGTTAACCGCTTGATCATTATCCTGCTGAGACACCACAAGCTTTGGAAGAACAACAGGAATCATTCTCTTCACAAGTTCTTCAGTTTCGACACCAACAACAGCTTCTGCAAATTCTCTGACCATTTTTGGACGGCTGGCAAGACTCTTACATAGATAATCAAATAGCTCATTTCGAATATGAACAACTTTAATTAAGACTAGCTCAAATCCTCCTTTAAAATGAAAGAAGCAAGACTTGTGTATAAACCTTGATGCACTTGTTCTCACCGTCACATGTGGATTATCTAGCTGATCGACCAACAAGATGAGAGAAAACAAGAAAAGTTGGCTGTAAATATCAACTGCGATCATAATTTCTGCTGTAGATTCCAAAAGAGTTTCACAGATTTGAGGATCTTCAGCTGCTGCCAAGGCATGTTTAATAATGTCCAGAAAATTTTGTTCTTTACTTTTGCTTGGCATTCCCTCTTCACAAAATAGACAACCCAAAATATAATCCTCAATGAAGGAACTAATCTGACTGCAAAATGCTTCCCTTACCGCCTTCCTTTCATTAAGGAGAAGAAATTCAATGCATTTACTCCACTCAGATTTGGTTTTAAGCAGAACGTCTGCAGTCCCATGTTTGAGGATCCGTCGAAGAATTTGCACACAAGCAACTTGAGCCTCTTCTGATGATTCATCATAAAGAATTTCAAAAAATAGAGACTGTAGACATAAGAAATCACAATCCAAACTAATTCCTGCCCTTTGCAACTCAGGTGGATCTATGATTCTTGAATATAGTTCATGATTGTGCACTACACTTCTGTCACATTTTGAACACCAGAACCCTTGCTGTAGATAATCCAAAGTCTGACAACACTTATCATTGCTTATATTCAAATATAACTTGCATGAACTCTTATGTCGACCATCTACAGCAATGCAAGATCCATAAAGGCATGACAAAAAACCAAGGGAAAGGGCAATACTCTTCCTAACTTTCTCAAGCTTCTCTCTTACTAAGAACCTGCAAAGTGAACAAGGAAAGGGTAAACCAAAATGCTAAAGGCATTTGGGTATTAGTCTTGGCATGAATTATTTTAAGCACAAACATAAATAAAAAAAAATAAAAAAAATCAAGCAACAATGGCTTTAGTGCATCACACTCGGCACTTAAAAAACCTAAAGGACCCTACAATCGTGATTTCTATACTCTCATCTTACTAAATGCAAACTCTTTGGATAGACTGATCATGACCTGAGAAGAGGATCAATATGGATCATAGCATTTCAGAAAGATGGCACATTTAGAAGTTGTTCTAAACTCATTTGCATGTAAATATATAACCTACTATCCTATTAAACATAATCTTGGGGTCTGACTCTCGTGCTTATATGCATGCTCGTGAGACCATATACCCAATCTATAACCCCAATATAGAGCAAGATTTTATATTCTTAGTTCATCATGTTTAGACCCAAAAACCTTGTTTTCATTCAACAACATTAAACTTGTTAACAGCATTCCTGATTGGGTTTACTTTCCCGGTCAATCAACAATATACTATCTATCTCTGATATTTTATAAACAAAAGAAGGAAATGATTCAAGAAAGAAGAAATATTTCATGACTTCGTATTATCTTCTCAAGAAAACCTTTTTTTTTTAAGAACTACACATTTAGTGATCCCTTTATTCTCTCCCCAAGCTTATCAACCAGAGTCAACAGACTACTCCTATTAAAAAAACACTAATATATAAAGCTTGTAATAATGAAAACAACGAAAGTAAGAAACTTCAACAGTTCACTTACTCCAGCCTTTTAAAAACATGTGTCAGTACATCAAGACCAGACCAGAATGCAATCACTGGCATAGAAACAACACCTTCAAGTCTAACATCTTCAGCTTCATCTTGAAGACTCAAGTCCAAGACTTCAAGACCAGTTCCAGTTAGTACACTACGGCCAAGCTTGGCTGCAATTTGAACTGAGATACATTTTGTTGCCCATGGACAGGTAGTGTCAGCAACCACAAGAGCATGGGACCATGGTAGCTTTAGTACCATAGGCAAAAGGTCTGCCTTAATATCTGGATTTTTTAAAAGTTTGTTCTCCATAAAATCGGTACCTAGTAGAGAAGACATAATTGACATCACATCACAGATACAAAATAGAAGCAAAGTTCGTACACATAGCAAATGTCAATAGGATAAGTATTAAATGGTAGAGAAGAGCCACGAGTTTCACTGCACTAAGTAGTCTTCTCTGTAAACGACCCTTGAGAAGAGAAATACCAACCTTTTTATACTTATCTTACCAATATATTTTTAAGTTGCACATATCAATCATCTCAACATTAACAAAAAAAAAACTTTGTAAGAATATGGAAATTAAGCGCTCAGGAAGGCCTATATTATCATCCCATGTACCAGAAAGCAGCACCTAGGAAAATTAAAAGAAGTGAACTTCCCTTCATCAAGGAGATATTTGGAAAATCCTATACAAAATTAAGCATACAGCTATAAGAACGAGAACAAAGACAACATAATCAGTACGAACAAGGTCAGAGCCTTGATGAAGGTTCAATGCCTTACTTTGCAAAATCAATATTCTGTGAATTCCTTCCAGGTAAATGGAAACATCGAGCGTGATTGAATTCCCTTGCTTCACCTACATGATAAAACCTCAGTATTTAATAGGTAACATATGAGTTTATGCAAAGAGCAGCTTGCGCATTTAAGCTGACCTACCAGCTCACATAGCCAGGGGATCCATGCATACATCTGTTGAAAAATCCGGTTTGAGAGATTGGTCTCTGGATATCGAGAAAAGGCTATGCAAAGCATGCTAAGAGCTGTCAATGCAACATGTGGACTTAAATTATTAAGTCCGTTATCAGGAGAGTTTAGATGTCTAAGAAACGAAAGGAGTGATATATGCATAACATTTCCATATTTGTCTTCTCTTTCACAAGTGACGATGCTGGTATGCTGGCTTTGCAGTTGAACATTAGCATCAAAAGCCATTGTTTCTTTATCAAGCTTCTGACGTTTCCCTGTGAAAGTATCCACATCTGAAATAGGCCTCTTTTCTCCAACACTCAAGTTTTCGATTGATTTATCACTTGGCGACAATGACTCTTGACCACTGTAATTCGTTGTTCTGCCCCCAACTGTATCAGGACCAAGTATCGACAGAGCTACTAGAAAGCAATCTATCAGTTGAAAGCAAGGTTCTGGAAAAACAAGTATGCGAATAAGAGATTCTGGCTTCCAGACACAAGGGGGGCAAACTTTAGCAATCCGTATGTATGCATTGCACAATGCAACCTGGATAAAAGCACAAATATAAATTAGAAATCATTACCAAGTCTGCTGAAACTATCAGTGACCCCGAACAATTAGAAAAATGCCTTGCAATAATAACAATGCTTTCTAATAAAAATAAATAAATTCAAAGGTACCTTAAGCTCCAGGCTTTTAGTTCTCCACATTGACCAAGGAAAAACATGGACTAAATCTGCAGCTACTAGTTTGACAACATCATCAGCACAACTAGAGTGTACAGCATTGAGGCAACCACCCATGGATGAATCATAAACCATATTTCTGCAAAGTAATCCTACAGTTAGGGTATTAAGAGCAAAGAAAAAAATATTACAGTTTGAATAACTTGATGGGCATCATACTCAATATTCCTCAATATGGAAAATAGGAGCCGACTGGACACCCCATAGTTGACAGGTACATAGGATATTTCAAGGACAACAAAAAACAAACCATTTAAGCCACCAGAAAAGTCAAGATTGCAAGAATTTAGAGGTAGTGAATTGCTACAAGAAGATTCATATACCCTGTCCAGTTTATGATTCACCAGTCAACCATTGAGGTAATAGCAACACAAATGTCTTTGGCCTTCCACAAAAGCCAAATATCACCACGGCAATGCGATTGATATATTCATCCTAGATATCAACTCCCACAAACAGTATTACATATGTCATAGAAAACAAAGTACTGTTACTTATCAAAAAAAAACAAAGTACTGTCTTAAAAACCTTCGTTTAAGTGATTTCATATTCACCGAAAGCATAAAATTAAGAGCTTTACCCATAAAGATCAACAAGCTTCAACATCTGAGCACATACCTGAATACAGGAAGCCCCTCTTTATCCTCCCTTAATATGGTGGATATTGACTGGATTAAGTTCTGATGAGGAATAATCTCATAATTTATCACCGATCCAAGGATGCGTGCAAAGTCAAAACATGCCTTCCACAGAATTTCAATTGTCAGGCAACTGTATTATAAGGAGACCAGGAATCAAAAGCTAAAAGAGACAAACTAGACCAAAAATAGCATCATCAGGCTCAAAATTGCTACCTACCATTTGCAAATCGGCATCACCATAACATAAAAGAGAACACACAGCCGTAACAAATGATGTGTGGATTAGTCCTTCAACATACAAAGTTCCTTCAGTTAAGCATTTATTGAGAAGCTTAATGATCCAAGTTGCAAAAGGTCGCCACCTCCTTTTTCCAGTAAGGTTAATCATAATACCGACGCCATCGGTTGGTTTAATACTTTCTGGAAGTTCCCCGAGATGAGCAGGATCACAAAAAATTCCCATAAATGATTCACAGAAACACTTTAAAGTTATACGAGTTGATAATGCAGTGCTTGAATTGTCAGCAGAGAGTGAAGCCACATACAAAAGATCTGTACGAAGGGAACGTCAAACAAATTAGTTCTCTTGTATGCTCTTGTCTACTTTCTGCAAGCTTTATATTAGAAACATCTGTTCCACAGAACAAGAAGTAAGACAGAACCATTTTATGCCTAGCAAAAATCGAATCCAAACTTTTATTGGATTTGACCACTCACTATGGGTGACACAATCCAGAAAAACAAATATCTATAAATA
Organism: Myrica gale; assembly: GCA_963930655.1. Taxonomy (NCBI): domain Eukaryota; kingdom Viridiplantae; phylum Streptophyta; class Magnoliopsida; order Fagales; family Myricaceae; genus Myrica; species Myrica gale. Next base: position 7,145,507 of record OZ005606.1, on the reverse strand, counting down.
TTTGAACAAAGTGGTCCTACCATAACTTGAGATTAAAATATATAAAGATATTTTCTAACCTTCAACGACTAACATGGAATCGATGAAAAACTGCCGGTATGCATCACGCGCTCCGCTACGAAGTAGAGATAAAAGGGATCCAATTGTCTCAAGAATTACTCCTAGTCGAGAGCTGAAATTTGATATAACACGTCAGAAAAGTTCTCCACCAAACAGCTGAAACTTCACAAAATTTACTAACCGAAATGCAGGTTCAGCAAAGAAAGGTAGCAATCGACCGATCACCGGTAAAATTCCGCTAGCCTTCCCATGGTAAAATACTCCAGGAAAATTCCTTGCAATGTGAGAGATTAGCTTCAATACAGCTATAACTTCTCTCTCATTTGCTGCAAAATAACAGTAAAAGAAAATATTGATATCTTTAGCCCTGAACATTTTGAATCTTCTAAACAGAACTTGTTTTTCGTGTTATTCCTTTTTTATCTTTGCAATTTTGTTCAGATTCAACAATAAGTAATTGCAGTGTGAGAGAATAGCTACCACACAGCTATACCTTTCTTCCATTTGCTGCAAATAATGATAAAAATCTTAAACTAAAATAAGATATTGAAACTTGAGCTTGAATATTCTAAAGAATATCTTATAAAAAAAAGAATATTCTAAAGAATACATAAACATTTATAGCCGAGTAGAGATTTAGAGTTCCTCGAGCTGACATTCGTTTTCCCTCTCTTTTCATCTTCTCGTGAACTAAGCAGAGAGCCAAGAAAAGTAGGAGAAGAGAGGTACCAGAGGAAGAGGGGACGACATAGGCATGGAGAAGATTGGGGAGAACGGCGCGGAATCTGATTTCCAAAGCGTTGTCGTCTCCGTTGCTTGGAGGAGTCGATGACGACGCAGCAATGCGCTCCCGTAGCTCGTGTACAAGGCTAGATAGGCTCGCCATGCCCTTTCCTCTCTCTCTCGGTCTCTCTCTCTTCCCTCCAATTTCGAAATGTGTATATTTATCAGGAGTCGATGACTGCTAAGCAACTGAGGTTTGGCCCACCAAGAGCCAACGGACCGTGATTGGCAGCATCAGGTCTTGGGCCTATGTCTAACAGCGAGCCCATACAGAGATTCAAGGGAGGTGGCATTTAGGGACGCTCAATTGAGATTTTTTTTTCTTAATTAATTAAGGCTTAAAAGTTGAGGTGCGTTAATTTTTCACGTGTACACCGATGAAAGAGCGGCGTGTGTACATTTCGTTCACCTCGACGCCACGCTGGAAGCCCATCATCTGCCCTCATCCACATACGCTCCACGTCAGCAGTGTTTGGCACCAAAACTGTGCGTTGTAGCCAAATAGAAATACTGCCATCCCTCCCAATTTAACCCATCCACTCGTCGAATCCAACCAGAAAATCTCCACCCCCTCCCTTCGAAGCCCACCAGAAAATCCCTACCCCCTCCGTCGAAGCCGACGACAAAATCCCCATTCAGTTGTGGAATATGTTGATTGGTGTCTTGCCGAATTTTTGAAGTTGTTGTATAGATACGTGTTCTGTGAGATCCATTTAAGGGCCGGTTCGTTTAACCAGTATTCTCAGGATTTTTTAGAATCCTCACAACACAAAAAATTCTACAACTAAACATCATTTTTAACACTACATAAAAATTACTACAACACCCATACCAATAAAGTTAACATCACCTAAAAATTCTCAAAATACAAAAAATTCTTAAAATACAACTCAACCGAACACCCTCTAAGTCTTTTCTCGTCTGGCACTATTATTGAAGAACATTTGCAATTTCTGTAAAGCAACTTCAAAATTGGGCAACACACTAATCAACAAAATAACCTTTGCAACTGCAACTACAAAACTTGGATCTGCAACGGAACCAAGATAAGTGGGTGATGACAAAACTTTTCAAAATTGGGCAACACATCAATCAACAAAATAACCTCTGCAACTGCAACTGCAAAACTTGGATCTACGATGGAACCGAGATAAGCGGGTGATGACAAAACTTGCACCTTTTCGTTGATTCCAACCTCACGAAGCTTCTATCACGCATAAATTTAGATGGGTTCGTCGAATGGGTCTGATTGAAGGGAATAACTTAAGGTTTTTTTTTGCATAGTGTTTGTCTACCCTACAATTTTAACAAAATTTTACTAAAATTTTAACATCTTTACTTTTTCATTCTCTCTCCTTACTTTTTCTCTTACTTTTTCACTTTTTTACTTACTTTTTCATTATCTCTCCTTACTTTTTCTCTAACTTTTTCACTTTTTCATTCTCTCTCTTCAACCTTTTTACCAACTCCTACAATTTTACTAAAATTTTAACTATCACAAACACCACCTTGGTTTTTTTTTTCCTCAAAAGAACCTACGGGGGTATTGGGGAGAAATGTGGGACCAACGCCACATAAGCAACTAATGTGGTATTTTTTTTATTATTTGTTGCAAATGAGTTGACATGGCGCACATAAAAATTCTCCATGATTGGGCTTCCATGTACACGTTCCGCTCTTTCATTGATGCACACGTGAAAAAATAACACTTCAACTTTTACAGTTAGGTGAGAGGATAAAAATTTCACAGAAGGATCTTTTTGTTACACGATGCTTATCATAAGAACTAGCATGTACAAATTCATACTACATGGATCAATTTGTCAAAACTCCATACTATAGGACTTACTGTACAATTAAGCCATTAATTAAAGAGGAAGAGAAAGGAATCCACACAAGGAGAGGAATCCACGCATTTTCAAAAGTCTAGTCATGAAGAGGTACTGAGGTAGTGGAGCCTTGTAAGGGAATGTATAAAGAATGTCTAGAGTGGCTCAGTCAGGCCTAGCTTACTTATGAAACAAGGCCAGCGCGGATGAGAAATCTAGGAAAGCAAGGCCAACCACAATCATAGAGAAGCCTAGGACCATTGGCCATAAGCTGTAATGCCTTCTGCAGTAGACCTTGAATCTTTTGGTCCTCTCCAAGTCTACATGCAATGTGAGTTTAGAAAAGCAATTGTACAAGTGAAATCGCCAAAGCAATTCCAACAGTACCCACAAGAAGATCAAAATTTACACTGTTCTCGGAGGGAGAGCAATTCAAGTTGCATTTTAGACTTCTAATATCGAAAAATAAAAGGTAGAATACTCTAGCTTGATATAGTTCACTACACATGGCTCAAGACTGACTCCAACCCAGATCAACCAACCAAAATGGTGCCTCCCTTTTTTTGAACAGAATCCGACTCGATGAAAATGGCACCTTCAAGCGTGCATCGCTAATGGGTCATATGCAGCTCATGGAGATTCAGCTAGTTGGAAAACTCCCCTTGTTTTCTCACTCAACTTGTTGATGTCCAAGTAGAGGGAAGTCGGTTAGAATTCTCAGGAGGCATGGCCCGAACATTGATGTCAAGCGGCAGCAGGCGGTACTGAATATCAAGCTCACGGAAAAGCTTAACCATCTCCTCCACCAAAAGTGATCTTCTTACCCACTTTTCTCCCACGTCTTGGTGGTTCATTCTGTGTCTCAGCCATACCGCTAACCTCAGCTTATGTAGCTCTTCCGCGTCCTTGAATATAAACATCGGTTCAGGATACCAATGCTCCTTCTTGCTTTCAATATAACTGCAGTGGGCAGCCATTGAAGGATAAAAGAATCATTGAATATTCGAATTAGATACCTGTGAGCATACAGATAGGCTATGGAAAGCTAGGTACAAGCTACCTTCCCGTACATACCTTATAATTCTCTGTCTCATGAGTGCAATCTTATCTGCTGGAGTTGATATATGGACACAGAATTCAACAGCATCTCCCATGTCAGGACTGCGATAGAAGTTATTGACAGGCTTAGTAGCAAGAACACTATTTGGGAAAATGATCTTCGCGTTGTCGTATCTCAGAAATACGGTAGTCAAGATGTTCATCTCTTCTACAACCATCTGAAATGATTTGAGAACAGGTTAGGTTGCCAGATACAGAATGTCAAAAACTACTGAGATTAAACAGCATAGAAATTGAAAATTACCTGAACTCCATCAATTTCACACCTATCTCCCACGTCCAATGGGTGCATAACAAATAAGAAGATGATTGCTTCAAATACTGTCTTGCAGGTGTTCCCAAAAATAAATGCAACGAGGACGAGCTGAGAACTAACAAAAAGCAGAAATTTGGTGGTAGCGATTCCCAGTATCAGAAGCCAAACAACTAATATAACAACGCCAACTAAAATGTTGACAAATCGATGTAGTTTGTTCACGGCTGTTTTAGTATCATCCAATGTCAAAGCAAGTGCTCTCCGCTCTCTGAAGACATTGACCTGGAACAATCAACTGCATTGTATCAACATGCTAACAACCAAGTAAAGCACAAACACATCTTTGTCCAATCATAATAACCAGTTATATAAGTGATACACAAATGTGAAACTTGGACATTATTTAAGGAATTGAGGTTTTCGATAAAACATTTGCATCAGGTCCTTCTTTGCAGGTGCACATGCTAGCATGTTCACACGAGACAAAATCATTATAAATGTGGGCAATGTTGCTGCTGTAATCAACTTTTTATAGATCAGGCTTGTCAAATTTTAGTACATCCGTATCTAAAACTGTTGTTATCAGCTATACACTATGATCAAGATTCAATATGTCTTTGCAAAACTCCAGTCACTTCCAAACTTTAAGTAACCAGGTTGCTTCAGAGTTCACCGGTACTCGAACCTTGTTTGGAATATTGTCAGTACCGTGTTTGTACAAACTTTTATTCCCAGGAGCTATACACACACACATTTGTACATGTAAAACTTATATATCATAAAGCATACTGCTGCTAACTAATCTGCTACTTACAGAGGAAGCGAAATTTTTTTAAGAATAAAACCATTTGTTGCCCAATCCTTACCACCCAGTTCTTCAAGGATGATTTGCTGATTTTCTTGGACTTTAAGGCTCCTTCAAAGAGATTCATGGTTTTCAAAGCCTCTTCTTCTCTCAAGAATCGCATCACGTCTTCCAGGTAGATGTACCTAACAAAGAAAAAGTCACCGGAGATTGATTATATAAAGTGAAGAGGGAAACCTATAACCACATTGTGTATGCAACAGAGAGGTGATCAGTCAATGAACTTCATGGTACTCCATAGAAATGACAAAACACAGGAAAACAAGGAGGCATCTTAATGGCATTGTTAAAATATCCATCCTTGACATTAAAAATAAAAGGTTGAAACACTATAGTTATTAGTGTAGATGCTCTAGTCTAAAAATATGATTCAAAATGGATAGAAAAAGTTAACTAACAAATTCAGATCTCATCGTTTTCTATCTCCCCCGCTCCCCTCTCAAAATAAAGTGTAGCCTCTGTACAAACATTGATATATACGATAGGCCTGAAAGAGAGAACCCACTGTCAAGAAATAGAAGGGTCAACCAAGTTCTAAAACAACATAGTGCAATGGGATCAGAGCTAAATCCCGACTGTATGCTTACTGCCCCAACAACATGAGTTTCTCCCGATATGATTCAAGTTCAAGTCCTATACTGAAAACATGATCAGCCTTTTGCAGAAATTAATGACAAAATTTAACCAATTGAGTTCAAGTGCATGCAATGAGACAAATATACATAACAAAGTCTCAGGTTCACTCCATAAGGATAATCGTTTGACAGAAATGGAAGATAAATATTGAATCATACTAGTACGGACACAACTCACACCACAAGCACAATACTACGATAAACGGGAAGGATGTAAGGACTTACTTTGCCCCGTGCCTAGCGACATTCTGAAATATTTTTTTGGCCGCAGCTTTCGCCTCGCATTCACTCCTAATTTGTGTGGCAGACTCGTCCTCAGTAGTGGAATCCAATATCTGCTCATCCCACGTGGAAAGAGTCCCATGCCGAACTAACCTCATCAACCTCTTCATATTCCATGCTGACACATTCTTAAGATTTAGCTTATGCAGGTGATCAATGGTTATCCCCTGATCATCCCCCTTCGAAGACAATACCCGAGATAGCTTCCCACTTTTCAATCGGGGACTCCTCTGCATGCCTCCACTCCCTATAACCCTTCCACTCTTTGCTGGAGGGAAAGCAGCAGCCTTGAGATCAGGGGGCATTGTAGCACCAGCATTCTGTAGCTTCCTAACCTCATCGGCAAGCCTAACCTCCTCCTCCTCCGCATTTTGTATCTCAATCAATGGCGGCCCCGAGAGCGTCTCAATCAGATACTGATTGAACAGCGACTCCTGGATCCTATCGAAATAGGTGCTGACATGGAAAGAAGAAGCCAAAACCTTCACCATAAGGGTCTTCACCAACCAAACCAAAGTACCCAGCAACAAACACACGAGCACCTTAGTCACATACTGAAGCTTATCACTCCTGGTCTCCCTCTCAACTTTCTTATCAAACAGAAAATGCCAAGCTACCAAAACGAGCCCCAACCATAGACAGTTCTGCACGGCCTTTCGAACCCCATAGACAAAATAAAGCATCCTTTTGCGCAAAACGAAGTTCCTTTCTATAAAGAACACTAAGATCCTGATTCCCCACCCAGACACCAACCTCCCGCAGATCAAAACCAAGATCAGGACCTCCCATTTCCAAAGCTTGAGCTTCCACAGGTTCTTGTCCCTCAGATAAGGGACAGTCAGAGAGCAAATAAAACCGGCGATTATCACAACCAAAACCACGAATTCCAAGACAGTCAGAATACTCAGATTCCCTCTCGTGTACTCGTCCGGCAAGTCCTCCCCCCAGAACGGATCGTCTTCATCTTCGTCAAACGCCTTCCCCAGCAACCCCGAACGGAGCTGACCCGACTTAGGCACCCGGTCCGACCGCCTCTCCGGCTCGTCCGGTGGGTCCATCAGCCTCGACTTCGTCTTCGCTCTCAACAAGCTCGACTTCCTCCGAAACGACGCGTTCGATGTACACCTCACCACCTCCCCGCCTAAGATCGCGGAACCACCGCCGCGACATTGTTGAGCTTTTTGTGGTGATGCTTGTTGTTCTTCCTCCATAGAAGGTTCCTTGTTACGACGTCTCGCCGAATCGTTTGAAGTCTCAACCCCGGCATTTGAGGTGAACGAGACCTTGTTCTTCCCCGAAGACTCGGCCACCGGAGCTAGCTTCGGACTCCGGGCGTCCTGGCGGAGCTCATCCATTTCCAAATCCATGTCCAGAGATGTCTCACCGGACGCCTTCTGTTTGTGCAGGAACTGACCAATCAGCTTGGACGGGGGGTCCTCCACCCCGTCTCCGCGTGGAACGAAATCAAAACCCCCATCAACCCCATTATTCATATTGTTCTGTCTAACAACATTATTACTTCTGTTCTTGTTGACATTGTCGTCGTCATCATCATTCCAGAACTGATAGCTGGACTCCCGCCAAATCTTACTGTTGTTATTACCGGCGTCCACCATACCCTTCCCAGTGGTATCCCCTTCGTCGATTTGCACGACAAATTCTCTGCGGTCGGAGGAATCAAAGGCCCTCATTGATTGCTGCTGCTGGTGAAGAAGATCGTCGGACTTGTGGTCGAAAAGAAGCTTTTCATGGGCAAACGCGTCGTTAGCGCCTCCACCAGCGGAGATCTTCCTTAAATGCTTGTACGAACCATTTGATTTGAAGGATTTTCTGAGAGAGAAATCCATAATTGATAATTTGGTAGAGATTTCTAGTGGGAACGAGAATAAAATATTTGCTATTCCATATATATTATATTACCCTCGTATAAAGGGGTGTTCGGAAAGTTAAGAGATCTGCCGGGGGGAGGTTGAAAGGAAATTCGTTTGACGCGTGTAATGTGGCAGAAATTTTTTAATGTTAAAATTTTTCAGAAGGCAGAGACGAAAAGGGTCCGTGTTTAGTTCTGCTACAGAGAGCAATCTGTGGAGACGATGACCACTCCGAAGGAGAAAATAGCTGGCGAACTGTGCATGAGTTTTGTTTAAGGGAAATTCACTACTTAGCTCTTCGGTTTTGTTATTTTAGTCCTTCCCTTTCGAACTGTGCATGGGTTTTGTTTAAGGGAAAGTCCTAGATTTTAAGACAACAACGATATTGCCACTGATGCTTGTTTTCGAACCTCGATAAGGACGGCTTCTAAAATTTAGTTAACGGTAAACCGTACGCCGAACCAACCACTAGAGCATCTCTAGCCATTTTTTCAAATTTGGATCCTATTTTTAAGGGAGAGATTTTTATCCGGTTTCCGCCGGAAATTCCGGTTCCGGCATATTCCGGTACCGGAATCGGAACCCATTTTAGGGGAAATCCGGAACCGGAACTGGAATTTCCGGCGGAATGGCCGGAATTTTCCGGTTCCGGATATTTTTTTTTAAAAAAAAAAAAAATAGGGCTCAAACGGTGCCGTTTGAGCCCTGTTAAAAAAAAAAGTTTAAACTGTGACCTGGGTCAAAACGACCCAGGTCACACCGCACGATAGACTCGATAGTCTACGTCTGCCCTAACTCATTTTTCCTAACTCGTAACTCCTAAGTGCCCTGCAGCCGCAGCAACCCTTTACCCTTAAGACACACGCACCCAGCACCGCAGCGCCCCTGGCCCCTGCATCCAGCCATCTAGCACCGCAGCACGCCAGCACCCCTCTCTCCCTGCCAGAGACCTGTCCTGCCGCCTGCGACCAGCACCTCAGGCCTTTTAGGTTTTATTTTTTGGGTCTTTTAACTCTACTCGTTAGGGGGTCATTGAGCGGCTGCTCACTGACCACTGTAGTGGACTCTATATTGGTCTGTTTGTGTTTGATTTCACTGGCTGCTCATGATATCGTCCCTTCTGTATCAGTAATGGGTTTTTTTCCCTCACATTCTTCAAATTTTGGTCTAAATCCAAATACCCATCATAATCACTTTGCTTAATTAATCAATGATCAATCTGTACATATGTAATTTCGACCCAAAGAGTAGGCACGACCATTGCTGTGTAAATGTTATATTAGTTAATTTACATTGATTTAGGGTTTGTTAATTTAAGTTTGAGATTTTCATGATTTTATTGGGCATTGGCAGGTTCGGTCATTGAACTATTGAAGTGTGGATTTGAAGGCCAAGTGTCATCAAAGGTAAGATCTTTTGTGTTTTGCGACTACATTGTAAGGCCAAAAGAAAATCTGATTGTTTGAAGTTCATCTGATTTGATTCATTTGATCGTTCCTCTGATTGTTTGGAAATGATTACCGATAGCTTTAGGATATTCCCTTTGAAGTATCATTTGGAATTTTGAAGGAGTGCCATACGTGGGGTAATTGCTGGATCAATGTAATTATGTATATTTTTTTGGGACAAAATGTAATTATTAATTATGGATACAATATGGAATGATTGGATACAATCTACAATTTGCCAATTATTTTTTTTTCCTTTGTTGATGAAATGATATGAAACTGCCCATAAATCTACGATCTGCAATTTTTTTTCCTTCATTATAGTATTATGAAATTGCATAACAGGGAAACAAACAGAAAAAAGACCCATTTTTCAGTTTGGGCCAAAGTAAAATCTGGGCCCTTAGGCCCATTAATGGAACCGGAATTTCCGGTTTCCGTTTCCGGAAATTCCGGTTCCATTTCGGTTCCGTTCCGGTTCCGTTCCGGTTCATTCCGGAATGGAACCGGAATAAAATTTTGAATTCCGGTGAGTACCGGAACCGGAACCGGAATGCCCCATTCCGGTTCCATCCGTTCCGGTACTCACCCTTACCTAGTTTAATTAAAAATATATTTCTTTGTTTTAACTCTCAATTTTTTTAAAACATTCTCAAAGTCTTCTCGAATTTAATCTACTTTTATTATTCTATTTAAATATTATCTTTTAAAAATCTCTTTATTCTTTCTTTAATATTTATTTTTTTCTTTGATTCTCCTTATTATCATGGTACAACTATTTTTGTTCCCCCTTCGACATATTCCAACAATGTTCAAAAGGAAATCCTACACCTTTATTATGTGAGCAAAACACAGTCTTTGCCTTTTGAATCTGAAAATTAAAGTAAATACAAAAAAATTAGTATCTTAACACTATAATAGAAATTTGCAGTATTTAGTGTATGATTTTAATACAAGGTTTACCTTGTCATGCTCAGTAGTACCACTTTGGTTGAGATTAAGGCTGTCCATTGGCCGGTCCGGTCCGGCCGGCCAAACCAGCCATATTATGAAGTATATAGACCGGACCGGACCGATAGAATGATCGGTCCGGTTCGGTCTGGGCCGGTTTAGGTCTGTTTAGGTCATGTCATTTTGGGCCGATTTTGGGTTGGGTCATGTCATTTTGGGCGGGTTTTGGGTTTGGATCATGTCATTTTGGGCCAATTTCCAGTTTGGACCGGTTTGGAGAGGTATACTCCGGTCCAAGTCCGATTTTTCACATGGGTAACCCGGAACCGGACCGGAGTATACCGGTCTTGGTCCGTTTTGGTAGACAACCCTAGTTGAGATGTTCAATCTGATGTAGGCATGCAGCTAGGGCTGAACAGATGCGGACCGCTGACCGGACCAGACCGGTTTTGCGGTCCGGTCCGGTTTCAATCTTAAAAATACGGTCCGGTCCGGACCGGATTGAAAGACCAGATTTATCCGGTCCGGTCCGGTTTATACATATTTGAAATGCGGTCCGGACCGGACCGGACCGCATTTCATAATTTTTTATTTTTTTTTAAATTTTTACCGCACATTCCAAGATGATTTTCAATCCATAAAACCCGGCACCTCTAAAATTAAATAGCAAACTCAACGATTTCAAGACAGTACTCAAGTTGAACTAAACAATCTTAAAAACAAACAGAGAGTAGTACCAGAATGCCGAGGAACTTACTACCTGCCTTGTACAACTCTGGAGTACCTGTCCTTGAGCCACCTGAAGGTCTTCCTCAGAGAGCCTTTGACCTTTCCTTCCACCGTGTAGACCTTATAGCTACCTACACTCTTCTTCCTCTGCAACTCCGTTTCATTGAACCTCCAGCTCTTTGAGGCAAACCCATTTGTGGACTTGCCCTTCTTGAACTTGGAATCATTTCCCACCTGGTAACGGGAGCTTGGAGCATTCGGGCTGAAGCTGCTTTTTTATGACTCGATGTGAGGCGTTGACTATAGCCCTGTCAGGCTACTCACGCAGAGTTGGTGTCGACGATGGGAATGAAACGACCGGCTTTTATTGGGTGTGGATGCTTCTACGGCAACTTCAAGTGTAACTACCAGTCAGATTTGACCACGTACTACATTAGTCACCTGCGAAGCACATGATCAACCAACCTGGTTTATCTCCTTGTGGTCGGTATCTTGTCTGTAAAAAGATTTTTTGTTTGAAAAAAAATTTTTGACGCTGCAAAAGTCTCCTTGGCTTCGACGCTTCGTGATGGATGATCACCTACTGCGCAGTGCGCCTATTGCACTGCGCAGAGCGCCTACTGCTCTGCGCAGTGCAGAGCCGCACTGCAGAGCAGTAGGCGCTCTGCGCGAATTTTTTTTTAAAAAAAAATTTTTAAAAAAGAATTTAAATCCGGTCTCGACCACTTAAGTGGTCCAGACCAGACCGTATTTCTTGAAACCGGACCTGACCACATATAAGTGGTCCGGTCCGGTCCTATAATATTAGAGGACCGGAAATGCGGTCCGGACCGCATTTCCGATTTTCACCCCTACATGCAGCAAACTTAGAAACCGATTTCTTAATTGTTGACCACCTATTCGCTAGAGAGGCAGCAGATCGTTCAAAAGGGAATTCTTTATGATCGTGGAAGTATGCGTGAACTCATTCCCAAAATTGGTGATTTTTTGGTCAATCCCTAGAACTGGATCCATGCCTACATTTAGCCAGGACGATACCAAGAGCTTGCCTTCCTCTATAGAGAAGTTGCTACCCCGTGTTGATTTCTTAGTGTGAGCCACATGAACTTGGGGTTGAGAGTGAGCAACCGACATCGAAACTTGTTGAGATTTATCCAAAATTGAGTTTTCCATGTCAGCATCTCCTTGTAAAAACTCCATGAAGGACGTCTCTCCTTGCTCTTGGGAATCCATCCTAATGAAAGTATGAAAGATCAAAAAAATTCACAAAAGGCATGAGATGACAACAGGGGTGGAACTAGCTCATGACGATGACCCCCATCGCCCAGAAAACATCCAAATTTTTTTCTGTATGTGTTACTCTTAAACCCACCCCAGCCCGCCCCCCAAGTTGGTCCTAATAAATGACCTAGTGACAACGCTTAAATAATCAAAAAATCACTTAGAAAAAAAAGCTAATTAATAATTTTGTTGATGTCACTTCCCTGTGCTTCCAAAGAAATTTTAAAAACGCAACAAGAAAACGTGTCAAGAAGCACACCTGGGAATGACGCTCTTTACCTTTTACCACGCGATTTCTTCCTTTTTATTGCAAATTGCAATTCTACATTCATTCGTTGACTCTGAGCGCTAAATTGCGATTACTCTTCTTATTAGCCCTAAACCATTCATTCATTGGTTGAATTTAAATATAAAAATGAAAAAATATAGTAAATCTAAGCATAAAATTGTAAGGGTTCTTCTTCTAAATGATGAGGGTGTTTGAGCCCAAAAAATTTCTCATCCAGATTGTTTGTCAATAGCTTTTTCATCTCATAGCAAAGTCCATTTAAACATCTTGTTATTAAAACTGACGCAAGCGCACAAACGTCTCCACTATGTTCTTGTGCGATTTTTGCTAAAAGATCTTTCCACCGTCTTCCCAATGCTGCAAATCAATGCTACCCCTTAGAAACATGATAATGTAATAATTTGGAAATCGCACAACACAGTATCATATTTCCCTTAAAAGTTTTGCTACAATAGATAATATAACTGTTGAAAAACTTGTAAGCTTGGAGATAGACAAGCATCAAAGTATTTGTGTTGTAAAGGGGCAAAAGAAATTTTAGAGTGTTATACTCGTTTATCAGCTGATTGACTTTACATTGGTTTTACTAGTTATTTTTTTGTGTATTTAAGTAAAATTTTGGAGGAAAACTTTTGAAACTATTGAGAACAAAACTATTTTATAACGTTTTCAGAATATGTAGTCCCGTAAAATTCAATTTTCACCTCTCAGTATCAGCAAATTATACGGTACATGTATTTCAATTTTTTTAGTGTTTTTAACCCTTATTTTTTTATATTTTAACTCTAAAATATTTTTTTACATTACGTAATAATTTTTTTTTTGTCATTTTTCTTAAGAGTTCGACCCCCTTCGATTATAATCCTGGTTCTGTCACTGGATGAAAATAATGGCAAAGGGAGTATTCATGAAGGGGACTGTGGGCAGTCGCTTGCTCACCGCGCGGACGAGCCCTTTGCCAACAGTCCCAGAAGGGACAATGGGCAGTCGCTTGCTCCCCAATCGACTGATTCAAACAGGAAACATGCTTTTCAGGTGATTACTGAAATTATCCTCCCCAATCGTCAATTGTGGTTTGCATGAGTACTGAGATTACTGACATTTAGTGAAGGAAAAAAAAGAACGGGGAGCGTGAGAGCTGATAGATTACCTTCCACAGTAGAGACCAAAGAGAGATAGAGAGAGAGCGTGAGAGCTGAAAGATTACCTTGTACAATGGAGACCAAAGAGAGAGGGGTGCAACTATCATTCCCTCGCTTTTAAAGATGGAGACCAGAGAGAGCTCACGTCGGGAGACTAAAGAGGGAGTGTGAGAGTTAGGAGAGCATGAACGAGATGAAGAAAAAAAAAGATACTAATATTTAAAGATGGTGAAGCGAATAGTGGTTCTCTCAAAATATAGAACCACTATTCACAAGTTAAATTTTTTTGTTAAAAATTGTTAAAATAGAGAAGCTGCTAAAAAATGTTTTCATTTCTTTTTGTTAAATTGGTTCTCTATTCTAACGAAAACGTTAGAATAAAGAAGTTACTAGAAATGCTCTTCAAGGAATGCCACTCGAATTCAAATTGTCAAAACATCTTCCACTGACATCAAAGTTTGACATTAGATTGAAAGTTGGTTGGAGTCATTTCTCTTTGAGCATTCCTAGCAGGTTCTCTATTCTAACATTTTGGTTAGAATAGAGAACCAATTTAACAAAAAAGTCAAAAAATACTATGTATCAGCTTATCTATATAATAAAATTTAATATGTGAACAATAATTCTCTATTTTTAGAAACTACTATTCATTTCACTATCTTAAAATATTAATATCTATATTTTTTTATTCTCTCACACTCCCTCTCTTTTATTTATTTATTTTTATTTTATTCTCTCACGCTCACCCACTCTTTTATTTTCTTTTTCTTTTCTTCCTCAGCTCTCACGTGCTCCCTCTCTTTTATTTTATTATTTTCTTCCTCCTATACCTTTAAAAACAAATATTTTAAAAATATAAATGTTAGATAACGAATAAAGAAATATTTGAAAAGTAATATTTAAATAGAATAGTAAAAAATAGATAGTTAAAATGGATAAGCTGCTGAGAGTATTTTTAAAAATTTGATAGTTAAAATAGAAAAGTATGTTTTTTTGTTAAAGTAGAGAGCCAAATTTGAAGAAGATGGTAGGAATGTTCTTATCTCAACCATAGTTTAAGCTACCCACTATCTCAGCAAGCTATGAAATAAGTCCATGCGACCAAAGCATGAGGATAATAAAATTTTTTTTAATCATTGGGATAATAAATTTGATTACGTATAAGATTCATTATATAGTTTGGAAAATACCCAATTTGAGAAACTTTTGACGTGCAATCAATATCCATATCCTATCATACGTTCATAACCCTACTTGTGTAATTTGTATTGGGGGACTTTAGCTATATGATTGAGATTTACGGCCCAAAATACCATTCGTATTGCCACAGACGGCCTTGCAACGTTGCAGTAAGGTCATTACTGTAAACAGCTGGAATCAACGAGGATATTTTGGGAACTTGGAACTGCGGACCGGACACAGGTCCTACTTTCGGCGGAGGTCGTGTGCCAATCCGACACGATCTCTATAAAAAAAGGCTTTGAGAGTGATTTAGCTGACGTGCTGGGGACATCTCTCCTTGTCTCACCGTCAATCAACTTGACTCGGGTGGATTTGCATTGAAATTTTGTTTGTTTGTTACCATTTTTTGTATTGATTTTAGTGGAAAAGGGAAGAAAAAGATAATTTTGTATATTTTTTATATTGAAAAATTATGATTCGATGAAATAGAGAAATATTATATTATAATATTTTATTATGAGAATGCGATAAATTTTGTGAAATTTTTAAGTGCAAACACAAACTCCAGATACTCAACGTGGCGAAAAGGGAAGCCTCCGTTTGATATCTGGAGCTAACCATCATGTCACGGAACAAGAAGGAAACGGATATGTTGGCGTTATAAGCGCCCAGACTATGGCAGAGATTGCTACGTGTCGACGTGTCCTAGACCGCAGGACGGTGACGCTTTTTTCCCTTTGATTTTCTGGTTAAAAGTATTTATGGGAGCTTCTACTTGTTAACATGAAGCGAGCAAATACGAACTTACATTCAAAAGTCATGTTCGTAGCTACGAAATTGGTAGAATTATAATAAATTTATGAATATTTAGATAATATTAAAGTTGTATTGTTATATGTGTAAAAATTGTTAAAAATATTAATATTTATAAAAAAGTAATAAAATGTTATTTTAAAATACTGTATTTTGTGATGTTTGACACGTGAATATAAAAGTATGATGTAAATTTTAAAAAAAATGCTCGACCGAACATGTCCGAGAGTTCAAACATAAAGGTCGGTCATTTTTGACAAACCAAAATTGTATAAAAATTTAAAAAATTATAAAAATTGAAAGTTAATTAGTTTTATTAAATTTGAGAGATAAATATAAAATTATGTCCATTTGTAAATAAAGAGAATACATTTTTAAAACTCAGTTTAAAATTCTTCACATTTAAAAAGTTGTAAAAGACTGAAGTGTTGATAGATTTTAAATTACAAAGACTAATCTGATAAATTTTAATGTTTAAAAACTTATACTTACCAAGTTCAGTGCACATAATTTTTCGTGCAAACTAAAGATAAATTTTGAAAAAATAATAAAAAATTAGAATTTTATGACATGTTCTATCATACATTTTTTGTGTGTACATATACTCTTTTTTTTTCTAAGTCTTGTGTGTACATATACTCGGTGAGCTTCTTATTTCATTCTTTCATTTTGTAGCATGTAGGTGGGTTGTCTTTATTAAAAAAAGTGACTGTAGGGGAAATTGCTGTCGGCCCAGCTGCTGTCTTGTCAGTATCTAGTGAGGGCTCCAATATACATTATGTTAGTCTACGCATTTGTGACCTGTGCGCCATATTCTTATCCTCTGTTGTGAGCAAACACACCCACGCGGACCGGATCACGGTCCGGCTGTCTGCCCTGGAGAGTCGGAGACTGGGGCCAGAGCCACAAGTCATTTGTGCGAGCTGTTTGATGACATTGCACTGTTCTGATTGGTCCACGCCAAATGATTATTAAAGATTAAAAATTCTAACTTGGCTCATGTCTGGTGATTAATTACCTAACCACTTCCCTTTACAGCAAGCATTTTTCCCTAAAGGAACTATTAGTTAATTACTATATTGGGCCAGATTAGGACATACTCACAGTTCTCTCAGCCGAAGACTTTTGGCTGAGGCTATTGGAAGAAAAGAAAAGAAAAAAGGTTAGGCAATGCGAGCTAAAATATAGTTGGATGGAAATTTTTATATACTTGTGAAGATATCGTACTGAGGCTGTGTTTGCAACCAAAATCTTCCTCAAAATTTTATCTCTCCTAATAAAATACTCCAATATAATCTCTCACTCCCATAAAAAAATATAAAAAATTACCTCTCTTCACCTTTTCACTAAACCCAATACCAACACATATTCTCATACCAAAAATATTACAACACAAACACAACCTGAGCAATCTCAACCACTATTTTTTATTTTTGAATAAATTCATCCGGATAAGAATTGCAAAAAGCAACACCCAGGTGATGTTCGTTTTGAGAGTTTTGGTTGGATTTGGAGTGTTTTGTGAATTTTTAGGTGATATTAGAGTTGTACTGGTGTTTGTGTAAATATTGATGATGTGTAAAAACATAATGATCATGTTTAAAGTTTTTTATTTATTAAAATTTGAATATTTAAAGTTTTTTTTTTAAAAAAAAAGCAAAAAGTACAAAACGGGAAAAGAAGCCAACAAAAGCAGCTGGCTCCCTTGTACGAAGTTTTTTTTTTTTTTTTTAAAAAAACAAAAAGTACAAACGATGAAAAAAGTCAACAAAAATAGCTCTCCCTTGTATGAAGAACACAGCTGCCGCAAAATAAAAAGGACCGGCGCAGGGGGACAAGAAAGAATAAGAGCAGGGGTGTTTATATTGGAATCTTCGTTTTATTTCGGTTTTTGCTGAACATGAATTCAGCCTGATTTTTTTTGAGAAACCGAACATCTCCCTAATTTTATATTTTTTTTTGTTGGTTAATTTGAGGGAAGAGAAAGTTATCCACCCATCTTAAAGGCCCAAAGAAGTGACTTATTAGACTAACTCACACATAATCTCTAAAAGGGCCTGAAAACTAATTTTAATTGTGTGAGAACCAAACTGGTTAAGAGGAGAGAAAACTACGGATCACTCGTATTAACCACTGAATCCAATGCTGCCACTCGACTCTCGTCGTGTACGTGAATGTGATCCAAATTCAGCACCCTCAGATCTGTGCTCCATCACACTCATTTCAATTGGATGCGCCCTCTAGAGCCAACGACTTCATCCGGTCACAGAAAGAACACCCGCATATCTCATCACATCTCACAACGGGAATCGCTTTAGAGGCCTCTGGGTTCTCAAGTCCTAAACCATTGGATGCTCATTTGAACTATGAGGCCCAACACCAGAGCAGATACGTGCTTTAAGCGAGCGTCCAAACAAGAAGCACAACAGCAGAAGTCTGTTCTATATTCAATATACTTAACTCATGGGGAGGTGGGGAATAGGCGAGACAAAAAAATTCAGATCAGTAATTTCACATAATAAAGTCACAGGAGTTCTGGAACAAGTTACAACTCTCATCCAAACTATCACACTCTTATAAGTCAACGAATGGTGTGACTGTGACAACACAGAATAAGGGAAGGGCTGGTTAAAAGAATGGATGAATAGAGGTAACGTATCACAAGGCCTTAGAAGACAGTAAAAAAATAAAAATAAAAATAAAAAGATCTAGCCTGTGGGCACCGTACTGTACATACCGATGTAAAAAAGTCATAAGTTGTCTACAATATATGTCGAGCGATGTTATTCCGTCTTTTCGCTAGTGATGGCGTCTAAGAACAGACAGGAAACCTCCGGATGGCTTATCCTTGCGCCGTTCGTCTCCTTCGTCTCCAACCTGTTCCACATTTTCACCATGTTAGTTTATAGAATATGGTAGTTTCCCGCATATACCAAAACTGGACTTGGTTTCTAGGACCGAAAACTTCACAAACGTGATATTGAAGTTAAATGAGGCAAATCTGGGAACGAGTCAGGGGAGAAGAGTTAAGTAGGGAGACAGACCAGATGTTGACACATGTCAAAATGTAAATGATTGAACGAAAATCGTATATAAGAGAAATAATGATCGGAAACAAGCAAGAGTTATCAAAGGTATTGCATAATACAAAAGAAGAGATTTTAACGCATGCACAACAATAAGTCAAAAACTGACCTCCTTGGCTGTTTGCTGTAGCATCTCTAGAATTTCGGAGAAGTCTGGCCTTAATGCCGGATCTTGCTGCCAAGATTTCTCGAGAAGCTCAACAAGCTTTGGATGAGTGTGCTTTGGAATCGTAGGACGTAGACCCTGGAAAGCATTATCGCATAGGTAAAAGTAATTTATGTCACCAGATATATCTCAAGGGATATAATTGAGACGCATCTAGACAGAATACAGTTAATATTATTGTCTGGCCACTGAACTCATACAGCAATGTTGTTGAAAGCATATCGTACCTTTTGAACCACTCCAACAGCTGCTTGCAAAGGGGTCAAGTATTCATGCGGGAGCTGGCAAGAAAAACATGAGATAATTCAATCGAAGGGGGCTAATGTGCACGATTTCTTTTTCTCAAACAAAAACAAAAATGCTACTACCGAGCAATACCTTTCCAGTTAGTAACTCCCATAACACAATTCCAAAACTAAAAACATCAGCCTTGTGATCATATGGCTTGTGTTCTATAACCTTCAATGCAAAAGGAATGTGGTAAGAAAATTGAGAGATGATCTTACAGTGGAAGAGAGAAAATAATTGAAGCCAAGGCAACTGATTGCTGGTATATACCCATTCATATAGACCGAACAAAACAAAAGGCCGCCGTATAAGGCAAGAAATTTAGGTATAGGTTGCATGACATCTAATCTATCATGGAACAGGATATCTGTACCACAACCACTGGCCTGATATCTAGTTCATAACCAAACATTCTCAAATAAGTTGAACAAGTTGCCTGCAATCATGGACATAAAGAAGTCCAAATATAATTGTCTACATGTTGAACAATTTCAAGTAACACCATAACAGCTTAAAAACAGCAATGCAATGTCAAAACACTATTTTCAGTAGATATGAATATTGCAGTATGAAGCATCACTATCAAATTCCAAAAATACTTCAAAACATATCTTGCTGTTGAAAGGCAGATGTCAGCATGTATTATTCCACTTCCAAACAAATTTTTCTCAATTAAAGGCAGCAAAATTTACTGTGAAAAATTCATACCTCAGGAGCCATCCATCGATAAGTTCCAGTTTCTGCAGTCATAACCCCAGACTGAGCTTTTACTCTAGCAACCCCAAAATCAGCAACCTTGACAACCTGAAAGAACAGAAAAGTTAGCGAAAATAAAAATATCCTGAACTATAAATAGTAATAACATCTATTTTAAGAGTTCATTGAAATTAATTCGATGCGTCAATAATATAAGAACATTGGGAAAACATGAGAACTAGTTTCCAAACACAGAAAGTTCTGGGAAACGGGTTATTTGTATGCAGGTGTTCATGATAAGTCAGCAGTGCTAGATATAACTAAAGGCAGAGCACCAATATCAATAGCCAGCCATTGCGAATTTAGTTCTGGGTTTAAAAGTACAAAAACAAAAATACAGAAAGAAGAGAAGATGTAGAACTATTGTCTTTTCAGTTCAATCTAACCACACAACACTGAACACAAGTAACAGCAATTTTTTTTTTCTAATTTGATTTGCTAGAAGTAAAAAAAAAAGCACAACTAATGGCACAACTGGTCTACTTGTGCCATCTTTTCTTTTATCATCAACTTGGTGGACAACAAGCTCCATATGTAACCACCAGCCAGCCTTCTACATGCTGGAATCTAATGAAATCGAAATGACATCCTATGAAGAGACAGCAGATTTTACCAGGAGCATGTTATGGTCTAAACCATTTTAAAATATAAGAACACCAGAGAACTCTTGTCAAGACAGAGAAATTATGAGGATATCTGCACTATCACTATATAGGTTGTTGGATGTGGAAAAAAGAAATATCACTTTGCACAAACATAAAGATACGCAAAGAAATAACAAAACAGATGTGTGAGACCAATATTGATAAGAATACGGGATTGAGAAGCCTCTTACCTCATTTTCATCCATCAAAAGATTAGCAGCTTTCAAATCTCTGTGGATTATATTATTTTGGTGCAAATAGTTCATTCCCTTGGAAACATCAATTGCTACTTTGAGCAAGGATGGAAGCTTGAAAACACCCTTTTGTTTATGTAAATAGTCATAGACACTTCCACCAGCCATAAATTCTGAAATATTAGCGAAACCAGATATTTTAAGTGGAGATGTCATCAATAAAGAGTTACCAAGAATCTAATATAACATGTTGCAAAAAGGAAATTTTTTATATTTTCCCAAAACGAAATGAAATTTGCTAAGGTGTTGGAATTCACCTGTTACAATGCACAAGCTTGGAGGCTTGGTACACGCACCTATGAATTGTACAACATTCTTATGTCGAACTTTCCTGCATTATTAAGCTTGTTAAAGCATTTTAAGGAACCAACAATTCTAAAGAGAAATTACTTTTTCTTGCGGGGGGGGGGGGGAACAGCCAAGTGGAAGGACAAAATTTAAAAGTAATGAATTAAAGAAAAAAAGAAGAAATTTACGTGACTCTTCACGGGCTAATTTATGTAATATATACTACTTGTCTGTGTGCTCTTAAAGAAACCAACCAATTCACTCTTCCAGTTTATTGCAAGAGAATTACTCAAACATATTTTACGTTGTGGAGATTCGTTCATTTACGTGCCTGAAATTGAACTAGCTTCCCATTGGGTTTTCTTCAGCATACGCTATGACCATAAATTGGCAAATGACCACCATAACTCTATACCATTCGTCATTTTCTGTCCATTAGCTCTAATTAATGATCACAATCTCACCAGTGAACAAAATCAAAAAGTCTGGACACATCTTCCAACCAGTTGCTAAGACACTCAAAACCATTATTTTCAAGTGTAGGGAAGTTTTTTTTTGGGGGGGTAATGTTTGTAGGAAAGTTCATTATAAATTAAGGGACAAGAAACTGGCGGTTATGGTGATGGAGTAGCTCACAACATAATGGTCAGGAGAGTGGTGGTGTGGATGGAAATTTCAAAGGTGTATAGAGAAAGTCTGAAGTTGACAATAGTATATTCATTGTTCAAATAGAGGACGAACTGTGTTCTCAAACAAGAACCTAACTGCAATCAGCAGTATTCAACAAAATATGATACACAGAAGGGTCTCAACAACCACTCATAGGCAAGTTCTTTGACAGGTCTGTCTGAATTTTCATGATCCAAATTAGCAGACTTGAGAACAACATGGAATAATTTCTGAAATTTTAGGAAGTATCCTAATCTTGGCTTCCTAGCAATATGAGAAGTAATCATATTCCCATTAGGATAGACTGCGTCTTTATAAAATATAATCTAATATCCAAAATTAAAATTATGAAGGCAAGTTACACAGACTTGCAGAACATCATTAAACACAAAATGAAGAGATATCAACGTCCAATAAGTGCAGTAATACGGTTCAACAAACCTCATAATAAAGACTTCCTGTGCAAATTCCCTCTGCATTTCTGAATTTACCCGCTCAGGCTTGAGAACTTTAATGGCGACTTCCTGACTACAGTAGGTACCTTTATACCTGATTCAATTAAATATTAGTTAACTGAACACAAAAAAAAATCAGTAGATGCCTAGACAAAAAGAAGCAGAGGAACTTGTATATCAATAGTGTGGAACTTACAGATCACCATATGACCCAGACGCAATTTTATTTCCAAACTTCAAATGCTTAGGATCAATTTCCCAGACATCAGTCCCATCATTAGGTATTGTCAAATAATCAGGTTCACATTTGATCCCTGCTTGATCAAGCTCGCCCACAGGAGATAATGATTGAGGGTTTGGCCAAGCCTGCCTCTGAATAGAAACCCCAAATTACAAACTGAATTACGGATTTATTGCTTATAATATAATTAATACGGGGAACGAAAATAGATAAGTGGAAGGGATTAGTCACTTGACAGGGTAAAAGATCGCGATTATGGCCGGCTATCCTACTTGAAGGCAGAAATGAGTGGCAAGAAATTACCTCAATTTTCAAAACTTCCCTTTCCAACGCAGTTTTAAGTTGCTCTATGTCCTGTTTCAACTCGTGTCTGTCAACCAATGCTTTTGCACCCAAAAAGAATTGCTCTTGTAATCCAATTCATCAAACTCTTTCAAGATCGACTACTGCATCATATATACGTACCTCATGAGGCCAACCATCAACAACAAAGACATCTAAGGAATATCCGTCTACTGTGGAAAAAGCATGTGCCTCTTGGATGTTGAGTCCCATCTCAGCAAGCAAGGAAGTCAACTGCAGATTTTACCCATGATCAGTGATTACACAGGATGATAATGCAAGTTTTGACACAATGATAGATTGAATTGGGTTTAGACTCCAAGGGTAAGTTCATACTGGGAATTTTGCATGAGCTCATACTTGGTAGCTCAAAACAATTTTTACTACCATCAGTTTGGCATGCAAATGCATGCATATAAAGACATTCATTCTTCACACACAAGCATGCATGTGCGCACACACACACACAGACGCACACTGAGCCAGAGAAGTCAGAAAATCAAAGAACATCTTCTGCATATAACAATCAATGAGCTTAAATATGAAAACCTATCAAGTACCTGACTAAGGAGTTTGGGCTTGTCATCTGATGAGAAGGTGATTTCATGCATGGGCCTACAGTTCACCATGACATATTAGTAAAAGCTCCTTCAGAGGACAGTGAGTTCACTCAAAATATCAGAAATCATCAGTAACTCGGCTTAAATTAAGTACATGTATATTGGGATTTGTAAATGCCTGGGCCTACAGCACATCAAACTGTCAAAAAACTTCCACCCAATGGTATCAATGCAAATTAATTTTGTGGAGTTCTATTGTTCCCTCAAAGGCTAACAGGCTGAGAGAGAGAGAGAGAGAGAGAAGCCTCAGTAGGACTTGCCATGGATCCTGCATTGTTTTGATTGAATTAACAAATCCAAACCGGCCAAACGTAAACCCTCTTTAGCAGAAACAAAAGCTAGAATTGATATGAAAATAATAACTACTGAAAATACATTTACAATGCTACAATCCCCAACAAACTTAAAATGAGCACTTTTGGTATATACATAATGATTTGGATCCCTCAGGGTCCAAATCCAAACAAAAGATGTTTAACCAGACAGGTACCGTAAACTTTTTCCAGGTCGATCATGTTGAATAGTTTGAGATGTACGTAATTACCAAGAAAACCATGTGTTGGCGTGTACAGAAAATTCCTCGTCTTGATCATGAATTTTATCTGCTTCAAGTGCAAGGGCCTCAAGGTTAGGACATGACCCAAAGGCAGGTGGTGGATGTATGCTGGAATTAAAAAAGCGAGCTAGAGATGTCAGCATTGGAGGAAAGCATCAAGCAATATAGTGCACAATTGAAAGGACCAAAAGAGTTAAATTACTTTCATTCCTCTGCTACCGATGTCACAGGAACTTCTTTGAAAAGTTTACAGTATGGTACCTAATTTTGGGAAATAATATGAGAATGGAAAAATTACCTCTGTCTACTAGAGTAATCTAAAGGACTTTGGGCACCTCCTTCACCAGGATTGTCTAAATGATTACAAGAATTCCTATCAGCAGTTGACTGAACCTGCAAAACAATATGATTCCCGAAATACATTTGGCCACGCAAAAGAGTAAAAAAAAATTCCAAAAAACAATAAGATAAATAAGAGAAGAACAGTAGTTTCAGTTTATTTACATTTGACCTCGCTTTCTGACATCAAGTAGCATTGCTATGATTATAACCATACCATCTCAGCTAAGTAGTTGTTGCATCCAAATTGCAGTTTCATTATATGCATGAATGGGTAATGAGTCTAAAAGGACCATTTATAATTCATCAAGTATCCTATGAAGTGAAAAACCGGAACTCAAATATCTTATTTCAGCTTCCCGCAATCGTTCCAAAAATAAGTACCGTGCAAGTCAAATCTAAATGACTTGAAGATATAGTCAGGAAACTATAGAGAAACCACTTATGAACAAGCTAAGTTGATTCCATTCTGTCAAAATTAATGCAAGTCAACCCAAGCCAAATGCGCAAGTCTTTCACCGTTCAGAACTAGCAACTGGAAGAGAGCTCTATGGTGAATTATGGACATCTCAAGCTACATGTCAATGACATGCTTTTCAGCACATAATTCTGAATTCAAACGAGCAACAGTCAAATGATATACTCGTAATGCATGTGATCTCGTTACTCAGCTGAGTAACCAGCTAAAACATCAGCCAAGTTCATGGAAAAAGTTGTCCCAAATAGGGTCCTTATCAAACATCAAATGTTTCTCTGGATCTGACATAAGAAAATGGTCCTTAATGTCTCAAAAAGAGTGTTAATGATAGGTGGGACCTGATTCAATCTAAGTTCAGAGGCAATCAGGAGGGGAATACAACTCATCAGTCCTGACATTTAGCATTCTCCAGACATAAAAATTCACACGAAAAGGATTTCCCTATGTGAGGAAATTCTCTTTCTATCGACAAGAACAAGCGCACAGAAGTTACATCAGTTATTGGACTGAGCAACATATTAAGTTCTCAAATAACACTGAGTGAGAAATCTAATAGCCCTAGCAAACCTACAAGGATCAATAAATGAAATTATCCTGACGTCCATAAGTAAGAATTCAACCACCTGCACAAGGCGGACTTCAATCGCAGGCCTATTAGGGGGATCCTGAGCCAAATGCAGCAATCTCTTGTGCACAAGAACATCTTCTGGCCTCTGTACATTCACATCCAGCGCATACCTGCACGCATGTGATCCAATGGCTAAAAAGATCATTCGATAAAACCCCAACCATTGAAACACCTTTCTCTTTCGGCAAACGTTACACAGAAGAAAGAAAGAAAGAAAGAAGAAAAACAATTACAAAAAAAAACTTTACCAATAAGCTTGCTAGAAAACCGATAAAATTGGCAGTCACAATGATGAAAGAGTCATAAAAAGCTAAATAGTCCCGTTAAACCTCCAATAATCCATATAAAAAAGTGTAACAGTGTGTAAACAAAATCAAATCAACTCCAGTGTAGTCCATTTTAATCCTAATGCCTAAAACAGACCATGCGGAATATATTTATCGGCAAAAAAACATCAAACACGGGCACAAAGAAACCAAAAAGTTTACAACACAATTAGATAAATAAAAATCCTGGATATTGAAGATCAACCGAATCCTGGATCAATATAGTCATGCATACATTAACACAAGCATATACAGATAATATTTATTTGTTTGTTTGCATGTGCACACACATGTATATGTACTAAATGCACGGACGAGAGAGAAAGGTTTAGGAGGCTCGGATTGGTAGGGTAAAGGTACCGGGTGGGGAGGCGAGAGAAGTGAGCCCAGAGCTGGTCGTCGAAGCCAGGCTGAATCGCCTCTTCGTTGTTCGACTCCTTGAGGCGACGGAGAACTTCATTGTACACCTCGAGCTTCTGTCGCTGCTGCCGAGTCTGAGCCGCCGGCGACGACGATGCGTCGAGCGCCCGACTCCCACAGCTCTCGGTCTCCTCCATCACCATTGAAGATATCCGAAACCAAAAGACCGAAACCGTAATCGAAAAAGAAAACGAGGAAAATGCCTTTAAGCGAAAAAGAAAACAAGACTGGATCTTTCAGCTATTGGTTGACGTGAAAGCGCTTCGATTTTGGCGAACACAGAACGAGGAGCTCGGTTTATATGGAGACGCAGATTTGGGAAACGCTTAAACCGAATTAAAATATTATAATAAACATATGGGCATGGTAATTCATTTATAGTGTGAGTGAAGGAACGAGGCTCGTCATCAAGGCTCGTGGTTCAGTTTGATTAGCAGAAAGTTTAGCGGCGTAGAGAGCACCGTTGAGTGAGTCACGGGGAGGTGGACTGGATTCTGCCCGAGCTGATCCGATTGCTAATTGTTAGTTTCTTAAATAATTCGGACTGCTGAGAACGAAGAAGATAAATAGCAACGAATTATCTTTTTTTCTCGGACTTCTTGGTCCCCTTTTACCGTGCCAAAGACCCAAAAATTTGACCCCACCGGCGTAGCTTGGAATCAGTATGTCGATTGACAGAGATGGGATCCGTAAGTGCAACCAAAACGGCTACAGTATGATATAAAGTAATTAAAAAAAAGATAAATACAAAATCAGTGCTATAGTTAAAAATCAATTTAGTCTCCGTAAATATAAATTTAGTCGTTGTGATTTCATAAAGTGATAAAATCAGTCTCTGATATAAGACCAATAATAATAGACTAAATTTATATTTTTTTATTACGGAGACTAAATCAATTTTTGATTATAGCACATGAACCAATTTTGTATTTAACCCTACAAAATTATGCATAAGATTGGTAGATAATATCAAGTTTCTTATTATATATTTGACCGAATATTTTAGTTTTTTTAATTAGTCGAGCTAGACACTAGACAGTCAATTATTTATCTATTTTTTAAAAAAATGAGTACGTGGAAAAGTTTATCCCTTGGTTTGGTTTCGATAGAATGTGAAATTCCGACTGTGAATGATTAACAAATAGCTCAGAATAATCGCCTCATGAGTATGAATCCACCTCCTTCCTCCTTGGCCAATGGAGCGTCTCCGAGACTCCGTCCTCTTGCGCTCCCACCACTCACTCTATAACCCAAAAGGAAGGAACCAACTGGCATATTCTTGGCGCCCACTGATTCTGGATAAGCTCCCAACGGAAAGACTGTTATGTCCTCGAGACCGATTCCTTCCGGTTATTATTTTTACGTTGATGCGGTGGGAGATCAAAATCATCTGACTTTGATTTTATATGGTCGTCTCCTAAATGCTCGGAGCAATGTCCCGTAAAGTCTACAACAGTAATTTCTTGTCCGATATGAATCACGGTCACCAACAAAAAGGTGTGCTACTTAGTTAACGCCACGACTGTAATACTGGGAGAGAAAGCGATGTGGGGGCTTTTAGGACTCTTCACGATATAAATGTGACATACAGGCCAGGAGAGAGAACAAAAAAGTGCCTTTGTGTGTGATTGGTTTGTTGATGCAAAGCTTCTAAGGTCCAGAATGAACGCGAGCGATAAGGAATCGTGATATATTTAGGAAAAAAAAAAAGATGAGGAATCGTGATACTAAACCCAGTGTTTGGAAACCTGCCCCCTCGGTCGGTCCCCCCACTCCAAAGAGCTGGACCTCCATCAGCATCCATTCCTACGCTTGTTGTTTGTCTTTGCATATTAAAATTGTAGGAAAGTTAAAATTTTAAAGTATTCAAATAGGTGAAAATTTGAATAGATAGATTATTTGAACTGATGCGATTCGATTAGACAAGTAAGGCGCCTCAAAATTTCCAATGACGATGTGGCGGTGCCGTGCCCAACGCAAATATCAATTTATTTTTATTAGATATTTTCGGCGTCGTTTTTGTGTTTCCTTTTTTGGTATGTAATCTACCCGGTAATCGGAGGTCCTGAGTGATGGGGATGAGGAAAACGGGCTTCGTATATCCATGCGGCGAGCGCCCAATCCGCGAGGACTTGGTTGATACGAGAGCAGTGGTGGAGCCAGAAATTTTATATAAACAACAAGAATTTTTTATAGGTACTAAAGATTTTGTATAGGGGGGATTTTGTAGAGGAGAATTTTGTATAAATCGTGAGTCAGTGACCCATTTTTTTAGAACTGAGGGGGGCGACTGCCCCCCCCCCCCCCCCCCCCCGGCGCCTGAGAGACTAGAGAGAAGGGACAGGGGATCCGCATCCGCAGAGGAATAAACCGCCTTCCCGAGTATCGGTCTTGAGGGGGATTTGGGATGCAATTAGCTAAAACATGAAAACGTAAATGGCACGTGCAGAAACGTGAGTGTGATGATGACGTGGAAAACGTGGCCTTTGGAGGTTACGAAGGGTCAAGTGAGTTTTTAAAACTAGGAGTGGATGAGCACGAGCGTCGACAGCGAGGCGGCGAGTGGTCATCGCGGGAATAGCCGGTTGGAACAAAAGTAATATGCTCTGGGACTTTGTTCTAGCTCTATGCCCGCGATATTGTAAAATATGTTATCCAAACAGAGCGATGTTTGGAATTGGTGCTTGTCTTTCTAGTCAAAGCAGACACAAAGGTAGATGAATCAGACTGACAGCCTGACAACTGTCCATATCCTATGTTTTTTTTTTTTTATTATTCCTTAGGCATGTTCCTTTCAACATTAAAGTGTGTCAAAAAAACAAGCCCAACATACAGTTTCAGAAAGCCCATGTTGTCATGTTGATGTTAAGTTCCTCACCCCACTGTTAACAAGCATGTTTAGCTTGTTCGTAGTTTATTATTTACTCAAACTGAAACTGTTGTCCAGATGGATGTGTTACTTTAGGTGGAATCCATCTTCTGAAGTTTGTTCGGAGGCCCTTAGGTGGTTGCAAATGGAAAGCATAAAGAAAGCTAACATATATTCATTCGTTCAATATACATGTTCTTATCTGCATTGTGCACGGATTTTTTTAAAAAAAATCGCTATTTCATCGTATTATTTATACAAATTATTAAAATTCATCACTTTGTACCCGTTAATTATGTCTTATAATGTCGAAACGATACCACAAAGGGTGAGTTCGTGCATAGGGAATTAGATTGAACTTTGAAGGAATGACTAATCTCCGACGCATCTGCTTAGTTAAGGGGATATTTGCTTTATACGTATTTTGGTGCTCAGAGTGTTAAAGCCAACACTGATACGAGCGATCATCAAATATTATTGATTCACTGGAGAGGAGATGATTAAATGTGGCATATCTTAAGTTGCATACACCAAATGATATGTTCCGTTGTGAAAAAAATCCTTCAAATTTGGTGTGAATATTTAAATAGATTTTAATTTTATTGAAATTTATATAAAAAAAATGTGTGTTCAACAAATTTAGCAAAAAAGATGAAACAAAATTAGTGGTCAAACATCACCCAAATGTGTTAACTGTTAACCAAAGAGGAATCGAAGGGGGGCTAGGGCCTACGGGGGCCATGAAATAGGCCAAAAATATGCATATTTTTTACCATTAATTTATGTTTTATTTATTTTAACTCCAAAATATTTTTATATGTAATTGCCCCACAAGTAGCCAATTCCTAACTTGGTCTCTGGTGTTAACCACTGCCCATAAAAAAATAGGAGGTAGCAAAAAGAGGTAAGACATTCACTGAATATAGACAGTGTACACGATACATTGAATTTGGACATGCTACCTTCTACCTTCTAGCATCTAATTTCTTTTGATACTGATCTCTATAATCAAGGAAGAGAATAATATTTTGGGTCTATTTTAGTCGGGATTTAAATTTTCATTGAAAAAAAAATAGAAATTAGTTATAATGTCTCCATATCTGTCTACAAAAAGGAAAAAAAAAAGTACACAGAAGTTTCTAAAAAGCAAGTAGAAGAGGCATTACTATCCGCGATCTGATAATTTGAAATTTTAGTTTTAAGACAACTCTTTGAGACTAAGCTGAGTATGGAAACTTGGGTTTCAAAATTGATTTTTATTTTTTAATTATTTTTTTATTCGAAGATAATTTTAAACCCTATATATATTTCTTAGTGTGGACAAATTAGTGAGTTTTCACGAGGTTAGTACTGAAAGTGACGGATGCAAGGGGTGGCAAGCTCGGGCGACTGCCCCCCTTGGCCCCTCAGTTCTGTCTTTTTTTTTTTTTTACATGTATTTGTCCTCTGACGGGCCAAGCCCGCCCCCTTAGAACCTTCCATGTGGACTATCTTGAAGACCGGAGAAAACTCGTCTAAAATTAGATCGAATGGACTTCTGGATGATCTAAAAAATCTCACGAGTCTTGAACTCATTTGCGCACCTATCTGCGCAGTGGGCAGTGTCTCATTCTTTTAGTGGGCATATGTCATTTTGGGTTCTCTCTTCTTTTTGGAAGTTTGATGGGTTTGACCAACCGTGAACTTGGCTGCCTTTGTTATTTCTAATCTATTTTATTTCCTAAAAGAAATCATTATATACTGGAGTTATACAAACAAGGTCCAGTGGATTATTGGTTGATGTTGAAAGGTGATTTTTGTGAATTGTTAAAAATTGGAGGTCAGAATTTATGTTGGTACGTGTATTTAAATATTTTTAGTTCTTAATTTTTTATATTTTAATTCTAAGACATTTTTTACATTATTTAATAAAAAATTTGTTATTTTGCCTTAAAAGTTTACCATCGACTTTGAGTCCCGCCACTGTTAGTGCAGACAACACGTGGTGCCAACTGCCATGTTCTACTTTTACTTATATTTTATGCCATTATTGACTTCTTAATTATCAATATTAAAGAGTATTAATCGAGCACGTGAATTTCGTGGCCAACCAAAAAAAAAAAGGTGCGGTATTTATAATAATAATTAGGGAAGTTGCAAGTGATCTCTTCCTCTAGGAGTAAAGTTGGGAACAAATTACTAGAGCCCAATTATAATAATTAGGGAACATCACTTCTAACCTCCAAATTATATCAAAATATTAAAAAGATAGTCAAATTATAAAAAGAATCACATTATGCCTCTTTTTTTTTAAAAATCATCAAGGTTAACTCTCCGCATATTACCTACACCTCATGTGACCAACTTAACACTCATGGAGATGAAAATACTCCAAAGCCCAGATTTATCTATCGCATGATCACAAAACTAAATATGGGGTATTTTAGAAATTGCTAATGTTGATTTTATAAAGTTTAGGGGCCTAATGTGATTATTTTTGTATTTTGTATTTTTTTGGGGTCTAAGTTTAGGGTTTAGAAGTGACTTTCTCCCTAATAATTATCACATTTTAAGCATATTCTCTTATTCCTTCATAAAATCCCTTACCTTGTGTATTAGAGATTATTTATTAGACAACTGGTTTTGCACCGACCTGAACAGAGCACGTGATTTTGGGTGGGGTGGGGCGGCAGAAGGGACTAAAGTGCTTGAAGGAGAATTTGATCGCTAGCATGCATTCCAATAAATGAGAACAAAATAGTTAATTGGCTTCTTAAAGAATTATTAATTAATGATGGGGTCAAATTTTAAACCTACAGGACAGATTTTCCAAGATCTTCTTGTCTACCGGCTATGTCCTATTGGTAAAAAAGAATATTAACTTGTAGAGACCTCCTCCGATTGACACCTAATCAGCCCATTTCGTCTGCAACAAGGAAAGGGCCACTCTTCTACAAGAGAGCTCTCCACATTACAGGGGAATAGAGAATGATTACAAATATAGATATTTGGGAAAAATACATTTTGCACTATTAAATTATGGAGACATTTACACTTTGTATCATGATTTATCGATTTCGTGAGATTGAATCCCCAATTTTTAATAATTATTTGATTTGTACACTGGACTTGAGTTGCCATTATTTCTCAAGGTAAACAATGCACATGTCATTCACGTGACATGTTCTCATTTACGTTACCCGTTTTGCCCTTTAGAAAAAATACACTTGTTAACCTCAATTATGGGAGTAATGACACTTTACACCCCAACTATGAGGGTACTGAAACTTTGCATCCCGTCTTCAAATTTTGTGACATTTTCTTTGATTTGCACCTCACAAGATAAATTAGATAATTGACAATTAAATGAGACAATAAATCTGTATAGTGTCGCCCACGTGATTTACTGATCATGAAAATCATGAAGTTCTTTAAATCATTGTGTTTTCGAAAAGGCAAGAGATTTTTAGGAAGCATATTTTTATTTATTTCAAATCTGATTATTATTTTTTATTTCTTTCCTAGTTTGTAGTTCATCAGTTGGATGTTTAGAATTTGAGGTGTTTCCATATTTGACATTTTTTTATTTAACTGTGAAACGATTCTAATTACAGAGAGATTTTGCGTTTTATTTCTCCCTCTTGGCTGTCGACGTGTTATTAAATCATGAGGCTTTGCACGTGACAAATTTACCGTCGCATTTAACGATTAATTCGCTTGTTGGGTGCAAATCGATGAAAGTGTTGCGAAATTGAAAGACGGGGTGCAAAGTGTATTTTTTTTCAAAGGGCAAAATGGACATAACAAGCCGTAGTGAATCACGTGAATGACATGTGGGTATTTACCGTCACATTCAACAGCTAATTCGGCTATAAGGTGCAAATCGACGAATTTTAAAAATTAATGGGCGCAATGTCACGAAATCGATAAATTGGGGTGTAAAGTGTAAATGTCCCCATAGTTCAGGGGTGCAAAGTGTATTTTCCACTAGATATTTTATATCTTTCTTTCTCTTAATATGACATTAGAGACTAATTTGAGCTTTGGAGACTAACCCATAAGGCAATTTTGCAGGTTTTCACCGTTATTTGTGCTGTTTATTAGCCCAGTTCCCTCGGACTCTTTACCCAATAAATTTTGTGATAGGCCGGTTAAATCTGACTTCATCGATTAATATAAATTAAATCACTTAAAATAATACTCCGTTCTTCATTTCTGTCGGTCATTTGACGCTGAATCAAAAAGAAGTATTAGAATATCTCTAAAATATTCTATTTGAACCCTATTACATAAGAATGGCATGTGATTTTGCTAGTACTTTAAATAATATAAGATCTTTAGATTGTTTGACAATAATTCAATATGAATATAACTACACAAGGTAATGGCGGGAATTTTCTCCGCCGGAAACCGGAATTCCAGCCCAATATTGTATTGATTTGCCAAACATCCGATATCGGATCAGGAAATTTCGCCGGATCAAGTGAAGATTTTTAGATCGTTTTTTTTTGAAAAAAAAAAGCTAAAAAAGACAACATTTTTGTTAAAAAAGGCTAAAACAGCCTAGATGGGAGTACTGTAATGCATTATGGTAGGCTGTTTTTTTTTGTCCCTTGGTCGATGGAAAAGAAAGATGAAGCCTTTTATTTTGTTTTTAGTATAAGTGATTGATATTGGAGCTCGGCCCACTCTTTCTGGGTACAGTTCCAGGCCCACTGAGTAAATTTCAAATCGGTTGGTACGAGGTCGAGAATTGTACCAGGTCTATCGAATAACTGAAGGGGCCAAAGCATAAAATAAATGAGGCTATTATTTTGTTTGTTTCCTCCATCTTATCTTTTTTCCCTTTCGCCCTGTTGGAATCGGAAGTGGACAGGGGAGACCACCTAGTCCTGGGCCCCCGTTTAGGTTAGTCCCTGGTTTGAGAATAATAGGAACTGGAATTGGCATTGTGGAGTAGAATTTGAGGGAAATAAAACACCAACTCATAATTAAATGAAAAAAAGCTCACTTTCTGTGGTCACCTAGCGGCAAAAAGGCAACCAAACCCACATCACTTGGGACATTATGAAGAAAAGAGAATCCCTACGAGTATTCTCATCTAGTCAAGCACTAGCAACAAAAGTTGGGGGATGAGGTCAAGAATCATGGATGATCAGCGAGCATATACATGGAACTTGGACCAGCTTTTAAATGTTCATGGGCCAACATCATTGTCAGCGTGAAAAGTTGTTCGAGAGTACCTGTCGGGTGTCACAAGGGTCACAAGTCACCAACCATACATCCTCGCGAGGAAAAACTGAAATAAACCTATTGGGAAGCATTACAAATGGAAGACCAAACAGCTGATCCAATAACAAATTGAGTCTGTACATTGCAATTCCGAGTTGATTGAAAATTAGTACATGAAATTAGAAAAATAATCGACGACGTCGGTTTCTTTGAAGCTTAGAAACAGCCCTTTTTCACGTAACCACAACCATTTTCTTTCGTAGGATTACCCACAAGTCTATGACCAAGAAAAGTTACATCCACATCTCCACTGCTCCACAAATCAACACTGCAAGGGTTAATGTTATAGTAACGAATACATACACGAAGAATCTACTCCACAAACTCGGCATTGTTGTCAGCATACTCCATCTCTTCATCAGCATGCTCATCCTCACCTTCTAGAAGCCACTGTTCGAGTTCATCCACCTCGTCATAGTCAAGCACCTCATCATAGTCATTCACGTATGAAACATCCGAGCAATCCCATCGATCAGTCCCTAGCTCCTCACCACGGCATACCACATGCAAATATGGTCTACTCCTGGTTAAAGCATCTACCAAATCCCTGTTCACACTTCCCGTAACTCCCAACCATTTAAGCCTTGGAAAATATGGTTTCTTTAACCACCGGAATGCAAGTTGTGTGATTCCACCACAGTCATATAGATCCAACAACCTCAAGCTGCTACCGAGCCATCTGTCCTCATCAACCTGCATTGAGGCCAATGCCATGACAGCAGTGTCTCCTATGAGTGGGCAACACCGCATTCGGAGTTCCGAGAATGGAACCCGACTTTTTACCAATAGTAAAATTCCATGATCGGAAAGGTTGGGAATATTTGATAGGTCCAATTCTCGCAACTCTGTCTTACAGGAACCATCAAATAAAGCAGAAATGCACTTATCTGTAAGTCTCTTGCACCCTCTAATGGACAATGTAACAAGCAATCCAATAACCCCATGTCTCAAGTACGACAATCCCGCATCAGTAATATCAGAGCCATCCAACAGTAAAGTCTTCAATTGAGAAAGAGTGCTGATGATTCGAAGTGCTTCATCCCCTAGGTTTTTGCAATTTCTCAGATCAAGTACACTAAGATCTTTGTTGCAGACCAAATTCATGACTGCGCGATTGGTTAACAGGTTACAAAATATCAAGCTAACATGCGTCAGAGCAAGGGAAGTTGCAGAGATGTCGTGAAAAACAAGATCAGTTAACTGGGTCCCCTGAGACACCCTGAGCTTGTATAATCTAGAACATGAATGCAAGATTGTTTTGAAACCCGTGTCTGTAACACGACAAAAGCCACCCAGACATATGCTTTCCACATTCGCACACTTATCAGCCATAAAGAGGACTCCAACATCATTAACTCGTCTAAAATAGGTAACAATGAACTCCTGGCGCCTGACCAATGAGAGATGTTTCAATTTCCCGTACTGATTAAGTTGTTGGAGGCCAGCATTGGTTAAGTCAAGTGCAGCTCCTGGTTCAATGAAAGGTGCATCACGAAGATCCAAATGGGTTAAGGAGACAAGACCCTCGGATATCGTACCGACCATGGCGTCAGTTATGTAGTCAACAGATAGGCACAATTTCTGAATGGTTGACAATGTGGGTTGTCGAATATGATTTGGTGACTGCTGGGGTCCTACAGTTGGGCTAAGCATCTCAGTCATTGTTACAGAAGAGATGTAGCCGATCTCAAGAGAAATGAGCTTTTCAGATGCCAAAGCCCAAACTCGAGCAAAATTATGATGAAGAAATAAAGAAACATCAAACATCAAAATCAATGCCTGCCAAAAAGATTACAATACACATCAGATGACACGCATCAGAAAATTATTAAAGGGATCAGAAATAACACGCATGAGCTGTAAATCTGCAAAGAAAGACCAAGCTTCTTATGATCCACATAGGGTCAACAAAGACTTCAGCATATGGATTTGGATTAACGGTGCTGACATGCATCATGCATGAAGATCTGAAGTACAATATAGTTATTGATCTAGATGGTCAAAAAAAGATGGCCAATAAGGAACATTATTCAACCAAGCATTCACAATTGCATTGTAACTTAAGTAATAAATAAACGCAAGCACAGGTTTATCAAAATACAAGCTAATAATCCTGCACAAAGCTTTGATGAGTTTGGCGTAAAATAGTAGCTACCAAATCATAGGTGTCCATATCATCCGATGCTGTATGAAATAATTCAGTGAAAACTTCAGAACTTGAACTAATTTACTCTCTTATTCCAACTTCAAGATCAACGTGAGCACTTACTCAGACTACAGAGATTGAGTCAGAAATCTGATATATGTACTCAATAATAGTAATAATGATAATCTCGAACATGTTAATGTAATCATTAAGAAACTTAATCTTAAAAAAGTCCCAAAACATTATTAACGCACCATTACTTTCAATGGACTACTCCTTTTATTTTCTTCATAGAGTTACTTCAAACTATCACCTACATATCCCATTTGCCTTTTCTGGAAGAATATTATACTTGACCATATATATCTCTTTTCTGAATGTCCAATTTTATTTTTAAGTACTGGTATTTCAAAACAATGTGACATTAGTTTGAATATAGTCATTACATCTGGGACATTTCTCCTTTATGCTAACTATCTGAGCTGAGTACTCTTGCAATCTAGCCTTACTTCTAGTTGAGTGCAACCATGGAGCAACTCCTTCAGATCAGTAATATCAATTGTCTGCCCTCTTTTTTCGGCCACTGAACCCAAGCAGAGAGACCTGAAGAAATTAAACATCCAAAGCTAATAACCCAATCACTTGAAATAGGAAGCAAGTTCCAAACCATGGCATTGTAAATCAAATGATCAATTAATCCATCTTTAATGAAATAGGATCCTCTAAGGTTTTTCTAGGCTACCTCCACCACAAGAGCTCTTAAAATCTTAACCGAAGTTCTCAATTAACTAGCTCAAATTTCGTCAACTCAATCCCACAAGCACCAAAACGGAGTTTGGAAACTAGAACAAGTATGTGCTAAGACCTCAGATCCTTGCATCGCCGGCCGATCTCAGAGAGTAATTTCCCGCTAAAGTTGGCACAATTGTGGAGACAAAGCTCGTGTAATGGAGGACGAAGCAAGAGTTCGATAGCCGAATCGTTAAGCCGATCACAATCAACCTTCAGGCTCCTCAGATAAGGATTTGGTGGCCGCAACAGAGGCCGCAACAAATCCGTTGAAGGAGCAATGTCCTGCAACAGTAACCCACCATAAATAAATCCACTGAATTTTAAATTGGCTAATAATAAATGAAAAAGGATACATAAGAGAAGAAGTGTAATCGAAATCACAGTCGCTTCGGAAACAACAAAAATCCAAAATTTTCATTTTCTATTTTCTATTTTTTTTTCGTTTTCTCAGCACGAAGTATGATTTTCTGGTAATTTGGAGGTTTCTAATATTAGGTGAGTATCAAGATCAGAAATTTCACTATTTTTGTCCGCGTTTTCCTTTCTCCGTCGTCTTCTCCCGGGATCCAAATAGAGGCCAGGGTCCCCTAAGTGGATACTACGAGAAAGTAAGTCACTCACGAGGAGGTGGAAGCTGGGGAGGAAGGAGAGGATCTGATAGACGCATGCCCTGAAGGCGGTACACGTGGACGCGGCGGAGCAGATGGATCCCACGTCGAGCTTCGTCATGATGGTGGCGATGAGTGCCGGAGGCAGGAGATCCAGGCTCTTCGTTCGGGTCTCGGTGGTCGCCATTTCGGGTTTGGGTCTGGCGGAGAGTTTGGATGAGGCTCTCGCAGTCACCGGGTCACCTAAATGGCCATCATTACAGGGCATATTCTAGAGCGGGTGCGGAACTTGAGTGCGCTTGTAGAACTCCCCACGTGGCATACGTCCATTGGCAATATGACGGGCAGGTCGTGGGCCAAGACGGTAGTGATGCTTTTTTTCTTGTTTAACGGTACAAAATCCTTTTAACATTTCCCAGCCGACTTTCTAAACTTCGAGGTGTTAAATCATTTAATATTAATTAATAATTAAATTTCTAATATTTTAAGTTCTTCACGCTATCTATCTACTTAGTTTCAATCAATCATAATAAATTAGAGTCGATCTTTCGGATTCGAATACACAACAGATAGATCCCAATATTTCTCAAAGTTCATATCTGGAACATGCACACAAGCTGTTTGTCTGCAATTTGATCGTGCTTTGAATGGAACAACCCATAGGCTGGACAAGAAAAATTAGAGTGGTCGCACTTCTAAAAGAACGCCAAAGCTCTTGAATTGCCCATCTTTCTGTCATCCCAAATTCACATAAAGGATTTTACCAATCTTACATTGTTCATCAGACAAACTGTACTTGTATCCATCCACATTGCACTTTACTGTCGCCAGACACCAAATAACTTGCATCATTAAATTGCATCACCAACATTGAAACCTCTGTCAGCAGCAAAATCCACGAAGCTATAAAGAGGTACCACACTCTCACCGTACTTCTCAAACCCATCCAATTCCTTCTTGGCCTTGGCCCTAAGCTCCTCCGCCACCACCATAGCCTTTTCAACCCCATAGACTCTCACATAACTCTTCCCCGTCTTCCTCCTCTCTTCGTCTTCCCCATTCTTTGTCATTTTCTCTTCCTGAATATCATCCACAACCTGATACAGTACCCCGAGTGCTCTCCCATACCTCCTCAATCTCTGTATTTCATCATCTTTAGCACCAGCTAGCAGTCCTCCACACACTGCAGAGCACTCACTCATTGCCCCAAACTTCTTTTCTTGCACAAATCCAACAGAATTGGGCCCACCATCCAGGTCAAGGACCTGCCCAGCAGCCATGCCAGTTGACCCTACAGCTTGGGCAATCTCTGCAATCACTCGTAGGAGAATGGGCTCAGGCACGAGATTAGAAGGTGTGTGGGAGACAATGTGGCGAAAGCCAAGGGGGAAGAGGGCGTCGCCCGCCAGGATAGCCATGTCAACACCATAGACTGTGTGATTTGAGGGCTGGCCTCTGCGAGACGGGTCGTCATCCATGCACGGAAGGTCATTGTGTATCAACGAAGCCGCATGAACCTGTTAAGAACCCGAGGAGTTTGAATTAACAGTTAGTTCAATCAGTTGCATTTACTATTAGATTGGCCAAAATAGCCATATGCAAACTTCAAATTGAATATTGCTTCACTGCTTCTAAGAGTCGGAACTTGCAAATGCATTTTAAGGAAAGGACACAATTCCAGTTCCGCTGTCTCCTTGCTTTTTCAAAAGAAAGGATTTCAGGAATGGATTTTGGAGCTCATTTACTCCAAGTTCGTATGTATCTCGAGGAATTCAAGTCCACTCCTTTGACAAATACAGGAGCCGGAAGTTGGTGAAGTCTTTTTCCTTTGGTTTTTGAGTTCTCTCTCTGCCAAAGACCCCAGCGCAAGAAGAGTATAAATTACTTATAGACTAGTTGACTACCACAGTCGAGATTAGTTTATTTAATGCAATCGTAGCTGACAAACACCCGCCCGAAAGGGGCGCAAGAATTCAAGTAAGATTCAAAGTAGAGATTCTAAAGCTAAGCTTATTTTGAACAAATCTCTATTTTCGGTGGAAAAAAAATACAAAAGATAATTAAAAGAACATTGTCACTTTCAATTATAGCAAATTACCAACATTTGAAAAAAAAAAAAACAAAAAGGCATCCAACTCAGGGAATCCTATTCACATTCCGAGAGTAATTTATTTGCATCCAAAACCAAAAGTCCCAATGCAAACCACGCCATCAGAAACATAAAGAGGCAAATCAAATG
Source organism: Myrica gale (assembly GCA_963930655.1). Lineage (NCBI taxonomy): Eukaryota > Viridiplantae > Streptophyta > Magnoliopsida > Fagales > Myricaceae > Myrica > Myrica gale. Next base: position 7,105,491 of record OZ005606.1, on the reverse strand, counting down.
TGAAAAGAGGAAGAACTTCTAGCTGACCCTTAAAGATTTCTTCCCTCTAGGTGAAATAGGTATACGCTTTTCCCATATTCTTAGTAACTAGTGTTTTAAGTAAATGATTTCGACTTTATCAGCTCCGCGTATAATTCAACGATATAAAACGATTTTCAGCATCCAAAGGTGTTCACGAAATCGAATTATTAGAGAAAGAATAGAGATTGAAAAATTAGCACCTTAGATAAAAAAATCCAGATAATATTAAGCCGCAATTCAAAAAGGGTAGGAAAGGGAGAACCATTTCGAGAGCGCAGGCGGTGGGGAAGGCGGCCAGGCGGTTCCCGCCGAAGAGCTCGCAGGCGGCGACACACATGACGGGTGGGGCCCGCTTGGCCCCCTTGGCCAGCACCGAGTAGCGCATGGCCTCGTAGATCTTCTCCGGGAACTGCACCGGAATCGCCTCGTCCAGCTTCTGGTTTATCTCCCCAATCAAGGTCGTCCAGTACCCCTTCAGATCGAACTGGGTTGCAACCGAAGAAAAAGAAGTAGAGCAGCGAACTGGTGGTCGTTTTAGGTTTGTGGGCATTCTTCTTGGCAGGTAGAGGTGGGGCGCCGATGATATAACCGTCGACAAAACCATCGGTTCTTCAGTATCTTTAACGACTCCGTCGACTCGTTCTCCGTATCTCAGCCTATGTATCTGCGTGACTCTTCTCCTCAGTGGGGCGTAGATGGTGGAAATGTGAGTCAGTCAGTACTTCTCCAAGTGTTGGAAAGTGGAAGCAGATGTGTTGGGGTTAGTGCAATTGATTGTGGGTTGCGAAGTGTGAAACGATATCGGACTTCAAAGGGGGAGGAAAAAAGAATGACAAACAGGTGGGAGGATAAAGTGGACAGGAGTTCTTTCTTTCTTTTGGAACTTTCGAGCCGTACTAGATAGAAGTCTCGTGCACTAATTTTTTTTCTTTCTCAAGGGTGATAGGGCGTGATTATATTGGTTGACATGTGCAATAAAAGTGTTGGATTTTTTTTAATCAACGACTTGCCCTAGCATAAAAAAGGTATAAAGGCCAATTACAACCACCAATAAGCTAGGGTGGGTCAAAACATTACAACCAAGGATAACTAAGCATAGACCCCCAACAGTTTGGTAATGCATCTCTCTTCCTAAAAGAGGAAGCGCCCTATTGGGCAATATTGTGTGCTAATACATTCGCACACTCAGGAGAAAAAGAAAAACTAAAACTAGAATGATTGGCCAAACACAATTTAGAAGCCGAAATGGTTGGCTCTATCGCCCAAGGATAATCACCAATGGTTCAGCTAACAACATTCATAACAACCAACGAATCTCCCTCAAACATAACAAGCCACTGGTGCCGAAAGAGCAACTTTCATCCCCAAGCATAAGGCTTTAGCCTCACCTACAAATGGATAAACCATCAGAAGTTTTCTGGTTTCCTCATAAACGACAGTATTCAAATGGTCTCTGCACACACAGGACGCAAAAGAGATAGAATCACGTACCACGACATCCACATTAATTTTAATAACTGCAGGATCAGGTGGACGCCATGTAGGATAGAACTTGAGAGGAGCATATTGCCAAGCAGTTACATGTTGCCAGCTAATACGACGAGCAATGCCGAGAACGACTGGATCGCAATTTGCCAGGGGCCTCACTCCAAATGCCGCAACTGATAGGACAAAAGAGAAATAGGTGTTGGATGGACTCCGGACACTCAGCGTAAAGGGGACAAAAAGTGTCTTCCATCTTCAGCAGGTGAATAGTGGCATCAATTCGAGTCCTTGTGGGGAGAATGTTCCACGCCAGCTTCCACAAAAGCAGTCGCAGCTGAGCATTCATCCGCAATTTCCAAAGCTTCCTCCAATCAACCATAGTCAGATGACTCGCAGTGGAGTCAAAAGGCGGTAAAAGAGCTCAATACATGGATTTGGTAGAAAAACTACCGGAAGAATCCAAGGGCTAAATCCGCTGATTAGCACCTCCAGAGAGATGAAGTGGAATATGAAGAATGAACTGAATAGATGTCGCGTTAAACCGTTGATGAAGTTTCGCACGGTCCCACTGATGAGACACGGAAGAGATAAGAGAGGAGACACAATCCTCAGTCCATTCATCCAAAATAATAGTACGAGGCTGAGGTTGGAAAGTTGGCAAACCCAACACCCATGGGTCCTTCCAAATCAAAGGCATCATCCCATTGCGGATATGTTTGCAAGCTCCCAACCTAAACTGAGGAATCAAGTGATGGAGACCCTTCCACACCTAGGTGATGTCTCGTGCATGAAGGTCAATCAGCCCACAGTTGTAGCATATACCTGATAAGCGTTCAAACTTAAAAGCCACCCACAGTATAGACCCCACATCGAATGATGTGAACCCCGTTATCCCGTAACGAGACCCAACAACTATAGGGAACCCAAGATCGTTTCTAGGACTGATTTGGATGGAACCTCGACCCGTTGCTTAAGAAAGCAAGAACCTCGGTATGATGAGGACACCACAAACGGTGATGGAAATCCGTTTGATAAGTCAGGATGAACGCCACGAGAAATCCCGATAAGTTCGATAAGTTCTTCGAAGAACCAAAGAGAATAACTCTCACAATTTCATTCATCAATGTCTGTTTCAATTACAATGCAAGAGCTCTTATTTAAAGGGCTGAAAATAATAAGGAAATAAATCTTACATAGAAAACCTAATAAAATTCGAAATTAGCTAAGTAAAGAAATAATTAACTAAGGAAATAATATTCCTTATTTCCTAGACTAAAGTTGGCGTGAATAACAAAAGAAATAAGACAAACAACCATTAGGTGCCTGATCCTACACACCTAACTTTCAAAAGGAAAGGACAAAACATTACTAATATAATAAACTACCTTATTTGACTAACACTAACATGGACGGTAGAGACACTTGCCAAAATAGAAAGACTCTAACAAAGGAAAAGTGAGCTGCCGCCTATAGCTAATAAAAGGGAAAGAAACTTGCAGCACATGCCAAAATAAAATAAAAGGAAAAGCTGACTTACCTAACTATCTAAGAGATCACACGGCAAACAAAAAAATGGAAAAGAAAAATCAGATGCCTAAATCAACAAAATAAATAATCAAAAGACCATGAAAGGAAATGATTTTTCCCTTAGAATTACCATGCAATCCGATTCTTCTAGAATCGAACCAAAAATATATCTTGACCGGATCCTTCTAGAAAGTGGGTCATCTTTGGAGGGCTTCCACGAATGGGCTTGGGCCCATAACTCATTAATGATTTCGTCGAGTACGTCCTTGAAGTTCTTGTCTCGTTCTCTCGTAACCGGCTCTACGGAGACTTGAACTAGCTCCTTTTAAGCCTTGCCCGGATTCTCATCCGGGACGAAAAAAGAATCCAGGTGAAAAAGGAAGACAAACATCCAAAAGCACTTGAACTAGCATGAACTCCTGAGAATCGTCATCTGTATTGAACACGTTTGGAAGTAAGACAACCGATAAGGGTATTTGTGGGATTTTCAAGCAGCTTTAGTGGGATCCGCCGCTAAATGACAACTGAGATCCTCCCAAGACATGGATTGTGTTCGTCAAATGATACTAACCAACTCCGGGTCCGGGGAATCCATTAGGGGAACAGAGACAGGAAAAACAAAAGGGCAATAAAAATGAGAGAAAAGGCGTATGGTAATTGAAAGTGAGGCAAGATAGAAAGCAGAGGAAACAAAAAAGGGGAAGGGCGAAGGAAGACAACGGTGTGTGCGTATGGAGACAGGGTAACGAGAGGGAGGGAGTGGAATGAAAGGGAGAAAGCAAAAGCTTGGAAATCTCTCAGAGAGAGGGAAAAGGGCGAATGTTTGATTTCAAGTGTTGGATTGAGTCATAGCTACCGCACTAAAGAAAGGGAAGCTCACAATAACCCACAAAAGTACCATTGAGAAATGAGGGAGGTTTGATTTTAGGATCTCCATCCTCACCCTCATTATAAGGTGATCGAGCTACCACTTATGTGGTGTCTTGTGAATGATCTTGAATGAAAGTAAATAGTGAATAATCCTCTATTTGACTTGATTCTCTCATTCCGGTGGTTGTTTTATACTTCGAAAGCAGTTGCTTAACTTCAACCACTCAAAAATTTCTGCCCAACTCTTTGATTATGAATGCTGGTTTTATATATGCTTAGAAAAAAAATCCTTATTTAGTTATCTTATATATACGCAAGAAAGATAATAAAAAGGGAGAAGAAGAAGAGTTCTTTCTTTTGGAACTTGCGAGCTGTGCTAGATAGAATTCTCATGCACGATTTTTTTTTCCTTTCTAAAGAGTTTTATTGCATGATTATAATGGTTGACATCTATCGTAAGTGTTGGATTGAGTCATATCTACCACATTTAAAAAAAAAAGACCTCATAGCAACCCACAAAAGTACAACTTAGAAATGCGACTAGGAAGTTTGATTCAAGGATCTCCAGCCTTATCCTCACTAAGAGGAGACCGAGCTACCACTTATGTGATGTCTCGTGCATGATCTTGAATGAGAGTAGTTAGTGAATAATCATCTTTTCGACTCGATTCGCTCGTTCCAATGGTTGTTTTAAATTTCGAAAGTACGCAAAAATTTATGCCCGTCTTTTTGGTTATGAAGGCTGGTTTTAGAAATGAGTGATTGTCCTGCTTTGATCTGCATGGATAGTTAATGTGTTCCATGGATTGAAGGGATTTTATGGTTTGTCTACTATATATTACTAGATGCTGAAAAGTCCTCGGAGTGATCTCGTAGTTCCTACTAGGTGGAAACGAGATTTTCCTTTGTTTTTAAGCTTATATGTTCCACTGGTACCGTGTTAATCGGACCTCTTCGTGCGGGTCCCATCCCATGAACACCATTTCTCCACCTTACTACTGTTCATGCGTTCGTTGCACTGGCCAGACCAAATGGTGTTCCTGCACTTTGGCTTTCTCCTCGTACTATCGGCAAACTTCAGATTCCTTTCGATCTTTTACGGAGAATGGCGTCACCCAATTCATTTATCCTAATTATGAATTCATTTTGAAATTTAGAGCTTAAAATATCCAAATTTAATTCTTTATGCCCCAAATTACCAAAAAATCTATACTTTGCATGAGTCGCATTAAAATTTAACCTTTAAATTTATGTCAGATATCTTTTTTTTTTTTGGTAATTTGGATGACTTTTATTAGGTTCTCTTCCGGGAATTTGAGACCCCGGAAATTGTGAGCCTCTTGTTATTGGGCCTTCCTTTTTTGGGACCTCAGTGTTAATAGGTTCTCCATACCATCCAATGTTAATCTTAACCGTTCACTGTGAGACGCTTGATATTGAGCCTTCCCTTTTTTGGGCCAACAAATGGCGCAAGTTGTTTGTGCCTCTTTTTCGCTGCTTACTGCTTATTATACGCGTCAGCTATTAATCAGAAAACCTTGTTAAACTTATTCCAGAGAAGTTTTGACACTAGTGTTTGTAGGGCTTTACCCCAGAGGGAGCCCTTCCAGAAATTCTCGAAGGCCTGAGCAGAACCCAGGCCTAAGAGGGGGTTTGGAAATAGTTTTCAACCAGCAATAGACGCGCCTCGGTTAGAACCTCACTAGCTGCGTCATTGCCCCAAGCGCAAAGATACATAAGACCGCAGGTTCATTCTAGTTTTATTCTCACAGTACATCTCAGTCAATGACACTCAAAGCAATGTGGGACTGCAATTATTTTCTGAGCTGATCTAGTAGTAGTAGCCATTGCGACAGAGAGAAAAAGAAATTAGAGACCAGAGCTCCAGTAACAATCCCTGACCTACTATAGAAGTCAAGGAAATGCCTCAATTACGGATGGCATAGCACGAAGAGGTTTCACCGTGTATCGACTAAATCCAGCTTTCCCAAGAACAAATCCCCACTCTTTCAAGGTCCTCTCTTTGCCAGCAGTAGTATGAGCCATCATAATCATGTCTAGCCCCAACCTCAAATCAGTTAGCTTGTCCGGCTGATCCCCTTCTTCAATCACAGCCTCAACGATTATTACCTTCCCTTTGTCCACAGGGATTGCTTCTCTGCATTTTTTAAGGATGTCGATGCAGTCGTCGTCTCCCCAATCATGTAAAACCGACTGCAACTCATAAAGAAAAATCAATTATGCCAAAGAGATTAACCTCATTAACGGTGTACTTACCATACTTACCATTATTAGGGCAGCCTCAGCCTTTGGAACACTTTCAAACATGTTACCCCCCACATGTTCAACTCCGGTGAACTCTTCCGTGACAGAGACAACATGGGGAAGATCAAAGTTGATGCCTCGAATCCCTGGACATACCTTCACCAGCTTCTGCAAAGTCGTTCCGTTGCCCCCACCCACATCCACCAAACTGCGAAGCCCGTCAAACACTGGTCCCAGTTATTGTGTGAGTAAGCTTATTGTGTGAGTGGACGGTAAGTTCCTCTTTAAACATTCCGCGGTGTACTAGGAATCTCGTAATGCGGAAGAGGGAGGGCCGAGCACATCCTAGAGCTGATGACAACTCGGAGAGTGCCATAGGGCAGCTTCCATGGCTCTCGATGGCCTCCGCAATCCCAAGCTCAATGGCACACTTGAGAACAACCATTTCTGAGAACCCGAATGCGTATTTCCAGATACCCACTTAACACCACAACTGTCTATTTTATTCTAATTAATTCAAGTTCTTCGATCTCAACAAATTAAATTTTCATAAAAATTTCTAAATAATATGACATGCACTTTCCACAAATTCTTCTCATAAAACCTACCACTATAATTATCTATTTTATTGCTAATTAACTCAAGTTCTCTAACAAATAAATTTCCATAATATTTCCTAAATAATAGGACCAGTTCCCACTTCTCACATTGTCAGGTTTACTTACTTCTACTTATTACGATTACCATATTCTACTAACCGAGCTTGATTAATGAAATGAAGAATATTAGACCATGGCGACTTAAGGCGATTGACGATAGCTAGAGATGTCCAATTCCGTGACCCTGTCAACGGTTGTGTTTGGTTAGTGATTTCAAAAATGTTTTTTTTTGTTCAAAATCAATTTCTCATCAAAATTTAATTTTTTCCTCTAAAATCCTCTTCCAATCTCCAATAAAAGTTTACTTCTAATCATTAACCTTATTTTCTTGACAAAACAACATTAAACCCATTAACAAATCCTCTCACAAAAACTCCCCCCCCCCCCCCCAAAGATACTTTTATGATACTTTTCACATTATACAAGATAATATAATTCAAAAATTGATCTTTTTTTTAAAAATACATTTTTAAAGGGTCCCACCACTTTTACAAACTATAATAATTAAAAATACCTGTTCTAATAATTACACAAAAATATTTAAAACGACGACATCCAAATTAATTTTTCCATGATTTTGTCGTGGTGGCTGATGTAAGGGCAGGCTCTTTATGGGTTCGTGCATATCATGTGTTTTGATTCACGTAAAACATATGTATTTTGCTGAATATTACTTTTACAAACGTGGAATATCAGCAATTAATCCCCTAAAAAGGCTAGCGTTCAACTTATGTTGACCACTATCTATCTTTGTCGGCCAAATACTTGCCATAGACATGTCCAACAGGACCTTCGCGGGCGATGGGTGGCATTCGCCCTCCCATTGGCCGGCCATTGGTCGCCGGTCGGTCATGAATTGTTCTTGCTTTTTTTTTTTCATGCTTTTCTTCTCTTCTTTGGTTATTTTTGGTAGGGCTGTCCAACATCCAGTCCGGGCCGGTTCGGCCGGCCAAACTGGAACTTTTTTAAGCATATAGACCGGATCGGACCGGTTTATCCGGACCGGTTTATCCGGTCCAGTCTGGGCCGGTTTGGGTCGGTTTGTATCATGCCATTTTGGGCCGGTTTTGGGTTGGGTCATGCCATTTTGGGCCGGTTTTAGGGGTGGGCCTTGCCATTTTGGACTAATTTCCGGTTTGGGCAGGTTAGGAGAAGTATATTCCGGTCCGGTCCCGGGTTTTCATGAGGGTAAACCGGAACCGGACCGGAATACACTGATTTACCGGTCCGATCAACCCGATTTCGAAAAAATCAACCGGTTTGGGTCAAAACCGGTCCAGATGGTCCGACCGATTTTTTGGACAGGCGTAATTTTCAGTTATGGTATGGAGTTCACAACTGATAAAAGTTACGAGACGCTAAGAAAAAAAAAAGATAAAGAGTTACGAGACAACCGTCCTCTTTTGACGATCTCTGACAGACACGTTCTACGTGGCTACCTCTGACGACTTTCGATCTACAAGTTGGGTTTTGTCTTACTATTTGTTATAGCACGTGTGGGACCAGCTAGCCTAACTTTTTAGGCTATTTTAATTGGTTTTTTTTAATAATTTTTTTTTTCATTTTGACTCTCCAAAATAATTTGATGCAATTGCCAGCAATAATACATGCCTAATTTCGTCCTGCTTAATAGGTTTGTTTAATACGTCCAAAACTTTATTGATAAGATATGGATCGCACCAAACCCAAAGTAGACATAAGATTCGAAGATTTGATATCTGAGTACCAAATCGCAAAATGATGATAATTTAATGGCAGATATATTTGTTTGTTCATTGAGGTTTGATCAATTATGTATCTTTGTCGGCCATATACTTTATTTTCAGCAATAGAACGTCCTTGGAATCGACAACATGTAAAGTTTCACATGTGATAATGTCAATACTCATCACAAATAGGGAGTCGATCAATCCTGCAAGAACGCAGGATTACTGTGGGGAGGGATCTCGGATCACGCATCGACGGCCAAATTAGATCTTAAGAAAATATTTTGTGCTTAGAAAATATAATTAAGCATAGATCTAGTAAAATGTAATACATTGCCTTTTATATGAGTTTAGGAACCACATTTTTATTGGAAGTCTAACTCTTAACTGAGTCATGAAGTTCTATTAGGAGAGAAAGATGGTCTCCCGAGCATATAAGATGTTTATTACCTCCAAATATACAACTTTTCGGTTAAGAGTCTGAAGCCTCTAGGACGCTTCAGACTCCTAATAGGAGGTCGAATGACCAGACGATGATGCCAGTAATAGATCAGACCAGAGGGGTCTGATCTGATATGACCTAGTATTTTATGACCCATCAACATGTAAAAGATGCATGAACCATAATTTTCTCCAAGCTGCTGAAAAAACAAAGAACTCCCGCTCGTTTCACCTCAGAACCATAATTTTCTCCCAAATATGCAACGCCCTTGATGAGGCCTTCATAGGCCTCTTTTGCTCTTGGAAATAATTTTTTTGGGATCCTCTCTCGGACCAGCCACACCAGTTAATGTGGACATGATGTTATTTGCATTTATTTTTGTCTCTATAGAAGTCGCTTGTCGTGTTTCATTCGTATCATTGATTTTGAACGACAACCAGTGGTCCAGTACTTTCCAAAAAAGGAGAAACGCCACAAAATACATAAATAGTAATGTGATATTACTAATTTAATAATATGCTTTTCGACAATCAATTATCATAGAAAACATCACTTTTTTTTTGTTGACGAGTAAAATTAGGATATTTATTCACTGCGTCAGACTCGTGTAAACCTGGCCTAGTACCGCACAAATAAGTTGATTTCTACTGATCGGTCCACTGACCAGCTTCACATTTTTAAGTCATAATTTTTAACACAAATAATGATTTGAACCTAAGTGTGCGCTTAACACATACTTTTAGGAGCCTCTCACTGCCACTTGAGTTACCCGTAGTAAGGGCCTTGGGCGTTGGCTACCAAAAAAAGGGAAGATTGCTCTGAAATCGCTATCTGCTCTTCCCAATTGTCTAGGGGTTCCTATATCTAACACTTATCCCCCCTATAAATTGAATTTCGTTTCTTCCTTGGTAATGTATCTGAGTCAGGTTTATTGATAAATAAGACGTGCTTAATTTTCCAATGAAAACAAAAAAAAAAGTGTTTTCTTAAAACCCTTTTATTTTCCTCCTGTCATCAATTGGATGGAAAATAAAGAGATAAAATGCACTTTGTGCTCTCTAATTATGAGGACTCTGATACTTTACACATTTTTTGTTGTGCAAAATGACAATTTTGTCACCATATTTTTTTTATATATAATAATCATTTTATGAGGATAAAATCATAATTTGAGGCTAAAAATTAATTTCTATCAAAACTGACCAAAAATAATAACCAAGGATGAAAAATGTTAGAAATCAATTGTTGGTTGGTGCAATGTGACAAAAATAATAGATTGGAGTGTAAAGTGTCAAAACACTCATAATTGAAGGGTGCAAAATGTATTTAACCCGAAAATAAAATAGCCAGAAATGAAGCTTTTTATGATCATAGATTACTTGGGGAAACCAAGTAAACTTATTACATCACACTCAAACTGGAAGGAAATTAAACCACTCAAGGACCGGAGGTCCATGGATGCACGTTCTTAATCTCTACACAAACTAGGGGAATCCCTCAATGACAGATTGCACCGTACGAAGGGGCTTCACCGTGTATCTACTGAATCCAGCCTTTCCGAGGACAAATCCCCACTCCTTGGAGGTCCTTTCTTTGCCTGTAGTGGTATGAGCCATCATTGCCATGTCTAGCGCCAACCTCACTTCAGTTAGCTTGTCCCTTTGATCCGCTTCCTCAATCACAGCCTCAACAATGATAACTTTCCCTTTGTCGTCCGGAACAGCTTCTCTGCATTTCTTAAGAATTTGGATGCACTCCTCGTCTCCCCAATCATGCAGAACCCACTGTAATTCATAATGGCAAATTACTTCAGCCAACGAACTTGACCATTATTAAGGGTGTCTGTTTTTTTTTTCTCCTAGTCCATCAATATTTAGGCTGTAATTAAAAGCGAGAAAGAAAACATTTTGGTCCATAATTGTGCTACTGCTACTTGAGGCCCAAGTCCAAATATTTCAGCTACAAGGATGGAGACACGGTGCTATATATATATTGACGCGTGCTTCCGTTAACCGATGTCAATTACTCAATTTCATATTTCTATATATATATATATACATATAGTTTCTTAACTAGCTTTTAATTCTTTACGTATGTGTTTTGAGTGTCACAATGTTAGGAGTTTGTTAAAAAATAAAGAGATGATTTGATTGAATTTTTTATATTAAGTAAGGATAATTTGATGAAGAAAATATTATTTCTATAATTATTTTATTATGACAAGCACCCGATCACCACCACAAGAAAGAACCTATGTTAGGTGTACCATTTTCATGGCAGACCGTACGTACGTACGTACCTTTAGGAAAGCAGCATCAGCCTTTGGAACACCTTTAAACATGTCACCTCCGACATGTTCAACTCCGGTGGACTCAGCCGCAACAGAGACAACATGAGGAAGGTCAAAGTTGATGCCTCGAAGCCATGGGAATGCCTTAACCAACACCTGCAAAGTCGTTCCAGTACCTCCACCCACATCCACCAAAGTGCTAAGCCCATCAAAGACCTCTGGACAACCTTGAATCATTGCAGGCACAGTCAACCTTGCATCACAAGCCATGGCCTCATTGATGAGCTGACTGTGACCAGGATTTGTAGCTGCATACCTCCATATATCTCCACCATGAGCCACATCAAACGGTGGAGTACTCTCGGTGGCTCGAACACGCGCACTAAGACAATGCCATGGTGCTAGCATCACCGGGCTGCTCTCCAGCAAAATAAGAGGAGCCATACTCTGTTCTCCATGTCTCATCAGATGGCGGGATAGACATGTTTGTGTATAGCCCAGGGAGCCTTGGCTGTTGATGTTCTCCTTGAATATTCCGTGGTGCATTAGGAATCTCATAATACGGTAGAGTGAGGACGGAGCACATCCTAGGGCTGTTGATAATTCGGACAGTGTTATGGGGCTTGCATGGCTTTCAATGGCATCAGCAATCCCAAGTTCAATAGCACACTTGACTACAGCCATTTCTGTGAAACCGAATATGCTTCTCCAGATACCCACTTCCGCTTGTTCTTCTTCACTCTGCCATTTTGCCTCTCTAATTTGTGTTTCTCCCATCTCACTTCCTCTCCTTCCCCCTCTCTCAGTTTGAGCAATCTTTTTTTTTTGCTTTGATAAGACATTTTAGCTTGGGTAAAGCTTCTTATATACAAGATTATTACCGACAGTTGCCTTAGGAAAAGAAGCACTCACAGCGACTCGTTGATTTTCCAAAATTTTTAATTTCCTTCTCTGACAATCCAGGACCAAGCTGGACTGGCCCTCCATGTGGGATGGGTGTTGCTTTCTATAGATATATAACCGATATCATATTTTTAACGTGAGAGCATAATGTCGATTAATCTTTTATTAAATATAAGCCTCTATCTTGTTTAAAGGTGTAGAATTTTCAAAATTGTACAGGGAAAAATCATTATTCTAAGATAAGAGCAATCAAGCCGTGGGCATCGACGATATATATCGTGATAATGCGTGTTTATATATGCTCCGCAGCTCATTGCATTCTGACTCATGCCTACTAAAGGTAGATTTTTCCTGCACCCATCCAAAACATGTGTTTTGCTGGATAGGTTGCATTTTTTTTCCCTAAGCGTGCGGTCTACATCACCGAGGTTCAAAATAAACACCATCAGCATGCACTCCATTAAGTGGTAGTTCTGCAGAGTCGAAACCCATCCTGCCAACCTGTGAGCCATTTTGTTGTGTCTTCTGAGTATCCGTGCATTAATGCATCTTCGCTTCGTTCCGCTACACCCATAACTCTGTACTCAATTAATCTTTCGTGCTACTATGAACGAGATCTGCCAATTTGTTGCCAACACCACAACGCTGGCATTGCTCACTACTTTATTTGATGATGAGCTGGTTGTGAGCAAGATTTGCCACTGCGTATGTCCTCATATATATCCTCACCGTGTACCAGAAGAACACTTGGGAGTTGGGACAAAGGAATTAATATCCAAGGCGCTAATCCCTAGAGCGTTTGTCAAGCTGAGAATTGGAAGGGCTCCCTTTTCCAGAAGTTCCCCTGAGGGCTGAGGCCAGGGCCGAACCCAGGTTTTTTTTTTTTTCTAGATAAACCAAAACAGGACCAATCCTCGACAACCCAACAAACTCATGGAGGAATCCATGGGTTATCACTGGAGAGGATGTCAACCGGAATACAAGATATAGGGATATAACCCTCTAAATTTGCCAAACACACCCATTGAACAATTTTATGAGCCAAGGTATTAGCCCCTCTCCTGACATGGCAAAACTTCCAGCCTTCTTTGCGGCTAGCAAGACTATGAATATCAGCGACAATCTTTGTTATTTGCCATAAAGCACCGATAGACCCTTTGTTAATAGCTTCAATAACGTATAGAGAATCCCCCTCCAAAAGCACGTGGTGATGGTAGATGAAAAGCCTCCTGGGCAGCCATCAAGGCTGCCTTTGCCTCGCCCACAAGAGGACCGCTGGGAGGTAGCCTCTTCGAAAGAACAAAGAGGATATGTCCTTCCGCATCTCTGCCAACCCAAAAAAATTGAACTAGTTTTGTTAGGGGTTCAACTCAACCCCTCCAAAAATTGGTGTATACCGCTTAGGAGGTGAGCACACGGTATTCTTTAGTAAAAGGCGAAAGAATAGTTCGCTCTGTGCTCGCCACACGGCTCCATGGGTTTTTTAGTTCAGCTTCGGCGGCTTATAATACAAGTCCTCATTTTGGGTTTTCTATTCCACTCAATGTGGGAATAATTTAAGACCCAGCAGTACGTATAAACAAGAATATAAATTACATGACTATGGTTTGCTTGAGTAAAATTTGGGCATGAAGACTTGGGTAACGCCCAGAAGGAGATAATAAAAAAATCAACATCACAAAGCAGTTTAGATGAACGTTGTACCGCTTTAAGCGTAATTTTATTTCCTTCAAATTACTGCCTCTTGAATGCATATGGTTTGGGGCCTAAAGTAGGGTGGTGGCCTTGTAGCCCCTTCAATCTTCAAATTACTGCCTTCTTCCTTCCTATTTGTTTTTAAAAAGATGCAAACTTGTTCAGGTCCCTGCTTTGTGCGCCGAGGCATCTGCATATTTGTCAAAAAGTATTTTCTTCAAGAACGGGTTACATTCAGAGGGAAACAGCTGAAGGAAAATGTTCAGATTTGGAAAATCTTTCGTAATAAGGATGTACACTTTGTGGGCCTGGGTCCGAGATAATTATATACTTTTAGATTTGCAGGAGATTTAGCCTAATGAACTACAAATTCCATAGCGGACAACTTCTGATTATGCCACTAAGAGCAGTCTGATTAAATATGTGAAGGACGAGAAATAAATATTCAAAAGATTTGCCCAAAACAGAATCGAGAGTAGATGTATCATCAACATTCAACACCACAGAATCTATAACAAGGAAATATTTATAAAACACGCTTTTTTTCTGGGCAAAAGAAAAAGATTAGGAAACAAACTTTATGGAGTCGTAGCACGCGCGCTAATACAAAGGTCCTCAAAGGTCACGGTCAACGTGGGGAAGGCAATGTGGCTGATTGCATGCTTGTCTCACATGAAACCAGAGAGTAGGAATATAATCCGGGTTGATATCAATTTCCCCTTTCAAATCTATGCTTCGATCCCTTTCAAGGCTATTACCAGAGTTAGTGCGGCAGTAAATCCAAAACATTATCAATAGGGCACAATCTAATCTTAATTAATTTTTTTCGACTTGATTTGTAGGGGCAGATATCCAACGGAATCAACCCCTCCAAAAATTAGTGTATGCCATTTTCAACGGCGAGCACACGGTATTCTTTAGTAAAAGGCGAAAGAATAGTTCGCTCTGTGCTCACCGCATGGCTCCATAAGTTTCCCAACCCCGTTAAAGCAACTTATAAGCACAGTCCTCACTTGGGTCTTTTCTTCCTAGCAATGTGGGAATCGAGCTTGCATTCAGGCGGGGCAAATATAAACAAGAATGTGAGTACGCATGCGGTGCTCGATTGAATTTATGCGTGCAGAAATTATCCAAAGAAAATACGCATCATTATGTCACTTTTAATGTGTTAAAAAACTACTTGCTTGGAAAATTTGTCGTCCTACTTTAATCAGTTTTGGAAGCACAAGTTTTTAGCACTGGTGTATCGGTTTGATTCCATTGCACCCTTCAAGCAACCATTCGCTTAAGCAGCAAATAGAGATATATCAGCTTATAGGAATTAGAATATCATTCTGAAGGGAACAACTAAAATAGACATTAATATCGTACATGTTGTGACATTTTGCCTCATATAATTTTAATTTCTTTTGTAGATTTGGGAAGAAGGAAAACTATTCTTATTCGTGTTATATCAGCGGGAGAAGTGGCCAAATGTACTAACAGCTCTCGCCACAGAAGCACACAGCTCATACGACAAAACACAACTGTCGAAAAGGTGTTTTTAAAAGCAGCAGATATGCGATATTTGTTCGAAACACAACCGTAGAAAATGTGTATCACCCATATTGCTGATACAGGAAAGAAAAGAGAAGAATCTATACAATTTTTTATTTACATTGCATGTGAATCAACCAAGCCCCCCCCCCCCCCATATTGTCTATTTTGTGCACATACATCTACGTCTTTTATCCTGGATAAGTTTCTACATGTCTAAACATCACTTCACAACAAGGACTTCAACTTGCTCACTTCAGCCAACAGAGAGGAATTTCCTTCAGAAGCTTCTGCTAATACCTCGATCCTCTTATCTATGCTGCTCCTCTCCATTGGTGAACCACCGTTTTGATGAAGCATCTGATTTGTGGATGACTTGTTACATCGAATAAGATTCAACATCATCCCCTGTAACATTTCCATACTAAACAGTTAGAATACTTTTCCCTTGAGTTTGCTCCATAGAAAACGAGGTAACGACAAAAGAAAAGGCAGCGCAAAACTAACTCCGACTATGGTTTCTTTTCTTCTTTCTATTATGTTATCTCAATAGATTATGAGAAAACCCAGGACAATAGTTCAAACCGTCTAATTAGCGCCAAAGGTTGCACTGGAGGTTCCTAATGTTAGAATACAGAACTGCAAGGCCTGTCACTGAATAGACAAAAGCAACAATTGTGCGGATTCGTATCCATTCAATTTTGACTCGCTCGTTTTAGCAGACCAATTCTGGAGTTCGATAGATTTAGAAAGTTTGTATACCTCATGGTGATGTTTCCGGGAATAGTCTCGCAAAAGAGATTTTACAAGCTTGTTGCGCAGTGATAACTTATCAACAGGGTGAGAATCAAATATGAAAGAACAAAGGTGGTGGATGACCAATGTGTATGCAACTGATCCTCGAATTGCAGCCCTGTCAAGGGCACCGGAATTCCATGACTTCACATAAGCCTCCAAAATACCATCATTGTCCTACAGATGAACAAACTACCATAAAAAGTCATGACATTTAGGCTAATTTAGCGTGTATGTTAGAAGCTTTTCTGTTAATAGTAGGAAACATACGCAATGCACAATAGGACTAGGTCCCATATAAACCAGTGAACAGTTAGGCATCCATACCTCAACAGGTTCTAGGTATCCTTTGGCCTTGCCGATGCATTTCTCTAGAGGTGGTAGAAGATCAAGAACACAAACATTAGTTAGAACATTCCAGGCAGCAAGTCGAATAGGAGCTTCAACACAACGGTGCAGATACACTGCAACTTGCCGGTCAAAAATGAAATCACCATAAGATATGGCAGAGAATTGCTCCACAAGAGTTTCAACGAACGTTGAGTAACTCTCATTAATCTCTGATTGAAACATTAGACACTCTGCATTATCTTTGTTTTTGGCTTCTGTCAATAAATTTACCTCCTCCTCCATAATATGGTCAGCACTCAGACTGGTCCTTGATTGATCAAGAAGCTGCCCATAGATATCTTGCAAAACTTCATAAACATCCCTGCTCTTCTCCTCTTCAAGCACGCCCATTCCAACAAGTAAGATCATTGATAACGAATGCAATTTCCAAACTAATGGAATACTCTGCACGGGGGATTGGATATCAACGGATTTGAAAGTGGACATTGCTTCAACTCCTAAATTGAAAAAAAGTCCAGCTTTGGAAATTTCAAGCAAATAATTAGGGTCCTGCGTAAGAGTTTGCATTCTCACTCTTTGCATGCCATCATGCTGGATATCAAAGATGGTTGAAACTGTACTGAGAAACCAAGATACTGGAAGTGGCAGTCTCTGGTGAGCCCATTCTACAGCTGAAGGACACTCTTGACTGGTCTTAGTCGGTGTGTCCAAGTCCTCATGTATCGTATCCAGAGCAACAGTGCCCTTTTTAAAAGTTCGATTTCTAGAGGAGCTGTATTCAATCATGTCTTTGAGCTTCTTCTTCATAGACAACTGAAGAAATTCTTCTTTGATTGATTGAATTCGATATACATGCATCTTCTCTATTTATAGTGCTATAGAGAGATCTATACATACGGAAATAATCTTGGAAATAAAACTACCGAATATCTCCAAATATTTTCTATCCCTGATTATCCCATAACATCCGGGATTTTATTTCTTTCCTTGATTCCCGAATATACTCGGGATTATTTCCACACTCCCCCTCAAGTTGGATCGTAAATGTTAATCATTTCCAACTTGCCGACAAAGTCATCAAAATTTTGCCGAGACAATCCTTTTGTGAAGACATCAGCTGTTTGTTCCTTTGTAGGGACATATGTCATACAAAAAATCCCACCTTCAACTTTTTCTTTGATGAAATGTCTATCAACTTCTATATGTTTTGTCCGATCATGCTGAACTGGGTTGAGGGAAATGTTGATGGCTGCTTTGTTATCACAATAGAGTTTAATCGGTAACTCTATCCCAACGTGTAGTTCTTCTAGGAGTTTCTTTAGCCATAACCCTTCACACATTCCCTGTGCAATTGCTCTGAACTCAGCTTCTGCACTACTTCTCGCCACCACATTCTGCTTCTTGCTTCTCCAAGTGACCAGGTTACCCCATACGAATGTGCAATATCCCGTGGTAGATCGTCTATCTTCTGCAGAGCCTGCCCAATCAGCATCTGTGAATATCTCTATCCCTCTGTTTTCCTCCTTTTTGAAAAACAATCCTCTCCCTAGGGATCCTTTGAGATATCTGAGAATCTTGTATACAGCTTCTAGATGAGATTCTTTTGGTGAATGCATGTGTTGACTTGCGACACTCACGGCAAAAGCAATGTCAGGCCTGGTATGTGACAAGTAGATTAGTTTTCCAACTAGTCTTTGATATCTTTCTTTCTCAATTGGTTTTCCAGCATCCTCTGTTCTTTTTCCTGCTTCTATTGGAGTATCACTTGGTCTACATCCGAGCATCCCAGTTTCATTGAGGAGATCGAGTATGTACTTCCGTTGAGACACACTAATGCCCTTTTTTGATCTAGCAATTTCCATCCCCAGAAAATATCGCATTTGGCCTAGGTCTTTGACTTCAAATTCAGTGGCTAGTACTTTCTTCAGTCTCTCCATTTCTTCTATATTATCTCCAGTGAGGATGATGTCATCAACATACACAATCAGAATGGTTTTCTTTCCGTCTTCAGATTGCCGGAAGAACATCGTGTGATCTGACTGGCCTTGCTGATATCCTTGATTTCTCACCACTTTGGCAAATCTATCGAACCATGCTCTTGGTGACTGCTTAAGGCCGTATAGAGACTTCTTAAGCTTGCATACTCGATCTTCTTCTCCAGTTCTGCAGAATCCTGGGGGCATTGTCATGAAGACTTCTTCTTCTAATTCTCCATTGAGGAAAGCATTCTTTATATCTAACTGTTGAAGTGGCCAATTTGAGTTGACTGCAACAGACAGGAGAACTCGGATTGTGTTCAACTTTGCCACTGGTGCGAATGTTTCTGTGAAGTCAATGCCCTGAGTCTGTGTATATCCCTTGGCAACCAGGCGGGCTTTGTATCTTTCTATCGTCCCATCTGCTTTATACTTCAAGGTGAATACCCATTTGCAACCAACTGGTTTCTTTCCTTTTGGTAAGTTCATCACCTCCCAAGTTTCGTTTTTTTCCAAGGCTCTCATTTCCTCCAGTACTGCCTCTCTCCATTGGGGTATGTTCAAGGCCTCATGAATATTTTGTGGAATTTCTGTACAGTCAAGGTTAGCAGTAAAAGCACGAAATGATGTAGATAGAGCATTATAGGACATAAATTTTGAGATAGGGTGGAGAGTACATGACCGAGATTGCTTCCTAAGAGCAATAGGTAAATCAATATCAGAGGAAGCAGATGGAGAGGTAGTCGGATCTGTTACCGGTTCAGATTCTTTTGATGCTGCAGGTATGAAGCTCTCCACTTCTGTTGATTTCGGCTTGCGTGAATAAACTAGTAGTTTACTACTGTCATTTTGTTTGGCTGCATCTCCCCCTGAGTTCAAGTGTGTGATGATTTTGACAGGTTCAGTGTGGCTGGCATGATCAGTGGTAAGAACTGGCTGAAGATGAGGGAGATCAAGATCCAAAAACTGAGCTTCATCACGTAATGGCTCCCCCTGAAGAGAAGGCTTTTGGAAGTAGGATGTAGTTTCAAAGAAGGTAACGTCAAGACTGACAAAGACCTTTTTAGTGGAAGGATCATAACATTTGTATCCTTTCTGTGTAGGAGCGTATCCGATGAAGACACATTTGATAGCTCGGGGATCAAATTTGCTACGATGATGAGCATGAACGTGAACAAATGCGGTGCAACCAAAAACTCGGAGAGGAAGACTTGAGTCAAGACGGGAGGTGGAGTAATGTGCCTGAAATTTTTGGAGAGGAGTGGCAAAAGAGAGAATCCGACTAGGCATACGATTGATGAGATATGTAGATGTTAAAATGGCATCCCCCCAGAACATAGTAGGCATATTCATAGTAAATAACAAGGTACGTGCAACTTCAAGAAGGTGCCTATTTTTTCGTTCGGCAACTCCATTCTGTTGGGGAGTGTCGACACAAGAACTTTGATGAATGATTCCGTGTTGGAGAAGATAATCTCCCAACATAGAATTGAAATATTCGGTGCCATTATCAGTGCGCAAAATTTTAATAGGAGTTTGGAATTGAGTTTGGATCATTGAATGGAAATTTATAAATACAGCGCGCACATCAGATTTTTCTTTTAACAGATAAACCCAACATAACCGAGTATGATCATCAATAAAGGTGACAAACCATTTTGAGTGAGTGCGAGTGAATATACGAGATGGGCCCCATACATCACTATGGATCATGGTGAATGGCTGAGAAGGTTTATATGGAGATGTCGGGAATGAGGTACGGTGGTGTTTCGCAAGTTCACATATTTCACACTGAAAATCAGACGAATTTTTATTGGACATAATAGAAGGAAATAATCGTCTCAAATATTGAAAATTGGGATGACCCATGCGAAAATGCCACAATAAAAGATCACTATCCCTAGAAACAGATGCAGAGTTACAAATGACAGTGTTCGCGTGGTCACTCACACAAGCGTCGTCAAAGTAGTAGAGCCCCTCATATTCTTTAGCACTGCCAATCATCTTCCCCGATAATAGATCCTGAAAAACACAAAGAGAGGGAAGGAATTTAGCAGAGCAATTAGAGGATTTGGTTAATTGGCTAATGGACAATAAATTGCATGATAGATTAGGCACATGAAGAACAGACTCTAGGATGATAGAATCAGAGAGTTGAATACGTCCTTTTCCTGCTACTGACGAAAGAGTGCCATCGGCAATTTTAACCTTAAGATTTCCGGCACATGGTGAATAAGATGAAAACAGATGGTAAGATCCAGTCATATGATCGGATGCTCCTGAGTCAATGATCCAAGGATGTTTGGATCTAGAGCTGCTCAAGGCATGAGAAAAATTACCTGTGTGGGCTAAGGATGCGGAAGCAGGGTTTTGGGGAGACTGACCAGAGGCATGAAACGTGGAGAATAACTGTTGCAATTGTTGTAGTTGTTCAGCCGAGAAGCTATTGGAAGGACCATCAGAGCTGACCTGAGGGGCTGCTGGTGGGTGTGTGAGAGTAGTCTGATATCCCTGGGTACGGTTGCTTTGCCGGGGCTTCCAATCTGGAGGTTTACCGTGAATCTCCCAGCAAGTCTCCTTGGTGTGACCAGATTTTCGACAATGGTCACACCAAGGCTTTTTGTTTTGTTTTGGGCCAGGCCCAATCCGCCAGCCTTTAGAAGCCAAGGCCGAGACTTCCGTAGCATTTGACCCAAGCGACTGTGGACCCTTCGGCAACATCACTTGTCGTCTGTGTTCCTCACGCCGAACTTCAGCAAAAGTCTCTCGAATGGAAGGGAGAGGACGTCGGCCAAGGATTCTGCTACGAACATCATCGAGTTCGCGTGTAAGGCCAGCGAGAAACTCGAATACCCTTTCGGTTTCCAGCATTTTCCGGTACCGAGTACTGTCGGCAGCACATGTCCACTCCTCATCGTAGCTGAGATCGAGTTCCTGCCAGAGAGCCTGCATCTCCATGAAGAAATCCGTAACATCCCGTTCTCCCTGCTTCATTTGCCATAAGCGGGTTTTGATCTCAAAGATTTGAGATGAGTCTCCGGCATCGGAATACGTCTCCCGAACAGCTTCCCATACATCTTGGGCAGTGGGTAAGAACATGTATGTCTTCCCGATTGATGGTTGCATGGAGTTCACCAGCCATGCGATTACCATTGAATTTTCTGACCGCCACTTTTGGAGGTCGGTAGGTTGAGTTGAAGGTGGCTGTTTCGTTTCTCCGGTAAGATATCCCATTTTTCCCTTGCCTTCAATGACAAGTTTGAGGGATTGAGCCCACTCACGGAAGTTTTTTCCGTTGAGTTTTTCCACCGTGAGTTGGAAGGACGAATGTTCAAGTCCAGCCGAGCCCATGGTGGTGAGTGATGGTGTTGCCGGAGCAGATCTGGGAATGAGTCCCGGTCCTTCACTGTCGACCGTGGATTCAGACATTGAGACCCACGAATGAAGAACCTGGCTTTGATACCATGAAGAAATTCTTCTTTGATTGATTGAATTCGATATACATGCATCTTCTCTATTTATAGTGCTATAGAGAGATCTATACATACGGAAATAATCTTGGAAATAAAACTACCGAATATCTCCAAATATTTTCTATCCCTGATTATCCCATAACATCCGGGATTTTATTTCTTTCCTTGATTCCCGAATATACTCGGGATTATTTCCACAACAACCATCTGTTTCTGAAGTGAGAAGCTAATTGTTTACTGAAAACCAGGAAGTCCTCTTCTTCATATTCCCAAGAAAATGGCTTAAACCTCTTATCAAGGTGGAGGAAACGCCGAATACAAAGATTAAGGAACTTTAGACCTTGGACATGGAGTAAAACATTTAGGGCCTTTTCCACGATAATCCTATCCCTCGGTCCAGCAGTTAAACATACACCTATGGCAGAATAGATTACTTGCACACTAAAGGTCATTTCTTCAACTGTAGGTGTATCTGTAGAAGCTGGAAACTGAAAAGTTTCGAGCAAGTAAACGAGAAATCCTGCATCTATTTGTGCCAACAAAACAGTTGCAGACCAAAAGCCTCCACCTGAGGCACCCCACCCAACACCCAACCCTGGAGCAGGGCCTCCTCTGCCAAATACCTCAATGGACTGAATAGAGGGCCACTCTGAAGCAACTAACTTCATAAAAAAAATTAACAGACTTCTCAATTCAACCATAGACCCCTCAAGTATCCCATCCTCGAGTATTTTCCCTTCTCTTGAGGCACTACACTCTTGGGAAGGTTTAGGGACAACATTCTTGGCTAGCTGGATCAACTTATCAATGTTGGCAATAACCTGTACAAATCCATGAAGGCTACACACACAAGCTAATGATGTTTCATAATTACTCTGCTGTCTCAAATGACATAATTGTTCAATGAAAGAACGGCCTCCAGCAGGGTATTCTGAAATCTCTGCACCTGAAAAGCTCAAAAATCCATTTTTTAACTATTTCGAGTCCAACCTTGGGAAGAAACTCCATCAGCCATGGGACAAATTCACTACTTCCATGCAGGTTGACAGGACCTCGGGGATCATCTTTTCAAGCACTCTGCAAAGCATACACAAGACAGCCGAATAAACCCACAACAACGAACTTACAGAAGAAACCTCTGGGAAAACAAAGTCACTTCCTGTTCCTTCTTGCCATCCAAAGAGTTTACATAGGTGTGGATCACACTTAAAAGCTATCCACTTAATAGCTAACTCAACCATTGGACCCACACAACTCCAAGACCAGATCTCTGTATCTTCACCATCACGCTTCTTTGAAAAGAGCTTTGGCAGTCTTCTAGCCAAAGCCTCCAGAACTAGGTAAGCCTCCCTAGAGATGGAAGTAAATTCACTAAGAACACTCTTCTGTATAAGTTTTTCAACTGAAGGTGGATTCAGCCACAAGCACAAGGCAGGGAAAATACCCGGAAAGTATGATAGACAATATCCGTAATGAATGCAGACCTTCCAAAAACGTAATTGTTCAACCATCAAAGCTGAAGAAAGTTTACAGTTCTCTCTGCCTGATTTTACCCAGTGTTCAAGGGAGGAGGAAACATCTTGATACAAATGCCTTGTCATAGTTTGGAAAGTCCCATTGTTTACAAACTCGAAACAATTCTTCTTGTCTGATTGAGCCAAAACCTTGTTTTTTTTTTCATTATAAAAAAATAGAACAATTAGCAGTTCATCCACACTAGGTGCGAATAATTCACGATCCACTAGAATCCCAGAAAAGAAAAAGGCAATTAAATTGCTTACCTTTACAAGACTAACGGATTTTATTTTAGAAGGATAAGTTGCTGTAGTGTCTTTTGCAGTAAATCTGTGGACAACCGTTTCAACAAGCCTTTGGCATTTCATGATTGCATTTGCACATATTGGTGAATGCCTTGCTATTCCAACAAGTACAGAAATTATGCATTCTTCTAAAGCTGTTGTAGGGTTTGTCTGAAACAATATAAATGGATAAATGTCAAATAACTACAGCATGAAGTACAGTAAGTACACAGTGGGAAAACCATTACTGCAGTCATATGAAGTAGAATAGAAAAATTGAAAAGAAACACAAACACAAACACAAAAATGCACAGTAGTAAATGACGTGTTTGCTAAAAAATGCTGGAATCATCAATTTTAAAATAGATCTTCTTTCCCATGATTTCATTGAGTGCATCATTCGAGGGTAGCATGACTCATTCACCTTAGAGTAGTCTTAACAAAATTTCAACCTTTATTTATCCAACTAACAAAATTAGGAGGCAGACAACGTGTCTGCATTGAGAAACTCAACCGTTATATGCATCCCTGTATAAGACAAAAGAAAAGGATTAGAGAGACAGAGATACATAGACTCATTGAATGACTTCATGTGTTTGTGTGTATGTCATGCGTGAATATTTTCCAGACAGCACACACAATACACACCCACCAACATGTGGTCTGCATCCATACGGATATATAAATATTATTATGTTTACCTCTTAGAGAGTTCTGTGTGCAGTATGCCATTCCCAAAATACATATTTGAGTACAACATTATTAGGAAAATCAAGATATTCACCCATTAGATCTGTTTTGTGAAGTCCAGCCATGTCAAACGTGTCTCCAAAGTACTTTTACAATAGAGGAAAGACAAGCATCACACCAACAGATATGAAAGAGGAGAGCATGCAAACTCAGAGAGCGTATTTGGTTCTCTTTTGAAAATCTCAGGCAGTTAAGGACTATCGGTAAGTTATGATAGTTGACACCACAATGAAGAAAACAAAGTATCATTTTGATATCATCACGCTTACCTCCAAAAGATAGCAAAGCCTTGGCAGGATTCCCATCCGAACCAAACCAGCACCAAAATCCTGTCCACCAACCACAATATCATCCTGAATCGTATGTTTCCCTTCAGACTCATCATCCACCATGTCATCATCAACAGGAAGAATATTAGAAGGTTTAGCATTGTACTTCCAAAAGCCACCATGTAGGAAACCAACATCAATTTCCGATCTACTTCGGAACACAGGGGCAGTAAAGATTTCCTTCTCATAGGTTGCTGTTTTCTGAAAACAGAATACCTTAAAGTTGAACTCCAAAGACAGAGAACAGAAAAAGCAGCGAAAGGGGAGAAAACATAACTCTCTACCTCTAAGATCTCAAAGAAGCTCTCATTCGCATCACAACTTAAAG
Organism: Myrica gale; assembly: GCA_963930655.1. Lineage (NCBI taxonomy): Eukaryota > Viridiplantae > Streptophyta > Magnoliopsida > Fagales > Myricaceae > Myrica > Myrica gale. Next base: position 7,080,291 of record OZ005606.1, on the reverse strand, counting down.
CACATTGGATGGCTTTGGCGCAAGCTAAAACTACAGAGTTGTGGTTATCATCAAGAGACATCCTATAAATAAACAAAAAACATTAATCAAGTTGAACCATTTTGATTTCCCTACACATCCAAAGTCCAAAGGATGGTAAAAAATACAAAAATACTAACAGGAAAAACAATTAGGAACCAATTACTGTAAGGATTGATACTAAGAAATTTAGTCTCCATTATCCAATACAGGTCTAACTCTAAGTAGGACATAGATTCAAAGTAGCACAAGAGTGTACAATTGCTATTTTTTTTCTACAAATACAGGAAAGAATGATAACATCCATTTAGATTAATTGACATGCACTTGGTAATTGACTTAGAAAAAGAACCAACTTTTTGGATGGAAGGGAGCAATCATGGCCTCAAACAATTTCTGCACACCATGTTCGACAAGTTAAACAATCTGGTACAGAGGCCTACGCAAAGCAAACTTCAGCCTGCATGGGCGCACCATTATTGAAGGGAAATCCTATTCTGGTATCACAAGTATTCGCATGTGCCTAGTCCAATAATAATAGGTTCTCAAGGACCATCCCTACCAGTTTATAGTACAACATATTTTACATTCTTTTTTCTTTTTGTGAAGAAATTGTTCGACAACTTTTCTGGTTTTACTGAGTGCTTTATAAATGCCAGAAAACCAGGGACGATTGTAAAACTCAAAGATTCTAAAATAAAGCATTACAAAGGGCACAGGTAGATATAAAGTTACAACAAAAAATGGAACTCAGTATCCAAACTGGTGAAAACCTGTCCCATAAAGCTGGTGTTTTACGCAAAGAGTCAAAAAAGGAGATATTTTTCTGAAGGTTGGCCATTAAGGGAAATCAACAATACGAACATGCAGATAGTTTTCACCTCAGTGACAAAACAAGCTCAGGTTCTGGGCCAAGTGCGAAAGCCCAGACAGCTTCCCAGTCAATATTCTTGTCAAGTTTGCTAGCATTTCTCAAAGTAGATCCAACTTGATTCTGAATAATACCATGTAATGCCTTATCAAGCACTGAGGAGATGAGATGAAAAGCAAGGGCTCGTTGTCCTGGAACCTAAAATGGAGAGAGATACACATCAGTAAAAGAGAACAACAGAAAACAAAGTCAAAAGCATAAGACACCATTCGCAATGACCAATTTTGCATTATATTTGTTTTGAGTATAATCGATTACATATCAGGATACTATAAATATCTAACGTTGCTTGACTCAGACTTCCAGCAAAAGTTATCATGCAGCTAGATAAATAAGATACGATCAATCAAAATCCTATACTCAGAAGAATTCAGCAAATAAGATACAAGATATGATCTAAACTGACCACACTTCTGGTGAGTGCCACGGCTTCTTTAATTGTGTAACCTGAGGCACCAGGATCGCCCTCAGTCCGCAGGAAGTCATGCTCTGTAAGATTGTCAGCACCATACCTATTCTGAACAATAGTATCACCTAGAGCAAGAAGGAGAACTTCACATTGAGGCATATGGTATTTCTTGATCGCGAGCCACAAGAACAACATTCATGTACATGCTTTATCTTAGCAGAAAATATTCATATGCCTGGCATTCCATGTTCAAAATCGAGTCAGACTTTCTGACTAAGGAATCAAGTCAAATAAAATGAACTTTGAGAACATATTACTAAAAGCAGAACAAGAGACATCCATTGTCAACAATGAAACCCGAGCAGCATTTTTGGTTGATGTCCAAGAACCCAAAAATTTAAATTGATTTAATGTAATATTAGCTCTAGAATAATCATTAAACAAAGGTTATTGAACCCAGGCTTCTATCACCGAGCTGCAAGACTTGTCAATGTCAAACTAATACTAGCATCATCTAGCTCATCAGCTTTTGAGGTTTTCCACATTACAACACAATTTCTTTTTGAATTTCCATAAATAGTACCACTTTCCTTGAAATGCAAAAATGACGAATATAAATTGAAAACAAAAGGTCTTTACAACCAATTGAGTTTTCAAAAATGTGACTCAGATATTCCATTTTGTTAGGCATTAGTGTCAAAAGCATCAAGCAAAACATGTGTCACTAGGTCCTGATATGCACGAGCAAACTATGCAAGCTCATCCAATTAAACAAAACATGAGGGAAAAAAAGGGTAAAGGGTAATCGTTACTTCTTTATGCTAATGATCTGCAGAACTCAAGACATATAACATCATTACATTAGCAGTGAATGCCACATAATATAGTGGGAAACGAAACAAAACTAAAAAGAAGAATAATTTGGCCTTACCAATCCCAGGTACCTTAACAAAATCATTCTCGACAACAGCCCCATCCAAGGAAAACCTTAGGTCCCTTACAGCCTCAACTCTTTCGCTCCAAGACGTCCACAGACTGCAGCTGGCTGCACCTGCTAACTTCTGCACCTCAACACTGTCTTGCCTATCCTGTGAATCATTAGAGGTTGTTGTCAGCATATGAGGGATATCTCGTTTAAAGTGTACAGGATCTTTTGCATCTTGGATATTCTCATTCTGAAGTGTACTCAGTTCACCATTAGTGCCGACTTCTGAGCTTGAGCCGTTCTTCTTCTTCAGTTTGTCTTGACCCCTCTTTTTTAATGCTTTTATAATTGCAGGGTCCGTCTTCTCCATTATCTCTAACCGAGCTTGCGCTATCTCATTAGGTGACATTCCCTGTAAGCGGGTGTGGTTCTCGGCATCAATCTGACTCTCAAGAGACATGGATTCTTGTTCATTTCAGAAGTTGTTGGACATAGAACTCGAAACAACTGTGGATTGTTCCTGCCTTCTTAGTTCTTCCCGAAATCCAATACCATCAGGCTTTGTTCTCCCCACACTGATGTTAACCATGCTGGTGTCTCTTACATTCTCACTCAGATGTAGTTCATTCGACTTATTTAATTCTGTGGTCATGGCATTCTCAAATTCATTCAAGCTCCCACGAATATTTAAGTCAGGCTTCATCCATTTTCGTTGGAGAAAACACATTTGCATCAGCTAAGGATGGGTCACTTGACATGTTTCTCTTCGGTGCAGTTCCACCTGTAATTTCTCCGTCTGTTAGGTGATGGCATAGGAAATTTTCTCCTGCTTTATAGGCCACAGAAGAACTATCGACTGAGACAACCTGTCTCCAACTACTTAAATCTATTTCTTTTTTCTTCTTCCCCGGCACAGGATTTGCAAAAGGTGCTATTCGGCCGTATTCAATGAAATCTTTAGCTTCATCGTCGCCATCCCGTTTATCCTCACTGTCACTATCACCATTTATAGTACCTATTGGACCCCAATGCTGGTGAATCAAATTTAACTATGAGTCATTGTAAAAAGAAACATAAAAAAAATAGTTTGTTTAAATTCAATTTGGTATACTTTTTATTCAGAGCTAGGGCTTGCACCAACACAAATCAGTCGATGTTGATAACATTTTAGTTGCTCAAAACAAAGTGAGAGAAAAAAATGAAACCCATCTAAATCAAATGATTCTAGCAGGTTAACTTACTCTCCTTTCCCAAGTAATAAATGTTGGAATTCCTTAGTTGATTGATTTTCTTTGTTTCCCACATTTTCTCCGCAGCCAAACAAGTAGTGACTAAAAACAAACAACTTCCCGGGGTTTCTACCCTTATGGCAGGTACTGGCAATAAGAAATAGACAAATGCGAATCTAAACAGTGATTTATACCGGGCCGTGCGAGCGGTGACGAGCGACGGGGAAAGGGAGAAGGGAGGGTTTCGGCGGCGCAGTTGGGTATCTATGTGGCTCGTCAGAGAATCCCTTCTCGACGATACCACCGATTATGCGCGAAGCGCCGTCCTCGTTGATTTGAAGCGCGCTGCCGCCGAAAATTTTCGGCTTAGTTAGGTTAGTGTCGCTCCCCTTGCTGCTTTGCTGCTGCTGCTGGCATGCTGCTGCTCCATGAGCGAGAGGGCGGGATTCTTCAGCAATCGGTGCTCTGTTTCCAGAAGCTTTTTACTAAGATATATGTAGGTTATGTTTGGGGGTAAAAATTTTGGGTATTGAGGTTTGAGAAATATTATAAAGTAAAGAAATGTTATGGGAGTTGGTGAAAAAGTGAAGAGAGAGAAGATTTTTAATAAGTATTATAATAAAAAAAATTATGTGGAGAATTTTTTATGATTAAACCCAAATATTTAAGCCCAAATATTTGGACTCCAAACATCCCCGGAGTCTTATATGGGTCATTATACTGTTGGATGTTTCGAAACGACGTGTCGTTGAAATGACGCCGTTGAGACAATTTGGAGTCGCCGAGGGAAAAACCATCGCTGCAGTATAATTTGCAAACCTTAACTATTCTACATATTTAGCAAATATTGTGAAAATTTTAAAAAAAAATTGAAATTTTATTGAATTATATGAGATAATAGTGAATAACTAGAATTTTATGAAAGTTGATAAAAATTAAAAAAATAGATAATTTAAATGATTTTTTTATATATTTATTTTAATAACAAAATAAATTGACGGGATTAGAGATTATTTTAAAATTATTTTATTTGATAAAATTTTGAATTTATAAATTAAAATTTTGAAATATCATTTGTTTTGGTACAGTTGTAAATTTGTAAACGCAAGTTGTCAGTTCCCCTATAGTGGTCGTCGATTTTGGCATTCAATAACGAGACACGTACCAATGAAGAGGTCAAACATCTCGTTAACAAAATAAAGAAGAGGTCAAACATCTATGTCGTTGCAGGTGCTAGGAATAAATAAGATAACGACATCTATGTCGTTACAGCAGCAGAATTTGCCTCAAGAAGTCTCTCTTATAGTCTAATTTCTTGAGTTGTATTAATATTAGTAAAATAATGTAACGTTGAATTAGTATTGGTAAGTATAATATTATAAATTAAAATATTTTATTCAAATTGTTTTGACAAAAATAACCCTGCTCTGTTTCGACTCCAATTTTTTTCTTTCCGTCTGCAGCATGCCACGTTGCAGTGTTCGCCGAAACAGTATATCGCGTGTGCGTATATATCACCTCGCTTACCTCAGTTTCCGTCCCACGCTTTCCCGAGAAAGGATCGAATCTCGTCTCCAACGCCCTCAATGGCAGACTGGTCCCAACTCCCCAAAGAACTCCTGGACCTAATTGCCAAACGCCTCGACAGTCCCTTCTACCAACTCCGCTTCCGATCCGTCTGTTCCTCGTGGCGATCCTCTTTTACCCCCAGACCCCGTCGCCGCTTACCTGGCCGTTTTCCATTCCTCCCCTATAGCGGAATTGCCGACACCACCTGGGGTTTCCACCTCACCAGGCGCACCGTGTTCCTCATTGGGTTCTCCTATCCTGGCTTCCAAATAACCCCCAGGGAGTCATCCTGGCTCGTCAAGGTCGAAGAAGTCCAACCCGGTCGAATGCGCTTGCTGAACCCGCTCTCGCGGCTCCTTCTCAATCCTCTACCAACATCTTTCCCAAAGGCGATGAACCTATTGGACCTCAAAGTATTGGAATTGGGTCAAGAATACGTTCTCCACTACATGAATTTCCAACCCTTCCGCGATTCTCTGGGCGACGTGGGAAATTTATACATGGAGAAGGTTGTTTTCATGTGCTTGGGTTCTGAAGAAACCGATGAAGATTTTGCTTTGCTCACGTTTCATGTGTCTGGGAAGTTGGCTATGTTCAAGTCTGGGGACAAGCGATGGACTATAATCCACGATATGCCTTCTCCGTACGACGATGTTGTTTTGTTTCGAGGGGATTTCTATGCGGTTGATTGTACAGGGAGGACCGTGGCTATTGGGTTGTCGTTGAATTTGAATTTGGTAGCCGAGCCCGTGTTTGGCGGTGACAAGAAGTTTCTGGTCGAGTCCGATGGTGAGTTGTTGTTGGTTGATATGTATCTAAGCATAGAGGATGTGGGCGTCGGTGATGGTGATGAGGTTGCTGACGAGGTGTGTGATGAGTATGTAGGGGAGAGGACGGTTCGGTTTAAGGTTTTTGGGTTGGACAGCGAGGAGAAAAGGTGGGTGGAGGTGAAGAGCCTGGGGGATCGGGTATTGTTCTTGGGGGATGATTGCGCATTTTCGGTCTCGGCCTCGGAGTTATCATCTACTTTTACTAAAAGGAACTGCGTGTTGTTTACGGATAATTTCTTCTACATGAGCGGTGACGAAGGTGCTAGTGGCGGTGATGATGTTTTAAAGGGTTGGCGTGTAGGAGTATTTGATTTTGAGAAAGGTACTATTGCACCTTTAGATGACTTTCCGGAGTACTCGAAGCTGTTCTGGCCTCCTGATTGGGCTGCGGCTACAACGTTGGCAGTTAAGTATCATTCTTTGCAATAATTAAATGTTTAATTTTGTCGTTCATGTCGTCAATATATCATTGCTAAGTGCGTTCTGGAGTTAGCATTTATGCATGTCCTTCCAAATAGTGGAATGGCCTCTTATCTATCAGTGCTTGGTGCAAAGATGAGACGGGCATTTATTGTAAAGGGCTCTTGTTTGAGAGAGATTTCAATTAATTAGTGTGAGTGATTTTTGTCCCTGGATCTAGGTTCTGTTAGCCTAATGGCAGCTAATAGGACCTTGTTTGGAGCCGTTCATGTTTGGGATTACTTTCAGGTAACATAGGCCGTAGGAAACATATTAAAGTCATATGTTCGTCAGCCTATTGATTTGAGGATCTGTCCCCTACGAGCTCTGCTGGGTCAGATTTTCCTATAATTTAGTGGATACTGGATAGGCAGGCTCCAAGGGCAGGTGTCTTTAGCAATACCGTTCTTGTGGCAGAGATCCTTCCTGCCTTAAGATTATGAGACATAACGATGCTGAGATATCAGCATTGTCCTCAGCTACTTTGCAGTCTGCCCACATAGAGCGTGAGCTATGCAAAGGGACCATGAAATGAAAGTTGTGACTAGCAGTTGATAAGAAGGGAAGTTGTTTCATGCTTCCTCCCTCCTGTTTCAGATCCATCGAGTTAAGCATCTAGGGGGCTGTTATTTTGAGGGGAACACCTTAGAAAAGATTATTGGCTTGTGAACTTCTGGAAGGCCCTTGTCTGTCTAGCTCTCCAAACAGTAACAAATATCAGCTGAATCTCAGTGAGAAAAAATTTCTGGAGTTAGCCAACTATTGCAGTGTGGTTTTTAACTCCCCAAAGCACTTTCTTGTGAAGAGACCAACAATGGGACTTCACATTGTCTTTGTTCTGTTTAACTAGTGTTCATAGCAATCCTTGTTATTCTACAATCTCACCCCTTACCATTTAGGTACTCTCTCTCTCTATCTCTTTCTCTCTCTTAGATGCTTAATGCCCTTCTCATGAGCTAGTATCTCGTGCCCAAAAATCTGAAATATAAAATTTCCAAATACCTGGTTGATTGCAGTGCTCTTGAGAAGAGATTTTTACATCTTGATTCTGATACCATGAAATTTTTTAATTATAATTAAGCTGCACTTTAAGTCCAGGAATTTCCAGTAGTGTTGTGAGCAGTATTTAATAAGCCAGTGACAAACAATTACAGTTTTATTGGATGTTCATTTACGTGGCCAGTCAAGGACAACCAGTATTTCAGTGAAAACTATTTTTTTATTTTCTTTTAAATCTCCAATATTAATATTCTCTGAGCAATATATCATTGTGTGTGAAGTGCTAATTTGGTGACTGCAACAGGTACAAAATCAATTGGACGAACTGGCCTTGTAAGAAGATTGTTTTCTTGGTTTTGGGGCCTGTCAGGTAAATTGCCAAACTGCTTGGTACTTGCTAGGATCTGGAGGCAGGAATGCTTCTTAACTCATGACTTGTTGTCTTTGAGACGATGGAGTTTGATCAGCCCCTGAATATCTCTTTATCTGTGAATACCAAACTTCTCAAAGTGAATTAAGGCTCCAAAGTTATTACAAGAATTAGGTAGACAACATTGATGAAAACCTGTTCCATGTTCCTGGCTTGAAAGGAAATTCAAATCTCACAACGGATCCCTTCCTTCTGAAATGCTTAATCATTTAGTAAAATCAGCAGCACGCCGACAGGAATTAGTAAATTCTAGGGTAAACTACAATTTATCTCAAATTGCTACCCGATTATCAAAAACCCCACAAACTTTAATTCGTTATCACTCAACTTCCAAACTATATTTTTCGTTGCGATTCTATTTCAAAATCTGATGGAGCCATTATATCAAACGATTGTTGTTACACGTGAACGAAACGTGACCTTCTCTTTAGGTGATTATACAAATTTGCACATCGATTTTAAGTGATTCATTTTTTTTAATAAAAAAAAAATCAATGGGTTGGGGGATGTAATTGCAACGAGAATCATAATTTGAGGGTGAGTTGTAACGAGTTAAAGTTTGTGGAGGTATTTGAGAATTAAGTAGTAGTTTGAGAGGGAAAATTGTAATTTGCCCTAATTAACTTTTGAACAGAATGTGCATGCTAACACAGAAATGATATAGCTCCTATCCTTTTTTTTTCTGTAAACAGTCAAATTAGTTATCGCGGGGATGAAAAGACCATTTCTGTTTGACGAGTTCTTGTTCTTTTGGGCAAGTGATGAGTAATTTTCTTATGAGTGAAAAAAGAAAACAATTATTTTCCCTATGCAGATATACAAGTGCTCAGGTGGGAGGAGGAACTTGACCTAAACATCTGTCTGGGCTGGTTTTGCTGGGGGTATAAATTTATAATTGTAGGTGTTAAGGGCAGTGTACATGAAATGGCTCAAATCTGATGGCTTATCTTGACCAACAGAGTTCACCCATGTCAATGACGCTCCTGGTCAAACATTTGGCAGATGCTCGAATTCAAGTTGTTGAACCTCTTATATGCCAGGCTCACTAATTCTTTGGATGTGTATCTGTACAGTGAAGGAAAGGGAGAAGAATTCAGTCTCTTTTTTTTTAAAAAAATATTTATTTTTGCTACCAGCACAAATGCAAACCTTAAAGCACACCTCTCTTGTGGGATTATAACCTATCCACCTATTTGCTTTACTACCTCGTTATGCCTGCATCTAGGGGGCCTGCACTCCGTCACCATGGATGGGTTCATTGGGCAGTAGGTACTTCCCATCAGTTGGTTGGTTTGGCCTAGATGATGAAAGAGGAAGACCTGCCGTTGAGCCCAGACCAGAAATGGCTACACTGGGCGCAACCTGGGTCTTACAGACTAGCCCAAGCTGGCCTAGTGGAGTATTAATCGTAACGAATTTGCGAGTAGTAGGATTTGGGTCCAACCCGACAACTTAATTATGCGGTCTCCAAGCTCACTTGGAATTGGAGATGGACCGAAAGTGGAGGAGGTCAAAGCGATTCTCAAGGCATTTCGCAACTCGGAGAAGATAGAACTTTTGTGTTGTGACCATTCTGCCATGGCTAGGGCTCTGTTCCTTTTTCAGTCTTTGCACTGGAGGGTCATTCTTCGTCTGGCATCGAGTAATTAAACAAACTGGTGTTGTCTTCTGAAATAGTTTTGCAGAGTGGTCGAATCACCAGATCAGCCCTTCAAACACCGCAATCGTTAAATTATAAAGGAAATATGCGAATTTGGACCAACGTACTGACTTGGTGGCGACAGACATACAGGTTGTAAGATTTATCAAAAATGACAAGCAATGAGACCTTTCACAAGTTGAGAGGGTGTTGCCTAACGGAGATTACAAGTCACTTCCGCTGCTGACAGGAATAGGATCCCTTTCGTGATTACTAGGATGATGCCTAAGGAGGAACCAATTAGATATAAATTGCAAATTACATCACAATTAACAACCGAAGAATCCTTACACTATTTGCCCAACTAAACAATAGAAGATTCCATGCAAATTATACTATTTAATTCACTTATTCCTTGTGGGTTTTGGTTTCTGTTTGAGATGGGGGAAAGGAAACTTCATAGAGCATTGAATATATGAGAAAAATCATAATCTTCTTTTCACCTCTTACATGATAAGAATCCATGATCTAAAGTCAAAACTTTAACCATCCTAATTATCAAATATACCCTCCCATAGTCCCTGTGTTTCTCATTCTCACTGCCTCCACGCTTGCAGATCAGCTCTTCACTTCTTTGTTAGTTTCGGTTAACTGTTCCAACTTAATCTAACCTAGAAGGATAAATTACGTCCAGTCAATCTCTCTCTGGAGCATTTCCGGGAGCTCTTCTTGCACTGAGGTTGCCAGCATATGACCACACCCGTTCAAAATCAGCCGGGACTAGTTTTTCTGACTTCAGGTCGATTGCCTCCTTAAGACTGGTCTTTTTAAGAGAGGAAGGTGCTCTCCCAGGGCTTCCCATTACGGGGGTGGAAGAACAGAAAGTTGGAGTAGCAAATGGAGAGGCATATGGGGTATGGTGGATTGAGAAAGGACTAGGAGACATTCGTTTCTGAATAGGAAGACCACCTAGACCTCCCCTATTGAAGATGGACATTGATTCTGCTGCAGCACATTGCTTAGTCGCATCATCTACATAAAGGACGTCATCTATCCTGGCCATTATGTTAAAGGCCAAGCTCTCCATCACCCTTGAGTAGCTTTCAAGAATAGACTGCCCTACATCCTGCGAGAAAAAGGAAACCTTTTTTTTACATCAACGGAAAGCTCCTATAATCTTTCACAAAAAAGTACACTGTATGGCCATAGGTAAAGGCAACGAGGGAAGCTTCTTCAAACAGAAGAAAGTGTACATATGAGAACTATAGATCAAACCTCCCATCCATCACCCAAAATTAGTCGAGTCTAAAAAGACTTTCCACTAGTACTAGAACGTGAACTAGGAGACCTGCATGAGAAATTATGTCCCCTCTCCCTATCTTTTACTGGATTATAAAAGGTTGTACGGGCATTATACCTTGTTGAATTGGATCTTGTTCATATCCAGGGCAGTTTGTGGAAGGCCAGGGAAACGAAGCCTCAAGCTCTGTAAGAGGGTCTCTGCTCTTTGGGCCAAAAAATGGTTCTTATCCAAATCAGCTACAAGGCCCTTGACCTTGCCACCCCAAGACGAACGCCTGGATTTCATGTGATTTGCGTGTTTCCTCTCGTCTTTTTGCTTCCAGACATGGATTGCTGCCTCTATCCTGTTAGCTATCTCCAGACTGTGATGCTCAGACGACAGGTCGAGACAATCAAGTAAACATTCTGGTGAGAACTGATCAGCAGTTATGTAGCGATAAATTATATCCCCTAGACACGCTTTTCCCCTCTGCAATGGATCAGACAGCAATAGGAATCAAAGGTATTGCTAAGATTAGGTCACTGGTGCTGCGAATCTGTTCATACATGCTATGAAACAGATTTTCCAAACACTAAGAGATATCACCTAACTATCACGAATATGATAATCCTTTCATCTCTATAATTAGACTAACATCCATAAACATCTTGTACGGTTAAAATCTAAGACGGCATACGAACAATATTTTCCTTTCCACTTTATTCGGCAAAACTAAGGTACCTTGATTTTAACCTCTCGTATTGATTTATAATGGGTTGGCATGTGCTGGTGAGTTACGTATATGTACTCGCACAATATTCTAATCAAGAAGAACAATTGAGTTTTTGTGCTTATGGATCCATTTGTATGGTTTCCGTAGCCATTTGCTTGATCCCTTGAATGACATATATAGTAGGAAAGAAACTAAATTTGGTATAAGAGAAGCCTGCCGAACCATACATCAAACAACAGTCATGTCAAGTAGATACCCAGACTTAGCTCCTGCTGGATCTAGAGCTAGGAACAAATCCAATGCTGAAACTCCAGGGTCATCAATTCTAAGAGTCACTATGTAATGAGAGATACTAAAAATAGGAAGAAAATAGTAACATCAGATTCAAACATGTCATTTTCCCAAATTGTGCAACAGAAACCAGATAATCCCCAGTGAGAAGCAACCTTCTTCTAAGACCAGGTCCACAACTACCTATATCTCCTTAAATTTGCAAGCATTTCCAGCAACCAACATTGGGATAGACAACTTCCATGTAGCCAACCCCCAGTAAAGGATTGAGATGCATATTAATACATGGAAGGAAAAAAAAATTGTACAAGTTTAGTATTCAGACATTATAATCCAACAAGGGTAGAACCCATACCTTTGGCAAGGTCTCCAAGTAAGCACTGGGTATCTTCATCTCAGCTAGCACACTACTGTTAATCGCCAAGGCCGCCTTCAATATCTGGTTCGTGCAGTCTCTGCACTGCTGCAACCTCTTCCTGGTATCCTCTGACAATCCACAAGGCTGTACTTTTGGACAGGGCAGCCACCATTTCTCTTCCTGCCTAACCGAAGGCCTCCCACCAAAAGATGCATAAGCATCAGAATCATTCTTTTCACCTAAAACTATCCCCCGATCAACATACCAAAACTCTGTATCACAAAACCCATCAAGCATACTAAGCAGCATTGCATCAAGTTTTTTCAATGCAGGTAAATTCATATACAGGTCCGACCGAGGCCGTGTTGCCATCACTTCATACGTGCCCCCACCTGGGAACTGTTGTATCGAAGGCACGAGCTCAACTATTGAATCGCTTACACATAAGAGCCACTCCATTTCTCGGCGCCACATTGCCTTCTTCTGCGGGGCCAGAGGCTCTAACCTCCAAAGTTCACCAAACACCGTCGCTGCCGTTGAAACCCAAATTGAAATTTAGGGCCACAAAAAGCAAAATTATATTTATAGCCTCGTAGGCATGAAATAGAGGAATGGAAACAGTAAACGGACCAGAGAGGTTGGTAATGGCGTTTGAGATGGCTAGGGCAGTGCACACTCCTTTCCCTCCCCCAGACATATCTTCTCCCAGAAGAAGCTTTGCAAATCTCTCCTTCATCATTTCAACCTCTGTTGACAAAAACTTGAAGAATAAGACCAAATAAAACAAAATTAAGTCCTTCTAAAACTATACAGCCGGAGATCTCAACTGGGCTAGACTACGTGTAATCCCCGTTCACTCCCAAAGAAACTGGAGGATAATTACATAAGGTTCTTCATTTAACAATTATTCACCAAGAGTAATTCAAGTTTCTCATTTCTTTTCTTAGGAACCAGACAGAGACAGATACGAAGGTTAAAGAGCAGAGAACTAAATCCACTCGAACAATGTAGGAACTTTGCACAAATATCTCGCCCAATGTCTCAATTTTAGTACTAAATTTGGACTCAGGGAGTACTAATAATAAAGAAGCAAGAAAGAAAAAGAAGTACCGGACAAATCGGTATCCCGTTTCTCAGGTTTCTGATCCCAACACACCACATCCTTGCCTCCAATCACCGGCAGCATCACCGGCGCCGCAAAACCGAAACATCCAGTTACAGGACGGGGAGACGAGGTCATCGAACTCGAAGCGCCGCCCTCGACGTCAAACCGACGACACGAGAAGCTACTACAACTCTCGGACTCGCTGACGTCGGCGCTCAAGCTGTAGCTCCCGCACCGCTCGCTCTGCTCCTGGTCGGAGCCGTACCCGTCCTCCTCCGACGACACGCTGCCCATTCTGATTCCAAGATCGGAAGTTCACCAAGGATCTCAGGCGCACATTTGCCACGGTGAGACGTTGCGTAGCTGATTTGAGTGAAGCCAACACAGACCCAAAAAACAAAAAAAGTTCGCGTGGTCTGAAAGTGTAATGTGTATGTGATGATTGTGGAAAAGGAAAAGCGGATATAAAGCTCTCAGACGCTTACACACCACGTACTCTCTCAGTCTCTCTCTTATATATACTATAAAATATACTCAGCCTATCTCTAACATAATACGGCGTGGGAATGCTGGTGCGGGTGCGAGTGTTCGCTGTAGGTACTGATACCGCTGATGATGCAGCAAAAGCCAAAAAAGCAAAAGAGACGGCGTCTGCAGGGGCTTGTCTTTCCGTGAGCAGAGGTCTTTGGCACCCGACACGGCCCCTTTTCACCGGGTCCCGCTCTGCCCTGTATAACGTATCAACGTACCACCAGATTAGAATGACCGCGCTGACGTGGACGGAACGCCATACGTTAATTCGAGCGGGTAAAGAAGGGAATCTGCGTGCGAAACTTGGACACGGCTGTTAAATTTCTTCGCGGGTAGATTTATTGCAAAGCCACGGCGCTATAAGATTTATGGGCCGTGGGCTCTCCATCCCAAGCGTCTAATTGGAATGTTTATTGTTCGTTTTGACTTCATCTGTTTCTGTGCAAGTCAATAAAGTATTATTTATCTAAAAATAACGCAAATTAATGAAAAGTAAAACATAATTATCTACTTTATTATACACATTGATCTTCGGAACCAAGAGCCCGGAATGTATTTCGAAATTTTAACCCGTCGAAAAGTGCAATTAATTTTAGTAATTAAAAAATGCAAATTTTAATTACTATCATTATAATTTATAGGGAAATTTATTTTTTAGTCTTTGAGTTTTACCTCCTTTTCATTTTTAGTCATGAATTTCAGTGGGTCAAAATTATAGTCCTTGAACTTTCATTTTTGTAAAATTTAGTCTTTCCATCAATTTATCGTCAGTCTGCCGTCAAATTTGTACCAGTCGACCGGTACATGAAGCGGTCGACAGCTCACTTTTAACACATATACCTGATCGACTGCTTCATGTTCCATTAAGTATATGAACGGCAGACTGACGAAAAGACCATTTATTCTATAAAAAAATTAAAAGATTAAAAATTTAAAAATTAAAATTTAAAGATTAAAATTTAAAAAGACACAAAATTTAAAGACTAAAAAATAAATTTCACTGACTCATAACTACAAATTAGACGAGGGACAGGAGATGATGTGGGACCTGCCTTCCGAGTTTTTTTGACGGTCCAGGTCCCACAGGATTCCCATCAGCGGCTGACAAAGCGTGAGATTGTGTGGAGGAGAAGTATTCTCTCTTCGGATACTGTTACGCAAACAAGCGTTCCCACTTTAAGCACAGCTTATATTCTGAGCTTTTAAGGTGATGTGCGGTCTCTGATTCAACCACGCGAACTTGTCTGTCCCAAAATAGAGCACGTTACGAAGCAGGATTTCCTTCATGTCATGTAAAATCTTGGAATCGGACGGTCGGGATTTTAATAACCACCCGTCTTAATTGCACTCTGCTGACAGATACAATTATTTAGTTATCTTAATCCTCGAGCCGAATTATGGACCCACGTGAGCATGATTGGATAGTATCATAGTAGTAAATGACTTAAATGGGGTCGGAGCTCCGTCCCGTGGAGCTTCGTGCACTGAATCACGTGATGAAACAGGCAGCTAATTGCTGAGTACACTCCCTAGGTCGGCTGGCCGTGGATTAGGGAAAAGTAAATATAATTTATATTCCAGAGCATTGATTTCGTATATAAATTCTGAACCTGTTCAGAATTTATAATCAGCCTGTGATAATGCGGGTGTGATTGAATGAAATGACAATTTTTCTCTTAAAGCAGTGGGCAAGGCAGCAGTCTTTTTTTATTATATATATAAATGGTTAACACTGGGTCACGGGGATTAGTTAAAGGGATGTTCCTTTATGCAGTATTTTTAAGATTTTTTTTTATTCTCACGATATAAAAATCTTACAATCAAACATTATTTCTAACTTTACATAAAAATAACTATAATACGCATACCAATAAAGTTAACATCACCTAAAAATTCTTAAAACATAAAAAATCCTCACAACACATCTAACCGAACACACTCAAAGTATCACCTGACTTGAAAATTGGAGGAAATGGTGTAGCACTGATACTTAAGGGTGAATAATATGTGTTGTTGATTCACATGCATGATGCAAACAACACCGGTTGATTCACTTTCAAGCATCTTGCTAACGGGTCATCTCGTGATTATCTAGGTTATGTCTGTTTACCTAAAAATTTAGGGTTTAAAAATTTCAATCAAATAAATATATTTCAAAATTTTTAACTTTTACACATACATTTCAAATTTTTCACAAATTCTAATAAACTTTAACCTAAAAAAATTCAAAATTTTAGAAACATTTTTCAAAATTTTGATAAACAAACCACCCCTATTCTGGTGGGACTTTAATATCCTAAATGAAAATAATGGTAGCAGAATAGACGAAAGTAAATGCAAGCATAAGGTAATTATTTAGCGTTCAATAATGTACGTTGACTCCTTGACCATTCCCCGGTTCTACTGCTTCAGTATTATGAGAGGATGGGAAATTAAGCCTATGTTTCGTGTTGCAGTGGATGAGTAAAACTCGACAACTGGCAGCTTTATTGGACGGGGTACAACTGAAATTAATATGGGATGTTTGGAGTCCAAATATTTGAATTTAATCATAAAAAATTCACTACATGATTTTTTATTATTATAATACTTATTAAAAATTTTGTATCTTCACTTTTTCACCGATTTTCACAATATTTTTTTACTTTATAATATTTATCAAATCTCAATAAGCAAAATTTTTACCCTCAAACGTAACGATGGTGACCACGAAAAGTGAAACCAGACCTTTCTCTTTCCTTCGAAAGTATTATCTACATATTCTTTTTTTTTTCTTGTAATTGGATTCTAAACCCTTCCTCGTTGAGGAGGCCCAATTCAAGGAGAGACGGCCCTGGTGGAATAATAAAGGAGAGAACGCTTCTTTACGACGGGTCTCATCGATTCTACAGCTACAGTGTAAGTGTAAGGTACTAAGGTTGGGTTTGTGTTGAAAAATTTTTGTTACTTAATTTTGTATTGATATTGGGTTTAGTGAAAAAGTGAAGAGATAAGTAATTTTTTATATTTTTTAATAGGAGAGAGATTATATTATAGTATTTTAAAATAATGTGATATTTTTTGTGCAAACGCATAATAATCATCTTCTTAACTGACAAGATATTAACAATAAAGATACATTTTGGACAAGGACTTTGATCTTTTAAATAAGTACAGCCGTGAACGTAAACTCTCGTGCTACGACCACACATTTCGTGTAAACTTGACTGTTAATTACACGAGAGGTGTGGATGGATGGAGATAGATGCTTATGAAAACGTGGGTTAGGCTTCTAAAGCAAAAGTTAGTCATGGTCATGCCAGTATAATTTTGGGAAGAGTTCCAATTTCAGAACAGAATCCAAGGATAAGCATTTATTAGCGCGATCGATCGCCGAATTACCGAAATATGTATGTGTGTACGCTTCACAAATACATCCAAACAGCGATTTGATGTTTTTTTTATGTTAATGATCAGATAGAATAGGATATTCAAACTTTTCGGATTTATTATTTTTATAAATTTGAATTTCTAACAAAATAATAATAATAATACACACCAAATTTTTTTCATATTTAACTTTTATAAGAAAAAAAAAACGTTTCAAACTTGACAAGATTACCCCTCAAAC
Organism: Myrica gale; assembly: GCA_963930655.1. Taxonomy (NCBI): domain Eukaryota; kingdom Viridiplantae; phylum Streptophyta; class Magnoliopsida; order Fagales; family Myricaceae; genus Myrica; species Myrica gale. The sequence continues at coordinate 7,062,943 of OZ005606.1, read as the reverse complement.
TATATGTAAATTTACACTACACTCAGATTAAAATTTCATAGCTTAATTAGTCCACTAATTTTGTATGTATCCAGATCTCAAACTGGTCTTTAAGCTTTATTTTGTCCTTTAATCTTTTTGTATCTTAGTTATTTTGACAACTCGGGTGGCCTCGTTAATGGAATGAATTATATGTGACTAACAGGGACACATATCTACTAATTACAAGCAGCCACACTATTTCAAGTCACTCGAAGGTGCGTTATCTTTATAAAAAATATATGTCGAGCATGACATTATGAGATAACGTTTTAGGTCTAGGGATGTAAACAATTCGATGTGGATTTTAAATTAACACAAATCAGTCCAACTTAGCAGTTTGAGTAATCTGGAGACACGTGACTGATTGCGATTGTTGGTAAAGTATTCTCGTTAGATACATGAGATTTATTAATCCTTGTTAATAGCCAACAGAGTTGAACCACACTTTAGGACATGAAAGATTATTTAGGGATTACTTTATGACAAAATAAACCATAGAAACCAATTTGAGATTGAGTAATACCCCAAAGACTAAGCGGGACTAATTAAGCCAAACTTCATATTTAAAAATAGTGAAGAATGTGTCATGTGTTATAATCTCAAGGGTCAAATTGTTATATAAGGTGTAACAGTACTTTAAAAGTACAAATTGTAAAAACATAATTGTTTAATGGTACAAAATATAATTTTTCAAAAGCAATGAAAAAAAAAAGAATATTTTATAAGTTGCACTCTATGAAACCCATTAGACCCCCATCTTATTCAAAGAGATTTTTATAAGAATGAAGGAATCAATGCTCAACATCTATGGTAACTCCGAACAACACATTATCATCACCTAAAACATCTTCAAAATAACATATAGTTGATATTTTTCAATCAAACACTTTTTGCATATCATCATGTATCAGCCAAATAACAAAAAGTTAATAATTCCATTAAAAATATTGTCAGCACATTTTTGTTGTCTTTTACGTGTTAACTGATAAATGAGTAGATAATCATAACCCCAAGAAAAACATAACATGGTTTGGTTTGGTTTTGAAAACATGTTCTTCGTTTGTTTTTTTGAGGTAGTGTAGTTTCTTTTGGAATTGATGAAAAATTTGTTAAAAGTTGTTGAATTTTTTTAAAAATTAGTTAAAAGTTGTTGAAAAGTGTAAAAATCTATTAAAGTTTGCAAAAAAAATATATTGGAATTGATGAAAAAATGATTGTGAATTTTTTTTGAAAACTTCTCGAGAACAAACCAAACATAGAGAATCTCCGGTGTTTTGTTACTTTTCTTCAGGGACTGAGTTAGAGGCCCAATGGGCCATGCTCCCTGCCCCCAAATCCAATAGTTTGATTAATTGATTAATTGATAAGTGGTTTTTTAAAGTTTTTTAAAATGGTTTTTTTAATTATTGCTCCAGCGGACCAAAAAAAATTAAATGTAAATAATTCGAGGAGAACTGGTTTTTGAAGAAAATCGCGAATGCAGTTCAACCATATTCTATTATTCATAAATTATCTACTCTTTTTTTTATAAATCATAAATTATCTACTCGAACCATATAATTGGAGTCAACGACACGAGTATTGCGAAAATAGTGCATTGGGTTAGGATAGACTATAGAGGATTCCCCCGACATCAGCCATTAACGTAAAATTACCATCACAGCCAACCGTTGAACCGGATGCTATCGGCCCACACGAACCGGACCGCCGTTTTTTACTAGTTCGTGAGCCCTCGGATAATAAGTAATAACACAGGCAGTGTTCTCACCGTCAATCTCAATCTCCCCCAAACAGACAATCAAATCGTTTGCCGTCGCGCGGTGATTATTATCCTTCACGACGCCGTAGGGCAATCGGAATAACAAAAGGGGCCACGTGATGCCGAAGAAAATGGGTGTGAACAGCAAAGCAGAGGACGCTAGGGCTCGGAAGAGTGCCACCGAGACCGAGCGCAAGGAGCGCGAGGCTCGTGAGAAGGAGGAGAAGTATTGGCGCGAAGCCGAGGGAGCCAAGTCGCGCTCTGCCAAGAAGCGCGAGGAGGAGGCCGAGAAGCGGGCAGAGGTCGCTGCACGCAAAGCGGAGGCGCGCCGCCTGGCTGAGATGGAGGAGAAGGAGCTCGAGAAGGCCGCCAGGAAGCCCGAAAAGAAGGCGAACCGGGTCGCGATCCCGGTCCCTAAGGTGACCGAGGCAGAACTGAGGCGTCGCCGGGAGGAGGAGCAAGCGGAGCTCCAAAAGAAGGCCGAGGAGGGGCAGAAGCGGCAAAGCCGGACCGCGGCGGAGGAGGAGTACGAGAGAATGGTGCTGGTGACGAATACCAATCGCGATGATTCTGTCATAGAGGCAAGAACAGTGGAGGATGCGATCGCGCGGATTACCGTCGCAGAAAGCTTGCCGGTGGATCGCCACCCAGAGAGGCGGCTCAAGGCCTCCTTCAAGGTGCGTTTTCTAGTCGAGAATTATGAATTTTTGGCTGGATTTCGAATGTGTAAAGTTGGGGTGGTTAATGTTTACTGTCTATTCCGTCAATCTTACTGAATTGGATTAAAATTGCTTGGTTCTTTTATATTATGGGAAGAGAATTTCATTTTTTTTCATTGTTTTATATATAAATGTGTGTATATAATGTTTGTGCGGACCTATATATGCTCGTACTTCCATGGAATGAAATTTAGATTACTTTTAAGTGGACGATTGTTGTTATTGTTGCTTTTACTTTTATTTTGCCATGGTGGAGTGGATGGTTAGGAAATGCGAGAGAAGGAGATTTTAGTTGGTTTATGTGGAGAATTTTGGGTACAGTTAAGTAATAGATAGATATGCCGATGATAAATTGGGCTACTTGTACGTGTCTGTGAGAGACAACATGTGCTAGAAGCGGTCTATGGATTTGACCTCACATTGGATAGATTGTGCCGTAGGTAGGAATGGGTGTTGGACAACTGTCTGCATTGGAATATTATTAGTGGATTAGGAAGGCTGATATGAATCAAATTTTCATTATAGGAATAGGCTAAAGAATGGTTTACTTTGAGGAGGTTGTTGATAAGTTGCATGGAAATTTGAATAGCTTTTGAGGGCGACAATGGAGAAGGGTAATAGGTCTGCCAATTTGATTTAGGCAATAATTGAAAGAAGGAGATGGCATGTGACCTTTATAACCCTTACTTTTTACTGAAAAGATAGAAATATGCTTAATGGCTGATGTACCTCGAAAGGATATGTCAGAGGAGGTTATTTTCTTCTATCTCAATCTCTTGCACCTGCACACTAACCTTTTAATGTGCAGTGCAGTTTAAGATTAGTAGATCGAAATCCAAACCTACCCCAAGAAAATGAGATATAATTCATTCTTTCAATTTTAATGTGCATATGTTGACTCAGGTTCCTTACATTTTCTCTGATATGTAAGAATTGAATGGCATAACCGAGTAGCAATCGTGAGGAAGGTTTTGGGGGCATAGGGCGAATCTTGTTTATCGTCCTTATATGTAGTTGTAATTTGTAACACTGTTGATGTTATTTCTCCTTCAGATGCTACTGCCGCTTCTATGATGTAACTGCTATTCTTGGTTTCTTCTGTGAAATACAGTTTAGAGTCTGTAGTTATAGGCTCTCCTCATTCCTTTAAAAATAATTTGAGGTGTCATTTGGTCATGGCCAAACCACTCTCTTCTATTGGATGTTCTACGCTGATATACATTTGCTCCTTCTGGTCCAGTTATATGGTTGTAGAAAATTGCCTTCTTCCTTTGTTGATTCGGTGTTGATTTCTGTTACTTGTAGGCTTTTGAGGAAGCTGAGCTTCCCAAGCTGAAGGAAGAGAAACCAGGACTTACTCACACTCAATACAAGGACATGATATGGAAGCTATGGAAGAAATCTCCAGACAACCCTCTTAACCAGGTGAGTTTAAGAATTCATCTGCTAATAACCAAATCCTTTGTTCAACCTGAGTCTTTGTGATCTTATTTTTCCTTACGCTAATATCACGGGTTAGGTAGAATTACTTCTTCCTTTGCTTTTACTAGCTCAGTTGTACCTGAAATCTGAATGAGGTTGAACTTGTTGTAACTTCACGGTCTAATGTCTTCACATCATATATGATTCACTAACTACATTTTCGTACTGGTCATTGACTCGCAGAAGACACTGTTCTGTAGTGAGTTGTTCAATTGAGTGGTTGTTCTTTTTACTTATTTTTCCAACTCATGTGACTGGTTTGTATTCTGCATCTGCAGACTGCTGAATGAGTGATCACAGCTGCGTCTTGAACCTAGAACTGCGGGCATGTTTTCATGGGGCTTTTCAAGGAGAACTGCATTTTATATACAGTGGGCCATTAGTATAGAATACTAATGTGGCTTCTGGCTTATTAAATATGTAATTCTGCTTGCTTTTAATAAAACCAGATTGAGAAAAACAATCCTAGCTACTACCATCTCTATCCCATCAAATGTCTTGGCAATTGATCTCCCAAAGAAATTAGTGACACTTGTATAAGCAGAGAAATTGTATTTACTATGAGAATTGGGAGATATACTATTTCCTTCTTCCCAAAACCTGCTGGTATCTGCCGAGTACTTGTTTCAGGGTGTTTATCTACTTCCCTGATGCAAGGTAGAAAGAAAATTCTACTGTCATTACAACAAAGCGAAAGTGGGTGACCATCTTCGCCATCTGTTGAGTCTTGAACTGTACATCATTTAGTGGGAATATTTAAAACCCATATTCCTTGTTACACAAACAAGCAGGCCAGAGGCAGTTGGTCCTTCCCCCTCATAGGGTTACTCGTAAAGTTTTCAGCAATATGAAATATTTCATTAAGAAGTCAGTGAAAGACATAAAGAAAAGGATGACAATGAGAGCAGCACTAGAAGCCAGAAGGGCTTGTAACAAGTAAAGCTAAACCCACACTGCAACATGAGCCCCCCAATTGCCTAGAGAGAGGGAATTCAAAGAATTTTTTTTTTTATCAAGGAAAGAACTGAATGCAAGTATCCAACTAAATGCCCAACAAATACCAAGGAATAAGTTCGTTCCTGAAACATCAATCTCTACGTAACTGAAAAGCAGGCAAAACTTCTAAAGCCACGAATCCGACCGTAGAGTTGAGGTCAATTATATATATATATACTTGCAAGTGTTTGTAGTCTCCATCTTTTCCAGGCTCTTTTCAAAGCGGTCTTGTTTCTCTACCTGCAGCCCTGCCACAGAGAAGGGCATTCCTCGGAATGGGGTATTCGTCTCTTACCGAGGACACTGGTGTGAACACGCGGAGATAAAATTGCTGTCCGAGGTATTGGCGTGCCCAAAACTCAGTTCTCACATTCCACATCCCCACATTATCAAGTGCCATGTAAATAGCAGTCCACGACTTGGGGTATACCTGTAAGTGCCACCAGCAATTTACCATTTAGAACTACATTCAAACACAGAGATTATATCTGAGCACTACCAGAGAAATGCAAGCACGAACCTGTGTGGTTGAACGCGAAACAGCATCGACTAGATTGTACTGTTTTCTACTAGCTGGCGTCCACACACCTCCATCCATTCTGCATTCACAACAAAGCCCAGGATTTTATTTATTTGCTGAAGCGTGAAGTAGTTCGGGCATGCTAAGGTTGAAAATTCTCGTGAATGTTCTTACCCTACGACCCAGAACGAGTATCCATCAATGTGCCAGCTCTGAACGATGTTCTCCCGGTTCTGGAACACGATCTCAACAAAGGCTCTGTAATCAGCGCCCATGACTGAGGTGTCAAGGTACATCTTTTTGCCAGTAGGTCTGTCCGAGATGCTTCCAACGCGGAAAACACCACCAATCTTGAAGTAGTCTGCGATCTTGAGTGGTGTGTCGGCGGGGATAAACGATACGCTGTTAACTGCGTATCTTTGCTTCCTATCAATAATGGCAGCCGAGGTCTCTAGCCTGATAGTCCTCGTAATGTTGATTTGACCATAGTGGTATGATCCTTGCGGGTTCGGTCTTGGTCCACTCGCAGTAAGATTAGTCCTGGAATGCACGAAAAGTTCCATTTACAAATCAATTAGGAGAGTCACAGTATTATTTCGTCGTTGCCCCGAGTCGTAATGAGTCTAACATGCAAAGCTGCTGATCAGTGTAAAAAAGTACCTGATTGAACGAGCCTGGTTAAGAGACCAATCTATTTCAGTGGTTGGTCCCCCTGGAATTGGGCCGGAAACCGGAAGGTTGGAGTTTTGGTAACGAAGGGTGGCGGTGGTGGTGAGTACGGGTTTGCTGAAACGAGTTGAGACCGCAATGTAGTAGTCCCGAGCTGGCTGATCCGCTGTGAATAGTACCGAGTAAGATTGACCCACATGGATGTCAAGCTCCGAGTAGGGGGTTTGGACCGTATGGGTTCCCTCAACTTCAACAAGCCTCATCTTGTGTCCTTGAATTCTGAAATTGAGGGAATGCTCGAGACCCACATTTGATATCCTAAGCCTGTAAGTTTTTCCTGCAAGTTCCACAAGCAGTTTCCCTTCTGTTAGTCGCTGTACAAAAACCAGTTTACTATGCATTGAAGAACTCCGACCACCGGAAAAAGTAGACAGAACTAATTACCTTGTTCAACAGTAAACGATGTACCATTTGATCCTCGACCATTGATCAGAATACCATTGGGGAAGGGGAGCCGATGACCACGATCTAACATGGTCCTCAATACCTGAGACAGTAACGGGAACATTGTCAATACACTTGTAGCGAAACTAAATATATAACTTGTGGAGGTGTTGAGACTAGTCTATTACCGTGTGATTATACTTGTACCAATCTCCGATGAGCAGAGTATAATCCCCGTCGGGTTCCGGGAAGGGGACTGGAATTCTAGGCCGACTGAGGATTCTGAGGCCCCCAAAGCCTCCAGCTGCCTTGTGGAATGCAAGAGATGGGAAGTAGAAGAAGCTGCCGATTTGGTCCTTCATCTGTAGTGTGTAGGTAAAGTTCTTGCCTGGAGGGATGGGGCAGGTGGTTCCATAAACTCCATCTTGGTAAGAATTTTTCCTCTGCTGAACACCATTCCTGCCATATTGGTCCGATTAAGTTTTGAGTGTTTGACACCATATGCCATTTACAGAAGCTATAATTTTTCCCTACACTTTCTTTCTGTTGTAAAAATCAGAAACGCCTAAATCAAATGCAGGCATGGTTATATAAAGGTCCAATTAGGTGGACCTGTAAAGAACCGAAGTGGACCCATGTTGGACCCTGCCCCACTGTTTGAGCCCACAAATGTTGACTACTTTTGGGGTGGCAGAGCCCCACGATCCATAACGTGAGCTAATTCAAAGAAGTGATGTATTTCACGAGTGTGTGCCAACTGCAAATTTGTTGCGGATTAGTTAATCCTCCCAATTACCGGAAATTTCAAAAAATAAATTTAAAAATTACATCGGGAGATATTATAAATTGGGTCACTCCATTTGCATTTTCCTCCAAAAAAAGGCTGGATGAGGATAAATAATCATCTCTCTCTTACTAATTCAGATTTTTATTAGGAACAGTCTTATCATGTGATGCAACTACTTTAATCAGCGAATAGGGAAGAACACTCCTTGCTTGGAAAGTTGTTTTTCTTCAATAAAATAAATCCCGGAGCATTTTTTCTTTTTTCGTAAAATATCTTGATGAATATGGAAAGTAATTTAGAACATTAATCAAATTATATTTTTGTTTAGGTTTCCTACTATTTAAAGAAATGTTTACTTCATGCTGATGATATTCAGGATCTCCGAAGTATAATTGGAAACTTAGCGATATCTGAAGACAGTACCAAAAAGAAGAGGAGGAAGAAGAAGAAGATGAAGGAGGAGGAGGAGGAAATAGTCTTTTGAGCTCATGAAGGTAATCAACGAGTTGATCAGAAAGCACTCTTAAAACTGCCAAAAGGCCGTTTCTCTAAAATCACGACCATTATCGTTGTTCAGCAGCAGCTAGAGAAAGTTGAGCAGCAAAAAGAACCAGAGGAAACAAAAATGGCAGAAAGAATGAATGAATTAAAGAGCAAAGAGAGTTCATTTTTCACCATGACAAGAGGAACGGTTCTGGTAAACTGTTATGCACATTTATGATGAGGTTGTCATTGGTAACAGAATATATCTCCGGCCCCGGGAATTGGCCATTGATGAGAATTCCCTGCAACCCAGAAGAAACAAGAAACATGACAATGGAATGAATTCCCACGTTCGCAGCAGATCAAATGTGGTGAAAATAATAACACTCTGAAAAATCTATGAACCTGTTGACGAGCTCCAAGGGGGTAAATATCCCCATAGGTGACATTCCAATCGAAGAACCTGTAAGGATCCTCGGCACTCACAATGCCGAAAACCAGAGAAATGGCACACAGAATCCATGGTGCGAGTCCAGCTAGTTTTAGCAGCATGTTGTGGGCAGGAGAAAGTGATAATGGATCGAGCCTCAAGGGCAGATAGAGAGACACAGGGAGAGTGGGAGAGAGAGTCGCTTCTGGGTTTTGGGAAGGGTTACAGTATAAGACACTTTTATAGGCTTTAGAGGTAACTGTCTATCAACATATTTTAAAGTTCAACACATGCATGCAAGGTGGAGGGAAGCCAAAGAGCCAAAGCACAAAAAGGGTGAATTTGAAGTGGTATTAAAAAAAAAGAAACAAAAAAAGCAGGGCCAATTTGTTGTCGGTTGGGTGTGAACCATTATACCATATGTGACATGTGGTTGGGTTAGTGGGCTACGAAAAGCGGTGATGGGTCCAATCTAGAAACTCTCATTTGTTTTTTTTTTTTTGCCATTTTTTCCACCGTGGATTGCGTTACCCAATTAGATCCTTCTACGTGTAGAAATATTGGTAGCTAATTCATTACATTACACTTGCTGTGTTAGGAGGACTCACAAGCTGGGGGAAAGAAACTCAGCACAACCGCGTAGGCTTGATTGCTTTTTCATTCATGGGCTGGACGACAGTCTGTAATGCCCGTGATTTCAGACGAAACACACGGAATTCTCATGTGATTTAAATTTTCTCACTTCCAAAACATGCCATGCGACCCTCTGAAGCTTCCCTTTGTTTTGGTCCTACACTCAAGGGGTGTGCATCAACGGCGAATGTCGCTTTCTCTTGATGGGTTCCGTAGAAAATGGAGGGTCAGGATGGAGACGGACTCTTCACAGATGAGACATAAGTGGGAACTTCGATATTTTAAAAGCAATAAAAGGCTACTAAAAGAATAAGAATACGCGTAAACTGTGATTGGCTTCAGCGGTTCAGCCTTCATGTACAGTCTCTGTCTTTTTGTCTGTTTGACAGAATATTCATCGTTGAAGATCTCCGTTCTTGTTTGCATCTTAGGAAGGCCGCGTTGAATGCTGTTTACAGAAAAGTTTTGCTGGCAAAAGAATGCTTGTTTTTATAAGCTAATATTATGGAATTTCAGGTAAGAAATCGTAAAGAATCCATATAGATATGGGGAGTTAAATTTCCGCGTGTAAGATATTGTTCAATAAACATTAATGAAAATAATTGCAATGACATAAATTTTCTTTTCCCAGCAATATTTGGGGAGTTTGTTTCCCAATATTTTCATTCCACAATATTTTCAAACAATCATAAAATAACCTATATCTCCTCATTAAATTATAAAATAATATTATACTATTCAATTAAATTTTCTCTCTTCACTTTTCCATAAAAATATTATACTTTTTCACAAACTCCAATACCCAAAATTTCCAAAATCCCAATATTTCCACAAACAAACACCATCAATTGTATCTCAGTACGAGATAATATCACATTCATAATTTGGGACAGCTCCAAGTACAATCTTAACAAGTTGGCTATAATATTTGTACCTGAGACTCAGTCCTCTAATTTTATATAGAACTTTAATTGAAGGACCTTATTTGTGAAAGGTTTCATCGAACCTCTAGCCCTTTTCTCTCTAGCGCCTTTGTTCCCACCTATCCCTTTTAACGCTTTCACGGGGGAAGGATCCAAAGTCCGCTCCTTCTCCCTTCGTCCGCTTCCTTCTCCTTTTTCTTTTTTTCATCTCCTTCTCCTTTCCCGCTTTGTTCTCTCTTTCTTTGTACATGTTTTTTTTGTTGGTTTTTAGTTTTGAGAGAAGAATATTAGATCTACCACTTTTGATGGCCAACCAGCGTGCACGCGCCCTCCCAACCTCCTCTTGATTCTATGATCTTCCACCTCCATTTTGTTCGGTGGCTCGTCCTTATGTGAGTGCTCCTCACACGCCGTCGAGGCGCGTGGATCTCATGTGCTTTCTATATTTCGGCTCGTTTTGGATTTTCTTCTAGCTTTTGCTCAGAGCCATCTAATGCTCCTGCTCTCCGGTCAACGAACATCAGTGTGGCGCTTTGCTCAACCACCTCTAGATCTGCTACTGCTCTCTTCCTTGCAGCGATCTCAGTCTCACCTTTGGTTTTGTGATTGTTAAACATGACTCCAAAGCCGTTTGGAGTTCTTCAATCAACCGCCTTCACGATGGTCCTGTCTTGGCTATAGTTTCTGAACATGGCCAAGAGCAACTTTTGATATGAATCCTTTGTTTGCTTACAAAAAAAAATTATTTGCGGGCATTGGCGGATCTAAGGGGGGTCCAACAGGGGCCCTGACCCCTGTTGGACCCTACAAAACGTTTGAAATTTTTTTATTTTATTTTTATTTTATAACTAATCTTCCCATTTTGACCAGGTCGAGCCCCCTTTTCATTTCCTTGAAGAATGTTTTGGATCACTTACACCAAAAGAAAGAATGTCATAAATGTTGATGTTGTTTAGTTCAAGAATGTGGCCCTTATGAATGCGCTTTTAACTTAATGGGATATGCTAGTTTTCGTGGATGTAAATCTCTGTCTCTTCCAATAAAGATCATTGCTAGCTTAATTTGCGATTGTCGTTATTTTATGGATATAACAAATATATAACATTTGTCTTTTGGAGTCTATCAATTGAGTCTGGATGAGATAATACAATAGTTTCTTTTATAATGTGGAGGCTGCAACTTTGTGAGAGAAATGTGCAAACTTCTTAATTCTAATTAGATCATAAAGTATAAACACCTGGATTCGAAATAATATATTTTTAATGTTTTTAGTTCTTAATTTTCATTATTTTAACTCTAAGGTATTTTTTTACACTACCTAGTAAAATTTTTTTTTGTCATTTTTTCTTAAAAATTGGCCCCCTTCAAATTCATTCATGGTTCCGCCACTGTTTGTGGGATCACATGCATCTTGCAAAATCTCTTAGAAATAAACAAATTTAAAGATCATCATACTGTTCTGTTCAAGTGAACATTTGAAGCCGAATTAATGTGGGCCATCGAAGGCATATTGGAAGGCCGGACCAAACACAGCTGGGTAGGAGTAGGACCATTCTCATTCTAAACTCTGGGCTAAGCAAGTGAAGAGCGTGATGCAGATTGCAGCCCCATCATCATTTCTTTCCAACAAGGCCTGAACAACGGTATACAAAGCCCATCGCCATGTTTATGGCTAGAAAGCACTAGCGCAAAACACGTGGAAAGGCTCAAAGCAATAGCTATGGTCCTACCTAAACGCATCCGCGATCTTGGATTTGGTTCCTTATCTCCAACACACTTCCTCCCAGCTTACGCTTGCACCCGGCGATGATAGTTCAGTGCCTTCTCTAAAGTCTAATCCACTCATCACCAACTACCAAAGCCTACGCTACCCCCATCACCCATGGACGCCTTATCAGTCAACCAATCTCTCTCTCGCCTCAAATTGCCCCTTAAACTCGCTACCATCCCTTGTTCTTTCCCTTCTCAACAATATCTCACCCTCAAACCGAACCAAATTACTACTCCTAAATTCACCATCTTTGCCATCCAAAACCAAGAAAAGCAGTTCCAAGAAGCACAAAATACAGTTCCGCAGACCAACTTCAACAGCAGCGAAGATGAGTCCTATGGCGAGGTTAGCAAAATCATCGGCAGCAGAGCGGTGGAAGGTGGGACCGGGATGGAGTACTTGATCGAGTGGAAAGACGGGCATACCCCTTCGTGGGTACCGTCGGATTACATAGCAAAAGATGTGGTGGCGGAGTACGAGACTCCCTGGTGGACCGCGGCCAAGAAAGCCGACGATTCCGCTCTACAGCGGCTCATAGCCGCCGAGGGCGACATGCGCGACTTGGATGCCGTGGACCCAGATGGCCGCACCGCGCTTGTTTTCGTCTCCGGGCTGGGCTCGGAGACGTGCGTGAAGCTCCTGGCCGAGGCCGGCGCGAACCTTGACCATTGTGATAACAGCGGCGGCTTGACGGCTCTTCATATGGCGGCTGGGTATGTTAAGCCCGGCGTGGTGAAGCTGTTGCTGGAGCTCGGTGCGGACCCAGAGGTGGAAGATGAGAAGGGACGCACGCCATTGGATTTGGCCAAAGAGATCTTGACGGTTACGCCCAAAGGGAACCCAGTGCAATTTGCTAGGAGGTTGGGGCTTGAGAGTGTGATTAGGAATTTGGAGGAGGCATTATTCGAGTACGCGGAGGTGCAGGAGATACTGGAAAAGAGAGGCAAGGGTGATCACGTGGAGTATTTGGTCAAATGGAAAGACGGTAGAGATAACGAGTGGGTCAAAGCGGGTCTGATAGGAGAGGATTTGGTGAAGGACTACGAGGCTGGGCTGGAATACGCAGTAGCGGAGGGCGTAGTGGCGAAGAGAGTCGGCGATGATGGGCAGAGGGAGTACTTGGTGAAATGGACGGATATGGAGGAGGTCACTTGGGAGCCCGAGGAGAACGTCGATCCTGATCTAATCCGAGAGTTTGAGGAGACCCAGAAGGTAGCGGCCCAGACCGAGTTAAGTAAATATGGGCCTTGAAATAACTGGGCCTTATGAGTTTGTGTAATTTGATGTGGGGTTGATTGATTCATCTTTACACATAAAGTATTAGTTCCTTCGAAGTCAATTGGCCTATGAAAGACCTGTCGTTGTTCAATATTCGGTGGGGGGCGAATTGCTTGCCTAAAGTATGCCCTGGCCCACTAAAAAGGCCTTTGGTCACGGGTGGGGGTAATTAATATTTTTGGTTTTTCTTAAACGACTCGAACAATCTCCTTTGCCATTTCCAGAAGCAATTTTATTTTTATTGTTTTTTTTCCCAAGCTTTTATGGCTTCTATTGAGGCAGTACCGTGTATCTGGAGCTATACGGAAAGTTTTGCAAAGATAATAGATTTGGATTTTAATACGATCGTAATGACAGCTAGCTCTTGACTGTCTGTGTACCATCTGGGTGAGAGCAGTGGCCATTTAAGATACTACTCCGAAAGGCTATTGAATTTCTCTCTATTGCACACTGCAGACCGAGTCCAAGCATGTAGCCGGTAGCCCCCCCTAACAAACCCAGTGACTCGCTCCGAACTCATTTCAGCAGCCAAATTCCACTGGATACCCGAAAATACCCCTGCCAGAAGAGCTGGCGTTATTGTCTACCCATGGTTAAGAATGACACATTCCACTTTCTTCGGATGTGTCACACCCCGACGACTCATGTACACCGTACCGCAAGGGACCATTAAAACCAGCCAGAGGGCATTGTAGTTTGTACCTCCTACAGCCCCCACTTATTGTTACCCTTTTGGCCTCTGATTTCCATTTTCTTTTTCTTTTTTCAAAAATAAATATCAATTAATTCTTTCATTTATGGAGTAGCTGAAAAATCTTTATATTATAATTAGGCTAAATTAGTCCGTACGTCCTTGGGGTTTGGCCTTTTCCCAGATTCGTCATTAGGGTTCGATTTTCCCTACAGATAACCCCGGGGTTTGAACTCAATCCCAAGTTAGTCCTGCCGTGAATTTAATGGACGAAAATACACACGTGGATAACGGCTTACACGTGGCAGTGACAGATAAGTTTTTTTTTTAAAAAAATTGGTCCAATTACATTAAGACACGTGTCAGAAAATAAATAAAAATAATTTTTTTAAAAAAAGATAATTTTTTTTTAAAAAAACCCGGTTATGCTCGATATGGTGCTGTTCGGTGAACAATTTGTCTCCTCCGCATGGACAGTTTGTCTCCTCCACCATTGAAGGCATCCGGTTCACATCCACTCCTCCCAGGAAAGACCTCGTATCTTGGTTTCGGTCTGAAAACATGTTTCTATGTCAATTTTTCAAGATATCTTCACAATAGACTTTATGAGAAAAGCTTTTTACACTGAAATATCTACGAAAATGACAGCTCGAAGATGCAGGGAGAAGAGCTTTATGAAAAGCTTTATTAGTCCGTACTAAATATCTACGAAATTAGTCCGTACGAAATATCTACGAAAAGCTTTATGAGAACATGCAGGGCCATTGAGTCAGTAAGCCCGAAGATGCAGGGAGAAGAAGAAAATTTGATAGCATGAGATCGTTTTATTACTGTTGCAGGTAGAAGAAGAAAATTTGCAGGTACAAAATCAGTGAGAACTAGTTTAAAAAGCTCTTTCGGTTTCTCTATTTTCATGAGAGAGAGAGGGTTCTGGGGGAGAGAGAGGGAGCCTCCTCTCGATCCTTTTTTTTTTAAGTTTAATTAAGTTTTTTATTACTTTTTGATTTATTTTTTTATCTTTTTAAAAGATTTTTTATTTTTATTTATTTTCTAACACGTGTCATAATGTAATTGGACCAAATTTTTTAAAAAAAACTTATCTGTCACTGCCACGTGTAAGCCGTTATCTACGTGTGTATTTCCGTTCATTAAATTCACGGCAGGACTAACTTGGGATTGAGTTCAAACTCCGGAGTTATTTGTAAGGAAAATCGAACCCTAAGAACGAATCTGGGAAAAGGCCAAACGCTAAGGACGTGCGGACTAATTTAGCATTATAATTACGACTCATATTCCTTCTTTCACGATATATTTGGATAGGATGATATTAACAAAAAATCTACCTCACAAGAGCACGCCGGTCAAGCAGGACGTGGTGTCCAGCAAAGCGTGAAAGACACGCCCATAGGCCATCCGATTCCCAGGATTGGAACACAGGTGAACAAAACATGGAGCCTTTTGGCTATGTTTGTTTCATATCTCAAAAAAATTTCAAAAACTTTTCATTCACTTTTTCATCAATTCTAATACCTTTTCACCAATCCCAATAATTTTTTCATCAATTTCAATACCTTTTCAACAATCTCAATAGCTTTTTACAAATTTCAACAACTTTTAACACACTTTTCACCAATCCCAAGAGAATCTACATTAATTCCAAAAAGAACAAAAAAATAAAAACTGTTTTGGGATCTAGATCAAACGTGGACTTTGGTATTCTCAAGCGCTGCAGCGAAGCAAAGCTTCTTATATATATATATATATCTCCCCTTTACCTCCGTCCTGAGCGTTATCTGACACTTCCTTTCTCGGAGACGTGAAAGTAAACAAAAACAATTATAGAATCCACTGTACCCTTTAACGTCCCTCTTTATTTCATCTCTCTCTCCCTCTCTGTGTCTCTGCCTGTGAGGTGTGGCTGTTATGGCGGTGACAATGCATGCGAAGTCGGACTCCGAGGTGACGAGCATGGACCCGGGATCGCCTCGGAGGCTTGTGTACTTCGTGCAGAGCCCATCCAATCACGACGTCGAGAAAATGTCGTACGGGTCGAGCCCAGCCGGCTCTCCCCACCACTACTACCACTGCTCGCCGATCCACCACTCCCGCGAGTCGTCCACGTCGAGGTTCTCCGCCTCTTTTAAGAACACCAGAAACCTCTCCGCCTGGAAGAAGTTACAGAGAGAGCCAGTGCCCGAAGACGGCGACGACGAAGATAATGGCTTCGAGGGTCCTTGCCACAACGCAAGGGTGTACTTTTGCTTCGTTTTTCTCTTCCTGGCGCTCTTCACCGTCTTCTCCTTGATTCTGTGGGGTGCGAGCAAGAGTTACAAGCCTAAAGTCTTGGTTAAGGTAGAGTTAGTTCCTCTTCCTTTGCTTCTCTTTCTGCTATTGACGAGCCACTCTGACTCTCTGAGTCAACCGAGTCGCGCAAGTGAGATTCAGCCCATAAAGTGTCAAATTCATCAACTCCATGTCTCAGTTCGAGGAGTTTGTTTTTCCGAAAAAATGGGGATTCTATCCAGTCTTGTTCTTCGTTAATGGCGGATGAATTCCGTAAATTTAGCCTTTTGTTTTTTCCTTAAATGATTTTAATATTGTTGTCTTTTGAGTTTACAATTACGGAGAGATAAAGAGGAGACGATGTAGATGTATTCTATTAATTTCAGCAGACACTGAAAAAATAAATAAAAAAACTCCCAACGTTATGTTTGTTTCTGCGCAGAACATAGTGTTCGAGAGCTTCAACATACAGGCGGGGAATGATCATTCAGGAGTGCCAACAGATATGCTGTCGTTGAATTCGACAGTCGAACTCTTGTACAGAAATCCAGCGACGTTCTTCGGGGTCCATGTAACGGCTACCCCCTTAGAACTTCACTATTACCAGCTCCCCCTTGCCTCAGGAAAGGTCAGTGGATTTTCCTTTCTTATTTTATATATATTTTTTTAACTTGCGGATGAATTTCGAAAAGCCAGTTTTACCCGTGTCAACAATTGAAATGCATTATTGTGGGTGGGTAGTAAGGTCATTTCGGATGTCTCATAGGACTTAGGAGAGGGGTCCCCGAGTGTTCTAGGGAGGTGGGAGGAGACTGTTGTTGGTTCTGATTGGCCGGTTTCTTTATTGGATTGCCTGCATAAGGCTGTTCCATACCTGCACCAACCAGAAGCCCCCAGTCCATTTGTTTGAAAAGCGGAATAGGGTACTGCCATCCTTAGGGGCTTACGTAGATTATAGTATGTGGAATTCTTGTGTTTGGATGTGTAAAAATGTTAGAAGTAACGTATATTATTTTGGCTTTTCAATTATTTTCTTTTGGGTCCTTAATTTAGGTAGGTTTCTTTCACATTCAACTGGTTGCGATAATTGCGGAATTGGAGGCGTCTAAGGGCTTAAGTCATTGAAGTTAACCTCGTCATTGTTTACTTATGTGACAAGAAGCATATCTTAAACGTTACTCTTGGCTGGCTGCTTCAACTACTTATTCAATTGTAGAATCTGAATAAATTGTGGTCGTGGGATCCCATTCTCTTATTTATCTACTTAACTCCGTGAGGTGTTTGATGAAATAGATGGGAAAGTTCTATCAATCAAGGAAGAGTCAGCGACCGGTAGTAACAGTTGTGATGGGGCATCAAGTGCCTGTCTATGGGGGGATATCCGCGATTCCTGATGCACGAGAGCAGCATGAGAAGGTAGCAGCAATTCCAATGAACCTGACATTCGTGATTAGGTCGAGGGCCTACATTTTGGGAAGACTAGTGAAATCCAAGTTTTACAGGAGAGTCCGATGCTCTGTCACTCTTAGGGGCAACAGCCTTGGCAAACCCCATAATTTGACAAATTCTTGTGTCTACCGCTGAATGAGGCCTACTCCCTGGGGGGTTGTTGCCATGTCAGATTTTTTTTTTGGTCCTTTTTCATCTTTACAGATTTACTGTAAAAATATCTAGGCTTTAGTTTCTTGTTGGTAGATTGGACTCTTAAAATTACATTAACCCAGTAATTTTGCAGCACAAAGTGAAATTTTCCCTTTAATATACACAAAAGAACTACGACTAGGAACTTTATGTTAACTTGTGTAGATGCATCTAGTTTTATACCCAATAAATGTGAATTACAGAGCTTGGCGTTTACAGGCGATGGTCCATCCCATAATTAATCGACGAACCTAACCACAGGATACCTTGCTACTGATTTAGATTACATAAATATTGGGTTTGGTCTTCTTTAATTTCGTAGTACTAGTTATTAAGGCTTGAAGAAATTGGCATCTAAGCCTTTGTCAGCTAAAGTCCAGGCCGCTGCCACAACTAATAGGAGACTCAATACAATGCCGAAGCAACCCAACCCCAAGTTTAGAGACCACATTGCACCATTAGGCCGCGGTTTCTTCAATGAAAGCCACATGAAACTCGGATAAGCGAGCGTCAAAGGCAGCGTGAAACCTCCTATTAGAGGAGCTAGGCTTCCCAAGAATGGAAAAGCCACTGCTATAAAGAAAGCCAACCCTCCAAAGAAAACGCGTAAGCCCGTGCGAAGCCACCTTGGGCACCGCTGCTTCTTCGTGGCTGTGTACCTTAATTCCAAGTTGTCAAAAACCGGCATGGCGTACACTTGGAATGTACACAAGCAGTTGATTAAAACGATAAGGTAAACAAGGCCCATCGTCAACTTGGAGGCGTTGTGTCCGTGGATTTTCGAAAATGCACTCAGTAATCCTCCATTATAAGGTACCTGTCATTTATAGGAAACAAAAATGGTCATAATCGGATATGAACATTAGCGTACGGCGTACGCGACTTCGACGAGAACGGCTGATGGCATGCCTGTTTTCGACAAGACAAGCGTAATTTGAGGGGTTAATAGATTGTAGAGTAAAGCAGCAGCTGTTTCATGTTGTTTTACTCTGTTTTCGGCATGATATAACAGATCTCAGAGTAAAAACAAGAAAAAATTTGCTCGCCTTATTTCCATAAGCCCAAAATCCAGCGATTGCAAGGGGAAATTGGCACATGGCTATGATTGTATAAGATATTACCACTGCTTTCCTCATTGGTTTATAGGATGGGTGCTTTGGACCTGATGGCAATGTTCCCTGCAAAGGTACACAAGGTCAAGCCCTAACGTTAGACCCCCCCAGTTGATGTGGCACTGGGCTAATTTGTTTCGGGTGCGAAGATCACAATAGGGGATTTTTGGAAATAATACCCACCTGTATTTCAAGGATAACATTGTGTCCTCTGAAAGCAATGATCCCAAGCGCATTCAGAATACTACTGATGTTGTCCATGCCAGAGTCATCCACTTCAGATGGACTGTAGGACACGCCGCTGGGCCTACCCTTTCCGATTGAAAATAGCCAAATCAGAGTAGTGTATAAAACGGCCGTGATGCTTCCAACCAGACACCCAAGCTATGGAGTTCAGGTTGGGTAATTGGGCTATGAGAATTGCTATGCACGTGAAAACCAAGAACCACTCTGCACCGCTCAGTGACTTGGTGTGACACGCGGCCTCCCCAAGACATATGGTCCTGAAGAAGAGCTCCATGGTCCGACCTCCGGTGATAATCAGCATGGCACACGTACCCCCCGACAAGTACATCACCGGGAAAAGGGCGAGCAACTTCCCCAGCTTTGCACCTATATATAGAAAAACACGTCATTAGCCACCTCTGTATGTATCAGGTTGAGATAAAATACAATGCAGATAAATATGGGAATCTATTGGGTGGAATCCTCTGTTTTCTAAAGAAAATTTAAAATTCAAACATTATAACTCAAAGAAATAATTAAAATTTTGATAAACTTGGTAGATATTACAGATTATTTATCTGATGGGGCATTCTCATTTTACTTCCTGGAAGTACAGAGATAGTTATACAAAGCTCAAAGTTAGACAAACAGAGGTACTGACCAAACGCGGCGATTGCAAGCTGGAGGTATCTGCTGTAGCGGATTCCCGGGACCGATTCGTGTAGTACGACGAGAAGCCATATCATATGGTATAGAGCTGCCACACAAACGCTAGGGACAAACATACAATACCCCATGCCCTGCAACCAGTGAGAAAATTAAACCAAATAATAAAACTCTGTTATACCAGCGAGATTAGCCTTTTATACAGAGCCCGTTTTTGGCTTAGATTTTTTTTAGTGGAAAAAGCGTACATTAGTCTCTGGACTTTTATATTTTCAGACTCCTCGTAGTTTTTGGGGGTTAGACAAGCGCCTAACCTGCCTACCCTCTTGAGAATACTGTTCAAGGGTTCAAAGTTATGGTATAATTTCTGTAGTAAAAGACATTTGATACTCTCCATATAATACGGTGCATATTCCATTGACAAAAAGCCAAATAGCTTGTACTTGGGATCCATAATTTTACGATAGCATATGAAACGTTGAGTGGGTGCGTTAAATTGGGGTCCATCTCTTCTCGAAATCAATAGGAAGCGTCTGCCAACCCAGTTTCCGGCAAATCAAAGACTGGTTAGCAAGTTGCAACAAGTTGCTTGACCTTTTGATTCTCTATAAATATGTGCAAAAAGCGTGGCCTAGACTTCTTAAGGTCTGTAGGTCTCTTAGCGCCTGAGTAATCAATTGCAATCCATGTTCTAACCTACTTCACGCCTCCTCTGTTCTTCTCGAGTTAATTATCGTTTCTTTGGGGTAGTAAGATATACAGAGGAATTGCCGAGACAAAAAAAAAAAAGATATACAGAGGAAGGCATTAGAAATGGGATGAGGGCGGCTAGAGGTTCCACTCCTTGGATCTAATGGAAGCGGTAAGGTTGACGGAGAGAAGAGACTAAACCGGGATAGCTGCGGGATGGGAATGCTTGTAATAGTGGAAAGTAAGCGATCGATTTGACAGGATCATACAGTGAACTCTTCCCTCCTCATTGACCAATTTGAAGTTAAGCAGTACAAACTAAATTATGAAACGAAAAACAGAAAAACTTACCACCCAAGTGCGGGGAAGGCAACAGGAAGCACAAAGGCTTGCATTCCAAATCCGGAGCACAGTATTTGAAACGTGACAAGAAATTTGTTGCCATTTCTGGACTCGGTGATGGGAAGCCAAGCTTCTTGTGGATTCTGCTCGTTACCTTGCCAATTTGCAGAGGCAATACTAGTAACCTTTCTCGAGGGACTGGCTGCAATGGTGGCGACTTGCACTTCCTCTTCTGGGTTTTTCGTGTTGGAAGGATAGAGAGCTATGCCCGATCTGAAATTTGCTTCAGCCACTACTTCTCCCATGGCTGCTCTCCTCCACTCAATTGAGAACCAACATAAGGGTACTCTTTAATACCGGGACGGAATTGAAATCTACCCAGTTTGGTGTCGCCATTTATGCATTACCATCAATGACAAGTTTTGAAAAGGTTCCCCATTTTTTTTAACTGCTTTTTAAATCAAACGTGATTTTCTTCGAACTAAAAATACTTTTAATCTTCCATAAAATTCTCTATTAATCATTGGCCTCACTTTCTTTACAAAAACCTATAAAACTTCATGTCACAACTTTTGAGATATACGTTGGGGGTGTTTGTGAGAGTGGTGAGATACGTAAAATAAAGTCGATGATCAAATATAAAATTTTATAGAAAATTAAAACTATTTCTAACATGTAGAGAATCATGTTTGGATTTAATTTGTATGAAAGTGAAATGTTCGACTTGCATCCTATACCGAGTGTCACCTCACGTTAGTAATTAGAACTAACTACATCTTCTACAATTTTATGTTGGATAAGAGATGAATACAATGAACATTAAATGCTGCAAAGTTATACTGTCTAGAGTTTTTAAAGGCTTACATGTTTGTCTCTGCTCTCCGATTTTTTATTTATTTTTATTTAAAAAAGAGGACGGTAGCTTTGAAATTTTATTAATAATCCTGAGTTATGGCATAATAAGGCGGTTATAAAAAGCATAAAACCCAAGTCAAAACAAAACCAATGAAAAAAAATTATAATTCAACATTAATTCAAAGGCAAATAAGATAAATTCAGTTTATTCGTAAGGTAACAAATAATGTAATTTCCAAATAATTGTAGACTTGAAAGTCCATCCAGTCGTGATTCATTGAATTGTATCATATAATTTGAGTAAACAATTATAAAAAATAATAATTATGATATAGAATCACGTACGACTTACCTTGCAATTCCCTCGAGTTGAAATTTGATAAGTCATCGTCTTGGTCATGATTCGCGTATACAAGTCTTTACTGATTATAGTCTTATTGTATGCGTGACAATTTTCATTTTTTGAGAGATTTTTTATTTTATTTATTTATTTTTTGTAGTGGGATTGAAATTAGGGAATCTAATTCCAAAATTTAATATGTGATATATATGATCCAAAATGTTACAAGAAGAAAATATCGATTTTTGAAAGTAATAATTGGGATTTTAAAAAATAAAGAGCGGTAGAATTGGGAACCAATAGGAAGGTGATATATCATGGAAATCACTATAGAAATCACAAATTTTGTTTAGTATTTAAGTTGAAAATAACAGTTGAGATTTTTTTTTAATTGCGTACTGGAAAAAACATCTTGATTAAAAAAGGGGAAACTGACGTTAACCAAGCTTTGATCACCAAGTTAGCTTGGAATGTGGCCACTGATTCACAGTCTTTGGGCCCGACATTAAAAGGAAAATACTTGCAGCAGTTGGGTTTTTGGGACACCGCAAGTCGCCCGCAGGCCTCTTGGGTTTGGCAAGAGATTTTTAAAATGAGATCTTATTTAGAGAATGGTTTTATGTTGGTCGGTTGGTAGTGGGGAGCTTATATCCATTTGGCAGGACCCCTGGATTCCTATGATTCCAGACTTTACCTAATAGTGTGGCTTTAGCTAAGGTGGAGGTCTCGAAGGTGGTAGATCTCATTGATCCGGTCACTGGTCAATGGAATAGAAGTTTGCTTTGGCATTTTTTTCTCTCCAGAGCATGCTGAGGCAATTACAAAAATCCATTTAGGTGGTGAGTTTGGTGAAGATCATCTATTTTGGACTCTGGAGAAACCTGGGCATTTTACTGTTAAGTCTATGTATAAAGAAGTGGTGCAGCAGAAAGTTATTCCTTTGTCCCCTGTTGAGGTGAAATGGTGGGGTACGTTGTGGAAGTTACAAGTGCATGAGAGGTTCAAACTTTGTTTGTGGAAGCTATTATGGGATGCTATCCCAACTAAAGGTGCTATTGCCGAGAGAATGGGAGGAAGGGATGCTACTGACTTAACTTCTGTTTTGTGTCATGAAGCGTCTGGCCGACTGGTTGAATATTATTTTATACCCTTCTCTATTGCCTGATTTACCTGTTATGGATTATCATAAATTCCAATTGTATGCATTGATTGCATGAGACCTTTTATGGTGGACTAGAAACCAGATAATTCATCATGTTGCTTGCCTGGATGTGATGCATTTGGTTTTTAAGGTGCAGAAGTTATGTAGGGAACATGTGGCTGCGTGGAATCATAATAAGGTACTGTCCTTACCTTCTTGTTGGAATCCTCTAGCTGATGGCCAGTTTAAAGTAAATTTTGATGTGGCGGTGAGAGATGATTTTTCGGTAGGGGTAACAATGAATAAAAATCATGAAGGGCAGATTGTTGGAGCTTGTGTGGAACATTTTTCCATTGAGGATCCAGAAGAAGGGGATATTAGAGCAGCTCAATTGGGGCTTGAAGAGGCTGACAGATGTGGACTTAATTTGATAGTGGTGAAAGAAGACTCACTTATTGCAATTGAAGCTTTTAGGCATTTTAGCGGAATTATAGATGTCATAGGCTTATTGGGGATATTGTTAGGATGACTTATACTTTTGAGTCATGTTCGGTTTCCTTTGTCTATTGTTGTGCTAACGAGGAAGCGTACCTCCTTGCTCGACGGGCTGCCTTCGTGTTTATGACCGGAGGCCACCCTAATATTCATGAACATTTTTCAGACCTTTGTTGAATTTATTCGGGGACTGACTTCCATAATTTTTGGTTGGTTGGTTTGTTTTAATAAAAGTAATGGTAGTGTTGATTTAAAAAAAAGATTAAAAAAGGTAACACCGTGAAATTGACGGTAGCAATTGATTTACCAAAAGTAGTAAATCGACGAGAATGGTGGAGTAAACGAAACACGAGTGCGTCGGCGCTCTTACGCACAGCCGGAGTGGTATCCTTAATTTGACGCGTGGAATGTTTTTTTTTTACTTCTCTTTCTTCGTCGGGAAGAACACTCATTGCAGAGCCACTATGGAAAAACACTGTTTAGGAATAGCATAGGGAAAGACCTTCCAACATCATACTATAATTTGGCATGGACCCAAACGTCACTTCAATTATCTACGAACGTGTGTGAACTTAGATAAAAACGAGTTATACCGTGTCCCAGATTGTACACGGGACCAAGAGGGTAGTGATTTACAGTAACAAAACTTTCTCAAAACGATAATTAATATCGTCATTGAGGCTTGAAGAAATTGGCATTTAAGCCTTTCTCAGCCAAAGTCCAGGCCGCTGCAACAACTAACAGGATACTCAATACAATGCCGAAGCTACCCAACCCCAAGTTTAGAGACCAAACTGCACCGTTAAGGCGGGGTTTCTTCAATGAAAGCCACATGAAACACGGATAAGCAAGCGTCAAAGGCAGCGTGAAGCCTCCTATTAGAGGAGCTAGGCTTCCCAAGAATGGAAAAGCCACTGCTATAAAGAAAGCCAGCCCTCCAAAGAAAACGCGTAAGCCCGTGCGAGCCCACCTTGAGCACCTCTGCTTCTTCCTGGTTGTGTACCTGAGTTCCAAGTTGTCGAAAACTGGCATGGCGTAGATTTGGAATGTACACAAGCAGTTCACTATCACCAGTACGTAAATGAAGCCCATCGTGAACTTGGAGGTGTTGTGTCCGTGGAACTTCGCAAATGCGGCCAACAATCCTCCGTTATAAGGTACCTGCAGGCATTTCACAGGAAACAGATTGTTCATCGGATAGGAAGATTATTGTCCATTTGTCTGATGTAATGACAATATATATACAGGAACCCAAATAGGAGAAAATTTGCTTGCCTTGTTTCCATAAGCCCAGAATCCAGCGATTGCGAGGGAAAATTGGCTCATGGCGATTAGTATATAAGATATTGTTACTCCTTTCCACATTGGCTTATGGGACGGGTGTTTTGGACTTGAAGGTAATGTTCCCTGCAACAAAAAAATTCCATTTTCAATCGGGTATTGCATAAAGAGCGATGTAAAAGAATACAGAAAAAAAAAAATTAGAAAGAAAGACTCACCTGTATCTCAAGGATAACATTATGTCCTCTGAAGGCAAGAAGAATGATTCCCAGGGCATTCAGGATACTACTGATCTTTCCCATGTCGGAGCTCACCGCCTGATCAGATGGACCGTACGACACGTCGCTGGGCCTTCCCTTTCGGATGGAGAGAACCCAAATCAGCGTAGTGTGTAGGAGGGCCGTTATGGCCCCAACCAGAGACACCCCGGCTACGGAGTTCAGATTGGGTAATTGGGCTATGAGAATTGCTATGCACGTGAAAACCAGGAACCACTCCGCACCGCTCAATGACTTGGCGTGACACGTGGACTCACTATGACACATGGTCTTGAATAAGAGCTCCATGGTCCCACCTCCCGTGATAATCAGAAGTGCACACGTGCCCCCTGATAAGTACATAGTGGGGAATATGGCAAGCAACTTCCCTAGCTTTGCACCTTCATATATAATTACGTAACATTATTATTAACTTTCACAAAATAATAAGTACGGGTAAAGCATTTTCAAATCCAATGGGTAGCATCTTACTGTATAAACATTTATTACTTTCAAAATATATATGTAATAAATACCCTCATAAAAAAGATTAGATAACACATACTATAAGTTACTTAAATATTGCTCATTAAAAAGTGATAAAGTAAGTAATTGATGTATTTTCTTGTAGGTATAAACTATATTTTTAAAAAAATAAATTTTAATGTAAGGTAAAATCCAAATATGTAATATTAAAGGACCGTCAACATATTATATCAAGATTTTGTCTATAGTATCGGTTCCATATATTATTATATCAAGGCATCACCTAACTCTCCTCGAACATTAAAAATTCAACAAGAGGGTTGAAAGATTTCCAAGGTTTATAATTATAATTGTACGAAATTAGAATATGATGAACTTGATATCAGACCTATAAGAGAGCTTTTCTTCTGGATCATTAAGGTAACGAACCGCTAACTTAAAATAAGGAAAATAAAAGGTCTCCTTTTACTAACCAAACGCAGCTATTGCAAGTTGGAGGTATCTGCTGTAGCGGATTCCAGGAACTGATTCGTGCAGTCTGACGAGAAGCCCTATGGTGTAGAGCTGCCACACAAACGCGAGTGACCAACATAGGATGCCCCATGCCCTGCAACCGATGAAATCAGAGGAAATATTATAATAATTATGATTGAGCCAATTAATTAAAGGGATTTCCAGCAGCCTACTTGCATACAAAAATAGACGGCCTCTTGAAGCATATATAATCATGGCCAAAGCTATTAGCGTGGACCACATGAGACGATCCAAAAGAAGATACTTCGAAATATGAATGAATTTGGTTCCAAAAGCTACTTTAAAATTAAAGCCACTTGTTGCTTTGTATTGTTCCAAAAGTCAAGTCGTAGTCGGACGTGACCTTGTGGGATCCTATTTGTGGGACTTTTGCTCAAGGTTGTATGTGGTTGTTTAGAGAGACAGAGCTTCATCGATCGTATGAATTAGTTGTGAATTGAATTCCCATAAGCTTTGAAGTCATTGGTCCTCCTTTTACCTAAGATTACTTGGGGAAGGAGTCAAGAATAAAAGCATTTAATACGGGAGAATAACATAAACTTAGAAGAAACAAAATTTCCTTTTCTGAATTCGAACGTATAATGTAGAGTCAATATTGCTAGAGATTTAAGCAAGCAACAAGATACTAATTCTTGGTACATCTCTTCACGGAGTCAACTAAGAAATATTATCTAGGGAGCCAACTTCTCATAGATCTAAAAGACACGGCCTGCACCGGGCCGGGGCACGGAATACGGATAGAGACTTGAAAGTATCACGTGAAATTGCGTCGTTTTTTGAGCTTTAGGATTGACGTTAATCGCGCCATTGAGGCTAATCGATCATTATAAACTGAGGTTTTGGCAAAATATTAAACTGATCAGCCGTCCTGACTTTAGTCATCAATCGAAGTTTTGGAGAATATTATCTAAAGGTTTGAGTCACGTCGAGATTAGCTAGTCATGTTATACATTATTGATCACATGGTGAATAAGGGATTTAATTTGAGGTTGAAAATTTTGGGTATTTGGTTTTGAGAAATATTATAAAGTAAAGATATGTTATAAGAGTTGATGAAAAAGTGAAGAGAGAGAAGATTTTTAATAAGTATTTACCGTTAGTGTTTTAAACGGCACATAACGAAAGGACATATTTGCTCCTGAATGTTTAACTCAGGGGCATGAAAAATACTTTGTTTACCTCAGGGACATATTTGCTATTACCGCATACCACAGGGGCATGCCATGCATTTAACCCTAACTTTTAATTAGGTTCATATCATCTGGGAGCCAACTAACTAGGAAGCTTCTGGGAATCAAGGGTAGCTAGCAACTGGTTGCGTGACCTCATGATTCTTCAGAATACCCGTGCAAAAAGCAAGACGTAGACTTCTAGGTCTTGAGGGCCGGCC
This sequence comes from Myrica gale, assembly GCA_963930655.1. Lineage (NCBI taxonomy): Eukaryota > Viridiplantae > Streptophyta > Magnoliopsida > Fagales > Myricaceae > Myrica > Myrica gale. Next base: position 7,035,599 of record OZ005606.1, on the reverse strand, counting down.
CCGTTTTACTTACCAAACACGAGAATCTCGCCCGTTTCATGTACAACTCATCCTTTTCTCCTCTTGATTTCATTAACAATGGCTAATCAAGCAAAATAATGATAAAGTAAACAAGTGGGGAAAGATAGCTTACCACCCAAGCGTTGCAAATGCAACAGGAAGCACCAGGGCTTGCATTCCGATCCCGGAGCACAGTGTAAGAACCGTGACAGAGAAGGTGTTGCCATTTCTGGACTCTGTGATGGGAAGCCAAGCTTCTTGTGGATTCTGCTCGAAACCTTGCAAAATTGTTGATGCAGAACTAGTGATATTCTCTATTGAGGGACAAGCTGTGATGGTAATGACTTGCACTAACTCTACTGGGCTCTTGGTACAAATGGTAGGGTTGAGAGGTATGTCGTCTGGGCTGTAATTTGCTTCGACAACAACTTCTCCCATGGCGCCTGTCCCCTCCTCCACTCTTAGTTCAGAATCTAGCTGAATGAAGGCTCTTTAATAGAGCGATGATCTCGACATTTCCGCAGTGGGTGTCGCAATACAAGCGTTAATCGTTGGTGGTGTATGCATTAATGACTCATGGGGCTTAAGGTCCTAAAGGGGCACTACTATATGCCCCCCTATTGTAAAATATATATTATAGAACTTGGAAGAAAATTGTATATGTTTATGCTGAATATTATTCTAGAATGCCCTCTCATGTGTGGTCGACGGGTCTTGTTCTTGATGAGTAGGTTTCATGCAAACCGCAGGAGATATGACTGCAGGATTACATAACAAGCGTGACATCATCATGGTGATATCAGTTGGTGACGCTATGCTCTGTTCACACCTTTATATTCCTTCTTCCGTGTTCAAGGAGATTTGATTGACTGCTTAAAAAAAGTTAGACCATAACATAAGCCCTCGATTTTAATTTGAAGTAGTAAAATATAAAGTGGTCAAAAAAATAAATATTATAAAAGCTATTTTGAGTAGAAAACACGAGGATTGTAGAAGATGGTTGGCCACAAGACATCATCAGTTTGTTTTTTTTTTTTTTTGTCTTCTAATATTAAAAAAAATTGTAAAAATTTGATGAGAGAATAATACTTTTTAGTTTTTAACTTCGAGAACAAATTAAGAGGGGGAATGTGGGAATCACTTGACAAATATGGATGGTAGAGATTTAGAAAACAAACAAGGGGAAGAAAAAGTATCGGGATCTGCAATACCTGGGGTATTGCAGATGGAGCAATTAGGAGAGAGAGGGAGAGAAGGAGGTGAGTTCGACCTGCGTGTAGGCCTCTGCGCTTCCTTGTGAATCTTTTTCGTACTCGACTGATCTTTGCTCGGTGCTTTTTATTATTAGTTTATCTAGATCTCTGTAATTAAGTCTAATGTTATCGGTCATTGCTTTATCTGACTAGCATGAGATTTTTAGTTATTTTTCCAATTTTTTTATGGGATCTTGTTAATTTTTTTTACAGTCTATAAAAATTAGATCAGAGGTAGATTTCTCCTCGCATGAATCTAACTTTTGAAATGCAAACCTTTGAGTATTATTTAAAAAAAAAACAAAAGAACAAAGACCTTTCCACACAGAAATCGGGATAGAATAACATAATTTTTGAGAGGATCATTAGTAGTAAAATGAAAAAAGAAAAGCCTACGAAAATCCTCTTTCTTCAATGTTTGGGTAACTGGAGAGCCACCGCCCACCACTAGCTTTTTTCTTTTTCATCTGCTCTGATACCAAAACGTGGACTCGTCTAGCTCCAAACACAGAATGTAAGTTTATTAGTTTGTTTAGTTGGAGGCAATACGAAGTCTTGGTCGTGTTCTTCTTGTCCGCATTTGAATAGATTCATGAGATATGTTGGTCAACATCGGAGGGAGTTAGTTTGATGCATTGTATATCATATATGTTGCGCGTGCTCAAAGCATGGTCAACACAAACGGAGGGAGTTGGTGGCAGCCAGTCATTCATTTTCCTCTTTTTGAGAAAACAGGCACAAAAAAAACAGGGAAGTCCGACAGGACACAACGGTTAGTATGGCCTCACCCATGATACTCACAAATGTAACAAAGACTTTATTCTACCGGATTTGAAGTTATAGAGCCCGTCACTTTTTTCTCCTCTTTTTATTGATATAGAAATTTCACTCTCGCCTAGAACTTACTGTTCTTTTTTATCATTATTTTTTTTTTTGGTGTTGGGATATTTCTCCTTAAACAAAAGTGAAAAAAATTTGAGAGACGCTGCCCGTTGTTTTCTTTTTGGCCTTGCAGAGTCTAGTTTATGAATATAGGTTATGGAGATTCGAATTCTGATGGATTTGGATTCAAAACAATTGTTCTTCTTTTTCAAGAAGAGACTTGAGAGGGCCTAAAAAAACCTCAAACCTGTGGCCAGTAGAAGGCATCGTATTCACTGGTAATTAATCTGCAGCTTAATTGGATGCTCTGGCGCGTCCTCAAACAAAAGAAGAATTCAAATGAATTACAGCAAAAATTGCACTTTCAAGTTTCAACTGAGCTCGTATTGTCCATCATTATCGGTTTGGTTGATGGAATCCACGAGAGGCCTTGCTGACCATTGGGAGCACAAGAATCATGACCTTTAAGAAAGAGCGATCCCTTTAGTCTGCGATTCAAGCACTCTATAATAATTGCATATTTGTTTAATGTCAACTGGTTGAGGAAGAATGTCAATTGTATTTGTATTCTTTTGCAGTAAAATGACCGAATACACACCTTTCTCCCTTTGTTTCTTCCAATGCTTTTTTTTTTAACTTCGAGTACTGTCATGGTCATTTGCTGCAAATTCGGTTCTACAAGCAGTTGGATCCACTGGCAACAGAACGACCACTTGATAGTTGATTGGATGATCAGGAGAAAGGTGTGTGAAATGACTAATGAAAGTGTCCCCCACACGACTTCTGAAAGGGTTTAGGAATGATGGTTAATGTGATAGATACCTAATGTAAATAGGCCATTCAGCAATGTCTTGCAAGGAGAGCTGCAGGTAGCCCAGGTGTAAGGTCTAGTTTATAGCATTTGTTAAGTAGACCACAACTCATTTGTTTGTGAAGTATCCTATTCCCGCTACAGAAGAAAACATAATCAGGAAAAGGGCTCCCTTATGCACTGATATCTTTTTTTTTTCTTGGTAAACCTTACATGAATGAAAACAACTACGAAAACGAAGTCCAAACCTGCCCTAACAGATGGGCAGGGAGACACAAAACATCAACAGAACCAAACTGCTGACCCTCCGCAGCCCACTTGGCTATAAGATGGGATAACATATTCCTTTCCCTCGGAATCCAAGATATAGAACACTCGTGATAGGAGGAGAAGAATTTCCTAAGCTTTAACACCTGATCTTCGAAAAGAGGTCCTGGATTAAGATCCCCAATAGAAACCAAATGATTAAGAACCAAACAATCAGTTTCAAACTCAACAGCCAACCATCCTTTCTCCACAGCAATATTCGTAGCAGTAACAAGCGCCAAAAATTCTCCAACAAGAGAATTAATGCTGGGAATTTGCTCCGTGTACACATGATAGAGGGAACTTCCCGAGTCTATAAAAGTGAGCTATAACAGCCATCTTGTTTCGCATAGCTACATCTGTAGAACATCTCCAGTGCCCTTCTTTCAGAGGACACCATCCATGGACTGCATCAAAAGCCGAGTAACGTAGCGCTTGAACATGCTTTGTTATATAATTAGCCTCTAAAGAAGATGCAAAAGCAGGCACTGTCCTTCCCCCCCTAATTCAATCAGAGAGGCTTGAAGAATTTCACCTCAATACCAGTTTTCATTACAGCAAACACTCCTGCCACGATCAAAATCCCGCTTAGAGCCATTCCTAACAGCCCTAGGCCCCAGTTAAGCCACCACATGGGACTATACACCTCCGGTTTCTTAATCTTAATCCACATGAAACAAGGGACTGCTAGAGTCAGAGGCAATGAGAACCCTCCACCAAGACTTCCCAGGGTTCCATAAAATGAGATGGCCACGGCCAAAAAGAAGCACAAGAATCCGAACATGATTCGGAAGATCCCCCGGAGCCACCGTGGACATGGCTTGTTCGTCCTGCTGGTATACAGCGACTCCATGCCGTCAAATACCGGCATGGCGTAGATTGGGAAGGAGCATGCCGAGCTAATTAAGATTAACAAGCTTGTTAATTCTAGAACAAATCTTGAGGTATCACGCCCGTGGAACATGTACAAGGCTAGTAGCATCCCACCTTCTTTTGGTATCTGTCTCCAGCGAAACAATTTTGGTTCTTTCATGAGTAAAAAAAGAAGAAGGTAAAGAACAAAGACGAGAAAAAGGACAATTTTAAGAACTTTGAACTTGTGAGGCTAGAGGCAGAGGAATATATTCAAAGCTGAAACAGAGGAAAGTACGTAATACCATATGGCCATACGCCCAATAGCCTCCTATTGCAAGGGGGAATAAGCAGAGTGCAATTACTGAATATGCAGATTTGACACCCTTCCACATTGGCACATGTGATGGGAACTTTTCATTTGAAGGCATGGTAGCCTGCAACAAGCCAAATTTATCGTGTACCATAAGAAGTAACTCGCTTATTTCTTTCCTCCCAATATAGCTTTTCAAATAGCGATATAATATGGTAATCTGCAGATAGATGAACGTTTTTAGGGCTATATATTGAATACCTGTATCTCTAGGATAAGATTGTGGCCTCTAAAAGCAAAAGCAATGATCCCGAGTGCGTTGACAACATCCAGAACCGCAGAGGTTCGCGTGCTTTCTGGCATCGGAGGGTGTGATATGTTAGGCAGTGTACCCTCTGTGACCGGCACCGCCCATAGGAGCGTATAATAGCTCACAGATGAGATGGCCCCCATCAGCGACACACAGCCAATGGAGTTCATATTTGGGAGCTGGGATAAAATTACCGTGCCGCACGTAAACACCAAGTACCAATCCGCAGTGGTTAATGGCCGGGATATGCATATGGTCTCACACAACCTCCCGAAGAATATACTCATGTTGGATCCTCCGACTACGGTCAAAAGCATGCATGTGCCTGCCGATAGATCTATGATTGGGAATAAGAACATCGATTGTGCTATCTTTTGACCTGTACGTGACAGAAAATCACGGGAAAGATTCATTTCTTACTAAGCAGTAGAAATCCCTTAAAAATGCAAATAATCAGAATTCTTTTTATTCTTACTGTCCTTCAAAAAAAAAAAATTGCCAGACAAACTGCCTGAAGAGGCCACTCGTGTAGGATATAATGCTCACCAAATGTTGCACTACAAAGTTGAAGGTATCTGCTGTAGCGCATTCCAGTTTCAGCTGATTCGTGGAGTTGCACGAGCAAGTATATGGTGTAAAGTTGCCACAGGAATGCTAGAGTCAAGCATATGATACCCCATGTCCTGCAGCATCAAACTCAGAGATTGAATTGAGGTTCTTGTGGCTGTGGCCCATAATTAGGTACATCTGACCAAAGTTGCACTGAACATTACTTACCACCCAAGGACAGTGAAGGCAACAGGCAGCAGAAGGCCATGTATTCCAATACCAGAACATAGTGTGTGGAAAGCAGCATAGAACGCATTTCCATCTCTGGACTCGGTAATTGGAAGCCAAGCGTCTTGAGGGCGAGGGTTGAGCTCCATCAGCATGTTGCTCTTATTTATGTTCAAAGCTTCTATGTCATCTATGGCGGAAAAAAACGGCGATGGAGTTGCGGACGAGGAGCTTAGCAGTAGTGAGGGAGGAGTATCCCTCAGAGGCATCTGTGAATTACTATTAATGGTGACGCGTGATCTTGGCATTACCGGAACGGAAAAGGACCTTATTTCCACAATTTCACTCATCTTTCTAAGTGATCTCTCCGCTACTCCGATCCTTTGATCATTAATTAACTCGATCTCAAATTTCTTTGTGGTTCTTCTCTCCTCCCTCGGCCGCACTGATTGCCCAGGCACTTGACATTGGTCTAATATATATATATATATATTGGCCAACGGGCCATGCATGAAAATATAATCACATGTATGTCTAGATATGCATCATATATATGGATCGTGAAAATAATTTGGGATTCTTTGAGTGATTTAAGTGATTATATATATATATATATATATTATTTTGATAAAAATAAATGATTTAATGGAAATATATTATTTTGAAATTATTTTATTAGGCCAAATTTATCAGACTCCCAAAATTTTAGTAGCCAAACAAGCAGCACTCAACTGAGTCCTCGGGTGTGCCAAGTGCCAACCCCCAATTTTTCTCTTACCTCAACCGAAAAAATGTGGGTTGGCGCGTCCCAGGCTGAGGAGTTGGGGTGAATACGTGCACCCAACCCTTCATTAAATTATGTGACATCGTCAGCAGCGACAAATCTGTGAAAATTGATCTAGTTCGTAGGTCTGGACGTGTCTAGTTTGTACCATCAGGACCGAATCCGTTTTCGATAGATCTCACATGGGCTTGACCAAAATTACTAGCACGAGTCCATATATCAAGTTTGCTATTGGTCGGCCGGCGAAAAGTTGGAGGTTTATGATTAACTGGGTCTTTGCTGCCCGACCTAGACAGGCTAGACGGATGGAGAATACTCCAACTTTGGTCCATGGTATGCTATCTATTAATGCGCGAGAAAGAAAAAGAATAGAGGAAAGAAATCTCGGCGCGATTTTAGAAACCATGGGCCGGCGTGCACTATGCTATTTCTGTAAAATCAAAGCTAAAAAGTGCTACATGTACAACCTATTATTATTATTAGAGAGCTTGGTGTCCCTTGTCTTCTTCCTCCTTTCGAGCGGCCTAGAGTAATGGTAGAATATGCTTCCAAGTGATATGGAAACCGCGAACCAATTCAAAGTCAGTTTTGCCTTTTAGCACCGTTTAATTTCATGACCATGGACCAAAGTTAACTCTACCTCTTCAGTTTTTCAGGCTTGTTCTCAGACTTCTGAAAAGCCGATCGAGATCTGGGTCAACAAACCTTAACTAGTATCCTTCAGACAGGGACCTTGTAACCTAAAACCTTCATTGGTTGATGTGCCGGACGGCCTAAATTTGACTATACAGATTAGTTTTTATTCTGTTATCTCCGAGAATATCCATACTCGGATTTGTGATATGTGATATGCTTCCATCTTTTTAATTTCTGAATAAAGTATATCATTTAGCAGAAAAAGAAAAAGGGAAGTATACGTCCATTCAATTGGATGCAGAAGAGAAAGTGTGCCGTTAGGTTAGGTGCAAAGAGAAGACGGAGATCATGGGTTCAAGTCCATTAAACAAATTCAGCAAATCATGTTAGGCCTTCTGTTAAGGCTTAGAACTTGATCTGATTGGGGCCGGCCCTTCCTTGCCCCAATAGGGCTAGGCCACACCACTGTTAAATTAACTTTCAATATCAATAATAGGTAAAAAAATTAAATATGTTACGGATTGATAATGACATAACTTTAGCCTTTATTCCTAACAACTATGCTACTAGCTAGGGCTTGAAGAACTTTATTTGAATACCTGTGTTAATTATAACATACGATCCGGCTGCTGTAACAAGCACACTAAGAGCCATTCCAAGGAACCCTAGCCCCAAATTAAGCCACCACATAGGACCGTATATCTTTGGCTTCTTAATCTTGAGCCACATAAAACAAGGATAAGCTAGAGTTACCGGCAGTGCGATCCCTCCTATTAGACCCGCCAGGTTGCTCAAGAATGGCATGGCTACAGCTGCAAAGAAGCACAAGTATCCTATGCTGGCTCGGAAAAATGTCCCGGAGCCACCATGGGCATGCCTGTTTCTTCCGCCTAACGTATATAGACAAATATTGGCATACCATAGATTTGGAACGAGCTCAGAGTACTAATTATGACCAATAAGCTTGTTAATCCAAGAATAAATCGCGAGGTGTCACGTCCATGGTATGTATACAAGGCTGTTAGCATGCCCCCGTTGGGTGGTATCACGATGCAATTTACAAAAATTGGGAAATGGATATAAAGAGAGAAAATATAGTACCAGTTGACCGTATGCCTAGTAACCAGCTATTGTGATGGGTGGGTATATACACATTAGGGCTGAACAAAACTGGACCGGACCGCAAAACCGGATTGAATTTGCGGTCCGATCCAGTCTTATTTTTTTAAATCCGGCTCATGCCTTTTGACAAACTGGTCCGGACCGGACCAGATTTTTTAATACAAATTACAAACTTAAAAAGTTTAGTTTTAACCTAAACTAAAATTCTACATTTTTATATGTTCTCCCCATTTAAAATTAATCTAAAAAATGAAAAAAAATGAAACCGGTCCAAATCGTATTTGGCTGGATCGGATAAGTGGTTCGGTCCGGTCCTCTATATAAGCACAACCGAAAATCCTGTCCGCTGGATTTTCGGTCCGAAAACCGGACCAGATTTCCAGTTGTGCAGCCCTAATACACATTGCTACAAGTATATACAGACAAGATTTCCGGTCCAAAAATGCATACTCAGTTGTGCAGCCCTAATACACATTGCTACAAGTATGCATTTTCGAACCGAATTTCTAATTATGCAGCCCTAATAGACAGCGCTACAAGTATATATATATATATATATATATATATATATATATATATATATATATATATATGCATACTTGACACCCTCGCTCACTGGGACGTGTGATGGGTGCTTTTCGCTTGAAGACATGGTGTCCTGCGACAAACGTTCACAATATTTAACCCATATCACAAAAGTGGGAATACGTACAAAAGACCAGACCATGGTATCAATGGGCTTCCCAAGAAAGCCCAAGTTATACAAGAACGAAGTGGGCACTAAGCCCACACTACTAAGATAGGGCCCATATGCCCAATCCTCAGGCCACTGAGACAGGGCCAGAGGTGTAAGTGAACGGTGGTGTCATGAACAAGAGGAGTATCGATTACAACAAAGTCAACATCTTCGGTACAGAGATCAATATATCTGATAAAACACACACAGTAACGTGTGAAGAAGTCTAAGACATCAATATAATGGAATTGGTCAAACTTCAATTTCTATCATAACCTGGGTGGTTCCTGTTGTGAAAAAAATTATAGGATTTTAGAAAAGTTATAAATATTTATGTTTAATAGTATTTTATAGGTGTTTGTGTAAAGTGGAGACAGACATAATTTGATGTAATTGTTTAATTTAAAAATATTGGAGTTATGTAAAAAAGTATAGAGAGAAAATTTGTGTTAAATAAAAAAAGTAAAAGTTGTTAGAAATTGTGTTAAATGTATTGATATTTGTGTTTGAATTCTTGAGATATTCGGTAATAATTTTATAAATGAATTTAAATTCTAAAAAAAACTTGAAAACGAAAGTTACTTAGGATTTTCTCTTTATTTGATAAAACACAGACAGTAACGTGTAGAGAAGTCTAAGAGATCAATATAATGAAATTGGTCAAACTTCAATTCCTATCATAACCTGATTTTCTCTTTATTTGATAAAACACACAGTAACGTGTGGAGAAGTCCAAGACATAAATTGTTCACACGGGTTCTCACATGGAGAACAAAATAAAAAATTCTCCACATGACAAATAAGATACCAAATTGCTATGCAATGGCTTACCAGTATTCCAGTGGCCCAGAAAAGGAAAGAATAAAATTGAGTAGTTTTAACAACTATGCCTCTAATTATCATTTACCTGTACTTCAAGTATAAGATTGTGGCCTCCGAAAGCGAAAGCAATGATCCCAAGTGCATTTAGGGCACTAAAAAACTGAGTAATCTGCGTCTTTGCTTGCACTGGCTTGTAAGTCAAAAGGGGCAGCCTTCCCTCCGCCACTGAGACGGCCCAAATCAGCGTACAATAGCCGAAAGACGAGATAGCTCCTACCAATGAAACCCCGGCAATGGAGTTCAAGTTCGGCAGCTGAGACAAAATTACTGCGGTAGATGTAAACACCAAGAACCACTCCACAGTGGTTAGTGGCTGCTGGCGCAAGTGGCCACTTCTCCGCACACAGTATGGAAGAACAGCTTGGATGTGGAAACGGATTGCCTTCGAAGGCAAATCCGTCCGAATTACCGAATGGACGAAGTTTTAGCCATCCAACGGTGGAATTACCGAGGGGCGGGACCCACACCTGCCCGAGCAGCCACTGCTAGGGCATTTTCCACCGTTGGATGACATTCGGTATTCGGAGGGGGATTGCCTTTGGAGGAGGCAATCTGTTCCCCTTGGATGTACCCTCCAACGGTAATCAGGGGCATGCATGTCCCTGCTGATAGATCTAGGATTGGGAATCCAGCGAACAACTTCGCTAGCTTGCCGCCTGAAAGAATGTATATAATCGGGAGATGTTGTAAATTTAGGAATGACAAAAATACTTAAAAAGAGTAACCAAACCTTTTGTTTGCTTTGATACATTTTTAACGTAATAAGATTTTAATCACGAGGCCGGTTATTGTGTGAGTTTGTGAGTGGATGAGTGAGATTAGAAGTTGAGAAATCTAATGGCTGACAAAATGTCACGTCAATTAATGAAGCCGAGTCGATTGTGTGGGTCGGGTTCGTGGGTCGGATTCATTAATTGACGTGACATTTTGTCAGCCGTTAGATTTCTCAACTTCTAATCTCACCCGTCCACTCACACAATAGCTTTACTCGCACAATAACTTTTGTCTCTTAATCACAGTAGGATATGTTTATATATTGACGCTGTTTGATGGGGAAAGTAAGGTCTTTGACACAAAATTAAGAAGATCAGTTGTTAAGCAAGAGTTTTTAGACATTGCTCGAATTTGTTGTTCTAATAGAGTAGCGATTGAAGATAAGCATTGAAAGCTTACCAAACGCTGCACTAAAAAGTTGCAGATATCTGTTGTAACACAGGCCGGTTTCAGTTGATTCATGGAGCTTCACCAGCAGGAATAAGGTGTAAAGTTGCCATATGAAAGCTAGAGTCAAGCTTATGATTCCCCATGTCCTACAGGGGTTCAGTTATTATCATAAGCTTCTTACCGTTATAAGCATTCTAAGCACGGTCTGAATTTGCTTTCAACAATCTAAGGGTGAGAGCCATGCCACGTCATTAAATGAGTTCAACCCATTGAAATCCGACCAAGACCCGCCTTTCACCCGTTCTCTTCTCTCGATTTTCTTTTTCTTTCAGACCTGCCTTTCATTCGTACGTTCTCTTTCTCTTGAATTTTTTTTCCTTCGTTCCTCTCACAAAATTCCAAATCGCAGAGCATTGTCCAAGATTTCATCCCCCAGAAACTCCATTTTTTCAACTCTCACGATTTCAGCCCCCAGCTCCCATGATTTTAGCCATTGTCTAGGATTTTATCTCCCACGATTTCAGCCCCAAATCGCAGAACAGGCACCTCCCACGAATTCAGTCATCGTCCACAATTTTAGCTCCCACGATTCAGCACCAAATTGCATAACAAGTGCTGACGATACAAGTTATTTAGTTGACAATAAAATATATTAAATAGTTAAGGGATTTAATGTTGAACTTTCTGTTTAGCTTTTAGATTCTTTGGGATTTACGTTAACCAGTGGTAGTGATAGAGTTTTACCTATTTACCTATTTGTTTTTTTTTAGTTACGTAACTTTAGTGTTTTGTCTGTGCATTTTTCTACTTTTCAATTTCTTTGTCCTGATTCATAACTTTTATTATTGGAGTTACCAAGTAGAGTAGGTGCATTATTGGAGCTATGGAAGATGTTGAACAAGTTATTTTAATTACAATAAAAGTAAAACAAAGTGGTGGAATTATGATAATGATTGAAGTCAGCGTCCCAATTAGTTAAATTTTGAGTAAAAACTATAGTGTTACTGCCATTATTTATGAGTTAAATTTCCCATGAGTTTTTACATAAATAGATAGCAGGACACTATGCATTCACTTGTGTAAGACCCAACCAATTCTTCCATGATTTTTGAATGATTTGTTGGAATTCGATTTTAGAATAGTTATTAACTTCCTTGTTGTATTTTAGTTTATGATGTAACTCTTTTTAAAGCCTAGGCATGAGAAATAATTATTTCACATGTATCTTGCAAGACTAATTTTTGGATCTCGGGTTAATTTGTATTTGGATTATAAGGGAATGATATGGCTGCAATGGAAGGGATCAATTTCAATCTCAATAGGCGAGAGTCTAGTAGTACTTGGAACCCAGAAGGTAAGTTTATTGTCCTTCATTTGAGCGGCTTAAATAGTATAACGACTTGTTTAATCATTTTTTTGGTTTGTACGTGCAGGTGATATGGTAAAAGCTGATAACGGGAAGATAGTAGATGTTTGGAGCCTAGAGTGGAAGGATGTCGAGCATGCATACGACTGGTACAATCAGTATGCAACAGTCAAAGACTTCAGTATTCTTAAACAAGCTGACTTCAAGCATAAAGAATATGGGTATTGGACAAGCAGAATTTTTGTTTATAGTAAAGAAGGGACGAAAAAAGAAAAGGATTTAAGTATGCCGGTGAAGCGGGAGCGACGAAATACGAGATGTGGATGCCCTGCAAGGTGTACTTTTCAGCGGCAGTCTAGTGGAAAATATTGCATTTTCGAATGGTATCCGAAACATAATCATGAGTTGGCGACACCTACAAAAGTTCATATGCTCCGTTCTCAAAGACAAATGACCGAATTGCAGCGTGCGGAGGCTATAGCAGCAGATAGAGCAGGCATTCACCCTAGATTGACCCATGACTTGATGGCAGTGCAAGTTAAAAAGACAACATGTGGGTTTTACTCATCAGGACTACATAAATTATCTGAATGGTATAAGAAGTAAGACAATGGAGGTAGATGTAGCCGGTGTTCTTCTTAATTGGTTTGGTGATCAGCTAAAGAAAGATTCTGAATTCTACTTTCGGGTCATGATGGACGAATAAGAACACATTACTAATATCTTCTGGTCAGACTATGCCATGCAAAATGACTATATGAAAACCAAAGTTAAGACCACATTTGTTCTCTCTCGTACAAAAAAGTTTGACTTGGTGATGGATGCAATAAATGCTGAACACAAATAGTATGGTCTTTTACGTTTGGAATAAACTATTATAATTGTGTTTCCTTTAAGTTGTATTTTAAGTTGGGACATTATAGGTTTTCTGGAATGTATACTTGTATTTAATGTTCCAAGTTTGTGGTACTCTTCTAACCTTGTGCTATGGGTCGAAATGGTAACTAGCTTGTATTTTGAAGCTATGCTCCCCACGTTTGTTTTGTTGTGTACAAAATTGGTAAAGTTTCTGGACCACAAATTAATATTGAGAGGAAACAGAGCATTTTGATTAGCATTCCCAACCTTTGCTGAAATTTAAGAGGTGTGTAGGTGAGGATAGTAGGCTCATGCTTTCTAAGAGGACCTTCTTTCATCTAAACATCTTATGACCACTAAATCAAGCCAGTAATAGCATTCTTAGTCTTCATAAAGTTGATTACGAACACTGTAATAATTATTCCTCTATGTTTCGCTATAAAGGCAAATATTTCATCCAAATTTAAACATTAGGCGGGTCATAGAAATTCAATTCCACAGTTAAATAGTGATAGAAAAATAATCTTGATAGCTAGCAGAGCAATAAATAAATAAATAATGAAGAAACACCTCACAGTTAATGTAAGCTGTTGTAATGCACCACCCATGAAATCCCACGAATGAGTGGTGTGCAGCCTTCGTTTCGAATTGGGAAACACCAAAACAATGCCAATTATCTCTGCTAACAATATTTCATTCATATAGCCATTAATCTCTGATTCTATATACAAAAGCAAGAGATTTTGGAGAACGTTCTTACTAGAAATATATATTGTCAGCCACATATTCTGCGATTTGGGGCTGAAATCGTGGGAGGTGGTTGTTCTGCGATTTGGGTCTGAAATCGTGGTAGATAAAATCGTGGACAATGGCTAAAATCGTGGATGACTGAAATCGTGGGAGTTGAAAAAACGGGTCTTGGAATTTCTGGGGGATGAAATCGTGGACAATGCTTTGCGATTTGGAATTTTTGTGAGAGGAACGAAGGAAAAAAAATTCAAGAGAAAGAGAACGTACGAGTGAAAGGTGGGTTTGAAAGAAAAAGAAAATCGAGAGAAGAGAACGGGTGAAAGGTGGGTCTTGGTCGGATTTCAACGGGTTGAACTCATTTAATGACGTGACATGGCTCTCACCCTTATATTGTTGAAAGAAAATCCAGACCGTCGCTACCTTCACTTAGAATGCTTATAACGGTAAGAGCTTATGATAATAACTGTACCGGTCCTACAACGGTACATCCAAGCATTTAATTAACCAACCAGTTCAACCACGTAATACTAACTACATGCATCATGGAGACACTTGACAAGCTATATATATATTTAGAGTAACCAAGAAATTACGTAAATACCACCCTAGAATAGTGAAGGCAATAGGAAGCATTAGGGCTTGAATCCCAATTCCAGAGCATAGACTATGGAAAGTAGCGTAGCGTGCGTTCCCATTTCTGGAGTCTGTGATTGGGAGCCAGGCATCATGAGGGTCAAGCTTTGTAAGATGGAAAAGTCTCCTAATTGGGCTCGCCAAAGGAGTAATAAATTGTACTGGTGTTCAACGAGATTTTGGGGTCGAGGATTTCGGGGTTTTGGATGTTGTGATTTCAGTTTGTACAAGGTCGTCGACGGAGAGGAGTGGTGAACAAGCTAGAGACGGGGAGTGAAACAGTGAGGGAGGAGCTGAGATAGACGGATTTTTTTTTAAAGCAAACCTTAAAACATATATTAAAATCCGAGAACTTGACAACTGGTAGAAAACAAAGAAAGCCTTAAAGGGCCAGTGAAAAATCTAATCAGACCCGAAGGCCCTACAAGCTTAGCAAAGGGACAAAAGCCCTCGAAGAAGGGGAACATAAGTCCCGGAACAAGCCGGATCCAACAATCCGAGTACCAAAGCGACAACAAGTGTCTAAGACCCAAACAGACCACAATGGTCGAAACCCAAACACAAAGGGCCACAAAGGCCGGGATACAAGCACACAAAGACCACAAAGGTCGGACAACCTACACAACCACCGCGCAAGGTGGCGGCGGCTTCCACCGGAGGAGGGACGGACGAAGCGGCGATTCGACTCACATGAAGAACTTTTCATGCGTATACCAATTGCAAAAAGGAGAAATAACATAGAAGTTCCGAATAGCCCAAAACAGCGGCGGCCAAGGTTGAGAAAAATATTTGAAACAGTCCAGGAGATAGGAGCATATAAGAGCTCCAAGCGAAAGGTAGAAAACGACAAAGAAAGTGGCTAAAAACCAAGCACGTGAGGAGCATGCGCCTCCATGTGGGCGGCGCGTGGAGGAGCACGCGGCGGCCGGTCATCACCGAACCGATCTGGAAGGAGAGCCCGACGTCTGATCTGTCCATCTGTGGTGCGCGTGTCCTTCCTAGATCTGGCCACCCTTCTCACCGGAGCAATAATACCCAAAAAGAGGCCAGAAACAAAGGAAAAAGCATAGGAACCGGCCATAGAAAGCTTGGCTAAGGGAAGAGAAACCAACGGGAGGAGACTGAAACGACTAGAGTGAGAAGCAGAGGCTTCTCTCTCTAGCGAAAAATAGTTTAGTGTAGCTGAGATAGGCGGACTTGTAGCAACAGAGGCAGGTCTTGGGGTTGATGGGTTTGAACTTATTTACACAACTTCACCGACCATCTCTCTTTATTCACTAGTGTCTCTCTGTTGGAGAGCTGATACCTTCCCCTCCTCACCAGAATCCCTTCATTGAAATGAAAATTTATTTATAGCTAGGTCGTGCATGCAAATGATGCATTCGATCTGACTTTTGGTCTTTAAACAAATATAGCATAATAGACGCGCGGCGGATATATGTTTTAATTAGCCTCGGTGAATAATCCCACTTCGAGGTGCGTAGTATTAGAATTTACATAATATGTGAAAGGTGGGTCTAACTCAACTCCAAAAGACGCCTTGAGGAGTGAGAGATGCCACAATCTTATAAGGAGCACATTGACTAGTTTCTCTAGCAATGTGGGACTTCCAACACGCCCCCTCACGTGTGCCGGGAGGACATTCAAGCCAACACGTGGAAACGGGTGACGGTGGATCACAAACTAGGAACCTTGCTCTGATACCATATTAGAATTTACATAATATGTGAAAGGTGGGTCTAACTCAACTCCAAAAGACGCCTTGAGGAGTGAGGGATGTCACAACCTTATAAGGAGCACATTGACTAGTTTCTCTAGCAATGTGGGACTTCCAACACGTAGGCCAAATAAATTTTTTGCCATCAAATTAAGGTCGAGCTTGATCATATATCCAAAAAGAACATGTACGAAAACGACTTGGCAGCTACCAGCAAGAATGATTGAAGGCTACAGCAAATGATTAAGGCTTATCTCTATAGGGTGTACACATGACTACAGATTACCGTGCGCTGGTCATGATTACCAATTTACCAGGCCTCTCCAGAAGTTTTTGCCCTTAATCTGTAAGGAGGAAAACGTGCAAGATTGATGGCGATTTATTTACAAGATTAATATTGTACTATACAATATGCAAGCAGGTCAGCGCAAAGCCAGATAGATCAGCCAGATTCTGAGAGCAATATGGTAACACAGATATTTGTTTATGCATGCATGCAGCAGTAGAGGAAAAATGCGAAGAAAACTAAGAGCCAACAGTGCCAGACAGGACTCACGCGACGTACGTACGTGGAGTTTCTGTTTATGCTTTAATTAACTTGCCTCTTTCACTAGGTCAATGAGTTCACTAAACCAAGGTGCATATCTTTTACTAGTTTTATTTTGGAAACGTAATTCAAGCCTTCTAATAGAAAAACTTGAACCAGTCATGCAATTCGCAGATTTCTTCTACACTAATATATTCTTGATTTCCTCCCCTTTTTAAACTCAAATTAATGAGATTAGAGTAGACATCAATCCAATCTAAGACTCCATTGTCAAACGGAGCTAGCACGCAATATTGTCGGCTTAATTACATTCACTTTGGCTTTTTATAATTAGCTCATTTGTCACATTTAATAATATTTAAAATCGGCCACAAATATAAGGAGCTCTATGTTGCCAGCTAGATTTGGACCAAGCACGTACATTGTATTATATATATATCCTCGCCGTTTCTTGAATAACAAGTTTTTTGACAGACAAGATCAGTTGCTTGTTATGACATGTGTCTAGTTGGCCTACCACCGATGAACGCTTCTGTTGTGCCGGGATTCATGGCAAGCAAAACCACGTGATGGTAGGGCGTAATCTTTGTTTGGATGGTTGTCGTGTAATTTTTTTTTTTTTGGTATTTGACTAAGAACACAATAACACATGCAGGTACATGAAGGGGCCGGCACGTTATAATTTCTTTCAGCGAAGTCATTTAACATGATAGCTACTTCTTTTCAGATCCCCTTGCACTAGCGTTGCACAGTTGCAGTAACCATGGGTCATTAGTTGAGTTGAGACAGAGAAACTTTACCGGCCGGATCTATATATATGTTCTGGGAAGACTAGCTACCAAGAAGAAATATATATGTGCATGGTTCAAACGAGCCTAATAAACTCGAATTAATTTCTTGATAGAGATTAAAGCAAAATAATATTCATTCAACTCGACTAGTTATGGCTAAAAAATTTCCATATTCAAACTGCGTTTTCTTTGGTACCCTAGATTATATAATTATATTGGTTGGATATATGGATTCCGAAGCAATAATATTTATGGATTATGACGGCATTACATGGTGCTTTCTATATTTTTACGGATCGAACTGATAAAATAAATTTCTATTTTATGTTATAAATGATAGTTACTAAATTTCCCTGAAACGACAACCAAACATTGAAGATATTGTTGAAAATTTTCATGAATTATCGTTATGTACAAAATAAACATTTGGAAAATTATGAAGCTCACTTTGCTTCAGAAGCTACAGATTAGCATTTGTTGGTGAGGGATAAGTAGATCTGGAGGGAGATACAAAGATGATGGACAGCAACAAGTAGCTATGCCCATGACCAATGCTTTCTCCAGATTTTTGGCTATGTTGAGTTGGATCATAGCAACTGCATACTCCATAGACGCTGCATCACACGGCAACGTGATAGGCCCGTTTCCTGGGAGACCAAATTCTTCTTCTGCCATTCTAAAGAGCTCCTTGAAGAATTCCTTGTTAAGATATTCTAGAGGAAGCACGAAGCGTCTTTGGTCAGCACTGTACACAACGAAGTGACCCTTATCAGCGATCCATGACTGCATGTTGCAACCGAGATCTGCATCCTCACCTTCAGTGCCTTTTGGGTATGTGATTCTTTTTCTCTTAATATTAGCCTGCGTTTGCCACTTCCTTGCCATTCTGATGAGCTTTTTAGCACTGACCATCTTGTGATCACTGGATGTGGAGGGAAATTTGAGAGTGAAGAAGAAAGGAAGTCTGTTGTTGTGCTGGATCCAAGGCAATATAGATTGGTACGGTTCTTTTTTATCTGTCTGGACATCCAAACCTCTCCTTATGAACTTGAGTCTGGTTTGTATTCCTTTTTAAACTTTGGGATTGAATTCCTGCCGCTTACTGCCATATGCACACCTAACCAATGACCATACCTCAATAGTAGCGGTGAACTTTTGCTTTTAAAGATTTGTTTGCAAGATATTAATTGCCTCTTTTTTCAATGGTTATTCTTAAACCATGATACTTCCATGACTAAGATTAGACATGTCATCATTCTACCTGATTATGATCACTAGCAGATCGAGGATTGTACCTTTTTCTGATCTTTCAGAACTAAGAACTTCCATTGTGTTGTTGAATGTCAATGGCACATACACAAAAAAAGTCAGGATCTGTTTTCAAATTGCATCGTGCTGAAATTGCATTATATATATATATATATATCATTGACAAAGTAAGTGTAAGTTGTTCAGAACTGCAGCACCTCGCTGGATTAACACGAGTATGTACTACTCCAAGGCAATGATAAAGGCCATCTCTTGGCAGCCCCAACACCTCTTCAGACAATTGACGCTAGATTCTGAATTCGTTTATGTTGAAACATTGTCGGTATTAGAATTTAGAAAGATAGTCGGCACCGATATTTGGCTACAAATTTCAAGTTGCACTTAGAGCATCCTTCGGCATAACAAGAATTGGAAAGTATAGAAAAGGAGAATTGAATTGGAAGTTGTTTTGTTTAGAAAAAAGAATTGGAAGTTGTTTTGCCTTGTCTCATTTACGATTGTTTACAATTGTTTTATACACAGTCAAAGCTAACTACCAGCAAGTATCTAGGGACAAGGGTATTTGAATTCAAATTTGAAAATACAAATTTAACTAATATTATCTCTTTGTTTCATAGGACCGGATAGGATCCTCCTCTTTGTCAGCAACTGTTTTGACTTCATTGACTGATTCTTCAACAGAAAGTAAGCAGACACATAGACTAGCTGTTATTTTCTTCGCACCAAGTCCTCTAATAGATCGTTTAACCAGCGGAACTTCATGCAATGTTGTGAGCAGAATCAAACAAAAAAAGCAGAGAAACGTTATATATATTCGTCACAAGTCACAAATGCCAAATTGCGGCTGTATTACAAAATTTGAAGGCTGTACACAACGTATACATTCGTATAGGTCATTTAAAATTTCATCTACTTGAACGATTCAGCAGGCAGAAACAAGCAGGTTTTGGCCGGCATGTCCTCGATGGGAAGCAGAAACTGATGAGCAGCGCCTGGTAGCAATGGAATTGAGCAAAGTTTTCTCCAAATGGTTAGCTGCACCTTCACCTCTCTGGACGAGCAAGATTACGTGATTCATGAAGACTGCATCACATGGCAACGTGATAGGCCCGTCAGTTGGTTGGCCAAACTCCTCTTCAGACTTCTTGAAAAGATCTAGGAAGATGGGATTGTTCAGATATGCCAATGGCATCTCAAAACGCCTCTCATCTGTCGTGTAGATAACGAAATGACCTTTTTTAGACACTGCCGAGGTATTGGAGCCACCCACTTTCACAGTTCCACTTCCATTTGTGCTTGGAAAAGTAACTCGTTTCCTCCCTATGGCAGCTTTCTTCTGCCACTTCCTTGCTATCTTGATGAGCTTCTTGAGGCTGATCATGCTTACTCTCTATGCTAGAGATGGAAGATTTTGAGCAGGAAGAGATAAAATTAATACTTCTGTCCTGATTGAAGCCCAAACCCAGTGGGTTGCTTATATATTCACAAGGTTTGGGACACACCATTTTATGTCGCTCTCCATATGTTGGGATTTCCAGAACAAAAGCATGTGATTAGGTTTGTATCATTGGCAAATGTATGGTGGGCGAAACCATCTATATATGTTTGGCAGCTAATTTAGCACGGAGTGAACAATTTATGGAGAATCCATCCCCTTTGCTACCAAATGTCTTCTGGTTTAAGGACAAGGCAGGTCCTACGAGTTTGGCTGGCATATATATTCATAATCATCAAGGCTCCACGAAAAACAGGGATAGATACAGATCACAAGAAATGGATCGTGTTGTAACTCATACCAGAAAATAATTGAAGACCCATGTGGTTGTACCCTAAGAATGATGTTTGGAGGATTAGGCATTATTTTTCCTTGCAGAATCATGTCTGAGGAGAAGAAAGTATTTGAATGGAATATGTGTTTTTTTTTAAGGAAAGAGGACAGTATTTCCGAATTTCATTAAAAAATCTTTATTTATGGCGGAAGAATATTGTGCTTACATCTAATACCAAACATGTCTCTTAAAGGACTTACAAGGACATCAAAAGGTTAAATTCATTGGTTAAACTGACTAAAAACAAAGGTGGAGGGAACAAAGTTTTTCACAGGTATAAATATGGCAGACAGCTTCATGCATCGTGTAGGGAAACAACCTCAAGATTATCGGATAAGGGTTTCAAGACGGAATCCAATACAAAGATTTTGAAGATGGGCCAAAGGCCCGATACTGCACGCGACAAGCCTTACAAATAATAAAGATGCTGGTTTGTCATGGAGCCCACTCCAAAGATCTTCAACTAAAATAGGCAGTGGCCCAAAAGGCCACAAAGAACAGCCCTTCTTGCATGAAAGAGGAAGAGTGTAGACCGAAGCGGAAAGGTCATCATTCAAATGGACTCTGTTAGGACCTAATGATAAACCCAAACACCCGTAATCCAATTTTTCTTTTGGAATTACAGATCGTCTTCAGAATCTGATCGAGTCACAGGGGCTGATTACAGTCTGTAATTCCAAAATTCCTCGAGTCTCTACCTCCCTCCACCTTTTGAATTTTCAAATATTTGATCCAAGATAAGAGGATAGCATTCTTTTTCCAAGTTAAGAGGGTATGAGCGATACTTGTTTAAGCCTCTTCTTTTCTTCTAGTAGAGAAGACGAGAAGAAACACAAAAAAAAAAATCACTATTTATCAATCACGAGACCCGATTATGTGAAAACTCTAACCAGCTAACAAATTTCCAGAAAAAAAAATCTAACCAGCTAACAAATGGGAGAATCTCTAGACAACCCATGAAAAGCTCATTGTGCATAGTAGTGATACATGAACCGCACTTCCACCCACTCTGCGTGAAGTATATAGCATCTGATGACATGAGATCCACATAACAAAAGCATGAGTTTAGATCGAAACCCATAGAATCCTGTGAACCAAAACTAGGTGCTCATGTGGGTTTGTACCACCCTAAGAGTGAACGGTACAATGATAGATTGCTGGTTGATAACTAGACAGTCCTCATAAAAAAGCCCCTTTTTTCCAGACAGTATTGTGGTTCCTATTAACTAATCGTTTGTAACCCACCTTCGACCTCTGACCTGATACCCACTATAACTTTGGTCACTGCTGCTCTCTCCTCCACTTTCTGCACTAGTATATCCGGATTTCCGGCGGTGCTTCTTTCCCCTCGCAACCCCACTATCGCTCATGCTCCCAATTAATAGGGGGTCATCTATACCACGAATCACCCTCCTTGTCGGTGATGAACTAGAAATGCTACTATCATCTTTCATTCTTCTTTTAGAGATCTTATGCAACTTTTCACTGAACTTTGTGATCCCCTTCTCCATGGGTTCCACTGCTTGGGTTACTGCAAACTTCACATCGTTCACAATCTGTGTAACAGATAAACAACAGATTCAGCAATGAAAATAAGCATGGAAAATAAAGTATAATAGACAAAAGATTTGACCAGCATGCACAAACACATCCACAAGAATAATCAATGTACCAACGTTCATTTCCTCAAATCCCACACCCGTCTAAAGAATTGATGCTTACAACATAAATGATGCCATCTAATGACCATTTAGTACTGAATTAATTATGATTATTATTACCAAAAGTAATACTAAACCTATAAGCAAGTTTGAGTTTTCCAATCAGTAGTGATTAGCTCCAAGAATTCTGTGAAACTATTTGTAAGATACAAGAAAACATACATGTCCCCCACCGCCGATAACAACATCCTGAACACTTTCTCTGATAGTCATTCCACTCCTGACCTCGATGTCAGGCTGACGAAGGCGCAGCTTTGTGGGGCGTTCGCTGTCTCTAACCTCCTCAGGATCCAAAGGACAGTCAACAGATGCATAGTCACCAAGAACTGAAATACTTCCAGGGAAATGGTCTCCCATGAGCTCATAAGGTGTTGCGGGAAATACATATAAGTGAACAACGGAAGCAATGGCCATCTGCGCTGGATAAATATATAGACATGGTAAACTTCCATATTTTTGCATATGAATTATGGATATTATAAAATGACTTTTGGCAGAAACAGGAAGAGGGACAATAGTTATCAGGGCAATGAAACCATCGCATGTCCATTGCACTTCCCACTAGACATCACACAGACCTGATGAGTCAAATACTTGATAGGAAAAATGTTGCCCTTGTATTTAACCTAATATATCCTCTATAGTGAAGCAATGAACAGTCAATCTACCTGGATCATATCAGCATAATCCAAATGATAGTGCACAAGTTGAGGATCCATCATAAAGGACTTTCAGTAACAGATACCTCCCACGAACTAAAAATATGACAAGAAATGTGTGACACTGGAATGATGGCGCCAGATGTCATCATAAATAAAAGAATAACTATGAGCTATTGTCTATATTTTTTTTTATAAGTAAGCTATTGTCTATTGTTAGACTGAGGGTCCGTTTGCAATCTAAAATTTCACAAAATTTTACACCCTCTCACAATAAAATACTACAATATAATCTCTCTCTCCCATCAAATCATAACTTTTCACTACAAAAAATATAAAAAATTACATCTCTCTTCACTTTTTCACTAAACCCAATACCTAAAATTTTAACAACACAAAAATTTTACAACACAAACCCACCCCAAGTAACGTGACGATGCCCCAGTTGAGCAACTGAAACTTCCATAAGTAAGACAATCCAACCGGGATTCACAACTTCCTCTTATAATTCATCAGTTATGGGGAAATCTATAACCAGATCTGCAGTTATAGTTAAAATCACTTGCCAAAGAAACAAAGAAGCCAGTGGAAGACAACATCTACCTCTATACAAATGATGAAATCCTGAACGCTTGATTTAAACTGCAAAGCTTGAGCTATAGGACTCTTGAACAAACCAAGGGCATAGAGAATAGCAATTGCCACACCTTGCCACCAAGTCAAAAATACAATTGATTTAAATGTCAGAAACTTGGGCAGTGGCTTTATGTGTGCCAATTCATCCTTCGTAATTGTGTAAAATTGAACTAGACAGTACAAAGCCCATGACTGACTGAAATTTAGAACCACGGCAATATAAGGGTACCTACAACAACAACAACACCATCATCAACAACAACAAAAGGCAAAACAATTTAAAACAAAAATTCAAAGGCTAGGATGACTAGATATATGTTGAGATTCCCTATATACAAGTTAATGTTTCCAACTCAATTCTAAGAACAGCAACATACCATAGACTAATAAGAATAGAGTACACGAAACAGAAAGATAAACCACAAGATAACAGAACACCATACACATATTGTCTTCCAAGTATAAAAACATCACCTGAAGCTTATAACTCAAGTCAAAAGTATGGTAATTTAATAGTAGCATCAAAAAGCAGCACAGGCAGTTGAGAAAACCGAACTCCACCTCATGCAACTTCCTCTGATTCAATGTCCAATATTCTCTCAAATACTTCATTAAAACGCACAGTTTAGTCTAAGTAACAAAACCTTGCAACCCACTTCTGGTAATCAAACTTGGTTACCTTTCAAATATGGTCTGACGGAGATATTTATCAAAGGTCTATAGCAGTACTGAAATAATGTTTAGCCAATCATCTCTAGTTCCAATCAGAAAATGTAAACTAACTTGAACAGGTAAAAAAAACTTGTTTGAAAAGCCAAATGTTGTAGGAACCCTGAATACGAAAGTATTAAAAGCACCATTGTTAATTCAGCAAAACAGTTCACGATGTTGAAAGATTGTTTAGTTACCACTCACATCCAACCCCACAAAAGGACACTCATTTATCTGATTTGCCACCTATTAAAACATGAGGGTTAGTCAACAACTTGGACTGAGGAAAAAGAAGATTCCATGATACAATATAAATTAATACAAACAGACAATTCCACATGGAATAACGGCTGAGGAAGCATCTATCTCAGGATACCTCCTAACCAATTAATAAATTAAATGCATGAATGCACAGGAAATGCAAAAGAATTAAGGTGTGATGGTTTTTCATAATGAGGCACAAGTAAAGACTGATAGATGCTTAATTAGCAAGAAATGAATTACCCTAGAAAAACACATAGACAGCAAATAACCCTGCACAGTTACTTCAACATGGGAAATGATGCAGATACTACTAATATTTTCAGCTACACTGATTTAAGAATCTCTTACCCACATCCCCATTTGAATTCCCCGTCACAATATACGCCAAAGGCTTCAAGGATTACTGCTAAAATAGCACTCAGAGTCTTTATTATCATCTGTCAAGAAAAAACTCCATTTTGTTTACTACAAATGGAAGGGACTGAAGAACAACAACCAGGCTATGAAGCTGCTGAGAGACAACAAAACATACATATTGGATTATTCCAATTTTGATAATTTGGTAAAACCATTGGCCTAGTTTCCATGGCTTCACGAAATATTTCATTGGAAAAGGATGCTTTACGATTCCTCTTTCATGACTGTGTTCCAATAGGGGGATCTTAGAACTTGCACGTCCTTCTCTTTCCATAAACTCAATTGCCCGCTCTTCCCCACCTTAAAAGGAGGAAAAAGAAAAAAAATAACAAGAAAGATATTTAACCCGGGGGGAAATAACTGTCACTGCAATAACAACCAGAGTAGTGGAACTAACAAATCTATAATCTATAATTACCTAAACCTCCACCAAAAGAATGAATCCCAATTCAAATATAAATTATCTGTCATTCGTAAAGCTCTCAGAGAAGACATACCCAAGCAAGCAACAAGGTATCTTCCAAAGCAATACATGGCAAAGGACTCGTAGCAATCCCGTAGTATCCCACAATCAACACTAAGCGAGGGATTGACCAATGATACAAACTGTCAGGAATGACACAAGTTAAAATAAGTGAAACAGTAAATGAGCCAAAAAAAAAGGCAAATGCACATCCAATAAGGTTCTGAAACAGGGAGAAAACTGTCTTTCATAATTTTTTTTAAAGAAAGCTACAACATAAATTCTTCTGAAATGGACATCTAGATTAGAAATGAACAACAGTAACAGCAGCTCAATTCGTAAAACATATGCAAGCGCTTGAGGAAGGTACTAAAGTTCTAATTCCAGAATTTAAGAAAAGAAAGAACTTTCACTATTTGCAGAAGGTGCATCAAATTAGAAATTTAACTTCAACCAAGATATTTACTATAAGATGCCGTGGTGGCTTTTTGTACAAGAACTCACTGATTCTACTGAATAGCATGGAACCATTAGGATAACTCCAATCAAAAATTTTTGCTCCTGGAAAGTCAGGCAAACCAAATCAAGACAAAATAAACAAGTTACTGTTAGAAAGGACAAATACTAAAAATGAAGAGCAAGTCTGAAACCAGTAGAAGAGAACCTCAGGATTCTTGTATGCAGACAGATGCTCGAATAGAAGGTATATTGACAGCACTAGAGTGAAGATTACAAAGGTTCCGGCAAGTAGAGTTGCCCATCTAGGTGATGAATAGCCCAACTGGGTTATCAGCTCGGTATAAGTTGTTATCTTCATCGGCTATATTAACTTCTAACTGGCCTATGTTCTCATATATAGCCAGCATAATGGTACCATATCCCAAGTAAATGCATAAGGTGAGAAATTGACGAAGCCAACGCAAAACATGGACCTGTCAACATGCACCAGGAATGATAAGCATATTCCAAGAGACATAACGCACAGAAGACAGAAGAAAAACCTGTACAGTATAATTTCTATTTGCATCCATTGCCCCCACTTTCGGTTTTCTTCAACTGAAACCTTAAAATCTCAGTGTTTAAAGGACCATTCTGATGAAATAAAAAATTGTGTTTTCATTATCAAAACTTATTCAAAGCAGCCAAACGGGTCACATCCTTGCACACATGAAGTACACAAGGACTCAATTCCTAGAGAGAGAGAGGGAGAACGATTCAAAAGTTTTTAAGAAACACCTTTCACTCATCCAAAGCTTGTTTCCAGAAAGAAATATAATATTTCCAAAGATCAATTTTTGCACCAATTAAGACCATTGTTATTATTGTATATTTACTTAGCCCAAAAACAAAAGAGGTATTGTTGAATATCTGTATCCAGCCAATCAACAAGAAACAAAAGTTTCCAATTCGAAATTGATTTGTCATGCCCCTAATATCGATTAGATAGAGCTTGAAAAAGAGAGAAAACAATCGAAACCAATTCCGATACCAAAAAAAAAAACCGCATCAATCTGTTTGGCTGAGTTAGGTAGAATGAAGCAAAAGCGAATGCATTAGTCCGTTAACAATGCAAGTTTCCGAAAAGTGAAAATGGTACTTTCCTTGCACTTCCCCGACAAACGAACAGAGAATTCGTAAACCAACCACAAAATTACATAAAGTAAAAACAAATTACCAAACAATTACCTTAGAGGGAGACGGCAGAGCTTCTTCGAGTTCGTTAGGTAGAGGAAGAAGGAGGAGGAGGAGACTGGAGTTTCGCTCAAATCAAACAACCCCAAAAAAGATCGAGCTGTATGGGCATCGGAAACTTGAAACAGACGCGGCACGTGACTTTAGCTTATCGGACACTGTGGACGTAACACGTGGCTGGTTAAACTGTCTAATATATTAGTTTTCTTTGGGTAAATATGTAATTTAATAATTTGAAGAAGAAGGAATATGAGGCAATGATCAACCGCCCACGTTATAAACGTTAAATAACAACCAGACGCTTAGAAAAAAAACAACCAGACAAACATTTTAAAACGCATATATTGAGTCAGCTCAGATGTCAATTATCGTAAATACCTAACTACTTAATTAGGGGAAATCAAATTTCGTCGTCTGCAAAACTTAAAGAGTTCCTTTTTTTCCTGTTGATAATACAGTAACGTTTTGAATGATGATTTATGCTTCCTAATGACCAAAACATCATGATTACGATAATCTAATCTATAATGTTTTGCTCAAATTTAACGTTGACAGATGAAAGTCTTTTCAGATACACAATGGCTGATAGGCTCTTTGTGATTCGGATTAGTATACTTCACAGTGGGCATGTTATGTTGGATCCCACTATCCACTGTCGGGGCTCCAACGACTATTTGCATTTGAGTATCTTTCATCCTCGGATGCTTTTTCTATTTTATGTTCTTTAACTTTTATAGTAAAGGACTCCCTTTTCCCGGAACCTATTTTTATAAATAAAACGTTTGTTTAAACAGTTAGAGATTTCTATTGAATTTCTTTGTTTTTATTGAGTAATAAAAATATTAGGATGAATACACTTTGCAACTTCTAACTACATGTGTCTTAATACTTTGTATCTCATCTATTATTTTTGTTACGTTACACTCGTTAACTAATTGATTTCAGACACTTTACCCATTTCGTTAAACATTTCATCAATTTTAGCATAAATTACTTTTTAGTCTCTAAAATTATGAAGTTACTCTTGTCACTATATAAAAAAAAATATACGTTAACGAACTTGTCATTTAACACGTTAAAAATATCACGTTCGGATCAAATTAATGAAAATTTTTAACCAGAAGTTTAAAATGTCTGAAATCAATAATTGGTGGATTTAATATGATAAAAATAATAAATAAAGTTTAGTGTCAATACTATTATTGGAGGGTGCAAACTATATTTATTCCAAATTATTTTATTTGTGTTCCACATAATCCTCGACACAATTACAGCTATCGACAATTTTCCTATCTGTCTAATTCGAAAGATGCAGAACTTTTTACGTGATTTTTCAAATTGAAAAACTGTTGCCTAACCTTGGATTGAAGTCTTCTGGGTTCAAGTTCCCTTCTCTATCTGAAAGAGCTACAGAGAATATCAACACATTATGCTTATGCAGGACTTTATGCAGAGGATATCAGAGTTCGGACAGTTCTACAGCTTTCCCTCGGATAAACTCCTAAAGAAAACAGAAGTTTACTGAAAATACATTTGTTTTGTAACTCCTAGTATGAATCTCACAACAATAACATTCTAATCACCCAGCTGCAGACTGCTGGGTGTTCTTCCCAGAAATTTGGCTCTCGCAATAATCTATGTAAATTCTGTCGAGACCCTTTGCTTTGTCTCCGAGGCTAAAACTTCAGTTATATAAGTGGCCGGAGCTCTCCAGTGAGGAGTGCAAATTTTCGGTGCTGTGACAAGATAGAAGGCACTCTCACGACCTGCAGTTTTGATGCCAAGTCACCATCACTACTGGATGTTGGGTGTTGCTTGACGGCATTGAGTATTGACTGCAGGACTTGCAGGGGACCCCCATGGCTGACAATCAAGACTGCACAACTTTGGAATAGACAGTTTACATCACAAGTGCATTAAGAACAATTTAACTGTTTTTCTCAATGATAAGAACATTAGCAGGACAAGCATTGAAAGCTGCAGCTAAATTATCTAAAGATGGACAGATATAACAATTACCCTTGAAATTCCGACTCCATTGCTGTCATAGCATTTGTAATTCTAGAAGCAACATCATCAATACTTTCCCCGCCTTCTGGCCCCATGAATGGATCCGTTGCAATTGCATCAAGAGCCCGTATCCCGGGATACTAAGCAGCGAAAAAACAGAACTTTTAAGGAATCCTTAATAACAAATGGGCTCTAAAAGTATATATGGTAGCGTCAAGCTCATAAAACGGGTATATTCTGTACTTAAATCATAACTGATCCGACTCTAGCATTCAGAATTACATACTCTAAATTCTGTAAATGATTAATTTTTCGAAGTAATTGCACTCGTATATGACTGCTGAAAGTAAAATCTCCAAATCTACCCGCATAATTTCGATCCCTTGGGGGAAAGCTCTGTTAAACACAGCCAATTTTCACTTACATCATCATGTGACTTCATTTCCAATGAAGGACCCAAGAAACGTTCTCGAAGATCTTCCATCGCCTGTCCAGCAAAATCTATACAATCAGTGCAAAGGAACATATTTTGAAGAACAAAACTGGCGATTAGTGTGGAAAAAGAATTTCCGAAAGAATAGTATTTTTTTATGATAAGAATTATGACCTTAGACCTACCACGAGCTTCAGCCAACTCTACCATGCGCAATGCCCATGCAAAACACTATTGTGAAGATATCCATAGCAATATAACTCCATATATACGATTTATGATCCACAAATACTCAACTGACATGCTTTTGTTGCATATAACTGAGGATAGAATGGCCTACCTTACATTGAGGACCATCAAAAGGAAGATTCAACCTAGATGCAACAACTTTAGCAGTGTGACTTGTCCTTGAAAATGGGGAGTAACAAATACGAACATTTTCAAGCGGTATGTTATTTTCCATTAGTGCCTGCAAAATTCAAATGTTATCAGTTCTTTCTTTTCTTCTGTTTTTCCAAACAAATATGGAGTATATAACTTTGGTTCAAAACAACTCGACAAACATCATTACTCTCATCTTGTCACTCATCTATTTGAAAGAAGCTTAGAACAGTCAACCAAACCTCGTCTACATTGTCCATTAAATTCATCATCCTCGCACCTAGATGAGATGCCAGTTAGATGGAGTGGCTAAATCTTGCTAATAATCATTCGTGTCCAATAATGGTCAGTGGTCCAAAGCATCCACTGTTAACCAAACCTTGAAAATTCAAGCGAATAAACATCCAAATTATATGAGTTTAAACATCGAAAAGATCATAAGAATCATATAATGAGAATGACTTAAGTTTGTTATACCAACTACTCGGTGAAGTTACATGAAGACTGATACTCAGCATCAGCCACTCAATAAAAACTCGTTAGGATATTTTGGCACCTAAGAATTTTATTTTTTTGGTAACATGGGCACTAATTCACATGTACCGAGCTCGGACAGAATTAACCTAGTATTTGCACGAGTTAGGTACAACATCATGTCAAACTTCGGGTCGTGCAGCCCCTCAAACTACACATGCTAGGTAAGTCTAGCTTTACAGTGGGGTGACCCCAAAAAATTATTTGCACCGGAGAGGATTCAAACCTAAGACCTCAAGGGAACACACCTTTAGGCCCTAGGTCTTGAACACTCAGGCCAACCCATTGGGGTTGCACCTAATAAATTCATTATAGGCACTACAATCATTTTGGATGAAAGCCGGAGTGGGTATGAGATGAAATACAGATAGACTTCAAACAGGAAATCATGAATCACAAGCACCCACCTTAAGAAATAACCCTCCAGCCAAGTTTGCTTGCTTAACACCTTCAGCCACCAACTGGAATTCAGCACGCCTACCATTTTCCTGTTGTAATGCTAGCCACTGGTTAATAACTTGAAGTAGACTCCAAAATGGCAAACAAATTTAACTTCCAAGATCATATCGCCAGCAAAGCCTTTAATCTAAGAACACCGCCATACAACCAGCATGACAAAAAATCTACTTTATTGTAAGAGAGAAAACATAAAAAAAGGGTTTTTTTTTAATGGAAAAATTACTTGTGAAGCTACGAGATCCCCGTGCATGAAGCTTTCAATTTTTCGTCATTGACTGGAAGAATTACTTGCGAAGCTAAAACATTTATATAAGCTATTACCAGCTGTAAAATAGACCAGTTAGTGCATTTACAAGCTAAGTGAGTCAAGGCTCTCAACTCAAACTGAGGGTACGTTTGAGGGTAAAAATTTTGGATATTGGGGTTTGGAAAATATTATAAAGTAAAGAAATGTTACGGGAGTCGGTGAAAAAGTGAAGAGAGAGAAGATTTTTAATAAGTATTATAATAATAAAAAATTATGTGATGAATTTTTTACGATTAAAGCAAAGAACTAAAATTATCACCCAACAAAAATCTGCAAATATTTTATGGCAGATATACCAAGAAAGTTACAAAAAAAAACAGGAAAAAGCGAAAGAGACGAACCATGGAGGAGACAATAAGACCTCTCTCGTTTGAGACGCTCATGCCATGCCTCAGAACCCAGTATCTGTTGCGCACCAACGACGTTGTCTCCATGTCACAATCCCACATCTCCTCCCCCCACCCACAAGTACCGCTCGGTCATCTGCGAGTTTATGTATAATAACAATCTATCCTTCGTGTCTCCCCATTTTGTAGAATGTATGGCCATTGGGGGCAAGAGAGGGATCTACGATAGACTGTCCGTACGGAACTTGTAAGGACCGGCTCAACTCGTAAATTTAAAGGGAATTACATTTTAGTCCTAAAAGTCTTTTGACACTTTTTCATGTTAGTTCTTAATTTTTAAATTTTAAATTTTTAGTTCTTGAATTTTTTTTATTTGACAAAAGCATTCATCCGTCAGTTTGTCGTTCATATACTTGACGGAATTATCTGACACGTCAACAAATTTATAGCGATCAACTAGTACAAATTTACCGCTACAAATTTGCTGACGTATCGAAGAGCTCCATCAAGCATATAGATGGTACACTGACGGACAAATGTTTTTCTCAAACAAATAAAATTTAAAAACTAAAAATTTAAAATTTAAAAATGAATGACTAAAATAAAAAAAAAATACCCAAAATCTTAGGACGGTTTTTTTTTCTACTTAAATCTTAGGACGGTTAATTTCCCTAAATTTAACCGTTACCCACCGTTTTTTAAACAAATGAGTGATTGAGTGCCATGTGTAAAAGACTTCATCCAAAGGCCTGTAATGAATTCCGAGATGCCATCAGGTTAATATCAAAATTTCCACCACCCCAATAGTAACAATGCTTTTTGCTCTCTCTCACCCCTTCTACGAGACTACGTGTGACTCTCTTAATCGTCACGAAATCGAAATAGTTAGTTCTGGTTCTGTTTCGATACTCTCTACATACAATTTTTTTGTTCCGACAAAATCAGAATTAGAAATTTCGAATTTGACATGTAGATTTCTTGGATATATATTTTTTTGGCCCTAATGGGCTAAAAATATTAAAATAAATATTTAATCAAATTTCATATGTTATATTTATTTTGAACCTTATTTAAAATAAACAGGAATCGAAAATTTATTATTTTTTAGTTATTCATCAAAAGTAACAATAAATTTAAAACATTAATTCAAAATTTAAATTTTAAAAGACACGTTCAAAAAATTTCATATGTTATACTTTATTTTTAGCCTTATTTTTATTTTATTAATTAAAAAAATTAGAGCCGAAAATTGTCAAAAATGACTCCCAACTCCGATTCTGGTATATACCTGAATCATATCCGAATTTCAGAAACCAATAATGGAACTGAAAATTTCTATTCTTGCCAGAATTTTTGCCTACCCCTACAATCGCGATATCTCTTCTTCCCCTTTGTAATCCCTCCTCATCACTGAAATTTAATTTCTTTCCTCTGCTCACTTTTCTTTGAAGCCCAACTTTGTAATTTTTCTTATTTATCATCTGATGGTTTTGGACTTTTGGTTACGTTATTTTGTTAGGTTTTTCCTGAAATATCCAAGTTGAGTTTGCTGGTTTCCTGAAATATTCTCCCTCTGTGCTTACGAATTTGTGCTTGGATTTGATTGCTTTTATGTATAATGTTGTTAAAGTTTGCTTTTACGTGTGGCCATATCAAAATTTTTCTAGGGTCTCCAGTGGCCTCCGCCGGCAATGACTACGAAAGGCGCCGGCGCATATCACTTGGAGCGGGCAGAGGTAGCTAAAAAGGAGCTCATCTTCAATGTAACCAGCCTCTGTTTCCGATTTTTCACCCTAAAGTTCACTTGGCAAGTGATACTGAGTTTCTCTTTTGTATGCCTCAGTGCGTTTACTGTTTATAATGTAGAGTTAATAATAAATAACACACTAGGTTTTAACTCATTTTTAAAGAATTCACTGGGTTTTAAAAAATTTAAAAATGCTCACTGAGTTTGTCATTTTGGTATCAAAACTCACTCGACCTAATACCATTAAACATACTTAGCGGAAAATTTATCTCTCTCAATTACAATATGACACGTGTCATTAAAATAAATAAAAATAAAAATATATTTTTTTAAACAGATCTAAAAAAAAGATCGGGGAGCCCCGATCCTTTCACGGAGGGGGATCCCCCTCCACCTTTGGCCGCTGGGGGAGGAGGAACTCCCCCATCCACCTTTGGCCGCCCAGTTCTGAGTGCCCAGAGGGAGGGAGGATCCACCCCTTGCGGTGGTCTGAGGGACCTCCCCCCAGAACTAGGCGGCCAGAGGTGGAGGGGGAATCCATCGTGACCCAATCCTTGTTTTTATTTTTATTTTTAAATTAAATTAATTGTATTCTTATTAATTTTTAGATTTATTTTTTATTTTTTAAAAAAATATTTTTATTTATTTATTATAATTGCATGTATCACATTGCGATTGAGCGGGATGAATTTTCCGTTAAGTATGTCTAACAGCGTTAGGTCGAGTGAGTTTTGATAGCAAAATGACAAATTCAGTGAGCGTTTTTAAATTTTAAAAAATCCAGAGGTTTTTTTAAAAAAAAACGTTAAAACCTAGTGTATAATTTGTAAATTTCCCTATAATGTATTGTCCGATTGTTGAATCTGAACCAACCAATTAACATAATGAAACAACGCCTCTCTAAACGCTCTCTCTCTCTAAACTCTCTGCAGCCCCTAACCTAGCGCCTCCAAGGGGAAGGTGGGAGCTTATGCTCCTCCCTTCCTCTGGTCCTCTTCTCCCATTTCCTCCCTCCTTTTTCCACTTTTGCTCCCTAGTTTGACTGGCTGGAGCTTTTTTTTCCCTTTTAGGTGGCACACAAGCAGCTGACTGCGGTCTCCGAAAATCGTTGACTGACACACGCCCCATGGCTGATCTCAGATGGCTCTGATCTACGCAAAAATCACCTTCCGGTGTGATGAAGACTACGCGTGTAGACTCACGCGTCTCTCGCGGTGGGCATGGTTTTCACTTGTTGTGGCTTCTGGTTGACGTTGTCGGTTCCACAACCTCCCGTGATGTGTTACTCTCCTCAAGACCGGTCTATGCGGCTCCTACTCTCTCCCATTGGTCGTGGACCTCCTCCAACCGCCACCACACGCCGCTCCTACCACCAACAACTCTTGTTCAAATTTGGTCATTGTTTGATTGTCTTTATCTATTGCTTATGTCAGCTTACCATCCGTTTGGACTTATCTACCCTTATGTGCTTACCTGTAGTGTGGTTGTGTCTATGTGGAGTTTTTACCGCTAGTATTTGCATTTGAAATATTCTAAGGTAGCAGAATCGACGCTAGTTTTTCATTCAGCATCAGTCGCCATTGTCTTGTGCAGTGGTTGTTACTTTTTATGGATTTTTGCGCCCATCTCTCGCGGGTCTCCCCGCTACCTCCGAGGACCTTGAGTCCTTGTTTATGGGCTACGGCCCCCTAGACTTGTTGCTGACTCTTTGGGTCCTTTTCGTTGTTAGTTTTCAGCTGTAATTTTTTATGCTACGAATAAAATGTGTCTTGATTAAAAAAAACAGCAGATGAATTTTTTTCTAAAGATCTCCATTGAAGTACGGCCAAACCATCCTCTCCCCATTGATCCTCGTCGAGGATCTTCAAACACGGCCAGACCCACTACTTTCTGCTAGATATGGACCTGAAGTTAACATTCAGCGGATTATAGCCGACCTGTATCGCTCGCAACATATAGTTTCCACCACAATTTATCATCCTCCGTTCCCCGCCAGCTGCTTGAAGATCTTTGCACCGGGGCCTTTGATTTCGTATTCGATTAGTCAGTGACGAGACTCGAGAGTTTGCGTTGCGACATCGGAGGATAGCGTGTTGAAGTCCAGTTATGTGCAATGGAATGATCCGTGGCTGGGAACGGGAAGAGATTGAAATTCCAAGTAAAGCACAAGGCACCTAGAACAACTCAGGAAAAAGAGAAAAAGTAAAAGCATAAGGTGACAAATTGACTAAGTTAGTGCAAATATGGATCTGTCAAAATGCACCACGAATGAAAAGGAGAGGTTATTTCTTCATTTTTCTTCTAAGCAAATGATAATGTTACTGATAAGGTTACAACCAAACAGAAAGATGTTAAACAATAATATTTTCATCATCCAGGTACAGATTACAGAAAAAATGTCCCCAGGAATTTGGCTCTCCCAATGATGTTAAAGTAAATTCAGTCAAGGTACTTGGCCTGGCTCCAAAGCTAA
Source organism: Myrica gale (assembly GCA_963930655.1). Classification (NCBI taxonomy): domain Eukaryota; kingdom Viridiplantae; phylum Streptophyta; class Magnoliopsida; order Fagales; family Myricaceae; genus Myrica; species Myrica gale. Next base: position 6,999,757 of record OZ005606.1, on the reverse strand, counting down.
TTTAAGTTTATAGAACAGGCCGGAGCTCTCCAGTGAGGAGGGCAAATTTCCGGTGCCGTGTCATGATGGAAGGCACTTTAACTGCTTGTAATCTTGATACCAAGTCATCATCACTACTGGAGGCTGTGTGTTGCTTGACTGCATTGAGTAATGTCTGCAGGATTTGCAGGGGATCCCCATGGCTGACAATCAAGACTGCACATCTGTGGAAGGAACATTTCAAATCATAAACAATTGGAAAAAGTACATATTCTTTGGTAAAAACATCAGTTTGAGAAGTATTGAAAACTGAGGCTTAATTTGATCCACTAACACCTGAAGAGTAGGGTACCAGTGCAGCTTGATAATATAATTGTCTTGCTGGAGCAGGTAAAGTTGAGTTGATTTGTTGTCTCTTAAGTTTCCAATTAAAGCCAAAAACTTTGTTCACACTTTCTAGTCTTAATCTTGTCTAGATGGGCCAATTTGGATGCATCAACTCTGATCTTGAGGTTTCTCAGGTAGTTAGTATTGCCCTCATTTCCATTAGTTTGTGTCTGCTTTGCACCATAAATTGCACTGGAGTGGTATTCACTCCAGGGGCTTAGAGACATCCGAGCCTAGTTCTAGCAAGTAGCTTTGCAAGAAAGAGGCAGAGCTTCCAGCACAAAGGATGCTGGTAGAACTATCTATCATGGCAAGTAGGATATTTGCAGAATATTTTTTTAATAGGATTCAAGATTGTTGAATGCAACCTTTAAACATGAAAACCGTGTCAGTGGTAACAACATGGGTGAACATTACAATTACCCTTTAAATTCCAACTCCATAGTTGCCACAGCATTAATAAGTCTAGAAGCAACATCAACACTTTCTCCACCTTCCGGCTGCGTGAATGGATCTTTTTCATCAGCAGCCCATATCTCTGTGTACTGTTAGTGAAGAGAAAACAGGGTTTAAGAAATCATTGATGGCAAATGGGATAAAAAAAAAAGTATAATAAATGTTAGTGCTGGTCTTGTAAAACAGGGGCATATGGTAGACTAAACCCAAATACTGATCCAACTCCAGCATTTAATAATTCAATAAGGCATAGCTCTGATTTTTTTTTTTCTCAAGTCTTTGCAATTCAAAGCCCCCTAATTGGAAACAATCCTCATCTCCACCGCTTTGGCAAAAGCTATATTGAGCCACCACCAAAGTGTCACTTGCCTTATCATGTGACTTAAATTCCAATGAAGGACCAAAGAAGCGTTATTGAAGATCTTCCATCGCCTGCCCAGCGAAATATACACAATCATTACAAATAAAAATGAAAGGAGAGGGTGAAAAACTTGCTACATTTTGATAAGCTAAATTGATGATCAGATCTGAAAAAAAAATTCAAAAAATCCTTTTTCTTTTTGAGATAACCATTTGGGCCTCAGATCTGCCACGAACTCACCCCACTCCACCATCTGAGCAATGCACAGACAACACTTTTTTCCAGACATCAGGAGTAAGACTCCATATTTACATGATCGTGTGTATTTATGTTCAACAAATACTAAGCTAAGTTCACCATGTTACATAAACACGACCATAGTATGGCCTACCTTACATTGGGGACCTTCAAACGGAAGATTCAACTTAGATGCAACAACTGTAGCCGTGTGAGTTGCTCTTGAAATGGAGAGTAACAAATACGGACATTTTCAAGCGGTATGTTATTTTCCTGAAGTGCCTGCAAAATTCAGATTTTAATTAGTTTTCTCTTCATTTTCTCGACTGTCCGTTTCAAAGAACTAGATTTTGCGTAGAAGGGCTATACCAAACACAGGCCAAATTGTAAGGGTTATCAAAATAAACCCTATTAGCCATTGTCAAGTCAATACTTTCCTTATTGGAGACACTCGTTTGAGTTATGACTTAAGAATATAGTCATCAAATCTGCTTGATACTCTAAAAGACTAATACCAAATAAGGTTTCCACTGTTTTATACAACTGAATCAACGAAGTAGATATTTCATATACACCTTCACACACACCAATAGAACATCGTCAATGCCAATAAAGGATGCATAATTGAGGACATTGTCTAGGAACATCTGGCCACACATCACTTGTTTACTAGATTGATCCAGCGACAGATGAAAAATTACAATGAGTAATCTTTTAACATATTTCATGGACATGGCTGACATGTTTCTGAGGTACAACAATTTGTTATTCCAATCTCTTGCTCACTCGATCTGAACGAGCTCGGAACACTAACCAAAATCTCATCTACGTAGAAAATCAAACTCATTATCTATTCCCCTAGAGGATGATCTACTGAGTAGCTAATCCAGCTGATAATTATCCATATCAACAAATGGTCAGCTGGCCTAAGGATCTGATCTGAGCAAAATCTAGAAAGTTTCAAGCCAAGCAGCAGCCAAATATGAGCTCAAACATCTAAACAATACATTAAGAACAATTTTTTTGACCAAGTAGTCAGCGAACGTAGGCTCAGATACATAGTCATGTCCATATTGGCGATATTAATACCCATAAAATAGTAAGGTACCTAACAAATTTATCGCAGACATTGCACAGTCGTATTAGATGAAAGGCGGAGTGGAAGATGAGATTGATAATAGATAGACTTCAAACAGGAAATCATGAATTCCAAAAAAATACCTTTAGAAATTGCTCTCCAGCCAACTCTGCTCGCTTAACGCCTTCAGGCACCAATTGAAATTCAGTACGCACGACATTTTCCTGTGAGAATGCAAGCCACTGGTTACTCGAAGCAGATCACATATTCTGCAAACAATGCACTCTAAGATCATATCCCCGGGAAATATGTCCTAAGAAGTAAGACGCAAGTACACTGCTAATAAAACTAGACATGGCAAAAATATTCTAATTTCTATTTTGATACAAAACCCAATCAACTAATTCATCCAAAAACCAATTGATCAACATCAATTCAAATTCAAGTAGTTTTGAGAGTTGCCCACATGAAGCTCTTAGTTTTCGTTGTGGACAGGAAAAATAACTGGTGAAGCCAAATAAAGCTGCATATAACACAACATACAGAACCAACAATCAACATTGAGATCCCCATTTCTTCTATTCACAAAATATTGCAATTACAACTTAGAGCAGCAAAGCTTCACGGCTCCAAGAAGAAAGCGGAAAGAGTTAAAACCATCCCCAAAATCTGCAACTTTTTCGATAACATCAAACAAATTCGGAAATTACAAATTACAAAGAGGAATAAGAAAAAGAACGAAAAAACGAAAGAGACTGAACCATGGAGGAGACAATAAGGCCTCTTTCGTTTGGAATGCTCCGGCCGTGTCTCAGTCTCTCAGAAGCCAGTATCTGTTGCGCAGAAACAACGTCGTCTCCATGCCCGTGTACCACAGCCACAGGTAATCTCTCTTACACCACTACAGTCTTTTGCGTGTTCCGGTGTAACCGGTCTATCCTTTCTGTTCTCTCTCTTTCTTTTCTCAATATATGACGTGGCAAAAATTTAGTGTATTTGAGATAGTGCGTCATAATAAAGTCACCGCAGAGGAACATATTTCTACATCTACACCTCCGCGGTTGGATCCATCCCTCTTATACTTCTCAGACGCAGAGCTCTCAAATTGCAGTACTCAGAAATCTTTCTCCTTACACAAAGAAAACCAAAATCCCTCAGTTGGAACAGATTTCACGTCGATGGCTCTTAATCTTCGTCAAAAGCAAACAGGTATCTCTCTCTGGATCTTATTCTCGATTTAGATATCTGCTCCATCAACTAGAATACTAAATCGCAATTTCCCAGCAATTAATTGAAAACCCATTTCGTTTCTCTGCCTTAGCTTATATTCACTCAATTCATCCATTGCCGCTTATATGTTACTGTAAGAGAAGAAACTGAAATGAAAAGTTTCGCTATTATCATTCCATTCTGGTTTAGAATGTCTTCGTCGCAGTTAAGCAATGACCCAGCTCTTATAGACGGGAATTGAGTGCCCACATGTTATTGAATTTCGATTTCTGTGCTTTTTGTATGCTCAGAATGTATTGCTCGAATGTTGAATCTGAACCAACCAGTGAACGCAATGGGTACGGCAAACGAAGAGGTTTACAAGATCTTAATCTATGATAAGTTTTGCCAAAACATCCTTTCCCCATTGATCCACGTCAAGGACCTTCGAAAACATGGCGTTACCCTCTACTTTCTGATCGATAAGGACCGAAAGCCAGTTCACGGCGTGCCCGCTGTGTATTTTATCCAACCCAATCAGGCCAACATTCAGCGGATCATTGCTGACACGTCCCGCTCTCTCTATGATAGTTTCCACCTCAATTTCTCATCCTCTATTCCCCGTCCACTGCTTGAAGATCTTGCATCGGGGACTTTGAGTTCAGATTCGATTCAGCGGGTTTCAAAGGTGCATGATCAATATTTGGAGTTCGTGACATTGGAGGATAGCTTATTTTCATTGGCCCAGAAGTCCAGTTATGTGCAATTGAATGACCCGTCGGCTGGGGATCGTGAGATTGAGGAGATTGTGGAGAGGATTGTTACTGGGTTATTCTGTGTCCTGGCTACACTAGCTGTGGTGCCAATAATTAGGTGTCCACGTGGTGGGCCAGCTGAGATGGTGGCATCTGCCTTGGATCAGAGATTGCGAGACCATTTGTTGTCAAAGAACAATTTGTTTACAGAAGGTGGGAGTTTCGTGAGCTCTTTCCAGCGGCCAATTTTGTGTATATTTGACAGGAATTTTGAGCTGTCGGTTGGGATTCAACATGATTTTAGGTACCGGCCTCTTGTTCACGATATTCTTGGTTTGAGACTGAATCGATTGAGTGTGCAAGGCGAAAAGGGTGGGATGAAGTCGTACGAGTTGGATAGTTCAGACCCATTTTGGGTGGCAAATGGGTCGTTGGAATTTCCTGCAGTAGCAGTGGAGATTGAGGCTCAATTGAATAAGTATAAGAAGGATGTTGAGGAGGTGAATAAAAGAACTGGTGGGACTGATGGGGCTGAGTTTGATGGGACAGACTTAATGGGGAATACAAAACATCTGATGAATGCAGTGAACTCGTTGCCTGAGTTGACAGAGCGAAAGCAGGTAATAGATAAGCATACAAATATTGCGACAGTTCTGTTGGGTGAGATCAAGGAGAGGTCACTTGATTCTTATGCGAAAAAGGAGAATGACATGCTGGTCAGAGGAGGCATTGATCGAAATGAGCTTCTTGGTGTGCTCAGAGGGAAAGGGTCAAAGATTGACAAGCTGCGGTTTGCTATCATGTATCTAATCTCTTCAGAAACCATTAATCAGGCAGAAGTGGAATCAGTGGAAGCAGCACTCAGGGAGTGTGAGGTTGACACTAGTGCATTTCAGTATGTGAAAAAATTGAAGTCGTTGAATGCCTCAATGGCAACAGCAAATTCAGTTAGCAGAAACAACATTGTCGACTGGGCAGAGAAAATCTATGCTGTGACAGCAGGTGTGAAGAATCTGTTATCTACTGATAGGCAACTGGCATTGACAAGGACAGTGGAACTATTGATGGAAGGGAAACCAAATCCTGAAATTGATAGCTACCTCGCATTTGATCCTCGTGCTCCCAGGTCTAGTTCTGGTAGTAGTCATTTGAGAGGACCATTTAAGGAAGCTATTGTGTTCATGATTGGTGGCGGAAATTATGTTGATTATGGGAGCTTGCAAGAGCTTGCACAGCGTCAGCTGCCTGTCAAGCATGTTGTATACGGCGCAACAGAAATTCTCACAGGAGTGGAGTTTGTTGAGCAGCTCACGCTGCTGGGGCATAAGATGGGATTTGGGAGTACTACTGCTGCTTCTACTCATTAATACAGAATGTATTTGACATGTGCTCTTTGAAGATCGTTGTCTGCCAGATTGTGCATGGCAGAATAATATCAACAATTGAATGTACATTGGAGTCCGGTCAGCTTGTTGCCAAGATTGTTGGGGAAGGCATTTCTTTTTTGATTCTCAGTAATTCATGCTGGTTTCAAATGAGACTTGAATCAACTGTCTTTGAAGATCTCAAAGTATGCCTCACATGAGTAGGTTTCCCATTGACCATCTATATCTGTCATTATTAAACTAAGTGGTTAGAAGATTTTCTGTTTCTGCTGTTCTTCGCTGTACTTGTAAACTAAACTTTTGAGAATCATATTGATGGAATTTATATGTGTTGCCTTATAGATGATTGACGTTTGCCATTGTAAGTTGTCATTCCTGTATTGATTCGGGTGTTTCCCCTTTGAGGTGAGCCAGCCGCTCCCTCCCTCTCCAAGTTGGTATTAAAATCCCAAACAGCATCCAATTGTTTAGAGATAGAAACAAACTTATAAAAAAAAAGTTAAGAGATAAAAACCTTCTCGTGGGCTTAAAGGCTTCTGAGATTGTGGATGGCCTTCTTCTCCCACTTCCTTCATCTGTTTATCCCCTCCAATTGTTGATCTCCAATTCTTTTAAACTTAAAACGACAAAAGAAATGGAGGAACAAAACTGAATATATATCTTCTTTTTTAAAATTTAATATTTTTTCTGCACAAGAAAGTATTATTTCAAGATAGCAATGTAGCTTTTATCATATTATTTAGAACAATCTTTCATGCCCACGGCAGTAAAACCTTAAGTTGAGGTAATTTCTGGACAATATCTGTTTTGAGAACATATTAAAATATAAGAACAATAATTAAAGCAATTGTTCAAGAACTCCTAAATATTGCGGACGTGGGCTGAATTATGAAATTCTGTGGGGACAAAAACGAAACAATCCATAAAAAGTCCAGTCGCTTAACCTCACCCCCGGAGACACAGTAACCGTCCGTGCGATCCACATGGCCCGCCGAACCCTTCCGATCCTAAAGCAGCTCGCTGCCACTCGCCCCGCATGGACTCGATCCGTGACCTACATGCCTAGACCGGGCGACGGGGCGCCACGCCCGGTGACTTTGATCCCGGGTGACGGCGTGGGCCCTCTGGTTACGAACGCGGTGGAGCAGGTGATGGAGGCGATGCACGCGCCGGTGTATTTCGAGCGGTACGACGTTCACGGTGACATGAGCCGGGTACCGGAGGAGGTGATCGAATCGATCAAGAAGAACAAGGTGTGCCTGAAGGGCGGGCTGAGGACCCCGGTCGGCGGTGGAGTCAGCTCGCTCAACGTTCAGCTCAGAAAGGAGCTCGACCTCTACGCCTCGCTGGTGAATTGCTTTAATCTTCCTGGCCTTCCCACCCGGCACGAGAACGTGGATATCGTTGTAATTAGGGAGAACACCGAGGGAGAGTACGCGGGCCTCGAGCATGAGGTGGTACCCGGCGTCGTCGAAAGCCTCAAGGTAAACTCTGATGATTATGATTCTCAGGACGTATAGAACAACCAAGTTCTATTCTGTTAAATTGAATGGTTCATATTTTTGGTTTCCGGAAATCTTATCTGTTACGATAGTCGGTACTGATTAAGAATTCTAATTAGGCTTATAAAAATTCCACCTTCATATTGTTTGCTGTTGAGTTGTTTGGTTTCCGCTTGTTCATATAGCGATTATCAAGGAAAATTTGACTTTTAGGAAAAGCAGTTTTTTTGGTAAAGAAGAGATTTTTTTTTTTGGCTAAAGGGTGCGATCTGGCTTAGGTGATAACAAAGTTCTGCTCAGAACGTATTGCGAAGTACGCGTTCGAGTATTCATATCTAAACAACAGGAAAACGGTGACGGCTGTGCACAAAGCCAACATTATGAAACTCGCAGACGGTTTGTTTTTGGAATCTTGCCGAGAAATCGCAACGAAATATCCCAGTATTAAGTACAACGAGATTATTGTGGACAACTGCTGTATGCAACTTGTTTCAAAGCCCGAGCAATTTGATGTTATGGTAAGTGACTCTTGCAAACATTTGTGTTAGTTATAATAGTGACTGCTGTATGCAACTTGTTTCAAAGATCGAGCAATTTGATGTCATGGTATGTGACTCTTGCAAACACTTGTGTTAGTTATAATAGTGAAGCAACCGTTTTTCTTATGACTCATATAACTTTGTTGGAGGTTTTGGCATATTAATCTTAGGTTGCTGCTGCATATTGTGATAAAATTCTTGGTACAAAGTGACAACCAATGCATATTATATTGAATAATAAGCTCTGTAGAATATTTGGGTCAAACAGAGTTTGACCTGAATGGAATGATTCAGTCCAGTTCTGTAATGTAGACATGACTGTGCGATGGTGTGGTTGATTGGATGCTTGCAGTGTTGAAGTATATGTTATTAAAATAAAAACAAAAACATTTGTAGTGAGATATTTATCAGATCTTATACTAACTTCATATCTTAGACTACTTGGTTCTAGTTTTTCTTCTTCTTCCTTTTTTTTTTGGGGGGGGGGGGATGAGTTTTAATTTTGATTGCTTGGCTGGTGAATAGTTTATTTAGGTTTGGTTTTATCGTCGCGTGACGTATGAAAGATATGTTTGGAGTGTTGTATAGAATGGTGTAAGTGTAGATCACAGCCAATGAGATTCTAGAGTATGCTGCATTTACAGATGTGCTGCAAGAAACCTAAAATTAAAAATGGATGACGTTGTAGATGATACCATTCTTAAGCTGGACCTGGCTTGATTGAAGTTCAGATATTGTTATACCAAAATGTTGTTCCCTCGTTTTCTTTTTTGCCCACCTCTATCATGATCTCTTGGGTTCTGCTCTTGTTGTCTGTTCAAATTCCCTGAGGTATCTATTGAACCTTTGCGTAGCTCCTGTTTTCCGAGGGTTTGGGGAGCTTTCTTCTTAATACTGTTTGGCCTGCTCAGGAATTTACTTGAGTCATATATCTAGAGTCCTCTATAACTTGGGCACTTCTGGTTCTGTCCCACCTAGTCCAATTGGTATTGTGCCAACTGCCAATAGAAGATTTTGTTACTAACTGTTGTCAATTTCCACTTCCCAGCCTGACAGAATCTTTTTATTTGTTGTAGGTGACTCCCAATCTTTATGGAAATCTAGTGGCAAACACAGCAGCTGGCATTGCTGGTGGCACCGGTGTCATGCCCGGAGGTGTTAACTATAACGATACCCTTGCAAGTTTTAAATTTTGCTCCACTTTCTGAGTTGCATTGGAGATAGGACGCTGTGATTCTAAATTATTTACTTGGCCTATTCATGGCATGAATCTAATTAAGAGCGGGTGATAAACATTTTTTTATTTTTGTTTTGTCTTACCTGTGCTTGCTCAAAGCGCATAGGACCCAGAAAAAAAAAAGACAGATAATGTGACGAAAATGTTCTTCCTTTTTTTCCGGACGTCTTTTGTCTCATTTGATGTTGGGTGACTGCAGGCAATGTGGGGGCTGATCATGCTGTGTTTGAGCAAGGTGCTTCGGCAGGGAACGTGGGAAATGATAATGTCCTGGAGCAAAAGAAGGCAAACCCTGTAGCTTTGCTTCTCTCCTCTGCCATGATGCTTAGACATCTCCAGTTTCCTTCATTTGCTGATCGGCTTGAGACTTCCGTGAAGCGTGTTATCTCTGTGGGCAAGTACCGTACAAAAGATCTTGGTGGGGACAGCACCACCCAAGAGGTGGTTGATGCTGTCATTGCTAATCTGGACTGATTGATTAGAAGTTGCAATTTTACGTCTCAACGGCTATCGGTTGCCTCTGTTGATTCCACCAAATTATTCTCGCATGGTATAAATTTATACAATTTGCTCCTACATTCTCTTTGCTTTTAATTAATCCTATAAATTCTCCTTAAAATTGCTGCCAATTGAATTGATTAGTCTTCTAAAGATTAGTTGTCAATTGATTCACACCTAATTTATTTAATTTTTTAATGGTACATATACAAATTATATACTTGAAAAACAAAAATAATTACTATTTAAACAACCTAATCTATTTAATGTTTTTACCATGCACTTAATTAACAACTAAAAAACCCATCTTTAAAAGGACGAAACCAATTTATGTGAGACAATACTTGTTTTTTTGTTATGTACAATAAATACCGAAAAATATTCTCTTTGCCCTTGGGTTTGTCAACCAACCTATGGCTATGGCTATGGCTATGGCTATCTTGATGCCATGAACAGGATCTATATAGACACATAGACGAAACAGAAATCATGTATCAACTAAGCCCTCTCAGGACCTGCTTAAGAATAAGAAAGAGGAATCACATGTAAATACCATGGAATAAAGTTTGATCCTATTTATGGGGATTTCGTAAATATTTCATTTCAAAAATAGAAAGTTCGAAACAATTGAGATTTTTTTTTTGGAGATTTGATGCAGTTACTAATTCATGATCTGGCATGTACATAATCGGATCGGGGAAGACATTCATTGACCTACTTGGCCGGAGTTCCCACAGCAACCATTCTTTTGACAAGCCCCCGTCAAGCCCTTAAGCTGCCAGGCTCTTCAATAGGTTGAGTGACCATCTCGGAGGGAGAGTAGACCAGAGAGAGGTTATGTAATAAAGCTGATAGTGAGCCCCGAAGAGTGCTTTAATATATCAGAAAATTATATTTTTTATTCTTTCATATTATATTCCAATTAGGCATTTATGGGAAACAACAAACAGGTTCTATCATTCCATGGTGGATCGGCGAATTATTGGGCCGAGTTGGATTTGAAACAGTGTAGACATATTGCCAATGAATTTAAAGTCCGTCCCCATTAACCCCTCGGGCATCGACCTAGGCAGAATACAATATAATTTTATACAATTCAAATTATACAATTATAAATACAATTCAAATTTGATAGTATTTGAATAGAATATTATTCTAATTATTATTTTATTCTAATATTAATCAGAATAAAATAATAAGAATTTTTAACTAATCCAAATTCAAAAATGAAATGATATGGAAATGGATCATGAGCGATATGAAAATGGATCGAGTAATCTCTTCCTTTATCCAAGAAAAAAGAATATTTATAGTTTGCATGGTCCAATCATTGGTATCGAAAATTTATACAATAAAATTAGGTAGGTCCCTGGTGTAGTATAGTTTCCTATCTATTAAAAAAAAATATTTTTTTATTTTTAAAATAAATAGAATTCGATTTATTTTATAACTACCATTATATTTTTTATCCTTATCATTTATTGGTGTTTCTCAATTCTTATCTTTGACCTTTTTTTTAACAAGCTCTATAGTCACTAAAATGCTATTATTCTAAATTTCTAACTTTAATTTTATTTTATGTTTTATTTGTACTGTAGTCTTATTCTAAATTTTTGTTTGTATTTATTTTAGGTTTCGTTATTTTATTTTAAAATAATTTTGAGATATTGATTATGTCTAATATAAAATAGGAATATAGATATGAAAAGCTAAAAGGGAAACGAAAAATAAAATAAAATAAAATAAATCTAAAATAAGGAGCACTTGATAAATTTGTTATTAATCAATAAAATAATACTTGGGAGTTTCAATGAAAGATTAACTAATAAAAATTCATCATTCCTCCCTTTCCATTTTCCATAGAATTAGAAGACAACTTTTAAATAGCAAATGAAAATGACACACTAACTACTACTACAGCACCTAAACCTCAGTGCCAGCTCAATCTATAAGACACCTCAGCAGGGAGGGAAAAAGAATAAAAAAGGAGAAATTCAAATGAATGCAATCAGATCATAATCAGATCCCATTGCAATCGTGCTGTGCATCATCTCCTTCCAGCAGTCAACCTTCCTGCGCAGCATGAACCACAGCATTACTATGCTGCAATACCCATTGAATCCAACTAAACCTAGCTGGTCCACGAAGGCAAAAGAAAACAAAAGTGGTTCAGATATAGAAATAAGCCTCCTCTAGACAAAATGCCAAGCCTTATCTTTGTTCTTTTGTCTTTTTTCCGAGTAAAGCATTATCTTTGTACCGACAGAACTAGACAGAGACTGACAGGCGGCCAGCAGTCAGATCTAAAACTGAAGTCTAAAATAATGGCTTCAGACCATAACCATTGATTAAATTCATTTTTAAGCAATATTTTCGGGCATTAATTGGACCTCAAAATTTGTAGGCTGTGCCTGTGTTGTAAAATTTTAGTGCTGTTAAAAATTTAGATATTAGGTTTAGTGAAAAAGTGAAGAAATAGGTAATTTTTTATATTTTGTATTAAATAGTAATGATTTGATGGGGAGAGATAGATTATATTGTAATATTTAATTGTGTTAAAATTTTAGAGGAGGTAAAATTTTGGTACACAAACGCACCCTAGTAGGTTAGAAGATCACTTTAGTTAATTGGAACCCTGATCTGACCAGGTGTCTTCTCAAGTTAATTTTTTTACAGTACGTTACTTTCGATGAGTTGTACGAATAACGTGGTTTTCAGAATTTGACAACTCTCTGGGTTTATATCTCTTTGATAAATGGGCCATTAGATTTCAACTTTCAAAATTTTAGTCCTTAAGTTTTCGTTGTTTTACAAAATAGTCCTTCTGTCAGGGATCCGTTAGTTTCCCTAACGGAAGGCCACATCAGCTGACAACTCAGCAGCTAATGTGGCAATAAAAATTGACAGTTTAATCCTTAAATTTTACATCGTTTTATATTTTAGTCCTTAAGAAATCTCTCTCCTAAATGCTGACGTGTCAAAATTAGACACGTCAGCACCAATCAGACGATGACACCTGGCATTTTCGAAAAAAAAACAAACAAACAAACAGAGAACTGGGGAAGAACCCCCCGCGGCTAGCGCCGTGCGGGGGTGGCCGGCTGCTGGCCACCCCGTCCCGCGAGCGGCCCCCGGCGACGGGGGAACCCAGATCTGGGCTCCCCGCGCTCCCCCGCGTAGCGCGCGAGCTCTGTTTTTTTTAAAAAAAATTTCGAAAATGCCAGGTGTCATTAGGGGTGAACAGAACCGGACCGCAGACCGGACTGGAAAACCGGACCGAATTTTCGGTCCGGTCCGGTCCTTTTTCTTAAAATGCGGTCCGGTCCGGACCGGACCGGATAAATCCGGTTATCCGGTCCGGTCTTCCTTTTTAATAAATGCGGTCCGGACCGGACCGGACCGCATTTATTAAAAAAATAAAAAATATATATTTGTATTATTTTTAATACAAATTATAAACATAAAACGTTTAATTTTAATATAAACTAAAACTTAACATTTTTATATACACTTCCCATTTGAAATTAACCTAAAAGAAATTTTGAAAAATTTTTTAAAAAATTAAAAAAAAATCAAAACCGGTCCGGACTGGACCGCATTTAGTGAAACCGGACCGGACCACTTATAAGTGGTCCGGTCCGGTCCTATAATATTTAAGGACCGGAATGCGGTCCGAAAAACCGAACCGCATTCCGGTTGTGCAGCCCTAGGTGTCATCGTCTGAGTGGTGCTGACGTGTCTAATTTTGACACGTCATCATTTACCACATAACGGAAGGGCATATTTACTCCTGAAAGTATACCTCAGGGTTATGAAAATGACTTTGTTTACCTCAGGGGCATATTTGCTCTTTCCGCATACAGGGGCATGGGGTGCATTTAAGCCTAATATATATACAGACAAAGCGTACAAGTTTGACATTAGTCTTGTCACAATTCACAAAGCATCAATGGAGAGGCAGGTGGCCATCATCGGAGCCGGTATCAGTGGCCTCCTCGCTTGCAAGTATGCCTTGTCAAAGGGTTTTCATCCTGTCGTTTTTGAAGCTAAAAGCGGCATCGGAGGAGTATGGACCAAAACGGTGCAGACCACCAAGCTCCAAACTCCAAAAGCAGCATATCAGTTCTCAGATTTCCCATGGCCTTCCTCGGTGACAGAGGACTTCCCTAACCAACATCAAGTTTTTGAGTATGTTGAATCATATGCTAGCCACTTTGATTTGCTTCGGCACATCAAGTTTAATACCAAAGTGATGAGCATCGAGTATGAAGGCCATTCGGAGGAAGAGATGCGATCTTGGAGCACGTGGGGTGGCGCTGGTGAGCCCTTTAGCTCTAAAGGGAAATGGAAAATTGCAGTAGAGGATACCATTAGCCTTTCCAATGAGGTATGGATATACACGTGCATCATATAACGTATCAGAGTATTCTGATTTTTTACAGCCCACTAGGACATCAGGTGGAGGAAGATCTAATATTGTAAGTAGATTGAATTTTTCAATATAGGCCACCTTCTCTGTAACGCCAGGAATAAGTTTTCACGAAACGGATTGGATCTTGGAACGCCAAGTCCCCAGTACAATCTTAATCTAATCGAACTAAGATCGGTTACCATACCTGTATATAAAATCAGTTTACACACATTCAGAAACTTAATCGCGAGATTACTGCATTGAGTTTCTTGTATCAAATTTTGAAATCACTAATAACAAATTCTTGGAAATATTTATGAAGTCACAGATGGTCTAAAGCGATACTTTGTTCTTACTTCAATTTAATTTTGATCATATTTCACGATCTTATTGATGCAACCTTTGCATTCATGGTTGTCAACTCTTTAGGCCAACCAAGAAGTAAAAAAGGGTTAATGTTAGTCATGGCCAGGCATCCACACCATCTTATGTTTCCTAAACTCTTTTAAGTGAATGAAAATGCAGGTGTACCTTATGGACTTTGTGATCCTCTGCATCGGACGATTCAGTGATGCTCCAAACATCCCAGAATTTCCTCCAAACCAAGGCCCAGAAGTATTTCATGGCAAGGTGATGCACTCCACGGAGTATGCTGCCATGGATTATCAAAGTTCTGCTGAGTTTGTCAAAGGGAAGCAAGTCGCTGTTGTGGGGTTGCAAAAATCTGCCTTGGACATTGCTATGGAGTGCTCAGTAGCAAATGGTAAGAAATATAGCATAACAAATAAAAGGGAAGGGAAGTTTCACTTGTTTCGCAGAGTAAATCTAAAGGTCATTTGCTACTGAGAATTCATAATTTGCACTAATCCAGCTTATGCCCCCAAAAATCAATTACAATTATGTGCTCCTTGTCTCAGACTTACCACTTAATTTGCAGGCATTGAACATCCATGTACTGTATTATACAAGACTGAACACTGGAATGTCCCAGATTTCCTTCCATGGGGTGTGCCTCTAGCTTACTTTTACCTTAATCGCTTCTCGGAGCTATTGGTTCATAAGCCTGGTGAAGGCTTCCTGCTAAGTCTCTTGGCAACGATGCTATCCCCTCTGGTGAAGTTTCTTCTTTTATTGATAAATTTTTTGAAGCTTTGAAAAATGATTGTTCATCATCGACTTCGATAAGGGTCAAGCTCAGACATTTTTTCATCTATGTAACAGAGATGGGCATTTTCTAAATTCGTTGAAAGCTATATAACAAAGAAGCTTCGGTTGGCAAAGTTTGGAATGGTACCAAAACATAGCTTCCTTCAAGAAATCAGTGCGTGTTTGATCTCGACCGTGCCGGAGAAATTCTATGACGAAGTTGAACAGGGGAGCATCGTTCTGAAAAAAGCATCCAGCTTCAGCTTCTGCAAGGATGGAGTTCTCATTAATGGTGAGACAGAGCCTCTGAAGACTGATCTGGTTATATTGGCTACAGGGTTCAGGGGTGATAAAAAGCTCAGAGACATTTTTGTGTCCTCCACCTTTCGGGACAATATAACCGGCCCCCCTAGTGCATCTGTTCCCCTTTACAGGTTGGTTTGTTTCTTTAAACACACAATGCATCTAATAGACTAAAACAAAGCAAAACATGAGAATTCCTAGACTGGATCAGGATCATCATCTGTAATTTCTACCCGGAATTTGATGCAATTCGGAAAGAGATAAACATAATAGGTGGACCCCGTTGTAGGGTCTATGTTGCCTAAAACTTTACATGACCAACATTAAATAATATATAATTCATTTATTGTGTTTATCTTTCTCCAAATTGCACCGTAATTCAATAGAAAATTGCAGAGGATCTTAAAGACAAATTTAAAGACTTGTGCGTTTAGGAAGTAATAATTGAAATTAATTTCCATGTATCAGGGAATGCATTCATCCAAGAATTCCACAACTCGCAGTAATTGGATTCTCAGAAAGCGTTTCAAACTTGTACACCTCTGAGATGAGATGCCGGTGGCTGGCTGAGCTTCTTGGCGGCACATTCAGATTGCCTAGCATTCAAGATATGGAGAAAGATGTGGCACAGTGGGATAAATACATGAAAACATACTCTGGCCAATACTACAGGAGATCCTGCATCGGTGCGCTTCATATATGGTACAATGATCAACTGTGCAAAGACATGGGATGGAACCCCAAAAGAAAGAAGGGATTCATCGCTGAATTGTTAGAGCCTTACGGCCCTATGGATTATGCACCCTCTTCTTTAGAGCCCTGATATGTTGGTTCTAAACCATGAGTTGCTGCTAGTAGTCTTGCGCACAATTAGCCTTTGGGTCACTACCCCTGCTTACCCTCCGGCTTTCCATGAGATAAAAATGCCTAATCGATTGTCCCATTTCGGAGAATTGAATGCCAAATGAAGATCTTCTATTATAGTTGTTACCCATGGCTGAGCTTATGGAATAATGAAATCCTGCTATTCAGGAGCTGGTTTGCCTCCTGCAAACTGGAGTTATTAACAATTTTGCTTTATTTGGGCATGCTTTTTGAATTCAATGTTGCTTTGCAGCTCTTCCTCTCTCCTAGTATGCCGTGCCCATGTTCTTGCTGTTTATTAGCCTGATAGCTCAGGAACTTTGCAGATGGTAAAGCCATCTAACATAGCTCTCTTATTTTCTTTTCCTTTTTCTCATCTTCCGGGAGGGTAACTAGTAGACCACCCATCAAGGTACTAGTCTCAACAAGAGAGACTGTAACCAAATCCATTCTTTTGTTAAACGCAATTTGCTCACCCGGTCACCTGGGAAAGAAAAGCCTGCAACTTTGACGAAGAATTTGACATGCGAATAATGATATGACAAACAAACACGAGTAATTGGCAATCTAACAAATGACTAATTCTTTAACATATAATATAATCAGTAACATATGGCTTAAACTTGTTTTACTTCGAGCGACAAAATTCCAAGCGAAACCAAAAACTGCTTATCGGCTCGATAACAGCGTAACAAAAGCCGAAAGCTACAGATGAAGCATATTTTGAGAGCAGTCAGTACTCCTGCCATCTTTCTAGATTCTGCCCATCTCAAGTGGCCAGCTGCAAATGAAAGGGATTAAGTACTTCTACTTTCCAAAAGTCTTGAACAAAAAACGCTATTAAGAATTAGAATACTAAAGAATCACCATCAGGGTTATGAATGTCCGCTAACCTCAGTTCTCTCGAAGTCCCTGTGTAGGAACCACCATGGACCACTTTTTGATAGTAATCTGATAAAATAGATTATAAATAAGTCATACGAAGTAGCGAAGATAAACAAAAAACTAGATCTATATATAACAGGGGAACATTGATAAGCATGTGCGAGTCTTCAGTAACATCGACATCAATATGTACCATTTAGATACCAACATCAGGCATATGACAAGCGGCCACATGCATAAAAACGTAAATATACATGTGGTATATATCATCAACAGTTGCATATTGGCCCCTTGCCTACTGTCAAGATAACAACTCAGAAAGAGTAATAATTCATGACAAATTGTTTATGAACACTTACAGAATGAAGTAAATAATCTCACAATTTTAAAAGCTTACCTCACACATCCTGCCACCATTCTTAGGCCCATAAAGAGTGTCAAGCCCAACCAAACCCCAGGAAGACCAATAATCGGAGGAGCATAGAGCAAAAATGCTGAAGAAATTGCCCCCACTATCATCTGTTAATTAATCGGAGAAGGTCAGAGAAGCTAATATGTACAACCAAGTATGGATATCTCAAAGAAGTTTCAACTCTGGAAAGGTAGCTCTTACCATAGAGCGAGCTGCATATGGGAAGTCTGAAACCCCATAATGAAGCCCATCAAAAATATAGGCCAGTGCATTTAAAGGTTGACTAGCACTGACAAACTGAGAAATTTCTTACGAAATCATTAGAAATACGAAAAGGCACCCACATTTATGCAAACTTTCAGAGGTATAGGAAAACTGAATACAAACCGCCGAACATTAGCGTGATTACATACCAATACACCAGTTTTAACAATTCTTAATACTTCCGCATCCTTGGTGAACAAGGTGGCCAAAGAGCCAAAAGACATGCCCAGAACAGCAGACAGGAAAACTCCAGTGAATAATCCAATCTGGAAAGAATGCACATCAAGTCCTCAAACAGATTCTACTAAACTATTCAAGTGAATCAGAAACTCAGAATATAATGGAGAAGCATACAAGATAGGTTTACCTTTAACACGAAGGCTGTAGTGTCTTTCACGGACTTGTAGTCACCTTTAGATAAAGAACTGGCAATCAAGGCCTACAGAGAGATCAGCATTGAGAAGTTAACAAAAAGACAAACTTGTCTGTAGGAAGCAAACTGCATATTCTTAAGTTTGTTAGAGGAGATTAGATTCCAAAGACCAAATGCAGAAAGATGCACTTTTTCTTTTCATTAGAGGCTCAAAATTCTTTAATCTTACTTATAAAAAAAAAAAAGAGGCTCAAAATTCTCCTCTTCAACTAGTTGTTAGACTCCCCCCTGTTTATGTATATTCTACATCTTTTTTTGGAAAAATTTATTTTGGTCCTTGAGTTTTACACCATTTTCAAATTAAGTCCTCAGGTTTTGAAAATAAAAATTTTAGTTCTTCAATTTGGGCTTTTTAAAACTCGAGGACCAAAAATGATTTTCCCCTTTTTTCCCTTTTATTTTAACCACAGTCAGTTCGTGAAGCTCACACCAAAACTCATAATTCCAATCAAATAGAACTTGCACGGATGAAACTATGACCAAATAAACAAGAATGGTCTGACTATATATAGGAAAAATATTTTAAAGAAGAAAATGAAATACCTGACCAGATGCAGCCAGTGCATCTGTAAGTAGGGATACAGCCAACCACACTTGAATACAAATCTGATGTGCAGCCATGGCCACTGGACCTTGACGAGCAGCCATTGATGTCCCCAGTGTCATGGTTGTGAGTACAGCAAGAGTTCTTCCAAGAAGAAAACCACCTAAAGCAGCCATGATTCGTAAGCAGAGAAATTGAACATCATCTGAAGTATTAGAGGAAAAGGCCTAAAATGTATACCAACTGCTATCAGAACAAGAACTAAGAAAAAAGTAAAATATACCACCAAAATTGACTACTGCTCCATAACTAAAGTCAATTACTATCAGAAGAACACATCGATGATTCTGATGTGAATATGCAAATGACTGAAACAATTTTAGTCAGCAATATAAGGACCGATTTGGAAAAGCATCAAGAGAGTTGGCACTGAGAATAATTGCAAACCTTACCAGATTTTATATATCCGCCAAACTGAAGTGATCCCATCTTTGGAGGCAATAATACTGCTCTCTTACTTAATTGCCAGATCAATAAGAAGGCCACAATGTATCTGATGCAAAAAATTTCTAGCATGACTATTGTTTAATAAGGCCAAAAAGAAAGATAGAGGAGCATGAAACTTCATCCAAAAAACACATACTGAGACACAACAGTGGATATGGCCGCTCCAGTTGCACCCAATTGAAAGTAATACATAAGAAGGGGAACCAAAAATACAGCTGATAGATTACCAATGCCTGCATAAGGGAGAAGCCATCAATTTGCAGGAAGAGAGGCACAAAAAGTGAAGAAAAAAATAGTTGCTAGGTCTAGATAAAGTGTAAATTAAAAAAAAAAAATTGGAAGCAACATATAGAAGTAATCAGATAAAGATGAGAAACCCAAAATATAAGAACCCCTCGTACACTCTTCAGAACAAATTTCTAGAGTGGCAAATCTCTAAGTCTAGAAACCAACGTTAACATCGTCCCAATTGATACATTACACAGTGCACTGAGTCAGTCTCCCTTCTCTATATGCAAAAGAAAACTAGAATCAGGAGGATCAAGCCCCCCCCCCCCCCCCAAAAAAAAAGAAGAAGAAGAAATTTATAGAAACAAAAAATCCCCCTGGCCAGGCCAAACCAGAAAACAAAAAATGTGATGTGACTCCTTCAATGATGAAACAAGCATGCTTTTCAGAAGTATTGTGAAATTCTCAACAGCAAGGCATGTGATCTACCCTGTTTATTCCTAAACCCAAAAGGGAGGAGAAACCAACAGAAAGAAAACAAAAAAAGTAAAGGCATAGAAAGAGGAACTTGGTAAGCAAGAAACTAATGTGCCTGTCTACTATGACAGGTTACATCTATCTGTGTTGTCTCTACTCACAAAGATATCACCGTCAACCCAAAAGTGTTACTGAACTTATCGAACCAAACACTTACCTAGACATAGAACAGGAGTTTTCGTATCCTTAAAACCACGGAAAACGCCTTGAAGAGCCAAAGAAACCACAACAGCAGGAGCACCAAATGCCCTAAGTGCAAGAAATCGTTGTGCAGGAATGTGCATGGAAGAATCCTGTTAAAAATAAAAATTAAAAAAACATAAGGCAACCAGAAAAACGCTTTCCTTATAAATAAGAAGTGATGTACCTGAGTGAACAAAAGGACAGATCTTAAGGAAAATAAAGGACAACTATAAGCCTAGCACTACAATAGTACCCCCCCCCCCCTAGACCAGATACATGTGTTGGTGCATGTGAGTGTTTCATGAATACCTACAGGGTTCATAAACATGTATGTGCCTAGAGAGAGGTAAAGAAGGGGGGCGTAGTCAATTTATATATGATGTAAAGGAGAGCAAAATCTTACTGATGATACGCCCATCAAATCTAGAAACTTTCCAGATCCCAAATACAAGGCCAAAGCCTCAATGGTGCCAATAATAACTGCTAATAGCAAAGCCGTGGACACCGAAGATAGTTGTTTTCTTTCACCTACTCCATTAAATGGTTTACCATTAGTACTTCGGTCTTGTGAAGCCCGTTCTGTACAGCAATCAGACCAAATTAGCAATGAACGTTGAACACATCGAGCCAGTTATATATGTCCAATTGTACACTGAATCAGATTCAAAGACATGTTCAGCTGAAGGGGTAAAAGCATCAATCATGACTTCCAATTGACCTGAAGTGGAATCTTCAATTGCATTCTTTGAAATGTCTTCAGCAACAAACGAAGTAGCAACACTAACTAGAGGAATATTGAATAGCTTTGATATGTAGTTAAAAATGTTTGTGGAAACACCAGCTGAACCCAATTCCACAGGACCTACAGGAATTATGAAACAAGAGAGAGTGGGTTAAAGCTACAAGGATAAAACTACAAAAAAATAGTAAGTAAACCACAAGAATCATTTCAGTTTTTACAGTTCAGAAGCCATAGCTGATGAAAACAGAAACTAGCTTTCAGGTTGGTTATATTAGAGTTTTCTGAATACTGTGTTCTATTGTACGAAAATCCAGTCACAGCCCATTTCCTATGAGAATTATAGTCTTTTCTAAGATCTTAAAATATCAATTCCATGAACATATCAATAGAAAATTTAACCATGCAACTTCTTAGTTTACTCATAGACACTCACACCTTTAAGGCCAATAAATAAGATCCAGTTGTTCAAGGTTGAAACTCTAGCAAGAATCAAGCGGAAGAAACAATTTAAAATCCTCAAGAGATCGGTCCAACCTCTGGTATCAAATGCCCTTTATGTACACATATAAGACACAAAAATCAAAGACAAAATTTGAGAAGAAAAAAATAAACAAAATAAACAAATCATATTCAGAGAAAACAAACAAATACCAATGAACATCCAACTAATATCAAGGACTTGAACATTACCAAGATAAATGCGTCCAAATTTTTTTTAAAGAAACTTTTAACCACGAAACACTCGTAACGAAGGAATTATATAAAGAGAGAGTACCTAATCTACCGATATAGGCAGTCTCCATAAGCTGAGCTAAGGGTTCAAGTGCCTGTCCAAAAACAGCAGGCACAGAAAGCATTAAAAGTTCACGTTTGACATCCTGAGATCGTGATTCACTGACAGGAGCTCCTGTCATTTCACTGCAAGCAACAACAACAAAAACGATACTTGTACTAGGAACCATGATCGGAAACCAATAAAGGAAGGAAACAATCAAGAAACCTCAAATATTTATAAACCTAACAAACTATGCAGTGAACCAATTACATTAAGACATGCATACTATGTGTAGCATTCTAGTTGCTTGCTTGGTATCACCTCAGACAATTTCCTCACTTATATACGAATTATGACAGGAAATTTCCACACACAAGCAAAACTTATTTACGACAAATCCCAGCCTTGTTTTCTGTGAGTTGCCATGTCGAACAACAGAGAATCATCTGAAACAACCATACTCAGCTCAATAAGTCTCAAGAGACAATACCCTAAGCATTAACGACATAGTCTTGCTGCACCAGTCTTGTGCTCCGACAACATAGTTCTGCTGCACCAGTCTCGTGCTCCGAAAGAACTAGTAATGTAACTCTGCTTAGGCAATTGTTTCGTCATGAAAGTGTTACCTTCAAACTCTCACTATAAGTTAATAGATCTTTCCTGTGCCCGAATATGGCAGATGGAGATCAAAAAGTCAAATCTATGTAGCTCATATTACCACTCAACAGTATTGAATTAACCATTTCAACAAAAACCTGAAATTAGGAGAAGTAACAAAGAAAAAAGAAATAAAGTGGGGAAGATTATGAGAAACACAACTCCGTCCAATGTTGTAAGGCCAGAATCACGTATTACTCAAAATCTAGTATATATCTGGAAATCGACTAATAATTACATGCGGCACTAATGTGTCTATGTCAATCTCACATAAATGATATGGATATGTTTCACCAAAACTGAATCTAGAGCATCCGAAGCTTCTACTATATGCCACACTCAATAAATGCATTCATGATTCATAAATCGACTGTAAAAATTAGAAAAATGACTAGCCATTAATGCAAAACAGGGGAAAAAGTACTTCTATGAATTTGAAAAGGAAAAAAATAGACGAGTTAAACTCAAACCATTAGTATGTACAACTAGTACAGTACGAGGCTCAAGGTCTTACGTGTCCTTCCCAGCACTGCTCAAGGCCCCGTCTTCCTCCTCAGCCAATCTTTCCTCCACATTACAATCAGAACCCAACTGACTACCACAAATATCCAAACTGGATTTTCTCCGGCTGGTCACTAGTCGTGACGAAAAAGTTATATGCCTTAAAAGCAAATGGCAGCCCCCAACAATGTCCGCATTGCATCGCTTCCTATCAATTAGCACAACGGAATTACGAACTCGGCTTGGCCGTGATGAGGATAATGGCCTTGTTGGTTTCGTTATAACACCCTCACTGAATCGGGTTGCCGTCATCGTTATCAATAGTTATTATTTCTTCCACAATCACAAGGAAAGCCTGAAAAACCGGGAAATTTATAATAAATTCACCAAAAATATGCAAAAGAAATCCTAGAATCAAATAAATTATTGCGTGCAATAATTCCGAATTGTCACAAATATAAGTTCATACATGAAAAATGGAGAAACTATGAACTTTTTTTTTTATCAATGAATAAAGCATCTGCAGAATTCAATATTGGAAAACGCACATACAAAGTGAAAAGCAACAATCTTTACATTTGGAGCTCATACATAACGTAATTGTGTAGCGAGAGCAAAATTGGAACACCAGAAAACAGAGCGTAAGACACTGTCACACAAAGACCAGAAAGACCTCGATAAACATGAACAAGTACCATAAAGCAACTAACTGAACCGGAAATGGGATAACTTTACGCTGTTTGGAGCGTTAAGGTACGGCACGAAACGAAAGTAGGACGCTAGAAAAACGGTTAGCAGGGCACCCTGAAAACAATTTCAAAAAACCGAAAAACAAAAACGACAGAGCGACAGGAAACGGAGACGACAGATAGAACAAAAGCAGTGGAAGAGAGAAAGGATTTCCAGTTTTCACCTTGCCTATCTACGGCGAGTTAGGGATTTAGCAGCAGAGGAAAACGAGGGAAGGGAATCGTCCTGGAAAGGGCCGCAGGAGGATCATATCGCTGACACTCCCTCTCTTCTTGAAATATAGGAAGAACTGTTGTACCTGAAGCGGTTTTACACACAGGCTTCCACTTTTGTTTATTTGGCTTAGACTGCCTTGTTACTCTCTATAAATAATTTGTTTTATATTTTATAAAATCACTAACCTAATACATACTTAGAAAAAAAAAACACTAACCTAATACATTCTGCTCTTACCATGTTTTCAAAGTTAACATCAACTTTTATCTTATTTGATTAATTTTGAGTATTATTCAGGGAAAAAAATCAAGTATTATTAGACTAAAGCTAGTTTACATTACATTCTCAACATATTATTAAAATTTATCAATTTCAAGTTGTCATATGATCTACCAATCAAAATAGTCTGATGCAATTCATGATACATTTTCAATCTCATTAATTGAAAATTAATATTCACCTTTTAATTTATTTTAAAAATAAATAAATATAATTTCCCCCCATTAAACACATGAGCTCATCATACAATTTCAACCTTGTTAATTGAAAATAATATTCAAGTATATTTTTCACACATTAACTATGGAGAGTTTGATATGTGAAACTCTAAATTATCAATTTGAACACATTGCACTCTCGAACTACTAATTTTATACTTTCCGCACCCTCTATTGGAAATAGATTTTTTTTAGGGTGTGTAAGGGTATTATTGTCTTTTTTTGTCTAATTTGAAGAAAAATAAATAAATGCAGTGTATAAAATTAATAGATAATACAATGTGTCAAAACGGATAATTTAGGTACATAATATTTTCAAACCTCTAATATTTCAATAGTGGATGGGTGAATTTTTATTATTATTTTTTTTATCTTTTAAGCCTCATTAATTTGATAGTTATTTAAACTGTATCTACTGAAGTTTCAGTTCACAACAGAGGACAGGAAGTTGGACGGTTATCTAGCATATATTGCGGGCCTCCTCCTAGGGGTGTTCAGTGCCACCGGGAAAATCCGGTGGCACCGGAACCGGTGCCGGTGCCGGTTTGCATTTTTTTTTAAATGCGGGGGGTAATCTTGGTTCCCGGGTTACCCGGCACCGGAAACCCGGACCCCGGGAAACCGGCTTTACTGAAAACAAAAACGTGAAATGCTCGTTTTAACTCGAAGTGCCCACTGCCCATTCCCAAATCCCAGCCCTAAGCCCTTGCCCACTGCCGACCGAGTGCCCACTGCCCCCAAACGCAGCCGGCAGCAGCTCCCCAGTCTCGTCTCCCTCTTTCCCTTCCGGCCCTCCCCTCCCTCTCCTACCACCCGGCGCACAGTAGCAGTGGCCCAGGTTAGCTTTGTATTCTATTTTTTTCCTTTTAGCTGTTGAATCTGGGTATGTGTGTTTGTGTATAGATCTGGTTTCCTTTGTATGTGAATTTGGGTATTTGTTTCCTTTGGACGAAGTGTACTGTGATTCTTGTATAGATCTGGTTTCCTTTGTATTTGTACGTGTGTTTGCAGTCCGGATATTGATGCTTTTGGTGGGGCTTGTTGGTTTTGAAACTGTGTGCTTGCCTTTTATTTACTATCCAATGCACTGCCTTTAATTTAGTTGGGTTTGATTCGTGTGTTACCTCATTTGGTGCATTTTTCATTTCTGTTTCTCATTTGATCTATTTAGAGCACAATTCTTACATGTTCTCTTTACCAAAGAAGTTGGGAGATTTCTGATAGGATGTTATAGATTGTTGTTCACAAACTCAGTACCTCTGTTCGACGTGTTTGGATTTTTTATTACTTTGTTTGTCACCTGGCATTTTTCAGAGGCTTTTCAATTTAAATGTGTAATTGACTAACTTCTTTGGTGAAAATAGTGTCAAACTTGTACTGACGTATAGGGTGGCTAATTCAACATTCAGAGATTTACTTCTCTCCATTCCTGTTCTGTATCACTATGTCAATGTGTCATGATGTTGTGCGAATTTATAACAATTTTACTGTCTCTCAACTTTGTGGAATCATTTAATGGATCTTAACAGCTCCTGAATCTTTTGAAGTAGGCCCCCCTTGGAGATTTAATTACAGTCTATGTACTTCTAAACTCTGTGTTGCAATATCTTTTCGAGCATTGCGCAGGTGGGATTGCAGTTTCCAATACGGTAGATTAGTCGAGGAGGTGGATGCAAGTAGAAGTTCATAGTGTCCTGTAAGCTGGTGCTCTCATGCAAACCTAAGTGGGGATCTGGATGTAGTTCTATTGTCTTGAAATTTTTTCAGCAGTATTGTTACGTCCTCTCTTTAATATTGTTCAGTGTGGATGCACTGTTGTATTCATTACTGGTTGGTTTGCTAGATAGTTTTTTCTGCAATTTCAGTATAGATGGTTTCTTTTTGTAGTTATGTATAGGTTCCCAAATAGAATAAAACTGGAGGGAAAGTTTTTTTTTTTGTTAATAATTTTTTTTCGTTGAAGTTCATTGGTGCTTTGGCTGGGTGTGCTATATTGCATTATCTTTGGAGGATTTTTGTTTGGGGGCTTGCAGCAATGCATGCTTGAAATTTCATGATTGCACATAATTCATATTTACTGAACCACGAGCTCCTTGTTTATGATGAAATTAAGGTAAAGTGATCTTGGTTAACTTCTTTGCATCTAGGGTGGGGACCATACTATCTCATTGGTCGTGCCCTTGGTCCAGAGGTTGGAGTTAGCATTGGATTAACGGTGTAGGTGTAGGTTGTATTTTTTTAAAACCGCTAAAACCGCCACCGCTGAGGGCCGGTTTTTGCCCTTAACGGTGTAGGTGTAGGTGGTATTTTTTTAAAAACCGGCATATCCGGTGTAGGTGCCGGTTTTGGCCAAAACCGGCACCTACACCGGGGTTGAACAGCCCTACCTCCTCCTATGCTTCGAAAATAGAATGTGATTATGGGCCTCTCTTCTCTTTAGCTTGGAGAGATGTTGGGCTGGAGGCATCAACAAGCACCATCGTTCCCTAATACGGGCGGCAGCTCTCAGAGCACTATCTTCTGCCTCTTTTCTTACCCTTTTTTTCCACAGAAATTCACAACTCTCTCTGAACTCATTGTAAATTCATCATTATCGTGTTAGATATTGCTGCTTTTCTTTAGCTTCTAAACAGACTCCATACATCCAGCGATCACAATGGCAGCAGCACCAAAGTACTACCACCAAAGCAATCGACTCAAACATGTTTCTGTCAGGCAGCATCTCAACATCTATTCAGCTGAGACATCATAGGATAAGAAAAAACATTCACCCATCTAATAAGGAACAAGACTTGAAAGACAACTCTCCAATCAAGAAACTTCAAATTCCCACTCGCAGATACAATCAGTTTTTAAGTCTTGATCACATGCATCAAAAGAGATGCTTTATGGTACAGGTTGAGAATGGATAAAACCCGTAGAAGATACAGTCACCTTATTGAGAACGATGAAGACAGAAGAAGATCGCTTGAATAGAGATGAGAAGGAAGTTCCACCTCAAACCTTGGAAACCGATCTTCGTTGCAGCAGAAGCTGTTTGGCCAACAATGAAAGCAAACGAGTCTTTGGTTAATCACTACACTTGCCTATAAATGAAAGAGGTTGCATATCACAAAAGAATTTGCAGATATCTTCATTTTTCAGCTTTAAGTTGTTAAACAATGTGAGAACCAAGAAATTTTGGACAACTATGCTGGTAATTAGTTCACAAAACAAGCTAGAAGAAGGAATTATTGTAAGAGATTGCTGGTTGTTTCTCATTTTGCAGAGCACAGACTTTTTTTTCTTCCTGCTTGTATATTAGGAATAGACACTCATGGCCTGATGAAAAAGCAGCTCCCAGGTGCATGGTTAGGAGACATGTATTTTGGTGATATCAAAATACCAATGCTCCCAATCTTGGGCCAGAACACACAAATCAAACCACTGCAACAGAGATAGTGAATTATTGCACAAACCTGGACAAGTGGACTGGGTGACAAGGGCTGCCAAAATGGTTTGGTTAGTGTAACCGGTGTAGGCACAGGTCGTTTGATTGCAACCCGAAGATGTTGCGTTGCCAATGTACAGACTGCCAGCACCTTGACATTGCATGGCAGGGCATGTCGTCCAGTTGGATAATGGTTTCAGTCCAGAAGGCTCACATTGCAGTCTGGCCTCACAAGCGAAACAACACAAACTTAGAAACCAGAGAAGCCACCACAAAGAAGTGCAAAAGCACAGTATCAACATCAAGAGCCATTGAGTTATGCACTTACGTATAGTTGTTGGTTGAGCCACATTTGCACTTCACACAATTGGAAGCAGTGTAGAGATAAGTGTCATTGGCGACAAGTAGAGGGTAGTCCAGGGAGCTGCTGTTTACATTGGATGAACAAGCTGCAAAATAACCATTTTGAGAATTGAGTTGTTCCAGTAAACCCATAAACAGCAGATAATGCCGAGACAAAAAGAATATATTTGGTTTAAGTAGTAATTAAAGCTTCATTAATAAAATGCCGATTGTCCTACCTAGTGCCAACTAAACCTGGTCATTAGGTACACCAATCCTAAGATTAAGGGGCAGCCACTTGTCCCTAAACCTGTGCCCCGAAAGTTCCCCATCCATTTGACCTTTGATTGGGTTGGAAATGCATCAAGATAAATTGGTGTTGAGCCCTATTACGAACAGAAAATTGGCTTTCTACTCTAAACTGGATCTTAAGGATGTGATATGTAAGCTAATCAGACCCATTATCATCCTCCTCAAATCAAAATAAATAAGCTAATAATTTAAGGCACATTTCTATATAATCTATTTAGTCCATTTGGTATATCCAATAATTGAGTCAATGAGTCGGGTTGGACTAATTACCGACATGGGGAACTCGTGACACGAACACAACCCGTTACCTAAGAGTACGCAGTTTCGGAAGCAACAAAATAAATTAAATAAAAAGTACCAAGTCAGTGGACACCATTTTTTGTATTATTTTTTTTAGCAAATTGGTCAGTGACACCGTTGAGGGTGGATAATGGAAGACGAGAGCTACTGGTCATGAAATCCATTATCCCACTAGACTAGGTGTCGTTTGTTTACCGAAATTTTGAAGAATATTCCCAAAATTTTGAGAATCTTTTAAATGTTGAAATTTATTGAAATTTGTGAAAAGTTTGAAATGTATGTGTAAAAGTTAGAAATTTTGAAGTATGTTTTGTTAAAAATTTTGGGCCTCCAAAATTTTTTGACAACTTGTCTTAAACTTTTCCATTTTTGAGATTCATAGTTGCAGTTAAAATTTTCTGTAACTTGAACTGAAAATGATTTTTAGTGTAAAGTGGATTGTTGGTGGATGCAGAAATAATAATTTAAATTTTAGAATGCAAAATATCATAACTTTGGTGCTGAAAGGGTATAAAATGTTTTTATTTTTATTTTTTATGGTTAATCTCATGTGCTAAATAATGCATGAGCAGGGTCAAATAAGGAAAAAAGAAAAGCTACAAAAACCCAAAAAAAGCAAAATAAAGTAAAAGGCTTCCTCAAAAGTAAATAAGAAATTTAGGTATTCAATTAAATACCTTTCTTTAGCTCTAGCTATTGGTTTAGAATTTTTAGGAATCATCACTCTTAACTTATAAATTAAATCAAAATGTCAAAAATAAGTATAAATTATTAAAATCATCACATTTAATTTTAAAATTATCAAAAATTATCAACATTCAAATAATATATTTTCTAATCTCCGGTGAATGTTGATCATTTTAATAATTTTAAAGCAAAACGGCTCAGATTTGGTAGCTTTGACCCCTCATTTCACATTTTGACTTAAATTTATGGGCAAAAAGTGATATTCCCTGTAGCAGATTACTTTCTAAACTCTTTCGGACAATCCTTCAGGAATCCCTGAGTCGAAACGCAGTAGTCAAAAAATAAAAAGAACAATTGTAAATAACCAAAAACCAACCTTTGAGAGGAACATCAAGGACTTGACCGGCCTGAAGTTCTGAGGCATTACCCATCTGATTGAGACTCAACAGAGTAGCCTGAGTCGTCCCGTACGCCTGTGCTATCGCCTCCACCGTGCTCCCTTTTGGCACCACGTATCCGTAATGGACGACCTTAATCCCATCCACGTCGTCGCAGCTGCACGGCAGTGGGATCCAAAACCGCTGCCCGGCTTCAATCTTGCTCGCGTCGGTCACCTTATTGGCTGCCGCGATTTGCTGGTAAGTCACTAGCCCCGCGAACCGGTCGTGGGCGATAGTGTACATAGAGTCCCCACTCTGGACCGTGTACACGGGTGTACCATCGGAGACACCCGTCCCGTTGGCGCAGAGGCAGGTGAAGGGGATTCGGATGGTCTCGCCCGCGCTCACGGTTCGGTTGATTGAGGTGGAGGTGGGGAGGTTGTTGGCGCCGATGAGGTTGCTGAACTTCTTGACCTGGAAGAGGGTTTTGATGGCGGCCAAGTTGGTGGCGTTGAGGGCCACGAAGTCGACCAGGGCGGTACAAGTAGGGCCGGTACTTTTGCACGTGAAATTTGCCTGGACCGTTGATGTGGCGGCCAGAGCAGAGACTAAGAGTACACCCAGAAGCGCCTTAGCGTAACCCATC
The DNA here is from genome assembly GCA_963930655.1 of Myrica gale. Classification (NCBI taxonomy): domain Eukaryota; kingdom Viridiplantae; phylum Streptophyta; class Magnoliopsida; order Fagales; family Myricaceae; genus Myrica; species Myrica gale. Next base: position 6,969,182 of record OZ005606.1, on the reverse strand, counting down.
TCTCTCTATCCTTAGCTGTGATCTTTCGTCTATATCTGTAGGAAGCAGACGACGAAGAAGAAGAGTTATTGGGTTTTTTATAAAATTGCGGAGACTTTGACCTCTTTTTGCGCTACGATCACGCTCGCAAATGGCGTCTCGGACTAGGGTCACCGGTCAGGTCACGTTTGGCAGGTCAGCGAAACTTAGTTAAAAATAAGGGAAATTGTCTTTAGTTTTTACACGTTTTGTCATTTTAATCCCTAGGTTTCATTTTTTCTGATTTTAGTCCTTGGGTTTACATTTTTTGATAAAATGGTCATTCCGTCAATCCACCGTCAGGGAAAGTGTCATTTTAGTCCTTGAGTTTTACACGCTTTGTCATTTTAGTCCTTGGGTTTCATTTTTTCTGATTTTAGTCCTTAAGTTTACATTTTTTGACAAAATGGTCCTTCCATCGGTCTGTTATCCATATGTTTAACGGAGCTCTCTGACACGTCAGCAATTTGAAGCGGTCGACCGCTTCATGTACCGGTCGACCGCTTATGTTTTACACATATACCTGGTCGACCGCTACATGGTCCGTTAAGCATATGGATGACAGACTGACGGAAGAACCATTTTGTCAAAAAATGTAAACCCAAGGACTAAAATCAGAAAATATGAAATCCAAGGACTAAAATGACAAAGCGTGTAAAACCCAAGGACTAAAATGACATTTTCTCTGACGGCGGACTGACGGAAGGACCATTTTGTCAAAAAATATAAACACAAGGACTAAAATCAGAAAAAATGAAACTCAATGACTAAAATGACAAAGCGTGTAAAACCTAAGGACTAAAATGAGAATTTCCCTAAAAATAACTATCATCTAAACTCAAAATTTTCATATTATTTAAAACTTACCAAAACATAATGAAAGTATTATGATTCGAACTTTATTTGAAAAGAAACCCTAAATTTTAGATACAGTCGTACACCACGGGTGGTAGAGCAGTTTTTTCACACCTTATTCTTCTCGTACTTTTCACACTGGTTGATCGACCGACATTTTTAAGGGCGACAGTGTCGTGGTTGTGGCAACTCTGGCGCCGCGAGTTGCGACGTTTTGTCCGACGATATCTCAACTATCGACGTATTAACCAATTAGCTTGAGATAATAAGGATGCCAGAGTTTTTGTCACGACGCTGCCAATCAGTAAGCCCCCACAGAATTAAATTTTTCGGTCAAAGGTGACCACCACGAGGGGATATGCTTTTATGGCGCTGCAATTAAAGAGAATCCTTAAAAAAAGAAAAGGCCAACTTGCTGGTTGGAATTTAAGAAACCCTTCCCTTTGTCATTCAGCTCCACATTGACCCAGAAGTCATTAAAGTGCATCCTATTTCTTCCATCACAGTCTGTTCTTGATGGATGACAACTAGAACTCGACTCCATAGCAACTTCCTTCTAATAATGTTCTGTGAAAAAGAATATTTGTTCTTTCTCATAGGCTAGGTGGAATCCGGTGGTGAATGAATGCTTGTTAACTCAGCCCACTCAATTGTAAGGAAAGTTGAAAAACACGGTATTATTTTACTTCGTCATCAGTCTAAACACTGAAGGAAGAAACTTATATTTGGGGTTCCAACTAGTTTATGAAAAAACAACTGCAGATCAGCGACTCTGTATCTCAAAAAAGGTACAAGTAAAAAAAAAAATTGTACACGTATCACTTCTCCTCCAAGCGGCACAGTATTGACTCAGCGAAGCTCTGTTGCCTGCAAATGCAGCAAGAATTAGCTTCAAAATGTAAGTATCGTCTGGTCCATCTCTAGTTGCTTACACAGGAGAAAGAGGTGTTTTTTGGTTTTCCTAATCAGGAGTAAGAAATGTTACTTACTTCAGTTCTTTATGTTTTGGGCTAGGCCGAGAGTACTTCAGATATCCATCCCACGGAACCATTTTGAGACCTGCTCTAACAGCTATTATGCTCCTAACCCTGCGCAAGAGCTTCATTAGGACTATGAATAGCTATTTCATAAGAAAGAGATGGGGTCCATACCAAAGAAACATATCTATGTTAATTCAAAAACATATGTGCTCCATGCCATTGCCTAACTCACTGCAACTAGAGAGGAGATAACTTACCTCTCTGCAAACTCGATGGCAGTCTCTCCGGGTTTCAGATGCTGGGGCTCCAAGTACCAAACATCACAAACAACAGCCCAGGATGTCATGAGTTGCAGCAGATGCATCGTGAAGGATTGCCTAAAAGACAAAGCATGTAGTCCAACAATTACACCCCTACTTCCACTAGCAGCAGATGAAAATAGGTCAATGACTAAGACAAAAGACAAAGGTGAACTGAACTGCAATCCACCTAAATCCTAGCTCAAACAAGGATTTTATCTCCCCTATGATTGTTACAAAAGCATGAATACCAGATGGTTTGATTTCCGGCAAAGCCTTGTCCCAAGATAAAACGCATCAAATGGTCTTTACCACAGTCTAAATAAAGGGGATATGTTCGTGTCAACAGTTTTACTGTCATTAACCCACCTTAGCTCACAGCTGGGCGTTTTCCTTTCTTATTCTTTCCATTAATTTGTATAGCTAGCACCATTAGATTACGGCTAACAACAGCCATAGAATTCCTTGTATAGGCAACAGATACTTCATTTCTTTCTTTGCATAGTTTGTTTAGGTAGCTCTATATAATGAGAAGGAGACACACGGCCAAGCTATTCGGCCAATTCAATAAATATTGTCCAATTCAACAAATATTGTCAGTTCGGTGCATTAATACCATTCTATAGACGCCTAAATTTGGTAAGCTGTAAGGAGCTACTTACTTCCGGCTATTCCAAAAAGCATCAACAAATATTTTGTTGTACTTTATTGCAATTGGGCAAACAGTACAGCCGAGTTCAAATGCACCCTACAGATCATTGAAAATAGACAAATGAGTAATAGAAATTAAAAGGTTTGAGATCTCAAAAAAAAACTTTTCCCCTTGGAGAGAGAGAGAGAGAGCTCTAGAGGGAAAATTAGAGGGAAGAAACATATAGGTTTCTATTCCCATCGACAAGAAAATAAAAACTTCATCTGTAGCATTTCTACTATGTAAAACCATTCACATGTACCTTCTTGAACATAACTGTGTACTGATTATTTACACATGTTCCCTCTGGAAATATGAGAAGAGGATTATTATCAGTTCCCTGGATGTGTTCCCTCAACCTGCCACTTACAAGTTCATATTACCATAACAAAACTGAACTTATATAATCGGCATCCACAATTTGAATCAACTTACTTCCTTGCCATCCACAATTTGAATCAACTTACTTCCTTGCCACAATTACACGATCCGCTGCCTCTGTGCGATTGAACCAAATACATCCTACACTCTCTAATGCAGTGTTTTGCAAGAGTCCTGCACAGGTAACAAAAATAGATGCAATTGTCCCAGTGAAACCAGTTCACTAAATTTTGATAAGTAAGTCAATCTTATTAAAGAGAAAAAACAGAAACACAAAACAGAGGAATCAACAGTACAAGGGACTATACTGAAAAATCCAAACCCAAACCCCACCCACCAAAATCACCAGCCAAGACAACCCAAAGCCACCACTTCCCCACAACAAAAGACCTCCCGAGGCGCCAAGCACTGCCAATCTAACCCAACAAACGAAAGCCCCACCCCAGAAACGAGAACCCCACCCTCAAAAGAAACCCCACCCTCAAAAGAAACCCCACCCTATTATACGATCAAAGCCAAAGTCTGCCCATTGTTCTTGGTCTGCCTAGCGGTCGAAGAAGACCCTTCATAATTAATCGAAGAGTGCAATCCCTTTAACTCCCGAAGCATCCTTCCCCCTGATTTGTTGATTTTTTTGAGCGAAGCGGTACCCGATTGCGTTCCAAAGCAACGAAGAGATTCCTCAGCTCCTCCTCGTGACCGTCACTAGACACTCCAACCAAATGTCCTACAGAGGAGACCATATCTAATACCCAATCTGGAGATTTCCCCTCCAAATCGTCTATAGGAAAATTGACCGCCAGGGGGTCAACATGCACCAGTTCCCCCACGGGATCACGTAGAGGCTCTCTAACCTCTCTAACCTCTATCTCTAGAGAATGTGCCCCAAGAGAGGAACTGGTCTCAACACAATCCAGGGTCTCCCGAAAGCCCTCCCCCACCTCCAGACCACCGAATGGAGCCCCAGAAGACAGATCACAGGCTGCCCGCTCCCTCTCGGCAACTCCAATATCCTGAAAAGTATCGATTTGTGTCGGGACACCCCTATGGAGCATCCCATCCTGAAGATCGACTGGGTCTGGCGCCAAAAAGCTGCATCCCGACGTCTCTGGCACTGCCCGCATCTTCTCGGCAACTTCTACAGTCTGATCGGGCGCCGACGAGTCGCCGGAGCCCTTCCCTGCCACCACAGACCACGTCGGGACCCCCCTCTGGGACGACCCATCATGAAGATCGGCCTGGTATGGCACCGAAAAGCAGCATCCCGACGTCTCCGGCACTGCCCGCTTCTTCTCGTCAACTTCTACTGTCTAATCTGGCGCCGACGAGTCGCCGGAACCCTGCCCCGCCACCACAGACCGCGTCGCCTGAGGAAAACCATCCACCGGCAAAGATTTCAGGTCATCACCCGAGAACGGGTCAACCTGCCCTTCACCCGTCTCTGCACACCCAGTCGATTTCCCCACAGTCGCAGGCTCTAACAACTGGGTCAATGGGCCAGGTTCACATAAAGGAGAGTGAGACCCTCGGCCCATCTCAAGAGGAACCGAGCCCACCTTCGTAGAACCGCACGTCAAGCAGCTCGAGGCCCTCCTGGGTTCCTCCATTAATTCGAAAATGTTGTCCAGCTCAGCACGCAGGCGCAGTAAATGTGCCCATAATGCCCCCCCAAAAGCCTCTTTTCGAAAAGAATTCACATGACCTTCTTCGCCCATTGGGAAAACAACAGAGGACAGACTTCGGCCTGCAGAAGCCGCCATTGGGAAACCAACTTTGGCCTGCCTTGTCAGGTTAACGTTGCCATCATGATGGGTACAAAGCTCCCCCTCACCCTCCTCCTTCATCATCTCCGGCGAACCACCCCTCACCAGTTGGGCAAAGGAAACTCCCGGCCTAAACTCTGACACTGCATACCCCGAGTTTGATCGACGCAACTCACCCATGACAGAAACCATCTCCTCGCAAGTCTGAGCAAAAGCCTGCCATCCAAAGCCCGATCGCCCCTCAGGGATCCTGACTGCCCCCCTCCGCCTTCTGTCCCCAAATTCCACCAACACTATGTATCTACCATGCTCATTCGAGCATTTCTGGGCAAGAAACTCACGGGAGGATTCATTGAACTTCACCGACAGACCCTTGTCTGCTTTCCCCTCCTCCAGTTTGCTAAAGAGGTTGGCAAGCCAAACCACCCCATATCTGCCAATACGAACGGAGCTCTGCGACTTCCGACTCAGCTCCGATAACGTAACAAGACCCAACTTGCTAACCGAGAAATGGAACGTCTTAGCCTCTATCACTAAACTACGGAAAAAAACCATCACAAACCACGAACGAAGAGGACTAACACAACTCAATGGACCTACGGGGAGGAGAACCTAGAGGAGAGAGAACGGAGAAAAAAACCAACACCCATCCAGTTATGCAACATATTTGCCCTAAAAACCAGTTCACTAAATAGAACAAGTATAAAACAGATTAAATCTACCACATATCATAAGAGCCAAAAATTATGTATTTTAACTTATATAAACTCAGTGGACTATTTCCACATCCAAAAGTGGATGGGCTGCGACTTGGAAGTATGAATTCTGGACTATGTCAAGAATGCACCTCTTCTACTCAGGCCAGTACACCATCCCAAGGAATTCAGCACATGTATCTTACATGAAGAACACAAATTTCTAAAACGCATAGTTGGACTTTCCTATCATTGATACAGAGACAAAAGCAGCACTCATGTGTGAGAAGACATTGTAAACACTAAAGTGCAAAAAAATTCCTAAACCTTCTAGATATTGCAACGAAATCATGAAGTACATTAACACCAGGACAAGTTGGGCAAGTGAAACCTTTTACAAAATAAGATTACCCAAATGACACACAATAGCAATGTATTTGCAAACAGAAAAAGTCACAATCCAAGCCCAAGATATTAACTAGCTTCAAACTCCATGTTCCAACCTGTTGGAGCATTTGATACACAATAAGAATACACGAGCATTTTGTCCAGATGCAACAAATCTCGGTATTAACAGCAGGTCTAGTAAATACAAGTGGAAAGTACTAATGGGAAGTTTAGAGACAAACGTTATTCAAGAATACCTGCAAATATTTTGAGAGAAACACTAAAACAAAGTCCCCAGAAATCAATAATGAGACTCACTCAGACTGTCACTACCATATTTAACCGTATGGAGGCATTCTAAGCATTAAATTGGCGTTAAACACTTACCAACCCATCCAGGATGCTTCTGCATAATAACAGCAAATGCAGTCATCTGTTCTAAGATGATGAAATCAATCATGGAAGTATGATTGGCTACAAAAACCTGTTCAGTCCATAGCAAAACTTACTTAAATGCGCTGTTCAGGAAACATAGGATAATGTCCAAGAAAAAAACAACCATAATTATATATACCTGCTTAGGCCGCCTGCTAGGTCGTGGCCCATGGTATTTAACAACCCCAGTCCATGATGCAACAAAGAAGCTGCATAATAACTCCACCAAAGACCTCTGTGAAAAAAAAAAATGAATGCCATGGAATATGATAACTCCAATGCTTAACCAGAATTTTCAATAAGTTACTGAAAGATGTGTGTGTGTGTGTTGGGGGGGGGGGAGGTCATTGAGTCATTAGAGCCTTTTAGTTCATCACCACAGAAGCTATGAAAATCAAATTAAAGAGAAGTATTATAAAACCAGAGAAAAGAAACAACATTCCCGGAGGAAGGGTGGGGATGGGAAGAAGTATGGCCATCACACTCGACAGCCTTTGATGGATAAAGTATATCCTGAATGTCTTTGCAGAAAGTTTCCACAGAAGCTATGAAAATCAAATTAAAGAGAAGTATTATAAAACCAGAGAAAAGAAACAACATTCCCGGAGGAAGGGTGGGGATGGGAAGTAGTATGGCCATCACACTCGGCAGCCTTTGATGGATAAAGTATATCCTGAATGTCTTTGCAGAAAGTTTCCTCTGCAGTCTATAGTCCATTTTGAACGCAGCACTCATAAGCTATAGTCCATGGGGCATATTATTGATAAGTGTACGACAAATCATTCCTTTCTTTCCTCTTGATAATTAAGTAGATGATGAAAATGGCTTCTTTCCAATGACCAGATAGAGCATTGCAGGTTCAAGCCATCATTGGTGTAACATCTATATGATGGAACTCTTCCTCGAGTTCCCAATAGCAATGTGCTATCTGGTATTTCCTTTTCCATAACAATATAGAGCATTTGGGTCCCATCCAAGGGGATTCCTATAACGATTGATTCTACCATATTCTCCACTACCTTAATACCATGTGTGTCCTATCAGTAGATTGCTGTGGGTGCTTAACCATTTAAATGTAACAACAGGTAATCTTTTTAGAACAACTGGGTTCTGCTGCAAAATACTATTACCAACAGGTACGTAGAGTATAACCAAGAACATCCAAACATTGGATTGGTATGTTAACCTAATATTTAATCAGAAGCAAATAAAAGATGAACACAACATACAGAGAGGAATTTGTGTTAACCTAATACTTAAATTGTGCAAGTCATTCTGACAAGCTCACTTGGAAGCATTCAAATTATCCAAAACCAGAAAATTCAAAGTCTCCATTTACAAAACATACCAAATAGATACAGATAATTTTATTTTTTTACGAAAAATAAAAAAGAAACAACCAAAAGAGTCAGGCTAAAATAAAAAAGAAGTTCAGCAATAATTGGATGAAATTTAGAACAAGACAGACTTTTCACCTCGAGCTTTCTCCTCAACTTGTCATGCTTTTTTAGCAGATAATGCACAGGCATAAAGGAGGATATGAATATTATCCATCCCAGCGTCAATACTAGAGCCCTGCAGGTTCAATTGGCATCCGTAGGATAAGCAAAAATCACATAGACCCATTAACAAGGCAAATATTAAGGGGAAAAAATCGTCCATTAGCTGAATATTTATTCTCATACTGCAGCCTTCCCGTAACCCCAGTTGTTTAACCAACTTTAAGAAGCACAACTTCAAAACATTTTTAAACAAGGATCTCCAAGTACATATTCTATTTATAGCCTAGTACAGAATAAAGATTGGGCGAGATATCGGATGCAATTGCGTTATACATAAGATCAACCGGCTCCATGTTTGAGGGGAGTAGTAGTAAGGCTAACCTTACAGGGAATATAATGCAATATCGAATAACAACCCCGCAACACCATAGCGGAAACAAATACACATTCCAGTTCCATGGTTCAGGTGAATTCGACTTGAAACATCGTGTAAATGAGTCCTGCTCATTTATTATGAAAGAAAAAAAAAAGTAAATAATAGTTCGAAATCCTCAGATCACATTACATACCAGTACATTTGATCCTATTGACAAAAAAGAGCACGAAAACAAAAACATACATCGACAATGGCACCGGCAGCCTCGGTTAGAGTCGGAGAAATGTCAAGCAAATCACGCCTGCAAAACAATTTTATGACAACAATAAATTAACGGATTAGTCCATTAAGTTCCGGTTGGGTTTTCCGATAGAATGACTTGTGGAATCTCGCAAAAGACACGTTATGTTTTTCAATTCTTCTTTTTTCCATTCTTCCTAAGCAACCAAACCAGCCACAAGAGAGAGAAAGAGAGTAAGGGAGAGCGAATTTACAGTCTGAGCTTGCCGCAGTGCTCTTGGATGGAGGATCCGGAAGGGAGGTAGTCCTCTAGATTGGGTCGATCCAAGTCCAACACGGAGCTCGACGAGGTTAGCTTCTCACTACTCATCTTCAGGCTTCAGCCCCTCTCCCTCTATTTCTGTTCTCTGACTCTCTGCTCAGCTTCACGCTTGGTCCTCCTCTTCTGCTTGTTTTTGTCGTGGTTTTTCTCGTAAATACAGGAGGAGTTGCCTTCGCGCAATTCTCAGCTTGATCTTGCCCATTTATTCCCCCCCTTTTTTTTTTGCCCCTCCTTTTCCCATTCTCTCCCCCGTCTCTCTCACTCGCTCATCGTCTAATTACATGTTCATTTTATTCCTTAGATTTTATATCATTTATCAAATTAGTCTTTGGATTTCAATTTTGATCAAATCAGTTCTTGTGTTATTTTCATTGATCGATTTAGTCCTTTCGTTTAATTCTGTCACCCCGTGCACAGTCAGCTAACGAAATGTCACGTCACTACCAATCATATCGCGACACGTGTCTTTTTTGGAAAAAAAAAAACGAGGGAGGCTGCCTCCCTCCGCGAGAGAGCCCAGATCTGGGCTCCCCATCGCCGGGGAGGGCTGCGGCAGCCACGCCGCTTCCCTGCTCAAGGGCGGCCGGGAGCAGCCCTCCCGGCGACGGGGAGCCCAGATCTGGATTTTGGGGGCTAAGGTTGTTGAACTGCGTGTGGGGCTGGGGGGAGACAAATAACAGTGTGCTTATGAAGTTGCTTAAATGCGGATAACGATTAACGACTCCTCAGATACCCATATCAAACGAGACTAAAGGGCCCGCGAGATCGGATCCGAATAGTACATAGCATCCCGGCCCTTTCGCAACACCAGATGGGTCCAATCCAATCAACATTCTTCTTAACATTTACCAACTTCTTGCATTGGATCTTATCATGGGCTGAGGCCCAAATCTTCACAGCCCTATAACTTGGCTGATTTGCCAAATTAACTACAAAGTCCTCTAATTAGCTATTTTGTCTATGCTAATAATTTGTTAGTTGTTCTTATTCGTTAAGCGGAACGGTCCGCATTAATTATTTTAATTGCATATAGTTTGAAAACACATGATTTTTATTTGACTCTGTTTATCTTGTTTGGTATTTCAATGCTTATATGTTCTTGGCTAATTTGGTAAGTAAACTTCATCCGTCGGCACATGTTTGTGACGGAAATTTCCTTTATTGATCGCTTATTAGTATAAATTATAATTGGTCCTATAGAAAATTTATAACGTGACCGAATAACCTCACTGTGTAACTTGAAAAACGAACGGAACAAACCATGGGATAAGAGAATAATAATAAAACAAAATAGCAGAAAATGGAAAGAAAGATTCCACATGTTTTCCTGAGGTTGCAGTCAACCAACTCCGATCCCACCCCCTTAGGGTCCCTTGGACCGTTCAAGCGTCGTAAAGCCGAAGCGTAAACAGGAAATGAAGCTCTTTGTTTTTAAAGGAGGTGGGGGCACTCTGGCCAAGCAAACATTAATAATAATACAGATCGAGAAGGGAAGTCTAAAATGAGCTTTCCTTAGGCCTGCACTGTCCGGTTGGCTCCTCCCCCAGATGCTATTTCACCGGTTCTGTTCACCTTAAGCACCGAGAGATCCTCATTCCTAACTACCTGCACAATCAAATACGACACCATTATCTCTTTAAAACCAAAAACGGGATCTTTGACCACGACAGCCATGTACGGCCATGTCGTACGTCCATTCAAACGACTCGAAGCGCAATCCTGACAGGATCTCTAGTGCAGACCACGACATGTACTACCACGAGTGGGAGGATGAATGGCAAGAGACAGAGTCAGCGACCGACCAGTACGCTCCTGACATGCCCAAAGTGCGAACACCAGCAACAATACCGACCGATCGGGGCAGGATGATCGACCAGGGCCGGCAAAGCAGACTGACCAAGCAAGGTAGTCAAGTCATGCCGATCGACCAGGACAGCCCATGCGTGCTGATCGACCAGGAGCCAGCAATACTTATGTTCGACATGTCAGCCAGCCGATCGTAGAAAGATCAGGACCAACTCGAGACCAGCTCGGAGCTCATGACCAGATCGGGGAGTAGTGGCAGCGCGACCACGCTTTAATGAAAATGTCTTCCGCACTCGGTTGCCTTGTTTGTAGCGATACGGTTACTCACATCAACTAGATCCAGACTTTCCTCCGAATATCTAGAAACTTATCATTTCCTTTTTGAATTCAGTTTATTAGGTTTGTAATATCAAATCTCCTTGATTTAAAGAACTGATTTGATTTAGATTTAAATTGATTTGTTTAGGGTTTGTAAGCTTCTAAGGATGTCTATATAAACACCCTTAGGAGCATTAGAAAAGAGATTAATTGAGAATAGTAGTCTTGGAGAGCCTGAGTGCTTTTGGGAGAATTTGGCCGAGCATAGACACGTATATTCTAAGTCGGTGTCAAGGCTAGAACATTTTCATTTGCGATTCGTTCTAGGCTAATAACCTAGTTTGGATACCCATTCTTGGGCTAATTAACCCTTGATCGAGATTATCTTGTTTCTTGTGGTTCGAAAGACTAATAATCCTTAGACCACGTTTTCTTTTATCAAAACAGTGAGGTATTCTTCATTTTGGTGTATCAAATCCTATAATTTAGGTTTGTGTGTCACTTAAAGCTGGTCGAGAGGATCATTGTAATATTGAAGTAGATCGGGCAGAGGAAAATCAATTATTATTTTGAGTTCTTAGACCGGGACCCTAACAAATCCTCTGTTCCGCCCGTTTCTCAATTAAATTTCCAACCAGCGACTTTCATTTTCAAAGGAAAATAGATTAGTCTTTAACAACTCTTAAAATCTGTCTCTTTCTGATTTTGAAATGTCTCCTTCTCTTCTTTGGTCGACAACCCCCCAACCCCATGTTAGGTGCATGGGCACAGTATTTTACACACTCCCATACGTGTGTCCTTCCAGCTAATCAACTCATTAATTACCTAATCCATAACCAATTGACAGCGATAATTGCACCCTACGACCTCGTTTTTATTTCCATTTATTGTTTGTTTGTATTTAATACTCATAATAATATGCTGTAAAAAAAGCTTGATCATTTGGGAATTAGTGAATTAGATTGTGATGTAACGGATTCAATACTAATAATGAGGTGGGTTGGTGCTAGTTGTTTACTCGATTACCGAGAGTAATTAGTTTTCAGGACGGAATATGCCTTACGTGGTGCGTTACGACAAAGAGATTAGGAATCTTAAGACACGTCGTAAAGCGTTTATTAAACTAGCAAAAAACGACAACGCCTTAGTGTCAGGACGGTTCGCGTCTCACGCGCGATAAAAAAGCTCGTGGAATTAAGGTGGAAATCATTTGACGGCGATTTGGCCTTACCAATTACCATGGTGGGTCAGTTTAAACACGCGCCTTTTGTAGGAGAGGATAAACGTCGTTTCGCTACAGATTAAAGAAATGGACTGTCACCAAAACACGTGAGACACACGTGAAGAGGGAGAGAGAGAGAGGAAGCAAAGATCTTGCCGGGAAGAAATAAAAAATAAATAAACTGGGGAAGAGTCTGTGTATATGCATCCGCTCATACAATATTTTCTATTCATGTCAAATACTTGCAAATATTTCATTTTTTTTTTCTATTTTCTCAACTACGATTTTCCAGTTTTGTTCTTAATTTGGTTCCAATACTTAACGTGGAATTCAAGTTCTTCGCTTATCATCCAGTGGTAATATATTCTATTCACTAAACTTAATTAACATAAGTACAATAGTTTCACATTCTTATTATTATTAACTAATTTTTTAATTTACGATTACCAATGTCATTTCGAAGTTCAAAATATGAATTTGTTACGTTAAACTTTCAAATTTCAAAAAAAAAAATATCAATATAAATTTGTAACGATTCAAAAACAAGCACTAGTCACATATGTGTTTTGACTTCAAAAGGACTAGTTAAGGTTGCTCTTGAAACTTTTTGGGTCATTATAAAGCCCAGTTCAACCTAGTAATATCCCAATATGAGACTTGACCCTTATAGAACTCATCTCTCACTCCATGTGAGATTCGGGGTATCACAATCTCCCCCTTAAATTCTTGACGTCCTCGTCAAGGCCCACTAAGCCCACATTGGTGGTTACTAGGACCCCTCTGATACCATTTGTAACGACCCAAGGACAATCACTAGCAACATTTGTGCTTTGACTTCAAAAGGACTAGTCAATGTTGCTCTCGAAGTCCCTCGGGTCATTATAAAGCTCAGTTCAACCTAGTAAGATCCCAAAGTGGGACTTGGTGAAGAATGGGTGCATAGCAAGATAAAGATATTCTCCTAAGAACTCGCATATATGAAATTTAATAGTTATGCTATAAATAAAATAATTTAAATCCAAAATTCCATTGATACTACACTTTGGGAACAAAGTGTGAAACTCTCCCTATTTTTTTTAAATAATAGTTATTTGTAAGAATTTATTAATATTCTTAAAATAGTATTTTTTTAATAATATAGAGTTGTAATATTAACAAAAAATTCATTAAGCGAAACCTTACCTACTTTTATAAATCCTCCTCAAAGACTTTGTAAATATATTTTTTTTAAAATTGCCGGTAGTCAGAGTCCAATGTCATAATTATATTTTTTTGGTTGTTGCGTGTACACATTATTTTCATACTATTAAATTTAACGTCTTATTTTTGAAAAATTGAAAAATATTTTGTTGAAAAAAAAACAAGAACCAGGAGAAAATTCTTCCATGATGATTCATATGGATAAGTACGATTTAAATAGCCGCTTGAACTTCTCCTCTCGTTTTTAGAGAATTGTAGCTGTATTAGAGATAAAAGGGTTTGTAACGTAACGGCCAAACAGCACCTTCGTAAGCGATTCAATCTTCCGAATCAAAAGCCAGGTGTACGACACATCAGGTCCAAGTAATCACACCGGAGCAGAGGCAAACGAAAGAAATTTTACGCTTTTGGCTTATAGTTTGTTCGTTGTTTTGGTTTCTACTGGGGGAAAGCGTATATGGAAACGCTGTCGTCACCATCGCCCAGAGAAGACGACCACCACCTCCTCCTTCTCATAGGCCAAGCTACCAAATGTTCCACTTCTTCAAATACACGTACTGGAACTACAACGACTACGAGAGTACCGGCCATGAAGAAGAAGAAGAAGCTGAATATTATGGATAACAACAAGGAGTTCCTTCCGAGTGGACTCCACGGCGTGATCGTAGCGAGCCTCCTCCACCACCTCCGGCGCCGCCGAATACTTCACCACGGCCACGTGTTTCCTCTCCTCTCCGCTCTCTCCGCCTGCCTCCTCCTCCTCTTCGCTGCGTCATCCCTCCCCATCATCCACCATCCGAACCACCACCACCGCAACCGCTCCTATGTACTTATCCTTCAGCTCTTATTCTCATTTCTCTTTCTTCCTCAGCTACGTCCTAATGTTGTTGACTGTTGTTGTGTGCGTTTTCGTTTTGTTTGTTTTCTGAGCTCAGTCCAGCAATGCGGTCGAGGGTGGATCGGAATCGGACTCGGACTCGGGGATGTCGTTTACGGTGCCGGTACGCATAATTCTCTTGCTTGTTTCGGTTCTGGTTCGATTCTTTTTAGCTGACTCATGGTTGTTGAAACTGATTTTTAGGCAAGTGGAGGGAGTTTAGGCCGTGATTTGTGGGCGTCGAAGTTATCCAAGTTCTACTACGGTTGCAGTAATGCCAGTGACAAGTTCGCAAGTAAGCTATCAATTCCAGAACCTTCATTTTTTCTGGATTTGATGTGCAAATCGATTTCAAAAAGTTTCAGATGCCGATTAGATTTTTAGAGGCTCCAATTTTGTACCGCTCTACCTGATTACCGTCAAATATTTAATCATTAATATCTTTGAGCTGTTTGATTGCAGCGGGTGATGCGAAAACGCATCGGAATCGGTACTTGGTGATTGCTACGAGCGGTGGCTTGAATCAACAACGAACTGGGGTAGGCTTCTAGAGCAATGTTTGTTTTACCCGATACGCTTTTTTGTTCATAATGTTTGTTATAAAGTTTTAATATGTGTCGAAGAAGATTTCGTTGCGAGTAGGCCTTGTGCTAGAATTAGTTGTACTTTAATGCGACTCGGTCGGAATTAGAATCTCTTTGATTTTTAAATTAACTCGCTTTTGAAATCTCAGTTCAAATTTTGTCGACTCAATTTTATTAAATTTTTTTAATACATTATCTAAGGGAAAAAGTGATCATTTAGTTAGCAATACTTGTCAATATCATAGACAAAGTTGCCTTAAAAGTAATGGTCAACGTTGTAAGAACTACGGTCCCTTAGAAATCTGGACGATTCATCTAAAACTGGGCTGAGTTCGTTTGGACATGGCTTTGGTTTTTTCTTAAGTTTTTTCACGCCTACTTGTCTTAGATATGGATCATGGCTTCTCTTGGGCAATTAGGAATCTATATTCAAAAAGTAGTTCTTAACTAAGGATTTTTATTACTTTGCTATTGGCTCACCCATTAATTCTGTGTTGGCACTGGTTCATATGAGATGGACATTTACTTCTGGCTTGTTGTATTTCTGGCAAGTGAGAAAGAAGCTTTATGAATGATTCCAGAAATCTCAATTGTCCAATATTTGACATGGTATGTTACTGTTATGTGTGTTGCTGAATGGGGTCTAATTCTGATCTTGCTGCAGATAACAGATGCTGTAGTTGCGGCTTATATTTTGAATGCTACTCTGGTTGTTCCCAAGCTGGATCAGAAATCTTTTTGGAAGGACACCAGGTCTGTCGTACCTTCTGACTGTCTGAATTTAATGAAGTATACTTACTCTGTAAATTTACGCGATCTGGTGTTCGCTGCAGCAACTTCTCAGAGATTTTTGACGCGGACCACTTTATCTCATTTCTTTCAAAAGATGTTAAAATCATTAAAGAGCTTCCAACGAAGGAAGGGAAAGCGGTGACTCCAACTAGAATGCGTGTTCCAAGGAAGTGTACTCCAAAATGTTATGAAAACCGCGTTCTCCCTGTTCTTATGAAAAAGCATGTAGGTTTTCAGTTATTTCAGAAAGTCGATTAACAAGTTTAATGTTCTGAAGCCTTACTATTTGTAGGTCTGATGCTTTCAACATGAGCAATTTGTATTACTTGGTAGGAAAAAAAAACTTCAATGGAAGATATTATTCATCACCTTCAAATACATTTAAAGTGGACAATTGTATAGAATTATTATTCTTGAATGAGTTATTTGTTTCTAAAATCAAGACTGATTTCTTAACCTTTTGATGGTGCAGGTTGTTCAGCTCTCCAAGTTTGATTACAGGCTTTCAAACAAGTTGGACGCTGATTTGCAAAAGCTGAGATGTAGAGTTAACTACCATGCTCTGAAATTTACTGATTCTATCCGTGAAATGGGTGAAAAGTTAGTTCACAGGATGAGGATGAAAAGCAACCATTTCATTACCCTGCATTTGAGGTGAACTGCAGTCAGTTTGCAACCACACTTTGTTAATTCTTTATTGCCTTTACATGCTACAGTCCTTTAAGTCGTGATAAGGTTAGTTGCCTCTTTGTAAGACTACCGTGTGCACTGTTCAAAAAATTCTCTCTTTTTGAAGTTCATATCAACATGGTACCCAAGGGGTAAGAGCGAGTATTATGCATTATTTGTGTAAAAGAGTTTTGTATCTTTAAGGCTCTTGGATGAGTATCTAGGCTGCATGAGTGTGTCACTTTATGTGCAATAACCGAGGAGTTATGATATCTCAATGGACTGAACTAGATTTTCCCGAAATGATCTGTTCAAAAACTTTAGTCCTACATTTTGAAAAGTTGTTGATCAAGTTAGTTGTCATGTATAGGTTTGAACCTGATATGCTTGCGTTTTCTGGATGCTACTATGGTGGGGGAGAAAAAGAAAGAGGAGAACTTGGTGCAATTCGGAAGAGGTGGAAATCCTTACATGTGAGGCTCCAATGGTCCTAAGAAAAAATTATTCAACCTTATCAGCTGGTTAGGCCTGTCTGAATATTGAGATGTTTGTTTTGGTATGACATGCAGGCAAGCAACCCTGACAAGGTACGAAGGCATGGGCGATGCCCACTCACTCCGGAGGAAGTTGGTCTTATGCTGAGAGCACTGGGTTTTGGAAGTGATGTTCACTTGTATGTGGCATCAGGTGAAGTCTATGGAGGTGAAGAGACATTGGCACCACTCAAAACTCTCTTCCCTAATTTTCATTCAAAAGAGACTATAGCCAGCAAGGAGGAGTTGGCACCATTTTCATCTTTTTCTTCTCGCATGGCTGCTCTAGACTTCATTGTTTGCGATGAAAGCGATGTTTTTGTCACAAACAACAATGGAAATATGGCCAGAATATTGGCTGGGCGAAGGTATGTTTATCTTTTATTTATTGTGTTACATCGTGCTTGGAAAGAAACTTAAGAATGACTTTATACTTCTGGCATCAAGTTTCAGTAGAAATATTTGACAAGGTTCTATATTATTGCTACGTAGTCTTAAAACATGAAAATTTGTCTATGCAGAAGATATTTTGGGCACAAGCCAACAATCCGTCCAAATGCTAGGAAACTGTACCGCTTGTTCATGAATCGAAATAACATGACGTGGGAAGAGTTTGCCTCCAGAGTTCGAACCGATCAGATTGGCTTCATGGGAGAGCCAGATGAGGTGAAGCCTGGCAGGGGTGAGTTTCATGAGAACCCAACATCCTGCATATGTAAGAAGTCCATGGGAAAGGCCCAGGATGTATTGATTCCTCAGAATCAAACTCATAATGGGGGTAAAAGTGGTAATGAGGACAGGACGAATAAGGACACGGGGGATTTGATGGATGAGCAGTCAACCGAGGATGAGCAAGAATGGTCTGATGAGTCAGACCTCAATCTTCTGCTTAAACCCGAGCAACCAGAACTCGTTGAGGAGTTGTTTTCGGACTAAAATCAAGGAAGGCTGCATCGATTTCCCATTTGTTCCAAACGCAACCCAAGTTTTCTACAAGTTCTTTGGGTCCTTCTGCTCCTCCATGGTTTGTTTCAATGGACAAACTTTCTTTGAACTGAATCGGCAAGGACAAGAAATCACTTTGTACATAAAAGGCATTGGCAGTTGAACTTGAGCAGACTGAGTTTCCAGTATTGGTACATGGCCGCACAGTGCACAGGGCACGGGGCATGGGAATGAGCCGCTCCTCCATTCAGATTCAGAAGCTTCATGTACATAAAAAAGAAAGAACCCACTAGGATATGTGGCAAAGGAAAGAGTCCTTTGCTTTCTTTGAAGATTGATTCTCGCCGCAAGGCCGGGACATTTACAACATGAGGGACATGGCAAAAGGAGTTGAGATTGTCTTAGAACTTAGGCTTCACTTTTTCTTTTTCTTTTTAGACTTTTTTCTGATTCGCATTTTCGATATATTTTTCAAGGATATCTGTAAATCAAAAATTTCGGTTTAGAAAAATTTTCAAGCGATGCAATATAAAGCGGAGATATCCTGTTTTCTTCATTCTTCTTCAGCATAAGTCATGAAATCGTGTCCGCATCCGTTATAGAACCGAACGCGAGGGGACCCTGTTTGCGTATTGCGTGGCTTGGCTTTCATTGATTGGTCTGTGACTGCGCTTGACTGACAGCACTGCCGAACACGATGGATACACGTCACATAAATCGTAATCCAATTTCGGAAAGACTACGTGGCCACATTGGAGTCTGTTGTTCTTCATCCCCTTCCCTCCTGCTTCTACGCATTACTGAGTGTTTAGACGGAGAGGAGAGAGAGAGAGAGCTAGGAAGGCAACAATGGCGTTAAGGCTGCCAACCCA
Source organism: Myrica gale (assembly GCA_963930655.1). Taxonomy (NCBI): domain Eukaryota; kingdom Viridiplantae; phylum Streptophyta; class Magnoliopsida; order Fagales; family Myricaceae; genus Myrica; species Myrica gale. The sequence continues at coordinate 6,950,420 of OZ005606.1, read as the reverse complement.
GCTGGCGACACCTGTCCAACTCAAACATCACCGTTATCAGCATCCTCTTCATGGCGCACTGTCATGGCGGCGTACTTTAGCAACGGAGGCTCTCATCTCGCCTTCGGTGGTTTCTACTTCTTCGTCAATTCCCCCATCTTCAATCGCCGGTACTTCATCCCTTTCCCCAGTCCGCTTCTTTTGTCGTTGTTGGTATTGTTCGATACGAATAATTTCCTCTCCGCTGGATGAAGCTTTTTAAGGCCCAATTTTGAAAATATACGCACGCTAGTGTGAAAATGCACAGGTAAACTCGATGTTAGTCATAGCAGTGAATGTGGCTTCATTCTGGTGCAATACAATTATATTCGACGTAATTGCGATGCTCTATTGGAGTCTAATCTCATGGGTTCAAGTGCTCTCCGTTAACAAAGGACTGGTTCCAATTTTTGCCACTGCTTTTTGTTTTTATGGGTTAAAGGGAGATCAAATGTGGTGACGTGTACCGCTGCTCAGACAGCGACAGCAGCAGCAGTGAATCTAGGACCAGGAACTCCAGTTAGGGCGACGAGCATACTAGTGGTTGGTGCCACTGGAACTCTAGGAAGGCAGGTTGTGAGGCGGGCACTTGACGAAGGATACGATGTCAGGTGCCTCGTCAGGCCTAGACCTGCCCCAGCTGACTTCCTTCGCGATTGGGGCGCCACCGTCGTCAATGTAAGTTCGTTCCGCTCTCTGTTTCCCTACTCTTTTCCTTTTTGACAGTGATTTTCAATTTTAATTATATATATATGCATTTGTGTTCGTTTGAAAAAGTTTTGTAGGTATAACACCTGTGTAATTCATGTGTAAGAATTATCTGAATTTCATTAACATGAAAGAAGCTTAGTTGCAGCATGTAGTTGTAATTGTACGTTGCTCAGTCTCTAGATTTTATGCTGATGAAGCTCGAGGACTGAATGTTAAGTATTTACTGAACAGGCAGACCTGAGCAAACCAGAAACCATACCGGCAACAATGGTTGGAATTCATACAATTATCGACTGCGCCACAGGGCGTCCAGAGGAGCCCATAAGGACTGTAATTTTTCTGCTAAATATTTATATGCTTATTTCACTACATTTCTTATCATGATTAAATTAGGCTGAATATTTTGTGGTAAAAGATAACATTTATATGGAAACAGATAAAGGAAAACTTATGCGCACTTTTAACTTTATCAGGTTGTATCGAGCGCCTTTTGAGCATGCGTGTTTAATACTAACTTCAACTTAATTGTCCCAGACTTTATGGAGAGCCCTGGGAGTTTTACATATTCTATTTATTGAAAAGTCCTCTCCACTGAAATTTGAAAACATTAATTATATGTTGCAAACATAATTCTTCTTTCTGACAATGACATATAGTGGACTGGGGCCTTATCTAATCCATTTTTTTTTCTGTTTAGGTAGATTGGGAAGGAAAAGTTGCTCTTATACAGTGTGCCAAAGCAATGGGAATCCAGAAATATGTATTCTTTTCCATCCACAACTGCGACAAGCATCCTGAAGTCCCACTGATGGAGATTAAGTACTGCACTGAGAAGTTTCTTCAGGACTCAGGCCTAACTCACGTCATAATTCGGTTATGTGGTTTCATGCAAGTAATTATCACCTAAACCAAAAGTTTGAACATGCTATGTAATATCATTGGTGGCATAGTGTAGTTTTTGAGTTAGCCCTGTGCTTTGTTGTATTGGTTTAGACCCTTCATTTTCTGATATATTGTCGTCAGATGACATTTTTCTTTCCCCTACCTCAACACATTACTACTGGAATTATAATATGATACCTTAAAGTGAGTGGCTTCATTTTTTTGTCCCAAAAGGTGTTGTTTTCCAAAGAAAAGTTTGCACTTGAAGAGGCTCATATAACAAGGAAATGATTATGGCACCTGTATAACATTATTTAGATAGAAGAGTACATATTCTTCTATCACTGCAGAAACATTCACTTGCTATAGTTACCTAAACCAGGGTAGTGATTCTGTGAAACACTCGATTATTTGTATGTATCTGTTCACATGCTTCTTTCCCCTTACCTGAGTTTTTTTTTTGGCTTCATTTGTTTCTTGTTTTATATCCTTGCCAAGTGAATGGTTCTTCCCATTTATTCCAGGGCCTTATTGGGCAGTATGCAGTACCTATATTAGAGGACAAATCTGTTTGGGGAACAGATGCCCCAACCAGAATCGCTTACATGGACACCCAAGTAAGTTTAGCATGCATTGCTTACCTGATTGTTTTCCAGACGGAAAAGAATACAATTAGCATATTTCAATAGCTTCTAAGGATGTCTCACTATTATTAGGATATATCTCGCTTGACATTTATTGCTCTACGCAATGAGAAAATCAACGGAAAGCTTCTAACCTTTGCGGGGCCACGTGCATGGACAACTCAAGAGGTAAAGCAGAAATATAACTTTGTAATAAAACTAAATCATTTGCCCAGGTGTGTTCAGTTTAGTAACATCCCTCAACTTGTTTCATTCATAATCTGTCTATTCTAGATAGACCTGTTAGATTCTTAAGACTACATAGAGGGAAGTGGCAACTAAGAACCTACCACCAGAAAATAACTGCAGCTAGCTTTTTAGTTCTTTTTGAACAAAGTTTTGGTAATAGCAGTAGTTTTCTGCACTGTATGAGGAGTAATTCCTTTACTGCTTGCTTGCTGGAGAGAAAAAAATATCTGTGGCTTTGGATATAAGTCTATATATCACAGTGTTTTTCTTCTTCGATGTTAAAATGTGCCTTCTTGTTTTAGGTTATAACATTGTGCGAGAGGCTTGCAGGGCAAGATGCAAATGTCACTTCAGTCCCCGTCTCTGTCTTGAGATTAACTCGCCAGCTGACTCGTTTTTTTGAGTGGACAAATGATGTAGCTGATAGATTGGCATTTTCGGAGGTATTAGATTCTCATCTTTACACTTCTATACCTATGTGATAGGAAGCACGTAAACTTCTGGCTGATAAGTGTGGGATGCAGATAGGTCACGATATGTGTTCAATATCAATAACAAATCAAAGTAATTAACTTCAAAGTCAGATATTTGAACAAAGAAGGATGACTGGGGGTATGTTTAAGGTCAAAGTAGATTTTTAATCGAATTAGGGGATTGTAAATGCAATTTCCAAGATGCTATGGGAGGGTTTAAACTGAGAAAAGGGGATCAATATACTTTATCTTAAACATTTGAGGAACTGACTAGCATGCACTTGACATTACTTTTTGGGTATTCATAAAGATTGTCGTTTGAGGAAATTAAAAATTGAACAAAGCTAAGAGATACGTTGTACTCTAAATGTGCGCCTTTTCTTTTTCTCCATACTATTATTTGAGTATTAGTTCTCAAATGCTTAAAAAACCCTTTTGTGCTTGCTATTTATCGTCTAAATTAAGATTAGTACTAAACATATACATGAATATATATATCTATGTATACACATTTGCTAACTGAGGTACACTCGTATACAAGCATTTTGTAATCGTAGTTTTCCACTAATTCTGGTAGATTTTGTCCACATTGTGTCACCTTCATCTATCGGCTCATCAGTGCTTCTTCATTTACGTACCAGTGTCTTCGTCTTTATGTTCTCGACGTGCTATAAATCATGAGCTATAGAAATGATCAACCTTTTCCAACTAGACTTCTTCCTGCAACTTGCTATGAATCATGATGAAGCAAGGTCTTTGTGAGGTCCATAAATCATCACCACTTTCCCTTCATAGTTATGATCTTTTGGAATAAGTTTGACAGAGACATTGATAACAGCTTGGTAGATTGAATGTGCAGTGAAGATTATAATCCACTTAATTGTCTAATTAATCCTTGGTCGGAGGAGGAAGATAAACTGTTTTTGTAGAGTGAATGTTCCTTCGAATCGAATGAAAACACCTCCAATATTTGAGAACAACAGAAATGTAGAAGGGATCTCCTATAATGTGCAAATCATTTATAGCAGTGCAGGATCGTTGATCTCAATAATTATTAGAAGCAGCATTTCTTCTTTTAATGGTGCAAGTACATGTTCTTATTGGGTGCATTTGTAGGTGCTTACAAGTGACATTGTTTTCTCTGTTCCGATGACCGAGACATATCAACTTCTTGGTGTGGATGCAAAAGATATAGTTTCCCTCGAGAAATATTTGCAAGATTATTTCACAAACATATTGAAGAAATTGAAAGATCTCAAAGCACAGTCAAAGCAAACTGACATCTACTTCTGAATGAAGACCATTTTGTACTTGTAAACTATGCCATGTTTGTATATGAGAGGTTTGACAACCCTCCTCTAACAGGAATGCCATTCAATTGCATCCATGACTCATTCCATTTCTCTCTCTCTCTCTCTCTCTCTCTCTCAGAGCAGGGTTTCATTGGGCCTCAGCGAGCCAATACCCAATGCAAGAGCTGAGGGTTTCATGGGCCTCAGCTAGCCAACACCCAGGTTTACCCTTTTCTTTCGCGTTTTGGGTTGTTATTGGAACGGGTGATGGCCGTGAAAGAATGTGTTGATTAGATGCTAAAAAAAAGGCGGAAAAGGGAGATGTCTTTTGAAGAACTGAGGCGAGCCCCCTTCTCTGAAGATTTGAGGTGGCTATTGACTCCATTGCTTGGCTTTTGTCCTACCTCTACAATGTAATGATAAGCTTGAGAGACTAATAGACCCAAAAGGTGGCAATTTAGGTGGTGGTTGTGGAATCCTACTACCCATATACCCTTCGTAATGGATTAAAGGTGAAAGGACAATGACTAGGTGGGCCACCACAACCACCATTCTATCATAGGACCGTTAGCTTGGGCCCTTTCATGGATTGCCTTGTGAATGAGTGAAATAATGGCACTTCACACTTCCTCCCTATTCACTCCCAACATCTTTCCTAAAATCGCGGTAAAACCCACGAGTCACAGATGCGGTAGGGGAGGAAAATACAGGGCCAAGTAAAATAATAACTCATAGCTTTGTGATGGAATATCCACGAACCTGGTGTAATATAGCCCCAAACAATTTTTGAGTGCCAACAATGAGCCCACTGATCATGTTAATAGTATTTTGCAATTTAGAAAGCAAACCCAAGCTTTCTTCTTTGTTGCTTCAATCCACAGCTTTAACGAAATGTCCTCCAGGACTGACTTATTAAAAACATTGATTTTAAAAAAACAAATATAAATATTGATATCTGTTTTTCTTCACTTTTCATTTGATATTACTTCTCCTCTCTGCAGCAACGAGGCATCTATTGATAAATCAAACTTTGTAGGGCGTACTATGCTGTTTGCATAAAGAAATACATCTATGTTGTTAGTGTTGGTATACACTTTTTTTTTCTAACCGGGTATTATGATTAGTTTACGCGCACCTTGACTAATTGCGAGATTTATACAGTCTCTTCCATTCCACACAAACCGGCAATTACTAAACCAAAGGCTCTACGAGTGGCCTCAAAGATTTGAAAGCATCTATGAGATATATATATTTTTTTGAACTTGAAACATTTTAGGGAACAAACTTGAAACTACCCAAGCCCAAGCTTTAATCATCAGGTCAATCTCTTAGGGTTTGATATACACACGCATACATTCACTGTTCTGGAGGTGTACAAGTGTTTGATTTATTTAGTTTGGCGAAGCCGAGACCTACTCCACGAGCATTAGTTCTCCCCCAATGGAAACTCACAAGCGCAAGCGTTTTGACTTTTTTTTTTTCTTTCTTTGTTTCTGCTGGGTGTTATGGTAATTAGGGTGGCGTGTTCGGTGAAAATTGATCTAGAAAGCTTTTAGGGGGGAAATAAAGAACTTGACTAGAAGCCGAGAAGATTAAAACAGAAGAAAAATCATCATAAGTAGTGTGACTGCACGGTACTCTTAACTGTGCTGGTTCTTGTACTTCTGTTACTTTTCGAGGTGTTCTTTCTAAACTTGGGCCATCCATCAGCCAAAAACTAAAGACAAAGTGCCAAAATGTGAGCCTGATGACAATTTCCTAGAGACAACTCAATGTTCGTACTTTCTTAATTCTTTTAACTCGGTGGAATACCATACAATAAAACAGAAAAAAATAAAAAATAATACATCCATTGGTTCCATAATTTTTCAGTAATTACGTACACATATACTCAACACTAGAAAACCACTCTTTTCATTTTTTTTAATATAAGGGTACAAACATATAGCGCCCAAACCAACTCTTAACTTTTTCCAAACTTTTTCATTGAAAATCATGGTAGGTAAAAAGGTCATTCCCAAATTATTTTGGTCACATGGTGTTAATATTAGTGTCTGTATTCATATATACTCTTTAGAGGTACTGACTAAATGATGCATCAATTCGAAGTGAGGTGACTTTTTACGGAATCACAATGCTTCACAAAGTGTTACAAATAAATCTATAAATAAGTGTTACCGAGCGGCTTCAAGAGATTGAAATCTCTCTATGCAGTCACTACATAACCAACTTAACCGCAACCCAACATAATCATATATCTTCCTTAACAATATTTTGTCGATTTACCTCTTGGTTTCTTACTCTAACGGAAGAATCCATGATTGATCATTTTTTGGGTGATAGTTTGAAAAACTATTCTTCAAAATCCAACAGTGGGTTACATGATAGAGATATTGCATGCAATTGTTCCCGGGGGGGCAGTGGGCACCTGTAACAATTTTCTTTCCCCATCTCTGTCTCAAATAATTTCATCATTCTCCAGTAATGCAAAAAAGCAAAGGAAAAACAATTATATCAAGGAGGTGGAGGGTCCTTTTCGTTTCCCCCACTTCTCCTTTTTGGAATTTTCAATTTCGCATTCAATTATGGCATGGAATTCATGATATAGTAATTATGTCCCTATTATTGTCTCTATTCGTTTACCAACAGTCTTAGGGTGTGTCTGTGTTGTAAAATTTTAGTGTTGTTAAAATTTTAGATATTAGGTTTAGTGAAAAAGTGAAGAGAGAGGTAATTGTTTATATTTTTTGTAGTGAATAGTAGTGATTTGATGGGGGAGAGAGAGATTATATTGTAATTTTTTATTGTGTTAAAATTTTAGAGTGTGTAAAATTTTAGGACGCAAACGCAGCCTTAAAAAAATCTCGATACTAGTGATTGGTCATCTAAACTTCAAGTAGCTACACAGATTGTAATTAGAACTAAAAAATAATACAAACTATTGTAATCGACATTAGGACCTTACTATTGAGACTGAATCTATATATGCTGACAAGAAAAAACATAATTGTAATTAGCACCAAAAAGAGAGATTTAATTACCACGTGCATGGATGATTTGATCTCGATCTTATCTATTTTTCTATAATATTTAATTACAAATGCAAACTTCTGGATATCAAAAAAATTAGTGACTTTGTTTTCTTTCTCTATGCGAGGGATACCAATAAAGAGATTAATATAATTTTAGAGCCATGCATGGCCATACTCTCAAAAAGTTGAAATATGTTGAAAATAAGAGACGCACTAATTGTGGCTGCTAAAGAAAAAGTAAAGCCAAAAACCCTTCAATTATATTCGAGATTACTCAAAAGTAAAAATAGACACTTGTTGAAAGCTACGTCCTTAAACAGCAAATATAGGATTATCACTGCACGCAGGTGCTCTCTAAATGTCGATCTCATTTGATTTCAATTGTCAGCTTCGTCAGATTTGATGAGCATTACGTCTGGGATACGATATTAATCGCAAATAGCATCCTATATATTGACTGCAACGACTTTGTCTAATAGAAATAGAAGGTAGACTAATAAGAAACATTTATACTCATAATTTTCTCCTATGAAATATTGTTGGCTTAATGGGCTAGCAATCACTTTTGAGTCGGATAAGATCGGTTGGCTTGACTATCTACACCTGTGACTATCACGTGGAGTAGTTCTTCATGTCCACCTATTATTTATTACGGAATTCTGCACTACCATAAAAAAAAATTACGCAGCTTAAGTTTTTAGGTCAATAGTAGCGTTAATTTGATCATAGATGAATATCTTCATACTTTCTTTTTTTACTGTGAGAAAAGATTTTGACTAAAAGAACACCATGCACCATGATCTCCTGTTATATTCTCTCCAGACTCCATATGTCAGTTGACAATCATAAAGACAAGATGGAAAAACACCAAACCATTTTCAGGCAGATTGTTAATCAGAATCTGCGTATTTTGTTCCTGTGGGGATTAATCACTGATCACATGCTGTGTTTCAAAGAAAAGTATCCCTGGACATATCCCCCCATATCAGTCCAAATAATCGAAAAGCACACATGCAGGGGTACCCATGTACGTGATTTCAAGTGGGTCCAAAAGTAGGCTCGTTTTTTGCTAGATATTCAAGTGCGATAGCATTGAAATTAGCGTTCTTTCACATTCTCCTAATCAGGTCTGTTTGAGAATCTGGACTCTGGAGTCTACTGTGCTAAAACTTTCCCACATTCCCATAAGAGCACTATGATTAAAATTTCTTCCTGACCATGATCTGCTAAGTGGGAGAAATCAGAAAAGAAGATCCATAGTCAGGGATTCTGCATAAAGTCCTCCGTGCTTCAAGATTATCTTTTCAAACAATGGTGGGAAAATCTGGATATTCTCAAAACTGGATACTTTCGTTTTTTCCATTTGACTTCATTGGTGGCCTGTTACTTTGGTTTAATATATTAATGTAATCTAGAGCCGAATGCCCTGTATGGATATTCGCATTGTACCAAAATAGTAACAAGGGATTTCGTCTTTTCGTTGTGCATTTTTGGCGACTGCGCGCTCAGCTGCGGCCTAGACTCTGGTGCTGGGGGCACTCGGGGGAGGCGTCGACTATGATGTCATTTCAAGCTATCAATCATCCGGTTCACGAAAAGAAAAAAAAAAAGAAAAAAACATTTTGTTATCTCAGTAAGAAGTTTTTCTAATACAGCAGTGGCATTGGTTAGACCCTGAATCCCTCAAAGTATTCTGATCTGATATCTTTCTCAAGATTCAAGCTTCTGAACTCCATGGCATTGATTAGACCCAATATGGCAGCTAGGGACTTCTCCTTCATCTGAAATAGCTTTACGTGAAAATATGGGGAGAGGCACATGATTGGTTGGCCGCTGTATATACATTTTCTTCTGGGAAAAAAAAAAGGAACCTGAAGTTGCAAGACCTAACATTCTTTCCGAGAAGAATTTATGGCAGTTTGCAACCCCCCTTGAATGTGAGGGATACTGTTGCTTACCAAAAAAAATAGAGACTTCAGAGAAAGCGAAAGGGATTGGTTCGAATCGGTAGTCTCATCTGACTTGCTTTTTTGTGAAGTAGAGCTTTTACTAAAAGAAGATACCAGCTTATGCGTTCCTATACTTTTTGTCACATACTGTCCAGATTGAGAACGCCTACTTGCCGTGTACGAACTCTGTCTCCTGCTTCCCATGATAACTCGACCCAATGCACCCACCTGAGAGATAGAGAGAGAGAGGGGGGAATCAGACACGAGTGACAGCTGACAAGCCCCCTGAAATCTGAATGGTGCTTGGTTTTTTGAAGGGAACTGACTTTCAAATCTCTAACCAAGAGAACAAAAGCTTTCTTTTGAAAAGAAAGATCAAATTTGGTCCCTCGTGTGCAAAAGGTGCAAGTACTACATTAACTTGAGCTTCATCTTAGTTGTAGTTTTAGATTTGCTAATGGTGGCCGTTTGTGTTCTAATCATAATAGTTAGCACAAGGACACCTTCCATGTGTTGAGTTCAAATTAAAGTTTGTATTTTGGAGTGTAGTGTGCCATGAAAATGACAAAATTCCTCCAAAGCATTTTGCCTAAAACCTAACAAGTCCAAGAGCTACATATATAACTTAACAAGTCCAACATGGGATAGACATGTATGTATTTAGGTATCATCACTTGAGTCAATTTTCGAGGATCATGATTTCATTTTATTGGATATTATTTATGAATTAGTTATAAATAATGGGATATCTAAAGAAAAATCGAAAAATGCCAAGCATTACTATTATTTTTCCCACAATTACATGGGACTATTATTAAGATTAAGAAGAATATAATGCAAAAAGTTAGCAGAAGTATAATTTAATGGTCCACATACTTTGGTTCAGCCACCAGCCACTGATTTTGTATTTCGTGCCAAATTCATTTTGATTTATAATCATGTGGGGGGTTTTGAGATCTGTCAACTTTATAATACTACAAATTTTAGGATTCTGAGTATGTAGTGGGGTTATGATATGCCACTTGAGCTACAATCTTGCAGAAGTAGTATTGTAAGTTGTGTGATTAATTTTCACTGTTGCATGCGAATAGTTCGTTCGTACCAGCTTCAATACATTTATTCTAAAAAAATCTAGCGACTCTCTAAACGCTCTTTTTTTTTCCAACTATTTGTAGCCCCTATCCTACCGCCTTCAGGAGCAAGGTGGGAGTTTCGGCTCCTCCCTTCCTCCGTACCTCTTCTCTTCTTTCCTCCTTGGTTCGATTGAGTTTCCTTTCAGGTGGCACACAAGCGGTTGGCGGAGGTCTCCGACAATCTTTGGCTGACACGCACCCTATAGCTGATCTCAGATAGTCCCAATTTACACAGAGACCACCTTCCGACGTGCTGAAGACGACACGTGTAGACTCGCTCCGAGGCTTCTGGTTGACGCTGTCGGTTCCTCCACCTCCCGTGACGTGCTACTCTCCTCAGGACCAGTCTATGCGTCCCCTACTCTATCTCCTTAGCCGTGGACCTCCTCCAACCGCCGCCACTAGTCGCTCCTACCACCAACAACTCATGTTCAGATCTAGCCATTGTTTGGTTGCCTTTGTCTACTGCATATGTCAGCTTACTGCCCGTTTGGGCTTATCCGCCCTTATAGACTTATCTGTAGTGTGGTTGTGTCTGTGTGTAGTTTTCACAACTGGTATTTGCATTTGAAGTATTCTAAGGGAGTAGGATCGACGCTACGTCCGTCTTTCCTTCAGTGGCAGTGGCCATTGTCTTGTGCAATAGTTGCTACTTTTTATGTGTTTTTGTACCTATCTCTCGCAGGTCTCCTCACTACAATCTTGCAGAAGTAGTACTGTAAGTCTGTGTGATTAATTTCCACTGTTGCATGCGAATAGTTCGTACGCACTAGCTACAATACATTTCTTCTAAAAAAATCTAGCGACTCTCTAAACGCTCTCTTTTTTTCAACTATTTGCAGCCCCTATCCTACCGCCTCCAGGAGGAAGGTGGGAGTTTCGACTCCTCCCTTCCTTAGTCCCTCTTCTCTTCTTTCCTCTCTCTCTTTTCCTTTTTCCTCCCTAGTTTGACTGGCTGGAGTTGTTTCTTTTGGGTTTCCTTTCAGGTGGCACACAAGCGGTTGGCGGAGGTATCTGACAATCTTTGGCTGACACGCACCCCATGGCCGATCTCAGATAGTCCCGATTTACACAGAGACCACCTTCCGGCGTGCTGAAGACGACATGTGTAGACTCACGCGCCGAGGCTTCTGGTCGACGTTGTCGGTTCCTCCACCTCTCGTGACATGCTACTCTCCCCAGGACCAGTCTATGCATCCCTTGCTCTCTCTCCTTAGCCGTGGACCTCCTCCAACCGCCACCATGCGCCGCTCCTACCACCAACATCTCCTGTTCAGATCTGGCCATTATTTGGTTGTCTTTGTCTACGGCTTATGTCAGCTTACTGTCCGTTTGACCTTATTCGCCCTTATGGACTTACCTGTAGTGTTGTTGTGTCTGTGTGTAGTTTTTACAACTGATATTTGTATTTGAAGTATTCTAAGGGAGTAGGATCGACACTACGTCCGTCTTTCCTTCAGTGACAGTGGCCATTGTCTTGTGCAGTGGTTGCTACTTTTTATGGGTTTTTGCGCCCATCTCTCGTGGCTCTCTTTGCTATCTCCGAGGACCTTGAGTCCTCGTTTATAGGCTACGACTCCCTAGACTTGTTGTTGACCCTTTGGGTCATTTCCTTTGTAAGTTTTCAACTGTAATTTTCTATACTATGAATAAAATGTGTCTTGATTAAAAAAATGCAATACATTTCTTCTTCTTCTTCTTCTCTCTCTAACCAAGATTGAAGATTGTGACAAATTTATCCTCTGATTCATTTCTCAAGAGCCAGAGATCTAAAGACAATCATATGGCTGATGAATATTTTTATAGAGCTAGCTTTATAAATAATTATTCCCTCGAGCTATTTTCTTGAATGAGGGACCTATCACTGATTTGATTAGACAATGGCGTCATAATGATGGAATTAAGATGATCTGATTAATAATTAGTACCTGTCGATTAGTTAAATGCTTGTCACGTGCATGCCCATGTGTTATGAAGTCAATAGTACAGAGGAAGTATATATAGAAATACATTGGATTCTCTGTATGTGAGGGCTCAGTCTAAAATTTCCACACAGAGAGGGAGGGTGCGAAGAGAGAGTGGAGGTGATCTAATCTGGATGTGAAAGGTTCTGATTGGTAATCATGTAGGTCAATTATTGGGAGAGAAATTCTAGCTGAGGGGACCTCAATTGGCACTGTGTAAAGCTTTAAGGTAACTTCAAGAAGGAAACGTGTAATAGAGCTGAATTTGCTTGCCCAATCTAAGATCTTGCGACCTAATTTTCCAATGGGTCATCCGATATGATGGTTGTACAGAGATTTCCAACTTGGGAATCTTGCGTCAATCCAGTGTCACTCTATCACAAGATGATTGCCTAATAAAGGCATTATTGCTATAATCTGGTTGATCATTTTTCTTGCATTGTCATCAAGCTGGGCAAATATTGCAAACTGTGCTTGCTGAGAGATCTGTGATAATTCTCCATATCCCCTGGCCTTTAAGATCATAGTGAATGCCATGATCTGCACCCAAACCCGTACGGTGCATGGGACCAAGCATATTGTTCCCAGCTTTAAATTAATTCAACCTTCATCTCTTTTTTTTTTCCAATTTCGAATAGAGCTGGATGGAATCATTTTCTCCTTGTGAGGTACTCAAGGTGGGTCCTTTTCGATCGGGAACGTCGACTATTCTACGGACAAATGCTTTTACGGTATGGGCTGGCATGGTGGCCTTGCACAGCTTATCTTGCGACATGATTTTTGTGGTAGCTAGCTGTTAACTACACCTTCTACTGTAGTACCTAAACAGTAATGGAGAAAGCTGTGATTGTTGGTCCTTATATAACTCTCGAGGATTGGTCATAAAAAACACCATTTCTGAACGAGTTTTGAGATTTGGTGCATGATGTGGATCATGTCTCTTGGGACATCAGATTGGTGGCTGTGTTGAAGCGGGAAAGAGATCCAAAACCATGAGAGGTTGAGGTTTATGTTGGTTTACTTCAGTAAAACTCAACCATGTGTCCAATGGGTTTGGGTTCAGGTTATGACTACTCAACCTATATTTTTTTCTAGAGTCTCAGCTGGTGGGCAACTGTGATTTTAATTAGATTGGATCACACCAGAAAAGCAAACTTAGAGACGTAAAGTCACGAAATATTACTGCATGAAGCAAAGGAAAAAAAAAAGGAGAAAAGAAGAAGTGAAAATGAGGCGAAATTATGGCATTGAATTCTTGGTTGGTACACTTGCAATCATGCATTTGACCTCATTTCCTTGCCATCCTTTGCGACTGGGGACCAAAGTATTTTCTCTTGTTTCTTTCACTGCAATCTTCCTTGCTTTACAGATCAAGAACCGAAGTACTACTTTGAAAAACGAAGCCATTTATTTCCTTCTTCAGAAATCATGACGGTAATATTGAGTGCGCTTGAGCATTTATAACTCTATATAAGATGGCTTGAAGAATGGTTCCTCTCAATCTTTAGGTGCGAATTTGGATGGGGAACTTTAATTCTCGTTTGGCTCGGGATCCCAAGAAGATTGAGGAAATTAAGACAAGAAAATTTCAATTCGTCTAGCTAGAGTACTATGTGGAGGCAAATGAGCAAACGTAATGTAACATCGCTGGTGGGTTAGGAGAAGTCAGATTTCTGTCCGATATTGTCTCAAACTAAATGAACTAATCGGCCCAACACACTAGATTTTGTGAAGATAAATGACGCCTACCTGACATAGATGTTGATATTACACATTTAAAGTGATCTGCTCTAGATGGGTGCGGAAGACATCAATTATCCTCCAAATCATTCAAGAAATCTTAAATGTGTCTGTATAAAACATCCCTCCTATAATATTGGCCTACACTTTTGTTAGTGTCTTACATTAAATAGTCCTACATAAGTTAATTAAGAGGTTAGGACTTAGGAGTCTACATTATCAGTACAATAAATAGGATGATATATATAGACAGGTGATCATATATATTTAAAATAATTTCAACATAGTACAAAATTGTGTCTCCAAGACTTTATAGGGCTGGGAGAGGTAGCTGGTATTAATCAAAAACTGAAATAAAGCTGCACCACCTTAATTAAATTAATGCTTTATGTACGGAAGGACAGCATCACGAGCAGCAGCATAGAGAGAAAAAGAACAGGGACGACAAGAGTAGTGTATACTGTATATAAATATATTTACACTGTAAGAAAAAATATTTTGGGTGACAAAAAAAAATTTGTGTTACTAATTTCGTTAGCTAAGGTTTTAAGTGATAAAATCGAGTTGTCACCCGGTTTGTCACCTAAAGTCCATTAACCAATGTTTTAGGTGACTATTTTTGTGTTCTATCACATAAAATCGTCCGAACGGTTTGATGTCATACTGACGAAATTGAAAATTGTCATGTCTAGTATAGTCCATCCGTTCGCATGAGTTGTGCGAACATTCTCTCTATATGTTCGCACAGCTCATGCGAATGATTAGTCAAATGTGACGAAATACATTTTGTCACGGAATAAACGTATGCATCGTTGTATAATAACGTCCGAACGATAATGCAAATATGTCCGAACGCATTTGTGAAGAAGCGTCATACCTATGCGGCCTTTTTTAAACAGTCCACGGAGTTTTTCCCCGTTGGAATGCATTTGTTGTAGTCCGGACCGTTTTGAATGTTCATGACGATTTTAAATTTGTCATTTTATATGCTAACGATTATTATTCGTTATGTAATTCATTCGGACGGTTCTATAAAAATTGCCTGCATGGGTTTGGAAAAATTGTGACAATTCTAATTGCCACTCAATTACAACGATTTGCAATTTGTCACCCAGCATAGAGTTCGAACGATTTTGTTGAGAGTTCGGACGAGTGTTATATTTTGTGACTATTTTTATCGTCACTCATTGACGACACGTGTATGTTGTCCCTCTAGAAATACGTCCGAACGTATTTTTGATCGGTTCGGAAGGTTGTTTCATTCCTTGATGATTTTAGGTGACGAAATTAAAATTTTATTATGAAAATGACACTTTAGGTGACAAAATTTGGTTTGACACCCAGATTTTTGTCACCTAAAACTATATTTCTTATAGTGTTAAGTCCATCAATGGTACGTTGTTATGAAGTGCATGTTGGACAAAAAACCAAGATGAATTGAGAATCAAATACATTCTTAGAGTAATTAATTAAGTTTGATCTTATCTAGACATTTTCTAGCGAGTGAGAAATTCTATGGTCACGTCTAGAGGGAGTAGACTACACATACGCAAGTAGCCTCTCTCCACTTTTTACTTAAAAAAACAAAGTTTAGGTTTTGAGATTTCCTTGAGTGGGAGGCCAGACCTTGATCGAGGGTTTCACAATAATCTTACGCTTAATTATTCTCCATTTGATATCATTCTGCTTGCCATTCTATCATGCATGAAGTAAACTGTAATAGTAGTAAAACAATTAACTAATATGTTAAACTATGGTAATTCCACTAGGCCTGAAAAAGTTTGTTTTAGCTTTATGGAAAACCGGAAAGAGACTATTACAAAAGAAAGAAACTGGCAATGGTTGATTATCTACCCCATAGAATTCCTCTAGTAGTAGTACTCGATATTCTAGCTAGCTCTAGCAGCTTCTAGCAAAATTTCTCTTTTGTTTAGGAATGTGCTTTACGTTCACCCACTCTGGAATATCACAGATCGATGCCTTGTAACTTTCCTTTTTCCTAATTCCCTAGCTATACTTGTTCTGATTAATTATGCCCACTAGCTACTTTTGACAGGCCGCGACATGCATCGTAATTAATCGTATAACATCGAAAACGTCAATTTTAATTTTTCCTCATTGAATGGCACATGATCAGTAGTACCCATATGGCTTGATCCCTCCACTTAGCGATGTAGACGTAAAGTGCTTCACGAGGTGAGTGAACCACCCAATGTTGGCCAAGACAGTGAAGAAATCCCAATTAGTAGCTCACTTAATATTTGGCCAGAAGGGCTTGCTAGCTTGCTTTTTCCAAACCTGATCGTTTCGTGTTTCCTATGGAGTTCAATTATTTGTGCCAACGCGCGCCATCATGTCTTGTAGGACCTTTGTTCAAAGTCTGCTCGATCAATCACGAAATTGAAAAAGAGAAAAAGCTTGACTAATTGGATGGTTATAATTAAGGCCATTAAACTATTTATATTATTCTAGAATTAATCCTAGCCAACAGCTAGCCTACGGTTTAAGCAACTTCATTCCCGTGATGGCCGGCGTTTTTAAATCAGAAATTATTATTATGTTTATATCCATCTTAATTAGGTTGTTTATATCCATCTTAATTAGAAAAAAAATTAGGTTGTTGATACGTAGGTATCCTCGAACCGAAATCATGGTTCTAAGTCTTCATAGGTTATAAAAAAAGGAATATAACATATCTGGAGATACTATATATATATATATATATGTGTGTGTGTTAGTATGAATATACCAACTAAAATTGTGAAACCCTAATAATAAATTTAACATGATAATTACGTAGCAATCGGTATCTAAGTTATACATCATGATCTAGTAATTGGAACATGACTATAGCTGCTCCAACTATGAGCCTAGTAATTGGCATATATCTAATTGATTGTATAAATTAAGAAAGCAGCAGCAGCACCAAAGGGATATGGCTGAGATTAAAAATATGCATCCAGTTGATAATCAGGCAGGATTTTAACAAATGGGGGGGGGGAGCATTCGATCAAAAGCATGCATGTGCCACCTTAGAATCGTTTATAGTTTATATATATATATATAGTTTCTGGGAATATTTTAACACAAAACCACCTTTTAGAGACGAATTAATTATGATTATGTATCTGCAGAAGTTAGATCGGAACCCATCTGCAAATAATGCAGTAACATTCCAAATTGGGATTGTTATTGCATGGGCAGGTGAGGTCAATCTCATGCTTTAAATACTCTCTTTTTTCCCTCTCCCTCTCAGCTTGCACAGTCCCTCCTCCCCCACATGTGCTCGTGGGCTGGAACTTGAATATTCGAACGTCTCAAACGCCTCTGAGAAAAAAGTATTGGAATAAGAATATCGTGAGTCAGTAAATTTTATCGTTCTGGTGCAGGGACTAATTGCTCTCCCACCATGCATGCACTTTCCAATTGTTTCCCTCCTCCAGTTGTTAGGTTCTGCTTGGAGCTTGTCAGAATATATTCCCCCCCCCCCCCCCCCCCCCAAACAATGGCATGCCACGGAAAGGTTCAATTCAAAGCAAATATATTAAAGTAACGCCCCACTTTCTATGAACAAATTAAACAGAAGTGTTTGAAAAATATTCGCAGAAATAATATTGGAGTTTCATGCATGTGAGGGAATCTGATCTAACGGTGCAACAGTGACGACTAGCAAATTAAGTGGGTGATGAATATATTAGAAGAATATTCTAATATCCTGCGTTCTAACATTTGATTTAGAAACTAATTAATTGCAATTTGTCTTCCTAAATAAAGAAGAAATATATGAGAGAGATACGTGCGAATGACGAACAGAAGAAACTTCCTACATGATTTTTGACGTACGTAGAAGCGGTGGGGGAGGAAGAGAATGCGTCCCAGGCTCTTCTAGTAAGGTAGGGAGACGCCAATAGTGCAGTGATGTAGCAGAAAACGGAAACCCAGGCGATCACGTCTGCTTGAGATTATATTATTAGAGCATATTATATATATATATATATGCAGACATTATAATTAAGTTGAAGGAAGTCGAAACATATGTAGGCAGTCAATGGCTGATTGTGACCTCGGAAATGTTGACGCCTTAATCCTATAAACATTTGCGAACCAAAACACCATCTGCTTTTCACCACAACCGGATTGGCCAAAATGGTCATCCATGTGATGACCCATTTATCGGTTTTGGCCTCTGCTCTGTTTGAGTGGGTTCCATGTCTTTCTTGTTCCCATATCCATCCCCACCTCGATCCGATCTGCGGGACGTACGGATAAATATTTGAAAAACTTTTAAACAGTTACTAGCCTTTAGGGTGATGAACATATATTTTCCTAACTATGAAGGACGTCTTTTTTTAATCAAATAGTTTTAACATATTGCGTCTTTTTTTTAATCAAATAGTATGAAAATTGATTTTTTAAAAGCAAAATGACAATTATACCCTTAAATAGACAGAGGATGCAATGCATTAGAGATGTGTAATTTGTGATTGAAAATTTTTAAACACGACAGTTTAAAATAGGAAGTGCAAAACACGTAATAGTTCGTAAGTAAAAAATATATTTTTTCATCTAAAGTTAATAGCTCATGACCTTATCTAAAAGTTTACCTAGTTAAATTTCTCAATAGATGATTGTTCATGAGGTTTCTTCATAAAAATATGGAAGACTTTTGAATTTTAGAAGGCTAATAACTTTCTATTTAATATTGATTTGCCACTTATTTTCAAGGGGTTCGCTAATCGTATTTAACAATAAGCAAATTTACATTCTCTTTTGGCGAGCAAGTTATGCATTTTGCTAGCCCAGCCAAAAAGACATTATTCTCATTGCTATGGCATATTGGTACGAGTGTGTGTTTCCAAGGACGATGGATGAACTGGAATTTTGAATTATATGGTCCCCGGCCGTCTTCTTTTTCACCTTTATCTACCTTTCTTACCTTATACTCTGCAATCTGTGGGCACATTTGGTACCGGCATAATTCTTTTGTTTTTGTTTCCCCTTCTTCTTTTTGTCTCTCCTTTTGCCACTTTTGAGTACTATTCATAATAATATAATGATTGTTCACAATAGTTTTTGTCATATTCTCCAAGAAATCTACCATTTGGTCCAAGAATTTTGATACATGTACATAAGAGAAATTAACATATTTAGAGGACTGCTGGTGCTGGATTAGCATCAGAAAATTAGGTTGTCTCTCTGTTTTGTTTTTAATCCTGCAATTAGTTGCTTAATGTTTGGCAAACAGAAGAGACTAAAGATTTTTCCTCTGGTTTTCTAACTTCACATGCAATGAGTGCTGTTGTCAGTTTTGACAAGTAGAAATTGCGAGGGTGGGTCATGCAAATCCCATTCAAGCCAAGACACAAGCATGTTCTATGCGGTTTGACCAGGAGCAGAAGCTTTGGCTAAGTTAGTCCGAGGAGAAGTTTCATGCTCCTAAAACTTACAGTAGATGCTACTAAAACCACCATTTAGTAACAGCAAGTTCTTGGTGCTAATGGCAAGCTAATTCCTGGTAACACAATCGTACCACTAGGGGATGTCAGACAGTGTAGCTCTTGGAACCAATGGATCCAAAATAACATGCCTAATCCTCAGCTAAATATCAATAAAAAAAAAGATTTTAACTTTCAATTTGTTCTTAAATTATTAATAAATCATCTAAGTTAAGGGTTCAAAAATGCTCATGGGTTTGCTTTAATTGACCTGTCTCCCTTTTCTATTTTTCTTCTTCTTGTGTGTGTGTGGTCCATCAACCACACCATAAAACTGTGTTGCACACTCTTTGTTTGCTGTTTGGTACTGCAAAATCAATAGATGATATATGAGTCTCATCTGATCCAAAAACCACCTCAACCAAATCCATTTGGAAATCTCATTGGCAGAGAGTGTTCCGTTTCCTATCAGTGGAGGATTTGTTTTAAAGTATTTCGGAGAGGCAGCAGTAGGTTTCTGCAAGGAAATTTCATACCCACGAAGACCCCAAAAGTTTGGTCCATGACTATACTTCCAAGCAGCAACAAGGGCCTTCTTAAGTCACGGTGAAAAAGCAAAACTGGAAATCCAATCAAGAGAAGATGACAAATTAAAATGTAAGAAAAATCTCATGCACTTAAGGTGACCCCAAAAGTTGGTCAGTTACAAAATCTCTCAGAAATAACAGTAGAATCTGAAATTAAATACCCCAAAGACCCAAAAAGTTTTGGTCCACCATGATATTTCCATGAAGCAACAAATGATCCAATGAAGGAGGGCCAGGGGTGCATCTTCTAAGATAAATGCCAGAAAATCTCACAATTAGGGTGCATCTAGAGGTTTGTCAGGGGACCCTAATCCCTTCAACGATCTAAAAGAGTGGAGATTATTTTTAATAAAACTCTTTATTGATAATACAATTAAAATAAAAGAAAGCGAAAAAGGTTAGGGGAAAATACACTTTCCACCATCAAACTACCATAAGTTTGACACTTTTTTTTTTGAGCAAAAAAGCGAATAGATTAAAGAGGCCAAAACGGCCAAAACAAGGCAACAAAAGTCAGGGGGGGTCAAATCCCTCATAAACCCAAGGATAAGAAGAAGATAGCTCAGGAAGGTCGGGAATAACACCCTCAAAACTAGAGACTGCAGCCCAAAGAGCTAAACGGTGCGGAAGTGAATTCGCACATCGAGCAACATGCTGCCACCTGCAAGAACGAAGGTGAGAAGCAGCAGAGCGCACGTTAAGGAGAACATTCTCCACAACCCAAGGCGGAGAAAAGATCGAAGCTTGAAGAGCTTCCGTGATAATGGATGAATCACCCTCTAAAATGATATCTCCAAGGCCGAGCTTAAGAGCCACATGAATCCCCAACTCCATGGCATGGGCCTCTCCGACCAACGAGTCCATAGCAGGCAGAAGACGCGTTTCAGCATGAATAATAGAGCCCAGAGTATCACGGCATACACAGGCAACAATAGAGAAATTCGGCCTTATAGCAACGTCAACATTAAGCTTGAAGACACCTTGGGGTGGGGGAGACCAAGACGCTGACGGGGAGGCAGTAGTACCATGGAGCCAGGCTTCTCGATGTTGCAGCGAGATGCGTTTGACCTGGGCAGAGAAGTCACGGACACTGGGAATAAGGTCGCCATGCTCAACTTTGTTACGCTGAAACCACAAAAGGTCCAATAAATTAGCAGCATAAATCTGGAAGAAGTGAGAGTCAGCTGGCAGAATTCCCATAGAAGTGGGGGACAAAATAATACGAATCCAAGCCGGGATAGATAAATCACAAAAACCCATACAGTTAAGACCCCACGGGGACTCCAACCAAGCCACACGGCTAAAAGAACACCTAAACAACAGGTGATGTATGGTCTCGGCCTCCCCTAAACAGAGAGAGCAATCAGGGACCACAGCATCAACAGGAGAGAAAATAGAACTTAACCTCCCCTTAGTGGGGATAATATTCCAGGCAAGCTTCCATAGCAACAGTTTCAATCTTGCGTGAAGTTTGAGATGCCATAAAGCTTTCCATTCTGAAGCCGAAAGAATGAAAGAGGAAGATACAGAGCTATGACCAATAAGACGATAGCAAGACTTAACAGAGAAGCAACCCCGAGACTCCAAAGTCCAAATCAATCTGTCCGGGTGGGCTACTGCAGGTAGCTGCAACTGAAGAATAGCCTCAGCTGATGTTCGATCGAAAGTGCCACGGACAGTTTGCTCATCCCAACGGCGGGGATTTGGAAGGATGAGAGATGACACAAATAACGAAGGGTCACACAACATAGAAGGGTCCCTAGGAGAGGGCCGAAATTGAAACACCCCAGGGATCCATGGATCAAACCATATTTTCACAGATTCACCATTCTTCACGAGGTAGCAGGCTGCCTGAGAGATGAAAGGCGAAACTTTAACGATGTCTTGCCATATCCAAGAGGAGGATGAATGAGCAATAGGGAGAGAGGAAAGGGCAGACCGCATGTACTTTGCCCGACACAGAGAGACCCAAAGGGTGGGGGCACCCACCCGAAATTGCCAAGCTAATTTCGCAATGAGTGCCTGATTAGAGTGATAAAAAGAGCGCAAACCCAATCCGCCAACAGCTTTAGATGAGCATATGGAGGTCCACGATTTCAGGGACAAATTATGCTGCTTAAGAGGATCAAATCCCCACCAGAAGTTTTTCAAATGCTTGTCCATAGTAGAGCACCAATCCCGGGGAAAAAGCAAGGAACTCATGCTGTAAGAAGGGAGAGAAGACGCCACGGCCATAATGAGAGTGGATCGGCTAGCTTGAGAGAGGAGCTTGGCTGACCACCCTTGAATTTTAGAGAGAATACGATCACGAAGATCATCCAAGACCTTCGAACGAGCACGGGGAAAAATAAGAGGAAGACCCAGATGGCGTAATTTCAGAGGCACCCGAGGAAGAGCCATAATGGCAGCAAGAAGAATGGCCTCCTGGGGCGCAGTATTAGAGCTGAAATGAACAGCAGATTTGCTGTAATTCAAGGATTGCCCCGACCAACCCGAGTAGGTATCAATGCATCGTTGGAAAGCCTCTATTTCACCAACCACAGCCCTCCCAAACAACAAGATGTCATCTGCGAAGAAGAGATGAGAAATTGATGGGGCAGAAGAGTTAATCTTGAAACCCGAAATATTACCCAAAGTTTCCTCGCGAGAGATAAGCCTCGACAACACATCAGAAACCAAGATAAAAAGGAAAGGGGAAAGGGGGTCTCCCTGACGAAGACCACGAGAGGCAGAAAAATGACCAAAAGGAGACCCATTCAGCAACAGAGAAAAGCTAGAAGAAGAAATGCACTGCATAATCAAACGAATCCAATGAGGAGAGAAACCGTGATTACACATAACCGCCTCCAAAAAAGCCCACTCAACTCTATCGTAAGCTTTTTCCATATCCCCTTTAATAGCCATCCAACCACCAGCACCTCTCTTACGCTTCATACTATGAAATAGCTCAGCAGCAACAATATAATTGTCCTGAATTTGAGAGCCCGGTATGAAGGCTAATTGGAAGGGGGACACCAAGGAGGATAACAAGGGTTTCAACCGGTCTGATAAAATGGTAGCAATGATTTTATAGCACACGTTGCAAAGACTAATAGGACGGAAATGGGAAGGTAAACTAGGGTGCTGTAATTTCGGTATCAGCAGAATATTCGTCTCATTAATAGCAGTCAACATAGTCCCCGTTTGAAAAAACTCTTGAACCATAGCTATAATATCCGAACCTACTATCCGCCAACATGATTTGAAAAATAAGCCAGTCATTCCATCAGGCCCAGGGGCCTTCCGAAGGTTCATACTATTGAGAGCTCCAAAAATTTCAGCCCCCGAAGGGGGGGAAATGAGAGAATCATTCATCTCAGGGGAAATAGTAGGGGCAATTAAATTATCCAGATGCTGAGGAAAAACAGGTAAAGACGAGGCATACAAAGACTGAAAAAAGTGGAGGAGCAAATTACCAGTAGACTGCCTCCCTTCAAACCAAACACCGTGATCATCTTTTAACCGAAGGACCGAGAGTTTACACCGTCGAATAATCGTAGAGGCATGGAAGAATTTGGTGTTCAGATCACTAGTAGACAGCCACACCACCCTCGATTTATGGCGCCAGAGAAGCTCCTCTTGATGGCGCAGAACATCTAAGGCCACGTTGAGGGCCACAACAGATTGAAGGTGAGCTGAGGAGGGTTCCAATTGCTGTACATGCATAAGCTGAGAAGAGACTAACTGAATATTCTCTTGGATGTTACCAAAAGACACCAGATTCCACCTTCGAAGAGCCAACTTCGTAGACCGGATCTTTTGGGCCAAAACAGAGACAAGGGAACCTGCACATGGGCAATTCCAAGCTGTTTCAACTGTGACGAAACAAGTATGATCATCCAACCAGAATTCTTCAAATTTAAATTGGTGAGGGAGAGAGGAAGGAGAACCCCAAAGGTTGAGAACAATTGGTTTATGGTCCGAGTTGGAGATCGGCAGATTCCGGATGGATGCATTAGGAAACAACAACCGCCAGTCCATATTGACCACACAACGATCTAAACGTTCTTTTATGTGAGCGCGGCCTGGACGACCATTATCCCAAGTGAAAGGTGGACCCGAGAAGCCAACGGAACCAATCCCCCCTCTCCCTCCATCGGTAACTGCTGCCAGTCAACCAGGCCGCGCTCACATCAAAGAACGCGGTGGAGGGGGCGGTGGCTTCCTCGAAGACACTTTGCACCCAAAACTATCATCTCTAAGACATTGCACCCTTAAACTACCAATGTTAGACACTTTGCACCCTAAACTACTAATTTTGACATTTTACACCCTCAATTTGACAATAATACTCTTGATAAATTAATAAATTTACAACAATATCTTTACTATATACAAAATGTGTCAAGGACATTATTATCATTTTAATCTCAAATTTTGAAAAATAGTACAAAATATCAAAAATTAATAATTAAAAGGTGTAATGTATCAAAATAGTTTACTGAGTGAAAAATATATTTTCTTCCAAACGTTATATCAGTTACAGAAATCCCAAGTAATCAATGACAGTGGGCCAGTGGCATATTGGAAAAATAAGAAAAGAAAAAAGAAAGCAGAAAATGGACAAGGGGCAATTCTGTAATGCCACCGAGGGTGACGAGAAGACAGAGAAAATTCTCCAATCTCAGGAGGCCGCAGTCGTCAAAATTTCCGTCAAACCAAACACCCCAGATTCAGTCCAAGTCTCAAAACTTTTCTCACCCCCATAATAGAATATTAGAAGGGCCTTTGTCCATGCTAATATTGCCAAGTTATCTACTATAACTAGAACTCTTCCCTGAAGCTGGAAGTCCTGATCCCCGCATGAAAATTTTGAACGAACTCCAAAAAAAACTGAAAAATAGATTACAGAACAAAAGGGTGGTCTGCAAAAAGTATCCCCCAAAATTATAGAGAGATCTTTACGTATTTACTCTCTCTCTCTCTCTCTCTCTCATGTTCCACTCACTCTCTCTTCTGCTACAAACCGACGACAAACTCCGCGCTGGCAAATATTCCCTCAACTGTCCTTTCCCTTCCTTTCGCTTTCCCTGAACTTCATGTTTCTCCTTCGCGAACCCTAAATTCCATTTTCCCTAGAAACAAACACACGGACTCGCCTATACACCCCCTGACCAACCACTCTCCCTATCGCCATCAAAATCACCGTCACCATGCCCTTCTCTCTCCACATAAACACCACTTACTTTTTTTAAAACATACGTTTACACTGATATTTTCAATTTCCTTATTCTTAAATATTTTAAATGGGGTGCTCGAGTTCCAAGGTGGACGAACTCCCGGCGGTGGCTCTATGCCGGGAGCGGCTGACCTTCCTGGACGAAGCAATCAGCCAGCGGTACGCTCTGGCAGAGGCTCACCTCGCTTATATTGTCTCCCTCAAGGGAGTAGGCCACTCCCTCCACAACTTCATCCAGCAAGATTTAACCAATTCCGCCACCTCACTCGGTTCTCCAGAGCTCAATCTTCCGCCCCACAAGAAGGGCGACCCGATTCATAATCATCACGAAGACTCGGGTCACCTCGATTTCAACTCTGGGTCGGACTCGGATGACGACGACGATTCTCTCCACCACCACTCCGGTTACTCCTCACCTCTGCACCAACATGGCCATATTGAATACATGAATACGGATACTAATATGAATTTGGGTCAAATAGGAGGAGGTGAAGAGCTGGGTCCGTACCAGTTTCAAGGTTTTTTTCCACCAAGCGGCGGCGGCGGCGGGTTTCTCCACATGAATCACATGAAGAATAAAGCGACGCCACCTTCAGTGGTGTATGAGCAGAGGCCGGCGAAAGCGGAGACGGTGTATATGGGTGAATCTTCTTCTTCTGCTTATCCTGGTTATGGTGGCGGTGGCGGTGGTGGGTTTCTCCACATGAATTACATGAAGAATAAAGCGACGCCACCTTCTGTGGTGTATGAGCAGAGGCCGGCGAAAGCGGAGACGGTGTATATGGGTGAATCTTCTTCTTCTGCTTATCCTGGTTATTCGTCTTATCCCTCTTATGGGAATAGTAATCCTGGTCCTAGTCCTTATTCATATAATAGGTTTGCCGCTTCTCCCAATTCCAATTATAACAATTCTGGTGGTGGTTACTATGCTAATTCACCGAATCAAGCAGAGACGTCTTCGAGGAAGCCACCGCCCCCTCCACCCTCGCCACCGAGAGCTTCAGCATGGGATTTCTTGAACCCGTTCGAGAGTTACGACAGATTTTATGCGGCGTACACGCCGAGCAGGGACTCGAAGGAGTTGAGGGAGGAGGAGGGGATTCCTGACTTGGAAGACGAGGATTACCAGCACGAGGTGGTGAAAAAAGTTCACGGGGATCAGAAGTTTGTCGCCGATGGAGGTAAAAGCGGTGGTGGGATTGATCCCCATTCCAAGGCCGTGGTGGACGACACTGAGGCCTCCACGTCTCTGTACGAGATGAGGCCAAGTGCTGCGACGGAGAATGAGTATGAGGTCCATGTGGTGGATAAGAAAGTGGTTGATATTGAGGAGAGATCCGAGGAAACTAGGACCAGGTATAAGGGTTCTTTGAGTGTGTTTGAAGTGGCAAAGGAAATTCAAGCCCAGTTTGAAAGGGCTTCTGAATCTGGAAATGAGATTGCAAAAATGCTTGAGGTTGGAAAGCTTCCTTATCGTAAACACGGTGTTTATCAAGGTACTGTTTTTTTTTTTTTAAGTGGAGTTGTGATTTGCAATTCTTATTTATCTTGCTTGATCTGTAAGCTATTTCTGTTTTGAGTGCGGAATTGGAGTCGATGGTTTAAGGATCATGCCCCCCCCCCCCCCCCCCCCCCCCCCGCCAAAAAAAAAAAACTGTCTTCAAGTATGAAATTCGTTTTTAACTTGTTCAGTTTGAGTCGGTGGGACTTCGTTTAGCTGCTCTTTTAACTGTCAATTCGATGGATCTTTGTGAAGCAGTTTCTTCAAAGATGTTGCACATGGTTAGTTCTTCGACGTCTATGGTATCTTCTCAGTCTTCTAGTTCCAAGGGTGCCGAGGCTTCGTCCTCTGCTGATAAGGCTAGTCCCGCTCAGTTGGATATGGACGAAGATGTTGCGGGGTTGAGATCTAGATATCTTTCGTCTACCTTACGAAAGCTGTATCTTTGGGAGAAGAAACTCTATAACGAAGTAAAGGTATGCTGTATCATGTTGAATTATGTTAACTTGGCATCGCTATACATAATCCAGATCCCTACGTGTTTCTCATATAATACAAAGCCTCGGTCATCACACTGCCAAAGACATAAGTTTTGACCCCTTTGGTGGATTTTATCAACATTTGGGAGATTGGTTATTGTTCCAAATTTGTGCTTTTCCTAATTCCTTCTTCACTGAGTTGTGAACATGGTGTTGTCTTGCAGTCTGAGGAAAAGATGCGGGTAGACCATGACAGGAAGGTAGATAAGCTGAAGCGCTTAGATGAAAGGGGTGCTGAGGCTCAGAAAGTTGATACAACTCGTACTCTAATAAGGAGTCTGTCAACAAAAATAGGAATGGCAATTCAGGTTGTTGACAAGATATCTGTGACAGTAAATAAGATTAGGGACGAAGAGCTGTGGCCGCAACTAAATGAATTAATTCACGGGTATGTTGTTTACAAATCTTGGAATTGATTTTTGCAGCTTTTTATCCCTCTTATTTGTGTTATGTCCTTGTGTTACTCTTCATTGTGTCTAGAAGAAATTTAGGATTGTGAGCCTCCCATACCAGAGGAGTTCAGCATGATTTGGTTGCTTAAATGGATGCCTGTTTTCTTTGGTTATTCTTGCTATTTTTAGTACCAGTGGCACATTTTGTTATCACCTTGCTTTGTTTGTAGTTTTTATCGTCAGATTTAGTACATCATAATGTAATTGTTTGATTGTCATGGTATATGTACTGATATTATGAAGGTACCTTCTCTTCCTGTAATAATTGCGAAAGGGGAGGAGAGGGTCTGGAGTTGTGGGCTCCAGACGCATATGTTGTTCATGTTATTTACCAACAGAAAAATATATAAGTTTATTGATTGTCTGAAGTTGATATAATTCTAGTGCTTGATATTTGAGATGTAGATTTTCTTATATTATTATTATGCTCTATCGCCCAGGTAGGATCTTTGTTTGCTCTCTCACATTGTGTGAGGTGTAAGACTTGGGAACTTGTGATATTTTGGCACCCTATAGGTACTAGTGTCGGTGTATTTTGAAGCAAGTGTGACGAATAGTTTCATGCTTGAGCATGGGCAGAATGAAGAGCAAAATAGAGGATTGTAGGCATCAGGTGTAAAATCTACTGGCACCTTGGTTTTGCAATGAAGTGTTGGTGCATGTTTAGGCAGACCAAATGATGCATACTAAGCTTTCACCTGGGTAGGCAAGTTTACTGGCAGTTTTAGTATCCCCTCGAGTTTTATTGGTGACTAGTGCATATGTGTTTTGTATTTTTTCTTGGGGGATCATAGTTGTTCATTGCAGTAGACAGTTGTTTTATGTTTTTGTCTTGGGGATAATTTAAGATATGGTCCCTTTGGCCTCTCCTTTGATTAATTATATGGTTTGTGAAAAACTTTGCAGAAAAGTGGGACCGAACATTAAGGAACCTAGCTCAAGGTCTAATTGAAATGCTTGGATGTGTATGCTATGATAGAAGGGTGCCTCTATTTGTGTTATTATTGTAATTTTTGTAGTTCTAGTAGGCTTCCTATGCTAATCTAATTTAGGGATCAATTATTTGTACACTCGGATGTCGTTTATCGAAGAATGACTTTGGTTAACAAATGATTGAAAAGCTGAATAGTTGAAAAGAATAGTAACAAAAGTGTCCTATAGTTGATGTGTTTGACGAGAGAGATTCATCAAGGTGTCCAAATCAATTCATATGACAGAAGGTACCTTGTAGAAATTTTGTAACCTATTCTTTGTTCCTAATAGTTGTCACTTTTGTTATTTATTTCCTTTGACAAGGACAGATGGCCAGAAGTTGATCTAGTTATGAGTTGAACATTCACCTATAGAATGGCTTTGAGGAAAGTTCTCTAAGAAGATTGTGATTTGGAATATTTGTTTATGTTTTATGACGAGCTACTTTAAATGTTAGTTGGTGAGATTTTGCTTGCTCTTGCTGGGATTACAAAGGCCAAAGAAAGTAATTTTTTAACTTTGAGAAGGATTTTGTGGCGGTTATGATGTGTACGATTGTGTGATGGTAGGAAAATCAAGAAACTACATCAATTGGAATGACGATGAGAGCTCTTTTTTCTCTGGAATTTTGCATCATTATTGTTGTTTTTTTTCCTTATCTTTCTGTATGTATTCACTTATTATGCATTTCATTTCTTGATGGTTGCTAGTTTGGAACTTGTGTTTCATTGTCTCTTATATCTTACACAAGTGCTTTTGTGCTTATGTTCTTTGGCTAATGTTTATGATTTGCATTCACTTGATGGTGCTTAATGTGGAATACACTTCCTTCAGGTTGACCGAAATGTGGAAAGTTATGCTTGAATGCCATCGTAATCAGTACCAAGCAATCAGAGAAGCGAAAGGTTTAGGTCCAATTGGAGCAGGCAAGAAGCTTAGCGACAGTCATGTTAGAGCCACGCTAGAACTTGGGCATGAGCTTATTAGGTGGACTGCTGCATTCTCTAGTTGGATAAGTGCCCAGAAGGGATATGTGAGAGCCTTAAATAATTGGCTTCTGAAATGTCTTCTGTATGAACCTGAGGAAACAGATGATGGGGTAGCTCCATTCTCACCCAGTAGGATTGGTGCACCGCCAGTGTTTGTAATCTGTAATCAATGGTCACAAGCTTTGGAGGGAATATCTGAGAAGGAAGTGGTTCATTCTATGCGTGTTTTTACCATGAGTGTGATTCATATCTGGGAACAAGATAAGCTAGAAATGCGCCAGAGGATGATGGAGAACAAGGATTTGGAGAAACAAGTTAGGAATTTGGACAGAGAGGACCAAAAGATACAGAAGGAGATCCAGGCATTAGACAAGAAAACTGTTCTGGTCTCTGGGGAAGGTGACAGTCTCTCAGGAGGACAGATCGTATATCAGAGTGACACTCGCAGTAGTAGTCTACAGTCAAGTCTGCTGCACATTTTTGAGGCTATGGAGAAATTCATGGCCAACTCCATGAGAGCTTATGAGGAGCTTTTGCAACGTAGTGAAGAACAGAGGGTTCGCCAAGAGAATGGAAGTGTTTCATAGGGCTGAGTAGTTATACGAGTGTCAAATGTGTTTGCATCAGTGATCCTTATCTGCAGCTACCAGCTAGCAGCACTCGCATGTGATCTTTTGAAGATGAGGAGGGACCTTCTGAGGTATTTATAGTGCGGAGTTGAATGAAGTCCTATCTTCCTTGGATGTCATTTACTCCATCTGTTCCGGTCTGTACTTGGACTTCTTTGAAAGTCTGTTCATGTCCCCCAGAGCAGACTGCGAGGGTGGAGCTGAATGATATTCCAATCTGTATCTTGATCCTCGATTTGGGAGAATGTCATTGACAGTTATGCTGGCTCCGATACCAGCTGTGCTAAAGCGTAATCAGCCAGCTACTGTCCTTGAGGGATATTTCAACAGTAAAGATGAGGGCAAGAACAGGCACGTTTGTGCTGATTAGAAACTGAGTCAAGCCACTGCAGTTGTTTGACGACACAAGTATCCTAAAGCTGCTGCTGGGTCAAGTGGGTGCGATGCTTGCCCAAGCCATGCTTGGTCATAGGACTTTGGAATGAGCTACTTCTTACTGCACATGTACAGCAACAAGCAGTAGAACTGGGACACCGATCTTGAGCATCCCATGAGCAATGACACACACAATATAGCAGCTTTTCATGGAAAGATGTTAGAGGCATGATTTTGTGAATGGGGGGTGGGGGGTACATAGGACGCAGTGACGCACAATCCTCAAAGGGAGGGGATCTCCCTCCAGTTTTGCATGAGGATTAAGTCCATGCATAGGCATTGGGCTGTTCGGGGTGACGCAAGTCGAGGAAAGCCCATGCGATACTAGATCTTGTTTGGTAAATCATTTTTTTCTCCTTTTAAATTTTTCTTTAGGTTTCCCTTTACAGTGATTTTTTGAATAGACTTGAAACCAAGAAAACTGCAATCCACCTTCAATAAAGAGATCTCTTGGAATTATCCAAATGAATTTCACACCCCTGTTAGAAATGCGTATACGCATAATGATAATCCCTATCTGGGTGCTCAGGAAGGAAAAGAACAAAATCCCTATCTGGCTGATCAGCTTCAGAATGGGTCGAGCATGGACGAAATCACAGTATTCCGTATAGTATAAATTAAACTTTTCTTTACAGCAACACTTTTGTCTTCTTTCCCTCGAGAGTTGTTATAGATATGATTAACGTATCAGGAAGTCCCAAAAAAGGTAACATCAACCCCAATGAGATATACGGATACACATCACCTGCTAATCTCGAAAGTTATGTCGGCATGTATAATTTCGTTCTCGACCACTGTAAAGCTCCATGGAATGGTCTGTAGGGAGACCTGCTTACCGTGTCTTGTCCCATATTAAGGATGTTTATCAGTCTCCGGCTGCTACGGATATTTAAAATATAAATAAGGAAAGAAGCTGGTACTTATTTGGTTTGATTTTCTGCCAGTGCCAAGCATATTCTTCGTTTTCTACTTTACTTTCGTCTCCAATGAGTAACGAAATAGATCACTGTTCTATTTTCATAAGATGGAAGGTCGAAAGTGTGGAAAAACACCAAGGGTTCTTTAGCCCCACCAATACAGAAGTCACTTGCGAACCGAATCCTCATTTTCTTCTACCTTTTTTCCCAGTTGGTGAATGATATAATTCAATGGCGCTTAAATGCGCCAGAAGGTGAAGGCAATTAAGAATCTGGAGAGGAAATTAACGAATTTGGATAGAGAGGACCAAAAGATACAGGAGATACAAGAATCAAACCAGAAAATGGATCTCTGGTTGGGGGGATGGTGGCAGTCTATGACTAGGAGGGGGACGGATTGTATATCAGAGTGACACTAGCCGTAGTAGTCTATAGGCAAGTTTGCAACAGACTTGTGAGGCCAGGCATAAGTCACTGATGGGTGATCTATCCATAACCAGGATGAAGCTTGGGTGATGACTCTACAAGAGCTATCAGGAGCTTCTGCAACACTGAAAAGAAATTTGCCAAGAATATGAAAAGTTTCACAGGGATGAGTGGCTAATGGAAATGTCAATGTGTTTGCATTGATATTTGGGTTCATCATTTGTAGTTAGCAGCGCTTCATAAAATCTTTTGAAGCTCAGGACCTTTGAGGATTTTATCATGTGGGGTTGAATGCTTCCTTCTATTCTTTTTGGATATCATTTGGTCTATTGGCCGTGGCCTGTGAACAAGGACTGCCTCGGTCGCTTGTTCATGTCCCTAAGAGCAGACTAACCGATGAGTTATATGATGGTGGAGCTGAATGGTATTCCTATCGAGAGTTTTGGCCTAGATTTGGGAATTTTGCATTGCCAATTATATTAGGGCTAGAGATACAAGGCAGTTTGTGTTGATTAAACCGAATGGTTCCACTGCAGATTTTTCAATTAATTCTTCTTTTTCTGCTCTTCTGTAGCCACTGCAGCTGTTTGGCAACATATTGTATCCTAAAGCTGCTGCTGAGAAGCAAGTTAAGGATACGCCCATACCAGAGCAGATACTGTTTGATAAATCAGTTTTTCCTTTTTTCTTCAGATTTCCATTTAGAGTAGTCTGCTGTATAGTTGACTTTTAAAGCCCAGCAAATTGCAAGCACCTCCAATAAAGAGCTGTCCTGGATTTAGCCAAACGAATTTTGTTTGAGATTGGGAGTGAGAGTCCTTATCTAGCTGCTCACAGGACAAAAAAAAAAAAAAAACCCTTATCAAGCTGACGCACACATCTATTCCTTTGAGCTTGAGAATTGACAAACCACAGTAGTTTGGATTGCATAAACCCGTTGTTTCTTCAGAGCTAAATTTGTCTTCTCTGCGGCGAGAGCTGTTACAGATGTGGTTTAAGTTCAAAAGCGGGTAACATCAGCCCCACTGAGAGATACTCATAACGTGCTCATCTCTAAAGCTAGGTTGGCATATATTCTGGACTCCACTGCTTTGTTCCTGAAGTTCCATCCATGGCCGTGACGAATCCCCTCATCTAAACTTACAACCAATCTCTTTCTGCTACGAGATTTTAAAATGCTTATTTTAGTTTCTTTATGCCCACCCCCACCTCGAAAATTGACTGAACAACTAAAACAAAAAAGCTAGCTGGAATTCTTTTTGGTTTAATTTGCTGCCAGAACTCTTTTATTGGGTTTTTCGTCTCCAATGAGTAAAGAAAATGACAGCTCTATCTATGAGGTGCACTATGTCCTGTGTTCATACGAGGAAAAGGAAGGTCCAAAGTTGTGCCAAAATAAAGAGTTCTTTAGCCGCCAATAATACAGAAGTCGCTTAAGCCTTAAGGACCAGACCATCGTTTTCTTCTCCCTTTTTTGTTTAATCTGTGAATCCTAAATTTCAATGCTGCCTACCATGAATCTTATCCTTTTAGTGATAAAAAAAAAACTATGGCGTCCCTTATCATATCAGTGAGTAAATTTCCATGGTTGTTTGGAGGGGAGGAAAAACAAAAGGCAAATTACCTTGGGGATTCTTTTTGGGTTAAATTTTCTTGGCAGCAAATTGCCTGGTTTGATGATCAGAAGAGGCGCATCATATAATGTGAGAACAGAGAAAATAAGACACCTATTGGTAGACAGTAGAATATATTCCTTGTTTCAATCAGATCATATCTTAGAGGCCTTAAGATACTCATTAGAAAACAAATCCAACAGGCCAATGACACATTGTGTATCCAATAATAAGGAATTTAGACACAAAAAAATAAAGAAAGAAAGAAAGATAAAGACAAGAGTAGCAGAAGGTTCGTATGCCTTTGTATTAGAAAGAATTTTTCTTGAATGCTTCCCTCTGTCTACCAATAGCAATCATTGCTTAAATAAACATGCACAGAAGAGGCTGTCAACTCACTTCATTGATTTTTATTTGCTCAAAATTATGACAGCGGTAAAACATCCAAAATCTTTATCAAGAAAACAGAGGTCATCTCTCAGGTTATGTTTGTGTTGAAAAATTTTTGGTATTGTGTTTAGTGTTAGTATTGGGTTTAGTGAAAAAATAAAGATAGGTATTTTTTTTATATTTTTTATGGGAGAGAGATTATATTGTAGTATTTTATTGTGAGTTGGTGAAATATTTTGTGAAATTTTTGGTGCAAACGCACCCTCAGTCCAAATGCTACAATTTTTCTGGACAGAAAAATTTAAAAGAATTTCTATCACTAACCACGGTTGTTAGAGTTCAAATTAGATTCAATTTTTTTAAAAATCAAAACTACTGCTACCTTTATTAAGAGAAACATAAATAAACTAAGGTGATCAGTTCCAGCATAGATCCAAACAAGATCAGGAAAATGTTCATGTACATCAGGATGACCTCCAGACATAATTTTAGAGGCAGCTCATCGAGCAAGCTGGTGCGCTTCCTCGTTAGCACCGCGTTTAAATTATCTTAATTTTACATAAATTTATCTTATATATAGAACTTTTTCAAATTTTTTAAAAAATATTTATATATACCTGAAAAAATTAGTGATTGGTTAACTAGTTTTTTTTTTTGGGGGGGGAAATTGAGATATTTTCTATTAAGGACGTTGGTTCACACGTTTCATACAAAAATGATCTAAAGATTATGTTATGTTTAAAGTAGCATTATCAGATCACATTCCTAAAAAATACTCTTTGATGTCCTTAGCATGGTGACACGGCAAAACTTAATTGGTTAGAAAGCTTATCTCATTGTCTCAACTCTCAACCTGTATTTTAGCCACCTAATAGAGTTATTAGGATTGACTATAATATTACCCTCTCTGCCGACGACGCTATATATATAATAATATTTACTTTCGACGGAGAAACAACAGCTAAAGAGATAGTAAGAACTGGAAGAGAAAGAGAGAGGAAGAGAGAACCCCACTACCAAAATTGACAGAGAGACTGAAATAGAAAAGAGAATATGAGAAAACAAACCAAACCAATCGCTCTGAAAACTTATTAACCCACTCCACCCCCCATGTGTGATGTGTCCTCTGCTTCTCTGAGACCGAGCTTTGTTTCCAAAGGCGATACAGAAACCAACTCCGAAAACCAATACGGGAGTCATGGGTTGCTGTCCGTCCTCGTTTCTAACAGAGACGCACCCAGAAAAAGAGCAGCAACAAGCACAACTCCAGACCCAGACCCACCCACCATCCATTGGGACCGACCCGGTACCCGCCGGAGGAGGAGGAGGTGTCCCAGCCTTCTCCGAGTTCTCCTTCGCGGACCTGAAGGCGGCAACCAACAACTTCAGCTCCGAATTCATAGTCTCCGAGAGTGGGGAGAAGGCCCCCAATATCGTTTACAAGGGCAGCCTGCGCAACCGCAGGTGGATTGCCGTGAAAAAGTTCACCAAGTTGGCCTGGCCTGACCCCAAACAGTTTGCGGTAAAGAAATTAGCTGTTTTTTTTTTATTTGTGGTTTTGTATTGGCTCTCTGATACACAGTGAGGAAGTTGGGCACGTGGCCAATTTTGTGTTTGTGTTGTAGGAGGAGGCGTGGGGAGTGGGAAAGTTGAGGCACCTGAGGCTGGCGAATTTGATCGGGTACTGCTGTGATGGAGATGAGAGGCTGCTGGTTGCCGAGTACATGCCCAATGATACTCTTGCGAAGCATTTGTTTCACTGTATGTGTGCTTGGGTTGCTGTTTGTTTTTTGGTTGATTCTTGATATATTGTTTTAGATTTGGCTAGTGTAGCCATTCGCTAAGAATATATTTCCCATTTATTCTATTCTTTCTAGACGGAGGTTAATGATGTTGTGGTTTGCTTGTTCTAGTTTTTGCTTCGAGTTGCGGAGTCATCGGATAACATTTTGCTTTGATTTGGATTTGGTTGTTGTGGAATGGTTGTTCGAGTGTCCCTAGAGATTCTGTCTTTGTTATTGAACTGACGTTAGCTTCACAGTGTCAATTTGTTTGGAAGCTACGCTCGGGCTTTCAGTAACCCTGGTCCCTGGTTAATTGTTACAAATGACTGCCTTCTCCTGCATGTTATTATTGCATTCTGCTCTCAATATTATTTTTTTCTGGAAATTTTCATGTCGGATGCATTTGAATTGCTATTTGTACAAATAGATTGTATGGAGAAGTGAGAGGATTTCTGTTTATCTGAGTTCTGGGTACTTTGTTCATTCTTGGTAGGGGAAAATCAAACCATTGAATGGGCCATGCGTTTAAGAGTAGCTCTTTATATTGCTGAAGCTTTGGATTATTGTAGTACTGAGGGCCGTCCATTATACCATGATTTGAATGCTTATAGGGTTCTCTTTGATGAGGTATCTCTTTCACAATTCCTTTTTTTTTTTTTTAGCTTTCATACATTTTCTACTTCTAGCTAATTATGAGATATTAACTATCAACTTGGGTGACTGTTGTATATTTGACTGTATTTGCAGGATGGTGATCCTCGACTTTCATGTTTTGGCCTGATGAAAAATAGTCAGGATGGAAAAAGTTATAGCACAAACCTTGCCTACACACCTCCCGAATATTTAAGAAATGGTATAGTTCTCCAGTCTGTAAGTTTGATTAGTAGTATTCTAGTTCTTCACTTGTTACAGCAGTTGCCTGCCATCTGGATTCTGTTTCTCTGGAATTTGTAGCAAACTGGTCCCCCCTTCCCACAATCACATTTTAGTTTATTTATTATCAGAGGTCTGATCTTTGTTGTGCATGTATGTAAGTCGGCCATTCTATTTGAATTGATACTGGCCAGACGTGTAGGGGGTATTCATCAGACCCTATGTGCTTATATGCTTGGGGTCACCGTGGTGTGGATTTTTGGTTTCTTCGCTATGGCGAACACCTGATGTTTGTCATAAGAAAAGACAGGATTTTTCCAATGACCACCACCTTTTTTTTGGGTCTTCTCTAAATTTGCTGGGCTTCTCTTGAGTAGGTGCGGAGATGCACTATCTTGATGCAGGTCTTGCTAGGTGTTTTTGCTTTAACAGTATAAGACAGCAACTCTTGTCTTAGGAATGTTCCCCAGACATTGACATGGTCTCGGACTATCTTGCCAGAGTGTCGACTTCTTCATTCTTTCAAAGAGAATGAATATATTACTCAAAGGAAATGTAACCGAGGGCAAAGTTTGACCCATTAGAATTCGTTTACCTCAAATCACTCAACTTGATGTTTGTTGTTCACTTATATAAACTACGTTGCTCTTTCTTTACATAGATTGCTGAAAATTTCATGATGTCAGAGTTACAATGCAAGTCAAGCTGTTTATACAGAGCTCTATGGACTGAATTGAGAGATTTACTTTCTATTATTAATTGCATTGGCAGTTTTTCTTGATAAACTCAACTGATTGCCATTGCCATAATTTCTATCTTTCAGGAGTGTTTATACAGAGCTCTATGGATTGAATTGAGAGATTTACTTTCTAATTATTAATTGCATTGGCAGTTTTTCTTGATAAACTCAACTGATTCCATTGCCATAATTTCTATCTTTTAGGAAGGGTCACCCCTGAAAGTGTGATATACAGCTTCGGCACTGTTCTCTTGGATCTGCTAAGTGGAAAACACATCCCCCCAAGCCATGTAAGTGTCCTATTGTGTAATAGGTTGTCTACTTGTTTAAAGTTGAAGAAATCTCGAAACCATGGCTGTTTCTAAAAGAAGTTTGTTTCATTTTTCGACATCCTCAATAAACTCATTTACCATGGTCTTATGCAAGAGAGAAGCACTTTAAACAGCCTTTTATTAATGCAAAAACCATGCTTAATTTGTTAGAATTTTTTTTGGACTTAGACGTGTCATGTATTGATCAGTTCATATAACCAATCGCATCTAGTGATATCATCTGTATGTGCATTATCTTCATATCAGAAAACTATAGGTACCGTCTACACTGTTAGATGTCAACCTTGAATCCAATTTTTTGGGCTTAAAATTCAAGATTCTTTTATGTTGTACGGTGATGACATTTGGTGAATGTGGTTCACTGATACAAAATCCAGTATTCATTTGATCTTGATTAATATGTGCAGGCTCTTGACATGATACGGGGGGAAAACATCATCCTCCTAATGGATTCACATTTGGAGGGTAAATTTTCTACAGAAGAAGCAACAGTTGTAGTTAATCTTGCGCCTCAGTGTTTGCAATATGAACCTAGGGAGCGGCCTAATACAAAGGATCTTGTTGCAACACTTGTTCAACTACAAAGAAAACCTGATGTAAAAAACTTTGCTTTTAGTAGTTATTGCATATTTCAATCAATATATCTAGCTATTGTCATTGGAGCTGTCATTAAATTGTGGACCTGTGATTTGTCTGTTTCCATATGTTTAGATTTGTACAACCTTTTTATATGATTCTGCAAATTCTCTGATGCCTAATGTTGTTGGATACAAATAGGAGTTTGTTTATGTTATCTATGACAATAAACTTAAAGTGAATAGGAGATATATGCGAATGAAAACTGTATTTAACTCTGTGGTGGGCTTCCTACATTATATAAAGTTTCTTCATGATGATTAACTATCATGATAAGCTCTGTTTGTGCAAAAAACTTGGTATTATAACTTCAAAGGTATAGCATCCATGCAAGTCAACGTACCTGATAAGTAAACTCTTTGTGCCTTATCCTTTTCTCTTTAGGTTGATTAGTAGAATTTGTAATTTTACAGAGCTATGTGCAAAATAATGCACAAAACTACCTTAATCTGCATGAAAGCACTTGCTTTTTGCCTTCCTTTGCCTTGGCTGCTGGCCTCAACCTACTTAAGGTAATTCTCTTAAAGTGGATCTGGGGATTATTGTAAGTGCTTCTGCATGTTATCACATAGCTAATGACTACAATGGTCATATACTATGTGAGGGTGGTTTCAAGAAGATCAAATGAGCAGTAGTATTTGTTCAGAACCTGCTGACTACTAGTCTGGGTTGCAGGTTCCATCCTATGTCATGCTTGGAATTCCAAAGCATAAGGAAGCCCCATCAACCCCTCAACGCCCTCTTTCAGCTATGGGCGAGGCATGTTCAAGGATGGACCTCACGGCTATCCATCAGATCTTGGTTATGACACATTACAGAGATGATGAAGGAACTAATGAGGTAATTGACTTGTAAAAAAGAGGGATTTGCATGTCACTATTCCTGTGTTTGATGCTAAGAGGTTAATTTGGGTTTGGATTGATGCAGTTATCTTTCCAAGAGTGGACCCAACAGATGAGAGATATGCTGGAGGCAAGGAAGCGAGGGGACTTTGCATTTCGTGACAAAGAGTTTAAAACTGCCATTGACTGTTATTCCCAGGTACAATTTCGTACTACTCAATGAATCGAGTGCCGATGAATGTATCTGATTTTGGCATGGACCATTCCACTAGGTTACCAGGTGCCTTTGAAAGTCCTAGTGTCTTTCCTTTAGGCCTTAATCTAATGTACGGGATGCTACTTTTACCTAAACGCTTAAATTAGTAGGTAAACTTGGTTTTGATGTTTCCTTGTTTCTTTTGCAGTTCATAGATGTTGGAATCATGGTCTCCCCAACTGTTTTTGCTAGGAGGAGTCTGTGCTATCTGTTAAATGATCAACCAGACGCTGCCCTTCGAGATGCAATGCAAGCGCAATGTGTGTATCCAGAGTGGCCCACGGCCTTCTACATGCAGTCAGTTGCTCTTGCCAAGCTGGACATGCACAAGGATGCTTCGGACATGTTAAATGAAGCAACTGCACTAGAAGAAAAGAAGCAACGAGGGGGAAGAGCGCCATAAAAATCAACCCTGTAATGTGTAATAAATCCTTTCACCACCCTGTAATGGCCAATCCCATTATTGGCCATTGTTGTTGAGGCTACCCCAAATTTGTACAAAATTTGAGCTGGGATTCGATGTTGTATTCTAAAATGGAAATGTAAGATAGCAAAACACTTCTTTGTGGTATAATACACGTGTCCTTCGAATCATATCGGTGAACTACTTAAATGTTGTTATCGAAATTCTATAGTGAGGTTAGGAAATACTTGACCTCTAGGAAGTCAGTGAAGAAGGCAGTGGGCAAGGTATTGGGTAACTTGAAAGGTATGAAAAGCAAATGCACCACCTCTCCCCCCAACGCTGACAATGAGACCGTTGCCTTGTTCAGCCTCTTGAGAGAGGTGGAAACAGTCACTGTCACATTGTTTGAATCGTTCTTCTCATTTATCTCTGGACCAAAGTCACATTCAAAGTCAGGCAGATCGTCATTAGTTTCCAAGCTAAAAGAACAGCAAAATAGTTGCTTGTGAGGAAGAAGCAAGAGAGACAAACGAATTCACCAAGGTGGATGCTGCATCTCACTCGGTTCTCATGACAAGAAATTTTGATGACAAGCATGTCGAGAATTTGCAAAATCAGCTCGAAAACTTGGAGCTGTGCATGCAAGATTTCGAAGATGGACTTGAGTGCTTGTTCAGGCGTTTGATCAAAACTAGAGTTTCTCTTCTCAACATACTTAGCCACTAGATACTGAGCTCTCCATACTTGTACATGAAAGAAATACACACTGTTCCATTTCTCTTGAATGCAAAATTCATAGTCTTTTGACTAAATTATCCACCTCCATATTGCAATTTTGACTTGAAAATGAAACCAAGTTTCCGCGTCATGTGATTTTCCAGTTTTTCCTACCCTCCGTCATAGTCTGAGCATGAAATCAGTACAGGGAAATGTAAGATGGACCATTAGTTAGGCTGGAATTTAACAGTCTTGGCCGATGTGACCAATGAAGGACATTATTAGAAGTTTTCACCAAATTAATTAAGAGTCAGCTAGGCTAACCAACTGATGAGCTACTGTATCCAAAAGAATTTGATATTCAAATAATCGCCTAGATTAGCTGGTGTTAAGTCATTTGTGAAGCAAACACAGTTTGGAATTCAATTTCTGAACAATTTTAAATTAAGATCAAAGCTGTCAAGATTCGATTTGTCATTCGGTTCCAACTTCTTCACAGTAAAACAGAGAAATTTTACATGAGACTCTGTCCAAAGAGTAAAAACACACCGGAAAGGAAGAATGTGGCGGCAAGTTATTGAACCATCTGGATGGTCGATAGTCTTATTGTTTTGTAACACTTGTAAAGTATGTAGGGTAGGCGAATACCTCACTGAAGCAGGGTCATCCAAGGGCAGTGCACCGGGACATATATTTTTTTAACCCAATACCAATAGTCTTAACACTCCCTGTCCCTGTTGGTAGACCTCCCTGTTCTTCCATGGAGTTTTGGATAAACGCGCTAACTATTATGACGTGGATGAGAGGCGTGATACGGCAATTATTGAAAAAAAAAAATTGGCCCAAAAGGTGTAGCCGTGGCCTAATTTTATGGGATATTCTGGGGTTCCTTCGGCATATGCTGCTTTTCTCATTCTGAAGTTTATCGCAGAAGTTCATTTTTAAAAGGTCATGATTGGTACTGTATTAAATTTTGTCTACTAGCGTCTAGCCGGCGACATGCCGACATGTTTTTTTTTAATATTTTTTTTCTGAATAATATCGTTAGACTTGCGTTGCAATAGTGTAACCATACTACAAAAATACTAAATAAGATCAAACAACAATCAGGTTGTAACATAAAACTAGCATGATTTCAAAAAGGATCATTAAAACCACATGCGCTGTGCTAGGCAGAGGGTGCTGGTGACCGATAACAACAGACAAGCCACGAAAATCTAGAGGAGCTAGTAATGAAAACACAGACAACCTGGACACCACAAAGCCCCAACGGAGGGCTGAAAAAGATTCACAAAGAATCAGAAAAGCCAACCAAATAGCCGAGAACAACCACACAAAAATAAAGACAAAGGCCAAAAACAAAAAATAACATAACAAAGGACAAAAACATTGTGCCGGAATCAAAACACCACCAAGAAGGCGCTGAAGAGCCAAAAATGCCAGCAGTGTGGGCCCCACGCGCGGCCGAAAAGGCATAAACTTGGAGGCGTTGGGATCGCCAGAGGCAGGGGAAGCCATCCAAGTGGCGTGTGGCTTTCAAAGACAACCAACAGAGGCCAAAAAAATGAAGAACAAAGTCGGACGCGTGGACCAGAATGCGCCGACCAATTTGATCGGGTCCGGAAAGGCTGAGCTCGCCTGGAGGTAGAGAAGACTACTAGATGGGCGGTGTCCACCAAAAAAGAACAAAAAAGTCTAGATCTAAACACCAAAATTTTGAACAAAAAACGATAAAAAGAGAAACAAGGAAAGAGAGGGACATAACAACAAAAACATACTAAATCTGTGGAGGGATGGAGAAATGATCTGTAGAGGGATGGGGTGGAAGGAGCGGAGGTGAGATGCTACTCCCACCATCGCTACAGGAAAAAGAAAAAAAATATTAAGCTAAGATTTGAAAAAGCTTTAGAGGGAAGGCAGAGCACCCTCTCTAAACCGTGGGAATTTGCTGCCGACATGGTGTTCATAAGCACTAATGTGGGATTATCTTTTTGAGCAGCATTTGGCTTCTTGCTCTAATTGCGTCTATCATTCTAATTCCCAAGTTTATTTTATTTTAAAGCTCTACCAGTTTCCCACGCTCTGAACTCGCGCATGAACTTAGGAAAGGAAATAGATGGTGTTTGATAAAAAATCATGTAAAGCAATTGAGAAAGAGACGCCTGAAGCCGCCCACATGCTCTGCTTTTTCACGTTTCTTAGATAAGATGGGAAGCTGAAATCAGTCGTCTTTATTGAATAAAGTCCAAAAATATTAAAGACAAACAAACAAAACCTTTTTCATCTATCACAATTCACAACAAAGTATTCCTTCCAAATTTCCATTAGTTCTCACTCAGTCACTATATATATATATATATATATATATATATACCGACCTGCTCGCCACGTTTCTTAGATATGATGGGAAGCTGAAATCAGTCGTCTTTATTGAACAAAGTCCAATTATATTAAAGATAAACAAACAAAACCTTTTTCCTCTATCACAACAAAGTATTCCTTCCAAATTTCCATGAGTTCTCACTCAGTCACTATATATACATATACCGACCTGCTCACCTTCCTCATACATCAACCAAAACATAAACAAGTATGAAAATGAGGTTTTTATACCTGGCAGTTCTCTCTTTATTGCTCTCCTCATTCGAAGGAGGCTCAGCTGAGCAATGTGGAAGGCAAGCAGGAGGTGCTCTGTGCCCAGGTGGGATGTGCTGCAGCCAGTTTGGGTGGTGCAGCAACACAGCTGACTATTGCACCACTGGTTGCCAAAGCCAATGCACTGGCGGTGGTGGAGGTGGGGACATTGGCGGTCTCATCTCAAGGGATACGTTTAATCAGCTGCTGAAGCATCGAAACGATGGTGGCTGCCCTGCCAAGGGCTTCTACACATACGATGCTTTTGTAGCCGCTGCCAAGTCCCTTCCTGCCTTCGCTACTACTGGAGACACTGCCACCCGAAAAAGAGAGATAGCTGCTTTCTTAGCCCAAACTTCCCATGAAACTACCGGTAAGTAGTTCATACCTATGAAGTTCACTTCTTTAACTCACTGTGAACATGAGCGAATTGTTAATCTGTGCCTGATGACATGAAAACCTTAACATATCGACTGCTGAAAACATGATATCCGCCATCCTACATCTGTGTAGAAATTCCTGTATTAGATTGTGGGTTTGCTACATGATTTAGCGTAATATTCTATAACCAATCAATTGTTGTTTGTAGGGGGATGGGCAAGTGCACCTGATGGCCCATACGCTTGGGGATATTGCTATCTTAGGGAACAAAACCCTGGATCATACTGTGCTTCTGATCCCAATTACCCTTGTGCTGCCGGTAGGCAGTATTACGGCCGAGGTCCTATCCAAATTTCATGGTTAGTACATGACCCTTGCAACATTGTCTTTGCAACAATTCCTTGGATTCTACAGTTCTTAAACATCTAAATTTTGTAATAAGGTCATTTTCATGTGCACTTCTCAATTACCATTCTTCAGGAACTACAACTATGGGCGGTGTGGAAAATCCATAGGGGCGGACCTGTTGAAGAACCCTGATCTTGTAGCCACTGACCCAGTCATCTCATTCAAGACAGCAATCTGGTTCTGGATGACTTCACAGTCACCAAAGCCATCGTGTCACGATGTTATCACCGGAAGATGGAACCCTT
Organism: Myrica gale; assembly: GCA_963930655.1. Lineage (NCBI taxonomy): Eukaryota > Viridiplantae > Streptophyta > Magnoliopsida > Fagales > Myricaceae > Myrica > Myrica gale. Next base: position 6,905,998 of record OZ005606.1, on the reverse strand, counting down.
CCGATGCTGACAAGTCAGCCGGACGGGTTGCCGGGTACGGCGTCACCACAAACATCATCAATGGTGGTCTTGAGTGTGGTAAAGGTTGGAATGCTAAAGTGGAGGATCGCATTGGGTTCTACAAGAGGTACTGTGACATACTTGGGGTTGGCTATGGTAACAACCTTGATTGCTACAACCAGAGGTCCTTTGGAAATGGGCTGCTGGTGGACAGCATGTAGTTCAATCGATGTCCTATGTTATAGCTTTCTGAATTAATAAGTTTCACTAATGGGAGGGTGCCTAACCCTTTAGCCTTATCATGTATAGTGGGTGAATAATTATATCCCTTTGGTAAATGTGTGGTTGAGCCAGGATAGGATGTCAGGATATCTGAGAAAACTTCTGTTTCTTCCTTTTGCTTGGGGATTTTTGTTAAAACTGTTGTAATCATTTCCTTGTGAAATGGGAAACAAAAATAAGTTATGTTATGATCTATCTTCTATTTGTCGGGTTTGCATTGTGTGTGTCTATACCACCGGATCCAGGCCGGTCACTTTATAAACACAGCAGCGGGTAGCACACAAGTTTAAATTCAATAAAGCTTTGCGATTCACATCCTGAAAAATCAACTTGATAGATGAAAGTGTCTCCATGTTAAGTTTATATACAACCATCTTAGATGTTTCCAAGGACATGGACCAATTATAGAAGATGGCGCGCAAAGTAGCCAAAACGCCAAGACTTGGCCTTATTTTCTTCTTAACCAGATGCAATGATATTATGGAATGTCACCCACTCATCCTCATAACAGAATACAAGTTCCACATTATTAATAACTCTGAGGGGAAGGTAGACAATGTTAGAAAGGATCGAAACCCAAATAGCCAGATTATGCGCAACATAAAATATGAGACCTTATAAATAGAATCAGGTAAGAATTCTAGGGATGTAATTACAGGCTACTCAAACCAAGACTGGATCCCGTTTCCAAACAAGCTCAAAAGAACTTACAGCGAGGGCTCTTGATCCAGAAAAATGTCCCCTCCAAAAAAAGAACCAAAAAAAAAATTAGCTGAGGAAAATGCGTGGTGGATAAAGCCACAAGAACAAGACGGAGGGTGCTCCTTTTGGTCCCATTTGAGTTGGGCCTAGAAATGCACGGTGGAGGAGATTTTGATTAGCTCAATGGATATCCAGTGGGTAAAAAATTTGGTAAGAATTGAAATTTTCTGTTCCTATTCTAATTCTGAAAATTCGAATTCAATTTCGACATATACCAGAATTCTGAAGCTATTTTTGTCAATTTTTCGAAACCGAAAATTTTCACAAAATTCTGATTTAATAAAAATAAAAATAGTGCTCAAAATAAAGTATAACAATAGAATTTGATTAATGATTTATTTTAGAATTTAGATTTTGAATAAATATTTTACTTTTATTGTTAATTTATGATGCTTAATGATAATTAAATATTTTTGTCACTTTTCTTACTCTTAACATAGTGGGTTAAGTGAGTGTAAGTGTTAAACGAAGAGAATTACTTTTAAAAAAATGTTTAAGTGTTTTTAGCATGTGAAATGTCACTTTTACCCCTAATGGGCTTTTGCAACCTTAATCACAGGCAAAAACCCACCGGAGCCCAGTCCAGCCCAACCTCCACAAGTCATATTTCCATGTCTCGCTTGAGCGGTGGTTGAGCGGGAAGTCTCTGTAAGAAATCCACCAAGAGCGCTCGAGCGGTTTGACGAGCGGTGGTTGAGCGTAAAGTTTCTGTATGAAAGCTACCAAGGGCGCTCGAGCGGGTCGACGAGCGGTGGTTGAGCGTTGTGTTGTAATCTGCACTCGGGGCATTTTTGGAAGGCAGACCAAGTTGTTTATAACAACTTGCTGAGCTGGAAGATATTCGACAGTTGCAATGAGCAATGCAATGGGCAATACGGAAGAGACACGCAAGGAGAAAATGGGGAGCACCGAATCTGTTGGGGAGCTTTCTATAAATTCTGGATTTTCGCCTGGTGTGGGGGTCTTCTTTTTGCTCTTGTTCTCGTTTTCATTTTACATTCTCAGTTATTCATCTTTTTGTCAGCAACGTTTCTATTTACAATGTTAAGGATTATTTTCTTTTGTGGATTTTTGCATTTGAGAATGATCGGCTAAGTTTCAATACTTGGGTTATGGGTTAATTTCCTTTGGCTTCATAATGTTCTTACCTACTATTTTGAATGGATGTTCCATTCTCACTCGCTGAAACCCAATGTTTAAAGACATATGTTCACTTGCTGCGCTCCCATGTTAAATGCCCTATTGGTCACGAATTTGCGACAGCGGCGTCATTATTTTGCTTGACGCCACAGGGGGATATACGTTGGTGGCCCAGTAATTGCAGCGACAAGAGGTGAGTCCTCTTGATTTGTTGGTTTTTTTTTTCTGAGTGCTCTTGATTTGTCCTCAATTGTACTATGTCCTATCTCATTGCAAGTGGTGGGCTTTTAGAGACGACATTTTGTGGGCTGCGTTTTAGCTTGTTCCTAAAGCCCGTTTCACATGTATCAACTAAAGATAGTACGGAACTGATAGTGTCTATTTTGATTCCGGTTCCGATATTAACCGGAATCACATTTGTTGTTCTCGTTTTTTTCGATAAATACTTAAATCGGAATCGGATTCAATATTTGAGTTTTTTTTAGCTAGATTTTGCTTGGAATCAAAAATAATTTTTAGATATTTTAGACCGAAATTTGACTAATTTTTTTATGTTATACTCTATATAAATTAATAGTAAATAAAATGTAAAATAAATATTCATCACGTAATATCTTAAAAAAAACAAGGAAATTCCAATTCCAAATCTAAAAATGGGTAAAAACTAATTCCAATTCCTACACAAGGTATAATATATGCTAAATGTGAAATCGGAACCGAAATTTCGGTTTTAACCCAATTTTTTACCCATCCTTAATAGTGACTCATAGGATATACCATGAGCAGTACAGAACGCGGAAAAGGTTTTCCACAGAATGACGTAGTGATTAAATCAGCAAGCTTGAATTAGTTTCCTCTCTTATCCACCCATCGATCCTTTAGATTGATTTGATAAGGTAAGGTTCGTAGCATTTTCTTTATATATGAAAGAGGCAGGACCACCGGAGCTTTCTTTTGCAGGAATTTCAATGCCCAAAAATAAGAACCAGTCAAACCACTCATATTTTTTTTAAAAACGATGTTAACATGAGCCTCTTTTTCGCCCTTTTATCATTAATAAGATGCAAATGTACAATAGAATAGTCCATACGCGCTTTCTCTGCAGCGTCTTTGCTGCAGTTCGGTTCGGCACACACACCTGCCTCTCATGAACTACAGCGTATTTGCTGCAGTTCGAACTGCCGCAGAAACGCGCCTAAAAAAAGACATTAAAAATAACATCAACAATAAAGATTCCTTAAAAGACAAAAGCGCACAACCACTGAAGCACATATCTTGGCATCCTCTTTAATGGCGACCTGTACGGCGTCCTTAAGATGCAAATGAAGTCACTGAAGTAGAACTGTTCTTGGATCAGACAATTAGCAAAACACTTCTGAAGGATGCAACAGAGTCATGGCCAACAACCTGAGTAGCACACACTCGGAGGGGGAGTTTCCTTAAACCGAGCAGGGGGTGACCGGTGAAGTACTTGGACGTGCACAAAATTTATCTACAGACTACAGTCCCTAAGTTTATTGTATCCTAGGCGTAATAAACATGAAGGAATTAGAAGTTGAGGATGTTGGCATAAGGGGTCAGGTTTTGAAGCCAAGGACTGTTTAACTGAGTCCAAAATGGGTCTTGGGTCCAGTCCATGGGAAACTTGTTGGGAACTTGAAGCTCCGGCAGCTTGTCTCTCCCTAGTGGCAATTCCAGTGATGCGGGAGATACTCTGCTTTCCCTTGGTATTCCATTTTTTCTATCTTCTGCAGTAACGATCTCTTCTATTTCTTTCTTGAAGACCATGTTCAGTACAGGCACTGATTGTATCAAGTGGGCCTCCTGTTGAGTTGCAATTGAGGTAGTTTCGATTGATGATGGTGGAGATGAATAAGGGGAAGCACCAAAGTTCTTCATCTCTTCCTCCATAGCTGCCCTTTGCTCGAGGACTTTCATTGAAGTTGCCTTCCTATATATCTTACACAGTACGATGTCCTGCATTTGAGAACTCAAGGGATTAGGTAGACTTCGTAGAAGCATTGCTTAGTTAATCAAATAACTCGGGTCACTGTTTTCATGTGTTTGTAATTACTGTGTTCTTTCGCTATAAATAAGGCTTTTTTAATAAATTTTGGAAGTACGTCTGTCTTTAAGAAAAAACTGGTGTCGCTGTGATTTGAATGACACTGCAAATTTGAGCAGACAAAAGGAGAACCAATGAAAAAGATTTCAGAATCCCTAAAGAATGTGGCCAAATTGTTACTGGGTCCCAACCCAGTATCCGAAGCCACTTATCAAGCAAGGTGCACGTCATCTGCTAAGGATAAAAAGAAAAGACAAAAAAAAAAAGGTGGACGTCAACCCAATGGACAAATAGCTCAGTCTTCCTCTCCGCAATAATCTCAGGACTGACTTGTTTCCATCATAAACATCCTCGTGGAAACTTTTCAAATAGCTTGGCAATTCTACTTCTGCTTGAAAGAGATATTCTATTGGAAACTATGATCCATGGACATGGAAAATTCATTTCAAGTACTACATTTACAGCAACAAGCAAATCCCTCGATCTTTCTCGGAAAATATAGGCTGCGCGGAAGCTATTTACACTAGCAAGACTTTGTATTCATTAGCTTAGAATTATAACTTCTTCTTTTCCAAATTAACAAACCAATTATGAATTTAACTTTCAATTAAAACTGTAAGGAAAAGCTGCTAACCTTATGTATGGAGGATGAATCAGGTAGGCGATACTCATTCATCACCCAGTCGGTCTTGCTTCCTTTGGGTGCTCTTCCATTGTAGAAAACGAGGGTCTTTCTTAAGCCAATGATCCGCTTTGGATCTGATAAGCTTACAATTTTCCGGTCAGAGCCTGTGGCCTTCCAAAACCCATTTTCAGTGGTCCGGTTAGGCCTCCCACCACTACCATGCTTCCTATCCCTCGGCACAAAAAAGTACCACTCTCTTTCGCCAATCTTCGCTAACCCTATTTCAAGAACAATGATATACAGCATAATAAGCAAAAACATATAAACTAATCCAGGAACACTAAAGAGCAGCAAAGTTAGAACGAACAGTAACATGTACGTACCAGGCAACTCCCAAGGATCGTGATGATAGATGTTGCGCAAGCCAATTATATCGAAACGCAACCTCTTTCCAAACACCATGTTCTTGAGGTAGAAATCAAGAAGTTCTTCTTCTGTAGGGTGGAACCGGAAGCCCGGAAGTTCAAGTTCTGGGGTCATTTCATCCATGGCAGTGGCCGTCGTTTTGGTTAGTGACTGTAGCCTGCTAGTATTTGCTTTCCTATTGTTCCTTAAGGTGATGCGAAGATGTTGATAAGTGGATGCGCACAGCAGACACTCAGAATTAATATTTATAAGGGAGACATGAACCTGTGTCTTTGATATTTAGGATGGTCGAGAAGGAAGGTTCTCATGACCAAGTCATCGAAATTGAGGGTGGTATAGAGAAGTCCACAAAAATTTGCAGCTACGAATTGGCCCCCTTAGAACGGTGGAACCCACGCGGTTTAACATAACGCGGTTTAACCCACGTCGTCATGTTCTTGCTTGAAATATTTTTCTCTCGGTTTTGGACTTTTACCCGGAAATTCCAATCAACCGTGATTTTTCCAAGTAATTCTGTACGACATAATTTGATATTTGATTCTTGACATCTAAACCAGAGACAATATATTCAAGTTTCAAAGGTAATAAGTGGTCGGCCGGTCTGAGCTAGGAATCCTCGTTCCTGTAATATGGCTGTTTGAATCAGTCTTGCAAAGTTGGGTCTCCTCTAAAAACTCCTAGCACTAACAACACCATCATCTACAGCTAGCTTTCTGGTTTGCGGATCCCAACTTCACCAGTTGAGCCTACAGTCCACTCCTCCAATCTCATCCCAGCTTCAAAGTCCTCTAATTGGACCGCTTGACATTTTTTCATGTAACATTGCAATTTTTTTTAGCAAAAGATCGGACGGTACGTCCGGATATAGCGGAAGAAGACCGTGACAACAATTACACTTGGCCAGCTAAATAGGAAAACACCAAAAGCTAAGTTGGTTGAGCTTTATCTCAAACACTTTCTTTGTGGAAAAAGCGTCTAACACAGATCGAATTCCCTTGGGCTATGGAAACTGCATTCTTAGCTAGTAGATTCGTTTATTTCGTGTGCACCTCATGAGTTGGATGTTTGATCAGTACATAAATATAAGAGAATTAAAAAGTGAAGTCTAATATTGGGTAGAAGATACAAAGAAGTAGATGGTTAATGCAAATATTGTTAATTCCAACCCTACAAATTTGGACTTTCATTTGCAGTGGCTATGTGATATTTTGTATCAGAATTCCAAAATGGAGAAATGTTGTCGATATTTCCGTCCCTCATCTCCCATTAAGTGATACCAATTACCACGAACTAGGTACTACTTGAAACCCTTGTCTTCTGTAATTACTGAAGCAGATGAAAGGAAAATGACAATGGGTTGTTGCATCTCATACATGAAAAAAGAGGTAGTTGGAGCAAACAAGTTAAGGGGTTTCAATCAATATTATCTTGTTGCTTATATAATGTGTTAATATGTGTTAGTATATGAATTTAGAAAGATCATGAAAATATATATTCCTGAATTAAGAAGATCTACTCATATTTAGAGATGATTTGAATAAATTGTTTATATTTATTTAGAGTGAAAAGTTATCATTTAATTAGGAGAGGGATAATTTTGTGTAGTTATTTTATTGGGCCCAAAATTTTGGCTCATGAACATCACAAATTATGTATCAATTAGTTACATTGTATAGTCGTCGATAACTCCTTTACAGTTTATACACACCTCAGGATATACAAAGTATTTTTCACTCTCTCTATCTTTTCTCTTATTTCAATATGGTATCAGAGTCTTTTGTCTATCGATTTATGGTATGTTAATATCTTAAATCGATTATTTAGCTCTCTCTCCCTTTAGGTTCCTCAATCTCGTTGTTCTTCCACTAAAATTTCATCAATTTTTAGTGTCTTCATACTCGTCTCATCAACTAATTAAGACTGATTATACAAATCTTTATCCACCCTGATTCACGAAGATATAAATCTTACCCAACGAGGAGCATATATTGCCATGTATATAATGACAAAATGACAATATGCAGTGAATTGGTGGTGGGTCTTTCTGTTTTACATCAAAAGACCTTCATGATTCAGCGGCCACCACACAGAAGTATACAGCATCTTTCCAAAGCTTGGCCAATTCAAAAGCAACTCCGCGTTATTACACTATTTTTCATAACATACACGCAACTTGGGGGAGCAAACTGCTGTTTATGGTTTGATGGGCAAATTGACTTGGAAGTCTTCCCCGTAGACCTGGCTTCAGTCTATGTTCATCTTGAGCAGCTGATGCGAATCACCGCAGAAAAGCCTCTTTGTAATTCCATCTAGTGGTGCCCTCTGTTGTACTCAATTTCGGCTAGATTTAGCTTTATCATCAAATCTGCATATTCTAATTTATACGTGTCAAATTAAACAAGTTGGTTTCCCTGCTATTTCCTCGAATTTTCTAAAATCTTGGGCAGAGCACTTTTTGACAATTCCAACTGCAGGGCACATGTTTCTTCGCATTCAGATCACCCATTTTTTTTTCTAATCAGATCATTCATTCTTTTATTTGAGAAGAATATACTTTATCCCCTCTGATTAGTGATTACCACTCCTTTTCAAATTTGCAACGCCACAGATTGTCAGTGTGTTAACACTTAATTGTGGAGAATATACTTTATCCCCTCTCAACGATGAACATCTCATCTTAACTGTGCCACATCACCTATTTTTCAACGATTTTAAAGGTGAAATTTTCACACATAATGCAAAGTGTATACTAATTCATAACTTACACTTTAAATTATAAATTATGTGATAGTTAGCATTAGAAATAATATCATAATCAAATCTACAAGATTTGATATGATATTGTTGTTATCACGATATCAAGTTTAAATTTGATATTGTTATCAAATATCAAATATCAAAGTTTAAATGTAGTAATATTTTCCTATCATGCTTTGTATTGTCTCTATAAATAGAGACTTTTAACTTGTACTCTGTATGCACTCATATACAAAAGACAGTCATAATGACTTTCACAGTGTATGTAGGTCTTTTAGACCGAACCACTTAAAATCTCTTATTTTTTATTATTATTCCTCTCTACTCTTCTCTTCTCTTCAATTTTTTTTAATCTCTCCCTTCCTTCCACTACCCCTTCTCCGACCTCCACCGTCAGGCTCTCTAGTAACTCGATCGACCAATAAGATTCCTTCTATAGAGAGTTTGGCTAGCCTTTGAAAAATGTAAATGATGCATTTGAATGTCCAATGAAATTATGTTGTTATGAATCATGATCCAGAAAAAAAAATCCTAATAAGGGTTATCAAGTAGTGAATCCCTTTATTAAGGAAGGAAGACCAATTTTAATTCTTTATTTTTTTAAAAAGACAACCGATATAAAAATTATCACACAAAAAGAATTTAATTTTATGGATTAACATTGACTAGAAGCTGAAACTCCGGCGCAAATTGAGTTGGACTTGAGTGCTTAAGATATAGACCTCCTAATCTCCATATCACTTTCCCCATTTGTTCTTACGGAGAATATTCCATAATAAAAAATTACCAAAAAAAACAGAGAATAACATTGAATTTCAAGTGTACCATCTCTTTTGCGACAAACTTTACAATTTTTTTTTCTTTAAATGCATCCGACAAGCAGCTTGAATCGAGAAAGAAATATTTATCTTCACTCCAACTATGGACACCAGACAAAAAGTTAAATGGGAAGTTTTTTTTTTTAATAATATACAGGTGATGTTTGTTTCCCTAATATTTCGGGACATAAAAATTTTTAGCAAAACAAACATACTCCAACATTTTTAACTCTTACACATACATTTTACTTTTCACAAATCTCAATAAATCTAAATAAAGTAAAGATTTCTAAAATTTCGGGAATAGGCAAACAAACATACTCATAATCTGGATATTGACACCAATGGCCATGTTGGAATTAATTTGGACTAATTTGATCGTATTTGATAGATTTAGAGTCATAACTAATCTTGAGGAGACTAAACAATTCCAACCTCTAAATAACTAAATCATTTTGAAATAATTTTCAGGGGATCAAATTCGAGACCGTGAGCTTGATCTATACTGCCCAAAATACGTCTTCAGTACTAAGGTAATCTGAGATGAGTTAACATGAGAATTATTTTAGAGGTTAAAGAATCATTTGAAATGTTAATTATTTTTAGTTGAGACTTTTTCTCATTTCCTGTTTATTTATGGTATTTATTAAACAAAATACTGTGCTTTTCCTAGTGTTTGTAGTCATTTCATTTAACCGATAAATATATCAGCAACGACCCTCAATGACCCAAAGTATACGTGAACTATTGACTTCTATTAGAGGCAAAAGAATCCTCATATTTGTAGTCGTTTTATTTACCAATAAATGTTTGTTTGCCCAAAAATTTGGATCTCCAAATATTCCAACTAAACAAACATACTTTAAAATTTTCAACTTTTACACATACCTTTCAAACTTTTCACAAATCCCAAAAAATTTCACCATTCAAAAAATTTCCAAAAATTTGAGAATATTAACCAAAATTTTGATAAACAAATTTCATCCCAAAATGTCACCAACATGACCGTCGTTGACCCAATGTCTACAAACGTCAGCTATTGAGTTTAAAACAACTGAGAACCTAACAGTGAGTTTCTTTAGTTAAAATTTTAATAAGTTCAATTGGGCATTCTCACAGTTGATGTCTCACTTATCAGTATAAATAAATTTTCTTTAGTTAAAATTTTTATTTCTAACAAAATGCTTTGATGCAATGCGCGAACAGCAAAACAGGAAACAGAGAGAAGAGACTGGGAATTTTCGCTCACAAAAAAACCAAAAAAAAATGGGAATTTTCAATTTCCATTTACATTTGAGTCTGGTTTAAAGTGGAAACACGGCAGGCCTAGCCTAAACTAGGTGATGTTCGTTTTGTAAAAAAATGTAGGATTTTGGAAAAGTTGTGAATATTTATGTTGAATAGTATTTTATAGGTATTTGTGTAAAGTGGAGAGATAAATGATTTGATGTAATTATTTAATAAAAAGTATTATAGTTTTGTGAAAAAGTATAGAGAGAAGATTTGTTATTTTTTTTTAAAAAAATGTATTGAAGTTTGTGTAAAAGTTGTTAGAAATTGTGTAAATGTATTGGTGTTTTTGTTTGAATTATTAAGATGTTAGGTGATAGTTTTGTGAATGAATTTGAAGCCTAAAAAAAAAATTAAAAACGAGTATTACCCCCGGGTTCAAGTGGAGGGCTAGGGCGTCTGAGCCGAAATCGAGTTGTCCAAGGAGAACCTAAGCCCATCGGCAGTCCGTATCCATATTCTATTGGACAGACACCAACTATGGGGGTGTATGAACAACAGAATACCTCCCTCGTATCAGCACAAAGATCGTGAGTGCAAGTGTCTTGAAGAGTAAACTACTCAGGAGCTACTCCAATTATTGACCACTGTTTCAACCTAAAGTTCAGACTGCGTTTTCTCTTGTTGATTTGTGATTGGATCAAGGCGAAAAGCATGTCTGTCCCGGATTTGAATGTGGCGCCTGACTGCAAAGAACTTTACACTATTTGAACTGAAGTTTACATAGGCCTTTCACTCTTCGAACAAAAAGGTTTTGATTTTCGATTGATTTGAGAACAGGGTATGACTATTCTGTTTAAAAGGGCCAGGTGTGGGAGAGAGTGAAGATTTGTTGTCAGTTTGAGAGCGGTGGTGAATAGATGAGCTACAAGTAACCTTTTAAGCAGAAGACATGCCCTCATTTACAGGAGCAAATAGCAGCAACATTCTTTCAATCAGTCTTCCAATGTTCCCCCCTACTACTATTTGAGCATCACCACCCCGTGAGAGTTGTTGGGGCCGGGCTCTTGGCCTCTCACTATTTGGAGCGGAGCATCGTACCCCTTTGGCTAGTTACAAGGGGGAGAGCCTGTAATTTGCACCCTCCACGGAGTCCATCACTTGGTTTGGATTGTACACTTTCTAGTTAGAACTGTTGCAGGAACGAAATGTTCTCAACCTATACAGTCAACGTAGTTGTTGGCTTTACACTGCATATGTTCACCTTGAATAGATGTCCTTACTTGGACATTGATATCCAACAGATGTTCTGTCGGGGTAAGCTTTGCCCTTGACAGTGGACAAACCGAAAAAGGGAGATGAGATACCTGTAAACTTTGCTACAAAGATTTCATGAAATGGGTGTTGGAAAATTGGGAATGAAGTTCTTGAGATTTTGAAGTAGCTTGCTTAGCTGCAATGGCAATCATTTTTGCCGAATTCCGGTGCGAAGGTGGTAAGGGATTTCAGCCATCCAACGGTGGGAAATGCTCGGGCTGCTCGGACATGTGTGACTGTTCGGCTGCTCGGACAGGTGTAGATCCCAAGACCCACACCCAGAGCATATACCACCGTCGGATGACTAAAAGTTCACCCTTACCACCTTCACACCGAACGGACTTCGCACCAAATCCAAAACCTCATTTTTGCAGCTCGTACATAGCAAATGCCTTGTAAGGGGTTAACTGATCGATACAGCTTCCTAGGGTTTTGGAAGATCATTTCTAAGCATTTTCTGAATGTTCTTCACATAAAGAAGACCTTCTGGTATTCATCCGGCCCCCTCTTACAATTGCTAGTGGGTACCATGGTCCCCACTCTTACAGTAGAGGAACAACTGCCCCTACTCTCGCAGTTGACTTATAATTAATAATTATCCAAGTGTCTAGGACAAGCTTTCAAGGGCGGCACTCCATCACCGGCCATGGTTATTGTGTGAGTGAGGTTATGGTGTGAGTGTGTGAGTGGACGGGTGAGATTAGAAGTTGAGAAATCTAATGGCTGAAAAAATGCCACATCATTTAATGAAATCGGGTCGGTTTCACGGGTCGGGTTCATTAAATGATGTGGCGTTTTTTCAACCATTAGATTTATCAACTTCTAATCTCACCCGTCCACTCATACACTCACATAATAACCTCAATCACACAATAGCTTTTGCCCTCCATCACCATGTATCATCATTGCCCTTGCCAAGGGAATGGACCAACTGCGAGAACAGCACAAGAACAAAAGGGCAGGCACCAACAGAACACAGAACAAACCGGTCCCCAGCTGTGTCCACCTTGTCCCAAACCCTGGTGGACCTTGGCATTCCTCTTTTGGGTAACCCATGCTAGAGCTGAACACATAGCTTTATTGGACCAGACAGTGGATGGTAACAAACACCCCCACATGCTTCAGCGCAACAGAAAGTTTGCCCCTTCTTTACATCAGAGCTCTAACAAATTGAAAGCATCAAGGTCCAACCACAGAACCACTTTCCAAGCGACTATTGTACGTGCTTGATTACCTGAAGGAAACCATGCTTGATGGATTCATTTGCATATTGTATTATTTTGTACTTAGGGTCTTCTTCTGCCTTTGGACAACACAACTCGGAAAAAGCACAACAAATGCTTTGGTGGTTCGTTAGGTTCCATGACTGATCATCCTTTTTTTTTTTCCCTTCTCTCTACATCTTTTTCAGGCCATCATAGCCTCTCCACCTGTGTCTACAGTACTTTTCCAGGAGGAACAGAAAAGAGCCTCTGGCTACATTTAAAACTCCCTGTGCACGGACATGAGCTGTATTAGCCCTGGCCTCTCATCCCTAACGAGCAAACACAACAAACGAAAGAAGGTTGGCCAAAATAGGAGGCCACAAAGTCCACTTACAGGCCTCACCCAACGTAATCTCCACAACGTTTCAGTGTCCACAAAATGATGCAGATAAATAAATCATCACCCCCGCAACAGTACCTTAAAAACTGGCAGAGCCAAAAAGAGAATTATAACACCCAACAGATAGGAATGCATGCTCTAGTGCAATGAAATGGAGAGAATAAAACTGCTGCTGGCTTGTAATTTGTGGATCTTACTTCTTGTTCTTTCTATATAATCTTTGTACATAATTCGAGGCTCAAAATACATGATTAACACCCAACTACGAACGCACCAAGGACAGGCCTTTCTTTTCAAGACATACAAAAAGACTAACTTTTTTTTTTGTCGTAGTTTTGATTTTTCCTCCAGATTCCTAATCTCTTTTTTTTTTCCCTCCTCCTCTTGGTTGGGTTCCATGTCACCTTGGTCAATCAAACATTACCTTACCATTATTATCGTATGGTTGGTATATGACCCAAAATCAGAGCAAAAGCCAAGAGTCTAAAGTCACCTTTTTCCCTAACTTTTTTCTTCTTTCTTTTCACTCGTCTCTCTTTATAGAGCGATCTCAGTCTGCAAAGTAGTGGCATTGAACCCCACCTGTAGTTGCTGCTGTTGTGTTAACTCAACCTCCCACCTTGCCTTGGCTATGACTGCATCATGCGCAGGTACGTACTCCTAATCACAACAAAACAGAGCTATCATTTGCAACCAAACAACCCATACAAGAACCATATAATCTGTGAAAGATTCCGTTTTAAAAAGCCAGATTTTCCTTTCCATATTCGAGCTTCATAATCAACAGAACCCTGCAGACAATAGTTTGATGATAAAAGTGAAAAATACGAAGTGATCCACCTCAAGTTTTTGAACAAGCTCTTTAGCATTAGGAGCAGACACTATGATGTGGCGCTGGGACGGCTTGATGAAGCCATCATCCACGGCTTTATCAATGAAAGTGAGAAGGTAGTTGTAGTAGCCATCGACATTCAACAGCCCCACCTGCACGGGTTTGTAATTGAAGAATTAGGGTTTGGAAGACAAGGACCCAAGAGTACTTGGGAATGCATGGTCTACTTACAGGCTTGTCGTGGATGCCCAGTTGAGCCGAAGTGATGACCTCCAATAGCTCCTCCAGTGTTCCATACCCACCTGAAACCAAGATGATTACACAAGATTCCACTGATCACTTGAGGAACATAAGGGTAAAGTAATGGTCTGAATATATTGATGTTAACTAGAGAGAGAGAGAGAGAGAGATGGGACCTGGTAGGGCAATAAAACAATCAGAATGGCGGGCCATTTCTGCCTTTCTTTGGTGCATGTCGGCTACTGGCCTTACCTCTCCAACCGTTTCACCCGTTATCTGTGGTTCCGCCATTAACACATGAAGCAAAAAGGTCAAAACTTTAAACCAGTACTGAAATTACACGGGCCTTTTCAGACAGACACCATGAAGCTTGAAAAAGGAGGATGGAGCCTGAACCGTTAATCAGTTAATGAGAAGAAAGAAAACCCACTAAATTATAAAAAAGTGAAAAAAGAAAAGAAAAAGAACCGATGATATTATTTACCTCTTTGCCCATTAGAGTCCTTGGGATGATCCTGTGAACCCAAATACAAAAGGGAACTGTGTAAGCAACTCAAATGCCAACAGAATATCACGCATCGAACTCAAGAAAGTGAGAAACAAAAAGATACAGATCGACGATTTTACCCAAGAACCTTCCCCCCACCACGATGCACAGCTTGAGAAACCAGACCCATCAGCCCGATACTCCCACCTCCATACACAAGGTCCAACCTTCTTGTCACCTTCACATGCATATCAGCAAAACGCCTCATAACGAGTTGAAAAGAAAAGAGAGACAATGCAAATCACATACAGATCTAAGCGGGCATATTTAGGTTCATGATTCATTAGGGGAGAGACTAGAGAGGTATACCAGTTCTTGGGCTAACTCAATGGCAGCATCTCTATAGCAATCTCTCTTCCCAGTACTGCTGCCGCAGAAAACGCAAACCCTCTTAAATCTTGAACTCAATACTTTTCCTTCCATTTCCCTCCTCAGGACACTCAATTGGTTGTTAGGTTCGCAGGCACTCAGGCAGCACAATACGAATAGATAGTGAAGAGAGAGAGAGGAAGCTTCATGCAACACAGTACCAAGAGTAATGGAACAGCCACTATATATAACTCCTAAAAAATATTATTAAAAGGAACGGACTACACAGAGATCCAAAATTAATAAAGAAAAGAAAAACAAAATGAGAAAAAAGGCACACTGTTAGTGGATAGGGATGAAGTATGACAAAAAGGAAAAGCAGTAGAGCGGGTGACCGAATTGCTCTCCGTCCTCGTGCAATACCATATCGCAGAACAAGGCATTGCAGAACATTGTGCGGAGTCTTACGGTTGCCTCCCCCAAGCCACACACTTGTCATCATATAATGGCACAGCATGCGGATTTCGTCCTCTGTCTCGTTATATATACAAGCATCCTTGTTAAACCAAAAGAATTTACGAAGGAATTCTCATCCTCGCACAACACCTAGACCTCCAGTGTCGTTCTCTCTGTCTCGTTTTTTACGCACGCAATCATAACTTGATGGCTAAAACACGTGCAGACCCCTACCACATCAAATCAAGATTAACAACACTATAATATTGACTGTATAAGTATACACAAACGCATGATAAATTGAAGTTATTGCTCGTGTAACTTGCCCTTTTGCTTTTGCACAGCAATTTTACCATTCCCAGGAAAAAAACCTATCCATCTTCACGCCGGACTAGCTTTTTGTCCACACACTAAGCTTTTGCCCCACCACAAGAAATCTCTCTGTAAAAAGAAGAGAATCCCACCATTCTTCAGAGCTGTATTGTATTGTAAAGGGGAGCTTCCATATCAGGCGCTTCTACGACTGCACGAATGGAAAGTTCAAAGGATAGGCCCCTAGCTAATGGCTAATGCCTCTCAAACAAGTTAAGATTAACTTTTACTTCTTTTCAAAAGTTATTTGCACACTTTAGCATCATGAACTCTTAATTGTTTTTACTGAGAGTAGCAGTATTAACCGGCAGTGGCCTTAAATGTTTTCCGTGAGAGTGGCATCATCATAATTACGTGTTGATCGATGCTTTGTACATACATTTCTTTCTTCTTTCTTTTTTTGGTTAATTGTATATACATTTCTAATCATGAGTAAACATAAACTTGCCAGTCTTATTCACTCCTCGTCATTAATAACAATTAATAACGGAAGGCAGTGGCGGAGCCAGAAACCCAATCAATGGAGGGCAAACTCTTAAGGAAAAATGACAAAAAAAATTTTTTACTACTTAAAGCAAAAAAATGTCTTAACACTATAAATATAAAAAATTAAGGACTAAAAAAATTGAAATACACGTACTGTACTATTTGTTGATACTGAGAAGTGACATTAAAGATTAAATTCTTGTTGTTCAAGATACCAATAGAGCACCAAATAATCACACAAACAAAGTATTTAATATTCTTTGTAAAACAAAACACATCAATGAAATAAAGTATTTTCAGCAATATAATTCTTTATTTCCATAAATGAAGTACCTACTTTTGTTGCCAAAAAGGATGTGCCCTATGTTCAAAAAGTCCTGCTGAATTTGTTGGGATCTGTAAAAAGAAAACATAACACATAAATGAGAAAAATAAACGATTATTGTGTTTCTATTATTCTTGAAAGAAACAATAACAAAACGAAGCATATTGGAAAAAGAAGCCAAATGATCTAAAGTTAAAAAAAGAATCCAAGTTCCAAGGGCATAAAGATACTTCCCACCATAGCTGTTTTTTAGTGTGACAGTACTATTGAACTCGAGCTTCTCAGGAGTGGAATCTCTATCAACAATAAAATAACCCGAAATTGCAAGGTGAAATACATACTTGGTAAATGATAATAGAAAAAAATTTGGACAAAAAGTTCAATTTTAACATCCAAATAACTATTCTACTCCCCTTACAAAATGAGAAAACAAACAAATCGTAGTTCAAAATGTCCATTACCTGGCTAAATTAATGGCTAAAATTTTGAAGAAATATATCTATAACTTGATCCAAACGTCAAAAATTACAATGGAAAAAGAAGTTCCACCTTTAGAGAAAGACAATTAAAAACAAGTTAATCTCATGAGCTATGAAAAATCAGACCTAAACAAACAAAAGAGAGATGAAAATGAGTTTTATCTCAACTTTGGATTTTCATAAAATGTGGAGAAGTCAGACATGTAAAATTAGATGATGATAGTGACAATAAAATGATATAACCAATGATTCTCTAGTAGGTAAAGATAGAGACGCAACACACTTGAATAATTGAATTATCACTTATCCAACAAGAGCACACCACCCCCTTTCTCAGCATTTGTGATATCCAAATTCTCAACCAAGTCCAACATAAAAGGTAAAAGAACAAAAAGAAAAGCAGCACTAGAATAGCGAAAACATTTATTTCAAGGATTACAACACACAACGATTATCAGGATTCAGGAGAAGTATAGGAAATATTCGTCGCAAAATTCACGACAACGTCAACAAGTTAAGGTAGGATTTCAAGTTTTTACACAAATAAATATCTCTTTGCTTAATCTTTTAGTTTGATTTTGAGGTACTAGGCTGCTTGGACCTTAATTAAGGGGGGAGGGCTGATTCATCTAGGCAGGCAAGGGGGCGAGTTTAATTTTTAATTGGCCAAGGGGGCAAACCTAATAAAAAAATAAAAAAAAAATGACAGTAGGCCTAGCGAAAATCTGAACCAGTTCTTCGACAGTAGAAGTTGCCAGGGAGTTTCACGTCCAACCCTAGTTTGTTCAAACCAAACTACCTCTCCCTTTTGAACTTTGAACCCACTATTCTAATGCGCTTGATCAGCGCGTGCGCGCGAGGGAGACACATGCAGTAATATGATAGATAGCGGCGTTTACGTGGATGAATTTTCCATATAGCAGAGATATATATATATACTTTGCTAAAGCGGATTAAAAAGCACATTCAAAATTTATAGCAATGGCAGAATGCGTTCAAGTATATCTGAAAGCTTTGTTTGTTTTAGATAATTGTTTAGTGGTGTTTTTTTTTCTGCACGTTTGAATAATCAAAAGTTTCTTTTGCTGCAGCTTACATTCCTTCTGCAAGCTGGCTTCTCTTTTTGGTTGGTGCATCGTGTCGCAAAACCCCAACCTGAAAAATCCTGAATGAATGACGTTTGTGGTCTCTTAACCTCCTTTGTTAATAATGCAAATTTGGGTCTTAGATTCCTACTAGTCTAAAGACAAGGATAAAGCGTTGGCGTGAGTCACACCATATGGTGGGGAGCTTCTGGTAACTGCTGCTGTTTGAACTTTCAAGGACTCTAACCTGAGTAAAGTACCCATAAATAATTCCAACAGTGGTACGACTCATCTGCAGAATTTGGCGTTTAGCAGTCAGAAATATACCTGCTTATTTGATAGCTTTGTGCTTCCGCGGGGGAGCTTTAACAGAGTTAGAACTAGTGATCTACACTCAAGCATGAAAAATACCTCTGCATCCTTTTTGGGTTTTTTTATTCATCTTTTCGTACAAGGCGTGAAAACTTTCTATATTGCAGTAACACGGTCTACTGTAAAAACGATTGACGATGCTGATGAAGGGAATAATAATAATAATAACAATGATAGTAATAGTAAGGATATAAATATTGACTTTGGGTCATGACCAAAACTCGAACATGGTCAGAGATGCCTTCTTAATGGCTCTTGCTACCTACCTAAGATTAAAGTGGAGATAATGATGCACAATTAATTTTCAACTTTTGGACAGATCCATCTGAACTTGGAATGTGCCCGTAAACAGAGTTCGTGTGTCGCTTTCAATTGGAACATCAGAAGTGTTTTGGTATGTTATGTCACATGTCGACGCACCTGACAAGCCGAACACCCAACCATACATTAGAGATAATGAAAGAGACTTCGGTTCAGGCAAGTTTTCTGCATGTTCGGCGGACACAGCTGACGGCGATAGTTAGGGCTATCACTTGTATACCATAGGTGCCTGCGTACGTGTTTATAGTCTTCCATGTTTTGGGTCTGGAAACCCAAAGGGTAAATTGAACTCAGTCTTGGACTCTTGTGTGGATCATTTTAAGAGTCTCTCTGTGTGATATATTGTCTTTTTAAAGCTTTGTAAAGTGAAACTTGGTAATCTTTTAAACTGTAAAACGATATGCATGGTTGAAGACCCAGATGGATTTCCACCGGATGGACATAAGGTTTTGGGTCATGAAGTTGGTTGGGCTTCTTTGGAAAGATGTTTCACTCATCGAAATATTAACCAACTAGGCCACGAGATTCATTTTGATAAGGACTTAAAAGATCCAAGCTCAAAAGTCCTTTACTGGTTTTAATGTCGAAAGCCTACCCAAACTTTTGGGCCTGAAGAGGGGAAGAACCGAATAAAGTTGAGAAAAAGGCTTTTGGGGACTCAAATATCTTAGACCTAAGCTTTTTTGAACATGGCAGGCTTAGAGCCCAAATAATGCTCAGAAAAAGGCCTTTGATTCAATGAGGGGCCTTGTGAGCAGTGCTCAAACTTGGTGGAGCTAGAGTTGTCAATGTGTTTGGTTGGAAAAGCTACCTATCTTTACATCAGGGAAAGAAAAGTTAGAACGGGTTTTGTTGGCCTCCATGGCCCATGCTACCAGAAGTATCATGTGCCGGTATATGGTAGTTTTCTGTCAAATTTCTGACACAGCTGTCGATATAGAGACAGCTTTGAATGTCATCTATAAACACATAAGACAGAGAGGGGAACACCATAAGTGTTATTACCATTGCAAGAACATTATGCGTAACATGTGAAAAAAAAAAATTCTAGTAATCAAGGTTCGAAATTCCCAAACATGCTTGAGAGCTATTCCAAGTTATGTTCTTATTGCAGGAGCTCCTAATGTAACTAATCAAGACCGATATGCGTATTCACAGTACCAGGGACAAAGTTTCCTTCATTTCCAAGTCCCATCATCGCAGGGAGAGCAACCCTCTTTTGCAACATCAGTTATCTGAACTCCTGAGTCGTATACTACCCCACCCTTCCAGTCAGCAGGAAGGACATGCTGTGCCCAAATCCACTTCCCGTCGTACCCAGCTGTTACCACAAACCGAAATTGCAGTGGCCCAGTTGGCACCCTACTGGTGTCCCACACTGCCCCATTATTTCGACTCATGAAACCCCAATTCGCGGAACCAACCTAAGAACATTGCAGTAACTTCGTATCAGCATCATGTTTGGTCAATTCGGATATAGTTCTAAAATTTAACAGGTCATGCATTGCAGCTAAGCTTTTGTCTCACCTGAGCTACATCAACACCCACAACTTCTGTTTGACCACCTTGGTACAGAAATTTGATTGCCAAGTAATGTGGTTTCTGGCTTGATTCTTCCACTCGCACAGCCAAATTCTGATTCTTGTATTCACAAGGTACCCTATTTGATGTAACCAAGAAACTAGTTTAGTGCTACACAGCAAAGAGTAATGGCGATAGGCATTTTTCCCAAAGCATCTGATGCAGATACATTTTTTTATTTATAATTTTAATGTGATGGTTTTTGTCCAAGGGAAAATGGCAAATCCTGGGAGCCTATAGTATTATTTGAAGTTGGTCCACGTCTGGACTTTTATATGTGGTTGGTGTAACAAAACCACAAACTAGGGCCTGGTTTTTAAAAAGTCAATTGTTCTATGCTTTTGGCCTGAGTTGGTGAGAGATAATATTAAAGTGTCTGGATATCCTCACCTCTTGTATTCCACGTCCACAATCCCAAGTTTCAAAATGTCTTGGCCCCTACCCTTTTGAGCCATAGCCATGAAAGCTCTGCTGCTTAGAACAAACTCAGTCTGGTTATTAGGATTGAGATCAGTCAAAATTGCTCTAGTCCCTTCTCTGGAACAGAGAGTTGGGTTCTTGCATCTTATCTGCCAAGCGGTAACTCGATCAAATCAAAGTTTAAGCAGTAGAAAAAGGCATGGGGAAACAAAAGAAAGAGGGTGCAGATACACCTACCTGGAAGCATGCTCCACAACCAGCTCCATCTTTGTAAAGAGACGAAACACCAGCTGCAAGGTGTCCACTATTGAAGCCTAATGCCATGGAGCCATACCCACAAGCCCCAGCTGCATCAAATCCAGAAAACAATAGCCCATTTTGTTGAAATATGAGTAGTCCCACATTACTTAGCAATGTGGGGTGTGTATGTGTTTAGGCTTATAAATATAAGCCCTTTGTAACCTTTTATTTTCATAAATGAGATGTAAACAAATCCAATTGGGTTTTTCCATTGGGTGTCTCATTTATCTATAAGTAAAATTTTTTTATTTCTAACATGGTATCAGAGCGAGGTTTTCGGCTTTAGTCCGGTTACCCCCTGGCGACCATCCGGCTTAGTACCGGCTTTCTCCCGGCATAGTACCGGCTTTCTCCCGGCATAGTATCGGTGACTTCCCGGCTTAGTACCGGCAACTTTTTTGGCTCAGTACCGGCAACCTCCCGGCTCAGTATCGGGGCAACCATCCGGCTCAGTACCGACTTTCTCCCGGCTCAGTACCGGCATCCTCCCGGCGCAGTACCGACGACTTCCCGGCGCAGTACCGGCAATCTTTGTAATTATTTTTCTGTAATCATTTTTTTTCCTGTAATCATTTTTGTAACTCCAAACTCAAGGTTTGTCGGTTTGTCCACCTTGAGTTTGCGGGGGAGTGTTAAAATATGAGTAGTCCCACATTACTTAGCAATGTGGGGTGTGTATGTGTTTAGGCTTATAAATATAAGCCTCCCTTTGTAACTTCATTTTCATAAATGAGATGTAAATAAATCTAATTGGGTTTTTCCATTGGGTGTCTCATTTATCTAAAGTTAAATTTTTTTTTTTATTTCTAACACATTTAGTATTTGAAAAAAAATACAATATGAGTCAATGTCACTTCTTCCAATTCACGATGAAGTGGTGTTCGTCAAATTAATCAAACAAACAGAAAACAAGGGAAAGGGAAGAAAAAAATAAATAAAAACAAAGAAGCTTTCAACTTACATGAAAGTGCTGAAGCTTTAGAGAAATAGGCAGCCTTAGTTTGGTGCACACAACGATCACAGGCTGCAGCAGATGAAATAAGAAAGAAGAGGAAGCAAATAAACAGAGCCATATCGTCTTGGGAGATGAATGTCAAGGATGGAGGAAACCATGATAGCTATATATAGAGAGTGAACCCGTTACCCGCTAGCTAGGTAGTCGATGAGTGTGGACTACAGGTCAGCATTTCCAATAGAAGACTAGATAGATGATAATTCTCTTTATACGGATCAACGACTTCATTATTTCAATATGCACCTGTCAGATTGCGTGTGTGAAGTCTTGAATAAGAAGCAAAGACAAGCATTTGCGCAAACGCGGTGGGACAAAGAAAAATGGGATGGGGTCTCGCACCGACTTCCTGCCTTTGCAAAAACAGCTGTGCTTTGACAACATGAGACCTGTACTGTATATGTGTCCCTCAGCTTCTGTGAATGGATGGACATATACATTATTTTTTATGTTTTTGTAGGGGACAAAAACTTTTTGCCCTTTGAGAATCCTCATCCCTCTCTATTCATCATATCCTCAAACTTTGAGATTCAGGAAATGGACCTGTAAGAATATAAGAAAGAAAAAAAAAGAAAAAGCATTTTTTTGTGCTTTTTTTAAGGCGATTACGCATAGGCGTAGGGTCCCAAGAACAAAAAGCAACGAACATTTAAGTTGATATGATTGATCCTTGTAAACGGGTGCAAAGATAAGAACAAAGTCTACCCAAGCCCCACAATTAAGGCAAGAATAATGCCAAACTTGAACAGCTATGGTGGGCTGCAGAAAAGAAACTTCTAAAATATTTAGAATTTAGACCATACTTCTCACTCTGGTGTCGATAATCAGGAAAGTATAAGGCGCAGTAGCCACGGACCACGTCAACTTTTGGGCAAAGTCATATGTCAAGCTTCTCAATTGCCAAGTGCCAATCAATTTTCCAAGTTCCTGCAAATATATTGCAGCGTCAGTTACTCCCAACGAAAATTAATCATCGATCCTTTCCTTCCTCAGAAGTCAAACAGAACACAAGAGAGAACAACTTCAAGACCTCCACTTCCATAGGTTTTGTTTAACTAGACGACTATATGCTAGGATGACCAGTTCAATCCTGTCGCATAGTAATGGATACTTCAAATATATTATTGTTTTTCTCTGTGAAGATAATTGTTTTTTGGCAACAGTCCGAAAAGATTCCTAGAAATAAATGGAAAAAATAAAATCAAGCACAGTTCGAATGGATGGACATCAATTGAGTACTTGGTAAACAACTGTTTTTTTTTCACACGCGGTTTGAATTCAAGCTGATGGCGTTTACGGGATTCTTTTTGCAAAAATGGGTTGTGCGTGGCGGTGGCATCATCATTCATCACTTGCGTCAATGGGCTCTCGGGTGTACACCACACCAAAGCTGTAGGATCCAGCTGCCATGACAAATGTGTGGTAACTTAGCTTCTGGATCTCTCCTTAGAGATAAGAAGAGGCTGGGACCTTGTTCCAGGGGAACGCAGAATCTTTACGAAGCTATGTCCTTTTTCTTCCCGTCCTCAAAAAGCTCTTTCCTTAGTTGTATTGATCATCTCTTTGTCACTACTAACCAGATCCATGGCCGGCAGTAGATGATAGCACATGAGTCATATTCTGAAAAACCATTTTTCAAGTCTCTAAATTTATATTAGTTCCAAATGTTTTATAACCAATGTGGGACCGGTACAAAAGGAGTATCTCAAAAAAAAGAAAGAAAAAAGAAAGAGAAATCTACAAGATAGATGCTTTGGTTTATGACGACAACATTATTATTGCCAATGTGCAGGGGATGAATTATAAAACTGTAATTAAGCTGCACGAAGCTTCAAGATCATCAAACCACATTATTTATATACGACAATTTAAATTCATATTTTATGTGTATCCAACCCTCAAATCTCAAGGAAAAATAGATATCGAAACGAAATGCTTGTGCCACCACACCTCCTGAAGGTGCACGTGTTAGACTCTTCGGGAGCCAGATGTAATCGTATAGGATTAGAGGAAAGACAAATTGTTGAACCCGCAAGTGCCCACAAGAGTGCTCTTTCAGGTCACCCGGAAGCAAGAGTCGTTTGCTGTATGTCACTATATCATTTGTTAAGGGGAACCATCAGACTTTCATAGTATGCTAATCCTAGCACGACTCAGCTCTAGATACTCTAATTCCTAGGATCTCTCCCAAGCAGGTGGGAAGGGAAACACTTTCATTTCCGAAACCTGCTTTCACAACCCACTCAGATGCTTTTTGTGAAAATACTAGCTATTTCTACATGTTATCTCAATGAAGATATGAACTATAGAAACTGGGAAAAAGAGGAGAGAAAAGTGAAGGAATGACCTTATATCAGCATCCACACACTGGCTTAAAGCAAAATTTTCTCTTATCTCAGAGTTGAATTTCGCCTTCTAATTTTCTGAACTAACCCTTGTAAGCATGATTTGTGGTGAAACAACATAAAAGTAACATTTAAACTAATTACAAGTGGAATGGGAACAATGCTTGTCAATTCTCCAAACTAATTACATTCCCCCTACAATATCACGTGACCCAGGTTACAGGTCTGCTGCAAAATGGAGCTTTGCGATGAAAGGAAAAAAAAAATGGCATAACGAAGTTGAAAGAAGGATTAGCTTTCTTTAAGCTGTGTCCTGCCACTACAACCTAAGTTTGGAACCAATGAAGCATACCTGTACATGGTCTCTAACATCTTGTTTTTTTTCCTACTCTAAACAAGGGGAATTTGTCACAATTTGCAGCCACATCTATGTGAGATAAAGATGCAAGTACATACCCCTAGCAACTTTAAGCAAAAAATTGCACTGCAGCCTTGAGGAGCGAAAATTGTTTCTTGTGTAACCTTACCACTAAGAAATTCCATTCAAAGAGTAAAAGGTGTCAGCTTGCCTTCTCAGTCAGGATTGAGACAAGGTCTGACCGGGCTTTTTCCAAGGCACTTGACAAATTTTCAGGCTTCCTCCCGCCTGCCTGAGCAAAATTAGGCCTGCCACCCCCTCCCCCACCACACAACTTAGCTATGGGTCCTATGAACTTTCCTGCCTGGGCTCCTAAATCGTTGACTGCAGGAGTGAATGCTGCAACCAAACTTACCTTCCCATCACCTGGACATGAGCCCAACACCACCGCTGCTGGGTCTTGCAGCACATCCAGCAGATATTCAGCCGCACTTTTTAGTGAATCAGCATCAGTGTCTTCCATGCATTCAACCAATACCCTGATGTGAAAGTTATTCAAAGAAAAAGAAAAAACCAAGAGTCATGAAGCTTTCTAAATGAAGTGCTATGCGATACTTCTGAGACTTTATACATCTTAGACTTTAAATGGAGATATAAGAAAATATTTGATGACATCTTGCTACTTTGTATCAATAGTATTTGAGCTCACACAGGTTTTATTTAGAAACTATAAACAAGTATTATGCATCGAATACTTCATCAAGAATGTTAGGTTTCTTTGCTATATAATGTGCACATCCTGATGAATGAAGTGCTTATGGTTCCCTCCTTGCATTTTTGTTATTTCTAGATGAGGACTGTGACGAAATTTAGTAGAAAGATATTCTCTTCATTGATGGCTTCTCTTTTTGATTGGGGGCAGGGGGAAGAGTGGAGAGGGGAGACTGAGGGATAGAGCTGTGAATGTACGAGTGACCTTGCATGCATAGAGGCAGATACTTACATAATCTTTTTTGAAGTACCCACTGGGAATGCCTTGCTTGCAATAATTGATGCTCTGTATTCTGCTGCCTTTGCTCGCAAAACAGAAATTTCATTTCTTACCATCCGTAATTCCTCTAAGAGATTTTCTACCCTGGTTGTTACCTCTTCAGCCTTGACCTACAAAAGAAAACAACACACACATATATATATATATATATATTAGACACAGACAATAAAGCTGGTATATACTAGCAGATGGATGAATTTTAAAATGTTGCACGGTTAAATACTGTCTTTATAGACGGTAAACAAACAGAGGATTGGCATAATTCTAAATTCAATAATGTGTAAAAAACACAAAAGAAAAAGAAGAAATCATACTTTGAGTGTGGAACACAGATTCTTCATATGGTAATCTCTAGCATTGACATATTCAATGAAAGCTTCACCAGCCACAGCTTCTATACGCCTGATTCCAGATGCTATACCCTGCTCTGAGATAATTTTGAATCCACGGATCTCTGATGTATTGCTGACATGGGTCCCTCCACAAAGTTCCATCGATACTCCAGGGACCTCTACAACACGTACCTATAACAATCAAAGAAAATGAATTTTATACTTTTGTTTCTTGCACATAATATTTAAGGCCCGTTGAATGTTGAAAGTGTCATGACGACATGATCTCTGGAATGTATCAAAAGTACAAATTTACACCAAACATGGATGACAGAAGAAGGCAGAATGGGGAATCACCGAAGGAAGAAAGAAACATAATAATTCCAGAGGGAAGAAAACAAAATACACTCCTCCTGGCCAAGAAGTTATGCTTCAGCTAGAACCCTGCTATTGATCATTATGTCATCATGTTCACTTTAAACCATAAACTGGTAACATGGATCAAAACCAGTATTGTTAAACTGAGATTAATGAGAACAAAAAGGCTTAAGAAAGAATCAAAAAAATTTCAATTGTCATTGAAATAACACTTTCTTCAAAGCATTCACCATTTTTTATGAAAAATTTTATGGAAAACGCTCAGTAGAACTAGTACACAGGTAAGCCATTGATGTTGGAAAAAAATTTGTTATTAAAACTTTGAAGAAGTTCAAACCTGTTACTTATCAAAAAAGTCCAGAGAGAAAGAGAGAGAGAGAGTAAGAGAGACAGAAGTTTAAACCTGTTCTCCATATTTCTCCCCAAACATTGCAATAGCCCCAGCTTTTTTTGCATCAGCAATAGGCATGACTTTAGTCTGAAGAAGTGTTGCATCCCCGATCCATCTGTTGATAAGTCCTTCAATTTCCATGAGCTCACTCTCAAGAAGTGGTCGGTGGATGTTGAAATCAAATCTGAGACGATCAAAAGCAACCAGTGAACCTGCTTGTGATGTTTCCTGGCCTACAATCTTCTTGAGTGCAGCTTGTAGCAAATGAGTAGCAGTGTGATGAACCTGAGAAGTACCAAAAGCAATTTAGGTAGCAAGCTGAGAGTCTAGTAACAGAGATATACCATTTATTAGATTTGTAAAATTCCAACTTTGATAAAGGATAACAATTACTACTATTAATTGTAAACTCATCTAACCTGGAGATGGTGTTACTAAATTTCACAATTTGGAGAAAAACAAAACCTGCAGTTAAGAGTGTACCTTTGCCCGCTGCCTCAGTTTTGTATCTACCGCTGCTTCCACTTCTCTACCAACCTCTAGGACTCCTTCTCTGATGGTCCCCTTATGAACAAATATGTTTCCAAAAGATTTTTGAACATCCTTTATCTCCACAAGTGCTTTCTCTTGGCTTTCACCACCATTAACATATAGAAAACCATGATCTCCAATTTGACCACCTGATTCAGCATAAAATGGAGTCCTGTTCAGCAGAACTTCTACATTGCTTCCTTCAGAAACCTGTATCACTGGGTTTCCATTCACCAGAAGGCTTTCCACAACTGCTCTAGCATAAAGGGTGTCATAGCCAATAAATTCAGTATCCGGTACATCTTCCGTTAGTTCTGCATCGTTTCCAACCGCTAGTTTGACAGCACTGTGTGCAGCCTGAGATTGACGCCTTTGGTTCTCCATTTCTATGTCAAAACCTTTCATATCCACACCTACGCCATGCTCTTCAGCCACTTCTCTTGTTATCTCAACAGGAAACCCATATGTGTCATACAAAAGAAAAACATCTTTGCCGGATAAACAAGGTGCAGTTCCATTTTCTTTCGCACATAGCAATGCATTACCTAGCATTTCATCCAGCAATTTTTCTCCTCTCTCTAATGTCATTACAAAACGAAGTTCTTCCCGTTTCAACTCCTCAAGAATGCGGGATGCTCCGTCTTTCACATCCGCATCAATATGGGTACTTAATTCTATTGCTTTTTCTGCAACAACTGGTAAAAATGCTTCTTCAAGGTTACCCCTACCATCCCCCTTTATACCAAGCAACCTGCCAGTACGGACGGCCCTTCTGATAAGCCGCCGAACTACATACCCTCTCCCAATGTTTGATGGGAACACCCCATCTGATATGAGATACACAATTGCACGCACATGATCTCCTATTATCTGGTAACAAAAACTTAAAACTAATGAATATAGTTTATAGACTAAATAGAGAGTCATTCACACACACATAAATATATATATATATATATATATATATACACACACACACATAGAGAGAGAGAGAGAAGTACATGTTGAAACAAGAATTTAAGCTGTTCCCAGCTCAGAAAAGATAGCATACTTTAAGGTTCATCTTGGTGGGATCATCAGCCAGAGCATATGACACGTTAGCCAATTCAGAGGCCTTCTCTACTATGGGATAAATCAAGTCGGTCTCGTAGTTGTTTGGAACCTGAATGAAAAATATAATCTACATGAATAGAAGTTTTGAAGCATATCAGATGGTTCTTGTCTTGCTATTCATGTGCATTGTTGGTTAAACAAGGTCCATAGGTTGCAGTTTGCTCTCCCACTAAGCCGTAATTTTGCATCAACATCAAAAGAAAGAATGTTCTACTTATCGATGTGATGAGGCAAACCCACAAATACCTTCTGAAGTATACGAGCCAAACGCTCTAGACCAAGTCCAGTGTCTATATTCTTCTGCTTTAAGGGTTCAAGTGAACCGTCCTCATTTTTGTTGTATTGCATGAAAACCAGATTGTAGAACTCTATGAACCTGGTATCATCTCCAAGATCCTGCAAATCAAATTTATCTATTAACAAAAAGAAAACGAAAAGGCATCATAAGCTAAATGATCATTTTACACCCTTCAGCAAAATAAAACCAAAAAGAACCCCCCTCCCCTTCTAAAAAAAGAGTGGAAGAAGAAGAGCCTATGAAACAAATCAAGAGTTACTTGAACGTATGCGTACAGTGTCTAAAATTCCCCGCTCAGGATGGAAATCATAATAAATCTCTGAGCATGGACCACAGGGACCAGTAACTCCACTAGTCCAGAAGTTGTCATCTTTACCCATCCTCTTAATACGCTCCGTAGGAACCCCCACCTGAAGCACAATCCATGTTTATAGTTTCTACATAACTATAATATACTTGGTTAAATTGTCTTGTTTTTCAGGTGTTGATTGGAAATGACTTATGAAAACAACCACTTAAGATGATGAGTTCAGAAAATAATAACAGTAAGGACAAGCCTGCATATTCAGGCTAAAACTTATTCTAATATGTTGGCATGTATGAGAATAATCACATTTTTTCTCACCAACAAAGATAAAATACAGAGGGAAAAATAAAGAGCAACAACGTCTCTTTTGTAGAAGATAAAGACAGATGGAATAGATGGAAACATATATGTACCCCAAAATAAAAAAAGTGATCATGCATAAAATCAACATATTATGAACTATTGAGCTCTTGTTTGACAGACCTCATCGTGCCAGATTTCAAAAGCGTCATCATCATTTTCATAAACACTAACCCATAATCTGTCAGCTGGCAAGCCAAATCTGAAAGCAAAATAAATATATGGTTAAATAAGTTTCTTGCCTAGCTACGGTGAAATAATATACTACTACTACTTTTTCTGTTTTGAAAGAAACTAAAAAGTGCCTGACCACAGACACAAAATTTCACCAAGTTTTGGATCCTAAGAGAAATTGCTTGTATCTTACGAGAGTGAAGCACATATCTTCATTCCTAAGGATATTTGCATGATGAGGACTTGCTTTTCAGTTGAGGCTGGGGTTCTGCTTTTAAATATCATACCCTCAATTCATTCAGCAACACATGCGGTTTTCACAGACTCATGAAAAATGCCAACAAACGCATGCTCACAAGCAGCCTGGATATATTTTTCTTGTATTTCCCAATTATCAGTGGAACCTTCAGCAAGTAAAAAGCGTAGTTTATAGAAAAAAGTTAATGGCCTGTTAGCAGTACAAAATTCTGTGCATACTCAATTGTAGAAAGCTCCCATGCCCATTTAATTGCTTCCTTCTTGAAGTAATCTCCAAAACTGAAGTTCCCTAGCATCTCAAAAAATGTTTGATGACGAGCTGTTCGACCTACGTTCTCCACATCATTGGTACGTATGCACCTTTGTGCAGTCGTAGCACGAGGTACCTGTCGAGGAACCTGAATAGGATGCGGTAACACCATTAACAAAGAATCAAAAATCTCTTTTAAAGAGTCTTTCCCGAGAGTTAGATCATTTGATTCTGACAGTTGATGTTACCTTCCTAGATTTTCTTTTGCCATTCCATTCAGAATATATTAGGAACCTGAAATTAGTTTAAAAATAAATTTATGCTATACCTTCCCAAGGAATATAGGCTTGAATTGAAGCATTCCTGCAATGGTTAGTAAAACTGTTGGATCATCTGGCACCAGAGAAGCACTTGGAAGAACCTTGTGACCACGGGAAGCATAAAAATTAAGAAATCGAGTGCGTATAGAATCCCCACTTAGAGAGAGATCCTTGGATGCATCCCCCATCCTTTCCTCGGTCATGGGCTGTATTGATGCTGAAAAGTCATGCAGTAAATTTCATATCCTCTCGAGGATGGAAGCTGAAGGAAAATTTACAAGCTCTTAATAGAACATCATACACTTAAATACAGCAACCTGATGTGCTGCTTGTGCTGAACTGCATGCACTGTGCTTCTTTGAGATTACAATGGCCACAGGGAAAAACATTGGCAGAGTAAAGGAAAATGGTTTTCCCAAGGAGACCTGCATATTTCCAGGTAAATATTCAGAAACCTCATGCATTGACCTGAAGAACTTATCAAGAACTTATCACAATGGCTGGAAGCACATGAATCTAGAGTAATGTGCCACAACAAAACTAATTCTTTTAGGGAAACATTTAGTGTAGAGGTAGATTCCTAACAACCAATCAAGTAAAGCAGAGGCACACTTTATAAACAAAATAAGAAGAAATGGTGGTCCCAGACCTCAACGCTGGGATTAATAAGGCCTTAATGTAGCCAGAAGTTCCGCTAGTAAATCAAATGAACTAAACTTAGAAGAAAAAAAATGTCGAATGACTTAAAGTGACTGCACTCTTTGAGTTTACTAGTCTCTACATGCTCGGCCAACCTTGGTGATTTCCTACAAAGAGCCAGAATAAAAAGAAACAAGTTTGTATCTTCTAATTGTATATTATACAGGTAACTCACGAGTTTGTCAGCTAAGATCCTCCTCTTGAATTCCTAATAAGCCATTGATTTATAAAGCAATTCAGCTCTTCTAGTTCATTTTATGCATAACTCTCATTGAAATGCAATTCTGACATACTTTTCAGCTTCTTATTCTGATCCAAAAATCCAGTCCCCAAGTATTACATGGCTTCGCCCCTGCCTATGAGACGTGTAATGCTTTTAAAATGTTGACCCCTTTCTTTTGTTAGATAACTTATATGACAATAAACTCCCCTTTTGGCTTTTCATTCCTTCACCAAAACATGAATCTGGGGTACAGCAATTTACATTAGTATAGTACTTCATTAGTATAGTACTTCTCAGTCAATTTTGCAGTGGGTACAGCAGAAAATTTACATCGGTAGAAAGAAATCCAGTCTTGACAAAGGTTGACGTACATTAGTAGAACACCAACGTCAGATTACTAGAAAATGAAAAGATGAAAAATAACCTTTGCAATTCACAGTTTTGGTTACGTGAGTTAGCAACTATTGAATCCCATAAAAAGCCCAAAGCTCAGGGATTACACTCAAAACTCCATATTGGAACGTTTCAAGCGAGAGAACGAAAGGAAATAAGTAGCAAGGATTGGAGAAGGAAGTACCACTGGAAAGCGCAAATTTGCGGTTGGGGTGGATTGGAAAGGGAGGTCTGGGAGACAGGCTTGAAATGGGAAATGGGACGAAAGCCTTTTTGCCTCCATGGCTGCTGTATACGGAGTGTGGGAGCTTCAAGGTTTCCATGGCTGTCCCTCCCCGTCGTCTGGCTTTGATTTTCAAAAGGGCGTTTGTAGTTTATATACATTGGTGCATAAGGAAGGGATAAGCCTCGTTCGAGAGGTTCACATTTTTAGAGCTAATTCAAACTTTTATCCGGCTTTCATCAATGAATTATTGGCATAGAAAAAAAAAAAATTAAACGCCAACGAAAAATAGCTCTAAATTTTTTTTATCATGAAAGTTTTAATTTTAATTAAGGGAAATTGACAATTTAGTCCTTGAATTTTGACCTTTTTAACAGTTTAGTCCTTGAATTTCAAATTTCAAATTTAAAGCACTTAGGTTTCATACTTTTGACAATGAGGCCCTTTTGTCAGTCTGTCGTCCGTATGCTTAACTGAGCATATAGCGGTCGACCGGGTATATGTGTACTACATGAAGCGGTCGACCTCTTCAAATTGCTGACGTGTCAGAGAGCTCCGTTAAGCATATGAACGGTAAATTGACGGAAGGGTCTCATTGTCAAAAGTATGAAACCTAAGGGCTTTGAATTTGAAATTTGAAATTCAATGACTAAACTGTTAAAAAGGTCAAAACTGAAGGACTAAATTGTTAAATTCCCTTTGATTAAAGACAGAGGAAGGGGTTAGACAAAAACAGATCTTTTTAAGTCGATAGTTTTTTTTTCTTATTTGCTATCCGATTCAACCCTCTCATTCTCAAAGAGAGATAAGTATACTGAATTTTATAAGATCTACTTTATCTAGTAATTAATTCTAACAATATTAAAAATTGTAAAGTTATATTATATGTTTATTTATTTTCGAATTAAATGATCCAATTCAACAAGCAAATTGAAAAGTATCGTGACACCTTTACTGTTAGACTTGATGGATTTCTTTGGAGATATGGCCAGAAGCACATTTACAAATAAAAGAAGGATGGGCTACAAGCTGATGGAAGAAAGAGGGGTAGCAAAAGAGGAGCAGGATACGGTGCTTGTGGGCGGGCTCACGCGCTGATGGTGTTTTTGGCTTCCTCGGTTCGCTTTGGTGGCTCTCTGATTTTTTAGTTTTTAGGTTGTTTTTGTGTTTGTGTTGCCCTTTGTTAGCTTTTGTAGTTTGTTTATTTTTGTTGTATTAGGTGGGTTTTTCGGGTCCCTTTTTGGATTGTCCTGTAAAAAATAATAATCCATTGTCAAATTGAAGTTTGAATTATTGTTTAGATTTTGAATATAATGGATCAATATTCTATACAATTTTTTACTTAAATTAGATCGTGCAATTTGAAGAGAGATAGATGCAATAGGCCGACACTATATTATTTAATGATTTTGTCTCAACGATAAGATTCGTATATTGTGTATATCCCTCTTCAAATTTTACCGTACAATTTGAATAAGAAATTGTAGAGTATATTGATTAGAAATTATTATAAACAATAGTAAAATTCAAGACTTAATTTAACACTACACTCAGTTTTAGAAATATAAAAAATAAAAGAGGCTTCACTGTGAAAGCACATGGTCATCTATCTGTCTGTTTTTTGTTTTTTGGCTGAAAATCATATGATCCGAACCTTCTTTTTACTTTTCTCCAACAGTGCGTAATGAAAACCTTCCAAATCCAAATAGTATATTGTTTCAGACAATAACTCAAATTACAAGTCACATCCTTTTAACATAAATATAATACTGTGGGAAATACTTATAATCTAAATATAGAAATCAGAGTCCAATGTGTTTAACACCCAATAGTTGATGGGTAAGAGTCAGAGTATTTATCCCATGAAAATCTCTGTCCAAACTAACCGTTACTTCTTCGAAACAGACGTGGCATGGTCTGCGCCAAAACCTCCACTTTCACCTCCCCACCCCAATGTCTTAAGCCCTTAATCTTCGGGTCCTCCTTTTCAGCTTCAATGAACGTAACTTCAAAATCCTGAAGATGGAGAAAAGTTTTGGAAATCCTTGCCAGTTTTTTTTTTAGTGGAGAAAAGATGGAGACTTAGGCTACGTTTGGTTTAGTTCTCAAAACAATTTTTGTTTTTGTTTTTTTGTTTTTTAAAGTAATGTAGATTCTCTTGGGATTGGTGAAAAATTAGTTAAAAGTTGTTTAAATTTGTAAAAAGTTATTGGGATTAGTGAAAAGGTATTAAAATTAATGAAAAAATTATTAGGATTGGTGAAATGTATTGAAATTGATGAAAAAGTGGGTGAGAAGTTTTTGAAAACTTTCTCAGACCTTAAATAAACATAGCCTTAGCTTTTGTAGCTTTTGTAGTTTGTTTATTTTTGTTGTATTCGGTGGATTTTTTAGTTTTCGATGTTTTAATTATCAACTTATTGATTTCAGTAGCTAAGTTTACTGGTTTCGCCACTACTCTCTCTGCCTAACATTGAGCATTTATGGTTTTTTACTCATGTAAGGGTTACACCAGTATGTCTTCATAATTGGGTTAAAGTTGCGTAGTAGTTATGATTTCTTTGTATTCGTATTTGTGGTTCTAATCTTGAAATGCAAGTCTCTCACATTGAAAAAAAAACACACACACACAAATATGCAACTAATCACGGCTTTTAACTGGACTCGACCTGTCGTTGCATGGTTTTGGCAGAAGAAAAACGACAGCATAAACAAGAAGAAAACTTCAATGGCTTACACTGCGTGCTGATTGCTGAACAGAAACCAGACACGCCCACCATCCCAACCATCAGGTTGGTTTGAGAATCACGCGGCTATGCGCTATATCAGCCTAACATAAACAAAACGACGGTATCTGGCGCTGCCTAACCTGCATGGATATATATATCTCGTAACCTTCCATGGCTATCTACAGAACTCCAGACGGAGCATTTCGAAACATCACCTCAACGGCTCCTCCTAGTTGCTGCTTGTTCAGAACCTCGCTCTACAACCATGATCAACCCAAAAAGGGTCATCTCACTGGCAAAGAAGTGGCAGAGAATGGCTGCCAATAAGCCTAAGAGCCAGAGGATTTCCTGTCCAAAGCCTGATGGGGGTTTGCAAGTTCCGGTGGCTGAGAAAGGCCATTTTGTGGTGTACACCACTGACAATAGACGGTTCGTGGTTCCCTTGGGATATCTCACCAAACGTGTCTTCAGGGAGCTCTTTAGAATGTCCGAGGACGAGTTTGGACTGCCTAGCAATGGTCCTATCACATTGCCCTGTGATAGTATTTTCTTGGAGTATGTCATTTATTTGGTTCAAGGACACATGCCTGAAGATCTAGAGAAAGCTTTGCTCACTTCTATGGCGACATGCCACGGCTCGGATTCATGCAGTAATATTGCTCCAGGACAGAGCCACAAACGAACAGTCGTTTACGTCTTTTGACGAAATTTTGACATTTATTTTCCTCCAGAACTTATGTACGTATATTGCTCTGAGCTTTATAGAATTAGAAGCAGAAACTTTTGTAACATGAATTGTCGTCTTAATAAAAAAACATAATGGATGCTATTTAACTTTTAATTTGAATCCGATTGCTTTGCCAAAAAAAAAATTACAAAAATTGTTGCAAGCACGAGACAGCAATTCTGCCCTGTACAAAAAGAGAGGAAAAGACGAAGAAAAGATCACGTTAACGTGATTATAGATATAACACAGTATGACGAAGAAAGCTTAATAAAACGGGCAAATGGGAAGATCGTAATTAATGATCCTGTAAGAGCATTCCTAGTAGCTTATTCAAATTTGGCTCTCTATTTTAACCAAAAAGTACACTTCTCTATTTTAACTATCAACTTTTTAAAAACACCCACAACAGCTTCTCTATTTTAACCTTCTACTTTTACTATTCTATTTAAATATTATTATTCAAAGATTTCTTTATTATTTCTCTAACATTTATATTTTTTAATATTCGTTTTATTGTAACGGTTATATTTTTGAATATTTGTCTTATCCTAAAAAGGGTGGATTTTTTAATTTTTGTCTTTTCCTAAAGCTCAGCATTTTTTAAGTTTATCTTATCTCAACGATTAGATTTTTAAAAAATTTTCTTATCCTAACGGTCATATTTATAAATTGTCGTCTTATTTTAACGATCATATTTTTAAAAATGTATTAAGTTAGTCTTTATTTAGTTTAAAATATATTAAGTTAGTCTTTATTTAGTCTAAAATGTATTAAGAAAAGAGAAAGAAAAAGAAAAAAATAAGAAAAATATTAATATTTTATTATAGAGAAGTGAACAGTGGTTATCTAAATATAGAGAACCACTGTTCACATGTTAAAATTTTTAGCTAAAAACTGTTAAAATAGATAAGCTGTTAAAGTGTGTTTTTTGACTTTTTTGTTAAATTGGTTCTCTATTCTAACCAAAATGTTAGAATAGAGAACCTACTAGGAATGCTCTAAGACATATACATACACATATATCCCTCGAATTTGGGCGGTATTGTGAGATAGAGACGTTGTATATTCTTTCCAATGAGAATTTCTCAGTTAACACAAATGAAAAGAATCTACACGCTATATCAAAAGCGAATGGACTACATTATGAAGATCCAACAAATGTACAGAGGCATCGTACAGCATCTGCCAGTGTCTTTGCCTGATATTCTGCGGTAGTATTTATATTCGACAATTCGCAGCTGGACAAAAAAGAATGAAATGATGTATTACAATATAGTCTTGACAACAGATGTTTTACAAAACTAGCACACTGAAATCAGCGGTTTGGGGACTTTGAGAGTTAGGGAGAGTGCCCTCCGAGGCCTCAAATTGGTCTATGTAATTCAAAAAGATCCTGGATGCGGATTCATGGAACTGTGGTGCCGCAAACCAAACACCCACCCTCATTGCAAGCCACGCGTAAAGAAGTGAAGCTTTCATTAGGGAAGTAACTGAAATATCGAAGACTAAAGTTCAAAAGCATGGGTTCTTAGGCACTGGAGTTCCCTTTGTTTTATTGCCTCAAAAAAGCTGAACTGGATGAAAGCCTAGAGGGGTCATCAAAGGTTAGAATGAACTAAAGCTAACTTTACACCAGTTTACTTTCTAGTTTTTCTTTGTAGGAGAATCAGGGTACTCACTGCAGTAGAGAAACTGGTTGATATCAAGAGTCACCCTGCCTTGCTTTGCTGTATCAAATGAATTGAATAAATTCCTGCAACAAACAAGATTGGAAAACATACCAGTTTGAGCTTGATAATATTCCAAGATTAGAATATATGTTTTGATTTATATAACTAATTTGTTCCAAATTTGATGGGTCTCACTTCACGTAATGAGTTTTCGGACCATTTGGTGGAATAAA
Source organism: Myrica gale (assembly GCA_963930655.1). Taxonomy (NCBI): domain Eukaryota; kingdom Viridiplantae; phylum Streptophyta; class Magnoliopsida; order Fagales; family Myricaceae; genus Myrica; species Myrica gale. The sequence goes on along the minus strand of OZ005606.1, from coordinate 6,868,471 downwards.
ACCTAGAAGACTATAATGTCATCAATCATATATAAACCAGCCGATGGGCACCATTATACGCAACACAGCATCATGTTAAAATGTCACCTACATTACTCACCAAACTGTAGTGTTATACTGTCCCTTAGATTATCAATCACTAAGTTTAAAAGATTCAACATGGAACATGCACTTTTCCTGTATATATAAGAGCTACTTACCGAGCAGACTGTACAAATATACAAAGTGATATGAAGTCATCCAGCCGAAATGTCCCATTCTTTGTTTGATCAAAGCTCTGAGCAATCAAGGGAAAGTTCATAAGCATTTCAAACTCGACCATACTAATCGAATGCTTAGATATTTAGATCATCTCTTGCCACTGAATTAGTAACATAGATTTCTTTTTTCGGCATATAAAGCAAGAGATGGAAGTTAATGCAGCAACTTGTTACGTATGGCCTAAGGAGAGCTCAGGACTTCTTGGTGGCAAAGATAGGTAAATATAGGGAATCTAGGTTTCTAACAGGGCCAGGACTACGGTAGGGTTTGGAGGAGAATCAATAAGGAAGAGTCAAGTTTCAGCCGCCGAGCAGGGGCTGGGAACTATAAACCAAGAACAGTGCAATTTGGGATCGTTTAGAAGTTAATCACGAGGAGTTCAGGCCTTTTATTGCAGGAATTCTAATTAGTGTTTGGTTGCTGCCTCCGTAAGCAATAAAAAATGCTGCCTACTCATTCAAATGAATGCCACATGTGCTTGTCTGATGTGCATAGATCAAGGCCCAACTAAATGCATTTACAACCTTATCATTCCAGATCCTTGAGTATCTTTGGTCCAAAAGCTTATGTTATTAAAGAGATAAAACTTCCTAAACATATGCTTTAGCAACCGGGGAGGAGAGGGAAAAGAATGAAAAACAAGACCCTAGATCAAACGTTCTGCACATCATTTTCCATGACCGAAGTTTGTATTCTTGTTTGTCAAGATATAAGCTTTACCTCACAAACTGTGTAAAAAGCAGGAGAGTCCAATGAGAAACCAATCTTCACCAAAGCCTGTAACCAATGTCTCAAAAGTTGATATAAAAGCATATTTTGGCAAAGAAGAAGAGGGGAATTACAGGGTTTCTCATCAATGGAAACCAGCAGAGATACAAGGTCACCTTGTTTATTCATCCAACAAATTTTGGATACATATCTAGACGGAAAAAAAATACCTCGTACACTTCATTGGGAACAATATATCCACGACCCCTGTAAAAACGAGCAAATAGGACAAGATGGTTAAGGCTAAGGATGAAACTTAGTTATGCCACACTATTACACATGCCAAATGCTAATATGATGTTGAGCATATACTGACTAAGCTTCTGAAACGAAATGTTGAAATCCAAGAAACTCACCTCTCTAGGTCAGAGAAGGCTTGTTGGACCTGCACAGGAAAGAAAGCAGTTATATAAAGCGTTTGCACACTGACAAGTAACACGGAACATATTGATCCAATTTATTTATGAAACTGGAGATAAATTACGAGCCATTGAAACTCCTAGCAAGAGTTGCCCGTTAACACTAAAAAAATTTATTTTCCAAGGAACATAAACAAGTAAATAAGGAAAGTGATATCTTGGAAATTTCCAACACCTTAAGAAGGAACTTGTTGAGTGCAACGAATTCTGAGAAAGAGACAAATTCAAACCAAATTAGAACTCAAGTCTAAGCACGCACTAAAACCAATCAAAGTGAAGAAGATTATCAATAGTATGATAGTTACATGAGATTTCAAAATTCGCTTACCATCTAAGCTCATAGTGCCATTTCCGTCAAAATCGTACATCCTGCAACAAGCACCATACAACGTCAGTGATCATAAATTTTCTGTACGGACTTCATACACGGATAGAAAAGGCGAATTGGAGAGAGAATGCGGACCTGATCATCTGCTGAACGACAGTGAGAGGGAATTCGAGGTTCCCAACAGCAAGAGCTCTCTGGTAATGGGGAAAAGCTGGCGTTTAGATTAAAATCGAAATCAGTTGGTGGAACAGATGTTTTGGAACAAGGAAAAAGAACCTTGAGCTGAGGAGCAGTTACGCTTCCACTTTTCTCCGTGTCCACTCGCCCGAACCACTCCTTCAGAATCGCCGTGTTCTCCATTTTGATTGATCTGCCTCTGCCCCCTCTCTCTCTCCTCTCCCTCCGCTGTTTAGCGAATATTTTAATCTAGCTCTGCTTTCGACGTCGTCGTTTCGGAAGCCACTGGCCTTTTCTTTTTGTGTTTTCCGTTTCTATTTTCTACTCTATAATACGAGTCCAGGACAGCGAGTCAAAGGACTGAATAGCGTCTTAGAACTCTTCGGCAGTGGTAATGAATATAATTGGTCTTTTTATTTTTATTTTTATTTTCCAGTAATGTTTTTTGGCGTATAGAGTTGCTTTTGCAAATTGGATGATCAAATACAAAATGCATTAAAACAAGCCACTACAGGAGGAACCAGCGTTTTGCTCCCACTAGACAACGTTCTATAAACTACGGTGGCGGTTGAAAACAAAAGAAACCCATCAGGGGCTACATGGGTTTCGAGAAAGACATGCTGGACCTTCCCCAGGCAACTTCCGTTGCTCAGTTTCACACGCTGAAAACTCAAAACCTCTGAACTTTAAGGTTATTTGGAACACGATCAACCCTCCTTTCAGCTTTGTCAAAGAGGTAGGAGAAAGTGAGCTGGCTCAGCTTTTGCCGCGTAGCCAAACTTCCATGTACTGTACTTCCTATGCACTCCAGTGAGTTTCCCAGTTCCAGCCTTCTGATGGAAAGCAGCCATCATTTTTGAGCATTCTCTGTAAGCACAGATTCAAAGTAAGCACCATAGCTTGTCCTTGGTTTCCAAAATAGTCTGTTCAAACTCGAGAAAGTTGGACAGGTAAAGCGTAGACAACTCACAGAAGCTGACTTTTCGAGTAGTTAGTATACCACTCGCTAGTTTTACTCCATCGCTCGAAGGGGTAGTACAGACTACATTGAGCTGTGTAAATTGCTGCAGCAGCTAGCAAAGATGGTGGGAACTTGAGCATTTCGTACTCCACCAGGCATAGCTCAATGATGAAGAAGGATAGGAGTTCCAGCTGATCCAGTTTCATGGTGGAATATACCTTATCAGTATCATTGTGGGGAAAAGAGAACACATGTCTATTTCAAATCTATATGATTCTGGATCATCTGTTTATTGACCTTTGTGTCGGATTGGGCTGCCTTCAGGAATCTCCTCATAAACACATATGGGGTAGGCACAGAGAAATTGAATTGTAACGTGTTCACCATTAATCTCTCCTATGTGCAATGAAATCGTCAATTACTGTATAATAAAGGGAAGAAAGGAAAGAAGTGATAACTGTTGAAGGATATCACCATTTCAATAACTTCTTTTCTTGTATATGCCTTATCTGATACCAGAACAAGATCCTCCACAAGAGGGACAGAAACTTCCTCATATTTGCAGGCTAGTAGCATTGCTGTCACCCCAACCAACTGAAGGTTCTTTCTTACTACTGTTTGGCGCTCTAAAAACCTGTCTATAAGGTTGACAGTCAGGAATAACGTCTCTTCCATAAGCTCAAATTTGCAGTGAACCTGTTAAGTCAATCCCATCACTCATGTCAGAAGGTTTAGAATTCTAAACATAAAATAAAATTTTCTTCTTCACTAGATGGGTAAGAATTTGTGGCCCACAAGACATGGCATGTGCTCAAATATTATAAGGTTTAAGTGACTCTAATGAAATAAGAAAGTAATATTTTGGTTAGACTCGAACTGTGATGAATTGTCGAGTTATAGACTTACAGGGGAATAAGAAAATTCTGTCCCTATAATAAAAGTACGCATTCGCCATCCCTATTTCATATTTTATAACATAAGGTTTGAGTGTCAAGCAAGAAACTGTCTTCTGATGTCTACAATCGATTACTTTGAGGTTCACACAAATATTAGGTACAGTTATTACATAATTAATTTCTGCATTACAGACTTGCAACATTCATGATTGTTCTAGATATTGGTAGAGAACCATTAGAATGTTAACAAGATGTCCCGAAAGTGGCCTTTTTCCCAGGAAAGGAATTCATATCTGAAAGTATGGTGAAATTGATATGATGCTCTCTCACCAGAACATGATTATGACTCTTCGTACATCAGCAAGTTAAGTTCTTCCTAATGGCAATAAAAAGGCTTTCGAGCGCAATGTAAACATTGAGTAAGTATTTTATTTTCCCGTGATTACCGAATCATCCTCGATAACTGGCTTTCAAAAGCAAATCAGGTCAGAATCATTTACCTCGATAAGCCAGTCAATGAGGATAGCCCTCATCTTCTCATTGATGTCGAATTGATGGGCCATGTATGTTTGAGAAACACAGCTAGAGTTCTGCTTCAGACAAACAATAAAGAGATCTTAAACTATATTAAAAAAAAACCGAAAAAGAAAAGACATTAAACTTCACAAGTAAATTGTGTTGCATACTCTTAGTCATTATGCGAGTTGAATAGGGATTACTCCACATGGATACTCTTAGTCATTATGCGAGTTGAATAGGGATTACTCCACATGGATGACCCAAAGATAAGAGCTTATTTGAGTTGAATTGTTTGGTAGAAAGATACATTTATGAACTTGATGTACAAAAATGTCGCCCATCTGATGAAGGTGGTAACATATTCACAACCAGACCTCAATCATATAATGTAGTCAATCAAACAACCTATTCTATCTCCAATACTCAAGAAGAATGCAAGTTTTTTGCATAAACAGAACTTGTGGAGCTGACATCTAAGCGTATGATTAATCAATGGAGTGTCATTACTTCACATGATCAGATATGTTGTTGTGGTGGTGGTACTAGAAATATAGTGGTCTGGTCAAACATTACATTGAATAATTTATGTACGTACTAAAAAAATCAGTACAAGTATTGTGATGGCAGATAAAAGTAACCTCAGTTTTCCTGAAGTAAGCAATCATATCGTTTATATACTCAACAACCGCAAGTGGATCTTTCAAATCACTGCTATCAATATTGATTACTGGTTCATCCACATCTTCCATTTCAATCTCTCCCTGCAGGAATTCATTGAAAAGTATTAGTCATGCTGTGTGGCCAACAGTATTAGTCAAACGCTTTCCAACAGCAAGAATGGAAGGATTACTGGTTAGATACCATTCGATCAACTTCATCTAGCATGGCTGCAGTGTGCTGCACAAACATTGGAACCCCACCATCAATAGCATCCTCATACTCCACATCTTTAATTGTACAACCTTCCAGGCTACTTGGTTTTGGAACCAATGAGGTTAGTTTCTTAGCTTCCTAATAGAACAATCAATGTTAGTAAGCACAAATTCAATTATAATAAACAAAAACAAAAGAAAGTAAACATCTTTTTCTTGGTTTATACAGAAAGTGCTTCAGGGCATTGCTGGGCCAGTTGTGCTGCAAACTTCCTGAATATTGAATAAACATCAAGATAAAAGTCAACTTTAATTGAAAAATTGAAAAAAATACAATGTAGAAAGGTTTGGATACTGCAACAAAAATTAAATTGAAATCAAGCTTAATATTTGGAGAAATGGTTCATCTACCCTTCAAATTCTGCTTTGTAGACCAAATAAGGGTTTAAATTTGCTCCAACAATATTCTGATCGATGTGGCTTAGGGCCTGTCGATGATTGTGTTCGATTTCCTTCACAAACTTGGCACCCCCCATTATTGGACCTTCATTAAAACCAGCAAGGCAAATAAAAAAAAAATGAAAGGCAAAAAGAATACAGATGGGAGACGATAAATATTTCCCAATAACATACTTGAAAAATGAACGTTGCCAAACGAATTGAGTGGATCAAGCTGCAAGCAAGAGGCAAGACTAACAACAAGAATCACAAGAAATGTTTGTACCTTGAAAATTTGAAGGCCCTGTGAGACTTGGATAGTTCTCCTTTGATCCACACATCTTCATCACCTTCAAGATCAACTCACAAGAAAACTAAACCCCATTAGAAGGCAACTTTAGAACAACCAATGAAATGACATAGCAGAAATGGAAAAATAAAAACCACGTGATTTAAAAGAAGAAGAAGAAAGTAGAAGGGCACATAAAACAACACTATGAACTTTTTTCTCAGAACAAAACACAAACCTCCAAGAAGGAAGTCGTGGTGCCCCTCAGCTCGATGTTCAATCACCAGAGAGTTTCGAGAGGGAGGGAGAAAGACAGAACCCAGCAAGAGGGGGGGGGGTGCTTGTGCGTGATTGTTTATGAAGAACAGAAGAAAGGAAAATAAATGAAAAGCAACATAGAAAGAGCTTGTTTCTACACACTACTAATTTTTTTTGTTTTGTTTTGAAATACAAAACTAGAGGGAAAGGTTAAGGCTAGGAAAAAGAAAAGGAAAGAAACGGAAAAAAGCGTAATTGATAAAGCTTTTTTTTTTCTAAGCGAAATTCAGTGAGCTTGTTCTTGTTTCCACAAGTTTTTGAAAATAACGGCTACCAAATAATAACCCTCTGATCCGAACAAGATGAAAGGTCGCGATGGTTTGTCTAACAGTACGCTGCTTTGTTTCAAATCTTTTTGTGGCCCAAAAAAAGCTATATACTGGGGATGTTTGTTTGCCAATATTTTGGGGAATATTCCCAAAATTTTGGGAATCTTTACTTTATTGAGATTTATTGGGGTTTGTGAAAAGTGAAAAGTGAAGTGTGTAGGTGTAAAAGTTAAAAATTTTGAAGCTTGTTTGGTTTGTCCGATTTGTTGAGACCCCAAATATTTGGGGTCTCAAACATGCTCATTATTTAGATCTTCTTTGTGGAGATGAGCTTCAATTTGAAAGCCCCATCAGCAGCATGGTGTGCGTGCGTGCGCTCCTAGGCACTAAGAGGTGAGAGCCAGAGAGGGTTCCTGGAGGCTTCTCCATCACGTGGCACATTTGTTTCTTTGCAATAATATTGTTGGTGGCACGTGTCAATATAACACATCCCCTCTATGGAATCGATTTTGTTGTTGATTTTGCCACGAATGAGAGGCTAAAATATGAAAGAGGTTTATTTGGAAACACAGTGGGAAAAAAAAAACCCCATTTTTTACTCTCATAGTGGTCAAATCAACAAGGTTTTCAACCGGCTTATGACATTGGGAAAGCCTGAACTTTGTGGGTTCATGCAATCTGGACCCAATAGACTTAAGACCCAGTGAACAACTTGAGTTGGCAGACACAAAGCATTTGGATTTTTTTTCTTTAATTGGTGGCCCTACAAAGACTTATAAATTACGGATGCAAGACATGCCTCTCTTTGTGCAGGAGTCATGGTCAAGACAGACCCCTTGGACGGTGCAAATGTGACCCATTTAGTCCAAGATCCAAACCCAAGGGATAATGGATGCAGCTGGGCTACGCGGCAACGAATTGTGACTTTGATTGTCTAGGTCCTAGGAGATCCAGCAGGCACAGCATTTGCAGTCGAAAGCCAACTCGGAGAGATTGACCAAGCAGGAGTTGAAGTCTCGAGGTGGTGTTTGATGGATTGGTTTGATATTCATTTTACTTTGGGGTCGAAATTTGTTTGATAATAGTGGTGATCAATATACTTTTCACCTAGTAATTATGTCCTAGATAACCTAATGAATTGACAATAAAAAATGGAGCCAGTAGAGACGGTTGTATTTTTATGTTTTTCTTCTATTTTTAACTTGTTGCCACCCTCCCGATATATTTTCTAAGTGGCCCTCTCAAGATTTATTTCTGTGTAATTGACTCTCTCTAAGGTTCAATTATGAATATCTTCTATTGTATATAAACATATATAGTCATACTCGTTCAATTTGATGGAAAATTTTGAGAGAGAATATAAAATATATAAGATTAGTAGCTAAAGAACATAAGGTAAACTCTCTCTAATTTATAAGTGACAAATATATTTATCCTCGAGAGTAAATAGCCGTGGCGCGGATTTATCATAGGGTCAAACGACAAAAATAGTTGCTAATTTTGCTTATAAAATTGTCTAGAGCAAACTCTAACTCAGTGAAATATTTAAGGAAAATTGAGAAAATTGAAGTTCGATGAGAAAATAGTGAATCGAAAATAATTTTATAGCAGTTAGTGAAAAAAATAATGAGAGATAAGTAGAATTTTATGAGAATTGATGTAAAGGTGAATATAAAGATGATTTGCATGAATTTTTTATGTTGATTGTAATGAAAATATACAATTTAACGAGGAGAGAAATAAATAATTTTGAAGTTATTTTATTTAATAAAAATTTTGAGTGAGTTACTTTTACAAACTAAAATTTTAGAATATTAAAATATTTTGGTGTGATTTGTATTTTGCAAACGCCTCCTTTCTCTTAATCGCCATACCTTAAAACAATTTACTTTTACTACTCCTGGTCCCAGGAATCCTACAGAAAAAACATTAAAGAGGACGAAGGAGACAAGAAGAGAACCCATTTCATTAGCAGAATAAAAGCAGAGCAAGGCGGTAGCGAAGGAGGTCGACTCAAAACAAAGCAAGGAGAAGAACAAAAGGATTAAGGAAAGTGCGGGGTGGGGGGGCATTTGGTAATGGAGTACACGTGAAGACGCGTCGACGTTGTCAGAGAAAACCGCGTTAACCCGCCCCACGTAAGACGTAGTAACTGTTTTTCAAACACTTTCCTATCTTTAGAAACCACAAAACCCGCCGAGCAGACTAACCAAAAAAAAAGAGAAAAGAAAAAGAAATCCCACATCCGCAGCTCAGAACATGACAACACCTCCATCAATGTCTTTTTTAATACTGCCACACCCCCTTTTGTTTTCTTGGGTAAAATAACAACCTTCCGGTGGAGACAGACATTTCCAAGACCCAATTCAGAACTTTTGCTAGTGAGCTTTAGTTACCTGGCTAGAGTGCGAAAATTATGGAGAGGCAGATGAATGTTTTGGTTTCATCTAAAGTTGGAGATGCGATGAATGTGGTTAAGGAATTGATGGAAGTGATTGAGACAGTCGGGTCGTACGCAGGGTACCGCAAAATGCAGAGGAAGGAGTGCTTGTATATGGTTAGAAGGTTGAAACTATTGGTGCCTCTTCTGGAGGAAATAAGGGAGCTTGGTTCGTTGGTTTCTGGTGAAGCTTTCAATTGTTTGGCTAATTTTAGGAAAGCAATTCTTGCGGCAAAGAAGTTGCTGAAGCATTGCAACTCTGGAAGCAAGATTTACTTGGTCAGTGCTCTCTCCCTCTCTCTCTGCCTTTTGTTTCTGTTTCCCATTTTTGTCAGGCGGGTCCTGTCTTTTGTCCAAGTGTAATTTTTATTTAACAGTAGCTGTTTTGGACTTCTTAGGCATTGGAAAGTGAGGCAGTAATGAGTAGATTCCATGCTGTTTATGAAAAATTAGATCAGGCTTTGGATGGTATGCCTTACCATGAGCTCGGGATCTCAGTCGAAGTGCAAGAGCAGGTACATCTTCTTCTATCTTCTTCTTCTTCTGCTTCTTCTTTTTTTCTGTACTGTACTTTGGCGTCTCCTTTACTAGTTACTGAAGTGTCTCTTGGTTAGATAAACCGGTGTTAGAGGTTGATTTCCACAATGTAGTGACATTTAATGCTTAGACTCTGGTTCCTATATGTGCTTGGCTTTTCCACAAGCAATTCCTCTCCTATATCGACGTGAATTGGTAACTCAAGTGCTCACTTTGGTTATCATTTCTTGTACACGAACTGACTGATACCAACCGCTATAAATCAAGTGTACTTCTTCTAGATACGGTAGTGATAGTGTCGCTTTCAGACTTGGTAAAAGAGTGAGTTATTTTCTTTAAATCTCATAATAGATGCTGAGTAACTTGATGATTTAGCCATCGGTTTGGTTGACATGATGATGCTTAGATAGGATACCATTTTGAGGAAATCCCTAAGCTTATTGGTTTGTGCTCTCACTGAGAGTTGATTCTTTAGAAAGATAAAAAAATTATGAGAAGGAATCTGTATTATCATATAAGTGTTTGTTAATGAGTCCATGCGAGATCATGTTGACTACCATGAAGAGAGACCAATTTTAATAAAATAAAAGCACATTCTTCGTAGGTGGTTTCCAGATGGGTGTGTAATGATTGATGGTGACCTGGTGGGATAGAATGCTTTAGAACATGCTAGTACGATTTTGTCTTAAACATGAAAAGGTGGTATTTGATTTTCTTCACAGTGAAAACATGTTTAAACCTTTCCAATTGCTTTCTAAGATTTCCTTGAGATTCTCATTTTCTCAATTTTTGCTTTACTAATCTGCTTTAGGTTGAGTTAATGCGAATGCAAGTTAAAAGAGCAAAAAGAAGAACAGATACACAAGATATAGAACTGGCAATGGATATGATGGTTGTGTTCTCAAAAAAAGATGACAGGAATGCAGACAGTGCCATACTGGAAAGACTGGCAATCAAGTTGGATCTTCACACTATTACCGACTTGAATGAGGAGACACTGGCTGTTAGAAAACTATTCAAGGAAAGAGGTGGGCATAATGCTGAGAACATCCAGCAAATCATAGATCTTCTGGGCAAGTTTAGACAAATTACAGGGATTGAAGAGACAATGGCGTTTGATGGTTCTGTTTCATCTAAAAGTTTTCAGAGGTGTCAGTCCTCATTAATTCCTCATGAATTCCTCTGTCCAATTGCATTAGAGATCATGACAGATCCGGTTATTGTTGCAACTGGACAGGTATTCTCAACTTGCATATAACTATTTAATAATATGCATAAAATAATTGAGGGTGACAAATCTTTAATAAATTAGCAACTGGTAATGCTGCTTCAGGTTCCTGAGATATATTTAATAGATCATAGCCATAGTGGGTCACTGTGTTCTAGTAGAGCTTGGATATGAGTCTCTAAACATGCTTTCTCACATGTAGAAAAACTGCCTTGTATGTGCATACAATTGTAGAATCATAATTCCTACTCGTAAGTAAGACGGCAATCATGTTAAAGAATTTCATCATGTTATATTTACACTGGAATTTTACCATTTACGAAGACACACTCATCCCTTATCCTTTCGCAGGCAGTGAGGAGATATATTTCTCCAATGCATTATAGCGACAACTTGCAAGTCAAAAGATCAGCTTGAGTGACACTGTCACGCCCTACCAAGTGTTGGATGTCTGGTTGTAGCAACAACTTCCATCCTGGTTCCAAGCAAAATACTTTTATGGAAACATTACAGATTCTGCACAGTATGATACTAAGAGGTCAATTTTTTCATTGAAGAAAGATAATCTGTATTTAGATCCCCAAAAGTCAGAACCCATGTTTATTCTAAAGTTCTAATACCTTATCATGCATGCTTTGGAACTGAGACAAATTTTTTCTGCTGTGCTGTCTTCAAAAGACATTTGAAAGAGAGAGCATTCGTAAATGGCTGGATTCTAATCATCGGACCTGCCCAAAGACTGGTCAAACTTTGGATCATCTGTCACTAGCACCGAATTTCGCGCTGAGAAACCTTATTCAGCAATGGTGTGAGCAGAACAATTTTGAGCTGCCCAAGAAAGACCCTTACATTGGCTCTCATGGCTCTTCCACTGAACTCCTGAAGGAAATCTCTGTCCTGGTCCAAAATCTATCCTCTTGTCAGCTGGATGTGCAAAGAGAGGCCATTGTGAAGATCCGCATGCACTCCAAAGAGAACCCTGATAACCGGGTGCTAATAGCGGATAGTGGTGGAATCCCTCCTTTGGTTCAGCTCCTGTCCCATCCAAATTCCAAGATCCAAGAACAGACCGTGACAGCTCTTTTGAACCTGTCAATTGATGAAGCAAACAAAAGAATCATAGCTAGAGAAGGAGCTATTCCTTCAATAATTGAAATCCTGCAGAATGGAACAGATAAGGCCAGAGAGAATTCTGCTGCTGCCTTATTTAGCTTGTCCATGCTTGATGAGAACAAAGAACTGGTGGGCACATTAGATGGAGTCCCTCCCTTGGTGGGTCTTTTGCAGCATGGGACAACCAGAGGTAAAAAGGATGCTGCTACTGCATTATTTAACCTGTCTTTAAACCAAGCTAACAAGTTCAGGGCCATTCAGGCGGGTATTATACCCCCACTGCTTCATTTGCTGGAGGATAAGAACTTGGGCATGATTGATGAAGCCCTCTCTATTTTGTCACTCCTTGCATCTCATCCGGAGGGCCAAAATGAGATTGGAAAGCTGTCTTTTGTTGAAACTCTCGTTGAGATTATCAAAAGCGGTACCCCCAAGAACAAGGAATGTGCTACATCAGTCCTGCTAGAGCTGGGCTTAAATAACTCTTCTTTGGTCTTGGCTGCACTTCAATATGGTGTGTACGAGCACTTGGTAGAGATTGCAAGAACCGGAACAAATAGAGCCCAAAGAAAAGCAAATTCCCTTCTGAATCACATGAGCAAGTGCGAACACATCCCCTGAACTTTCCCCCCTTTTTTTTTGAGTAGCACCAAGTTATGGCTATGGGAAGCATACATGAATTTTCAAGCTGCGTGCTTTCTTTTAAATAATCATGACTTGGGATTCAAACATACAAAGAAATGCAGATACCTTTCTCCGTGCATAACTTGCATCTCTCCATGTTTTGAGATTTAGGGTTGCGATTATGAGCTTTGCTTGATTGGTAAAAAAAAATTATTTTCAAACATATCTGTAGAGGCTAGGGAAATCTAATCGGGATGATCCATAGAAACAACGTGAGGTCCCACATGCCGTTTGTTCAAACGCATGTCGTTTCTAACATCCAATCAAGTTCATTCTGCTGAGATTGTCTGATGAAATACTTTTGTTGTTAAAATTCATTTAGCCTTTTAATAAAAAATTTAATGGCTCTCACATCATCCAATTTAATTAATATATTATTAAATATATATATATATATATATATATATATCATTTTCCATGAACAGTGAAACTGCACATGGAATGCTTCTATGGCTTAGATCAGAATCTTTTAAGATTTTCGAGTTAATTTGACCTTGAACTTGACAAGTCTTTTTATGTTGTGTTTGTGTTGTAAAATTTTAGTGTTGTTAAAATTTTAGGTATGAAAAAGTGAAGAGAGAGGTAATTTTTTATATTTTTTGTAGTAAATAGTAATGATTTGATGGAGAGAGAGATTATATTGTAATATTTAATTGTGTTAAAATTTTAGAGGGGGTAAAATTTTGGTACACAAACGCACCCGAGTTACATAATTAAATATTCGATTTAATAAATCAAAAGAATTAGAAATCCTCTTGAAACTAGTGATATAAATAAAGACAAAATATTTTAGTTAACTACAATATGAATTACCCTTTCAAGTCTAGATCTAATCTCCATTCTCCACCGTCCGATCAATCCGAGCAGAACACAAACAAAGTCCCTCGCTCGCAGAATATGCGAACCAAACAATACAGAATCTCGATTTTCTTTATTTCTCACAGAAAAGAGTCTAAAATATAAAAAGAACTCTCTCGCATTGGGCACACAAATCCACATAAAACTTCTCTCAGTCTCTCTCTCTCGCTTCGCTTATCAAAAAGAAAAAAGAGAAAGGGTCTCTCACTCTGTTCCAGTCTTCAAATATTCGCCAATCACTTTTTTTTTTAATTTCCCTTTTTGATTTGTTTTGTAATTTTTTATTGTCCTTCAATTTTGTTTTCATATAACCATTAACCTATAAAAAGAACTTTCATTCGATTACAATTCTCTTCTGCGAACACAGACACAAACATAAACATATCGATTTGGAGGCTTTTGATTCACTTTGGTTTTTCTAGGTTTAGGGTTAGGGTATTCGCTTTTGTTTTCTTACACGATCCAGTACTATGGGGGCCGACGGTAATTCGAGCGAGCCAAAAGTCAGTGGTGGTGGTGAAGAAGAACAAGTGGTGGTGATCAATATCCGGTGTTCCAACGGGTCGAAGTTTACGGTGAGGACGAGCCTCGAGTTCTCGGTTACCGCATTCAAAGCGGCTCTGGCTCAGAATTGCGATGTCCCACCTGATCAGCAGAGATTGATTTACAAAGGTCGAATCTTGAAGGACGACCAAACCCTAGAGAGCTATGGTACGGCCTCCATTTCGCTACGCCGATGAAATTTTTGTTTTGTAATTTTTGTTTAATTTTATTAGAGGTCGCAATTGTTCGCGAGATTTAGGCTGAATGGATGTGTTTAATTTGTGTCTTTAGCCTGCGATAATCATCTGAATTTGAAATTTGATTTCAACTTTTTCTTGTATTGGATCCCGTCAATTACTTTTTCGTTCGCTGAAAATTGCCGAGCATTTAGTTTTAGTCACTGGGTTCTGGAGATTGGAGAGTGCGAGCTGTGGTAGGAAAATGGAAGTGGATTCGTTGAGCCGCTAATGCTTGTTTTCATTGGGTTGGCTTGGTTTGTTAATGAGCTTTGTGAAACTCTTGGAGCTTTTGAAGTTTGTTGAAAGGTGGCTATATTCAGAGGCATTCAATTGTTGTATAGCATAGAGGGTACCAGGTTATCCTGCATATACTGATGCTTTTGAAGTCCATATGTATTTGCGTGGTCTGGAATATTTCAACTAGACTGGTGAATGATAGAAGCATAGTTCTTGACATTGATGATATTTCAGATATTTCATGTACCAATTTTCTTGTGGTGGGAGAATGAGGGCGAAACAGTTGGTGAAGTCACCAATGTCTTGTATTTCTTCAAACTTATTTATTGTGATTGATTCTTTTCTTTTCTGCCTGTGTGTGTTTGTGATTCACACAACCAAACTACTTGATTTTCTTAGTAATTTATTTGAGTGTTATTTACAGTAGCTTGTACAGGGAAATCATTAAACAAGTTCGCCCGAGTTCAATTCTTCCCCCCCCCTTCCCCTTACTTTTTGCAATTTGTTTTTTGTTGAAGGTTTGCAGTCAGAACACACTGTTCACATGGTTCGTGGGTTTGCTTCAGCTGCATCAACACCTGCTGCCGCAAATGCCATTTCTAATGGTAATTCTGAAAGTCCCAACAATACACCAGGTGTTACTCGGGGTGTTGGTTCGAATGAAGGTGGGGGCTTGGGAAATGCTGGTCTTGGTTCGCCTATATTTCCTGGACTGGGTTTTCATGCGCTCGGAAGTGGAGAAACATCTGGTTTGTTTGGAGCTGGGCTTCCGGAGTTTGAACAAGTTCAGCAACAACTGACGCAGGACCCAAACATGATGAGGGAAATAATGAACATGCCTGCTATTCAGAGCCTGATGAACAACCCTGACTTGATGCGTAGCTTGATTATGAGCAATCCTCAGATGCGTGAGATCATTGACCGGAATCCAGAACTTGCTCACGTACTTAATGACCCTGGGATTCTCCGACAGACGATAGAAGCTGCAAGGAACCCTGAGCTCATGCGTGAAATGATGCGAAACACTGACAGGGCGATGAGCAACATTGAAGCCTCCCCTGAGGGCTTTAACATGCTCAGACGAATGTATGAAAATGTCCAGGAACCATTTTTGAATGCTACAACAATGGGTGGAAACACGGGAAATGATTTGAGTTCAAACCCGTTTGCAGCACTTCTGGGAAACCAAGTTGGGACACAAGGTGGGGCACTGGTCGGGGATGCTGCTAATTCCCCCTCTACTACTGGTTCTGACACACCTCCAGGGCTTACTTCTCCAAATACAAACCCACTTCCAAACCCTTGGAGCAATACAATCGGTAAGTTTTGCCGTTCCTGACTCTTTCAAAGCTTCTATGTTCCAGCTTTGATATTCCTATGTACTCACTAACGTTCTAGAAAAGAAAATCAACAAATAACTGAGAGGCCTGTTGTTGATTATCAAAAAAGGGGCTGTAGTTTGAAGTAAAAAACGTAGTTCTGATGTCCGAAAAAGTTTGGTTCTGCAAACTTAATTAATGACTCTGGAATGTCATATACTAATACATTACTTGCCAATGCCACGCAATGTAGTTGTATGGGGATACCTTTGCTGTTATCTATGTGGCACATGTATCTTCTTTGACCAATCTCAAATGCTATGTTATTGGATCTATCCTCTGTCATTTGTGCACAGAGTTAAAGTATTGCAAGAAGATTTAATTACCTGAACGTATACTTGGTTAAGCTGGATAATTATGTAGACAAGAATATCCTACTTTCCGAAAATAAAGTCAATGCTTTTATGTCAATCTTTTTTTTTGTGTAGTTTGAAGATGTTAGACTTGTAATTGAAGGTACTAATGATAAACCCCATATTATTGATGCACAAAATGTCAGGAGGTACTCAGACAACAACTACAAGGCCAAATCCTGCTGGGGATACAAGGGCACCTGGTATTGGTGGTCTTGGGCTTCCTGATATGGAACACATGGTTAATGGTGTCCCAGATGCTGCTGGACTGAATCAGTTTTTGCAAAATCCGGCAGTATCCCAGATGATGCAGAGCTTGCTCTCTAATCCCCAATATATGAATCAGGTACTACAACTAGGAATATTATCTTAGCTGAAATAGATTCTATTTTAGACTTGGGCTCTTTCGCGTATTTAATACTTTCTCTGAATTTTAGATTCTCAGTCTCAACCCGCAACTTCGTCGCATGTTTGATACGAATCCTCAATTGAGAGAGATGATGCAAAACCCAGATCTTCTACGTCAGTTAACTAACCCAGAGACAATGCAGGTATAAGTTTACGGTCTCAATCTCACTGTCTGCAAGATGTATTCATATTGTTTATATGTTATATCTTCAAAAGAAGTTGTTAGACTCCATTTAAAATTGGGATTGAGTTCTAAGTCATCGTCTTGGTGGCCAACAACAATTTTTGATAACATGTTCTGGCTGGTAAGAAGGTTGAGATTGATTGTGTTCGGAAATCTTGCTCACAATTATTTGTACCCTGAAGTTTTGTTGTGATCACCCCGTATTTGACCTTTCTTTTGCTCCTTTCTGCGCTTTCTTGCAGCAAATGCTAGCTTTACAGCAGTCACTTCTGTCTCGTCTCAATCAACGGCAGTCAACCCAGTAAGTGATTAGTTAGACATCAGTCAACCCAGTAAGTGATTAGTTAGACATCAGTTACTTGTGTAGCGCCATTAGTTTGCTTGCTGTGAGTACTGATACGCGGTGAATTTATCATAGTTATTTTCCTGATGATTAGTTAGACATCAGGGCTTTACTACTATGAATTTTGTGAATTTCTTCACGTGGGGATTAATTCCTGTCGGTTCTGAATATTATATGCATTTAATGAGTTTTACTTTTTTGATACTTATCTAGGAATTAACTCTAGTACTTGTTGGCCGTGTCTTTATCTCAATTATATTGCCGGTTGTGACACTGCTCTATTCACATTCCCTCGGCAGATTTCAGTTTCTCTGTCATTTGTGCATCAAACATACCACCTTCGACTCTGAATATATTTTATATGGTCGTGCCACTGCTTCAAACCCACATCCACTTGGACTGATTCAATTCTTGTGTCTTGACAAATATACCATCCGCCAATGTATCCCATGGCTTTTAGCCTGTGTTCTCTATGGGGGTTTCTTTTAATTAGGTTGAATAGTATTTGTTAATTTGTATTGCTTCCCCTCACATATCATTTTCTGCTCTCTCGCAGGGATCAAGGTCAGACTGGTGGGGCTACAGGTACTTCAGAATACAAGGGTTTAGAAGTTGCTGTTGTTATAGTATTTTTTATTCTTTTGTCCTGTATTCCCTTCCCAGCTAACATTGATTTGATATTCTTCCCTTTAACAGGAACACCCAATAATGCTGCTCTGGAGTTGATGATGAACATGTTCGGTGGTCTGGGAGCTGACAGCTTGAGTGTTCCAAATAACCCTAATGGTTAAATTCTTTCATTGATCACAGTTTTATTTGATCTAGCTCTTAGTTTGCCACTGATACTTATCTTTTATTTCTGTAGTACCCCCGGAAGAACTCTATGCAACTCAACTTTCACAGCTCCAAGAAATGGGTTTCTTTGATACTCAGGAAAATATCAGGGCGCTGCGCGCTACGTCTGGGAATGTCCATGCTGCAGTGGAGCGACTTTTGGGGAATCCTGGGCAATAACTTGATTCGGTTTTTACTTTTTTCATAGTTACTCAGGGAACAGTCATTTGGACTTGTACGAATAGTTTAATTTGGGTGAGTGTCTCCTAAAGGCATGCAATGTCCAGACGAATATTCCATTTTGGGTGTGTTAATAAGCGAGGACACGCTGGATAGAGCCGTGAGCTTGTGGGTTATGCATTACCGGTTTATTTTGATACCCTTCCTGTCTGTCTCTAATGTACATACAACACAGTATTCAAGCTGTTCTTATGAGAGACTCTTCCAATCAGATGTTATTTTTTTTTCTCAGCTCCCAATCATCATGTTAATTTAATGAGTTTGTGTGTGCGAGCTCTTGCAAAACCCTATGTACTTATAAAACCCTCTTGGATTTCAGTATGTAAATGAATAGGGAAAGCAAAACTGATTTTAGAACGCTGCCTGAACCCTGGCCTTGAAAGTTGAAACATGGAAGTTGTCTTTAGCTCGTCATATGAGAGTATGTGGAAGATGGAAGCATGATTATTCTGATCGATAGCTAATAATGTACTTGGTTTGCTCGGATACAATGAATACAAACAAAAAAAATTCACAAAATGTCCAAAATCTTAAAAATGTTCACTTACATGCTTTTTTTAACACAAATTTCAACAAATCTTCCCACAAAATTTAATATATATTTTTTAAAGAATTTCAACGAATCTTCTCCCTTTATTTTTCATTAAACTTCAATATTTTTTTATTAAAAATTATATCAAATCATCTCTATACTTTTTTACAAACTCAAATAAAAATCAAATATTTTTAAAACTTTTCACTACTTTTTACACAAAAATTTATAAAACTTCGACTTATAGAATATTTAAAATTTAATAAAAAAATCTTAAAAAGTCTATAATTTTTTTATGAAAGGAACATTAAAGCAGGTCAGTGTGGTTATAACTTTTGAAGCTATTTTTTCTCTTTTTCCTTTCCCACGTGGGTAGTTGGCTTTTTGCTCCGCTGTGGGAGATAATTTATGAAGTTATTAATTGAAAATATGAGGATAGAAGGAGAAAAGCCCGTGGCCCGTGGGGGTTATTTCTTTTTAATTTTTGGGGAATTTTTCTATTTATATATATACTACAAGTCGTAGACAAAATTGAACGGTAATATTTACGAAGATACATTCCGCGAGCCTTCGATTTTTCGAACTGTCAAAAGGCATCATTCAACGAGCATTGATCGCATCAAAATGTTAATGGGTAAAGTTTGATACTTTTTACATAAATTTAGGGTTCAAGTTGCATATCCCAAAACTTTGAGGAAATTTGTCATATCTTGGGAACCTCGGGTACAATCTCAAACTTCAAAAAACACGTACAAACCAAGGGACTAAACGATAAATACCTATATAGTTATAGCGAAAGCTACCAGCTTTGGAAAATGTTCTTCTATTTCTCTTCACAGAGGCGCTTCCAATGAGGTAAGGTAATAACAATGCTCCTCCCTCTCTGCTTTGATTCGAAATATTCTTCAATCCTAGTCTTTCGCTCTCGTGTAGCTTTACTCTGTTTGATTCGTGTTCCATTTTGTTGGTACGCATTTTTAGGGGTTTTTGTGGAAAATTATTAGATATCGTGATTGCAAGTGAATTTGCGTGTGGGAAGCTCCTTTTGCAAATTGATTTCAGAGGCCTTGTTTATTCTTGATTTTAAGGGAACCCATGTTCCCTAATTGGATGTAGTGTGGTAAAAAGTGTGCTGAATGCGGGTATTCTCTTTTCTGCATTTTTGTCTGGAACTGGCTGAAAGATCAAGGAGAAGAGAGGTATGCGTGACTGGTGAAAATTGGCGGACAATGTTATAAGTCCTTTAATTGGTGCTTCCCTGAAAATAGTTATGCATTGGGGGATGGGGAGTATAACGGTCCAATTGTCAGGTACTACTATGTTTCCATTTAGTTAAGTGGAGTTTTTTTTTTTGTGGATTCGCGTAAGATATTGTGCTGCATTTCCATTCTATTACATAGAAGTAGATGTGCACACCAGGAGAACAAAAAGGACAAAAAGTTCCTCAAATAGTTTCTCTCTTGGTGCGTACTTAGCTGATGCCAGTTACTTTGTTTCCTTAATTCTCCTCACTAATGCTTGGATTTTGTTTGGAAACACTTAATACCTTACGGGTACAATTACGTTGATTGTGTGGAATGACGCATGTTTAATTGTAGTCGGTCTTTTAGATGTTCGAAGTGCATAATTAGCCAGGTGAAATGTTAAGAAGAAATTCATAGATATGTCAATGTGGCAAAGTTAATCGACTATTTTTCCTTGCTTCGAGTATGATGCTGCTCGAGATAGTAATATGCACAGGTTAATCAGGCAGGGTAACGGGTTCAATTGGAAGTACTACAATTAATGGAATTTTTTCCTAGTGGATATGGATTAGAGAAATTGATATCGACCACTTTGAAAATGTTACCTTGGCTGTCCAGAAAGAAGCTGCCTGAGGAACTCTTCTACATATTACCTTCCTGAAACTTCTATTATATTAATTATTATACAGCAAAGCTATGAGATGTTATTGTGCAAATAGTCTTAAATAGCTTTCCACCTCAAAAAAGGATTTTGCTGGTTGCTTCTTTTAGTTACTATTTCTGCTTGCTTTTAATTAGTAAGTATGCCCACAGTCACTATGACCTGTGTTGGAAATTAAGCAGAAATTGCAGTTCCAGATGTGCCCAGTTTCCATTGAGGATTATATCGGTTTCCATCTGATCTGATGAATGGAAGTTCGTCAATTGAGGGTTGTTGCTAATTGGAAATAGGTTTAGATTCATCAGAACATTCATCATTTTTTAGTCAAAACTCCAAATGGTCTAGAAGCTTGCTATGCTTACCATTATTTTCTATTTTCTGTGAGCAATCTTGGCTGAACACCGTTGCTCCATGACATGTGAACAGTCACCATCTTTATCTAGGGTTGCTTCAAGAGACACTTGAAGAAAATGAATTGGCTATCCGTAAATCTTGGACCTTAGGTTTGTAGGGTGTAAATCTCACGTGTCAGGCTTTGACTCGTGTTTAAAGCATTTCTGCCCCTGGAACATAAGCTTCAAAGTTGAAATATATTCCTTAATAGAACTTGATCACGTTATGTGTACCTAGTTCTACGTGTTCTATTTTTCCCAGAACACTTTCCATTAGAGAAACTCAGAAACAGTGGCGGAGCCAGGAAATTTTTCTTGGGGGGCAAGTTAAGATGGAAAAAATTATGACGAAACTCAGTGCAATTCAATTTCTATTCAGTATAGTACCAGTTTTGTTAATCACAAGTTACCCGCTCCCTGGGTTGTGGGGTCGGTCCAGGGGGCCGGGGTTTGTACTTCAGGGTTGGGCCAAAAGGGTCCGACTTTGAGGAATTTCCTCGTCATAAAAAAAAAGTTTTGTTAATCACAAGTATAGGACACAAATTCATCAATACATAAATCCATAAACAAAAATTTATTCTTGCATCAACGTCATAATGTGGGGGCTGATAGAAATTAAATAAAAACTACTTTTGAATCAGTACATAAATATACTGGTTCTAATGAAAATTATATTGGTAAAAAAAGGATATAACACTTTATTGAGCGATTTTATTTTTTACTCTTTGATTATTGACTGGCATTGCAGATTTGGTGACAAGAGTAGAACAGAAAATGTGTAAAGTTGCAAAAAAATTGGGAAGTTGGTGTTTTTTGTAAAAAGAAAACAAATAGCTAAAAAAGACACATGTAACTTATATGCTTTGTGAATAGTTTGAGACTTCATATTTTATTCATAAAAAAAAGTTTTGAGACCCCAAACACAATCTAAACTGGGAAGGTTTTTTTTCCTCTCTCTCTCTAAATATCTAAATTGGGAAGTTAAAAAGCATGAGAAGGTTGAATTTTTATCATGGACCAGATTTGAGACAACAAAATCTAGGGGGGCGGGATTGTAAATTACTTGGCAAATTTTTTAATTTTTGGAGGCAGCAATGCAAATAGCTTAGCACATTTTTTTCAGTTTTTGGGGTGTGTGTGTGTTGGGGGGGGGGGGGGGGGCGGGGGCACCAGCCCTCTTGTCTCCGCCACTGCTCTGCAGCTTTTTCCTTTTCAACTTGTTTTGTTCTGCATCTTTCCGTTTCCTTATGTTGTTAAATGTGCTAAAATGCAGTTAGATGCATCTTTTTGTTTCTAAGGTTGTCGTTATTTACATATTTTTTGTTCAAATAGGGTAGTGTACTGATATCCTAAATAGAAGGCAAGAGTTTACTATTAGTGAGATACTTATCAAAAAAAGAGTTTACTAGTAGTGAGATATCTTCATCTGTCGAGCCTTGTTAGAGTACCATATGTGCCGGTTGATACTCACCTACACTAGGACTAATACCAAGGACATATATGTGTTTCCATGCAATTCGTCCTGTATTCCATATAAGCTACTTCCGGTGGTTAATTTTGTGCACAACTATTTTGGGCGTAACTTGCTGTGTATTTCTTATTAATTTTGTGCACAGATGGTTCAACAAACAGTAGACTCTATATTCAATGAATATGGTATGGGAAGTACCGAAAATAACTTGCCTACTTGTGATAAGCAACTGCCCGTTTCTGTAAAGAAGACAGCTTTGAGAGATTCACAGCATGGTAATAGAATTGTGGTTCCCAACCCTACTGGAAATTCTTCACTTTTGAAGGATAGAGGTTCGATCAGTGATGTCATTAAAGTTTCTGGCGCCAAGCGCCCCTCACTTGAGTGCCCTGAGAGCCCCCCTCACCATCAATCTCCAAGCAGCAATGCTGCAAATGGGCATCTTGTCTATGTCCGTAGAAAATCGGATGCAGAATTAGGCAAGAACAACACTAGTATCACAAGCGTCGATGTGGACTGCCTGCAGTCAAGGCAAGCTACTTGCCTGGAGGAGACTTCCCAACCCAGTTCCCAGATGAAGGAGCCAAAGGTCTCTTGTTTTCCAGCGTTTGCACCTTTTCCGATGGCGGCTTCAATTAGTTCATTTGGAAAATCTTCAGTTTCTCGTTTTCTTGGAAAGCCTGGTATGATGTTAGAATCCAATAATCATCCTGTTGCTTCTGCTGTCCTTCCCTTGAGTAATTCAAAGGGATCAAAAAATCTACGGTGGGAAGAGCGATCTCATGAACTGCAGATGGTATTAAGAAAAATAGACCAAGCAGATCAAGAGGATTATCTCCAGAGTATGCCCTCCTATTTCAAATAAGTCTCTTTAACGTGCTTTATTCTCCACTACTTAAGTTCTAATAGATCTTTTTTCCTTTGATTTATGTGATTCTTAGTGCTTCGCTCACTCTCTTCAGTTGAGCTCAGTAGGCATGCTGTTGAGTTGGAAAAGAGATCGATTCAGCTTTCACTAGAGGAAGGTGATATGAAATTGTCGCTTTTACTGCCTTTTTTTCAACAATTTTAACAGAATCTTTCATAAATTGGACAGGGTATTTTGTGAATGGCTTATTCTCTTGCATTCATCTTTGTCTGGATGGATAATCTGATCATTGTTCTGGTTTACATATCATTTCCTTGTTTAAATTGTAAAGGGAATAATTACTTTGGTGAACTCGTATGCACTCGTATGCCTTCCATTTTACTGTGGAATATCTCTCACTGCTTCTTCTGCCAATGCTGATGATTTGTCAGATGAAGGTGTTTTGTGCTGGGTGCTATCAAAACTATTGATTGTGTGTGGAACCATTAGCTGACGTCTTTTATGGCTGTTGATTTTATTATGCTCTATTGTGTTAAGTAAAACTTTATCATGTTTTCTCCTAAACATCTGTATCTATCCATGTCAAATGGGTATCGTATGTATCGTAGTGTGTAGCCATACCTTTTTCTTTTTGTGGCTGCAGTTTATGACAACTGAGTAGTGGTTTAGATAGCAATGTCCACATATATTCTCGCTTGTTCTACTATCTCCCTGTTGAATGTAGCATTCTGTTGCTGACACTTTTATTTTACTTGCTTTAACTACCCAATGTGGTCTCTGAATATTCTGAGACAATATGAAGCCCTTCTGTTCCATTCTCATCTGTTTTTCCCACTGTTACAGTGAAAGAGTTACAGCGGGTTGTGGCTTTGAATGTCCTGGGAAAATCTACGAAGGATTTCAAAGCTCCCTCAACTCATCAAGATCGGTTAGAGAAGTGAGAGGACATGATGAGCATCATAGCTCATGGTGTGTTGATAAAGATAGTGTAGAATGCACACAACTGTGCTTACTTTTTATTTCCCTGGCCTTCCTACTGTCGTCGTCCTGCTTGTTTGATTAATATTCTGACTGCCTTTGTAATTTTTCATGTTTTGCAGTCAGATGCTGTTGAAAATATCAAATTGTTACTATGCCAACTGTTGAGAGAGAGAGAGGACAGAAAAAGACCTGTTTCAACTTGGATGCATTGCTTCCTTTCCCACTAGGCATTGTCTATATGCCTTATAATTAATTTGTAGATAAATGTAATCTAAAACAGTTCTAGTGTAAGCGATTGCTGGAATCTTTTTCCTCTTCACTGTGAAGTTGTCTTGAGAGACTTATTAATCCAAATGATAATTGGCTGAAGTTGGGACTGTGCTGGCTATAATGCGCCAAAAAGTCTTTCTTTGTTTCTTTTGTACTCTTTTTTTCCTTGAAGACTGTGTGTTTACTGAGTGGCCTGCATTTGGGTAAAACGGCAATGTGGAGAAGTTAGCCAGCACCTCTGTTTTGGTTTATGACTGCAAATCAGCTTCCCTGGACTGGAAACTGACCCTCTGTCTTGTTACCTGTCATTGCGTTCTTGAATCTTCTCAAAGCCCATCAAAGGAATGCAATAGAGGATTTATTCGCAAATTTTTTGCCAAGAAAAAGCATGCATTTTCTCTGCCAATAATCGTGTGTCTGCATTTAAACAGATCTTTTGCTTAAAAATTCGTAGTGAGATATGAATAGGGCAATTTTGCGTAAAAACAGTGGTGGGGGTGGGGGTGGGGTGGGGGGGGGGGGCATTTGCGGAAACTTCATTGACTGATAGTGACCACGTTTCAAGTAATCCAGGTACTGGGGTTTGGTTCCGTACGAAATTAAACTTCCTTTGCCTCCAAGTTAACATCTTAATTTACTATTTCAACCCTGTTATACCCACCTCATTTGTCGTGTACACTAGGGCATCCCAGTAATTTAGACTCGGCACGAATAACCGCCACCACTATCTCCCCCAACTGAAAATAACCGCCTGATTCGAAGTGTCCCCTCTCGTTCTCTCGCAAAGCTTACAGTAACCGCCCAACCCTACTTATACAAAGCTTCCAGCACGTCTACACTCTTTCCCCCTTTGTCTCCCTTTCAATCTAGCAGCAAAAATCTCAACGATGACGACCACCACTGACTCCGATCTCTGTTTACCATCTTCGCCTCCTCCTCCCGACGAGAAAACGTGCCGGAAGAAGCGGTCGAAACTAATGAGAATCGAGGAGATGATGGCCTCGAGTTCGGCTGGCATAGTTTCGAAGCCGAAACACGGGAAGAAACCCGACCCAAGTGCTCCCAAGATCACGCGGCCGTGCAGCGAGTGCGGGAAGAAGTTCTGGTCGTGGAAGGCCTTGTTCGGGCACATGCGGTGCCACCCGGAACGCCAGTGGCGCGGGATTAACCCCCCGCCGAATATGCGTAGACGGGTCTCTCCGCCAGTGAATGTTTTGGAAGAGCTGGGGATAATGATCAGTGAAGAGGATCACGAAGTTGCAGCATGTTTGTTGATGATGGCCAATGGGGGAAACGACGACGAGGGTAAGAGTAAGAGTACTGTTGCTATTAGTTATAATCAAGAGGTTCAAGAATCTGAAGGGCTTGTTCGGGAGGAGGCTGCTGATGAGGCGAGTTGCCGATTTGAGTGTTCTAGTTGCAAGAAGGTGTTTGGGTCGCACCAGGCGTTGGGAGGGCACAGGGCTAGTCACAAGAATGTAAAAGGGTGCTTCGCCATAACGAGGAGCGATTGTGATCAGGTTGAGGAGCATAATGGTTGTGATGAGAGGGATAGCATTGAGGATAAGGTATTGATGGCTTTGGGATCAGGGCATAAGTGCAGCATTTGTTTGAGAGTGTTTTCAAGTGGGCAAGCTTTGGGTGGGCATAAGAGGTGCCATTGGGAGAAAGGAGATGACCCATTAATGCTTAGCCAACAATGGGTCAGCCCTTGTGGAACAAAGGAAGGTTCTGGGTTGGACTTGAATATGCCTGCCCCAATAGAAGATGGTTCCTCCTCTTCTTACGCTTCTTCAGGATTGACTTTGGATTTAAGATTGGGACTGTGAAATACACATTGTTTTATCATATGACTTCTCTGCTAACTGATCTATGTTGTAATCTAGGTTAGTATATTCTGTGACATGGCTGGTGCTTGACTTGATGGAAAAAGGTGTTTTGTTTGACTCCACAATTGGAGGACAAAAATTTGTGTCTCGTAGACAACATATGGAAATACACTTCTCATTACTAATAAATTTACAGAGGTTATTAGATTGTGGCTGGTGATCAATCTTTTTAGCTTATGCCGCATATTTTCTTTTCCTTGTACTGTTATCTTTTTGTGTGTAAAGATACCGATGCCTTATCTTTTGGCAGGATGGTTTTGATAGGTCTTCTAATCCCAGACTGGATTTTTTGTGGGCATGATTTGTAGTCACACCTAGATGAATTAGGTCGTTGTTGGCCTTTGTGCATGGGGTGTTGTCCACAATTAATTTTTCATAGTTTCGACACCCTATAACACTGACCATATGGTCCTTAACCTCTATCTAAGTTAACTCCATGTTTTGGGTACCATGCACCATCAGGTGACTGTTGCATTAATTCGTGGATTTTGAGGTTGCAGTCGTATGAAGTAAGGGGCCTGCCTCAGTATCATACATGGCCATCAGCTCTTGGGCTACTATTTGATCCATGTCCTGCATTTTGAGCTTCAACTATAGCCTATAGGGATGTTATCTGCCTAGTAAGGTCCATTTTGTCATTGGACTTGGCTTCTGATCCATCTATTAATGGATTTTGAGTAACAAGCTATATAAAGTAATCTAGCAATTGGTTGGTTTAATTTCTTCAGTAGTCAGGTTCTGCGTGACAAGGGTATGCAACTAGCTAAGCCTCCTCGTGGATCTTTAGTCAGTAATATAAAGGCAGTACTCCATTTTATCACTACTCAGGTTCCATAGGTAATCATAAAGTTCAACCAAATTATTACATCTACTTTATGCAAGTAAAACCACTTCAACCAGCAATCATCTCAGCCCCAAAAAAAGATTCTTCACTCTGATAAAGGGACAACGCAAGGGAAGAATATTGACCAGAAATGGTGTCCAGGTGAAGAGGAAAAGTCTTTCCATTTTATTCATCTTTTTGCAAATGGAAATTATAAATTGAAGTAAATTTTTGAGCCTCCCTCTTTTACGCCTTTCTTTCTGCTTATATCTTTTCTATGCCACTTGTATAGAAAAACACTGAACCTTTCCACGAATCTCTTAGGAGTGCCATAATGAGCCATTAAGAAGTCAGGATGATGTTCTGCTTTTAACACATTAGTGGCTTTCAAGAATCCATCAGGGTTTACCACTATGAGTACTTTAACCTTCAAGCTGGAACAGTATTGAAACTTCATTGCATACTTTCATATCTCATAGAAAATATGGTTGGGCTCGATGATCTCAGTTACTCGTTTTCAATGAAGTCATGAGGACCACAGCTTTTATAGTGCCTACTTTAGATCATGAGCCTTTCCATTAAAATACTGAATCAATTTGGTAAAAAGCGTGAGTAACCAATCACCCGTGACCACATTTTTGCATCTAACTATTATAAATCAATTTATTACTAAATGCCTTTGAAAAATCTGTCATATAATCTGCATAATAAGATTCTTGACATCGATTATGTGTAAGTTCTGGTCAGATCCTCTGCATTGCAGAATGGGGCAGAGAACGTCATTCCAACTTTTAGCTCTCTACTGGGTGTAAAATAAGTTTTTCCCTCTCCACTACTCATTAAATTCATCGTTCACTTTGGTTCAGAGAATGTTGATTGCCTGTTTCCACATCTCCTTTCTGTTTGTACAAACTTTAATTTTCTAATTCCTAATTAAAGGGCACTAATAATCTTCATTACATGTATGCTAATAATTATAATTTAGTGGAGCCATTAATTTTAAGCACCAAGTACACCATTAGAACTCCAACATGTGATGTGAGTGAATTTATTTTAAAACAGTTACAGTTGATCTGCTCTTAAGGTATTGCCTGCTTAGGAGTACCCAAGCCTGTCATATCTAATGAACTTTCATCAACCGCCATACACGCACGTAAGCACGCACTAATGGAATTCGTTGAACCAACCGTGACGTTTGATTCATCATATGTTTATGATTATGATGTTAATGCTTCTACTGGAACTAGTACTTATGTTTTTATAATCAAGGGTGGACCATCAATAAAGAGTAAATATGTCACAATAAACTGAATTATGGAGGATCGGATCCGGTTCACATTAGTCAAAGAGGTGATCCCAATGCAGGAGAATATCTTTTTTGTCTATGGAGTACTTTTTCATCAATTAATTGCTAGTAGTTTTCCACATGAAACTGCTGGCATATGTCTGATCTAGCAGGCCCTGATCCCATAGAAAAATTGAGCGGCAGTGGGTGAATTTTGAACCACCGACCTGCATCATGTATTTTACTCTTCTAGCTCACCTACTCAACATGCCGTTCACAAGCTTAATAGAAAAATCTCGACCCTACTTTTTCTTTTTAATTAAGTATAGAGATATTTTTATAACTGATTAATTTCACCTTTATGTCTTCCGCTAATTCTGTCGTGTTTCTGTCCAGAATAAATGTCAGGAAAAAGAAGGTATCTAGACCGAAGGCCAATTCTTATCTGATTCTTTTTTTCTGAGGCCGGGGCTTCTTTAATTCCATTGGAGTTTATTTGGATAACAAGTCAAAAAGAATCTTCTTCTGTTCCTATAATTTTTTGTGCTTAATCCTCCAGGTTTTTTGCCTTGATTTAATTATATCCCATATGCGACTTTGAAAAAGATGATAGTCTTGAGGTATCCACCGCTTTACAACATGCCTTCTTCAAATTATAATGGGTCCAAAAAATAATTCAGTTCTGACTTTGGAGGTATCCCCAGATATATATCTAACAATCATCCAGGTATAGTACTTCTCAACTGATATTCCCCCATCAGATCGAGACTAAAAAACCCAGGAATTTATTCTTTCTAACATTGGTTCTTAGCTTTCCATGATTCCTCCTTGGATGATGACTTTATGCCTATGGATCGATGCTAGCTTTGTGTGAAACACAAAGTAAACGGCCGGACCGGGTTCTTTTCTTGATGAGACAGCCGTAGTGAAACATATATAGTTAAAACTTTATTGATATCAGAAACTGAGTTCAGATGCAGGCATGGCATCGGTCGCTGCCCAGAAGTTTAGAATATTTAGAATGCATGCTTGTGCAGTTAAACGTACACTTGGTATGCATGAGATTTCACGTAGCTATAGATATGACTATTCCTTCTGAAGCTGTCCCGTAAAACTAGCTTGTCGATCTCTTGCTATAGGGTTCAGAGATGGTAAAAGCCAAACAAAGCATCAAGTTCAAGAGCAACTTCCTCGCTTCCATTTCATGAGATCATATACAAGCTGCAACAGGCCGGGTCCCTCGGATCTGATTAATAAAAATGATATAATTAATTCTCCATAATTGCCGTCATCGACCTAACTTAATATAAAGGGACTAATCAAAAAGCTAGCTTGAAAGACTGAAAAATTATATATATATCTGCAAAACCCCACACATTAGTCACCAAGAGAGAAAAGAAAACGAAGGTGGAAAATAGAAAGAAAAAAAAAACCCTTGGAAATCCACATCAACGATCTTGTTTTATATTGTATCTGTTTCTTTCCAACTAAATTGAGATAGACTTGATTGACTCATCAGTTTGTTTATTAGTATATTGTATAGAATTGAAAGGATGTCACTAGAAATATAAAAGTGAGTGCATGAACATCGCTAATGAATCAACTCGGTATCTATCCGTCGATTCTTGCTGGCCTCTGCAGACAACCTTTTTGTTCTTGTTATTGTATATTCCGAAGATCATCATTTATCAGGCCGCTATTTCCGGTGGTTGTTTTGGAGAAACAAGATCAAGAATGGCATTCAAAGTGATCAGTTTGAATGCGTTTTTTTTAGACCACTGCTTAAACTATGACTTGCGAATAGTGAAACTGATAATTGCATGTCACTTTCAAGGTATCCGTCAGAATTCATACTATACACTGGGTACATTGCCTGTGATGCATGTCTCCATCAGAAAATAAATAAAAATACACGAGCTGTTTGATTTCCCATATACCAACCATATATATATATATATCAAGGTGGTTTTGGTAATTAAGTGGGTCATTGCTTTGAAAGAGACTGACCAAAATTGGTCACCTACATTCTCTATCAGATGGTATATATATTTGTGGGCATGAGTGTGGTACTATAGTACATAACCAAGGGTTATAGCTAGCTAGCCACAAATGTTGAAACATTAATTTCTACCTCTTGACCATATGAACTGCATGCATGCCTATAAGGTATAGTAGTACTCTTTCAACATTTTGATGATCCTTAAAAGCAATAAGAACAAGGACCATCTTTTCATAATTGAAATTCTTCCATGATTGGTTGATACCCAGAAGTACATGAATTATTGGTCGACAAATTTAGAATCTTAATTGAACAGATCCAACCAAAATTTAAATATAAAATTCAGATGCCCAACCGTGTAAACTGGGTGCAGGAATCCAATGATCAGTGCCAATGCCAAACCTTTTCTCAAAGGAAAAAAAAATGCAGATACCAAGAGTACTGGTCGTCTTAGGATCATAATTTTAAATTACAATGTTATGCCACAGTATACATCTACTAGCCCTAATTTTATACCTGGTGCCTTTATCATGGAAGATGGTAATCATAAACCCTCAAAAAGTGTATCCATCTTCGTGCCATACTTTAATAAATTGTGTCGGATTCCACAGTCGGCCACAGAGTTTAAAACCATTTCTGACTAATCAGAGTAGCTGTCTCGCTATAGTAAGTAATATAATTATTGGGGGCAATAAATAATCAAAGTAATGCGATATATATAGTATATGTAATGGAGATTCGATCTGATCATCTAACGGAGGGACAACACTGCACTCATGAATTTGAATCACGTCCATCTTTTGAGCTCCACAGAAATGTCACTTCACGTCAGAATCTCTCACTACAATATTTTGAGAGCTGAAAAGGAAACGATCACTTATAACAAATGAGAAAGCATGCAAAAGCATATTGAGTAGATGAACATATCCAAACTTTAGTCAAAACTCAACAAGTGGTGCAGGCCGGTTTTAAGCGTTTTGAGTAAGAAATTCAGTACTGATCTTGTTCTACCAGCATGTCACTTCACGTCAGAATCTCTCACTACAATATTTTGATAGCTGAAAAGGAAACGATCACTTATAACAAATGAGAAAGCATGCAAAAGCATATTGAGTAGATGAACATATCCAAACTTTAGTCAAAACTCAACAAGTGGTGCAGGCCGGTTTTAAGCGTTTTGAGTAAGAAATTCAGTACTGATCTTGTTCTACCAGCTGGTATGCAAACATAGAAATTAATAACACCATAAACAAATGTCAAAAAAGAAGATAAATTTGGATAGATATACCACCTCCTCAACATTATCAGACCACAACTTATAAAAATATTTCCCTATATTAAGTAGATGGCTAAGCTAATCCCATACGTATACGTGAGATAAATGTGCCACAGATATAAAAGGAAATATCTACTTCCATAAAATATAAAAGGAGTCCTTCCCGAACCTATACATTCATTAATTATGGTTTATTTCCCAAAAAGGATTTCATGAGTAAGATATTCTATCATTTGGGTCGTTAAGGAAAAAATTGGAAGACTTATGGTTTGTGGTCTGAAAGACTATTTAAATGGATTAGATTAGAAAACAGTATCATCAAAGTACGTTAAAAAAATGTGAAATCCTAATTATAAATATAAATTGTGATGGGGTGCATGCCGTCTTGTTCTAACCTATCCCTTATGAAAAGTTTTGGGTCGATTTCTGAGAATCAGAATGTAAGAAATTGCTTATTGGAACGAACGCACCCTTGTAGAGACTTTCCCGCCCGCCCGAACGTTGTATTTGATGATAATGTTTCCTAAATCACAACCCCCTAGTCGGGGTTAGAAATTCATGACAGCCTCGTTTTCTCTATCACATTCATAGGTTCCAAGATGCTGGTGCAAGGAGTAAGGACACTCCATGTGGAAGATCCAGCTTCAACCACGCTAGAAAAAGGAGACCAAACCCTCGAAAAAAGTGAAGGAAAAAAAGAGCCCAAAGCACAAAAACAATTCCCGGCCCCCCTCTAACACAGGGGTCCCAGCTGTCACAGTGCTGCAAATTCATCGTATCTGACTAGACACCAACGTCACAGAGGTGAAACAATTGGTTCATTTTCATTTATATATTCAGCAAGTGGCCTGGGTCAGCCTCAGCGGAGCCATCATTGAAACATATATATAATATACATTATATATAATTCCAGATTAATAAAGATTTTGTTGTGGAAACACGTAAGTGAATCATTAGCTCAACATCCCTGTGGGGGCAGTTTTAAATATATTTCTAGATAGCTATTCGCCGCTTATATATTACATCAAAATGACCTCGATTATGCAGGAAAGTGGGGGAACAGTAACACTTTTGAGTAAGTTTCTTCCATCGGGCACTTAAATTTACATATAGTCATACCTTGGATATGATTACATTAGATGTCGTTCTCAATGACTAATCAAGTCGGGTACAATAATAATCGTGTCCCTTTCAGACTGCATTGCCTAGATAGTGTATTCTACACTGTTGAAGCTGAAAGATCGTGACACAACTCACATCATGTTCCACTATTCATATCATCATGATCAAGAACAACGTACATATATCGATCGTAATCCAACTTGTATGATCAAGGTCCCGGCATTTTTGTTAATTATTGAACAATATTATAATTAGCTGATAGTTAATGCTATGCAAAAAATTTGATTGATCTAAATGGTCTCTTTACTCTGTGTAATATGATAATGTGTGGGACATGTTTGCCGAAACTTCGGGGAAGGTTCGATCTGCATGATGCAAAGAGTTTGTAGGTCCTAACATTCTAATACCAAAACCTGCAGGCCAATTAATATTTAAAATCGTGTTTGGGGGGTCTGTCTTACTGTTCCCCCCCCCCCTTCAGAAAACTAATGCAAGAGTTAATATTTACAATCATCTAGATCTGATTAAACTAGGGTTACAGTACTACTGAGCAGTGAATTATTTGTCATTCGATATAACATTTCAAACAGTGTTAGTCCAAACCATCTCGTTACCACACAATTAGTTTCAATCTTTGAGGATGAATGCTAAATTAAGCGATCCTTATCATGTTTTGGCCATTTTCAAAAAGCTTCTAATTGGGTTAAACTGCCGTACGTTGAATATATATGACTGGTGTTTTTTTTTAACTTCATCAAATAATTGGTCTTGTAATTAGACTCCAGCTTAAAACATCGGTATGCATATATACATGCAATTTTTGGATAACAAAACAGAAACAACGAAAGAAAGTAATTGAAAAGACAAACTAAAACAACGATAACAAAGGGTGTGTGGTTCCCCTAACTCCCTGGCAGAAGGATCCATCCATCGATTCGATCCCCTCTCCTTCGAGCCATTAATTATCTCCTAATTAATAATTATGCAGGGAGTAGATTGAGGGTTAGAAGATGATGGAATATTCACTCTATCCATTCCTCATCACATGAGGAGTCGTCGGATACGTACTAGATCATGATACTGTAAAGGGTAGATTCATGATTTCCTCCTAAGGGGAGCAAGGATCAATCCGCCCCGTACCTTGCATGCACAGGAATATTTAGGGTGTAGGAGTGGATCTAGCCTGTCGTGTCAAGAAGAGGGACTAGTGGATCAGGTAGAGACGGGTAGATATTCCACTCCCTAGCTACTAAAGGTGGGGGTGGATCCGCGCGCGCATCCACTATACTATACCTTGCTCTATTATAAGGGATAGAAGGCCGAGCGAGTCTTTCTCATCAAGGCATGATGCACTAAGATCGATGGGGTGGATGGCCGAGAAGGCAGTGATCTAATCCCTATATATCCAATATGGCTAGAGGGAGTACTGGATGATTGATCCCTTGCCCAATTAATTAGGATTGGGGATCTACCCTTTTTTCTTATGCAATTTAATTTATTTATTTATTAGTTGAAAAAGTTGCTGAAGTGGCATAAATTAATTGTGCATATAATATTGCAATGATTAATTTGAGACGTATTAATATATGACCTTATCCGGCTTAAGGAAGATTAAATTGATGAAATATAATAAAATCTTCTGTAATTTATTCTCCAGAATTTCATTGTACAATTTAGAGAGCAAGACAAATACAATATAATTTATGATGAGAACTATTTTTAACTGGCCTAGCTATCACAAGAATCAACTGAGCCAAGAGCCCGAGGCAGCTAGACTCAAAGTCCAGCACTTGAGACAGGTTAAAAGGTTCAAACTCTCATTCATTCCTTACTCCTGCAAGTAAAATAACACATTTAAGCTCAAAGTCCTTCCCGTAGGGAGATTTCTCCGATGTCATTATCAGTCTTTATCGTCTATTTTCTTTTATCCATCCTTGTTTTCAATGAAAGAGTTTTGAGAGAAAACTACGTACCTTTTTCATTCCTTTCAGTTCTGGGATGAGATTTCTTGGGCCTTCTGATTAGAAAGACAGGTTACCTTTTTCATCTCGTGCCTTCTGATTTCTATTAGAAGTGTAAGACTCACTCTTATTGTTTACCTTTCATATTGATCTGTAGTAAGACTGTTCATATTCACATATTTAATGAGATTTTATTCTTTCAAGCATCCATTTTGTCAGGGGATCAGATGATTAACCTCCCCTATGCCTTACTTTTTTATATTTGATGAGATCTCTATTTAAAAATTATTGGATTATACTCTTAGTTCGAGAGGAACCATGTATAAGTGTGAATGAGCCTAGGCTCTCTCTTACGAGGTTTCTAAGTCCAGAAAATCTATCCCCATCAATTTGAAAATTTATAATATAAATATTTGATATGATCTGTGTGAAACTCTAGAGTGTGAGCCTTGAACTATTTGATATGCGTTTAGTGTTTTTCATGTGTATCTCACTCCAAATTAGCATACAATTCACATAAAAAAATTCATAAAATTGAGAAAAAGGAAACAAAATTGCCCGAATACTGTTTTAAAAAACGAGAGCCTTTGATCAGAAACCGTCCAAAAAGCTATATGAAATCTGAAGCAACATGAACATATGGTTAAACTTGCCGCCTGCCAGTTTTACTTGATGAATTAGAATTATTGAGGCAGTAAATTAATTAACCTCTCTCTCTCTCTCTCTCTTAATTTCTCTCTCCCTCTGATCTGTATATGGAATCTTTAGACCACGACTCCTAGAGATTCCACGTTTGGACCATTCACGAAAAAGAAGCTATTGACTGAATCAAAGCAAGCGGAAGTGCTAAATCTACTATCACTAATTAATCTGATAAGGCACGTACCCGTGGCCATTACTTCTCCCCCACCCCAATTATCAAGTAGTGCTGATCAGTTCCCAACCATTTACGCAATAGCTAGCTTTATACCCTTCCCCAAGAAAGCAATTTCTTTATTATTAATTCTTTCCTAATTAAGAAAAACAGTACTTGATTTGATTTTGATGATATTGGCTTTACATTGTTAGACGCGGCATGCAGCTCGAGTTTAAGCGGCCGTATATGACCCCTTGAAATCGTCAAAAGCCACTCGTTAGGGATCAGTGAAAGTACGTACGTACGTAATTGCTGGCCCCCTGCCCCTACATACACTACACACAATTTTAATGCACTTTTTTTAAAACAAATATATAGTTGGTCCTCTCACAATAACTTTCATTAGGTCCAGCCATGCATGAGGGCTTAAGCTTAATTAATTAGTACAAATTGATGGTGAGGAGAAATTAGACCAAAACCCAATATATAGCTTATTGATCTCTCTCTCTCTCTCTCTCTCTCTCTCTATATATATATATATATATATATATATATATATGAGCAAAAACTTGTTTAATTATAAAATTACAATCTTTTTCTTTGATCAAAACTAATTTATTAGATCTTAATTAAGGGATGAATTTTAAAATATTCTTCATATTGATATACAAACTTGTATGTATATGGAATTTATTCAGCTTCCAATTAATTATTTTGCTTTGTTAATGTGCGTACGTGATCATCTGGTTGGTATATATAGATATATATATATATCTATAGATAATATGTTAATTAATTCGTTTTTGGGTTTTGGTTTAACCCACATGATTTTCGCCTCTTTGTTCTGAGCAGCTTGAATCTTGAATATTCTGTTGGTCATGAGTATAAATTTATTTATTTATTCATAGATAAGCAGGGCATGATATATGCATAAATTAAGTTGAGAATTGTATGCTTGCGACGTTGACGATCAGCTCCTTTCTCTCATTAATTCTACATAAATGTACGTATAATAAAGAGAAATATATGCGTGTGTGATATATTTTAAAGAAATTAAAGTTTATTTAAATTAATATCTTAATTAAGCTGAAAATGAGCGGTGTACAAATTATTTGTTAATTAGTGTTCGATCGTTTGTGTGAGACAGGTACGCTTGCGTGTTTAAGAGGTATTCTAATTCCTTCCTTTTCAATAGGTATAATAACCTTAATTAATTATACTTGTTTCTTAAAATCTTAAATATTTAACGATTGATTATATATCCTGTAAACAAGTTGGTCTCTCAAAAATCTAGGTTGTTATTGGGAATGATATCTTATATATCCATTAATTTTTAGAATAATCTATATATTTCAGTGTAAATATATTAATTAACAACCAATTGGAAACTTCGACTTCTTTTTTGTTTTTTTTTTAAAAAAAAAATCAATAAAGAAAATCCATATAACCAAATGCTTAACCCAAGAGCCATACTAATTACGTACGCATGCTTTGGGCAAACCAATTGAGAGCTTAATTAGAAACTCTTAATTAATTAAGTTTTAAATTGACACTGGCTAGTACAGCTATATATTCATTACTCGTTTCTTAAAATTTTTAAGAATTTGTATCCAACTTTCTAACATTACAATCTCAATATTACTTCTATACGAATACCAATACAACTAAATATTACATTTTTTACAAATATTAATACAAGTCAACATCTTCTAGACGAATACCAATACAACTCAAACATCACCTAAAAATTCTCAAAACATTTAGAATCCTAAAAATTTCGCCAAAACTAACGTGCCCAGATCTGTCTAATTTAATTTTGAACAGTTTCAGTTATAACTATATTATTATAAGAAATAATTAGGATAGTAGCGGCCACATGCGTTACATAATTTATTACAGGCAGTTGTGGTCAGATCAAGTCATTAAACTTATAAATTCTAATTTGCTGTGGATCGATTTGGTATGTGTACGTTATCTAAAAGATTAATAATATTCCAATTTCCAACTTGTGGTAGGTAGGTGATTTGAAAGTCATTGTCATTGATAGATCACACACATCAGAAAAATCAGATATTGTAACATGCAACTCCATTCCAACTTGTGCTAAAACTAATGAATGGTCACCTGAAAGAAATCTGAAATTTCTTCCCACTTCCCATTATTTTAAGTACTCGTAGGGTCCGTTTGGAGTGTAAAATTTTATACTTTCTAAAATTTTAACATAATAAAAAATTAAAATATAATCTCTCTCTACATCACATCATTACTTTTTACTATAATAAATATTAAAAATCATCTCTCTCTTCATTTTTTAACCAAATTCAGTACCCTAAATTTTAACCTCCCAAATTTTTAACATTAAAACACAAACAGTAGTATTGGTACCATAAAATTAATTACATAGACATTTCCCATTAGACAAATTAATTAAAGAAGACATAACGGAGATTCTCGCGGTCCATTCTCTAACGTAGAAAGTGGATCGAAGAACTTGAGACCTTAAAAAAAAAAAATTAGGTCCTTGTCATTCAACTGTAGTACTGCACGTACGAAACAAAGCATTCCCCGGCCTCGATGAAAAAGCAGAAGGAAAACCGACATACAATGGACGGCGTTACATTAATCAGGGTAAAAGAGAACGGGGTGGGATAAGATTAATGGCCGTATTATATATATCTATAAATATAATACAATCCCGTAACAAAAAAAAAATGTGGATCTAAGATAATAAAAATGGTACGTGCCTCCCTTAGTACAATATTATTATATATACCTATTATATGTCTCTTTATTATTTTAATTGCATAAAATAACGATATCTTCGAATCATGATGACATGTAATTTTCTAGTAACTAGTATACAGTATATGAATGAAATTAACATATATAATGATCATGTTTTCTCAGTGGACCAGAGGCTTAAACAAACTTATGAACTAATTAACATATTGGCCGAGTATTAGTTAAGGTTGAAGTTGGCAGAGAATTGGCTGAGAATCTTTCTATGGGTGGAATTCACCAATGGAATTTTCTTATTCAAAGTGAGGCCCAAACAACATTAATCTGATTAATCTCCCTTAATAATAATATTAATCAAAAGTTGGCGAAAATGGGATTTCGATGTTGCCTGAGAATGTTTTTTTTTTCTTCTAATGGACCCACCAATAGAACGGGTAAGAATTATTTTCCTAGCTAGCTAGGTTGCTTAGTTTAATTCGTTTTCTAAGCTTCCTAGGACGTTACTAGTTGTATACATTAATAAACAACTGCAAAACAAATAAAGGGCCATTCTTTCAAAAAATTGAATTGAACTAATTAAAGGTGAGAGACATCCTTTTCACTGTTCCTTGCTCGTGTACGCAGTTCCTAACCGATTGCCAGCTTTTGTATGAAATGCACCAAATGAGCTGCGGCAGACATGTGGCAAGCACAAAGCTAGCAGATCAACAGGCCGCCTCCAATGTTTGGGCGAAAGGGGAGTTCTATAAATACAGAACAAATTAAAGTACGGAGAATATATCACAGCAATTTTAACGTAGCTTTACTGATATATATGTCATATTAATTGTATGCATTGTTATCAGTCTCTGTCTCTTGAATTTCACCCTCGCTAGAAAACTGAACTGAGGGCATGCATGACGCAGAGCATAAATTGTTGACTTTACTGCACAATATGCGTATTGTGGATGACGATGATAGGCATGTAGAATGAGAAGCCCTGCCCTGGTAAACTTTTTCTTGTGGTCCCTGCTCATGAACAGGAGATTCTGTGGGTGCTTTTAAATGTTTTCCCCGGACGTTAAATAGTGGGAGATTCTTGAGACGCGCACAGGCATAGTTTGTGGCAACAGAAGAATCAAGAAACGAGAACAGTGCCAAAAAGGGGGAACATAACATAGTTCCTTTTCCTATAAGGGAAACACACTGAAGCAGCGACTCTTTCCTTACCACTCTTACCAAATCTCTGTGGTTGGTGTATTGCTCCTTCTGACTCAACGAGAGAGGCATAGCGCAGTGGACATCCTCGATCAACTAGTGTGGTTTAGAAGAGCTTCGACGAAGTAACGTGAGTTGCTTTCTCTTCATGATCCTCAGCTTTGTCACTTTTTTTGGTTTCTACATCTTCTTCATATAACCATGACTGGTTTACGTTAGAAAACGGCAATTTCTCTTTTTTTTTCCTTTTTGTCTTCTCTTCATGTTTTCTATTGTACCTTATTCTTCATAAACTCAACTTATGGTTGGTCTTGACATCACAGCAGTACGAGTTGGTGCTTGCGGGTTTTAAATTACTTTTCTGAAACTTAATTGGAGTCCTCTGCCCAACTTTTGAACCGACGCTGATTTTAGACTTTTTGAGCAATTCAGAAAAGTTTGTCATTTACAGTGAACAAAGAACTTCATGTTTGACAAATATTCAAGCGGGCTGAAGTGTTTTTTTGTGGTTTTCCAACAATCTTAATTACGGAGCTGTAGGAGCTCTTTTTCTTTTCTGAAATGCACTTCTGATTGCAGTTCACAAAAAGAACTTTTGTTGACGATGTTTCTGGGACTCCGACAGATTGGGC
Organism: Myrica gale; assembly: GCA_963930655.1. Taxonomy (NCBI): domain Eukaryota; kingdom Viridiplantae; phylum Streptophyta; class Magnoliopsida; order Fagales; family Myricaceae; genus Myrica; species Myrica gale. The sequence goes on along the minus strand of OZ005606.1, from coordinate 6,828,138 downwards.
TTTGGGATACGGGATACAGGCAAAAGTAATAATATTTCCTGGAACTTCCTCTTTTCGTACTTCATCTTCACGTGCATCGGGTCGTGAATCTTCGCAAAGGCTCTGTTTGATATGGAAATAGAAAGGAAACTCAACATGGAATATGGTGCCTTTACGTCCAATTCTACCACTTATGGAAACGTCACTGACAACAGCATGGAAATGGATTTCATGGATGAACTTTTGTTTGATGGATGCTGGTTGGAGACCACTGGTGGGTTCAACCTGTTGCCCCCGGGTCCCTTGGCGTCGCGTGCTCTCAATGACCCGTCGCATTATTATTTGCCTCCATTGGATTCTAACCCTGGTAGTCATCTTATAAGTATCAGCCATCACCAGCAAATCTTTCAAGAAGAGACTGAAGGAACTTTTCCTGAATCTGAAGGTATTCTAGTAGAAGGTACTGAACTTGGCAGAAGATGGTGGATTGGGCCGAGGGCCAATCCCGGCCCTTGTTCCTCAGTGAAAGAGAGACTGATGTTGGCCATTGGATACTTGAAAGAATGTACGAAGAACATGAATGTACTTATTCAGATATGGGTGCCTATTAGGAGAGGAGGCAGATATTTCCTTACCACTGATGACCAGCCATACTCCATAGGTCCTAATTGCAAGAGCCTTGCAAACTACAGGAATGTGTCTAGAGCTTATCAGTTCGCAGTTGAGGAGGATCTAGAGGAATCGGCTGGGTTGCCTGGTCGGGTTTTCTTAGGGAAGTTGCCTGAGTGGACACCTGATGTTCGTTTCTTCAAAAGAGATGAATACCCACGCATTGGCTATGCACAGCAATATGATGTTCGTGGCTCTCTAGCCCTTCCTGTTTTCGAACGAGGCAGTGGAAATTGTTTGGGGGTTGTCGAGATTGTGACAACTACACAAAAGATCAGTTATCGCCCAGAACTTGAAAATGTCTGCGAAGCTCTTGAGGTACTTCTTCTTCTTCTTCTTCTACTTCTACTTTTGTTTTCTTTTCCCTCCCTCTACTTGTTCTTGCTCCTCTTTTTAAATAAAATATCCATGAAATTAGCACTCTGGACATCATACTGTTTTTTTGGCAGAGGAGCTATATATTGAGTTTTCAAAAAAAAAAAAGGTATTAAGCCAACCGGTTATAAACATTCTTCTCGTGATTATGAGTTGGTATGAATTTTCCAACCAAGATGTGCACAATCTACATTATAAATCCACAAGCACTAACATTATTTTAGCTCCTTTTCTGTTTGAAGATACCATTACAAGCCATCCTTGATTGCTGTCAGCTCCAACTTTGTTTCCTTGTTCCATAATGCAAATTATATATATTTGCGATATAATATTATATGATCATAACTGTTACCTTAAAATAATAACTTTCAAGAAGGAAGTTTATGCTCTCTATATCGTGCGAGAATCCATGAGCATCTTTCCGGGTTTTTGTTATTGGATAGTACGACAACAGTGACAATATATGCTCTTTCCAGTTAGGTTGTCCATTCTTTGTACATTATACCTCAACCCTTTGAACCGCTCAGCTTTTGTTACTTATATATATATATATATATATATATATACCAATTATCTCTAGCCTTCTCTCTTTCCCTATACTTTGATTATGGCTACGTTTAAGTTTTTGAATGAATTTATGTTGCGTTGACTCTCATGTTCCTTTTTGTTAAATTAATATTCTATTCAAAGACAACCTAAATTAAGGCTCCAATATTGTGTTAGGGCTTTGCTGATTCCATTAGACTGTTTTGTGTGTAATAATGGTCGCATTCTGTGTAATTCTTTTAGTGCCACTCTGGTTGCCTTCTCGAGCTTGTAATTGAGGTTTTTGAACCTCCTTAAACTAATTAATGAGATGAGATGTTATGACTTAAAATAAAAACAACATCAATGCAAACTTCTTCCCTCATGTTATATTCTCACGAGCTATTTGATCTGCAGGCTGTTGATCTTAGAAGTTCCCAATTCTTAAGCCCTCCAGGTGTAAAGGTGAGAGAATGGTATCCTTTACTGATATACTTTTGAGTATCTAAGCATTGGAGTTCATAGTTAACATCTTTGATCTGTTTCTCTTAATTAGGCGTATGACGAGTTGTACCAAGCAGCATTGGCTGAGATAGTAGAGGTTTTGGCATCTGTTTGCAAGACACATAGATTGCCTTTAGCTCTAACTTGGGCTCCTTGTCTCCAACAAGGTAAAGTTGGATGCCGGCATTCAGATGAGAATTATGCTCATTGTGTTTCAACTGTGGATACTGCTTGCTTTGTGGCGGATCTGGAGGTTTTGGGTTTCCATGAGGCATGCTCCGAGTATCATTTGTTTCGAGACCAGGGAACTGTTGGGACTGCATTCACCACAACCAAACCATGTTTTGCAACTGATATAACTGCCTTTAGCAAGACAGAATATCCTCTCTCTCATCATGCAAGGATGTTTGGGTTGCGTGCTGCTGTAGCAATTCCCCTCCGAAGCATCTATACAGGCTCAGCTGATTTTGTGCTGGAGTTTTTCTTGCCTAAGGATTGCCAAGACGCCGAGGAACAAAAGCAGATGCTCAACTCATTATCCATTGTATTACAACAGGCTTGCCGGAGTTTACATGCTGTCATAGACAAAGAAGTTGAAGAAGAAGAAGAAGTCATATACCCAGTTAAGGAAGTGGTGGTTGGTTCAGATCTTAGAATTAAGAAAGAAGAAACTCATAAATCGGGATCTTCTCCTCTCAAAGAAGCCTCTCCGAAAGAGTCATCATGGATTGCCCATATGATGGAAGCCCAACAGAAAGGCAAAGGTGTCTCTATCTCATTGGAGTATCAAGAAGAAGAACCTAAAGAAGAATTCAAGGTGACAACCCACTGGGATACCACTCAGGGGGTATCACGCAACGCGCAGGCATTTTCAGAATTTGGGCAACTTCAACAAAGTTCTGGATCCAAAGGTAGTGCTGATGGAAGTGGAGATTCCTACTCTTATGGAGGACGGCGCTCATCAGGTGGTAGAAAAGCAGGCGAGAAGAGGAGGACCAAGACAGAGAAGACTATCAGCTTGCCAGTTCTCAGGCAATACTTTGCAGGGAGCCTAAAAGATGCTGCTAAAAGTATTGGCGGTAGGAAACTATTTACCATCACTGTCACTAGCTACTTGTTTTTAGCATTCATTTCCCGTGATATATATTATTAAACTGGGAAGGATAGATAGGATTCGTTTCACTTTAGTAACAAACTGAGGCTTTCTGTACTGTAGGCTGTAGCTTAAGTTCTGCTGTAGAGAATCCCTAACTGCATGCATTCTTTAGAAACTGGATCACGCCTAATTTTCATAAGAATAATTAATTCCTAGTATCGCATGCGTATAATCCAAAGCTCAGGCATCTGTAAGCTAGCTAATTATAATCGTGGATGGTGATTACAAGTTGCAGCTATGCATCTTTTATTGGATGTTCCTTAGTTCTTAAGTGTCTTTGAAACCAACAAAGAAAAGCTCTTCTTTTCTTTTCTTTTCTTTTTTTCCTTTTTCTATTGAGCAATTCTGTATAATTAATTAACCATTCTTAGTTGCTCGAAGCTTGCAGCACGCATGCATCAGTTAATTAAATGAGACTTGTCAACCCCACTTTATTCTTATTCTTTCTGTATACATAATTCTTTTTAATTTTTTGTCTCATCTTTTACCTCTGGAGTGGGAGGTCCGAGATCATTGGCATCTATCTTTCATGACTGTTTTTACAATTCATCCTTATAAACAAAAGCACTAGTTTTCTCATAGCAGCTTCTTTCGCTTGCAGTGTGCCCCACAACTCTGAAACGGATATGCAGGCAACATGGGATTACACGATGGCCTTCTCGAAAGATCAAGAAGGTAGGCCACTCTCTAAGGAAACTCCAAAGTGTGATCGACTCGGTCCAAGGAGCCGAGGGTGCTATTCAAATCGGCTCTTTCTACACTAACTTCCCCGAATTGAGCTCCCCTGGGACTAGTTCTTTCTCGTCAGTGAAGATGGCCGACACCTCAAAGCAATCAAATCCTATCGGGGAGGCGGGATTATTTAGCCATGGGTCCAGCACTCCATCCAAATCTCCACCTTCTTCATGCAGTCAGAGTTCTGGTCCCAGTATCTTTTGTGCCACTGGAGCAAAGCAGCATACAACCACCGTCAATGCTTTGAGCAGTGGAGATATTTTAATGCGAGAGAATGCTGGTGGGGTACTAAATATGGCTTGCAGTGATGCAGACTTTCACGCCTTGAATCAACATGAACCGAACCTTCTCCAGAGAGCCGAAAGCCTCAAGTCGTTTGGCGGGCTTCCTGGTCTGGAAAACCTACCCGTCTTACCAGAAATAAGTAGCCAGAATTCGCGAGATGGTGGTGCTTTTAAAGTTAAAGCTACTTTTGGTGATGAAAAAATCCGGTTCAGCTTGCAACCAAATTGGAGTTTCGGAGATTTGCAGCTAGAGATTGCAAGGCGATTCAATCTAGACGACATCAGTCGAGTCGATCTCAAGTATTTGGACGATGATCGTGAGTGGGTTCTTTTGACATGCGATGCTGATCTTCATGAGTGCATAGAATTATTCAGAGCATCTCAAAGCCACACTATCAGACTCTCCCTTCAGCCTGCTTGTAATTCGAATCTCGCAAGTCCCTTTGGTAGCAGTGGCCTTTCTTGAACACCTTCACCAGTTTCTGTGTACGTAGCCAACTCATGCTTTAATTTTAAGGTTTAGAAGGACATTAGCTAGGGCTTATTCATGGATTCTGGTTGGAAGTTGTTAGGGCAGCGGCTTGTCAATTGGTACTGGAGACTGTTGATGATTACGAACATTATTAATCTGTTAATTTCCATGTTTAGCTTTTAGTCCATTGGATCCTTTATTTTTATGGGGCTAATCCATTGGATCTTATTCTGAAGATCAATGGGTACTACTAGATGGAATAAATGAAAAACTCTAAATTTATTAGGACCCTTTTAAGTAGCTGGGCTTAGCATGAATGTGTTATTGCATTAACTAGTTATTGGTTTTCTTTTATCAGAAACTCATGACACTTCTATTAATCACCCAACAAAAAAAAACAAGTGACGATCGAGGGATCGGTTCCCCCATAAGACCACGTACACAATGTCAGGAAAATGCTTACTAACATCGGAGTAGCCTCCAATCATAAACTGAGAGGCAGGTCATAGAGCAAGCTGATGCGACAAACGGTTCGCACTTGATCTATGAACAAATTAAAACTAAACAAAAAAAAAAACTACAGAATTATGAATATATATCTTCAATCCTTTCGGAATGTGCCATTCCTCTCACTGTGGATAATTCCATAGAGCTTTTATTATAACTAATCTAGACATGCATTCCTGAATCCTCTATTGATCGCGCCCTTGAATGCCCAAATGTGCTTAACAACTGCTTCACCGACAAGTGGATCAGTAGTTGGATGTTTCTGGACCTTAGCTCCCACCACATCCGGCCACTAGGTGATTTCAGATTACCACCGCACCCACTGCAAAACTATCTCAATAGCCGTATCAACATTTACCTTCACCACTCCAGTAGGAGGTGGAGTCCATATAGCAGCTTTCACACAATTTTTCTTCGTACGGCCCAGGCAGTAAAATGTTAACCTCACTGAGCTTTTTAATCCCCCAATTAATTGGAGTATATAAATCCAGACCCCCCATCATGAGCAGTCCTGTTTCTTGTGAACCAAATCATATCAAAAGTATTCAAGGCAAATAGCTGAAAATGGCGTTGCTCATCCAAAGGAATTCACGAACTTAATTTGGCTTAGCCAAAGCATCATTTTTATTCAATCTAGTATAGACCTGACATTTAGAGCTGTGATGTCACAGGCCAAGGAGATTAATCCCGCCAAATAATCTTGCTAATTAACCAAACACTGTAAATATAGATGTTGTAAAGTTTCAACAGCAACGTCCCCACAAAACAAGCACTGGACGTCATCCTCTGTTCTACATACAATTCTTTCAACGATTCTGCCTTTATAGGGGAGCATATCCCAAACTAATTTCTATAACAATAGTTTCAGTCGTTCATGAACCTTCAGCCGCCACAAAAAAATTTCAGTGTTCGTGCTCAGGGGATATTGGGACTGTTCTTGAATCTTCACTAACTCCCGATACATCGATTTTACAAAGAAGACGCCAGAATTCTCTAGGGTCCAAATAAGTTCATCACCTTTAATGGACAATGAAATTTGCAGGATAGCTTCCACAGCGATCTTTGCAAGGATCGGGTTCACTAACTCTGCAATATGAAAAGTAGACTTTCCATGACAAGGGCCCTCAGTTGGGCTGGACAAAGAACCCAGTTCAGAGTCAGTATTATGTGAGAACCCAGTTGGGCCTATTGGTCTGGACACTGAGTTATGATCGGCAACCAAACCATTATTAATGAAAAATACGTTTTCTGTAAACATGTCCTTGTATACTGATATGGCACATTAGGCCATGTGCCTGCCTCACAAAATTTTTGTTTTTTATTTAGATACAAAAAAAATCCACACCAAACAAGAACCAAGAAAAAAAAGGCAACCCAGGGGGTCTTTCCCGCTGTGGAAGCTTGGGAGAAAGTTAATGGGGATGGGACCCTCAATGAGCGAGGAAGCTGCGCATAAACATGTGTATTCTTCTTTTTTTTAGTCAAGTTTCCAAAGGAAACCGAGATAAGTACAGGCCAAGTAGCAAACAACAAAGCTACATATCATACTGAGTAATACGAAGGGAGATTCTGTCTAGCGAGATGAGCCCCAAAATGGCTTTTCAGCTGCACATTTTGCCAAAAGATGCGTCATCCTGTTAGATATCCTTGGAATCCACTTTAGTTGCTAGAATTTGTATCGACTAAGGAATTCTTGAATCTGTTTGACATACAGTGCAATGTGCCAAATAGAGCATGTGGATGACGACTGAACCGCATTGCAGAGTATTAGTGAATCACATTCAAAATAGATCTGAAGCCAACCCTTAACTGAGGCCTGTTTCATTGCAGTTAGCACTGCACATGCTTCTCCAAGCAAGGGGTTCACAGCCTCAATACGTTCCGTACTAACATAATAAAGGGAACTTTGACTGTCTCTACAAGACATTGCCATGAAAGACCCATTAGATCTAACTGCTACATCTGTATTAATCTTCAGCAAACCTGGTTCAGGAGTTGTCCAAACAGTTTTGCTATGTTTGTCTACCTGCTCTCATGCCAACAAATGATCGTTAACTCAAGCATGAATGTTTGGGTTAGACGTTATAAACTCATAAATGGAATCGAGATTGATGGGACAACCAACAAAACCATTACGTTTCCCTTAATGGAAAGTGTCCACATGTTTTGGTATGAAATATTATTGTTATCCCAAATGCACGTGTTGAATTTTCATATCATCAGGACTAAGACAAACTCTGTAAGAAATTCCAAAACTCCAACCTCTTTGATGGTTTGCATAATTAACTATGCTGCAAAATCTCAGGTTATAGCTATGGGAAACCATAGTCAATCCCGGTGCCTTTATGTTTTTTTTTTCTAGATCATGTTCCCAACAAGGAACCGAACAACTGACCAGGCGAAAAAGCCAGCGGGATCCAAAACAGGATCTGTAGAAGCCACTATATGCTTCATGCTAGGCAGGGGGAGCGGTGACCGGACACGGTAGATAAAATACCAGGACCTAAACTTGCCAGCAAATATGCACCACAACCCGATATAGTAAGCCCAAACAAGGACAGCAAAAGATCCAACGAGGGATCAGAAAAGCTCACGCAGGAGCCGGACACAAAACAACACAGACAACATAAACAAACAACACAGACAAACCACAACAAAACCTAAACAAACCTAAAAAACACAACAGCAGCAACAACAGCAAAACGGACACAAAACATCCCGGTGCCTTTATGTGTTTTCTAGTGTTTCCAAGCCAAGTGTCCTCTAGGAAGTTTACAATTGTAGTAGATACACAATTGTGGCAATGTAGTTACCAAGACATGAAACAATCCTGGAGAAACTCTATAACCGTTCATAGTTACTAGAATTGCTATGGTATCTCCATAATTGAAATAAGAAGGATGAGAGGGAAACCTTCCTCAAACGGCACTGCTCACAGTCATACAAGGGCCGGAATTCTCTTTGACTGAAACAGGTAACAAAACGGAATGCATGGTAACAAAAGCTAAAGTAAAGACACCATCAATCAGAGCACAAATTAAAGGGAACAACAACCAAAAAGAAAGTAAATTTATAGTCTCCTACTCAAATAAATAGATATCTTAAAGACTGATCATACATATTTGAAGTATCAAATCCCTCCGCTCCAACAAAAGCGATATGACACACAACCTGCATAAATAATTGAATAATTGAGCATCTACTAATTACATGATTGAATAGAAACTACTTAAAAGAAATGCGGAGTTATGTAACCAATCAAAAAGAGAGACTCTTTCTTCTTTATTTGGTGCATTTGAGAGTCTGATGTGACGATTGATTAAAACGCTTACTAACTTATTGATCTTGAGCTATCTTAAAAACAGCAAAGAATAATTTATAGGGGATCTAAGGGATCCGAATCGATCCGTGGCGTGAACACCCCAAAAATTATGAAGATCGTTACCGAAAATATGCAAATGAGTTGCAGAGAATGAGAGCTTGAGAATGTTCTTTCACCGAATTCCATTGGCGAGCTAACGATCGAGTCCGAGAGAGACAGGATTGTTTCAGCAGGAGGGAGGAGTTTATAATCGAATCGCCTTTAGTTATTACAACGAAAAGGCTCGTTACCAAAAAGTCATGAAATGGCATCGTGTATGACTTGCGAAGACGACATGCTTCGTCTTTACAAATTACAAGTCAATCACGGATCGATTTACTCTTTTTTTTTCTTTTTTTTTTGTTAACTGACACACCCTTATCATTAAAGGATGGAGCAATGACTAATGAGACTCGAGGCTGTGTCTAAAATTTTAGGGTTGTTAAAATTTTAGGTATTGTGGTTGATGAAAAAGTGAAGAGAAAGTAAAAAAATTGGTGAAAAAATGTATAGAAATTAATGAAAAAGTGAAGATAGTGAGTGTTTTGTAATGATGATAAAATTTTCGGTGACTAAAATTTTGTTACGCAAACAGAGCCTCGAAAATATCTCTTTTTCATTTTAGAGTGTATAAAATATTTTAATAAACCAAAGACTTCCCCGTTGCAACGTGCTATCATTATACAATCAAAATATTTTTAAAGAAATATTTATAATTAAACAACAAAATCTCAAAATTTGTACACCATCCAACACATTTTCACATCAATTTTAATAATTTTTAATAAATAAATCTCTAAATATTAGTTCTCCGTACCTTTTTAACAAACTTCAATAATAATCATTCTCCAATGAAATATTTTTTTGAAACTTTTTCATTAAAAGTTAAATTTCAAAATTTTCTCTTAAAAATTTAAAGAATCCGACGTACACGTGTGAATTCCGTCAATAGTAGTATTCCATGGATTGAGAGGGGAATACTTCCTTCTGTGAGATCGTAGAGGGTTGAATCTTCTAAACTGCGTGCACAGAAGTTTGGACCCGGGTGGACTTTGAGAGCTTCCCATTGAGTTTTTTTTTTAAGCAAATATATAAAACAATCCCACCAAAAACAAAGTCAAGGAGGGACGGAGGATTATCAGAATACAAAATATCAAATGGAATACAACGAGAAGGAATAGATCCTTTCAAATTTTCGAAAACAGCCAATTTTGCTACATTGTGAGCTAAAAGATTCCTCTCTCGCCGAACGTGAGAAAATGATCAGCTAACATGATCTTCCATAAAAGCTTTAATATCACGGATAATAGGAGCAATGGACCAATCCAGGGAATAATCCAATGGGCTAATATCTCCCTCAAACACAACTAGAGGATAAGAAAGAAGGCAAGCCTCCTGAACAACGAGAATAGCTACTCGAGCCTATCCCATAAGGAGAGAACCGGGAGACGATCTCTTTGCCCACGCCAAGAGTAGCAACCATCACTGTTTCGACAAACAACAACTAACATCGAACAATCGGATCTGATGGCGACATCAAAATTGAATTTCCAGAAATTACCGCAGGAGGAGACCACGCGACAGGCATTGCAGAAGGCTTAGCAGACCAAGCAAGAGAATGCTCCAAATAGAGCCTATGAATACGCCAAATAATAGTCTCAATATCATCTCTTTTCCTGATGAATGATTTGGTTACGAGAAAACCAAATGACATCCATAAGGATAGCCCCATACCGAATAAAATGATCGGCTTGTCTTCTAAAATCCCAAGGAGGGCAATCGGATCTAACAGAGCAGAAATCCAATCTTGGATAGTGAGGCCAATAGAACTCTGTGTCGGTAAACCCCAAGGAGACTCTCGCCAGGCTAAAACAGCTTGGAGGTAATAGAAGAAAATATGCTCAAGGGATTCGTCAGAAAACACAAAGCGAATTGGCAGGACTCATAGGAAGAGTACGACGAAGAGCAACTTTGCAAGGCAGTATATTGGAAGCAACCTTCCAGATGAGCATCTGGAGTCTATCTTGCAAATTCAGATTCCAAATATTCCTCCACAGAGGAGTCGAAGTCGCATGCGAAGGAGAAGAAGAGAACAACAAATAAAGTATAGGCAGATTTAAGCGTGAAATTGCCTTTGTTATCCGGAAACCAAATAAGGCGACCAGGAGAAAGAGAGGTCGGCAGATGAATACCAAGAATAACATCAGCATCATGTGGACAAAAAAATGCCGAACCTTGTCAACATCCCAAGAGCTAGTACCAGGAATAATAAACGGATCCCTGTGGGGAAGCCAAGGATCCAACCAGGTTCGCACTTCGTTATCAGAGGAGATTTGGAAACAACGGCCCTTGCAAAAATAATCACTCAATTGTTCAATTCCCTTCCAAACCCACGAGGGAGAGGCCACACTTGCAGAATCCCATACAAATTGGGAGGACAGGTATTTAGCTCTGAGGACCACAATCCATGGTTTAGACGAATCAAATGGATAGCCCAAGCTAATTTCAACACCAAGGCTCTGTTTATATCCCACATCTGACGAAGACCCAGCCCCCCTTCAGATTTGGGAAGGCAGATAGCTTCCCATTGAGTTACAATCTCACAATCTGTAGACATGCAAGGAGTCATCTTCAATGGTTAGCCTCTTACGCCAAGTTTTGCAACCTCAATCGCAGCCAGATATGCAGCCGTTGCTTCAGCAATTGTGGTGGTTGTAGTCTGGTAATTTTCATCCAAGACGGGTGACAGGGCCCTCCAAGTTGTTCCAGACTAACGCAAGCATGGAGAAAAGAATGATAGTGGTTTGTTTGAAAGTAGACATTCAGCAAGTTCATTTGCTACACTACTGTGAAGAGGATGGATGCTCAGTGAATATCGTTTCTTTTACTCCTTAATACTGTGAGCTAGGCAATAATAAAATCTCTCAATGGAGATGGAAACTGTCATATGAGGAATTCTCGAAATTCCACCAAATTGGGTCCCAAGATGATATCCAACCTTTGGTTCCCAGCTTTTCAAAACTGACAAAGTTATAGTTACATAATTACAATTTCACTGCTACCATACGCATTCAGTTGATAAAGCTCACCACTTGGATGGTAATATTCATTGCAACTTAGAAGAGATCACACAATTTTGACAAAAAATGAAGAGAACATTTCTTTTTCTACGAGAGACAATCGCCGTACAAGCGAAGACCTGTGCTTATATGCAGCAGTTCATCAGAGTCACCTCACTAGTGGAGAGTGTTGGTAGGCTGGACTTCCATCCAGTCTCGGATGAAGTGGAGAACGATGGTGCACAGGCTGCTGGCCCTGTCGGGGAGCCCTTGGATAAGAAGAACGAGTTCTAGGCTCCCTTGGTCTTTCATTGGCAGCTTCAATCCGTTCCAGTGTCTCCAAAACTTCTTTCATTGATGGTCTATGTTTTGGTTCAGGTGCAAGACATTTTAGGGCAAGCCGAGATATATGGAATGCAGCTTTGGATGGATATTTTCCCTCTAACCGGGAGTCCATAATTTCTTTCAACTTTCTTCTTTCTGATAGATATGGTTTAATCCAATCCACTAGATTATGTCTCCCACTTGGACGATTTGTATCAAGTGCCCTCAGGCCGGATAGTATCTCGACCAAAACAACACCAAAACCATAAACGTCGCTCTTTACGTAGAGATGTCCTGTTTAATCAGCACAATTTAATGTCATGGCACAGCTTTTGTAAGGATCAAGGTTAAGTGGAAGGCATTTTGCCAGACCAATATCAAAGAACTTAGTGTGGCACAAATGGCTCTAAAAGTATCGGAGTTCCAAAAGGTTTCCCAAAAATAATACCTGTGGCAACATACTCGGGAGCAGCATAACCATACGTGCCCATTACCCGTGTTGTCACATGTGATTGACTGGCTGATGGACCCAATTTTGCCAAGCCAAAGTCCGATATCTTGGCCGTGTAGGACTGCAACAGAACTGGTAGTTAGAACAAGTGCAAAAACATTTGTTTCTAAAAAAATCTTAGGAGTATATGCGAATTGAAGTAACAATGGTATCTTTTGAATATAAGACATGCTTTTTTTCACCAATGCCTTTTACCCTATTTTTTTTTCTTGGTAAATGGACACTGATTAAAAACTAAACCATCCAGAGACCGTCAAGGTCTAAGGAATTGTTCGGGAATACAAGAAGGAAAAATAAACCCAAAGCGCTGTCTATCCTACTTTCATGATATGGCGGATCAGGTTAGAGGGGTGAATCAAAAAGGGACAAAAATTGCAAAGGCTGGCTGTGAGAACAAGATGAAAAGATGATATGATAATCACTGAGCAAGCAATATTAGCAATTTATATTCAATCTATCTCTTGTAGAGTGGTAGTTATTAACATTCCAGGTAGAACTATACCCCATCAAGAAGTATATTGGAAGCCTTGAAGTCTCTGTAGATTACTTGCTTATCAGAAGTATGCAAAAAAGCCAGGCCCCGAGCTGCTCCTATTGCAATCTTAAGCCGTATATCCCAATGAAGTGGCTGAACAGCTGAGCCCCCTGCACAGATAAAACGATGTACCGTCTGGTGAACCAAGCAAATTTCTCTAGTGTATGACAATGACATTTGTGAAGAGCACTTTGCTTGCACATATGGACATGAAGACTAGAATGTACTTCATTTCATAAGCCTTACTTCCAAAAAGATGGTTTTCTAGGCTGCCCTTCTGCATGAATTCATAAATAAGGAGCAACTCTTTGTCCTCCCAACAATATCCCAACAGCTTGACAAGGTTAGGATGGGAAAGCCTTCCCAAGAAGTTCACCTCTGACTGCACCAATAAATTACCATTGAGATAAGCATACAGGTCTAAAACTAAGACATCTAGCCCAACTCCAAATAATATGTCTGTGTGTGTGTGTGTGTGTGTGTGTGAGAGAGAGAGAGAGAGAGAGAGAGAGAGAGAGCTGTGATGTAGTTTAGAACCTCAAGTACTCTAGCTTTATCTGACAGAACTTGCTGTCAAGTTATGGTATTTAGGTTGCCTATGTATCTTCTGTCTCTAATCAGACTAGTTATCGAAGCTAAGCACTGACTGCAGTGATTAAGTTAAGCCACAAATCCCTTTTGTACCTCAGGTCGAGTAGCAAAGAGGAACTGTAGCATTTCAAGTTCCAATCTAAACTGAATCGCAGCTTACTTTGAATTCCATTACAGTGTTTTTCCTGTGTTTTTTTGGGTGTCTTCAGTTCTGTACATAACTAGCTGATGATATTACACACCAAAGAAACTAACGAACAAAATTTAAGTCTATAGTTTTAATTATCCTTCCTGCTCTACCCCCAAGGGTTTGGTGTGGTGGTAAGGTTTCGGCTTGGGTTCTAACATGTCCCAAGTTCGAGCCCCAACATCCCCATTATCGCCCTTGACTTATCTGCTCCCTGGGTTGTGGGGTCGGTTCAGTGGGCCGGGGTTTGTACTTCAGGGTTGGGCCAAAAGGGTCCGGCTTTGGGGAATTTCCTCGTCATCAAAAAAAAAATTATCCTTCCTGCTCAACTACATTCTTATTGGTCTTCTTTTTTGTTCTTGTGTTAGTGGAGAAACCTCCATATTCACTTTCAGCAGTCACAGTCACAGTTTGTGCTCTAAAATAAACACATCTAAACGAGGGCGTAGTTTTTTGTTTTCCTCTCCTTTTCAATAAAAGCGCTAAGAGAGAACATTAAATTGAAGAGAAAAGGATGAAGCCCAAGATAGGAACAACAAGCATGGTAAAAGTCCAACCGAATAGATCTAAAGGAATCCAAACACGTGAATTTTCGAACTCTAAACTTTTCTCTCAAGTTTAGTAGAAGGACCTGCCACTCCTGAAATCCTTGCAAGCTCTCGGAGTTCAATTTCTTGACTGCAATTACTGTACCGCTTCCGCTCTTGGTCTGCCACTTGTCTTCAAGCCAACCCTTGAAGACCTTTCCAAAGCCTCCCTCACCAAGAACTGTATCAGCTCTAAAATTCTTGGTTGCAACCTTTAATTCTGCGAAACCAAATATCCTTAGGTTTGGTGAGGGCAAGATCTGCCCACCTGGATAAATCTCATCGCCGCCGGGTGCCGAGAAGTGGCTGTTTGCAGAGATGCTACTACTCCCAGAAGTAGTTGCGTTGCTAGTGGTCTGAGATATCGCTGTCGGAACACGGAACACCCAAACTATTAGTGTGATATGACATAAATCGAACGAACAAAAAGGGGACTTTGGTGTCGGCCATCTGTCGAATTGCATGAAAATCAAATTTTATGGAAATGAGAGAATTTAAAGCTAAAACAACATGGAGAAAGTGAAGAATCACAGTTTTCACGTTGTAATGCCAGATCAACATACTTCAAAACCAAAAGTCAAGCGAAAACTTCAACTCTATATATGACTCAACAAATTAGGAACACAAGAACAACAACAAAAGAACTCATCTAAGAAGAAAAACATACATCTTTCTGGAACGTGGCTACCTGAACTGAGATTGGTAGGGGTGCTTGAAATTGGGTTACTAGGCGGAGAACCCCAACAATTCCCCATCGGAAACTAGCTCCTCCCCCTTATGTTGGAGCTAGCTACACAAGAAGGGGTTGGATCTGTTGTGGCTCAAGTTCCTTTCCGGGTATTGATGACGGTTTGGTCTTCTTTTCAACTCCTCTCTGATTTGAACAATCTTTCTTGAACGACCACTTAATGGGTTTTTATTTTTCTGAAGAGTTATCTCCCCTTCCCCTCTCAAAACCTCCGACTCTGACTTCTGTGTCTTAAACTGTTCCTTGATGCCAATAGACAAGTCACATGCAACCTCCAAAAGCATAGACAAAAAATGCAGCCTTCTACAGAAATGAAATCAGATAAAAAGTCTTACTGAGACAAATTTTGGTCAGTGTAAACAACGAAAATGGTTAATAGCTTCGCGGGTGATGCAGACCGAAGAGTTTTTCAAAGTCAACTACCGTGCTAGAGGGACTAGTCAAGTCAGAAGGAAGAAACTCAGTTCAACGCCCAGTTTTCTAGCCTACGATATAATACTATTAAGTTTTTTTTCTGAATATATAATACTATTAAGTTGATGACAGCTTGCTCTGTTTTCTGAAATCGTGTTCTCTTTACCAAAAACGACAAGCAAACGTTGCTCCACATGAATCGGGCAAATTTCCATATTCTCTTACAGCCAATAAGGGAGCTTACTTTAGAAAAAAATAATAATAATAAGGGGAGACCTTACCGCTAATCTCCATATTTATTGGTTGTTTTTTTTCTTTTTTCTCAACGACGTGATTCTTCTGTTCAATCCGCCATCCTCTGTTACTCGGTTTTCTTGGTCCATATATTTTGCAGATGTGAAAACTCCTACGTGTTGGCTTGCCCCCACAAGTATGTACGGGGCAATTTCCTTTTTGACTGACTACCTACCATGGTTCGGTAATCATCTTCCTTTTTCTTCCGTAATCTTCAAAGAAGCCTATGAAAATGGAAGTTCTCATCTTTAATTGGGGTGGGACCCTGGTTTAAACTTTTGTAACGATGCTTTATTTTATAGTCGCATCGTGGGTTAGCAGGAAGCCTACCCTTTGACAATGCAGCCCGTCTTCCACGACATGTTTGTTTTGCGGTCAGAAAAGAACACAACCCATCGTGCCAGTCTTGACCAAATCGAAAAACCCCCCATCTTGAGTGTGAACCTCGACTTCTAGTGAACATTTAAAATGTTCTCATCTTTAATGGTTATGAGTAACTTAAGACGAGTTCGGGTGAACATTTAAAATAGGCATCAGCTTAGGAAAGGTAAAAAAAAAAGTTCAATTGGTGACAATTTTTTTGTCCACTAATAAGATTCACAGGAAAAGAGATTACCTTTCATCAAAAGGAAACTCGGGGATAAGAGGAAAAAAAAAAAGAACCCAAAAAAAATACAGAAAGAGATATTATGAGAAAAAAAAAAAGATTACCTACAGTTGGATTATTAGTAATAACATATCTAAATATATATATATATACAATAAAAGAATTGAGTAATCTTGATGTAATTCATTTTTCATAGGTGCTACTAACTTTTTGAAGACACTTTAAGGGTAAAGAGTTTTTGGTCAGTAATTGTTCGGTATGTGTAGGACTGAAAAATTGTACAAATCTTCCGAATTAATATGCGTTTGTTTTGTAAAATTTTATAATTCTTAAAATTTTAACATAATAAAAAATTACAATATAATCTCTCATCATCACATCATTACTTTTTACTATAATAAATATTAAAAATCATCTCTTCATTTTTTCACCAAATTCAACACCTTAAAATTTTACTTAATTACCTTACAGGTCCCTGTGGTATCCAACTTTTACAAAATAATCTATGTGGTATGACTTTCAACAAAATGGTCATTGTGGTATAGTTTCGAGACAAATTAGTCCATGTGGTATGAATTTCAACAAAATGGTCTCTGTGGTATAGTTTTGAAACAAATTAGTCTCTTTGTCCAATTGTCGTAAGAGTGTTGTACATGCCACATCAGCATCATTCACGCGTTGACACGTGTTTCTATCCAAATCACGAGTGATATACTTTTTTTAGCTAGTAGAATTAGTCTCAGCCTCAACCTCACTCGATTGGTTTGATCCAGGATGGCTGCTGACGTGCCAACGCGTGAATGACAAGTGGCATATACAACTCTCCCGTTAAGTTGGTAACGACAGTTTGACGGAGGGACTAATTTGTCTCAAAACTATACCACAAGGACCATTTTGTTGAAAGTCATACCACATAGACTATTTTGTAAAAGGTGGATACAACATAGACCTGTGAGGTAATTAAACCTTAAAATTTTAACAAAGTAACACACATATACGTATAAACTGTCAGGACATTCGTTGAAAAAGAAGAAACGTGTACTAATCCATCATTCGTTATTTTTGCATAGCTTGAAGAGTTAAACCCACCGCGTGACTAGTAATGGACGAGCACCATGAGATATAGACTGGTCCAAGAATTCCATATTCAGAAACCCAACAATCCCGTCTCGCAAGAACCGTGTGATTGATAACTCTAATTTCTTCCTTCGGCAGCTTTTGCGCTTTTCTCAAGGCGGTCGACAAATTCACTTTTTGTTTCTTAAGAGTTTTTGCTGTATCAAACATTGATCACCAACACAAGGGGAGAAAGTTCTGTTTGTCTCATCGGCAATGTTGACTCAAGTCCAGGAAACGGAAAATCCGAAGAAAATTCTGTTTGTTTATATAACAGGGAATTATAATATAAGCTACAAAGAAATTCTTCCTAGACAATGGTTTCCAATGTTACAAATGAAACCTTTTTGCTTGTGAGCCTAAGAATCAGAATACATTAATCTGTACAGGAAATCCTAGCCTACTCTTCTACAATACAGTTAGGTGTGGCATCTAATCAACTCCACATCAAAGAGGCCCTCTGTTGGTCTCATAACCAGGAGTGACAAATCATAAACCCACCTTTCTATGGTTAACTTAATTAAATGAGAGAGAAACTCAATTATTCTCATAGTTGCAATGCTAAATCTGGCTGTGATGAATCAACCCGGCTAGAACTGGGGGATCCTGGAGACTGAAATCTGACATTCAGGTCTGGCGGAACTGAACCTTGTTTCTGCTGTGGTGACAATGTGGAATCAGTTTTCTGGTGGGGTGACAACCCTTGCCAAGATGGCCTCGGATGAAGCACTCTGACTTGGGCTGCCAATGCCTCACTACCAGAGTTTGGCAATGAGCCGCCGGAATTAGTTGAAGTCGAACTTCCCATAACCTTGGGGTCTTCTGAATTAAGACTGTTTGCCTTCGCCAGGTAGCCAAGGTTAGTACTGGTCCTAGAGGTTGTGTCAAGCATCTGAGGCGACTGAAAGTTAAACCCAGCAGGCCTGGCTGCACCAATTAGCTTCCCCATTTGAGACGCAATATTAAACCCAAAGGAGCCATTAAATCCATTCATGCCGGGGTGAATCGAGCTCTGATGCATCTGAAAGGGAGGCCTGGGCCTAAGTGCACCAATACTGCTATTCAATACGTTAAACCCAGTGTGAGAATTAAATCCTTCACCAACTTCTGCTTTAATTGTCAGGGGTTCAGGAGATTTGGTCTCGGTAAAGGGGCCCGAGGTGGTGGTGGCGGCAGATGGAGGGAGATGCTTTCTTAGACGGCCGTCCAAAGCTGTGTTAGTAGAAGGTACATGCTTTTCAGACGAATTATTTCCTTCCGGTGTCTCTGATTCATCATCTCCCTTCGATTCAACAGCAGAAGGTACTGCAGGGGAAGATGAATTCTCAACCAGAGGAAATGGCTGCAATGGTAGCTGACCACGTATTGTAGCAGGGATTATCAGTGGCCTCATAGGTGTGACATCATTTTCTCCGACCCATCCAGGGCCAAACTTGACGCCACTAGGCAAAGATTTCTCGATCTTCTTAGAAGCAACTTTCCAAGCAACTGGTCCAAGACTTGCAGCAAAACGAGTCAGGCTCCTCGCATAACCATGCTCTGAATGAAGCCCTACCTGATTCATATAAAAGCCAAGTCAACTAACCAACAAAAAGTCAGGATCAGATAGGATACCCAAATAATTGTCGACCAAAAAAAGATGGCTGCGATTTTGAGTTGCATACTCAATAAATAATAATTCCTCGTAGCAAACTATTAGAGGCCAAAACCTAGGTGTAGTTGAAAGGTGCACCAGTTCAATTTAATTATCTTTTTCATTGGTAATAGATTTATCAGTTTTTGAAACTTAACCCTACAAATCACCAAAGGTCAAATTACAGAATTGTTTGGCTTTAAAAACAGATCCACCATTAACTGGGATTTCATGCATGACTCTGGGTATTATCATAATATTCAACATCATACATACAGCCATTAGCTGCTTCCTCTCTCCATCAAAAGTAGTTAACACAGACATCTCTCGTCCACCAGCCAACGGTTGGGATTGCTTATATGTCTTACGTCTGTTCTCATCAAGCACAACCTGTTTCTTCCCCAGCTTTATTTGATTACCCTTCATCACTGAACCTGTAAGATAAGGGACATAAACCTCAAGTTTCCCCTAAAACCGGATTTATGTAATCAAGGAGGAAATTGATGTTGACGTACAACCAAGAGCAAGCCAATACTTTAGTTCCATACCTGTACATTCATCATTCCTCTCAAATTTGTTGTCAGCCAACCAACTAGTATAAACATCATTATTGCGCGAACCATGGAGTCGTCCAGATGGATCGGCCAAAGAAGACTTGTCTGAAAGATGAGTTCCTTTCCTCAGATCACAATTGGACCAGTTGGTGTTGTCTCCCCCAGTAGCAAGAGTGGCATCAGTAGAAAACTCTGAACCAGCACGCTCCAAGGAAGGCTTTCCCAGTGATTTTTTTAAATTCTTGGTTGGTGGTCTACCTCGCCTAACTATCTTTGGTTCCTGTTCATTATCATCACTATCTTGCCTCAAATTGTCGAAGTTCTTTTTTGCCAGCTCTTGTATGGATCGTGCCTGAAAGAAAAAAAATACCAAAATTTTACACAAGACAAAAAACATCATAACAATAGCAGTATTAAAATTTAAACAAACCCTACCTGTCGAAAGTAGATGGTATCAGGCGCATTATACTGCATCGCATTTGAGCAGATTAAGAACACATCTTTCTGCAGGTAATAACAATAAATTTTCATTCTCACGAAATATAGGCATAGCATTCTTCAAAAAAATGCATCAAGAATGTCTTCCAGAGCATCATACCCCTAAGCCACTTGCCTAATTTAAATTCTAGTGTTATCACTGATAGATTTGAGGATTTGAATTCTAGTCCAAAAATAAAAAATAAAAATCTTAACGCACAAGAAAAACATCCGCAAAAGTTTGCTAGATCTAGAGTTAAGACTGCTAAAACAATAAAATATTTGCAACTGTTCCAGTTGAATGAACAAAAAGATCTCTATAGATCCACTTAATGGTCTCCCTCTATTGGTTATGTCAAGGCCATGAAGATAGAAACCAATGATGCCAAATGGAAAATGGAAAACCGTACAATATGCTGCATGTGCAACCTTTAATACATTAACTGACACATGATGGATGTTAACCCAACTTGCAGAGTCATGACCTCATGTTTATTGTCCTAATGACACATCTGATCAAGCATCATGACATCTATGACAATGTTTCTTGTGGGTTGAATACTTATGTGGCACTGTGAAGCCCTGTCACATTTTTGTATCACAAAAGAAAAACAAAATCCCATCTCGGGTGATGCACAACAATCTAATGCAATGAATGCAAGCAAATACTCCCATACGCAGCAAAAAGCTTCTACTTCCTATGAGGAGATTCAAAACCAAAACGGTGAAACAAATGAAAAATTGACATTAAGTAAGCCTACTGAACAGCCAATGAAGAAGTGATAGTAACAGCCTTTTGTTCTTCTCCAACTTCATTTACCACAGTTACCCAAAGTGAGGCACAGAAACTGTGGAAAAAGATTGTTCTAGGTCCCATGCTAATGCACTAGCCATTGAAAACATTATTCTATATATTTATGCAACCAAACTGAGCAGTAAGGCCATGCATCTTGACTTGAAATTTTAATTTAGGATTTGTATTCACTCAGTAATCGTATATCTAAAACCCTTGCATTCTTGAATTAATAAAATCTCAACCTAGAAACCCTTTACTGTGTGCATAAACACTTTACACACAAGTGAAGTTCATGGTTGATTAGCATGAAAAGCCAAGTTCCACATCCTTGAGCTCATTCACTTGAAACCGGGTTGTTCAGCAACAAACCTCACCTATCCCGACTAGTAACACGCAAGAGATCATGTACCAACTAGTAAAACAGCATCATGGACGTATATATCAACATATGCATCTAGTGCAAACAAAGTACACCCTTGCAGAAAATGGAAAATGAGACCAAAACGTTATTTTATAGACAGTAAAAAACCTGACAGCTAACTACAAGATCTGCAATCTTAGTGATATAGGACCAGTAAGACTTTAAATCTAAAGCTGAACCCAGAAAGTACCAGATCCTTCAAAGATGAATTGAATCACTTGAAAACCCAATCAAATTTCAACATGCACGGCAGGCTAACCATTTTGTAGCCAATGTAACAATACTATTAAGATGCTTAGTACAAAACATAGCCACCCAGAAGCAATGAATTGAAAAACTTCTAGATAATACATTCTACTCGGGACAGCTGCGGATAAAATTAATCTCTAGGCACTAGAACCCAATGCCAACTAGAGCACCTACAGTAGATTATCAACCTAGAAAAATAAAATTAGCAAACAGGAAAAGGAGTTTAACGAAGATAAAACAACACGAGCACAAACCCAACCTCAAACTGTTCCAAGTTGGCATAAGCTACACTAGTAACTTTATTCCTCACGGTTCTGAAATCCATCGGGTGCTCAATCACCTCATGGTAGTCGGGAAGCTGCATAGACATTTAATATCCGTATAAAGGAAGAGACATATGCATAGAACACGTACAAGTCAATGCATCAGCGAATTTTTTAAAAAAGTAACCTCGTTTGGGTCCACTGGCTCAGAAAACACACCATAAGTGTCCTTCCTGATGTAAACAAAAAACCTCAGAAAATTGAAAACTAAAGCTACATGCCTACATCAAAGTACTCGAAAACGCAATCTAGGAAACTGAAACACACTTTTGAAGCCTGTCGAGAACGAATAGTAACAGCTTTTTATCGGGTACAGGCGTTGAGGGTCCCGAATCCAACTGACCCCCTGCACATAATCACACACACAATCAGCAAAGAAGAATTTCTTCCGAAAGCAAATGGGTGTCAGATTATCAGCAAACCTTGGTAGGTGTTCGTACCAGAAACAGACTTGTCTCCCTGCATAAAACAGAAGCAAATATAAATTTTCATTTTGGGTAACGAAGCAGAACGACAGGAGCCGCGAAAAAGCAAAGTAGGTTGCCATTCAAAGCGGCCAAAAAGGGAAAATACAGTTATAAACTGTGATCTAATTATTAAAAAAGGAAAAGACAAATCCAAGCTTTTTTATCAGATAAGACAGTCAAATCATTGTTAGTGTTGAGAATACAGGTTAAATCCTTCAAAATTCCAAAAGCAGAAAACAAAAGCTACGACAAGAATTATGGAATTGTGAAGAAGTTCAATTCCATAGATTTGCAAAGCCGGGCCAAGTCAAACCCTCTTTCGCTGAAATTCTAGAAGCCCAATAGAAAGCGGCAGTCCAAAGGGTGCGAAATTCAAGGAGTTTTCAAATTGCGTCAACTCATTAGTCCGCCGAACAAGGATTAATTATCCAAATTAAAAAAGCGATTTGGCGGTTTGAACCGCGAAAATTGGTTTTATTCAGACAAAGCAACGATAAATTCGTTACCTTGGGACAGTCCGCCAGCCCAGATCCATTCCCGATTGCATTGATCTTCCGCTTCTTGTTGCTATTCGACGCGGCGTTGTTCTCGTTCTCGTCCTCGGCGTTCGAATCCGAGGCGTACGAATTCTGAGACGCGCCGGAATTCAGAGAGGATTTCTGAGAGGGCAACCGGAGCACGAGTTTAAGCTTCTTCTCTCGGCGCTTCCCGGCCAATTCGTCGTCGTCGTCGTCTTCTCCTTCCTCGTGGTGGATCTTTTGGTCGTCTTGGGGGTTAGGGTTACGGCGAGAGGATCGCCGGAGAGTGCTAGCAGCGGAGGCGGGTGTAGTTCGATAATTGGGGGTGGAATGAGGAGCAGAGTTGTGGTCTCGCTTTTGTTGCTGTTGAAGTTGTTGTTGTTCTTTGAGAGTACGTTTTTGGAGATCTAAAAGAGAAGGCCGTCCTTTCTTCTTCTTCTTCTTGCTCTCCACTGCCTTACCCATTCTCTCTCGCCCTCTCTCAGACTCTCTCTCTCTGGGGAGAGACGGGCAAACAACAGGGTGTTATTTTTAATTTTTTTATGAAAAAATTTCTCTGTTTTTATTTGCTTTACTTATTTTAATTATTTCTGGGTTGTGACTTTTAGGAAGGTGGACATGCCAAGCACGTGATGTTCGCACGGGTTTTTCCCTGCTTTTGAAACGTGTTATCTCGGAATGAAATTTTGTTGGCTTCCGAATCGGAGAGATGACAGAAATTAACTACGATGTCGTTTTGGATGAGACAATGATTAGTAAGTAGTAATTAGTAATTAGCAGCAAATTATTAAATTATGGAAATAATCAACTTTCCCATAACATAGCTTGAATTAATGGGAAAAAAATACTTTAAAAATAAATCAAATAAGAAGAAGGATTTCTCTTCATTTGTAACAATCTTATGAACCTCAAATTTTTATTTCCTAAGCTCTTGAACCTGTAATAAAAACGTTTAATTTGTTGATAATAAAAGTTACATTTATAATAGGGAGATAAATTTCCAAATCTAGGAAAACTCTTGCCTAATATGTGATTTTATGAGACTTTTATTTAAATTACTATTTATCTTAATTGAACTAATTGGTTTAATAGCTAATAATTGAAGTAACTAATGATAATCAAGAGACAATTCTTGGATCACAAATGTGATCTTAACATTTTAGGATAATGTTTGGAGTTGTTGATGGGCGTTTGCAAATGTGAAAGTTCAACGCATGGCTGAACTACTTTTGTTGCACGTGATACAACGGTATTGTTTGTTTATCGAAATTTTGAAAAATTTTTAATTTTTTGAATTTTTTGAACGTAGAATAGAGAAGCTACTAGTAATGCTCTTGCCACCTCTCTCAAATAAAAAATAAAAAACATGTGCATAGCAGTGTTTCTATGGCAAGCCCATCCGCTGTACCCACTGATTCTCTTGCAAAACAGGGATGAATATCACAGTCGGTGAGCTCGATTCTTCTTCTGGGTTTGCTTTAGCTTTTGGTTTCAATTAGCTTCGTCTGTCTGATATAATTTTCTCAGGTTGACGATGGCATCTGAAGTCATATTCTTGTCCTCGGATTGTTTTTGTTTCTATCTTTCTGATGTTGTCGAGTTTCTCAACCCTTGGATTTGTTTTGGTTTGGCTTTTGAAGGCCTACAAGGCCATTGGAATGGTGGGAAGGTGGTCAAGTTTTGGCAGGGAGAGATGAGCTGGCAGGCGGGACATGGTTGGCTTGTAGCAGGGATGGACGTGTGGCTTTCCTCACAAATTTCAGGGAAGTTAAGAAGCTTCCAGAGGCCAAGAGTAGAGGGGACCTTCCAGTACGGTTCTTGCAGGTAACTCCGTTTAGTTTTGATCAAATTCTGGAATCCACTCTATCTGTTCGGTCTCTTTTCTGTATGAATAAGTATCGTTGTCCTATGTCTATGTATATGCTTGATAATTCGAACGTATGGGACTTCCCTTCTATAAATCAGTGGACGAGAACTCCGTAGCCACATGATGCTCCTAAAGCACCAGGCACTGCCGGAGCTCTTTTAATTGCCCGGACAATGTTTGTGCAGCTCGGATCATTCTACTATGTCCCTAAAATGGGAGTCAGTTGATTACCCTTCCGATGCCCACACAATGCATAATACAATATTAGGAAACACTGAAGCAAGGACTAACGAAAACTTTGTTCCTCTTTCCTTGTGCTTAGATTAATTGATTGCACGGAGATCGTGATGGACGTGAGATGCTAAATGATTTTAGTTATCCGCATCTTAGGGATGCTTTTATTTTGAGCTTTAAACCCCTACTTCAACTGCGGGGCTTGAGTGACACTCATTTCTTTTGCAAGAAAGCTTTTTTAGGGCCTGGAGTGATTGATGTAGGTTTCCATATTTGCCGTTACAGAGCAAGATGAAACCTGCTGAATTTGCAGAAGAAGTCGTAAAGGAGGCGGATCAGTATAATGGGTTTAACCCGATATTAACTGATATCGGTTCCAAAACAATGGTTTATGTGACTAATAGAGCAAAAGAAGGTGACAACTCTGTTACCAAAGTGGAACCCGGGACGCATGTGCTAACAAATGCAACACTAGACTCTCCATGGCCAAAGGTAAGAAGGTATGTTAACACTCCTCGGTCTGCACAATTGCAATTCTGAATTATGGCTAGAAATTATAAGTACAACTCACAGGGCGCATGCCTATTGATTTACTCATGACTTTGTTGCCTTTAAAGCATGTTACTTAATGTATCACAAAGCAATCCCCGATTCCCCCAGCTTAGAATTCATCACTTGTGTTAACGTTTTCCTGCTTGATTTGGTTCGTCTCTTTAAGCATACATGCTAATGATTTATACTGCTGGTATATACATTTGTGGAACGTATGGATCATCCTTATCTTTTCCAGGCTGAACGACTGGGTACTAATTTCAAAGAGCTTTTGAGTAAAAACGGTGAAAAAGAAGTACCCATGAAAGTGATGGTCGAAAAGCTGATGATGAACACAGTTAAAGACGATGAAAGCATGCTACCTCACATACATCCTCCAGAATGGGAATACCCTCTAAGTTCCGTGTTTGTTGACACAGACTCTCCGCCTGTAAGTACAGTTACTGGTCTGCCCAATATTTTCATCCTTTTTTATCTTTTGGGGTAAGGTAAATATTGTATCCTTGCTCTTACAGAGTTTCTCAATCATTTTCTGTTCCGCATAGGGACGTTATGGCACTAGAAGCATCTCTGCATTGTTTGTGAAAACAACTGGTGGAGTAGACTTTTATGAGAGGCATCTGGAGAATGAACTGTGGAAAGAGCAAACTCCAACTTACCAGATAGAAGAGACAGAGTGAGGGTAAGAATATAGCTGATCCCATCATCCCACGAAATCTGTGTGGCTACTCTGTCAATGAGTAAAGTTCAAAAGTTCAAGTCACATGTTAAGTTTCTTCTGTGACAAGATAGGAATAAAATAGCACGTGAACTGTGCCTCGTAGTGTGCATGATTTCTTCGCACCCCATTGTTTCACCAGAAAGTTTCCGCGACAAATAGGACAAATTGAAAGAGGGGTGCTCGAAACCAGTGAGCAACTGAACTGATTTTATCGTGTTCATTGTGGCTTACTGTTTAAACTGCCATAAAGTCTCACATGTATCCAAAGCGTGTAATGCAAATCTTCAGATTCGGTTATTTTGCTTTCAAGCTTCCCTTAATTAAAAGTTCATAGATAGTGAACTGAAGTTGTAAGGTCTTGTTTGAGCCCCAATAATTTGGGTCCAAAAATTTAGTTTTAATAATAAAAAATTAATCACATAATTTTTTATTATTATAATATTTATTAAAAATCTTCTCTCTTCACTTTTTCACCAACTCTCATAACATATTTTTACTTTATAATATTTCTCAAACCCCAATACCCAAAATTTTCACCCTCAAGCATCCTAGCTCGACTGGAACAGTGAAGACCTCTAGCCAGGGCCGAAGTCAGGATTTGTCTTTAGAAGGCTAGATATAGTTTTTGTTTGAAATTAAAAAATCCTAAAAGCTTAGGCAAGAAATAAAATATTCAAATTTTCATTATAATCAAAATAAGCAACAAACCAACAAGTAAAATTCAAAATTTAATCAAACAAACCAACAAGTAAAAGTCAAAATTTAATCAAACATACCAACAAGTAAAAGTCAAAATTTAATCAACTATGCTAATTGAATTCGACGTTATTTCAACGAGTAAAAGTTATTAATTAACACATCATACTAAAACTTTCTGTCATTTCTTTTTCAATATAAACAACAAGATAATATGCAAGAAAATTATATTTAATCTTATTTCGAAGTCTTGTCTTGACAATTTTCATCGTTGAAAAAATAAACTTCTGACTTTCCAGTTTTTATCAATGCTTGACACAAATCAAAAATGGTAGACAAGTTCTGCAATCATATATACAACTTAAATTGATAACATAAAAATAAGCAATATGACACATAAATTATTGACAAAGGCACAAATCAATTTTAATATCTAGCCAAATTAACAGAGACAAAAATCACAATAGATCATTTTTTTCTTTGTTTATCACGTATAAATATAGAGCACTAATATTCTAATTAGACAACAATAATTAAATGTAATAACGTTGAAAATTCTAACCTTGACGAGGATTTTGCAATTTTTTGTATATGTGGCAAAATAGTAGGAAAGAGAAAAAAATAATGAGAGAGGCGATGAAAATATGGGGAGATAAGGAGAGAATCTATGAAGGTAAGAGTGTAAATTGTGAGATGTAGGAAGAGAGAGAAACCGAGAAAATCTTGAGAGAGAAGAAAAAAAAGGAGTTAGAAACCATAAAAAATAGGGGGAGAGAACAAATTCAAAAAGACACTATTGGTAGTTAGTATTTTTTTTAAAAAAAATTGGGGGATCCACTACTCTATTCTTTTTTCAGGGTTGATGCTTCTTACTTCCTCACTTTTTTTCTCCAAAAATTTTGGGGCCATTACAAAACTATTTTAAATTTACCTATATATTAGTAAAAAAAATTAAAAAAATTTGGGGAGCCATGACCCCCACTAGCCCCATATAGCATCGTTTCTACCTCTAGCGTTGTCTTATAGTAATGGACGTCGTTGTTAAGCTGAGGTTACGATTAGTAGAAGGGGCACCGGTTATTGTCGGGTTCATTAAATAACGTGTCATTTTTCCAGCCATTAGATTTCTCAACTTCTAATCTCACCCGTCCACTCACACAATAACTTTTGCCTAGTAGAAGGTTCGTTAAAGCAATGAATTTTCTAAGTACAAAATACAGAAGTCCTTTTATTCATACTATTTAATACAAATGAGTATCAATATCTAGGGTTAAATGCATCTCATACCCATGTGGTATTCGCGAATTGCAAATATACCCCTGAGGTAAACAAAGTCATTTTCATACCCCTGAGGTAAACATCAAAGTCACAATATGCCCCTCTGTTAATGTGTCGTTTGAAACACTAACGGTAAATTTTGACGTGGCAAAAATAGACACGCCAGCACCAATCAGATGACGACACGTTATCGCGAATACCTTAGGGGTATATTTGCAATTTTTAGGTGATGTAAGAGTTATATTGGTGTTTGTGTAGAAGTTGGTTAGGTGTAAAAAAATTAATGATTATTTTTAAAGTTGTTTTTTTATATTTCGATTTTTTTTTATTAAGGATTGAATATAAAGGTATTAAAAGAAAAAAAAAATAAGAAAACCACAAACATTTGAAACGTTCAAACCGCCTGACTCAACTTCTGCAAAACACACAAAAGTCACTCACGCAGGTGACAAGCTAACAAGCTTGCAGGCCACACGCAGGGGGAGGGGGGAAATGACCAAATCGCCCTTTACCAAAATAAAACTTGCGTAAATCAGTTGTGGGCTTTTTGTCCATTCACGTGTCTGAGTATTTAATGAGCTGACGTGTGTGGGCCATGTGTTTTTTAAAAGTCTATTTTACCCTTCGATTTTGATGCATGTAACGCATGACTGTAGGGTATTTTAGTAATTCTGTATAAATATGTCCAAGGTAAAATCGAAAACTACAGTACAGTATCCTAAAAAAAATCATGTTCGGTGGGATTGTGTTTTAAGTTGAACACGAATTCTTCAATTATCAAGAACACAAACATGCCCCAGGTCCCTAGAGTTTTTCTACGGTCGCGGGTTCGCGGCATCAGATATATTTTATATATATATAACTTGTTAAGGTAGCGATTTGCCGCGTGCCAAAATAATTATAAAGTAATCTTTTATTATTATTAAATTATCTATTTTTATTATAATAAATTATATAACTATTTTTAATCGGATTATCACATCATCTACTGGGTCAAGAGCCTAAGGGAGTTAGGCTTGAAGACCAACAAGATTGGTTGAAAGGTTTAAGCTCTCATTCGTTCCTCTTACAAGCAAAGTAAACAAGCTAGGACTCAGGGTCCTCACATTAGGGAGATTTCTCCGATGCCAATGTTAGTCATCATTGATTAATATCTTTTATTTTTTGATTCGATTATCCGTGAGAGAGAGTACGAGAGAGAATGTGCGTATCTTTTTTGCTTCTTAATTTATTTATCTATTTATCTTTCATCTATTTCCCGGGCCTCTGCCCACTATTTCCTTCCTTCCCTCTTTTCTTTTATGAAGGTTTTTTTTAATCATGCTTCTTTTACCCTTCATTAATTAAGTGAGGTCCACTTTTCTCTTCCTTCTTCTCATTGGTTCTCAGGAAGGCGGTTCTTGTTTGCTCATTTAATGACTATATTTTATTATTTTTGGCATCGTCTTTGTCAGGAATCAAGTGATTAACTCCCTTTAGGCCTCATCTTTTCATGCTCGACGTGACCCCATTTAAAAGGGTTGCCGACATTTTCTCAATAGTTATCCGCGGTTGATGAGATTTTGTCGGCATTAGGATGAGCCTCTGCCTTTTCTGTTCGGCCCAATGCCTGTTTCCTTTCTATTTGAGCTGACAAAATCTATTCCCATCAATATATATAAAAAATTTATTCAAATCATCTTTTTTACTTTTTTTTACTAATTTTTATATTTTCAAATTTTAATGTACAAATATTATCTAAAATACATAATTATACATTGAAGAACAAAAGTTGCATTTTCTGTCTCAAATTGCATATCCCGTCAAAGAACCAGTCATTTTTTATGTAATATCTTATACAATGGAATCATTATAATATTCATACACAAACTTTTTACATGCAACTACTCGTTATGAAATAGTTTATTCAGTAAATCCTTCTGTTAGGGCGCCACTAAACTTGATATATTTAGTAGTATTTATAAATTAAGCATTTTTGAACTTTTTGAAAGTATTATAAAAATTGAGATAAATTAAAGTTCCATTATTTTTTGTGTGAAAAAAATACTTGGGTGAATTTTTTATATTATTATAAAGAAATAATTTGATGAAAAAATAATAATTTTAATTATTTTTTTAACCAAAAGTTTGAATTAATTATATATTTCCAACCTCCCTTGATACACAAGTACCCCGAATGCAAATTCTTCATCCACTTTCAGGGTAGTTCGTGACGTGATGTACATTGTTTCAGACTTTTTTTTATATTATTGTTCTATTCAAATGATTGTTATCAATTATTTGCAGCTACCTATAATTATAGAACAACATTTATGTCTGTGTTGTAAAATTTTTGGTATTGGGTATAGTGTTAGTATTGGATTTAGTGAAAAAGTGAAAAGAGAGGTAATTTTTTATATTTTTTGTAGTGAAAAGTTATGATTTGATGAGAGAGAGAAATTATATTGTAGTATTTTATTGTGAGTTAGTAAAAAATTTTGTGAAATTTTGTTAGCAAACGGGCCCATTGTTTGGGACAGGTTGCATTTATTCTAAGCATTGACCGGTAATCTAAATCTGTAGTCTTCTGTTCATGGTCGAATGACATGATCATCACCCTGACACCGAACGGGTGCCATGGTTCAACAGTCTTATAAACGAGTTGATGAAAATATTGTATGGTTCTCTTCAACATTTTCCTAAAACCCAAACTTTTTCCCTCTCCATTGAGGCGGATACAGTAGTTTATTTCGTGACAGCCGCATACCGATTACAGAAAAATAGAAGGAAAAAATGAAGCAGAGGCATATTCTGCAAGAAAACCATATGATCCTTAAGATCTGCGTATATATTTTTGCAACTTTATAGGAGTCTACATTAGCTGTCTAACCCAATGGACAACATGGTACATGCTATATATAGCATCTAATAAATGTCTCCTTAGGCACGGCAATTAGACTCACACGTGCAACCTATACCACACTGGCAGGAGGTCCTGCCCAGGCCGGGCCCCGGTAGTCTCCTCCCTCTTCGGGCATGTACATGGGTTGCAGCTGCAGTGCTTTTGCCCCCCCCCCCCCCCCCCCCCCACGAGCATGTTTTGTCGTCAGTCATAGTACCCTCGGCCTCCGAGGTCGTGCACCTGTTCATCATATTAGAAATTCATCCGTATAAAGATAAATTATATGGCCAAAAGATTCACAATAAATATCATTTTTATTGTTGCAGCTGGAAGCATCCGCCCCACCCGGGCATGGAACAGCACAGCCACATATGTCGTCGCAGACAACTACAGCTCGCGCGCCTACCTCAGCCATTCTCACAGCTCAAATGAATTTAATTCTACTACTTTGCTTCCTAACTGGGCGCAGCACTCCCCTTTAAATACTGCTTCCTACGCCTTGTCTGTTGCTAAATGGCAAACGGTATGTGAACCTAACATGTGTCGTCCCTGGACAGTTGACATGGCAGGAGATTTTATATATGCTGCGAGTGCGAAGAGGCACAAGGAATTAACATTTGAGATCGGTTATAGTGTTAAGCTTCGGTGTGTGAAGCGCTGTGAGGCAGCGGCTGGGATGAAGCTGCTGCCCATCCAACGGTCCACGTGCTGCCACCAAAAAAATGAGACAAACCGGGCCACGTCATCACCGGTTTGATAGAAATCGGTGCAAAACCGGTTTGAATGCTAGGTCTCCGAATCCCCCCCAATTCCACCCCTTTTCGAATCCCCCCCATTTGGAAACCCACCCCCCCGCGAAACCCACCACCCCATTTCGAATCCCCCCCAATTTGGAAACCCCCCACTCCCCCGCCGCGAAACCCACCACCCCATTTCTAATCCCCCCCAATTTGGAAACCCCCCACCCTCCCGCTGCCGTCCGCTGTCGTTCCCCATTTCGAAACCCACCCACCCGCTGCCATTCCCGATCACCACCGAAACCACCACCACCGATTTCGAAGCCCCTGCCACCTGTCTCTCTCTCGTACAGGTATATATTGTTTTCTCATACGTAGAAATTGTTGTGGTTGGAGATTTCGGTTATATTAGGTTGTTTTGGAAGCTCCTCCCTCCTCCCGATTTGGAACCTGCTCCTTCCGATCTGCTTTTAGAAGATATATTAGTTGAATGTAATAACCCTAGGAGTCTATATATATTAGTTTAGTTTTTGGTACGTTCTTTAGATATTAACTAAATATGATGTTTATAATTTCTGATGACTCCTAATTTGCACATTGTCTTCATCTTAGCTTGGCAATAGTATGGAAAGAAAAATATATAGCGGCAGAGTACTCCATTGATGATGTATTGATTTTGTTAATTCCAAATAAAATTTCAATTCCTTGATGTAGTAAGATGTTGTGTTTTTTTCTGTTTGGGAATTTGGTGTCTATTTGTTCCCATGCTGTTGTTGTACTTATGCTCGATAAAGTTGGAGATTTCAGATTCTTGAGATCTCATGTGTATGCTTTGAATTTTCAACTGTGAAATTTTGCATGCCGACGTTATTGTAGATAGAGATGAATGATGATTGAGAAATGTTTGAAATTATAACTTGGTCTGCAAGTTGCATGAAAATGCTAGTGTTCATTTGGGCAAAGATGAAACTCTCCATTTGTGGGTATTCCTACATACTGCCCATGGCAAGAAGGCAAGTCGAATTCTCTTTTGAATTCATGCTGCCCATGTATGAGCATACTCCAAATTGCTTTGTCCTTGGATGTGTGGACATCGATTCCTCGTCCTCTCATTATGTATGCTCAGGGACGGATGTAGGGGGCATGCACTGACCACCCTAATGTTCCACCCTGGCTTTGGCCGTATAGTGTCTGTAGAACTATCGTTCCATTACCAATATGAACTTGCTGGAAATTTAGTACTTTCAAATAAGTAATTTGACCAAACAAGTCAATGGCTTTTGTTAAACAAATGGAGCGCCAGGTTAGAGAGGAACATAGAGGAATTCAGCTTGGTCTTGTTTCTCCGTTGTGAAACCATTCACGGGGGGGGGACCTATTTGACGCTGCTGAAAGCAATAAAATCTGACCCACAAGTTTTAAGTTCACGAGTCAGAATTATCTCTTTGGCAATTTGGCATCACCTGCATTTTTCTATAATTCGTTACAAGATTTGAATTCGTTATAGAATTCAACTTGCAGACCAAGTTATAAATCTAATTTAGAATACTGGTTTCAGCTTGGCCCTAGCTGAATCTCCCTCTGATTTCTTCGTTACAAGATTTGAACCTAAAACTTGCCCCATCTCACCCCTTTACAACCTTATTGAGAATGACCCCGTGGAGGAGTAGTGGAAGGAGTAGCTCCAATCAACATAGGGGAACCTCGTCCTCTACTTCTGCAAGTAGATCATCTGTCACAATGGGTTTCGCAACAGCTGACACGTGAGTTGGCAATTACCATTTGATTTGTAAAGTTTTTGTCTATACACAGTTGGTAATTTCTTATCCCAATAGTGAAAGCTCAGCCACACGCCCCCAAACTTATTTGAGGAAACCTGTGTGCTTCTGTGGAGTTGAAGCTGTAAAGAAAACTGCATATACCCCAGACAATTACGGAAAACAGTTTTATGGATGTAAAAAATTCAAGGTAAGCAATTTATTCTTCTGCAAATGGGAAACCATTTTTTTTGGTCCTCCCTCTATTTTTGTACGTAAGTTTCCATAACGACGAATTTGTTTGGTGCAGTATGGGGAAAATCACCATTGCCGCTACTTTGCCTGGTGCGATTGGTGGGTTAGGCAAGACAGGGCGCAGGGGGGAGACGTGGCACAGCATGAATATGCAAAAGCTGCATCTGAATCTACGAAGGTTGAGCTGGAGATGTGTTGCAACCGAGTGGTCGAGGAACTCATTTTGGACCACGTCACTGCGATGGAGCACCAAGCAACGCGGCATCAGCTGGAGATGACTGCTCAGCAGGAGAGATATGAGAACCTCCTCAAGAAAGCGCATGTGGATATTGAT
Source organism: Myrica gale (assembly GCA_963930655.1). NCBI lineage: Eukaryota > Viridiplantae > Streptophyta > Magnoliopsida > Fagales > Myricaceae > Myrica > Myrica gale. The sequence continues at coordinate 6,793,848 of OZ005606.1, read as the reverse complement.
GGTCTGCGGGCTCACTGCGTACAATTGCAGCAACAGTACATCCAGCTGCGTAATTCCAACCGACGGGCAATCATGTGGTTGTGGCTCTTCTTTGTTGTCGGTTCTCTTGCAGTCTACTATGCATCATGTAAAGGAAAAAGTGGATCACTTTTAATGCTAGCGTAAATGGTTTGTGTTTGTATAATATATTAAAGCTATGCTACATTTTATGCGGTTATGGTTTGGTTTTGTATAGCGCATTAGACCTATGCTACATTTAATGCGGTTATGGTTTGGTATTTCCTATATAGGCATTTCCAGAAAGTGCATGCTTCACTTTCTTCTATATGTCATGTTCTTCACTTTGATAGAGCCATGATGCGGAGGGTGCCAAGTAACAAGTTCAGAGCTATTTGTGATACCCAAGCTTCCTTATGGGCAGCAACTCGATTCTGGACAGATTGAATACTCATTAGAATATCCATTCCTTTCTTCCCGTGAACAAGGTTATTGCGATAGTTCCATATAATGTCTATCGTGATGCAAACGTTACTGAATTGAAAGACCAGGGCCCTGATCTCCACAGACACACGCTGAACGAGCACCCAAAGAAGAGATGTCTATTTAGATGAACTGCGAATGGGACAAAGGTCCAAGTTCGGATCTGGGTAGTGATTAAGAAAAAACATGCAGTCTCTAACAGGGAGAACAGAGAGACCCCCATGCAGCCTCTATGTTGCACTTGAAGCCTCCATATGCACCAACCGTCGTTTATCCCCAAGGTCAGAACGAGATAGCGGGATGTTAAGGATAGCTGCAGCGGAGGACTCCTCAAAGGTATCTCGCCTCAACTGCTCATTACACCTACGTACATTCGGTTCACCCATCAAAGAAAATCCCACACTAAGCTAACGTCGGTTTGCGGTTTACATTTTGTTTCCATTTTACATGCGTACATTTTGGATTAGGGAAATGCTTGTTTGAGAACGTGTGTCTTATTGTTGCAGGTTAAATCTTTGCTCTCATCTCAACAGTTCAGTATAATGAAGACACCAGTCAGGGATGTTTCTGATAGCCTGACAAAGGGTATCAAATTCCACTTTTGATTTCACTGCAGCAAATCATTTATTTTACACTTAACCAACTCTAAATCATATTGCTCTTCAACACATTGACATGGCATTCATTCTCTCTTGTCATTTAGAGGCCCGTTGAGTTATCTTTGCACTTGAAATCTCCATCTCCGGATACTGCAACAAATCATTGTATAATTAGCTCAGACATGAGAATCTATTGAAGGATTAAACAAAAAACAACTCCGTTAGATTGGTGCTTAGAATATACCTCTACAACTCATCAAGGCTCTTAAATCTGCCATTTATCGATTCGTCCTCGCCGTCGTCCTCGTCGTCGTTAGCATCAGCCTCGTTAGATACCTACGAACAAATAATTCAATGTGAAAAACATGTAAAGGTAAATAAAAAACGCAATGAAGCTGTAAGTGCATAAAATTAAGGGCAATACGTCCAACTCATCGTTTAATTGCAAACGACGAGCAATTGGTTGGGAAGACGAACGGGCAACCCCACGGCCACGTCCTCGTGATCTCCGTAGCTCAAGTCCGCTCTGCAATCGCTTATTCCCTTTATGCTTCGGTTCACGCATCTTGAAACCTTTCGCAACAATTCCCATTTGTACGCTGACGGGGCCAGAAGCGCTCCCCATCCCAGAAGGATCGTCGTCGTCTGTCACTGACTCAAGTGTTTTTTCTAGTTCGGCACTATAACGATCAAATATTGGCCAACATTTCATTCTACCCCCGTAACGCTGACACAATGAAGCAATCTTGTTTACACATTTCCTGCTGTTGACCACGTTCAGGATAGCCGGATCAACTGTACTGATTGACTTGCTAATCGACGCGACTGATCGCCTAGCATCTCGCCTCCATCTCGGCATTATATACACATCAGGAATAGCGAATAGACCCTTCTGTTTCAGCACCCATATAATGTGATTGCATAGGACACCTACAAACTCAAATCCTTTGCAACTACACTGGTGAACCCCTTTTTCTGTTCTAATTACATGGTGTCGTGCCGTTAAACATTTATGTGATGAGTCCCGACTGCATTCGTGTATCTCAACCTCTTCAAACCCAGTAGTTTCTCTACGACAGTCAAACTTAAGCCATCCAGCTTTCATATATTGCTCCATAAAAGCACGCAACATTGTGGGAGTATAGACTTCTGCCGCATGATGACAGAGCGGTTCCATATGTTCGGTGACTTGCACTGTGTTAAGCATCTGAAAATCTGCCCGTGACTCATTGTAGCGCAACTCATCTACTGCTCTTTGGAAATTCTGCAGGAATCGGTCCATATTCATAACTACGCTCAAATACCTACGCAATACTGCATTGAAAGATTCACTTAACTGGGTTGTCTTTTTCCCGGCACAAAAAACATTTCGCACATACTTTGGCGCCCATTGCCTCCGCTTCTCATATATCTTCTGCAACCACCCATTTTCTTGGAGTTCATACTCGTCAATCATTTTACTCCAAGACTCTTCAAAATCATCCACCTCGTGGTCAAATAATAGCCTCATCAAGTTACTTTTAAAGGCCTTGTTCCCCAGAAGTGACCCCAGATTCTTCAATGCATTTTGAGATATGTGCCAAACACATAAAAAATGATGCGTCTCTGGTAGGAAACGTGGGATTGAAACCAGCATAGCTGCGTCTTGATCTGTGAATATAGATTTGGGAGCCTTCCCATGCATACACTGAACAAATGTTTCAAATAGCCAATTGAATGTCTGCGCCGTCTCGTCATACAATAAACATGCCCCGAAAACAACCGACAATCTATGGTGGTTAACCCCAACGAATGCTCCCAAAGGTCTGTGGTCATTGTTTGTCCTGTAAGTCGTGTCAAATGATACAAAGTCTCCGAATAGCGCATAGTCATTTCGCATTACGTGGTCCGACCAGAAGACGTTAGTAATGTGCTCATCTCCATCCATCATCACCCGAAAGTAAAATTCGGAATCCTTTTCAAACTGATCACCGAACCAGTTAAGAAGAACACCGGCTACACCAATTTCCATGTGTTTTGATCTTATACCATTTAAATAATTTTTTAGGTCTTGATGAGTGAATCCCAAATTTTGTCTACCCCCAGCTTGCGCCGCCATGAAATCCAAGGCCAGTTTAGGCCGAATTCCCGCTCTATCTGAATGTATAGCTTCCACACGCTGCAGCTCACTCATTTGTCTTTGAGAACGGAGCATGTGAACTTTCGAAGGAGTCGCCAGATCATGATTATGTTCCGGATGCCATTCGGAGGTCCAATACTTCCCATTACGCTGTCGCTGAACAGTAATACTTGCGAGACACCCACATCTCGTATCCGGTCGTTGTCGCTTCACCGGCATAAGTGAATCTCTCTCTTTTTTCTTCCCTTCTCTACTACAAGCAAAAGCTTTTGACGTCCAATACCCATATTGCCTATGCTTGAACCCGGTATGTCTACGAATGCTAAAGCCTTTCATGGTTGCATATCGATTGTACCATTCGTACACATGGTCAACATCCGCCCACTCTAGGCTCCAAACATCAACTTTTTCCCCGTTGTCTGCCCAAACCATGTCACCTGCACGTACCAACCAAGAAATCCAACTGAGAAAAAACTCATAATCACCAACTTTGTTGTTCAAATTAATAACACCCAACTCACCTTCGGGGTTAACATTACTACTAGAGCTTCGGCACACGATGTTGGGATTCATGCCTTCCATTTGGGCCATATTGAGAGATCCTACATATAAATAGAACGAGTATCAAAAAGGGAAATCAAGCACCTAATGTATATAAATATTCGACACCCCATTCGACATGCACTCTCTCTCCAATGAGTAGTTAAGTAGGAAAAAGAAAAACAAAAAAGTACATTGGAAACAGGTAACAAGCTTTTCAGATTTACACTCATAGCTCAAAGCAGTAACAAATCAGTCTGAATTGCACTCATAGCTCAAAGTTGTAACAAGCTTTTCAGCTTTACAGAAATTTCAAACCCGTCTACACAAGTAATGAGAGTTGAGAGAGAGAGATCGAAGAGTGCATATGACAAAGCAATATCCACTGAAGTAGCAAGCTTGCCAAAACAACCACCTAACAGTTGAAGAAATTAATGTACGCTAATTCCAAACAAATTAATAGAGCAGAACAATTGGGTAGAATAATAATATTAGTAACAACAGTTCTTAAAAAATAATTAGTTTGTGATTCTAGTTTAAGAAAAAAGTGGTAAGAGGTTATATATATATATATATGCCTGATATTTTTTCCTCCTTGAATATATTCACAAGCTAGGCCTAATAAGTAATTGAACTGTTACAACTATAGCTTAAATGCACGAGGGCAACTTTCCAGTACTAGAGAAGAAATCTCTAGTTAACAAGAGATGGGGCATCATGAGATTCCCCACTAATACTCATTTGCATTTGTTCTGGGCAGCGTATTTCCCAGAATGTTTCAAGACTCATGACTTGAGACATTTCCAAAAGAACTCCCAAAGGTATCTTAATTTATAGGTGATGTCAGAGAGACCAAGACAAATATTTCTCTTTCACACAGACACCTATTTACCTCCCTCATACAAAATAAATAAATAAATAAAATCACTTTTCTATTATATCACGATATTTGTGGCTTAAAAATGATCAACTCGATCGGTGAGAGTAGACAAATAAAAGTTTATAGAGATGGAATCGAGCGGCTTAGCTAAAGTTGTAAGAGTAAACTGAACGGTAAAACAAAAGATTAAGAAGATGATAAGTACTGACCTTCTACAAGCTGGTGGTTTCGGTGGTGATCGGGAATGGCAGCGGGTGGGTGGGTTTCGAAATGGGGAACGACAGCGGACGACAGCGGGGGGTGGGGGGTTTCCAAATTGGGGGGGATTCGAAATGGGGTGGTGGGTTTCGCGGCGGGGGGTGGGGGGGTTTCCAAATTGGGGGGGATTCGAAATGGGATGGTGGGTTTCGCGGGGGGGGGTGGGTTTCCAAATGGGGGGGATTCGAAAAGGGGTGGAATTGGGGGGGATTCGGAGACCTAGCATTCAAACCGGTTTTGCACCGATTTCTATCAAACCGGTGATGACGTGGCCCGGTTTGTCTCATTTTTTTGGTGGCAGCACGTGGACCGTTGGATGGGCAGCAGCTTCATCCCAGCCGCTGCCTCACAGCGCTTCACACACCAAAGCTTAACACTATAACCGATCTCTTAACATTTGGCAAACCAATGCACGACAGTTGATGTGGCAAGACATTCCAACGTCAGCCTGGCTCGATCGATCGCTGCATGCCAAGCGGCACTGGCATTGTCGGAGACTTGAACGTGGCAATCAAGGGCAGTTGACGTGGCGAGATCTCTCATGCATTTCTTCTAGTTGCCCCACGTGCACGTACAAAATCTTGGATTAATTAAGCTTCAGGAGACGGTGATCTCTGACTATGTTTGGTTTGTGTACTCCAATTATTGTTAAGCTGTGAGGGGTTTTGGACACCAAGATCTGAAAATCCTCCTCTAAGCCTCTGGACTTAGTGTACCCAGCTTTGTTGGACCCTGCCAATTCTGAACTGCTTGTAATTTCCATCTGAGCCACCCGATATATACAGTACTAGTTCAGTACCCATTCATCCATATCCTGCTTAAATTCATTTGCTATTAGCTTACAAGCTACAGAAATTAATTGATTCCCCAGCTTCTATCTTTTCTGTTTTTGGACGATCGTGTGGCAAACTGAAGAACACTTTATCAGCAGACAGCAGAGGTGGCTTCAAACTTGGAACGTCCCCCCAAAAAACTCCTTGTCCACATTCGGTGGAGTGAAACTTGCAAACCACTAAAAAAAACAAATGATCTACTTCAGGGGACCAACTTAAATAGGGTTGCGATGGCCTACAAGAGCTTGAAACCGTGCAAGAAAGAAAAGGACAGGTCCATGATCGTCGATCGAGAGTGAGCAACAGAGATGATAACCAAATTACCATCCACACTATTGGTCTGAAGCTGTGTAATCTTCTTCTGGTAGTGTACTATGTCCTCTCTTGCTCAGCGTGGCCATCTAACTCAATGAAACGCATGCATGAGAGATATTTTTTTATCTCGGAAGCCAAAAAAGTTTCTGATACGGTTGTCATTATGAATGCTGTAGCAGTTGGAGGATATGACATTGACAGAGATATTTTTAGTCTGCCAGATATGGTACACTTATTGAAGGTCCGGGTCCCCAACTTTGGAGCATAATTTAATATCCCTATTCTTGAAGGGGCCTATTCAAATTATAAAGTGCAGAAAAACTACTCCAATATGTAAGGAAATGGAATTATAGCTTGTGAGTTCCTCTTGGTCAGCTCTTTAAATTTCTTTCTTCTTTTTCTTCCCTTCCCTTGCAAAAAGAACTCTCTCTCTCGAGTCTTGACCTGTGCAACTCTTTCTTGCCGTTTCTGTAATCGAGCACGACATCTCGTTCACGGTTCTACCCATTTAAAGTCTTGATTGACATTAATCAAGAGTCACACTCTCCTTTGACAGATTACTGAACAGAATCTTTGTCTTGGGTTAGCATGTTCGGTTTTAGTTAACAGTCAATGGTCTGACTGTACCGTGTTTAAGTTGACAATCTGCGAATCTGGGACTTTCATATTGGGTGGTGAAACTCAAGATCCAAATCTCATCTCCCTGTTTCTCTCTTTTTATCAATTCAGGGGTTACATCTTCATCGTATCGCATGTGGCTCTCCAACTCACAGATTGGGATAGTTTCGTTGGTGTTCCATCAGTGGGCCATGCAATCATGTAGACTATGTCTATGATACACACACACAACCTCAGACAATCCAGGATATTTCTTGCTCTGATATTTTGATCGCTTAAATATTGTTCTCTAAGTTTATGAACGCAAAACATGCTCAGAAAGAACATTTAGCAATTAAGATTAACCACTACCAATATATATAACTCATACCAATGTTTACAAGTTTCTAGATAAATCGATTATTTGAATTCATCCTTCCAAGACAAACCATAGAAAACAAAAAAACAGAAACCAAGAAGATTATTAAATATCCAAGTCGGGCTGCCCAAATATTTGTTTATCATGACCGGCACCAACAAAGTTTGCTGGGTTGGGTAGATGGTCATGGACCTTTGAACCCTACACATTTTGTACTACTCTCTCTCTCTCTCTATTGAAACCAGCTATAAACACCGACCAAGCCCCTCTTACACTTTCCAACCGCCCAATCTGCGGGGCTACTGCCAATAGTCTGTGGCATGGTATGAAAGATAACACAAGGCCATAATAATTAACCTTATTATGTGTACTCGTGCGGGTCCCAGTATTAGCTGTGAATCACATATGTTCAATTAAAGTTTTGGAGGGTGGTATCCTCTCTCAATCTCTATAGTGTCTCTACCACCCACTTGACTTGGAAAGGATCACAATTTGCCTGCCTTGTTCCATGACCATCATAATTTCCAAAGCCAAAAAGTCGAAAACCTCACTAGAAAGGGAGGGAAAAGGAGATATACACTAATTACCAACTGGGAAACAGATATGTACATCATTGCTACCATGTTTGTTGTCATCTAAGTGGAAGATTGATGTTTTGGGTAAAACCCTTTTGCATTACTTTGACCTTAGGGCATAAGTATTATAAGTTAGTATCATGATTGTTGTCATCTGGGTGGAAGATTGATATTTTGGGTAAAACCTTTTTGCATTATCTGACCTTAGGGCCTATAGCACTATACCAGATCAGTTCACCTTTCACATTGTAGTATCTGGGACTAAATAAGTAAAAAGGTAATAAAGCTGCATATTGGACGGACTTTCAACAAATTGCTAAACATATCAAAAGATATTGTGGTTAATTAGTGTATTTCTTCAACTTTCAAGCATAGTGATCCCACTTTGTCTGTCCATACCTTAACCGGGTGTAGAAATATGGGCATTTATACCCTTGATTCTTACTGCATTTGCAATTCTGCAGTGGAAGAATGAAGAGTAATAGCCTTAATGCAATAGCATTAGACAAAGTTAATGACATTTCTCCTATTTCATCTGCCCAGTAACCATCTAAGCCTTTTATCATTCCAGTTCTTCTTTTCATTCCATAAGCATAATCAGCGAAGAAAAGAAATAGAGGACCTAAAGAAGCTCAGACACCTAAAATGAAGCTATCTGCTCGATTGTGTCTGGGTTGGCATGTGATTCTCTCAAGTTTCAGTTGAATCAAGCAATGAGATGATTAATCCTACCAAAACTACTATCCAAGACACCGTTCTTTATTCCAAAACATTAGGAAACTTTATTTGTAATCGATGTTCTAAACAGAAGTGAATTCTATTTGATTTTCTTAGATGAAAACACCAATAATATACACTGCTATATAATCTGAGATCTGAAGGATCTTCTAAATTATCTATAAGAAAACAAAAAATCAAGATATGCTAAAGCATAGCTCACCGCCCACCGGCCACGACCACCGCAGGCATGCGTAAATCAAGATTCTAATCCACTAAAATTGAAAGCCCAGAACAAAAAAAAAGTGCTTAATCCAAAGCATTAGGACCTGCACAAGCCTGCAAAACGGGGCTCCAGATCCACTGTACCAGGAACCTTCTCCCATTCCTCCCATTCATATTGTAAGTTCGACCCCCCCGATCACTCATCACCTGACCTATATACCCGCCTCCCCCTCCAGTCCCGTACAACCCCTCGCACAAATCTCCGACCTCCGTTGGCGCCGTAGGATCCTCCCCTGCGTACCACGCGTTCACCAACGGGTTCGTCGACAGCTCGGCCAGCTCGTGACCGATCACGCTGATCATGCCATCCACGCCCACGTCCTTGTTTGGTGGAGCCAGAGCCCCAGGCCCACCGCCTGCCATGTAAGCGGGCAAAGCGAAGGGGTACGCGCAGACCTCGGGGCATTGTTTCGCCGAGTTGCCGACCCAGGCGTAGGGAAGCGTGTAGCCCACCATGGACGGGAAGGTGAAGTAGTGGAAGCCGCATACAGCGCGGCAGAAGTCCTGGACGACGACGTCTTGGGAGGTGAGGACGAGGTACGCCCCGTTACGGTGGTCCACGGGGAAAGGCGCGGACTTGGCCGCAGTGGCAATGACCTGCTGGATGCTAAGGCGGGTCAGCTGGGTCCCGTGGGAATGGCGCCGGTCGGAGTACTCTCCGGCGACGAGGACGGTGCGAGAGACATTGGCGCCGGTCTGGTCGGTGTATAGAGAGAGTGTGCGCCACCAGTCCGAAACCGAGGGCGATGGGGTGGCGGAAGTGGAGGGAGAGAGAGAGAGGAGGAAGTCTTTGATGAGGAGCTTCTGGGAAGGGGCCCAGAGGCCGTACCAGATGAGGTAGAGGTTTATTGGGGAGGAGGTGAGGACGGGACCCATGTGGTAGCAGAGGTTAACGAGGTTGGAGGAGCCCTCGAATTTATTGGAGGAGGTGAGCGCTCTTGGTGGGAGTTTCGGGTTGATCATGTAGTCTGTGTTCGTGTTTAAGGTATGTGAAGAGGAAGGAGACGAGCCGGCATGGGCGATGGTGGTGAAGTAGTGGAAGAGGAAGACGAACAAGAATGTCGCAACAAAGAAAACATGCGTTGGTGGCGCCGGTGCCATTCTCTGAGATGGTGGTGGTGGTGGTGTGAGAGACAGCAAGGTGGGTACTTTATAAAGAGAGAACCGAAGGTGTTTATGTGTCGCAATTGTGTTTTTTGATGGAGCTTAAGGGTGGGGTTGGGAGGGAAATGGGAGACAGCTGCAACGTGTGGGCACACTTTTTACTCTCAAGTCTTTACTTTTGATTCGAGTCTCTTTCTTTCCACCTGGTTGTTTGGGTTCTCCCCGCCCCCCCCCCTCGATTTTACTGACCCATTGGGTTTCTTTCCTGGTTTGCTTTACTTTAAGCTAATAGTATATTAATCAGCCATGATTTGTTTACCTTTGAATCTCTAGTTCTCCATGGGTTCAACACAGCTTCGAGTTGGAACACGTGGTGTTAACAAGGTGATTGGAAGGAGAGTTGGTGAAAAAAAACAATGATGAGAGTGAAAAAATTGATTAAAAAGTAAAAAAAAAAAAAATTTAAATGCACCTCATGCCTCTGGGGTATTCAGAAAGAGCAAATATGTCCCTGAGGTAAATAAAGTCATTTTCATACCCCTGAGGTATACTTTCAGGAGCAAATATGTCCTTCCGTTATGTGTCGTTTGAAACCCTAACGGTAAATGCTGACGTGTCAAAATTAGACACGTCAGCACCAATCACAACTTGACACCTGTCATTTTCGAAATTAAAAAAAAATAGAAACAACAGGGGAAGAACCCCCAAGCGACGAAGGGAGCCCAGCGTCGCGCGAGGCGGCCGCGCGCCACCCCTGAGCAGGGGAGCCGCGAGGTGGCTCGAGGCCACCCCTGGTGGCGCGCGGCGTTCACGCGAGCGCCGCTCGCGCGACGGGGGAGCCCAGATCTGGAGTATATTTGCTCTTTCCGCATACCCCAGGAGCATGAGGTGCATTTAAGAAAAAAAAAATAAGAGGCAAGAAATTTTTATAATAATAATAAAATTTTGATTAGTGAAAACAAAAAGTACTTTTAAATTTTGGACGGAGGAATGTCATAAAAAGTTTTAAGCCTTTTTTATTTTATTTTTCGAGTGGCCGAACTTCGCCTTAAAACTTTATTTTTTTGAAAGCACAGCAGATGAAGTTCTGACACCATTCTGATAATCCTTGAATTTCTTGCCTTTTATGTTTCCTTATTTTATTTTTATTTTTTTCTAAATATGTTTAGTGCTGTAGATTGTTGACTATTTAGAACTAACTTGTGGACTGGTGCTTACAGAGGAAGAAAGCAGATGACAGAGTCGTCAACCGGAAGGCCACAGTTGGCATCTGCGAGACTGCGAAAGGGATGTTAGACGACGATCTCCCTCACACCTCGTAGTTAACCGGAAGTATACGCTATGTTTGGTTTGATTTTAAAAAGATTTTTATGTTTAATTTTTTAAGTATTGTAAATTTTTTTGTGATTAGTAAAAAATTTGTTAAAAATTGTTGTAAAGTGAAAAATTATTAAAATTTATAAAAGGGATAAATGCAAAATTGGTCTATGTAATATACGCAAAAATCGATTTGGTCCTGTGATACGAAAAACATAAATTTAATCTATGTAATCCCTTATTTATTTGTCGTTCGTCCCTCCTCGTTCCATTAGCTCACTCGATGAAATTCACTTTGCATCATCCCTCTCTTTCACATATTTTGCCCTAACCTTAGTTCTCCAACGAAAAATCCCTCATTAAGTTCGAAATACGTCTACGTTCTTCCTAATAGCAAGCCATATGAGGGCCATATGAGGTAAGTACATTCCTTTCCTGTCATCGAAAGAAACTAGAAAGAGGAGGCAGAAGCAACAGTCAAACAAACGCTGCCAAACTGTTTGTGCCACATTCAACTGCCTTCATACGCAGCAAACATCGGCTCCAATCAAGCTAAATGGAAAAGGTTGTCTCTCTCATCGTTCCAAATAGAAAACTTGTGGGGTTTATTTCTCTTGCTCTCGGGAAGCTCTCTGCGCTTCGCTGTGTTAATCTGGGGAACATCAACATTTTTTGAAGTCTACCAGCTGAGTTCTTCGATGCAACAGAGCTACAAACCTTGGTCCTTTCAGGAAATTCTTTATCTGCGCCTATTCCTCCTAAGATAAGAAAGGTGAAGAACCTACAAACCTTAGATCTTTCACAAAATTCATTCAATGGTTCAATACCTTCAATGGGGAATTTGTCAAGCTTGAAAGGAACACTCTATCTGTCTAACAACTTCTTTTTGTTGGCAACTCTTTGCTCTATGGAACTCCATTGAAGGTATCATGTTCTTCAAGCATCACCGATTCTCAGTCATTATTGCATAGCCCATCTCAAAATTCAGATGGCAGCTTTGGCAAGAATGGGAAAGGTAATGACTCAAGTTTGGGCATTTTGATCACTGTTGTTGGCAGTGTAATGGTGGGGGTAAGCCTTATTTGGTTGCTAGTCTCCTGTGGGTGCAGAAAGATTTTTGTTTGTGCGGCATGTGTAGAAGTCGGTGGTGGCAGTTTTGAGAAAGCACAAATGGTCATTTGAATAACCAGAACGCTTCTGACATAAGTCCATGTGCGTGGGTTGGAGTAACATGCAGAGAAGAAAAGAGTGCGGAGAAAATAGTGGTTGAAGATGAGTAGAGAAACTACAAGAGTGCGTAGAAATCTAGTCGCAGAGAGGGGGGAACGTAGAAAGAATTGTAAGATCGATGTCCACGAAAACTACTACTACCAGCCTAAGAAGAACGACGACTCATAGAAACAGAGTGCTTCCTTATTAGAGAAACTGTTAAAACATGAGTTTGAATGACGCCTACAAAGTCGATCTCCTAAGTCCTTTTAAAACATGAGAACGTGCACGCGCAAGAACCTGGTGTTGAAGGTGAGTTTCCAGCATCTTCCTTTGTAACTGGCTTGCCCGCATCTTCCTCTGTCTTCATTGCTGACCATCTTCTGCACAAATATATGGATTTACTCGGCTTTAAGATTCGTTTGTGGGTTTTCCCGTTCAACAATAGGGACATATGGACTCGTCCTAACAACTGAGCTTGTGGGGAAGAGGTGGCGAGGCCAGGTGGGGGTCATAGGATTCTTTTGTTTCACAATAGGCTTTTTATCACTACTAGATATTGCTTACATGAACAGAGGTTCTCCGTGGAGCTCTTTCTATCTTTGGACTTCTATCCCAGCAGTGTTCTTTCCATTTTGGTTTGGTTCTTTGTTCGTGAGTCTCCGAGATGACTACTTGTGTGTGTGCGTGAAGAAAAAGTCATGGCCACGTTAAGAAGTATTGCCTCACCAAACCACATGTAACTCATCAACCTGGAACTTCTCTGGAGTTCCGTTTGAGCAGAAAACGAGCAACAACAATCTTTATTCGGCCATCAAGAAAACCATGGCATTACGTTGGAATGGTGATGTCAGTCTTCTTTGAGTTCTCGCATGGAGGTAGGGCAAAATATGTGATAAATATAAGGAATTTTGAGTCGACGTTGAGTGAATTCCGTGAGTGACCTAACGGAATGCGAAGGAAGGACGAACGGCAAAACAAAAGGAGTATCGTGAGGACTAAATTTATGGTTTTCTTATCACGGGGACCAAATCGATTTTCTCGTATATTACATGGACCAATTTGACATTTATCCCTTTATAAAAATATATTAAAATTGATAAAAAAAATAATTAAAAAAAATGTTTTGAGAGCAAACTAAACTTAGCCTAAGCGGTGCATGCTTTTGGAAGACATTTTTATCACTCAGAAGGACCCATCAACTTTTTTTTTTTTTTTACCCATTTCTCCCAGCTGCTCCCGACTTCTAGCAAAAACTTAAAAAGAGGAAATTTTAGGTAGCCATAAACAGAGGATACTGGATAGATCAGTTTTGTTGCGTCAAGGCCCAGCTCATACACGGATCTTGGGGTAAAGCCGGGGGCTATCGTAATGGAAAAGGCCGAGCCGTGGGGCCGATGCTTTGTGGAATGTGGACCACTCCTCCCTACTCCATGGTGCTCTTTCCCGGAGATCACTGGCTACAAAACACAAACTCATTAGATCGAGGCCTAGAAAAAAAAAAAAAAAGATTGACTTTTCACTGCAAACAGTCCCATGATGATCAGCAACACAAACCCGTCTCTCATTTTCCATCGCGGTTACGATGTCTCTCACCCCACTCCCATAAAGGGGCTATTAAAAAATAAATATAATATTTTAAACTAATAGGTGAAGATATAAAATGTTTAGATTTAGTTTGGTTCTTTAAATCCCAACTACCAATTTACATGATTTTATACCATTTATCTTTGCATGAAATGGACCACGAGTTGCCGCCAAGGTTTAATAGAAGACAATTGGTCCCGTAACAAACAAATTTAGATTGACGAAATTGGGTTGGTGGTGAGCTGTCTCGGGCTGTTCTCTGTCTTGTTACTTGGTGACTAGGTCATGAGTCATGACAAATACCCGGTGATTTATGGAAGTGGGTGGATTATACTATCACCCCGCTGTGATTTTGAGTAAGCTCAATGCATATCTCATTGGCCGATGCACCCGTGCAAAATTCCAGTGCGACCTCCGCTTCCACCATCCCACGAGAGGCAGACACTGACAGGTCTAGAAGAACCAGAACTACGAGGTTAATTTGTTTGGTCTCGAAGGGAGTGGAGTGGCTCAAATGTGACCCAGCTTATACATCCATAAATTCACCCGAAAGTTTCAAGCTTATGATGGGCTTAAATCACTAGAGGCCCGTGGTGTCCTCAGTTTCTCATGGAAGGGCGGACCGGCGAACATAAGAAGCCCAACAGCCATTCAAAGAATGATGGTGATGGACCTCAAACCAAAGGTACCTAGCTGAAGGTTTTATTTATCTATCACTTTTTTTTTGCGAAGTTATTTAGCTCTAACACGAGTTCCAAAACGTTAGCTTGTTAATCTCTTATACTTTCCATGAACAAAGATTATGAAAGATTCCCCATTGGCACTAGGTGCTCGACATCCCAAATTTGAGTTACATGAGTACGAGATTGATGCTCTTATCATCGGGCAATTCTCAATCTTACTGCACATAAAGACTGGGGGGCCGTTTTCATGCATACCACCTAAAGAGAGTTACCCACTTACCCTATATGGTGGAGTGGGTTCAAGCTAGCAAGCTAGCTCCCTTGATGGTTTGAGGCGAAGATTAGAGAAGATACTGCCAATAATGGTGATGCTAGTATCTGCATGATCGCATACAGTTGTTAGAGTACTCTCAATGCCCAGGTTTATGGGCAGACATGGAAATTGCCATTCTGCATGCAGCAGCAGTCCTCCATGTGATCGATCACCATCGGACTTCACAATATTAGTATAGCAACTCTTAACTTAAAGATGAGTGGTCACAAATATGATGACAACTTGAATTCGACCTAAAAACAAGCATAAAAGTAACATAATTAAGCATGCACGAGATACTTTGCTGTGTTCAATCTTCAACTTAGGGAAGACCTTCCCCCGATAGAATATAATTACATACCAGCACGTACGCTCAAACCCAGAGTAGCCTACTGCATTTTAATATTATATACCCCAGTACATCTATTCTAAACTAGTACCCCAAGCTCACCACTCCAATGCCCCCGGCCGGCAGCTTCTATTTTGAACGTCATCCACTCTCTTATTTGTTCTCACAATTTTTCTAATCCTTCCCCCTCTTGTCAAACGTGGTAGCTTTAACATGGTAGCAAAATAATCAACAACCCAATAATTTCCTGGCCTCTAGCTTGCTGACTAATCAAGCATGAACCATCCAATATCAAAAACTCATGAAGCCGGTCTCCTTTGGGCGAAAAAAGAACTAAGCAATGAATTCCACCAATCAATATAAAACATAATTCATTAATTACCCAAGTCTAGAAGTTAAAAGAAGAGATTTGGTAGTGCACAAGAACGTCCCTTTGCTTGCAGCAAAAATATTGAAAGCTTCCTATCAACGGCCAACTCGAAAGTGCAGAACCTTTTAATTTCCATTTAAAATGCGTCTACTTGCTGAATTTTCATCCTCATACAGAGCATGCAAACTGCATGCCAACACGCTCTCTCTCTCTCTCTCTCTGAACGCTCATGTTCTGCTAGCGCTTGATTTTGCGTTTTTTGTTTTTAGTTTCTGAGAAGACGAGTGGTATATATTAGAGGGAAAGAGAGGCGATCAGTTGACGCTTGATGATGGGCGCATGGTTATACAATCCATCCTACAAAGGGATGGCGCCGTCTAGCTTTGAGATCAGGGACGGATCCTCCGTCCCGACGTCAAGCTTTGGCCTCGGCATCCCGCGTCTCAAATGGTTCGACTGGAGCTCTCTCTATGGCCACACTCATCCTCCCAAAGGAGTATTTCCCCCGCCCTCTAATCACGCGGTAAAAACCTCTATTTTTTTCGCAGTAAATTATATAATTTTTTTCCCAAAGGCGATGGCATCGAAAATATTGATATGTCTTCATAGATTTTGAAAAAATAATATAAATCATTGTTTCCTTATAAATGTCGAGATCATTTTTGGATGAAATTTTTTTGTTAGAAGATCAATTTTTTTTGTTCATATTTGCTAAGAATGATTTCATATAAATATTTATGAAAAAAATACATTTTTCACCCATAAACTACCATAAGTTTTACACTTCGCATTCTAAACTACCAATTTTTATACATTGCACCCTTTAACTACCATTTTTTGACACTTTCCACCCTATGTCAAATTTGTATACTAGAATGACGATAATACCTTTGACTCATTTTGCATATATTAAAAATATTGTTGTCAATTCATTAATTTATTAAGGGTATTATTGTTAAATGGAAGGTGCAAAATGTTTAATATCATAAGTTTGAGGGTGTAATGTGTCAAAGTTGATAGTTTATGATGTAAAATGTCTGATATTGGTAGTTTGAGGGTGTAATATCTTAAAGATAGTAGTTTGAGATGCACTGTGTCATTACCCTAGTAATTTGTGTGTGTAAAGTGTATTTTTTCCGATATTTATCGTTACCTGCTTCGCGGTTGTCTGGTGCAGTGGTATTATTGAAATACTATGAACGAAGCGGAGGCAGTTTTGTCTTCAAGGGAGGAGTTAGAAACGGCGATCATTTTTTAAACTTCGGACTCCTTGCCCCTTGGTGCGGTCTCATCTTTCTTTCTTTTTATCCGATTCACAAGTATTTCCTAGAAATGGAGGCCGAAGCAATTAATGGATGCAATTTAGGGCTCCGAATTTTGCTCTGATTCTTGGTCGTGATTTTTTCCTGTGCTTCTCACGACTTCCATTTCCCATGCGCGCGCTTGCTCCGAGTGGCTTTGATCCCATGTTCTGATCTACAAGAGTCAGACTCAATCGGCGGGTGCTTTTGAATACTCGCAGATGGCGTCGGCGCAAAACCAAGCGCCGAATGTGGATCTCTTCGATGCGTATTTCCGCCGAGCCGATTTGGACAGCGATGGCAGAATCAGTGGCGCCGAAGCCGTCGCCTTCTTCCAAGGCTCTGGTTTGTCCAAGCAGGTTCTTGCGCAGGTAACTCTCTCTCCCTCTCTCTCTGCCCATGGAATGTCTATCTATGTGTCTTTGGGTGCAATTTTATTTCTATTGGTTGCGCTAGGGATCGGATTGATTAGGAATTGTAGTCTGAGTGGTTTAAGCTGTTGATATTAGCTTAGAATTGCATAATCCGTGGGTTGGTTCGGGAGATCTTCGATGCTTAATTTAATTCCGAATTTGTCTTTTATACGGGTGATTGGTTTGTATTATGGTTCGGTAGTGAAGGTAGATTTCTAGTGACTTGGAAGAAAAAGATAGGTTTCTAGTATATCTACCTTGTGCTTTGCTGTTACTCCATCTGGGTGCATCATCCACTGCACTTTATTCAACTTAGACGTTGAGGTAGATTTTAGTGGCAAGTGGGCCAAGAAATGTTGTGTAACATGGGTCTTTGAGAGTCCTACTCTGTAACTCAATGTAGTAGTGAGGACTACAACACTCATTTTGTATGTCAGAATATTCTTTAACAATTCAAATGTAGCCTGATCATCTAATTTAGATTGTGTCTACCTTTGGGCTGAAGTGGTGTTTCCTTACTCCAGTTGAACTTAAAGTGTTATCTGGCTCTTCACAGCCGGTCTCCTGTATATTTCCTGTGTACATGGGTTGCATCCCTTCGGTGCTTAACTTTCTTTTGAAAAAAAAATTATGAAATGATTAAATCAGCTTTAGTTTATGTTGGCATCTTATCTTATCTTTTCTGTAGGTATGGGCGATTGCCAACCAGAGCCAGAGTGGTTTTCTTGGTCGAGCAGAGTTCCATAATGCTCTTAAACTTGTTACTGTGGCACAAAGTAAGCGAGACCTAACCCCTGAAATGGTAAAAGCAGCATTATACGGCCCAGCGTCAGCTAAAATACCTGCACCACAGATCAATCTTTCTGCCATACCTGCACCTCAGCTCAATTCTTCTTCAGCAGCATCCACTCCTCAAGTTGGTGCTGTTACTCTGATGTCCTCCCAAAATGTTGGGGGACCACAAGTACCTCCAAATGCGGGCATGAGCCAGCAGCATTTTCCTTTGCAAGGAAGTCCGTTGATGAGACCTACACAAACAGTACCTACTTCTGCTTCCCTCCTGACACATGGTGCTGGCATTCAAGTATTACCTGGTGGAGGCAATGTGACTGGTCCTCGTCCTCCAAACTCAAGCATCTCAAGTGATTGGATGGGTGTAAAGATGGGAGCAGCTTCACCAGGAACTTTGTCACAAGTCCCAGTCAGTGGAATAGGTCCCACAACAACTCAGGATGGAATTGGGCTGGTGACATCTGGATCAACTGCTGCATTGCCGCCTAGACAACAGGCAACATCTGGAATGAAGCCGTCAGGACCACCAGCTAAGGATTCTAAACTACCGAATGCATCTGGAAATGGCTTTGCTTCTGACTCAATTTTTGGAGTTGATGCTTTTTCCACTATCCCCTCTCAACAAAAGCAGGATTCTTCTTCGAGTACAATTGCTGTAGGCAATTTGCAGGTATCAGCAACAGTTGTACCAGCATCTGCTGGAACACAGCCTTCTGTTAGGCTGAGCGCACTTGATTCGTTGCAGAATTCACTCACAATGCAACCTGTCAGTGGTCAGCTTCTGCAGACCCGGTCACTTGAGAATCAGATCCAGAAGGTCTCATCACAGACGACGTCTGCGTCTAATTCATCTGGGATATCACTTGGAGCTCAGAATCCTAGTCAGTCCCAGCAGGCATGGCCCAGGATGACCCAGACTGATGTTCAGAAATATACCAAAGTATTTTTGGAAGTAGACAAGGACAGAGATGGGAGAATCACTGGTGAAGAAGCCCGGAATTTATTTCTGAGTTGGCGACTGCCAAGAGGTAGAACTATGTTTTTATTCTGTAATTCGTATTTGGGTTGCACACCATTTACTAGATTGTCGATGTGTTCAGCATAGGTCTACTGTTTAAAGTATATTGTTTTAGTCTGAGTGGATGATAGATACAATTTGTTTGAAGCTGTTATCTCTATCTTAATCTAGGTTGCCATGGATTATTCTTCTGTTCTTCCCGGTTTAACTTCCTACCGTTATGTTGATTCATATCATTTAGTTGATTTCTGCTGGTGCTCAATTATGCCGTAGAACAACCTAGAGCATGAGTATATAAGTTAGTGTAGGAGGGGATTGGCTACTAGAGTAACCAATAAAGTTATTGGGGATGTTCGTTTTGTAAAGATTTTTAAGATTTTGATAGAATTGTGAATATTTATGTAGATTGGAGTTTTATAGGTTTTTGTGTAAAAGTTGGTGATATTTAATTTTTATTAGAGTTTGTAAAAAGTTATATAGAGAGATGAATTGATGTAATTGTTTAATACAAAAGTATTGGAGTTAGGTAAAAAAGTATGAAGAGAGAATATTTGTTATAATTTTTTTTTAAAAGGTATTGGAGTTTGTGTGAAAAGTTGTTGGAGATTGTGTAAAAAGTATTAGTGTTTGTGTATGAATTTTTGAGATTTTGGATGTTCGTTTTATACATTTGTTGAATCCTATTGTGTTCTAGAATATTTTTGGAAACGAACATGCGCAGTGATGTGTTTAACGACTGAAAAGAGGTGTAGGCGGGAACAGAGAGTTTTGTGTTCTCTAGAATCTTTTCAGCGGTTAAACCTGTCAGATATTCTAAACCCTCATGAGTTTGCAACAATCCCCTATCTTCTAAACCTGTTGTTGTATGGCTCCTAGAGGTACCATTAAAGCTATTGATGTTAATCCGTCTGATGTTCAACTTGCTAGCAATGAAGTACTATATTTACATGAGTCGTTTAGTTAATTTTGAATTCCAAAGATTTCTTTTGACGGGAAATATTAGGCTTTGGACATTATTTAAATTCTTATTTCGTATAGTGCATTTTCTTTAGCTCCTCCGCCAATAGTGAACATTCCCACAGTGCTGAATAGAGGCTAGATCATGTTTTCTGGGTCTAGTTTCTTTGATATTTCTCATGCTGATACTATCTTCATGGCAGCTTTCAGTCCAATGCTCACATTGTCCTGACGATTATATCCTGTTTGTATTTCCCAGAGGTTTTAAAGCAAATGTGGGACTTATCCGATCAGGATAACGATAGCATGCTTTCTCTCAAGGAGTTTTGTGTTGCTCTGTATTTGATGGAGCGGTATAGGGAAGGACGTCCTCCTCCTGCATCCCTCCCTAGCAACATTATGCTTGATTTTCCTACCCCTGGCCAACATATGACCAACTATAGCAATGCAGTGTGGCGACCTCCATCTGGTACTCTTCTGCACTTTGAGTCATTTAGTTTATAATCAATTGGTGTGATTTATTGAAATTAGCCACGATCTCTACCTGCTTTTTGCTCAAAGGTTTTCAACAACAGCAAGGGATTTCTGGTTCTGGTGCTCGGCACGCAACAAATGCTGTTGCAGCAAAGCCTCCAAGGCCAGTTGCAGTCCCCGAGGCTGAAGGGTCACAGGCCAATCAGCAGAAGTCAAAAGTACCAGTGTTGGAGAAGCTCCTTGTAGATCAGCTCAGTACGGAGGAGCAAAATTCGCTCAACTCAAAGTTCCAAGAAGCGGCAGAGGCTGATAAAAAGGCACTTATTCTATCTCCATTTGCTGATTCATCTCTTCTTTTGAGCCATGTTGCCTTTTTAGAGGTTTTACTGGATTCTCCATTTACTATGTCTATGAGTATAATAACATGATTAGATTTTTAAATGACATTAGGTTACATTGATTTGGTTCTCCACTTGACTAGGATTATCTGTACTCTTCAAATACTGTGCTTTTAATTTGGCTAAGGATGAAAAGTCGATAAATAAAGATTTGATGATCTATTACCAAGAGAAACAGTTTTTTAAGGGTTTAAATCAGTACCTCACACGCTTTGTTCTTTTCCCATGTGCTATTTTCACTTTGAAGTGTATACTTTCCCATCACCTCCATATCTATTAATTTTTAGCTTTTCTAGATTTTTGTGTTATGCGTTCAAATCATAGTGCCTTGGTTTGATTTATATTGATTATGGTCGCTTACAATTTACCCCAACCCAAGCTTTTGGTGTTGCTGCTCCAATAACATGTCAAATAATTTAGTGACATGGTCGTACAACCTTGAAGTTATAACTTTGTTTTTGGAAAATTTAAAAATCACTGCTTGTGTTTTTATAGGATTTTAAAAACATGCGTAGGTTTTTAGAATTTACAAATCACTACCTGGTTTTAGATTACAGTTATATATCACTCCCCTGTCATATTTTCGTCCAGATTTCTAACTGAATTGATGACGCAGCACGCCAAGTGTCAATATATGGTCATGTGACATAGGGCTGAACAAAACCGGACCGCAGACCGGACTGGACCGGAAAACTGGACCTGATTTGCGGTCCGGTCCGGTCTTAATTTTTCAAATGCGGTCTGGTCCGGGTCAAAAAATTATGAAATGCGGTCCGGACAGGACCGGACCGCATTTCATAAATTTTTTTTAATTATTAAAAGAAAAATCTCTGCACTGCGCAGTAGCAATGCCTACTCTGCACAGTGACCGGACCACATTTCATATTTTTTTTAATTATTAAAAGAAAAATCTCTGCATTGCGCAGTAGCAGTGCCTACTCTGCACAGTGCAGAGCAGTTCGAAATTTTTTAAAAAAATTAAATCCGGTCTGGACCACTTAAAAAAGTGGTCCAGACTGGACCGCATTTCATAAAACCGGACCGGACCACTTATAAGTGGTCCGGTCCGGTCCTTTAATATAAAGGAACTGGAAATGCGGTCCGGACCGGATTGCGGTCCGAAAACCGGACCGCATTTCCGGTTTTCAGCCCTAATGTAACATGTCACTTGTCTTAAAAATAAATAAAAATTAGAGTTATAACAAGAAATTAAATTAAAAATAAAATTAACTAAAGTTATAAATTAAATAAAAAATATTAAACCATAAAAGATATTGTAATGTTTATTTACTTTTACGATATGTGGCATGCCACATGACTATATATTGACATGTGGCGCGCTGTGTCATCAATTCCATTAGAAATCTAGATGGAGATTAACGGAGAGTGATTTTGCAAGCGTGGCCTAAACCCAGGCTGTGATTCGTCAATTCTAGAAACTTACGCAGTTTTTTAGAATCTCATAAAAACTCAGGCAGTAATTTTTTAATTTCCCTTTGTTTTTCCTAGAACTTGTGATTTTCATTGTATTTATTCTACGAATTCAAAGGCCTATGTCAAAAGTAGCATGAAAGCTTTTTGTAGTGATTTTGAACATCATGATATTACTTGGCAAGTATTCAGCTTATAGATAGTTATTTATTGATGTCTTTAGGGCATGACTTGGTGTAGACTTGAGCAAACTCTTCTCCATTTCTGCTGGCAGCTTTTCTATTTTACCAAGTTGTTATGTTCTTCCCTTTAAGAGGTACTGGGCATCCTTTTTGACCTGATTGTCTTTGCCCATTGTAGGTAGAAGAATTGCAGAAAGAAATGTTGGAATCCAGACAGAAAATTGAGTTTTATCGTGTTAAAATGCAGGAACTTGTAAGTATTTGACATCTTTCAATTCTTTTTGAAGGCTTACATGCCACTGGATACATGTATTTGACATTGTTGTTGGGGATCTAATTGTAAGAAACATGTAATAATATCGGTTGAGTATTTCATGTTGGTTATTGATAGACTTCTATCCCAGAATGATGTTTTCATATAATTAGTCACCAAAGAGAGCCACTCATAACGATATGTGGTTTTTGGCATATTTGCTGGAAAATTACGTTGAAAATGTGGATGGATATTAAGTGAACCGTAGATAGATAAGGACAAACAGTGACTAAGTTCTTAAGTTACAATTCTCTACAAATTAATGCCCCTCTAGTGTGACATTGCTGTGATGAGAATTGAAAGAAACATACTTCGATACTAGCAGCAAAAGATGTATTTAGTGGTCCTGAGTCCATTTCATTTTTTCCAAGAAAAAAAATTGCATGTAATGAAATCATCATCTTGGTTGTAGAACTTTTATTTTCAATGGACAGTCCCCCTGATTGCAACATATATTAAGCTGTATCATCTATATGAAGACACGACAATTCTTACTTCTAGCTTATGTGTGCTCATTTTGGATGGCTGGGAGCTAGATATGTTTGTACTATTTGTCTCATACATGTTTCATAAGTCATATTAGAAGCAATGATGCATTCTCCCCCCCCCCCCCTGCCGGGAATGTTTTCCCTAAGTTTCATTTTTGCTTTGGTTAAAGGTTCTGTATAAGAGCAGATGTGACAATCGCGTCAACGAGATCACAGAAAGGACATCTGCTGATAAACGTGAGGTATCTTTTGGATGCAGAGCTCGTGTATTTAATCGTCTTTCTTTCACCACTATGTCCTTAATGAATGCCATCTGTGCTTCAGGTCGAGTCACTTGCTAAGAAATATGAAGAGAAATACAAGCAAGTTGGTGATGTAGCCTCCAAGTTAACTATTGAAGAAGCTACATTTCGTGATTTACAGGTAACTGCTACTTGTTTTCATGACTGATCTTTAATTACCTTGTCATTGGTCCTTAAAGTATTAAAAGCGTGTCATAATATGGTCCCTTTTTTTTTCCTAAGCAGTGTCATAATACGGTCCTTGCTGCTAGATTAATGTCGAATAATCTTATACTATTTATCTACAGGAGAAGAAAATGGAGTTATATCAGGCGATTGTCAAGATGGAACAAGAAGGTAGTGCAGATGGGGTTCTTCAGGTATGTCTTATCAAACACGGTCCCAGGCAGGCCTTCAGAGGACTTTTTGAAGTTCATTTTCATATGAAAATTTCAGGTCCGTGCTGATCGGATCCAATCAGATCTTGATGAGCTAGTGAAAGGTCTAAATGAACGTTGCAAGAAATATGAATTGCGTTCAAAACCAACAACATTAACTGAGCTTCCCTTTGGTATGTCTCTGTCATGCTTTTCCTGTGTTTATTCCCTTTACCCATTTAGGCAGTCTCCAGGCATCCTCCACCTCTCTTTCAACTTAGATATATGGCATCCACATGACTCTTTGATCCATGTTTTTGTCTATCATATTTTTAGGGCCAACAGTATTTGTTAACCTCATAACTCATGGGAAATGATCACTGGAAACGAGTTCCCAGATGTGACACTGATGGGCTAGGGATTTGCAGATTAGTAACCTATAAATGTGTAGCCTTAAGTGGAAAGAATATCAACAGTCGAACACTTGAAGTTGAAATGTGATGGAAGGATAATGAATGTTTGGGAAGATTAAGGACCATGGAAAACATGTTCCGCATGAAATTCCTGAGCATTTTCCAAATTTGTCTTTTGCTTTTTGCAAATTTTTTTTTTCTAAATTGCTGTTATAACGTAGGGTTTGACCATTTAGGAAGGTTCATTAAAGTGTCGTCGTGTAGAAACTGTCGTTGGATCATTTCCAATTGGTAGTAAGAAACCATGTTCACTTGTCAATGAAAGTTTCTACACAAAAGTTTAAATACTTTTTCCTCAGCATGAAAAATAATAACTTTGATATGAATGGAAACTATTCCTGTTTGTAAGTAATCAGCTTTCTTTATGTTTAATAAATTCAACTTACTAATTGCTATTTCCCCATTTTGTTTGTGAACTGTTAACGAATGTACTAAAGGCTGGATTGTGCTATTGAGAAGAAACGGTGTTGTATGATTGGACATTCTGCCCAAACATTCACATTTTTTTTTACTTTGTTCTATGTTTCAGTTGATATAACCCGGTTATACTATTGACCCTGCTACATTGTCCTGTCTTTCATTCCTGGTTACACTATTGTTCTGAAATTTTGGAGTTGTATTATGTTGCATTCCACTTGCCTGAAGTGCTTTTTTCTGTTTATTATTGTTTAGGTTGGCAACCTGGCATCCAAGAGGGTGCTGCTGACTGGGATGAAGATTGGGATAAGTTTGAAGATGAAGGTATGCATAAATAATTATACATTTGATCAAAGTGTTATTTACCTCTAACTTATAAAGAGATCATCTTGGTGAGTGACATTAAATGGTGTTCACCTTTTAGCATGTGGGGAATCATGTTACCAATCATCTATTGCTAGATTTTAGTATGTCCTGATACTTGATAGCTATTGCAGTATGTGTTCAGTGATAATTATCACAAATATGCTGGTACTTTGCATTTGTCATTGATGTTATGCACTCTGATTGTGCTTGATGCCTTTTAACTGGATGTGATAATGGTATATAGTTAAAATGGGGGTTTTCTCTCCTTAAGGTTTTTAAACGGCAATGTGATATTTTTGTTGGCTTAGCATAATCTCCAACTTTTCAGGGTTCACTTCGGTCAAGGAGCTCACTCTTGATGTCCAAAATGTTATAGCACCTCCAAGAGAGAAATCTAAATTAGCTAGGAATGAAAAGGCTGCCTCAGTTGATAGTCCAACAGCTGCTGCTTCACCTATTAAGTCAGAAAAGTCCCAGATTGGGGATGACAAGGCTGTTGAGAATGGATCAGCATACAATAAAAGTGAAGATGACATGGCAAAAAGTGCTCCTAGCAGTCCAGCATCAAGGACTGCTGTTGAAAGTCCACGTAGAGAATTTCCAGATTTTAATTTTGACAAAGCACTTCCAGATTTTAATTTTGACAAAGCACTAGGTTCAGATGCCTCACCCCGTGATAGAGATGATCAAAGGTACTCTTCTAAAGATTTCTATTGTATTTAGGCATGGCGAATATTTGCTTGATTGGCAGTTCTTGATGCTAGACACATGATGTTGGCACTTCTTGAAGTTATTAGTTCATCATTCTGTGGTGATTTATGATGCATGGCACTCGACATGCTGGCTGGCAGGCAGGTGCCCCTGTGGCTCTGTTTATATAAAGTCCATTTCTTTCAACTTGAACTCATAAGCCATCACTTCTGATGTATTTGAAGAGAGAAAAAGGAAAAGAAAGCGCTCATGTTTGTCTGATCTCAGAATCTTAGCCCACATCTTTTTTGACATCTATGCAGTCTTGTGTGTTGCCTTCTGCTCTAGCCAAACATCATCTCCTTTTCCTGACACTGTGATCCTCTAAATTATCATATTACCTTGCGATTCATGCATCTCATCATCAAAGATGGTATATAGGTTATATTTTATCTTTCTCAATGATAGCTACAAAAGGCAACTTCTATAGGTACGTATGTGAAGAATATTTACACGTGATTCCTGCATTCATCTCTTCATGAATGAAAAATACTCAAATTTAAAACTCCACGTTCCTGAAAAATGGTAATAGTTGAGCATATATACCGTGTTTTTGACAAATAGTAATAGCTGAAGTACCTGAAAGGTCATTAATCTGTTGTTTTTGTTGCTCCTCTTCTTTTAGTAGCCTTTAATACCAGTTCATATCCTGGCTTGCGGCGTGTTCGCTATCGCTGCCACTTATGTAATTATTATAAGCAATGTACATTAACCTAACTAATACATGTTATTTTTTGTGCAGTGATCATGGTGGTGATGGGTCTATATTTTCTGTTGATAAAAGTTTTGATGAACCAACGTGGGGAACATTTGACACTAATGATGATGTTGACTCTGTTTGGGGCTTTAATACAGTTAGTACTTCCAAGGTATGTCAATTCTACACCATGTTAAAGGGATATTCGACACAGAATTTTCCATGCAATTATCATTTTTTTTATAAGTAAGTCAATCTTATTGAAGAAGAATAAAAAACACAGTACAAGAGGCTATACTGACGAAACCGAAAGCAAACACTCTAGAAAACTAATAAAATCCGGAAAATCCACAAACGGACAACTTAAAACCGAATTAGCCCAAAGGAAAAAAGAATGCAACACAACGCCCCCCATACTAGTCACAGACACAGCCCTGTCTTCGAAACACCTCCCATTCCTCTCCCTCCATAAACACCACCAAATACAAGCTGGAATCATCTTCCAAATGGCCAACGCAATTGGATCCTCAAACTTCCTCATCCAACACCGCAGAACATCCACCACTCTCCTAGGCATAACCCAATCATAGTTAAGGATGCTCAACACATGCCCCCATAATCCTCTAGCCACGGAGCAGTGGATAAGGAGATGATCCTGAAAAACCCCTTTTTTCTGTTATGTTGGTGTTTAAGCTCACCCTGAATGCTTCCACTTTGGTGGCGCCTGTATTGACTTGGATTGTGAACCCAAGAATATCTCAAACTTCATCTTTAGTTACGTTGTTAGCATTCCAAATTTAGCGGTGACGAACTTCTCGTGAATGCTACTGGAAATGTCCTTGAGGCAGTAAGAAAGCTTCAGCCATATCTAGGCTATACTTTAAAAGGAGCCCGATGGCTTTCTCTCGAAGTTTCTGTGTCGAAGCTAAGGAGTTTGAGGTTGTAGTTTTGGGCAATGGTGTCATCAAGTTTTCGGAATGGAGCCGGAAGGCGTTGAGCTCCATTTTCCTTGGAAGGTATGGAGTTGTATGGATGGTGAACATGACTAGTAGGTTGCAGCTGGCTGATGGTGAAAAGGAGTTCACTGTTAAGTTCAACGAGGTGTCTCGGGGTTTCTTGGCGCAAAGGTGCAGCAATAAGGCTGGGAGATATGTGGCACTTGCAGAATGCTGGCAATGTGTCCTGTTACCTTTCTTTCTTCAACAATGAATGTTTTTTGTGTAGTTAGAAAACAGTGTTGATGCCAAAAAAATGAAAAGAGTAAGGAGGCCAGGCTTAAGGACGTAGGATGAAGAAGCTCCCACCATATAAACATGCTCCTTAAGAATTACATAGCTTGATAGTGTTTGTGTTATTTTCTCTTTTTCTCTTGATTGGCAACAACTCAACCAAACGTACACCCTCCATGGGAGAATTCTTTATTTTATTTTTTTGTGAACCCATGGAAGAATTCTTTTGGTAGCAAAGAAAGGTAGCCTTTTGAACTTTATGTTTGAACTTTATGTTGTCCTTGCTAGGTTCTTGGTCAATTTCTAATATAAAGATGCTTTTGTCGAACATGAATAATTAATGTCATAGGGGGTGGATCAAGAAAGAAATGGAGGGAATGATTTCTTTGGCTCTGGAGATTTTGGTCTAAACCCTATCAGAACGGAGTCACCCCAGGCAGGGGGCTTGTTCCAGAAGAAGAGTGCATTTAGTTTCGATGACTCTGCTCCGAGCACACCACTCTTCAGTTCAAGCAATTCACCACACAAGTATGATGCGTCAGGACCCTCTTTTGACAGCTTCTCAAGATTTGATTCTTTCAGGACGCATGACACTGGACTTTTTGCTGCACGGGACCCAGTAGCACGATTCGATTCAATGCGCAGCAGTAGAGATTTCGATCAGGGTCATGGATTCCCATCCTTTGAAGACTCGGACCCTTTTGGATCTGGGCCTTTTAGAACGTCACTAGACAGTCCAACTCCTAGGAAAAGCTCAGATAATTGGAGTGCATTTTAGCTGGGTGGTTGTACACTTTTCTTCATCAAGATCTACCGAGTGCTGTTATTGGTCATACTATCTTTGAGAGTGGTTTGTGGTGGTAGTATGCTTTAGTTTGCAACCCCCAAGTGCTTGTAATGTATTTTTTTTTTTGTATTTCTCCTTGTGAATCCCCCCTCCCTCTTTTGCGTTTCAATTATTTTTCCCCATTTATTTTTCCTAGGTTGTTGGCAGTCTCGAGTCCTGTTGAAAGGAATCCCCAAAGAATTTTCTATTACACCTATTGATGAGTATGTGCCTTGTCTTTTTGAGGATTGTCTGTCTTCTATGCAATCTGTCAATCTTGAATAAAACTTTTGGTTGCTAATTTGGGCCTTCATAAAGCCAGATTCGATCCGTCTGATACAATTGACAGCGTTTGTTGTTTAATGTGTACCTTCTCATTGCATATTGGGATTCTTTATAGATGCGCTGCAGAGTCATGGAGCCCCTTGTCCTTGGCAAATCTCTTAACGATATTTGCAATGCTCGTCTTTTATTTTGTTATTTTCTGGCTTCTAAGTTGGTTTTTACCCCCTCTTAGTGTGAATTCCCTTATGCATGACCTCGCTTGTTGGGTCCCTTCCTCGACCTCGAAGAGATGTTTTGTTCTCTTCTCATGAGCTGCTTCATAAGTACCTTTGGGTTCATGCGGGCTTCGACCCCTCCTAACTGTGGGGCTTTTGTATCTCCCTTTTCTAGTAATCCTTCTTATTATGCTAAAGAAAAAAGATACAATGGGTATCTTTGTTTAATAGCTTGTATAAAAACGTTTTGGATTTCAAACAAAAAATATTTTAATATTATTTTTTATCTAATCATTGATCTCAATTTCTATTAAAAATTACACAAAAATTAAAAAGAATATTTATCTTCTCACAAAAATTATTTTTCAAAATTTGTAGTTTTTTACTCACATCTTCCAAGAGACTCTCTTCTCAAACATCTATTCTATGGACCCCACCATTTACACAAATACCTAAAAAATATCTCAAAAATTTCTTAGTCGTCACAAAAAAAACACCAGTCAATGGGTATGTTTGAGGGTGAAAATTTTGGGTATTGGGGTTTGAAAAATATTATAAAGTAAAGAAATGTTATGGGAGTCGGTGAAAAAGTGAAGAGAGAAGATTTTTAATAAATATTATAATAATAAAAAATTATGTGGTGAATTTTTTAGTAATAAACTTAAAATTTTGAGCCCAATTAATTGGGACTCAAACATGCCCAATGATTTTGATCCTCGCCAACAGAGATTATTATATACAGAGTATGGTAATCGATGTTAAGATTGAACGCACTGGCTGAGGGTGGAACTTGGGTGCTCTTCTGTTGTCCCTCACTTGGGTGGAAAGCAATGGGCATTCTTTCCTAAGCTCTTTTTTCCCTTTGGTCCATCTTTTCCTGTTAAACGACTTTCGAAGGCCCCAGGACCAGTAACTGAAGCCATGATATTCCCATAAGATCTATTTCCACGTGCAATTTTTCAGGTGATGGTTCTCTTTCAGTAGTGGTATAGAAAAAGGAGTAGTGGTATAGAAAAAGGAGATAATTAAATTAGTGCTTACCTAAGGAGGTATCTTTTTTTTTATAGATACCTAAGGAGGTATCTGGCGTTGCCTGAATGTACGAAAACCTACCACTAGATATTTATGTATATCACGACAAGATTAGACCTACCCCTATCCCTATCTCACACGGCTCTACTACGATTTTCTCATTTTCAACACGACCAGTTTGCAGGCCTTACCCCACTTCCACCTACCGGGGGGCGGGGGGGAACCGATTGCAGCCACCCAAAGAAAACGTTGAAAAGTTGCAAGCAAAACCATAAACCTCAAACAAATATTGGAAACACTTGGAAGCAATGAGCCTCTCAATCTTTGGAGTTCTCCTCTATCTATTATCATCAACGGACTACCGGCATAACACAAGAACCGCCAATTAACCATCAAAGCTTTCCTAAATAGAGTGTTTCAATCCTATAGAATACCCAAACCTCGAGGTTTCGGATCATCAAGACTAAGTTCATCAATCCAGCTGACAGAGCGAGAAATTTCTACTTGAACCATTCTAGTACTTCGAAGAAGACATGACCAGCTAACCCCCCACAAGAGAGAAGATGACCATGAATTGGACGGCTATCACCCCCAACTATTTCGCATATCCTCATTTGCCATTGTCTTGCATCAACGTTCAAAGACTTGTATAGATTCCAGGTCATGCCATTTTTCTCCATCCTTAATTCACATATAAAAGGTACAGTTGCAGGTACCCCAACTATATCACGTCTTGTTTTGCAATTCATCCACCCCCAACTACCTCATTTCATTTGAGCTAACTTAATGGACATATTGCTGACAGTGTTCTTCTACCTTTCTGTACATTGAGATATTAACACGGACAGAGACAAACAAGTTTGTCCCTAATTCATATATGGTGAAGATATGCATAAGATGACATAATAATGCTTTGTCTCGGAATATTAACAGGTAGAGGCATACGAAAATACTATGAAGCTGAATGGTTTCAGCACCATGAAGCATCGACTATACGGACAGAGATTCTGACCATCATCTAAAACTGAACAATTCTTCTAATAAATTTCATGGTCGATATGCTTGCCACGGGTTAAGCACCAACAGAATGAAAGAAAAGTTTGCTTTGCAAAATCCCATCACACGCTAATGTAAAATTACATGATTAAGGCAGAACAAGGCTAATTGTGGCAAAACTCCACTGGAACAAGGACAATTCACAACTTCCTTAGGATTTTAGTATCAAACCATCATAATTTATGACTGACAATTCCATTTCTTACCGGCATTGGCAAGACAGATCATAATAGACTCTATACTTGCATTCGCAGATGATACTTATCTGACATTACATATCTGCAGAGAACATTGCTAGGAGAGCGTACCAAGTTCCTGAAACCGCCAGAACAATTCCTAACACCACAATACCCATATCCAAAGACCATCCTTTCCACCCCAGCTCCTCCTTAAAAACCAGCAAATGAAACAAGGCGGGCAAAACAAAGCCCAAAGTACAGCAAACGCCGCTCCCCACCAAAGACAAGAAGTCAGCAAAATTTGGGACCAACAAAGCCACCAAACACACGAAGAAAACCAGCAACCATCTCAGCCACAGGCAGTAGGTACCACCCGAAAACCGCCTTTCCACGATCTCATAGACCGGGTTCATCATTATTGCGAAGGAAAAGAATAAATTTACGCAGAGGCCAACTTTAACCAGAGTACTCACCAAACCTGCGCCTAAGTTAGCTGTGATGATGTCGTTCGTTTCTTCACCAAAAGCAAAATAACCCAGCGCTCCGAATCCTCCATACATCAAGGAAATGAAAGCCATGGTCAAGGCCAATACTCTACCAAAATTCTTCTTATCTTTCATCTCTGACTCTAATGGCAAAACCATTCCAATCCCTTCAAAAGAATAAACGGCCACGCCAATGCCATAAAAGAAGACAGAGAGACCCCCAAAGGCCTTAACAGCAGGCCTTTGTTTAAGAAAAATCACCACGTCCTCGACCATCATCACTCCCATAGCCCCAAGGTCAACCACATCAGCAAAAATACTCAAAGGAGCTAAATGGGTCAACGTCGGAATCGAATTCAAACCCAACTGAAAGGGCAAACACCCCCATATGTAAAAACTCTTGGGGGCCAATCCCAGAATTCTGGGGTTCAAATTGATAAGATCGGCCAAAGTATTGCCAATGAAAATTAGATAGCTGACGCAAAAACCAGCCTGAGATAAAATAATCAGAATATCAACAAGCAATCTCCCAATTGAGCCACAGACCGTGAAACCCAAATCGCCAAAAGACGTAATCTTGGAGTACCCATTAACGGATTCGAGCTTGCGGCGAGTGTAGACCAGGAGCATCATGCAGTGGTGAGTGAGAGCGGCAACGGAGAAGAGCATGAGGAGGCTCGTGACCCAGCCGATGCGCTTGAAGGCGTAGGGGAGACCCAAAACGCCAGCCCCCACAATAGCAATAAAAACATTGGCAAAGGTCTTGAATTGGGAGGACAAAGCTTGTGGCTTACCCAGAAGCGGCGTGTCTTCTCTGGGTGGGGGTGGAGCTTTCAATGCATTAGAGGAAGACCCGGGTTCCAAACCCATTATCCTCTCTGAGCGAGATGAAGTTTGACCCTTTTCTTCTTTTTTGTTGTTGTTCTTGTTCTCTTCTTCTTTCTCTTCTCTGATCGTACAAATTTGCAATACTACGTACCAGGGAGAGAAAGATAGCTGGGATTGGCTGTGGTATGTGGGGGGCTCCTGGGGATTGGAGTAAAGAGTTAGCAAAGAAGTTAGATAGGATCGGAGGAGATGACACGGGACAGGGCAACGCTCAAACCTTCAGATTGTTTCTAGGAGTTCTGGCAAGTGAAAATGGAAAGAACTAGCTTAGGAAAAAAAAATATATACTGGACGCCCGATGATTTTATTTTTACACGTACTTCTTATCGATGATATTGAAAGGAAAATCTCGGGGAATTTTCTTTCGAAAAGTGGTTGCTATCCCCAAAACATCTGACGAATATGATGCTCCAAAGAAATTGAGGAAGGCCGAAGATAATATAGAATGCAATTTTTTGCGGTTGGAACAAAAGCAGAAGGATAAGCACGCAGAGAATGGGGGTCGAATCTTTGGCTGCGGAGGACGGTACCTCGGTTGTTAGTTCTCTTTTTTTTTTCTAGGTCGGTTGTTAGTTCTCTTAGTTAAACAAAATTAACGCCAAATCTTTTTGTGATCTTTGGTCGTCCAAATAGCCAACCTCCTGAATTTGATGGAATCACTTATCCATTTTTGTTAATTTGTTATTGGGAGATTTTTACCAAGAAAACAAATACTGGGATATTATTTCAGTTATTAAATTCCTATTAAGGCTAATAATATTTGACAAACCATGGCCAATTCTAATAATATTTCAGTTAGAATCTTTATGGGAAATTGACATTTTAGTTCTTAGATTTTGGACATTTTTTCATTTTAGTCTTTCACTTTCGACTTTCAAATTTTTAGTCTTTGAGTTTTCTTTTTTTGACAAAATGGTCATTCCGCCAGTTTGCCGTCCATATGCTTAACGGCACATGAAGCGGTCGATTGAGTATATGTGTTGAAAGTGAGCAGTCGACCGCTAATTGCTGACGAGAGCTCCGTTAAACATATAGAAGGCAGACTGGCAGAAGGACCATTTCGTAAAACAAATAAAACTCAAGGACTAAAAATTTGAAAGTTGAAAGTGAAGTACTAAAATGAAAAAGTATCAAAAATCTAAAGACTACAAAGTTAATTTCCCAATCTTTAAAAAATAAAATTTGGTACAATTTTGAGGGAGACAACAACTAAATCATGTCCACTTAAAGTTCCTAACAATATGGACTCTACATCCATTTAGTATGTCCAATCATATTTGAATTAGGATTAATACAAATTAGATCTGCTTTAATTGACCAATTATTAGAGTAATCACTCTATTCATGGCCAGCGGAATCATATGACTTGTCAAATGCGTCCTGCATTCGCAAGTTATTTGCTGTTTTGATTTGAAGATGTTGTTTAGTTATTCTGATTACTACACTGTTTTATGTAATTCTGTGGAAAATTTGACTTTTTCGGTCTTTGGACTTCTTAAGACGACTATATATCACCGTGAAAATTATGCTCAATTTCGTAACAGTCTTTAGATGGACCAATTAAAGCCGCCTCAAGGAGACAATAAGCCTAAGATCGCCGCTATAGACTATATTATACCGCAACGACCTGGTGTTAATTGTAACGTTGATGGCATGCTGGGACGCGTTACCAAAACATTGTGTTGAGGCGGATTGAATCTGACGTTAACCAGAAGCTTTTGAGTCTTGCTTCGTGAATCCCATAACCCGTTTTGAGTAAAAATATAGGATTTTAGAGAAATTGTGAATTTTTATGTTGAATAGTATTTTATTGGTGTTTGTGTAAAGTGGAGAGATAAATGATTTGATGTAATTGTTTAATAAAAAAATATTGGAGATATGTTAAAAAGTATAGAGAGAGAAAATTTATGTTGAATAAAAAATTAAAAAATTGTTGGAGATTGTGTAAAATGTATTGGTGTTTGTGTTTGAATTCTGAATATGTTCGGTAGTAGAGTTGTAAATATACTTAGAATCTTTAAAAAAGTGTGAAAACGAACATATCCTGGAGTCTCGACTTAAAACAGTTTTCCATATCCGTCGCTACTTTCGTATTGTGTGGTTTAAAGTTGGGTTGTTCATGTTAGGGTGAAAACTAATAAAAACAACGCAGCGCAATATTTTCTACCCTACCACCTTTGTAAATTGTGCAAATCAACTACAGGGCCGAGCTCAATAAAAAGTGAGGCCGAAGGCCATATTAAAAATTACGTCTTTTATATAAATTTTTAAAAATATATATTTTAATACAAAAATATTTATAATAATTTTTTATCTCAAAATTACTAATCAAACTTTTATATTCAATATTTGTCAATATGTCACTTTCATATTTTCTATTAGACAGTGTAAATATAAACAAAGAAAACTAACAAATAAAACAAATGTTATTATAAAAAATAAATATTCAAATTAAAATACAAGAGGGTAAAGATTAGAATAATAGAACCTGACACAAAGATTATTAGTGATTGAACTTGAACTTGAACTTGGAACAATCATTAGCGAAAAGTATATCTAATATGTGATTGGCTAAAAGATATTAGATTAGTTTTGCAAAGATAGATAGAGTAAGAAAAGAAATAGAGGAAGAGAAAAATTTTGATAGAGGATTGAGAAGATAGAGTATGAAGTATAAATAGGAGAAGTGAGATTAATTTACCGTCACAAATGAGATAGAGTATGAGATTAATATAGTCGTTTTAAAACCGTTTTGATCTGTGTATGTTCCCTTCTGTTTTATACACGAATATAGATTTACCTGAAATTGTGAAAATAAACGTATCTGCAAAACTACTAAAATCACTCAATGTCACACCAAAACTTTTCATAAATGTTCACGTGTAAAACGTTGTTCGAAAATTTGTCAGTCATACTTTAAAGAACATCGATTTGTTTTTTATTTTTTTTATTTTATTTAACTTTTAGTTAGGCTTTGTTAGTTTGTTTTTAACGCATGCGTTATTCTGCCTTTACATCACTTCAAGCCTTTTTTTTTATCACTTGAAGACGCTTTTAGTCAGGCTTTGTTTTTAACGCCTACGTTAGTACGTTACTCTGCCTTTACATCACTTCAAGCCTATTTTTTTTTTACATCACTTCAAGACGTAGGCCTTCTGTATTTCAGTTAGTTTCTTTATTTTCATGCTTGCGCCCTGTGTTGTGTCAGTTGTTTTATTTCATGTCACTTTTATTTTTTTATTCAACTGTCTTTTACGGGCCTTCTCGTTTCTTCTTCTCCAATCATGGCTGCTTGTTAACAGTGCATCCACAACAACTCCTTGCTAGCCTCAGTGATAACAATATATTCTGCATCTGTGGTAGACAAAACGACACACTTTTGTAGTCTAGATTACCTTGATACTGCTCCCCCTGAAAAGATGATTAGGTATCCTGAAGTAGACTTCCGTAAATCAACATTACTGGCCATATCTACATCTGTGAACCCAACAAGCTTACAAATATCATTTCCAAAGCACAAACATACCTTGGAAGTACCTCTAAGATGTCTCACAATCCATTTTACGGTTGTCCAATGTTTTTTTATAGGATTAGAAAGGAAACATACTACTCCAACAACATGAGCAATATTAGACCTTCTGCAAGCCATCGCATATATAAAGCTACCCACAATTGATGCATAAGACACTTTATTAATCTCTTATTTTTCCTTCTCACTTGTAAGACATTGCTCATAACTTAACTTCATATGACCTGCAAGTGGACAGCTCAAGGATATATATATATTTCACACCATCGCATGTGTGTGTATATATATATATATATATTCTTTCTAAGTGTGTATATATATACAGGCGATGGTGTGAAAAAAATTGACCAAATCGGCATGATTCGACCCAAACGAAACACCAGAAAGCTTACGGGCTAAAAAGATTTGTGTGAAATTTCAGCATTAATTTCACAAGGGAGAGATTGTATGGGTGCTGAGCATACATGGGCCTTCAATACCGATTACATTAATGGAGTCACAAAGTCCATTATAGCTCTGATTAAGGCCCAAAGGGCTACATAGAACCAGGCCTTGAAGGCTTCAAACCTTTAGTACAAATATACGTCGGACCAAGCAAATTCAGTTATTTTATTTTAGATTACCGATATTGAGCAAAAGAAAAAATCAGAAGTAAAAATGAACCTCAAGCGCATGTTAGCAAGTCATGAAATTGACCGAAGGCCGAGTCCGAGTGAACTCGGATTAAAACCCACTTAAACCATCAGAGTAAATGAGAACATTTGCAGAGCTTATAGAGCATTCGCAGATTAATTAATCAACAATTTCTCTCAAGCGTAGACGTCTGAATCCACTCTTTAACAGATCCGAAGCCTTCATTAGACATAAACACCTTCGTCTATGTAGACGTTGGTATCCAAAGATGGCAAACATTCTCTGCGATTATCGGTTCCTTCTCCTCGTTGCTGCCGTCGGCTTCATCTACGTTCAGGTACCCTCTCAAACACCTCTATTTACATACACACTGTTACTCTAGACGAAGATTCGAGACCAAAGTTTATCGCTTCGTTGTAACTAGTTTTGCTGTGGCTGCTTATACTGATTTGATTAAACTGCGAATTAATCTCGCTGGATGGGAACTTCAGTGGAGGAAGTTTGTGAATCCCTTTTTTTTTTCGAATTTAGAGCTCGTAATGTGTACGTTACCCAACCTCCTAATTTTATAATGAATTATGCTGTTTTGTTTCGCGCAGCTGAGGCTGTCAGCCACGCAATCGGAATATGCTGATAAGCTTGCTGCTTTGGTGAGCGTCTATGCGGATTGCCTGTATATGGGTCCGCGCCTGTTGCTGTCATTATTTCTGACGTTTCTTTCACGTTGGTTTACATCTCATAGGAGGAAGCTGAGAACCTTTGTGCAAGTCAAACGAGATTACTAATTGATCAAATAAGTATGCAACAAGGACGGATCGTGTCCCTAGAAGGTGGGTTGGTTCACTCTCTAGTCTCTCTTATTTGAATGTGATATATGATGCTCTAAGTAAAGCTCGTGTGTTTTGCCTAGGCTGTGACTTGTGAGAGCAAGCATAGGGACCTATCAGTTTGGCCACAACTAAGTTATTATTATGATTGAAGTACTGAATTAAAAATGCTTCATATTTGCTGTAAAACTGCTTTGGGTAAATTGTTTGGAGTCTTTGTCAAGAAATTTGCTAGTCTAGTTCATTGAATGACTTCCCAAGTTGTGATCTGCACCCTACTGTCCGTGAGATTGTCAGAGTTTTGCATTGTACGGTGACATATCTATGAAAATTGTGGTTTATGATTCTAGTGATCAGTTTCTATTTGGGAAGTAACCATTATAATCTGATGGCATTGTTACTTATCCTTCTAAGACTGCTACTCCTTCAGAAGAAAGGAAACTCCGAGAGCAAGAGTGTGGACAACTGAAGGCCCTTGTTGAAGAACTTGAAAGTAAGAAGTAGCCAATATTGCAGTAAACTCTTTTTTATCCTTGTTCTATCTGTTGACGTTTCCTTCCCTGTGCGTGACATTTGATAAGCATCACTGTTGTGAAAATTTTGGTTTATTATCAAATGCTGATTGAGCAAGTCGTCATATAAGAAAACCTCTCATTAATGAATATTTTTTTTGTTTGTGAAAGGCCCTTTGTGCTTATAGCAAATCAAGTAAATCCTTCACGGACATATTGGATCAAGTTTAGCGATATGGTTTAATAGTCCATTGTGAGGTGTAATAATATTGTTTTCTTATCTGAACCATACACGGGAAATAGTCCATTATTGAAAAGTTTGTGAAATTAATCTTGTTTTCTCCACAAAGCAGGAACTTATTTTTGACCCTATCATCATGTTTTGAGTCATATTGGATGAGAAGAAAGAGGCTACTTCATTGACTTCCAAAGTGCGGGTGGAATGCAAAAAATCCCCCGATCAAATCTACCCGTATTAGGATGATTCGTTAATGGTTGATCTGTTTGCTGAAGTGGAGGCTTCGTTCTGGGGTAGAGTATTCTAGTGACAATGAGAGCTAGTCCAATATGGGGTCTCTCTTTAACCCGCCAACTCTCTAGGGGAAAAGACTGGCTTCATGATCCTTGGGTCAAAATTTTAAACTTGTTGACTTGGAGAGCCATCAAACGATAGTGGCTGATTTGTGATCCAGAAAGTGGAAGAGGATGGGGAAGTGTGGAATGAAAACCTATCTTTTGTCCTGGTTTCATTTGCCTTGGAAAGCAATTTTCTTGTCATGAAAGAAAGAGTTATTCATAGGTTGCACATACTACAATAAGAGTGGATCATGGACCCAAAAAAAGAGATATTAGCAATGGAGTTCATCCAAATGATAAATCCAATCTTCATTATGAAGCTACAACACAACAGACCCGAATAAGCAAAATGGTAGATGCAGTACCGCCAGTCTCTATTGTGTGGTTACTAATTTTTTTCATTTGCTCTCCTCTTTTCCAACCTCATCAATTAAAAGAAGGAAATATAATTGTCCGATAAAATATTAAGACTCTCTAATACCATTCAAATGATACACTTGAAAGACATCTTCCAACATACACTTGAAAGACATCATTCAACTCTCTGTTATTTTATGTGTTGTATGGATTGTACAGATCTATCGCCTTTGCTGCTCTATGGTCAATTGACTTGAGCTTTTGTCTTTTGAATTGGTCATCTTGTAGCATTCTTACTCGTATATTGCCATATAATTAATTAAAATTTCTGTGCAGCTGCATTGAGGCTTATTTCTTTTGTCATTTCATATACATATTAGATTGCCTTTCTGTTCAAGGAAATTTAGCATCCTCTTTTCTTTAAACTTTCAGGGAAAGGCCTACAGAGACGGACAAACAAAGAACAGGTCAGGGTACTTCCTAGCTTGCTTTCTTCTCTCAGGTCATTGCTTCTAATCCTTCTAATGGGTCATTTAGCCAAACTTATTAGGTGCCAGTGGCAGCAGTTGTAATTATGGCATGCAGTCGTGCTGATTATCTGGAGAGGACGATCAAATCTGTCTTAAAGTATGTTTTACATTTACAACATGAGTTCCATGATTTCGCTCGTTTAGCCTAGTTTTTCACATTTTCAGCTGACCTTCTGGCACGATTCTCCATTTTCTAGGTATCAAAGTTCTGTTGCCTCGAAGTATCCTCTTTTTGTATCCCAGGTACTTAGATTTAGTCTTCTTTTTGCTGTGACAAAAATCTCAGTTTTGTCTTCTGGGAATGGTTAACACATAGACCTTGTTTTAAAGCTATGATTAGATGTCCCTAAACAGCTCAACTTGGATGGCTTTTACTTTATCTCAGGATGGATCAAGCCCAGATGTTAAAAGTAAGGCTTTGAGTTATGATGAACTAGGGTATATGCAGGTAATATATCATTTTGTAGTGGCTCTTTTATTTGATGGAGATTTTGTTTTTCGTGGTCAAGTACTGGTAGATCAGTAAGTTTGGTTGCTCTATTGAATTGTATTTCACACATGTTGTTGTAGATGTGTTTCAAATGAAAAAAGGTGGTGTTCATTTTACCCAAAAAAAAGGCGGACTTAATTGTGCTGCTGAAACTGGTGTTCATGTGGATTGAGGGATTCCCCTCAGTTGTTTAATATGTATATCTTTGATAAGTCAGTTGTTTAATATGTATATGTTTTATAAGAATTCAGTATCTAATATAAATGTTCGCTATTTTCTTGGGGTGGTTGTAAATGAGCATATCACAAGTTTATTTGTTTAAAACAGCGTAATTACAGAGTTTAATGTCTGACATCAATATATATGTCCTCCGGATTAGCCTCAAATCTCAATACAGAGCCAGTCCAAGTTACCTTGAACACTTACTTCATGTCATTGCAGCACTTGGATTTTGGATCAATGGAAACTGAACGCCCTGGAGAGTTAATTGCATACTACAAAATTGCTCGTAAGGATATCGTCTTCTTATTTGATAACTTATGTAAACTTCACTGCTCAGAAACTTGCTTTTTCTAGGTCACTACAAGTGGGCATTGGATGAATTGTTCTACAAGCATAACTTTAGCCGAGTAATCATACTTGAAGGTTAAATTGCTCTTCTTCTCCTTTTGTTTTCTCCTTCGCTCTTTGTTATGTCTCCCGGAGTTTATGGAAAGACTGTTAACTGATAAAAAAACACATGGACATAGATGATATGGAAATTGCACCCGACTTTTTCGATTACTTTGAGGCTACAGCAACTCTCCTTGAAAAGGATAAGTATGCTTCTGGGAACTCAACCTCTTGTATGTTTGATATCATTTCGCACGAGTTATATTACCAAATTCCTGGAGCTTTGATTTTGTTGTTTTTGATATTGAACCATGGCAGGTCCATTATGGCTGTTTCGTCATGGAATGACAATGGACAGAAGCAGTTTGTGAATGATCCTTGTAAGTTTTTTCGAAATTTCACCTCTTTTAGTATCATTCCTGCATGGTATGATCTATTGATATTTCCACAATCAACTGAAACAGAATTCTTTTCCTATTGTTAACCTGATCTGCAATCGGATGTGCTTTGCAGATGCACTCTATCGTTCAGATTTCTTTCCTGGACTTGGGTGGATGCTTTCTAGATCAATATGGGATGAGCTGTCTCCAAAATGGCCAAAGGCATATCCTTGTTAGTTTAGTATATTCTTGTGCTTAGATCTGATTATTTGTCAATATTGATGCATCTCTTTTTGAAATTTTCTTTAACAAAACCCCACTTACTGGGATGACTGGTTGCGGTTGAAAGAGAATCACAAGGGTCGACAATTTATTCGTCCAGAAGTTTGCAGAACCTATAATTTTGGAGAGCATGTATGTATGCTTAACGTGATTGAGTTTATATTTTCTTTTGGTTATGATCATTGTGAACCCCAGGTGTACTTCTTATGCAGGCATAGATTGGCATATTGACTTGATGAACATTCAGATATATATGTCCATGCATCTTAGGCAGAGAAATACTAGGCATTTCTCATTGATGTCACCAGATCTTCATACAAAGTCCAATATTCTCCTTGCAATAGCAAATATGCATAGAACTTACTTGTATAACTTCCAGTTTCTAGAGAGCTCTCTAGAATTTTCCCCCTATCTTTTTTCTGATTGTCTTCTTGCGCCCTTGTTTTGAGGAGGCGGGAGGAGCTTTGTCTCCTCCCGTTTTCCTCTCCTCCTCCGGTCAGATCTTTTCTGTACAAATCTTGTGGATAGCTCTTTCCCCTCTTTTCTTTGTTTGGTTGTTGTTATTGTCTCCTATGTGGGATTTTGTTTTGTTTCTCCTATCGCCTCCTTTGT
Source organism: Myrica gale (assembly GCA_963930655.1). Classification (NCBI taxonomy): domain Eukaryota; kingdom Viridiplantae; phylum Streptophyta; class Magnoliopsida; order Fagales; family Myricaceae; genus Myrica; species Myrica gale. Next base: position 6,751,676 of record OZ005606.1, on the reverse strand, counting down.
GGGTTACCACCAACCCCAGATCTGTACCCTTTCCGGTGTCCCACCACCCATCTTCGGCGCATAGAATCACGCGCTCTCCTCTGTGGGCGTTTGGATCTCTTATGCGCAAATGGAACGGCGCCCTCCGCCCTTTCTCCTTCGTTTTTTGCTACGAGCTATTGTGTGCTCTTTCACTTTTGCTGGCGCTTGCATGGAGGTTCATCTGCGGAAGAAGGATTGAGGTACCTCTGTTTTATCCTCTCCTCCGACGAAAGACGCCGTTGTTTGTGGTGATCCTGGTTTTGAGGCCTTTGGGCCTCCTTAATCTTTGTGGGCCTTCCGGCTCAGTTGTGGTATGCAGGCTTGCGTGTCCTGTTTGTATCTGCGGGATTTTGGGCCTTCTTGTGGTGTATGGACTTCGGGTCCTTTTCAAATGTTGTAATGGGCTTCAAGCCCAATGTCGAATAGTCGGCCCAGTGGGCCTTTCTTGTATTGTGCCAGCTATTTTGTATTGTTCCCTATTAGTTATATAATATTTCAATGTTGCCTAGAAAGAAAAAAACATAGAACTTTGACTCTGAGTGGGTGTTTGGCTCCCAAAATTTTGGTCATCCCAAATATTTGGCCAAATAAAATAACCCCAAAATAATCTCTCTCCCGATCAAATTATCTCTTTTTATCAAAATAAACATAAAAAATTCACTCAAATAATCTCTCTTCACTTTTTCACCAATTCCCCTACACTAACTACTGAGAGCATGCAGCCATCTTTTATCATTGTGGATTTGTGAAGTCTCTATGTGATTTCTTGTAGGGTTCTAGTTTGGGGCAGTTCTTTAAGCAGTATCTTGAGCCAATTAAGATGAATGACGTCAAGGTAAGTATCAACTTCTCTCTGGCTCTCCTGTATTGTTTGATTGCATATGTCTCTACGTTTTCAAGTTGAACTTTGCTTCTGCCTTTTCTTTCCCAAAGGTTGATTGGAAGTCAATGGATTTAAGCTACCTGATGGAGGTAAGATATATCGTAGTTCTTGTTGAAGCGACTGCAGTCTCATTATATTTATGGTCAATAATTTTTTTTTTTCATTTTTCAGGAGAAGTTCACGAAGCACTTTGCAGACCTTGTGAAAAAGGCTAAACCTCTCCAAGGAAGTGATGTTGTACTAAAGGCATATAACATAGATGGTGATGTACGAATACAGTACCGCGACCAATTCGACTTTGAACGCATTGCACGCCAGTTCGGAATTTTCGAAGAGTGGAAGGTAATTACTCACTTTTATTCTGTACCTTTTCTTTCATTGATACTAATACTGATGTTTGGTACAATGAAAATATTCACTTTTAAAAAAATTGAAAAAGTAACAATTTTGATAAAGAAACAACAAAATGTCAAAATTTTCACACAAATTCCAACACATTTTCACACGAACTTCAATATTTTTTCATAAAGAAAAAAAATCCATCAAATCTTCTCTTCTTAAACAAACTTCAATAAAAATAATTCTATAATCAAACATTCTTAAACCTTTTCACCATCTTTTTACAAACCTCCATAAAAGTCAAATTCTCAAAATTTTCTCTTGGAACTTAAAATTCTTAAATTTTTTGCTTCCCAAACATCACTCTAGGACTAAAATGTATTGTTCTAGGTGAATATGGTGGATGATATTTTGGATAACTCGTGTGCCAGAAATTGTGCAAATGCTTAGCTTCCACTAGCAACAGTAGAGATATGGTTTAGATCATTTAGGTGGCTAAAAATATTGCGTCGTGGTCATTGACATCATGGAGCACAAAGAATGTCACTTGGCTTCCTTCTTGTAAATTTGAATCACTGCATTTCACATGTGGTGAAGTTTGCTATTAAAAAGTGATCAAAATTGTCTTTCTTGTTGTTGAGTGGGTGGAGCATCCATTGGGACCAGTTAATCATACTCCGACCTTTATGGACACCTGCTTCTAGGCACATTAGCAGCCACAAACTACAATATTGATTATGTAATGATCGGGCCTCTTTTGCTTATTTTGTTGTCACAAATGTCCTTGTGATGTCTTTATTTAGAGCTGACCTTGTCCAGCATTTTCATAAAAACGCACGGCATGCTTATCTTCTTGCTTTTCCTCATTTTCCAGGATGGTATACCAAGGACAGCATATAAAGGAGTAGTGGTTTTCCGATACCAAACCCCAAGGCGTGTATTCCTCATTGGTCCAGATTCCCTCAAGAAGCTTGGGATTGAAGGTGCTTGATGCAAAAACAGGTCAGTGTAGTCTACCCTCCATATTATGTATTTTAACGGATCATCATCAATATTTTCTTTCAACTTCAATTACATGTTGGTTCCAATTCGAAAAGATCTGATTAGTTTGACCGGCAGGAATATCCTCTCTCGTCCTGACGAACAGAGAATATGTGGAGAATTTTTTTAGCGGGTAAAACTGAGGTCCAGACAAAAGAAGTGTGTGAAGCAGACGGGTCGCTTATACAATTTATATGATCAATACATGGCCAAAAGGGATCTGGCCCCGACCGTGCTCACCGGACGAGTTTCTTGACAGTGATACCAACTTCTGAACTCGATACATTTGGCAATGTAGTGAAGCAGACACCAGAGTATTTTTGGTCATCCAGATAGAATTCTCTTGAAGTGTAACCATTTGCAGATGGTCTAAATGTCAGCAAGAAGATACCATGAATTCTGTAGACTTTCACTTTTTACCAAGGACTTTTATTTCTTCCACGGATACCCCTACCTACTAAATGAGGAAATCAACCTGATTGTCGATCTGTGGCTTCTCTAAACAGATGTGCGATTGAGCATATTGCAAATTATTCCAGTGATTGAGCATATAAAATATTTACTCTTTTTGCACCTGAAGCTTTTTGTAATTTCTCCAAGCAGAAAGATACCTGAAGATGAAAGAACTACACAAAAATACATTTTATATTAAAAGAAGTTCACTAATTAACCCAAGATAATGCAAGATTGGAATCCTCGATATTTTTTCAGGGTTGTAGTGACGATCCTCCTTTCTTAGAACATGTAGCTATGACTCAATCTGAACATTATACAGCGAGTGAGATTTTTATGGCCACGCACAGAGGGAGACGATTATACTTGTAGCCCCTTTTTTTTTTTCCAAAGATTATCATAATTCTGAAGAAGAAGACTGTCGACACTTTGGGAAGGCAACCGAAAAAAAGAGAGATAAATGTAAAATCAGTCCTTGTTATATAAGCCAAAATCAAATTAATTCTTTTGATAACAAAAACATATATCACAGGGACTAATTTTATATTTATTAAAAAAACAAAAGCAAAAAAATCAATTGCGGTTCGGCTATTACCCGTTCAAGCCAATCCCATCCGAGAACAGGAGAAGGAAAACCAAGCACCCAAACAGTCCCTTCTTCTCCCTTAAACCCCTCTCCGTTATTATCTGAAAAATTAAAACCTAACATAAGAGTCTGCGAGTGTCTTTGGCTTAAACCCAATGAAGCAACCAACAATGGCTTCCGTGGGCTCGAAGCCAAAGAGGAAGAAAGCAAAGCACAGCGTGTCTCTGTCATACCTGAAAACCCTTGGCCAACAGCTCCTTTCCTCGCGAGCTCACGTCAACAACCTTCCTACCCTCCTCTCCTACGTGTCCCCGACCTCCCCTCCTCCTTACGCCCTTGAATCGCTCCTCTCTCTCCACTCCTTCTTCGCCCCTCTCCTCCCTTCGCTGCCTCCCTCCTCTTCTTCCAAGCCCTCCCCACCCAACCTCCAGGACGACCCTGACTTCATCTACCGAACCTGGCTCCGCTCCAAGTTCGACCAATTTGTAGACTCTCTCATCGATCTCTCCGTTTCTCCCGACTCCGATGAAACTCTCAAGGTCGGTTCTTTTCTGTTTCATAAATTTGGAAATGAATGTTATTTTCTTACTGATGTAGGGGGTCCATTGCAAATTCGGCTTTATTGTTTGCTCGACTGATTTTGGTGTCTGATAAGTGTGAATATAGGAGATTGTGTTGGATACGATAATGGAGTTTGTGAAGACGGGAAACAACGGGAGGTTTCATTCTTCTATATACCACAGGTTCTTACATACCGTTGTAAGTCGTTAGCACTTCTACTCAACTTTCGTGCCAGCATTCTTGGGTGTCTATTTCTTGGGTTTTATGTTGGTATGCTTGGTGGATTAGTTAATTATCTGTATGTATGTGGATTATTTTCTTGTAGGTTCATTCCGCAGAGTCCGTTCATTTCTTAACTGACTTGCTCGTGTCAAACTATTTCAAGTACATTGATGTCCGGTACGACCACTTTCTTACACGCCAATTGACTCTCAATATGTTTCGAGATTGGATGTAATGCTGTGATTTAGTAGCACGTAGTATTGAGATACAGTTTTGTTGTCTAAGTGGTTCGTTCTGTTTCGGTTTAACTAAGATTGCTTTCTTATAATACCATAAAAAAGTTATCTTAGTTTTTAACCCCTGTTTCTGAATGTTTTTAATGAGAAAAAAGTGCAAAAACGTGACTTGGTTGAATTGAATTTATTGTTATTTCTGCTTCTTGCAGTTATTTTACCTACATTAGCCTGGAAAAATTTGCCAGAACTTTGGAGGCAAAAGTCATTATTGGTACTTTTCCTGCGAAGCTCCATTTGAAACTTAATCTGCCTTTATCCCTTCTTTTTTTTTTTTCCGCACGGGGGACAGTTATCACTTTCTTAATTTTACTCCTTACGACATGGCACAGATGTGAATGCAGATTGCCAAGATGACAGTCATTCAAGAGCAAGGTCAGTGCTTACTGTATACAATTGTTACTTTTCCAGGAAATCATCTCCTCCCTCTTCCTTATGCTCTCCTGTTTTAGGATCTAAGAGTTTACTGTTCTTGCAGGATGGAGGCTTTTATTCTCAACATACATTACATTATATCACGCATCCCCCATGTGGTAGGCTTGGATGAAAAATCTGATTGTGAGCTGTGGAGCGGACCAGGTGATTTCTTGCTGGTTCACTCTTGGAGTTCATCGTTGTGTTTTTAGTCTTTTTTACATGATAACTTGTATTTTTTCCACGGGGATGTGTCAGTATGCATTATTTGAGTTTGCTCGTTTATTTACTGGTTAGTATTCTTATCTGAAGGAAGCGGTAGTAAGGAGCTATCTGAGAATTCAAAAGTAGAAGATAAAAACTGCAGAGAGAGAAGCATAAGAAAAATGTAAGTTATCATCTACTTATTAAGGGTCTTCAAGGCGTTAACTTCCCTTTAAAGTACTTCTACTTGTTCATCTATATACTCTATTCTATTTTGATCCTTGAAAAGACTAAATGTCCTCTATTGATTCTCACTTAACATATTCTTCTATGACATTTTTTTTAGGTGTTTTCTGCAGCCAGCGTTGCTAAAAAGATGAAATTAAAATTCACAAAGGCATGGATATCATTTCTTAGGTTACAGCTTCCACTTGATGTGTACAAGGAGGTAAGAATCTAACCTCTCATACTACGCTAGGACCTATCATTGTGCTCTTAAGCATAGTTGTACTATAATATTGGTTTTCATTATAGTAATGGAAATCATTGCCATCTCATTTGATGTGGCCAGTCTTGAGGTCAGGCTCAAGCCAAAATCCTGGCATGCAAATTTGGACACTCATACCCGAATAGGTTTCCATGCATATTTTGAGCCTACCAATGAAGGTCGTGGTTTAACCTTTTACGTTGTCCCTTGAAAGTCTTATGTACAATTTGGGATTGGCTAGAACTTCATTTCTCATGTCAGTAGTCTTTGCCAATTGGCATCTTCTCCCCCATAAGTAGTGGAGGAAGGTGACGGCTTTCATCTCATATATGTGCATGAGTTGTGTTTACATAATTTTTTAGTTACTGTTCCTCAATATTGGTGTTAATATACTTGCTTCTAGGTGATTGCTCCCTCCCCTCTCTCTCTCTCTCTCTCTCTCTCTCTCTCTCTCTCTCTCTGTCACTGTGTGTGTGTCTGATGTTTTCTCCCCGTTTTCTGGTTTGGAAATTCACTTATTTATTTTACCTTTTGATGTCAGGTTCTTGTTAGTCTCCACCATACTGTCATTCCTCATTTGTCTAATCCTATCATGTTATGGTAAACTCACTTTTTACATTTAATGTTGTTTCAACTTTACTACTTGTGTCATTCTCTTTTGAATGGTGATCTTGAGTTTTATTTGTTACCTGGCAACTTGCAGTGATTTCTTGACAAGATCATATGACATTGGCGGGGTTGTCAGTGTCATGGCTCTTAGCAGCCTCTTTGTCCTCATGACACAATATGGTTTGGAGTATCCTAACTTTTATGAAAAACTTTATGCCTTATTGGCCCCTTCTATCTTTATGGCGAAGCACCGGGCGAAGTTTTTTCAGGTAATGTATTATTGTTCATCATTGTGTTAGAAGTAAATAATTAAATTCAAATGTGTTATCATAAACTCTGCAACTTGAGTGATACCTGGAATTCTGTTGAAGTTCATTTCATGTAGATTTCTTCATCAGGGGCCTTGTTACATCTTCTTAATTTGGTGGTGTTTGGAATGTCCTAGGCAAAATAGTTTAATCTTGGAAGCATTTTAAACTGATCTCAAGTTGAAAACTTTGGCACACCTGGTATTTTCAATTTTTCTATGAAACTTACGTGGATAGTGATATCATCATTAATGTTGCTAAGATTCTTGTCATTGGTGATCAAATTTTTGTATTTCAATTTTGTGGCCTTAGCTGCTTTGCAATGTACTGCACTCGTAGAATTTCTGGTGAGTTTAATTCAGGGGAAAAAAAAGTAAAAGGTGTTCTTCAATACTATGTTGAATTTATATTTTCAGTTGGTCATGTGCTTAATATTGAACCCCATGGATATGAGGTTGCTGGACTGGCCTGATGTATGGCAATGACTAAAGAAGATGCGCTTTAGATAGTTAAGAAATTGTATTGGAAAAAAATGGGTGTGTGGTTTACCTTGAGTAATTGGTTATTTTCTAACTGGGAAATATCCAGTCGTGCGTGCTCAGGCTTGAGCTGAAACCCTGGGCAACTTAATCCTTTTTTTTATGAGACCAAGGAATCCATCTCCTGCTCATCAATTCCAGAGCAGTTGGAATAGTCGTCAGTTAAACTTCGCGTTCTCAATCCGTTAGTCAATTTTTTGGAATATTGGTTTTGGAAGATGGCTTTCTCTCGGAGTTTCTGTGTCGAAGCTAAGGAGTTTGAGGTTGTAGTTTTGGGCAATGGTGTCATCAAGTTCTCGGAATGGAGTCGGAGGGCGATGAGCTCCATTTTCATGGGAAGGTATGGAGTGGTATGGATGGTGAACATGGTTAGAAGGCTGCAGCTGGCTGATGGTGAAGTGGAATTCGCTGCGAAGTTCAATGAGGTGTCTCGGGGTTTCTTGGCGCAAAGGTGCAACAATAAGGCTGGAAGATATGTGGCACTTGCAGAATACAGAGGGGGATGTAGACAAGGGGCAGTGATGATCCCAGAAGGTCTGGGGGGAGCTGGTTGGACGCTGATGGCTAGTGTTTTTCAGGAGATGGTTGATCACCTTAGTCAGCTCCGGAAGGGAAAAGGAGTTGCTTTTGCTGCTGGTTCTGCTGTTAGCAAGCAGGTCCATTCGTCGACGTTGTGAAGCACGGTCCGGCGAAGGTGAAGTCAGGGAGTAGTACTAAGGACATGAAAGTTGATGGTGGCGTGTGGCAGAAGAAAGGGCTGCCTACTGTTACGCATGCTTCTCTGGAGGACGGCGATTCATTTTCCAAGAGGCAGGTCATTAATGCTATGACGGCTGGCGGTGAGGTGTTTACCGAGACTTTTTGGAGGAAAAAATTGTTGGGGATACGCGAGGATCTCGACTTGTTGTTAAAGGTTTTGGGGGAGGATAATGGGCTGCCCCGCAGGCCTTTAGATTTGGTCGGCAGTTCGATGGAGGTTATTGGGGACCAGGATAGGCCGGGCCCTATGGACTCAAGTGTAGGGACGCAGGCCCATTTCGTTATGCATCTGAGTGGGCCCGTAATGGAGGGCCCAGGACTTTTGTTCTCTTTGTCGGGGGCCCAGGGAGAGGGATCGGGGGACCTCCAGTTCGCCCAATCTGCCGCGATGCTTGGTGGCTTGGCGGGTGGTGCCCATCGACAGTCGCCGGCGGTTGCTCCCTCGCCGGCGCCTTCCGTGGTGAACGACGTCCGTCTGGAGGCGACTCAGGTGCCGGAGCCGCAGAAGACTCTTCCTCTCTTGGGCGCTGAACCCGTCGATTCCCTGCTTGGGGTGAGGGTGGATAGCCGGGTGGTTCTTCCGGCGCCGGAATTGTCGCCGACCACCGGTCCTCGGCTCGCCGGTATGGTTTTTTCTTCTCCGGAGGTGTTTTGTTTGCCGGAATTTCCTTCTGCAGTGTCAGATGAGGGCGATGGCTCCTCTGTAGGGCTTTTGAAAGAGGATAAAGGGGAGGGTTTGGATGGGAGGGGGGCAGTGACGCCTGTTGAGGGGCAACCGAGGGGCTATGGGGTTGGGATGGCTCGGGAAGGCCTTCAAGAGGCAGGTGTTTTGTTGGCTTATTCTGGTGGTGGGGGTGGGCAGGAGGCTGTCTCGGAGGGGGGTTCTCAGTCTTTAGGTCAGAGCTTTGAGACGGAAGGTGGTGGGGAGGGGTGATAATGAGGGGGGTGTAGTGGGATTGCTTGATGGTGTGGGTATGATAGGTGGGGAGTTGTCCTTGGCACCTGTTCTGAGTGTGCATCCGTTGGCTGTTTCCAACCCTGTTAGAGGGGAGTTTTTGGGACAAAGGAGTGGTGGGGCTTCGGGGTGGGTGTTAGATATGGTGGAGTCTTTTCGTATTATGGTGGGAGTGTCCTGTGACGGTTTTGAGGAAGAGTTGATGAGTCTTTTTGCTGCGTTGGAACATGGAAGGGAGCAGTGTAACTTTAAGACCCCTAGTAGGAAAGGTGGGAAATTAGTTAGAGAATTGAAGGGCTTGGTGTCTTCTATTAATTATGACAAAACTTCCGTCTCTTCGAGGACGGGAAAGGGTGAGGGGCGGGCATTGATGGTGATTAGATGATGCCAAAAATTATTCGTTGGAATGTGAGGGGGCTCAATGCTAGAGCAAAGTGTAGAGGAGTGGGGAATTTGCTACGGGGGTGGAAACCGGACTTGGTTTGTCTTCAGGAGACCAAGATGGCTGTGATGACTGGAGTAGTGATTCGGAGTTTGTGGGGTGGTCCTTTTGTGTGTTGGTGTAGTTTGGATGCAGATGGTGCCTCGGGAGGAATTTTGTTGATGTGGGATACTAGGGTGCTTGAGTTGGTGGATTCTTGCATCGGTTCTTTCACTGTCTCGGTGATATTTCGGAATCTAGGCGATGGGGCGGAGTGGATGTTTTCTGGAGTCTATGGTCCAAATGATGATAGCAGAAGATGTTTGCTCTGGGATGAGTTGGTTGGGGTGAGAACTTTGTGGGGGCTTCCGTGGTGCATTGGGGGAGATTTTAATGTCACTCGCTTTCCTAGCGAACGTTTGGGGGGTGGAGGGATGAGCTCAGCTATGGAGGAATTCTCAGATTTTATCTCGGAGATGAGCTTGGTGGATCTCCCATTATCGGGGGGTGCATTCACTTGGTCGAATAATAGAGACATTCAGTCCTGGTCCAGAATTGATCGCTTTTTGTTTTGCCCTAGTTGGGAGTGTCTGTTCCCAGATGCTTCTCAGAAAAGGTTGCCTAGGCTGTATTCAGACCATTTTCCCATTCTTCTGGTGGATGGAAGGGTTCGAGGAGGGCAGAGACCTTTTCGTTTTGAGAATATGTGGTTGAAAGAGGATGGTTTTTTGGAGAGGATTAAGGAGTGGTGGGACTCTTTTGAGTTCCTGGGATCTCCTAGCTTTGTGCTTGACTCTAAGCTGAAGGCTTTGAAAATTAAGTTGAAAGAATGGAACCAAGAAAGTTTTGGGGAGATTAGTGTCCGAAAGTCCTCTTTGTTAAGTGAGTTGGCGTCTCTTGAATCTTTAGATGAGGGGGCTCTCCTTGATGACAGGGGGAAAGCAAGGAAGTTAGGGGTCTTGGGGGAATTGAACCACTTGATTGAGTTAGAGGAGATTTCTTGGCGCCAAAAATCGAGGTCCTTGTGGCTCAAAGAAGGGGATAGATGCACTAACTTTTTCCACCGTATGGCTAATTCGAATCGAAGGGTTAATTCGATTTCTAGTTTGAAGGTTGAGGGGGTAACTGTGGAGGACCCGGCGTCGCTCTCTGATTGTATTGTTGATTATTATCGCTCTTTGTATGAGGAGCCTTTCTCTTGGAGGCCGGCTTTGGATGGTTTGTCCTTTGATTCCATTTCTGAGGAGGAGGCGCAGTGGATTGAGAGATCCTTTGAGGAGGATGAGGTTACAGGCGTGGTCCAAAGCCTTAATGGTGACAAGGCTCCAGGCCCGGATGGTTTCTCTCTAGCTTTCTTTCAGTTTTGCTGGGAGGTGCTCAAGGGAGATGTTTTGGCTACGTTTAATGACTTTGCCCAAAGAGGTAAATTTGTTAAATGCGTGAATGCTACATTCATTGTTCTTATTCCCAAGAAAGCAGGTGCAGTGGAATTGCAAGATTTTCGTCCTATAAGTTTGGTTGGAGGGGTGTACAAGATTCTAGCCAAGGTGTTGGCAAATAGGTTGAAGATGATTCTCGAAAAAATCATTTCGCCTTCTCAGAATGCCTTTGTAAGGGGACGACAAATTTTAGATTCCGTCCTGATTGCTAATGAGTGTATTGATTCGAGATTGAGGTCGAATGTTCCGGGAGTTTTGTGCAAACTTGATATTCACAATGCTTATGATCATGTGAATTGGAAATTCTTGTTGTATCTTTTGAGGAGATGTGGGTTTCGAGAGAGGTGGTGTCATTGGATTGAGTTTTGTATCTCTACGGTTAAGTCTTCCGTGATGGTGAATGGTTCTCCTCAAGGCTTCTTTGTGAGTTCGCGAGGTTTGCGTCAGGGTGATCCTCTTTCACCCCTTTTGTTTGTGATAGTTATGGACCAGTTGGAAGTGGTGCTATAAGGGGTTTCGTGGTTGGCGGAGGTGGCAGGAATGAGATATTCATTTCACATTTACTCTTTGCCGATGATACGCTGATTTTTTTGTGAGGATGCAGAGAATCAATTGCGGAACCTGAGATGTCTACTTTTGTGCTTCGAGGCGGTGTCTGGTCTCAGGATTAACCTTGGCAAGTCTGAGGTTATCCCTATTGGCAGAGTGGTTGATGTGCAGGGGTTGGCGGGTATTTTGGGTTGTAGGGTGTCGTCTCTCCCGATGACCTACCTGGGACTTCCTCTTGGAGCTAAGTATAAATGTGTACGCATCTGGGATGACATTGTTGAAAGATTCGAAAGAAGGCTGGCAGGTTGGAAGCGCTTGTATCTTTCAAAAGGGGGGCGGTTGACGTTGATTAGATTCACTCTTTCTAGTCTTCCTACTTATTTTATGTCTCTCTATCCTATTCCAGCGTCGGTGGCTAATAGGTTGGAGAAGCTTCAAAGGGATTTTTTGTGGGGCAGCAGTGGCGATGAGCATAGGTTTCATCTTGTTAAGTGGGCGATATTTTGTTCCCCTATTCGTGCAGGTGGGTTGGGGCTTAGAAGGCTGTCACTTTTCAATAAAGCTCTTCTTGGAAAATGGCTTTGGCAATTCAATTATGAAAGAGACAGCTTGTGGAAGACAGTCATCATAGCGAAGTACGGGTGCGCAACGGGTGGTTGGAGCACCATGGCAGTTCAAGGGTCTTATGGGGTGAGTGTGTGGAAAAACATTAGCAGAGGGTGGAATTTTTTTCAAGAGCACACCAGGTTCGGGGTTGGGACCGGTTCAAGAATTCGGTTCTGGCATGACAAGTGGTGTGGGGACCGACTGTTGAGTGAGGAGTTTCCTCAATTATTTTCTATTGCTCGAAGGAAGGACGCTTGGGTGGCTGATTGCATGGCGCTTGATTCTAGAATGGTTGTCTGGGATGTCCACTTTGATAGGTCGATTCACGATTGGGAATTTGAAGTTTTCTCGAAGTTTTTTACTTTGCTTTATTCGCAGCGTTCGAGGAGAGAGGGAGAGGATAAGCTGCAGTGGAGGGGCTCTAAGAGCGGTGTTTTCTCTGTGAAATCGATGTATGCTTTGCTTTCGGAGAGCCCCCTCCCATGGGGATTTTCCGTGGCGTCTTTGTTGGAGGAACTGGGTTCCCCCTAGAGTAGCTTTCTTTGTTTGGGAGGCCACTCTTGGGAAAATTTTAACCATCGACAACTTGAGGAGGAAGGGTGTTTGTGTGACTGAATGGTGCTACTTATGTAAGAGCGATAGTGAAACGGTTGATCATCTCCTTATCCACTGCTCCGTGGCTAGAGGATTATGGGGGCATGTGTTGAGCATCCTTAACTATGATTGGGTTATGCCTAAGAGAGTGGTTGATGTTCTGCGGTGTTGGATGAGGAAGTTTGGGGATCCAACTGCGTTGGCCATTTGGAAGATGATTCCAGCTTGTATTTGGTGGTGTTTGTGGAGGGAGAGGAATGGGAGATGTTTCGAAGACAGGGTTGTGTCTGTGACTAGTATGGGGGGCGTTGTGTTGCATTCTTTTTTCCTTTGGGCTAATTCGGTTTTAGGTTGTCCGTTTGTAGATTTTCCGGATTTTGTTAGTTTTCTAGCGTGTCTGCTTTCGCTTTCGTCAGTATAGCCTCTTGTACTGCGTTTTTTCTTCTTCTTCAATAAAATTTACTTACTTATCAAAAAAAAAAATTGGTTATTTTCTAAGTGAATGAAATGTGTCTTCTGCAGCTTCTTGATTCTTGCCTAAAATCTCCACTTCTTCCAGCATATCTGGCGGCTGCTTTGTCTAAGAAATTGAGTCGGCTGTCGCTTTCGGTTCCTCCTTCAGGAGCATTGGTTATTATAGCTCTGATTCACAATCTCTTACGGAGACATCCTTCAATCAACTGTTTGGTGCACAGGGTAGCTATTACGATCACATGTTGGCTATATATGTTTCTTTATTGTAGTCATTATTCATTTGCTCGTGGTGTATGTGGGGATTGATAGTTGTGTTATCATATAGAGGAAATTGTGTGCATTACGTAAATTGCAGCTCCTTTGGTTGTCTCTTGAATCTCTTCCCTAACCCCTGCATGATTGTTGCTTAGTGCACTGCAACATAAGTTGAGTGGCATCTACATGGTAATTATTGATATACTGGATAGGCTGTTATGAATCAACCATGAGTATTATTTTGCTATGAGAGTTTTGATGGAAAGAGTTAAAGAGAAGAAGATAGGTCTCCTTTTGGTAGCTCTTATTGAGGAAATCTATGAAGGATTTTTACTTAGATATGCAGATAAAATTCCCATGCTTGTTTTTCTTGATTATCAATGCTAGAAATATGAAACTAGACCAGGTCATAACCCCCCCCCCCCCCCCCCCCCGGCGAACAACACTAACCCAGAAAACAGCAGCATCGTAATTACATGCTCTGCTAATCGTATTGCTTATCAACTTTCCAAAGGTTTTTATACATTTCAAGCCGTTATATAAAAAGTAAATGAAATAGTAGACTTTATGCAGGAAGATGATGATGGAACTACGAAATGTAATTCAAAAGCAGAAGGTGATTCTGAAACTGGCTTAGACATGTCCAGCAGGAAACGAGGCATGTATTGGTTTAACAATGAAGAAAGTAACCCTATAAAGTGCAATGCCATGAGTAAGTACTTCCTTGAATATTCTTTGTCTCTGTCTTGGGCCGATTTCCTGCCCTAAGCCAACCTTCAGGCACTTTAATTATTCTTGAGTGGTGTGTACTCTTATCATCTTTGGGGAAACTTGTAGTTCCATTATTTGGACCAATGTTTTCATTTTATCTATATAGTTCAACATATATACTGTATGCGACCTCTATGGTTGATGTCATTTTATCTACAACTAGAATAATGATGCAACACAACTGAGGGCACTCGATAAAATATTTTGAGCTGGAAAACAGTCCCAAAACATGCAAAAACAGGAAAGTTTGAGGCAAACTGTATATGTGACGAGGTCGATGTCTTTCATTTTGGCAGGTCATGTCCCAAAGTAACTCTTCTCATGTTAGATGTTATGGTCCTTTTAAGTTTCGTCCTAAAACCAAGCATTGTTGTGTTCCGAGTTTTCGGGCTTTTTGCCTGAATGTTAGCTCAAAAAGGGTAATGTGTTCCAGGCCAAATGTTCTTCTCAATCCTACCTAGTTACATGGCCTTCTAGAATATGAGTACATGGAATTATAGGTCATGACTTTTCTGATTGTTTGTTTGTTTGGGTTGGAAGGCTTAAATCTCTTTTTTCCTTGTTCTCTTCCTTAGTATTGTCTGGTTCGATGGCCTAAGGATTAGGAGATATTCTGTCGTAATATCTTTTGAGTGAATATCCCATGGGTTAAATGCTAAGTGATCCCTCCATATCTTTTGATTGAATATCCCATGGATAACTTCCTTCCATGCACATCAAATCTCTCCCAGGTCTTCTGCTTGATCTTGGTCATTAATGTACATGCACACACTTGATAAACACATAAATGTCAATGCATCTTGGACTATGGGAATACTTTTTAGTGTTCACATATTGATGAATGTTTTTGGATCAGGAAGTTCACTTTGGGAGATTGATACCCTCCGGCATCACTATTGCCCTCCTGTATCAAGGTACAAGATTCCATCCTGGTCATCGCTTTTTTTGTCTCCCCCAATCATACTCATCGCACTACTACATTTGCACGTCTTCAGTTCATATGCATGTATCTCCATAGTTGATTGCATATTTTAATGGTTTTTTTTTCTTTTGGTGCTAGGTTTGTTTTGTCACTTGAGAATGATTTGACAGTCAGAGCTAAAACAACTGAAATAACCGTCAAAGATTTCAGTTCGGGTTCATACGCTACAATTTTTGGGGATGAGGTACATACTTATTTCTGTTAATACATGGAAAAATTTAGTAGTAACTTCATAAATTTCCTATCATATAAAATAGCGTTTGGGGGTTGGGGGGGAGGGGGCATGGTGCTTTCAGGTCAATCATAAATATATTTTAAAGCTTGATTGGAGCATAATTGGTATTTGAGTCCCTATGTATCTGCCTTTTTCTTTTATAGTCTGTTATCTGGAACATCCCCACTTTGCATCATTGGAGTTTAATTGAGGATTTTCCATGTGTTCCTAACCATATATGCAGTGTATGGCAATTTTAATGAGCCATTCCAGGACATGTTGTCATGAACTCTAGTGGGTTTTTTTTTCCCTGCTGGATGCGTAAGCGTGTTCTTTTTTGCATTTCAAGTTCTCTCAAAGCTGCTCTCTTTCTTTATTGCAGATCAGGCGAAGGGTAAAACAGGTTCCACTAGCATTCTACAAAGTTACTCCCACATCTTTATTCTCAGATTCTGATTTTCCCGGTTGGACTTTTAAATATGATGATGAAAAGGAAAAGAATGATGGCAGTGAGATTAAGAATCAATGACTGTGATGATGGTTCTGCAGAAGAACGAGTTGAGAGTTTATGAACCAAATGCAGTTTCTTTCGTGGACGCTGATTCATCGTATTTGAGAGATCGTTTTCCTCTTTGGTTTAGGCTCTTCTTTAGTTCTGAGGGGTTTGAAATTTTGTAGTGCTAGTTCAGTTAACTGTACGCAGCTGATTTTGAGTTGCTCTTCTGCCAATCGTCTTTGGTAATTATTATCATTAGTTTTTCTATTCTGCTATGAGCTCTTCTGCCAATTATCTTCTTTACAAGTGTAATCTGTAATTTCCTCAAGATGGAATGTTCTCAGCCAAGATATTAATTAACAAATTACTCTTCTTTGGCTGCTCAATCATTGGTATAAACATGAGATCTAACTCGGTCTCGTTTCGCACCTTGGTATAAGCATATTCTTGTGGGTTGGATAGTGTTAAGCACCAAAATTGGGTCTGAAACCCGTTTTGAGCATACTCTGTTTGGTTGGATAAGCACCAAAATTGTTTTTATTCTTTTAATATTCTAAAATATCATTATTTTTGTAATGAAAAAAAATTCTGGTGCACATTTCAAAAAGCACAGCCATGACAAGCGGCGGTGAAACCAAGCGGCTCTGCCAATTCCTCTGTCAGTGATGCTCGAGGTTGATCGATTAGGATCCACCTTCTCATGAGACCAAACGAATACACAGTACGTAGTAGGGCTACACCGGGTAGGCCGGTTTTCAAAAAATCGCCACCTATACTTGCACCGTTAAGGGCAAAAACCGGCCCTTAGCGGTGGCGGTAGCGGTTTCCTATCCTACATTAATCTTCGTAATAATAAAATGCGACAAAAGGAATAAATTGTCCTTTGACAAAAGGAATTTGTTTTATTCTACTGCAAAAGAATTTAAATAGATTTCTTTTTGAGTTAGTTAGCATGACAATTGACATGTTCTATAAATGAATATGTATATTTGTTACACATCAAAACAGACTAGTACCTGCATAGCCATTTTTGGCACAATCTGACCCAGCATCATCCTTTGGTTGAGACATCTTTGCCTGCAGAAGAAGACAAGTAAATGGTGCCTTAGCAGAAGGAGAGAAGAGAAAAAAAGAAAAGAAAAAGGAAACACAAACACAAACACATAGACATGCAACTCATACACATAAAAAGCACATACTGGTACTTCAATGCAATCATTATGTTAGTATCACTCATCCTTCCCTATTTGCTCTAAGTGGATTGCCTCAAGATGAGTAAAAATATGAAGTATAGTTGCTTTACTAATAGTCCATTAGTGAACGGGAAAAATGAAAACAAAAATCAACCTCCAAATCTATTACTAAAGCAAAACCAGCATACAATCACATTGGAACTTGACCTGAAGATCAAATCTTTCAAACACAAAAACAACTATCGTGGTCAAACTCCCCTAAACTCTACCTAAATTGCGAATCAAACTATAAGATTAGAAAGGGATCGGCCACTTCAGATTTCAGAGGGAACTCACCACCATAAGAAAAGCAGAATTGTATCTACTACAAACAAACACATATCTAAGCTGAAGTGAATGAGTTTTCTTCACCGCAAGATCTACTCAAAGAACAACCAAAAAAGAAGCAAACTTGTGCAGTGTTCAATAAGGTACAACCAACGACACGACATTATGCAATGTTCAATAAGGTACAAAAGAGTTGCTTGAAAGAAACTTGAATTTGTCATAAACTTGGAGATAATACTACCTGCTAAACAGCAAATAAGAAGCTAAACCACATGACATTACCCACTGACTTACCCACTGCTAAACAGCAAATAAGAAGCAAAATCAATCAAAAGAAGACATTTGTCTCAGAATTCGAGTTTGCATAACAGCGTGCATAACATAATTAGAGTTTGCATAAATCTAGCCAAACTGTGTGCAAATTTTCTCAATCCCCATTTTAAAAGTAATCCCTAAGCTGACTCAAAGCCTAAGAAATGGACCATCAGATAATACAGAAATCCCAGCTAGCAAGCCTTCTTGAAATCCCATCATAAACATAACTACAATTTCAAGGGGTTTTAATAATGAAACAGCTCTTCAATTTAGGTAAACACCAGGAATTGCCCCAAAGCAGATAATATGCATTTCATTCAGGACGAAACCGTATAAACAATTCGAATTTCATATACCAGGACGACTTAAGGAGGAAAAAAACCTAATTTCCTTTGCAATTTTCCTCGTTGCCGCGGAAAGGAAAGCACTGTAACTTCTTCATCTACCTCTTCTTCCCTCATTTTGACCGGGACACCTTTGCGCCTACTGGGGAGCACAATCTCCCCTTTGAGCACGGGAATCTCCATTATTTGTGTCAACTTGCCGTACTTATTGCCAACCTTCCATGTCTGTGTGAAACGTGCTCGGCGAAGAAGGAGCGACTGGAAGGCGTGGTGGTCGGCGAAGGGTTGTGCCGCCGAAAGTAGGGGAGAGAGAGAGGGACAGCAACGGGTGGGGGGAGAGAGAGAGAGGGACGACAACGGGTGGGGGATGTCGGGAAAATAGACATTTGGGAGGGGGTGACTGTCGAAGGAAATAAGGTTGGGGTGGAGTCAAAACGACGTTTTATGGAAAAAAATAAAAAAAATAAAATCTCGGTTTCCCGGGTACCGGAAAGCCGGTGCCGGGTAAACCGGGACCCGTGATTATCTCCGGGTTTTTGCAATATGTCCAAACCGGCACCGACACTGGTGAAGCCCGATACCGGCAACCCGGTGCCGGGGCCACCGGAAAATTCCGGTGGCACTGAGCAGCCCTAGTACGTAGATGGATCTGCGGTGGTAGATCAATGCAGAGCGGTGGATCCACCTCGTGAGCCCCACCGGGGGGGGCAATTGCGATGGATCTCTAGGTGGATCCATGTATATCCACCTCGCACTCCTGACGCTCACGATGGATCTACATCGGTCCACTGCCACCACAAACCCACCATGTGTGGCCTCGGTTATTTATTTAGTTTTTACTTATTTTTGATATTTTATTTTATTTTATACAAAAAAAAAAATGGTGCATCTTAACTGGTTCTGAAACTAGTTTTAGACCCTCATAATAACCAAACATGGATCCATGAATCTTCAAATCAAAATGAAACAAGGTTTCCTCATCCGGAACAAAGTATTTTAATGACTCGACCAAGAGGACATTCTGGTACACGTTTGAAACTAGTAACAGGCTAAATCAAATGCACGCCATGGTGAGCGTTCATAGCACATTATTCACATAGGCTGGCTAAGAATCATATCTAATAATACATTACTGGTCCAATATCTGTTGGAGAAGATCGAAACCTTCTGCCGATATACACCTCTTGAGTTGAAATTTTGGGATCTCAAGCCGAGGTGGTGGGTCTGGAGAAAAACATACAATAACTACTGTAAGGTTGTCACATGTATTGCGCTTGAGTGCCTCCCTAACCAGCTCCCTTGAGCATCTCTCTGGATCATTATGAAGCATCAATTCCTTCCTTGCAATTGTAACTGCGCATTGGCTGCTCATCACATCCCACAGGCCATCACAACCTAGTATCAGGAATTCATCTTCCTCACTCAGGACCATCTCTCGAAGCTCTGGCTCTGCACTCAGGGGACATGATGAACCTTTGGGTCCTTTCATGTGCCAATCTCCGAGGGCACGTGCCACTGATAATTGACCATTAAGGTAGCCATCATACACAACACCGCCAAGTTTCTCGATTCTTAGTCTCTCGGAAGAGCAATCAGGCTTATGGTCTTTGGACAGCTCGACTGCCTTGCCTCGTTTCCCCAACACTGCTCGACAATCCCCTGCATTAGCAATTAGCATCATCCTGAAAGGGGATCATATGTCAAACACAAGTGGCTTCATCCATTGAGACAGAAAAAATAAGAGGTGAGAATTTGGAAGCTAAATCCCTGCATTCCATACAGATAAAAGCCTATACAAAGTGGTCAAATTTAAAAAAGAAATTACATGTTCCCAAGCATAATGTCACGAACTAGACATTCAGAGATGAAATCATAATTGCTGGTCAGAACCCATAAGTCATTAATTGGTAACTGAAGTTTTATTCTAGGGTTTAGCCAATAAAGGCTTCTACCTGAACAAGATAAGTGCTGAAAAGTATGATTTTGGCAAAGTCCAACATAGATATACATTAACCGTTTTCCTTCACATATGGGTATCACTAACTCATCATTGCAAACTGTTCAATTATTATTCGCTGTACGCATGCCTCACGAGCCTTGGGGGTAATGAACATAAGAGTAAAGTCGACCAGTATAGTAGCCAAATATCGTCTCCAGATCTTGATTAATTTGTGGTTAGACTTTAATTCACCCAAGACTAACAAATTTCAAGAAATAAACTTTTCAAGAACAACAAACAGTAATAGTGAGCTCAGGCTAGAAACAGCGATTACCTTCCAAAAATAAGGGCAGTCAGGGCGGTGGTGCCAGAGGAGCTGTCAAGGGAAGTAGCATCAGCGAAAGCATGGTCAGCTTTCAGAAAAGCACTCTTAATGGCCTTCCTCACACAAATGGGGAAATGATAGTCCTCAACAATATATTGTAGAATGTTCTCTTTGATAAACAGAGCCGCATCTATACCCCCATGGCCATCAAACACCTGCAACAGAACCATAATGATCGACAAGCAGCCTCTGATAAATAAAGCTCATCATTCATTTGTTATATTTTAATTAAGGTATCAAGAATCTATGATTCCAGCACTTAAATTACCAACCCCATAGAAAGCTCCAGGAGAACAAGAGTGTGCAGTTGCATCTAGATGTTCAAGAAGATTATCTATACAGATGTACTCATCCTCCATATGTGGTTTGGGTCCAATCTCCGAACAACTTCCAGAACGAAAAACGGGTACAAACGTGGAATTGCCGTCTGATAGTGAGTTGGAGTTGACAACCCCGATATCCATTTCCTAAGCAAAGGGCCGTAGAGAACTAATTAAGTGAAATGCAAATTCTGTGCAAAAGAAGGTGGACACTGCAATTAGCTTAGCTGGTATTAGTGATATAGATTTCCTCACCATATCAATAGTAGAAGCCAACTGGTCCGAGCTCACACAATGTCCTATTGGTGGGAGGTGGCGGGGAGGTTTTCCCATTTTCATAACGTTCATGCTCTCAACACTTTCCAACTTGTCTTCTGTCATTGAGGTGAGGTCTCCCTTTCTGTGATCTTCTTCAGAGATACAAAGAGGAGTTGAGTATTCAGACCCTGCAGCCATTTTGCTTTCCAAAGCTTGAATCCATTCAATCTGTACAACAACTGGGCAACTAAAATTGAGCTTTTATATTGGCAAGTGAACAGTTCCTGCTAGCAAGGAAGCAAGAAAATGAAAAGACAAAAAAATAGCTTTAACTTCAGTCCTTGAAGGCTTTTACTTCTGAGGTTCCTTTCAATGTCCATCCGGGCAATATTGGATAGAAATCTAGTCATATAATCATGCCAGCCCAAATTAAGTAAATGAATCGCGCAGTTGACATTTTGCAATTTTAGTAAGTCCCACCTTTAATTATACCCAATAAGATGTTCTCCCCAACAATTAGCATGTAAAGAAAACTTTGCAGAATTAGTGTATAGAACAAAATCACAATCACCCATAAAATCTATAACCCAAATATCGCATCTCACAGAATTTGCTAATCGATGACAAAAAAAAGGGGGGAAACAGAAAAGGAAAACAAAAACCAAATTCTTCTCAAACAAAGAATCGTATACATTCAGTAAAAGAAGATTAGCCAGTTATCAGAGTACTTACAATACGGCTATCGTAAGGAAAGACTATCCGTTACCAAATTCTTCCTGAAATTATGCTCGAGAGGAAAGACGAGTGGAAAAGGAGTGATACCCAGAAAGCCACAAAAGGAGTCCGAAGCTTTCAGACTGAAATGATGAGAAAAAAAGGAAGGCAGTTAAGTGCCAAATAAATGAAGAAGGGCAATTGTCAAGACTAGGGACTTGTAGTCTGGTACTGGGGAGCTGTTACTGGTTGGAGAAAGGGTTTGATTTTTTTTTTTTCTAAGCAAAAGGGTTTGATTTTGATTTCTCTGATGAAGACAATTTTACTGACATGTTGTACAATATGGGAAAGGAGATTGTAACAGACTAGCATGTTCAATAATTGCGGCTGGAACGTCCTGGCCGTAGGATTCATGCACGTGAGAAATATCGACGTTCCGATTTCTACGGACAGATTTCGCAACTCCAGCTTAAGGTTGTTGACAATGGTTGACAAAGCGGGCAACATTGGATTCGCGTAGGATAGTGATACGAGCAAAACTGGACCCCTAAAAATATCTTCTTCTTTTTGTTCTTTTTCCAAAAATACCCGGTTGCTATTGAGATTGGCTCTTAGCAGAAGCACATGTGTTCTTTTAAAATAATAATAATAATAATAATTTTCCGATAATTATTCTCCAAGTACAAGGCTAAATTTAATCATTTTTAATAGGATAATACCTCCATTTTTTATTAAATACTCTCACTGTGGCATAAGAATACCAGTTAAACTCAATTTCTTTATTTTTTCTAGGCCGGTTAAACTCAATCACTTGTGGAAAGAACCGGTTAAACTCTTTAATTTTTTTTTTCGAATGATGTAGTGTAATTTAGAAAGATAGATACAATAAACTCTATATAATTTAATGATGTGGACAGTATAGACCCAACAATGAAATCCACATGTTAAATGGGGTCTACAATAAAGCATAAAAAAGAAACTGATGGACCATAATATGATTGGCTCAGCCCATCAGAAATATATCAGCCCAACTGTAGTCCCGCCTAAGTCTAAATGTGTATCCAAGGTTCCCTGTCCACTCACATATGAATTTATCTCCTCACGTTTTCCCGCTCAACTATTCAAGTAGTCCTAAGACTCACGGTACTAAGACCCCTCTTAGGACTCTAATTCCCCACATATAAATAGGCAGATACTCCCTTCATATTTTCTCAAGTTAAATTATTTTTCTAATACTAAACTATTTTTGGGATCTACCTTAGACATCAGAGTCTACACATTCGACGCCGCTCCTCTTTATTCCCTTTCAGGTCTGATCAGTTCCGACTATTGGTGATTTTTTGCATCATCAGAAACATTACAAGTAGAGAAGATGCATTCAGTAGTTGCTTCTACTTCTAATCACGAGCTGACATAGATCAAACAGATGAGAAGAAATGTTTCTACATTATGTTTTAGAAAGTTCAAATTTATAATTACCTGGAATACGCCTTTCAAGACATTTTTTTTTTGGTCAGTAAGTAATTATACTAAGGTTGTGTTTGTGTTGTAATATTTTTGGTATGAGAATATGTGTTGGTATTGGGTTTAGTGAAAAGGTGAAGAGAGAGGTAATTTTTTATATTTTTTATGGGAAAGAGAGAAATTATATTAGATTATTTTATTAGGAGTGAGAGAATATTTTTGGTAAAATTTTGTAAGTGAACACAGCCTAAAACTGGTAGAGGAAATTACACCAGGGACAAGCCCCATTACACACAAGGACCTAGCAATACAAAGATAATGGACGGGGTGCAAAACATCCCATTCCGAAACAGACCCTAACCTGGATCCAAAACGCCATTAACAGAACACCAAAATCAAAAACATGGTATGCAAGTAGGTTGCAGATCACAATCCATAAAGCTAGACATCCTCCTCATGGGGGTTGCTTCTGAAAATGGCCAGTGACAGCCACTGACAGGTTCCATTTTTCATGTTTGAAAGCCGCAAGAAAAAACATTCATCCCCAGGAAAGCGATATATACGCATTTGAAAAAGAGAGCAAAAAAGGAAGGGTGCAGGACAAAAGTGAACAAAGAGACCAAAAAGTTATCATAAACTTGTTGCCCTCTCGTATGGAAAACTCAGGTGCGTATAGGGTTAGAATATGAAGGCAAAACACAAGTCAATTTGATATTAAGGGGCAATGAGTATTGATGGACCATAATATGACCGGTTCATCCCATAAAAAATACACTATCTCATCTGTAGTCTCGTCCAAGACTATAGACGTGCTCAAGGCCTCCGGCCCACACGAATATGAATTAATTCCTCCATGTCTTCCCGCCCAATTATTCAAGGAGTCCTAAAGCTCACGGTATTAAACTTCTTTTAGGACTCTACCTCCTTATATAAATAGTCAGGTACCCCTTTATATTTTCATAAGCTTAATTACTTCTCAAACTAAAACTCTTTTTGATATCTAACTTAGATATCGGAGTCTCCACTTTCGATGTCGTCCCTCTTCTTGTTCCCTTTCAGGTATAATCGGTTCCGGCTCTTGGTGATTTTGATATCATCATATATGTTTATCTAATTAGAGAACCAATATGACAAACATGTCCAAGAGCACATTTCTACTCAGTGAAGGACAGAACCGCCATGGGCTGCAATTGTGGTGTTCCAGGATCTTTGGATCCGGACATCCGGTGGTTTTTTTTTTATGTGAAGCAATACTTCATTTAGATTACAACAGTTAAGGAGGTTCAGCCCCATATGCACCAATGGATAATTGCCAAAAAAAGCATCGATCCCGTGGTTGGTATTGAACAACTGTTGTTGTCAATTATAGAGAACCAGAGGGTCAAAGTGGAGAATGGAGGAATTTCCACATACATTCCCTAATTGGCTGCCGGACAGACTTTGAAAAGCGCCCCCAGCTTAGTCTCATGGAAATGGAAATGGGCTTTTTATGATACGGATATATATACTCTCTCTTAACATGGTCGTATTCTCAAACTTGTCGGGTTTGTTGCTTCCCACTGGATAATCAAGAGGATATTGTATGTTACTTGGAACGAGGAAGGATCTGGCAAACCATATGATGAACCAAATTATTAATTGCATAATCCTTTAAACTCTTCATCTGGAAGACAAACCACCTTCCTAGTTCTTGACTTCGGAGTGCCTAGGATCCTTGTCAAGCTTCCCTCAGCTTATCAAACTTAATTATGTGGCCAAGATGACCCTAAGACGTTCTTCTGTAGTTCTATCCTTAAAAAAGATATATATCGAGCCCTTTTCATTTTGCTGTCAGTTTCAAGTAGTTTAATTTGAAACTGTCTTTCAGGGCGGATGATTCATATGCATGAGAGCAATAATTTAAAAAAAGGAATCAGTGGGTGGTGAACTGAAAGAAGTGATAGAAGCACTATAAGCCGATGTTTCGAGCTATGCTCGGCGGAGGAACACTCCTAGTTTTCTGACTCCTTGAGTTCGTTAATCTTCATTTCCAATCTAATTAAGATTTAGTTGTAAGTAGCATTTTTGGGATAATATCATAGTTAGTTCCCTAATATCATAGTTTGCTCCCTAACTCTGAGCCAATTTCAATATCGTTCATCTAACTATGAAAATTGTGATTTATGTCCTCTAACCTTCAAAAATCATCAATATACGTCTTATGTCCAAATCAACCGTTAATATGGAAACACATGTAAAATGATCAAAATGATCCTCAAATTATTAAAATATTTCAATTATTTATATGTGTTTCCGTCTGACTTAACGGTTGATTGGATGGGGTACATGGATGATTTTTGAAAGCTAAATGACATAGATTGTAGTATTAATAGTTATAAAGCGAGTTTATAATTGACCCATCATTAAGAGCAACTATAACACTACCCCAGCCTTTTTTTTAATATATTCTCATAAGTAGTTCTAACTTTAAAATGCAAGTTACGGACTTTATTTAGGAAAAAAAAACCATCATATCACTAGTATCGTGATCATGTTTAGAAAAAGTGGGACATGTTCGAAGAAGATAGAAGGCTAAATATCTCCATCAGTCTTTAGGGTTTAACCTTTTCCCTGACTGATCCTTAAGGTTTACTTTTCTCTAAACGTATCCATGGGGTTTTGACCTAATTCCATATTCATCTTGATGACAACTTAATTAACGGAATTGTATCATGACTAACTTAGTACACATCATGCTCATTCATAATCTGCCACGCGTCAATGGTTGTTGACTATATTATGACACGTTTTTAGAGTGGAACTCACGTGCCATACGCCACGCTGGATTAAAACCCTCTTTATACCGTAAGTGACCCTCATGCCCATCATTTCATGGAAAAAGACCCTTATTGTCGTCGATCTCTAACAAACGAAAAATACTAAGAACCCTGAATAAATACCCAAATCCCTAATGACTCCTCAAATCTTGTTGAATCGAAGCAATACGCGAAGGGATTTATGTCAGCGAACAACCTTTTATATTTTGATACATATATTTCCAATGTAGACATGACGAGTTTGTAAGCTGGGTCCGTCAGAAACGTCAATCTTGTGCCAGAATCAATGATTGTTTCGCCACCAAAATTTGCATCCCAAACTTCAGATTACCTCCTCAACATAACACTCCCAATGGAGATGCCCAATACTTCAACAACATAGAATGGAGGCATGACACCAAGAACGAGCCTAGTACGTTGCATTTTTCTCGACAATGTATACTCATTTTGATTGCAACTAAAAATAAGATAGTTCGAGATGTTCTTGGGGCTTAAGCGATCCACCAGGCAGTATGAAAACTTGCCACCAAACTTTTTAGCAATGCTTTGTGCAAAAGTGTAGTTGTTGTTTCCCAACCCCAATACACCATCGGCTCCCATGAAAACTTGCCACCAGACTTTTTCTTGTTTTTCTTGAGCGGTGATGTAAGAAATGTCTTATTTTGTCAGTATTTTTGCCGTTCACACACTAGGTTTACGAAGAAGATAGACTTTCGGGAGTTTCAGGTGTTTTTAGGGATTTTGGAGTTTCTGGAGATTTTTAAGGATTTTGGTCATGAATACACACGTGATTTTTTATTTAGTTAATTATAATTATTTTTAATGGAGTTATCCATTTTCACGTATACTCAATTAATTGCGTATACAATTTGATGATAAGATGATTATGAAATTGAGTACATACGACAAGGATACTTTTAAGAAAAAAGTAAACACTGATAAACAATCAAGAAAAAGATTAAACACTAGTGATTGGTAGATGGATCAAGATCCTCTGCAATGCTTAGGGGTCCAATAAAAAAAAGAATGACACAAGGGTATGAGTCCCTAAGAAAGAAGGGTATGAGTCCCTAAGAAAGAACTTATATTATGTGTCACTCTCTCTTCTATTGCATCTTATGCAATACCCGCAATACTCAGGGTATTGCAAAGCAGCCGAATCCCCGGTAGATATCTAGCTAATACACAAGAACCGACCAATCTAAAATATAGAGCCTCCATGGGCCCACTTGCAATGAGTGCCTAGAAATCGGATATGACACTTCAGCTAAGGCCACTGTGCGTTTGTGTACCAAAATTTTACATCCTCTAAAATTTTAACACAATTAAATATTACAATATAATTTATCTCTCCCCCATCAAATCATTACTTTTAACTATACAAAATATAAAAAATTACTTCTCTCTTCACTTTTTCACTAAACCCAATACTTAAAATTTTAACAACACTAAAATTTTACAACACAAACACAACCTAAAAATTTATTATCCATTTAGTTGGCTATCATTATCCATTGCCTACACTCAAAGCGTCATATCACCTGTTCCAATAAAGGCGCCTGCCTCCCATTAAAGTCTCTAATCTCGCGTTACATGATATTCTCATACACCACTCATGAGATGCAATATTCGCTGAAACTTTTATTAAACAGCAGTAATAATAGAGTCCCAAATCAGCACAATATTGTGGTTGGCGCTTCCTGTAAAACAGAAATATTTACTTAGCATAAAAATAGGAATATGCTGCAAAAGTTGACTTTAGTATAAAGGTACGCCAAAATTAGGCCCAGCATCAAGTCACTAATGTATATATATTTTGTAAACTCGTATTTATTTCACCGACATTTTCGGCGCAATTAGATCCCATGTGGTACGAAACATTAGTTTCCTTTTTGTAAGTTCGGTTTGGCCACCGGCTCCTTCAGAAACCAGAATCGAAAGTAAATTTAGAATTTTTTTCCAAATCGAAGTTTTTGTCGGTTCAGCGAAAAAAATTTTCGAGTCATTCGGTTAATTGTATAAATAATAGATTTTCTTTTTCATTCTATATGATTTATAGCTAACTGTTATAACTTTGATTTCACTAACGATCATTGTGAACATGTGATTGTGAACCTGCGAGGCTGTGATTATGACTAACTATTATATTGTTAAATGTTATAATGCATTCATTTGAAAAATGAAAGTGAATTGTTTAGTGAATATGTTTCATTTGAAAATTGAAAGTTAGCTTTTTAGTGAATTGTTTAGTATACTCTTATAATAATTCATTTTTAATTATGTCACTAGGTTATGAATATGTTTTCATAGATACCATACTTATTCTAAGTTTATATGTTTTCATGAATCTGTTATGTGTTATGTGATATGTTTTCAATATTTGATTTGTGAATTTGTTAGATACCATACTTTAATATGTCAATATTTGTTAGATACTATACTTTAATACTTTAGTTGTATTTTGTGAAATTAACCAAAAACCAGGAATTCTCTTATAAATTCTTGCCATGGTATTGAATCTGAATTTGAATTTTGCGACATGGTATTGAATATGAATTTTGTTATGTGTGTTTTGGGATTTTATTGAATTTGGATTTTGTGAATTGAATGTTTTTAAATTTATTTTTACACTTGTTTGTGAATCGCATGTTTTATAATTTTGTTGTGAATCTGGATTTTATTTAAGAGTTTATGTTATTGTTGTTTTTGGTTTTTAAAATAGGTTGATAGAATGTTATCTTTGGTTTTCAAAAGATAAACAATGAGTTGTTGGTTTTTAAATATTATGGGCTAAATAAAATGACCATTAAAATTAATATGATCATAATATGATATGATTGTATTAGTTTGAACTTTAAAGGACGACCAACATTTTACTCCAAAATTCAACTCTAATCACTTGATGTCTTGGTGAGTTGATGACTTGATGTGATGCATGTGCAATGTAAATTCTTAATTTTTATTTGTATACTTATTATGTTCATTTACATAATTGAGATCTTTGTAATGAATTGAGAATGTTCTTATGAAGATCGGGTTGTATATTTCAATTTTTTGATATATCAGAGATATTGTATTTGTAAATTGTGATAAATGAATAACATCTTTATTTTTATTTTTGTAAAAAATGCTTAAATGGACCAAAAACATTATTGGCTATCCTCTTCCGCTAAGTCCGCTAAGAGTCGGAAGCGGAAGTAGATTCTATTTTGGTCATCCGCTAGTTAGCGGACCGGATGTCGGAATGTTGAATTCCGCTTCCGACTAGTCCACTATCCACCCATACTTTTAACTATCAGTTTCTATATAAGGCTTTGCAAAATGATTCCGAGGCCAACTACAATCCGATATAATTGGGTTAATCTCATAGTCAGAATCAGAGTTTTAAAAAAAATTATAACTTAAATCAGAGTCAGAGTCGAATTTGCAGTTCATAGAGTCGATTTTCATCTATATTTTAAAAATTATGTTTGTATCCTTTAAATGACACAATATCTAACCTTTTAGATCTAAAGATAATAAAAACTTACAAAGTGTTTAAATCTATTAAGGAAATAATAATTATTTTCGGCGTGACTTCACAAAAATTTTGGACTACATAAGCTTAGATGCCGAGCCGACTCTGATTAAAAACATACAAAGTGTTTAAATATATTAAGAATAAAAATTATTATTCGGGGCTAGTGGCTCTACAAAAATTTTGTCATAACTACTAACTCCGGCTGGAAATAGTGTTTTAAATCTATTATAAAAAGGCTTAATTACATTACAGGTCCCTGTATTTTAACCTTTTTACAAATTCGTCCATGTGGTATCACTTTGTACAAACAGGTCCGTGTGGTATCACTTTCAGGTATAAATTAGTTCCTCTGTCCATCAGGCGTTAACACACTAACGATGAGTCGGTCGACCGCTACATGAACAGATCGACCGCTGCAAGTTGCCTCTTTGTAGCGGTCGACCGACTCTCATTCCGTTAATGTGTTAACGCCTGATGGACGAAGGGACTAACTTTTACCTAGAAGTGATACCACAAGGACTTGTTTGTACAAAGTGATACCACATGGACGAATTTGTAAAAATATTATACAACATGGACTTGTAATGCTATTAAACCTAAAAAAAAAATTAGTTAGGCAAGTGGTTTATAAAAATTTTGGGCTAGATAACTACTGACTGTGAAAATCAACAGTGCAAAATCTATTAAGAAAAAAAGTTGTTATTTAGACTGTGATCCAACACAAATTTTGCGCTACAAAAGCCTAAACAGGTCGACTCTAAACCTATGTTTGTTAACAAAAAATTTATCCTTTCTAAAATTTTAACACAATAAAAAATTACAATATAATCTCTCTCCCCTCATCACATCATTACTTTTCACTATAATAAATATTAAAAATCATCTATTTCTTCACTTTTTCATCAAATTCAATACCTTAAAATTTTAACATCTCTAAAATTTTACAACTCAAACACAGCCTAAATCAGTCAGCACCGCTGTTTCCATCCATTTCATTCAACCAATCCACGGAGAGAATAAAGTCCCCCCAACCGGAACCAGAGGGAAAAGGTTTTTTTTTTTTTAATGACGCCAACCCATGCAAAGATGGGGCCGTTCGGACCCACCTTTTTTTGGTAAATTCCGAGTGTTTCCATCCATTTCATTCAACCAATCCACGGAGAGAATAAAGTCCCCCCAACCGGAACCAGAGGGAAAAGGTTTTTTTTTTTTAAT
The DNA here is from genome assembly GCA_963930655.1 of Myrica gale. NCBI lineage: Eukaryota > Viridiplantae > Streptophyta > Magnoliopsida > Fagales > Myricaceae > Myrica > Myrica gale. The sequence continues at coordinate 6,721,391 of OZ005606.1, read as the reverse complement.
GACGCCAACCCATGCAAAGATGGGGCCGTTCCCACCTTTTTTTGGTAAATTCCGAGCGAGTCAGTGGTCCAGTTTCAGTCAGTTTGATCGCAGCTGAGTTTCGAAACTGGGATCACATAGTCCTCGCCGACGACTTTACCAGCTGGGCTTAGGCTACTACCCGGTGGGGCCTTTTCTTCCATTTTACACAATAAGTAATTGTCATTTGCATAGGAATAAAACGAGGAACTTGATCAACTCAGACAAACGGCATATGATCCAACCAGACTACCAGTGCAGAGGATCGAATTCCCAACACGTTGTCCCGTCCTTTCTCACTGCGTCAACGCGTTCATTATCACCGTCCAATTTAATGCCATCATCGTCCGAAGGACCCAACTTTAGCTTCTTAGAAAGAAAAAAAAAAAGACCCAACTTTAGCATCACGAAATTATAGAAAACGACAAAAAAGCGAGACCCTCAATTGACTATTCCATTGTGCCTGCGGACTGCGGTCATTATCCAACTATCTGCAGTGTCTCTCTCTGTTTAACCACCACTGTTCTTTCTTCGTAATTTTTGCCATATCAAAGAACTAGCTCTTACTAGTACTGGGCTTCTATGCGACACTGCAGATGGGATTCTTGTTGTCAATACCACTCCAAATGACCAACTAGAAACAGCGAACTTACCGAATTGGTCTCTTTCCCTATCGTGAATTATTCTCGCCGTAATTAATTGATGAAAAACCGCCCATTGCCGAGCTCCAAGTGCTTTTGTTCCCGCCCTTTCATGTGGCACTCAAGTTTTTATCTTGTGAGTGTTCTCTTTATGATTGCCGTAATTTTCTATTGGTTCCTCTTTACCTTTCGGTAGTTCTACCACTTGTTCCTTGCGCTAATGTATCTTCCCCGTCTTGGTGGTGGTTTGCGTCACAGCTCTACCTCTTACTCCTTTCTAATGTTCTTTCTTGAAGTGCGAGGTGAGTAGCACTCCGTGACAGCTTTTGCAATCGCCTGGAATTTCACTTTTTCAGCGCATATGATGGGTATTTCTTGTATTAAACCTGGCTGCTGCTTTAGCTAAGACAGATTATGTTCTGTTCTTTTTGTTGTCTGCATCCTCCTTTTGGATTTGAAATAGTGCACAATCCATTTAGTTATTTGATTGCCTCTGGCCCCGTATGTCAGTAGGTGGAATGGTAGTTCTTTCTCTTTTTTCCACGACTTCCTTGGCAAATGAGATTTCCCAATGCCATTCTATTTGTCTGTCTTTTGAGTTAGTTAAAGTTTTACTACTTGGCGTGGACAAGGATGCGTAAGGTGGTCTTTATTAATTTTCTCTGAAGATTAGAGATTCTATTGTCCTCGTTTAAGTTGCTTATACTGCCGATGTGGGAGATATTCAGTGTGTTTTGGTAGTTTTGTAGACTATTGCCTTGGGTCATTTTGGTTGAGCATGTGTATTCTGTTTCATAGAGGACGGTGAGCGGTCTGGGTAATCAGTTAGTATCACCATGAATCTCGGTTGGCTCTTGTCAATTTTCGTTCTCTGTGTTGGAGCTTTCTCAGCCGGGGCTATTAGACCTACTGTCGTGAAGGTTGGCGCTATTTTCACATTTAGCACTATCAACGGGAAGGTAGCAAGGATTGCCATGAAGGCTGCTGAGGATGATGTCAATTCTGATCCAAGCATTCTTGGTGGAAGTAAAATGTCTATAATTATGCATGATTCCAACTTCAGTGGATTTCTTGGCATCACTGGGGGTAAACTTTTTCTTTTGCTTTTGTAAAATCCTCCTGCCTGTTTCTTTTAGTCGTCTCTTTTCTTCCTAATTTGTTTCCCTGTTCCCTCTGGTGATGGGTTACCTTGTTCGTTCATATACAAGAAGTAAAGTTTGTTTGTTATTTTGCGAGAAGTTTATGTTCTTGATTGGATGATGATCATGTTTATGATTCAGATTTCTTCATTGATGACAGCTCTAAAGTACATGGAGACTAATGTTGTCGCTATAATTGGTCCACAAAATTCTGTGATGGCCCATGTACTCTCACCTCTTGCAAACGAACTACGTGTCCCATTACTGTCATTCACGGCACTGGACCCCACCCTGTCACCTCGGCAATTCCCATACTTTGTTCAAACAGCACCTAATGATCAATTTCAGATGACTGCAATTGCGGACATGATTAGATTTTTTGGTTGGGCAGAAGTTACTGCAATTTTTAGTGATGATGATCAGAGCCGAAACGGTATTATAGCTTTAAGTGAAAAACTTGCAGAAAGACGCTGCAAAATCTCTTATAAAGCGTCGCTTCCTCCTGACCCCACAGCAACACCAAGTGATGTTAAAGATCAATTAGCAAAGGTTCGAATGATGGAAGCAAGAGTAATTGTTCTGCATACCTTCTCCAGAACAGGTCTCTTGGTTTTTAATGAGGCCAAAAATCTTGGGATGATGGAAACCGGATATGTATGGATAACTACGACTTGGCTATCCACAGTTTTAGACTCAACTTCACCACTTTCTTCAAAAACTGCAAACTCTATCCAAGGAGTTCTGACACTTCGTCCACACACGCCCGATTCAGAGAGGAAAAGGGATTTTATGTCGCGGTGGCACAATCTGAGTAATGGTTCTGTCGGGTTGAACCCTTATGGTCTATATGCCTATGATACTGTTTGGATGCTTGCTCATGCAGTGGAGTTATTTCTTGGTCAGGGAGGTAAATTTTCATTCTCCCGTGATACAAATATTGGTAGTATGCGGAATGGGACTCTGAATCTTGGTGCATTGAGCATTTTTGATGGAGGGAAGCAGTTGCTTAATAACATATTAAGGACCAATATGACAGGTTTGACAGGACCTATTCAATTTAATCCTGACAGATCTCCTTTTCATCCTTCGTATGATATCCTTAATGTTATTGAAACTGGTTATAAGAAGATTGGATACTGGTCTAACTATTCTGGCCTATCTGTTGTGACCCCGGAGACATTTAACGCAAGACCACCAAACACTTCAAGTTCAAGCCAGCGTTTAGATGGTGTGGTATGGCCTGGAGGAAAAACAGAGCAGCCTCGTGGGTGGGTTTTTCCAAATAATGGAAGAGAATTGAGAATTGGAGTTCCTAACCGAGTTAGTTACCGAGACTTTGTCTTCAAATCACGAGTAAACGGTACTGATAAAGTTCAAGGATATTGCATCGATGTATTCCATGCTGCAATAAAGTTGCTCCCTTATGGAGTTCCATATAGGTTCATTCCATTTGGAGATGGTCATAAGAATCCAAGCTACAATGACCTTGTATATATGGTCGCATCAAATGTGAGTATTAATGGGAAAATACACTTACTTTTGTTTCTTACAGGGAAAATGATGAGTCATCTAATCCTGGGACTTTGATGTTTTCTAGGTTTTTGATGCTGCTGTAGGTGACATTGCAATTGTCACAAACAGAACAAAGATGGTGGATTTCACTCAGCCATATATAGAGTCGGGACTAGTTGTGGTGGCCCCAGTCAAGAAGTTAAAATCAGCTTGGGCATTCTTACGACCATTTACTCCATTGATGTGGGCCACCACAGCAGCTTTCTTCCTTATCGTTGGAACTGTTGTGTGGATTCTTGAACATAGAATAAATGATGATTTTCGAGGGTCTCCCAAGAAACAGCTAGTCACAATTCTATGGTGAGTGCTTCATACAGTGAAGATGTAGTAGGAGATTTTTCTGCACAAATCAACACGTGACTTTCATAATCAAGTAAAAACCAGCATGTAACTTCTGTTCAGTGTGCAAAACAAATAAATGAAACTCGGCTAGCTTACATGAATGACACCAGTAGATCTTAAAAGGGATAGGAGACTCAAGAAAAAAAATTCTGAACAACCCTTTCATGCAGAGTTGCATTATCCACGGCTTTTTCCTCCTACTTCCAGTGTCCCGCCCTTCTTTTGTTTGTTCTGCGTCTAAGATGTCTCAACCAATCGGAGAGATATTTATAGGATCGTTTCCTTCTTATTGGAGCAATTACGGATTGTGACTGAGTTTCAAGGAATGTGTCCATAAAATCCTCCGGATTTGTATATAGCAGTAGAAATTCTAGCTTTTCCCTCTTTTTTCTTACAATGTACTGCAAATTCGTAAGGGGAGAAAATTGTCTTGGGCAATCATCCCCCCCCCTCTCCTCTGCTTCTTATGCACATATTTTTTAACTTCACAGAAAAATCATGAGATATCAGATGACGGATAATTGTATCAGGGTACTCAACCATGGAAATCTAATATGTTTCCGCAAAACCAGTACTTAACCAAACATTGAGGCTGTTTAGATCATAATTCCCAATCTAGTTAAAAATCAAGTCAATTTTTTGCGTGATTTGGCATTCGATCGACTTGTGACTTTCCCATTGGTTCTTTCTGTAACTCTTCATCTGCCTTTATTTTTTGTATCTTTGCAGGTTTAGCTTCTCGACAATGTTTTTTGCGCATAGTAAGTCCTTAAATTTTGAGAGTCCATTTTGTGTCCGTAATTTATCTTTTACTGAATCTTGATAGAAGCTTAGCCAATTATCCCGACTATGGATATCTTCAACTTTTCAGGAGAAAATATTGTGAGCACACTTGGCCGCACTGTGCTTATCATCTGGCTTTTTGTAGTTCTCATAATCAACTCAAGCTATACTGCAAGCCTGACATCAATCCTCACGGCTCAACAGCTTTCCTCCCCCATCACAGGAATTGATACCTTGGTGACTAGCCATGAACGTATAGGATTCCAAATAGGTTCTTTTGCTGAAAACTATATGACTGAGGAACTCAACATCCCAAAATATAGACTTGTTGCTCTTGGCTCACCAGAAGAATATGCTGTTGCCCTCGAGAAAGGAACTGTTGCTGCTGTGGTTGATGAACGGCCATATATAGAGCTCTTCCTGTCAGACCACTGCTGGTTCTCAATCAGAGGGCAAGAGTTCACAAGAAGTGGGTGGGGATTTGTGAGTATCTCAAGATGCAGTTAGTTAAATTAGTCTTTACAATATTAAACCAGTTAAATCAAATTTTTATCTTCATAATTGTGTGGCCTTGGATAGGGACTTGTGGGAATGTTTTAGTTGGATTCTAAATGCTTTTAGGTTGATATTCATGCAAGTTGGTTATGTTTGAATTGTCTTGAAAAGCAAGAAAAGATGATAAAAAATCCAAGTAGAACAAATATCACATGGATTCTTAAGGGTTTTTAGAAAGAAATGGGGAAGCCCTAAAGAATGAGCCGTGCAAAAAACATGTATATATTGCCTTAACTGTAGAAGTACCATGACAGCTTCTCTTCAAGAGATGCTAATGGATTATCACTTTTGGATATAAGAAGATGTATCCTGTTAAAGGTTGACTACATCCACGCTCTCTTAAGTTATTTCTTCAGAAAAAATTGGAAATCGAGTACTACAAAACCCAATTTGGATGTCCCATTGAACTATGTCTCGCTTGAGGTTGATTTCTTCACATATCAATCTTCTTAGAAACCTTGTTTTTTTGTTCAACTGATTTATGACCGTGCAAATTTTCTGACCATGTCCCATGTGATTTGTCTAAAGGTATTTCCAAGAGACTCTCCTTTAGCAGTTGACATGTCTACTGTCATGCTTCGTCTGTCTGAGAATGGTGATCTTGAGAAGATCCATGACAAGTGGCTGTCCAGAAAGACATGTGGGAATTCCCAAGCACAGGATGTTGTATCAGATCGGTTTCAGTTACAAAGCTTCCTGGGGCTATTTCTGATATGTGGGGTAGCATGTTTTATTGCTCTCCTACTCTACTTTTGCTCGATGATACGCCAGTTCATCCGGCATTTCCCTGCAGAATCTGATCCCCAACCTGGTACCGGCAGCTCACGTTCTGCGCGCTTCCAGACATTCTTATCATTTGCGGACGAGAAGCAAGAGGCGTGGAAGATCAAGTCGAAAAGAAAACGCAAGGATATGATATCAAATGGTAACGGGACTGAAGATGAAGCAAGGAATAGCTCCAAGAGAACTGAATTGGACATTCCACAGGAGAGGCGGGGCGACGAGACTTGGCTTCATTAACTACTATTATCGGGTCTTTCCTAACTAACTGTATCACGAAATCTGCACTTGCCGCTTTCTAACCAGAGGCTTAGAAGAACTGCTGAATTTCTTGTTTAGCTTCTTACTTGGGTTCATCGTCTTCTTCTTTCTTTTGCTGTTGGTGTTTCAACGCTGGCATTATAAATATTAGTAGCATATTGTCTCTTTGTCTTACTTCGTGAAAATGGAGGACTTATTGCGTCTGTTAATTTGCCTAAACCATATCAACTTCTGGTCTGCTTGCAAGTGGAAGAAAAGGCCAGTGGATTATGGGCCTATAAGAGTGAATTCGGCCCATGATCACATTCCTCGTTCAGTTGTCCCATTTCCTCTGAGGCTGCCATGGTGCTCTACTAAAGTCTCCTCTTCTATTGTTGCCTAGCTGTTAGGCTGTAAACCCTGAACAGAAGCCAATCACTTATCACTCTCTTCGCTCCTCTCCCTCTTATCTCTCCTGCGACGCGAGCAATGGCCATTTGCTACCAGCCTCCTGTAAGGCCAATCTGTGTTCGGACCTCCACCACTTTCTCTGCCACACCCAAATCCCAGTCTGTCCGTTGCAACTTTTCTCTTCCCTCCAAAACCCAACTACGCGAACCCGAACCCGTATTGGCCACAGTCAAGGCCTTCGCACCGGCCACCGTGGCCAACCTCGGCCCCGGTTTTGACTTTCTCGGATGCGCCGTCGATGGCCTGGGGGATTTCGTGACACTCTCCGTGGACCCCAAAGTCCACCCCGGCCAGATCTCCATCTCCCACGTCTACGGCGACGCCTCCTCCAAGCTCAGCAAGAATCCTAACTGGAACTGCGCCGGGATCGCAGCCATCGAGGTGATGAAGATGCTCGGCGTCCGATCGGTCGGTCTCTCGCTCTCGCTGGAGAAAGGCCTGCCCTTGGGAAGTGGCCTTGGTTCTAGCGCCGCCAGTGCAGCCGCAGCCGCCGCAGCCGTCAACGAGATCTTCGGCGGGATACTCGGGCCCGAGGAACTAGTCCTCGCCGGGTTGAAGTCGGAGGAGAAGGTCTCCGGTTACCACGCTGATAACGTGGCCCCGGCGATCATGGGTGGCTTCGTTCTGATCCGCAACTACGAGCCCCTGGAGCTGATGAGGCTGAACTTCCCGATCGAGAAAGACCTCTTTTTTGTTCTGGTGAGCCCGGAATTTGAGGCACCCACGAAGAAAATGCGGGCGGCTTTGCCTGCTGAGATCGGAATGGCGCACCACGTTTGGAATTGTAGCCAAGCGGGGGCGCTGGTAGCATCAGTGCTGCAGGGGGACATAGTGGGATTGGGGAAGGCCCTGTCGGCCGATAAGATCGTTGAGCCAAGGCGGGCACCTCTGATTCCGGGAATGGAAGCTGTGAAGAAGGCAGCCATTGAGGCTGGGGCGTTTGGTTGTACCATAAGCGGGGCGGGTCCGACAGCGGTGGCGGTGGTAGATAGGGAGGAGATGGGGCAGAAGGTTGGCGATAGCATGGTAGAGGCTTTCTGGAAAGAGGGTAATTTGAGGGCGGTGAAGGCAGTAAAGAGGCTTGATCGGGTAGGTGCTAGGCTTGTTTCATGATGATCGGGTGCAATTTCAGTTTTGGTTTGTAATTTTCTGCTGCAAATTGCCAATAGGAGTATATTGGCCTATAACTTCTGAAACAATTATATTATGTTAAGCTCTTTGTGACGATATCATGGTAGAAATCAGCATCCAGTTCAAAGCGGGCTGTTTCTCGGACACTCCAATCATGTTTTTGTCCTTTCTTCATTACAAGACAAGTTCTTCGATTTTCACGAGGGTTTGGTTCTGTTCGCTGATTTTGATCTGTATATGAACGTCTGCAGTGAATGCTACTTCATGTCAAATAAGTGCGAGAAGATTCCTTTAATCACTGAAGTTTGTCGCGTCAACATCTCTCACTTTCAAAATTTACCTCTTAAAAACATTCTCTATTTGATTACACAAGCAACATTAAATAATATAAGCTCTTACGAATTTAAATTGCACCACAATTCTTTAGAAAAACTGTAAAGATCTTAATCCCTAATTTGAAAGTAGTAGTTGAAGATCTAGAACAACTAATACCTTAAAAAGGACAACTTGATCCATACCATACACGTTCGACTGGATGGGTTTTGGATTCTGTGGTTCTGTGCCATGTTTATGGCGTGATATTGGTATTCTGTCAAGTCATCGTTAAGTTCTCTCTTATGGCCCACATTTCCCTTAAACACGACTCCACCAATATTTAAACTCCGTAGGTATGTTTATAACGTGATGAAACTCATTTAATTTGGAGATTCTATAAGGTTTTCTTCTGGTCCGCATTGCTGCTCAACAGCTTTCATGCCTATGAGAAAGGTAAAGGAGAGATTTTACAATTCACGCTCCGGCGATTGTTATACTCTTCCCATAAAAGCAGCATCCCAATTTCTCAAGCTGCTATCAAGACTGGGAAACTTAAATCCAATCAATTCACTCACGGCTCACCATCCCTTTGGAATCAGTCTAGTACTAGAGAAAATACTCGAGAATCTCTACTCTGAGTAGAGCCAAATACAACAAAAAGAACAAAAAAAGTTCTATTCAGGTATGCAGTAACGAGTGAAAATGGAAAAATCTACACAGAAATCGAGCATTCACCAAGAAGTAGATGATAAACAATCCAAATGATACGACGAAGACAGAAAAAAAAAAAAAAACCCGCCAAAGTTCTCGCCTCAGTTGTTCTTGGTGGCTGCAGCCTGCTTTGCGCCAACAGCAAAGAACTCGGTTATCACCTCAAGGGGCATGCCCTTGGTTTCTGGGATTTTCATGAAAACAAAAACCCACGATATGATGCACACAACTGCATACATACCAAAAACGCCAGCGAGACCAACAGATTTGAGCATCACTGGGAGCGAGTAGGTGATAATTATATCACCTATCCAAAATGTAAGGGCACATATGGCAATGCAGAGGCCACGAACTCGAGTAGGGAAGATCTCTGAACAGAGGATGTTCGGGACTGGCCCAAAACCCATGACAAAGCAACAGAAGTAGAGGACAACACTAACAGTTGATACCGATGCATTCACGACACTGCCCATATCCACAGTGCTTCCAATGACTAGGACTACAAGAGACAATATCAGCACAGGGATTGTGCTGAGCAGCAAAGTCCTGAAATGGGAGAAACAGGAAAATAGACAGTAAGAAGAACCAAGGGTGCAATGATGAAAGCAATTGCAGGAAACTGGACACTTTCCCCATGGCCATTGAACTACCAAACCTCATGGCAAACACAAATTAATAGAGTTTGAGATACTGATATTTTGTTGGAATGATCTATTCATATTTAATGATGGAGTCGTCAGTTTCATTCCAAATGAATGAAAGTCACAACTACTTGACATTCACGAAAACATAATGTAGGCATCGTTACAATGAAAAAAATGTCAAGGACAATGGACTCAAAAGTAATCATTCCTCATTATAACCAGTTAAACTTCTTTCCCTCGAGCAAAATGGTACAGATTCCACTATATGCTAGGGATATCTTCCACCGACAACAATCATACTAACTACCCATACTCTTAGAATTGTGATTCCAGCTGTACGGTATATTTTACATGACATTCAAACAATCTAGACAAATTCAATCAGGTTTAGAAAGAAAAAGATGTAATTGCCCTCAAAGTCCAGTCTCCTTAGCTAGTCTCTAGAAAAGACTCCATCAGTACGTGACTCTCCAGTTCAGGCTATATACTGACCCAAATGGGCGAAGCAAGCTGTAATACTTCAAAAGAACCATGCACTAATGTTTCTATTCCTTTTTGGTGCCATTACTTAAACCAAAATAGAGTGCCAGAGCCGAACTCTGATGGTCAGGTTGTCAAACCTTTCCAAACAGCCTCTACTTAAACACTTAACATAAATGTGCAGTGTCTGAAACACTTTTTTTTTTAGTAAAAACTGAAATTTATTTGAATTAAGTTCATACTTTTTGTTCAAGTTGTAACTGAAATTAATGAATCACACATAAAAACACATAGTACAATGGGGCCCCTTTTCATGGGATGACCACCCTGAACTAAACCCAAACTGCGACAAATCTCCTAGAAGTCAATGATGTAGTCCCAGCTATGTAAAGAGTCAACCACATAGAGAATCGACTTGTATAATCCCCATCTAATTTCATCAAGGAAGAGGCAGGTCAAGCGGGAGTCAATTAAATTGATCCCTGCCTCACTATCATTCAAAAGTGATTCACAGGTACAATAGCAAAAAGTGTCAGCCTTAGATTCTAAACCTAACATGTATCCAATGCATCAACCTGATCAGGAACAGGTAGGAGAGGTAGAATCCAACCACTTCATTGGAAATCACAATTAGACAGGCATGAGAAACCAACAAAAACCACCTATGGAACATTCTTTGCATTTCAAACGAGAGTTGAGCTGAAAAAAATGTACCTCTATAATCCTCATGCATAAACATACTTATGTCCATCGAACAACAAAACCAAAAAGTTTGGAGAGAAGGAAAACATGGGGAAATTACCTACGGCCAGCGATATCCATGAGCCTCATGGCAACAGCTATACAAGGAAGCATTAACAAAGTCGTCAGTCCACTGATAAGCAGAGATGCAGAAGCCGAACTAATGCCTATGTTTGAAAGAAGAACTCCAACGCCAGCCTGCTCTAGAATTTGAGGTGTGTAGTAGAGAACCCCATTTATCCCAGAGAACTGCATACAAAATAAACAATACTTGCAGATGAAAAGGAGACAGAAAGTAGCATTTAGGCAAGATTTCCCCCCACTAAATCAGTCCACTGCAGACTCCTACCAAATTCTGGAAATTAAATTTAAAAAAAGAAATGGAAGTGTTGGTTTGGTCTTATGTAAAAAATTGCAAAATCCTAGTTTATAAGGAAGAGAAGAGAAAAAAAGAGTTCTTTATCCTATCTTTCCAATTTATCAAAAAGAAAGGGGCCTCTATACAACTATTATGAATCTATGATAAGTACAAGTTGAGTTGGTAAATTTTTTCAGACAATCCATCCTTCCCTGAACTTCTGTACACAATCCTGGTTTGCCTTCAAGATAAACTACCGAATTCCAGAGCGGTCACAGCACCAAAAGTTAGTGACTTCCAAGTCCATCAGCATGCATGAGTTTTGATGTGGAATGGTTTCTAATTCCTCTACAGGAGATCTTTCCAGGATGCAATACAGTACATTTATACATGCATATCTTTTCAGTTCACGACTCTTTTAGTAGCTTGGAGGAATTAGATAAACAGAGGATCATTACTTAATTGTTCTTATCTAATTATCCAAGCCGGTATACACCAAAGAATGGTAAAACACATTGCACCTGCATTGTTATATTTTTCCAAAAAAAATTAAACCAGCTCATATCAGAAAAACACAAAAATAAAGACTTGGAAGGAGATGATAGCAGGAGGTGGTTCACCATATTGCATGCCAATTTACAAAGACCAACTGAAAGACACTGTTTAAAGTTCTTACAACAGGAGTTAGCAGAACAGAGATGTTCATTGGTGGATAAAATATACACCTGCTGAAGTATTTGAATTCCCACCCCAACAAACAATGCATGTTTCACTCCAGGTTCAAAAAGATCTCTCCAAATTGGTCCTTTTGAGGCAGCTTCTGATGGGTGCACCATAGCTGGTCCAACTGGCTGCTGATGCATAAGCTCAGCAGAATAAAGAGCAGGTTGACTCACCAAAGCAGAAGCCTGGATAAACTCAGAATCTGCTGGTGCATCACCTCCAGGAATAGAAACTATAGACCCACGCTGAGATCCAGGCACACCCTCTTGGTGCAAATAAATTCTTTTAAACCCTCCTTCCTTCTGGCCATCTTTGCCTTCCCTTTCGGACCATTTCCATGCGAGCTGCCAACCACCACCAATCCCCATGCTACTGACAGGATCGGCTGGTTTTCCTTGTGCAAGACTACCATGCATCATGCTTGAAAGGCTGCCATGGGGAGGTGGGCCCAATTCCTTATCCAGGCTTGTCGTCTGATGTGAGATCAATGGACTTTGCAAATTGTCATCAGAATCGTCAGCAGCAGCATCAGATGGACACTCTTCACCCTCTCTGGCAAGACTCTCCTCATCCCACTCTTCCTGTCTTGTTTGATTTTCCCCCACACTGAACATGCTGCCGAAGTGCGGAAAAAGCATGCTTCGCATGCTTCCAGTTTCCGGGAGCTTCTCATGGACACTGCCAAAGAGAGTGACAAGAGGATCTACAAGCCCACTCCGACTGGCCATGCTTCCATGCCGAGACACAAGGCCAAGAGTACTCTGCCCGGCAACAGGTCTTGCAATCCAGGAGAGACCCTCTTCAGGGGCATATAATTTGATTTGATCCTTTTCATCATATGGATCCTGATTATCAGTAATGTCATTATCCGGGCCAATAATGTACTGCTCTAGAGATGTGTCACCCCCAACTCCAAGACCCTCAACCAGCAAAGCCATCTCACCTGTTCATTTGAGAAGGATTCAAATCATCCAAACAATGCACTCCTTAGCTATCAAATAGCCTACATAATAAGGTAACTAGCTGGCAAATTTTCCACATATATTCATCAAAAAGACAAAAAAATAATCCGAAACATCACAGGAGATGTAAAAGGAGCAGTAACAAGCAGAAGCAAACGCTCTTTAATGTGGAAGAAAAATTCTGAATCCACACATCTTGTGATACATACAGATAGACACCCAAAGTAGTTAGTGGCATGCACCAATATGATGCTGTGAAGCAGGAAAAATTGAGTGAGGAGTCCCAGGAAAGGAGGCAGTTTAAGCTCCAATAGTTTTCAATGCAAGAAATTCGCAGTCAGAGATGTCAGAAGCTTTAGCATGTCTAATATCCAAGAGAAACAGTGAGCTTGAAAATAATCACCTTGAAGAGAACAGAAGAATTCTGAATGATTAAAGATGATCTGACAAAGCAAAACATGGGTTATGGATTTTTTTTTGTTTATAGGCATGGCTTATAGATTAATGGATATCTTCATCTGTACTATTAGGGAGTCAGCCATCAGAAATTTTGAGTCCTAGATAGTCTGAAGTGAACTACTTCTCAGTGTAGAATCAGTTGAAACCCTTTACCTGGCACATATCACAGTATTGTCGCAATGGAACATCAAAGTTCCATGAAAAGAAAATTGAGCTCTTAAGTTGGGGCAAAAACCATAATTTCGATGGAGAACAATACAAAGTAACTAACCAGAGACATCTTCTCTGCCACGCAGCCTCTTCAAAACCTGCTTGGCCTCAAGCATCCGTCCTTTACTAACAAGCCATCGTGGAGATTCAGGCAAGAAGAATATCGTCAATGCAAGATAAACAAGAGAAGGAACATAAAGAATCCCCAACATCAACCTCCAGTTTGGTGATTTCATCAATGACATCCCAAACACCATGCAATAAGACATAAACATTCCCGCAGACCCAGTGAACTGGGGAAGTGTATTCAGTGATCCCCTTATTTCAGGTGGCGCTGTCTCAGATATGTAAACCGGAATTAAAGTCACAGACAAACCAATTCCAAATCCATCCAAAAGCCTAGCAAATAGGAGGACATAAACATTGGGAGACCACAACATTACAAGACCGCTAACAAAATAAAGGACAGAAGAGACTATCAGCAGAGGACGGCGGCCTAGCGAGTCCGCTACGGCTCCAGAGCATGTTGTAATCAAAGTGGCTCCAACAAGTGACATCGCCACAATTAACCCTTCCATAGTGGGTTCACTCTCTAAGTTGAATTCCCTCTTAATGTACATAACAGCCCCTGCACCCATAACAGGAATAGCCTTTCAAAACATGTGATTCAATAGCTGAATATCGCATGCTTTCAGGGTTAAAAAAAGCTAACTTTGGTATACCAAAGAAAGATATGGATTACCCACGAACCAAATTCAGAAAACGAATCCAAACAATAACACACGACGTAAGACACTGATAACTTTTCGATCCAAAGAATCGATCTTTAATAATAGGAAGAAGAAAAAGACTACAGAAAGCATTTCACTGCTTTAAGACGTGTGAAACAGCCAAGTACCTGCGATAGTCGCATTATCCCATCCTTGCAATAAGTTACCAACGGCAGCAGCAACAGCAACAAACACCGCTCCACTCATTTTTCCTCAAAATTTAGTAGCAACTCTCACTCGCTTATAAACCAACCTGAAAGAGAGAAACCAAGATCACAGATCAAACAATCAAATCTATTCCCGCTAACCCAGTTTTTCAAATTCATCAAACAAACTGATCCAGAGTGTCAGCACCAGCATAGCGCAGGGGAATCCTGGTTATTGGTTTAGACTAATGGATCACCGATTCACTAACGCCCATAAATAGCTAGAAATAGAGAGAGAGGAAACAAATAAACCCAATTGTCCAAGTCCAATATGCGAATGCAAAAAAAGTCACGGGCCTCGGCAATCAGTCGGCTTCAAAAAGTTGGTCCAATAGGTCGAGAAGATGAGATTTTTAAAGACGAAGACAAGGATACGTAAATAGGAAAAAAAAAGTAGCGATCCGATTCGCCGGAGAGAATAGTAGAGAAAAGGCCAATCTTAAACAGAGGTTAACCTTTTACAACAGAGACACCTGCCCCTTATGCCTCTTTCTCTGGCCTGCACGTCAGCTTCCTACTCGGATGGTCAGTTACATGTTTAACATTTCCTTCTTCGTTCTTCACACGCTCCAATATTACCTCGACCAAAAAGGGAAAAGAATAGCCCTGCTTAGTGTTTACAATGAGGGGTACAATAATGGAGAAGAGGCCAGTGAGTACAATAATGGAGAAGAGGCCAGTGATACTAATGCTTATGAGGGGCATAAGTCCAAATAACCCCCCCACAAGCCAAGCCGGGGAAGCGGCTCACCTCCAGTTGGAGAGCCTCCCGTTTCTCCTGTTTTAAAATTTTACAACGACGCGTGTAGGGAAAGAGATAGTCTAACGGTTAAGAAAAAAAAAAGAAGTCACTATTATTTAAAAGAGAAATGCTATAAATTTTTATTATATTCTTTCAAGGTTCTTCTGGCTGACAGTTCAAGATCTCTGAGTGTGTAGGGTCCATTTCTAAAATGAATTTTGAACCTTCAGATTCTTTCCAGAAGAATTCAGGAAGAACATCAATCATTTCTCTATTTTAAACTGTAAAGTTTGAGTTATTAACAAAAATGACACTCACATGTTTTGTTGGGTTGGTTTTGAAAATAGAGGGATCCATAGAAAATACTTATAGAAAAATAAAATTTTAAATTTATTTTCTTAGAGGATGTGAGAATATTTTTGGAAGAAATATTTTTGTAAGAGGAACTTTTATGGGTTTTGTAAATTTTTTTTTGAATTTTTATACAGAAATTGAGGTTAATGATTAAACATAAAATTTTATTAGATATTAAAATATTTTTATATGAAAACAAAAATCAAATTTGGATTAAAATATATTTTTTTAAAAATCATTAAACAAACATAAACTCTTCTTCCTCTCTTCTTCTTCTTCGGTGATCTTTTCATCCGTAAGCCTCTTCGGCTCTTCCTCTTATTTTTTTATTAAACTTATTTCCCTCCTTCTCTAAATAAATAAAACGAAGAAAAAAAATACTTAAGAACTCAGCTTCACTTTCACCTTCACTGGAGAATAGGCTGCCTTTGATATTTCCTCTCTTGACAGCAATGTTTAGGGCATTGCTAGTATTTTTTTGAGTTAAAGTTTGATATAATAGCTAGGAGTCTCTTCGGTTATGAAGTATTTTGAGAATTTTTTGTGTTTTGAAAATTTTTAGGTGATGTTAACTTTATTGTCATGCGTGCAGTAGTTATTTTTAAGTGATGTTAAAAAACATGTTCGGTTTGTGTATAATCTCAGGATTCAAAAA
Source organism: Myrica gale (assembly GCA_963930655.1). Classification (NCBI taxonomy): domain Eukaryota; kingdom Viridiplantae; phylum Streptophyta; class Magnoliopsida; order Fagales; family Myricaceae; genus Myrica; species Myrica gale. The sequence goes on along the minus strand of OZ005606.1, from coordinate 6,705,389 downwards.
ATCCTGAGAATACAGGTAAACCGAACAAGCCTTAGGTGTTTGTTAAAACTTTCAAATGACCTGTACAGAGAATGAGAATACCTTTGAATATTGAATGTGCATAATATGTGTTTTGGCTATATATGCGGTGTATAATGAGTGTGCACAAGTCTTTTTGGTAAGTGCCAAGGGACACCATCATGCATGCCTTTTCTCTTTGCTGATCTGAGTCTGACTTAAGCTCGTTGTTGACGATCTCATCTACTATGAGTTACGTATACTTTTACCTTTGAGCCTACGAAGTTTTCTATAAAACTGACTCATCTGGCTATTTGCAAATATTGGATAATCTAATGGGAATCTATTATTATCTTACGCAACAATGACATGTTTTCTAGCCATGGCTTTCTTAAGTTTGAAAACAGGAGGAAACGGGAGGGTTCCCACAGGAGTTGAGCCGCTTCCCAGTGCCGGAGTGACAACCAAAATCATTAAAAAATGACGAGAGAACATTTTAGTTCGCGATTTTCATTATATAATGAGGTGGGTCTTGTGTATTGGATAGCCACATCACGTGGATTTCGTGGGATCTAGCCGGTTCTAGAGAGAGGAGCTCTCCATTCTCTCTGGAACTTTTTCAAACTCTAACCTAGGCACCTCCCGCCCCATCTCTCTCCAGTTTTTCCTTTCTAGCATGTATTCGTTGTTGTTTCGTTGTTGTTTTTTTGAAATCTTGGTGGTTATATCTAGACATTTTTGTTCGTCTTTTGTGGACACCGCCCAGCTGTCATCCTCTCCACCACCAGGCGAGCTCAGCCCTTTCAATATCAATCTTGTTCCCTAATTATGTAAACAAAGATTTATTTCCTTTAACTTTCGAAAATCATCGTCCAAATTAACCGTTAAGTTAGATGATAACACATTAAAAATGATCGAAATGTCCTGATAATTTAATAAATAAATAAATATTTAAGAAATAAATTAAAAATATATAGTTTGCTTAAATAAAGTTTAATAGTTTTATTTAAAAATAGTATTTTTTTTAAATATCATTTTTTTTATTTTTAATAAATTTTTTAATATGTTTAATAATTTTAACTTGGGTGACATTTCGGTCGTTTTTGTTTGACTTAACCTTCATTTGGACATGAAGAGTATATTGATGATTTTTTAAAGTAAGAGAATATAAATAACAGTTTTCATAAACCCGTAATTAGGGGCTGATATTAACCCTTTAAAAAAATTCAACCTGTCATGTCCTGTTCAAAAGCCTGGCGGCCGGGTCGGTCACGTAACACCACGGCATTCAACAAAGAAAGGTGATTCACTGATTCGTCTGTGTTTTTGGCCATATATTCGGAACTGTTAACGTGGCCGCATCTCTAGCTAGCGAAGTCATTCATGGCATCCTACTCGTTCAAAACACACGAAAAGAATCGGGACGACCCGGACGAGTACATCTTTCTTGTTCTTTCCAACGCTATTAACAGCATAACGAATGCACGTCCTCTGCTGCAGAGACTATGGTATTCTGCGTAGTTTCCCTCAGGCTCACAGAATATTGAGCATAAATTGAAGTGAATCCGAGAAAGGGTCTTCATTTTTTATTTTGTTTGGAGTTTGATGGAGAAACCAAGAACAGTCTCATCGTGATAAGTAAAGGCTAGAGAAACGGAGTTGGGGAAAGATGACTGGAGGGGTTGAAAGGAGGCTGTTTCAGGAATTCTCACCTGGGTATTACGGGATTTGCACTGTTGGAGGAATGTTCAGTGCTGGGACTACCCATCTTGCAATCACGCCCCTTGATGTCTTGAAAGTGAATATGCAGGTCGGTTGTTATTTCATTCTTTCTGTGTGCTCTTCTGAATGATGTTTTTGTTTGTTTGCCCTTTTACTTTTGTTTTCCTTTATGGAGAACTGAAAGTAGTTGGACCGCAACTGCTGAGGGTTGTTTTGTGTCTTGGTTATGAGTCTTTGGGAAATATGTGGATTATCTTCTTAACAATTTCTCTAGAGGCTGAATCCATCTTTGGTATTTGGTTGACAGGTGTATTATTTGTTTGTTTCCAAATGTGTTTCTGTTGGTTGCGTTTTAGATGCTTTTGATTACGTTCGTGAGTGTGCTTGACTTAAGTTCGAGAATAGATTTCTCAATCTGGCTACTGGGGTCTTGTTTTGTACAGAGTCAAGATACTTGCTTTTGTTTTGGGTATTCTCTTGTATGAGGTAACGAGGGGACGTTGAGTCAATATGTATACTTTTTTTTTTCCGAGTCTTTGTTGAATGGAAACGGCGTGTGCTACTTCCAGTATTCCGGAGGACTTGGTTTTCAAATGAGAATGCCCAAGGGGGAGCAAGTAAAGGAAGAGAAAAGGGGGCTGAATTTGGGATAATCCATTATGGCCGTGGTGCTTTCTTGATGGAATTGGAACCGGACAATTCCTGTATATGAAATCGTATGTAACACCCCAAGTCCCACATAAAGTGGGAGAGGAGAAGTAATGAAAAATGAATGGTATAAGACCGAGTCCTACATTGGTTCTTACTGGGTAGAACTGAGATTCCAAGGAGCTTAAAAAACAACCTTCATTAGTCATTTTTGAATTCAAAGCGTCAATGTGACTAACGATTTCTTTGGTCGCCATATCATCCCTGAGCTTTTATCTTTAAATAAGCAATTTTTTCTTTCTTTCTAAATTATGAAGGGAAAAGGCTGTTTACTTGAGATTACTTCTTTATTTTTGTTTGTTGGTAGTTTTATTCATTTTCATCATTGGTGGAAGTAATCCAGCCACTTCTGCAGTCTATGATGTACTTTAAGAGATCTGATTTTCACTGCTCGAGTTTATCTTTTCTTGGATAGGCCCCTTGCCTAACTCTGTAATTGTTTTCACTGTAGGTGAATCCAATCAAGTATAATGGCATTTCTTCAGGGTTTTCAACCCTTTGGAGAGAACAAGGCCCTTCTTCACTTTGGAGAGGTTGGTCTGGAAAATTATTTGGATATGGCATTCAAGGCGGCTGCAAGTTTGGTCTCTATGAATACTTTAAGAAGCTTTACTCTGATGTGTTGGTAGATCGTAACAGGAGTATCATATTCTTTCTCAGCAGTGCATCTGCTCAAGTATTTGCTGATGTGGCTCTTTGTCCTTTCGAAGCTGTCAAAGTTTGTGTCCAAACGCAACCCAAATTTGCAAAGGGCTTGGTTGATGGGTTTCCCAAACTATATAGAACTGAAGGGCTCATGGGGTAAGTTTTCTGCAAAACTTGATAATCTCTCCTTTTGCCCTTTCACAATTATAATAACCAGATTATGTTGACTGCAGCTTTTACAAGGGACTCTTACCACTTTGGTGTCGTAATCTTCCATGTAATACTTCTACTTCTCTGAGGCAGTTGCATTAGAACCTAGCTTTTGAATTTCATAAAATTTTCTCTGAGGTTGTTGCATTAGAACATAGAAGACATGTTATTATTCAGCCTTGTTCATTGAGCATGAGTTCAGTTTTTAATTGTAAGTCATCTGATCTACCCTATGAGCCAGAACCAGCCGGTGAATGCAGAACCCTGTCCACGATGCCTTTTAGGTACCACTTGACAGATGATGGTGGTTGGTCAAATATGTTGTAATTGACAGTGTGGTGTTTGCATATGCTAACAGCTAATTTACTTGTTCCACTCCTATTTTAGACCACTTTGATAAGTTACAGCTCACTTGTGATGTTTGTATCGTCCTTGCAATGTCATATGGTGAATTTTTAGGGAAGTTAATATGAGGGAACAGAACCTGAACTAGGTAGAAGCTGATTCTTTGATCTTTTGTCTGACAATATGCTTGGATAACATTCTACTACTGGCAAGACAGTCCTACTGTGACAAGTTAAAGTTTTGGGTTAATCTGTGAGTGTGGAAAGTTGGAAGGAGAGGTAGTTACTTGCCGTTTTTAACTAGGTCACACCAGGTTTTAGCACTTAACCTTCCAGAATAAAAAACCTTGCCTCTGTGGTACCGCCTCAAACTATAAAGCACAGTGCACAAGCAATTACCTACATGCCTGACTCTGATTATTCGCTTGGCAAAGTCACTGTTGTTCTTTAGTTGTTCTTATTGAGCATACATTAGGCGCACAAACCTGTCTACATTTATTTTAGCCTCAGAAACACTCTTTATTAACACTCTTTTATATGCGTCTTTGTCCCTTGGCAGTCTCCATGATAATGTTTTCCACATTTGAGCATTCAGTGGAGCTGATATATCACAATATTATCCAAAGGCGAAAGGAAGATTGCTCTAGAGCCCAACAACTTAGTGTTACATGTTTAGCCGGGTATGCAGCTGGAACTGTTGGTACTGTTATCTCAAACCCCGCTGACAACATTGTTGCATGTCTTTACAACAAGCAGGCTGAAAATGTGATGCAGGTGACACCTGTGAACTAAGCTTCTTTGGTTTGCTTTGAGTTTGTTAAGATAAAAAGGACTAATTGCATAACTTGAGATATTTATTTTTGTTCCAGGCAGTGAAGAAAATTGGCCTTTCTAATCTTTTTACTAGAAGTCTGCCTGTTCGGATCGCAATTGTTGGCCCTGTAGTTACTTTACAATGGTTTTTCTATGACACCATTAAAGTGTTTTGTGGACTGTAAGTACATTCTTCATTTCATTTATTTCCCAAAGTTTATATCAGTCATATGAATCGTCTTAGTTTTCTTTTTTCCCTTTTGGAGAACGAATTGTAGGGTCTTTGTGTGAAAATGGAATTCACTTTGAATCATATAGAAATGTGGATTAGTTTTAGGCTGATTCCTGATCTCACACTATTGGACTGAAGCAAGGAACTTTGAACATCTGTTTTCAAAGATAATCATAGCATCCAAAAAAAGTTCCAGTTTAGGTGGACAGCTTGGCAATAGGCATCTACAGGAGTTAGCTTATCGACTCTCCTAACAATACTGTAAGAATTTGAAGTGAACACCTCCCCTGTAAAATGTACATGCTCCCAAATCAATAACATGTTGTAGTATTAATCATATTTGATATAATCTCATTAAGAATTGCGACCGGGAAAATATACGATGCATGGAGAGAAATTTTTAAACTGGATCATGCTGATTTGAGATCCGAATGGTATTTTCGTAGCAGTCCAAGGGGTTGGTTATTTTTTTGACATGCTTTGTATGCTCTACTTGTTTCCTTGAAACATTCAAGATATGGTCCCAGAAGCTTGTTCCTATTTAGATGTCATTAGACCCATGATGTACAGAAACTGGGACATCATTTTTTATTGCTTTCATCTTCTTTCTGCTGAACCATAAATTTTTTCCCGAAATGTTTAGGCCTACAAGTGGAGGGCTTAGCAGGCGTCTGGAAGAAGCTAATTTATCAGCCTAAGCTCATTGGAAAGAGAACCAAGTGTTCGACAGACAATTTTGAAAATGCAAGAGATTCGTCACTGTTTCAGAATAAAATAATTCCATACGCTTCAGAATCAACCTACGAGGTGCTTCTTGGGGCCAGCCACTTCGATACTTTTTTGTCTCTGGTTTTCATAATATATATTACACTACAGTCCACAGCTGGTAAAGGTACTCCATAATCATCCAAGCTAGCAGGTTATAACCACCACCTGCCTAGCAGCCTATTTTATAAGGCATAATTGCATCTATTGGGTGCAGAGATTATCATCTGATTGAGTAGACCGACTTATTAGTAACGTTTGCACAAATGTTCATCTGTAGCTACCATAAAAGACCAATTGTTTTGAAGGACATTTCTTTCTGACCAATTTTGGTTTATCAGAACAAAGATCTAGATCCGTATCAGAATATAGAGCTTCGTGCTTTTGGCTTCATATTTCAAACAACAAGAAGGTTCTTTATGCAACTTGATAGTCATATGACAATATTTGACACTGTTAATAAGCAGCAAAGTTTCTTGTCAACATGTGAAATATTTGACACTGTTGACGAATTATGTGAGCAGAGGCAGGGAAGGCGGTGGCCTCCCAGCTTAACTGAACAGAAAATTTACAGTGTTTCTTTTTTTTAGTTGATAGTGGTCCTCCCAATAATTAGAGTATTATACTTTGCAGCTTGGTCCCTCCTAACACAACTTGTGTCTGGATCCGAGTTAGTTAGCCATGACGAAGAAGATATTGGTTGCAAGTTCTCCTCTCTGTACCCTTCTGCTACAAACTCAAGAACAGTGGCTGCAAAAATGCAAGTTCTATCGCGTCATTTCGTTTGCATGTTCTCCGATCAAACTCTAATCGAACATTCTCAAATTTTTTATAATTACTGTAAAATGGAGACTCAATTAGAGTCGTAGCAAGATGTTTTGTTCACGTAGTCAACTTGCCAGCCTTTTAGGACGCGGTGTCCGAGTTGTCCTTTTCATCTTCGTGGCCCTCCAGTTTTTCAGAGTCGTCTGCACGCTCGTAGAGTCAAAGATGAATGCGCCTATGCTTTCCGAGCCCAACCGAAGTGATTGTAATTTGTAACTGCAGAGAGAAATGGCCAGAGGTTTTAACACATTTAGTTCTTCGCGAGATTGAGATTATAATATGGTTCGGTCCAATTTTTGAGTCCTATCATAATCGCTCGTAATAAGACAAAAAAAAACCAAAAAAAAAAATTGCATACATATCGTATGGCATGTAATCCGGATTCTAAAAAAGGAGTGTAACCCGTAGCCGTAGTGGTAGTGCTGTGTGATGTTCTTGCTCGAGGAAACATGACATGCTTCCGAAAATCATGTTAAGCTATTTTAATCAAGAGTATCCTAACTTCTGCTTTTCGCCTTTGGAATTGGATGGAGAGGTTCAAGGTGGTAGATTTGTTTATTTAAGAAGATATCGGAAGATTTGGGTCTCCGTAGTACATTCATTCTAAGGTCTCAAGTTTAAAATTTTATAGGTGCTACCAACTCTTTAAGATCACCTCAAGATTTTTGGCTGGTGATTGTTGGTTTGTGTGAAATAGAGGGATTACATAAGCTTTAAAGATTAATGGAGGTATGCATTAGCCGACCAAGATTAAGGCTATGTTTGGTTTAGGTCTTGAGATATGTTTTTGTGTTTTTATTTTTTTGAAAAGTAGTGTAAATTCTCTTGGGATTGGCGAAAAATGTGTTATAAGTTGTTGAAATTTGTAAAAAGTTATTAGGATTGGTGAAAAGGTATTGAAATTGATGAAAAAGTGAGTAGAAAATGTTTTGAGACATGAAACAAACATAACCTAAATTTCGCCTTTCAACTAAATATCGTTTACAATTTACACTAACACCGTTAATTTAGATTAAAATTGAAAATTTAATTAAGCGAGATAACGATTTTACTCACAAATATTCTTTTTTTTTTGAGTTGCAGTAGCTCCAAGAGCCGTCTGCAATTACTTGTGATGACCCTCTGATTCTCCGGTGGACCCAAGTAGCTAGTGATACTCGCAACCATAAAGCCGGGCTTTTATGGCTTAAACTGATGGCAGATAAACTAGTGGCCGCCATCGATAAGTTGAATAGACTTCCCCTGTCCAATATGTCCATATGCAGCAAAGAAGCAAGAGGGTAAAATTGGTGAACAAAATTAGCGCCCATGGAAATTCCAGAAATGGAAAATCCTGAAAAGAAGTTTAAAAGACGAACAAAAAAGGACCAAAACAGACACCGTCTTAATTTGGCAGAGAAATTTTTTATCTCTTCGACAGAAGCTCTTCCAGCTCCAATCCAACATTTTGATCACACAACCTCATGGGCATAATTAAGGTAGTGTTTAATTATTAAAATTTTAGAGTGTTTAAAATATTAAATAAATTTGTTATATTTATTTAAAGTGACTGATTAAAGAGAATTTTATAGAATTATTTTATTGTCATGAAAATATTCACAGCCTTTCAAATTTAGCCGCGAGTGTCATGTCCTCCACAATCAACAACGAGGAAGAGCTGTTAGCTCGAGCTGACTTTTCTGTCCACCTTCCTTGTATACAGGAAAAATGTTCCAAAACGTTTGGTAAAAGAGAATATATACGTTATACGTATGTCTGTACGCTTTATACATGTTCTCTGGACAAAGATATACGAAAATATAGAACAATAATCAAAAAAGGAAAAAAGGAAAAAGTAAATGGGAAAGAGGGAGACAGATAGCTGGTCAGCAATAGGCTCCGATGTTTCTCAGCAGCACCATCCTAAAATAACAACAAAAACCGAAATAAAGAGAAGGAACGAGAGAAGGAGGAACGATGTTGAAAATGGAAGAAGGGTCTCCATATCGCCATTAAACATCTCCTGCTTTAAGCTACGTTGCATTTATTTCCACCTTTCATTTATTTCCATTTCCTCCTTTCATTTATCTCCATCAACTGGTAATAGCCCCATCTCTCTCTCTCTCTCTCTCTGTAATCATTATATGGATAGGTATGTCAGGTATGTATGTCTACGGGTTCATGTTGACCCATTCATTTCTTTTGTGATTCTGCCTTTCAAGACTTGATCTTTGGATGTTAATTGGCAGACTCTTCATATTACTTCTGAGACAAATCTCTGGGGCTCTGTTTGTTTTGATAGAGGATTTTTCCTGGGAAAGCATAGATTTTGGTTGTACATGTTTTTCTTTTAGTTTGTTATGCTCAACAAAATAATGCCAAGCTTCCCTCTAATGTATCGGGAGACGAAATAAAGGGTGCAAATTCTTTTCCTTCACTCGAAATAATCTTCAAATGAGACAAACGAATGGAGCCGTAGGTCTGATCTGTAATAAGATCTGTTTATTTTGCTGGATATTTGTAGTTGTAAAATGTCAAGTTTCCCCCCCCCCCTTTTTTTTTCTTTTTTAACTGCAAACATAATAAAGATTAGTGACTGATAGGCTCTGATTTTGTCAGGGATAAATTGATGAGGAAGAGGCAGTGAAGTGAGTGTTGGTGAATTGCGTTTTGTTCATGGGCAATACATGCCGTGGATCTTTCAACGGGAAATATTTTCAGGGCTACAGCCAGCCCGAAGACCACTCCACTTCCACTTCCAAGCGCAACACCCCTTCTGAACTCTCCGTCTCTGACCACTCCCCTTCCAGCTTGAATTCCCAGCAGCTCATGTCGCAGGAGTTCTCAAAGGAAAACCCCAGAAACAACAATTTACCTGCCATTAGCCCTACCAAGAAAGAGGCCATCATGAGGCGTGCAATTGATAACCAAGCTTATTACGTGTTGGGGCATAAGACCGCCAACATTCGTGATCTTTATGTGTTGGGTCGTAAGTTAGGCCAGGGACAGTTCGGGACTACTCATTTATGTACTGAGAATGCCACAAGGATTGAGTATGCATGTAAGTCCATCTCGAAGAGGAAGTTGATTTCAATGGAGGATGTGGAGGATGTTAGGAGGGAGATTCAGATAATGCATCATTTGGCAGGTCACAAGAATATCGTGACCATCAAGGGTGCTTATGAGGATCCCTTGTATGTACATATTGTAATGGAGCTTTGTGGTGGTGGTGAGTTGTTTGACCGGATTATACAGCGAGGACATTACACTGAGAGGAAGGCTGCTGAATTGACAAGGATTATTGTAGGCGTTGTTGAGTCTTGCCACTCACTTGGGGTTATGCATAGAGATCTAAAGCCTGAGAACTTCTTGTTGGTTAACAAGGATGATGATTTCTCTCTCAAAGCCATTGATTTTGGGCTCTCTGTTTTCTTCAAACCAGGTAACTTGTCGAGTGCCTGTGCATTTTTGTTTCTTTACGTTTATAGTTTTTAGATGAAGTGGTGACCAATTAAGGTGCTGAAGAATCTGAATTCCTTCCTCTGTAACTACTTTGTGCATTTTTAAAAAAATTGTTTGGGTCTAATATTGAACCATAAAGCATTTGGATGTTTTAAGGTGTGCATTTTCGTTGTGCATTGCTATCTGGTTAATTTGAACTTTATGGGGAGATGCATTTTGCCAGAAATACCTGGCAACAAACTTTGTGAAGTTAATGTTGCTACCTTTGGACAATGTATTTTAGCTCTTTAATCATTCGTCAAGGCATTTACAGGAGATTTTAAATTTATATGTGGCTTCCTACTTCAGGCCAAGTTTTCACTGATGTGGTTGGAAGCCCATATTATGTTGCTCCTGAGGTACTCCTCAAGCATTATGGACCAGAAGCAGATGTTTGGACAGCAGGGGTCATACTGTACATATTGCTAAGTGGTGTACCGCCGTTTTGGGCAGGTATGTGTGATTTGAATTAAAATGGGTGAAAGTTTCATTCGATTGGAATTTACTGAAAGCTTTATCTCTTGGCATTCAGAAACACAGCAAGGAATATTTGATGCGGTGTTGAAGGGACATATTGACTTTGAATCAGACCCATGGCCTGTAATCTCTGATAGTGCTAAAGACCTAATCCGGAAAATGCTATGCTCTCAACCTTCAGATCGCTTGACTGCTCATGAAGTTCTATGTATGTGTAACCTTTCTGTCATTTTTTCATGGTGAGACTGAACTATTTAAACTGTCAGACGTGGATAGAATGACTAAAATTACTCTCTAGTTGTGGGAGTCTACTTCCATGTTGCTATTACTGCTTGCATCCCATAGGATTACCATCATTATGTGAAACATCTATAAGCTTCTGAGGAACTACGATTTGGGTGTGTTCTAGTGTTATGCGGCCCTTTTAAACTTTCTATAGTAGGTTTTGAGGTAGATCTCTTACTCGATCAATGTTTAAAGGCTTATAAATGTTACCCTCCTCTTCGCGTCGCCTCTTCAGCAGGTGTATTTGTTGATTTGAGTACATAATGTTCCAATTGTATGTAATGAGTTATTTTATTACATCTTACAGCTTTTACAGCAGGTGTATTTGTTGATTGGAGGAATATGTTTCTTTGCCAGTTGGAAAATGGGAACGACAAGAAAATCTGCCAAAGTAGGAAATTATCTGAACAAATTTCAAGATCAAATTGTGACTTATCTTTCTCAATTGTTTGATTAGGCCATCCGTGGATATGTGAAAATGGAGTTGCTCCTGATAGAGCTCTGGATCCTGCTGTGCTTTCTCGTATCAAACAGTTCTCTGCAATGAATAAGCTAAAGAAGATGGCTTTACGGGTAAGTACAGGTGCATGACACCGAAGAGAAAAGATAAAGAAAGAGACAGAGAGAGAGTGTGTTTGAGTTTGAATAGACTTTTAGACAAAATATTGCACTCTATATCAGTTTGGTTTTTTTTTTATGGAGTATCATTATTAGTGTGTCTGGTTGTTTGAAAAGCATTCTGATGTTTGATGTTGACTTTTGGCATGCCCTTTTCAGATACCAAATCAAGTATTTATGTTAATGGAACTTCTATATCTCTGTTTTGTACTATCAGGTAATTGCCGAAAGCCTTTCCGAGGAGGAGATTGCCGGTTTGAGGGAAATGTTTAAGACAATGGATACCGATAACAGTGGTTCCATCACATTCGATGAACTGAAAGCTGGTTTACGAAGATATGGCTCTACTTTGAAGGATACAGAAATACGTGATCTTATGGAAGCGGTACGACTTCTGTTTCATGGCTAATACTTGATTTTTCTGGTGGTGTGTTCATTGCCTTTGGTTCGCATCTCATCATCATCCTTGTTTGTTTTTTTCCCCTTCATTTTTATGTCTTCTTATTGATCATGATTTTCCTTCTTCTTTATTCAATAGTTTACTCTTTTGTTTTTGTTTCACTTATCTGCTCGGAGTTCGTCATAACTTGAATGCATCTGTGCTGTCACTTCATTTGGAAATTCAGATATATTGCATGCTGTGAGCTGAAGTTGCTCAATTTGGGATGTAGGATCAACATTAATCGTCTGTTTTGGATGATACTTTCATAGTTTATGTTGAGAATGAAGGTGGTGATGTCATGTCAAATGAGGAATTCGGAAAATCCTGTTTGGGTAAATTATATCATGATCTCATTCGTTTAAAATTGATGTACTAGTGAACATCGGTGAAGCTATGAGTAAAGCGTATACCACTTCGTAAGATAGTTGTTGGAAATCCGAGGCCATTTGTTGCGCAAAGTTTCTTGTCTTGGAGGAAATGTGTTGTCAATTGAGGAAGTTGTGCTCAGGGGTGGATTATATAGCTCACCTAGTTTCTCCTTTCAATTGTGAATTAACTGTCATCTTGGCGGAGACGTAGGGTAACGAAGTTTGCAATGTTAATGGTTGGAACAGCCATGAGAATTGTTAAGACAAAAGTGGAACGCTAAAGATCAGTGTTAGAGGTGTGAACTGAATGACTGATACCATAAAGACAAAGATTTGAGTTTGAATGGCTTCCTCAACACAGAGTGAAACAGTTGTCTATTGATTTAAATGGCGTGTCATTCATTACAAGGTGTAATACAGAGTAAAAGGAAAGTAAGAATACAAAAGTAAAGTGCAGTTGTACAACGGTCAAAAAATATAGAAGTAAAGTGCAGCTATCAAAATGCTCAGAAAGTCTACAGTTATGATAAGGATTATTTCCTTTTTGGGTATTATTCAAGCGCTGATGGTTTGGAGTGATTCTTATATTTATTGTCTTGATGACTTTCCATGTGAGATTGCTGAGATTGATTCTCAACATTCACATACTTCGAAACAATCAATTTTTGCATCCATCATTTATCATCATAAAAAATTTGGTGGACATGGGAAACATTATTGTGTCAGATTCGGGAATCCCTTACTAACTTCTCTCAAGTTATCATGGATACATCATGTTCTATTTACCTGAACTATTTTATTTCTGTGCAGGCTGATGTGGACAACAGTGGGACAATCGATTATGGAGAATTTATAGCTGCAACGGTTCATCTCAACAAACTAGAACGTGAGGAACATCTTGTTGCAGCATTTCAGTACTTTGACAAGGATGGAAGCGGTTATATTACAGTTGATGAGCTACAGCAAGCTTGTGCAGAACATAACATGACTGATGTTTTTCTTGAAGATATAATCAGAGAAGTCGATCAAGATAATGTAGGTCATCTAAATTTGTTCACCTTTAGGATAGAACCTTATGCCAGTAAACATCCACGTGTCATAATACAATAGCCTCCGGATGGCTGTGAAACTTGACATGATAAGTTTGAAATGCCTTATCAAAGCTTCTAGATATGAATTCCTTTTCTTCTAAAGTCCTGTATTCAATAATCTGCCATTAAGGGTTGGCTCCCATTTGGTTTCTCCATTAATAGTTATAACCAATAACTTTTGGAGGTCGAATCTTTAAATATTCTGTCTGCAGACATAATTTGGGATATAAATATCATTACAAAATTTGGAAGTTTGGCAACCAGATGTCCCTTGATACAATCGTTTGGGTTAAGTGAGGCTTTACACCCCTATCCTCTCTATTAATATTTCGTTTTGTTGTTCCATTTTAGCCTGGCTTTTCTAGTTTTTAGTTGAGCAATCTCTGATATGCTGTTATTTATATGTTGTTTCAGGATGGAAGGATTGATTACGGTGAATTTGTTGCTATGATGCAAAAGGGCAATGCTGGGATCGGAAGACGAACTATGAGAAACAGTCTAAATCTGAGCATGAGAGATGGTCCTGGTGCTCTTTAACTCCCAACAAGTTTATCATCTGCAGGTACGTTCAGCTTTGTGCATCTGAGCTGTTCCCCTTTTCCAGTTATTTCTAAGCACAATAAAACTTGGTGGATCCTTTACTTGTTCTTGGACGGCATCTTGTACTTAGTCAGATAGTCAAGTTTTCAAGGCAAAACAAAAGCATCCATAGGGTCTTCTGTTCTACTGGACAATCAAAATCGATTCTAAGCTGAAATGTAAACTGACAACTGTTTTAATCATTGGAGTCTGTCAACAAGTAGTTAAGGTTCAAACTATCTTCACAGTTGGGTAATCAAATGATTTGGGCTAGTTTCAAGTGATGGATAACTTTGGCGACCAAAGAAACAATAAATATCGGGGTCAATTGGATGAAGACATATATATTGTGATTATTTTACCCTGTAATATAGCTTTTGGACCTGTTTAATCATATGATTATCAAATGTTCTATTTCAACATGTCTTCTGCACTGACATGGCACATTGGCAGGTTGTACAGCAAGGCAGCACAAAATTAGTGATGAAGCTTCTAGATACAATTTTTGATTCCTCCTCAATCCCAAAACATTATCACGGCCACCCAGAAGATTTTGTCTTGGAGGTTATGTGCTTGTTGGGCATTCATTGAGTGATGCTGTATGACTGAAGAAAATATTTATAAGCTTAGACTTTTGAGTGTTAAAAGTGTTGCAGCTTTTCAAGTTACTGAATTATTTGAGGCGCTTTTCGTTTGGGGGTTTCTGTCAATATTTGCAAGATCGGGTATCTGATGTACGGATAACGTCTCTTTGCTTTGATTCTGAGAATGTAAAATAAATGATGTCTTTGATTTAGTCTGGGGAAAATTGAGAGGCCTATTTGTTGATAACTATAGGCTTCAAGGTGGATTGGAAAATATAGGGTAATAATTACAAACATGGCATACTTTGCAGCGGGGGTTACTCTCTGCCTGCCGAAGGGGAATCTCTGGCTCTTGGAAAATAGAAAGAAAAATATGTCCCCTGTACTGGAAACAGAGTACCTGTTACTGACGATTATGCATTGTAGCACATGCATTCCCTTCTGCGATGCACCCCGAATGGATCTCTTTTCTATCTGTCAAATAGAATGCATTACAGGCGGGACTATGATCCTAGAGTTCCTATAGCACTCGACTAGGTAGATTTTTCCAACGCCAACGCTAGCCATTATCTTCAGAATTTTGTTATATTAGTTGTCATCAATATTAACTATGCGGCATATAGTAAACATCGAGTTGTGGTGAGTGAAAATGTTGATATTGTAAGACCCAACTGCTGTGTTAGAAGATTGTCGCTCAAAAAGTCAGAAAAATAGCAGCTTCTAATTGGAAATAATCTCACAAATTCTGCCCTTGTTTTGGCATCTGGAGGACCAACTTTGAAGTTAGTAGTTTCATTCAGAGACGCATAGGACTACCAGCAGGTAGAGAAAAGTTTTACGCTAAAATTAAGAGAGAGAAAGCAGATGTGCAACTGGACTGTAGTATATTGTTATTTTCTGACTTTTCACCCAAGTAATACATTGGCTATAAGATATGCACTTTCATTACAACTTGTCATCTCTATGATTGAATGTTGACTTAACATTTAATGTACGAATCAAATGACAAGTGTTGGTTTTTAGAGGAACGCCGATCAAAATCGCCATCAACTACTTTACACCATCGGCAGCTCTAGTTTCACATGAAATCGAGACTTCCTGCAAAAAGAAACAACAGTCTACTTAGATTTTGTCAAGTCAAGTAGAACTGTTTTAGTTTGACAAGGCATTCGAATAAGCAGGTTGAATTAAGGATTCAGCTAAAACGCTATAGTTAGCCAATTTTGCTCATCTTTTCCTGCTTCCATACAATGTCCACAAATCATAGAGTCGGAGCAGATTGTTTCTCAAAGGGCCTGATAATTGGCCAAGATGAAGACAGGAACTTGGGACCACTTTAGTCACTGATTGAGACAATGTACATAAACTTGCCTTCAACTTTGCATCGGAGAAGATGCACCTTGATGTAATTGCACGTCCGTGGTCAAAGAGCCATCCCACCTCACTACAAGTCTCATCATCTGTACTTCCTTCAAGTGAACACCACAATTGCTTGGGAAGTAAGATAAGGTCACATTCATCTCTTACTGACTTCTTCACACTGTCATCCACAAGTTCTTGAATAAAGTCCTGGAGTTAACAAGACAAAGTGAGAATGCATTCTAGTTTGGCCCTGGAGTTATATATCCTTCACCAAATTTCACGTCTATCAATCGATTTATGTGTGTGGAAAGGGCAAGAAACAATCTGTCAAGCGATGAAAGCCCACAATATCTGAATCTCTACCAATGGACTAAGATGGGTTATTTCTTTGATCACTATCATAGCAAGTCGCTCCCTAATTAGTTCCAGGTTGTTTCTACCTAGGTACCTTCAACAATAGATGGATTCTTCATTTCATGCTACCAAGAAATTCGCCTGAAGTTTAAACATCCTAGGGACTTGGGAACAACTCATAAGGCATCTGGCTTTTTACTCCCCAAATGTTATAATTGACATATGGACCAAAAACGACAAACAAAAGAGGATGGATATTGCATCACTCACAGTCTTTAAGGCATTGTAACTAGCAACAGCATGAGGTCCCTCCCAAACACCAACCGCGTCGGAGGCTTCCATTGCCTCAGTAGCGGCAAACCCAGAATCTCTGATAGCACAGCCACCTAACTGTTCCCCATTCCTGAAAGGTCCATACCACTGCTCACGAAAAACTCGAATGTTCTGCAACTCCATCTGCTTGAGACTATCTATTCGGACAACCTGAATTATCCTCACACGGGACTCCCGGTCTTGAGGATTGACCAAACAGTGCTCCAACTCCAACAATTTAGACGTACCCAGATCCTCAATCAGCCAAACAGCTACGTAGCTTCCACTGGCCTGATATGCAAAAGCAGAGACTTTGGTGTTAGCTTCTACACCTCCCACACTTCTCTCGTCTATGCTATGCCGCGTGGCAGCATCGGCTTCACATCCAACTGTGGGAAGCAACTTGATTGACTTGTACGAAAGAAGGCGGTCCTCTGGCTCAGCAAGAGTCGGGCACTGAATTTGCCAATCGAACACCGTCACCTCCCACTCCCTGTAAGCTTCTGGTACAACTGACTCCGGAAGCTCGATTGGCTTCCCTTCCTTTGTGAAATCTGCTCCATATCCATCCCATTCACCCGACACGTTCCTCGCAAATTCCGACCATGCTTCGAAAAATTAAAAAAGAAAAGAAACAAATATTAGCCAAAACTCCAGCACCACCTTTACCAAAAGTTTAAAACCTATGGGTATGTCTATGCCTTTTATTAATCCAAAACGACCCAGAAGAGTAAGAAAGGATGGGTATTTATCACAATTGTAAGACTTCTGTTTCAGCAGCGGTGTGAAAACAGAGTATTGAACTTACTAGTGGTGGCGGAGGCAGTATTTGCGTCTTGAAATTGAACATCTGAGAGGATGGTCTTGGGGACGGAAGAAGAGGCATTCGCGGCGATGGGTATTCGAAGAAGACGTTGGAAGTGGGGAGAGTTTGAGTGGGAGTGTGAGGGGGAATTACGGTTTAATAGGAGCTTTGACGAAGAGAAACCCAGAGAAGATAAAGCTCTGTTCTGGGATATAAAGATGCTATTCGAAGCTAATGCCATTTTCTATACTCTGACCCTCTCAGAGACTCCACCGCCAACCAAACCAGCGATACGATGGTAGAAAATGAGAGGGATAGAGAGTCTGAGAAGTGGGAAGGATGATGAAAGAGACGAAAGAATATTCCCGAGGCAAGGGAGAGAATCAAAGAACCGCTTTAAACGACGTTGTTTTGTGTTGTCTATTCTGTTTTTCTAAGCAAAATTAGGGACTATTTCATTTTTCTTTAATTCTCCAGTTGCTTTTTAAGGAGCCAAGAGAAAGATCCTTTATCCCATATATTTTGGCAGTCTTGGTTCAAGTGGTACCCATTATTTTGGAAGTAGCTATTCAAGATCCAAAATTGTGGGTTTGATATGCTTGTAATCTCATATTTTTTGAACATCATAAGTCCCCCTTGTTTGAGCTAATTAGGAGAATTTCACCATAATATCATTTGCAACCATATTTTATTTGAAGAATCATGAGCATTTTGTCTCTTCGTAATAATTATTAAATATAATATTATAATAATCTATAATATTTGATATATTATTATTATTATTATCGAGACATTAATAATTCAAATTTAAGTATGACAATATTCTTTTTATTCTATTTATATTTCCTATCATCATCTACAAGAATGGAATGCTGACTAGGACACAATCATACTATAGCTATAACTATAGAGATTTAAGTGGTTTGATAACTTCACCACAGAAGTGGTGGCTCAGTTAGTCTTGGTGTTCACTTAGAACTATGCTAGGGGCAAGAGGTCTTTGGATTGAACCTCTAACGATTAAAGATTTGTTGCACTTTTATAGTGCTGTGGTGACAGTCTGAACTCTTCAGTTTAATAATTATGACTCAATTCAGACATTTCGCAATAGGTAGGAAGCTCTTATGGTCACGCCCAAAGGGGAGTTGGCCACTCTCTCCT
The DNA here is from genome assembly GCA_963930655.1 of Myrica gale. Lineage (NCBI taxonomy): Eukaryota > Viridiplantae > Streptophyta > Magnoliopsida > Fagales > Myricaceae > Myrica > Myrica gale. The sequence goes on along the minus strand of OZ005606.1, from coordinate 6,687,210 downwards.
CCGCGGATCTATGGGGGACCAACAGGGGCCCTGGCCCCGGTTGGCCTCCTGTTTGACGTTAATTTTTATGTATATATATATAATTTATATATATACATACTCTAACCAAACAGGCCCCCTTTTTTAGTGGCTGTATTTTTCGTTGTTTCATATGTGGTTTTAATTTTACTGAGGAATTGAAGAAATAAAAATATGATGTTTGTATAAATTTGAGGTCCTTGGTTTGTTGTCGTTGTTGCTATTGCTATTTTTATTTTCTTGCCATAGATGAATATCATGTTTGAATACATTGGTTATTGATCAATGGTAGATTTTGTGGGGATAAAAATCTAAATTTCGGTCTGTTTCCAGTGGGGATGAAAATCTAAATTTTGAATATAGTGGTCAATGATAGATTTTGCTGTTGCTATTTTTGTATCTAGATTTTGTTTCCAGTGGAGATAAAAATCTTAATTTTGTTGTCGTGGGTTATATAAGGATGATATATTTCACGGCCTCTTTATTTGATTTTGAGATTGTTTTACTCCAAATTCTTTTTCATATTATTGTGGCTATTGATTATTGATTAGGTTTTGAAATTATAGTGAAATTGTGATTATGGCCTTAGGTTGTGATTTGTGAAATTAAATTGATAAATTTTGTTTTGGTTTTGTTTAGATAATGAAGAAGTTTTTGATAAAAAAAAATCAGCGAGGTCGTCTAGTACTTTTAGCGTGACTACTACTTTTGAGTCGAATATTAGCTCGAAAAAATCTTGTGTTTTGTTTAGTCCATATAATATTATTGCTGACCCAGAGTTACGTAAATTCATTGAAGAATATGATGTTGGGATTAGAGACCAAGTTCATAGGGAGTATTTGATAAAAGGTCATTGTCAGCCGCTTGAGCATGATTTTCCTAAGAAGAAATATGGAAACCGAATGGGGGGTTTTTTTGGAGTCATGGTTCAAAGAATATGAGTGGTTGAAATATATTGAAAAGAAAGTTTTTGAAGCTATTGATAATGAAGTCATATTGCAATGTTTTCAAAATATGCAGAACCGTAGGATCCAATTATCATCTATTAGTCTCAACAAATAATACGATATTTTTATTTCAATATAATATATTTTTAATGCTTTTAATTTTTAATATTTTAACTCTAAGATATTTTTATGAATTACGTAGTTAATTATTTTTTTTATCATTTTTTCTTGAGAATTAACCCCTTCAAATTCGGTCCTGGTTCGTCACTGCTCCTCCTTCCATCATTTGTACTTAGAAAAAAATCGATAATTTCAGTTTAGAAAACCTACCTCTACGGTAGAAATTGCCTCTACTAATTAATGTACACAAAGTACAAAAGAAAAGTAGACTGCTCTTATAATTGTCCAATGGCAAAGGAAAGAATAGTCAGCTTTTTCTTAAATAATTAATTTCTACAGCCAAACAAATATAACTGCTCCTCTAATGAATCTACGATCCTATCACATTCTAAACATGTGCAGGGCCAAAAGGTAGGTGGTTACTTTCCATCACTATATGTGTCTATGCAAACGTATTCCTTTTTTTGCCTCAAACCAACCGAGTCTAGTTTATGATAAATGTGTCGGTGACAAAATGGGCACATGTGCCTATTAGGCCTGGTCAATATCGGCCGAGCCGAATCATTTTTATTAGGTCTGGTCAACATCGGCCGAGCCGAATAATTTTCTAAACTTTTCTATATTTCGGGTCATTGTCTAACCCTTTGTCTGGTTAGAAGTATAGGGACAGGATCAACCGGATCTGGTGCACCGACACTTTCTCTGGTACAGAGTAGATTTACAATCTATATATATCTAGGAAGAACACGAGAAACCCCACCCATCACCCATGCCCTGCGGCTGTGGATTCGGATTGTCGGACAAAGTGCCGATCGAACGAGGGAACGAGGAGCTTTTTTACTACGCGGTTAAGTAGTTCATCGTGTCAATCCTTGCTGGCAATGATTGGCAACGCGCTCTAGCACGTCACCGACAGTGCCTGCAACATAGCTTGCAAAGAAGCAATGCAGTAAAACTATAGCGTAGAAAGCCCCCCAAAACAAGCCCTGATAGGCTGATGACCTATTTGCTTCATACTAAAAGAGAAAGAAGAGGAAAAACAACAAAACTTGGAGAGTCTCGAGGCAACGTCTTGGATCTACTTGTGGAAATGATTTTGTTAACGTAATGGGGTCCCGACATAAGGAAATGTGGAAACATGGGGACGTAGCTGGCTTTGTTATCCATTTCATGATATGGAAACATGGGATCGAACATAAAGAAATATTTCTAAGTGGAAGAAAGAACAGCTAACTGATAGATATACCTCCATGGAGGAGAGTAGCAATTGTACAAGGAACATTCATAAATAAATAAATCAAATAAATAGAATAATAGCCTCCGCATATATTTACTAACAACAAGCTGTCTAACATGAACATGACTTTGCAGTTTGCACCATTCTAATGCTTGTTAAACGAGCAACCCCTCCTGCGTGCAGTTTCCCTTTTGCGGTCTCTGCCGATGCGTTTTGGCTTTTGGAACTCTTGGACGCGACGGCGATGTTGTGGTGAGCAGAGGATGCATGCGCACACAATGTGCAGGGTAATTCTACCACAGAACGGATTTGGCAACCAACAGACACGTGATTTGATCTCTACTGTCTTCCTTCCACACAATCCCACTTAATAGAATACACTTGTCTAATTACAGCCCAGTAATCTCCACGGATGAACATTAACAGGAAAGAGAGTACGTACAACAAATTTAAATCAAAAGCCATACAAAATTCCATTCTCGATCTCAGTCTTGAACCTTATTCAATCAGAGGTTTAGCGACTTCGACTACCCTCCCCCGTATTCATGCTGAGACGGATGCATTTGTCAACCTTGGGTGCTCCGAACTCCGTCTTCAAAATTCTGGGAGTAGTTGTAGGAATCGTACCTGTAGGTTCGAGGAAGTCCCACTTTGTCGGAGCCCACAAGCTTTCTGATCTCATACCTGACCTTGTAGAAAACGTGCCTCCAGCTACCTTTGTTATGAGAGCCAAGCATCTTTGTTTCTTCCTCGTTCATTTCCAGATCCGTAGCGAAAATGGGCTTCCTCGAGATAATCCAAGACCAGCCCCAGTCCCACCACTTCCTTATGGAACTGCCTGCATATTCTCCCATAGACGACACAGACTTCGACCTGCGGAATGCCCACGAAGCTGCAGGGGAACCTATGGGATGGATCTTGAAGGAAAGAGAAGATAGTCTTCTGCGTAGGCCTGGTTCCTTGGAGTCCCCTTGCGAGACCGGGAGTGCTTGGTTTGCGGGCATGGTGGGTACAAAGCTTCGCTTCTGAAAGCCCTCGATCACGGACTTCATGATCATATACTCTCTAAGAAGAGTGAAATGTAGGCGCTGGTGGTGGTAGAGGCCGGGTCAGTGTTGTATTGAGAGGAAGAGTACAGAAGGGGAGAAAGAAAAAGGAAGCGGTGAAATGTAGCGTTCACAGCTCCATCACAGGCTGTCCTACTCGTTTTTTTATGGGGGCTTTGATGGTGCTATGCTGGTGGTGCGGTCCCATGACCATATGACTCCAAATGAGCATTTTACGCAAATTCTCTCCTTCTGTGAATGAGGAGTATCTCGGGGAGGCCTAGGTACTCTTCTTCATAAACTAATCTTTATTGCGATAATTTCACACTCCCCTCAATCATTCATCAAGTTTTTCTCTTTGTTTTCCTTACGAAGCCATCATTAATGAAGCTACTTTTACCCATTAAAAAATAAAGTGACAACTAGTTTTAATGAATCTTATAATATATATTTTTATTTACTTATTTCTTTCGTTTTTAATGGGTTAGAAAGCGACCAGCATAACCTAATTTTTTTTACCCATTGTTTCACACTTTATATTCCATACCAGCATTAAAATAAATAAAAATAGGACGTGTAATATTAGATACAAAATATAAATTCAGTAGTAATTTAAGGTTTATTATGTCAAATTTAATAATTTAAAATGCAAATTATAGAATTTTAGAGGGTGTAAAATAGAATTACCCATTTTAATACATATAAACTGAAACTACAATGTTAGGATTCGTTCAGGGCCGGCTCAAGGGTAAGGCAGCTTAGGCGGTGGCCTAAGGCCTCACCCTGAGCAAGGCCCCATAAAGACTAAAAATAATTTTTTATTTATTTATTTTTTGTGCTGTAGATGACCCAAAAATAAAAAGACAACTGTGCTAAGAATAAAATGGCAAGATGCAATATTTTCATATATTTTTTTTATTATGAGTGGACTAATATATTTCTTTCAGGCCTCCAAATATTTTTTTAGAAATTTCTAAATTTTGCTCAAAGAAAAAAATGTCTTATAAATGTCTTAATTGTTCTAGTCATGGGGCCTTGATATCATGTAGTAGGACCTCATAAAAAAACAATTAATGGGGCATTTAAGTATTTTATATTAAATTTAATCATTTTCAAATATTTTTATTAAATTTTATATTTAAAAAAGTCTAATAAATTATTTTACCTTAGGCCCCATTATGTTTGAGCCGGCCCTGGATTCGTTCATCATTAAGCCTCACATGCATGTTTTAGCCTTCTTGGTACTGCAGTCTGCAGTGTCGTCAAATGGTTTCTCTTCTTATCTTAGAGAGATGTCACGAGAAATTGCAGTGAGCGGTGAGAAGCCACATGCGCTGTTTCTCGAATATTACACTTTACGAGCAGGTGTGTGTGTGTGTGTGTGGAGACCACCTTTAGCCTTTAGGTGTCGGTTGTGAAGTCTGGATTCGCATTCGCTTACACACATTGGACAGTCCTCTCCTTCTCTTTTAAGGCAGCGACTTTGGGCCGCACGTCGTCGTCCCCTGGATCTCGGCCCAGTTCTGTCATCCGGCCTAGAAAGCCCGGTTGTGAGTTTCAGTTTAACTATAGTAGGTGGTCTAGTACGCGCACACCCGGCACATTGGCCCATAGTGTTTTGCCGTTTTGGGATCCGAAACGGCCATACCGGTTTGGACCAAGAGAAAGTGAGAAGTCGGTGCACTTTTGCCTGTGCCCGTCATCCCAAATCGACGATCCCAATTCACTTCCACCGAGTCTTTCCCAGTGGTATCAGATCCGGGGAAGAAAGGAAAAGAAAAGTGGAATTTACAACAATATGGAGTACAGGAAACTCAAAGATCAGGTTCTTCTTCTTCTCCTCTTCGCCTGTACTTCACTGAGCTCGCACCTCGTCAAGTCCGCTGTCATTTTCAGAAAATTAAAATGAAATAGTGAAAGATTCGAATTAGCTTGTAATATATAATCTTTTTAGGTGAATGGTCACAATTCAGTCAGTCACGAATTTTTCGAAGTCTGGTTCCTGATTGAAAATGAAGCAGTTTTTTTTAATATGTATAGGATAAAGATGGGGAAGTTGTTGGTGGAGAAGAAGACATAGAGAGCTTACGCGGGAAAGCTCATTCACTGAGTAATGTGGCCACATTGGGAGGAGGAACTGCGTGGAAGCGCAAGTATATGAGCCTTTTCCTTTTTTATTCTCAATTTACGTTAAACATATCTATGGACGTGTGCGTGTTGATATGTACACAGTAATTCACGGGTATATACTTTTATTGTTTGTTTGTAGGTCCATTGTTACGATTGCATTGACTGTTCTTACGAGTTCGCAAGCAATACTCATTGTGTGGTCTAAGAGAGCTGGCAAGTATGAGTATAGTGTTACTACTGCGAATTTTATGGTAAGCAGATGAAATACCTTTTGCTAATTAGTACAATGTTGTATTCTTTCTCTGAAAACCAATTTACTCTAAAGTATTAGTTTTATCGAATATCTCAGCTGTCATCCACTGGATTTTAATAGGTCTTAAGTTCAAATGTAACAGATCAAAGCAATCGATGTGGTTTTCTTTTCTGTGCATCAAAAGTAATATTTTCCTCTTCACTGAATTAGGTGGAAACTTTAAAATGTGCATTATCGATTGCAGCATTGGCAAGAATCTGGAGAACTGAAGGCATTACTGAAGATAACAGGTTTCCCTTTCTTGTTTATTCATTTTAAAAAATTTGTTCCTTTGCTAAGAATTATTTTTTTGATAAGTCCTTTGCTAATAATTGAGAATGTTAACAACATGATGCAGGTACTACAAAGAAACTTTTGATTGTAATTGCTTTCATCAAGTCAGAATTACTGCTATACTTAGGAACCTCTTTATCTGTCTATAAGTGTATCTTGCCCTTATGTATGCTCTTTGTCTAGGTTGAGTACAACATTGAATGAAGTAATTGTATACCCCATTCCTGCAGCACTTTACCTTGTCAAAAATTTGCTTCAGGTTGGTTGCGTTAGTTGGGTGTTTCTATTGTGGGACCATTGATCATCTTGCTTCCCAAGATAAGATTTACATGTTATATTCATTCCTGCATTGCAGTATTACATCTTTGCATACGTCGATGCTCCGGGTTATCAGATATTGAAGAACCTGAATATTATCAGTACCGGTGTTCTGTACAGAATTATACTTAAAAAGAAGTAAGTCTGCACAATCATTTATGTAGGAATTTTCACTTCGTCACGGAAAATAAATCCCATTAAAAGTACAATGAAGGAGTATAATTCATTTGACTTGCATGTCAGTATGTCATCTCATTGGTACTTTCTTTCATGTTAAAAACATTGGCATGAATGAAATTCAGGTATTATCTTCTTTTCTTTGTTTGTCTTTTGGATCCAAGTCCATGCTGGGAATGTGGAAAGCATCCATGAGCATAAGCATGTATACTTGGTCAACTGCTCTTGGGCTGAGGATAGAAAGTGAAATCTGTAGTCAAAACTCATCTCCAGTTTGAAGGAAAAGAGCTAACATTCACATCCGTTAAAGTCCTTGTCATTGACTGTATTCCAACTCTATTTCCTTTCAGGTTAAGTGAGACTCAATGGGCAGCTTTCATTCTTCTATGTGCTGGGTGCACCACAGCTCAACTAAAATCAAAGTAAGATAGATAAAGCACAACTTAGACTTTGTTATTTTTCTTTTGGCAACTGTTATTTGTATATCCTTATTTGAAAGTCCTTTCTTGTGTGCTTTCAATTTATTGACTATGCCTTAGAAAAATGATGACATTTTTGCAGCTCTGATCGCGTTCTTCAAACTCCTTTTCAAGGTTGGGTGATGGCCATTGTGAGTTGCCGATCCTTCTGATGCTCTTCATACTTCAATTGGTGGGAAACTATAGATTTTATAGCTTAGATACTTTTTTATCACAATGGTGGGAAATTTCTTCGCAGGTCATGGCACTCTTAAGTGGTTTTGCAGGAGTATATACTGAGGTGAGTTTGAAGTACAAAGATTGCACTCTAGTTCTTTAGAACAACAATAAATGTGCAATGTTGCATTTGAATCCTGACCTGACATAACTTGATTGGTATTTTGCTGCATGTGCTGGCTTTGCTGATTTTCTGACACGGGATTGAGGAATGATTTACTTAAAATTTTGAAGGTTCCAATTTAGGGATGTAGAAACCTAATGTGAATTAATTTGCTCATGATTTCGGCAGGCTATAATTAAAAAGCGCCCTTCTAGAAACATTAATGTGCAGAACTTCTGGTTGTATGTCTTTGGGATGATCTTCAATGCTTTGGCTATCCTGGTCCAAGATTTTGATGCGGTGCTGAACAAGTAATTTTGAGCTTTCCTCTCTTTAATAGATGGTCAATCTTGAATCCTTTCCTTTAGTTTATAATTATTTTTTTTCATTTTTTCAGGGGATTCTTCCATGGGTATTCACTTATTACTGTTCTCATGATTGTCAACCATGCTCTAAGGTATCTTACATCCTTCTCTTGGCTTATCAAGATTATCCGCGGCTTGTTTACTTGCTTCAATTTCATTCTTATAGTAAATTCTGGCTTCGATGTCTGGGCCTGATACCCACCCAATGTAAGAAACCACAGTATATATGGCATATAACTGTAAAATATCTTTCGTTATGTACAGCGATCTATGTTTGTCTCTGTTACCTTTCCGAATTTTTATACAATCTGATTACATAATTGTATTTTGTTCTACAGTGGCATTGCTGTGTCCATGGTTATGAAGTATGCTGATAATATTGTGAAGGTAAGAAGTGGAAGTATGACTTCAAATATTGTGAGATGTTAACTAAAGTGCATGAACCATGGTATTGTGGTGATATCGTTCTTCAGAATAATACAGTGACATTTCTCTTAGCAATTGCCAGTGATTAATAGACCCGGAAAAGGGGAAAATGCATCTGCCATGCCTCATTGAGGGTGAGAAATTAGGATCTTGTAGTGCTGAACATTAAAAACCCTAGGAGAAAAGCTTTTGTGCTTTTCTGGGACTCATTTCTGAGTTTTTTATTGGGCTGTATTCGGTTTTGGCAAATGATTCGGTCCAAGTGATAACGTGATTGTTGCTGATTTGACAATGACGCTCTTGATAATACTATGGTTCGATCTTTGTTTATGCCGCAATGGGTCTCCAGCTCTCACAATTTTGGCTACTATTATATTTATGCTACATTGGGAAGTATATGGAACTATTCCCGCTCCAAACATTTTCTGCACCTTGAGATTCAAGTTCCAATTCTTAGCTTGCTGTTTTGTGCAGGTCTATTCTACCTCGGTGGCAATGCTTCTCACAGCTGTTGTTTCTGTCTTTTTGTTTGGGTTTAATCTTTCGCTTGCCTTCTTCCTTGGCTCAATGTAAGTTTCTTCTGGTTACCTGATTTATCTCCGCCTTCATTAGATATGGAAAACTCCGTCATTTCTGCTGATCCTCAGGAATGCAAATGAATAACAATAATGTAAAGAATGTTCATAACGTAACTTGCTTGCTTCTAAACAATACTAACCACTGAAAGCTTGATGGCTTCTCTTTATTTAATGTTTTTCTCCTTTTTTGTGCTTCCAGTGTTGTATCGGTTGCGGTATATCTACACTCCATTGGAAAGATACGATAGCCTCTTACCATCTCTGCCCAAATTTGCTGTCCGTGTACAGTCTCACGTCCTGGTTTTATTTTGGTTTGATGTTTCTTCTTTTGAACAGATTATAATGGAATTGACGATACCTATATTTCCTTTTTACAATCAATTCAAGAAATATGTAACTCTTATTTCCACTGTTTGCTTCAACTTTCTGGCAAAATCACAGTAAACGGACTTGCGTTAGGGGTGATACATTTTGTGACTAGTTTCTACATAACCATTTTAGTCAGTTTCCCATTTAATTTGAGACTATTAAGGTTCTGCTCGTTTCCTGAACCGAAATCGGGGTAGTTATTGCATCATTAAAGCGATATACTCAAGGAAATCAACACCAATGTGTGATATTTGTTGCTAACGTTTCATCGTCTCATATGGAGTCCGGGAAGTCGCAAAATTGATTTTCCTCAGTTCATTGAATATATCCATTGTGCAAGGGGTTATATAAAAGAAGTATCCCTCTTCATTGCAGATTTTGGGATCAATGAACTGATGAAGATAAGTAACAGTAGCTGAATTATATACGTAAATTAGTGCAGTTGGGTCCAAAATTGCCCCATTATGCCATTTGTTCTTCATAAAATTTCCGAACAATGGAAAAAGTTTTTGGGGGTGTTTCAATGTGTATTTGTGCAAATCACTGCGGCAAAGTCAGTAGTGCCTTTGAGACTAATCTTAAATAACCAACCAACATAAGAGTTGGGAGATTTACATCTTGAAAAATCGACTTGTCAGGTAGAGGTTCAAGTTTATATGAAGCCATCCTAAATGTTTCTTAACCGATTTGGGATTGTTACACAAATCGACTACTGCCAGAAGAAGTGTAATTTATCTAAGAAGTCTTCTTTGCTTCTAATCTAGTCTTTGGTGAATTGCTCAGACACCTATCTTGGTCGTAATCTTACAGTGCCTCTATATTGAGCCAAATCAGATCACTTCTTTCCCTTTTTCTTTTCTTCTTCTTCTCTTTTTTTCTGTTATTTAAAAAAAAAACTTCTCTTGAGTAGAACAGGCTCTATTTCAAGCCACAATATCAACTGAATCAGCCGAGGCCAGGCCAGATAAACCTTATTATCGTTTGGACTTTCTTCATTAAGCTATATTGGAATCTGATATCCAGTCCGAGAGTCATTATAGTGTTATCGGGGGATCCTGCGATTTTATCAATTTTAGACCTTCAGCTATGGAAGCTGTACGATGCTCATTTACTTGGCTCAGAAGTTGAAAATGCAGCTTCCTACTTTAGCGCGCACATGTTTTTTTTTTTTAACGAGGGGATTGCTTCCTTGAGCGAGATTACGCAAGAAAATCCCGCAACTTTCACCTGTTTCTGTGAAATCATCTACAGGTTCCTACCTCTGCTTAAGCAAATGAGTATGCTTGGAACAAAAGCCTGTCAATAGAACGTATCGTAAAGACTCCGTATGCTGGAAAACAATCCAATTTTTAATTTCTTCACTTGAAAGCAACCCATGAAGCCACAACTATATATAGCCCTCCCTCCTCCCTCACCTTCACTCGCACATTCTTCTCTCTGTGAGAATTGAAATTCCTTAAACACACAATGGCCCTCTCTTCCAGCTCTAAGATCTCCCTTCTGGCCTTTTCTGCGTCTCTCTTAGTCTGTTGTGCTCTGGCTCACGATTATTCGATTGTGGGTTACGAACCGGAGCACTTGACTTGCTTGGACAAACTCATACAACTGTTCGAATCATGGGTGTCAAAACACGGGAAAACTTACAACAGCATCGAAGAGAAGTTGCACAGGTTCGAGATATTCAAAGATAACTTGAAGCACATTGATCAGAGGAATAAGGAGACTACTAGCTACTGGCTTGGGTTGAACGAGTTTGCAGACTTGAGCCACGAGGAGTTCAAAAACCAGTATTTGGGATTGAAACCTGAATTGTCCCGAACAAGAGGGTCTTCCAGAGACTTCAGTTATAGAGAAGTGGTGGATTTGCCCAAGTCTGTGGATTGGAGAAAGAAAGGAGCTGTTGCTCCGGTCAAGAACCAAGGTTCATGTGGTATGTATCTCTCTCTCTCTACGTGCAGACTGTATCTGTGGAGTCTCTTCGTGTTGGTCACATGGTGAGCAAAGAAGATGACTCTGATCATTTGCATGCAGGTAGTTGTTGGGCATTTTCAACAGTCGCTGCTGTTGAGGGCATAAACCAGATAGTCACGGGAAATTTGACCTCGTTGTCCGAGCAAGAGCTGATTGACTGCGACAGAACTTTCAACAATGGCTGCAATGGAGGTCTGATGGACTATGCATTCCAGTTCATAATGTCAAGCGGTGGACTACGCAAGGAGGAAGACTACCCATATCTCATGGAGGAAAGCACTTGTGAGGAGAAGAGGGTAAATCAATTAATGCTTAAGCTGCTCTGAACCAAAATTTAGCTGTTTTAAAAGAAAGTTTCAAAATAGAAGTTGATTATTGATGTTTTTAAGTTTGTTTGTCTTCAGGAAGAAGTGCAGTTGGTGTCCATAAGCGGTTACCACGATGTGCCACAAAATGAAGAAGCAAGTCTCTTGAAGGCACTGGCTCACCAGCCTCTTAGTGTAGCGATTGAGGCATCTGGCCGGGACTTCCAGTTTTATACCGGGGTAAGCTGGATGCAGTCACTCTCCACGCCCACAAATACTCGCACACCAATCAATCCCACCATTTTTTTTAATCCTAATTATGTTTGGTTGTGTGGGTTTCGCAGGGGGTTTTCGACGGGCATTGTGGAACTGAACTAGATCATGGAGTGACAGCTGTTGGATACGGGTCACTTAAGGGGTCAGATTACATCATTGTGAAGAATTCATGGGGATCGAAGTGGGGGGAGAAAGGATATATTAGGATGAAGAGGAACACTGGGAAACCAGAGGGGATTTGTGGTATCTACAAAATGGCATCATATCCTACCAAAAAGAAGTGATCTGCCCATCACCTCTAATGTCAGCCTCGTTTTCCCTTCCCTGCTTTTTTCTTTCTAAGATTGACGATTTTTCATTTGTATGACCTCGTTTTCTTCTTCCAATAAAGTGGCTGAAAGTTCCTCCATAAATTCCCTACAGTTGAATACATAGTAAGATAGAATTTGGAATAAGATTCCCATCCAGTGTAGGAAGACATTTGTTGAACTTTTGGTGGTAAGTAACAACAACAATGGCAAAAAGATACGTTAAATAAATTCTCGTGCATGCATGCACGGGAAAATCATGTTGAAGATAATTTATGCAGCTTGTAAAACTGTTCACCATGTTTATTTTATCAAAATGACAAACCCTGGAACGTCACAAATATCATTCTTCCAGTTAGTAACACCTAATCCTAGAGTATGGATTGACTAACTCGGAGAAATTTCCGACAGCAGTAAAGACAAATGATATCAACCCAAAACTTCATTATATTTAAAGACACAATCATAAAGCCGTCCTCCGAGAAACTGGCCGACTTCTGGATGTTTCACCTGTAAATGGATTAGAAGAAGAAACAGAACAGAGGCATTACTTAATTAATATAATCCAGCAAAGGAAGTTAATAAGTTGATATTTTTTCTAAATAATAAGTTGATATACTAGAAAGAAACAATAACAAATGAAACCATTACCATTCCAATCTTGAAAGAATCACACTTAAATTGTGCATAAAGATTTGTCTCTATTCCACGACCCTGGCAGAAGCAATGACAGTTATATTTGGAGAACTAAAACAATACATGCTCCAAAAACTTACCTTGCAGCAAATATTATGTACACAGAAATCTTGTTTTTGCTACATAGACAAAGAAAAGTACTTACTTCGTTAAAACCTAACCTCATGCAGCCCAAAAAAGGGGAAAAAAGGTATGTAATTTCCAGAAACTTATGCTTCCCCTTCATTTGCTCTCATCCTTTGTTTCTCCTTTATTTAAAATTCTTGTATATTTTGATTAGCCAAAAGAAAAAATCTCCCTTCAACATCTCTATCAAAATAAACTAATCAAATAGGAAAAGAAATTAGTTTTGCGAAGCCTGGCAAATTTTCGTATTTAATGTTTGCTTCAGAGAAACTTTAATAATGAAAATGACAAGTAGTTTGTGCAGACTCTCCTTTTTCTTCATTGCATGGAACTCGACTTCCAAATCCACCTCATCTTTTCTGTCTCCAAAATTCTCCCATAAACTTCAATAATACCAACTCAAAATTTCAATGCAAAGAAAGAAAATGTGAAAACGAAATCTATACTAAGATCTAGTTGTTTTTGTAAATTGTACTAAAATCTAGTTTGATGATACACCTGAGGATGATTGGATGGTTCCCTTCGGTCATAGGTAGTCAAAGGTCATTTTACTAAGAGAATCAGGAAATGAACAAAGAAGCTTCTACCAGAAAATGGTGGTAAATCCACTAGCTTCCTGCATTGGTAAGAACTTACCATCCCTTCCAAGATAACCAGGTCTGCATCACTTGCCAGGTAGGCAAGCTCCTGTGAAACTCTCGTAAGATCAATAACCTGCCAGAATTAGAAGGCAAAAAAGCTTCATGCATCCATTGTGACGCTTAACTTATGAAGACAAAATCCTTCATCTATCGTGATTTATCAATTGCCAACTATGTGAAAAGACCAACTAATGCAAACAATAGCAATTTCTTACCGGCAAATCATTACCCGAATTGGAAATTAAAAGATTTGAAGCATCAACACCCATGAGCTGCCCATGTTCATCCTTCAGCTGGTAAATTGCCACATACAATGTCAGTCACCCAAGATAAAAAAAAAAAAAAAAAATTCACACTAACTTTTTTCTCTTATGTTACCTTTGATATGATCTCAACCAGTTCAGGGTAAGTCACATCATTGATAGAAGGCAAGTCATTGGCTGCCAAAACAACCTGCATACAGAAAACGAGCATGCTTAAAAAAAACAATGCCATAAAAAAAAGGTAAAACCTTTATCACCTAGCAAAACTTTCAACATATAGGTCCCCATATGCATTTTTACAATTAGACAAGAAGAGGAAATGAGAAAAAAAGGGGTGGAGGTGTTTCAGCTTTGAACGACAACTAGATGATGACTCCATCAAAGACCAGCTAGCAAAACCAAAGTAAAAGGAAACTGATTTCGGCAATAAACGACATGATTTATGCAAGCATTGAAAATACCATACTTGTCTTCTTGGCAAGTATTTACTCTGGATCAAAACGAGTATCTGAGCACATGAATATTAGCAGACACTATTCTAGGCCTTTCTTTGCCTACTTCTTTTGTAACCACTGACAACAACAGAACTTCAGATTTGAGACACAAAATAAATTTTCCTCCAAGGAAAACAATTTCACTCTAGGAAACTTCTGAGGTTCTGCAACACAACTCAGATGCATAGCTTAGAAGAATCAGAAACAGAAAACAAACCTGAGTCCCACGTCTGAGTAATTCTCTTGCAAATGGCAGAATACCCAAAATAATATCTGCGCCAGAATTATCAACAAAAATGATAGCCTGTTATGACAACCGCAAGAGATGGTCAGAAAAGAAGACGCACATATAATAGTTCAACTTAGAGATATATCTCAAAGGTGTTGGGGACATAAGATTAGACATAAAGACTTGCCTTCTTCCAAGATTTCTTGCTCCATCTCAATTTGAAGGTGTCCAAGTCGTCAATAACCCAAGGTCGGGGGACAAGATTTTGACAACTAGCTAAAAAAGACATTCCATCCTTTGAGAAAACTTCTGCAAGCTTCAAGAACCAAGCAATTTTTTTAGATGTCAAACTATTCTAATGTTGACACATTTCTGTACTTTAAGAAGTATCCATGCTGCAGAAACCCTGAGAGTGGGTCTATAGCTTGCAGACCTACATGACATAGCTTTTTAAATGTGCAACATTATGAAGTTTCAAATTCCTGGATGGTTCCATGCTATTTTCAGATTACATTAATGAAAGCAATCCATTTCTTGAGGATTCACCATTAATTGACCACATGTAAGGAAATTCATTTAAGATACTAGGCAATGGTGAAAAACAAATGGATGCCAACAAGGCTGAGTGGTTTGATTCAGCTTCAAGGTCTTGATGCAATATGAAAACACATGATACCTTCTGATTAAAGGGGCATACAGCCCAAAAAAGATATACATGGAAACACAAAAGATTCGCCACCAAAATCTCAATTTGTTAGGTTTTAAGGTCTGGATTTGTTGAGAATTGATGACTTCAAGTATCTGTCAGATAAAGACAGATAAGATATCGAAATGCTGACAAGCTTTCCAATGAAAAAAGACCTACCTGTGCAGAACCGAGATCAAATATGTTTCCCGCCAAAATTCCTCTGACCAGATTCTCCACACGCTTGCCTTCCTCTTCAATGGCATCGTTAAGACGAATTACTTCCGCAAAGAGGGACATAGCCTTTGCATTTTCTTCATCCTTTTAAGTTTTCCACCAAAAAGAAAAGCTTTACGATTAAACACGGAGAAAAAACCAGCGCTATCCAGCATAAGAAGTTAACACTTGCCTTAACTTTCTTGAATATATCGCGGAGTCCCAATTCTCTGAGGACTTGCTCACGAAGTCTGCAGAGAAGCTGTCCCTCACATGAAAAGAAGAAAAACAAATAAAAGGAAATAAAGAATCAAAAGTGACATTATTCTTCAAAATTAATTGAAGGTAGCAACCTAAAGTTGTAGTGGATTTATTTAAGATTGGCTTACAATGCAATCAGGTGGCCCACCGTGACTTTCAGGATCTTTCTTAAAATCCTCAAGTATTTCAGCATACCTTCCACAGAAGATGCAACAACAACAAAAAATGCAATCAGAATCCTTACAGTTACCTCGCACAAAATTGCATACAATGCCTGGAGTACTGTAGATAATTGAAAGGTAAAGTTAAATGCATCCAGAAGTAAACAAGATCCTTCCCATTCGCAACATCCACTATAACTCTTTCAAAACACTTCCATGAAGCCATTGCAGGATCCTATTCGTGTGGACGTTTACATATATCAAGATATTGCTGCTTCATGTTGGGGTCATAATTGTAAATGATTCAGCAAACCATTTTTTCCTCTAGGCAGGGACATATTTAAAAATATCCCAAATAGAATGTGAAATCAATAGAAAGGTTTGATAACACAAGGTTAGCTGAAAAAATGGTGGTATCTGGTAGTGGTAGAATGTTGACAAAACTAGAGGCATCCTCAACAGGCAGGTGAGAGACCATGGATAATTTTCCAAAAAAGTCGCATCTTTCAAACTATATGAAACTAATCTGAAACTATTAGTCAAAGCTATAATTTGAACCCCATGAATTACTCATAAATCACAATTCCACTACTAAACACAAATGTGGGTCTCAGCGCCACATGGCATGACAAGGTTGAGTACAATTCCATTTATCAGAGCCCAAAGAAAGACTTGTTATGTCAGTGGTATACCCAAAAAGATTAGCAAAAATTCTGACTATAGCTTCCATTAAACACTTATAATCACCAGTTCTACCTCATAATAATGAGTATGAGACTTGTATCCACGCAATAGTTTCATAATCAGCCCACTCAATATTGAACTGAACACGTACCCATGACAATCTGGGTATCACACAGAGAATCCCTCAGAAGTCTAGTCTATAAGGACCAAGTTTGGTGTAAAATCAAACAATTTGATTTATAGCATGACTACGAAGTCATTCTATCAAGTTGAACTAGATATGAATCTAAGAATACCGGTCCACTGCAAAACAGAGTTGTGTCTGTTTTGCTTCAATGGGATTAACTGATATCATTTCATTGCCAACGGGCAGAGGTTAGTACCATCCCAAAATATGTACAAGAAAGTACGACCAAAAAAGCCTACCTCTGAGCAAAGATTTCAGCTTTACTACTAGCATCAGGAACTGTAGGATCACTCTCTGCTCGTTTCCTGATAGTTTGAATAATCAGAAGATGATATTAGCGGTTACGATAAACAGAGATAAACGAATGGTTGGACCATAACTGAACAGAGATGAACAGATCCCACAGAAACAGCAAATAAAGAAGAAGAAGGGGGAAATGAACTAGAGGGAAGAAGAGAGGGTGAGACATACTTGAAGGAAGGAATGGAATTGGAGAAGAGGTCAATCCAAACGAGCTCTGAAGGGGTGGGCTTACGAGGGTTATCGGAGGGGAACCTGTAAGGAATAGTGCAGGCTCTGTAATTCAACTCGATCGGCGTCGTTAGCAACGGAAATGGCACCATTTCCGACGCGCTCTCCATTCCTAGTACCTCTTCTCCTTCCTCTTCTTCTTCTGCTGATTCTGTTAACCCTCTCTGCGCTCTCTTTCTCAGTGATGACGACTAATATCGCAGAGAAAAGCGTGATGAGGATAAACGAATTCGCAGTGACGAGAGAAAGTTACTTCTTCGTTTCCGTTGGTCGTATATTTCCGTATACAACAAGCAAGGCGTGCGTATTTCTCACTTTTCCTATACTTCGTTTTGGGAAAACAAATACCCATTTTTCTAAAAAAAAAAATTCCTTCTTTAAAGTTGCTTTATTTTTGGTTATTTATTTCTTGAGATAAACTATGAGCCTGTCGGTTAAAAAAAAATTTCAGGATTTTTTAAATTTTTACAATACAAAAAATTATACAACCAAACATCATTTTTAACATCACATAAAAATAACTACAACACGCATAAAAAGTTAACATCACTTAAAAATTCTGAAAACACACAAAATTCTCAAAAAACATCACAACCGAACATCCTCATAGTTTTGCACTTTATATCTTCATATTTTATACCCCTAATTATTATTTTTATCACATTATACCCATCAACTAAATATTTGCATCAGCTAAAATGTTCAGTCAAATTGAATAACAAATAATATGACAATCTTATTTTCATAATTTTTACAAAATAAATATTTTACTGAGGGCTAAATCGTAATTTTGGATGTCAAAAATTCAACTTCCATTTTAAAGCAAATTATTTGAAATTAATAATTGTTAAATGTAATATAAATAAAATATAGTTAAGAGTGCAAAGTGATTAAATCCTTATAGTTGTTGGGTTTATCTACTGTTTTATGTATGAGCTTTTCTTGTTTTTTGTAGGACTCATAGTTTTGCACTTTGGTTTATCTACTTGTTTTTTGTTGGGTTTCTTGCACCTTTCACACTTATCATAACTCTCGTGTTACTTAGCCGAAAAACAAATAAAAAGCGGCATTTATTCTTTTATTTTAGTACTTTTTATATAATTTATTCTTTAATTTATTAAAAAATTTATTTTATTTTTTGGCATATAGATGTGAAGGCTCCTTGGAGAGTAGAGAACCCAGTACGTAATGTCTAAACATGTGAGCCGATTCGCGGCATGAAATGAAGATTCAGTTGAATAACTTTGATCCCATATAAGATCGGAACTAAGAACATGGAGGTGGGATTTGGGTGCCAATGTATGTAGCTTTGACATTCTTGCAAGTGGAAGTGGCATGTTTCTCCCCTGACGACAAGTCCAAGCGAACATCTTCAAGGTAGATATTCTGGCATGGCATCCCTTTGCTGCATTCCAGTGCCACTGCTACCTCTGACGACGAGGTCCCTCTAATGTTCCTGAAATATATGTCACTTATCTTCACTCGAGATGGTGCCTGGGCATAGTGAAAACCAGTGTGATTCATCGGTGTACTGGAGAAAGCAAAACCATCTGTGGAAAACATGCCTGCCTACTTTTAACGCAATTACCATGGGAGTGCAGGACGAGAAAGGGCAATATGCCTGATCAATTATGATGGGATTAGTCACGTTGTTCATGACGATGTTCTCGAATGTCATATTGGTGGCCGTACTGTGTCCTGGAGAGTTAGCCCACGTCTTAATCCTAATGCCATTGGAAGTACCTGTCATGGTGCAATCTCTTACTACAAGTCCACTGACGTCTCCCTCGTTCTGATATCTTCCCAAACTTCCAACACTATCACATGCGACCAGAAAACCAGTATATTAAAGTTAAGCAGCTCCTCATAAAAGCATGAACATGTCCAATTAAGCACAGAGGTTACCCATTTAATGGAGATTTGAAGAGTGTAGTAGTACCTTATGCCATGACCGGGTCCACAAGTGATGCTTGAGATAGTGACCTGAGAATTTCCTTGGCCTATAGAAATGCAGTCATCACCAGTACCAATCTGAGATCCAGAAAAGTAGACACCAGAGCTCCGCTCGATGTGGATGCCATCAGTGTTGGGACTATTTGCTGGGGCCGAAATCTTGATTTTACTACCTTTGAAGTTCTTGCATTCCACCAGAGCTATGTGAAAGAATTTGCTGTTCAGCGAAGTTATGCCTCGGACAACTGTTTTATTCATTCCCATGAATTTCACATTCTGAAAGGAGAGAACGTTTTGTTATTAATTTGATGGTTCTACCGTCTCAGTTACCTATCCACTGCAGTGTCAAGACATTCTTTACATCTTGGACCTGCGTTGTATTTTCAAGTCCTAAACAGAAATTGATATTAAGCAACAGGTTTAACAGAAAAAACGTCCATCATATATTCCAGAAATAAAGCTCATGGCTGTAGGCAGCCTTTAGGCTCCAATGTCAAGTTTTTTTTCTCCCTTTTTCTCTTATATGAGATTATGATGTGCCTAATATTCATCCTGAGCTTGGACCAGAGGCATGGTCTGCAGCTCCAAGCCTCCCACCTTCATGTTTGGTAGCGTATTTGTAGAGCTCAAAAAACCAGCACTGTCTCTCCCCAGTTCTCTCAAGGAGGAGCCTACAGGCAGGATTTTGTTAAAAGCTCTAGAACTATATGCAATATGTTGACTAAAGGAATAAAATGAGCAAATGTTTAAGGCTTATAAAGCATACAGTTGGAAGAAGTTTGCACTTGGAGTGAGTGTGGCATTTATTGTAAGGCCAGGCTTTAGCACCTTGGCCATCAAAGGTCCCACCTCCGGTCAAGGTTAGCCCCTCCACCCATCCAAATTCAATCCAACCAGCACTGTATCCATACCGCGACAAATCTGTTGCAGCCTTCAAATGTCCCTGTGAATTCAGGTAGGTGACTTCATCAAGTTTGATGCTAAAGTAGACGGATAGTAATCAAGAAAGGACACGGGAAATTTCAGATTCCTGCCTTCATATAAACAGTAAGAGATGACACATTATTGCAAGGGCCTGCAAACTTGATGGGACCAATTAAGTATGTTCCTTGTGGTATTAGAAGAATTACTGAGCCTGAAGACTCGCATGCCTCCTTCCATGCTGCTCTGAAGGCCTGGAATGACAAGTATCAGTTGTATCTTCTTTGTTAAGCCAAACAAACTAAGGACATCACCTACGTATGCTACCTATTCATTTGTCTCGGGTTCCTCAATCTAGTAGGAAGCTACATTCAAGTCAGACAACCATTTGCCACTTATGTGGACACAAATTAGAAAGTAGAAACTCTGGCCTTGGTGGAGCAGCTTATAGGTTCCTGATAACATAGGGAAGATTGAAAGCCTTTTATAGAATGAATCTTTCTTCAAAAAGATTCAAATGTAACGGATGAGCAACACCAGATGCTTTTTTACATCCATTTGCAGCATAGACTGCACATAAATACACATACAACCGATTTTCTGAAAGCCTAGAAGAAAACACTTCTCGAGCATGGTATGAGAAAGGCCAACGAAAGCTGAAAACTGACAAGCAAGTAGGAAAGAAGGTAGACAAAATAAATAAGGTAGCTTTCAGACGAAAACCAAGGGATCATATTCCACAATCCAACAGTGATTTAGGATCATACTGGCCTCGTGCACTACTATGGACTACAGTGTGGAATGTATTACTTGTCAGCATCATCCAATTTAGAACCTTCGCAAAGTTTCCACCATTAATAGAAAGGATACAGTTTGATTGAAAGTAAAGGAAAAATGTGTAACTTATAATGGTATAGAAGCCTCAGAAGCTGAATATTATCTTCAAGAGTCACAGGGAGCACAAAATGGCTGTATGCTTAGTGTGACTTGAACAAAAATCCAGAAAGGGTAATTTCAGGAGAGGCAATTCAGCAAAGCCAAAAAGAATCCCAGAAAAGCAACAAAAGAAGATACGAAGGTAAATTACCCCGCCCAAAAAAAATAAAAGAAAGAAAAAAAAACGAAAGTAACAATATATATTGTATCTTTTTTTTTTTGTTTGTACTCCTGTGGACAGCAGTTGCAACTTCGCAATTCACTAACTTTCCAAAGTTGTTCTAGCACAAATGTAAAAGATCAAAGACTTCTGTATGAACAGGACGGAGATGAGTAGTACATCATTGATGACAAAGAAAACAAAAAAAGAAACTGACCAGGAAAACAAGAACCAAAGAAGAAACTAATATGGTTCAAATGGTGAAGATGGAAAATAGAGTAACAATCTGACCAAGTTTTTTGTGTAACTTCAGAATTCTGAACAACCCCAAGTCTTTACTGAGAGAGAGATAGATAGATAGAGAGAGAGAGAGAGAGAGAGAGAGAGAGAGGGAGAGAGAGAGAGAGAGAGAGGGGAGAGGGAGGAGAACGAACCATAGTATTGTCAGTTTGGCCATCTGCTCGAGCACCAAAGCTCATGACATCAAACGAACCATGTCTCCTCCCCCTTTGATGGAAAAGGCTACTCTTTTGTGCTTTGCTGCCTTCTATACCTGAAACTAGTTCTATTTTTGTCCCCCTTCCGCTGCCAAAAACACCATTGAAACAAAAGATGGACAGCACCAAGAGCAGTTTGCCATCAAAGGCTGGGCTCATGTTACTGTTTTATATATGTTTATGGTTAGTCTTTCGTTTTCAAAATTTTTGGATCTAAGGGTGGGTAAGTTTCTGCTATAGATTCATTAAGGATCTGTGACGTTCAGCATCATCAGCGAAGGGGGAGGTAGGGTTGTGACTTGTGCGTCCTTTTTGAACCAAGTGAAAAGGGCGGGTTTATGGAGCCAACAGTAACCGTTGTTAACTCCCTCCTCTATTGAGGGCTGTACTGCAAGTTGCAAACCACGAATTCTTAAAGAATTTTGTGGAAAACGGCGTGGCATCTCCTTATTGGGCTGTTCTTAATATTTTGCACCTTCTGTGTAATGGGTTACCCATTCTTTTACGACAAAATGGAGATTCAGTAGGTGATATATAAAAATTCAAAGGCTTATGGCTCTTAGGTTGATATGCCACATTTTAACGTGCACGTCTTTCTAGGATATTCAAGCACCTTGATACGCCATGAACAGTGAATCGTGGGGTAGTCCTTCGAAAGTGTGGGTTGTGATTTTGGCCCATAAAACATGGCAAGCCTTCCAGATTCCCAGAATAACCCCTGGATACAAATGTTGAACTCTCAGCATCACGCCTTGCTTCCCGAAAGAGCAATCTAATACTTGAGGCTACAGATTCTCCAGGAGGAGACGGGTCTAAAGGGTCACAACCACGATATACATGTTGGAGATTTGCATCTATAGATACCATTGAGATAAAGCAATCGTACATGTATTCCATAAAAGAGGGGAAGTTTATATGGACAGTTGCTTGAGATTAAACTACTCACTTGGGACAGCAGTCCAGTTTAAAAGCACCAAATCATACCCAGTTTCTCAGTCATGCAGATCAATTCCATCACCTTAGCACTGAAGGAATAATCATAACAATACTTCACTATCTTTCACTAACAGAAAACCTACCTTCGGTATTGAATCAAATAATAGGCTCAGAGGTATGGTCACTTGATATTTTACTGACATACCTACATGTACATATTTGAAGCATCCAAAACAAATGATGTTTATTAACAAAAAAACATAAATCGCACCCAACAGTGGACCTGTATCTTTAGATATTTTCCCCTTGTCCATCCTTCAATCTAAAGACTCATTTTTTGGCCTTTGCAAACCTGAGGCATCGATACTTTTCACCGCTTACGGTGATTTCAAGAGCTCCATCTTGATTGTCTTGATTTGATGCTGTTCCCATTAGGACACTTTTCTCCTTCTCAAGATTTTCTTTCTCCATCTTCAGCCTTGCTTCTTGTCGAGCAATCTCTGCCTGCAAGATAAAACAATGCGTGAGACTCTAAAACATGAAACGGTCATAAGTGATCTTTATTCATATATTAAACCAAATTCACCAGAAAGACATCTAAAACAACAACATCTGCCTGCATATTTATATGCTTGTTTCCATTTGTTTACATGTAAGACTTGCTGATAATAGAACAAGCATACGTACAGTAAAACACTATTGATTTGTGAAACTTCCGGCCCCATATTCATTCAGCAAGACATATTGTCCTCACTAGAAAAG
The DNA here is from genome assembly GCA_963930655.1 of Myrica gale. Lineage (NCBI taxonomy): Eukaryota > Viridiplantae > Streptophyta > Magnoliopsida > Fagales > Myricaceae > Myrica > Myrica gale. The sequence goes on along the minus strand of OZ005606.1, from coordinate 6,663,896 downwards.
GTTTCGGGCTTTCTTGGCGTCCAGAAAAACAGAACTACTATTGTATTTCCTGGTAGATGCAAACCAACAGTTTGAGGAGGTGCTATGAGAGAAGTATGGACAGCTGGTTAGGAAACACAGATGCTGATAAGATATAAAAAATTTGTACAGCTTACAACAACATAATAGAAAAACATTATTTCCTGTTATATAGACATCTCATGAAACAAAAAGCTATATGTATAGGATTTCAAAGATTGTGATGTGAATTCCATTGTTTCCCACTTAGCTTGTGAACTAGGTAGCAAGCAGCATAATGAGCTGGCAGGGTGTGAGACATGTATCTATGTTCTAACCTGGTGGCAAGCACATTAAACGGCAATTGGATGACTACCCTTTGTAAGCAGCTTAAGAGAGCAAGAAAGGAAAGGAAATTCAACCATAGCAGTTGAATAGCCAGCTAATGCATTACACAAAGACCTCAAGGCTTCCCTTTGGCAGCACCTCTGTCCTGGGACAGGATGCGATGCACCCACCACATCCTTGCAAAACCACACTAATTTAAGCCCAGACCTAGCGCACATGCAGCAATGGACAAGATTTATGCCCACCTAATGCTTCCACAATTTTATTCTAGGTACCACAGCTTCAATCCAACACAGATGTATTGTATCACTTAAGAATCAAGCGGTATGTGCAACAGTGATAATGTTGATGCTAAATCAATTCCTCATCAATTTTTTTTAAGAAAAACAAATATGCTGTCTTCAGAGGAAACAATGATGAGAAACTTAAACTAAGAAACTATTTATGGAGGCTATTGATGTGACTGTAATTCTCTCTTCTAACTCCTATTTCAACTAAAACTAAATATCTCAAGACAACTAGATGGCAACTACTACGATTCTCGGAAATTGCATATTGATTCCATCAAATGACTTCAAAAGTCTCACTCAATATGATTCTTAGGTCCCACTGTATATAATTAGAGTAGAAGAACACGCCACACCTATATGACTACGGGCATCAGGGTGATATCATTGCTAGTTATTCAATGGGCTGCGGATGGATAATGACTTGTGAAGGATTAACTTTTTATTGAACAATGTAACATTTATATACAAGCGTTAAAGAGAGATTAAAACTGAAATATAATTTGAATTTCAATTCAAATAACTTGACACCGTTTTGTACTCCGTTGCTAAACTATAGGAGTAAAAGAAGGTGAGCTGTTGTAGACTCAGGAAGACTGTTGAAGAAGAATCGGTCATGTGCTATCAGAATGCAGTAGAGTTACATTTAACAGGTTGCACAGAAAAATAGAAGAGGGAGAAAGGGGGGGGGGTTGTGTTAAGGGGTTAAAATAGCAAAATTCGAAGAAACCAATCGCTCAAGAGAATTACCTCGCGACGAGAGAGCTCCGCCTTCCACGCGGCTTCGCGCTCGGCGACTTCGCGTTCACGCTCCTCGATGTAGCTCTGCATCTCTCTTTCCTTCATGATTCTGTCCTGTATATCCGCATCTAGTGCTTCCTTCAGCTCCTGCACGAACTTATCCACCACCGCCTTTATTCTTAAAGACATCTCTCCCTCTGTCGCTCCTCCTCCTAATCTATTACTCCCACTATCAATCAAATTAGCTGGGGTACCTACTGCTTCTATACTCTAAAGCATACAACTTTTTTTTCCGTGTTTTTCTGATGGGAAGGTTCTGTTCCCGTTAAGGAAGCTTGGTTTTTCTGACAGAATAACTCAATATACGTCGAAGAAGTGTGCAATCTGAGCAGACCCAGACTGCAGAAAATGTAGAAAAGGGTGCGCTACTCTCTTCTCCCCTCAAGGCATCAACTTTTGTCAGCGACCTATGCGAAGGAACGAATGCCGAATGCGTGCTTCAGAGGAACAACGAGCGAGAGAGAGGGAGAGAGAGGGAATGAATATGAACCTTTTGTTTCGTGTATTGGACTTGGGCTTCTCACTTATCTCTCTTTGCCGGTTTGCCCTCGCCCCACATTCGCTCTTCTAAGCCCACGTCGCGATCGCGATGCCGGGTCTAACTTTTGTGTTGTTGTTTTTTTTTTGGCTAAAATAAAATAAGCAGCGGAGTGGATCAAAACGGAGCGTTTCCTTTAGATACGTTCCAAGACTACCGCAGTTTGGCCTTTATTCTTCAGTTTGGTCTTTGAATCCAACCATATGGACAACAATTTAGTTACAGTTCTGTTGAGCGTACAGCCATGAGAACAATTGCAAAGCTCAAAACCGTAGCATCTTCACCTTCGGTTTCGTTATCACGGGCTTATTCTGTTGCGGCCATTGAGGCACGTAATGTGCCTGCAGGCTCCTCGTCTTTGCTTGATGAGTTCACCAAATTCTGCTATCAACGAGACCTCCCAAGAGCCATGAAGGCCATGGAAACTATGCAAAGGCACGGCATCCGGGCGGATTCTATCACCTACTCGGAGCTCATTAAGTGCTGCTTGGCTCGCGGGGCGTCCAAGGAAGGCAAGCTCGTTCATGAGCACCTTTTTTCAAATGGGCACCAGCCCAAAAATTTTCTGACCAACATTCTCCTCAATATGTTCGTCAAATTTAACCTCTTGGATGAAGCACAGGCATTGTTCGACCGAATGCCTGAAAGGAACGTTGTTTCGTGGACGACCATTATATCTGCTTACACTAATGCCAAGCTCAATGACAAGGCGCTGGAGTTTTTGCTGCTGATGCTAAGACAAGGCGTCATGCCTAATATGTTCACTTACTCTTCGGTCTTGAGAGCTTGCAATGGATCATCAATTCTCAAACAGCTGCATTCTTCTATAATTAAAGCCGGGTTAGAATCTGATGTCTTTGTCCGGAGCGCTCTTATTGATGTGTATTCAAAATTTGGTGTATTGCAAGACGCGCTAGGCGTTTTCAATGAGATGGTGACTGGAGATTTGGTTGTATGGAATTCTATAATTGGGGGATTCGCTCAAAACAGTGATGGCGATGAAGCTTTGAATCTGTACAAGAGTATGAAGAAAGCTGGTTTTCCACCTGATCAGTCGACGCTAACTAGTGTTCTCAGAGCCTGTACAGGGTTAGCGCTTCTAGAATTGGGCCGTCAGGTCCATGTTCATATATTGAAGTTTGATCGAGATCTAATCCTTAATAATGCACTGCTGGATATGTATTGCAAGTGCGGCAGCACGGAAGATGCCAACTTTGTTTTCACTACAATGTTGGAGAAGGACGTGATCTCCTGGAGCACCATGATTGCGGGGATAGCCCAAAACGGTTTCAGCCGAGAGGCACTAGGATTGTTTCAGTCCATGAAAGATTCTGGCGTAAAACCCAACTACATAACAATTCTTGGGGTTCTTTTTGCCTGTAGCCATGCCGGGCTCGTGGAAGATGGGTGGTACTACTTCAAATCAATGAAGAAACTTTTTGGGATCGATCCAGGAAGAGAGCATTACGGTTGCATTATTGATTTACTTGGAAGGGCTGGGAAGCTTGATCAAGCCGCTAATTTAATCCATGAAATGGAATGTGAACCAGACGCTGTGACATGGAGAACTTTGCTTGGTGCATGCAGGGTTCACCGGAACATGGATCTAGCTATACATGCTGCCAAACAAGTACTAAAACTGGATCCTGAAGATGCAGGAACCTATATACTGTTATCCAATATATATGCAAATTCTCAAAGCTGGGATGGTGTTGCAGAAGTTAGGAGGACCATGAAAGATAAAGGAATCAAGAAAGAACCGGGATGTAGCTGGATTGAAGTGAACAAAAGGATACATGCTTTTATTTTAGGGGATAACTCGCATCCACAAATAGATGAGATCAACAGGCAGCTAAACCAGTTGATTCATAGATTGATGGGAGTGGGTTATGTTCCAGACACGAATTTTGTCTTGCAAGATCTCGAGGGTGAACAGAGGGAAGACTCGCTTCGATACCACAGTGAGAAACTGGCAATTGTCTACGGTATGATGAGTTTTTCAATGGGGAAGACTATCAGGATCAGGAAAAACATCAGGATTTGTGGAGATTGTCATGTCTTTGCAAAACTAGTGACAAAAATGGAGCAGCGACCTATAGTGATTAGAGACCCAATTCGGTACCATCATTTTCGGGATGGAGTCTGCTCTTGCGGGGATTATTGGTAGTAGAAGGTGAAGATTTTGGATACGTTCTCGCTGCTCGCAGTAGCTGAGCATCAGTAGATGCGGTGGAGAAAAATCCGAAGAGCACTGAACTCAGCCAACTGCGCAACTATAGAATCTCCTTTCATCAAAGCTGTAAATGGCATTGGTTCGCAAAGTGTCAGGCAAAAAGCAGCATAAAGATAGGATCACTACTCCGAATCCTGGGTATAGATGTGAGCCAACAAAGTTGTGACTTGTTAAAACTCCGATTAAAATCAGAAAGTTGTACAACAGGAATTTCTGATTAAATTAAAGTGTGTACGATTGATTTCAGGTTGCATATGTTGTTAAAATAATGGATAGAAATGCGTTCGAAAGGCAACTTCTTACGTAGCATCACTGGTAGGCTGCTGTTGACCACCTTGTTGTACTCCATCTGGAAAGAAAGAAATAGTAGGCTTCATGGTAATCCTCCCTGAAGACTTGTGCAAGTGCTGAGGCAACTTTTGTTATCAGCGCTAAAATCAACTCCCTGCAGGACTTCCCTGATACTCCTTCCAACCGGGAGATAATTAACAGATGAGGCTTCTCGGACACCATACTCCGGGAACCCACCTGAGAGTAGATACTGAATTTGCTACTGTTTTGCAATGTTTTTGAGTTTTACTTTCATTGGTAGCGCTGGTCTCATATGCTTTCTTGATCCGGGCAGAGGTGTATTTTTTGTCCCTTAGCCCTGTGTTATCCCCACAGCTGTATTTAGATCCCTTGGGGGTCTTGTGTACTGGGGTCTACCCCATGTGAACTCTTGTTGGTATTTATACAATCTTACCCACTTACCCAAAAGAAAAAATTTCGTTCGGAAAGAAAATATACCACATCACTGAGCACAAGACGATATTTTTCCCAAAAATCCGGTCCATTTGCCAAAGGCATTAAAAAAGGAATGCACTTACCCAAAGGAGAGAAAAGAGAAAAAGATCATTAATCTGTCCCTCTTTACAATAAATCGAAGTCAAACCCCTGCTTCCCTGCTTATTGATACATTCTTTGGGTCATTGCCCTCTTATTGATACATACATCGCCGGGGCATCTGAAGCCCCATTATAGAACAATGATGCAGAAAGTGAAGTCGGGCATGTTTTTCCTGAGACGAGGAAGATCCCGCCCAGTTCCCTTACAACTCATCTCTGGAAGCTTCCTTTCTTGTATGCTCAACATAAGATGCATAAGATTTGATTATCTCCACATAGACATCAATTCCTTTCAAGTACTCATCTTTGTTTAGGAACTGCAACAGGATTGAAGTGATAGTTACAAACTTTGAGTTACATATTATATGATTAAGGAACCAGCTAAAACATGTAACGTCAGTGGTAAGCTCTAACGTAGGTGTAGCATTGTGTACATAACTAAACAAACACTTCTCGAACATTCAACACTTGTAATGCAGCAAGCACTACAATTGTCAAAGGCACTAACAAGGCAGTCCTGGGCAGGTGAAGAATCGTCAGAGGAAACAGAAATAAAGTCACCTTCTACTATCCAGAAAAGTGAGTCAAAAGAGTCAAAGTACTAGGAATTCTTTTGTGTTTCTTGATAAAAGCGTGTAATAGTACGTAAGATATCTTTTGGTTAGCTAGAAAGTGGGAGACTGCATCCAGATTTGTTCTCGAGTTTGATTTCCAGATGTTCCTGAAGCATTACATCTGGTTTTAGTTTCTGTGAGAAAGGCTGAGCCTAATTTCTTAGAGAGTATTCATCGAGTAAAAGCTGGGTCGTAACACTGAACATCCTATCAAGAGTTGACAGCTCCCTTCACGATTCTCTCAGTTTTTATGCCAATACATTAGCTCACTTTTTTTTTCAATCACTGGCATGAAGTTTGTGAGGTTTTCTGACAAAGCATCAAATCTGTAGCCCTTGTGCTGCATCAATTTGGAGGGGCTCAGATTTGCAGCCTTACCAATAGAGTGTTTACACACAAACAAATACACAACATTATTCAGACAGTCACGTATTGCAGTTTAATGTATAAGTCAGCATGCCAAATAGGCCCTTGTAAAGACGCATTTTTAAACAAGTATGAATTCATAGCAAATAAATATAGTCACCTCATTATGATCATGAAGAAGAATAGGGTGTTTGCCATAGGAGAGAAGCCAATTGCTGGCAGGCCTCGTTGCCGGAAGTAGCGAGCATCTGTTGAGGCAGGAAAGATTTTTGGCTTACCAAGTTTTCCGTTAGCTTTTCTGATAGCTTCTTCTAGTAAGGTCCACCAGGGGTTAGAACTATCAGTTGCAGTGAGAACTGGCTTCCCAAGCTTATCAAGCACAGAACCCTTCTGCTTAAACTGCCCAAGCTACAAATCCAATTAGAACAACTGGCATGGAAAGAAATAACGAAAGCAACAGCCACTACAAGGAACATCATGTCCCCAGATTCCCAAGTTGTTCATCTTGATCATCATAGTGATCTCAATAGGACAATAAACAGAGTCATTTGGAAAATAAATTGGGCACTCATATCGATACTCTACTAGTTTATACAAGATCTGGGTGATTAGCCCCATTTAACAAGTGCTGCAATCAATCATGAATAGCACTACAAGCAAGTTTTTATACTACCTCCAAAAGGAAAAGGAAACTACACATCAATAGCTTTCAGCCACGCAACTAAACATACCATTACAAAGTTCATGAGATGCAACTTCCAACAGCTGAGGAAATAGGACTTCCAAATTAAAGTGGCCCTGATGTAGTATGCACGTTATTCAATTCTTTACTGCATCCCTTATATCCCATATTCAACAGAGAATCAGCAATTCAATGGAGTTCAACAAGTAAAATACCCAATTAATAGCAGCTCGTGGTTTCAAACACAGAACTTCTACACGTATCCATGCATATGTGTCATGGGTAACTAGAGCCGCTTTGGTCCCTTATTTGATTAAGCATAAGCCACAGTTACCAAGCTTATCCAATTTCACAATTCACATTAATCTTGTCTTAAGGAAGTTCTATCCTTGATTGCCTGGTAACAAACCGACTCTCTCCTCCCTACTTTTACAGTTATTAAGCACACTTCAAAAAACTTCGTGGTCTTCAACGATATTACACAGAGATTAATTATACATGCAAGTAATCACCAAGGAAAAGTATTCTGCCTTGTTAGGCTAAGATGGTTTGGAAATAGAGAAGTTTCAAAAAGTGGTTTACTACCTCGAATGTCATATTGCGTGAAGCAGGTGCCCATTCTTCAGAAATCCGTCTCTCCAAAGATTCTGGATCAGCAGTTGGTGGCACTCGAATATCAAAACCTGCTTCTGCTTCAGATGGCTGCAAATTCATTACGAAACCCTGATGCACAGGAAGGAAGAACTTGCATGTGTCAACTTGTCAAGAACATATATCATTGTTCAAGAGTAAGCGAGAACAAGTATGTTCAACCACTATTTTTCCCTTCTCATTGCAAAGTTGTGCATGCAGTCTATTAATCTTGAATCCCGAGATATGACTCTTAGTCCAATCTTATGGGAAGAGAAAGTATCACGTCGGCCAGAGCTCATTGACCACTATTCCAAAATCATTCATATCGAGAAAATTCCGACAATTATCTGTGAAGTAAGCGAGACTTTAGGCACTTGTCAAATGAGGTTCACGCCTTTTGTCTGGAGACTAACATTTCATTTTGGGCATGTGCCTTTTCCAAGGCCCTGTGCTTATTTACAAAGGGGCATCATGTAACACCTCTAATTAATAAAAATCTAAGGCACAACCACTTTCCTGTTGTAGTTTCGAACTCTAATGATGGATTTAACTTCCAAAGCTATATAGCAAATACCACTCATAAGCGATTTCACGCATGAAGAGCGAACAACCATCACAAACCCCAAATACGGGATATCCACAACCAAAATTGACTCCCGGCTCTCTGGCAGGTGGATTCATATAGATCAGTCCAGCATATTGTTCAGACAAGTTGCTGGACCACACATAACTCTCACAGAACTGAATGTTGTATGCTGTTTTCCACCATATTACTCATCGACTCCTCGTAAATTGCTTAGTGTAAACTTATTAAACTATCTGTACTTTAACTCAAATCAAAGAAACAAATTTTTGAACGCATAAGCTCCAAATAGTCCTGACTTACAGTTGGAGAAGGCGTGCCTGCCTTCAAAAACACCATGTTTACCGAAACTACTTCGCCCTCGCCCTTCAAACCTGCCTTCACCAAATCAAACTGTGAAGCCCGGAACCTCCTCACGCTCTCGATACTTTTCAACAGATTCTCCATGGCGGTGTTGTCATACAGCTTCGCTCCATGGCCTGGTTGCCCATTAGCCTTGATCACCAGCCACCACGGGCACCTTTCAGCATAATATGCACTGTAATACTCATCGGGGGAAGCCAACCCTGTCTCCAACATCACCGGTTATGAGCTAAACATAGTACAAAACACAGTCACCTTGTTACTAGTACAACATATCTCAAGCAATACCAAAATACTTAAAACCAGTGAAAAGAAACGGAGTGATTTACCTTCGTCGATCACGATGTCCACATTCAAATTCTGGAAAAAATTGGAATCCACAAACTTCTCGGCACCATCATGGCCACCAATCTCTTCGTCCGGTACAAAGGATAGGTAGATGGAGCGAACGGGCTCGAACCCAGAAGCCTTCAACTTGCGAATGGCCTCGAGGTACTGCATGCCAACGCACTTCATGTCCTGAGACCCCCGGGCATAGATATTCCCCAGCCGATCGAGGTGGGCCCCGAAGGGATGGTGGGACCATTTCTCCTGCTCGACGGGAACGACGTCGGTGTGGGAGTTGAGGAGGATAGAGGGGAGTTCGGGATTGGAGCCGAGCCACTTAAGGAGGATGACAGGCTTGCCCTGGACGAACTCCTTGGTCTGGCTCTCGAGGGAAAGATCCCGAGCTTGGGAGAGGATGAAATCGGCTGCTTGTGCATACTGGGGGCTGGGTTGGGCCGTATCGATTTGGAGGTAGCGTTGGAATCTCGATATGATCGCTGACGGGTCTTCTTCGGCCGTTGCTTTTGACGAGAAGAATAACAAAGACAAGAACCAGCAGTAGTAAAGGAAGACTCTGCAACTGAGCTCCATCGTCTTTTTCTGTTCTCTCTGTTCCAGTAGCAGAGAGACAAGGGAGGCACGGGGACTCTTAAAAGAGGGATGCTTTAAGAATAATAAAATACACCGTTGGTTCGGGACTCGGGAGTCCAAAAACCAATACGACAATGGGTGACCGTGACCAGTAATTTTCTTATTCCTGATTATACAAAAGATTCTGAGTAAGTAATTATTTAAACAAAATAAATTACAGTTTATACTCTGTAATTTAAGGCTGAGAATTTTATACGGATTTCCCGAAATTTCCCGTTGCTGTACCGGTTTGGGTATGTTTTGATATCAGAATTGGATACCATTTTTTTTTTAGAATCGAAATCGAAAATTTCGATAAAATTGCAGCATTTTTTTGATTCCGACTTTTTTATTTTTATGGCTCAAAACTCTGCGTTTTGAGCCCTGATTTTTAAAAAGCGGTATGTTTTGACTTGGGTCGTTTTGACCTCAGGCCACTCGACGAACCCCTCCTCTCCAACCCTTCTCTTTTCTCTCCTTTCTTCCTTCGTGCGACCATGTCTCCCTCGTTCTCTCTCTCTCACTGTCTCACAGACGCACAACTCTCTTTTTCTCTCTCATCGTCCAGCCGTCATTGCCAACCATGAGTGGTCCTCTCACTCTCTCTCTCTGTCTTTTGGTCGAAATCTCTCGCTCATCAAGGTATAGTTATTTTTGTCTAAACCTAAGCATGATGACTTATCTATATTTGAACTAAAGTTTTAGGGTTTGATACTTTGGGGATTTGATTGACAAATTCGGGATCTACGGTTTTTATTGGGATTAGGGCTTTGATTGTTGAACTCTCTTTGCAAGAATATCTGACGGTAGCATTACATCGGTCGAGTCATTAATAAGGTCGGAAGGGAGTTGATTATGTTGGAAAATGAGCTTATCCCTCGAGAATTCATCCAATGATGACGAGTTCGGTGAGAATTTGGAGCTTGGGCTTTGAAAGAATAAAGCTTCCATGGTGGGATTGAGGGGTATACGTGGATTTCGATTTCTGTATAATATGCTTCTAAATCCTTGCCTTTTGTTTGCAAAACATATTGATTTGTTTTTTATTCACTTGTCGTTGTTATTCCAAAGCTTCAACGAAGTTTTAACAGTAGTTGATGTTATATTTTTTCGAGCATTTGCAAATCTATGAGCGTTATTTTTTTGATAGTTCTTGCTTTTCTCTATGGTCGGAATTTATGGATTCCGTATTCGAAAATTCCGATTCTATTCCAAAAAGTTTCGGAATGAAAATAAGGGTTTCGGTGAGTACCGGAATCGGGACTTAAATGAGCTATTCCAGTTCCATCCGTTTCGATACTCACTCTTACTGTAATTATCAAATCTTTTCTAATTGCTCATCAACCTTGCAAATTCTACCTATTTTATCACAAACTAGCAATTCATCTAAAATCAATAAACAAAAATCATTTAATTATAATTTTACTGATAAATTACTACCATTAAAAATATCATTTTTTTTCAATTACTTAACTACGAGTGTCAAAGAAAATTTGTTTGGAATAAATCGGCAGCTTAATAAGCTTCTGGACTAAGTAGTCCTTTAACTTAATTAAGATTAAAAAACTTCATTTTTATCTATTAAATTATGGAATTAATGTCATTTAGAAATTCAAATTATCTATTTATTCGTATTATCTTTTCGAACTATCAAAATTTATTATTTTGCGGATTAAATCTCACTGTTAAAATGAAAAAAAAAATTACACGACACAATTTGTTGATCAAATATTTTTAAAAAATGGCATGAATTTTAATATTGAGAGACAGTAATAGAATAAAATTAATAATTTATATCATTTATGTAAATTTTGATTAATGTCTGGGCAAGAAGTTTATTCCCAAATTTTAAGATACGAAATGAGTCAAAAAGTTAAAAAATATATGATTTAAGTAAATTTTTATTTTTAAATAATTTAATAAAAAAAATTAAAATTATTTTATTAAGCTAGATATTCAGGACTCCCAAAATTTTGGTAGCAAACACCACCTTATTACTTAAGATTCTCTGCTAATCGAGCCGTAAAAGAGGGCACGTATCCTCCAAAAAATTCAAACTCTCAATTCAGCCGAGGTGGAGCGAAGACACTGGGTCCCTTTAACCACTGCGTGACAGGTAGGCAACAGAACGCACAGCTTCATATTAAACAAATTGCAGCAGTCCTACGAGTCAAAGAGATCAAAATATGGAAAGGAAGCCGAGCCGAATTTGTTTCCTGTTTCCACCAGACTCCTCTCTCTCTCCTTCTCTATATAAACATAGTCCCCGTTTCGGATTTGGAGTTTGAGCTTGACTGCCTTTCCCCAGTTGCGAGTTTCCGGAAATCTCTCGTCTCTTAAAGTCCTCCCTCGGCCTTTCTCTCCCCCAAGTTTCTTCTCCTTCTTCTTCTAAGTTCTCTCACGCGGTATTGTAGTAAATTAGAGCCAGTTGTAGGTCAAAGTGACGAACACCCTTTCAAAATCTCGCCCTCCAAACTCGAATCCCTACCGTAGGCCAGCGAGAGAACTATATGAGAGACAGGGAGAGAGAGATGGAGAGAATCCGAGAAATGGAGTACATGAAACTGTGTATGAGGAAGCTAGCCCTCTGGTTCACCAGGACCTTCAAGCCCATCATGACCCACCACGAGCTCGAGCCCATCATGGCCACACTGGGCTTCGTGGGCCTGTCTCCCTCCACCGCTACCCCCATTATCTGGAAAGAGTACGTCTACGCAGCCGGATGTCGGCATAGCAAGTCCGGTGGTTCGGGTTCAGCCGAGCCACCGCCTAAGCCGAGGCTGCCCTTCCCCAGGATCGACGGGCTCCACATCTACACCTACAGGGCCTTCCTCGATGCCGTCACGTTCTACGTCGACATGGACGACATCTCCAATCTCTTCCATATTAGGTATTCCGTTCATAACGATTCTCTCGCCTTTTTACTGTTTTTTTTAATTGAAATTGTTTTTCCTGCCAGACTTTTAAGACTTTCTCGTCATCGTAGCTGTTCATACGAACGCGTTTGTTCAGCCTACTTTATTTTTGGATCGTTGCTTCTAATCCATTTATTTCTGCACAGTAGTTACAGCCTTACAGGGCTTAATTTGACTCACCTTTTCCGTTGTAATATAAAAATTTTTTATCTTTCCAAAAAAATATCCATAGAATTTTCTGGGTATTTAGATTAATATTAGTGATAAATACAATTGCCCGAAAATCAATCAAATTAGTATATGATCCTTAAAAACAAATCCGTTAAATTAGTCTCTCAAATTTAAAATTTAAAATATGATATTATGATCTTTCAGGGAAGCAAGGCTTTATGAGAAAGGATTGTTTTTAGGGATAAATGCAAAATCAGTCACTGTACTATACGCAAAAATCGATTTAGTCCCTGTGATATGAAATCACGCGATATTCTATTTTCGTTTGTTATTGATCTTCCATTAGGGACTGATTTTATCACTTTTTGAAATCACAAGGACTAAATCGATGTTTTTCATATCACAAAGACTAAATCGATTTTTGCCTATAGTATAAGGACTAATTTGACATTTATTCCTTGTTTTTATGTGCATTTTTCACCTCAACATGTGAAGCAAATTTCATAGGATGGAGTTTCATGCGGTTTTATTTTTAAAAAAGTAAAAATATTTTTGTTATTTTTATGTATTTTCTATTGAAAAAGCAGCTGTTCTCTTACAAAGTTATCCATACTTTAATTAATGGTAAAATACTATTTAAGAGCTCAGTGAAGCATCTTTACTGACATGTAGACGCGGGTTTTCATTTTTTTTTCTATTAAACTATTTATAGTAGCCTTCTGCATTTACTTTAATAATTTATTTTCCGTCATTTTTTATATTTTATTTTAACAGGGGAATGCCATTCCATCCAATGCATGACCAAAAGTGGAAGTGGCGTAGGATGGAAGAGGATGAAAGTGTCTTTGTCTACAAAGAAGGAACACTGGATCAAGCCACGTACAATTCATATCACTTCGATAAGACCGGCAGTAATAACAGCGAAAATCGATGCGACTCCGTCGTCATAAGAAATAAGGGGAACGACCCTCCAGTCAGCTGCGTCGTCTCCTTAAAAGATATAGTTTGATTGTTCTCCAAAGGTCGCAAACACACAAGGAAAACACAAAAAAAGGATACAGAGTTTTGTTTCCTCCTCTCCTCTTGGTTTTTTTCTCCACCGCAGATTAGGGTTCGTGAACATCTTGTTTAGGTCAACAGCAAGAAAGGTACAATTTTTTCAGTAGAAACAGATGTCAGTGGCTTATTAGTTCAAATTTTTAAGGTGGTTCTGGGCTCCCTTTTAGCTTCAGGTCCTGCTTTTCAGGCTATGCTGACATGAAGGTGAGGCAGTTGAAACGTGAACCGGGACTGGTGGATGGAATAGCTAACAAACTTTCTCGGAGTTTAGATTTTAGAGGCTTTTTAGACTTTTATGTTGTTGGGCTTTTTTGCTGAAGCTCTTTATGGGCTCTCCTCATTTGGGTTGCCGGGCCTTGGGACCGTGACTAAGCTCTGCTATGATTTTATACGATTTTGAAAACTGAAACACCATGGTTAACATTGGTTTAATAAACGAGGAGGGCTTCGAGTTGTAAACAGCTTGTGTTGGCTAACAGGTATTTAGTCCAATTGGTATCACTCACTCTAAGGTCAGGAGTAAAATCTAATTTTATACTAAGTGAATGAGATTGAGACTAGTTGATTTTACTGGTGCTGTGATGATGGATTGACAGTAGTTATAGTCCAAATCGGATATTCTTAACCCGAGAATTACTATGTAGGCCGTAGCTGTTCACATGAGGTGTACATTGCAAGCAATGAATATGGCGTAGCCCATGTTAATGGGATCCTTATAGTCCATGTGCATAGTTCCCAATGCAGGACTTGGGGCTATCACTTCGGTGAAGAAAGTAGAAACTTCACCGAACATACCTTTTCAAAACTTGTCGACAATTTTGCCATCATGAATGGGCTCGAGATGAACCTACCCTTTTGGGGAAGGCCCAAGGGGCTCTTTTAAAGCCTCAAAACCTTCGTTAAACTTAGAAGAGGGTTGGAACCTTTTTTGAATCTTCGGTATCTGTTTGCCGCACATCAAAAGAATTCCCATTCCCCGTGGGCCGTGGGGTAGCCCCTTCGGCTTTCTTCTCAAAAGAAGAGCCCAGACGAAAACTACGTCGATTGCAAAGGTAGGGTTCCAGCTTCTGAATTAAAAATAATAGTAATTACGAGAAAAAAAACTAATAATCTCGGTTTCCAATTACTCGTTCTAAGGCTTTCCGCCATCACTGTCTGCCACCGTGACTTGCCACAGGCCATTTCTCTTCCACCCTCTCTTGAATATAGCCAAAAGTAAGCATCAAACCTCCTTTTTTCTGAGTCTATTCCGCTCTGAAAGAAAACAAAATAAGCAGAAGAAAAAGAGAAAGAAAGCACATACCCTCTTGGGTAGACCAACATGAACCCCTTCATTTGCTAGCTGAAGTAACCCGCAATGTGAACTAAGGAGTCAGGTTGGCTCTTTGTCAAAGTTTTTAATGTCTTTTGCGGTCTCTAATAGGCCATTAACAGTCCTTTACTGCAACCTTACGACCTTACCATTCACCAAGGAAGGAGATTAAGGTCATTCTCTACAAAAAAAAGTGGCTTTCTTCACCCTTCATTTCCGCTACGAGTCCCAAAAGAAAAAGGAAAACTGAGCTCCCCCGGCATTATTAGCTTAAATGGGTGCTCTTCAAGCCACAGTTTTCTTCTTGATTTTTCTGAAAGCAAGCTGCGAGATTACTGATGCCGAGAATGCAGAATGGAAGACCGGTACTGCCACATACTCCAAAGAAACAGAAGGGTCAATCATTACAGGTTTTTCTTTGCCTCATTTCTACTGTCTGAGTTCGTCAAGTTTCTGTCTTTACTACATAATGATGCTGCACATTTACGAAATATTCATACTTTAAAAGTAGACACTGGATTGATGAAGGGTTCACCATTTTATGATGTTGCAGAAGGGGCTTGTGGTTATGGAGACCTCCACAAGGCTACCTATGGGAGGCACAGTGCTGGCCTAAGTACCATCTTGTTCAACAGGGGCAGTACTTGTGGGGCTTGCTACGAGCTAAGATGTGTTGACCACATACTATGGTGTCTGCAGGGCAGCCCATCTGTTATTCTCACTGCGACAGATTTCTGCCCTCCCAACTATGGGCTTTCAGCCGACTATGGTGGCTGGTGCAATATTCCCAAAGAACACTTCGAGATGTCAGAGGCCGCATTTGCTGAAATCGCAGAGAGAAAAGCTGATATTGTTCCAGTACAGTACAGGAGGTAACATATCACACACATAAATAGGATCCAAATTGAGGTAGTATTTTCCGTTTCAGAAGTCTCTAGCAATTAAGGGAAACCTTGTTTATCCAAAATTTTGTTTAGGGTTAAGTGTGACAGAAGTGGAGGGCTGAGATTCAGTCTGAGTGGAAATTCACGCTTCTTTCAAGTTCTAATCAGCAATGTAGGTTTGGACGGTGAAGTAGTTGCCGTGAAAGCGAAGGGATCAAGAACAGGATGGATAACTATGGCAAGAAATTGGGGACAAAACTGGCAATGCAATATTAATCTCAAAGGACAGCCCGTAGCTTTCGAGGTGACCGCCAGCAGTGGAAGAACGCTCGCATCTTATAATGTTGCTCCAGCAAATTGGCAGTTCGGCCAGACATTTGAAGGGAAACAATTCTAGCGACAGAAGCTTTTGAACTCAAATTCAGAAGTTGAAAAGTCTTCATTGCTTCATTCTGGAATGTGGCTTCCAATTTGAAACTTTCCACGTTAATCATGAGTTCATCGGTATTGAGGATCTAAACACATGTTTACAGCTAGTCACATACATCTGTAGTCAATCGAAATTTTCAACTATCCCACAAAAGTTGAGGTCATAGTCAAAAATCCGATAGAAAGTTGTAGAAGAAAGTTTAAAAAATTGGAATACGAGGTCCCCCTTTTTGTCTCTTCATGATGTCTTGATTAGAAAGCATTCTTGTAGATGGAATGTTTGATAATCAAGAAGTAATGTTCATACCCTGTACTCTTCTCTTTATCCTGGCGTATACAGGCAATCCTTGCTTTAGCAATTAGGTCGTCTACAAGAAAGATAAACATTCAAACAATAAGTGTAAAACTCAAATGACAAGCAAAAGTTCTTGCCCTATAAGACACTGCCCAAACATGGTAGCATATAAATAATTGTCCAAAGTGCAAGCACTGATTGAAGCACCAAAACGTACTCAACAAATATTATTCCATTGTTGCTATCTAAGTTATGCAGTTGTGCAACTTTCCTGGATGTAATTCAAGCATAAGAACAAAAACTCGAATATCCAATTTCACCACGGCAATGCAATTCACATGGAGAAACATCCTAGGCAGGGAACTTAAGCTTCCAGCTGGAAACTCTCGCCTTTCCCATTCTTGATGAAACTGATAAACTACTACATGCTGAGCACAGGATAGCCATATATCATTACAGTAAAATAGCTTGGAATTAACCAATCATCTTACGGGATAGCTAAATGAAACAAAGACCTTACAGTCTGTAAGCACGATAATGGCCGCTCCTCGCTCTATCATATAATTGTTAAAGCATGTAATCTAAGTAATGGGTTCAATCATCTGCTCACCATCATCTCTTCTTTCTCCTCGAGAAACTCCAGTTCTTCCCCATACAACACTTGAGCGTCCTGCCTTATGATAGCCGAATGGTCTGTTTCGCCAGTTGATTCTAAGCCAGTTATGAGTATCTTAAAGGATGACTTGTCCGGTTCACATCCAACTTGTCTCATCAAGGCGTAGCATTCCATTGCAAGATCAGTGCGATTGAAACTCATCAAAGCTCTCAAGAGAGCATTAAAGCCCTCGATTTCAGGCTCTAAACCGCCGGCTTCTGTTTTCAAATATGATAGAATGAGTAGTTCAACACGCTCAAACATACCATTGCTCCCCAATACGGTGATCATATCAGCATAAAGTGAGACCCGAGGCTTATACCAGTACTCCATCCGAATGTCTTCGAAAACCTAGGAGAAAATTTAAAGCAAGCTTAAAATCACAAAAATTAGACTAAAATCCTAGCACCCATAGCAGGCAAGTGAAAGTGCAAACCTTGAGAGCCAAAAGGCATTGGTTCTGGCGGAGGAGTTCGCGAAGAACGGCTACCATATCAAGCTTGAGAAGGCGCGTGAACTTGGAGTGGTACACTTGTTCCAACGAACGCTGGTCTTTCTGCGCTCGCTTCAAGGCCTGAACCGTTTGAATTGCTTCGATGCTGGGGTTCCTCCCCTTCTGCAACGGCTTCCTGTTCTTGCTTTTGTGGTTCATACTCACTAAGACGCATCTTGCAGGTGCAAGCCATCGAGTTTTCCCGCTCACTAAGCCTATGGTTCTGGATGGAGAGCTGAAGAGCGTAAGGGAAGGAGTTCGAATTGCGCACGACCTCATCGCTCTCCCCTCTCTGTTTCCTCGGTCTCTTTCTAGTCGCTTGAGGCCAGCCCAAACAGAAGATGAACACTGAACAGTGAAGTTCACGCATAGCGAGAAGGTGAACAGTGAAGTCTAAAAAATTGTAATTCGTAAACATGTGGGGCTCACGTGAGCGAGAAAAATGCTAAAGATAACGGGGGCAGCCGTTGGGGTGACGCTAACGGCGAAAAGGCAAACCGTAGAAGGTAAGAATACGAGTACGGAAGCCATCATACAGGATAGGATCACGTAACACAGGAGCTCGGGAGAGAGATGGCGACGACGCTGGTAGGATCGCCGTGGCCGTGGATGAAGATGAGTATTAGGGCATTTCCGGAGGCTGCTCCTCCCACAATGATGTGGCGTCAATCGTCTCTTTATTTTCGGAGACGCCGGAGTTTTTCAGTCTCCGCCACTGCGAAGGAGGCGAGGGGGAATGGAGAAGGGCAAGTCCGCGTTCGCTTCGCTCCATCGCCCACCGGAAACCTTCACGTCGGCGGAGCTCGAACCGCGCTCTACAATTACTTGTTCGCCAGGTCCAAAGGTGGGAAATTTGTTCTGAGAATTGAAGACACTGACTTGGAGAGGTCCACCAAAGAATCTGAGGAGGCCGTGTTGCGAGATCTCTCTTGGCTTGGTCTTGATTGGGACGAAGGTAATGTTCAATCTCTGCTTTGTATAGTTAAGGGTTGATATAGTAAATACATTATGCATTAAGCATATATTTCTAGGTCCTGGTGTTGGTGGAGAGTACGGTCCGTATCGACAATCCGAGAGAAACTCTTTGTACAATCAATTTGCTGAGAAACTTCTAGAATCTGGACGTGTTTATCGCTGCTTTTGTTCTAACGAGGTAATCCTCATACATAAAACTTTAAAGCCAAAACCAAACTTGTAATCATATCATTGAGCAATTTGGATGAGTTTTAAGATTTTGTTCTAATTTGCTGTTGACAATGTACTCTTAATTTCTTAAAATGCATAGCAGGTGGTATACCTTGATTTTTCTTTCTAAGACCTCTCTCTCTCTCTCTCACTCACGCACACGCACACTGATTGAATAAAGTAGGTCTCTTTGGTTTTTATTAGTTGGACTCTACCTTCCGAGCATCTGGTGATTATTTTCTTGCTCAGGGGATTTGGTGAAGTGTATGTTGTACTCACGGGTTTCTTATGGTTATTGTCTTAAAAGGAACTGGAAAAAATGAAGGAGATTGCTAAATTAAAGCAACTCCCTCCAGTATACACTGGAAAATGGGCGAGTGCAACTGATGAAGAAGTAGAAGAAGAGCTTGCAAAGGGTACCCCTCATACGTATCGATTTAGAGTGCCAAAGGAAGGGAGGCTGAAGATCAATGACCTTATTCGAGGCGAAGTCAGTTCCTCTCAATATTAGTTTCCATTTTTGCCACCAAAAACTTCTTAAACACTTTTGCAGTTCGTTTTTTTTTTCTTCACATATTAGCAATATAATTTTTCCTCAACGGTGGTTCTTCCATTTGATCAGTGGCAATAGGTCTCCAGGAGGGAATTTTAGGACCTTTTGCGGGAAGGGTGGGGGAAGGGGGGGGAGAATCAGGTTGAATTGATATATCTGTTTGCTATGTCCATGGGGAAGTGAGATTAATGTACTGGTTTGAGATAACTGGTGCAGTCACTTTTGGTGAGATGATCTCTGAATGCAGCTAATAATATCACACACTACATTAAACTATAACTTGTTCGTATAGGATGTTAACTCTGCTTGATAGTGTCATGAAGGTTAGTTGGAACTTGGATACGCTTGGAGATTTTGTAATCATGAGGAGCAATGGACAACCTGTTTACAATTTCTGTGTTACAGTGGATGATGCTTCCATGGCCATATCACACGTTATAAGGTAATAAGTCCAACCACCAAACAAGTAAGAGAAACATGCTATGTGCCTAGTTGTACATGAGCAAGTTAGCTGCCACCGGTTTCTGATTCTGCCAACCCCCTCCCTCAAAGAAAAAGAAACAAAAGAAAGAAGATGAAAAAAACAGGGACACCTTCTCTGGTGATTCTGGTCCAAGTTTTGTTAAATCCTCTTATTCTTTCAATTCCTGCATTTTCAGGGCAGAGGAACATTTACCAAACACTTTAAGGCAAGCACTGATATACAAGGTAATGTCAAGGCCTGAATTTTTTCCTGCTTTTGCTTACTCTTAGGACCTTTTTTTTCCAAAAAAATATTTGAGCAATAGAGAGAAGCTGATTGTGGTATTCATACATGCTTCTACTACAGGCTCTGGGATTCCCCATGCCTTACTTTGCCCATGTTTCCTTAATTCTTGCACCTGATCGCAGCAAACTGTCGAAACGCCATGGTGCAACCTCTGTGGGTCAGGTACTGTTACTAATGATTGCTTATGTTAATAATCTTTCGTAAAAGATGGGGTTTAAGGTGTTCTTGTGCTATCCTTTTCATTGCTTTTTAGCATTTTCTTGTTAGCCTTTCTGTTGGTAAGGATAAACATTTCCAAATTTACTATCTGCAATCAGTTCAAGGAGATGGGGTATCTACCCCAGGCAATGGTGAACTATTTGGCACTGTTAGGTTGGGGGGATGGTACTGAGAATGAGTTTTTCACCCTTCAGCAGCTTGGTTAGTGATTCTTTTTTATATTCTCTCTTTCTCTCTCTGCTCCTATCAAATTATTCTGATTCATGGGCATAATTTTCTAAGCTCAAATGCATAGTTTCCATTTGAGAAACATTTCTGAATTGAATTTTTTACGCAATTCACAGTTGAAAAATTCTCTATTGGTCGTGTTAACAAAGGCGGTGCTATTTTTGATTCTACTAAGTTAAGGTAATTATGCCTTTCAGCAACTAAGTGCTTAGAAAGCCAATTACTTTGTACTGTTGGCAAGCATTTCCTTCAACATTGAGATGTAGATGGAGACGATGTTATGCAATGGGAGGATGTCTTATGTGTTCTGGTAGTTAGATATTGTTTAATATTCCAGAATTTGACCTTTGATTCCATGATTTGCTTTATCATTTCTTGAGAGTTTGGGCTTCCTGTCATTAAAAGAAAGATGATCTGTTTTAGTTTTTGAATGAGGGTGGCTATTGCTAAATTGTGGAGTTACTGGAAGTTTACTGTTTGTACTATGTGAGGTATTATAACGTATTTTAGCTTATCAATCAGTTCTTTTTGAACATATGTATTGAATATAAAGGTGGATGAATGGCCAGCATTTAAGAGCACTTTCACCAGAGGAGTTTACCAAGATTATTGCTGAGCGCTGGAAAAGCACTGGTATCCTCAGAGTGTTGGAGGGGACGTGTGTCGAAGTAAGACTCATCAGTTCAAAAATATTTTCATGAATTGAATAATAATGAAAAATTTCCAGTTGTAGCATCTCTCAGTACTAGAATTAGCTCTTGTCATCCGTTGGATTGTTGTGCTGAGTATCCTGTTCTTTAAATTATGTATTGGATTATGTGTTTCATAGTCTATCAGATTGGAGAGAGAACAAAGAGTTTTTGGTTACTGTAGGACAGCCGTATCATTTCTATTTCAAGATGTTATGAAATCTTCTAATCCAGCATGTTATGATACTCATGACCTAGTTTTGTATGACAGGAGGCGGTTCAGCTGCTCAAGGATGGGATTGATCTGATAACAGATGCAGACAAAACACTCTCAAACATGCTATCTTATCCTTTACATGCTACTTTAAAGAGGTTAAATGCCTGACACTGAAATCTGTTGGTTTCTTTTGTTGTACTGCATCATTTGTGGTGTCATAGATTAGTCATTAATGTTGTTGCTGGGTACATGTTCTGTCATCTATGAATATGCATTTTTTTTGTAGAATACAACCATACATAACAATTAACATGAACTTTTGCTCTCTGCAGTCCTGAAGCTAAACCTGTCTTAGAAGATGAGCTTTCTGAATTTTCAGCGAAACTCTTAGCTGCCTATGACAGCGGTGAACTCCTTGGTGCTCTTGAAGAAGGCCCCGCTGGCTGGCAGAACTGGGTGAAGAACTTTGGCAAATCGCATAAGCGCAAGGTGGTCTTCGATTAAAATAGTGCGATATAGTCATTCTGTTATAGTATGTGGTCCATGAACTGAAAACTGTTTATTTTCATCCTTATTGCAGGGGAAATCACTCTTCATGCCTCTCCGAGTGTTGCTAACTGGAAAACTTCATGGCCCAGATATGGGGTCTAGTGTGCTCCTACTCCATAGAGCTGAGACCTGTGATGTTGTCGCTCCTGGAGCTGGGTTTGTGACACTGAAGGAGAGGTTCGAAATGCTGAGGCAACTTGACTGGGAAGCATTGATCAACGATCAGCTTCTTTTGAAGTCGGCTGCCACTAAATCGAACTGAGAATTCCGAGTTTTACCGACGTCCTCTGCACCTGGGTGGTATGTGGGCTGTAAAGTCCCCGCGTGGTAGTTTCGATCTTTGGTAAGAAGAGAATTCCGAGTTTTGACCGGCTATTTTATTAGGTAGTTTTACTTATGTGTCTTAAATTTTTGCTATTTAACCTTTCTCAAGAACAGTTGATTAGATTCGGAAGGTTCCATTTTTTTTTGTATACCGTTGTATGGATGTATTTGAGAGGCAAATTTTCCTTCCATTCAAGCTGCTCAGACAAGATGGTGTTTGCAGCCATTAAAATCATGCATAGTTATACACTACATGTGGAATGTCTCTTGACATAACTGCAATATTCAACCAGCGGACACCAACTGATAAAAGATTCCTGTAGTTCTGCTAGATATCATGCCTTTGATTGGTGGGAAGATTTGTTGTTCGGGAGTAATCTTGGAATCTCTTGTTACCATCGACCTATCAAAGTGAAGGAAATTGGTCGATCTGAATTGGAAAGGCAAAAGGCTGGATTTCCCATGCAGCCTTTTGCCATTTCTCAATCTTGGCTCCTTTTTCTATGGGGGTTTACATTACGATAGAACAACGAATAAGAAACCTTCATAACTTCTACTGGGGCGCGATCGTATGTCGTTCGTTTATAAGACGAATTTTATATTGGGATTGTTTATTTATCAAAATATTCTCAAAATGTTTAATTTTATTGGGATGTGTGAAAAATTTAAAATGTATGGGTAAAAATTAAATTTTTTAAAATATCTTTATTTGGTCTAAATTTTTGAGTAAACAAACATGCCCATTATTGATAGGTGATTGTGAAACAGTCCAACGATTCCATATATATTTTTAACAAGAGCAGGCCTCGTACATGCAGCATTTTCAGTTTCCCCTCCCTTTTCAGAACATTCTAGATTGAGACCCCAATCACTAGAAGGGGCGGAAAAAAAAAATTGTGTCTGAATGATCATAATTCAGAAGGGTGCATCTGAAACAACTTTACGAGGGAGTAGGCGTGCTTGCAAAGCGAGAAAAACGAAGGGACTGTTTTGTACAACGGCAGAAAAATAAAAGAATTTCGTGTTTTGGTCACGTGACAAGCACGACGGACGAGACAGTGAGTGGTGAGCATACACAAGTCTCCGCCCACCAGTCCGATAGGCGATGAAGACTGCGGGATCAGACAGGATCGAGGCGAAGATTCATAACGACGACAAACGCGCCGTGAACATGCAATTCCTTCGTGTTCTTCTATTCCTTTTCAAGTGATCGAAAGGAGAAATGGATGATTGAAGGAACAGAAATATATAACTCCGGGAATTGATCTCTCAGCAATGTCGAGCATTCACTGATCCCGTTCCAATCAAAATGTCGGCTTCTCAAACCCTGGGGGGGACTTCCCGCAGCGGGCGGGTGCTGGGCCCGTTCCTGGACAAGATCATAAAAAACGCAGCGTGGCGGAAGCACTCCCACCTCGTCTCCGCATGCAAATCCACCCTCGACAAGCTCGAGTCCCTCTCCGACTCTCCGAAACCGGACCTCACATCCCCTCTCTACGGCCTCTCCTCCTCCGATGCTGAATCCGTCCTCCAACCCCTCATTCTGGCCCTTGACTCCGCCTATGCCAAGGTTGTCGAGCCCGTCCTCGAGTGCGCCTTCAAGCTGTTTTCCTTCAATCTCATCCGCGCCGAGATCGACCGCCCCGATCCCAACCTCAAGGACGGCAACAATAACAACGGCAACGCCTCCGTTGTTTACAAGATGATTGATGGAGTGTGCAAGTCGGCTGGTCTCGGAGAGGAAGCAATCGAACAGGGCGTGCTCCGAGTTCTGCTCTCCGCGGTTCGATCTCCCTGCGTTTTGATCCGTGGCGATTGTTTGGTGCATATTGTCAGGACGTGCTACAATGTGTACCTCGGCGGCTTGAATGGGACCGACCAGATCTGTGCAAAGTCGGTACTTGCTCAGATGATGGTCATCGTGTTCACCCGGGTCGAGCAGGACTGCATGGATCTGGCTGCTCCCATTCCAAGGGTCTCCGTTGCTGAACTGTTGGAATTCACGGACAAGAATTTGAACGAAGGCAGTTCCATTCAATTCTCTCAAAATTTCATCAATGAGGTCATGGATGCTAGTGAAACTGAAGGGCTTGCTGATAAAACTAACCAATTACCTACTATTAGCCCTTTATCCGAGCAAAATGGCAACGGACAGGCGCAGGCTTCATTCAAAGTAGGCGAAAAAGGTGAATCGCTCGAGGGAGGAAGTAAGATTAGAGAGGATGGGTTTTTGCTTTTCAAGAATCTTTGTAAATTGTCTATGAAATTTTCATCACAGGAGCACCCTGATGACCAAATCCTTTTGAGGGGTAAGGTGTTATCTTTGGAACTGCTCAAAGTCGTCATGGCAAATGGGGGTCCGCTGTGGCGTACCAATGAGAGGCAAGTCCTTCCCCTTGTATACTCACTCTCTTCTCTATCAAAGTTCTGGGATTGACCCTTTTCATGGCTATGCATTTTTATTTTCCATTTTTGAAACTAATTTCTCACCTGAACCCGTGTCATGAACTTATATCCTTGCTTCACTCCGCTTCCACTAAACATCATAAGTCGTCTCATTGCAAAAGAACTGAATACACTCCCATAATTGAGTAACTTGAATAGATAAAACTGAATTTGTATTATGCCGCATCACTCATTCTACTGGATCTTATTGAGGCTGTTCATGCATGAGATGATCCAAGTTTGATCATCAAAAAGATTATTTTCAAGTGAACCAGCCTATCATATGGGGCTTGTCGGTGGATGGGGTTTGGGCCAGTGGGTTGGGCGAATGGTTTCATACTGTCCATTCTAACTTAATAAATACTAGAGCCACTGTCATTTCACTTCTCCTCTATACATATTGTGAATTTTCTCCACTGTCATTTCACTTCTCCTCTAACTTAATAAATACTAGAGCCACTGTCATGTTCTCTCTATTGTGAATTTTCCTTGGGTTATGCCGGAAAAGGTGGTGGATGTGCTTTGGAGTTGGGAGAGGAGGTTCTCCAATCCATTTGCTAAGGCTATTTGGAGGATGATACCGGCATGTGTTTGGTGGTGCCTATGGAGGGAGCGTAATAACCGCTGTTTTGAGGATGGTTCCTTGCCTATACCGGTTTTAAAAGGCTTTCTTATGTTTAATCTTTTTTGTTGGGCTGATGCTCTGTTAGGGTGCCCATTTGTTGATTTTCAGGATTTCCTTAGCTATCTTGCTTGTTTAGATGTGTGATGTCGGTATAGCCCCTTGTACTGTTTTCACATATCAATAAATTTCTTGCTTATCAAAAAAAAAAAACATATCTTTTTGATAGAAAAAGTAGTGTATGTTGTGAATTAAGTAAAGGAAAGTTTTAGAAAGTTGTTAGAGATTTGGCTATAGATCCGAATACCTGTAAAGTATAACATGAGAAAGCTATTAGTGCTCTTTTTATGTTTTGACGCAACATGATGCCCAAGATATCAATGTTGGCATAGGATGTGGTAGTACGATAATCAGACCGAGGCCTACAATCTGTATGGTAAACTTATGATATATGCAACGTTGCTTTTCTTTGCAGTGTAATTTGGAAGACCCAATAGATTCCATCCTCATAAAATCTTCACATATTTTTGTGCTTTGCAGTTTGCTTTATAGTCTTTATATTTTAATGTTATGTTAATCCTAATGATGCATATTTAACATGTTTGTCTGTCCTATTATGATAATTTGGTATCCTTTACTTGGTACAGGTTTCTCAATGGTATCAAGCAGTTTCTTTGCTTATCATTGTTAAAGAACAGTGCATTATCGGTTATGTCTATTTTCCAGCTTCAGATTTCTATTTTCTTGAGCTTGCTGTCAAAATTTAGATCAGGGTTGAAAGCAGAAATTGGTATATTCTTTCCCATGCTTGTCCTCCGAGTGCTTGAGAATGTGCTCCAGCCAAGTTTCGTGCAGAAAATGACTGTCCTCAACTTATTGGAGAAAATCTCCCAAGATCCACAAATTATCATAGACATATTTGTCAACTTTGACTGCGATGTGGATGCTCCAAACATTTTTGAAAGGTATTACAAATCTCTACACTATCCCTGTATATGAGTTAATACTGCTCCAGATCAGGAACATGTGGAATTATCAGTGATCAGTTTTTTATGCTTTGAGAGACAAAGATCTTTGGTTTGTGCAGGGAGTGGTATATGAAAGTTTTGGCTTCATTATCAAGAGGTTCCCTCCATTTAACTCTAATGAAGGATGTCTTTAATACTGTTACAGTATGACCTTCAATTAGTCTGAGATGTCAATTTTGTCAGTGTTTCTTTGTGTCATTGGTTTCTGGGAAGATAATTATTTAGATCTTTGAGTGTGCCTTTTCTTCAAGATGAGAAGCTATACCATATCATTTGCCTCCACAATGTACATAGCTCCACACTAGTGTGGGGCTTGGGTAGGTATGTCTTGTGAATCCCACCGAGTTGCACATAATAAAGCAGTCTGCTTAAAAGTGAGAATTGATGTATAATGAAGGAAACCTGATAGGAATTTTCCTAAAGGTTGTCATTGGAGGCTCTTAATTTATAAAAATGTTGAAGCTCAGGAAGTATGACTCCCAGGTCTTGGCAGCCAAATCCTATTTTGCACTAAATCCTCATATTTCTCGTTCCACACTTCAGCTTACCGGAAAATGCTGAAATGGAGATTGCTAACCGAAGTAGATCATAGTGAATTCTTTCTCAGGCTTATTGGCAACCTATTGAAGTGCTAACGGGTTCAGAGATCCCTTGGAGGATCAATGGTCAATACAGATCATTCCTTCAGAAACCCTTTTAACCCATGTTTGGAGCTCTATTCAAACCTAAATTGGGCATGAATTAAACTTTTGAACCAATACTTACATAAGTACATATACTATTTAAGGTGTTTTCAATGTTCATTTGTTTTAGATTGGACTCATTTCTCTGTATTGTGACTATTTGATCCTTTTTTTCCCTTGTAAGAGGGTTTATAACTCATTAGTCGGCTCTCTCTTTCTCCCTCTTGCCCTCCCTCCCTCCCTCCCTCCTTCCCACACATGTACAAATATAGTGAATCTGTTACTTTTGACCTTTCTTGTCGTAAGCTTTTGGCATCATTGTGTTTTAGTAAAATGTATTAAAGCCCTTATAATTCCATCAGATATTTGCAGGATTGTCAATGGCCTTCTTAAAACTGCCCTAGGACCGCCTTCAGGTTCAACAACTACCTTGTCTCCAGCACAGGATATCACTTTTCGGCATGAATCAGTTAAGTGCTTGGTTAGCATAATTAAGTCCATGGGAGCTTGGATGGACCAACAACTCAGACTAGGAGATTTATATGTACCAAAGACTTCTGAAAGTGATACTACGGAGAGTCATTTGACCCTAAATGGAGAAGATGGAACTGTTTCTGACTACGAGCTACATCCAGAATTAAATTCTGAATTTTCGGATGCTGCTACGCTTGAGCAACGTCGAGCTTATAAAATTGAACTCCAGGTAGAGAATTATTTTTTATTTTTTGGAAAGGCATCAGTTTTTATAATAATCCTTCATTTTTATTGTTTGTATGCACCTCTTTACAAACAGCTTTCCTGCAAGTTCCATCTATAATCTATTCTTTCAGTTGATTGGTTGGTGTGCTATCACTTTTATCCCCCTTCTTGTTCAGTTCTCATGGAGCAATTCCTGTTTTTTAACCAGAAATCAGCCTGTCTGCTGACAAACTTTGCTTGGTCGATTGCAGAAAGGCATCTCTCTTTTCAATAGGAAACCTTCCAAAGGAATTGAGTTCTTGATAAGCACCAAAAAGATCGGAGGTTCTCCAGAATCCGTGGCTTCTTTCCTGAAGAATACTTCTGGTCTAAACGAAACCGTGATTGGTGACTATTTGGGTGAAAGGGAGGAATTTTCTCTAAAGGTCATGCATGCTTATGTAGATTCATTTAATTTCAAAGACATAGATTTCGGTGAAGCAATAAGGTTTTTCCTAAGGGGATTCCGCTTACCTGGAGAAGCACAGAAGATTGACCGTATCATGGAGAAGTTTGCTGAGCGCTACTGTAAATGTAATCCAAGCTCATTTTCTAGTGCGGATACTGCTTACGTTCTTGCTTACTCTGTGATAATGCTCAACACAGATGCCCATAATAGCATGGTTAAAGATAAGGTATGTTGCAGGACTTTTGCTAATATATCCTATCCCAAACCTTTAAATTTTAGCCTTTGCTATTGATCTATGTAGGTAGTTTGGAGTGAATGTTAGTTTGCCTTTAGCTTTTCATTCAATTTAAAATAGTGGCTTTCTTAAAGTTACTATAACATATCTCTCAAGGCATCAGTTATCTTTCTGGAAGCTTGTAGATAATGGGTCAAATTCCTTAGAAGAACAAAACACATGGAATGAATTTATAAGAATATTACATATACCTAAAGTGAAGAGAAACAGATATGGCATAGATTAGTTAGTAATGTAGAACTATATTTTATTCTCTTCTGATTCCCATTCTGTATTGGTTGACTAAACCAGATGAAAAAGGCTGATTTTATTCGAAACAACCGCGGAATAGATGATGGCAAGGATTTACCAGAAGAGTATCTTGGTACCCTTTATGATCAAATTGTTAAGAATGAAATCAAGATGAGTGATGAGTCTTCTGCACCACAGAGCAAACAGACTAATGGCTTTAATAGACTATTGGGCTTGGATGGTATACTCAATCTCGTCACTGGGACGCAGGCTGAAGAAAAAGCATTGGGTGCTAATGGGCTTCTAATAAGGCATATCCAGGAGCAGTTTAAGGCAAAATCTGGAAAATCAGAGTAAGCCGAAACACAATATAATTTCTAATTTGACTGTTTGTGGATGTATTTGTGGAACTCAAGCCATTTATGAGGAAGGTCTTGTTATGACTAGAGGATTGATGCGGATGAGAAAGATGTTGCAGTGGTTTAAAGGCCCATAACTCTTTCAGCTTGTGTATGTTATGTGATTCTAGAATTGGATTGTTAGGACCATTCATGTTATATTATACGATGAAGGTGGGACACCTATGTCCTCGGTTTTCTTTTTCTTCCTTCCCTGAACCCTAATTGATGTTATATTATACGATGAAGGTGGGACACCTATGTCCTCGGTTTTCTTTTTCTTCCTTCCCTGAACCCTGTGATTGTCCTGTTTCTTCCAAATATTACAACATATTAGGTTGATAATTGATGTTATATCCAAATATTACAACATATTAGGTTGATAATTGATGTTATATTATACGATGAAGGTGGGACACCTATGTCCTCGGTTTTCTTTTTCTTCCTTCCCTGAACCCTGTGATTGTCCTGTATCTTCCAAATATTACAACATATTAGGTTGATAATTGATGTTATATTATACGATGAAGGTGGGACACCTATGTCCTCAGTTTTCTTTTTCTTCCTTCCCTGAACCCTGTGATTGTCCATTTTTGTGCCCTGTGATGATTCAGAATTTGTTTCCTTCAATGTTGCAGGTCAGTTTATCATGCTGTCACTGATGTAGCAATATTGAGGTTTATGACAGAGGTTTGCTGGGGTCCTATGCTGGCTGCCTACAGTGTGACTCTCGACCAAAGTGATGACAGGCTTGCTACTTCTCAATGCTTACAGGGCTTTCGATATGCTGTGCATGTCACTGCAGTGATGGGGCTGCAGACCCAGAGAGATGCTTTTGTGACATCTGTAGCCAAGTTTACTTATCTCCACTGTGCTGCTGATATGAAGCAAAAAAATGTTGATGCTGTGAAGGTAAGTGTGCACTTACTGTGGAAAAACTATCTCTGCATGTTTTTTTAAAGATGCTCCACTGTGGTTATTGACTAGAATGTTTGCATGTAAATGAGGAGCTGATTGACTTACCCCCCCCCTCCCAAAAAAAAATGAGGAGATGATTGGGTCATTGTGCACCATGGTTTTATGCTTTTTCCTTTCGGCACTAGTAGCCATATATAAGATCATTAAACAGAGTGAAATATTGCATTAGATGATATTAAATTGCTTCATCATGCATGGCTCTTTTATGTCTCTTTACCAACATATTTTCTTTTGGACAGGCAATAATATTGATTGCCATTGAAGATGGTAATTATCTTCAGGAAGCATGGGAGCACATATTAACATGCCTTTCCCGGATTGAGCACCTGCAGCTGTTGGGAGAGGGTGCACCACCTGATGCATCTTTTTTGACTGCATCTAACGTTGATACAGAGGAAAAGACAGCAAAACCTATCGGCTTTCCAAATTTAAAGAGGAAGGGAACTCTACAGAATCCAGCTATGGTGGCTGTTGTTCGTGGCAGCTCATATGACAGCACCAGTACTGGAGTTAATTCTTCAGGACTGGTAACCCCGGAACAGATTAATAACTTCATTTTAAACCTAAATTTGCTTGATCAGATTGGGAATTTTGAGTTGAACCACGTATTCGCCCATAGCCAAAGGCTGAACAGCGAAGCTATTGTAGCTTTTGTCAAGGCCTTATGCAAAGTTTCTATGTCAGAATTGCAGTCTCCAACAGACCCTCGTGTATTCAGCCTCACAAAACTAGTTGAGATAGCGTAAGTTCCCCACTTTTCTCTGTGGATTGCTTCGCAAATTTGTGACTTATCATAGAAGCTTTGATGTGGCACTGACATGTAACAGCAAATCTTTATGTCAAATTACATCATGTATTTAACTTAGTAAGTTTAACCGAGTCAAATGTAGATGGCCTGTTACTGGAGTTCCAGGGATGGCGCACTTCTTTTGGTTTACTAAGTATTTTATTATTGAATATGTCACTTGTCCAGTGAAAGTGGGATGGATTTTACGATCAAAGCATTTTTTTTTTCTTTTGCAGGCATTACAACATGGACCGCATTAGATTAGTGTGGTCTCGCATCTGGAATGTTCTCTCAGATTTCTTTGTTTCAGTTGGACTGTCGGAAAATCTCTCAGTTGCAATATTTGTCATGGATTCCTTGAGGCAGCTTGCGATGAAATTTTTAGAGCGTGAGGAATTGGCAAATTACAACTTCCAGAACGAATTTCTTCGACCATTTGTGATTGTTATGCAGAAAAGCAGTTGTACAGAAATCAGGGAATTAATTGTGAGGTGCATCTCGCAAATGGTCCTCAGCCGTGTTAGTAACGTGAAATCTGGCTGGAAAAGTGTTTTTATGGTATGTGAGAATTAATTAATCAATTTTTTAAGTGAATGTTTTTTCAACCCACTTTAGATTGGTTAAAATTTTGGTTTAGCCTGTAATTTTTCCCCTTATAATTCTTGCAAAATCCTCTTGGAGGGTTGCATTTTCTGGGGTGGATTGCTAGACATAGGCGTGTCATCAGTTGACCCATTGTATGGCTCTCTTCCGCTAAAAATAAGTTGGTCCTTCACATAGCCATGTCCCATGTTGTGGGGGGGAAAGAATGATGGTCAAATCGGCAAGTCTTTCATCCTTCAAAAATGCTTTAGAAGTGGGTAACTCATTCTGCGCTGTTCATTTTTCAGGTTTTTACAGCTGCTGCGGCTGATGAGCGGAAGAATATAGTCTTGTTGGCCTTTGAGACAATGGAAAAAATAGTGCGAGAATATTTCCCACATATAACTGAGACGGAGACGACGACTTTTACTGATTGTGTCAGGTGCCTCATAACATTCACAAGTAGCAGATTTAATAGTGATGTTAGCCTCAATGCCATTGCATTTCTTCGCTTCTGTGCTGTGAAGCTTGCTGATGGAGGATTCCTTTGCAATGAGAAGAGCAAAGTTGATTGTTCATCCACTCCAGTTGGAGATTTAGATGCTTCAGATATGCAGACTTCTACTGATAAAGACGATAACACATCCTTTTGGGTGCCTTTGCTAACAGGTAACTTGCTTTCAGAGCTTGATTCATAGCCAATGCTACAACTGCTGCACATCAGGCAGAAGGATACCAGAGGCAGCCATAAATAAAATAAACCTGATCTATGAGTTGACAGACATGCATGCATATTTCTATGTTGGCATGTCTGCTTGATATGCCTTATTTGAATTTTCTCATTTTAACCCAAGTGAAAATGACTCACTTTATAGTTACAATCGTCAAATGAAGTCAATTTTGTCTGTTGAATTCAAATTACCTGCAATATCATTGGTCTTCATCTGAATTTATATACTCTGTGTTGATAACCATGTGAGCCCCGTTTTTTATTACTGCCTGCCCTCTTTTCCTCTGTTAACTACTACCAAAGTTAATTACCCAAAAAAAAACTACTATCAAAGTTCCACCTTACTCTCTCAGTAGTGAGCCAGACGAGCTGGTATGGTAATTTTATTGCAGAATGAGCTGCAATAAGAAGCCCCCTATATTTTTTTTCTTTTTTCAACAGTTTTCTTTTACATGAAGATTGATGCACTTTCTTTTTTTCTCAAATATGTGATATGCTGCTTTTGTTGTTCAGGGTTGTCAAAACTAACATCTGATCCCAGGTCAGCTATTAGAAAGAGTTCTTTGGAAGTGCTTTTTAACATTCTGAAGGATCATGGTCATCTGTTTCCACACCCATTTTGGACTGGGGTTTTCAATTCCATTGTTTTCCCCATATTTAATTGTGTATCTGACAAGAGAGAGATGCAACTTGAAGATGGTGAGTCTTCACCAACTTCAAAATCTCCACTACCCGAAGGAAGTACGTGGGACTCTGAAACTTCTGCAGTGGCAGCACAGTGTCTAGTGGATCTTTTTGTTAGTTTTTTCGCTGTAGTCAGGTCTCAACTATCAGGTGTGGTATCAATACTGACAGGATTTATAAGAAGTTCTGTTCAAGGTCCTGCCAGCACTGGAGTTGCTGCTTTGATGCGTTTGGCTAGTGACTTAGGCAGTAGGCTTTCACAGGATGAATGGAGAGAGATTTTTCTGGCTTTAAAGGAAGCAGCCACATCACCAGTGCCTGCCTTCTTGAAGGTCTTGAGATCCATGGATGACATCGAGGTGCCCGACAATGCTCAGTCTTATGCTGATTTAGAAACGTCTTCGGACCATATGTTGACAAACGATGATCTCGAAGATGGTAATCTGCAAACTGCTCAATATGTGGTTTCAAGAATGAAGAGTCATATAGCGATGCAGCTACTCATTGTGCAGGTTCATCACCCATCTATTAATCTATAGCCATGTTAGGTATTACATGAATATGTAGCCAAAAAGAAGTTTTCACTCACACGTCGAAACATACATATCTGAGCATAGTTGTTGTGACCTGAAGATGTGGATTGAATATGGATGCTGAGCTCAGATACTGTAAATTCATAGGTTCCAACCACATTTTAGAAGTAGGACTGTTGGCAGTTTGAACCTTCATGGAATCATGTTATTTCAATCACATATACGTTTTCATCTCTCGAATTAATAAACATGTTGTCGTGAAAGCCAAGCAACGAATGCAAAATGGGTGAGCCCTATTTTTCTGTAGGAGAACATCAACATTACATGTAGTTCTAACGTGTCACTTCAGCATACTGAAAGTTTTACCTGTGGACTGTCCTTTCACTTTGGTGTAGATAGAAATATTCCGATAGATTTTTCTTTGAAGTTGAATTTGGGACACAGGTTTTGACATCTTTAAATCTATTCTCATTGCAGGTTGTGACTGATCTTTATAAAACGCACCTAAAATCCTTGTCTGTAGACAACCTTGTGATCCTGCACGAAATTTTTTCTTCTATTTCCTTGCATGCCCACCAACTTATCTCCGAGAAGACCTTGGAGAAGAAGCTGCCAATACTGTGCTCTATTCTCGAGCTTTCTGAACCACCCCTGGTTCATTTTGAAAACGAGTCTTATCAGAATTACCTCAGTTTCCTGCAAAAGTTGCTTGCAGATAATCAATCTTTGTCCAAGGAGTTGAACATCGAAGCAGAACTTGTGGCAGTATGTCAAACGATATTGCAGATATACCTAAAGTGTACTGAGTCTAACTATACCCAGCCGAACTCTAATGAGCGTGTGCTACACTGCATTGTTCCATTGGGTTCGGCTAAAAAGGATGAACTGGGGGCCAGGACGTCTTTAGTAGTCTCAGCATTGTGGGGATTGAGTGGTTTAGAAAGGGAGTCTTTTAGGAGGTACGTTTCACAATTCTTTCCTTTGTTGGTGGATCTTGTGCAAATCGAGCATAGCTCTGGAGAAGTTCCACGTGTCCTAAGCATTATGTTCCAATCATGTATAGGCCCAATAATAATGCAATGATATCCATCAATTTTGTGTTATGTTTACATACATAAACCATCATTGCACTGGAAATTTTGTCGTATGACCCGGGCACATTATTTTTGTAGTATATGCCAAGGCTTGATTTTGTTACCCTTGGATAGAATGTGTATGAGCTACTATGCTAATAATATGAATGGAAAAATTTCTCATTCGATGTGTCTCAAAGTCTGCCTCTGGAAGTTGCTCATCTCTACGTGGCCGTTTTATTTTTGTTGGGGCAATTACCTTTATTCAGGCTTTGTTTCCACCCCGTACTTCCTAAATGATTTTAGAATGAGCCAATAGGGTTCTCTTGCCTCAACCTTTCAATTCCAGATAATTTTTTACAAATTTACAGGTAGATGCATAATGCTAGTGTTTCTAGCGTTCAATTTGTGCTATTTACCGGAGCGGTTAGGGTTCCAAAAGTAGTTTGGTATCTTCTCTATAGCTGACTCTTTTGCTTATGCCGCGATGAATGATCTTTATGATAATAACAGCAAACTCTAGGTTTGGAGAATCATAAAAAGGCAATGTTCTGGCTACATTTAGAAGCTTTTTCTGGGGTGGCTGGTTTTTTTATCTAAACCCAAAACAATATGGCTACTGGCCAACAAGTTGAAGCAATGTTATCTCCAATATTATTTCTGAAGTTCGTGCATTTGATAAAACGGAATGGAGCTTCTCCAAGACTCTCCTTCAGGGACTTGATGGCCACGAAATTTGAGTAAATATGAGATAACTCAGACCATCATCCCTGCTCCCTCGTTTGATCTAATTAATGGCAGCTCCTTGGTGTCTTCAAATCTTCAAGAAGGATACGACGAGAAGACTTGTTATCTTCCTTTCTGTGTCATTGGCTTAAAGGTCCTTAACTTGTGGATCATACAATATGGAGGGCATTATCCATGGCGGCACTAAAGTCAGCAGCAGTGATCCACCAATCTCTCACTTCAAGAGTATTTATCAATCGTGCAACCGAGTAAGAAGCATTGGCCATCAACTGCCTTGTCTGGTCCAACCGTTAACTGTATTTGTTTTAGCCAAAACATCAGGAGCAACTTCCAAGTGCAGTCACCTAAATTTCCAAATTCCACCCTTTTTTTTTTTAAAAAAAAGGGTATATATGTCGACCTTACCTATTTCCATGCCTCTCTCGAAGAAGCAGCAAGTCTTCGTGCATCCCATGACCATCAATTGTCAACACGCATATCTGGTTGGAAGGCCTAAACAAGAATCAGTATCTCAACCTGGCATGTGGCAGAGCAACTTTTATCAACTTGTTTGCATCTGCCATGTTTTCTCACAGTATGACAACCTTCTTCTTGCCCAAATCCCCTTGACAGCACACTGGACAAAATAATGGAACATTTGTTCTCCCGCCCGCAGGCTCTTTCTGAGAAAAATAACCAATATTTTTTTAGCCAAAAACAGGGGAATCAATCTGTTTTAACGGAGACAGAGGAGGGTCTTGGAAATAGGAATAAAAATGATGCACAACATTAATTGGGCTCTTCTCTAGGAGCAGAACTGGAGGTGGCTTGTTCAACAAAAATTGCAATAGGATCTGGGTTGAAGCGCTACAAAACAAGTACCTAACACCTGAGAGCCCATCCAAAACCTAATGCTTCTTGGGCTTGGAAAGGTATTCCTAAAATCAGTGGACTGGCTCACTACAGGCCTATGTCATGTGATATTCCTTTTTATAAGCTATGTTATCTGATGTTCAACAGAGAAGAGTTAAAATTTGGGAAGCTCCTTGGCTTCCAATAACGCTCCCAAACTGAAACCGTGGCTAAGAACTACCACTCTGTTCCAAGCTAAGGTGAAATTGCTAGTCAATGGGAATGCAAGCCCCATCAGGAAATTCTTCTAGATTCCCTGAAAATGGCCGCTTAAGCTTTATTGTATATCAGCATAGATCAGGAAAAACAATTGATGAGCTCCCCAGCTAGTCCCCTATGCACTAGAGAATGGAGAAAGCTGCGGTGGTAAAAAAAAAGCCCATTAAGATTAAAGTTTCTTATTTGAGAAGTAGTAATTAATTTGGAACATTCTCCTTGTTAATAGCGATTTGGTCTATTACTTCCGCCTTTGCCAATGGTGCTGAGCCTGTATTTCCCCACTTTGTAAGAGCTTGAAATTGAAGCACCATCTTTCTTTACTGTCATTTTTTTTTTCACATATCATAAGTTACCTTGGCACCCGATGTTCCAATATTTGTTGCAAAGCGTTGGGGCTAAAGTTGCTCTCAACCCTAGTCCAACTTTGGAAATATCCCAGAAGATCATAATATTGGGGGCCAATTGCATAAAATCATATTTTGGGAGGGGCCAAAATAAATAATTTCTAATCTTCACAGTAGGTGATGATGCTCTTGGATGGAGAGAAAATAAGCTTGATCATTCATGCACATGAACGACTAAATACTAGAACTACTTTTTTTCCAAGGAAACAGTCGGCGAAGACACTACAAAAAAACAGGTCTATAGCGGCGGTCGCTAAAAACGCAGTTAAATGATGTTTTTTGCGACGTTTTGCAAAAACCGCTACTATAGCCTATAGCAGCGGTTTTGTGACCTATAGCGGCGGTTTCCGACCGCCGCTATAGGTCGGTTTTTTTATAGAGAGAACATTTACATGCTAGCTAGGTCAAGCTTTTTCGGCATCCCCCATCGTAATCGTAGACCTGGTTGCCCCCACTAGCGAAGCTAAAGCCGCTCATGCTTTACTAGCTAGCAGTTTCAGAAGCCTATTTTTTTTTCTAAGCAAGCAACAACATAACATTAAGAAAGAGAAGCAATACAAATCGGAAGAGGAGGGAAACCCCTACAAACACCCCAAACAACCATAAAAAACGAAAACAAAATAAAATAAACAAACAACCACCACCCCGTAATAGGTGGTTAAAACCACTCCAAGAAATAAAGTTCTGGGAGTCATCCGCACCAGGCTACAACCGATGGTCAAAGCCACGACAGGAAAGGGGAGGTGGCAGATTTGGATGTGGTGTAGCTAGGCACCACTGCATCTTCCAGCGACTGAAAAGGCTCCCGACAAAAGCGGGCAGAGACCCCATACGACGCTGGATACAGGTAGGCAAGGGACATCCACGCGCCACCAATGACAGCGCGTGAAAAGCAGGCGCCTGGAGGAGAGCCAGATCAGAGGTTTGCGAAGTCGAAGGAAGGAGGCGTGAACAGAGGACGGGCACAGGGAGGTGCAGATCTGAACATCGCCCAACAAAACAGCAAACCACAAAACCAGAAAGAAAAAGAGGAGAGAGGGAAAGGAAGACAGAAGAGGGAGCCAAGAGAAGAGAAAGGGATAGAAGAGGGGGAAAGGAGCCGAAGCTTCTGCCCCATAAGCGCAAGCGGGAAGAGGAGACGTAGACACACAGGGAGAGAAAAGAGAGAGGGGGCATTGTATACTATTTGTTCAGTGTGAATCGTTCAGAAGCTATTTTAATGGATTGGACCGGACCAACTTACCATCATATAATTAAGGCTTAATATTTCGTGTCCCTTTGGTATGGCCCATTCTTTATCTAGACCTCATAGATTTTTTCTTTCCTAAAAGGGTCCCTGTATTAACCCACGAATATTATTCAAGTTTTTTCGTCCACTCCAGGATGAAAAATTCATACGTGGCAAATGGAGGACATATCAGAGAGCAACTCATGTCTCTCCATCCAATGTGCTCCAGTAAGAACCCACCTGACATCCTCATTTTACACCTGCCATTGTCCTTTAAAAACAAAAAGCCATTCCTTCAAATTAAATTCCACGCCCCCTACCCTAAATCCCTTCACGCAACACTCCTCAGTCCTCATTCGCAGAAAATTCCCAACTTTGGCTTTCACACTGAAACCTTAGAGGATTGGAGAGACTAGTTACCCACCCATTTCGAATCAGCTACTATTCGGATATCTGTTTTTCGGATGGCTTAAGGCTTTTTAGTGTCTTCATCGGCCGACAATGGTAGTAGACTTCGTGGCAGTCTGGGAGACGTCAATATTCACAGGGAATCGCCATTTTGCAACTGCATTTTAATTGCTCAGCGTCGAACATCCATGACTGAAGCGAACTCAGGTCGCCGTTTTTATGGGTGCGCTCAATTTGGCAAAACCTCAGTTAGTAGTTAGCAAATGGTCTTTTGTTTTCATCAAGTTCTAATTAATGTTCATCAAATAGTCTTAATTTGGTTTTGTTCATGAAGTTTTAATTAATTTAATGTTGATGCGGTTTGGGGAGGGTCAACAATGCAACATTTTTTTCCAGTTGATTGATCCCCCACAAAAATACGAGGTCCTGACTAACTTGTGTGGAAGGTGAAGAGACTGGAAGATACTATTAGTAGGCAGAGGATGAAAGAATGGAGACTAAAAGTCATTTTGTTTTGTTCATGGTCTTTTTTCTTTGTTGTGGTGACTGCATTATGTTGGTATATCTCAGTTCGTGGAGTGATGTGTCTGGCTTAGAATTATGTTCAGATAGTGAATTATAGAGCAGTGTTGTGTTGGGTAGTGTTAGTTCCATGTATTATGATGAATCCAAGTGTACTTTTTGAGTAGTGTTGTGTCTTTGTAATATATGAAGTTTTTAGGTAATGTTTCCATGTAGCAGTTTGTTAAATCCAAGTGTTTTTAATGTATATTTGGCCTTCAACAAGATCTTTTTCATTTCAGCTTTGGGTTACTTGGAAATTATGTTTGTTGGATTTATTGCTTTGGTTATACTGATGGTCAAAATATTTTGGGCATTGTTTGGATTTTGGGTTTTGCATGTATTACCTATAATATTATTATGTGCACTGGATATTTTGTGCCGATGAAGACACTGAAAAAACATACTTGGAAATCTAAAGTGGACATTATGTGCACCAGATTACAACATTGATGTTACTAATGCACTAGATTTTACAGCATTGATGTGACTGATTTTTCAATTCATCCCTAATTGCAATATCAAACCAAATTCCAAACCAGTTTCAAATGAACAAATTCCAAAAGAACAAGTTTGTTATTTCATGTCAATCCCCAAGTTTGCATACCAGTTTCTTCCAAAATACATCTTACACCAAAATAACTTTTACAAATATACTAGTTTATAAACATTACACCTCCACAAAATATATCAGTTTCTACAAACTTATCATCCACATACCCATCTTCTACAAACCCCTATCTTCCACAACCAAAAGAACCCAAACAAAAAATTAAGAAACTGGTCGAGTACATCATCCACAAAAGTTGGCCAACGTTTTTCCATGCAATCAACGACTGTTGTGTGGCTGTGACCCTCTAGTGCCGCGACTGTTGTGTGTAGTTGGTGTAATTGGGGCTGGCGTTGGATTTGAGGGCAGTGGATTGCCCACGGTACTTGTTGTGGCTGTTTGTTTCCCTTTTTGCCTTTGAGCCCTTTCTACTTGTGCTGAAGTACCAGCTTCTCAATTGACGAACTTCGAAACAAAGACAATTAGTTATATGTTATTAGTTTATGCAAAGAACCAGATACGAATTCCAAATGAATCTGAAAACAATATTTCATACCTGTTGTTAGTTGAGATTAACACGTTTCTTGCAAGTTCTAGCATTGTGTTCAACAATGCCATATTTTCCACAACGCACATCTTATCCAACCCCTGACACTTGGTAAGGAAGTTGAGGTTTATCCTCAGCACGAACCCGAGCATTTCTTGGCCTACCCGGCATAATCCTCACGATCGGAGGCAATGTCTCCTCCACAACTCCAGCTGGTGGCTTACCCTTGCAAATGCACAGGACCCCGATGAAGTAGCCAAACGTTTCGATTGCTCTGCTCTGCATGATCTCTCAATCTCCCTCTTCTCAGATTTCAGTCGAAAATATTATGAAATTTCAATGAAGTGAGGAATGTCGCACGGGTAAGGGAATTTAGGATAGGGACGTGGCTTTTATTTTTAATGGACAAGGGCAGTTGTAAAATGAGGACGCCAGATGGGTTCTGACGTGGAGCACTGTGGAGGGAGAGACAGGTGGTGCTCTTTCAGTGGTGTTGATATGTCCTCCATTTGACACGTATAAATTTTTCGTCCTGTAGTGGACGAAAAAATTGAATAGTATTCGTGATTTAATTCAGGGACTTTTAGGACCAAAAAATCCATGGGACTAGTTAGAGGATGAGACATGCCAAAGGGACCTACTGAAATATTAAGCCTATAATTAAGTTGATGCTTTTTGTCATCCACATCCTCCATCGCCTATCCCAACACCAAAAATTCTCACCATAATTAGCAAGCGAGCAACCGCAACCTGACAATTTTATTGAAACCATGATTTAGCAAGGAACCGTGTAAATCAACATAAAAGGCTGGGAAAGACTGCACAGTTTTTTCTATATATGTTTCCCATTAAGAACCCTAAACTCTAGGATGGGACGGACGTCGATCGTTTACATCTGTATACTGGAATAAATTATCAGAATAGCGGCTAAGTTTTGTACCAACGAAGCCCTAAGTCGTATTCTATTTATTGACAGACCATTGACTTGGAAGTTTGGAACCAAAAAGTAAATTCAGGACTATAACCTAGAGCGGCCTAGGGCCAGGGGTGAAGACAATAGATAGGATTCTTTCGAATCTATCAAACACTACTGGTTTAATTAACACAAAACAAATGAAAAAGTCTGAGTATATTATTCATAAGAGTTCTTCCATTTTTGTTTAATTCAGTTTCGTTTGTCTTTTTACTTTCCCTATTTAGGTTGGAACCTTTAGAACTCACTGACTGTATTGTTTACTAATTAGAGGTTTGGATTCAACAACAATCAGTTCAGAAAACATAGTATCAAGTTGATATTTGGCGACCATGGTAGTTAGACAGTAATACAGTTTCAAGACAACTTAACTTTTGTTTTTTTAACTGAGTATTGGATCAGCTTACGCGCACCTCGATTAATCCCGATATATATCTATGCGCAATCTTACCATCCAACACAATTGGACAATTATCAGCCCAAAGACGCTGAGGGTAGCCCGATAGGGTTAGTAGCAACTATAAAATTTTCTACTCGAGACCTTTGAGGAAACATATCATCATGGCTCAAACTCTCAAACCTTAACTGGTAAGCCAATCCCTTAGAGTTTAAGACAACCTAATTACATTGTTCAATTTGTATGATATATCAGACTTTTAGGATGAGGACAAATACATGAAGAAACACGAGATCTTGGAACTTTTCAAAACCTTACAATATTACAGTATATATATATATAATGTGTGTGTTATAAAACCAACCTGCAAATTAAAGACGAATCACATGCAAGGATTCTCATCATACTTGCAGACAAACTATGGGTGATCATGAATATCAATTATTCACAGGCGCCACATGATCATTTAAAATTAATGGTTCATCAATTTCTAAAATAGCTCAAAATTATTGGGTTTGTTTCTTTTTCATGATCTGTACGTTAATTACATAATTTTCTGTGTCATCTCGATAGATCGGCCTTCAACTCCGCTATAAATTAAGTATATATGTACTGATCAAGTCCACGATACAGAACAGCAATTCAGTAAACTATTCAAGTTCGCCGGGTTGGCTAATTAGTTCTTTAATTATCACAATCCGGCCAAAACAGCTCGCATTGATCTGGAAAAATATAAATTAGGGCATACTAACACTCCAAACATCTTCGACGACTAGAATAGATACCACGTGCTACCTATGGGTGATAAATTAAAAGAAAATAGAATTAGAAAAACCCACCAGTTTCTTTTAATATTTAATATGCAGGAGAGAAATGTTCTTGTTTAGAAATGATAAATTCAGGATTCAACGAAGTTGGGTTTGGAAAAATTGTTCTTGGAAAGTGACTGCTTAGCTATAATATATACCAAACGCAGATTTCGCACCGATCATGATCAGACGCACCGGCGGAGGCAGGGGGGGCGAACTGGGGCCACTGCCCCGGTTCGCTCCCTAAAACAACAAATTTTTACACCTAAATTTTTTTTTTATTTTTTTTTTCAACTAAATTATTTTTTTTACCATTTTTTTGCCCCCCATTAATCAGCTTCCTGCCTCCGCTTATGATCAGACGTACTACTTATTCTTCCTACTTAGTGACGTCCACCCTCACCAGTCGCCATTTACTATTTCTGAGTCGTTTCAAATTTATTATACTGTCAAAAAAATCATGCAGAACAAAAACTGCCCTGTGGAAAAAGTTCAGTTCCCCTCCGCTGACGTTAATTAAGCACAAGCATTCTGCCACAGTGCCACTAGCTAGGCTTGATCTTTACCATTTATTGAAACGCGATTGTATACACGTTGGGAAGGATAATCTCCCATCGATCGATCCCACTTATACGTACCAGTAATCCACTGCGCATAAATTTAAAACAGAAATGAAAAAAATGGAAACTGCGAATTCTATTAATATTACTGTGCTTAATATTATACTCGAACTCTGTTTTTAGCAATTATATTTTCTTTTCTCGTGTAAAAGCTAACGTAATACAACTGCATGGACTAATTTTATGCAGGCAACCATAAAAGAAAATGCTTGAAACCAAAAATCACATAGAAAAAGAATCATTTTTGGTTATATATCGGCCGCTCACTTTGACGTGAAGATATATATTACAGGCTTATATATCGTCTCATTGGAGAATCTCTCTCCATAGCTTTCGCGCAACAGGCATTTATATAAAAATATGTATTTTCCATGATAATCCTACCCCATTGAATTCTTGGATTAAAATATATGTTTAATCTCGATATATAAAGAAAATAACAATAAAATACTGCTTATTAATTATCTGTAAATACCTGTTTCCCCACGTTATTTATCTACCACATATATATCAGATTATCGTATATCGAATCTTCAAGGATCATACTAGCTGATATGCCCATCAACCTCGTTTCGCACGTACTCTAAAACTCTATATATATAAATATATCAACCACAGATAATTGCTTTGAGATTGTATCGTTTAATAAGGAAGACAAAATGTAGGAACGTCATTATGGATTGCAGTTTCAAGTATTGCTCCCATTGGACTTCTTATGTCAGGATATAGTTCAAATAATAAATATTCCTTTTTAGGTGGTCTACGAGCTGCTGCTCAATCGATTAGTTATGAAATACCATTAACTCTATGTGTATTATCAATATCTCTACGTGCGATTCGTTGAAACATAAACTTTTCCCTATTCTTTTCCTTCCAGTCTTTAGAGAAAAA
This sequence comes from Myrica gale, assembly GCA_963930655.1. Lineage (NCBI taxonomy): Eukaryota > Viridiplantae > Streptophyta > Magnoliopsida > Fagales > Myricaceae > Myrica > Myrica gale. The sequence continues at coordinate 6,620,200 of OZ005606.1, read as the reverse complement.
GAGATGGAATAAATTGCATGGATATCTTCATTTTTTATTCATTATTCGGATTAATGAATAAAATTAGATAGTTATATGAGTGAAAGAAAACAGCTATATAATATTCGCAGTAATATTTTTGAGTCTCGTCTTCGATGGCGGAAATGCCTATGCTTTATTCTTCTGAAGGTGGGAGAAAAGATAAAACTGATTAAATCATTAATCAAAATTTAAGTTTGAAACTCATGTAATTAACCTCTTTTGGTTAACTGGAGACAAAAATGGGGCCTTTTCCACATAAAAAGGGAATCTTTTGTTACAATCGAAGCAGAAGTGATGTGGATTATTCAAGAATCGAAGTCGATTTGCTTTATAAAAAGAAGATATCAATGAACTTCTATGAAATGGTTTCGCTAGTTCTTGAGTGGACCTTTGCACAATTGCTTTTTGTGAACGTGTGAACGCGAGGACATTCCTCTCGTATTCCATCTGGTTTGATTTTGATGCATGTATACACGTGAGTATATGAAACCAAAAATCAAAGTGGGGCTTCTGCATGTGTCCCACGAACCTATAATTTATTACTCAAACCAGTTGGCGGTCTCGATGATCAAAAGGATTCAGTCAACTTCGTAACTCACTTTGTCACATTATACTCAGGTTTATACCAGATGGGTATTTTTTAAACAACGAGGTGCCGGACTACAAAGCAAAGTTTACAGCATTCAACAGTGGCCTTATATTGACTATGTGTATAAAGTAGTGAACACCAAAGGCCAAACTCATAATTTGTGCCGAATCTGCATTGAATTCCCAGGTCTTAGTAAGAAAAAATGGCGCCAGCCAGTTCAGACCTTAGCGAGGGCCGAGCGGCATGCCAATAGACGAAGTACCCACAAACAACAAATTAAAAGAGAAAAAGCATGCAGGCCCTGTATTTAATTAAAACCCCAAAAGAAAAAAGAAAAACTAGGAGAAAGGTGCAGGCCATGTCTGCTTTTCGTGATTCATTAGATTACTTAATTAGGGAGGAGTTTTGGGAGCTAATATGTTGGGCTCCAACATTTTAGTCTCAATAAAATACCACAAAATTCTCTCTCCTTATCAAATTATCACTTTTTATTTCAAATAAATATAAAAATTAATTTAAATTATTTCTCTTTTCACTTTTTCACAAACTTCTACACTCGATATTTTTACCATTCCAACATTTTAGCAAACAAACATTACCTAGTTTGATGGCCAACTGCCTCCATCGAGACGGAGCTGTTAGTATGTCACCCAAAGAATAAATCCTTGTAATTTGACTTTCTTGGTCTAATTATTTTAGGTATTTCTTTGGATAGATAAATTATGATGAACCAAAAAAAGCACCATAAAAAGCCAAAAAAAATTAGGGTATTTCTAGAAGTTGCTTACTTTTGATCAGATTTATAATACCTACCATCCAACCGATTGATGTGATACACCCAAAGAATAAATCCTTGTCATTTGACTTTCTTGATTTAAATGCAGGCGGCCAGTATTCATTAGCGAGTTACGACATATACTGATATACCTGCGGCCTATGGCGGCCTTAATGATCACTGCCAAAGATTAGGGAACCTGGCCGGTGGTGGCCAGGAGTGGCATGACCCTAGCTCGAGGATTTTGAGAATCCCCTAACCCTAACCTAACTGAATCTTCGTGATACAGATGCTCCTGAATTCGTTGTTTCAAAATTGCACAAGTGCCAACAACAAATCCCATCTAATTCTTAGCGTTTTAGTAAAATTAATATCCCACAGATTTAGTCATAGCCTAGCTAGATGAATATGATACGTACAAAACAAACGCACATATATATCGTGCAATCTAGAAGGGTTTCAGCACATGACCCGATGTACAAAATATTTAAACAAACAATGAATACAACTTAACTGACAATTCACCCAAAAAGAAAAATCTACAGGACTATCAAATCTTTTGCTGCCTACTTTCTATAACGGAGGAGTACTGCATGTGAAATATATACGAAAGATCCTTACTCCTTAGAGTTTCACAAACACAGGCTTTCCTTTTTTCCTCGGAATTTTTAGGATCTCTCCTTATGGGATGGGAAACAGAATATAGGGATCAGTTTTAGAGGGTACCAATGGATTCCCATAGTCAACCTTACAGTGGGGGCCCATACAGTCTCTATCAATTAATTTGCTTCCCCTTTGATATATGTGTGTTAGGTGGGTTTCACCATGTAGCTAGGTTTGCAGGTGTTTAATAATTTTTTTTTCTTCTCTTTTAGATGAAAATGAAACCCTTCAAAATGGATTAGGGTTTCGTGAAATGGTTTTAAACTAATGGCCTGTCACATACTCGCAAAGGTAACTTAATGCATCAACAAATTTGGCCAAGTCTCTTTCCAAGTAAAAATCCTTCGTATCATCTTCTTTAAAGTTTTGCATGCGCATTGCGTGAACCTTGTGCAAACCCACTTGTTTATGTTTGTTTGTTTGTTTTCTCCGAAACCATTTATGTGTGGGAAACGTTGAATCAATATCAGCTAGCCATCTGTAAGTGAAGTGATAGGGTTGCAGACCATATGTTTGACTAAGTTTTGTGCAATAAGTGAATGCATTCCCATTTGTCAAACTAGGGATAACAATTCTCCATAAACTATTAATTATCTTCTCGATTGGATGACCCCAGTCGATCTCCGTAATGATGATTACATCTATTTGAGCATGTACAACAAACTGAGAAACATCTATTCACGCATTGACGTTCGTTCGTACATCTAATTACAAAATATATACAAGAAAATCTTTGGAGAAAAAAAAATGCTTTTCTGCCCAGGGCAATTTTTTTTTTTTTTTTGCCTTTTTGGGCTGATTTTGGAAGACCTTGCCTCCATGCCTTTTTTTGAATTTATAGAAAAAATTAATTAGAATTAGAACTTTTATTAAAGTTTGTTAAAAGTGAAGAGAAATTTTTTTTGATAAAATTTGATAAAGTATTAAAGTTTGCGCGGAAAACGTTGCAATTTATGTGAAAAACTTTGAGATTTTGGTATTTTGTTGTAAAAATATAATTTTGGTATTCCGCTGCCAAAGAATCGTCTGCTTACCAAAATATTCCGCTATCAAATCACACAATTTTAGTTGATTTGATAAAATTTGGTAGTTCGTGGTTTCAATGTGTCAAGATTGGTAGTTTGAGACGATATTTATAATTTGTTTGATAGTTTAAAGACTCAAAATGACTTTACTGATATTATTATTATATATATATCATAATATTAGGGCTCAGAGTACTCCTCTCTACTGCCATTTTGGTCCCTTCAAATTCAAGTTCATTTACCTACCAATGTTCATGCATACAATAGTACCCAAATAATACAAAAATGTTATATGCTTCTAGGAGGTGTATATGGCAAGAAACCATAGGGCATCAAGAGATGCCAACAAAATTGAAGAAAATGAAAGAAGAAGACAAGAAGGGAGCTTGGCATAAGAAAGGGCTAGGAAAGAGAGAGAATTGATGGAATGGACGTGTAGTAGGTGTAGAGCTTTGACTTGATCATCCATAGGCCCCGTATTCTCCGCTTTGCACGTGCCAAGCTATCATTTTACTCGTTGAGCGAAACCAACGCTCCGTTTCCCAAGCTCTATCCTTGCACGTGTGAGTTGCGTAAGCCGAAGACGAAAAAGCCCATGACACGTTCGAAAGATCCATCTGGTAAAATGAATAAAGTAATGTAAAAACAAACCCCCAAACAAAAAACCCAACGACCCCCGTCAGGATCTATAAATTGGGCTTCAGCTACGCGCTTCTCCATTCAAACCCAAGGGCCAAAAAAACACTCAAAAAGAGACGAAAAGGAATTTAACAGTCAAAGCCCACCTCTCCTTCTCCGTCGGATTCGCCTCGGCGTTTCCAGCAGTCAATCACAGCCACCTACCCAGTTTTCCCCTCCCTTTTCGCGATGGATGTGCGCCGGAGATCGACGACCAAACCCTTCGCACCTATCAAGCACATGAAAATGGGAGGAGTCGTGGACAATAGGATTAGGAAGGAGCCCAAAGCATCCGACGCTCTGCCTCTCCCTCTTTACATAACCAATGCGGTGTTCTTCACCCTCTTCTTCTCCGTGGTCTACTTCTTGCTCACCCGGTGGCGTGAGAAGATCCGTAACTCCACCCCTCTCCACATCTTGGACCTGTCCGAGATCGTCGCCATCTTCGCCTTCGTTGCGTCTTTCATCTACCTCCTCGGCTTCTTCGGCATCGATTTCGTCCAGTCCATTCTTCGTCCTTCCGCCGATATTTGGGCCGCCGACGATGAGGACTCCACCGCCGGTAATCCCGGCGCCTACAAGCTTGATGAGGATGCCATTCTCAAGGAGGACTCTCGTCAGGTCCCTTGCGGTGCGGCGCTAGATTGTGCTCTCCCACAAGATGCACCGGCGGCGCCACCCCCGACAGAAGAGGACGAGGAGATCATAAAGTCAGTGGTGGAGGGGAAGACTCCGTCGTACACTCTCGAATCGAAGCTGGGCGATTGCAAGAGGGCGGCGGCGATAAGGCGCGAGGCGTTGCAGAGGATGACGGGTAAGTCGCTGGCTGGCCTCCCACTGGAGAACTTCGACTACGAGTCCATTTTGGGTCAGTGCTGCGAGATGCCGGTTGGGTACGTTCAGATACCGGTGGGGATTGCTGGCCCGCTTGTGCTGGATGGGAGGGAGTACATGGTGCCGATGGCCACCACTGAGGGTTGCTTGGTGGCAAGCACCAACAGAGGCTGCAAGGCCATCAACTTATCTGGTGGGGCAGCCAGCGTGTTGCTAAAGGATGGGATGACAAGGGCTCCCGTTGTCAGGTTCCCCACCGCTCAAAGAGCCGCCGAGTTGAAGTTCTTCTTGGAAGATCCAGCCAACTTCGACGCCTTGTCTATGATCTTCAACAGGTCAAGCAGATTCGCGAGGCTCCAGACCATTAAGTGTGCGATAGCCGGGAAGAACCTCTACTCGAGATTCACTTGCAGCACGGGCGACGCTATGGGGATGAACATGATCTCCAAAGGTGTTCAGAACATCTTGGATTTCCTCCAGAACGATTTCCCCGACATGGATGTCATTGGCATCTCTGGCAACTTCTGTTCGGACAAGAAGCCTGCCGCAGTGAACTGGATTGAGGGGCGCGGCAAGTCTGTGGTTTGTGAGGTTATCATAAACGGTGATGTGGTAAGGAAAGTCCTCAAGACCAATGTGGAAGCCTTGGTGGAGCTCAACATGCTCAAGAACCTTGCCGGTTCCGCTATGGCTGGCGCTCTGGGTGGCTTCAATGCCCATGCTAGCAATATCGTTAGTGCCATCTACATAGCCACCGGCCAAGACCCAGCACAAAATATCGAGAGTTCCCACTGTATCACCATGATGGAAGCTGTCAATGATGGAAAGGATCTCCACGTTTCTGTCACCATGCCTTCTATTGAGGTAAATATTATCTCTTTATTCTCAGCCTTCCCTCTCAAACACTACAACGACTCTATTTGCGTGACAATGTCTGACTTGCATAAACCGGTTTTTAGGAATTTCTGATTTCGCACCCTACCTCAATCCACGTTTCTTTGCTCACTCTCACAGATGTTTGGATTCCCCAAGTGATGTACCTTGTAGTTCGTCGCTCGTTGAGTCAAAATTTTTTTAGAGTCCTAAATCTTGTCTAATCTTTGGAAGTAATCGGATTCTGCTTGGCACAGTAAGTCAATGCCTCTAAGTCTCACATGGAGTTACAAATTTTTCTTCTTTCCAGGTTGGTACAGTTGGAGGAGGCACCCAACTTGCTTCTCAATCAGCATGCTTGAACCTGCTTGGGGTGAAGGGTGCAAACAGAGAGTCCGCAGGATCAAACGCAAGGCTGCTAGCCACCATTGTTGCTGGTTCTGTTCTTGCAGGGGAGCTGTCCCTCATGTCTGCTCTGGCAGCTGGACAGCTTGTTAGGAGCCACATGAAGTACAATAGGTCTAGCAAAGATGTCACCAAGATTTCCGCTTAAAGGGAACAGAACAGTGAGCAGACCCCAAGCTTGAGGTTTCCAAAAGCCTCATAAATCCTGTAAACATGAAAAGTTGACATTCACCCGAAGTGTCAATTAAGCAATGGACAGAGAGGATTGGAAAAATATATGGGCAACACAAAATTACACTGAAGTCCTCACCAAGAAAACAGTCAGTTTGTATTTGTTTTTTTCTTTAATAATCTTACCCACCTCTTTGTTTTTTCGTTTCTTCATTTCAAGTCATCTAAGAAGTAGCTGCAAATTGTGAATATCATGGAAAGGTTTTAGCATCATTCATTCTTTGAATATTTACCCTTCTGCACTGCTCGAGGAAGACGACATTAATTGGTATTATTTTAAAGGATAAAGGCCTGCTGGGATTACGCGATTCACTCCTATTCTCTTGTTTGGTTACTTAGAAAGAGTAAAAATTCTGTTTCTCGTTAAAATGTGAAATGTCTCACGTTATTGGCAAGGAAAAGTAAGCTAATTGTCAGGGAAAGTAAGCTTTCATGCGGTTCTAATGTAGTGAAATAGGATTTCAATTTTCAATAAAAATTTTCTATGTAATGATCACTCGTCTCAATTTTTGTTTGAAAAACAACACAAATTAATTTTTTTTACTAAAATACATTAAAAAAATCTTCTTACAGAACATTTCTTTTAAAATATATATATATTTTTACTCTTATATCCAACTCCCAAAATTTCGAAAACTCTCCAAACTTGGAAAATTACTTTCAAAAACACATACAGACAGACTATGTTTGTTTCATGTCTCAAAACTTTGCTACTCATTTTTTCATCAATTTCAATATCTTTTCACCAATCTCAATAATTTTTTACAAATTCCAATAACTTTTAACACACTTTTTACCAATCCCAAGAGAATTTACACTACTTTCAAAAATACAAAAACATATCTCAATACCTAAACCAGAAGCTGCTGCATTGAAGTGTGGTCCAAGAATTTATGCCTAATGTATGTCTGACTTATAATTTGTTGCTTTGTTTCCTATCTCGCTAATTAAGGCCGCCGTACGTCGTCGTGTCTTATCATTTTCCACACTATCCTCACTGTTTTTGAACAGTAATTTTCTCTTGTTCTTGTCTATATATGTTATTTATTGCCTCATTTACTGCCCCAGGCAGGTGGCTTGGAAAATCAGCAAATTGTAAGACCAGGATGATTCTAGATTAGCCAGCATAAATTGTTTTGTAGTTCCCTCCTGAGGGGCCTGGCATGTTTCCAGCTTCTGTATTACCAGCTCCTCGAAGCAAATTTATATCAGAGCGATGTCTTCTTATAAACGCAGATCATCATGGTATGAATTTTGCACCTTTCGATCTAATAACATCCATATGTGTCGGTTTTTAAGGAAACCCACCAAGCCAGAAAAAATGCCCTGTAGTATGCAGCAATTGAATTAGAGCGGTGAAAAAAGTAAATATTTTTGTGCAATGGAGTTTAGAGATAGTGGTTAGGGAATTGACTTAAATGGGCAGGAAGCCGGCGTAAGTAAATTAATATAAGTCTAATCTTGACATGGACATCTGAACGCCTATATAGATTCGGGACTCTTGGGTCTACTATTTAGATATTAAACCAGGAATTATGTAAATTCCAATGCCGTCCAAATCCCGCGGCCGGCCCGGCAATCGCCAAAAACAAAAATTTTATTGACTGAATCAAAGAAGGTGGCTTCCACCATTTCCAGACCTTTTGTTCCATAATTTGATCAATCTCCATTGACCATCACTTCGTCCTATCTCCTTTTTAAAGCGCGTAACTATGGGCTATGGCGGCAGAGAATGCCCCATTCATTCATTCTCTCATGAAATCGACAGCTCCATCTGCCAGTGGCAATGAACGGTATATGTAATGAAGAATGCATCTATTACAGTGTGAACACATATTTTCGAACGGCAGGAAACATCGACTGATCTGATCTGATCTGCATCTAAACTCCCAGAGTCCACCGGAGTTGCCAAAAGCATATTACGTAGGTCGTCGTAGTAGTGTGGATAAGAGGTTTTTTTTGTTAGTTAAGATCCCATTCGCACAGGAGAGTTTCCGGTCTTTCTAGGTAAAGTAATTAAAGTAGCGTTCTTGTCAATCCCTTTCAGAACCTAGTCAGTCAAATATTTACACCTGGTTAGATGGGAACCAAAAGGGGTCGGGGACAGCACATGACCTACACGTAAACATATTAACCATTTCGCTGTGCGGCTGTGCCTCGACATCGGATTCGCAGCTGGCAGTCTTTGTAGCTACTCAATCTTTTTATGCTCTTGCCACTAAGTGGAGTTCCAAAAGCAGTAGTTAGTGCAGCAGCAGCACGTTTCATGCCACGAAATTTCTTGGCGATCATCGGTCCTTGGTTGTCACTAATTACGTACTAATTTGTATTTCTAATCGGTTTGCATGATTTTCACGATGATGAAATCACATATTAAAATCCTAAGCTGCAGTGTTACTGGTTGATCCAACATTTATGGGCTCTCATGATCCTACAATATTATAGATCATCTGATCAATTGATTATTGAATATAATTTAAATAATATAATTTATATTTTCGCACTTAAACTTTCAAGAGAAGCAATATAATCCTACCAGCTGGATTTTAGTTTGTTTTCCATCAAGGCATCGTGCGCAAGCACGCTACAGATTCGTGTTCACCAAACTCTTTTTTAAGGCGCAAGGTTAGGAAGTTCTATAGCTAACCGCTTCTGCAGCTAGCATACGTACATGGGCAGCATTATCTATCCATCTTACCTTCAATTGACGCACCCGACACCTGTTGAAATAGAGCTAATTTTAGAGCTAGGAATATCAGCCTTAGCGTGCCCTCTTCTGCAAGATCGAGCTGTTGCCATTGGGCAGTTGGCTTATATGTTGTGCACCATCTGTCTCTCTTTTTTTTAAAAAAATAATAATAATAAATCTGTTCTGTGTGGATAACATCGTGGTTAAGGTCTTTAGCTGGCCAGGCCTATATCTGTTTGTCCTGTCTTTCTGCTCTGGTTTTGTCCAGCGCTCTACGAAATACAATTTAGATCTTGAATGTTCCTTTCCTGACCAGCAAACCTCTAGCTAGAAGTACTGATGATCTGCTGCGTTTGCCAACATAAGTTTCTCCAAAATATTATCTGACTCCTAATAAAATAATCTAATATAATCTCTCTCGTATAAAAAAATATAAAAAATTATCTCTCTCTTCACCTTTTCACTAAACCCAATACCAACACATATTCTCATACCAAAAATATTACAACACAAACACAACTGTACGTTAGCTCAGCCTCAATCCTTTTTTTAAGTAGGATTTTACCGGGTTATAAATTTTACAAGTTTATTTGTCCAAAATTTTAGGCTCAAAATTTCTAATAAAACAAACATACTTCAAAAATTTTAACTTTTGAACATACACTTCAAACTTTTTACAAACATCAATAAACTTCAACATTCAAAAGATTTTCAAAATTTTGGAAATATTCTCCAAAGTTTCGGTAAACAAACATATCCAATATATGTTAGTATAACATTACCAACATGCACAGAAGTAAAGAGAGCTTCAGTAGTACCCCCAAGATACCCACGGATACGAACCCAGTTGAGATGAGAATTACACTGGACAAGGACACAAAGCCGTCGCTAGCAGGTTTTATAATGAGGAAATATCATTGTTCACTCCATAAATATGCATTAATTGTATTTGCGTCCCCTTAATTTTTAAAATTGCGATTTACGTCTTCGAAGTATGAAATATTTACAATATTTGCTCCTAGTCAAATTTTTCGTTAAACTTGATGAAATTCGATATTAAAATGACTGAAATACCTTTAAAGATAATTTTTTAAAAATAAATAAATATTTTAAAAATAAATAAATATTTTAAAAATAAATTAAAAATATATATAGATGAAGTAGAATTTCAATAGTTTTATTTAAAAAATATTATATTTTTGGGTTAAATGCATGCTATACCCCTGTGGTATGCGGTAATAGCAAATATGCCCCTGAGGTAAAGAAAATCATTTTCATACCCCTGAGGTAAACATAACGGAAGGGTATATTTGCTCCTGAATGTTTACCTCAGGGGTATGAAAATGACTTTTTTTTTTTACCTCAGGGGCATATTTGCTATTACCGCATACCACAGGGGCATGACATGCATTTAACCCTATATTTTTTAATATATTATTATTATTATTTTTTTAATAAATTTATCTTGAAAAGGTTATTTTCATCGTTTTAATACTAAATTCTGTCACAGATTTAACTGGATGAACATTCTAAATATTTCATACTTACGGGAGGAAGAATTATATTTTCACTCTTCAACTCAGGCGATTAACAGGGACATTCTACCTGTACTCATACCTACTTGTCTTGTTTTGAGGGTTCAAATTAAAGTAGACAAATGCGCTTCGCACGTCGACTAGCTACCCGGCCGGCCTGCAGTTACGCTAGAAAAGAGTTACCCGCGTCGTGTCATCGATGTACCCAAGATGAGATAATTAATGTCTTCGATCACGTTGATAAAATAAAGAAGAAATTGCTTTTGTCTTCTCAAAGCCCATCGAAGCACCGACATACCATTCTTTGTTTTTTCTCAGAGATGAATGGAAAAGCAAGTTAAAGGATAAGATTAGTTTGGAAGGATTATTAATGGACAGCCCATATGCAATGGGACATGACAAGAAATTAGACAGAGACAACCGAAAGGAGTAATTATATGCCCTTTGTTTGTCGATCGATCAATATGGAAGATTGGCAATATATTACTGCATTCATTATATAACCCTCTGCTGGGGGGGTTTTTGAAATCGATATGATTAACTTTAGCTTGAAGTCATTAGATGCAATTTGCTAGCTCATGAAGCTTGTTTAATTTATATGATTGGGCCGGGCCAGTATAAAACCTTATTGTCATCATCATGCATGACCTCTTTTTGGTTATTCTACTGCATCAAATGACCCGATGTTAAAGTTCCCACCTCGTTAAAAAGGCGATCATGAAGTTGAAGTGATAATTAAAGAAAAAAGAAATATAAAATTGCTCACTATTCCCATCCATGTAAATTAAATTACCTACTAGAATTGCCATGTGAGAATATTCCATCCAGGTTCTCACCCACCAAAGAATTATGTATTAAAATTGTCACAGGCATATATAACTTCTAGCTACTTTGATATCGCAGACTGTTTGAAGTTGAAGAAAACGAAAAGAAAATCGAATGAAGTTGATCTCTTGTTTGTATGTTGATTAGAAATTATAGTCAGCATGCATTTGTATATATATAGCCGAGGAAACTGTGGGCGAGCTAGCCTAGACGTACTAATATAGTATATCAAAAATATATATGGGCCGGGAGATCAGAGAATTCTCTGAACAAAAGAAGACAAAAGAGATAAAAAGAATAAAAAATTAAAAGATGAGCTTCAATATATACCACACGGCTACCTCAAACCCACTTGTAATATATAGTCCTTGTAATAATGGTTGTCTTTAAACTAATTAGAAAGATAAATACCTCCATCTAACGAGTAAAACTATTATAATCAAAGCCATGTTTATATGAATATAAAAATACCAAAGTGGAGGTTCAGTACTTTGTTGGTGGCTCAAGAAAAGCTGGCCTATCCAAATTAATGCACAGCATGTGACGTCTCCCTTCTTTAATTAGAAGCAAGCCAACAAGCAGAGGCGTTGCCTCTAAGATATAGATGAGGGGCAGCTGAAGTTGAACCCCGAAGGCACTAGACAACCACTTTTGTTAATATAAGGGTTCGATGATCTGTCTAGATTTTCTATGAAAATCGATCGACTACGGGGGTTAGATTTTTTTTATATTAGATTAATAATATTGGACATCCATTAATGTGTGGTTTAAATGATTAAAAACCATAAAATTTAACTGGCTAATTGTTTAATTGGAAGCCGAAATTGGTGGACATGATCACTAGATGAAGGAGAAAAAGATATGAGCTTGAAATGTAGTACTCTTGGAGGAAACATATATTTATATATAAAGCGAATATTGAACAAGTAATATTATATAGTAACAACTTGATGACAAACTTTTCCAATTGGGACGCCGGATTGGCTAGCAGACAGAATAATGATGGTAAAAGTAAAGGAATAAATAACGAAAAGGTCTAATTAGGTGCTTGGTATTCGACCATGGTTGCTAGCTAGCCAATTAACCAATATGCACCAATATGCACCTATACCAAGAGAGACCTAATTAACCAACATATGCACCTCTACATTTTTATAATTACTCGTTTAAGTAAATATTTTTTAGGAATTACGTACATATATAACATATGGTGGAATATTAACTTAATGAAAAAGTTTGAGTTACTAATACCCTATATATAGCAACCATCCCACTAATTTTATGATCATTATATATTATCGGCTGTACATTTGGATAATTTGTTCTTTTTCAATAGCACACTAATGTTTTGTTACTTAATTACAAAGATTTTTAGTTTTTTTTTAACGAGCAACCATATAATTATGGTGACTCAAAGATGCATGATCATTGATCAAGAAGCTTGAAAATTATGCTAGAGTCAAGAATCTGATCACAAAGTCGTAGAACCATGCAATTACAGCATTGTTGTTAAATGTTGATTTGATGCATCGATCCGGCCGAAGTCGATCTCCGACACAATCTCCATGTACCGTACGTAACAATCTCCATGGCCATGGAGGGAAAAGGAGAATTGAAGGAGAGAATGTAAATGTACTAGTACTGAAGAAATGCTCTTCTTTTTTTCTTTATGAAAGGGATGAACGAACATCGATTTAATAGAAGTTTGAGCACGAAAATGAGTTACAAACTCGGGTTTAATTTTTTATTATTAAAAAAAAGAATGTTATGCCTACTGTAGGCTCGCAAACTTTGCATCAAATGCAAGAGTCAAATCTTGCAACATGCAGGTTTCCATTAAATGCAGCAGAGCATTTAATGAGATGCAGGAGAAGATTTGCACGCTACCGCAAATCTAATAGTTTTGTGATCGGTTTCACACTCTCCTCCCCCTCTATAAATTCAACTTCGTGAATGAGAGAATTTGTGCGGAGTAAAAAAATTTGATAGAAGTGTGTGCGAAGTGCAGAGAGTGAGAAAGTGTAAGAGAGTTGCAGAGAGCAACTGTGAGAGTTGAAAGTTGTAATATTTGGTTTGTTGAAATCAAAGTTCTCCCCTCTGTGGACGTAGGAAAATTGCCGAACCACGTTAAATATTGACCTCCTTATGTTTGGTGTTTTACGTTCTGATCTTAACACGTACAAATTTGACTGATCCGAATTAATTAAGGAGTTGTCGGTTCAACCTCTTTTCCTATTATTCTACAAACCAAACCCTAACGAACCAAATTATAACACAATATATATGCCTTGTGTGTGTATATATTTATTTATGTTCATGAGTTTGGTAGTCTTACGATAATTTGGAGATTCAGCGAGGCTTAATTAGTACTAGAGATCAGAAGCATGCATCCATGTTCCTTTATTTATTTTGAATTTATAAAATGGAGTTTATTTTATATATTTAACTAAAAAGGAAAAGAAACAACGCCTTTTCTTTACGACCTTGAATCTTTCTCAGCTTTCCACCATGTCCTTTCCCCTCAAGTTCCTGCTTTGGAGCTTTCCTATTCAAAGGTTGGTTTTCGGGAAATCCAACACATCTTTCAAAGAACAAAAGCCTGAGCAGTTGTTCATATTATATTCAATTCTTCATGAATAAAATAGTTTATCACATTCGTCATCTCTTAGTTTTGCGGGGTTTTTTAACCTTTCTCGCTTCTTCAATTCTATTCCAGAAAAATGAAAGAAGACTGAAGCTGGGTGTGTAGCGAGCAACTCCATGAATGTACCTACTATATATACTAGAGATTTAGACGGCATTTCTTGTCGCATATAAATATATAATAGCTTCCGGATCTGACTATTTTTATGATTTTTTTCCATTGCTTTGTGTAGTTAAGATTTTACTTCAATTGTTTGGAAACTTGGAACTTAGCGAATGAGCTAGTTCAAGAAAAAAAATGGTAGCGAAAAATTGACAACTCCGCTAGTTTTAGCTCGAAATTAGAAGCATATATGTAGGCCGCGGTGATAGACTGTGAGAGAAATAGATTCACCAAAATGTCCGGCTTAGAACCAGGTCCAGGTGCTCGCTATGCCCACCAGCTCCTGGGACCCGAGCTCCAGTTGCAAAGATCATCACAGCAACCCCTCACATAGTCCGAAAACTCTCCTGAAAAAGAGCAAAGAACGGACCCTGATGCACCGACTACAAGTTCAGGAGCAACCTCCAGTCGCAGGCCTCGGGGCCGTCCTCCTGGTTCGAAGAACAAGCCCAAGCCACCCATAATCATAATCCGGGACAGCCCTAACGTGCCGAGATCCCATGTACTAGAAGTCTCTGCAGGTTCAGACATAGTTGAGTCAGTGTCAAACTACGCCCGGTGCCGTGGCCGGGGAGTTTGCATCCTTAGTGGCAGCGGGGCGGTCACCAAGGTAAACTTACGCCAGCCATCAGCAACTCCAGCTGGGAGTGTCGTAACGTTACACGAGCGGTTCGAGATTCTGTCTCTGACGGGGACAGCTCAGCTGCCACCTCCAGCTCTGCCGGGAGCTGGTGGCTTGACAGTAATTTTGGCAGGTGGGCAGGGACAGGTTGTTGGGGGGAGTGTGTTGTCGCCACTGACGGCTTCAGGTCCTGTGCTGTTGATGGTGGCATCATTCGCAAATGCAGTCTATGATAGGTTACCGTTGGAGGACGAGTCACCGCTGCAGGCACAGGCCGTAACTTCAGTATCTTCGGGAGTGACAGCCAGTGCAGGCGGGCAATTGGGTGATGGGAGAGCCGGCGGCAGCACTGGTGGTGGTGTTCCTTTTTGCAACTTGGGCATGAGCATGGGCAATTATGCTCTCCCTGGTGATGCGTTTGGTTGGAGTGGCAGTGCAGCCAGGCCTCCTTTCTAGTATTGATCATGATGTTCTTTGAAGGGGGCCGGGGAGGAGAGTGGATGCTTGAATGTTTCTTTTCTCAGTGTATCTCAGATTTGACTGTTGAGATGGAAGGGATGGAGAAGATCAGGATTAATAGATGAGTGTTGTGACAGAATCTTTAGTCGCGATATCAAGGACGTAGACTTAATGATCTTGTGATGTTTCGTCGACATTTGTGAAACAGCAATTTAGATGTTTCTGGGGGCAAAAGTGCTCGTGATTCATAGAGGAATTGTACTTTCCTCATCATGATCCGATTCGTCGTCAGAGTTGGGATTTCCTCCATTAATTCAGTAAGTCCATTGATTCATGTATAAAAAATCTCATGATCTTCTCTTCTGCCTCCCCTCCCCCCTCCCCCCATCATCAACTAATTTGGTGATCGGATTAGATATTGAAATTTGATATCTCAGAGGCCATTCAAAATAGATCAGTGAAGACGACCCAAAACATAATCAAATTAAGCCACTACTCAAGAAAAGTACATGATTGACAAATAACTAATTAGATCTTAGCTTTTTTGCCCCCGGCCCTGTGCTACATATATATATATACTTCGGTAGTACTAATTGCTATCTATATATGCAAAATAATGATAAAAAGATCAATATTTCAGCCACCATCTTGGGCGGATAAGAAAACCCTATATCCAAAGCAGGAAAACATGCACGTACGCATTGGTACTGAGTTTGAAAGGTTGAAACTTGAAAATGAAAACAAACGGGATATATAGTACTGCATGGCCCGGATATTTGTGTATTTTATGCATTCAAATTAATATTTTATTATTATGTAAATTATATGCATACAGTACAAAGTTAAGCGATCGGAGAGTAAAAAAAAATTCAATCGCTAGGTTAACGATATGTGTCAAAATAACTTTTCGATCGCTTAATTAAGTGTTAAGCCAGATGACACTACTGAATCAAACGTTTGATCCGATCCTTAATTAATGGAGTATTATGTGCACATTGATGATCATCTAGTGCACAGTTCTGACACGAAGAATATCATCTCGATCTTAACGAGGCATATATAGACGCCATGAACGCCAAACTATAACTCTATATATATAATATGTACTTAAAGAGAGAGTTGGGGATATAGCTCAGTTTTTAGTTAATTAGTTATACTTCTAGATAATTAATCATGTTGCAAAAAGCTAAATGCGCATATTTCCTTCGAGATAACGTCTCGTGTACAAAGGAGGATATTGGATAACTTGGTAATTATCTGCCACTCAACGGGATTGCTCATGTAAACTAAACAAAGAAATTAGCATACTCCAAGCAGGGGCAACTCCAATGGTAGCTAGCTAGCTAGCTAGGTGGGTGAGACAACATGCAGCCTAAGGCCCCCTAAAAAATAGTAAATACTTTTATAAAATTAAAATTGAGAAAAAGTTTGGAAATATAACTTAATGCATGCAAGGACTACCAAATAAGAACATCTTAAAAATTAGTTTATAAAATTGAAATTGAAATTGAAAATGAAAATTAAACAAGAGCGCTACCATCCAAGAAAATAGGATCAATGCACTTTTATAAATTGAAATTTGAGAACAAAAAAACCCTAAAATCTTTGGAATATAACTTAAATATGAAAGGTGATCTAGGATAAAGTATTTCCTTTTTTTTTTGCTAAAAATTATTCCGCAAATCAACTTATATATTTTTTTTTTTTGCTAAATCAACTTCTTGCATATAAAAAAAGAACTATATTATTTTTTAAATTGTTTTATTGCATATAGAATACTTTACAGTTGGTCTGCATAAATAAGCTTTTCAAAATTAAATATTATAAAAAAATATTATAAAGAAGTCCCGTGATAGATTAAAGGGTTTAGCAATTTTTTATCTATAAAAAATAATTTATTGATTAAACTTGAATACAAAAGTTAAGTTAGTACTTTTGCATCTAAAAAGGTAAAAAAATAAATTTATAGTATAATTTTTAATTTTTTAAATTAAAAGACTTAGTTTTTATGACTTGCCTAATGCCCCGAAAAATGTTGAGCGGCCCTTGATTCCAAGATTGATAAGTTCCTTCTTTTGTGTACGTAAACAACACAATTTTTCCAAAAATATAGTCAGTTTATAAATAATAACAGTAGCTTAATCTAGTATAGGCAAAGAGAAGATGGGGAAGGGGGTCCCTTCCCCGATGGATTAAGCAGTTGGCTGGTTTGGACTATAATTCTTTTCAATTTACTGGCCAATACATCAAATTCCAAGAGAGAGGCACAACGTGTAAGATCTACAATATTCAATGATGTTCATATTAACTGTCGAGTAGTATGAGTCCCACATAATTTAATGTATTTTATGTCTTTATGGTCTGACAATACGCCTACATCCACAATAGAGAGCGTCCAAAGATTTTACTATCACAATAAATTAGGGTTACATCATAAATTATTTATACAAAAATTTTAGACTTAAGTAAAGACCACTTTACCCTCTGTATCCCTAAACCTATTAGATTTCAAATATTTAGATATCTTAAAAAATATGAGTCATCTTGTAGCAAATTAGAAAGAATATGGATCCTCCATACCCGTTTATGTTGTTGCCGACTTATGGGGCCACCAGTTATATTTCCGATTTTTCCTTAATGAAAGATATGCATTGCCTAGAAAAATAAAATTTTGGGGTCCCTATCGATCAGTGCACTTATTAATGTGCAATTCTTGGTAATTCAGTCGTGTAAAGCTACCAACTTTTCCATGAGCTTAAATCAAATTCTCTTACAAGTCCCCACAAATTAGCATTCATAGGTGCTTTAAATTATGTTGAACCATGTTGAATTATAAACTGAATACTTATCATATGTTCTGTTTCGACCTTCGCAACTGCTGCATAAAGCTACCCAGATTGGTTAAGATTCTACATGTTTAGTCCGATCGTGTACTTTATCACCTTTCCGTTTCTTCAGTCTAAAGGGGCATCAAGAAACTCCTCCTCCCGTGGTTCCGTAGATCTCCTGTCAATTATAAGGATAAACCAGAAGACACAAAAACGCAACAGAGTTCAGGTTCAGATAAGTATAAATTAAGCAGCAAACATATTCGGGTCCGACCAAGGTGCATGCCTCATGAACAAGAATATCTAATTAATGTTGCAGCTATTATTGATTCCTGCCACTGTTTGAATATTGATAGTTGTGGTAATCCTATCGGTATAGATGGAGTTTGTTAATTGGGACATCCAAGCGTGCACCCCCTGATTAGTTCAAGGAAATATTTTCGAATCCTATTTCGCATATCGTCTTAGAAAAATTAATTTTTTACTTCCTTAATTCCCACCAATAAAGCTTTCTCATTGCGTCAGATGACGAAGTAGACGGGCACATTCAAGGAATACAGCGAATATGTGTCCTTTTCCATCTGCAAGAAAAGGGAAGAAATCAGCAAACCATCTTAGAATGGGAACCTAATAGTTTGTTTACATGTTAGGTTCAGATCCAGCCCATCTTTGTGGTAGGTGTGTTGGTGGGCTATTTTTCCTGCATAACTCTTCGTAGCCCGAATGCATACTCTGTACGGGGTCTCTTGGATCGGGTGAGAGTTAATAACATATGACAATACGACTTTCCGGCTGCTGTTGAGTTCCGCCCTCCTCCAAACGATTATTTCACTTAAACATAAGAAAAAGGTTAAGGGGACGGGCCTTGGTTAATCGCTTGAACAGACTGCGATGGAGACGGGAGTTTTGCGAATCCTCCCGGAGATCAACGACGTCTATTTCAGTTCTTCATGCACTTTCGCCTAGAGTTTGAGTCCATCGGAGGCCAACTAGCTTCTGCACAAATCTCTTCTGCCTACTCTAGATGCTGCACTCTCAGAACTTATAGCTTTAAGAGATTCGTCTGTGAGTCGTGGGCTCCCCCCGAGTCTTGTGCTTGCTGCTTCTGGTTCCTGATCTTCTACCTCTGGGTCCTTTGCTTCTAGTGATTATTCTAGCCGTCTTGCATTCGGCCAGTCCTGTTGGGTGCCCATAAAAATAAGCAATAGCTGATATATATTTACACCCAAATACTTTAACCAAAAAGTCCGTGGATATTTGAAATTTTGAACAATTTGGTGTGAATAGTAGTCATGGGCTCCATGATATTGCAAGTTTGGATCTCTTATATGGTTCGTTGCAGCTGGCAAGACGGCGATGATGATTGGGAGAAAGGAAACAGGCTGACATGTAACTTTAGAGACTGAATGTTTATTGGTGATGGGATCATGGGTACCCAATAAACTATATATCTAGACGTGGAAGAGAGTCTTCAAACACTACCTTTGCTCCGGCCTCCACAGTTCACGCACACATTCTTTAAAACTCTTAATAAGGAAATGGACATATACATGGACGCCTCTCACCGCAGATCAATCGTCTTCTAAGGTGCCAGATCTCTCTCTCTCTCTCCAATCAAAGTTCCTACGTGCGCCCCATTTTCGTCCCTTAGTTGGTGGGAGCGAAACTTTATGAATGATAGGGACCTTCCTCCCATGTTTCATTACTCTGGCGCAAAAACTTGTTCCGAAAATATTGTTTCCTTCCATACCTTTCCACAGTCATCGCAGTTGGGAATTCCCTGCTCTGATTTCTTATCAACCCAACAAAAATCTGTCTTTATAGTATGGTCCATCAAAACTGTTTTCCTCAACTGCTGGCATATACAGTGCATTTTTATCTCTTGAAGATTTTTTTCTTGAAGCCTTGAGCATTTCCAAGAATTGGATTCTATCAGAAAGGGAGACCAGGGGATGTAATGATCTAGAGGATATACGTCTTACTGCAGATGATATAGAACAGCATCAATCAGGCGGGGTAAGCAGCATTGCTAGGTCAGAAACATAGATAATGGCATCCCTGGCCAGCCAACCATCAAAGAAGGCTTTACGCAACCCTGGAGGTCCTCATGGCAACCGTAATCCAGGCGGACAGACTGTAAAATTTGCAAGACGGACTCCAAGCGGAAGGTATGTCAGTTTGTCAAGAGAAGACCTTGAATTGTCAGGAGAAATATCAGGGGACCACATGGACTACACCGTACACCTTCCTCCCACACCAGACAACCAGCCCATGACGGATGAAGAGCAATACGTTTCGAAGGGGAGTCACCCTGAGGCGAATGGCGTGAAGGGCTCCCTGTGCTCTATGCCTGCTTGTGATGGAAAGCTAATGAAGGACGAGAGGGGAAACGAAGTAATCCCTTGTGAATGCAGGTATGTGCCAAATCCAATCGCTTTTATTTCAAAATTCTTAATTTTCTCATGTTCTGTAATAAATCACTCTTGAACAATATATACATTTTAATATGCCAATATATTTTTTCATCTAGGAGTATATCAAACTGAACAATAATTGAAATGTTCTGTCTAGGTACAAAATTTGCAGAGATTGCTACATGGATGCTCAGAAAGAAAATGGACTATGTCCAGGTTGCAAGGAGCCATACAAATTAGAAGGTGATTATGATGAGGACGATGCACCACATTATTCGCGGGGAGCATTGCCATTGCCAGCCGGGTCAAAAACAGATGCCAGTAATCTGTCTATGATGAAGAGGAATCAGACTGGAGAATTTGATCACCACCAGTGGCTGTTCGAGACAAAAAGTAGCTATGGTTCTGGTAATGCTTTTTGGCCAGAAGATGACACATATGGTGATGATGGGGATGACGGATTCAAGGAAGCAGAATCAATGGATAAGCCTTGGAAACCCCTGAGTCGGAAACTGGCAATCTCGGCAGCCATCATTAGCCCTTACAGGTCAGTTATCCAACTTCAATCTTTTTAATCGTTTCATCTACCTTGAAGAATGCAGTTTTCATCATCACTTTTGCGATAATTTGTCTGAAACAGGTTGCTGATCGTTGTTCGGTTTGTGGTGCTCATTTTCTTTTTGCAATGGAGAGTAGCACACCCAAATGAAGATGCAGTGTGGTTATGGCTAATGTCTGTGGTGTGTGAGATATGGTTTGCCTTCTCTTGGATCCTTGACCAGATTCCCAAGCTCTGCCCAATCAACCGTTCCACCGACCTTGAGATCCTCCATGACAAATTTGATATGCCATCACCATCTAATCCCACTGGCCGCTCAGACCTCCCCGGAGTTGATCTCTTTGTTTCCACAGCTGATCCTGACAAAGAGCCGCCTCTAGTCACTGCCAACACTATCCTCTCAATTCTAGCTGTTGATTACCCAGTGGAAAAACTCGCATGTTATGTCTCTGACGATGGAGGCGCCCTCCTCACTTTCGAGGCTATGGCCGAGGCTGCAAGTTTCGCTCATTTATGGGTTCCCTTCTGTCGAAAACATGATATTGAGCCAAGAAATCCGGAAAGCTACTTCAGCTTGAAAATTGACCCAACCAAGAACAAGAGCCGGCAAGATTTTGTGAAAGATAGGAGGAAAGTCAAGAGGGAATACGACGAGTTCAAGGTAAGAATTAATGGGCTTCCAGACTCGATAAGGAGGAGATCAGATGCATTCAATGCGAGGGAGGAAATGAAGCTATTGAAGCAAATGAGGGAGAGAGGGGTAGACCTTTTCGAGGCAATAAAAGTGCAGAAGGCCACATGGATGGCGGACGCCACCCATTGGCCTGGCACATGGACCGTCCCTTCCAGTGAACATGCCAAAGGTGACCATGCAGGAATTCTTCAGGTAAAGAAACTTTCAAAAAATGCCAAATCGATCTTTCGTAATATGTGCAACTGCCCCCAGTTTGATCTTCCACCAAAAACACCCCAATATATCCTTGTTGCGCACTAACTCTCTTTGCAATATGAACGAACAATACATTAGGTGATGCTGAAGCCCCCAAGCAGTGACCCCCTAATGGGAGGAGCAGACCTGGATAAGATCATAGAATGCACTGATGTGGACATTCGCCTCCCCATGTTTGTGTATGTGTCACGTGAGAAGCGACCGGGCTATGATCATAACAAGAAAGCAGGTGCCATGAACGCCCTGGTACGTGCGTCGGCTGTTCTGTCGAATGGCCCTTTTATTCTCAACCTTGACTGCGACCATTACATATACAACTGCAAAGCTATACGCGAAGGGATGTGCTTCATGATGGATCGAGGTGGCGAGAACATCTGTTACATTCAGTTCCCGCAGAGATTTGAAGGCATCGATCCTTCTGACCGCTATGCCAATCATAACACTGTGTTCTTTGACGGCAACATGCGCGCCCTTGATGGTTTGCAGGTGCTCATGAATCTTTTCCCTGTTTTTCAATTCGATTGAAAGAAAATATTCTGCCAAGTAACTTGAGACAGAAAACTTTATAGTGTAAAACCACGTATGACATTGCAGGGTCCTTTTTATGTGGGTACTGGCTGCATGTTCCGGCGATTTGCACTGTATGGTTTTGACCCACCACAACCTGAGAAGTATGCCGAACAGACCGACTCAGAGACAGAAGCTTTGAAGCCCAGCTACTTTGATCTAGAGCTGCAAATGAATCTACTGCCCAAGCGTTTCGGAAATTCTGCAAAGCTGGCGGAATCCATACCCATAGCTGAGTACCAAGGTCGCCCCCTTCAGGATAATCCTGCAGTCAAATATGGACGACGTCCTGGTGCTCTCAGGGCCCCCCGTGATCCACTTGATGCTGCTACTGTTGCCGAAGCCGTCTCTCTAATTTCTTGTTGGTATGTGATCTATTCCTATAAGTTTATGTATATGATACCCCAATTTTCGAATTACTAGTCAAAATGGGTAGAAATGCATCTGTAAATTAATTTTAATAGACTGTAATGAGTGATGCATGCATGTTTCATGCTCAATAGGTACGAGGACAAGACAGAATGGGGCGATCGGGTTGGTTGGATTTATGGTTCGGTCACTGAGGACGTGGTCACAGGTTACCGCATGCACAACCGCGGGTGGCGTTCAGTCTACTGCGTCACCAAGCGTGACGCGTTTCGTGGGTCAGCACCGATTAACCTCACGGATCGACTTCACCAAGTGCTTCGCTGGGCAACTGGCTCCGTTGAAATTTTCTTCTCTAGAAACAATGCGTTACTTGGCTCCCGCCGCCTCAAGTTTCTCCAGCGTATAGCGTATCTGAACGTCGGCATTTACCCTTTCACCTCTATTTTCCTCATTGTATATTGCTTCCTCCCTGCACTCTCACTTTTCTCCGGACAGTTCATCGTCCAAACTCTAAATGTCACTTTCTTAGTCTACCTACTCAGCATAACACTATGCCTGGTTGCGCTGGCCGTCCTGGAGGTAAAATGGTCCGGAGTGGGATTGGAAGAGTGGTGGAGGAATGAACAGTTCTGGCTCATTTCTGGAACCAGTTCTCACTTGGCTGCTGTGCTCCAAGGCCTTCTCAAAGTGATTGCAGGGATCGAAATATCTTTCACATTGACTTCCAAGTCAGGCGGAGACGACAATGACGACATCTACGCAGACTTGTACGTTGTCAAGTGGACTTCACTGATGATTCCACCCATTGTTATTGCGATGTTGAATATTGTCGGGATTGCTGTTGCATTCTCGAGGACCCTTTACAGTTCGGACCGTCAGTGGAGCGCGTTCCTTGGTGGAGCCTTCTTCAGCTCCTGGGTGCTGGCCCATTTGTATCCTTTTGCCAAGGGTTTGATGGGACGGAGAGGAAGGACACCAACTATTGTGTTTGTTTGGTCGGGTCTCATTGCAATCACACTTTCCCTGCTTTGGGTCGCCATTAGTCCACCTAAGGGAAGCTCTTCTCAAGATATTGGAGGAAGTTTTCAATTCCCATGAGGAGCAAAATTATGTATCCGGGTTCACATATGATTGATAAAGACTATGAATACGAAGACTGCGGCTCAAAGTGGTAGGGACAAGAAACTCTGATCAATTGTGCCAACTTCTAAGTAGCGAAGTTGAAGTTTGGATTTGTTTACTTGATTACCTTTAGACTTTAGGAGATTCAAAATTATTTATCCAAAGAATGATTTTTTTGTAGAGTGGGGTCATCGGCTTTATAACGAACGAAAGTGAAGCAAATGTTTTTAAATTGGCACCATCACCATATGATGATATCATACGGTCACTATCACTCGTTCTGCTCTTTGAAACCTTGAGTTTCATGATCGTGAGAATTGACGAAATGGAATATACAGGGGCGCCTGAGCTTAGGATCATGGCCAAACTGAAGCTACAGTATGTCAGTTTTATCGTGCACATATCATCGGAACCACGCATATAGAACAGGCTGCAGAAAAAATCTACCAGAATTATCGTGAGCAAACGTATTAATGACAAAGAAAGCATGTTTGCTATTCTACTGATACTTGTGCTTGCTCTGTTCTTCTGCCCAAACCCGGCTGAGGAATAATTGTGGGGCTTTTTATGAGATCTCCAAACTCCCATCCCAAGAGTTCTCTCCAAGGATGATAATGGGTATATTTCAAGTGTAACATAACATGAAATGAACTCACCTACAAATAATGCTGTGTAGGAAACAAAAAAGATTATAACTCCATAGCAAATCCTCCTTTAATTTGAGTTAAAGTTGCAGGTGTTCACAATTAATTACATAAGAATATCTAAGCCAAATGGTGAAGATCCATAACTCCCTGAAAGGGATCACTAATCTACAATCCTGAATATGCTCCTATCACAATTTAACTACAACATCTTATGATAATTACCTAACATGAGACTATAAATGCATACAAGTCCAATCAGACAGGCTTATGCTTCAACAGTAGGCATAGAATGGACAAGTAAAACGTACACTACAGAATGCCACTTCTCACTGTCCACAAAGTTTATTCACCTTCCAGACCCAAAATGTAGCAGCAATAAGGGAAACTTCACATTCTAGGAATCTGGCTGCTCAAATGGGACACGGACAAACAACTGTCCATGAAGGGTCACAACAGCAGATGTTTGATGTGGATCAATTCTGGAAGGCAAGGTGACAACCTAAAAAGAAAATAACTACTGTCAGATATAGCTCGATAAGAGGCTCAAACCAACATAGTTTGTACGTATCCAGTCCCTTAAATTACTCCAATGGACATCATTGGCTACAAACAATTTGTATCCAATCTCATTTACCAAAATAGATAAATAAATAAAGCTTATATAATATTGAGAGGTAGACAAAATGAGATTCAGGTAGCTTCAACTGTCATATATTATGCAGGAAACTTAAGTGCCAAGAGAAGTCGTCCACTCTACTTTCCATGTTACTTGGACATTCCACAAAACAGCATTGCACAACACCTACAAACTAAACGTAATTAAAAAATAAGCAATCTTTAGGAGACCTTTTTAAAAGGTGTTACACCCCAAGGATTATCCAGTTGAGCTGGTTGACCGGATATAACTAAGCATCCAGCTGGATCAGACTGAACATGCACCTGTATCACTAAGAAGAAGAATTTAATATACATAGAAACCCAAAATATATATATATATATATATATAAATCATAAAAAAGACGGATAAAGTAACTTTTGTGTTGGTTGCATACTTCCTAGCACTGAAAACTGTTTCTATTTCGTGGTTGTCATTTGACAACCACGGAGAAAACTATCAGGTTTGAACAAGAAAATTAAATACCATAGGACAATACTGTTTTCTGATGGGGCAAATAGTCAAAAGAGTGTGGGCTAGGTGGATCAAACGCTGTTTTGCAGCTTTGAATTGTTTCAGAAACTTGGGGCCTGTTTAATGAAACTTCATTATTCACTCAGTGCATTTGCTTGATCTCATGCTCAAATTTGAATCTAGCCCAAGACAAGTTTACTCGGATGTCAAGAGACAACTTAGCACTAGGTGTAGGTCTCAGTTTTCTTCCATTGATGGTCTATTGCTGTACACAGATCTTGATAAAATAAAACTTTTGATATCTTGCTGAGCTATTTAGTTTCAGTAGGTTTCTGAACTGGGTGCTTCACCCTCCATGGAAACCCTCTCTTCTCTCTCTCTCTCTCCCCCCAATAACTAAACAGAGAAAGGGCAAACATCAGTTCCTGAAGGAGCAAAACCTTATCTGAACCATGCGCCTGACCAAACATTTTGATGCCATTCATCGTCTACGTTTTTAAGAATTACCTTGTAAAAATCAAGCAGAATTCAAATGCCCAAACAAGCATTCACAGTATAAAAAGCTCAGAAGCTGGGGTAAATGGAAGAACTTCCATAGATATCTTATACTAACCTCCTCACGCAGAAGCCCAGGAACTAAGGCATACACCTCAAAGCAGTCATTCTGGATCAGTCAAAAATTCAAATCTAGTCAGATTTTAGCAGAGCTGAAGAAAAATTCAGTATCAGTGAGTTTGTTAGTACGAAAGAGTGATTCAAGAGAAAAACTCACAAATCTCTGGACATTGATCTTCACCCAATCAGCTGGGGGCCCAACATCAACAACCATTGTTTCCAAGCTGTCAAAAGCAATAGAACAATTTGAGCTATTCCGGAAAGCAAACATACCATATTTTCGAATTGAATGAGTCAAAGGAACCTAGGCCTTGCAGACCATAAAGGCAGTGTAAACTAACTGTGGCTTTATTGCTTTAAGGTGAGCAACTTGGGCATTACGCTCAACAGTCGATGGCTTTTTCCGCTTTAGTAAACCTAAGTCAATAAACCAAGATTCAAAGTAAAGGACAACGAGGCAGTTAAAATTTCTGAACCTGTTAAACACAGAGTAGTCATACCAATACTTTTAAGCTGTTTGTCGCCCTTTGGCATAGAACTCAAGTTCTTCTCCTAACAAAAACAATAAAATCCTTTTAATAAGAAAGAAGCATATGGAAGGAAGGCAAAACAATAGAAAGAAAAAAATACCAAAAAAAAAAAAGTCATTTTTCTTAGAGCTTAATGTTCTCCACGGACCTTAACAACTGGGTCGCCACTCTCACCATGACCAAAAAGACGCCGTGAGTGCCAACCCTGCATTGCACGTGCTGCAGCATCCCTCAGCGTCCTACCTGATCCTAAAGCTTGACTACTGCCAACCTGCATATGAATCATGCTAATGACATACTATATCTCCTACAACCCCAGATGAATTCACATAACTATAAATTACTACTCCTGCAAAACCAGGTAAAGTTTTTGCATCGATTAGTGCAGAACCAGCTCTTATTTTCACATGAATCAAAATGCACCAGCAGTCCAGTTCCAAGACATCAGCATACAAGTACATAAATACTCACTTAAAATAAATGCTTTGCAATTTTTTCTTTTGCTCATTTTGAGATTCTTCTCAGATTAAAAGACAAACTGCATCGGCAGTCTATGCATCCACCTAAATGAAAACAATATACATGCATATATGTGGATGTGGACCATGAATAGATGGGAAAAATAAAAGGAAACAGAGAAACAAAAAATGCAAAATGAAAGCAAATACAGAACTAGGACTTCATTTTCCCAAAACTTTTGAGGAAGGGAAAGCTCCAAATCACATTCACTTCAGGTTGCTACAAAAGCACAGAGAGAGGACTTTAAAATGCATCCCAATCTAAAAAAAGAACAAACCTTGCTGTTGTGATGAAACAAAGAAATCCTGTTCTAACATCAGTTTACCATTTCAAAACAATCATCCCAAATGTGGACACACAGCCTTGTGACTCTTAGCCCAAACCCAGTTTTCCCACAATAAGCACAGGCTTTATATGCTTCATACTACCTTCCAAAAAATACGCAATGGCTTTGCCTACCTACTCAAGGGACCAACTCAGACATTTTCCTAGACATATCCATTTCCAAGCCCCACGAGACAGTATGTGATCCAGACCATTTTTTGACATGGATTGTTCAATCAAAGTGACCAAGAATCAGACTTTTTAGGCCCCTACCCCCTTCTACAGGTATACACACCTCATCATATCTACATTTCCTCCACCAAACAAACCCCCCACCCCGCGCTAACAAAAGTTTCCTGAAGCACAACCCATGCTGGGAATGAAATGCACATAATTCTTGAGAAACCCCAACAACCCGACCCCATGATTAGCTGATTTAACATACCTGATTATTTACTCTAGTAGGCTCTGTGAGCTCACCAGCACCCATTCTATGCTTTTCATATTCAAGTAGAGCCTGCAGAAAGTTACAATCAGGAACTATAAACACATAAAAGTAAGTAAACAAAAAGGTCAAGAACTAATTAATGTACAGGAAGTGGATCGAAAGTAGTAACCTTCTCATAAAATATTCGGAAAGTCCAAGAGACAGTAGTGCAGGTCCTGGGCAAGTGAAACCATAACAGACATATCAGCTATGGCATTGAAAAACAAAAAAGAAAGAAAGAAACCATCCCAAATAGTCTCCCTGAGAAAAAACCAGAAAAGGAACATAATTTTGGGTGGGTGGGGAAGTGGCCAACAGCTAAACTAAGAATTATACTCTCTTGCACTTGCATGTTCTTTCTCTTCCTTCCCATCTTTTTCCTTTTACCCATAGAGAACTGCAGTTTTCATTTCTTTTTGGTCATGAAAAGTTCAAACTGGCTAGAAATGGCATCAACCAATCAAACATTTTTCCCCCTTACTTCGGTGGATTGAATGATTGTCCCACTTGACGCCACAACTTGCATGAAGTCACCTACGAATGCCAACAGAAAGACATCAGACCTGTAATTCTATCATAGCAGTGATAAGTATAAATTGAAAAGCAGGTGAAATGGTTTCATCCAAGTGAATCATGCACGTATGTATGTGAACAGAGGGGGGGGGGGTTGAAACCTGGGTTCTGTTGTTAGCAAACTACTGCATACAGTCCTTTGAGACAATGAAATGTGCAAAATACACCATAAATTTTCGAATAATGCACACACTTCTACATCTGATCTTGAGGGATTATTCTTCAAATTTTTCAGAGAAAAAAAAATGTAAGGCTTAGCCAAAAAAAGGCCCCCCAGAGACAATAAATAATTGGAATACAATGAAACATAAACCAGGCAAACCTGCTCATAGCCACCAAGTTTGATCACAGCTCTCCATAGCCTACATACGATAAAGAACCATGATTTACGCCACAAAGTTAGAAAAGGTTCTTTACTGAAACCTATTGGCCAATTGCTGAGCACTCACTTGAGCAAATTCAATTCCTTTTGATAAAACTTTGGGGGCTTGAATTCCAAGCTCTTCTCCTTACAGAAATTTTCTACTTCCATCATGAATGCTGCCTGGTCTTCCTCTGTTCCTGAATCATCACCCTCATCCCAATATGCCGCTGAGAGAAATGACTGCTCTGAGCCCTTCATATGAAATTCATGCTCTACGTCCAGCTTGGGTTTTGTTACCAGGTCCTTAACCTCTCTGTTTGGAGACAGCTCCTTGTTGCTCATCCCAACATTCAAGTCATGACCTTTCTGATCATCTTTGGCCTCCATCTCCATAGACCTCTCATGGGATGCACTGGGAAGTTTCTGATTGGAATGATTTAAATCATTACCACCTGTTTCTTCAATGAACTCCCCTTTATTATCGTTGTCGGGCTCTATTTCCATAGACCTCTTAGGGGGTGAATCAGGTTCCCGCCTACTTGAATAGATTATATCGCTGACCTCAGTTTCAGCATTGCCATGTGCCACTTCATTTGCAGCCATACTAGTATCATTCGCGTTTTTAAGGGCAGAAGAAGCAGAATCAACTTGACCTGGGTTTTCAACAGGAACAACATCAGGAGCTTTGCCATCAACGTAGTTCTCGATCTTCGAATCCACAATTAGAACCTGGGCGGGGTTTGGTCCTTTCTCATCGTCGTCGAGTTGTGTATGCGTATGGGTCGTCGGACTGTTATCCCTATCCTCCCCAACACATTTACCCGTTTCCTCGTTATCGTTCATATCTCTCTTTCTTTTTCTTCGCTTTTACTTCCTTTAAAGGGACTGGTTTCGCTTATGGCAGAACAGAAGCCTGCACAATTTAAAAGGCTCAGCAAGACTACCCAAATACTCCCATCACACCCTGATGACAGGCAGCCTTAAAACATGTAAATGAGAGAGGCTAACAAAAATAGAACAGTTATGTTTTCATTTTTAGAAGTAAAGTATTACAAGGGCTTTAGAGCAGATGAGAAAGAAAGGGTAGGAAAGCAAAGCAAAAACACAAAACATATAAAAGCTGCAAATATGAAAAAATAGAACATTTGCACAAGAAGATAAAAAGAAATGCCGAGGAAGAACAAGAAGAAGGAGAAGAAGACTCTACTTAATGCCTGGGGGCTGCGAGTCTTAAGGCAGTTTTTGTAACGCTATTGCACCCAAAGTTGGTACCAGGATTTCACGCTAGGAAGAACGCTAGCTGTCAGCAGATTTGCTCACCCGCCTCAGCCTCTGCTCGCTGCTCTCTCCACCCTCAGCTCTCGGCCGGCATTTAGTGTGTACCCAAAAAGCGGAGCAACTAGCAAAGAAAAAGTCATGCGCGTGTTACAAAATCTCAGTCCTACCAGTCAGCTACCACTGCTGTAGCTTTTTGGTTAGCCGTTGCATAGATATCTTCCCCTTTTCAGTTTTCATCCTCTCATCGTCAGAACTCAAACGTAACCTTTTTTCTTTCCTATTTTCTTTCCAATGGACCTATTCCAAACAAAATTAAAGAAAACAAGTGGCTCAGAAAACAAAAAACAAATGTCTCACTCCACGTGTCATACTATCTGATGGGCCTTTCTTTTGGTCCATAAGCAGCAGCCAAGTTGCCAACCCGAGTTTCCTCTTTTGGGGTTCAATCTGCAACTAAATAGCCCAGCAAAATCCGCCTTTGAGTAAAAAGAAAATGCTCAAGAGAGAAACAAAAAAAAAAGGAAAGAAATAAGTAATATATGAGGCTGTAAAAAAAATCTTAAAATTAATCATCTCAAATTTAAATTAGCATAATCTTCATTTGGATGACTAGTAATTATGACCATAAAAAGTAACATCTAACCAATCATTAGATGATAAATTGATTGACCAATCAATAAACTCGGAAAAAATAAATAAAATCATAAAAAATATTTTAGGTATAGAAAAGACAAATGGGTTTGGTAAATTATAACGGTATTTAATAATAAAGCAAAAGTAATTTTATTGTTATTAGTGAATAAATCATAACTTTTTTTCAATGATAGGAAGTTATTAATTTGATGCTTTCATTACTAGCGATAAAAGTAAGTAACATTTCAGTGATATAGAAATAATATTATTAAAAAGAAATCGACGGATCAATTAATGAACTAACTTACTCGGATAAACAGATTTAGTAAATTGATGAAGGAGAAAAGTTTCTTTACTACAAAAGTTCATAACTAGAAGCTAATATATAGCTAATATATAGTGAGGCAATAGTAGGCCCATTTGAGGTGTCATGTGTCTTTCAGTGATAGAAGGTTCATAAAAAGAACCTTTCATAGAAACTTTACAGGAAATAGTGGCCCACGTGAACAACTATAATTATCAAAGCCAATGAAAGACCTAAAAGTATAAGGAAAGGATAAATCTGAATTATCTGATAGAGTCAGCGTCTGGTGAAAGATTAGATGAGACGAATAAGATATAAAGATGCCAAGAGCTAGATGACAAGAAAGGCCTAGGGCCTAACAAGCCTCAGACTCAAGAGGAAGAAAGAGATATAGGGGAGCAAGGAAGAAGCGAGAAGGTACTCGCTCTTTCTCACTTATAATCGAACCAGTAAACAAAATATATGTATATATCGGAGAAATCCCTCTATGGGGAGGACCTCAAGTCCTAGTCTATTATTTATTTGCTTGTAGGAGAAAGGAAGGACCGTTTGAGCCTTTCAACCCGTCTCAAGCGTTGGACCTCAAACTCAACTCTCTCAAACTCCTAATCTAGTAGACTTTATGATAGACCGGTTAAATTTGGTTTCATCATAAATCATATCGGTTTTCACAATAAAGCACTAAAAGCAAATCTCTTAATAATTTTTGCTATGATTAAAAAGAAAAAAAAAAGTCTCATTCTAGTGTTACATAACTGCAACTATAATAGAATATATATGCAATAATGTTTTTTTACAGTCATATGTTGGAAATCATTCACAAAAAATAGAAGTAGCTGAGCTGTAATGATTAAAAAAGAAAAAAAGAAAAAAAGAAAAAGAAGTAGAAGATAGTGATAGTAATCGAACGGTGGATAAGCGTTTACAAATAAGAAGGAAAAAGTAGCGGATCAAGTGTAAAGAGAGGGAGGTGGAATAGAGTACGAAGAACCTACCCACCATTTAAATCCCAAGTCCGACTTTGGATTGTCAGCTCCCTCTCCCTCTCTTTCTCTCACTGCGCCCATTTCAGTTAGTTTTTTTAATCTCTATTTTTTGGGGGGGGAGAACAGACCCTCCCCAATTCCTAATCAAACCCACTCCTGACCGATTCTAGGGTTTCTCTTTGTTTCTCCACAGGAACCCTAGAAAAAGCAGCAATCTTTTCTTCCTGCACTGTCACACATTTTTGTCCCTGTCCAAACCCACAACAAGTACAAGAAAAGGCACTTTTTTTCCTTATTTTCTACTGGGCTCTCGCGTTGTTGTCGTTTATGTTGCAGTAATAGTTTGGGGAGAGAGATGCTTTTGGCTGAAGATGGAGCTGGAGCTCGCCCTCTCTCAATGACTGTTGTACAATTACGCCTGTGAGGGTCAGTGGTACTTCTTGTTTCCATTAATTTTTTACCCCTTTAGCTAGTCTTGAAATTTCTATTGCTACATGGCTTTTTCCACTACAACTGTTTAGAGACTGAATACATACGGAACAGTACTATAAATAGAAAGCATATAGCAATTCACACGGTGGGCTTGAATTGAGCTCCTTCAAGTCCTCACATGGATAACGAGATTCTCGAATTTGATATTGGGTTGGGAGGAGGAGGCGGTGGTGTTGGCGAACGAGATGTTGATGATGATGGCCTGGACATTGATGATGATGAAATGGCTGATAGCCCATCTCCCACCAGTGGTGGCGCTGGAGGTGGTGCTGCAGGCAGCGGTGAAATTTACCTTCCTGAGGGGGACCTCTTGGACCTTGAACCTTATGAAGGCATGGAGTTCGAGTCTGAAGAGGCTGCCAAGGCCTTTTATAATTCCTATGCTCGCCGTGTTGGCTTCAGTACCCGTGTCAGCTCCTCCAGGCGTTCCAGGCGGGATGGAGCCATTATACAGAGGCAATTCGTTTGTGCTAAGGAGGGCTTCCGCAACTTGAATGAGAAGCGCACAAAAGACAGAGAAATTAAACGCCCCCGGATCATCACTAGAGTAGGCTGCAAAGCATCCTTGTCTGCCAAGATGCAGGACTCAGGGAAATGGGTTGTGTCTGGGTTTGTCAGGGGACACAACCATGAGCTGGTTCCACCCGATCAGGTGCATTGCCTTCGCTCTCACAGGCAAATCTCCGGCCCTGCCAAGACCTTGATTGATACCTTGCAAGCTGCTGGAATGGGTCCCCGGAGGATTATGTCAGCCCTAGTAAAAGAGTATGGTGGGATAAGCAAAGTGGGTTTTACAGAGGTCGACTGTAGAAATTACATGAGAAATAACCGCCAGAGGAGCTTAGAAGGGGACATTCAACTCGTTCTGGATTATTTGCGGCAAATGCACGCAGAGAACCCCAATTTCTTTTATGCCGTGCAGGGTGACGAGGATCAGTCTATGAGCAATGTCTTCTGGGCTGATCCAAAGGCAAGGTTGAACTATACTTACTTTGGTGATACTGTCACATTCGACACTACCTATAGGTCCAATAGGTATCGTTTGCCCTTTGCACCTTTCACCGGGATAAACCATCATGGACAGCCTGTTTTGTTTGGTTGTGCTTTTCTAATCAACGAGTCTGAAGCATCTTTTGTGTGGCTTTTTAAGACGTGGCTTATGGCTATGTCTGGTCGACCTCCAGTGTCAATAACAACTGATCATGATTTGGTGATACGTATAGCCGTCACTCAGGTCTTTCCAGAGACCCGCCACCGTTTCTGCAAATGGCACATCTTCAAAAAATGCCAGGAGAAGTTGTCCCATGTGTTTCTTAAACACCCTAGTTTTGAAGCCGACTTTCGTAAATGTGTTAACTTGACTGAGTCAATTGAGGAATTTGAGTCTTGCTGGCTGTCGCTTGTTGATGGATACAATCTTAGGGATCATGAGTGGCTTCAAACAATATACTCTGCTCGCAGGCAATGGGTGCCTGTTTATCTGCGGGATACTTTCTTTGCAGAGATGTCCATAACCCAGCGAAGCGACAGTATGAATTCATACTTTGATGGGTATGTGAATGCCTCAACAAATCTGAACCAGTTCTTTAAGCTGTATGAGAAAGCTCTAGAGAGTCGTAATGAAAAAGAGGTGAAAGCAGATTATGATACTATGAACACCGCTCCAGTTTTGAAGACCCCTTCTCCCATGGAGAAACAAGCATCTGAGCTTTACACGAGAAAACTATTCGTGAGGTTTCAAGAGGAGCTAGTTGGAACTCTAACACTCATGGCAACGAAGACTGAGGATGATGGGGAGGTCATCACATATCAAGTGGCAAAGTTTGGTGAGGATCATAAAGCAAATTATGTAAAGTTCAATGTTTTGGAGATGAAAGCAACTTGTAGTTGCCAGATGTTTGAGTTTTCAGGTCTTCTTTGCAGACATGTATTGGGAGTTTTTAGAGTTACCAACGTGCTTACTCTCCCATCTCACTATGTGTTGAAACGATGGACAAGAAATGCCAGGAGCAGTGTTATACTAGAAGAACGCGCTAGTATTGTATATACGAATTATCTAGAATCTCACACCGTCCGATATAATACTCTACGTCATGAAGCTTTTAAATTTGTAGATGAAGGGGTGAAGTCTCTGGAAACTTATGATGTGGCGAGGGATGCTTTGCAACTGGCTGCAAAAAAAGTTGCTCATGAAATAAAGAGCGAGGGAAGAATATCCCTGGCTAATGGGCGTGTTAGGCGGAACTTGGCGAGCGGTGTAAGTCGTGCAAATTCTACCAGTGATAATCTTGAAAGGAACTCCAGAGAACACATATCTGAGGTCTGGATCATTTTCTTTTTCCTCTGTCCTTTGCTTCATTTATCTCCTTACACTTGCCTGTAAATATGTAATCTGATATTTTCGATTTGCATATGATCTCTTAAATTTGAGTAAATCCTGTTTTGTGTTTACCTTCCTCCTCTTTTGGACTACCTTGAGTTGTGTGGTGAATCACTCAGTTTCATCATGTTTGTTATAAACATGACGAACTAATTGCCGGGTGTCTTACAACAACTCAATGAATCTGTTATGAAAATCCGGCGACTAATGTCTCTGTCTGCATCGTTTGAGATGGAAGATGTCCCAATATATGTTGTATTTAGGAAGACCACCCTGCCCTAACTACATATGTATGGGCTATATGAAGTCAGGCATACATGCTGGTTAAAAGAGGTTCTCAGAGCTAATCATTGGATCCTCTAAATTTTAACTGGCTCGTTTATGATCTCAGCTATATCGGGTGAACCTTCAATGTTAGTTTTCTAACTTTTTATGATGGGCACTTACGTTCAATTTCAATAGAATATCACAACGACAACAAAAAACATGGTATTTCCGATATAGTTGTTCTTCTGAAGATTGCATAGGAAACACTCCTTGAGCGCAATCTTTTGTTGAAATCTAAGATTCTGCCACTTTTATAATTTCTTTTGCTTTTCAATCAGGAATGTTCTTTTCTAGTGTATTCCTATTGGATGGGAAACGATGGAATTTTCCTCCTAATTCCATCGTGTTTCATATATTTTGGCCATTACTGTAGTTTTATTTACTTGGAACCTGGAACAGAGAACTCATACAGTTCACTCCAATAAATTTTGGTTTGCCTATACTCTCCTTGTGGTTCAACTGACATTCCAATGTGACAATGCTTCTCCCAGCTCTCCGTATATACTGGCCACGTCTGTTGTTCCCTGTTTTATCATGGTTTTTCACATGCAGGATGATGTGGACAAGAAAATCCGAGAACTTACTAGTGAAGTGGAGTCTGCAAATCGGAAATGCGAGGTTTATCGGGCTAACCTGCTTTCAGTTCTAAAAGATATAGAAGATCACAAGCTGCAGTTGTCGATTAAAGTGCAAAACATAAAGATTAGTATGAAAGATGGCCTCTAAAGGTGGCATACTGTTATATATATAGTCATGTAGATTTTTAGCTTTCTTTAGTCTGGGTCTCTGCCACTCTGGGATGCTCCGCCAACTTTTGGATGGTGTAGAGGTTGGATAGTTTTGGATGTCAGATTGTGTTATACAGTCCGGTATATTTCACGTCTCTAGTTGTGCATTTCAATAAATTCAAAAGTATACTTGATTGATTGGAAGCCTAGTTGTGGCCTTGTGAGTTGTGTCTGGTTCATGTAGAAAAGTAATTCTGGAATCTGGACCATCGAAGGAAAGTATGTAAATTGACAAAAGTGCAGAAAAACATGCCGTGTTCACGTCACGCGTCTTGGTTGCAGATTTGGGTTATCAAGTGGCTTGACATTTCACCATGTAAATGCTTTCCTGCTGGATTTAACATCTTTTCCCCCTTTAATGGAGTTGGGTAACTGTACATAAAGTTTCTTGTTTTTTTTCTTTTTCTTTTTGCCTTTTGGAGTTTGGAACAGTTTGAACTGTCTTTTACTTGGTATTGGGTTTTATCCTCCAAGTTTGTAATTATGACCTTGCAGAGGGCAAATGAAGAAATGTAGAACTCGGGCGATGTTCGGTTTTAGAAAAAAGACAGGATTCGAATCATGGGGCTTTTATATTCGGCGAGTAGCTAAAAAATTTTTTTGATGACGAGGAAATTTCCCAAAGTCGGACCCTTTTGGCCCAACCTTGAAGTACAAACTCCAACCCCCTGGACCGACTCCACAACCCAGGGAGCGGGTAAGTCAAGGGCGATAATGAGAGTGTTGGAGCTCGAACTTGGGACATGTTAGAACTCAAGCCGAAGCCTTACCATCACACCAAACCCTTGGGGTAAGTAGCTAAAAAAATTGAGGACTCGTTTTTTTGTTTTATTTTTTTTAGACCCCTGTTGTCACCTGAGCATTTAGTAAAAGTTCAGATTTCATTTTGTCGTTTAGTTTTTTTAAAAAAAATATCTTTTAAATATTCAAATTTTAATAAAAAATAATACATTCGAAATATAAAAAAAATAACTTTAAATATCATCATTATTTTTTTACATCTCAATAACTTCTACACAAACACCAATACAACTCTAATATCACCTAAAAATTTTCAAAACACTTCAAATCCTACAAAAACTTCAAACCGAACGTAACCTTGATCTCCAAAGGTCAATGAGATAACCTGAAATCTTCAACCTCTCTTCAGTTGCAGAAAAGGAGCGTTGTCTAGTTGATTTCCAAACAGCAATCGAACTGCAACACAGAATATAAGCCCGTTATACATTAGACAACAATCGAACTGCAACACGGAACGTTGTCTATTATTTGATAATAGCACGTGATAGGACATTTAAACCTTTCGGCTTGTTTGGAAATGGTTTATGGTTTTAGTTTTGATTTTGGTTTTGGGTTTGGGTTTACCTTTTAAATTTCAAATTTCAAATTTTAGTATTTTAATATTGTTTTGTTGTAAAGGGTTATTTGGTTGTTTAAGATTCGGAATGATTTATATTTTAATTAAATTAAATAATATTAAATTATAGTTGTTAAGATATTTTAAAAAAATGATTCTAAAAAAAATATATAATTCAAAAAATTAGTAGAAAATAGTTTCATAAATATAAAAATTATAAAAATAGATAAAATATATAATTCATAAAAATTAAAAGACAAAAAATCGTGCAAAATTTATAAAAAAAAGAAAATTTTACAAAAATAATAAATAAATAAATTTCAAAAATAAAAACTTAACAATAATTAGCAAATATAATCTTTATCAAAATTATTAAAAAAAAGTAAATAGAAAATAGAGAAAATAGAAAAATACTTTTGGAAATTGTGTAAAATAAATAAATAGAAAATTAATTTACTAAAAGTATTTCTTGATATGTGAAAGTCATAGCTTATGCCTATTAATAGCAGGATAAAAGGGGCGTCGTGTCTTTGCCTGATTCCTGATATCTTTCGCGAGGTTGAACTGGATGGAATTGTCGGAATGCCCGGTGTGCGACGTGTGCCTCGACACCTATGACGGAGGTTGCACAATCCCTTGCATGCTGGCGTGTGGGCATACAGCCTGCGAGGCCTGCCTGGGAACTTGACCCAGAGGTTCCCTCAGACCGTCGCTACCCTACGTGTAATCAACTCGTCAAGTTTCCAACCTAAAGATCCTCGGCTCTACCCAAGAGCATCGACCTCCTCTGTCTCTGTAACGCTAAAAACACTGGGCCTAAATCCTGAATTGAAATTCACAAACATTCATCAAATTACGATGAGAACCATCAATTCTATTCTCTCTAGCTTGCTCTATATAAGTCTTTTTTTGTATTTTTGTAATTTTTCAGATTTTGTAAATTAATTTCCTATTTTTTTATTTTACTAAATTTCCAAAAGTATTTTTATCTTTTTTTTTAAAAAAAAATTATAGACATTTATACACTTTTGTAACTATTTTGAAAATACTTTTATTGTTTTCTCTATTGTTTTATTTATATTTTTGTAATAATTTTGATAATTATTTATATTTGCTAATTATTTTTAATTTATTTTTTATTATTTCTGCAAAAATTTATTTGTTTTATAAATTTTGCACGATTTTTTTCTTTGCCTTTTAATTTTTATGACTATTTTTTATTAGTTTCATATTTTATCTATTTTTATAATTTTTGATATTTATGGAACTATTTTCAACTCATTTTTTGAATTATATATTTTTCCTGATTTTTTAAAAATCATTTTTCATTTTCATTTTATTTTTTGAATAACATAATAACTATAAATTAATATTATTTAATTTAATTAAAATATAAATCATTCCAAATCTTAAACAACCAAACAAACACTTGTAACAAATAATATTTAAATGTTAAAAATTAAAAATTAAACCCAAAACCAAAACTATAATCATAACCCATTTCCAAACAAGCCTTTTTATGTCTAGTGGATTACAAAAGGTGGTTTCAGAGAGGTCCCGCCTCGACTGTCTGGAATGGACTCAGATTCGGAGCTGCTACTGACTTCAATAAGGCAAAAGATGTACCTCGTTATTCTGATGACGGCTTAAGAGTAGTTTTATATAAGTAAAATTTACATTTTAGTCCTTAGTTTTACACTATTTTACGCTTTAGTCATTGAGTTTTAAATTTCAAATCTAAATTCCTTTAGTTTATATTTTTTTACAAAATGATCATTCTGTCAGGGATCCGTTTGTTTTCTTAACGGAAGGGTCGCATCAGCTGACAACTCAGCAGCTGATGTGGTAATAGAAATTGACAGTTTAGTCTTTAAATTTTAGGTCGTTTTATTTTTTAGTCCTTAGGTTTAATTTTTTAAAATTTTAGTCTACCAGGTTATATTTTTTTGATTAAATGATTCTTCCATAAAAAATTATTGTTCAAATTTTGAAATACGGTCTTGAATATTAAATAATAACATGTTATTTTTAATTTTGACAATTTTAATGGACCTCAGCTGTCTGGAATAGACTCAGATTCGGAGCTGCTACTGACTTCAATAAAGCAAAAGATGTACATCATTATTCTGATGACGGCCTTATTACATCATTATTCTGATGACGGCTTAAGGGTAGTTTTATATAAACGTGCTTATTGTGCAGGGATTGATTCGATCTTTTTTATATGCCCTTGCAAAAGGCCGTCTTTGAACTCTTTTTTGTAAGACCAATATCTACTCCTTTTTTAAGTATATTGAAGAAGAAAAAAAGTTGTCATCCAAAGGAGAACCGAAAGCTTCCAGAAAGACTCTTCGTCCACACCCATTATTCCTTTCGGCGCGTTCTGGCGCGTGAAGCTCCCCCAGCAGCTGGGCCTTGGGGGAGCGGTGTCTCTGACGACGTAATGGCCTTGGCGACTCTTGACGTTGGTGAGGTTGCTCACGTTGGTGAGGCTGTGGCAGATGCAACGCAAGGCCCCCTGTTGGGATCTAGCGTCTTGGAGACCCCGGAGTCACAGATGGGGGTACCAGAGAAGATTGTAGTGGAGTCATGTGATGAGGACACTGATGTTGAGATTTCTAAGGGTGATCAAGTGAGGAGTTTTGAGCCATCGTGCCATCCCCGGAGTAGACGTTGGTTGGAATTAGAAGCTGAGAACATACGGTTGAGGGAGGAGTTGGAGGTTCTCCGCAGCAGCCATAAGGTGAGACAGGTGAGTCGAGCCCGGTCAGGAAGAAGGGGTCGCGGACGGTCGGGCCGACCTAGCTCCAAGCAACCCCCTGCGCACCCTGTACAGCGTCCTTTTGGAGATCCAACAAATGATCCTGAAAAGAAGCAACCGGAGGAGAGGAGGACTTATGCGGCCATGGCGGCTGGTCATAAAGCACCCACACTGCCTCGAGCTAGCCTTATGAAATTGAGTTATGTTCCACCATCGCTTGAGGACGGGAAGGTGGTTGTTAAACCACACGAGGGACTTAGGGAAAAAGGCTGCAAAGATTGGGAATTTACATTGGTGGGGCATTTTATTGGTCAGAAACTTAGCTACCTCACAGTTAACTCTATTGCTAGGAAATTGTGGGGGGCTGATGGACTAACAGATGTTCTGTCGACTGAGAATGAGTTTTTCTTCCTTAAATTTACCAGTGAGGCAGCAGTGGAAAAAAATTATAGAGGGAGGGCCATGGCACATGGTTAATCGACCTTTCTTCTTGAGAAGATGGCAGCCCAACTTGTCGCTCCTGAAACAAGAGTTGCAAAAACTCCCTTTATGGGTGAAGTTGAGAGGGGTGCCTTTAGAGTATTGGACTGATGAAGGGTTGAGTATGGTAGCTAGTGGAGTTGGGAGACCCCTCTATACTGATCGGCGAACCATGGAAAAGACAAGAATAGACTTCGCGCGAATTTGCATTGAGATGGATGCATCTAAAGAACCTGTGACGGAATTTGCGATTCAGGAAATGGATGGCCACTCTTTTACGGTGTATGTTGACTACGATTGGATGCCTGAAAGGTGTATAACATGTGATTGCTTTGGCCACGCTCTTGCCTCTTGCCCCAAACGACGCAATGTTACCCAACCAGAGGAGAAGAGGCCATCACCTGAGGAGTGGACAGAAGTTCCGCTGAAGAACAAAGGCAAGACAGTAGCGGCCACCCATTTGGAGTCTACGAAGAAGTTGGAGGGTTTGGACAAGCTGGGTATGGCTGACTTACCAGCAGGAAGGGTTTCAACACCAAACAATGCGTTGGTTCCACTCTCTATGGATGGGGTATTGAGTATTGAAGAACCTGACTCCTCGCCGATCCTGAGCAACAATTTAGCCAACTTGGCAAAGGATTCACTCAGCAAAGATGTCACTGGTCGACCACCTAGCAGGGCTCGCAAAAAAAGCCCTAACTCCTCAGGCAGGAGGAAGAAATAGGTGCTCTTTTTCTGTGTATTGTTCCCTTTTTTTGTGTATTTTTATGCTGTTTAGTTGCTGGAATATACGGGGTCTAAATGACCCTCTAAAACAAAGTGAACTTCATAATTTCATCACTCAAAAGGATGTTTCATTTATGGGTATTGTTGAGACAAAAGTTAGAGATGAAAATATCAACTCAGTGTGCAATTTTGTGGCGAAATCTTGGTCGTTTGAAACTAATTTTGGTGTTGCTACTGGTGGTCGAATCCTGATTATGTGGAATTCTGATGTGCTGGATGTTCGGTTCCTCTGTAGGACTGACCAAATTATTCATTGTGAAGTGTGTGATAGAATTAATGAC
Organism: Myrica gale; assembly: GCA_963930655.1. Classification (NCBI taxonomy): domain Eukaryota; kingdom Viridiplantae; phylum Streptophyta; class Magnoliopsida; order Fagales; family Myricaceae; genus Myrica; species Myrica gale. Next base: position 6,578,321 of record OZ005606.1, on the reverse strand, counting down.
TGGAAGTGCTTGATTTCTGTGGTGTATGCTGTGAATAACCCCGAAGGTAGGAAGGGTCTATGGGATTCTATATCTCATCTTTCCCAAGATGATACTCCCTGGATGTTGATGGGGGATTTTAATGTGATACGCTCTCCTACTGAAAATATGGGGGGCTCAGATAACTGGCCTCAATGGATGAATGATTTAGATAACTGCCTGTGCGAAAATGGGCTAGAGGACTTGAAGTTCACGGGGCAGGTTTTCACTTGGTATAACAAACAAAAAGCCTCTCCCATCATGCGCAAATTAGATAGAGTTGTTGTGAACCGGAGTTGGGAGGATTTGTTCACTGCATCTGAGGCTGTTTTTCTTCCTTCGGGTATTTCTGACCACTCACCCATGGTGGTCCGGTTGAAAGTCCTGCCGAAATACCCACGAACCTTCGCCTTTTTTAACATTGGTGTGATCACCCGGAGTACATGAATCTGGTTGCAGAGGTCTGGCAGCAGGAAGTCTCTGGCACTCCCATGTTCCAGCTTTATACAAAGTTGAAATTGCTGAAACGGGAGCTCAAAAAGTTCAATAAAACTCATTTCTCCAATTTATCCAATCGAGTGCAGGAGGCTAAGCATGCGCTTCATGAAGTCCAGGTAGAGATGCAGAGGTCTCCCTCTGCTGGTGTGCTGCAACAGGAGACAGCTTTGACTAAGGAGTATGTTAGACTGCGGCGAGATGAGGCGTCTCTCCTTCGCCAAAAATCCAGAATTCAATGGCTCAACTTGGGGGATCAAAACTCCAAATTTTTCTTCAATGCAGTTAAGAGTTTTCAAAGCAAGAGCAGACTGCGATCCATTTCTCTTGATGATGGCTCTCATACTAGTGACCCTGAACTTATCAAGGCTACTGTGGTTGGATTTTATTCTAGACTTTGGAGTAAACCTAGACATAAGCGTCCTATTGACAGAGCAATAGTGGAGAAATCTTGCAAGCATAAAATTTCATTGGATCAGCAAATACGGCTGCAGCAGGATGTGTCTGCAGCAGAGATTAAGGCTGCTCTATTTTCCATCAAGGATGATAAGGCACCCGGCCCTGATGGGTTTAACTCTGTATTTTTTAAAAGAACATGGAGCATTGTTGGGGATTCTGTTATTAACGCTGTGAGGTCTTTCTTTGAAGCTGGGAGTCTCCTCAAGGAAGTAAATTGTACAGCTGTGTCCCTAATCCCTAAAATTCCTAATGCCTCCTCCCCCAAGGATTTCCGCCCTATATCCTGTTGTAACACCATATACAAGTGCATCAGTAAGGTTTTGGCGAAGAGAATGAGCGCAATTATGAATATACTTGTGGGAGCTAACCAAACAGCGTTCATAGGTGGGCGGCGTATTGCAGACAATATTTTATTAGCACAGGAGCTCTTCCGGAACTACCATAGAAATTCGGGGACCCCTCGATGTGGGATAAAAGTGGATTTAATGAAGGCATATGACCATGTCAGATGGGACTTTCTCCTTGTGGCTCTCAGTGTCTTTGGTTTTCCCCCTCGTTTTGTTCGCTGGATTGAGGAATGTATATCTACAGCAAGGTTCTCCATCAAGATAAATGGCGCTCTCTGTGGGTTTTTTCCAGGTGAGAGAGGACTTCGGCAAGGGGACCCCTTGTCCCCATATTTGTTTGCCTTGGTTATGGAGATTTTCTCAGGACTGCTGGGAAACATGACTGCTGATCCAGCTTTTGAATATCATTGGCGTTGTAAGAAAACGAATTTGACGCACTTATGTTTTGCTGATGACTTGCTCCTTTTCTCCAAAGGGACCGCTGAATCGGTGTCTCTTCTCCATGGATGCCTCCACCAGTTCGGTTTGCTCTCTGGGCTCATTCCGAATCCAGGTAAAAGTCAAGTTTTCTTGTGTGGAACCAGTCAGCTAGTGGGAAACCAGATCTGCAATACGTTGGGATTTTCAGTGGGTGAACTTCCTATCAGATATCTGGGCGTACCGCTAATCTCTACCCGTCTTCGGAGTGTTAACTGTCAGGTGTTGGCAGATAGAATTTTAACACGTGCTAAAAGTTGGACTAACAAGTGTTTGTCCTACGCTGGTAGACTCCAGCTGATTACGTCTATTCTCTTTGCGATCCAAACTTTTTGGACTGCTCATTTTATACTACCAAGAGCCACTATTTTACGAATAGAAAGGATTCTTCGCCAGTTCCTTTGGAAGGGAAGTGAACTGAAAAATGGAGGAGCTAAAGTGGCGTGGAGGACACTGTGTAGGCCTAAGCAACATGGGGGACTTGGGATCCCCAACCTGACTCTATGGAACCAGGCATGTATTCTTAAGCATCTTTGGCACCTCTTACATGACCCAGTTGACTCTATATGGGCGGAGTGGGTTCGGAGGAACTTGCTTAAGGGGCAATCTCTCTGGGTTATCAACATCCGCTCTGATTCTTCTTGGAGCTGGCTCAATATTCTCAACCTCCGCAACCTGGCAAGGGAGAGGATAAAATCTATTATTGGGAATGGGGAGAGCATATCGCTGTGGTATGATGACTGGCATCCAATTGGGCCTCTTTTTCAGCAATTTCCTCATTCTGCTATTATTTCTTCGGAGCTAGGTCCTCATGCCATGGTCAAGGATATAATCTCTGGAGCTCACTGGCATTGGCCGGAGTCTGACCTTTGGAGGGAAGTTGAGGGCCACACTCCTGCCCACTTTCGGCCTTGGCCAAATAGACTCGATCGAAGGCTATGGCTTCCAAGCCCTAATGGTAACTTCTCTGTTGCTGCTACTCTCTATTCTCTTGCTCAGCTACTACCCACGGCTGCGTGGCATGATCTTCTATGGGGCCCAAACCATGTACCACGATTTTCCTTCATCTCTTGGCTGGTTCTCTATGAGAGACTAGCAACTAAGAGCCTTTTATTTTCGAGAGGTCTGCATAGCGACTTGGAGTGTTTTTTATGCAGGGGTGGACCTGAAGATGTTGACCATCTTTTTTTTCAGTGTCCCTTCTCCCACCGTATTTGGGTTCTCCTTTTGGATCGATGTGGCATGCCCAGGCACTTATCAAAATGGAAGGATGTTGTGGACTGGATGGTAAGGAAAATTAAGGGTAAAACCTTGTTGGCCCGAATTATGAGGGTTGTACTAACTGCCGCCATCTACTTCATCTGGAAGGAAAGAAACCAACGCCTTTTTCGGAAGGAATCAAGGCGGCTGGTGCATGTGTTTAATGATATCACCACTACTGTTGTCGCTAGAGGGAATTTCCTTAAGGGAATGAGAAGGACAGAGTATAATAGGCAGCTTGCTGATCGATGGCACCTTTCTGACCACATTTTCGCCATTTAATTTGTTTGTTGTTGGTTTTTGTTGTTTCACTGAGTTGATACAATCTGCCCTGCTCTGCGGGATGATTTTTGCTCTGTAAGGGCTATGCCCTCTTTTGTTCTGCTCGTTGGGGAATCTATACACTTACCAGTTACCCAAAAAAAATATCTACTCCTTTTTGCCACTACGAATATTCTCATTCAAAATAACCTGTTATCTTTTATTTGGAAAAAGAGAAACAGAGAAAAGTCAAATCAATGGCTTCCGAAATTTTTAATTCTTCATTGAAAAGTATTCAGAAGTTTCAGATTCCTCAGCAAGCATCTCGACCTTATTTTCCTTTGTTTTATTTTTGACTTACCCTGATCTATGAAACTGCTGGGATTGTCCCCGGGAGTTATTGACAATGAAAGCTAGTCTCAATTAAACCAGTGGTCTAACATGTAATTTGTGTCATCGCATTAGTTAGAAGGCAAATAAGTAAAGCCAACTCTAATTCTCCACGGCATTAGATTCTGCAAATGCTTTTCTCTGTCTCTTACTCAATCCCCCCTGACCTTAATTGTGGTGTCAGAGTAACCAAAAGTTATTCTACGTGTAGAACTTAAGCAAAGTATCTTCGCATGCAGGGGACCGTTGCAAAATCCCTTTAAGTTAATTGCTATTCAAAAGCAAGCCAAATAAAACTTGTCATCTTCCTCCACTTCCTCCATATAAACAAACAGTCCCATTTCCCTGTGCTATATCGGGCGAGCTAAGAAGTTGAGCGAAAGAAAAGAAAAGGAAAAAAAAAACTCATGAAGATCGACAAAGAGATTTCTCACCCGATTCATCCACAGCACAAGCTAAAGCTCGAATATACAGAGATCCCTTTCAACTGTGATGGGTGCAAAGAAGCTGGTATTGGCTTCCAGTACAAATGCCTGCAATGCGAGTTTCATTTGCACAAGGCATGTGCTGTGGCACCTCCCAGCATTTATCATTCTTTCTACAACAGGTGTGAATTCCAATTTTTGTATGCTCCACCGGGTCCAGCTATGAGAATATGCGACGCATGTAGGGAAGATGTTCTGGGGTTTGTGTATCACTGCAAGGCATATGGTTTTGATCTGCATCCTTGTTGTGCAAACCTCCCCCATGTCCTGAATGATGGGGAACAAAACCTCGACCTCTGTCACAAGCTCTCCAGCTCATGTCATCGGTGTGGGGGCAAAGGACCCGGTTGGTCTTACAGGTCTCAGTGCAAGGCGTATCATCTTCACGTGTCATGTGTAAAGGAGCTGCTTGCCGAGAGCTGGCAGGCAATCTATCTTAATGTAGACAAAAACAAGGTCAGAGAGATGCAGACTAGGATCCCTAGCATCAATGGGACACTCCAAAACACTCGTGGGGAAAGAGGAGCTAGAAAGGTGACTAAATATTGTCAGATTGCTGGAGGAGCTGTTAGCGCTATTGTCTCTGCCATCTTGGGGAATCCTACACCTATAATAGCTGCAGTTGTAGGGGCTTTCATATCCAAGTAGGTCAAAACTTGGTAGAACACCAAGGAAGTACACCTTTTACACATGTTCTCTCCATCCTGCTCTGTAAAACCATGGTACCATACATATGAATCATGAGTACTGAGTAGGGCCCTTCAGGGTCCTGCGAATCTGCATACTGTATTTATTTCAAAGCATCAGGCGTCGATTGAGAAAAACACAGAACAAAAATAAAAGAAATTGGATAACTTTGTCAAGGCATTGGTATGGTGGCATATGGGGTTAGATCTGTTGAATTTCCTCGCATATATCTGTTGACTGGATAAACATATCATTGGCAAAAGGAAAAGATAAATAAGTATAAAAATGCATTGGAGGAAAAGGAAAGATGGAGACGACTTTCCTAAATGGACTTATTCATGATCAAGGTGGACCATTCAGATGTAATTAAGAATAGCAATTGATTAAGCCCAGACAATTACAAAACCTTAGGTTGGCCATTTCTCGGTGTCGTTTTGCTTGGGAGCACCACTTGTAAAACTTGTAGAGAAGCAAATAAAATCTAAAAAAGAACAAAAGGAAGCAGTTCACATGTTCTTGTTTAAGGAATTAGTTAAACTCTCTAACCCTAGTCAATGAAGATGTTTTAAGTAAAAAGTCCCTTTCAGTACTATGCATCAGGACAGATGCGTATTTTCGCTGAACATGACTAATTAAGCCAGAGTCATCCCAGCTAACAAAAAACCAAAATTCACAGAGAAAAACTCCAAGTATATATACCTTCTTTTTGTAAACGCTACAGACCAACTTGGTTCTAAGACTCTGCTCTAATGTTCCATGAACAGCTGCGGGTAGGTACAGATTGACTAGTGATAGGCCCCCTTAGATTTTGGTATAGGTTTTTCAGTTCTACCAAAACAATGGTGAAAGCTTAATTTTGTTTTTTTTAAAGAACGGAGATATGCCTGAATTTTATTAAAATGCCTTCAGTACTTATAGCAGAATAATACCGTAATAACAATATTTTGCTGTTTTTTTCTTTCCTAAAGCTCTTAAACTATGCAATAATCAAGGATAGTTTAGCTTATTTGAGAGCCATCCGGGTTAGATGCATAGACATCTCTTTTTTGCTTCGGAGTAACGTGTTAATACAATAAATTATAAGAGGCAAGATAGTAGCCGTTCAGAAGTTGACAATATTGTGTCAGGTAAACTATTTTCCAAGCGTGTATTAAGTAACCTTTAACTGAAGCAAACTACGGAGAAACTATAATTTAATGTACCAGTTGCGAAAGATATTGATAGCCTGTTTAAAAGTTGAAGTTAACCCCGATTGAGTTAGAGGTGGATCATACATTCAAACAATTTAAGTTAAATATATAAATGAAATTTCCGCGTTACGTCCTGGTTCTGGTCCGTCACTAATATTCTGTTTGCAATTTTTTATTCTCGAAGCCGACCGCGTTGCAAGCTCCGATTGGGGGCACGGGATTATTGACTTTTAGTGCTTTTGCTTGCTTGGAAAGTTCAAAGTGCAATCAGGTAGCCGACTCTCCATTCTTTCGAGGATAAAATATATAAAGAAAAAGACGAGGACAATTGCGTGCATGTATTGGATTGTCCAACTGTAGTAGACAAGAGCGGAGAGAGGGGCCGCTGCTCATATTTCCAAACGATAGACTAATAGGGACATCGATATATGAGAGAAGATATGGAGCAAAGTGCTCATCTCGTCATCTGATCCCCTTGTAAAGAACTTTTGGGCCATTTTCTTCCTCTCCTTCTCATCCGAAAAGAAATCAACCAAAATGGGTTTCTCAAATGGAAGTTCGATCACCGTTGCCATTGTCCTTATCTTCTGCCTTCTGCATCTATCTGGGATACAAGCTGAACGGACCTTCTCACCGAATGGATTATCTTTTGATGGATTTGATCTGTCAAGGGACACAGATCACTTGAAGTTTATAGGGGGTGCAGGCGCTAGTCTGGGAGCCCTTCAGTTGACTCCAGACTCAACCAACGATCTTTATTCGCTCTACAACAACTCCGGCCGCGTTATGTATTCACAATCTTTCAAGCTGTGGTCGTCCGGTGATATCCAGGCCTCCTTCAACTCGACTTTTCTCATAAATATTTACAGAAAGGAGAACTGGACTGCTGGTCAGGGCCTTGCTTTTCTCATAGCCCCGGATTTATCCATACCTCCAGAGAGTTACGGGCAATGGCTTGGCCTCACCAATGTTACCACCGATGGCAACCAAACCAACCAAGTCGTGGCCGTGGAATTTGATACCGAAAAGCAAGCCTACGATCATGACGACAACCATATTGGTCTTAACATCAACTCTATTATCTCAAATAAGACGGAGCCCCTCGATGAGCACGGTATCAGGTTATCCCCGGAACAAGCAACCAATTACAGCGTCTGGGTTCAATACAATGGCTTGTCCAAGCTGATGGAAGTTTACATGGCGAAAGGCGGGGAACCCAAGCCTGAACAACCTCTTCTCAACGCGACCATAAACCTGAAACAGTACGTGAAACAAGAATCCTATTTTGGGTTTGCTGGTTCTACAGGCTATCCGAATATTGAGTTGAACTGTGTCTTGGAATGGAGTTTAGAAGTAGAAATTCTGTCCGACAAAAGTAACTTGATTTGGTTGAAGATAGGCGTTGGGGTGGGAGTACCGGCGGTGGCATTGTTAATCCTAATCGGTGTTCTATATATGAGAAAGAAGAAAGTAAGCACTGACGAGGAGTCCAACGTTTTTGATGCGCAGTTGAGATGGTTGCCCGGGATGCCCAGGGAATTCAAGTACAAGGATTTAAAGAAGGCCACAAACAACTTCCACGAGAGTATGAAGCTGGGTCAAGGTGGATTTGGCATTGTTTACAGAGGAAATCTGAATGTCGGGGATCATAATACTGCTGTTGAAGTAGCCGTCAAGCAATTCTCTAGAGACAACATGGAAGGTAAAGATGATTTCTTGGCTGAGCTCACCATCATTCACCGCCTTCGCCATAAACATCTCGTCCGCTTAGTTGGTAAGTTCTCTCTGTTCTTTCCTTTTTTTTCCCCAGTCTCCTCTTTAATTTTTTTTTCTTTGTTTTTGGCTGCATTATTTTATTTGTTTTTGGCTGCATTATTTTTCTTTTGGCATCGACCTGTCACAACTCGTCCACTTGCGATTCCAAAATCATTAAACTTATTCAAAGATCAGCTTTATCTGCAAAGCAACATGTGATTTGCTTTTCTGTGCTTTTACATTCACATCACATGGTCATTAAAAAATTGTACGGAAAGGACAAGAAGAAAAATTCAAAGTTGGAAATTACCCAAAAAAAAAAAAATCAAATTTGGACACTGCATTATTCAATTGACAACTGGACTTCCAAATAAGACTTCAAACGTCTGACCGACAGATCGTGCATCTTTTGTGGGGCTACAGTGGTCAACCAATTGAACATTTATCGTCTTCTTGCGTTTGGAGAAATGCAGAATTCTTATTCTGCCTGCTCTTCTTTCCCATTGTTATTTTCAGAAGAGAAGATTCAGAGATAGAATACCCCATAAAACCAGTATAGGTCAACATGCTCTAAGCTCTAAAGAATCATTTTCATAGCACTATAATTCTGCATTGCCTCTTCTTCTCCTTCTTCTTATCTTTTTTGGCTTAAGTTATATTCCAACCAGTCGAATAGATAAACTTCGAGTAGTCTGTTGAGAGCAACACAACACGACTAGCACTTCCTTGAGTGAGGAACAGGGAGATTGTAAGAACTGATTGGAATGTAGGGAGCTCACCTTGGGTACTCTATTGAGCTACATGCAGCTTGATTAAACTGCTAATTTCTTCCCCCCTCACCTCTCTAATATATATTCGGACTCTGTTCAGGGTGGTGCTACGACAAAGGCAAGCTGCTACTGATATACGACTTTATGCCGAATGGGAGTCTTGATTCGCACTTATATGAGACCTCCAACGAGAACACGTTAAATTGGGAACGTCGACAAAGGATACTAGCAGGCGTAGCGTCGGCATTGCATTACTTGCACAATGAGTATGATCAGAAGGTTGTGCACCGCGACCTCAAAGCCAGCAACATCTTGCTAGACTCTGACTACAATGCTCGCCTGGGTGACTTCGGCCTTGCCCGAGCCTTGGACAATGAAAGGAACTCCTACGCTGACCTAGGATTAGCTGGGGTCCCAGGTACCATGGGTTATGTTGCTCCTGAGTGCTTCCACACAGGGAGGGCTACACCTGAATCCGATGTGTACGGTTTCGGAGCAGTGGTGCTGGAGGTCGTGTGTGGCAGGAGGCCTGGGATCCAGATCAATCACAACCAACGTCTCTATGCCTTGGTTGATTGGGTTTGGATGCTACATCGTGAAGGCAAAATTCTAGAAGCTGTAGATGAGAGGCTCTGCAATGATTACGTGGTTGATGAAGCAAAGAGGCTTTTGCTTCTAGGCCTCGCGTGCTCACATCCCATTGCCAGTGAGAGGCCTCAAACGCAGGCTATATACCAGATCATCGCTGGAACTTTGCCGCTCCCTCGTGTACATCCGTTCAAACCTGTCTTCACATGGCCTTCGATGGAAACTTCCTGCGGCATCTCTGAACTGAGCCTATCTTCTACTACAACATTGTCTTCCAAAGGTTGTTCTGTAGGATCTGTTAACAACCAGTGGGCTTGAGCTCTCGGCTCTCTCCTGGAATCGGCAGCACTCTCTTTTGCACCTGGTAAGCCTGTGAAGTATTGCGCCCTATTGTGTCCTCAATTCTCCAGATCCAGCCTTCGCCCATTACCTCAAAGTTCTCGTGAGATTGACGCTTGCAATATAGGACTGAGTCCTCAATTTCTTTTCCGTTTTTTCAAAAAAAAATATTTTTGGATATTTTTTTCCCGTTGCATTTTGTTTTTTTAATGTCGCTTGATTGTTGTTGACTTCTATAATACGAAGTTGAAATGTACAGGAATTTCTTGTGTAGAACTAGCATATGCAATTTGGTCCAGCGTGCTCCATTGATAACGCAGAATGTGATGATCAATAATCCTACTGCCCTCAATTTTTTAATCTTTCCCTTGATGCGTAGCATATGATATCATGGTCTCCTGTGTTGTACATGATCAAGAACTAGTACATTGGCTCATTCGCGGCAAAACATTAACGTGCAATTATCTTCCTAGAGAGCTCGGGGAATTTAATGTGAGAACCAAATTTCTGCAACGGCAGGGAAAACAATCCAAACTTCAACTCAACTAGCATGTTCGATCTGCAAACATAACCTCGTCCTCCATCTCCTTAACCATTAAAAGAATGTCGAGGCTCTTACAAGAATACTGAGCAGCAGCGGATTGGCACATATATACAAAACTACACACACTTAATCAGATATGTTTTCATTGTTGATTTCCTAAATCAAGTAAGCAAACATTTACATTAGCTAGTTGGTTCCCTTCAAACACAAGCACCATTTATAGGATTGGAAGATTTTATCGATATTCATTCTTGAGGCTTGGCACAATAGGGTGCCCCTGCTATAAGCTGATACATATATACAGCACAAATTGTAGCTCGTGATTCTTACCTATTCGTACAATCTCAGAAGGCAATGTTGTAACCAAGTTTTTAGTGACCTTCACCAGGGGTCTTACCATGTTTCTTGAAATAGCAAACGATTGCTTCCCCTTAAAGAAGGAAAGAAACTAAAGGCTAGACAAGAGGCCATGGACAATGTGCCATTGACCAGAGGGCAGATAAACATTGTAATTGCTAGGGCTTTCACATTATGCTATATTTTACAGCCACAAATGCATGACAGAATGAAGTCAAAAGTTTTAATTGAAGCACCCGGAACCATGTACTAGTTAATTGTTCTCCACATATGAGAAATATAAATCACAAAAGCAAACTAGGCTAGATTTTAAGATCTGTAACGAAAAAAGAGGAGGATGTGAGGAGAGTACCTAAGGCTTACCCGTGAAACAAACCAAACTTTATTAAGAACTTCTTTTGATTACAGTCTAGCATTTCACTCAAGCTACAAGCTATACTCCTCTGTTTCAAAAGTTTGTGCCGCAACTCTAATCTCTTCTTCAGACCATGCCGGAAAAAGTCAGGATAATCAGTGACTTCATCAATTTGTCTTCCCATTACCTCCACCAGAAACCGGATCCGGGGTTCTAGAGAATTTTGGATGCTCTTTATCAGAATCGGAGGAAAACCAGTAACCAAAGCTGCAATCTGCTCATCTCCAAAGCCACGCTTCTTTAGATAATCAAAATTGGGTCTCAGCACCTTGTTCACGTCTCTACAGAGAACTTCAGGGAAGTTCATTACCACTGTTTGGAGATCATTTCCAGTAAGGCCTACTGATTTCAAGAACTCTGAAGTAGGGCGTAGCCTTTTATCGACACTATAGCCCATAATAAATGGGTTTTTTGCCAGAACTTTGCCTATCAGGCCATCTCTAGCAAGGCCAAGAGTAGCAAGAAAGTCCACTATCTCTGTCAGCTTCAATTCTATGCTGTAGCTGACAAGCCTTGGGTTGAGCAATATCATCTTGCCAAGTTGTTTCTCGGGGACACCCAATGCCTGAAAGAAGGCCAGAAGTGGACAGAGCTTTTCTTCCACACTATGGGAGAGTATGTGAGGGAACTTGGCAACAGCAGAAGCAACTTCATGGGGTTTTGTACTGAGTGTGGAGAGGCACTCAACCATGGGAACAAGCTTCTCATGGAGACCCAGTGTAAGTATCTTGGGGCACTTTGAAACAACTGAAGGGAGTTTTCTCTCATGAATGCCGATGCTTTTGAGGTACGCCCAGTTCTGGGAGGCCCTCTCCCTTTCTAGGTCCTCAAGGCGCTTGCACTTTTTGAACATTTCGTGGATACTTTTATCATCAAAACCTCTGTCCCTGAAGAACCACATGATGCTACTGCCACGCTGACTGCTGCATATCTCCATATCCCCTAAAATATAGTGACATTTGTTGTTTAGATCAATGGACACCAACAAACTTCAACATGCCAAATGAACTTACAAGTTGGTTGTCCTTTCCGTTTAGTAGTAAAAAGAAAACTTGCCATAAGGGATGTTATGAAGCAATATTTCCTTTTTTCCCTGTTTGTACGAATTTTCAACACGGGTACCAGGGACATTTCTTGAAAAAAAAAAAAAGAGCCTTACGTAGAGACGAAGCTTGGTTAAAGGCTTAAAGCATTAAGAACCATTTGTTCGTATAGTATCAAGCAAATTACGATGATAATAACCCAAACCCAAAAGAACAAGATAACGAATTGCAGGATTCCTAAGAACATAGAAAAGGATCTGAACAGTGTAAGAGAAAACAACGCGAATATCACTAGCCTAAAGTTCGGAAACTAATATGTACGAAGAGAGACGGTTACCTTTGATTAAAAGCTCAGCAGCAGCCCAAGCAAAATCAAAAGTAGAAATGCAAAGAACCTCTCTGCTCTCGCTTAATCATAAGACATTAGCGGCCGAGGTGGACGCAGAAGGATATAGGGGTGGGCCGTGGAGGCAGACTCAGGCAGTGGCAGTTCGAGGGAGAGTATTTGCGTCCCAGCCAAGACGAAAAAAGGCAATGAGAGAAGCTTTATCTCTAGTTCGCTAAAATTTCCTCCTCCACTTGACGTTTTACCGTACTTGCCCTTTTGTTCAACTCAAAATGACTAGTATACCCTCCAATTATGCCCGTTTTATTTAGGTTGCCTGCGCAGAGAAAAGCGACAATAAAAAAAAAAAACCCATAAACCCTAGCCTCACTCGTTCCTTGACTCCCTCTTAGACATGGCTTCCCTGCAAGTTCAGGGTTGGATATCTAAGCTTATTTGGAAGCCACTTCCTTGTTTGTTGGAATTACGGCACCGTTTGAGTTCAAGCTCCCAAGAAGATGACGGCGGCATCAGAGGACGATCCATGAGACCAGGAGATGTAGGCGGAAGTGGGGAGCAACTTACAGAGTTTCCTCCGGAGCCCATTCCAAACAGGCCTTTGAGAGGCCGAGGAAATACAAAATCCGACTTGCAATTTCGCAACAGAAAGCTCTCTGCCAATGATGATAAAGATGGCTTGGAATTTCTGGAAAAATTCAAGCTTGGTGCTGGTGGTGGTGGTTCTGATAACAAGACGGAAAAGCTCCCCATCCCCCAACCTCAACCCCAACAGCAAAATCAACAAGGAGACGAAGGAAACGCGGATACAGCAGCGCCGCCACCGCCCCAAGATGCAGAGGAGATCTTCAAGAAACTCAAGGAGACGGGTCTCATCCCCAATGCCGTTGCCATGCTCGACGGACTTTGCAAAGACGGCCTTGTCCAAGAAGCCATGAAGCTCTTCGGTGTAATGCGAGAGAAGGGCACTATTCCCGAAGTCGTCATTTACACTGCGGTTGTTGAAGGCTTCTGCAAGGCCCACAAATTCGATGATGCCAAAAGGATTTTCAGGAAAATGCAAAACAATGGAATTTCTCCCAATGCCTTCTCTTACTCTGTCTTGATAAAAGGTCTGTACCAATGTGACGAGTTGGACGACGCTGTTGCCTTTTGTGTCGAGATGTTGGAAGCTGGTCATTCTCCAAATGTGAACACCTTTCTCGGCTTGGTCACTAGATTTTGTTCGCAAAATGGTGTTGAAGAAGCTCGGACTGTAATTGCAACCTTATCGCAAAAGGGATTTTTCGTCAACAAGAAAGCAATTAAAGAACATATGGAGAAGAAATCCACACATCCATCTGTTCGGGAAGCAATCTTCGGGAACGAAACACGAGAGAAACCATTTGATTTTTAAGGTTTTCTTATACAGATTGTAAGTTTTACTTTCTCTTCTCTCCTGCCCTGAATATGTTTCCTATCTTTGCTTTTCGACCCTTATTGTGAGACAGCATGTGATGCGCATTCAGTGTCTGCATTGATTATAGTTAGATTTTCTTGTGACTTTATGTGGTGATGGATCTTCGCTGGGGAATGCGTAGTGCTTTTCACTTCCTTGTGGTTTAATTTCACGAGGAAGCGTGGTTTTCTTTGTTGGGGGGGGGGGGGAGGGGCATACAGATACCTAATTTGGTTCTCTTCCAGTAACGAGTAACCGCATCACTAGGGGTGGGGAACAACTAAAAGTATCGTCTGAATCCAGTGATATCAATACTGATTGAGACATTACCGTATCTAGGAAAGTCTAGGTCTCGGACTCCAGGTGAATGACCCAACTAAAAAAAAGAGACTCATGCGCCCGTGTCTTCATCTTGAGTACATGACATCTGGGTTTCTCGGAAAGATCTGAATTAATTGCTGAAATTTTATGGTGGGCACTCAAAATTCATCAATCTGTTCAGCAAATTTGCTTTTGAAGATTTATAAGAGGTCTCTTTTGGAACTAGTTAGGCTCGAACCTATACTGAACCCCGCTGGTATTTTGTATTGCCACATCAAACTTGAGTCTTAGAGACGTTTCAGATGTGCAGACTGCAAAATTTCTGGTCATAGTTTCAGTTGCAGACGCTGTTATAAGTCCCAATTTTTTTGGGAAATTGTCCTTAAGGAACTCCAACTACAACAGGACATGCCTGGTGTTGGCAATAACAGCAGGTCAAGCCTGGTATGGGGTAACACAAATAAACCCAGAGTTTTTATTCACACATCCACACAACTACACAATCTTGAATTACTACAATGATTTTGAAGATGACATTTTTCCGATATAACATTCCTATGATGAGATTAGTCTGGAAGTGGTGCCTTTAACCAGTTGTTTCCAAGTTTGCTTTTGATAGTTGAGGATAAGAGCTAATATTGCAGGATTGAAAGTTGGAATCTTTGGATTCTTTCTTTGATATATTGTGCTCTAATTTCTCCCAAGGTGGAGGAGTTGATAGTGTATGTGGAATTTTAACCAGAATGGTTAGTTTTGGTGTCCTGAGGAGGAGGCATTCGGAGGATCTAGTGATAAACAGTTTTCGTGAAAGAGTGAAAGAGTATATGATGAAGTAGAGCATGAATAGTTACCTAACAAAAAAAAGGTGGAACATGGAGAAAAAGTGCAGTTTTCGTTTGGACGGTTCCTTGGGGAACAAGTGCCACGTTCAACGTTGTGGAGATGTCTCTCTAATAGAGTTCAAATTGGCCTTTTTCAGTTCTCTATATATGGGTGGGTACTTGCTCTTGGCAGAGTGTGATGATGCCCGTTAAACAGACCCAAGGAATCAATGTGTCTATGAGTTTGTTGCCAAAGTGTTAGCACCCATTGAGAAAACCTACTTCTGTCATAAATAAGCTATAGCTCGAATCATCCAGAAGCCACCTCTGCATCAATCACCAACCATAAGGTATATACATTGCATAATGCTACATAGATACATAGATTAAGGACAAACATCTAATAGGATTACTCAAATACCAAATAAGCGCCAGTTGGAAGAAATTGTTTGTTTGGTTTACAAGTGAAGAAAAAAATTTCTCAAGCGATATACAACTTGGATATCACCTTAAGAGATATCGAAAAGATATAAACACATGATTACATTGATGTCCAGTCCATGCTCCCCGCTAATATCCAGTAGGTGCAATGACTTGAGTATTAACCAAATTATTTAAGCATGTCAAGATGCAGGAGCCGTGTATTTACGAATAGCTGCAATAATCCTCTCTTTGTCTCTGGTTGCAAATGATTCCAATAGGACCCCATCTTTATAGAAGTGGAAGAGGGGAACTGTCTGCATCAATTCATGTCCATTTTAGTTTTATTTGATCATGAAATAAGGAAAAGTAATAAGTTGATTGTTGTAGCTCACAATTCACGATAAAAGAGTGGGAAAAAAAATTGCATTTGGGCTAGGATTCTTGGGAAATCTCATCCTAACTTTAAACCTGAGAGAAACATAAGATTTTTGGAAATAACTATGTAAAACTCTGTTTCACTATCTGTACTATTTTCTTTACCTCAATTTTCCTCGATGACAGTATTCTTTTCTGCACCAATACCTCAATTCCAATAGGGTGTCAAGTGAATCTCATCGTAGCTAATAAAAAATTTATTGAAAGCTATAGGTGTGACCACTTTGGAGCTTATTCCTACTTGTTATCAGAACCTCTCAAGCAATCAAAATAAGTTTAGAAAACTTGGCATTCATGTGATATCCACATTAATTTCTGCAAATCCACTCAACTTTAAACAAGTTGGAGTGGAAATATCTTAGGAGAGAAGTTACCTTGATTCTAAGCCGTTCAGCAACCTCAGATTGTTCATCGTATTCATCAATTACCTGCAATAGATTAATTACATTACAAGTTTTTATTCTGTGTAGATAGAAGATAAATATCACTTCGTAAGTATTTTCATTTCCTTTCAGAGGGTCATTGGTAGGGCTCAGGGGAATCAGAGAATTTCTTTCACAATTTTTTATCACCTTATCCTGCCACATCAATTTCTATGCTAGTTCGACTAGAATAATAAAACTCACATTGTGCTTTAGGAAGATTACTGCAGCTTCTTGATCACCAGATCCTCTGCATAATTTTGCGAACCCTTGCTCTATGTACTGCAGCTCCCACAAGAAGTGCGATAAAAATCTACCACAACTAGAGAATCTGCTTCTTTCGCCTTTCCAAGAATTTTGGAGAAATCTTCATTAGTTTTAAATTCTTTAACACATTCAACAGGACAAAGATCATCATCTTCATCAGACAACTCTCCTTGATTCGGATTAGCTACTCTGATTCTTTCAAGGCGGAAGCTGTCCAAAGTTTTCATGGTCAACGGAATATTTGCCCTTATCAGGCATAATCTTACATCACTTCTGTCAGAAAAGCTTGGAACTTTATACAGGGAACTCTAGAATCAGGATTTCCATTTGAGTTCTTTCCAAAACCAAAATATGTTTTGCTAGAAAGAATGTTCTGCCTTTGCATGACAACATAGAACACAGAAGATGTTCCAAGCTTAATCTTCAGAAGATGTGAGCGACCTGCCAAACTAGATGCTTCTATGGATCTTCAACCCAATCCTTATTTTTAATACAATCCATTGACTGTGATATAAAGGATGTCGAGCATCAGAATGAGAAACAAATTTTAGAAATATTACAGCATTAGACTAGTTAAAATTTAAGGCAAATTACATGATTGGAAATTGGGAATTGACAGTAAGACCCAACAAGAAAAAATCCGGCCCATTTTCATAAGAATATTATGGGTTCAGCCCATAGAGGAAATCAGTAAATCACGCCCCAGCAGCATTACACGACCCAATCTGAACTAAAAAACAATGTTAACAACGTATCTGGGAGCGAAATAAGGCCATGTTTGAGAAGTAAAATTTTAGGGTTGTTAAAATTTTAAGTATTGAGGTTGATGAAAAAGTGAGGAGACAAAGTGAAAAAGTTGAAAAATAAAAAAATATATGAAAATTGATGAACAAAATGAAAAAAGAGAATATTTTATAATAATAATAAAATCTTATGTGGCTAAAATTCTGTTATACTGACAGTTACCAAAAAAAAAAATCTAATTGCACCTTTTCCATCATCCACCATTGGTGGGAGGAAAAGTGCGAATCTTGATTTTCAAAGAAAAGCTCAGGGAAAAGAAAAATGAGTAGCTAAGAAGCCCCTCCCAGGACCTATACGTCTCCTGATTCTCTAACAATTGGCAGAAGAGAACAACGCTTCTCAAAGAAAAGCATTTGTTTATATCTTTATATGTTTCGACGATCATGCTAATCGTTTATATATAGATAGGGACAATGCAAAGCAGCTGCTTATAGAAAGACTCCTTTTGATTGACAGCCCAGCAGCGGAAGGAACACAATCCGAAGGGAAAATGCAGAGAAGCTCTTACTGTTCCTTGAGCTTTATCGTAAGTTCATCACCGACGGAGGCGGATGACGACGCAGAAGCAAATGACAGAGGTTATACGTACGGAGGCAGCGGGAGTTTGGAGGGACAATGTTAAGTGTTCCAGCCGTCAGCCGAACAAAAAAGGACCCAATCCAATAGCCTTATCTGGATTGCCCTCCTTGTTCAACCGAAATGACTGATGTACCCTCTAATGTTGCCCCGCTTAGGTTGTACATTGCCTGTGCAGAGGAGAGAAAAGGGGGAAAACGAAAACCCTAAAACCCAAGCCTCGTCCTTTCCTTGATTGATTCTCGCCCATTGCTTCGCTGAAGTTCGGCGGCGGATTTATAAGCTTAAGGGGTAAAGGTGGAGGAGGCGCAGGAGGAGAAGGAATGTCATTGTGGTAGTAGTGAAGCCTGATGCAAACATTGTTTTGCCAATATCTCAGGTGAACCTGTTGCTGAAATTACTTACCTATACACTTGTTACCTGTGGGTTCTCCTTGTTTCTTACACGTACTAGGAAAAAAGCAAGCAATTATAAATCTCTGTGCAGGACTGGATATTGGGCCTTCAGTTTCTGGTAGTTTTCCCAAGTGGCATTCCCGCCATTGGATTAGAACTTCGGTGGTGGCCTTCCTATGACGATAATCGATTGACCATGCGACGTATAAGTATTTTTTCTGGTTGAGGCTGGAAGACACCGGTGTCCGTGACAGGAGACAAAGTGGGCTGCACATTGGTCGTGGGCTTAAGGGTGCGCTTCGGCACCGAAATATGGAAAACCGGATGGATTTTGGCATTAGGAGGAAGCTGGAGCTTGTACGCCACAAGTCCAATCTTCTGAATAATTTCGTAGGGACCAAAATAACGAGCGGACAGCTTCAGTGAGCGGCGAATGGCTGCACTGTGTTGCTTATAAGGCTGCAATTTGAGATATACCCAGTCACCAATTTGGTACTCCCGATTGTACGATGTAAATCAGCATTGTTCTTCCTAAGCTATTGAGCCATAATCAGATGGTCCTTGACAATTTTCAGAATCTGTTCCCAGTCTTTCAAATCTTGCTCTACTGCATCCACCTTTGTAGTTCCAGGAACATAATGAACTAACTTTGGAGGGGGAACTCCATAAACCGCCTCATAGGGAATAACTTCGTTGAGAAGTGTACATTGCTATTATACCAAAATACAGCACGTGAAATCCATTTGCACCAACATTTTGGACTAGAGCTTGCAGGTACGTTTCAAGGCAACGGTTTACAATTTCGGATTGGCCATTCGATTGTGGATGATAGGACGAAGCTGGGTTTAACTGAGCACCTCGTATCTGAAAAAAATTCTCTCCGCACTAGTGAAAGCAGGATCTCTATCACTGGCAATGGAGGTGGGCATCCCATGCAAACAGAATATATTGTCAACATACAAACGAGCTATTGATTGGGCTCCCTCCCATTTGAGCTAACTTTTGGGCGAGTTCTCCCAACGCACATAACAAATATTATCAGAACTCACCCCTTGAGCTAGCTTTAGGGGGTGAGTTTTCCTAAGCCACATAACATATACTCCAAGGCAACATATTTGTTGACCGCGTTTTGTTTTCGATAAAGCGAAGCATATGACTGTTGAATGTTGAAGCGATTAATCAAAAAGGCTCCATAGAGATAGAGTTGAGACATCTGGTGGAGTGGATTTCTACCTTTCCTAGGAAAGCCTGGGTACCCGATTGCATGCTAATGATCATGTCTTGAAATCATGTAACCTGGTCTTTGACCGCCTAAGGTTGTGTTTGTGTTGTAATATTTTTGGTATGAGAATATGTATTGGTATTGAGTTTAGTGAAAAGGTGAAGAGAGAGGTAATTTTTTATATTTTTTGTAATTTTTTTATATTTTTTTATGATAGAGAGAGAGATTATATTGGAGTATTTTATTAGGAGAGAGATAAAATTTTGGAGAATATTATGAATGCAAACGCAGCCTAAAATGTTTATTGGAAGATCTGCATTTAACCCAGAGAAACTTGTTCTGTATGGGCCATACTTATAACTCATCAATCTCTTGAATTGCGATTGATTTGTATTTTGAAGTTCTGTAAGATAGGTGTAGGTTTAAGCTTACACTGAACCCAACTGGTTTTTCTGTTGTCACATTGAATCTCAAGTTACATTTAAGATGTGGACAGAAGCTGTGGAAAATTACCGCTGACAGTTTCAGTCCCCTATTACAAAGTGAATGAATAGCTCTCTTCAATTCCTGAGAAAATTATCTTTATCAGACATTGATACTGCAGAATAATGCTCCAACATAATTTGGTAGAATGGTAGGATGTTGATGATGAAGGACAAGGAAGATTGCCTTTCGAATTTACTTTGGTTCCACAGAGGATGGGGGAAACGAGATTGTGATTTGTGGAATAATCAGCTATATGCTAGCATTCTATGATTGACTAGGCATAGGGGTTGATAGATTGTTTCGGAAGCTTAATCAAAATGCAATCTTCATGTCTGATCCTGAGGCATTTGAGAGGATCTGATTAACAGTTTTTCTTTGAGAGTGTCGAGGCAAAGTAAAGCCTGGTGGAAAGTTGGCAGTTTCTGTTTGGATGGCTGCTTTGGGAAATGTTTTATTCTGAACAGGTGATAAGTTTTGACAAAAGTCATACCATTATGTGTTAGATAATAGATATGTATGGGCATGTTTGAGCCCCAATTAATTGGGCTCAAAATTTTAAGTTTACTATTAAAAAATTCACTATATAATTTATTATTATTATAATATTTATTAAAAATTTTCTCTCTCTTTATTTTTTCACCAACTCCCATAACATTTATTTACTTTATAATATTTCACAAATCCCAATACCTAAAATTTTCACCCTCAAACATACCCATGCTCGTCTATGGATACATTGTGCTGATGTGACTGAGTTGTGGTTCAATGCAACAGAGTTGCTGAGGCCTAGCTTTTTTTTCTTTTTCTTTTTCTTGGTGAGGTCTAGCATTTGTTGGAAAGGAATGATTTGTTCATCTCAAATAAGTTTCCGGGGGAATAATTAAGGACCACCTTCAAGGCTTCAATGTTGTTGAGATTCCTATAAAAGACCAATTATGTTAGAGATTTTTATAAATAAGCTTTGTTTTTTGTCTGTATTCATAACATGTGGAACATTTTTATACAGTACTAGTTGTGTATTTAATTAGCTGTAACTAACGAATCTACTTATAAGTTGTCAGCAATAACATAAAGGGTTGACCTTACACATGAGAGAGGCAATGTTACTACAGAGAATATCTGGGATGCCCTGCCAATCTATTATCTTCTGAATCTTGATGACCCATCCAAGAATGATCTGTTCTACACAAAAGATGTTGTAATGTTTCCTAAGATTTATCCTATTTCCTTTTTCATGTGACATTCATTTATTAGAAAAGATAGAAACCAAGTTGCAGCTTGTGGTAATTAACTTATATCGTCTTGTTCTGCACAAGATTTTGTTAAAACTTACTACCGGCCTGTTAAGTGGGTCCACTACAGTAGACCTGTTGGATTGAAGTTCTCCTCAGTTGCCCAAAGTGAGTTACAACTTGTTCCTACTGTCAAAATCCACGTGTTGGTGGTGGTGGGTGGGTGGGTGGGGGTAAAACTTTCTCTGCAGGTAGTGAATTAGGTGATTAATCTTATAGCTTTGCTTCTCTTTTACTTGATCGCGTTTCTTTTTCCTGATGGTTGGATTCAAAATAGAGTTTGATTACAGATAGAATCCTCTGAGTTTCCACCCTTTATGTAATGGTCAGGTAGCTGTCATACTCTGTCTTCTTGCGTATATTTACTTGCTGAAGAAAGGTGCTGGCGACCTTGTAGGACATCTTAATTACCGAACGTTGTCTATTGCCGTCGCTGCACGCTTTGGTCAGCTGGGATCGAGTCTTGCCAATTAACAGCCTTCCAGTCGGGGAGTCCGCCGCTTGTTGTGCGTGCCACATGGTCGGTTATTCTTTAATCCAAGCGACCGAAGTGAAGAAAATCGATACATATCCTCTGTAAAAGAGTCGTTGGAGATTCTAATCCCCGTCACAACTCACCCAAGAGATTTATCTGTGCCCTAGAAGATCTTTGTGATTTGGTCGGCTTTAATTTTTTTCCGCTGGCCAGATTAAGGTTAGTCAAACCTAGGAAGGAAGGAACTGTCCCGATACAGGTGGGGGTGGGTGTCCTATGCTGCTTCGTTTCTCTCGATAGTAATTGCTGTCTGACGAGTTTATGCTGGTGTTTAGATGCCGAATACTTAATATTTTATTTAATAAAATATTTTTAAATTAATCTCTTTTCGTAAAATTATCTTTACGGCAAACATAAAAAAAAATTTATTGGCCATGTGAGCAAAAAATAATGCGTCTCCTAATTATCAAAACAGATTTTTAAGCTTTTTAAATTTTTAAAATTATCAAAATAAGTCATCCATCGAAATTAGCCATTAAATTAAATGGAAAAACGTGATAAATGCCGAAATGTCTTATAAGACAATATGTTTCAAAATAAGTAAAAATTGAGAAATAAATAGAACGTTGTGAAATAGAGTTTCAATTGATTTTATTTAAAAAATATTGATTTTTTTATATTTTAATAAATTTGTAAATATTTTTGATTTTTTTTTTGTCTTAAAAGGGCATTTCAGTCAATTTTTCATATTTTCTCCTCTAGTTTAATAGCTGATTTGGACGGAGAGCGTACTTTGATGATTTTGAAAACTTAGAAGATGTAAAAATCTGTTTTGATAATTATGGGGCGACATTATTTTTGCTCATAGTTAAGGGGAGAATTATGACATTACCTCAAAATTCATTTACATTTAAATTTTTTATTTTTCATTAATTTAAAAATTTGACATTATAAAGTGGGTGCTCATCAATTACTCAAAACATTTTATAGCGTTAGAGTTTCAAATTAGGGATTTGGACAAACTCATGGATTTGAATTTTTATTGGAGCTGCCGTTAGGAGGATGGAAGGAATGTTGACAGAAGGACTTATTTGTCAAAAGTCGAAAATATAATGATGTTAAATTTGAAATTTGAAATTGAAGGACTTAAATGCAAAAGAGGTATAAACCTAAGGACTAAATTGCCGAATTCTCTTAATTTTAAGTGATCAATATTCACTTGTTCGTAATGGTACAATAGGATAGGTAAGTCATTTTAAAGGGTTCACTTAGTGGTTAATTACAATTTGAAACTTAAGAGATTTTTTTAAGTGTTATCAATTTTTGGGACTATTCGAGGATTATTAGGTTGATAATTATCTGGAAGAACTGTACATGTTTCGGTAAGAATAGACTCATGATCCGAACACTCAATTATTAAAAATAATAAAAATAAATTACAATACATAAATAATTAGCTGTGTATGTAAGACTTTCCGACAAATATTCTAGATTGAAATCATCGTACCAACTATTAATTACCTCGGTACGTAATTCTTATTTAAGGTAGTAAACTCCAAAGAATTGACAAGAGGATGCAGGAAATTAATGGATATCTACTCACAATTTTCATGTTCTGACTTTTTGATCTTAATTAGGGTATGTTCGATTCCTAAAATTTTTTAGGATTTGCATCCTTTTTTTTTAGGAAAATTTACTTTCTAGTCCTTAGGTTTTAACCTCTTTTCATTTTTAGTCGTGAATTTTAGAGGGTCAAAATTTTAGTTCTTGAACTTTCATCTTTGTAAAATTTAGTCCTTCCGTCAGTCTGCCGTCAGTTTACCGTCAAATTTGTACCGGTCGACCGTTCACTTTCAAAACATATATCCGGTCGACCGTTTCAAAATTGACGGTCGACCGGTACAAAAATTGACATACAAACATTTCAAACACACATGTACTCCAATACAACACTTTATTACTTTTTTTTTACAAATAACAATCATTTATAACAACTTCTACACGCATTTCAATACAACTTTAACATCGTCTAAAAATTCTCAAAACATTCAACATCCTACAAATATTCTGAAAACGAACATGCCCTTAGCTTAAATGAAAATTTTATTGAGTTTTTTTTTCGAGTTATCTTGAATCAAATTTTGGACATTTTTGAAAATATTTTGCAAGACAAGTGGGGCTCTTGAAAATAAAAAATTGGATTTGAAATTGATAGATTTACCTATAGACAGACAGTTCGATCCCTGGCCTCTCAGGATACAGTCCTTGCTTGAGAAGCTAGCTGAGTTGCCCTTATTGAAGATGGATTTAATTAATTTTCGTGCAGAACGTGGCTGTTATACTGCAAAATTGGTCCCAAATTTTAAACATTTTTCTGCAATCCAGTCAATTTCATATATAATAATAATAAGTGGCAAAAAGGAAAATAATAATAATAATAATTCGGACTGCACACACATATATATACACAGTTATAATGGTTGATGCTTGGAATATTCGAATTAGAAGTTGATTTAAAGGAGTATATTTTATTTTTTATTCCTACATTTATTGATGAAAATTGTGTTAATTTTAAAAATAAAAATCTTGACTTTATTCCTTTGACTTTTATTATGGCTTTGATAATAAGGCAAATAGGCTCAAAAACTCATGACTCGATCGTAAGATAACTATTTAATAGTTTCAAGCTAATTAGCTTAATCATGAAAGGTGAGACTTTGTCAAATCTAGAACATAAGGAGAGAAAAACTTAATAAAAGTCTACTCTACAAGTTCTAGAAGCGTATATGTCTTGGTGGACTGAGTTAAATACGTTTCGTACTTCTTATTGATAAATAGAAGACTAGGTGGACGTGGGGTCGGCGCCGGCCCTGCACCCTCGCGGATATCAAAGTTCAACGGCGACTTAAAGGGTATATAAAAGGGGAATGATGGGCATCCTGCTGGCCGACGTGGAGGTGGGGCCCAGCAATTTCCCTTCAAGGGAAATGCTGGGCCCCACGCTGGGACCCACTTCCACGTCAGCCAGCGGGACGCTGGCGGGACGTGGGCGGGATGCCCAGCATTCCCCAAACGGGACGTGTGGGTGGGATGCTCAGCATTTCCCTTATAAGAACTAAAAACTAAGCTCGAGACTCGAGACGAAACAGAAACTTAAAAATTTCAAACACCATAAACTATTAACAAATGTACGTATTAAAAAAAGACCCCCCTACCTCCAAAAGTCAGAAGCTTAGCTACGGAGTATCTGTGATGCAAATTATGATCTGTTCTTAAGAATAAAAAAATGGAACTTGACTCCCACCGCTGGTTGCTATATAAAGGGACGTCTTCTCCCATGGTTTCCCTCGTATCATCTTTCATCAGTCAACACAGACAAACAAGTTCTTAAGAGAAAGATTTCGGAGAGTGTAGAGGAACAATCGAAGGGAGAGAAAAAAATGAATTGCCTCGTGGTTTCTCAGTCTCGGTTGTGCATGGCAACCATTATCTTTTATACTTGCATCTGGATCCCATTCCAGCGACTCAAGAGAGCTCTGCTCGGCATCTTGGGCCTCCTCTTTTTCACGTCTCATGATGAGCCTGAGGAGAGCTGCAATGAGACGTACCTTCCGGTGGCTAGGTTTGAAGATCTGCAGAGTCACAGCAGCAGGGAAAACACCTACAACAATGTGGACGGAATGTGCTCCATTTGTTTGGTGGAGTTCGAGAAGGAAGATGTAGTGAGCCAACTATCCAGATGCGGCCATGTTTTCCACATTAACTGCATCGAGAGGTGGCTAGACCGAAATCAGTTCACCTGCCCACTTTGTAGGTCATTTTTCTTTTGCAATGTAAACACAAATTGTCATGCAAACTGTGGGGCTACTATCTCGCGAAGCCCCAGCTCGTACCAGCTGGATTCTTCTTGGCATTAATCTGATATTCTCTCAATTAAAAGTAGTGGCTTTATATCGTGCTATATATGGTTATATTTCGAAGTTTCCATTTGTGCAGCAAAGTTTGGTTACTTTTATATTATATCTATATGATCCTTTTCTTGGGATTTACACGCTGCACAACAGTATGGAGGGAAACTTTGACGCCCGCCCAAGTCTTTGAACTGAAGAGAAGAGAAGGGAGAAAAGAAAACTCTATTGGGTTGCTATGTTGGACAAGGCAATCTGATGTTAACTGCATGTTTGCTTTTCTTTTTGGTTGAATTATAGGTTTGGACCGTTTGGTACTTTGGTTAATCAATAAGAAAATACCCTCTGCAACAAGTCAACGGGGCACTCTTTCTTCAAAGTCCGAACAAACACGAGCGTGCTTTCTTCTTCTTTCTTCCTCCTCTTCCTCCACCTTTTTCTAATTTTTAGCGAATAGAAGAGGGGACTGAATAAACAAATGGGTATCTGAGTATCGATATGATATGAATATGGTGGCACATGATTTCGAGAGCCGTGATGTTGCCTATTGGATGGACCATTTCTATCCAATATATATCCAGGGAGGTATATATTTCCATTGTACACCCAATTACAATTTATGGGATGCTTGTCTCGAAGTAGGTTCGCATTTGTTTATTTGCTTAATTTATCTCCATTGTAGATTCGGAACGTTATTTTGTCGTCTGTGCCGCGCGCAGCCTGCAGATGGATTCAAGTTCGACCTATTCTGCATTGACCTGAAAAACGTTGTGGTAAAAGGACCTCTTTGAAAAAGCTCTGCATGATACTGCAGGTTTAAGATCTCCATACGTACAAATACCAATTAAAATGGCTACAAGTCCCTGTTTTCATACGCAGATCAAATTTGAGGTCCAGCTTGATCCGGCCTTAATCTTTCTTCTCCCTAACACTCTCAAAGGCATTTTCCTCCATTTCGTTGAAAAGGACAGGAAAAAAAAAGACTTTATTTTGTTTGATTGGAGGAAATAGAGCGTGGAAGGCAAGTTGGCACGAAAATACTTAATTCCCCTTTTGGGAGAACTATCCCATTTTCCCCACGCTTAGTACTGGAGGGTAATGTGAAGAAAATAGCGCTAAGTATAGGATAGTAATTTACAATTTGTGTTATTACCGCGTACACACGCATGATCAGCAATATACTTCAATAAAAAAGGAACGTCATCTAACAAGAGAAAAGTGACAGATTTATGTGGTTCGATTGACAGTGTACCTACATTCTATATATATAGTAGCTAGAGTTCGACCAAATTCTGCTATATCGAGATCGATCGAGTTATATATAATAGTAAAGTGTTAGAAGTCTCACATTGCTAGATAAATTAGTCAATGTGCTCCTTATAAGGTTGTGACATCCCTCACTCCCCAAGACGTCTTTTGGAGTTAAATTAGGTCCACCTTTCACATATTGTGTAAATTCTAATATGGTATCGGAGCAAGGTTACTAGTTTGTAGCCCCACTATCACCCGTTTCCAAGTGTTGGCTTGGATGTCCTCCCGCCACACGTGAGGGGGCGTGTTAGAAGTCTCACATTGTTAGATAAACTAGTCAATGTGCTCCTTATAAGGTTGTGACATCTCTCACTCCTCAAGACGTCTTTTGGAGTTGAGTTAGATCCACCTTTCACATATTGTGTAAATTCTAATATAAAGTAAAAACTTATTCTTCCTCGACAAACTAAATATTAATATTAATTATGCCCAATGAGCCAATATTCCTCTCGATCTACTCCAGTACTTCTTTAATTAAGGTGGTTCTATTTCCTTCATTATATATGTTGTGTTCAACAATTTTGGTAATTTATTCTAGCACTTCAGTATTACTTTCATATTTATTAATATAAAAAATGAATGACTTATTTCAACAAATAAATTTATAAAATATTGAAGTAGTTAATAGTGGGATATTTACAATTATCCTTTTTGAATTAACGAATATAATTAAGATCAAAATGAACCACTTGTTACAACAAACTAATTACCGCCGGACCATTAATTAGTATTTCATGAATTATAATGAAATTCACAAATGAAGTACGTAGTTAATAGTGAAATTAATCACCGTACTTATCGTTTTGAATTAACGTACGAATCTTTTTCATGTTCCTAGCTAGCTATAAAAGAAAAAAAAATTGTCCAATATTTGTTGGGGATAGCAAGGGGAGTAGAAACACATAACGACTTAGCTTCTAGACCTGGTTTTACATTTGAAAACTTTGCACGTTATCATTCCAATCCAAAATGTCCATAAATTGTTATTTTTAATTTTAATTTTCAGATCATTGGGGTGTCGCCCTCGCCAGTCGCCCTATGTGACTTTGTCCTCCATTAAATTGGATACTTTTTTCTTACTAGAAAAAAAGAAAAAGAAACAAAGACTTTCTTCATATATATATATATATATATATAATCTCAAATTTCATGGAGAGCGAGTTAATTTTTGAGAAAAATACACTTTTCACCCATAAACTATCATGACAGTGACACATTGCACCTCAAACTACTATCATATAATCTCAATTTTCACGGAGAGCGAGTTAATGTTTGGGAAAAATACACTTTTCATCCACAAACTATCATGGTAGTGACATATTGCACCCCAAACTACTATCTCTAAGACATTGCACCCTCAAACTACTAATATTAGACACTTTACACCCTAAACTACCCAATTTGACACATTGCACCCTCCAACTAATAATGTTAAACACTTTGCACCCTCAATTTGACAATAATACCCTTAATAAATTAATGAATTGACAACAATATCTTTAATATATGCAAAATGGGTCAAGGGTACTATCGTCATTTTAGTCTACACATTTGACATGGGGTGCAAAGTGTCAAAATTGGTAGTTTATGGTGCAAAGTGTAAAACTATTGTAGTTTGTGAGTAACAAATGTATTTTTTCCCTAATGTTTTGATATGAGTGACAAATAAAGGCGGCAACATTCCTGCATATTAATGTATGTATGTATATACATGCTTTTCCTCTGCTTTTACGGGTTCCACCTATTTGATTAATAATATTTAGGGAAATTGGTAGTTTAATCCCTGAGTTTTCCACCCTTTAGCGGTTTGATCCTTAAAAAATAAACCCTAACAAATTACTCCCCAAACTACCATCATTTGACAAAATCATCCTTCCGTTACATTCCGTCTGATTTTTTAACGGAGAATGTTACACCTGGCAATTTTTATACGTGACACTGCTTCATCCTTCCGTTACGTTCGCGTTGGTTTTGCATTGCATCTCTCTCTCTCTCTCTTTCTAAAATGCTACTCCTTCATGCTCCATCTTCGCCATATCTCTCCCTCCTTTAGCTCTGTTACCACCAAAGCTTCCTCTGTTGAAGGTAAAAGCTTTGTTTGGTGTCCTTCAACCTTTTTAAGCCAACCGTGAAACTCACTGCAACTAGAAACAAAACGGTCAAGCAAGCTGACTCGACGCCCCTCTGTTACTCTGTACGCTTCGATTTCTCTCCCCAGTACCTCAACCAAGTGGGAAAGAAATCTCCATAAAACATGTCCGACCGGAGAAATTTTACGGAAGAAAAAGAAATGACGCCTGTACTGCAAAGCTCTCAGCAATGGGTCGAAAAATAGTGTGTTCTCTCTCCCTCTCGCCTTCTGTATTTGCTCTAGTGAGGCGAATTTATGTTAGGCAGCTGTGTCTCCGGGAATTTATGTTAGGCAGCTGTTTAGGATTAGGGACAGAGTCAGACGGTTTGACAACATTGGGATCATCTAGTTCCTTGTTCACTTTGTCATGCTCTGTTTCTTTTATCTGTGTCATGAAAGCTTCAGCCTCTGAAGGAACAGGTAAGTTCAAGTCAATCAGCGTCCTAGGTTGATACACCTCGTGAGGATGTTCAGCAACAAAACATGATCCACCTTGAATGCCTTCATCACTGATGATTGAGCAGCCTTTATAAAAGCTAGAACATGGTTTCTTCTCCCGTGATGAATCCATTTGAGAATGAACATTCTCCCTAAAATCAGGGTTTTCTGCAGAGCCACTGGCCTTCTCTTGTTTTAGTGATGGATCTCGCGAGATATTGAATTTACTGCGGTTCATCTCTATGCGACCACAAGCATTTAGTTTCCGCCGTCGTTTTGCAACGGGAGGTAAATGGTTTTTGTTGTCTGGTCCTGTTCTTCGGCTCACTTGGCACTTCTGTTCACAGGAAATATTCACAGCTAAATTCGTAGGATCTAGGCCATTGGCCAGAAAACCTCCGTTGGAAGCATTATCCTCTAAACAGGCCCTGCTAAAAGAGGACACAACGTCGAGATCGGGGCCAGAGGAGCTACCGAGGTTACCGATGTCGATGGTGCCACGGAGGACGAGGATGGTGACGAAGCCGCAGAGGATGGTCAGCTTCAGGTTTTTGAAGGTCTTCTTGACCTGCCGGCCACGTGGAGCCACCATACGACCTCTGGTTGTTGTAAAAGTAGTAGTAGGAAGACCAGCGGCTGAGCTTCATTTCAGGGTCGTCATGGAGTCATGGCCCATTTCTCTCCCTCTCTTTATGGGTTTGATGTGCGTTCTCCTCTGGCAACGAGAGAGTCAATGATTAAGAAAACGGTAGTGGTGGAAGTTTCCAACGATTCTGATTGGAATGGAGAGAAAGACGTGAGGGGATGTCTGAGTTTGAGAGGCAATGGGATGGAGAGAAAGACGTGGCAGTTCTACTCTGGCAACGACAAAAGTTTCCAACGATTCTGATTGGAATGAAGCAGTGTCACGTGTAAAAATTGCTAGGTGTAACATTTTCCGTTAAAAAATCAGACGGAATGTAACGGAAGGATGATTTTGTCAAATGATGGTAGTTTGGGGAGTAATTTGTTAGGGTTTATTTTTTAAGGATCAAACCGCTAAAGGGTGGAAAACTCAGGGATTAAACTATCAATTTCCCTATTATTTATTTATTTATAGAATACTTTTGAGTATTGATAAATCACCCATTTCCTCATTTTCCTTTTTTTTTTTGTTCTTCCACGCTATGCTTTAAAAAAAATGTTTAAACCCCAAAATAATTCTTCTTAGGTGGTGCGAATAATATTAATCCCACAACTTTATGTATTATTAGTCAGAGATTTGTCTAGCAGTAAGAAAATCAATACCAAAGCTCACGTGACTCGAACTAGAGCTTGTCTTATTTAATGGGAGAAACGGGCTTTGGGTTGACTTGGAAATGAGGGATTCTTGGATACACTACTGTAATTGGGATGGGCCGAAAGTAATTGACCCAGCTCACGTTTACGTCTCAATATCCAGTCTCAGTCAGCCGAGCCCATCAGAAGGCTTTGTTATTGGGCCAGAGGGGCATCGTCGTAAGCCCATTCAGATTTCATTCGAGGAATCGAGAGGACGAAAGAAACAGAAAGAGAAGACAGAGAGAAGAAGAAACGAAGTGGCATTTATTCTGAATTTGGTGTTAGATCCTCGCCAAACAGACAGAAAAATGGTAAAAGTTTGATTTTTTTTAATCAATTAGTTATTAAGTAGATTATTCTGAATGATATGGATGTTAGATCCGGAGCTTGTTTATGCAGTTTGGTGTTTATTAGTGACAAATTCCTGATATATCTCTGAAATCTCATGATGTGATGGTCTTTGGAGATGGATCTTGGGATCGATCTGCGTGTTCTTTGCTTGCATTTATTTCCTTCCGGTATTGTATTTAGATTTTGCATTCACTGCCGCTATTCTCTTAGTCCGAAAAGATTTGGCTTCTGTAAGTTCTGAATTTGTCCATTTTGGTTGAAATTTGAAATCAGACCTGCATCTCGCTATTTGTATTTGGATCTGAAGGATAACTCTAGAACAGGGTGATGATGGTTAGGGGACTTAAAACTTTTATTCCTTGTTTGGGTGGCTATGTCGTGGTTCTGCTGCGTTGGGAATCAGGGCGGTGATATAGTAAGACATGGCACTCTCTAGAGTTTTGAGGGACTGTGTTCTTTCTTTTTCAAAAGCTGGGTGGTTTCTATGTTGGCATCTAGCCAGCCCCGAACATCTGTGGGTTTCACGCCTTTTCTCAAGGTTCTGCATTTTGATATCGTACTATTTCAGTTACAGATGGTAGTAGGCTTGCTTTGTGTATTAACAGAAAGGAAAAGTGATGGAGGCAATTGTGCTTCTTGGAAACTGTTAGTACAATCGTGATTTGCCTTGCTAATAACTGCACTTCACTCATTGAAGAAAAATGGTGCTGTTTTAATTGTTTATCTATCCGTGTACATGTTCTTACTTGCCAATAATAGGATGTAGGCTACATGCATCGACCATCTCATACAGTTAGAAATATGGTAATGTTCTCCAACATTGACATCATCACATTAATGTTTGTATGCCTAGTGTTTACAGATTACTTTCAATCACTTTTATCCGACTTAACTGTATAATGAACCTAAACCTTAGGTATATACCTTTGCTGCTTATTTATTATTTCTTGTTTCTGTACTTCTTGTAGATTCACTTCGTGCTTCTTATTAGTCGACAAGGGAAAGTAAGGTTGACAAAATGGTATTCACCTTATACGCAGAAGGAGAGAACTAAGGTAATCATTGGTTTTTGGGGTGCTATTTTTTTTCAGCTTGTTTTTTCTTTTTCTATTCCTGCTTTTAGTTCACTTCTGAGAATATTGTTATTGCTTGTTTTTGATGAATTGAAATTTTTTTTTGATGAATAATATTGTTATTGCTTGTGAAATGAGGTGCATTTTTTTTTTTCAACTTTGAGATTCTTTCTCGTTTTCTTTTCTGCTCAAGATCAGTCACTATTTGATATTCTATCCGCATATTAACATGCATTTCTTGTAAAGGTGTTACGTGAGCTAAGTGGAGTGATCCTTACCCGAGGACCCAAGCTCTGTAATTTTGTTGAGTGGAGAGGATATAAAGTTGTTTATAAAAGGTATTGCAAGAACATTACCATTTTTGTTGTCATAGTGAGAATCTTTTTCTTGATAAATCTTCTTCATCATCTTAGACTTGAGCCACTGAGCTGCTTCCAATAATGTGTTGTGTGCAGGTATGCTAGTCTGTATTTCTGCATGTGCATTGATCAAGAAGACAATGAATTGGAGGTCCTAGAAATAATTCATCATTATGTTGAGATTCTGGACCGATACTTTGGCAGTGTTAGTGACACATAATCTGTGGCTCATCTACAAGAGTGCTCCAGTATTTCTCTTTTGAGTTGATTTTGATAAAAGATGGACTTCCTAAGTAATTTGTTCATGCTTTGCAGGTCTGTGAGCTGGACTTGATCTTCAACTTCCACAAGGTATGTTCACTTTGCGTGCCTTATGGCCAACATATATGTTTCTTTGGTGGTTAAGGATACTTTATACGTCCACCTATCTGCCATTTGTAAATTGTTGCTGCTTTAAGGGGCAATTTCAAATGTGCCTCCATGTTCATACTTCATTGGTCTTTTGGATTTTCGCTTTGCATGAATGTGACACTCGTTTGTTTCACTGTTCCCTGCATTTTAACGGGAAGGCGTACTATATATTGGATGAGCTATTGATTGCTGGCGAACTTCAGGAACCTAGCAAGAAGACAGTTGCACGGTTGATAGCTGCGCAGGTATACTTTTTCCCTAGTCTCAATACCTTCGTTTGGCAACTTCCCATTTTTCTGAGTGCTTTTTCACTGTTGCTTACTAGGATCAATTGGTGGAGGCCGCAAAAGAGCAGCGCAGTTCAATAAGTAACATAATTGCTCAGGCTACGAAGTAGTGCGCAGGCATTGTAGTTGCCTAATATGCGCGTGGACATTGAAGTACTGTTTGTATCATTCTTTTTACGTCTGTTTTTCTAATGACTGCAATACACACCTTTTCTTGTGTTTGTGTTTTGGAGGTGTATGAGTAATGTATTGTTCTCCAAATTTTCTTCAATTACATGTATTTACCTGCAAGGGTCTCATTTGCATTTACGTGCAGGGCAAGGAGCTGCCCCAATTCATTTCTGTTTCTGATATCAGTATTATCTTCCATTTGTTACATGCCTTGACCTGCACCGATTCATTTCTGTTTTCTTCTGATATCAGTATTATCTCCCATTTGTTACATATCCAGCTCGGTCTTGGTTGCTGAGATTAGAGTAGTTGGATAAGTCACTGCTGGAACCCTCCACGTTGCTTTGGAGATTTCTGTTCACCATTGTCCCAGGAAAACAGGGCTCTGGGATTTGGGTTTGACAATGGAACGGGATTGTTCGTGGAGACTGGTAGACTAGCCGGGCTCTAGGAATAACCACTCCATCGTATCTTTAATCCTGTTTTGAAAGGTTCGATCATCCGAGTGCATCGGTTTTTACTTAATTGGACAGGTGCGGGGATCGTGGCGATTGTCAAAATAGGAGGCCGTGGCCTATTTCTCGGAGTAGTGACTTCGAAGTGAAAAGTAAAGATAGTAAAGTAAGCAGCTCCAAACGGCCTTCCCTTTTGCTTTATTTAGAACATATACTAACAGCAATGGTAATACGCTAATATGGTATCTTTATGGCATAGTCCCCCATAGAATCGGATAGAGTCTGCACAAGTGCTATTTGTGTGGATTATACCTCGTACACTCGTTCTCCCTTACAGCCCCGCCCAACCTAAATAAGCCATGTCACATAATCCTTCCTGATGGCTGTTTCTCTTCCCTCGATGGTACTGTAATTTTTTTATAGTTTCTGAGTTGAGGTAGCCAGGCTTCAGATGGAGGCAGGACCGGCATCACATGATTCAAGTTAGGTGACATTAGAACTACCTGCACAGTTGATTCAGAAAGTATTGAGCATAGAGCCTAAAGAAATAACGTAGGTAATCATGTGCACAGCACTGATTTTAAGCAACTCTAGGTCTTGTCCACAAGGGTCCTCCACAAGCCTAAAAAAAGACGATAATTATTATGATCACTGTGGTGGAGCAAGACACTTGAATATTTTGGCTTCTGTTTGCTGTGAGAGCAAAAGGAAAGGTATAATGCTCAGCTAATTTCAATTAGGGTTAAATATTGCACCTATAAGGGTCTTGACACTTTGTATCCTAATATATTATTTTTGTCACATTGCACTTACTAACTATTGATTTTAGACACTTTGTACCCTCACTTAAAATTTTCGGTTCATTTGGATGGAAAATGATTTTTTGATGTGCGGAATGACAATTTTGTCTTCTTAATTTTTTCAGTAATGTCTATTTTATGAGGATAAAATTGTAATTTTAGAGACCAAAAAAATAAATTTCTATCCGAACTGACAAAATTTTAATGGAGGATGTAAAGTATCTGAAATCAATAGTTGGTGGGTGCAATGTAACAAAAATAAGAGATAAGAGTGCAAAGTGTCAAGACTACCAAACGTATTTATCCCTTTCAATAAAGAGCCAATGCGAACCTTCAGAAGATGTCCAAGTCCATGGAATGAGCAAGAACTCCATCATCTTCCCACCGTACTTCCTTGGCCTTTGGATCTTTTTCAATGAATTGAAGTGGCACATCTAACGGTGGCGGGCTCTGCAAAGAAGCAAACAATATTATGTAGCTTGTAACAAGTCCTCTCAAAAAACTTAACATCTCCAAGAACCAGCATTAAAGAGTTATCTATCAATCGAAACGCATGTATACTACTACCATGCAGCGAATCAGAGGCCAATTAAGCCCTCGGAAAAAAGGATGTTCTTTGATTTCATTGGCACCAGTAGTTGATCCTAAACGGCTGGCAGGGTCTCTTTGCAATAATGCATGAATCAACTGTCTGGCTGCAAGACTTACCTGGAATATTAGGAAGTGAGGTCAGCTACGGCATAATCAGCACACAAGCTCAAATGCATGCTTAATATTATAACCACAATCACCAGTGTCTTGCAGGATGCCATTTTGGTGCATAAATTATGATAAGGTAAGCTATCCTTGGTAGTCCAGAATCTGGGTCCTAGAAATCACACGCATGTAATAACTGATCTTCAGAGTCGCGCATCGAGTCTATCTTAGTTAGCCACAGCCTAATCCTTTGAACATGGTTTCCATAGTTCTTTGAGAGATCTAGGCACTTCCCTGATGATTTTCTTAGTGTTACTGTAGTGCATCTTTTGTTTTCCTTTAGGTCTTCAAGAGTGTACAGATTGTAAAGAGTCATTCTTTGTTGTGCTTTCTTGAGTATGCCCAAGTGTTCTTGTCAGTTTTTTCTTGTGATAATATTGCTTACCTCAAGTGATCAACATCATCAAACAAGAAAACTTCCATCTGGAAAAGAAGACAAAGATTTCCCTACACATTGGCAACGTAATTTGAAAGTATAACAACTTACGGGAATGCTACTTGGAAAGGTCAGATCTTTGTGCAAGATATTGGCAAATGTCTTCTGCCTATTCTTTCCCCTGAAAGGTGTTCGACCGTAGAGCATTTCATATAACAAGATACCTGAATATTAAACATGAATCACTCTCAAGGAATTTATAACAATGTATGCAGCCAAAATTATTAGCCATAGCACATTGTTATCAGGGTAAACAAAGCAAATGAGTTACTTTACATCTCCCTATACAGTAACTCATTATACTTAGAATGTTAGTCCATAAACCTTCTAAAGGAAAGCTTCAGAGTGTGGCAGTGCTAAAATGCCTTGAAGCTTTCAAACTTAAATGAGGAATATTGTCATGAATACACCTTGATATATTGTATTGAAGAATGGGCCTTTTATACCTTAAATCATGGGGCACAGGCCTCATGTTATGTGCATTAAATATAGGTTTATTCCTTGTGATGTTTTGTAATCAAATATTCTCGAGGTTGTTCATTAGCATGTTGATTGTTATTTTCTTTCCTAATTGCTACTAACCTTTATGTACTTCTAATCTATTTTTGAGCAACACCCCCAGTATTCTAAACCTTATCCATGCAGGCTTATGCCTTCAATGCATGAGCTCAGTGCAGTGCAATAATATTTAGTTACATTTTTTTTATCACGATTGTACCTCCTTTATAATCATGGAAGCAGATTCCAAAGACAATTTTCACCATGTGTCAGAACTACTATTAAGGAAAAAAAAGGCTGATGAATTGATCATTAGAAATAGAGTTGGGAAAACTTGTTATTTTTATGTCAAAATGTATCATTGAAATTAAAGCTTCAGATGCATTATAGAAGAATAGGTAAACCAAGTGAAAAAAAATACTTGAATAGACTTCAATGAAGTACAAAGACAATAAATAACTAAGTAAATGACGATAAACTGACAAACCACATAACGGTCATATATCATGATCAACCACGTGCTTACCGAGAGCCCACCAATCTATGGCACTACTATGTCCTGTCCCCGTAATAATTTCCTGAAATCAAGTATTTGTAAGAACTTTGAGAAGAAATTCATAGATAATATTTCGTTACTGTCATTACCATTCCCATATCTGATATTATTTGTGGTCATGAAATTATTCCTGCTAAACATGATCGGAATTATGTAAGCAGTAAACATGTACACAGGAAATTGATGACTATGCAAGTGCATGCAGCTAGCATGTTCTGAAAGGGATTTCATAGGCACTGCGAAAGACCCATACTAGAGTTTTTATATATCAGACATAAAACCAGAAACGGCACTAGGAAGCCAACGTCTAAATGCTATTTGATTGAAAAAGGTAGGCTTCCAACTATTCATTGTCCGAGAATCAAAGCAAGTTTTAGCTTTATACAAATACTTTGTAAACGTATTCTCAAAGATATTGGTACCCTCCTGGACAAATGGACTGACAGTTCTAGAATCTGATAGAAACTAACACCATGTTTTCAGCTGATTTGATGAATGAAGTAGTACAAGAGGCATGAGATACAATGGATATTTAGCATGATTGAAGATTCACCATACAGGAGCAATATATTCTTCGGTTCCAACAAATGAGTTTGACTGACTAACTGGTTCTGCAACAAACGTTGGTGGTGGTTGACTCCGGGATCTCCTCCTATTATGAGGTAGTTGACGCTTTATAATCTGCAGTACATAGTAGCACATAAAAGCAGTCAGTAGTTCCCACTTTAAGCACATAGTAATCATCAACCAGAAAGACAAACTTAAGAAGATCAGATGAGAAGACCAGATAAGAAGAGATACAGAGAAAATTGCCACAATGTTTGATGCAAAGAATGGATGGACTATATAGGATATTAATTTCGTGGCTGCATATAGACGATAAGTTTAGATAGAGAAGCAAAAACACTTCTTACACTAAGGTGGAAATGAATCCTAGACTTCCACCATTTCATCAAAGAAAGATATATAATGTAGTAGGATATGAGTGAGAGGAGGATTTCTGGCTTCAATCATAGACCAAAGGTACAAATTAGATGTTGCATGCATGATCCTTCAACAAGAAAAGAGCAATGGATTGCCCTCCTCTGAAAGATTAACACTTGGACCAGTTACTCTTTTTTTTCCCTTAAACTCCAAAGTCAACACCGAACTCAAAACTCAAAAACAACTTCGACAGCAGCCGTTCTCAGATCTTCTAACCACCCTACAGACACCCACGACAATGGTAACCACATTCCAGGGTCATGGTGAATGTGGTGCCTCTCACATCCAAAGAAAAAGACTCAGGCTAGTGAAAGAAAGAAGCAAGACCGAGGACGAAGAAGAAAAGAAAAGGAGGTGGAGGCAGCAGAACAAATATGAACGTGGGAAAACCTAATGCTATGATACCATGTTATAGAAACTAGGATTCCAAAAGAAAGAGAAGAAAAGTTGTTAACCTCTCTCCCTCACACATTCAATATATATAGAAATACACGGTGGAGTATATATGGAAAATATGAATCACAATAAACCCCACAAATTCTTTCCATAACTACACAAACCCTAATTGTCTTAACACTTCTTAACAGAAAATGTAACATACTTGGGGTTTACATGATGTCATAAATGATAAATCAAAGTCGGTTAGCACGACATGCCCATCCTTCTGGAGCAAGATATTTTCAGGCTTCAGGTCACGATAAATTATTCCTGTAGGAAGTCATGGGAAGAAAAAAATAGTAAGTGCCACAAAGAATCTCTTCCATTGCAGATTCATCCAGCCAAGTTAGCTACACTTGATATTCTAGATAATTAGGATGCTTAAGTACAGCTATAACATGAGCAAAGACAATCACCACTTTAACATGGTTCATTACAGTGACAGGATTATAGTTCCTCGGAAAATTTTATTACCAAACTCCTCCCGCACATAGAATCATTATCTTCTAAAGCCTTTTACTCCTTCCATCCTATATTGCTGATCCTATTTAAAAACCAACTTTTTCATTTTATCGATTATCTTCCAAATAAAAAGATGCACACTTCAGGAACTACCATAGTTAAATTCAAGTTCTGCTTCTTTGTAGTTCAGATTTGAAACAGTTTAAATCAAGGTCTTATTACATAATATATGTCATTTTCGATTTCCAACTCCCTGCCTGGCATAAACTCAAGCTCATTTCATGAGCCACTGTCATGAAATGCTTCCACCCCCAGACCAACAGTGGCATCTCCACTGAAACACATTGGGGCTAGTCCAGGGGCTTCCAAGACACATTGTGGAATATCTTGTTCTTTTTCACCAGAGGTTCCACTTAAACCATCTTAAACAGCCTATCTCTGCTAGACTTACCTACCAAACCAGACAGACATGAATACAAAATAGTTAATAAACGGTTTATGATGCTAGCATGATAAAACCGTTCAAGACATGTATTTTTTTCCGACTTTGCAACTCAGTACCAATCGTACACACAACCAAGCCCATTTCCTAAGGACACATAGATGAAAACACACATGTTGTCAGTGTATTTGGCCTGAAGAGGGGAATACCATTTATTTCTTCAGCTAATAGAATATAGAAAAGAGTAACTATATTACTTTGCTTATCATGTGGGACAAGGGGACATGATATACTTATTATATTTCAAACAGTGATTTCCATGGTCCAAAAAGTACCTAAACAGTGGAGGTACTCCAAGCCAATGAGGACCTCTGCAGCGTAGAACCTACAGACGTTGAAATAATCAGAGATATGGCTTATCCTAATTCAGTAGTCTCAGGACGAGAATAACGTGTTTCAGTACTTCCATTGAAAAATGAAAAAAACCAATAACTCATAAGAGCAAATAGTCATCCTGTGCTTTACAAGACCAGTCTAAAACTGAACAACCCAGTATGGGGGGAGACAGTTTGCAAGCAACTTCGAACGAAGCGAAATTCCAGTATAATCAAGAGCTTAAACAAGCTAAAATCTGTTATTTTATACTGGGAATTTCTATGAACAACTACGAGTTACTTTGGCTTTGTACTATGTAAGAAAGCACAAGCTAAGAGTACCTCGCAGATTCCTCTTTAAAAATTTTCATCGGCTGCTTGTCAAGCAATGCAAACAACTCTCCACCAGGGCAGAAGTCTGTTATCAAGCAAACGTGTGTAGAAGTCTGAGGAGAAAAGACATCAGTATACTCAAATGCATCACAAATCAGAATTGTTAACCAACAAGAAAATTTCCCATACTGATATGAATGAAGTATTCTAGATCTTTACATGGAGTGCTCAGATCCTTCCACAAAGGTACTGCTATTCTTGGGTGATCCCAAGAAGACAGCAGTACACTCATATGCATCAGAAATTGGTATTTGTAACAAGACAATTTTCCATACAAGCATTAGCGAAGCATGCTAGATCATAAGACTAACCAGTTTTTAGGAAAAGGAAACATCTCCCCCGAGGCCCGAATACACTTTCAACCTCAATATTTATTGTGAAACTTTGCTTTCACTATCTAGCATTCAGTTCATTCTACAAGGGTAATGATATTCTTGGATGTTCCCAATACTCTATCCTGGCAATATTTTGAAATTAAAGATAGGCAATGCTTCCTGAACATCCTGGGATACATAATGGATATCTTGCTTGCATAGTACAATATAACCTCTTTCAATACAGAAAAGGAAAGCTAGTGTGAGTATGACATAGGATGTCTAGCAGATACAATTTGACTAATGCACAATTAAGGACGCCTGCACGATCAGATCACTTGCATTAATGTTAGTGTGATCATGAGCTTGAAATGCCATATAGTCTAACTGACTCAGTCTTGCTTTAACAGGTTGCAGAATGAAATTCTGTCTTTAAAATCATAAGATAGAAGTATTGTATCGACTATAAGTACATGCTTGTATAAGTATTCACATGCAGATTTTAAAGGTTCATTGAGGAAACTATAAGTCCAAAAATGAGAAGACCTGAAATGAACCGTAGACAGAGAGAAGAAATGGATGATCAAGTAGCGAAATGATTTGCCTCTCAATGCATGCTCGGTGAACCTGTACAACAACCAAAATATTTTATGGCTCTTAAAACAAAAAGTAACACAAATTAACTCTCCTGCAAAGACGACAGTGGCCTGTATATCCAAGCATGTAATTAGTGTGTCGCTGCCATGCGTGTATGCATTCAAGTAGCAAACTTCCTATGTGAACATCACCCAAGATACGTAGAAGCACTCTGATAATATGCTTCTCAATTTTGATTAATAGAATGTATAAATAAATACACACACACACACACATATATATAAATCTCAGTAAGGAAGCATGAATTTGGTTAAACAAGGACATGATACCAGCGAATATATAGGAATACACATTGAATGCTAAGATTATGAATTTAGTTGATGAAGAATCTGGGTGGGACAGGTTGTCCTTCCATGTGGATAACACACACAAGTTTGAAATCAAAACATGTAGTTGCAATAAGTTGGCAGATTACTGTGTCCAATTTGAACATGGAATGTAGATTTGACTGTGATCTGCCACTAAAATGGATCTGCAATAGAAATTCCAACTTTCAAAAAGAATCTATGATGGAAGCCTTAGGTTTGTAATCATTAACAGAGAGTTCGAAGAAGAGCACTCTAAAAGAAGTAGGCTCATTCCTAGCAGCCATACGTTCAAGATTTTTTATCTAAGGCTATGAACCATAGAGACTAAAATCCTTCACCCCAAAACTAATTATGGGCCCTACAGGCTAGACAGAAGTTTATGGATTTAATTGACACCAAAAAAGGAAAAAGGATTGTCTAAGAGTAGTACAAATGCTTGCATTCAACATATGTCAAAGACAACAGTAATAGGATAGCAGGAATAATTTGAGTTAATTTCAGGTAGCCTATATTAATTGGATAGGGAAATCGCAACTAGATCATTTATGACATTGATCTCGAAAACAAAATAAATTAGCTATTTAGGGGCGAACAATGGGAATTGAGTCCAGGCATTATGGATGCAAATTCTGCTGCCTCGATCCACTTAGATACATCTGCCCTTGTACTATGTAGTACGAATTACATGGAGAATTCAATTGTTACTCGTCATCACGTTTAGCTTTTGAAGGGTATCTTTAATAGTTAAACAATGTATATTCAGACCTTGTTGCGGTTCAGCATTACTGACTTATCCATTGCCTTCATAGCATACAGCTCACCTGTACCTTGCAGTTCCACCAAATGAACACTGCAAAAATACCACGGTAATTCAATGAAAAAGTGGAGCAAAAGGATCAAATTTTACATTAATGCTTTGGATTTTAAAAGAAGATAAATTA
Source organism: Myrica gale (assembly GCA_963930655.1). NCBI lineage: Eukaryota > Viridiplantae > Streptophyta > Magnoliopsida > Fagales > Myricaceae > Myrica > Myrica gale. The sequence goes on along the minus strand of OZ005606.1, from coordinate 6,536,147 downwards.
GTTTAACCTGGAGACATGTGGCAATTTTACACACTGGTTTCAAAAACACGGGTGAATTACCAAGTGCTTAACAAGGGAGTAATAAATAAAGCTTCCTTCAAGCTATAACAGCACAGTAGAAACCACACTTGAAAATTCATTAAAAAGATACCTACCAAGGGATACAGATATGTGACATTGTCATTCACTTTGAGCATGAAGGCTAAGGGCATTACATTTTGCAAACTTGTAGTCTCATACCCAATTTTTGTTTCCCTTTACTTCAGAGTTCCAACTAATTTTTTTAACTGAAAATAGATTACCAGTGGTATATCTTCCCTATCAGGGGTCCACAAATGAATCCTCTTCTTCCATCTCAAACAGACTGACTCTTACATTAAAACATGGATCCTGCAACCTTTGCAAGATTGATGGCATCCAAAATTCATTTTCATTGATCCTTTCTCGGATCATTTACCTCATGTTGATCACACCAATTTATCCTACAACATTTAGGTCTCCAATAAAAACAGTGCTATTTCACTCCATTTGGCGTTGCTCATGTTTAAACCATCTTACAGAATACATGATAATTTTATAATTAGTCAGTCCTGCACGCATTTCTCTACCCTTGCAGTCCTCTTCCATACCTTAAGGCAAGCAGAATGTGATATCTGCATCCAAATATCAATAAGTATGTTCTATAATTTTCGTGTTTAATTGATATAAGGTCCGCACTAGATGGTGTCCTCATTAGAGAGTTTGGGTTAATTGTATCATGAGAATAAGAGTGGTAGTGCAGCATGTTTTGGTTAATGAGAGTATGAGACTGAATGGTAGATGCAGCATGAAAACATTGTAGGGAGTCCTTGGATTGTGTCTTCAAAACTATATTATAAACAGTACGCAGGGCAGATGCATCAAAGAACAGGATTATCAGACTAAGAAGATCTAAAGTAACCATAAGGAGGGAGAAAGGGAGGAGGGATACAGGCGACACATGATGTACAACACACCCTAAGGTTAGATAATTAAGCGATTTGCTTTCCATCATCTAAATTATTCTTACGGAAAGGAAAATGGGAGGGAGACCCTCCTTTTTTTTGGGGCATAAATAGCTCCTTGATTTCGCAAAAGCATGATATCTACAGTAAAAAGCAGAATGAATGGCAAATGTCATGGATAGTAATAGTAAAATTTCTGGATGCAAAATTCTGACAGACAAAAATTTGGCAGGCAATAATTGGAAGTAATAAATAGGAATGTCACAACAACTTTTCTGAAAAACAGACGATCTATTTTGATCCCATCCGGAACAAGGCACTGTACCTGCCAGTATCTCCACAGCCCAACGGTCTTACGGGCTGAAAATGATGTAGCCCAATTTTTTCACCACGTGCAGTGATCTAAGAAGCACAAAGGGATACAAATGAGAATTAATGATCTAAGAAGTAAGGTTCCAAAACATAAATGGTAGGATGACAGATGAGACAAGATTTGGCATATGATCTTCCACTCTTATGTGATGAGATGTAATCGCTTATCCTAAAATTTTAAGCTGTTAAGTGTAGATTCCAACCAATATGTTCAACTCCATAGACAACGAATTTGGGACGTCCTAAGAAACAAAACTCCAGATAGTAAACATATATAGCATCATAAGCTCAAATCTAAATGCATTTTTGAAGCATAACAAAAATGAACGCGCCTTTTTCTGCTTTAGGGCCAAAATTCCTTTGAACAGTACCTTTGGAGCATTCAGGACATGAGCACTACTTGAAAAGGTTAACATCAAAGGAGAAACAACAGCAGTACTCAAACCATTCTATCATAAAAGTTTGAGCATCTAGGAATTACTGGAAACGAGATACAACTAGGAAACTACGTTAGAAGTCAAATGCATCACTAAAGTAGATGCCCGAACAAATACATTGTATTATAAGGGCCTGATTATGTGTTCATATGATGTTTCACTCGAAATAAATAAGCAGCTCATGCAAAGCCAACATATTTGATGGACTCCTGTTAATGGTTCTTAAGCCCATTATCCAGAGTTGGTGCTACCAAGGAGGGTCCTCTCAGGGCAGATTTGGATACGGTCCAAAGGTTCAGCAGTTTCGGATGAAATCTCACAAAAGAACCTGTGCACTTATGGGATGAGTTGGCTGGCGTTTTCTCTTGGTGGAATGCTCCGTGGTGTATTGGTGGTGATTTTAATGTCACTCATTTTCCTGGTGAGAGGTCCGACTTGGGAGGCTTTGGGAGATCGATGATTGAATTTTCAGATTTTATCTCTGAGATTGGGTTGGTGGATGCTCCGATGGTTGGTGGGTTAGTCACGTTGTCTAATAACCGTTCTTGGTCTAGGATTGATAGATTCCTCTTTAGCCCAGAGTGGGAGAGTTTGTTCCCGGAGATTATCCAGCGCCGTTTGTGCCTCGTCTGTATTCTGATCATTTTCCAATTTTGTTGGAGCGTGCTTCATCTGGGGATAGGAAAAAACCTTTTAGATTTGAAAATATGTGGTTGAAGGTGGAAGGGTTTGTGGATCGTATTAGGGAATGGTGGAGTAGTTATGATTTCGCTAGGTCTCCAAGTTTTGTGCTCAGTTTGAAATTGAAGGCTCTGAAACAAGATTTAAAAGTTTGGAATAAAGACGTTTTTGGTGATCTCTCTTCTCGTAAGTTGTCTTTGTTGAGGGAGATATCTTTGCTAGATGGGCTGGATGAGGAGGGTCATCTTGATAATGCGGGTGTCGAGAGGAAGTTGGATATTCTGAGGGAGTTGGATCAGCTGCTTGATTTGGAGGAAGTGAGTTGGAGGCAGAAATCATGGGCATTGTGGCTTAAGGAGGGGGATAGGTGTACGAAATTCTTCCATCGTGTTGCCAATTAACATAGAAAAACTAACTCTATCTCTTCTTGAGGTGGATGAGGAGTTGGTGGAAGACCCTGCGGATATTTCATCGAGGATTGTTAGTTTTTATTCTTCTTTGTATGCAGAGCCTTATCCTTGGAGGCCTTCTTTGGATGAGTTGGATTTTGATATGATTTCGGGGGAGGAGGCTGTGTGGTTAGAAAGACCCTTTGAGGAGGATGAGGTGTCTGGGGTGGTAAGAGGTTTTAATGGAGATAAAGCTCCGGGGCCGGATGGTTTCTCGTTAGCGTTCTATTAGACTTGTTGGGAGGTTATCAAGGGGGATGTTCTTTCCGTTTTCAATGAATTTTTTCGGGATGGTAGATTTGTGCGTTGTCTGAATTTTACTTTTGTTGTTTTTATCCCGAAAAAACCCAGGTGTTGTTCAGTTGAAAAGATTTTCGTACCATCAGCCTTGTGGGAGGAATCTATAAGATTCTCGCTAAGGTTTTGGCAAATAGATTGAAGGGTATGCTGAATAAGATTATTTCGCCTACTCAGAATGCTTTTGTGGAGGGACGGCAGATTCTGGATTCTGTCTTGATTGCCAACGAGTGTATTGACTCTAGGTTGAAAATGGGTGAGCCGGGTTTGTTGTGTAAGTTGGATATTCACAAAGCCTATGACCACGTCAATTGGAATTTCTTACTGTATTTATTGCGCAGATGTGGCTTTGGTGACAGGTGGTGCCGCTAGATAGCATTTTGCATTTCTTCGGTCAGATTTTCTGCTCTTGTGAATGGATCCCCGATGGGTTTTTTTGGTAGTTCTCGGGGCTTGAGACAAGGAGATCCTCTCTCTCCTCTTTTATTTGTTATTGTTATGGAGGCTCTTTCTAGAATGATGACGCAATGTGTTTCGCATGGTGTTATTGATGGTTTTAAGGTGGGCGGTGTGAGTGGTGCGACTATTAGTATTTCCATTTGCTTTTTGCGGATGATACTTTACTTTTGTGTGGGGTTGAGGAGGATCAGATTCGTAGCATTCGCTGTTTGTTGTTATGTTTTGAAGTGGTTTCGGGGTTGAAGGTGAATTTGTCCAAGTCGGAGGTTATTCCTATTGGTAATGTTGGTAATGTGCAGGGATTGGCTTCTTTATTGGGTTGTAGAGTTTCAACATTGCCAATGACTTATCTAGGGCTTCCTTTAGGTGCCCGATACAAAAGTGTGAAGATTTGGGATGACATTTTGGAGAGGATGGAAAGAAGGTTGGAGGGATGGAAGCGTATGTATTTGTCGAAGGGAGGTACGATCACTTTGATTAAGTCCACTTTATCTAGTCTTCCGACTTACTTTTTATCTCTTTTCCCCATTCCGAGTGATGTGGCAATGAGAATTGAAAAGTTACAAAGGGACTTCTTGTGGGGTAGTGAAGATGGTGTTCATAAGTTTCATCTCCTTAGTTGGGCGAATGTGTGTTCTCCAATTCGGTTTGGTGGGCTGGGGCTTAGGAGGATCGCTGTGTTCAATAAAGCGTTGTTGGGCAAGTGGTTGTGGCGGTTTGGCATTGAGAGGGATAAATTGTGGAGATGTGTTATTGTTGCAAAATATGGTACTGCGGGCGGTGGGTGGTTCTCCTTGTCTTCCAGCGGTTCCTATGGGGTCAGCCTTTGAAAACATATCAGTAATGGTTGAGATTCTTTTTCTGAGCATACTCAGTTTGTTTTGGGAGATGGTCAGCGTCTCAGTTTTTGGCATGACAGGTGGTGCGGTGGGCGAGTTCTAAGCCATTCCTTCCCTTTAGTCTTCTCTTTGTCCTCTTGTAAAGAAGCTATGGTGGTGGAGTGTTTGGAGTTTTGATTATTCTTCCTTAGTGTGGAATTTGCAGTTCTCTAGATCTGTGAATGATTGGGAATTGGAGGAGGTTGATGCCTTCTTTTCTCTCCTCTATGAGCAGAGGGTGCGCAGATGTGATGTGGTGGGTGGGTTCGAAGACTGGAGTTTTTTCTGTTAAATCCTTCTATGATTATCTTTCTGGTTATGCTGGCTCTGTCTCTTTCCCTTGGCAGGGGGTTTGGAAGGCCAAGATCCCTATGCGAGTGTCTTTCTTTGTTTGGGAGGCTACCCATGGGCGTATTTTGACTATTGATAACCTCAGAAGAAGGGGTCTTTATGTCACAGAGTGGTGTTATATGTGTAAGGGAGACAGCGAATCAGTTCATCATCTGCTTTTGCATTGCACAGTTGCTATGGGTATTTGGACGTCAGTCATTGGTATCTTGAATGTTCATTGGGTCATGCCAGAAAAGGTGGAGGATGTTTTATCTTGTTGGGGTAGGAATTTTAAGGATCCTTCTGCCAAGGCTATTTGGGGGATGATTCCAGCGTGTGTATGGTGGTTCCTTTGGAGGGAGCGGAATAGAAGGTGTTTCGAAGATTCAGACAGATCACTAAGGAGCTTGCAGGGCGATGTGTTTCTTTCTCTTTTCCTTTGGGCTAATGATTTGTTGGGGGGTTGTTTTGTGGACTATGCTGATTTCCTTAGTTTTTTTATTTGTATGATTTGAGTGACTTCAATACAGTCTTTGTACTGATTTGGCTTCTTCTATCTTTCTCTTTAATAAAATTCTTCTTACTTATAAAAAAAAAGGAAGAAAACTATACGTGCAGGAAAACATCGATAATGGTGGATAGTAATGAAAAGCACATAATTAGCATTACCGTCCAATCCTTAAGTTCTCACCCAACAACTTGAAGTTCCATATCCAACACAAGTCGGATACATAAACACACTTGAATCGTATTAGAATAAGATACACTGCAATTTTGATTTTTACAGATTGGTACCTTTTGTATTGCCAGCCAAGAAGGACTACCCTTTTTGTGAGGCCTTGGAAAGACAGGATGAGAATGAATTGCCCACAGATCTTCTGGTCTCTGAAAAAGCATATAAAAGTTGTATCAGCTATGAACCAACATAATTGCTGAAAGAGAACCGGGTCATATCATCAACAACCATATAACCTGTAGCAACACCTAAAAAGTAAATTTAAGGATTGATGTAATACAATAACATGCACTCCCAGTACTTACAAACAGGTGTGCTAATCCTAAACTACTATATTTTATTAAAGAATTTGTTAAACAAATCTTCGTGGCATAAGATGTTCCGAAGTTTCTAAATCAGTCACTGCTTTATACGTCTGTGTGTGGGTATGTGTGGTTGTAACGTTAAAATCATAAATGGCGAGATGTTTATCTATTGAAATTGGGATGTTATCTCCATGTTTAGTAAATCAAGATCATTCGTTATATTTAGTTAGAACATTTAATAGCCCTATTCTGACAATATTTATTAATTCAGTTGACTCTCAAAATTCCTTTTTGAACTTCAGAGGTATCAAGTTATAAGAATCGATGACCATGCAACTACATTAATGTATACTTCTGATAGTAAAGCACGTCACAATCTTTAAAACAACGACAGATGCATCATTGATTCTCAGTCCAAACATAAAACAAAGAGAGTACCTTACCAAGTTGGCATCGGGAAGTTCTCTGACTGCTTCGTCAACATTTTCTGCAGTGGCTTTGACCTGATAGAAGAGAACCAAACAGGGAAATGTCAGGAAAACAGTGGAAAAGAAGAAAAGAGACCATTCATATCCAAATGTAGCCTACCAAATGAAGAAGAGATGTACTTCACATTGATTGAGTTTCTGAAAGTGTGATCAGCAATACTAACCCCAAGTGACAATTACGTGAGTATTATTTTAGTACTCATGTTGGCAGTGGCAATGTCCAAAGTGCTGCTTTTACATATTTATTCTCTCATAAGCTATGTTTTTCATTCTACTAACCTAGAAACACAGCATTTAGTGGCACAAAGTCTGATCTGGTTGATTACATGAACAATGGATATCTAACTGTAAATGAGAGCTTGTTTAAATGTTATGCAGTATTATTATTATTGCCCTGCAAGATCTTTTTTTTGCTGTCAAACAGAGATTTGATGCTTGAAAATTTGAAATATTGCTGCTCGTTCAAAAGCAACTTACATAAAAATCTTGAACATGAATAGTGAAAGGGTGTAATTTCCATTCCTGTTTAAAACAAGGTAACTCCTAGGACTCTCACTTATTAGTTGTATGAGAAGATGCTACAAACCTGACCTTGCAATTATCCAAAAGCAGTAAATAAAGAATGAAGCATCAACATCATGGTCAAACTAGCATGGTAACAATAAATTCGCATATAGCAAGTGAATCTCGAGAATACATGCAACTCAGCTAGACTCAACTCATCTAAGCTTTGATTGCAACCAATTACCAGGAGATCTCTGAATCCTTTATCACTAATGGGTTCCGCTTGTAATCTTTTTTGGGCCCTTCTATTCTACGTAATACTCTGTCAACTTCTCTCATGTTAGACCCTTATTCGCCGCTTCTACTCATATTATACATGGTTCACATAGCACTTTTCACTCCTTTAACATGAATTGGTGTGGTCATTGGTTTTCATTGCGAAAAGGTTATACCATTGTAGATATTAGATAACTGTCCATGATCTCTCCCCCAATAGGTGCCACAACCACTTCCTAAGGGAAACCCTTCATTCTTTTTTTTTCCTCTACCTTTCTTGGTATGTCCTTCATCCATCTTGTAGTTCTTATTTAAGCTTACCCAACAATAGCCCAGACATTATTGACAATGAAGAAAACTATCAAAAAACAAAATACACACCAACTTGGCACTTTGTTGCTCTGTCGTTTCTGAGAGACGGTTACGCAGGGGTTCCACATGATCACTTCCATCTAGTTGGACACCAATGAAGTATTGAAGCTCACCCTATGAAAGTTACATGGGCCTCAAGTGAAAAAATGGAAAGGGAATTACCATCCCAATTCCATGGATATTGAGTTCAATATTTAACAAAACAATTCCAGAAAAAACTAATAATCTGATAGCCACCTTTTGGTCACGCATAGGTTGCAAGTGAAATAAATTCCAGAATTTCTTTCCTGAAATTCACGACATCATAACAATTTAGGAAAGTGAGAACAAAAGAAATTCTTGTGAATTATGAATCTTCTTTGATTGATGGATAACAAAAATAAAGTGCAAAGCAACGGAAATGATATCAATGCTGGCTTCCTATACTGTAAGACACTTCCAACAAAATATCAAAGCTTTCCTAGTTTTCAAGCAACGTGAAATGGTCAAATAATTAAACCATTTATCAAAAGTATTTTCTTACCACTCTTCGTATAATTGATCAGCTGAACTGTGATTTCCCTCTGTTCTCTAATGGCATCTCTTATTTTTGAGACAGTTGCATAATCTGTTTCAGGTCCTTGAAGAAATCTATAAAATGGATGAAGCAAATGAGAGTGGAACATGCATTACTTATTTAAGGATTTTCAAACAAGTGGAAAGAAACAAAAATATTATAGCAGTGACACTTGTAATAAGATATATAACTTCAGTTTCAGCAAAGTACTATGGCATATCTTAAATAAATATACAATGGAACTTCAAGTTATGGTCCCAAGCTTTTGGGTGCCAATTCAGTGAGGAACGAATAGTAGAGGCACAAATTGCAGACAAATATCTTCCTTTGGAATTCTAAAAACAGTCTTCATTGGATGAGAAAACTACCTACCGGTCCCAGACCTAATAAAGTTTCATTATCATCCATGTCTAAGATTTAAAACAAAAGGTTGGGGAATCATAAGCTCTGAGCAAACGTATCAATACTCTTTAACCAAATATAAAGCATTGGATGATCAGCAAACTGATTCACTCTAATCGAATGTCACTTATACTGTAAGCATTATCTTGCAACAGGAGTAAGAAACCTTTGGAGTACAATGTCACGTGCAGAAAAGAGAAAATCACATGCAATGAAGTGTCCAAAGGAAAAGGGAAGATATTGTGATGTGTGCAAGAGAAATCACTCCAACTTGAAGGCCCCTAAAATGGCAACAAAGTCAAACTACTCACTAAGCAACACATAAAACAGAGAATCGGCATACCTACAGTTTCTTCCCAAAATTTCTTCACGTGTATATTCTGTCAATTCCAGAAAGCTATCAGATGCAAATATCTGCACATAAAGGATTAAGATGAGTTACATGATATAATCCCTAACATGTCTCTATGGATGCTACATTGAACTAGAGCAATGACACATTAGGTACTCAAGAGTGTATCTTGTATACTGATACTAGATAGAACAAATATAGATGTCACTCTGGTCTTGATAAAAAGGTTATTTTCTAATCATCTCTCTACTTGTTAATGAAAAAAAATGATAACTTTTTGTGTTCTATAGTGGTATATGAGCATGCAGAGTCCAAAGCCAACATGCACTAAAGTGTGATGACAACAATTTCAAGAATTGAGCGGCAGTGTTCAGCATGAAACTTCAAAAAGCATCTTCACATGTATGAAATACCCATTTGCATACTTAATAAAAATGCACTAAATGATTTGAGCAGGCTAAAAAGACTAAAACAACATAAAACAGAGAAATGAATTATGCACTTCACTTAAGTGCGTCGGAGGATAAAGTGTCCAACTTCTGATTTTGAAGCATTTATCTGATATTTTTCTGTCATAGGAATTAACAAACGATTGACTTTCATCTTACAATCGGGTTATCAGGAAGTCTAGGATCAGTGATCACAAAGTTCTTTTCTATGCGTTCCAATGTGGTTGCTAGATCGATTCCTTGGCGTATATCCATTTCTCTTTCAGCCCATTCCCAACTGTCAGAGCGTCCTATGTCTTTAGTCATCAAAACCTCTGGTTCCACACTTGATTTCTCTTCCTGCATCCCTGCAGAGCTCAGAGCTCTTCCTCTAAACCTGCAGAGAAATTGATACATAAAATAAGAAATTGAAACTTCTAAAAGGAGTCATAGATCCTGCTGGGACATCCATAGCCATTATTGAACCAGAAATATGAGTAAGAAACACCAAATGCACATACTGCCAAAATCCTTTCCATTTTACCCTTAGCATAAGCCGTACTGTAACTAAGCAAAAGTGAATCACCGAAACTCACCCCATTAAGGAAGTGCGTCCTGATTTTCTAGATGTCTTCTCTGCTTCCTGACAGAAACTTGATTGAGAGACCCTGGAACCCAAATCAGGAGTTTGTCTGCATGGTGTGCCTGTATTCTGACTTTCAGCAGATTTTGGTAGAATATAATCAAGGTTGAAATTCTCCTGCTCATCATGCTTGCTGGTAATCTCATGACTCATAGTTTGAATGTGCGATTGCGGATGTTTCACAGTTTGGACAACCTCTGTAATGGAGCCTAAAGCCTTCTCCTTCTGACGAGCTGACACAGAAGGAAGTGGGACGATTAAGTGAAGTCGTAGTCATGTCCAATGACAATGTGACGCACATGCTTACCATCATAACGGATCAATGACTTGGGCAACCCGTTTGGCCGTAATGCCTTCTCATTAACACCTTCAGTGTATTTGCTGACTTCCACCTGCATTCTGCAGGAAGGACATCACAAAGATTTCAGATTAAGACAAGATAAGATCATCCCCCACAGAAGCAGGAAAGCATTTAATGGAGCCCTATGATATAAAATGACCAAATTTGGAAGAGTCATAATGATAGTTAAAACACAAATATCGATAGATGCAGCTTGGGAGCCTTATTGAGCCCAAAGTTTCTAATCTCTATTGAAGCTCAGTTTGCTGGGATTCATAGGCTTGAGATATCTTGACCATAGATTTGATGTCTCGTTTTTTTTCCTTCTCTCTTTCTAGGCAAAGCTTATTTCAACCCCCATATTTTGGTGATTGGGTCAATGTACAACACATCATCAAAAGAATATCAAAGTTTGCTTAAGTGGCTACTCGTGCAAATACAAAAATGCCAAGGCCTGAGCTGAGACCCAAGACAAGGCACTACAACATGCTTGCAACGAAGACTACCTCCGAATTTGCAAAAAAAAAATAACGAAGGCAGGCAAGAAATAAACATTTACCCAATAAATTTGATAACTTTCCCACGGTCATCTTTGATCGGGGTGACAGTAAGAAGATTCCAAAAAGGGGTACCATCCTTCTTGTAGTTCAAGAGCCTGCCACAGTAGCTCTTCCCATTTTGAACCGCATCCCGTATTGTGGCCACTTCATTCGCGTCTGTTTCCGGTCCCTGAAGAAATCGGCTGCACCAAAACACCCATTTACGTCACGTCTCATTTTCCTCGTTTCTCAAGGGCGTCCCTAATACGGAATTTCTCTTCTTCTTCTTTTTTTTTTTTTCTTTTTTCTTATCATTTTGGTGCACTCTGCCCAGACTTTGAAACCCCGAACTCAGACAAAGAATTGATAAACCCTGAGGATTAAGAAAAAATGAGAACGCTGCTGTACACAAGATACACGTTGCAAGTCCTTCTCACTTCCCCAGTCCTTGGTCGAGGTAAATTATACATTCCAAAACCATCAGAGTGTACCCCTATTTGGGTCCCGACGTGGGTGTTTCTGAAGTATACAACTCCTATGTTGAAGTACTATTGTATACCCTATTGAAAAGATCAAAGGATTTTCCTTTTATAATTTGAACAAGGAAAAAGAGACCAGAGACAGTTTAGAGATCAGGAGAGCGCCGTCGTCATCTTTTTCTTTAGGCTATATATTTCTTTTTCAATTGAGTAGTATTACTAATCCAAGAGATAATTAAAAAGAAAAAGTTAATAAACATTTTGACGTGGGAGGTTTTTTGAGAGTTCAATACACAAAGATCGGAACTTCACAAGGTTTGGTGTCAATGGAGAATATAGTAAATATACAAGCTTTCCGATCCTCTTTTTTGAGATACAGAAAATAAATAACATCAAAAAGTGCAAGAAACTTGCGAAGGAAAGGATAAATGGTAGTTTACCAGTTCCTTCCGACAACCTCCTTTGAAGAGTAACCAGTCATACTAAAGAAGCCGCTGCTAGCGTACATGATGGGGTAGTCTGGTTTTGTGGCATCGGACACAACAAACGTTTGCTGCAAACTTGCCAAGGCCTCCTTCAGTTCTTGTGATACTCTCGGGAAAGCTCCAGCTGATGCTGATTCAGGTCTGAAGTTTGATTCCTCCGATGTTCTGGTCGACTCTAGTCCACTGATTCTGTCTCCATCGCGTGATGACCTCGTCATCTGGTTGAAACTGCCCACTGCTTTGAAACTAACTTCTCCCATGTCTGACTTCATCACCACACCCCACTCTGCCGTCCTTTCGGCTATGCCAGCTTCAGTTCTTATAATTTGATCACCAGGAGAATACTTTGAAGTGTCCCGCTCCCTGACGGCCTCTCTGTCGAACGCCATCCACTTGTTCACGGACGGCTCTTTACTACTGACGGCAGAAGCAAAGGAAGTGTTTCCTGATCCACCCTGATCTTGTATCTGACCTTCCTCAGTCTGCCTGCTAAAGCCAACATCAGGACTCACCGGCGGTTGGAAGACCTCAATCGATCTTCGCTCATCTCCACTAGAAAATTTATGCATTGCAGATGGTGTTGCTCTGGATTGCTCCATTCCCCAATCCTCTCCGCAGCAGGCTATGAAGAACTACCTACCAGTATAAAATGTATCCTCTTTAGTTCCATACGGCCAGAAGATGGTTTCTCGTCCGGAAACCTGACTGCTCCGACAGATGTTAAGCTAGAGCTACCCATCATTCTACCAGATAGATATGAGAAAAATATATATATACACAAATCGGAAGTAACTGTGACTTCAGACGCTTAGAGAAAAGAAAAGAAAAAAAGCTGCGACTTTCAGACTCTGGATCTTCATCAAAATTTAGTCAGACTGCAGAGAAAAAGTATTAGAAGCACTGAATTTCAACAAATACAATTCAGACACTATGGAATAAAGAAACAGCTGCTGAAACAAGTGTCAAGTAGTACAAGGAGCGAACGGGAAGAATACATCAGGGTAAATAGACATGGTAGGTCTGCACCACTGTACTCATTCCCCGAGTACTCTGCAGGATGATATATAAGTCAACTAAAAGAATCTCATCATTAATGTCCCATAAAGAACATGTTAACTAAAGAGATGTAGAGGAATTCTAGAGAATGAACAGCTTCTCACTCTTTTTCAGATGATTACGTCTTTCAAACTGAAGAGCGTGTGCTTAATTTGACGGCAATGATGCTCTTCTGCAGCACGACATGCCAGAACCGATTGCTTGATACAATGGAATTATTGTTTATCCCTGAGCTTCTTCACCTACTTTCCATTTGGGGTTTGCTGTAGAGAGAGGAAAACAAGTGGATGAAGATAACATTAGGGGGGGGGGCCTCACAATAAATATGGCGTCCCAACTGTGTTCAACTGCGTTGTAACACAAGGAAAATGCTCTGTTTTTTAGATGCTGGTGCATTTGACTGATTTGAGCCATCAATCTATTTATCCAAATTGTTTCTGCATGTGGAGAAAAAAACAAAATAAATAATAAAGCCCTGCATATGGGAGAAACAAAGGACACGGCTATAAGATTTGTGAGGCTACAAAATTAGAATGTGGCAGACATTGAAGATAGATTTCGCCATCACTGTAATGGGCTTTGTCCTTGTGGAGGAAAAGTACAACCATATTTTATTATGTGAAACCTCATGCATACGAAAATCAAAAGAAAAAAGAAAAAGGACTCCTGGTCCATTTTGAAAGTTCAATTCTACGGCCATATATTATGCGGACGTGGAAGAGATTCAAGCGATAAACACCCGCAAAAGAAAACACGTACATGATTAAACATTCACTAATCGCGGTGACAAGTCTGACGACGATCAAAACTATTTGTCTCTCTGTCTCTATTAGGAGGAGTTTAATGACAGAAGGGTGTTTACAGACAAAGCACACGGGAAAGTCCACGTCGTAAACTGGTGATAAACACGTGGCAGCAATGTCAGCCACATGAACACTAAACTATTACGAGGACGCGTGTCCAAGCTGTCGATTTCGAGTAGCCCCAACCCCCAGATATTTATTTTATACGGAGCGGCGCAAAGGTGTTTGTGGTGGAGCCCGTGAGGCACCATGTGGCCTCTTGACGTTTAGGGAAGAATCCGAGAGGGAAGAGCTCCTTAGATGACTTAGTTTGTAATGTAGTTCTGATGCAACTTCAGTTTTATCTTCTTTTAGCAATTATTTGGGTTGAAGTAGTTATCATTTGGTAGTGAATGTGCAGGAATCGAGAAGGTGGATGCATTTATATATCCAGAGGAAAACAGGCACCATTAATTCTTCATAAATTATCCTCTTAAAATACATACAACATATTAATGATTTTCTAAGAACGGGCTCTTGCTGGGTTTTATGGTTCTGGCCCTATTTCGTACCTAATTATGTTTATAATAAAAGCTTCTCTTGTCTATAGAGAAAAGAAAAGAAAATATGTGAATTTGAATCCCATTACTATATTTCCTCAGTGGATCTTTGTGTTAAACTAAGGATTTAGGATTTGATATGAAGCTTTTGGTATGCTTAGAGCCTTGAGGCGTCTTGAAAATAGATGGATGCATTCACATTGTTCATAAAAGCTCAGGCAAAACAAATTAATCTTGTAAACGTTTCAGATCTTCATATCCTGTGTCTCAGTGTCTGTATATGGAGAGGGAAAGCTTTGACAAACAGAAGGTACTAGACTAGAAGAAAACAGGAACAACTAGCTATGAGGTTTATTCACTCATTTTTCCATTTCATTCCATGTAAATTGTAATGCAGGTACTTCCATACACTAGTACAGTTAACGTCCTCATCATAGTCGACGGGTAAAACTACCGGCTGAAGAATTCGCCAGATAGCATTGCTGCGGCAAAAGATGGCCTTTCTCCACCAGGGATGCAATGCAGTCATCGAACATCTCTTGGATGGACTTGAACTCGAATCCTAAACTCTCCAGCTTCGAGGTGTTGAACTCATAATACGGCCTGCCTAGCTTCACAAACCTGAAAATCCCCCCAAATCAATGTTAACCCTTGTCACTAAGCAATTTGTGGTCTCAATCCAATTTGGTCAATTATCCAATATATTCGCATGCGTCCTCTGTTTTTAGAGAATATATAGACCTACCCCTTTGGGATGGGCAGGGAAGGATATCGTGCAGCCAACAGTGATGCAAGCTCATCATTATCAACCTCAGTTGAGCTACAAAGGTACCGTCCTTGAGCAGTTTCGTGCTCGTAAACAAGGATGTGGCAAAGTGCAACATCGTCTATGTGGACATATCCCATCCTTCCATGCCGCTGGAATATCTCTGTTTCCCCTGCTTTGTCACAACAAAAATGATCAAACAACTACGTTATACAGAAGCACCAATTGATGAAGTAATAATTTGCTTCTGCATCCGTAATCCAACTTGTTTTCAAGGACTAGTATAAGCAACCAACCATATGTTAATTTGATCAAAGAGGAATGGCAGATACCTTTGAGTAAGCCAAGGACATCAGATGCAGTAGAACTCAACTCTGGTGGCAAACTACGTCCAACTACGAATGAGGGTAGAACAGTCACTAGATCAATCCCATTTTGGCTGCAGAAGTCCCATGATGCCCTCTCAGCGAGCGTTTTTGACAAAACATACCAGATCTTCAGTTATGCACCAATCGCCATGCCCAGAAGAGGACCAAATACAGGTTAGTGCACTACCTAATTTTAAGGCGGCTTGGCATGCAATAACCCAAAATTTCTAGTACTGTTACCTGAAGTCTCTCACAGAGCTCTACAGAGCTCCACGATCTCTCGTCCAAAGGTACACTGGGGTCAAAATCATCTCTTGCCCTCGCAGTTGAAGAAGATGAGGTGAGAACTACACGCCTTAAAGATGGATTCTTCTTACATGAGCGTAGCACGTTCAATGTACCCTCAATAGCCGGTTTCAAGATTTCAGTCTGTGGCAGGGCATGGTTGCAAAAATCACAAGAAGGTTATGAATTTTGCAAGAGCAATTTGATTATTAAGAAGCAAACGCGTACCGTTCAGAGAGATAGATGAACCCGCAATTTCATACAACCTAGAGGTGCTTTGGTGGCTTAAATTCGGGAAGTGTCAAGCTACAGCCTTAAGAGTGTCAGATAAGAACATGCCTTTGGATCAGAGGAAGTTTTCTGTACAGGAGAAGCAGTGTGGAAGACTCCATGGCATCCCATGATTGCGTCGTCAAAGCTGCCCTCTTCCATTAAATCAGCCTTTACGAGTTGGAGCCTCTCCCTTGCTCCTTCCAGCCTCAACAGGTGTGCTAACTTCTTCTCATTTGCTGGCCACGCATAAATCAAAATGATAGTTCTATTAGCATTAGAGGGAGCCGAAACAAAACAGAGAAAAAAGAACAAGAAGAAAAAGGGAAGGTGCATGCGGTGGCCGCTTAATGTCGCTTCATTCTCTTGTTTAGGGAGGGAAAGAAAGTGGCTTGGAAAAACCTGGATCTCTGACAGTTCCAACGACATGATATCCAGACAAGAGAAGACGCTTAACTAGCCAAGATGCCAGAAAGCCGGAAGCCCCTGTGACGCAGACTTTGCCTTTGGATTCGACCTTTCCATCCATTGCCTTCCCCAAAGCCAAATGTAAAGGCCATTGATCAAGGACTGGAAATATATATTGCAGGACAATTAATGTTACGTGTGTGGCTTGAAAAGTCAAGCCGCACAGGCTGAATAACAAATTCAACATGTCTTTAAATGCAGCCATTATTTTTGACAAACAAACTTGAGAAGTATTTATTGATTGCTTCCTTACATTTTCTTATTCCTTACATTTTCTTCTTCTCATTGAATGTACGTTGTTCATCTGGAAAAAATTGTGTTTGGTTTTCAAAATGGTGAACGGCAACTGCAAATTGTTGAAGACTTTCCGTCTACAGCTATAAACGTCCGCTATAGAATGCAAGTTTGCATTTATTGAAGAGCATGCGAAGATCTCGTTCGAAGATTATAAAAAGAGAAGAATTGTTTCGAAGTAAACAACAACGAGAAAATAGAGAGACGATATAAAAAGAGAAGAATTGTTTCGAAGTAAAGAGCAGCGAGAAAATAGTGAGAGACGAGAGAAAAGAATTGCAAAATATTAAGAGAGCTCCGTGTTATTCTCAAGTCGCAAAATATTGAGAGGGCTCGGTGTTATTTTCATCTCTTTTGTATGTGAGGAAATTGGGTGTATTGGGGCTTTGGGCTTGAGTGTTGTATTACCACTCTTTGTACTCCACTTTTCTTACAGTGAATTTCTTTCTGAGTTTCCGCCAGTGGATGTAGGCTTTAAGCCGAACCACTTAAATCCTGATGTTTTGTGTGTTTGCTGATTTTATTCTCATTTCTCTACTCCTTGGCGATCCTGAATATTTATCTTTCACAACAAATTGGTATCAGAGGTGAGATTATTCTTTCTTAACTATGGCTATGACAAAGTTTGAAGTAGAGAAATTTGATGGCGAGAAAACTTCAGTTTATGGCGTATCAAGATGTGTGCTTTGTTATGACAACAAGGCTTGGCGAAAATTCTAGACGACAAAGCGCCTATATGGGATGACGCGGGAGACTCGTCTAAGGCGAAGGAAGAAATTGCGGCACTGGAACAGAAAGCGCATAGTACGATTATGTTGTCTCTTTCAGATGGAGTTCTACGAAAAGTTGCAGATGAACAAACTCCCGCTGGACTCTGGAAGAAGTTGGAGAGCCTTTATATGAAGAAGTCACTTACCAACCGTTTGTATTTAAAGCAACGGTTATATACCCTTAAGATGAAAGAGAGTATGCCTATATCTGAGCATCTTGATGAATTTAATAAAATTATCATGGATTTGAAGAATATAGACACTAAGCTTGATGGTGAAGATCAAGCCTTGATCATGTTGTGCTCACTGTCTGACTCGTTTGGAAATTTTGTTAACTCAATGTTATATGGTAGAGATACCATCTTCTTGGCAGATGTAAAGTCTGCTCTGAATTCTAAAGAGTTGAGAACAAAATTGAGTGGACAAGGCAATGATCGCCAGGCCGAAGGTCTATTTGTCAAAAGTTCATTTGGAAGAGGTAGATCCAGTAAAAAAAGGCTCAGATAATGGTAGAAGAAAATTCAAAGGTCGATCACAGTCGAAATCGAAAAAAACTGTGAAGTGTTACTAGTGTCACAAATTCGGTCATTATAAGACCGAGTGTCCAAAGCTGAAGAATAAGAAAGAAAGCAGCACAACAAGTTCCTCAAATATAGCTGATGTTGTCGAGGAAACCTCTAATGTTTCAGAGCTTGTGCTTGCAGTTAGCGTTGCTGACAGTCGTTTCAACGATAGGTGGATCCTTGATTCGACATGTTCGTTTCATATGTGTCCCATAAAAGATTGGTTTATTTACCTATGAATCAATCAATGGTGGTTCAGTCTTGATGGGCAACGACATGGCCTGCAAAATTGTTGATATCGATACCATCAAAATCAGGATGCACAACGACATTGTCAGAACTCTAACTGATGTCCGATATATACCAGATTTGAAGAAGAATCTTATTTCTTTGGGCACTTTGGACTCCCTCGGGTTATCGGTATTCTGGTGAAGGTGGAGTCATTAGAGTCGGCAGAGGCTCTTTGATCGTGATGAAGGGTAACAAGATTGATGACCTTTATTTCCTTCAAGGCAGCATGGTGACAGGTTCGGTTGCATGTCATCTTCAAATAATCCAGACTCAGACACTACCAAATTATGACATATGCATTTGGGTCATATGAGTGAGAGAGGTATCACAATCTTAAACAAACGAGGTTTGCTTTGTGATCAGAAGACTGAGAAGCTTGACTTTTGTGAGCATTGTGTCTTTGGAAAGCAATGCATAGTCAAGTTTAGTATAACAATCCACAGAACCAAGGGTACAGTAGATTATATTCACTCTGATCTTTAGGGTCTCTCTCGTGTTCCGTCTAAAGGTGGTGCTCGGTATCTCCTCACATTTATCGACGACTACTCGTGAAAAGTTTGGGTTGTTTTTTGAAGAACAAAAATGAAGTTCTTGTCACTTTTAAGTAATGGAAGACTCTAATAGAAAAGCAGACTAGCAAGAAGGTCAAACGTATCAGAACAGACAATGACATTGAATTTTGTGGAGGTGACTTTGATGAATTCTGCAAGAATGAAGGCATTGTCAGGCACCGTACAGTTAGACATACTCCACATCAAAATGGAGTCGTTAAACCGATGAACAAGACTCTTTTAGAGAGAGTGCGTTGTATGCTTTCTAATGTTGAGTTGTCTACGACCTTTTGGGCTGAAGCAGTCAATATAGCTTGCTATTTGGTGAATTGTTCTCCATCAACTACGATTGAGTTGAAGACTCCAAAAGAAGTATGATCTGACACTCCTGCTGACTACTCAAAATTGAAAATCTTCGGTTGTCCAGCTTATTGTCATGTAAATGACGGTAAACTTAAACCCAGGGCGAAGAAGTGTATATTCATTGGATATGCTAGTGGGGTAAAATGATACAGAATTTGGTGTACTGATCCTAAATCACTCAAATTTATAATCAGCATAGATGTTGTCTTTGATGAATCTGTCATGCTTCACTTGAAGACAGAGTCTACTGTTTCTGAGGAAACAAGAAAGGAGCAGGATTATAGCAAGAAGGTGGAGCTACAAGTTGAAGTTCCACAGAGAGTGCAAGACGCCACTCAAAATCAGCCTATTACAGATATGCATGAGTCTAGCTCTGATGAGGATGCACAAGAGGAGTAAGAATACAGTATTGCAGCCGGTAGACAGAGGAGGCAGATAAGACCATCTCAGAGATATGCTCATGCAGACTTGATATCATACGCACTTACTTTGGCAGAGCAGACTGGAATTCAGGAGCTTTCAACATATTCTGAAGCTGCAACAAGTAATGAGTCTGCGCAGTGGGCTGTTGCAATGGTGGAAGAGATTGAATCTCTTCACAAGAACCAGACATGAAAGTTGATGAAATTGCCTAAGAAAACAAAGATTGTTGGTTGCAAATGGGTCTTTAAGAAAAATGAAGGAAACTCAGGGGTTGAAGATGCTAGGTACAAGGCACATTTGGTTGCAAAGGGCCATAGCCAGAGAGAAGGTGTTGACTTCAATGAAGTTTTCTCTCCTGTTGTGAAGCATAGCTTTATTCGCATGTTGCTTGTCATGGTTGCTCTATTTGATTTGGAGCTCGAGCAACTTGATGTCAAAATGACATTCTTACATGGTGAGCTTGAGGAGACTATCTACATGAAGCAACCATAGGTATTTATTATAGATGGAAAATAAGATCATGTTTACAGATTGAAGAAATCATTGTATGGTATGAAGCAGTCTCCGAGGCAGTGGTACAAGAGGTTTGACACATTTATGGTGAGTCATGGTTACTATAGAAGTAACTATGATAGTTGTGTCTATCACCGGAAATCACCAGATGGTTCTTTGGTTTATTTGTTGCTCTATATTGATGATATGCTTATTGCTACTAAAAGCATGTCGGAGATCAGCAGACTGAAGATTCAGTTAAATGAGGAGTTTGAAATGAAAGATTTGGGCGTCGTAAAGAAGATTTTGGGAATGAAGATTCATAGAGATAGAAAAGTGGGAAAATTGTACTTGTCACAGAAAAAGTACATCGAAAAGGTACTTGAACGCTTTGGTAAGAACAATTCTAAATCTGTGAATACTCCACTTACCGCTCATTTCAAACTTTCAGCATCACTTGCGCCGCAAAGTGAAGAGGAGGATTAGTTTATGTCACGTGTTCCTTATTCGAGTTCAGTTGGGAGCATTATGTATGTTATGGTGTGAGCATCCAGATATTTCACTTGTCGTTAGTGTTGTCAGTCGATACATGATCAATCCTGGTAAAGTTCATTGACATGCTGTGAAATGGATACTTCGGTATTTGAAGGGCAATACAAATGTTGGCTTGGTTCATGACAAAAGTATCAGTAACAGTTCAAATGTCATTGGTTATGTTGATTTAGATTATGCTGGTGATCTGGATAAGAGAAGGTCCCTGACAGGTTATGTTTCACTCTCTCTGAGTGTGCCATTAGTTGGAGAGCGACATTACAGTCGACAGTTGCTCTGTCCACTACAGAGGCTGAGTACATGGCAGTAACAAAAGCAGTGAAAGAAGCAATTTGGTTGAGGGGTCTGGTTAGTGACTTGAGTCTACATCAAGATGTGACCACGGTCTTTTGTGATAGCCAGAGCACAATACATTTGACCAAAAATCAAATGTATCATGAGAGGACCAAACATATTGATGTTAGATATCATTTTCTTCTAGATGTTATGACACAAGGTGCGATCTTAGTGAAAATGATCGCTACGATAGAAAATCCAACAAATATGTTGACTAAGCCAGTTCCAGTGCTGAAGTTCAAGTATTGTTTAGACTTAATTGGAGTTTACAGTCTGTGAAAGCCTTTAAGGGCTTTAGAGTAGACGACTTGAAGAGATTTACGGCTTGACAGAATTCAAGCCAATGTGAAGATTTGTTACGTGTGTGGCTTGAAAATTCAAGCCGCACATGTTGACTAACAAATTCAACATGGCTTTAAATGCAACCATTATTTTTGACAAACAAAAGGAAAGATCTTCACGTAAAACACTTTTTTGTGTTTTCCGCGTAGGACCCATTTATTGCTTCGTTACATTTTCTTCTTTCTCATTAAATGCATGTTCATTTGGAAAAAGAGAAACTTGCCTTTTCAAAATGGTGAACGACAAAATTTGCAGCTTGTCGAAGACTTTCCGTCTACAGCTATAGCCGTCCTATAGCTGTAGAACACAAGTTTGCATTTATTGAAGAGCATGCGGAGATCTCGTTCAAAGATTATAAAAGGAGAATAATTGTTTCGAAGTAAAGAGCAACGAGAAAATAGAGAGAAACGAGAGAAAAGAGTCGCAAAATATTGAGAGGGCCCGGTGTTATTCTCATCTTTTTTGTATGTGAGGAAATTGGGTGTACTGGGGCTTTGGGCTTGAGTGTTGTGTTACCACTCTTTGTACTCCACTTTTCTTACAGTGAATTTCTTTCTAAGTTTCTGCTAGTGGACGTAGGCTTTAAGTCGAACCACTTAAATCCTGGTGTTTTGTGTGTTTGTTGATTTTATTCTCATTTATCTACTCATCGGCGATCCTGAATATTTATCTTTTTTCACAACAATTAACGCACCACATCCTCTTTCAATTCATCTTCATGGACAGAGTATTATACCTATGGGAAGCACAAAGAGTATGGATGGTAGTGATAAACCATGTTGTAGGATAAACCCACCAAAGATCCTCCTCGACTTTATTGACAGAGTATTAGATCAACGATACTTTCCTTTTATAGTTGGGAAATAACGAAAGTATGATGGATAAGATAGATAGTGTTAAAGTCTGAAGAATTATATATTCTCATTGATAATATTTCACGTACAAATGCTGATCAGTATATATTGACAGAAGTCTGAGAACCTCTAACAATATCCTTACAACTTTATATTCTACAGGGGGTACAAGACCATGCAGCAACACTGCCGAATCTTCAGGATACGTAGTAGTACAAGTCGCTAGAATAGGTGACTTGCCTTGCTGAGCTGGAGGTGAAGGCAAATTGTGGCGTGGCACTGGTGTGGTAGATGGTTGTGGTTCAACTTGGCTCTACGTCTGGCTTAGAGCTAGGGTTTTATAACCGAAAATTCGGTCCTCCAATTTTGTACTAATTTCAAAAATAGCTCCTTAGATTTAAAAAGTCTAATTTTTAGTCCTTAATTTTATACCTTAAAAAATAAGGTCCTTAAATGAAAACAAAAGATCAACAAAACTACCGTCATTAAAATCATTTTTTATACTTAAGCTTTAGGGTTAAATGCATGTCATGCCCCTGTGGTATGCGCTAATAGCAAAAATGCCTCTGAGGTAAACAAAGTTTTTTTCATACCCCTGAGGTAAACATTGAGGAGCAAATATGTTCTTCCGTTATGTGCCGTTTGAAACTCTAACGGTAAATACTGGCGTGTCAAAATTAGACACGTCAGCACCAATCATAAAGCGACACGTGACATTTTTGAAAAAAAAAACGGGGAGAACCTTCGAGCAGCGAACCCTTCGCCGCCACGGCTCGTGCCGCGAGGGGTGGCCGCGAGCCACCCCCGCGGCTCCCCTGCTCAGGGGTGGCCGACAGCCACCCCCCGGCGACGGGGAGCCCAGATTTGGGCTCCCTTCGCCGCTCGAAGGTTCTCCCCATTTTTTTTTTAAAAATGCCATGTGTCGCTTTATGATTGGTGCTTACGTGTCTAATTTTGACACGTTAGCATTTACCGTTAGGGTTTCAAACGACACATAATGGAAGGGCATATTTGCTCCTCAATGTTTACCTCAGGGATATGAAAAAGACTTTGTTTACCTCAGGGGCATTTTTGCTATTAGCGCATACCACAGGGGCATGACATGCATTTAACCCTAAGTTTTACAACAATTTAAAATAGGTCGTTTGACTAATTTCTTAGACCTCGAGTTTGTTCCTTAAAAAATGGTTAAAGGCCTTTTTCGTCCATGTATTCTACACTTAATTCCAGAGTTTTCAATCTAATCACCAACAGTTTTTGGAGTTTTCCGTTTTATCAAAAAAAATTTTATGTTAGTTTTAAGTTCAGTAACCTAATAATGATACACGTCTCGACCCATCAATTCTCGTCACGTGTACACCTTTCTAATACGGTTTCCACATGTGGCTGTCGTTTTCTGAGTCTGACGTGTACAACTCGTTAGATGACTGTAATTAAGGCTAACAGAAGGAGACAAAAGTACCATATTAATAAAATTTTAAAAATTCAAGGACTTCTTGTGATTAAAATGAAAATTCGGGTTTTTTAAAAGGATGTAAAACTCAGGACTATTTAAAATAAAACTAAAAACTTATGACACGTACAAGCACTAGTCTATTTCTATTTTTTTTCTTTCTAAATAAGTATATTTCTATTCATAAAGCAAAATACTCGTTTTCAGATCAACAAGCAACAACAATGAATGGTTCATTATAAACGGACAAGAGCATAAAATGCAGTCAGGATCTTTAATGGATATTTAAAGGGCCCAATTAGGCCCTTTAAATATAATTGGGCCCTTTAAATATCCATTAGTTGAATGTGTTTTATCAATGATTATGTTTGTTTTAGATTTCAAAATAGTTTTTGTATTTGTGTTTTTTTTAAATTAGTGTAGATTCTTTTTGAGATTGGTAAAAGTGTGTTAAAATTGTTGAAATTAGTAAAAAAATTATTAATATTAGTAAAAATTATTAAAATTGACGAAGACGTAAGTCACAAGTTTTTGAAAACACATCGAAATGTAACAGGGACCATTCATTAAAAACAGTGAAAGTTTAGAAGAGCCGGGCAGTGAAAACCGGTTACAAAGAGCGACGGGCTCGAAGCCTTCAGAATTCGTAAACAGTCATGATGTTGATATATGTTCTAACGATCTGTACAGAATTGTATTCGTATAACAGTATATATATCGGTGGTTTGTTTATCAGCCGCGTTTAGGCAGGAAGAAGGCCTTCCGTCGTCTGAAGAAGAATAAATTGACAGTGGCGATTGGTTCATTCAGCAGCGAAGACGACCTCAAACTATTCATTCTGTTCTGTTTTTTCCGACGACTAGCTAAAAATATTGAGGTAGAGATACGGTATCTCTTTTTCTTCTTTCCAATGTTGTTCCTTTTTTTTTTCGAGATTTTTTTTCCTGTTCATTCGCTCACCCATTTCACCAAAATTTCCTTGGTATGTTTCGAGTCAGTATTCCTTGGTAAATTTCTAATTCCATTTTGTCTGCGTTTTGCTCCACTGCTTTTGTTTGTATGTATGTTCGTCTGCATTTAAGCTTCTATTACTTTTGAGTCGCGGGACAAATATATTCTTCATTTTGCATTATGCAGAATCGGTTGTTATTAGGGTTTTAGTTCTGTGATATCTATGTTATTTGTCCACAAAATGTGTCCTTTTAGTTTCTTCCTTCCCTCTAATCTTGTGTGTATGCCAGTATGGTATTATTTGCTTTGTAAATAAGTTGTTTCTCCCGCTCCCTGATTCCCTGGCTCTGTCTTTTTTATTGAAAGTCTTCTTTTTGTTTTTTTTTCGTAGGTGCCTCTAGGCTTGTTTTACAAGGAAATCCTCTTTTTGGTCGTTGAGCTATAGGAGATCAGGTTTTCATTAACAAGAAAGTATTGACTTATGGAGACTGGAGGCAATTCCCTCCCATCTGGCCCTGATGGGATGAAGAGAAAAGTGTGTTATTTCTACGACCCAGAGGTCGGCAATTACTATTATGGGCAGGGTCATCCTATGAAGCCACATCGTATCCGAATGACACATGCTCTGCTTGCCCATTACGGATTGCTTCAGCACATGCAGGTCCTCAAGCCCTTTCCTGCCAGAGATCGGGATCTTTGCCGTTTCCATGCTGATGATTACGTCGCATTCCTTAGGAGTATAACACCAGAGACACAGCAGGATCAGCTTAGGCAACTCAAGCGCTTCAATGTCGGTGAAGATTGCCCTGTTTTTGATGGCCTCTACTCCTTCTGTCAAACATATGCCGGTGGTTCAGTTGGAGGTGCTGTCAAGTTGAATCATGGTCTATGCGACATTGCTGTCAACTGGGCTGGTGGTTTGCATCATGCTAAGAAATGCGAGGCATCTGGATTTTGCTATGTGAATGATATTGTCCTGGCAATTTTGGAGCTTCTCAAACAGCATGAGGTTTGTCTTATGTTACACGACCCTAATCCAGTTTTCTAAGAATAGACAATGACCAATATGAAAACCCACTAATTAAAGTCCCAACTCAACGAACTAAGTGCAGGCTACATAGAATAGCAATTTCTAGACCTGTAACAAATTTTCAACCATCTGGATCACTCTATTTGTTGTAATGGAAATGTTAAATTGTCAACATCATTATGATGATGTCGGCTTTACTCTCCAGAAAAAGGACTGTTTATTTAGTAATTACAAACATCTTCCTGCGGCATGTATTATGCTATCCTTACTGAGTCATGTGGATGCTCTTTCCTGTTTGTTCTCATTATATATGTAACTCTTTGGCACGTTGAGAGTTTACTTTTTTGTGTGGAAGGCCACACATGGTAGGATTCTTACTATTGATAATCTTCGTAAAAGGGGTATGATCATCGTTGATTGGTGCTTCTTATGTCGGGGTGGTGGTGAATCTGTGGATCATGTTTTGCTGCACTGTCCTTTCGCGCTTGGGTTGTGGTCCCATGTACTCTGTATTGTTAATTTTCAATGGGTAATGCCAGAGAAAGTGGATGATGTTCTATGGTGTTGGAAGAAGAGGTTTCACAATCCTTTCGCCAATAGTAGATGTTTGGTCCCATGTACTCATTGTATTTGGCGGTGTCTTTGGAGGGAGCGGAATAGTAGATGTTTTGAAGATTGTTCATTGTCTTTGGATAGGCTGCAGGGTGTTCTATTGTCTTCTCTTTTTCTTTGGGTGAACTCGGTGCTTAGTTGTCCTTTTGTAGATTTTGTTGATTTTCTTAGTTTTCTTGCTTGTTTGGATTAATGTCTTTGGTATAGTCCTTTGTATTGTTTTCACTAATTCTAATGAGATTGACTTATTTATCGAAAAATAAAATATATGTAACTCTTTGTCCGAAGAGACCAACTGTTCAAGTTAACCTTCAAATAGAACTTTGTGTTGTACTATCTTAGTTATGTTTGATTCCCTAGGTTTAATATCTCCAAAAACAGTCGCTTACTAATCTTGTCAAAATGGTAGTACTAGAAGATTCTCGTTCATAACCACCTAATTGACCCTATTTTGACAAGCCCAGTATTTGTGCTTTTCTGGCATTCCATGAGCTAGAGGGTCTTAACGGTGTTGAAAGATATCCAAATGTGATGCTGCTCTAACTGCTAAGTGAGCATCCAACTATTAGTTTTAGCAATATTCCAAATACATAATTTTGATGGGAAAGGAACCTATTGGAGGTGAATGTATTTCGACTTGGGAGCAACAAAACTTTCTCTGTCTGAGCTCATCGCTAAAGCCCAAAGGGATGCTAGGAAACTATTCTATCCTGCAGGAATAAGGAGGCTATGGTGTTTTCCTTGTCCCGGAATAAGGAGGCTATGGTGGCCGATTGTCTTGTGGCTGGAGGTGATCATGTGGTGTGGGATGTCCCGTTCTCTAGAGTTGCAAATGATTGGGAGCTGGAGGAATTCTCCTCCTTTTTGGCGCTGCTGTATGGGAAGGTCTTACGTAGAGGGGTGGCTGATGAGATGGATTGGTTGGGTGTGAAGGGAGGGGTGTTCTCGGTCAAGTCTATGTATGTGTCGCTTTCGGGTGGGGCCTCTATGCCTTTCCCATGGAGGGGCATTTGAAGGTCTTGGTGTCCGTATAGAGTTTCCTTTTTTGTATGGGAGGCTTCACTTGGGAAGATTTTAATTACTGACAATCTTCGTCGAAGGGGCTTTTATGCTGCTGAATGATGCTTCTTATGTAGATGTGATGGGGAGTCGGTTGACCATGTCTTGCTGCATTGCCCGTTAGCTCGCGGGTTGTGGTCTCATGTGCTTTGTATTGTGAACTTTCATTGGGTCATGCCAGAGACGGTGGTAGGTGTGCTGTGGTGTTGGAAGAGGAAGTAGTCCAATCCAATTGCGCAGGTTATCTGGTGATATACCGGCTTGTATTTGGTGGTGTCTCTGGCGGGAGCGTAATAGTCGTTGTTTTGAAGATAGTTCTTTATCCCTCGTTAGTTTGTAAGGTGTATTATTGTCGTCTCTTTTCTGTTGGGCTAGCTCTGTGCTTGCATGCCCTTTTGTGGACTTAGACGATTTTCTCAGTTTTCTTGCTTGTTTGGATTAGTGGTTGCGGTATAACCTTTGTACTGTTTTCACTATTCTAATGAGATTGACTTATTTATAAATAATAAAAAAAAATCTATCATGCAGGATGCTAGAAATGTAATTTCTTTTAGAAGATTCACATTTTCTTCTAATTATATGATATAGAACACTAATAAGGATGCACAATACCTTTCTTTCTCTTTTTTTCTTTTGCCCTTCCGTTCATTTTCCTTTCCTCCTCAGAACTCCAGTAATAATACATCTTCTTCATGGAGGACAATGGGAATAGTCCTTGCATTTGTTAAGCATGACCAGTTTCTTTCTTTCAGTTGGTCTTGAGTCAGAACCTCTTCCTCAATCCTGCTCTTTAGGGTGATGAGGTGCCATTTGCGCTAGAGCTCATTGGTGCCTAATGATACAATATTTGTGTAATATAAATTGGGATAGAGCAATATGAAAAAGTTTTTTTTTGGATGTCCTTTTACTGTGATAGGTTTTGTGAGTTGTAGGCTTCTTTAACTTGGGCGCAAAAAAATGAAACATAATAAAAATTAAAAATGGATCTATAGTTTCTTTCAGTTATCTTTATTTCATGTTAAACTTTCACAATAAAGATAATTTTGTCAATTTTAAACCATACAACCTACTTGCAATTGAATTTTTTTAAGGAGCCTGACTGGAATTTATATAGTAGGAGCCTTGAATAATGTTTTTTTTTGTTTTTGTTTTTCCAGTTTTGTCTAATGTGAAACTGAATGGCCTTTATATTAGCAGTTTTATTGTGTCAAACATAGATTATCCATCTTGCACAACCATCATGCTTGTTATGAACCTTGTTGTCCAACTTGAACCTGAGTGATTACGGTAGCGTTTAAAAAAAAATATCCTTTAGTTTTTGAGTATGTTTGTCAGACCTCTAACTTGGCTGTCTTTTGTACATTTTAATATTTTTATTATCCATGATGCAGCGTGTCTTATATGTGGACATTGATATACACCATGGAGATGGTGTGGAGGAGGCATTTTACACAACTGACAGGGTCATGACCGTTTCATTCCACAAATTTGGAGATTACTTTCCTGGTACCGGGGACATACGTGATATTGGATATGGGAAAGGGAAATTCTACTCTCTTAATGTTCCACTGGATGATGGAATTGATGACGAGAGCTACCATTTCTTGTTCAAACCAATAATTGGGAAGGTGATGGAAATTTTTAGGCCAGGTGCTGTGGTTCTCCAGTGTGGTGCTGACTCTTTATCTGGGGATAGATTAGGATGCTTCAATCTATCTATCAAAGGTCACGCAGAGTGTGTCAGATTCATGAGATCGTTCAATGTGCCACTATTGCTGCTGGGTGGCGGTGGTTATACCATCCGGAATGTTGCTCGGTGCTGGTGCTATGAGGTACTTGTATTGAATTGATTTTTCAATTTGGATTCATAGTGTGCTCTTATCGACTGCTAACAACATTAATGTTTGTTCCACGACTGGGATTCCTTGCTGACTGATTGAGTCATGTGGGTGAATCTTAACTAGCAATTAGCGAGAAAACTCAGCACTTTGTTTGGCCATCAGTGTCAAATTTGTCTGTAAAATAATAAATGGTATTGCAACATGACTTTAAGTCATTTTCCTTGATAGAGGTTTATTTTGAATTTTACAATGATGTTTAGACATCTAACAAATATTCCGTTGGTTTTTGTCTTCGTCAAAGGTTTCATGTTTCTTTTGGTGCGCTGATTGTTCATCAGCATTTAATCAGCCATGTCATTGCAGAGAACGTCATGTTTTAGTGTCCAAATTAGTTCAAAAGATTATTGGCTTTTATCATTCTTTACATGTAACACAACTTCTGATGAAGTTTGTGAACTATCACATATTAACTTTTCCTTTTTCTCTTCTTTTTTTGGTGGGTGGGAGAGATGGTCCACATTGCATTACATGGCTCTTGATGCTAGTTTCTTAGTCTTTCCATTGTTATTCTTATCATTACAGTGGGTTTATAGATCTCTTTTAACTGACCACTTCAATGTAAATTGATTACATGTAAGGCAGACAGGTGTTGCACTTGGAGTGGAAGTTGATGACAAGATGCCACAGCATGAATATTATGAGTATTTTGGTCCAGATTATACCCTTCATGTTGCCCCCAGTAACATGGAAAATAAGAATTCCCACCAATTACTGGATGAAATACGGGCTAGGCTTCTTGATTACCTTTCAAAGCTTCAGCATGCACCCAGTGTCCAATTTCAGGAAAGACCCCCTGATACTGAGCTTCCAGAGGTAATTTCCACGAGGAGATTATTTGTTAGATGTCTTCTTGCTCCATCTTTCATATTTCATTGATAGTCAGCTGAGTAAAATCAGCTTTTATAATTTAGAGAATAAAATTTTGTTCGGACCTTTCATAACCTGAAGCTCTTCTTTCTTGTGAACTTTTCCTGTGATGATGTGCATTTTTCCTGCGTTATGGTTTTAGCCAAGATTTATTTGGCACAAATATTTTCTGGATAACAATTTAGAAATTCCTGTTTATCCTCGAGTTTCTTTCCTTCGTGAGTGTTTTAAATTTGAAATATTGTGAAACGCTGTGTTTGTGTGGCAATGCAGTTCTTCCTTTATATTTCTCTTCATTAGGCATGAACAGAGAGACTTCACCGTTCCACCCCCTGCTCTCTCTCAATTAGATAGATGTACAAGTGATGGTTTTGTTTTGTTGGGGCCTTTTTGTGTACTAGGGATTGTTCTCGGTTTCTGGTTGGTTTGTTGTTTGAATGAAATGCATTTTCCCACAAAGAAAAAAAAAAGTATCATGGAAATGTTGGACAGAAGTGTTCATTTCCTCTCTGGAGCAAAAGAGTTCTGACTGAAAACAGAAAAAGAACACAGAAACAGAGAGGAGGGAGAATTTTTTTTTTTAAAAGAGAAAAGAATGACTACTATTACTGATAGTACCCCCTACTTTATACTTTTTTTAATGTGCACATTTAATGGATATTGGTGGTGACTTTGACAAAACCTAATTCTAAATCACTGTTTGCTTTCTATT
The DNA here is from genome assembly GCA_963930655.1 of Myrica gale. Taxonomy (NCBI): domain Eukaryota; kingdom Viridiplantae; phylum Streptophyta; class Magnoliopsida; order Fagales; family Myricaceae; genus Myrica; species Myrica gale. The sequence goes on along the minus strand of OZ005606.1, from coordinate 6,505,385 downwards.
TAATGTGTAGTAGACATCTCGCTCTCAATTCTCTTTTAATTGTTTTAATAATTTTAGGCAGAGGAAGATCAAGAGGGGGGAGATGAGAGATGGGATGTGGATTCTGATATGGACGTTGATGACGGACGGTATGTTCTTTGGTCCTCCAGTTCACTTGTAGTATTGTTTCCTCAGATCTTTACTTACAACTTACCGTCTGAACAGAAAGCCTTTATCAAGCAGAGTTAAGAGAGAAATAGTTGAACCTGATCTCAAAGATCTGGTATGTGCACCTTATCAAGCAGATTGAAGAGAGAGAAATTAAATCTGGTTCTAAATGATTATTAGAATTATAATGGTGGTTTACCTTTCCCGCAGGAGGATCAAAAAGGAAACGCAGAGAATAGAGACTTGAATACAGCAGGGGAGGAGACTGCATGCGCACAGGTGAAATTAAATCACATAAGCATTTGCTTGAAGTAATGATTGCTTGCATGTACATACATGGGTTCCTTGATTCATATAAAAGTGAGTCAGCACTGACAGTTCTTTTGCAATGTTGGTACTTGCAGGATCTGGATATGTGTTCTCTCCCAGTTGATGAACCCAGTGTGAAAGTTGAGCAAGATAATCTGAATAAGCCAGCTAGTTAGATGTCCTCCTGTTGTTCACCAAGATGACAATAGCTCCACCTTGTTTGTTGATCTTCCAACATGGGCATGATCTGTGCAGCAGCAGCATATCTCCAATTATAGTTTGCCGGCGGTGCAGACTGGGAATAATCCAAACATGGACGGGGTTGAAAATACTAATTGTTGACTGTCAAATACTCATTCCGAGTGTCGATGGCCATTGGACTGTGAACTAAGCAAGTTCACCTATTAAATTAGTTGGCACCTTTAACATCTGATAAGTATCTACTCATTGACTCATTAAAAGGGGGTTTTCCTTGTAATTTGAGATATTGTTCAACAAAGAAATGGAAGAAACGATTTGAAATTTGAACTCCTGCCTATATTTGCCGCCACAACGTATCCAGCTATTGACAGTAGACTTCTCAAATCACTTTGTTTTCAGAGTCTTATTCATTTTTTACAAATTCTCCACAATATTCTATAAGCCAAAAGAACAATGTGCACCAACTCCAAGTTGGAAACCAAACTAATTGAAACGAAGAGGAAACCCCAATAGCCGAGTGGGAGAGAAAAAGAGGAAGATAAAACTATGTTTAAAGACAAGTGATATCCGTTCGCTCGATATCCTTGAAAGAGTCCACACCGCCATTCTTTTCCCTCCATGGATTGCAAGTGGTAGTTGCACAGAGGTCAGAACAGTTCCCAAGCTACACAGGGAAAGCAATCAACCTTGTAATATAGCCCAAATGGTCGGACTCCAACTCGACCTTATTATGATTCTGGAACATACTATAATTTGCAAGAGCCTTTTCACCAGGTGGTTGAGGTCCTCTGAGGCAGCGATCAGACGTGTGCCTGCATGCTCGTCTGGCTGGGCTGAGAGCCTGAGAGAGGAAAATCAGGAACTACAAGATAAGCTATATCTAGTAGCCAAGGAGCCTGGTTCACCCAAGCAAATATTACGTGACACAGATTCTTCATCCTCAACAGGTCATGATTGTGCTTTCCTCATGTCAAATATTAGCCGAGGAATTCTCTGGTTGCTAGAGCTCTGCACCCACCACCAAAACGGTTAGAAAACAAAACACACCACAGGAAGTATACACCAAAAAAAGAAAGGAAATGAAATTAATTATCAATTTTTTCTAACTTGAAATCATGCAAACCATTTTGTTGTTTTAATTGGATTGCTGTGTTAAGGCAGAGTGAAAAATTAGTAAATAACCTGCAAGTTAGATCAATAGATTCCACGTCTAAGAGGCCAACTGGGTGCCCTCTGTGATCTTCAAAATGCTCTAAAATAACTGGAACTTGACTCACACCATGCTTATTCATAATTATTTGAGCAGAAAGAAGATCCATTCCAGGTGTAGCAGTCCATGGCACTCGACATATTTCCCCATCCAAAGTACACATTTCAGATACCAGAAGCTCCTGTCAAGGAAGCAGCAAACGAGTCAAGCTCTTGTGATGTCAAGAAGGTGCAAAAAGAACGTACTCGTCCTAGTTGAGGAACTCAAGAACCAGTAGGACAACATTCAGAGTTTACAACTTTACATGTCTAGTGCGCTTTTGATTCACAAATATTTTTTTAAGCAAAATGAAAAAGTGGCAACATTTTTCTGTTGTCTAATAACACAAGTATTTTCTGCGGTACCTTGCCACCTCCAATCAACAGGCTACCTCTATAAGCTTTTTTTATCTAATTGAATTGGCCATCTCTCATGTTTCCTTTCTTTTCCCTGTCCATCTGCTTTGAGTTTCTTCAAAATGACTCAACTCCATTTTGTCCACCATTGTTCCCTCTATCAATTGAATAGCAGATCCAGATTTCTATTTCCCCGCCAATCACTCAATGCAACAGAAACTAGGATGAAAAGACTTAATATAAAAACATGTACAGATCAGAGACTCGATTGATGAAAAAAATTGATAAGAGACTAATTTGATAGCAGTCCGACCTCCTGCTCGGGCCTCTCAATCCTCTCAGCTCTCCATCCCGAGCAGATCAGGTTGACACTTACCGTTAAGTCAGTGGACGGAAGGACTTAATATAAAAGCATGTAAAGATCACGAACCCGATTGATGAAAAAAATTGATAAGGGACTAATTTGATTTTCACCCAAACTAGAGGGACCAAAATATCATTTATCCATTTTTTTTATCTATTCTATTGGCAGCAGATTCCCCATTGGAAAGCTGGCTGGTTTTCTCTTATTTTATCTTAGCCTCACGTGCTTATGCATATATATATATATATCTACACACATATGTATATTACAATTTTTTGTTTGTTTTCGTGGGTCTTATTAATTTTGTAACCACTAATAAATAAAATACTAATTAAAAAAGATAAACAACTTCTCGAACCCAGATATTAAACGAAAAATGGTTTGAAGAGTTAGAAAAACAGGAAAAAGAAAAAAGAAAATCTTTATTCTGGACAGTTAAAAGTAATTAACAATTCCACCATTTTTTTTATCCCAGTTGCGTGGGCTTCCACTCCCTCTGGCACATGAGAACCATTAGTCCTCTGCAGAGTTTGAGCTCTTCTTTCAAGAAGATGTTCATGCTTGATTTTAGGCTTTTGATTATAATTCTTCTGAACTATTCTTTGTAATCATATTTGTAACCATATTTGCCTACTTATATATCAACATCTCTGATTCTGAAGTTAAATTTGGTTTCCAAATCATCTCTCCTTATCTGTGATTTTGCCAGATCGATTACTTTACTGTTGGTTGATCATTGCAAGATATTTTCACTTGCTGTTCTTTGTATTTTACTCTTCCTGTCAAAGAATCTGATAAAAGAACAACGCATTTACCTGATTTTGATTGAATTTCTATAGGACCTATCTGAAAAAGACATGGGTAATATACACCTGACCTTGCTGCATATGAAACATCACTGGCTGAATCAAAACAGAACTACAAGGACTTGTCCAGCTACATCTGCATTCTCTCAAGTCTATCTAGTTCTCGACCATGAATCTATTTGATAGCTCAGAGGTTGTTATTAATGGTGTTGCTCCAGCCGAACTGAAACAATGCTTTACCCCTAGATACCAGTTGACTGCTGTGGCAAAGAATGAAGAGGAAATAAAGAGACATTATATATATGCTTTTGGCTTTATGGAAGTATTAACCTATCCTATGGTCTTGCCAAGATCCACATCCTTCACTGCACTCTCCCCGTTTTCCACCTTCAACAGTTGTGAATCCTCTTCTGACAGAGTGTCTTTCCTAAGAATGATCGTGGAATCAGCTTGCTTCTCAGCTTCCACAGCCCAGCTATAGATTACCATGCCCGTGACAGCAAGGAGCATACCGAGTATGTTTTTAAGTGTCAACTCTGAATCAAAGAGTAGCCACCCCAATGTCAAGACACATACAGTTTTCATGTGGCCTAACACCTGGAAAGAGACAGCAGAGAAGCGTCCAATGCAGAGGTACTGACTCATATTGCAGAATACAGCCAGAGAGCAAGAGAGTAGTATGAAAAACTGCACAAATTCCATCACCAATTCCAACGATTAAGAGCCTATTGGTTGATAAACTAAAAGAAGTGGGCGAATATTAAACATGTTGCACTTACCAATGCACCAGCAGACAACTTATAATTCGGTAAAAGGTTGCCGGTCAGGTAATAATCAACTACTGGACCAAGAACAAGAAGGGAGACTGCTTGTATTGGAGCTGTCTTACTCAGCAATTCAAAAGAGCCTACCGAGTACTTCTTCTGTAGGGATCCGATAGACTGTTGCGCAAGAGAATTAGTCAATCAAAATCAAAGATCAATGATTGAAGGCAATCTGAAAAATAACATCATAGCAGACTAGTACAATGGTATGTCCCCATTCCCTACACACTTCAGAAAAGACTGAAATCTATGCTCTTGCTATCATTACATAGCCCAACAGGTGCATTGTCTATTCTTAACAAAGTCATAGGAACTCTGCATGATTTGTCCCTATACAGGTGCATTGTCCATTTTTAGCAAGTCATAGGTAGGAACTTCACACGATTGGGACCAGTAAAATGGAAGCCAGTGTGGTAGAGTGACCATGTGTCATATGGAGAACAAACAGGAATGATGGAAATTTCAATTTGCACAAAAGCAACTGCGACTCTGCTTACAAGCTGAAAGCCAGTCTTTGTTAAACCACTAATCTGGAAGATTTGATCAAGATGTGTATCTAAATGAATTCTTGTATGATCTTTAGATGTTAGAATCTAAAATGAATCTGCCCCACGATTATGATATTTGGGTAATTTGATCACTGTATACTTGGATCTGCTAAGAATCCCAAATAGTGATGCTGCATCTTAAAAACAAGAATGCAGATGGCTAAGAGTATGCTGCTACCACTATCAATTGTATGACCTGATCTCTTCACCCCTAGATCTGCCTCTTGTACTCACCAAAATGAGAATTACTGAAAAACTGCAATAACTTGAGGGGAAGACAAGAGAGAAGCAAATGCCCACAAGCCATCTCAAGGTTGTTTCTCCTATTTTACGCGCAGCAAATCGACAAAGCGAACTAAACTGAAATTCGATCAGCACTCACAATTTGTTGTAAGGATGAACACAAGACTGCCACAAAGGCACAGATGAAACCTTTGGCATTAACTTTCACATCCGTCACTGTACAGATGCCCACACCAACAACAACTACCGCAACAGCCATCTTGACTTCCTTTGAATAGCGTTTCCCGTGAATAATCCATTCCATTACACACACCACAGGGATCATACTCAATTTTGAGATCTGCGCCAGAGTATACGAATATAAATATCAAAATAGAGACCAGTAGGCAGTATTTATGCTCCATTGTCAGAAGAAAAATTGGCAGAGATTTCGTTAGATGATATGTACCTGGTAGAATCCTACAGAGTTCAGCATGAGGCTCAAGTTCATTCCCGTGATTGATGTATTGGCAACAATTGAGAACCAAACAAGCTCCCACATCGGGACGTGCTTTGGTGCTGAATAGCCGGTAGCATTGGACACCATACCCACCAATGCAGTCACGGAAAAGTGGAAGCCAGTCAACGTTGTTGCTGGAAAGCAGAAAAACAGCGTTAATTTCGACAGGAAAACAATGATTTGTTCGTGACAAAGCCTCCATAATCCTGTCCAAAATCCTGAGCCCTTTGTCAAATATTATTCAGGTATAATACAGGTGTTAGTAGCTACTGAATTTGACACCCATTAGCATACATTGCAGGCTGTATTTCGTTCCTCTGTTTCAGCCGGTAATGATGGTAGATCTAACCGAAACATAGGAGGGATGGAAAACAGAAAGGGAGCTAAAACATTATCGAAGAAAAAGAAAAAAAAACTGACCGAAGGCGAAAGCAAAACCAGAGGAGGACATAAGCTGCTTGTTGGCCATGATAATCCCGACAGAGCTTATTACGTTCATTGCCCATGCCCCTACATCCGTCACTACAAGAGACGATGGTTTTTTCCCCTTCTCCATTTACATGCACTCCAGATTTAGCATAAAGATGACAAATTGATGAACAAACCAGAGAGTATAGTATTACCACTCCTGAGTCCACCCCCCACCCAACACAGACTTCAGTTTTTATAACGCAGACAATAACGTATTCTGAAGAGTAACGCATTTCCATGATAAAAAAAAAAATCCTTAAATTTACATTGTTTAAAAATCCATAAATTTACATTGTGAAGTGTTACTGAATTTATGTTCTGCTTTTTAGAGGGGGGAATAGAATACTTGGTGGTCATTTGGCTGGCTGGCTGGCTGTTATTCCTTTGTTGCTGTCCTTGAGAGCAATCAGCATGTTAGCAGTAGCACGAACTCCTTGACCCCAATATCTTAAAGAAGCAAAAAAATAGACATGAAGTGAGGAGGGGGGTAACCCATTCCCCCTTTTTAACACCTTTACGTTTCTATTTGACTATTGGCTGATTTTCCTCCACCTCTTCCATGTGTCTCCCTCCGATTCTCCTCCCTTCCCTTCTTTCTCATTGACTTCATATTTAACAAACGAAGTTTTATGGAATAGAAATAATCGTACACCAAGCCACCCTCAGATCTACCTTTGCGTTCGACGTTCATCGTTGAAAAACTCAGTCTTCATTAAGTTCTTTAATAGTAAACTGAAGTGGAAACCAACAAAGTGCGAAACAAGTTTTTTTTTCCCCTGTTCTTTTCTCAGAGCGAGAAGCAGCATTCACTTCTGCACATAAAATGGGCAGAATACAGAAATCTCCAAATCTCTTTCTCAAACCATAAGTACTGTTGATCTAAACCCAGATCAGCTCCTGGTAAATGGCCCCCCGTACCCCCCCCCCCCCTTCCCCAATTCAGCAGAAATTTTAAGCTCCCTTAACCCTTTAGTCCAAAAAGCTTTTTTTTAAAAATATTGTTTTGTATTTTTTTGCAAATATATTTATGTGAAAATGGCCCCCCAAACATAGAATCCTATCTCTTAGTTTTTCACTTCCGTCCCTTAACTTCTAGTCTTGGTTAGCCCAATTGACCAGAGACTCTGAAAACCTTTAGTTCAAGGGCTTGAAGTTGAAGCTGACTAGCAATATCTATTAGCAGCCACGTTCAGCCATGCTGTGTGAGAACGACATGTCGAAACCAACTTCATAATTACCTGTTCTGACATGACAAATCTCGGTTCAATGTGGAGGTGCTGGAGATAGTGGGATCCACGTTCACATGAAGGTTTTTCTTTTAGGCTCACGAACTTTTTAGTTTCTTAATTTCCTAAGCTTAACAACGTAGTCTTAAGCATATACAGCGAAATATCACATATGACTTGGACTCAAAAGAGGTTTTTTATTGGACAACTACGTCCGAAGAATCTAGACAACCTGAATTTAATTAGGATCTTCATGACACGTTTGGTTTAAAAAACATGTACAATGCACGGGGTGCAAGATGTAATCAGTTCTCACGTATAGGTTCCATAAAATCTATGTTTTCTCTCAGCGACTTGAAATTGGTATGCACGTTAACTCAAAAATTATGACCATAGACTATAGTATCAAAAATTTATGTTTTCTGGCTAGCGGTTTTTTTTTTTTTGCCAATGTGACATTGTGGCTGTCCTTTGGTGAGTTTTTTTTTTTTCAAATTGGTAATGTGGCGGAATTTTATTGGGAGTGACGTGTCCCACCGTTAACTGACTGTGCATGTAAGGAACAAAATCGGACGAAAGAATTAAATTGATAAACAATTATAACCAAAGACTGATTTGAGCAAATTTAAAATCCAGGATAAAAATGGTCATTAACAAAAAAAAAAAACTTATGCTTTTTTTGTCCTAAAATTTGGGCTCAAACTCAGTGGACATAATTGAGTCCAAACTTGGCATCTGCGTTTACAAAGAACTGGATAGTTGCAAAAACTTTTGGGCCCAAACTAGGGGACAGAATGAGGCCCTTGTCAGTCAGAGCCTTTTCTAGTTTTACGATGAGGATTGGTATGGCCCAAAACTTTTGGGCCCAAACTAGCGTAATAGCCCAAGGCAAAACCGTCATTTAGTTTTACGATGAGGATTGGTATGGCCCACTGGAGTCTTCCTCTTTTGTAGGCTTCTTTTGGATTGTGAAGCTGGAATGTTGCACACATAGGTGGTGGTGAATAAGTCCCAACGCATCTTATATCATAGGGTTTTGGATCTATCTACAGCTAAGGCACTGTACTGTTTTTCTTTCCAATTCAATCAATTGTCTCGATCCAGCATCAGTAAGGTCTGAATTCACTTAGGGGTTTTTTCTTCTGTTTTTGTTCGCTTTTATCGGAACTTATTGGACAAGTCTTACATCTCTGTCTCTTTCGTCTTCCGATTCAGCTTATCCGATGGCTTCAAATCCGCCCAAGGATCTTCCGGCTGGTGAGCTTATCCGATGGCTTCAAATTCTTACATCTCTGTCTCTTTTTTTCATTGCTCCGATTTTAACTTTTTTTTGTCCTAAGTAGGGGTTTTTTCTTCTGTTTTTGTTCTCTTTTATCGGAACTTATCGGACAAGTCTTACATCTCTGTCTCTTTCGTCTTCCTATTCAGCTTATCCGATGGCTTCAAATCCGCCCAAGGATCTTCCGGCTGGTGAGCTTCTCCGATGGCTTCAAAGTCTTACATCTGTCTCTTTTTTTCATTGCTCCGATTTTAATTTTTTTTGTCCTTATTTTTGTATCTGTGTGAATCTCGTCTTACATAGAAGTCTCAAAGGCGGAGGGGCAAATACATAGGAGGTAGTATAATCGAACAAAGAGCATAGCGCGCAAAGCAATTTATTTCTTCAAGTGATAGTGAATTTGGAGCTTTAAAAAAATGGCTGTTGGGATTTCTTAGGAACCTTGCGGTCAATAAAGCTAAGGTTTCAGAGTCAAAAGGTCTCTGGCAGTTGAAAACTTTGGTGCATGAATTCCTGCAGCGGCTAATTTTAGAGTTTTGGGCTCTTAGGTTGTAGGTTAAGGGTGGAAAGAAGACTATCGATAAAGGTTCTAAATTGGTTTAAGAGAAATTATGGCATCGCAGAAGATCAATTTGAAGAGAGAAGAGGTGGATGAAAGCAAAAGAAGTGACCCGCTTTCTTTCTTTTTCTAATCGGACGTGATCTGAAGGAGGGAATTTTTGTTTACATGAACCTCCTACTAGCTGGGGCATTGATCGAGTAGCTAAGACCTTCAGTAAATCTATACTGGTGCATTTCTATTGATAGAGGTCAGCTCAAATTGTCAAATTTACAGTTATCAGGATATAAACAAAACCTTCAATAATTTTGATCAGATCTGCAGCCCAATAAGTGAACTTCGATAGAATCCCCATACTGGAAACAATGTAATTATATGTCTGATCTCAGTATACTGTTACTGATAGACAATATAGAAAGTAGAAATTATCCTAGTCAAGTTACATGAATTAAGGATATGTTTGGATGAAATGAGAGACAAAGTGGGGTGTTACGTTTCCCATGTGGAAACTTTTTATGTAGTTGTCTTTTCATCCTTACTAATTAGTTAATTTTGGCAATATTTAAACAAACACTTACCAGTTTCATCTTGCTGTGGTCAACCTACTAAGACCTTATCCCTTTTTTCCTTTCCATCCTAAAACCATAAGGTTATGAAACCTTTCTTTCTCACTCCTCTTATTCTAACCTTATTTGCTCTCTTTTTGCTATCTTCTCCTCTCTCTCTCCCCCTCCAAACTCCCACATTTAGTAGAGTGGTACTGGTGACGGGTTTCATATGTTTTTTCCTGGCAAGATTCCTAAACTGGAAATTGGGAATTTTGGTCATCACATATGTGTAAGTGTTGGGTAGGTAAGCCATTTAAGTTGTTTCCTTGTGCAACAACCAGACTGTTAGATGTCCCTTGGGTTATTTGGGCAGTGAGGCTGTTTTATTTAGATCCTTTTGATAACAGTAAGATGATAATGGTTTTACGTCTGTCAGTATACTATTCTTACATTTGTCTTATGTTCCTCAGATGACAAAGCAGGTTCAATAGAGAACAAGGATACCAAGTCTGAAACATCCTCTGGGGAGGCACAATTGGAAAAAGGAAGAACTTCCTCTATGCCAGGAGCTGGGATTCCGGCCAATCCATTTGATTTCTCAGCTATGACTGGTCTCCTTAATGTATGATATCTCCTGTCTTACCGTTGATCTTCGGTATTATTTAAATGATTTGTTCTACTTGTTGACCACAATAAGATGCTTCAGCTAAGAAATTTTTTGTTTTTTATAATTGTTTTTCTTCCCCCCCCCCCCAAATTTGTGATCTAGCTGAAGTCCCTTTTATGTCTTAGAAGAAATATCTAATGTGTGAAATAAACAGGATCCTAGCGTTAAGGAGTTAGCTGAGCAAATAGCAAAAGATCCTTCATTCAACCAGATGGCAGAGCAGCTCCAAAAGACTTTTCAGGGTGCATCAGTTGATGAGGGTATTCCTCAGTTTGATACTCAACAGTATTATAATACAATGCAACAGGTTATGCAGAATCCTCAGTTTATGACCATGGCAGAGCGTCTTGGCAATGCATTAATGCAGGTATTTGTGGTCCTCTCCCTTGTATGCAATATTTCTGTTTTGTCATTCTTGTCTGTGTGAATAAAAGAACTTCTCTACCGAATATGAAGTATGATCACTTCTCAGGATCCATCAATGTCTAATGTACTTGAAAGCTTTGCAAATCCTTCAAACAAAGACCAGCTTGAGGAACGTATGTCACGCATAAAAGACGATCCATCTCTGAAGCCTATTCTAGAAGAGATTGAGAATGGTGGTCCAGCTGCCATGATGAGGTTAGCAATGTTAAGATATCAATTATATAATTGTATGCTTGAGCTGTGATATTATCAACTGTACAATATCTTATAGTGGCTGCATCAATTGAATCTAACATTTCATCTCATTAAAGAGGGCAAATTCTGCTATTGCAGGTACTGGAATGATAAAGACGTTCTACAGAAGTTAGGTGAAGCAATGGGTCTTGCGGTTGCAGGAGATGCAACTACTTCTGCTGAAACCTCTGTGCCAGACGATGCTGAAGATCAGGGCAATGAGGACGAGTCAATTGTGCATCACACTGCAAGTGTTGGTGATGTAGAGGTATGAGACTGCAGATTTATTCGTTTTCAGTTGTCTTTTGTTCGTCATAGTTGTATGGAATGCAATTGAAGTGTGGTTGTGATCAGTTAAAAATGTTTTGAAGATCTTTCTGAAATGTCAGACAGGTTGATTAAGGGGCATTCAGATTGTTTGAAAGAGTAGTTTAGAACCTTCTTTGCATTTCTCTCATATTTCCTTTGCAAGGAGTTATGCAAACTTAACTGAGCTCAATAAAGAATTTTTTGTTCTTTTTATTTTATCGGCAAGTCTATATACCGTGAATTCAGTTTCCACAACCTTACCCTCCAGATTTGATCATGTTCAGTTCTGGTGCTGCTTATTGGTCATAGTTTGTATGGATGTTGCAGATTGGGAAAATTAATTCTCGTCTAGAATTTGTGAGCCCTGTGTACAATCATGTTTGACTGGGCTTACACACATTTGCTCACTTACACTGCCCCCCCCCCCCCAGCTCACCCTAGCCCAGGCCTTTTGCTCTTCTAACATAAGCTTCAAGGCTTCACACCAAGTCTTTACTGTCATAATATGCATGCTTAAGTAGGGTCAGGCATAACTGTTGTTGCCTGATGGGAACTTCCCCCATGTTGAAGCAAATTCAGACGGATATGGATACGAGTAGCTAATTGTCTATTTAGCTTAAATAATGTAAATAATTAGAGTGGTGTGGCATAGACATGCTTTGGTTGATATGTCTTATGTATTTTAATGCAGACAATATTAGAAATTGTGAGGTTCATTGATAAACAAGAGAAAAAGCATGTGAGATATTATTAACTAATTAATTTCTATTTCTTAGGATTGCTAACTATTTTGAGGAGGCCGAGTTGATTTCAGTTGCAAATGATTTGAAGAGATTTAGAATATAGAATATAATGAGTACCCTCAGCTTTCTTATGACTTAGTTAAGATGTTCATTTTTTATGGATGGCATGCTCTATGTTGACATTTTATCAAGCTTATACATTCTCTACCAGAAGCCTTCTCTCTGTGCTGCATTGCCTGATTAATATACAAGATGTGTGTGTTTTGTAATTAATTCATCTTTGTATATTTGCTTGCTGCAATTGAAGATTTCACTCTTTATGTGAATTAGGGTTTGAAAAATGCACTAGCTTCTGGTGGTGAAAAGGATGAAGAAGATTCAGAGGGAAGGACAGCATTGCATTTTGCGTGTGGATATGGTGAGGTATGGAAACGTCCAGAAGTTTTCTTACCATGTCCTTTATTCCTATCATGAACAAAAACTCCTCTTTTCCCCCATTTTGAAGGTTTTAAATGTGCGTGGACAATGGATCTTTTTAGTAGGTAGAATGGTTAGAATGTTTCGATCTTATGGATTACTTCCTGAATGATCCCAGAGATATCATTGACCTGAAAGTAAAACCGCCATGATGTGGAATAGACTCCTTGTGGCAATGGGTTATGGTCCCATGTGGTTTACTAGTAAGAGTCGGAGAAATGGCATGCTTGGACGTGTCGAGAAGTGGATTGAAATCCGTGACATCCTATTTCATGGAATGAAATTCTGCGTAATGTGTTATTGTTCTACATTGCAAACATGAATTTGATTCACTAGTGGGGATTCCTATGAGCTGGAATGGTTTTTGTATACCCTTGCTACTGATTATTTCTCCAACATCCCCCACAGAAGGATTGGTATACATGCTCCTTGATTTTGTCTTGAACTATAAGAGGTAATCGATATGGTACGTTCCAATAAACAAAAAATGTTTCATAAGGGTGGGTGACCTTCCTCAAATTTCCATTCAATGCCCTGCGTTAGCCTTTAGGGCATGTTTGCAAACTAAAATTTTGGTCAAAACTTCGGTTTGCAAACATAACTAACTCAAAATTTTGGTTAAAAAAGTAATAATAAAATAACTTCTAAATAATCTCTCTCGCTCCCATCAAATCATTTTTATTTCATTACAATAAACATAAAAAATTCATTCAAATCATCTCTCTTTACTTTTACCACTTTTTCCCATAAAATTTTACTTTTTCATTACTTTCTCTTAAAATCCAATAAAACTCTAATCCATCTCAATTTTTACGACAGTCCCATTGGTTTGCAAACATGGCCTTAATAATGTGAACTTTGTCTTCCAATGCGTTGCATATATTACAGAATCTACAGCTTAAATTTTAACGGTTAACCTATCAAATGTTGCACCATATTTTCCATGTTTAGCATGTGGATGGTATTATCTCAACACCATTGTGGTTGCTTCTTCACCAACCTTAATAAGTTTGCTATGAGTATGCCCCGGGATACACTCTCCCATCATTGTTTAAAAAGGCCAATTTTCAGTCTCAGTTCTACTTAATTTAAGTTACACTAAGTTGTTTTCATGCCATGCTGAAACCTATTATTCTGGATATAGCATAGGAAATCTAAGACATTCTGGGGCTGGTGGCCTAATAAGAGGAGAATCAACAGTTGTTAACTTACCCTTCATGTGTGCAGTAGTGATGTGGCTGACCTATGGACATCAGAAGGACATTGTTCTGAAGTTACTGCCTTTCGAACTGAGATAGCATTGGTAGTTTGTACAAAAAGCACCCTTATCTAACCAACAGTAGCAGCATTTGGTAGTGAAGGTTTGGAACCCTTCAAGCATATCATGGCCATTTGCTTATTTGTTGCTTGCTTCTGTATTGAAGTGGAGGAATATTATTTACGGAGTTAAGTGAGCTCACTAGACGGTACCTATAGTCAAAGCCAAACCTCCGGTAACTAGTTTGCTCATTCCCCAGCCTAACCAATCCTTGGTTTCAGTAGTACTCATGAAGCCTCTTTAGGGCATAGTTGATTGCATGATTGGGACCAGATACTGCATTCTCCAGTGCATGTTTTAGATGCTCCTTGTAAAAAAGCTTTATTATTTGGACAGCTCTAGTTAAAATTGCTCTAGAAATAGATGAAAAGGAAATACTGACCTCTCTCTCTCTCTCTCTCTCTCTATATATATATATATATATATATATATATATATATATATAATGTTAAATGGGGGATATGAAATGGGTTTTCAAATCTTTTTGTAAGAAATTGGTCAGGTTTGAGCAGATGTACCTGGTTTCAGGTGAAGTGCGCTCAGGTCCTTCTTGAGGCTGGAGCAACAGTGGACGCATTGGACAAGAACAAAAATACTGCACTTCACTACGCAGCTGGTTATGGAAGGAAGGAGTGTGTGGCGCTACTGCTGGAGAATGGGGCCGCTGTGTAAGTCAACAACTTACTATTTAATGTGTAACCATCATTTAAGGGCCAACAAAATTCATCATTATTGGTCTGAGTTTTTGTAATTGTTTAGTGGGCAGTTACCAAATGTTATCTTTTCTGTTTTTTTATCTCGATGTTCCTTCCCTTTCTGCAGGACCCTTCAGAACATGGATGGAAAGACTCCCATCGACGTGGCCAAGCTAAACAACCAGCACGAGGTGCTGAAGCTGCTGGAGAAGGATGTTTTCCTGTAACTTTCGTAGTCGTGGTGGCGTATTTATGCTTTTTGATTCTAGCGTGTCATAGGCTTTTCAACGTGCGTTAGACCAATATGCTTTGATCGGCATGCGGATGTAGTCACCCCAACGTGTTTCCTTGTCTATCCTATGTTCGCTCTGCTTGCTACATTGCATGAATTTCGTAGTACCATAAAGTGTCTTTCAAGGAACACTATGGTGCAGGACTGTGTTATCTCATTTTGTAGGAAAATGGTCGCTGCCATCCTTTTTATGTATTTATTTATTTTTGAGCAAAATTTACTTTGAAAATCTGTTGCAAAATAAATACGTACTGGGTACAAAGTGATATTTCTCTGTCCCTCCTATTTCTGACTCTGAACAAACATAAACGGAAATAGATTTGAAGGCCAGAATTTCATTCTGATTAATAATACTTTAAATGACGTATTGAAACGACAACGACGTATGCATAGAAGTTTAATAATTATAGAGGTTTGAAACTATTAACTTTGATACACTGTCCTCTCATTCTTTATATTCAACACTAACACTTTGTAATATAAATACTATATTCGTTATACTTTCGTTCTGACAATAATATGAATTGCTAATAATATTTTCAAAATATATAAAGAAGGTTCAGGTTATTATCATTATTTTAATTTAAAGATTATAAATATAAAATATAAAGCAACATATGCCAAGAAGTTTAAGGTTATTATCATTATTTTGGTTTGAAAATTAAAAATAGGAAATATAAAGCATATAGTTTAGAATGAAATGTTTCTCAAGTCAACAAGGATGCAATGCGTCATTGCGTCAAGCATACCAGCGAAAAATTGTATGTTAACAATTCGCGACAATTCGCGATCATTCGTTGCGTATTAAGTCCTCGCGAGAGGGCGAACCCAGTCTAGAAGGCTGTGGAAATCGAACCGCAGAGGGGATTTTGGCGCGTGCCAATATATATTGATCGAAAGTAGATCCCCGGACCAAGGCCTCTTCCTCCCTCCTGCAGTTGTTAGTTGTCGGCGTCGCGAGATCTTCTTCGCCTTGTTCCATGGCACTCAACCCTCAGTTGTTCCCCAACGGGATGCCCGTTCCTTTCGTCAACGAGATGTTTGTCTTGGCCAGAGATGGCGTTGAATTCGAGGTCGATAAGATCCCCGGGTCAGTCTCTCCTTCATTTGTTTTATCGTAATTTGTGCAAGTGAAAGTTCGGAGCATACTGCGCCTTCTTTTTCTGTATTCCTAAATTATCGATTTTGTTAGGGTTTGCTCAGGAACCGGCGTGACGCACTTATTTCTTTTTTATTTAATGTTTAGCGTTAAAGGAGGATGCATTATTCTGAGCAAAAGGAGGATTCTTTAGGTTGGGAAAGAAAACTAATTTAACTCCCTGAATTCCATGATGTGGTTTGGAATATCTGGGTTCTTAAAGACAGTGTGGGTTTGTTCTCCATTCCACTGCCAATTGGAACTTTATTCTCAGAGATCTCTCATGGATGTCGCTTATCGAATTCAAAAGTATATGAATCGAACTATATCCTCTATCCAACTAGTTGTAGACCTATCCGGAGGTTGTCAAAATGGTAAGATTGGGAAATGATGTTATTTATTACATGAATTTGCTTGGATATGTATTAAGAATTTCTTGAAACAAAAACAAGGAAACCAAGTGCACAGCTTTTCAAGAGGTATCCTCTCAAGAGGCTGCAGTCGAACATTTACAATCAAGCTGGTGCTTTCCTGGCAATCATTTTCTATGCAAGTGGCTTTTCTATGTGGTCTATGCAATTCGAAGGCTTTCCTTCTTTAGTTCAGGAATTTTTTTTGTTATAGCAGTTGTAGCCACGGCGATTACTTGAGAATTGAGATAAATCTCTTTTTTATTTTTTGAAAATAAACAAGGAACACATAGCCCTCCATAGGAGGAAGGGGAATGCCTTAGCGAATCTAACAACCCCACTTGGAATATAAATGCTTGAGATCAACTTTTCTTTATTGGATTCAAACAATATTCTGGCGAGTCCTTGTCTGGGATGTGCTTGCAATGATCATCTTAATCAATTGATTATGAATGCGAGGTAGTTTCATGGTTGTTTTTCTAGTTTTAATAGTCTCTCACTTTGTATCTCATCATGTATTCTTAGATCTCATGGAGGTCACGTTAAAGCAAAGGGAACAATCTACTTGTCAAATATACGCATGGTATTCGTTGCAAATAAGCCCCTGGGGGACTTTTATGCTTTTGACTTGCCCCTGGTATGTAAGATTTATTCCTACCATGCACTCCATTCCTGCTTGCATTTTTGTTGCGATGACTTGCATTTTCTTTTGAAGCTAACGAAAGTTGCTATGCACCTTACACCTCTTTGAGTTGGGGTTTATTGTTTTCCAATTCTGGTGGTTGGGTTTGCTTCAGATTCACCTTTTATCCTTTCAGTTTCTCTCTTAAAATTTGAAGCTTATAGCAGCTCAGTAGTCTGCCCCCCCCCCCCCCTGTCTCTGCCACTGGTTCTATATTGGGCTTCATTCGGTAGTATTGTCTGCCCTGTAAATTGGGCTGTATTCTGTTTTCAAGCCTACAAGTAGGCCATGTAATGTGATGGTTTGGGCTGTGTTCATGTGGCAACCAGGTAACAACCTCTTGAATTTCATTTTGCAGCTTTACCTTCATGGTGACAAATTCAACCAACCAATATTTCTCTGCAACAATATTTCTGGTCATGTGGAACCTGTAAGTAGTCCGTGAGAGGTTTATAATTGTGGGATGTGGACTGCCTTTCCCCTTGCAGGGACCTGATTGTCCATTTATCTTATTTCAGGTAGTTCCAGAAAACCAGAACAGGGCACTTTTCTCCACTCACTCATTCAAGATTCTGTTCAAGGAAGGAGGCTGTGGAACCTTTGTTCCACTCTTTTTCAACTTGATCTCTTCAGTGAGACAATACAATCAACAAGCTAATACGGCGCCAGAGCCTCGTGTGGATCCTCTGCAAGCAGCACAAACTCCTGTTGATGAAATGATGAGACATGCGTATGCGAAAGTGTTTCTATCGTATTTTTTGTATTTAAGATAGAGGGATCATTCATTAACTGTATATTGGTCATTTGCAGATACGTTGATCCTAATGATCCTACAAGAATCTTTTTACAGCAGCCTGCGTCTGAGTCCCAACTGAGGAGACGCACGTACCAGCCCCAATCTGCTGAGCACTCTATGTAATTAGACTCTTTATGTACAGCATATGATTACTTGTTTGAAGAAACCCAGTAAATCAGTACTGGTTTGATGTGTGGCTAATCATATAGAACCCACTTATTTTGTGTTTTTGGAATAAAATGGAGTTCTGTTTCCAATCTAGATGTATTTTGGCGTTGGCTTTGCCCTTATTATTTAACTGTGTCAAATGAGTGGATTGATTTTGCCAGCCATCGGAATCATGTGCCGTGTGGGTTTCTTGACAATCTCACCTTTTCAGTTCAATGATCAATGGAAGCTAGGCCATGAGCTGCGAAATCTACTCTTCGCATCTTTTGCCATGCAGATAACTCTTTTCTTTTTTTTTATCAACGAAGAAACTATTATAAATAAAACCAAGGTCAAAGTCCAAACAACAAACCAACAGAGCACCTAAGGAGGGTCGAAGCTCTCAAACAGCCAAGAAAATTTACGAATAGGCCCTAACAACTCGGGGAAGCAGCCCATCGGGCGAAATTGTGTGCTACACCATTTGCAGAGAACTCAAATTGAGTGGACAAATGGTCACTAGATATACGAGAGACATCTTGCCCGAGTAAAACACCGCATGTGGTACACCAAATAAATAACTGCATGACCCTTAAAATTTGAACATCTCGTCCTAGTTACCCTCGGCACTCGGCAGGGAGCCCAATGGAGAACACAGACAAGAAGCGGTTCTGAGCCAATGACCACCATGACTTCATACGGCCCTCTAGCTATTTATTGTGCCAACTGTCGAGCAACACGTCAAGCAAGACCGGCGGGAAATTAATGGGGTAGCCGATGTACGCTTCTTCTCAGCCACAACTGATACGCAGTCATATGGAAAGAATCGAAACCGCTTGGTGTTTTATGCCAGAAAAGTGTTCCGCACTAGTCGTAGATTATGGAACATAGTAAGGTACATCTGTTTTGTTATCGACAGCAGTCTCTTTTTGATGGAGGATATCTCTCCGTTGTTGATAATGACAGAGAACTTGCTCCAATCCAGAACATTGGCAAGTGGAAGCTCATAGTGGTTTGAGATAATAACCGGAATGCATCCATAATGTATAGCATCACTTACCCTTGCAGTGTTCACCTCATAACCTTTGACATGGAGGCAGTACTTGCTCCTTCTAAATCCTTCTTCATAGGAGAAAGATGAACTTCCAGAGAAAATTTCCATGGAGGAATCGTTTCCCCATAAATCTATCAGCTCTTGGCGAAGTAAGCAAGTTTGTGTCTGTATGTCAACAAACCAATCTAAAGTTGGAATTACTATATAACATGATACTTGTACATGTCTCGAGAAGATTGGAACTTCGTGAGATCTAAATTGCTCGATATAAATAGGTTATACGTCAATAAAAGTATAGTTCCCAATGAAAGAAAGTGTAAAGTAGTAGCACCTGGCATCCGGGGGAGTGAGAGCTTTCTCAGGCAGGCGAGGCCAGACCTGCGGGAGGCTCACATCTTTGTGGGTAAAGTAGGATCGCTGGAAATAGCTGGATGAGCAACTGACCTGGATGGCGTTGTTCTGCAAATCCTGATGCCTAGAGGCCGCATCTCGACCAACGGAATGACAATGCACGTAGAAGTGGTCAGCACCTGCAGAGGCGTTCCAGAATGCGAACTGGCTGCGAATCCTGGAGGTGTACTGGGCAACGAATTCGGCTATGGACGCGAGGGTCGTTCCGTAGAAGATTGATGGAAAAAGGCAAGAAAAAGAGATGGGCTTCTTCCGGATGGGGCGTAACGAGGGAACTCCGAAGAAGTGACACCTTAAACATGTGTTCGCTGAAGTAATTTCCCAGTCTTGGATCGAACGGGTTTGGTTGGGGAAGGAAAATGTGAGCGAACGGAGAAGACTGGGAAAAGGACTGGTTCATGAAGGCATCCGGATAAACATAAATCTTAAAACAGCGCATCATTTCCTGGAAATCTCGAGCAAAGAGTTCCCAGTTGTGATAAGGACCCGATTCTACCTCTACCTTGTTAGCAATTGTCTTTGACTTCGTCCTAGTTGGTGGAGATGCTGCACCTGTCCTAGTTGGTGGAGGTACTGCATCTGCACTGACAAAACCTGAAGGAAACGGGGATTGGAATGGGGCCGGCTTTCCGTTTCCAAGGAATTCGCTGCCGTATTCAGACAAACGGACCTCTACCTTGTCAACGATCGTCTCTGCAGCGACTAAACTTGACGGGAACGAGGATTGGAATGGGGCCGGCTTTCTCTTCATGTAGAATTTGCTGCCGCTTTACGACGGACGGATGTCAAACTTTGGGGAATCAACGTTGGCAGAGCTGCGGAGAAATAAGGAAAGAGCAAGCAACGAGGCCATCATCAGCAATGATAGAAAGAGGAGGCGTACGTGGAAAGCGCGAGGCCGAGTGGATTTCTGCTTCGGCATCCTCTCTTCTCTTCCTCCTGAGAAAACAGTAATGGAGAACTGAAGAAGAGCTGATCTTCTTTGCTACCCTACCCGGGGGGGCCTTTGACTTGTTGCCCACGTCTTTACGAGGTGGCAATTTTCCCTTCGGTTTTCTCTTTTTATAATCTCATTCCTTTTTATGCATCTTACTTTTGCACCAAGGTGGGGCCCGTGTGCACAGATATACATGTGGTTCCACTTCTGGTAAAAAGTCGGGCGAAAAAGACGAAACGAGAGAGAGAGAGAGGAAGAAGAGAGGTACCCAGTGGCGATTGATCATTTAGTTGAAATAGCGCGAGTTAATAGATAGATATAACTTGTGGGCGGAAGCGAGAGAGAGAGAGAGTGAGAGCCTTTTGATTTGAAATTTTCCTCTGCGCTGGGAGTTCGGGCATGGCCGCTTGTTGGCTAAGGATACCGCATCCTAATCCTACACTACACGGTTACGAGCTTAATAAGCCAAATTTTCGTTCTCAAAGAAGTCGCATCCTTAGCTTGTCCGATAACCGTCGTTTGCGCCTTCCCGCGGTTCTTAATTTCAGAAATCGTTGTAGCCGTACCAGAATCTACTGCAACTCTGATGATTCCATAAAGCAACAACAACCGCAATCAACTGGAATTCAACTTTACTCGGACATTGAGAGGTTCTGTCCCTTCCCTTCCTCCTCTTTGTTTTTCTCGTTCTTTCTTCGGTGCGCTTTGTTACATTTACGATTATCCTTATCTACTTCTCGATGTATGATACCTTTGGTGATTACTTCTCTGCTTGAATTTGTTGGAACCATCCTCTTTCATCTATCCAACCGTTTTCGAGTAAAGAAAAAAAGAAAAGGAGTCCAGGAATTGAATATTCAACTCTATGGGTAAAGATAAAAACAGAAATATCCAGGGCGGTCTGAGGTCGCAATCTGGAAGCGAAAAACTGTTTGGATATCGTATAGCTATTTGTTGGTTGCGTACGTACATATTCTGCTTCACAAGTGTTAATAGGAGATGATCGCTTTTCATTTCTGTTTTCCCAGATTAATCACTGAAACTGCCAAGCAAGCGCAAGGTCCTTGGGGTGGTTCGAGAGAATGGAGGGAAGTTGAGGTATTGGCCGACTTGGTTTTGCGAACTAGCCATGGCTTTTAGTTGATTCATGTTTAACAAACGGTCATGATTTCCACGTTAGCATTGGTCCTGCTTACTGAAAGCTTTTATCGGTTATGAACTGTTGGCTGGTGATTTCTACTATATCCTCTGTTTCATTATGCTCAGGTGCTTGTTTATTTGATGGAGCCAAATCTAAGCTGATTGTGTGCACAACTTCCATATGTTGGAATTCAATTTCAGTTAGGATTCTATTTCTATCTTGATATCTGCAAATGGATTTGGAAGATTTCCCATCAGTTGTATGCAATTGATAACAGATAAAAACGAGATTGATCACTTTCTACTCAAAAACTGTGCCATGATCAGTTCAAGGAGGGAACTTTGCGAGAATTGTTCTTTGCCTTTGGTCTCAGAAAGAGTTAAAGCATGTAACCAATCGCTCTTAGTTTGGGGAAGAAGTTTTGTTACTGACCATGATCAGTAGGTATAAAGGCTTGAGTTGAATTGACTTGAGTTGAGTTGACTTTCTTAGCCACAAATCTTTTAGCAAATCCTAGGACAGCCCGCAATAGCAGCTTATGTACTTTTTCTTCTTTCTTATATCTTTTTTTAGAAAGATATTCCGTGTAGCATTATGAAATATCTGTCCTTTGGTTATCTCAGGGAGCATGGGTTCTCGAACCAAGCAACTCAAAACCGAGGTCAGTCGTGCATTTTGTTGGTGGCATATTTGTTGGAGCTGCTCCTCAGCTTACCTACCGTTTATTCCTTGAGCGCCTTTCAGAAAAGTGAGTCACTTTATTCAAACACTATTATATTAAAAAAAATCAAACATTGGTTGGTAGTAATGTGCTTTGACCGATTTTATGGTGCTGCTGCATGCCAATATCTTTATAATCTGGCATTATTTTGTATTTATTTCATGATATTTATGATCAACTTCTTCTCTATGCTAATCCTCTGCCAGTGGATTCTTGTTGAACTGTCTATTATGGGGAATTAACAAAATTAATCATGAAACCTCTTTTTGTGATGTAGGGGTGTATTGGTGATTGCAACTCCATATGCTAGTGGATTTGATCACTTCTTTATTGCAGATGAGGTCCAGTTCAAATTTGATAGGTGTTATCGGTTTCTACAGGAAACAGTGAGTTTTATTATAATTTTGTAGAACTAGGAATTATTTAACTAAAACCAAATAGTTAGCCTGAAAATTCTTAATTATGCAGATACAAGATCTTCCTACATTTGGCATTGGACATTCTTTGGGATCTGTCATCCACCTTTTGATTGGTACTACAAAATCTTCCTCTTTGCTTCTAGGTGTGCAAATGATTTGGCCTCAGCAGTTCATTAGATTAATAACTTAATTGTTGATCAGGATCAAGATATGCTGTTCAAAGAAGTGGCAATGTATTAATGGCATTCAACAACAAGGTATTCAAACTCTAAATTCTTAGTATGCATTTCTAAGAGGGGAATAGAAGTTAGGTGAATGGAGGAAAATGTCATTCTTTGGACCCAACCAAAAGGGTTGTATCTGACAAATCATGCAATATGTTGAGCAAATTTAAAGGTCCGGCATATCCACATAATACGAGCACTTCTAGAAGAGATAGGTCAACACGACCTTCCTCTTTGCCTGCATTTTTGTTACTCTCCCTACATAGAAAGGTATGACATATAAGATTAGATTCTCGTCTCCTTTCTTTTTCCATCTTTGATTTTCTTCTTTAGGCAGCAAACCAGTTGAACTCTACATATCTTATGCCTTTGACAGAAAATAAAGAAGATTTGAAACTGATGAGAATTTCTGTGTTGGTATCGCAGGAGGCAAGTGTAGCTATCCCTTTGTTCTCACCTGTTATTGTCCCAATGGCCCAAAGCGTTGGACCACTTCTATCACAACTTGTATCATCACCAACAGTGCGCCTTGGGGTGAGTATTCAAGTCGTAACATCATTTGCTAATTTATTATTTTCAATGTGTGTTCTGACGGGTTGCATTTGAATTATATAATCTTGCTCACCACTCCAAATATTAAATTTAAGGAGTAGCATTTAAACTTTTTTTTTGAATGTTCATGTGTAGGAAAACCTAAATTTGGTAAGGTTATTGAGATAATTTATTCTCCGATTTGACTTTATTTAGTTTTGGCTTTGTCTCCCATTAATTTGTTTGTCTTTTCAAAAACCATCCCTAGAACTCCTTGCATTCGTTCTAGCACTCTTATGCATTATGCAATCAGTACCCTAACCTTTGAACCTACCCTATGGCAGCTTCATTTCTTGTCTTAGTTAACTCTTTTTTGCCTTCCCCATATCACTCAGGCCTATTGGTTTTCGTAAAGTTTCTATTATTTTTTGCAAATTTTCATTTTGGCTTAAGTTGGGATTCTGATCGACCATGCATTTTGACATGGAAGCATGTATAATAGATAATGATTGTCCATAATCATTATGGGATTTAGTCTACTTTAATTGTTCAATGCGTGCTCACCAGAATATATCTATGGAGTGTCTCAGTGCGTGCTCTCAATGTCTGTGCATCTCTTCTGTGATAAGGAGCTTTGCATGTATGTGTCTCTTAAGAAGGGTATTCTGACATTCCTAATATATGAGAAAAAAGATGTATGGTGGTCTGTGAAAAACTCATTGTGCAGCATTAATGATCTCTGAAGATGACTGATATCTTTTCTGTGAAATACTTGCAGGCAGAGATGACTTTGAAGCAAATAGAAAACCTTAGCCCTCCCCTTATGAAGCAAGTTCTTCCTTTAGTTGAGCAACTCCCTCCCTTGTACATGGATTTAGCGAAGGGAAGAGAAGATTTTTCTCCAAAACCAGAAGAAACTCGACGACTTGTATGTAAAAACATTGATCTATTATTTGGTTCTGTTTCGTTATGTAGGCATGGATGTACTTATCAACAAAAAAAAAATTATGTAGGCATGGATGTCTCTCTGTTTCCTTTCTGATTTCGTCAGTTCTCACTTATGGTAAATAATAATCGTACTGTCAATGAGTGCTTGATTGCCTCTCATTATCCACGCGAAGCTTTTCTAAGTCTAGTAGTACTTAAATACTCTGTACCCTTATTAGATTGTTGGTAAACAATTTTGGTGCCAAACATGACAACTGTCAGGGCTTGGATGGGTGGTGTGTTAGATTATACAGTAATCATGACTTCCTCATGGCATGTTATGTGGTAGTGGTTGTGTTACGTATATGTTTCTTATATTATAGATGTGTCTACTGGGTGGGCTGGTTTTTTAGGAAAACCTGTCATGACATGTTGCTATTTGTGGGGCATTTTGGCATTGCTTGTTGGGAAGGTTCCTGAGACATCAAATATCTTTCCAGGAGCTCAGGGCACGTTGCATTTAGGAATTTTGAGACAAAATTCATGTTTGCATCTAAAAATTCTTAAAACCTCAAAAATTTCTACAAAATTTGGCTTGGCAAACATGCCCTTGGAATTGCAACTATAATTGTGCAGCTTCATTCTGCTTGCAGCATTCTTTGGAAACTTGTTTCCAGGGTTGTCACTCCAATGTTCTAATGTTGTCTCTTCAGATAAAGTCATACTATGGCATTTCCAGGAATCTCCTCATAAAGTTCAAGGATGATGCAATTGATGAAACGTCGACGCTAGCACAGGTACTTAGTTCGGAGTCAGCCATTAGTTCAATGCTGGACATGTCTATACGCTTGTTGCCCGGAGATCATGGGCTTCCTTTGCAACAGGTACTTTTTACCAGCCAATTTTGTTGGACTTCTCATGATTTTGAATGAAGGATATCGATTCAGAAACCCCAAGTCATGGCTTTTCAGTTCGACTTTTGGTGAACGTTACAAGCAACTTAATTCTATTGATTCTTCAGGCTTTCCCAGATGTTCCACCTGCAATGGCTGATGCTGTTAACCGTGGGGGTGAGCTTCTGGCTAATCTGACTGCGGGGACACAATGGGAGACGGTAGCCAAAGAAGTAGGCAACACATTAGGTGTAGACCCGAGGATTGTTCGTGCAGAAATATCAAAGGACACAGACCTCCTTGTAGATGTGATCACGGCTTGGATGGCTTCCAACACAGGTCCAAAACTTTTGAGGCCATGATGACGGTGCAAAACCAAGCAAAATGCAAAGAACCAATCTTTTTTTATATAGAGTCAAGTTTAGGGCAACTGGGAATGCTAAAGGATCACTGTGAATGTAATTATATGTTTAGTCACCGTCTTTGACCATTTTTTTTTCCTGTCCATTTTACGTGTCATAAATATTGTCCTACTCTGTCAAATGATTGATGTAACAACAGATACCGCAACCCCCTTCTTGCGGAGCTTCGGGCTATTCTCCTCGCTTGTCAGTCAGCTGAGTCCTCACTTGCTCCTGCTGTGACTCCCTCGTTTCCTGCCGTTTGGTCAATGACCCTACCTTCCTCCTGGAAGGCCCTTTGTTGGTCCATGCCAGCCTCATCAGAGACTTCCTTCGAAGACACCCTGGGTGGCGGTTGCAGTGGATCTCTCGTAGGCAAAACCTCATGGCCCATCAGCTTGCTGCTTGGATTGCCTCTGCTTACGTTTTCGATGCTTTGTCTATTTCCTGTTTACCTGTGTCTGTTACTTCAGCTGATGATCCTTTGGATCCCCCTTGACGTTACATACTTAGGTATTTATTTGCTTAGCGCAAATCTGAAGTCACTGCTCATGCAGATGGCTAGGTTGCAACAGAAAAAAGAATAGAAAGTTCACTCATATATAGTAACACCTGAGTGTTTTATATAATTTCTTAGCATATTAGATCTATCTAATACGTGATTAGGTCATTGCTCTGATTACCGTACGTGCAGCTAGTCTCTCAGGCAGTTTCAAGCCAAGAAGAGAACAAAATTCAGGTCGTCCAAATGCCAAATGCATGGGGATAGATCCTGATTAGAAGTCGCTACATACTCTTCCAATGTAGCAGTAAGTGGTTGCTGCATCCTACGTTGATCTAAGAAGAAATTGGAAAGGAATATGACAGAATGCGAAATTTTATCTAAATAAAAATGTCAAACAGATATTAACTGACAGAAAAATGTCTTATAAATAACACTTCGTTTATCAAACAAAATGTATACGGCTTAGTCTTCCACAATGCAAATTGGATAATCTGCAAATTCTAGTTACCACTTCGTAGCTAATATATGTATTTACATCAACTAGAAGGGCAGACAGCACTTCCAACCCTCAACAAGTTAAAAACAAAAACTTGATACATAAGTGGAAGATCAACCTCCTTTGCTATCTGTAGCATCTACTCTCTATGGTAGAGGTACAAGCCAAGGCCAAGCCGAGCACATGCTCTACAGAAAGCTATTTCCTCTGCTGCAGCAACTGGATCTACGTAACCATCACTGGGTGAAACTGTGCCAGTTGATTCGCGATGGGCCTGTATCAACATGTCAGATAAACAATATGCATTAGAGCTATAGGGAAGCATAATATGAGTTTTTCGTCTTAGTGATTGGCTACACGGTGTGGGGGTAGCCTTTCCCCTAGAACACGAGTAAAATTAAACAAGTTCTAGACAACAGTCAAATGCACAACCAAAAGAAAACAACAGACAACACTTTCTTCTTAATTGAAATAGACGTACAGGGCTAGGAGTCTCATGTGCTGAAAGGAGAAAGGGATGGGCAGCCCCATATCTAATGTCACTCCTCTCGTAACTCCAAAACAATGAACTCACAGAGAGGAATCATTGGACATTACATTGAGGTAGTTCTACTTACATAAATACTACCGAAAATAAAGAGTTCTTGGGAAAAGGCGTGTGGAGGATGTTCATATTATCTGTCGCGGTGCACCATCAATTTTAATCCAACATATGAAGCTTAAAGAAAAGAGGATCATTTGCGTAATGGATTGTATCCCTGGGAAGCACCCCATATTCATATTAACCATTATAAGGTTGAGTTGCAAGTTAAAGGCATTATATATAGGGACGCATATATTACCTTACATTAAACCATATACAGTTCTGCTGCATAGTTGCCTCATTAAACTGAATGAAGCCTTCAAATAGGCCAGCTTAAATCGTAGTAAATATAAACAAATCTCCTTACACACCCAAAATAGTGACCTGAAGCTCCAAGAATGTGGAATCGCCATGACTAACTAAGGAATTTAACTTCAGATCAAGAACATAAAGTGGAGGGTTCTAATAACTTCAAATATGAAAGATGGCTGAACTAAAAACCGGTAGGTAGACGTACCAAATAAGCTGAAATAATGAAATCAGGAGTCATATTCACTGATGAAGAAGCGGTTTTAGGGTTGCTACCCCAATTTTTATACCGCACAACTCATTTCTCTCTTCCTCCCAGACTTAAAGCTCTCTTTCATATTATTTTAACACTCACTTCTAGAGGAGCACTATATAGGTCCAGAAGAGCCCAAGCCATTGCAGTTGTTCATCCATGATTTCCGCCTTTGAAATTCATTTCTCGCAAAGAATACCAAGTCTACTAG
The DNA here is from genome assembly GCA_963930655.1 of Myrica gale. Taxonomy (NCBI): domain Eukaryota; kingdom Viridiplantae; phylum Streptophyta; class Magnoliopsida; order Fagales; family Myricaceae; genus Myrica; species Myrica gale. The sequence continues at coordinate 6,477,406 of OZ005606.1, read as the reverse complement.
CCAATTTGACAGCATTGGTCATGCACTTTTCTAGCCAAAGCATTAGTCATGTGACCAACAAAGTATGATATCATTGCATCCCTTAGCCTAATATATTGTAAACATCAAATCATAAGACGATTAAAAAAAACCCCTTATTATCATCCACCATCCTATTTCAGATAACAACAAGACCACCCAAAGCTCCCAGACACAGTACAATAATAAAAAATTTATACCAACTCTAAAAGAAAAACTTGATTTAGTGCATCTACAAAAGACACCCACTTGAAATCCTAAACAGTTATTATTCACAACCCACTAAAACATCTTGCTGGAGGATTTTTGTTGGTTGAACAAATTTGAAATTAACAACTTAGCTCTCTAATTTCTAACCACTCTCTTTGGTGATACACCTTCAAGTTTCACTTGGCAATCGTGTATGCTTTCCCTTGCACATATCCACCAAAACCCCAATGGTCTACTCTACCTCCCTAGAGTAAGACCATACCCTGTATTCATGTTTTGTCTTATTTTTACTTCCCAATTTCCATGTAGTTGGGCTCACCCTTTTCTTATAACGTGCTGTATATTTACCAAAAGATGACTTAGGAATGGAGACGATTTAACCAAGTATGCACCTGATATTCACTGTTCTTTCAAAAAAAAAGAACCAGAAAAAAGAGAACATGTTGTTTCATTCTCAGGATGACATAAATTATTCAAATGTCTTTTGTGCTTGCGCAGGCATATTATGTTCGGCAGTTACAGCAATTCATTTTATCAGGTCAGATGGATATTATAAACTCCACATACATTTTTTACATAACCAAACAAGATATAATATCATTAGAGGAGGCACTAGTTTTCAGACAAACAAAATATGAAAGAAAAAAACAACCTACCAGGGCACCTTTTGCTTTCTAGTGGTCATATACGTGATAAATACAAAGTCCGTCCCTGTGATTTGGGCGAAAATCACATAAGTCCCTAAATTTTAAAATCCATCAAATGAGTCCCCAAGGTTTAATATCCTTCACATTTGAAGGGTCGCAGAGAGACTCAAGTCTTGATAGAGATTAAACCTCAGGACTAATTGATGGTTTTTAAAGTTTATAGGAGGCTAATTTGATTTTGGAACAAACCACAAGGCTGAATTTTATATTTATCCAGTCGTATACAGAAAATGTAAATAACTAGAGATAGAAACCACACCTCTCCATCAGATCCCCTTATGGTGACACGATAGACGACAGTCACGCTTCCATTGTCGGAGAATATAACATCACGTACCTCTCCACACCATCCTGCCAAAAGGGTGTTAATAGCTAAAAAGATCTAGAGAAAAAATAACATAGTCCAGTATATGGACCACAAAATTGTTTACAACCGATCATAGGTTACTAATAGTAGTTGCAAACCACGACAAACACAAGCTAATAAATCTTAAGTAGCATGTAAGTTCTAAAAGCCCGGAATAAATCCCATAACAATGGCATCGTTGCAAAGATATAAACCCATAAAGGATGTAGTTGGAGGTCATATAACTTATTTCATAACATGGAACATGCGAGAAAATGAAAATTTGATGGTACTGATCAACGGTCTAGTGCATAATCGTGCAACTCGCTTCAGATTCAGAAGGTAGCAAGTGTTGTTCAAGTTATGTATAGTGAGAAAGATACACACAAGCGTATTCATACATATAGTATTAAATAGTCAGGCAACTAAGGTAAGGAATAAATGGACAGACCAGGGGCGTAGAAGCTCAACATCCGGTTGGCATGGTACCTGCACAAAGGGCATCGTTAGATCACCATAATCTCGCATTAGATCAGCTACCAAGCAATCGATATGCTTTATTCTTCGTTAAATTATTGGGGGGGGGGGGGGGGATGGAAAGAGAAGAAAGGAGTGACAATAGAGGAACAAACGTAAATACCAAGGGATGAAGGTGGTGGCCGCAGAATGATCGTCACGAGGCGGAGGAGAAATCGTCTGGATGATGTTGTCCGGGATTCTCTTGTTGAGGTCTCGCAGAATCTCGACGAGAGGGCGAGTGATACAGGACGAGTTCGTCGGGCTAAACGACTTGTCTAGCGGCACCACGTAGTTAGAATTGGGCACGCCACCCTTCTTAGCACCATCCCCGCCGCTATTGCTCCCATTGCTACGGTCCAGAGCGCAGACGACGAGGCCCAGAGAATCCGTACGGTATCCCCTGCTCCTCTTCCACCGCTGCCCCTCAACTCTAACAACTCCCAAGTCGTTAGTGCGATCGCATTTTGACAAAAACGACGCCGGGGAGACGGCCGGCAACGCTGATTTGGCTAGGAAAGGATTCGTAATGCTCTGCGCAGCCATTTTTTAGCGCCCCCACAACGTCTCTCGAGGATCCAACTTTTGCTTTACGAATCGAATGAAAAGTAAACGGGATCAGAACTCAGAGAAGAAAATATTAAAGAATTTTTTCTTACAAAAAAAGAAAGAAAAGTAAACGGAATCGGAGACAGACTGGTAGATCAATAAACGAGGTACTGTTCACACTGTCCACAATATTCTCTTTAGAAAAAATTGGAGTCAATAAACAGCGGCAGTTCCACGAAAGAAGAACTCCAATTTGGATTATTATTTGTATAAAAAAAACTGGAGCACGAGCCGCACGACAACAGCACTTCTGACCTGCTCACCTACTTACTAGTCTTCCTTCATCCTTCCTGTCCGAATCCTGGCACGTGTACATTACACCAGCCAAGTATTATGTGGAATTTCTCTGAAGTCCACTCTGGAGCCTAGTAAGCTCTGACCAGTCCAGCAGCGGGCCGCCACGACGATGCGGGCTGAATCCAGTAAGTTGGGACCGGTCCAGACAGTGGGCTGCTGCAACGAGATATGGGCTTCAATTTCAACTGGGACTTCCATTCGCCCTTTTTATTCATTTCCAGGGTCCGTTTCCACATCTTTTCTTCGGCTCTTGGGGAACTTTTCCAGCATTTTCGCGGTAGAACAACAGATGGGCGTGTCCGTAGTCCGTTGTCACCGTTTATGATACTTTGTTCTGGTATTTTGTTAACAGTATATCCTTTCACCTATATTTCCCCATTGATGGCTGTCTCAACATATATGTCGATAGTCAAAACAATGGTCAAGCGGACATAGGAGGGCAATGGAAGACGACAAGGAAACAGACCCTTATTAGGCGACGATGCATTAATAATTGCTTTACATTTCAAGATGAAAGAAAGATTTCAGGGTGAGACAAATAGTGGCCTCTGTTCCACTTCTAAAAGATATGAATGGGTAAAGCACGACTCCAAGGACAAGTGTAGAAAAAGTTGAGCAGTTCCGAATTTTGAAGCCCAGATAACATATTTTGGTAGAGCAAGATAAGATCTCTAGCCCCTATCACAAATCATGAATATGCGAAAAAGAAACTTGATACAGTAATAGTTCTTTTGAGAAACTTGATACATTTATCAGTTCTTTTCAGGAGCTTTCTTTTTCCTTTCTATCTACCAATAACAAAAAGATTCATAGGTAAGTCTAATTCTGCTCTACCAAGGTCCAAGATACAGACCACAACCTACACTCCCTAGCCCAAAAAGAAAACCAAAAAACGAGGAAAAAGTCGGGTAAACCCGGTTAACCAGGAACACATGAATTATCAGCCTAGTAGCCAGGTGCGTAGCACATGTTGGTAAAGGACGAAATGTGTCATCATGTTGGAACGTGCATCTCCTGTCACTTACAGAGTTCAAGTTAGATGAAAATTTATCAAATTACACCAACCAAGAAATGCTAGTTAGTACCTTTCCCAACTTTCTGTGGAAAATCTGTTCCACTTCACTGCGGAGGCTTTCCACATCCAGCGCATAATCCTTGAGATCTTCGTCCGCAATTAAACTTTGGAGTTGCTGTCTCATTTTCTCTAATGCACCATCCAGACCACAAAAGTCCTTGAAAACCAGAGGTTCAGCTGTCCTGAGTTGCAGAAGATTCTTAATTGTGAGGAGTGCCTGCAATAGATCTCAGAGGCAGCACAGTTTATATCAGAGAAAAAATAAAGAAATACCTGCAAATAAACTGAACTACATACTACATGTGATCGACTAAGTGAATGTGTGAACAGAGCACAAAACATGCTGGGAATTAGTCGTCTATGTAAAATTTTGCTATGGGATACATTGTCTCATGAAGTATAAATATGGTCAACCACCTTCTCCTGAAGATCAAGATCATCCGATGCCATTAGGTCAACTACTGACTTCAAGAAAATGTGATCGCCGAAAAAAGGCACCTCAGCTTTATCCCCATTTTCTAGTTGACACTCGGTCAGATCACCCACAAGAAAGACAGCTTTCCTGCGCAGTCTGATATCACTGCTTCTATTACTCAGGATGTCCTGACAAATAGAAAGTTAGAAACTGTCAGTTGAAGTCATCAGTGTTGCAACTAATCTCAAATCTTTTTTCTCATTCTAATGTAGGTCACCTGAAGCATTATATCTCCAGCTTCTGAATAGAACAATTTCTGACCAACTGAATTGCTTCGGATCAGTGCTGAAACAGCATATAATGCTTTGGTTGCTTCTTCTGTGGATGAAGATTTTACCATCTCCATAAGTTTTGCCAGTGCCCCAAGTTCAAGAACCTGAAAAACTTGAAGATTGGTAAATCAGAAAATGTTAAGCAGATCCTACTTAATTACATAAGAACAAATTCAGTAGAGAGGATGTAGATTGACATGTACACCATTGCCGAAGAAACAAAACAGGAACCTTTATTTGAAAAGAAAGATTTCATACCTGCCTCTGAACAACTACGTTATTCTGACTGGCTTTCCCAAGAACCCACGCAGCAAGTCTCCTTACATCAGTGTCAGGGTGAGCAAGTTCTTGAATAACCACAGCAAGACCCCCAAGTTTGTTTAAATCTGACAAACAAAAGGTTAACTATATCGGCAACTATTTTGCAGGGAAAAGCAAATATGTGAACACTACAAGATGCGTATGATTTCAAACCCTGAAAATATCATGACACCAACATCGGAAGTGCAAAGATTTATCATTGATCACTGTATGCACATATATCTTCAGGCCTATCTAAGAAAAGGCTGGCAAGTGAAATGTCAAAAAAGCTGCCTCACTGGTTTCTCCTATACTATTAACATTATATGATATCACTGTAGCTACCAATGCTCTGACTGGAAAACTACAGCGTAGAAGTCCCCCACTTAGTTCATAGGGATGACAAGAACATTTTCTTTGAATACTGACCCCCGTAGAAGTAACATAAAGAATGGAGCTTTCTGAAAGAATCCTATTATCAACCACAAAGGATTCGTTTAGAAAGCAACCCAACTATTTTGTGTCGAACAATGCTATAAGGTCTGCATGACTTCCAAACTGCAACCATCAGGCCAAATTTTGAGGTCTATCCCTACTGTGAAAGCTCCATTGAATTATATGGTATCTTTTCACATTTACTATGTAAAGTTCGGACTATGGTCCTCGGAAATTGACCGGTCATCTATATTTCCCTACCAAGACAATGAGCTTAAGCTCAAAGAGCACCTCCTTTCCCCAAGGAACAGGGTGAAACTTGTGCTGGCAAGATCCCCCAGATGTGTATGTTACTTACCAACAAAAAACATAAACAAAACTCCATATTTTTGCATGAAAACCCTTTCTTCCTCCTTTTTGGTACAGTAAGCGCATACCCTCTTGAGGCAAATCGAATGAACACATTTTCTTTTATGTTTTCTTTCCTCCTTATTCTGGACAGAATATATATAATTAATATTCACAGGTCAGCACCAAGGAATCTTATGGTGCACATCTTCAGCAAATCTTGCATCTCTGTGAGATGTAAATAATTCGCACCTACCATTTGCATTATCTATTGGCTCAACAAGTATTAGAAGCTCCTGTAAAGCACGCTGGCGATCTTCCAAAGACAGAGAGGAATTATTCAAGTCATTTATTGCAATCTGCATCAACTGCGCATCCGATGGCATTTTTAACTTTTCCATCAGTTCCTGCACGAGCATAATAAACATCAGATATCTCAGACAACCACGCTGAACTATATTGCCATTTGCAAACGATAAACACCTTATAGTTTCACACCTTTAGTTCCATTTGTCGTTTTTTCAGCTCACTAGGAGATAGTCGCTGGACATCTTGTGATGTTTCCTTCAATTTTGCAGGATCGGAATGACCTGTTTCGTTTAAAACATAAACACTTCAGTAGAGATATCCACATAAGGAGAAAAGAGTGAGAGAGAGAGAGAGAGAGAGAGAGAGAGATTATTCTGTTGATTCTAAATCACAAGTTAAAGAATCATATTGCAGTCACTAATTTCCATTTTTCATTATTGCAAATAAAATCACCCAACTCCAGCTTTTCAGATATATTCAGAGATGATCGTAGTAGCATTATTTTGGTTCGGAAAATTGGTGGCCTATGACTTTTTCTTCTTTTTAGCCTGCACATAGCAATAGTCTACAGAGCACTTAAGCTAGCCTGAATGAACTAGTGTCATCTCGGCCTATGATGCAAAGGAGCTGGCAAGGCGGCGAAGGCGCCCCTTTTTGGTTTACAATATGAAAGAGCAAACCAACATTAATTAGACCAGCTTACTTACATCCGAATAAGCAAACGAGAGAGAAAAGAGTAACCAAATAACATGGAGAGAACGAGAAACGAATTGACAGGCCTCAGCTTAAAGAAACCCATACGAGAGCTGAAAGCGAAAACAATACGTTATGCGAATTTGAAAATATTAAGCAGGAGCAGGTCGATAGAAACTCCATTTGGCCATTTGGATAGGTAAACAAACCGATGGTCTTGGTCCTACTGAAAGAACTCACAGGCAAGAAAGTATTAAGAGAATAGACAGCGACAGTAATTTAATTACCAATAGCCCACTGCAGCATTCCTTCGAGGGAAGAAAAGCCGCCGTCGGAGTCGGAGTGATCGTCTGCGATGGACTCGGTGGAATTTTCCTGAGAGCTGCGAAGCAGATCCGCCTCGTCCTTTGCGGTGGACCAAAATAAGCTTCCCGCCGACGAATTCTTCTCGTGAGCACCGTCTACACTGGCGACCAACGCCCGTGCAAGAAGAAATGGAAGCAATAGCAATAGGCATAGAACAATGCTTGCCGGGCTCCGTACCATATCTTCTCCTCTCCTGCTATTCCACACACAGCTATTACCGACCGGAGTAGGAAAGAGTCCTGGCTTAATCTGGAAGCCTCTTTTCTTTCTCTCTTTTTTTTTTTTTTTTTTTTGTTATTTTCACTTTCTCGGGTTGTCTCGGAATCGCTGAGTAGGATGACTCGCGCCGCGCTAACTTGACGACTCGTTTTATATAACAGAAGCCTTTCTCGAACGAGCCGGAAACACGGGACTTTCTCTCGAGGCCGTCACTGTGAGTTCACCTCGGAGAATCTGTACCGTGAATCAGGGTCATCTTAGTTTTCACTCTTTTTCTCAGGATTCTAAGTATATTCACAAATCTACCACCGAATATATTCAGAATTCAAACACAAACACCAATACATTTTACACAATCTCCAACAATTTTTAAATTTTTTATTCAACATAAATTTTCTCTCTCTATACTTTTTCACATAACTCTAATACTTTTTTATTAAACAATTACATCAAATCATTTCTCTCTCCACTTTTCACAAACACCAATAAAACACTATTCAATATAAAAATTCACAACTTCTCTAAAATCCTACATTTTTACTCAAAACGAACATAACCCTGAATCCTACGGTTCCCAGTAAGTTCACCTCGGAGACTTACCTTCAACAAATACCCTTACATCCGTATTTAAACCCAAAAAAAAATATTAATTATTTAATTGTCTCGATTTTGTATCAACTTTTTCATCCATTATAATATTTTTTTATAAATTCTAATAATTTTTTGGGAATTTGACAAGATGGTCTTATTCCTTTTGTAAATGGATCCTTCACTTTTAAATTTTAAAATTTTAGTCATTGAGTTTTTTATGTTTAACGAAATAGTCCTTCCGTCAGTCTGTCGTTCATATGCTTAACAGATTTGTAGCGGTCAACTGGATATGTGTGTAAAACGTGAGCAGTCGGTACAAATTTACTGGCGTGTCAGAGAACTCCGTTAAGTATATGGACGGCAGACTGACGGAAGAACCATTTCGTCAAACATCAAAAACTCAAGGATTAAAATTTTAAAATTTAAAAGTGAAAGATCTATTTACCAAATGGGTATAAAGCCAAGGACCTTTTTGCCAAATTCTCTGAATTTTTTCACCAATCTCAAATCAAACGAATCTACGGTCAAAAAAATTTCTAATCAATTCAAGAAACAAAATTGGAAATTAAATTCTAAAAAAATTATTTTTACACTATTTTCGAAACGCAGACCCAACTACGTTGGATCACTTATCGTGGCCCAGAACGAGCATATACCCGACCCGGATGTTTTCCATACCAAGTACAATCTCAAGTCTCAACCTATGGAGAATGACAAGTTTGTAAACCCGCAAGTGCGCTGCAACCCAGCTTCTTTTGCCGACTCGTCTGGAAGTAGGAGAGACAGAGAGTTTACTTTAGGTTCGTTGGTGCCCTTCGTCAGGCTGCAGCTATCAGCTGCTGCTACATAGCGTGTAGTCCGGTTAGACACATTAGGGTTTGAAAGAGATGGTGAGGCTCACTGCCGACTTGATTTGGAAAAGCCCTCATTTTTTCAATGCCATCAAGGAGCGAGAGCTAGACCTTCGAGGTATTTCTTTCTCTATCTGTGTTCCACTCTTCGAACGCTTTTTTTTTTTTACTGACATGCAAATAGCCTCTCGAAACGGTCGTTCTTGAGAAACAAGTGACTTGTAGTTTGTAAGCAGTTCTCACATTATTACCTCTTCGGGTGCTAGGTAACAAAATCGCGGTGATAGAGAACTTGGGTGCTACTGAGGTGAGCAATTCGCCTCTCTCAATCTGAAGTTGTCGGGAAATTTTGACTTGTATAATGCGGTTGTCTGAAGTAATCGGTTTGTCCTTCAGTAAAGAGGTTTTTTTTCAGTCAATCTTTCAGTTTATGGCTTTGATAGTTACTTCTGTTATCTCGGTGTTGATTTTACTTTATGCTTGAGATTTGATGACATCTTTTAAACCTGAATAGATGATAGAGGTGTCCATGTTATAAGCTTTCCCTGAGTTCATGGGTTCTCAAGGTCGGACATTAGCTCTGTGAAGCTACTTCAAGCAAATGAATGTGCCCATATTCAACTTGATTTTTCTTGAAGTATGAATACAATGAGCCTAATCATAATTTTTTTTCATGTTGGGTTTTGGCAGGACCAATTCGACACCATTGATTTGTCTGACAATGAGATTGTTAAGCTGGAAAACTTTCCACATCTTAGTCGTTTGGGCACTCTGCTCATAAATAACAACAGAATTACTCGCATCAATCCGAACATTGGAGGTAAGATTCAAATAGAACTTCTGTCGTTTTCAGAAATCATAGTGTCTTTAAGCAAGCTTGTCGTTTGTATTGTGCAGAGTTCTTGCCAAATTTGCACTCATTAGTTCTTACCAACAATAGGCTTGTGAACTTGGTAGAGATTGATCCCCTTGCATTCCTTCCAAAGCTGCAGTTTCTTAGTTTGATGGATAATACCGTTACAAAGAAACCAAATTATAGGCTATACGTGATTAACAAACTGAAGATACTTCGGGTTCTAGATTTCAAAAAGGTGAAAAACAAGGTGAGGTTATTTTATTGTGTCGAACTCACATTCTTGGTTTTCAGTGCATGCCGCCGTTTTCTTCTGTGGTTAAAATTGTAAGCTATCCTTAAATTTTCTTGTTTAGTTAAGCGCTCATTGTGTAAAGTATGCTCAGTTATGCTTATTATGCTAAGTTTCAATGAAGTCTTAGCTGCATAGAGCTACAGATTTTTTTGCCTTGTATTGTGGGAGTTGAGAAATATTAACTGCTAATTTTTCCAAAGATCGTTTTCTTCCCAATTCATCCAAAAGTTGTAGATCTGCTTTAGAAATAGAATGTAATAGCACAAGTGATAATTCCTTCTGGAGACTCTAGACAATTTCATATTCGTGTTTGTACTAGAAGTTAATGTAAATGTACGAACCACTTCACAGCTTAAACAGAGAAATACGATGGTGTACTCAGACATGTTACTGCTTCACATATTATTTGATATTGTCGTTGAGGCATGTATGTAGGATTACAGTGTGGCTCCAGTGCAGAGAAATCTAGAAAGTACATCATTATAATTTTGCCTTCACTTTGTGATAATTTTCCTCCTGTGCATTTCGGACTTGGGTTACATGATTTCCCTTCAAGTACTTGCTGTTGCTATAGCCACGAATGGAAGGTTGTTGTCAGAGCAAAGATAAGTGGGTAAATAGATAAACAAAACTAGGAAATAGAATGTTGTTGTGCAGCATTTATTTTGATCAATACATTTGCTGAAATTTCTGAACTACGATACAACATTTCCTACTTGTTTTTTTCAAATCCCCTCTGCCTCAGTTATTACCTTCATTTTGATAATGATATTCTATAAATGATAGGAGAGACTCGAAGCGAGAAATTTGTTTGCATCTGAAGAAGTTGAAGAAGAGGCTAGAAGGGAATCTGCAAAGACTTTCACACCAGGTGAGGTACCCAAAGTTCCGGAAGTTTCAGAGGAAGAACAAATGCAAAAAGTGTCTGCCCCAACTCCTGAGCAAATTATAGCTATCAAGGTATTAATATGATTGCATTGGGGATCATATCTAGAGACCATAGGGCATGAATGCTAATTTTGGGTCATCTGAGAATTCTAGAAATTACAACAAGGTTTCTGTTGTTTAAGTGTTTGTGGTCTTCTTATCTAGCTTTGCCATTTCTCTGGGGTATATTTTCATGCATGCATCTATACACGAATACCATAAATTTCTAGCTAGAATCAAATACATTTAGTAACTTTGTTGTGTTTTATACGTTGTCTTGTTGTAAGGCTGCCACATTTTATTTTGTGTAAGTGGGCAAAGTTATGTGCATGGTATTTTTGTGCTATGGGATATTCAGCACGTGCCAGGTATTTGTTGGTTTTATTCTGACTAAATGTTGGTGTTTACCTCTACTGACTAGTCATATAAGCTCTATCATATATCTGCTGCAATTTGAGGGCCTGTATGAGCTTGAATTCTCTAAAGGCAGATAAAAATGGGGTATCTTAGACGATAAGAGGAGGTTATTAATTAAGTTTTAGAACTTTAACAGAGAGATGTGAGATGTAGTATCTTACCTTTGTTTCCTAATGTCGACTCTTGGCAATAAAGTGATAGCCAGACTTTCAATACATTGACCTTGCTCAGAAAATGTTGAAGCCCATGTCTTTGAAATGGATGTATGGTTGGATGAAAACTTTATTTATGTTTATATTTTTGGGATCAGGCATACATTCTTTGTACATGGATGGACAGAGATATTCTGAAGGGGTTATAATTGCAGTAGTTTAAATTCCACTAAATTAGAGGAAGGTCTAGTCTAAACTAAATTATTATGTGCAGTCTAATTCTTTGAAATTTGTTCAATGCACGGGAAAATGTTCTTCATTCATGTGTTTTTGGAATATTATGGGTAGTTTAGGCCTTTCGTTCTAACACATGTAACACAAGAATTGTGTACAAGTCTGTTCATGTAACTTTTGTTCCCTGTTTAGATTATGATTTAGATTATCTCATGTTTAAGATTATAATTTGATTAACTGATGTCTTATATGTAATTTCACTGGTATGCAGGCTGCCATTGTGAATTCCCAAACTCTTGAAGAGGTTGCAAGACTTGAAAAGGTGCTTACTTTGTGTTTAATGGTTCAAATTCTTTTGTGATTTATAAACTTTGTTTTTTTGTGCTTAGTTGTAACATTTCATTTTACTTCATCTTGATGACAGGCATTGAAGTCAGGTCAGCTTCCTGCAGATTTGAAGACTTTGGATGAGGATACTGGGTCTGATGGTGTCAACCAAAAGGATGATAATATGGTTCAGGATGAGGGTGATATTGAGCCTAAAGATGGGGAGGAACAAGGAAATGACAAGCCTGCACCCATGGAACAGGTATGGCTTTTGGACTGTTTCGTATGCAACTTTATGCTCTCTCACTCTCTCTCTATGTATATGTAAATATATCTATGTATGGATGTATATATACACACGCACACAGACACACAAGCAGATATGGCAGTAGAGAGGGTTCGCTTCCTCAAGAACCCGTATCATCTCGACTCCTCACCAGTTTGTTACAAGGGTGCTTGAAAGACAGGATTAATATCAGGTGTCTGTTGTGATGAGCCTATGCTAAATATGTCAAATTTGCTGTCGCCCCCTTAGCATTTTACTGAAGTTGGGTGTGAAAGATTTCCTTAAATTATAGGATCTCTCAATCCAGTCATTGAAAACATAGCTATTGTTTCACAAATGGGACGAAGGATTGCATGTGGCAGGTTATAAAATATTTGGGGGATGTTATGTCAGTTCCCTTTTTCCCTTACTAACTCCTGTATAAACTCTGTTGACACTTTAATGACTTGTGGGGTGTGCATACGGATGGTACTTTTTTAATCCTTCATTTATGTTTCCTGGTGTTTGAAAACGATTTTTCACTATTTTTTGCACATGCAGACATTAGAGGCTTTTGTTCACATAGAGAAATTGGAATTACATTCCTATGCATGAAGTTAATCTTGTTCTTAACCAAGATCCTTGATAGTGATGGGGTTTCCCTGTAACTGCCTTTATTCTGCCTCAGTGCACAATACAAAAGTTTTGGGAGATTAGATAGCATATTGGTGGAAATGGTTGTTACCTTTTTCAGTCGAATGATCAAGCAACTCATGCAATTGGAATTTTTTGCTTCGGTAGTACGGCCCCTGGACTATTAATGCTATTTTGCTGTCTTTGCAGGAGTAAAAGGTAGTTTTGGATTCCAGTCTCTCCATGAAAGCTCGATCTCCCTCGTGGTCCGTGATGGCGATTCACTGTTGGGGCTTCTGTTTTCTGGATATTTCTACAAACTTATGGTTATACTCATCACTGATTATGGGAATGTGCTAAGCCCGAATGTAAACTCTCTAGTTTCCTGAGTCATCTAGTCGTCTTCTTAGACCTCAACACCCCCCCCCCCCCCCCCAAAAAAAACAAAGAGAAAGGTAAGGGGTTGGGAACCTTGGCCTCTGCATGTACTCATTTTTACCTGAATTTTTTTGGGACCTATGCAGCTGTTCTAACTTGGCAAGCGTGATCTAGTTACGTCACCAACCCTATCGTTGTATATTATCTTTGCCACCTGTTATTATCATTACCTGTTACGTTCCATGAAGTCATTATTTCCGTCCTTGGATCTAACTGGGCAGCGCTTAACAAATATAGGTAAGCCCAGGGCGGCATGTATCAGTTTTATAAAGCGTAATTGTGGTAAATGAAATTTGCCCGAGTATCACCTGAGAATCTGTGGGACTAGGGATGAATTAGATTTATTAATAGGCATTCTGTGGCTGGAACTAAAAGCAGAGATCGCGTGCGCTTTGTTATTCTGGGTTTCTTTGATCACGATATGTGTAGCCAAGTGGTGTCTTTGTCTATGCATTAAGAGACGGGATTTCGAAGGGAAGGCCAGGAAGGGGCAAAGGCTGCGTAGGGTTGTGTTCAATTCTCAGGGAGCGGCACGGTTAGGCACTGGTGTCAAACGAGAAGAGCGAGACAGGTGATTAGTGAACATTGCCGTACGTATCGATAACCTGCTGCTGAATTTAAAAACGAACATGAAAATGGGAAATTGATACTGCAAAGGTAACGAATTTAAAAGCGAACAAATTGACATTCTGAACTTTATGCTTCAACAAAGGAGGCTGAAGAAAAGATAACGGTGGGTGAGACTAAAAAAGAAAACGAGTAAACGCTTTGATAACATTGGGGCACAAATCTACTGATAATACATGTTCATGCAATACTTGTTCAAGAAGGTTCAAAACGTCCAAAATCAAACACTGTCTAAAATACGACACGAAATAATTCACTCCCACATAAAAATAGACTTAAAACACTCAAAATCAAGCGTCGGATTTCAGTGCTGCACTCAAGAAAGCCTTGCCAGGTCGCCTCTGAGCAAGGGGTCCATGGCATCCTAGAAGCTTAGCATTCACTCCATCTGGTGAAATCCTGTTCTCCTGTTTCCACTTGAGATAATCTACCCGGTTGAACTTAGTGAAACCCCATTTGCGACTAACAATAATCTTCTGCCGTCCAGGAAACTTGAATTTGGCCCTTCTGAGGGCTTCCTGTGCATGGGTGCCATTTGATTCTTTGCATCGAACAGACAGCAATACCTGACCAATACTTACCCTTGCGCAGGTCCCTTGGGGCTTCCCAAAGGCGCCACGCATACCAGTTTGGAGCCTATCTGCTCCAGCACAAGAAAGCATCTTGTTGATACGCAGGACATGGAAGGGATGGACTCTAACTCGCAGGTGGAATGCATCTTTTCCTGCAAACTTTGCCATGTACTTGTTACATGCAATACGTGCAGCTTCTAGGGCTTCACTGGTAACATTCTCTTTCTCCCAGGAGACTAGATGGACGCAGAACGGAAATTCATCAACTCCTTTCTTTTTCATGCCCACATCATAAATCCTGATCTTAGGATCAGGAACACCCCTACAGTATCTAGATTTTGGATATGGCTTATTCTTAATCTGCCGGTAACACCTTGCTGGTCTTCGACCCATTGTGCCTGCCTCTGTCAAAAATATAAAGGGTTTAGTGGAGAGGGCTGTAAGCAAATCCACATGTTACTTATACAGGTAAAAATGCTCCCTCAGAACTGAAGATTAGTTTTCAACAATCGCATTCAGACAAGGCTGAAACTGATTTATATCAATTCAATCATTGGGAGCAAAATTCTAGAAACCAACAATAGATTGTTGAAAAATTTGGCAGACCAACAGAGGCCATTGCATTACTCTTACCAGAAAAATACACAACACCACTCTCAGAAAGAACAAAAAGAAAGTTGAAAATGGAGGACGCATAATTAAAGCCCAGGACAAACAAAGACCTAGAAAGAAACAGGCTTAAAAGAGCAAAAGAAAAGAAGGGATCAATATCATTTGGAAGGGAAAAATGCAGATGGCGCAAACTTTACAGGCTCTTGTTCCAAACCGTATGAACTCGACAATCTAATTACCAGATAAAAGCTCAATACATGGCAAAGTCTCAATCAAAACTCGAATTGTTTCTAGATCTACACAGTACGACCTACAGAGTAGGTCCAGAAACTCTTACAAGTGAATAACATTAAGTCAACAAGAACGTCTACACGATTCTTTGGTAGAATAGAACACACTGACAATAGCGTAAAACCTAAATCAAATCAGACCATTTCCTTGGGACACGGATGTTCAAGGAGAGAAGAACAACAGAAAAGCAATACAGAAAGAAATTAGTGGGTTACCCGCAAAGGGAACGAGTTGTTTCGCACTAGGAGTCGCGAAGATGGAGATAAGAGCAATGGGCCGACCACTTCGATCTAACTGACTCCACAGGATGCCTCTTCTTTTTATACTGTCATTGAGACATCTACTTCCACTCCAAAACCCTAACCCTACCACCCTTTAGCCGCAGTCAGTTTCAGTTAACCACGGTTTGTATGCTCAAGAGTTAACGCTCTTTTTTTTTTTCTAGGCCAAGAGTTAACTATCTTTAATCTAACTCTTACTATCTTGTAAAAGAAATTAACTATCTTGTAATGTAAATTTTAAGTGTTAATTACTCATTTCTTACTTTTTAACTCTTTTAACAAATAGTCATTTAATTTTCAAATTGATGATAGGGGTTTCAGAGTTTATAATTTTTGTCAAATAAGTAATTTTCTTAAAATTGTATTCTCAAAATTAATGATTCACACCTCAGCTATAATCATAAATTTGACATTTGTTACCTAAACATAAAATCATGTGACTTATAAATTTTTACTTTTTAAAAATAATTTAAATAATTTAGTTTTTTATGTTTTAAAAAATTAAAAATTAAAAAAAAATTATAAGTCAAGTCATTTTAGTTTTACGTGTGAATTTATTATTGGAATTGATGTGTGAATAATTAATTTTATAGATAAAAGTTAAATAAAAGGGTTTGTTCGATAAAAATTACAAACTTAAATATTTTTATAATCAACTTAAAAACCGAAAGACGATTTGTTAAAAGGGATTAAAACTTAGGGGACGAAATGGGTACATAACCCTAATTTTAACTTGTAGCTTGTTATTTTTATGGTAGTTTGTGGAAATTTGATTGAAAATTTTGAAGATGATTTGACATGAGATTAAGTTTTATAGGAATGTTTGAAATAGTATAGATAATATCAAATTTATTTATTTACATGTGTGAAAAAGTGTAGATAATGAGTTGATAAGATTTTTCTATATTTAGTAAAAAAATGAGTCTTATATGAGATTAAATTTTATTAGAATTTATATTAAAAATATATATATCAAATAAGTAGAGTAGGTTTTTATATTTAGTAAAAGATTTAATTCTACTAGATTTATTAAAAAATAATAATGTGGACTAAATGAATTGATCAGTATTTTAAAATTTGAAAAGGTAAAAAGGTAAAAATTTTGTTTTATCAAAATTTTCAAATTTAGTTATTTAGTTTATAAAATTTTGAAAAAAAAAAAGAATATTGATGTTTCAAACATGATCGATGGATCAAATGAACTGGGAAAACTTTTTATGGGTTTTTTTTTGTCTTGTTTTGTTTTTTGTGTTTTATACGTTTTTCCACTGATAAACTTCTTTTTAAAGAACAAATCAGCATAGAGGGGAAGAAACGGCTTTGAGTTTGAGTACACAAATCTTGCTTTTTAATCTACTGGATGAAACTGGTTCCACGAGACCGGAAGTTGGCAAAACCGACTTATTTCAAAACACACTCAGACTGCAGCATTTGCAAAGCAGCTTCAGTTCAACCCCTTCAGATTCTCATGACTAACATGGTAGAGGGGAAGTGAAGGACCAAATCTGCAGCCCATCCATCCAGAGTTGGGAAACAACTTCGCTTAATAGGTAGATAATAAGGATATCACTTTATTCTAATATGGGAGTCTGGATATGTCCCGCCAAGGATATCCACCAAACATGAATGCTAATGGGTCTCGGACTTGGAAAACATAAGCAACAGGAAAACGAACATAAACTAGAAAGGCATATAATAGAATAGACTCCATACATAAACAGATAGCAATCTCCAGCAGAACCACAAGCTAGGAGTTCTCAAGTTGAAGAAGACAACTGCAGGGTCTTTGAAAATCTTCATTGGTCAACCACCAAATTTTTATTCAGAAATAGAGGCTACTTCACATGAATCCCTCGAAGCAGCAGAGATGCCTAGTAAAGGAGATTAGTCTTCACCTGAATAGATCTACCCAGCTGCTCCAATCCAAACTGAGATGAAATCAACGAATCAAGCTTGTTGGACTGAAACTGAGTGATCTCCGTTAAGCAAGAAATATAGATAGACAAATGCGTGAGGATAGATAGCAAAGAAATAAGAAAAAAGCAGAGAGAGAGAGAGAGAGAGAAGACATGGAAATAACAAAAAGAAAGAAAAGATATTAAAACCTGATCCACATTCTTCAAAAGTTTGTGAGATGCAACTCTAGCGGCAGCGGCATTTGACATATCGAGTATGCCGAGCGCTGATGCAGGCCTTTTTATGCAGTTCTCCTGCACCAGAACTGAGAAAGAGTTGATTGCTTGCTATTCGATGTCATCATAAATTTCCCCATCATCAGAAAGCTCATCAAGTGATCTCATGTCAAGCTGGTAGCGAAGTATTCCCCCAATCCCACCAAAACCTCTGCAGAACTGAGATCCCTCTTGGAATTTGTTGGTGACAAACTCAAGTGTGCAACCAAACTTCTTATATTCGGTAGCAAACCACTCTAGCAGAGGTCTTTTCCTGAACCTCTAATTCCACAGAACTAGCAGAATCACAAAAGTTACTCTGATCTGCCTCCTGTCCCTTATTCAAGTGCTTTATGATAAGCTCACCGGTAGTGGCATTCTTCAACACATACCTGTTTATATCCAGATTTTCCCACACAATAAGAATCTCAACAGCGCCCATCTCCAAAGCTTTCAATGTATCATCCACACCAAAAACATATTTCCCAGTATCCTGGCTAATCTCCTCTAAATATTTTCCTATCAAGCGCTTCTCCTGAATAAACTTCACATTGGACAAGATCTCTGAGGACAGCTCAATTGTCTGATTAAAACCATTCTCCCCTCCATAAGAGACATCTACCACATTCAGTATTTTGGCCTGAAGACGGGGATCAAACATGTCTGATTGACTGAGCTCGGTTTTGAAGTCAGCTGACCCAGCCAATATTAATCCTGAAACATTGGGCTGGCTGGTGCTAGGATTGATGTAAAATTGAGTAGCAAGCTCCGCTATCTTCCTGACATAGTTATGACGCTTCTCCATTCTAAGACGAGCAAAACGTAGAGCTGATTGCCCTCCTCTTCCATGTTTCTTTGGAAGGTCAACACTATATTTATGAAGAACCTCTCTTGTATTACCACTTAAGTCCCAAAAAGGGTCCCATTACCATCCATGACGATAAAACCAAACTTGTCATCAGATGATAGAAGTTCATTCAAAGCTTCAGTATGAAACTTGCTGTCACAAAGGTAAAGGGATGCATTAATTGGCCTGAAAGGCTCAAAATCAATTGTGACTTTCTTCTCCTTCCCATCTTCAGTTACATTTGTTCCAGTGTAGAGCAAAAGCCTATTGGGAGGAACTTTGTTGTAAAGCTTAAGTCTTTGCTGTGCAGATGTAATTGCACCAAGCACAGACTGGCGATTCACCCTGCTTTTAATGTTTGAAACAGTTCCAAATTCATCACCCAACATCTTAGTAACACGGGATATTTGATCCCGTGGAGGCATGATAACAGAAATCATGTTTGTTCCATTGCCTGTAGCAGCTTCCAGTGCTTTGATCAATTTCTTGATCTTCCACATTTCAATGTTCTTATCAGTCTCATGACCATCTGCCATCTTGAGATATTATAGTAGACACAAAAGATTAGTTGATTACCTGCAAAAACAGCATAAAAATCAACTCATTTTATTTCAGGACAAAATAACTGATGGGGAAATAGGCTTGGATTCGAAACTTGGATGATGAGTTCCCAACTGCAGAGTCGCAAGATACAAGACTCACAAAGTGACCAAAACGATCATGTAGTATAATTTGGTATGGTATTAACTATCATGCCAACCACTTCACCTCCATCAACAATCTTCTCATAATATACATACATTCATATATAGTATAGATGCATATGTATATCCACTTTGAATACAACAACGACTATAATATCTCACATAAATTGACAACATGATATAACATACAACTCGAATTTGATACGGACAGTTCAGATAAGCGAATATCACTTGTGTTTGTTGCACATCTATAGGAAGGTTCCCAATCAATGAAAAAATCTTGATCATTCAGATGAGGTCACCCAGACAATCTAAGTAAATAAATAAGCTTTTCAGAGGAGTTCAATACCGACAGAATAAAGAAAAATCTCGTCAAATGAACAAAACCATAATGGAATGATCCAATCAGAGCATAATCTTAGTAAAAATCGATATTCCCGATCCAATAAAATGTTAACTTCATTACCTTGCCTGGGAGAATAAATTTGATTTTCATATTAACTACGTCTTATTAACAGTTAGATAACTGCAATTGATATGGATGTTTATGCCCAATTTTTAAGACGGAAATTATGCTCAATCTTATTATTTAGAAGAGCAAGAAAAACAGTTGAAACCTTCTACCTAAAATTTGAGGGCAAACAAAAAGAGAGAGAAAAAAAAAAAGATATGATAATTATAAATTAAATTAAAACCCAAGACAAGCATAGATCAGGTAATCGCATGATTATATAATCAGATAAAACCAATAGCAAATCAGTGATAAATAACATACTGGAATAATTATACTCACGAAAAATAAGAAAATTAAGAAAAATGAATACAGAGCAAAATGAATAACGAAAAAACCTCTATCTTGATTTTATTGTTTTTTTTCTTGCAATTTCAGAAGATTGAACGACTTTAATTGCTCCCTGAATAAAATATTTAGCTAAAAAGAATAAATTTGTGGTGTGTTGAAAATAAATTGTATTGCAAAATGTTGTATACAACCTTTTTGTGTTATCTATATTAGCTTGTAGAACCATCAGGTATCTATTTAGCCTCTCCCCGTAGGTTAAACTGTTAGAGCACTCCTAGCAGGCTCTCTATTCTAACATTTTGGTTAAAATAGAGAGCCAATTTAACCAAAAAGCTAAAAAACATTCTTCAACAGTCTCTCTACTTTAACAACTTTGAACAAAAAATTTGAAGAATTGAACAGTGGCTATCTAAAGCTCTCTATTTTTAGAGAGTCACTATTCACCTCACTATCTTAAAATATTAATATGTATCTTCTTTTTTTTCTTTTCTTTTTTCTTTTTTCTTTTTAGAAAATTATTGTTCACTTCACCATCTTAAAATTTTAAAAATTCCAACCATTAGTAAAATAAAAAAAATAAAAAATTAATCTTTTTAAGATAAGACAAATATTCAAAATATGACTGTTACGATAAAATGAATATTAAAAAATATAAATGTTAGAGAAACAATAAAGAAATCTTTGAAAAATAATATTTAAATATAATAGTAAAAATAGATAGTTAAAATTGAGAAGCTGCCGAGAATGTTTTTTAAAAATTAATAGTTAAAATAGAGAAATTTGCTTTTTGGTTAAAGTAGAGAGCCAAATTTGAAGAGGCTGCTAGGAATGCTCTTAGCCGATTAGTTTAATTCTCTTAGTGAATATGTTTTCAGTTATGTAGTGAATCTGATTTTTGGTTTGTTTAGTGAATATGTTAATTGATTTGCTTCAATCGTTCAATTGTTTGAATTGTGTTGTGATTTGTAAACTATTGTGCAGAGTATAAGAGGATTGATTTGCTCCGACCGTTCAAGAATATGTTATTTACTTTCCTTGTAAATTGATCTCAACAAATTATTGTAATTGTTAGACTTTTTGTACTGTCATTGTAATTTGTAATAGACTAATAGCATCAGGTATTATCCTTATTGCTTAGTTAGTCAGTTTTCTTTTTTAATCTATTGCTTCCTGTGTAGTAGTTACTAGTTAGATTGTTTGACTTGTATTTGACAATTGACAGAAATTATATTGCTTAATGCTTAGTACTTAGTAGTTAAAATTTCTATTTTTATTAGAAATTATATATTGAAAATTGGACATGTAAAATTTGGCATGGAAATTGTGTGTAAAAACTGGCATGAAAAATTGGAAATCATGTACTCACTAGTGGGCATGTAAAAATAGCCATTACATGCCCATGATGTCCATGCCCAGGACGTTCTGGGCATGTAAAAAATAACCCAGAACGTCCTGGGCTAAAAATAGCATGTCCAGTGCATCTTGGGCTTTGAAATTAAATGTCACAGGGCCTCCTAGGCTTAAATAAATAGCGCAGAGCGTCCTGGCCTTGAAAAATAATGAGTTAGGACGTCCTGGGCTGAAAAAATATGTCCCAAGGCGTCCTGGGCCCGAATATTGCAGCCCATAACATTTTTGGGCCTCAAAGCCCAAAACGTTCTAGGCCCATTGAGCCCGACCTCGATCCGAACCCGTTTTGCGGGTCCGGCTCGAGGTTTCTCCCATTTTCGGGTCGGGTTCGGCTCAAAAATTTCGAATCCGAACCCGATTTACTCAGCCTTAGGATGAATGATAGTATGATACTATATATTGAGAAGGGAAAATTTGAAAATATTGATAACGAAGTCATATTGCAATGTTTTCAGAAGATTAGGATCTAATTGTCACCTCTCAGTCTAAGCAAATAGTATCATATTTTTAATATAAATATAGTCCTTAATTTTTAACATTTTAACTCTAAGATATTAAGGCTATGTTTGTACAAGTTTTCCAAACGTTTTCAAAAACTTCTCAATCACTTTTTCATCAATTCTAATACCTTTTTTATCTATCCCAATAATTTTTCACCAATTCCAATAACTTTTCACCACTCTCGATAATTTTTTTATAAATTTCAACAACTTTTAACATACTTTTCACAAATTCTAAGAGAATCTACTTTACTTTATAAAAACAAAAACACACAAACTGTTTTGAGCCCAACATAGCCTAATATTACCTTTTTTTTATCAAGTTTTGCCCGATTCAATATTGGTTTCGCCACTCGTTGAGACTTTGCGAAAGAGCGGAGAAAAAATGTAGGTTTTTTTTTTTTAAGGTCATGTTCGTTTTCACTCTTTTCTCAGGATTTTAAGTATATTCACAAATATACCACCGAACATATTTAGAATTCAAACACAAACACCAATACATTTTACACAATCTCCAACAAATTTTAAATTTTTTATTCGACATAAATTTTCTCTCTCTATACTTTTTCACATAACTCTAATACTTTTTTATTAAACAATTACATCAAATCATTTCTCTCTTCACTTTTCACAAACACCAATAAAATACTATTCAACATAAAAATTCACAAACTTCTCTAAAATCCTACATTTTTAATCAAAACGAACGTAACCTTAATAACGGAGAAAAATGTAGGTTGCGGCTGCTGAGACCAGTGGGTTACTGAGAGTGACCGAGATTGAAGGGAGAGGGAGGGGTCTGGTGACGTCCCAGCCACAGAGGGCGGGCCAAGTTGTCCTCAGAGACTCTCATGTCCTCCTCTACTTTGCTTTCCCTTTGATCAACCAATCCTCCTCTTCTTCCTCTTACCCCTTCACGGCCAATAAGTACTGCGCCAAGTGCTTCAGAACCCTACCATCGTCGTCCTCTTCTACTGATTGCTCAACCTCACTGGTGCCTTGCCCCTCTTGTTCCAACCATCATGTTTTCTGTAGCCAAAACTGCCTATCTGTTGCACTCACCTCGTCCCACACTCCTTCTGTGTGCGAAGTCCTTTCCCGTCTCCGAGATTGCCCCACTCTCCTGCTTGAACAACCCTTGGAACGCCAGGTGCATGCTCGTTTCTTGGTGGCGGCCTATCATCTTGCCGTTGTCTCCCCGGCCCAATTCCAGATTCTTCTCTCTCTTGAGGGAACCCCTGATGCCACTGAAACCCCCACTGCCCAATTCCTGCATGCTCTCATCGCCTCTCTCTGCTCGCCTCCTCTTCAAGCGCTTCAGGGATTCTCGGTGGAACTCACGGCGGCATTGCTGGCCAAGGACAAGCTCAATGCCTTTGGGCTTATGGAGCCTTTCTCCTCCCACGACGATGGCCAACGTTTTGTGCGAGCTTACGGTATCTACCCGAATGCCTCTTTCTTCAACCACGATTGCCTTCCCAATGCCTGCCGTTTTGATTACGTTGACACCGCCCCAGACCAGCAAAACAACATTGACATCATCGTTCGCATGATTCATGATGTTCCGCAAGGCAGGGAGATTTGCTTGAGCTATTTCCCGGTTAACGAGAATTATGCTAGCAGGCAGAGAAGGTTGATGGAGGACTATGGCTTCACTTGTTATTGTGATCGATGCAAGGTTGAAGCCAATTGGTCTGATGATGATGATATTGCTGAGGAGGAGGGCGAGGTGATGGATGAGGACCTAGACAACCAAATCATGGAATCATCTCAAGGAAAAGGGGATGAACATTTCCCTCACGCCTATTTCTTTCTCAGATACACGTGCGACAGAGAAAACTGCGGGGGCACACTGGCTCCTTTGACCCCCGACGCTACTTCCGCTGATGTGATGGAATTTAATTATGTGGCAACCTCAAGAAGGACCAAGTAACTGATGCTAATGAAGGGGAAGACCAGCTTTCCGTAGATGATTGAGCTCTTTCCTTCCTGCCTATGTAAGTCTTCTTCGAACATCTGAATCATCTGTGCGCTTCTTTTGCATTTCCTCACTTTGGAATCGCCTTTGCTCCCTGTCTCAGTACTGTTAGTGCTCAGCAATGTTATTCCTAATTTTTCATTACTTGTGAACAGAATATCAACTGTGCAACCTATCCTTCCTATATATTGTGTATCTATGAAAAAACATAAGAGTATTTCTTGGCTGCACTTTTTTCCTTTTGGAGTGGGATTATGAGTTAATACCATCTGCCCCGTTGTACCTAGAAAAGCTTTTGCTACTAATGATAAATTCCAGTCTTTCGTTTGTGTGAACCTCATAGTCGTCAATTATCATTAAGTTAGCCTTCCTTCCCCTTTATCGCAAGGCAAAGTGTATGCGATTCTTTTTACTTGGTCGATATTTTGATTGTCGAAGTGGTTTTACTATAAGGATACTTATGGCGGATATACTTCTATTAGTGTCGATGAAATAGGGAATAAACAGTTTTTAAAAGTTAAAATGAACAAAGATAACCCTACCGCCCATATCCAGCCAATTCATGTTTCATTATAAATGAAGTGTGACTATGGACAAGGGGTTGGCCTAATGGTTAAGGCTTGGGACTTGGGGATATACTCCCTTCAAGATCTTACCTTCAAAACTTCTTAGGTGTTACCAACCCTTTGAGGCCACCTTAGGCTATTGACTTCATAATTATCCGATTTATGAGAGTCAGAGACTACACCGGCCTTAGGATTAGTCGTGTTAAGTTGGCCGCGACATCCGGTTATGACCAAAAAATCAGTGTGACTAGTGTGGATCCATTCATTGCATAAATGGTATATCTAAATGATTCTTTTAAATTGACTTTTTTAAGGGTATGATCGTGATTTCATTTAAAAGTCAATTTCCGTCTAATTTAACCAAAAAAAAAGGGTGTAAATATCTCAAACATGGTCATTTAGGGTGCAAAACAAGTGGTAGTTTGTGGATGAAAAAGTGTATTTTCCCCTTATTTTTAAGTTTTGTATAGTTTTACTGAGTTTTAATACATATGGTTTACTTGCCAAAATATAACCAAATACTTAAGGTCGTAGAAGACTGCAATACTTCATTTGATTACTGTTCATAACGAAATATCATCAATACATCTGGAAGTCTGGTTTTAGAAACTCATCAAACTTATCTTGGAGTTTATGGACAAAATCAAAACCAAGAGGACATGTTGCACAAATTGGGAGTTGGATTTAGGATTTGCAATCCAAAAGCAGGCTGCAGATATGATTGATCAATGCTTGTGGCAAGACAGATTGTTATTATTCCAATACTCTTCCACTACAGGTATTACTTATAGTTTAGGTTGTTTCATGCAATCCTTGTATACGAGGGTTCTATGTTTTATGGTTGCAAGCTTGCAAAAATACAATCCATTGAAGATGATATATCCTATTTTCCCCCAGTAACAAGACCCAAATTGGCCCCTTTGGTTTGACTCTATGGGTGGTATAGTTATCACATAATCAGTATTCATCATCAGCAAATGCAAATATGAAGAAGATAAAAGGTAATGTGGAGATTAGAAGTCATGACTGGATGATTGATCTAATTATCCAAACTTTGAAGTGTACAAGACTCCAATCACTTTGAAATGAAAAATGGACTCTGATAGAGAATATGAATGTTGCCACTGCTAAGTCACTTTGAAATGTAAATGGACCCTTATGGAGAATATGAACGTTGCCATTGCTAAGTATATAATTGTGTTACCATAATCCAATTTTTTAGCTTGTGAAGTCTGTAGTTCTTTTAGATTAAATGCCAGTAGTGATCTAGTGGAATACAATACCAAACGCCTTGATGATCGAAATGCGTGCTTCGAGACTTGATACGAAAGGATTCTTTCTTCATCTCCTTCTTCCATAAATATGATCGACTCATTAGATCTTCTCCCATAAATATGATCAACTGATTAGATACGAAAAGGACAAAAGGCAAGACTTACAGAAAAGAAAGGACAAAGGCAAGAATCAGAAAAGGCATTGTCTGACATGCAGGTTGATGGTATTGAACTTTTGGTCACTGAATCCATCATCAAGGGTGCGTTTGTGTACCAAAATTTTACCCCCTCTAAAATTTTAACACAATTAAATATAACAATATAATATCTCTCTCCCCATCAAATCATTACTATTTACAACAAAAAATATAAAAAATTACCTCTCTCTTCACTTTTTCACTAAAACTAATACCTAAAATTTTAACAACACTAAAATTTTACACACAAACACAACCGAAGTCTGATTAGAATGTTATGCCACGAGGACCACGTGGAACTTGCACAGCTGGTATATGAGCTGTTGCTCTCTCTCTCTCATAGTTGGTTAGGTTAAAACTTGTCATAATGTCTGCCTGACCATGTTTTTGTTTTCTTGCGATCAATGTCAGTTAATATCCTGCGTCTTCCTCCATGTATTCCATTACATTTACTTTGCGAGTTGTCAATCTGACTCGCAGCTGCAGGACTTTATTGCTTGGATGTGGAGTGCAAGTCTTTGCCTTTCTTCTGACAGGAAGATCAGTCTCTCTTCCCCAATCCGTTTCTTCTCATCAGTGCCCCTGGCCTGGTTAGTCGTCAGCAGTGGCATCATTTGAAGTTAGATACTCCCTGATCCCTGTTAAGGCGGGCGTTGCCTCTCGATTCAACCCAGACACTAAACGATACAATTCCCATGTTTCTTTACCGAGAAGACACTTCACAGTTCACACTCCATTGCCATGGTGGGGAAGGAATATTATTACACTGCGATGCTTAAAGCTACGTGTCGTCTTTGTGATATTTTCCAATAAAGTTTTGGTGACAGGCTACCTATTTAACTTTTGTTTACAACTTTCGTGTAGTCTTTTAACACTTCTACGATGCTTTCTCTCTGTATATAAATCGAATCGATTTTTAAACATAAGAGACATTACAAGTGATATCATCTCCTCCTGTCTTCTCTCTCCCTCTCTAACTTGTCGTGGGTTCGAGCTTGCTTTCGGCAAGGAACCTTACCTCATGATTTTTTTTTGTCTAATCTTGTTTAGACGTGTAGAATTCCTAGATGCGTGTCCCATTAGACCAAAAAGATTAGGCTACTTTCTTTTTCCCAATTTTCAACGTGTGAATCGCATTAACCTACATGGCTCTTAGTTTTGGCATTGCCGGTGCCTCCTGTCATTTGTCCTTTAGAACTTTATTAAATTAAAGTCAAATAATTTAGATGTGACTATTTTTAAATTAAACATAAATACATGAGACCGACTTATCATTCTCTAATTTATTATTCAAATTGAATAATGGTGTGAAAAAGACACGACGCATGTACGACTCATACGAGTAACACAATTAATATTAAATATTATATATGCTTCTAATTTCCTCTTAAGCAAATTGTTTCAGTATAAATTATGGGGCAGTGTTGTAGCAAGGGCGAGGTTAAAGCCTTAAAAGGGTGAGCATACTATTACTTGGGATATAACTCCATTAGCTTTAATAAAACAAATGAAGTAGTAGTTTACGTGAATTCTGCTCCCTTGTAGCCGCATATCTAGGCGGATTTGCGGCCGTTTCCATGTTATACTAATTTATCTTAATCATCATTCTAAATATTTTATAACTTTTCAGTCAAATATTAATGTTTATTATATGTTATTCCACTGCATAATTCAACAACTATGTTAATGAAAAATATATTTTTTATCCACAAACTAATTTGCACTTTACACTCTAATAAAACTATCATTTTTATATTGCACTCACAAATTATCATCTTTAGTTATTTGAGATTAATATTAAAAAATTCATCAAATATTTTTTTATTATTATAATATTTATTAAAAATCTTCTCTTTCTTCACTTTTTCATCAACACCTATAAATATCTTTATTTTTTCACAAACAATAATATTTTAAAAACCCCAATACCCAAAATTTTCACACTCAATTTATCACATTTAGGACTGTTCAACCCCGGTATAGGTGTCGGTTTTGGCCAAAATCGGCACCTACACTGGATAGACCGATTTTCAAAAAATTGACACATACACCTACACCGTTTAGGGCAAAACCCGACCCTTTAGCGATGACAATTTTCGGTTAACCTACATTCATATTGGACCATTTTTTAGCATATTACACATTTGGCCCATTGTACAAACTAATTTACAAACATATATTTGTATTATCATTTACAAATTGAAAACAACACTAGTTCGCAAATTAATTCATAAATTAAAAATGATACAAACTTACTAATTTACAAGTTCACAAATTAAAAATGATACAAACATACTAATCTTACAAATTAAACAAACATACAAACGTATTAAAATCAACAAACCCTATTTTCTTCAAACGTACAAACTAATTTATAAGTTCACAAGTTACACATGAATGCATTGAAATGTATAATAGAAGTCTCAACCCTATTTTCTTCCATTTTCTCTCTTTCTACTAGAACCCCAAAGTTGAATTTCAAACCCTAAAATCAACAAACCCATTTGATTAAAATCAACAAACCTATTTAATTTGTTCAATCTTTCAATAGAACAAATTAAAATCAACAAACTCTTAACATCATACCGAAATGAATCTCAAGCTTTGAGAGAGATGTGGCAGAGGAGATGAGAGATTGACGCATGGAGGGGAGAAGAGGAAGAAGTTGTGGTCGGCGAAGGGTGGCGCGGCAGCCGACAGGCACGGTGGTCGGCGAAGGGTTGTGCCACTGCCTCCTGTGCGCAGGAAAGGGAGGGGAGGGAGAGAAGAGAGAGGCACGGGGTGGCCTGGGGTGCGAGTGTGACAAAAAGCTTCGGGAATGAGGGGAAGGGGATTTGTCAACGAAATGGGAGAGGGGGTGTTTAAACAAAACAATTCATTTTGTATTAAAAAAACCGGTTTCCCGGTACCCGAGAATCCGATGCTGGGTAACCCGTGAACCGGAATATCCTCGGGATTTTCACAAAAGACCAAATCGTCACCGGCACGGGTTAAGCTGGGTATCGACAACCCAGTGTTGGTGTCGGTGCTAGGGTTGTCCAAAAAATTGGCCGGACCGGCCAACCCAGACCGAAACCGGACCGATTTTGGCCAACCCGGACCAAGACCGGTGTACTCCGGTCCGGTTCCCGGTTACCCATGTGGAAAAACGGAACTGGACTGGAGTATACCACTACAAACCGGTAAACCCAAAAAAACCCAAAAAAATGCCTAAAAAAAATGCTAAGAGGCCCAAACCGACCAACCCGGATCGGTCAATCCGGACCAAAATAGGACCGGCTCTATTAGAATGACCGGTCCGGTCCGGTATGCTCCCTTCAAAAAATGTCCGGTTTGGCAGGCCGGACCGTACCGAACCGGCCAATGAACAACCCTAGTCGGTGCCACCAGATTTTTGATGACATTGAACAGCTCTAAACACATTTCATTATGTCTATTCTTTTTCGTTTAAATTTGGATGAAATTTGACATTTTAAAAAGTCAAATAACAAGTTAAGAATAATCATCATTTGGAGTGTAAAAGAAAAAAAAAGAAATTAATTTTCATCATATTTAACGAAAAAAAAATAGACTGAAGTGCAAGGGAGGGATAATTGGTGAGTTCAATGTCTCAAATCGAAAGTGCAACAATATATTTTTTTTCTTTATTAATTTATAACTGATATTTAGATATTTGAATAATTAAATAATATTAGAACATTCGAAAATTTTTAAAACTACCAACATAAAATTCAAGGACGCCGTTTGCAAAACACTAACAAACATAAAAAATTTCAAAAACACTAAAACTAACATTAAAAGAAAAGCAGTTTGAGAGGTGGAGAAAGGAGTCATAGACGAGAGAATCACTCAAATTCTTATTGCTTTATTCCTATCTTGTAATAAATTATTATTATCCGCATTCTACGAGATTTTTCTTTTTGTTCCTATAAATATTCGAAGACAGTAAACTCCTGAGAAGCAGAGAAGAAAGAAGAGGAGGCCAGGAAGGAAAAAGGGAGGAGGAGGAGGAGGGTCTTTCAAAAGAGCATCATCGAATGTGTGTGTGTGAGAGAGACTCTTCTCCTTTCCTGAAAGGAACAAATCAACGTAGAGAAGACGGTAGGCTGGAAACAGGAAATCCATTTTCCCCCTGGTCCAGGCGTCATTCATAGACACGGGTAACGGAAAGGGAAAGGTGATCCATCGGCATTTGTAGTAAATTGTCTATTTTATTCGAAAACGAAAAAAAAAAATCTGAGTTCTATCCGCCTCTATTCCTCTGTTTCATCGTTCTCAGTCTCTTTTTGCTGGACATTTCCCTGATCTCGCTCTCGGAAGATGAAGACGAAGGCGATTTCAGTGCTTTTGTACGGAAGTTTGATTGTAGTATAAGGCACACGGAGGGTGTTGGTGCTACATTTTGCATTTTTGGTATAGTAAAGAGAAGTTTCAGGAAGTTAATCTGTAGAACGGATATTAATAGAGAGCAGGGGAGGGAGAGAGAGATGAGGAAGTACGAGCCTATTCGAAGGTACGACGATGCTGAGGAGGAGGAGAATAAGCTTAAAGTGCGGCAATTGTGTATTGGGGTTGAAGACGATGTCGAAATGGCTGTTCATGCAAGATCCACCGCCGGTATTCCTGATGCCGGTGGAGCTTTTAGTAAGATTGAAGAGGAAGGTCCCAAGCAAAAGCAGCACCAGCTCCAGCAACACCACTACCCAAAACAACGTCTTGTTTCACTGGACGTTTTTCGCGGCATCACAGTTGCGGTAGTGTTTCCCTCCCCCAATGTCTTTTCTCCTCTGTTTAATGTATGTATTAGTCTCACATGTGGGTTTTGGAAAACTGGGATTGCAACTGCACGATCCTCTTTCATTTTCATTCTCTTCAATCAAAATTTTTGGAGTTCGGATGAAGACGAGATGAAGTCCATACGACGTCGTCTTTGTTTGGGTTCAATTTTCAACAGTTGACTTTTGTTTCAATCTAAGAACGGACTACGGAGTAGTATTTAATGGTTATTTGGAAATCAAAAGTCTATTTCCTAGTTGACATTTGGAAAACTCAGGACTAATTTCCTTTCTTTTTTGTTTGGTTTCCCTTTTTTTTTGTATCCATCCCACATACTAAGATTAGAAACGGTAATTCATTTTTCTTTGTCTTCGAAATAGGAAAAACAATTAAGGGAATAAGGTATTATTACCCCCGTCGAACTGGTGATATTAGAACCTTGTGACCGTCCATATTTATAATCTGGATTTTGACCGAGTCCATGAGATATTTGCAAAAATAAGTTCACATGATCCTTCTTCTTACGATAAATTATAATATAGAACGGGATTCTTCTTCCTTTTCTTTATTCTGAATGGGTTGCCAACGATCTTGATTGTTTGAGTTCTATTGTTTTTAAGGAAATTGTTTGGGTTCATCTAAATCAGAGGGGAAAACGACTTATTTCTAGTTTCTAGGTCAAAGTTTTGTGTTAAAGTGGATTTACATCGTTATATTCCCTTGAAGAGATGGTTTCTAACTTTCTATTGAAGCCTTTTACGTCCATATACGTACCTTTAACCTTTCAGCTGCAGTAGAAATTTCAGTAGCTCAGAATACATTCCTATTTAATGTGTGCAAGTGGGTGGACCAGATCCATGGTAATGGTAAATGAGTCGGAGATGCATTTCACGCTCAAGTCCTAAGCTTCTGAGCTGACTCAGTCGGGATTGTGAAGTCTTTTTTTTTTTCTAAGTAGTCGGGATTGTGAAGTCAACGATCTTTTCTTTGTTACACTTTAAGCCAAAGAAATTAACAAACACAGTTAGTACGTACCTACCCAAAACGCTTGCTATGGCCATCACTTTCCGTTGCAATTTCGTTATTTGACGCTTTGTGTAGTAGTCTTTTGGCATCTGTCTCCCTTCTTTCAAGCCGGTTTATAAACCTGGCTATGGAAAACTTTGGCCTGGTTAGGATGTGATGGATACGTAACACAACCATAAGTTTCAGCCTAGTACGGTAAGGACTTAAGGTCACACCCTATTAATGATGCCCAAATCCATAGCGAACAAATAGCTCAAATTACTATAGCTTTAAATGACAACTGAGGCCTTGAATATCTGGAAACAAAAGAAGGGAATACAGGCCGGATATATTTTCCGTTCTGCCCAGAATCATTTTTTTATTTTTTATTTTTGGTGGGGGTCTACAAAACGATGCTCTTTACTCGGTACTATATGAACTGACAAGAGTTTTTTGGATTCCATTTCCTCGAAAGCTGTTTTTTAGTATTTGTTTGGTTTAGCTGAACTTGTAATAAGAAATTGAAAATCGGCAGTGTTTGCACCTTAACTGGGTTATCTGTGTGGCAAAAGTGATTAATTGGTTGAAATTTACACCAATTTCCATAAATATTCTAAGTAATGTTTCATATAGCAGTATGATGTCCCTCAATTAAGGCAAGATGCAAGCCCTGTTTTTAACGTGCTGACATGGCTCTATGTATGCTAAATAGAGTTTTATACATCCACGCATATGCTAAATTTAATGTCCCCTTTGCAAATTTGTCTCCATCTCGATGCAGCTGATGATACTTGTGGATGATGCTGGTGGACTCCTGCCTGCTCTTAATCATTCACCTTGGAATGGTTTAACTGTTGCCGATTTGGTCATGCCATTTTTCCTCTTTATTGTTGGTATTTCACTCGCACTTACATACAAGGTATGTCCTGCTCTGGGAATGTAATGGTTTTATCCTTGTCATCCTAGCAATTGTACCATCTAACATTCAATAAGATCAATGTGAACTGCAACATCCACTCCTGTTCTCATTATGATTTTTTCTTTTCTTCTATTGTGGGTCATGGCAGAGAAGAAAATTACTTAGATGTTCATGATACATTATAGAAGTGTATAATCTTATTTGCATAGATACTGCTTCTATTATCGATATCAGAGCCTAACAAAGGTGTTTTCCCTCTACAGAAAATGTCATGCAGAGCAGATGCAACTAGAAAAGCAATATTACGGGCTCTAAAGCTTTTAATATTAGGGCTGTTTCTTCAAGGTGCTTTACTGGCTCTTTAGCTTTGGGCCATATCCAATGTCCTCTTCTTCACTAAGCATGTATTGTCCTGCCTGTCCAGGTGGCTTCTTCCATGGCCTAAACAATTTAACTTACGGAGTTGATATTGATGAGATCAGATGGATGGGTATACTGCAGGTATGCTGCTTCGTTTCTGACTTGGTTTTCTTCTGTTGAAATGTTCATTATGCTGGGTACCATAACGAAGTATTGTAGGTAGGTTGGGTTGTGAGTTTTTAACAATATATTAGCTGAACTTGAGAGCAGATCTTACTGCCTGAGTCCCTGAAAAGGAAATGGCTTTGCCTGGCTCAAGTACTGTTCTAGTTTCAATAGTAATTTGTTATGGATTGCCAATGGACAGAGTTGCAAATTGTTTGCAGTTCCTTCACCAGCTTTAAAATAACACAACATTTTCCTTCTGTCTCCCTCCCTCAGAGAATTGCAATAGCATATCTGCTGGCAGCATTGTGTGAGATTTGGCTGAAGCGTGATGATGATGGCAATTCAAGATCATCTCTACTCAATAAATACCGATTCCAGTGGTAAGTTCTTTCATTATATGATATTACTTGGTAAATTCTTTCCTATAGAGGCTTCTAGATTTCTGAATCTAAGGCACGGTGAACATATTTCCCTGTAGAGCCAGACATATACAGTTTATAGAATGAGAACAATTGGGACCACATCTGAAAGTGTACTTAATTTGGAAAACCATTCTCAAATTTTTTTGTTTGTTATATAAGTGATGGGAAAAAAAATAGCTGACAAAGAAAGGGCATACCATAAAAATAAGAGAATAAAAATGAAAAACCTTGCTTTTGAGAGAAATAATATAAGTGTGACTAAGGGTGCGTTTGCACAAAATATTTCACCAATTCCTAATAAAATACTACAATATAATCTCTCTCTCTCCCATCAAAAAATATAAAAAATTACCTCTCTCTTCACTTTTTCACTAAACTCAATACCAACACTAAACCCAATACCAAAAATTTTACAACACAAACATAACCTAACTTGACCATAATTTTGAACCTTAATTAAGTTATGACATGTTGATGTATGGAGAAAGGTTGGCCATTACTGTTATGCTTGAAATGAGGTGCATGTGGAAATCCCTTGTCCCTGTGTCTAAATGTCAATGTTGCATTTCTTCTCTAAACTCAGATATTGGCCTTTCTTTTAGTGTATTCTCACTGCACTTTCATATTACCTTGTCAACTTTCTGTCATTCGTGTGAGCTACTTGTCTCTCTCGCAGGGCTTTGGCTTTGATGCTTACCACTGTATATCTTTGCTTGTTATATGGCTTGTATGTGCCTGATTGGGAGTATCAGATTCCCACTGAAGGCTCCTCAACACAAAAGTTCTTTTCAGTGAGTTTTTATCTTTTGGTTTCCTCCCTTCTATTAACTTTACATGCGATTGGGAATTTTGAGAAATGGTTCTACATCTCAAACTGATGGCTAACTGGTTCTCTTTGGTAGGTGAAATGTGGAATACGTGGTGACACTGGGCCAGGTTGTAATGCTGTTGGAATGATCGACAGGAAGATATTGGGTATACAACACTTATATAGAAGAGCAACATATGCCCGTACACAGGTATCCTGTTTAGAGTGGCTTTCAATTGCTTTTAGGTTTTTTCCTTTAAGCAGTTTTTCTCTGAAAAAATCCAAGTTTCGTTGTTTCCTTTCATTCAAATCCTTCCCATATAATGCTTTCAATTGTTTTTAAGTTCCTTTAGCTGTTCTTCTCTAACAAATTATGTTTCTTTGTTTTTTCTCATTCAAAGCAATGCAGCATCAATTACCCAGATCATGGCCCGTTACCTTCTGGTGCTCCATCGTGGTGCCAAGCCCCTTTTGATCCCGAAGGACTTCTAAGGTGTGCTTACAACATTTTCCTGGTTGTCCAACGAGTGCCTGTTGAGCAACTATCGCATACATTAAAGAAAATATTTGTTAATTTTATTTACAATTTGCCTGCATTTTAAGTGACGAAGTAGCCATGCTACTTTTTAATGAGGTCATAGACTGAATCCAATCGAGCCAGTCCTTGAATATATTTGACTAATGGGATAAATTATATCAGCCTTGATTGTGTGTTTCAATTTTGTATGTTTGGACTGACCACTCTTCTTTTTGGTTGTAGTTCTACGATGGCTATTGTTACCTGCTTGGTTGGTTTGCATTACGGACACATTATTGTTCACTACAAGGTGACAAATATTCATCTCAGAGCATTTTTCCTTTTCTCATTAAATGTACATCTTTATCTTAACAGTCTTTTATTCACCCCTTCGTTCAGGATCACAGAGGTAGGATTCTTCGCTGGATGGTAACGACATCTTGTCTTGTTGTCTTGGGCCTTGCCTTGGACTTCTGTGGTAAGTAATTGTTGTACAGTTTCTTTTAAACATAAACATAGGCAGAGGTTTGTGTTTACATGACTTTTACTGTATTCCATCACTTGATTCATTGCTGCAGGAATGCACTTTAACAAGGTTCTCTACACATTCAGTTACATGTGTTTCACTGCTGGTGTTGCCGGCGGACTCCTTGCTGGGATTTACTTGATGGTAGGATGTCTAGTCATCTTATATGATTGATCCTTTCTAACAAAAAATATTTTACTTTGTTCATTTTTTCATCATTGTCTATCATGGATATTTCTTTTTGGTGAAGATACTACTAAATTCCCTTTTATAGGTTTCTTCGCATCAATATTAATTTTTGGTCCATTTAAATTTTTTTCTTTTGCACTCTCTGGAAGTTTGTAATTAGTTTAATTTTCAGTTTTATGTTCTCTTCCTCCATCTTCTGGTTGAAACCATGGGGCTTTCCACAGGTTGATGTGTGGGGATACAGGCGCCCGACGGTTGTGATGGAGTGGATGGGCATGAATGCGCTGATGATTTATATCCTTGCAGCCTGCAATGTCCTGCCAGTTATCCTCCAAGGATTCTATTGGAAGCAGCCTCAGAATAATATCGTAATCTTCTCTGTTCCTCTCTCCTGTTTGATATGTACCAGCGACTCATTGAACTGTGATCTGATAAACTTTTCATCTCTTGCAGTTTAGGTTAATTGGAATAGGAGCCTGAAAGGGTAATATAAAAGGTATCGGGTTACATTTTCCCGGCAACAACGATACTTTCAGGTTTAAGGCACGGGGGCTGGAGCCCTAAACTGCGACTGGTTGATTTTGGATGGATGCAGTTGGTCCTAAGAATGAATTTCAGTCGGATCTCTGTACAATTGAAGGCAAACACCCACTTATCTTTTCCTATATGAACAATACCTTCTCCTATCTTTTATGTACTACACACACTCCAATTGCTTCGGTATAACATAAATATGTAGGCAGCGCTTTGCAATCAGAACTCCTCGCATGTTCATAACGAGATCTCTTTAATGTAACTCTTTATCATGGTAATCGCTTCAGAAGGGTGAAAAGAAATATGTGTGTCAGTAGGAAGCTAAAGGCTGAAATTTCCCAAAACACAGGCAGAGCCACTCTAAAACCATAGAATCTCGACTGAAGAATGGGATCCATTCCATCCCTTTGGGTTATACATTTCCCTTCTTTCTAGATCATTACCCTGCAAATCTCCTAGGCAAGAATGAGTGTCCAGATTCTGAAAAATTGTACCAAACAGAAAATTTCGGAAAGGAAGTTGCTAAACGAGGGAAGGAAAACTTGTTGATGCCTGCCAACCCAAGCCCTATAATTTTCTTTTTTGGGAAACGTTTCTGATGTTGAATTAGATTAGCCGAGTAAAATGGATCCACAAGTCGAATCCGTTTCAACACTGTTTTATCTTTTCATTCTGTGTCCTTTGTTGTCAGTGTTCAACACCTTATATTTGCTTACTAACGGCCTCATCTTAATCTCACACATTTAAGGTACCTGATTCTCTACAAATTTTCATGGACTTTCAAACCAGAAAAGACCCAAAAGTGCAAAAGCAAATCCCCTATTGGGACCAATCCAAAATTACTCGACGACAATCTCAGAGTTATAACTCAAAGACAAAACTGCTCATTCGAAATGCTGAACCTACAGATAATGCAAATGTAATACATAATCAGTATCCGCCCTTAAGGTCATTGACCACATCGTATGGGATGGGAGTGACGGTCTCTAGGGTAGCACCGGCCACCATAAAGCCAGGCTTAGGTCCCTCCGGTTGTCTCTTTGTGCTGATCCTCTCCCCGCGAGCCTTCGCTTCCGCCTTCAGCTTATCGTTCTGGATTATTCTCAGCTTAAAATCCTCCCCACACCTCGATGGTAGAACATGTTCCACCCGGACATGGATCCTTTTTCGAAGTATCTTGTTCCTAACCTAAGTAATAGCCCAAAAAGATGACGCAAATCAGCGGAAAATCCAAAGATGTTTGGATATTGGAAGCAAAAGCATTTTCAAAGAAGAGATCCGAAGGAGCATACCTGCTTGTTAATTTCGACGCCGACTGCACGCTTGGTGACGTTCCAGATGCGACCGGTGCGGCCGTGGTAGAACTTGTGGGGCATGCCCTTGTGAATGGCACCGTTAACCTTGACGTCGACATAATCCCCGATCTTGAAGGTCCTGAGATAGGTAGTGAGCGGGATGTAACCCTTCTTCCTGAAGGCCCGAGCGAACAGATCCCTCGTCCGCGATCGAAGACCGTGACCCGCCGGCATTCTCAAGCTCTCTCTACTCCCTCTCTACACCCAAGGTCCCAAACGCAGCCTCTCTTCCCTCTTTCTGCCCGTCGTTTCCTGTTTTTTTATACCCAAATTAACGTCTAACGGACTAGGGTTTCTCCTCTTCCCCCAATTCCTACTGTTTAATATGTACTTTAAGGCCCATCCTGTAAAAGCCCAATCAGTGAATTTCAGCTTAAAGTTAGCTGTGGTTCTTCTAGTGGGCGTCGTGTAGGCCCAACCCAGAAAAAGCAATGATTTTGGTGCATGGGACTTGGGGAGATAAGACAGTTGCTAGAAGCTGGCCGTGAATCATATAATTCATGATGGAGGTGGAAAAGAAAAACATTCTACTCAACCACAGCCATAAGTTGAACGAGAGGCTATCGATAATCTCATCCTCTCCGTATTATCAACCCTCCAGCTCGGAATTTTGAACTCACATTTGCCACTTGAGCTGTGCTGCGGCGGGTTGTAAGCAATCATGGCTTCTGCTACTCTCTCTGTGGCCAAGCCATCTCTCAAGGTCTCTTTAACACTCTCTTCCTTCTCTTCGAGAACCCATTCACTTCTTCTACGTTGGTTTTTTCTTTTATTTTGTCGTTGTGACACGAACTGAAGTAATCTATTAGTTCCCGTGTGCAGGTCAACAGCCAGGGGTTCTCCGAATTCTCAGGCCTTCGCAGTTCAGCTGCTTCTCTTCCCTTCGCTCGGAAAACCTCCGAGGACTCGCTCTCTGTTATTGCCTTCCAGACCTCTGCTGTGAGTCTTTGATTTTCCTCCGAGCGATTCCTTTCGTTGCACTACATAAGCAAGCATAGTTTGAACTTCTTGCTTACAGAACTCTAAACCAGAATGCTGGCTTAAAACTCACGAAACAAGTTTGATTAGCCAACACTTCATTTTGTAAGCATGATTTTTACCACCCATGGGTGTATAACAGTACAATAATGAGGAAACGATGGGCTTTGATGATGTGCTTTCACCTGAATTTGATCGAATTTCTTTTGATGGGATTTAATTGATTTTGATCCTTCTCTCAGGCTCTGGATTAACTGTTGTTTCTGGTGAATAATTTATAAAACATGACACTTGGTCATAGTTCATAGAAGATACTTGCATGGTGTGACTTTAGATTTCTTGATTTCAGAGTACCTTATGGAATACAATTAATGCTACATTATTTTCAATTGCATTGTGCATGTTTTATATGATACTTCATCTTATGGCCGCATTTCTTAGAGGGCTCTTACACAGTTTAAATAGATCTTGTCAAGTCAAGAGTGTCTAATTATAATTGACGTGCATCTGGGGTTCTCAACTTAGTATATAGGCAAGCTTGGAGTTCTCAACGTAGTATATATAATCGGTGGCCGGTTGGCATTGTTTTAGGTCGGCAGGAACGGTGGTTACAGGAAGGGAGTTGTGGAGGCCAAGCTGAAGGTGGCGATCAATGGGTTTGGGAGAATCGGAAGGAACTTCTTGAGGTGTTGGCATGGCAGGAAGGACTCTCCCCTGGACGTCATTTGCATCAACGACACAGGCGGTGTCAGGAATGCTTCCCATCTTCTCAAGTACGACTCCATCCTTGGCATCTTCGATGCTGATGTCAAGGCCGTCGGTGATGATGCCATCTCAGTTGATGGAAAGGTCATCAAGGTTGTCTCCGACCGTAACCCTGTCAACCTTCCCTGGAAGTAAGTTCAGATTTGAAGAAAGATAAATTCAGAATCCAGAATAATACTAGGAAGTGTTACAGATAAACAGCTAAAAACCTCACCTTTTCCTAACTTTCGAACGGCTCGGAAAACAAACATCTTATCTATTCTTTTGGAAGCGATAGAACATAAATAATGTGACAAAAATGGCTGGTCTGCGCAGGGAAATGGAGATAGACCTGGTGATCGAAGGGACCGGGGTATTTGTGGACAGGGATGGTGCTGGAAAGCACATACAAGCAGGGGCCAAGAAGGTGCTCATCACTGCTCCTGGGAAAGGTGATATACCCACCTACGTGGTCGGTGTCAATGCCGACGCTTATACCCACGACGAGCCCATCATCAGCAATGCCTCTTGTACCACCAATTGCCTTGCCCCCTTTGTCAAGGTCCTCGACCAGAAATTCGGTAACCTCCCTCTCACTTCCTCCTTATAATAATGATATTTCCCTTGCAAGAAAAAGAATGCAGCTAGAGACCATTTTGGCTGCTTCCAGAGAGTTCCGTGATTCTGATATGCTATTCACTCCTTGAACCTTTAGCTCTGTTAAAGAGAGTTTTCCTGCTTCATGAAC
This sequence comes from Myrica gale, assembly GCA_963930655.1. Classification (NCBI taxonomy): domain Eukaryota; kingdom Viridiplantae; phylum Streptophyta; class Magnoliopsida; order Fagales; family Myricaceae; genus Myrica; species Myrica gale. The sequence continues at coordinate 6,437,347 of OZ005606.1, read as the reverse complement.
AATAGTTTTCCAATTCGCATTCTTCATCCGAGGATTTTCGTTCAGTGGTATACGCCGAGCTAATTAATGCAGTTATGAATGGTTTTCTCATTATTAGCATTCTTGAGGATATTCTGATGGCTTTCTTTACTCTTGATGGAGGAGTTGCTTATCCACCACAATTCACATCTTTTAGCATTGTTGAACAGCATGTCCATAACGTGGATATTTGTTATACAATATGGTAGGTATCATCAAGGGTACCATGACGACCACCCATTCCTACACTGGAGACCAGAGGCTTCTCGATGCAAGCCATCGTGACCTCCGTCGCTCACGAGCTGCAGCTCTCAACATAGTCCCAACTTCCACCGGTGCTGCAAAAGCTGTGGCCCTTGTTCTTCCTTCTCTGAAAGGGAAGCTGAATGGCATTGCTCTACGTGTGCCCACACCTAACGTCTCAGTTGTGGACCTCGTTGTTCAAGTGACAAAGAAGACATTTGCAGAGGAGGTAAATGCTGCGTTCAGGGACAGTGCTGAGAAAGAGCTCGATGGTATCCTATCTGTGTGTGATGAGCCTCTTGTCTCAGTAGACTTCAGGTGCAGCGATGTGTCCTCAACAGTTGATTCTTCACTAACCATGGTTATGGGAGATGACATGGTCAAGGTGATTGCTTGGTATGACAATGAGTGGGGTTATTCACAGAGGGTTGTTGATCTTGCTGACATTGTTGCCAACAAATGGAAGTGAGCTTAATTACCCTGCTGAATTTCAACGACCTTCTCTCCCAGTTTTCTTGTAGATTTCTTGAAGATCTGTAATCAGATATGAACAGAACCGTGTGTGTGTGTGTGTGTTTTTTTTTTGGGGGGTTGAGTGTGTAATTTCATTCTCCCAACATTCAGAAATCAAGTGCCAGCAGCATCACAGTTCAAATATTCAGTGAGCATCAACAGAACAAGAAGCTGATACGCAATTTTTAACTAAACTCGAGGTAAAAAACAACACAATGTGGGCTCCACACCAGTGACAGAATTCTAAACCTTGATATGTGAGTTTAGGTTACTGAGAGGGAAGATTCCAAAAAGGACTTTAAGGGGTGTTTGTTTGTGGAAATATTGGAGTTTTGAAAATTTTGGATATTGAGATTTGTGAAAAATATAGTATTTTATGGAAAAGTGAAGATAAAAGATTTAATTGAATAGTATAATATTATTTTATAATTTAATGAAAAAAAGAGAGATTATTTTATGATTGTTTAGAAATATTTAAGGATAAAAATATCGGGAACGAAAGCCATAACGTAAAGCTTGCTAAAGTTGTTGGACAGTTGAGTCAAGCTTTCGGATCTGAGAGCTTTTGAAATAGGTCAAATGGATTGGAAATAACTTCTAGATGCGTTGTTCTGAACCTTCTGGATTCCGAGAAGTACTTCGTGGCATTAAGGAAATGGAAACTCCGGCTTCTTCGCCTATTACAGATGTTAACTAAGTTGTCCTGTCGGCAAACTTAATAGTTTAAAACATGTAATTCACGCTCCCATAATTAATGCGGGTATCGTGATGGATTATGATACAAGAAGTGTGCTGGGGAAACAAGAAGTTCACAAAGTTTAAGGAAATCCTGCTTTAAACGTGTTGAGTCTGAAAATAGATATATGTACCAGAAGCAGAACATACCTCAAAGTTGCGATATTCATTTTATAATGCCTAAAAATAGGAGCATCAAATCTTTGTTCATTCCGCAGTCCCTAAAAGTTAGAAACTGCTTACTTTGAACCAGCATGATTTCAAGTTCTACTGTTTATATATGAATGTGATGAGCCATAAGTTGTTAGGCCCAAATCAAACCCGATCATCCTTAGCCCGATCTATTGCCGACAGGTCCGCCTAACTGTTTAATCCCTAATACGGGCTCCCCGAAGGTTTAGGCTTCAACACCCACAGTGGGACTCCAAAACTTAATCCTTTTGATAATGAACTCATAATAGGACTGTAATCCCCTTTCACCTATAAAACAAGGTACCCCTCCAATTCTTTTCATGCTTAAACGCTTCTCTAGACCTAAAGACTTTTTTTAGATCTAACTTTGACATCGAAGGCTCCTCATCCGATGTCACCCTTGAGTTCTTCCTTTTCAGGCCTAATCAGCTTCAACTTTTGGTATATTTGGCATCATCAGAAGGTATAAGGAAACAAACCAAAGCAAATCCTTCCAAGTCAAAATCATAAGAAGAGTAGACTACAATAGCCTCATATTTAAAGTATAATTAATTCCACTTGTGGAGTGGTTTAGGCCTTTTCAGTTCCAAAAGCTAGCTCAAGAAGTGAAGTTTTCCTTTATACTTATAAAACTGACAATTAGCCTCTTCCACAACCGATGTAGTACTGACCCAAAACCATCAAACACCATTTTAGTTGGGAAATTATTAAACCTTGATTTAGTATAAAAAGTCATTTTCACTAAAGTAACAGGTCAGATCTAAATGGTTGGAGTTTTAGCAGTAATTGGTATGCTTCTCTAAGCTCTCCTTCAAGAAGTCAGGCTTAAGCCATGTTCATTTTAAGAAACTTTTAAGAATTTTAAGTATGATATGAATATTTAGGTGATGTTTGAGTTTTATTGTCATGTGCGTAGCAGTAATTAAGTTGTATTGATGTTTGTAAAAAAAGTAATATGAGGAAAAATCATTGTTCGCCCTGTAAGTTTGCGTCAATTTCATTTCACTCCACCTAACTTTAAAAACTGTGATTTACGTCCTATAAGTATGAAACATTTGCAATGTTCGTCCACAGTCAAAATTTCCATTATAATTGACGGAATTCGGTATTAAAATGACCAAAATAACCCTCCAAAACAAAATTACTAAAAATATTTAAAAATTCATTAAAAATTAAAAAAATGATATTAAAAAAAGTAATCTTTTTTAAATAAAACTATTGAAACTCTATTTCAATAATCTATATATTTTTTAATTTATTTCTCCAATATTTATTTATTGATTGAAAATTGTCTTTGAGGGCATTTCGGTCATTTTAATACCGAATTTGTCAAGTTTAACGGAAATTTTGACTGTGGACGAACATTGCAAATGTTTCATACTTATACGACGTAAATCGTAGTTTTTAAAATTAGGGGGAATGAAATGCAATTGACGCAAACTTATGAGGCGAACAATGATTTTTTTCTCAAGTAATATTGAGTATTATTGGTATGTGTGTAAGAGTAATGTTATGATTGTAAGTTTAGAAAGTTGTATTAAAATTTTAAACTTTTTATCCAAACGAAGATGCATCTGAGTGCAACACGAGGACTTAGGAGGTCACCTATCCTAGTACTACTATCGCCCAAGCACGCTTAACTGCGAAGTTCTGATGTGATATGGTGCATTAGTGCTGGTATGATCGCACCCTTAATTGTATCTGTATCGTCTGGCTTGTTCGTTTCTTTAGTTATTTTAATAATATGTGTTGCCTTTACCCGTTTGGGTAAGGTAATTTTGAAAAAAAAAATGTGTCCGAGTCTCTGTTCTCTTCTTTCTAGTTAGTGCACACACCAATCCTCCTCTAGAGTACATAAAGCCGTAGTAGCAAAAGGAATTCCCTAATCTTTTCGAGCTATTAAAAGTTGAAACTTTGTATGAAGATGGGAAACGGAAGCAGGACATAAAAACCCGTTAATTGTCCTGATTGATGCAACATGCAAACTGCGCACTTTCTCGTGTATCTAAAAAATGCATCAGGATAAAGCATTAACCTAATAGGCCAAGCATGTGAACACATGAGTCTCAGATACGAGGCACAAGATGCAAAGCCTTTTTTAGTAAATTACTATTATAATTTGGAGCTAATATTGCTGTAATAATAGCTTGAAGGAAAGTACAAGAACTGATAAAACGACAAACAGCACCATATTAAACAACAACAATTCGGAAATGAGGCACCCAAACCCAGAGGATAATGACAGTGGGAAACATGTTGGACGATAACGAATAGACGGGAAATCTCCCCCCACTTCACGCTGAAAGATCTCTAGAATATTTTAGGAAAGGTCTTCTGAGATGAAGACTCATTAGTTTATATGATAAACAAATGAAGTATAACAGTAGTAGAATCAGTGAATCATATGTCTCTGTCTCGCTTGCACTCTACTGGGAGGACAGGGTATCGGACCTTATCAGTGCAGTAGTTGTAGATGGTGTATTTGGTGCGGACCCACTGGAGGCGCCTGTACTGATAAGCGTCAAGGTCTTGGAACTCCTTCTGGTCCCACCACCGCTTGCCCTGGGTATCGCAGAACTTGGCCTCGACAGAGGCCTCGCAACCGTCGATGTGGAAGCTCTTGTAGGAGGCGATAAAGGGAGCCTTGGACCAGTCTGTCTTCTCAAGCCCACCCCTTGTGGCCCAGTCGTCCGCGTTCCATAGGCTGGAGTAGATCTTCATGGGTTGGTTAAATGGGAATCTCACTCCCAAATCCTTGCTGTTCTTGAACACCCGTATTGGAACGTCGTCCACAAAGAATCTGACAAGATGCACAGTATAATGTATTCACGTTACCGCCCATTCCCCAGCGTCCATAAACGTTCAAATTATTGTGTTTCGGTTTTGAAAAAGTAAAAAGTGAAGTGCGTGCGTCCCAATTCCAAGAACTTTGATGTCGAAAGTTTTGTCTGCATCACTCAGTTTGAAAAACGCCCAAGAAACCAATCCTCTTGTTCCTGCTGACCAAAGTTGACAATAATGGGACACTGCGATTTCATTAGTTACTACTTTATTTGATTTTATGTTATTTATTTGTCGGAAAATCCTGTGTACAGTGTAGACATCTGCGAGCTGTGTCCTCTGATTGCGGCCACCGACTAGATGCCCATACAAGTTCCACTTTATGATACAAAGAAATATATTCTATTGTCAAGGCTGGGACCGTGGATTGGGGGGGAGGAACTCATTTCGAAGTAATTTGTTCTTTTCAGTGAATTTATCAGGCCATATGAGGTCATACACAATTATTTTATCTCATAATTTGATTTTATGCACATACTTCTAAAGATGAATTCTTAAATATTTTCTTTCTAAGTGAAATCTTAATTGGGTAAAAGACTTGCTCTGGATAGGAAAAAAATACAAAACCCAATTAAAGCAGTGAACATTTAAGAAATATTTAATCCAAAGAGCAAGAGCAAGAGCAAGAACAAAAATGATCAAACAAGTAGGAGAGGATATGTGAGGCAGCTGGAGGTCAGTTTATCTATGCTCTATTACTTATCTATTTTGCTTTATGAGTGCTTAGGTACTACTAGCAGCAGCATCGCAAAAGATCTGATATGCTAGTTTCTAAACAAAATACAGAGAGACAGAAGGAAGAAAGAAAAAGAGGAACCTACACAATCATGTACAGATTCCAGAGAACGGAATAGGAGTGGTAGCCTGTGGTTGGGTCGAACCAGAGAAAAATCCTCTGTTCTCTGTTTCCCTTTCCTCCTGTGAAGACATTTGTCTGCAAAATGTAAGGCTGCCCAGTTCTGTTCCCCAGGAACTCGAAGTCTATTTCATCGTGCTCTGAGTTTTGAGATGATAGCTGCAGCACAACTATTAAGATTAGCACTATTGAAAGCCCAAATTGAGCGTAAAAATCTCTGCTATGAAGACCACCGATATGTTAAAACCAGAGGGTTGAAAAATGGGTTACAAATGGGATCAGAATCACTCACATAGAAGGCAGTAACAGTTCCAGCAGAATCACCAGGAACCAACTTGATTTGCATACTGAAGTGACCGAACAAGTACGAACCCTTGGATTGGAAACCAGTACCTTTACCGCATCAAACCCATAAATAGTGAGGAGAAAATGAGACATAACAGCTAAGATGAAACTTGTACAAGTATCTTGAGTGTGGAAACAATGGTATCGGTGCTCTATTCATGAGGCAAGTAGTACGTATTCTTCTTCTAGCTCATTTTACCTGTGTATTTGTCGAGGTGGAGCTGAATCTCAGAACCTCCATTGAAGTACTTGATGTGATCAAAAGCCCAAGTGGGCATGTAGTTCCTTCCAAATGGTACGTCTATGGGTTTCCTTGGAGCAGCTCCCATGGTTCCGGAGACAATGAATAGGAAACACAGTAACGGAGTCCATAGATAAGAAGCCATTATCCTACATGACAAAGGAAAACAAAAAACACAGAGAAAAGACCAAGGCAAAGTCTTGTTAGAAAAAAATTAGCACTCAAAGGTTTCCCACGACAAAAGAAGCTCGACTCGAAGGAATAAAATTAGAGTGTCCAGTCTTCTAGAGCATTACCCTGAGGGCGAGAGAGAGAGATTTGTAAGTTTTGATGAGGAAAAGTGGAGGGGGAGCCCTTTTGTAGGGTCTGATTTTATCTTGAACACTGTGTTTTAAGGGTCATCTCTTTTTTTTTTTCTGAGCATTTAAGGGTCATCTCGCGCGCATCAACTCCGTCCCACGGACAACGTAATTATTCTGGACTATAATAATAGAAAGGAAAAAAAAAAAAAGGTCAATTTGCTCGCACTGACACCGAGGGCACGTTTGTTTTCTAATTATTTCATCCGTCGAAATTTATAAACAATCATAAAATAATCTATCTCATTATTAAATTATAAAATAATATTATACTATTCAATTAAATCTTTTCTCTCCTAACTTTTCTATAAAATATTATATTTTTTCACAAATCACAATACCCAAAATTTTCAAAATCCCAATATTTCTACAAACAAACACTCTCAAAGTTGAGTTCTAAATTTTTAGCCAAAATTAAGCGCAAGGTATTCGAATGTTTTAGTCAGTTTGTCTGAGCAACAATCATTTACCTCTCTTAGTTAATGATTGTGGAAAGAATAAGGCTGCGTTTGCAAACATAATTTTCCCCAAAATTTTATCTCTCTCCTAATAAAATACTACAATATAATTTCTCTCTCTTCTATAAAAAATTACAAAAAATATAAAAAATTACTTCTTTCTTCAACTTTTCACTAAACCCAATACCAACACATATTCTCGTACCAAAAATATTACAACACAAACACAACCTAAGTCAATTCATCACTTTCTATTAACTATAAATATTGACATGTCAAGTTAATGTAACGTAAATCTAATCGAATTGCTCTGCGTGCTCAATCTAAAAGCGTTAGTCACAAATCACACGTGAGTGCTAGTTCAATGTCACTTACGTCACTTTATTGTTAGATCAATTATGCTTACATAATACAAAAAAAAAACATCCGAATTTTTTCTTCCTAACCATCCCGACGAATCACCTCTCACATTCTCACTTTAAAATCTCAAACTCAGTAAAATTTTCACATGTCAACATTTACTGTTAGCGGAGGGACGGAAAGGCCTAGTTTTTTCGAAACTATAACTTGAGGGAGCTAAATGGCTATTTTTATTCTACTCGTAGTGTTTTCCTTTAGACTTAGACATATTAGCATCAATATTAACTAACGAAAACAAAGAGATTGGAATGGCTTAAAAAAGCACTTTGTGACCACGGTCATCGATCACATGAGAGAGTCGGCCATCCGGCCCAACACCCATGACCACCCATGTATTTCCTAGCAAATCAACCTGGGCCCGCTTTGTTGTTTTCTGCCTGCTCCTTTAAAAGTTAAGAGCTTTTTCCCGTTTGTCTTCTGTATTCCTGTTGTGTTTCAAGCCATTCGAATCGATGAAATCTAGACTGTGTATCACCCGACGGTCGAATTATAATCTGACGCGCTAAATCTAAATATGTAATTTAGAGCACCAATATGTAATTAGAGGGAACCAAATATTTTTTTATTTCATATATCAATAGAAAGAATATGGATAATTTTATTTTTTGTTCCTATCTACGTGTTAAGGAAAACCCTTAACGATCATAAGTAAATCCAGATCTATATTTACCCAAAAAAAAATAAAAAATAATGAAGACCTATGCACTGACTACCCTCTGTTCCATGTAGAATTTATTTATTAAAAAAAAGAGTACCATATATTATGATCATAATATATCCAACTGCCACATTGACGAGAGGAATACATGTGACCTGAATCTTTTAAGCTAATTTATTGAGAAACGCGCGTTGAGCGGAGAGATTACGAGAGAGAGAGAGAGAGGACGCGTGGATGGATGCGCCCACTGCCCAGTTTGATTCTAAAGAGACCAAGAAGGGATAAATGGAGTCGCGGTGTAGTTTCTGTACACGAGGCAGGAGGCATTGGGTTGGTTGCTCGCGAACGATATAGAGGGAAAAGGCTGGGAGAGGAAGATGGGGTCCACGAGACATCAATCAAACATGTGGCCCGACTGCATAACAGCCTCAACCCTGAGCACATGCCCCCCCCCCCGAATGCGCTTCAAAAAATGATTCACGTCCCTGAAATTTCTAAAAAGATATTGCAGCAGATACGACTCTGTTTCATTTGGAATAAACGGACGAGATTTTAAACTGTTTTTGTCTTGGTTTTGCTGCAATGACGCGTGAAAACCTCATCCGTTAACTTCAAAATGAATAAAGGAGATTTTAAATAATTGCATCTCCTGCAATATCCTCCTTAAAAATTGCAGGGATGTGGATCCTAAAAAAACAAACCCCAATTATAGACTGTTGCTTGGCATCTGATACTGATAGAGAGAGTTAAGGACATGGCCCCGAATCAGGAGGGTGAGATGGATATGCGTCCGTCCGTCCGACTGCCTTACTGCTTCTGAACTGGCCTCGTGTGCACTGTGTAAATAGTCTTTATGCTTTAAATTCTATCATAAAGACTGAGTAGAGAATATAGATAATCTTTATCTGATCCTGATTCGCTGTCAAATATATCTGAAATTACACCGCATCATTGAAGCAAATTATAAAAAATTATAATCCGTTATTAAATTTGTGGGCAGAGGAATTTTTATATGGAAGGAGAAGATGGCTTTTCAAGTAGGTGTAGAAATAAAAATATTTATACTTGATAAGTGAGACATCCATTAGAAGAACACGTAATTAGATTAATTGTGTTAACTCACTTATATTTAAAATCTTACATAAGAGGGTTATTTATAACCCAAAAGAACAAACTTGTCCACATTGCTAAGCAATGTGGTACTTCAACTTTCAACACTCCCCGCAAATTCAAGGTGGACAAATCGACAAACCTTGAGTTTGGAATTATAAAAAAAATAATTACAGAAAAAAATAATTACAAAGATTGCCTGTATTAAGCCGGGAGGTTGCCCCGATACTGAGACGAGAGGTCGCCGGTACTGAGCCAAGAGGTCGCCGGTACTGAGCCGAGTGGTCGCCGGTACTGAGCCGGGAGAATGCCGGTACTAAGCCGGGTGGTCGCCGGTACTGAGCCGGAAAATTTTACCGGTATTGAGCCGGGAGAAAGTTGGGTGAAAGCCGGTACTAAGCCGGATGGTCGCCAGAAGTTAACCGACTAAAGTCGAAAACCATCTTCTGATACCATGTTAGAAATTAAAATATTTATACTTAATAAATGTAACATCTATTAGAAGAACAACAAATTAGATTAATTGTATTAACTCACTTATATTTAAAATCTTACATCAAAAAAATATTTATAACCCAAAAGAACAAATTTGACCACGTTACTAAGCAACGGGGGACTTAACTTTCAACAGGCGGCGAGATTAGAAAGTCTAATGAAAGCAAGAGGAGGTGGGACAGAAGTTTCGGCCAAAGACATGTGCATTGTGGCATTACCTTTTTTTTTTTGACAGATTGAAATTAGCCGATTGTGTCTGTCGAGACTGGAGAGTATTGCTATAAATCTCAGGTAACGGGTCCCAAAATCTTTCACGTGTCTTTTCAGAATTTTGTTTTATCAAGCTAGCTGTCCTGTTGTGAACCTGCTGTTGGCAGTTTATGTGGCGCATCAGGATTGGAGTGGCGCTAACCATCCTTACTCAAGACGCACTAACTGCATCACTCTCAATTCAGCAAAAAAAAAATGCATCACTCTCAGAAAACGCGTCGGCGTAGCGGCCATTTGGTAGCCAGCCAGCCAGTAGGGGTCCAAAACTCAATTCATCAATTGCCTGGTGGCAACGACACGCCCCATAAAGGCGAGCTTGACGGCGACAAACATCAAGTAGCTGAAGAGTAAAATCCTTGGGAGCACATCACGCAGATGTTATCCCGCCTCTACATATTGTCCAAAACAAAGAGCGCCTGTTTTGGTTTTAAGCATACCCGAAATACAAACACACATGTCTGGTTTTTAGTTAGTTGGTCATCGTCCCAAGATATTAAAAAAAAAAAAGTTAGTTGGCCATCGCGAGGTCATGCTCGATCTAGTCATCCCACATGCAAGCACCCGCAAAATACAAGGCACTCGTGAATATGTAGATTTAGCGTGTCGTCCGAGGCCCTATCTATATATAAAAATAAATTAAGGGCTCATTTCCTAACTAATATGATGAGACTAACACAATGAGCTCTCACAAATCTAACGGTCTATAATCATGCATGTTATTTAATGAATGAATATGATTGTAGAAATTACAGTATTTATTTACAATGATGTGGATGGCAGTGATCTTTTTAAATTTGTAAGAAGAAATTCTCACAATCAAATTAGATTAATTTGGAAATAAGCTCTCAGCAGAGAATCTGTTCCCTAAATCTCATGGTCCTGCTAAAGGTTGAGTTGATCTGTTTACCAAGTACATGAGTTATGTGTATGCTAAGAGGAAAGACCGGCTCAAGGGTAAGTCAATTTAGGCGATAGTCTAAGGCCTCTCCCTGAGCAATGTTCCATAAAGAGCAAAAAAAAAATGTTGTAGATGACCCAAGAAATAAAAAGACAACTGAGCTAAAAAGAAGAAAAAATGTCAATATGTAATCTTATCATATTTTATTATTATGAGTGGACTTTTTTTGCTTATCGAGTGATATGTTTCTCTTAGGCTTCCAAATTCTTTTTCAAATTTCTGAAAATGTCTATAAATTTCTTAACTGTGCAAATTATGGGGTCTTGATGTCATATATGAGAGCCCTATAAAAACAATTAATAAGGCATTTAAATATTTTATATTAAATTTAATCAATTTCAGATAATTTTAAATATTTTATATTAAAATTTATATAAAAGCCGTGCTAATTTATACTGCCTTAAGCCTCCATTCGGCTTGTGCCGGCCCTGCTAAACGGTACCCCCTTGCCCAAAGAGTGGGAACATGTTGCGATCGAGTCAGGATGCTACACTTTCTGGTCCCGTTCGTTGGTAGTCTACCCCGTGAAGGCCCAATTTTAAGTTGAAACCCAAATAGGATTTCATGTTTTATTTTGGGCTTAGACTGTAGTCTCTTCCGACGCCCTTCCTTTGTCCTATGTCTTCACGAAGCCTCTCGTCATCTCTAGATATTGCCCCTCATGGGCTGTCAGGTTTTATTTAAAAAACTCACGAACCAAGCCCATTTGACTCGACTCGGGAGAAGTTTTTTCTGACTAGTAGAGACCCACCCAATAAACACGCTTGACGGCTTGGTAAAAAGGAGAAGAAAAAAGTCGTCCCTTATAAAGCCACAAAAGGAGGAGTGGAGGACCACAAGTGTCAAACAGAGGGGTACAGGACCTTCTGGGAGGGTCGCTTGTTCAAATTTGCGGTCAGGTCAGTATACAGCAGCAGCGTGTACGCAACGCGCCCAAGAGTTTTTCATTTGACTGCGTATTTTGGAGAAGAGAAGAGTTCTCGAATCGGGGAAAGGGGTGTGGGTCCGCCGGTGACCCGTCAACCCGTTCAAATTCATTCATCCAGGGGCTTATCTTGAATTTTTCTTACTTTTCTCTTGCGGTCAGGGTCGGCGGTCTTTGGAACTTGGAAGTGCCGCACGTGGGATATCAACTAACGTTCTCCTCCTTCAGAACTATGCATTAACGAAAATGGTTTTGGAGCCTTCGTGTGATAACTTCTGAAGGGTTAGAATTGGTAAATAAATTTTTTATATTTATTTATAGTGAAAATAGATTATTTGAGAGAGAAAATAAAAAATTTGGTGTAATTATTTTATTAAGATTAAAATTTTGATAGTCAGATACCAGCTATGATAATAACAATAATAATAATAATAAATATTTCTATTTATTTAATTAATATATTTTAATAAATTTCCACTATACCGACCCTATTTATTGTTTTATACATTTCCCCCTTTTTCATTCCTCTTTTGTGCATTTATACATTAATCAGCGAAAGCTGCAGCACGAGAAAAAAACACCCAAACGACCGGGGGTATGTTCGTTTTCACCATTTTTTCAGGATTATAAGTATATTCACAATTCTACCACCGAACATATTCAGAATTTAAACACAAAAACCAATACATTTTACACAATCTTCAACAACTTTTTAATTTTTTATTCAACATAAATTTTCTCTCTTTATACTTTTTCACATAACTCCAATACTTTTTTATTAAACAATTACATCAAATCATTTCTCTCTCCACTTTACACAAACACCAATAAAACATTATTCAACATAAAAATTCACAACTTCTCTAAAATCCTACATTTTTTCTCAAAACGAACATCACCCAGATCTTTCTGCGGACGACTTCGCCGTACATTAATTGTCTTAGCCCTACTGACCTTTTGAAGGAGGCAAATTAGGAAAACGTGCCCAAAATCATCCACCCTTCTGATCCTTTCAAACGGAGAAAAAGCATAGCATTTGCTTAATAAACAAATACAGGAAAACCACTTCCCGCACTCACCGCCGTACGTGTGGAAGCTATATATGGCTGATACAAGCCGCCCTTCTGACTCATAGATTAGGGTTTAATTGAATGACGCAGTGAGCAGGACATCTTCCTCCTTCCAACTTTGCACGTTCAATATTCCCTCTTTTTATTTTTCTCCGTTTAGCATTATATTGTGTGTTTTTTTTAATGTTGTTCCATTCTCCTTTAATTAGCAATCTATTTCTTTCTGCCTAAGTCAGAGGTAATCTTATTGTAAAATGTCTCTATGTTGGTGAGCTTTGTCAAATTCAATCACATTTGATTAGAATGTCTAAGAATGACAATGTAATAGTGCGCAACACGGCAATAGAGACGAAGATCAAATATGATAAGTATTGGGGCAATGTGAATAAATTGAACATGATAATATTCATTGCAAGTGTGCTTGATCCTAGAAGCAAATTGAGCGTGGTAGAATATTGGTTGAAGAAAATATATATACCGGAGTTGGCAAGTACTTTGACATTATCTACAAAGTGTTTGTTAGTGTATTTATTTAATGAGTATAACATGGTCTATAGAGATTCAAGCATGACTCACCCACGTGTATATTATTTGAATCTTATTTGATTTGTATATTATTTGTAGAGTACAATTTATTTCTTTTAATTATTTGATTTGTATGCTCTAATGACGAAGGGTTTTGAGCCTCCTCCATCTGCTCGTTTTTATTATATTATGGATGATGCCTCTGGCTCTAGTGACATAGTAGAAGTCCCTTATTTTTTTAGATGTATGAGCAAGATCATGAAGTTGACCTTGTGAAGTCCAAAATTGATGCATATCTAACGAATAGGTGTGAGTCATGTAATACCTCATCCTATAATATTTTGACTTGGTGGGGGAATAATAAATCCAAATATCTCATACTAGCGTGGGTGGCAAAGGATGCGCTGGCTATGTTTGTTTCCACAGATACTAGTGAGTCACCATTTAGCAAGGGTGGTCGTGTGCTTGATCCTTTCCGGAGTTCTTTGTCTTCGATCACAGTTGAGACTATTGTGTGCTCTCAAAATTGGTTGAATGATCAACTTAAATTAGATATTCGGGAGTCAATGGACGAAGTTGAGGCCTACGAGGCGTTAGAATCGAGTAATCTTATTGTAAAATGTGTCCATGTTGGTTAGTTTTTTAATTTTGTAAGTTATAGTTATTTATGAAGATTTAAACATGTTTTTTTGTCATAAATTATTAGGAATAATTTTTAACTCGCGAGTGACACAGATTGAGATCAATGAGGACTAATTAGATTGATTTTGTGGTAAGGTTTTATTTCTTTTTAAATAACAATGCCCATTATTGTTTATTAGTTCATTATCTCACATGTATATTTTCTATTTATAGCTTGATGGGGGATGGACATTTGGACACATTGATGATGAATTTCTTTGGATGAGCAAAGTCTTTTGTTGGAATGTATTTTGTAATTAGATACAATTTATTAACTTTATTTTGTTGGCATGTATTAATTATACTTTTAGTTTGTTTATTTGACTATTTTGTTGTTTGTTATGGCTTGTAATAGAGTAGTGTAATTAATAATTACAAATTAGTTCCAATAACATTTTTATTTGATACTTTTATTTTGGACTTTCTTTAAATGTATGCTTTAAGATCTTAATTAATAGCTTACATTTGGTTTTTTGATTTATAATTATTTAAATTTATGCTTTAAGATGTATGATTTATTATTCTTAAAAAATTATGATTTAGAATTATTGAATTAGTAGCCTAATATTCTTTAAATGTATGATTTAAAATTCTATTTGGTTTCATGTAGAAATAAAGTCACAATTTTGGCATAATTTGGTTGAGATCATAGTCCAAAACATGATGTAAAAAATGATGTAAAGAAGCCCAGAAAATGGTCTAAAAAAGTCTCAAAAACTAATGTAAAACAAGGCCTAAATTCGGATCCAGTCTTAAGGCTCAAACAGGATTGTATGAATCGGTCTTTGACCAGTTCGGTTGCATTAGTATGATCGGTCTGGTCTAGTTGTTATATCACAATTCAGTATTGTCCTTATACCTGAGAAGTTTGTATTTATTTATGAATAATGAACACATGCTTTGACGTTGTCAACCGGTGATGTTCATTCAGGACTATATACGTACATGTTGGGTTGTGTGCACGATGAATGAGTTGAATGAATGCTCAACAAGGAATCCACAAGTCTCTTGGAGATAAATTATATTAAGTTAGCGTTCATATAAGAGTTGGACCAAAATAAATTCGGTCGATGTGTTTTACAAAACTATTTTATGAATACATAAAAGTATATTATATATATTTCAAAATTATTTTGTGGTCCAACTGAGTACGTAGAAGTTTGTGGATTTCTGAATTCATGTACCAGGTAGGTAATCGAATCCGCAATTGCAATTATAATCCTGATTGTTGTTTTGTTGAAAACATGTTGTTTGTTTTAGTTTAATTTCGCATAAACTATCAATAAATTGGTCTCATTTTTTAAGAAGAGAGATAAAAATAACTTTATTTTATTATCAAGTGAATTATAAACAAACCAAACAAAAAAGTGCAAGAAAAATTTTGGGGGCTATTTCACCGTAGTCTTCTACTTTTGAAATGTATAATCAATTAAAACTATCACTTGTCCTAAACTTAGAATTTTTAAGTCATATACTCTGACGTCCTTACATCAGAATATAAAGTTTTAGAACCGGCTGACATATTTTGTGTGAGAATTATTTGGCAAGGCATTTGTAATGCAAACCTATATTTATAAAGCATGAAAACGTTAATTTTCACATCCATAGTTGAAAGGTTTGATCGAGGGCTGAATTTAAAGAAAAATATTAGGGTTTGGATTCGAAAACGAGTCCTTAGGAAGAAATCCGTTCCTCCAATCTCATGGGTCTGCTAAAGGTGGAGTTGATCTATCACGTTTGTTTGCCTAAAATTTACAACAAAACAAATATACTTCAAATTTTTTAATTTTTTACACATATATTTTAATTTTTTCACAAATCCTAATAAACTTCAACATTTAAAAGATTCCCAAAATTTTAAAAATATTACCTAAAATTTTGATAAACAAACATACCCTAAATCCATCCTTTATGCCTCTTCGAGCTTTAGCGTCTGTTGAGCGGTACCCCTTCCCAAAGAGTGGAATATGTTGCGATTGAGTCGGGATAACACTTTCTGGTCTTGTTCGTTGGACCCGTGAAGGCCCAATTTAAATTTGAAACCCAAACAGGTTTCATGTTTTAGTTTGGGCAGCCTTCTGCATGTCTTCACTACTAAGGCTATCGGCATCTCTAGATTTGGCCCATCATGGGCTGTCAGGTTTTCTTATAAAAACTCACGAACCAAGCCCAATTAGACTTGGGATAAGTTTTTTCTGATAGTAGAGACCCACCCAATAAACACACGCTTGACGGCTTGGTATGGATGAGCTGTTTCCCTTCAGAATGCCCATAGAAGGAAATGACAAAAAGAAGAGAAAAAAAGTCGCCCCTCTTCTAAAGCCACAAAAGGCGGAGGAGTGGAGGAACAGAAATGGACCTTCTCGGAAGGTCGCTTTTTGTTCAAATTAGCGGTCGGATCAATATACAGCAGCAGCGTTGGTACGGTACGCGACCCAATAGTTTTTCATTTGACTGCGTATTTTGGAGAAAGATCTTTTCTGAATCCGCGTCCCCCACTCCCCCGTGACCCCGCCAACCCTTCCAAATTCAGGACCCATCTTCATTTTTCTACTTTTTCTTCCGGTCAGGGTCGACAGCTTTTGGAAGTGACTCACGTGAATATCAACTAACAAGTACTCCGCTAAGAAAAACAACAAAAATTACGGATTAGTCGCCTCTTTAAATTTAGTTCTATGTTTTAATAAAAAAATATACTTTTCTATTTTAATTATCAATTTCTAAAAAATATTTTAAACGACTTCTCTATTTTAATGATCTATTTTTATTATTCTATTAAAATATTTAATTTTTTAAATATTTTTATTATTTCTCTAACATTTATATTTTTGAATATTCATTTTATCGTAACAGTCATATTTTTAAATATTTGTCTTATCTTAAAAAGATTAATTTTTAAATTTTTTATTTTAATAACAGTTGGAATTTTTTAAATTTTAAGATGGGAAGTGAACAATAATTTTTTTTAAAAAAGAATAAAAAAGAATAAATATTAATATTTTAAGATGGTAAAGTGAATAGTGACTCTCTAAAAATAGAGTCACTGTTCACTAGAAAAGCTAATAAAATGTATTTTTAAACTTTTTAGTTAAATTGACTCTCTATTCTAACCAAAATGTTAGAATAGAGAGCCTACTAGCTAGACTCTATTTGCATAACAAAATTTTAACACCCTAAAATTTTGTTATCATTACAAAACACCATCTCTCCTCATTTTTCATCAATTTTCATACATTTTTCAGTTATTTACCAATTTTTATATTTTTTTACCAACTTTTTCATTCTATCTCTTCACTTTTTCATCAACTCAATACTTAAAATTTTAACAACTATAAAATTTTACTTCTCAGACACCTGTAGGAATACTCTAACTATAACTTAATTTGAACATACCTTTGAACATACCACATGAGGTGGAGAGGGAGCTGGTCACGTTTGGTCCCCCTTCCACCTTGTTAATGAGAGAAAGACAATACTAATGAATATTTCTGTTTATTTTGTTTGTGCGCTTTTTCCCAGCTGATCCTGTCTTTTATTATTAATTTTTCATTTTCATTTTTTGTTCTTCTGGAATGGCCAGTTGAAATTCTCTACCTTGACTATTCTTTTTATTATTTCCCCCTTGCAGTTGACCGACCCTATTTATTGTTTTATACATTTCCCCCCTTTTTCATTCTTCTTTTGTGCGTTTATACATTAATCAGCGAAAGCTGCAGCGCGAGAAAACACACACCAGAAAATGGGTTTGAAAAATTAATTCATCATAAGTCTGGGACTGGGAGATAGCTAGGCTTCGAAAGAGGGTGGTGCATATATAGCCTGTGGCATCACCCAAACGACCGACTGATCTTTCTGCTGACGAATTCGCCGTGAGAAAACACACACCAGAAAATGGGTTTGAAAAATTAATTCATCATAAGTCTGGGACTGGGAGATAGCTAGGCTTCGAAAGAGGGTGGTGCATATATAGCCTGTGGCATCACCCAAACGACCGACTGATCTTTCTGCTGACGAATTCGCCGTACATTAATTGTCTTAGGTCTACTGATGCAAATTAGGAAAAACGTCCCCTGGTTGGCTGAACAGGAGAATCAAAGAACCCGTGGAGAATTTTCTTTGGCGAAGAGTCAAACATTGTGGCCTCAAATTTCTTCCCTCAAATGGAAATTTTGATGGAAATGTTAAAAACGTTTTTCGGTGCGCTAGCCAGCAGCACTTGGCTCTCCAAAATTTTTGCGACTTGATTGATGTGCAACATGTGTTGGGGCGAGAGGTTGGCAAATGTCAAAGTCATCCACCCTTCTAATCATTTCAAACGGAGAAAAAACATAGCATTTGCTTAATAAACAAATACAGGAAAACGCTTAGAAAAAAAAAAAAAAATACAGGAAAACGACTTCCCGCACTCACCGCCGTACGTGTGGAAAGAAGCCGCCCTGCTGACTCAGAGATTAGAGGGTTTAATTGAATGACGCAGTGAGCAGGACATCTTCCTCCTCGCAACTTTGCACGTTTATTTATTTATTTTTTTTTCTAGGCAAACGTGAATTTCATTCACACTTAAATGCTGTATACAGAAGGTCCTTCGAGACCGGATACAAGGAAACATCCCCAAGACAGAGAACAACACAGTACAACAGCATAAAGAGCCCTAAGGGCTATACATCCAGCCTTTAAGACCAGATTCTCAATGGCCAAAACGGCCTCAACAAGACAGACAGCAAGGTCTGTAGATTCTAAATGGGTACAAAGACCCGCCACAAACGGAGTCCGGAAGAGGAGGTGGTCATGCACCTCACTCTCACTTCCCCGAAAGTTCCTCCGAAACAGCATAAATGGACACCAGAGTCCATAACAAAAACGTGCAGTACTAAAACTCACGTACACCAGAACAACACACCAGAACAACCAAATAAAAAGACAAAGTTCGGCCATAAAACAGTGAGGAAACAGGGCCCGAATAAAAGAAGCCGAACCACCCATGCAGATCCGCAAAAGGGGAGGCGCGTGAGTCACACGCGCAGGCGCGTGGAGGCGCGTGGTCGAACACGCGCCGACCGTTGACGACCGAACGGGACCCGAGACGATCGCCTGGAACTGATGATCTCCTCCCTCGTGCGCGTGGCCACCAAAGAGCTCCGAAACCGTCGGGATCTGACCTGCAAAACAGCCACAGAGGGAGACCAAAAAAATGCCGAAAAAAAGGGTACCGGGCAAGATCCGGCCAAGAGGAAGGGGGGAGAAGGAGGGAGGGAGCGGCGGGAGGAGCGGAGGCTCCTCCCGCCGCCAGATGCAAAGAGGGTGGAGGCTTTGCAGACGGAACGAGTTTTCCTCGCGAGAGAGAAGGGCTCTTAGGTTGCTATCAACGGCTATTCCAACAATATAAAAAAACTCACAATATAATGCTAAACGGAGAAAAATAAAAAGAGGGAACTTTGCACGTTTAATATTCCCTCTTTTTATTTTTCTCCGTTTAGCATTATATTGTGAGTTTTTTTATATTGTTCCATTATCCTTTAATTAACAATTTATTTATTTCTGTCGAGCCTACGTGACGTAAATAAAAAAAAAGCCAATTGCCCTTGATGAAAGTCAAACGAAGCGCGTGTCCGCAAGCAGTCAAGCATGCTTAGAAAAAAAGAAGAAGCAGTCAAGCATGGTTGTAGTGGCAGGAGACTGGGTCACGAGGTTTGGAAACTACGCAGTAAACTCCAAACTCGCCCACCCCGCCATCTGTGGCTGGTGCGTTTACACAAAAAAATATCACAATATTTTTTACCAACTTATAATAAAATATTATAATATAATCTCTATTTCTCATAAAAAATATAAAAAATTACAAAAAAAAATATAAAAAATTACCTCTCTTCACTTTTTTACTAAACCCAATACCAACACAAAATTCAATACCAAAAATTTTTCAACACAAACACAACCTAACTATCTTATGAGTTACGACCACACAGGAAAATTTCCTGTCAATTTTGAAATAAATTTACTTTTGACCTTTTAAATTACAATTTTTCCTCAAACAAAATTGTCTCCATTGGATAGAATTGCCATTTCACGTGAGAAGCTAGCTTTTAATGAATCGTATCAGAAATTAGACTTTGATAATTTTATGTGCAAAATATCAAATTCTCTGATTAAAACTGTAAAGTGTATTTATCATTTTATTTTATTTTTCAAAGAATTAAAATTGAAAAAAAAAAATATATTTTTTTGCTGAGAAGATTTCGATTTATCGTATTATTACTTTTTACTATAATAAATATAAAAAATTCATTCAAATCATCTCTTTTCACTTTTTTACCAATTTCAATATCTTAAAATTTTAACCTCCTTCTTGTCCTTATTTTTTGCTAAAAATATATTTTCTTAGGGAATTATGAGGATTTTATGCTGTCAATTCATTTACTCGGTCTTAAGATTTCTTCTTGTTTTTTTTTTCTAAGAAGATTTCGTCTTGTCTAGAAGCCTAATTGGGTTTATAAAAAAGGACCGTTTGACCGTTGTCCCATTCCAGAGTTTTATTTATTTATTTCTGTCTTGGGGTCTCAACTGATCACAAGTCTGAACAAAATGGTTTCTTCTCCGTCCACGACTGCAGTATATAAAACGGGTAGCACTCACTGCTCGTGGGGATACGATTAAGATATTGTGGTAAGGTGCCTAAACACAATTCAGAATATCTTCTTCGATTGTGATATTTTTGTTTCCGAGTTTCCCAATCATTCGAATCTCTCGACCTTTTCTGAAAGCAGCTGAACAAAACTCCTATATAATTCTTTGTTTTGTGTGGATCACCCACATTGGTTGAAGTTGTTTGGAACATAAGGGAGGATAAGAAAAATGAGAGCCGGCGAGGGAACAGGAGGTCAGTGGGATACCACTTCCGATGGCATAGAGATCGTCGGAAACGAAAGAAGAAGAGCGTTTAGCGGTCCTCTTGCTGGAGCACCTCCACCTAAGCAGTTCAGCAGAAAGAGCGGCAGATTCAATTTGCCTTCTGACCACAAACTTGGTTCCTCCAGCAACACCACCGGCGACGCGGATGATGGCTACGTGGAGATCACCCTCGATATCCGCGACGATTCCGTGGCGGTTCACAGCGTTCAGGCGGCGATGGAGGATCCCGAGTTGGCTTTGCTGGTAAAGAGGACGCTCGAGAAGAAGCCTTCCTCGTCCTTGGGTTCCTCTTTGCTGCGGAACACTTCGGCCCATATCCGGCAGGTCTCGCAGGAGCTCAAACGTTTTACTTCCCTCTCCAAAAGATCGTCTGCTGCCAGACGTTTCGACCGGACCAGGTCGGCTGCAGTCCATGCCTTAAAAGGCCTCAAATTTATCGCCAAGACCGGCGGCGCTTCTGGCTGGCCCTCCATCGAGAAGCGATTTGACGAGCTCACGGCTTCTTCCAACGGAGTTCTTCCATCTTCATTGTTTTGCGAATGCATAGGTACGATAATTTCCCAAATCCAAGCATTCTCACTGCAGTAGACTCCATTTTGATAGACTATTACACAACTGCAGATTGCTCCAGGTTATATATGCTTATGTTAAGTATTCATGACAGGAATGAACAAGGAGTCAAAGGAGTTTGCAGGTGAGCTTTTCCGAGCACTGGCTAGGAGGCATAACGTCAGTGGTGATTCAATTAACAAGCAACAGCTCAGACAGTTCTGGGATCAAATGTCCAACGATAGCTTCGACGCCAGACTCCAGACTTTCTTTGACATGTAAATAAAAAATAATTTTTCTCTTGTTTATTTATTTAAGCTGCTAATTAATTATACATCGTTTCCAAGACGTCTCCTTCCACTCCCCCCCCCCCTCTTTAAAAATCCCACACGATCTGTCGGTTTGTTTTTTAAATCCTTTTTAACTAATTAAGAACCGAATGTGTGCTCATTCAGGGTCGATAAAGATGCTGATGGAAGAATCACGGAAGAAGAAGTCACAGAGGTATGCTAGTTATATATTTTGGTCGAACTAGACCACGTTTAGCTGATGATAAACTCCTTAAAAATAATTAGTTGAATATATATAGAACAGTTTAATATTAGCAATATGACGAATTCTCGTGTTGCAGATTATCAGTCTGAGTGCTTCTGCCAATAAACTGTCAAATATTCAGAAACAAGCCAAGGAATATGCAGCATTGATTATGGAAGAACTAGACCCAGATAATGCCGGATACATCATGGTGGGTACTCAAACCAAAAGTAGTACTACTCTAATTTTAATCATATGACTTCCCATTGTAATTAATGACCCAACCTACACTGCTGTTGCTTCATGCAAAACAGATATACAACCTTGAAACACTGCTATTGCAAGCTCCGAATCAATCTGTAAGGGTAAGTGACAGCCGAGTTCTGAGTCAAATGTTGAGCCAGAAACTGAAGCCTACGCAGGAAGACAACCCAGTGCGAAGATGGTACCAGAAGATGAAGTACTTCTTGATGGATAACTGGCAAAGGATATGGGTAATGATGCTGTGGCTGGGGATCACGATGGGTCTGTTTGCCTACAAGTTTGTCCAGTATCGAAACAAGGCCGCGTTCCAAGTGATGGGATACTGTGTTTGCGTTGCCAAAGGAGGGGCAGAAATCCTGAAGTTCAACATGGCTTTGATATTACTACCAGTATGCCGGAACACCATTACTTGGCTCAGAAACAAGACCAAATTAGGGACCGTTGTTCCGTTCGATGACAACCTGAATTTCCATAAGGTAAACTTTCATACAAAAAACATTTTGTCTAGTTTGACTAAAATTCGTGCAAGATTTTATTATATAGCGAAAAGTGGCAGATCCCAAAGTATAAATCTTAAAAAAGAGGGTTTTTGTTTTGCTACTGTAAAATTCAGGTAATTGCGGTCGGAATTGCCGTCGGCGTTGGATTACACGCCATTTCTCATTTAACATGTGATTTCCCACGGCTTCTTCACGCAACTCCGGAGGAGTACGAGTCCATGAAACCTTACTTTGGTGAACAGCCTTCAAGCTACTGGTGGTTTGTGAAGGGAGTTGAAGGGGTGACGGGTATAATAATGGTGGTCTTGATGGCCATAGCATTCACGCTTGCAACCCCTTGGTTTAGGCGAGACAAGATCAACCTACCCAAGGCCCTGAAGAAGTTCACTGGTTTCAATGCCTTCTGGTACTCCCACCACCTTTTTATCATCGTCTATACTCTCCTCATTGTCCATGGCATTGAGCTCTACCTCTCCAAGAAATGGTATCAGAAAACGGTCAGCAACTATATTTCTTCCCTCTTTTCTTTTCCCTTTATTTTGTTGCCTGTTCCTCCCCCTTTCTATTTTATCGATTGCGTTTTGACATTGTAGCCATTATTTCTTGCTTGCAGACATGGATGTATTTGGCAGTGCCTGTAACCCTTTATGCCTGTGAAAGGTTGGTAAGAGCTTTTAGATCCAGCGTCAAACCCGTTAAGATTCTGAAGGTAATTAACTTCAGCCGTTTGTCTTCTTCCCAAAAACAATTCTCACCTGACCGGCTCAAGTGTGCTTTATTTTATCTGATTTTTTTTAGGCATAGCGCCTGATTGGATGAGAGTTTTGTCCAATACTGTAGGTTGCTGTTTATCCTGGAAATGTCCTGGCACTGTACATGTCAAAGCCTCAGGGTTTTAGATACAAGAGCGGGCAGTATATGTTTGTCAACTGCCGTGCGGTTTCTCCCTTCGAATGGTAGGTACACATACAAGTTGTAACAGGCAGCTGGATGCACATTGTTGAATTGAATAGAATTGACCAAAGCCCACAAAAATTTATATCACCGAAAGCACTTAACGTTCCTTTTGAACAGGCACCCATTTTCCATTACATCGGCACCAGGAGATGATTTCCTCAGTGTTCACATCAGAACACTAGGTGATTGGACGCGACAGCTGAAAACTGTCTTCTCTGAGGTTAGCTTTACACTTCCAAGAACTTTTTTTTGGCCATTTGCCTCTTGACATTGCCTTGTCGACGTCGTTTACCGATAGAGGAATATTAGAAGTATGCTTTTTTGTATTGGCTAGGTGTGTCAGCCTCCACCTGCTGGAAAGAGCGGACTACTCAGGGCTGATTACATGCAAGGAGGAAACAACCCCAGGTAAATCACATGCTCTGTTAACTGTTAACTGGGAATAAAAGAAACTTCAGAAATTTTGACACATCTCGCCCAAAACAGAGTAAAAAGGATGCGAAGCTAATGCCTTCAACTCCTTGTGGACCTTTTTGCAATTCGTCTGTTAAGTTCACACCCAAGTGAATAAATATAATTGTGCCAATCATGGTTGGTCATTTTCCTACAAAATTTGGCATATAGTAATTGAATTGAGATTGAGATTGGAGATTTTTTTATAACTGCTTGATGTTAGCCATGATTCATCTAGAACATCAAGTTGCGTGTTTGTTTGTGTAGTGGGATCCACCCCTAATGTTGATTACAATTGAATGAAAAACAGCTTTCCCAAGATACTGATAGACGGTCCATATGGGGCTCCAGCACAAGACTACAAGAAATACGATGTGGTTTTGCTGGTGGGTCTGGGGATCGGGGCCACTCCCATGGTCAGCATCGTCAAGGACATCATCCACAACATTAAGGTCAAGGATGAAGAAGACACCTCGACCGAGGGTAATTTAGAAAGTGGGAGAGGCAATGCGTCAAGCCACAACAGTAAGAACAAGAACAACAGGGGATTCAGGACGACGAAAGCCTACTTCTATTGGGTGACCAGGGAACAGGGCTCATTCGATTGGTTCAAAGGGATAATGAACGAGGTGGCGGAGATGGATGAGAAGGGGATGATAGAACTGCACAACTACTGCACCAGCGTGTACGAAGAAGGAGACGCCAGATCAGCGTTGATAACCATGCTTCAGTCCCTCCACCACGCCAAAAATGGTGTGGACGTGGTGTCCGGGACCAGGGTCAAATCCCACTTCGCCAAACCCAACTGGCGACAAGTCTACAAGGGGATAGCACTCCACCACCCGGATACCAGAGTCGGTGAGTCCTCACCAAGCCTATCCCACCATCTTTTGCCTAGCAAACCACGTGTGAAAAGCAAATAGTAAATTGTCTATTAATGGTTTTCTTTTGGTCCCCTATTTCTGCAGGAGTCTTCTACTGTGGGGCACCAGCACTAACAAAGGATCTAAGGCAACTAGCGTCGGACTTCTCTCACAAGACCTCCACCAAATTCGAATTTCACAAGGAGAACTTTTAAATGATCAAAAGAAGAAGGAGAAGAGCATGAAGGCCTCAAGTGTACAACACAAAAAGTACGGGAGATCAATCGGTTGATCTACCCCAAGGAAGTGGACCCACAGCTACGTACTCACTAGAATGTGGTCCGTCGTGGGAGTTCACTAGCGCCTAATTCCGTGCGGAGTTTTGGTTTTTGCCTACTTTTTTACTTTTCATACCTCTTCGATTATTCATGATCTGTATACAGTGTATTCTTACAAGGATGTCGTCCTTTAAAGTGAAGGACGACATCACTGGAGTCTTTGTAGAAAAGGTTGCCTGTATGATTTACAGCTGTGTGAAATAGGAAATGACATCCATATTGTACTATTTAGCTTCTGTATGAGATGGCGTTTGTGATTGCAGCATGACACGCCTTCCACATGAAAAAATAAATTTAGATTTTTGGACAATTTCTTATCAGTCCTATTCACAAAAAATAAAAAAGTTTATTAATCTTGCCACTCGAATTAAATAGTTCAATTCAATAGTAGGTGCTATGTATTTCTATGACCATCTTTCCCTTTCATAATAGAGCCAAATACAAGGTGGTGAATACAGGGCCTCCAGAACCGATTACATTTAAACGGGGCACACATGCCTACTACAACAATATTAAAGGTCCGAAGAGTAATAAACTAAGGCCACAAACCAATGATCGTGAGTCACACTACAACGGGCTACAAAGACCTCACTAAATCAGGTAAAAAGACCCACAAACCCAACCCGGGTCCATAGACCTGAGGCACAACATATCCACGTTGTGGTTGACAGTTTCCATCGTCGGAGAAGGAGGTGATCGTGAACCTCGATCCCACTTCCCTAGAGGATCATCGACATCAACACCTACAGAAAAGGGACACATAGCGGTGATTCTCAACCAAAAATGGAGGGAGAGAGGGCGGTAGCCCAAAACACACATCGTGCGTCAAATCCACGCAACCCTAGAATGGCGCATGGGGTGCCAGGTGACAGTGCTGTTTTGCGAGAAAAGAGGCAATGTCGTTGATTTTGGGCCGCTGATGCCGTTCAATGGGCAGCCAGGAGTAGGGCGCGGACCAGATTTCCTATTGTGCCTAAAATGAAGGACCGTCATTTTTTTAAAGTTTTTTTTATTATTTTTTTCCTAACTTTTTAAAATTTTTTTTTTGTAAATCAGGGGAAAATGAAGACTTAATTTCGAAGGGAAAGGTCGAAAGGGACTAAGGAAGGCATCAAAATGCATAGTTTTAACTTAGAGATTTTAATTTTTAAGTTTAAAGTTTGTATAAAAATTTAATAAATATATATTTATTATTTAAATTAATAAATCTGGTCCAGACAGGACCGGATTTGGATCACTAAGACCACAAATCCGGTCTGGTCCGGTCCGATTTTGCAGTCCAATCTGGTTTGCGGTTCGATTTTGTGCAGCCCTAGCCAGGAGGTGGGCGGTTCGTCACCTAGGTGAGGGATGTGCGCTGAAGGGGAGGGTTCAAAACAAAAGTGTTGGAGGAGTATAGAGAGAAGGGGGACCCTTTCTCTTTAGACTTACGAAAAGCGTTCACAAGTGGAAGACGATCTACTTCTTGTTGCGCACCTTCAGAGTTGCAAGCTTTTTATATGACTATCTTCCAATTCAATAAAGAACTTGGAAGAATTTAACCCACTCATGTAGCTCAAGTGACAGCAGGGGGCCTTAGGGGTTCAAACCACTACTCGTACAATAAATTTGCTACTTAAATGAGGAGCTGGTCAATAGGCTGGTTAGTCTTTTCGGAGTTTGGAGTGACATTGAACCCAACTCGTAGATATTGAGCTAGATCCATCCGAGTCGAGTGCAAGTGAATGAGTGTCCGAATTTCCCTCGTTATTAAAAAAAAATTAGAAGAATTTCAATCATTCTTATTGAGAGTTACCACTAAATGAATCTTTGGATAAATAATACGTTTTTATCTGTTTTGAAGGCGTATAAATGATTTGGACAAATAATTTGGTGACGTGTTAACACTTCCTATGTGTAGAACACGTATTAGTTTCAGCGAGATAATGCAAAGCCTTTTATGCATGCCTCGGTCAAAAAAAAGAAGAGAGATATAAAGTGCGCGGGAACCCATTAACTGATCTATTTCCTGGCTGGCTTTTAATGGGGAGGAAAATTGGGTGGCCGAAGCAAAGAATTATCTTTTAAATGGGGAACAGCTCAGGACAAAATGATGATCATTTTTACTTATTGGATACCGTGTAGACTTATCGTTGATTATTAATAGTTAATTTCTTATGAATTAAAGGAGTGATGGGTACCTAATGCAATGGTCATCCAAACGTAAGCCCCCCACCATCTTTGCTTCAACAAGTCTGGTAGGAAGAAGAAGAAGAAGAAGAAGAAAATGGAGTTGAACACGTGTGTTGTTCTCAAGGAGATATTGGTAGAAATAGTAGGGACGACAATTCAGTGGTAAAGCCGTAAAGGCAGACTGGAACTTGTTATCCCTAACTCCTCTTTTTTTTTTTTCTGGAAGGAAATGGACCAGGTTTTGAAGACCTTAAAATGGGCAAGGAGGCGGTCAGCAACCTACAATTGAATTTGAAACCCACCCACTGATTAACAAAGATTATGAATTATAAATAATAGTTTTCTCTTTAAAACTCAAAATTTTATAACAGTCAATGTTTTCTTCAAGTTTTACATGTGTAGAGAAAATAGAAAGAACATGGATAAAGAATATTCAAATTTTCAATTTTGTTAAAACCGTGTAAAGAAAATTAAAGAGCCAAGGGGTCTTCAGAATTTTGGGGGCCTGGCTCCGCCACTGCTTGTGGTTGTTTATAATCCTGACACTTATTGCAACTCTAGGATCTTTGAATTTTAATATATAAAGTATATTTACCTAGGAAAAAAAATAGACCCAACTAGAAGTAAGAAAACTATCTGCGAACAGTTATCTTTTTTTCTTTTTTAACAAGTCTGAAATTTAATTAATTAAAGAATTTCAAAAAGCATGTTCGAAAGGGCGTGTCAATTACGCAGACGGGCCAACGAGCTAAGCTTCTTAGGTTACATTTTCTTCCGGATCCAAAACGTTCGTCCTTGACAAATTGGGCATACGTTAGGTGTGAGGCTTCCTTGTCCGACCCCTTCGTAGTCTTCTCAAAGAAACAAAAGAAACCATTGGTTGTCTTGGTTCCGGTTTACACGTAAATACTAATGACTCCTCTCTTGGGAATCATGGCCATTGCGTTGGGCCGTGGGTTGGAGGTCTACTGGACTGGCGACAACGCCGATGAGCCTCAGATATTCATTTTTCCCAAATTTATGAACCATTGAGAAAAAGAGTCAGCTAGATACCCCGATTAGGGCTGTTCACCGGTACCGGCGGTGTGCCGGTTAACTGGCACCGCCGCCGGTCACCGCTCTCCGCTTAGTAGCGGGGGTGGGGCCTGTTGCCATTTTTACCATGTGGCGGTGAAAATGGGGGTGGCAGTGAAACCGCCCACTGCTGGGCTGTTCACCTCCGCCACCGTGCTCTCTCTCTTCTCCTCACATTTCTCTCTCTCCCGCATCTCTCTCACTCTCACGGTCTCACCTCTCTCTCTCTCTCTCTCCCTCCAGCACCTCTCAGGCTCTTTTCCCCCACATCTCTCTCTCACCGCACCTCTCTTTATCCTCGTCCCTCCACCACCGTTCTCTCTCTCACGCACTTGGCCTGTTAACCTCCATCGGCCCTAGTATAACCGACACCGTTAGGCACCGGTCACCGGTGCCGGGGGCGGTTAGGGATTTTGGACAACCGCCCTAGGCGGTGCCGGCAGAAGCTATAACCGCCACCGGTTATGCACAGGCCTAACCCCGATAATACAGTCCAATCCCAGATCGAAGAGGGTGCAAAGCCCACAAGTGATTGAACCAGCTGAATCAAATTACAATGCTCTGACAAGAGACAAGGAAAGAGAGTGTAAGAAAGTAAGATGGCGCAAAACCCACCATCGATTGGCCCAGCTGAAAGCCTTTGGATGAGACCCGCAAGGCTCGATACGAATGCTGCATGGCAGACTTGGTGTATCGGAGAACGATCAGACTTGAAACATTCATAGCAACAGTCGGAGTGTGCGACGAAGGCGGAAAAAGAAAAATAGAAAAAAAAGGGAACAGACGGAGAGCAATGGCAAGACAGATGGGACCTGGGAAAATGTTGCAAACACCTTCAGCATTAGGCCACAACTCCCCAACTCTGGTTTTCCAAAACCCACAAACATCCCAACAGCGATTGTTTCAGAAAATCAGACTTAATGTGAGACTAGAGTGTTAGTTCTTAAAATTGGACGAGTAAACTATGAGAACATTGATCGTTTAACAGAGGGGATTAAGGGGTTTTTTTTTTAATAAAAAGGTACCTCTAAATGTTATTAAATAAGCCTCACTTGTGGCCAAGTAATACCACCATAACAAACATCATCCATCACTCCATCGGATCACATCCCAATCATTTTAAATGTGATGGGCTCTGATGTTACAGCTCCTACATCTTTCAAATTTGAAGGCTTTTGGCTTCGAAATGACTCATGTTACGAAGTGGTAGCTCATGCTTGGAACCAAGAGTTCACCTGGGTGGATTTTTGTCAGAAAATTAAAACCAGTGAAAGCGGCTATGCTAAGGTGGAATAAAACAACCTTTGAGAATATTTTTGAGTCTATCAAGGAGGTCACACTCCACTTAAGCTTATGTCAACAAGGGGAACAATCGATTGAAGCTATGAGATTGGAAGGCAGTCTGTTGCTGGAGTTAGATGAGTTGTGGAAAAGGAAAGAAATGATATGGAAACAAATGTCACGGGCGGAGTGGCTGATTTCTAGCGATTAATACTCGCTTCTTTCATGCCTCAACTGTTATACGCAGATGTAGGAATCGAATAGACCGGTTGAAGGTAGATCATGGCGTATGGATTTTAGGGAGATATGCTCTTTGGTCAGAACTAGTTCGTTTTTTTATTCTTTATACACTTCTGACCAGTCGGTTTTTCCTAGTGACCTTGAAGGGGTGGTCAATCAAGAGGTACCAGCGCTGGATAATGCAGAGCTTACTCACATTCCCAATGAGAATGAGTTCGAAAAAAGCGCCTGGATCCGATGGCATGGCGGTATTATTCTTTACAAGTTTCTGGCATATTGTTGGTTCTGACGTGATTAAAACAGTGAATGATTTCTTTTTAAATGACCGACTGTTCCCAACATTGAATCATATAAATTTGGTGCTCATTACTAAGGTGGATAATTCTTCTAAGGTTGGTCAGTTCAGACCAATAAGCCTATGTAATGTTAGCTATAAATTGATATCGAAGATACTTACTGAACGTCTCAAGCCTCTTATGTCGAAGTTAATATCCCCCTATCAGCTTGCTTTCGTTCCTGGAAGGGTTATCCAAGACAACTTTATTGTAACAGCATAAATCTTCTATGCTATGGGTTATAAAAGGGGGAATGAGAGCTGGATGACGATTAAAGCAAACATGGAAAAGGCATATGATAGGGTTGAATTGTCCTTGATCCTAAAAGTCTTGGAGCTTTTCCGTTTTCACCCGAAGTGGCTTCTTTGGATCAAATTATGTATGATTACATCTTAGTTCTCCATTTTATTTAATGGGGCTCCCTTTGGCGGCTTCACTCCTTCTAGCGGGCTCCATCAAGGCGACCCCATTTCGCCATTCTTATTCCTCCTTTGCTCATAGTTATTGTCTCATCTACTACTCAAATTGGAGAGGGATGGATGTTTGCGGGGCATCAAGGTGGCGAGAGGGGCTCCTAGTATTTCCTACTTACTCTTCGCGGACGATTTGCTTATTTTTGCAAGGACAAAACGGCAGGATTCTGAGGCTGTGGTCAAAACATCAATTGTGAGAAGTCGTCTATTCATTTCAGAAACAACTTTCGTAGGCAACAGTTGCTGTCCATTATGGATTATTTTGGTCTAAAGAAATTATCAGCTAAGGCGAAACATTTGAGTTTACCCATAATGATTCCCCGA
This sequence comes from Myrica gale, assembly GCA_963930655.1. Taxonomy (NCBI): domain Eukaryota; kingdom Viridiplantae; phylum Streptophyta; class Magnoliopsida; order Fagales; family Myricaceae; genus Myrica; species Myrica gale. The sequence goes on along the minus strand of OZ005606.1, from coordinate 6,406,168 downwards.
TCAAAAGGGACCGCTTTGGAGGAGACAAAAAAGAAATTTATGGCGAAAATTGCGGGTTGGCAAGTGATCAGCTCCGTTGCCACTGCCATTCCAACCTACCCTCTTGGTTCGTTTCTAATGCCAAAATCATGGTGCCATGACTTGGATCAAGCTTTAAGATTGTTCCGGTGGGGGTTTAGTCAAGACAAATCCCACAACTTATTTCTACATTCTTCGAGGGCTATAAGGGAGCTGGTGGCTTGAGATTTCTTAACTTTCACAATCTGAATATTGCCTTTGTGTCCAAATTGGCTTGGCGTTTATTGAATCATGATGATTGCCTGTGGGTGCGGCTTCTTAAGAGCAAGTATATGAGAGGCAAAAGTGGTTGGCAAGTGGAGGAAGGGTTCTAATGCCTCCTGGGTCTGGTGTGGCATTGTAAAGACCATGCCTCTGCTCTGGGGTGGAGTCTGCCTTTTAATTGGGAATGAGTAGCGTACCAATGGATGACAGGACCCCTGGATACCAAATCTTCCCTAGTTTTTCCTCAGCCCAGGATTGAGGGCTGCCAAGCAGAACACATTGATCTGAAGGTTGCCAACCTTATGTTTCCTCACCTGCAACGTTGGTGATCCTCAGCAACTGCGGTTCTTTTTTTTTTCTGAGGACTTTGTTAAAGCTATTCAATTGCTTTCACTTCTTTTTATTCCAAGAGATGATGAATTGCGTTGGACATTGGAGTAGTCAGAATGCTTCACTGTGAAGACAATGTATAGGTCACTAATAGAGGATGATGCGCCTTCTTCTTCATCTCTCGGCCCCCATTTTGGAAGAAATTATGGCAACTCAAAATTCATGCAAGGCTGAAACTTCTCCTCTAGAAAATTGTCTGGAATATTGTACCAACTAGAGGAAAAATTGCGGTGTGGCTTGGTGAGAGAGGAGTAGCTACGGCTTGCTGTTTCTGCCAGGCTACCCCTGAAACTATGGTGCATCTGTGGTTAGAGTGTGATGTAGCCCAACAACTATAGAGCCAAGCCCCATGGCCGTTGGATTCTCTCATACTAGCTCATTTCCCCATAGCTGAGTGGGTCGAGTGCCTCTTTAGCCCTGATCAAAGGCTTGGTGTCCCCATTGATGATGTCCACAGATTCCAACTTTTTGCTACTAATATGATTGATCTGATCTGCAGAAATAAATCAGTACATGGTGGAAAAATGGTGGATGTGCCAGCTCTCTCCCGCAATGTCAACAAGCTTGGCCTCGAGCATATGGAGGCTTGGAGAACGGAACAATACTCTTAAACAAGTATGGTTACCCCTCCCCCTGACACTATAAAAATCAACTCGGATGTTGCCATTCGAGAGAATTTTGCTGTGGCTGCTGTCGTTTTTCGAGATGATAAAGGTGTTGTTTTGGGGGCTATTGTTGAGAAGATCGTTATGGGTTCTCCGGTGGAGGGTGAGGCTATTGCAGCCAAACGGAGAATTTCTGAGGCGTCAATCCGAAGAAGGCCAAGAGCGGTTCTGGAGTGCGACTCTTCCCTAGTGATAAAATCCATTCTACAATTCCCCAAATGTTCTAACTGGAAAATCAGCAACTCTATATGGGATATCCGCTGCATTCTGTCTTATATGCAAGCAAGGTCTGTTAATCTAGTTAATCGAGATGCAAACACAGCTGTGCACCACATCGCTCGTTGGGCCACCGCCAAAGTTGAGATTGGAGGACTCACTTTATATTCTGAGCAATTTACTTCTCTGTTATGGCTGTATGAGGCCACGGTCCCCCATGACTTTGGATCCCTTCTGTTTTGCTTTCAATAAAATTGGCTCCCAATTTGGAGCCCTTTCATAAAAATAAAATAAATAAATAAATAAATAATTACCGCCATAACAAACATCAAAGAAAAATGAAATTAAGGTTTATAAGTGGTTTCATACAATTATAACTATGACTAATCCAGTCCGATATGGCAAATGGGATAAAAAGCAAACTCATAAATGGCCAGTGACGCTTGGCTTTGTAGCTTCTTGTGTATCCCAACAAGGATGTCAACGACTTTGTTAAGTCTGACATCTCCAATTATCTGGGCAAGCATAATGGGATTGACGTCGACATTTTGAGCACCTTCTGAGCATGTCATCAAACATTCATTACAATACAAGACACGGGCACGGAAAGCATCCAAGGATCGGATAAGAGGTTTATCCAATACATTGGTAAGTTAAGAATGAAGCCTCAGCATTCTCCTAACTAAGAAGAGTATCCAAAGTAAAGATTTGTTGTCTACGTATACATTTAACTATCCCACATAATGCTTCAAGGTAAGTAAAAGATCAAAAAGAATCATCCAAGAAACCAGAAAATGCAGATTCAAGCGGAATGGATTTCAGACAGCAATTCATCAGTCAGATGGGACACAAGATACATATTTTACGTTAAAAATTTGGAACAAAACTGCTATTGCTTCTTTTTCAGGCACTCGCTTCCTTGTTCATCTGACAAGGTTTGAGGTGAGCCGACACCATTGCTACATTTACGAACATGCTCACCCGAAGAGGCTTCAGCCACTGAGATATCAGTAGAATATTTTTTGATTCTCAAGGAAATAAGAAAGCTTGATATGATCCCTATAACCGGGAAAAGGTATGACCAAACCTGAGATTTCTGAGAACCAGATGCTGAAGCAACAGCAGCACCAGCAAGGCTACCAATGGATGTGTTCTGCAAGATCATTGGCAGGCATCCAATAACTGTTGGCAGCAGAAAATCAAATACGAACCCAACTTTTGTAGCAGCTAGAGCGTAATTTATGACATAGGAGGGTATGGGTGAGAAGCGGGCAAGAAGGACAAATCTCCAACCATCATGCTCGACACCTCTGCTAAGGATATGGAAGTATTTGTTTCTCTTGGCCCAATCCATTGCCGAACTTGAACTCTTGAATACTAATCTGAAATAAGTGAACCATAAAATCCTTGTACTTGAGCATTTAACGAGAATCATATGCGCGTACATGAGAGAGAGAGAGAGAGACCGGGGGGACAAGGATCATACAATTTAAGAAACAGATTCACTATCAAGAAATACAGAAGAAACATAGCCTTATTCCAATCACATTAGTCAGCCACAATACTTGCAATACCTCATGAAGCTCTTATGTAGTACCAAATCCTTGCCCAAATTCAACAAGAATAGAACGAATCTTCTTTAAAGATATAGCAAACTGTAGATGACTAAAAAACTACAACTACTTTCCCCTGTCCTCGATTAACTATTTGCTACTCAACATGAAGTCGTACATTTTTCACTTTTATCTGTTACTTTCTTGCAATCCATCCTAACATTTTTGCAATGAACATGCTCATTCAAACACGCTATATTTCAAAGCCCAACAGGCCATGCATGTAGCCTTCTCATTTAAAACTCTCCTTCAATAAAGACTTTATTGTGAGCCAGGCAACACCCACCCACCCCCGCAGCGGGAAATATATATAACACACAAAAATAAAATTTCTTTGTTTGATAGTTTTAACGCAAATGATCAATCGAAGATGACAACAGTCACTTTCCGATTCCCTGGACACCAATTTCCACCATTCAGCTCATTTGCCCTGATTTTCCCAATGAGTTAGAGAAAGACTATAAAATATATATTTCATTTGATTCAGGCACGAGGATCCCATAGCTAGTTTCGTTCCTCCCTACTCGACTGTCATGGGAAAATGTTATAAACAAGCTCCATGAACCTTATTTTTGATCCCTTACTGAAAACTAAAGATGGCATATCCTGCTGTGCACCCACATTAAGAGCGGGTGGTTCTGCCTAATGAGGAGAACAACAGACAATCCAAATTACCAATGCGCTGTTGCATGTCCTCACAAATGCTGAATTCATGACTTGCTCGCGTGTTCTGAAAACTAAAGATGGCATTTCCTGCTGTGCACCCACATTAAGAGCGGGTGGTTCTGCCTAATGAGGAGAACAACAGAATCCAAATTACCAATGAGCTGTTGCATGTCCTCACAAATGCTGAATTCATGACTTGCACGCGTGTTCTTGTCTCAATCAAAAGCTACCAATTTAAGGCTCCAACAATCATTTAATCAACATGTAGGAAATTAGACAATGAGAGTTTAATCAAGGAAGAACTTTCCACTACCAGTGTTAAAGCCGGGGAATTTCAAAAGGGCCAACTTTTATGTCAGCTGAATGTAAACTCAAATTCCCCGCCCGCATAGAGAACATGTGTTAGATTGGCATCTTGCAAGATGTGATCAAAACTTTGACGGACATTATCATATTTATCAGCAATTAGGAGTTAGGACACCCTCCGACGCCTGTTTGCGCCCAATAACAAAATCGAAAGAGGGAGATATACAAGGAAAAATGACGATTTGCAATTAGCTCAAAAACCATCAACCATTTGATTCAGCCAGAGCCCATCACAAAGTACATTAGAAATGAGCATCGATTAGCGCAATTTTCCGAGATAAAAAACCAACCGTTGATCGTAACAAAAATCCTTAGCTAAACAGCAATAATAAGGATCACAAAAAAAAAGACAACGAATTAGCAAACAAAGGAAACGACAAGCACTAACCTGCCGATCCAGAACGAAAGGGAAGCGCCCAGCACCTTTGCGAAGAAGACGCAGAGAACGGCCGGGAGGAATCCGAAAATCAGAGAAGCAGCGGCCTCGAGGAAGACGGCGTAGGGCAAGCAGAGAGCCAAAGTAAGGGTGTGGACCCCAATGTACACCGGGAAGGCCCACATCCCCATTCGATCGGACCATTCCCGCAACAATTTCGTTGCCCCGTCTTTGTCCCGTCCGTACCGCTTACTCAGCTCCCTCGCGAATCCCACTACGATTACAACCACCGCTATTTTCCACCATCTACTTCTGCCCCCACCACCCATCTCTTCAGTTCTTCCTTCCCCAGTTTTGTTCTGATTTCAATAAAAAAGAATTGTACGAGAGGACCGAATCTTCGACGGAGTGAGACGGCGAAAACCTTAAGATCATGGGAGGTCGGTTGATGTTTGGGCTTCCGGTTCTTTTACGGTCTTCGGTTAGCTACTCAAATGGGCCTTCCTTTCCGTTCTCGTCCCCATTCAATTCGCAAAATCGTTGGACCCAATAAAAGTGTCGGTTTGATCATATATATTTAGAGAAGTTGGACCAAACTCAATCCTCAAAACTCTTCAACTGTCAAACATGGTTGTTAAGCGGATTAAGACACGTGACCAGATTAGATTTTCAACGCAACGCCGACACGAGTTATTGTCAGGGGCCCGGGCCACCACAATCCACATTTACTTGGAAGTCCTAAGCACGTGCGCTGTCCAGTCAAATATCGCATAAAGTCTCCCCTCTGTTTCTCGAATATGCGCGATGCACGTACTGACTACTTCACTGATTGAAACTAACACCCCACGTTTGGCACGAATATGGTAGTTGCCTACAATTTTTTCCTTTTTTCCCGAAACAATTTGACCCCCTTTTTTAAAAAATTTATACAGCTAATACGAGAGATGTGCAACATGGCCCGAGCGATATGATCACATCAATGCATTTTTTAGCTTAATCAATTGACATAAAAGTCAGATACAACAAACTTTTCCATCATTAAAATATTTTAAGAGACAACATACGTTTCTTTTAATTTCAAACTATCACTTATTTGAGACATTTGACTTGTTTGAATCTCAAATAATTAGTCTCAATTATTTAGGGTTAATATTAAAACATTCATCAAATAAATTCTGCACACTCCAAGAGAGATATCTTCCCTAGATTTCATCAATTCTTGTTTTTCAAGGAATTATCTTTCTCGCTCGAAAGCCAAAACGAAACGCATGCTACCTACTGTACTGGACCTTCGACCAGACATTCTACCCTTGTCGAATCGGAACCAACCACCACTGCATTGCGCTCGAGGTATACCTTTAGGTTTGTGATAATTTCTCATCAGCTACTAAACAAGTCAAATATTATCCCCAATTCTATGCCCCTACACAAAGATGGTTTGCTGTCTTCTGGGTAGAGAGGCTTTAAAATGATTGGCAATAATTTGAACAATGCCCTTTACGATAGTGTTACAACAAGAGATAGGTCTATAGTCTATTATAATATTTATTAAAAATTATTCTTTTTTCACTTTTTTACCAATTTTCATAATTTTTTTCACAAATAATAATATTTTACAAATCTCAATACCTAAAATTTTTACACTCAAACAACATCATTATACCTACAAATTAATTAAAATTACGTGAATAACAAGTTATATTTAAGGATATAATTCGTCGTTAAAAAATAACATACGGGTCATGTTACATGCGCATGCAGTCTTGCACATGGTGGATAATTACTGATAACGTTAAAATTATTTATTTAATTTTTAAAATATGCAAGTTGGATTTTGGAAGTTGGAGTCATCACGTGAACTCTAATATGCGGGTCACAAGGTGATTGAAGTACGTGAAAGGACAGTAAGGTATATATATAGTGTCTGTATGTATTCGAGATGGTTGAACCTGGCTGGAAGAAGCAATTGTTAATTGCCTTGGAACATGTACGCGTGGGCCGGTCAGCATTGCAGAATCCTAACGCCATTCTGCTTCCTCAAAACCGCGAGAGAACAATAATATCGCTTTATTTTTTGGTCAAACTGATGATGAGTGACCGATACGTAGACGTATCCTTTTGTCGTACGCCACCTAAATTCTTTGAAATATTGGCCGATACCGAAAGGATGATCACGGATTCACGATCTCGGCGAGGGCGGGCGAAAAGCATTTTAAAAAGAATCTCGCTCTTTTCTTTAGGAATTTTTTGACCCGCATGCATCAGTCATAAAAAAGTATGTTTTTTTTGTGAGCTATTGTTTAGGGAAAATATAAATACCATACTTGTGGGAAAATTAATTGATGAAATTAAAGTTAGGTCTCCATTCTAGTACTAGAATGAGTCTTAAATCCAAAAATGTCTTCATAAATATAAAAATTTAGAATTGCAGATATTAAAATTAAGGAGAAATTATACTTATCATCCTCAAACTACCATACATTTTTCACTTTATACCCCGAAGTACCACTTTTGTCACATTTCACCTTCAAAGTACCATGCACCAACAGTTTGCACCCTCTGACTATAATTTCTGTCAATTTAGATGGAAAATCACACCTGATCTTCTATTTTTGTCAAAGTGATAATTACACTTATCACCCTTAAACTACCATATTTTTTTTCAAGTTGCACCCTCAAGCTTCCATATTGTTTTCACTTTGCACCCTCAAACGATGGGGCAAAATGGGAAGATCATGTGGGAAAAAGTCACGCGAGACGCAAGTGATTAGTTTTCCGTCTAAATTGACAGAAATTATGGACGGAGGTGCAGACTATTGGGGGCATGGTACTTTGTGGGTGAAATGTGACAAAAGGTACTTTGGGGTGCAAAATGAAAAAGACATGACAGTTTGAGGGTGATAAATGTAATTTCTCCTAAAATTAATTTTGCTAAAAGTACCAATACAATATTTAGATTTTACCCTTATTATTATTATTATTATTATTATTATTATTATTATTATGTTTTGGCTGATGTCGAGAGTTGGGGATCATGGCTCCACTTTTTTTCTAAACAATAGGGGAAGAGTCAACCAATGTATCAACGACCCTTCCTGGACATGATCATAGGAGCACACCCGTTTTAAAATGTTTGATTTGAGTCATAATTATTATTCATTGGATGAGTTCGTCAACACATCACCAATTAGGTCTAAGGTAAGACTTTACTCTTACACACAATTTCAATTATGTTACTCAAACTCCTAACCTAAAGGGTAAAGACTAGTGAATACTAACCTAAAGGGTAAAGACTAGTGAATATTTGATGGTATCAATTGAATTAAAAGCCCTGTTGGCCACCATGGCGCCTCTTGCCTACTCAATGTGGTAAGTAGTTTCTAATTTCTGAATGGTCGTTTTTTTTTCGCAAGCAAAATGATCCTTGTTGTACAAGAATAGTCAAGTTTGTTTTTTTATCTCTCATTTAATATTTTTAAAGTTGAAACGGTCAGAACTCTGTCACTACACAAGCAACGACCCATACATGACACAATTCTTGAGAAAAATACTAATTTGCATTATTTTCTTGTTGAATACTCCGGCAAGCGCAGGAATGGGGGAGAGTGCAGTTTGTTTAGAGAAAGAGTGGGGTTGGATTCATTGGGAATGGCACGCTGTTGTTACACTTTCCTTAGACCATGCAGCACATGAAGGACCAAGAGAGGAGAAAAAAAAAGAGATATTCTTTGTTTGAACATAAACGGTATAGAAATCCGCAGGTCTAACCGCGATAAACAATATTGTATTCCAATGTTGCTTGTAGCAGAATGAACCAATAGGAATATGCTTAACTTGCCTTTGGGTATCCTCTAGAGGGAGCAACTTCCACTGCCACTTCGTCGGTTCTCTCTTATCTATCTCTTAAGGTTGAACAACGGTGATTCCAACCCAAACAGTTCTGAATATCTTTTCTCATCGTCAGTCGTGTCGTTTTCCGTAAAATATATGCTAGTTTACACCAAAAGCTAAGCTCATGAGAGGCGGGATCTGATTCAAAATTCTCTTTTGGCCTCGGAGGAAAAGGATGAGAGAGAGAAGTTTTCGAGTCAAACAATGTGTCAAACTTTCAAGAACAAACAAAAGCAAGTGCAGAGTACTGTTGTGTTACGTGCCAAAAGCTTTACCCGGGTCTCACGCCTCCCCATCAGTCCTTTCTATTTTATACTCCCGCTGCTCCGCCCTCTACCCTCTACCCTCTTCTTTCTCAATGAAAAGCATACAAGGAAACAATATGATATACGCATACACATTCCCTTCGCCTATATAACCCGTATATATATACATAATCAAGCGAACTCACCTGCACCATCTTATTAATCTATTTCCAGTCTACATCTCATCTCCCCACAAAGACGCAAATCCTTTTGGCTTTTGCCCTTTTCTACTTCGTTTACCTAAACAACCGAACCTATTGTGCTATTACTATATAGCCAAACGAGGAGGCTCACAGTACACTTGTGCCTGAGCCCTTTTTGCGCTTTCTTTCTGAGAATTATGAGATAATGGGTTTCGTCAAGTACTTCAATCTTCAGATGATACCATGGTGTTTTCACTTGCTGGGAAGGCATGCTTCTTGCGTGCAACTCCGGCCTGAGCCTGAGCCTAGAGTCGGGTCCATAAAGCTGATCAAATCCGACGGCATCGTCAAGATCTACCACCGTCCTATCCACGTCTCCGAGCTCATGGTCGAGTTTCCAAAGCACCTGGTGTGCCGGTCCGATTCGTTTTACATAGGCCAGAAGATTCCAGCTCTTTCCGAGGACGACGAGCTTCAGCTGGGCCACAAGTACTTTCTTCTTCCCCAGCATTTCTTCCAAACAGTCCTATCATTCGTGACCATAGCCTCATTTGCCTCGTCTCTACCCGAACGATCCCCGCTTTCTTCATCTTCGCTGATATCTAAGGGTTCGAGGAATGCGTTTGTAAAGAGAGCAGCCGCTTGTCAGCCTTTCGATATACAGAAAACCCCATCTGGGTGTCTAAGGCTAAGCGTCTCGGATGATTTCATATCTCAATTGTGGGAAGAAGGGAAGATCAGAGAGGAGGATGAAAAGAACGATAGCTCAGGCAAATCTGAGAGTGCAGTGTGCAGTACCCCTCAATTGCAGAAGGAGTACGCTCAGCTTGTCGGATCCCATCGATGGAAGCCGAAGCTTGAAATGATACGGGAGTCAGAGAAGAGAAAACTGTCATCGTTTGGGATGAAGAGAAGGAAGAAACCTCACCCAAAAGGGCCTCAAAAGAATCTCAGATCAGAACACCACCTTCATGTAACTTGTACCAAGCCTCCTTCAAAGATCAAGATTAAATCATGAACATAGTACTTACGAGTCCGAGCCTTTAGTTTTCCTTTTCTTCTTTAAGTCTTACATGAACCTGATATTCTGTAAAACTTGATTACAGCTAGGTAGATACAAAAACTCAATGAAACGCCTCTCGATTTGCAATTTCTTTGTCATTGCATTTGCAGTTATATTTTTCTCTTGTTATTCTAAGCAATTACATTTCCAAAGTAACACCCATATACTCGATCAAGAGAAGAGTTACTACAACTGAGATTTACAAACCAAAAAGTTCTATAAGTACTAATTGAGAGACGGATGCCTAAAACTGTAGTCAACTTTCACTTCTACAACATTTATATTTTCCTTTCCGTTCCACCATCAACAATTCTGATCTGGAGTAGAAGACATGCTTATCGGTTTCTGTCCAGTTAATTCAGGGGATACAAAGCTACTCTCACGGCGTTTGGATTAGCAAAGGGAATTTCTGGGGTCGTCTGACATGGCGAAGAACGACTAGACCATGGCGAAGGGCTGTAGTACTGTCCTGGGTGCATGCATTTCATTTTCCCTAGTTTAGTTGGGTTGGCAGAGTTGGACCGTGCGGTCATCGGGAGGGGCTGGCAAAATGGTACTAGTTCAAGATGGAGATTGGGAAAAGGACAAAGTAAGAGTCAAACAAGGTCAGCTTCGAGATTATCTTTGGCTTGTTGCAACAATACATTCAAAGCTGAGTTCATATGATGCGTGCGTGCGTCTTAATCCGTATAAATAAAATACATTACTTTATGTAGCGACTTGATGCTCAGAAACATTAAAGATAAGAAATTTACGACCCCCACCAATTAGGGGTGATAACCGACCAGTCGGTTCGGTTTTACACCCAAACCGTGGGCCGAACCGACTGGGTCGGTTTTTATTATTTTCCAACCGACGGCCGAACCGCCGGTTGGGAGAACCGACCGGGCCGACCAGGTTCGGGGGTCGGCCCGGTTCGGTCGGTTGGGCCCAATATTGGGCCCAAATTTTCACTTTTTTAAAAGCCTAATTTAATAGCCCAAGTTCATTTTAATCTATGTAAGCCCAACTTTACCATTCGTTCAGCCCATTCAGTGGCCCAAAAGTACCATTTTTTCAAATGTTTCACAAGATTTATGACCTATAATGCAAAATTTATACTTCTTTGGGTTTTTGTAGCTATGCATGCATGAGTCCTAATAAATAACAATTAACAGCAACATACTTACAAAACAAAATAAGAAAAAAATGGGCTATTTAACATCCAGCCCTTACAAGTTACAAGTATCAACTACCAAAAAAAAAAGAAAAATAAGCTACAAGTTAACAATTAACAACCAAAAAAATTACAACAACCAAAAAAATTAAGTCTTGAACAAGGTTCAAATATTCCAACTTCCACATTTAATCATCAACTGCACGCTTCTCAGACGGCCCAAGGATCTCCACTGTTGAAAACAAATAGCAAATCAAAGCAATTTAAGTATACATAAATATAAATTGTGATTAAACTAAATTATAATTAACTACATAAATTAAAATACCTGCTTCTTCTTCATATTTCTCTACATTTTCCACTAACTCATAATCAACATTAGACTCAGCAATAGAGTCTTCCCCTATCCAATTTTGTGCACATATGAGGGCCTCCACTGTTCGAGGAGCCAATGAACTTCGATAAGAGTCTAGAACACGTCCTCCGGTGCTAAAAGCGGACTCAGAAGATACTGTGGAAATTGGGATAGCCATAACATCCCGTGCCATGCGAGCAAGAATAGGATACTTAGATGCATTGGACTTCCACCAATGTAAAATATTGAATTCTTCAGTTCTTGCCTCACGACCATCAGTCAAATACTGTTCCACCTCTGATTTTCCATCACCCGTAGATGTAGACTCTTCAAGCCTTTCAAGGATGCGAGCCAACTTCAATCGGCGAGTTTGATTACCCTCCCCAACCTTATGCGTTGGACGAGAAGCTTGAGGTGTTGGTTCAACAGTACCAAACTTATCAGTATACTCCGCACACAACCGATCAAACACATTTTTCACAAATGCGAACATGACATCCCCCTCTTCAGTCGGATAGTTTTGTTTGAACCAAAGCTCTAAAGTAGTCAGCTTATACCTTGGATCAAGCACCACAGCAACAAACAACAACATATTCATTTTCGAAGAGATCCCCCAATACTTATCATATTTTCTCTTCATACTTGTTGCCATATTTTTCAAAATATGATTACCACTTTCACACAAGTTAGAAATATTCTCTTGGATAATACAAATCTCTTGAAAGTAGATATTTGCAGTCACATATGAAGATCCTGAAAACTGTATAGTAGCCTCATAAAACAACTCCAAAAATTGAACAAATATCCTAACTTTCTCCCAATCCAACATCTCAGGAGGTCCCAATTGCAGTGAATCACTAGCACCTTCAGTGAAGTAGCTCCTATAATGAGGATCCTCATCATGGAGTCGGTCAAAGACCTTTTCATATTTCCCTGCTTTCTCCAACATCAGATAAGTAGAATTCCATCTTGTGGAAACATCAAGACACAACATAGTTTTACATTCTATGTTATCTTTTTCAGCGCATCTCTTAAACCTATCCATCCTAGCTGGAGAAGATCTCACATACCTCACTGCATTGCGCACCCTTATGATAGACTCATCATATTCTTTCAATCCCTCATTCACTACAAGGTTCAAAATATGGGCACAACACCTCATATGGAGAAATTGTCCATCAAGGGCAATGTTGGGTTTCAAGCGCCTCTTCAAAAATTCAAGTGCAACATCATTTGAAGAGGCATTATCAACCGTAACAGTAAAAACCTTACTAGCAATACCCCACTCAAGAAGACATGCCTCAATATTCATCCCAAGTGTATCTCCTTTATGACTAGCAATTAAACAGAAGTTGATAATTCTCTTGTGCAATTTCCAATCATCATCAATAAAGTGTGCAGTGAGACACATGTAATTCAAGTTCTGATTAGAAGTTCAAGTGTCTGTAGTGAGACAAACTCTACTAGAAAGTGACTTCAAAGATTTTTTCAACTTTGCTTTCTCTACGTTGTAGATCTTGAAACAATCCCTAGCAACCGTCATACGAGATGGCATCTGAAATCTGGGTTCAAACTTCTTCAAAAGCCTCCTAAACCAACGACCCTCAACAACTCTAAATGGGTGTTCGTCACCAATAACACACTCAGCAATTGCTTGACGAAGGTCCTCAGCATTATACCTATGCATGATCATAGAACTAGAACTATTCCCTTCCCCCTCAGGTTTCTTTTCAAAGCTCAATGTGGGCTGATTCTTATCAGCCATCCCAAACCGATAAGGGTATTTTTTACACTGATTCTCCAAGTGAGTTATCATCGATGAAGTTCCATTTCTCTTAGAATGACAATAATATTGTCTTCCACAATAGTTACATGCAGCTTTAGGTGAATCAGCAGGCAAACCCTCAACCTTTGTAAAATGTTCCCATACTAATGAAGAATCTCTAGACTCTTTCCTTTTAGCAAAAGGTCGACTAGGAGCAGTATTAATACTAGGGTTATTGTCATCAAGATCAATATCCACCCTATCAATCACAGTCTTCTGAGACTCATTATCAGGGGTACTTGTTGGAGTCTCTTCCATCTAGACCACATTAAAAATAAAAACCACTAATTAACAAACAATCAGCAAATCACAAACCGTAATCAGCAAATCAACAAACAACATGTAATCAGCAATCCGAATACAATCCGAATTTAGGATTGTATTAGTGGCTAATTTGGGGCTGCCAAAAAGAGAAGACTATAGAGAAAGAGAGGGAACCCTCTATCGTGCATGCCTTTATATCACAAGGCAGTCACAATTCTATTGTCCAAAAACATGTATGAAAAATGTAAACTGTTTAAGGGTAGTATCCCTTAACTGAAATCCTAGGGATATATGAGCCAAAAACATGTATAAGAGTCAAGTCACAATTCTATTGTCCAAAAACATCTATAAGAGCCAAGTTCCACTTTGGATCCTCACTTGATAGAATTGGGCCTTATAATGCCTCCAAAGAGATTCAAAAAACAACCTACTGTCTAGTAATTTCTTGGGGCATTATATGTATGAGCTTGTTATCTGTAATCGGTTCTTCAAGATAGTGTTGTCATTGCAATTGGAGAGGTAGACACAGACAGAGTTGAGTTGAGCTATGTTTATCATATTAGTAATGATATGGGATTGGAAGTACTATGTTTATCATATTAGTAATGATATGGGATTGGAAGTACTATGTTTATCAGAGTTGAGTTGAGCTATGTTTATCATATTAGTAAAATGAGAAATACGAAATGAGAACAAACAAACAACACAACAATCAGCCAATCACTGACCTAACCCCAAATTCATCCAAATCCACCATCAAATCAACCCTGACCTCCGATCTCCACAGAACCAACAGAATCCTAACTTCCAATCTCTAAAATAAACTAACACTAACTTAGTAAAATGAGAAATACGAAATACTAACCTGATTTGATTTTCTTCAACAGCAACACCCAAGCAAACTGAGCAAGTTCCTACTAATAAGAAAGCAGTCAATTTACAACAAAAGCAATCCTAATGATCATCACAGATTCAAAATTCAAAATCTGTGTTAGTTTGAAACTTCAGAAACAGAATCGTTTACTCAATAATTACTCATATCACATCAATACATAGCAAAGACATGATATTTATGATTCAATTAAGTTGCGGGTCCTTTTAATTTATAAACATAGCATCAACCGTGCATTAGGATTTCCAATTATTTACTATTGTCCACCATCCAGCAGTAAGATCCAATAATGTTTACTGCATAGAATAAGTTTCAATATGAAGTGTGATCCAGCAGTATGTACCTTTCAACAGTGTGGAGGCTGGACGAGCATAGAACACTGGAGGAAGCGGCAGTCGAAGGTCCTCAGCAGTGGCCGGTGGGAACTGCGGCACTAGGCGCTCAGACTTCAGAGAGAGAGAGAGAAAGAGAGGGAGATCGGCGTGGAGGAGCTGAGAGGTGAGAGAGAGTGTGTGAGAGAGAAAGAGAGAGTTTTGAGGGGGTGAGCTGCCGTGGGGGGTGGCGACTAGGGTTTTGAGAGAGAGAGTGAAGTGGGGAGTCGGGGATTGAGAGAGAGAAAAAGAGGGAGATCGGCGACTCGGTCTGGAGGAGCTGAGAGCCGAGAGGTGAAGGAGTGTGTGTGAGAGAGAGAGAGTTTTGAGGGGGGTGAGGCGGCGAGCTGTGGTGGGGGCGGCGGCGGCGGTGGCTAGGGTTTTGAGAGAGAGTGGAGTGGAATTTTGAGAGAGAGTGGAGTCGAGAGATAGGGGCGGGTTATGTCATTAAACGCAGGGCATAAGGGCAGAGGGTGGGAGACGACGTCGTCCCCACCCCCACTAAAAAAAAATTACAAATGTCACAAATACCCCTCGGTTCGGTTCGGCCCACGGTTATGGGAACCCATAACCGTGGGCCGAACCGACACACTCGGTTCTTCAAATGTTTGGGCCGACAACCGAACCGGTGGTGGCCCAAAACCGACCGGCCCAGTCGGCCCAGTTCGGTTTGGGTCGGTCCGGTCGGTTCCGGCCCACATTTGATCAGCCCTACCACCAATGCATCACCAGCATGGCAGCATGCATGCACCAAAGCTTCAGCCTCCTGGGCCCCTGGCCCCTGGGATGGCCGTCAGATACACCATGCCAATCCCATGTCATCATCGTAAAAAGTTTAATAGTCTTCAAAACTTGCTACCTAAATACCCTCCAAAAAAATATTGCCAGCTAGGTGGTCCAGTTGGTGCTTCGGTTCTAGTCTTCTAGGAGGCTGTTATGTTTGAGTGTATTTTGAGAATTTTTTGTGTTTTGAGAATTTTTAGGTGATGTTAACTTTATTGGTATGCGTTTTTAGTTATTTTTATGTAGTATTAATAATGATGTTTGGTTGTAGAATATTTTGTATTCTGATAATTCAAAAAAATCCTGAGGATTTTTGTATACCGAACAGCCTTATCTTAGCTCCGTATTTTTAGCATTGCCATCAATAATTACTTCCAAAAAAAACAAAAAACAAAAGCTGCAATAATTACGAGATTCCCGTTTTTATTTCCCTGTTTAGGCCAACAATTATGATACGATTTGATACAAATTGAGCAAATTAAGCTTAGAAAGACTTATCCCCAAAATAATAATAAAAATAAATAAATTAGGCTGATTTCCTAGTATTATTTGGTCGGACAATCTCTGATGCAAGGTGGGTTTTGTTTGGTAAGGCCTAAGTTTTCCGAAGTAAAATTTTTTACAGCGAAATATTAGAACTCTCCTAAAATAAAGAGGGTTATATGCAGCTGTTACAAAAGCTTTGGATCAATTCAGTTCAATTGCTACACACTCGCCCAGAGGGGGGGGGGGGCAATGCGGGAGAGGGTAATTGGGTACAATGCTGTATGTTTGCCTGGCCTTTCGATAATGGTCTGCTCCCCATTTTCAGGTTCGAAACAAAGATAATATCAAAGACGCAAAGCCGAAAATTCACGTCCTTCCGTCCCTGCACGCACGAGTTCCGCATCATTGTTTTGTTTCCCAGAAACATTTGAACACAACTCAATACCATTATTCCCGTGATCTTCGAATGAATGCAAAGGTTGCCGGTGAATTGGTGTTTGACCACCGAGTGCTCGATGAAATACCCGCTCCAGACACGGATATTTTTGCTTGGAACAATCTTTTGCAAACCCACCTAACTAATGGATATTTCGACCTTGTTATTTCAACTTACACCCAAATGCTTCTCCGAGGCACTGTTCTTCCTGACAGGCGCACTCTCCCTCGTGTTTTGACTGCTTGCCGTCGTGGAGATATTTTTTTGGGCAAACAACTTCATGGGCACGCTCTCAAGCTTGGGTTCTCTTCCGAACACTGTGTAGTTACTGCATTGATCCAAATGCATGGAAGTCTTGACAGTGTTGATACCGCGAGGTGGCTTTTCGAGAAGTCTGCACATGGGAATTCCGTTGCTTGGACTCTGCTAGCCAGGTTGTACATCATGAAAAACAAACCCGGTTTGGCGATTGATACGTTTAACCAAAGGATTGAGTCAGGGGCTGAGATAGATTCGGTGGCATTGGCAACCGTAGTGGGTTCCTGTGGCATGGTAAAATCACTGCAACAAGGGAGGAAGCTCCACCGAATTGCTCGGAATTATGGACTGGAGTTTGACGTGTTGGTCAGCAATACCCTCTTGAAAATGTACATAGATTGTGGCAGTATGAAAGATGCTCGGGAAACTTTTGATGGGATGCCAGCAAAAGATGTAGTTTCATGGACAGCAATTATAAATGGTTATGTGAAGAAAGGAGGATTCAATGAGGGTCTCAAATTGCTTCGGCAGATGAGTGTGGATGGCTTTAAACCTGATGCTCTCACATTTTCTAGCATTCTCCCAGCCTGTGCGAGAATGGCTGCACACAAGCATGGCAAAGAGATTCATGGCTACCTTCTTAGAAACAGTACTTACTTGAATCTCATGGTCCAAAATGCTGTTATGGACATGTATGTGAAATCAGGATTTATTGAATATGCTTCGAGGATTTTCAATACGATGAAGAATAAGGATGTGGTTTCATGGACTGTAATGATAATGGGATATAGTTTACATGGACAAGGAGAGCGTGGTGTGCATTTGTTCCGCACAATGGAGAGTAACCCCACCATACAAATAGATCAAGTCACATATGCTGCTGTCCTCCATGCTTGTCGCACTGCATGCATGGTTGAACAAGGAAAGTTTTTCTTCAACTGCATCACGGCACCTAAAGTTGAACACTACTCTTTAATGGTTGCTCTTCTATCTCGTGCTGGACTCTTTGATGAGGCAGGGATCTTTATTGAGGAACATAAGATTCAAAACCATGCTGAGGTACTGAGAGCACTGCTCGATGGCTGGAGAAATCACCAACAACCGATGTTGGGTAAGCGAGTCATTGTGCAGCTCTGTGATTTGGAACCTCTTAATGCCGAGAACTATGTGCTACTGTCAAACTGGTATGCTCACAGAGCAAGATGGGACATGGTTGATAAACTGAGGCAAACAGTGAGAGACATGGGTTTGAAGCCTATGAAAGCTTATAGTTGGATAGAGTTTCGAAATAAAGTTCACGTCTTTGGAACGGGGGACTTATCGCACCCAAGATCAGAGAGAATATCCTCGGAATTACAGTGTTTAGTGAAGAAAATGGAAGACAGAGGATACCGGCCGAGCCCCGACTTCAGTCTGCATGATGTGGAGGAAGAAAGAGAGTGCATTCAGATTGGACATAGTGAATTGTTGGCGATTGCTTTTGGGCTTATCAGCACACAACCTGGTGAAACAATTCGTGTGACTAAAAACCTCCGCGTGTGTCGCAGTTGCCATGATTCTGCGAAGGTTATGTCCAAGATAGTAGGACGAGAAATCATACTAAAGGACCTCAATCGTTTCCATCATTTTAAGGATGGCTTATGTTCGTGTGGAGATTTTTGGTAATCCAGCTACTCATATTTTGGTTCTCCGGTCACTTGGTTCTTGGAATTGCTAGAATTTCAGCTACTATTTATGCAACAATCTGTACGCTTCTCTAGATAAGGTTTTTGTACGACAACGTGCGACTTGCAGGATGAACTCCCTCTAGACATGGCAGTCAAAGCGCCGCTGGTCCATCCTGCATTCAGCGTACAGATTGCTCAATTCTGGAGTTAAAACCAACCGCACTGTTGAAAATATTGCCTTCATGTCAAACAAAGGACAAAAGAAGGGGAGGCGGGGTTTTAATAAATCCAAATGGAAATTAATCTTTCCTAAAAAAACCGAAAAACAAAAAAGGCATACCAATCAACATGAACTCAGTCCAAACTCCAACGTGACTCTCTTGAAATAGAAAAAACGAAAAGAAAATTCAGGAGATATAAGTTTTAAGTAAAATCCAGCTACTTGGAGTTCCTATCTCCTCAAAATTGTAAAGTGACAACCAAAGGCGATTCTTGCGTTCCTAGTTCAGTTATCACGTCTGGTAGGCCTCCTACGCGGAGCAGCGGCAGCATCCTCCTTCTCATCCTCGTCTTCATCTCCCTTCTCCCCACTGGTTCCTTGATTGTTGGAAGTCTCTGCAGGCTCATCTCTTCTTGTTTCACTGGCATTGACCTGCAAGTTTCAGGGAAAAAGAAACCCATATATAAATATATAAAAAAATTCTGTCTCAGTGAGATGCAAGTATGATGTGATTAGTATAAACTGACCGCTGGCTTTTTGCCACCGAAAAGGATTCTGAAGAAAAATGTCAAAATGATGACCAAGACCGAAACAATAACACCAATGGTTAGATTGGGTTGTTTTCCCCCCTTTTCAATGAGATCCTGCAAGAGCAACATAAAATCACCGTTACCCTCCCCGGATTAGTCCAAATGAAACGGTAGATGTTCCTGTATAAGTGATACAAGTTCTTAAACTTACAATGATCTTGGGTTTGTAGGCATCCAAGAAAGGAATATCCACTATCTTGTAAAGAAGGTCAAAAACCTTCTTCTGCAAGTGTTAATCCAAGAGATATATTAGGGCATGAAACAACATGAAATCATTCAAAAATCAAAGGAAAGTAGAACATAAAGGAGAACAGGAGATTACCTGGAAGCCAGCAAGGCCATCAGAAAGACCAGAAGCTGCTTCTTCAGCCTTTTGTTTCTCTTTCTCAACTTCGAACTTTGGCTTCCATGTTGTTAGCCTGTATGATTCCGCCACCTTCTCATCACCAGCAATGAGAATATTGTCAAACAATATGCCATCTTGCATTGTCCAGATCTCAATACCAATTGCAGCAATGGGTTCAAAATCAGGTTTCTCAAGCTCAAAGTAATCAGGATTTGGGATTTGTTGAGGCTTCCATATTCCCTTATAATTCGGGTTATCAATTAGAGGAGCGTGCCATTTTCCTTTATAAGCAGGATTCCTCTTCGTTGGCCTCTTCCACTCACCACAACCAGGTGCAACCTCGCACTTCGGGTTATCAATTTTTGGTGCCTCCCATTCACCATCTTCCTCATCATCCCAATCTTCTGGCTTTGTAGCCTCAGGATCGTCAATCTCCTCGGGCTCATCATCCAACCATCCTTCAGGTTTCACAGCTTCCTCATCTTTGATCTCCATGGGTGCATCCTCATCCCAATCATCTGGCTTCACAGCATCTGGATCTGAAATCTTAGCTCGCTCATCCCAGTCTTCTGGTTTCTTATCATCTGGGTCAGGAATTGTCTTGGCTGGAATTAGGGGTGGCTCAAAATCATCAGCGACGAGGAAATTTGCCGCCTTCTTCTCCTCCCCATCAATTAGAATCCGAACTTCATTATCTGGTCTCAAAACTGCAGTGTAGATGTGGGATAGTTTGTCGGAGGGCACAGAAGGGGGGGACTTCAAATGGTGCTCCACATACTCCCCACTCTTGGGGTTCTTGTGCTTAAGAATGAAGTGCACCTTGTTTGTGGAGCCACATTTGTCAGGTCCAAACATGAAGGAATATGGAGAATCATTATCAAATTCCTTTGGTTGCCATCCAGCCTCTTGTGGTCGGAGATACTTCAAGTATGCACCACCACATTCTAGTCCATTCTGGAGCCGGACTTCATACTGTAGGACAATGGTTCGGTCTTTGAGACTCACAGACTCGTCTAGATCTTTTACTATTGCATACTTCCTTGCCTTCTCACTAACCAGAAGGCCATAATCATCATGTCCCTCACTTTTCGAATGCTTCCAGACACCTAAACCCAAAAAGGCATACTGATATAAAAACTCATTCAACAAATGAGTTTAAGTAAAAAGCAATCACATACAAGTAGGTAAATCATGACAACTGTGACAAAGCTAACCGATGAACGATTTGGAAACTTCTTGAATCCTTGTTCTCTTTTGTTTTTTGTTTTTTATGCTTCAAAAGACTACAATGAATATGTAATCAAATATGATTTTATAGAACATCATTAACACTACGGTCGCAGTTGAGCGCACTCAATACAATAGCAAGCATAACTCGCGTAACATGATTCTAGGTTTACCAATACAGTCAAACTGATCTCTAGCGTACGGTAACTACAACTGAAACTTCCACAGCCGCAGGGCAGCCAAGGGAACCCCAAAAAGTGAACAGATAACAAAAGCTCATAATTTGAAACATTAAACCAAACGGTGCTCATATTAGTCACAATACAGTTCAGACTGCAAGGGCCAAGGAATCAAGAGGAAAACAGAACAAAAACAGGGGGCGGAATACAGATCGAAGTATCGGCTAATTTATTGCGAGGAGTATAAGAGATTAGAAGGAATACACATCTTAATTATAAACAGGAAGGATAGTAAATGGAGAGGCACCTTTATACTCGTCCTTCTGAGACACAATCCACCGACTATCGAACGATTCATCAAACGAATCGTAGTAGATCTGTTGGTTACAAAATACTCCATTATTGTTCAACTCAAAGTTAGATTAAAAAGAAGAAGAATCAGAGATCCAGTGGGAAACAAACGGCAATGCAAATGTTACCACATCAGAATCAGAAGCGCAGATCTGGAAGGAGAAGGAAGCAATCAGCAGCACCGCTATCAGCTGCCCAACAAAAGGTAGTTGATGAATTTTCCGTCTCCCTTCCATCGCCAAACCCTAGCCAAACGCTAAAGCCCAAAAATCAAACGGAGAATCACAGTCTTTTCAATAAACAGGCAAATACGAGGAAAAGAAAAGGAAGCTAGAAAAATTCTAAGAGGAGGGCAACGCATAGATACAACTTACAAGTCCTACTGTACTTCTTTGCGTTGGACAGACGGGGGGTGACTGACTTAAATCTGAAGACTTTAAAAGTGGGCGTTGGATATTATGGGGGAATGAAGTGCCAGCTGCCCGGTGTCGCTTTGGAAAGGATGAGGGTCATTTTAGACATTATAACCATTTGACCCGGTAACTCGTTACTCGTGTGGCTTCTAGTAGATGACCCAATTGTTTTGAAAAGTAACGCGGAAAAAATGTGAAAGGGTTGCTTATGTTGGACCAGCAGGAGCAGGGAGATTGGCTATACATCGTACTGCTTCGTTAACTTTCTCGGTAGGTAGACCGTAGCCTAGTCCATATATACGTTAATGATTATGACCCCAATCATGTATCGTTGCAACTTAAAGGGGGACGGGGACGCCAAATGATTTATAGGGTGATCAGCTGTCCGGCCAAAACTGAGAGCACAATCGCTACCGATTACATTCAGGGTTCAGCTTTTGCATCTGATTAGTACAAAAAAACTTCTCCAAACTGTTACCTAATCGCGTCTAGAATCGTATAAATTAATCAGACTCAACTTTACAGCTTTGGAATAATTAAAATTATATAGTTCAGTGCAATACATGTTCTGACGACATGGATGCATAAATATTACGCTGCAAGGATGACGATTGATGGACCAACCAACACCATTCTGTCAAGTTGCAAGGCGATGCCTAATCACTCCCCGCTCTTCATCCAACACGAAATTCGCCCTAGAGAATTGGGGGCTCGTGAAGAAGGGTCTTAGATCATAGATTTCATGCTCCTGTGCCTGCACAGAACAAAATCCACCCAAACATTTAGCACAGCAAAGGGCTCCGTATGGCCGAGGTGCGTACGGTGAATAATTGAAGTTTTATGTTCGAGTTACCTTGCTCTGCAGATCCTCCACTTTCACATCAATGTGGGTAAGCCCTAAAGAAGACCCAGTAACAATTTCTTCGAAGTGCAATGCATTCTTGACAAGCTCACGAAGAAGGTACACGAGTAGTTCATTGTAATCCTTCTTGAAAGTCATGTACTTCCTGAAGCTCTGCGAAAACATATCAAATTCTTGTCAGCCAATTGTCTCAGAGATCAACTACTGAATTTCAGAAATATATGTAAGAATTAGTAGACGTTCATTTAAAGGAGTAAGAAAATGATCGTTAAGGGACAAGACAAGGTCATGCATAATTACACAGTATACATTCACAGATTCGCTCAAACGGAGTAATTATCCTGGTTTCAAACATAAACTACAAGCATCGGCAACAGCTTGAAATGATGTCAAAAACAGCTCGGGCCTATGGGACTAGCAGACTGAACATCGGCAGAATTCATCTAGGAACAGTTACCCTGCCAACAGTCATTGATACTTTTGCGAAACAAAAAGCAGCCCAAGTATGTAGTAGATCCGAAAAAAAGGTATGCAGTAGATCCGAAAAAGTGTAGATAAAACAGCGGCCAGTGTTGTATTGACAAAATCACAAATATGAACATTCTTGACCGGAACAGACAATTAATAACAATAATGATTGAGAAAGGCCACAAATTATCGAGCCAATTCTAATGCGGCAGAATTAGTTTGTGCTGTAATATGAAAATGTTAATATAGATATAACTAGCATTCAGCAAGAACATCCAGAAGATACCAGAAAGAAAACACTAACAAAAGAGGACATGAAGCAGAGGATCTCTTTGAATACCTTTTGCAGAGCTTTCTGCACCCCAAACTTTTGGGTTGAAATGAATGAATCAAGCAGGACGCGAATGGCCATGTCCACATCTTCTTGTGTGACATGCTGCCTGAGGTGCATTTTAGCATGTGCTTCTGACATCCGTATCATTGATTCTATGTGCCTCACAGCTATAGGCACTCCTTGTCCGTGCTAGATGGGCACAGTGAAAGAGAGGATAGATCATATTAAATCATTAACACATGAGACCCATTTATCAAAAGCCTCTAATAGATAACCATACCGAAGATTCTCTTCGCAGTTCAGCATAAACATGTGTGAGCTTATCCATATCAGCATCATGCAACCTTGGGAATACATTCAGCTTGGCATAAGTTATGTACTTCTTTAGAAGATCTTGGGGTAGTATCTGAAAAAGAAATGACAAAAGTTACGGATTAAGAAGCAGGACAATAAGTTCAAAGAAATCGAGACGCAACTAGGCATTAGACCAATTAGGATCTAAATATCAGACCTCAGGATCAACAGGCCTGGCAGACGCTTGATTGTCTTCATTGGATTCGCTTACAGGT
This sequence comes from Myrica gale, assembly GCA_963930655.1. NCBI lineage: Eukaryota > Viridiplantae > Streptophyta > Magnoliopsida > Fagales > Myricaceae > Myrica > Myrica gale. Next base: position 6,382,140 of record OZ005606.1, on the reverse strand, counting down.
TTGTCATCGATGTGGCCACCCTTGGGTTGCGACTTAAAATGGCTATCGACTACAAAGTTTGCAAGCATCTCATCGGTGACAGGGTCCACAACATCCTGCGATTTTTCAATTTTGTTCCTGTTAAGGCCATCCAGTAACTAGAACCAATGCAAATAAAGATTGAGTTCGCAGAAATATACCTTTACAACACAAAGGATGTCAAAACGAGAAATGATGGGATCCGTCAGCTCAACATTTTGTGAAAGTGTTTTCGAGGAATCATATCTGGAAAACAGGCACATTAGTTATCAGGCACTAAATTCAAAATGCCATGTTGGTGACAATAGAAGTGTAAAGGAAACTAAGAGAGTGGGGTTGGAAAGGGAGAGAACTAATGGATGCCCTTTAGCATTTGAAACATGTTCAACAGAAAAAACCCTGAAAGAAAAATTTCAGGCATTTTAAGACTTTCTACATGTCCATCTGATAGGCGCTGGGACTTTTATATGATTCTCAGGATGAGTCCTGGTGCAAAATCATAGTGCCAATGCAACTTCCTCCCTAATGGCACTAGCCATCTGATATTGATTTATCCATGGTCATACCTTCCTCCAATAGGATTTGCTGCAGCAATAACAGAACATCGTGCCTGAAGAGAAGTCACAATTCCAGCCTTTGATATACTAATACTCTGCTGCTCCATTGCCTCATGAATACTCACCCTGGTCAAGAATGAAAACTTCAATACTGTAATGTGAAAATTTTTGCTCCGTTCAGAGAGAGGGGTTCACAAATTATATTCTTTATTTATAAACTTGTTTTTGCTTACCTGTCCTGATCATTCATCTTGTCAAACTCATCAATAAGGCAGATTCCTTTGTCAGCAAGAACAAGGGCCCCTCCTTCAAGGGTCCACTCCCTTGTGACTGGGTCCTTGTGCACTGCCGCTGTGAGCCCCACAGCTGAAGCTCCTTTACCAGTAGTATACACGGCCCTCTGCCCAGTCTTTTCCACATACCTATTTAAGAATCATTGAGAAGTCAGATCATGGCTACAAAAGCAATATAGCTTCTTTGAAATGGATCAGAGTAGTTCTCACTTCAGAAATTGTGACTTGGCCGTGCCTGGATCTCCTAGGAGAAGTACATTTATGTCCCCTCGCAATCGGTGTTTCCCTTCAACATTTTTCTCTTGGCCTCCAAACATAGCTAGAGCTATTGCAGTTTTTATATCTTCATGGCCATAGATTGAGGGGGCAATGGACTTGCTAATCTGCATGCAATTTCATAGCAACCTTAGAATGGGTATCCCATTATGCTGAAAGACATAGGTAGGAAAATAAATCAGGTCAGTAAAAAACCCTTTCTCCTATTCTGGGGTCTTTAGCCAACTTTTCTATCTCTTCTTTGTCCTCCTGTGTAAGCTTGTAAGCAGAAAAGAGGTCTTGCTTCTTTGTAACGTAGTTTGCTTCAACAACAGTGGCAAATACAGGGAACCCATTTTTTGTATTCAAAGATAAGTCAAAATTGTTTGTATAGATGCCCGTGACCTCCTGCAATTAACCACATGCAACATAAGGCTGAAAATTAGGAAGTATTCGCCAGCCAAAGTAACGAGCAAAAAACGAGCCTAAGAAGTGGACTTTACAATCTCTTCCCCTGGGCGGGCACAGTCAATTAGATCATTCAACAGTATGACTTCCTTGTATCTAGGAAGCCGACCTGCAGGCACAATTCCAGGGCTTTCTTGGAGTGTAAGCTTTTGGTAATTCCTGTATATTGTCTGCAGCAAGTCACAGAAAGATACACATATGAGTTCCAATTTATGTTTAGTTGAGGATTTACCTTGTTTTTCATTATTAGGGACCCAAGAGAACAAAATGCTCAACTCAACCGAGTATTTTGAACCTGTTCAGCTAGTTTCTGAGCACTTTCACAAAATCATAATCATATTTTTATAAAACACAAGGAAGTAATTTTCTTTTAGGTGAATTGTCACCAAAATAAAAATCACAGACAAAATAAAGATCTAGAAAATCCACCTGTTCAACATTGACAGTGAATGGTCCTTTTGATTGGCATTCTGGGCATGAACCAACCTTCACTTCTGAGTAGGAGTTCTGAAAGAAAGGCCCCAAGATTGTCCCACATTTGGTGCAATCATATTTTACCTGCTGTAACTGGGGGAAGACCCCAGAGCGTCGGGTCACAACTCCCCCAATACGAATCATGGTATTCAAATGAATTTGCCTGCAAATCAGCAAACAGAGGTAAAGTTAACATCAAACTTCTGTCAGTGGCTAAAAGAAAGAAAAAGAAAGATAAGAAAAGAAGCCATTTTTAATCATTACCTAATATTCCGAATCTGATCGTAAACAGGTAAGTTGGTAACACGGACATAGATCTTTTGATGGATATTTTTGTAGTTTGGATGTAGATCAAAGACAACACTCTTGGCAACTTCTTCCATAACTTCTAGGACGGATTGTGGCGCATCAGCCAGCCAGATGGCAATATTGGGATGAATGTAGATGAACTGTTTGTAATCAATCTCCAAGCTACACTTATTAGCTGCAAGAGAATATATAAAACAGGATAAGGGTTTGATGAGTGAAGGCATTATGTAGCTTACACCACATGCTGAATGTGTAAGGAACTAGGTGAAAGCTGAGCATGACGGATAATTAGCTGCAAGAGCATATAGAAATCAGGACAAGGGCTTGATGAGTGAAGGCATTTTGTAGCTTACACCATATGCTGAATGTGTAAGGCACTAGGTGAAAGCTGAGCATGACGGATACTTTACCTGACACCATCTCATTTATAAGCTGTACATATTCGAAGCTCCCATGATCGTTCTTCGGATTCACATATGTGAGTAGAAAATCCTTGAATTTTTTTGATATAAAGCGCCGCACTTCATCCCTAGTAACCCACTCTCTCAACGTTCCTTGAACTCGATACATCTCAAATTCGGTTTCATCATCTTCATCCTACAATAAACAACACTGATAATAAGAAAATGACCAACGGTGTAAAGCACACTTTCAGGTGGAAGGTAATCATTGCTTTGAGAAAACCAATAGAGTGAAGTGAAGAGAGCTCAAGACCTCATAGGGGTCATCGTCGGTCTGATCAGTCATGGGCACATCCTCTCTCGAGTGTCCCCTCTGAGATCTGCCAGGTGAACTTTGAGTTCCGTCGGCTTCATCATAGTTCCTTGGTGCAGTAGCTCTAGCCCTCTTCGAATGCCTGTAGTTATCATCATCGGTATCTGTAACCAAAATGTGAAAGTTCATAGTCCTAAACTAGGAAGGCAGAATTCAGCTACCATGAGTGTTTAGCTCCATTTTCACAAGTCAAAGCTCCTGCACTGCATTTACATGCATGTGGCATTTGGTTTTTTCCTTTTCTCAAAACTTGGTAGCATTAATATCTACAGTATGGTTATGCTCTATTTACTCAGAATAGTGATTTACGTTAACTACCAGTACCCAGCTCAACTACAGGCACAAGTCCAATAATGGTTTCGTAAGTGTAGCCATGGTTTCTTGTCTAGATGGCTGGGGTCCTTTTTTTCAGACAAAGGGAGAGCAGAACTATCCCTGCGGGTTGGGAGAATCGACCTGGGACCAGCCCTCTTCAAAGGGAGGCGTGCCACCTGAGCCAAGGCTCAGTACGGGTTTGGATTCATTTGTCCGCAAATCTGAGAATTTTTCTCAGAAAGAATAAAAACATAACGAACATACATGACAATATCAATGGCATACACACTTTCCTGAGTTTATAGCATAATCTGTACACATACACACTTTCATGAGTTTATGCTAGGGAGATAGTACAGCAGAATCTGCGAAATTAAACAGGGACCAAATAATATAGTAAAATGTACCCTGGTCATGGAGAAGCTGGGGCAGCTTGCGGTTGGTGTTGCGGCCCTCGCGGGCGTCGAGCTCCAATTCAGCAGCCCTGCGATCCCGCATGATCTGATCCAAATCCCTATTGTCCTCCAAAGAGTCATCCAGCCCCACCGACTCGTACTGGTCATGCTCATTCATTCTCCGATAATCACTGCGGTTATTTTTCAGATTTTCAGAAAACATGTTCACAGACAAATTGAAACCCAAACAGAATGAGTAGTGACTACTGAGAACTAGAGGGAATTAGACAGGAAAATGGAAGAGCGAACTGACTCCATGAAAGTGTCGTTGAACAGATCCTCTCCGTCTTCCTCCTCCTCTACCTCTTCGGGCTCGTCGCGGATAATATGGGAATCGACGGCGGCCTCCTCATCGTCGGTGAAGTTATCGGTGGTGCGCGGAAGCTGATCGCTGTTGAAGCCTGTGGAGGTCGGCGATTCCGGGGTTGAAGAAGGCCCTTCTCCTTCTCCTGCCATTTTCTCTCGGCGCCTGAACGTTGATTGAGTCCGGTAACGGCGTTTTTCTGCTTTCACAGTGAGAGAGCCTTCTTCCCATCTATCACCTTAAGGCACCCAACGTGGCAGTCAGGACCCACCCGCTTCACTCGTCCGGATCGGATCGTTCTCTTTTGGCGGGAAATGTTGGCGCCAGTTTCATGGCGCTTTACACACGTGGCCTCCACCAACTTAACTGGTAAGTGGTAAGGGATTAATGCGTTTGATATACTTCTAAAATTGTTTATATATAATATCTTTTTTCAGTCAAATTATTATATTTTATTATAATAAATATAAAAAATTCATTCAAATAATATATCTTCACATTTTTTATTAATTTTAATACTCTAAAATTTTAACACTTAAACATACAAAAATGTTCCGAATTTGGACCGGATATTTAAACCTAATCAGGCTGAGTTTTATAGGTTCGAGCTTTACTGGGCTTGGTTAACTAGCGGGTCATGACTTGCAATAATTAATTATAAGGGATATATATATAAAATTCATTATTGTCCTTAGTTTAAAAATCAAATAAGAGCCTTCACTTTAAAATTCTTCGCATTTGAAGAGTTAAAGAGGTACTAAAGTCTTTATGAATTTTAAATTTTATAACCAAATTTGATATACTTAAAAATTTAAAAATTTAATTGATTTTTGTGCAAATTACATAGACCAACTTTATACTTATCCCTATTTTTAGACGGAAAATTATAAACCTAAACATATTAATTAGTTGTACAATACTTCTTCTTGATTCCTACTTTCAATATTTTTCTCTATTCACTGCTCTGACTATAGTATCGAGGGTTGAGTAATGTTTTCAAGAAGATGAAGACTCCAATTAAATAACCCCCAACTTAATTTCTAAATTGATTATAAAATAGTTCTGTATATGTAAATATCGGTCCAAGCAACACACTAGAAAGCTTTACGAGCTGAAAGAAATGCACGCCCAACAAAAATTCCGAACCAGGAATTTCGCTGGAATCAGCAGAAAATTATGGTTCCTATTATTTATTATTATTATTAGGGGTAATTGCACTTATCACACTCAAATTATCATGTTTTTTTTACTTTGCACATTAAAGTACCACTTTTATCACATTTCATCCTCAAACTACAATGTCCTAACAGTTTGTATCATCCGTCCATAATTTCTAGCAATTTAGACGGAAAATCAATCATGTGCATCTTAGGTGATTTTTTCTCGCATGATCTTTCCATTTTGCCCCTTCGTTTGAGGTGCAAAATGAAAAAAAAAAATTAGTTAGAGAGTGCAAAGTGAAAAAATATGGTAGTTTGATGGTGATAAATATAATTATCATTTTGGCAAAAAGAAAAGACGAAATGAGAAAAAGTCACATGAGACGCATGTGATTGATTTTAAGTTTTACTTAATACTGACGGAGGGTGCAAACTGTTGGGACATGATAAATATGGTAGTTTGAGCCTTGAGGTTGATAATTGTAATTTTCCTTATTTTTATTTAAAAGTTACATGGGTCAAAACTCGATAACCCCTTTAGACATAACCGTCCCTCTCCCCGATATCTATCTCTCTAACTGGAGACGCTACAAAATTGTTAGAGAAGACGGCTAGCGTCGTATTTTAAGAAGTGAAGTGAGAGTTTGATACATGGATGTTGGGACGGTATAGATACTACCAGTAGTAGAAAACCCAGCGAGTCTGTGTTAGCCTCTAACTCATGTAGCCAATCACAACATATTTGGTGAAACCATAAAACTAAAGCAAGAAAATACGAAAAAAAGAAGAGAAAAGGGATCTGTAGTTCTCATAGGCATGAAAGAAACAGATATGGCTGTCCGAATTTTATTCCTTAAAAAAAATTATACGCTAGCATTACAGCCTGTTGTGCAAGCTACAATTTAAATAGTTTATTAGTCTAAAACAGCAATTCAGGGAAGCCCAGTTCGTCATAGAAGACAGAAAATGGGCCGATCGAAGCACGCAGTCTATGATCCCTCCTTCTGTCCATTTAATTTTGGGTCAAATCCATCTGTAGGCTATTAGATTTAGAGGAACAGGCGACGAATTTATCGAGAAATCGAAATCTTCTCTTGGTACAATAAATAGTATAGTACGTTGGAGTTTCTTTAAAGGCTTCTCTCCAGCATGTCCTGGTACCTCTTGAAGGAGTCCAGCTTTTGCAACCGCATCTGTTTGTGGAACCTCAGAATGAACAGGTCCGCAACATGATCGATCTCATCTTCCAGGCTGAAATTCTCCCCTTCCTCCTTGGAATTCCTCATCAGATCAATGACGGAGCCACCCGGATCCTCAAAGTCAATATCATCTTGATCAAACAACGAGTGCCTCAGATCTGGGTATTTATCGTTGTCGTCATCTTCGTCAGCCTCCGACTTCTCGACCATCCGGGCTTGACTCGAGCTCGAATGCGAATCGTGTGTCATGGCATTGTAGAGAACAATGGCCTTGCTCTCGTCACCTCCCTCTTCTTCGTTTTCCTTTTCATGCGTCCCAAGAAGTCTATGGAGCTTGTGGGAGACCGAAGCCATTATGAGCTTCTTGTTCTTCAACAAGGAGAACATTATAAGGCGAGCTTTGACTGCGCTGGTTTTGTTCCTGATGGCCATCGACTTGGCTTTGGCAATAGAACTCAACACAGAGATAATACGCTTGAGAAAGAGAGAAGCTTTGCTCTTCATTCTTAACGTAAGCTTAAGATTGTCAGAGAAACCCACGGAAATAAAAAGGAAAAGAAGAGCTAGAGAAGCTTTCGAAACAAAACGGACGATATCTATAAAACACTCAAGCTCAGGTTTCGAGCGTTACTGCATTAGACAATAGAGCTAGCAGGCTGTAAAAGCAGCTTTGGCATGAAGGAATACCGAAGCCCTCGAAGGGTTTATATAGAATGCAAAAAGCCACTGCTTTTGTCACGAAACTCAGAAAAAAAAATACTACTGCTGCTTTTGTTTCGAGGGAAAAGTGGGGGCACGTACGTAAGTTTGAGTTGAAGTCTGAGTAAAGAGAGAGCCTCTGAACTAAGCATTCCTTCGCATACCAAGCCACGTGGTATAAGCATATTGGATTGACTCGACAAAGCAGTCTCACCCCTCGAGAAATCCTGAGGGTTAACTCATTGGGTACACAGCAAATACTTGATTGTCAAATGGCAATAATATCCTCACACTACGTGCTAGAAAGATGCTTCAGAGAACCAGAGGTGGCAAGCGGCACATTTCTTTTTTGCTTTTGTTTTATGTTTTTTAACAGGAAATGGAAAACTCTTAAAAGGACTTTAGACGGTGAAAGCTGAAGTCCGGTGAAAAGTGATGGAAAAAGCATGCAGGGATTTGCCGCGTCATTTCAGGGTTTGTATAGCTGTGAATCATAATAAGCAAGCCTTCTAAACCTCGAGAACATCTGAACGAACACCTCCTTTCTCAGCAATGTAGGAAATGCACGATGCGTCGCGTAAAAGGAGATTCAGTCGTGCAGGAAAAACACAATTCACAAAGGTCATGTACCCTAGTTGCTGTATTTTAAAGTAGCTTTTTCTACCAGCAGGCTGCTGCATGGGCTGGTGGTGATCTATATCCCTTTTTTCTTTTTGAAAAACTTAGGCACATTGGTTTTGTTCCTAGCTAGCTGGATAGATATATTCAGAGGAGGAAGGAATATATATGAAAAAAAAACGTATAGAAATGCCACGAGAGCATGCAGCTTCGAAGATAGTTCCCAGAGTGGTCTAAACTGCAAAGAAGCATCAAGCTACCCAAGGTCGAAGGGAATAGTGTTGGTGTTCTGAATATCACCGGCACTGGTTGGGCCTGTGCAGCTTGGTCCTTTTCGGGGAAGAAAGAAAAAGAGAATAATTTAGGTACAACTTTTCTTATTTTATTTTTCTCAGGGAAAAGTCCGAACCTTAGAGACTTTTTAGTTGTCACTCACTAAAGGAGGACGTCTTGCTTTGTTAGTTTGCCTAAAAATAACACATGTTGGTCTTGTTTACTACTTATTTTCTCCTTTAGGAGTTAATGGCATGAAAAGGGTTGTAAAGCAAAGCACTTGAAAAGCAAGTAACCGCGGCACTATGTGACTATTTCCAGTTCCACCCCTTGTGTTTACAAAATCCTGCACATATCTCTCATCTCTGTGGTTCATCTTACATCCCGTTTGACATTTTGGTAATTTTAATTTAAAAGATCCTGATGCGCATGCATGAAAGATGTGCATGTTTGCGTTCAAAAATGAAAGAGGTGCTTGTCTACGAATATTAAATTACCCTGCAAAAACTGGAAACAAAATCTTCTGCAAGAGATGGGGGTAATTGGCGATGTCTAATAATTATCGTTCTATTTTTTAACATAGTTGACAAGGTCTTTCTAAGCATCCTAAGCAGATGGAAGACAATAAAATCAACTACAGATGAATTCTTGGAGCGGGCTTCCAGCCAAATAAATCATTTTTTATTAAGGAGGAGAAACTCAATCCAATAGTCTATCAGGGTGGACCCAACTAATAGACCGGTGCCACCTCTCAAGCTACACAGGTCAGATCAATTTGATTTTTTTTTTTATCAAAAGTAGTCCCAAAAATTATTTGCACAAATAATTCGAATTTAAAATTTCAAAAGAATATGTTCATTTCTTATATTTTTTCAGGATTTAAATACATTCACAAAACTACCACAGAACATAATCATAATTCAAACACAAACACTAGGTACACAATCTCCAACAACTTTTTACTTTTTTTTTTCAACATAAATTTTATCTCTATACTTTTTACATAACTCCAATAATTTTTTTATTAAACAATTACATGAAATCATTTCTCTCTCCACTTTACACAAACACCAATAAAACACTATTCAACATAAATATTCACAACTTCTCTAAAATTCTACATTTTTACTCAAACCGAACATATAGTTCCTAGACTTCACATCTTGACCACCAACTCTAATCCCTTGGTGATCTCCATAGAGCGAATTGATGTAATTGTTCCGTTTCTGGCATATACAGGAATTGGAATCGGAAGTCATTTTTGACAATTTCTGAAACTGAAACTTATAGCAGAATTATCGAAATTTTCGGTTCCGATTTTTTTTAAAATAAAATAAAAATAGTGCTCAAAAGAAAGTATAACATGAAATTTGATTAAATGTTTATTTTATAATCTATATTTTGGATGAATATTTTATTTTTAATTTATGATGAATAATTATAAAATATTGAAATTTTTCGGTTTCATTTTTTATATAATAAAATATAGGGCTAAAAATAAAGTACAACACGTGAAATTTGTTTGAATGTTTATTTTATAATATATATTTTGGATGAATATTTACCTATGATGAATAAAAAAATTTCCAAAAATTTGGTCAATAAAATATTTTTGATTGATTAGTTAAAAAAAATACGTTCAAAAAAAGCTCACGTGCCAAACCGAACAAAAAAAATTGCGTAATTGAACCGGAATTCCATGCACCCTGAGCATTACTCAGGTCCACCGGGAGTACCGTGACAGAACTTTTGTCTGTTTTCTTGATGGGACACAATGCGTTTAACTTTTGTTTTCCTAAAGACTGCGTTTATGATTGGTCTAATGGGGCATGACTTCCTTTATCAGTAGCTGTCTCCACAAGTTTAGTTGAATTAGTGAAAGAAAGAAAACAAACGAGTGCTGCGCAAGTTTTCAACATTTCTCACCTTTACGACTGGGTTAAATGATAATTGCATGCATTCTTGAATTCCTGGTTCAAAAGAGAGAGTAGTCCGAGTCTTCCATGTGAATGATTTAAGTTGATCATCATCTTCTACAGAACCTTCTTCTGCGTCAAGGAATATGAATTTGAACAAATGATATATCATGACCAAGATTTTATGTTTCCTTTGGGAATTGGGTTATTGCAATTCCAGTTCCGACTTCCGGGTAGGATTAATTCAAAGGGAAAACTCGATGTTCCTCAGCAAAAGAAGACACACGAAGCACACAAAGGTGCCAATTCTGCTCGCCCAAACGAACTCCCAGGTCCACATTTAAGGCTTCCTTGATATTCTGAGAAACTAGAAGTGAGACACAGGGAGACCTACTAGTCTTTCACTGCCGTTCTCTCCTTAATCTCGAGGCTAATAGGCCCTAGCAGACTGCTTACTATAAGCGGGAATATGTTAATATCAACATAGTACCATTAGAAAACAGGGTACATTGTAGCTTCAAAATACAAACAGGTATAATTCCATATATATGTAAGCTTCATGCGACATAGACATAGCGGAATTTAGATAGACATAACTCCAGCTATAATTGCTCACATTTTTGTCTTTGTACTGCAAAAGAAAAGACACTTGAGTAATAAGATTCTTCTAGCATGTTCCTTAGCTATGTTAACATTTATAGAATACACAAACCTTTATTTTTATAGGTTAAACTAGGGATCCATGATCAGAATTCTAATGCAGTTATTCCTCCTATAAGGAATGAGATTTTATTTAAAATTTAAATATTCAAAACTAGTTCAAAACACCCCTAATTTAAATTCAAAACTTTATACCCTAGATATGTGGTCACCTTACAATATCAGGATATATAGTTACCTAAGAAGTTTGAACTAGAAGTTGAACTACACTAAACTGTCACAAGCCCGCACGAGCCAAGCTCAGCTAGCAGTTCACTAATATGGGAAGATGTCTCCTCCTCTCCTGTCCTATCTTGGATGCGTCAGCTTCAACCGTCCCAATTTGTCCGACCCCGGAGTATCCGTACTGGTTAGGTGAAAGCGTGTAACCATAACCCATCTACTCCGGCTTGTACCAGTATGTCACCGGAATTTGTGCAGACGGGAAAGAATGATATGGATGGTAACGCATTCCATGCTCCCGGGCAGGAGGCAAGTGAGGTAGCAGGGATGCTGGGGTTGTAGGGCAGGGCCCTGGTATCCAATGGTATTTCTTGGGAGAAGGCATGGTAAGTCTGGGTGAAGGTGAGAGAACATCATCCAGTGATGGGTATGATATGTCTCGTGACAGCTGATTTTCCGCTTCCAGAGTAGGATAATGAACTTCTCTGTCACTGGCAAAGTGGATTCCAGATGACGAGTTCACTTTCACATACTCTGTTTCAACCTTCTTCTTCTCAGATTTCCCATCATTCACCTTGCAAGAGAAATTCAAGACCCCATTAGGCTTTCCGTCGCTTGTTCTGACTTGGTAACTCAAAAACCTCACAGCTCCGTTGAACTCTCCATCAATCAAGTCTTTGAATACTGGAACTTGGACTTTACCAATGATTCTGTTACCCAAACCGATTACGTCACTGCGAAGATCAAATTTCAGAAAAAGATGCTGCTTGCAGTGATCTTCAAGAAGCGGGACCTCCTTAAGATCAAAGTGAATCACGTGATTCCACTCAGGGTTCCCATCTCCAACTCTGTCGACTGGAGTTTTTTGACGCTGCAGGAGTTCTTGCTCCGGCTTTTTCTTCGATTCATCATTGAAAGGGAGACGACGGCATAGGCGGATAGCCTCCGGAAGAAATTGAAGCATTTGAGATCTCTAGCCGAGATCACCTTCAATTCTATAGAGCTATAATCCATGATATAGCTCTGTATTGATTCTATCTCGTCTCTGTCCAACTCAGTTTTTCTTCCAGACGAGGGCGGTGGAAAGTGCCCCTTTTGGCTAAAGCCTTGCACAATTGAAGATAGTAAACGAAGGGTAGAATAGCTTAGGAATCCAAATGAGGCCAGCTGCATGAAGTAGGGCACACATAAAATGCGGTGGGCGATACGCACCATTGAGTCATTGACCACGTTAGTACCTGCTACGTATAGCAAGCGACAAAGCACTCCGGGTGGGTTTGTTTCGTAAAATTTTAGGTATTGGAGTTAATGAAAAATTGAGGAGAGAAAATAAAAAAGTTAATAAAAAATGTATGAAAATTGATGAAAAATGAGGAGAGAGAATTTTGTAATGATAATAAAATTTTAGAGTGTTAAAATTTTGTTAAGAAAATAAAGCGTTTCTTGGTCAAAGTCTCGAAAGATAACGAAGTAGTTGGGCGTTCACACACGACTCCAAAAAGAGCCGCCCGACGCACAGGGTATCGCGAATTTCTTTTTTCACCTCTTTCTATTGGAAATTTCAGAGATGGAGAGAGCCTAACCAATGGCGGTTCTGGTACTGGGCTCCCTTAGCTTTTCAGCAGAACAGCTAATTCACTACGAATATTGACCAGTCATTTGTTCAGATGTGCTTCAACTAGTGTCCAATTTACTAGAAACAGGTCATGTATTCGACCTTCTGATTAGAAACCTCTGTTACCGTTTATAGAGCATAAAAAGGCAAAGCACTGCACAGAACAACAATCCAAGGTTTTGTGCATAATTATCGAATGTTCAGATGCAGATAAAAAGGGTATAAACTAATAGATCCAGAATTTCAAACAGGATTGGAAAATGTTGATTTTTTTTTTTCCCTTTCGCAGCATGATCTACAATACTACAATAGATCCTGCACTGCTAAAAGGCTAGCTTGGACCCACTAAAACTGCAGTTAGCCCTTCAGCAGCAACAACCCTGCATCTCCTACTACTTATCTTGAATCGCCTTTGCTGTATTCTTTCTCTGAAAGAAGTAATCAATGATTATATCTACTAGAAAAGACAGTTCTAAAGGAATCCTTAATGCTTCCAATGCCTATTGGAATCAAAACGAGAAACTTACAAACTTCGGTCAGATAAAAGCCAGATTTATCCTTGTAAAATTCTGGGGAGAAAACAAAATAACCGTCAACAATCACGTGAGTGAGGCCTGTGAAAGCCCCACCAGCACGAGAGCTATCGGTCAGTCTTGGACATGGCAGAACTCCCTACTTTGAGAAGAAAAAGGCATGTTAACTCAATTAGGCACCCCAAAGCTATCCCTACTTCTCCAGGTGAGAAATATTTAGATTCTAAAATAAAATAAAATGCCAACACACGCACAAAAGGGAAATTATATCATCAGGAACTGTACCTAACGGAAACGGGCCAAACGGCCGATTTTCCATCGCGAATGAATAGACAATTTCCAGAGGCCAGTCTACAAGCATCCTCTTACCCATACGATTTTTCGACACTCAAGCTTATTACAGTTTCAGCATTTGCACACCTTCATCTTAGTTCATGGAAAAGGTGCGGAGTATATTTAACTCATGTATTTTTGAATTTCCAAATACCACAAACCTTACATTTCCAAGAAAATTGAAATTACAGGGTGATGCATGCCTTTGAGAAATATTAAGATGCATCCTGTGCTCCATCAATGAGTTAACTGGTAACCCTGACATATCGGTAAAGTAACAGCTGGCTAATTGACTAAATCAATCATAGCGAAAGTAATTTGTCAAAACTACGGAAAGCTTTGCTCTGAAAAAAAAACACACAATGTATACTATTTTGCTGACTACAATCCTCGAGTCAGGCTTCTGAATCATAAGCGCCTTACTTGACCCAAAATAATTATTAAGAAAAAGAATAGGATTTGCATAATCCAAATTCTGAAACTACAGAAAACCTTAAAGAAGGATGGATGTCAACCTCAGCGAACTTTTGTCTTTTTCTGGCCTTGGACCTGGACCTGGACTGCAGCACAGATCTTCTTCCAACAACGGATGCTAATGAGCGTCGGTATCACAACCCAAGAGGCGTTTGCTCCCACATAGTACGCATAGTAGTAATATGAGCTTGCAGCAAAGTTATCACCTTCCAAGTATGAAGTAATGAAATACACTGCAGTTCCGTAGAGTTGGCCTAAAGAAATGGCAAACTGAAGTATATAGCTATATGACTTTCCCATAGCTATTGCATACCTGCCAGATGTAAGCAAACATGGCACAAGAAGGATATCAAAGGACTGGAAAACCATGATTATTAAACCTAGATTCAGAAGAGGAATACAGACAACAAGACCAGATATGGAGATTACACTCTATTCTTCCACTTTCATTCATTAATTCATTCCCGTTGGTAAGATTATATTAGATACTTCAAACTTACACTAAGCCTGAGAATTTAGAACACATAAGAAAAAAGATAAATCTGGACCCTAGGCTGGATAGGGCCTAAATAGCAACCTAACAAATTTTTGGGTAGTGGGAAGCTCTCGAGATAAACAATGACCATTTGTATACTGATAGAAACTATCATGTACAAATCTAAGTCCGGGATCCAGCAAGATTGGAAATGTGGAATCTTTTTTTTTTTTTTTTTCACATCAAGATGTAAACTAGATCTTACACTGCCAAAATACAAGCTGGACCTTCTAAAACTGCAGTTAGCCCTTCAACGGCAACAACTCCTGCATCTCTCGCTGCATATCTGGAATCACCTTTGCTGTACTCTTTCCCTATATGTTTTGATCAGTAATTATGATCTACTAGAAACCTAACAGTTTGTGGCAATTAGAAAGAGAAACTTACAAACTTCAGCCAGATAAAAGCCAGTTTTATCCTTGTAAAATTCTGGAGAGAAAGCAAAATAACCCTCAAGAATCATGTGGGTGAGGCCTGTGAAAGCCCACCAACACATCAGCCATCTGTCGGTCTTGGATCTCTTGGGCGATCTCCCTGGTTTGAGAGGATAGGCATGTTATCTCAATTAGGCACACCAAAGCCATTGCCATCTCTCGATAGGAAAACATATTTAAACTTGATAAAAGCTAGAAAGAAAAAAAATGAAAAAGAGATCCATGCACCAACACGAAATTAGAATGACATTGAAAAGTCGTAAAAAAAGAAATATCTCAACAAATACACTTTCTTCCTTTGCTGGATTAAACTGTTAAGGAACAGAACCCAGCTGATCGTTGTGCAACTGACAATTTCCAGAGGCCAGCCAAGAAGCATTCCTGCTTGGTCTATTCTAAGAGCATCAAAGTTTGACGTTCTTTGACCCATATAATTGGTGGAACACGGGGCATAAAAGTTTTAGAGCATGCATGCCTTTTCTTAGCTCACGAGGAACTGAGATTCAAACTCTAGTTATTCTACTCTAATTCCAAATGGCGGGTGAAAACATGTTGACAGCACCGGTTAATTTTCCAAGATTGTAGGTTAGACCGAAAATTCTCACATGCTAGTGGCATGCGAGGTCACCACTGTCACTGAGACTCGCATGGGATGATTTAAAACGAATCGAAGAGGTCGGGAAGTAAGACCAGGAATAGTTGACAATAATTTTCAATCAGGTGTAATTGTTTCATTTGGGGGATTTCCCGCATTCGACATGATGTATTTTACATAATGAATATGGAACTAATCTATAGATCATCTCATACCACTACCGGGAGCAGGTAATGGAACAGTAGGAGACTATATCATCCATTCTCACTTCTACATGCCTCGTTGTTACTCATTTCAGACATCAGTTTGATCGAAAAGCTACCAACTTGAATAAAAAACTAGGAAATTGGAACACCAAAGCTCAGTATTTTCTTTCGAACAACTGGATCATGCTAAGCAGTAGAAATCAGGATCTGATTACAAGCCCTTCCAAACAATTCATTTCCAAAATTGGCACACAAATTATATTAAGGAAAGACATTAATCTAGTCGAACTAAGAAAAATCCGAATGGGGAACAAAGAAAGTTATGGATAAGTAAACTTATGGAAAATGAGAAGCGAACCGGAGAGGAGCCAGATGAGGGAGACGACGAGCAGGGAAGAGATGCCATAGACGCCGACAATGTTGGACTGCGAGAGTAAACAGGGGACAAATCCTGGAAGCTTTAGATCTCTGGGTACGTACGGGTGTTCCTCGACGGATCTCTCCATTTTCGCCTTCTACTCTCAGAAGTCAAAAGCTACATTTTAGTTTTTTTCATGTAAATAGTCTGGTCCGCTTTCTTGGTGATAGTGGGCCGGGCGTTTAAGAAGTGACAGACTGGAATTGAACAAACAGGCCCTCTTATATGGGCCGTAAGGCCTTGTTGGCTACTGCTTGAGCCCAAAAAAAAAAGAAAAAAAATCGTCATTTATGTAGTTTTTTTTGGTAATTCAACTGGTTTGATCCCCCGCTTATTCAGAAATCAAGTTATACAAGTATACTTGAATTAATATTAAAAAAAATAAAAAGAGATAAAAGAAAAAGTCATATTTACCCGTTGGTTACGGGAAAATAGAGGAGAAAAAACAAAATAGAAAAACAAAAGGTAGAACGTGTCATTGTCTTGACCAAAGATTATCCGGTACGTACACGTTGGGAGTTGCAAATGCGTCGCTGTCATGGAATTGCTTTTGACTCTCTTTTCTTCTGCATCAGCGACATCTTGCCTCTTTTATTTATTTATTTATTTTTTTTACTTTTGTAAAAAGACGAAAAATACAATAAAATAAAAGCTTACTACCATACACGTCCACTTGTCATACCACTTTTACGGACGGATAGGTTTACATGGTATCACATTGTACAAAAAGATATACACGGTATTTCTTTTACGTAAAAGTTAGATGTAAAAGTTAGTCGTTTCATCCCTCAGTATTTAACACACTAATTATAAATTGGTATATCGCTATATGAATCACGTCTGAAACGAATGAAATGATGCGATCGATCACTACACTAACTGGTCGACTGCTGTAAATTGTCTCTTTATAGCGGTCGGCCGGCTCTCATTCCGTTAGTGTGTTAACACCTGATGGACAGAAGGACTAACTTTTACCTAAAAGTGATACCATATTGACTTTTTATACAAAGTGATACGACGAACTTGTAAAAACCGTATAAACAAGGACTTGTAATGCTATTAAGCCTAATAAAACAGAGATTATTAGCGTAGATCGGACGTTGAGGCTTCAAGCATTGAGCGCTGGCTCCTTCTCTTTTATTAATTCAACGACTGGTAGTACTAGTAAGTGTCGGATTCGATTGAAAACGACGGACGACATCATTTGTAGTTCGTGACGACTGAAGAGCGTCCTCCTAAGCCACATGCACAGTGAGTGAGTGGGGAAGACAGAGAAAGAAGAAAGCTCCGGCAATTACTCCGATTACTAAGGTACGCAGGTGTCTACCTGTCTGTCCGTTCCTAGCATTGATAAATAAAGGCAAAAAGAAAGACACAGCGACATAAAAGAGAGAAAATCGGCCAGGTCCGACTTGTCCGGCGGAGAATTGCCTCGCCACGGGGGCAGTTGGCGGTTGCGCCCTCCTCTCTCTCAGCGCTCGCGCATTGTCTGCAATCATCCCTCGGACAAGACTTTCGGGCTCTTCAAGGTACCCTCCCGACCCTCGATCCGTACAACACATCTCAATAGTATTTGAAAAAGAGAAAAAAAAAACAGAAAAGAAAAGAGAGGAGAAGCTGCGGATAGAAGTACGAGGCTTTTTTTCTTCTTTTCTTTTTCCTTTTCACCCTTCGTGTTCTTATTAATTAATTTATCCTGTATTTATCAAAGATTACAATAATTCTGTTACTGTGAACGTATGGCAATTTGCCTGTGCAGATCGAGTGCGTACGTACGTGTGCAACATTGAAATGCGCAGGTGACACCCAGAGATTGATCCAGAATCTAGTTGTTGGGGAATAACGGCTATGATGCCGGGCAAAATGTTCGCGAATCCACTGCCTCCCCCGCTCTCCGACTCCAACAGATGTATCATGGATGATCCCAGTGGTTCCTCCCTGCGTGTTTATCAAGTTTGGAAAGGCAGCAATGTCAGCGCTTTATTTATCTTTCTCTTAGAGTTAGCTTCGTTTCCTAATGAAGCCAAAAAAAAAGAAAAGAAAAAAGCCAAAGCAACTGACTTTTAATTTTTCGAAATTGATTTTTCTTGCAGAAATTCTGCCTCGGAGGCAGACTTGTATTCGGTCCGGACATAAGGTCCATATTCATGACGCTGTTTATGATCGTGGTCCCAACAATCCTTTTTCTTGCTTTTGTTTGTCGGAGCCTTATTGGGGAATTCCACCATCATATGGGCTCTCTTGTTGTAGTCATAACCGTGGCCTTGGCTGTATATGTGAGTTCTTTGTTTCCTATTCATTCCGTGGCTTCTTGATTCATATTGCTACCGATACTCTATTTACATCTACATACATCTTTACAAACATATACGTATGTATATAGAATAATGTTGATGCAATTGTACAAGAGGATATAGAAAGAGACAAAAGAGACGAAAGAGAGGGAAACAAGTCTTTTCTAATCCATATTTCGATTCTTCAAATAATCAGGATCCCTTTTAGGCAAATATGGCTATGGAAGGGCTGACTGGAGCTCAAGGAGAATAAAACAGTTTGAATTTGTGGAATGATTACTTTTATACAGAAGTCGTAGGCAAGTGTATATCTGTTGGATGCGTCTGCTTAGCATCTTGTAAATATCTGCAATTGAGTTCACAATGTTTAATAAGAAAAGCTCTGTTTTGAAAGTTCTTCTGTACATCTTGCATGTTCTTTGCACCAATCAACTTTCATTAATAATTTTATCATCAATCAATTGCAGGTAGTAATTCTCCTCTTCGTTACTTCTGGAAGAGATCCTGGCATCATTCCTCGCAACTTACATCCTCCAGATCTGGAAGATGAAAGTGATGTCTCAAGAGTCTCTGCTGATTGGCCTGGAGGTCAAAGTAGTGCTTCAAGTTTACCACCCATGAAAGATGTGACAGTTAATGGCAAGGTAGTGAAGGTCAAGTATTGTCAAACATGCATGCTATATCGCCCACCTCGATGTTCTCATTGTTCTATTTGCAATAACTGCGTTGAGCGATTTGATCACCATTGCCCATGGGTCGGACAATGTATTGGGAAGGTATGATACTCCAAAAATCTGTAGCCTTGTTCGGTTGAATTGTAATTTGGCTGTCCTCATTTCATTTAGTTTCTAGAATGGCATTGGTAATTCAGTAATTGATTAAAAGGTACTGAAAATGATGATTTTACCCGAACTTCTAGTAATGTCTGCCGGATGTTTATTCTTGGATGCTACTCAGTCTATTAGATCTAGCTGTCCCAAGTTGCTTTTGCGTGAAGTTCTCACTTGAGAACTAGGAGCGCTTGCTCCTAAATGAGAACCTTAAAACCTAGAGTTTATGTTTGTTTATCTACAATTATCCTTAGTGTTCAGATACTAAAGCGTGCCTGCATTTTATATCTTCCTACACACTCCGATCTTTTTGTTTTTTTGGGTTCCACATGCCAACCTGTAACCTCCTGAGCTGGTATGTTCCTTCTTCATCTTCCCTGTCTGTTTCCATTTTTTTTTGTCACTCTTGTTTACCTCGTATCCCTTGGCATGCATAATAAATACCAGATGAAAGGGTGTTCACCCACAGGTCACAGGATCTCTGTTGTTGGCTTTTCTAAAGTGAACTACAGGTACTGCGGCACTTATAATTCAACCAGAGGAGGAAAAAAAAGGTTCAGATTACATGGATTTTCGCGGTACTTAGTTTTTTTGGATGCTTGTTTAAAACTGCATTTGATGAAGCAGATTTCAGTCATTCCCAAAAAGTATTCCAAGTGATTCACGATTTCTGACAGAGGAGATCAGTAGTTGTTTGGTAATAGTTATTCCTAATCAATCACGTGCAGCTATTATGTAATCACCTGTGCAGAAATTCCTCTATCACTGAATAATTGTGGCAGTGCAATCCAGTAGTCATATCCTTGTCGGGAGTTTCTCTGTCATGGAAATTAGTATTAATAGGGAAGGTGGCTTTATCAGAAGATCCCACTTATCCTGGTACTGGATGTAGTGGAAGAAGCCTCTTGCATAACTTTCCTCCTTGCCGAATGTCCAAATTAATTATCAGGATTTCATTCTAAAACTTGCTTGTAGGAACTAGAAGAGTCTCGCATGAGTTATCAGACTACTCTTAAGCTATTGCCTGCAAATTACTAATAGGGCGTGACCTGTAAGTGTTTCCTCCTCCTTCTTCTTCTTCTCCCCTTCCCCCCCTCCTCCCACTCCCCTTCCCCTTCCCCTGAGGGTGCAAGTGTTTTCTTCTGCTGCTACTTGCAGGCCACATGTACAAAAAATGTAATTACATTTCATTTCTGAGGTGGTTGTGTTAGAGTGTGCCTGATCTTTAGTTGTTTCCTCATCCTCTGGATTCTTTGTAGGGTACATATATGTATGTATAGTATAACATGCACATAAATAGTTGCATAGATACATACGCATTCATCAATTGAGATTAGTGGTGTAGCTTCTCTTCATACTGTGCTTGCTGTAATTCTTGGATGTTTGTGTACATGTATTATCTAGTGTTTTTTCGTTCTTCCTTTTAATGAGTTTGACACGGTGAATTTCTTATTCTACTCTGCTGGCTGTCATTGTAGGGTGTGTTACTGTGTTCTTACTCGTCACAGTCCTAACAAAGTTGAAGTGTTTTATTTACAGAGGAACTACAGATTCTTCTTCATGTTCGTGTCCTCCACGACCATGCTTTGCCTATATGTTTTTTCCTTCTGCTGGGTCAATCTTAGGAAAATAATTGATGCATACGATTGCAGCCTCTGGCGGGCTTTTCTGAAGTCCCCTGTTTCAGGAATCCTTGTTTTATACACATTCATAGCTGCTTGGTTTGTTGGAGGTCTTACCGCATTTCATATCTATTTAATTTTCACCAATCAGGTTTGTCTCCTCTTTACCCCTATGGCTGTTTATTGTTTCCAATGGTTTATTATTACCTTCATCATCATTATTATTAGTATTATTACTACATTATCAAGTTGTTACTTTAATTGTTGTTATTCTTATTGTTCTTAGTAAGCCTTGAATTGCACTTCTGCAGACAACATATGAGAATTTCCGGTACCGGTATGATGGAAAGATGAATCCTTATAACCGCGGTTGGATTCACAATATTATGGAGATATTCTTTTCTAAAATCCCCAGTTCTAAGAATAACTTCAGGGCAAAGGTCAAGGGGAATTCATATTCAGTGCCATTTGGCTGTGACATGAGCCCAGAAATGCATAAGACAAGCTTAGACATAGAGTCCGGAAAACGACAAACTGTTGCTGCTGAAGATTTTGAAGACATACAGAGTCAAATTGACAGTGTTGGTGGATTGGAAAGGTGTGGAACGCAGCCAAGACATGCAAACTGGGATCACAAAGCGAACTGGGAGATCTCACCTGATATCCGAGTGTTGGCTGCTGACTTTGCAACAGAACATGGTTCGACAGACAGACAGAAAGTACATAGAGGCCACAAAAGATAGCTTTTGTGGCCTCAAACTATTGTGGTGAGGCTAACATTCTCATCTGAGAGCCAACATTAAATTGCTACCGTGGCTGATTGAAATTGTGGAAGGTTGTTTCCCACTGTTCTTAATAGGAAGAAATACGCTGGGTTCAGTTAAAACTGGAAGAGGCACGTGTTGTACATCAAACTGCTTTCATTGATATTTGGGTTGAGCGTTTTGCGATAATGTAACTGTTTTCTTCTAGGAGTTTGGTTGGCCGTTGTTAATTCTTACTTAGCTGGATAAGTCAGCAACGATGCAGTAAAACGAAAACCCTCGTATTATAAAGTCTGGCTTAATTGAGATGTTTTCTGTTGTTAATAGCTTTAATTTTAGACCACTATGAAAAAGTTTGTTTATTTGCATGACGAAAAACCAGTCCCTGTTTCTTGGGGCTGGTGGGGTTCTACGATCGTTTTTTCTCTCTTTTTGTTCTTGCTTTCTTTTCATTCGAGGTCTAAGAGGCCTTCACTACAAACATCTGAGAAGCGAACTATCATGACCAAACTCACGGCAGATTAGGGATAATTAAAACACAACAATCAGGCCAAATTGCGTATGTAAAGCGCATTTATGTGATGTGGTAATCTTTTCTCCTATTACAAGGAAAGATGAACCTCCAACCCTGCCTCGGGGAATTCTGAATGTCATATCTCATATGTCATCCCAACCCTGACAAGCCGAGTATGTGGAATCGCTAGAACTTGCTCCTCTTTCCTAAAGTTTTTTTCTCAGGAAATTGTAAGCATTGTTGACGACTATCTTCTTGAGAAAGGACGATTCCTGTTTTGCCACCACTTCGACTTCTCCCAGGAGATAAACCACACCATTCTCGATGGCTTTGTGGACAAACTGCATCTCGCCTTCAACTCCCTGGATTGAACCAAAGACCATTCGGTTGGAAGAATTAGTTGAGTGAGCTGCATTGACTGACTTGATAGGCATAGACTCGGATTAAACGCGAGAAGGGTTAGGCTGTGGAAGTGATTCCTCAATGTGAACAGTTGATCCTCTTTCTTTTTCATCTTTGACCAACAGAGAGGAATGCTGGAGGTTCACTGGCTCTGCGTTTTGTTCAGTGGTTGTTCCCTCAAGCATGAAGTGCTCGTAGCGGATGAATTCATTCAATTCTTCCACTAGTTGCAGCTCAAATTCCTTTGGGTCTTCAATGGCATCATTATAGCCATACCTCACCACGCAGCGGAACATGTGATAGTCCCTTGGTTCCACTTGTCTAAACAGGAACCTCTCCTCCAGTGCAACCTTGCTAATTGGAAGAGATTAAACTCTAGATGTTGAAAGTGGTGTAGAGTGTGAGTTTGTAGGCTTATAAATAGAAGCCCCCTTGTAATGTTTTAAAATATAAGTGAGTTAACACAATTAATCCAATTGGGTGTTCCCCTAATGGATGTCTCACTTATCAAGTATAAAATTTTTATTTCTAACATGGTATCAGAGCAAGGTTTTCGACTTAGTTCGGTTATCTCCTGGCGACCATCCGGCTTAGTACCGGCAAATTTTCCGGCTCGGTATCGGCTTTCTCCCGGCTTAGTACCGGCGACCATCCGGCTTAGTACCGGCTTTTTCCGGCTCAGTACCGGCATCCTCCTGGCGCAGTACCGGCGACTTTCCAGCTTAGTACTGACAATCTTTGTAATTATTTTTGTAACTCCAAACTCAAGGTTTGTCGGTTTTTCCACCTTGAGTTTGCGGGGGAGTGTTGAAAGTGGTGTAGTCCCACATTGCTTAGCAATGTGGGGTGTGTGAGTTTGTAGGCTTATAAATAGAAGTCCCCTTGTAATGTTTTAAAATATAAGTGAGTTAACACAATTAATCTAATTGGATGTTCCCCTAATGGATGTCTCACTTATCAAGTATAAAATTTTTATTTCTAACACTAGAACAGAATGGATGGATGGAATATTGGAGATTGAAGGAGAAATGAAATAACAAACTGATGTACGTGTCCATATCATTTCGGTTAGAGACGAAGTGAGGAAATATGGGAGGAATGCCCTGTACTAGCTCCGAGTACAGAAGTCCCATTCCTAGTATCCTGTTTATACCTGGGTTGGAGGTCAATTGTTTCATGAAATCAGTAGAAACCTTGTTCCTGAGCTCAAACATGTACCTTTCCTTGTGCACATAGTGCCAGATCCCCATAATTGTAAGGACAAGAGCAAAGGCCAACGGAAGGAATCCCCCATCTTTAAACTTGTAAAAGACAGATGACATATAGACCCCCTCTATGGAAAAAAAGACCACAAAGAAGAGGGCAATCCACCATATGCTTGTCTTCCAGATAACTAGCATTATTAGAGTAACCATGCATGTTGTGATCACCATTACAGAAACCACAGCAATTCCTGCATTGGGTATAATTAAGAAAAGCTTGTCATATTTCCTCAATTCCTGCATTGGGTATAATTAGAAGTTTGCTCTAAAGCCTTGTCGAGCTTATCGTATGCGTTGCCGATCTTCTCAGTTGTCCTGAACGCCGCTGTGACTGCGACACAGGCAATCATGAGAATGTAGTTGGCCTCCGGTATGTAAACCTGACCTTCATACTTTGCAGAGGTATGAACAATCTTAACCCTTGGGAAACAACCTAGATTTTGCGACTGAGAGAATTGCAAATGTCCCAGATATCATAGCTTGGCTGGCAATAATGGCAGCAGCTACGGCCACAACGAATGTCGGCCAGTATATCGGGTCTGGATACCATTTAACTTATCAGGTGACTGCTCACAAGAAGAACTGCTCTCTACTCTTAAAGTCTGGAGCTATACACATGCTGCGAGAAAAAAGCTAACCTGGTATCGAGTCGTAGAATGTATTTGACAAGTTCTCTGGGAATTTCCTGAGGTATGTACTTGCCCACAATATGCAGTTACTATTGCAGGAAACGTCAGGCAAGAGAAACTAATCTGCAAGCATGGTTAAAAAAAATTTATTATAGCTATCATATTTTGTGCCAATCGACACTTTAACTTAGAACCTCCACTGCTCCACACCTGCTTTACTCTTAAACAAAACATGAGTTTTCAATTATAAAGCGTAAGATATTAAAGTGGCCAAACCGGATCTCAACGTCGGATCCCCCCAACAGAAGGATTAATCCAACGAGTTCTGACTCTGCCAAGAGTGCCGACGGTACATTTCGGAAGTGATTTTGACTCTCAAAACGAATAATATGATCGAACGAATCCATGAGCTTAAAGAAAAGGATTAAAAAAAGAGATTCCGGTATCTACTTGGACTGCTCGAACATTGAAGTGACCCAGATCAGCAAACATGGCCTCCGTCCCTGATTCACGATCACCGTGAGTCAATAGAGAAAACCACGGACAGACGGTAGAAACGGAAACAGCAATAAAATAGACACTGCGCAACTCACCCGTTATGCATAGGACAACTCCACCTAGGGAAATCCATCCTTTTTACCATTTCTCTTGAGATAACCAACGATGTATCCCGGATTGAAGGCACGTAATACACCGACGTCATATTTGAACAAAAACCACACCAAGATGAGGGGGGCAAATGAAAAGCCCACTTTATCGGTGCCAACTCGTTGAACAGAGAAGAGAACAATCAAGATTGCTACTGAAATCCCCACAACAGCATCTGGATGCGAGAGGTATTATGGTGAGAAAATGATGGATACAGAGAATATGCTTAAAGTATTATGAACTTTCATTTTTTTTCTTCTTTTTGAGAGCAGCAGTACTGCTCTAAACGTACCTGTGCCAAGTGACTTTATCCCACCCACCGCTGACAGAACTGCATGCAAAACCCATTTGTTAAACGTCAGGGAAGGCATGCGTATAATTTAGACTGTCACAGTTAATGAAGTTTGAAATTTGTGACCCCAACTGACCTGAAATGGATGGAGTAAGAACCCCGTCTCCAATTACCATGCATGTTCCCATGGTGGTGATAAGGAAAAGCAAAGCTTGAGCAGTTTTACTCAAGCTTCTCCCTGATCTTATAAGCCCGTCTCAGCTGGCTGGATGGTGTTTCGAGTCTGTAGTTGGATAGCTCCCTGTCGTTTAGAGAGAGAGAGGTGACATGAGAAAAGACGACGAGTAATAGAATAATAAGACATAATCATTATTAAAGATTCTAGTTAGAAGTAAGAGCAAACTTTGAAATTTAAAATTTAAAATTCTATTACTCGTCGTCTTTTCTCATGTCACCTCTCTCTCTAATCTCTTTCTCTCTTTAGTGTCGACCTCCTCATAGCCCCCAGTATTTCTCCCCGCCTCTTTTATTCTCTGATGTTCCTAACTATGTAATATGTATCATCATCCTGATAATTAACCATAAAAGCAGGGGTGGTAAGGGAGAACACTAGCAAAATATGGGCCTTTTACTGATTTTCCTTTTCTGGTAAAAAGGCGTGGAAGAAATCCATAGACATTGTGTGCAAAACTCAAAATATCGGGAATTTTTTGTAACCATCCAAAATTTTTGAATGCAAATATAATTAATTCAAAATTTTTGGTTAACAAAATAATAACAATAAATTTAAAATCATTTTATTAAATTATTAATTTTCTTAAAATTCTAGTATACCTTAATTTTCATAATATTCTCAAATTTTGATTTTACTATACACTACCAAGTATTTTTGTCTAGTGATTTAAAGTGGTCACAATCTTGAAGTACCAAGTTAATAAAATAGTTCATGAAGTATGACTTTCAACTAACACGTATAATGCTTATGTGTCATCTATATGCCACGTCAATAACATTCACGCATTTACACCTGTTTTTTTTTTCTAAAGAAAAAAACTTGCGCTTAAACCTTCTCTTCGTCGACAACCAGCTAGCACCCCAACTAATTTCCCCAACTTCCCGGAATCCAGCTCCAAATGATGCGATGGACACTCTTGTATCCATTCTTTCTCTCGGATTGAAAATTACTACCACAGTACAATTTTTTTAAAGTATTTGTCTCCACAACATTCCACGGAATAATTTTTTTAAAGTATTCAATTTATGTTGCCAAGAATATTTTTTTTTTCTTAGAACTTAATTTTTGAGTTCTGAGGAATGTCTGTAATTTTCCTTTCACAGGCTTCTGTAACCTATTTTTCGAACATTTTAGATAGAATATAATTTCCTTCCCTTCCTTTTGATCTTTTTTTAATGTGTTTGCGTGTTAAAATTTTGGGAGGTTAAAATTTTAGGGTATTGGATTTGGTGAAAAAATGAAGAGAGATGATTTTTAATATTTATTATTATGAAAAGTAATAATGTGATGGGAAGAGAGAGATTATATTGTATTTTTTTATTATATTAAAATGTTAAGATGTGTAAAATTTTTGTGTGTAAACACACCCTAAAGAAATGTATGTTACTAATTACTATAACCACAACAATGTAATTACGAAGAATTGATTTGGCTGGTCAAGATTAGTTTGGGAGTTGCACCGGTTTGATAGATGAGTCCACTTCGATAGTTCTATAAGATTAGGTTTCTCGTTGTTACCACAAAAAAAAAAAGGCAACATAGGGTCCGTTTGTATGGTTAAATTTTACAAAATTTTACACCCTCTCATAATAAAATACTACAATATAATCTCTCTCTCCCATCAAATCATAACTTTTCACTACAAAAAATATAAAAAAATTACCTCTCTCTTCACTTTTTTACTAAACCCAATACCTAAAATTTTAACAAAACAAAAATTTTAAAACACAAACCCACCCTACGTAAGACTTATATTTTGTCCTGCGAGCAATTAGTTAAACCGCTTAGAAAGGAAAAGAAAAAAAAAAAGAAAAAAAAGAACAATTAACAATTGGGTAAACCAAGAAGCCCAATAAGGAAACATATTGTTGGACAGCCTTATGATCTCCGGAAGCATGTGTCGGACCTGAGTTTATATATCTTTCACATTCAGTTGGGCCGCACGATATGGAATGTGTGTACTCTTGTCAATCTGGCCCAATTTCCCCTGGCACGTTACAAGAACGCACGGTCCCAACCCTTCTCTACAGCTTCTTCTGGAAGCGTCCAAGACATATATATCTTTTCCCCTCCTGCACTTATCCAAGCGAGACCTCTCTAATTACAGTCAGTCAAATGGCGACGAAACGCACAATCGAAGACGTTTCAGCCATCAACAGCGTCGCGAAGAAACCGGTCTTCCTGACCAAAGCCCAACGCGAGGAAATAGCCCTCAAACGCCGTCAGCAGGAAGCCGATCAAATTCATCATCGTCGCCAAGAGCTCCTGTCCTCCCTTGGCCGCCCAGCCGACGCCTCCACCGCTCGCTTCGCTTCCAACAACGACCACAAGCCGTCCGATTCTGAACGTTATCGCGACCGCGACCGAGAACGCGAGCGCGAGCGCGACCGGGACCGGGACCGACGAGATCGAGAACGCGACCGGGAGCGGGAACGTGATTCCGAGCGGAGGAACCACCGCGAGAGGGAGCGCGAGGAGGAGGGTAAGGCTCGGGAGCGTGCGCGCGTGGAGAAATTAGCTGAGAGAGAGCGTGAGAAAGAGCTCGATGCCATCAAGGAGCAGTACCTCGGGTCCAAGAAACCTAAGAAGCGGGTAATCAAACCCAGCGAGAAATTCCGATTCTCTTTCGATTGGGAGAACACCGAAGACACCTCGCGGGACATGAACTCTCTATACCAGAACCCTCACGAAGCCCAGCTCTTGTTCGGAAGAGGCTTCCGTGCCGGCGTGGACCGTCGAGAGCAGAAGAAGCTCGCTGCCAAGAACGAGAAGGAAATGAGGGAGGAGATACGCCGGAAGGACGGGGTCGAGGAGAATCCGGAGGAGGCCGCGGCGCAGAAGCTCAAGGATCAAGCTGCCGAATTGTACGATACCTTCGATATGAGAGTCGATCGTCATTGGAGTGAGAAGAAGCTCGAGGAAATGACTGAGAGAGATTGGAGGATTTTCAGGGAGGACTTCAATATTTCGTACAAGGGCTCCAGAATCCCTCGGCCTATGAGGAGTTGGGTAGAGAGTAAACTGAGTTCGGAGCTGTTGAAAGCGGTGGAGAAAGTCGGCTACAAGAAGCCCTCTCCGATTCAAATGGCGGCCATTCCGCTCGGAATGCAACAGCGCGATGTGATCGGGATCGCAGAGACCGGCTCTGGTAAGACTGCTGCTTTTGTTCTTCCTATGCTGACTTACATTACGAGGCTACCCCCAATTAGTGAAGAGAACGAGGCCGAAGGCCCCTACGCTGTTGTAATGGCTCCGACTCGCGAGCTTGCACAGCAGATTGAGGAAGAGACTAATAAGTTTGCCAAGCATTTGGGGATCAAAGTGGTCTCCATTGTTGGTGGCCAATCCATTGAGGAGCAAGGGTTTAAGATTAGGCAAGGATGTGAGGTTGTTATTGCTACTCCAGGTCGTTTGATTGATTGCTTGGAGAGGCGCTATGCGGTTCTCAATCAGTGCAATTACGTGGTTCTTGATGAGGCCGATAGAATGATTGACATGGGATTCGAGCCTCAGGTGATGGGTGTCTTGGATGCAATGCCTTCAAGCAATCTAAAACCGGAGAATGAAGATGAAGAGCTTGATGAGAAGAGGATTTACAGAACCACTTATATGTTTAGTGCTACCATGCCACCTGCTGTGGAGCGCCTTGCGAGAAAGTATTTGAGAAATCCCGTTGTGGTGACAATAGGCACTGCCGGAAAGGCTACTGATTTGATATCCCAGCATGTGATCATGGTGAAGGAATCGGAGAAGTTTTATAGGTTACAGAGATTGCTTGACGAACTTGGTGATAAAACTGCTATTGTGTTTGTGAACACTAAGAAGAATGCGGATAACGTTGCCAAGAACTTGGATAAGGCGGGGTACCGGGTGACAACTTTGCATGGTGGGAAGTCTCAGGAGCAGAGGGAAATTAGCCTTGAGGGCTTTAGGACCAAGAGATACAATGTCCTTGTTGCCACCGATGTTGCAGGGCGTGGGATTGACATACCTGACGTGGCCCATGTCCTAAATTATGATATGCCTGGGAATATTGAGATGTACACACATCGTATTGGACGAACTGGCCGTGCAGGCAAGACAGGTGTCGCCACTACATTCTTGACTCTTCACGATACTGAAGTCTTTTATGATCTGAAGCATATGCTTATCCAGAATAATAGTCCTGTTCCTCCTGAACTTGCGAGACATGAGGCTTCCAAGTTCAAGCCGGGTTCAGTTCCTGATAGGCCTCCAAGACGTAATGACACTGTATTTGCGCACTGAGAAGTTTAAAGTTTTCTGGAGACACTTTGAAGTGAAGCAAAGACTATGCTTGGTCGTGTCATATAAGAAAGCTGAACTTTGTGTTTCAGGCAAGAGATTGCAATTGCTTTTTCCATTGGAATATGGTCAGTGAAGCGCTAACTGATATCATCACTTTTAGCTGTTGCAGTATTGTTACTCTCCTGTAGATTATAAGATTAGGACTATTTTCATGATGGTAGCAGTTGGAAAATATTATATTTAAATTCTCAGTTTTGACTACGTCTGAAGATGTTTAAGTGGTCAGTTGACTGCATTGATTTCTGATTTATCTTTAGTCTGTGGTCGCCTATCTACATCCTACACCACATGTTTGTTGCATATTACTCGCTGATGTCTGTGTACTATTTTTTTTTGGTTTATGGAATGTACTAACAAGGATCGTGTGCTAAATAGTTCTGTGCAAATGACTGTTAACTGTACAGACAATAGCTAAACAGTTCTTCTGGAGAGATGGGTGATTGTTCCATCAGTAAATGGAACTCTTCGGTAGTGTTATGGCCAGTAGGTATTAGACATTGTGCTTTGAGCTTATGTAGCATTTTTCAGCTGAAAGTCTGATAGATCATTTGTTAATATTATCTAATGTTGGAAGTTGGTCAAAGAGGAGAAGCAAGGACATGAATAGGGAAAGCATTCTCTTAGGTTATCTCTGGATTATTATTTTTTTTTGAAAGAAGAGAGAGAGAGAGAGAGGAATATGAACTTGCTTCCTAAGTTGTGAAATGTTTAAGACCACATCTTCCACCGTCCATTTGCAGGTGACTGGTTGGCCCGTCTTTCCCTCTACCAAGTTGTAAAGTAAAGCTCCTTCCTTGGTGAAGACCGTAATGATTGGGTGACTTGTTATATAGCAATCTCTTTCATTCCATGGTGAGAGTAGACCGGAAAGGATGCAAGTTTTTTCTTTCCACTTTGTCTAAAGAACCTTGTGACTTCGTTTGGGTGAGTTTGCAAGGTAGCGCATCCATCTTTGCTGTTGAATGAAGGATAATCCATTCGCTCGGGTCTGCATCCGAGTTCTTTATTCCTGCCCCTACATTTTACCAGGTTCTCAATATGTTAGGTCTCTTAGAGTAACCATGTACCTTTGGGTACGGTTTTCATCCCAAAACACAAGCCTCTTTGGTCGTGGAAAGGAACTTGAATTTAGTTAGTGAGTTGAATTACTTGGACTGGGTCAATTGTCCAACGTATATGTTTTAGTAGCTGATTTTACTTTCGAATTTCCTCTTTGCTTTTGTTGTTGTTTTGATATTGCATGTGCAATGTCTCTGCCTTCTTCAGTTGTTTTGTCTCTTTTTTGCCATCTTCATGGCATCATTGAAGAATATTGGAGCTAACATGAGATTAGAGCAGAAATTTACCCAATGCAATATGGCATGACATTTTTTCAGGTTTTCCTGGAGGGTGCTGAAATTGAGTCAGATATTTGAACTTTGTCATTTATAGTATTCTGTTTTTTCTCGATCGCATGATCTCTTCTTTTTCCTTGGCTGAAAATTTGTGTTGCCAACCAGCTTTGCTGGTGTTTAATTAAGAGTGGGAAATTATGGCTCATATATTTTTTCCAACTCCTGCATTTTATTATTCCTTGTACTTTTTGGAGATGCCAATCTCGTTTGGTTTGCCTGTCATTTGTTCTCGTCTCACAATCTGCAAACTGCTTATATAATGGGAACATAGCTGTTCAGAGTTTAGACATGCGAAATTGGTTGTCAGCATTTATACTGGGCAAATGGTAGTTGGAGACATTTGTACATATTGCTGCAGTAACACTCTACTGCTCTACTGGCATCGTTAGTCTGTAAGCTTCAAGTGTTGTGACCAACTTTGTTATTTCTTTTCTTTGTCCTGAGAGTGTAGTTTGGTCTTCAAGATATAATTCTAACCAGGCTCTGCAATTCTCAGGCGATGCTCGTTTCTTATACTAGCACCAGGGATTTAACCAAATTTAAAAAGCCTCTTCATTGCCTGATAGCCTGTTGTGAGGGGGGGGGGGGGGGGGATAGATATCAGCTTCCGTGGAAGAGAATGAGCAGAGAGGTGCTTCGTATACATATTTCTCTCTTTAGACGGAGATCATTGTGTTTATATCTTCCTCAAAAAACCATCCCAATTTGCGACAAGGATTCGGCCAAGCAGGGTTTAAATCATAGGATTGTATTCTTTTGTACGATATGTTATTAATCCTGTAGCTGTAACATCTGATTTATGTACAGACGGATTGTTTCTGCCGGTTATCGGTCCAGAAAATTACATTTTCCATTAGGCATATCCAATCCAAGATTTCATTCATTTGAAAGGCAGCGGAAAAAGAGCACCACCACTTATATTTAGTTTGTGGGCTGCGAGTCCAGTAAAACTACAAAGACGACGGTGTCTTCTTTTTATTAGAACATAACAAAGGGGAAAATATACTATATGAGAAAGCTTCCTTCCTCTGATCCGAAGCTGTCTCCGGTTAGGGAGGGCTCATTTGGCATTTGAAGCCACCTTCTAAACGATGAAACGACAGAATTCTATGTACAAATGTGACACCATCATTCATGAGGAGGTTTTGGTGATTGAAGATTTAATTAAGCCTCTGGAAAATTGGGATTCTGAAAACTCAGTGGCCTGCAGGATCCACTCCAGCCGATTTAAGGGTCTCTGCATTTCGGGACCTGAAAAATTCCAGAATAGAACGCGTAAGGAGAGAGCAATAGCAGTGCCAACCTGCAAGAAATCCTAATGAAATAATATACCAAGACCATTTTTTTTGTTACAGAAGACAAACATATATACCGAGTAAAGGGGTCAGGGAGGGTGCGGGTATTGTCCTGGATATGAGCCAATTTCCTGAGGAACGAGTTGTTCACGAACTTGTCTGCGGAACTAATCACACGGTCCGGATCCTCCACCTCCGGTATGGATTCTCTCCTCTTCTTGTTCAGGTATACAGTCGGGGAATGCATGAGCTGCTGCTTGGCCGTGTGAGTCCCTATAGTCACCGCCAACAGCACCATTCCCAGCACCATATATATGGGTGCGAACTCCCCCTTCAGAGCTATCCTATAATCCCTCGCCATTAACAGAGCATAATCAAGAAATAACAACAAATTAAGTTGCTTTCCTTTCCAATTACCTTTTTTTCCTAGTCTACTGTTTTGCAAGACAACGTCATAATTACTAGGAGATCAAATGAAATGAAGAGAAAATTCTTTGCAATGGGATCGTTCGCAACATTCGACATTGGTTACAGTAAAATATTAGGGGATTGCTGAGCATTTCTCAAAATATTATGACCAACCTGGAACCAAGGTTAGCAGCACGAGCAGTATCAACAGTTGGTGCAAATTGTCTCATTTTCGGGATGGTTGAGGATGCAAACGATCGGCTTCCTCCCAATCGCATCAGCATTGATCTCCAATTGCTCTGCATGAATACCAAATATACATGCATTATGGACCCAAATAAACGACATAAGAAGATGATGAGAACGATGAAGCACTTCCAGTTGTCCTGAAAGCCATCTTCTCCAATCAGGGGGATTAATATCGATCTTTTTTAGAGGACTCGATCGATGGGGTTCATTTATATAGACCAACAATTTAAGGACCTGCAAGAGCCACGTACGCACCAATGTCGTTGGCTGTTGACACGTGGATGTCTAACATAGGAGCCAGCGTAGTGACCTCAGGAGGCGAGTTGAGCAACACGTGGCTTGCATGCACGTTTCTAGGAGCTGAAATTGTAGAACCCTTCGCTCTGAATTAGAAAGAGGAGATACGCATACCTTAATTTGGTCGCGGCAAGTAGTCCATATCAATCGTCACCCACACACAAAAAAAAAGGCCAATCAGAATTAGAGCAGAACATTACGCCTTCCGATCGATATGCATTTGCCCTGCATCGATCGATATGCATTTGCATCATTGACAAGATTAATTAATGGCATCACAAACACTAGCAATCAAGTCGACGATAAAAAAAGAAGATTAAGAAGAAGAATAGTGAGAATAAAACGCTTATACAGTTACCCTGAAAGCCATCTTTTCCGATCAGGCGGGAAGATCCATCTTTTTCGATTAGGTATCCATCCGTTGATTCACTTTTAATGGAAGTGTAAGTTAAACCGTTATGATCTCCTTATCCTTTCTAATGGATTTCCAATTTGGGTAATCGCATCCTAAGAGTATACTTCGGCGAGTTGGATCCCATCGCCCACGGGCTTCTTGGGCCGTTTGTGTTGTTTCATTTTTGTGGTCAATGCAAAATATTTGGGTCCAACACTTGCTATCCTTACAAATCCAACTTCTGAGCATCACCCCCAGGCCCCACTCTTGCTCACTGCAAAGTTTTTGGGCCTCTTAGGCCCAACGCTTGCCTCTTTAGCTGTAGCGGTAGACGCAATGGCAGCTATCGAAATACTTCCGAGCAGGGGTGTTCACGGAATGGTGACATATTCCTCTAGGAATTGCTGCGGTTGTTTCGTTCATGGAAATATTCATTCAATGACTTTTGAACTCGTGTAACTAAATTTGATGAGATCATATGGCAACGTTCTGCTTACTTTTGACAGCGCTTCAGCTCATTTTACTGGAGCCAGTTGTTGGGGTCCACACCCATATGAGATAGACTTAGAATAGAAGTAGACTTGTAGTGGAAGTCTACTTCCTCCCTACTTCAAGTTTATTTGGGTTTTCTCTTAGGGTTTGCTCTTTATATTTTTCCTATAAATAAAAACTTATGTTATAGGAGAAAAAGCACGTGAGCACGTGAGAGCGTGAACATTGGGCAGAGAGAGGAAGAGAAAGAGGGTAGTGTGACTATTATATTGGGTGGGTAGAGTGATTTTCTTAAGCTTTTTTAATAAAATTACTCTGGGGTGAGGCCGGATTGGAGCCGAACCACGTATTTCTTGGTGTTCCTTTCTTTGAATTTTCGTGACGCTTTTCCAAACACCAGTTGCTTGCATTCACTCAACTTTTTCCAACCTGAAGTTCTTCGCCACATTAATTCTTCTTTATTAACAAGTCTTTGCGAGCTTGTGAAGAACTGCTTTTCAACTCTCTATTATCCCCTCTTAGGTATTTTACTGTTGAGGACCAAATAAGTTTCTCCAGTTTCCTGAAATAAATGAATTCAGAAGTAAGAAGATTGGTCTGGAAGAATATCCATTTGCATGAGCACCAAAGCTGCTTTTTTCTTGAGATCATTGTCATGTAGAAGTTGGATGAGGATTCCCTCAGACCGTTGAAACAATGAGCCCGTGATCTGTGTGTGCCTTAAGATCTTCTGAAAGAGGTCTAAGGCTTTGGTTTTGGCTGACAAGGAACCCTTCTCCAGGACTTGTAGAATTGCCACGACTCCT
Organism: Myrica gale; assembly: GCA_963930655.1. Taxonomy (NCBI): domain Eukaryota; kingdom Viridiplantae; phylum Streptophyta; class Magnoliopsida; order Fagales; family Myricaceae; genus Myrica; species Myrica gale. The sequence continues at coordinate 6,346,875 of OZ005606.1, read as the reverse complement.
TTGCTGTCCACAATGGCAGCAGTTGCACGAGACAGTGTGCTATGTTCTGTTAGCAATGTTTCTAGTGCCATTAGAGCAGCCTCTGCTACTCCAGACTCTGTCTCACTTAAAGTCTGGACCAGTGGCTTCACTGCATCTGCCTTGACAAGGCAGAATGTCTCTCTGCCTGAACAAGCAGCACCATGGACAGAACATAAAATTCCATTCTCTGATGAGGTTGAACAGCACCAAGATATGTTTGGTAGGAGCTTCGTCACATGCACCAAAGGCATGGAGTTCCTGGCTTGGTTTGCCATTAAGGTTGCATCGGCGACCGACTGGCTGGTGGATTGGGAAAGTTTAGCAAGTGCAATGGCTGTTCGCTGCTTGGCTAGTGAGCTTCCTCTGGAGAGAACACGGACTAGTGATGGGTACAGTTCAAGTTTCCCCACTTGCCTCTGAAGTTCAGGCTTTGTAGGTTCTGTATATCTTAAAAGTGCTGCTAAAGCATTTTCTAGTAAATATGTGTCAGGGCCAGCAGCTGCCATGTAACCAATATTTTCCCCATCGATGCTACAAATCACCTCGTGAATGGCTTTTAATGTGTCTGATTTGCAGAGTATCTCATCAATAGTAGTATCATCATGTGGTAGCTGGCTGATGATTCCAGCAGCGGTAGACCTTTCTTCAATATCTGGAGAAGAGGTGAGGATGCCTGCCAGGGTGGTAACTGCTGTTTCTTTTGCAGGAGACAGTGGTAGTGGAACCCCATCAGGATGACCTTCAGAAATGCAGTATATGAGCTTCATTGTCCACCGCTTCACCGTTGGCTGGTCACTGTGAAGCAAAGAGAAGAGCTGCCCAATTGCAACCTCATCTGATCGAATTATGTTTCGAGCTGTCTCAGATTTATGGCCAAGCTCAACCAGGAGGTGTAAGACTTGAACCTTAGTTGGAGGATCAGAACTGGAGACAACTTGCAGAAGGAGACTGACATTGTGCTTAGATTGCAGCTCCTGCAATCCCTGATACTTCTGAAATTCAAGGTGCTTGCTGGCCCCGATCAGAAGTGCGAGAATCTTAGCCGCTTCTTCTTTCTCATGTTGTTCAGACCTGACAAATGAAATAAGACCAAGCAAATGCGGTATAGTAACAGGGTCTTTCAGAAGTCGCTTTACCATCTTGGGGTACTCTACAAGCTTTTTAATAGATCTGCGACAAACTGCTTTGCACGCTGGGGTGCTTGAAGAGAGCATCTGGACTAAATTGTGTATGAATGTCTTGTTATTTAAGTCCTTAATGCTACTCTCCTTGAGTTGCATATCTATCAATGCTGCAGCCATCAATGTTCTTGTCTCTCGAGGTCCTGGAAGAAGCAATCCGCGTTAGGGTAAGGTTTGCCAGCAGATAGGTATTAGATGCGATGTAATATTACCTTGGTTGAAGCGAGACACAAATGGTTGGAAGTGTCCAGCTTCAGCCATCTTCACTACAAAATGTGTGTTGGAAGAGAGATTCTGCAACACCCTGTGGGTGATCTGTGAGACATCAGGGTTCTTGTCAGAGAGTAAAGAAATCAAAACTGGAATGCAGTCTTTTGTACTGCCAATTTTTTCTGCAAGGGTTTCTCTTTCTGACAGCTCCAACAAGATTGCAATAGCAACAGGTTCTGTTCCATCTTTATATGTCTGTTTCACAATGCAACGAACAGCCCCTGATTTGACAATGGCTTCCTGCAAGTCCAAAACAACGAACGATTACTTTCAGTTTGGTGAATAGATGAAATGAAATTGCGATAAGCTAATACTATACTCAGCATCTGCTTACCTTGTGATCATCACAGTATTTAGCTAGGTAGTAGAGGCATTTTAGTGATGCCGCCCTGTTTAACCTATTGTCTTTTAGGATCTCTGCCAACTTTGGTATGAGTCCTTCCTCTGCAACTTTGGCTGCATATGAAGGCATCTCCATCAAAACTTGCATATCCTCTAAGGCCTTGTTCATTCTAGAGAGGTCATTTGTTCTGATTCCAGACAGAGCAGCTTGGAATTTTAAGTCCATATCTCGCTGCTTCCATTCTTCAATAGAATTTCGAAGAGAAATGTTTGGAGTTAGATCCAGATATAGGAGCTCTTGTTTGCATGTAGGGCACTTTCTCTCTCCTCTGCTTAAGTATTGCTGAATTGCTTTCCTCTCAAAGCTGTGACCACAGGCGATTGCAACTGGGTCCATCATCATCTTATTGCATATTGGACATGAGAATGAATCAATTGGGTATTGCTGGTGGTAGGCAGAAATGGTCTCATCCTGTGGCCTCAGAACAATTTCTGTACTGTACAAGAATTGTATCAACTGTGACAACTGGAGTGCCTCCGCCTGCTTCTTTTGGGCTTCCATTTCTTCTTTCTCCTGCTTCAGAAGTTCCAGCTCATTTTGTACCATCGATGCATTCACACTAGCACCAACAGCTTCTGCAATCTTCTCCAGGAGCTTTACTGCATTTTCTTGATTCTTATTATTCAGGGAAATTGAATTCTCTATTTCTGAAGCAATTGTCTCTGTTGCAAATGCTGACCGAAACTCCACAGTGCTCAGATTGTCAATAATCTGGTTAGTCATAGTCTTTAGGTTCAAAGAGATATCAAGATTGACCAGCTGGAATCTGGAAAAAGTGTTGGCAATATCTTTGGCCACATCCTGCATCTGCAAGAGCATGGACTTCGACTTAAAAAAGAGATGGATGCGACTCCCGGATTTGTACTCTTTAATGATCTTGCAGGCTTTTTTTAGCTGAAAATCCAAGGTCTCTAAAAAAGCTTTTGTGGATTCCGAATCCGTTGCATGAAGATATTTGTCCGGATTCAATGAACTGAGGAAGATCTTAAGCTCAAAAATAATCCTGGAGAATTCCTGGAAGCTGTCCTTGTTAAGCACCATTTCCCTTGTCTCACTGACGAGGTCCATTGCGTGCTGTGTTACCCTATTACATAGTTCCTGCAGTGCCGCCAGCGACAGATCCTCGATTCCTATATTGAAGTACATTGAATCATCAAAATTTGCTGAAATTTCTGTGTATTTTTGGGTATCTCTGTCTCCTGACTAGGCTAGTCGATTTCACCAATTCTGCCCATCAACTCGGTTGGCACCCCAAGACCTGCATATCCTCTAATAAAATAAATTTTATCACTCAAGTGCAGTACAATGTTCCAAACTAATACCCGCTCATCTTACTGGCAAGTTGCCTATGTTGCTGGGAAAACATGCAGTGTAGTTTGGAAGCATCTATGTAAAAAGTGTCATTACTAAGCTGTTGGGGTAAAAAAAATCTGGCTGGAGATCACCCCCAACGAAAACTGGGTAAGTAAATCAGTCATGGTCATTCCTAGAGAAAGGAAGTAACCTCAGCGTTCATTGCTTTCAATCATTTCTGGCAAAAGATTGGTAATAAACCATTTGCTGTGATTACTTAGAATTAGGAAGTTGTTGAATCGTATTTTAGCTGTAACACTTTGCTCGAACAAGCTTACGAGACAACTCATCATGATTACACTCTTCGGGAAAGGGGGGAAAAAAAGTTCAAAAGGAAGAAAGAATCTGAGAACTGTGTCAGACCAAGTTCCTTACCTGTTTGTCGGATTTTCAAGACAAATTGACGGTGGACATACTCCACAAAGGCCCTCCTGGTTGTGTTTCTCCAGTTGATATGGAGTTGGAGAAGTTAAATTCTATTGACCGCCTGAGAGAGGAGATAGAACATAGCAGTTGTTAATGCTGGGTTTGTAGTAGCTCTGTCAAATAGATTGGTGGGAAATCCTGACAAGGACTTGAAGAAAACACGAGAGGATGCAGAGAGAACATGAAGTTGGATGGATAACCAAGGTGGGTCAAGTTCAAAAGACGAGAGTCAAGTTTTCCGGGTTCGCCGTATGCGCAGGACACCCAGTCGACGTCATCGCACACGAACACAAAACATCAATAAACTAATACCCATTTGCGCTGAACCTTGATCAAACAACCAGTCTCCGAAACTCCTCATGATTTCTACGACGCGTAAATCACCCACTTCGTTGTTGTGTGCAAATTGAGCAAGTCGCTTTCCCAAATTCCCATTACGGTTCAACTTCAGGTACACAAGTTGCAGCAAAACAAGTCCATGGCAGATAACCTTGGCCAATTTTCAAGCTCTATACTGATTCGACTGCCTTTTTCAGACCCCACGTTCAAGGATGTTTATACACTGGGTGAAGAAGAACGTCGTGCTTGGAGTTGTCTTTGACTCTCAGTATTTTTTTTTTTAAATAAACGATAATATTGCCAAGGAACAACAATCTCATGGCCAAGGATTGTCACTCAAGAGAATGTTAATAGGGATACAGTATTTGCTTGGAAATTTCATCGCCAATACAAGTAGATTACGGGACCCAGGACTTGGAGATCCATCCGATTTTAGAAAGTAGAAATTGGATAGCCCACCACTTAGCGCCCGAGTTTGGTCCTGAAGTCAGCAGCGCAAGTCTAGCGGCACGTTTCGAGAAGCCGTGTTATTTGCGCCTTAAACACACTGGCAGCGACAATCTGAACACGCAAGCTCTTTATTGAGGCGGCTTAAAAATTTGGACCCGGGCTCTCGTCAACTCGTATAAAAAATAATACTAGCGCTGTTACAAGTATCACAATCACCAGCCTTATTCTTGAGAGGCCTTTTCTTTTTCCAATTTCCATCTAGACTTTTCTTAAACCAAGATAGGCCAGGGGAGGGGGAAGACGGTAAGTCTTGAATATCTCTAGCCTGAGGACATTTGAGAGGATCATTTAATATAATATTCTGTTAAAATCCATTTTGGGTAGAAATTTCCATGTTTGTTTGTGAAGATTGGATGATAGCCGCCATAGTTACTAGTCCATTAACGTGCATTGACGAGACCTTCTAACAAACAAACGATAAGAAACCAGAATAAACAAAAAGGAAGAAAAAAAAACAGGAGGCTTTTGCATTCCAAGCCAAACGCTATCCAGGTTACCGTTGCATTGATCCCGCCACAATCACAACAGAAAAAAAAAAAAACAGAAAAAAACAACCAAATATTAAACGGACACGAGATTGAAAGACAGATAAAGGGGATTGACGTTAGTAGTAGTAGGCAGATGACGGACCCAAATCGAAGCCATCGGTACCTGCGTCTGGAACCGCTGGCATCCTCCCAAAGAGTGGGCTGTGCTGCACAAACTCATTAGAATCAAAGCCCAAGTAAGGCCCACTTACTGCTGAGTCGAGCCCATTTGTAGTTTGATCTGCAAACCCGAAAATGCTGGTGTCGCTCCAAACTGCTTGGCCCATATCTGAGCCCATCACTCCAGCCCCATAAAAACTGGATGCATCGGGAGGCAAAGGGGGGAGCTCAGTGTCATGGGACGAGTGCGTGTGTGAGTGTGCCTGTGACTGTGATAGCCCACAATCATCCATGATACCCGTAATGGGTTGGCAATTAGACCCAATCACTGAAGTACCCTGAGCCCAACAGTCTCCGCCAGAAAGCGGACACGCGGCAGCACTGAGGAAGGGGTCCTGACCGAAGAAGAGCTGGGTGGAGGAGTGGGTATCTGCATCGTTTTGCTGTTGATGCGCAGCAAAGAGGGCGTAGATGTCGTGCTGCGATTCGTCTGGTGAGATAATAGAGGTGACAGAGGAGCCATGAGGCATGTCCGAGTACACGAAGTTGGTGCGGGCCTTTGAACCGCGCATAGAGCGAGCGGCACGGTCGTAGGCAAGGGCGGCCTCCTCGGCAGTGTCAAAAGTTCCCAGCCAATGCCTCTCTTTGGTGGAAGGGTCTCTTATCTCCGCTGCGTATCTGCCCCAAGGCCTTCTTCTTACCCCGAGAAACCTCGCTTCTCCCTGTTGTTGGTTTTCTAATGGCTGTTGTTGCTGCTTTCTTTTGGACTTTGACGAGGAGGGTGAGTTGGCTGGTGATGAGCTGTTAAAGTCCATGGCGTGTGATCTACGAATAAAAGATTAGTCTTTAGATTTTAGATAGGCTTGCCTGAATATTTCAGTGTCTGTCACTAGAGCTCATAAAAAACAAAGAGATTTCCTGAGTAGAGAGAGAGAGAAAGGGAGGGAGAGAGTCTCTTTCTCTTCTCCTTTGTGCAGACCAAAGTGAAATTTAGGAAGAAAATAATGATTGTAGGCCTTGTTTTTCTGGCAGTTGCATGTAGGCTGTATAAATAAGAACATTTCGTGCAATAACCCCCCCCCCCCCCCCCCCCCAACGTCCCTTTTACCGGAGCTGCCCTTGAAAAGTCTTCAAAGGTCATTCAAATCCCCAGTCTATCAAAATGATGATGAGCCAACGATGAGTTTTGAGCAATCTCTCATAGCTCCCTCCTGCTACTAATCATATGGGAGTGGTGGCCCACGGCTCTCGGTGGGTGGTATCATGATCATTAGCTCCTACGTACGTCTATCTCGATCATATTCCCAGCCCCAAACATTCCCTTAGATCTGCTGAGACTAATGATCTGAACTTCAACAGTTGCTTTTTAGGGTTCTTAAATTCCTCTGTTTTAGTTCAAGAGATCGAAGCCGTAAACCTTCTGTGCCATACGCTACATGGTCATTAGAAAGTAGAAACATGACCAAATTATATATAGTTGGGCCCTGCAGTACTGCATATGCTTAACTAACGCCTGGCCTCCACATAAATAAATTTACAGTAGTAGGGCGTTTTCTTTGGGTACACTCTCCATCAATCATATAATATCGCATGCATCAGCAATGATTCGTCCAACAATCATATCTCGTAGTAGAAATGATTCCTTAATTACGAGACCTGACCAACCTCTTTTCATCAGTCTAATCCTTTTCCAGCTTCTATTGCACATGTATCGGTCTAAGTTTCGGAAAACTGTAATGAATCGGGTTCTGTACACTTCTTTAACTATTTCCATCCTGCAAGCTAGCTATCAGAGGTGTAATTCACAAGCAGACATGTTATATTCAAATAGCACTGTAATACCTCTCCTGATCAATATATAGAGATCTCATGCTCGTAAAGTCAGTTATGATTTGAATGGGGTAAAATCGTTATTTCACTAATGTATTTTGTTCAAAATTTAATTATAAATAAGACATTTATCAGCGTTCTAAAGAATTAGCATAGTGTTTGGGAACTAAAATTTTAGGGTTTTGTGAAAAAATGAGGAGAGAATGAAAAGCGAGGAGAAAGAATGGAAAAATGAGAAGAGATATGAAAAAGTTGGTGAAAAAGTAAAAAAAATAGCTAGAGAAAGAGTAAAGAGAGAAATTTTTGTAATGATGATAAAATTTTGGGATAAAATTGTAGTTTGACAAACACCATCTAGGTGTTGTTTAGCTGCATTTATAGAAAATAAAAAATAAAAAAGAATTAAAAGGAAAAAATAAGTGAATAAAAAACTCAGTTTTTGACCGGCAAACAGATATAGATCAATCGATTTGCTTGTCCGTTTCATCCTCTAAACTAAACTAGGATAATCTTGTCCGTCGCTTCCCCTGGGAAGAAACAAAGCCCTCCCCCATTAAAATAAAGTGTACGGTGTTCAAGTTTTCCACCCAGTGAGGAATGTAAGAGGCGGCATATGCATGAGAGAGTAGTACTTGGACAGAGTCATGACAGGCATGTTCTCCTTGACCAACTTTCTGGGAATTACAATTAAATACTTGCAATTATGTGGTGTATTTTAATTAGCTCAACCCAAAGTACTCACATGTGAAGAGAAAATGACTCGCTTTGAATCGGGTACTAATCATGGATGAATTATACTAATTGATCATCAAACAAACCCAGTATGAATAGTACTGAAACATGCTCGCCTTAGAAGAAACTTTTATCCATTCCCAAAAAGGTCTCGAATAGATTAATCTACACCATATGATTGTTCAAATACATGGCTACAAATCCAATTATCATTCCCATCATCATTCTATTGTCAGTACCCATAACCTCATTAGAATTATAACAGGTACAATTAGGTCTTTGCCCCTAAGAGAAAACTAGCTAGACAAATATCCAAGATCCCATAACTTTTTACTTTTTACACCTTTTTTTTTAATATATATATATATATCTCTATATTCTTGTCGTCTTGAACTTACTGTTAAAAAATGGGAGATTGCTCTCTTTTGTATATATCCCCTTACATGTTTTCTTTCCTGTCACATGGTTCCATGTGTCTGATCTTACTTTTGATTGGAAAATATAAGATATATTTAGTTTGAGTAAAAATGTAGAATTTTAGAGAAGTTGTGAATATTTATGTTAAATAGTGTTTTAATGGTGTTTGTGTAAAGTGGAGAGAGAAACGATTTGATGTAATTGTTTAATAAAAAAATATTGAAGTTATGTGAAAAAATATAGAGATAAAATTTATGTTGAATAAAAAAGTAAAAATTTGTTGGAGATTGTGTAAAGTGTATTGGTGTTTGTGTTTGTGTTTGACTTCTCAATATGTTTGATGGTAGTTTTGTGAATGTATTTGAATCTTGAAAAAATTGTAGGAAACGAACATAACTCTAGTTGATGGAACTTTTGGAACTTGTATACCCTTGTTGTAAAAGACTCTAGGGCTGAAAACCGGAAATGCGGTCCGGTTTTCGGACCTCATTTCCGGTTCCCTTATATTAAAGGACCGGACCACTTAAGTGGTCCAGACCGGATTTAATTTTAATTTTTTTTTTTAAAAAAAGCACTGCGCAGAGTGCAACTGGATTTAATTTTAAAAAAAAATTAAAAAGTACTGCGCAGAGTGCTCTGCGCAGTGCAACCGAATTTATATGTTTTTTTAAAAAAAGCACTGCACAGTGCAACCGGATTTATTTTTTTAAAAAAAAAAAAAAAAGCATTGCGCAGTGCAGAGCTTTTTTTTATATATATTAATTTTTTTAAAAAAAAGTTTATTAAATGCGGTCCGGTCCGGACCGCATTTTAAAAATTAGAACCGGACTGGACCGCAAATCCGGTCTGATTTTCTGGTCCGCGGTCCGGTTCTGTTCCGCCCTAAAAGACTCCATTTGCATCAGATAGGGTAGCAAGACTTTTCCTGCATTTTCTTTTGCAAACTTCATTGCATCCAAAGGAATTGAAATCCCAAAGGTAATCAATCCTATGGGAACTACAAAAGTTCCATCAACTATATATATAAAATTGTCTCAACCATGTGCATCCAATTCAAGCAAATACAATGATATGTTCCACCATCCCCGTCACCTTTTCAATCCCAGATGTCGCTTTTCAATACCCATGCAAGTGACTTTTTTTTCACTCTTTTATAATTTCCCGGAGTTTGGAGCATCCTTTTGCTGCACTTTCGCATGAACAAGCATAGAGCTCCAAATTAGGGAAAGGCATTTTGGGATGCATGTGAGAGGGACACCAAAAGGCATGCTTTTTTGGAGAAAACCATCACAAGGAAGACCTACCTACTGAAAGAAACTAGTAGAAGATGAATTTAACATGCAGAGGGCCTTGACTCGATGGACCCCAGTCTGTGGCCTTTCGGTACATAGAGTATTATTTACTTACCAAATGTTGTACGACAATCCTCTTGGTTAATGGTCCTTATTATTCTACCTAAATGGTGATAATATAGTTGTTTGAATGGGCAGATTTTATTGGCTTCTTTACCACGAAGAACTTGTAAAAATTAGATGCAAGGACTCGAGCTACACGTGGGTGTCAGATTCGTCGTTTTAATGACAGAGGCAGGTATAATCCAGAGGCAAATCTCTTTAGATTCAAAAGAAAGATAAAGCATTTTTGTCTTACAGACTATGCGCACACCGCATATGCTTGATACATATCACTCTGTTTTTCCCCCTCCGTCCGAGGGATTTGCAGAGAGATAATTGGACTCTTAGCTAGGCTTCATCATCCTACATCAGTAGCGAAATTTGGTCCCAGCCGTGGTGGAGATAGGTCACAAATCTGCCCACAACTTTAGATCCATGAGACATGAGAGACAAAACAATTTTTTTAGTGTAACGGGCACGCAAGTTGATGTAAAAGTCGAAGAGGGTTGACACACTGTCTGTCTATATAAGTTTATTTATTGTCAGTCTTCCTCGCTTGTCTGTGTCTAATGGAGGTTATGCCTTTCACAAAATCTGGTTTCTATTTCTCTTGCACCTAATTAATCTAGCAAGTGGCATTTAAATTGCCCTCTTGAGATCAGATCTTAAAAAGTCTTTGCGGTGTTCTGGTAATACTAATAGGAGGCCAATGCAAGGATATATGAGCTCTGGTGCTGCAGAACGTATTTGTTCCTTCACTTTCTTTTTCTTTTTTGTCTTTTCTGGATGAAATGCAACAGTGTTTTCTTTTCCACCCAGAAAGATAAGACAATTTTTTAAGCAACTAATCGATAACTATTCCAAGTACTAAGGATAGAATTGGACCCTTTAATTTATCTGCTTCTGCAATCTCCATCATCAGCTGAACACTAAAACAACTCCATGGAAAAAGCATAAGACTTCGGAGTGAAATTTCTTAGTTACGACTTGCTTGGAAAGATCTTAAGGCCTTAAGAGTGTAACCAGTTATTAAGCTACTAAGCTGAAAAATTCGAGGTGAAAAACTCCCCTCTTCCCGATTCCTGACCCAAAGCAGTGTGTGTTGTCATCAGATAGCACGAGAATATCACCTGCAAAGTTGCTATTTATAATAATAGTAATTGTGGAGTAAATATATTCAGTTTCCACCAGTTCAAAGCTATATGGACACTGTATGGAAGGTGGTGAGAAAGGAGCATTAGCTATAACACGATAACTAGCCTAAAAGACTAAGGGAAGAGCTATAGAAAAGTGGACCTATTCCTACTTTAGTTGTCTCACTCTCTATGTCAAATTTGCATAAAATTACAAGGTAGACATGATTTTATGCCCCTATATTTTTTTCCTTGTTTTGGGTAGGGATGGAGGAGGAGGAAGAGAGAGAAGGGCCGCCCATTTTCCCTGTACATTCATCCAACTACTATCGTCCATCTTCCTTTTACCTTTGGTTTCACAACCCATAGGATCGTTAGCTCTTTCATGAAATCATACAATAATTTAACTGTCCTATTTTCGAAAACCAAGACTGTTCTTTACATCACTTGCACACTTATGTGCAACTCTCTGCAATTTGCAGGGATATAAGTGGACCTCGTAATAAAGACAAAAGCAACAAGTGTCCGCACTCTATCGGGACAACTCTCCTCTGTAAATCCCATGAATCCCCAATCCCAAGATTCAAACAGAACACAGAAAATAAGTGAAAAGATGCTCTTGAAAAGAAAGGGGGAAGTCAAAGGAAACCTCCCCGTGTAACATGGAACAAAAGGAGGAGGTTTTAATAAAGGTGCAAGTCCAGTCCTCTAGACTAATTAAGCCAGCGGTCTCCTTTGACTCATTAGGCATACTACACGCTCTGCTTTCACAGTCTGGAGTTTGGACTGGAAAGCAAAAAATTGCTATCAGGACACAAATTCATGATGCTCTGCCGAACTCCAATGGGGGAAGAAAAGTCAGAAAGTTCACACCCACGAACTTCGAAGACCCACCTGGGTTATTACTTAAACCGGAATTTTCATTGGAGTCTGCGTTCTGTTTACTAGTAGATCTTAAAGTTAGTGCTGTGGTACTTATTATATTTCACGTTTACTGAAAGGATTAAGTTCTCGAGGGAGCGCGTAAGTTTGAATGTTTTTTTTGTTTGAGTTCTTGAAAATCATTCCCGGAAATTGAGGTTGCCTTCGGTGTTTTGATGGTGGATGCAGAACACTGTTCTTGTAACATGGTTGAGCAGCGAATTCAGAGGCACAATTTTTGCGATCAATACGCTCAAGGATCATCTTTACTTCCCCCATTGAAAGCAGTTGCTGAAGCTTTTTCCAGAGAAGTACAGCCAGTAGTCCATGCGTAGTCCTGCTTATCACAGAGTGAATCAGTACTCCAATCAATCTTGATATACTATGCTTTGGCTCATGCCCCGACGGGAAACTCTTTTTTTCCGCATTTGGTTTTAGATGTTTAATCTACCTTAATATGCTATAAGAAGTTCCAATACTACTGTTCTCTCATCTGGCTTGCGAGAATATAAGACTGTGAGCCCATCTCCCCCATGAACTGATGGATTTGGATAATGTTAAGAGTTGCTAAAAACAGAACACATTACTTACCCCAAAAAAAAAATAGAACACATTGTGACATCACTGAAGACCTTCGGGCGTTCAGAAGTTTTTTTTGGAACTCGAATCTCGCAAACCTTGCTATTAAAAGTTCTACCCACTCCTAAAGTCAGAAAGGTGCATAGATTATCTAAAACGACATTATTGGCTTGGGTTTGTTTAGGAGGTCAGTCGAAGATCATGAGCCTTCTACCTGACCTAACGTTCAACTAACAAAATTTGGGTAAGATGTTCTGTAAGATAATCCTCCTGCCTTCTATGTAGGTTGCTATCAAGTCGAATTTTTACTAAAAGATTGACGAACTTGACATGAGACAAGTAAAAAGCTGGTTTATAAATGATGGGTCATGAAATACTCGGCCTGACCAGACTATTCAGGCTCAGGCTGATTAGCCGGTTAGTAACCCCGAGTAGCCGACTGCGCGTCAAAGTCTGGTATCCGCTCTCACTTAGAGACCTGACCATCCGAGGACTCCTCGCGCATATTTGAATTGTCGGTGGCGCTCTCCTAATACAACTCTGCAACAAGACTCCTGTTCAGATAATGATCTTAGAGACTTCAGGACTCCAGGTAAGATGAGGATCTTAGAGACTTCAGGTAGATGAGGAGTCCTGAAGCTCATACTTTTAAGACTCAATTTGTGACTCTACCACCTCCCTATATAAATAGCAGGTATTCTCCTTCATATTCTTCAAGGTTCAATTCTCTCACATTCCATCAGATCTCTCTCATGTTTGACTATCATCTGATATTCTCTAAAGTCTTACTTCTCTGATACTTATTCTCCATATTTAACTTGGTCGTCGGAGTCACCGGACCCGAGGCCACCCCCCTCGGTGATTATTGCAGGTTCACTTGGCTTCCGAGCATATTGGTGATTATTGAGGTCATCCGGCTTCCGAGCACCGCGGTGATTTCTTAGCATCATCAGTTCGCGTCATCTGTGGGAACCTCGAAAAAAGCCACCTCCAAACACTTTACGCTCACCAGAGTCGTTTTCAAACCACCTTATGTGCATCCTTCCTTCATCATACTGCCTTCCTCCGTCGGAATACCGAAGAACGACCAGTCACCTCCGGTCACAAACACAGAATTCATCCTCAATAGGGACACTGTGACAAACTCGGATCTCGCCCCCAACAACGATGTATAACTGGCCACCTTGGTCCAGACCGTGGAGAACCTTGTTCACCAGATCAGCCCGACCCATACAGCGTGATCGAATTGGGAAAGCCTGCACAGATTTAATTTATCAAGCTATTGATAATATCTCTTTGTCTAACCTGATAATCTCGTTTATCTCAACATCTAATCTTTATCTTATCTAACATAATCACCTGTTGGATTTATTTTTTCTGTGCAGAGTACCCTTCTCGGGACATGCTTCCCACAGGCTTGCCTCAATCACATGCCCTGTCCGGGACAACATCCCCAAGGAGGCTCGACAGTGCCGAGAGCACCGAAAATGTTATTGTGCCACATGCACCTTTTGGTCTCAGTGACCCTGAAATCTTATCTCTTTATCTACCATCGGAATTTCATTATATTTTATCTAACATAACCAGCTATTAGATTTATCTTCTATGTGCAGAGTACCATATATGGGACAAGATCCTCACAGGCTTGACTCAATCACATGTTCTGCTCGGGACAAGATTCCCGCAGAAGCCCGATAGCGCCGAGCACCATACTTGGGACAAGATCCCTGCAGATGGTCAACTCCTCCAAGTACCCTGTTCGGGACTTTATCTCAGTGTCGAAAACATCACTATTGTTACTGTACCACAGACACCCCTTGGTCTCAGCGACTCAGATATCTTATTTACAATATATGTTTACCTATCTTGACTATTTCGTTGTATTTTATCTAACATGACAAGTTTGTGGCTTTATCTTATATGGTAATTTAGGTATCTAGTCGTTCTCTACAAAGTGTCAAACGCACCCCAATCAAGTACCCCCGCCTCGGACAAGCTTCGAGCGGTTGGTCTAACTCGCTAGTGCCAAAGGCACCCTTATCAAATACCCCCGCCTCGGACAAGCTCTGAGCGGCTGGTCTAACTCGCCAGTGACAAAGGCACCCCGATCGAGTTCCCATTTATATTTCCGCAGGCTCAATTACTCTTTCAATACTAAATGTCTTTTGGGATCTAAATTAGCCGTCAGAGTCTCTGGATCCGATACCGCCCTCTTCTTATTCCTTTCAGGTCTGGTCGAACTCTACTGAAAACCTTGCTCGGTGCTTCACCAGCAGCCGAACTTCTCCAAAGTACACTGTTCGGAACTGAATCTCAACATGACAACTGACCCGATCGAGGGACTTGATCTTCGGTCCAACCTACATTTTTTTAGGTTGAAAAGGGGGAGACTACTGATGGGCCATGAAATACTCGGCCCGACCAGACCATTCAGGCTCGGGCTGATTAGCTGTTAGTAATCCCTAGTAGCCGACTGCGCGTCAAAGTCTGGTATCCGCTCTCACTTAGAGACCTGACCATCCGAGGACTCCTCACGCATATTTGAATTGCTGGTGGCGCTCTCATAATACAACTCTGCAACAAGACTCCTGTTCAGATAATGATCTTAGAGACTTCAGGACTCCAGGTAAGATGAGGAGTCCTGAAGCCCATACCTTTAAGACTCAATTTGTGACTCTACCACCTCCTTATATAAATAGCAGGCATTCTCCTTCATATTCTTCAAGGTTCAATCCTCTCACATTCCATCAGATCTCTCTCATGTTTGACTATCATATGATATTCTTTTAAGTCTTACTTCTCTGATACTTATTCTCCATATCTAACTTGGTCGTCGGAGTCTCCGGACCCGAGGTCACCCCCTCTGTGATTCTTGCATGTTCACTTGGCTTCCGAGCATATTGGTGATTATTGAGGTCATCCGGCTTCCGAGCACCGCGGTGATTTCTTGGCATCATCAGTGAATGACTTCAAATTTGAAAATCGTGCGTAGACAGTGTGATGATATTGAGAGGACTCCTCTATTTTTGTTCTCTTGTCAACATAAAATTCCTTCAAATTAAGTAGTCAGACTTACAGTCCCTACTTCCCTCAGAACATTAGAGGGGATGACATCGAGATTTATCACACTAAATACATCATTTTTCGCACACCATTGGGCAAGTCTATACGCTACTTCATTACATTCCCTAGGGACCCGGTTCAGACGCCACAGGGTATGCTCTGTGAATGACTTCCTGATTTCCATAATCTCTGATTCTCCCTCCCGATCAGGTTGAAGATTCTGGTTCACACACTGATTATATAAATCAAGACGGTCGGTTTCAATGATATGAGGTTGCCCGGTATTATACTTCCGGCCTTCTTGATAGCAAGAGCAACTGCCAAAGCTTCCCTTGTCAATGGGTTTTTTCCCCTCCTTTTACCTGTCCCTGCATCTAGTACCCTCCCAGAACAGTCCCTGCAAATTGCTGCAAAATACAAATTATCTCTTGGAACAACAACATAACAATTCACTTTCCACTGGTCTTTCTCTGGAGCTCCCCATTTTCTGTTTGCTCCATTTTTCTCCTCCCAGGCTTTGCTATGGTCTGTGAACCGTCTCACAGTCTCTTTGGCCAGCTCAAGAGCATCAGGAAATTTACCCTCATGGACTGCTTGGTTCCTTGCATACCACATTAAATCCATTGCTATTGCTTCAAATAATACAAATTTGTTGTCTTTATTGTTGTCCATTATGAACTTTATCCATTCTCCAATTTGTGTTGACCAAATACCCACACATTGAGGAGCCAAACTGATTCTTTCCAGATATCTGCATTCCAGAAACAGTTGGTTTGCAGTTGCACTTTGACACAGTGGGCAATATAATTGCTCCAGTTGATTTGATCTGGTGAATGAGAGCGTTCTCCCCCGAGAAAGAGCTTCCACTGCAATCTTCCAGATTAGCAGGCACAGCCTGTCTGTTAAATCTTCTCTTTTGATATGTTGACTTCACAGAGAAGCTCTTCTTCTTATCTGGGACCCAAAAGAATTTGTATTCCTCTGCTGAAATTGTTAGCTTAATTTCCAATATTGCAACTGCTGATTGGTTATCAAAAAACCTCCTGACCACACTTTCCTTCCAAGTTCTCGTCGAGTTGTAAAAAAAACAAGGTTTCTCATTCCAAATGATAGGCCCGTAAACAAAAGTCATCATCCATGGTGAAGAGGATCATCCGAGAACATAATGATATTGATAAAATGGAATTCAATTGCACCACTTCTATATCTATTCCCAGTTTCCAGGCTAACACTAATCCACCACTTCTACCTGCTGGTGGATAGTCAACAAAACAAGAGAAACCCATACCACGTAAAGAAGGTTGAACATCTCGAACCTTTGTTTCAGCCAGAAATACTACATCTGGATTATACCTGTCGCTAATAAGTAATAACCCTTAGGTTTCGCACTGCCGTGGCTCTGGCAAAACCACGACAGTTCCACCCGATGGCTTTCACGGTGGAGGTGGGTGCAAGATAAGGCCTGCCACCCCAGCCATCGTGTTTTCAGCCTTGCCATATATTTCCACTGCTTCATTGTTGCCCACTGATTTCGACACTCCATTTTATCCAGTTGCACCTCCTCGTATCTTTCCACCTTTCACTTTGACTTTGCTCTTTTTCTTTGCCCGCAGAGCGGCGACAGTGGGATGCGCCCGCCCAGCTTTCTTTTTTACTTTCGCATCCTCTGCATCCCTCGCTACTTTCTTCTCTTCTCGGGTTGAGTATCTTCCAGAATAGATCCTCCTCTCTTCTTCTTCACTGGGCTTCCTTGGATACTCTGCCCTTTTCTCCTAGCCCAACTCTCGTTATCAACAATCTTGTAGATTATTTTGGGGTCACGTAGACCAGGCTTGGCCCTCACTTGAAGTTGGTCTCCTCCAGCTACTTCTGTTTCTATTAAAATTGTTAATAGTCCATGCTTATATATAAAGAATCTTCGTAATCTCGTTAACAACACAAGTGAGTAAATCAATAAGTTCAATTGGGCTTTTCACAGTGGCTATAGGTTTATGGACCGAACCACTTAAATCTTGTAAGTCCAAACTCAACCTGTGTCCACCTTGAGTTTGCGAGGATTATTAAAGTTAGTCTCACATTGCTAAAGCAATGTAGAGTATTGTATCCAAAGACTTAAAAATAAAACCTCAATGTAATCTTATAAATAACACAAGTGAGTAAACCAATAAGCTTAATTAAGCTTTCCACAGTGGATGTAGGTCTATGGACCAAACCACTTAAATTTTGTGTCATGTTAGAAATAAAAATTTTAGACTAAGAAAAAATTACTTATACTAGAAAGAGAGAGGAGATAAATGAGACACAAGATTTAAGTAGTTCGTTCCATAGACCTACATTCACTGTGGAGACTGGAGAGTCCAACTGAGCTTATTGGTTTACTCACTTGTGTCGTTTATAAATTACATTGAGGCCTTATTTTTAAGCCTTTGGGTATAATACCTCACATTACTTTTAACAATATGGAACTAACTTTAATACTCTCCTATAAATTCAAGGTGGACACACGTTGAGTTTGGACTTACAAGATTTAAGTGGTTCGGTCCATAAACCTACATCCACTGTGGAAAGTCCAAATGTACTTATTGGTTTACTCACTTGTGTTGTTGATGAGATTACATAGAGACTTTATTTATAAACATTTAGATACAATATAGACTCTAACTTTACATAGAGACTTTGTTAAGAGTCTCATATTGCTAAAATAATGAGACTCTTAACAATTTTAATACAACGTGGGACTCTAACTTTAATAATTTCATTTAGAAAAAAAACTTTAATAGTTTCGGATCAGCCTCAGCTTTGTCTTCTAGTATTCCACTGATGTTGACTGAGCTATAACTCTTTCGGCCCATTCAATACTGTAGAAAATTGATTTCACGGCCACAACTTCACTATACTTCTCCTTTTAAGCTTTGAAAGATTATTTAATTATTTAATCCGGAACACTTTGAACAAACTTAAATTAATTAATTTAAACTTTAAATTTCACATGAAAATTTTGCGAACACTACAAACCAACAGTACGATGGACAGAGGAGGCGATATAAGCCTCGAGAAGTTGATTGCCCGAGCTCGGACCCAAACTCTGTTTCTCAAGTCCTCCCACATACCCAGACCCCAGCTCTAGGGCTGTGCACCGGTACCGACGGTGTGCCAGTTTACCGGCACCGCCACCGGTACCGGTGCAGCAAACCGCTCCACGTCCCGCGGCGGCACCGGTTACGGTGCCAGATTTTGCCGCGGGGCTGGGATTTCGGCGGTAGCGGTTTCCACCGCTAAAACCGTTTTAATTTTTTAAAATTTTTTTAATTTATTTTATATAGAACGACGACGACGTTTCTCTTTAAACGTCGTCGTTTGAGGGGCCCCGAAACCCTAAAGGTTTCGAGGCCCCTCTCTTCTTCCATTTTCGAGAGGGCAAGCTGCAACCACAGCCCCCTCCTCGGCTGCCCCAAAATTTCTCCCCCTTTCCCCCTCCCCGAGGCCCGATCGGCGCCTATGTCCTCCACCATCACAGGCGATCCTCACAATCACGACGCCTCCAGCCCTCTAGAGCAGACGAAGATCTTTAGCTTCTCTCTCTAGCCTATGCTTTGATTTTTCTCTCTCTTTTCCCTCTATGAATCTATGATCTGGTTGCTTTGATTCGTTGTTGGGTTGATTTCGTTTTGGGATTTGCCGATTTAGGTTGATTTCGAATGCGATTTGAAATTTATTTTTGAATGCGATTTGAAATTTTGGTTGCTTTGATTTGCCAATTTAGGTTGATTTTGGAATGCGAGCGCCTTTACTGGTTGATATTTATTTTTTACTGGGTTGCTACCACTTCAACCACAAGCTTTTCTTTGTTGTAGTTGTCTGCGTTACTCATGGCAGAAGGGTAACAAGCAACGTTGGGTAGATCTGGTTTGGGTGGTGGTAAGCTCAATGAAGTTGGGTAGATCTTGTTTTGGTGGTGGTAACCGCTACCGCCACCGTCAAAACCGTCACTGTTAGGTGCCGGTTTCCACCCCTAACGGTTCCGGTTGCGGTGTCCATTTTTGGACAACCGCCAATAGCGGTGGCGGTGGCGGTTGAGGGCATAACCGCCACCGCCACAGCTGATGCACAGCCCTACCCAGCTGTCTCTCCGCCTTCATCCACGGTCTGTACCTTAGACTTCCTTCCGCCTTTTCCTTGATCGTTACACTTGTAACTTGATTATGCCCCAGCCTTCCATTTGAGTAACAAAATCCGGAAATGCGCTCATATTTGAACTGCATCCAATCAGACTCCATGTTCTCTCTGGCAGCAGATATCCTACAGGCAGTGGCTTTTTAGTGTCGAACAAAATCTTGATTCGAATAAACGCATCACACTAGATTTTCTGGTTGTTCTCCTCCTCAATCGAAAGGAGAAAGGACTCCTCTAACTAATAGGGTACTGATGATTGTTTTAACCAGCCTCGGGACCTCAAAAATACCACATTTTGGAACGAGTAAAAGTCGGTCCTTTCCAAAGTATTTAGACACCAAAGGGCAAGTTCAAAAGGAGGTAGCCGACAGAAGCATCTGCTGGAGAAATAAACGAGTTCTATTTTCATGCCATTTAATTTAATTACAGAAATGTACACGCTTTGCCTGGAGGCTGGAGCAGAACAGTCCGAAAATTACTCTAAATTGCAGAATCAAATACATAAGAAATTCTACGATATAGTTGCTTCACCATAAAGATGTATTAGACTTGTCAACCACCCTGTGCAATGCATTTACCAAAAGAATTCGGAGTTGGACTCCAGAAGGCTTATCAAAGCAGCCAGGTGATGACGTTTTTCGCTCTTCACCAGCAACTGGAACTAGCCTTATAGGTAGTTCCTTCGACTCTCCTTTCACCCTGATCGAACTTCCCTCTGAGAGAGTTGCCAAAAATCTTCCAAGAGCATCCCGCATCCAATCGTAACGGCAGAATTTGAATGCTTCGTCTATGGTAAGCTGTAGAAGGTAAAGACCAATCAATATTCAACCGCAGCAAACTTACTATTATATGAAAAACAAAGCTTGTGTTGACATGGGTTCATACGCCTTGCAGCGTACCGTCACACATGACCCTACAGAAGAATCTCATGTTGTTCCAAATAATTACTGACCCATTTCCGATCATGGTTAGCCTGCTCTGGCCAAGAGTCAAGCTCCTCTGTTACTTTTAAGGCAAACATATAACCTCTGCAACCTCCTTCAAGGCTGCAACTTTTCTGTGTGCTCTTGCTTCTAAACTTCCAATCTCCTAGAGGATTTTCCTGAAAGTAAGTGTGAGGAATCAGTTTGAATTCTCAGACTTAAAAAGAATCATGTGCATGTGAAGAAGTTCTTCATTATGAGACACTGAGACATCAAAATGCATGAATCCTCAACAATCACAAGTGCTCTGCATATATGCAAAGCAATCAAACCATTTTACCACAGAATTATGAAATGACAAAACTGAAAACATGAAACTGTCGTTGAGCACATTGTTTGACATTATGTACAGGTGACCAATTCAAGTACCCCCACCCCCCCTATCCCCCAAAAGAAAAAAGATAACAAAACACCAACAGAGCCCTCAATGTAACAGCTAAACAAGTCATGATCAAGAATAGGAAAGTTTTGTGTGATTCCAAGCTTTCAATCTTATATATAAGAGTAATAACTGCTTAAATGTGCCAAGCAGGGAAAAGAAAACTGACACTAACTATTCCTCTCACTCCTGCTTCCTCGTATGCCTCACGACGCGCAGCTTCATCTATAGTCTCATCATCCTCCCAACCACCCTGGTAGTTAAATGAAGGCATTGACATGAATCCTCACCTTATACTAAAAGATAAGATTACACAAATGCAAGGAGCTAAGCATCATGTCATGCAAAACAGAAGCAAGATCATTGATACCTTTGGAAAGACAAGATCATCCCGGCCTGGTGAAGAAATCATAAGAACAAGGAATTCTTTCTCTGGATTGCAATAGCAACCGTCAAAGTTTTGCACAAGTCTGTAAGGAATGCACCTATCCATGCAAGGGTAAAGCACAGCTATTAAGGGCAAGGCAAAATGGGTAGTGAAACATCTGTTGTACACGTAGGGGAAAAGAAAAGGGGGAGGGGGAAGGATAGAATTGAGGAATGGAGAAAATTAGAGCTGATGAGGAGGATTAACATTAAGAAGGTGCTTGTATTTTAGTAGCACTAGAAACACATTCTCTACCTAATCCTTTACACTTCCCAGTAAACATGCCATGATGATGGTAAATCAGTTCAAATTTACTAGTTTTTTGCATTATGACCTCGCAACTGAGCCATCCATTTCACCTAATTTGGCGAAATGGATGGCTCAGTTGCCTTCCTCGATGATTAGAGGAAGGCAAGTATTGGAGCATATCTATTCACATGAGTTCATGCTTTTTACATTGACTGCCTAAAGGGACTGTATGAAACACGGGATAACTCTCTGGTACAAGGTAAATTAAAAGAGAACAAAACACATATTTGGTGAGTTTGTGATTTGTTAATAAAATTATACTCCTAATTAGGAACGTGAAGGAGATGATAGCATCTCCAATCCTAGTGCGAGATAAGCCCAGAACCTTTGACAAGGTCAAATATATCAGCAGATAGACACTCTTTGAACATCAGTGCCCAGGTCTGTGGAACAAAAGCTTCCACCTGGATAGCACGTCTACTCACCTAACGAACATTTCTATAGAGGAAAAGGGAGAAAATTGGTATTTAATTATTAAATAAAGTGAATGGAGGAAAATAACCAATGCTTAGGCCCAGCTCTGTCCAGTGAGTCTACCACACAGTTTCTGACAAACAGTGGACGTCGAAGTCGTAGAAACACTTTTATCATCTAAAAGCACGATGATATGCAACTTCCACTATGGAAAATACACAATTTACCCACATGCTTATACGACATTAAACGTAATCCCAAAATTGATATAAAGCAAAACATAAAGATAATGGCACGATTAATCACAACAGAAAATTTCATGGTGGCATAGAAGAGGGTTGTGCTTTGTGAGAAGTGACTGACTGACCCTGCAACGAGCCTAAGGCCATCCTCGTAGCGTTGTCTGTGTCTGCCAGTTCTCGATTCCGAAGAAGACATGATAAGTTCTGCATTGACATGAATTAAGACTAAAACAAACCGCTGGAAGACAAAACGGAGAAACAAACATGAAGAGATGATGAGCAAGTGACCTGGATAGGTTACTAGGTAGGAAGCTTCAAGTCTAAAACGCAGTCTGAGAGATGCAGAGTTCTCCGCTGAAGTAGTGGACAACGAATCTCATGGCATATATAATTCTAGAGGAACTTGACCCCAACAGCAGAAAGCAGAAAAAGTCAACTACGGCAACGGCAGTCGGCAGTCGGCAACACGCAGGAATGAGCCTGTCGGTGTTCGTGAGGTCGGTACCTGTTCAGGACTTTGCTCCAATTTGATATCAAAAGCAAGTGGGAACAGATTCAAACCAAAAGCAAGTGGTTGGGTCCCCGCCGGCTTCTTCACCGAAACAGCATATTGATAACCCCCAACGACAAGAGACACGGACGAGAGAGAGAGAAAAGACAGGCTGCAGCAGCACTAATTAATAAACGGCTCTGCAAAATCAAACACTCTTTAATCCTTCACCTTCTCTTCGCTCTCTTTTTAACAATCTTTTATTACCTTCTCGTCGACTTTTGGCGGTATATTTAAGTTCAATCAACTCAACCACCGCGACAAACAAAGGGTTAATTCACCCACGTCATATTTGGTCCCATCTGACATGTATATACAGCAGTTGATAAGTTCACAAAATTGGTTTTAGAAAAAGTCCAAAAGATCAATGAAAATCTTTATGGTGTCCACTTGAGTTAGGTGTTATCCAGTGGGCAATTTCCCCAGGAAAAAACGTATCCAGTGGGCTACTCTTTACAAACTTTGCCAAAACCCGACATAAGAGGACAACACAAGTTGCGACTTCCCACAACCGTGGATTGATTCCACTAAAAAATAATGTCTGGATTTCTTAAAAAAATATACAAATTACTGCCTCTGTTTGCCCCATTTCAAAAATAACTGTTCAGTCTCAGCCCCGTCTCCAAGAGCTAATGGTGGACCTGTCACGCTTCATAATACCTAGATCGGCTAATCTGAGCATTCCAACTATGAATACGCATGGTTAGTGACATGGCTTGCCATCAGTTCTTACCTGGCTTTTGTATTTAGCACATCGAGATAGTCACGTGTGGTAATCTCATTGTATGACATGTCATTAGCTCTAAGTGACAAAATTGGGCCGAAATAGTTATTTTCAAAAGCGGGCAAACTTAGGTACTGTTTTTATTTTTATTTTTAAATCCATTCAGTTAAATTGTAGCGAGTGAAAGCATAGGCAATAATTTTTAATTTTACCTTAATTATACTATCAAAGTTACTTGAAGGAGAAAAATAAACAAGTGGGAGTACCCACGCCACAAGTTCCCAACTTGCATACCCCCGGAGGCCCCACTAGTAATCAGCCCTGACTGTACCAGATGACTAACGAACATAGAAGCCTAGAAAGTTGACTCCAAGTCAACGCTCGCATCATCCAAATTCCAAGCAGCTAATAATTTGTGTGGCACTTGCAACTGATTTGGACGGGTAAAATAAATAAGTTGCACCCTTTAGGGGCCACAAATAAATCTGCCACATTTTTGTCAAACACGTGAAATTGGGTTGGACCATATTGGATATTGTTAAATCTCAACTCCTATTATTAAACATTTCGGACAAGCAATCCCCTTTAATTCTTAAATATTCTACCAAGTATTGTCGTATTTTTTGGATTTAGTAAAAAATTTATCACATATAATTCATACAAAAAACACACGACGGAAAGTCGGAAACCATATCCGATTTGCATCACCACCATAGGAGTCTTTACTTGAATTACTCTTATATTATCTCTCTCTTGGGATAATTTTTTTTCTCTCTTTTATGACTTTGAGGCACCGGGCCTGACTGGAAATGTGAGAAGTGATCGTTTTACATAAAAAAAAATATGTTGAACTGATATATATTTGAATATATGCAGGTGAGTATTAGGGTTGCACAATCCCGGTGTAGGTGCCAGTTTTGGCCAAAACTGGCACCTACACTGGCTAGGCCGGTTTTGAAAAAATTGCCACTTACACCTACGCTGTTAAGGGCAAAAACCGGCCCTTAGTGGTGGTGTTTTCCCGTTATCCTACATTCATATTGAGTCATTTTTTTTAAACATTTTTCGCACTTGGCCCAATGTATTTTTTCTTTTTTCTGTTGGTCCATTAATCACATATCAATAAAATCTAAAATAATGAAATCAAAATTCCAAAATCAATAAAATTAAAGATCATCTTAAAAGATAAGATGAGAATTTAAAGTCCAAAGTAATAGAGATGTCACTGTAAGTATAAACTATTACCTTTTGAAAAATTTTGTTTAGACCCTAACAACACTTAGAGGAGAGAATATGTGTTTTCCCTCTAATTAACAAATCAATAACAATTTTAAAACATATTCAAAACCTAGTAGGGTTTCCCTTGGTTTCACACGAAAAATCCAAAAATTCAGCAATTTTTTAAATTCACCGGAAAACACTCGAGCTCTTGTCAAACGCTCGTCAAACGCTTATGTTTCTGTCTGAAATTTTAACTGAGTGCTCAAGCGCTTGTCAAACGCTAGTCAAACGTGATGACTTTGTCTGAATTTTTGAACTAAAATGTAATTGAGTGACTTATTTTGCAAGCATGATATAAATTTAATAGTGATTTGTCAATTTTAGAAATTTAGACAATTTGTTAAAATTTTGAGAATTTGACATTTTAGTCCTTAGGTTTATACCCTTTTTGCATTTGGATCCTTAGATTTCAAACTTCAAATTTAAGATCCTTAAATTTTCAATGTTTGACAAAAATGTCATTTTGTTAACCTTCAGTCTCTTTTCTTAACGGCAGCACTTCAATATGAAGTATACGTGTCACTGCACTCAGTCATGTCATTTGCCTCATCATTCATTTCTTCTTCACAAAACTCAACATCTCCGCTTCTTCTCGTCATTTTTTCTGACAACGTCTCCTGCTTCTTCTAAATAAGCCTTGTAACCTTGTTTCTCTGCTTTCGCTTCTCCAACTCTGCGACAGCACGAAGACACAAGAAAGCACTGAAACATGTCTATATGGGCTCGAAAGATGATCTTGATGCTAACTTCAAATATATAATTAAGGTGGAAATGGCCATGGAGGAAAATGAGCATGGAAGTCAAAAAAAGAAAAAACATAGGGTTGTGATAGGAGAGAGGAAAGTAGTGTTTACAGGACACTCTTCGGGTGGTCCGATGGCCATCCTCGCAACACTTTGGTTCTTGGAGAGGGCCTGGAAAACAAAAATCTCACCTCTGTGCGTGACTTTTGGATGCCCTCTTACTGGTAATCACATATTTTCCCATGCTCTTGTGAAAGAGAACTAGGCTTCCAGTTTCAAACACTTTGTCATGAGGTATGATATTGTCCCGCGAATGTTGCATGCTCCTATCACATCCATTGAACAAAGCATCTCAACAATTCTCCTCTCAAGACAAGACCCAGTGGCAATATCCCCGAAGAGGCTTCAGATTTTTATGAGATTGTCATGAGGAATGCGTCAGCCGTGGCAAGTCACGCTGCCTGTAAGCTCATGGGGAACACAAATCTGCTAGCGGAAACTGTCACAAGCTTCATTCCATTAAGCCCTTACAAACCCTTTGGAACCTACATCTTTTGTATTGGGAACGGAAGTCTGGTGGTCTTGAGGAACCCAGACGCTGTTTTGCAACTACTGTTCTATTCCTGTCAGTTGGGCATTAAAACGGAAGGCACGGAGATTGCCCATAGAAGTCTTGAGCGACATTTGGGCTATGAAAATGAATTGCATGATAGCTTACAAATGCAAGATGCACGATGTTGGCTCAGCGGAATTGGCAAATCTCCCCTTGTCAGGCGGTGACAGCGCAAGAATTAACTCAACTTTGAATGACCTTGGCTTGGTAAAGCTCTTTTTTCTTCGCTTGTTATTGACCAAAGCTTCATTCTGTAAACTAAATAAAACAAAAAAAAAAGATTAAATTTATATATCTTATTAAGTAAGGCTTTAAATTTACAACTAATTTTGGTCTTTTCCAATCCACTGTGTGCTTATTTTTTCTGTGGGATTTCAGAGCACGAGAGCTAGATTGTCTTCGTGCTGCTGCAGAGTTGGAGAAGCGAAAGCAAAGAAACAAGGTGGTTACAAGGCTTATTTTAAAAGAAGCTGAAGAGGTTGAAAAAAATGACGAGAAGAAGCGGAGATGTTGAGTTTTGTGAAGAAGAAATGAATGATGAGGCAAATGACATGACTGAGTGCAGTGACACGTATACTTCATACTGACGTGGCAAGTGTTGTCATTAAGAAAAGAGGCTGAATGTTAACAGAAGGGCGTTTTTGTCAAACATTAAAAATTTAAGGATCTTAAATTTGAAGTTTGAAATCCAAGGATCCAAATGCAAAAATGGTATAAACCTAAGGACTGAAATGTCGAATTCCCTACAATTTCATAAAAACTCTTAAACTCATACATTGATTTAAAAATTTTCGTGGTAGAATCTCGACCTCTTGACTTATATTATGCGATGTACATACCAAAGTTTGACATTAAACTCTTTAATTAGGATTCCAATGCCTTCATATATACCCCTCTAAATACAATAAATTTGTAATTTTTTCTACCAAAATTCTAAATAACTAGTTCATTCACCTAGCAAGCTTCTTGGTAACTTGAATGTAAGTATTTGATTAGACAAAACTAACAACAAATCTCAAATATTCAGGTGAAACTAAACTATTGAGTAGACCTTGTCATGCTTCTAGAATACTACGTCTTCAGGTGAAACTAAAGTTTAAACTATTGAGTAAAAACTAAACTAAAATTATATATATATCTGGTTTCCCGGTGTCGGGTAAACCGAGAACCGCCGATTTTTTCAAAAAACTAAACCTACACCGACACCGTTAGGCCGGGTACCGAAAACCTGGTGCCGGTGGCATTGTGCAGCCCTAGTGAGTATTATTGATATGAAGAACTTTGTTCATTTAAATTAAACAACTATTAGCCTGAATGATATTTCTGGCACTATCAAGCTACCTACGCAACACCTTTTCACGTCACCCAAGGTTGTAGAATCATCTACAGCTATCAAGTAACAAAATTTGTTACGGCAGTAACCACTCTTGTAATCTTCTAAGGAATACAATATTCTTTTATTCCAATATGGTATCAGAGCCTCTCGACTCATCGTCTCTCTGATCCTTCAAACCCTGTTTCCATGGCTACTGAGACAACTTCTTCCTCCTCTTTCGTTCCCTCTATTCCCTCCTATCTTTCACACATTATCACCATTAAACTTACCTATGAGAATTATCTTCTCTGGCGAGTTCAGCTCTCAGCCTACTTACGTGGACAAGATCTGTTTGAGTATGTTGACGGAAAACTCCAAGCTCCTGTGAACTCTTTCCTGCTGAGGGTACCTCTTCTACTAAACCCAACTCAGCCTTTCTTGTTTGGCGGCGAACTGATCAGCTTGTTTTGAGTGTTCTGTTCTCCTCACTCACTGAGTCCATTATTGGCAATGATGTCAGCTTGGACCATGTTCAGCTCTCATTCTCAGGCAAAGGAATTTCATATTCGTTTTCAGCTTGCAAATGTCTCTCGTGGAGATCAATCTATCTCTGACTATTTCAGCTAAGTTCGCAGCCTTGCTGATATTCTTGCTGCCTCTGGAAGTCCGCTTCTAGACAAAGATTTTGTGACGTATCTTCTTACTGGGTTGGGTCCTGCCTATGAGTTCTTCATTACTTATGTCACCACTAGAGTTGAACCAGTCTCCTCTCTTGAGCTCTATCAGCTTCTGCTTATTCATGAGACTCACATCTCTCATTCCTTCCGGAGCACATCCTCCTTTGAACCGTTTGCTCACTATAGTGCTGGTGGAAACCATGATCAGCGAGGTCGAGGATGCAATGGTCGCAACAGTCGTGGTCGAAATGGTGGTCATTCCTCTCCTGCCCCTCCAAACATCTCCCAACCCAACTACAATTCCAACCGACCAACCTGCCAAGTTTGCAACAAACAGGGTCATGTTGCTCTGCAATGCTACTCCAGATTTGACCATTCCTTCCAATATGAACCTCCCCGTTCCTTTTCTGCACACTATATTGCCCCCTCCACCTTTTCTAATCCCAGTTGGTATCTGGACACTGCAGCTACCCACCAACTTACAAGTTATTTCAACCACATGAACCTATCATCCGAGCAGTGCACTAGAGATGAGCGTATCCGAGTGGTGATGGAACAGGTCTCCCTATTCAGCACATTGGTGACTCTTCTTTTTCTTTTCCTTCTACCTCTTTTACACTTCATAATCTTCGTTCCAGATATTACTAAAAATCTTGTCTCAGTGCTTCAATTTTGTATTGATAATTGTTGCTACTTTGAATTTCATTCCACCCACTTTTCTGTGAAGGACAAAATGAAGGGGAAGATCATTCTCACCGGTCTCACCCATGATGGCCTTTATCAATTTCCTCGTGCGTTGCCTTCTCCTTCCGCTCATCTTGGTGAACGCACGTCTCTTCCTCAGTGGTATCATCAGCTTGGTCACCCCTTTTTGGATCTTGTCTCTCGCATTTTGCGCACCCACTGCCCGCCTTTCACCTCTGCTGCTCCTTCCTTCCAGTGTGTTGCATGCCCACTTGCGAAGAGTCATCAACTCCCTTTTAGCTCCAGCTCCACAAAGACGTCTCGTCCTCTTCAATTAGTGTGTACTGATGTTTGGGGCCCTACCCCTCATGTGTCTAGACTAGGATTTTGCTATTATGTCTCCTTTGTTGACCATTACACTCGGTTTACATGGTTATTCCCATTAAAACTTAAATATGATGTTTTACGTGTTTTTCAATCATTTTTGTCTTATGTTGAGCGTTTCTTTAACACTAAATTGGTTACTTTGCAAACTGGTGGTGGTGGGAAATTTCGTCCTCCCACCTCTCTTTGCACCAGCCTTGGTATCACTCATAGACTCACTAACCGCATACACATCAACATAATGGATTAATTGAACGTAAACATCGACATATAGTTGAAACTGGTCTTGCCCTCCTTCCTCATGCCTCTCTACCCTTTTCTTTTTGGGCTGATGCCTTTGAAACCGCTGCCTATCTTATTAATCTTCTTCCTACACCGGTTCTCAACCACCAATCTCCTTATTTTTTATCCCATCACAAGGACCCAGATTATAAATTCCTTAAAATATTTGGTTGTGAATGTTGGCCCCACTTAAGACCTTACATTTCTCACAAAATGGATTTTCGGTCCAAATCTTGTCTTTTTCTTGGCTACAGCTCATCTCACAAAGGGTATAAATGTCTTGACCTTACTGACAATCGGTTATATATTTCCCGTGATGTCGTTTTCAATGAGTCCTCTTTTCCTTTTACCAAGTCCACGTCTGTTTCGACCTCTCTTTTCTTCTTCTCCTTTGGTTTCTTTACCAATTTTTTCTCCATCTATTTTGGTCTTGCACCTTCGCAAGCATCGTTTTTAAATTCACTGATTCTTCTCCTTTAAACTCTCTCTCTCCTCTCCAAGTCTCTCTCGGTCTTCTATTATTCCTCTACCTACTCCTAGTCCCTCTCATTCTCCTACTATATCGTCTAGACCTTCTCCCATGGTACCTCCTCGTTCCCCAATTATTACACGTGCTCAAACCAACTCATCTAGACCTCGTGCCTTCACTGATGGAACTGTTCTCTACCCCTCTCAGCAATGTCTCACTACTTGTGTTACAGTACCGGATGAACCTACCTCTCACACAACTGCCTCTCGATTTCATGAATGTCGTGTTGCCATGTCTCAGGAATTTGAAGCCCTTATTCGCAATCAGACCTGGTCTCTTGTCCCACCTTCCCCTTCTTCTAATGTTGTCGGCTGCATGTGGGTCTTTCGCACCAAGCTTGGCTTTGATGGCTCTCTTGAGTGACGGAAGGCTCGGCTTGTCGCCAAGGGCTTCCATCAACAGCTTGGCGTCGACTACAATGAGACTTTCAGTCCCGTGGTGAAACCTACTACCATTCGGCTGGTTCTCTCTCTTTTTGTGGCTCGTGGCTGGTGTCTTCGCCAATTGGACATACAGAATGCATTTCTGCATGGTTTTCTCACCGAAACTGTCTTCATGCAGCAGCCTCCAGGTTTTGTTGACTGCTCATTCTTACCACATTTGTCAGCTTCACACCATTTATGGCCTCAAACAGGCTGATCTGCTCCTAGATAAGCGGTCGGGCCTGACTCCGTTCACTGAGCTCTTAGCTTTGCTCCAGGTGGTACGCCTGGCTATGTGTGTTGTCTACTCTTGGGTGGAAGAAAGAGCATAGAAAGCCGCTCCACTGGGTGGTGTTCTGAGGAGGGCGGCGGGTGAAGAAAGGGCAGTGGAGTGAAGCGGTATGCGCGTTATTTATTGCCTCCGAGCTGTGGAGGAGCGCTAAGAGCTGGGAAGTGGGAGGGCGTGGGAGGCGCAGTAGGAGCCTTGTTCGCTGAGGCCTGGTTTGCACAGCTCAGCTCGTGGCTCCTTGGCTATGGTTTTGTTGCTTCTGTTGCTAACCCATCCTTGTTCAATTTGACCCATGGTGATCTTCATCTATACGTCCTGGTTTATGTCGATGACATTGTCATCACATCTTCCATGCCCTCTGTTGCTGATGCCCTTTGTCTCTGCTATGGGGTTGGTTTTTCCAATCAATGATTTGGGCAGATTATCCTATTTTCTTGGCCTAGAGGTTGACTATATTACTGGTGGTGTTCTTCTTTCTCAACGCAAGTGCACACATGATCTTCTTAGGCGCTGCAACATGCTCTCTGCCAATACCGTCTCTTCTCCCATGTCTGCCTCCATCAAACTGTCCAAGTTTGATTCTCCTGCCTTTGATGATGTTACGTTGTTCCGCAGTATATTCGAGGGACTTCGGTACCTTGTCGCAACCAGACATCTCCTTTGCAGTAAACCGTGTCTGCCAGTTCATGCATCAGCCCAAACTCTCATTGGACTGTTGTCAAAAGGACTCTTCGCTATTTGAAGGCCACCATCAACCATGGGTTGTTCTTTGCTTCATCTTCTGGGTCTCTTCTTCAAGCTTATTCTGATGCGGACTGGGCTGGTTGCCCGGATGACCGTCAGTCCACTAGTGGCTTCTACATCTTCCTTGGTCGGCACCTTATCGCTTGGAGTTCACGCAAACAGCGCACGGTGGCTCGCTCCAATATCGAGGCTGAATACAAATCTCTTGCCAATAGTACAGCTGAGCTCATTTGGTTACTCTCTCATTAGAGAACTTGGTCTCTCTTTCTCAATCTCCTACCTTATGGTGTGACAACCTTGGTGCCACGTATCTCACAGCCAATCATGTCTTCCACTCTCGCACAAAACACATTGATATCGATTTTCATTTTGTGCGTGACCGTGTTGTTGCCCGCACCCTTCTAGTGTCTTTTTGCAGCAGTAAAGACCAGCTGACTGATATCTTCACTAAACCTCTTGTTTCTGATAAATTTGCTTGCCTCCGTTCGAGTCTCACCGTTGTTGACACCCCACTGGACTCGCGGGGGCTTATTAGCTTGAATGATATTTCTGACACTATCAAGCTACCTACACAACACCTTTCCACGTCACCCAAGGTTGTAGAATCTTCTACAGCTATCACGTAACAGAATTTGTTTAGGCTGTAACCACTTTGATTCTTTTTTTATTCGTTTGTACACGTCCATTTCTTGTAATCTTCTAAGGAATACAATATTCTTTTTATCCAATAACACCAACAATTAGGAACTGAAATTTCGGGCCTTGCAGGATTCTAATTAATCAACGAGGAAATAGACTAATTCCATGCAATATAACACTCCGACCATTTGAAATGAACCCCATTCATTCCCAGTGGTGTATAGTTTGTAGTCGCCCAGCAGAGAAAATCAAAGAGTCAGAATTGAGGGAAGGAAAAAGAAATTACATTAAGTATTTAGATATATCTACTATTAATAAAAGTAGTTTTTTCCTTGCTTCTCGGTTCTGTTTCCTTTATCTACTTTATACAAAGATGTAAAGCGAACAAATGAGGAAGGCAATTAACACAACGGTAAATAATACACCCCTCAAGTTAGAGCGTATAACAGTCAAATAAACCGACAGGAAATGTTATTTGATCAACAGAATATATTGAACCGACGGCAACAGTCTTGAGTGGCCCCGAAATGTTATTGAACCTGGATGGAGTGGGAAACCAGGACCAAAACAGCTGAAGGAGGTGGTAAGCAGTGGGAATCCGGCTAAAGAAACGGAGTTCGTGAACCGACCCAAGAGGTAAAGCAGGCCGAAAAGATTGAATGGTCCAGAAGCTATCTTCATTCTTTCACAGTTCAAAGAAACGAATGTGGCGTAACAAGAGGGACAATGAAATACGGGCTAGCCCGTGACTAGAAACGTTGCGAGAGAGAGTTATCTGGTTTGGGCCGGTGGAATTCTGAGTCCAATTTCAACGTTTGGGCTTAAATAAGTGGGCCAACGGGAAGAGGAACGGAGCAATAACAAACGGGGCAACCAAAAAAAGTTTGAGCTTTGGATCAGTGAATAGAACCCACTAAAACCTTGATATCAATTAGCCAAACAAACAAAACGACGTTCACTAACAAGCCAAACTAATATGTAAGATGATATCCATCCTACTACTACAACTGGAAAAGCGATGCATAAAAAAAGTGCAGGAACAAAAACGAACTGAATAAAAAAATAAACCACTGTCAAGCACCATGGATAGACAAACAAATCGGATCATACAAATAACTTCTCCCTGATGGAAGACAAGAAAACCCAATTAGCATCTGGATCCTACGACTCTTAATAGTGGCTCTAATCATTTTAATCATCAAGGAACTATAACATTCATAGATAAATAAAAAAATTGAAAGAAGGATTAAGATTCCCCACTCTACTTACAACCTTCGTACACATCTTATCAAAAAGTATATCACTTTCAGTACAGACCATGTTCAGTTCTGTGGAATCCCTATCTAATGGAATAATTTTAGCAGTCTTAACTATGGTTTCTGAACACTAGCAGCTTAGGCTTCTAAAGCATTCAAATCCAAGACAACTATGAACATTTGCATTTGTGAATGGAGTTATTGAAGACGTCTTGCCCGAAGGTTCAAGAGAAAGCAACTACTATAGATTACTAAGCATATTGAGTTATTGAGCATCATGTAACACAAATTCCATGAACCAAATTTTCATCTAACTCCAACCGTCAACATTTAATTGTTCTCTCATTTCACAATTGATGCCTGACACTACTATTATGTAACCAAGCAAACTGTGTTAGCATGAACTATAATCTGAACATCTAAAAGTTCACTGATATATAAAAGATAAGAGCTCAATCAGAAAGGATGCAAGACATGATTTCAAAATTTGCGGTGAACAAACTACCTAAAGATATACCAAAAGATCAGCCACAAAATGTGAAATCTCAAAAACAAACCAATCACAAATTTTGAGGTTGTTACTAACATCGCAAATCACTTTTAAAGCCAAATTAGACAGGCAAGAATTAGATGAGACAAGTAAAGATATAATCAATAATGTCAAATAAAACACGATTCCATTGCACAACGAGATTGAAAGATAGCAACTAGTAATGTAGCAACAGATGTCCAAAACTTCTTCCTAACGAATTACATATATCATGACAAAATCAAAACTTGATTAAAAAAAACCATGCTCGCCTCAGGGAAACTCTATTAGCCAACACTCGACGAGGAACTAATCCCCCTTCCTCCTGAAAGAGCAACCCTCGGTAAGCCTAGCGCGCCCACCAGTCGGCTGGCACAGCACTGTCTGGCAGTTCCCACAAACCACCACTGTTTGCGAGTGACTGAACACCGTAGTTCTGCGGGCATTTATATTCTATTAATTTCCTCAATTTTTGCTTTCATTAAAAATTAGTATACAGCCAATTGTCCATTATACAGAAGCAGGAAAACAACAAGAATTAACAGTGGAACTTACATGTTGAAGCAACCCTGGCACTTGACGTCCTGAATGAAATTCAAACCAAAAGTGAATTAAAAATATATATAAGCGCCGGAATTTCGCTAATGTATTTCCAAACAAAATATGGATCATTACCATGAAGAATGAGTTTGGAGACTGCACAAGACGCTTGAGCTTGTGCTTCCTCTTCTCGTGCTCGGCCGGAGGATTGAGCAAATCGATATCGTTTTGGAGAACCTGACCAATCCAAGTTATAGGTAAATCGTCAAAGTGAAATCAAAAACCCGAGGAAAGCTTAGAGAAAAAAACGATTTAGATCGCCAAATGGACTCAAAGATACAGTAGGCAAGAGGTATCGGCCTCACCATCTTGAAACCGGAGAGAGAACACTTGAAATCGCCAAACCCTAGACGAAGCGCCGCCTAGTGCTGAGTGCCGCGAGAGAATGTGCTGTGGAAGACGTAGAGGAATTATATCGAGGATTTTAGGAGATTTATAAAGGGCAGCGGAAAGATTTGGGCCGTACGATTAGAAGGTAATTGAATCTCAGCGCTACATTAGTTCTTTCTCGAGTCGTCTAGGGCAACCCTGAACTGCAGGGGTACAAACGTCTATGCACTGCAACCCTAATGCTTGTTAATTTGCACTCCTCAAATAATTTCTCTTCTCATCAAATTATTTTTTTATTCCGCCCCGCGACCGACAGGTCGCAAGATAATTTTTCATGACCATCCTGACTAGAACCTACCCCAATGTTCTCCAATTTTTCTTCGGGAGGATTACAAAAGAATATGCTTAATTTATACAAAAATGCGAGCTTCCAACAATCCACATAGCCTATACAACCGCGTTTCAAGGATCCAAAACTAATTTTAAAACACTGTCATCAAAAGAAAATAAAAGAAACAACGAAAGGGAATACAAAGCAGACCACGCATCTAGAATCTCTTTGGCCTTAAAATAATCCAACATTCTGCTTAACAATAAAAAGACATACACAAAAAAACATAAAATGGGTGAGTCCTATTGACTCAGTAAGGGAAAAAAATGGGACATGTCATGTAAAATAAATAAGCAGAAACAATAATAGTAGCAAGTAAACAATAAATAAGCACCGATAATAATAAACAGGATAATGTTGTATGATCGATGCAATTCAGAAATGATGCCTTTGTTTCCCGATCATTTCACTTTCTTTATTTTCTGATCTAGTATATGTGTCCTTTATTCGCATTGTTTAACCCCCAGAGTCCGAGTTGTGCGTCTCTCGTCTCCTCTATGACTGTCTCGTGTCCTGGCACCAGGACCCGGTCAGGCGTGCACTGTTCCATCGCCAAGGGATATCAACCACTATCCTCTCAGTGGTGGCTTGCACTATCTCACTGTGAACGATATTGTCACCCGATCTCAGGGTCACCTCTGGCTATGGGTTTCGTTTCGGTCATTTCGGTCAACAGTAACCACATACTCATTATATGTTGATGCAACATAACTTATCTTAGGCATCGTCAATAAAACAATTCACCAAATGTGATCAATAGAATGCATATACCATATAAAAATGCAATTGACATATCACAAGCAAAACATATTCACAATTCACATAAGTTGATCATAAAATGCACATATGCAATTTCACATTTTAATGGAAAGACATAGCACAATAATGCATTTGAACTTAATAGAACATTAAAGAGGAAACGAAATATTAGTACGTACTAATTACGTATTATTTATGTTCACATTAATAGAACTCAGGACTAACTCGTGAATTATTGTTTTTCAAAAACTAATTTCCACTGATGTTGCTGTCAAAACCTCTTTGAATAAATCAAGTTCACACAACACCCTTATCTTGCAAAAACTTCAGGAAAATAAAGGATTTTCTTCATACAAGCATTTATAGGGCAAAATCTCATCATTTCTACACCATTTTGTGTAGCATCAAACAACCAAATCACGTTATAAGTTCAATCAACAACTAAAAATATGCATCTACAATATTTTTCTAACACAAACTACTCCTTACTTATACTTGAATGTAAGCCTTATTCTCCTATTTCATTTTCTTTTTAATTCTCTTCATTTTCCTATCTTTTTCTTGGTCGATCCTCCATTTTCTCTCTTATTTTCTCTCCTTTTCTTTTATTTTCTCTTTTCTATCTTATTTATTCTCTCTCCCCCTCTTTCTCTCTTATGCACGCCTAAACCACAAATGTTATCCATGCGTTGCACAAAAGGCTTAAATGTCTTGTCTCTCTCTTTATTACTTCTCAATTATCTTCCCTCTTTCTCACCCCTAATAACTTCTTTCTTCATTCTCTTTTTTCCCCATTTTTCTCTCTCTTGACTCACTACACTCTCTTATCTCACGGCAAAATACTTGTCGTGAGTCACTTGTTCTCTTTCACTACATCTCATTTTTTTGTCTTTATTCTACCTAAGTAGTTATGGACATGCTATATTTATGAAGATCTAATTATTATGGAAACAAGTGATTAATAACATTCATTGAATCTTAACTCATAGGAACAAGAGTTTTTGACACATGGCCAACAAGATAAAATTTGCAAAATCTACACTAAGTTAACCAAATATTCACTAAGTTAGCCGACCAAGAGCATGCATAGTGGCTTGGGTGGGTTTTGGGCTTTCATGCACTAATGAGCTTCGGCCCAACTCGTCTCCATGGGCCCAAGTATACCTTTAACAACCCTAGGCCCAATTGAAGTTTAAATATAATTAAATAAGTTATTTAAAATAATTAAGCTCAAATAAAATCAATAACATGAATTAATAAAAGGGGTAAAGTCATAGTTAGCCCCATAAGTACGAGCAAAAATCAAATTGGTACCCATAATTATCAACTCGACGATTTGAGAATCATAACTTTTGAAAATAATCAATTCACCTCCCCATCTAAATTAGGTGTTAAATCCAACGGAAAATAATACAAAATGACCTAAATGTCCATCCAAGATAAAATTCCTAAAAAAATTAATAAAAAACAAAAAAATATTTGTTTAAAAAAAGTAATATTTTTTAAATAAAACTATTGAAACTCTATTTCAATAAACTATTTTTTAATTTATTTCTTAAATTTCTACTATTTTATTTATTTTTAAAATTTTAGTCTTGGAGGGGCATTTTGGTCATTTGTATGATTTTTCTTAGACTTAACGCCTAATTTGGATGGGGCGTGAATTGATTATTTTAAAAGGTGATGGGTATCAAATCACCGAATTGATAATTAGGGATACCGATTTGAATTTTGCTCATACTTACGGGACTAACTATGACTTTACCCTTTAATAAAATTAAATTAGAAAAATAACATTACATTAATATTAACCAAAAAAAAGAGCTGAAAATAAAATATTAACCAAAAAAAATGAATTTCGGCCCTATTCAAAATTATCCAAATCAATCTAAAAATTTAAGAAAACAAAACTCAAGTCAAATAAGAAATTTAAGCACATGAAATTAAATGAAATAATGCAAGGATTTAAGAATTAAAGAAAGAAGGAACATACACATTTTAAATTAAAAAGGATAAATTAAAATACTAAACTCACGAATTTGAAAACCGAAGCAATTAACCAAATACCAAAGATCAT
Source organism: Myrica gale (assembly GCA_963930655.1). Taxonomy (NCBI): domain Eukaryota; kingdom Viridiplantae; phylum Streptophyta; class Magnoliopsida; order Fagales; family Myricaceae; genus Myrica; species Myrica gale. Next base: position 6,308,911 of record OZ005606.1, on the reverse strand, counting down.
AATTACATAAAATATTAGAGAAAATAAAATTAAGTCAATTAGACGATTTAAACACATGCATCTGCACTAAAACTAGTTATCTAAATTCAAAGATTAAAAAGTAAAGGAAATAAATCCTATAAGCAATTAATCAAAACACCAAGATCATGAATTTAACAATTAAAGCAAATAAAATAAGTACCAAAATGTCACATTTACTAAAAATATTTAAAGGAAAACCTTAACACAATGATTTCAAAAGTAGCTCAAAAGGTTAGGAATATCACGTAGAATTAGTGAATTTTCTTTCATGACCAACCTTTTCTAGTCTTAGAGGTGGGTAAAAACCCGCTAACTCGACCTCCCAACTTGGAATCAACTCCGCTCAATCCGAATGGGTCGAGTTGCATCGGGGTTCAAGGTCAGGTTTTGAAATGTGAACTCGATAGAAATCAAGTTCAAGTTTGGGTTTCTATCATAAATGTTTTCTCTTATACCCTTAACGAAACTACACATTTTTACTCACTCTTAAAGTGTTCTATCTTATAACTTGACTCGAAAATGAAGCATTTAGAGGAACACGACCTCGACAATTTTAACTTTTTTCTTGGTTGTGGTCGGGTTGCAAACTTCTCGCCCCAATTTGAACAATTCTACCCAGTCTCTCACTTGACAATCGACAATCCATCTTTCATTCAACATATGTCATTTGGTTGATTTTTTATTTTATTTCAAATTGATGTTAAGAATTAAGTTTATTAATCATATAAGATTACAAAAAATATAACATGAGTCAAAACATTGAGAAATGTTTTTTAAAAATATATTTGATGTAACAACCAAATAGTGTAACATAATTGCATTTGAAATTACTTTACAAAACAAGGTACTTTACCTTAAAACAAATAGAGCATAAGTATTAGATAAGTTAAGAAATTTAAATTACAAAATACCCACTAATATGATATACTTGCTTGTTTAGCAAGAGGACTGCTATGGGTATAAATAGTATATTTTATTGAAAAAGGGATGTAATTATAGACAGTATCTTTTTTTAAAAGAGATGCAATTTCAAAGTTCTTGAATTTATAATTTTCAAGAGCTTCAAAGACTTGAGCTTCTCCCTCCTACTATACCGGTTGGCGTTAACCCATGCCAAGAATCTTGACAAATTGTTATTGAGGTTGAAGTCGGTTAGGAATTTTCTTTTTGGAGAAAATAGGTTTTGCATTCTTTTAACTACCATTTAGTTCTTAAAAATTAGGTATAGAGTTATCAATTACTGTACATTTTACATCTTATGTACAATTCAACTATCAAGATCGCATCACCGTCCTTGTTTTGATTACTTTTTAACGGTGAGATATTCACACGCCGTGCACAGATGTTTGTATAAACATATTGATCGTTTATGGTCTAATGTGTCAAACTTCGTAATTTCTGGTGTAAATTGCAAATTGTATAAAAGCTACAGGGTACAAAATATAATTTTTGCTTTCTTTTTCACCATTTCCTGACATACCTTCAAATATCTACTGTATGTGGATAGCCATAAATGAGAAATTGGTAGATAGATAAATATGGGTTCTGATATTTTTCAGAGTAATACATGCAGGCCAAAACCTAACTTATTCAATGATGACTATATCAACTACCCCGAATTCACGAACTAATATCTTAGAGAAAATATAAAAATTAAGGAAAAGACTACCACGAAATACAGCAATTGCTTTGGAACACTTAACGAGCAAAGTAGGCTACCAAAAGGATGACAGAGACATCTTCTGGGAGTTCTGAGAGAAAAAATGGGGTACTTGATCTTCCTGCAGATATAAAAATTCGATCCAGTACACATGCAGCACAAATCACCCCTAAACGCTCTAGGGGCATACAATGAAGAGCTCTCTCTTGTAGATTTGTGCCATCAGTAGGTCTAAACACAAAAATAGTGGGAAGGTAGAGCATCCTTCACCAATAGTCTCGGCAAGAACATGATCCCTTGATAAAATGATGGAACCGGTTTCGATCCCGAACAACGATTTCTCTATCAAATTTACGCGAAACATGCTTCATGAAACTATGACAGTCATGACAAATCCGAAGGTTCTTCATAATCCTTATGGCCCTGTTATCCTTGAACCCAAGCAGTGCAAAAGCAACAGCCAATTTCTCACTGTGATAACCAATACTATGCTCCTTATCCTCCTCTTCAATGTCATGTAATACATTAGTTGTATTGGGAGTATAACCTCCAACCCTTAAGTTCTCAATGATCGAAACTAAGAATATCTTGATCTCCTCTGACTGGGGATGAGAAATATCCCCAGAAACAAACTCGTGAATCACCTGGTTCATGTTAATAATACTATAGCCAGGTTTTTTGCTGATTCTTTTGTCCCTCATCAAATTCCTCATCCCTTCCTTCTCAACCCATTTACCAACTCCACCATACGCATTTGACAAAAGCACATAGTCACCATCATGATTAGGGTCAAGCTCGTGGATCCTTTGCTTCACTTTCTCTGCCAATTCAAGATTGTTGTGGTTTACACATGCTCCAAGCAGAGTTCGCCAAACAACAGAGTTTGGCTTCATGGGCATTCTTTCCAGAAAGTCATATGCTTCAAAAATCAAGCCTGCACGGCCGAGGAGATCAACCATGCAACCATAATGCTCAAGCAGCGGTTCCATGCCATATTTGTTTCTTATGCTTTGAAAAACTTCCCAAGCCTCTTTAACGAGACCACCGTGACTACAAGCAACTAAAACGCCGGTGATTGTAATGTAATCCGGGCATAAGCCACATTTCTGCATCTCGTAAAAGACCACAAGGGCTTCTCTACTGCGACCATGAACCGCAAGCCCATTAATCAACGCTGTCCACGTTAATAGATTTCTAACAGGCATTTCATCAAACACACGAATGGATTCATCTATGGACCCACATCTCGAATACATATCGACGAGGGCTGTGCCCAGTGAAACTGAAAGCTCCAACCCGCTTCTGCGGATAAAAGTATACACCCACTGACCCAATTCCAATGCGCCTAAGCTCGAAACCGCGGATATCACGCTGAGCATAGTCACCTCGTCGGGTTTTAGATCCTCCGAGACTGTGAGCTGCATTTCCCGGAACAGGTCTAACGCTTCAAACCCGAAACCATTGTTCGCAAAGCAAGCTATCATGGAAGACCAAGAGACCAAGTCCCTCTGGAGCATTTCTCGGAACAGCTTTGACGCCAGCTCAACGGACCCACAGGAGCCGTAGAAGCTTATCAAGGAGTTCTGAACATAAATGTCATAATCAAAACCCAACCTAACAATGAGTGAGTGAAGGCCCTGACACGCCTGGAGGCGAGCGCAGGCCTTGAGAACAAATGGGAAAGTGAAGGCGTCGGGTGAAACGCCAGCCAGGCGCATCTCAAAGAAGAGCGAAAGGGCGTGAGAAGGAGAGAAATGGGCGTGGGCTCTAATGAGTGTATTGTAGGCGAAAGCATCCGGAGAGGGAATGTGGGAGAAGAGGGAGCGGGCATAGGATAAGCTTTGAGGGGCAGAGGCCACGCAAGAAAGCAGGAGAGGTCGGAGACAGAGAGGGTCGTCATGAAGGCCGGTCTTGAGAAGCCGAGCGTGCAGCTTGTACACAGTATTCATGGGTCTTCATCCGCTGTTTTAACTCTTTTCTCTGTTTGCCCATGAATATTTCCTTCTCTGAGCGGAGACTCCTTTTTTTTTTTTCCCTTGGGACATAGACTTTTCATTCATTCAAAAAAGGTCATCTTAGAAAAAAAAAATTCAAAAAACGGTCAAAAGTAGAGAATGTCAAAGCGGAAAAAGAAATGTTGAGAGTGGGATTTGAACCCACGCCCTTTCGGACCAGAACCTTAATCTGGCGCCTTAGACCAACTCGGCCATCTCAACTCTTGTACAGAGGTCACAATATTATAATATCTAACAAAAATATGTCACACGAATGGATTTAAATTACAGGAGTTTGTTATATATATATATATATATGAAAGTTTTGATATGCAAACAAGTACTTCATATTTTAAAGAAGAAGTTTAATTTAAAATGTTCACAAACGAATAAATGATTGATCTGGTGGTTCATATTGGGAAGGAAAAGGAAAATATCTCGTAGGCTTTCATAGATGCAATGACTTGCATTGTGCTGGCAGCTCCCCCACTAAGAAATCTTACCGGGCTTGCGAGGGTATGTTGGACCATAATTATTCGAACTCTGAACTTCGCTATCTTATTGGGACCTAGCCCAACAAGAATCTTCTCTTTTTCTTTCGCACTCTTTTATAGTTTCACGGTTTGTATGGGGCTGGGCTTTGATTTTAAATGGGCCTGAATGGATTAAGGGAATCGAAAATTTTATTCCTGCTTTTATATAAGATTCCAACGGATGTATTCTATCTGGAAATGTACTGGTTGAGACACTTGAGTTACTTTTTTTTTTTTAATCAAAAGACCTTTATTTATTCAAAACAAAAACCTTACAAAAAAATTTAGGGTGGGTCCGTCCCAGCATACAACCAAGATAAATCAGGAAAATGCTCAACAGAACTAGGATTGCCGCCTGAGAAAACCTCAGTAGCGCCCCAACGAGCTAACTGGTCCACCGCAACATTAGCACCTCGACGAACATGGGAGAAAGTGGAACTACTAAACCGCCTCACTGAGTGCCGAATATCTCCTATAATGGGATGTATTGTCCAGTCTTTCACCCGGGAATATTGTTGTAAAGCAAGAATGACAGTCTCGGAATCACTCTCCAGTATTAGCTTCGGATAGCCCATTTGAGCAGCCAAGTTGACCCCAAACTTTGCCGCCTCAGCCTCCCCAATCAATGGTCCCATAGCTCCAATACGGGCAACTTTAAAGCCTTGTAACCGACCTTGGAAGTCCCTCATTATAGCCGCGACAACCGCAAATTCCCTACGTACAGCAACATCAACGTTTACTTTAAGAATACCTTCCGGAGGAGGTTGCCATAAATGACGCGTAGACATAGCCGCTTTTGCTTCCCATGCGCGCCTATGCTCCAGACTTGTCGTATGTACTCGTGATGCCAGAACTGAAGCCTCACAGCTCATATTTTCATGGACCTTTCGATTCCTCCAGCACCACAGCATGTCAATGGCATTCCCAGCGAATAGTTGAAACCAGTGTTGATCTTCAATGGGTATTCCCAGCTGTTGATGAGGATGTAGTATACTTCTAATCCAATCAATCATCGTCCCCTGAGTGAAAGCCAAGCTGTTAAGTTGCCAGGGTGACTCAACAAAATTTAAATCTAAACAAACAAAAAAAATTATAATTTTTATTCCTTTTCAACATGCATCTAAACAACTTGGATATGCAAGAGCCAAGAGGCTGGTGCTTCTCGGGGATGCCACAGTTTGCATGTGCATCACCTCCAGATTCCCAGTTAAACAAAGAAAGATCACTACATACAATAAAGCTCATGGTTTTGTTAATGAAAAGGCATGAGATCGATCTACGCGCGTTAGGTTCTATCTAAGAGAACATGCACAGTGCCTTTTTTTTATTGCCGGCCAAATCGTAGGACTTATCCGATATATATCCTCCCCCAGCCATAAAATTTAGCCTCTTTATCATTTCCTTGGATCATAAAAAAGCACCAGCCTCTTGGCTCTTGCATGCCGCATTCAACGAAGTTGCAGCTAGCACTCCTGCTTCTAATCATTAGCCAAAGGAAAATTAATGGCTTTTGAATGCGTGAAATATGGAAGGAGCAGCTGCCTCAACCAGTCAATTACCTCCCGATCGATCGAGTCCCGTAATCCGTCCTTAATCATGAGTTGATTTTGTCTTTAAGCCTAAAGAAGTTCGCATTATAATATAGCATATATTATATTTCCAGGCCAACATGAAACTTCGAAATTTTTTGGGGCTTCACAAACTGCTCTTGGATCTGGTGATTTTAGTCAAAGTAAACGCATGTCAATTCCACTCATTGACGCCGAATTCAAAAACAATGTTGTCAACTTGTCATGTAGGGCGAACTTGAGGCCGGCTCTCTTGGCTTTATGATGAGGTTTTTGTGGAATTTAACGAGATATTTAGCAAAACAAGGATTGGATCACTACTTGCTTCTTCATCCGGCCGGTTAGCATGGCATGCACTGGCTAGCTAATCAATACGAGTGTTTGTCTTTTTGATCGAACTGCAGCTAGAAGACAGCCGACGGACATGAAAATAATTCGTAATTAAGCGAACCTAATTAGTAGTACCTTACCATGAATTAATGATGTTACCTTCCTTCCTTACCTAAATAAGATCTCCAGTCTCCACTCTTTCAGACTAAACGAATATGAACGAATTAGCTAGCATTATACGTTTCTGAGAAATTGATGATGAACTGAAACCCCGAAGGCTTCCTTGTTAGAGCAAAAATCAAAATCAACATGATTTTATACGGAGCGAAATTTAAACAATAGGAACGTTTATCTCCTGTCATTATGCTTAGCACTTGAACATAATCTTTGCAGAATAATTATACAAAACTAAAACAAGAATAGAGAAACAAAAAACTGAGGCTCTTCTAACCTATGTCTATGCCTCAGAGAGAGTGTCTTAGATGATATACACATGCCTCTATTTATAGGCTAGGTCAGGGACCCTAAATATGGTAAAGATTCTAACTTATTTCTTCCATAAAAGAATATATCAAATCAGAATCAATCAAATTGCAATCTTTATCAAATCAGAATCAATTAAAATAGAATCAAATTGTAATTAGAATCAATTTGCCACTGATTCCTTAATCTTATTAATTGACATCATAATCTTTAGTTATTAAAAGATTATTCTCATATGTCAATTAGATCACTTAAAGGAAATATTCTAACATTCCTTTGTATGATTATGTCATTGGTTATCGCTTTTGCAGTCGATTTGAAGGCATCGAGCAGAAAGGAAAGAAAAAAATCTCAACATTATATCAACATCTTTAAGTCTTTAGAGGGCCTATGCGTACTGGAGAAAAAATATGGGATAAATGTAAAATTAATCTCTGTAATATACGCCAAAATCGAATTAATCCTCGTGATAAGAAAAACATAAAATCAGTCCCTTTGATTTTAGAAAGTGATAAAATCAGTCCCCGATGGGATGACCAACGGCAAAAGAAAGTGAAATCACATGGACTAATTTTATGCTTTTGTTATTACAAGGACTAATTCGATTTTGACATATATCACAGGGACTGATTTTGCATTTATCCCAAAAAATATCGACGATTTATTGTAAGTGATTTATGTGTGGCCTCATATGACCCTTCAACTTAATTGCATCCCCTAGCTAAGTCTAGAGGCGACCTTCCTGGCAAGATCATCGATCAAATGGAAGAGTTTTATATTAATCCGAATGGCGGGATATCCACTCCGTAATGCTTCTTCAATCTCTCCCTCCCTTGTTTTGCTCCTTTTCCTTGCCCATTTCAAGGTCAGTCTACCCTACCCATAAGACACCTTCTTTGTTTTTTCTTTGAACATGAAAGGCCGACCTTTCAAACCAAATCTAGCAAATCCCGAGTTGTATGTTCAAACAACGGATTGCCCATTATTTTATATACATTCTGGTTGTGTTTGTTTGGTACACAAACGCACCCTCTATCTTTCTCAGCTTCAATGAGCTTTTCGTATTAATAATAGAGAGCAGTATGCTTAGCTGATGATTCAATCTTCTTCTCGAAGTCACTGGATATATTATGGAAGTTGCAGCCCCAATTAATCCACGTATGACACACACATCGAGCTCCTTCATTGTGCTCTCAACCCAATGAGATCAGCCTCTTGACTCCGGCCATGTACAAATTTACAATGATATATCAGCTGCAGCTAGCATGGGATATATTGCAACAGACCTTTGGGCATTGGCTGTCCTCGGAAGACGAGCTTGAGCCTAGAAAAACGAGTTTCGAGCTGTGAGGCATGAGCTTGTACAATTGGTTGATAATTTACTCAAAATAGTACTTTCTTTGTCCTCAGATCTTCCCGTAATTACCAGGCGGTTCAGATGCAAACAAACTCTTTCGTGACTCTTACACCTGAAATTCATATTCCAACGTCACCTTACAATTATGGATCCCGATAAATCTTGGTTCGCTTGGTCGGTCTGCAATCATAATTTTGATCATTCCGGAGTGGGGCCGACACATGATTCACTAGCATGACAACCATTGTCGGTATACTACCGATCTCTTCTTTACATATATTTTCGTCACTATAAGCTAGTTCGGACATATATATGTTCATATAATGGAATTGTTTTCTGATATTCGATGAGGTTGGGGAACATGTCAGTGCACAAACCGAACTAGTCCTGTCAAATTGTACTGAACTGAAGATCTCTATTGTTATGTTATCGAGTACTATTGCAATCTAAGATGGAGCTCTCAGTATTAATTAGCAAGATTAAATGCACAATTCCTTCCAAGTTCAGCAAGATATTGTGAAACACGTCAACTCATATTTCGTGACCCCTAGGAAGCTTCATAATTGCGAAGCACCAACTAAGGCATTACAGTTTATTCAAGTTTTATCTGACACAAAAGTTTCTAAAGATATTTTAGGATTCTGAGAGAATGATTCGAGACTCCAAACAAGAGGATTAGCTCCAAAATAATTCTTTTTCTTAGAGCCAGAGGAGTCTTTCTGTGGGTTTCAGTGCATTCCTGGCGGCTAAAAACTTCTCTCTCACACCGCAAAGAGTAGGGCTGCACAACGCCACGGGAAAATTCCGGTGGCACCAGCGCCATGTTTCCGGTTTTTGGTCTAATCAGTGCCGGTGTATGTTTGACTTTTAAAAAAAATCGGCGGTTCCTAGTTTAACCGGCACCGGGTTTTCCGGTGGAGGTTAAACCAAGTTTTTTTTTAGTTTTTTTAGTTTACTTTCTACTCAATATTTCAAACTTTAGTTTCACCTTAAGACGTAGTATTCTAGAAGCATGACAAGGTTTACTCAATAGTTTAGTTTCACCTGAATATTTGAGATTTGTTGTTGGTTTTGTCTAATCAAATGCTTACATTCAAGTTACCAAGAAGCTTGCTAGGTGAATGAACTAGTTATTTAGAATTTTGGTAGAAAAAATTACAAATTTATTGTATTTAGAAGGGTATATATGAAGGCATTGAAATTATAATTAAAGAGTTTAATGTCAACTTTGGTAAGTACATCGCATAATATAAGTCAAGAGGTCGAGATTCTACCACAAAAAATTTTGAATCAATGTATTAGTTTAAGAGTTTTTATGAAATGTTAACAAATTGTCTAAATTTCTAAAATTGACAAATCACTATTAAATTTATACAATGCTTGCAAAATCAGTCACTCAATTACATTTTAGTTCAAATTTCTAATATATTTTAGTTCAAAAATTCAGATAGAGTCATCACGTTTGACCAGCGTTTGACAAGCGCTTGAGCGTCCTTTGAAAAAATTCAGACAGAGTCATCACGTTTGACTAGCGTTAGACGAGCGCTCAGTGCAAATTTCAGAAAGAAACATAAGCACTCGACGAGCGTTTGACCCGCGCTCGAGCGCCTTAAAAAATTGCTGAATTTTTGGATTTTCCTTGTGAAACCAAGGGAAACCCTACTAGGTTTTTAACATGTTTTAAAATTGTTATTGATTTGTTAATTAGAGAGAAAAAACGTATTCTCCCCTCTAAGTGTTGTTAGGGTCTAAACTGAATTTTTCAAAAGATAATAGTTTCTACTTATAGTGACGTCTCTATTATTTTGGAATTTAAATTCTCATCTTATCTTTTAAGATGATCTTTAATTTTATTGATTTTGGAATTTGGATTTCATTAGTTTAGATTTTATTGATATGTGATTAATGGACCAAAAGAAAAAAGAAAAAATACATTGGGTCAAGTGCGTAAAATGCTAAAAAAATGGCTCAATATTAATGTAGGATAACCGGAAACCGCCACCGCTAAACCGTCACCGTTAAGGGCTAGTTTTTGCCCTTAACGGTGTAGGTGTATGTGACAATTTTTTCAAAACCGGCCTACCCGGTGTAGGTGCCGGTTTTGGCCAAAACCAACACCTACACCGGGGTTGTGCAGCCCTAACGAAGAATCATTTGTCCAAAACCAACACCTACACCGAAGTTATACAGCCCTAGCGAAGATTCATTTGTCAGCTTGAAATAAGTAAGTGTCAGCCAAGCGGAGCCAATTGTTTTGGGATTACATTTTCGGCTCTGAAAATGTGACAAGCAACAGCTTAATTAATGGTTAGGGGAGATGCAACATACTGTGCTGTCATGCAAATCCTCACGTGTAATGCCAACGAAACGTCTACTGAGTACTAGCAAACCTTACCTACATTTATCTTCTATCTTAGAAAAAACAGTATAGAGGCCCCATTTTGAAGTGATGTTCCCTGTTACAATATCTCGGTTATGTGCTAGCTAAAGCTGTCAGGAGAGCCTCTCCATCATTGACAATGTGATAGCATAAATAGTCCTATATATTCTTTCACGAGCAATTTGTTATTTGGTATTCTTTGAGTCCCAAAAATTTAGGCCCAAAAATTTAAATTTAATAATAAAAAATTCATTACATAATTTTTTATTATTATAATATTTATTAAAAATATTATCTCTTCACTTTTCATCAACTTCCAAAACATATCTTTACTTTATAATATTTTTTAAACCAAAACATATCTTTACTTTATAATATTTTTTAAACTCCAGTATCCAAAATTTTGACCAAGATCCCGTTTACCTTCCAATTCCTTAATCTCAGTATCATTGCAGGAGGTAGATGTCGAGAAACACTGGCATTTATCTGGAGGAAAGAATGCTATTGATTGGGTTTGAAGTTAAACAAAGAGTTTTAAATTGATTCTGAAGGGACTTTGACCAATAATTTTACATTTGATTCACATCTTACCGGACAAGGCCACGTGCGTAGGACCTCCATAGCCTCTACTTCCTTTACATTTTTTTTTCAAGTCATTTGAGCAAATCAACGTCATTTCCTAAAATCCCCTGCTGTTATTTAAACATTTCCCTTCAACCCCTTATCAGTATTCACGCATAAACACATCTCCTGTACAGAAAGAGAAAGGCCCTTAAACATGAGAGAATGCCCTCAAGTTGTTAGGCAGTTGTTTCTCTTGAACATTCTCACTTTTCTGGTCTGCTGAGGCAGTATTTTAAAATTTAGTTCAACAGGAAGACATGATCAGCAGGCTAGTACTGCTTCAACGACTTCTGGGTCTTTTCTGATTGAACACACTCACAATCCAATTGTCTGATCGAGAACACTCATAATACAATTCTTTCTTAGTTATTCATGTCAAACAGCAGTTGGTGACAAGTTCTAGAGCTACCAAATTAAGGTTGTTATCTCTAAGGATGTTGCCGGGATATGAACGGAATTATGACGATGAAGCTAGTATGAAGCTTTTGGAGCAACTGACAACAAATGCTTATGAAGTGCAACAACAGGTATTAGCGCAGATACTAGCACAAAACGTGCACACAGAATATCTTCGGAGCTTTCTGAATGGCCATTCCGATAAGAAACATTTCAAGGAAAAAGTTCCTGTTGTGAACTACGAAGATGTCAGGCCTTACATCGAGCGGATTGCCAACGGAGAGCCGTCAGATATAATCTTAGCTCATCCAATCACTGAGCTCCTCACAAGGTATAACAATGGTTCGTTGGTCCTTTAAAATTTGTTTTTCTTTCTTAATTAGTTTGTTTTTGTTAATCTTTCCTCGCACTCTAAAAGCTATATATGCCTTTTCATGCAGCTCGGGAACTTCGGGAGGGCAGCCAAAGATGATGCCGTCAACTGCTGAAGACTTGGATAGAAAGACATTCTTCTATAACCTTCTTGTGCCAGTGATGAACAAGTGAGAATTCTTCCTCTTAAAACTGTTCTTTTTTCTTCCTCCTCCCCGGGAGTTCTTTTGCGTTATAGTATTCAGAAAAAGAATGTAACAGTGAAAGCAAGGATATCAATTAATGTGAACATTTAACTTCAGGTATGTGGATGGCTTGGACCAAGGAAAAGGAATGTATCTTTTCTTTATCAAACCAGAAATTATTACTCCTTCTGGGTTGTTGGCAAGACCTGTACTAACAAGCTATTACAAGAGCAAAAACTTCAGAAAGCGGCCTTTCAATCGGTTTAACGTATACACAAGCCCGGACGAGACTATTTTGTGTCCAGACAGCAAACAGAGCATGTATTGCCAGTTACTTTGTGGTCTAGTACAGAGGGACGAGGTTCTAAGGCTTGGAGCTGTTTTTGCTTCTGCTTTTCTGCGGGCAATCAAATTCTTAGAGGATTACTGGAAAGAGCTGGGTTCTAACATCAGAACTGGTCATGTCAGTGACTGGATCACTGACCCCAGTTGCAGAAATGCTGTATCTTTGATCCTTGGCAAACCCAGGTTAGATTTGGCTGATTTGATTGAGCATGAGTGTGGCAAAAAATCATGGGAAGGGATAATTAAGAAGCTTTGGCCTAGAACGAAGTACATTGAAGTAATTGTCACAGGGTCTATGGCCCAATATATCCCGACTCTAGAATTTTACAGCGGCGGACTCCCGTTAGTATCAACTATGTATGCTTCTTCTGAATGCTACCTTGGTATCAATATCAAACCGCTAAGCAAGCCTTCTGAGGTGTCTTACACACTCCTCCCTAACATGGCGTACTTTGAGTTTCTACCTGTGGAGAAAAACAGTGAAGAAGTAGCTGAGAAGATCCAATGCGTAGGTATTTCAAATCAGAACGGCACATGCAAGGAGGAGAGAAAGGAAAGAACGGAAATAGTCGATCTAGTGGACGTAAAACTTGGTCACTACTATGAACTTGTTGTCACAACTTTTACAGGTGAGTTTCTCCTCCTTCAGATCTAGACCCACATGCTTCATTTATTTCCTGCAATTCAGTCTTATGTAATGGGCCGGCCATGTGACTCGGGCTATGGTAAAGATTCCACGCTCAAAAAGAGAGAGAGAGACGAGAGACGAGAGGGAGCGAGAATAACAATAATGCTAACAACCAAAGTGTTACTGCCCAACTCGATCTCTTCTTCAAAATGATAAGGAAAATAACAATAACGCTAATAGTAATTTCCCAGCTCTGGTTTTATCTTTTATTATGTTTATCAACTTTCACAAGATATGCAGTTCTTTTTGTCTCACTGTACGCCATCTTTTCAGGCCTTTACCGATACAGAGTTGGAGACATTCTCATGGTTACAGGCTTCCACAACAACGCTCCTCAGTTCCGGTTTGTGCACCGTCGAAACGTGGTTTTAAGCATTGACACTGACAAGACAAATGAAGAAGATCTGTTAAATGCAGTGACACAAGCAAAGGTCCTGCTCGAACCGCTTGGCTTCCTCCTGACTGAGTACACTAGCTACCCTGACACTTCATCGATCCCAGGTCATTATGTCTTATTTTGGGAGCTGAAAATGAAAGGAAAGGATGATTTGCCAGAGCTTGAAAATGCTATAATGGAACAATGCTGCTCCGTCGTAGAAAATTCACTGGATTCTGTCTATAGGAGATGCAGGAAAAAGGACAACTCGGTTGGACCCTTAGAGATACGGGTGGTGAAGCATGGGACGTTCGACTCACTCATGGATTTTTGTCTGTCTCAAGGGTCATCTGTTAACCAATACAAGACTCCAAGGTGTATTAAATCAGAAGAAGCCATCAAGATTTTGGATGCAAGGGTGGTGGGAAAGTTTTTCAGTAAAAAAGTTCCTTTTTGGGAGCCATTTAGGCTGCAGACCAAGTAAAATGACAATTACGCGGTGGGAGTGGCGTTCTTTTCATTGTTTTTGCCAAACTCTGCCGTCCGTCTGGGTATGTGCTGGGTTCATTCTCCCTTGCCGGTGCCATGCACGAATCCTTTTTAAGACTTGATCCGTAGAAGTTCTTGTCTCGTTCTGTACTTTTTTTTCCTCAACGTGTAAGCTTCTTGAGGTATTTAAGATATCCAGTTATCCAAATAGAAAGCTTTCACTTTTCTCCACATTTGTGCACCTGCATAACACACTTGTTATCGAAAACCGGGTGATTTTCCCTCAATCTTAAGTAATGGACGATACCATTGAGTTATGTAGCACTTGATCAATTACTATACAGAGATTGATGCGCCATCTCACACGGGGAGTGATGATGAAACATGTACTTGCAGAGGGAAAGACAAGTTTACGACTCTCCAAGCCAACTTTGGTGTCTCAAAAGTGGCCCAGAGGGGACATGAAGTCGCTTACCTTTCGTTGAATCTGGTGGCTAACGTAGAAAATGAGCTTGGTATTGTCATTTCACCATCAGTGTCAAAGAGTGTCGTTTCCTAGTAAATCATGAACCCAGGCGCACTAGAAGTAAACTGTTGAACTGTATCAGACATATATATCATTGAGGATTACAGTTGACGAGCACATTAGCAAAGGTGCGCATGTGGCCAAGATTAGAAAGCTGGCGTGCCGAGTGACTAGTGAGGGACAAAAGATTAGAAGGTGAAAGGGAGATAACCTCAAGTTGCCTCTAATTAGCTAAGCACCTGTTTGGACAGTATAATTCTCTCGAGAAAACAGTGACTTAATCTTGATACGAGTTGAATAAGAGGAGTCTGGGGTTAATACCAAATTATATATGAAAGCCTTTAAATGCTGAGTTCAGAGAGTATAGCCATCAACCTAACTTCTTCGACAACAAAAACTGGGAATCCTTGTAACTGAGAGTCCGAAGGTGAAGCAGCACGTGTTCGTAAAAGTTGGTGGAGCAAAATCATGGTGTTTTCAGGCCCTGCCATTCATGTGGCGAGCGCCGAGCATGCTAAGGATTGAGTGGACATCCACATGCAGAATTTATTTGTTCTGCGGGTTGAATTTAAGGACCTGCAATGTTGATCTGGCCGTTTTCATGAGCAGAATAATTGGCGGAGGTGGCACGAGCGCAATAAATCAGGGTGACACCAACATTTTGTGAAGCTTGAGAAGGAACCCTTTTGTAGCTATGCATGCAATGACTCAAACGTGGCCACGACTACAGCTAAATAGGCGGAAATCTATGAACCACCTGGACAGATCAGGGCAGCTCAACCTTTTTCGACCTTAGTAAGCCATAAAAATGAAGCTTTTTAATGTAAAAAATTAAAAAATTAAAATTAAATCATAAATTTACTTCTTACTTTTTTAGATCTATAATACTAATTAAAAATTTGTATTCAAGTTTACCTAATAAATCAATTTCTATAAATAAACGTTTAATCTATCTTGAGACACAATTATTAGTAAAAAAAAAATTATAATCTTTCTGACGCTGTGTGAAAAGGAGTTGGAATTTATAAGAAAATTTTGAGATTTTGATATTTTGTAGTAAATGCAATTGTAACATATATATCTGTAAATAATATTCTATATGCAATAAAACAATTTGAAATACAATTTAGTTCTTTTACTAGATTAAGTATTTCAAGTGGAGTACTAATTTATGTTTTTGTAATTTATTTTAAAACTTTTAATTCTGAAAATAAATCCAAACTATCAAGATCAAAGCCCATGTCATGCTTAAGATAATTTTCAAGATTAAGACATTTTTTTCTAATTTTACTATTTTTGCTAACAATATATGCAAAACAAATCAAGACTCTGAGAATCTGATTTGTCGATTAATGGAGAAGTTGTTTTGCAGATATTGTTATCAAAAAAGTAAAAAATATTTGAAGATTAATGAGAAGCTTTAGCAAAAAAAATGTTGTATTGTAGTGTTGTTAGAACAATCTATTATTTATAATAATTTAATTAGTCATAATTGATGTGTTAGTTATAATTTAATTATTTGAGAACTTAATTAACAATAAAGTAATTGTGGTAGATAGTGTCACTATTAAAAATATTACATTAAAATTTAATTGTTTGATAACTTAATTAGCGATGAAGTAACCGCGGTAGTTGAGATTTTATGTTTTATGAGATAAAAATTTATTGTGAATGATGTTATTATTTTAGAAAGTAACGTTGATATGCTAGTTTCATGATGTGTTATTTACTTTTAATTTTTAAATATTCATATCTTATAAGTATTTAATTAATTAAAAAAATTATATTTTTGTTCTTTTCCTTACTTTTAATTTTATTATAATATAGTCCTTCATAATTTAAGTTTTTTTAATTTTACTACAGAATAGCAACTTTATAATAGGTAACTTGCAATCAGCTGCTGCTACTTTCAGCCGCCCCTGGGACAGATACAGTGGTCAGTGAGGGGACAGTGAGAGCAACCCAAGGAGACATAAAGAACTGTACAAGTGAAGGGAAGAAGCCTGCACAAGCAAAGACCTTTGGTTTTCTCTCGCATTAATGAGGAACATGTGGCCTCAACCACCACCAGTTATAACCCCCCCATCAGCGCAAGGGTTGGACAACTTTTCATCTGCTGGCTACTCCTCCATCATGCAGCCAATACATGGCTCCACTTGCACTTCGTCCCCCAGGTTTTATCTGAACCAGAGTGCTTACAGTCTCGATATTTTAGAGAAGCTACTGTTAAGCTTCTCAATTCAATGTGAGATTAAACGAAAAGCTGAGTCCAATTCAATTCAAGGTGGAAAGTGCAGGGAAATCGATCTCTACCCCAAAAAAAAAATAATGCGAGATTGATGGGGAGAGGGCTGTAGACTGTAGTACTGACCAGAGCCACACGTGTGCTGTACTCGTGTTGGGAAAGCTTGGGAGAAAAAGAGGACCCTCCAACCCAGCTTGTCAGAGCTGTCTTTGACTCGACATCACGGATGCTTGTGCGCCCTTCCCATGACGACCCGCCCACTCCCTTCCACTGCAGCATGCAAAATAGAACGAGATTGGGACTTTTCCTGGTTGCTTTCTTCAGGATAAGGTCGTAGTCACCGTATTGCGCTGTGAAAGCGAAAGGACTAGGAGGGGGTGGGTCGGACATGCTGCTCCAATTTAAGAACTACGACTACAATAGTAGCACGTGCCACGTGGTGGTCTAGGACGACCACGTGGGTCATGTTAGCTTGTTTTGTGTTCGATTTGGCCCTGGTCTTGGAGTACCAATTCCGATATTCGCTGAAGCTATGGCTCATGTCATGTGGACTCATCCGAATAATATATATAGGAGTTATTTTGCTTTACAAAAATAATATATATATATATATATATAATCAGCCCCACAAAATATCTTTCTTTTTGTGTCCTGTACTGCCTTGGTTTTTCCTGGGTATGGCATATTTTCTAAGGCCCAGTTTCGATCCTTCTTGTCTGTGCAAAATGGTTTGTCTTTTCTTGGAGAAATCATGCATGTTTTCGGTTTCACTGAATGTACCCGAATTCGTTTTCTGTCATGTCTGGTCTGTCCATGTGGAACCCGATCCTCCAATTTTTTCCTTGTTCTCGGCCCATTTAACCAACAAACATTTTCAGCCCAAACTCTCATTCTTCTTCTACCCTGAATAAGGATATGGCTGGCCCAGTACCCATTTGGGTCGAAAAGTTTTTTTTTTTGAGTTTTTTATCCCTTCAACACTCTTTTACTTTTCTGGCCCATTTTTCGTTTATTTTCTTCTTTTATTTTGGCCCAGCTATTTCATTTCTGTTCTTCACTGGCTATTGTGCCTTTTAATGAGCCGCATCTGTGATACTGTATCTTTACAAATCCTAAGCGGGTTCCGCCCACGGAAAAGTTCTCGGGTGCTTTTTTTTTTATGTGATTTGAATAAGTTTTTAAAAAAATAATAATTTGATGGAATATATAAATACTATTTTGTAGTTATTTTATTAGACTAAAATTTTAGACACGAACAAATTGAAGTCCTGCCAGTCTACGACAAGAAGGAAATAATAGGCCAAATGGTTAACAAAACACCTTTGGCCCAGACAATACATCCATGATCCATGTGAAACACGATGCTGCAAAATGAAATTGGACCACATAGGCGGTTCTCATTATCATGCATAATAAGAGCAAATTAAATTCTGGGTCTCTGGCAGAGACGAAAAGACACTTCTTGAAAGAAAAAAAAAAGGTGGGAGATTAAAATCCTCGAGGACAGATGAGGGCCCTTGAGCAAGAAATGGGGCTACTTGTATCTTTCGGGCTCAATCTCTGGATCGATAGATTTTTTTTTTTGTATAAAATAAGATTTATTCACCATGATTAATCATTTATATAGGTCCTAATATTCAAAATTAATTATTACAATCTCAACAAAATATTCATAAATCATAAAAGTCCAAAATATCAATTCGAGCCATAAAATTTACATTAACATATCTCATATTTTCCAACATCGATGAAGATCTCCCCAAATAATTGCCATAACGACTTCCCTAAAATTAATCTTCAAAGATACTCTTACAAAACACGCATTCGAAACACAAATCTATCTGAAGTTCCTCGAACTTCTCTAATTCTGCCAACTCTGAAAAATATGAGAATAAGTGGTGAGTTCCGACTAAATCAATAAGTAGCAAGTCAATAGAATTTGGGAAAAGCTAATTTTCTCACAATAATGGGAAATTCAAAATAAAACAACTTGAGCCATACCAAATAAAAAATACAAGTTTGTAACAATAATATTCAAGGCTACGTAATAAAGGAGAATCACCGATGGTCACACAGACCTGCAGGCCACAAAGACCTCTAAATACCACGAGGGATATCAAATTGATCACACAGATATATCACCAGCACAAGGACAATTTTCAAAATATGCTCACCAAAACAAGTTATAAATATTTCAATTGAGTTTCCCGAAAATCTCGACAATCTCATTTTACCAAAAACATGTTCAGTTCTCTAAATAATACATCAAAATCATATAAAATATGATACACGTTTAAAAATTCTATTGAATAACCATTTACCTCAAACACAACAAATTCTTAAAACTTCTCCAATAAATTGCCGAACAATCTCTTGAAAACTAGTAGCATCACCTAAATCTAAATTTTAGTCTCCAATATACATTCTTCACGTCCATTTATTAACCTCGATCTCTTAAACGTTTAAAATGTAAACATATCTCTATCCATCACTTTACAAATTCAAACATAATATCATTATCCATCAAATTCAAACATAAGAGCAATCTTTATTCATATCTTAACTTTTAAATTTAAATTTAAGATCAAATCTCTATCCAAACCTTTTTAAATTCAAATATATATTACATCTTAATCTCAATACCTATAATTCGAAAATACGATTAAACCCCTATAAAAAAAGAGTAAGCATTATCTTTTCGTTTAAAATTCAAATTACTCACTTAACAACTTTTTCAATACATCGTATTACAATCTATCATGCATAAAATAAATATTGTACCCGAAATTTGTCGCACCTTCTATAAAGAATAAATCAATTAACAAACCAAATCATAAATCATTGACGCTTATACTGCGCACTATGATCATACAAAATCACTTCACAATTTTTCCATTAACACAATTCAAGCCTAAGACCCAAGCTCATACAATATCCAAGCCCTAAGATCAACATCAATGTTCTTGAAACAAGTCCACAACTTTAGCACTTATCCTTAATAGAACGATCAAGACTTAAATCTCTTTTAAATTTAAATATATAATCTCACTTCAATTGAAAATCCTTTAAAAAAGATATAGAGTTACCACATATCACAATCTATGCTCTAACTCAATCAAAATCTTCTTAATAGTTTACATAATCATAAACCTATGCTCTGATATCATCTATAACGCCTCAGGCCCAAACTCCATACAGATAGATTTTCGTATAAAATAAGGCTTTTTCACCGTGGCTAATCATTTCTTTAGACTCAAATATTTCAAAACTAATTATCTAAACCTCAACAAAATATTCATAAATAATAAAAGTCCAAAAATATCAATCTGAACCATAAACTTTACATTAGCATATCTGATATTTTCCAACATCGATGAAGATCTCCCAAAAGAATTGTGATAACGACTTGCCCAAAATTAATTTTCAAAAATACTCTTGCAAAACACGCATTCAAAACACAAATATATCAAAAGCTCCTCGAACTTCTCTAATCATGACAACTTTGAAAACTATGATTAAGCTCTATCAGAAAAAAGAAGCTCTGAAAAATATAATAGCCCTGTCAAAAATATGATTAATCTTTAATTCGGCCAACTCTAATTCAACATCTATCTAAAAATAAAAAATAGGATTGAGTCTTATCTTTTGATTTAAATTTCAAATTACTCACTTAACAACTTTTTTCGGGACGGGGTATTACACTACTGATGAGGATAAATGAAACGGGTCCTGAGCGAAATAGAAAATACAAACAAAGTTCTTGTCAACTGAAAATTAGTCATTTGGGAAAGACTGACAACCCTTTTAAATGAGGATCGCGTCAAGCATGAAGTTGAGGCCTAAGGGAGATTTAATCATCTGATTCCCTGACAAGAACGGTACTAGAAAGAATGATGTATGACCATTAAATGAGCAAACATGAACCGCCTTCTAGAGAATCAATGGGGAGAAATAAGGAACAGATGGGACCCACTTAATAAACAAGGGGCAGAGGGTGCATGATGAAGAAAAACCGACATAAAAGAAAAGAAAGAAAATGAAGGAGAGAGATATGAGGCCGAGGTCTAGATAGAAAAGAGGAAGGATAAATATAGAAAGAAAATAACGGAAAAGGTACACATACTCTCTCTCATACCCTCTCACTGATTATCCAACAAGTACACAAAAGATATAGAAAAACGACGACTAACAAAGACATCTTAAAATTATCTTACGATGAGGACCTCGGGTTTAAGTTTGTTTTCTTTGATTGTAAAATGAAAGAAAGAGAGCTTGAGCCTTTCAATTCATTCCAAGCGCTGGACCTTGAGTCTAGCTCTATCGGGCTCTTAGCCTAGTAGACATTGTGATAAGCCAGTTAAAAATGACTTAATCAATTATCATATTTCGGTAATTTTTCGTGTAGTTTAATGGTCAAATTAAATGAAGAGCGATGATGGTTGTCTTTTTAAATTTATGAAAAAAATAACAAATTAAAAAGTTACTATGTTTAATTAGATTTTCCTTATAAGCCGATTCCCCAGGCTCCTCACTGAATTGGTGCTGCTGCAAATCTTAACTTATCAGTGATAAAATGCTCAGCCATGGGTCGCGGTCTACGGACTGAATTTTTTTGCCTTTTTGCTTTAAGATATCGCAAAAGGTATTTTTAGGATCGATATCTGTATATATGAGTTTGTTTTATCATATATTTGTGTGCTTACAACTTATAGATCTGTCAAAATTATACGACATATCACAAAATACAAATTGTATGGATTATAATTGTTTTGAGTGATACATTATCAAATTTATTACTCGGTTATTTTTAAACTATATTTTTACTTGAATTCGAATGGGTCTGATTTGTTTCCTTGTTTTATTATAATAAAGTTCACGTAAAATTCAAGCTCGAACAAGAATCATATGATTCTAACTAAATGAACTCTTAGGTCATGTTCGTTTCCTACATTTTTTTTAAATTTGCATTATTATTTTTTACAATCTAAAAATCATAAAAATCACGCATTTCAATATAACACTTTATTATCTTTTTTACAAAAAAAATCTATTTTAACAACTTCTACACGCATTCCAATACAATTTTAACATCACCTAAAAATTATTAAAACATTAAAACATTCTACTAATATTCTGTAACATGGTTCGAGATCCATGCTACTGATCTTCACAGTTTCGGGGTCGACAGGAAACCGATTTGTGTTTTTATTTCCGTTTATGCTATCGTCTGATTCCAAAAATTTCAGGGGAAAAAAATTTTTTATTTTCCGATCATTCAGATTCCAAATACTTCTCTTTCCTATGTACGGTCATATGCGAGCGAGGTCAGTGATCCAACGGCTCCAAGACGCCCAAACACGTCACCAATTGTAAACCCACTCCAACGAAGCAGCTCGTGGCCGTGACTACGGTCATTCTCAGACAGACAGCACTCCCCCGAGCAGTTGCGTGAAAGGGGCGAAAATGATGCCGCCGGAGCTCCAACCGCGGTCCTTCCGACCGTACATCTCCTCCTCCGTGAGCGCTCCTTCATTCTCTTCCCCCTCATCCTTCGGCAATGGCTCCCGGGACTCTTACCCAAACCCTAACCCTAACCCTAGCACTGTCTTCAGCTCTCCCTCTTCCTCTTCCTCTAGATCCCTCAAGAATCGATTATCTCCTTTCACATTCACCTACAACATTCGAATCGCCATCGCGCTTGTCCCCTGTGCCGCTATCCTCCTCGACCTTGGCGGGAGCCCCACGGTGTTCGCTACGCTAACACTCGGTCTCATGATCTCTTACATCCTCGATTCCCTTAACTTAAAGCCCAGCGCCTTCTTCGCCGTCTGGTTTTCCCTCCTCTTTGCCCAGATCGCCTTCTTCTTCTCCGCCTCCCTCCGCCTCTCTGCAACGTCCATCCCCCTCGCTCTCCTCTGCGCCGAGACCAACTTCCTCATCGGCGTATGGGCCTCGCTCCAATTCAAGTGGATTCAAATCGAGAACCCTTCCATCGTACTCGTCCTCGAGCGCCTTCTCTTCGCGTGCGTCCCACTCGCCGCTTCCTCTCTTTTTACTTGGGCCACCGTCTCCGCCGTCGGTATGAACAACGCCTCTTACTATCTTGTCTGCTTCAACTGCCTCTTCTACTGGCTCTACTCTGTTCCTCACATTTCCTCCTTCAAGACCAAGCAAGACGTCAAGTACCATGGTGGAGAGGTCCCCGACGATAACCTAATCCTTGGTCCACTTGAGAGTTGCATTCACACTTTGAACTTGCTTTTCTTTCCTCTGCTGTTTCACGTCGCCTCTCACCACTCTGTGCTGTTTACCTCGGCCGCATCGGTCTCCGATTTGTTCCTACTCTTCTTCATTCCCTTCCTATTCCAACTCTACGCCTCGACGAGGGGAGCGCTTTGGTGGGTCACGAAAAATCCCCACCAGCTGCATAGTATCCTTGTGGTGAACGGCGCTATTGCTTTGGTTGTTGTGGTTCTCTGTTTGGAAATCAGGGTAGTGTTCCATTCGTTTGGCCGGTACATTCAGGTACCACCGCCGTTGAATTACCTGTTCGTGACGGTTACGATGCTTGGAGGTGCAGCCGGAGCTGCTGCGTTTACCTTGGGGATGGTTTCCGACGCTTTCAGCTCTGTGGCTTTCGCCATTGTGGCTGTGATTGTTTGTGCTGCAGCTGCAATCGTTGTAGGATTCCCCATCGTGGTAAGGAAGTTTGCTGTTTTAAGCTTTCTATTATAAATTGGGTTAGAAAGATAAAGACGTGTTATACATTTAGATTTGCAACTATAGAGGATTCTGTGATTTGGGTTTGCACCTTACTCATTATAAGATGATTGGTTCGCCCCAATGGGCTTCTAATCCTTTTGCTTTTGCGCCATGCATTTGAAAATAGTAAGAACCCTTGGTTACAACTGTTAATTGCAGCAACATGTTGACCTGCTGCAATACGTCTACCTTTACATTGATACACGTGGTGTGAAAGGTCGACCGTGGCTCTGCCTACAAAAATAATTTGATGAATATGGAAATCCTTTTTTCTATTTAGGTAAATAGTAGCCAATGGCTTTTGCTAGTCACTTGGGGATCATGAAAATTTTTGGCCACATTTTGAAGGATCAGAGATGTAAGTAGTACTGAGAGTCAATTCAGTTGCTGGTCGTATCTATCAGTATGGCCATGTGTAATAGTGTTGTTTGGGAGGATTCCAATGTTTGAGGACCATCCACTGCATAGTTATACACCTCTGAGTGACTATGGACTTGCAGCATAAAAGATGACATTTAAATGGATTGCGCACTTGGAGACTGCATATGTACCAGCACTTGCACATTCACCAACATAGAAATGTTACTATAATTATAAGTGTATTGAGTACATATGTTGTCCCTTATTTATCAAAAAAAAAAAAACATATGTTGTCCCTCGAGGTAGTGCAGAAAGCCCTGCTTGATTCATATGGGTTTATCTAATGTGCAAACTTGGTTTACCTGTACTGCTTTTTGTTCTTATCTAGGGTAAATTCGTGGAACCATGATAAGATATTGTATGTTTCAGATTTCCTGGTGGGATTAGTAACCCAACTTGTAATGTGTATCTTAACTCTATCTGCATTGTAAGTTAACTTATACTTTGTTTTGCAGTTTCTTCCACTGCCTTCAGTTGCTGGCTTTTATTTGGCTCGATTTTTCACAAAGAAGAGCCTGCCATCATATTTCGCCTTTGTTGTCCTTGGGAGTCTGATGGTTATGTGGTTTGTGATGCGTAATTACTGGGATCTTAATATTTGGTTGGCAGGCATGTCCCTGAAATCCTTCTGTAAACTCATAATAGGAAATGTTGTTCTGGCCATGGCTATTCCTGGTCTAGCTATTCTACCTTCAAAATTTCGTTTCTTCACTGAGGTTGGTTTAATCAGCCATGCGTTGCTGCTATGTCACATTGAGAATCGAATTTTCAACTACTCCAGCATTTACTATTATGGTTTTGAAGATGAGGTGATGTATCCAAGCTACATGGTTATTTTAACAACTTTGGTGGGTTTGGCTGTGGTGAGAAGACTCTCTGTGGATCATCGAATTGGCCAAATGGCGGTTTGGATTTTGACTTGCCTCTATTCTTCGAAGCTGGCGATGCTACTCCTTACATCAAAATCTGTCGTCTGGATGTCAGCTGTTCTTTTATTGGCTGTCTCTCCCCCATTGCTTCTTTACAAGTATTTATTTCTGCTCCACAGTTCAATGATTTGAATGTTTCTTAAGATTTCTTAGTCTTGACAACATCAACCTTGTTAATTTTCTACTTTCCGTACTCTGCAGGGATAAGTCAAGAACAGCCTCGAAGATGAAAGCTTGGCAAGGTTATGCACATGCTGGTGTGGTTGGTTTATCTGTCTGGTTTTGCCGGGAAACTATTTTTGAAACACTCCAATGGTGGAATGGGAGACCTCCATCTGATGGTTTACTTCTGGGATTTTGTATTCTTTCTACAGGATTGGCTTGTGTACCCATAGTTGCTCTCCACTTCGCTCATGTACTGGTAGGCCCCTTTTCTCTTACAAGTCTGTACTTTTTATTTGTTCTGCTTCTACAGCATATTTTTTTTTTTGATAATTAAGGCAGTTTTATTAACAAGAAAAAACGAAACACATAACGGGGATACAACAGTACAAGAGAAAGTACTGAAGAAACCAAAACAACCAGGTGAACCCACCCACCCGTGACCCATAGGCCTACAAACCTCACCCCAAAGGCCAACAAGACCCTCCCAGAAACCTCCCCCCCACCCGCATCTCAAGCGGGACCCCTAACAGTCCAAACCAAAGGTCACAAGCTTCCTAGCGGACGAGGAAGACCCGTCATAATTAACTGAGGACTTCAAACCCTTCAACTCCCTGATCATCTTTCCCCCTGATTTTCTGGAAGATTTCGAATGAAACGGCTTCCGATCACGTTCCAATGCTGCAAAGAGCTCCCTCATCTTTTCCTCTTGACCACCACAGGACACCCCAACCATCTTACCCACAGAGGAAACCATGTCCAGGATCCACGCCGGAGATTCCACAGCATATATTTATTTTGGGGGGAAGAACAGGTATATGGGAATCTCCAAGACTTCCACAGCATATATTTATTTGTACTTTTTAACATAAAATGTTCCACGCAGGCCGAAATTGTTGCAGCAATCATGTTTTACTCCCTTCATGGATTCATATAGTATTTGTGTTAGATTTTTCACATCAATTTTCTGTCTAAAGGTGTTTTAAACACTTTTTGTTAAAAAAAGGTAAAGAATCATGTTCTGCAGACTTGGCTTTCACCACCGATATTACTTTTTTTAGTGATCTGTTTTGCTTATCAGAGAAAGGGATTATGTCCAGACTGGTAGAATTGCTAATGTGAAAGCAAGTATTATATGAATAAATTATAACCATTCTCTTGGGGATCACTGCATTTATTACCAAATCTCCCTGGACTAGTCCTATAAATACATCAATTTCTTAATACTCAGGTTACATGCTTAAACTTCATTTCTGTGTGCTATCGGCTGTTATCTTTTAATTTTGTTGCATCGTTTCTTTTATTCATATTCAATCCTCCGCTTTCATCGCTCATTGCTTCTCTCTTGCTAATGCCCTTTTCTTCTTAGACTTGTTTGGTGCTTGTTTAATCTCATTTCTGCTTGCGAGGACCTTGTATCTCTAATTTTGTTGTATCTTTCTCTTTCCCGTATTCAATTTTTCGCTTTCATTACTCATCTCTTGTTTATGCTGTCTTCTTCTTAGACTTGTTTGGTGCTTCTATTTAAAAAAACTTCTATGGTACCATCCTGTGCAGTGGTGTATTATAGTGTGATATTTAACAATCAAGAGTGAACTTACCAATTCTTCCTCCCCCCCCCCCCCCTTTTCCATCATGCAATAATAATAATTGTAGTGGTAATAATACCGATAACCTAGTTCTTCTCCTCCTGCCGTGCAGACTGCTAAGAGATACTTAGTTCTGTTGGTGGCAATGGGTCTTCTGTTTATCTTAATGCAGCCACCAATCCCACTATCATGGACTTACCGATCTGACCTGATCAAAGCTGCTCGCCAATCAGCTGATGACATCTCCATCTATGGCTTTGTGGCCACAAAGCCTACATGGCCATCTTGGCTGCTTATTTTGTCAATTCTGCTTACTCTAGCAGCTGTTACGTCTATCATACCAATTAAGTACATGGTTGAGTTGAGGGCATTTTACTCGGTAGGGATGGGGATTGCTCTGGGTATCTACATTTCAGCTGAATACTTCCTGCAAGCACATTTGCTGCATGCCCTCATTGTTGTAACTATGGTCTGTGCTTCTGTGTTTGTGGTCTTTACCCATTTTCCTTCAGCATCAAGCACGAAGGTCCTACCTTGTGTATTTGCTCTACTTGTTGCTCTCTTTCCTGTGACATATATGTTGGAGGGCCAAGTGAGAATAAAAAACATCCTTGGAGACAGTCGATTTGGGGACATGGGAGAAGAAGAAAAGAAGCTCACAACTCTGCTGGCTATAGAGGGGGCGAAGACGTCTCTTCTTGGTCTATACACAGCTATCTTTATGCTCATAGCTTTGGAGATTAAGTTTGAACTTGCCTCACTCATGAGGGAAAAGGCTTCCGAAAGGGCTGGGATTAGACATAATCAATCTAGTCAAAGTGGCTCTGGGAGTTTTCTCTCAAGAATGAGATTTATGCAACAACGTCGGGCCTCCACTGTGCCTGCCTTCACTATCAAACAGATGGCAGCCGAGGGAGCCTGGATGCCGGCTGTTGGCAATGTAGCTACCGTGATGTGCTTTGCGATATGCCTTATCTTGAACATCAACCTCACTGGGGGATCAAATCGTGCGATATTCTTCCTGGCACCTATTTTGCTACTTCTCAACCAGGACTCTGATTTCGTTGCTGGATTTGGGGACAAGCAAAGGTATTTCCCTGTTACCGTAGTCATATCAGCTTACTTGGTCTTGACTGCTTTGTACAGCATATGGGAAGAGGTCTGGCATGGGAATGCAGGGTGGGGCCTCCAAATTGGTGGGCCAGATTGGTTCTTTGCAGTAAAGAATTTGGCCCTCCTCATTCTTACATTCCCCAGCCATATCCTTTTCAACAGGTTTGTTTGGAGTTACAAGAAGCAGTCTGATTGGACGCCATTGCTCACACTACCCCTTAATCTGCCATCTGTTATAATCACGGATGTGCTTAAGATTAGGATTTTGGGGCTTTTAGGAATTATTTTTTCCATTGCCCAGACACTAATCTCCAGACAACAATACATATCTGGATTGAAGTATATTTAGACGACTACATACTATGTACAATATGCTTTGGCAATTTTCAAGTGAGGTGTTAAAAAGAATTCAGGTTTTTCTTGCACTTTTACTAATCCTTACGTTGATGGTAATTTTGAGTTCAATCATTGGTAGCCGTTATACACGAAGTCTGGAACATATGAGCTAACCTTCGAAGCAAAATAATGGTTGTTGGTTGTCTCCCTGGCTTAGCTTCTCAGTGCAATGCTATATTGAGCGTAGTGGGTATTGTATATTCAATGTCTAGCCTTGCCAGGACCTTGTCACTGTCTTTATTAGCACGAAGAAGCCACTCATCCACTGGGTTCTGAATGAATCTACTGATTAGTTTGAGTGGAATTGACTGGTAAGTTGTGCAATGCCGATTTTGTCGTGCAACTGTATATTTCAGTTTCTAGTTTTTGAAATCATGTTTTTTATCTTCCTATTAGAGGTTACCAACATGTGTATGAATTAATTTTAGTTCTCTCGAGAATTTTCCTCTCCCCTAACCCTAGTCACCTTCTTCACCATTTTTTTCGACGGTGGGAGGAGTTCCGGCTCTCCTACCTCCCCCGCTTTCTCTCTCTTCTCCCTCTCTGGTTTTCTCCTCTCCTTCCCTTTTCTTGGTTTCCCTTTTGTTCGGAATCTTGGCGATTAGATCCCGGTGCGTCATTGGCGTACACAACCATGCTAGATGCCGTTTGCTCCTCTCGGAGAGCCCCACCGCACAGTCCAACCTCATTTGGTCAGCACGTGTTGGCTCTCGCACCCCATGCGCCGCGTGTGGATCTCACGTGCCCGACCTTAGATTTCTTTTCCGGCGTTGTTCCTGGAGGTCTTGGCGGCCACGCGCCTCTTTTGGCGAGCCCAACGCCACCAAGTTGCCGTTTGTGGTCTCTCCGCTCGTCTGGTGGATCCCTGATTTCGTCTCTGTTGTGGTTTTTTGTTTGTGTTTGTGTTTTGTTTTTGTTTTGTTGTTGACCTTGTTTGGCCTTTGTTGTTTGGCTCCTCGATGGGCTTTTCCGATTCCTTATGGATCTTTTCCAGCCCTTCGTAGGGGCTTGCTACGCCTAGGTTGTGGTGCTTACCTATTGGCTTGTCTAGGTCCTGGTAGCGCTGTTTACTGTGTCCGGCCAGCGCTCCCACTGCTTTGCATGGAACATATAGTGGTTTCTCTAATCCTGTTTTGGGATTCTGTCGGTTATTTTCGACCTGTTGTTGCTTGCGGTTTATGTTAATGGAAACTTGACTTAAAAATGTCGGAATATGGGGAATTTGGGTTTTGAAAATGTTCGAAATTTCGTTGTAATTCAGGACTTGCATGTTTTAGGAAAAAATTCTCTTATATCATAATGGCTGTGGTAGTCCACAGGAGGGGTTTAAATGAGGTGTATGGGTGTTGGCTTATCATTATACTAATTTTTAGCTCTGTTCTTGCTGGTCTATGGGCTTGACTATTGTTGCCTTCTGGGAATAGTGTGCGAGTCGTGAAAATAGAAAAACCTCATCTAGCTGAGGTTATCAGGCTACCAAGCAGTTGGTTATTAGCTAAGGAATGAAGAAAAAAAATACTTGGATAAAAAGAAAAGAAAACCGCACACACCGACCACGCGTCCATCTCTCTGGTACCTTCTTCTTTGCTCAACGTCAATGGCCTTTCCGACCAAAACCATCGCCTTATCAATCCTCCTCCTCGTCTTTACCATTTCTCTCTGCGACTCCATAGAGGAAGATCCAACCCCAGCCTCATGAATTCCACTCCATACTCTTCATGAACTACAGCGGATCCCTCCAGATGATCGATCTTTGGTACGACTGGCCCAAGGGTCGAAACTTCAACATCATAAAGGATCAGCTCGGTAAGCTTCTCCATGACCTTGAGTGGAACACTGGGACTTCCTTCTTCTACACTTTGGATTCCAACAAAGAGTGCAGGACCGTGCAGCTTGAGGTGGGTATTCTTCGCCCAAATTGGCTCGAAGGTGCCAATTACCTTGGTCAGCGCCATGTGGATGGTTTCCTCTGCAATGTTTGGGAGAAGGCGGACTTCCTTTGGTACTACGAGGATGTCGTCACGAAGAAGCCCGTTCACTGGGTTTTTTACACGGGTACTCGTTACATTAATTATGCATTTGCTCCCCTTACCTTATTTGATAAAAGCTTTTCAAACTGAACAATCTCCCCGTGATTTGAATACAAGATTCTGCTAAAACGGACTGGAGTTTCTGTTTGAGTCATTCCGAATTGGAATTTGTCTTTGACATGAAAATTGCAAGATATGCAGGCAGGGAGGCACATGTCATGACGTTTGAAGTGGGAGCAGTGCTTGAGTATGCGAAGTGGCAAGCCCCTGTATACTGTTTTGAGGAGGGAGACGATGGAACAGACCCAAGTTCTCAGTTTGCAATTACCAGTGCTTCTCGGGAGAGTTTACTGGATGGAGTACTCAGGGGCTCGATTAGTAACCTCTGAAGACTTCGATGTGCATATTTCCTATTGGCTTTGTAAATTACTTTCGAGAAAGCATATATGGCTCGAGAAGGGTCAGAAAATTTTTCCTCGCACACTCCTTTTGGTTAATATCATTTTGGGCCACAAATGAATCAAAAAGCTGCATGTTAGCGTGTCTGAATCCAAGAAGAAGTTGCTGAGCGAGTCCCTGATATGTTGCAGCCTGCGGGGGGAACTTTCTATTGGTGCACTTGTGCTGCCAAGTTAGCGTGTTTCTTTCTTGTACTCTTTTAGTGTGAAGCAAAACTCAAACAATACATATGGTAGACACCTGTAGTTGGAGGAAAGGCCCTTCACAGAGCAATCTATTCAATGCTTCTGTGAAACTATTCAAGACTTATGGGATGTAGGCCCCGCATTTATAAGGCATAATTTGCACCTAAATTCATATTGAAAAGTTATAAATAAGTTCGAAATAAGAAAAAATGACGAATAACTGCTAGAAGTCAATATTCTGTTAAAAATAGATGGCAGATAGCATAGAGCCCGTAGTCACATAATAGACTCCCTTAAGAATGATATGTTAATGTCCTTTGTTGCTTCACTATTGACATACGGGTTTGAAAATGGATTAATTCGAGGGGACGAAAAAAAATCAGTTTTCCATTACGATTTGAAAAATTCTTTTAAAATTTACATAAGTTTTTTGGATGAATCGGCTGGCATTTTTTTTTATAAAAATTCTTGTATTATTTTGCTCTAAATTTCCTGGGATTCTCTCCATCTGTCTTGAAATAGAGGGTAAGAATTCCTCTTTAAAAGATTTATATATATATATATATTAAAAAGATTTATTTTAACCACCTCAAGAAAGAAATAAAAGAAAAGGAGACAAATCCCTTCTTCTCTTTCCTCTAGGCCAGAGTTGAAATAAAAAGAAATATATTATATATTGTAACAGGCTAACAGCTTCTATATTGGCCTGATTTTCAGCCTAGCAGGTTGCAAAATTGTCTATCCAAGTCCTTAATTTCTTCTTCTTCTAATCTCCAAGTCCTTATTTGCGGCTGGAAATGAGGTCTGATCATGGTGATTTCGGCTATAATTTTAATCACGACGTCGACTCTCCTTAAAAAACAGTTTCACAGCACCGTACCGACGTCAGAGAGTGAGTAAATTTTAGTTAAAGAGACTTTTCTTTTTGAAGTTTCGTAAAAAGTTAGCTGGGCCACACCCCCACCAAATCCATCACTTTACTATATACAAAAATAATCGTATTAAATACTCTTATGTTTTCTCGGATTAACTTCTGTTAGGAAGTGTTTCCATCCACAGCGGCTGTTTCCGCGTGTTCTACATAACTCCATTGCACAAATCCATCCCCAAAAGTTCCCAGAATTGTAGACGCGTTTGTTAGGTTTGTCGGATTGCCGAGTCCCCGCTAATGGCGTAATCTTTAAATTCTGGTAAAGAGTTGAGGGGGATCTACTTGAACTGGTCAGATTACCCAGAAGGTCAGTGGAAACCAATCCCGCCCCCCAGCTTTGACTAGAATTCTTTTTTCAGTTACATCTTGTACATATATATCAAACCCCATAAGACTCTGCAATGATGATCTTACGGTTTGAGTTGGTTTTGGGGACGGTATTTTTTGGAATTGCTACTTTATAATACTTATTTTTACATCGTATTTACCGACCCATTTGCCTGATCTGTTACTTCTCCGAATTATGGAGTTTTGGTTTTGGATTACTGTCTAACCATAGTGATCGTACGTCTATCTGCCGGGTGGGTCAATTGGGGCCGTCTCAGGGTCAGGCTTGTGCCAAACAGAGTTTATGAAGATCAGTTTCCTTGATTTCTCAATTTTATTCTATGCATTGCTAACTGTTCTCGTAAAGTATAAACCGTGGCTCCCTGTTCGTTGATTTTCGTTGTTGAACAGCCAAAACTTTGGCATTTACCAGGAGAAGGCGTAAAGATGGGTGCTTTTTGCTGCTGTCCATGTGACGGAGAATATGAAGAATATGCTCTTCCAAGCAATTCGGTTTATAGGCATTGCTTAAGCGTGAGATACTTTCTCCACCAACTATTTTGTGGGGTATGCAATTGAACATTAGAGCAACCAAACACTCTTGTCTTTCAATGTGATACAAAATGTTTTGATTTGTAGGGTTTCCTTCCATGGATGCTGCAAATTACATGATTTAGGAATTGTGTGATCAAATGCATTGCCTCACGATCAAGACATTGCTACCATGGACTTCGACATTTCCAAAAGCACTTTGTGCTTCAGATACTCTGTGAAATAAGCATGCTTTTTGCGATTACATTGGTCCTTCAGAGAAAACTTGAATGTTTGATAATTCAAGGTCCATAAATTGAGAATGTATCAAGCTGTTATTCCAACTACCAAATCAAATGATTGCCCAAAAAAAGAAAGAACTTCAATTTCCTTATAAAGTGGTGCAAGCAATTTATACTGATCCAGACCCTCAACCCCCAACTCTCCCTCTTCAAAAAAAGGGCACTGTTTGCGTCTTATGCATACTAGTATTAGAGTTCCAAAAAAAACCTCCAGTAAATCTTCAAACAATTTTACTTCCTTCTACTTGTCAATTATTTTCTGGGCGTAATAACAATAAAAGCCCTACAATTACATGATTATTCAATCACATGTAACACAAGTTTTTAAGCCTCAACCTTCTGTTTCAAAGACAATGCGCTCTCTATTTCTTGTTATTAGAACTATTAATCCTTAGATCGATCTTCTGTGAACACATGGAGGGAAACCCTGTTCTAATTGCTGCTTTTTCCATTTCACTTTGATTTGTGTTGTAATCTTTTCTTGGTTTGCATTGTCTGCATGCACATGCGCATGCAGTATGGTGTAATGTTTCATAGACTCGAAGGACGTTCAGTAGCTTCATCAATCCAAGGGGCTTCCTTTACTTCGTCAGGGGTTGGCACAGTGTTACCTGAGAATTCCTCAAACGAAATTCATCTCTCTGTGTCCAGGCCAGTGCCTTCTGATTCTGATCAGAGGTACTCTCGTCTGCAACGTGATGGCTTGGTCTCTCGGCGTGATAAGTCAACTCTGCATCTCCAAGATGATTCTCAACCACTGAGGAGAAATACGAGTAGTTCCGGTACAGAGTCATTGGGCTTTGGGAAGAAATGGAATGAAGTTGAATCAGAAGAAGATGGTAAACTTGGCCATTCTGAATCCTCCGAGAAGCCTTTGACAGCAAAAGTTGCGTATGGACTAGTTTATATGCAACCATCTTCTGAAGATGAAGATGTCTGTCCTACATGTCTTGACGGTAATTAACATGTTTGTCTCTGGAAGTTGCTTCTAACAACAATATGTTACGTGTTTCAGTCATCAGTATATTCTCCTACAGTAAACTAAGAAAAGCAATTGTCTGGACTCTTGAATTATTTTGATGCTATTTGATTTGTTATCTTGCAGAGTATACTCCAGAAAATCCTAAAATAATGACACGATGTTCTCACCAATTTCACCTGGGTTGTATTTATGAGTGGCTGGAAAGAAGTGAGAGTTGTCCAATCTGCGGCAAGGTAAGTGCAGAACTGGCATTTTAGAACAAAAGTAAATACAAGTTTTGAAAAATGGCCTGCAAATACACCTGTATGCAGCCAGTGTCTGTCCAATCAAACAAGTGCAAGATATATGTTGTAAACTGATGGCCCAGATATGAATAACTCTTAAAACCCATGCTGGTTTTTACCCTGTTGCTTAGAAATACCAGTATTGCACCATTTCAATTTCGAATCGTCTCATTTACACGGAGTTTCTATACAAAACATTCATTTTAGCCTCGTGACTCTTACGAATGAGAATCTTTAAAAATCAAGTGCACTCCTGATTCCTGCATGTTTTATAAAACACTTTATCCAGTTACAAGTTTATGGTTTTGATATCTTCCCTGAAATAGTTTCGTTTATTTCTTTATGGATGTGCCATGAGTTGTATGAAGATCCACTATAATGTGTGTGGGTAGATTGTACAGCTATCGGTTCCTTTTTGTTTACCACTGGGTTTATCTCACTTGAATACTTTTTCTATAATCTCAGGAGATGGAGTTCTGTGAAAGCCCTTAAGTTCGTATCTGGTTTTGAAGCAACAGAGCAAAATATAGAGAGCAGCCACGAACATCTGTAAATAAAAAGTTGTCTGATCTTCTATTAAGGAAGCAGCTTGCACAGGAAAAAAGCTATTGATTGTTCTGCATCAGAATTTGTTTTACCTCGTAAATCCCAATCTTCTATTAACTTCTGATGCTTTGATGCCTATGTTTCTTATTGTATAGCAAACTGCTGATAAATTTATAATCATATTTCTGATCTCAAACAAAATTGTACTGGAATCAATCATCTAAGTGACTCGTGCACTAGAGGAAAATTTTAAAGCTCGTTCATTACATAGAGGATTTACAAGTGAGAACGGAACTGTTACTGGCCATTGTTTGTCTGTCCCCTTCAGAGATGGAAGGAACTAGAAGTCCATCCCCAAAGATGAGGCCAATCATTATAGTGGGGCAATGATTCAAAAGAAACTCAATTTTTAGTGGCTTCGGAGTCTAGATTGTTACGTCCGACGTTAAAGATTGTTAATTTGTTCTAGGAGGAGAGCTGGATTAACAGCCGACAATTTTAGCTAGCCATAGGCGATGTTGTTGCGTCAACTACACAAATGTTGTGGCAACAACTAACATTAAAGCATTTTATTTTAGGTAAGCGTTTTCGGGGCAGAATGCGGACTTTTTAATTAAATGGAGGCCCATTGGATGTCCATCTGGGGTATGATTTATTCGTAACTCACTCTAGAGGCCCACTTAAAGAACGACAATGGACCACGTCGTTGATGGTATGATAAGTGAAGGGCACTAAAAATAGCCCAATTCCTCTCAATGGCCCACTAAGGCTACTGGGTTCAAACAAAATAAAAGGCCAAAAAAACGCCGTAAGGCCTATATAGTGGATTAGAAAACCTTATCATCGTACCGCGAAATTTAATTTTAATTAATTTAGGAGTTATAAGTACACTACCGTTTTTACTCTGATTTAATGGGTAGTTTAATACTAGGGAAAAATACATTTTAGGGAATGTACACTTTGCACCCCTTTGTCCGACACTTTGCACCCATTTGTCTTGATTTCGTGACATTGAGCCCCCAAACTTCTGATTTTCGTCGATTGCTACCCCGATGTCAACTCGTCCGTTAAGACTAACGGTAATTTGCTCACGTGCGTCCGTGTGCGTCACATATGTTTTTTTTATCCGTTTTACCCTTCTTTCATGTCTTTTCTTCCCAAACTAGATCTCCACCGCAAAACCAAGTTCAGTCCACCACGCAAATACAATACAACGAAGCCTCGTGAACCATTT
The DNA here is from genome assembly GCA_963930655.1 of Myrica gale. Classification (NCBI taxonomy): domain Eukaryota; kingdom Viridiplantae; phylum Streptophyta; class Magnoliopsida; order Fagales; family Myricaceae; genus Myrica; species Myrica gale. The sequence goes on along the minus strand of OZ005606.1, from coordinate 6,273,157 downwards.
CACTCTCGGCCTAACCTAACCACCCCGCCAAGAGAATGCTTACGAGAATAAAAATGAGTAACTGGCGGGATAAAATGGTTACCAGACCCTCTACTATTTCCCTACAAGGGATAAACACATTCATCTTATCACTGAAACCGCCGACGCCGGTAAAAAAAAAAGCAGAGGAGACTGTCAGCAACTCTGGAAGCTTTCTAGAAACACTCGACATCGCACCAACCACCTCCTGCCCTTCCTTAATATTCATGCCCAGTGTCGGAGCTAAGACAGAAGGAGCAACCTCGATTACAGAGGCCAGCGACATCTCTGCGGAGATCGGTTATGGTGTTAAGCCGTCTGGTGTTAAGCAGTGTGAGGCAGCGGTCATGATCACACCGGTGTCCATCCGACGGCCATCCATCTGCCAGCAAATTAATGAGTAGCTGCCCTCCAAACCCGGTCCGGTGTGAAGCGGTTTTTGCCCAGCCGGTGTTAAGCAAACCGGTTTCATCAATTTTCGGTTTATAACTAGGGATTCGAATTCGAAATCCCCACTGCAACTCCCGAACTCCTCCTCCATTTTGAAATCGTCCTCCATTTCGTATATCCGAACTCCAGCTCCAGATTTTGGAACCCGAGATCTGTCTCCAAATCGTTGAGTCTCAGTCTCCATGTTCTGTACAGAAAGGCGAGGGAGTTGGGGGATCCGATCGTAAGTCTGCAGCACATTCTGATTAACTTTTGCATGTTGTTCTGAACCGAGAGAAATTGAATCGAATTCCCACCCCGCCCTACTTCATATCAGAACTAGACCTGCGCCATTTTTGTTGTTTCATAGGTTCTCAGGGTTTTGCTTTTGTCTTTTCGAGAAAGTGGGGATCATATGCTCGGACTTTTGGTGATAATGTTTATTAGCTTTGATGCCTCTTATAGTTTTATCTTTTTTTTTTCTTGGCCTCTTATAGTTTTATCGGATGTTCACAAAATACAGCACGTCTATATTGGGCCTTCTATATTTCTCAAATGTCTAGAATTGAAAGATGGTCTAGTCATAAAAGAGAAGTAGGGCGGGGTGGGTATTGCTTCATATCCTACAGATTTGCCATTCTGTTTGCACGTCTATATTGGGTATAGATGAAACGTGAGTGATTCTTCTATTTCTTGTTCTCTTCTTTGAATGAGATTTTCTTGAGTTGCTTTACGATGAGGGACACATTTTGATAGGGCAATATGGTGTTGAGGAAGAGAATCAGTTATGGTTCTCACCTTTCCCTTTGATTTGCAGGACTTTGAACTTGAAGAATCAGTAAGAAAAATAGTAGGAAGGATTTATAAATTATAACACGAGCATTGCACTCAAGTCAAGGAAAGAGGTTGACTACATCTAGCTCAGTGACTGAATCGTCCTGCTGCTTATGCTGTTGGAGGAATCTGTTTTTGCAAAAATCAATTTGACTTTGCTTCATACTGTTCTCTTGGCTAGATGCTTGGCTGGGCATTGTCATGACAGTGGAGCTTGGTTTCTTTCTAAAAAGATATTTTCCAATCTCTATTTTTCTATTAGCCATGCTATACTTGGTAGTCAGTCATTGATTAATCCGATTCATATTCAATCAAGTAACTTGAAATTTGTAGTTTTTTTTTTCCCCAACTAGTGAGGTTTCTAACTTGAAATTTGTGCTCTTCTCCATGTCCTTGAAACAGGTTTTTAGGTGCCATTATGCAGCACTTGTGTCTGTCATTGTTGAAGAACAGTGCTTCTACCCTTATGATTGTTTTCCAGCTTTCTTGCCCCATTTTCATTAGTCTGTTGTCAAGATTTAGAGCTGGATTGAAAGCAGAAATTGGAGTGTTTTTTCCTATGATTGTTCTCATAGTCTTAGAGAATGTTGCTCAACCTAATTTTCAGCAGAAGATGATTGTTCTTCGGTTTCTTGAGAAGCTCTGTGTGGATTCACAAATCTTGGTGGACATATTTATCAATTATGATTGTGATGTCAATTCATCAACCATATTCGACAATTATTGTATATCTCGTACATAATTGAGTATATTGTTGTAGCCCAAAGACATATAGGGGAGCCATTGCCTTGGTCTGATTTGTGTATTGATTCTCGGCTTGATTTTTTTATTATAATGTGCATACGATTTGCTTTAGTGAATATTATTTGTGCGTGATTTTTCTCTCCCGTTGAATATTGAAGAAGGCCTTTTACTTCCACCAGTTTTAGTACTCGCCGTTCATCAACTTTTGTCATGTTTTGAAATGTCAAAGACTCAAGAATCTGATTCCGCCCGAGTGTTTCTAATGTTTTTTCTTTTCTTTGCTTTGGTTTTTACCACCTTGAGCCCCCCACCAAGGCTTTTGATCGCTATTGTTCTTGAGTTATTCAACTTCTTGATTGTTGTACTCAAACAATAAGCTGAAGCTCTTAATTAAGGAAGGAGCCTAACAACATCAGTAGACATATCTGTCTATTTTCTATGTGGGATTAAACGTTAAGATTAAACTGAAAACATTGCCCAAACCAGAACTACTTTTGAATTTCTTGATCATCTTTCTTGTCTGATAAAGCAGATTCGGTTCATCAACTTTAGATTCGGTTTTTTTTTTAAAAAAATTATCTTGAATGAGTACGAAATTTCCTTAAGTTGACCAACTTTAGGAAAACAGGGGAATCATCGCTCGACTCTTTTTAGCGTTCTTCCCCTACACTTAAGTCTGCAAATCGTTATTATTGCCTTACTCAAGCATGCACATAAAAGTATGCACATAAAAGCTCTTTCGACAGTTCCACACTCGGAGGGCCATCATGATTCAAAACTAGAGCTGAGACAAAGTAAGATGTACAACACCACTAGAACCTCAAATAGACAACCAACAACAGCTGAGACAAAATAACAGTAGGACCTCAAAACAAGAGCTGGGACAAGGTAACAGTACAACCTCAAAACAAGAGCTGATACAATCTAATAGTAGAACCTCAAAACAGCCTGCAACAGTATGCAAATTTTACAACTAACTAGTCCATTGTCGCAAGTTCCAAACAAACAAACCAAAACAGAACCCCCTAACAAATTAACTACTGCAAGAGTCAATGTTGTTATTTAGTCTACTCGTGGGGATGAGCTTAAAATATCATGTTGTTTCCTCAGCAGTCTGGTATGGTGTCAATGTTAGGTAATGTGAGTTTCCTTGAAAATATCTTGTTGTTTCCTTGAAACTTTTGGAGCTTGTCCATCACATCAGCTGGTTTTGGACTGAGCGACTCCCCACCCCACAGACGCCTTATTTTCCTTTTAGGGATTTCAAATCTTGTGTTGAACTCTGGAAAGCCCCTTGCGAAGACCAGCTAGTGAAAACATCCAAACTCGTCTGACGTGGTTCATTCAGAAACATATATGTACAGCTGCAAAATCCATCGCATTTCAGACAGTTCCATCAAATGCTATGGGAGCATCGAGCGTTTTGAAATAATATAACTCACGACTCAAAAGAATGTCCCCCAAATCCAACACTCATTTTCCATCTAGCTCGTAACTTATAAAGCAAATCTGAAAAGATGGAATAAACACCATCTGTTTTTCAGAGCAGGCACAACAAACTGATGAAATTCACTAAATATGCAAGTAACATGAAAAGCAAGGAAACTGTAAATATATAATTCCCCAGTTGAATGATCTTAAAGTCTAAATTCAAATTAAGCAAGATCAAAAGAAATTACTACTCCTTTCAATAGAGCTAAAATGTAAAGGTAATTATCAGCAACATGATAATGATTTCTTTGATTTTACCTCTAAAATAAAGCAAACAGAGCAGTACCTAGAACATGAGACTCGATCAACGTAAGGCAAATAAATTTTCTTTCAGATCTTAGAACTCTCTTCACCTAGAAATGCAATCCCTTACCATACATCACATTTCATCAAATAGATAGCTTTAGATTATATTTCTTGGCCCACCAAATGCAAACCTTGGATTTCCTATTGCAATCAACCACTATTTTTTACTATTGCTTTCCATCTAGTAAATTGTTTAACAGTCAGTTGAGTTTCCGACAAACTTCAAGGAAGTAAGGTCACAAATATTCCATCGGATGCAAACCTGGAAGTCCAAATCAACATATATGTTGCAAAAGCGATTAACATCTTTCACGTTATTGGTGTTTAATTCATTCACTAGCTTTTCTGCAAAGTCACGAAGAGGATCAGGGAGTGCGTTTCTATAATCTGACGGGGTGACCCATGCACCATCCTGCAATAGTTTCATTAATCAAAATTTGCTCTTGCAAACACAAATCTGTAGCAAACAGATACCTACTTTCAAATACTAAGAACCATAGCAAACTACATATACAATAGTGCAAAAGATACTGAGTTATATGACAAGGACATAGAACACCCATTCACCTCCTTGAAGTCTTCTATCTGAAGCACCTGTTCTACAGAGACAACATATATAAGGTCTTCATCAACTTCTTCTCCAAACCTCTTTTCCCATAATGGTTCTGCTATCTCCAGACACATAAGACAATATACCAAATTCCAGCAGAACAAATATCCCAAAATTAAACAACCTATTATAAACAAGTTAAAATAACAAAATAGAAATAATATGGACATAGAAATCATACGAACATACTGTATTGCTGCAAACACTGAAAAAATTAATAAGCCCAGATCCACTTTTCAACCCGAAGCAAAAAATGAAGCTCCCCCCCCCAAAAAAAAACAGCAGCAGCCCCGCCTCCAAAAATAGAACATTCGCATGAATATATTACAACCCATTGAGCACATTAATCTCAATTATGAAACCCAGCACAGTCCTAGCAACCAACAAACTGAAAGCTTTAAAACGAACTAGAAAACAACAAACCAAAAAACCGAAAGAGAAAAAGAAAAGAACAAGAAGCATAAAGACAACAAAAACCACCGTTCTCAAAGAGAATTCCAATACGATGCAAACAATTCGACTTATTTACACAACAAGCAACCGCTCAAACTCAGACTCAAGTACAACTACATTAAATCGTACAACAAGAGAGAGAATTCGGGAGCAGAAGCCCGTGCATGTGAGAGAGAGAAAGAGACAGCAGCTCGAATGGGGAGGAAGCAGGGGCTGCGGTGGTTTTCAAATGGGGAGGAAATTTGAATCCCTAAGCGAGAGAGAGAATTTGGGAGCAGAAGCGGTAAATCGAAAACAACATTCGAAATGGGCGCAGACATTTGAATCCCTAAATCCCTAAGAATGTTCGAAACCGCCCGGTCTATCCATCACGAATTCGGTCCTCCACAAAAACCGGGCAAACTCTTCATTTATTCGCTGGCAGCTTCTTGGCCGTCGGATGGCTCCCGATTTTATCCCCACTGGTGCTTCACTGCGCTTCACAGGAGTTCGCTTCACATAATAACCGAACTCATCTCTGCGACAACAAACAGCCCATCCCAGCAAGAAGAAGACATCTCCAGTGCTGGGAAATTGATATCGACAGACTCTGGGTTCAACGTCGACGACGTCTCACCACCAGCACCCTCCTCTAGTACCGAGTCGTCACCTCTGAGCACCCCATCCCCACCCGACGATGACCCACCCCCACCTGACGACAACCCACCCAAACCCGCAGTTGGAATCGCAACATCAAATGGCTCGCCCAAGCACATCGACGTTGGCATAAAACTCCCCTCAGGCCCATGGACCAGGACATCCCTGTCCTTATTCAAAACACAACCCAACAAAGACTTGACTGCCGAAGTATCAGGACTAGCCTCCATCAGCCTATATATCATGTTTACCATCCAAACTGCACCATACTTTCACATGTGAATCAAGTTGAAGGACTTAGCACTCCACAGACAACTTAATCAAACCATGAGCACCAACCGACACTTGCAGCTCCTTAGACTCAATACGAAACTCACGAACGAAAGATATCACAACTGCAAAGTAGCACCGCGAGGAGCCGACTGAACGGAAATGAAAGAAAAAGAGAGAAGTTGGTGGGTCGTAGGTTCAGCTACTATTATTGATAATATTCGAATATGGGATAATGAAAGTGTTAAATCAAAGCAAAAGAAGGATAATGTTATGTTTAGGGTCTGAAGGGAAAAGCTCAAATGCAGAAGCTCCAACTGATATCCGACATGAAAGCCCGGACGGACGAAGCTTCTGAGATGACCCGCGAATTATTCATACAGTTCAATGCCTCCGGAATACTGTCTATAATAACCAAATGACATTTCTCACCATTTACAAGCTCACTCTTCTCTTGCATTCTGAAGAGGTTAAACAAGGAGAGATTAGTCGTGATAGCTGTTTGAACCCAACACAAGGCCTTCATTCAAAAAAGGATAAATAGACCATCTCCTTTTATTTCCTATGTCCACGTCGTGCAGATAAACCGTCTAGCAGTAATATGAGATTGGCCAAAGACTTCGAAGAAAAAGAGACGAAGAAGACGAAGGTGCTGAGTCGGCAGGTTCACGTTGGTGTGAGAAGATATTAGAAGTTGGTGTAAAATTTTCCAACCGCAGGTGGTTGTGGGAGTACTAATGGGGCGCCGGTTATTATGCGACTTCAAAAACGTCCGAGTGTTCCGATTGCACGGTGAGGATCGTGTGGACTTCATCGCACGGTGTAAGGGAGGCCAGCGCATTAAAGAGGCAAACCCGACTCTATGACCCGAAAGCCAACGATCTCAACCCGTCTCCCGCAAAAATCACTCGCTCCTCCGGTGTTTCTATGGTGGCTGTAGAGGTCGTCGACAGCTTTTGTGGTTGTGAAGTGTCATCAGGGGCTGTGATGCTTGTTATATTTTGGGCTGTGAGCTTTTCCCCCAAATTTCATGCCGCCTCACATCTTCCTCCCCAACCAAGCTGCGTGGGGACAGAGCACAAAAACTTTCCGTAGTACTCAGACATAGAAGAAAATGGTGGGAGAATCAAACGGTACTCGATTTCTGAACCAATATTTTGTAGAGCTTCAGATAGAAGCGCTAACTTGCCGGAATCACAGCCATATGGTTCGTCTTCGTAAATGGCTACGACCCTCTTCCAATTGTACGAATAGACAATATCTGCAATACATTTTATTTTCTCAGAACCATTTCTGGCCATATGTATCAAGAAAGGCCAACGAAGTGACATTAGAGGGACAATAGTTAAATCAAGAGTCGTATAAAATTGGACGATGTTGGGTCTGTAATATTTGTTTGTTGCTATTCTTGTAGAGAGACATATTTCATAACATAACGATTTCAGTCGAAGTTAGAATCTGTAACGCACGTCAGGTGCTCGGTCGAATGCTCGAGAATCATAGGCTGTCACCATTTCAGTTATTTTTCTAACCACTATGTTAGTTATTCTGTCACATTCGGTTCAATATTGTTTGTATGAAAAAAAAAGATGTACAACTCTTCGGGTTATAGCCAATAATGTCATTCCATGATCGTTGTAGAACCTCCAACACATATTTTTCCCCAAGGTTTTCCAGTTTTGGTTTATGTGCCGAGCAATGAGCTATAAAAAGGGTAAACAGACTCGACAGAAAACTTAAGCCGTTTTTATAGTCTAGCAGCAGTCTTTTTATTGATGTCCGGTCATCATACAGTTGAGAAATTAGACATCCAATGTTTGAAATTTAAAGAAGCCCTCTGCACTGGATTATACTTATTATACAAGTTTCACAATGGAGTCTGGAGATATGACAACTTAGACCACTTATATCGGAAAGCCGTATTAGTTTATTTGTGATGGGTCTTTGGTTGCTTACTAAACTACACAACATTGATAAGAATTAAAACTGGTCAAGGTATAGGTCCCCGCAGCGTGGAGGTTCTAAATTGCTCCTGTTGGTAATTGAAGGTGGCCAAACACTGTTGGTAATTCAAACGCTCACCTCATGTTCTAGTTGAAGATAATCTGATCTGTTTTCTTTTGAGCCCTTATACCAAAAAAGCGAAAGCAAATAACTCGATACAATACTCAATTGAATGAAAACCGAAATCAATAGTGCATGTATTCATTTAGAAGTAGAAAGTTAGAGCACAGAGGATAACCTTCATAGAAAAGGGATAAGCAATGCAAACAATATCTAAACTGAAAAATAATGAGCCTGCTCATTACTCTCGAGCATTCTATCAAACACTACATGTGCGATAATATTCTAAGAAATCTATGAGCAACTAAATACAACCGAATGACCTAAATACAATACATTTACAAAATACAATGATTCATAGATGATTACAGAAGAGAGAGTATACAAATGGAGAAAGTTTCAATAAAAACAAAACCAACACTTGTAACTGAAAATTTTTCTTTTTTCTTTTTTCCACCCACTACTTCGGCTTAGACTCCCCTGCCTCCTGGTTTTTTGAAAATTAACGTGGACATCGCTATTCGGCCTGGTCAAAAGCAGAAGTTTCTAAAGTGGCCAAACTTTGATTTGGATTCTGCCAAGGGAATCACTACTGATTTTGAACCAATGAATGAGAATGTACAACAAAGGTTACTAAAAAAATGTTAAGCGCCACCCACAGGAGGTGGAACTTTGATTTCAATTAGTTTCTGCTTTTTTCTTTACTTCTCATCCAAAATCTGATTTCATGCCAAAACTGCTGCAGAATTTGTTGAAAAAGCTGCTAACGCATCAACACAGACAGTGAAGAAGCTGAAAATTTGAGCGAGAAGAGCGGTGAAACGGGTTGAGATCGTTGGCTTTCGGGTCATAGAGTCGGGTTTGCCTCTTTAATGCGCTGACCTCCCTTACACCGTGCGATGAAGCCCACACGATCTGAGCCGTGTAATCGGAACACTCGGACGTTTTTGAAGTCGCATAATAACCGGAGCCGTACTAATGGCGGCCAGCAAGGAGGAGATCAGTGTTGCGGGCACTACTTTCAGATGCCAATGCACTACCCAAGGTACACCAAAGCCGACTACAAGACCATGCTTGATTGTCTGCTGAAGGAGTACGGGCTACCAGTCACTGGGAATGCTGAAGCCAAGAGAAAGTTCGCCATGGGAGCCTTCCTTTGGCCTCATTAGAATCTTCAATATTTCCCTTTGTCCATTTGTCTTGTGTCACAAAAACTCAGACATATATGGAAGCTGACAAAGACTTAACTTTGAGGAAAACACTGTGTGTGTGTGATATGGGTATTTTTTTTTTCGTCCTGTGAGTATAGTCTAGATAGTTGAGGAGATGAGGATTCTAATGTCATCGATGTATGAGAAAAGAACTATATAACTACATAAGAAACACAGACTACTTCTTCTTCTTATTCTCAATGACTACAATTTTCTCTGTAAATTCAGTTCTACATGTTTTGCAGTTCATGTACTTCTCTTTTGACGAGTAGATGAATGTACACCCCAAATGTGGGTGGTGAATGAAAAATACTTCCTTCATGACACCAAAGAGACCCAAAGCTTTATCATACCTTCGAAACAAAACCAATGATCAGTCCATGTTTCAGTAGTTTAGTTTTTCTGAGACATATTGGAGATCAGTGGAATGGAACCGGATAACCGGAGTAGTTTTCTGTAACAATGAAGAAAAGTAAAAGTAAGGTACAATATCTTTTTCCCGTTCAAAATATTCTGGTTTTGGCATCAGTTTGATGGAGATGGCAGCTGGCTTAGGTAGAGAATTCTAGAACTATCTAGATGGCTACTATGCCTCCTTTTACTGTGACTCAATCAAAACTTGCAACGTATATTCGAGCATCATCTCAGATTCTCAGCATGTCGATCAACAATTGTTTTTTTTCAATTATATTTTCTTGTCGAAGGGCGAGGTGAAGGAGAAGAAGGGCGAGGTTCGGAGAATATCAACGAAAAGTTGTCTGGATACCATCCCGAGGGTAAAATAGGAAGATCAAATTTAAGTGGCTCACGTGGACGACATGTGCGCGAATTGCCGTCAGTATTAACGGAGAAATGAGTTATGGGGTGGTAATCGACAGAAATCAGAAGTTTGTAGGCTCAATGTCACGCAATCAAGACAAGAGGGTGCAAAGTGTCAGGCACCCCATAGTTCAGGGGTGCAAAGTGTACTTTCCCCATACATTTTTCACCTACAAATTATCATAAGTTTTGTACTTTGCACCCTAAATTACCAATTTTGATACATTACACCCTCTAACTATCAATTTTTGACACTTTGCACCATTTTTCAAATTTTGAGACTAAAATGACGATAATGCTCTGGACCCATTTTGCATATAATAAAGAAATTGTTGTCAACTTATTAAGTTCTCAAGGGTATTATTGTTAAATGGAGGGTGTAAAGTGTTTAATATTAGTAGTTAGATGATGTAATGTGTTAAAATTGGTAGTTTAGTGTGCAAAGTGTCTAACATTGATAGTTTGAGGGTGCAATGTCTTAAAGAAGATAGTTGGAGTGCAATGTGTCATTACTCCGGTAATTTATGGGTGAAAAATATATTTTTCCCTTGATACTATATTTTAATTGACATCTATTATAGATATTTAGTTCATTTTTCGAAATAAGAAAAAGAAGGGTCAAAGAAAAGTGAAAAGTAAAAAGCAAGGGTTTTTTCTAAAAGAAAAAAAAAACTATTTTCGTTTTTATTTTTATTTTTTGGTTTTGTCGTGCCAGGCTTTTGAGAAAAAAACGAAGTGGGCGCTTCTTAGGTCGTAGGGCTGGTGAAGGAGAAGGAGAGGAAAGAGAGAGAGCACACAGAGCTCTGCATCACTGCCGTAGCCTGCGCGTTGTTGCCATTCGGATATTACGTGTATTTTCTTTTCAATATATCTCTGAGCCCTTACGTGAATCCTCTAATTTCATTCTTACATAGACTCTGTTAGGTTGTCTAGAAAACTGCGGTGAAGAGAAGGAACCAGAAAGTTCTCAGTTTTAGTTTGAGGAAAACGAAACGACTTCTAGGCTGATGTTTTGTGAAATTAATTTAGAGGGTACTGCTAGGCGCTAGCATGGCTTTCGACTAATGCTTGAAGTGAGGTTGTGTTTTCTGTTATATAAGTTGCTATACTGTTTGGAAATGCAGTTGGTTGTTTGTGAGTTGGAGATGGAGGGAATGGATTCTGATGGTGAACCAGGTTACAAACCTCCTCCGGAGTTTCAGGTAGAAGCCAAGGAACCACTTATGGATTGTTGTTCGATGGACTCCACAGAACTCTGGCTCATTCAGTGGCCTAATAATAGAGAAGTAAGTTCTAACCTTCGCTGTCTTTTTGGCAGAGTTTGTTTCTATCAAAACCCTTTTACGTCGAAGGAAAAAGAGGGGCAAAAAAAAGCCATGATGCGTGGTGTTTAACTGACTGATTCCCCTGCAAAGGTTGTGCTTTTTCCACGCTCAAAAGAGTTATGAAACAGAAAATTTCACAAGATGCAAGCTTTTTGTGCCTAGAATTCTTTGATGGACCACTGCCAAATAGTTTTTTTAAAGTAGTACCATGCCATGAAGTGTGATTTTCCAGTCACCTTGACTCAAATTAATCGGTTTGAACAATGCAGCACAAGTGGAGCATAAATTACTTGATTTGACGTCCATAGCATCAAAGACTTACCACTGAAAAAAATCTTGAAAATTACCTGCATAAGTGCAATTGTAGTTTGATGTCAATGCGGTCAACCATTAACTTTGTAAATTGATCCATGGGTCTTGCAGCTTCCTGGATTGGATGGGCAAGAATTGTCACTCAAGCTTCATAATGATGGACAGTTGGGCAGTTTTAAGGATTCATCTGGTAAATATAATTATTCTAAAGTGGTGTATGGGGGACTTTAGTCTCAGCGTCCCTTTTTTCTTGCATATGGCTGAATTTAAATTTGCCTTTACTACTTGCGGCATATGATCTGTCCAAACTTAATTCATTCGATCTTGTGCACTGTGACAGGAAAAGTTTTTGATCTTGTCAGCTTTGCAGCTCAAGAGTCAAATGCAACTGTTTTTCTTTCCTCCGAATCCGAAACACAAATTGGTATGCATATGAATAGGCTTCTTTAATTATTTTGTCCACATCTTTCTGCTGTGAGTTTCTTTCAAAGTTAACCCATAGGAATCATGTTTCATTACTATTTTTGACATGTCTGTCATATGTGAGTTTCTTTTTTCTACATAGAGTATTACTCATTCAGTTGTGTTGTTTTTAACAAGCTAAACTTTTCAGATGAGGTTTTTTCCTATCAGGCCCCATTTGGTTCTTGGTTTGCTTCCTTCTGCCTTAGAGCTATGTTAGCATTAAAGGTCATAAAAAAGGAAGTGCAAGTGAGGAGTATCCTACTCTAGCTTTTGTTGGTGTCTATTTTCAATTTTGAAGTCTTTAAGTTTTGCCCTCTGTTTTCTGCCATTTACTTTGTTTCTTTGTTTTGTATTCCAATGCATTACCTAGCGAAGAAGAATTAATAGACAAATAAACTGTAATTGTAATTCTTCCAATCTAGTCGCTCATCTAGTCACTTCTGCTGTACCAACACCTCCAATGGCAAGGCTGACATTTAGTCTATCTGCAAGCATCACGTGTTTTGTGCTTTGATTGTGAATTGGTATCCATAAGTTGTTTAGTATATATGCAATTGATCTGTCTCTGCGTCTCATATAGAATTACGTAGTTTAGCCAGTGACATGTAGTTTTACCTCTTTTATTTGGCAGTTGCAGTTTACCAATAATAGATTGGGAAGAATTATGTTTATTAACTCGATCCTATATGTAGGAGATCATCTTTTAATTATTGCTGTTGTTATTATTGTTGATATCGTTAGTGGTTATGACCTTTGGCACCCCCGTGATATAGTATATATCTGTTGGCAGTTGGGAAGATTTCGCAGATGGTTTCCCTGGTTCATTACCCAGATCCTAATGAAATTAAAAAACCAAGTTCCAGCAACTTGAGACATTTTCAAAAATCTAGGGGAATTTCATTAACAAGCTCTTCACGTCACTTTTCTTCACCAAGTTCTGTGCTTAGAAACTCTCAGTCAAAAAGTGGGCATTCCGCTTCCACGCATAGTAGCAGACGGAAAAGTAGCCTATCTGAAGTTGCGGAGCCATCAAAGCCTCCAAAAAGAAGACGTGTGCATGAATCTGCTGGGTCTATGGAGCGTTCTACTCAAGACTCAGGACGTGGTCATAGTGCAGTTACCTCGTCAGGGTCCTATGGACATCCTCTTTGAGATAAAGCAAAGAAGATAGAGAAAAATGATGACTACGGTGCCTTCTACATCTTCTTTATTAATCATCATCATCAATTACGGAAAATGGGATTTTTCTTCTCTTGGATAAGTGAGGAGCTAAATCCAGCCCCACTCGGCATCTTGATTTGTAAATTTTCTAGTTCATTTTGTTTCCCTGGAATGCCATATGAGTCATTTAGAGACATTTATCAGAGAGCTGATGTGAGAAAGTTTTGATATTTTCTGCTCGTTTCCTGGTTTGATTTTTGGCTCATGTAATGCGCTAAAACCAGGCTTGACTCTTTTTTAATTGGTAGTTCGCTCTATTGCAGTTATCTCAATTTTCTGCATGGCTTGGGATCTTCATAATCTTCATAAACCTAAACATGGTATCAGAGGCAGTTCTCATATACAATGATACATACTTGAGCATAGGATGCCAAAATGCTGCTAATAGGTAGAACAGAAACAAACTGGTGTCCGCTATTCTTTCTTATGGTGCAGGGTGAATTCAAATTTTGTAGTTCAGGTGGAGGAAAACTCCAATGGTCATCAATCATCATCATAACTTCACAATGCAGGAACACCCTTGTTAGAGTTTTAATGTTGGGGTAATCCCGTGTCAAATTAGGATTTTTCAACCCTTCTTTCAGCATGTTTTTCGGTGATGCTCCTCTCCGTTTGGATGAGAATTAGCTTTTAATACGAGACAATTGGTGGAATATAGTTTTTCTGTATATCCAAACAAGCTTTGATATGTTTCTTCGTCTGGCTTAGTGCCTTTTATTCTTCTCTAATGGCTGGTTCCTCATCAGGAAAAGGACAAATGGGATGCCTATTGGATTCGTTTCAGTATTACATGAGAGATATTATGTGCAGACGTGCAGGCATTGAACGTGACCGTTGTGCTTGGCATTGTAAGACTGCATCGTCACTGACACTTGTGTTTGAGAATGGATCCCCCCACTTCCTCGTATTCTTTAATTGCATCACAGCTGGAGATCACTTTTTTATCTTACACTGATATTCGAGTACAATGTCTTCAAAAAAGTTCAAATTAATGGTTAAAAAGAATTATCTCCACTTTGATGACTGCTATAGCAGAATAGTTACATTTTAGGTCCCAAAAAAAAAGAAAGAAAGAAGATTCTTCTCAAATACAACAGAGAGAGTTTTTCCACTAGCTTGATTATAACTAGAGGCCCGATACATCAGCTCAGTAAGGCATGGGAATTGGGATAGACCTCAATATCACCTTGATTTTGGCAAAAACTTAAGGTACTTCTACCTGGACGTTCCCCAAAATTAGAAAAAAAAACTAAAGAGTTAAAACATACAATTGAGGATTTAGCATTTTTAATTTTTTAAACTGTCTGGGCCAGTCTACTCGCATCTCTTATTTTATTCAAATTGTATAATTATCAGACCAAAAGTATTGAGAATAACCCTAAAAGATTACTGATGCTTATAAAATTCTGAACTAAGGGCATGTTTGAGACCCCAAATATTTGGGGTCTCAATAAATTGGACAAACCAAACAAACTCCAAAATTTTTAACTTTTACACCTACACACTTCACTTTTCACAAACCCCAATAAATCTCAATAAAGTAAAGATTCCCAAAATATCGAGAATATTCCCCAAAAATTTGGCAAACAAACATCCCCTTAATATATTGAAATGAATAAACTATCATAATTCAAATTTTAATCACTAGTCCAACCCACTGCGCCAACAGGATTTAACTTACTGATCAGTAAGTATGTTGGGAGCTGCTCCCATTGTTGCAGCCAGAAGCAATCCAAACCAAGATGCCGCTTGGGGCAACAAGTCCACTAGAATTTTTAGTCGTCTAGTCCTCCCTGACTCACGCTGGCATCTTGTCGTTCTCGTGAAATCTGAATTAACCCAGGTCCCAACTTGCCACGCACCACGTATGCGACAAAACCATCTTTACGAGACCCACCGTTTCCCAGCTCCAAGCCTCCGAATCTTACGATAAGACTGACCTGCAAGGGTGATATATAGTTTCATCACTCTTACAGTAACATTTGTTAACATTATACTTCTTGAATCTTGGTAATGGAACCTTTAGATCTGAACTGAATTCCTATTGAAAGTCATTTTTGTTCTGTAATGTATTTTGCAATTAGAATTTTGCTGTAAGTTGAGTGATTAACAATTCTCCGTATTCTTGTTTTGGATTTTCAGCTGAATCTGTGTTGCGATTTTACAGCATACGGTCAGGATGGATGGGGATAACAACTTGTTCAATTTGGGTATTCTCATTGCGGCCACTCTGATGGTGGCCAAGCTTATTTCCGTTATCATCATGCCTAGATCGGGAAAACGCCTACCTCCAGTGGTCAAGTCGTGGCCCTTGATTGGTGGGCTTCTCCGTTTCTTGAAAGGTCCGATTGTGATGATTAAGGAAGAGTACCCAAAGCTTGGAAGTGTATTCACATTGAATCTGGCTAACAAGAAGATAACTTTCTTGATCGGTCCTGAGGTTTCCGCACACTTCTTTAAAGCCCCCGAGTCCGATCTTAGCCAGCAGGAGGTGTACCAGTTCAATGTGCCAACTTTCGGCCGAGGAGTAGTATTTGATGTTGATTATTCAGTGAGACAGGAGCAGTTTCGGTTCTTCACAGAGTCCTTGAGAGTGACTAAACTGAAAGGATATGTGGATCAGATGGTTGTGGAAGCAGAGGTTAGTGATTGGTTTAAGGATGTTGGATTTGTGATTTCTTTGCCTCCATATCTTTTTTAGTATATTTATCTGTAGAATAAGATCCTAAGGGCTCCATTTTGTTAGATAAGATATAATTCATTGACCTGTGACGATTGCCAAGGCAGATTTTATATGGAATGGCTCGAGTGATAATATACTAGCATTGGGTGACGAGTCCTCATACACACATCAAAATGCACCTGAAAATCACAGCAGAATTACACACGTACAACATACATATATAAATGAAGCTTAACAGAACTTACGATAGCCTTGTTTATACATTGGATTGCAACATTCTGTGCATCTTGGGACTCCTTTATTTCGCCTGTTAATCCCATAAATTTTATAATATTTACACTCGTGCAATAAATCAAGCTTGACCATTCCTTAATGGTTAGATGTGTCAATCCCACCGGTTTAGAAGCCTTACATTGTGTGCAGAATTGCAGCCTCGGGCATAGATCCCAGAGTAAAGGGAGTTATTCATTCAAAGTTGTTAAGGACGTATTCACGTGAAGAGAAAGATGTGTATTTGTGTGTAGGAAACGAATGCCAAATAAGTGCCAGGATGGTAGAGTACAATTTTGAAGATAGACAATGTCTGAATCGTTTTCATATTAAGCTGTATGGTAACCTTTCCTCTGCAAAATATTAGTTTACCAGTGTGAAGTGACCAGCCGCACTTTGAATTCCGCTTCTCATTTTTCCTACTTTCAGCTAAGCCATGCAGGGCTTTCACTTTCAGCTGAGTCATGCAGCGCTTTCCATATTGTTTTATAAATGCGAGGTTCTTTGATATCCTAGATGTTTTGCATTGTACAATGCCCTGCAAATGATCATTCCACGGCCCCTAATTCCTGCTTTATTTCTGGCACATGACAGGACTACTTCTCCAAGTGGGGAGACAGCGGTGAGGTGGACCTAAAGTATGAGTTGGAGCATCTAATTATTTTGACAGCCAGTAGATGTCTCTTGGGCCGAGAAGTTCGTGACAAGCTCTTTGATGATGTTTCTGCCTTGTTCCATGACCTCGACAGTGGAATGCTCCCTATTAGTGTTATCTTCCCATACCTGCCTATTCCGGCTCACAAACGCCGTGACCGAGCCCGCAAAAGGCTTTCAGAAATCTTTTCGAACATCATAGCTTCCCGCAAAAGTGTTGGAAACTCAGAAAATGACATGCTGCAGAGCTTCATTGACTCAAGGTACAAAGATGGCCGCCCAACAACTGACTCAGAGGTCACTGGCTTGCTCATCGCTGCTTTATTTGCTGGGCAGCACACCAGTTCCATCACATCCACTTGGACTGGGGCCTATCTTCTCCGTCACAAGGAGTACCTTTCCACTGTGTTGGAGGAGCAGAAAAACCTGATGAGAAAGCATGGGAATAACATTGATCATGATATCTTGTCTGAGATGGACGTCTTGTATAGGTGCATTAAGGAAGCCTTGAGACTCCACCCCCCACTAATTATGCTGCTCCGTAGCTCGCATAGTGATTTTAGTGTGACAACTCGAGACGGAAAAGAATATGACATTCCAAAGGGCCACATAGTGGCCACATCGCCAGCTGTTGCAAACCGCCTTAGTCATATTTTTAAGGATCCAGACAGTTATGATCCAGACAGATTTGCGATTGGGAGAGAAGAAGACAAGGCTGCAGGGGCATTCTCATATATCTCATTTGGAGGTGGACGGCATGGTTGCCTTGGTGAGCCCTTTGCCTACCTGCAGATAAAGGCCATATGGAGCCATTTGCTGAGGAATTTTGATTTTGAGCTTGTATCACCTTTTCCTGAGATTGATTGGAATGCCATGGTTGTGGGTGTGAAAGGGACGGTGATGGTGCGGTACAAGCGGCGTGAGCTTTCTGTTAATTAGTCTAGGTGGTTCAGGGTCGTAAGTTGATTAACTGATCTGAGGGATTTTATTGCCCCATCCTTTCTGCGTGTTATCACTTGTATTGTCCTTCAATATCTCCCTGTTTTTCTAGAGGGGTCTTGCTCTCTTTTGTTGGATTGTGACCTTTGTTAGCTTTTATGTCTGTGGCGACAGTTGTAGCTTGTAAGCTTTAGTTTTGTTTCACTTCTAACTGCCACATTGGGGCTCTTGATATGCATTGCATTCCTTTCTCAAAATGCTCGCCGGATTTCATCAATATTACGTGCCGGATTTCATCAATATTACGTTCATGATTCCATGTAGTTGGGTCACTGGTTTAGTGACATCAATGTTTCATCCAGTGTAAGTAAAGGAATATGATCTGCACTTTGTCCAGCAGCAACACTGCTATTCTTTTCAACTTTTATATCTTTTGATAAAACGAGACACAAATTGCCACTTTTTTTACTGCCAAATTGAGTTCAGATAGTCAAGGCTTTGAGTTCAGACACCATGGCGCAGTTTAGCGCCCAATTTTTTATGCTCTGAGGATCAACTTTGAACTTTGGGTCCAAACTAACTAGCTTCACAGGAGAAAAACCAGTGTGCTAATTCATTTACAGCATAAATAGTAGAGTCGTCCTTCTTATAGACATATAGCATATAGTAAATCAAAACTTCTAATTACACAGGCTGGAAAGTGGCCCTTCTTAGATTCTTCGTTCTTTGCTGGGCAAGGACCAGTGGCAACAAAACCAACAGTGGCTACTTGCCATAGTAAATGGAGAGTAAATGAAAAACAAGTCTATTTCTTGGAAATAAGATTTCACGTTCATCAAGATGACGGCGCCTCGTGTCTTTGCCAGTTCATAATCTTTCTGTACCCTGGATTAATTACAGACTAACTCAATTACACGAAAGCTATCAGTGAAGGGGCAAAATGGAACAAAAAATTACCTCAATGTTCGGTGACACAGGATGTCCTTGACAGGTTCAGTTTGACATAATTTTTAGGAGTTCGATGTCAAACAAAAGAGTCTTGTCTATCAGACCTTGGTTCCTCAGTACAAAATCCAAAGCTCGTTGGCCCTTTTAAACACATTGGCACTGCATCTTCGTAAGGATTCACAAATGTTTAATACAAATATCAGCCAAAGGACTACATTACCGAAAATGTTGTTGGTTTTGGGCCACTCTTGTTGTAATCATTCTCAGGATATCCCAGTTCTGGTGGCACTATAATCCTGCAACACTGCGAAACAGATTGTGAAATTTGCATATAATTTTTTTTTTCAGCCTAGTGTTTCTCCTAGGCAAACACAATATGCATGCATACATTGTGCCGACAAAACCATCCTAGTCCAGTGATCAAGGTCAAAGAAAGAAAGTTACATTGACAATGTCCAGGAGTTCACACCTTCAGCAAAAAGAACACCATGACCATGTGAGCCAATGTATTAGTAGCTAGTCTATAGTGGCAGGCATCCGGGTAAAGAACCTGTTAAGTAACCTCATCCAAAGAATCCATTCTCGACGCACTTTTGTTTCCAGAGGATGCATTATGAGACAGAGTAAATCAAGGGCCATAGAACTTAGGAAACTAGTAGCATGGCACGTTCTTGAGATCACGATACTGTGAATAAACTACCCCATACATGTCCTTCAGTTGTACCCCGTTCTATGCTTGATGCATGGCATATGCACTACGTTTTAAGCAACTACTTTGAAAACTGCATATCACCCTGAAAATATCATAGCCTAGTAGGGTAGCCAATTTTATTTCAGAAAACCAGATGCAGCACCTTCTAATGCTGCCTAGAGCCATGCCTGAAACAGCTTCCTCAAACGCTGCTATTACCTGAACAGTTGAGAGAAGCAGAGCAAAATTAGAAGCCTCAAATTCCAGCATCCAACAATATGCCACCAGAATGACGAGTGAATTTTAAAAACAAATGGTACAATTTATATGACAAAGTAGTCAATAGAATGAAGTTTCACAACAACTTCGGATATAATTCACAGAACAATAATAGTACAGAAAGTGGTTTGATGGCGATTAAACTTGATATGGCCCAAGCCTACGATCGAATAGAGTGGAAGTTTATCTTGCATGTTCTTAAGTGCTTCGGTTTTTCCCGGCACCGGATTCAGCTCATTAGCCAATGTCTCTCCACATTGTCTTACTCTATTCTTCTTAACAAAAGTACTTTTGGGAGAGTTCAACCAGGGCGCGAGTTACGTCAAGGGGACTCCCTGTCTCCTTTTCTCTTCATCTTAGCTGCTGAGTCCCTTTCTCGTGTGTTCTATAAGGCTGAACGTACCCAGCAGTTCCATGGGATCAAGGTGGCTCGTCATGCCCCCCGGTGTCCCATCTATTCTTTGCAGACGACCTATTTATTTTTTGCAGGGCCAATTTAAGAGAAGCTCGGGTTGTTGATAATTCTTTAGCAGCTTATTGTCGTCGGTCGGGTCAACTGGTCAACAAGAGTAAATCTGCCATTTTCTTTAGCCCAAACATCCATCCAGAAGTGGCAGTTGCTCTTTGTAATGAGCTACGGTTGGCGGTTATGAAGGACGATAGTACGTATCTTGGGATTCCATTATTTATGGGTCGGGCTAAATCCAGACACTTTTCAGCTCTAAAGGATCGTGTCAGCTCTAAACTTGCTGGATGGAAGTGTAAGACTCTCCCAGGCAGGACGGACCACCTTGATCAAATCCGTGGCCACCTCTATGCCACAGTATTATATGCAATCTCTTCTACTTCCTGCGGGCTGGTGCAAACAGGTAGACAAATTGCTGAAAGACTTTTGGTGGAGCTTCTCCACTACCACGCCTCATCACTACACGCCTATCGGCTGACAATCCATCTTTCCACCTAAATCTTTTGGGGGGTTAGGCATTCGTCGTATGGGCGAGCTTAATGTTGCTTTTATGCAGAAGCTTGGTTGGCAGATCATTAGTACACCTCATAGTTTGTGGGTGCAGCTCCTTAAATCGAAGTACTTTCCGGCTTCCTCCTTTCTCCACTCATCCAATCATTTGGGTGCTTCTTTAGTTTGGCAAGGGATTTCTAAAGCCAAATCGGGTCTCTGTTCCGATCTTTGCTTTATGCCGCGTAATGGCTCGACAGTTGATCTACGCCTGAATCCATGGATTCCTTTTCAACCTGGTTTTAAACCTATATGGCTCCCACAAGGTTCACACCAGCTTCAGTTTCGGTGGGTGTCTGATCTAGTTGATACCGATTCTGGTTCTTGGAATATCACGAGTCTTCAATCTCTTTTTGAGCCATCCTTGGTGGCTAATATTTTGCTACTGCCTGCTCCAGATACTTCGTCTCAGGATTCTATGCTTTGGACTCCCGATGCCAAGGGGGTTTTCTCAGTTGAAGGGGCTGTTTTGAGAGCTCAGGAGTTGCGTCATCCTTCCTCTCTCCTTTTAGAGGAAGCTGTTTGGACTTTGCTCTGGAGAGGCTTCCTTCAGGATAGATTGAAACTGCTTCTGTGGAAAGTTGCTAGTGGTGCTTTGCCCGTTCGTGTTCCTTCTTTCTGTCGGTTGGTTGGTGTTGTTCCATCCCATATGGTCTGCATTTTCTGTGACTCTCATGCCGAATCTATTCAACATCTCTTCTTTGAATGTTCTTTTGCTCGCTCTTTATGGCTCCTCTCTGCTTGGCCTATCGATGTCTCTCAGTATTCTCACTCCACTCCGGGCTCTTAGATTCGTTCGTTCCTACTGGCTGATGAGGTGTATTGGGTCCCCTCTTCGTCTCTTCATCTCTTCATTCCTTTGTTCTGAATTCTGCTCTGGTTTTGGATGTTTTATGGTGCTCCCGTAACAAAGCTGTTCATGAGAACTGTCCGGTTGTCCTTTCTGACTTGCAGTCCACTTTGAGTCGCCGCTTTTCTACGCACTCCTCGGCTTGGATCTCTGTGAAACCTTTTTTGGCCGAACACTGGGTTCCTCCTGAATATGGTTTTATGAAGATCAACTTTGACATTACAATTCGTCAAACTGGATCGTTTGTAGCCGTCTCTTGCCGAGACTCTTCTAGCTCCCTCTGTACGGTGTACATGGAGCGTGTTAGGGCTACTGATTCCCTTGTTGGTGAAGCTTTTGCTGCGGAGCGTGCAGTCGAAGTTGCTCTCCTGAAAAAGTGGCAACGAGTGGTTTTTGAGACTGATTCTAAACTTCTCTGTATGGACATCACCTCCCCTTTGCAACCTCCCTGCTGGAAGATCGAAGATTTGGTTTGAGCCTTACGTCTCCAGTTCAAGGCACAATCGGCTTGGTCTATCCATTGGGTTCCCCGTCGTCTCAACCAGCAGGCTCATTTGTTGGTTCAATGGGGGGCTGCTTCTGGTGTTTATGGTTTTTTAGATGTTCGCTGTATTCCTGCTTTTATTTTGAACTGTGACTTGTCCTTTCAGTTTTCGTAAGCTTAATATAAGGTTGCTTTAAGAAAAAAAAACTAATTGCTTTGCCAAAATGAGGCACAAACAAGCATTAACACGAACCAAGAGCCATAGGTAGAATGAAGTCAAACACATGTCAGATTAGAGATCATGGAGAGTACTTTTTTTCCATCTTTCTCATCCAGCATGTAAGTACAGCATTGTTTATGATTCAAATGGTGAAGCAGTATTACTTACCTCATGAGATCCTATTCTAAATGTAGAAGTCCTTGTCATTACCCTGCATTTCAGAAAATACATGTCACGGTGTCTTAATCAAGTTTAAAAAAAACTCCACTTAAAGGATGATTCCACACCTCAAAAGAACCACCCTTCGTCTTATTTCGGGCTTCAAATATGCGGCCATAGTACCCTATGGTATAACCATCCCAATCAACCTGTGATGAGATTGTAATCCATAAGCTGCTAGAGATAGAATTGTTGAGGATAAAAAATTCAGTATCAAACTGGGTGTCACATAATTTCTACCGACTTATCTGGGCTACTTTGACTTCTATAGTTCCTTTTCTTCTTCTGCATCTTCTTCAAATTTACATTCCAATTTCAGAAAACAATCTGCTCTTCTTATCTTAATCATTCTTTGCATTTTCTAAATTATAGCAAGAACCTAGACCTAGCCAGACACACACAACACAGAGGATTGTCAAGGTATACTATAAATTCTAGCTTCCAACAGTCCTTTGTATTGAATTTGTCCAACTTCTAACTAGACTAATGGAAACACATGATCAAAGAATTCACTTTTCTTTAATAAAAACTGGTACATAATTCAAAAGCAAATTCGTTGGGGGCAAATCAATGCAACTCAGTACCATTTGTAGGTTTCAACTTTGGCGACTCGAATGAAATTCATGCCAGATCATGAAACAATGCGTAGAAGTAGGGGCTTACCACTACAGTCTCTCCCATCTTCGGTGTGGGGCCAGTTCCTACTCGCAAGTCCTGCATTCTTTTTGAATTTAATTAGGGCAGATGAGTAAATATGGTGCTGGACTTAAACATGCAAGAAGACCTTATAATGTATTTTTCAACGGGTAACCTTGTACTGAAGACCTGATTCTGTCTCTGTGTAGTCTGGGTACCTCATTTTAGTCTTGCCATAGTCCTTCCCCCGAAGTGCTGGCACTGTACGCACAAATATAGCACTTACTGTTGCTATTGTAACTCTAGAGTCCATGGCCAAAGGAATGGGATATACAAAGCACAGTGATATACTATAGTCGCAGCAACATGGAAATCAACCTTGGTTATCTACAGCATGCAATGTGTGCATATCGACTGGTACAAATTCTGAGACTAAGGCTACGTTTGTTAAGTAAAATTTTACACTATCTAAAATTTTAACACAATAAAAATTACAATATAATCTCTCTCTCCACATCACATCATTACTTTTCATTATTAAAAATATTTAAAATAATCTCTCTCTTCACTTTTTCACCAAATCCAATACCCTAAAATTTTAACACTCAAACACAACCTAAGAAGAACAAATATCTTCTAAATGACCCATAAAAGCACATGAAAAGGGAGGAAGGAGGAGGTAGAATTCTAGGAGATGGCCAATCTGATCAAATGACATTTAAGAACACATGCATGAAGGAATTATTTATTATTTCAGCAGAAGTTGAAGGTCGAAGGCTGGATTATCAAGCTCTTGATCGCAAATGCAGCATAATCGAAACTAGGTTGGAAGTCCCAAATTACAATGTACGTGCCAAAGATCCATTGTTTAGATCTTGCTAACTTTAAGTTTAAGGCTCTAATATGACCTTGCATAATCTCTTTAGTAGATGTAATGTGAATCCCAATTGGGACTCCAAATTACAGATGGATTGAGCATCTATTACTTTAGAGGCATAACAAGAGAAAGACGGGACACAGTAAATTACTGTCAGTGAATTCAGATGCCATGGCTATCCCATCCATTGAAGAATTCCACAAGTATCCAGCAAGCACTCCAATAGATGAGATCACAACTCTCCTTCTCTCAGTGACTTGCCCATAAGCCGTTGGGTCCCCTTTACCTATAAAAAACAGCACGGAGTTGAGAAACCCAAGCATGATTACATTGGGACTTGAAACCAAGCATTATATTACTCTACCACTGTAAAAGGACCACAATCGAAGGTATTCATGAATTTAAGGTTGGGCAGACAACATGGAAGGCTAAAAGTTTTAAATGGCATCAGCACAAAGATTAAAACAGAGTTGCATAGAGAAATTTAAAATTAGAAACTGTGGGGGCCAAATTAAAGGGGGGTGACAACTGACCACATAAACTTGAACTGGAAAACCTCTGAGGTTCATTAAGTGATACAGGAGTAGTTGGTCGGCAGCATGACTGAAACAAGGCAAGGTAAGTCGATCAAAAGGTAATGGAACGCCACAGATATATGAATAGCTGGACATCGACGTACCATCGTTGAGGCTTTAGTAACAGATAACGTCAGGGATGACAGTGGTCCAACCGCTGAAATTGACGCCATTGAGCTATCGAAAAGAGTCGCAAGTTTCGAGGGAGTGGATCGTGGGGGCTTCACGGGAAGATATAGGCCTCAGCCTTTCTTTCCTATTACCAGGAGTTCTCAGTTATTCCGAGTTTCTTCAACTGCCTCCAATTTGGTTTTCCTGTTGGGCCAAACCCAATGGCCTTTTCAAGCCCAATTTACGTTGCTGTCCTCTCTCTTTTCTGGTTAAATCCACTTTTTAATTATACAATACACCAAGCAGATGATTAATTATGCGTTGGAGAATATTCTAATAAAATTTAGATCCTTCCTTAAAAAAGAAAAAAAAAACTTTAATTTTTCTTTTGAGTTAAAATGTTTGAAAAGAGAAACTCTGCCATCACAGTAATTTCACCGCTTAGGCCATTCAACAGGGGAACTCATTGACTAACAAGCTGGGCTCTCGGGCAAACTGCAAACAGTTACTACAACAAACAGAAAACTTGCACTTTTCATAGATCGTTACTAATCTTTACAAATCACTAACCACGATCCCTTTAAAGAGCCTCCAAACCTCACATTCCAACGAAGCATACTCATGCATGAACATGTTCATCAACGTCTTATAATGCACTCCTCAACTACATTTACAGCAGGATTTGAGCACCCACCAATTTTATTAACGTAACATGAAACTGAATAAGCAAAGCCATAAGGCTCACAGGCTGACTAATTTAAGAGAATTTCCCTTCTCTTGTAGGGTATCGAGCAGGCTGTCAAAGGCTTTTTTGAAAGAATCAACACCTTCAGCTTCGAGCTGAGTGCCGACGTCATTCCAGTCAATGCCCAACTTCTCAAGTGCACTGTAAATGCCTTCAGCTACTGATACATTCGAGTCGATAGTCCTTGCAACAGCACCATGATCAACAAATGCTTGAAGAGCTTGGTCAGGCATGGTTGAAACCTGCAAAAACGGAGAAATGCCGAGTGTGAAGAGGATCAGTACACAAGTGCACAAAATAAGCTTGAAAATCACAATTTTCGTTTCTGGATTTCCTATACAGCTTTCAGCATGTCTTAACTTTCAAAAAGCCATAACACAATTACTATCAAGCACCAGACTCAAGGTATGATCGAGAAGTCAGCTCACCGTATCGGGTCCAATAAGAGGTGCAACATATAAAGTGTCAGAGTAGGCAGGGTTCTTCACACTGGTTGAGGCCCAAAGCAGCCTCTGCTTCTTGGCACCTTTCTTCACCAGAGCTTCCCATCTGGGACCAGAGAATTTCTTTTGGTAGAGCTGGTATGCCAAGGCTGCTTGAGCAACTGCGGCCTGGAAAACAGTAATTTACCATGAAATTAGCAAGTTCCTATCTTCAAAATTTCTAATTCCTCCACAGGAGGAAGAGTATTTGCAATCTATTACCTTTCCGCGAAGATCAAGTGCCTCTGTATTTGCAATCTTCTCAAGCTTCTTGTCAATGAGGGTGTCTACTCGACTGACAAAGAAGGAAGCAACACTTGTAACTCTAGAAAGGTCATTTAAACCAGAAGCTTCAAGGCCATCCAAGTAAGCATCAATGACTGCTTCGTATCTAGAAAGAGAGAATATGAGCTGCCGGTATAAAACAGGAGACAGTTAGAATGGTACCAAGGGAAATTTTGAATCAACTCGGAAAATCTTGATATTCATACGACTACCAATGTTATCAGTTGCACAATCATAACAACCAAGTAATTTAATTTTCCTCTCCTTCATGCTTCGAAAGATGTTGATAGAGGAGCTTATACATACTATCACCTTTGTCAAGGGCCAAACGAACCGGTTTACTACAATTCTTCAGTCATAAACTACTAAAAAAAATGGTGCAGCAGTGAGCCATACAACATATACATCAAGGTGAAAGCCAAACACAATCTAAGCAGAAAGTAAAAAAAAAAAAATCTATTGATTCACAATTTTATCGATATTCACATTATGCTGAGTATGAATGAGGAGAATGAACAACTACTTACCGTCACATTGACACTTATGCCAAGTGAAATAACATCCTTAATTGAAGGAACGCATGCAGCTGTAGCAGGAATCTTTATGTACACATTGGGGCGATCAACCACTTTATGGAGCCATTTCGCAGCCTCTACCGTGCCTTTTGTATCATCAGCAAGTCTGGGGGAAACTTCAACTGAAACATAGCCATCAGCACCATCTGTTTGCTCATAGATTGGCTCAAAAAGTTTGCACGCATCTTGAATATCCTTCACCACGAGCTCCCAGTATGCAGCTTCAATGTCTTTTCCTGATTGAACAAGTTCCCTGCATATTCCAGTAATTTAATTTTAGATACACGGGAATTTAAGGACCAGCTGAAATGACAACACTCAAGGAATCTCACATTTTCATTTCTATACAACAAGAGCCAGCAGAAACCAGCAAACTGACACAAGTCATGTACACATAAGGCCACAAGAAGAGGGGAAAAGCACATAATACTACTGTACTGCTTTCCCCCTCTTATCTCGAACATTAGTTCAGGACATTTTGGTAGTACAAATCATTAGTTAAAATCTCATTTGATTCCATCTAATATGCTAAAGGTTTGCAATACCTATAGGTCTAAATTCTTTTGTCGATTTAACTGCTTATAGGTAACTTGACAAATGGTCCATGAGCTATTGTGATTTATTGTTATCATGAAAAAACATGGTAAGTTGCAGCAACAACCAACTGATGGGATACCTGAACTGATCATTGTAAGCATCTGAAGATGAAATTGCCTTCTGGAAGATCTGCGATCATGTATGATACACAGTTAGTAACAGGGATTAGACGTGATAAATGAAAAGCACAAAGCATCTGAAGAGATACTTCTTTAAGTACAACTGATCTTGTTAATTTCATTTCCTTCCCCCTCTCCCTTCCCCAACCCCCCATCAGCCACCCCTCAACCAAAGTCTGAGTTCAATTTCATTTCAAGAAACACCATTTCCATGCATTTCATTATATCAGAAATTAACAATAACAATGGTAGTACAAATACTAACACGATAGCAAAAACAATATGCATAATTACCGCTGGGTTGCTAGTTACACCTCTAACACCACTTGCAATCAGAGGAAGCAGATCCGTAACAGGTCGGCAGAGGTTATCATACCATGGACTCTGCCCTTCCTTCTCATAGAGATCATGAAGAACAGTTCTCTTTACTGGAACTCCATTTCCATCAACTTGTGAACATCTGACACTGAAAGGACAACTTAAATGTAACAACGCCAAGCTTACAATTAAAGAAAAGAATAACCAAACAGCTACCAAAGATTACAGTTAGATCAAAAAAGAAGATGAATAGCAACCTACTACATCAACATGTAATTGACACAACAGTGGCTACTGTGAAGCTAGGCTCAAATGCGAGGTCTTAATATTTGAAACAACTCACAAAAACTTGTGGCTTGTGATCAAGAACATGAGCATTGTATCCATAACAACTTGTGCGAAGGAGGAACCAAATTCAACAATGATGCATTTTGCACGCGACAGAACATTCACCAAACACTTGTAATCATTCGTGAGTCGTAGTATGCAAAACGCACAAAGTCTCCAATACTTGAGTGGAATTCAAGATGCTCTACTTTTGTAACCAGAAGAGTGACCAGATCATAAACAGAGTGAACTCAACAAAACATCGAGTGAGCAATTCCCGTACGTTTAAAGATGATTCAAAACAGTGGAGATTCTGCCTCTTAGTAATTGCGCCTTTGAGGACAATAACACTGAACCCGATTCTTTGTGTCTTGAAACCGAACAAAACCAAAAGGAAAAAAGTGATCTTTAAAACATGCAATTCATTAAAATACCACAAAAAAAAACTCCAGGGACTTAGACATACCGGTTAAGCACTTAAGCAGATCATTAAACCCTAGATAGGGACATCAAACCCAACAAATATGAAGACTCGAAATTCTCCACGGATGGATAGACATTAAGGAAACAAAAATTTACAAACAAAAACATTACTCAAAACAACAGCCAACCAATCACCACTGAGATAGATTCATGTAAAGACCAAGCTAACAACGTCACCAGTCTACAAGATTTACGAAATATAAAAGCTAAACGATAAAAGTGAATAAGAATAACATACACCAAAGGGCCCCCGATAGCAGGGTTATTCCGTACGGTTAATCGAGAAGATGAAACTTTGGCGCTGAAACTGCTGCCCCCGTGGAAACCGATCAAAATCTTAGGCTGGGAAGATCTGGGTTTCAACGTAGGCGATGCAGAAGCCGCAGGGCCCGGAGCTGAGAGCCTGGAAACAGTAGCCATAGGGATCAAACGCTACAAGCGTGAGAGAGAAACAGTCTACAGAGGCAGAGAGAGACAGAGAGTAGGTGAGAGAGCTTTTATAACGATACGATACAAGCGGAGAAGACGGGTGTTGGACTATATATATATGGGTTTAATGTTATCGCCTTCATTGCTATTGGATTCATCGTAGGTGATAATGTAATAGCAAATCAGGAAAAGTAGCTTTCTATTTGACCAAACGGGCAGGTGGGAACAGAACATTTGGTGGGTCTGTTCTCTGTAGATGTTTGGCCATCTCATTGCTGACGTCATATTCCCTAGTGGATAAATATCCTATTCCTTGCCTTTTTTATTTTTTTTATTTTTATAATTGGATGGTCTATCCCCATCACCATTTCTACTTTTCGAGATTGGTTGATATTTTGACTATTTCTTCAAAACCTGATTAGGGCTTGATTATGTAGATTTAAGGATTATTTTAAGCCTAAAAAATCATTACTGATCATATATACGACAGATTGTTTGGACAATAAGAAAAATAAGAGGAGAAAAATAGAAGGAAAAATATATAAAAATAAAGTCTTTGATCAAATGCCTTTTGGCTTTCCCTTTGATCAAATGCCTACAACTCTCATTTTGTTTCCACTAATTCTATTGGTGGAGGGGGAGCAATTAACTGAGTTGAGTTGAATTGTTGTGTCGCATAAAGGATATTCTTTTCTTTCAAAATCTAACACGTCTTTTAATGAGGCATGCCTCGATTATAAATTTATAAGAGTAATCTAATCTATTTAATAACTTTATATTGCATTTCCATACCCTGGAAAATGAGGCACGCCTCGCCAAGTGACAAATAGTCTAAAATATCCAACGAGTTCCCACGACGTCAGTTCACCATGAGAAATATTGATGCGTGCCTCACCACGTGGGATTTCTGGCTCTGACATTGGGTTGGAGGCTCAAAGAGTACCTTACCTTAGGATGCGACTATGCGTATCACCCAACCTCGAAAGAGAAACTAAAAGCATCTTTGGTTAAATAAAATCTTCAAGATTTTTTTTTTAATTTTTAAAATATAAAAAATTCTGCAATCAATCATAATTTTTAACATTACATAAAAATAACTAAAACACGTATACAAATAAAGTTAACATCACCTAAATTATGACGTCAGTTCCCACGACGAGTTCCCACGACGTCAGTTCACCATGAGCAATATTGATGCGTGCCTCACCACGTGGGATTTTTGGCTCTACATTGGGTTGGAGGCTAAAAGAGTACCTTACCTTAGGATGCGACTATGCGTATCACCCAACCTCGAAAGAGAAACTAAAAGCATCTTTGGTTAAATAAAATCTTCAAGATTTTTTTTTAATTTTTAAAATATAAAAAATTCTGCAATCAATCATAATTTTTAACATTACATAAAAATAACTAAAACATGTATACAAATAAAGTTAACATCACCTAAAAATTCTCAAAACACAAAAAATTCTCAAAAAACTTTCTAACCGAACCCCCTAATTTTGTACTATATTCATTTAATTGTCATCTTTCCTTTGAAAAATAAAATAAATTTATTTTTTTAAAAGCGAGCCGACATTTTTAAGATGATACATTAGGTAGTCTAGCCAAGGTCTAATATCTCGAAAAAAAGAAGTGGTTTCTACAACATTTACTGTTAAAGTTTACAGTAACCAATAGGCTTATCGGCAAAGGCTAAGTTGGAGTTGGAAAGATAGTGACTTAGGACCTTCAGGTGTACCCATCAGAATTGAATCCCAAAATCTGAAAGCCATTGAAAGTTTGGAACACAGGCAGCCTATGAGAAGATTTTGTTATTTTATGATTATACAGACCAAAGTTAGCTAGAGGTCAATTAGACAAGAAGTTGAGCCCACCAACCGGCCCTCTTGCACCTAAAACATAGCACCGCCTAGTACAGACAGATTGGATCTTGACTCTGAAACTGAGTTTTTATAAGGTGAAAAACATAGGTAGTGATAATTTGAATTGATTTTTTATATTTATTTAGAGTGAAAAATAATGAATTAACGATAAAAGAGAATTTTAGAGAGTTATTAAATTACGGTGGAAATTTCGGTTCCAAACATCTCCTTGAGATCTTAACAGCCTTTCTGCTTTACTTGTTTATTTTACAGGATCTTTACTCTTTGCTTCACTTAGGTTGGTCTCGAGCCTCGCAGGAGTAACGTTTCGTCTATGAGTGATATGAGACAATCAATCAACAATTGTCTGAGAGTGAGAGTTCATATAAATATCGCTTAGAGCTCTTTAATCTCCAGAAAAGCCAATAATTTTAAACTTTTGATTGCTATTACAGCCACAAGATATTTTTACCAAGTGAACTAAGTTGGCACAGAGTAGGTGAAATCTGGGAGGATGTGTAGGTCAGGCGGTGTAGGCCAGATTGGAGGACAAGTTGCTTGACCCCATCAGTTTGGACCCTTACTATAGCCCAAGGGACGCCCCTATCAAGTGGTTATTGTTTTGTGCAACTTCGACATAGAGAAGGGTCATTAAAGGAAGCAAAGTATATAGCCCTTTTTTTTCTAAGCAAAGGTAAAGTATATAGCCCTTAGAAATATGTGTTTTTCAAGTGCTTACCATCAGAGGATCGCCGGGTAGCTACAATCACACCCCACTTATATTCAACTGAGGATGCAAAAGTTGACCATCAACAAGGGACGAATCATTTTAGAGCTCATCAAGTTTTTAGTCCACCACTACTCATTCACAGCAGCTCTAAAATGTTCCGGCTAAAATGAATGGGTACTGAAATCCATACAGAAAACCACAATGTAAAAGCTTGAATGAGATGATGATACAAAGGGCAAAATATGCTGCTTACCCTTATTTACAGGAAGGATATGCTTACTGTAACGATCTCTACAAGAATAAAGTTTCAGAAAGGGAAATTACATTTCCGGTATAAGTCAACCTCTTTCTCAATATGATATACCCCACTACATTACTCTGTGAACATGATACAGCACCTAAATTAACCACGTCTCCTACCAAGGTTTGAGGTCCCCTACAGGTCCTGCAGTCCAATTCAACTTCTTTACACCAGGCTTCAAGAAAATACTCTTGTCATGGGGCAACTTGCGAGCCAGCCCATTCAGTATCTGATGAAAAGCATCGCCTGGTTGAGCAGGTTGTGGGAACAGCATTGCCCGTTTCATTGAAGGATTTGCAAGCAGCCTCTGTTTTCTTAGAATTACTTCTGGCGGTATAGATGTAAGAATTGTGTCCAAGCTGGGGACAGCTTCCTCTGCTACAAACACGCCAATTTCCTCCCATGGAATAGCATCAGCAAAGGGTAAAACAATATCGTCTGCTATAATCACAGGAATACAACCAAACACCACTGCTTCAACAAGCCTAGGACTCCAAGGGGCCCAACCCAGAGGGCACAAACAAAATATAGCACGTTGCATGTCTTCATAATATGTGGTTGGATGATCAGTGGAGACGTCAAAAAGTGGATTGTCCTTAAAATTCTCCCAAACTGCTGCCCTTGCACCTCTGCAATTAAACAAAAGGTTAGAAATGGGTGCAAATGACCTGAAAACCTCCGAGATTCTACACAAGGTTTTTATTTTAAGATTGAGGCTGAACCTGGCGCCCAATAAGGATGCAATTGTCATATGATAGCAAACAAGAATCAGTACATATTGAAGAAGTACAGGTCTGCTCTACAAAGGCATTATAGAACCTCAATATGAGTTCCCAAGGAGCTCTAAACACGCTGAATACTATTAAAAAAATTAGGCTACCAATATCTAACCTTACTTTTATGCCAAAACTCAAGTATTAGCCAAACCAGACTAGTTACTTACCAAAAAGACAAAAGTACATTAGTCAGTGTTGAGTTTATTAAAGGGGTAATTTCATAGTTCGCCCATTAAGTATGAGCAAAAATCAATTTCGACCCACCAATTACCATAACAAATTTTTACATCCTTTAAGTTTCAAAAATGATCAAAAGTCGTCCTCCGTCCATTTTTGGCGTTAAAACAGACGAACTAAGGATGACTTTTGATCATTTTTGAAACTTAAAGGACGTAAAGTGATATGGGTGAATATCACGTGGAAGACAAGTGTTCATAGAGTCCGTATGTTTTAACGCCAAAAATGGACGAAGGACAACTTTTGATCATTTTTTAAACTTAAAGGACGTTAAAATCCGTTAAGGTAATTGGTGGGTCGACATTGATTTTTGCTCATACTTAATGGGCGAACAATGAAATTACCCCCTTATTAAATGTTGCATGGCACTCAGAGATCAGGTAGCTTCTTGGTTATTGCAATTGATACAATCTGGTTGTATTAATTGAAAGCTAAAATCTGGTTTAATATCTAGGCAGCTTAGGATGGTCATGATTGAAAAGACGTGTACCTTACTAATCACGTCAAACAAAAAAAGGTGTGCCTCACCGAGGTATTAAGACTCGCAACAAACTACTAGTAAAACTATGTACATACCTTGCATAATAACCTCCTTCTGGGTCATTATTAACGTCATAGAACAAGCCACGGAAGTAGACAAAGATGGACCTTGGGGTGTCTTGGGGAATCAGATGGGCCTGCATTTTCTGAGGGGGAGCATATGGAGGAATGGTAATTGAACCCTCATTTAGGCACACATGATTCTGTTGTCCAAAAGTCTGAACCAAGGTAGCACGCTGGAGTAAGGGAAGAATACCCCGTTCAATAGCTTTCTCTTCCTACACAGTACACACAGAAAAGCTTCTGTCAGAGGACAGACCCAGCTTATGGTCATGGCTTCAACACTTGAAAGCCACTCATGATTTGCTATACCCAATAACGAGGCATTCTTAAACAAGTACAAATATGATCAGTCTCATTCCTCTTCAGATGAACATCTTAGGTTTCTTATTCAAGTAAACTTTGATTTCAATCTTTCCAATTAGGAAGCCAACTTAGCCAAGGGATATCCATACACCTTCCTTTTGCTGAAACAACAGTCTAGATTTTTTCTGAGATCGACGCAACAACCTAAGCTACCAAGTAAGGAGCTTGTAAGATGAATATTGTCTCCAATCAAATAAATCTTCTCATTTCTACATACTTGACCAATTAAACAAGAGGTATGTTTATCTCGCGTTCATTATGCACCTCGAGAGGATTGCAAATATAAATAAGATCCATGCATCCAGTCACAACTGCAGTGCACAACCCCCCCCCCCCCCCCCCCCAACCCCCAACTCACACACACGGAGAAACATGTGCCCCAAAAACCAATTGAAGCTATGTTTTTAATAGATTATGAGATTAAAGGGGTCAGACCTGGTAATGAAAGCAGGCTCCAAAGTCATGGGGCACAACAAAGAAATGATCACCTCCTTCTGTCCGATTCCAATAAGGCCAGTTTGAAGAGATGAGCTGTATTGCACTTCTCATCATCCGTGGAGACTTGAAGGGCAATGGCAAGCCAGTTGGTGTAAGGTCACAAGTGGTGTATATAGGGGTATAAAACCAATCTGCTTCTTCAGGATTGAGGGTTCGGACAGGGCTGGATAGGAGGAACCTATGCATAAAGATCTCAGCAGCAAACATATGGTTTAGACATCTTGGGTCTTTCTGAAGAAGCTTCTTGTTGTATTTGCTTGGAAGCTCATATACATAGACTTTCAACCTTCCTACTGGATCATCTTCTAAGACATCACCAGCACTTCCTGCATTATTAAAACCGAACATCGTTAAGATTCATGATTCAAAGTCCAAGTCAGTCATCTGCTCCAGTAAATCTAAACTTAGTTCCAATTGTCCATGCTTCAAAGCATAAGCAATTAAGAAATCTCTCCCATGTGTCAATCAAAACTAACAGAAAACAAGCTATGTGCTAAAAGTAATGATCAGGATCTTGGGTTTATCAAGCATCATGACCACAGAGTGCTGAACCAAGAAAATGCTCGAACGAAAGTTGATACTGCCTTAAGAAATCAACAGAAACAGCAAACAACTGATTTTGAGAAGAAACGTGTATATGAACAGTACTATCAGCTACAATTCAATCAAATTTCTGTACCTGCATTTATATATATATTAGATCAGGTAAGTCACATGAATTTTAGAACTGGTCCCCAGTCAATCAGTGGAACAGTTATATACGATCTAAGACTTTAGCCAACAATCTGAAGACACGATCATTACTTAAAGGTTTCAGGATAAAAGCAACAATTTTGGGGTCCCAAACTTCACAAAAGCAAAAAGGGAACTCAAATATAGGTCGTCTCAAGTATGAAATTTCCACGAACTTTTCATCACTATCGTGATGACCTCTATGATACAATTAGCAGTTATGCGATAACATGGAGTGCTTCCCAGTTATATACGATCTAAGACAAAAACTACTCTATGATCTGCTTCATATACATTTTTCTTACTCTCTCCTTAACGAATAATCTTTCTTGGTAAACTAACATGTGCTTCTGTGTCTTGACCTCAGTCCAATCACCTTAACCACCAACCAGCTCAGTGACGTCCAATGTGCACAATCATCTTGACATTAGAGGCTTCATAATATGGAATTCTTTCCTAACCAGACTCCTGGAATTTGTGATCGTGGATCCAATGAATTCGAGAATATCCTTCCTAATGTCTAAGAATAGAAGCCACTGATAACCATCTTAAGAAGCGTTCTTCTCTAATAACATTTTCTTCAAGACTAACCCCAGAAGATTTTCCCCAAGAGCCAAAGGTGGCCGCTATGTTTGACTTTCCACCAACATAGTCAGACATACACCTCATTTATAATGGAAATACATATTAATAATGCTCAAGAGGAGAACAACAAAAAAGAAGAGAAAACAACGTAATACCCCATTTCCCTGTGGAGAAGAAACACACTATTGCCAGTTTTAAAACTACAACCAAAGGTAGGAAAATTAGAAAAAAACAAAAACAAACTCCCGAACGAATTCCCAAAACTCAATGTCAACTCTGGCACACACCTCACATGGATCACAGCAGTAAATGCATGAATTGAGCCCCAAGAGAACGGCTCAGAATTCAACTTCAAGTACTCTACAACTGCAAGAGCTAAAAATTACCTGAAATTCGCTCTGTACGCGCATTCTGATCCGCACTAATTCTTCCAACAAATCCATATACGGTAAGAACAACCAAAACCCACAGCCGAATCCTCATTATGCTACCCGCAAATGCGATCTCTAAGACCGAAAAGCGACGAAAATGGAAATGGGGTCTCCGGCGTTTGGTTCCAAAGAGACAGTATATAAGAAGGCTTATATGGTTAGAACGTCGTATGAGTGGTAGTTGAGGAGGTTTCTTAGAGTTTAGGCTTCAGGAGAATGAACAAAAAAGAACGGAGCTTTTCAGGTAGGGATTGATAGAGAATACATAGAGGAATTGCTTGAAGAAACAGAGAAAGATTACATTTTTTTTCGTAATGGAATTGCGGCAAACACGTACAAATCTCCGCGGGTAAACTGAAAGGTGTGTTTTCTTTGCCGGTTTGATGACAAGTCCGTTTCAAAGCTGATGAAATTATGAATAAGCCAAGATGTCCTACCAAAAAAATCCAAATAAAAAATAGGCTTAAATGCATCTCATGCCCTATTTGTTATTCGCGAATTGTAAATATATTCCACGAATTGTAAATATATTCCTGAGGTAAATAAATTCATTTTCATACCCCTGAGGTAAACATCAAGGTCACAATATATCTCTCCGTTAATGTGTCGTTTTAAACACTAACGGTAAATGCTGACATGTAAAAAATAAACACGCCAACACCAATCAGATGATGACACGTCATCGCGACTACCTCAAGGACATATTTGGAATTCGCGAATACCACAGGGAATGGGATGCATTTAAGCTTTTTTTTAAAAAATATTTTAAATTACTTTTTTTTAAAATAGAATCATCACCAATTAGATGATGACACGTCATCATTTTTATTTATTTATTTTAAAAAATTAATCTTAAAAAAAATTTAGCCCCATTTTCCGCCCACGTGTCTGTATTTTATATATATATAATTTTTTTAAAAAAAATATGTGTAGTTCAACTTAGCCACTGTATTCATTTATGTGTGTTTTTTTTAACTACGCATGTTTTTTTTTTAAAAAAAATTATGAAAAAGGAAAAAAATAAAAGACAGAAACGAACTCATGGGTTAAGTGGAAGGGAAATGGGGCTAAGTCGTTCTGTGGTCTTTTTTAAAAATAAATTAAATTTAAAATAAAATAAAATAACTCACAAAAACGAATACAGTGGTTAAGTTGAACTACTCATATTTTTTAAAAAAATTATATATATATATATATATATATATATAAGACAGAAACGAACACATGTGATATGTGGAAGGAAAATGGAGCTAATTCTTTTTTTTTTGAAAAAAATAATTTCTTTTTAAAATTAAATATGATGATGTGTCACTATCTTATTGGTGCTGACGTGTATATTTTAAAAAAATTAATTAATTTTTTTAAAAAAAAAGAATCTTAAATGCATCACATGTCCCTGTGGTATTCGCAAATTGCAAATATGCCCCTGAGGTATTCGCGATGACGTGTCATCATCTTATTGGTGCTGACATGTCTATTTTTGTTACGTCAACATTTATCGTCAGTGTTTCAAACGGTACATCAACGGAGGGGCATATTATAACTTTGATGCTTACCTCAATGATATGAAAATGACTTTGTTTATCTCAGAGGTATATTTGTAATTCGCGAATACCACGGCGGCATGAGATGCATTTAAGCCTAAAAAAATAAAAAGTAATAATACTTCACGTTTTTTCAGTTGATTTTCAGCGTAGTTGTTATACCCATTTATTAGCGGTTGACCCTCCTCCATTCAAACAGTTACCAATCATGAGTTTGTGTTTGTGTTGTAAAATTTTAGTGTTGTTAAAATTTTAAGTATTGGGTTTAGTGAAAAAGTGAAGAGAGAGGTAATTTTTTATATTTTTTGTAGTAAATAGTAATGATTTGATGGGGAGAGAAAGATTATAATGTTATATTTAATTGTGTTAAAATTTTAGAAGGGGTAAAATTTTGGTACACAAACGCACCCGAAGGGCATGTTCGGTTCTACCCTTTATATATATATATATAATATATCATAAAAATAGGCATTTCAAATTTTCAATAGAATTCAATATTACTAAGCGAATCCGTAACTTAACCACACACGTGGAAGTAGAACATAAAGCGTGTGCATCCACCTAAAGGGAAAACTACCCAGCCAAAACATCACGTACTGACAAGGTAGCTCCTCTTGTGCTTATGCAATTTTAAAATTTTAACGTAGTACTCGTTACACTCTTTTTAAAAAGCAGATTAAGAAAGCATAAGCTGGTCGATGAGAATTCTTATCCGATCTTACTATAATAACATCTTTACTTGGCTGATAATTTACCCTCTATCTCGAAAGCCTATATAAATTCTCAAAATATCTCGACCCATTAACTTTTTTTAATATTAAGCACGTAATACATGTTATCTGTGTTATTTAAATGATTTGATATAGTAGTACGTACATGCAATCGTGTAGTAAAGATACATTGACGATTCGGCTTAATGGACCGCAATAACTTGTTTTCTTTAGACTCCTTTCGAAAGAGAGGGATTAAATATTGGCACAGTACGTGGTTTTTAAGGAACTACGATGAGCCTTGAATTCATGATTTGAGACCACAAGTTCTGGACCTCCCACTATGTTAGGTTTTCATGATTTCAAAATGTTAGGTTTTTTAATAATGTAGGCCTTATAGTATACAGTATAATCCATATATATGTTATGTATATTTTATTTAAATTATAAAATTTTCAATCCAGAATGGCTCCTGCCGCTCATTCTCGTAATCGTTCAGTGGATTTGTCTAAAAACGACCATTAGAATAGACATTCCAAACAGATTCAGAAATATTGTTATATTATACTGTGATAATGCCTACATAGAACATTAGAACCAGGTATTGTGGGCTCGAAAACAGACGTGCTAGTTCGGAAGGAGAAGTAGATGATAAAAGTATCAATGCTTTTGTAAAACAATAACCGACGGAGAGGTGAAAACTGAAGGAAAATCCAAAGCAGTGGACTTAAAGCCAAGAGAGAGGATCGTCATCACAAAGGAAAATATCGCTTATGTTAATTTTCGTCCCTTCACGGTCAATTGTCTAGCACTTCTACCATTAATTTAGATAAAAATTATTATTTTATTTGAGTGAAATGATGATTTTATCTCATACAAAATTATAATAATAAAAAAAATTAAGGTTAAAATTATTATTTCATTGAACGAAAGTTACAGTTTTTGTCTAAATTAACGTATAGAGGTGCAAAATGTAAACGATTGATAGTTGAAGGATAAAATATATAGATTAAGGTATAAAGTATCATAATTTTAATAATTGATGGATGAAAAAAAAATTGTTGATGGGTCATAATATGATTGGTCCAGCCCATCAGAATTACACCAGCCCAACTGTAGTCTATCCTAAGTCCATAGGCGTAACTAAGGCTCCTGGCCTGCGCAAGTATGAATTTATAAATAGTAATGTAATCTATCCTAAGTTCAAGGAGTCCTTAGACTCACGATACTAAGACCCCCTTAGAACTTTAATCCCTACGCATATAAATAGTAATGTACCCCCTTCATATTTTCTCGGGCTTTAATTGCTCTTCTAATACTCAATTCCTCGTAAGATCTAACTTAAGCATCGGAGTCTCCGGATCCGACGCCACTCGTATCAAGGAGTCCTAAGACGCCACCCCTTCTTCTTATTCTCTTTCAAGTGTGATCGGCTCCGGGTATTGGTGATTTTTGGCATCATCAGTTGACGCCGTCTGTGAGAATTTCTCGAAAAAAGCCACATCCAAACACTTTTTCAAGCAACTC
The DNA here is from genome assembly GCA_963930655.1 of Myrica gale. Lineage (NCBI taxonomy): Eukaryota > Viridiplantae > Streptophyta > Magnoliopsida > Fagales > Myricaceae > Myrica > Myrica gale. The sequence continues at coordinate 6,233,239 of OZ005606.1, read as the reverse complement.
TTTTGCATCCTCCCTTCATTGTAATGACTTCCTCCACCGAAATACCGAACGACAACCAGCCACCTCCGATCACGAACAAAGAACTCGTCCCCAACAAAACACTGTGATAAACTCATATCCCGCCCTCAACAAGGATGCATTGATGGCCAACTTGGTCCAGACTGTGGAGAACCTTGTTCACCAGATCAGCACGATCTCGCGGGTCAAGTCTCCAACGTCTCCTCCTATCTGTTCAGCGTCAGGCAAAACCCTAAGGAAAGCTACGCAACTACATAATGCGCTTCAAACGCGAGACTGTCATAGTCTACCAAGCTACTGATGAGGCCAAGCTTATGGCTCTAACTACAGGTCTCCTGCCAAGTGACTTCTTCAAAACCCTCATGAGGAAAGCTCCGACCAATTTTGCAGATGCAATGACGAAAGCACAGAAACATATAGATTTCGAGGCAATGTTTGTTGCACGTCTCCATTCAACACCACCTCCCGACCAGCAAGGGGACAAAAGGGACCGCAACATAGACCGTTCTCACTACAGAAATTAGCGACGACGAATTGACATGGACCTCTCACCAGGACCAATGCGACATGACCAACCATTTCTGGAGTGATGCCCTCTCACTACTTTCACGGCTCTCGACGCTACTCCTAGGAAGATCTTGATGCAGATAAGGCAAGACCCAAGTGTCAAATGACCTCTGAAGCTAAAAACGCCACTAGAGAGATGAGACCAACCTCGCAGTAGGAAACTGAGAAAATTCTATACGGTTAAAATTATCCTATTGATAATATCACTTTTATCTAACCTGATAATTTCATTTTATCTCAACATATAATCTTGTTTTTATCTTATCTAACATGACGATCTGTTAGCTTTATCTTACTTATGTCACGAGCACCCCTACACCAAAAAAGTGAGCACCCCCGTTACGGGAACAACCCGGGCAGCTGGTCTAACTCACTGTGCCAAGAGCACCACTTATGTTACAATATTATGTGCACCCTATGTTATAGTGATGTATACACCCTTTATGTTACAGTGTTGTGTGTACCCTATGTTACAATGTTGTGTTATAATACCCCCTCCTTATTTTCAACTAGTTAAGTTAATTAATGTCAATAGTTATAATTTCAACTATAGAACGTGTACTGTTTAAGAAAGGTGACGCGGAGGCCTGTATGGCCGGGATAATTAGGGGTACAGACTCGGAGGCCTGTACGCCCGACTAATCTCCAGGCGTATGTCTGTATGCCTGGGATGACCGAGGACAAGCTTGGTAAGGTCGGTATACCCGAATAATCTCCAATCGCATGCCTGTATGACCGGGATGACCCGGAACAAGCCTGGTCACACGACAAGCTCTGCTAAACCCTTGAGTTTTGTCTCATTTCATTGTCTCATTTCCTTGTCCATTTAGCATGCACAGTGCAGTGAAATTCAAGGTCAATTGACATGTATTGAGTGAGATTGTGTATGATTATTATTGCAGCTAATGATTACCCATAAAAGGGGGGGAGTGTGCCGTTTTGCTTCTCCTGCCCCTTGCCGCCAAAATTGGTCATCCAAGGAGCTTGCTTCTTGCAGCTCCTTTGGACCAAATGATGGCTTGGTTGGTTTCATGAAAAACCAACCAAGTCGTGCAACATAAAGTCTTTTGGTGTGTGTGTTGCCGACCAAGTGAGTTGAGAGAGAGGAAGAAGTAGTCTGCCAAAAGAGAAGAAGAAGGAGAGAAAATAGAAGTAGAGTTTCAAGTCCACCTAGGGCCACCTGAAAATCACCAAGGTAAGAGTTAGGTCTTGGTGCTTTGGTAAGGGGTAATTTCTTGCATTTTGCGTTGGAAAACCATGTTCTTGTATGCTTTTACTTGCTGATTTGATGAACATCCTGCCATATATGTTGGATGCAAGAAGGAAATGCTTAGGATTAGTTTTCAACATGAGATCATGTGATAAGTGTATTCGCATGTCAAAAATATTATGTTTTCTTTGGCTATTTTGCAAGAATATGGTGTTGTGTAATATTTGCTTGTGTAAGAAGAAACTTGGTTGTGTTGTAGGCCACATCAGTGGCCAAATATTGTATTTGGAGGAAGGGAGGGCCATGGTTTTGCCTTTGATGTTGGTGGATGATGATGCATGCCTATTTTTATGACTTATGAAGTATATGTCATGTGTTATGTTTAAAAGTTATGCAATATGAAAAGTTTTATGATGGCCGAATGACAATGATGGATTTTGAGATGTGAATATGGCAAGAAATGCCTTAAAAAGAAGCCTATGAACTTTGACACTTTCAAGTTCCAAATGGCAAGAAATGGTGCTCATGTGTTGATTTATTAAGTGGATTTTATTTTGATCTTGGTTCTTTACTGATATCATGTAATATGTGCTCTGCGATTTTATTAATATGTGTATATTGTACATTGAATTGTAGTCATGCATTGATTGCATTCACTTCATAAGAGGATAAACAAGTGTGAGGAACCCCTAAGCCTGCTAGGTGATTCCCGAAGGAAAAATGACAGTACCGGACACATTAGGAGAGTGCAACCCCTCACTATAGGGAGTGTGTGGGCTCCTTCTGGGCGCTACAGTGTCGTTTTTAAAGGTCCTGGTGTAGGTGACACAGGACAGTTCCACAATGAGAGGAGGGACGCACAACCCGACTCTGGGGGTGAACAGAGCAGACACCGAGAACACCTCAGCGACCCATATGATGAGTGAAAGTATTTCAATTGCATTGCATACATCCCTTACATTATTTCCATGTCTTGTATGCCTGAAATTAATGCACTGATACTTTACGTTCTAAGGCATGAATTGCAATGTATGAACATGTCCCTCTCCTTGACCTTAGTAAGTTGTAGGACTCATCCTGTTTTATATTTTGTATCCTTGTTTCTGGCGTCGTGGATATTGAAGATGAAGTTGTTTGAGAACAATTTGACTTTGGACCTCGACTCGTGCGTTTTAGTCCTGAAGGTCCGAACTTGGGTTACGGACGCTTATGAAGTACTGGTGGAGCATAAGCCCCACTGGTTCCTCAAGGAACCACATTTCCCCTCACTCCCCCGTTTAGAGGACTTCGACTTGATCGATGTACCACCAGAGATCCTTAGACTCGATTATACTCCTCCGGCCCTGCCGACAGAGAGTAGCCATGTCCCACCCGAGACCGGTATCATAGACCTCACATCTAATACTGATGATGAGGTTTAGTGGACCCCTAGTCTAGATGTCGCTTTCTTTATTTATATTTATTCCTCGATTAAAGCGCGATAGTAGTGGCGTGACGAGCTTTAGAAAGTTCTCACTTTTGTACTTAGCTCTTTTGTAGTCCCTTAGTGGACGTATTTTGGAAAACCGTGTTTTGTAACGAAATCTGGTATTCATTCTGGCAAGTATTTATTTCTTTCCCTATTTTTTATTATTTCCTTATATTATTAAGCTTTCGTTTATACTAAAGGTTTGGGATGATTCGTGTCGTAATCCCTGCCTGTGTGCATATTATCTCTATAAGTGAGCCTTGGGGGTAAGTACGGGCACGAGACGTGACATGTACATGTATGCACTCCTTGATGTTACAGTGTTATGTGCACCCTTATGTTACAGTGTCGATAGCACCATTGTGTTACAGTGCCGATAGCACCCTGATACTACAGAGTTGTGTGCACCCTTTGTTACAGTGCGATGTGCACCCATATGTTACAGTGTTGGTTGCACCCTTTATGTTACAGTGTTGTGTGCACCCCTATGTTACAGTGTTGTGTGCACTCTTGATGTTACATTGTTGTGTGCACCCTTATGTTACAGTGCCAAGAACATCTCTTATGTTACAGTGTTGTGTGCACCGTTTATATTACAGTGTTGTGTGCACCCTATGTTACAGTGTCGAGCGCACCCTTCATGTTACAGTGTTGTGTGAACCCCTTGATGTTGCAGTTTCGTGTACACCCTGATGTTACAGTGACAAGAGCATCATTTATGTTACAGTGTCGAGCTCACCCTTAGATGTCACAGTGCCAAGAGCACCACTTATGTTACGGTGCCGAGTGCAACCTTATATTACAGTGTTGTGTGCACCCCTTGATGTTGTAGTGTCGTGTGCACCCTGATGTTACAGTGCCAAGAGCATCACTTATGTTATAGTGTCGAGCTCACCCATAGATGTTACAGTGCCAATAACATCACTTGTGTTACAGTGTTGTGTGCACCCCTGTGTTACAGTGTTGTGTGCACCCCTATGTTACAGTGTTGTGTGCACCCTTTATGTTACAGTGTTGTGTGCACCCTTTATGTTACAGTGTTGTGTGCACCTCTTATGTTACAGTGTGGTGAACACCCTCAATGTTACAGTCTCGTGTGCACTCTTGATGTTACAGTGACATGAGCTCCCCTTGGTCTCAGCGACCCATATATCATATTGATAATATTTATTTACCTACCCTGATAATTTCGTTGTATTTTTATCTAACATGACGAGCTTTTGCTTTATCTTATCTGATAATTCAAGCACCTAGTCGTTATCTGCAAAGTGCTATGGACACCTTTAATTAGTATCCTGTGACGGAACACCCCGTGCATCTGGTCTAACTCACATGTGTCACGGGCACCTCTACATTAGCGAATTGGTCTCATCAACCTGTTCCCCTACGCCAGCAAATTGTTGATCTCACAGGGCCAATGACACCTCCACACCAGAGAACTGGTCTGACTCCACAGTACCGGAGGCACCCCTACACCAACAAAGTTTTCTCAACCGCTGTGCCACGGGCACCTCTACACCAACAAAGTGGTCTCCACCAGTGTGCCAAGGGCACCTCCACACCAAATGGCTAGTCTAGTTCGACAACACCAAAGGTGCCCCTTTATAACAGTGATTGGACTAAGAAACCCCGACTGACTTAATTTGGTTTAAATGGGGAACTACTGATGGGTCATAATATGACTGACCCAGCCCATCAGAAATACATATGCCCAACTGTAGTCTCTCCCAACTCCATAGGCGTAACTAAGACTCCCGGCCCGCGCACATATGAATTTATCCATTCATGCTTTCCCGCTCAAATATTCAAGGAGTCTTAAGACTCATGGTACTAAGATCCCCCTTAGAACTCTAATCCTCACGCATATAAATAATCAAGTACTCTCTTTCATATTTTCTCAGGCTTTAATTGCTCTTCTAATACTCAATTCCTCTTAAGATTTAACTTAGTCATCAGAGTCTCCGGATCCAACGTTGCCCCCCAATTCTTGTCTCTTTTAGGTTTGATTGGCTCCGACTATTGGTGGTTTTGGTATCAACACTGACCGTTCTATTACTTGATAATTTTTTGCATCATCATTTACCTTTTTTTAATTGTGAATGAAATTTTGTACGGTAGGCCAAATTTTTTAATAACGTGACCCAGTTTGTCAAGCAAATAAATTTTGGAGACAGGTAGTTTTTTTTCTTCCTTTAACTATTGCCCAATAAATACAAGCTGCCTTACTTGGTGCTACTCGTGCCCAATAACTTTCTCTCTCCGGACAACGTAATTTTTGAAGGAGACTCCTTGCTCCTCTCCTCTGGAATGCTCTCCTGGATCATACGAATTCACCAAATCGGCAAAGCCAGTTCTTGATAAATTCTCTGAAGCAAATCCTTGCTAGTCATCATTGGATCTCTCTGTATCTCTCGAGTCCCTCGTAGTCCCAATTAGGCGCGCATCTCCTCGCACGATGTGCGGCTACCTCGGTACCTCCCATATCTTTTGGGGTATCCCCTTCAGCCTTCAGCCTTCAGCCTTCAGCCTTCAGGTATCCATCACCATGATTCTCTTTCCCTTGCCCTTTCGTAGTGGCAAAGATCCACTTGTATCTAATTTGCTGTCCATCATGGCTCTTATTATTAATAAATAATAACAGTTGGTGTGTGTTTTACCAAATAAAAAAATAGAAGAAAATTTTAAAAGAAATAATGACGTAAGTAACGTTGCATTTAGTACTCTTTCAATAAAGCTGACATTTATGAGCTCGAATAACTCCGCATAATACGTTCTCGCTCTTATTTAATTTTGTTTTTATATGTATTTTTTCAAAGGAAGGGAGAGTCATTGAGTCAATATCCAACAGCCACTGCCTCTCGTGATTTTTTTACCTGTTTATTTTATTTTTTAAAAAACCCGTTTAATCCTTTTTTGCTATCGTGATCAACCGCTTATTCGACCGCTAATTCATAAGGACCGCCAGAGTTTATTCAGGAGTTCTTGTTCACTTAAAAATGATCGCCAATTAAAAGCTAATTACCAGTCCCGTGAACCTCTGCACCAACAAAGCTAAAGAATTCTGGCCAATTAACAGCCGAAATTTACAGTCCGTTCCCCTCTTGGAATATACACTGTGTGAAGTAACGGTAGCTCCTGATTCCGTTATTTATGGCGCGGACTAGTCAGCATATCAGCTCAATTTCATGTATTCATTCCTCTCGAAAGTCTTGTAAGTCTTTCTCTCTTTAAGGAGAGGAAGATCTGTCTGTGCAGCATCAGGTGGAGATATATAGACCGGGAGCAATGGAGAAGGAGCTGAACGACGGTGTGAAAGCAAATGGGGCACCGCAGAGCAGCTCGGAAATGGAAAACAACGAGGTCGAGCAAAGCAAAGTGGGCATCATGCGGGCTGTCGTCGAAGCACAAGATCCCTCTGCTAAGGTTTATTTTCTCTTTCTCTTTTTGTTTTCTCCCCTGCTTCCGACCATGATGTTCGTAATTGTTCTCTGTTTCTTCACCGACGGCTTGTTTCCTGTTTTGAAGCTACATGATTTATGGGTTTAATGGGGTCGTGTCAAAGTAGATGAAAAATCATCAGGCTAAAGAGTTATCTTGCTATACCACTGAAGAAGTTCGCGCGTTGGTTAAGTGAGTATCATGCTGAATAAGGCACGAAATTTGATTCGCACTTGGTCCGTATCTTAATTTTGGAAAAGTTTCTCCTTTTGAAATGGGTTTGCCATTTAGAAAAAAAAAGGGGGGTTTGCTAAAAGGGCTAAAAACGTTAAGGTTGAACTGAGGATCAATTAGACTAACAAAAAGCTCGATTTTCTTTTTTTGCCAGAAACTTGTCTGATATTAGTAATTAAGAATTTGATGTTCACTCGATGGACCCTATAAACTGCAAAAATTGCAATATAAGCTATGTGATTGCACAGCATAGACTTTTAAGGTCTAGGAAGATTTTTACCCAGATTTCCTACTGAAATTTCTTAGCTCAAGGGAAACAAAGAGGCTGCAGATGCGATCCTTCAGCTAGATTCTATGACAGCAGGTGTTCGAAAGTAAAATTAATATGTATGCAGAGAGTCAGAGACTCTTGTATGCATCTTGTATTTTATGTTTAATGTGTGTTTATTCACAATTCAGATTGCAGGACTATATGTGTTTTGTGTGCCCTACTTATGTTTTGCAGGAAGTTGACAACCTGATGATCCGGAGATTTCTGCGGGCTCGTGATCTAGATATCGAGAAATCGTCTAACCTATTCCTGAAGTACCTGAACTGGAGGCAGACATTTGTTCCTAATGGCTCTATATCCACATCGGAGATTCCAAATGAACTAGCCCATAACAAGTTGTTTATGCAAGGCCTGGATAAGAACGGACACCCAATAGTGGTTTGCTTTGGTGGCAGGCACAAGCAGAACAATCTAGAGGAGTTCAAGCGTATGGATGACTTTAGACTATACGTTACAGTTTTTTATCCTCTAGCCGAATTGATTTGAAATGAACCATTGCAAAAACCTGTGTTTTTCTTATCTTCATGCAATCTCCCTGCTGCTACTAGGACCTGGTGATGAGGTAAATTGAACGATCTTAATTTTTTTGCAGGTTTTGTAGTCTACAGTCTAGACAAAATATGTTCCAGGTCAGTTGCTCTTCCATCTCCTTCTTGGTTTATATCTGTAGAAGATATCCCTAGAGGGGCACCATTGTCCTCGGAAGATCATTTTATCTGTGAAGTTGATGTCTTTATAATTTGAGGCTATATCATCAGATAACATGGGTAAGACATGTTTGGCTGCCAACCCATCTATTCCTAGAAAAGCAGCCTCCCTTAACGTAATCTAGAAGAGCATAAACAGGATAAATAAAATAAACACAAAGCTTCTCTACATTGGGAGTATGGTGTACATGATTATTTACAATAAGTTGAGAATAATCGTTGTGGTTTAAGCAGGAAGCTGGTGTCAATTTTATACCCCATTTCCTAGGTATTTTTTATTTTTATAAATCAACAGATAGAATTACCTTTTATAGGTCCTATTTCTGATGAATAGGTACCAAAATTGGATCGTGGATTCATTTACTATGAAACAAAAAATGTAAAAGCCATCTTTTTATTCTGCAGAGAGCACTCTCTATATAGAGTGTGGCTTATGCTTGTGATGATGTGAATGTGGTCTTGGTCTTTCAGAATGCCAGAAGGACAGGAAAAGTTTTTATGTATTGGAGATCTTAAAGGATGGGGATATTCTAACAGTGACATTCGAGGATACCTAGCAGCTCTCTCAGTCTTGCAGGTATGCTCCTCCCACATCTAAGGACCCCGTTATTTGTGTAACTTCAATAAATAAACAAATGAATGGAGTCCACGACTTCAACATTTCATTGGTTGGACTTTGATTCTAGCTGTGCATGACCAACCAAGAATCTAGATAATTACTGAGAAAATAAAAAAAGTTGCTGTACTAGCCAAGAGGTAAGGAATGGAGTTGCAGCAGAGAGGTCCACTATTTATACTTTGACGTTTTGATGACAGGATTGCTACCCAGAGAGGCTGGGCAAGTTATTAATAGTCCATGTGCCTTACATTCATGACTGCATGGAAAATGGTTTACCCGTTTATTGACAGCAACACTAAAAAGAAGGTAAAGTATGAAATGTCTTTCCTTCCAAAAGTATACATTTATGCATTTACACTAACCCTTCTTCAAGAAATGGCCAGTGAAGGTTTTAATTTAAAAGCTTCACTGTACCCTATATTATGAGAACGTAACGTCTCAACTATCTAAGCGCATGGGTTACCCCAAATGTTCAGAGGAAACACCTCAAATGTTGGGTAAACTTTTGGGGGGTAGATTTGATCTAATAATCGAGTTGTTTATGCATCTGCAATCTGTTTGCAGATAATTTTTGTCGAGAACAAAAAGCTGAAATCTACTTTACTGAATGACATTGATGAGAGCCAGCTGCCAGATACATACGGAGGCCAGCTACCTTTAGTGCCTATCCAAGACGCCTAATTAAATTGACTTGGGAACTTGGACCTTCTCTTTCTCTACTATTTGTGGGCTTGGCTAGATGATTATTCACAAAATAGATATGGAGAATCTGCATTTTTTGCAACATTGATACTCTAGAGAGTATGGGCCCTCTCTGATAATATGATAATATGAGATTTTAGGTGTACTCTGTTGCTTGTTCTCTGCAAGTCATGAAAAGAAGCCTCTTTCCCTCCATCTCTCTCTCTCTCAGAGACAGTGAGACGGCCTTGTCTAGTTAGATCAATCATTGATTCTTCCCCCACAAGAACTAGCTTCTTCCGAAGTCCGAACGGTACAATGCAAAATCTAAGTACCGCGATAAAGGAATCATCCAAAAGAACTAGTTTTTGCTCATTCGAAAGAACGAAATTGGAAATACACCATTAAAGCTGTAAATTTTTGAACAAAATTTCAGCTGCATTATTCAGAAGACTAGGGACCTTGTCCAGAGCTGACAGCAACTCTACAACATCAAATGTTATACAAATTATAGTTGACCCCTAAGAAAATACACATGTACAAAGCATGTGATAAAACTGAGCAGGCAAAAAGAAAAAAGAAATAAAAATTTGGACCTCAGTTAAGCCATCGCACTTCCACGGAGGAGATGAAAAGTATCCTAATGATATCTTGAAGAAACACTGCTCCAAAAAAGCACACTCCCTCATCAGTTCCCAACCAGTATCTTGTCGTCACTCAAGAAGGTGTACTTGGGTACCTCCAAATTTTTTGGTGCTGGCCCCTTGCGAACCCTGCCAGAAGTATCGTAGTGCGAGCCATGGCAGGGGCAAAACCAACCGCCGAAGTCACCAGCATTTGGCAGGGGGATGCAACCTAAATGAGTACACACCCCAACGACAACAAGCCACTCTGGCTTCTTAACCCTCTACCAGTCCTCTTGTGGGTCACGAAGAGACCCAATATCTACACTATTAGCCAACTTGATGTCCTCTTCAGTTCTATGCCAAACGAAAACAGGCTTTCCACGCCACTTCACACTAACAGTGGCCCCGGGCTCAATGCCTGATAAGTCAACATCAAGGGAAGCAAGGGCAAGGACATCTCTGCTGGCAGACATGCTCAGAATAAACTTGAGGATTAGCAGCCGGATCAAGGAGGCATACACAAACCTGCCACCTGTCAATACCAAATAGGCAAATGCACGCTTTGGGGGGCTGCCAGGTGGATAACGTTCATGGTTGTGCTCATCATAGAAAATTTTTGGCGTCGGGTTCTTCGCAGCTGCCACAGTGGGTGGAAGGTCTGAGATCAAGCCCACATCATGTTTTCGGGTGAGGGCTGCAGTGGAAATTAATCCTGGAACATTTAACCAACCATTTAAGAAACTACCGTCCCGCGCAAATGTGTCTCATACAAATTATTTGAATGCCAACATTGTATGGAAACTTCAGGTTAATCTTGCTCCCCCAGAGACCTCATACCAAAAAGGTATATCTCACAAGAAGGGGACGAGGTTGTGGATGAAGGAAATTCCCCTTTTCTGGTTAAGCAAATGAAAGGAAATATGTATATATATATCTCCCCAAAGTTGATATTTGTAAGAAACTCATAACCAATGCTGGTGGACGGCCATCAAATGAGGAGTGAAAATGCAGAATTCAAACTTTACGTTACATGAAAATAGCAACCAAACACCAAAAGCTGGTATTACATATTAGCATCTAACAGTTACTTCAACACTCGGTTCCAAACAAGCTGGGTTTTTAAAGGAATAACCTTACCTAGCTGAACTAAAGTGGACCCGAAAAAACAGATATGTAAAACATCTAAAGACATTTTATTTACGATCATATCATTTTTGTTCATGTTCTCAGCAACTGAACAGCTGAAAAAGGGATTCCTATTTAAGCCGCAGAACAAAAATCTTCATCAAATAATAAAATATAAGTTAAGGTGAGTTACCGAAACCAAGAAAACATTAAACCAGAGGGGGACTGACCTCTGATGAGGTGTGAAAAGTCGGAACAGAAGGAGATATGAGGGATGGATATGATGCATGTGGAAGAGCCATCGAAGGATGAGTCTGAGTCGGCGTCGGCGTCGCTTATAAAGGGTTGGTTGACGCGAGAGAGGAATGATGGGGTTGTCCTCAGCGACCTCCGTGCCAGAGACGAGAGCCTCTTCCCTGTCACTTTCAGCATCTTCTTCTCCTTTGCACTGTTTTTATTGTTGCTTTGGCCTTCGGTTTCACCGACCACAGCTAGAGACAGAGACAGAGGGAGTTGGAGAGGGGAGACCTGCAGAGCACCGCTCTGGAGAGACCGCCTTTGTAGTTTTGCACCGCCGCTCTTTCTCACGAAGTAGAACGACAACGTTTTGTCTTTCTGTTTTAAAGATGAACATTGTAGAAACAGACAACTTTCGTCAGCCGTCTTAGCTCAGTCGGTAGAGCGCACGGCTTTTAACCGTGTGGTCGTGGGTTCGAATCCCACAGACGGCGTTGTTCAAAGGTTTGCTTTTTTTGCGGTATCTCACTGTATTATTTTCAACAAAATGTTTCTTATGGTATAATATTATTTTTTCAATAAAATGTTTCTTATGGTATAATTTTTAAAACAAATTAGTCTGTCCAACTGCCGTGCTAATAGAAATGAACCCCTCAGAAGCAGCTTACTGGAAACCAATACTTCTGATGATCTTATAATGGTGCGATCACAACGGCAAAAGATATGTCAGGTAGAAAGTAAGATGTCTGGCTGAATAATTTTTTAAAACAGGGATCAATTCACTGGAGTTCCCGCTCAAACTTCACTCATCAGCATCTGCGGATCCAGAATGATGCGGGAAAGTAGACCACACATCTGCCCACGTCCTCCGCCCATCAGTTACCTCCTTAATAACCGATGCTGCCTCTTCCACATTAACACGTACTTGATCCTTGCTGTCCCTCTCCCGAATTGTTACAGAGGATGTCGAGTCAACAGTGACTGCAAAGGGCACGCCAAGTTCATCCGTTCTCGCATACCGTTTACCGATTGAGGTTCCTGTAAACATTGATCAACACATGCAGACTATCAGTAACAAGCCGTTGAATACACTCATCACGCAGCAGTTTCCATCTCCTAGTTTTGAACCAAAAAGTCCAGCTTTCTGTTGTAATTGGAGTTATTACAGAAAACACTAACGACATTGCAGCGTGATCACCAAATGATAAGATATGGAGATTAAATACCCGTTATGTCAATCTTATGTGAGATTCCAGCAGTAGTCAATGATTGAGAAATGACTTTTGCCACCTCCTCATACTGCGGTTGCTGAACCAGTGGGAAAACAGTGCATTTAATAGGTGCTACGAGAGGCGGAAAACGGAACACATTTAACTGTTCATCCCCAGCTTTGCTGGGCCTTGTATAGAAAGAGTGTTCAAAGAGGCAAAATATTATCCTGCCAACGCCAAAAGATGGCTCAATCACAGATGGTGTGAAAACTCTCTGGTGTTCTTTCTTTATCTCCTTTGAAATCGTGACCATGCTCTTGTTAATGGTTACGTTTTTCCCAATAGTGCACACATAAAACTGTGTCTCTCCCTTGGATTCTAAAGTGGCCTTCATTTCCAAAGCTTCTTGTTCATTCATTGCCTAACACCAAAAAGCCAATAATAAATCAAAAACAAGGCAAGCACCACAATTTCCAGAGGACAAAGAAGGGATATTAAAATGTTTCTACCTCCAAAGCTTCAACCACCATCCTTTGGTTCCCCTTGAATGCAAGGCCCAGGTCTTTTTTCACTGGGTTGATAACTAGCTTCTGAAATTACACCGTCAGTTATGTAATGTTAAGACAACAACAAGTAGGTGGACTTATGAGCTCATTGTTACCTTGCAAGATAAGTCATGCATTCATGTTTAGAGCACTAATTATGATGATGATGAATGTGGATAGTTAGCAGAAGAATTACCTCCACTTCTCTGGGTTCCTGGAATCTTTCCTGAGCCACAAGAGGTACACCACTTTTCTCCTGTCATTAGATGAATTAATCAAGGCTCCATTTGTATATTTCTTGATAGTGAAGCAGATATATCGATTCATTTTCTTCATGTAACACTTGCTCTAGGTCTTGAAAATATACTAGATACTCTAGTTCGCAGCTAGACAACAAAAGCATTGAGGGAGCTAGCAAAATTTCTGAACAAAATGTGGCTAAACAAAATTAACCAATCAATTTCATACTTCAGAAGCATCCTGTCTTGCCATAATAGTTATAAGGGCAAAAATTCTACATAAACATCTAGTGGTAGGGCTAATTGTAAGAATCCTCAAATTGCAACCAACCAAATTCTTACCGAGTGAGCATGCAAATCATATGCAGACCTATCAGCAATACCAACACATTCAATCCACCCATAGGAGCACTCAATCTCAGCATCCCAACAGTCAGCAGCGTAGTGGGCCATTTCATTTGCAAGATGCTGCCTGAACCGTAAACGATCCTTGTCTATACCGAGGTGAGTTAAGAAAAGATACACTCTCCCAATGAAATAGCCAAGAGTTTCGTTGTTGACAATTCCCTGGAACACATGTGACCACAACATTGGAACATAAAAGAGAGCAACCAAGCAGCAAAAAGGAGAAGCAAAAAACAAACCAAAAAGAAAGGTAAAAGCAAATATTATTCAAACCAACCCTTGAAACAGCTTCGCCCAGCGGAATTCTCTTTTCAGAGTGGCCAGACATTTGTTCTTCTCTTGGAAACATCAGAAACTCCAAATTAGCAACTTCCGAAAACTTTGGGTGTAACTTGTTTTCAGGATCAACAAAGTGCTCAATCTCCGCTAGCGTAAACTCACGGACTCTCAAAAGGCCTTGACGAGGAGATATCTGCCATATGAGAAAGAATTTTCACATTAGCTTTCTCTCTCTCTCTCTCTCTCTATACGCTATAAAACTACACAAAGACAGGTACATGCACACAACTTTGCGATCTTAAAGAGAGAACTCGCCTCATTTCTAAAGGCCTGGCCAATTTGAGCTGCAGCAAAGGGGAGTTTGCTCCCATTGTAATAATACAAGTCTTTAAAATTGACAAATATGCCTTGCGCTGTTTCAGGACGCATATACCTGCAGATATTGAGATAATTAATAACCCCACCACAAGATTAATAACGCACAACGCAGCATATAGATTTAATCCATGAACTAGGTCCATCAAGAGGGGTCACAAAAGCTTAATACAATCAAGTATACACGATTTTTGAGCATTTTGACACTACCAGTCCCACCTACTTGGGTAACTATCAAAAACTCACCCAGGACTCAAGCCAGATGGGCCTATTGAGGTCTGAAACATTAAGTTGAAAGGATAAGGATCAGATAGTGGATTCTTTGTTTCTGGAGCTGTAATACCATACTCCTTGATCTTTGAACCCAGCTCTTCAGTTGAGAGATCGTCCAAGATTGCAAGTACGTGCCTAAGTTCTGCTGCCTTCTCTTGACTCATGCTAAGGTCTTTTTGTAGCTTCTCATTACAAAAATCCTTGATCAAATGATCAGCACGGTAACACGTCCCAGTTTTCTCATCCTTCACCATAAGGTCAGTGAATTTGTCAACATGACCAGAGGCCCTTAGGACTACCTCAGGTGTGACGCATGGGCAGTCGACTTCCAACATGCTCTCCTCAAGCACAAAATGCTGCAAAAACAACCAAGAATAAACTAATTTTGTACTCAAAAGTGTTTAGCATTCAAGTCAATGTTATCCTAGATTCCCATTGGTTCACTGGTAAAATCTTGAGCCAGTCTATGACTATTGAAGTTCGGTTTACATATAATTTCTGACAAAGCCTGTATCCTTTTGGTCTAACTTCCAGAAGACTTGACCAGCTGTGGTCATTGAAAATGCAATCGACCATGTATGATACTACTATGTGCTTTCATGTTGCATCGAGCATCAATCTACATATCCTTTTCATTCGCTTAATATTCCAAACTTCCATCTGGACCTTCAGACAATTAAGATCCAAACAGAACCACAACCCAGGAGCAATTGGTGATGAATATACTATGAACAGATCAAAAGAAATTGGCTGTCCTACAAAACCATAACGTCGTTTAACCCATCCCTCTTCCCCCACTTCCACCCAACCTCAACCTTTCAAACTCCACAAACTAAGTACCAGAGCCTAACTGCAGTCACTAATTTGGGTTTTACTTTTCTTCGTTGCCTGCTCCCCATTTTTCATTGCTGACTTATATAGCATACTATGCTCCATTAATAGATATCATGGAAATTCAACAAATCTTTTAAGCCAATATACATGCAAATATGGATTCATTGCCTACCTGGCGCCAGAAAGCCAGAACGTTAGACTTAACGGCACAGCCAGGCGGCCCATAATCGTAAAGACCCGCAACGCCCCGATAGATTTTGAATGACGGAATGTAGAATAATCGCCTCTCCAAAGTGTTAACCACCGCCTGACGAAACGCTTCCCGGCTAAGGGATCCGTCGTTGCCACTAATGGCGACTTGGAGCTGCCTCTCGATGGAAGCCTTCTCAAGCCTCAACCCGTTCAGAGCTTCGACCGCGGCGTCAATTTCCGGTTTGGCCACGCCTGCGGCTTTCAGCGCCCGGACTGCATTGCCTTGCGCTTCGACGGCCGATTGCTTCTCTGCCAGCGATCTGCGGAGAATTTCCTCGGACACGTCCATTGGAACCAAGCGGCGACTGCTAACGTGTTGGGATAGGACAGTTGAACTTGAGGAGCGACGGGAGGCGAGCCGATAGAACAAATGGTGACCAGAGGAAGCTGATGAGGATATCAGGGAAGCGAGTGAGCGCATGCGACCTATGCGAGAAAAGTCAATAGGGTTTTACGAAACGGGTAGCCAGTAGTGGATGGGTATCTTGGAACTGTTTGGGAAGCAGAGTTATGCAAGCGCAGTCCGGAACCGGGATTACCCCTGCACCAGATAAGGATATGCCGATTCGGCCTAAACCCATATTGGTCCTTTATGCTGTTTGTCTCTACCTGTCAGCAAAATTGCAAATATAACCTTTGAATTATCCATATTTAGAAAAGGTCCAAAACTACCTCCAATGACTTCCAATCAAAATCAAGATTGAAAATGAGATTCAATGCATAATTAATGGAAAATTAAAAATGATTTTTATTATGTAACTCATAAATCATACAATTTTCCAATAGATTTAAAAGGATAAAAACAAATAATCGAGATTTAATATCTTTAATTTTGTTTCATAATTTTGATGAATGTTAGAAAAACTTTCAAATTTCACAAACCGTTAGTGTAGTTAATACTGTTAGCAAATTGTTCTTATGCAGTTAGTACTAATTTAATACTATACATCTACATTAAAAAGAGGAACAAATTTCATTAGGTAACTCATAAGTCATTCGAATCTCCAATAGATTTAAAATAATCAAAACAAATAATCAAGGTTTAACCTCAATATTTTTGTTTCACAATTTTGATGAATGCTAGAAAAACTTTCAAAATTCACAAAACCGTTAGCGTGGTTAATACCGTTAGCAAATTGTTCTCATGCGGTTAATATCGTTAGTAACAAATAAGTAAGATGATAAATTATACATCTATATGAAAAAAGCGAACGATCTTCATTGGTAACTCATAAATCATACGGATCTCCAATAGATTTAAAAGGATAAAAACAAAGAATGGAGACTTAATCTCATTAATTTTGATGAATGTCAGAAAATAATTTCAAATTTCACAATACCGTTAGCGTGGTTAATACCGTCAGCAAGTTGTTCGTATGCGGTTAATATCGTTAGTAATAAATAAGTAAGATGATAAATTATAGTATATTACATGAAACAAATTAAGAATTCTATCTTGAAATTACACAAAATAGTAAGGAAACGTACCACGATAAGAATTTGACAATGAGATCATCAAATAGCCAAGATTTTCTTACCATATGAACCCATACTCTACCAACCAAATGAAAGAGCCTAATTTTAGGGACTGAACTTTATAATCTTCGTTGTAACCTTCTAGAAAGGAACCAGCAATTTGCTTTACATGTTTGCATGCACGCGGCACGCCAGGACTAAGGAGGATTTTCTACCCATTTATTGCGTCAAAGTAGTAGAGGGAAAATACTGAAATTTCAAAATGAGGTCCCACAATAATAACCATATAAAAGCCAGCTTCCTCTCCCACTCTCTCACTACCTCGTCTTCTGCTCCCTCCAATCATCGTCAACCTCGTGGCTTATCGTTCACTCCCATGGCGCAAGCTAGCGAGCTCCCTTGCGACGGGGACGGCATTTGCATGGCATGCAAAAAGAAGCCCCTGTCGCCGGAGGACAGCCTCGCTTGCAAAACATGTGCCACACCCTGGCACGTTGCTTGCCTCTCCTCTTCCCGCCCCAAAACCCTAGCTGATGCCCTCCAATGGGACTGCCCAGACTGTTCGGTGATTACCGCGAAACCGGTCGTCGGAGACCGCGCCGGAGGATCGAGGGGCTCTGACGACCTGATCGCGGCGATTCGGGCTATCGAGTCGGACGGGTCACTGACTGTGCAGGAGAAGGCGAAGAGACGGCAGGAGCTGATGTGTAAGGGCGCGCAACCGTCCGACGGAGATGAAGGCATGATTTCGAAGAAGGAGACAATCCACGGCGATGGCGGTGTTGTCGGCATTTTCGACAACAACTTGTACTGCTCGTTTTGCATGCAGTTACCGGAGAGACCTGTGACGGTGCGTTCTTTCGTCTTCGATCTCTCCCGACTTTCTGATTCTGTTTCATAGGATAATCAAATTTGGTCCACTGTACATACTTTGCGTTGTTATTTTAGAGAAAACGGTTTTGTTTTTCAGTGACCAAATCGTGGTAGGAGTTTTAGTCGATTCTCTGTCGTAGCTCTTGAATTGCGTGGCGTTTCAAGTGGAGTAACTCTTTTTACAATCTTTTTGTGCCAACTATTCGAAAGTAGATTTTTTTATTTGGGTAACGAGGGCAAGGAATTCGGGGGTGGAAGCGAGCTAACAACTCCAGGTATTTGGTTTCACTGGGTTTTCCCCCGTTCAGGAGTAACTTACTTCGGCTGCGGCTCTGCCAAACGAATTTCTTATCCTTGCGACATTGATCCGTTAAATGTTCTGGAATCTATTTAAATACGTTCCATTATGATTTACCGTTTGAATTCAGCAATGCTTTTTATGGTTTCATGTTACTTATTTCCTTTCGTGTTTTTCGCTGGCGAAATATGATATATTATATATGTTATATATTATACATGTTAAAGAGTAAAGGAACCATGGCTGCTTGATAATGTCTACGACTGTTTATGTTATAGGGCCATGTATATGATCCCATATCTTTCTTTGCTTCAGACGCCTTGTGGTCACAACTTTTGCTTGAAGTGCTTCCAGAAATGGATTGGACAGGGCAAGCGCACTTGTGCAAATTGCCGTAATAAAATCCCAGCTAATATGGCAAGCCAACCTCGGATCAACTCCGCGCTTGTCATGGCCATTCGATTGGTAAGGATGTCGAAATTCAATGCTGTAGGGACCCCAGAAAAGGTTTTTCATTTCATACGTAACCAAGACCGCCCAGATACAGCATTCACCACTGAACGTGCAAAGAAATCTGGAAAGGCCAATGCTTGCTGTGGAAAAATTTTTGTCACAGTTCCCCCGGATCATTTAGGGTCAATCCTTGCAGAAAATGATCCCGAGAGAAATCAGGGTGTGCTGGTGGGGATGGCTTGGGGAGATAGGTTGGAATGTAGGCAATGGGGTGTTCATCTTCCTCTTGTCGCAGGGATTGGAGGGCAGTCAAAGTTTGGTGCACAATCAGTGGCCTTATCTGGTGGCTACGAAGACGACGAGGACCATGGGGAATGGTTCCTTTACACAGGAAGGTATATTCTTGTCAGCACTATTGACATTTATACTTGAGTTCTGCCTTTACCATGTACTCCGCTTGTTTTTCAGTTGGAATTTTTTTTTAAAAAGTGCTGAAATGAATTCTTATTGTGAAACTGATTTAATCAATTTCAAGAACTTTTTTGCACCTGCTTGGCGCTGTTCTCATATGGTTGTAATAGATAAAAGTTCGTTGATAGTATTTTGTTGCAGAAATGGAAGGTCTTGGACCTATTCTCTGGAGTCTAATTGTCAAGTTAAGATCGATAACGGTCATTTATATAGTTTTGGTTTTTGTTAGTAAAAAGAAAGACCGTGTTTTTCTTTCGTGTGTGTTGCTCATGCCTTAAACATGTGTGATTGATCCTTTATTGGTTCAATGTAGTGGTGGAAGAGACCTTAGTGGCAATAAACGCACAAACAAGGAACATTCTTTCGATCAGAGGTTTACAAAGTTCAACGAGGCACTACGAGTAAGTTGTCGCAAGGGTTATCCTGTTCGGGTGGTGAGGTGAGTAATTCTGATGAAAGTTTATTATGATTTGTAGCATGCAGGCTGCAGCTGCACCTGGGTCTTCACTTGTTAAGGCCTTTATTGAAATTTTTTCTTATATGTAGGTTATCTTGAAAAACTTTATTGCATGTATATAACCAACATAGTAATGTAATTATATATTGAATCCCCATTTCCTTCCTGTTATGGATCAATCAACACAGTAAGGAAATACAATTGCTGACTGCAATGGCTAATTGCTATTGATATATTTATGACGGTCATAGATTATACGAGTGTGTGTGAAGTGAATTCAAATTATGATCATGGTTTTCAACTTCTACAATGTTTGCATAACAAACAGAATGTCAGATGACGACAAAGTTAATGAGCCTTTTCCTTTCCATTAATATTTTGTTTTCCTGTGTGGAACTTACAGTTAATGACCTTGCATGTGAGGGAAAAAAAGTGGGGTGTATCCTAAATAGGCATCTAATGACGTGATCTCTTCGTAAAAGGTTTCTGTGATGGCTGGGTTAACTAAACCTTATTGTTCTTGCAACTGATATCCCTATTTCTTTAACTGATGAGTGGCAATTGCTGTATTGATTATCAGTTTCTTTATAGAATGTAATTTTTACATTATGATTTTTTCCTCTAGTTTAAAACTTGTGAGTGCATGACATTGGTTCTGAAGGTGTACTCTTCTACTTCCATGAGAACATTTATCTCGGTCTTATTTTTATTTTTTTGCTTTTGGGTGGGGGGGAAGGTCTAACAAGGAGAAGCGCTCTTCTTATGCACCGGATAGAGGGTTACGTTATGATGGCATTTACAGAATTGAGAAGTGCTGGCGGAAAAATGGGACTCAAGTAAGATGCTCATGATAATAGCAGAACAAATTGCTTGTGCTGTGTTCTTGCTGATCTTGTTCAATTGGGAAGGTTTATGGCAATAGGGATGTAAACTTGTCAACTGATGAATGTTTATTGTGTTAGGGATATAAAGTATGCAGATATCTTTTTGTTAGATGTGACAATGAACCTGCCCCATGGACAAGGTCTGTTGTTTCCATCCTCTCTTTTTCTCTCTGTCTCTCTCTCTCTCCCCCCCCCCCCCCAACACCCATTTGTTTTGGGTGTGTGCGTGACTAAAATTTTAAGATGAATATTCAGCGATGATCGTGGGGACCGTCCAAGACCACTGCCACTAATTGAGGAGTTGAATGATGCAATTGACATAACTGAAAGGAAGGAATCTCCATCCTGGGACTATGATGTGAGCTAATACTCTTTTACTTCCTGTGTCCAAAGGGTCTCTCTTTCTACTTATTTTCTGGATGATTTCTTTATGTCTTTCCTTTTTGGCGCACATAGCTATAAAGTCATATCTGGGTAGAAAAGATTTTTTTTTGTAGGAGTCTCTAAACCTTCCTGTTGAGCTCTTATTGTATTGGCCAAGTTCACTATTTATTTTGAAATGTCCTAATACGTCCTGGTGATATGCTCAGGAGGAAAAGGGTTGCTGGATGTGGAAGAAACCTCCACCATGTAGCAGAAAATATGTTGATCAGGGATATTCGGAAGCTGGGAAGAGAACAAGGAAGGTGAAACAAGCGTCTTTGAAAGAGAAACTTCTAAAAGGTTTGTATTTTTGTCTAATTGACATATAGAAGCTGCATTATCATCATTTCAATTCTTTTTTGTTATCTCTGAATCCACCATCATGTCCTAGAAATCGTGCTTTTGCGTAATTGACATGCAGAGTTTAGCTGCCACATCTGTCGGAAGGTGATGGCTTTTCCCCTTACTACCCCATGTGCTCATAACTTTTGCAAAGCTTGCCTAGAGGGTGCCTTTGCTGGTCAAAGTTTAGTGAGACAGAGAACATGTGAAGGCAGAAGGACATTAAGAGCACAGAAGAACATCATGAAATGCCCTTCATGTTCAACTGACATAGCTGAATATCTTCAGAATCCCCAGGTATGCAGGGCAGATCATTAATGACATGTTTTTAACCGAGTATTGCCTTCAGCCTCAACTTGCATGCATATGATGCTTGGCTATTATTTATTTGAAACGTTCTTAGAGGGGACAATTCCATATCATGTTGATTTCTGCAATAAGAACACTGGTTGATGGATCTTATTAGTTGGTTGTGGTAAGTTTAGTCTGTAATTGGTTATCTGGACAGTGGGGCTTGATTCTGAGTTTGAGTTTCCCATGGAAATGGAACTATATTTTTCTGTGCTATGTGGAATTTAGAACCATTTTTTTCTTCTTCTAAACAACGATGCTTTCATAAAAAAAAAAAACCATCCCATCGGTTAGGATAAAACACCACACCTCAGGGAGGGTCAAAAACAACAGATTGTGTTCATTTAGAACCATTTAATTGTGTTCATAGCAGGTAATTTGTTTGCTTCTAAACCTTGCTTATCGGAGGGCTTAATAGATGGCATAATTTACATTTTTCTATGAAAATGAAAATGATGTTTTCTATTTCGTAGTAGTGTTCAGATTTTGATAGTGACCGGCCCTCATTTTTTACCATATCTCTTTGATCTGTATTGGTGACTGCAATTTTAAGAAGTGACAGGATCTTATTGATGATATTTGAGTTCCTGTGGCAGGTTAACAGAGAACTGATGGAGGTGATAGAATCACTACAAAGCAGAATCGTAGAGGAGGAAAATAGTGAGTTAAGTAACGAAACTGAAAGTAGTGGGAAATGAAAGTAGTGGGAAATGATGTGACTGATGTTCTGGAGGAAGAAATAGACAACACTTTGGATGCTCAGATTGCCATTGAAGTCAGGCAAACAGACCAGTTCAGAAACGAAAGTAGTGGGAAATGTGAGCCAAATCGTGATCACCAGAATGGTGTGGATCCTGTTAAACCTGAAAAGGCCACTGGTAACGAACTACTACAAGATCCTGCAGTAGAGAGCGAAGTCAAACAGACTTGCAAACGGAAGCAGCCCAATGAAGGAGGCAACTTGTCTACATTGGATGCTGGAGCAAAGACCAGTAGCAAAAAGGCTAGAGTGCAAGTGGCAGAATGAACTGATCGACCGTCATGTGTGCTTCGTGTTTGAAGGGCAACGAAAGCTTGATATTATGCCTTTTTCTGTTAAAGTTTTGGTACCATGCGGCTGGCAGCTTGATCTCTCACTCTTATATTTGGTTCTTTGGGAGAGGTGGGCGTAAATACCTATGCTGCTAGTTTGCATTGCCGGTAGCAATTGTAGATTACCTGTTTATCTTTAAACAAGGAGAGGAGGGACATTTAGATATTCCAACAGTAGCTTTTTTATCCATTTTTAAGTTTAGGAGAATCATGTCTATGAACCGAGCCGTATTGTTCTTTGGAAATGAAATCAGCTATGGTTTTTGTTTTTCTTTCCAATTCACTAAATTGGCATCTTTTAATATTTGTGTTTGCAAAGACAAGTCACCATTACCCATGGATATATAACATGGTATTTCGATTTTGGAAATTGACTTAACTCTTGCATAATAGCACTGAGAAAAAAAGGAAATGATTTTAGCCTAAGGCATTAGAAAGATTTCCATAAAAGGGAAATACAGCTCCGTACTTTATACCTTTTAAAAATGCTCCTACTTGGCGCTATGACGCGAAGATGCTTCTTGGAGCATAGTCTCTCTGGCCTGGTCTAAGGTCGAGGTGGAAGAGGGGCGGAGATGGAACCCCCGACTGTGGGCTGTTTTGAAGTGCAATTTTGACGTGGCTATAGGCGCGCAATTCTGAAGTTCTCTTTTTGAGACTCTGAAAGCTCCCTCAGTGACTCAAGTCTGTGGACTCTACACGGAGCATATTTCTTTTTCCAACCCCCTTCTTGGGGAAGCTCTTGCTGCGCAGGCAGCTATGAGGATTGCTGATGATCGTAAGTTCGTAACTGGGAAGAGTGGACTTCGAGACTGACTGAGTTGACTCCTACAGAAGGAATGGGCAGATAAGTCTAACTCCCTGGGATTCTCATCAGTGATGTAGTGCCCTCCATCCGAAGCAGTGTCCAGTTCCTTTGGCTTTATTTCTGTCAGCTCTATTCCTTGCGCATTAAACTTTGCGACGATGGTTTTGTGGATTTTGAGGGCGCTGCCCCCTAATGTTTTAATGCATTTGACTTGAGGAAAAAAAAAATCCGGAAGCTATGTAACATAAATTACATTTACTTATTAGCTTGTGAAAAAATATTACACACTATGACCAGAGAATATACATGCCATCAACTGCCTCAAAAATAACTCTTCAGTCCAGATGACTGATGAGATTTCCTGTCTTAACTAGGAATTCTTTTGGTTTCGTCTCTTATTACTGAGGATTCTCACTCAACTTTTGTTGCTCAAGTTTCTCAAGCAAAGCTTTCTTCTCGTCTTCCGGAAGAGCATTGAATGTGAAAACAGATTTGTCACCGATGTCATCCTTGAGGCCAAGAGAGTATCAGTAGTATGCCATGCACATTAATCTTAAACAAATTGAATTTGGCTTAGATTACCAATAATTTCGGTCATTTAGAATTTTACCTTAATAGGCTGAGTAAACTTCCTTCCGGCAAATATCACAAAAAGGGCCATCCATGAACCTAGCAGAGTAAGCTTTACTCCATCCTCCATCAAACCAGTCTGCAAATTTCAAGCGCAACAATGAGAACCCTAAACAAAGTAGAATTTGGAAGCTTGAAATAGAAGTCCACTCACCATTAACCAAGCCTTCTACCATTAGCTTTTATAAATGAAAAGTTTCAAGACAGCAACAAGCTTAGGTTTAAGTGGGTAGTAATTTGCGAATTTCAAAACTTTGATGATCTCAATACCAATCTGGGGGGAGAAAAAACTGAGCGCCTGTGTTGTACTATAAGTGTTAAGATTACTGATTTGTTTAAGTTGCAAGAAGAATACCAGGTGCCCAAGAAGACATATAGGTATAATGAATGTAAGAATTCCAGCTTCCAGCTTTCCATAGCAGAGGCCTGTTTCGAGAATATTTCTGAAATAGTCAGGGGATGCTATGAATTTCTCCTCATTGCAAACTTACATTACTATAATAATTTCGTGGCTGTACCATTAGTCTTGACATTGCTTTTAAGTAGATACATGTGGAAGATTCAGAGAGGGTTAATTATCTTAGAACAGTTTCTAATTTTACTTCACAATAATCCAGCTAATGATGAAAGAAACAATATCCTAATTTTCTTGGCACAAACGGGAGAAGATAAGAGACACATAAAACACTTCTTTCCAATATCAAGCAATGAATATTTCACTGCAGATCCAACTATTTATTGTGAAAAGGACCGACTATGGTAACTAAACAAAAACATCACGCCTCTTTCTCAATTACATTTTCAACAAACAATCAAGTAAATACAGAAAACTACCTCTCTTCATTTTTAAGTTGTCAAACATGGAAAATGTCACAAAGAATAAACGTAGAAGGACTTCAACAACTTGAAACAATGGAAGGAAATTGGACTTATATCCAACTTCTTTTTTGTCATAACAGAGGGCACAACAAGTGATTCTCATTATAACTTATGCCCTTAATGTTTCCTGATATAAGGATGATTCAGAAGTGTTACAAAGAAACAGGGTTTAAGGTAAAAAAAAGTCAACTATTTCCAAATTAATGGTCTCTGCCCTGCCTAAGTTCAAACAGTCCCATTTTTGCTTCAACGATATCAAAAGGCAACCTGAGGTCCTGAACTTGCCTAAGTGCATGGAATTTGTTAAACATGATGCTATGATCTGGAGGATTACATTGAAATGCCTTGTAAGACGAATTGAGTATTAACACCTGTCGATTTTGACATATCAAATGATTACAAAGAGTGGGAGGTCAGGCTGCCATACTTTAGAATAGCTTTTTAACTTAAAACATGTCTTAATGAACTGGAAAGATGCATAAAATAAGAAATTGACTGAGATCACCTTCTTTGAATACAAGTCCAGTTAATGCTGCAAATAGAGGACCAACAAACCAGACGGCTGATGGGTTACTGATAACATATCGTACTAAGTTTTCACCAGCTGGTCGAGCAAGGCTCGTGTAAGTTGCCAAAGATCCAACAACACCAAGTCCCCATAGTGCTTGAAGAGTGCGCTTAATCTCAGTAACATAGATGTGAATCAAGAACAAGGATAAGCCCAACCCACCAGCACCAATTGTATAAAATAGATCAAGATTTTGCCTAATTATATCACTTAACAGAGAGTTATCCGGCAACAATGTGGCTGATGCAGCAATCACGAATGAGGAAGCAGAAGTCACCAACCCCAATCTGTACAAAACAACCTGCCACAGCAAGCAAAGTATCACTCAGATACTCAACTATAACCCCTACCGTCCCACATAACAATAACCATTTCTTACTATTAACGGGTATTTTTAGCTTAGCCTGACACGGACCTTGCATTTTTCACTGCAGTGGTTCTAAGCAATTCGACCTTATCTTAACTTCCACAGAAATACACAAATTTCCGAGGCGACTGCGAGTATATATTGAGACAACCTTAAATAACCCTTGTAACTCACACTTTCCTGAAGTTGAATGCAACAAGTAGTCCTAGATTTCAACCACACCGCTGTCAGATTCTGCAGGACTCAATACAGGTGGGAAAATTTTAAGTGCCTAGACTCCCTTGCTCGAACCTAAATTGTTAGATATCCAAAACTCTAAGCACAAGAGCACGTCAAATCCCTCGGTTTGTTAAGGTTTATAAAACTGCAAGTTACTTGTCATCAAATTCCTCAGTTTGCAACCCGCATCAGATATCCGATAAAATACTTCACCTGAACAATTAACAGCCTCAATAGAACAGCGCCGACGCACGAAACACGCATGCTAATGTACGAAAACGATATGTAATATGATAAAAATGTGTAGGCACCTCTCGAACGTCTGAGTTATCAACGCTCCAAGGTCCGTAAATTCCCTGATACACCGTCCGGTCTAAGGAACTCTGAGAGCTCTCTCCCAGAGCCTTGCACTTGACCGAACCAATTCGAACCGTAGCCTTGGCTGCTGCTATCGAAGATGACGATGAAGGCAGTAGAAGTGAAGGATACGAAGTCCTAGAATAATCAGACAACTCATTGAGCTTCGGGGGAGTCCCCATAGTTGCAGCACATGATAGCACTCGTGACGCCATGTCCGTCTCCGGATCTCCTAGAATCAAGACCACAACGCCCTGCTTCCTCGTTAATTAATTTTTCGAGTCAAAAATATAAAATTAAAATTATTGCACTATTTAGATTTCCTTCCGTTTTTTGGTACCCAACAAAATATCTTTTTGCTTTTTGTTCAAAATATCTAAATCTTCTTTA
Source organism: Myrica gale (assembly GCA_963930655.1). Lineage (NCBI taxonomy): Eukaryota > Viridiplantae > Streptophyta > Magnoliopsida > Fagales > Myricaceae > Myrica > Myrica gale. The sequence goes on along the minus strand of OZ005606.1, from coordinate 6,206,227 downwards.
TAGGCGGAGTAATACATTGATTTTTTTATTTAAATATATTCACAAAATTACAACGAAACATAATTAAAATTCAAACACAAAAATCAATACATTTTATATAATTTTTAACTTTTTACTTTTTTATTCAACATAAATTTTCTCTCTCTATATTTTTTCACATAATTTTAATATTTTTTTATTAAATAATTACATCAACTTCTCTAAAATATTACAATTTTTTAATCCAACCGAACGAGTAGACAGTGTGTGCTCGTGAGAGCGAGTTCAAAAGTTTTTGTACTCGGACGAGTAGGATAACCTCCACCAACTATAGCGAATATCCTTTCCCACACTAGTGCTGGGCTTTAAGTGAATGGGCTAAAAATTTGGAGCAGTGGATTCATGGAAATCGTTGTATTTTTTCGACTGAAAGTTTTCTAAACCGACCTCAATGGGCCGTGTTGGATTTTTGTTTTTCTTACCCAATCGAGTTGCATACCTATAATAGGCTGAATTCACCCGTTCACAAATCTAGGCCATTTCCAACTACCACTGAATACACCAACTCTAGACTTTCGATTCACTTCGGCCCAAAACGGCAGCCGAAGAGGGTGTAGGGTAGGATTTCAACGGATTGACCCAAGATCATCTATAGTTAGTTCGGGCTGACGTTATAAATATGCTTGATAGATATCATGTTGAACACCTGACACGAATTAGTTTATGGACAAATGATAGCTCAACAAGTAGTATCGGAATTAGGATATCATAAGTTCGAGTCATGGAGCGTCATCTTACAGAAAAGGAATAAATGCAAAATCAGTCCCTATATTATACGCAAAAATCGATTTAGTCCATGTGATATGAAAACATCTATTTAGTCCTTGTGATTTTAGAAAGTGATAAAATCAGTTCTTGATGGAGAACCAATAACAAACGAAAATAGAATTACAAGGACTAAATCGATTTTTACGTATAGCACATGGACTAATTTTGCATTTATCCCTAAAGAATGTTATTCAATGTCGTTTCTTGCGAGTAAAATTATAATAAATTTGTTATATACGATATAGAATATCAAAAGACTTGAGGTGTTATTTTAATATCAATTAATTTTAGAAAATATAATAGCTCAACAGTCCAATATATTTAAATCTACCGACATCAGCCCTTAGATTCTACCTTTGATGAAATACTATCAACACTTGTACCAACTGCGATCGAATATGGATGTTGTTTGGCACCCGGAATTCGCATCTCAGTTGTATTATCAATCCATACCATAAGTATACAAAAGATATATAAATGATAAATATGTGATAGTCCATTGTCTTGCGTACTTATCTGTTGTACAAATATTTGGGTCTGATTTGTTTTTTCCTGTCCAGAAAAAGAAAAACAAAAGGGAGAAGCGATACCGTAGCACTAGCCTAGTTGGCTAGTTCTGCAGCATGTGACTACAGTAGTATGCAGTATTTTCAAGATCTATCATCATTTCTGAGCATTTTCTTCCAAAAGAGGCCGAAAGAGCCGCAAAATTTGACGTGGGAAACCGAAAGCATCTAAAACGCAACGTTTGTTCATTGTCAAAATCAGATACGGCCCCACCCACCCACACATGCAGTTGCAGCGCGTGTCTCTATCACATCGCCCCAATCCATTCTTGCCTTGGGGAGCGTGCACACGTCAGCATTCACGCTTGGATTTTTCAAAAAAAAAAAAGTGAAGAAAGAAGCTTCTTTTTCTTTTTGTCGGTTTCTGAGCTCCTTTTTGATTGAGCGCAAAGCCACTTTATTTGGGCTTTGGACGATTTTGCCTGGCCCACCACTTGTGTTAGCTTTTCTGTGGCAAGTGGGCACGGCCCACTGGAGCTTCTGCATGCGTGGTTTCTCTCTCTCCCCTCCCTCCTCTCGTGTTTCCTTTCCCTTTCTCTTTTCCCTTTTTCTTTACTCTGTAGAATAAGTCTTTTTAGATTAACAACAAACAAAGAGCTAGATACTGGGTGTTCGATTCTTGTCGAAAATCCCGAGAATCAACAAGAAATTTTGGTTTCTTCAATCATAAGCTATGCGCAAAGTTGTGTACCTAGCAAAGCTCAGGCTCTCAATTTGGAGTTACATATATATAGTACATGGAACGTGACTTTTTCTGTCCTGCTATAGGACTCTCGGTTGGTCCACCTTAAATATTTTGCACTAACAACAATTCTCTATAAAATGCTATTAGAACCAACCTTGCATAATGAGACATCATGGGTCTTTCGTTTAAAAGTTTAGCATGCTAATAAAGAGCTATTAAAGTAGTTGAAATTACACATTTCATATTTCTTTCTCAAAATGGAGAATTGACAGAAAAGTTGCTGCAAATTAAAGAGCAGCGTGCCAATACTAATCACACTAGCTTCTTTTTAAAGAAAAAGAAGACGAACCCTAGTAAACAGTGTGTTTTCAAGGAAGGACGGCGATGGAGCTAAGTGATTTGATGGAAGCCGGACTCCCCATTCCCATCAAATGTTCCAACTTTTATTTCGAACTGACAGCACTTCGAAATTTTTGATGATGCCATTACAATAATAACAAGACCGTACGTGTCGACCAAGCTAAGAAGACTAAACAGATTTGTGCTTTTACCTAACACTACGCCGTGCGGGGCCAAAAAGTTAACAAAATAAGAAACAAAAATACGCTTGCGTTTTCCCGGCTTCCAGAACTCACGCCGCACCAATCACATGTGTATGCACCTATACATGATTCCGCCGGTACCCTATAGTTCGTATCATGATCTTTAAGTTGGTCGTGACGTACGTGTCTTCCCCACATGATCTTTAAGCTTTTCCTTGCACCCTTTCTAGTTTGTAAGCCTCAACGACGGAACCAAGAAAATAGTAACCCAAATCGAGTTAAAAGATTCACCAGATCTTGCAGCTTTGGCAATCAACTTCATATTGCGACGTCATAGTCTAGGTATAAGGTAAAATAGCATGGACCAAGCTTCCGCTCGCGGTCCAGATCATCTACTTAAATCATCAGAACAGTATGGGGAGCTAGCCTAGCTAGAAGGCAGCTGAAAGTAGTACCAATTGCAAAATAAAGGGCCAAAATAGGTGGTCCACTTGATCGAAGGTGTAATTTTGTGGAAATTTATATAATTATACATCCATGTTCATTGTGCACGTTGCAACCGGCCATGACGTCGTCGTTGTTAGGTATATATTGCGATGTTGAAGTACACACCGGTTTCCTGGTGATTTCCTGCAGCCAATATTTTTATTTGTCCTATAAGCGACTTCTAACCAATCAAATTTTTATGTTTGGTTGCATGAAATCAGGTGGATGAGAAGACCCACTACTTAGTCAAACTGTTGACAATGCATGCGTGTATATACTATTTCGCTGAATGTTTTCAAATCTTGATTATGTTTGTTTAAACGGAAAGTATTATATATGTGTAGTCTTCGGAAACCCTTTAACTTTGGTGTACGAAATAATGATTTCGTAAGAAAAATATAATTATTTAATTAAGGTAACTCACAACTTAATTAAGAAACGAATGACAATACGTATATGAGATATATATAAGCATATCGTATAAATAATAACGTGGCGCGCAATTGTCAAATGCCATACTGATACGAGTTTTAAAAAGCAAAATGCACTAAATCATGAACTTAATTCGATCTAAGATGTCCGCATACATCACACTTGCTTCCAAATGAGCAAAATGCAGATCTTGATACCTCAAAAAAGACAACATTAACCGAAGCCAAAGCTGATACATTGCCGGCCGGTTTAGGTGCACTCACATTATACAAAGCAGGTGGTGGTCCTAGCGAGGGGTAACTTAATTTGTCCTCCCCAGTCCCCATACAAAACAGATGACTAGAAGACTAGAGGAGCTTCTGAAATGCCAAAACAAAGCTCAGAAGACCTTGATTCTGTTGGAGATGGGTGCCTTGTTATTGAAACAATCGAACGGAAAAAGTTGCCAATAATGATACTAGAACTCAGAAACGCAAAATGATACTATATATATAGATATTACTCGCTTGGGTTACTAGAACTGAAGTCCTTGCCACGCTCTTCCTGCTGTTGGTGCCGATGCGATGAGGCGGAAGTCGAGGATGAACTCGACGAAAATTGTGGAGCAAAAGATTCTTGATTAAAGAGACTCGAAGTGTAATAAGGGAATTCAACATCAGAGCTGGAAAGAAGTTGTGCGTACTGAGATAGGCCAGGGAAAGCTTCCTGTGATAAGGACGGAGGAGGAACAAATACTGGCCTGGGATTTTGTACTGGCTGGGAGACGCTAGTGTTTCCGAAACCCATGAGGTAGCCGTAATCGGTATTTCCTTGAACACGTTCAGGAAAATTAAGCTTGGCCTTGGTGCCTTTAAACTTCAGAGCTGCTCTATCATATGCCATGGCTGCATCCTCAGCTGTGTCAAATGTGCCAAGCCAGACTCGGGCTGCTTTTTTTGGATCACGTATTTCGGCTGCCCATTTTCCCCATGGTCTTTGCCTGACTCCTCTGTAGTGTAGTCTTCTTACATTCTCTTGACCATGCAAAGAAAAGCAAACGCCATGAGACATAAGTTAATGCATGATGCATGTATAAGGTTTTGAGGTTATACGTAGTAGTATTACGATATGTCTCTGTCTGGAGACTGGTATCCAAAGCATCAAACAAAAGCAAATAAATTATGATCCTTGTATCTTCAACAAATGTACAGATAACGGGATAGTCTCAAATTTATCAACTTGTCTTGAGCACACTGAGGTGAACAAGATGTAGGGTACTGCGGCTTCTAACTTCTTGTTTGTTATTTGACGCACGAAGCGAGCACACCCTCCCCTCTCTTAATTAGTTTAGCATAAACTTTCATGCATGGAAAATGTGGAAAGCTAGAAGCCGTGGGGTATCTCCTGCACTTTCCTACAATAAACTAAGACTGACCAAAAGAGTCTTAAAAGTGGTTTCGTGTCCCAACCACATGATCGATACCTTTCCCTAGCTAGTTCGTGAAATGCCGAACTAAAATTAAGACATGCCCCAAATTATAGCTGCAGGATACCCATTTCTATTTTCTTCTAGAGGATCGTAATAGGTCCACTTGGGTTTCAAGGTGTTCCTTTTTATCACTTGAGCTGGATAAGTGAAAGAATTCATCCAACAAAAGTGATCAACATAGAAATATTCTCTCTTCTTTCTACTTTTGACAATAAATGTACTGAATGTAAACTGAGGGCATGTTCGTTTTGACATTTAAAAATTTGGATTCTAAATTTTTTTGGCAAACGAACGTGCCCCGATTGGCGCTTTCCTCCGCTCAGCAAGCAGCATTTATTAGTCGTTCCAGGCTCTTCAGTAGTTTCGAGGTCAGACGCAAACGAATATGGTGGCAAAATTTATTGTGTGAGTGAAACTATTGTGTGAGTGTGTGAGTGAACGTATGAGATTAAAAGTTGAGAAATCCAACGGTTGAAAAATGTCACGTCAATTAATGAACTCGATCCGCGAAACCGACCCGGTTTCATTCATTGACGTGACATTTTGTCAGCCGTTAGATTTCTCAATTTCTAATCTCACTCGTTCACTCACACACTCACACAATAACCGACCTCCGAATATGGTGTTCATATGATCCTCAGGAAGATTTCAACCCAACATTATTTGTCACCATCAAATTATATGCAAGCAAAATTAATATAAGCTGACTTTTTCAAGGTTGGGCAACATTAAGGCAACATAGTTGCGTATTTAGAAAACTTGACGATATGGCGCATATGTATATAGTGGAATAATATAAAGGATAAGGCTAAAGGTGTTTTGGTCAAAGACGGAAGAAATGGAAGGAGTACAGTAAACCACGGAATGGAGAGCATGACCAGCAGCATATGTAATGCTTATTTGTCTGGAAGATGTGAAGAGAACGTTCAATCAGCCTACATACGACTATGAAAAAGAGGGAAATTAAAGAAACGTGAGAATACTGTGAATTACATGATAATCTCAGAAAAACACAAGGAAAGAATGTCTCCATTGCCATTCCAGAGATATCTAGAGAGAGATAAAGAGAGAGTAGTTCTGGATCTTTACGGAAAGTAGGATACATTGAACTTGGCTGAATGAAAATCCATAAAAAATGGAGAATATTTTCTCCCTAGTTTTGTCCAATCGGTATCTGCTAGGGTTAACTTAAAGAATAGAGATAACACTTGGTGTCGTTCGTAAAAATTGGTTTATATTCCACACAAAAATACATTTTCTTCTAATCGAGAAAGATGAGTTTTTTTTCCCAAAAAAAATAAGTTGGCCACCAGAAGTTATAGATCACGACGTCCTTGACAATACAAGTACAGCAGAAGCAAAATCCGAAAAATTTAAGTTGGCAATTTCGGCTGCGTGTATCCAATAATAAACTTACGATGAACAGTTTTGCATCTAAAACCTCAGAAAACAGTAGCTTTAAAACTACATAAACATAGGAAAAAGTACCGTAAGTAATAGTAAACTAGCTAGATGAATAAGAAAAGTCGACAATCTAGGCGATGGTGGGTACCTTGATCTTGCACCGGCTGAGATGAATCAGGTTCTTCTTTAACGGCACACTCTGGGATGCTTAATGGGGTTGATTGCACTAGCGTTGGATTATCATCGATTGTTCCCATGACCTGAGTGAGAGCAGAAACCATGGCGGACATGTCGGTTTCTGACCAAGAAGATGAATAAGCTGGGAAGTCATTCTCTTGCTCTTTCTCCTCCGACGCTTCCGATGGAAGTGGCCGCTTTCCATGCCTCCGATCCACCTTTCGACTGTATTAGAAACTGATCTAGTGCTGTTTTTGTTGTATTATAGTACTAGCACGTCCAGAGCATGATCCGCTTAGGCATGCAGAGATTCGTTTTCGTTAGTATGTTGTCCGTTGAAGAACTCAAGAAACGGAGACTGAACCGAACCAAAGAGGTGCGCTTTTAACGTTTGGAAAGCAGGGGCGGAGGCACTAGCTAGAAGAGGAAAATAGGGTTAGATATGAAACGGTTTTTATTGGTTAGCGTCACGAGTTTATCTTCTTATATATTCGGTAGTATGTAAAAGAAAAAGCATATGAGCAGATGAGCTGTGCTAGGGTAACTCACAAGTATACGTACGGTCTGAAGCAATTGATCCTCTGTTTGAACAAGTGGCAGGATGAAAGATCTTTTTTCTTTTATTAATCAGCCTGGGTTCAATTAGGGGGTTCGACCCCTTAATTATAATTCATAAATGGGATTAACGACAGAAACAAATTATTTAATTTGCGCCCACAGAAATGGCGTTACTTACCTTTCCACAGAGCAAAAAGCAATGCTTAGAACTCTTTCTGCGACCACGTTTGAAAGTTGCATAAAACCTTCTTGTTTCAATATCTGCTACTTTGACCACTTACCAGAAAGAAAATAATAATTATATTCTACTTTTGACTAAAAAATAAATGGCTTCTAGCTAGCTAGCTAGTTTGAATATCGGAAATATTTCTAAGTTACAGCCTCATATCGATCTGTAGCCACACGAAAATAATTGAAGTGGGGTTGATATTGTTGTGATCAAAGCGGATATATACGAGAGTGCCTTTCCATTATATTTTTGAGTTGTAGCTAGCAACATGCATGGAGATTAGTTTTAAATTAGTTTTTTTTCGTAACACTATTTTATTATTGTGTCAAATTGTGATTTTTGCCCATGCGATGGAATTTAAAGTTATCTTCACTGATTGGTTGAAAGGACACATATGCTTTTACTCCTGAATGAATTGTATCTAGTGAGGTGGTTGTGAGTTTAAATACTACCGTATGTGAGAAAATCCTTTATTTAATTCATACTTTAACTACGAGCTAGGCTGGTTGAAGTGTCACAAATTTGTTGTTGCACTTTTAGTCCGGTTAGTACGTTTCCTAATTAGGCCAATTAGTTTATCTGAGCCCCGTGCATAAAGGTCACGTATTAAAGTTAGAGTCTCACATTGCTAAAGCAATGTGGACTGTTGTATTCAATGGCTTATAAATAAAGCATTTATGTAACTTCATCAAATATAAGTGAAAAAATTAATAAATTTAAATTGAGGATTCTTATAGTATATGTCTCACTTATCAGTATAAATAATTTTTCTTCAGTCTAAAATTTTTATTTCTAACATCACGTACAACATATTTTCCTTGTTACCCAAAAAAAATAGAGTATAATTTAAGCAATTTCACTTGAGTTACAATTAAGTAGAGCTTAACACCAAGACCTTGGGATGTCATTCACTCCTCACTAATTAATGGCCTAATATTCCATGATTTTTGTAATTCCTTTTGTGAACCAACTGGCCAACCAAGAGATGAGAGAGACAAGTATAGCTAGACAAAGTGATCAGGAACTCACAAGAACTTATGAAAGTGTGAATACTAATACATAGTGTTACGATCCAAGGACAAGCACTAGCCAGTGTGAATACTAATACATAGTGTAACGATCTAAGGACAAGCACTAGCCACATCTGTGTTTTGACTTCAAAATGACTAGTCAAGGTTGCTCTTGAAGCCCCTTGGATCATTATAAAGCCCAGTTCAACCTAGTAAAGTCTCAATGTGGGACTTGGCTCTTATAGAACTCATATCTCATTCATTCTTCTCTCCCACTCCATGTGGGATTCGGGGTATCACAATCTCCCCCCTTAAATCATTGACGTCCTCGTCAAGGCCCACCAAGCCCACATTGGTGGTTACTAGGACCGCTTTGATACCATTTGTAACGACCCAAGGACAAACACTAGCTACATCTGTGCTTTGACTTCAAAATGACGAGTCAAGGTTGCTCTTGAAGCCCATTGGATCATTATAAAGCCATGTTAAACCTAGTAAGATCCCAATGTGAGACTTGGCTCTCATAGAACTCATCTCTCGTTCATTCTCCTCTCCCACTCCATGTGGGATTCGGGGTATCACACATAGATTCGACAATATATCTATCTCATTCAAAAAAGGGAATTTTACCTTTGCAAAGTTCGTACGTTTGTAAAGATATATATTAGTGGCTCGTTTGTCATGGAAAATATATTTGGCTCGTTAATAAAGACTGTCTTAAAGAGGGATCTATTAAATCAATGTTGATATCATTTTTTTACTTTATAATTTTTTTATGTTAACACAATTAAATGAAAAAGATTTTTAGAGACCCAAAATTATGAATAAAACATAATTTTTTTAAAAAAAAATCCATTAAAAATATACGGTTTTTTAAGAATATTCAGAGGGGCATCCCTTGGCTTCGTGCTGTATGATGCATCATGCATTTTTTTTTTTATAGGGAATCACCAAAGAGTATTCGTAAATAAAGCTTTCTTTCGCATCGACAAGTACAGATCATCGTGACCGCCGACTAATTAGAAAAAAAGAATTGCAGATGACCCCCACAACTGCGCGCCTTCAAAAGGTGATTAATTAGTTTTTTAAAGACAAAACTACATTTTGCACTAACAACAATTACAGCAACTACCTTCAAATAAAAAAGTGATTTTTTTTTAAATTACATTTTGTACTATCTAACTAACTATCGTAGTTTTGACAGAGTTTAATATATAATTTATAGTGCAAATTGCGAAATGAGTGATATTTAGAGGATATAAAGTGCAATTTATTTTTTTAGCGATAAATTAATATAGTTTTGGTACCGGGTGAATGCAGATACACATTTGTTTATATCAAACACTTAATTCCCAAGGTCAGCAATAGCTAAATCATTACATTCAGTAATAATTATTTATTCTAATTAATTAGAGGAAGGAAAAGGCTTAAATATTTTCCCTCGTTTGTCTTTTTTGCTTCTTCTTTTTTTTGGGGGGGGGGGGGGGGGGGGGGGGGTGCATGCCCTCGTTAACGCGGAAGTCGATCGAGAGATCCTACCTAGCCATCCTCAAACGAAAGTAATCCTGAACAGTGAATACCCTTTTAGTTGTTGTTTGATTGTTAGGGATAAGTTAGTGTTTGTTTAGTAAGTTTACCTTAACTGTATTTTACTCTTTCTAACTTTAAAAATTACGATTTACGTCTTATAAGTACGAAATATTTGTAATATTCGTCTACAGTCAAAATTTCCGTTATAATTAACGGAATTCGGCATACCAAAATAATCATCCAAAACAAAATTACTAAAAATATTTAAAAAAATTCAATAAAAAACAATATTAAACAAAGATAATATTTTTTAAATAAAACTATTGAAATTATATTTCAATTATCTATATATTTTTTAATTTATTTCTCCAATATTTATTTATTTATTAAAAATTATCTTTGAGAGCATTTCGGTCATTTTAATGTCAAATTCTGTCAAGTTTAACGGAAATTTTGACTGTAGACAAATATTGCAAATGTTTCGTACTTATATGACGCAAATCGCCGTTTTTAAAGTTAAAATGCAATTGACGTAAATTTATGTGACGAATAATGACTTTTTTCCTTGTTAAATGTTAGGTGGTAAAAATTTTGGGTATCGGAGTCGGTGAGAAATGAATAGAAAAATATATAAATTTTTTATATTTATTTAGAGTGAAAAGTGATAATGGAATGACATGGGAGAATTTTAGAATTATTTGTTTAGGACGAAATATACGTCTCAAACACAAACTCTCTCGGGCCCCCTCCTTGCAGCTCTCTCTCTTTCGGTGAGCCCGACACGCACGTCTATATGCATAAATGCGACTTTGTAAGGTGCAGAAGCATTCTGGTAGAGAATTAGAAGATAATGCCACTTGCATATGTAGTCTATGACTCTATGCAGATGCAGAAATTGTAAAATGTAGGGTTAAATGCATTCCATACTTATGTGGTATTCGTGAATTGTAAATATACCCCTGAGTTAAATAAAGTTATTTTCATACCACTGATGTAAACATCAAGGTCACAATATGCCCCTCCGTTAATGTGTCATTTGAAACACTAACGGTAAATGCTGACGTGGTAAAAATAGACACGTCAGCACTAATCAGATGATGACACGTCAGCACCAATACATCAGGGGCATATTTGCAATTTGCGAATACCACAGGGGCATGTGATGCATTTAAGCTTTTAAAAAAAAACATTAAATTTTTTTTTAAATAGACACATCAGCACCAATAATATGATGACACATCATCATATTTAATTTTTTAAAAAATTATTATTTAAAAAAAAATTAGTCTCATTTTCCTTCAACACATCCCATGTGTTCGTTTCTGTCTTTTTTTCTATAATTTTAAAAAACAAAACATGTGTAGTTCAACTTAGCCATTGTATTCGTTTCTGTGTGTTTTTTATTTTTTATTTTAAAGTAAATTAAAAAAAAAGAACACAAAACGACTTAGTCTCATTTCCCTTCAACTTAGCTCATGTGTTCGTTTCTTCCTTTTTTTTTTTCCTTTTTCATAATTTTTTTTTAAAAAAAAAAGCGTAGTTCAAAAAAATACACATAAACGAATACAGTGGCTAAGTTGAACTACGCAAGTTTTTTTTAAAAAATTATGTATATAAAAAAAAGACGGAAACAAACATATGTGATATGTTGAAGGAAAATAGGGCTAAGTCTTTTTTTAAAAAATAATTATTTCTTTTTAAAATTAAATATGATGACGTGTTATCATCTTATTGGTGCTGACGTATCTATTTTAAAAAAATTAATTTTAATTTTTTTAAAAAAAACTTAAATGCATCACATGCCCCTGTGGTATTCGCAAATTGCAAATATGCCCATGATGTATTCGCGATGACGTGTCATCATCTTATTGGTGTTGACGTGTCTATTTTTGTCACGTCAGCATTTACCGTTAGTGTTTCAAACGACACATTAACGGAGGGGCATATTGTGACCTTGATGTTTACATCAGGGGTATGAAATTAACTTTGCTTTTACCTCAAGGGTATATTTGCAATTCGCGAAGACAAGGGTATGAGATGCATTTAACCCTAAAATGTATACTGTTTTTGTATGCTGGCATCGAGTTTTAGGTTTTTGAATCTTTTGATCCTTTTGGGAAGAAACAATAACAACAAAAAACCGCGTCAGTGTCATCTCTGAGATTCTTATTCATTGTATAGTGTATACTAGTTTCGAACTTTGTATGTCTCCTCCTCCATGTGATCCTTGTCATCTCGAGAGATAGAGAACCACAGGGAATGTTCACGCGTGCACATGACAGCTACCCAACCCACGTAGCATGGGCCAAATCCCCAGCGGGTTTAAGTGGGGAAGGGACGTTCTGACAGGTTTGGCGCGTCTTGCCTGAAGAATTAAAGGATCCTATCTTAATCCGTGAAGTTGATTAATCCCTTAAGATACTAATTAAGATCATAATCCAATCTTGTTAACTCGTGCAATCCACTCAAACTTCTATGATCTCTGTCGTTTTATATACAAACGACGATCAGTCAAAGCCAAGCTTGATCGTGTGCAGCTGCTGCGCATGTGAGCTCCAAATTAAGTTGCTTTCGAACTTTGCTTGTTGGGTAGTAGATTATAGTTGTTTCTATCTTACGGGTCCAAGAAAGACAATGACTCACCCTCCCCAACCCTCAACAGCTTATAATGAAAACGCCCTGTGATCAATAAACAAATACTGTACCGTATCGAGCTTCAGAGAAAAGGTTCAGTGGTAGCCATGTGAGCCACTCGATATCTCTTAGCATTATATAATTCCTTGTAGTTTTATATAAAATGATGAACAAAGAAGTCAATATAAGGCCGTGAAATAAAATGGTCCTTCTATGAATAATTTAAGATATCACATCATGAGATACGACTTGGATCGATGCAAAAGTTGGCAGCAGACTGCGAAAAATTTGATCGTCTTCGGAGGAGGACCGGCAAGATGGCAAAGCTTGACACAAGAGGCGGTCAAGTTTTTAGGTTAGGCAGATTCTACAATCGCAGTGAGTTCTACTGTTCTAGGTCGCAAGGTTCAACTCTGAAACCGGGCTCTTTGGAAGTTGTCGCTGACTTATTAGGCCACTTTAAATGTCCAACGTATAGTAGACACAGACAGGCAACTAGCTAGTGATCGGTGCACTAAAGACAAGGCATTGGCCCCATCTTGGTGTTAGAAGTAATCACCGTTTATATATACTATCATATATAATAAGAGCAAATCACAGATGGGGGAAAAAACAAAGTAAAAGAGTATTCATGTTATGGACGTTGAACCACCGGTCCACCTGGTCTGCGGTTCATCCAATGAGATGGATTTACGCACAAGACCAGAAGGGGAGAGCAATCTAGCTTTAGCCCATTGTCTTTTTCAGCCGAGCATGTAGAAATTGATGGTCATATCTTGATTATTAAAAGCTAATTAGCTTTAATTGTTGGAACGTGAACGTCATTTTCAAGCAAAAAAGCAACAAAGTAATTTCTTGACCTGGAGAATGTTAAAGCAATTTTGGCATCACGTGAATCACTTTTTAGAAGGGGTATTTTAGTCTTTAGTAATGTTTCTAGAAGATGTGGGAATTGAAGAGTTGTACCGTGGGTTTTAAAGAAAGCCTCATTAAGGGCAATTATGACATTTCATATGCATCTAGAAGACTTGAGAAAGATAGCTTAAAGGGGATCTGCATCTCACGGGTCAAAATCAGTTCTAATTACAGAGAGTTGGTTTTGTGTGTTTCGACGAGAGCTTTCCATCTTTCTTGTTTCCAAGATTCGGTGATATTCAAGATTTGTAGATTTCGTGTGCTGATCTGAAATACCTTCCACGTGATGATGGAGATCTGATTACATGAAGAGTTCGATGTGTTGATTGATTGGAAGATCAAGGAGTTAAAGATCACCGGTGTTTTTCCCCCAAATCCGATTTTGTGAAGATCAGAGATTCAGAGGTTCTGAGTCTGTAAGGTTGAAGGTTTCAGCCTTGACCCAAGATTGCACAAGGTTTGTGCTTGAAGATCTGTTGCCGTTTCGAGATCGTGGCTTCCATATTCAACATAGAGGTTCTATGTTTGAAGTGTGATTCGGTTTGGTAAACCGAGATTGGTTCAAGGGTTGGTTGATTAGGCTAGGTTAGTCTTGTATAGATCACCTTGTAACCTTTGGAAGCTAGTGGATTCGATCGGCCTACGGGCCCGGAGAGTTTTTCTCCTTAAGGAAGTTCCTTAGGGAGTTTTCTCTTCGTAACCATTTCTTGTGTTACATCTTTATTACTGTTTTATTGCTTTGATTAATTGCTAGTTTACTAACCAATTGTTTCTTTGTGTTGTGAGGATTCCACTGTGATATTTGGTAAATATCCTCACTGATTCGGTTGGTAAGAATTCATTGTGGTTTACTGATTCAAGGTTTAGATAAGCTACTGATTGTGTTTCGGTTGTACAAGATTAATCTGAAAAATATATTGATTCTGTCCAGTATAGTCTCTTCGGAGTCACTTGAGGTATCTTCAGTTATCTTTGTTTTTCAGATTTATATAGTTACTGTTTATCTATTCTTTGTTCATATCTGGTTTGTAATAAGATAGTAGATTCTTGATAAAGATTAATTGTGATTATATTTCTGTGAATAGGTTGTGATTTGAAAAAGAATTTTGTTGTTGGATAAAATTTTCAGTATACCTATTCACCCCCCCTCTAGGTATTTTCCGCACATTTGGGTCTAAATCGGTTTGTTCAATTGGTATCAGAGGCTAACTTCGTTCCTTGACCCAACTTAGTTTTTAAATGGATAGAGGGATGTCTCTTTATGTACCCCCATTCTTTGATGGATCAAACTATGCCTATTGGAAGGTTAAGATGCGTGCTTTTCTAAAATCAATTGATGAAAGAGTATGGACCGCGGTTGATAAGGGTTGGTCTAAACCGGAAGAGTCCATAGATGGTGTTATGACGGTAAAAGATAGAAGTGATTGGACAGCCAATGAAAGAGTGTTAGCTAGTTGGAATAGCAAAGGAATAAATGCTATTTTCATGAGTGTTTCACCTGAAGAGTTTATGCGTATATCTAACTGTGAAATAGCTAAGGATGCTTGGGATATCTTAGCTTTAACTCATGAAGGAACTAAGGCTGTACGTGATTCCAAGCTTCAATTAAATGTGTCAAAGTTTGAGAAAATCCGTATGGATGAGGATGAATGCTTTGATGAATTCTATGGGAAACTCACATCCATTGTAAATGCGAGTTTTAGTCTTGGAGAGAAAATTCCAGAATCTAAGGTAGTGAGGAAAGTGCTAAGATCCCTTCCTGAAAGGTTTAGATCTAAAATCACAGCCATAGAAGAGAGTAAAGTGTTAGATGAAATCAAAATTGATGAGCTAGTTGGATCATTACAAACATATGAGCTGACTTTTCCTTCAACGAGAAATGATAAGTCCATTGCTCTTAAAACCGTTAAAGAGGAAGATGATTCCTCATCAGATGATGATTCTTTAGATGATGAAGATATGGAATTTTTTGTTAAGAAGTTTCGTAAAGCTTTCCGATTCAATAAGGGTAGTAATTGGAAAGAAAAGAAGGGACACACGAAATCCTTCAATAAAACAAATTGGAAGAAGTTTGATAAGAAAGATGAGAGTAGTGTTCAATGTTATGGTTGTAAAGGTTTCGGTCATATGAAATCTGAATGTCCTACTTATCTGAAATCTCTTCGTAAACCTGCTATGAATGCATCTCTCTCTGATTCAGATTCTGATATCTCTTCTTCTAGTAAAGGAACTTTTTTAAATGAAAATGTTAATTTTCTTGCTTTTTCGTCTTCTATTGTTAGTGCTGATAATTCTGATTTTGAAGGTGATGATGATCAAGAATCAGATTCAGATGATTTAACTTCTCTTCGGATAGCCTACAACGAATTATATGAAGAGAGTTTAAAATTAAAGAAAAATCATGGTGTAATCTCTAAAGAGTTTAATGCTACTATATTAGAAAAGGATCAACTAACTTCTGAGATTACTGTGCTAAGTCAGAAAAATACAGATTTGGAAGCTAAAGTAAAAGAGCTGGAACATGAGGTAGAACAAGCCAACCTTCAGCTAAACAAGTTCTCTAGTGGAACATCCAAACTGGACAAAATGCTAAATAGTGGATTAGCAGCTGGAGACAAGAGAGGCTTGGGCTTTTCAGCTGAAAAAGACTCTAAGAATGTCAATAAAACAGTGTTTGTTCCTGCTGTGATTAAGGAGAAATCACCTCAAGCTTCAGTTCTTCAAAATAAATCTCATACGGTGGTAAACTCTAACCCTATGAAGTCTTTTAATACTAATAGATCTAAGTTCATTCCAACATGTCACCATTGTGGTAAAATTGGACATATTAAGCCTAGGTGTTATAATTTGTCAAATGAGAATTTTAGGAATGTTAGATCTACTTCAAATGTTATATCTAGATCTGATTTTAACATGTTAACTTCTCAAGTTAGTGTTCTTACTAAACAAGTTGAGTTTTTGTCTAAAAAGTTGCATTCATCGTCTAAAACAAAACAAATTTGGAAAAAGAAGGACATACCTTCAAGCAGTGCTGCTCACATTGCCTTTGAATCATGATGAAATGTGTTAAATGCATTTTAGTCTTTTTATTGAGATCCTTGATTCTTTATACATGCTTGAGATATTTTTTTATATATATATTCGATTATGAGATTAATTGTGTAAATGCATAAATATATATGCTTATGTAGTATGTTTGTGTTTTTACTCTTGATTAATTTGAATAAAATGTCTAAAGTTTGTATGCTTAATTCTCATGGATGTTATTTTTTTTGTTTTGTCTAATCTGTCATGATTTTTTTTCTTTGTGTCAAGCATGCTATTTGTTCGTAATATTGAAATCAGCTCTCTGTGGTTTAGACTCTTGTGCAGTTGCAGGTGTTTTTATGGAGGTTGTTAGTGATGAGGTTATAAGAGTCACATGAAATGTTCTTTTATGTTTTCACTACAAAACATTTTTTATTTGGCTGTTTCTGCGACTAACTTGAAATTCTGCTCAGTGTTGATGTCTTAGCTCCTTAAAGAGGCGTATAGTATAAATGGTATTTTCTTTGCTGGTATCTATCACATGGATAGGACCCATATGTTTGTTGGTCAAACATATTATATTTAATTCTTTAAGTGCTACTGCTGGCTGTCATTGACCACATATCTTGATCTTTACAAATATTATAGTCTATTAATGTCTATGTCTTATTTCCTCCTAGATCTATGATTTACATGCTGTGGTTGTGAAGAGATTTGATTGGAATGCTTTATGGAAGCCACGGGCTGCTTGTATTTTTTTTTAATTCCCTTATTTCTTTTATTGAAGTTCATATTGTCTAGATAATGGGTTTATAACTTGCTTGTATACTCTTTGTCAATCACATGATCTTTAAGTGGCTAGTCTGTTTCTCTATTGCATATATTGTCTTGAAGATTTTTTTATTACATTGATATGCGGTTTTTGATTGGCATCCTCCGTGTCAAAAAGGGGGAGAAGGAGTATGTGTATTGAGAACTTATTGAGAACTTCTTTTAATGATTGATTATTTCTATTGAAAGGGGGAGAAGCTTTTGCATGTATGCATATCTGAAGTTTTGGTGGACTGTAATACTTGTTGGTTGTTTTGGTTATGTTATTCTTTTTACCAGATATTTTATTTGGCTAACTGTAAGGGGGAGTTGCCTCTTTGTTTAGCTGCTTATTGGTATGTGTCTCAGGGGGAGACATATCTCAATCTTTGTGAAATTATACCTGCTGGTTTTATATCTTTATCTTTATCTAACTCTATTTCTAATGAGTTATTTAGAATGGTGTTTGTGATAAGCTTTTGATGCAGGTACTCCTATCTCTTAGTTATAGATCTATAAGCTTTAGAGTTTGTATAGGGTTTGTGTCCCATTGTAAAATGTTTCTTGTGGTGGTGATCAACAAGATTCATTGTTTTATTGCTTATAGACTAGAGTTGTTTTGTCACGTAGGATGCCAAAGGGGGAGATTGTTAAAGCAATTTTGGCATCACGTGAATCACTTTTTAGAAGGGGTATTTTAGTCTTTAGTAATGTTTCTAGAAGATGTGGGAATTGAAGAGTTGTACCGTGGGTTTTAAAGAAAGCCTCATTAAGGGCAATTATGACATTTCCTATGCATCTAGAAGACTTGAGAAAGATAGCTTAAAGGGGATCTGCATCTCACGGGTCAAAATCAGTTCTAATTACAGAGAGTTGGTTTTGTGTGTTTCGACGAGAGCTTTCCATCTTTCTTGTTTCCAAGATTCGGTGATATTCAAGATTTGTAGATTTCGTGTGCTGATCTGAAATACCTTCCACGTGATGATGGAGATCTGATTACATGAAAAGTTCGATGTGTTGATTGATTGGAAGATCAAGGAGTTAAAGATCACCGGTGTTTTTCCCCCAAATCCGATTTTGTGAAGATCAGAGATTCAGAGGTTCTGAGTCTGTAAGGTTGAAGGTTTCAGCCTTGGCCCAAGATTGCACAAGGTTTGTGCTTGAAGATCTGTTGCCGTTTCGAGATCGTGGCTTTCATATTCAACATAGAGGTTCTATGTTTGAAGTGTGATTCGGTTTGGTAAACCGAGATTGGTTCAAGGGTTGGTTGATTAGGCTAGGTTAGTCTTGTATAGATCACCTTGTAACCTTTGGAAGCTAGTGGATTCGATCGGCCTACGGGCCCGGAGAGTTTTTCTCCTTAAGGAAGTTCCTTAGGGAGTTTTCTCTTCGTAACCATTTCTTGTGTTACATCTTTATTACTGTTTTATTGCTTTGATTAATTGCTAGTTTACTAACCAATTGTTTCTTTGTGTTGTGAGGATTCCACTGTGATATTTGGTAAATATCCTCACTGATTCGGTTGGTAAGAATTCATTGTGGTTTACTGATTCAAGGTTTAGATAAGCTACTGATTGTGTTTCGGTTGTACAAGATTAATCTGAAAAATATATTGATTCTGTCCAGTATAGTCTCTTCGGAGTTACTTGAGGTATCTTCAGTTATCTTTGTTTTTCAGATTTATATAGTTACTGTTTATCTATTCTTTGTTCATATCTGGTTTGTAATAAGATAGTAGATTCTTGATAAAGATTAATTGTGATTATATTTCTGTGAATAGGTTGTGATTTGAAAAAGAATTTTGTTGTTGGATAAAATTTTCAGTATACCTATTCACCCCCCCCCTCTAGGTATTTTCCGCACATTTGGGTCTAAATCGGTTTGTTCAGAGAAAAACGACAGTTTGACAAACAAGCTCCAAAACTGGCGTGGAATGGAACTTAATTGGGCTTGCTTTTGTCGGTGAACCACTGATTAAGACAAACCCGAGCCGAGCTAAATAATCGGGTTTTTTTTTCCCTGGTTGAAGTGAATTCTAATTTTGAAGCTTCAGAGCTGCCACTTTAGGGCCTCAAATATGATGAGGTCCGTCCCATCCTGGAAATTTCAGTCATAAACCCTCGAGTTCGGTCCAATCCTTCTTTCTCCCTTTTCCTCTTGGATATGTATGTTGTTGTAAGCGGCCCATACTTTTTTGTACAACCCATTTGCCTCTCGCGCGCCACTTCAATACATAGGCTGCATCATGCATGATCGGCAAACTGGTTACTTGTACTAAGAACTTGTTGAAATAAGGACAAGATCATACTGACATGAAAGTGTTCCTGCAAATTTCTCAATTTCCCTCCTTGAGAAATCCAAAATGGAGGGGATTCACAGGGACGGAGCCCCCAGCGCCCCCCTCCCCCACACCCCACCCCAAACGGGGGGATTTTTTTTTTTTTTTTGCATTTTGCATTTTGACCTCCAAAACTATTTTTGTATAATTGATCCATAACATCCAATCCTGATTTGGAGGAGAATATTAAAACCATTTTTACAAACCAATATTTTTTGAAAATTTTGGGAATAATGTGAAAATTGAGGTAGATAGTTTTATTGAATTTTGAGAGAAAATAGTGAAAAGTATAAATTTAAAGAAATTAGTGAAAAAGTTGAGAGAAATATGATTTGAGTGAATTTTTATGTCGATTGTTTGGAAATGGATAGATTTGATGAGGTAAGATAAGTGATATTAAAATAATTTATTTTTATTATTTTTACTAAATTTTGAGTTAATTATATTTACAAATGAAATTTTTGGAATGGAGAGACTTTTTGCTCACAGCATCAAGACCTCAGGCTCTCATCCCATTTTATCCCACAGGCCCTTTGAACTTTCCAAGTCACAACTCGCAACTCACTGAAAGACACTCCAGGAGGAGAATAACAAAGGACTGGGAAATGAGCTTGGTTGAAAAGCTCGAAATTACCCAACAATATGAGGCACAAGAACAAAAACAAAAACAAAAAACAAAGGCCAAGCCACCAACTATCAATAAAGACTTGGTGATGTTCCGCCACTAAAAAAAGAGCTGCATCTGATTCCGGTAAGATACAGGTACAAAGTTTTTCTTGGAATTGGGAAGCTCAGGAGCGGTGGATTAGTCAGATATTGTTTCAGCTCTTCGAAAGCTTTCTGGCATTTTTTTCCCATTTGAAGGCTTTCCAAAAAGTCACGAAGAATGGCAAATATTAATGGGAGGCGGGAGCAACAAACATGTTGAGCACTGCTATCCAAAACCCTCGTCTTATTTAAGGGTTAATGATCAATTTTTGTCCTTTAACTTTGATCACTTTTAAAATTTCGAAACTGAATTTTTGCGTTTATCACCTATAGTCTTTGAGATTTATGATTTTGTCAAAATGGGTCGTCCAATCTATTTAGTGAATTGTCCAGTAAACTAACGGTTCTACACGTCATGACCAACCAGAAAATTATACATGTAACAATTTTTTTTTTCCCAAAATGCCACAATTTTTATTGTCCAACATTAGTAAAATAAACAAAATTATATTAAAAAATATATATTATTATTATTAAAAAAAAAACGAATTAGGAGTTGTGTGTGGCCACCCTTTCTCCAAAGAAGCCAAGGGGTGGCTCGCCGCCACCCCTTTCTCCAAGAGGGTCGGCAACGAGCCACCCCTCGTGAGGGGATTTGGGCTCCCCCCTTCACGGGATGGCTCCGGCGACCCGTGGGCTTCCTTGAAGAAGGGTTGGCCATACGCCTCCCTTATTTTTTTCGATTTTTTTAAATATTTTTAATAAAAAAGCTTAATTTTTTTATACTTATGTGGCGTAATAGAAATGATATGATATTTTTAAATAATTTTTTTCACACATGTCATTTCTAATTAGTCATGACGTGTAGGACCGAGCAATTTGCTAATGGAAGTGGATGTAATGACCATTTTGATAATATCATCAAACCCAAAAATGTGTGATAAACACGAAAACTCAACAACAAATTTAAAAAAATGATATGAGAAACAAAAAAGGTCATCAACCTCTTATTTAATGGTGATTATATAGGAGATAGGACAAATATTTTCTCAAAATTTGATAATATTTTGTGATATTATTTTGAGTGTCAAAATTAAGCTCAAAATTGTGAGCTTGATAAAAAAAATTACAAAATAATATTTTTCTTCCATCAAAATATTATTATTATAGTATTATTTTCATTTAAACCTTCTCAATTCACTTTTTTATATCTTTTAAAATATCTTCACTTTTCACCATTCATAACTCAAAATTTTAACGATCCAAAACGAAGGTGATTAAAGTAAAGATTATTGTTAAACTCTTCAGAAATCGATCGAGGAAAAAAAGAAGAAGAAGAAGAAATCGATTGAGGAAGATTTTTGTAAAATGATTTTCTACTCTGACGTGAAAAGACGATTCGGAAAATGGGAGAGGGAAAAAAATCCCCTAGTATAAAGAGGGTCCCGAGTCACAAAATTGAATCATAGTATAAATAGAGAGAACGTTTTCCCTGCTGTCAATCAAACCGAAGCAAAATCGAAGAGCTCCTAGCCATTGAAGATCGGCCCGAGAGGGCCAGAGAGCACTCTCCACTCGTTCGTTTCGAATTGGATCATTAGGTATAACCAACATAGATCGCCTTGATTCAATTAGCACTTCGATAGTGGAAATTAGGTATGCTTTCTTGAACTCATTCCATTATTTGAGTTACATTTCAATTTTAGGTCAAGAACTTCGGGATTTTAATGTCTGGATTCAGAGTTTTGAGGACGATGATGTAAAATCACGATTTAACAATGCGATTTTTAAGTTCTAGTTACATGTTGTGATTTCTTTAGTTTTCCATGTAATCCATATGTCGATAAGGTTAAAGAAAATGTTAGAGATTTATTTAGAGTTCCGTATGTATAGCGCGTATGTACGCATTTGATTGTAAAGCGACTAAATGTTCAACTGGAATGGAGAGGTCAAGTGTTAAGACTAGATGCTGTACTTGTTCCGTTCGTCGCCTTCTTTTCTGTTTCTTGATTTATTAGGAACATTATCTTTCGATTCTTTATGCTTGTTCGTGAGATATTTAATAGAAATGATTGGACTTTGTACCTTACCGATTGTTTGATCTGCATAGACACGTTGCTGTTATAATTGAACAAGATTATGGTGATAAGTTTTGTGTGTTTGTGAATTTTGAGCCTCTCTACCTCATATCTACTTATTGTACTTTTAGCCATATTGCACGTTTGGAAAAATGCCAAAGAAAAGAACATTCGTACTTGTCTTGTTGAAGGAGCCATTCGAACTAGTTTTTGGTTTCATAAGTCTGTTTACTAAAAGGAGGCCGTGTTATCCCTGACAGGCAGTTCTTAGGAACATTGCTGCCACTAACTACTAAAGGAAGTCCGCTTTTAAATAATCCATAATCCAATTCAGAGTGCATTGAGCGAGAGCAGTTTTCTTATTTGCACTAAGAAACAATGCAGAAGCAGGGAGGGCCCCAAGCGGATTGGGAGTCGGAGGCTTCGACATCTTTTCTGGGATCTGAGTTTGACAATTGGGAACATTTTGGCGATGACGATATTATGCATCAGCAATCTGCAATCCGTGCCGAGGAGGCAGAGAAAATCCCATTCGTAGGTGACAAGGTAAGAGCTACTGTAACTCTTTGAAATTATTTCATCTGATAAGGAACATGATTCGACTCAGTTTAGTCTGCTGTAATGGCTGTAGTAAACTATTACCCTAAGTCACTGACCTAAAAAATTTGCTCTATTTTACTGGTTTGGTGATAGATCTTTTGATTTCTCGTTAAAAGGTTTGTTTTGCCTATAATGTGTTTCTATTTTTTTTTTCTGCTTTCTGATTAGTTGAAGTTCTTCAACCTTGTTTTATTTGAAGCAAATTGCTGTCGTTTTTTTATTATATATATATAGATTCTAAAGGTAGCTGTTATTGGAAATTGATGTGATGTATATTTTCTTGTTCTGATTTGATTTATGAGAAATTTTACGGCGATTGAACAACAGGAACCACTGTCTACACTGGCAGCTGAGTATCAATCAGGGAGCCCTATATTATTGGAAAAAATAAAGGTTCTATTTGTTATATTTCTGTTCTGCATTTGTTCTTGCAGTTGTCATTATCATTTTAAATGGACATCTGTTCTTTGTAATGTAGGTGCTTGGTGAAAAGTATGCTGCTATTCGGAGAACAAGAGGAGATGGAAACTGTTTCTTTCGAGGCTTTATGTTCTCATACCTCGTATGTTCTGATGTGCATCTTACAAATCTTTCATTTATGTGCCTCTGGGTTTGGGCACCTAAGCTCCTTCTTGGAGGGAAGCGTTCCAGTAATTTTAGCTGCTGAATAATTTCTGTGCTGTGTGAGTAGGAACATATTTTGGAATCGCAAGACCGAAAAGAAGTGGATCGTATCAAAGCTAATGTCGAGCAATGTAGGAAAACACTTCAGAGCTTGGGTTATGCAGACTTCACTTTTGAGGACTTTTTTGCGGTAAACATGTTACAATTAGTCTTTTGTATTTATTTAATCTCTTCTTTATTGCACTTTATATTGTGTGATTCGCAGTTTCCCTGGAGTGAATATACTCCACCATTTTCCAAATGATACAACATATAATTGAAAGTCACTAGTGATATGTCTAGTTTAATAGCTTTTTGCTCATGCCTTTTCTTTGTTATCTTTTTTTTTTATAAGTGATCCAATCTTATTAAAAAAAAGAAAAACAAGGAACACATAACAACGGAGTCAACAGTACAAGAGAATATACTGAAGAACCCAAATACAAACAAAGGCCAAAAGAACACCAAGTACGCCAACCCAATAAGACTCCCAAAAAACAGAAGCACCCTCAACCCACTAGCCAACAAGACTCTCCCAAAAACTCCCACCCGCCACAAACGAGTCCCCTAGTAGTCCAGCCCATAGCTTTTAGTCTTCCTAGCGATCGAAGAAAACCCTTCATAGTTAACCGAAGATTGCAATCCCTTCAACTCCCTGAGCATCCTCCCCCTGATTTTCTAGACTTTTTCGAGCTAAGCTGCACCTGATTGTGTTCCAATGCTACAAAGAGATCCCTCAGCTTTTCCTCTTTACCACCACACGACACCCCAACCATCTGACCCACAGAGGAAACCATGTCCAAGACCCAGGCCGGAGATTCCCCCGCCAACGCTTTACAAGGGAAACTGACCGCCAAGGGTTCTGTCGAGGTATAGCTTCCTTCCTTCGGTGCTAGAGAATGAGGTTCGAGAACTGTTCCAAAAGAACATTCCCCTAGCTCCCTTTGAGCTGGCCTCCTGATTTGCTAGGGGTAGCTAGCCCACTACTCGCCTTCTCCTTTTCTAGATCATCAACACTACTTTCTACACAAACTATAGCCCCTCCCCCTTCGAAAGAAGCTGTTGATGTCTCACCAGAAAGAAGGTCAACTCCTAAATCCCCCAGGGAAGCCTCCGAGATGCCGAGCTTCACCAAGACGTCGTTCTCCACTACAAGGGTCCCACACCTTGCTGGCAGAACACTGACAGAGCCATCAGCCCCTCCCGATGGAGTCGACCCCACCTCCATAGGCCGGAAGTCAAGATCCGTCGCCGGATCGGAGATCTGGAATACGTCGTTCTCCACTTCAGCCTCCGAGTCACCGAGCTTCACCAAGACGTCGTTCTCCACTTCAAGGGTCCCACACCCTGCTGGCAGAGCACCGGCAGAGCCAACAGCCCCTCCCGGTGGAGTCGATCCCACCTCCAAAGGCTGGAGGTCCAGATTCGTCGCCGGATCGGAGATCTGGAAGCTAGGCGACGAACGATCATAGTCGACAGGAACTCCCGGCATCAGTAGAACACTGACTGGACCCACTGCCACCCCAGACGAGATCGACCCATCCTCCCGAAGCTGAAGGACATGGACCACCTTTGGGTCGGTTAACTGGGGGGGCCCACGAAGTCTACCGAAGACTTTGGTTCCTCAAAACCACCGGAGACTTCCCCACCCGACCCTGCTACAAGCCCAACTCCCCTCTCCCTCGCAAACCCAACGAACGGCCCAGGCCCAAGCCCATGCGACCCCCCTTTATCCTTACAGGAGGACTCCTGCTCCTTTACTTTCGAAAAAACACCAGGCCCATTCGAGAAAAAGTCTGGCCCAGCTGCTTTGACCGCACCATGTTCCCCGCCCTTACAGTCCTGACACAACATGCCAAAATCGCCCCTATCTTCTAAAGCCTCTAAGAGGCTGTTCAGTTCCTTTCGCATAGACTCCAGTCTATATCGAACATGCCTCGGGCAGAGACTAACAGCTATCCCACCTCTCACCCCCAACCTCTGTCCTTCCTTGCCGAACATTTCCGAGGTGGTCCACTACCTCCTGAAAACAAGCAGCCATCGAATTCCACCCAGCACTACCTCTTCCCTCCGGAATCATCACCACTCCTTTCTTACGACTTCCACCATATTCTGCTATTGCAACGTATCTCCCAGCTATATTTTCACACCTCTGGGCTAAGAAGGCTCGAGAGCCATCATTAAACTTGGAAACAAAGTCTTGATCGACATCAGCCTCCATGGGCTTGCCAGCTAAGTTCACTAGCCAAACTGCTCCGAATCTACCCAAAAAAATGAAACTGAGGGACTTCCTACTCCATTCTGCAAGTTTAATCACACCCCTCCCTCCCACCGACACCTCAAAATCCTTCGCCTCAACTCTAAAACTCCGGGAATACCCCATACTGTTCCAGCCAGTGCCGGCTCTAGTTCTCTTTAACAACTCCATTAAAAGAATTCTTCAACTCGAGAGCCATCATTAATCTTGTACTTTTGAGAACAAAATGGCAAAAAGGCAGAGCCAGCAAATACAGAAGGAATGAACACGTTCAAAGGAATAACTCTATCCTTTGTTGTTATCTTGATCCTAGATTGATTAGTGACGTGAATATGCGGGCTTTTTGAAAGTTGACTTAAATGATCCTTGTGGATGTTTGCAAAGCATTCAGATGTTTGTATAAGTAGGTTCAGGACGTGAATTAATAGCAAGTTTGGCCCGGATCTTAGTCTATTCCCTATTCCACTCCCTACCATCTATCAAGTTATTGTTTTTGCATTTGAACAAATTGTGATCTTCTGCAATATTTGGTGCAGACCAACCATGAATAGCCATGACTTTAATTGCTAGTGAAGGACACAAGATATTCGTATAATAGAAAAATGATTGAAATTCTTGCTACCAGATGACTTAAAACTATCACTGACATTGGCGTTAAACTTTTCACATGTGAATATTGATGTTTGGATAGATAGCCTGTTGTTTTGATTTTAACTTTTGTCTCTGATGAGGTAATAACTTTTTCATCTGTTTTCCTGATGGGGAAGTTTAAATGCTCACTTTATGCTCTCTCTATTCATGTGAAATTTTTTGCAGTTATTCCTTGAGCAGCTGGATAGTGTTCTTGAAGGAAATGAAGCTTCAATAAGGTTTGATTCCTTTTTCCTTCACTTAGGCTTTCCTGTTTGTAATTAGCAATTGGAACTGTAATCTAGTGCCAAAATATGGTGTCTTGATGTCTTCTACATTACTGCCAACTAAATTACTGTTGCAGTATGTGTAATAAGCACGATTTATTATCTGCTACAGTCAAGATGAGCTTTTGCTTAGGAGTCGAGATCAGTCAATATCCGATTACGGTGAGCAACATAGAGCAACATTTCTTCATCTATTTCTTCTCCCCTTAAATGTTCATTTCCTGACAAATTGTGGTGTATAGTTGTAATGTTTTTCAGATTTGTCACCTCTGGCGAAGTACGAAAGCGTTCAGAGTTTTTTGAACCTTTTATAATGGGGTTAACAAATGCTTCTGTAGAGCAGGTTTGTTTGAAATCTTACAAACTTGATGGCATGCTTACCAGCATTACATTTGCCTTTAATGCATTACAGATTTTGTCGAAAGTGACATTCACTCATTAAAAGTGTTTGTACAAGATCTGTTCTGGAGATGAGTTTTTTTGTGGTATTTTAGAAAATAATTAAGTCAATTAACGTGTGGATTTCAGATTTGAAATGCTGATATTATTCTTTACGGTGTTGATAATATGCCCCTAAATAGTTACACGTCGATGATTATAGGAGTATCTTGTTCCTTGGAAAGTACGATGGACACTTTCATGGTTGCCAGATTTAGATTGCAGGCCTGCAAGTTTAAGATTCCTAGCTCTCTCTCTCTCCTCTCTCTGATGTTGTTATCTGACTGGTATAGTTTTGCAAGTCATCTGTGGAACCAATGGGTGAAGAGAGCGACCACGTGCACATTACTGCTTTGTCTGATGCATTGGGTGTGCCAATCCGTGTGGTGTACCTTGACCGCAGCTCATTGGATAGTGGTGGTATCAGTGTAAATCATCATGATTTTAGTCCTGCTGCTGCTGCTGATCTTCCAAATGCTAGTGGTAGCTCTGAGACAGTTGGTCTCTTCATAACCTTGTTATATCGCCCTGGTCACTACGATATTCTGTACCCGAAGTGATGCTCATACATGGTTGTGGTAAGCTCGCCTTACATCTCTCTTTTGGGTCACAACGTGTTTACACTTTATGGTTCCCAATAGGATAACCTGTGACCTATACCTACTGGAAATGCACACCAAGTGGAAGCCAATAGTTCTAGTGGCTCGTGGACATTCCTTAGACCTTTGGATCTATGTATGAATTTGCTGATTTATGGGAAGCTATGTCCCTAATTTTTTGCAGTCGAGTCTTTATTGTGAAACATAGCACATCACACCTTCATGTTGTTGGTTTCTGCCATCATCTTAGTATGTTTTGATCAAAGTTCTACCATAACATTCCTCTAGAAATTCTCCCCTGCAGCATTTTCAAACCATGGTGTTGCCTTGTCTTTTTGTAACACGCTAGCAATGATTCTGGAATAATCACATTGTCAACTAATTGTCTTGCGTTTTATGAATTACTTCTGGAATTTTCTCCAAAGCTGGTGGGGTTTATTGGAGTTTGTACTCATATATTGTTACAGGTTCTTTTCCATGTGCTTGTCAGCTAATGAGGTTATCGGGCTAAATCTCTGCGGACAGGACATTTGTGCCGGAAGCTGAAGGCCAAGGCTCTGTAATAGTTCATAATATGACATTTCCTTAACTGTTCAAAAACTTGAGTTGTGACTGGGGACATTTAGGCATAAACATTATTAGGTTTGCTGAAACTTGGGACAGTTCTTGCTCTCAATTCCGCACTGCGCGAATTTTATGTGAGCTCCTCACCCGTTCATTCGTCTGTGTGGAACTGCAGTCCTAAAAAATAACTGGTGTTCTTTCAATGTTAAAATTCTAAGTTCTTCAACATTTTGAGGGAGTTTTAAAGTTCATTTTGGCGATTTGGTTACTTGTATGAGTATGGTTACCACCGAAGATTCTGTTAGAATTATCATAGGTGACAAAAAGGATAGAATTAGGTGCCATTTGACGGTAAAGTATCTGAGTTCAAAGAAAAACAATTTCTGCATTTTTTATTTGTTACGGTGCTGACTCTATTGCTTTACTCTTGGAATATCGTTATAAGATATAATCAGTCATAAAGGAGAGAATTAGGTGCCATTTGACAGTAAAGTATCTGTAGGTGTCAAAAAGTTGAGATCAATACAGTTTCGAAAACAAACAAGCGAAAAACGATACATAGTTGAAAAAAAGGCTCTCATCGACTTTTACAACTGAACGATTAACGACAAGCTCCAAGCTCGGCAATGTAGGAAACAACAAAACCATGGGGGCAAACAAAATGAAAGAGAAAAGGTGTAGCAGAGAAGCCTTCCCAAAACGCAGTGAGAGATCTCTTAATTCCTCAGAAACTCCTATACATGCTATGTCATTTAAATAGTACTCTTCAGTCCATCCAAAATTTTGATGCTCCAGCCCGATGCTCCATTTCTCAAACAGTTCAGAAATTCATAAGAAAAACCCAACGAAACATGGAAATATACTTGGCTTTCGTCCGGCGTTCCTCTGAATAGTTTTGAGCGGCTTATCAGAAGCACCTGAGTTTTTCCCCTCTAACAGCCATCGGGAGCATATCACACCGGGCATCGGTAGGATCAGAATATGTTTATAATGTGAAGTTAGTGGCCACGGCAATACGTTGCTTGCTTAGTCTAACTCCTTCGAAGAAAAGGCAGATGGATCCTCAGTAGAATCCTCCCCATTTCCAAATTTTGGTGGCCTATCTTGGTGGTTCTCCTCGGGGGTGTTGGTCCGGTCTTTTCCAGGTCTAGTACGAACATTGACCCCCATGGGAAAGGGCACCTGCAGATTTGAAAAAGGTCAGCTTGAGATCTCTATCATACGTGCAGTTTCCTCTTGTTTTTCGTCTCTCTTTATATAGTACAAATAATGCAATCATCATCGTCGTATATGCAAAATAGAAAGCCTATCAGGTGGACTTACCTGACTGTCCAGGTTCAGATCATTTTGCAAGCGGTCAAGGAAATACATAATAACTTATAAAATCTACAATGCGTGTTCTGCTGCAATACCTGATCACCAGCATTGGGGCCATCAGTATTGAAGAGAATTGGTCGGCATCGCTTATCCTCGTTCATCAAGCTTGAGTTCTGGAAATGTGCAATGAGAGCAGCTATACCTTGAATACGAGCATATGCAAGTGATGCCACCTTTTCACTATTAAACTTCTCCCATTTCTGTCCGTTGAAGGCCTGCCGAAATAGAGAATTTCTTTAAGCATTAGTCTTTGCATTTATGTTCTCACCAAAAGACTCGAGTACAACAAACCTGATAGAATGGAACGATCATGCCAGGATCCTTCATGTTGATGAATGCATACCCCACATTACATTTGTTCTGCAACAAATATCAAAAGAATAAATAATACGAACAAGAATTCTACATGGAATCACACAGCAAGTGTGGTTCTTCACATAGCCCAAATCCTTATCCACAAAATTAGAGACCATTTGGAAGACAGATTGCATTTACCTTAAAATCAATGGGCAAATAGATAAAATCATAGGTTCCTGGATGGCGTTCATCTATTGCAGCCATAAGCATCTTTGACGTATACCTACAATTTTAACCACATATGTCCCAGAGTTAAATGTGCAAAAAAGGCATGGGCATATGTCATGCATCATCTTGAAGTGATGGAGATGGTCACACATCCCATCGACTTAGGCATCACTATTACGCAGTGGTCCTCACCTTCCTTCGAAATTAAGACCTACCTAGGGTTGGAATATGGATCATTTGTGCAACTTGCATGTTCCAGGTAAATGGTGGAAAAGCACTACTGAAGTGAAATGGAAAGAAGCAATACCCGAGTACTTAAAACATGATCTCAAGATTTAAGTGAGGAGCCTCTTACTTGTTAGGAATATTCTTAATCATAAGTGTTGTTCGGTTGTCTTCCCCTCGCATTATACGGTCGATGTCAAGTTCATACTGTTTCTTGTTGTCAGCCTGACTAGAGTTGCCTTCGTTTCTACGGTTTCTTGCACGCTCATTTGGAGAATCAAATGGATTCATCATGGGAATCATTTGGCCTCTACCAGGAAAAACCATGCACCTCTGATGATGAGATTGGAGTCCTATATTTTTTGGGGGCACAGGCAGGTCCAAACAGTTTGCCCCAACCTGATGAAACATACTATGAGAAACAAATTCCATTGCATGCAGTGAACTGTTAGGAATTCTCATGCTCCCAAGAGAACTGGGGTGAAATCCAGAGGTGTTGGGGGATTCCCCTGCTGAACTGTTAGGAATTCTCATGCTCCCAAGAGAACCGGGATGAAATCCAGAGGTGTTGGGGGATTCCCCTGCATAGGCATGTTGCCTATCCCAGAGCGAGGGATTAACTGAGGGAGCAGACCCCACATGGTGGTTAGTTATAGGTAGAACCGAGTTCAGCATATTAGATGGTGCTCTAGGAAGTCCATGCAATCGTGGTGCAGGATGCGCTCCACAAATACCATTTACAAATGATGGCGAGTTTGGCCACATCATGCCTGGAGGCTGAGGGTGATATGAGCTGTTCCATGTGTAATGATGTCCAGGGAGAGGACAGCTCCCATTACCAGCAGATCCAAAAACTGGGACAAAAGGAAAACCAGTTCAATCAACATCTCAACAAATAGGAATAAAACCAAACCAATACCACTTCATTTTCCTTCTAACTGGAAAAGCAGTTCAACCAAAATGTATAGTCTATATTGACACTGCTTTATAAAGGTTCATTCGCATATGACACGAAGTGAGAGTATCAAGTCCCTCACATCCAATGCTACCACATGACTCACAAAACAAGTATGAGAAGGCGTTTGACAGGACACACGGCTTATCCGAGCAATTAACTACCACATAGACTGCTCAGATATCTATCCACTGTTGTGAAAGAAAGTAAGCCATATAGACAAACACAGTCGTCAGAGACAAGTTGACCACTGTTCCTTCTATTATTTGTTATTTCTTGTAATAACCATTCTTTCTTTTTTCATCTTAACATGAAAATCGAATACAGTGACTAGCAACACATGGCATCAATGCAACTAGGAAACTGAAACATATTTAATGCAATCATCAAGAAAAAGAAAAAGCACCCAGAGATCTATTGCACTTACCAGCTTCACTAAGTTCGATTGGGTGCCCATTCGAGCTTACTCTTCGCAACTGCCTGTTATCAAATCTTTCTGGTGGACTGGGATTGATGTTTCCAGTCATGGTGCCCGGAGAATTCAGATGAACAACATTTGATAAGCCATCATGATACTCTGGAAGTGAATGCGGATGAAAAGATGTGCCTCCAATATCAAATTTCAGCTGTCCTGGTGAACGTCCAGACTCAGGAAGGCCAGGCTGATTGCCAACTGATTCAACTCTCACCAGAGAGGGTAAGCTGTTCGGAACACTAGAAGAGATCGCATGATGAAATGCAGTTTCTACAGAGGGTGCATGTATTCCTGAGTGCACTCCCAAAATTGTTCCATGATCTATGCCACTGGATGTAATTGCCCCATGCGGACCTGAGACTGTCAACAAGTCTTTGTGAGACAATGTTAGGGGGTGCACAAATTTATAGTTGGAAGAGACAAATTATACTGGAAATTGCTTTACCAGAGAAGCCAGTATTTGAGTCCAGGGGTGGGCTACTTTGTTCCAGATAAGGGCTACATTCATCATGCTCCAACTCTGAAGGGAATTGTAGCATCAAACTGCAGCAACAAATAAAAAGCCAAAAGACAGACCAAAAAAATTAGTGTTAGTAATGGATCCAAAGCAATGTATAATGCAAAGGTCATCTTAGCATGAACAAAACAGCACATAGTTAATTAAGAAGTACGGACACTAATTATAGATTCAGATATCATGCATACATCCTGTAAGCGTATCTTACAATAAGTGGTTATATAACTTTCTTGCCCACTAAATTGAGAAGTATCATTTTTCCTTTTTGCTGGCACCTAGTTAACTGGGATTCCAACAAGGACTAAAGTATAAGGAAAAATCAATAAAGAATATACAAACAGTATAAGCAAAATTTTGTGCTTGGAGAATACTACCGTCTTGATCCCCCTGGACGGCTTGGTTCGAGCTTAATCCGCTTTCCTGCTATATCACTCTTGTTTAATGCACGAAGAGCAGCCTCTGCAGCTCTAACATCATAAAATTCAATAAACTTGTGATGACTTCTGTGGGGGGTTTCACGAATCTGCAATACATACATGACCCAGAATGGACCAAGCATTAGTACCTATAAATTTGCAAGTCCATGGTGAAAACTGGTCACAAAATCACCTCTTTGATCTCGCCGTATGCACCAAAAATCTGACGAAGTTCATCATTTGAAACAGAAGAATCCAGGTTAAATACTACAAGTGTGCCCTGATTAACATCTTTTTCTGAAGGATTGTCCTGCCAGAAGACAAACCACAAGGCAAGAAGTCAAGGCACAAAGTAGTAGAACATGAGAATGAATTACCAAGCTACCGGCCAATGCACTTAATGAAAATCATAACACCATTCCACTGTACCTACAACTACAATGATGTAGATCGAAGAAAGTAACGACATGCATAAAGAAAGATGAAAATGGAGAAAAAAGCACCTTTGGGATCGAGTAATGTATGTCAAGCTTCCTGCGTCTCAATGGTCTGTTCTGGAGGGCTTTCATTGCATTTCGGGCAGCTCTAATATCGTAATACGAGATCATAACAAAGCCACGATGCTTGCAAGCTGTATAGAGTGTGCGAATATCTCCATAGTGCTGCACATGCATGATATGAGAACAAAATTCAAACACTCAATCAAGAATAACGCCAGAGCGAACATACACAGGAAGGGCGAAGTAAACACCAACAAAAAAGAAAGAAAGAAAGCTAAACACAAACCTCAAAAAGGGTCCTCAACTCGGAGTCTTCAACATTACTATTTATATTTCTGACAAACAACGTGCGGGAAGGGTGTTCACCATGTGGGTGTTCACCAGCTATTGAACCATGTAATGCCCCTAGCTGGCCATCAGAAACTCCCCCGGAAAAGTCAGAATTCTTTCGTCCAGCACAGGAACCATCATCTCCCAGATCCATTCCTCCGACACTGCTAAAAAGGTCTAACTCCTCCACATCATCCCCAATACTTGGTTGGAAGATAAAGTCAAGCCCATCGGTTACTCCAGAAAGCAACTCATCATCATCAGGTAGGAGGTTTCCAATGGTTTGGGCTTCAATTTCTTCAAGGGATTCAAAAGGTTCCTCTTTATCATAGTGGGAGGCAACAGTATCGACAGAATGGCCATATAGAGCATCGTTTGATGATAATCTCACTGCATCAAGAAAATTCATATTAAACTTTTATAAACTTCGTAGTTCAGCAAGCAATATCTGAATGAAACATACAGCCTAGTTTCCAAATCTAGAACTCAATGCAAATTTATGTGCAAGATAGAAGCAGTGAAGGGAAATGTGTGACTTACACTTTCTATTGAACAATTCCGACAATGAACACGAGAAGAGACTACTCTCATAATGAGCACCCATCATACCGCCTTTGTTGCCTTCTACAGAATAAGATGCCAGCTGTGAATTCATGGTCAATGAATGACTCGATGGTCTCCCTGCTCCCACAACATTCCTATTCAAGTTGAATTTTACTTGCTGGTCTCGCATGAGGAAAGGCTCAGGATATTCTAGGGACTTCATGGTCGGAATTTCCACTGGTGTAAGTTTCTCCATTGGTGATGAACCGACCGAATTACTGTTGGCTGTTCACGAAATTAGGGCAAGTTTTAGACCTTAAATAAGTCAAAAGCTAGAATAAAGGGCAAATATCACGTAGAAATACTATAAATTGAGAAATTAGTTGCAATTGCTTGCAAGTCACATCAAATAATGTCAACATCCAAACATATACATAACAACTGTCTTCACTATTCTTATCACACACATTATTGAGGAGTCAAACAGAGAAAGTTGACAACCTGATATCTTCTTAGTCTAAATGCCACCATATATCTATGAACTTCAACAATGACGGAATACTGTCACAAGAAAGCATGTGGAAATACTTTTGAAAATACTTTTTTCCAAGATATCCATGCAGTGGAATTTGATGAGAAGCATTGTGGAAAAAAGGGCAGAATCTATCATGAGATCAAGGTATTTCAAACAGAAAAAAAATCATATATTACTTTGGCAACCATGATTTTATGATGAATTAATTAAAGCTGCCTCTAGGGAGACGGGTACAATTATCTTTTTAAAACAGCAATGTGTTAAGGAAAAGGCAAGTTTAAGCCTTCCAAATGTAGATAGGTTGGCCGTTGTAAACTCAGCCACAATCCTCAGTACACCGTAGTGATTTGACTGCTAGGAGCAAACAGCTTCAAAAGACTATAATTGCTAGTTTAAGCATAAGGTCTTGGACCGATTGAGTTAATTGAAAAACTAGCAGGACTCGAACTCGATCTTAAGCTGAGCTGTCAGTTAAAACTTGGAGGTGATAGAACATAAATAAAAACATATAACTTCAAATTTAACTTTACGTTTGAAAACCCGCATAAACGATCCAAGTCTAAGGAAAAGATACTGGTACTTAATTAGCTTGATAATTAGAATTGTATGCCGGAAAAAACCTTAGTAGTCTGATCCTATAATAGAACTTCATTAATTGCACTTGGATTTAGTTGTTCTCACTAGTGAATCTAAATAGGTGTCATATTGAAACCTCGATTTCATTGGAGAACATCATATTGGACAACTCCCCTAGTTAGAAGCAGTACATCTACACAATTTTCATTAACCAAGAAAATCTTTTTTTGCTAGAAAAAAAAATGCCCGAACATTTATTTTTGAACTTGCAAATGAGTCAGTCTACTGAACAGTTCCAGCTATTCTGAATTGAATGGGCATTGTTCTGGCCCATGAAATAATATGAGAAGAGATTATCTTCTTTTCAAACCTCTTTCTATTACTCCTGGAAGGAAGAACTGAATGACTACTAAACCTTAACTTTAGGTGTCCTTGACTTCCAAAAACAATGAAGTAGAAGGTAAAATGTGTGCCTAAAAAATTTAGCAAAATTAGAAGCCACATCAGAGAAAGAACTCTAGCCCAAGTTAGAAGCCACCTTTCTTTATAAATAAATTAGGTTTCATATGGTTTATATAGACTCCTTACAGTAAGAACTTAGTAACATCACCTGTCTGCTCCAACATATTGATGTGCATCCACATGGAGTCGTGCATCAGTGCAGAATATTACCAATTTTCAACAAAACCTCTAGATAGTAACCTAATTTCTGCTCCATTTCACATCTACTGGGAATGGAAAATGCTATGCTTGAGAAGCATATGCAATTTTTATGAAGTCTACCTCATGATGCAGAAATGCAATCATCTTCTCCTATCTTCCAAAATGCTCAATCATACTGGACTTGGGTACCACACCTATTCTTAATGACACAGGCTTAAGGCACCTTTTACCTGGAAATAATATGTTTTTTATAACTTATAATGCCGTTTACTACTACAAAAAAGG
The DNA here is from genome assembly GCA_963930655.1 of Myrica gale. Lineage (NCBI taxonomy): Eukaryota > Viridiplantae > Streptophyta > Magnoliopsida > Fagales > Myricaceae > Myrica > Myrica gale. The sequence continues at coordinate 6,169,863 of OZ005606.1, read as the reverse complement.
GTATTTTTAGGATGTACTGGATTTGTGCAAAAGTTTCACGAGTAAAGTTCTCCAAGGGAAGAAATCCCATGTTTTTCGCAAATATCATGTTCCAAACAACAGCCAGCTTCTCAGGTATTAAATCCATATAAGCGGGAAAAAAAAAAGCACATTCAAACCGATGAATTCTACATCAATTTCCACGCAGTGACAAAAAAAAGTTATTGAAAGCACGTTGTTTGTGCTACCATGGAAGCTCTTTAACCAAGAAAAGCAACACGACATGAGAATTGTAAGGAAACGTACTTTGAAGGCAAACTATTCACGCTTCCTTCACTTCCCCTACCCCACCATGTGTTACGTAATGGAACACATGAATCCAAAAGATTGAAAGTGGTATTTAATATATTTAAAAATCCTGCCTCTGAAGTTACTGAAACCATATACTGGGAACGATAGCCATTATAGATATACATACAAATTTTGCATGCTATTCTATTAAATAACATCAACAATCAATATCACACCTTTATCAAAAGTTGTAACCATTAAAGGGGACATATGTAGGCCTGTTTTCTCTAGATTTCTGAGACTTCAAACTTCTTAATTTTACTTGCCATTTTGACACCTCCGCATCTTACGCACCTCTAACAACATTCATACCAGAAGGATGATACCACCCTTCCCTTCTTGAAGCTACACAACACATTCTATATGAATGTGGAGAATTAGAAGTAGCATATTCATGCTTTCATTAAGACCAAAATAGCAAAGGTGTCTTCCTGATTTGATTATAAAGAGAGACAAGTGTTATCTAGTATCTACAAGGATATGTTTTTAATTAGTCTCTCAAGTTCAAAAACATTTTGGTTGTTATATGACCACCAAAGTCCAACAACAATTAAATTGAGAAGCTGTGCTTCGTACCAAAAATTGTTAAACAACTGTGCTGAAAATGTCATAGTGATTCTTTTTAAGGACCTAGTACAGCAAGACCTTCATTTTCTGAATTAATGGTACTCACCAAAGCCACCATGCATGTTATCCAACTTCCGAAAACCAAACTGTCTCTGCAAATATATAAATGGAAAAAAAAAATTAAGAATGATAGGAACACCTACTCAACTGGAAAGGAGACGTCAAGACTTTAAGATACTCAATTACATACTATATTGGTGCACCAATCCTGCTTAGACTACATTAAAAGGAATTACGATAACATCAGAAAAACTAAGACAAAATTGGAACATAAAAGCAAAGCTCCAGTTCAGTACCTCATTGGGAAAACGTGTATCATCGGAGAAGTACGAGGATGATGATGACAAATCAGGTAGGTCCATTCTCTCAGATGGCATTGCAATACCCTAAGAGTGTAAAACCCTTCCAAATAAGAAATGCATTCAAAAGAAAATTTCCAGGTCCTTTGCCGACAACCACATTGATACCTCTATATATATTATTCTATATTTTCCCTCCAGCAAAAGAACCGGGCAATGGAAAGAAAAATCTGCGCAGTAGATACACTCGTTCACCAATTAAGACATGATGCTAACAGAAAGACATTCAAATAGAAGCACAGCTAAAATATTTGTACGTTAACAAAAGGAAAATTATAAAAGTAATAACGTACTAACTTGGATCAGCCTAATATCTCGGATATAAGTCATACAATTATATCAAATAGAAAGAGAGATTATTTAAGCGGAAATTGTGAGTCATAAAATACGCAACAAACTCATCGCAAAATTCTTCATCATTTCGAGGAGGATTAACAAGATCAAAAGCAGAGAGTGAAATTATTGTCCAAAATGAAGAAGAAATTCTCAGCATTCAGCATCCGATGGCACAGTTTACCTCCACAACTTGCCGAGTCTCGAATCAGAATCTAGTGGTTGAACTCCAAGGTGCACCGATCAAAGGAATCAGAAAACAGGTTCATACCTAAACGCATCAAACTGCGACGAGAATTCAAGAGCTAGAGAAAATGTTTTCCAAATCGCAATTGGAGCCGACAAAAATTGAGGGAGAAGATATATATATATATACATATTAAGGGAAGGGACATAGGCGAAGAAGATTATAAAAACGAGGTGGGAATGAGACAGAGAAATCGAATAAATTACGGCATAAGGCAAGGGGATTGAAGAAGGGGATCATCTAGGTATCTGTGCCGTGTAAGATCCTCCAAAGCTTTGATGCCTTTTTTCCCTGCATTGCACGTTAACCATCATCCCCCACCTCCCCCCTTAGTTTTCGAACTATTTTTTTTATAAGATCATATTCCCTCACAAGCACAAGTTCTCTTTCTCCTTCTCCTTCTCTTTTCTTCAGCTCCTCTGGACTTTCAGAAGCTTTCGTAGCAATCTATAGAGTTTCCCCGTTATCCAGTGAGATTCTCCGGCGAGATTCCGATTGCTCGCCAGAGAGGGATAGAGAGAATTTGGACCTCTTGGTCTGTGAGCTAACGGAGAATGAAAGATGGACGGTGGTATTGGAGATACTGGTCGCCGTTAGCTTTTTAACGACGTTAAGCCCGAATCCGTTGTTCGGTCGGTAAAGGCAAACGGGGAAGTCCTCGCTGTGTTTTCTGATATAAACCCCGTCTCGTGCCACGCTGGCTGCGTCGAGCCGGGCAGTTGATTAGTTGTGAGAACGCAATGACGGGAATACCCTTCACCGATATGATTGAGTTATTGAAACGGTTATTACTTTTAGGTACACAGGTAAGGTCGTGGTTTAGGTAATGGTCAATATCTAAAACTAACTTGTTAGGGCGAAAATAGCTCAGGGGTTTTCTGTATACCATTTGGGAACTCAGATTAGTGGGGTCTGGAGATACGTGCGGAGTTCTTCTTCTTCTTTTTTGGATCCGTGCGGTGTTTAAATTGTTACTGTTATCAGTTATCGCGGGGAAATAATCCAGTGGTTCACGGAGACAAATAACATTTGAGAATTTTAAGATTTTTTTTTGCCATGCGACAGATAATGTTTATTGTTTGGCAGAGGATGCTGTCTGTACGGACTGGATAATGGATATGGTAAATTTTGCTGACCTGATTACGGGGCAACAATCATAATGGATGATACGTGGCGATTTCAGACAAAAGATAAATGATAGCCCTACTTTAGAGCAACAAGATGTATCGCAGTCGGATCGGTGTATCGGACAGTTATCGTATACGTGTGAAAAAAATATGAAAATCGGTTTAAAAAAAGAAATGATTTAAGTGAATTTTTTAATATATTTTTATTTTAACATCAAAAATAATTTAAAGAAAGATAAAATATTTTATTTTATACTAAACTATCTATTTTTATTAAAATAAACATACAAAATTTAATCACATTTTTCTCTTTCCTTACTTTTAAATTAGTTTTTTTTAAAAATTAATATCTATTCAAATATACCACAAAATTTTCACTACTTTTTTTAATAATTCCTATAAAAATGAAATCTTACTAAATTTTTACAGCATATCTAAAATTGTTAATTTTTTTAAAAAAAAATATCAATTGGCAAACATGATATTACCACTACCACGTATATGGGAGGAGTGCCTGGTTCGTCGTCTTTCTAATAGCGTGACGTTAGTTTTGCCCCCCATCGCGATAACTGACATCTGCACTGCGTGTACGCAAGCTTTACTATTTTCTTATTCCTCCTCGAAAGTGACACACCAGCTTTATATATCTAAGTTCCCAGACGACAGACGTACATTAAAGGCCGTTTAATCCACTAGTCCAGAGAGGATAAAGGACACCCGCGTTTCATGAAAGACACGTATGGGGCTTCATTTCTAGGGTGATCTTTGATTCGAAAACGTTTTTGGATTTTTTTAGTTAATATATAGTTGAATCAAGTTTTATTAGAGTGTGATCAGGGAAAAAAAAGTTTTATTAGAGTGTGTAAAAGTTTATATTAATTTTTATTAAAATCGGTGAAAATGTAAAAAAATTTAATAACAAAATATTGAAGTTTGGTAAAAGTATAGAAAGGAAATATTTGATAGATTTTTTTAAATAAATTTTTTGTGAAAATGTATTAGAGTTTGTGTTGAATTTTTTTAAAATTTTGATGTTTCATTGTAATTTTTTGTTTGTATTTAAAGATTTTAGCTGAAAATGTGTCTTTTTTGAGTAACTTAACGTCACCTAAATCAAAACCTTGTTGATTCGTGAAAAAACTATAGAAAATAATATAAGAAACTGTCATCACACTTATTCAAAAATACATGAAAGTTCGAAACATTACTTTTAGCGCATAAATCTATATATATTATAATAATATTAAGACTATCACAGTAGTTACATTTAGCTCAAAACTATTAAAATGCATCATTGCTCGCCTTGTCATAAGATCTGACGGTTAAGATATTCAGAAAATAGGCTACATGGCACAATGTTGGTGATTGCATTCTATAAGAAGACGAACGTTGATGAATTTTGATATTTTTAGAGTTGAGTGTAACGACTTTGATACTTGAAATTTGTTTTAAAAAAAATTTGATGCGAGTTTATGAATTAAAAGTGAAGATTCCCTTATAATTTTTTATAAAAGTTCATTAGTAAGAAGCAGAGGCGGATGTAGGGGGTGCGGTCCTGGGCGGCCGCCCCCATTACATCCCCAAAAAAACATTTTTCATTTAGTTTTTATTTTTATTTTTATTTTATTATTTGTATGTTGGCTGGGCCTATGGGGCCCGACCCCCTTCGCCCAGGCTAATCTAAGTATATTTGATTCTGCAGTTTTTGAGCCTTACAAGGACAGTAAAGTAGTTCTTCTGGCACATAAGTTGGTATTCATTGCCCTTGATTTAAGACAGGTGAATAATTTTCCCCCTTATGCAGCTTTCTATGATGTGGTGAGAGACAATTTGAAATACCCAACATAATTGTTTCACCTATCAATATACCCTGTAAGATACAAAAATTAGACTATTTGGAATTGCAGGTACTGGTTTGAGTATTAATTGTCATTTGCTTTTGGTATTAAGAGATTTTTCTCTGTCACATACAGGTACTGGTTTCAGACTCCAGAGGAATGATTAATAAAAGAAATGATGGAAGTTTTGGAGGAACTATTCAGCATAGGAAAAATGGGAAAGACATTTTCGGGGAGTATGAAACCAAGGATCATATGAAGCGCAAAACTAGCGAGATTGAGAAAAGCAATGTTTTAACAACATGTCCAATAGATATTCTTTTAAAGCTTGTAATTACATCTTATTAGAGTACATTCTTAATTTGTAAAGATTATTGTGTTTGTTGTAAAATATTATTAATCAATAATGAAGTATACTTTGTTTTATTATCCTTGGTCTTTAAATTTTTACATCCAATTAATTATGATTATTAAAATAAATTTGTATACGGATTAAAAAAACATGTATAGAAAATATAGGAAAAAATTAGTGGTGATTTGGAAATGTAGGGGAAAAAAGCTGCTATAGGTTGCAACTGGCCGCCGCTACAGACCTTTAGTGCCAAAAAAACAGCAACCACGGTTGGGCCTATAGCGGCGGTCACCCGAACCGTCGAGTTAGATCTATGCCGACGGAGCTATAGAGGCAGTCGCAACTGCCGCTAAAAAACCGATGCTATAGGCCAAAATGACCTATAGCAGCCTTTTTTGGCCTATAGCCGTTTTTTTTGTAGTGACAATTTTTTGCATGGAAAAAAAATTTCTTATCATTTCCCCTTTAAAATTCGACCCCCATGAATTTTGATCCTAGATCCGCCACTGGTAAGAAGTATGTTGAAAACATGACCTTTGAGTCTAATTGTAATTTTGGTCCCATAAATACGCCTAATTTTAACTAAATCCAAACAATTATATCATGGAGGATTCTAAAAAATGCTAATTCAATGATTGGAAAATACGTACATCCAATAGTTGGATGAACTATATTCCGAAAAAGTGGGAGTTCAAATTTTATGCTTACAAACGAGTCCCTCATTAATCGCTAAAAATGTTACGATTTCCTATGCGTGTATGGTATGTTGAGTCAGTCAGACTCGTGTATAATGGGGATGTTTGTTTGTCAAAAAAATTGAAAAATATTCCCGAAATTTTGGGAATCTTTACTTTATTGAAATTTATTGGGGTTCGTGAAAGGTGAAGTGTGTAGGTGTAAAAGTTAAAAATTTTGGAGTTTATTTGGTTTGTTCGATTTGTTGAGACCCCAAATATTTGGGGTCTCAAACAAGATAAGTTTAAAGTTAAAGTGAGTTTTACTAACAAATAGATGACCTGATCTATTTCCTTTATTCTAGTTGTTAAAAGTGTTATTATTTATTTGAATTGTTAGAAACTTTTAGAAGAGAGTGATGTATAATTTTTAGGATAGTTTGTTGCTATTGTAATTTAAATTGAAATGTAGGTTGACTTTGAAGGACAGAAAAAAAAGTTATCTAATTTTATTATACATTCTCACCCGAAGAAAACTTTAGTTATATTTTCTTCAACCTCTTCACTTAAGGATACATGTCAATGGCCATAAAAATATCTTACTTATTGATTAGTCATTTTATATCATGAACGGATGTTTTTTTTTTCTTTTTTTTTCCTTCGTAAAAATAAGTTATAGAGGAAAACAAAAACAGGACAGCAGAAAAGTAGTACCGTACAAAATTTGAAATCTGAAAAAACAGATGCACGGGAAGTAGGCGGGAATTACAATTTACAGAGCTTTTGGCAAATTTGGAGCTGGGCAGAGATTTATAATAATGGGATAAATACATTATGTCCCTCTTATATTTAAGGTCATTTATACTTTACACTCCAATATTTTATGTTTGACATATTTGACTTTTTAACTTACACATTTTTTTAATTTGGACCCCGCACCCAAATTTTCCGTCAATTTAGACGGATTCCGTTAAATATTTACACACTGCCCCTTATTTTTGAGGGTATATACACTTTATCCTTTTGTCTTTAGTGTCATTTACACATTGCACTATATATTGTAACGAAATCCGTCTAAATTAACAGGCAATTTGGGTACGAAATTCGAATTGAAAAAAATGTGAAAGATAATAAATATAATATATCAAAAATAAAATATCATAATTTACAGTGTAAATAACCCAAAAAAACAAGGGAGAAAGTGTATTTATCCATCCTTTGTGATAAGAACCGCCGATTGCCATTGGCCAGCTCTTCGAATTCCCGTAAATCGGAACAGTAAAAAGTGCTGTCTGGACTACGAGGAACATGACAGTCAGCAGGAAGTAAGGGACTAAAGAATTCTGGGAAAAGCAGATAAAATAAAGAGAATGATCGGGAGCAACATGTGGGGAGTAATGATAGATGTTTGCAGGGTCTTGTTCCTATCCGACGAGCCACCCTAGAGATTCTGCCTATATGTTTACTTTCACGTGTATTATGACTATTATCTACACTCTCCACCATTAACTCGCATCTCACATCAAAAAAAAAAAAAAACTCGCATCTCACATCTTTATATAGTTGTACATATGGCTGCGTTTGTCACCAAAATTTTACTCAAAATTTTATCTATCTTTTAATAAAATACTCTAATATAATCTCTCTCTCTCCCATCAAAAAATATAAAAAATTACAAAAAATATAAAATATTACCTCTCTCTTCACTTTTTCACTAAACCCAATACCAACACTAAACCCAATACCAAAAATTTTACCACACAAACCCACCATGTTTCAAATTAAAGCGTATGGTTTACACTTTACAGTTCTATTTATATGGCCAATGATTTGTGAAGCTCTGCAGTTCCAACGAGGAAACCGCCTAATTAAGCTAAAATGCCCCCAAGTCAATGTTGGCACTTGGCCCTCAACATGAGCGGTTTGAAACAGTGAATAGTGTCTGTATAGTACCATTTCTTCTTGGCAAGTTGGCATGGATAAACTCATTTCGAATTTTTGTACTCCTGGCAGCTGACTTTGTAACTTTCAGGGACGCGGAAGCAAAATTCAAACACTTCGAACCATTTGAAAATCTTTTTATCTAAAAAAAGACCATTTGAAACATAGTTCAAACTATATCTTTAAATGCTTCACAGTAGTTTTATATAATATTAATATTAAATATCAAATTTAATATTATTTATATTAATTATTGAGAGTTACCTAACATTTAATATATGTTGTGTTTTTCCCACATTGTCGTCTATTGAGGAAGAAAAACATGTTCCGGGCCTCTTTAGCTTTTGTTTGGTGTTGGGCTGTTGGCTCGTCGTCCATTTTTTTTCTACGCAGATTAATTCATACTTGTACTGGGACTTGTTCCTAACCATTGCTACATTTTTGTATTGGGCTTCCTCCTGTCTGCCCATGTCTAACGTCACCACCAGCTTATGGGTACAAACTTTAGATTGCCCGGTTGACAAAAGAAATAAAAGAAAAAATCACCACCATCCAGCAAACGTAACTTACGAGTCATGCTTAAGATTGTTGAGAATCCTGTTAGGCAAATATAAGACCACTTTTAGGAGTTTTTGTAAATAGGCAGGAGGTGTTGGTTTTTTAACTTAAAAGGATTAGTAAAAATTACTCTTATAATTTTTTAGAATCATCTGCCGTTCAGTTTATTTAATATCTTAATATAAGACTTCACTTTAAAAACCGAATGACAATTTTTTTAAAAGAGATAAAAAAAAACTAGGGATGAAATTGTAAGAGCGCGAAATCGCAGCGGAAATGATCGTTGAATCAAAGCAGCTCAAGCGTTTTACTTTCTTCAAATCCACGCACACAGATCTTGAGAGAGTTTTAGAGAGAGAATTTCTCAACGTGAAAAATGAATTATGTTATCTCTCAAATGAACTTCTGAGCTATTTATAATAGATAGCTCAGAATTGTGCTTATGCATAAGATTTTTAGGGATCTCAAATATTGGTCATAGTATTGTCATGAAAAAACTCTTTTCATTAATCTCTCATAATATGTAATCCGAATTTATGAGCTTCTACAAATCGTGATCATGTCCATTAACATATCACAATTGACCCCCGAGGTAATGAGATTGTGTGAAATATCTTTTACAAATAATTATACGCTTATTTATCCTTCTACCATACTATATTCCACACGAGCGAATAGGACCAGAATAATATCACTGATTAAGTCTCTAGCTCATATAATTTTTAATTATGACTCTGTACCTAGTTTGACACCCAAAAAGTTTCAAAAATAATTTTCGCACGTAATTACTTAATGGTTTAATTACAATTTTCTCCCTCAAACTATCACTCGATTCTCAAATACCCTCACAAACTATATTTTTCATTGCGATTTCATCCCCAACCTCTGGAAGTTATTATATCGAACGGTTTTTGTCTCAATTAAATAACACGTGACATTCTCCTTCTTTGAAAAGAAGAATTTGACCAGCTCGCTTATAAGTGAGTCATCTTTTTTATATATAATAAAAAAATCAGCTAACTACATATTATTTTTCGGCTCTACAAATTGCTAAAAGCATTGTAGAAGACTAGGGAGGACTCAAACAATTTTGTCTTTTCAAGTAAGAAGAAGGTCATATGTCGTTTAAACAAAACAAAAACCGTTCGATATAACAACTTTAGTAGGTTAAAGTATGAAATCGCAACGAAAAGTATAGTTTGTGGGGTTGAGTTGCAACGAGTTAAAGTTTGTAGAGGTATTTGAAAATAGAGTGATAGTTTGAGGGGAAAATTATAATTAACTCTTACTTAATATATATATAAGTAAAACTGTGAAAACATTTTTCATAAAATTGTGCTGCGCAATGTTTTTATTTGAGTCCAACAATATAGAGACATAATGAATATATTGTCTCATCAACTGGTAGATTCCATATTGAGCAATTATATAAATTCACTTACTATGCACAAGGCCCAACATTATCTTGAATATTTGATCTGCGAATATCATCACCAAATGACTCAGTCAAAGCACAAGCACATAACAAGCAAACATGTATAACTCTCTCAGGTCTAAGGACAACATAAGCTAATTGTGTTGAATATCATTATCTACATCAGTGATCGTTTTTAGAATGTATTCATATTTGATCTGGTTCAGTGCACATACTCTTACATTGCACTCACTCGTCTGTTTAAGGTCACCACCTCAATGACGGAGTTCATCATTCTATCTTATAGAGGCACAACGAGTGTAGACCTAGGTATATATTTTCATGTATCTCAATCTAGAACAGAGTGAGTCAACAAGTATCCAAAAAATCATACTCTCCGATTCATTAATTATTGGCCTGACTTTTCTATAATGTTGCTCGACAATATGACATCTTATGTCATTGCATGTACCCAAAATAATATACAAGTGATTAATCAATAACAATAATTATCTCATAATTATTAAAAAATGATTGATTTTGAGGCATACATCTAACAGAAATGGGTACACAACTCTTTAAAATTTCATATTCCTTTCCTAATTGGTGTGTTCATGTGTTTTCTTGGTCCCAACACCTAAGGAGTATAAACTAATATAATTAAAAGAGAACATTTTTGTTTGCTATCAACTTAAGTTTTGAGATAGTGATTTAACAATCTCTTTTGTAACAAGGTAATTTAAATTGCCATGAAGAACCCTTCTTCTCTAAAGCCTTAATTGGATTGTCATGAAGAACAGTGATGTTGGGTCGAGAAGGGTATGAAAGCTCACATATCTCTTAAACAGAAAAAGGTCAAATGATCATAACAATCAATCACCTAAACTAGCCTTAAAAGACATTTTAGTCGTTGTCTGCCACTAAAGTCCTAATGCAGTTTCGAAGATCAAGTGGGCGATTAAAGAAAAGTAAACAGCGATTATGCGTAAGAGGAAAGGAAACCCCCAATCTTTGACATAGGGCAGGATATACCTGTAAGGATAGCCATGTGGTTCCCACTTTCCACGCAATTAGTCTTTCCAAAGTAAGACGAAATCAATATATTCAATGATTCACCCAAAGTATATATAAAAAAAAAAGCTAGAGAATTCAAGACATCAAAATCCCCTATAATATCTAAGTTTTATACCACATAAAGTATGTTAAATTAATAAAAATAACAAAATCAGTAAACCTGAAGCAACTGCCATGAAGTTGGCTCTTTCTTTTTCTTTTCTTTGTTTTTTGGTAGATAGAAGTTGGCTCTTTCTGATTGTTGGGACGTACTCGTTACCATAACCGTTTGAAAATCTAAGTGCGAGCGGTCGTAGTCTTCTAGAGGACAACATTCAAAGCCCATTTTTCTGATGTGGTATTCGAAACGTGTGTGGTCTAAGGACATTCTTTTCGACCAGACCAACAAGTCAAAGTAAGGGCTAATCTTAGCCATCCAACCCAATGCGGAAAAAAAAACAATTAAATTAAAAAGTAAGGGTTAATCAGTTCCCAATTTTTGTAAGATGCCACAAATTTAAGAGGACAATAATTTACAAAAAAATTGAACAATTTAATTTGAAAGCAATAACCAGAATCTTAGAGATAAATACCAAGTTTACCATGTGACCCTTTAAGAATTCTATACGCTAGACTAATTTGATAGAATTTTATATTTAAGAAATAATCAGATAAAATGATAAATCACATGGACATATTTTATATTTATTTTTGGGTTAAATGCACCACATGCCCCTGGGGTATGCGGAAATAGTAAATATGCCCCTGAGGTAAACAAAGTTCTTTTCATACCCCTGAGGTAAACATTCAGGAGCAAATATGCCCTTCCGTTTTGTGCCGTTTGAAACACTAACGGTAAATGCTGACGTGTCAAAATTCGACACGTCAGCACCAATCACAACTCGACACCTGACATTTTTGAAGAAAAAAAAAGGGGGAGAACCCCTGAGCGGCGAAGGGTGGCCGACAGGGTGCCACCCCGGCGACGGGGGAGCCCAGATCTAGCTCCCCCGTCGCGCGATCGCCGCTCGCGCGATCGGCGCGCGCGACACGGCCGCCTCGCGGGAGCGGCGATCGCGCGACAGGGTGGCACCCTGCCGGCCACCCCTCGCGGCGGCGAAGGGATCCCTTCGCCGCTCGGGGGTTCTCTTCCTCTTTTTTCCGAAAATGCCAGGTGTCGAGTTGTGATTGGTGCTGACGTGTCGAATTTTGACACGTCAGCATTTACCGTTATTGTTTCAAACGGCACATAACGGAAGGACATATTTGCTCCTGAATTTTTACCTCAGGGGTATGAAAAGGACTTTGTTTACCTCAGGGGCATATTTGCTATTTCCGCATACCCAGGGGCATGAGGTGCATTTAACCCTTTATTTTTCTTTAAAAAGATTGAAGGATCATAGAAGTTTTGCGTATAAGATATGATCACTATGCTTTCAAAGAAATATTGTGCCTGTGTGAATGATGTACTTTTGTCTCTGTTCTATTGCGATTTAGATAATCAACGTCTATTTGGGTAGAAAAAAGAAAATCAATGTCTTTTACGGGCGGATTCTAATTGGTACGAGAATCATTTTCTGCCTCACTAATGGGGGGGCCGAGGCACGTTGTATATATGATGCAAAACAATGCTGCTGAAACCAAATTCTTATTGGAAAGGGATATTGGCAAAGTTGGGAATAGTCACCAGAATTGACAAAGACGCCGACTTCTTCACATGTCACCAGTTGTTCCTGTAGTGATCACCAGAAGTTTTGTTTGCATCTTAATATTCAATTGTTCTTTGATTGCGACATTGATTTAGAGGTAAATAGCTTTCTATTTGTTTACATGCACTGTGTGTTAATTTTTAGATATTTTATTGCAAATCCAGATTCCATCCAGATCGTACCAATCCGGATGGATAGGTAAGATTAAAATCCCACACAATCATGTGAGAGATCTTTTACGGCCAGAACAATTAATAAGAAGAATCTAATCCGACCCACTATCAGACTTCCCTCATTAATTGATGCGGCACGCCTTGGTGCTACTGGATATACTAATATTTAATCATAGACATCTATTTGTACATATTCGGATTTAATCCATATGGAAGGTCTCCAACTGTTTTTAACTTACTTAACCTATACTTAGGAGGTAGGAGCCTAGGAAGTGTGTGCATTAGATCATCCAAGATCTATCAATGAGCCTCGGTTTAGTTGGCACCTCTTCTCTATCAAAAGACTATTTTCAGGGCCAAATCCCTATAATTGTAGACCTTTAAAAAAGATCTTACAAGATCAGCCTTGATCGAATTATGTAATAACAAATAATAACTCTAGCGTATAATTTAGTGAAGATTCATGAACTTTTTTGTGGACGTACCAAAATAAGTGTAATTGTAACACGCTGTGTGAACCTAACCAAAAAGAAGCTAAACAAAGTTGTGTATCGGTAAGTATAGAGGGTAGAGTCCATCCAAGAGAGGTAACCATAGGTAAGCTCCTCAATATATATACAATTGAAGAGGAAATTGACTTGGAAATGCCGGGCGATATGGCATCCACTTCGGTCCCCACCCCAATCACAAGGAGACTGTGACCCCATACTAACCCCTCAAGTCACTACCCCTCATGACACGTGCTTCCAAACCCATCTTTGTAACCTTCTGATTATGATAATAATAATAAGCTTAGGGATATTTATTAGTAAGAGAGAGAGAGACTAAGGATTTGTGGCTTGGGATGATGCTGTTTTATAAGAAGGGGAGGGACAGTGGTACCCATCCTTCAATAATTTGTCCAAAGTCCAAACAAGGGGGAAAAAAGTGGCTTTAATGGAAAGGGCCATCCATAAGCATTACCCATTAAGTAAATATTAGAGCAAATGATTCGAAGGGATAAGAGAGGTTGAGAAGGAAAGCTGAGGTGGAGAAATTTTTACTTAGTGGTAGGGTAGGAGGCCCTTATCAACTTGTTTTAGCCTACACTCGACACCCATGGTTTGAGACTAACCACAATTCGGGTGACTTGGAGTTAAGGGAAGAAAAGAAAAGAAAATACACTTGGGACCTTATAATATTTGCATCTTTTTTGCTTTTATTTTTCTAGCACCATGATTTAAAAAAAAAAAAACCAAAAGGGTAGCCTTTGAACGTTTCAAAAATTAGAATATAAATAAATTGACTAAATATCTCGAAAAAATAAATATACGTGAATATACCTGTAGAAAAGGACAAAAGGTAGCCGAGAAATGAGCTTTATGCCATATTATACACAAAGAAAATGACCTTATATCGTTCAGTGCTTAAGAAAGGTACTGATTAGGATATCAATTTGCCCTTGAGTATTGTGATCTCCAAAAGGAGGAAGTTAACCTTTTGGAATAGTAAGAAAATCCCATTAATTGTGAGCTAAAAGATAATGACCCTAAAATATAATAGGGAAAAAACCCTAATAAGGGGTTAAGGGTCAATTGCTGAATAGTATTACTCCCGTTAAAAAAAAAGGAAAGAAAATCCACTCCAAAAACCACGTAAGACCCACAGAATACCTCTCCTTTTTCTCTCCATCTGTCCCTCTCTTTTCTTTCTCTCTTTCTTTTGTTCTCCCTCTTTACGGAGATGGGTGATGAACTGACCCTCTCCTCTCAAACTCCGTAACGGGCCCCTGCCATAAACGCCGTTACTTCCCACAAATTTGTTTATTTCAAGTCACGTGTCTTCAAAAATCGTGCTTTTTTTTGTGAGGGTTTTTGTAATGGCTTTAGAGCAGCAATTAACAAGCCTCTCTCAAAACGGTGTTGATGGCGAGACGGACGGCGTCACTAACGGCGTTGAGGCCAGGCCAGCGTCCGTTGACGGAGATAAAACGCCGAGACTTCCCCGGTGGACGAGGCAGGAGATTCTGGTGCTCATACAGGGAAAACGGGTTGCGGAGACAAGGGCGAGGAGGGGCCGGAACGCCGGCTTGCCGTTCGGTTCGGGCCAGGTGGAGCCCAAGTGGGCCTCTGTATCGTCGTACTGTAAGCGACACGGGGTGAACCGGGGACCGGTTCAGTGCCGAAAAAGGTGGAGCAATCTGGCCGGAGACTACAAGAAGATCAAGGAATGGGAGTCTCAGGTGAAGGAAGAAACGGACTCGTTCTGGGTGATGAGGAATGATTTGAGGAGGGAGAGGAAGCTGCCGGGGTTTTTTGACAAG
Source organism: Myrica gale (assembly GCA_963930655.1). Lineage (NCBI taxonomy): Eukaryota > Viridiplantae > Streptophyta > Magnoliopsida > Fagales > Myricaceae > Myrica > Myrica gale. Next base: position 6,154,826 of record OZ005606.1, on the reverse strand, counting down.
GAGGTTTATGATATCCTGGATTCCGGGTCGGCTGGGGCTCCGGAGACTCCTGGTCTTGCTTTGGCTCTTGCTCCGGCTACGGGTCCTCGTCCTGCGACTGAGGACGCGGATGAGGGGGGCGGGTTGATTGATACCGGGCGGAGCGCAGCGGAGGACGGTTTGTTCTCGGATTTCGAGCAGGAAGAATCGGGTCGGAGCCCCGAGAAGGTGGAGGCTCCTGTTCATGCTCCGATACCAATTTCAGGTAATTTGTAGTTTGAAGGCTTTTGCGTGAAAAGGGTGTATTTTTTTAGAATAATTTGTTGCTGGGTGGCGGGTGTTCTGAATTCTTAATGGTTTTGTGGAACCAATGAATTTGTGTTTGCAAAAAGTATATACCTGCGTGGCTTCTTTGAATTGTAGAAGTTCATTTTTATTGTGATTGTTCAATATCTCTGTATCTTCCTTTTGTTTATGGTTTGGGGAAGGCTCTTTTACTGGGATTAGTCCTCAGAAAGAAAGTGTGTGGTTGGGGGAGGGGGGGGGGGGGAGAAATGCTTACTCTTGGAAAAACTTTCTCTGATATTTTCACTTGTTTTCAATTGGCTTTTGTTGCACAGAGAAGCAGTATCAACCAGTACTACGAGGCTTTCAGGGTCAAGGTAAATATCCTTTTTTAGAGAGAGAGGGAGAGAGAATGTCAAAATGGTTCTCGCATTTAACAACAATGTTGACTTTGTTGAACAAACTTCGGTCCGACTCTAATTCACACTCAATTTAGGCTTCACTTGTCCAGATGTTCGGTTGAAAGGGCGCAGAGTATTTACTAATAGGATTATGTTCTAAACCGTGTGTTGTAATAAGTAACCAGAGATAGTTGCCCAGACAAAAAAAAGGTAACCAGAGATTGTTGACTATGATGATATACTGATCAGCTGAGTGAAGCATGTTATCAAACCAACAACATAAACATATTGGAAACTGAATATATAAGATATAGCGTGGATTCTAGGTTCCAAGCAGAGGCCTAATGCCCAGATGACAATCCAGGATGGGAGCTTTTACCCTGCCTGGCATGACGAACTCTTTAAATATGGCCCTGGAAAAGGTGTCTTGCTGTGGATTTATATCGTGTAATTGAAGGTTTGGTCACGTGTGAATGTGAGTTTGATAGTTTGTTTGAAGTTGGAGACTTTTACAAGTAGATGAAACCCATTACTGCGCAAGTATAACCTCCCTCCCTCTCTCTCTCTCTCTCTGGGATGGGAACTAGTAATCAGGTTTCGAACTTCCAACAGGTTTTAAGCTTCGGTTTATATGCATCTTTGGAAGTGATCACTACATCAAGGCAAGCTAGTTGATTCAGGACTAGTCTGCGTTGTGAACCTATTGCTTTTTCCAGTTGATAATCTTGTGAGATTTTAAGGATATACTTCCATGTGCTTGTACTGTGTTAAATTGTTACATTGTCGTAAGTATAGCACCATCTTGTGGATCCGAGACAATGAAATTTGTCGATTAAGCAAGAATATTCAAGAGATGCTCGAGTCTAGACAGTTGTTCTTAGTTATTTCGAATTCTATCGAAATCATAAACCCTTCATCACATGTCATCTAGCGCCATCCATCTAATCCTCAAGTCTCTTCTTTCATGCTTCGCTGGTTGCCGTCTGCTTTAGACCACATGGTTTCCTCTCTATTATAGGTGAGAGAGTACACTTTTCTGTTGTGTGGAGCTCTGCTTGCTTGTATATCCTTGTTACGTATCTGTCACAGCCCTGAACTTTTTTATGATAAGAAAACCTTATGGACACAAATGATGAGACAAACTTTGATGATAGTAGAAGAAAATATATCTTGCTCAGACTCTGTTTTCCCTGTATAGGTACAACAAATGAGAAACCGCCCCCCTCGAATCCTGAGATTGGATCCACTTCGCAAGAGGGACGGAAGCGAAGAAGGTTTGCAACAGAAGAGGATGAGGAAACAATTAGTCTGCAGAATCAGTTGGTTGGTGTACTGGAAAAAAATGGAAAATTGCTGAGCTCACAACTTGAAGCTCAGAATGCGAATTTCCAACTGGATCGAGAACAGCGGAAAGATGATGCTAGTAGTTTGATTGGTGTTCTTAATAAGCTTGCAGATGCTTTAGGAAGAATTGCAGATAAGTTGTAGCGAAAGGGGAGCCCAAACACAGTGTACATAACGAAAGTTCTCTCCACCACCCATAGAAAATAGTGGAAGCTGAGGAATTTGAGCGCACGAGATTCAATTATTTATCCCTAGATGACAATCAATATGGTATTCGTATATGCTTTTCTTGATTTTTCTTTTCTTTTCTTTATACTTTCTTTATAAATTTTCTTATTTGCCACTTCAGTGGATTATTGCTGCATTATTGATTCCATACATACAGATTATAGAAATTTCAAAGGATTACGACATTTCTGTTTATTTTCTGTTGTACACCTCCAAATTTTACATGGATTTTCCCCTTGTTGATGTTCCATTGTTGATTACAATAAGCTGCGTAAGCAAGTGTCAGATGATATCTGCTTACACAGAAACAAATGTTTACATATTAGGTGTTGTGGACAATGGGTGCAAAAAAATGGTTAACCCACAACGAATGTTAGTGTACGGGCATGGATGTGAAAACTAGGATGATAATATTAGTGATCCAAAGGACTGGAGCGAAAGGCCAAATTTATTAAAATTGGACATTAAGTTAAAAAAAACGACAACCTTCTGCCGATGATTGGCACAAAAATTAAATAATTCTACGAACTTTAAAATTTGTAAATTAATCTCGATAGTTTAAAATCCTTCACGGGTCACAAAAAGACTTAAAAGTCATAATAGATTTTAAACCTAAACTAATTTGATAGATTTTTAAAAAAATTTAGACTTATTTAATTTTGGCATAAATCAGCACGACTGTGTATTTATAACTCAAAAAAAAATACAGCCAAATTGAACCATAGTTCACATGATTTTTATCAATCTTGAAAAACGGAACCTAATAAATGGGAAATTGAACAAAAAACATCTATATACAAAAAAGCCCCCTCATAATCGCAATTGATAATCATGTAAACCCTCGAGTACAATGTATTTACATCGGTTCAATATAGAAAACTTATAATCAACAAGATCTTGGCTGGAACATGAACACATCAAGGGGCACCCAGAGCTTATATTTATCGAATAGTTAGTAAGATATGGCGAAGAACATACAAGGGAACGGATTGTACAAATGTCCTCTGGAAGACAACCATGCATACATTTGCGTAGTTGGCAAACCAGCAGTCCCTCGCGAAATATATGATTGATTGGAGGAAAAAGGAAAGTTACATGCATACAGGCAATTAATCTATAGATACGAACTGTCATGGAATGCAGCGATCTTACACACTAGTTATAGGATTTGAACCAATGACATGAGTTTTGAAACTTAACACCAAGCTAGTGGTGTCATTGATCTCATTATGCTATGATTAAAACAAGACAATCAGTTACCAAGCTTAAGTGACAAAACAGAATCCGAAAGGTAAATCTAACATGTACCATCACTCGGGCCTGTCCGGAATTTTGGATAGCCTTAAAACTCAAGGTCATCTGACCTCGGTTTTGTCCGATAGCTCCGACCAGGTTTTTGGAAACTGGCACTTCTACCTGCTGCTACATTTATTTCTGCCTCTTCCTCTTCCATGGCACTAACTTCATGTTGGGCTTCCCCAGCTGCAATTCCTACAGGAACGCCTGTTCCATGCAAGGACTGTTCGTGGTCTTCTTCCTGGTTTTGCTTTAACACCTCCTCGCCCTCACTAACTGCTTTGGCATCCCTAGCCTTTTTCTTCGGAATAAAGGTTATGGACTTTGGTAGATTGGCTGAATATTCGGCAGACTCAAACCCCGACTTTGATTGCTCTGACATTTTTACCTGACTTAGGAAGTCCATACACGCTTGAGCATTAGAATCAAAACTATACCGTGTATATCTGGAAGGATTTAGCAAATAATCTGGGACGCTAGAAGCATGGTGGGCTATCAGAGATTCATCATCCGAAACTGTAGCCTCAATCAAGGGGTCACCCAGAGACTTTTCTAATGCATCTTCTGAATCATATTTGCAACCAGGGTCAAACCTGACACGTTTCTGTGGCCTGGAAACAGCATTATTGTCCTTCCTCTTCAATATAGGCCTCAGCTGATTACAGTCTTTAGCTGCTTCAATATGCTGCCCCTTAACTTCTGAGTCATGAACATGAACAGAATCGTTCTTTTGAGTTTCAGCTTCGTCTTCGTTTAGCCTAATTATGGCAGCCACATGATTTGCGCGCATATCCTTAGTGGTGTCATGTAAGGAACTAGGAAGCACATTGTGAGCGTTCAAATAAGATCCATGATGAGTGACGTCTCCCATAAACAGGCGATCACCGGCATTTTCCCTGCCTGTAGCCACTTTGTCATATTCATCTTCCTCTTCCTGCACCAGTTCCAATAAAATAAGAGAAAAAAAAAGTTTACCTCCTTTAGCAAAGCACAAGTAATCGGAACGCAAACCTAATTCCATATAAACCATATTTCTATGTCCAGTAAGCACTCAAATTGGAACAACTATACATGACCTTTGTCCGACTGACCATGCGCACTATGGTTATCTTTTGAACTAACATAAACACAAGCTCTTGCTGTTATGTTAGGTAAGCCGAACATGTTTTCAAAACAAAGGCTCAGACCCTGGTGAGTGGAGTATGAGTAGAATGCTCGGTTCCTAAAAATGCTCAGACCCTCAATATTCAACAGGCTCAGGTAAGACTAGCTATTTCATCCATTTGAACATGTTTTCAAACTACAATCTTCATTTCCCCCCTAAATTCTCTGAGAAAGTAAGCCCGTTATCATTGCTTTAGCAGTGTTGTTATTGTGTAATTTTTAGGTCATTAACTATAACTTAAGCCTAGTGAACAATATACGAAATACATCGCTGTTGAATCCCTCTCCATATGTTGAACTATGAAGATCTCGCCGTGCTTAATAACCGTAGCCTTCTTTGTTTTTTTAAATACTAAGATCTCTAATTTAACAAAGTTTTCATAACTCTACATCTCCTTCATAAGTTCATAAAAGGATATATCTCTGTCGCACTCTCAAATTGCACCATGCATTAATTCCTCAGTTCCAACACAACATCCTTGTACGATAAGGACCCTCTAGATTTTCTGGATTTTCTAACCAACTACTTCATAAGTTTTAAGTAAATGCTTCAGAATTCAAAACCTAGAACAAAAAGAGGCTGAGATAATTCTACGAACAATATAAAATTAAATACCTCGTGGTCGAGGGTGGGGTCTAAGCCGATGGAAGATCTGATTTCCCATTCGTCTCTTTCGTCGTTGCTTCCTCTAAATGATCGATCCGACTGCTCATCGCCGCCATCTTCATCGTCAAGGTCATCGCGACCTTCTTCGAGCTCTCTACGAAGATTCCTTCGCGAATATCTCCTTTCCTTCTTCAGGAACTCATCGAATGACGACGAACACGGCATGTCCTCGCGATCATAGGTGTCCTTTTCCCGCCTCCACTCCCTTCGTTCGACCTCTTCGTCCGTGAGGGACCACATCGAAGATTCCGGAGCCAAAGATTTCGTCGAAGCAAGGGATCCAAAGACCTTCTCCACTCGACCTCGGAAACTGTCGTCCATGGACTCTGAGGACGCCATTTGAATTTGAGATTTTCCGTTTCCGTGGGGATGATCCTTTAAAGTTTAAAGGAGGCAGACGCACCACCGGTCCACCGCACCGCCTTGAGGGACATCTTACAGTTTTGCGGGCGTTGTGGTAATTTGTGGGCCACCTTTATTGGGCTTAGGAGGCTTTATCTAGAATGGGATTGGACCTCTTTTGTTTTTTATGGTTCCACAGGTTTACCTAGAATGGGCCAAACCCTTGTATCATTTTGGGCCTCATTCGTTCTGGGGTTGTTTATTCACGCCTTTGGGTATTTCGATCGGATTTAACCCAAGTCTATAATCCATTTCCTCTCTCTTCGGGAGTAGCCGTTATTTCATACTTGGATACCATGTGCAATAGGGAAAAACAAAACACCTGTTAATTTTCTAGGAAAAAAAAACATAGATCAAATTCTCTAATTTGTTTTCGAATTTGATAATATAATTTAAAGAAATATAGACACAAATCATAAGTTCTACAATATTTTATTAAAGTTGAGTCTCACATTGTTAAAGCAACGTGGGTTATTGTATGCAATGACTTATAAATAAAGTCTCTATGTAATCTCATCAAATATAAGTGAGAAAACCAAAAAATCCAGTTAGGCCTTCAACAGTGGATGTAAGTTTATGGACCGAACCACTTAAATTTGTGTCTCACTTATCTCTCATCTCTCTCTTAGTATAAATAATATTTCTTAGTATAAAATTTTTATTTCTAACATGGTATCAGAGCAAGGTTTTCATCACCAATTCGGCGACCTTTCGACCATCAGTCTGACAATCCTTTCGGCGAACGTTCGGCTTCAGTCCGGCGACCTCCCTGCGAACATCCGACGTTATTTCCCCTTAAATTATTTTTGTAAGTCCAAACTCAACGTCTGTCCACCTTGAGTTTGCCGGGAAGTATTAAAGTTGAGAGTCTCACATTGTTAAAGCAATGTGAGCTATTGTATTCAATTACTTATAAATAAAGCTTCTATTTAACCTCATCAAATATAAGTGAGAAAATCAATAAGCCTAGTTGAGCCTTCTACAGTGGATGTAGGTCTATGGATCGAACCACTTAAATTTGTATCTCACTTATCTCTCATCTCTCTCTTAGTATAAATAATTGTTCTCAATCTAATTTTTTTTTTCTAACATATTCAATGATTGTTGAATATCTCTCTTGAATTATCAAATTCAGACAACAAAGTTAAAAGAATATCAATCCAAAAATGATATAGCATAAAATTAATACTTTGATCACATTATTTTAGAATTTTAGTTACTAATTATCACTAATCATAATCGACCATCATTGTCATCCTTCCAAATCAATGGTTGATATTAATTATATATATATAATTAAATCCAATATATCGATAACCGCGTTTTCTCATCCCTTGATGCGTTTCGCATTTAAAATAATATAATCCATATTTCTATTCGAAGAGCCTGTGAATAAGAATTCGTGAATTTGATTACCTTATTATTTTACCTTATAAATCATACAATCGAATCGATACTTAACGATACCGGAGCCTGATTGCATTGACATCAAGTTTTGTAATCTCTGCCTTGGTAAGTGAGTTTACAGTCTAATTAACCATCAAATACTGTGCGGGGATTATGAGATTAAACTAAAAGTAGTAAACTGCAGGCCGGGTTAAGCGGGAATTATGAGATTAAACTAAACAAAAAAGCAACTTCTATGATCCCAGGAGGAAAAGCAAAACGAATGACTTACTTTAGTTCATCGTTTCTATGAGGTGTCCCTGTTTGTCGGTTCTTTTAAGTATCCTCTTTTCCTTTTGAACTTTCCCAATATTCTTCTCGTTTCTTTCCTAATGCCGGTTAGTTTATTGAACTCTGTACATCTACTGCTTCTTTAGTCCACAGTACTTTCGGTCTTGGCTGTCAGTTAATGCGTTGCACGTGTCTTTACTTGCGAACACGCTCTATCTTGCGTTAATTGTAATTGTCTACAGACTCTACACAGATTATAGAACAAAAATGTGCACTTCTGTTCTGTAGGTGAGGCTCTTGCCAGACGGTGGCGTATGATTGAATCCGACGTCATTTGCTATTTGCTCGTACTTGGACCACTGGGCTGATAAAAATAGAGTTTTTAGGTGGTCTTGGGCTTATCAACCCTAAAAGTTAGTTCAAGTATTGAGGTTTTCGCTCACACTTATAAACTGACCACCAACCTCTTTCACAACCGATGTGGGACAATCCCAACAATCTCCCCCTCACACATCGGGCCCTGGGTTGGGTGAAGACAACTCGTTTCTCCGATGGATTGTTGGGTCTGAGACTTGTTGGTAAACCTGGGTTCCGATACCAGTGTTAGGTGGTCTTGGATCTTCTCAACCACAAAAGCTAGCTCAAGAAGTGAGGTTTTACCCCATATTTATAAACTGACCACCAACCCCTTCCACAACCGATGTGGGACAACCCCAACATCACGAGTATCGCCTCAATTTTCATGGATGCACTGCCCACAATGAGTATCGTCTCAATTTTCATCGTTGCACTGCCCACAATTCCAGCTCTCTGGAACTGGCCGTTGTACCAAGGATTCCAAAAGCAAGATACCATGTTCTGCAAGGCCAAAATTCACCTGTACTAACAATGAATTGGAGTGCTTCATAAGTACAGTAAAAAAATTACATTTCTTTTTCTTTTTTCATTGAATTTTGATGAGGCCAAAAATCACATGTACAAACAATGAATTCAAGTGCTTCATAAGTACAGTACAAAATTACTCGAGGGTGCATCTCTTTTGGTCTCATATTTTTATGCATCTCTTTCAAATAGGTGATCCTCTTAAGATGTTTCAACATATATTCTGAATAATAATTTAGAAATCTTGCAAGATTTTATCTATGAGTTGTCGAGGTGTTTACGAAAGTTATTGGGTTCAAACTCTTTATATTATTAGGCCAACTATATATTATCCTATCAAGTTTGTCTTTAAAAAAGTTATATTCCCTTACTATATTCTAATGGAGTTCAGTTGCATATAAACACTTCGCTCAATTTGGTTGTCTTCTGTGTAGACATGTCTTGAGGTAGCCAGCTCGAGTTGTCGTTTTTATATGTGGATCAATGATCTTTCTAGTTAAGTTAGGTGGATTTAAACTTGTGCTGGCTACGTGTAGAGTGTTTTTTTTTCAATGTAACATGAAATCAACCATTAAAATTGATGGACCATTATATGACCGGTACAATCCATCAGAAACACACTAGCCCAATAGTAGTTACGCCTAAGCCCATAGGCGCCTTCAAATGTCTCATGTCTTCCCGCTTAGGTACTTTCCCTCCCAGATCTTCAGTGAGTCCTAAGGCTCACGGTATTCAAGCTCCCTTTAAAAATTCTAATCAAACTCTAATCCCTTTATATATAAATATGCAGATATTTATCTTCATATTTTTTTAAATTTTAATTTTTGAGATCTAATTTAGATAATTTAGGTATTATAGTCTTCAAATACGGTGTCGTCAATTTTCTGGTTCTAGTTCAATGGTGATTTTTGCTGTCGGAAAAAAAATATCACAAAAGAAGAGGCGCGGGGAATAAAGACACATGTATTCCCGAAAAAAAGTAAGGCGAGAGAGTACAGAAAATAAATGCAAATGCCAGCGGTCAAAAAGTGAACGACATAGGACAGTCTATAGATCTTAAAGTGTCAAAGTTAATTCTCTCATTTAATTCTTTCTCCACTTTCCATCAAATCCACAAAAGTTCTTTCCTGGTGATGTTCGTTTTGAGAAAAAATGTAGGATTTTAGAGAAGTTGTGAATTTTTATGTTGAATAGTATTTTATTGGTGTTTGTGTAAAGTGGAGAGAGAAATGATTTGATGTAATTGTTTAATAAAAAAGTATTGGAGTTATGTGAAAAAGTATATAAAGAGAAAATTTATGTTGAATAAAAAATTAAAAAGTTGTTGGAGATTGTGTAAAATGTATTGGTTTTTGTGTTTGAATTCTGAATATGTTCGGTGGTAGAATTGTGAATATACTTAGAATCCTGAAAAAATGGTGAAAACGAACATACCCCGGTTGTCTATGCAATGCAACTTATTGTTATTTAAAAAGGTGCACCTTTATGAATGTCGTTGTCATACAAAGAATACACCTTGAATTATGGTAATACTTCGTTCTTGACCCTATAAATCTTCATTCAATTTTTCTGGGAAAAAAAAATTCTTCCCACTGTCTTTGCTTAAGCAATGATATTTAATTATCTATTTATCTGGCTTAAGCAATGATGTGGCCAGGACGATAAACGAACCATGAATCATGATGGTACGGATGTTTGAATGTGAAAATTTTGGGTATTGGAGTTTGAAAAATATTATAAAGTAAAGATATGTTATGAGAGTTGGTAAAAAAGTGAAGAGAGAGAAGATTTTTAATAAATATTATAAAAATAAAAAATTATGCGATGAATTTATTATTATTAAATCTAAATAATTGAGGGCTAAAGGCCGGGGGCTCAAACAAGTCCTGAGGGCCTGGGGTAGGTGGGACAACTGTCCAGTAGATTTTAGTATGCAAGTCCAACTTATAAATTTTTATCTTTTTTTAGCTTTCGCTTTTCTTTATCACCTTTTTATGAAGATGTTTGAAGGTGAAAATTTTGAGTATTGGGGTTTGAAAAATATTATAAAGTAAAGATATGTTATGAGAGTTGGTAAAAAAGTGAAAAGAGCGAAATTTTTTAATAAATATTATAATAATAAAAAATTACGTGATAATTTTTTTATTATTAAATATAAATTTTTAGATCTAAATTATTAACCATCAAGACCTCTATATATGGAAGAAAATCAGTGATTCTACTCATGGTTGTTCATTAATATGGTAGTATGAAAAAAACAATTTCCTTTAATTTTCACCAACGGGCCAGTGACCTCCCTGTCTCGTGGTCAGGCTCAGGCAAATGAAATGGAGGGAAATCCTAAGTTTGGGCCCCCCACTTCAGAAGTGCTTAGTAGGCGTGACAGAAGCATCTCTCAGAGTGATTTGCCATCTCCACGCGCACTCGCAGAAGCAACGTCGTTGGGCAATATCTCATATCTTAGGAAAGTTATAAAATAAACTGCAGTTCTGATACTATTAGCCACGTGTATTTCGAACTCCTCCTCTCACGAGAAGCATTAAAATTTTGGGAAATTGAGGGTTTACTAATTGAGAAATTAGTATTTTAGTCTTTAGATTTTAGATTTTAGATATTTTTATTTTATTTTAGTTTTTTAATTTTTAATTTTCTTTTTTGGGATAAATATAAAATTGGTCCCTATGCTATACGTAAAAATCGATTTAGTCATTGTGATATGAAGAATATCAATTTAGTCCCTGTGATTCTATTTTCTTTTGTTATTGGTCCTCCATCAGGGACTGATTTTATCACTTTCTGAAATCACAAGGGCTAAATCGATGTTTTTCATATTACAGGGACTAAATCGATTTTTGCGTATAGCACAAGGACCAATTTTGCATTTATCCATTCTTTTTTTGATAAAAGCACTCATCCATCAGTCTGTCGTCCATATACTTAACAGAACTCTTTAACAAGTGAGCAAATTTGTACCGGTCGACCGGTATATGTTTTGAAATAGATTGGTATGTGAGCGGTTGATCGGTATATGAAGCGGTTGACCGATACAAATTTGCTGACGTGTCAGAAATCTCCGTTAAGTATATGAACGACAGACTGACGAATGTGTGCTTTTATCAAAAAAAGAAAACTCAAGGACTAAAAAATTGAAATTTGGAAGTAAATGACTAAAATTAAAAAATACCCAAAATTTAAGGACTAAACTGTTAATTTTCCTTACTAATATTTGATGCGCTTACATTTGTCCTATTAAACTATCTTAACATGGATTTTTATAGTCGTGCAAATGATACAAATTACAACAATCTTCATCCAGATAATACAAAATTATACGATTCATCTGATTTTAGTCTATATACATATAACATTCATAAGTTTAATCCAAATGTATCTTATAGATAAAATTATTACTATTTTATGAAGATAATGGTATTAAAAATTTAAGATTTATCCAACAAAAATTCAAACTTCTGGATTTGGTTTAATTACGTAACATCAAGAGTCTTATAATATTTAGCATGTATTGTTAGCATAAAAAAAATTCTACTACAAATAATAATATGAGTCAGCAATCCTTTCCCTCGGCCGTTCCGTTAGCCTCTTCTCACAACAAAATAAGCCATCAGTTTCTGGCATTCTGCTTATCATTTCAGGACACGCGCCAGATAGGCCGGTGGTAAGGCTGGTCTTCCTTGTTTCTCACCAGTCACCACCCTCCAAAAGGCAATGCCTGTCAGAGACTCAAAGAGTGAGTTTTTCTGCACGAAAAGAAAAAAAGAAGAAGAAGAAGGGTCTGTCTTCCAAGATACTGAAACGGCACCGTTCTGGATATAAAAGAAAAAGGTAGAAAACAAGTATTTTTTTTCTCATTAAACAAACAAAACCATAATAACAACCGAACTACACCATAGCAGAGTCACAAGACAGAATATAAAAAGGAACGCTACAGGAATCAAAAGAGCCCGACAAATTGAAACGAGCAGCCCATTCAGCCAGAAGATGAGCTTGTTGGTTAAGCTTCCGGGGGACCCAATGAAGAGCCCATTGAGACTGAGCTTTGAAAGTCGTACGTAGGGACCCGATCATGTCCTCAATTTTCCAGCATGGGGGTAGATCAAAATGAGCCAAATCGTCACAGAGAAACTTACAGTCAGATTCAAATAAAACACGAGACCAACGATGTTGCAAAGCCAATTCCACCGCACGGACAGCCGCGAAACATTCACCCACTAATGGGTCCGTAGCCTGAAGTCGCTCCATGTACGCAGTACAGAGAGAGCCAGAAGAGTCTCGACACGAGACAGCTACGTACGATCCATGTTGACGTACTGCTACGTCAAAGTTGATCTTCATCCAACCGTCCTCAGGGGGAGTCCAGTGAAGAAACAAATCAGGAGCCCGGAGGAGCCACGCAGACCGATGTTCAGAAAAACGTCGTTTGAGAGAGAATAACAAATCAGGAACCACAAACTCCAACCTCTCGTGAATGACTTTGTTACGTGTAAACCAGAGAATATCCATAATAAGGGCTGCATTCAACACCAGAGAATGAAAATCGGAGGTGCTGAGACCAAGCGAAGACTCAGCAGAGAGCAGGAACTGTATCCAAGCCGCTGGAGAAGTAGCAGGGATGCAAGATAAATCTAAAGGCCAGGCTGAAGAACGCCACAAGATTCGCACTACCAGACAACCATGAAAAAGGTGGAGAATAGAATCTGTGAAATTGCCACAGAGAGCACAAACGGGGTGGGCATCCATAGTAGTGGGCAGAAAGGAGGGAACCCCCACCGATAAAGCTTCAGTAGCGACGCGCCAGAGAAATAACTTGAGTCTATCCTGCAAAGGGAGCCGCCATAAAGTTTTCCAATTGTGATCGGTGAGGACCGAAGGAGATGACCCACGAGTCTCTTGGGCAAGCAGAACAGCACCTTTTACTGAGAAAACACCCCTCGGATCAGGGGTCCAAATAATGAGATCCAGATGATTGGGAGAAGGGGGAGCCATTGCAAGGATGTGGGAGACGGTACCGGCCTCAAACAAAGACTCAAGCAAAGACCTATTCCAATCCCCTGTACCATAATCCACTAAGTTCGCAACCCATCTTGGGAACTCAGCAATAACAGGAGACGTGTTCAGAGTAGGACGAAACCCAACAATAGTAGGAATCCATGGGTCAGCAAAAATATCAATAGAGGAGCCATTACGAGGTAAAAAACAAGCAGATGCACGAAGGGAGCCGAGTACACGGCTAACACCCTGCCAAATAACAGAGGAGCCAGCTTTAGCCCCAGCCTCCAAAAGAGAGGAGTGGGGATAGTATTTAGCCTTCATGACACGAGCCCACGTTGTCTCAGGGGTCAAAAGAAGCTTCCAACCCAGTTTCTGAATGAAGGCCCGATTAATTTCTGTCATTTGCCGAATACCAAGCCCACCCAACGCTTTGGGCTGGCATATGGAGGACCAGCTCTTAGGCGTATAATTGCGAGACTTATTCGTGGGGAAACCCCACCAGAAGTCCTTAAGACAGCGATCCACATCTCTACACCAACCAACAGGAAGAAGGAGAGATTGCATGTAATATTGAGGGAGAGAGGTGGCGACAGATTTGATAAGAACAGTACGACTAGCCTGGGACAAGGTCTTAGATTTCCACCCCGCAAGTTTCTGATGCACTCGTTCCTTAAGGCCAGCAAAATGACGGGTTTTGTTCTTCCCCCAAAAGATCGGAAGACCAAGATATTTGCTATCACAAGGCATAGACCGAAGCTGAAGCATATTGCATAGAGCCGTGACAACCTGGGGATGAGTATTGGGGCTAAAAAAAATGGAGGACTTCCGACGATTAATAAGTTGTCCGGACCAGCGGCAGTAGGATGATAATATTTCATCAACTTCACGAGCCTCCCGTATGTTTGCACGACAAAACACCATTAAGTCGTCTGCAAAAAGAAGATGAGTGACCGGAGGGGCACCCCGAGCTGCCGCAATACCATGGAGAGTACCATACTCCATTTCCCTTTGAAATAGCCGTGAAAGAACCTCCGAAGCCAGGATGAAGAGAAATGGGGACAAGGGATCGCCTTGTCTAAGTCCCCGTCCAGGAGTGATAAAACCATGAGGGCTGCCGTTAATCAAGAGAGAGTAAGTCACGGTCGAAATACACTGATGTATAAGTTGAATCCAGCGAGCACTGAAGCCGAAACACTTAAGAACATGAAGCACAAACTTCCACTCCAGGCGATCGTAGGCTTGGGCCATATCAAGTTTTACAGCCATCAAACCACTCTTGCCTGACTTACGGTGCATTGAGTGAAAGATTTCGGCGGCACAAATCGAATTATCTTGAATAACGCGTCCCGGTACAAAAGCCGATTGGTTGGAGGAAATGAGCTTGGGGAGTAAAACTTTCAGGCGGTCAGCTAATAGTTTAGAAATCACTTTATAACTCACGTTACACAGACTAATAGGTCTGAAATGCTCAACAACATCCGGGTTAGAGATCTTAGGGATTAAAGCTACGAACGTGTGGTTGAGTTGTTTAAGAAGGAAACCAGAGGAGAAAAAGCTCTTTACCATTTTGGTGACCGTCGGAGCCACAGTGGCCCAGTAGTGTTGGTAAAAAGAAGCTGTCATGCCATCTGGTCCTGGAGACTTAGCGGAGCCCAGACTCTTCACAGTACAGTGGATTTCAGCGTCAGTGGGGATGGCACAGAGAGAAACGTTGTCCGCATCAGACACCCGCGGGTGGATAAGTTCTTCAACCATGCATGCTAGTTCGGGATCCTGAGATGAGTAAAGAGAAGAAAAATGGGAGGTCAGCAAACTCTCGATTGCCTCACGATCCGTATGCCAATGACCGCTTGCATCTTTTAACGTCTGAATGTCATTCCGTCGACGACGGATGATGGTTGACACGTGAAAGAAACGTGTATTCAGATCGGTCGTGGTCAGCCATTGGTTACGAGATTTGGATTTCCAGAGACTTTCTTCCTTCCGAAGAGCATCGTGAAAGGCCGATCGAACAAGAGAAGCTTCTTCTTCCCCCTTTTCAGAGGGAGGTTGGGTCTCCAGATAGCTTAACCGGTCGTGAAGTTGTCGTACAATAGCAGACAGATGGCCGACAGTCTCTCTGTTCCATTTCAAAAGAGCACGTTTCGTAGCCACAAGTTTGCGGGTAAGTTGAAAAGCAGGGGAACCCTGATGCCATGAAGCCCAAGCCTTCGAAATGATCCCTCTACTGGCTGGTTCTTTGAGCCAAAACTGCTCAAACCGGAATGGTTTTGGACCGGAAAAAGGACTTCCCAACGTTTGAAGCATGATAGGGCAATGATCAGACGTAATTCGAGGTAAATGAGATAATAGAGCATGAGGGAAGAGATCAAGCCAAACAGAATTGGCGTAAGCCTTGTCAATCCGTTCCTTAATACGGTGACTGCCTTTCCGACCGTTACACCATGTAAACTGGGGTCCCACAAATCCCAGATCAAGCAAACCATGTTCCAACAAAAGAGCACTCAAACCATTCCTAGAAGACGAAGCCACTAAACGACCTCCAAATTTCTCGGCCTGCATCAAAACTGTATTGTAGTCTCCCATGATTACCCATGGATCACCATGGGACTCACCGAACCTCGATAAATCCTGCCAAAACGCATCCTTCGAAACACCAGCAGCTGGGCAATGGATAAACGACAAGACCCAAGACTGATGAGACGGGTCAGCCAGAACCTTAATACAAATCATGTGACGATGAACCAAGAGCAAGTCAAACTCAACACCTGCTCTCCAAGCCAAAATAACACCACCGCTTAGTCCTTCCGCTGGAAATTCATGAGAAAAAGGAAAACCAACACTAGCTAAAATAGACTGAGCAGAACCAGTTTTCGTCTCCACCAGACACAAACAATCCGGGTTACGGTGTCTGATGGTGGCCCGTAAGGAACGTATAGCCGCGGGGCGGGCCAGCCCCCGGCAGTTCCAGAAGATGGCTAACATTGAGGGGGTGGGGGCATGGTCTGGCCCGCCGCCTCAGCCTCAGAAGATTGGTTGCTAAACTCCACATCCATGCTTGCGGCCTCCCTCGCTACAGCCCTGTTAGGAGAAGCTGGAGGCATGCGGACATACCCACGACCACGACGAGTTTTGGAGACAACCCGTCGTGATGCCAAAGGGAGAGCTGTTACAGTAGTGAGACGCAAGAGCGAAGAGGATGTGGAAGGCAATGTGGAAGAACGAACACAAGGTCGTTTCCCTTCCTCCAGCGGCCACGGGGTGGGGCGTTTGGTACCCACAATAGGAGGAGCAGCAGACTGGATGGAAGGTTGCTTGAGGGGCTCAGAATCCTCCTCCATGGCTTCAAGGATGGGTCCCTGCAGACGCAACGGTGGTACCTCAGAGAGAACCCAGGGGGGAGAGCCCATGCAAATGACCCTGGAGGCAGAAAGAGACGGGGACACCTCGCAGTCGCTGTCAGACTGGATAAAGTGGGCCCCTAATTCCAGCCGTTGCTTTTTCTCGTGATTGAGTGTAAAGCACGGGTGCTCAACCCACGCGTCGTTGTCCGATAGTATGGAGGGTGGATGGGGGGGACAAGAGGGATCAAAAAGGGACGAGGTAGTTACGGGGAGGGAGAGACGAGTCTGTGTAGGTGGGGCAGAAAGTGTGGGGTGATGAGGGGACAACAATCTGTGGGACGGTGTGCATGGGGCCTGATAAAGCAAAGGACAGGTCTGGAAGGGTGGGACCACAAGAGCGGGATCGGAATGGGAGCTAATGATTGGCGAGGGGGTCCTGTCCGAGACACAGCTCCTAACAGGGGAGGCACGCGGAGGCTGAGAGGTCCCCGATGGGGACGAAGGAGAACTGTTAGGATAGGAGGAGGACGATTGAGATGCGAAAAATCGTGTCCTACCCAGTTCCGTCGCCTTGAGATTCTGAAGGGCCCCAGGAGGGGAGGTGGGCAAAACCTCAGCATATGAGCAGGACCGAAAGGAGTGGTCCAAACGACCACATTGTGTACACCAGTTCGAGATGCGTTCATATCGGAACTGCACCCAGAGGTCCGGCTTTCCCTCGCGAGCCATATAGACTCCAGGTATAAGCGGGTGCGTTAAATCAAGCAAGACTGCTACTCGAAGATATGCCATACCCCATACTTGTTTGCGACTATCAAAATCCACTTCCAGAACTGGACCTATCTTGGCACCATATTCCAATGCAGCAGCTCTGGTCATTTTGCCCAAGGGGAGGCCGTGGATCTGGACCCACATCGAGGTAGTGGTAAAGGACAGTTCCTGCAATGTGACGTCCACATCCCAAATGCGGAGGATCAACATGTACCCCTTAATATTCCAGGGACATTGACGAAGAACACGATCACGGAGCTGCTCTGATGGGAACGAAAAGATAAAGCTGTTGTCTGGCCCGTCAGATATCTGCAAATCCTTCACAAAACTCCAGGAGCGGAGAATAGCCTCCTTCACACCCGAGCGATTAGGAGGGAGTTCAGATAGAAGCTTACCAACCAGAAGCTTTGAAGCCTCATGCTCTGCATCAAGATGAGTAGAAGAGATGTGTGGGGAATCTGGAGGGATGGGGGAAAGATTAGAAGACAAAGAAAGACCACCAAAAAAATCACCGACGACAGATGCATCGGAGGAAAAGGCCATAGAGAAGGGACAAGGACGCAAGAGGCACAGAAACCGGAGAGGGAGAAGAGAGAGGGGAGCAGGAAAAATGAAGGCGACTGGCAGAAGGACAAAGAAATAAGAAAGCGAAACCAGGAAAGAGAAAAGAATAAAGGGAAAGCAGGGAAAAGGTGAGGGAGGTGCACAGAGGAAGAGGAGAGGAGGTGGGAAGACGGATGGTGGGGGGGAGGTAAAGGGAGGAAAGGAAAGATAGGGGAGGGAGCCGGCAAAAAGCGGCGGAAAGGAGTACAGGGCTCCAGAGAGCTCTCAAAGAAGAGAGCGGCTACCTACATGTACCTCTAGGTAGAAAACAAGTAAAATACAAAAGAATAAGAGAGAGAAACGAAAGTGAAGGGGGGAGGATAAAATACAGAAAAAGGGCTCTCTCTGCGTGTTTCACTTTTGTCTATGCCTGTGTCTGTGTCACGCACATGCTTTACAACATTTTCAGGTTGATGAGGAATTTCCTAATCGATTCTCAATAAGCACTACCTCAAATGTGCCGCTAATTCGACGTCCATGTTTTTTTACCTGCCCTTCCTAGGGTTTCTTATTCTGGTCATCTTCTTGCCTTCGCTTCTAGGGTTCTGAAACCAAAAGCTAAAATTAAGAAAAACAAGAAAGGAAAAAAACAGTAAAAGAGGAATTTGGAGCTCCCAAAGCTTCTTTTCTCCTCAGGGTCAGTGGCTGTGAAATTCGTGTAAATCAAGCTCATGTATGTCTCAGGGCTGTAATTTCAAGTGCTGGAGGTGATTCATTTTTATGTGCCATTCCATTTTTTCCGTTTTGGTTGAACGGCGATCAAGATGGGAGTGAAATGCGAGATCTTGCTCGGCTTTGAGCTGCTTCGTGGTGTTTATAAGATTTGATCGGAGAAGATCGAGCTTTGGATGTGATGATATATTGATAATTTGCACCAAGAAGAGCAAGAACCGTAGTCTCCAAAATGCATTTCGCAAAGCTAGACGACTCTCCAATGTTTCGCAAGCAGGTTCTCTCTCTCTTCTGTCCCCCTGGTTCCCTCCCCATTCTATTGCATGTTCAACTGAATAATCTCGAATCGAACAATTGCTGAGAGAACATCTCAATGCTCTGTATGTTTGATGTGAAATTTTAGCTGACCAAATTAAACTTTGGGAATTTTCATTAATTGGAGGATACTTTTTTTTTATAAGTATTAATTGGAGGATACTTGTACACATATGGTTAAGAGTTCGAAGTTTTAAGGAAACTTTTATTTGCATTCATATTGCGAAGAGTTTAGAGTTTCAAGGAAAGTTTTATTGATTAGACAGGTATGAGTAAGATAAGAATTACTGTTGTAGAGTTTGTGGTTGTCTTGATTGTCACAGCCCATAAATGCTAACTTGGAACAGTTTTGTGAAAAATTTGATGTTCAATTTATCGGGTGTGAAGTTTATAATTATTTGTTCTTGCGCTTAGAATTAGAGGTTATTTTTAACAAACTTTTGCTGCTCTGGACCCTATTAAGGGCCTATATATAAGTCATACAACTTCATCTCTGAAGCTTCAATTACTATGATTGGTCCTTGAGTCGGTTAATTTCCTTGAACAGTTTTCTTTGTTGACAACTTGGTCTAAGTATTGAGGCTGATCCATGTAGTTAACAGTAAGGTTTAGTTTAATCGAGTTGAGTCGTGTGGGGTTTTGACACAATCACGATTGTATTTTGAGACTGAAGCAAAAGACCACGCACAATTGTTGTTGTGGCATCTCTCCTGTTTGCATTGTTCCACACTCAAAGGAAATTGCTAATGGGTGCTGAACACGTCCAATGGTAATTATTTATGCCGACTGACATAATAGCCATGCCAGGTGTGGATAACATATCTGTATCAACTGACTTCCTTTATCTATGATTGAAATTATTTGATGGGTGTTATTGCATTCATGTTGATACACTGCTGCTGTGAATAATATGACTAATTGATGATCTCTTGGTTAACAGATACAAAGTTTGGAGGAAAGCGCGGAATCCTTAAGGGAGAGAAGTTTAAAGTTTTACAAAGGATGTCGAAAATATACGTATGTATACATCTAATCCTTTTTTATCCCTCAGTAATTTTTAATTTGACATCTCTTTTATGCTGAATTACAATCTTGACGATTTAGAGGAGAATCTTTACAGTGATTTTATATGGCACCATGAAAATAAGTTTTGTTATATGGTTGCTAAAGTTGACCTTCATTGGTGGTTATTTGTTTCATAAAAATCTTTCTTTGTAATCTTATGGACTTCGGACTCTGGAGGGATTTTAATTACTAGGATTTGGGTGAACTTTAATTGCATCTGTTTTTCCACGCACAGTGAAGGACTTGGGGAGGGATATGATGGGGACATTGCTTTTGCGAGTGCACTAGAATCATTTGGTGGAGGGCATAATGATCCCATTAGTTTGGCTTTTGGAGGTATGCCAATTTTCTTGTGCTGAAGTTATTTATCTTCTTTGGTTCCTACATGTTAATTCCCATCTGTTGGGTACCAAATTATTTCTCTTGATTCTTTTGACAATGCTTGTACTTTATGAGTGGAATATGCATGGAATTTGTGGCTGGTGTTTACTTTTTTATATAGAAGGGAATTTCTTTCTGCTTCTACAGGACCAGTTATGACCAAATTTACGATTGCATTGAGAGAAATTGGGACATACAAAGAAGTTCTTCGATCCCAGGTAAAAGTTGTGAATCATTATCTCAGAACCTGTAGTTTCTTGGATCTGTTGCTCCATTGTGGTTCCTTTGCCGTTGAATGAAACCAATATTGCTTGGACTGCCTTTGCAAGAATACAAGTTGAATTGTGTTTCTTAAGAAACTCCAATCCTGGCTCCTGTACTTGCTTCTTGATTTGTTTTTTACTCAAAGAAGTTGGCTCATCTTCTCCTCTTGTTCTATCTTTTTATTTATTTTTAATAATTTTTTACTTGAGGAGAGCTAACTGAACCTCACAATGTTAGAAGTGCTTACCTGCTGGCTCGTCTCGTCAATTGTTTTCTCATACTCCAAGAAAGTTGGAGACAATCTGAAGAGAGGTGTCAAATATGATGCGTGGTTAAAATGTATTTGTTCTACCCTCCTTTCTTGTTTTGTTGGTTGAACTTGTGTGATGAGTTTGTATTCTTAACTTGGGCAAGTTTTGAGGTCTTGACCTTTTAATATAGAAAACATTGAACATGAAAAAATCTGGTGGATACACAATTACCATTTATTTACTAATCTCAGACCACCTGATATCTTGCTTAAATATTTGCAAACTCTTTTGGAGGTCCATTTTTCCAGAGATTTTGACTCTCTCTGGGTTTTCCCTTCAATAAATTGTTTGTTGCATATTCTTTTGGTTGATAAGAAGATTTTTTGCCTTTCTTCTTTGCTAATTAAAAATTTGATTGTTTTTCCCCTCAGGTTGAACATATGCTAAATGATAGATTGCTGCAGTTTGTCAACATTGATTTGCATGAGGTCAAGGTACTGTGGACTGCTCAACTTTTATTGGGTATTAAATATATTTACTTGGATTCGCCTTCATGGGCTATCTATGGTATGTGGTATTAGATTGAAGTTTAGTAACCGCGACAGAACTTTAATGTTTAATTTCAGTTTCATATTACCTAGTCAGTTTGCTTTTTATTGGAAGGGCCTTAATCTGCCTGATGCTTCCACCACTTCCATTTGGCCTGCGATTATATCTCCTCTGGGAGCGCCCAGGGGGGACGATGACTGGCTCAAGATGTCTCATTTTTCCTTATAACGATAGAAGGGCAGAAAAGAGGTCATGAAAGCTGACTTGAAACGTTCAAAGTTTTTTCTGTTCTTTTATGAATAAGCTTGACTGCAATGGCTGCTGTTTGACAGCTCGTGCTCTTATTCATAGATGCATACATGCACATATCTCCATTTTTTTTGTTGAGATGAAACTATTTGGGTCTTACATCAATCAAGAAACCCTTTGTCCGTCCAGAGAATGTCTCTTGTTTTTCTGAGAACCATTTTTCCTTATTATATCGTTATTATAAGTGATACGCAGAATGAGATCCGATTTCCCTCTCTAGCATATAAGAGTTTATTATCGTAAGATTTCCTGGTGTGTCAGTTGTATCAAACTGGGAATTTCAGCACTGCTTTTTAGTGCTGTTGTTGCAAAGTCAGTTTTAAGGTATCTTGAATTTGTGCAGGAAGCACGGAAGCGTTTTGACAAGGCTAGTATGGTTTATGACCAGGTGCACCCCGTCTTAAATTTGTACTGATTTTGTTATATTAGTTGATGCCATCTGCATGCATCTCAGGAAAATGTCATCATGGTTACCATTCCATCACTAAAATGAGTATTTGTTCAAGTACTTTAGGTTGGTCGAAACTGAATTTCCACTCGTGTAACCCAGAACCCTTGTGTATTGGTCTTCCTTTATGTTCATACTCTTGAGGAATGAGGCTTACAGTTTGTAATTTATAGATGTGTTTTTTTAATCTTACTCTTGCATCTTGAATTTGCAGCCGCTTTCCTAACTTTTGTTGCTACTGATGAACAACTCTGGATCTTGCATATTTATACAGCAACAAATGCCTACACCAGCCGTCTTTGCATAATTTGACCATTGTTTTGGATATTCTATGATGTTTTGGGGTCCATACTATTATAATACGAATATGGAGAAATGTATTTATTTTGTTACATTTCTCATAATGCCACAGGCTCGTGAAAAATTTCTATCACTGCGGAAAGGCACAAAGAGTGATGTAGCAACTCTTTTAGAGGAGGTATCATTCTCTATTTATTCTTAGTGTATCTATCGGCATATTCTTATCCAAATAATTGTCATAGTTCTGGAAAGCTTCCATTTTTTTGATTCTATTATGGTTTTGAGAAACCCCAGGAGCTTCATAATGCAAGGTCTACATTTGAGCAAGCTCGCTTTAATTTGGTGAGTAGATTTATTGGTTCTTTATGTTCTGCTACAAATGAATGTTTCTGTGACCTCTGAAATGTTAGTACTTGTGTATGATAGTGATACCTGGGCTTCAATAATTTTGGCCACTCTGTCCAGGTTACTGCACTTTCTGATGTTGAAGCAAAAAAGAGGTTTGAATTTTTGGAAGCAGTCAGTGGGACAATGGATGCACATCTTCGTTACTTCAAACAGGTAGAGGATATGGCCGGAACTCTCTGCCCTTTTCACATGTTTTATCATACATACCTACACTTATCTTTAGAATTTGTCTCTACATATAGGGATATGAGTTGTTGCACCAAATGGAGCCATACATTAATCAGGTTTGATTTTTATCTTGGCATTCATATTGGAAGCAAATATGTTATCATCTATGTTACAGGCTGTTGAAAACAATAATTGTAGTTTGGTCATTTTTCCTTGATCTGCTTCTATGGTTAGTATTTTTTTAACAATTTGATGGTTGAGGGGATGCACATCATTGAAAAATAGCTGGTGCTGTCTTAGCAAAATTGTATTAGCATATCTAGGGATTGCCCATAATAAAAGAACTTAACACTGTAGATGTTGATGCACCAAGGCCATTTGAATCTGCCTTTAGGAGGAGCACAATGACAAGAAAATTTTACATGGCCAGCCCAAGATAAAGGGGATTGGACTAGGATTGATAAGCTGAGAGAAACCTTACATCTCTCAAGTTGACTATTGTGTGTAGGTCTGCGACTCATCAACTTTTTATTGTTGTTTTGCAGGTCTTGACCTATGCACAACAGTCAAGAGAAAGGTCTAACTATGAGCAGGCTGCTCTTAATGAAAGGATGCAAGATTATAAAAGGCAGGTGGATCGAGAGAGTAGATGGTCTTCCAATGGTACGAATGGATCTCCTAATGGCGATGGTATACAAGCCATTGGTAGAAGTTCGCACAAAATGATAGAGGCAGTTATGCAGTCTGCTGCAAAGGGAAAGGTTCATATTTTCTAACTTATGAACAAACTCTATCTATAAGTCCACCTTTGTCTTTCAAATGAGATGATCTCATCTTTCTAGCTGTTGTGCCTATACATGCCTAATACTGTGAGTATCTTGCTCAGGTTCAAACCATTCGACAAGGTTATCTCTCAAAGCGCTCTTCAAGCCTACGGGGAGACTGGAAAAGAAGGTTTTTTGTTCTAGATAGCCGAGGAATGCTGTATTACTATCGTAAACAGTGCAGCAAACCATCTGTAAGTATTTTGTTTATTGTTTTAGTTATTTGGCATATGACTTCAAGCCTGTGCTTGGCATCAACTTTTGCCATTTACTCCTTGTGTTTGGTTATATCTTTTAGGGTTCTAGCAGTCAACATTCTGGTCAGAGAAATAGTTCTGAGCTTGGGTCTGGACTGCTGAGTCGGTGGCTTTCCTCTCACTATCATGGTGGTGGAGTACACGATGAGAAATCTGTTGCTCATCATACAGTGAACCTGCTTACATCAACAATCAAAGTTGATGCTGACCAGTCAGATCTTAGGTTTTGCTTCAGGATCATTTCACCAACAAAGAATTACACTTTGCAGGTTTGACTTGAGGGGTAGCATGTCTTTGTGGCTTTAGGTTTTCTTTTATTAACTTCATACTTTTGGAAACAAACTTCTTGCTTCTTGATTCTGACAATGGGATGGTTTACTGTTGAGGGTTAAGAGATAATACATCCTCAATAACGTTTATTTATGCTTGTCAGCGCAGGCAGAGAGTGCAATGGACCAAATGGATTGGATTGAAAAGATCACAGGAGTCATAGCTTCATTACTTAGTTCTCAAGCTCCTGAGAGGGTAATTTTTTTTCAAAAAAATTCATGATTGTGACGAACTATAGTCATGATTATGTTGATGATTGAAGGTTCCACCATGTTACAGTGCCTACCTGCTAGTCCCATGGGAAGTGGTCATCATCGTTCAGCCAGTGAGAGCAGTTCGTTTGAAAGCTCTGACGTTGATCACTGTGCAGTTGAAGAATATACATCTGATAGGAGCCTTGCAACAACACATCACGAACGCCCACTACGGAGTATGCAATCACAACGGTCCTGTGTGAAAATCGAGAAGCCAATCGACGTATTGCGGAAAGTGTGTGGTAATGATAGATGTGCTGATTGTGGTGGCCCCGAACCAGATTGGGCATCATTAAATCTCGGCGTTCTTGTTTGTATTGAATGTTCTGGTGTTCATCGAAATCTTGGGGTACACATATCAAAGGTAAATTAGAGTAGTTCAAATACTTGCCCTTTATCATGCTCCCTCTATGAGTCATGCTTGCTTCTTGGACAAAATATGTGAAATTGACCGAAGTTTCTTTATGTTTGAAGAATGTTGAAAGGATGCTCAATTATGAAGATAGAAGTAAAATGTAAATGTATATGAGTTATCAATTGGGGCTCGTTCAAAATCTTTATGTGCTTGCTCAAAAAATAGACCAACTTCCTTTATCATTTATTCACAGAAGGTTATGGAGATCCACAACATTGAGGCAACAGGGGCCATAGAGGAATAGTTTTTTACCTTAGTGTCTTATGTTTCCTAAATATTTATATACTAATTGGGGTCCACAAGTATTTGTGTCCCTGAAGAATAAGTTTAGTGTTATCGAAATCTATGCCTCCCTTCTCTTTTCCCTTCTCCCCCATCTGTATCCTTGCAAACATAGTGTTAGAATTCCTGTACTCTGTATTTCTGGTTACTGTTGGATAAGCTTCTGTCCGTGAGTAGCTTTCTGATGTGACCTCATTTAGGCACCTTTTGGTCTTCTGTTGACTGCTATTGCAGGTAAGGTCTCTTACGCTGGATGTCAAAGTGTGGGATCCCTTTGTTATAAGTTTATTTCAGTCTCTAGGAAACACCTTTGCCAACTCAGTCTGGGAGGAACTATTGCAATCAAGAAGTGCCTTTCAGCTTGATCTCGTACCCTCGGGGTAAGGAATCTGCAGAAGGGTTGAAATAATATTTTTAGGAAAAATACACTCCCCCCGGGACTATTGGGATTCTGACACTTTGCACCAAGACCATCAATTTCGTTACATTTCACCCCACAACTACCAACCGTTTACACTTTGCATTCCTAACTGTTAATTTGGACGAAAATTGCTATTTTGGTTCAGTGAAATAATGAATTTACCCCATACAAAAGATCATTATAAAAAAATTCTGAGGGTAAAATCGTCATTGCAATGAACCATAATAGCAATTTCCGTCCAAATTAACGGTTAGGAATTCAAAGTGTAAACGATTGGAGTTGATGGGCGAAATGTAACGAAATTGATGGTCTAGGGTGTAAAGTGTCAGAACCCCAATAGTCGGGGGGCGAAATGTGTATTTCCCAAGATTTTTTCATTTCAACAGATCTTTATTTTTTGTTGCTCTTGCTAACATTTGCTCTTTATTCTGTTTGTGAAGGCTATACAAGTCTGATAAATCACAGTTGATTTTTATCAGTAAACCTAGTCATGCTGATTCCATATCAGTGAAAGAAAAGTTTATCCATGCAAAGGTGTGACGCTATTATTTAATTTAATTCAGTCTCTTGCACCTGATTGTGTTGCTTTTCTCGCAAAAGTCAGATAATTACATCTTAATCATAAGTTGCAGAAACAAATTTTCCACTGTGATAGCAATGCATGCGTGACTAGTTGTAGATATCTCATCTATCATAACATTTTTTTTGTTTCTCATATTTATGTCCTTATTTAGCAGCTTTTGCTAGAGAACTCATTTAAAAAATGTACTCCAACTAACTGTTGACCTCTTTGAACTGGATAGGTAGGGAAATAGTTTGGATCGTTTGTTAGCTCATAAGATGTTTGCAAGAGTGGTATTACCCCTGCTTGTATTTTGGTTGCTAAAAATCAATGGGCTTGAGATGGAACCTATCTATACAAAGTAATAGCTACAGATAAGTACTGAATTGCAGAAGTAAATCAGTGTGTTGATTCCAAATGATCCTAATCTGATTTATTAGCAGTTCGCGGAGTTAAGGACCCTGGTATTGTTCCGTTGTGGATTTTGAGTTTGTGGATGGGTGGGTTGCAGAGAGAGAGAGAGAGAGAGAGAGAGAGAGTTAATTAGAGCAGTCATAAACAGAGAAAAAAAAAACTCAGCTTGATGAGTGATAATCCAAACAAAAGGAACTCAAAATACATATTGCATGTGGTTTGTATCTCTGGATATCTCTCAGCAGTATCCTAGATGCAGTGGATATGTGGAACTTCTAAATGTCTCTTTTGTATGAATTACTAATCGTATGCAAGTCATATGCTACTTCTTCTTGCCACCCCCCCCCCCCCCAAAAAAAACTCTCTAGAGGCGCCATATATGCCGATACTGCTGTAGAAGTGTGTAAGTGATGTACGTTTCTTTGGATCACAGTATGCAGAAAAGCTTTTTGTTCGCAAGCCAAAAGATAATCAATATCCTAATTTAGTGGCACAACAAATCTGGGAGGGTGTGCGTGCCAATGACAAGAAAGCTGTATACCGTCACATTGTTAATTCTGAAGTAGATGTGAATGCTGTGTACGAGCAAACTGCTTGTGGCTCTTCTTTAACCCTTGCCAAAGTGATGTTAATGCCTGAGCAGACAAACCATGACCACAGCTCTAGTGGCTTAGCAGGGGATTCATTGGAGAGGTCCTCCACGAGCTCTATAAACCTGGGGGCGGGCACAAGTGAAAGCCAGAGCTTGGAGGATCTGGATGGGTGCACCCTGCTTCACCTGGCTTGTGAAACTGCAGACATAGACATGATAGAACTCCTTCTACAGTACGGCGCAAATATAAATGCTACTGATTCAAGAGGTCAAACGCCACTCCATCGCTGCCTTTTAAGAGGCAGAACCACATCTGTGAAGTTGCTTCTTATAAGGTGACTTTATGACCTTGATTTTACCTTTTCTTTTGTTGTTTTTGTTTTTGGTTGGTGGCTGATAATCATTCCCATAATTACAGTATTCTTTTGGGTTGGCAAACTATTTGTTTTAGAAATTGTACATAGAAGTTATTCTTCTAGCTCAGATGGTGTGATTTTTGTTTTCAATGT
Organism: Myrica gale; assembly: GCA_963930655.1. Classification (NCBI taxonomy): domain Eukaryota; kingdom Viridiplantae; phylum Streptophyta; class Magnoliopsida; order Fagales; family Myricaceae; genus Myrica; species Myrica gale. The sequence continues at coordinate 6,126,783 of OZ005606.1, read as the reverse complement.
TTTGGTTTATATAATCTCTTATCACTTTCTTACCATATTTTGTGAACAACTTATAGAATAGTGCTGAAGGGTTTCCAATGCATTTGCAGGGGAGCTGACCCTCGGGCTGTGGATGGGGAAGGGAAAAACCCTTTTGAGCTAGCAGTAGAGTCAAACTTTGATGATAGTGAAATCCTTGCTTTGTTATCAGACTCAAATGGATGAGATTCTTGAACAATAAATTACTGAAGGCCAGATACATCAGAGCTGGGTAGTCTAGAGAAGATATGACGGTATTGCGTTCTGTGTAATTATATCTCGTAGGATTTGATAGCTGGTTCCCCATTGAAAGATATTTCACCAATGCTTTTTGATGATTTAGAGAAGTGCAAGGTTGGCATGCCTGCCCCATGGGATTCTGTGGAAATCAATCCCTGGGTTTGTAATTTATGATGGCGCCTTTGGTCAGAGTCTGAGAGCACTGGTAGTGGTAGCTTTCATCCGAGGCCTTTGTATTGTTATGTAAGTTTTGGTTATTTGGTTTGTTTACTTCCTCTTTGGTGAAGCTGTGATGATTCAAATTACCAAAAAGAAAAAGGAGCTACGATGATGTAGTTTAGGGCATTGTGTATTTGTACATTGGTTTCATTTAGTGAAGCTTTGTTGTGGTTGTAACTCTTTGGATGCACAGATGTTACTTTTGAACGGGGTTTGGAACAATGCTGCATGTCTTTTGGCTACAGGTATGTGGGTCAAGTAGAAAAGCTGCGCCGGGCATACAGTTATGCGTTCTTATGATAAAATGGCATTTGGGGAGGACTGCAATTCATCAACTACGCATTTACATGATTGTTTTTAGCTGCATACGTACATTTCAACTAGTAAATTTTGAAGACTAGTTATTGTCGATCCTATGCAAAAATAACACAATGATTAGACACGCACCATTCAACACTAGTTGTGGGAAAAGATCCTGTCCTCCTGAGGATTTTATATCATATGGTAATATGATGATTTTATTTCTGGTTCGAATTGTGGTGTTAATAAAAAGAAAGATATATATAATATTTTCATAATAGAGATAAATACAATTTTTCACTTGTCAATTTTTTGGCTTGTGATTGCAAGGGGATTAACTTAAAAGGACGCCTTTAGGGGGTGAATGTAAAATTGCATGTCAAATATTCGGGTCCAATGTATCAGAAGTTTCAAAGTTCATGTGAAATCTCTGTTTCAAAATTCCAAGTTTGGATTGCAATGTGTTAGAATTTGAGGATGAAATGTCCTGTTTATCCTTAGTGCATTCTTTTCATCCCTAACAATCAGGGTTAAAAATGTTCTTGTAAACTGAACGGTGGTATGCTCGAGTCAGATTTTGGCTGAATAGCTTCCTTGCCCCGTGCAAATAAGGCGGTTCTTCTCTGGCTTTAAATGTATGATAGCCTTTGTCTGGACTCTAGGAGGTTGCTATTCAAGTGCTTCACTCACCTGCTATGTTTCGCTAAGGTTTCATATTGCCTTGATCCTAAATGAAAGTGAGGATTTAATAAACTGACTACCTACGTTTCTCCCCCAGGGTGTTTTTACTCTTTTTTTCTGAACAAAAAATTAATGAGGAAGAGATTAGTACTCACATTGCTAGTGGACACTTTTATGCGTTGGGATTCTGACAGCAGGGAGTTCAGTAGTTGTATTACCGCACAAAAGAAACCACATACGTACGTGACTTATGAAAAGTAATATGGACAATCGGTTTTTTTATAATTGTGGAGGGAGGATGACATTCCTCTAGAACACCAGCAAGAACAGGGAAAAAGAAGTAAAGTTTATCTGGGATGGGCGTGGGTCCCGACGTCATAATACGGTAAGACAGTAAAAAGTGTGGAGAATAAGGCAAGCACCGTCCGTGAGCCTCGAGGTGATTGTGAAGGGACGGGGTCTGCTGCAGTTCGGCTGCCGGGTGTGGGTCCCGAGCGGGCCCAAACCTCTCCCACACAAAGCGCAGCAAATTTGCTGCAGTTCACTGCAGCAGACCCGCGCTCCGATTGTGAACGGCCTTGTCAAAAAGCTCCGCTATAGTGCAGACCATCCCCCAAAAAGCCCCGCACGTGCACACGTGTTGTTGGTCTTTCTTTCAGTCGTCCCCATACTCTACAGTATGCAACTGAAGTTTAGCTCAAAGTCGACGAGAAAGAAAAGATAAAGATTTATCTTCGTAAATCATTCAAAGAGGAGAGAGAAAATAAATATATTTCTTTTATTTTTTTTCAAAAGAAAAGAGAATGGGAAAGCAATTATTCGATAAAAAAAAAGCGAGGAACTTTACTTATTAATCCCGGCGATAAGACACTGGCATTTCTAAAATCACAAAAGGCAACATCGCACAAACTTCCGTGGTTACCAAATTAACGATTCAGATCTTATCCCATACCAGCCAACGGTAAGGATCCTCACCCTCCTTTCTTACCCTCCTCGCACACAGCTGGATGTCTCTCGCTTTCTCTCCTCGTGATACAGCAATTCTTCCCGCCAACGTGGCACTGGACCCCACATGTCGTACGGGTCTCCGAAAGGCGGGAACCCGGTTTTGTCCACAGAGGAATAGTCAGGCAAAGAGACAGACAAACAGAGAGAGAGAGAGAGCTAATTTTCATTATGGGCTCTGTTTGCATTTCGAAACTTCAAGGTCAAAGCACGGTGGCAGTAGTTGGTGAAGATGACTTGTTAGGTTCACTTACTGTGCCTTTGTCTGCCTTTCAGTCTGCGAGTCTTTGAGGATTTGCTAAATTTTAAAGGCAAATTCATCTTCTTGATGTAAAAATTAAGTTCAATAGATAAGAAGTATTTCTGGGTGTCTTCTATTTCGTTCTGCTGAAGCAAACATACCTCTTTGATGGTGAATAGTAATGGTATTCCGTAAAGAGGACAATTTTAGAGGCGTAGATTTGCAGGAGTCACATTCAAGGTCAAATTGGTAAAAGAGGACGATTTTTCGGGAGAGAAGAAAAATAAAATAAAAAGATGGGAATCGGTGACGAAATGATTCTTTGCGTCTTTCTTGTGAAGATTTGCCGGTCAAAATTCGTTATTTTGTTCCTTTTAATCTGGAATATGAGCCAGTCTCAAGCACTTCGAAAGCTTCTCTAATGGCCAATGGGGTTCAACCCCTTTGAGACTTATAAGTCGAAGTTGTGATTTCTCTGTTTTCCATGCAACCTATTAGAAGCGACGCCTAAAACAGAAATTTTTTGTTAGTTTGTGCTGATTTTCCGGTTTTAGTTTTCAGGCTCCTGGATGTTCAAGGGCCAAAAAAAAAAAGTGAACTTTTGTGAGTTAATTTTGCACCTTGAGCTGTTGAGCATGGTGGTATTGCCCTTTAAAGCGCTCTCTCCCTCTCGCTCGGTGCTGAGATTTGTGGCTTAGAGCACAGAAAAATGGAGAAAAGAAGAGGATACACCCTCTCCTTTTGCAACAACAAGCTCTTTGCTCTTCTTTTGGTATTGGTCTCATTTTGCTTTCACCACGCCGCTGCGAACTGCCGAGAGAAAACGACTAAGCACATCTCCTCTCAGCCTCCACCACCCAAATACCAAAACGGGCTAAGAAGAATTCTTCTTAGCATTGCATTGGGAGCACTAGCCGGTTTGCTTGGTGCCCTTCTCTTCGCTCTCATAGTCCGCAGCTTCGTTCGGTACCTCAACCGGACCCCACTTCTCAAAGGCCCCGTGATATTCTCCCCCAAAATTTCTCCCAAGACTCTCCAAGTTGCTCTCGCCAGTGAAAACCAGTTGCTGGGGTCGAGTCCCAATGGGAAATACTACCGAACCGTGCTCGACAACGGGCTTATCATCGCCGTCAAGAGGCTTGAGCCGTTCGAGTCAGGTTCACCAGAAAAGTCCGTAAAGAGAAAGATACAGCAGGAGCTGGAAACGCATGCCAGTTTGAGACACCGAAATTTGATGAGCCTGAGGGCTTACGTTTGCGAACCCGGTGGTGGGCTTTCTTTGGTCTATGACTATGTCCCAACGGGGAGTCTTGAGGATGTAATGCATAGAGTTAGAGATAATCAGTTACAACTTGGGTGGGAGGTGCGGCTTCGGATTGCTGTTGGGGTTGTCAAGGGGCTTCAGTATCTTCACTTCGAGTGTGACCCTCAGATTCTGCATTATAACTTGAAGCCTACGAATGTGATGTTGGACGCAGAGTTTGAACCCAGGTTGGCGGATTGTGGGTTGGCTAAGCTCATGCCCAATTTGGATCGAGCAACCTCTGGCTACAGTGCTCCAGAATGTTTCCGAAATTGCAGGTAACTAAATAAACTTTCAGAGTTGGAGATTTTTAAAATCCGTATCTTTATTGCAAGTTACCATATCGCAGTAGTAGTATATGCAGTTGAGGAAGTAGCACGGTCTTGCCATTAGTCCTTTTCCTATTAGTTTTGTTGCGTGCAGCATGTTCATTTGTGATACATAGAAGGGAGGTTGATAATATTTTCCTCTTTCCACTCGGTAGTCGGTGCGCTCTTATGGCGACTTTTGCTTTTGTGATTACCAACTTGGATGCTGATACCTACGTGGAAACTGAAATTGTATTGAGAATTTTCAGTTTGTCGCTGTTTCAATTGTTTCTGTAAATTTATAAGTGTCTAGTAGTTTATCAGATAGTTTGTATGGTTGATTGATGCTAGGAGGTTTTCGGAAATGGATTTGAGCATTTACGGTCTCCCCTCTATATTGTTTTTTTTGCTACTGGTGTTTTGTACCTTTGGTTATATTATATAGAACTCTCATATTTTGGCTGCAACTGAGCATTATCTTTTTGTTATTTGTTTTGAAGCAAACATATACTGGTGCACTGATGGTGGATATATTTTGATTTCAACCAGGTATACTGATAAGAGCGAGGTTTTCAGTTTTGGTATGATATTGGGTGTTTTGTTAACTGGGAGAGACCCTACTGACCCATTCTTTAGAGAGCCGGCTAGTGGGGGAAGTTTAGGACAGTGGCTGCGGCATTTGCAGCAAGCAGGGGAGGCAAGAGAAGCGCTAGATACAAGTATTCTAGGGGAAGAGGGGGAGGAAGATGAGATGCTGATGGCAGTGAGAATAGCTGTTGTATGCTTATCAGATTTTCCTGCAGACAGGCCTTCCAGTGATGAGCTTGTTCACATGCTAACCCAACTGCACAGTTTTTGAAGGAAATGTAAGTAAACAATAATCTTGAGATTCTGTAGATTTTTGGTGATGGGATTATTGGGAATTTTTGCTTTAAGCGATCTGGTCTGCGATCCATGTGCAAAAGATTATGATGTGGTGGTTGTGATTACTGCATATTCCATTGTTTTAGCTTCTTAGTTTTTTTCTTTCCCTTCAAATCTGTATGATTTTTTTTAATCTTAGCATATGTAGATCTGTACATAACTGACATTTATTAGTGAGGAAGCTGGTATGCAAGAAAATGGGTGAACAGGAGGATGACTATTTGATCGGATATTATGAGTAATGAGGGGACATTTGCATTATTATGCTTTTACATTCTCGATGATGGTGGGGTTTATTCAGCTGTCTTTGTTGGACAATACTTTTTTGGAAAGAGGGATCTTTTTAACTTAAAATTAGGCCATTCTCTTTATTTCTGCCTTTTGCTTTATCCACTCAATTAGGACCAACTCAACAAGGAATCTGTTTATGCCCTGTTGGAGGGCAGCTCTCAGATCTATATGATGTTGTGTCACACTGGAATTAATTCATTGGTATTTGGTTTTCCTAGCTATTAGATCCAGTACAATAATTTTTTGCATGTTGGAGACAGCTTTTTCTGTTTTGGTGTAAGATTTTTCTAGCTTTTAAATCAGATACCAACATTTAAAAGTTGCAGCATTTGTATCATTTACTTGTTCTGCAGATTGGGCTTTCTTCAGAGCATGTAATATAGATGTCAATATAGAGAGATTTCGGCCAATGGATCAAGCTAAAAACTCCTGTAGCTTTTTGCTGTTATTTCAAATGACCAGGCTGAAAGATCCTTATTTCAGTGTTAACAAATACCAACCATTTTCCAAGCGATGTCTAGAGAGAGAAAAAAAAAGCCCTCAAAGCGTTCATATTGTCTTCTGAGTTCTGAGTTCTGATTTTTGTTTTTGTTTTTTTCATTTGGCAGCGAGTTTCTCTTTCTGAAAGAGCTAAAAAGAACCAATACCATAGTTTGTCTTGCCTAAAGTGTGACAAAATGTAACCTCATGCGGTGCACATGCCTAGGGAGCATGAAAAGTCTGGAAAAAGGCATGTGATGGGGGGTGCCGACTGGCTGAGAGTACTGAGAGAGGTCATGCACCTGGGACCAAAAGTGGCATGCTCCAAAAGTTTGAGTCAAGAAGACTGGGAATTTAACCATTTAGTAATTGAATTTGTATCACGCTGATAATTTAGTCACTAGATTTTATTTTTTGACAATATGGTCACTCAAAATATATAGTTGTGACAATATGGTATTTCCGTCGAATTTTCGTTAATTTTTAACGGAATAGAATGCGGTGCTACATGTAGCGGTCGACCGCTACAAGTTACCTTTGCCGTAACAGTAAACAAACCAGTCGACCGGTAAAAAATTAACAGAGATTTGACATAAAGATCAGATTGTCACAACTATATATTCTCAATGACCACATTGTCAAAAAATGAAACCTATTGATTAAATTATCAGCGTACTATAAATCCAGTAACTAAATTTTTAATTTCCCAAGAAATGTGGGGAGCAAAAATTAACTGTTAGTTACCCCCTACAGCTGTGAAATGTGATTGCTCCTCACCTGAAATGCCGTGCCCTTGCATACGCGGTCGCAGGCTCGCAGTCTAGTTTTTTTTTTCCTCTCCCCTACGCTACAAAACTAAGATATTAATAATGGGGAAATTAATACAGAAATTAATACAGAGTTATGGACCGATCCATTGGATTTTCAATAGAGATTGGTTATAATGTAGACCACCCACTTCCCTCGTCGGAAGAGTGTGGATACTGTCGTCCTGGAATTGAGCGTTGTACAGTAACCCAACCCCCCCCCCCCCTCAGCTTTGCCAGGCAGCAAATAAATCTGGCCGAAAATATACTAGTACAATATTAAGCATGTCTAACGACCCAAATGTTATGTTTAGAGTAAAACCATGTTAGGGTCAGAGTAAATATGCAATGAAAAGTTTATATATATAAACTATTTTTCCTTAGAAGTACTTTTAAGGGACACGAATATCACGGGCCACCAAAGGTAAAGGTTTAACAGGAAAATCTCTTCTCACAAAATTTGGTGGATGGGAGGTTTTTGAGTTAGTCTACACATTATGGTCATATCTTTCTGATGTATGCCTTTTTTTCTTCGGCTAATTTGAGGCAAGGGGAGAGGGATCCGAACTTCGTAGATGGTCAAAGGAGTGGATTTATTCGACTAATCTACACATCATTTCCAAAACGACATAGTTCTTGAAGAGACGATAGGGCCTCGTAAAGCCTTATAATATGCCTTTGGTAAAGTTATTCTAGCTTTGGTCGTTTTTACGTCATTTATTGCATTAAAAATGACTCAAAAAATTATTGTTATGCTGGGAATACTCTTTGGTAGATTTCTATTTATTTTTTTCTTTCTTCAATTTCAGTTTCTGTACGTGCCGCCGAATTTAATTTTAATGATAAACATCCTCTAATTATTAAGTAAAATTCGAAGAGCTACATATATAACATGCAAGTAGTACTACACTATTTAATGTTGTATGAAATTTCAGTCAATATGGACTTTACAACATTTAATTCTTACGGGTCTATCGAAATTACACCATATAATCTGAATAAAAAATTGTAGAAGATCATGATTGAGAAAAAAGAAATGGACAGCAGTTTTGTTGTTACGCAAGAACAGACCAAACATATCGCTAAATTTTAGGAATAAGCTTTACAGGGCGTCCTAGAGTTGGAACTGTGTGGGTCCAAATCTCCAAATTCACACAAAAGTATTCTAAAATTTTCGCATCACCTTCATTATTTCGGTCGATTATTCCTCTTCTTCTTTCTCCTCTCCAGAGCGGACGTCAACCCTTTGGGTCCCATGATATATAAGCTAGGACTACAGGTGGGTAATCTTCAAGATCAGTGTCCTTAAGTACCTCCAAAAGAACAGAAGTACAGCTCAAAAGTAAATTTAGTTTTGTTGTTGTTGGTTAAGCGATTTAGCTTCTTTCCTTGACCTTATTATTCAAGGGACTTTGTACATTGCTTCCCGTGACATCCAATGAACAGCATGTAGGTCCACGCCAAGACGCAGAATTTCCAATGTTCCCCAACCAGAGTACCTACGGTGGCATACGACCACCCTTCGGTGGGTGATTATAGCTCCATGGCCTTCTAAGGCTATCCAACATTACTTCGTGGCTTCAGAGGAACAACACAGCCAGGACTTCTTCAGAGGCTTTTGATCGTGACTTGTCAGTACAAGGGGCCAAAGACAACTAGAATGATTTTGATTTTGCAATGGCAAAATTTGAAGAGAAATTGGTAATTGACAAAGTCTCTTACATTAGGCTGGCTACAGGGTACTCCTAGGAGAGGCTCGTGACCATCTTAAAGGACGATTTTCACGGTATCAGATAGGACTCAACTGAAACATCCAACAGAACCAAAGGGCAGGACCTGACCACTGTTTCCATAAAAAGGCATCACAGAAATTAAAGTCTACGCTACTGCGAACTAGATGCACTGCGAAATAGTGAAAATTGTGTAGAAGGGAAAAGCCAAGAAAATAGCATCGTGGTGGAAAAAATAAATTAACCTTAAAAAAAAAAAGAAGCAATGAGGACCTGATTCCTAAAATTTCTTCCCTACGGACAGCTGATCAATGTATCGCACTCTGAAGTACTGAGACACAGTGTGACATAATATACCATGAGAAATAAATATCCTAAAACTTTAAGTACTTCCACAGAATTGGAATTTAGTCTGTGACAGAGAAGCTTGAAGAGTATAGCAACATGGTAGAATCATACACTTTAATTCGTTCAGAATAGGATAATTAAGAACGACATTTCCAACGGACTGAATTTACACTGTTACTGTCACTGTCTTCTGTGATCCCCTCCAAATTCAAATACTGTAGAGCTATGGAATACTTTGCAGTTCTGATCCTGTCAGAGCTGCCGCTCCCAGTACTGTTTCTTTTCAGAAGAAAAGATCCCAAGCCATCTCCTGCAGCGAGAAATCCCGATACAATCATGTAAGATTGTAGTTAGGGTCCAGACAACACTACGAAGTGCACATAGATAAACAGACGATCAGTTTTCAAAACCCACGATGATTTGTGACCTAAACCAACCTTTGATTGTGAAAATGGTTGGAACCCATCTCTTATATATAAAGAGCAATCTCGGGGAGTCTCCAAGGTGTGTATCTGACAAGAGAAGCTTGCAAGGCCCTGTCTTACTACCATACAAGAGAAAAACCTTGTTACTACTTGACATAAAAGAAACCTTTTAGAAAAACAATTTAACAACAGTCGCCTTGTCACTCACTTTGCATGAATAAGTGCATTGTGACATAAAGCTAGAGTCCGAACCATTGCCAAGTGTCTTCCTCGATGATTATTATATCTATCCCGGGAGCTCCTTCGAGAATTTCAGGAAAATGTAGGTGAATAGCAAAAGATAGTAAAAAAGGATATAAATTATACGCCATATCACATAACACATAAGAGTCTCTAAATTAGGCCTTAATATATTGCTTCAGAACACCAGCACGATACACTGACCACTTACTCATCGTTAGTAATCACATTCTCATGTCTATTCTTCCAGAAATACAGCCAATTAAATGGTGCATAAAATGTACAGAAAGAACAGTTTATAAACGATAAGAAAATATGTTATGATAACCAGAATACCTTTCCTCGAAGAAGTCCCCAAAATCATCGACGACCACTGCGGTAGGAAATGTATCATACAGATGGAATGCGGCAAAGTAACTTTTAATTCCTTCATCATCATTCAAATATCTTTCAAAGATGTCAGATATGATCACTATAAACTTTCAGTAGTTTTATTTTCTACAGGGTTTACTTACTTCATTTGTATTCGCTCAAAGGTATCCGAGGACGGATCAATCCCCTGAAGTGCGGGTGTTGCATTAGAGATAAGAATACAGCTCACATTTTAGAAGTATACGAAGGCAATGTGTGTCTGCGTGTTTTGGAGAGGTACCTGGGAGAGATAGGGAGGTTTGCTTTCCAACTTGCGCCGGCAGCATATGAACAACACTTTGCTGTTTCTATCTAACGCGGAGTTTAATGCGAATTGGAATAGCAACGAGGTCTTTCCGCTGAAAATGTAGACTATCACGGAAAATTGTAAGACCAAGCGTTGAGAAAAGAGAGAGAGAGAGAGCCCGCGCTTACCAAGAAGGAGGGCCCGATAGAAGCACAACTGGGTCGGACTGGTTGTGGTCAAGAAGGTCCGCTTGCCTCAGTGAAAAGATGCCACGGTAGTTGGGCTATTGGGGGAGTATGTGTACGACCATATCGATTGTTTGCTTTGGGGAATTATAAGCTCGGCTCTCAACTGAGCTTGAAGTATTACTGATCCATGGTTTTGGTCCATTGGGTGGCTGCCGGTAGCAGCCAGTCAATGTAGGAAATCCAATTTCTGAAGGGCCCATTTGTTCCTATAGAACCCATGCAAGTTTGGTTTGTGTCCTTGGTATCTTCCAAATGACCAATACATTTTTCTGCCCGCTATTAATCTGGTTTGAATTTCGAAACATTCTCCTTATCCCACAGGCACAAATCCGAAAAATGTATATTAGTTATCGAATTACTCCAAAGACTCAAGTAAATCAAGAAGGTGGTAAGACTCTTGCATAGTTTCCCAACATTTCAAAATTTTCTTATTATTTGAGCTAAAATATGTTTTGGTTGCTAATGTGACATGTTTTCCCGTTAATAACTTCTAAAGGGCACATACAAGATTCTTGAATGTAATGGGCAAAGCTTTTCAATTTTAATGGGCTATTTTTTTTTATCTTTCTCATCAGGCACTTCATATGTATTGCTAAAATAAATGGATTTATATAGTTAGAGACAACCGGCGCTTAGATAAAAAAAAACAAAACAAAACAAAAGGACAACCCGCATTTTTTTTTATATATGTAACAAGAATGGACAAATGTCCCTTTCAACTAACAGAGAGACAGATAAAAGATTAAGATTGGGAAGAAACAAGGAATCCTAAGCAAATTAGGGTTTAAGAGGTTTCCTTGTACTCAAATCCCAGTTGGAGGTTCTCGATCTCCAAAACATGGCTTAAGCTGTCGACAAAGACTTGATAAATAGTGTATGATTTATTTATCATATTTATCTCTATCTGAATTATATGATCAAAACAAAAAATTGTGTAGTCCAAGAGTTTAAGAATGTTATTTAGGATGTGCAGAAAATCAAAGACTTAAATAGTGTATAATTTTTTGGGATAAATATAAAATTGGTCCCTGTGCTATTCGTAAAAATCGATTTAGTCCCTGTGATATAAAAAATATCGATTTAGTCATCGTGATTTCAGAAAGTGATAAAATCAGTCCCTGATGGAGGACCAATAACAAACGAAAATAGAATCACAGGGACTAAATCAATATTTTTCATATCACAGGGACTAAATCGATTTTTACGTATAGCACATGGACTGATTTTGCATTTATTCCTAATTTTGTTATCTCGTTTATTTCTCTGAATTATACAGTAAAAATAAAAAATTATTGAGAATCTGAATTCTAATAAAATAATAAGATTCGTTGAGTTTTAAAATCTATTATTCTAATCATATCCTCCTTTCTTTCCCATTTAAAAGTCTCTCAGCGTAGTTCTTTCCTTGTCGGAAAAGTAGCTCAACATTGATTATGATAATAAAAACAATTATAAAGAAGGCAGACAAGGAGACATGATGAACAAGATGACATAAGTATTGTAAAGTACCAGATTCAACCTTATCTTTCTAAGTGGAAGAAACCAATCATGCCCAGATGCCGTTCTATGTTAAACCGAAGAAACCAGAGTCAAATTCCTAGTCGTGTTGATGGAGCGCCAAGATTAGCCAATCAAACCTCTTGTGTTGTGCCTAAGCCGGCCCCATTCGCTTCTCAACCTCCTATAGTGTCCTTTTAATCTCCTCTCAATTCTTTTAGGGGGTGTTTGTTTCCCCAAAAATTTGGGGTTCAAAATTTCCAACAAAACAAATACACTCCAAAATTTTTAATTTTTACACACACACACTCTACTTTTCACAAACCCCAATAAATCTCAATAAAGTAAAGATTGCCAAAATTTCGGAAATATTCCCCGAAATTTCCACGAACAAACACCCCCTTAAAAATAGTATTTACAATTCCGTTAAAAATACGTCATTCCATCCCTTTCAGTCTCTTCCAATAGCAGCGTATAGTAGTTAAGATTAACCACAATAAACTAAGTCCTAAGAATATTCGTTTGGAAATTTTTTTATAAAATTATGATAAAATTGTTAATATTTAGGTAATGTTAAAGTTGTATTGACATGCGTGCAGAAGTTGTTAAAATGAATTGATGTTTGTAAAAAAAAGTAATAAAGTGTTGTATTGGAATACATGTATTTTGTAATGTTTGGATTGTAAATATAAAAATATGATGCAAATCCTAAAAAAAATATGATGCATGATCACGCATGGTTTAAATGCTTGCGGTGATGTTTGGTGAAAAAGTAAGAATTTTGACAAAAATTGACGAGCACAGATTTTCAATGTTTTGAAAGTTTGACCTTTTTCAGAGATGAGTAAAAAAAATTAAAGAGTGTTTGATGGTAGAATGAATTTTAATTATCACGATGATTTAAATGCTTAAGATGAGGTTTGGTAAAAAAATGAGAATTTTGAGAAAATTGAAAAATCACATTTTTAATAATTTTGAGTGACCTTTTATAATAATTTGTAAAAGATTTGTGAGAAAGTTATAACAATGTTTTGATTGTAGAATGATTTTTATTGAATTTTGTTAAAAAGTATGAAAGGATAGAATTTGTTAATTGGCCGGTTCGGTCTGGTCCGACAGGTCAAACCAGACATTTTGTGAATGGAGCATATCAGACCGGTCATTCTAATAGACCGGTCCAGTTTCAGTCCGGGCCTCTTAGCATTTTTTTTCTCTTTTTTAGGCATTTTTTGAGTTTTACTGGTTAGGACCGGTTTAGAATGATATACTCCGGTTCAGTTCCGATTTTTTACATGGGTAACCCGAAATCGAACCAGAGTATACCGGTCTCGGTCCGGGTTGTCTAAAACCGGTCCGATTCTGACCGTATTTGATCAAAAACGATCCGATTTTGATCCAAATTAATCGATCGGCCCCATTTTTTGGACAGACGTACATAGAGAATAGGCTCCCCACAACGAATAGCCTCCTTTTATTGTCCGTTTCACGTCGTCTCTGGTAATCGAAATCTTATCCTTCCCAAAAAGAAAAAGGTCAAAAGCATCATACAAGGACGGTGCTTCACAATGTACAAACAGAGCTCGAAACTATTTGAAAAGTGGAAACCAAACCATCCTCGTAATCACCGTCGACAGTAAAGCAATGGAATGGGATAAAAAGATGTTAACTGACACTGATATTCTCGCGTTACTTTAACTAAACAAGTGCCCAAACAGTGGCTTAAGTTGGATGTTTCGAAAACTAGTAGATTCCTCGTTTGTTGCTTTGTTCGTGCTCGAAGACGTAACTAACGGACCCATTTAACTCAGCTCCACAAACCACACCCAGTGTGAACACATGGATCTGTGACTCGAACTAAGGGTGCGTTTGTGTACCAAAATTTTACATCTTCTAAAATTTTAACACAATTAAATATTACAATATAATCTCTCTCCCCATCAAATCATTACTATTTCCTACAAAAAATATAAAAAATTACCTCTCTTCACTTTTTCACTAAACCCAATACTTAAAATTTTAACAACACTAAAATTTTACAACACAAACGCAACCTAAATTATCCCGTGAGCGGGGCCAAAATTTGGTCATACTGGCTTGAGAGACTCAAATCCATTATGCTTTGCAAGGCAACCGTAACCTATTGAAAGCCTCATTTTTCGAACGCTTTTACAAAGCTTGAGCAGTTTTATGTCTAAAGATCGGTTTTGCAGGGGCGAAAGAATACTTCAAAGAGCAGTTTCTCTTTAGAGAACAGCCAAACGCTGTTCAGGTTTTGTACACATACGCGCTTAAAAAGTCTCCTTCCATTTGTAAGTCGGCACTTTTAAAATTAATATTTGGGGTGGAAAATAATTTCAATTACGTATTTTTATATATCAGGACAAGTTTAGGGTGTAAACTTTTTTTAAAATGAATTTTCGGTGACTTTTGCAATATTTTTTATATTTTGAGTCAATTTTTATATACATAAAATACATATATTTTCTCTCCTTACTTTTTAACAAATTCTATTAAAAAATATATCAAACCCTCTTTCCTTTTTTTTTAAAAAAATCTAATAAAAATCATTTTACACTCAAATATTTTTAAAATTTTTCATTAATTTTTTTACTAACTCTAAAAAAAATATCTTCTCTGTTTTTTTTTAATACTAGATTTTTATTTCACAAACATCGATTTACTTGGTGTTTGTTTACCGAAATTTTAAAGAATATTTTTAAAATTTTGAAAAGCGAAATTATTAGAATTTGTGAGATGTGTTTGATAGGAGTAAAATTTTGTACTACCAAATAATTGGATAAAACAAACGCCCTCAGTCAATGTTTTAAGGAATACGAACCCTGATCCCATCACCTTCGAAAAGAGACGAATATCGAAGCGTCAATCTTTAATTGTATACTTCTTTTCCACGCAAAGGGCGGATTTAATTGGCGGGTGATCTACCAACCGGTGATTTTATCCTCTTTATTAAATCCTTCCTCAATTCCTGCCTGTTAGTAACGAGACAAAACCTCTTCCCGAAATCGGAACAACGTTTCGTTCAGCCAAAGACAAACGTCGTCTGGTGCTAGCCAACAGATACTCGACACCTACAACGTAATCGGTAACGACGTTAAGGCGAGCCCCGAAGGGTCAGATTTATCATCCCCGTTTGCCGGTTAACTAGAGGACAAAGCGGTCAGTATACCACAGTAACAGGTTGCCCAAGGTAGGACAATAATTCCATCCCATTACCAAAAGGAGTCGAAAAGAGATGTAAAAAATATTAAAAACAACAAAAAGCAGAGAGAGAGAGAGACGGTCAGTCACACTCGCTCAAAAACAAAAAACAAAAAACGAAAAAAGCGTGAATAAAGTTGTGGTGCTCTCCAAAGAAGTACGAATAGTAATGGCAGCGAGCAGGGACACAGCAGAGACGGTCGCAGAGGAGTCAGAGAAAAAGGACGGAGACGATGAGAGGCGAAAGAGATCGCAAAAGTGGTTATTGAATCGAGGAGATTATACAGTCTCTGCTGCAGAGTGACACCTACGGTTCTTAGTTTGTCCCTAATTATAAAATTACTCCTCAATTTGTACTGTTTTAAACCATTAATGCGATTTGGAGCGTTTGGACGGTGATGAACATTGATCGTTTGCTGAGGTGGAGGGGCCTGTGTTGAGAATTTATTTGAGAAATGGCGTCTTCGAGTTTTCCGGTGGCCGGTAAAGTTCAATCTCTCTTCCAAGGAATTCGAATTCCATTCCTTTTTCGGTTGATGATTCTAGTGTTTCTTGTATGGATCAATCTGGAGCGTTAATCACTGTTTTTGACGGTGTAGATTCGGAGGAGGATGCGTTATACAGGGAGCTGTGGCATGCATGTGCGGGACCTCTGGTCTCCGTGCCTCTCCAAGGGGAGCTAGTTTTCTATTTTCCTCAGGGTCACATCGAGCAGGTACGAAACAAGGTCTTGGCTCAATTTCTTTTTCATAGTTTCAATTCTTTAACTGGAAGGTGCAATGCGTTTCTTCTAATTTCTGTGTTCGTATGTCCATATGTGTATGTATGTATGTATAGGTCGAGGCGTCGACGAATCAAGTGGTTGAGCAGCAAATGCCAGCGTACGATCTTCCAGCGAAAATTCTCTGTCGCGTGCTCAACGTTCACTTAAAGGTGGAAAATTGTGTTCTTGACAAGTCTTTTTTGGAGGCGCACTGTTACTTCTCACAAGTTGCTTCCAATCATGTTTTTATGTGTTTATTTTTTTTTCTCCCCTTTTTCTTGGCACTTGATTCAAATTTTAATTTGGTCGAGGAAGGCTGAACCAGACACCGATGAAGTGTATGCGCAAGTGACTTTGGTTCCTGAACGCAAAGTAAGTGATTCTGAAAGTGAATTTCCACGACCTCTGAAAGTGAAATAGATATCCGTAAATATCAATGATATGGATCCCGTTATTCGTTCTGAACAGCAAGTGGAGAATACGGTGGAGGAGAAGGGTACTCTGGCTTCTTCGCCTCGGCCACGTGTGTATTCCTTTTGTAAGACCCTTACGGCCTCGGATACAAGCACTCATGGCGGTTTCTCAGTGTTGAGACGCCACGCCGACGAATGCCTACCTCCACTGGTTTGTTTAGACTCTTCATCTTCTGTCCTGTCAAAGTATTGCTTAGTTTATTGTATAGTCACCCATCTTGTACTGCGTTGGAGTTGTGAGAAGTATGGCAATTGCTGGTTCTTGCAGGACATGTCCAAGCAACCTCCCACTCAGGAGTTGGTTACCAAGGATATACATGGAAATATATGGCAATTTCGCCATATTTTTCGAGGTAATATTGAGTATCTTCAGTCACATTTGTTAATATCTCGACCAAGCCATTGTTTGATTCCTTGATCCAATAGTTGTTTGCAAAAATTTCCATTGTTTTGAACTTCGATAATTAGCGAGTTTGTCAATACAATTAATTTAAATGGGCAAATATGAATTGAAAATGTAAATGACAGGTCAACCAAGGAGGCATCTTCTTCAGAGTGGTTGGAGTCATTTCGTTAGCTCCAAAAAGCTTGTTGCTGGGGATGCTTTTATTTTCCTCAGGTTTACTATTTTCTTTATTTTCAGCCCAGTCTCCAAGATTGTAAATCCAGTTAAACTTTAGTGACTACAGACTGTACCATGTTGCAAGCATAGGGTATGTGACATCTCAATTTGTTACTTTAATAATAGATCATTCGTGTCTGATCAGTTTGTAGAACCTTTTACTTTCAGAGGTGAAACTGGGGAGCTTCGTGTAGGGGTAAGAAGAGCTATGAGGCATGCAAGTAATATACCATTTTCTGTCATATCTAGTCACAGTATGCATATTGGTGTCCTGGCAACGGCATGGCATGCTGTTAAAACGGGGACAATGTTCTCTGTCTACTACAAGCCGAGGTATCTAATCTTAATCAACATTCACTTCTTTGTTGAGTGAATCAATTTCTTCTACCACTCATAAAGATCTATTGCAATTGAATCCAGAGCATGGCAATAAGTTGGTGAGGCCTATGTTAATCTAGATTCTTTAGGATAGGCCGATAGCACATATATACATGCTCTTTTATTGTTTTGGGTATAGAAGTTATGATCTGAAAGGTGTGACGTATCACCCATTGCATTCTTTGTTTCCCCTAACGAGTAATATACACTTCTCCATTAAAATTGACCGCTGGTCCCTAAAAACCAAAAGAAGGAAAAAAAAAATATTTTCACTTTCTACACTGGTAATGGAGTACGTTTTCAAATTTACCATTGAAATTGACCACTGTTCCCTCCATATTGGAAAAATGAAAGAAAAAATTAACTTCCTACCTCGATAACAGGAGTTTGTGTCTAGAATGTAACTGCCAACTTCATGGTTGTTGAAGTGGAGAATGAAAATATTGTTGATTTTAGGAACCCTATCACAATTGTATAACATAAGTTAACTAATTGCGAGTCTATATTTGCAGGATATTGTTTCATGAGAATTATGATCTCCTGATATGGTCTAAAATTGAAGCATCATTTCTGAATGCATCTTTATTGAGCTTCAGGCATATTTTTGAATCCAGAAATGTCATGCAAATTGAATGTTTGTGGTATCATGTAGTACAATCTATTTCAATTCTTGGCATATTGCTCATTCATGACACTTTGTAAATTATGTATATTCTAGGACTAGCCCTGCTGAGTTTATTGTTCCCCTGGATAAATACATGGACTGTGTCAAGAACAATTGCTCTATGGGCTTGAGGTTCAAGATGAGGTTTGAAGGTGAAGAAGCTCCAGAACAAAGGTATATTTTCCTGAACCCGTGTTAGTCAGTTTTCTTAAAACAACAAAGAAGGCAAAAGTGAAAGACAATTTGGTTGATTTGCTGACCTACCTGACTTTATGAACCAGGTTCTCAGGCACTGTGATTGGAACCGAGGATGCTGATCCGGGAAGGTGGCCTGGATCAAAATGGAGATGCTTGAAGGTACTGACTTAGGTTACTCAAGTTCGTATGATATTATAGACCTTTACATGCAAAACCTTGTTTTCTTTTACAGGTTCAATGGGATGAAACTTCTTCTGTTCATCGTCCAGATAGAGTCTCCCCTTGGAATATAGAAATTGCTTCGAATCATACTCCGGATACCCATCCGGTTTGCCGAACAAAGAGGCCACGTGGGAACATGGCACCGTCATCTACAGACTCATTTGTTCATATGGGGGAAGGTAAATAAAAACTTCCTGATATGCTTCACTATTCTTTAGTCTTAATAAAAACTTCCTGTTTGTTAAGACACTATTTGTAACTCCAATTATTTATTTCATCAGGTCTGTCTAAAACTCCTATAGACTCTTCACCTGAAAAAGGGCTATTAAAGGCTATGCAAGGTCAAGCAATGTCGACCATTGGAGGTATCTTTGCTGAGAATAATAACTCAGACACTGCTCAAAACCCACCTTTATGGATTCAGTCACAGGGTAAGAATCCAACTGATTCTGGTTCTGGTGAAAGAGTGGGACCAGATGATAGTGTTGCTGCAGTGATGCATGAAATGCATTATAGGACTCCCATGTCAGGCTCTTTGACCACCTCTGGTTTCAGTTGGTCCTTTATTAATCAGATCCCTGACAACTCTCTTGGATTGAAGAAGCATGTTGTTGATCTTGATCAAAGACCAACCTTCCTTACATGCATGCAGTCAATGACACATCCCTCACATAATGTGTTAGATTGTAGCATGAAACTCCCAGCAGCAGCAGGTGAGCAGCATCCAGGAAACAGGTTGTTAACCCTGCTGCCACCAACAAATATTGAGGATTCACGTCGTGGAATGTTGCTGAAATCGCAGCCTCTGCTTTTGCAAAACGAAGTAGTGAAATCTAAGGGAGATGGCAGTTGCAAGCTCTTCGGTATATCCCTGATCAGTGGTAGTCATTTGGCCTCAGAACCAGCCACGCCACCTGCAAATTTTATGCTGAGGCCACAAGGGAAAATTCCTTGTTCATCAGATCAGCTACAAGATTTGGTGTCTGACATATTGCTGCAGAAAGTGGAGCACCCTAAGTCCGCAGAGATGGCAATTAGAGATGATGAACGGATAAAGCCTTTTCAATCTTCAGAGCTGCTTTCTAGGGATGTTCAGGGAAGGCTTAAGAGCAGTTTGAGCAGAACTTGCATTAAGGTATTTTCTTATCCATTTATCTTCATTAATTTGCAATGTTAATTTACATAGTATTCTTGTATTTGGACAAGTGAATCTAAATTGTCACTTGTGTTTCCATCTTCCATTGATCATTTTATATCAAATGAAACAGGCTCACAAGCAGGGGGTTCCTGTTGGGCAGCTAGTGGACCTTACCAAGTTTGATGGCTACAATGAATTGATAGCAGAGTTGGACCATATCTTTAAATTTAATGGTGGATTAATTGCTCCCAACAGGAAGTGGCTGGTGGTTTTTACTGACAATGAGGGTGATATGATGCTTGTTGGAGATGATCCGTGGCTGTAAGCTCTTGAACTTTGCCTTGTTCTGTTCCCCCCTCTCCCTTAATTCTTACTTTCACTCCGGACATTGTCTCTACTTACGAATCATATCTTATATGTTCACTGTTTCATGTTTTATTCTGTGTTTCTGTCTTTTATGCATTAGAGAATTCTGTAGCGTGGTCCGTGAGATCTTTATCTATACTCGGGACGAGGTACAGAAGATGCATCCTCGACCAATGAATCCAAAAGTTAATGAAATCACCCCAGCTGCAGCAGACCAAAAGATGGGTTCAAACTGACACATAGGCAGGAGTGAGTCTGAAAGACAGATTTTTTAGTGCCTTTGATGTGGCTATTGATAAGCTTAGAGAAGTCATCCATATTTGCATTATGTTTGTCCAGGTTGTAAAGCTGGCAAGTCGTATGCTTGGATGTGCTGCTCTATAAGGCAGCTTTGAAGCCCTTATCTGTGGCAGTCGATGCCCGGGAGTATAATCTTGTCTACTAATTGGGGTTTTGGTTCAATGGCGAATCACTGCAGTATAGTCTTCTGATTTAAATTGCTCTGTTGGTGGGGAAAAATGCAGTATTTGATGTTAAGAAGCTCGAGAAGCTTTCCACATCTCCCGTCCGCTATGTACATATGATTGCTTATATACCACCTGTTCAGGTAATAGCACATGCAAGAGCTATATAGTTGATATCCTTGTAATGATGTTTTTGCTGGTTCTATACCTTAATTCTGTTGTGACTTTGATCTAAGACAGCTTTCTTAGTTGATAAAAAATCAAATTTTTTGTTTGTCCTTTTAAGCTATATGATGGTGACCAGATATTCACTGAGAATTGCAACAACCAGGAAATGCTTTGTGGGGTAGTGTACTCAAATGGAATATTATTAAGTGGTTAGTTAAAAAGGAAAGAATCGAGAGAAGTGTTGGACCAGTATGAGCCATAGGCTGGCTGGGACTGTCCAATTTGGGTAGGCTTTTAGGCTCCATTAGATTTTGGGCTAGGTATGTGAGAACTTAAATATTCTTTCTATCCGGGGAAAGATGATGACACGTGTGGTAGGAAAAAGAGCAGCTGTTGTGAAAAAGAAAGCCTTCAGAGGATTCTTCAGATTTGTTCCACAAATTAACTAATTGTTCAGGCATTTAATGAGTATTCCGAAAAAGTGGCGAGTCATTTGCATTGAAATTCAGAGGCGCGATGGCCGTATCAAATTGTTTGCTGGCAAATCGAGAAATCAGAATGAGAGAAACTGTTTAATGTTTTCACAGAATCAGAGTCAACGATGTCAAGGCGCATTAATTTATGTGTAGCGCATGTCAAGCCACTTTTTCCAGAAACTCACTACGTGAATATTTCTCGCGTCCCAACTATGGGCATAGGAAACGGGTGTGTAATCCAGTTTGGCCCAACATCACACTCAATTTTGCTGCGCGTGACCACCTGAGAAACGTATCTTCTGTAACTCCCTCAATTCCATACCTGAAATATCCCTTGTGTTCTTCTACTCGAATGCAAGCTTATAGTCTTTAAACACCTCCTAACAGAGTTGTTGAACTTCAAGCCTTTTTATGTTCTGATGAAATTGTCGGTAGCCTGACACAATTCTTACTAAAATTTCTTTCAACTACTATAGTTGCACAGTACATAAATTCAAATACCCTATCAAAGCTTCCAACACAAATTTCAATTATTTTCTCGACATGCCATTTCATATCTAGATAGTTCCTGCATGTCCAAAAAAAAAACAGTATCATATCTCAGTGGACCTTGAAAAGCACGTCACCTCTAACCCATATCGCATATTCAATGGTTGACATTGGTGCAACAGTAAGATTTGATAGCATACATGTAAGGGTGATCGGGCCGGAGGGAAGGGGGGCTGGCCCCTACAAAAATTTTGCGAAAAAAATTTTAGTATATACATTTAGAGGCTAGACTGAAAAAATTTAGAATTTACCCTTCCAAAATTTTGATATTTCTATTTGGTCCCCCCAAATTAAAGTCCAACACATTTACAAAATGTCAAGACCCAACCATTTGTTCAATTCAACTTTGAAAGTTCTTGACAATATCATCATTGATGGATCCACTTAATGGGCGAACTATGAAATTATCCCTTGTATTTATTTTACATTTGATGAAATAAATCATGAGATTATCTTATTGTCTATGTCAAGCACTATAAAAAGAAACTCAAGACATTTTGAATGATATGCATTTGGTCAAAACTACAAAATAGTTCATTCAAGAATTGAAAGAAAATGGTTGGAATGTCTTTTTTGGGAATGTGAAGTCATTTTGTGAAAAACATAATATTGAAATTCCTGGTATGAATGCTTTGTACAAGTCAGGTCGAGCTAGGTCTCAAAGTCAACGAGATCATGTTATAATTGAGCATCATTATCGAATTAACATATTTGTGGCTGCAATTGACTCTCAATTAGTCAATTGCAATAACTAAACAACAGGTTTAGTGAAAAATAACATAACTTCTTATTCTTAGCTCAACCTTGAATAGCTTTAAGTGTGATGTGTCTCACGATCCCGATTTCAAAAGTTTGTCTATAATTTTTGAGTTATGCCGAAAATTGGTGGAAACAAGAAGGCAAAGATTTTCCATTTGATTGATAGATTGATTCGTCTTGTGTTAACTCTTCCAGTTTCAACAGCTACTACAGAGTGAGTTTTTTCAGTCATGAAAATCATTAAAACAAGACTTCGCAATAAGATCGAAGATGATTTTCTTGCAAATTCTTTGGTTATCTATATTGAGAAAGAATTTGCTGCAACTTTTAGCATATAAATGTTAATAGATGAGTTCTCGAGTTGCTCTGTAATAGGAAATTAGTATCCTTTTGTGTACTTTTTTTAGTATATCTAGATAAGATATATTTACGTGGACTTTAACAGGAAATCAATATGTTTTTGTGTACTTTTTTGAGTATATCTAAAATCAAGTAGATAAGATAAATTTGTGTGTACGTGTTTTTAGTTCTAAATCAATGTTAACTTATAACAAAATACTGTTGCAAATTTTTTATGTCCTATAATATTTGAATTTTATTTTTAATAATATTATTTAATTAGTTTGGCCCCTCCAATCGAAAAATCCTGGCTCTGCCACTGAGGGTGACTGTTTCAAGATCATTTATATATATATTCGAAGTGCATCTGATAACACATCCCATTATTTTATCAAAGTTTCTCAAACTTTCACCCACCCTAAGAGTGTAGTACAACGTTTGACGAACCATGTCGAAATCCTCTAAAAATTTATTGGTCGGATCTCCAGAAAAATCTGAATCAACATCTCCACCTCCGGAGATTATCATAATACCTGATAGTCTAGCCCCATCACTATTAACAATCAGATCAAGAAATAGGAGTGACTCGGTCCACCAATCGAGTGCCCCTTCTATGGGTATGCGGTGATCTTCTCATCGCCCAAGGAAACTTGTCCTACGAGATGGAACCTATTGACGGATGTTCAGAAATGGGTTCGTCTAGAACTATAGAGCAACCTCAAACCACCGCTAAAGACACTCGGAAGACTCCTAGTGTCAACAAGAAACACATCGGTTCTACCTCCTTTGTTCTTCTTACTCGTACAGTAACCTCTACGCCCTTTACTGCTTAAGAGAAAAATTTAGAAAAATTTATATTCGGAGTGACTCGTGAGAATACATCCTCAAAGTTCCTTTTTGAAAAATTACACTTATGCACCTTTTTTATGGTATCAAGGGACAATTAAAGATACTCTTATGCATCGGTCTATGACAAATCCGACTTAGATGGGTTTGTTTTGTAAAATTTTAGTATTGTTAAAATTTTAGTTATTGGGTTTAGTGAAAAAGTGAAGAGAGAGGTAATTTTTTATATTTTTGTAGTGAAAAATAATGATTTGATGGGGAGAGAGAGATTATATTGTAATATTTTATTGTGTTAAAATTTTAGGAAGGATAAAATTTTACAATGCAAACACAACTACGTGTGCAGTCGAACAAACCTGCTTAATATGGTTCTCGCCATACGTATCAATTCAATTATAGCAATTTTTGTTGCTAAGGACATCCGATTAGGAAGAGATGCACCCTTGTTGTTTCACCCACATCCTGAAAAGGCCACTGTGCACCTTTTAATTATCATTCATTTTACAATTTGCATATGCAAACTACCAAATTTTACAAATTATACTCTAAAATATCAATAAAATTATACTTTGCACTCCATTTAACCAGTTAAATTGCAAACAGGGTGCAAAGTAATTAAACTTATTATATTGGTAAATTGAGGTGCACTTTTTTAAAACTTAATAATTTAGAATGTAAATAACAAAAGCGACCCTAATTAGAGACTTCAAAATGTATTTTTTCAGCATTAGAAAATCTAAGTATCATAACTTTTTTTTTTAATCTCTTGATGAATCCAAACCACATGATCTAAACCGTACAAATAAAATTGTTCCCAACTTGTGACATTTTGTATCAAGTGCATGAATAGTACATAATATGAAGTTTCAACCCCAAGGGGTTTACCTCAGTTTCATTTTCTTTGGCATTGTAGAATAGGACATCTCTCTGATTCTCGGTTGCAATTAATAAAGCATCTTTTACCTTCATCTGATTTTCTTCCTCACACATCTTATATGTCATGTTCTAATTGTCATCTCAACAAACAAAAACGACTTCCCTTCTCTTCTAGTGAAACTCACTCAACATTTATTACGAGGGCTTTTTCCTTCCCTTAAATCCAGGGCCCGAAGGCTCTTGCCACTTTCATCAATCCAGGGCCCGAGGTCTCCTGCCGTTTCCTGGGCACAAGTGTCAAATAATCATCTTTCATAATCCAGGACACTTGAGCTCCCGCCTTTTCATAAATTATTGGCCCGAAAGTTCCTGCCTTTTTCAAAAATCCAGGGCCTGAGGGCTCCTGCCTTTTCCTGGGTACAAATTTAAAATAATCATCTTTCACAATCCTGGGAACGAGGGCCCATGCCTTCTCATAAATCTAGGGCCCAAAGGCTCCTGTCGTTTTCATAAATGTCTTCGTGTTGACCACTCCTATGTCATACTCCCTCAGTTGGAAAAGACTTGACCTCGGGGCTTGCTCTTCATCTTCAATCTTCATGATATGGAGAAAGGTCAGAGTCGACATTACATGTTGTTAAAACTCCATATTCCCCTAGAAGGTCAATTTTATACACATTCCAACCAATAGGTTGGAGCACCTTGAATGAACCATTTGCTCTAGGCCTGAGTTTAGTTGCTATTTTCCCCCCCATGACTTTGAATGAATTTTTTTGTAAATTTGTTTAGTTACTGACAAACAAATTATGAGGATAAAATTGTCATTTTGCGTAGAAATTTTTAACGGAGGGTTTCTTATATTAATATTTAGTGGGTGAAATATGACAAAAATAATAAATTGTTTGGAAAATGTAAAAATACCTATAATCAAAGGGTGCAAAGTGTATTTCTATTTTTTTTTCAAGTGGATATATATAACTTGACGCACGAGATGAACATGAAGCTCCTACCTTTCAGTTCTCTACAAATGTTCACTCCTTGACCTTTCACTTCTCTAAGAATTATCCTCTTGGCATAGAGGTAAAATTGGACGCATGTTCACTCCTTGACCTTTCACTTCTCTAAGAATTATCCTCTTGGCGTTGAGGTAAAATTGTTGCATCCAGGCAAAATGTCACTGCAAATGTTTCATCATATATATCACAATGTGACAATTGGTTCTACTTTGAGAAGGGGAATATAAAATCCCAAAATTAATCGAATATTAAAATCTACAACTATATACCATAGTATCAGTTCAACAAGAATTATGTTGCTTTTTTTTACTTATACCGATTGAAGAGCATCACGAGAAAGTTATAACATACAACCCATGTTGAATGGCTAGATGGTGAAAGATATTGTACATTGGATCTTTGTTTTTAGTTTGGTGAAACTGGGGCTTTCAAATGAGTATTTAGTGGTGTCTCACTTTGTCATATGGATGGGTACTGGAGATTTGAGTTGCCTTTTCCCAAAGATAATGGTTAGGAAGATTCAAATAAAGGTTTTCACTTTTATTTGTCTATTTTATTTGGGGTTAATTATACTTTGCAGTCACGTGGTTTGGGGATCTTGATACTTTGCACTCCGTTCTTTCAATTTTGACACATTTCACCTACGTGGTTCTGACTTAGTTCGATTTGCACCCCCATCAATTTATCCATTATTTAGAACATGTGTAGAACACATGGGGTGCAAAATGAATAAAAAAACTAAAAAAATGGGCTGCCAAGTGTAAGACCCCCAAACTACGTGGGTGTAAAGTGTAATTAACCATTTTTGAATATCGGGAAAAAATGGGCAAGTAAGCCACGTGCAGAACATGCGATTGACATTTCCGTTAGAAATAATGGATAAATAGACGGCGGAGTGCAAATCGAAGGAAGCCCAAACCATGTGGGTGAAATGTCTCAAGATTAAAAGATTGGGGCGTAAAGTGTTAGGATCCCTAAACCACATGGGTGCAAAGTATAATTAACTCTTGTGCTTTCTCTCTTAGAAATCATTAGATGCACAACAAGCTTATGCTTTCAAGGCTCTCACTAATGATGTCAGCCCTTGTGCATACTACATGAGACAAGATTAGAGAGCTGCAAGCCTGATAGATCATACGGAGGAATAGTCAGAGAATCCAAGTTTAGGGCACCTTTTCTAGTAGATCCAAAATAGCCTTTTTTCCAACCCTGCCCAACCCATCTCTTTTATCTGATAGTATAGCGCAAGCAAAATATAATTCAACAATCACACAGAACTGCCTCAAAAGATAATTGAGAAATAAAGGCGCCCACATCGCGACTCTTCAATTTCCCATATGTGTAACAAATTTTCATAAATCAATCCCAAAATTAATTTGAATTTTGAGTCTCGGTGCTGACCACTCCTGTGTCAAATATTGTTTTTATTACATTGTAGTGATCAACGATTGATGTTTTACACATTTCGTTCATTTTTTTTGTCAATTTTAATGGGAATTAATTTTTTAGCATTTAAAGTTATGATTTTTTCTTTCATAAAATGTTCACGGTCAAACAAATTATGGGGATAAAATTAACATTTTGCACATAAAATATTAATGAAATCAATAATTGGCAGGTGTAAAATGATAAAAATAATAGACTGTGGTGCAAAGTGTCGAGACTGCAAAATGTATTTTTTTTTCAAGTGGATATAACTTGACTCACGAGAGGAACATATGAAACTCCAATCTTTCAATTGTCTAAAAATGTTCAGTCCTTGACGTTTCACTTCTCTCTACCTTTTCAGTTGTCTAAAATTGTTCACTCCTTGACCTTTTCCTTCTCTAAAAATCATCTTGGCGTAGAGGTAAAATTGTTCATCCAAACAAAATGTCACCGTAAATGTTTCATCATAAAACAACGTGACAATTGGATTCTACTTTGAGACGGTAAATATATAACCCAAAAATTAATCGAATATATATATGAATTCTCGTGATTGTTCTTTCAAGTCATAGGAAGCCATTTCAGATTTTTTTCTTGGGATTTTCAGATATAAAAAGGAAAGGAAGCTTCAACATTGTACCACGAGAAGACATCATGCGAGTTGATATCATGTGGATTCTAATGGTGGTCGTGGGAGTAGTTGTCTGCCTTCACTTGGTTACAGTATATGGGGAGGAAGACACAACAACCTACTATGATCCACCCTATGTCCGTAAGATTATATCTCTTTGTTATTCTATGCATGTACATTAATTATTCTCATTTAGGTAAGTGTCCCATTAGTTTAACAGTATTATCAATTCAGCGAGAATTATGCCGCTTTTTTTTTTGCCAATTCAAGAGCATCACGAGAAAGTTAACATAAACCCACGTTTTGTTTGGTGAAAGTGGGGTTTTCAAAGGATAATGGTTAGAAAGATTGAAATAAAGGTTTTCCTTTTTATTTTTCTATTTTTATTTTTAGCTTAAAGACATCTCATACCCATGTGGTATGCTTAAGGTGCTGATATGCCTCTATGTTAAAGAAAGTTATTTTAATACCCTTGGGTAATATTTCTGTTAACAAAATACCCTCCGTCCACTTCCTGTTTAAAAAACCAATGGAAAATGGTGAAGTGGTATTCCTTAACATGTTTGCACGAATAAAAATGCACCATGTTGTCATATGGGCCCACTTTCACCATATCAGATGCCCAATCAACTCAAATACCACATCTGCTTATCCCGAATTTGGTTTTGATTTTTTTAAATGGTGTGGCATTTGAGTTGACTTGGCATATGACATGGCGAAACTGGGCCCAGATGACACGTGGCGCATTTTTATTCATGCATACGTGTTGAGGAATGTCACTTCACCACTTCCCTTTAGTTTTTTAAACTGGAAGTGGATGAAGGGGTATTTTGTTAACAGAAATATTATCCCAAGGGTATTGAAATAACTTTATTTACCAGAGGGGCATATCTACAACTTATGCATACCTCAGGGGTATGAGGTGCATTTAAGCCTATTTTTTAATCTACTCGGAGTGTTTCTTTCATTTTTGTTATTTAAAGAATAACTTACATTGCATGTTTGACCCATTAAGATGTAACAAACCTTTATTTGAGCGACGGTCTGTCCGTACCCTTGTGTTCCTTTTTTGTTTGTGTACCCGAACCTAGAGGTGGTGAATAGGTTCTAGAAATTTTCTTACAACTTTTTGCGCTTTATAACTTTCTGCACAAACTTCACAAGTTCAAATAAGCAATTTCAATATGTATAGATCTACAACAAGATTTATCAATGTGGAATATAAATCATGCACATCAGATCTCTTTATCACATATTTTTTATTGTCAAGAACTCTATCAATTCTCAACCACTGTTCAAAGATTATTAACAATTAATCAAGAACACAATAAACTTAACAATCACCGTACAATGACACCAATATTTGGTTACGAAGAGAAAATCTCTTGGAAACGAATTATAAGAGATTAACTCTACTGGCCCGAAGGCCAGGGAAAAGATATAACTAGTTTTTTAAACTCGAAATACACAGTGATCTATAGACTCAAGAATTCCAAATTTCTTACTCGGAATACAACATCCAGATCTGCAATCAGCAGGGAGTGAGGACCTCTCATCCATTCAAAAAGCTTAGACACTTTACCTCGCTATTCATAGCACTGACAGAAACCCCATCTGAGCCCCCAAGATAGAAAGGCGTGAAGGCATGTCTAACAAGGCTTTGCGCGCGGAAGGGCTTGCACATGGCACGCCCATGGGCAGCATGGCATGGCCTATGCCATCATTCAAAGCCAACCAGGGGGACAAGCATCGACATGGCCCAGAAAAAACCTATTGAGAGTTGATGCCAGACAAGTCAAAAGGGTTGGAACAACACAACAAAGGTGTCACCATAAGACCATCAGTCATGGCGGTGCAACCAAAGGTGCATGGAGAGTTGACTCAGGATGGATTTCGAAGCCAAATGGAGTTGATTAGTAGCACCACCACACTACCACCGGACCCAACGACGGACAGAGGAGCACATATGAGGTTGGTCTCAAAAGACTCAGGAGACCGTGGAGATCATTTTGATGTCACCACCCTACATGGTGGTGGAACGGCGGAGCACGACGACGTCAACAACCACAAGCGGCTAGGAGGGACCATATAGGGTAAATCGCATGTGTGATCCCTATATGGTCGAATCCCCCTATTTTAGGAGAGTTATATTTTTGCTTTTGAGTCCAAACATTTCCATGTTGGTGTGATTCAATTAAGGTAATAATCTTGATCCTATTTTGGAAAGATTATTCTTTGATTGAAGTTAGGAGGCTTTTAGGCATGTGGCTAATTCTCTTGCTCCCTATATGGAAGCTTATGGCAAGCCACATGTCCTAAATAGGTGGGTAATCAATCTTCGATTGATTTGTCCTTATTTTGGGGGCTAGCTTTTGGCAAAAGGCTTGATCTCTACAAGATCTTTCCTTTTTAACCTAAATAGGATCTTGGAGGATTTATTGTGTGGCAATCAAGACTTTCCTTTCACCATGCCATGGGGGCTGTCAAGGCACCCCATTGGGCTCTCAAGGCTATGCCTTGGGGCTGTCAAGGCCACCCAGTGGGCACCAAGGCCATGCCATGGGGGCAGTCAAGGTGACCCGTGGGCACCAAGGCTAAGCCATGGGTGGTGTCGAGGCACGCCAAGGGGCTGTCAAGGCCACCCCATGGGGGGGTTGCGAAGGGTGTTGGCCCCTTACATCTATGCTATCAAATATTACTGTGGCACCGCTTAGGGAAAAAAAAAACTTACTGTTGAACCAATTGCGATGAGTTATAGGTGACATGCTTTTCGAGGTCCACTATGATATGATAGACTGTTTTTTTTTGTATTTGAATTTATGTAGTGTGCAGCTGGAGTAGTTGAATTTTTTTTTAGTAAGAATCGTGCTAAGCTACCAACAATTTCTTCAGAACATAAAAAGACGTGAAATTCGGCAACTCTGTTAGGAGGCTTTTAAAGACTATAAGCTTGCATTCGAGTAGAAGAAGACACGAGGGTATTTCAGGTATGCAAGCTTGGTATGGAATCGCTGAATCGAGGGGGTTACAGAAGGTACGTTTCGGGTGGCCACGCGCAGCAAAATTGGGTGTGACGTTGGGTCAAACTGAATTACACATGCCCGTTTCCTATGCCCATGATCTGGCCCATAGTTGGGACGCGAAAAATATTCACATCGTGAGTGTCTGGGAAAAGTGGCTTGACAGGCCCTGCACATTAATTAATGCGCCTAAGCTGACATCGATGACTCTGATTCTGTGAAAACATAAAACAGTTTTAGAAAACTCTTTCCAAACGCACTTAGCCTTCAGAGTCACTGATTTTCTACCCGCAATGGTAAAGCCGATCCATTCCCAAATTCATCGTCCTGTACTAGTTTGGTTAGATCACCACTTTCGAAAAAGGAGCGGTGAAGGGCCTTCACGCATTGTTCAGCTTCACTGTCATTTACTATCAAAGAAATGTTCACCTGGTTAACACCAAAGAGAATTAAGAGTTTGTTTGGCGACTGAACAAAAGTTATAAACTCTAGGTAGGAATTGTAACGAAGAGACACCTTGGATGCCCCTTGTGAGATCATCTGAACATTAACTCCTTTGGTTTGAAGAACATGAAATACCTGACAAAGATAAAGCCGTTCATCTGATGTAAAAGTTAGGAAATAAAAAATATGTAGGGCAAATGGCTGTTATCTAAATGGCCCAAAGACTCGTAGTATATGTACTGAAGTGGAATATAGCTGGGGACAAGGAAAATACAACACCTTCTCCAGTATCAACGAGGAACGCTGAACATTGCCAATAAGAGAGATGATTGATCTGTGCTGCAGGAGATCCACGACTGCAATTTTCTCAAGCTCTTCCACTACATGGTCAAGTTCCTGATCAGATGAAACATCGATGCAAATATGATTTAGTATGAAAACCCAGAAATCTGATGGGATTCAATTCAGACAAGGAGAGAGACACATAAAAGTTTTTCAACAGGGAAGGTAATTGCATTGATCGAGTATGCCAATAAATAGTTTGACCACAATCCTCTTCTGCAAATTAAGGATGATCTCTGCATGACATTGATAAGAATACCTAGACCATAGCTTGCTGAAACAAGAGAATTGAGTCCAGTATAAAGTTGGTGGTGCATTCATCCTACACCAGTCACATCTAATTGTCTATATTGATAATTAACTTAGATGCATTATCGAAGTTGAGTATCCGCAAAATAGCATCTGTAAATATCATTCATTGGAGTTCCTCCGTAAGATATACAAACTAAGGTGTGCCGTGGTTTTTATCATTGAAAGCACTGTTACATATTACAATATGCAAATAAGACGTGAGAATACATCCACAAATTCACTGGGAGGTGTCCTTGCAAGCACCTCAGGGAGAATTGTCAGAAAATTATAGAACACGTAAACTGGAAAGTAAGACATGTGAATAACAACATGGGAACATATGATCACAAACTTGCCTGCTGGATGAGTTCTCTGCTCCATAGTTTAGATGGATCTAGTGTCAAAGAGATACTAACTTCGCTAGTAGCTACCACGTCCACGGATATGCCCAAATCCTCGAAGGTTGAGAACACCTATTTGGAGTCGCATCAAGCTAAAAGCATTACAACTAGAATAAGCCAAGAAGGTAACAAGTGGCAGAACAAAATCAAGTCAAAGAAACAATTTCTGACCTTTGCAAGGAAGCCAAATTGACCAAGCATGCGGGTACTGACTATATCCAACATGGTAACATTCTGCTTCAAAACTATGCTGGTTAGGACAGCCTGGAATACATTTAGGTGAAGAATACGGTCAGTACTGTGGAATTCCTCACTTGGATGAGAAAGTTTCACCACCACAAACCTTGCTCATATCTCTTGTTTTAGTGATAAGGGTACCGGGAGCTTGACGGTTGTATGAATTCTTCACTCTAACAGGGATGTCACCCTCTCTGGCTGGTCTCATTGCTTGTGGGTGTAGGACCTGCGTACAGCACACGATATGAATGTCTCCTGTGTGCCTTGTTTTCACTGAAAAAAGAAATAATTGAAACACCCATTCTCAAACATCAACATTTTGTTTGAAAAAAGTTTGCTCAGTCCCAATAGTTCAGCTTCCTCACAAATCCATTTCGAGTACAAACAAAAGTATGACCTAGGTAACTCCAACAGTTGAGCTTGTTCATGAACAAACCTGATGTGAGTACTGCCTGCAAAGTACTTAATTCGTTTGGTACTTTAGGAACATGTCAAAAAGACGGTCATGAAATGATGCAGTATGATGTATATATATCTGCTGATGTCCTTGTACAGGAAATCAAAGTGAACTGGCATGAACGCCCTGCAAACTCTCTCAGATTCCAATTTCCATGATATACATACTGTATATTCTCTAAAATCTATGATACTTCAACCAACTGGTCCAGTCCAGCTTCAGCCGCAAACAATTTCTAAACAGCAAGAAGCAACAGAGATCTAACCTGAGCTCCAAAGTAAGCCAGCTCTGCTGCCTCATCGAATGTCAGATAAGGTACAGGTTCTGCACGTGGATAAACAGTAGGGTCGCAGGTCAAGACACCATCAACATCTTTCCATACCTGTTAAAATCATTAATTAAACCGGTATGCAAGTATGTTGATGTCACTCAAAGAAGATTTGCATCCAATAACAAATAAAAGTGCTATGACTAAAGTCAGTCCCACACGCAGATAGTGTGTCTGCACATATATGCATACGTGAGTTCTTAGTACATGAAGTATGGGTCCAACTCTGACCTGAATTTCCCGCAAGCCTAAGGCTTTGCCAATGGTTGTAGCTGTCAAATCACTACCGCCCCTACCCAAGGTGGTAATTGCACCAGATTTCCACCCCTAAATTAGGAGAAAACACAAATTATGCTCGCAAAATCCTCAAGACTATGACTCAGCAGTGAAATGATGCAGCAGTCGTTCAATAGGACCTTCCCAAGGAAGCCAGTTACAATGGGAATAGCAGGATCATTGACCCAGTCACCAAGCAATCTCTTGGCAATTGCTGGGTAGGTCACTTCCAAGATGTCCGCATTCGTGAAATCGTCTGTGGTTATGAAACCAATATCAAACGCATCATACTACAAACATGCATAGTGATAGATGGTTAGTTACTGCTGAACTTGATGGTTTGGCAAATGAGATTACACAAGTGACAGAATAATACATACTTGGCATGCTCTAATACCAATTTTATTCAGATAAGCTGCGAAGATTCTCGTGGACATGCACTCGCCAAATGAAACTAAGTAGTCTCTCGTGCGGAGAGTCAACTCTTTCACCATAGCTATTCCTTTTAGAAGTTGCTCCAGTTCTTCCAAATGAGCTGTAAAATGTCTCGAACACAGGCGTACCCCCCCAAAAAAACCAATTACAACCTTAGGAGTTAGGACCCAACTGCCACCTTCAGGGCCAAACAACTCTGTAGCTCATTCGAACAAGTAATTGAATCTAGCATGCTCAAATAAAGACTATACAAGCACTTAAGAGTCCTAACCAGAAATAACAGAGCGATCAACCTGAAGTTCGTCCACCGTCCTGAATGATTAAAAAAAACGCTCGTTTATCATACAGAGATAGCGCCATTCCGATCTCTTACAACATTTAAACCAAACTAGGAAAATTAGAAGAAAGAGGTCATATAACTGTCAGACCTAAGATGTAGCTCTCCTACGAAGCTCAACTCCTCGATTCCCGACGCATTAGAGACGCCACAACTGACAGCCTTCTCTCCGGCCTTCCTTGCAAGCATTCAATTCTACGATCCCTCAATACAACAAAGTACATTTAAAAATAAAACAAAGCAAAAATTTACTGGCGCGTAAAATTACCACTAGGAGTTTGTTAGTAGTTTTCCCCATAGCAGAGAGAACAACGACAGGCCGTTCCTCAGGGAAAGTGAGAATAAGATCGGCGATCTCTCTCATCCTCTCCGCCGAAGCTACCGAGGATCCGCCAAACTTCATCACGCACGTGAAATCCTCGGCATCTCCATCGGAGAATCGCTTCTCTAACTCTTCTTTAAGAGCACCCTCCACTCTTCCTTTATT
Organism: Myrica gale; assembly: GCA_963930655.1. NCBI lineage: Eukaryota > Viridiplantae > Streptophyta > Magnoliopsida > Fagales > Myricaceae > Myrica > Myrica gale. Next base: position 6,092,171 of record OZ005606.1, on the reverse strand, counting down.
GACACCGTCTTTAACCAGCTTCTTCATCGCTCTCCTCCTCGAAGAATCTCCGATAGCCGCATGGAACAATCTGGAATTCAAGGCCATGGAATCAGAGAATCTTAGCCAGTTTAATGAGTTCGACACGTTTGAGCGAAATCGCGAGTTCCTTACGGATCCGTGGCATGGAATTTTCACCCCATACGCGTGCAACGAAGCCGCCATTGTTGCAGAGAGGATTAGTTATTGTATCGAGTCCATCGACTAATATGCGCTATCTAGGGTTTCTTCGACTCAGCGGGTACGAAGGTTTCAGGAAATATCTATGGCTACGTTTGGTTCGTTCTTTTCAAAAAAAAAAAATTCACAATCAGTTATAGTCAGAGTTGGATCGGACTAGGCTGCGTTTGCCAACCTAACAATCCCCAAAATTTTATCTCTCTCCTAATAAAATACTTCAATATAATCTCTCCCTCTCCCATAAAAAAATATAAAAAATTACAAAAATTATAAAAAATTACCTCTCTCTTCACCTTTTCACTAAACCCAATACTAACACATATTCCCATACCAAAAATATTACAACACAAACACAACCTAATCTACGCGATAATTATGGAGATTTGGAAACAAATCGAAGAATTCACAGCAAGAAATCAGAATGAAATTATATTTTATTTCTTTAAATGAGTCCATTGGACCATTAGTTTTTTTTACCACCGCCTACAATATGCATAAGGGAAAATACAAAATTTCACTCAAATTATTATAGAGGTTACACTTCAGACACTAAACTATTTTGAGGCGTTGCACCCATAATTACTAATTTTTTACCCATTATAACCCTGTCTATTTTTTCGACAAATTAAACAAAATTATCTTTAAAAAAAATAAAATGATGATTTTACTCTTAAATATAACTTGTTATTCACATGATTTTGATGTTTTAAGGGCATAATCATCATTTCATTTTAAAAAATGAATTTTAGTCTAATATGATGGAAAAAATAGAAAGATAGCTGCAATGTATTAGATATGAATAATTTGTGGATGCAATGTCTTAAACATGATAATTTATAATACAAAAAAAATAAACCACGTGACAGTTGTGGGTAAAAAATTATATTTTTCCGATATTATTAAGGTTTAAAAGTTTAGTGCCTTGATTTCAACTTACCCAAAACAGCCAAATACTTTGCATTAAATAAGTTTGTCGGGTACCGTTTGAAATTTGAAAAGAATAAAAAGGCTAATGATCTAGAAAGGACTAAACCATAAGAAGAGCTACTTGCTTGTCTAGACCTTCCTCGTATGGTAATTCTCCTTGAATGGTGGGCAGAAAATCGACCCCACAATCCCATGTTAATTTTGAGACTCGTTCATGAACATCAAATTTATATCCAAATAACTCGAAATTGGTACGTTGATCACTTAGAAGACGAAGGACAAAATCTAATAATCTAGATTAAAACATTTGTCATCTCATCAAATTCAAAACTAGTGTATATCTACCCTCGGCTCCTTATCCTCCCTACCATTGCTTGCGCAGCCCCGAACCCCCTGGTTCAAATGAACAACATCTAGCCATATACATATAATGTATAACTAATGTGCTTTTTGGTCTCTCCAACCAAATTAAGATAATTGTAACCTAATGTGCAAATGGACTTAAGAAAATTTTAAGGGGTGACATAGTGGTTAAGGCTTAAGTTTGGTGATTTATTCCTTTAAGGTCTTAAATTCAAAACTTCATTGGCGTTACAAACTTTTTAGGGCCACCTCTAGGGTCTTTAGTATGGTAATTGCCCAATTTGTGTGGGATGAAAAGATTATACAAACCCTGAGATTAGTGGAAGTACATTTTGATAACATTCAAAATTCAAATCAAGTCAGCGAGGATGATCGGGCACAATCAAATCCGTCAGATATACTAGCAAAGTTTACCAAATCTTCTAGCCAAGAAATCTGCTCAAGATTGGTTTTACCTAACGCCTAGAATATTGGCATTTAATGTTGATTCTCCTCTTATCTAACGTCTACAATGTTGTAATTATGAGGGCTATTTTTCTCCTGTTTTTTCGTATTTTGTATGCTGCCATATATAGCAAAATAACTATACATTTTTTTCCAATATATACGATTGACTGTCCCACGATTGAAGTGTGGTGAGATTTCTCGTTCATCGATTTTTTACTTTCTTCTTGGTATCAAAGCATACAGCAAAACTGAAGAATTTTCATGTGCAATTATGTCTTCTGCTTCCTTGAACGTTGGCAACTGTGTCAGCTTACGACTCAAATCTGAAAATTATCCTCTCTGGCGTGAGCAAGTTCTCGCTCTAGCCGAGAGTCAGGGTCTTGTTGGTTTCCTCACGGGTGATGTTACAGCTCCTACTACTGTACTTCCAGTACCAGAAGGGTCGACTGCTGCACCAGCATCTAATCCCGCATTTCATAGATGGAAAACAGCAGATCGATTACTTTGAGGTTGGATTATCGGGACTCTATCTTTCTTCATATAGGTGATTGGGTTGGATACCTCAACACAAGTATGGAATGCTCAAGCTTCTCAAGAGCATTTAATTTCATCTTACACAAAAACTCACCTATATGAAGAAAGATTCTAAGATGTCCTTGAACGACTATCTCCGAAAATTCAAGGGTGTGTGTGATAGTTTGGTTGCAATCAGTCACCCAGTTGCTGACAAATCCAAGGTGTTCTCTCTACTGAATGGCTTAGGTGAGAGGTACGAGCCTTTCATAACCTCTATGCTCAAACCACTTATTCCAAACTATGCAGAAGTTGTTCCTATACTACAAAGCTATGAGACTCGGATCAGCCTTCACTCCCTTGATTCAAATGCATACAATGCATTTTATTGGCAATGAAACAACTTCAAATTCAATTCTAAGGGGTCTCGGCAATCGGGTAGCTTTTTTCAAAAGGTAAGGGTTTCTCCCATTCTAATCAAGCTACTCTGAAGCCCAATACTCAGACTGCAGTCACTGCACCTGCTAACAGTTCTCGTGAGTCCAACCGTGATCTTCTTAGTCAGATCTGTGACAAGCGAGGGCATACTGTCATTAGTTATTGGCATCGGTATAATCACTCCATTCAGCCTGATAACCTCCTCAAGGCATTTGCAGCTCTCACTTTTGACTCAGAAACAAATAACGATGAATGGACTTTGGATACAGGAGCTTTTGCCCACATGACTTTTCATGAAGGTATATTGCATAACTTACGTCCTTATACTAAATCTGATCATGTTCTAATTGGTAATGACGATATGCACATGACACATATTGGTGATGCAACTCTTGGTTTGGGCTCTTTAAAAATCATTTTATCTGAAGTTCTCTTGGTTCCGGATTTTGAAAGGAATCTGTTATCTATTGGCTAATTAACTACTAATTATCCAGTAAATTGTGAATTTTCTAATGACGATTTTGTGGTAAGGACCGGGTGACACAAAGGGTTCTGATGAAGGGCACCAAGCAGGGTAATCTCTACACCATTCGGGCTTCACCAGTTGATTTCTTTTCAACTAGATTTCGGGTAGTGACGTCGTATTTATGGCATTAAAGACTTGGGCACCCTCAAACAACTGTTGTAGCCAATCTCAGGAAAACTGGTATAATTAAAGTTTTATCCAATCATTCAGACATTGATATTTGTGCAAGTTGTCAATTAGGAAAAATGTCGAAACTTCCCTTCTCAGTTTCATCTTCTGTAACTTTTAAAGCTTTTGATAAGCTTCATATTGATTTATGGGGACCTGCTCCTGTTTCATCTATTAATCATTTTCGATATTATGCTGCTATTGTAGATGATTTTACAAAATTCATCTGGTTGTTTCCTTTGAAGCACAATTCTGCATTTTTTGCTCAATATTTGTTATTTGAGAAATATGTATCTCGACAATTTGAAAAATATCCTAAGGTCCTGCAAACTGATGGATGAGGTAAATTTATAAATCAAGCTTTTCGTACTCATTTGTAGAAATCTAGTATAATACATCAAGTATCATGTCCTTATACGCTTGAGCAAAATGGGGTTGTTGAAAGACGACACAGAAATATTAGAGAATTGGGAATTACCATGATGATCCATGCTAATATTCCTAAGTATTTTTGGATTGAAGCATTCGCCAATGCTGTGTTTTTAATTAACATGCTTCCGACTGTTACACTTCAATGGGAGTCACCCTATTTTATGCTTCATCACAAAAAACCGGACTATGGATCATTTCGTGTGCTGGGTTCAAGGTGTTATCCTTATATGTGGGATTGAAAACCAGTAAGTTTGACACTAAATCTCTTCCATGTATCTTTCTGGGATATATTGATCGTCATAAAGGATATCAGTGTCACTATTGTTAGAAATGTGCCCACAAAATCAGTTATTAGAATAATTATGAGATAATTATTTATTTTATTGTCACATGTATTTATTACTTATTAGGTATAATGTTGTAACATGAGATGTTGCACAGTTATATATTGTTAAGTGAAACTGTAGGAAAGTCATGCCGATGATTAATGAATCAAAAGACGGAGAGTATGACTTTTCAGTTCTTTGTTCACTTGACAGTTGTTCTAGACCGAAATACATATTTATGTACAAATAGGTCTACACTTGTGCCTACATTAAAATAGGATGATGGACTCCGTCATTAAGGTAATGACCTTAAGCAGATGAGTGAGTGCACTGTAAGAGTACATGTACTGAACAAGATCACATACGAATACCTTCTGGAAGTGATCACTGATATTGAGAAGATATTCAACACAATTAGTTTAATGTATCCTTAGATCTGAAAGGTTTATGCAAGTCCGTTTGCTGTGTACTTGTACTTTGACCGAGTCATTTGGTGATGATTTTTATAGGTCAAATATTCTAGACAACGTCGGGTCTTGTATATGATAAATGAACTTGTGTAAATGCTCAACAAGAAATCCACCAGTCTCTTTGTGAGACAGTATATTCAGTATTTCTGTATAGAGTTGGACTCGAAAAGAAATCATTGGTCAGTGGACTTTTGCGAAAATTGTTTCGAAATTAATATATATTATATATTTATTTGTGAAATTATTTTAGAAGCAATTTGAGAGTCCAATGAGTTACATATTGTGAATTAAGAATTATATGAGCTAGAGACTTAATCGGTGATATTATTCCGGTCTTATTAGCTCATGTGGAATATAGTATGTTGGAATGATAAATAAACAAATAATTGTTAGCAAAAGAGATTTCACGAACAATAATCTCACTATCTCGGGGGTCAATTGTGATATGTTAATGGACATGATCACAATTTGTAGAAGCCCATAAATTCGGAATACAAAATATAAGAGAGTTAAATGAAAAAGAGTTTTTCATGATGATCCTACGGCCGAGATTTGAGATCCCTAAAGATCTTACACATAAGCACAGGAGAAGTTATGAGGAAACCATTATAAATAGCTCAGAACTTCAATTGAGAGAAAGACAATTCATTTTCACGAGAATTATTCTCTCTCAAGAACTGTGTGCGTGGATCTGAAAGAGGCAGAGAATGTTTGGGCTGCTTGATTTCAACGATCCAGAAATTTCTGCTGCACGACTTTTACAACTATCCCCCTACAATATAGACTATTATTTCTCGCAATGTCGTATTTGATGAGGTCATATTTCCATTCAAACAATCGGTCACCAATTGCCAACTTCAGCATGAACCCATGGTAACCACGTTTCAGGAGTGGGCTTCACAACGTTCCTCTCCCACTCCGCCACATCCCATGCCGGTGCATCATCCACACGAGGTTCCTACTCCAAATGCTCCATTAAGCAAATCCATAATTATATCTGATCTGTTATCTTGTACAAACAATTCCACGGAAGAAACTTCTAATACACCCTTATCCTTGGCCGCAACTCCATCACTTCCTAGTCTGCCTGAGCCCAGCTCAGTTGCTCCTTTACCACCTTCTTCCTCTCATACCATGCAGACACGTGCCAAGTCCAGAATTCATAAGCCTAATCCAAAGTATGCTTTGTTACATGATTATACTGCAATTATGAAAGAACCCAAACTATTCATTCTGCTCTTAAACACCCAGGGTAGACTCAAGCAATGGCAGAAGAACTTCATGCCTTGGTAGTAAACAAAACGTGGTCCATTGTTCGTCGAGAGTCCACAATGAATGTCGTTGGGTCGAAATAGGTGTTCAAAACAAAAATAAATCCTGATAGTTCTTGCAACGTCTAAAAGCGAGGTTGGTGGCTAAAGGCTATCATCAAGTGGATGTGATTGACCTCATAGAAATATTTTCTCCTTTTGTTAAGCCCGGGTAGTAGGTACCTAGATACGAACAACTAGAGAACCAAGAATACCTTAAGCAAATGATTTTGATTAAGGCGGGATTGGGGTGGAGGAATCACACAAGAAAATCTCAGGATTGCTCTTGGGTGGATGAATTGCTTAAGACAAACTCAGGAATGCACTTGAATACTTATTTTGAGCAAAAACTCTTGGGTTTCTTCTATTGAAAATTTGCATGAAAAGAAAGTTACATGGCTACTCTTTATTTATACTACTATGCTAACTACTAGAACCTTCCTAACCGGCCACATGTCATCATTTCATTTGGCCATGTGTTGATTCCAACAAGATATTCTATGTCATATTCTCTTATCCTTGTGCTAGGTGGCGGCTTGTCCTTGAATCAAGGAACGAAGGACATTAGGTGGTGATTCCTTCTTATCTCTAAGGACAAAAGGACATAACCACTTAATATTCTTTGTCCTTGTCCTTTTGCTAGGTGGCAAAGGTACAAAGGACAAATGACACCTCTTCCATGTGATCCTCTCTTATGCCGCCACTTGTTTCTCTGACATTCCCCTTGTTACCGCTTCATCCTTCAACTGCCACATGGCGGCCTATCTCTGGCGAGACGTGGCTGCCTTGCGCACGCGTTGGCGAGGCAAAGTTGTTGTCTTGCGCACACTGGCGAGACGTGGTTACTAAAGGCCCCTGATGGTTCCTTGCAGCGTCTAAAAGCGAGGTTGGTGGCTAAAGGCTATCATCAAGTGGATGAGATTGACTTCACATAAACATTTTCTCCCGTTGTTAAGCTCGGGACAATACACATTATTCTCTCTCTTGCAGTGGTCTGAAAATGGAGTATTAGGCAACTTGAAAATGCATGCCTTCATGGACTATTGTCAGAAAAAGTCTTCATGGAGAAGCCCCCTGGCTTTGTCCACACATATAAGCCGGATTGTGTCTGTCTTCTTCATATGGCTATTTATGGACTCAAGCAGGCACTTCGAGCGTGGTTTGACTGGTTTAGTTCTTTCTTGCTTGAGACTGGATTCTTTTGCAGTACAATCGATCCTAGTCTTTTTATTAATCATTCCACTGATGGTACGTTAATTTTACTTCTCTACGTCGATGATGTTATCCTTATAGGTACCTCTGATGCACTCATCAATCAATTTATTGTTGTGTGACACACTGAGTTCGCGATGAAGGATCTCGGTCGCCTCCATTATTTTCTAGGTATTGAAGTGTCTTACGTTTCGACTAGTATTCTTCTACACCAAACTAAATATGCCAATGATCTATTGGAACATGCCATGATGGACGAATGCAAACCTGTCTCCACTCTAATGACTCATAAGTTCAAGAAAATCAATGATTCTACTACATACTGTGATCCTCACCATTATCGTTCATTAGTTGGGGCATCACAATATTTAACACTTACACGACCTAATCTTTCTTTCAGTGTTAATTATGGGTATGTTTGAGGGTGAAAATTTTGGGTATTGGGTTTTGGAAAATATTATAAAGTAAAGATATGTTGTGGGAGTTAGTGAAAAAGTGAAGAGAGAGAAGATTTTTAATAAATATTATAATAATAAAAAATTATGTGGTGAATTTTTTATTATTAAACTTAAATTTTTGGGCCCAAATTTTTAGGGCTCAAACATACCCTATGTCTCCCAATTTATGCATGCCCCAACCGAAGACAATTTCACTATGGTGCGGAGGATTTTACTATATGTCAAAGGGACTGTCCATTATGATTTACATATTCAACATTCAAGCCCATTGGATCTTTTTGCCTTTTCTGATGCAGATTGGGTTGGATGTCCCTTAACAAAACGTTCCACCACTGGATTTTGCACATATCTTGGTAGTAATATTATTTCTTGGATTGCAAAAAAACAACTCAATGTTTCATGCTCAAGTTCTGAAGCTGAATATTGAGCCATGGCAAAAATTGCTGCAGAATTCACATGGATCACCTTTGTTCTTTGAGATCTTCATGTGCCTTTACCAGTGCCCCCACTTTTATTCTGTGATAATCTCAGCTCTTTGTTCATGACTGTTAACCCTGTGTTTCATTCTCGCAGCAAACACATTGAGTTAGACTATCATTATATCCGAAAACGTGTTTCTCTTGGGTTGTTAGTTACTGGTCATGTGCCCACCTCCTCACAAATTGCGGATGTGTTCACTAAGCCTTAAACTCGGATGACTTTGGACGCGCTCAAACACAAACTCTGCCTAGTTCCCAAGCACAGTTTGAGGGAGGATGATAACATTCAAAATTCAAATCAAACCAGCCAGGATGATCGGGCACAATCAAATCCATCTGATATTCTAGCCAAGTTTACCAAATCTTCTAGCCAAGAAATCTGCTCAAGCTTGACTCTACCTAACGCCTAGAATATTGGCATTTAATGTTGATTCTCCTCCTATCTAACGTTTACAATGTTGTAATTATGAGGGCTATTTTTTCTCCTGTTTTTATGTATTTTGTCTGCTGCCATGTATAGCAAAACAACTATAAATTTTTCAAATATATACGATTGACTGCTCCCACGATTGAAGTGTGGTGAGATTTCTCATTCATCGGTTTTTTACTTTCTTCTCATGTAAGCTGACTCAAATACCCGGTTAAAAATAAATGAACCTAAGATCCATGCACTAATTATTCTGACAGTTTTTAAAAGAGATAAATGTAACTTGAAAGAAGCGGGAGCACATTTTCACCTCTTTTTTGTTTTTTGTTTTTCTGGGGCAAATGCATTTCATTCAAACAACAAACCAACCACCAATACACAATTTAGGGAAAAAAACACACCAGTACACAAACTAGAAAACGTGAACAATCCAATAATCCCCAGTACACAAAAAAGGCCCCAACCAATAAACCAAAAACGAGAACATTTTCACCTTTTCTGCTTGTTGTTTGTTTTATTTTACCTATTTTTTGTTTAGCAAATAAGGGAAATTCGTATTTCATCAAGGGATTAAAATACAGCAGGGGCTCTAATGGACATACCTGAAGGCGGCCTCCTGTCGAGCATAGCCTTTTTGGCATTAAAAGGCACACAAGCTCAAACAAAATAGTACAGGGAAAGAAATACATAAACTGAAAGGAAAATAAAAAATTGAGAACAAGCAGCAAAGCAAGCTGGAGGAGCGACAAAAAGGAAGCAACGAAAAAGAGCAAAAACGGGCGCCAAGGGACGCTGAATCTCGCTGTGGGAGGCGTGTCCTCCGAAAACTACCAAAAGCGGCCTGAAACAAAGGAGGAAACAGTTGGCACATGAGATCCATGCGCGGGCATGGAAGCTCAGTCGCCGTCAGATTGTCTTCAAACGAGGACCAAGAGGAGCTCTTGAGGTTGAAGGAAACGTTTCAGGAGAGCGTGGCCACCGAAAACCACCCAATTCGCCAGCATTGCCCTACAAAAACCACCAGGATAGGGAGCGAAACAAACACATATCCCTGCCACTAGAAAGCTTGGCCGATAGAGGAAAGGGGGGTGGGAGGAGCTCGGGCTCCTTCCGCTGCCAAGGAGAGTGACTATGGAGGTGGGGTGCAGGAGAGGAGAGGGTTTTTAGAGAGAAGGCGCTGCCTCTCTCTCTAGAAACAAGTGTTTTAGTTTTTTCTTATTTTGTAATTTTTTTAATTAAGACCAAAATTTTGGCTCAAACACCACCGGTCCTTTGAGTTGTTTAAAGCACATCAACCGTGGAGATTGGCCTATGGCCAGCTTGAATGGGCTGAGTTTGACGTATAGCAGCAACGGCTTTGAAAAGAAAAGAAAGGAAAAGGAGAAAAAAAAAAGACAAAAAAGAAGAAGAAGAAGAAGAAGAAGTTATAGCAATTAGCAACAAAAGTGTGACTGGACCCTTGTAGCATCAACCGCAAAATTTTGCTAAGAAGGTTAAAGTCGTTTTCCCATTACTCAAGTCGACATAACAAAATTAACGCCGCCTCAAGTTTGAAACGACCTCCCTTGTGTCCAAACTAGAGGGACGGACAATCCCGATCCGTTTACTCGTTGGCTGACGTTGCGCATCAACAAAACGATACCAAATAGCTCTCTACTGAGAGGAGTACCAAAAGAAATGGAAAATAATAGATCTATTGAATAGTAGTGGCGTCGTCTATCGCCTTAACAGAAGGGAGCAAGTCCCAGAAGGCGTCTGAGGAACTTGGGAAGTATCGGAAGGTAGGGACCGGATTTCTCTTTCGTTTCTGGGCAGGAGCCGGATTCTTGTTTATTCGGTTGCGCCTCCTTTCTCGATCTAGTAAAATTGGCTCTGAGGCATTCGAAAGCTTCAAATTTCGGGCAAAGTAAAATGTCTTCAATCAGTGTCCAGAATTTGTTGCCATCTCCCAATCCTTCTCCAATAGGAGGCATAGCTCATGAAAAAGTTCCAGCGACAAGAAACTCTGCAAATTTTGATCAAATCCCGTCGTGGGTTTCTCTCAAATGCGGTCCACCTTCGGTCAAAACCCATCCCATACTACTAGGGCAGGTTGAAAACGTATACTTAGTTTCTTTATCAAACCAAGGGAAGCTCAAAGAAGTCTTCGAGTTTATTAAACGTATGGACGAGGGTTGTGTTTCCGTCAGTCCCTCCTCCTATAAAAGCCTCTTCGAAACATGTGGCAGGTTACGAGCTCTATCGTATGGGAGATTGATTCACGACCGGATCCGACAAAGAGTTAAGCACCCAACTGGGTTTCTTGAGAATTATGTGCTTCAAATGTATTGTGACTGTAGGAGTCTGGTAGATGCACAGAAAACGTTCGATGAAATGCATGAGAGGAATTTGGTTTCGTGGGTTATCATTATATCTGCTTATGCAGAGGAAGGGCTTTTGGACGAAGCTATTCGGTTGTTCACGCATGTGCAGACAGTGTCCGGCATTAGACTGAGCGTGCCTATCTATACCAGCCTCTTACGGTCCTTGACTGATTTTTCTCTTTTAGAGCTTGGGAAACAGATACATTCTCACCTAATAAGAAATGGCTTAGGTTCCAATGTTTCGGTTGACATGTCAGTTGCTAACATGTATGCAAAGTCTGGGTGGTTAGAGGGTGCCAAGCTTGTTTTCGATCGCATGGCTGAAAAAAATGCTATGGCTTGGACTGGGTTGATGGTGGGGTACACTCAAGCTGAGAAACTGGAGGATGCTCTGGCATTGTTTGATAAGATGGTGAAGGAAGGTGTTCAAATGGATGAGTTTGTATTCTCCATAATTCTCAAGGTGTGCGGAGGTCTGCAGAACTTGAACTTGGGAAGGCAAATTCATGGTTGTAGTGTTAAACTGGGATTGGATTCGCATGTGTCGGTAGGAACTCCACTTGTGGACTTTTATGTGAAGTGTAGGAATTTTGCATCTGCTTTCCAAGCATTTGAGAAGATAAGTGAACCCAATGATTTTTCTTGGAGTTGTGTAATCTCTGGTTACTGCCAAGTTGGTGAATTTGAGGCGTCTGTCAAGACGTTTAAATCTCTAAAGAGTAAAGGTGTGATTTTAAATTCCTTTGTATATACTAGCATTTTCCAAGCCTGTGCTGCACTTGCAGATCTAAATTCGGGTGTCCAAGCTCATGCCGATGCAATAAAAAGAGGGTTAGTTTCATACTTATATGGGGAGAGTGCTATGATCACTATGTACTCAAGATGTGGGAGACTAGACTGTGCTGACCAAGTCTTTGAATCGCTAGACAAACCTGATACTGTGGCCTGGACTGCTTTAATTTGTGGTTACGCTTATCATGGCAAGGCCACAGAAGCTTTAAGACTTTTCAATAGAATGCAGGACTGTGGTGTAAGGCCAAACGCAGTTACCTTTATTGGAGTTTTGACCGCTTGTAGTTATTCAGGCTTGGTTGCGGAGGGCAAGCAATACTTGGATTCAATGAAGGGTGAGTACAGTGTTGACCCAACTGTTGACCATTATGATTGCGTCGTCGACATATACTCACGTGCTGGGCTACTAGAGGAGGCACTCAAATTGATAATCAGTATGCCTTTTGAACCTGACACAATGAGTTGGAAAAGTTTGTTAGGTGGGTGTTGGACCCATCGGAATCTTGAGCTTGGGAAGATTGCAGCAGAAAAGCTTATTCAGCTGGACCCTGATGACACTGCCACTTACATTGTCATGTTTAACTTGTATGCTTCGTGTGGGAAATGGGAAGAAGCAGCTCATTTTAGAAGGATGATGGCTGAAAGGAACCTGAGAAAAGAAGTTGGTTGCAGTTGGATCACTGTTAAGGGTAAAGTGCACCGGTTTATAGTAGGTGATAGACACCATCCAGAAACAGGACTGATATACTCAAAATTAAGGGAGTTCACTTCATCCTATGAGAATGCTGAAAATGCCCTTTTAACTGAAGTGAATGGTTTGTGTGGATTGCCTGAAAGGAGAGAACAGCTTCTTGACCACAGCGAGAGACTTGCTATAGCATTTGGGCTCATATCCACACCAAGCAATGCCCCAGTTCTGGTTTTCAAGAACCTACGGGCATGCAAAGACTGCCATGATTTTGCAAAGCACGTGTCAATGGTAACCAGACGTGAAATAGTCATTAGGGATTCCAACAGATTCCATCACTTCAAGTTCGGGGAGTGCTCTTGCAATGATCACTGGTGACTTATCATCAATTATTCTTGGTGACTATGCGAAGTTGTACAATTGAAGGAGTAATGCCATTTACACTTAAAAGGATTATGCTTACTGCAACTAATTAGCTGATACCATCGGACCCGAACCAGGTCATCAAGGGCATAGAGTGGCTTGCACTTCTGGTTTTGCTAAGTCTCTGCCAGTTACATGATTATATATATATTACATCCTTTAACAAAGATGCTCTCCAATTAACGCTTCGAGCTTTCAAATAACTGTTGGTAAGGGGTTGCAGACTGCAATACTCTACACACCAGCCGCCTTGGCTCAATCGTGGACTTCTAGAACTCCAAGGCAAGTGGTGGCATTTTTATGCTTGCCAAATCTGGATTTTGGGTCCATGTTCGACTTCACCTTCCTGTGTGCGATAGAATCAATCTCGACACGGTTGACTAATGCACTGGCATGTGAGAACAGACGGAACAAAATTATGTTAGTGGCATTAAAGTACAAGTGGTCAGTGGAAAGGTGGTTTTGGTGAGCTCATGTGAATATATATACGCGGGAATGTCCAGATTTTATGTATGCTCGCACGCGAAGAGAGTGAACAACTTTTTTTTTTTCTGCATTTCAGCTTTCTTTTGGGACTGTTGGGAATCTTCTTTGTACTCTTATAGGCAGAGACATTACTTTTCAATCGAGAATAGCGGTCTATTTATCACTTCAAATCCTACATGCATGTATCTTTGGTAAGTTACAACTTCCGTTTAATAGGAAAACATACAAGTTGTTCATTGTTTTTCTCTAAGCATGAAGTTGTTCGTTAAAGCAAGGTGCATATATAGTTTCAAGTGAACAAGTAAAACAACAAACAATTTGCAGATCATGCGTACCCAATTTGGGTAGATATGTAAGGTTTCTTACATGATCGGTGTCAAGTGCCAATGGCGACAAGGGGTCATGACAGTGGGTGGGTCCCGTCGGAGCCCTAGTTTAGGACGAATATAGAATATATGAGATGGCAGGAATATCTTAAGGACTTACCGACAATATTATTGGCTAGAAGATGATACACTGGGGTCGGTCATGGAGTTCCAGGATTACTCGAAAATCCTACCGCTATCAGATTGTTGAATGGTTTTACTCAGTTTAACTCTCGGCTGTGGATTAATCTTGTTACGAGTTCTTCGTGTGTGCGAGCTACGTGGGTGTTTGCGCAAGCACGAATTCGTATTGGTTTGTGGGATTCATGGCGTTTTTCCGTAGCGTGGGTATTGAGGCAAAGACATTTACTTTCTCCGTGAGTTCGTATGGTATCGTCACTTTGTCTGAATACAGTCGTCACTCTCAGAGCGCTATACGTCTGGGGAGATTCGGGATGGTCTGGCTGGCGAATGTGTGTGGTAAGTTGGCGACGGTCGATGTCCCTTGCGCATTCTCGAAAAAGTTTAATGAGTCACCGAGAGCTTTCCTAGCCCAGCTGTGTGCGAATCGGGGTGGGCGATATATTGCTATTGCGGAGTTTGGGGAGAGGCGTCGGAGAGGAGCTGTGATGGTGCCGGAGGGAAAGGCGAGCGGTGGTTGGCTGGCTTTTGCTACCACCTGCGAGGAGGTTATCCTGGCTATCGGTGAACTGCGGCGTAAGCGTAGACCTGTGGCTGCTCCGATAAGAGTGGGCTGTTCCTTTGCCGATACGGTGAAGGGGGGAGTGCCGGAGAAGATAGGGGTGCAGGAGGAGGCGCGTGATGGGCCTCTGGGCGATGAAGGTCGCCAGCTGAGGAATCTGTCGCTCGGCTTTCCTCTGGTGCAGAACGCAGGCCTTCATAGGGAAATTGGTTTTCCCCACGTCCCTGCAAAGGCTGCGGAGGTGGCTTCGTCAGTCAGTGACATGCGGATGCATTTACTACGTATCAGAGATGAGGTGGCGTGGGTGCTCGAAAAGCTTTCTTGTGATGGGGCGTTACAGTTGTCGACGACCCAGCCCACGCCTATCACTGAATTCCTCTGCACGGGCTGCGGCCTTAAATTGACGGCCCAACAGATGGCTATGAAGGCCCGTAATGGTGTGGAGGGCGGCAGTGTAGTGGGTGAAGCCCAGTGCGTTGGGTTGGAGTCGCCGGGTGTGCAGGCCCATGTGGATGGTTCGGGTAATGGCTTGGAGCCGAGTGGGTTGGGCTTGTCGGGTGTACCGGCCCTTAGCTCGGCCCTTAGCCGCGGAGATGGGTTGGATGTGGCTGTGGAGGCCCATTATGTTGGTTCGGGTGTAGGCTCGGAGCCATGTGCGTTGGGCTGGTCGGGTGTAAAGGCCCATCACGGTGTGGCTGGTTCGGGCCGTCGTTGGGAGCATCGTGGGGTGGGCTTGGGCGAGGTGGGCTGCGGGTCGGGTCTCTCCCATGACCTGGATCGCCCGATAGCTGAGAATGTCGCAGCCCCCGCCGAGCAGTCCTTGCCTGAATCGGGCTTTGTCGGTAGGATCTCCTCCGACGACGACGTTGGAGGCTCGACGGCAGTGGGTCCGGCGGCGACTGCCCCGATTCCGACGTCCGAGTTGGTCTTGGCCGACGATCTTGCAAACAGCCACATCGCAGAGCCTTTTTCCAGTGAAGGATTTTCCAAAGGAATCTGCTCTTTCGGAGGGGATCTTGTTGCCGTTCCTTCCAGGTTATCTGAGTTGGGGGATGAGGATGCCTCTTTGACTGCGCTGGTGGCTATCGATGGTGAGGGAGATGGGGTCTGCACAGTGCCCCTTCGGGCAGTCCACCCGGGGGATGTGAGGGTTCAGGGGGGGAGCACTATTCCATCTACGTGGGTTCTGGAGATGGTAACATCTTTCAGGCATCTGGTGGGGGTATCCTGTGATGGTTACGAAGATGATCTCATGCATCTATTTGCTGCCTTGGAGGTGGAGCGGGGGAAGGGCAAATCAGGTGGTAAGTTACTTCGGGAATTAAAATCTTTGGAGAGTTCTGTGAATTACGATGGGAGTTCGTCTGGTTCTCGTCGGGGTCGGAAGGTGGGGAGGGCTCTAGTCACTTCTTTATGAAGCCTCGTATTGTATGTTGGAATGTGCGGGGGTTGAACGATCGGGAAAAGTGCAAAAGTGTAGGGAATTTGCTCCGAGGGTGGAAGGGTGATTTAGTGTGTCTTCAAGAAACTAAGGTTGCCAAGATGACTCGAGCACTGGTGCGGCGGTTGTGGGGTGGGCCTCATGTACAATGGTGTTGTCTGGACGCGGTTGGTGCTTCGGGAGGCATTCTGTGTATTTGGGATACTCGTTCGTTGGAGTTGATTGAGTCTTGTGTGGGTTCTTTTTCTGTGTCGTTGAGCTTTCGTAATGTGGATGACGGCATCCGGTGGAGCTTTTCAGGTGTATATGGCCCTAATGATGATTGTCGTAGGAAGATTTTATGGGATGAGTTAGTGGGGGTGCATTCTTGGTGGAGTTTGCCTTGGTGTATTGGGGGAGACTTTAATGTGACTCGCTTTCCTAGTGAGCGCTCGGGTGGCGGGGGTTCCAGGAGTGCCATGTTAGATTTTTCGGAGTTTCTGTCTGATCTTGGGTTGGTGGACCTCGAGTTGGTTGGTGGGGTGTACACTTGGTCCAGTGGTCGTTCTGCTTCGTCTTGGTCGAGGATTGACCGTTTCCTTGTTTGTCCAGCGTGGGAGTCTTTGTTCCCGGATCTTATTCAGAGAAGGTTGTCGCGGTTGTTCTCTGATCATTTCCCTATTTTGTTGGAGAGTGGTATGTTTGGGGGTAGTAAGAAGCCGTTCCGCTTTGAAAATATGTGGCTGAGGGTGGATGAATTTTTGGATTTGGTAAAGGAGTGGTGGCTTGGTTTTGACTTTCGGGGCTCACCAAGCTTTGTGCTGCAATCTAAATTAAAGGCGCTGAAATACAAGCTTCTGGAGTGGAATCGGGATGTCTTTGGCCACTTGAGTGTTCGGAAAATGACCTTATTGAGTGAGCTTGAGACTTTGGATGCCCTGGATGAGGGGGGTCAGCTTCTCGAGGAGGGGCAGGCAAGGAAGGCGGAGGTCGCCCAGGAAGTGGAAAAATTGATTCTATTGGAGGAGGTTAGTTGGAGGCAGAAGTCTAAGGCGCTATGGCTGAAGGAGGGTGACCGATGTACTAAGTTCTTCCACCGTATTGCCAATTCCCACAGGAGAGCGAATTGTATATCGAGTTTGGAGGTGGAGGGAGAGGTGGTGGAGGATCCTGGCCGGATTACTGCAGAGATTGTGGATTATTACTCCTCTCTATACGAGGAGCCTTTCCAGTGGCGTCCGTTGGTGGATGGTCTTGTGTTTGATTCTATTCCCGGAGAGGATGCTGAATGGATCGAAAGACCCTTTGATCTGGAGGAGGTGTCTGAGGTGGTGCGTAGTTTTAATGGGGACAAGGCACCGGGCCCCGACGGCTTCTCCCTTGCCTTCTTTCAAGCCTGTTGGGACGTCGTTAAAGAGGATGTGATGCTGATGTTTAATGAGTTCGCGAGAGATGGGAAGTTTGTTAGGAGCTTCAACTCCTCCTTCATTGTCCTTATTCCTAAGAGACCGGGTGTGGTGGAGCTCAAAGATTTCCGCCCCATTAGTCTTGTGGGGAGTGTTTATAAGATTCTAGCCAAGGTTTTGGCTAATAGATTGAAGCTTGTAGTCGATAAAATTATTTCACCCTCTCAGAATGCCTTTATTCGTGGGAGGCAGATTTTGGACTCGGTGCTCATTGCCAATGAGTGTATCGATTCTAGGATGAGGACGGGGGTGCCGGGGATGCTTTGTAAGTTGGATGTTCAGAAGGCCTATGATCATGTGAATTGGAAGTTTCTACTATACCTTCTTCGACGTTGCGGCTTCGGGGACAAATGGTGTAGCTGGATCTCTTTTTGTATCTCGACGGTGAAGTTCTCCGTTATGGTTAATGGCTGTCCCCATGGTTTTTTCAGTAGCTCACGCGGGTTAAGACAAGGGGACCCTCTTTCTCCTCTGTTGTTTGTGATAGTTATGGAAGCTTTCAGCCGCATGATGGCGAATGCAGTGGAGCACGGTCGTTTAGAGGGTTTTGTGGTCGGCGATGGTAGTGTGAGCATTTCTCACTTGCTTTTTGCTGATGACACATTGGTGATGTGTGGGGCAGAGGTGAGTCATTTTAGGAGTCTCCGCTGTCTCCTTTTGTGTTTTGAGGCGGTGTCGGGATTGAGCATCAATTTGTCAAAGTCCGAGGTTATTCCTATAGGTGATGTTGCTTCTGTGCAAGTGCTGGCGAGGATTTTGGAGTGTCGGGTGTCTTCTTTGCCGTTGACTTATCTTGGGCTGCCGTTGGGTGCCCGTTTTAAGAGTGTTCAGATCTGGGATGGGATCCTCGAGCGGATGGAGCGCCGGTTGGCGGGTTGGCAGCGCATGTACCTTTCTAAGGGTGGTAGGCTTACCCTCATTAAGTCTACCCTCTCTTGTCTACCCACCTATTTCCTCTCCTTGTTTCCTATCCCGGTTGCGGTAGCTAACCGGTTGGAGAAGCTTCAGAGGGACTTCCTTTGGGGTACTTGTGGGGGTGTGACGAAATATCATCTTGTGAAGTGGGACTTGGTATGCTCTCCATTGTCCTATGGGGGCTTGGGACTTCGTAGTCTCAAGTTGTTCAATAGGGCTCTTTTGTGCAAATGGTTGTGGCGTTTTGCTAACGAGCAAGATAGACTTTGGCGGGTAGTCATCGCTGCCAAATATGGATGCTCTGTGGGCCAATGGAGTACCTGCCCCACCCGGGGGTCGTATGGAGTGAGTTTGTGGCGTTTCATTTCCAAGGGATGGGCTGATTTTCATCCGCTTCTCAGGTACTCTGTGGGCAGTGGCTTGAGGATAAGTTTTTGGCATGAGTGGTGGTGTGGTGACCGCCCATTGTCAATGGCATTCCCGGTTGTGTTTTCGTTAGCCCGGTACAAGGAGGCTATGGTGGCGGATTGTATGGCAGAAAGGGAGGGCATTGTGGCATGGAATGTTCCCTTTGTGAGATATGCGAATGATTGGGAGGTCCATGAATTTTCTGCCTTTTATTCTCTGTTGTACCGCGTGAAGTTACGGCAAGGGGAGGAGGATCAGCTGTCTTGGCCTGCCTCAGCGAATGGTGTATTCTCGGTCAAATCCATGTATCAGTTCTTGGCTAAGAAGACTAACGTGTCTCTTCCTTGGAAAGGGGTGTGGAGGGCGCAATGCCCTATGAGGGTTTCCTTCTTCGTGTGGGAGGCGATGCATGAGCGAATTCTTACCATTGACAACCTTCGGAGAAAAGGGGTCTACATGGCGGAGTGGTGTTTTCTGTGTCGTGGCGACGGAGAGTCGGTTAACCATGTGCTTCTTCATTGTCCATTGGCGCGCGGGCTTTGGAGCCATGTTCTTAGCATCACGAACTTTCATTGGGTTATGCCGGCGACGGTGGTGCATGTGATTTGGAGTTGGCGTAGAAGGCTCTCTAATCCCGTTGCCAAGGCCATTTGGAGAATGATTCCCTCGTGTGTTTGGTGGAGTCTTTGGCGGGAGCGGAACAATAGATGCTTTGAGGATGTTGCTTTGTCTATTGTGAAGTTGCAAGGGTTTATGTTATTTTCCTTGTTTTGTTGGGTCAATGCGGTTTTAGGGGGCATTTTTGTCGACTTTGATGATTTCCTTAGCTTTTTGGCGTGTATGTATTAAGCGCTTTCGGTATAGACCCTTGTACTGTTACCGCTTATTCTAATAAAATTGTCTTACTTATCAAAAAAAAAATTTTTTGCCTACTTAACCAAACAAAAGAGAGCACCTTTGGCATTTTGAGGGAAGGGTTGGAAAGTGGAAACAATGGGCAACATAGAAAACCTTTCCAGGATACGTGGGTCACCACACCAGCCACCACATTTACATGGGACTTGGGAACATTTTTTAAGATCTGCAATCCAACTTTCCCACTCCCACATAGTGCCCTCTAAGTGGCTAAAACTGGGGAACAGGAGTAGTAATTTGGATTTAACGAATCACAGTTTGTGCAAGTATCTTCCAAAATATCTTTAAAAGTTGAGATAACTAGGATATTAATAATGGAGTTGAGATCCACTACAGCTGGTTTGGGCCAAATTTTTATGCCAACCAAAAAGAACACTCACATCCACCCTTTCATGGTTGCGTCATTTGAGGCCGGATCGGGATCGCGTGACCGAATTGCGCCCTGTGTCGTGGGTCCCGAGCTCTGCAATTCACCCGAATTGCAGAGGATAATCGTCTAAATCGGAAGCCAACTTATCGAATCAGAGAAATAATATAAAGAAATATACATAAAGATGAAAGAAACCAAAGGTGTGTTGAAATGGAACTGGTGCTGTGGTATTAAGTTGGCGCCTAAGACAAGCTCGTGGTTTGGCCTTTTTGGAAACCGGGGTTGGATAGAATCTTATCCGCTTCTTCGGTTACTGATGTCTCAGTCAAAGTGAACCAAGTAACTAACCAACGCAACCCCTCTTTGTCGGTGTCTCTGCCCCCCTCTTTAAATTCTCTTGGACTTTCCAGTGTTCACTCGTATGCACTGCTCTCGTCCTCTATCTTGATGCAAAATTCTCCTCTGGCTTCCATTTTTCTCCTTACATTCTAGCGGAAACCTCTTTGTTGTTGTTGTCTGGAACTCAAGCGCGGAGTTTTGTTGGGTACAACCTTAAATTTCTTGTGTTTCATTTTTCGAAGGTGGGTTTTGTCAATCTGTGGTTCTGCTTCAACTTCAGCTGATTCATTACTACTTATAGAGGTTCTAATCTGGACTTTGTGACTTCTGTTTTCTACTGATAGTCATTTGGAATTCTCTTGTTCTTCTTTTTTTGGTCATGCTAATTTCGAACGTTAAGATTTTGCTGAATTCTTGTATGTCATTGTCATAATAAATCTAATGCAACGAGTTCTTCGTTTTCCTGGAACCCTTTTACTTCCGCCTCCGAGACCCAGAGGCCAATTCCTTTGAAGAGGAACATTAGCAAAATTCGAAGTTTGCCTGTTTTTCTATTGATCCCAACGCCGAATTACTTCAAACCCCTTGCATTCGGTGTTAGGAACTTCTTTTCGCTAGAGGAGAATCCAACGTTGACATTTTCAATAGGATCAAGTATATGGGTTCTGGTTTCTTTAGAAGCTCTCTGTATTTGCAAAAGACAACTCAATCGGGCAATCAACCGAGACTTATTAATGGTACATATGGGTACATACCAAAGTAGAAGTCATATGGAATATCTCTTCTCATAAACTAAAAGCAAACCTTTTCGTTTTGTTTTGGTATTATACTAGGCATCCTATCAATAGAGCACCTATCACTTGAAGTTGGCATCTGCCAACTTTGCTTTCTGAAGTTTATATCTTCAAAGCATAGCTACTATCGAAGGGCCATGGGCGTTAGAGAAACTAAATGTTCCTCAGGCTACGGCAAGCCCCCGTGGATATTTAAGGGCAGGCAAGTGTCCAGCACTTCGGTTTTTTACTTTTTATTTACTTGTTTTCCCAGTTTCAACTCCTATTCTCTGGTTGATTCTGTTACCCTCTGTTCCCAAACAATAAATCGATTTACTTAATTTTATGGTTCCTTTTCAGTGCCCTGTACCAGCTCCATCTTGTGAAAGCAGAAACTGCTCGAGCAAGCATCCCAAAAGAATTCAGATTAGTTGAAGCTTTTGGGTACTTATATTTTCTGCTGTTACTGTTTTTATGTGAGTGCATATCAGGATATTAGTCGGAGTCCTGTGATAAATGATGAGATAAATCAGCTATTATATTTCATAAACTACTATCATTACTCCGTATGGAGATGGTTACGAGATACATTGGTGGAGCTCCAACTAATATCCTCCTGTAATGTATAGGATCATTTCGGAGTTTAAGCATTTCATTTTGCATTGACATAAAAAAGATCTGAGTTTATTGCAGGTACACTCTTGGTGGCTTCTTTCTAGCCAGCTATGATGACAGTCCAGCTGGAGTGTTTGATGAGGTTGTAAACTATTATGTTGTCTAATCAGTTCTTGGTAGTTAATTGAGAATCTAGATAATATGAGTTACTGTGGTAGGACAAGGTAAACTTCCTAATATTTGCTTCATAATAATATGCCACTAACACACTACAGAATGTCTTTTTCTTTTCTTTTTGAACCAGCTTGTGGTGATTGCTGGGCTTGTATGGAACAGACCAACATCTTGCGCGTATGTTTCCCCGTCCATATCTTACTGTATAATAAGAGGAGAAATGATCTGTTTGTACAAGTGATTGACCTTACTGCTTTTTAGAGAGGCACACCCAACATCCCAAACTCATGCTTGTGCTAGAATTTGGCCTCGGGACCTCAATTGCAAGTGTTATGTTAATTGACTTTGAAACCCATAGATTTTCATGAAATACACCATTGATTGGTCTATTAGTGTCTCCAGTGGAAAGACTTTCCTCATCTGGAACAGCTGGATGAGTCCTTTGATGATATGATTCATAGAATCAGTGCTGCATTCACCTCTCTGAATAAAATCATGTTGGCCTTGTATGAAGAATCCATTGAGAGAGGGTCCTCAGCCCACATGAAGCACCTGCCTCTATTCTCCTGTGGGTTGGGAGCTATGTTTAGAGATGCCGGCCAATTTAAATTTAACCAAGACTTGAAGCTGAATTCTGGTTATCAAAATTCTTGCAGTAAAAGTTGTTTGTCCGAGACAAATGGCGGCGTTACTATTATTTCTGGAAATGCAACTGGCTGCCCATCCAACTAAGCCAATGAGACCTACTGGAGTCATTTTCAGGAGTCTTTATCTCCATTCCGCCATCCCTTTGATAAATCATCAAACTTTACCATAAGAAGTTATTGTACTATACTTTTCCTGGGCTTTAGAGGTATTTTATTCAAAGTGAACTGAACTTTGTCTTTTGTCAGCAGATGGGCAGCTAAGGTGCTTGTGAACAGCAATGAGGCTTGTGATCATGGAAGAAAGGTGGGGGTTGATCTTAGTCTTAATTCATATTGCAATGTTTGTACTCATTTAAATGGATGTTGGCTTATCGTACGAGACCGGTGAGGTAAAATTTAAATGGAGCTTTCAGAACACTCATGAGTTACTTAAACAAATAAGGAACAAATTCAGGCCGTTTCAGATGGGAATTGAAGATTTCATTTCTTTTTCTTTTCCTTTTTTCTTAAGCCACCTTGCGATATAGGGTAGCATACTAATATTTCCCCTTGCCCTAGTCATGCAGCTGCTACACTTTGACATCAGGATGTCACAATACCATTGGTGTTACTTTGAAATTAAATCAGTCACATTTTCTTAATTTCCATCAATATATCTCTGAATTTTCTCTAATTTCCCTTGCAGGAAGTAGGGCTTCCAAGTCAGGTTGCCAGCTTTTCAAAGGTAGGGTCTGAGCTACGTACTTTGTTGTTGCTTTTATGATACTTAAATAGTCTGTCATATCCTCGTGTCGTATTCAAAGGTGATTTAATATATGGTTTTCCTGTTATGCATGCAATCTAGAACCAAATGGAAAGTAAGCTTGCATATTCTATTTAATAGAATGTCTGTTCAAAGCAGAGAATCACAGCAATCACAAGGCAACCAAAGAATAAAGACATTGGATTTTTAAACGCGATTGGTATGGGTGCTACTCTCTATAGACCAAGGGACCATATGAATGTTCAAGTGACAGAGATCAAGGGTCTTGATACAAAAGACACCTGTAATATCAACCTTGCAACTGTGGGTGAGTTGGTTAAATTGGTTCCATTGAGTACTTCCTGCTCTTATGGTAGTTTAAATTCCACCCCCCCTCCCCCTTTTTCTCAGTATAGTAGCATTTATATAGAAAACCTGTTTTTGTATCAATGGTTTGACATTTACACCTTTTGGAACTCTTATATTTTTTAGATCATTTTCATAGTTTATTCTTGTTCCAGACAAGAGTGATCATTTCATAATCCGTATATTCGTGAAGCCCCTTCCTTTTTCCTTTTTTCTGCGTTTCCTGGCTGGACTAACCAGCTGGAATGCTGCAAAAAAAATACAAAAATGTGATTTGGGACCAAATCCTCACTTAACAAGATCATAGTGCAGTTAGGACTCGCTGATTATAAGCATATGGGAGGTGCAGTCAAAATGACATGCACCTTGGCTAGTAACTTTTCCACATTTGAAAAAATGATCCCAGACTAGAAACAGCATCTTCAAACCAGAACTCACTCTCACTGCTATACCCATCAGTGGAATACTCTACATCCCTTCAAGACCTCTGTTACTGCCATTTTTCTAATTAGCACCATGCCAGCTTTACAGATATACTCTGTTATATTGGAAGAGTTGTTTTTTCACAATCTAGTATCTCTCCTTTTGAATTGAGCTACTTTGGTTGTGAGTTATGACATCTTTTTAGATGACTATGTGGACATGGATAGCTGTGCCTCATGAGGAGTTCGACTACAGACTTGCTTCCTGGAAGTAGCAAGCTTCTGTAGGCTTTGTTGCTTTTTCTAGCTTAAATATGCTCAATCTTGCTTGCTTATGACCAGCTTATAGGCTTTACCTGCCTTGTAACCTTTGCTTGGGAAGCAGGATATGCCTATGTTAGTAGGCTTAGGTAGTGGTATGAAACAAGTTAAAGGATCGTTATGATTGGAAATTGGTCAACCACTTGTCTAGGGAGTTAACTCATTCCTTTCTGTAAGGAAACTCTTTTCTTGTCAGCAATTTCGGCCTCTTACTGGGACAAACTCAGCTCTTCTATCAGTCTTCCTTTTGTGGGCATAGATGCCTTCTTGTCCTTTGTCGTCTTATATTTAACAACAATGTGTTGCACCACTTAGAGGAGATATCACGTTCCTTGTTTAACTCTCTTAAAAGTTATTTTCTTTCTTGTGAATGATTTTGTCATCATTTTGTTTAGCTTGGTGATGGCAGTGCCTGCATTGAGTTACAAGTGGATGGGGCCAGCAATCAAACTTTCACTTCCCAGTTATAGGTAAGCTTTTCAAAGGGTATTATCGTGGGAGTCACTACAGATTACAATCAACATTTCTGTGCTTTGAAATTTCAGTGGCCGTACGGAGCATAATCCCAACCTTCTAAAGTACTCTTGCCAGATTGAGTGCAGGTTTTCTTAATTCTTTCTATCTTCTCTTTTTGATTTTGGGTTTTCGATCTTTAAAGTTAACTCGGAGCAAAAAGAAAAAAAAAATTAGAACCTTAAGTTACTTTTTGATGCTGCTCAAGCATTGCTGCTATAGTCAGCATTATTGTAGTTGCTTTCTGACTAATTTCTGCTATACAGGGTGCGAGCAGTGCAGCCGGTGGAAGTATCAGGGCCAACTCCTATACCCTGTAGTGACAGAGAGCATTATTCACAAAAACTTAGATGCGTTACAATGGACTCAACAACTAAGGAACACATAGATAATGGAGAAAACATTAGCATAGCTGTGATGCTGTCAAAACCCATATTGGCTTTGGAGTTAAGTTGTTTGAAAATGCAGGTAGAAGCTCCCACCGTAGTTTCCCCTTGCTCTAGAAATTCTTAGGAGCATTTAAAGTATAGCAGAAATTTGTTTGTCACGCTCTGGTGTTGTAGAAGAATGCAGGAGTAATAAAGTTCAGTTATCTGAATTGCTTGCCTCCGCTTATTACTTTGAAGTGCTTCTTTAAGTTCTTAGCCCCCCCCCCCCCCCCCCTCCCAAAAAAAAAAAAGTCTCTGCATAGGAGTCTGACAACGGCTTGTAGCGATGTTGTTTCACCTTCTCATCAGGAAACATGCGCTCTCCTTGCAATAACATCTATAGCACTAAAAAGAAAAAGAAAAAGGAGCTTCTGTGATGAGACTTGACCAAAAAAGATCTGTGCTGGAAACACTTATCCCAACAAAAACACTTTTCCCTTTCAATTGAGAGCTTTACAAAATCGTTCTACATTCCACAGCATGGAGAAAGCAAGGACCCAACGAACAAACAAATGCAGTTTCCACTCTCAGATAATTAACCTTTTGCAATCGAACTTTACTTACAAACTTGATCCTCTGATGCAAGAACTGATCAGTAGATCAGAACACTTCTGGAAGAGGTTGGGCTTCTAAAAATGACTTGAACAACACAAGTGATCGCTCAGGCTGCGAGAATGGAGCTTCATGGGAGGCCCCTCTAATGGTGGCAAATGAAAGAATATTATCATAAACTTGAGTCCACCCACCAACCTGAAGGTAAAGGACAAGGAAAAAACTATTTAGAACAACACTTCTGATTGGTAAGTACCAATCAATTACTAGGATTGAGTAGTCCTCAACAAGATTCACCTGCTGCCCTGCAAACCAGACTCTGTAAGGCACGGTAGTTTTCAGTCCTAATTTCTCTGCTAGTCCATGAACTAATGTTCGACTTCCAGTCAAAGGGATGACAGAATCTTGGTCTCCACTGTAAGTGAAAATCAATTAGTAGTAGATTGTGATACTCTTCAGGATAAAGTTTTTTTTTTCATTGAGTCAACCAATTAATTATGTTGGTAACCTGAAAACACGAAAGAGACTCAATGGGAAGATGCATTTACCTGTAGACCAAGACGGGGATTCCTGCCTTAAGGAGTTTTCCCACGATTGAGATCGTTGGTATCTCCACGTCAAGAAGCTCATAATCAAGGACACTGCAATGGACAGAGCAAAAGAGAAGACGTTAAATAACTTGAGAAAAGAAATCAATCCCAGACAGTCCAACCTTTAATGAAAGAAAAAGGATACGTAGAACTTCTATAGGCTATATAAACGTGTATTATTACTTTAAAATCGGAACAACTGTTAGAAGAGAATTACTTGCTGCAAACGGCCCATTGTCGTACTCCTACGAGACGTGCATGAAGAGCCATCTGCACATCTCTTCTGTTGAGATAATTAACTGTTTCATCTTCGACGCAGACATCTATTGTCTCAGCAACTTGCTATCAGACCAAAACCATAACGAAGAAGTCAGTTTTAGCCGACAACAGGCCAATCCGAATCCAATATGGGGAAGAAATGGCAGATGTACTCACCTGGGGACTAAGGACTTTGGATTGTGAGAAAACCGAAGATATACAAACATCAAGGGTAACATCATACTTGTCCACGAATCTACTGGTTTCTTTGCTCACTTGGCTCATCACCCTCGAACAAATTGGAGAAACATTTCCCCTATAATATTCGCTCACATATCGTGAATAGTTACAAACAGAAGTGAATAGTTTGTATGAAGAGTCTGATATCAATCCATGAGACCAGAAGAACTCAGCCCTTGAATTGAAGTCTGTGGCGAATTCTAAAACTGGATTGCCCAACTGCAACGAAGAAAAACATAATGATTAATAATCAAATGGGCAAACTGGGAGCCTCTGAGAGATCAGAGTAATTTATTCATTTGTTTAAAGAATTATCTTGCAAAATTTAGTACGAGAAAAGTTTGAAACGATGGAATAGGTGGGAATATACTAACAGCAATGCCTTTCAAATTGAACAACTTCTCCTTATTGTTGAATTGTAGAATGAGTTCCGCTAGTTGGGGAATATAATGACCTGAATGTAGGCAGAAAAAGAAAATAAAGGTCTTGTCTTCGTCTCTCCTTATGCGGTTTGACAGAAAATCATAGTCAATTTTGAGCAACAAAAGCATACCGGCATAGCTCTCCCCTGTAATGAACAAACTTCTGTTCCTGTATAGTGGGAATCTCTCAAACCATTTCCCCATGAACACCAGATTGTCCCTAGCTATAGTTGACAATGAAAAAGATATAGTTTCAGAAATCAAAGCAAGTCGGTCAGGTGACTTTTTGTCAAATCAGATGAGAAAACAAAGCACAAACAGTATGCATTGAAACATGGCCTTTACTGTAAAGTGTTAAAATACATAGGATAACACCATTATGATATATTTCTAGTGAACCTTTCTATAGAAAAGAACTTTTTGGTTATGTCCTTTGTGTAGAAAGAATAAAAAGATTTCCTATGTGAACAAAGGAAAACCAAAAATCAAAAAGGGGAGAAAAAGAAAAAAGGAAAAAGAAGTTCCCTCGAGTCTTCCCCTTCCCCTGTAGAAATTTTTTCTTCTTCCATTGTTAAAGTATTTCTTGAAAAGAGGAGCTTATTTCTCTTTGTTTGCAAAAATTCTACAAGGGAACTTGGGAAGAAAAATAAAGAAAATCAGAAAACAAAACGAAGGTTGGTTGAAAGTACGCAGTAAGTGAACGGCGAACAACTAGAGCTTGGTGAAACATGCCTGTGATCTTGTCGTTTACAGCCTCATAAGAGGAGGTATCAGTTGCATAAGAGAAGCCAACTCCAATTGGTGTCTCCAAAAACAGTATATTTGCTTCTGCGAATCAGTGACCATAAATGCTAGAGATTAGAATAACACTTCACCGAGTAGTGCATACAACAAAACGCGGAAGAAATGTCTGATACAAATGGATGGATTTACTTACCCCTATTCCAGCTATATTCGTTCCTAATTAACACTTGCCCACTAGGCCTAAATGGCCCGTTCTCCGAAAATGCTCCAACTCCTAAAGAAGAACAACCAGGTCCTGCAAACAGAATCCCAAACATTCAAAATCGAGGTAGGCCTAATGTCTAATTCATGGGGAAAAAATGACAAGAGGTAGGCCTAATGTCTATCTTGGTTTCAAGGAAAAAAGTTGCGTTAGTGAAAGACAAATTGGGACCTCCATTTAGCCAGAGAACAAGAGGCTTGGAAGCTGGATCCACCTCTGCTTCAGCGAAGTAGTAAAACAGAGCTCTCTTCTCCTTGTCATCAACGGTCACATAGCCGGAATACTGCTGGAACCCCACTTGAGGTTGACCCGGTAGCCGGTCAATTCTATCGGGCTGAGAAGGAAAAGATTCTACTTCTCTGAAAAAGTATAGCTGAAGTAAAGCTACAGCCATTGCCATGGTTTTCCATGGTAGAGAAAGCATGGTTCAACTCAAAGAGCAAAGCACCTAGAGACAGTTCTAAGAAGGAGGGAAATAAGAAGGCAGCTAAGATGTTGCCCAGTGGGGGGGCATTATATAAAGGAGGGAGTCTTGTTTTATGTAATCATTATTATTTAATCTTTTTCTCGCTCTGAAAGAAGTAGGACCGAGAGCTGAAAGTGATGTAAGAGACTGGGATGACTCTGTGAGTAGGGGTCCTCTCTCTCTGTCTGTGCTGAGTCAGCAAAAGTGTGGAATGCTTTCTGATTCCTGAAAACGAAGGACAGAATGTGCTATAAAGTTCTGAAGTTTTTTTTTTATTCCCTCAATGCACCACAAACGTTTTCGTATTGCAATCTGAAGTTACTCACGGAAGTTAGAGGCCTCAGTCTGTATTTTTGTGTTAGACGAGAGTAAGCCCAAAATTTCTATGTACTGCTTACAAAGGGTGATGGGATATACAGGGGACATTTCTCTACATAAAGGAACTTTACAGACTGCTATCCGTTTTTTCTCATCGACTTATTCGTGGTGGATGTTACCAAGTAAAAGAGCCAGAAAATTTCTTTTCATTTAAGCAAAAGTAGGGCAAATTATGACTTATGAGCTTAATGTCAGATGAAAGAAGCAAAGCATACGTTCCTTTTGGTTTCCCCAGAAGAATTTTGGCTTCGGCGACTGGTCCTTCTTTTATAGATACAAGTACACAACTAATCTAATGTTTATCATCGCTTTTAGTTTTCTTTCTAGGACGCATCCTGTCCGTAAGGGTGTGAATGCGTGTGATAGCTTTGAGGAATGAAAATATTGAGTCAGATTTGTTCTTGATTGAGCAAAATTATACTCTTAAAGCGTAGAGCTAGCTCAGGCGTCACTCTGCTTCAGTGAACACGCTTCCAGACCTTTGAGATACAACAGAATAAATTCTTATCAAATTCCCATATGTTATCCTTGGAACAAAAAGAGCCAAAAATACTTGGGGGGAATATCCACTGATTATATGCATCATCTTAGCTACAATTTTCGTGGGGAAGCAAACGATGCATGGTGGAAAGCAGCTGCCATTTCCTGTTGTATATACTCGAGTAAAATCTGAAGAACTATCTTCTTTTTTGACCTGTCTAATAGACCTTTAGTTTTGTCCCACTTCTGAAGATTCTTTTCCTCACGCTTAAGCCAACATCCTCACGAGCCTCTCTCTAGACAGTGTGAATGGTCCTAGCTATGGGCCACAAAACCCGAGCATTGCTAAGGGGCAAGGGCAAGTGGAGTGGACTGGTGGCATAGGGCATTTTGAGAAAAAGTCTTAGTTTCTTTATTACCTACCATATTCTTACAGTAGTTATCGTTCTAGTAAAATGGTTAGAGAATCATAGTTAGCAATTTTTCTTCTGTGTTCCAAGCTTGTTTTCACAACATTTTTCTTTTGTAAGGGCCTCGATTATTGTGACCAGCTCCCCACTCATAAGATTACTTTAACAATGACAAGAGTTCAGCTCCATTCAAGTTCCATTTACTCCTTTCGTACCTCCTCAGGTGCAAGGTGAATTATGAGGAAAATGGCCCGGGAAATTTTGTTCCCTTTTATAACTTGAAAGCATTTCCATTACATCCCTAATTATATTTGTGACGAACCCAAAATAAGATGATGGATAAGGTCTTTGCCAATTGCCTGAATCTCAGAGATTGGCCCTCTGCTTTTTCTCCCTTCTCGAGTCAGCCGCTTAGGACAAGTTTAGGACGTTGGACCCATGTTTTGTTTTCTTGGCAATGAGTTAAGGTCTCACTGTATCAAGAAATGTGCAAGAAGATTCAAAAATGAAAGTAACCGTTATATATATAAAATATCAGCTAGATGCCCTTAGCCATTCACTTCAAACTTTTACCAGGTAGTTTACAGTCAACTTCTTGTTCGTCTTGTACCAAAATAAAATATTTTTTTTAATCAACATAACCAATATATTAAAAATCGAGAAAGATACAACAAGTACAAAACGTAAAAACAACACGAAGGCCAGCAAAAGACCTAATCGGACCTAAAAGCCCTACAAAAAAACAGATCCAACGATCCATAAGCCAAACCGGACTACAATGCCGGAACAACCGAAGGCCACAAGGGCCGTAATACAAACCCCCAGAACCAACCGACCACAAGGGTCCACAACACAAAACAAACACAAACCGGCCACAAGAGTCGGAACACAACACACATAACACAACCACCCAAATAAAATACTTGTTTCGTAGCGTTTGGGCTACTTTTAAGCGTATCAACAAAAAAACGAAAGGGTAATGAGAAGTGTGGTCGACCTACTAGTTGGGAAATGTGCAGAATAAAAGCCGAGGAAACACGAAGCTCTTTCCTGGACTTTTTTTTTTCTAAACTTTCCTGGACTCTTGACATGGAAGCAAAGTTTCACTTTTATCTTTTCGAAACCTTCTTATTTTTTTCCTACTCTAAGAGCCCCTTTTTTTTCATGATTCCATTTTTAACGCAGACAAAGGTAAAGCTAGCTGACTTTTTAAATTAAAAATACAAATTTCTTCCTATTTTTGGCCCAAGACACGCATGTAAGAACATCACAATTGCGCCTTAGGTTATGCTTGTTTGCTAAAATTTTAGTGAATATTTTTAAAATTTTGAGAATATTTACTTTATTAAGATTTATTAGGATTTGTGAAAGGTAAAATGTATATGTGTAAAAGTTAAAAATATTAATGTGTGTTTGTTTTGCTGGAAATTTATATGCCCCAGAATGTTGGAAATCAAACATACTCTTAGTCCCTTGAATCACAGTTTTGAATGCCTTACTAAAAAAACTGAGAAAATGATGTTGTATGAATTCGATGCGTCACCTTTAGGAGAAACAGAATCAGAGTCAAAAATTTATCTTGGTATGATTGAGCCTCTTCTTTCTCTAGCAAAATCTTCTGGTGCATTTATGATTTCGCCCACTGCAATAACTTTTTGGTCCATTTATGACTCCAAGTAGAGAGAACTAAAGACATTGTTCACAAGAAGATGGCAGAAAAATTCAAGAAAGCAAACAATCCTGAATCTGCACTGGGGACACCACTAATTGCATGACGGAAACAAAGGAAATTTCGCCAATTAGACTGCATATCCGGGTAAATGTGAATGGGAAAGAAGAAAAAACAGAGGTATAGTTTGAAAATTCCCGTCAGGTTAAGCAGTCCTCTCTCTCTCTCTCTCTCTCTCTCTATCAAGGTCCCAAGGAGTTGATGATGGGTCAACAAGGGGAATGATTCCACTTGAGTATGTTTGAGAAGCATTTTATTCGTGCTCGGCAAGACTATATGACAATTACTCTCACCAAACTAGACCAACCATTTTGCAGAGACAAAAGGCAAAACCTACAAAAAGCTACCACACACACACATACACACACACCGCCCAACAATTTCATATTGAGACCCACTCCACCACGTTGCCTTTTGCCTTTCTGGTGCCCATCTCAACTAACTCCCATACAAACTTTCACAACTGGAAGAACATGTCAAAGTATATTTTGAAGAGATGCACTTCAAAAGGATGATCCGATATCATCATATCAACGTAATAATGATGAGGAAAAGACAATTGGAGAGAAAGAAACATCTCAGTGGAGGGCTAAATTCTCTTTGATATTTTGGCCCCCTTGTTTCAAGGTGACTTGCCTGGCACGAAGGAGAGCAACTTATCCGTCTGAAGAAAAACACATCACTTTGAGGTACAAACACTTAAACAGGTGTGGTAGAGGGTTTAACATTTGGCCGTGTAGGGCCCATGCCACTAAACAGAAAAGTGAAAATATGTTATTAGCGGATTAGGTCAAAATCACCTAGTGTCTTCCTCTTCTTTCCCCATGCGCAACTTTCTACCAAAAGAAATGCTTTTCTTTGTCCCGGTGGTGTCCACCGAGAATGAAGGGCCAGTATAATATTTCAAGTGCACATGCCCCATTTCCATTAGGAACAAAGATTTAAACCGCAGTGTTTTATGGGAAGGTTATGGGGTTTATATATTTTAGTTAAGAGATGTGAGAACACGACCTGACAGCGCGTGCTGGGTGCCACAGACTGCGTGAAAGAGACTACATATATAGAGAGAGAGAGAGATTGAGATATAGG
Source organism: Myrica gale (assembly GCA_963930655.1). Lineage (NCBI taxonomy): Eukaryota > Viridiplantae > Streptophyta > Magnoliopsida > Fagales > Myricaceae > Myrica > Myrica gale. The sequence goes on along the minus strand of OZ005606.1, from coordinate 6,059,182 downwards.
GAGAGCTAAAAAGGAAAAGCCATCCATCCTTTAATGATTCCGAGCTTCCAACGTCCAATTTACAACGTTCCATCAGAGACATGACAAAACGAATTTTCAGAAGTTATTCTCTTCTCTCTGTACGAGAGCAGGTGTCCTTTGTGTAGTTGTATTCAGCCCCTGATGAGGGAAGGGGCTCGAGAGAGAGGGAGAGGACTAACCATCCAGATTATAATGCCCCAAAAGATGCTTGAGCGTATCTTGCTTAATAAAACAAGATTGACTCCCTTCTTTTTCATAAACAAATCAGTCTAAATTTCTTATAAGTATCTTTGCAATTTTTTAGTACTATATAAATTTATAAAGATAAACACAATAAGTGAATCTCATTTTAGATTCATGTCGTAAGAAACTTTACACGAACTAATAATAATATTATTTTATTTTTTTTCTTAAGTCAAGTTACGTCGATAGAAATCAAAAGGATACAAGCATATTTGCTTAATATTAAGTAGTGTAGAATTCTTTTCTTTTCTTCTTTTTTTCCCGAGTAAACAAACTACGAGATCAGCCCATTTAGCAAGACCATGCACCGTCTTGTTGCGACCATGAGGAATCCAGCTAAGGGAATGCTCAGGGTGGTTGTGGAAAAAACCTCGGATAGAGGAAATCCAATCTTCCGCCTGCCAACCAATCCGAACTGACTGATCAAAAATATCTTGAACCAGAACATGACAATCAGATTCAAAATGGATCCGGGGAAGGGGTTGGTCAAGAGCAATGTGAACAGCAGCTGAAGAGCAGCAGTCTCGCCTAGAAGAGGATCTTGTGAAGACCGATTATATCTATCCTAATCCATAAACTCCAGACTCCAATTTTAATCCATTTGATCTATATAGACTCCACATGGGGATAGAATCCTCTCGCGTCTCTTAAACCTCCTTTCTAGAACAGGTAAATCCTGATCTTAAACCCCCTGTTGGACCACAAGAAGCCGCGATCAAGCCCACCGTCACCTCGGATTCTTATCCATGGTGAAGGGCTTGAGAAGTGTTTTACCATTGACCAATAATGTATAAGCAGCCATTTTCTTCTCGGTCCCTTTTCTTTGCGATCCCCTTATTTATCGGTTATCCTTTTCTTTATCTAGGCAACCCTTTCTATGGCTCAACGATTTTTCTTTTTCTTTAATTTATGTGTTCTTCGGGTACCAAGTTTAACTTGTAGATATCCCACGTACTCGCGAGTAGTAGATAAAGCTGTGACCATATCAGGCCATTTATGTTTTAATCGTTACGAAATCAGACCATAGTATCATTAAATTGCCACCAATAATAATATTTATTTTTCTGAACCTGTATTTTATTCCAAAAGACAGAGTACCCGTCAGAACATTCCAAGCCGATCGCTTTAAACAAAATATACAAGAACAACCACAAGACAGGCCGAGAAGAACAAATAAATAGGTAATTATAAAATAAAGCATGCACCCAACATGTTTCTCATGAAATACTGTTGAATTATGCAGCAGCTTTCCGTGAAATGGAAGTGGAAGAATCCTGGTCAGTTTCTTTACGAGATGCTTCCCAAAGTCGATGCTCAATCCCCAATTTCCTGAGCTCCACCAGACCTTGCTCAACTGAAATGATAGACATCACATTATAATCATTCACAAGCACTATCACTTGAACGGCCCATACTAAAAGAATGAAGTAGAAAGTACCATCAACAGCATCATGTGAAGTTGGTGAATGCCCACTGCGGTTAATCCAAAACTGAAGCCGTTCTTTTGCAATGTCCTCCTCTATACAATGAGCTTTGGCTCTTCTCCAAAAATATGTAAGCCACGCCTGCGCAAAATGAATGCAGAATATACCAAATTCAGTGTCTTGAACACACGTCTGATTCATCTGTAAAATCTATTCCTTAAAAAACAACACAGCACAAGGATTAATCCATGGAGACCATCTAAATGCCTAGTAGTGTCCAACCGCACAAAGGGAGGGGGGTGGGGGGACGGATTGAAAAAGATAAAACAGAAACGAAACGAAAAGGAAAAGATGACCCCAAAGTTGCATGTTCAATAATCCAAGTCAATGGCACCATAAAGTTGGGCCTGAAGGAAGTAAGTTCTAATAGCAGTTGACTGAAGGCTGACAAGAAGAAAACACAAAGATTCCAAGCATTGGTGCCAGAAGACTAGGAAACATAGCATATTGCAATAGGGATGTAGAGTCACATGCCATGAATTGTATACAAACTAGTTAGTCATTGGGGGGGGGGGGAGGAAAAAAAACCCGACCTCTTTGAAAAGAACATCTTCAGACTCCTCCGGACTAAGCTCTGCAGGAAAACACATCAATATCAAGCACACAGAATTCATAAACATTATTCAACAAGCTACTCATTGTGACAAAAAAAAAATAGAATGCAACAAGAAATAAAATTGAGGTACTTTTAGCACATCAGGCTTCAGTGACCAACAAATTTCACTTCCTTTGATCAACTTGAGTTGACAATGATAATAGGATATTGTTCCTCTAGCAAATGACCTATGTGACAGTTAGCATTTTAGCAAATAAAAATCCCTGGAGTAAGTTCTACATGCACCATCTTCAACTGATATGGCGATGCTTTTTCCTCAAATCAAGCAGATTCTAACAATTATGAAGCAAAATGCAAGGGAAGCCCCATATGACTTACCAATTGCCTCCATAAACTTTGGATCAGTAGGTGATTTCATATCTGAAGAAAAAGTGCATATCAGCAAATAACATTCTACTATAGAAAATGTGGCTTTTGGAATCAGGAGAAGGTAACTGAAATGAGAAAGTTCTTGTAGAGTGTCATACAATCATCACATACTTCCGAAATAGAAGGCACGAAATTTAAAATAAGACAAATAAGAGACCCCCGTACTTTTGACGTAAGAGCTACAAATAAAAATAAATGAACATCTTCATATAGCTAATACAGCGGAAAAAATATTGGATTTGGTGAGCAAGAGGAGCAGGCAGTAGAAGCAAATACACAGAGAAGGTGGAAGCAGCACTGATAAGAAAGGTTGAAAATGTTGAAAACTAGTATACACCAATGGGCTAAAGGTTGAAAATGTTGCTCAAACAAGCAGGAGAGCAGCTATGACGTTAGTTGAGGTAGGGAGGAAAGCATATGAACAAGTGACTACACTTCCCTCATGGTGCGAAGCAAACCACATAAATTCCTAAACTTACAGTGTAAACCTATTTACTTTGTTATAAATGTACTGTGCCCCTAAACATATTTATATCGTGAAAGTTCATCCACTCTCTCCCATGGACGCAGGTACACTGCCGAACCAAGTAAATCTCCATATTCAAATTTTCTCTTTCTCTGAATCCTGTAATCACTATTGTAACGTCACAAATCACACTAAAAAGACTGGCACAAGGTTAGAAAGCATTTACCCCTGTATCAGCTAGTGGAGCATGAAAATTAAATTCTAGAAAGAGGACATGCAAGCAGGAAAAGAAAAAAGAGTGGAACAAATCACTATATCACCTAGAAGACATAAAAACAGTATAGTGGACGTTAATTTTGGCATGTTCAAGTCAGCGCCCATCATTAAGGCAGTTCATGACCAAGGTTTTTTTTGGTAAGCAACCTGGTACCCTGGTGTGAAAGTGGTATATACCTCCTCCGAATATTTTCTCCTCATTCACAAGTTCATGACTATGTATTTTCGATCTTGGGCCTCGCCCATGATCGTTTGGATGGGATGTGGCAAGTTCTATCTTGGGTGAGAAAGTAACTCTGGTTTGGTTGAGATATAACCAATTAATTTTTCAATGCGTTTTCCACCATATACCCTAAACATAACAGATGGAGTACCAATTTGGACTGAAGCAAAAGTTGCAAACAAAGATTGAAAAATGAAGTGGTTGCGTGAAATCAATGAGGTCAAAAATAAAGGAGCAGGGTGAGGTATACAAACCACACCTGAAATAGATAACCGAGCAGAATTTGGACGACGCTGCTGGGCCAATGAGTGCACAATGCCCTCCTCAACCTTGAAAATGGCAACCAACTAAAATCTTAGTTTATATAGCAGCAGTAACCTAAAGAAAGAGCAAAGCATGTAAACTCAGTGACCATTCAAAAATACTGATGCCTATAGGTCATGACCTGAATCTGAGATTGAGATTTGTCCACTTTTCTGCTACGTGGTTTCTAAATAAAACAAGATGAGTATTTCGTCAGAAAAGAACCTTCAATGAAGCAAGCTCTTTCAATCCCATTTCCACTGAAAGCATACTCTCGATGTTTCCTTCTGCTGTGAAATCATTAAAGTCCTGAAATTTGCTCCTCTTCTCAGGATCATCATCACCTGCTATACACAATGATACAGCTGTGAGAAAAGCCACCACTGCCAGTGAAATGGAAACAAGTACCGTTCTCACCCCACAAAGAAGGAAAAAAAAAAGTCTGGACCAAGTGGGGATCACCTTTTTCCCAACCTTCCTCCTTGGCCTTCTGTCCTGCAGAAAGGACAACCTCAAATGGAAGAGGTGCTAAGGATGACCAATGTTCATACTTTGACATTGCAATATCTGCACAGATACCTACATAATACAACACATGTTATGCAGTTAGAAAGTCAGATTTCATAAGGAACGGCATGATTCCACATGTCCAATAAAAATAAAAATTAAAGTGAACATCCCCATATATGCAAACGTAGGTTTCGACATGAAGCGCCACAAGAATGACAAGCCCCCCCCCCCCCCCCCCCCCAAAATTAACAGGCAAATGGTTCAGAATTGATGATGGAATGCAATGGAAATGGAGGGAGGGTAAAACAAGAAAAAGGCCTCTAGAATTATAGGGTTTGCGGACCTTTATCAGATGCTCTGAACTTGTAGATGTAATGGACAAGTCATATAAAGCAAACATAAAAAACAGATAAGGGAGTTCTATCCCTCGTGATGAACGAAGACCCAGCACATTTCATTGGATTACCATATTTTGCAGCTAAGCCCCAGTAACGAGCAAGCCAACACCTTTTAAGGACAACTTCCTCCTGAAATGTGGAAACAACAGATAATCACTCTCCAAATGAATACTAAAAGACTCCTTATAACAATGCAAGTAACATACCATCTCTTTCTGAGTCAGTATCATCCTTTGAGTCATTGATCGAAGAGCTTTTACTTCAGATTCAGCTCCATCAAGCTGTTGGACAGCAGCTGCAGCCTCATCCTTTGCAGTCTAATTCAAGCAAGAAATAAAACATAAAGCTGAAACATGTAGCAGTTGCTGCAGCGGGAATATGAAAGACATCCTAGCATACTTACTGCAACTTCAGATCGAAGTGAATCCATTTCCTTATCATTTCCATTCTTAGATTTATTTGCATCTTTAAGTGCAGCCTGTGAAATAAGAATGTCTCATCAGCGTGAGTTTTCCTTAAGGTGGAAAAGATTTTGACCATGTTGTAATGGGATGGAATAACAGTTCATTCCGTTCATATCCAATACAAGATGGGAAGTTCCATTCAGGTGGGTTCAGCTCCAATCAAGGTACAAGGAGCACTGATGGGGTAGAAAAGTTAACCTAACATTACCCATTTACACACAAAGAACAAAGCACATTTCAAGTTTCTTTTATTACCTCTCTTTGACGCAACGCAGCTTCCTTCCTGCAGATAATTAGTACGGAATGTTACTAAAATTACATTAACAAGAAAAGGCCCACGAAGGTTGCTAGAAATATTAACCTGCTCAAGAGTTTAGCTTCCAAAGATACACCTTCCCCAAGAGCAGCAACCTGCATACTTGTAATCAAGCAGCAAGGTTTATACTGAAGTTGCAGCATATATCATATCTTCAAATACAATGCGGTGGAAAAAAGTTTTGAACTTCAAATCACCTAACTCTCAAATATTTGATACAAGGTCCCAGCTAGTCCAATCATCTTCAGGAGGAACGTTGCATTGCACAAGGCAACTTAGCATGTAGGCCAAATCATGCCTCCTAATTTGTGACAGTTCGTTCAATAGACAAAGTCTCTTATCAATGACCAATTGGACCTTGGTTTAATCCTGCCCACATCAAGGGAGGGGGCAGCAAGTTTACGGGATCAGAGAGTCCTATCTCTCATTGTGTAGTCCATAAGCTAAGTGGGCTCCAGTGGACTTCACCAACCGTACAAATAATTGACCTTAGAAAAGTCCCTAATTTCCTGAGGTCTAAGATGGAATGAGCCTACACCTAACATTGTCGGGAAGGGATGCATGGTGGAGAATCTAATATGGTGGATTGTGTGAGTCAACTCCAGGTCCAGCACATGAGCAGAGCCTAGTATGCATCTCAAATGCTACCGCCATTTTCATTCAAAATATCAATGGCCTCTGAAAGGCATATAATTGTCACCAAGTTAAATCATATTGAAATTTCAATAAGCCTAACATTGAATGATACGATTTTCTAAACCTTTTCATATAGTACAATACAAAATTTTGCCAAGCTCTTTTCCTAAGAACTGTAAGGATTACACAGAGGATGGAAGCCCTCACCCATGTTAGAGCACCCAGAAAAGGGAAGATCTTCGCATAAGAAACAAATTGCACCCTCAACATTAAGCCATACAGGATGTAAACAAAGCAAGTACCTGTTTCTCAAGCTCCTTAACCCTGGCCTCTGCTTCCTCACATCTCTCTTCCTCAAGTCTGAGCTGAACAGCAACCTCCAAAATACTTGTTATTTACTGATAAGTGATATTCAATTCATACATAAAGAAAATACGTTGATGTGGAAAGACAAGAAAATATTGCACCTTCTCAACGATATTCTCATTCTCTTCTTGTAGCATATCAAGCTGTACGGTGAGAAGTGGTTAATTTCAAACTCTTCGGAGATAGCAAAACAGCTTTCTAAGTATCTAAATAAAATACTTGCAACAGATACTCAATTCTTTGCATGGCAAGCGTGCATTCACAGGCATAATCAAATTGATGCAGCTGACATACTTCATCACGAATTGCAGAAGCCTCACGTTGATCTCCTGAATCTTTTGATCTCAAATGTCCCATATCTGATGAAAATCTGCAATAAAACTTATTAACTATCACCAGCTGATCAAAAATTGTAAGGAATTCCCACAACACTTCCAGAATGTGAGAATACATTATTTCGTTACATGCTAGTAGTTCTTATGTGCTGAGGTTTTTAGCTGCAAAGAACACGCATATATAGATACAAATGTATCCGAATATCCATGAAAGAGCCACCAATCCTCGATGGCAGGAGATTAAGGTTTTAATAATTGATTTGTGGAGGTGCATTACACCACACTTAATGCTAAAGCTAGGTTCAGAAGATAATGGTTTCCTATAAGTTGTTATAAAAGAATTATTAGTACATAAATAATTCCTAATTATCCGGTTAGGATTGATCTAAATCAACTCATTATGTATACAAGTCAACATGCCAACTATAAACAACTTATTAGAAAGACAAGACAGCCAATCAGAAATGTCAAGAAATCCCCCGCCCTTGGGAGATGGCCTCAAGAACGCGGAACATGTATTAGGGTGGATGTGTGACTCTTTCAGAGCAAATATACTGTTACTACCGCTGATGACACATTTTAAGCTAATTAGAAACAAAAGACCAGGGTGATTTATGATGCTTAAACAAATATGACCATTCAATACAACATAAACGTTTTCTTTTTTGGGCCATTAAGAACAGCATTATTCCACAGTCGAAACTATCTCCCTTAACATTTTAAGCAGGATGTTAGGTAGGAAAATATTTCCTTTTTTTCATCTTTTCTTGGTTATTTGAATATAGAGATGTGAAATTCTCTACCTATTACTGACTTGGATAATAGCAGGCGGCTCTTCTGATGGCAGAGAGACCGCAGTCCTCAATGGTGCTTTATTTGGTTGTACCAATGGAATTGCAGCACGAGATGACATTGATGGCCTTCCTGTTGAGGTCGAGCGAACTGATGGAGTTTCCTCTACAAAGCTCGGAGCATACTAATATACAAAATATGAGAAAAATCCAATTAGCCTTTCAGTACACTAAAGCCCAAACCTTCCCCCAAATTCCATTTGCCCTGTAAGCAATGCTCGAGCGAACTAACGCACTCATGCAATACTCAGAACCCGCCCTAAATCAGCTCAACTTCAATTTACGAACTTCGTAAAACACATTTCTCATTTGCTCGAGAATATGATAAATATAGCGCATATCTCTAACTGAAACTCCTTGGATAGTAAGTTCACGCTAAAGTGAGATTAATATTTTCACTGGATGTAGTAACACATCTGGAATACGCAGCTCAAGTCAGATTAACATTGCTCTTCATCGAGCTCGTGATAGCCCGATCTCTTTGCATATCGACTACCGAAGTAAAAACAAAGTAAAGGATGGAATCTAGAGCTCGAAAGTACCGCGGGTGAAGGAGATCTATTGGTCCTGATGGACGGAATCTCAGGCTTCTTAGTAGTAACGGTACTGGTGTTGACGGTCCTTGAGAGAGAGATAGGCGGAGGAGCACTGTACCGGAACCCTAGGTCGTCGTCGTCTTCGTCGTCATCTTCGGCGGTCTGGGAGGCCATGACCTGAGCTAGGCGCTGAGCTGCGGCTTTGGCGGCGAAGTTCTGGTTGCGCTTCACGGTGGAGAATGCGGTAGCGGAGGCCGAACGCGCGTGAGGCGCACGCAAAGGGGAGGACGGATTTGAGCCGGTGGCATTGGACTCGCTGCTCCAGTGCCGGAGGTAGACGGGGCTGTCGGTTCGTTTCCTGTCCATGGTGTCTGTGCGCACGCGGGCTTTATAAAATTATAACCGGAAAATGAACAAAAATACCTTGATCCTCGTGTAGTTCAGTAAGCGGAGAGAGTGGCCGGCAGTGTGTCTACCTTAGAAACTTCCGCTGGGACTTTGAGGAGAGAGAGAGCGAGAGAGGATGAGCGCTGCGTAGTATACCTATACGTGCGATCCACTAATTTGTTTGGTGAACGGGGAAAACGTTTGGTTCTTTGAATACTGAACTACTGAAGTACAATGTTACAGTGAGCGCTGCGTAATCTTCCGTGGGTGAAGAAGCAAGCCTTGTCATACAATACTTTTCTCTCTCTCTCGAGCAAACAAAGCTTTAGGAAGAGGTAAAGAATCGAAACGAGTTTTTCAAAACTTTTTCAAATTTTTTTGATAAATACAATTTTTATTTTTTCAATTTTTAAAACCTTTGTTATATTATACGTGTTTTTAAAATTATAATAAAACATAGGTTATGTTAGTTTTGAAGTTTTTTTTTTAGGATTCGAAATATTTTGAGAATTTTTAGGTGATGCTAGAATTGTATTGGTGTAGAAGTTGTTGAGGTGTAAAAAAAGTAATGATGATGTTTAAAGTTGTTTATATATTTAAAATTTATTATTTTTTTATTAAAATTGAATATTTAAAAGTATTAAGAAATAAAAAAAATAAAAAAACAAAACGACAAACAAAACATGTGGGCGGCAGGGGGACAATGGCAGGAACTTGCAGCGACAATATCTAAAAAAACAAAAGCAAAAACAAAAAATCCTGAACTTTGATACTCATTTGTCGAACGTGAAAATAGTAGGATTCGATTCCTACTTTTTTATTAAAACCGAACATGGCCTAATCTCCCATCAAACAAATTTAAAAATTTCCATCAACTTCTTATAAACCTCCTATTAAGTAGTGAAACTCTAAGAATATGGAAATTTTTTAGAGGCTAAACAAGACCTAGATAACTCCAAGTAAGTGCGATTAGTAATAAAAAAAAAAGTGCGCTTAGTAATAAATTTCTTAAATATAAGAATAAAAAATAGAAAAAAGGATGTGTTTTGATGAGGAATATTTTTAGAAAAAATAAACTTTTAGTCGACCAACTTTTGAAGTATAGACACGTGGCATTCCGAATTATTGATTTCTTGATATTTTCGTACATCAATTATTATGTTTATACACTTTGTATCTTTCATTATTAATTTAAATAAAAATTAATATTTTAATTCAATGGATGACTTTTAAGTCTTTAACAGTGCACAAACTTGGCTCGGCGCTAGACAACAATTCAATGATCTAAGCCTCAATGCCCATCCATTAGCGTCCAATTTTTAATTTTTGGCCAGTAACATAAATTTTCATTAAAAAAAAAGGTACTCCGACAAGTAGGGGCCCAAAGGGCTGCTACTCAACTTTAGGGCTTCACGCCGGTTAAAAATGACAATGTGGACCCAAGGTCTTCAAAGATCACGATCTTGGATGTGTTGGACTTTGTCTGAAGGAGCGTACAAAGAAAAAAGGTCACGACATGGCTTGCAAGGTCTCAGATTTCAGTTGGGGGATATTCTCAACTAGAAAACGGTAGGACTCATGCAAGTCTTCCAAGTTCCACCATTGTCACCACTTATCAGCTCAGGTCTACGTACTCTTGTGGAACATCTCAGCTCTATTCAGAAGTGAAACCTCCATCATCTTCTATGATATCCAGCATGGGTTTGGCCTTATTTACCAGATCTGCAATATAGCTAGGATATTATATATGTATGCATCATGCGTGACTTATAAATCTTAGACGTTACTGAAAGCAAATTCCTCTTATACTTTTAGAGCAAGGACGTGGAAACTAATGAAATGAATTGACACCCATTGGATTCGAAATTATTTGACCGTGGTTGTAATGATCTACAAGCAGAAATTGATCACATTGGTTCCTTACCGGTAGAAATGTGCAGACCTGATTTATGTGCTAAGCTTAGGCCCTTTTAAAGTCAAAGTGCAGATTTAGCTCACGCTCCCTTGGATCAAACTCACCTTTGATTTATGTGCTAAGCTTAGGCCCTTCGCTTATGTTGGGGGATTTCAAATTCTTTATGGGATTACAATATCTGTAGTTATAAAACTATATTTGTCATCGACTTGTATTTTTATCATCAACAGAGACCTTTTTCCCACTCCAATTTGATGAGATGAGAAGTATATACGTGTTCAATATATGTAAGATCCAAGACAATAGTCTTGTCTATTAGATAGTAGCAAACAAAATCACCATTCAGTTACCTTTTATTTCAAAATCTGACATCAAATCCCTTTAGTCGAAATGATTACCGCCTCTAGCGAATTGGTCATGGTAAATTACTCTCCATTCCTCCATGTTATTCGCAAGACTTCCTCGTAGATGCAGGCATAGGTTGGCGGAGAGACGGGAGGAACGCCAGCAGAGCCTTCATTACAATCTACACCTTCCATTTTCGGCAAGTCCTCTTTCATGATTCCTCTAAAAGCCGATTAGTTTATTCAACAGGGTAAAGCCTCGTAAATTATTTTCAGCTTCAAGGATCTAACGAGAAGCATATGGTTACGTAAAGAGGGAGTCATACGTGTCAGCAAAGCAGTGGCTAAAAACACAGTCAGTGGGGGCGTTTTCGGTTCCTATTTCTTGCGGTCCTGACACAGTGCTGGACCAAAAATCAATATTCTTATCAATTGGCGCCAGATCGCTGAGGATCGGCAACAGTCCACGAAACTGCTTCAAATTTTCGATGACAGATTCATCTACGGCTCAAGGGGGGAATCACTTCGGCCATATGTCATTAACAGGCCATCAAATCCCAGAGCTCTCAACGTCGTTTCAAGTTTCATTGTCGTACCTATTATTTTCTCAGAACTAAAAAACTATAATTGTTCTTTTTGTTTTGTGTTTCTTTTTGTAATTGAAATATGCTCACATATTCCCCAAACCCATTTTCCTTGTCTAGATGGGAGGCCTGGGACTTAAATTACAAAGAAGTCCCACTAATAAATGAAAAGGGGCACAAATTCGGAAAACCGCCACAAAGACACCTCTTTTGAACCTCACAAGCCAACTTAGGCTGTGTTTGTATTGTAAAATTTTACCCCTCCTAAAATTTTAACACAATAAAATATTATAATATAATCTCTCTCTCCCATATCAAATCATTACTTTTAACTACAAAAAATATAAAAAATTATTTATCTCTTCACTTTTTCACTAAACTCAATACCTAAAATTTTAACAACACTAAAATTTTACAAAACAAACCCACCCTTAGTCAAGTTGGTTCCGCACAGATGTAAAATTCAATTTTGAATCAGGTAATAAGTAAATTGGGGAACCGCGCAGGCCGGCTACGTTTATCAGATCCCCGATTCCCCTGAAAAAAATATTGCAAGTTTGCCCTCCCCATACTTTTCAGGTTAATTTACATAAAACTCTCGCCAGCCATACCAGTCACACCCAGGTAACGCTAAGAAGAATTTCTCTACAAAAGTAGGTAGCAGTAAGCCAATTGCCCTTTCCCTTCGGTCACTCTCTCTCGATGTCTTTGGGCTTCAACACACCTGGCCTCCTGCAGTGCAGTATTTTAAAGCAGCTCCACCGGATCTAGATCTATCATTCTGATTTTAACCTTCTATCTTTCATTTTACATTTTGGATCTCCAAACATTTACAATCACCAGTCATGTTCCCAAGAGGCTGATGCATTGATCAATAACACTTTTTAAGGCCCTGTGGGGAGGGTTTGTCCATAATCATGCTACAGTGGGGAATTGGGGGAAATTTTACTCTCAGTCAACCCCATTGATCTTGGTCCACTGAAACTCGCCTTAACCCTCTCCCCGAAAAATGTGACCCACCCAATAATGAAATAAGTCCGAGACTAGCAAGTCCGGCCTAATCTTATGTATGCTTTCTCTGAACTCCTCAGCAAATTGACGGGCTTTAAAAGGAAAGTGTAGCCGCCAGCTATATTGGATGGATATCATGAACCAAAAACTATGCCAAGTATTCTCAGGTCCCACCTGATTCTACCCAGCATGAGCTCAGGATCAATCCCCCAACTTTTAATGCGATTTTTGTCCTATATCTATCAGGTTTTAGTTTACCACCGGGGTTAGGGCGGGGATTGTTTATGGTTTAATGGAAAAATCTCGCTCATTTGCCCTCCTGTAAAGCAAAGCTGATGCTTCCACCCTGTTTTTACAGAAACGGCAAGAAGAGGTAGAGGGAAGGCAGAGGGGGGGGGGGGGGAGAGAGAGAGAGAGAGACGAAGGGGGGGAGATGTTAATCCAAAGAGAGAAGGAATCTAAAAAACAAAATAAGAATCTCTAAACCAGAAAAAAGTTTTCTTACCAGCCTGGATACACAACAAATCTTCCTGTAGAAAGAGCCCAGTTCACCTGTTCATAACAATAGATACCACGCTTCAGCTTTACACGCACAGCCAAGCATAAAAAGAGTTCTTTAAAAGAAAGCTCCGCATATGTATGAACAACTGCTTCTAAAAGAATTTCACCCAGAGGAAAATTGGATAGAGGCATGATGAAAATCCCCAAGCTTTTCCATCATTAAACGAGATAAGTTTTAGATAGCAGACAATTAGCAACATACCTTATCAGTCCCAAGAGAATTGGCAACTACATGTGTAACCTGTTCATCTATTTGAATGGTGCACACAGCACCGAATTGTTCAGCTGTCTGCCACAGTGGATGTAGGTGAGGATTGGCTTCTCCAACTGGAAACACTCTACTAAATACAATGCGACAGCCAGTCAAAATCTTCCGCTGCTCCGCAGCTAGTATATTTCTCACATCAACTTCATCTAAGGACTGATGGGAGAAAAAGTTTTGATGTAACCTCACAATAACCTATTTGGGATAGAAGACAAATGATCAGCAGGAGTTTGATAAACCATTTCCAAATTCCCCACCAAACTTGAACTATAGACTGACCGCCAAAGAGGATGCCAGAGTTCCATCTTCTTGTCTCTCATCATGGTCAATCTCAAGCAGAGAAGGACCTAGAAGTCCAAATTGGCGTCTACTACAAGGAAAGTATGTATACCTGCAATACAGAAATTGCCTCAGTACTTCATCAGAAGGACGCTCTCTACCAAAAGTAGGAAATAGCTACAGAAATCACGCATTCTATCTTGAATACAGGTAACCCACCTTTCTACAACTATCAAGTTCAGTTTGTTATGAGGCCAAACCCTCACAGAATCATCTATAATTACAACAGCTGATTCCATGCCGAGAACCCCTTCAAGATCCTTACTCTTTGGAACTCTCTCATCACCATCAAAAAGATCCCCATCATCACCCCTAGAGATAACTCTTCCAGCAAACAGAAACCCTTTTGGATCAAGCACCTTCGCCATCTCTGTAGCATAGATCTTGTTCCCCATGGTATATAGATGTAGCTCATAAAGCTTACTAGCCTAAAATACAAACAGAAAATTTATGGACAGTTTAAATTGAACTCGAGCACCTATTCATCATTTAAGCAAAAAAATAAATTAAAATTACCTTCTCCAAAAAAGTCCAAATACCAGGCCGTAGTTTGGTCCACATTCCCATATGAGGAAAGCGGAAGAGGTGCCTATGCGGTTTTTCACGATCCTGTTCCTCTTTCGTTCTCAATATCTCATCATGAAGAGGATCTACTTCCCCAAACTGAAAAAGATGAGCCAAGCTGTAACAAATATTACAAATACCTACTGTTTTCCAAGGTTTGGCCACAAAAGAAGGAAAAAGAAATGAATAAGCTGTAACCTTCGCTGAATTCAGAAGTGTGTGATCTAGATCCAAGACAAGGCAGAGCTTGCGTGCAGCAAACATTTTCTTTTGTTCTTCTATCCTCCTTGCCCTCTCTCTCTGGATAGCAGCTTTTTGCTGGTCATCATATCCTTCAAATAAATGGTCAACATCTCCCCATGTGTTTTCTGGACGAGAGGCAATCGCTACATCTACTTCAGGAGCTGAACTTGTCCCAGACAGCTGGTCCTCAGAATTCGAAGCTACAGCTTTCATATCCACTTTGTCTGACTTAACCTGTACTGCTTCAGTCGACATATTCTGAGAAATAGTTGGCAGAGGTGTTGATGGTTGTGAAACAGACATAATATCAGCAATATTTTTCAGGCTATTGGTGAACGGCCGAGCAATGTCAGGCGGTGCAACTGATTGAGAAGGCACTAGCTTTGTATCTGCCTGACCCTCTTGCTTTTGAGTGTTTGGATTATCCTTACTTCCCTGGGTGCTTGACGTAGGGGGTACAATAATTTTGAGCTGCTCATTTCCCAAGCTTGGACTCTTACCAAGCGTATTGCCATGGAGGATACGGCGAGGGTCACGAGGTTTCATGCGAATTTTTTCAAGGTCCTCCTGCAGGTTCTGTCACCATTAAGTGCGCATAAATCTATGCTCAAAAGTAGAAAGCATAGTAGTAATTCATAATCCTTTACATGCTTGACATAAGAAGTAACTTTATGATCTAAATTAACTTAACACATCAGTTTGGGACACTCATATACTAGAACATAAAAGCTGCCTCTCATATCAAACATTTAAATAACAATATTTACTTGAAACACCATGGAAAAGTTGGGAAACCAATTTTAAGATCAAGCAACCAATAGAAAATTATTTGGGACAACTAATAAAGTGAGACTAAAATACCCTAAGCGTTACCCACCACAATACAACTAAGATGCAACTTATAAGGAAGAGAAAAACAGAATATGAAGGTGAAGTTGCATTTCAACGAAGAAGTAAGCCACTCAACCAGTTCCAAGAACAAAGTCCGATTTAAAAAGTGCATTCTCAATGCTCAAAAAGTTTCGCATTCAGAAAAAGTAGAAAATAGAGAAATCAACTGCTCACCGTGGGATCTATTTGTGAAGGAACCTGAACTGATCCTGCCGGTTTCTGTAAAAGCCCTGAGGCATTTGATGGAGCAACATTCACCAAGGGAGCTGCTCCCAATATTGAGTTTGAGCTAGGAGTTTGTGTCGTACTTTTTGCAGGATCAGCAGACTTGTGAAGCACATCTGCCACTAATTTCTGTTGTTGTCCCATCTTAAGTATATTTAGCAGCATAGTTGGATTCACAGCAATATCCTTCAATAAATCTGGCAAAGAAGCAGTGGTACTAATGCCTGTCACTGACACCTGCTCAATGCCACTAATTGTTGGACCAGATTTAGCACAACTAGTACCAGAACAGCTTACAGCCTTAGCCATTTTTCTGGGATCAGTTTCCGCATTCTCCATCAACTGGCTTCTATTCATTAAATGAGGTTCAACTGTACCAGTGTCTTCCAACCAGCCACCACTTCCGGGGACATTTTCCACATCCCTAACAACCCCAGAATTTTCAAACCCATTCTTTTGCCTTTTTAATGAAGGACCTTCAAAAGTAGGCTCCTCGAGAGTTTTTTTCCTTTTTGAGCTTATTGTTCCAACCTGTTCCACTTTAGGTGTACTACGCCCCATAGAAACGGGGCGTTGGTTAAGGTCTAAAGTACTCACATCAGAATTGGCAAACCGAAGCCTAGGGTCTCTACTCTTTGCTGAAGCTTTCACCATGACATTAGACCCAGAAGTTACTGGTGGAGCACTTTTAGAAGTAAGCAGTCCTTGCGTGCCAGAACTGTCCATGGATTGACCAACTGGTTGTCCCAAAATGTTAGGATTGACATTTGTTAAATTATAATTAGCAGAAGAACTAGAAACCTCGCCGCTAATTTCATCTTCCCCGTCATCACCTTCTTCTGAAGGGGTTGGGCTAGGGAGTCTATCACTTATAAAAAATGAATTTCGACCAAACTTTTGTTGATAAGTAGAAACAGCTTTGAGGGCATCAGTTTCATAAATAGGCAATTTAGAATCTTCAGTGTCCTGCGCCACCTTAGCTGTGGGCAACACTGGTTTAACCATCCCATCTCCGACAGACATTACTTTGTGTACAGGGAAACACAATGGTGCTTCCCGTGTGGGCGAGGGAAGACTGTCTGCATCATGATCCTTGTGTAGGTCCAATAGCGGGAGCAGAACTCCTTTACTCTTAAAGCTAGAAACTCCTCCTGATCTCAAAATTTCAGAAAGGACAGGATTATTATTTTCCAAGGATCCAACAGCTACAGAATCTGAATATAACTTATTCGCAGAAGTCAATTCATGATCATCATTTTTAGCTAAAGCACCAGAATCCATATTGCTTGCCCCAGCACTGGACGGCGTGTCATTCTTTTTAATACCCTCCGTTGTAATTAGTGAAACATCAAGGGAGTCCACAGAAGGCTTCATAACCTCAATCTGTGCAAACCACACCAAATTTTAGTTTCAATAACACAAACAATCTTCCCGACCTAAAAACAACGTGAGGATGAAAAATCTTCCTAGACTAAGTTTAGAACAGCACCTCTTCCATCTGCTCAGGGGAGAAAAGTGGGGGATGAATGTCCTTGATAAAAGAAATTAACCTGTTAAGAACATGCAACAAATGAGATGACCCAACAATTGATAGCATCAGCATTTCATAGCAATAACAGAAAAAGCCTCAAGTAAGGATTTAAACCTCGACATATCTTCTATCTTCTGTTCCTTCTGATTATTGTTCATGGAGCAGAAAGCCTGAAAATTAACAAGTGAACCTCTACAATGTTTAAAACCAGCATCTTTGAATTGACCAAGACTCCTTAAAATACTCAATTGAAAGTAAGTATTTAGTAATGATAACAATGTAGCGGGTTCAAAAACACCAAGATGCCTTACGGAATTGACAACTTGAATCGCAGTGAATGACAATTCAACTAGAGCATCCTTAGTGGTAACACTATTCTTTGGGAAAACTTCCCAAAAGTTCTCCAAAGTGTTGTGCACTCGGGAGCAGACTTCCCCAAATGATCTACAACAAATAAATCAACCACAAAATCAATTCCAAAACAAACCAATGCTCAAAACAACCCCAAATGAAGTGTCGAAATTGGGCAAGGCACCCATCACACTCCAAATCCAATACCAATCAAATTCTTAACTTACTTCTCAGCCTCTATCAAAGTCACACTCTCCAGAGCTTCCCGTATCGAATTCACTCGCTTCTCCAAACCAATATCTGAGCTCTCAACATTCTCACTACTCAAAACCGCTGCTTTTACGTCCTCAGTCTCGGCTGCCTTTTCCACCGGCTCTGAATCCATATCAATCTCACCTTCCTCCAATTCCCCCTCCTCCTTCTCGACATCCACAACCTTCACATCCATCTCGTCCCCACTGTCATCTTCAATCACAACTTCATCAACTCCCTTCGCATTCGGATTTGGCGAAGCTGACGATCGCTTCAATTTCTCGTCAGGGTCAGCATCCGCCTCCATCACGAAAATGTCATTCAGAGGCTTATTCTGGACGGCCTGTGCCCACGCTAGATTATACAAGTTCGAAGCATAGCCGCGAGAGACCTGGTACTTATAGAGATCCTGCATCGTCCAAACCCTAGCTCCGGCTTTTGGTTTCGAGGAGACTTTAGACGTCGCAGTTGTACTCTCCTGCTTTTTGAAATCTTCCTCAGTGATCTCCTCCAGTGAAGCCGTATCAGAAATTTCACCTTCTTCGACATCTTCAACCTTAATCTCATCCTTTCCCATCTCACCTAGGGTTTTTTGAATGCCCACACAATTATTCCACTCAAACCAACTCGATCGAGCAATGACCATATAGTAATATGTTAGTCAAACTTCCGCTAAACCAGCAAATACAACACCAATACTTCAGCTATCTGATCTCCACCGTACCTTACGATTATACAAAATTAAATTAGGGTTTTTTGTTCAATTTCTCGAAGATCCGAATTAGATAAAACTAACAATATTGTTTTAAGGAAAACGAGATTCAACTTTCAGAGAGAATTTGACGTCAGATCTGATTCTGAGAAGTTTTAGATGGTGAAATCCTCAGATTATCTGCTTCAGCTCGAGAAGATGGAACAGAAAGATTACAGAGAGAGAAGGAGATCATACGAGAGAGAGAGAGACTTATGGAGAGCACGTCAGATTATAAGAACGACGAAAATCTAGTACACGCCAAAGTTTAAATCCCGACCGTACACGTCACCGATCCGGTTAAGGTAAATCTCTTTGTGAGTGTTAGACGCATAACGTGCAGAAAAATGTGTGAAAATCTAGTTCAATGACAGCGAGACTGAGAATTTTTTTTAGGTTGTGTTTGTGTTGTAAAATTTTAGTGTTGTTAAAATTTTAGGTATTGGGTTTAGTGAAAAAGTGAAGAGAGAGATAATTTTTTATATTTTTTTGTAGTAAATAGTAATGATTTGATGGGGAGAGAGAGATTATATTGTAATATTTAATTGTGTTAAAATTTTAGAGGGGGTAAAATTTTGGTGAACAAACGCACCCTTAGTCAAATATGCTTACCAAACTAAAAAAAAAAAAGAAGCTTTAGGCTATGTTTCGTGTCAAAACGTTTTTAAAATGCTTTACTCTCACTTTTTCACCGATTTCAATACCTTTTTACTAATCTTAATAACTTTTTACAAATTTCAATAATTTTTAACACATTTTTTATCAATTCTAAGAAAATCTATACTATTTTTAAAAAAACACAAATACAAAAACATATCTCAAATTATAAACCAAACATAACCTAAATATCTCTTTAGGTACGTGTACAGCACATTCGCAAATTTGTGTTTGTGTTGTAAAATTTTAATGTTGTTAAAATTTTAGGTATTGGGTTTAGTGAAAAAGTGAAGAGAGAGGTAATTTTTTATATTTTTTGTAGTAAATAGTAATGATTTGATGGGGAGAAAGATTATATTATAATATTTAATTGTGTTAAAATTTTAGAGGGGGTAAAATTTTGGTACACAAACGCACCCTTCTCTTAAAATTTTTTTGTCCTAATTCCCTAAAAAATTAAGTAATTTCTGTTACGGTATTTTCGTCTACTCCGTAACTATTTGGATGGAAAATTCTCAGCGGTAAACGGAGCTCCACGTCAGAGGCCTCACCTGGCAGAATCATGTTAAAAATTGAGATTGTCATTTTTTAACTTCTTTTTCCACTTCATTTTTCTCAAACAGTGTACTTCCCTTCTTTATCCTCAATTCAAACGGTGTCGTCGAACACAGAACAAAAGCTTCATCCCAACTCCATTGTCTCCCTTGTTTCGCTTCCCCGTGCTAGACTGCTAGTTCTTCCGCCAAAATCAATCTTGAGCTCTTTTTCATCTGGTTTCTTATTTGTTTTTGTTTTTAAATATTAGTTTTATTTCTTTGGTGCATTTGGATCTACGGAAGGATTTTTGTCTATCTTCGTTTTCGCCTATTTGCAGTAGAGATGCTCCAGATTTTACTCTTTTTAGGCTACATTTGCAAAGCTAATCTTCTCTAAAATTTTATCTCTCTCCTAATAAAATATTTCAATATAATCTCTCTCTCATAAAAAATATAAAAAATTACAAAAATTATAAAAAAATTACCTCTCTCTTCACCTTTTCACTAAACTCAATACCAACACATATTTTCATACCAAAAATATTACAACACAAACACAACCTTAATTCTGTTGCCGATCTCTTAAAATTACCTTTGTTGTCTCTGTCCTAAATCATAGGGTGTCCCGTTGACTCATTTACTAGGTAATTGAAGTCAATACAGAACATAATGAGCACACCCAGAAAATCTCAATATGAAAGCAAAGCAAAATGATAATCTCAGTTACAGTTTCTGGTTCTTTGGGGACCCAAATTCTTGCGAAATTCAGAGAATGAAATTTGGAGTGACGCCTCAATTGCAGAAGGGCAGATTCGTGTGAACATCGTCGACTCCCAAAATGCCACGAGCTCTGCTACCATTACCAGCCGACGAAGATGCTGAAAAGCTGCCATCCAAGAACCAGTTGCTGGGTAGTTGATTCGAAGGAAGAAATTTCTTTCGCAAAATCTTAGGGCTCAGAGACAGCAGGGGTTCGATGACCAGTTACGATAGTGAAGGCCAATTTTGGGTTTAACAGAGACGTCGGGGGTTATTAAAAATAAAATAAAATCTGACATTGTAAATGCCATGGACAAATTTTAAAATGATTGTTCCAGGCGGGGGCCTCAAGTGGAGCTCCGTTTGCCGCTACAAATTTTTAATCCAAATGAGTTGTGGAGTGGACGGAAATACTTAACAAGAATTGCTTAATTATTTAGGGACTAGTTTAGGATAAATTTTTTTAAAAAAAAAAACTAGGTTAAGAATGAGTCATACTACGGGTGCATTTGTGGGCTAAAATTTTAACACAATAAAAAATTACAATATAATCTCTCTCTTCATCACATCATTACTTTTCATTATAATAAATATTAAAAATCATCTCTCTTTTCATTTTTCACCAAATTTAATACCCTAAAATTTTAACACTCAAACAAAACCTACGTGGAACTCCGGAGATGCTAAGCTAAAAAAAGAGAGTACCCATTAGAATATTATTTGTATAATAATATCTTAAATTTTAGGAAAATTATCATTTTAGTCCTTAGGTTTTATACGCTTTGTCATTTTAGTCCTTGGGTTTCATTTTTTCTGATTTTAGTCCTTGGGTTTACATTTTTTGACAAAATGGTCCTTCCGTCAGTCCGCCGTCAGGGAAATTGTCATTCTAGTCCTTAGGTTTTACACGCTTTGTCATTTTAGACCTTGGGTTTCATTTTTTCTGATTTTAGTCCTTGAGTTTACATTTTTTGACAAAATGATCATTTCGTCAGTCTACCCGGTCGACCGGTACATGAAGCGGTCGATCGCTTCAAATTGCTGACGTGTCAGAGAGCTTCGTTAAGCATATGGACGGCAGACTGACGGAATGATCATTTTGTCAAAAAATGTAAACCCAAGGACTAAAATAAAAAAAATGAAACCCGAGGTCTAAAATGACAAAGCGTGTAAAACCTAATAACTAAAATGACAATTTCCCTGACGGCGGA
Source organism: Myrica gale (assembly GCA_963930655.1). Classification (NCBI taxonomy): domain Eukaryota; kingdom Viridiplantae; phylum Streptophyta; class Magnoliopsida; order Fagales; family Myricaceae; genus Myrica; species Myrica gale. The sequence goes on along the minus strand of OZ005606.1, from coordinate 6,037,392 downwards.
CTGACGGAAGGATCATTTTGTCAAAAAAATAAAAACCCAAGGACTAAAATCAGAAAAAATGAAACCCAAGGACTAAAATGACAAAGCGTGTAAAACCTAAGGACTAAAATGACAATTTTCCAAAATTTTAATATTTGGAACTTCGAAGAGCCACTTAACGGGGGGACGGGGGTAGTCCCGGAAGCATGAGTGGTCAACATGAGCTGAGCTGGCTGGGTCGAGTCAGGTTCTTTCCCTCGCTGCCAGAGACAAGACAAGGGATATAAGGGGCTTGTTTGGCGGACGATTTAGGTTCTGGTTTTGAAGGTTAAAAACACAGTTTGAACCAAATTGTTCTTCCAGCGTTTGGCTTGGTTCACCTGTACAATGACACAACACGTGTCACCTTCTAATTGGTCACGTGTTCTCAAAAGAACCTTAACGTATACCTGCACTGCCAACCTATAACCCGTACACTGAACACTGAAGTCTATCCCTATCATGCTACAGTACGAAGCTTAATGAATCAGATCGTCTCATTTATTTGTCGGTTGGAAGCTTGCACCCTTTCTCTCCCTCTCCTTCCGCCCTGCTCACTTGTTGTTGCTTAGCACGGCTGAGCTATTTCAGGAGACGTTTTCACTCAACAAGAGCGGGTTATCTCGCGCGAGCCTAATTGAGTACCTGTTGTTCAGAGTTTTCAGAGCGCATTCGCTAGAGGCATGTTAGTCCACTCCGCTCGCGTGCACAAGAGAAACTGCCGCCCAGATGCCCTTCAATTGGTGCCCATGAGACATCTCACTTTCCAGACAAAACACATACACTCTCTCTCTCTCTCCAAAGCTTATCAGCGTGTATATTTCTCACACTAAAGCCCTTTTGATTCTCCCATATCTCTCTCTCTCCCTCCAAAAAGGCACTCATTTCGTTCATAAGCCCCTCCCAAGCACTTGTCTTAGCTGCTTCATTCTATAGCGGTTTATGTATTTATTTTCTTACATAATAACCTGTTCTTTCAATAGTCGGTCTTCGAATAAAAATCTATGCGTTGTAATCACTTCGTGCTCAAAACCAAAAGCTTTTGCTTCCAAAAACCATTCGCTGAAACCTATTGTTTAGAAAGAGAGATAGAGGGAGACAAAACAAAATCCAATTGAACTTAACTCCATCAAAAATGGTTGTTGATGAGGCCATCGAACTCGTCGATAACCATTGTGAGCAGTGACGATAAGCGGCTGAAGAGGTTGCAGATGCTAGAGAAGAGGACGTCTTGGAATTCGTGGGGCAAGAAGTCTTGTGCTATTAACCTAGCAAGCATCATAGTGGCAAAAGCGAAGGCTGTTGTTGAGAGAGGTATTTGCCTTGGCTAGCTTGCTTTCCGCAGATAAAGAGCTCGCACAAATCACCAATAAGAACAAAGATTTGCTCTGTTTCCTTTTATAACAAAGAGTAGTTCCCAGATGATTTATTTGGAAAATTTTCTGCTGATTCACGTGGATCTAACACAAAATACCAAGCCCATATCAATATATTGTACTTGGACTGTAGAACACATTGCTATTGAAAAGAAACAGAAGAGAAATCAGGGAGTCAAGATAGCAAAGTTGCTAAATTTTTACCCTCAGAAACACAAACCACCATCAAATCTGACGCCAAGCCAGTTTTCCATTTGTGAATCTAAACCACTCAGCTAAAGAAAACATTAATGGCCAAAGCAATCACTGAAAGCAAGGAAAAAAAAATCGAAAATCAGATGGGAACACAACATAAGGAGAAAAGCCAACTCTCTTTTTCTCTCTTTCAGAATAATTCTCTCTCTAAAATTGTTGTTGGGAGTGGAGGATGTGGTCATGGTGGCGATGGCAGGGAGTGAAGAGAGAGACCTTGGGGACCGTTGCACGTCAAGGAGAGAGAGGAGGGAGGAGGAATGAGGAAGGAAAGGGGAAGGTTCTGACACGGTTGTTCTACCTGGACCCACATGTGGCAGACAATTTATTGCATGTGCGAGGTGGACGACAAGAATGCGTAAGGGGAAAATACACTTTCCACCCACAAACTACCATATGTTTGACACTTTGCACCCCAAACTACCATCTTTAAAATCTTGCACCCTCAAACTACCAATGTTAGACACTTTGCACCCTAAACTACCAATTTTGACACTTTGCACCCTCCAACTATTAATATTAAACATTTTGCACCCTTCATTTGACAATAATACCCTTGTTAAATTAATAAATTTACAATAATATCTTTACTATATACAAAATGGTCTAGGACATTATCGTCATTTTAGTCTCAAATTTTAAAAAAGGGTGCAAAGTGTCAAAAATTAGTAGTTAGAGGGTGTATTGTATCAAAATTAGTAATTTATGGTGCAAAGTGTCAAAACTATGATAGTTTGTGGGTGAAGAATGTATTTTTCCCAATACTTAAAGTGCAGTAGGTAGCGTAGCGTGTATGTGCTGGCAGGCTACGGGGATAGGGGTCTAGTTTTGGTGGGCAAGGGTCCAGCTTTTGAACCTGAACCAAAATCAGGACTTTAAACCAGAAACTGAATCGATTGGCAAACAAGCCTAAGGGTGTTGTAAAAGCTTGTGACAATAGCCACTTAGGATTCCTAATTTATAGTCACACCATTAGGGTGGTAGTAAATATTTTGTTCTTTCTTTTTCTAGGCAATTAACTGAAATATATTAAAATATAGGAAAAAAAACATACAAAAAGCGTCAACACCATGACACCCTTAAGAGCCGACTCCAAGACTAACGGCTCAAAAGCTCTTTAAAAACTAGCTACATAGGTCCAAGGTCACAAACCGAAATGGGCCCGAGCCATTTCCTGGATCTGAAAGAGAGTACTCAAGGCCCTTACAAAACCACTGAAGATCGGCCACGGCAACGCATGAGACAGCATAGAAGAGCTGTCAGGAAAAGGTGGAGGCCGGCCGCAAATGGAGCAAAGGGCCTGCGCGCCGATTGATCAATGTTGACTGGTCGGAAAACGAAACTCGGCGGCCGCTAAGTCCGACTGTGCTGTGTGTCCTTGGTGGTAGTAAAGCTTTGGAAGGGGGGAGAGTTTATGAAAGCCTCCAAGCTTCGATCTTTGAATATTCTTTTGATCATTGTCACGTTTAACAAGTGAGAGGAATCCTAGAGGGCCGGATCCATACTTACTATTTTTTCTTGTCAGATTGTCACCGTGTGAGAATTATGTAACGTCAATCTTTGCGGGTTCTCCAATTTATGGTATCTCACATCTTCCAATTCTAAAATCCGTCAAAGCTATTGTAAAAAATCCGATATTCAAAGTTCAAACTCTGTATAAAATAATAGTCAAATAATATTTTTATTATTATTTTTAGTTATTTTTTTAAAATTACCATTTGGGTAGTTTGGAATTCCAAGGTATGATAAATTTGTATAGTCAAAAAATGCTTAAAGTAGTAGCCAACCAAGCTGTAAATTATATCAGACAACTATTCAGCCGTGCTGCCACCAGCACTTGACCACTAGGAGAACACGCAGCATAGAAGATGCCTTCTTCTTGCTTCCGAAGAAAAGAAAACAAGAGAGGAAGAAAGTGATGCCCCCAAGTGCCGACGGTGAAGCCCAATGTAACAAAGCCCTTGGAAAAGCATTTGCGCTTCCTCTGTTTGTTTTCCCGATGGGGGTGACGCGTCTTTCTGAAAGAATTCATTGACACCTAGAACTTTCCGGCATGAGGAAATCAGGCCCAAAATACTGAGATGTTCCAGCTTGCAGTGTTGGGGAAAGATAAATACTAGGGCTCTGTTTGCATAACAAAATTTTAACACCCTAAAATTTTATCATAATTACAAAATAATCTCCTTACTTTTTCATCAATTTTAATACACTTTTCATTTTTTTACCAACTTTTTCATTCTCTCAATTTTTTTTTCATCAACCCCAATACCTAAAATTTTACTTTTCAAACACAGCCTTGCAGTGCTGGCTGTTGGTGACCAAAGCATCAAACTCTAGACTCCATAACCACAAATACCAAAAGGATTACATCTGAAACAGAAGCTAGTCAAGTTCAAAACAATACCAGTTCTAATCCCAATCGGAGGAAAGCCAAATAGACCAAATTCCTTGACATGTTACGGCCTCAACAGTACCAAAACCCTTAACTTCCTACCCAACTAGCTATTTTTCTAAGCTTCAGGCTTCTTCTGAACAAGCTTCTCTATCAAATCAGCTGCTTCTTGGACTGTTGTTATACTCTGAGAGCTTTCCTCCTCAACGCTGATACCGAATTCCTCCTCCAAACCCATTACTATTTCCACCTGCACTAGCAGTGTTGTTACTTTTGACGATGAAGTTGATTAAAATGAAAAATAGGAACTAAAAGTGCAGCAAAAACTAAGCACTGAGTTGAGGTATACCGTATCGAGAGAATCGGCACCGAGGGCTGCAAACTTGGACTCGGGGGTTAGCTCAGTCTCATCAGACAATGCAAGCTGCTTCTTCACTATCTCACAAACTTTCTGCACTGTCTCAGGCTTGGCCTGCCACACTCATACATGGACAGTTTATAATAAATCCCCGAACTCACTTATCAAAATTACGAGAATGCAAGTAAAAGGGGGAAGGAAATACCGCGCAGCAAACATTGAAGCGTGAGGTCCTTAGAGTAGGGAAGATATTCTTCGCCCAACCTGCTCTAACCATCTTCACAGTTGTTGAAGTCCCACCAGTCACCTGCACAAGCAGCAATTTAGGCATCTAGAGATACGTTCTATTGCCATGATTTGCATTATACTTTTTTATTCATTGGAAATCCAACTGCAAAATATTGGATTAGGATTTTCTCAGGAACTCTGCCTAGAGTCTGTTAATTCCCTAACCATATCTTGAACGAGATTATTAAATTTTATCGATCACATTTATCACTTCAACCATAAATTTCTTTAATTCATTGGTAAAATCAAAATAATATGTTAAGAATTCACTGCGGAGACCTAAGCTATTCAGTCCTAAACCCTAAACTCGTGCCAAACGGGACTGCGTATGTCACAAAGAACAGAAATGTTATCCAAGAAGTTAAGTTGCATAATCCTGTAAAATGTGTCAAACGGGTACGCATACCAATTACTACGCCGATTGCAAATGCATCCAAGAAGGATAACCATTTTAGACACTAGACAATCAACCAGTAAGAGGGCCACAACTATGGCGCTAATAATATAGTAGAAAGTCTTTGTTCGGCCTCCTATTCAAACGAAGGGGTCCGTCACAAGTCGATGGTTCTCTTGTTCACAAATTGTCAGAAGTCGAGAACCATTGGAGAGGAACGAACGGTTCGGTTTATTCTTACTGACTACTTTTCCAGGCTTAGCAAACCAGAAATCAATGTCCAATCAGAGAGAAAACGGGTTTCAAGTAAACTGGATTTAGCTTCAGAATTGAACCAAGTCACCACCAATAGTAAAAGAGGCGAACTAGATCTGAGACTTAACACGGTAGTACAAACGAGTCCACGTAAATCGACTTGTAGAGAAGTAAAATTACCTGATTATTCTTGAAGCAGGGTTTTAAGGAAGCTCGAAAGGTAGCCGAAGTAGCGTAGACAGAGGCCATTGGAGCTCTCAAGTGGGGAAACGTGAGGTCACAGGGAAGAGGGGCTAGATAAACAGCGAACGAGAGATAGGATGACTAGTTGTGAACGGGATGGATAGGAAGTGTCGTACTCAGACAAAAGAGTTACTTATAGGGGGGGAAAAGGAGAAGGCCAAAGGACTTCGGTCTTTGACTCTTTAACAGCTGGATTGGATTCGCGGGATAATATTGTAGTCCCTGTTTGACAAGTGGCTGCCATATTCGGAGCGAACCGCATCTAACAGGGCCTCTGGGTGAGTCCGATTGGCTGCTATATGAAAATATTATTTAGTGTGTCGAATACGTTTCAAATGGCGGAGCTTTTTATTACTCCAATCGGTAAAATAAAAGTTCATTAGTGAAGAAATGAGCACTACAACATGCTATGTGACAGGACTCTCACTGTTCTCTCTTCAATGGAATCAACCACATTAGAGGCATTCACACCCATTCTGAAAAGCCCACTACATTTTCTGTATCCAAGTCATGAGTTTACTTGTTTCCAATCAGACGGCGTCGTCTGATAAGCAGTCCAAATTTTCTTCCCGGTTCGACTGATACAGTATATTTTGTATGCTGATTGTGTTTCTTTCCTTGATCACCATATCATATCTTCAGTGCGCATTATCCATTACCAAACACTTCAATGGGTCCAGTCCAGTTCTTCCCAAATTGCATGTATTGCTTTCAGAATATCCTGGATCAAGATAAAATGAAGTTTACTGTATGCTTTACCTCGTACCACAATACGAGGTAAAGTACAGGTACCAAGAGTGAGCACAGCACAGCATGGAGTGACTCAAAACTTCCTTTAAACTGGTTCTTACCCACAATTTATTATTATTTCAATAACAAGAATTTTCATGCAAAGAACCCGTTTTCTTTGTTTTGGAGACGAGGATAAATAGTGTCAAAAACAACCCTCGCAAACAAATGCCGAACCTCCTTCAAGCTCCCCAATTCCAAAGACTCATAGTCAATCTTTTTCTCCCTTCTGGGGACACGTCCCCTTTCCATACCCGTTCTGACACATTCAAAAATCTTGGACACCCTCAGCGACAGTGCCCAGGGGATAAAAACCTGTGAATACAACGAAAAAGAAAAAGAAAATCAATGAAATTAGTGTGGGACTTCAAGAAACAAACAGGGAAGACAGCTAAAACCTTCAACTATATGGTTATTGATATATAAGAACATGTCATTGCATGGTGAGGGGTTAGGAATATTAAGCCTCCCAAGGAAAAAACTAAAGCCAAAAGCACTATTTCTTGAAGTACACAGCTCACTTGCAGTTACTCTCCAAAGTCAGGAAACAGGACTGTAAGGAATACAAAATTCAAGACAAGAAAGAGGAATGAGAGGCTCGTCCCTATGATCCCATTTATGGGACTTTCCCCTGCCTGTACAGGCTCTTTCCACTTAACAGTGGCATGAATGAAAGAAAAAGTTCCTTTTTCCACCCATCAAAGCAAGCCAACAGAACATACATAAGTAACATTTTATCCAAAATAGATGCGGTTTGATATCCATAACAGCGAAAATAAGTAATGCACACATAAGCTGGGCATAAACCCCATGCCTGAGCATCAGGCACACTCCACATCCCACACATTTGAACAGATCATGGTACTAGTAACAGCCAGCGATCAAATGGGACACGACTGTTCTGGAAAATTAAGTTATTATTCCCTGCCTGTTCTCAACAACAGTAAATCTTAACTGAAGTATCAAGCCCTCACCAGATCTGAGCATGGTGCTTGTGGATATTCGGCCATCGCTTGGGCAACATAACGCTGGTCTGTCATCTTGCGTATTACAGCTTTAACAGATTCTGCAAGATCAATAACACAATCCATTACTGCATCATTAAACTCATCTTGAGGTTCCAATAATTCACCAAAGCTTGGTTCATGTGGTTGGGCAATCCTCTTTGCAATTTCCACAGCTTCACACAAAGATCCACTACTGTGGACAGCAAGGCTGAATGCAGCAACAACCACTGGATCACAAGGCTGGTCAACCAGAGCTTTATGAAATGCTAAGATTGCAATCCTGCATTCATAAGCCCATTATGAGCTTGCAAGTGGTTTGAAATTCCTTGAGCATACAGATAAACACCATCTTTTTATGTAAAGGAACAGGATAAACTATTGTTTAGCCAGAGATAAATTTCTATTCTTAAATCCCCAAATAAGATAAAACTGAATAGCACTCCATGTCAGCTCAAGATAACCTTTGTCCTAAATGTACGGGGTTGACTTCATGACTATTGGTTCACAAGTTTACAACGTCTAGGGCATTATCTTGCAAAAATCAAGCTATAACTCTTCTCAACCTTGCAAGGACAGCCCTATACTAGGAAAAGAAAACGCATGGAATGGGAGATACGGAATTGCAAATAAATGAACCAGAAACTGCATTAGAACTCTCTCATGCAACCAGTTACATTCTTCGCTAGATGAAGATGTCGAAGAAGGTAAAAAGTTCAGAAATATTAATTGACCTAAGCAGCTGAAAGAGTTCTCACCATAAACTACTATGGCATGGCCGATCAGGTGCCACAAGTTTATCAAGGTTTGAAAACAAATACTGCACAAAATCAAACCAAAAGTCAATCATATTGCAATTTGATTTGTCAGCGCAAATGAAGGGAAGGTTGGATAATTGCTTATCCAACATGTGCCTTAAAAAAAACCTCACTTACTAGAAGCATGTTAGATCTCTCATCACGTCTCCGAAAACCTTGGGACGCAAAATAAGATGCCTGGATGATGCAACTCTTAGGAGATCTTCAGAAGAAAAACGTGATGTAAAGAGTCTTTGCCTAAAGTTATGTTGATGTATGGCAAATAATTCCTCACTTGGATGGGCAGAAGTATCTCTAGAAGTCCAAATCTCCACAATAACCTCAAGGAAGCTTCTGCAGACCCAAACGCCAGCATATAATTCATTTCCATGAGAATCCTTCCCTGCAGCAGTTGGAAACAAAGAGAAGATGAGCCTGAAGTATCAATACAACCCTACAACTAACTACCAGAAACTTCAGATACCTTTCCTTATGGTTGGACTAAGGTACCTTATCAAGTCTTAAGACCGAGCTAGACAATTCCCTCACAGAAAGAGCTGTCTCTCTAGTGAAACGAAATCCTAAACGGGATGCAATTCTGACAGCGCGTAAAATACGAGCTGTGGAAGTAGAGAACATAATAAAATACCAAATTTTAGCTGATAGAAGACAAAGACAGTGCAAATTACTAGTGCTTCAAACTGTGAAGCACACAAACGAAACCCTTAGAATAGCAAACATATGCTCACCACAGTCCTCCACAAAGGAATGATTTGCAGGTATCACAGTACGCACCTACAAGTAACATTTGAGCTAAATGAGCAACGCAGGGAGTTCAAGTAAATTAACAAGTTTGACACTTTACCAATCACAAAATATGTGCATCACTTTAGCTTTTCTAATATCTTCCATCCCTCCCATATAATCATACACTATTTTTGTGTATGGATCAAGCATCAACCTGGAATGGCAAAGATACAGTGTTAGCAATATATATAACATTAACAGTGGCAATATCGCAATGTAGAGAATGGAGCCTATATCATTTTCTCTATTATGGTCTGAAATTGAACCCAAACACTTAACCCGTTAATAGTAAAGTCTCGTTGTAAGCAATTCCTCCAGCGCATATAATCACGCCCACTGCAGCCACAAGGTTTGCTGAAATAATTGCTGAACTTCCAACTGGAGTTACTTCCACAGGTGCTAAAACTAGAAACCTGTACCATGATACAACCCAATTACTTTAAGAAGCCACACTATTATTCTGAGTATAACTTAGTTAAACGGCTTTACAATTTAAAACTTGAGAAAAAACCAAAGCACAAAACTTAGTAGACAAACCTCCACAACGGTATCATGGACATGCACATGGCATATAGGAAATCGTTTCCCCACAATTTCACATTGCATAAATGTTTTCCGTACCTGGAAATAGTTGAGGAGTGAGGATCTTGGTGAATTAGCACCCCAATTGGCATCCCAATTACGGAAAGTATCAAATAAAAAGCAAATTTTTTGAACTAACGAGTAATGTTCAGAGATTGTCAATTTCAACCTGAAAACAATGACATAACACTATGAACCAAATGTTTATATACAGAAGAATGGTTGATCAATCAGCATGTGGATATGGTCAACATGACTATAAGAGTTGGGAACTTTTGAAATAAAAAAATGCATGTCAGAATTTTTTAAACAAGAATATATAGTTTCTGTACTGGTTGTGATTTGAACCAATTAGCTACAGCTAAAATGATATTGAAAGGGCATCCTTACTTCCAAGTGTCAGAAATTGGGACCTCATGTCAGTTTTCCGCAATGGACTGTACAGTTTAGAACTGAGTCTCTTGCAAAGTACTGATGTTGTTTCTTCTTTCATTAAATAAAAATACGCACTACCTCGAAAGCTTGATCTCAAAGTTTACAAACTACCAGGTGGCAAATCAGCAGGACATCAATTAAATAGGCATAAAAAGCAGTATCTAGTCTCTTTCTTAGAGTTAGTACATAACAATTACAATTGTCAAGAACTGGGAATAGGTGCCACAGATGCCCAATATTTCACTCAACTAAAGCTTAGGATAAGGCATGACCAAAAAGAAAGAAACAGGAGAAAACCTCCTTAAGTTCGGCTGAAGTTATGATATCAAAGTCCTTTGGAGTTCTCTTCAGGATAAGATCTCGTACACAACCACCAACAAGGTAGACCTCATATCCTGCAGGGTTAAGGAAAGGATCAGCCGAAAAAAAAATCATGCAGCTGAGACAGCAAAGAGTAACATATAACGTGAAATAGAATCATGTGATACATAATTAGTATTTCAGAAATGCTAGAAATTCAAAATTTAAGCGTCAAAGTGTTTAGTATAGCAACGTCTATTAACTTTGACCCCATGAAACTACAGACGCAGTAGAAGCATCTTCAATTCAGAATACAGGAGTATTCCTAAAAAACTTGACTTTGACAGTTTCAACAAAATATAATATATGGTTCTGCAGAGCAATCTTTTCTTCTATCATCTTTCCTTACAGTCTCTCCACATCTACCATTCCATCTGGGTATGCTGTATGATGCAAATGCAATAAAACTGGACCACTAGTTCGAGTTTGCTCAGAGATTCATCAACTGTCATCTATCCACTCAAATTCTCAATGCATAAAAAAGACTTGAAATTTAGCTTAATAGATCAATATGCTTAGATAACCTTTTTTTCTTAGCCCATTTAGTACCATCCGCGCAGGCTTCGATATCATCCATGTCTCAATCCCAAGTTCTTCAGCATTCAAACTCTTCCATTCATTTCCCTTGCTATCTCTCCCACCAACTCCTATCACCACACAATTCCAAAGCGGTCAGTTGCAACTTACTGAGCTACAGTATAATCAAACCTCATACCAATTACTACATCAACAATGCAAAAAGATAGAGAAGAACCCCGCGAAAAAAAAAGCTCACACAGAATTATCACCTGCTCCATGTCCTCTAACTGGTTCGGGAACCGATTGCACTGCAGCAAGAGAACTGCTATATCGCTCCTGCAATAAAAAGAACAAAAACAAATTTGTGGCCTAAGCAGAACATTCAAATTTAAAAAAACATGTGACTTTTGTCTTATCCGCGTCAGTATTTGAGAAACAGTATTAATACATACAATAAACCATCGTTGTTGTTCTTTTACACAAATATGCAAATAGTTAAACTATGGCTCACAGAGGAAAAAATACAGAAACCTTTCGGACAAAGAGAACTAATGGGTGACGAAGTGTGAGGTGGGTCCTCAATACAAGCCCAAGGGCGCCGAACACCATTGATACTCAGTGGGAGGGGATCACCATGTCATTCCGCGAATATTCAAGAGGTTACGTTGTTAAAAATGGACTTCGGAAGCTTCAAACACAAAGAGGCCTCGCTGTATCGTTTTGAAGCAAATGTAGAGAGGCCTCGGATTGAATGGTTTTCAGGGGATATTTTGAAGTCTCAGGATAATCGGCTACGACGGCTAGCATGATGGAGCGGGCTAGAGATATTTTTTTAAGCCCTCTAGTAAAGCAAGCCAATTTTAGGGCTTAGGCCGAACATTGGTTTCGGCAGCAACATTGTGGGTCTACGAACACGTTCTCCATAGTCCATCCTCCACCGAAAAGGCCTACAAGCGGGCCCTTGTCCAGGGAAAACAAGGTTTTCAAGAAAATAAACGATCATAAATTTATATTTTACACATTAAACTAACCATTACACATACAAATTAGCCATCCTTAATGCATTATATCCTTAATCATTGCAGCAAAGCTTGCTTAGAGGAAAGAGAGACAGGTTTTTTCCCTGTACCGAAGGTTGAAAGAGGAAAAAACAGCGCCCACCGTGGGGCTCGAACCCACGACCACAAGGTTAAGAGCCTTGCGCTCTACCAACTGAGCTAGACGGGCTTGCGCTGATATCCTACAATTATAAATAGTTATTTTAATTATACATATACATTTATTAACGTCTTGTTTGAGCCCCAATAATTTGGGCCAAAAAATTTAGATTTAATAATAAAAAATTCATCACATAATTTTTTATTAAAAATCTGCTCTCTCTTCAATTTTTCACCAACTCTCATAACATATCTTTACTTTATAATATTTTTCAAACTCCAATATCCAAAATTTTTACACTCAAACATACCCTAAGTAAGTTAAATCGCTAACCAATATAATTTTTTTTCTTCGCAAACCTTACCGGTAACAAAGATCAGAGCTCAAAACACGATCTTCCTCTAAGACATTAAGGAGTAATAAAATCAAAAGCAGAAAAGGAAAACACCCATTGGGTAAGGAGTGAGCGAGACGATTCTGACTACGGGGAATCCACCCAATTAGCGAGCAATCACCATGACTTCAAAGAAGCTCCGAAGAGCACAAACCTGATCTATCAACGGTTGGGAAAAGTTACGTAGAAAAAAAAATGTTGGGAAAAGCGGCACTAAAATTAAAGAAAATGAACACAGAAAATTTACGAGGTTCGGCCTCAATCCGACTTATGTCCACCTCAGAGCAATTTTATTAAGAACGCTTAATAAAATCAATCTACCCGCCCAATACAATAGCCACACTACGCTCTCTCTCTCTCTCTTTTCTCTCTGTCCAATGCTCACATGTCAATTCTCCTATAACATAAACATCTATTTATAGTAAAAAATACAAATAGAAAACTCTAAACTTGGAGTGAGGAAGAAGTAAACTCCATTTCCAAGTTTACTTTTATTCCAAGTCTACCTTATATGGGTGTAGACCCAACAATTCTCCCCCTCCATACCCATAAGAGAATAATTTGTTCCTGACATATTTTCGGTTGAATGCATCTCGGGCTCCCATCAGTAAAACATTTCTGTAACTTTGGTGTCTATTGCTCCCCCTTGCTCACCGCCCTTTACATCCTTATTCTACTGACACTCCAACCTTGTCTTTGTCACCAGACGACCAACCACACTCTCATCTGAGCGTATTGCACTCCCGCCTAGGGTGCCCGCATCCCCTGTTTGTATCGTCGGACTCATGTAGAACAGTATCTCCCCTTGCTCTTGCATCTCCACCGGCTAGTAACAAGCACATTCGCGTGCTACATAACGTCGGAGTCATCAGTCAACACTAAGGTTTTTGATGATTTCTCTTTTTCTGCTTTGTACTTTGGACAATTCCGCTTGATATGCCCCTTTTGGTCACAATAGAAGCAGATAACTTGCGACCCTTTCTTCTGGATTTATCCCGACCTTCTGTATTCCTGCTACTTTCTCTGTCTCTTTCTGTGATGAGAGCTTGTGATCCACTGTGGTCATAAGTCTTCATCTCCTTCCTTCGTGCCTCTTCACTGAATAGAGTATCCTTGACCAACTCCATGGTCAATTTCTCTGTCTCTTTCTGTGATGAGAGCTTGTGATCCACTGTGGTCATAAGTCTTCATCTCCTTCCTTCGTGCCTCTTCACTGAATAGAGTATCCTTGACCAACTCCATGGTCAATTTCTCATTCGGTGTTGAATTTTCCAGAGAAACAACAAGAGTCTCCCAACTATCCGGTAAGGAACTCAAATGCGGTAAAACTTAAACCTCATTGTCGAAAGTCATTTCAACACTGTTCAATTGATTGATCAGGTTTTGGAACTCACTGATATGTTCCACCACCGACTTATCGTTTCGCAGCTTCATATTCACGAGCCTCCTCATTAATAGCGCTTTATTCCGCGAAGTCTTTGACTGGTACATTGTCTCCAACTTCTCCCATGGTTTAAAAGCGCTTGTCTCTTTGGCTACGTGATGGAATACCTCTGGGCCAATCCACTGACGAATCAACCTTATAGCCTTCCGGTATAAAGTGATGGAGGTTGTGTTTGAGAAACAAAATTTTAGGGTTGTTAAAATTTTATGTATTGAAGTTGATGAAAAAATGAAGAGAGAGTGAAAAAAAATTAGTGAAAAAGTGAAAAAAGTTTATCGGAGGTAGTGAAAAAATGTATGAAAATTGATGAAAAATTAAGAGATTTGATATTTTGTATTGATGCTAAAATTTTAAGTGGCCAAAATTTTAGTACGCAATAGAGCTGGAGTACCTTTGCAATGGTCAGTATGGGAAGATACATTTCAGCTTCGCTCTGAGAGAATAAGAGGCAGAACAAGATCGAAGAGAATATATATATAGTCAAACTAGGTGATATCATCTAATTCATAGCATACGTACTGCGAGTACTAATTTGATCCGCCACCATCGAGAAGATTTGAGATGAGACCCAAGGGTGCCGTTATGACGTTGGAGATTTAATGACACCTGGTCATGACACACTTGGGTCGAAACAACGTTGCAGAGGGAGGACCAATATTGATTTCCCAAAAATGGACGTGAAAGTAACGTACGGTGCAAAATTGCAAATATAAGAGATATATATATAGGAAAGCAAAATACCTTGGGAAGAACTATGCGTCCAGATTGACCCACATCACTTCTCTGTAACTTCTTCTCGAAAGAGAAACTTCAGCTCTGATTCATCCATAATTTCCTGAATTAAAGACAAATGTACACAAATCGAGCAACAAAAGAATATTTCAAAGGTATAGAAAAAGCAAGCAGAAACTAAAACAATTACCCAATTACCTCTGTCAGATGATCATCTGAAAACTATAGTATAGTACTTGATTATCATTCTCATTTCCAGCTTCCCTAGCGTACATATATAATTAATAACCAAAAGTGGAATTATATAGAGTGTTCTGATTGATATCAAAGGGGCTCCTGTCATTGCTTCCAGTACATCTCATAGAAACAAGGCCGTTATATTTCCTGGATGTCAAATATATATCCAGTAATTCTTGTTAGGTTTTTTTTGGGCGATTTTAATCCAAAATTAATTTGCAACTCTATAAATCCAACTTCTAGCAGTTTGGCACTGTCCACATGTTTAAATAGGAAGAAAATTACTTGGGTGAAAAATATTTCTAAATAAATCAAATACGTGTTATTTCCTTACTGGTGCATACATAGGGACTTCACATATTAATTTGTCGTAAACTGGATCGAAAAACATATTCATTGATTGACACGGGATTTACGATCATTGGTGAACATTTGAAACGCTACTTGCGCGTCAAAATTAAAAACATATTCATTGATTGACACGAGATTTACTAATTGGTGAACATACTTAACGTAAGATCTAAAAAACGATCCTACATAAACTTAATTCCAATCAATCAATGAATATGTTTTTAATTACACAACAGAAAGTGGGTGAAACCACAATTAAAGTTCTTTGCTTACTAATGCAATTAAGTTATCCAAAGTCGATGTAATCAATTTGACCTTCAAACAACTTTAACAACAACAATTCCTCGGCTAACCCTGGAATTCCCACCTCTTCTGAGTCCTTGTCACTTTCGGAGACTGACCTTGCCGATGCTTCTGTAACTTTATTTTCTTATTGCAATGTGCTTTAAAAAAGCCTTAGAAGAAAATAGGATGATTTGCAATTTATAGATGGCAATCACATAATACAGATCTGTCAGGCCCGATCCCGTCCAGCTTATTCGGAATACTTGACGAGGACTCCTCAACGTCTAAGACTCCTAGTCAAGCACTAGACCCCTAATCAAGCCCTAGAAGAATGCCTAATTGATCGGTGGATCAGACATTCCTGGTAGGACACTTATTTCTTACCTCTTTAAACGTAATAGACTTCTAATAGTATTGTGATTTCTTTTGGCCTATAAAAGACCAAACATATTCTCCATATCTAACTTGGCCAGGGCTGTAGAGACATGATCCGAGGCCACCACCCCCTCTTAATTACTGGAGTTCTATTAGACCGCCGCTAGATCTGTTGAATTTCTTTGATACGTATATAACCTCTCAGGTTAAGCCACAAAGCGAAGACGTACAAGACAAGCAAAGTTAGAAAGACGAAGCATTTATGCAAAACATAGTAGAAAAGAAGACTAACACCGCGCTCTGGCGCCGGAGGTGGCAGGATCGATATACGTGGCTGACGTCCGGGCTGGCCAACTGGCTCTCTGAGGATGTAATGCCGCAGAAATCTCTTACGGTGTTGCATCCTCCTAGTTGCAGCGAAGCTTGAATTGCTATGGAGTTGATGATAAGAGCCTGGGTTATTCTGAACCAACAGATTATTCTTAGCTGGGTCTCCTTGCAACATTGAAACAGCCTCAGCTCTCGCTTGTTCTATGCCAGCCATTGAAATGCGCAAGAAGAAAAAAGCCTAGCTAGGGAAGCTAGTCTCTTTCCAGGAACGATTAAACTCGCATGCAGCTAGCCTCTTTGACAGTCAGTCCGACCTGTCTTTATGAAGAAGAAAAAAAAGAAGGTCATATACAGATTTGTCTCTTTATGAAGAAAGTAAGTTGGATGGTTAGAAAACTCATAGTGCATCAGAGACGGACGCTCACAATTAAGAAACGTGTGGCTTTGGCTTGCTGTACGCGGCTGAGCTGGTTTGTTCGTTTCTTCCTGAGGACCTCAAGGTCAGATTTTTTCCACCCCATTCTAACTTAATTCCATCCTGTCGTGAAGTCTTGTTTTAATGATTTTCATTGCTGAAAAAGTTCGCTCCGTAGTAGTTGTTGAAACTGGAAGAGTTAACACAAGACGAATCAATCTATCAATCAAATAGAAAATCTTTGACTTTCTTGTTTTCACCAATTTTCCGTATAACTTCAACTAAAGTTGTACCATTTGAAATTGAACCACTAAAGTTTCTGTACAATAACAAAAATTACAATCAAAATGAATGCAACTCAATTTTACAATTCTTAAATCAGTAATTCTCCACAAATATTACCTAATAACACAAATTGCAAGCTCACAACTATTTAATTTGATGTAATCTAAACTTCCAAAATAAAAAGTAAAAAATTGAAAACTTAACAATAACAACATCTATAAATGATAAATTATAAATATTGAGAGAAGATGATTGTAATTTACAAAGAAAAGAGCAATGAGTTTTACTATACATACAAATTTCGCAGCTCCACGCGGATTACACCAAAGTTCACAGTTGCACTCGACACAACACAAATCAGTTTGCCCTTTGCAGCAGTTTGCCCTTTGCAGCAGTTTGCCCTTTGCAGCAGTTCGCTTAGAGACTTTGGGTGGAACTTGGAAGAGAGCTAGACGAATGAGAAGAGATAGCATGTCAAGCAACGCAGAAGGAGAAGAGATAGCGATCCAATGCAACGAAAAATAAGATTGACATCGGCGTGTGAGAGAAGCAGCGTAGCTGTTAGAGTGAAGAATTGAGACAAAAAAAATAGTTTTTTGTCACTTCAAGCCTTTTATGTTCAGTATTTAGCCGGATTTTACTCTTTTTGTCAGTTCAAATCTTTTACAATTCACGTGTTAGTATTCAGCCATATTTCACGTTTTTTTTCTGGGCACCTATCACCGTGACTGTTGTCATTTTTTAAGGGAAATTAAAAATTTAGTCACTGGGTTTTAGTACCGGTGACAAAATGGTCACTGAATTTTTTTTTTACTTTTTGGTCACTGAGAATACATAATTGTGACTTTTTAGTTCATCCGTTAAACCTCTGTTATTTTTTTAATTGAATAGAAAGCGGTCGACCTCTTCATGTAGCGGTCGACCGCTGCAAGTTGCCTTTGAGGGATAAAGTGAACAGTAGCGGTCGACCGTTATCACCGTTAAAAATTAACGGAAGTCTGACGGATGGAGTGAAAAATCACAACTACGTTTTCTCCGTGGTCAAAAAGTAAACAAAAATAGTAATCATTTTGTCACCGATACTAAAATCAAGTGACCAAATTGCAAAAATTTCATTTTTTAAATACTCTGCACTTTAGATTGTGGAGGGGCTAAATAAAAATTTAAAATTTTGGAGGGCCTATTGTTAATTTTTTACCATAGAAGATCCTCCAGAGGCCCAATATTTCTCACTTTCTGGGCCACAAACCGTCAGTTCAGCCCTATTTGACAAGTCTCGGCCCCTTTATTTGGGTAAGTCGTCTGGGTCCATTTTTATGTACCGACTAATAAATCTGACAACTAAATTCTCGAACTTTAAAAGCCGATCCAACGGCGGAGATCACAACTGGTCTGTGTCTCTAGAACTACTAGATCCCAACCACTTACCCTTATCCGACGCACACTTAAACGCACAGTGACAGCGTCTCTCCGTACCCTTCTACACACCCACTGTAATGGCAGCTGAGCTACAGCCCCCGGAAGCCCTAATTACCGCCGGCCCAGCGACCACGACGGCTGCAACGACGGCAACGGCGACTACAGCAATAGAAACAGCGAATGCCCCACCGTTGACTGACAATCCGGGCCAAACTTTAGCCCCAAAGCGGCAACGCCGGCCCAGCGTCCGATTGGGCGAGATCGGGGACCAACGAGCCACGCTCTCCTACGACCCAAACGTGCGACGAACCAAACATCACCCATGGAGGTTCCCCAAGTACCAGTCCTCGAAGTCCGTGAAGGCTCGGTCCCTGATCAACCTCGTCAACGGCGGCGATTCTCACGATATCTCAGAACCACAGGAAGATAGGAACCCAACCGGGGAGGGTAATCTCGAGTTCGCGAACCGGAAAAAGGCTAAGCGGGGCGCGACGAAGCGTGTCCGATCCAATTGGGTCTCGAGAATAGAAGACGGAGCCGCTGAGGGCGACAGCAGAGAAGACTTTAACCAGAACGAAGGCTTCAGAGATTTCGATCCCGATTCTGACAGTCAGCTAAAGGACCACAGCCCGGTCCACTCGGTCGACAACGTGGCGCTCGATTTATGGCACGGAGTTAGAAGGCAAGGCCGGGCTAGGGTTTCAGAGAGTCGAGAAAACGACGACGTAGAGTTGGACAACTTCCCGGAGTCCAATTCAAGGGACCGGAGGTATGGGACAGGCGAGGGAGTGAGGTCCTGGCTCATCGAATTGGGGTTAAGCCGGTACGCACCAGTGTTTGAGATACATGAGGTGGACGACGACGTTTTGCCGATGTTGACGCTGGAGGATCTCAAGGATATGGGAATCAATGCGGTTGGGTCTAGGCGGAAAATGTTTTCCGCAATTCAAAAGCTTCGCAAGGGGTTTTCGTGAGTTTTTTGTTTTTATGTTTTGTAGATTGTAGTAGTAATCGTTTGTTGTAAACCCTCGGCCATGGCTGAACTGTTGGATAAAATACATGTCTGAGATGGTTTGAGCTTGGTTTCTGATTTTAACAACAATAATGAGATGGTAGTGTCTAGGATCTTCTTTTCTTCTTTTGACTAATAGTTTTGAAATGGAATGGAACGGCCTTTTATGCAGTTGTACTTGATATTGGTATTAGTCATGCTGCCTAGGAGTTACGAATTTGATTAATTGCTGTCGAGATAGGGGAAAAAAGATTTCGCTTTCATGAGCTATTCGTTTATATCAAGAAAGAAAGGAACTGAGGAACTACATCTATACTTGGCAATATTTGGAAAGTTGATTGGTGATTGTACATAGCTTCCTTACTAAGTTGTGAGAACATGGCTATGGTGCTATTAGGATAATCTATATTGTTCTTCCATAATGAGTACAAGTTCTTTTCTTGCCAAGCGCATCATCCTGCCTGAATGCTGGGCGATTCACTGATCCAAGAAATCCATGTTGCAATGTGGATTGCGGTCACTTCCCATTGTCTGCATTGGAATAGTATAGAAATTCTTGACTTGTCAATCCAATGAGGCTATGGAGGCTCCTCTCCATACATTGTAGTTCTCTGAGTTTAGCTGAAAGGGAATTCACATTAGGGAACATAAGCATGTTTAAGCGATTTGGTGCCTCACATACGGGTCTGTCTTCCATAATTGGGTGGCATAAATTCATTAAATTCCTAGAGAATTTGGTTTGGCCTCTATCCTAAGGTACAGTTTATGGAAGCAACATTTCATCAGGGATGTGAATCCCACCTTGATGGGGAGCAACGTCTGCCGCTGTTGATCCACCCTGGCCATTTTACAGATGTTTAAATAACACCGTAGCATAATCTAACAGGAAATATGATGAAGTTCTGTAGACATTGATTGTATATACATGATGTCTTAGTTAGACGTTAGACGGCCCTCTTTCTTGTTGAAGGAACAACCTTGTACACAAACAAAGTTACATGGTCCTTCAAAAGAAGCGATGCTAATATCTTTAACCTCTCCATATGTTCTGGCATTGGTTAACTTTCAGTTAGCAGATGGTAATGCCTCCAAAACCCCTCAGTTCTACATGGTATTTCAGGTAATTTTCTTCTATGTGAATTGACTTTACTTTTGCATTTCTCCTGCTTGCCTGTGTTGCTGAATATTGGAGACTTGGCAGCTCACTGGTCCTACGCCTGCTGAACAAAACCTGCTTCTTTCGGGATTGTCGCAGTTAGCACTGTCGGTACGAAGTAGAATTGTGTATTTCTTGATTTATCTGCACTGTAGATCTGATAGTAACGTACAGATTGATTTGTTACTCTATTATCTCAAGCATAGACTCGAAACCCCAAGCCTTGGGCCTTCTTTGGAAATGGGTTTTGGTTTTGGTTTTGGGTTTAACTTTCAAATTTCAAATTTTAATATTTTAATATTGTTTTGTTGTAAGGGTTTGTTTGGTTGTTTAATTATTGGAATGATTTATATTTTAATTGTTGGTGGTTTGGGTTTTCTGAAATTGTTGGTCTTGTCAATTTGGAAGAGTAACAAAATTCGATAGTTTTGTGTGTCAGGTCTTGAGCCTTTAGTTTGGCGTAAATCTCTCTTTCTTGCATGTGTGAAATGACCAATTTATAGTTTATCACCAGATGATGCAGACAAGGAATCTATCCTCCTGGCCATGACCTCAGAGCTTCAGATTTGGTTGACACTGTAATAATGAAAGGTTAAGGTGGCAGTGAGAGGAACATATAGCTTTGAAGATTGTTCATTCTGTGACATTCGTTGACCTTTGGGGCTTCATCATTTACCGTCTCTTCTTAATTTGGTATCTGGTATCGTGTCCGAGAGCAACTTCTTCGTCGTGTTTTGTGAACTTTGAGAAATACAGTAATGTTTGAAGTAATTGCTTCGAGTCTAAAGGGATGTATTGGCTCGGTCGTTTCAGGGAATAGAGGACATGTTAAGATGGACATCCGCTTGCAAGTTATGACAATTGAACCGAGTCTTCTTCGCTTTCCTTTTTGTGATCTTTGGCTAAGTAACGGAACTGAACTTGACAACAACTAACAAGCGGACAACAGAAAACGGTTTGCCGTTTCCAGGCTAAAAACAGTACAAAACGGTTTGCCGTTTCCCGGTTAAAAACAGTACGCATTGGTTGGGACTTGGGGCTGAAAGCTCTTCCTCATCCGTTTATATGTTCATTTTTTATTGTTTGATGTGGAAAAATAGTCCACCGTTTCAGGCTTTGTAAGTGCTCATTATTCAGGGAGGTTCTTTATTCAGTCGATTCAGTTTATCTTGTTGAAATGTCAGCTCGCGACTTGCGAGCTTCTTGCCTTCTTTGATTGAGTAATCTGAACCCACTTGCACTTTCCCCAATAGGCCTCATCATATCTTGCCTGCAGGGGTCTAGTAGGCCTCATTGTCAGGTTGGATCAGGCTCATGCGAATCGGCCTTGTTAAATGTGGAGCTCAATCTTTTGTCTGAGACGGACCTTCAGTCCAAGTTTGCCAATGGGCTGTTTGGCCATCCAAGCTATTTCCCTAACATAGATAGCCCATTCTTGGATCAGCACCGAATTACCAGCCCAATAGATCAATACTTACGCGGATTCCAAAATATTTGGGCCTGCATCCAAGATGGTACCGTTTTGCTCCCAAGAAGAGAGGATAAATCCACAAAGAACTTCTCCTTTTGGTGTTGGGCCTGGGACCGTACACAACACTGATTTCCTCCACCTTTCTTTTCTCCCCCACGCAATGTACCGTTTTTACATAGTTAAACCACAACGCATAGTTTAAGTGTTTTTTTAATCAAGATCTAGGACTAGCTAGTAACAAAGAAATAAATTCAAAGTCAATTGAGTTTGCCCTTGATTATCCAATTAAATTTTTTTCCCCTGAAATTCACGTAGCACTTTAAAATTTACAGGATAATTATGTGATGGATAATTCATAATTATTGGTTAACACAAGTAGTAAGGTGACATCTGTGTGTCTAACGAAGAATTACTTTTAAATAAATTGGCATGTCGCAGACGTTTGCTTACTAGATGGACATCATCTGGAAAGAATATTAATAAACATTATATGGCAACATTCTCAACTATTTGTATATCTTAATTATAGGATTAAGCTTACACTTTTATTTAATAAATATAATAATTCAAATTAGATACGTATCTAGTTAAAAATAGAAGTCAGACATCTAGAAAATGCTAGTACACATTCACTTTATCTTATCTTATCATTATGAAGAAACAAAAAAAAAGATTAATTTGACATTCTATGCGTGTTAATAACCAAATCGTATTTATTATAATAAGAAGGCACAACTCTTGTATGCAAGCTGCACTGCTCAAATCGGACGGATCTGTTGAACTTGTTAATAGAAATAATAATAATAATTAAAGATCATGCCCGCAGAGCCTGGGATTACAATTTTACGGGTTATATATATATATGTTATTGACCCCAGAACCATAAACATCATCTCAGGGTATTCCAAACTATTTTTCTCCGCCAATTAGAGAAGAGACAAAAAAAGTGAATAAAGAAAAATAAATAGCAAAACAAAAAAGATAAAAATAAATAAAAATAAACGAGTGTTGTCATAACTTAAACAATGCATGATACAACATGGTGGAGCCAATTAAATTATAGGCCGATAATATCAATCTCAAGCAGTACTCCTACCGTAGTGCAACACCATGACATGATTCGCGGTTGAGGAGTCTGGAAGCAAAGTCACTGCGTGTCTCAGACTCCATATGTTATCTCTTACATGCTGCAACGTCAATAAAGGTAGAAGTTGTTGCCCTCTACATGTTATCTCTATCTGCTTGCCATCCATCAAAATCAAACAAAAACATATACACACAAATACTTGTCAGGCATGAAACAAATTAGAGCAATAATATTAGGATTAAAAGAGCAGCAAGTAAAATGAACCATGCTAATGTTCCTAACAAAGAACATGTAGGTAGCTTTAAAAGGATGATAACATCGTTCTCCTAGAGACATATTACAGCGACTTCTCACCATTTGATGGTGCTAACAAAGAAATATATATATAATATAATCCCTTAAGTTGTCGTCGTAAGTTAACTTCGAACCCTAGCTAGCTAGCTGGTTATTGGTATCTGTATACTTCCCCAATATCCACATCCCTTACAAAGGGTCCTACGCATTTCTTAAGTCACTTGTAAGTAAGGCCATATTATAACAACGGAAACCAAAAGTTTTCTACGAAAAAGAAGAAGAAAAAGTCATTAAATATTTAAATAAGAAGGAAAAAAAGAAGTAAATTGAGCTACAAAAGATGGGTTTTTTCTCTTCTCTTAAAAAAATAGATAAATTGAATTTTACTGAGGTTTTTTAAATAAAAAATATTTAAGTTGAGTAGTGAAGTCATGCTTCGTCACTACCTTACGTATTCCCCATGCTATGCCCATGTAAATCTTTGTTACGTCTACTTTAACCATAAAATTCCTCCCATTCAACTTTTCTGCTTTACTCCCAAGATTCCTCGAAAATACTTCGGTCAGCGGGTAGCGAAGGCCTGGGCATCCACCGGTGAAAGCTGCCCGCGCCATCCCCACGATCTCGAAACTGCCCGATTTTAGTCATTGAAAGGGACCCACGCAGACTTTGCTAGCAAGGCAAAATCATGCTCCCTTAGACTTTTTAGTATAATATATATACCGAGCGATTCCCATAATCGAGCCAAGCAATAACATAAAGCCAAATAAGATAGATTATAAAAGAAAATACGTAATGGATCCAAAAAGCACGGCTAGGAATAGGCACAATTATTATATTCCAAAGGCCCTCCAAGTGCTAACTAGGAAGATAGATATATATACCAAATTCACATCGTCATCGTCATGCACGTCTCTTTCTCGTTGCTTCACAGAAACCCTTGCGAGCGAGAAGGTCAATATTCCTTCATGAACAACTATACTTTCGATTCTCATTCGTCTACCCATATAACATCTGCCAAGAACTTAGCTAAAGACCTGGCAAAACCCCTTAGTGTTTGAAAGGGGTCGCTGTTTGTACCTAGCTCAGACAGATTATCATTTTGCTTTTTAATTGTGCATGCATTCCATTCATAAAAAAGATACTGGATATTTCGTTTTCATGGCTCTTATCTGTCTTCCATGCGTTTAAATTTTCTTTTTGTTCTGTTTTCAACTACTTGCAATGATTCTGTTGCAGATTCCTCCTTCATGCATTGCTTTCCTCCAACGTAAAAAGAAAAGATTATATATATAAATATATGTACGGTTTTCTATTGGGTTAAATTATTGTTTCTTCTCTCTCTAGCTAATTTCCTAATGGCTGCTTCTGGACGCCGGACGGGATGAATCATGATGATGATGGCACTTTTAAATTCCACGAGAGTGCACCACTCAAGGTTTTGATGTGCCCTTTTGATCAAGCACCAACGATCGATGGGAAAAGAGGGCAAGTTACAAAGGTCCTACAACTAGCTGTGTCGGAAAGCTGAGTCGAAAGAGGCGAAAGCATGACGAAAGGGAACGATAGTAGCTAGGCATGCAGCAGATGAGAGCGACAGGGTCCACACGTGTGATTTTCATGGCCCTACGATATGATTTGGATGTGCTAGCATCAACCTCTTTTTCTATGTAAAACGAGTGTCAACTAGAGGCCAAGATAATCCAGCTTGAAGATGTTTTACATCTTAAAGTCAATGAGCTCTTTATGATATCACAAAAAGTAGGGCCTTCCCATGCCCTTGAAGATACCTTTTCACTTTCCCTCATTGATTGTTTCCCTAGACTCTCATTCATCTCCTTGTAAAGAAAAGAATCTATGTGTAATTCTGATCACTGATTGAGGCCGCTAATTAATAATCTAAAGATATAATATAAATATATAAGTTTTCTTCTTCTTTTTTGTGCTTTTGGTTCTCTGGCTAGGTATATCATGTGAATCTAGTATGAACATAATGAAGCCAACAATCTTCACTCAGGGAATCAAATCATCCGAAGATTAGAAAGAGAGAAAGCGAAGTCCTAAATTTACGCTAACACTGGGGAATAAAAGTAAGTTGGCCCTCGTCTTTCACACTCACTTTGAAACCTAATCATTGGGTATTCAGTTGCATGCCATGTGTGGAAGAGAAGGTTGGCGTTCTGGGCGGCATAAGATATATGGTCATGTCGAGCTATATATATATAAGGTGCTGATATCTTCCGAGAGGTGGATCCAAACCATGAAGAATTTGCCCAGCTATGGCAAAAGTTGACCTTAATATCAAAACTAATGATGGAATATACACAAAAGCAATGAAAATGTTGGGTGTCTCACACATTCTACATGATTGCAATAAATTATGCAGTACATGAGTGTCTTCTCATTAGTTATACATACATATATATATATTAGGTAGGAATATTATTAGACTATATATATGAATTTTAAGTCGCAGCTCAAAGAGAGAGAGAGTTTTGTTTCATGGCTGTTGCATTAGCTGTTTTAATTAGGAAATAAAATCACAGATAAAATAATAAACTGTCTTAATCTCAGCGACTTGCTTCATGGCATGAAGTGCAAGGAAACAACAGAAGGATATGCATCCAAATCATGGTATATATTAGGGTTGACCAAAATACCAGCCTATATCGAAATTTTGGTTATATTTAATAAAACAGAATGCTGAGGATGTCATACATATTCCTACTAAATATAATCCATTTATATATAATAGATGTCATGTAGCCAATTACGAACACGTAAACAAACGTTATAATTATTTGTATCAATCCAACATGGTTCGATCGAGGCCGGGGGAGTATATTCTAGTACTAACAGTACTACTTGGTTTTATATATACACTTAATAATGTGCTGTACGTCTTATTCTACATTAAAATTTTGCTCTATCTGTATATTAATCATGTAGTGAAAGAAACGACAAGACTACGTCTAGTTTGTTTATGCAAGTAATTAATTAAGGATGCTCGGTCTTTATTGCTGCTGTCCTTATCGCTTTCCAATTATCAGTTTGCTAGACGTACTAATTAAGTACTCTCTCTTTGTTTTTTTCCCCTATTAAAGCCTTATATATATATATATATATATATATATAACTTCCCCAATCACGTCTACATGTATACTAGCTAGAAGAATGAAAAACAGCCCCCATAATCTTCTATTTTATATATATATATAGTTCTTTGACGGTTAAGATAACCTGAGTTTTTAAATGGGCTATTAGAATCAGTACCAAAACGATCGATGAGTACTCTAGACGCGAGGAAAAATTCTACTCTATATATAGTGATGCTATCAAAAGTGAGCCTTCCAAACAGGTAATTGGGTAATCTTATTTAATTCCTAGATAAATGCATAGTAATATATATCCTATATTTATATGCTTCTCCGTGCATATACATATATATAATCTAGTTAGCATATATAACTAGAAGGTACGTATATACGTATACCAATGAAATGGCAAAAGAATCAAACGTACAGCTAGCATAGCGAAGAAAGCAAATATATGCATTATTCTTAAAAATGTGTAACCGAGCACGCATGCATTATTATAAAAAATGTGCCACGACATAAATAATGTATTTCGAGCCAGTTAGAAGTTTCATAGATTTAAGTTGAACTTTTCTTTTTCTTTTTTATCTTAAATTTAGGAATTACGAAAACTCTGAATTATATAATAGATGACATCTTCAAGAGTACTAATAATGCTGCGTCCTTTTTATCTTGATCAGCACTGGTATGAAATTGATATATACTAGAAGATCTTTCCTTAATACTTGAAAATATTCACTAAAATAATAGGATATCTATTGCACGCAAACAGTTAACTAATATCATTCTTCTACCTATTCACTAAAAGAGTGGGATTTTACAAATATTATTGCATTACCTATATATGTTAAGGTTTATTATACGATGTCATGCACCCAAGTCAGATTTTGACATGGAGTACGGTTTGAGTTTTTTTTTTTTCCTGTGGCAATTTTTGACATATATAGCAATTTTTGTGGGCTATTCCTCAACCTGTATCTTACAAGTTAATCTCAAGTTCTAAACTATCATTTTTCTACTTAATTTCGACCGGAAAATGAGTGTGTTTTAATTCTTGAATGCAGTGGGCAACACATGAACTGATTGTATAGCTAGCTAGCTAGCTGTCCCCAAGACACTGAAAGTTCTTCATCGTGGAAAATGATCTCGAGTAACATAATAATTCAATGGTCGTGTGTATTAGGTTGATAATGATCAAGTAGTACTGATCATATAAAAGGGACCTAGTGGTATTCGATGGTGGAGTGGGCATGAAGCATTTATTATAAAGTGGCGGGACATAACAATATGAATCTAGTCATGAACAAACTACATGGATCACTTTATACCATGTAAAATCGTCACACTTCTTATAGTATAGGGCTACATTTTGGATAATAATTGCTGTATAATGAATTGAATCTATAATGATGTACGTACGTAGTACTACTTTCGCATATATCATTAATTAAACCAAACCCAATAAAAAAAATCTCGTACGACCTGAAAATTAAATAAGTGTATATATAACACTTATATTTTGCAACTTCTATACAATTAAAGCTTGTAAAGAATGTAATCACTTCTATAACCCGGATTGGCGAAAACATGCGACGGGATTAAGCTTATGTTAATGAGAACCTTTTACCTAAAAGGGTTCAGTGTACTCAACTCACAATACAATTACTGCATTATTCACTATGCAATGATACTAGCTAATTATAATTTGCTTCTTATCTAGTACTAGAAAGTTTTTCCACGACGTATAATTAGATTTAGGGTATTCCTTAATTAGGACCTTAATTTCTCTCACAGTACATTCAGTTCAATGGAAGATAAGCCCTAAAATTGGCCATTATGAACGATAATGCAACCAAAACGGTTCTAGTCACACTAATCCTAGCTAGTTTAAAATACTCATGCTTTGAAATGTTACTTTCCTAATTCAAATTGAGGATACTATTAACGCTGCTTAAGTACTGATGACTAGTCTAACCTCTCTCATATATACGAACTCGAGACGTGCTCTAGTTTGAAGACTACACCACTTAAAACTATTCCATGATCTTCCATCTCATATGACAATTACTCGATCGCATATTGTAGAATTCCAGTCCTACTGGTTAACGAGGCTTTAATGCTTGTCCAAAGTCATTCCTAGTATAAAGTGTGCCCTCGGTAAATCTATTTAGTTGCTAGGACCTCCACTATATGTTCTAGCAAGCCAGTTTCCCTACTGCCTCCCGGAGTTTCTATATACGTCTTTATAGATATAGTAATGTGTATATGTATAGACACAAGCATTTTCGAAGTTTTGGTTTCCGTTTCTCCTCTTTTCCTGTGGAGGTATATATTGCCAGATCACTGAAACGTTATTTTCATTCATCTTTAATAGTCTTCTACAGTACACACCCATTTACACGAGAAAGAGTATCATGAGCCTCTTCCATATATGCGTGTTAGGCCTTGTGGAAAGCGGGTGGTAGGCAGTTTTCTGAATTATATGCGCATTTCTCCACTAATTATAAGTTAAACTTCACCCATAAATCCAATACCACCAAAATATCCACAACTAACTAATTAAACCACAAACCTTATAAGACCTATTTGGAAACGGTGATCATTTCCTTAATTAGAGAAGTTCTCGTTCAAGCCATATTTTGCAACACTAGATTCTGAGTCGGAAAGCTAATAATCCAAAAGGAGAAGATGGCTACCTAGAAATATACGTCCCACCTAAATATGATTTTAACAGAAGAAATATAGAAATACTTAGTTCTGCTGTTTCTATCGTGTCTGTAACACCAACTGTGTCTGTTTCCCTGTAATTATATTACTCGATAAAATCGTAGGTTGGTTTCGTCTATCGGGTTTTTTTTCCCCTACGCACCCTTGTCTTGTCATTAAACTCATGACTGAGATATGCGAAATAAAAGAAGGACTAAGAACTTCATGGAACCAATCAACTGTGCATATAAGTACTTCTAGGTAAAAGAAGTTGCATTAAAGTTTTTAAATACCTCGGATTCGCTATCCAGTCGCAGCTTATTGACCAAATACTTCAGTAACAATCGAACTGTCATCCTTCCATCTCTGGAGATTTGAAACCAAAACAAGAAACGAGAGAGATGGGGAGTTTAGTTTTTGGTACTCAAAAGAAGGCTGTACAAGAAAGGAAAAAAAAAATCAAACGCGGCGAAGATAAGTCAAAGAGGATAGAAATATTACTTGATTCTGAGGTAGCTCTTTGGTATCTGAGGCAAAAATGGTTCTTTTGTTCTGCAATAAGAAACCAAGTGAAAAATCTGTTACCAAGCGAACTACATATATATGTTCTCCAAGGTCCAAATATAGGATAAATAAACCAAAGGGGAAAAAGAGAAGAATTAACGGTGCCGATCTTAATTTCCCTAGTATTTGTTACCGGCTCTCTCTTCAGCTTTATATGCACTTAACTGATTTTGGGAAGCTTGTAGCATAAACCAAATGCCAGAATGGGGCCTCCGTGGAGGGTCAATAACTCTGAAGTCTAAGCTCGGTCCGGCAACATCAATTCCAGAGTGAAGCTGAAAGGGCCGTGCAAAATACGACCCGAATGGCATCAACGAAGACGAAGATGATGGTGAGGTAGAGGTAGAAGCGATCCCTATATTATGCCGGATTGGCCTAAACGCCCAGTTAATCTCTTGATGAGGGAAGTTCGAGCTAATTGCCGGATGCTGTAAAAACAAGGATGCATTAAAACTAGTGGCACTTGAGCAATTTGTAACCGCGCGAGGAGCTCTAAATTCAGGAACATGGAAGATAGGCGCTAGCGGCCTCGCTTCTTGTGAACTACGGCCACCTGGTAAAAGATCAAGCTCGATCAATCCGGAACCTCTTCTGGCCGTTGGCTCTGCCTGATCATGCTTGTTGTTATGGCTGGCCGCGTTACCACCTATACTTAATTGTAGCCACCCTTCATCCCTATCTGCTTGAATATCCTTTGAGCTTGACCCCGCTTCGTTAAGACTGTTAGTTCTTGAATCGTCTTCAGCCATCTGAGCAACCACTAGATCAGAGCCTAAGCAAGATTCACTACCATATTCATACCCTTCTACGCGGCTCATAAGACCAAAATTTTCTCTATAACTACCACCACAACCAGCATAACCTCCGGAAAGATGACGTTGTTGTTCTTTAGAGAGGTTTTGAGCAGGAACCATGGTCATATCCGACAACCTGGAAACGGGAACCGCCAGTTTCGGTGATTATCCTCCTTGTTGAGCTTGTACTTGATCTCAGGGCAAGCCATGGATTGAAGATGCTGGGATATGGGCTTTATATTGGGAAGAGGGATCTGTTGGAGCCATGAGAATGTTTTGGGATTGTGGAATAAAAAAAGAGCGAGAAACCCATTAACCAGATAAGGGTTTTTGTTTGCTGTTTCATCGGAAGCGTATCAGAGGACAACGAGGAGAATAAACCTTACAAATCTCACTTTCCATTAATTCTCTTTGTTTGGAAGCTTGTGGAGATGAAATATTACAGGAGAATGAGAGAGAGAGAGATGGTGGTCAGTCAGTTAGATTGAAAATTTATTATTCTTAAGGAAAGTCGAACAGTAATATTTTTATTTTGACTTCATTATTAAGACGAAATGTAAGTTCCACCTGTTTTCTACAGAGGGAATATCAGGGCCCGGGGGGTCCTCCAGCTAACAACTTTAGGGCAAGTTTCAAGGACAAAATGACTAGAAAGGCTCTTTCTTTTTGGAATATCACAAAAAGGTCCTTTTTAGCCCTAACATGGGTATAGGAAAAGCTAATCTTTATCTACAGTTCGCATGTATATATTATTATATATATATAAATCCAAGACAAAACAAAAGACGTCCCTCTAATTAGTTGGTCCATTTATCTCCATTAATTAGCTTGAAAAAAAATAAAAGTTTTCTGGGTACTTTCCCTATAGGGGTTACATGGATCATATATTAGTTATATGAGATAAGTACATTTTCATCATATTAATTAGCATTTTGAAACATGCATATGTCCGTAATCCATAGTGTTAGACTTTCGTCTGGAGAAATTTTTTTAAGTAAATTATCAGGCTTACTTGTGAACAGCTAATCAATTGGGACATATTGAAAATGGGAGATCTCTCATTTTATATGGTTATTATAATTGCTTCATCAAAGTTACATGTGTGGCATAGGATGGGTGCTTTGCATTGCGCAGATACATCCTAGAGTAACTAATATTGTTTATCGTTTTCAACGAGATGCTTTCTGAATAGAAAAGTAATACTCTTCCTTTGACACTTGCTAATATTCTAATCAAACAGCGGACACTTGATCCGTTTTTATGCAGCTAATTAAGCTGCTAATGCCTGAAATTGAGAGAAGGGGGAGCGCCCCAAAGAAGTGGCCAGGCATAATGATATTACCTGTCAAAGATTAAGTTATATTTTAACGTATGCAACGGAGCACATTGGACTTATAAGTTATTAAGAAAGCAATTATAAAGAAATAAATAGCTGGGGAGGAGTTTGGCATGCATGATGGTGTTTCCCCACAACCCGAGAATCGAAGCACAGCGATGTGGTCTATGTTAGACATTTGTTGCGAAAACCATGTGCCTCCCACCCTCCCTGCACATACTGTACGGCCCATGAATTGTCAATTATCCTCTTTCTTTCTCTATCCCCGCTTCCTCATGTTCTTTTTAGTTTAAACGTCTGCGCTGTTACGGTGCAAAAGCGTTGGATGAAACTTTAAAGAAGTGGTTTTTTAATTGAGCAATGGTGGCTGTTCTTGGCTGCCTCTCTGAAAAGCTGACCATTTTCTTTCCAGCCCATCAAACATGGTCTCTCTCTCTCATGCACCTTTGTTCGGAGAAAAAAAAACTAATTAAGGGAATTTTTCAAAGACGGGTCAATCAACGAATTCTCTAACCGAAACTACGGCATCCAATAAGCACACATGAAGAGCCATCTAGGAGAAATTTTAATTTGAGACCCTCAGTTTTTTATAGATGGGTCACTACTAAAAGTGATAAAGACAATTCTACCCCTTCATTATTTGGCAATGAAGTTTGCTTCAAGGTTCAGAATTCTCTCTTTAATTGATCTTCCTTTGATGGAAATGCAATATTTTGAGTCCATTTCTCTATATATATATATATATAAAGTTGTCCCGACAAAGAAAATGAGAAAAAAATGCAATGCGCTTAGATCGATATAAAGGTTAGGACTTAGAAGCCTGAAATGAAAGGCGTGGCCACTGGTGACAGTGCATGGCATGGAATGACTTCTTGGAATCAAAGCACGAAAGCAAGGGACCTTGATGGCGATGCCTTTCTACCCAAATGTCACCCTCAAGATTCTAGCTAGGGAGTATAATTTGACACCGGACCCATTTCTTAGTTCCCGGCCCTCCCTCCTCTTCTCTCTTTTGGGTCTTGTGAATAGATTTTCTTTCTTTTATATATATATATATATATTCTTGGGGGTTCCCAAAATTTTTCCATCATACTCATTCTTTATTTTGCTAATAGAAGTCTGATTAAGAGTATGTACATATTATATATATAATCGGGCTTTCTAAAGCTTAATTTACATGTCCAAACACGTGCACCAAACTCTTTTAGGTAGAATTTGAGTCCATTTACCATGAAAGTAGGCCTCAACAGGCCGTCTGTGTAGAATGACCAAACACCCCCTATAGACGCACTGTGGTCATGAAAATGCGGAACCCTAATGGGAATAACATCATAAAAAATAGAAAGGACCACTTTGAGGGAAAAAAAGGAAGAAAATACCCGAATTGGGACCCCGAGGAATATACCATGACTGAGTAAATAAAGGCCCAACCATAACCAGCCAAACAACAAATATGATGATGAACTTCCGCTAGAAAAGGAATGGAAAAAATATATAAAGCATGTATTGGTGTCTACGTAATAATAATCATGCATGGGATGCTTTCATGACAATTGATAGGAGAGAGATGATTTCATGTTTTAGAGTCCACGGGGTTTGATTTGGTACCGTACTAATTAAGAGGTGGAAAGGGGGGTACACCTAATTATAATAGCTTTGTTAATGTGCATGTTCCCATTACAGAAAGTGGGGTTTGTGCTTCTCTTCCCCCACTAAATGATGGGTGGGCAATGGAAGTTTTAAAAAAGGAATAGGCTTTAATTAATCTCGTCATCATACCATCATCAATGTCATCATCATCGCTCCGGTTGCAGGAAAGAGTGCGATCCAGTACACAAGCCTCTATATTTTGGATTTTGGGGGGAGATCGAGACCGAGAGAGAGAGGAGTCTGTTTGCATGTGCATGTGGTATAATGAGTGCCTATGTCAGTCCATGCATGTGAGAGTGTGGGGGATAACTCAAAGGGGGGTTTTAAATTTGTTAAAAGCCGGAACCGAGAGAGAGAGAGGGAGAGGGAGGGAGAGACTTTATGCATGGCGTTTGTCAGGTTAGGGAGCACGGCTTACCTTGGGCTCTGGATGCATGTGGATAATAACTTCAGAGCCCAGTCAAGTGCAGTCAATAGACCTCATTAAAATTTCTGCAATATAATTCTTAAGAACCGGACAAGACCCATCTCCTGGCCGACAAAAGAACAAAAGCAAAATCATAAAAGAAAATAGATATAGAATAGTTAAAAGGTAATCAATGCAACAGACGCTTTTCACAAATTCCACATCACATATGTATATATATGGGTCTTTCTATCGACAAATGAAGAACTTGCTTGTAATGCTTTAGGCCTAATGAAGTCCAAAAGGCATGCATCCTGGCTTGCTAATTATAGAATCGCGATGATCATCACTGTGTACTGAACCACCATACTCCATGGCCTCCGTGGTAACCGACCACATGATTGTCATCCTTCGTTAGCTTTAAGATCGAAGGATGGAGCTAATTAATAGATGTAAAGAAACTATTGAACTGATGCAGTAGATAGTTAATTTTTAATGATCTCCACCCGACCTCCAGTGCGCCCCCCTATATGATCTATATTGTTGGTTTTTTCAATAAACCCGATCTGGATAACTTCATTTGAAATGTGTTCATAATTTGTCTAAGTTGTTTAATTTAATTCTCCAATTGAAAATAGATAATCCTAACTTGATCGTACAAAAACTGGCTTCAAGAATTAGATAAGGTCGTTATAAGTAAAGGCCTAGAAAAGTTTTCCTCTCTCTTGAAGTCAAGCCAGCTTGCAAGATACTGTTTCTAACTTTAAATCTATGTCATAGTGTAACAAAGGTACAAGGTAAGTCTGCCATGTATACTCTCTCTCTCCCCACAAGTTCATCGCACAAACAAAAACACAACAATCTTGTGATAGAGATTGGGTCTTTTGGAGAAAGGTAGGACTAGTTCTGAGGACTTTGGTGGTGGAAAATAAAAATTGCGGGACGAGATGCCTTTCGTAGGCTTGTTGGATAGTTTTGTCATGGCCTTCTGCATAGTGGGTTGTGTCCAAAGCGAAAAAGCGGGCCAACTTTCTTGAAATTCCTCTTTTTTGGATTAGCGCTTGCGTTGCATGTCGCCTTTCGATCCAAGCTGCAAGCTTCTCACGTCTAAAGAATATTCTCCCTATTTCACATTAAAAATAAGGAAAGTGATTCGGGGATCTCTGCCGTTCCCCCAGCAAGTAATAGGTTATTTGCTTCCTTTATATTAACAAGTGGTCTTTAAAAAACCACGATTAATCAGGAATCCGGCACCACGGGTCACATGAGCTCTATCTATAAAGTTGTAAGGTTCTCTTTAGTTTTCACCATAGTTTGCCAGTTTGACCTAGAAAATTATGAAGTTGGAACTAGCTAGCTAGGGTAGATTCCTACGAAAATGACACAGATGAACTTCACGTACGTAAATTTCCTGTTCTGACCCAGAAACAAAGAAAGACCATAAGAAATCTTATCCCATGTTTGCATGTGATCACAGATCACCTTATTTTAGGCCCCCGCTTACGTGGTCATTCAATGGTACGCGCTCATGTATTCATCCAAGTTTGCATGTGGACAAAGGGTTTTCCTCAATATATATATATCCAGTCATGCATAACTATTGCAAGTTTTTTTTTCCTTTTTTGTTCCTTGAGAGATTTGATTTGACTTTAAGGAGAGAATAACTTGTAGATAATTAATCGACGATCCTTAAAATTAATAGGATGTGATTCGTAACCAATACGTACTGCTACCTTTTTTTATTCAGTTTTGATTTTATAAATTGTTTAGTACTTAATTAAATACGTTTTGATAAAACCATAAGCTTACAAAATTGAAACCAAATTTAATTTGTATTACTCGATCTGACCTTGATCTGCTTTAAAATGATTGTTTTTGTGTTTCTAAGTGCAATTATAGGATGACTCCTTCTACGTACAGGTTTATTTTTGCTTAGGAGAAACGCATGGTTTGAGTTCCAAAACTCGAGTTACAGTAGAATAGTAGGTTCGTGTACAATTACGGAAAGAGTGACCTGTGAAAGATGTTAAAGAAATTGGTTCAAGCTGGGCATCCCAAGCTATATATATAGTTAATTCCTTCATCTCTGAGAACAAAGGCACGCTTGCTTGATTTGATCAAAGTACACATGCATAGGAAATTACGACTTCGAGAGAACAAAATAGATAAAATTAAAAAAAAAAAGTAACAGAAGCAAAGCACTCCACCCTTTGCATGTCACCACGCCCCAAATATTCCTTTCTTTTCTATTCCTTTTATCTTCTTCGCTGCTTCCCACTCACCATCATCACTAAAACCTCATCATTTCGAACTCTTTATTTTTTTGGTCTTTCGTGTTTTTTTTATATCCTCCTTTTTCTTGGCCGGCTGGTTCTTGGAGATAGCTTTCTTTAGACAACCTACAACTTTCTTCGGTTTTATCATTATTTAGATACAACTGTGATTATTAGATTTACTATCAAAAGAGTACTTGCAATTACGCTTAAATTGACTTCGAGGCCACCTTTTGCAATATTTTATTTTTCTTCCTTGTCCACTACTCTCTCTCTCTCTCAGCCAGCTAGGCTGGGATAGATTCAAATGAATAGGACTCAAGTCGCCTATATCCATCCCACTTGCAAGATTTTTGTTTGCATGCGATCTATATTATATGATTATCCCATTTTCTTCCATGCCAAGTTTATACTGCATTCTTAGAAAAATAAAGTTTATATGAATGTTGTTAGCACTAAAAATCATTAAATACTATGATAGTTTTAATCCCTTCATTATTTAGTAAATTTGTTTTATCTACAAACCTTCCAAGCATTTTTCAGATTGTCTAATTAAGATACACATCAAAATTTGTTAATATAATTGGTGTTAATTTCCTGTCAGAATTATTATAATAGAAACACTATAATTATTATGATTAATCCGGTTGGCATCATGATATTATCTCTATATCTATCTGTAGTTCTAAGTTTGAATATTGGATTTAAACTAATATTGGTACTGATCTATCATTAAAATCTATGTGTCCATTACTATAGCTCTAGATCATATTAATGGAAGCGATGTTTTGAATATCTTACACTAACAATAAGTCAACTTAATCATATTCAAATCCAATTACTATTGTTGATATATATATCCATTAGTTCACAAAATATATATTAATTGCTTCTGTTCCAAAAATATTAATATAAGTAGAAAACATAAATATTAGAAACTATCCTAGTAGACCCAAAAATATGAGTTCAGTCGACATAAAGATAATACCGAATTAAACAACAAGCTGTGCGTCGATTTTTAAAAACTT
The DNA here is from genome assembly GCA_963930655.1 of Myrica gale. Lineage (NCBI taxonomy): Eukaryota > Viridiplantae > Streptophyta > Magnoliopsida > Fagales > Myricaceae > Myrica > Myrica gale. The sequence continues at coordinate 6,000,226 of OZ005606.1, read as the reverse complement.
CATACACTTAATTGAAACCAAGAAAATTTAAGAAAGTTACATATATAAATAAATATATATTTATAGCACCTATTTTTGGCATAAAATAAACAACTGAAATGAAAAATACTAAAACCAGTTTTGAATGTCAAGTCGCCTTTAGTATTGTAACTCAATTTGTCCTTTTCTTATCACTCGTTATGTATGATGGTTTTCTTTTCTGCTAGCGCAGCATGCATCTTTCCTGGACTCTCAAGTTATAAATTGATGATTACCCATAATATCAATTATTATTATACAAACTCGAGCAGTGATTTTCTAGAGACAGAACCATATCAAAATGAGATAGTTTTAAACCATGGAGAGAGAGAGAGTGTGTGTAATATATTGAATAGGCAGAATACGTGCTAGCTATATATATATATAGGTCGCGTTCTTCATCAAATTGTACATCAATAGGAAATGAGTTCGGAGAGTTCCATATTTGTTGCTGGACGCATTCATAACCCATGAAAACTCGGAGCATATATATGACCAATATGCATTATAAATTACATTAAATATAAGTTAGTTGCCCAATCATGCAGCCCTCCCCTTGTGAACCACCAAATAGCTAGTATATACCAGCCAATCTAGAGCGTATATATATACCCACCCTAGCTTCACAACGAGTAGAAAGTAATTAAGTACGTACCACACTAATTACCCCTACATCATTGGGTTTCACTCCTATTTGTCCATGATCCCTTTTAAGTTGGTCATTATGTTCACACCCAACTAGGAGTCTAGGATATTCTTTCGCCTGATGAAAGGGGTCATGAGCATTTAGCCAAGGCTACACATATCCGCAACTTCTATATCAGACATAAAATATGAACAAAAGGGTGAGCTTCCTAAATTGTAAAAGGGGCTCTAGCCGCACTAAGGTGATCATTATGCCCTCTCCATTTCTTTTGTTTACGTATAATTATACCTACATTATCTTTTATCTAAACGTATCATTATACCTATAGGCGCCCGTCCCTTAGCCGCCCTCCATAGCCATCCTTTTTTGGGTAAGTGAATATCTAGCCGTCTATAATAATCCAACCATGATTGTTTTAGACCAATTATAACCTACTTAACAAAACATCCTTACTGATTTTCTGTAAAAATGCAGATCCGGTGCGTCCCTACTACGTTTACAGAAACCATATAAAAGACACAGCACAATGCACTGTGCACAGAACAATCTGTCCTATAAAGTAAGCAGGGGCGGAGGGAAGGGGGGCGCCGGGGCAGCTGCCCCCCTCAGTTCTAAAAAAAAAAAAAAAAATTATGAGTATCCTTACATCCTACCCCTCCCTCATATTAATTCGTGCCCCCCTCTCTCCTAATTTTTTTTTTTTTACATATTTGTCTTCAGTTATTAAAAAATGTTGATATATTGAAATCTTATTTAAAAATTTTTTTCGCATAATATTTAATATTTATTTTTAATCATATTATTTTAAAAAAAATTCGTTTCTGCCCCCGTATACACAACTTCTGGCTCCGCCACTGAGAGTAAGGGTTTGCGCCCCTACATACTACGACTGCCTAAATGATGCCCGGCCTCGAAAACGTGGAGACGCGCTGATTTCCAAAAGCTTAGAAGAACAATGAGGCAGGACGACATAGCGCGCCCAATGCGCATGATAGAGAAAGGGGCGCCAGGCGATCATCTGTAATCCGTCCATGGCTCACGATGCAACGGCGTAAAAAGCCCCCTCGAAATTCCCGACAAGGGATGGCCATAAAATTCCACGCTTTGCATGGAAGTGCTGTGGGCCTCGTCACTGGGTCCCACTTCCCTGACTGCGCGTGCAAAGCCGGACTTCATGGGGCTCTCCTGTGGGCCCTTCCCAACACGTACTCCCCCCTGTGTCTAAAATTTTTCTATTACCACCATCATTATCTTCTTTTACTAATCCACATGGTGTACAATTTCGCAAATATTAAAACATACCCTTTTTAAGGCTTCGATCCCGTTTTGAATTCTTTTGAATTGTAGAACTTAAATTAAGATTTCCATCCAGTACCTTATACCTTTTTTAATTGCACTAATATTCTACGATGAGCCTATGGATACTGGTTTCTGTTTCTTTCTCGAAATTCTCCTTCTATATGGGGTCCCTGCTTACTTTTTTAAATTGCACTAATATTCTACGATGAGCCTATGGATACTGGTTTCTGTTTCTTTCTCGAAATTCTCCTTCTATATGTGTCACTGCCAATGGAGTTGTCATGGTTGAGTCACGTCGACGTTTGATTAGTCGTTTATACAATAAAAATATATATATAATTATGAGAACGAGTATCTTGCCAAGGCCAATGCCTCGATTGGCTCCGCCACTCAACTCGTAAGATAATTTGCTTTGCATCGTCTTGTAACACGACTACTAAGATCTTGACAGGATGTCTCATCTTTGGTAAGGTCAACTGGACCAACACAACATGTGTAAAGTATTTTCTTCTTCCTCTAATTTTTTCTGTTCTGTTTATGCTTTTAGGCGAGGGCACAGGTAAGACCACGTGTAAACGTATAAGAGAGAGAGAGAAAAAAAAAACTTGTGGAATGAGCAGAGCTGCGTCCAGATAATTAATGATTATTTTGTGCATTTTGTTGTGGGGGTTGAAAACTCTTGTTTTGCTTTTTCTATTGGCAAATGTTATGTATTATCTCCAAATAGGCTTTGTTTGCAGATTTGCATCTCTTCATCCTTGGGGTGCTAAAACCGACGCTAAAACAGATAGGTGGCAGAATGTTTGGCCATTCACGTACATTAAGATCAATTATGTGGTTCTTTTATTTTATTTTAGACAAAAGATGGAGGAAAGCGATAAGTAGATTACTCTTAAAGCGTGATCATTATATGAATCTACACTTTGATGTAGAAGGGAGACCGTATATCGTCCAGTTCCCACACCTGTTCTTGGGTGTCCATTTTCAGACTTCCAAATTAATTGGGCTACCACTCTTATAATACAATAAGAATGTACTTAACAGTGGGTTGAGTTTTAGAAATCCAATCAGAAGAAACCCTTTATGAATGGCTTATAAATTATGCAAAGTAAATGAGGAGAATCAACAAAGAAAACAGATAATCATATTGCTCTATGACCTACGTTGTCAAAGTTAAATGTATTCAAGGGTTGACTAGGATTCCGCTTGCTTTCTTCGGTCTCAGTTCATCCGATGAATTCAAGCAAACTCAATCTTTTTATAAAGCTTTCGATGGATGAATGCGACGTTGATGCTCAATTGCTACTGAGGCTTAAGATTTCACAGGCAAATCATAGTGATGCGTTAGTATAGCTCTTATCACAGAAACTATGGTGATCGAAGGTCTTTTTCCAAAAGGATTAGCCGGTTTGGAGGCTATCGTACCTTGAACCTGGTTTCAAAGTCTCTTTGAGTGCTTGAAATATATATATATATATTCTCTTGATTATTTGGGAGAGAGAGAGAAGTCGGGGAACGAGGAGAAATTTTTCAAAATTAACAATTATTCGTACCATCTACAGTTTAAAAAGTATCATAATTTCTATTGAGACACCAGGCATGATAAGCAAATTGCTATGAGGGATTTAGAAAAAAAAAAATTGCTTGAGGGCAGTGCGGCTCCGTCATGATAGTACTTTTTTTGTCAAGTAGATAGGCTTTTATTGTCTTTAGCGGCGGCTGTGTCTGATTCATCTGGCCCTCATTAGGGTCTCCCGTCTCTCTCTTTTCTACCATTTGATTGCAACTTGCTACAAATTTGCAAGCTTAATCCATGGTTTGAGTTGTTTATATTCTCCGGAAACTTGAGATGAAAGGACATTAGGACAAAACACAGTTTTTTTTTTGTCTCAAATTCTGTCAAGGGGAAAGAACGTAAGTCGAAAACAAATGGGGCCACAATAAATTATTGGTCATGTATTGAGTCATATGCAGATGGATAGCAGGACAGCGTATAATTATTTCTGAGAACCGAGAATCAGATCTTGACGGGGGACAGCAGAGACTTCAGTAGAGGAGCCCACCAGTAGTCCTTTGGCAAGGTAGCATATATGTCAGCTGCAGTTAGAAAATCCTACACGCTTAGAGAGAGAAAAAATAAGAACAAAGATGGATGGCACTTACTCCAATTCATGTGATTCATTGATATGATCCGAAAATTTATAATTAACAGCGGTGGCGGAACTAGGACCAAATTCAGGGGGGTCGAATTCTAAAGACGAAATGACAAGAATTTTTTTTCCCTTTATAATGCTAAAAATTGTCTTACAATTACAATATCAAAAATTAAAGACTAAAAGCATTAAAAATATTACAATACATGTACCGTGCTATGTACTGCGACTGAGAGGTGACAATTGCATCCTACGATTTTGCATCTTTTGAAAATGTTGCAAAACGGCTTCGTTCTCTTGTGACAAACTTATCCATTATCTAAATAAAATAAAATAAAGTGAATGTATCAATATATTATATTCCAGAGACCAAAAGTCATGTGGAGATGCAAAGTGAAATCTCATGTTCATAAACACATGTGAAGATGCAAATAAACAGTGAAAAATAGATGGCAGCCAATTCCACAAAAGCAAAACAGTACAACAGTTGTCAAAATATAGAAACAAACAATTGCTGAAGTTCTAAAATTAGTGCTTCCCTTTGCTCAAGGCAATGACACATTTGTCTAAATCATAATCTCAGGCTTCTTTCTTCCCCCATCATCTCCAAGTTCTTACCCAAATTTCTGGCCTACGTTTCTCACTTCCTCCCAATGACCAGCCTTATTGACTAACCAATGAGAGCCAAGTCAAAACTTCCAAACCTTTTCAAGAACTACGCTTCCTCAGGCCAAAAAAATATGGACCCCCCTCCCCTCTACAGATTTTCAGGGCATATATTCCTAAACATTTTTTTTTCTATATCTCATTTTCAAGGGGAATATTAAATTTTAAATTTTCCAATCATTTGGATCTACCATTGCATCAAACTTACCATGTGATATTATTAGTACCAACGCCAAGCAAATCCATGATAAATGTTTACGATTGATAATTATTATTTTTCTTAGAAGGACAAAAAGAAAACAGTTGGCCATGATGCAGTATATCAAGAAAGCTAAGCCAAGACATTGATAGAAGACGCAGAAGTACTAAATGGTTTTCTTATTATTTCTCTGTTTGAGAGAAGATTGCTCTTTTATCTCCTCAATTCAGGAAAGACCCATCCAACGAAGCTGTATTAAACTTTTTGTTAGTTTTCTTATTTGAAAAAACCATTTATAGTCGGTTACAAGAAAGATAAAAAAGTGACAAAGCCAGCGATAAAACAAGTTCCATTAGAATGTTTGTTTTTCTATTCCAGATTTTGACCGATAGAAAATGTTTGCACCTTCTGTCCATCTATTAGTGTAGACTGGTAGAAATGCTCAATTCAAAACATATTTCCATTATACATATACTGCCAAAAATAAAATTTAAAATAACTATAACTTACGGAACATCACAAAAAAGGACAAAGAGGACTGTGTAAGAGAGAGATGAAATTTTCTAACCTTTCCCCCTGCTTCGTGCACGCATACCATTCCAACAGCATGATGCCAAGCCTAGAATGTGCATTATAAATAGTTAGCCTGGGCCTGATCCTCAGGGGTATCGGACCCAAGCCAACTTATTTAAAAAAAACAAAAAAAGTAATGAATTATTTTTTTTGGTGGCGTGAGGGGTAGCGGCCGCCCTACCCCTTCCTTCCGCCACTGATTAACAGTCAATCATCCGAGAGAAAGTATTTTTTTTATGCGTGGATAATAAAATAGAGTTTGTCAAGCAATATTGATACTCTTTTCTCCAAGACCTCAATACTCTTCTTGAATGGTTACGATTCAAAATATATATGTCCCCTCCCATTAAAGAATTAAAATAAATAACAATTTTAATTAAGTCGATTAAATCTAAACTTTATATTATGGCTCTTGAGTTCAAAGCCCAATTACACTAGTCTAATGTGGTCCACATACGGCCAATTAAAGTAAGTAGTTCTAACCAAAAAACTCCTACACTTTCCAACATAATCAACCCTGAAATGAGTGGTATCAAGATCATATCAACACTGAGAGTGCTTTTATGTCCCTCCTGAATTTGAACCAAATTGGCTGTAATCCATAAGGAATGACAGGCTTAAGCAAGAGAACAAACAGCTTAACCAGAACAAGAGTGAACGAGAGCTTGACCAAAGGAGTAGGCGGTTGGCAAGAAGGAAAACAGAAAAATGGATACTTTCTCCACAGGTAACCCATTTACCAACATCGTCCACTAAAAAGATGAACAGGATGACAGTCCCCGGTGATAGCTCGAAACTCAAGTCTGTATGATCAGTAGGTTGATTGCCCAAAAATAGCACTTGTTTGATCTCCAGCCAATAGGTGAATTACATCATGCTTTCATTCTTACTCCATCCGCTTCAAAGAGAAGGAAATCATTAAATACAAACATAACACCCAAGCAAAGTGTATAAATGAGGATAATATCGTCTAAGCTTGTCCATGTGACATCAAAAATAAAGTCGTTCACATTCAGAAGAAGCTCAACAAAACACAAATCCAAACCTGGTAACGGAACTGAAGCAAGCGATTTCAAGAAAAGAATATCTTTAGCCTTCTGTTACACATCCTCCTCTCCTGTGTTAAGTTCCATGCTAAAACCATACACAGACTGGAATTCGTAGCAATCAAACAGCCCAGATCACTCGTAACAGTGACCAGTTATAGTTTTTAGCCAGAGCTACCTTCGAGAATATTCTTTCTGGTTCTGCAGCTGACCTCCTGCTAATGATGTATCAACCCCTGTTTCTGATGGCCATGACTTTTTCACATTCACAGTGTAAAACAAGTACGCACACCAGTCATTATCAGCAACCTGAAACAAAAATGTATATAATTAGTATACTTTGAGTGTAATTACAAATTTTTTGACTGCATTGTAAAGGGAAGAAACAAAACACAGCTTTTGTTCGCGGTTAGAGCTCTGACAGAATATGAAGAATTAATAGGTGATAAAGGAAGCTACAGGGGAAAACATCCCAATTCAAGCAAAAGAATTGTCAAATGGAGATTAGGCCAGACTGAAATATCCTATAGCAAAATGGCAGAACATTTGCAGCATGCCGCTAGTACAATTTCCTAAGATTTGCAGCGAGTGACTTGACTCACTAATAGAAAAAAAAAAAAACTGCAATTTTGAGGGGAAGGAGATGAATGATATCTACGTTCTCTTTTTATTTTGGTAGGGACCAATAATTTTCTCCACAAATTCCAGTCTTAGTAGATTGTTCCAGCTAACTTTGGAAGTAAGCACGAGTATCTTCGTAAAGTCTCTGACAAGGATAGTTTCCTACTTTTACCAGAAACAGTCCTGGAAAACAAGCATTTAGCTGATTAGATATATTATAGCTTGCTATCACTTGATTTGAGGAAATATAAACCACGAATCTCTTTGAAGTGACAGAAAAAAATTCCTCCGTCAATGGGTAGATTAGAACATGAAAGTATTCTTATGGGGAGAAAGTTGCAGTGAAGTCGAATGGTTTTTTAAATGGTTTCATAGCCCAGGCGATAGTGGCAAGTACAGAGTAAAAAGAGAACTTTGTAGTTGGTTCGTCAATTGTGCTTACAGCTTAACCTTACAAAACTAACCACTATGTTCGGTAAGATCAACTGTTGCTTTCTGATCGCTGACATTCTAATAAATACACTACACATGGTTGTGAGAGAATTCAAGATCCAATTTGTTCTAATTGCAACGAAAAAGCATATTTCATCTGCAGCAGATAAGGAGATCCTGACTGCAATGAAGAATATTTACCATGAAGAAAGAAATGACCAGACATCAAATTTAGGCTTATACATCCAGAAAACAGAGCTGTAGCATCAAATTTCAATACAATCCCTGAAAGGAAATATGAGGAATCTAATATGGATGATAACTAAATATTTCCACCACCACTTGTATCATAGTCTAATTCCCAATGAAAACCAGCACTTACATGAGATGAGAGATAGGGTAAATTCACAGTAGTAACATATAGTTAATATGGGTGGCTCTTAACATCAGAAGTTAGCCGTGATATGGGTGCTCTATTTTCAATAGAAATTTCCAATTCTTTGACCAAAAGGTGAACCATCCCAGATTCCCAGCACTAAAATCTATGGTAAAAATGTTAACCCTCCCTTTTAGTCCTGGCCATGCCACAAAGGAGAGATTAGAATTCTAAAAACCTGTTATCTTTCCAACAAGTAATTTTTTCAATCCACTACCACCTACAATATATTTTACTAGATCAGAACATGCCTTAGAAGTCAAAAGATTAATGTGTTTAGAAATCTGAATTGGATGGGTAAATGCGAGACGACAGCAACTATTGCAAAATTGAACTGTGACAAATGCAGAGCAAAAATATTGCTGATATTTCCTAAATATCATGCATCCTGGAGAAACAATTAAAATGCATGTTTGTGTAACCAGTCTAGCATTTACATGCATCAAATCATAGTCATCTTTCTTTGTATTCTTCTCACAGAAGTAGACATACCAATATCTAGGATAGGTCTTTCAGTTTTTCTTCGCATTATTAAACATTGATATGATTACTTAATCAGATAAAAGAACATGGATATGTAGTGTGTACACACACACACACACACTCACATATACACATATATGAATATATATAATGTTTTCATGTCTACAAGTCAATTCATCCAATTACTACGTCCAGTAAGGAAGATCAACCCAAGGAATGATGAAGAACAGACTTATAAACAAGTAAATCTACAGCCATGTATGCAATGGATTTCTGCAGTTTTGTACCATAGTAAAACTAGCAATCTAAGCAATCATAAGCTCTCAAAAACAAAAATGTCTATGAAGTCCATAAATTTTTGCAGACTTCTAGATCAGTCACATTTAATAGGTTCTCTTAAAGTAGCAGAAGCAAATACTACCAGGAAGGAATGTCAAGTGATCCCGCATTCATCTGGACCAGCAGGGATAGAATATACGGAATCTTGAGGAACAGTAGTAGAGATAGTCTTGAGAAAAAAGAAAGGAGGGGAGTTGTTGGGGGAGGAGGGGAGAACAAAGCTCTGACAGATCTTAAATCCGGATTCTTCTAAAGTGAGAACTAAATTAGTGATGGAGAACAGGCCATGCATATTCAAGTAGAATATTTTATCACACAATCAAAGGTCTTATTAGGAACCATACAAAAATCTACCAAAAAAAAGAACAAAAGTGACCAGAAACAACTTTAGGGCGCAAATGACTCTAATCGCACCTTGTGTGGTAAATATGGTTAGATGGAGTTCTGACTCATTCACCATGTTGGACACCACGGCTGCAAACAAAATATTGACCTAAGTCTTCAACATTGCCCAGGAATCTGGTTCTAGCATCCATCGTTTGCGCACTCTTCGTAAAAATAGACACAAGAGCCAGTGATATTTCACACGTGAAGCTGCAAAATCTGAAGAAAAATTGACCACAGGAAAAAAAAAATAGACCACATGCAACATATGAATCATTAGTAATCAAATGCTGAGTGTACCAGTGTACCTGCACCATTAGTGACGAATTGGTTATCCCCAATACAATGGGTGAACCCACTTAAGGCTGAGTGAGGACAATTTGCCCCATCAAACTTCCCAAACTTTCTAGGTTTGGTTCATAATCTCCTAACTTTAAAGAATATTTATTGTGTGGCATAACAAGGGAGACAAAATTCCATTGCTTGTTTCTAAAAGACTACCTTCATACAGACATAAATAATTATAGTGTCTGTTCGTTGACCCGATTCCAGAAAAGTCCAAGGTCCGCCACTGAGCAGCTCTGTTATTCTATATGCTAAAGGATGAAGAATTACCGCAAGCCCGCAAGTTCCTCTCAGCTTCTTATAACTGAACCTCTGTGATCATGAACTTCCATGAAGAAATGGAAACCTTAGCCCACAAACGTTGTTTAGGATCACGAATCACCAATAATCACCATAAGAGCAAGTCCCATCCCGAAAGTGATGGTACCGATTCATATCTCAGATAATAATATCTCGCGGAACCCACTTTGAGATTAACTTGATCGCAGCATGACAATCCACACATATCCGAAGATTTTTAATGATACGAATAGGTCCTCCAGATGGCATTTTAATTAGGGCATATGCAAGAGCTAATCTTTCACTGTGTAACCACAAGAGGCGGTCCTTTTCATTATCAGCCACATCAACCAAAACTGCAGTATGATTAGGAACATACCCTGCCTTCCTGCTTTTCATCTTCAATGATTCCAGCATCCCAGTAATCAGTTTCATGTCAGGATGTGAAGTATCTCCAACAGTGAAGTAATGAACTACTCCCTGGTTCTCAATCCAACTTAATCCTGGTTCCTTCCTTACTCCTCTCCTTTTCATGTTTTTCCTAACAGAAGCCATGTTTTCCCACCTCTTTGCAGTAGCATACATATTTGATAATAACACATGGGTTGCCTCATCTTCCGGCTCCATCTCAAGCACACGCTGTGCAGAAATTCTTCCAAGCTCGATATCATTACGGATAACACAAGCTGCAAGCAAAGCACGCCATACCATAACACTAGGCTCGAACGGCATTTGCTCAATCAACTTGACAGACTTATCAAGATGACCTGATCTGCCCATAAGCCAGACCATACAACTATAGTGCTCAGCACATGGCTCAATGCTATAATCCTGGACCATAGAATTAAAATAAGCTTGTCCCTGATCTAACAGCCCTGCATTGCTACATGATGAGAGAACGCCAACAAAAGTTAACTTGTTGGGTTTACACTTCGTTTTCTGCATCATTTCAAAAACTTTGAGAGCCTCCCTACCCAAGCCATGTGTAGAATATCCTGAGATCATAGCATTCCAAGAAACTTCGTCACGCTTGTTCAACATGTCAAATACCAAACGGGCATCATTAATGCTGCCACACTTGGCATACATATCTATCAAAGAATTTCCAACAACAATATCCCTGTCATATCTGGTTTTGAAGGTCAAGGAATGAACTTGAGCTCCTGTATCCAAGGCTGCTAGACTAGCAGAAGCACGAAGTACACTAGAGTAAGTCACTTCCGTTGCCTGCACTTGGTATTCAAGCATATTTAGAAATAACTCCAATGCCATCTCCCCATCACCTGCCCGGACATAGCCAACAATCAGAGTGTTCCAAGTCACATCATTTCTATTCAGTGATTCCAAAAACAGATCCTTAGCGTTCTCCATTCTTCCACATTTAGCATAGACATCCGTGAGGGCATTGGAAACAAACAAATCTGAGTGGAGACCAACTTTGACTAAGTGGGAATGGATTTGCTTCCCCAAACCTAAACTTTCCATAGTTGCACAAGCTTGCAGCACACTAGCAAACGTAAACTGGTTAGGAATGATAAAAGCTTGCCTCATTCGACAAAACATGTCCAAAGCTTTTTTGCTCCGACCACTTTGTGCATAACGAGCAATCATGAAACTCCAAGGAATCACATCTTTGTTAGGGATCTCCTCAAATGCTAGCTGAGCATCATTAATGACCAAAAACTTGGTGTACAGTTCAAGTAAGGCAACACCCACGTAAAGGTTCTGTTCATAGCGAGTTTTCAATGCATACCCATGAACACACTTCCCCACGTTAAAGGCCTCAAGTCCAAGACAGGCCTTGAGCACACCAGCGAAAGTAAAATTGTTTGGCTTGAACCCAATTATTCTCATTTGAGAAAAGGCCTCTAATGCCTCTTCAAAACAATCATTCTCAGAATAACAAGCCACCATCCCGCTCCACGAAACCATATCCGTACAAATAATTCCACCAAAAACCTCTCCAGCACTAGCAACGTCTCCACAAACAGAGTAGGCATCGATAAGAGCGGTCCCGACAAATGCACCAGAGTCAAGACCAAGCTTACAAATGCAAGCATGAATGGTCCAACCTAGCTCAGCCAATCCCATACTCACGAGCAACTTCAAAATCACAGAAAAAACGAAAGGGTTAAGCTCGTGACCCTCTCTATGCAGCCTAATGAACAACTCGATACCCTCCCTGAATCGCAACGACTGCGCGAATCCCTGAATTAACGTAACAAACGAGATTGTATTTCTGTCAGCCATTTCGTTGAACAGATTAATAGCATCATACAACAACTCAAATTTCACATACATGTTGAGTAGAATGTTGTAACCGAATAAGTCCAAACAACCACCCCTTTTCAGAATGTCACAGTGGAGGCCCTTCCCTGAAGTGGGGTCACCGTTTTGGAAACAATCTTGAAGGATAGCGGCATATGCGTGGGGATTGAACTCTGAGCTCGGCAGGTCTACAAAACCCGTACATTGTTGAGTCACTTGCGCCACTTGGGCTGAGAAATAACGTCGTCGGAAGCATACCCAAGGGTTGCATTTTCTATAATGCGTTGCAAACTCGATACAAGGAGACAGATTTCTGTGACAAAAGAATCTGATCATACGCCTAGGACTCCCAAGCTCCCAAATTCGAAGCTCCGAAACACGAAAGCGCAAACTTCTCAGCCGGATATCCCGTGAATCAAATGTTGCTATTCGCAGAGAGCCCGAGAGACGATATCAAAACGAACGCGTTTCAAGATTTATCAAACGTTGCGTTCTGAGCAGGTGAAAATGTTGTATGGAATGAAACGGCAGCCAAGCTCAAGCGTGCAACGAAACGACGTCGCATTCCCAGCACTTTAGCAATTAGGGTTTCCGAAGCCCATGGAGGCGCCACGCTATATAAGATGCTCTTCGTAACACTCGGATCACACTCCCGAGTCTTCGTCACAAAGTCTCTCTTTTCTCTGTTTAATGCTGTTGGTCTTTGTACGCGTCTGTGGCTCTTTCTTTTATTTTCCCTTCTAGTTTTGGTTTGGTTGCGTTAGGGAGAAGATGAGGATCTGAGCAGATGATGAGGATATTAGTAATGAATACTGATAACTCCATGAAGCTATCAAAATTCGAGCTTTTTAAAACTGATGCTCAGCCAAAATCCCACTCTTCCTTCGCCCTATTCCCACTTTCTATTTCCAAGCTCTATCCAAAGAAGATAAAACATCAGCCAAAATTGATGCCTTTTGGTTCTGCCGAGAATTATAGATACCTCACTGCAAAGAGGTTAGTTATAATTTTTCTTTCTGTTTTTTTTTTTCAGAACAGAAGAAACGGGGAAGGTAAGGGGATGGATCAAGCTCCTGGATAAACAAGAAAAAAAAAAATACTTGTTAAACTCCTGAAGAAGAAGCCGAACCGAACTATACCATAATCTATGAAGTTTCATCTTTACAAAATGAATTTGGTGTTCTAAAATATATGCTTGTGAATTTGCAATTATTGAATATGTTCAACAAAAAATACAGCAAGCATTATTCCTCCAATCCTGCGTTGCATCTCTCCTTACAGCCATGGGAGCGCAGAGGATAATAGAAAGATGAAGAGCATAGGATGTTAAGGAAAATGGCCGACAAAATTAGATTAGCTTCTCAAAAATCTATTTAGGTTATTGCTGCCTTTGTGTAGATTATTTTTTTTGGGGGGTACGGTGAAGCTCTATCTTCGGTACATATGAAGTTTGGACTTTGCTTATATGATCATGGTTTGGATCCTTGATACGATTTCACCCTTGAAGCATTAGAACACAAATGCATTATTTGTCTCGGACTCTCGGACCAGATAAGGGGAAAAAGAATTCTAGTTCCATTATCTTTATTATATTCTTTTTCTTTTTTTTCGGATCTACACTTTGTTTTGTGTTTTTTTTTTCTCTTGTAGTAATTTCATAATACATAACTGGAATTGAATTAACTTATTACTCGTTAGGTTCGTTTTCACAATTTTTTCAGGATTCTAAGTATTTTCACAAAAATATAATCGAAAATATTCAGAATTCAAACACAAACATCAATACATTTTACAATCTCTAATAATTTTTTAATTTTTTATTTAATATAAATTTTTGCTCTTTATATTTTTTCACATAACTCCAATACTTTTTATTAAACAATTACATCAAATCATTTCTCTATCCACTTTACACAAATATCAATAAAATACTATTCAACATAAATATTCACGACCTCTCTAAAATCTTATCATTTTTATTCAAAACGCACATAACTCAAGTTACCATAGACCCGCAAAAAAGGCCAAGAACTTTATTTCGACTCTTTTCTTATATAAAATAGCCAAACAAAATAATCCGCAAAGTTGAAGGCCATTTGAACGTAGCCCAAACTAACTCCCCGACAGAACGGACTATCATCCTTTGGGCTAGGCTTCGGAGGTGCAGAACTTTGTTAGGGGCTAGAAAGCGTATGTGTTAGATTGCCCCGGCTCGTTTTAGGCATATTTTACACGCGTTGGGTCCACTTATAATTCATGAAAAATGAGTTTCGTATACGACTACTCTAATGAAGATATACCAAAAGGGAGCCACTTACATAAAAATAAGTTTTGATGATTAATTAAAATACAAAAAAAAAACATAAGAAAATCATTAAAAATACGTTTTGGTGGGGCGGGGGGCCAACGGGTAGCTCCATCCCTATGTACGTGGTAATTCTGTTCATGGTAGCACTAGCACCTGACCTTGGCTTCGAGGGTCAAAATATAATATTGAATGTTAAAAAATATACAAATAGGGAGAAAATTAAAACTTCGCTAATTTTTTAAACGGTTTGGCGACGGGGTGGGCAGCCCCCAGCTTAGCCCTGGTTGTAGGAAGCATAGGACTTCCCAGCTACCATACACTTTAAACTTTATTTTTATTATATATTGCACTCATTATATTTTTATTATATTACACATATCAATACTTTACACCATCTATAAAAAATTTCTGTTAATTTTAACTGAAACTGATCTTTTTAAACTGATTTTAAAAAAATTACAAGGCTAAATTTGTCATTTCACGCGTCAGAAAATTATTTTTTCGACCACAATTTTTATCTTAAGGTGTAAAGTGTTTTAAATTAATAGTTTGTAAATATAATGTAATAAAAATAATAGTTTAGAGCGTAAAATATCAAAATCCTCATAGTTAGATGGTGAAAAATGTATGTCTTTAAAAATTAATATAAATTGTAATATCTTCTATAGTTAAAGTTATTTTAACGGTTCCACCCATCAACTACTAAATCTTTAACACAATGTAATATAAACCATCAATTTTGGCGCATTGCACCATGTAACTATCAATTATACATTTTGCACCCTATATTATTTATTTTGACATATTTCATGTTTCAATTACCAATATTAGACATTTTACACTCTTACAATAATACTTCTAATAATTTAATGAATTGACAATAATCTTCAATATATGTAATTGGATAAAGGGTATTATCGTCATTTTAATCTAAAAATTTGACATAATACGCGGTATCTTGAATTAATAGTTAGAAGATGCGTATTGTCAAAACTCGTAGTTTTGAAAGTAATGTGTTGTTACGCTCAGAAGTGATGGGTGAACCGACCTTAAATTTTTTACTCGTTTGATCAACTGCTAGACATTGACCTATTTTTTCACGCGTAAGAAATGTCACGGACCTACCTAATCCTCGCACCTAGACAGATCCCCCTCGCCTAATGTCTCTCGCGGATTATTAATGCTTTCCACGTGACAGAATTGAATGCCAAAGACCACACCTAAAAATTTCAAGGCAATCGTTCTAGTTGTTTGTTACATGTGTGTGAAGCAAGTATTACTTGATGCTGTCAAGGAAAGAATCTTCAGCCCCATACGGTTAATAGTCACGTTTGGAGTATATAACACTCAAACGCCTAAAGACTTCCAGCCTGCCTATATGGAATTTATCTCGAAATGCATGTACCTGCATTAGGGCACTTCCATTTCAATACGTCTTCTCTCTCTAATTTGATAGCCTAATCACATTGAAATAGATAAAAATATAAATAATACGATATTTAATGTGTCTATATTAATTTTTTTTAAGCAATATAATTGTAATATTCTGAATCCCACGTAGAGTTGGAGATAAATTCTATAAGGATCAAATCTCATGTCGAGATCTTACTAGGTTGAACTGGACTTTATAATAATCTAAGGAGCTTCAAGAACAACTTTGAGTAGTCCTTTTGAAGTCAAAGCATATATGTGACTAGTATTTATCCTTAGGTCATTACAAATGGTATCAGAGCGGTCCTAGTAACTACCAATGTGGGTTGGATGGGTCTTGACGAGAGCGTCAAAGGTTTATGGGGAGAAATTGTGATACCCCGAATCCCACGTGGAGTGGGAGAAGAAAATGAATGAGTGATTAGTTATTTAAGGATCAAGTCTCACATTGAGACCATACTAGATTAATTGAGTTTTATAATGATTCAAGTAGCTTTAAAAGTAATCTTGACTAATCATTTTGAAATCAAAACAGCTAGTTCTTGATTGCATGTATATATTAAGAAGTGTTATGCCCAGCTAATTTTGCACCAAATTAAACAATAGATACTTAGGGGGTGAATTTACTCATTTTGGCGATCCTGCCTTTATATTGTTCATCATTACTTTTTTTTTTCATCATCACCTACAACAAAGAAAAAGGACAATTATATTACTTGGAATTATGCCATGACTTGACGTAATTGCAGAGATGTACCAAAAAAAACAACATATACAAATGGAGGTACAGCCTACGGCTAGGGCTGTACAACCCCGGTGTAGGTGCCGGTTTTGGCCAAAACCGGCACCTACACCGGGTAGGCCGGTTTTCAAATATGGGCCACCTACACCTACACCGTTAAGGGCAAAAACCGGCCCTTAACGGTGGCGGTTTTAGTGGTGGCGGTGGCGGTTATCCTACATTCATATTAGGTCATTTTTTAGCATTTTATGCACTTCGCCTAATGTATTTTTTTTAGTGGGTTTACATGATAAAGTTACAGATTCTTTCTCACTTGAGATAATCACAGCTATTGCTAATTTGAAAAATTACATTAATAGAGTCGCAAAGGTTAACACATGCTTCTCACCTTCAGATTTCAAATTACTTGGTGACTAAAACACCGCAAATTAGAATACAAAAATAATCAGCAAAATGGAATACAAAACGAAGAAAAGAACATAAGAAAGTTATACACCATACCTTTAACTTTTGATTAGCATCTTTCTCTAAAACTAGTCCAGCTTTGACATATGCATCAATAATAACTTCTAAAAATAGGTCAAGAAATTCAAAATAACTTAATAGAATAAACAACTTAAACCTACTAAAAGAGTATATGTCATTCTTTCTCTTTGGTAGTATAGATAAAAATTTGGATACGACACGCACGTAACAGTCTGTCCTCACTGCCAATTTCTTCCACAAGAGCATAAAGAACATGGGCTTTGGCCAAAGAACCTCTCATGCAGTCCTGAAAGGACATGAATGAGTTAGCATTCAATGCTAATAGCATCTCTCCTCACCCATTACAACATACATAATCCTACAGCTTTTCCAGAATCGAAGAAGAGTCATGGCAACAACAACACTGAAAAACCACCTTCCTATTAGGCAAAAACTAGAGGCTTTTCAACCCAGGGATTTCAGTCAGGAGCTCAATCATTTTCTACTTGAATTAGACAAAAAAAAAAAAGAAAAAGGATTGGTCACCGTGGTAAAACAGAGATGAAGTCCAACATAAGGCAATGAAGAGATAAACACATCCTGGGAACGTATTGTCTGATTAATATAAATTAAGGGCAACTTAAACAAAAAGAATAACAGAAAAGAGAATAATGTTTGAAAATCATCGTACTTGTCTGTGTGAGTATTCTTTAAAGATAGCAGCAGAAATCCTCTAGTGGCGAGCAAATAGAATTAATAAGAGCATTCATATACTTTGAGGACAAACAGAAAGTGGCATTACAACAGAGGCTCCCAACCAGGACTCCTAACCCAGATTATGTCCTCTCTATCTTAAGAGCTAAAACTAGCTCTTTTGGGAAATTGACAAATTGGAATCAGAAAATTGAATGATGTCAGGAACAAGAGAAAACGTAAAAGCATTATTAACATCTCAACCTCAGCACATCGATTTGAAATTAACTAGCTGATGACAACCAGTGGGTATTTGGTTATCCACATCTTTGCACTACAGCTTAGTTAAACCACTATCTTTGAGAACTTTGAAGCATGACACCTGTTCAATGCATATGCAATAAAAAACAGCCATGGATGCAATTATCTTATCAGGTACACTTGAACACAGAAAAGAATCTTACCAGACAAGTTCCTCAGCCCTCCAAAGAAACTCCCAATGCAAGTGGTTCTTTAAACCAAGCCTCCTGATAATGTGATCAAAGAAGGAAATTGGGGTCACCGGGTTCATCCTCCAGTGATGAGTGGACAGTACCAGAAGCTCCATTCTCTGAATAGTCTTTGCCTCAAACACATACTTTGATTCCTCCACCTAAAACCAAAAAGAACCCCACATTTTAACAATCTGACAAGTTCAAGAAACACAAATCATGGCATTTTAACAAGCATCCAGATTGCACAAATAAATATCACATACTTGCAGGTCTAAAAGAAGTGGCACATGAGTCTCCTCCACCTTGGCAGCCAGAGATAAACAAGCCACCGCAGCGAGTTGACTCATCCAGGGCTTGTCCCTCTGGATCGTCAGGCTCGAAGCAAACCTATCAAAGTAATTCACAGCAAGAACAACGGTCAAAGCAGAGAACCCATAGTGCGCCTTAACCCTCAAAATCCAATCCACAGCCTCTTTCCGAGCCACCATTAGAGGCCCGTCTGAGATCAGACTGGTAGGACACACATGGGCTTCTCCTTCTTTGGAAATTAGGGACACAAGCTCATCATCTTCCCAACCTATGTCATTGTCGAGCAAAACCGACGGGAAATACAGCCCCTCCACAGCTTCATTTCAACCTCCTCAGCCCCCCGAGACGGCCCAGAGATTTGGGTATCAAATTAAATACATTCTTGTACAAATACAGCCCCTCCACAGCTTCATTGGTGCTCTCCAATGTCGAAAACTCCAAGCTTTTCCTGGACACGTCAAGTACAGCCTCATCGTCGACATTACTGTTGTTGCCATCGTCAATCAAAGAGGACTTTGTCGATTTTGAAGTTTCAGGCTTTTCAAGGTTTTCAGAGGATTTAAGGACAATCTAGTCCGAATCGGCGAGTTGCATAGGAGGTGAGGACGAAATGAAAAGAAGAATGAATAAGGGGAAACCCGGTTCCCGGTCCCCCGGGTTCCCGGTGCCGGGGAACCCGGGAACCGGGAATACCCCCGGGTTTCCCCCAAAAGGAGGCACCGGCACCTACACCGGTTTCCCGGTCCCCCGGGTTCCCGGTGCCGGTGCCGGTGCCGGTTCCGGTGCCACCGGAATTTTCCGGTGGCACTGAACAGCCCTACCTACGGCACATGAAATTGGATAATGGCTTCACGTATAATAGAGTAGATAAGATTCCATGGAAAAGGTCGGTACACGTGTCGCACCAATTAAACACTACAAAGCAAAATAAATAAATGGGCAGTAGGGAAAGGACAAAAGGAAACTCCATAGGAAGGAGACATGGAAAATAATACTGAGATAGAGTTTGCAAAAGACACGATACAGCCACCCATAACTAAAACGTGAACCGATGCTCCGCGGTCCCTACCAACCTGTTCCGTCACACTGTTTCTACCTCTAAAGAGGAAAAGCTGAAGAAAGATATAAAAAAGTACGGTCTGATCAAACTATTCCTGCGTCCTTGTTATCTTTGTCTGGGATTAGCTCATTCAATGGCGAAACCGCGTATTAGGTGAAACATGCATATGGCGAGGAGGAAGTCAACCTGCAAAAATTTAGGCATCAAAACTCATCCATCATCATCCATATGGCGCATCATGCAATCACTTATGATATTTTTAAATATTACAACAAACAAAAAGAATTAAGTAAAAATTAAATTAATTCAGTCAACCACCGCGTGCTCTTTTTGAGTCCTTTCCATGCAAGTTCCGTGCACTGCTTATAATTAAGATGAATATCATCTTAAATATGAACTATATTCGAAGTCACTGAATCAATACAACCCAGATTTTAATTCCAAATGACTTAAGTTTCATAAGTTTTAATTTTGATTTTAATTATAATTATAATATAAAGTTCGGTTATAAGCAATTTGGTCTTTCGTTCTAATATATAACCTTACACAGTTGAAGAAGTCACACACAGTCGCGCGTACAGAAAAAATTGGACCTACCTCTCTCTGCGCTTCTCTAAGAATCTCTGCAGCGACTTCTGTCGTGCAATTGGCAGATCTGCATTGTTCACCAACAATGTTCTTACTTTTTGAAATTATACCTCGTTCCAAAATTAAAGCCTCTTGGACGCATTTTCAGTCACTTCTACGCATCTGCGGAAGAGAAAATAACTGGCACTAACCTCCGTTCAGTTGATCGAGAAGCTGTTGTTGGTAGCTTGAAGGAACTGCAACTTTTGGGTCCGATGTTCCTTCTAGTGCAAACTTCAGAATGTTCTCCACCTATATGTCATGTACGTACGTTTGTCCCAGTTGCCGGAAAGGAAAATCATAAACAACGCCAAAATAATAACCATAAGCCTGGAAATAGTATGTTCATGTTTGATTAAACAAACCTTGTCTTGAGGCAAGTCGAAAACCGAGACGGTTCCGTTGTAGAAAATCGTAAGAGGTGTTGCATCTGGAAGGTTGTCTGGACTGGGCCTGAAATTCAGTCAACCGCAGTCCGTTTTCCATATAAATAATTATTAAGAGAATAGTGAAAAAAAACATGAATAAATTGACGTGAATAAATCGAGTACCTGAAGGTAGGAGTATAGACAGGTATAACGGGACTCGAGGGCACCGAAAACGGGTTCTTGGAATGAATGGGATTGCCGGTTTCGGAGCCCTGGGTCCCAGAAGGGGAGGCAATCACAGATTTCAAAACCTCAGGGTTGATCTTGGAAATGTTGCTTTGCAAACCTTCAAACAAAAACAAAAAACGGAACGTTCAGAATCAGCAATTTCACATAACACACACGACACACCACAAGCGAATAAAACAATGGACAGATGAAACGGACCATGAAAGCTTCTCTGGTGATGAAGAAACTTCTGGAACTGAGATTTGGAGGAAGACGACGAACTCTCCTTCTCCATCCCAAAGAAGTCGAGCTGAAAGGCCGCCCTCGACATATTGTGGGTCTCTGCCAAGGAATGAATTATCGTTGGACTGGAGAGGAAATGTTGGAGACGACGGAGATAAGGAAAGGAAAAGCTGCTATAAAGAGTTGCTGTAAATCATAGGCACGAGCTTCATGAGATTCGAAACAACTAAGAGAGAGGGAGGGGAGGGCTAAGCTCTGAATAGCACACGTCTTCCACGAGTGTCATGGAGAAAATAAACATCGGTCCAGCTAATATAATGGAACTGGTAATACTGGGAAATAGTGTGGTTCAAGTAGTGTAGGAAAAGTCGAAAACATTCGGTTGTGGCGTGGTGGGAACGTCTTTTCCCAGCTTTGGGTTGTGCTCGTGACCGACTTGACCCGTTTGTTGAATACTATTACACACGAGTTTGTTTTAGGTAGACTAATGGACTGTTTGACGATTTTGTCCTTTCACGTTTTCTCGTTTTCGTAGTATTTTTGGTACGGGTTTCGGTTTCTAGACTGTAATTTCGGTACAGAGACGGAGTAAGTCCCAAGTTGTTGTCCAACTTTAGATTCTTTTTGAATGGTCGCTTGCATTGTATTTGAGTTTTAAGATTTTAGGGAGGTTAAAATTTTAGGGTATTGAATTTGGTGAAAAAGTGAAGAAAGATATGTTTTTTAATATTTATTATAGTGAAAAATAATTATGTGATGGAGAAAGAGAGATTATATTGTAATTTTTTATTGGGTTAAAATTTTAAGAAGTGTAAAATTTTACTACAAAAACGCACCCACATCTTCCTCCTTTGCGTGTTCGAGTTCGAGTTTTGTTTTTTTTTTTTACCCTTTTGTGTTTTTTAACAAGCAACTTGAATATCGTTTTAAATTGAGTAGCAAAAGTGTTGGCTTTTTAAAGTTTAGATTTTGGACTCGCAAGAGGGGTATTAGTGAACTAAGTGAAGGGTGAACGGAATCCTACCAAGAGTTCCCAATTATTAGCAGTTCCTTGTTTAGTCAAGACCCAAGGATAAATATAAAGCTGGTATATGTCATTTGCATAAAAATCAAATTAATAGCATGTTTGTTTTCAGAAAATTTCTAAGATTACAATCATTACTCCTACATGAATACTAATACAACTTATTATTAAATTAATTCATGAAGTTTAAAATCTTTCAAATTTAGAATCCCTCTTTTGGGTAGGATTTCAAACTTAATAGACTAATTTTATTGGTTTTAAAGTTTAGGATAACCACGAAGTCATTATTTAATCTTAATTGGACCAATTTTATAAAAATAAATTTTGGGTGGCCAAAACAAAAAAAAAATGAAAAATCATAAAACAAAATTGCTAGAGGGAAACAAATTTTTCTTAATATTTGTTACCCAACTCCATATCTATTTAAAGACTTGTTTGATTTTCATGCCAACAACAAACTTTATATTTATAATTTATCCCTTATTTTAAACTAGGGTTAATAACCATTTTCGTTGGGTTGTGATCCCTTTACAAAAATCTTCTTTGGGTTTTCGCATTTATCACATGTAGTCCCTAGGTTTCATGATTTTATCAAAATTGTCATTATATCTATTTCCGTTAATGAAACTAACGGCTATACACGTCATGTCCAATCAGAAGCGGGCATGTGTATAATTTTTTCAGGCTGTACCTCCACGTCAGCAAAACGACACCCTTCTTTGCCTAAATTTAAAAAACTAAAAACTCACATTAAAATAGTTGAAGGTTAAAATAAAAACAGCCAAGTCAAATTTTTTTTACCCCGTGTTCACTTCTTCCTTACTTTCACTTTCCCCCAATTTTTTCTAAAGCCCTAGATTGTCATCTTCTACCCCTCTCGTCCCCGACACCCGATCATTTATGAGCAGCAAGCGCTCTCAGTCTCAAGATAACTCACGCAAGGTAAGAATTTTCCTAAATTTTTCTTCCATTTTGTGGGTACAACAAGTGAATATGCGTGTTGGAAGTTGTTTTTAACGGTGATTGGCGACGGTGACGGTAATAGGTGTCACGGTTGGGTGTCGGGGATAAGAGTAGAAACTAGAGCTTTTGGAAATAATTGGGGAAGGGGAAAGGGAAAGGAAGCACGGGGTAAAAAAATCCTCGACTTAGCGTTTTTTATTTTTTTACCCAGTGAAGTTGATTGCGTTTTTTTCTTTACTTGTTATTTTAGTTTGTCGTTTATTGACTTAGGAATTCAAATGGTGTCGTTTTGACAACATGACAATTGATATTTGACTTGGTGCATGGAGCTGACGTGGAGGTACATCTTAAAAAAATTATACACTTGTCCACTTTTAATTGAACATTACGTGTATAGTCGTTAGTTTCATTAACAGGAGTGGACTGAAAACTCAGGAACTACGTGTAATAAATGCGAAAATCTAAGGACGATTATATAGAAGAGATGAAAACTAAGAGACAAAAATGGTCATTAACCCTTTAAACTATTGCAGAACTTGAAAGTTCTCAAATGTTTCTGAATTCCAAAACGGCTGGCCAGAAAGAAGGTTGAACCATTCGAAATTTCGAATGGTTGTCCACATCTTTCTTTGGAGTGGGGAGATGTAATGATGGTGAAGAAAATGAATCTGGTCTTGCCCGCATCTTTAGTTGGTTTAATCGGGAATGGATCATTTACCCCTTAAATGTTGGATTTAGACCATTAATTATAACAAAAAAAAAATGGTCTCTATGATGTACACAATCAGGGCTGAGGGCCTGAGGCTGCCTGTTCGAGTGAATTTGATCGTTCCTATTAATTAGCAGAAAAGAAAAGAAAAAAAAAAAAAAAAAAAAGAGTACATGACTCCGATACACTGAAATTACTAGCTGGAGGTTGGCCAGAATATGGGTTCGTTGCGTTTTTGGGGAACTGGAGGGAAAAGATATTTCGTTCGGAATGGCGCATTGCGCCACGGTTGGCGATAGCATACAGCCGACATGAACCGAAACAAACGGAACTCGAGAACCACGTGAGTCGAACCTCTAGGACCACGTGTTGACTTTAGCCATCAGTCATTATATTTGCGTGATATCAAAAGTGGATCCGGCTCGCCTGCCATTAGCTGACCGAGTGCAATTCGGTGAGAGAGAGGTCTGGGTCTCGGACGAGACATACACTTTTGTCTCTGTCTCTCACCGAACTGTACCCTCTGCAATACCCGAGTATCCTGGTCCATCAAAAGTCCGTCGTCCCACGAGTCGCAAGCTCAGAAACGCTCCCTCCAAGGAAAGCTACTCTTAGGCAGTTGGTACAGTCTCTCTAGAGCTTGGATAATTGACCGACTTCATCCTTTCTGGAAATCCGTGTATCTTTATTTAATAGTCCCTACACCCAAAGGACAGGCCTCCCCCATCAGTCATTCGACTCACGCTAGTGATATACACCAAACGTTAAAATGTGGACCCTAAATCCGTTACTGTTTTCCCTCCACCCCACGTAACTTCTGCTTTTGATAGTAGTCTATGGTCCTTCTGGTCACGCATATTGCCTGATAAAATACGAATTACTGTCCTGGGAAGTTGGTCCTTTTGGTCACGGAAGTGTTACTTTTAAGTTTGAAATTGAAGACCTAAATTGTCACAAACTTCAAATTATAGGAATGCTTGATGTAATTAAGCTTAATCTTTACTCTTTTACGTGCAAAGGAATCAGACATAATAATGTAATCGCTAGACTGTTGTACCTGCTTTAGGTGAGATCTAAAATCTGGCTCCTGTTTGGATGGGTTAAAAAAAATTTGAAATTTGTTTCACATAAGCATTTCACATTCTTCAATCCCTTTTTATAAATTTTAATACTTTTTTCACATGCACCAATAAAATTTATGCCATCTTTAATAAAAAAAATTCCCATCCAAATATTAGTGTATTTTGTTCAATTTTTGCAGGAGAAGAATTGGGAACATAATCCGGAGAACTGTTCCTCTAATGAAGCCAAACTTGTATTATGGACCTTGGAAGGTACTGAAGTCTGAAGGGGAAGATTTCACCAAATCAGTGGACTTTTCTGTAGTTACAAACTACAAGTTATTTATAGGGCTAACCTGCCTTTCTTGGCAGACACAGATACAACAATCTATTTGCATTATATTTATATATATATATATATATAGATCAATCTATTTGCATTCGAATTAATATGCAATCAGACCAGTTTGTTGCGAAAGCTATCTTCTTCCTATCGATCAATAATGCATATTGGGTGGCATGCAAAGAGATTGTTTTTTATTTTTTTTAAAAAATATATTGTTCCCAACAAGATTCCAAATCTCGAGATGACAAGAATATTATACTTACAAATATATTTTACGTTGTTTCT
Source organism: Myrica gale (assembly GCA_963930655.1). NCBI lineage: Eukaryota > Viridiplantae > Streptophyta > Magnoliopsida > Fagales > Myricaceae > Myrica > Myrica gale. Next base: position 5,974,683 of record OZ005606.1, on the reverse strand, counting down.
GTTTGTCGATCCAAAATTTCAATTTACGAAAGTTAGCGGTGATGTTTCTGTTTATGGATCAAAAATTTTCAATTCAGTGTTGATGGAGAAGAAATAATTGGCCTCTTCTAAGAGCCTATAGCGGTAAGCCCAAAGAGGGTCGAATAAGGTCCCCTCTCGGGAATTAAGATAGGTAGTTTAGTTCTTCGGCCCAGGAAAATGATGACCCAAATTAAAAGTACCAGTACCCAGCAAATCTTGTGAAAGAAGCTTCCAGCGAACAAGATCGTACACTTGAGCTCTAATCATTACACTTGATCATGGAGGGCGGAGGCTCCGTGTTCTTACTCTTTTGTCTTTGCTTGTAGGGAGAGGGGCGGTAGCTACCCTTCAGCCCAATGTTAGCTGGGTCTATAGCCCAATTTTAGCTGGGTCCCCCGTCTAGTAAATCTTGTGATAGGTCCGTTATTTTTTGATTCATCGAGTGAAAAAAAAAGAATAAGATTATTTAAATGAAATTTTAATATTTATTGTAATGAAAAAAAGATAATTTGATGGGGGAGAAATTATTATTTTGTGGTTATCTTATTAGATCAAAATTATGGCGTGCAAACTATAAATCGAGCTAGACATGGCATGCATCAATGCAAGAGATTCAAATCTTTCGTCACCACCGAAACAACTCTGTCTTAAGTTAGCAGCTCGTATACTCTTTATATGTCAAAATTTTGTGGTGGTTAATGATGAAGCCATTTTTAACCGGCCTATCACAGCATTCATCAGGCAAAAAATTCGAGGGAGCTAGGCCTTAGGTTTAACGCTTGGGATGGGTTGAAAGGCTCAATCTTTCATTCTTTCCACCTACAGGCAAATAAAACAAGTTTAGACCTGGGGTCTTCCCTGTGTATGGATTTCTCCGATGCTTTTGTCAGTCGCCATTTTTCTATCTTTTGTTTACTGGTTTGATTGTCAAAGGAATGGTGAGAGAGAGAGAGAGTATGAGTAACGTTTCGCTTGCTCCCCTCTCCTCTATATCATCATTCCTTCGTCTTTGGGCTGGAGTCTCATTTGTCTTGCCAGCCCCTTTTTACCCTCCCGACCTTTTTTGTTCTGTCCATCTTTTCCGAAGGTCGGCACTGTCATACTTGGTTCCCTCCGTGCTGGCTTGAGTCGACTGATTCTTCATACTTTCCTTCTACTTTTAGAACCGTCAATCGGTCGGTGGACAGAGAGTAATAACAATTTCGTACGTGTGCTTCTTTACCCAATAAAGTATTTAGCGCTGAGCAAACCGCGTTCAGGGGTCGAGTTTGTGCAACCTCGAACCCCAACCCGAAGGGTTCGGGTTAGAAATTTTTTAATCGAATCTGACCCGGAAATGGGAGAAACCCCGAGTCGCATCCGTAAAACGGGTTCGGCTTAAGGGGACTTAAAATAATTGGCCCATATCGTTTCGGGCTTTTAGGCCCACAAACATTCTGGGCGGCAATATTCGGGCCCATGACGCCCTGTGTCATATTTTTCAGCCTAGGACGTCCTGGGTCATTATTTTTTAAGGCCAGGACGCCGTGGGCTATTTATTTAAGCCCACGACGCACTGGGCATGCTATTTTTAGCCCAGGACGTCTTGGGTTATTTTTTACATGCCCAGAACGTCCTGGGCATGGACATCCTGGGCTGTTGGACATGTAATGGGCAATTTTTACATGCCCACTAGTCAGCACGTGATTTCCAATTTTTCATGCCAATTTTTACACGCCCAATTTCCATGAAGTCATGATTTCCATGCCAAATTTTACATCCCCAATTTCCATGTCAATTTCAAATATATAGTTTTTAATAAAAACATAAATTCTAACTACTATTTTACTAAGTACTAAGCATTAAGTAATATAATTTCTGTCAATTTCTAAATACAAGTCAAACAATCTAACTAGTAACTACTACATAGGAATCAATATATTAAAAAAACAAACTGACTGACTAAGAAAAAAGCATAATACCTTATGTTATTAGTCTATTACAAATTTACAATGAGAGTACAAAAAGTCTAACTATTACAATAATTTGTTGAGATCAAATTGCAAGGAAAGTAAATAATATATTCTTGAACGGTTGGAGCAGCAAATCAATCATTTTCTACTCTGCACAATAATTTACAAATCACAACACATATTCAAAAAATCACCAATATTCAATAGCCATGACCTCGAATCTCCAACAGGAACACAAATATAGAATCTCATACCTTCAATTGGAGTAATCAAGCAACTTAGCATCTTAGTAACAATTTGGACAAACTGAATTTCCTAAAAATGCAACCATTCTTAGTGAATCCAAAATATAAATTATAAACATACTTATGAAATTAATTAACCAATCATAAACATACATATGAGATTAAAAATTTAAAACATAAAAACCATACCTCACTACCTGAGCCGTGAGCTAGGGCAAACTGAATTTCATAAAAAAGGAACAAATGTTAGTGAATCCAAATAGAAAATATAAACATACTTATGAGATTAATTAACCAATTAGAAACACACGTATGAGATTAAAATTTAAAACTTAAAAACCATACTTGAGCCGTGAGTTAGGGCAGAGCCGTGAGGTGAGCTGAGCTGTGAGGTGAGGTTATGAGATGTGATGGACAGTGAGCTACGACAGAGAGAGGGACTAACGAAGAAAGAGCTAGGGCCTAGGGGTAGGGCAGTGAGAGAGACGGAGAGACAGTGAAAGAGAAGGAGATACAATGAGAGAGACGGCGGCCGGCGAGTGGGGCGTGGGCTAGGGCAGAAGGGAAGACATCGGTCGACGGCTGGGGCCTGGGCACCTGGGGTGGGGGACCGTCTGGGTCCTGGGATGTTCTAGCTTCATTGTGAGCACTATCATATGCACCAACAACTTTCACTGCCTTTTCCAATTGCTAAATCCCGTAGATGTAAACTTATCTCCCCCAGAATTCGCTCCTCTAGGTCTCCTAAACAGATAACACCACAAGTAATATGTCTCATCTTTTTATACAATATATTTCAATCAATTAAAATCTTGGAACCATACCTTCCTAAAACCCCTAATTTTTTGCACGTATTGCTGCTTGGAAAAATCATGGTTCGAACTAATATCCGTTTCAGAATTTGTAGCCACATAAGGAGTATTGGACAACTTCACGCTGTGTGATTTTATTATCACAAACTTATTCATTATCTAAACAAAATAAAATAAAGTGAAGACAATCTATCAATTGGATCACAACTCAAAAATCTTAATTGCAATCGAATTAATTCAAATCAAAATTCAAATCTAATTATATTGCATTCAATTGACATTACAATCATATTAATTTAAAATGATACTACAAAAAAATCATCAATTTCACAAAATGTCAAAATCTCTAATTCAAATCCAAATTTCAATGTAATTACATTACATTCAATTGATATTACAGTTAAATTAATTAAAAATGATACTACAAAAAATGAAAACATAACTTGAAATTCAAAATAAACAATTTCACAAACCAATTCAAATAAACAGTTTCACAAATCACATATATCCAAATTTCAAACCAACTCAATTTCATCCTTCAACAATTTCACAAACCACAAATAATCAAAGCAATTCAATCTCATCCTCCAACTGTCCAACCATTTCACAAATCATAAAATTTCAAATCCTAAAGCATTTTTAGCATACTAAATAAATGAATTTTTCTATTGAATTGTAGAGAGATAATCTTGGATATAGAGACATACTAGGGGTCTAGGAATTTGCAATTTCTTTACACAAAATCTCGAGGATCTTGCAAAAGTTGAAACTATCAAAATTCAAAATAATGAGATTGAGAGAGAGTTGAGAGACAAGAGAGAGATATAGAGACAGAGACCGAGAGTTGAGAGTTGAGAGAGAGAGAGAGAGGCAGAGAGCAAAAGAAAGACTGAGAGGGAAAGAGAGCCTTACCGGTTAGTGGATAGTGGTTACCAGTAGGCAGTAGAGCCGACGTGCCGTAGCGATGTGGTAGAAAGAGTGAGTGAGAGAGAGAGAGAGAGAGACTGAGAGTGGTGAGATCACGGGCAAGTTGGCAACGTCTAGTGCAGCAACAGTGGTGCGGTGGTGGGAAATGGGACAACGGCTGAAGCCTGAACGTGTGAGAAGAGAGAGAGAGAGAGGGAGAGAGAAAATTCGAAGAGAGAGATAGGGATAAACATGTGACTGTGAGAAGAGAGAGAAAGAGGGAAGTGTTTTTTCAAAACAAGGTGAAAATTCACCCTCTGCATATTAGAAAATAGAGCCCTGCATGCGGCAAAACATGGGTTGGCTTGGGCCTATCGGGATCGGGCACCCATAGGGCCAAGCCAAGTTATGAAAAAAAAATTACTTGTATTATTTTGGGGCGGTGCAATGAGTGGCAGGGCCGCCACCCCTTGGATCCGCCGCTGCATCCAACTCTTTCTGTGCCCTATCCCCACTATTCATTGTTAATGATTTTTTTAAAATTTCTAAAACTCTATCCAAAGAACAGAAAACGGCATCTAAAATGGAGTCCTTTTTAATCCGATGATAATTTGTGCAAAATTCAATTTGCGCGTACATCTCACGGTTTCAACTGTGTTCATTGGGTATGGTTTGATTCAATCTCATGCTCGAAGTACTAGAACGCAAATAGGAGTTTTTTCTCTAGTCCCCCCAAACCACCCTTTTTCCCAAAAAAAAATATTACAGTATATATAGTATTGGAGACTAGGAGGAAAACTAACAGAGACCTAGCCCAGCCCAACTACCAGCGAGAACTGACTGTCCTCTGGGCTAGGCTTCGGCCGTTCAGATATGGCCCTTTGGCACGCCGAACTTGGGCGTCAAATCTCCCCATTTATTTCCACCGTCCATGCGTGTAAAAAATATGAATATTGGATAATATTGTCTTACTCTTCGGCTATTGTACTCTTCAGGTAACATTGAAATAGCGAGTCTTGGATAGGCACCGTAATTTGGGACATATTTCTCCATATTTGTAACCTTAATTAAGTTGAATTGAATACTCTACATGTTATATCTATTTATTAAGATGATCTGGCCTACATGGGAGGAGAAATACAAGGATATAAAAAAGAATTAATATTTACATATTTTTTATTGGGTAAGCACCATATTGTTAAATTTTGTTTTTATACCATGATTTTCTATAAAGTCGGCGTTATATAACTTTATACATTTCTTTTTTTTTATATAATAATAAGATAAAGTAATATCGATTATAGAGTGAAGGAGCCAGAAACTTTTTCTTTTAAGGAAGAAGATGGTGGGAAAAATCATGACGGATTTTTTTTTTTCATTTTTGGGGGCTGTGTTGGCTTAGCACGTTTTTTTTTCAGTTGTGGGGCCCTTGTCTCCCCCAGTGATAATAGCTAAGAGGATGTTTGGTTGTGCTATTTTTTGAGAATTTGTAAGTGATGTTAACATTATTAATATGCGTGTTGTAGTTATTTTTATGTGATGTCAAAAAAGATGTTTGGTTGTATAATTTTTTATATTGTGAAAATTAAAAAAATATCCTGATAATTTATTTTAACCGAACAATCTCTTATAAAATCGGTTGGTAACGCAAGTTGAATCTTTTGGTCGTTTAATCTATTAGACAATATTTACTTTCCTAATGCATGTACCTGCACGTTTTTGTTTTCTTTTTCTTGGTAAGTAAACATTACTTGATGCTGTCACGTTTGGTTTGCAGGAGATAACACTCAACCCAACATTTCCTGCCTACCACGAGGAATTTGATATCCTAATGCATGTACACCCGTACTAGGACACATCCATCCCATTACGTCTCCTTTTTTTCTCTTTTTTCTAATCATTCCATTACGTTTACATATGCTTTGTTCTCGGACAAAAAGAAAAAAAGAAAGTACGAGAATAATAGCATTTTAAGACCACTCGAAAAAGAAGGGGAAAAAAAAACCACTGGGTCATTTAATTACAAAAAGCATCGAATAGAAATGGAGGTATAGCCCAAGTCACTTGAAATTTTGTCATAGACTCATAGATAGGGTAGGTAAGGTCCAAAGTATAGGTTAGGACACACACGTCACACCAATTAAACTACAAATGAATGAATGGCTAATGACTTCTCAAGCCCATGGGAAGACCAAAAGGAAAGTGTAGAGGAACAATACAAATAGCACTTGCCGAAGACCCATACAATATTATACACCCGCCTATTATTAAAACGTGGACCGACTCCGCGCCGGTCCCTACTAATCTATTCTTTTCCACCGCGAGGAGGAAAAGCTACTAATAAAATAAGCTGAAGCACCTTGAAACTTGAAAGAAAGGTATTTTCTGGGCTTGGCTCGCTCGACCATGAAATATATGCTTCGAGTGCGAAAACGCGTATTAGGTGAAACAAGCTGCATAAGGCGAGGCGCAAGTTAACCTGCAAAAAGCAACATAATCAAACGATTCAAACCCACGTGTCACCGACATGGCGCATCATGCGCGCGATTACTTGTATTATTGAGTGTAATAATAAAAAAAAGGACAAAATGTTAGAAATCATGGCGCCATTTGAAGTCGTTACAGCTAGGCCAGTCAACAACTGCATGCGAGCTCTTTTTGTTCCTTTCGGTGCAGATTAGGTTTCCAAGAATCAAGGATGTTGGTCGTATCTCAAAAGATTTGTGTAGAAGATATGGATAGGTCAATTATGGGGTCGAATCCATTTCCTGATTTTTCGTAACAGTAAATTGAAGACTACTATTGAGTTATTGAGTTACGAGTTGATTATCTACTTAGGTTATGTTCGTTTTGAAAAAAAATATAGAATTTTAGAGAAGTTGTGAATATTTATGTTGAATAGTATTTTATTGGTGTTTGTGTAAAGTGGAGAGAGAAATGATTTGATGTAATTGTTTAATAAAAAAAAGTATTGGAGTTATGTGAAAAAGTATAGAGAGAAAATTTATGTTGAATAAAAAATTAAAAAATTGTTGGAGATTGTATAAAATATATTGGTGTTTGTGTTTGAATTCTAAATATGTTCGGGGGTAGTTTTGTAAATATACTTAGAATCCTAAAAAAAGCGTGAAAACGAACATACACTAGGTTTCGTTTGTTCAGAAGATAGCTGCAAGCTCGGAATTTAATTTTAGAAAAAAAATCTAGCTATCTCCTTCAGTGAATTTGTTTTAGATTATAAGTATCTTTTACTAGTTTCCTAGGAAAGAGTCGAGGAAAGTCACAAGAGTCATACTGAAAACTCGGGGTCTTATACCTATCTTTGCGCTTCTGTAAGAATCTCTGCAAAGACTTTCTTCTTGCAATTGGCAGATCTGCAATATTCACCAATATTTTCCTACTTAGAAAGAAATAATATTCGCAATATAATCTTAGTGCCAGAAGATTTCAGAACAGTGCCTACCGCCCACTACCTTTATTGGTAGAATTTCAAAAATTTAAAAGAGTTGCCTCAAGGTACCAAAAAAGAAGAAAAGACACCTTGGTTCAGTGTATGGAGCAGCTGTTGTTGGTCGCTTGAAGGAACTGCAATTTTTGGGTTCAATTTTCCATCCAGTGCAAGTTTCAGGATGTTCTTTGCCTATATATGTTAGAGAATATAATTCAAATAATAAAATCTTACTCTTCTTATCAACTTAAGCTTTTGGGATGAGTGATAGATTCACGGTATAGGTACATTTAGGACAAATGCAGAAACAGAAAATCAGAAACAAGGCCAGATAATTGATAGTAAGAGAATGGTAAAACTGGAAATAGTATTTGTAATTAAGCAAACCTTGTCACGAGGCACGTCGAAAACAGCGACGGTTCCGTTGTAGAAGATCGTTAGAGGGGTTGTAACTGGAGAGTTCTCTAGAGTACTGGGCCTGAAATTCAGTCAACCGCAATTCCCCTTTTTCATGTAAACAATTCCCGAGAGAATGCAGAAAGGCTATAGGATCTGATGTGTATATATTGAGTACCTGAGAGCTGGAGTATAGACAGGTAAAGCCGGACTCGACGGCACCAAAACCGAATTCCTGAAAGAACTCGTAGTGCCGGTTTTGTAGCCCTGGGTTGCCGAAGCGGAAGAAATCACGGATTTCAGAACCTCGGGGTTGATCTTGGAAATGGGGCTTTGCATTCCTGACAAAAAAAACACGAAACAGCAACCTTCAATACCTCCGCATGACACACGCAACTTGCCACCAAAACGAATGAGAACCGAAACCGACCTCGAAAGCTTCTCTGGCGATGAAGAAACTTTTGGAACTGGGATTTGGATGAAGACAACAGACTGTCCTTCTCCATCCCAAAGAAATCGAGCTCCACGTTCGCCCTCGACATGATGTGGGTTTCTCAAAGAGAAAGAATTCGCTTTGGAGTGAAGCGGGAATGTGAGAGACCCTGGAGATAGGAACGGAAGAGCTGCTATAAAAGGTTTGTTGTAAATGATAGGCACGAGGTTCATGAGATTTGAAACAAACAGGAAAGAGAGAAATAGACCTAAGCTCTGAACAGCACGTCTTCCACGAGTGTCATGAACAAAGTAAACATGGTCGAGCTAATATATATGAAACTGGAAGTACCGGGGATTGATTAAAAAAAAAAAAAGTACGGGGGATTAGTTATCCGTACGTAAGTGGTTCGGGTAGAACAGGAAAATGTGTCAGATGTGGTGGTGGGAACGTCTTTTTCAGCTTGGGCCTGTACGCGTGATCTGACTTGACCCGTGTTATGTTTGATTCAAATTTGTCGGCTTGACGATTTTACCCTTTTAGTTTTATTTATTTTTTATCGCAGTAGAGTTTATTGTAACCGTTCCGGTCTCCTGTCTTGTTTTTTTCAGATGATAATTAATTTCCACACAACAAAGGCGTACGTTCCAAGTTTTTGTCAGGCTCTTTCAGCTTTTGAGGTATGAATATGACTGTAAATGATTCGAGTAGTTCGTAGAAAAAAAAAAATTGATTCGAGTAGTTCACGAAGAACACCGACTCGAGTCTCGACTAGTATAAATTTGACTCTTAGACTGTTCTTGATGTCGAGTTTCAACATTATTTTAAGAAGATGGTCATTTTAATCCTAAAATTTTTACATTTTAGTCCTTGTGTTTCATTTTTTTTTTCAAATTTTAGTCTTTAGGTTTATATTTTTTTACAAAATGGTCATTCCGTCAGTCTGCCGTCCATATGCTTAACGGACCATATAGCGGTCGACCGGGTATATGTGTAAAACATGAGCGGTCAACCGGTACATGAAGTACCCTACATATAGCGGTTGACCGCTTCATGTACCGGTCGACGACTTCAAATTGCTGATGTGTCAGAGAGCTGCGTTAAGCATATGAACAGCAGACTGACGGAATGACTAAAATCTGAAAAACTTAAACCTAAGGACTAAAACATAAAAGTGGTGAAAACCCAAAGACTAAAATATCAATTTCCCTTATTTCCAATTCAAATATTAAACGAGTTAAATTCGGTTAAACTCGATTCGATTTAAGTTCATAAACAAAATTTATATAAGTTCGATTCAAATTATTTTAATTCATTTAAAAGCTCGTATTAAATATATATATAAATAAAAACATATATTTATTCTTACTATTATATATATATATATATATATATATATATGCATCCCTATGTATATGCATGTATTATGATTTATATTAAATTTTTATGATATTATCATAGTAAGTTACGTTATAAAATGTATATATATGTATATGTCATTTTTGAATATATAAGTATATATTTTATTATGCATTTTAGTTTAAGCTTGATTTAATATATTTGTTATAACATACGTAATTAAATATTTTTCATTTATATAAAACAAAATATTTTTAATAGGTTGTCATTTTGTTTGATATTAGCTTATGTATATCTATTCATACATTTTGTTATGCATTTTAATTTAAGTTTGAAACACTCTGCAAGGGTTGTTTCTTAATTTCTATGTTATAAGCACATATATGTAATTACATGTTTTACCATTTTATATTTACTTAAAAATTTAGCCACTTCAATTTATATAACATATGTGTTTCATGTTAGTTTAACATTTTCTTACTAATTCATAGTCATTCGTATATTTATATAGCTAATATGAAATTAAAAATTATTTCATAAGTAATTATGCTAATCTTCATTTTCGTAACTTCCCTCATTACGATCTAACGATCTAGATATTCAATATATATCAAATTTTAATTATAAATAACTAAACTTGATTTTGAACATATAATGTTAAAATTAGAGGAGTTCCTTATTATGGAATAGCTGATAAGCTTGGAAGCAACTCTAACTTAATTAATAGGTCATGTTTAGTATACCTTAAGACATAGAGTGGTCTATACTTGATGACAAATGTACCCTTGATATTTTATTGAGTCAAAATACAATTGATATTATCGTAATTCATAAGCTAAAAGCAACATCTATATTTATGAATATATGTCTCTACTATTGACCTATGTTAATTATACTTTAGATCATAAATTTAGAACTTTTATACATAATTAGATGATAATGAGAAAGAGATTATTTTGTAATTAGGGCCAAAATTATGAATGCCAGAACTATGGTAATTTCATATATTGAAAAGGTTCTCCCTAATTTTAATTTTCAAAATACAAGTTGAGCTCAATTGTTTGTTTTGTGTCGGGCTCGAGCTCAACATGTGTCACTACTCAGCTCGACCCTAAGTATAAACAATATGAATAACATTTTTATTGGGGTTTGAGTTTTTTTCTTTTTTTCTTTGCTATTGGGTGTTTGAGTTATTATTCACTAGGCTTTCGTGTTGGGCAATTTATGAACCCTTTTTGAATAGGGTGACAGGAGTGTTCCCTTTAAGTTTAATGTGTATTTTTAAATTCTCAAACGTTGAAACATCAGATAAAGATTCCCCTAATGCCATGAGGTTGTCTATCTGGATTTTTTTTTTAGCAAAATCCGGATAATAGCTTTGGAGATGGGTCAAGCTATAATATGATAACTTTAAGGAGGTTAATATAAAAAATAATAAAAGATATAGTATAAACTAAAAAAAATTCTTATTTTTAGAGGGGCCAATCGATTAGGGAAAAAAAGCAGTTTCAGCCCAACATAAAAGGGTAGATGAAGTCCTGAAAAAATATTGCTGTACGATTAATATATCGTTATGGTTGGGGCTGCCAGGGGATTTACTAACTAGGCGAGAAAAATTGGGTCCGATGGATTACTGGGGAACTGGAGGGAAAGATTATTATTATTTTCGTTCGGTATTCCGCCACTGTCCCACGATAGCAGGTGACGACTGACGTGTGACACCAAACAGACGAAACTCAACAAGCACGTGAGTGGAACCTCCAGGAGCACGTGTTGACTCGGCCAATTTGCATCATATTTTGGGTATGTTAAATTTTAATTATTGAGATTTGAGAAATATTATAAAGTAAAAAAATGTTACGAGAGAATATTATAATAATAAAAAATTATGTGATCAATTTTTTAATAGTAATCTTCCGTTATTATTTTTTTTTTCTCAATCCCTCTTCAGTTACTCAATTACGATACGAACAGAGGGATCTTGAGGAGGGCTGAATTCAGTGGATTCCCCCAAGTGGTGCCGTGCTGGAAGCAGCAAAGCTAGCAGGTTTGACTATTTTTTTTTCTTGGTAGCAGCCTAGCAGGTATGATTACTTTGAAGTAGTCGACTCGATGTCACGTCGAAGAGGAGAGGAAGAGGGAAGGAAGTTTGAAAGCTGTGTGCTAAACAAAAGAAGCACGTTTACTTTTCTGTGGATTTCTTCGCTTCCACCGCAGACCTTGGACCTGAGGTCCCATCTCCCTGATACAAGAAAAGTATGAAACTTGCCCTCTGAATATCTGACCATGTAAGAAAAAATAAAAATAAAACATCTGACCATGTTTGTTAACACCGCAGACCTTGGACTCGAGGTCCCATCTCCCTGATACAAGAAAAGTATGAAACTTGCCCTCTGAATATCTGACCATGCTTGTTAAAACTACACTTGACTGAGTCGAATGTCGCTTGTTTTCGATCAAAATATGCTCCAATGCGCAGCTTATGGCATCATCGATTACCTACCCATTCCTTTTGCCATCTCATGACTCATCCATTACTCACACTTGTCCCTCCCAGCCACCAGAAACTGATCTCTGACCGCATTTGTAATTAAACATGCAATTCCTTAGTTCCTTCATTCGTTTTCTCTTTTCTAAAACTTTATTCTATAGCAATTTCCAAAATTTCATCCAACAACTACATGAGCTCCTGGTGATCAACAGCGGCAAAAATCTAAAAAAAAAAACTTCGATCAAGTGCTCAAAGTTTGGATCAAAGTTGTACCTCTCAATGGTCTTTTTTTTGTCATTATAATTGTTAATTTACTGCTCTCCCAACTATGTTACCTTTCACTTTCTCTTCTATAGTCCGTGCTCTATCGATCACAACCTTACTTCCTGTACATTTTCGAATGGATGTCTCCCAAGAGGGGTGGGATCCTGGTGTCCGAGCTGGCATCCTTTCGTCTGGCAATCACTCTACTTATGCGGCATTAAAAAGTTAGCGTCGAGTCTATGGATCGACATGGGTGTAATTTTGGGCCAGTCCGCCCATTCAGTGGCTGTGGACCCTGAGTTCTTTATTCGGCATGCCCATTTGTCCCCATTTGTCCTATGGCTGGCCCTTTTGGGCCTGTTTGTACTGCTTTTTTATCCCTACTTTTTTCTACTCTTCAAAATAAAACTGTCATTTGCTTAAGAGAAGAAGAAAAAACGTAGATGGAAGTTGGAACATTCCAAGAAGCGTCCATGAAGGGTCAGCTGGCCCTACACGTCCGGAAGGATATTGCACATTAGTTTGTTTAACGAGGAAAAAAAATTAAGGAAAATGTAGGAATCGATGAAAGCTGCACTTCGCAATCGGTTCCAATATTACTCTTTGTATCTGTCACCATTGACCTTGTTCTCAGGACTGTTCGTCCTTAATATCTCTGAGTTGTCACTCGACGCAGGGAGTACACGGCAATGAACTAGGGGCCATGAAGTGTTCCAAAGCGAAAGGAAAAGAAAGATCGAAGTAAGATTCCCTACTAAACCTTTTGCACCATAAGAATAAAGATAAATAGAGATTGGTGGAGGTGCTTTGTTTTTCCTTCCAGTTTTTTTTTTTTTTTTTTTTTTTTTCTAAGCATTTTTCCTTCCAGTTAACAGTATCAAAGAGTACCCTTTTTCTTTGACCAACTGGTTGAGAGAGAAACGCAGAGAACGAGAGGCTTTTCCTATCCACTCTGACGGATGGACTGACTCACTCTATCGCCCCGCTCCACCTATCTCTTTCTTATACGGTGGCACTGCACCCTTTAGCCCTCACTGCTCAGATTCCCTCCTGCCAACCGACTGCCAACCGACAAGAAAAGGTTCCCTTGGTTTCTCAACGGTCCAGCTATGGGCTATATACCTGGACCATGTTTCTTCTTTTGCTCCAAAAAGCAAGCACCTCTCCCTCTCTCTCTCTCTCTCTCTGAAATACGAATCTTTTAGGGCTGAAGGGCCTACCTCTACAGTGCATGCAACTGCGCCCTGTGGCAATCTTTTGCATCGCAGACTTCAATTATAATAGCTTTCTCGGGCTCATATTGTCAATTTAGCTTTCTGCATTCTCTGCAATTTGGCCCATTATTTGATATGTTCTAGAAAGCGATGATTTCTCTCAGAGAACATGCCGAAATCAAAGGAAAAATTAATCTGCAGTTGTGCAATATCTTACTGGAGTTCTGGAATTGCAATTTTTTTTTTATTCCAAAGAATTTGTATCCTACCCGTTCGTACTCAGAAACAAATTCTGAGAGGTTAGAAATTTCAAAATACAGGGGAAGTGACGAGAATGTCGGATATGTTGGTAAGGTGTTGAATCCAAAACTATTGGCCTGGTAAGTAGAATGCTGAGTTAAAATGCCTCCGCATTCGAGTTCAAATTCCGGTAAGGATTGTACACGTGGAAAAAAATTTAAGAAAATTGTGGCGAGTATATATAAAAGAAAGCATCCAACAATCCCAGACACATAAAACCCACGAGGGGTCAACAAAGGTCACTAGGGTGAATAACGGACATATAGTAAGCAGAATTTAACATTATGACATCCAGTCTGCTAACTAACAAATGACCAAAATGGATTATGCTTCCGCTTTCGACTCTTAGCGGACTTAGCGGAAACGGATAGCGGAATTCCGATAATATTTTGTGCCATATTTTTTAGCCCATTTAATCATTTTTTTACAAAAAATAAACATGTTATTCATTCATCACAATTCACAAATACAAATATCTCTGATATATGAGAATTATAATATACAACCCGAACTTCATATGAACATTTCTCAATTCGTTATAAAGATCTCAATTATATAAATAAACACAATAAGTATACAAATGAAAAATAAGAATTTACATTGCACTTGCACCACATCAACTCGCCAAGACACCAAGTGATTAGAGTTGACTTTTGGAGTAAAATGTTGGTCATCCTTTAAAGTTCAAACTAATACAACCATATCATATTATGATCAAATTAATTTGATGACCATTTTATTTAGCCCATAATATTTAAAAACCAACAACTTATTATTGATCTTTTGAAAACCGAAAACAACATCCTAGATTCCTAGCAACCTATTTTAAAAATAAAAAACAAAAATAACATAAAATCCAGATTCACAACAAAATCTTAAAACATTCAATTCACAACACAAGTGTAAAAATAAATATAAAAATATGCAATTCAAAAAATCCATATTCAATAAATTTCAAAACAACATGCAAATAACAAAATTGAAATTCAATAAATCTCAAAACAACATGCAATTCACAAAATTCATAATCACAGATTCACAACGTCACCTAGTAAGTAGTAATCTAGACACTGTCACAATTCCTAAAAAAATACTATGGGTTGTTGATTGCGAAGATGCAATTGGAGTTTGACGATCAATCTAAAAGAAAGACACAATGTAGAGCCAAATAATTAAAAACTATAAAATTACACACATAAATATCTTGATGTTTATAAAGAAGAATGGAAATTAAATACCAATCTACAAAGGGCTCCTGCTTGGATCTATAATTAGAACCAAGACATAACATAACAACTATCTATAATTTTTGATTCTCAACACAATTCATTTGAATAATAGATTCACAATCTAAAAAAATATAGTAACAGATTTATAACACAACAATTCATTTGAATGCAATACAACATTAATAGATTCATAACAATTCACGTAAAAAACAACTAAAATAAATTTATAACAATGCAATATAACATTAACAAATTCACAACTATCTATAAAAATTCACAGATTCACAACTGTCAATAACAATTAACAGATTCACATAATCGACAGAGACTAGAGAGATGGAGACTGAGAAATAGAGACTCGAGAGATCGACAGAGAGAGACATAGAGAGAAAGAGAAGCAGCGGAGGCCCAAGGGAGTTGCGTCGCCGGAGAAGACCTCAGCAGAGAGAGAGCGAGCGAGCGAGAGAAATGGAAGTTAACGTCGAACGCAGAGACTGAAAGAGAGGCTAAGGGAGTGAGGCCTGAGAGTGACAACATCAAACATAGAGTGAGGGCTGAGGGAGGGTCGCGAAGAAGAGGGGGAGGAGGACTTTGGGTTTTTTTAGGAATCAAATACCGTGGATCAAAATGGCATGATTCTAGGTATTATATATATATATATATTTTTTAAAAGAACACCTAAACGACATCGTTCTAATATTTAGTTAAAAAAACAACCGGAATCAGTTTTCTGCTGAACCGGCGGAAATAGGGCTGTGCATAACCAATGGCGGTGATAGTTATGCCCTCCTCCGCCACCGCCACCACTATGTGCGGTTGTCCGAAAATGGACACCGCCACCTACACCAAAGATCACGAAAATCACAAAAAGAAAAAAGCAAATTGCGACAAATCCAAAGCAAATCGCAACCAAATCCAGCCACAAACCGCAACCAAATCCAACTCATAACAGATCTACATACCACAAACCCAAATCGCAACCCATTATAGCAAATCCACGAATCACAAACCCAAATCACAACCATTGTAACAAATCACAACCAAGAAAATGGCAACCAAATCACAGAGAAAGAGAGAGAGATGGAGTTGCATGTAGCCGTTTGCTGCAGAAGGACGAGGGTGGTGCGGCTGAAGGAGAGCGGCGGGCTGCGACTGAAGGAGAGGGCCGACTGAGCAGTGGGCAGAGAGAGGCTGAAGAGGCAGGTGCTTCGGGATAGGTCGGGGAAGATTCGCGAAAAGTGGGGTGAGGGGGAGAAAAAAACTTAAAACCCTAACTTGCAAAACGACGTCGTATATTATATAAAAAAACGTTTCTGGCGGTGAACCGCCCTGCGGTGGGCGGTGAACCGCCAACGCCATTTTCACCTCTTTTTGGTGAAAATGGCGACCGACACCGCCCCCGTTACTAAGAGGGGAGCGGTGACCGGTACCGATACCGGTTAACCGGCCCACTGTCGGTACTGGCGAACACCCCTAGGCGGAAAATTCTGCTTCCCGTTCTGAAAAAAAACTCTGAATCCACCGCTGGTTCATGATCTTGGAAGGTACGAACCACAACTTCTCGGAACCTGAGCCTGAGCTCTGCCGGAGGCCGTATCTGACTTGCACCCCTAAAGGCCACAATGGGCAAGCAAAGTCCACCAGAGCGCTGATACAACTAAAATAAAAAACAACAGACTGTCTAAGGGAAAAAAACACAACATCAAAACTGGAACTATCGTGCTGGTGTAAACCTGCCCCGCAGAGTAAATCTTTTAAGATGATGCCTACAAAATTGGCTCCAAGTCATATGCGCGGTAAATCTGAGACTTGACTAATGATAGGAGCATAAACTCCACACTCATGTGATTTGAATTTGTTATATTGAGTCCATAGAGTACAACCTCTCAACTATTAGGCTATGGCCACGATTGAGGGCAGATTAGCTTGATTTGTGGTAAACATTACGCTTAAAGTGGAACTTCAGCCAGTCTTTTACTTTCTCTCGCATAAAACTCACTCCGAATCCTCAACTGGTGACACATCTGCAACTTTCTCGTGAAAACGAAAAACAAACGAACAAACAAAAAGGACCGGGAAAAAAAACACGCGTAGGTAATAATTAGAAGTGTTTATATGCCAAACTGCAGTATAGTGCTGACTTTATGTCTACAGCACACTTGCATTTTCTGGACTCATACTCATCTTCCGGAATGAACTTTAAACAAACATTTTTCACACGTTATAAAGCTCGGCACTTCATCTACGTTCAGCTGTCACTCAATCAACCCCTGGTATAGCGGGGATCGCAAATTTGTCAAACATGCCGGAGCAGTTGACTGCAATAAAAGCACCTCATCATTATGCTCGTTGAATATGAAAACTTCTACTTACTTGTTGCGGTGCAATTATAATACTTTATACTCCCACACATTATCTTGGCGATGAGATGAGATATTAATTTTGAGTTAAAAAAATCATGTGCTCCTTATTCAGGCTTATGATGTCAAAGGAATACCAGAGGAAAAAAGAAAAACATATCGGTGAAATTTTTTAAAAATGGCGAAGATACATGGAACCCTTCATTAGATAATTAAGCTAATTAGCCAAAGTTATCCACTCCGATTTAGTTAATT
Source organism: Myrica gale (assembly GCA_963930655.1). NCBI lineage: Eukaryota > Viridiplantae > Streptophyta > Magnoliopsida > Fagales > Myricaceae > Myrica > Myrica gale. The sequence goes on along the minus strand of OZ005606.1, from coordinate 5,956,998 downwards.
TTGATGCAGAACTTACATGGCGTGCGATCCATGCGGGTTCCTGGGTACCTAATGATCAGTAGGATTAAAGGTCCTAAAAAGTAGAAATCTAACAAGAAAGTTCACGAGAGGGAGAAGAAGAAAACAAACCAAAGCATTAATTAAGCATGCATAAAGATGAGACATTCCAAGGCGGCATTACTATTTGCAAGCTGGCTCTTCACGTTCGTAAGAAATATGCGTATACTTAGTGTTTGTTTAATGAGAAAAATATAGGACAGAACGAAAGCTGCACGTCTCGCAATCATTACCGATATTATTCTTTCCTACTCCTACCATTGACTTGTTCTTAGGAACTCATCTTTAATGTCTTTCTGGGTTGCCACCAATGCCTTCCATGACACCCAAAATTTCACTATATAAAGCAGAAAAAGAAAGAATACGGAAAACAAATAAGAAAAACCCATTTGTCACCCATTTCATCAATCCAGAATGAAACTTTTCAAAAGCACAAAGGGGTTTTTGTAGAGGAATAAAAGGTTAAAAGAAAAAGATGGGAATGGAAAAAAAAAATCAGATAAGAAATCTCATTCACGGAGATCCGTTTTCGGATCGATCAAAGTGGAGAATTTGACCGCAACACTTGGGGCAATCTTCGACATGTTTGGGCACCATGAAGTACATGAGACAGCTCTTGCAGCCGGCCACAACCAAAACATGGTCTTTGTGGTCCTTATCTACCCGGTAATGCTCTTTGGAGGAAGAGGGAAAGGACTCAGAGGAATACTCCTCGCTATCATATGAGCTGTCGTCTTCTGAGTAGTAATCTCCGCTGTATTCTACTGTTGTTCTTGGATCTTCTTTTGCTTTCATGCCGTTCCTCCAGTTTATGTAGTAAATCTCCCCTGTCTGCCAAAAACCCATTAAAGGACGTAACTACATAAAATCCTTAAAAAACTAAGAAGACAATATGACATTTGTTCATTAGATCAATTGTGAAAGGTAAACAAGATGAACCATCATAACAAAATACAGCTCTATTTCTCTTTAGCATCGAAAAATATACTAACAAAATATAGCCATGTTTCTCTTTCGCACTCAAAAGTGTGTCTTTCTGTTTTCGGAAAGTCTAACTATGCGGCCAGACACAAGAAATCCTCTTTTTCCTCGAGCATTTCTTGATCATGGGCAGTAGAGTTTCTTGTCCATATTCTGAGAAGCAGTGTTCCCCTCAGAGAAATATTCAACCAATTCACATAATAGAAACCAAACGGTCCAATGCAGAAAAAGTTTGCCATCTCATTCCTTCAACAGGAGGAAAAGAAGGGGATAAAAAGCTGCAGAAAAAAGCTTTTCCTAGGGTTTCTTTTATCGATCGTCCTACGCTGTGTGTGGAAGAAGAGGAGACCAAAAGGCATCGAATACTCAGAAAGGAACGAAACATAAAGATAGTGCAAGAGCTGCAACGGTCACGCATTTATTGAAGCTGTAAGAGGAAAGGGATTAAAAGGGTTTTCATTTATAAATCACAAAGGAAGAGTAAATCTAAGACTACCTTTAAATCGAGACATTGTTCCCAATAGTAAGGGAGAGATATGTGGGAGTTAAGCTCTAAGCTGCTGCTTGAGTTACGGACATGATTATTTGGCGTCTCATCTGACCTCGACGACCCTCCTACAGCTAAATCTGCGCCTGTGCCGCTTCTTGTTTGATGATTCAGCGAACAGTTCTGAAGGGACCTCTCTAAAGAAGCAGTAATGGTCGCCATGTTTGGAGCTGTCATTACTTCTTCTATGACAGAAAAGATCCCAGAAACTGATAGAAGAGTGATTCTCTACGATGAAAAAGATAACTGAGAGAGAGAGATTAGGGGGGTTGAGACTTTTGTAAGGGAAATATAGTGGTTCAGCGGAAGGTGGGGTTTGTTTCCTGTGCGAATTTAGTGGGTAGCGATAGAAGTCTCACGCCCTACATATGCGCGTGGTTATCTTTGTTGAAAAACCCAGGGTGGGTCCAGGGGTGTGCACTCTAGAGGGAACCTCCTGTGTTCGGCAATTTTGTCTCACATCGCTCTTTTTGGCTCAGAATCACACTCGCAACCGAGGAGCGTGAGAAAAAAGAGCTACATCGTAATTACTGATTATAATTCCTGATTATATGTTTGAGTTTAAAAAGTCTTGGGAGGATTAAAGCGATCCAGTAAAAACGCTGTTACCGAAACTTTCTTCAACAGTTTTCGGGTTTCATTAAAAAAGTTCGGTAACAATGTTATGTTTTGTTTATTCCAAAAGGGCGGGATGGCCACTGGAAGCCAGAGGTTGCTCCACTTGCTATATCTTAAATTGGCAGAAGAAGCCTTAGAGAGTGAGCAAAGGATGTTAATAAATTTGCCGTGGAGCTTCGACTACAAGGTTTCCAAAGCTGCTTCATGTGGAGCAGCATATTGGAACTTAGTTCAATACAGGCATTAAATTGTAATCCAGGCCAAGGAGGTCCTGGAAAGCTTTTCAAAGAATTTGGCACTTTCATACAGCTAAGTGTGAAGTTCTGTCGTCTTTAAAGTCATGCTTAATCATGACTTGCTACAGGTAATGTCTAAAGCCATTTTGGATTCGTCGTCGGGCGTAAAGAATTATGCACTTCATTTCGTGGCTTTTGGAAGGCTTAGAGAGCAAATTAAGGAAAAGGGAGAAATGTCCAAAACTTCAAACACAACAACAACTTAAGGAACTGCAGAAGACAATTTTCTTCTTTGCCTCACCATTTTGGTAAAGCATAGCTAGCTAACATTGGATCCTGATCTCCCCCAAGAATCTTCTTAACTTCTTTTCTCAGATCGCATTAATTACTGGGTGTCATTCGTAGAACATATTCCAGTATCTGTCAAAAGGAAAAATGATGAGAAAGGTTTTCATCAAAAGAGCTAGGATTGTGGGTATTCCACACAGTTCACCTGGACGTTTCAGAAATGACAAGAAAAAAAAGGTCACCTGCTGCTAGAATATCTTAATAACACTAGGGTGATATTCGTTTTGAGAAAAAATGTAGGATTTTAGAGAAGTTGTGAATTTTTATGTTGAATAGTGTTTTATTGGTGTTTGTGTAAAGTGGAGAGAAAAATTATTTGATGTAATTGTTTAATAAAAAAATATTGGAGTTATGTGAAAAAGTATAGAAAGAAAATTTATGTTGAATAAAAAATTAAAAAGTTGTTGGAGATTGTGTAAAATGTATTGATTTTTGTGTTTGAATTTTAAATATGTTCGATGGTAGAATTGTGAATATACTTAAAATCCTGAAAAAATAGTGAAAACGAACGTGTGGTTGAATTGAACCATGAGGGGGAGAGTACAATTGGACAAGGCGAAAGGGACGAGCATCTTAAGTAAGACTGGACAGGCCGAATGTATTGGGGGAGCCGCTGTAGCTGGAGGAAAGAGATAGAGATAGAGATCGAGAAGAAAGAATATTGTTCTACTGTATGCCTTTTGTATCGTAATTAACTTCACAGCATGGTTGGGACTGTGGGGGAGGACTAGAGGTTCCAATATCAATCGGATTTTTCCTGATTGTGGAATCTATTCTGAACTCTGCAAAGTATTCTGTCAGTATGGCCCTCTCGCGCGCCTCTCTCTCTCCCTCTGCTAATATTCCCTCTGATATCAGCAGAGGTCCTCGGGATGTTTCGTTGCTTTCTTTCTTTTTCCTTTTTTTTGTTAGTATGCAGGAATGGGTCACGGATCTTTAAGCAAATTCAAAACTTCTGCAACAGTACTGTTAAACCTTGCATAAGGCTAATATATAAGTCTTATGTGGGATGTTGTGACGTGGTAGGAGTAAAATATTAGAACAAAAACCCAAGATGGTAATTGTTTCAGCGGATTTCCAGTCATTCCATGCACATTACGAGGAGAGTTTAGTTATGCGAACAGTGGGGAACATCCCCTAGTGGCTATGAGCGTGCCCCTCGCAAATGCCGCTGGGTTCGCATTCTCATTATGGGGCAAATCATATAAAAATCTTAAGCTTTTATTTTATAGTTGTTTTGAATTTACCAATTAGCTTACTAAACGTTACGGTGAAATTCCTCATCCCTAACAATCCGGAGACCCCCATAAAATAAGCAATAACGGCGAAAATGAGCACTGGGCATGCAGTGGCTCAAAAAGAAAAATAATAACTGTGTATATATATACGTGTGTATCTAAAGATGAAGCTGCGATTATGGCCTACAAGGGCGTGGTTTAATTCTAATTTATCTTAGAAGGGCTAATGTACAGATTGGAGAGGAGAGCCTGCAGGACAGATCGGGGGTGTTCAAAATTATGATTTTCTTCGCGGACTCAGGTGGGTCGCAAATTAGGTTGCGAGGGTTGATGAATATAACAATATCTGTTGGATGAGCACGGCGTAAAATTAGGTATTTGGGCAGGTAAAGGCAGATGATCTAACTCAATGATGCTTAGCTAATGTTTGTTACATGATCGACCAGTACTATGACCGTCATATATAGAAAATAAAGAAGCGTTCTCAAACTTCTCTCGGCCACGAGTACTATACGAAACAAAAAGAACTGCCCATTTTTCATAAGCCAATTGATGCCTTCTGGCCTTTTAACACATTCGGCAGTCATGTTTGAGAGCAGTACTATGCATAAAAATATAGTTATCGTGCCCCAACCCTTACATTGACTTACTATTTTAGGGACTTCTTTTGGGTAATATTGAAGATGATGTTTCGATGAAGGCGTTCAACATTTCCTATATATATATATATATATATATATATATATATATCATGTGCTTCTACATTTCTAAGAAGGCATCGAGTTTTTTGCATTGTGGGTCTGGTGGGCTTCATTGGTTCCTTTTAATCAGTCGGTAGAGGGAGTTCATGGTGCTTTATAAGCTCAATGCCATTTAACATGGCACCCATGCGAATCTTGTGTTGCGTAGTTTATCAGCTCTTCTGCTATATATTGCCGTGCGATTCCAATCTCTTGATAAAGGACAATGGGTTTAGGACACATTTGGGGCCGGCACCTAGAATGTTCTTGAATGTCAACGGACAAAATCTGGCCAGTTTTTGCAAGCTTTCCTAGGCCAAAGGCAGAAGCTAGCTAGGGTTGAATTAATGGACCGATTTTTGCATGCGTGAGATGTTGACTCTTAACAGTCGAAAGACAAGAATTATTAAATTGATCAAAGCCCACCAGAGTTCTCTAGAAGCCATCCCTTGATCGGTTGATCCTACTAGACCTTTCTAACTTTTGAACCACGACTCTCTTCTGTGAAGTTTCTTCCATTTCTACTCTAATATTCAACTCATGCTGTACGACAATCTCCCTCAGTACTATTCAATGTTCATGATTACATACAACTAGCAAAAAAGGAAAAAGTCTCAGGGGGCGGTTCGTGTAATAAAAATTCTCTGGATTTTTTGAATTTTTACAATATAAAAATACTACAACCAAACATCATTTTTAACCTCACATGAAAATAACTACAACACGCATACCAATAAAGTTAACATCACCTAAAATTCTCAAAACACAAAAAATTCTAACAAAACTCCTTAACCAAACAACCTCATATTATTATTACACGTTGTTCAGACTTAAGTCATGTTTGGTTGCAAAAAAAAAAAAAGATTTAGGAGGTAGACTTTGTGACTTTGAAAATCCATGGATAATTGGCATGATACATGACATCTCCTGAGTGCCAAATAACTGTCGTTTTTTTCTCGCATGGAGTCCCAAAACGTACTTATCCACCCAATAAAGATTGCTCAAAGTTATAGAATATAAAGTATTAACATATTTATAACTTAATTACTCTCTCTCTCTCTCTTTTATATGTGATTTCTCATATTAAGGTATTATTATTTAAAAAATATATAAAAATAAAAGATTAAGACTAATTGCATTAGGATTTTAATATCTAAATACATAATACAATTTAATTTTATTTGAAAAAAGATTCAATGAAACACGATTAAAATTATAATATAGCATCTCCAAGAAAAACTACGAACAATATCTGATATAATTCGTAATTATTACTATATCTGTAACTCTCTCTTTCTAGAATGACACGTTGGAAATGTTAAGAGAACCTCATCTGACCAAAATTCATTGATGGTTGCTCTTGACAATTTGTTAAGGAATTCTCAATTCTCCAAATTAGAAATTTATACTTGACCTTCTAGAAATTCAAGTTTAATGCACAGGCCAATCAGCAGCTGGCAGGCCGCAGTGTTTGCCTTGGGAGGGGATAGAACCGTAATAGCGAATTCCTCGTGGCTCGTCCAGCGAAGACTTTTTAGCCTGGTCCAGCAAATAAATTACCAACCCCGTCCAACCATAGAAAACGTGTTAACCGTCCAACCATAGACTCTGCAATTTCTTCAATTGCGCAAGTTCGCTTTGAATTTGATCAGAAAGGAGGAGGAGGAGGAGCTTGACAAATGGCGAAGGGGGAGGAACCGGTCGTCGGAGTCCCGTTCTATGTCGTACAGAATCCTTACCAGGCCGGAGTGGAGCCACCAAACGCGATCTACGGCGATCCCAAGGGGATTCCGATTCAGCAGACGATTTACCGCGACACTCCCGCCCCTTTCAATTGTGCCTACTGCGGTAACACTGGAACAACTACAGTGAGGTAAGAACAAGAATTTGAAAAGATTCTTGTGTTGTTCTCGCTTTCTAGGCTTTTGTTTGTCTCCTGTAATATCTTTCGTTGAATTAAATGCTCTCTCTGGGTGTCGAAAGATTGAGGTCTACCGTGTGGCTTCGAGTTATATATATATATATTCAGTGAATAAGAAGTATTTGGCAATGGCACCGGCATTGGATTATTGAGAATGCAATATATATTTCAGAAGATTATTATTGAGGACTCGTTGGATTGACCAATGGTGTCCCCATCGATTGGAGTCTGTTTAGATTAAAGTAAACAATGAAGAAGTAATTTGGACTTCGATGATGTGCAAGCCGGCCGTAGTTAAATTTTCCTCTGCATATTGAACATTGAGTTATGTAGCAACAAATTAAGAGAGCTTAGCTTGCATAATTTTTTCTTCGAAAGAACTATTCTTCGAGATCAATGCATGATAGAGAGTTAACCTTAGAACCTTTTAGCCTACTTTATCAAAATTACAAAATTGAATTGTCTTCTAATTCAGATATATATCACCAAACCTCAAACGTTCACAGCTGATCCCTTAATCCGAGCTTCTGTTTTATGTTACTTATAATGTATTGAGTATGGTATTTTAATCATTTGATAAGTGTTTCCATTTAAGATAATAGCTGGATTAATAGATTTAGGTGGGAAAACTTGTAACAAAAACTTACAACAACATATATTTGTCCGGCAAGCTTTAATGAGATATAGTTTGGTGGTGTATTTGGAGGAAGTAGTATTCTAGGATGCTAAAGTATATTTTAGTCACTGATTCAAAGGCTCTGGTAGTCATGGGAAGAGCTTGCTAGTGTCTATCACCTGGTTAAGAAAAGTTTAGCTACAACCTTTCTTAAGTTTTATCCTATTGAAGAATCAAAGCAAAGAATGAAGGACCCTTTTCAGTATTCATTACGGCTTTTTGAAATTGTGGTGCATTTCTTTATGACTAACATTATCCAAGTTGAGCAAGTTGATAGCCTTCTTCAGAATAGAAGTTTCTTAAGAGCAAGATCTTCTTTCAATGTGGCTTATAGTTTAGCCAAATTGACCTACTTACAAAAAAACTTTGCATTGTGTCCTTTATGGTTAAAAATTTACCTCGGTCCTTAATATGAAGGCTCTGCCACCAACTATAAGATTGGGGGAGTAGTTTATTGTACTTGAATGTGTCCACACTTCATGGTTTATTGAAAATCATGAGAACTTTTTTAGCCATATTTGTCATGGGAACATTCTACTTATAGGCATCATCCCAAATAGTAAAAGTAAGTGAGACACATGGTAGGAATTGTGCTTCTGATGCGTGAGGAATTTTACTGGTTTTAGACTGGGTAGTGATGCGTGATAGAAGTGGAAGGATTAGTTTCAAATCAACGGCAGAATATCTTCTTTTACTTGTTTCTGAAAAGAGACAACCTTTTACTTTGATTGATGTCAATTTATTGACCTGTCAGATCACATGCAAATAAGTTCGTTAGTAGTTTTTGAAGTCTCACAATTGCTAGCCGTTTAAATATATTCTTTCGCTTTATTTGTAGTGGTAGACCTGAAATCAGGAATGGAATCATTATCTGATATCTTCAGCGATTATATATGCGAATACAGGGGGAAATGTGTCCTTGGTTTCTAACAAGAAGAGATTTGAAAATATACTTTGAATTTAAGAATTATTTGTGGTCAGAATGGTGTACCTATATGGTTGTGTTTCCACATTGCTATGATATTCCGCCAAGAATGGAATTAGTTCCGTAGTAGAAAAGGTCATTGAAAAAATGTAGCGATATGATTCAAGGCATTGAACATTGATGGGCTTTTATGTGGTCCTTTTTATGTATTGCGGGAGATTCTATCGAGAGCACATGGATTTATAAGCATCGGTAAGGAAATGGTCTACCTTTTGTGCACATGGACTACTGTTGCTTTGTCAGTAAGTTCCGTTTTGTCAATTCAGATTGTTGCCTCTCATTTGTACCTTCTTGTGCACAGAGCAATCTGTTCTGATTAGAATAGTATGTTTTTTGGTGCCCCATTCCATCTCTACAACATCTGTAGATGACCCCTCTTTATCTTTCATGTCAAGTCCCCCCTCCATTTCCACTGGGTTGCCAATATGGCTTTTCCTTACTTCTTTGCAAGCTTTTATCTTTCTCACTCGCTGCATTGCATTTGTTTTGCTCATATCTGCATTACATGTGGAGCAGCTCTAATCAATAGATAGGGAAGGAAAGAAAGAGCTTCTGCATTTATTTCACCGAATAAGTGTAATCAATGTTCGTTTGGATTGCGTTCCTGGTTTGCCACCCTTTTTTTCATAGTAAACAGTGGCCTACTTTTTTGGTTGACCTCTCTCATGAGGATTTTCCTCATTCAATCCAGATCAAAGCCAAGTTTGGCTGCTGTTATCGGTTGCATGATGCCATTCATGCTTGGAATTTGCTTTCTTTGTCCTTCGATGGACTGCCTATGGCATAAACATCACTACTGCCCTAGCTGCAAGGAAAAGGTATCAGTATTCAGCGGCTGTCTTTTCTTTTCTTTTGTTCTTTTCATAGCATGGTCCTTGTGAACAGAAATTTTGATTGGTAACTCACATTGTCACTGCTGTGCTGAATGTTTTTTAATGTAGGTTGCGGATTTTGAGAAATCTGATCCCTGTGCTGTGATGGATCCTCCTCACTGGACACAGGCAAGCTTTGCATTGCCTGCATGACATTATCTATCGGTTATTCCAATCCTGACTGCTCTGTTTATTGGTTTGCACATGCCTTCTTGTCTGCTTGTTGCCGGCTTGTTTCACTTTATATCAAGTCGTAAAGTAAAATTCACGGTACATACTACACCCAAACTGCTGTAAAAAGAACAGTCGTCTCTGCTGTTTTTGTGTAATACAGCTTCTTAAATCTATTGAATTACTAGTCTTGTATCATATTTTTGCCCACTTATACAAACTGTATTGCCTTTACCTGTATCTTACTCTTTTCTTTTCTTTTTTTCCTTTCTCCCAGCAATATATATAACTAATAGTTCTCATTTGGACGCCTTGCTGTCTGGGTCATGCTTAAACCAGGGCTGACACGTAATGCCGTCGAATTGAATGGCCAAAAAATAGGATAACAAGACATTAAATTTACAGCCACAATCAGAGAGATGTGGAGTTTAGTACTAACTTTATACTAATTCCGTTTCACCAGTGTAGAGTGGGTTTCAAGGCCCAACTAAGAATTTAAATGTGGGCCACTACTGCTAGTCTAATTCCTGGGCTACTGATCCAACGGGCCTTTTATATATATCGAGGCTAAAAAAAACGGGTTTTTTAGCCTTAAACATTGTCTGAGTCGATAAAATAAATAAATAGAGTAACAAAGGAAGTAGTAAATCAGTCTGATGGAATTCCTCTCGGATACCAGGTAGCTAATTCATGAACCTAAAACCGTGGAGATTCTGTCTGTGCATTGTAAAGGAAAGATGCAACCCTCCTAATCTTAAACAGGCATCTCTTCTTTTGGATGGAGGCGTCAATCAGATTGAACGGTGGGGTTACGAATCTTGGTCTTAGTTCCTAACCCTACCATGTGAACTTTGGGACTTGGGTAGTCTCAGAATCAGGTTCTCAGCCAATATGCACCATTGAAAGCGGCTTGAACTCATCCTATCTAGTTACGGCGCCCCTTGATGCTCCTTAAGAGTCCACGGAGATAACTACCATAATTGTCAATTGATGCAAGATTGCAACTGAAGCCACTCAATGCCGGTCTTGCCAATTAGGGAATTCACGCAATGTACCACCTTGAGGACAAAAGTGACTAATCCCTATTACTCAAAAAATTATCTGAATGACAAGCGAGAGATGAAAATCAGTTTTGGGGTTGGGAGAATATGGTGTAACTTTCTTTTCTTTTTTTAAGGAAAGGAAGGTTCTCCAAATTTTATTCAAAATCTTCGTATAGCTTAGAAAAACCGCAAACCGCGATTACACAATCAAAATGATCATTATAAATACTAAAGAACAAACTAACACTCGAAAATATCGAGACAACACACAAAAAGGCAACAGACAAGAGAAACAACATAAAAAAAGAACATAACCACGCGGAAAAATAAATCACACGTCTCAAGATTACATTAAGTCTTGAGATTCTTGTTTCAGGGCTATGAAATTATGTTGAGGATGTAATCATATATAGGCGATAGGCTCTTTTTGAGAAACAAGGGATGAAAAGAAGTAGGAGACAAGAATTAAACATAACAACAGCAGGCTGTGCTTTTCTCGTTGCACTAGAGGAAACCTCAGCGATGGGAAGAGTGGTTTACCGTTTACTGGTTTGGTACACTTCAAAGCTCCGTTCCTTTCGTTGCGGCCGTTTACGGGATATAGCCGTCTGCTGACGCTACTTCGTGTATGCCTATTAGAAAGGGCACCCCTCTTATTACGGCCTTTTACTGAAGTGCAAAAATACAACAGTTTCCACTGCCGTTTTTAAATGCTGTGAAATTACTACAGTTTTCTTAACGAGAGAGAGAGAAAAAAAAAAACCTACCCCGCTGCAACAGTCTTGTTGAGGTCATCGATGCCATAGCCGGCTTCCTTGGAATCACAAAACACGCAGAGCTATCGATAGACGCGAGATAAGGCTTCGGCGCTGTCTTTCCAGGACTTTGCTCATGGACCTTAGACCATGGGACGCAACCGGCGCGTACAGCGTGGATTGTTACCAAAAGTATTTTGGTTGTTTCTGTATCTCCTAGGAGAACTATTAAATTGTCGACGCTTGGAAACTGTTATATCATAAAATCATCGTGGCGTCTTATTCCTAACATACTAGTGGTTTTTGTTAGCTAATAGACTCGTACGAGATTGTATTTGGAACCTCGGCGAAGATAGCACTCGCTCCGATAAGAATCTATGTTAAATGTTTGAAGTACGTACTTAGAAGTGACAGCATCATCAAAATCTGATCAATGTTTCAGTAGTATTGTCAATTACGTAACTCATCAAAGAAAATAACTACGGCTATGGTATTCATAATTGCCGGCGTGGTTGATAAAACTTAATCACCATGCCAAATATTTTCTAATAAAAATTAACAAGAATATACAGATCGATATATAACGGGACTCTGACCAAAATATAGTCTCAAAGGACCCCAAAGTACCTCAAAAAGCAAGGAGATAATATCCTAATGCTATAACATACAAGTAAATATCTTCAGATGACGAGCAAGACGTCCGACGTGATCATTATCCACTGTCTGATTCCAAGCTGAAAACCGTTCTGCTTTTTCTCGTCTTTCTGGAGGTGGATTTATATTACTAATTAAATATCTTAATCATGTTCTGTCTTGTTTTTGTTTGCTTTTTTTGGATCTTGCTTACTGACATCCAAACGCTACCTATACTGCTACAGAGACTCCTTTCATGGCAGCGAGCGATCGAGCAGATATAATTAGAGGGTGAATACAGATATATAAGATCCTCATATGATAGGCGCTACTTTGCAGGTCGACCTGCCTGAAAGCCAAGTATTCTTCATAGGCTTTGCGCAAGGAAGGATCCTCTATGCTTGAGGTCGCGTCGACCTACCTGGAAACCAAGTATTCTTTTTGACGACACCAATATTTCATATTACAAAGAAAAGATTGTGAAAACAGAAACATATACCTGTTTTGTGTCTCATTCAAAAGCTTTGTCTAGGCACCATGAAGAAGATTAGGTCCAGCATGGGAGATAAGAGCCTGTCTCGTTAGCCAAGGAGACTGCCTGTATACCACACAAGGATCCTGGACCTAGTGTGCGTTAACTCTTTTTGACGCACTGACTTCTAAATCATGGCTCTCTTTTCTATCATAGAATGAGCCACACAGATCCTCTCTTTTGCTTGTCTTTTGAAAGCATTAAGGACATGTCCGTGCCTTATAAAGCCCCTCGTGAGGCTGCAGGCAAGTCATCCTTGGCTACAAAACAAGGCTCTTTATCCTCATGTGAGACCTCTCTTCCTCTTAACTTGTGCTCAAATCTTCTTTCTCACCAATGGGCCGGATGCAAATAGAATGCTAGCTCTCGACTCTATTTATAGCTGGCCAATGAGCATTGTGCATTAGATTCAATCTGACATATAAATTAGCATCCCCATTAATTCTCATAATCCAATCATCTAGGCTCTTGTCGTGGAATATATTCGGGGATTTCATGGCCCAATGCTTGCCGCCCACATACAAATATGATAGCTATTGAATTGACAGTGATGATAGAATTGCAATCTCCCAAAAATGCTTGTCATCAATGACCCATAACTTGGCTCACATGTCAGACTGCTATTGCTCAGAGGGTCTAACCATTAGCATTTCCAAAGGGTCCTTGGAAATGGGTAAACGTCATTTTGTATTTGCATATCCTTTCTTCAAATTAATTACTTCTTGTTCATGGTTGCACTTCTCTGACCATTAGCCATTACTATTGGGGATACTCCCATGTCATTTTTTCGGTGTATCTTTCTGCAAATTACCTTCTGCATGTTCATGGTTGCACTTCTCTGTCCCATTCATGAGAACAGTGGATGAGAGAAGGGCTTTGACCAGGGGCGGAGGGAAGGGGGGGCGCGGGGGCAGCTGCCCCCCCTCAGTTCTAAAAAAAAAAAAATTTATGAGTATCCTTACATCCTACCCCTCCTTGATATTAATTCGTGCCCCCCTCCCTCCTATTTGTTTTTTTTTTTTGCATATTTGTCTTCAGTTATTAAAAAATATTGATATATTGAAATCTTATTTAAAAAATTTTTTTCGCATAATATTTAATATTTATTTTTAATCATATTATTTTAAAAAAATTTCATTTCTGCCCCCTATACACAACTTCTGGCTCCGCCACTGGCTTTGACCTTATAATTTGCAAAGGGTATCATGAGAATATATTTTGGTCAAGTTGGGTTAAAAGCCTGTTGACAGAAAGCCCTAGCTATCGAGATTGGAATTTGGATTGAGCCACCTCTAGCTTTTTCCTCCTTCGTGGCTTCGTTATTCGAATTCCAATATCAAGCCATGCACATACCCTCCCACTAACAATTACCACTAAGCCACATGGTTGATTAGTGTCTCCTAATTGGCCCATGCAGTGGTGGTCTCCATCCATGACTATGAGGCACGTGTCACTTTATGATTGTTGTACGAGTATTGATCTGAATTGTATGGTGGTCCTGATCCCTACTCATGTTGACCTCAAAGATGTAGAAGTTAGAACCTTGAAGCTACAGGGGGATTTCAACGTATAAAGCGTCGCGATGAGATGTCAAACATTTTCTACTTGATCAGATGCTTTTTCCAACTCTCATCTTTTTCTACTGTTTTCCAAGCTTGGACGGAATAAGAGGAGAAGTACATTGCGTGGAGCTATGGAATGGTTGACACGTGTCGAACATAATAATATATCTTCCTGCAAATTTCTGTGTCTTTCTTCTTCCATTGCAATTATATGATAGGCTATCAGTATATATATATATTAATGATTTAGAACAAATAATCCTTTTAAGTTGTCGTCATCTGATTCGTCCACATGTTCGAGACTTTTTTTTTTGGTAAGTTCGAGACTCGTATTCTATTTTTAAAGATAGATATTCCTTTACGGTTTCGCCTTCCAGTTGGTAATTTATTGGATGATAATTGAACGAATAGGGTTCTAGCTAGATGCCTTTATATCAAAACGGGAAGTATCCATTTAAACTTTCATGGGCTACCGCTCTGCTGTTGTTGGACTGGGCCATCTAGCTTAACGGAGATACCTCGTAACTAAAGGCTGACAAGTAGGCCTGTAAGTCCGATACTGCTTCCGGCGGAGCTTCGACTCCATTTCCGTCACCGGTTCTAGAAAAATAAGCTCCGCCTCTTCCAGGAACCGGAGTCGGAGGTCATTTTGGGCCACTAACGGAAGCGGAATTTTCCGCCGGTTCGACGAAAAATTCGGTTCCGGTGCCTTTTTTAATTTTTTCCCCTTGACTTAAAATGACGTCGTCCCATTTTAAATAGGACGACGTCGTTTACTTCTTTTTTTGGGAAAAAGAACAAAAACTTATGTAAAATTGCCCAGCCCTCCTGCGGCCTGCCTAATGTTCCCCTTCCCCTCCCCCAGTCCCCCCCCCAGCCGCAACCAGCCCTAATTTCCCTTTCCCCTCCCCCGACCCCGAGAAGATCAAGCATAAGAAGAAGAAGGTCAAGATCGTTGTGCTCCAGTTCTACAAGGTCGATGACTCTGGGAAGGTCCAGAGGCTCCGAAAGGAATGCTCCAATGCGGAGTGTGGCTCTGGGACTTTCATGGCAAACCATTTTGACAGGCACTACTGTGGCAAGTGTGGGTTGACCTATGTTTACCAGAAGGCTGGTGGTGATTAGAGGAAATAAAGTTTTGAGCTTTTGGTTCTTTTTTTCAATTTATGTTTCGCTATTTTTGAGCTGGTAATTTTTGCTCTTTAGAGGATCTGGAATATGGAGTTTTTGTCATTTTTACAACTGCATGTGATAATTTATATCAGCGTTGGATTTATGGTTATTTTGACTTGATGGAATTGAACATCTTGTTTACCTTTTTCTGAGTTCTGGTAATGTGTTTGATTAGAATTGGTCAGAGATGATTTCTTTCTAGTTAAGATATTTTTGCACTTAATGATCATCAGCTTGTTTGACATCATTAGATGCTTATTTTCATTTGTCGTATATGCTACGTGCTTAATCGTTTGGGATTGATGCTTTGAGTCAAGGTCTCAAGGATGTTGGTTGTGTGCAATCTTTTGGATTTCTGCTGCGATCATGTTTGAAGTTTTTGATCCATTTTGATATACAGGCAATTGCAATAGAGTCTTGAATATTTTGATGTTCTCAATTGAAAATGTTGAGTACTGAGTGGTGGGTGGGATTTCATTCTTGAATAAAGTATTGAATATTATGAACTGAAAATAGGGTTACCTCGTAAGTTTGTAACTTACTCCATTCTGTTAAGACAAAATTAGGTAGTCTTTCTGTTTGGGATTTTATAGGTGCATGATATGACCCAAAAAGTTGTCGGAATTCCGCTATTCGCTTCCGCTAAGTCTGCTAAGAGTCGAAAGCAGAAGCAGAGTCGATTTTGGTCATCCGCTAGTTAGCGGATGACCAAAATCGACTCTGCTTTAGCGGACCGGATGTCGGAATGTTAAATTCCGCTTCCGACTAGTCCGTTATTCACCCCTAGCTGCAAGGAAGGGCAAATAGACCTTCATCATATTGGAATTCAGCGATCTTCAGACTTCGAAGTCGGCTCAGAGCGACGTTGACTCGGTCTCGTCCAAACACAACCAACGCATCAACGAAATCAAAATTTTGATGAACTCTGGTGCTCTAACTGGTGGTGATGGGCTTGGTCGTGGACTCGTTGCTTGGTTTACTTCACAAGGATGTCACGATCAAACGTGTTGATTGATGATTGCAGTGGCTCAAGCCTTAAGGTGTTGTACCTCTGGCTAAGCTTGCATTTCAGGTTTAAGGAGATTAGGGAGAAAGCACTTTGCGAATTCTTAGGTCTCCATTATGGGATAGTTTTGCCAGCGTCAATCGGTGAAAGAAGGGGTATTTGAAATCGAGCATTTTGTAAGTTTATGGGTACTACAAGTGGGTTTGCGAAGTAGACGCCTTGTCTTGCTCTTCAAGCTCTAAGCTCTATTGAAGAAAGTGCCGAATCAATCGGTTCAGAGTGACATGTTAGAAAATATAATTCAAATAATAAATTTTTTATCTTCATGTGAGCTTAAATTTTTGGAATGAGTGATAGATTCACATAGTATCAAAATTAATGTTCTGAGTTCAAGGTCTGACTCCGTATTTTATCTCATTTTCAAAAAAATATTGCACGTATTGAATCTTCCAATTAAATGAGAGTCTGATTCATACGTAAAGAAGAGAATTAGAGAATATAATTCAAAAAATAAAATTTTTATCTTCTTATCCCTTTAAACTTTTACAGTGAATGAATTATTCACATTATTACTCCACTTTTGAATATTTGTCAGTTGTATCTATTTTCGATAAATTTATCCGTTTTCTGAAATTAAGCAAACTATTGTAGTGGACAACGCATTTAATTCAATTCAGTAAGCGCAGCAGGTTCGGAGACTTCTGTGTCGAAAGAAGATGCAATTGGGTGTGAGGATTGAAGCTTAAAATTCTCTACTGTCAAAAGACAGGAGGGATCGAGTGCTTGAAAATTAATTGCGACTGCGTGCCAATGGCATTAAGTTTGATGTTGCTGCGGACGTTAGACTCGTTTGTGAATTGGCTATTAAGTTAGATACTTAACACGTTAGCACTCTGACGCATTGACTTTTAACTATCAATATTATATATTTTTTTTATTAATTTTCAGATAATTATATTTCTAAATTTGATGAATTGACAATAATATATTTAATATATTCAAAATGAGTTAAAAATATTATCATTATTTTAGTCTAAATTTTGATAGATGGTGCAAAATGTCTAATATTGCTAGCTAACTGGTTCAATGTTTCAAACATAATAATTTATGGTGTAAAATGTAAAACTCATGATAGTTTGTAGGTCAAAAATTATATTTTTTTTTTGCCAAGTAAGGCAAAAAACAAATCAAATTGTCAATAAAATACACTAAACAATCGGGCGATGATCTCGTGGACCGACATGATGAAAGGGGTCTCAATCATGAAAACACAAATTTAAAATGAAAGAAGCCTAAACAAAACGGAAGGGGAAAGAATAAAAAATCTATAAAAAAAAATCATAATATTGGGAGAAACAGTAGACAAGGGAAAAGTTTAAGAGATTTAAGATGATTTGGCCTCAAACTTAAAGGTAGTTAACAAATCTACGATTCATATCTTTTAACTCTCTCTTATGTTAAGTGCCAAGTGCGTCTTATATACGCCACTAACACTTACACCCACGCATTGCATGTTACTACAATAAATGCGCGTAAAAGTTCATTATTAATAAATGATTTTCCTGTGGGACTCTTCCCCGTAAAAAATTTCCCATGGACAAAAATACTAGTTATAAAGAAGCATTTTGTACGGGCAATCATTATATTATATTAATTATAAAGAAGCATTTTGTACGGGCACATAATTATATTAGTGGTCAAAGTTTAGACAGTTTTTTTTTCTTCTTTACTAAGCCAACGTATAGACTGTTATTCGTACGCAAGAAAATATTAAAATCGGTGAGGAAAAAGAAAGTTAGGACGGTGGAGGTATCTGTTTAGCTGGGTAGGAGGAAATGTCACGGATGACGACGACCGACCTAGAGAGTAGGGCTGAAAAATCGGAATGCGGTCAGGACCCGGTCCTAGTATATTAAGGGACCGGATCAGTTTTTATTTTTTTTATTTAAAAAAAAAAATTCTAATTTTTTTTAGGTTAATTTAAAGGGAAAAATGCATATAAAATGTTAAGTTTTAGTTTAGATTAAAATTAAACGTTTTAAGTTTATAATTTGTATTAAAAATTATAATTTTTTTTTTAATAAATGTGGTCCGATCCGGACCGCATTTATTAAAAAAAGGATCAAACCGGACCGCATTTTAAAAATTAGGACCGAACCGGACAACAAATCCGATCTAATTTTTTGATCCGATCCTGTTCGCGATCCAATTGTGTTCAACCCTGTTAGAGAGCCGCAAATCGGCTTCTCTTTTCATTATTACACTACACTGAAAAGGTCGATTTGCTGTTCATCTCTCAATGTCCTACACGTGTGATTTGCGTTTCCTCATCCCCCCACCCTCTCTCATTACGTTTCTGGAAATTGAAGTCTCCATTCTTCAGAGACCAATACCGAATGTTAGCCAATCCTAGACGTTTATTTGTCCACTTATATGGAGTACTATTCTACCACAGATCTATTATTAACCCACGACTATTAATTAAGTTGAATCTCACTGGCATGCGCGCGTGTGTTTTTGTTTCCTGTGTATTTTTAAAGACTTGAACAAATAAAAAAGTTCCCTAAATTTTTAATTCACTCCAATCAAAGCTCCTATCATTATTGATTCCAACTAACCTAATAAAAGCGATCATGACCGAAACGGTAAGGACGAGAATTAATAACACACCGAGAAAACCCAAAAGCGCCCGATATATCGGTCACGAGTGCTGGCCACGATGGAGCGTCGTCGCGCGTTAGCGCAGCTCTCCGTAGTAATTAATATTTTCGAAGATTAAAATTATTACTCGACCCATTCGGTGGAGAAGATGCGCTGAGCTAATATGCCAGGTCACCAAAAAGGTCAAAAGATATTTTGCAAAATGGGCTCCATCTTTCCCAATATATCACTCCCCCAAAAAGCTGAAATTTGTCCTTTTAAACGCAATTTTATAAGAGTAGAAAAACGATACTCCCTTGTCATTTCCAGCTTCAAGCCTCAAGCAAAGCTTGGAGGGTCTTCGAAATTAGGGTTTCTTCAAACAGATTGGTTTGAAAATGGGGAGTCCTGGATCGAGAGACGGAGGGACCGTGGCGTGCGATTTCTGCAGTGATCAAGTTGCTGTACTGTACTGTAGAGCTGACTCGGCCAAGCTGTGCTTGTTCTGCGACCAGCACGTGCACTCGGCGAACCTGCTGTCCCGGAAGCACCAAAGGTCGCAGATCTGTGATAATTGCAGCTCGGAGCCGGTCTCGGTACGGTGCGCCACGGACAACCTGGTGCTGTGTCAGGAGTGCGATTGGGATGCGCACGGTAGCTGCTCCGTGTCGGCCTCGCACGATCGAATCCCAGTCGAAGGGTTCTCGGGGTGCCCCACGGCTCTCGAGCTCGCTTCCCTCTGGAGCATCGATCTCGAGGACAAGAAGGTAAGTATCTCCACGCCGTTGATTCAGAACTGGACGAGTGCTGCCGTTGACGACACGTCCTCGTGGATGTATGACAAATCCGGCGTCGGGGTAGTATGTCTTCAAGAGCTGATTGTACCGAGTGAGAACGCGACGTTCGGCGCGAATGGTGGGGATATCGTGACGGTGTCGAGGAGAGAGAGCGGCCTGAGCTGTGGGAAGCGGAGGCAGGTGATGCATAAGCAACTGGTAGAGCTTTTCAAGAGGGATTTGGAGGAGTCGTCGCCGAAGAGGAGTGATGGTTGGCAGGGAATAAGTGTAGAGGGGCTAGTGGATTTGGGAAATGGTGATGATGGTGGGGTCGATGGGTTTGTGGGTGCGACGGCCGTCGCTCAACAACAACAAACGCCGCTTACGGCTTTGCTTATGATGGATTCGAAGGACAGCGATCGCATTGTGAATGGAGATTTGTTATGGGACACTAATCCTAGCGGTCAGAGCACCCAGGTAATAATTAACGTTTCTAATCATTCAATTATGTACTGAGTTTTTGTTCAAAGTTGTGTAAACACGTTTAAGTATACATAGATTTTCTGTACAGAAAATTAGTTCTTCGAAGGTTATGGGACTTTGGTGGCGAACCAATTTGTCTCGTAGCAAGAGTGCTGTAAAATGCATCGGTGGTTATACGAGTTACGGAATCTTGCGGTGGCCTTTTTTTTTCGAGTTAAATCCGACATTTCACTAAGCTGGGTCTTCAATTTCTTTTTGAAACTTTTGTTTACTTCTTTTCGTGAGGTACTCACAAATTATCATGGCATGAAACATGGGGAAATTGAAACCGTTCACCCACAGTGCCTACTCTAAGTGGTTGTTCCCTTGCAGATATGGGATTTTAATCTTGGACGATCTAGGAGCCATGAAGAAAAGGGTACTCTGGAAGTTGCCTTTGGTGCAAATGATGCAGGATTTATGATAACAAATTTTGGTGAACTAATGAAAGAAACATCTTTGACTGATACAAAATTGTTAGGAGATTTGTACCAGATGAATTGCCATATTGCACATGAGAATATGGCTTACAATGTAAGTCCTTTCTGACTGCTTTATTACTTGAGTTGTATTTTTGAATTGAACATTGTGTCTGGAGCATGATATTACCCTCCTGTATGTCATTTTGTAATCTCTATGTCCTTGTGTGTTCATCTTTCTTGGCACCATCTACCATGCAGTTGCTGTGGTTATAAGATGTTGGTTTTTAGAAAATGGTGGTACCTTATGGTGTAATGTGACTCAGAAAAAAAAAGTGCGGCTCATATCTGTCCAATCTAGAAGCTTTATTATCTGTGTTATAGTTCATCAATTTTCTAAAGACCTTAGGGATCATGTACTTCTTAGCGACTAGAATAGCCAGTGACTTTTAAGTTGTCTGAAATCCATTGTATCGAGGGCTAGAACTGGAAAACAGCTGAATTTGGATAGGAAGTTAGATTTGGATGATATGGAGCAATGCTCTGGGATTGGGGTTTGTAGTCTTCCCAGTCCCACTTTCCTGTTAAGCGATGTGCATGAGCGACATCTAAGAGTCTTCCTTGTTTGGGTACATTCCATTGAGTGTCCGTGGAAAGGGCTATAATCCAGTTTCACAGTAAGAGGGAGGAACTGGCTGACCAATTTTATATCGAATGGCTCAGATCATCTTTATGTTCCATGTGAAGACATATTAGTGTTTTGTATGAATGAACAATTTGAGTTTTGGGAATGAAAGGTAGCATGTTTCAAGTCTATTTAGGCGGTTTATTGATGGCATTACACATTTGGCAGATACGAAGGTTGGGGGGAAGAACAGGGCTTGGTAGATTGATTGGTAAAGCTAAATTAAATTGAACCACATTTTAATATGTCATGGTATAGCTTACTTCTTTGTCTGCACAATGCCTCGTGCCATCCTAGGGCAAGGGGCCTGTCCAGAGGATTGACAGGTTCTTGCTTGGATATGCAGAATAATTCAAATCACCCAACAGCCAGCCAGGGGCCAGAAACATCCGAGAGCAATAACTTGAATATAGGAAGACCATCTTCTGGTTCAGCATTTGGTAAAGCAGGAGGTTCTGGTGCTTCTAAAGGTGTCCAGTTTGCGGAACAATCTTTTCTCGTCAGAGGTGACAATGTAGGAACAACGGCAACAACTAAGGGTGACATGGAGCTACTGGCACAGAACAGAGGCAATGCCATGCAACGTTACATGGAGAAAAAGAAAACACGAAGGTATGGTCTCATCTGGTTATTTCCTCCCCTTTTTCGCTAGTATTCCTCAGATTTGGGTATTTGCTAAATGTTTACACCACCTGATGGACAGATATGATAAGCACATACGGTACGAGTCAAGGAAAGCAAGAGCTGATACCAGGAAGCGAGTCAAGGGTCGATTTGTGAAGGCTAGTGAATCTTCTGAGGGTTAAATCCAAGCTGAGATCAGCATCACCTTGCTCACTGTCTGTAAATATGCCTCATATTCATCCCAAAGTAAATGTATAATTCTGCAGTCCGTTCGTCCGCATTAACAATTATTTGTTTGCCTGCACTCTCTCTCCTGCTGTCCCCCCGCAAACTCATGGGATGCACATGCATAAATTCCCCCCCCCCCCCCCTTTTCTTTCCATCCAGCCACAACCGACAAAAGCCATGTTTAGTGTTCTTGTTTTCTTGTAGTGGTCTAGGAGAGTATTGTATAGGGTCTAAAAGTCGAAAGGGCAAGGGAACAGCCAACAGGGAAGGTGGTAGCAGGTTGGTGATCCATTAGGTTTAATGGGCTGGGAACGGTGAAGGTTTAGCTGAGAATCTAGTCATTCTGCTGTCTACGAGTTAAACGTTTTCTGTTTCTCATCTCCTAAACAGGAAAGGGAAATAACTTCATTTCCAAACAAACAATATTTAGACCCGAGACAGTACACAATATTTATATACAGCTTTTTAGAGAAGGTGTGAAATAGACAATGAAATTCATATATCTCTAGAGATTCAATATGTTCTCAATGGCATTAACAAGAAAGATACTGCCAGATCAGTAGCAGTTATGATGCTCTGTAAAAATAAACCATTTAACCTTTCATAAGAATTAAACCATTTAGATACCAGATATCTAATCTAATACTTGTATACCTTTAGTTAGTCTTCAGTCTTTTTTCAAGATAAACAACTAAATGAAAAAGTCACAATCACAACCTTTACTCACAATATGTTGATGAAGAGAAATCTCTCTTGAAGACTTCTTCAAAAGAGAAAAACTCTCCGAGTCCACGGTCTGAAAATTGAAATCACTAGAAACTGCATTCGGTTACAAGGTGATCGATAGATACTCCAATCCCAATGGCTAATCTATAACACCCAAACTTTACCCAAACTACCAAGTTTGGATCTGCAACATGTAGGGGACAAGGAACTCCTCACCCATTCATATTCACGATCCTTTCAACAAAACCAACCTCTCAACATGAACTCATGTAGTCAATTTCTTCAACGCTGTTCCTTCAGCTTCACGAACACCAACAGATCTGGTTGTTCAACACAATCTCGTGATTGTGGTCCAGTGATCAATCAAGAGGACACTTAAAACTCAGATCAGCACTTTCAGTATCTTGTCCTCACAAAGTTTCTCAAAAACAGAGGGTAAAAGGCTTAGAGAAGGGGTTCTTGGAATTAGGCTATTTTTCGCTGTAGATTTTGGAACCTCTCAACATGAACTCGTGTAGTTAATTTCTTTAATGTTGGAACCTTCAGCTTCACAAACACCAGCAGATCTGGTCGTTCAACACAATTCGTGATTATAGGTCAGTGATCAATCAAGAGGACACTTAGAAATAGAGGGTAAAAGGCTTAGAAAGGGGCTCTTGGAATTAGGCTATTTTTCTCTGTAGATTTTGGAATTTTAAAGTTCTAGATAGTTAAAAGACGTTTGTGAAAAATTTATAAATGAGAGAGGAGAAAGGTTCTAGAAGTTTCCCGAATTGAGGCGAGTAAATGAAAGTTTACCCAGTGAACTTCACTTGAACTCCAGTCAAACTCCACGTAGTAATCTCACACTTTCAGACTTCAACATCTTCAAAGAAACTTCTTTAACTTTCAATCTCAGGAAAGTTCTAAATACTTTGAATACGAACCATGCCAAAACTAAACATATACAATTATGAATATTTTGTCGACTGTTTTTAAGATCGTGTAAGATCATCTGACCATACGAGCCTGCAATATTGGTGTATCAATTACATTGCATAAACTAGAATGAATGAATGAATGAATGAAAAGGGTTTAAAAGACGAGAAAGGACTGAAAATAGTCAATAAAAACGAGGCAGATTTGTAAACTTCAAAAGATTTGGGCATGCATTTAATAATTTTCGTGTGAACGACTTTTTGTTGTTTGGACTTTATAATGCCTTGTCCAATTCATCCCTGGTGAAGCAGCCAATCGAGCAAGTTCGTCTTTTTTACTCGATTAAAAACTCATCCCCCTGCTCACTTATATACTAATCCATTGTCAAGCAAGTTTACATGTGGAGAAGCTACCTGCCATTATCTACATTTTCATCGCTTTGGCTTCTTGTCTGGTACGTGCACCATGGTTTCCCGAATCTTAGTTTATTCCCTACTTGCACTCGCCGTTGCATCAGTAGATGGCAATTCAGAAGGTACGGAATCTCTCTCTTTCTATCTTCCCAGCTTTATGCGAATTGGGAGATTGTCTTTGTTGGCGAGAAGTCCATGCCCCCCAAAAGTCTTGATTTGCGGCTGCCACAAATGTCAAGATTTGTGAGCCGCAAATCAAGCTAGCCTTCACGCTTGGTTTCAGCTGCATCGACAGGGATTTAATTGCACCGAAGAGAGAAGATTTGCAAGCCGCAAATCTTGAAGATTGTTTCCTCATTCTCGATAGTTTTGCTCTATAAATACAAGCTCTTGTAAGTGAGTTCCGGGTGACTCTCAGTGAAAGAGCACCTGTGTGTGAGAGGTGCGAATTGCAGCGAGGGAGTTGAGAGAGTGGAGAAAATTGTTGTCGTGAGAGTTGAGAGTTGTAAAATTTGGTTTGTTGAAATCAAAGTTTCTCTCCTCTGTGGACGTAGGCATATTGCCGAACCACGTTAAATTTTGGTCTCCTTGTGTTTGTTATTTTTGTTCTGTGCTCAACAAGTGGTATCAGAGCTAGTACATTCGGTCGAGGTCCTATCTGAGTTCATATCCAATTTTGGACCTGTCTCGAGATTCCTCTCGAAGAGACGAGCACAACCGAACAAACCGGAGGTCAAACCGCCACGGCACGCGCCCACACACGCCCCTAGAGGTTTCCGCGCGTCTGACCACTCTCCTCACGCGCTTACACGCGCCGCCAGTCGCCGGAAAGACGTTGCACGCGCCTTCACGCGCTCCAACAGTCGGTTACTCGCTGACAACGCGCGGCACGCGCCAAACCGGATCTTGGATCGGTTCGGGCCGTACAACCGGGTCGGTTCGTGACCGGGTCTTCCGGTTCAACTCGCCGAGTCAGTCGAGTTTTGTCCAAGTTACCGAGTCAACTCACCGAGTTAACGGTAACGGCAACCGTTAACGTCGGCGGCATCTCAGGTGGATATTCCGTTAAAGTTAACGGAATATTCTGTTTCTGGAGGGAATATTCCAGTTTCGAGTTTTATCCATTTTGGGCCCAATTTTTGTCCTTTTTGGGCCGGACCGGACCTGTTCCTAGCTATTTTGACCGTTCCGGACGCAACGGTGGGCTCCGTTTTGCTAGATTCAACTCCGAATGTAGAGCAACAAGCCATTTGAGCTAGTGTTGAAGGCGGAATCCATGGAGGATTCAAGTTCTAGTGCAATGATAAAGCTTACGGCGACCAACTACACCATCTGGAGACCCCGGATGGAAGATCTTCTAAATTGCAAGGATTTGTTCGATCCAATAGAAGAGAAAGGAATAAAAGCAGACGCGATGCCGAAAAAAGATTGGAAAAAATCGAATAAGAAAACTATTGGTCAGATCAGACAATGGATCGACCATAGTGTATTTCATCATGTTGCACAGGAGACAGACGCTTATACTCTATGGCAAAAGCTGGAGAACATGTACCAGGCCAAGACCGCTCGAAATAAGGCTCTCTTAATGAGACGCCTTGTAAACTTGAAGTTGAAGAGCGGCACCTCTGTTGCTGAGCACACCAGTGAGTTTCAGAACCTGGTGAACCAACTTTCAACCGTAGCGTTGAATCTTGGCGATGAAGAACAAGCTCTACTGTTTCTCAGTTCGCTACCAGATAGTTGGGAGACGTTGGTGGTTTCCCTCAGCAATTCGGCTCCAGACGGCAAACTTACCATGTCGATGGTAAATGATGCCTTGTTTAATGAGGAAGCCAGAAGAAAAGAGGCTGTTATGGACCAGTCAGATGCATTTGTTGCAGAAGGAATGCATCAAAGTGGTAGATGGAGAAGTAGAGGCAGAGGTCGAAACAGAGGTAGATCCCAGAATTCAGGCAGTGATCAAAAGGACAAGGTCAAATGTTTCTTTTGTGGCATCGAAGGTCACATGAAGAAAAACTGCTGGAAGCTACATCGGGAGCAAGGTCAGTCCAGCAACAAGGAAGATGGAGAAGCTTTAGTCCATCTTCCTGGAGATTGTGCATGATACTGCAGGAGATGGTTCGGTGTTGAGTAGAGGTTACTGTCACCTCCTCCACCAGAGACTGCAGGAGACGATGATGTGTTGAGTAGAGGGTGGATCACCTCCTCCACCGGACACTGCTGCAGATGCAGAGAGAGTGTTGAGTAGAAGGCGTTGTCACCTCCTCCACTAGACATTGCAGCACATGCAGAGGGTGTTGAGTAGAAGGCGTTGTCACCTCCTCCACCAGATATTGTTGTAGATGAGAGAGTGTTGAGCATAGGGGTGCAGCTACCCGCTCCACTAGAGGCTGCAGAAGAGGGTGTTGAGCAGGGGGAGACGTACCCTCTCCACCAAAGGTTGCAAAAATGAGTGTCGAGTAGAAGGAGTCATCTGCTCCACTAGAAGCTGTATGATCATCACTGTGATCCAGTGAGAATGAACTTCCTCTGATTGACGATCGTCCACGGAGAGAGGATTGTCACTGATCCCGTCGAAGAGATTTTCGGAATTAGATTATAGTCTTCTTATTGATTATAGGGGAGCAACATAGATTTTTTGAAGTCAGAACTCAAAGAGATATTGATTCAAGAGATGCAAGATGCCTTGCACAGGTGATGCAAGATGAGAAGATTCCCTTGCACAGGAGTTGCAAGATGAAAAGATTCCCTTGCAGAAGAATCAAATGTATGAGTTGGTGAGACTTCCAAAGAGAGAGCACTGAAGGTTTCAGCTGACATGTTGTCGTAGGTGGAGCTATGTGGGACATAGCTGGGATGAACACCTCCAACTGAAGATGTCAGGATATATTCTCCTTTTGTGTGGCATGGAGGGGGAAAATTGTTGGCGAGAAGTCCATGCCCCCCAAAAGTCTTGATTTGCGGCTTCCACAAATGTCAAGATTTGTGAGCCGCAAATCAAGCTAGCCTTCACGCTTGGTTTCAGCTGCATCGACAGGGATTTAATTGCACCGAAGAGAGAAGATTTGCAAGCCGCAAATCTTGAAGATTGTTTCCTCATTCTCGATAGTTTTGCTCTATAAATACAAGCTCTTGTAAGTGAGTTCCGGGTGACTCTCAGTGAAAGAGCACCTGTGTGTGAGAGGTGCGAATTGCAGTGAGGGAGTTGAGAGAGTGGAGAAAATTGCTATCGTGAGAGTTGAAAGTTGAGAGTTGTAAAATTTGGTTTGTTGAAATCAAAGTTTCTCTCCTCTGTGGACGTAAGCATATTGCCGAACCACGTTAAATTTTGGTCTCCTTGTGTTTGTTATTTTTGTTCTGTGCTCAACAGTCTCAAATAATATCACAAGAACAGGTTGAATTGAATCATTAAAAGTAGTTAACACTGAGGCCCGCTTATCGCCTATATGAATGGAAACGTTCAGTAATCGTTTTCCTCAAACAGTGGATGCTCTTCATGCCTGGAAAACCACGTTGGCGGACCCTTACAATGCCCTTCAGAGCTGGGACCCGACGTCGGTCAATCCATGCACCTGGTATCACATTACTTGCAACAGCGATTACAGCGGCCTCGTGAGGGTGTAAGCTTCTTCTCTTTCAACGAACTTTTTGCATTTTCATCAACTAACTTTTTTTTTTCTTTTCCTAAGCCATTTTCATCAATTAGCTTAGTTTTTCACTTTTCCTGCTTAAATAAGGCAGTTTCTTCACTGAATTTGATTTCTTTAACAATTGAAGGGACCTTGGAAATGCCAGCTTTCGGAAAATCTTCAATATTTGTAAGATCATTTTCGCTTCTGCAGCTCTTGTAGATTGAGTAACAAGATGGAAAGTGTTTCCTCGAGAAAAAAGTGGAAAAATAATTTAATTTTGTAAGTTTTAGTAACCCTTTTGCGAGAATAGTTCGAAGGGAAAACAAAAATAGTTCGAATTTTGTCGTGATGATAAATAACTCTGTTAAAGATGCTGGGGAGATTCGAACCATATTGGATGATCACTTGTGTATCACTATAGCGCCACCTGACTGAACACCCAATTCTAATGTTATAGCTAATTTGCTAATGGTCATTTTTTCCCATGGGTTGTAGGATTTGCAGTTAGTGAAATAATACAAGATCCAAGATTCCAAGGCTCAGAAGTAAAGGGCCTGGTGGATGCAATTACCTGCACGCAACCGTGCAGCTTTAGCACATAATTAAAGAGTTGCTTAAATAAATCTACACGTACATGTGTTGCTTAAATAAATCTCCCACCTGCTTTATAGCTCTTATGATGGCTATAATATATATGCTTTGTATTTATCTCTCACCTGCTTTGTGTTCTTTTTTTTTTCCGCTTCCTGTTTCTCTCTCTAGTTCTTTGCAAGGCCCTCCTCGAAAACATAGGAGGTTGATATCATTGGCATGGGCTTAACTTCTACTGGGTGAAAATTAGTCTAAGAGCCTAAGCCCAAAAGTTATGGACCGGACGTTGGTACTTCTCTAACAAACCCTGTTAATTTATTGACAGGCTGCAATTTTTCCTTTAGGTGTTTTTTTTGTTCTTTTTTGACTATCCACACCAGCTATGACTGGAGCAGGCCCGCAGTGAGTAGCTAAACGTTAACTTGCTTTCCTCATCCGATCCACATAATGTATGTGGTGCGTTCCAGTATATATGATTGAGACACATACTGGAACCACCATTGATTGAGGACATATCTTTTAAAAGGGAATTGGAGGGCCCCAGACAACTAGCTAACCAAGCAAAGTTACTTTGGGTGAAGCTTTATGAGAGAACAAAAAATTGCATTTGACTGTGGAGGGAAAGGCACTGGGATGTTGGTTGCCCTTATCGTTAAATACATTGGCCTAGTTTTGATTATTTAAATCAAAAGATCCTTTTGACCCTTGTGCTACCTTTTTACATACTTATCATGGGCGATGTTGAGCCAAAGCAGACCTTACCCAATCAAACACCTTTCCAGGGGTTTGAATTTCGCCTCTGCTGGATTCCTCTGTGTAAATTAAGCTGTCTCCTTGTTTTTTTTTTTGGGGGGGGGGGGGGGAGGGGTGGGGTGAATTTTTCTTGAAGGGAACCCTATCATCCACTTCAAGCTGTCTGGTGGTGGCAAGAAATAAGGAACTCTTTGATCAGCAAGGGTGTATGGAAATACGAGTCTAGATGAATTGATCTGGTCTGGAACAGGAATCTGCCATGTCTAAATTCAAGCGGTTGAGATCCTTTGAACCCCTTGTGACCTTGTCTTTAGATCAATTGATTCTTATGGCCTTTTTAGTTGGTGTCCAGGAAAATGCTTTGAAAGGTCAATG
This sequence comes from Myrica gale, assembly GCA_963930655.1. Lineage (NCBI taxonomy): Eukaryota > Viridiplantae > Streptophyta > Magnoliopsida > Fagales > Myricaceae > Myrica > Myrica gale. The sequence goes on along the minus strand of OZ005606.1, from coordinate 5,927,602 downwards.
GTCAACCATCCAGTTCCCTTTACGTTCAAAAGGATGGGGATGGGACATTGGAGAAATTCGTGAGGTAGTAATTATACACTCAATGGTCCGTATAGAAAGCTTTTTCTCTTTGAACAGAGTCGTGGAAGAAGATGGAGCTTTTGAGTGTTTCTTCCACCTTTTGTCCAAATTTCTAACCATGAATTGAAAGTAAATGAGAAGGGAGCTTTTAGTGGTTTGGTTTGGGTGAGTCCAAGTCACTTCTTTTAAGGAGACGAAGTTGATCATTAACATCTGTCCACAGGATTTTATACAAAGGTGCTCTTGAGGAGTCCCCCCACTTCCGCTAGAAAGCCAAACGTGTCCATGGTGCACATCAGCTAACCCAAAAAAAGGCCATGAGGGACGAACAAGTCAAAAACTTATGACATGGACCCCCAACCATTACTACTATATATACATTAAAAGACGAGCCGTCTCACATGCCAGCAATTGCCCGGGTCCTCTTTCTTTCCATCTACTCATGGGTATGATCATTCATTAGCTACTGCAGTCTGCATTAAGAAAAAGTTAGGGTCACTATAAGTTTAAAATTGAAAAAGGGTTGATCTTCGTTGCCATCCTTCTAAGGGGTTAAAGAGATGAAGATAAAAAACAAAGAACAATTTTTTGGCACAAAAAATTTACTCCATACTATGGTGACAATGTTATTTTGGGTAGCATTTTTTTGTTAGTAGATGGGTTTTTTTTTTTCTCATCGGTATGGGTGGATTTCTCCATCTTCTTGTGGACTTTATTGTCCCTAATGAGCTTTTCAGTGTCCAACTGCACCGCTCTTTCTATCCAACATGGAACATTTGGTACTCTTTTGAGTATTGTTAGTCTTGTTTAGCAATCTAGTATGCTTAGATCAATAGTTGTTCTTATTGTTTATTTTGTACTATGATTTCTAATCCAATGAAAGTCTATCAACATTATTATATATATATATATTATTTTAAGATCCAAACTATTAATTTTGTTTGCGAAATTTATCAATATGCACATTAGTTGTTTTTCGAGAGATCAAGGACAATTTTTTTTTATACATTAAGCTGACCTCTCCCCTCTCTCTCTCTCTCTTGATCCAGCTGAATTGGGTATTTGGGTTGACTTGTTGAAGCTCCTCTTTTGCTGCTTTAAAATCGAGCCTCTCAATACCGAATCCGCCTAATATTTCTTTACGTCAATAACCAGTACGGGAATAACGCTAATGGGACATAATAAACTAAATGTTTGTCCGACCATCGCGAATTTCCAAGCTACATTATTCCTAATGCCTATGCAATTTTGTCTTTGCCTATTAGAAGCTCTTCTACTATCTAATTGTAAAACTCCATTTCAGAGAAATTTTTTTTATAAAATTCCAAAGAAAAAGGAAAATGCTAGAAGGTTGAATTTGATAGTAGAAATAATTGAATATAATGCAATCTGCAAAAGTAGGCAAGTGTCAGTTCACAGATGCCTGAGTCTCGAAATTATTCTGGCCTATCCATTTTGTCTCCGACATGGTTCAAAAGATCTTTGGACCCTTAAAAAGAGTTGAAAGGATATTGTCTGGATTCTCCCACCCATATTGTTGCCCTTTCCATCTTCCAATGCAGGCATGCAAGCGACCCCCCCCCCCCCCTCCCCCGTATAATATATTGTATGCGGACGGCATCTTAAATAAAAGAACCGAAACAAAGATGTTCTGCCTCTTTCACCACTAAACAGACCAGAGCTTTGGTTCCTCCAACTCTACAGAGAAAAATAGGCCAAACGATCGAGAACTATTCGAAAATTTTCCACCTCCAATATGATTGACTCGTAATAGAAAAAAATGAAGGGCAAAGTTCCTATTTGGCTTCACTTCTATAACGAGACTAACCAGCTTAAACCAGTAATAAGTAAAACAAAATGAGCAAGTGAGAATGCAAAAACTAAACGAAACTCTCGTGCTCATGATCTCTGAACAACTTTGTTCCAGTGGATTATGGTAGCTAATATGCCTAACCTCCTGCTATTCAGAAGTTAAGGGAGATGTTAGAAATCAAAATTTAGTCATCAGTTCGCTCGAGGAAAGAAGCTTGTGATCGATGTGTAGTGGAGTACACTATATTTAAAAAAAAAAAAAGTAGTGTACACTATCTTTGACATACTGCTACCATTCACAAAGAAAAAAAAAAGATACTGCTACCATTCTGATGGGTTACATCAAGGAGTATTAAACATATAAGTATTTTGTCGTATAGCACTGCCATTAAAAATTTTAGTTAATGATTAAAAAAATTTAGTAAAATTTTGTGTTGGTATTAAAAAAAGAAAGTGTGGTATTAAAATCGGTGAATGAGTGATAAAAAAAGGTAAAAGTAATAAAATTTTATTAAAATAAATCAAATAAAGTTCCCTGTGGACATACAATATCCCCCCTCCCCCTTTGAGTTCAACTTTAACCACAATACAAACAAAATGAAAATAGGAATAGTGGGGAACTGGGAATCGTTGTTTTGGTTTGGCTAAACAACTAGCAGTCCTTTTATGGGCTCTATAAATTCTCACAACAAAGTTCAGATTTCATGCTTCCTTGCTTAGCAGAAAGAGGCAAGTGTCTCTCTCTCTCTCTCTCTCAGAAACAGATACAGTATTCATAAGCATCTTGACTTTGAACTCCCCTTTGAGGCTCTCAAGTTCTAGCCACAGCTTTCAAGATTTGCTGATGAAGATCTGCGCTATGTTTCATCTTCTTGCTGCTGTTCTTCTTTTACCAATCCTTTTAGCGCCTTCGAATGCGAACTTGGAAGGTAGAAAAAGAATCTTTCATCGGCGTATACTTGCGGAATGATTTATATTCAGCACACTTTCTTGCCTATTTCTGTGCAATGATATTGTTAGTAGTCTTTATGGCTTTAAATCAACAGGGGATGCTCTGTACGCATTGAGGAGAGCTGTGAAGGATCCAAATGGTGTTCTGGAAAGCTGGGATCCTACCTTAGTGGATCCCTGCACTTGGTTCCACGTTACTTGCGACAGTGACAATCGGGTTACCCGACTGTAAATCCTATATTCCCTTAGCTTTCTGTTTTTTTTTTTTTCCCATTTCGTTTCCTCTTTTTTTAGTCTTTGATGTTTTTCTGTAGCTTGTGATTATTGCTTTAGAAGTCCGGCCGTCAAGTTGTTTTGAGTTTCGGAAACTTGTCTGAAATTTTTTATCTATCATAACCTCTTTGCCTGCAAAGCAACTATGTTATGTAGATAAATATGAGCTGAAATGAGGAAACATCATCGAAATTTACTTTTCTTATGGTCATGGATGAATCGCTCCCCTTCTCTTGTGGCTCGTTGGCTCACCCGTTAAACTATGAAATAGAGCCAGTTTTTGCTCTATACTCTTTCGGAGCATGAAAGTATAATAAATTTTGAAAGAGACGACATGGTTTTTGTGTCAATAGTAGAAGAGGAATTCAGAAGTGAAACTCTTATGTAACTTTTTCCAACTCAGGTTAATTAGAATTATGCTCATTGGGAAATTCGAATAAATATTTATGTTGCTTGTAGGGGTTAAATCATGATATTATGATCTCTGATCCTTAACTATAGTCTATAGAGTTTAAGTGGGTTATTATATCTGCAGTGACATCGGAAATGCAAAGCTGTCAGGCAGTCTGGTTCCCGAGTTGGGGAAGCTCGAGCGTCTTCAGTATCTGTAAGTACTTCTGTTATTTTATTCAATGAAAATATGATATATAGTTCTGGCCAAAGCAAAATGTTTACATGCAAGTTGCTGGAAAACAGAGAAAAACCATTTTCAAGGATAATGTTTGCGAAGGTTCTCTTGGCAACATCAATGAATAAAAACCAAACAAGAAAAAATTGTGCAGACAGAATTTTGTATTCGGCAAGACTGGTGTTAACTAATGGTGCATACAAACAAAAATTATCCAATGTAGAAGAGACCTGCGAGATCTTTCATAACTACAAGTTTGTGTGCCAGTACATCTGCGGAAAAAGCATTCAACAGAGTCACCTACCCTACCAAAAAGCCGGTCTCGTCACCCACTGCATCAGGATAGAGGATTTGGTGTTAGATTCAGCATTTAATAGAACATGGGGTGGTTAGAATTTGTTCAATGTTATGCAGGGAATTGTATATGAACAACTTGGTGGGTTCCATACCAGCGGAACTTGGAGGATTGAAGAGCCTTGTCAGCTTGGATTTTTATCACAATAACCTCACTGGGTCCATCCCTGCCTCCCTCTCCAAGCTCTCCAATCTTAAATTCCTGTAAGCAGTACTAGTTTTCTGCCGTCTCTACTAAAGAATTACGGTTGGCCCATTATTGTGGGACCGGGCGGGAGATTAATTGTTCTTTAATGTACATAAAAGGATGGACCAGGACATCTTTTACTAAGCGGTTCACGTAATTTCCATGCAGGCGATTGAACAGCAATAACCTGACTGGAAGAATACCGAGGGAACTTACCAAACTGGGAAATCTCAAGATCCTGTAAGTTGCCTATGGAAAATAGCTCTGAATTCTGATACCCTGCTCTCTTCGTCTACTGTTGTCTTCCCTAACCCACTAAGTTAATACGAATTGTGCAGTGACGTTTCACACAACGATTTGTGTGGTACGTTTCCAACCTCGGGCTCGTTTGCTAAGTTCTCTGAGGAAAGGTGATTGATCAATCCCTAGATTTGTGCCTTATTTTGGACACAGAGCTACAACAAGTCTCTTTATTTTATTCAAGGAGTTTTGAGGCTTTTTACTTTTTCTTGATGGAAGGGTTTTGGGTGTTATTGTTTGGATGCAGTTTCATGAATAATCCAAGACTTGAAGGACCAGAACTGATGGGATTTGTGAGATACGATGTAGGCGGAAGCTGCTAATGATGTACCAAGAGGCAACAAATGTTATTGCCAAATCCTTTTGTCTCATGTCTCTTTATATCGAAGAGCCTTATGTAATGTCTCATTAATCTGATCGTTACTAAAACACCCAAAAAGCCTCCTATTCAGTATAGTGATCTGAAATCTCCTTCTACTTCCAACTACCCATTTTGACCTTTTGATGATGATGTAAATCTCCAGATGTTTCTGCTCCTTTCCTCGAGCTTTAGAGGTGGTTCAGTTTGGGGATGTTTTTGTACTCTATATATACTTATTACTTATATAGGAATAAAGCTTGGAAGATTTTGTATAATCTTATTATTAACCTAGTAAATCAATCAACCAAATTAACAACCACACTTCCTAAGGTCTAAGCCTGTAAGAATCTGCAGACAAAAGTTCCGAAAGTATTATGAAGAGTCAAATTTAATCTGATCAACATTATAAATATTAAGAGGATGAACATTTAAAGCTTGGAAGTGATAAAAAGTGCCCCTTGAATTTGAAACCCATTGTGCTGGAGACAAGAGATTCTTAAATATACACATCGATAAAATACCCCTTTCAAATTCTATTTTGCAAAAAAATCTATAGCTGAATCCTATCAGACAAAATTCTGGGGAGAAGAAGAAATTCATCTGACATTAGTTTCAGGTGACACTTTTAACTTTCTTTGATACCAACTTAGTAGCATTTGACGCTAGTAACACAAGAACTAAGAAGGGAGCAGATTGAAATTTTATGCGCAATCAAACCAAACCTTAACACTTGTCCTGATTTATCCAACCCCGAGTTTTCGAAACACTCAACTCTTCAAATCAAGCAGGATCAGGTTTAGTCCACAAAAGACCAACATCCTCGATTCAAGTTGGGGGAAACATGTCAGCTGATGCTCTTTGAGGCAAATCAATTAGAAAAAATTGCTCCAACTTGAAAGTACGGCACAAGATAGAGCCAACATGGACTCTATGAGGAAAAAAAGAGAGACTATTATTTATTGCTTGGAAAATAATACAAATTCCTCCAAAATGAGGGGAACTATGACGTCTATTCAATTAATCTATGCCAAGTGCCCATCAAGACAATTTTGGCAATATAGCGGATGAAAGAACTGAAGAAAAACTAATGGGTCAAAAACAAAATTTACAGATATGTAGCTGTACGCAATGCTGAGAAATAATCTCATCCGCACGCCTTTGGGTTTGAAAACAAAATTGGCAGCAAGGAGATACAGTCTGCACCTGGGTTCACATTTATCAACAGTTAGAAACGGAAGAATACGTGGCACATCAACACCAGGAGTAGAAAGTATTAAATGCACCCCAATAGTTGTCAACACAAGAAGTAGTGTTAAAACAGGCCACCTTGTAGAAGACATGCATTGCACAACACAATTACATGAGGACAGGAGCCCTCCGCTCCCCCCCAAACCACAACCCCCCCAAAAAAAAGAAGAAAAAAAGGAAAAGCAAGAGAAAACCCCCCATACAATAACCTAAGCGAATCATGTAAGTCTGCGTTTTCAACGAAAAAAAAACCAAATATTGAGAGGTATGACTATGTAGGAGTATTTTCAGGCAAGAAAGCTATTCAGATTATGAAGACAACAGATTCAAATTATAAAATAGCCTCTAGCCTATAAATTTAGACAAAGGACAAAAGCATGGGCTCCAAATTACCTCTAACTTGAAAGGCGTGAGTGACATCTAAGAAACACTTGGTGACCGCCGATTGCTAGGAAGGTCTAATGGTGTCAAAGGGGGTGAATCAACATCTGTCATTTCCGTGTTGTGAGGAGCTTCCAGGAGCTTCAAGGGATGTGAAGTTGTCACACTAGGACTACTTGAGGGTATAGAGAAACTACGTGAGATTGTCTGAGGAGGTATTGGCAATGGAGATGAAGCATTTGAAACAACTGATCTATTTATAGCAGAAGGCACTTGACCCCTGGACATCAAGGGGCCTGAATGATCAACCAGACCCTTAGGTCTTGAAGACTTGGATGTTGAACTCACAGGGGGTCGTGGAAGTTCATGAAGCTCACTGATTTTAGGGGAGGAAATAAAAGTAGGGGAGGCACTTGGAGATGCTTTTGGAGATTTTGATGGAAGTTGAGATGCTGGGTTTCGAAGAAGAGGTCCAGAATACAAATGGGGACGTTCGAATGAGACAGGCATGGTAGGCCTCCGGTTGCTTGTCAATGGACCAGAAAAAGCATATATTTTCGGTTTTTTACGATCAGAAGCAGCAACCATATTCTGCTGTGGAAATAGAAGTCCATCAGCCAGAGGAAGAGGCAACCGAGTGGAGACGGCATTGTTGTTGCTTTCTTTGAGTACAGACAGAGCATTTACATCAGTGGATCTGGAGGGTTTCTTGTCTACCAAAACTTTCTCCAACTTGTTTGGCTCCAGTGGGGATGAATGCCACAAATTCTTAGTACGCTCACTTGGCGTAGTCTGTATCTTATGAAGCACTGGATTACCTGATCCTGCTGAAATTGAACTCTTGCTATCAACTGGAGTGGGCAGTACATAAGTCTGCAACTTCCGTGTCGATGATAGCCGCATCTGTCTTGTTTTTTCAGTAGAATCAAATTTGTTCTCAGCAAAAAGTGGGGCTGATTGGCTACCTGGCCGAGCCCTATAACCAAAAGAATTATTGTGGAGCCTATCCATATTTTCCTGCATAAATGATGAAATGGAAGCATATATCTTAGAAGCTTCAACATTGATGTTTTATGCATCTTGATGATTGAATATCATCTCAGAAGGAAAATACAACTTAATAAAATGTCTAGGTTCCAGAGATGCTTTATTGGATACAGAATTAGTTCTACAAATATTGAGTTTGTTTGAAACAATTTTGATTCAGTGACCACTGATTTAAGAAAACAATGCTCAAGCCCTAATTCATAACTGATCAGATGTTATCTGATGATATACATGCAAATACACGCTTACTTTTGTCATCACATCAAGGCATCGAGCATATACAGAGTTTCAGCACAAGCCCATGTTGCAACTTTTAGATTTGACTAAACTGAAACATATAGATTTGACTAAACTGAAACATATATCCTGCACTACACACATGAATTAATTACAGAAGAGGCTATATACCTTGACAGTAGTTGCAACCTGAGGAAACGTGAGGTCCACCTGATCCAGCAGCATAGGAAATTGTATGGTTAATAACAATTCAGACAATAAGATATGAATATACATCAAAACTGAAATGTGACACAGGTCGGAAATACTTTCTCTATATTTCAACCATAAGGTCATTTACTATTTAGTTTATTTAGTTATTTATTTGGCTATTTAGTTTATTTAGTTCATTAGCGGAAATCTCTTTCATTCACAAATTGTTGCAAAATAATTCCCCAAAAGAATGTTATTATCCTCAGTATATTAAAACACAAGACTCTAATATGCCTGATGTCAAAGTTAATGAGTTTATAGATGCATGTATACAAAAAAATCGTAAGTACATCATGGATATCCCTCTGATGCCTAGAAATACTTGATTACCTAAGTTTTTTGTCTTGCCTTAATTTCATCTCGAAAAAGGAAAAAACATTGTTTACTATTTCTCACTCAGAAGTAGAAGAAAAAACACATTTGTTACCTCCGTTGATTTTTGTGATTTAGAACCATTGCTCTCCAGTTTATATTCTCCATAGTCAAAACTCAATTCCGCTTCATCATGCACATAATACCCACCCTCATCATCGGAGTAATCATAATTGTTGCTGCTGTCATCGTAGTCTTCATCATCTTCTTCGTCCCCATCATAAAGTCCACTGAACTGGTAATCAATATGCTGCTGTTCAGTTACCAATTTTACATGTGTTTCTACTGCCTCAAGAGACTTGACTGCCTTCTTGAAGAAGCACAACTGTTTTCAAGCAGAAAAGAAAATATCACGTACCATGAAGACTAATACTTTTGATTATGAAGAAGTTAAAAAAGAAGAGAAAGAAAACCTGAGCTGCATGGTGCCGAGCAGCCTGGGTAAGAAGGCTTCGGGATTGTCCTTGCCTCAGAGATTTCATCCGGAGAACAAAGTACGCTGCTACCTCATCATACTCATCTCTAGCATTTTCTAACTGCTGTATGGAGACCCTCTCTCCTCTTCCACTTCGGGATCGTCCCTTTTGTCTGTGTCTTGTCATCATACTCTCATAGTCATCTCTGTAGATCAATATCAAAATGAGAAGACATTGACATCCCCAATTCAACAGATAAGATAGAAAGACAGAAAAGGGGAAGAGGGGGAGATGGAGGGTGCATAAAACTTTGAACCTTTTCTCGTCACATTGGCGCTTCATCTCCTGCATCAACAAGAAAGACAAAACCCCGTTGACTTTTGTTTTATACAGCCAATTGAAAACTATAACGCGATTGCAGCCATATATAAACACAACAACATCAAACATCTGTCCACCGAAAACTAAGAGTTTGGTGACGCTAATCTTCCAGGAAATAAAGAAATCATTAGTAACAGATTTTTTACAGAAAGAAACCAACGCCAACTAGCAGAATTCAAATCCAATTAGTAAAAAAAATTATATACAGACACTAACTCCAACCTGCATGTTTTGGTACTTAAACAAGGCTCGAAAGACAATGATCACAGTAAGGTTAGAAGCCTTGTATTTTCTAAATGGTTTCCATGGCTTTTCAAAATCTATGGTATGTCTCTTCAAGAAAGGGTCCATAAGTTGGTTAGTGGACTTAGATGGACAAGTACCAGCACTACAGCGCATTGCACCTCCGTGAAATTTTTTTCTAATATGAACCTCTATAGTAGCACACAGACCCTCCATGCCAAATTTCAAACAATGGTAGACTAAGATAAACTACACCTTGTTTACAAAATTTAGACTAAGAGAACCTATCTGCCTGCTCCTGCTATGTCAGACCAGCCATTATATATCCCTGCAAGCTTGAGGTGGTTTCCCTGGGTCCTTATCCTCTTACATTAAAAGGGGAGGCTATTAGAGCCACTCAATCAGTGGCCACTTGTTAAGAAGGGAGCTCAAGACTCTGTCTTCTTCCCTCCTCCATACTCTCTGAAATCCTCCAGTCAATCAAGTTTCAGCATTTTTATTTGTCTCCATTTGTGTCCACAGACCAAAAGAATGAGATTGGAAGGAACAATCACAGCAGGATGCCATATCTTCAGAAATAGAAGCCCAACAAACAAACAAATGCTTAAAAGCAACAGGCAAGCAAGAAATTAACAAATATAAGGGACATGATCAGATCATACTAATTTCATGCACTGCACAAGAACCAGTATAAAGTTTCTCATAAGCTGATTAAAGAAATAAACCACACTAACAAACCTCAACTGTTCGAAGTTCGTTAAGAAGAGACTCTGATGGAATTGTGATTGTTTGGAATACATGAGAGCGCTGAAAAAAGCAAAGCAATAACTCAGTATCAAAACAAAAGACAGTTTCCTCAGTGTCTCGAACATCAGATTAAGGACTCACGTAGCTATCAACAAGTTTCTGCAGTTCATACTGTACTTTTCCTAGCATTAGTAGAACTCTGCCTGCACAGGAACAAAAACAACTAAATATCATTTCTCCTCAGATGAAACAAGCACATCGAAATGGTCTGCATTCCTAATGAAACAATTTCAACAAATTATATTGAAGTAGTATTATTGGTTTGAAACAATAACCAGTTTGCATATAATGTTACCCCCAGCATATAAAATTGAAACACAAATTGGATGAAAATATGAGTCCTCGAGTGACATATACTACAAAACCAAGTGTACTCCTTGAGTGACATACTGAGTGCAAGTCAACTTTGTCAAATCCTAATGTAAACATAGCCACTCTATTAGGAGAAACACATGTTAAAAAGGAGAAAGAAAAAAAAAATCAATTAGATGAGACATTTGCTACATATGCTTTTTCAAAAGGAAATACAATTACCAGCACCGTGATTTCTAATGTAGGTCTAATAAGCTAGAGTTGCTAAATGTGAATCTTAAATATCTATGCTGTTTTAACAAAACTACATACTAAAACAGGATCCAAGAGTAAGATTTCTATCTTGCCAAAAGGGTGACGTGGGGCACCAGCACAGCAAACGATACCAGTGTTCTGGCTCATAACAAGAAATACAAGGAAATTTTTAAGTTACTTTGAGGACTGAGAAAACTCAAGGTGACAATATTCAGTCCTCTGTGAAGCTTGATGTAACTAAAGATGACACGAGAGAGAGAGAGAGAATAATGGAGTTTTTCCTTCACTTTACCACTATCTTCATCGTCATCCAGTGCAGTTTTCTCAAGAAGACAAGCACCCATTTCCTGCAATGACTCGGAGAATTCTACAAATAAAGGATATCACATAAGAGTAATACCAAAAATGAGAGAGCACGATCAACTTTCACAATTTTATATGGGAAAATTAACATTTTATTCAAATAGGCGCAGTAGACGAAGGAGCTGCTTTCAACAAATCAATCTATGGGTGCCTGGCTGATAGGTTAGTTCAAGTGCTTTAATAGGTTAGTTCAAGTGCCCTTCGTGCTTAATAGAACAACAGAAAATCCATCTCAGAATGCCCGCCACACCTAATAGGTTAGTTCAAGTGCTTTAATAAGGAGCTAAAGCTCAAACTCAAAACTTTAAATCCCTGGCTAGTCACATATTTGACACGCACAATGGGCTCATGCCACAATGACCTCAGAAATAACTATATTCTACTTGACAATATCTAATTGCATGCACGGAAGAAGAAGTAAAACTTATACTAAATCTGGCATTTCCTGACAGACATCCTGAAGTGCCATGCCATTACAATACAGCATCACATGATATCATTTTCAGGTTCTCATAAGAGAGAAACCCTCCAGAACCAAGGTTCTCTGTTCTAACAATGCTATCAGGACGTACAATCATGTATTCGCATTACATGATTGCTATAAGGCAAAACTCTAAGAACTTCATCTTAGAGATACACAACAACGTTTTTGAACTGTAGTGTCTAATTTGCCAGTGGCAACTAGCTAGACCACTGCGTACCCCTGCTTATGCATTTCATTAGTATTATAGGAGCCAAACCCAGGGAGGAAATGAAGACCCAAACGCCTATTCAGCTCATGATCCTAAAACATAATGTGTACCCCTTCAGACAAGCATATAACGGCCATTCCCATCCCCGTCATTTTTCTTAGTAAATACACATGCTAGACGATTAAAAACAGTACCATAAGCACTGTTGGTGGTTGCCGCAGCTGCAGAAAGTAAGCTATCGTAGCAGTCACTCATATCTTGCATGTCCTGCCATACAGGGACGCTATAAATTATAAGCATCGTAGAGGAAAAAAAAAACATCATAAGAAAATAGCAGCTAACAAAAACTCGGGCCAAACAGAGTGTATCTATTATACAGTGTTCGAGTTCTGTAGAAGACAGCAGACCTTAGTCAACATCATTTAAGCAAAATCTTCTTCAAACAAGATCAAGATTCAAGCTTTGAAGAATTCTAGTTTTTTTTACCTTCAGCCAATGTTCTTTTAAATGAGTTCCTTTCCCAATTATAAACCCTAGAAATTGTGGCTCATCACGATGGATTCAAATCAGTTTCCCGTAGTAATCAACGCCCGAACAAAGAACAGACCCCTAACAATACGTTTGGCTGCTGAGAAATAGTAGGAAAGCGAGAAGAAAGCCAGGAATTCGCTACCGGACGAGTCCGAAAAAACCAAAAGAAACGGCTAGTTCCTGCGAGAGTCGTGCTCTCATTTCTATTCTCTTCGTTTTTAGTTCGTCAGCAACCACACAAAACACAAAGAAAGGAGGAGGAAGAGGAGAAGCGTACCGTGGAAGCGTGAGCTAGCTCGTCCAATTGCGCCAACGAACAAATGTCGCTGCGTTCCTTGGCCTCGTGCTTCTGAAGTCCGAGACCTCGCAACTTTCTCAGGGAATTCTTCATCGCTTCTATATCGTCCTAATCCTTTAACAACGATACGCCTCAAATCACAAGCCTTTATACCTTTCTCTCTCGCGCTCTCTGTCTTTCTCTTCCTCTAACAACTATTCGTCTTAATGAAAACCTCTCTCCGACTTCCTCTTTGCGCTCTGAAAATTTATGAGTCATTCGCAAGCCCCGCGAAGAAGAAAGAAGTTCGAAATGGAACGAAAGAAATTTTCTCTTCAAACTCCGTTCTCTATGGTTACGTCAGGTACAAAGAAGACCTTCACAGATTCATTAAAAAAATCCCGTATTTTTTTCTGACTATTAATATTCCACTCCTGAATTCATCAACGCTGCCTTGAAGAGGATTAATTAAATTAGTTTTGAATCCTATTGGTTGTTTGACTTCCAACCTCTCTTTTGGTCATTTATTTTGTTTTACGAAAAATGATCATCTCAAGCTAAATCTATGAGACCTCAGTTTATTTCGGCAACTCTGATTAGAAATATTTGTCCCAGTCAAATCACTACTCGCTCAATTTCGGAAATAGGATATCCTGTTTATATATATATATATATATATATAACTAGGGTGATGTTCGGTTTGATGAAATTCGTAGGATTTGAATTGAAAAATTTTCATGTTCGGCGAGATGGACTTTTTTTTCAGGATTCGTCGTAAATGCTTCCCATAATGCCCTTCATACAAGGATGTTAATTTACTAACATATCCTCCACGAAAACTTAAAGAGGAGAAAAGTGAAAGGTTAAACTGGGGTTATGAGAAACACGTGGGTCCCATGGTTCAGAACGTGGAAATCGAAATATAAGCCGAAATGACGATAAGGCCGGATGTTATGTTTGGTTGAAAGTTGGTTGAGGGGTAAGACGGAGATTTCACCCCGCATTCTCTGACCAACGAAGACTTTCATCTCTCCCGAGTCTCCATCGACCTTCCCCTCCTCCCCTGTTCGCGTGAAACGACCCGCCCTCTGTCAATCGTACATTTGCAACGGCAGGATGAGAAGACCGGCGCCTGCAGCTGTTGTCGATGGAGGTAAATCTGCAAAAGAGATCTCAAACGCTGTCGAAGGGAGAGCGGAACGCAAGAGAGGAGAGACCCCCAAACGTCCGAAGAGCCCCAGCTTGAACAAGTCCTCAGTCACGGCGCCTCTCACCCGCCAGTGTTTTCGCAGTCAGGTTCCCCTTTATATTCTTGTTGTAACTAATGTTGTTGCAAATTAGTTTCAACAAGAGTATGGACCTATTGTAGACAATATTCGCAGATTCGAATAGTTAACCTATCCCTATTGTTGTCTGTTCGAGTTTGTGTTGTGGGTTTTGGTCAGAATTTCCTGGATCCGGTTCAATGGGCATTTCTGGGTGTCTTGGGGGTTTTGTGGTTTTGATGCCGAATCATTCGAATTTGATTGTTCAAAATGGTTTTCTTCTGATCAATTCATTTTCAAGGCCACCAGAGAGTGATCAAAGTGCATATTAGTTCTAGGTGATGGAATGTCACTACATGTGTATAGGCGCACTATCTTCGTTTGAGTGTCCATGTACTTATTAAGGTTTTCATCTGTAGAAATGGAGTAAAAGTTTGGGTACAAGAAATGAGTTTAAAGGTTCCACTGTTCAAGTATTGTTTCTCCTATTCGGTTTGCAAGTCAGGGGTTGGGCAAACGTTTTTTTTTTGCCTAAACAGTTTTCAAGTCAGGAAAGTTGCTAGTGTGAAAAAAATTGAGAGTTTATGGGTGCTGTTATAATGGCTTCTCTATTCAGTTTCCTCGTGCTTCATATCCCATTGTCCATATCCATAAACTACTTATAAGAGGGGAAACAAAACTTTATTAAAGTTGGGATTTTTATGCGCTTTTCAAAGCCAATTGGCCACTCACCAGGTTCACGTTTGCTGCATTATCTCATGATCTAAGTGGTAATGCAAACAATCTGGAAGAATGCATTGATCGTGCTGTTCAACTACACAGAGATCATGCCCAAATTTGCTGGAAATGCTGGGTTTCCTCATTTAGCTAGAAGCCTGAACTGTGTCTCTGTTACTGTTAGACCCTATGGTGGTTGGAATTCCCCTTGAGCGTTGCCAACAAGCATGATATAACATTGGTATTTAGTTGCTGGTCTGAAATTGTAAATACTCACTGCATAATCAACTGACCTTCACTTAGATTTGTCCAACCTTATTGATGGATCTCGGTTTTTATCTTATAGAAACCTTAAAGAAATAACTGAGCAGAAACAGAAGGGAAATAAGAACCCTTACTCTAATGCAATCAACGGCAAAAGTTGTTTTTTTTTTTCAAACCTTTCATTGGTATTTAGTTGCTAGTCCTTTTTTTTCAAACGTTTCATTGTGTGGCATTCATTTTGAAGCTATTTACTTTATTGTGTGTTGTCATAACATTGTGCAGCATTTATCAAAACCGTTTATTGACTTCGGTGTTTTTTTACACCGATGTGCAGCGCCATTACCTTAGGTCTGGGAAGGCAAGGATTGTTGACATTGAACCATCGTCCTCGACTGCGTCTCATCGACAAACGGTATGTCTTGTACTGAATTAATCTTCGGAATAATTCACCTCACAATTGGTACTTCATTTGTAAGTTAAATTCGTGTGTGTTATGATAGAAGGATCTGACGTGAATGTCTTTTTTTCCCTTCTGTTCTCGTATCATAGCTAAATTCTAGTTTTGTTTATTGACATGCATAATAGAAGTTAAATCAGTAAATTTCACTGTTGTTTGGAGGGCATAATGGTTCTTTTTTTAAGGGACTTTATTTTTTTATTCTCCATTAGGTTGTCATGTCTAAAGCCAACAAAGACCTTTGGAAAGATCCGAAACGTGTGTCGAGGCTTGTAGAACTTTGCATGGAAGAGTTCCGCAAAAATCTTGTCAAAGATGGCAAACTAGGGTCATGTTCGTTTTCACTCTTTTCTCAGGATTCTAAGTATATTCACAAATCTACCACCGAACATATTCAGAATTCAAACACAAACACCAATACATTTTACACAATCTCCAACAATTTTTAAATTTTTTATTCAACATAAATTTTCTCTCTCTATACTTTTTCACATAACTCTAATACTTTTTTATTAAACAATTACATCAAATCATTTCTCTCTCCACTTTTCACAAACACCAATAAAACACTATTCAACATAAAAATTCACAACTTCTCTAAAATCCTACATTTTTACTCAAAACGAACATAACCTAGGAGTGTCGAACTACGAACGTATAGCCGATGTCATGAAGGTTGATATCCCACAGATGGATGCGGCCAAAATTAAGACCAAGGTTGAAAATATGCGTAGAGAGTATGTCACATTCAACGACTTAAAGAAAAGGACCGGGTTTGGTTGGAATGAGACTGACAAAACCGTTGTTGCGGATGTCCCACAGTGGACCGAAGTACTAAGTGTGAGTTTCACATTTTGTTTTTTCTTTCTCCGACGGAAGTTAGTTTTAATTTACGCTAGTGTAACATGTGCACTTCCGTATTGCAGAAGGACAAATCTCTTGTGAGATTCATGGGGCACGGGTTAGACCACTATGACGAACTAGCATATATGTTTGCCGGCAGCACTGCCAATGGCCTCATGCACCGTTCAATGGCACAAGGCCCTTCATCGGAATTGGAAGAGCGTCTGAACGAAGGTGAACGCCTTCGGTCTGTAACCATAGACCTCACGGATGGGGACACTCCTCTTCCTTACACCCCTGCAACGGGGAGTCGGAAGCGCCCATCTCCCGTGCCTTCGGGTGGTGGTCAACGTAAGACGCAGTCCCGGGAGAGGGACCCTATGAAAGACTCCTGGGACGAGGTATCTCAGAATAACTTAAAGGCTAAGACTGATCGGATTGAGAGTTCTTCCGTGTCCCGCACTAGTCTCATAAATGACTGCGTTGATGCACTCTATGCTATTGACCCTCCTCCTGACGATGCCGCCATTTGCAAAGCCTTGGAACGCATATCTGAGAGTGCCACCTTTAGACAAACATTTATGAGGGTCCCCGAGGAAAAACGTGGAATTTGGGTTGTCAACTTGAAGTAGTGTTGTACTGTTTCTGCTACTATTGTATGTTGGAGCTTGGTGTGTTGTTTGCACTTGGTCATTTGCTGATAATTGAACTATGTTCTAAGTAGAGTATTTTATTCGGATTGTAATGTGATGTTATTTCAGATTTATTCGTAAGATAAAGTCGGACTTCATCATACATCGGTTTGTTTGTGATACAAATCTGTATTGTGATTGTAAAACTGTTGTTTGGACTGCAGTTGTTTGGACTGTGATACATCTTTAACTTGTGCATTTGAAGTGTATTTTGTGGACTGTAGGACAAAATCGTTGTTGCAGATTATAGCAATTTTGTGGACTGTAGGACAAAACCGTTGTAGGAGCCTATAACAATCCTGTTATAGGCTCTTGTTGACATGCAAACCGTTGAAGAACAGTGAATAATCCGTACAAGTTTTGCTTTCACTAGACAATGTTGAAATAGTTGACTGCTATATCAACATTTTTTTCGTAGGGTTAGAAAGTGACTACAGATCCAGCTAGAGGTTCTGTAATGTCTGCATTATTTGGGTAAATTCAATGTTGGCATGCTAATTTTCACTTGCTTGTTCAACGTAGATTCAATGGACAATGACAATGACAACAGTTATAGTGGTGATGAACCTTATGAGTCGGGACAGGACGAGGGCGTCAATTCTGTCCCAGGTGATACAGAGAGCAACCGCACGGACAGTAATGATGAAGATGGTTGTAGCAGTGATGAGGCATTCTGTGAGGCGTTAATCAATGAGGGCCGAAGGAGGTGCGAAAATCAACGCAGGCGTGGACACCGAATCCCACAAAACACGTCAACTCTTACTGGTGCAATGCACGTTGCTGAGATCCTTAATAACCCTAACGAAGCAGATTGTAGACATTTGTTTCGAATGTCGCAAACCACATTCCGAAATTTGGCACGATGCCTTCGCGAGTACGGCGAATTAGATGATTAAAACCTCATGGTAGAAGAGTCTCTGGCCATCTTTTTATTTATCACATCTCACTGCGCAAAGATGAGGACTGCGCAACACTTTTTTCAACACTCTCTAGACACCATTCATCGGCACATGAAAAGTGTGTCGAGGGCATTATGTACCCTCGGCAAACTTATCGTACGACCAACTCACATGGAAGGAGTTCACCCATACGTACGATGCAACCGTAATTACTACCCATGGTTTAAGGTATTTCAATTTTCATTTTTTGTCCTAACAACATTCTATTATGTTTCATATAAATTGGATTATTGAAAATCCATTTATTTATTAAGCGTGTCGAATTATTGTCTTTGTCAATTTATGTAGGACTGTATCGGTGCCATTGATGGCACTTACATTAGTTGTTGGGTGCCGAAGGAGCTGCATACGGTGTACAGATGTCGGAAGGGTTTCTTGGCACAAAATGTGATATGTGCGGTTGACTTCTCGGGGAGGTTTACCTTTGTGTATCCTGGATGGGAGGGTACAACGCATGATGCTCGTGTTTTAATGGATGCTATGTCAAGACCGGAAAACAAGTTCCCAATGCCTAACCCAGGTACGACTTTTGTTTATTGGAGATGTATTGGGATAGTACTACGAGGTAAACTATAGGTAAGATAGCTAAGATATCGTTGACATTGCAGGTTATTTTTATGTAGTAGATTCGGGCCTCCCATGTTTAGACGGATTTTTGCCGCCCCATAGGTCGGTTAGGTATCATTTGAGTCGATTTCAAGAGTCTGGTGCGGCAAGAGGGCCAAAGGAGCTCTTCAACTACCGACATTCGTCACTACGCAATATAGTGGAGCGAATGTTTGGCAAATGGAAGGCAAAGTTTGTCATATTCGACAAGATGCCTAGATATTCGCTTCCCATGCAACGAAATATCATAATGGCATGTGCTACTGTTCACAATTTCCTGATAGATGCAGGCGATGCAGAGGCCCCTGTTCTTGACTACGAGGACTTAGTTACGGAGAACTTTGACAGTGGGAGCAGCTCCGGTACGGGTTCGAGCAGTGCATCTCATACGTTTGACGAGCATAGTTCCGCCATAATGAGTGCAAGACGTGCTCAAATTACAGAGGCTATGTGGGTAGATGCAACGAACTAGTTGATTTCTTCGGTTTACTTCTATGTATGTGTTTTGTGGACGATGGTTTTCCAATTTCAATAAATTTGTTAATGAGAATACTTTAAACGTATTTAAAAATGTACTGTTGTAGTTATATGTTTACTTTAATGTTTTTGCATCAGAATAACAACATTCATCACAATAACAACATTAAATAGGGGAGATTTTATAAATAAACATCAACATTTGTATCAAAACTAAAAACTAAAAATAATAATTTTCATAATTTTCGAAATTGAGTTATAAATAATTTGCTATAATAATAAATAAAATAAATTTTTTTATTACTTAAGCAACTGGATTTTCATAATTTTCGAAATTGAGTTATAAAATACTTTTCGAAATTCAGCCAAGGATGACCAATGCCTAATCCAGTTGACCAAATAGTATTTTACGTCTAAGTGCAGCTACTTCTACTGCGTGAGCGGTGGGAGAAGGTGGGTGGGCACGAGCATGTGGCGAGCCCTTGAAGCTATTTACAACAAAGTGAGCCCTATGAAATACTTCTACTGCGTCAGCGGTGGGAGAAGGTGGGTGGGCAGGAGCACGTGGCGAGCGACAAGTGAGCCCTTGAAGTGCAACAGAGAGCAAAGAGGACTGAGAGAGTGGTGTTCGGTCGTTTGAGTGGTGGCGGGCCCAACGAGTATTTTGTAAAACAAATATAATTCTAAATCTAATTTTATATTATATCTTGTACACACATCCCAATAAATTTAATACATAAATAACAACCTTAAAAACCAATCATTACCTCTATCACTCTCTTAATAAAAGTCAACACAAAAAACACAAACACCAATACACCTTTAATATCACCTAAGAATTCACAAAATTCTTCAAATCCTACAAAACTCTTCAAAACGAACATAGCCTAGGTGTCTAATCAGTTTACACACATGATTATTCTCTAAGCATATGCAGTCTCTCATTACACACAAACATAATAATTCATTAAAATTTAGGCTTAATTAGTTTTATAATCCCTCCAATATTGCATAATCTCAAACTGATCTTTAAGTTAAGTTTCATATTAGACATGTCCTTTAGAACTTTCGTGTGTTTAAGTGGTCATTTCGTCAACCCCAAATGATTATGTAAATGAAAAAAATACGTGGCAACGAGAACACGTGTTAGTCATTTGCCAATAACCATATATTCTCATTAATTTTCAAATCATTTGGCGACCGATCTCCATTAATTTAAATTTCACCTAAAATTTTTTATAACAAGTTAGACTAACTCAATGTTTAAGGGGGAGTTCGCAGGAGAATTTTGTTCATGTTAGACATAGATAATTTATTGTATAATTAAAATTAATGGCGACCAGTCATACACTGTATATTAGGTGATTTGAAAATTGAGAGAGACGTGTAGTTATTGGCAATTGGTTGACATGCATCTCAAGTAGCCACGTTGATTTTTGTCTATTTATAGGATCAGTTAAATTGACGAAATGACCACTTCAGCACAGCAAAAACTCTATAGGAACCAGTCGAGGACCAAACTTACTTATAGACTAATTTGGGATTAAGTAGTACATAAGAATTAATGGACTAATTAATTTTTGAAATAACTCGATATGATATTATATATTTGTATTCTTGTTTTTTCTTTCTAAATATATATCTGTATTCAATGTTTCTTAACATAAGTGGAGCGAAAGGAAGGTTAGGCGAAAAGTATTCCCATCCAAATCGCCGGAAGCTTTCGACTAATTTGCTTGAAATTGAAGATGCACATAAATTACGCGGACCACTCGCCGAGTTGGAACTTCCTCGCATTTGCACGCACACGCTTACATTTGTAAAAGAAGGCTTATCATGTGCCTCGTATTCGCCGATAGAAGGATCCACCATAAATTTGGTGGGGCCTCTGTCCTGCGGTTTGTAAGGGATAAATATAAAATCAGTAACGTGATATATGTAAAAATTAATTTAGTTCCCATCACAAATCATAAATTTAATCTCATTTCATAAAGTGATAAAATCAGTTTTTGGTGGAAGACCAACGACAAATAAAAATAGAATCACATAGACTAAATTTATGTTTTTCATATCACGGGGATTAAATCGATTTTTGCGTATAACACATGGATTAATTTTACATTTATTCCTTAAAAAAACAAAAAAAGAAGGAAGTGGGACCATCTTAACTCTGACCTTCAAAGAAAGCTGAAAGACACCTGTGCCTGCAGTTCTAAATGAGCTAGCGGTTTTACCGTCTTTGTCGTTCAAGCTCAAGAATGAGACTTTGGATGTAGATGGGCGTTGCGGAGATGGTGGGCCTTTTTCTGTGTATTTCAACGTTTTCTAAATGAACGGTGTCAAAATTTCAATGAGTTTAATCTCCAAAAAAGGAAGTGGGAAGTGAGGCAGAAACTTTCTTCTAGTCAATAAGCGCGTTCCGTGAGGCCCAAGTTGATCCCTTTTAAGTCTTTTTGTAGTTTACTTCTAGATGACTTCGCTAATCACAAGCCAATGGCGGCCATCTAGACTCTAGACGTCCAATCAGTTTGTTTGGGTTGGTCCAAAATTGGGGGGGGGGGGGGGGGAGTGGACAGTCCTAAATCAAGGTAGATATATATTTTTAAGTTCCATGGCTATTGGCTAGGCCTAGGAAGGTCGCACCCCGTGGGAGTAATATCATTTGGCGTTAGGGTCCACACATGCTAATATGCATTTTCGGACAATTACAATTACTTTTTCTTCTGACCGGCCTTGTGTATTTGGCTTAAAATGGATAGAAGGGACAATTGGGAAGAAAAAGCCTAAACAAATCTGAATCCCCGCAGCCCATTTGACCAACTAAATTTGTTCAAAAGATCATCCCCGGAGGGGGAAATACGGTATCAAGGCAGTCTCACAAGCCCCAAATAAATCCCAGAGGCGAGTATGATAAGGATATTGCTCAGACCCGAAAAAAAAAACAGGGGATATGAATATCGTCTGGGTAGCTACCGTCCTACTCCACGAGCTCATCTTGTGCTGGTCGACTTCGTACAACAATACAGTAAGGTTTAGTACGGTCCAAAGTTCAACGACGTAATTACGTAAACATGAAAGATTATAAATAGTGCCATATACGACATAGTATGATTTTATTTTGAGATAAATTCCGTCCTCGTACAATTTCCAGATGACTTCGCGTTTGCTACGAGATAGACTTTCTATTGTCCCGATTTGCACGTGATATTACTAATTGCAGACGGCTAAAAGGAAATTGTGTTTTGAAAAACCGACCATTTCAATGATGTGCTCTTAAAGTGTAAGTTGCTCCGCATAATCTTCAGTGCCCTGACACAATCTAACAGACCAGGAAGATCCATCCCCAGACAACAGCTGATTCCAAATTCGTCTCTCTTAAAATTCAGTTTTTTTTTCCTCTTTTATTTTTATATTTTCCCATTCTTCTTCTTCTTCTCCCCCCACCCCCTTTTTTGTTATCATTTTTTATGTCATGACATTCTTCCAACATGCCTCAATGAGATATAAGGCAATTGTAGCCAGAGATCGCAAAATTACAACTATCATCCGAAGGGTTGCTCTTGAAATACAGATAACAGAAAGTGACACACTGGATAGAAAATCCAAAAGGAAATACCTTCGAAATATGGCTTCCAAAAATACAATAGGTTGCACATCAACTCCCCAAATGAAAACACGAACAGAGTCGCAAATTTTTCCACCTCCGCATCATTGTTCTCCATGTTATTTTAACAAGCAGCTTCTTCCCCATGTGATGAGAAAGCGAAAAAAAAATGTACAATCTCTACATCTTCTGAACAATTCAGCAGTTATTCACACTTATCAGAAGTTATTCTAAACCAAGTCATTCAGCATGAATCTCATCTTTGATGCTTGATAGCTTCAAAACCCATAACTTGTACTACAAGCAGCAGCAATTAAACTATAACCTGGATTCAGAAAAATTTCTGATGGGATTGGTAGAAATTAGACAGCTGCAGCCAATGGGACAGATCTGTGGCATGCTCTCTTTGCTGCACGAACAATGTCTTCAACCTGTCCAACCCAATAACCGAGAATTAAAAGAAAACTTGATATAGTGATAAAGTCATATACGTGTATAAACCAAGCAAAGAATAATTAGCCTTTACCTATTCCCATGTCCGACAAATCAATATCCACACAGCTATAAACCTATCAGTTTAACTTTCAGTTGGTGGAATTCAAAGTAACAACTGACCTGCGGAACGGCCAACCTCTCGAGATTGGCGGCATAAGGCATAGGAACATCAGCCCCAGCAATTCTCTCGACAGGTGCATCAAGATAACCAAAGCTTTCCTCGATAACAGAAGTGCTGTTTGATGGATGAGGCATGGAGTAAGTCTAATGGTGCCAGAAAAGTGACCGGCAAGGATAAAATTATTGGTGGAAAGACAAACCATATTTCGGCTCCAACACCATGCTGAGGAAACCCTTCTTCAACTGTTACCAGTCTGTTAGTTTTCCTGACAGAAGCATTGATTGTGGATCTATCTAGTGGCCGTATTGAGCGTAAGTTTATAACCTAACTTGAGAGGATCACTTAATTAATATGCCAATAACTCACATCAGGAACTAGTTGTAAATATTTTTATGTTCGTTCTTTACCTCAGCACTGATACCTTCCGTTGCAAGTATCTCAGCTGCCTGAACATAAAGCACTAAAATTAATCCAGATGGAAGGACAAAAACAGAGAGAGAGAGATAGGAACGATTCTGCCTACAACTAGACTACATAGTTACGACTATGGAAAAATGACAAGAAAAATTCCATTCCTCGTGTCAATGTTAGGCCGAACAAATGAAAATGATACTATTTGAGCACAGATTCTTAATTTCTAATAAACTTATCACTTGGGTAGAAAGATTCGTAAAACCATACAACAGTCCCTAAGAGACGAGAAGTAGCGAAAACAAATAACCAATATCAACTGATAAAAAGCATCAAGCCCTAGCAATATGAATGGCAGTACAATAACTAACACTTTTTACCATATTAATCAACTCCATCTGTCAGAGGATCTGAGCACGGCCCTATCTTGGAGAGCAAGTGGGGCTCGCAACAAAGTGAGAGTAAATCTAAAAGATGCTAGAGGCTGCACCACTCAAGCATATATAGTTTCCAACTATTGCAGTTGCAACAGTCAAAACCACCACATGTGACGCAAAATTCATGTAGTGATCCTATGGGATATATCACACACGTACATATGTATATCAAATACTTCAGGTTGTTCATTTTTTTTTCCCACCTAACCACTCATTGTACAACTCCCATGCCAGTTTCTTTCTTAGCCAACGGAAATTCACATTAGACAATCAGAGCTAAATGAGTTAAGGTAGACAAACCTTGAGACTATAGCCAACCATTTTTGAAAAAGCCGTAATGGTCACATCCTTTCCTTCTCTCTCAATCTGTGAAGAGCAGATAATTATAAATTGAACATGGATGCTAAAATGAAGAGAACTCAGCAGGATAATACTAAAAGAAACAATCATCTTTGAAGTCATTAATAAAGTCACCTTAGCTTTCCCGATTGGGAGGCAAAAACTGGAATCACGGGCTTCATCTGAAACAGGGAATGACTCACCATATCTGAAACATAACATTTTACGTAAATACAAACAGTTTGACATGATATGAACAGTATTAATATACCACACTCACAATGGACTAATATACTCACAACAACTCATTTTCAAGGAAAACAACAGGATCGGGATCCCTTATGGCAGCCTTTAGCAGTCCACGAGCATCTTCAGATGAATATGGGGTCAACACTTTCATCCCAGGGACGGAAGCATACCACGCAGCATAGCACTGCATTTGGAAACAATGATATAGAGAATGTTCTCCGTTATATCAAGAAATGAACCCCAAACATGCCCCATAAATGACATCTCCAGTACCAAATGAAAGGACATTTAATGACAACACCAAGAAGTACACAAATAAAGCCTGAGAAATCATACATGAGAGTGCTGCGCACCAACACCAGCAGCAGCACCATTAGGCCCTCTGAAAACTATAGGCACATTTATCTGGCCAGCAGACATATAGTTTGATTTTGCAGCAGAGTTAATGATGTGGTCAATTGCCTGCAGAAAAAAGTAGATTGAGATTCACTACAAAAAAATAAAAATTCATTCAAATTGAAAAGGCATAACTAAAACAATAGTGCACAAATACTACAAAAAAACAAGTTAAGCTGAATAACATCGAGTTAGCTATAAACTAGGAGCATACACTACAATAAATTATGCAACAGTTGCCCTTCAATTTATAAGAATATTCGAGTGATCCCAGAAGAAACCCATTAAACTTCAATCTGAGACTTCTGTGCGTGCATGTGTGCATTTGGATATTTCTCAAAGGGATAGAGAGATCACAGAACCAAGCTATCCTGATTTCATCCTTCCAAAGACAACAGATAGAAAGACTAAAAGATCTTTTACTCTATAGAGGTCCAAATTGATTAAGATACCATTTCAAGATTTTAAAGCGTATTTACGTGCTTCAATCAAGTCTACAGCACCATATAGCATTATAAAAACTCTCAGGACAGATTTGACTCGAGAACCTCTAACCTGCATGGAGAAGTTAAATGTCATAAACTCTACAACAGGGCGCAGACCATAGTAAGCAGCACCGACTCCAATCCCCGTAAACCCAGCCTGCAAAACAGTTTCGCAAAAAATGTCATCTTACAACTATTACCCACCAATACAAAAGCAATGATGCATGTATATATCCTTCTCGGTGAAATAAAGAGGGGGGGAAGAGAGAGAGAGCTAGGAACAAACAAGAAATATCATTATAATATATGATAGCATAACCTTAGACCTATGATCTGCAGGGGTAAGGAATCATTACAAAACTTCAACCATGGAAGCAACTAAAAGACTAACAAATAGAGGGAAAGTCAAGTAACGGAAATAACCTCAGTAATTGGTGTATCGAGTACCCTCTCAGGACCATACTTTTCCAAGAGCCCTTTGGATATCTAAAAAAATGAAGATTATGAGCGAAGTGTTAGAGAAGTGTGTAAAATTGCCATCTGGCCTTCACATGTCACAGAAATCTGCCGATCACTTCAATTAATAGAGTCTAACCTTGTATGCACCCTGATATTCCCCAACCTGCACTCAAACAAAAACGTATATAAGAGCCGAAAGTACAAAGAACCAAGTTTATGAAATAGTAATTTCTTCGTACAAATACTCACTTCTTCACCCATCAAGAATACTTTAGGATCAGCAGACATTTCCTCATCAAGGGCAGAGTTTAGAGCATCTCTTACTGTCATCTGCGCGTAAATATCATTCCATCATTATAACATTCAGTGTGTTCGTAAAGACAACACGTGCATGAAGAAGAGACAGCTTATCATATCACGAGGGGAGGGAAAAAACTAAACACTAATGGGGTTTGTGTGTTAAGATTTTGGGGTAGTTAAATTTTTGCGGTGTGAGAGTTGGTGAAAAAGTTAAGAGAAAGATGATTTGAATAAATTTTTTATATTCATTATAGTGAAAAATAATGATTTGATGGAAAGAGAGATTCTTTTGTAGTTATTTTGGTGTTTGAATTCCAAAATTTTGGTCATTTCAAAATTTTGACCTAATAAAATAATTTCAAAATAATCTCTCTCTCCATCAAATTCTCTTTTTATCAAAATGAACATAAAAATTCACTCAAATCATTTCTCTCCTCACTTTTTCACCAATTCTCATACACCAAAATTTTGGGAGTCAAAACTTTAGGTTAGTACAACACTGCTACCGAAAAAAACAATTCAGGCATTTTTGTTAAAGAATGGTTTTTAGGTTCCGCAACAATTTCCAGACGTAAGAATTTAAAAAGCGTGTATTTTTTTTCAACAAAGTTCAATCATATACTCCCCACCAGGCAAAAAAAGAAAAAGAAAACATCATTTGGCTCATGGTTGAGCTTCAAATCACAAAAAATGGAATATCATAACTTGAAATTGACGATCATAACGTGCACCCACCAAATAACTGTGACGGATTAAGCATAGCTGTTTAGTTTACTCTCCAATCCAATCGTAGTAAAGCGAGCAGCAAAAAAAAAACTGATTAAAAAAGCAGCGATTACCTCTTTGGCTCCTGATGAGTAGCTTCTCAAAGCCGACACCGCAGGGTAAGTCCATTGCAGGGACTGTCCCGAAATCTGCGCAAACCGACGTTAACCACTAAGCTGGTAATAACTGTTAAAATAAAACTTAAAGCAAAAATGAACCACATCACCCAAACATCAGCATATGAAAAAAAAATTGGAGGATATTTGAGTGTACCAGAAGAGAAGAGCCTCCGGCACGGATCTTTCGCCTTATAATCCCCAACATCTCTCTCTTTTACACAATATTGCTCTAAACAAATGAAAAAGTGAGAATACAGTCAGCGTATCGGAGATTCCCAGCAAATCGGTGGCAAAACAGAGAGATACCATACAAATAAGGAGTTAGAAAAATCAAAACCTAGGATTTCTGGAAAATCGTAAAAGAGCACCTTTAGGACGAGAGAAAGAAGTCAGATAAAGGAGATTCGGGGAGAGGTGCGGACCTTGGGGTGGATATTGTAGTGAGATCCGATCGGAGACGAGGAAAATGAAGAAAAATAGAAGCGAAATGAGCCACCGAAAACACCCACAGCCCTCTCCTGCTTAACAAACTGGATTAATATATCTATATTTTTCTTCCTACTTAGATCAGTGTTTAATTGCTATTTTGCAATATAAAATTGTTTTTGGGCTAGAAATTCCTCTAAATACTGCACCGAGTGTGTAATATTTTGGTAGGACAGTGTTGCCCTTGGATTTGGTCCTCCGGAGAGTACCGACAGCGTCTGGTTGGGTTTTTATTTTTATTTTTTTAAAGTATGCGGTGTTGGGTTTTGTTAGTAGACCAAGGAAATTGTAATTAGTAAGACGTGGGTTAAGTCCTATGGTTTTACTGAAATAAAAAATATAATTATTCCAAAAGTTATAGATGATACCGTAAAAATTACATATTTGTCACATTATTAAACAAAATCATTAACGTATCATAAGTTTAGGCAAATACGAAAATCTTCAATTAATTTATTAGGGTTTTACAATAGAACATGTTAATTTATTTTCTACTGAAAGATTGTTTAATAAATTTTAATTACTTAAAGTTTAACAGAGTAATCGTGAATATGTGAAATAATATGTCATTTCCCCAGCCAATGCTGAATGCCCCATTTTGGACATGGCCGTGATTGTATAGAAGCGTAGGGTTATAACCGGCAGAACAGCTGTGGGTGGTTGGTAAAAGGAAAGAACAAGGGGGCACGGTGCGTTTGTTGGAACTTGGAAGTGATGGTCCAGGACTCCTAGGTTATTTTCGTTGCGAGAAAAAATGTAGGATTTTAGATAAGTTGTGAATTTTTATGTTGAATAGTATTTTATTGGTGTTTGTGTAAAGTGGAGAGAGAAATGATTTGATGTAATTGTTTAATAAAAAAATATTGGAGTTATGTGAAAAAAGTATAGAAAGAAAATTTATGTTGAATAAAAAATTAAAAAATTGTTGGAGATTGTGTAAAATGTATCGATTTTTGTGTTTGAATTCTGAATATGTTCGGTGGTAGATTTGTGAATATATTTAGAATCCTGAAAAAAGTGTGAAAACGAACATATCCCAGCCGTCGAAAGCATTGAGTGGCATGCTTTTGTTGTGTACTTGCATCGAAAACTAACACCATTTCGCACCCTTTGTTAGATTACGTTTGAGCGGAGAAATTTTGGGTATTAGGGTTCGTGAAATATTATAAAGTAAAGATATTTTATAAGAGTTGGTGAAAAAGTGAGAGAGTGAAGATTTTTAATAAATATTTGGGGCTCAAACATCCCCTATAATTTTAGAAACTAACAAAATTAGCAAAATAATAAAGTTTTAAAATTCACCTTTCTTATTTGCTACGAAATTTTAGCCTATTTTTGTTCAGCAAAATTGAAACTTCAATTAATCTTTAGCTTCTCGTAAAGGAAGTAAAACGACTATGAGGACAACAAGAAGAAGCATACAAACATTCTGTATGCATGGAACATGAAGATTTGGTGGCGACGGTGGGGGGCACGGGGCAGCGTGCTGTTTGCACCCAGCTACCCCCCGGTTGTTACTGCGATTATTTGGTGCAGAAAAACTGCGGGATTCTGCACATTTAACATGCCATGACTGACGCCCACCACTTCACCTAACTACTATCCTGTCCTGTACTGTACTGTAGAGTAGAAATTGATTTATTTAGTCCACGAAAAGTATTATAAAATAAAATATATTCAACAAAATTAATAAAAAAATCTCAAAAATTCATACAGTAGACACTAAAATATTTTACACAATTTTTAATAATTTTTTACACAAACTTTAGAAAACATCTAACTTGGATATTTATATTATGATTTCTTTAGTTTGTAAAAATATTTTAAAATATAATAAATATTAAAAAATTCACAAAATAAATCTCCAAAATTTTAAAAAATCATATACAGACACTAACACTTTTTTTCATAAACAGCGGCAACTTTTTCCGCACAAAAGTTTAATACCTTTTTAAAAAAGTTACAAAACAAATCATCGTGTTAGTACTTTTTCACCGAACTCTAATATTTTATCAATTTCTATACCAAAAATCTATAAAACTTCAACCTACGTCCATATGATCACAAATCATAAAAATCTTATAATTTTTTTAGTCACTGGGTTTTACCCTCTTTTTATTTTTAGTCCTTAAACTTAATGAGTCAAATTTTTAGTTCTTTCATTTTCACTCCGTTTAAATTTTAGTCCTTAAACTTAATGAGTCAAATTTTTAATCCTTTAATTTTCACTCTGTTTAAATTTTAGTCTTTTCGTTACCCTCCGTCACCCTAATTAACGGAATAATTTTACACGTCAGCTTCCATCTAACACGTCACCCTTCATTTACACGTTAGCCTCAACCAATTGAACGTGATTTTTTAAACGACCTGTAGCTTCTATTTAATTGAAACTCTAAATAAAATTTAAAGCCCCAGTCTCGTCGTTCTCATGTCAAGGAACACAGAAAATGTATCTTTGAGGATGCTGGAAAGGATAAAGGTGAGAGTTGCAGGTATTACACAAGTTTTGGTGGATTCTATACACGAGAAGTGGAAGTCCGATGAAGTGGTGAAGTTGAAATTTGAAGGGCCTCTTGCGGTTGACATGAGAACGATGAGACTGGGGCTTTAAGTTTTATGTAGAGTTTCAATTAAACATAAGTTACAGGTCGTTTAAGAAATCACGTTCAATTGGTTGAGTCTAACGTGGAAATGAAGGGTGGCGTGTTAGATGGAAGCTGACGTGTAAAATTATTCCGTTAATTAGGGTGACGGAGGGTAACGGAAGAACTATAATTTAAACGGAATGAAAATTAAAGGACTAAAAATTTTACTCATTAAGTTTAAGAACTAAAAATAAAAAGAGGGTAAAATTCAGTGGCTAAAAAGTAAATTTCATTTTTTCTAATAAAACGAACCAAATTCACCAACGGTAACCAGAATAAAAATGAATAGAAAATGGAAATAAGCCATTACCCAGTCCAACATGGAACTATGCCGATAACGCCCAAAGTAACATGCGACCTACTTGATTGGCATTTTTGCTTTGAGGTCAGCCTAATCTATAACAGAAAACTGCTCTGTTTACCGCTAGAGGCCCCAGTTCACGTTTGCAATTGCCAATTGGGACTATTGATTATTTGGGCCATGGCCATCCATCCATGTTGGGTCTCTAGATAGGCCCATCATTTTAGGAACCCAGCCCAGATCTGAGCTTCCCTCGTCTGCCTAAGCACTGTAATCGGATCCGAGCGAGCGTCGCAAAAATCAGTTTTAGTTTGTTTTATATAAAACAAAAAGCGTACAGATGTTCAACGCGACAGTTTGGCCGAGTGGTCTAAGGCGCCAGATTTAGGCTCTGGTCCGAAAGGGCGTGGGTTCAAATCCCACAGCTGTCAATTATGCTTTATATTAGCCTTTTTTTGCACTATAATTAGCCAATCATTTAGAAGAAATTAAAAGTTGATACTGTCAATTATGGTATCAATCTAGATTTTCTGTTAAAATATGGTACGTAAGAGGAAGGAAATTAATTTCAACGATAAATTAAAAAGATATACACCCGATAGATAAATTAGGGTAAAATTTTAAGAGTTGATAAAAAAAATTAAAAAGAGAATGAAAAAATTGTTGAAAAAGTTAATGAAATAGTAAAAAAAATTATAAAAAAATGAATAGAGAGAAAGAAATATAATGATAATAAAATTTTAAAGGTTGGAATTTTGGTTTGTCAAACGCCAAATCGCTTGAGATATATATACCCGGTAGATAATTACGTGTTGTCACGTGAAATCCACGTGAGAGAGGAAGCCCTGCTGCGCCCATTTTGCTGCTCCCACGCATGTTCATCGACTTCACTTCCCAGTTCCCATACACATTATAAGACTGATGCGATGCTATTTTAGACGCACACAGCGTGGCACCATCACCCTTTACTCAAAAAGTTCTGATGGTGCCACCCTAGTATGCGCCTAAAACTCTGCATCTCCCTCTTCCCCCGGATCACTCACCCACTCAGTGACTCAGAGTCTCTCGCACAGAAATATCCACAACGCATACCGTGGAGTTTCGGGATTGCTCTAATTTATAGCAAATCCTGGACCGACTGTGGAGTAATAAAAATAATACTAAATTTGAAAAAGAACAAAGGAAACCGTACACTTCGGAATGCTGGAGCGAGCTGATCCTCACGTAGTGCCGATAGGCCACCTGTTGGGAACATCAAAGATACACGCGGCTGGCTACGGTGGCGTGCGCCCACTTGGCTATCCAGTAATAGCAGTTTTTTTTTTTGGTGACGAGTAATATCTGCTTTATAATGAATGGGTATACAGGACCATCAGAAATCATAAAGTGTATGAGCTCCTGACGAGACACGTGGTTGGACCACCCACAATCGTAACCCATCTGGCGACATTTTGCTGCGGAGTGTGGAGTCCAGGTGAACAAATGGAGTGATGTGAGAGAGGCAACTGGAATGCTGGAAACTGCCCGGGCCCAAAAAACAAATGAAAAGGAGGGAGAAAAGCACCACTTACACGTGGTCTTCCAATTGAATTTGGACAGCGGGGTAAAAAAACACGCCCAAAATGGGCCAGCAATAGAAGAGGATCAGGTCCGCTTCCACAATCTCAGGCCTAGCCCATGGAAAATTCAATCAGAGAGGCAGGTTAGCGCTCCGTTCCATACGATCAGACAAAAGTTGGAGTGAAGCTGTAAAGGCGTAGGATCAGCATTGTTGAATTTCCTCTATATCCGAGCTGATTACGTCGGGCGGCCCAGGAATTGAAGCATCGACACAAGGTTAACCCAGCTAACAGAACCATTCTATGATGGTTCGTGGAGAGGCGGGAGTCCGAAACAGAAGGGCTGTTAAACGATGACGTTTTCCTTATCTTGTATGGTTAGTAAGGTGAGCTCGACGAGAGAGAGAGAGAGAGAGAGCAGGCACAGAGATGGCGGGTGCGTTCTGGGGGACAAGAGTGATGGAGATAGTGAAGAAGCACGATTCAGGTGGTCTAGTGTGGAAGAGAATTAAGCTCACTCCCACTCGCAAAGCCAACGCCAAGAAGCGCCTCCTCCGCGTTTGGCAGGTCCTCTCTCTCTCCCCCCCATTTTCATAGGGTTTATTTTAGGATCAGATAATAGTGTGATGGTCCTACTCTTAGTATTTGTTGGTTTTTTATTTCACTTGTTATGCTTCCTGCATCTGATTTGAATGCTCTCCCTGCCATTGTTAGGAACATTGCGTCTGTTTTTATTCTTGAAACGGTGGCTTTTTGAAAATGATAGCTATGGTGCTTTTAACGGGTACATACATTATGCGGTTCAATGTTTGAGCCATGTCCCATTGCAGCTTTACTTAGAAGTCAGAGAATCTTAGAACACTAGAAGTCGTGGTGTGTGGATTTTGGAAATTGAGGAATCTGATTATAAGTCGTGAAGCAATAACAAAAAAAAAATGCAGAGCAATTCCCTTGTATAACTGAAAACTTTTTCTGTTAATGTTTAAAGAATTTGGATAGTTTAATATTCGAAAGCAGAAAATCGAGTGGAGACTGAAAAAAGATCTATATCATGGAACTAAACGAGGAGATGAAGAAGACTATCCCTCACATTTGTCTAAGTTTTTCAGGCGTTAAAGGTCAAAATTTATAATTCCGTAAAACATGAATATTTGTTTTCCATTTTGTTTCTCATGCAGAATGTGGTCATTGTGGGTTCACGGATCCGTATTTTTGGAGATATAGTTGTATGCTATGACAGTGGTGTTGTAGAATTCCTGTACTGAAGATTAAGTGAAAAAGGGGAATTATCGTAAATACCATGGCTGCTTTGGTTTTAGAAATGTAAATTAGGCCTCTAATTATTGTAAGTTGCATACTGATAGAGGAAGTTCACTTATATTCATCCAGGATTCTTTGTGATGATTTATCTAAATAAAGAATAAGGATTATTTTTTCTTAGATCAATACAGTTTTCTTTCTGTGCCCTTGTCGAACAATCATATGTTTTGGATTATTGTTCCTTCTGTCACTTGACCTGACTTAAGATATCAAAAAAATTAAACAAATGGATAAGGACATATACCACATCCGGTGCACAGTAGTCGTTTTCTTTTCTTTTCTTTCTTTGTTTTTTTGCTGTTGTTTTAGACAAAGGATCATGAATGTCGTAATGAGATGAGTGTGGAAAACTTAGATTCTTGTAAGTTTAGTTAAGGGTTTACTAGTGGAAAGCCATATGTATATCTGTCTAAACAGAGGGTACAAATTTTTAACCCCCACACCTACATCTTAGGTAGAAAACAAAAGCAGCTCTGGATTTCATGGTCAGTGTGTCAGTACTTCTTTGGGAGGAAAGTTCCTTGGCATATTTTTACCAGTGGCATTGGACATATTTACTGTGGCATCTTTGTTGCAAGCTGGATTTGATCAAGGTTACTTCAATTATGTTACTATGCCAAGTTTCTGTCAATATGCTGTCGTCCCAATATCACTTCAATATATATTAGGATCTCTTATCATTTAACTCGTAGTTAGTGTGGCATGTCAACCCCCTCTTCCCAAGTACAGCCTCTTCTGTTGCTCTAAGTGAAAAGTAGTTTGATGTGAACGTACAGGGAATTGCTTAGGTCTCTGCTATATTTGATCATTTCAACAGGAACATAAGATGCTAGGCATAGGGCTTATTATCTGATGCTCATATGATTTAAGAGATATAGTGAGAAAGCCTTTTTTGCCATCAGGAACATGTGGTCATGTTTTAAACTGCATAGCATCCATGTGTCATCCTAAGTTTTTATGAATCTGGATCCACCAAGAGAAATGGCCCATATGAATTCAACTATTCCAGAGTTCAGTACGAGTTTGTAGTTTGTTAGCTAATTGGTTTCCAGGCAATGGGAACTGATCTAATGACCCTTATTTGAGGGGTAAGGGTATGCTAAGAATGGTAACTTTTGTATTATTAGCAGTCACTTCCAACATTTATGTCCAATAAGCTCATGTATGGGATCAAAAATTTTGATATTTGCCCTCAATAATCTTTTTTATATATGTTGGGATTGAATCAACTAATTTCGTTTTGACATGCCATCATGTGCTTTAGTCTTGGTAATTCCTATTTATAGTACAGATTTGTAGTTCTGTTGAATGATGACTTATCATGAATCAAGAGAGAAAATTCAAAGGAAAATACATTTTTGTGTGATAGTTGGTTCAATAGCTTGTCCTTCTGCTTGTTTAGGTTGTATCTTCTTCCATTTATATGCACCTATTAGAGGGTGGCTCGTATGACTACCTATTTCTTTGAAGGCAATGAGTTCTACCTCAAATGACACCTTCTCGTCCTTGGAAAAGGGAACGAAGGCGATGTAGTGATATTCAATACTCGTTTGACATGTCACTAAAACAAAAGCATGTCCGCTTTGATCCATATGCCAACATACCTATGGAGCATAAATTCTCGTACACCTTTACATTCCTGATTGTATTTTGGATTTGAGTTTTGATGTGTAGATCTTAGATCGTTTTCAAAATGTCATTACCTGAAGTCGTGCAAAGTCATTGAATCATCTTCAAACTGTCCATACCTGAATTCCCTGAAATGCCTCTTTTCTTGCAGAATGAAGCTGTCCTGAGGGCATGTTCTGAACCGCCTCCTTCAAAAACTTCAGGGGCTCGTACTGAAGTAGCTGGTGAAAAAGACAATAGCAGCAGCTAAGTCAGTCAGCAAAATGACTAAGAACACTAGGCGAGCTTGAAAGCAGTACTTTAGGACTCGTGGCTTCATAGTGTCAGCGTTTCTTTCACTTTGAAGTCTAGAATTAAAGTTTGGCTGGATATTATTACTGACCACCATTTTGATATTTCTATCATATGAGCTCAATGTGTGTTGATATGTATCTAGAGAATGCAATTATTTGGCAGCTTCTTGGCTGTTGGATAAAGTTCAACTGTAGTCTTGTATGATTCTGGGCTTGGCAACTTTTTAATGAGCTTTTAGATTGTCAATTAGAGTATCCAGAATTTCCTTTGCTTATAATGTGAATCGAAGATTGAGGTTTAAGAGTGTTTGTGGTTGTCAAGCTACGTACCCGACGTCCTTGGGCTAGGGACGTCATCAGCACGTAAATTAGAACAGTCATTGCCCTTACTTATTGTAAAGTGCCACAGGATGGCCTATCCTGCCTGACTTGTACATTTAAAGTCAAACAGCTGCTGGTTTTTGGTAGTGGAAGCATTTCCTTTATTGCCCATTCTAAATGTAACTTTGCTTCCACGTGATCGTTTTGCGTAAGGGGTTTCGTGTCGTGCCCCGTGCAAAGCCTACTTGTTTCGTATACACGTATGTCTTGTGGCCTTACGTTGGCAAGGAAAAGTTAAAGAGCAGACGGGATCTCTTGTGCTTTCCGACG
Source organism: Myrica gale (assembly GCA_963930655.1). Lineage (NCBI taxonomy): Eukaryota > Viridiplantae > Streptophyta > Magnoliopsida > Fagales > Myricaceae > Myrica > Myrica gale. The sequence goes on along the minus strand of OZ005606.1, from coordinate 5,891,518 downwards.
GGGAATGCCAGAATCTCAATCCATCGTCATCTCAGGAAATAAATACAAAATACTTTTTGTACGCCCCTCTTCTTGAAGAAAAATGTAGTTGGATGGACATGTGAACACGAAAGCCACCGAAAGAACGGTTGAAAACTCTGCTACTCCCCCCCTTCTACACCCAGACGACTGATATTGACATTCAAGATATCTGAACAGTAAGACCAATTCTCAACTACGTATATAACCAGCAATCCTTCGAGGAAATTCTTTTGGCACCCTTTAGGAACTTTGCCTATTAGCACGCAACTCTCACATGAGGCTCTCACTGCCCTGGTGGGCCGTCTAGAAGAATCTTTTATATGTCCATCCACCGAGTGCTTTTTGTCTCTTGGCATAACACGTGATTTCCGCGGCTTGAATTTGTGACATGCTTGTGGACGTAGGAGGCCTTTACTGCTTGTGCTTGTGTTGGCACTTCATGAGAAAGTAGCTATTTTTGTAAATAACGCAGAAAGCAAGAAAACTACAAACTTCACAATAATGCAGGTTGTTGCCGTCCATGCGCCCAACTGTTAATGAGCTCAGCATCCCAATCCTTCAGGGCGTGGGGCACGTCTTCGTGAAGGCAACAGCCCCCTCAGAATGACCAGCCTTTTCCTCAGCCATTCATTTCGACTGTTCAGTCCATTTGTTGGTATTTGATTCCTTGGGTCTGAGTGCTAGCTATTACTTGTAGTTTTATGCTTAAAACTTATTGCCCAGGATAAAATTTCTTGCAAGTTATCGGTGTTGTCTAGAGTTCATAATCCTCTAATTTTGTAAGAGTTGGGATACCTTTTCAGCTGTGTGAAATGGGGTGATTAAGATTGACAGGCACAGCCGAGTGGTTGGTGTCGAGGGATGGAGTCTTAGAGACCTTCAATTACAAAATGGCCCACCAAAAATACATATTATTCATATTTGATCAGACCATGATATGGGAATGTGGTTAAAAAAATGGAGATGTCGTGGTTGCAGAGATACTAAGCAACATTTTTTAATACATAATTTTTGTCCAAATAAAACCGCATTTAAAAGTAGGTTGGTTTGGGGGAACGGGTCAACACAATTGATAATTCATTCCGTCCGAAAGGGCAAAGTTTTCGGAAAATGTCAAGATTGCCCATCCATGATTGTGACTCACATTGTCCTTACCCATTTCCCCACACAGGATGGGTTTCTTTATGTGATTGACCTAATCAGGTGAGCCTACTAAAGTTGAGCTGAGTGTTTGGTCTCCCATGACGGTCTGCCCACGTGATTGACAAAATGTAACCCAAGTGATTGACAAAATGTAACCCAAGTCAGCAATCCACAGCTCCATTTCTCTCTCTCTCACCTTCGGGTTCTGTCATGAAAACGAAATATATATAGGAAAAGGTGGCGTGAAGAACTCCAACAGCTTAGGCGATTCTCTAAACCACTGTCACAAGAAACTCTGGTCGGCAATATCTTTCCTTATCTTCCATAATTTTAATTCCCCTCCCTTCCCCCTAATAGCATATAATAATGTCTCGCTAACCTCAACAAAATAGAAAAATTGAATCAAACTGACATGGTTAACCACCTGCCGTCCTTCCTTCTGCCCGGCCCACTTGGCACTCCAATGGGGTTTCTGGCCTGCCCTTTTTAAGCCTTTCTTCCCATATGATATCACCCTCTTGTTTGAGTGCGGGGACAACCTAACTTGCGGGTTTTGTTCTACAATATTTTACCAATTCCTTGAATTAACAGGTCTTTAATGGATTAATAAGTTTCGGATGATTATTATTATCACTTCGACAAGTCATGTTTTCAGCTTAAATTATGCACTGATCATTGTGTGCGTCAACCACGGCCGGCTTGTGAGCCCATGCATGTATGACACCTCTACGACAATCTGTACTTAAGTTGGCTATTTTTCTATTAAGAAATGTCAAGGATGTTTCTTTAAGGAATTAAAAAAATGAAAAAAAAAATCATGGGTTTTGTGGGCGAATCTCATATTGATTTTTTTTTTGAATAAATCTCATATTGATTTACAAGAAGCTTCCCAGTGATCATGGAGATGGGTTTAGAACTAATTACTTTCCCGGGATCTCTATCTCTACTCTCTCTTTGTTCAAAGTACATGCAGGGAAGGAGAAGTAGAAGAAGAAGAAATTTATATAGAAATGGCAGTCATAAGTAGTATTTTACAGCTTATTCAGGTCAAAGTTGCGGTCCAGTTGGGGAAATGGTCCAAATGGAGAATCTCTAAGTCAATATCGGCTGTGTATTTTGCAACAAGTTTAATGAGGAAAATCATAGCAGAAAATGAGCCTACTTATTCTTTATTGTACTGAGAATCTAAAAAAATCATCTACTTTGTACGACCCCATCTTTGTATGCCAGTGTGGACCATGCTCTCTATCTTGGATTTTGTAATTACACTGTTGTACTGGTGTTTACGCAAACTTGCACGAAGGTGCAAGGAATCAATATACTTCAGAAGAACCTAACGCCATTGGATCAGTTTTCAAAGCTAGGGACCCCCCTCCCCCAGCTCATTTTCTAGTCTCTCTACTTTCACCTACTGGTCTTGTAGATTCAAAATTAGTTAACATTGTTTCCCTACGGCAGCAATATATACCTACTCTGCCGGTTCCTTGTACGGGTACAAGAGCGAAGACAATTGCAACAAATGTTTGTGGAAAAAAACGTAGAGCTTTTCAGAATGTCTGTTTCTTTGAACAAGAATCGCCCACTTTTCTATGACCCCAGATTTGAGCATTTCTGAATATTATGAATATGTTCATGATGTCTGTTTCTTTGAACAAGATTCGGCCAATTTCCCAATGATATAAACTCGAGTGTTGGTGAAGATTGTGATAGTATTGGACTTTGAAGGCTGGTTCTGATTTTTGGGAGATTCCACCCATTTGGACACAACATTTAGGAATTGGTTCCTCTCAAGTGGACTTGCCTTTCCTTAAAGGAAGAATGGAACCACGTGCGAAGTTGATCTTGCTGGGATTATGTTCTTATTCTTGTGCTCCCAAGAATTGCTCTGCTTTTGACAAAGTTCGTGTTACTTCCATATGCCTTTCCTTTCCCTCTCTCTTTCCTTCCTCTTTCCGTTTTTCTTTAGTCTCCTTCCATTTATACTCAAAAATCACTTGCCTTTTGATAAAGAAGTACCTTTGCATGGTCTGCTTTGGCAACGTCGAAGAAATTACGTGTTGTAAGAGAACATGTTCGATTGCAAACAGAGATCAAAACCAAACTAAATCATGTTGGAAATTTGGGATTTCATTACTAAGTACCAAATTGCTGATGACAGGGTTGATGCCGGTTCACCTGTTTCTTGATTCCTCGTTGCTGAAAATGATATCACATATAAGAAACACGAAACTTAATGGCCAAAGATTGGGTTTCGTAGATGGTTATTCTGACTAGGGAATCAGCAGCCCAATTACTGGTTACAAATTAAGCACATCTAAGAAGACATTATGGCTTGTTAAGGTTTTCTTCTAGTACAAGAAAAACTGTTGCAACTACTGCTTTCTTCGTGATCATCTGACTCATTGGAAGAGACCACCGTGACTCCACTTGAGCCTGAAGAGGAGGAAGCAGGAGCAAGATTCAAATCAGTCCTGTGCTTCCTCATGAAATCGTAGAAAACGGGCTTAGAAGTCCTCAATTTCCGGGCAGCGCTGTCGGCCACTTGTACGTTTTCGTCCTCAGTTTTAGCATTTCTTTTCTTCAAAAATATGCGGCAGAGAACCCAGTTGTCCATTGGAACCACAGCGCTCTGCAGAAGACGGAGATAAAATTGTTACGATATTCCCCAACAAGTTTAGGCATAACTAACAGGACCAATGCCGTTAGTTTCTAGGGCATATTCACGGATGTTTTTCTGAAGATATTTGTCGAAATTGTATAGAGTGGTGTTCGGACTTGCGATTTAGAGGCCTTGTTAATTCCATAAATCATGCGAAAGAAGAAAACTGTAACGGAAATGAAAAAAAAATAGAAATTAAAACTCACCTCGGGTGAGTTTTTCTTTTGTGGGGCATTGGCGGGTGTGGTTTCGGCATTCACAAAGCGATATTCATGCATGATCCAATCAGTCCTCGACCCATGTGGGGGCTTTCCTCTATAAAAAACCAGAGTTTTCTTCATCCCCACAACTTGGTTACCCCTAGAAGTTACAATTTGCTTGTCAATCCCGGTGGCCTTCCAGTAACCGGAACCTGTGGCTCTGTTGGATCGGTTCCCATTCGGATACTTGGCTTCCCTAGTGCTGAAGAAGTACCTCTCTTGCTCCGAATCACCTGAACCCCAGAATCCTCATGTATCAGAAAAATCGTAAAGAACAGAATGCTAAAATATCATCACTTCAGCAAAAGCACCAATTTCATTTGGTTCATGGGAGAGCCTATTATGCCGAAAATTGCCAGAAGAGAGTGATTATGTGGCCAAATGGCATTGTAGTTTGGTTAAATATGAGAGCAGACATCAGTTTGTCCTGTAATTTATTGGATTTATCGTGGAATACCCATAACTTCAGGTCCACAAATTGCAACAAAAAACGGAGTTCCAAAGCTTTTTCATAAGTTGTAGATATATATGTGTGTTTAACCCACCTGGCAAATCCCAAGGATCAAACTTGCAAACGTCAACTTCAGGGATGATGGAGGCAGGCAAAGGGCAGGAGAACACCTTGCGCTTTAGGTACTGAAGAACGAGCTCTTCATCCGTGGGATGGAAACGGAACCCAGGAGGCAATCTTAGGACACCATTCTTAACGAAGTTGATCTTCTCCATCACACAAACCTCCCTCTCCACAAATCACAATACTAAAAACCTCTTAAGCGTTGAAGAAAAAAACTTAATTAGCTAGCCTATGTCCCGAAACTTAATTTTAACTCGACCCAACAGAGATACAACTCAAGCAAGCAAGCAAACTCATGCAGTCCCCTCTTATAGCCCTTCAAAAAGTATGGGGAATAACGAGAAAGGTACTCAACAGGAACAAGGAGGCACAAGATCCAGGCAGAAAAGGGGAGATAACGGGCATTAAAGAAAGGAAAAGGTGGGAGATCAAGAGTGGGTGTTTGAGAGGAAAGAGTGGGGTGTTTATTTTATAGTAATGGGGTGTCGAGGAATGGAATAAGACGACCCATTTGGCGTAAACGAGACTCAAACTCCTTTCCTTCGACGCCTATTTTAACAAACGTATAAGAGTTTCATTTGGGCCTCCACGAAAAAGGTTGAAAGTTTTTTTTTATGTAAACGAAACCGAATGAATCAAAAAAAAAAGCATAGTTGTGTTCGACCTTTGTGTGTGGGAATAACCGAAGCTGCGCATGTTGATAACTCTTTTTCATTAAAAAATGGATAAATATAATATTAGTCAATGTAATTTAATCTAAAATTAAATAAATTTTAAAATTTTAAAACACATCAAATTAGTCCTTAAAGTTTAAAATCATTTATATTTAAAGGGTCTTGAAAGGACTAAAGTCGTGATGACTATTAAATTTTATGGATTAATTTGATGTGTTTTAAAGTTTAAAGACTTATTTAATTTTAAAGTAAAACACAAGAGATGTTTTATTTATCCCTAAAAAAAATTAAAAGTTTTGAGGGATTAATTTATCTAAGAACTTTGGCCTAATTGACCGTATCACCCATTACAAATTTACATTAATTAACTTTACACCTCAAATATTGTGTGGCATACATTTATGGACCGTATTGGGGGCAATTTGGTCTTTGCGGCGTAGGAGGGGACCGAGAGGATCGTTAATGCGTTTTGGAGAAGATAATGGGTATTACGGTCATTTGAGAACTACCCCAAGAAAGGGGTTGCAAGGTTGCAGGCTCGTCAGCTTATGTCATGCTGACAGCCTGGAGCTCGCAATTTGCCTTTTAAATGGGATGTCGGAATTACGACGGGAACAAAAAATCGTTTTGAGTGTTCTCCGACGCTTTGATGCTTAAAGTGGCGGAACGTACGGATCATAAATGCCTGCGGTCTAACCGGACGAATTGTACCGCACTCTGATGGCCCAAGAGTACTGTATCTGCTTAGAGTCAAGCTAAGTACCTTGAAATTATTGCCTTGGTACTTGATTATTGTGGTAAAACCGCAATTTTAACGCATATAGGGAAAGTAGAGCAACTTCTACTGAAATTAGTGCATCAGATCACTGTATTAAATGCAGACAAATTGGACTTTGGATTCTAATCTTATCCCTTGATGACTGGTAAACAGATAAGAAAGTCAGTTAATAATCAAGATTTGGGAGTGGAAAATGATCCGTCTTATTTGTTACTTGTGATTGTGGTTAATCTAAAGAAGAAAAAAGAATGTCAAGGTTACTTTTAAATGTCGAAGAACAATATTCTCACACGACCTTGTTTAACTTGTACAACAATCTTATGTAGCTTATAAAATTAAGGTTTAATTATCATTGCAGTCTTTGTGGTATTCATTTTTAACAAATTAGTCAGTATAGTACAGTTTTGAACGGATTAGTTCCGGTTGTCTATTTTCTGACATATAAGTCCTTTTGTTCACTAAAAATTAGCCGTTTAATGAAAGATCAACATGAGTTTGAGGTCGAAATATTTATTTGCGAAGTCATATGGCCTATATTTTGTACATCGCCTTCATTAATAGACTAATTTTTAGTGGACGTGAGAACCTACATGTTTAAACAATAGACTATAAGGACCAAAATTTTAAAAAATTGTACTTTAGAGACTAATTTTATTAAAAATAAATGTTACATGTATTGTTTTGATAATTAAGTAAAAAATAATAAAAAGATAAATCAAATACTAAAGAAATTTATTTATATATTCGTTAAGGATTTTTCTTTTTCTATAAAAAAGAGAAAAGAAGAAGCTTACATAAAATCATTGTCGCGGTCCAATCAAACACGGAATTACCTCAAGGCATAGAACTCCTGCAAAAGTAATAGGACACAAATTAAAAATCTCACACGTACCTAAACCGAAACCTGAGTATAGTATACTGTGGACTCCTAAATAATTTTAAATGAAAAATATTTACGATTGCAATTCATGTTTTGGATACTTTTATTGCTTTATGTCCTGATGATCAGTATTAATGATGATCTCATAATAGGAGGCACGTAAGGGCAAGTGGATTTTATTAACTTAATTATTTCGTTAAAAAAAGAAAAAGGAGAAGGAGAAGAATATGCTTATTGGGAGGCAGATGGAGGGGTCTTTGACGTTGACAATGCATTGGAGATTCTTCACGAATTGAGGAGTGGTATTACCTGTTGGCATCTCCTTTTTTTGCGAAAATTAATGCCACATCTTTATCTTCGTGGGATGGAAAATAAATAAAAATTGGTCGATTTAAGGAGGGGTAGTAACGTCAATAAAGAAACCATTGTGGCCTCGCGGGGGTGGGTGAGACCGTGAGAGGAATAAAGGCCAGGGACCTACTTGCCCCCAAAACGACGGGCACCCACGTCGGATTTAGGCTAACCGACAAAATGCCACCTTCAAACGATGCCCATCTCAAGATCTCCTCAAATCTTCTTGTCTCTGAGGTTTGGGTCAGATGGGAACTTTTAGGCGAATTGCAGATATGTTTACTGTGGTAAACCAAATCTTTTTTATACATTCGAGGTAAAACTACAGTCAAATATATGCTCTTCGTTTACGATAAATAATGACTTAATAAAAATATACACATAACCACCAATCAGATATTAAATATCTTTTACCTCACAATTATCATCTCACTTGTCCAATCATATGACACGGCTTAGCACCCATCAGGTGATATCGTGGGGCTTTTGTTTCTCAATTTTTCCAACCCTCAACATTTCCAAACAATCATAAAATAATATCTCTCTTCATTAAATTATAAAATAATATTATACTATTCAATTAAATCTTCTCTCCCCACTTTTCTATAAAATACTATACTTTTTCACAAACCTCAATACCCAAAATTTCCAAAATCTCAATATTTCCACAAACAAACTCCCTACAAATGTCTTTTGGCCCGCATGTTATATGTTTGTTGGTTACTTAAAGACTGGAAAAATAAAAAATATGAAAAATTGCACTGGGTGCATGTATCGCAAATAAGATAATGTTCAAATTCTAACATTAAAAGAAAAAGAGAAAAGTACTGAAACAGTCCCTGTGATTTCACGTTTTGACAAAATAGTCCTTGTGGTTTCAAGTTGAACGCGTTAGTCCCTGTGGTCAGCAAGTTGTTACAATGTAGTCCCTCCGTCAACCCACTTAACGGTCAAAGCTTTTCAGGAGGACCTTTTTGTTACATGATGCATACCTCAGGGACCAATTTGTCAAAATGTGATACCACATGAACTAATTTGTAGGTCCCTGTGGTATCATCTTTTGACAAATTGGTCCCTGATGTATGCATCATGTAACAAAAAGGTCCTCCCGGTAGCTTTGACCGTTAAGTGGGTTGACAGAAATCTAACGGAGGACCTTTTTGTTACATGATGCTTACCCCGGGGACTAATGTGTTCAAGTTGAAACCACATAGACCAATTTGTCAAAACGTGAAACTACAGGGACTGTTTATGTACTTTACCCAAAGAAAAATCCACTACATGAAGAGGCCTCCAAGATTTCGATTGTGGACTTTTCCCGTTATGGTTGAGTGACCTTTCGGGGTTGTTTCTGTTGTCGAGTTCATTGGCATAATCCTCTTTCGGGGTTGTTCTGTTTGGGGGAGAAGAATCGTGGTTGGGAGAGGGAGAGGGAGGGGGAGAAGGGAGTTGGGGCTAAGCGGATAAAAAAATTGATGACAAGTCACTGGCGTGACATTTGTAGCGTTAAAGGACATATAATATCATCTGATTGATGCTGACGTATTTATTTTTGTCACATTAACATTTACCGTTAGGTCTTCAAATGACAAATAGACCGTGAGACATATATTAGACTATAATTTTACCTCAAGGGTATAGAAAATGATTTTGTATACCACATGGTTATATCTGCAATTCGCGCATAACACATGAACATGAGATGCATTTAAGCCAAAATTTTAAGATTAAGGCATCGATACAAGAATCCCTTTAGTGAAAAGACAAATGTATCATCTCCACTCGAATTCATACATTCTCCCTTTAATAAAGAAGTAATCTGAATTTACAATTTTATATGGACTTGAAACGGTCAAAATTTAAATATTTTCCAAATTTAGATCTTCTAGAATATCTTCTTTAAGCCCTTTAATTCAGTCCTACACAAAACCAACATGGTCACAAAGAAACGTGAATATCTTGTACTTATTTATTTTTATCTTTCTTTTCATATTCAAATGTTTAAATAGTTAGCATATACGTGTTCTAGATGGGCATGTTGATTTCTAAAATATTATAATTATTATATTTCTGACTTTCCTATTGCTCGTTAATTTCTGCCAATTATAGAAGTTGCAATTCTTTAATGTTTTAAATCATTTCATTTACAATGCAAGGGTCACACGACATCTATCGGCCTTTTATATTATCCCTCAATATTTTTATTTTATTATTTATATATTTGAAAATTAATTTATTGGAGCTTCGTAGGGGGTGGGACGCTAGGATTTGATATTGTTTGAGAATTATTATTATTATTATTTGTTTCTAATAGGCAGCTAAGCATGCAACGGTAAGATCTCGTAAGGCATTACTCAAAATTTTGCTAAGAAAAATTCAATTTCGTGTGGGACAAAGAAAATGCAGGACTTATTTAATATATATATATTATTTTTTCACAGCATGGATCCAGTAAGGACAAAGAAGATGCAGTAGAGTGTGTGCATGAATTTACGTGTGGGATAAGAAAATAGTTATCGTATTTTTCTGTGAAGCAAATTGATCCAAAATTTCAAGTTATACATTCCTTGGGGGGAGTGAGGAAGGTTTTGAGCCGTAGATGTTAGGGATACTAATATAATAAGAAGGATCGGATATATACAGTGGCGGAGCCAGCGATATAATCAAGGGGGGCGAACTTCTAAGAAAATTTAAAGGAGTTAGCTTGGGCTGCTTGAGTTTAAGGAAGCAGACTAAAATTCAATGGATATTAAGGGGGGTAAGCTTTAAAAAAAAAAATTACATGTAAAAAAAAAATTTTGGGGGAGCCAACCGGGGCAGTGGCCCCGGTTTGCCCCTCTTGCCTCCGCCTGTGGATATATATATTATAGATTTTGGTTTTAGAGAAAGATCATGGAATTTTTGTTCATATTATTTATTACCTACTCAAATAGGTCCGAAATGGTCATCACGTAAATGTGGAATAAATTTTTAATAGTTAAAATTAATGAAAATTCGAATTTTCAGCTATGCAGGCTCCGTTTGTTTAATTTAATAATTAAAATTAATGAAAATTAATTCTTGAAGTAATAAACTACTTTATATTATAAATAATTTTACATCGAAATAATTAATACTTGGCTGAAAATTCGAAGACTTTGGGACTTATATTATGTGAAAATTAACCAAACACACAAATTGAGTACATTTTTGAAACACTGCATCTGTTTACCGACCACAATGATTTATACGTGTAATAAGTTATTTTATAGGCTTAACAAGTTAGTTTATAACCTTCTGGTGTAAAATAAATTCATAAAAAAAATATGTGCAACTTATATAACTTCTCATTATCTTTTCAAAATATGTGCAAACTTATATATATTCTCGTTATCTTTTCCATAGCACGAGCTCACTAAAAGATCATATTGTGATGATTTTAGCACTAGGGATAATGATACTTTACATCCTTTAATTATGGAGCCCTTACATTTTGCATTATTACTATAATTTAATTTGTTACATATATTATCCATCAACTATTGATTTCAAACACTTTATACTTTTTATTATAATCATCTATCAATTTGGCAATGAAAAATACTTTTTGAGAAATAAAGATGTTTGGGCAAAAATCAAGTTGCTACCCTTATTTTTCAATTCAACAATTTGACACCTATAACTTTCAAAATCTATCAATTTTCGCCCCCGTCTAAATCAGATGGAAAAATATAAAAAATGAACAAAATACCCCTCCAAAATAAAATTACTAAAAACATTAAAAAATTCATTAAAAATAAAAATGATATTTTTAAAAAATTAATATTTTTTTAAATAAAACTATATTGAAACTCTATTTCAATAATATATTTAATTTAATTTTTTTCTTAATTTTTTTTTAAAAAATTAAACTTAGAGGGTCATTTCGATTATTTTGTATGAATTTACTTCGAGGTCTGATTTTGACGGCGGGCTGCTAGAACGCCAACAATAAAAGAGAGAGGGTGTTCCTACTTTTAAAATTATGACCAAATTCCACCATTTATTATACATTTACGTGAGATGTTTTTGCTAAATGAGTGTTTGGCTTGTATTATATAAAGTAGAAAAAAAAATATGGCCGTCCTTGACTTATTATGATTAGCAGTTTCTTCAAGCAATAGAAGATTCCAGACGAAACCGCACCAATAACACGAGGAATGTCATTAATTTGGACAGTAGAGGACTGCCGAATTTCTGACCTCTCGCATTTAAAATATTGCAAAGCTTTTGAAACCAAGAGATTTTTTTTTTCTAACTGAAGCGAAGAGATTATTGGTACAGTTTGCAAGTAATTATTATCTCCAGAATAAACGTACGTCACATCATAATAATTTTGTTTCTATATTAATTACTTGGTTTTGGGTAATATATTTTTTATTTTATTTTAATATTTCTTAGGTCAATGCATAGAGGCTAAAAACATATCACAACGTGCCTACGTACCTCATCGAATTGATGCTTTATTTGACAAATATTTTCTTAACAAGGCAGAATATAAAATGGTAGGCATGTGAAATCCTTTGATGGATAAATTGGTAATATAAAATGAACAAGCAAAAAAAAAGGATAAATGTAAAATCGGTGTATGTGATATACGCAGAATCGAATTAGTCTCTGTGATAATAAAAACATAAAAATAGTCCCTATGTTTTCACTTTAGTTTCCCGTTAATCCCTTCACTATGGACTAATTTTACGTTTTTGTGAGATCATAAGGACTAATTTTATGATTTTGTTATCATAAAGACTAGTTCGATTTTCGCTTATATTACATAGACTGATTTTACATTATCAAAAAAAAAAAGATTAGACCTCGTAAGTTGATCGGTCTTACCGCCACAAGTTTTTGTTACTTCAAGCTTTCTAATAGCTATAATTTCGAGAAATATATTAATATTTTTTATTTAAATGAGACGGTTAATATTTAATTTTTTAAAAAAAATTATCAGGACGCCCTTGAATGATTTCATAATTGGTTTAATCACCCTGTATAATTAGGGATACTAGAAGGTCTTAATGACTAATATCTATAATCCTAGGTAAACTAAACACTTGAATGCGACATCAATATAAAATTAATGAAGTAGAAATCAAGTAAACTTATGTCTAGTCAGAGTTTACACCTCTAACAAAATTTACAATTAAAAAATTGTTAATCCACGTCAATCTCTCTAATTTATCTAAGAGTAGTGATTAGGATAATTTGGATCGATTCTAACTCTAATCCAATTGTTTAAAAGAAAACTATTTTAATAATCCAATATTAATTATTTTAAATCCCATTCCGATTTTCTGTAGTATTATATACTATTCATAAAATTAATATAACATCTAACCAGACCCAATGATTTAGTTGAAAGGGTACCACGGAATTAATTAAAAGTTTCGAGTATAAAAAAAATTGGAGTTATTGGATCCCATGTCATAGATGGACTCCCATGCACCAAAATTTAAAAAATGAATTAGATATTTATTTATAGCAGTATAATAATTTAGGAAATTATAGTAGGAAGCCGATGCCATTATTGGAGTATTGCAGAAACATCCGGGGTGGTTGTGGAATTAAAAAAAGAAGGGTGGGGGAGTGGGAGTAACGTGGGACGCTTGTGATTTTATTTAAACTGGAGCCTCAAACATTGACGATTGAAGAAGCCTGATTCGGTAAGGAGAGGGGAAACTCATTTTCCACCCCCCACGATTAATTCTGAAAAAAGATAACAAAAAATTATAAAATTACGTAAAAGGACGAGATTCCCCACAAGCAATTGCTCTCAGCACCCCACTTGCATAATACTGTGGGAAGAAAAGTTCGGGCTTTCCGCTTTCGTAAGCCGAATTGCGGCTACGATTTCATTTCCCTTCCCTTTCTCTTTCTTGTTGCTTTTTTGTTGGGGTCAAAGGAGTTTGCGTGTGGGTGTTGAAGAGGGTTTTGAGGAGAGAGAGGGAAACGTCAAAGGCTACAATTATTGTGTTTTGAGTAAAACATGTTGTTCAGTGGAAAATGTCTTCGTGCTTCTTATGATCTAGAAAGCCCGTTTGTTCCCTCTACTCATAAATGACCTTTTGGCTGGGGCATGTTGGGTCGTAAAACATCGTAGGATTACAGTAGAATCGTAAATATTTATGTGAAATAGTATTTTATAACTATTTGGGTAAAGGATAGAGAGATGATTTGATGTAATTATTTAATAAAAACAGTATTAGAATTAGGTGAAAAAGTATAGAGAGAGAATTTGTTTTAAATAAAAAAAAAGTTGTTGGAGATTGTGTTAAATGTGTTGGTGTTTGTGTTTAAATTTTGAAGATGTTCGGTAATAGTTTTGTTAATGAATTTGAATCTAAAAAAAAAGTTGAAAACTTCACCTTGATTTTGGGGCTCTTTTGGGTTTTTGGGTTTCCCCCCTTACTCTTTTTTCCCCTTATGAGACTTTTTCCTCTCTTGTGTAAATGTTGATTTAACCTCTTTGGGTTGCCCTCCTTTGAAGCATCTAAATACCATGAGGTTGGATCACACATAGTCAACCTAACTTGTTCACATCTGTGGAGAGAGAGAGCAGAGCTTTAGCGTATTGGGGATTCCCCTGCTGCTTTGTTTAGTAGAGAACAATAATGTATACCTAGAAAGAAAATAAAACTCTACATGTGAATGTTATTATATCGATAAAAATATATAGAAGATATTGTTTTGTTTGCTTTTGCAAGGGAAGCATAGAAGATCTCTTAGGAGAATATTGATTTTTTTTTTTCCATATAAGTAATTTGAATGTCTTCTTTTCTTCTTTTGTTCTTCAAATGTTATATATACTAATTGATATTGAATAAGATTATAGTGCTACCTCCTTTGTGTCAATCATAAATGTATCATGCCCTTTATGTAATCATAATTATCCTTGTCTAAAGTGTATGCTGTCCTCCTCACAGTGACTTGAGTTTTTTTTTTTCTTGGAAAACTATGATTTCCTTGCAGAATTTTCTTTCCTTCCTGTTCAGAGTATTTCCAATAACGCATTCTGGAACCAGAGGCGAGCAATTCAAAACACTCAATTGATTTCAAAGTTGACCCCAGCTATCCCAGTGAGATTTATAGTCCCCTTTCTTCATTTTGAAGCTACAATTTTGTCAACTCGTGAGATTTCTATGAGGATATGTGCAAGCATCAAATATATATATATATATAAAAGTATACGAAGAAAGAAGAAGAGCACTAGAGGCGAGAGAGAGAGAGAGGGAGGCTGCGATAGCTGCCTTTCTTCACTTAAGAGGCAACCAAACCAAAAGTTCTGCGACTTTATAAACGTAATAGAGACCAGACTGGGACCAGCCATCTGCATAAATAGTCATCGTACTATCTCTATTGCCCAGTTCTACTTGACTACGTAAGCTTGAACAGACCCGTGATGGATAGGTTGCTGCATTAGGGTTTAACCCAATTGGCTGCCTGTCGGGTCCGCCCCCAGCAAGTTGCGAACAAAATCAGGAATAAAGTTCTTCTGAAAATTCTGCGTGTATTTTTCTTTTTTTCTGATCCAACACAGTGAAGCCGGGTCTACAGAAGCTTAAATGCTGACCAGTGACCAAGGAAGCTGCAGAAGATGCTTCTGTACGGCCTCAATACCATAGTGGTGACGGTGGAATTGTTCGTTGAAGGAAAAAATTGCACCAAGTGGAGCTCCAAAGTGGGCTGTGGGGGTGAGTTTTTTTTTTTCTACCGGGTTGATTAGCTATTTGAATACAACAAGTTTATCTATATATAAAAAAGAATACAACAAGTTTGATGGGTCCTAATTCCTAACTCGGGAAGCTCTTTGACCTGTCCCCTGATTTAATACTTGTACGTATAATGGTACATTAAACGTACATTTTTCCTCGGTATTAGCTGTTTATAACTGCCAAACTGAGAAAAGTAGCTATCATTGCCTTGGAATCTCTATGCCTTGCACACTTCAAAGAAAATTCCTCAAAAAGCCCATCAAAATAGCAACAAAAGATGGGGGTGGGGATGTCTCTGACTGGGCATGTGAAGCAAGTGGCCGCTTGATACCATCACTGGCACATGAAAAAAAAAAAAGGTACGTCTTTAAACTCCTCCAATTCTACGAAACTTACAAGGTACAGATTCCCCTCTTAGAAGCAAATTCCTTCGTCTTTCAGACTTTATTCCCGTTTCTAGGTGGTTCTTGTCTAAGCATTTTGCTAAAGGTGCTTGCAAGAGCACCAAAGTAAGATGTGCATCTTGGGACGCCATTTTGGACTCAAGTGGTGTTTGTTTCAACTCTACCCTTCGTCGGCAGTTCCAAATCCACCGCCCATATCAGCAACAAATCTCAAGTGATCTATGCAGAACAGGCACGGATGATCATGTTAGAGACATAAGTGATGAGTATCTAGCCAAGAGATTAGACATAACACAATAGAAAGACTATCACCTAATTTGAAGGTTGAGTCTATAGGTGCGAGTCCAAACCGCTTGTTTCAAATTGAATTTATTCACGAACTTTGCGTAACATAATAGAAAGACTATCACCTAATTTGAAGCTCAATTGGCTGTTTTTCAAGATAATTGTCATAAGCTCGGTTAAGTTGTAAAGTACTGCATGAAACTATCAGACCATTGACCCATTATTACTCTCAAAATCAATTATTCTCATACGAGCATCACTCAAGTCTTTTATGATATTCAACATCGCACTCAGCGGATCTATTCTAAGAGTGCTTGTAAGGAGTGACATTGTGAAACTCCAACAATCTCTCCCTCAAAAGAGCACCATTCAAATATTTTATGACACACTAAGTGAATAGTAAAAACAAGATCACGAAATTCCTGTTATCCAACGCAATCATTTTATTTTATTTTATTTTATTCTTTTTCCCATGCGAGAAGCACCTTTACAACAGGTGGGCAAGCTCAACCTATGAGGCTTGCCAATTGGACTGGTTATGCCAGTCTTTCTGGACTAGGCCCATATATCAGGTTAAGAAATGGCCTTCGCTGTGGGAAGGACGCTTACAAGCCACAAGGCTTGTGAGCGAAGTCTACTTCTGGCAACCTACAAGGCTTGGAACGTCGACTGCTTTTGCCATGCTCTCTGGATTTGGCCGATAGATTACGTTAAGAAATGTCCTGAACCAATAAACTGGGCCCATGACGGAGTTTTCACTGGGCCTGTTTATTATTGAGAAAAGACCACTATAATATATACAGAACTTGGATTTGAAGGATGTACATTTGCTTTCAATTATGTATCAATTCATGGTTAGGTTTCGGACGCAAAGAGCTGGGCTTTGTTTTTCACTTGCATCTGCCCTTCCTCTCCAGATGAGCCATTTTCCTCCTTAGCTTCTTTGAAGTAATATGAGATTGCCTTTGTGATTTCTTGAACCAAGTCAACAATCACTCCATCAACACCTGTAAGATGTTGCATATACACCACCCTTGGGAGGTTACTGCCAATACACAAGTATTTCATAAGTAAATTGGTGAAAGTCCATTTCGAATCATTTAAGAAAGATATATCCCGGGTGGGTGCGGGTGTGGGTGTGGGTGGGGTGGGGGGAGAGAAACGAGCTTACTTCAATTGGCCATAAGTTACAAGGGAAAGCTTGGACTCTTTGATTCTAGTTACTACTTCTGGATTTCTTAAGATTGCTGTCACTTCCGAGACAATTCCTTGCAGACCACCTGTGAGGCACACCTTGATAGCCTCGTCCAAGGAATTCCTTCTTATGTCCACATAAATTTCAGATCCTCCATTAGTAAGAAAGAACACCTGGTAACATCAGTAGCAAAATATTTCCAAACCCAATCAAATTGCTGAGATTTTTAAGGACACAACATGCGGGACATAAACATCTTGCTGAAATTGCTCTACAATAAATTCTATTTGGTGTTTTGAGCTTTTGCTGAGAGGCTGCTCTTGATGCTAATACTTAAAACTGATAATTTCAATGAAGTTCTACAACTGCCGAAACAGAGGACACTGCAGACCCAAATGCACACAGGCGATTGACCTGACTAATATAATACACTCGTCATCTATGTTGTTGCTCAGAGTCGTTCATGTCTAAACTCAAGTATGACAACCTAGGACGAGAACGGCAGGGCAATATATCAGGATGGAAGAAGAAATAATCTTACGGGGTAGATGGTCTGCAATTTTCTGATCAGCAGAGCAGCATCAGGTTGAAAGCTTGAAAACCTGATAGGTCTGTCCTGAGCATACTCATTTACCACCTGTCCCAAGATTTTAGTAAATACTACCATTTCCATAGCATAACAATACAACGCACTGCCACACCGTAAATGTAAATTGCAAAAGCAGGTGGCATGCCTGCAGGATTGCTTGAAGAACACGAGTGAGATCTTCGGCCGTATACACCATGTGATCGTCGAACTTCAACTCAATGTTGAAACCTACAGAGTGTTCGACTTTCTCGAACGCATCTTGCAATGTGCATAGAGGATGATCGTTTTCAACCTTCCACTCAAATTCTCCCATCTTTTGTTTTTCTAAACAAAGGCTTCCCCACCTGCATTTCCAACAACAGCAGATCATTGATGAAAATAAAGATTTAGTCATTTTGAAGAGAAGTGGGGAACCATTCAGCATAGGGAGGAAGTGAACAACAAGTGATTACATTTCCTTCCTCTTTTTGGGGTCCATAAGAGAGAAATTCAGCTACAGTGAGATCTGTGACTCGTCTCTCAACAATGGCGCCCTAAAACAAAGACGCATTTGAGTTAGATTTGGACTAAATATAGAAATGACAAGGTATATATATAAAAAATAGCCCAAAGAAATGAGAAAAAAGCTTTGTGCCCATAAAAGGAGGGAGAAATCGAGGGATAAAACAAACCTTCTCCTCAGCGAGAATGAAGTTGTCATGGAAAATGATAGGACAGCCGTCTCTAGCCACCTACAAAAACAGTCTTTGCTTATAGAAGTGTCGTCTAGATTCCGTCCATCCCCCACTGGTAAAAGAAACAGACCAATAACCCCATGGCTGAGATTGATAGCCAGATGAGATCCAACTTTTTCGAATCTACATATATTATAAAGGAACGCTGAAACATAGAAGTAAGCAAATTGGTTCTACATAATCGACTGGGTAGCCATTTTGGGCCTTGGGGGGAAAGGGGTCACCACCCTGCTAGTATTCCGACTGGACTGGAACAGGACGAAAATACGTCACAGGATTCTGTTATGCTAGAACGTCTCATTGGACTGTTAGCCGCCACGCGCTCTCAAAATTTCCTCCCTAAATAACTTCAACTTTAATCCTTTCACTACACAATGCATTAGTTTAATGCAAAACCAAGCCATAAATTGAAAATAATAGTCGGAATTATTATAATGGTGTAAAACTAGGGAAAGAGCCCAGAGATTTGACACGTTGAATACGTCGATACACGTGGCAACAAGAGACGTAAAACTCAGGTTAGCGCGGCGAATGGAGACACCATCTGCAGGTTTTGTGGTACCACAGAACATAAACAGTCACAAATTTCTTTTTATTTCTCTTTTAAACAAGTAAGATCGACGACAGGAACGTTTGGCAACTAAGAAAGCTTAGCAGTTTAGCAATTCGACCCAAAATATATGCGGTTCTTTCTCATTCTAAAACTTTCTCGGACTCGGGAGAAACAGAAAATGACAGGAAGACCGTGACCATCGAATTCGGCGGGAGGCACCGAGGTTCTTTTGTTTCTTTTCTACCTGAACGTCGAATTCGATGAAATCGATTGGGAACTTCGCGGCGGCATTGAATGACATGATC
The DNA here is from genome assembly GCA_963930655.1 of Myrica gale. Lineage (NCBI taxonomy): Eukaryota > Viridiplantae > Streptophyta > Magnoliopsida > Fagales > Myricaceae > Myrica > Myrica gale. The sequence goes on along the minus strand of OZ005606.1, from coordinate 5,872,383 downwards.
GAATTCTCTCTGGTGGCTTTCATTCTGGGGTCCGAGGACTGCATCATGTTCATTCCGCAGCCTCTGTGTCCCATCACCACGAATTTCTGGAACTTATGTCTACATTTGACTTCATTACCGTCATCACCCTTAACATCTAAATCGAAACCCAGAAAAATACACTGTCAAGAACTGTAAAATTAAAGAAATACTTTTTACACAAACAAAGAAAAGATTCTCATTGAAACACCGGCCTTTCAAGCCTGGGGATAAAAAAAAAGAAAAGAAAAAAGGACTGACCTTTGAAGAAGCTGGTGACGGAGAGGGCCAATGCGGCATTTGCTTGGACTTGATCGATACTCGGAACATCGGAGACATGAACGGCTTTGAGAGCCATTGCTTAATTAAACTTAAGAGAAACGGAGGACAGAGGATAGGACGGGAATATCGAGCTTTGCTTTGCCCGGAGTCGGTCTCAGATAGGCACGGAGACCAGGGTAAGGGGGTATTTGGAGGGATGGGCTGAAGCCTGAAAGGCCCAACACGAAACAGAAGAGTGGTGAAAAAAAAAATTTCGTTTTATTTTTCTCGTGTTTGTTTCTAGAAAAAAGATATGCCAAATAATTAAGAAGAAGGCCCTGCAGACATGGACAGAACATCCCTGATACGTGTCTTACAAGAAAAACAACTAATCATGGAGTGAGGAGAATAGAGCGTCGATCTTTTATTGATCAAAAGCTCTTAACTTAACTCATCGTTCTCTTTTCTCTATCTCATCGCTTGTTCTTCCTACCATTTGGGATATATAAAGAGGAAAAAAAGTGAATATTTCGACCACTTCGAAATATTAGATTATTGGTAGACGAATTTCATAACAACAAGTATATGGGAAAGAAAATGAAGGAAAAGAAATCGATCTGCATTAAATGAAATTCTTCCTGTTTTCTCTTATTCTTCAACGTTTTAACTAGTAGACCGAGAAAGACAAAAAAAGATACACCAAGAGCCACCGACATTTCTTCTGATCAACATGTATCGGACCTCTCTTCGATTTTTTTTTTTTTTAAAAAGAGTTCTGTATACAGCAATAACATTGAGCACATTACTTATTACATGGTTGAAATGGGTAATCTGCTCAGGTTCCAACTTAGACGTAATCAAACTCATCAAGTGCTGGCACAGGGAGAGTCAGATTTTATTAATGCTTTAGCTTAAAATACAAGTAAATAACCAGTGAAATCCAGGAGTTGCGTGCACCGTCAGAGCTTGGAGAAAGTAGTAGGCTTTCTTTTCTGGGTGTGTGCTGAGACAGCCTCCATTAAATCATTGGAAATCAGCATCGCCGAGTTCCAAGTGGCAACATAATCCAACCCCTGCTCCAAACTCAGGTCCCTACTTCTAAGTAGCACTGCCTTTGTCCCAGTGACAGCGAGAGGAAACTTGGAAGCAATTCCTGCCACAACCATTATTAGCATATGTAAAGAGTACAGCAATTATAATTTATACGGTCATTCTGACTCACTGTCTTTCAATTGGGTCTTCAATTTCCAGAAATAGAAAGCTTTATTCGAGTATCCTAAGACTCAGATAAACAAAATCAAACCAAATGAACCAGCAAGAACTCTAGCCACACGGACACAAGTGTGTTCTGTCACAAGCAACTCATCGCCATCTCTCCATATGAGTATATGACAGATGGAATTCACAATATCTACGGCATTACTCATCTTAGTACAAACTGAGCCCAGAGATAATCTGCGGGGATCAATTATTCTTCAGTTTTGGTAATTTTATGCTATTTGGTTCTAACTAATGTAATGCACAAAGCCCAGTGAGATGCAGCTTTCATGAATCTTTCTAAATTCTGGTAGTGTACGATTTCTTCCCACCTGAGAAACCATTCAACACATATTGCAGTAGTCTAGTAGACACCCGAATATATCATAAACGAACATACTAATTAATATTGTATAGAAAGGCAAGATTACCCTCGGCCAAGAGCCCGACTTCTTTGTCCATTTCCTCCTTGGACCCAAAAGTTCTGGACACCAGACCCAACTGCTTGGCCTCGGATCCCGAGAACCTCCGACCCGTTAGCGCCAACTCCATTGCGTTGCCGTACCCGACGAGCGCGGGCAATCTCTGAAGCGTCCCCAGGTCAGCGGTGATTGCCAAGTCGACCTACTGGACCGAGAAGAATGCGCCCTCCGTGCAAAACACCGCCGATACACGCCCTGTGGATAGCCGCGATCACCGGCTTCCGGCACCGCTCAATAGCTGTGACCGAGTCCTGTAGGGACTTAATATGTCGGCGGAGCTTCTCTGCGGCGCGGCCGCTGTCGTCGGAAGAGAATAACGCGGCCATCGAGCCCAGGCTTGAGAGGTCGATGCCTGCGCAGAAGTGTTTTCCGACGCCGGAAAGGAAGACGACGTTGACGTCTGGGTTTTGATCGAGGGCGGCGAGAGCTCTGGGGAATTCTGAGAAAAAGTCGGGAGACATAACGTTGCCATGGGATGCGCAATTCAGGTAGGGGTGGAAGACCCGGGAGTCTGGAGTCTTCTGAACAATTTCTAGGGTTTTGAATTGCTCCATTGCTGGGTGATCACTGTCTTATTCGCTATTGCGAAATTATAACGACGGAGAGGAAAACGAAGGAAAATTGGAGCAGAATAGCCAGTCGATCCCGACTTACACTTGGTAACTGGATAAAGCTGCAGATTTACCGTAGGTAAAAAAATAGTGAATATGTGAAAGCTTAAAAAAAGAATCAATAGAATTTTTAAAGGTCCTACCGGGAGTCGAACCCAGGTCGCTGGATTCAAAGTCCAGAGTGCTAACCACTACACCATAGAACCTACCTCCTGCATAAGCACCCTCTTGTTCTTTATACAACTGTTTCTTTAACGTTTATTGCTTTTGTTAACAGTAAAAATCTTATTTATAAACTGAAGTGTTGTATGGAATAGAAATTCTCCTCAATTTACTTTCCGAATTGGATGATCTAATTTTTTTTAAAAAAAATAAACACAACTTATAAGTCTTAAAGTATGATTCACACTGTTTTGTTGTTAATACAAACATTATTCAATGTTGTGTAACTTATATTATTTAGGGAAAAGTACTGAAACAGTTAGTTTCACGTTTTGACAAAATAATCCCTGTGGTTTCAAGTTGAACTCGTTAGTCCCTGTGGTCAGCAAGTTGTTTCAATGCAGTCCCTCCGTCAATCCATTTAACGGTCAAAGCTTCCGGGAGGACCTTTTTGTTACATGATGCATACCTCAGGGACCAATTTATCAAAAGGTGATACCACAGGGACCTACAAATTAGTCCCTGTGGTATCACCTTTTGACAAATTGGTCCCTGAGGTATGCATTATGTAACAAAAAGGTCCTCCCGGTAGCTTTGACCGTTAAATGGGTTGACAGAAATCTAATGGGAAGACCTTTTTGTTACATGATGCTTACCCTAGAGACTAATGTGTTCAAGTTGAAACCACAGGGACCAATTTGTCAAAACATGAAATCACAGGGACTGATTATGTATTTTACCCTATTATTATTTATCTCTCTGATTAGCTGAATAACAAATATTAGAAGAGGATCATGTTCCGTTATGGCAGTGGTACTATTGCATAAGTACATCTGAAGCAATATAAAGCTACCTTGGTCGAAACTTTTATTTGGATAAGCATAAATTATGGTGGATAAGATTTTATTTTTATTGCTTTTATTAACAAGAAAAATCTTATTTATAAACTAACTAATGAAGTGTTGTATGGAATACAAATTCTCCCTAATTTTTTACTTTTCGAATTGAATGATTTAATTTTAAAAAAGATAAACACAATATTTAAATGTCAAAATAAGATTCACACTATTTCGTTGTTAATACTGACATTATTCAATGTTGTGACACTTATATTATCTATCTGGTTCGCTGAATAACAAATAATATTTGAAGAAGGTCATGTTCTGTTATGGCAGTGGTATCTGACGCAATAAAGCTACCTTGGTCGAAAGTTTTATTTGGATAAGCATAAACTATGGTAGGATAAAGGTCCACGTAGTCAAATAATCTGCACTTTTAAATATATTAGGATACAAATTGCAATGGTAGGCTAACTAGCTTGCTGGCTAGAATATGCCTTTGCAATCAACAAAAAGTACTTTTTCCTGATTCTGTCCCTAGATTTACTTGTTTATTTCGGTGCTATATATATACATGTTGTTAATATTAATTGTTCGATTGGGTGCTAGCTAGCAACAAGGGCGTGGAGCTCATTCCCAATATTCTTACGTACGCAATGCTTATCGGGCTCTTCCTTATCCCACCTTATCTTTTCTACTAATTTTGGAATAGTGATGTCTAAAAGCCTTGAAAGGAGGGAATTGGACAGCATCACAGGACCGTCCAATCCTGGCTTGTTTGACTCCAATGTGAGCGGTTGGTTATCATTTTCAGTGAGGTGAGAGTGCACCAAAGCAAAAAGATCACTCGGCATGATGATCAGCTGGGATAGGACCGCAAATGTTTCGTGCCCAATTATCAATGCGAGAGGCAAAGGTTAATACCTACCCATTACCCACCCAACGGCCTGGGAGGCAGCTGATAAAGCTTGATCAACAGCTTGTTGATTGATTGATTGATTGATAATTCTTATCTTCTGGTCTTTCGAATATGTGACATAACCAAGGCAAAAAAGAAAATCGGAGACTTCCTTTTTGCTTTATTGTTGTTTTTTTGCTGTCCTTTCTTCCCCTTCCCCCACTCGTCAATCTGCAGATCTTTCATGCTGAGAAAGTTGACAGAATTAATGAAGCCATGGAATGAGAACACGTAACAAATCATAGAAACTAGCTATTCTTAATTTATCTGTGAAGGCTTCTTCTAAATCATCTATTCATTAATGGAAATTGACATTTTAAACATAACCATCAACTTAATGATCTGATGACGAGGCATGGAGCTTCTCTTCAAACCCATTCAAGAAATCTCCGCCATTAATCTATAGGCGGCCTTCAAATGATTCATTACACCTGTTTTCCATGACATGACCACATTAATTGTAGTTCTAACACGTACGTACGACTAGCTAGCTAATTGAGTAGAAGCGAGCCAGCCATGCATGCATATGAGCAAAAGGACTACACCTGGATATATATCCTTTAAGTTGTCAGCTCAGAGAAAAGCTTTGTATAGAAAACAATTTAATTAACGGTGTTTTGCACGTCAACAATATATATGCATGCAAACAAGATAAAAAAGATCAAAAACCACTACGAAGGCGGAAAAGCCAATGTTATCAACCTATGTTTGCCATCATACGATCCCGGCCCCCTCAAAGAGCAGATATAAAGCGAACCTATCCTCTTTATCTATATGATTATGATTAAACAATGAAACTGGTGACGCAATATGCATGAATAGGTCTGGAAATTTCTAGCATGATTGGCCTCAGAACGAGGTGATCATGAGCCACTCCCTACTACTTGGTAATTAGCAAACCATGACAAACTTAGAAATACATTGGGAGAAAAAGCCACCGTATTCGCCCTCTACGAGCCTCTCGAGGAAATTGTACAGTAGCCAAAGTAACCAAGATCGATACCTCCCAAAATATCCTTAAAGAGAATGGTGACCGTGTCAGGAGCAATGGCCTTAAATTGCCTCCACCTAGCGTGCCTACTGATCATGCATGGACTTGGAAACAAATCCCAACTGGGTAATAAAAACGACAGAGAATACCAGCATCATTTTTGTCCTGCTTCTTCTCATTTATAACCGAAAATGGAAGGCTTCAAGAAGAAAAAAGGGAGAGCCCTTGTACCACACGAAATCTTCCAATTCCATGCAAAGCTGCCGAACAAACAAATAACAGACTAAACCAAAGTAATAAAAGCTTGTGAATATCGTGCAAGTCTAAGAGAGAGCGAGGTGCAAGTGACACTTAGGGCTGACGCGGCGACGCTTCATTTCGTTTGGGCTGACTCGGCTGTGAGAGAGAGAGAGAGAGAAAAGGAGAAACGGCAAAAAGGATTGTTTGTAGAAGTCACGTGAATCGAGCTCTACGCTGGACAGCTTTGCGTTTTGGTAGTAACGTAAAATCTTCCTCCCATTCATTCTCTTTCCACGCTTTCTCGTGTCGCGTGGAATCCTCATGGAATCAAAATGACCCGAAAGTAACTCCTCCGTGATATCACACCGTACTACAGAAGCACAAGCTTATGATGCCAACAGAGAATTGTGGACCGGTACTAAAGTACTTATACTTCTAGACTTTAGGACATTTGACGGGGGAGTTGTACGCACGCGACCACTGGGGCACGTGAGTATGGGAACTACGTTTTGAGTGAAATGATTTTATTCTACGCTACCTACTAATGTCCCACCTGTCATGAACCCAGAAGGTGTTCAATACGCACACTCTTATTTTTCTCTTTTCTTTTAATTTGTTTGCTATTTAAATTAATGTGTGTGTATAAATATGAGCCTCCACAAGCCTCCTTGGCCATCCTCACCACCCTTCACTTCTCTGCATTAGATTGTGAGGTCGGCTCAGAGAGGGAGAGGAAATTTTTTGGTCATTTATTTGGGAAAATGGCAGGGATAAACAGTCACCACCCACTGGCATTTACCTTTGGCATCTTAGGTAAAAACTACGAACATGCTGTGATAATCGCCCTCTACGTTCATATTTTCTTTCTAAAACCAAATGGAAGGTATAAGTCTGCTAGATTTCGATCAGACGGCAGCAGTCACCAGCTTGTTTAGACTTAGTACTTCGATACCAATCTGTCCTCAGTCATTTTGGTTCTTTTCTTACGTTGTGTCTTCTACTCATGTTTGTTCGTTTGTTTTTTTATTCTGCAGCAGTCATCTTCTTCCTAGTTGTGCGCTTACAAGAAAAATAAATAATCTTTTATATATGTTTTTTCCTTTGTTTCTTCCCTCTTTATAATTCGGCTAATACCAATTTTCTCTACCCTCGTTTGTTTTCTACCTCATTTTTTGTCTTCTTGTTCGTCTTTGGTTATTTTGTCCTCATCTAGTTTTTAGTTAAATTTTCGAGGTTTCTGTTCACTTTCTTGGAACCTTTTTTGGCCTATAGCGGAAGAGAATTGGTTGTCCTAATTCTTCTTCTAGCTAACTTACAGGTAGGTATTAGAGTTTTTCGTTAAAAGGTAATTAATAGATCTTCTTTTTACACTTTTGTATGGCGTGATGGGGTTGATGACCCACCTTCCCCGTCCTATTCAAGAAACAAATTTTGTTTTAAAAAAATTCTCCAAGCGACAAGCGAATATCACGAGCTACTAAAATCTTCTAGTAATATATATATATATGTATATGTATCATGCAATTTCTTCTTCTAGTTTTGTTGATCAGCTGTATCAATGTTGCCATGATGAACTGTTCTCTGAGTACTGTGATTAAATGATCTATTATCAAAGCTGTGCAAGGAAACTTTATATCTTTAATTTGTATTTTACTAAAAACTAATCAAATGACTTCCAACTCTGTTCAATTGTAGGTAACATTATCTCCTTCCTGGTTTACTTGGCTCCAGTGTAAGTATTAGTTTCTCCATTTTTCTTTCACTTAGATATTGCATAAAAGCTCGAGTTTCTATCCCATAGATCATGATTTAAGCAGAATGCTTACAACGATAGCTATACTGCACAGGCCAACGTTCTATCGGATCTACAGGAAAAAATCAACTGAAGCTTTCCAATCGCTACCTTATTTGGTAGCACTGTTCAGTGCCATGCTTTGGTTGTACTATGCATTGCTCAAACAAAACGCTGTCCTTCTCATCACCATCAACTCTTTCGGATGTTTCATAGAGGTGATCTATATCAGCATGTTCATCGCTTACGCGTCGAAAGTTCCCAGAGTAAGCATCACAAACGTTTGAATCTGGAGCTACTATTTTATTTACCCCTTCGTGTTCTAATACGATCTTGAATTTTATTTACTGCAGAACTCAACTCTTCAAGTGATTGGTTGCATGAACATTGGATTGTTCTCCTTGATCGTTCTCACTTCACACTTTCTAGTGAAAGATCCATACCGTGTCCAAGTTCTGGGGTGGGTATGTGTTGCGATTTCTGTGAGTGTATTTGCAGCACCCTTAAGCATTGTGGTGAGTAAAATCGTTTATAAGTCATACAGTCCTTCTCACCTTATAACCAACACAGCTTTCAGAGTCATATTAGTTAGATTTTTTCCTTTCTCTTTTTGTAGGCGCAAGTAATTCGTTCTCGGAGCGTTGAGTTTATGCCGTTTAGTCTATCATTCTTCCTTACGTTGAGTGCCGTAATGTGGTTTGCTTACGGTCTGTTCCTGAAGGACATTTGCATTGCAGTAAGTATAATTTCCACTTGCAAAATTCCTTTACTTAATATGTATATATATTAGCTGTCAGCGATTAATTATCATCTTTCTAATTTGTTCATGTACTCATAAACCCCTAGCTCCCGAATATCCTGGGTTTTGTCTTGGGGCTACTTCAGATGCTGCTGTACGCAATATACAGGAACACCAAGAAGGTTATAGAGGAGAAGAAACTGCCAGATCACATCAAAAGTATTGTGATCTTGAGCAGCACTTTAGGGACTTCTGAAGTGTACCCAGTCGATGCTCAACCATATGCTGAGGTTGGGGAAATGAACAAGGACACGAAGAAGCCTGAACAAACAGAGGACCGCGAGAAAAGCATGGAAACTGCGGGTCATCATGAACTGCAAGCAATTGAATGTGCAGTTTAACTCACATGTACTATCATGATCTTGTTTACAGCTGCTCATCAGCCCAAACGTACCTTCTATGCCCTGTAATATGATGCACCCTTTTGTACTCCTCTCTCTTGAGCGTGCATGGCACGTGATTGCTATCATATATATATATATGAATGTAAAAAAAACTATGTTCATCGTTGTTGATCTCAATCCACATAATCGTGCCAGATGCATGAAAGAATTAAATTACCAGTTGCGTTTTGAGTAGCTTTCACCATCTCTTTTCCAATATTCAACCACAAGTTGCCAACAGGTTTGAGCGTTTTGTTAGAAGCTAAACACTATATATGCTTAATTATCATATCAGCCTGAATTTGAGACTGCAAAGTGACTCCAACTTTAAGAGATGGCCAATACAAGACAGATCAAAGGCTCTTACTCCTCTTCTTTTTGCCCTAATTTTTATCTGTTTTTGCTTTCTTCTTTCTTTTGATTGCATCATAGGTCCATTAGATTTGATCTCCCTGTTCCAATTTAATATCATCACAAGCCTCTTGTACAAGACCAAAAGACTAGACCGACTCAAGCCAGGTTACAGACAAGCTAACAAGAATCAGCACTCTTAAGGGCCTCACTGGCTTTGATAGATGCATGGGCCTGACTCAGTTTGTCTTAGTCCTTGTGAGTCGGTCTTGAGTTTGGGCAGCCAGTTCCCCCTGATCTTCCCACTTCCCGTTTTTCGATTTTTATCATCTTTGATTGATTTTAACGTTTGGATACCACGCGACTGCTTCAATGCTAGGACTAAAAAAGGGAGCTAGAACTTGAAATAATCATGATGAAACTAACAATAATCATATTGGCAAGCAAGAGCAGGAATCAGAGATATGGACGACAGAGAGAAAAATCGAGGCTGTATAAGTAGCACATGATGATGATACAGTATGGAGGTCTTTTGATAAGTCAATTAGTTGGACAGGTTGCTGAAGAAGACTCAGTAGGACAGACTTACAGACATTTTTGTTCAAAGCAATCCTCCGATAGCCAGCAGGATACCCAATTTATAAACCTTTACTCTCAAAATTTTAGAACTACGTTCTGTTCTTCTGCTCCCATTCTCCTAGCAGATAATGTAAACCCTCTTCTCTTCTCCTCCATGTTTGATAGAAAGAAAGTTGAAATGGAAATTTCTGAGAAAAAAGGGAAAAAAGAAGTTAAATTAGAAAATCTGGGGGCACCCATTCCTCTTAAAACTACCCCCATCTGTACTCTCACTCATTGGTAAGATATGGCCCAGCAGCTTGAATGCACAAGCTAAAAGAAACATCTGGATCCCAACATCTCTTAATCACCTGCTTTAGTGGGACAGCAGGAATGGAGCGAAGGCCGAACATGGTGCCCCCGAGTGTACACGGGATTAACCACTATTACCATCAAAACTGCCTTCTGCACTTTGTCTTCTTTTCTCTCGCCAATTCTCTCCCCACATCTTGGCCTCAGCAACAGCTCGTTCTCTATCTAAGTCCCTGTTTAATACCTTTGCAATTTCTCTGGGGGAGTCATCTTTCTCGGACCCTTCAAAATCCCACCTACGACCAGATCCTCCACCTTCCTCATTCTTTAATATCCTTCCACCTCTCTCATCTCGGTTTCTCTTTTCATCCTTGTCACCCGAACCTCTGTGACCATGTCCAGGAGCTGTATTAGGGTCATATGCCTGATTTGCCAAGTAGGAGAGGGCAGTGACCACATCCCCAATGAGAGGACGGGTGGCAGCCTGTTCTTGAATGCACATGGAGGCCACGGCTAGAGCCTGGTAAAGACCCCGCATTGGATAGCGCCCTTGCAGCCGTGGATCTGCCAATTTGGAAAACTTTCTCCGATCATTGAACAAAGGACGTGCCTGCAGACACAAAGAAACAAGATCACCCCTGATTAACAAATAAGAGAAAGTCCCATAATGCTAAACCACAAAAGCAGCAGAACAAGAAAATAAGTTTAGTTGCCACAAAAAAAAATTAAGTGGGTTACCCATGACACAAGGTTCTGTTCCCCATGGGGGCGGTTGCTATCAATGGCTTTACGTCCAGTAATCAGCTCTAAAAAGACTACCCCAAAACTGTAGACGTCAGACTTCACAGTCAATTGTCCAGTCATGGCATACTCAGGAGCACAATAACCATAAGTACCCATTACCCTGGTGGAAACATGTGACTTATCTCCAGTAGGACCAAGCTTTGCAAGTCCGAAATCAGAAAGCTTTGGGTGAAATCCTTCTTCCAATAATATGTTGGATGACTTGAAGTCCCTGTAAATAACAGGAGGATTTGCTTTGTCATGCAGGTATTCCAAACCTCTAGCTGCACCAGCTGCTATTTTCATCCTTCTGTTCCAATCCAAAGGTTCCTTATCATCTGGAAGATCTGCAGATAGTGAAAAGTCACAAAAGTTAACAATTTGCAATCGTAATACTTAGCACAATTGCATCCATCATCAATAAGTAATATCTGTTATCACTTATTCCCCCAAGCTAAATGATTTTGTTTATTATTGGAAAACATAAAAGAAAAAGAAAGAAAAGTTCAACTAGATCACACAGCTCAATGGATGGATGCAAGATAAATCAACTTCATCCAGTTCATCAAAGCAGAATTCGTGCTCAGTAGCTTCATGGAGTTCACAAAATTCCCAGCAAGGAAGTGCACTATCACTTATTATATACAACTTCCTTCTTAGCAATCCAGAGTTAATGACAGCTCTTGCCATGCCACAAGGAGTGAGATGGCTGTCCTTTTCTTCCATTTCTTAAAATACTTAATTTGTCCACTAGCACAACAATCAAGACCTGTGCATACTAGCCACACCCTAAATGAACGCTAAACAGGGTTGAGTAATTGCATGAATAAGAATTCCAAGAGCTGAAATATGTGAGACACACCAGCAACCATAGGGATGTCCTTCATACATAGATTACTCTCATTAATCTCAAGCTCAAGGACCAATATATGTGGTTTATCAAAGCTTCCTAAATCCAAAACGTGGTAACTTCGTCCTTGGTTTTGAATGGCCTCGAAAAGAACTACCTTGCACACAAAAACCTCAAAGACAGATATTTCAATGTCACTTAAGACCTACAATACGCAATTCCAGTTATTACGATCTGCAAACATCTGATAGAGGAATCCATTAATAGATAGTCCTAATCAAAGGGTAAGCAATCATAATCCAAGATCTCTTTGTTTCTCTTTGGGTGTGCTTGGGGGGGGGGGGGGACATAATCCATGATCTGAACCGCAATTAACTCCATCCCACTAACCCAGAATTGATTAATACAGTGCATCAGAAAATTGAAGATTCACGGGAGAGCAGGAGTTGAGAAAGGATGAGAAAATCAGGGGGGAATTTAAAGCAGAAAAGAGCTCTGTACTGCCACTGGGTTCCCCAATTGAAGAAATTATACTCCCAAATACACCAAACAGGATTTGAAAAAGAATCCTTTTTAAGATAACTTAAGACTCATTCATAGCCAGTTCTCTTTAAGCACAAAATGGTGCATTACAAGAGGGCAAGTAAATAACTACACAATATCTTTACACTGACATTGCTTTTTAATTGGGCCACTCGTACAATTTCCAAGAACCCACCCAGAATTCTAATTCCATGTACTGTCATAAGAGAAGATAAGAAATATAATTTCTAGTTGTTCAAAATTTGTACTATTACTCTTGTTTAAAGCTCTCCACATGATGTAATTTAAATCATAATTTCCCTCTGTCCACATGCTTCATTAGGTGAAATTAGCATTGCCAGGGCACTAATGCATCCCAAAAAAATAATCTTCCTAAAGGAACTCTACAATAGTTTGTTACACTTAAACAAACCAAAAAAGTGATAGGGGGTAAACTTCTGATCAGAGAAACAGAATAATAAGCAACAAGATATTACCATGAAGGTGATCTTCTAGAGAACCCAAGGGCATAAATTCATAGACAAGAAGCCGCTGGTCCCCATCAGCACAATACCCAATCAGATTCACTAGGTTAGGGTGATGTAGAAGGCTAAGCATGAGAACCTCCACCAGAAACTCCCTGTTACCCTGAAGACCATTTCTATCCAATTGTTTAACAGCAACAATCTACAAAAGACAGGAAACAGAGTCAGGAACCATTGCTCCTCAAACCAAGTTCTCCACTCATTAATCCTCAAGCCATGTAAGATTAAGTCAAAATCCTTTCATTTACAAGAATTGAGGCAACTTCCTACAGAAATCAGAAGCTGCTAGAAGAGGGGAATGTTCACCCAAACATGGCCTTAAGAGTTTATGTAGATACTTGTTGGCCATTTTAACTACTCCAAACGTTGTATTGTTTTTGTTTAGAGGATGTGACCAGCGACTTCTTAAAATGATACAAGTCATCTTTCGAAACAGTACAGGTTAAGAGTTGGAGTTATATGATGGATTCTAGCAGCATTGTGTGGAAACAGAGTTATCCAGATAGCTATATCTTGGAGACCACCACAACCAGTTCAGTTGCAACAGTTTCTAATTGTATGGCAAAATATGGTTGTTCAGCAACTAACCCAGTTTAGAGATAGATGTCCAATTGCGGATTTCAAATTTTCAGGTAGAAGAGAAACTTACCTGACCAGTGGCATCCAGTCGACCCTTGTACACACGTCCAAATCCCCCTTCCCCTAAGAAAGATTCTGGCCGGAAATTCTTTGTCGCAGTTGCAAGCTCACGAAAAGTGAATATTTGAGCAGCAATATTGACACCGGGATGGAGACTAGCCCCATCTTTGGGAGCTGGTGCTTCCCTTTTGGACCCCGCAATGTTTCTTGATTTAAGTCTGTCAACTCCTACAAATACAACCATAACAAAAACAATGAAGATCTATAAGTATCAGACAATTCCCAGATAGACAATCAGGGACCAAACTGTAAACCTAAAGTCAGTAATGATTACAAAGACCACACATACTAATCTCAACAGCAACCGATGATCAAATAGTACCGCACTTATGTGTGTCTATAATCGAAAAGAATAATAAGAAGTAGCCAAACTTTCAACGGCACTTCATATCATTCAGATCGACCGCAGCAATCAAATTCATCATGAGATCTCAGTTTTCAAAAAAAAGAAATTAACTATGTCGGAAACTGGATGTTTCATAATTCTCGAAATACTTAATACATGTGATGATCCACTAAACGAAATTAGGAGAACCAAACACCATCACAATGATTTACAAACATAAATCCATCAAAATACACAGATCAGATCAAGTAATAACATGACAAAGTACACATGGATATATAAATCACAGATAATATCAATAAACATTATAGCAAAGAAGAAGAACTAACCAGAAGGCAATCCGGAAATGTTAGAGGGGACCGCGGGCTGGCCTTGCTTTCGATCATCGCTTTCTTTCCGGGGATTCAGCTCATCCTCCTCCGTATCGAAACACGAAAAGCAACCCATTACCCCAAATCAAATGAAAAACAATCCCGCTTTTCAAAATCCTTTCTCTTCGAAACAAGAAACCACACCAGATGTACCCAAACTCAATCTAACGTTTCATATTCCAATCCAATTATCACCAAAATCCCATCACAGCGAACTCCAAATTTCAGGGTATCTTCCTCTTCTCTATCCGATCAACTTGGAGTAGAGTATGTCAAAAGAAAAAACGCAGCGAAGGAATCCAAGTTTCATGAAACACCAACAACAAGAACCATAACACAGAAAAAAAAACAAAAAACAAAACAAAACAAAAGATCTGTCTGAATGAAACAGAGCTGGGAAGGAGCCGGCTTTGTCTTCAGTTAGTTTACAGTTATCTATACATTACATACGAACACCTTATATCAATCTCGCACACTCTCTCTAGCCTCAGTCCCCCCACTATATCTATCAGTTTGACCAAAATAATATGGAATTTCTTTACGCGTATCTCTCTGATATTTTCTTACGGACTTAGAAATCTTATTTTTAGATCGGATGTCACCTCACTGCAATTTTTGGTCATAATTAAAAAGTACAATTTAGAAAAAAGATACAAAACTTAGGTAATCCACAGAGAAGATTTTCTGTAACTTTTTTACCATAATGGTATATGAGAGAGCAACAAAACAGGTAGATTCCATTTTAGAGTAATAAAGTACAGATAATCATCTAGAGTGATTGATTTTAAGTGGATTCTACTCTATTTTAGAAATTACTCGAATTGCACTCTACAATTATAAGAGAGAGAAACAAAATAAATGGACCCTATTTTATAGCATAAAATTACAGAAGATCATCTTTGATTAAATGTGCTCTAACTATTTTAAGTTATACACACAAAATTTTGAATAACATACTTCTTATAATCTATCTCTTTTAAGATCTAATTAGTACATAAAATTGTAGAAAGGCTGATCAGATAGGAATCTTATATTTATCCACTCAGCACTAGAAAGTGGAACATTTACTGTAGTAGACTCGGTAAGAGTATTCTACTATTTTACTAGTTCAGAAAGTTTTGTTTTCGCCCTTTTTAGAAAACCATGTTAAAATTTTAATTGGGATATAGGTATAACTTGAAATAGGGGCCGGTGAAGACAGAGACATGTCAAATGACAGGTCAGGAAAAGATACAGCCGTGATTTTGAGGTGTTCAGTCCACCATTCGCGGTGGTACCCGTTACAATTTAGTGACAACCTATTCCAACTTGCAATGAAGCTTATGAAAATTTGACTCTTCCTATTTTCTGAAAACCCATTTGAATGTGATGATCCGTGCTGTAATAATTGGGTGTTCTCTCATACTTTTTTTTTTTTTTATCATTTTTAAGTCATTAGAATTCTTTTATGTTTTTATCAATTGATAATATATCAATTTAAGCACAAATTTTATTTTTGAAAAAAAAATAGATATTAGGTGCAAACTCAGAATTTATTAAAAAAAAACTTCCAAGTTTTACAAATATTCAGATACAAACATAAATTCCTGTTAATTTTTTATTTAGTTTCACACCAAATCAAGGCCAACATAATTTTTTTCTCTGTTTTTTTAATTTTGAAATTTAAAAGTAATGACGATCAAATTCTAAAATTACCTTTTTCTCACCATCAAATTATCACTATCATAATATATATAAAGATTCAAGAAATTATTTTTCTTCCGTTTTTCGCCAACTCTAGTATAACTTCAAAATTTTCCAACATCTCTCAAACATACTTCAAAATTTTAACTATTTTTTTCACAAAATCTAATAAAACTTAAATATACGAATTTTTAAATGCAAACATGATGACTGTTTTAGCTACCTACAAATATCCCCTTAAAATTATATATTTTGGATCTAACTGAATTCAATTATTAAAGCTTGATTTATTTGTACTTCAATTTGGTATAGTAATTCTTGTTGGTTTGAGATGAGGTTGAAATTTTGTATTCTAGTCGTGAAGGGATTGATGGTTGCAAGATTATTGTCATTTACTAGACAAAATTTAGCCTTCTGGATCTTTTTTCATGCTCACTTCAACTTTCTTCTCTGAGTTCGTTGCGGTATAAGTTAGTTTGAAAATGTTCTTTCCCTTTCTCAGGGGCGTACTTTCTTCTCGTTCAAAATCTCCGGTTCCTGTCAAATTGCTCTTTTATGTGCATTCCTCTACTTCCTTAGAAACCTAATTGTCAGCATAAAGAAACTCCCATCAATTCATTAAGTTGGTTTGAGAATGTTCTTTTCCCTTTCTCTCTGATCAGTTCCAGTTGGTGTGCCGAGTGAGCTTGTTGATGGGCTTGTGCCAATGGTTTTAGGTATAGCTGCAATTGCTGGCGAAGACGAAGCCATCCGAGCTTGCCACTACCGAATCGAAGGCGTCATCATGGGTATTGATGGATTCGAGGCACTTAAAATCTTTTGGTAAGATTATAACTGCCTTGACCAAACTGCTGTGGGATTTGATAATCGGGGAAATCTGGTTCCAGGGCGACATGGTAATGGGAGAGCCCTTGCCACTCATTCAACTGGGATCGTAGGCGCCAGCCACCATACTCATGGAGGCACTCTATTACGTGTGGAGAAATCTTCTTCGTTGCCCGTTTCGGACTGTATTGTTCGTCTTTACAAACATCATGCCTACTCTTTTAAAAGGGGTGTGTCTAAAACCACGCTGGTTTTGTTATTTTTAAACGGGTAGTACAGTAATTTCAGTATCAATATTAGAGGTAAAATGGGATGAGATGCACGTCCTTGTCACTTACAATGATTTCAGTTCAAAATGATTGAAAAGCATACGTCGGGTGCGAAATGTGAGCCAGCAGTAGTTGGAGAGCGAAATGTCACGAAATCAATAATATGAGGTGCAAAGTGCGAGTAACCTCATAGTCAAGGGACGAAAAGTGTAAATTTCCCTTATTTTTTAATAGCAATACTGTCACCTATTCTTAAATTTGAGACTTGAGTGATGTACGGTTTGAAGATAAAAGTAGAATTCGAATCCTGTAGCATTTCATGTTCGGCAAAGTGGGTTTTTTTAGGATGTTGTACTGTAGCATAACAGCTTTCCCCTGCCTTTGTCCCCTGCGCAGCATGCTGCGATTATTCTATTCAAATGACAGCATGGTATTATAGCTGTACTATAGCATGACAACAGTTTGTCCTTTTTGTTTTGTTTTTTTAAACATTTAAATATTAAAAATTTAATAAATTCGAAATAAAAAATAATTTTAAACATCATCATTAATTTTTTTACACCTTAACAACTTCTACACAAACACGAATACAACTCTAACATCACCTAAAATTTCTCAACATTCCAAATCATATAAAAATCTTCAAACCGAACATAACCTTGGATTGTGTCTATGAAATCAATACAATCTTATTATCTCAAGCCAAATTTAACTAAAATAAAAATGAAAATTCTTAAAATAAGTGCCTGGTTAGTTGCAGTTTCTTTTTTGGATAAAAAAAATAGGAGGAGTTATTTTTCTTTTAGGAATTGTTCTTCTAGTTATAGGGTTGGTGGTTTTCATTGGGAGTTATAAATCTTGTAAAATACTAAATAATTTCACGCATAGTTGTCATCGCATGAGTGCCGCTGGCCCGCTAGAAGGCTCTAAAAGGCTTGCTATCTGCTATAGTGCTATGTACGTTTCCGTTTGTTATAAACGAATAATAATAAAAAAAAGATTTATTTTATGAACTTCTAGTTAGAGCTTTTCAATTGATTTAAGTTGGAATAAATTTGATGTGCAAAATTTAATTGTAATGGATTTCCTTTTATATAAAAAAGTTTTGAAATTTGTAAAAAACTGTTAGAAGCTGTTTGTAAAATGATATTATAATTGATAAAAAAAAAAGTGATTGTGAACAAATTTTGTACCATCCAAACAAAGGACCTAAAAATAAGTATTAACCTATTTTAAATAATCTCAACCACATCAGATTTGGCTTTAAATAACAGATCATGACTGTCACAGTAATCTGCAAAAGCCTTCAAAATTACCTCTCAGCGAGAGTTAAAAGAGAAAAACACAGGCGCTCTCCAAGATTTGACCAAAATGTTTTTATAGAACTTTATGCCTCGCTAAAAGTAGATATCGTAAAAAAAATTAACAATTTAGTCATTAATTTTTAGGTACTTTTACATTTTAATCTTTCACTTTGAAACATCAAATTTTTAGTCCTTGAATTTTTTTTACAAAAGCACTCATCCGTTAATCTGCCGTTCATATGCTTAACGGAGCTTTCTGACACGTCAAGAAATTTGTATCAGTCGACCGCTTACGTACCGGATCTATTTCAAAACATATACCGGTCGACCACTTCACCAAGTGTCAAATTTGCTGACGTGTCAAAGATCTCCGTTAAGTATATGGACGACAGACTGACGGATGAGTGCTTTTGTCAAAAAAAGAAAACTCAAAGACTAAAAATTTAAAGTTTGAAAATGAAGTACTAAAATAAAAAATATAAAAATATTAAGGACTCAAATGTTGATTTCCCTTAAAAAAAAACATCTAAAAAGTTGTAACATTATAAGTAGTATGGAGGACCAAAGACTAAAAATTTAAAGTTTGAAAATGAAGGACTAAAATAAAAAATATAAAAATATTAAGGACTCAAATGTTGATTTCCCTTAAAAAAAAAAAAACATCTAAAAAGTTGTAACATTATAAGTAGTACGGAGGACGAGACAAAATCCAGCTAGCCGTTCTGGTTTCCCTGCTAAGACAAAATCTAGCTAGCTAGCCGTTCTGGTTTGCTAGTCCTGCGTCTGTTTGTTTCTTTGTCCGATTGTGACTGAGACGTTCAAAATCATCAAACAGACTCCGACCACAAACGGTTCTAGTGTCAAATTTGGATCCCTTTTTTCTGTTATTTTGCTTATTTATTTTTTATTTTTTGCTGCCTTTTCACTGCCAAAAGAAATGCTGTCGTCTATTTGTCATGTAACTATAGATGTGAATCTTGTGAATTTGAAGGTCATTGAGAGCGCCCACACCTTTTCCTTCAAAGCCATTTTTATTTTTATTTTATTTTCTGGACGGTTCGAGACATGAAAATGTGCTTATGAAATCGCAGAACGTGGCACCGACAATACTCGAAAGCAAACACACTCTGGAATGTCATGCTGCTCAGACTATAATCTACATTATAAAATGCTATAGAATCCCACAAGAAGGTTCCCTTGTCATTGTCAGTCAAAAGAACACTCAATTTGGATTTTAATGAAGGGTTATAAAATATAATAGCTAGTAAAATGGTATTCTTCATCGTCCCCTCCGGCTCCTTCCTCTTTTTTATAGTCTTCCCTGACTTGAAGACGACCATGTCAAACAACGACTGCTTCTGCTAGCTGTTGCCAAGTTCTAACTTCATTTGGATAACGCGTTAGATGCTGCTGTGTCTTTCAATCAATCAATTCTTTTTTCTATACTTTCTTTTTGGGTGATGTTCGTTTTGAGAAAAAATGTAGGATTTTAGAGAAGTTGTGAATTTTTATGTTGAATAGTGTTTTATTGGTGTTTGTGTAAAGTGGAGAGAGAAATGATTTGATGTAATTATTTAATAAAAAAGTATTTGAAATATGTGAAAAAGTATAGAGAGAGAAAATTTATGTTGAATAAAAAATTAAAAAGTTGTTGGAGATTGTGTAAAATGTATTGATTTTTGTGTTTGAATTCTGAATATGTTCGGTGGTAGAATTGTGAATATACTTAGAATCCTGAAAAAGTGGTTTCCAAAGTTCTGTCCAACGTTACTCTTGTTAGCCGACTAGAGAGAATTATCTGCAAAAACCGAACCTTTTACCTAAAAGTCACCAATCAAGGAAACTTCGACAAGAACTTTCGGAAAATTAGCCGAGTGTTTCCTCCACCGCCGTGTGAACCTGGCAACAACAACCATCATGCAACCAGCAGACAAAAATGGATCAGTGTTCACACAGCTGAATTATCGGACCCAAATGAGGATTTTTTACAAGGTGATCACGTGGTAATCGCGGAATGTTGAAAAGGCAATTTCTTGTTTTATTGATAAATTTTTACGCGTGCCGGAAATAAATTTTATATGCTCCACTAGACATGGTGGACATTAGGACCATCTCATTTGAGCAAGATATTTTTGAGGTATGGGTGTCAGTCGAGTGGTGAAACTCTCCAACACAAAAGATCACACCTTTTTTAACCCAATTTCTTGAGCGAGGAGACACTTGGACGAGTAGCTTCGGATAGACCCAACTCATAAAGGTTACAACATTTAAAAAGTTGTCGTTTTCTAACTTTGGCTTTAAAGATTGTAATAATTAACATGTAAATCGATATACCCATTGATGTAAATCGATATACCCATTGTTTTTTTTCTTGCCTAAATATTTTTATATATCATAATATAAAATATCCCTTCCCAAAATAGTACTGCTGGAGTATTGAGTGTTGAGACATTGTTCGTGGCGGTCTACTTATATTTTTATTCATCGTAACAAAGTGGGTCAGGCCATCATTTGTAACAAGCTTGACAAACTTGGAGAGACCGGTTGTGGCCCAGGCTTCAATTCGGTCGTTTTGGCATATACGATGAGCCATATCCTAGTCCAATAGGCTACGTTATGGGCTGACTAATCTAGCGTGGCCAAGTTTCCCAGGCCCAAAAATTAGTTTTTTTCACGTGGAATATATAATATAATTTTCACCCTCTGCTGAGTTTATTATTCTAACTGTGAAAACTGTTGTCTTTAAAAATGATTAAATAAATTATGATTATTATGGCCAACGATAAGGTAGGGAATATTTATTTTATATGAGAAACCGCTAATAAATAAAACAAAAACTGTCAGGTTATTTCAGAAAAAGTCTTGAAGATGGGATTTTGATGGTTCTCAAATGGCTCAATTCGTCCTAATAGACTAATAGAGAGATCTATGCCTTGTCCCATTGACCAGACCCACAATTTCTGAACTCTGAGCCTGAGGAGGTTTCCAGCACGATGGTCCATTTAAGAAGCGGTTTCCTAGCATCCTGAAGACGATGAGTGGCACTCAATGAGGCATGAATCAAGCTGCAGCCCCGGAAAGATAAAGACTAATATACAATTATCCTAAATTAAGAAGTGGGAAACGACGTGGGAAGCATGCACAAACGTGAGGTGAGCTTCCCAAACGGGTCAACGCACCAACTGTTACCACCCCCAAAATTAGAGGCCACAGCACATCACTCCACCACGCCCGTACACCCTTTCGTTTCCATTGCCTTACAAACGAATGCTTATGGAACAATAAATCATTTTCTTTTTTCGGAGTATTTAGCGGAATATATCGAATTAATTATTTAAGAAAATGGAATTAAAAATGACAACACGATCGCGAGGAATATTATGATTCTTCTTCATCTCTTTTTCCGTTCTCTGCAACCCAAAATCCTTATTTTCTTTTAACATACACAAGGAAAGAGCCTAATCGAAAGTAGCCATGGAGGAAAGCCCTGCTTCTCCTGATCAGAAGTCTGATAGTTTCTCACACAAGAATGAAAATGTTTCTTCTTCACCCAGGAATTATTCCGAGACCGTTGATGGGAAATTTGACGATCAGCAACAACTTGCGGAAGACGAAGAAAAGGAATTGGAAGACCCGCCACTCACGGAGCCGGAGCTGAGTCTTGCACAGATTCTGGAAGAGGTTGATCGGTTCCTGGAGACCATAATTAATAAAGAATCAGATACATTGGAACCGCCGGATCAAGTTCCTAACTCGGTGGAGTTTTTGCCGAACATTGTGGAGTCCATGGTCGACGAGTACAGTGCATGCGAAAACAGGTTTGGTCGTGACCCTGAAAACGATTCGTCTTTCATCGTAGCCGTGAATCGGATTTCGAAGCTGTCGAATAGGTTCTGCGAGTTCCCATCAAGCTGCGCATTTTCATCTTTTCTGAATCGAACAAGCGATGTGCTACATCGAGCGATGACGTTTTTGGAGGAGGAGTTCCGGGTACTTCTGAACGAAGACCCGAAAGCCATGTACATTAATGCTTCAGATCAGAAATCTCAGATTCCATATAAGCAATCGCCCTTCGATTCTAATCACGAGCAAGACCGATGCATCTTATCCGAGCCAGAATCCAACGAAGAAGAAGAAGAATTCCCCCCATTTTCCCAAGAAACCATTTCTTGCCTGAGCAAAATTCTGTCGGCCATGATCTTTGCCGGATACAAGAAAGAGTGTTGCATGGTTTTTTGCATCTCAAGGCGAACCGCGTTCAAAGCCGCTTTCAACAAGTTAGGAAGCGAGTATACAAGCATCGACGACGTACAGAGAATGCAATGGGAATCCTTGCAAGGAGAAATTGACTCGTGGATCAACGTCGTCAAGCAATGCTCTAAAAACCTCTTCCCGGGCGAGCAGAAATTCTATGACTCCGTTTTCTCCGACGATCCGTCCCTATCTCGAACTCTATTCAGCGATCTCGCTCGCCCTGCCGTTTTACAGCTTCTGGATTTCGCTCAAGCGGTTGCTTTGACCAAGCGATCGGCCGAGAAGTTGTTCAAATTTCTCGACATGTACGAAACTCTGCGTGATCTGATTCTGGCCATGGATGCTAATCCGTTCCCAGAGGAGCTGATATCTGAGGCCTCGGAGGCCAAGGCCCGGCTCGGCGAAGCCGCGGTGAGCATTTTCTGTGACCTCGAAAACTCGATTAAGAGTGACCAGGGGAGGACCCCGGTCCCTAGTGGCGCGGTGCACCCATTGACGCGCTACGTAATGAACTACCTGAAGTACGCCTGTGAATACAAGGACACCTTAGAGCAGGTATTTCAGCAACACCTTGAGATCGAGAAATACAAGAACGAGTACTACGATGGTGGAGAATCCGATGAAGGGTCGACGCCTAAAACTTCACCGTTTTCGGTGCAGTTGATGACGGTGATGGAACTGCTCGACGCGAACCTCGATATGAAGTCGAATCTGTACAGGGACAACTCTTTGCGCGACGTCTTCTTGATGAACAATGGGCGGTACATCCTACAGAAGATCAAAGGGTCAAAGGAGATCCACGAATTGATGGGAGATACGTGGTGCAGAAAGCGGTCGTCGTTGGTGAGGCAGTACCACAAGAACTATCAGAGAGAGACATGGAGTAAAGTGTTGCAGTGTCTTAACCACGAGGGTCTTCAGGCGGGTGGCCATGGGAAGGTGTCAAAGGTGGTGTTGAAGGAGAGGTTCAAGAACTTCAACGCCTTGTTCGACGAGATACACAAGACTCAGAGCACGTGGGTGGTGAGCGATGAGCAGCTTCAGTCGGAGCTCCGGGTTTCAATATCGGCGGTGATGATTCCGGCTTACCGGTCTTTCTTGGGGAGGTTCAAGCAGTTCTTGGATCCGGGTAGACAAAGCGAGAAGTATATAAAGTACCAGCCAGAAGATATTGAGACTTTGATTGAGGAATTGTTTGATGGAAATCCTACATCCATGTCAAGGAAGAGAACATAAGTCTCACTCAAATAAGAAGACAGAGATCTTGGTGGGGCATGTGATCTGTTTTTATCTCTTGTATACATTGTATCGCGTTTTTGGGAAGACCAAAATGTCTTCAACGATCACACATAATTTTTCCAACGTGCATGTTCTTTCTATCCTTTAAGTCCAATTTACTTTTGGTGCAATTTGAACTCACATATGGAGTTAATTGGATTGCACAATCACGATGATGATATACATTAACCTGTTTTTACGCCTTATTGTTCTCGGCAGCTCAATCTAATATCTGTTCCTGCTTATATCTACCATCACCAATTGCATGCAGGCTTTTTATGATTCCCATCCCTTCTTGAGGGAAGTGAATCCATCTGTTCGAACCCAATGGAAATCCCCTTCGCTCGTTGTATACCGTGTGTACGAAAATCTACCTCAATTGGAGATCAGGAAGCTCTTCAAGTTATCTTGTGTACGTCTTCCAGTTAGTTCAAAAAGCGTAAGACCTGCAACCATGGTGATGTTTGGTAATGAAAAATTTTAAACTTTTTAAGAAAATGTTTTAAAAATGGTGAGTAATTGGGTCCGGACCATATGAAAGTGAACTAGCTACATGAGAGAATTGGTTGCATGCTTAAGCACCGCGAGCAAAAGAAAGACCAAAAGACTCTTGGGTTTATCCCAAAACAGAGATGACAGACGCTTTTAACAGCTAGAAAGATGGTTTGCGGTCGGACCTCGCCGATCCTGCCGGTTCAAATGGAATAAGATCCTCATATTTCGCCGATATTCGGCGCATATCCGTACCCGCCGCCCGACTCCGACAGTGCTGCAGTGCACGCCTTTTCCCTTTTGCTCTATAGCAACTGCCACTTTGTCACTGCTTTAGGTGGACAAATCCGCAGGAAATAAGTCCCTCTAGTCTTTGTACCTTCACTTATTAATGCTGCCCTTAACTCTTAAGCACCCGACCCTCTGCAATCCAATTGCGTCACGCTAAGGTACGTACTATACAAATCGATGGTGGCCTGGAACAGTTAATATAATGTCATGCATGGAAATAAAAAAAAGGGTTGATCTGCTTCTACTAATTCGGTCATGCAAGGGGAAAATAAATTGGCAACCAGTTGCTATTCAATTTGAGCAAGTGTCAAATAAATGAAAACAGATTGGCAAAATGATTGCCCATCTTGAGATTTTAATGGATGGATTTTTAGAGAAATAATGGATCCTTCGTATTTAAAGGGCTTGATTTATATTGGGTAGCTCACAAGGGAAATTATTTTGCAATAATTGCTATTTAATTTTGGCATGCGTTTGTCCTTAAGTTTAGGAACCTTTATTTGTTAGATTAAATCCAACCTTAAATTTAACGTACACACGTTGTTGAATAATTGGTTAATGACGTTTGTCCACATTTATTTCGGTTTATAAATTTCGCTCCATCTACATAAAGTAGGAGGTCTCTAAGTGTTTTCTTTTTGTGTTGGGGACCGATCAAATAAACCAATTTTGGTTGCCTAGAAACAACGCATAAAAAAAACAAATCAATTTGAGAAATGCTAGGTGTTTTTTCCGGATTCTTCGGAGGAAGAATCTCACGACTTAGGATCTCTGGGTGTGTAGTACCCACTTTTAAAATGAATCTTGAACTGTCAGATTCTTCTTAGAAGAACTTGAGAAAAATCCAAAAAAAACACCAAGTATTTTTCAATCAATTTTAGTCATCTGATTTTGATTTGATTTACGCTCAACAAACTAAATTTTATAAGTAATGTCATAATATCACCTTAATTATAAGCTAAAATCAATTTTACCCTCTAAATTATAAAAGGATGTGCATCTTATGTTTTTTTTTTAAAGAAAAACACCTTAAATTTTTATAAAAAAAAAATAAATAAAAAATAAGTCTCCTATCCCAAGCGACACACCGCGGACACTGCAGTTTCTTAAGCATGGAATAAGAACTAGCTCCGAATACATGATTAAAGCAATTTGTGAGCGTTTCTAAACTCTCGATCCAGGACGAAGACAGTGATTTGAACTGAACCAAAAGCAACGTGGTAAACAGAGCGCAATCAAATATTCAAACCCCCAGCAACTGATCTGAAACTCGTCACGCTTTCTTTCACCTTTCATGGGATGGGAGAAGGTCAAAGTGACGAACCCAAGGAGCCATTTTCATCACGATCGTGAATGAGCGTTGAGAATCCAAATGCAAAAGCAGAAACATGCGCGTAATGGTCACGTCAGAGGCCGAGGGTTCGGTCGTAGGGTCCGACAACAAGGACGGACACAGCCGTCTATTAAAAACCCTCCTCCTGTAGTAAAGCCTGCTGCCATGTCTCAGCGCCTGTGAGTCCAAAGGCATTTATGTACTATTATTTGTTCCCAAAAATAGAGCCTCATACGGTACTCCATGGCGTAGACAAATACCCTCCATAGCCGCCTTCCATAGCTGACACCTGCTTTCTCCCGCTTTATACTTTTTACTGCTTAGAGTAATATATGTTGTCTTTTTGTACACCTCCCAGTATAGGAAGTACAGACAACAATCCTTTTCAAGCAAAAACCTCTAGATCCTCCACGCACGCGCTGCGACAGCAACAGACAAACTCCACATATTTACTGTATTGCCTCTCCAACGCATTGCCTATAAAACCCCACCATCTCCAACTTCCGTTCTTGGACAGTGGAGACGATCATTTTTCATTTATTTACTTGCATTACATTGCTTCCTTTTCTGGTTCTTCAGTTGTTTTCCTTTCTCAGTCTCGGAGAGTCAAAATCACTTGACAATGCATTACCAAGCTGCGGATCAGTACTACTCGTGGGGTTACTATATGCCAGTGAGGAGCATGGGGCCGGACCCATTGGAGCGAGTAGTGAGGCTGGCCTCGGAGAGCGCGGTGGTGGTATTCAGTGTCAGTAGCTGTTGCATGTGCCATGCGGTCAAGAGGCTTTTCTGCGGGATGGGTGTGAACCCAACTGTCTACGAACTGGACCAGGACCCAAGAGGCAAAGAGATTGAGAGGGCCTTGATGAAGCTGCTTGGGAGTTCGCCCGGTTCTGTGCCCGTGGTTTTCATAGGAGGGAAGCTGATTGGTGCCATGGACCGAGTCATGGCGTCCCACATAAACGGGACACTAGTCCCGCTTCTCAAGGAGGCTGGAGCCATGTGGCTCTGAGTGTGGCAGAACAAATTAGACCCCCAGATACTTTGAAATTTTACATACCAAGGACAGAAGCGGAGTGGGTTTGGTAGATTAGTGTGTTGATTTCAGTTTTCCGTCTCTGATCTTTGATATAAAACGCTGAGTTTTTGAGGTTTCTAACTTGTGTAATGGATGTTGAAATGGAGTAATTAATGTACTCGAATCTCTTCTTTGTACAGAGAACGGAAGGTAAAAATTAAGCTTGTTCTGACCCGACCCCGGATTTTAGGCATTTATTTCTCGTAATTAACAAACATAAAAGGAAACAAACGTGTAAAAACAATAAGCGAGTACTACGTGTAATTTACGCCAGGAAACTCGTGATCATGATGCTTGGGAATGTTATGGAGGAGTCTTTTCCGGCAAAATATAGTGGTCTCCGTACGCGTGGCGCTTCGAGTACTCGATTCATCATTCATGGCGTCGTGGTGATGCTTTCTTTATGGGCCGGCCTCGCGTACGGTGCTATGATGAGGATGACGGTGACGAGACCATCACCCCCAGCAGCTTTTTGCCATGATTTATTCCGCAGGAGCAGTTATGTTCTACCGCATGAATTCGACAACGCTAGGTACTTCATCATTTATAGTTGGAACACAATCCCGTGCATCCAGCTTACAATGTTGATTAGATCTTCACCTATTCATTTTTAGTTGCAAATTTCTTGGTTATTATCGCCCAAGTTTTGTCCTCGAAAACATCTTAAATTCGTACTGTTCTATATGGCATCTAGATTCTCGATGAGATAGTAATTAATAGCGAAAACAGCGTGAGAAATGTTTGTTGATTTTGGAAATTCGAGTATTTTTCATAATATTTGCATTAAAACATTCTAACAGCTACAAAAACCAACGAGAATTATAGGCCCAATTTCCTACATGTTGCTAATTTCCCTATAGAATGGATTTTATCATGCTCTTAGTTGGGAGTCTCCAGAAAAAAATTTCTAGGAGGAATATAGACGATAAAACGTAATAGATACTGAGATTGTAAAATGACATGCATTTCAAAGATCAGCTCTAAGAAAATCTTGTTTCATATATTAGAGAAACAAAGAGCGTCTAAAATATCTTATGTGGGGATAAGAAATACATGGAAAGATAGGACCACAATCATGAAATGCCCCAAAGCCATGTCACTCCAGCACTTGAAGCAGTCAACTCAACTACTTCTAATGTCCTATAAGGAGAATTTAGTGAGAAAGTTTGGGGAAACAAATAAACATCAAATATCTAAGTATTGTCATTTATGGCATTCGTCATTTAAGTAGGAGTGGAACCTCCTCCCATATGAATCAAGTAAGATCTTTTGTAATCAACTGGTCACATTTTACTATGCAATTCTTGGAGATAGACATATAAAATATATGAACTTTACAGTAAGACTTACACTATTCGAAACTATATAAATAGTATAAGGTTTACATATTATATTTCTCTCTCTTCCAATGTACGGATTTTGGTAAAAAAGAAATTGGCACCACCAAGAGAAGTGATTCCGAGTTTAAAATGTGAATGAAAACAGCCGTCACTACAAAAAAAAAAAGAGACCTTTAGCTAAAAAGATCGCCGTTATAGGTGGTTTGCCACAAACGCTATTAAAGTCACCTTTTAGCGGCGTTTTTAGCGACCGACGCTAAAAAGACTGCCGCTAAAAACCTATTTTTGTGTTAACTTGGGTAAAAAAAATAATTACGTGGAGTCGAACTCCAGACCTGGGGTTTTAACAGGCGCGCACTTGTTAATTTATACGCAGTTGAATTTATTTAAAGGTTTATCAGCTTTATTTCGAAAAATATGTCACACGGGGATTCGAACCTGCGCGCTAAAAGGACGGAGAAGTGTTGCATAACCATTGAGACGCTTCGTGCGTTTTGTTGGTAATTCTTAGGTTTTATTTATTTAACCTTCTCTTTGCCAGATTTAATTTTTAATGAAACGGTGCGTTTAGATCGTCTTCTTCCCCAAACTTTAGAATTTGCGTTTTCATACCCTAGCTTCCATTTTTGACGTTGCAGATTCTCTCTCGTCAATTCTCTCTCTTTCTCATCCGTTTTGGTACCTTTTCGTCTGATTTTCGAGACATTTAATTCCTAACACTAATTTCTCGAAGTTTTCGTGAGTTTTGGCGGCTAATGGCAGTAATGGACGGTTTTGAAGAGACGCCTAATGGCCTTCCATTGTGGACGGTTTGCACTAAGAATTCAAGTCTCTCTCGCCTATAAAAGGGACCTCTTACTCAGGGATTCTTCACACATCTCAAACGTGATTTTTAATCAATTTTGATCTCTCTCTCTCTCTATTCGGCCATTGTTGGGTATTTACATTTTTCTTCGGTTCTTGAGGATCGTTGCAGTACGTTCTTTTTAGGGAGATTCGATTATTGAAGCAAATTGGGTAAGCAGAGCTATTATGTTATTTTCGGTGAAAATTGATGAACTATGCAAAATAAGATTTTTATCCGATGTTGTCAAAAACAGTTTTGTGGAAACAGTTTTATTGCGAAGTTATATTATTTGCAAACAAATATTGAATTTTCAAAGTATACTGAAATCTGTTCATCTTTACTGTTATGAATTCTTTCTGCTAAATATAATTTCGGTTTCTGATTCTGAAATTCTGTTATTATAAATTATATTTTTTTTCAAATCCCGAGGCAATGTTCTGTTACTAATTAGTGTTGCTGTTGGTACCAACATACTGATTACTGATTACTGAGTGCACTCATTCTTCGGAGTGGTTTTTGTGTGAGTTTTTTCATAGTGCACACTTAGCGTACGTGGCTAAGTCTTAGTAGGGCAAACTCCACTTACTGTTGGCTTAATTCTGTTTGGCCGCCGGTTAAGTAGTTGCACGACCCTGCCACAAGGGTCAATGTGGCTTACTGTTGATGTCAAAGGAGATTTTCTGATAAAACTATTCTATTTTCTTTATTTTGGCTCAAAGAAAAGAATATATATTTTTATTCTCTATTTACTGAGTTGTCGAACTCACTCCATTTTATTTTCTTATTTTCAGAGATTGCTCAGAGATTGAACCTAGAGAGCATGTGGGCGGGATAGATGAGAGCATCATTATGGATGTTAATTTGTTCAAGTTTATGTTTGGAAACAATATCGTTATATTATGTTTTGTTTCGAATAAATGTGATAAATTTCTTTTATTTATTTATCCTGATTTTTGAGGCGTGACAGTTTTTTTTGCAGTGAGCTATCAAAGTGGGTATTAACTAGTTGCCCACACTCAGGCCACATCGAGAGAGGGAATTAATTGGTTTGACTATTTTTGTACTCAATGTAATTGAGTTGGATGGAAGTTTGATTTTATAATTTTCTGGTGAGTCTAATGGTGGACATACTTGAAAAATGGAAGACAGGCAAACTTGCTGTTGTGAGGTGGTTGTCTATCGTTGGAGGAATGAATTGAGTCCTGTCGAAGAAGGATACCCACGAGCTCCTGATTTTCTTTCTATGCTCTTTTGGGTGGACTCTTATCTTCCACCCCGAAAAACGTAGCCGGAGACGCATTGTCAAAGACTCGTGGCGTAAGGTGCTGGACCCACTTTCCACGATATACATAGTGGCCCAAAAGGAAAGAGAACTAGGCCGACTGTACTACCAAGATATCAACATGTGCAGCACACCTCGATTCAGGGCTGTGGCATGAGAAATTCCTTCTTGACTTCTTGCGCCCTTTTTCCGAGTCCCGAGGCCCAAGGACTCAATTCTTTTTTTTTTGTTCACGTGCCCAAGGACTCATTCGATGGTAAAAACTTGTACATATGCCCCTTGGAACCCAATCGCTTGAGCCGTTTCCTGCCACTGAAACGCATATTTTGGCTGAAGGAATATACGGAAAAAATATTCTTACAGGAGAAGACTTCTGTAAACCCAGAAGAGTAGGAAGGTCTCAGGTGCGACATGTTCAGTGTGGGCATATGCCAGAGGGCCCTGAACCGAGAGTGGAGAGTAGAACAAAAACAATTGAGGTGCATCACGTGACCTTCGTATTCATCAGTTCTAGCGAAACTCTAAATTGAACTGTATATAAGCAGATAAACATTACGCAAATAATAACATATATTCCCAATCTCAAGGCCCTAAAGAAAGGGATGCCCAACACTGAAATCTGTGCATATCCTGCGAGTCCCACCAAAACTAATCGTTCCTATTGAAAAGACAGCCAATAGATCACTACAGAAGAAACCAATGTGAATCATGATACGGTGTCGTTTACTGTTTGTTTTAATTTTATACTCAAAAGGAGCCAAACTCCTCACGTTTGAGGGGCAGAGTGAGAACTTTGTGTGGATATATGCAAGCAGTAGCCAGTAGGCCTATATGCCGAGCGAAGTAACTTGGGGAACTCGGATTGGGAGCCATCAGGTTACCATTATATACTATCAAACTACAACATAATTGCCCTGCGATTGTCATCTTTGTTTTCATGGAATCGTGAACATCTTGCCACAAACAGAAAGTAGAGAAACAGAAGTGAGTCAGAAACCAAGCAAGCAAACCTCCCAACAGAAAAATGAAAAGGTTCCCACTTGCCCCTGCAACATGGTCCATCAAGACATGGACTTCATGTTCTCGTACATGATAAATTACATATCTCCAAATCGAACCCCCAGTGGTTGTCAATCTGCTGCATGGCCGTGACCTTTCACTCTCCCCACTGCGCGATCTGCCAGAAAGGCTCTTCACATGTCTTTGTTTGTAGTGAATAGATAAAGCATTTTGGCTCTCTGATTACAGTTGGTCCTAACGCCAACTAATCACGGGCTCATTATATGCGTACAGAGCATACTTCCTCAACTATATAGTAATGCTTTGGATACCCTCCATGGAGTACCAGCCATAA
Source organism: Myrica gale (assembly GCA_963930655.1). Taxonomy (NCBI): domain Eukaryota; kingdom Viridiplantae; phylum Streptophyta; class Magnoliopsida; order Fagales; family Myricaceae; genus Myrica; species Myrica gale. Next base: position 5,840,623 of record OZ005606.1, on the reverse strand, counting down.
CTTCTGATGCTTTTGTAGAAGCTTCTTTCAACCCCTCTAAATTTTGCTCCCATGGATCCTATAATTCTCCTTGTTCTTGCATCTCTCTTCACTCATCCACTTTCTCTCATAGCTGAACCAACATATCCCGTCTCTCGGATCACCGTGGTAGGTGTTGTATTTTGTGATATCTGCTCCAGCAACACTCTCTCTAAACACAGCTACCTCTTGCCAGGTAATTAGCTCTTAAGACCATCAACTAGTCTGTAGTTTCAGTTGGCATGAATTTCGACTTCCAATTTTACAATTATGTGTTTTTTTTACGGATCAGGTTCTGAAGTTCAAATACAATGCAAATTCAAAGCAAACTCACCCAAAACGAAGGAACAGATCGCATTCTCAGTCAACAGAACCACAGATAAACATGGAGTATATAAGCTAGAAATACCAACTGTTGATGGGGTTAACTGTGTAGAAGGTTTGGCAGTAACATCAATGTGCCAGGCAAGCTTGATAGGGAGCTCCTCTTCAGCCTGCAACGTCCCTAGTTTAAAGACCACAGCCAATGTGATATCAGTCAAGTCTAAGCAAGATAATCTCTGTATATACAACTTGAATGCACTGAGTTACAGGCCATCAAAGAAGAATACTACCTTATGTGGAAATAAGAAGGAATTGCTAAGATCTTTGGATTCCTCAAAGTGTTTTCTTCCATATTTCCCACCATCCGGATTTCCTTGGCCCCCTTTACCTCAATTCCCCTTTCCTCCCTTGCCGCCCCTCCCTCCACTACCACCTTTCTCATCGCTGCCCTTCCCTCCACTGCCTCCTTTCTCATCACTACCCTTCCCTCCACTGCCTCCTTTTCCATCTTTTCCCTTCCCTCAGTTACCATATCCAAACCCACCATCTTTGCCTTTCCCATTTCCACAACTTCCTCCTTTTCCTCCCACTCCGTCTCTGTTTTCCCCGCCTCCTCCACCTGCATTTAATCTAAGAGACCCAAGAACTTGGATACCTCATATCCCTTCATTATCTCCTCCTCCACCAACATTTAATCTTCGAGACCCAAGAACTTGGGTGCCCTATATCCCTCCATCCCCTCCTAATTACCCTCAAAACCAGAATCCGTGATAATAATTTTACGTCTTTTTCAGCGTTTGTATCAAATATTATGTTTGATAATATTCGTGTGTCAATGTAGATGAAGCTGCATATAGCGATTACAATATACGGATGATTTTCTCGATGTTGTTAGCCACCCACTTGTGTACACAAGGTTGTAGTCCCCATCACCGGCATAATTTGAAACAGGAACAAATTTTTTTTTTCTGGGTGAGTGAGAGGAACAAATTTTTCCAGGGAGCAATCTCTAACAATAAGAGAATCGCAATTGCTACAATACTCAAGCCCAAAAGGGAGATACAACCATTTGGAACAATTCGTAAAGACGCCCTTTTTTTCTCACTTTTTCGGAACTATAAGCCGAAATTGGACAAAATTAAATCATTGAGGAACCCGCGTTTGTAGCATCATCAAGCAGCGCAATGTATGCTAACCACAAACTTATGTCCAAAGCTCTGTATTTTTTTTTTTTTTGGGTAATGAGGGAAATCCGGGCATCCAGCCACGTGCACTGAGCTCGGACGGACATAACCCAGTATACGCACAAAGTTGGCTCAACGCCATGACAAACTACTGACCGTACAGCTCTTAAACCACACATGTCAGTTAAGTCCAACTTCGATATGAGAGTGACCCCAAAGAATTGTTTGCACATGAGGAGATTTGAACTTGAGACCTCAGGAGAGCAAACCCCCAGATCCCAAATTGTGACCACTCAGGCCAACCCCTTGGGTTTGGTTCTGTATCTTTTCCCTTGTACCCAACCTTCCACTGGATCATAGATTCATAGGACAAGACGTGGATTTTGGAGGGCGAATGTATGAGTACGTATAGGATAGCTTGCATCCAAAGAAGTTTTGCTTGACCCTATTTGGGCTGTTGTTAAGTATTGAAAACTCCCAAAATTCCTAAATTTCTAGTATAAAATATTTAGGCTATAATTATTTAACAGCTTACCATCTTACCCAATATATATATAACAGCGGAACATATGTTTTTACACAGCATCACATTTAGGATACTCATTTGATCTGTGAGTTTGTAACTTATACTCATTTAGGTGGAGAGAACACACATTTTCCTAGTTTTTAAGAGGCATCTTTTTATAGTTTTTAGGAGGCATCTATAACTTTTATTTATATACGTGCTTTGACTTCAAAACGATTAATTAAGATTGCTCTTAATTTTTTTTGGATCATTATAAAGTAATTCAACCTATTAAGGTCTCAATGTGAGACTTGACCCTTCTAGGACTCAGCTCTCATTCTATGTGAGATTTGAGGTATCACAACTTCAGTGCACATAATTGACTGCGGGTTGTGACTTTCCTGTCTTCACGCCGCACCACTTTCTCCAGTAAATTAGCAATGGTCGCAGATGCATCCTAAGGCAAAGAAACGCAGTTAATTAGCAAAAGAAACGCTTTGATGTATTGGAATATAGAATAAGAGAGCAAACTTTCCAACCCTTGTATTGTTCCTCAGATTCTTCTCCATTGCATCTCGACGACCCCTTTCTTTTGAGATCATATCAATCACAACTTCTTGCTCTTTGTCCAGCTCTTCTATTTGTCTATTATGAAAAAATTAATTTGACACCCCTTATTGAATGTAATGGACCCACATAAGGCTTCACATCTTAAAAAATCAGTTTGTCAAGTAAATGTGTCTCCAGACTTATATAAAGTCAATATGTTCCACCCTTTAAGGGCAAGGCTCACGTTGGTCGAGCACCATTAGACTTCTATCCATCGGGCTGGGGCCGTGCCCGTGCCACCGGATCCATAGTCGGACACTCTGTAGGAGTGACAACGTCTACAACCGGCTATGATACCATTTATAATGGACCCACATAAAGATTGAAGATTCACACTTTAGAAAACCGGTTTGTCAAGTAGAGTTGCTTCAAAACTCATATAAAATCCTCCAGGTTTCCTAACCAATGTGGAACTATTACATAGAAGATGCGCAAAAGTGAATCTAATTTAAAAGTACAATCTCGAACTCCTGGTAAAAGGATCAAATGGGCAAATGACTATTTATTTGAATTTCTAGTGCTTCAAACCTCTCTCTTGGACACTGTAAGTCGTTTGGCATCTCAGACATCCGTAAACTGTCTAGTTCCTTCAGCCAGGCAAAAGAAAAAGGATCGATTTCAAAGGGTAAAATGGAAACACAAAATGGTGCAATCAAACAATATGAGCTCCTGGAATCTAAAGAACAATCATACATCCTCTGTTCGTGATTCTCCTCTTGCAGCTTGATTAAACTCATTGAATGGCCACCAACAGAGACTTGTCCATCTCTGTTCCTGGCAGCTACCAGCAATGCATTGACTTGGATCATAACTTTCTCCTGAAGTGGATTTCTCTGTGAGGTACCAAAGATTGCTTGTCTGGAGAACCACCAAGACGACGCCTTAGAGCATAACCAATTTCCTGGCAATTTCTAGACCTAAGAAAAGTAGTAAGGGGTGATCGGCACCTTGATTTTCTGACTGCATGGACAGAACTGAAGAAAACAAACCAGTAACTCTTTTGCATCACAAGTAATCGTTGCTCGAGACTTGAAAGCACTAGCGTGCGCTCAAATCCTTGTTTGTCATGAGCTGGTTCAACGAAATTAGCTCCCAATACACCTGTTGCGTAAAGAGGGCAGAACAAGACTAATGTTGAACAAGAACTGAGATCTAGATCACACTTTCAAAACCACTACTAGATTGCACTATTTCAAAATGGGGGAACAGTACCTATAACTCCACGACCATCGCTGCCGGCAGCATTCCAGACCCTCCAGAATGGTTGACAGAGAAGACATGTCAAATAAGATAATCAAAGGGAATATGAGTTAACCTGACTAGAATGCAGGAAAAAGCTCATCTCGAATTACTGTAGAAATCCAGTGGGACGAAACCTTCGTAATGTAGTGTCCAAGACTGTGTACAGTATACTGAGATTCTATATAAAAACATTAGACAAGTAGACTGCACAAAAAGAACCTTGGATCACTGCACGACCATGGCTTTGCCCCCTGACATAAAGCCCTGAACATATAAATATGAGATTTTGCATCCTTTACGAACCCAATTGTCACAATCGCAACCATCTGTTACATAAGTTTAATAAAGTGGAAGCCAGAGAACTACGATCTTTCTCCTCATTTTTTTCATCAATTTTTATACATTTTTTCACTTATTCGTCACTTCTCATGAACTTTTTCACTCTTTCTCCTCACTTTTTCATTAACTTCAATATCTAAAATTTTAACTACCCTAAACTTTTGTTTCTCAAAGACAACCAATAAATAACATTTGTAGCTTTTTTCATCCACGTTACATTTGAAGCTTTTTTCATCCCATCTGGAAGGAAGATGGTGAGGTTTGTAGGTCATTTGTTCTGGAAACATCATTTCGTCCACTATGCTATGATGTTGAACATCTTTTCCGCGCAGAAATCGAAGTCTGAGATACAGAATTGATTTGTAACTCTGGCATACATTTAAGGACAAGCATCTTCTCGAGCAAGGACAAACACAGTTCCAAATGATACATATGACACTCAGGTTGTGTTTATTATGTAAAATTTGAGTTTTTTTTAAAATTTTAACACAATAAAAATTATAATATAATCTATCTTCTCATCACATCATTATTTTTTTAAAAAATAAATATTAAAAATTACATATCTCTTCGTTTTTCACGTAATTTAATATCTTAAAAATTTAATATTATCAAAATTTTAAACACTCAAGCACAACGTAAGCTATAAACGAAAAAGAGAAAAACAAAAGAGTAACCGGAGTTATTAGATTCTACAACTTCAAAGATCCACGATCAGAATTATTGTTAGCACCGACAGCCATAAGCCCATAGCTGTCTGTCGGTAAGTGCAACATCACATGCTAACACTTGAGACAACCTTGACATATGACAGCACTGAAAACACTCAGTAGGCCCTACAATCATTGCTTCAAATTATTACTCATTTGGATGGTGGTTTACCTTCTCAATTTGATATTTCCTGCTAACACTTTGGACAACCTTGACATTTGACAGCACTGAAAACACTCATCGACTTTGCACCTGTAGGCACTACAATCATTGCTACACATTATTACTCATTTGGATGGTGGTTACCTTCTCAATTTGATATTTCCTTTTCCAAAATAATGTGGCTGATTGGATTGTAATTGAAGGCTAATAAAATTTTTGGAGTTTCACATTACTGTTTTTTTTAAGAGTTTTTATAACCCATTTGTTGGATGCGATCTCGAATATTATATAAAAAAATTGAGTGACGTTTTTCAAAAATCAATTTTCTTACATGATTCTTGCCATTAGGAACACCATGTAACTTAAATCAAGACAACATGAAATTAAGATAATTGGACTCAAAACAGGGGAGGGGAGATTAGATCAATGACATTTGATATTAAACTCAAGCGAGAACTTCACACATCTTAGGCTGCGTTTGAAACCAAAATTTTCTCTAAAATTTTATCTCTCTTCTAATAAAATACTCCAATATAATCTCTCTCTCTTTCCCATAAAAAAATATAAAAAATTACAAAAAATATAAAAATTACCTTTCTCTTCATCTTTTTACTAAACCCAATACCAATACATATTCTCATACAAAAAATATTACAACACAAACACAACCTTTGTGAATGTCGATGAGCTAAGAATTGCCTAGAGTTGTAATATAGTTTTGGCATTTGTATTATCTTTTCATTTCGGTTGACTCATCTAAAGGTTCGTTTGTTTCGTTGTATTCTTATTAAGGGTTCATTTGTTTCGTTCTATTCCAGGGTCTAGATGCTTTGTAAAACTGCGGTCAATCGAAACAAGATTCAGTCAAACTTAAAATATAACCTTACTTTCCAGATTCTCTCCCAGCCTCTCCCAACCTCTCCCAACCTCTCACTCGACCATTCTCCCCCTTCTCGCAGTCTAGCTAAGAAAAAAACAAAAACGTTACTCTCTCTAACTGAAGGCTGCTCCTCTCGGCTCTCCCTCACTCTGTCAAGTCTTCTTGCTCCCAATCTCTGTCTTTCTCTCTCTCTCTCTCTCGTTCTCCTCTTCGTGCGATATCGAAATCGGTTCCTCAGCGACATTTTGAAGTCTCGAATCTAAACATTGAACACAAATTCAGGTAATTTATGTCTAGATTTATTTTGTTTGTGTCATAATCGAGTAAATCATTTTTGTTAGATTCGATTTTGGTTTCTTTGTGACTTCAATTTTTGCAGTACTTTGACTTCCCCTGGACATTTGAGGAATATAGATGCTATGCATTTTGTGACTTCTTGCATACAGGAGTTTTGAGTTCGAGGTTGTGGCCTTGTGGGTCTTCTAGCTTTTGTATTCACGTCAAAAAATGGAGCATATGTAGGGGCTGTGATGTTATTTTGTGAGATTTGTTTATAAGGAAATGGTGAAGACGGAAAATGCTATGTTATTTTTTGGTCCAAGAGTTGAAAATTTCTTCGAAGCCTCTCCAGCTTCCGCTTTTGATATTATTGGTAATATTATTATAATAGAAACAAGGTGTAGATTAGGGAACTTATCTCCTGGATTCAATTTCCCCCACAAGGACCAAATGAACAAAGACTGCCACAAAAATTGAACGGAGACTACTGGTGAATTTATCCGGAGTGTAACATATCAAGAAAAAGAAAATGTGTTTATGCTCATAACAAAAATTAGACGGGAGACTACTGGTGCATTTTGCCAATTGAAGGATATAGAAGTCTGTTATGTGAGTATGAACATGTATTCACTATGCAGAGGCTGCAGAGGCTGTTTAAGTAGTGGGGCTGTGTTGCGACGCTCAGGACTTCCGGCGAAAACGACGAACCCTCTGTGACCGATAACAGGAATTACGTCGTGGACTTGTATTTTACTAAGGATATTGGGGATTTGAAGGCTGCGAGCGATGAGATTTTGAGGCTCCCGGGTGTTGTGGAACACAAGATGTTTATGGACATGGCCACCACATTGATTGTGGCGGGGGACCTCGACATCACGGTGAAGAATAAGCTTAGCTGATTCTATGATCATTGTCTAACTTTTTTATATATTTAGGAACGGGTATTGGGAATTTTTGGTTTGCGCAGGTGGGAAAAATATTATTCGGTATTTATTGTAATATGGAGAATTTCATGGTTAACCAGACCCATTAGTGTCGTAGAATTTATGGTGAGGGTCTCCTCATGTTTTGAGATAAAGATTAGGAAAAAAGAAGTAGGAGTTTTGGGTTTTTGTTGACAGTTGAATGACCGGCCTTCGGAATGTTGGTTGTAATGCTCATTCGAAAAAAAAAAAAATTAGGCTCCTTTATACCAGTTGATGTCATTTGATTTACAGAAACACTTAGCAATCGATGCAATGAGCTTGCATTTGGTTATTCAACGTCTTACAATCTCTTTTCATTGTGGGGTTAAAGTTAGTTTCCTCTAAAATCTGGCTGGGTCAACTCTTGATTGTCATAAAAAAATATTATGCATGTTCCATTATAATTCTCTCTCAATCTGTGTTGGTTTTAACCAAGAAGGAAAATAGAAGAACCTGTATATGTAATTATCGGGGGTGATAGTTCTGAAATAAGTTTGACACTGAGTTTTTTTCTTACATTACTGCAAACTGCTTTTGCAAATGTCTGTGGGCTTCTCTGATACTTATGATTGATAGTAAAGGGTATACTTGGTTGCAGAGGTTGGGAAAAGCAGTGGCCCGAGTCAACTGAGAACAATGCCATTTTAGCCTGTGGTGTCTCCAATTCATGTCAAATAACTTCATAGGAGGGCTTTAACTTAGCTGAGTGAACATGCTGGTTATCCGTTTTCTTATTTCTTGATTTGTTGATTGTCATGGAGACTGAAATTTCTGAGAGGATTTGTCACTTTAATTTATCTAGTTCCCAATTTAGTATATTTTGCTTGTAATTTTATGGAAACTCATTCGGGAACACTCCCCTATTTGTAAGATGTGGAAACAAGAAGCATGTAGTCTTAGACCATTGTGGATATTTGAGTATAAAGGTGTGGAACTTTCACAATGTAATATTTCTTTGAGACTAAGCTCTAATGGAATGATCAACCAATGAGGATTTTCTCTCTATGACTGCTTTTTGTTATAAAATATCCCGCAATTCATGGTACTTCCAAAGAATAAACTATTTGAGATGAACTTTTTCTCTCGTGTTTGTTTATGTTCCATGTCTGAAGGGGTCATGTGATATGTTTTACTAAAGGGTGATACAGGTCTCAGGATTATGGATTTTGTTTATGGGTCTGCTTCAATATTGAATTGTGCATCTTGGAAAGATTCCAGGCTTCTGGTTGTTGCTTGCGTAGTAAAGAAATTGCACAGCTAAATGTTGAAGTTCTAGTTTATGCAGTTGAATCACCATATTTGTTCTGGTGATGTTGAAGGCTCTTTGAGACCCTATGGATCCAGTTGTCCAATTAGGTCATTAATGTAAAGAGTATGTTCTGTGCAGATAAGAAAAACAGGGTTGAAAGTTTAACCCAATTAGCACTGGTTCTGTTAATTTGAACCATTATTGTCATTCTTATGATTCTTGGGAAAGCTCGGTGCTATTAGGTGTAGCTGATGTCTAAGGGGAAAGAATGCTTACATCTCTCCTTTTGTTGCCGTGAAATTTAGAAGGTGAACAAAATTGCATATATCAGTACGGATTATGGCCTTTTGTCCTAGTCTGCAGATCTCCTGCATCATCGTCCCAAAGATTGCATGTTATAATCCGGCGTACCATGATCTTTCGGGAAATTGATCAACTACATGATGAGACAGAGCATGGCTAATTTTGAAAACGTGATGACACCTGATCTAACAGAATATTGCGATGTCATAAAATATCGAAAAACAAATTTAGGCATGATGCGATCCAACTAGTGGATGCTAAAGCAGGGGAGGCATCAGGCATGACATCTTGCTTCTGGGAAGCTGAACGAATGTCCAGATACTGCCTCTTTGTTAAGTGCTATATACTGGCGGGATTGGTTATTGTGTGAGTGAGGCTATTGTGTGAGTGTGTGAGTGGACGAGTGAGATTAGAAGTTGAAAAATCTAACGGTTGAAAAAATACCACGTCAATTAATGAAACCAAGTCGGTTGCGCGGGTCGGGTTCATTAATTGACGTGACGTTGTTTCAGCCGTTAGATTTCTCAACTTTTAATTTCACCCGTCCACTCACACACTCACACAATAGCCTCACTCACACAATAACTTTTGCCATATACTGGCAGGTGACCCAACTATGCTGATCAATGAAGCACCCTCTAAACTATAAAACAGAGTGGATGTAAATTTTTTGCAATTAACTATTTGAATTGTTTGTTACAATTTGAAGATCGGAAATAGACAAAATAAATAAATCTTATTGTAAGGTTTATATCGTTCAAAATTTTATATGAGTAATATTAAATTATATAGGATTTACTATTTATGCATGAAAATTGCAAAAATATTCTAATCCGAACGGAATAATGACTTAATAAAGTATAATACAACTCAACAACAAATGACAGGACGGCTAATGTGTCCCGATCTCGAATCCAATTAAAGCCCATCTGAGCTTACAGACACGTGAATATCACAAGCGTACGTGCGCGTGACTGAACGATTGACCGCAAGAAGTCATGGTCGACCATGCATGGTGAAAGTTAATTTCTAACTTTTACTAAGTCCAGGTTATAAGTAGCGAATGTCGTTTTCTTGCTCCATCATAATTAATTTTCCTGCCTTATTTGTCTATGCCACAATTCATACCTATAATTTATGTCTTAATATATATATTCATCATCGTCTGATATATATGTCGAGGTGTAACTGAGTCTATATTAAAGACAAAACAGACCATATATAAACGTTTTGTAAAGCGTTGATGACGGTTGCGGACAGGTTCTTGGAGTACTATTCTTTGTTACTAAGACGTCAATAGTTAACTAGAAAAAAAAAAAGACGTCAATAGTCGGCAGCATGATGTTATTTGATGAAGAACATTCACTATATATATACCATGAAAATAAGGTCTTTGGCGCAGTTTGCACAGTGATATTATTATGGAAATTGCATTCCGACGTCGTATATACGAGAGCTTCAAAACATCGAGTTAAGGTCTCCTAATATAATAATTAATCCGTTCACGTTTCACGTTTGATATATATATATAATCCATTATTAATTTATACTGATCAATGTTCTTCGTCAAAAACGTGGCAAGCATGAAGCATATTGTGTCAGCAATGACCTAAATGGGGCATGTTATAATTACCCACAATTGAGAACAGTAATTAATTGTGACCGTAATTTGGCTTCGTCACCTTCCATATCTGTTACTTACCTGACCTGACTGCAGTGCTCAACAATATCGATCTTAATGAATTGATTGAAGACTATTTCTTGTTGTGTTTTATGAAGAAATATGCTATATATTATATTATGGTCTCAAACTAATGCATAGTACGTGCCGATCGGCTGACGAGCTGAGTTGGTCATCAACTTAACCACCAGAAGAAATTAAAAATAATAATAATTGAAAACTATTCGATCCAAAATCTATTCAATTTTAATAACAAATAGCTAAGTACTACAGCTGGCCTCAAGAACATTTAATTATAATTAATGTTACTAACTCTTTGGGGATATCGTTGCGTCTTTAACTCGGTAATTAACTCAATTTGTGTAGGCCGACCAGAGACTAAGAGGCTCTAATATTATTAGTAGAAATTCAGGAATAATCGACATATGAAGTATTCAAATCGTTGTCTACTTCTTAATTCCTCTCTCGATCGAACCTCTGACCCGTTGGGAACGTACTCAAATCGCTCTCAAAACTAATGATCGCACACATGTTGCAAAGAAAACGATGTCTGTAGCTACCAGTCGACCACCTTAACCAAGTACTGTAGAAGGAGATAGGAGTACGTAGTACCGGACTTTAACAGCAGCACATCATATCGAAAAAGGGTACGTAATCGTGAGTCCGTGACACTCATTCGCTTATGAATGGCTCAAGTAGTCATCTCAGGCCTCTACGGCCACTTGGAGGTTATCCGGATCGAGATTAAGCATACTCCAACGAAAAATTTGATTGAATTCGCGACAATGGCCGTTAGTAATTTCTCTATTCACAAAATTTTCCTCCTAATTACATCATTATTTGAACGGCCAGAGAATAGCATATCTGAAGGCTTGTCTTTGTCATGTTTTTCCATCCGTGATTGTATAGTGATCATCGTATAAACAAGCAGCCAAACAAAAGGGAACAAAAATAAACGAAGTTTGACTTAGCCCGCCACTTGTTATCTAATCTACTACGCTGATAGTACTCCAATCTCGATATTTCATAGACCTTCGGAATCTACCCTAGCTAGCTCACGATGATATATATTATAAGCCCATGCCACCATTCATTATCTGCTACGCCTTCTGCAAATATTTTTCAATTCATTGGCCTTCACGATCTCGTTGAAAACGATGAATATTGGAAAACAAATAAACCCTCATATGGGAATTCACTCAGCTTCCGGGCTGCTAAAATTCGAGGAAGTTTTCAGCCGTCAACCTTGTGATGCTGTCAATTTGGATGTGATCTAACAATCGCCAAGGATATCTAGAATGCTCTGCAATAATATAATTTTTTAAACGATTAAACCTGTAAGCTCTGCTAGTCAGCCACTGTGATCTTCTTTCTTCCTTTTTTTTTCGGATTTCTCGGCTGCTAGTGGGTCTCTTATTACTTGTTCTAGACGTGAACCCTATGAAGATATAAACTAATCTTATCAACCTATATGTGTCCTTTGTCCACTTCCATGGGTTTCTCAATTCAAAGGAACTGGTCTCTTCATGTCACTGTCCGGCCGAGAAAGAAAAAATGGATATTTGTTATATATGAGAATCATAGGCCTTCAGAAAGAAGAAGAAAAAAAAAAGGAGAGAAGCATAGGCTACTGCACAGCGTTGACAAGTGGATTACTTATAAGAATAATTCAGATCCCGGTTGGGCTTTTATATATACTTGAAACGAGAGCTAGTGGTATCGTCAACTAAAAGACGCAAAGTGAGGGCACATCCAGTGAGGCTCTTCTGGTTCATTTCCCTTCTTATCTCCTCTTCTTCGTTCTTAAGTTCTGAAAACACTCCAGTGGCTACCTTAGCCTGATCCCACATATGGGTTCACGAGCTCTATAGTTACTTACAAGTTTTCTGTCGAATTGTTTTCTTGGGTTCTCTTCTTGTGCATGATTTCAACGTTTCTAAACTAATAGGAAGGTATGAGTAACACAATGAGGCCAAGAGTCCGGATGATGTTTAATCAGGTTTATGACAGGGGTTAACACAGCACCCATATTCTACCACAGCAATTTTTCCACCTCGTTTGGGTTTCCTTCTTCTGTTTGTACATTGATACAAGTTAATTCATTTGTACTATAATATTGAGATTGAACTTGTTGTCTATTGAGGTTGATTTTTAAGCCCGTGTGTACTTTGCGTCTGCTCTTTACTGTTATAGTTTGCAAGTGATCTCTTAAATCTTTTGTACCCATGAAAATGGATGCGATCAAGGAAAAAGAGAAGAAGGGGCTGATCATCAAGACATGGGAGCGATGCAAATCCATCGGAAGAAGCCGTAAGATGTCGTCGGGGCCCATATATGCTCTGACAACGAAGAGCAAGTCGTGGAACTCCACTGGCTCCTCTCTGGAAGAGGAAAAGGGGGCAACAAAACGCCGTGTTGCCCCTGAGGGTTGCTTCTCCGTCTATGTTGGACCCCAAAAACAAAAGTTCGTGATCAAAACAGAGTATGCAAACCATCCTCTGTTCAAGATGCTGCTTGAAGAGGCAGAGTCGGAGTACGGTTATGATAACCAAGGCCCACTCGTCCTTCCATGCAACGTCGATATCTTTCAGAAGGTGCTGCTGGAAATGGAGGACGCCAATGAAATCCGTAAAGGATGTGGCTACAAGCGATATGGCTCTTATCAACTTCTTAGCCCGTCCCGGATGGTTGCCATAAACCAGTTTTAATTAAAACTTCTGCCTCGATCTTCTTATCTTTTGTTTTATTAGACTCCTGTTATATGTGTTCTATGTAGGCCATGACGGATTTTCTTTCTTCCTTTCTTTCTTTTCGAAGTTCCATTACCAAAAGACAAGCAGGAAATGAATCGAGGCAAACTTTGTAAATTGACAACTCTAATGAACTTCTGCTTGTTTCCTGGTATTGAGATCAGTCTGGAAATTCAAGTTTTTGCATGTTGACAGTGCCAACAACTCTCTACTAAACAAAAAAAGAGAGGAGAGTTTAGCATTTAATTTGGATGGATGGATGGTGGGCGTTGTGGCTGATGTATGTTGACTTTGTTTTTTTTTTTTTCTAGAGCTAATATTGTATTATACACAGCTACTCGTACAAAGAAGGTTAATCAGCGATCACTTATTATACTACGTGATCTTATTATAGTCTCACCAATTAGTATGTCATGAATCATGATCATATATATACATACGAGTTAGTCGACCATGGCGTATAGCTAGGCGATCGAAAGGCTTAAGGAGTTGCAAATAAATTAATTAATTATACATGAGGAGTAAACTCGTAGTCACATGTTTATTATATTATAAGATCGTGGATGCCGTAAGATATATATAAATATTGAAGCGTAATTATTTATACAACTTAGTGGTCGATCGATATTATTTAGTGTGCTGTAGTTATGTCAATCGAAGTGATTACTTGGTAAGTGCATGCACTAAAACCAATTTTTGATGATATATTGAATGCTTTGCTTTGCTTAAGTTTCTTCTAGTTCTAGTAATTAAGGATTATCTATTACGGGTTAGTAAATTCAGTTTAATAGTTTTGGGTTAACTCTAGATTCAGTTTAGCTACGTTAATTAGCTATTTAAATTAAGGATTATCTATTTAAATATATTTCCTCGAACGAAAAGTTTTAAACCAAATGCCCTAGCTAGTTAGAGACACGTAGATGAAGACAAAAGTTATATCAATGTGATAGAAAGTCAAAACCTGTGGGACACAGTGGGATGGACCGCCGCTGTTACCATCGGCCACGGTTTTTAAAGTCTCTAATGGAATTAGTCTATGGTTTTATAATGAAATATGCTTTAGTCGATACAATTTTTTTTAGTTTATTTTATTTTCCACAGGGATGAAATAGTTATAGTTTTATTGATGCTTAGGAAAGCATTAAAGTGAATGGACCTTTTCGCCCCAATTGCTTGTACATATAACGCCACGCGTGCCGTTCATTTCGTCATCCAAAGGGGTTTTTGTTTTCTTCAGTTAGCAGCCCGTTTGGCAAGAGTACTAGGTAGCTAATTATTGGCCTTTTTAATTATTTTTATTATTTCGGAATAGGATTGGCAGTGGTGCCCTAAATTAAATGGTTGCAAACGCCACTAGGCCAGCGTTAGTTTCATAATTAATTATTAGTAATGAAATTATTCTAGTATCCGTTAGTTGGTCTGACCCGTTTAGTACAAATTCTAGAAATATATATTTTGGTGGCAAGTGAAGGGTTTATGAAAGAAGGATATATGGATGTTTAATTTTGTATCGTTAACTCAAATCGGATTGCCTCAATGGTAAGGGCGATGTAGAATAGTGTTAGTTAGAAGCAAGTATCAATTTCGAATCCCTTGAAGATCAAACCGGTAGTTAAAGTGGGGAGCCATGAGTTGTGAACTGGAACTGTCTATAGAGCCAACAAACGTGTGAAGTGTTTCTCCAACAATTCGGGGCATGTCAATTTCTATCAAAATAAATACACTTCAACATTTTTAACTTTTATACATAGACATTTTACTTTTCACAAGTTTCAATAAATCTCAATAAAGTAAAGATTCCCAAAATTTCAGAAATATTCCTCAAAATTGTGGCAAACAAACATACCTTTATTCTCGTTCTCCAAAAAAAACTAAAAAAAAAACAGAAAAGTAAAAAAGTAATGATACACAGTTTACTTTTCACAAACCCCAATAAACAAACATACTCTTATTCTCGTTGTAAAAATTTAAAAAAAAATCGAAAAAACAATAATACACACTTTACTTTTTCACAAACCTCAGCAAATCTCAATAAAATAAAAATCTTCAAAAATTTCAAAAATATTACCTAAAACTATGTCAAACAAACGTACTCTTAATTCTTGTTGTCCCAATTTTTTTTAAAAAAAAAAAACAGAAAAGCGAAAAATTAATGAGGGTCGTAATCTTAATCATATCTTTACAACAGAGAAAAAGTGTAAGCAAGGATTCGACCAAGTGTCGGGAGAAGGGATACGATAGTCTCGAGGAGGACAATCCCACTTCTGCACGATTCAAATACCTTACGAATTTAATGATACCATTCCACTTCCGCGAGTAAAGTAAACTCGGAGTGTTGCGTCATGATATCGAAAACCATTGGCCCCGAGACAAGAAAGAAGAAGAAGAAGATGGTAATGCCCACATGGAAAATGATTAAGCTATTTTGCACTGCGCATGCGCAAGTCCTAAGAACTCGTTGCTTGCTTTCTGTTTCTTGAAATTGTTAACATGTGGGTAACTTGTAAAGGATCGAGGCAATCTGGAGTCGTGGGATGCTGCAGCGAAACGCAACTTCCAGATCCAGAAAATAGTACAGCTGGGCTGCCTTGAATGGAGAAGATTCATAGAGAGAAAAGTTAAATCCAGTGACAGGTCTAAACGAATAGTTAAGATTAAATTTCACTATATTTAATAGCAATTGAAGATGACATCTCAATTAATAAGGTAAGTTAGAGTATGTTACTTTGGGGCGGATTCTTTTCGTTATTTGAATCGGTAGATGTTGAAATATTTGTAGTCTCACATTACTTAGGCAACGTGGGCCTGTGATATTTTAGGCTTATAAATATAAACATCATTTGTAACATTTTTTTCATAAGTGAGAAATAAATAATTCAATTGGGTATTCCCATAATTGGATGTCTCACTTATCAAGTATAAATTTTTTATTTCTAACATGGTATTAGAGCAAGGTTTTCGGCTTTAGTCCGGTTACCTTCTGGCTACCTTCTGGCGATCATCCGGCTTTCTCCCGGCTCAGTATCGGCTTTTTTCCGGCTCAGTACCGACGACCTCCCGGCTCAGTACCGGCAATCTTTGTTCTTATTTTTTGGAAAATTGGTATTTTAATCCTTAAGTTTTACCCCTTTTAATGGATTGATCCTTAAAAAATAAACCCTAAAAAAATAATCCTCAAACTATCATATTTTGACAACATGATCCTTCCGCCAAATTCCGTCACGGCGCAGCGTTACACGCTGGCAAATCATTCTACCAATTTATGCTAATTCAGGACTCTCTCTCTCTCTTAATCACTTTATCTTTTGTAAAGATTCGCTATTTCCTCGTCCAATAGAAAAGGAAAGGCAGCCCGAACAAAAACTATCTACTTCCTCGGCACGTAAAGACCGTTTTCAACCTTTCAACTATTTCTCCTTGGTCTGTCTCGGTCAAAACAGGCCATAACCCTCTCCACACCACTGTCTCACCACAGCGACACCACAACCAAAAACTAAAACAAATATTATCGAAAGGAGTTCATGGGAGAATTCATCATCGTTCTCTCTCGTGAGACCACCATAGTCCACTGGAAGATCTTCTGGGGCTACAAACCTTTTTGGGTTTTTTAAGCAAACTTTGCATCAAAAAAATTTGCAAGACAACAAAGATAAAAATCCTCAATTTGTCATAGTCATATAGTGCAATTGTTTCAGAATCTGCAATTTGTCAGTCATAGTGACGATGTCTCCAAGATTGCTAAAAATCCTCGAAAGCGTACAGTTTCAGATATTTTGAGTTTGATTCTGTCACTTCAAGGTCTAGAAGCAACTACAGGATTTCCAAAGAGAAGGAAAATCTCAGAATCTGCTTATGCACAACACTCTTCATCACAAGCACCCATATCAACCGAGATGGTAACTAAAATCGAAGGTTATACTTATGCGAATCTTATAGCTTAAGCAAATAAAGGTAATGCTCCTTCCAGCATTTATGTTTCAGCTCTTCTTCACGTGGTTAGACAATGTTCACTCTGTATAAAGCACTTCAGGGATTATAATGCTTTCCGATGCTAGAATGTTTGCCCTTGGCATGCGGAAACTGCTTGGAGTAAGAGCAGATGACAAGCCAGAAGAGTGCAGTACAAACTCTGATGTAAAAGCATCACTTGGAACCAAAAGCGCTCCTGAGACATCTGATAAGTTATCAGAGCAGATGAGAAGAGCATTTAGAATTGAGGTTGTTGGTTTGATGAGCTTGTAGTTTAGTTTTGGTTCAGGTGTCCTAGTTGGCTTTGTTGTTGAGTGGGAATCAAGTAAAGAGGGTTGCACCATGCATGTATCTCCAGACCAACTGTGGCCACATACAAAGGTTTGTTCAACTTTATTTGACTGTGTTTTTTTGTTCATACTGTTTTCGTTCACAGGCTCTCTTTTTCATTAGTTGAGTGGTTGTTTTGTTCGTTCAACGTTATTTGATTGGTTAAGGCGTCCTAGCTCGCCAAATGTTGCCTCGTCTTTTGGGAGTTTTGTTATAATCTGTACTTGAGTTTTGTTTCATGTGTCAGCTCTTTCTTTTGTCTCCCTTTTTATTTCTTCAGTTTTCTTTTCATATATGGAAATCAAAATGTGGTCCAGCTCTGCTAACATGTTAGTGCAGCCAGTGGAATTTGTGGTTGGGTTGCTGTTGATGATACAGAAAGAGAACAAACTGGAGACCGGGATGAAGTTGCAACAACCAACGATGGGAAATTGATGCCAAATATAGATGTTGATTTGAATCTTACAATGGCAGGGGGTTTACCTTGTACGCAGTTTGGCAGGACAATGATGGCTGAAAACATTCATGATGCAGATATGGGTAGGGACTTAATGATTGGGCAGTCTGCAGGCAGTGAGGTTGGCGACCGTTCTGCTTCATATGAATAACGGGGTCCCAGCTCTCATAAGCGGAGCTTGGAGAAAGGCGGAAGCTCAGATTATAGGCCACACTTAAGGATTCAGAAAGCTAATAGCGTCAAAAGTATTGTCATTGATCATGACGGTGAAGTCACAGATGGTAGACAATATTCAGCCGGGCCTTCAAAACATGCTCGTGACTCTGATATATTTGATACTTATTGTTCACCATATCATAGAGATATAGCTGATGCAGGTCCTAGCCATTCAATGGCTTTTGAGATATACCCATATAGCAGTAAAGTTGCTCCGTTTCGGTAAGGAAGTGACGAGCTTATAGGGATCCAATTGGCAAGGGATTCTACACGTGCATCGTCTGTCATTGCAATGGATACTGGTTGCCATAACGAGAGGAGAGAGAGAGTCTTGTGAATTAGCATAAATTGGTCGAAGGATTTGCCAGCATGTAATGTTATGCCGTTAAACAAATAGACGGAATCTAACGGAAGGATCATGTTGTCAAAAGGTGATAGTTTGAGGATTATTTTGCTAGGGTTTATTTTTTAAGGACCAATCCGTTAAAAGGGGCAAATCCTAAGGATTAAAATACCAATTTCCATTATTTTTTTCTTGTAATTTTTTTGTAACTCCAAACTCAAGGTTTATGGGTTTGTCCACCTTGAGTTTGCGGGGGAGTGTTGAAATATTTGTAGTCTCACATTGCCTGAGCAATGTGGGCATGTGAAATTTTAGGCTTATAAATATAAGCCTCTTTGTAACATTTTTTTTCATAAGTGAGAAATAAATAATCCAATTGGGTATTCCCATAATTGGATGTCTCACTTATCAAGTATAAAAAATTTTATTTCTAACAATAGAAACAAGATAATAGCCTGTTATCAAGACCACGATGGATTTGTAATGGCAAATCACATGACAAGGGGTTGTTCGTTTAACAAAAAATCCTGAGGATTTTTTGAATTCTCACAATACAAAATTCTTACAACCAAACATCATTTTTAATCTCACATAAAAATAACTACAACACGTATATTAATAAAATTAATATCACTTAAAAATTCTTAAAATACAAAAAATTCTCACAACACTCTAACCGAACAACTTCAAGGTTTTATCGATTCTGAATTGATGTTTGTCTCAACTTTTACATATCCTGGCCGAAGAAAATACAAGATTTCTAGTAGATTTGGCGCAAAAAAAAATTTGGGTAAATAAGTGGCCCAACAATTTGTGTTGGGTAAGTAGTGGCCCAACGATTTCACTTGTGATCCTGTCTGAATTGTGATGGCCAAGACCACAAAACAAGAAAAGCAAGTCAACACCTTTGTCCTCAGCGGTCAACTACAGCGCTTTCTTCAAAACGTCAGCGGAAGCTGCGATTACTCTGTCTCGCCCCTGAAGGCTGAAGCTATCCAAATTAACGAGCTAATTTCCTTCTCTTTTCAGATAGGACGAGAATATCACTTACGGAATTGGAAAAAATTACACTTTTGAGAGTTGATCATACGCAAAGCTTGTCAACACAGAGGCACAATGATGGCGGAAACGAAGGCCGAGTCGTCTATCATACTCCACAATGCCGTGATCGTCACCATGGATCCCGAATGCCGAGTCTTTCGCAACGGTGGAATCTTCATCCAACGCGATACTATCAAAGCCATCGGTCACTCTGCCGATATTCTTCGCGATTTCTCTGCTGTCGCTCACCAAATCATCGATCTCCACTCCCAAATCTTGCTCCCAGGTCCTCTCCTACATCGGATTTGTTTCCCCGTCCATAACCTCTTTTACTCATTATGCGTTTGGTTGCTACTGTACAACTAGGATTCATCAATACGCACGTTCACACCTCTCAGCAGCTAGCGAGAGGAATAGCGGACGACGTGGACTTGATGACATGGTTACACGGTCGCATTTGGCCGTACGAGTCCAACATGACGGAGGAGGATTCCTATGTTTCCACTCTGCTGTGCGGTATCGAACTCATCCACTCCGGTGTAGGCTCCCACAACTGTCTTTGTGTCTTGGTTTTGGTGTTTCTAATGCTGTGATGGATGATGTTTTCTGTTTTCTTGGATCAGGTGACATGCTTTGCTGAAGCAGGGGGACAGCACGTGTCCGGAATGGCGAGGGCGGTGGAGTTATTGGGCTTGCGCGCTTGTCTGGCCCAATCAACCATGGATTGCGGTGAGGGTTTGCCGGCATTGTGGGCGACCAGGACGACGGATGATTGTATTCAGGTGGATCATATAACTGTCTTTTCTCATCTTTATAGCTTGTACATATTTTGAAATTTTAGCTTTATGTGGATTTGGTTCGATTCCGCTTGTGATAGAATCTCATATCAAGTAGTTGCCGCAAATATGTTATGTATTTTGATGTCCAAATATGTTTATCTGCTTAACAGATTTTCCATGTGATTAAGTTTTTCTCCCTCCTATTGCCAAATATGTTATGTATGCATTCCGTTTGTGGTTTTGGTTCTCAATTTGATTTATTTATGTTAACGGCACAGTCGCAAAAGGATCTTTACAAGAAGCACCATAATACAGCAGATGGGCGCATCAGAGTATGGTTTGGAATTAGGCAAATCATGAATTCAACTGACCGTTTACTGCTTGAGACTAGAGACGTCACTAGAGAACTGCAAACTGGAATCCACATGGTACTGAACTCTGCCAGGTTCTCTTGTGTGTATGTTTTCTTTCATAGCTGTATATGGGTTACAATATATGAAGATATCTGCACTATGAATGATCCTTGTAATCTTATAAGCTTCGAAGATGTCTAGCCTGATTACTTAGTCTGAAAATAGGTTTGATTTGCTTCACTTATAGTACACAGCAGAAGGGAGTTGCGTAGAGGAGGAAGTAGGTTCTATGAAGTGGATGTGAATAACTCTAAGTTGACTTACCGTGAAAGGTTTCCAAGGTGGAAAAACAAAATTCCAGTTTGCTTTTTCATCTTAATAATTAAAACCAATTTCCTTACATTTAAATATTAAATTTCTGTAGGAAATTTGTTTCACCAGGCTGACCTTTCCAGGTGTTTAGCATGTTGCAGAGATACCCTATGAGAATCAACTTGTGACAGACACTCGGAAGGTTGATCATGGCACAGTTACATACTTGGAGAAGATAAAGTTCCTTCAAAATAATCTGCTGGCAGCTCATACAGTCTGGGTCAACTGCTCTGAGGTGAATTGCATTTATTTCACTTTTAGCTTATACTGTTCTGCAATTGTTTGAATTTATTTCTTGTGGCATTTCTGATTCTATGTAACCGTGGATGGTATGAAACTGCACACCTTATTCCGACTTTGGGTAACAAGATGCATAAAAGGTTTCAAGAATAACAAACTTTCACCATCAACCCAATGTCTAGTGAAGTTGAGCATTAGAACTGATGTTATACGCCATTGTTCTCCTGCTCTTTGGTGAAAGATCCTTAAATCCTATTAAGCACGGCAGTATTCTCTGAACCTTCACATGCTCATTTGTTGGGAGAAAATGCTACATACCAATTGCAATGGGGCATGTGATGCTGTTCAAGTACCCGTTATTCTTATTCATCAATTACTGCCAGCCGTGTCCATAATTCTGTCTCGTGCTTATGTTATTTGGTGGTTTTGGTAAGCATCATTTTTTATTCATGTGCTTTTCAGATTGGTTTTCTTTCAAGTGCTGGAGTCAAAGTATCTCATTGCCCTGCTTCCGCAATGCGAATGCTTGGATTTGCACCTATCAGGGAGATGCTTGATGCTTCCATTTGTGTCTCCTTGGGAACGGATGGGGCTCCATCAAATAATAGAATGAGCATTGGTTTGTCCAAATTTTGAATTCCCAACTTTTCATTTTCATTCTTGCAGTTTCAACGTATTTGGCAATGCTGTGTTAATAGTGAAGATAATCGAAATTTACATATTGTCAGTACAAAATTTCTGCTTCCTGGGTTTGGATGCCTAAAAAAAGAGTAGTGTAGATTTTATTGGTGTTTGTAAAAAAGTGGAGAGAAATGATTTGATAGAGTTTTTTTAATGAAAAATGTGTTGGAGTTTGTGAAAAAGTAGTTGTAAAAAAATTTCAAAATTTTTTTAACCTTGCCAAACACAAGTATCTCATTTACACTCGGCCAACACAGCCCAAGGAAAATATTTACTAGGTATAGTTGTTTCCGACATTCAAATTTAAGGAGACCAAATAAGAGGCGTAGAGAAGGTTGGCTTTGGCTTT
This sequence comes from Myrica gale, assembly GCA_963930655.1. Classification (NCBI taxonomy): domain Eukaryota; kingdom Viridiplantae; phylum Streptophyta; class Magnoliopsida; order Fagales; family Myricaceae; genus Myrica; species Myrica gale. The sequence goes on along the minus strand of OZ005606.1, from coordinate 5,818,292 downwards.
TTTATGTTCTGCTGCATAACGTATAACAAACTGATGAAAAAGTGTTCCCACTGGTATCAGTTCAGTAGAAATTTTCCTTGAAAGAAATTATTGCAGTGAAGTATGCTCATCTTCAGAATATATTTTCTGGAACTTCATATATGAATTCACCCTTGCAGTTGATGAGATGTACCTGGCTTCTCTTATTAACAAAGGACGGGAAGTATATGCGAATGGAACCACTGATCCCACTGCACTACCTGCTGAAGCTGTTCTCAAAATGGCGACAATAAATGGTGCAAAATCAGTACTTTGGGATAATGAAATAGGGTCACTTGAGGTCGGGAAAAAGGTTGGCCTATTTTCTCAAATCAGCACCCTTCTCTTTTCACTTCATTCTCCTTTTAAGTGTTCCCACTGTATAAGTCTCATTATGGGGAAATAAATATTGTTTTCTTATGCTATATCCCCATTCAGCCAGATTTAGTTATATTTTCTATCTGACCACAGTCATCAGATTGTTTTATTCATTCTCCTGACAAGTAAGACTGAGTAATGTTTTTATCAACGATTTGTCAGGCTGACATGGTTGTTGTCAATCCTTCCTCTTGGACGATGGTTCCTGTCCATGACTGGTATGCACTCCATCGTAGAATAAATGATGTGCAATATTATTACCCATAAATTGTATTGCAAGTTGTGTGATGACTGTATTGCATTAATGGAAGGATTGTTTATCTATCTCGGAAATGAATGTTCTTGCACTTCTTTCTTCAATTTCAACTCAGCTGAGTGTTTTGTGATTAAATTGTGATTGATAGTAGGCGACTCTATTTCTTTTATAGGACTTTTAAGTTTTCTCCATTACAAAATAATGGCTTCAATCTCAATTGTACAGAATAATCAGCGAGCATAAGCTGTTCTTAACTTTTTTAGTTGTTTCCTGGCTTTTTTTGCTCATCTAAGTGCTACATTTTATTTGTTCGTTTCATCATTATTCTCAGTATATCCCCCATGTAAGTTTATTCATGTGGGTGGAGTACCCATTCAACACGATATATCTTCACGATTTTTTGGCTGGACTATCATGCAGCATTTCCAGCCTTGTTTATTGCATGCGAACTGAAAATGTGGTCTCTGTAATGTGCAATGGCCAGTGGATTATGAAGGACAAGAAGATTTTGCTTGTAAATGAGGTACTTGGAAGTTATTTTTCTTTGGTTTCAGTAAATAGTTAGGAATATTGACAGACGATCGCAGTGGGAATTCGATACAGATCATCAACTGAGTCCTGAATTTTCAATCACCAAGTTATAAGATAAATACTTGGCACTGTCTATCCACATGTATTTCATTCTTGTTCCTTGTGTTCAAGAGTTCCATGGTTTACTCATCGATGCAGAAAATTGTAACTCTACAGGAAGATGTTATTTCGAAGGCACAGCGAGCTGCTAGCGAGCTTTTGAAGAGGGCAGGAATCATAATTCCAAACAGAATGAACGTCCTATGATTTTTCAAAATTGCCTTGTGATAGCTATATTTCCTGACAATCATCCTTCGCGGATGTGTGCTTGTTATGTTTGATACTATGATCTGAGACTGCCGAATTTGACAAAAGCCTTGTTGCTCGGGGCTTCTCTTCTCCATCTCCTAGTTTGGCTCTTGTCAGCAGCTCAAGCTGTTTATCACGATCAGGGTCATGCACTGCTAGGTAAAAGTATTGACTTCATCATTATTATTAACAGAAAGCAAAGAAAACACAAAGCATCTAGGGAGGATCAGTCCCAGCATAGATCCAAAACAAATCAGGAAAGAGCTCATAAACAACTGGGTGACCTCTAGCACTAAACTTAGAGGCAGCCCAATGAGCCAAGTTATGCGTCAAATCATTAGCACCTCTAGAAACAAAATGAAAGTCATAATAAACAAAACCAGCTGCACAATTCAACATACCTCCAATTCTGCCATGGATCCTCCAATTCACACGTCTACGAATCGTGAAACTTTGGACGGGTTGGAGAGTAATGTTGCTGATTTGGTACCTGATTCTGTCGAGCCTGAGAGAACACATGACGGTGAGTCTATGCCTAATTCAGGGGTTACCAATGCAGAGCCCGATGAGAACCTAAAATTTCAAGCTCTAGATCAGGCCATTGAGAATTCGGAGAAGGTGGTTCTGTTGGGGCTGATGTAGCTGGTGCTGAAATCGAGTCGAGGGACGAAGAAATGGTTGAGGATCCAATGTGGCGCCGTCTTTTAATGATTGCGCGGAAGAGAGCGTTGGAACGAGTCAGACAGAGAGCGGGTCTGGGTCATCTGCGAACCCAGAGACTGATTGAAGGGGTTGAGAAAAATTCTTCGAAGCAAGCGGAAGAAGTGGAGACTCTTGGAAAAGAAGTAGGTGTTGGAGAAGATTGCGGTGGCCTCGGAGGAAGGGAGGAGAGCAAAAGGAGCAGGGAGCTCCTGGAGAGGATGATGGAGGATAACGAGATAATGATGGGGATGATGGCGGAGCTCTTTGATAGGAATGAGATGCAGACTAGATTGCTAAGCTCGCTGTCGCACCGTGTCGAGCAGTTGGAGAAGGCTTTCGTGTGTGAGAGGTTGAGGAGGAAGAAGAAGAAGCATGCTCCTGGAACCGTAGATTACTAGATTGTGTGGAAAAATTGCCGGATACAAAGAACTTTGGAAAGAGAAAACATGGCGAAACTACTCCTGCATTGAGGTTGAATGTTTAGTTTTTACGAATTCAGCTTTGATTCTGCAAGCTTATTGGCATGATATTGTTGATGAGAAAGGAAACAAGTGGATTGGATCTGTGTTTGTTCCTTTTCCCCCTTTGTACTTTCGTTTAGCTTTGGGCAGAATAAAATGTTTCGTTCTTCTGTAAACATGGGTTGATGATACTCGAAAGTTCTTGGCTATTTTTGCTCCATAAACGCTCTGTTGGTTTCATAAAAGCAACTTTAAACAATGGTTAATGATACTAGCCTGGTGATGCTGACGGGAGAACTTTAATGGAAAGCCTCTTGGAAAGTTAATGATTTCAATTATTGTTTACGGAATGCATGGATGTAAAATGGGGGCACGACTTTGTTAGTTTGTTTTAGGAGGAGGTTAATCAATGTTCTGTCCTACTTCTTTCACTGGAAGAGTTGGGGTAGTTCTCTCGAATCTCTTTTATTTCAGTGGTTAAAGAAGGGTCAGAGTTGTAAACTCGGATGTCCTTAGTTCGAATTAAGCTAAGATCAAACTCGAACTTATGACTTTTATAAACTCGGATATCTTGAATTCGAATCACATTAAGATTAAACTAAAACCTGTGACTTAATTGGCAGGAGAGGTTAAAGTTTACCTCTTTGTTTGGAATCTACGCGTGTACTTTTCCTCGTTACCCAAAAGTTGACTAGGCTAGTCTTTTTAATCTTGTCACATATGTTCTTGATCCATTTACTTATCTGCGATGAGGCTTCAACCTTGTAGCAGAAAACTTGTTTGTGATGGAGTTTTGCAACTAAAAAGACAACGGTGATGTTCTTCGGGTAAAATTGTAAATATTTATTTAATGTTAAAGTTGTATTGATATGCGTGCATAAGTTGTTAAAAATGATTGATGTTCGTAAAAAAAAGTAATAAAATGTTGTATTGAAATATGTGTGTTTTGTGTTGTTTGACATATAAATATAAAAGTAAGGTATAAATCCTAAAAAACACTCAACAGGACATACCCTTTATATGTCGCATTGTCTCTTGCAAGTTGCAAGGGAATTTTCATTTTGGCTGAACAATTGCATCCGGAAGATTGTCGTTTGTTAAAGAAGTTCGACTTTGGTGCGTTGAAATTGAACCCCCGGTACGAGGTACTCGAAACCGTACCTTGGAAGTTGCCCAACAGCCATTGGGTCGTGTTGTGTTTCGATGGAGTTCTTTCTTGCAATCCAGCGAGTCGATGGAAATCATTTTCTCCTGGTTCAATTTTCAGCAAGTTGTATGGAATTCACTCTTCACCCAACCTGGAACATTCTTTGATGAAAGCAGTTTGTTGATGATTGTTGGTGACTGGAATGCTATGAGGTTAGTATTACTGTTTAGGTTGAAGTCTGTGTTTAATTTTGAATTAGAAGTTAATAATTATTACTAGGGATCTTTTAGTTTTATTGTGCTACTAGCTGTGGCATATCTTTAGGAGTCTAATATTTTATTTTTCTCTAATTTGTAAGGCTATAAATTAAAGCCTATTAAGTAATATCAAGTTTCCGTGAGACTAACAATTCTTTAAGGCTCGAGGATTTGTGAAAAGTGAAAAGAGATGATTTAAATAATTTTTTATATTTATTATAGTAATAAAAATTAATAAAATATAGAGATTATTTTATAATTATTTAACAAAAGCTGCTCTATGTTTGTTAAGAAAAATTTTACACTTCCTAAAATTTTAACACAATAAAAAATTATAATATAATATATCTCTCTCCATCACATTATTATTTTTCACTATAACAATTATTAAAAATTATCTATTTTTTCACTTTTTCACCAAATCTAATACCCAAAAATTTTAACTTCTCCAAAATTTTAACACTCAAACACAACCTAGTTTGATCTTGGTTTTCGCAAAATGAAAAATCATTTAAGACTGCACACACTACAGCAGAGTAGAGAGAAGAGTTGAGATCGGTAGTGTTTGAATGTTAAAATTTTGAAGTGTTGGAGTTAGTGTAAAATGAAGAAGAAAATGATTTTAATAGATTTTTATATTTATTTATAATAAAAAATAATAATTTGATAGTAAAAGATAAAATTTTGTTTGTAGCGATTTTCTGATCAGATGTCGACACAGTTTGTTGGAGGAGGCTATCCCTTATAGCTGCGTCACAACTGTATATGCTAAAAAAAATAGCAAATAGGGACACGTGATGCCCAGCACGGATCCATGATTCCAAATGGTAGTCACTTTTATTTATCAAGACTGGCGCTGCTTATCGCCTTAAGAGAATGCTCTTGTAACACGATCACTGTTTTCATTACGGAAAGTGTTGGAACGGCGAATTGGGAGGTTGCGATTTATTTATCTTGTTTGAATTCACGATTTTGCATTATTGGGGGAAATGGGATAGGATTTAATACAAGTACTCTTTGCAAGGTCAGCGACAAGTAGTTGTGTTATTAGTTGAATTAAAAAAAGAGTGAAAATACAGGTAGATAAAAAATTAAAATGTAAAAGCTATATATATGTTTAGGGAAAAAAATATTGTGATAAATGCAAAATTGGTCTCTGTGAGTCTGTGCTATACTCAAAAATCGATTTAGTCCCTTTGATATGAAAATCATAAATTTAGTCTCTGTGATTTTATTTTCGTTTGTCGTTGGTCTTCTATCAGAGACTGATTTTTTCACTTTCTGAAATCACAGGGACTAAATTTATGATTTTCATATCACGGAGACTAAATCAACTTTTTTGTATAGCATAAGGACTGATTTTGCATTTATCTCGAAAATATTTAGATTAAAAACCTATATAAGTTTAGGGGAAAAAAAATCCCAACGGAGAAGTGAACTTCTTGTGCAGTATCGTGCTCTAAAGTCCTTAAGTCTATATAAGAGTATTTTATGTATGGTTTAATGTTTTTCTCAGGATAAGAAACATTAAAAAAATTTGAAAAATTACCACTTAAATCCAATTTTTTTTTTCTTAAAAAGGAAATTATATATTGTTAAATAAGCAACCTGCTGAAATCACACTACTCAATTGATTTGGCTGTTCTGACCACCACCCAAACCCGCCCTCACCCATTTCCTCTCTGTCGCGCTGTCTCTCTCTCTCTCTGAAAGTGCTCCCAAAAGCTGTTTCCGAAACCCTAGATTCCCCTGAAGCTCCGAAATCCCCGATTGCCTTAGCTTCTCTCCTCCGTGTCTCGCTTTCTCTCGCTCGCTCTCCCCAAATACGCCGGCGTTGTGTATTCGGAGCTCCAATCCATTGTGTGTGGGCATTTTTGTGTAGCTTGATTGGATCTTCCTTCTCTCTCTCTGTCTCTCTCGCTCGCTCGTTCATTTTTTTCGATGGGGGAAGGCAAGCTCGATCTACCGGACGATCTCCTCTCATCCAAGCCGTCCGATCACTCATGGACATCCAAGGGTACCTACCACTTAATTTTTTTTTTCATCTGCATTTATTTTCTCAAATTTTATCGGTTTCGGTCTATTTAGCTGATTCCCTCTTATAAAATTTATTTATTTTGGTGGCTGTTGGATTGAATAGATTCGGATTTGATGCGAGGTTACGGGTCATTGATCTGGAGCACCCCAGTTCGTCGTGGATATTATAATTTTGTAGGCAATCGATTTCATCAATTAGGGTTTCGAACATCGTTGGTTCATGGGGTTTACCATTTCCCTGTCCATTTATTGTTCATATTTCGGATCAAAGTGTCTTAGTTGTTTTTTAGTTTAAGATATAATTTCTTAGCGATTGTTTAATTTATTACCGATTTTTGCTAGCCTGTTACTGAATGGATCAAGTTTTTGCGGCGTATTGCATTCTGTAGGGTTCAATGAGTCGTGTATATTACAGAAAGAAAAATGTTTATGACGTATTCTCTCTGTTTTTTTTTTGGCATACCCGGGGAAGGGAGTTGGAATGCGTTTATGTTCATCTGTCGTTGCTACCAGTTGCACCTTGCAAATGAAAGGTTAACTTAAGTTTTGTTTTCATCTGTGTTCATGCTATTCCAGTGGAAGGCTCTGGAGGTAACGAGGAGGAAAAGGGACTTATGGGGTTGCTCGATGAGTCAAAAGGTATTGTTGCATAGTTGGTTTTGTTTGTTGCCAAAATGATGAACTATTGAGTCCCATTTGTGTTACTTTCTATCCTTTTTCCACCTGTTGTACTCTGATGCCATGAACGTGATTGTTATTGCAGATCAAGCAGCATCAGAAAGCAGTATACCTCTGTCTCCCCAGTGGCTTTATGCCAAACCAAGTGAGCCTAAGATGGTATAACCTTGCCTGCCAGGAAACCTAGTCCTATTTATTTTTCCTTTTCTTTCAGTGGCAAAGTGGCACAGATGCAACTTAAGTGATCATTGCAACAATATTGGATATATTAATTTTATTCTTGTACTGTCTCAAAAGGCATTTTGAATATTTGGAATTCTTCCATTTTTATCTTGCGGACAAACTTTTCACAATCTCGATGCAACTTTTACTATTGTATTGCTTGTCAGTTGAATCTTAGCTAAGTTGTTTGGCATTCTTTTTGAGCGGGAAGCAAAAAAGAGGTGTGTTAGAGTTGTACTGAAAGAGATAATTGTTCAAGAGGGAAATGGGGATAAAACCTTAAATAGACGGAGTGCGCAAAAGATTCCATAGTCCATCCAAATCACTTGGTTTTAAGCTGTGCTGGCTTCAGTTGGACTATCTACTCTCCCTATAAATAAAGATGCTATGGAGATGGTAGGGTTACTTTTATTTCTGGTGCTGTAGTGTGTTAAATGTTTACCTTCAGAAAGCAGATGATGTGCTGTGTCAAAAAAATACCCTTTTTTTGGTCTGCTAGCATGGCATTTGTCCCATCCTTAGGTTGGAATGATTACTTAAGGCTTCATCCATTGTTTCCTCTTGGGGGAGACCACCAGATATGATGCCAGAGGCCTGTGCCTTCTTGCTTAAATTCCCAAGCTTTCCTATAGAATGCATATTGTAAGATATTGAGTTTATGATCAGTGTTTCATGTGAAAAAATAAGTCGAGTATCCTTCATTTGGTACTTGTTCACCTGCTAGTCCTATTTCATAAATTATAAGGAAACTTCTTTAATTCAATATTGGAATGTTTCCTGGTATTTGGACATTGATAGGCAAATGTTATTCAACTTATATTATTGCTGTTGTCTTTGCTTCATAGTTTTGAGTTATGACAGTATGATCATTGTATGGATATTCCAAAGGTTCTGCAGTAAACTGCATTTATCAGACAATGGATACCGTATTTAGTGTTATTCCTTGTATCACAGGAAATGCGTGCCCCAACTTCAGTGTCTCTTGGAAGCTCTACTGACGTCACTCTAAAAGAGGGTTGGCGTTTGGATGGATCTGAGGACAAGAAAGATTGGAGGAGGACTGCCACTGACAGTGAAAGTAGCCGTCGCTGGCGTGAAGAAGAAAGAGAAACTGGCCTGCTCAGTGCTAGAAGAGATCGCAGGAAGGCAGAACGTCGTGCTGACAATGTCTCAACAAGAGAAACAGGTGAGAGTAAAGCATTGCCTGCCTCTGATCGGTGGCATGATGGTCGTAATTCTGTGCATGAAACACGGCGTGATAGCAAATGGTCATCTAGATGGGGCCCGGAAGACAAAGATAAGGATTCCCGAACTGAAAAGAGGACAGATGTGGAGAAGGACGATGCTCACAATGACATTCAATCTTTTGTGAGTAACAACCGTTCAGCTCCTGAGCGTGATTCGGATTCTCGTGATAAATGGAGGCCACGCCATCGACTGGAGGTTCATTCTGGTGGTTCAAATGCCTACCGAGCTGCACCTGGATTTGGACTGGAGAGAGGACAGGTGGAGGGTTCAAACTTGGGATTCACCCTTGGACGAGGAAGGTCTAATGTTATTGGGAGAGGTTCATCTGCTGGTGTCCTTGGTGCTGCTCATTCTGACAAGGGTGAAAGTGTCCCTGGAAGACCAAGCATTTCTGTTGGTTCTTTTTGCTACCCAAGGGGAAAGCTTCTTGACATATATCGGAAGCAAAAGCTTGGTCCATCTTTTACAACCATGCCAGATGAAATGGAGGAGTTACCCCCTATTACTCAAGTAGGCATTATTGAACCGTTGGCTTTTGCTGCCCCTGATGCTGAAGAGGAGGTAATGAATGGGATTCTTGTCGCTAGTGCACTTGTTCTTCGCATTATCATTTTGCATAATAATGAAGCATTTATTTTTCCTTGTAATGTGCTGAAATATTTTGTTCCCACCAAATGTGCTATGTGATGCTAACAGGGAGTCCTTGGTGACATATTGAGGGGAAAGATCACAAGCAGTGGGATGGTTTACAGTTCATACAGGAAAGGGAGATCAACTGACAATGTTACAGGTATTTTCAGCTTGCTTACTTGCTTTTAACTTCTGTGATTTGCCTATTCTTTTATCTAAATATTTGAAAGTGGTTCCTTGTCCAGGTGTTGAAGACTTAGAAGCGACTGAGCAAAATCAGGGGATCCTGCCCCCAACTCTCAATGGAGAGACTGTAATTGATGATGCACATCGAGCTGGTGATGGTGGTACCTTTTTGAAATACGGCTCACATGGCTCACAGGGAAATGTGATACATGGTAAGAAACTATTTACCTTAGCTGTTGGAGAAATTGTATTTATACTTCACTATTTTTTTTCTCTAAGCATCCAACTTGTTGACTCCATCGCAAAGATTCTGAATGTTCATTGCTTACAGAACTATATGTCAAAGAAGCAGAGGATAAAATTCCTGGAGCAATTTATGGGTTGGTAGATGGATTGGCCCCAACACTTTCAGAAAGTAATGGTATCTGTGGTGCCATAGAGATTGATGGCGCTCAGCTCTTTGGTGATTCTCAGATCAATGTTGGTCAAAAATGGCAGATGACAGATTCTGAGTTTACCAACCATGCTCAATTTGATGCCATTAAGTTTTCTTCTCCATTTGAATTGAGATCCAAGCTTCCTGATGATTCAAGTTCTCTCTTTGTTTTGCCTTCTCCTGAGCAGAATCAAAGTAGCAGCATTGAGGCAAATATCTTAGCAAGGGTAACCCCACCTGAGGTGTTAAGCTTGTACTACGTTGACCCTCAAGGGGTGACCCAGGGGCCCTTTGTTGGGGCTGACATCCTTTTATGGTTTGAACAAGGTTTTTTTGGGACAGACTTGCCAGTCCGCTTGGCAGATGCTCCCGAGGGGACGCCTTTCCAGGAATTGGGTAAGGTCCTGCCTTATCTGAAAGTCAACAATGGAAGTGCCAACAGCACAGAACCTCAGATGGATGGTAATTTACCTGCTTCTGGTTCTGTTTCAAAAAGTAATCCGTCTCCATCAAATGATGTTTGTCAGCCATTGCCAGAGTTGAACATCCTTTCAGCTCAGCATGGTCAGTCAATAGTATCTGAGCCTGAAGTTTCATTGCAACTGCCGCATAAGTTTGTTACACAAGACGAAGGTTTGTTTTATATTATTAATATTTCTGTCAATTTTTCTTTTCTCAAAACTAACAAATGCATTCTCCTCATATCCTCTTTTTTTCTCCCCTAGAAATTGTGTTTCCGGGAAGACCTGGAAACACGGGATATTCTATTGCAAAACCTACTGGTAGCAGTCGTCGATCTTCTGAAAATGCTTTCAGCCATCCTCTGCAAAATGAATTGACAGAAGCTGGTGTTCCAAATCAGAACGATAGTAAGTTGCATCCCTTTGGCTTGCTCTGGTCTGAACTTGAAAGTCATCCAAAACAGGCAACATCCATACCATCCAGTATGGGAAGGGTTTCTCCATTTGGTGCTATGGCTGATCCAGCGATTCCTTCAGAAACATGGTCTGATGTTTTTAGAAAAAATGCAATTCCTGATCCTAACATGTACCAAGATGCAATGGCTGCTCGTCATCTGTCACGCATGGAGCAGGAATCCAACCAGTATGATTTAGCAGAGCAGCTTATGGCGCAACAATTTCAGCAGCACCAACTCCAACAGAGAAATCTGTTATCTCCTCATGCACACATTAATGAATCAGTTTTAGAACATGTGCCTAGTCAGAATCTTGTGCACCACCAACAGTTGGCTAACCGTTCTGCACCAGATCGGGATCATCTTTTGACACTTCAGCTGCAACAGCAACGACAGATTCAGCTCCAACATCATCAATTACAGCAACAGCAGCAGTTCCATCAACAGCAAAAGCGTTTGCAGGAGCAACAGCAATCTCAAGTCCGGCAGGTGCTTCTTGAACAGTTGTTACGAAATCAGTTACATGATCCTGGCCTTGGGCAGTCGCATATTGATCCCATCAGAACCAACAGTGTTCGTGATCAGGTTTTATATGAGCAACACCTCCTACATGAGCTGCAACAACAGTCCCATCATCCTTCAAGGCATATTGATCCATCTTTAGAGCATCATATTCAAGCAAAATTCAGTCACATGCCTCAACAGGATCATCAGAGAGATTTACTTGAGCTCATATCACGTGCACAGCATGGGCAGATGCATGTACTGGAGCAACAGCTTCATCAAGACCAGTTGCAGGCCAGGCAGTTAATGGGATTGAGGCAGCGGACTGGTATGGAAGGAGAGAGGCATATTGGTCCCATATGGCCTGCAGATGAACCTGATCAATTGCTTAGGAGTCATGCTGGTTCTCATCGAGCTCATACTTCTTCATTTGGCCCATTGGATGTTTATCCGCGACAACAGAGGCCATCCCCTGACGAGCAGCTGAGTCACCTTGATAGGAATGTTTCATTGCAGGAGCACCTGCGGCAAGGGCTTTATGACCCTGGTCCATTTGAGCGATCAATTTCTTTGCCTCCTGGTGCTCCAGGGATGAATCTGGATGTTCTAGCTATGGCTCGTGCACATGGTTTGGATATGCAGGAACCAAGTGCACGAATGCAATCTGCTGGTCAAGTGGGTACATTCTCATCTGGTATCCACCCTCATAGTCCCCACCACCATTTGATTCCTAATCAATTTCATGTGTCACAATTGGATGCAATTGAGGGCCGCTGGTCTGAGAACAATGAGCAGCTAGAGAATGACTGGATGGAATCTAGGATTCAACAACTGAACTTTAATGCTGAGCGTCAGAAAAGGGAGTCAGAAGCTAAAATGACTTCCAAAGATCCGTCCTTATGGATGTCAGATAGTTTCAATGATGAAAAGTCAAAGCAATTGTTGATGGAATTGCTCCATCAGAAATCAGGTCACCAATCGGCTGAGCCATTAGATGCAGGCAAGGAAACAAGAGCTCCCGCTGGCCTCTATTCTGGGTCAAGCTCCTTGGATAACCCATTCAGTCTTCGTCTAGACCGAGAAGCAGGTCTAAATAACTCCTTTGCCGTAGGGTCTTATGGTTCGAATTCGTGTGACCCACTGCAGGATGAGCGGGCCAGCAGTTTGGACAGCAGCGAAACAATTCAATTTAGATCTGATCCTGGAGCATTGATTGATGGAGAATCCCGTATGGGAGGCATCAATGAGATGGGTCAGGCAATTTACACAAACTCTAACGTGGTTGGCAAGTCATCTATAAGCAATGAGTTCTCAGAGGCTGAAGGGAGGAACTATGGGTCCACAAGTGATGGTATGATGAAGGGTACAGCTTTCGAGATTCAAGAAGGCATGGTTGAGCAAGCTGCTGGGTTGGCTGCTCTTGATCGTGGGGAGATTTCATTTAGTGCCCTTAACAGGCAATCATCAATGGGTACAGCAAGTAGTTCTTGCAATTGTTTATTTGTAAGTCACTTCGTGATGCTCCTACTAGAGTGATGATGTGTTTTCTCTACATTTTTAGGTGGGAAGACAGGCTTCTACGGTGACAAGATTGGAACTAGTAATTCATTCGTGGAGGAAGTGTCCAAGGAGCGGTAAGTTCCCATTGTGTTCATGCTTCATGCTTCATAGTTCCTATTTATTAATTAAAAAACCCTTGGTAGCTTTATTCCATTAGAGTTGTAAACCTCGTTAGCATTTGAGAAAGAGTTGCAAACTGGCATTTTAGTACTTTAATATAAGCTGTGTGGTTTAGGGTAGGAAGATGGAATCCATGGGCGGATCCAAGGGGGTGCGGGCGGGGGCGGCCGCCCCCACTGGCTCCAAAAATCCTTTGCGAATTTTTTTTTGGTTATTAAGAAGCAGTCCCGCCCCCACTGGCCCAGCCTCCCCAGCTTGCTTCCAAGGCCAGTGGGGGCGGAACTGGGCCAGCGGGGGCACACCCACTGGTCCAGTCTGTATAGCTTAATTGCTTAATTTTTTTTTTAAATCAGAGGGTGAAATTACGCCGTTTCACCCTCTGATTTTTTTAAAAAAAATTACTCATGCCTCTCTCTCACTCTGCGATCTCTCCGTGTTTCCCTCACGCCTCAGCAGTCCCTCTCACTAGTCCATTATCACTTTAACTTCACTAATACATAAATTATGTAGGTCCTCACTAATTTATTATTTGTCAATTAGAAAGGAAAGCACAAAAATACTATTTTTTATTAATCTAATTTATTACTGAGGTTATTTTTTAACGAGAAATAGCTGAGTGCACCAATACTTTTTGACAGAAGAAAATTCATTATTTTCATATAGGCATCAAACTCCATAATTATTGATGGGTGTTAAGAATTGTTTTCCTTATATGTTGATGGACATTTTGTTTTGTTTTGTTCTTTTTAGATAATGGATAGATTTTTTATAAAAAAAAATCCACGAAGCATGGAGTCGTCTAATACTTCTAATGTGACTACTACTTCTAATGAGGATTCTAGTTCAAAAAGATCTCGCCCTTTGTTGAGTTCGGATGATATTATTTCTGACCTAGGGTTGCGTAAATCTATTGACTTGTGCAGCATAGACCACACTTGCTATCATTAAAGACATTAGGGATGAATTTTTTTGTCTTATGGTTGATAAATCTCAAGATAGTTCAGTGAAGGAACAAATGACAGTGGTTTTGAGATATGTGAACAAAAGTGGATAGGTGATTGAACGATTTCTTGGTGTGAAACATGTTACTGACACATGCTATCAGTTTTTAAAAACTGCTATAGATAAATTGTTTGTAAGACACGGGTTATAAATTGTTTCTTGGTATGGATAAGTGTATTTCATTATTTTTAATATTTTTAGTTCTTAATTTGCGATATTGTAATTTTAAGACACTTTTTACATTATGTGGAAAAAAAATTTCTGGTCATTTTCCCTTAGAAATTCGACTCCACTCATTCTATATCCTAGATACGCCACTGAATTGGAATCCAGTGTTTTAGGACCTCTGAGGGTGTGACAAACTTACTGCTATTAGGCAATCATGATCTGAATGCTATTTTTTTTTTTCAGTTTTCATAATTTCTTTCTTATGATAGAATCCTGCAAGACTCAGACATACTTGGCCTATCCAACTTTCATTTCTTTGTTTGACCACTCTTGCCAGGGTTCCGTCCAAAGGGCAAGAGAATATTTTGCTGAGACGTCCTCCGGTTTCCCACATTTCATCATCACAAGAAGGATTGTCTGAGCTCGTCTCTGATCCAGTTACGAGAGAGAGAATTCCTACAAGTGGTGCTTCTGATGGTATGGAGAATTCAAAGTGCTCTTATTCCTCTCTTATCCAGCTTTAAAGTAATTGATTATATCTTTAAATCTCCAGGGGTTAGACGGGACTTGGGAGTGAATCTAGTCAACCAAGGTTCCGATGTCATGGCATCTGGCAAGAAAGACATGCGTTTCCGGCGCACTTCATCGTGCTGTGATGCTGATGTTTCAGAGCCATCATTTATTGATATGCTTAAGAGTAATGCAAAAAAGACTGCGCCAGCAGAGACTCACTCAACGGCAGGATTTTCAGAGACTACAGATGGAACACAAGGGGGACGTAGTGGCAAAAAGAAAGGGAAAAAAGGCAGGCAAATTGATCCTGCTCTCCTTGGTTTCAAAGTCACCAGTAATCGCATTATGATGGGTGAAATTCAACGCATAGAGGATTAGCCCCCCTTCGATTGTGTTTTCTTATTCAATATGATTTTCATTTTTGAGAGGTTGTATAGGTTCAAAAGCTCAGTATAAAGCGTCTGCCAATGAAAATTCTTTCATTCTTGCCATGTGTGCAGTGTAGTGATAGTGATTGGGTAGAGTTCTGTACAGACTAACAAGGTTTACAAAGAAATATGCCATTATATACATTTGTATATTCAGAAAAGCATGTAGTTGCAGTCTCAGAAATGTGTCGGTTTCCGTGCTCTTGGCTCGGCTCTGGTTCCTAGAACGGTTTCCGCTTTCATCTTAGGTGGGCGAAACACATTTGTGTACCTTTGTTTTCCTGTATTGATTCCCCTCGCGCTTGCTCGGTGTGGTAGATGCGTTTTGCATGAAGATACAGGCAATGCATATGCATCTTGTATACGCTCAGCCAGTAGGCTAGGATTGTCGGTTCTGGCTATTTAAAGTTACGTTCCTAATCCCTGAAAAAGAAGGTCGCATGGTTTCCATCACAACACGACACTACCCCATAAAGAAGCATCAATCTCAGCCCAATTTGCAATGTTCGACACTTTTGAAGCAAGCTAATCCGAAATTTTTGTAATGGATGCTCGTGAGAATTATATTGGAAAATAATTTAAAATTTTAGGTTAAAAATACATGACCAACAACTTAATATTTCTATTTTCTCAGGACAATAACAATTTGGCACTGATCCAAACCGAAAACATTGTTCAAGACTGAAGCCATCGGCCTCGGAAGAGTTGCATGACAGTTTTACCCATGATCCACTCCAACTCAGATGATGATAATGGAACTTGATTGGCAACAATAGACACTGCTTCTTTGGCTCCTTTATACCCACATTCAGGAACAACGAGTGGGAAGTCACTGGGAAGATCAATAAATGAATGAGAACGGAAAAAACATTTCCCCCTTTTGGCATTCCATTTTCTTCTTGCCTTAGGGAATATGATACATTACCCTTAAACCAGAGGCGTTAAAGATAGAGCTACCTGCCCTTCATGATACGGTTAGCGCCAAAGCCGGAAACTATTTGGCACAAGGGATGACTAATCCTCATATGGAAATGGTATTCTTGATACCCTAAAAAGCGCACTGAATTTTACGTAAACCTGCTAAATAAATATTCACATCAGGCACAGAGAGTGATATATACACTCAATTGCTTAGCAAGAGAAAAAAGAAGAATGACCACTTGTTATATAGCAGGCGGAAAAAAAAATTGGTCAACCTAAATATTAGTAACACCTCATAGAAATCTACATTCTATAAACTGTCTTTTATATCCAGTTTAGGAAGTCGATTCACCTTGGGAACCTTCTCTTTCTAGCAAAAAACTTAAGGTGCCTCAAGTAAAGATCTACAGATGGTATCCCAATTATAAGTAGGCCAACCACTTCTCTCAATCTAAACCTTTCTAGCATATTATATCATAACTTTAGAATGATCAGCCTTGGTGATCTCAAGCTGTGGCTGGGTAGTTAAGAAGCAACCAGGACTAGCATATATACTGTCATTTAGAGGTATCATGCGCATGTTACCTGCAGGAATCTTGATAGTTTTAGAAGCTCAGAGAAGACTGTAATCTCATCATCATTTCTGCAGAATGACAAGTGCAAAGTAAGAAAAATGACAGCGGTCTGCTATCTCTCTTGAAAAGTGTTTCTTTATAGTCGAATTTCAAAAGAGCTCACATTGGTGGTTTGCAGAATGCTATATGATCAAGCATAACAACTGTTGATGGAAATTCGACGCACAGTTTCTCAATCTCTGCCACATGCTGACTGAGACCCTGAAACATCCACGGGTTAATAGATTACTATCTTTCGAACACAGGCATCCAATATTTATGTCCCAGCTACGAAGAAGATGAATGCAACTTAAGCAAAAGTATGAATAACCGAGAAGAATCCTCCTGCTACTTGGCCGAAAAAACTCGTGAAACAAAGCAATCAGTAAAAGTAAAATTTCTAAAAAAACGATGTAATTTTTGTCAAGTTTTGTTCTCTTTATGCTTAGGGAGGCTTTAATTGCGTATAAAAGAACTGCAAGACCTTCATACACATGAAACCCACTGGAACGCCAAGTTCTCCCGCCCTAGAGAACATTGCCTTCCCCACATCATTTGTCATCTGTATCAACAAGAAGAAATATTTTAATATCGCAAGCATAAATTTAATACAGATGCAAGAGAATCTGGATGGATAAAGTGCTGCAATGTATATGGATGGTTAAAAAATATCTGTCGCTCTCGTGATCTAGTACAGATTAAAGCGGATCAGCATACACCACATGATGGGACACCGATAGGAGAAACATTTGCAGCATTGTATCTTTAAATGTCGGATGACATTCATGTGGTTCTCCATCATATGACAAAAATACTGTTCAAATATGTATGTGCCCAGCTACAAAATTACAGGCACATGCAATATGGTGAAAGGATTAGAAGAACAAATCATGGGAGTTGTGGAAAGAAACTTCCAATCTTGGATCTGAAACAGTTAGGCCTATTTTTGTATTGCTCTTTCATAAAGCAGTTGCTTACCTTGGGATATCTCTGGGCAAGAGTGGACAATTGGCATTCAGGAGTTTAACATATGTTGTTAGGGAGGGGGGACAAGCATAAACAGAAGAGACAATGCGTGATTACTACCTGCTGACCAGATGGCCACAAATATGGATTAAAGCGAACAGCTCGATAGCCATCCTGGCATTAAAGTAGATTGTGTCAACATAATTCCTGGGACAAAACTGTGGGTACATGATTACATGGATTGTCCGGAGACCTTTAAAACGAGATCTTCAAGCTGCTTAACCCCACTTCCATCTTCTGCTGGATTTGCAAGGCAGCAACCAACAAATTTGGTTGGGTACTTCTTCAGGACACTGAACATGAAATTATCAAATAACTAAAATTCTTGGACACATGAATAAAAAAAGATCCAACAATGAGTTCTGCCAATTCCTTGTTTGGCAAGCACCAAAAGGAAGGCCCCTTTTAGATGAAGAATGGCTCAGAAGTGTAGGATTGATAAAACATGCAGCTAAACTGATGAAGTTCTGACCCTTGACCATTCCCATCTTTGAAGATCTGCGTTTAATGGGGAATGAAAGGAGCTCAAAAATTAACTTTTGAGACATGACTCAATGAGGTAACCATTAATGAATTATTCCAGCTGCTGGGTTCTACATGAGTATTCATATGCTAACACAGTTAAACTAGATGTTTCATCCATTCAAAACAAATTCATGTAGGCTTTGAACTTTCTTCCATGGTGTTTGTTGCGAAAATTGTGCATAAAACATGAAATAAACGAAAATATAGCTTATACGTGAAAAAATGATCTCCTCTCAACATACCTTGTCACCAGAGAATGATTAAACTTGTGATTGATGGGCTGTACAATAAGTGCATCAACTAGGGGTGAAAACCGACCGGTCGGTTCGGTTTTGGGCCCAAACCGTGGGCCGAACCGACTGGGTCGGTTTTATAAATTTCCCAACCGACCGCCGAACCTGGTCGGCCCGGTTCGGTCGGTTGGGCCAAAAAATGGGCCCAATAATGGGCCCAAAATTTACAAATTTTTTAAACGTTTATACTATGGCCCAATTCGTTTTATTTTTTTTGAAGCTCTAATATCTCTTTGTTCAGCCCATTCGATGGCCCAAAATTACCCACATTTTGAAATATTTCACACGATTTAACTTGTAACTACTAAGTACTAACTATTCATGCTTCATGGTTCTAAGTTCTAACTCCTAATAAATAACAATTAACAACATACTTAAAAAAACAAAACAAGAAAATCTAAATGGGGTATTTAACATCCAACCCTAACAAATAACAAGTATCAAAAAATAAATAAAAATAAAAATAAGCTACAAGTTAACATTTAACAACAACAAAAAAATTAAAATTACAACATAGCACTAAAAATTAAAATTAGACCAAGTTTCAAAATTAGAACATTTAATCATCAACTGGGCGCTTCTCGGATGGCCCAAGGATCTCCACTGTTGAAAACAAATAGCAAATCAAAGCAAGTTAAGTATACATAAATATAAATTGTGGTTAAAATAAGTTAGAATTGACAATATAAATTAAAATACCTGCTTCTTCTTCATATTTTTCAACATTTTCCACCAACTCATAATCAACAACTGACTCAGCAATAGAGTCTTCCCCTATCCAATTTTGTGCACATATGAGAGCCTCCACTGTTCGAGGAGCCAATGAACTCCGATAAGGGTCTAGAAACACTAATTAACAAACAATCTAACAACAACAAATCAGCATTAAATATTCACACAGAAACTGAATTGATATCAAACTTCTAACAACCTATGTACATGAAATCAAACTTCACACAAAAACTGAATTGATATCAATCTTCACATAGAAGCACCGAAAGGATTCTACTCCAGCTAACTACCTTATGTACATGACATCAAACTTCTAACAACCTATGTACAAGTAAGCAAAGCTAAACTAATATGTATAAGTTTGATGCAGCAGCAAGTTTCTTTTAAGAACTTACGTACAAGTACGCAAGCTAAACTAATATGTACAAGTCTGGTACAACAGCAAAAATATCCAACAAAACAAAATGCAAATATTTAACTTCCAATCAGCAAAAATATCCAACAAAACAAAACCAAAAATTCATCCAAATCCAACACCAAATCAGCCCTGACCTCCGATCTCCATAGAACCAACATAATCCTAACTTCCAATCTCTATCATAAACTAACATTAACATAGTAAAATGGGAAATACAAACCTAATTTGATTCTCGGCAACAACACAGTAGTACACGAAATTATTAGCCGAACCTTGTAAATCACCCTGTAAAATGCAAATATTCAAAATCTCAAATCTATTAATATTCTTCAATAATAAACACTAAACTACAATCCCTAGCTAACTACAATTCATAAATCAGAGAAACAAAAATTCAATGGCAAATCTTAAATAAACTAAACAAGTCACAGCAAACATAATCAGACAACCAGATAAACAACAAGGATATATGTTTAGAGCAGCTAACGACAGTCAATAACCAAGGTCAAAGATCCCACATTAACTCGTTATACCACTTCACATATAGCAGATAATGGGAGTATTCTCTTTATTAAAGGCATCTCACTCCCGAACCCACCCACCCAAACGATAGTTAGGAGTAGGATGATTCTCTCAAGCCATCTACTGAAGAATTCTGAACAAGCTACGGAAGAAATATTTCAGAAATGAAAGAACTCCCTGCTACACCCACGGATTAAATTTTCCTGACAATACTTACTCATTGTAGTTATAGTAAATTGAAAGAGATTTCAGTTGCTTCTATATATCATAGTAAGATTTCCATTTTCAGTGTGATACTTTAGGCGAGGAGAAAATAGTGATTGACGCTAATCTCTTTCACTTGAAAGCAAATCCATACCATTCTCGTTTGAACTAAAATCTATGAACGTAATGGAAGGGGGATTGCATACGACAGCACAAGGCAACATGTAGAAGACATGTAAGAGCACGACATATATATGCTCACAACATGTACTAATGCTATTGAACATGGAATGAGCATTTCGGAAAAATCCATAATAAAAAATACATCTATATCAGATTGTGAAGATATATCCAATCTGTTCACTTTGGAGCTATTACACAAGCATGCACCACCAGCTATAAACCACTTTGTGTACTAGAAGGATGCAACATCTCACATTACCCAAAACTTTGTTTTAGGGGGGGAGTCGGGGAGAGAGAGAGACCTGAGAGACGCCGAGAGAGAGACTGAGATGCCGAGAGATGCCGAGAGAGAGAGATCCAAGAGACGCCGAGAGAGAGAGAGCCGAGAGACGGCAGAGGGCTGCGGGGCGGCTGAGGGGAGGGGTGCGGCTAGGGCTGAGGGGATCTGGGGTTTTGTTTTAGGGGAGAGTCGGGGAAGAGGTTTTGTTTGCAAGGGGGGGGACGACGTCGTTCGTTAATAAAAGTGGGTCGGTTCGGGTCGGTTCTGGGTTTGGGGGGACCGACCGCCGAAACGGGCCGGACCATAACCGATCGGCCCAGTCGGTTATGGGCCGGTTTCGGTCGGCCAGGTCGGTCCCGGCCCAAATCCGTTCACCCCTAGCATCAACGGCCACATTGGTGGTGATTTCTAACGGCGCTTCCATTGTGCCTCAACAAGTCCTCGAATTCTTTGCCATACCTTTAGGACCTAAGGTTAGTCCTTGGATAATGGATGTAGCATTTTGCTTCCTGCTTTTCTCATTTATATGATTTTGACGAAGGAATAAAGAAAAAAAAAATCCATTTGGGGATATTCCTTTGGCCTTTGGGATGCCCGAGGATACAATCGTCGTTTGGTAAAACGGTAAAACCCAACAAAGGTTGGCGGTCATTTCAATGTGCCCTTGTCACCCTCTCTTGATTTCATCGTCCCTCTGCAACGACAAAAGACCATCACTTCTTTAGCTCGCTCACTTCCTTCAGCCGCCGATACACACAAAGACCTCCGTCCATGGCGGCCTCCTTTACGACTATTGTAAAATATTCTTACTGTTCCCGAGTTTTCCTTTCTCGTCAGCCAAACAGGAATTTGGTTTGAAAATTCCTAATTTTTTGCCATTTCTTATCGGTTTCTGTTTCTCTGACTCGGTTTTCTTGGACTTGCAGTCAAATGTCGGGTCGCTTTCGGGTCCGCAAAGTGTTTACCGGATCGGCGTTCCGAGTCCCACCTGTAGTTCCGTCAAGTTGCGGAGACTTCCGTTGCCGTCGGATAGTTCGTCTTCGTTATTGAGCTTCGCATCCGGCTCCTCTCGTATAAGCCCTCTCACATCTTCACTGTCGAACCGTCCCACTCGGAGGAGACCCGGTCTTCTTAGCTCGGTCAGGGCCACTGCCGAGGTTGGGGTTTTCTCTCAGTGCAAATTAAATTACGATCATTTGGCTATTGCGATTATGGGAACAACTAAAGGAAACTAGAAGAGAGGAAACACAAAGACCTATCACAGAATTATGCTTCTGTATGGTTTGCCATACCGTTATGCAACCAAACCGAAACCTAATCTGGTTATCATTGATTCAAAGATTATATTTTTCTGCATGAATTAACTCATGTAGTTTCTGCATACGCTTTGCCAAATGTGGGATAATTGAATTTATACGAGTTAGAGATTTGTGGTATTGAGAGCTTCATGTTTTAGAATCATCGTAGTGATGCAGTGAGTATTCTTCGATTTCAGGAAGCAACTTTACAATCCAAAGTTACCCACAAAGTATATCTCGATATAAGCGTTGGAAATCCAGTTGGGAAGCTTGCCGGAAGAATTGTCATTGGCTTGTATGGTGATGACGTGCCCCAAACGACAGAGAACTTCCGCGCCCTTTGTACAGGTTCTTTTATTAGAATTTTGATAGCTTATTTGTTACTAGTTAAGTTTTTCTCGCTTTCTTTCAGTTATCTGATTCTGTCAACCTTCGGCATTCAATCTCAATTCTCCCATTGGGATGCATTCGCTCCCAATTCTCATCTGTGTATCTTTATTAGGAGAGAAGGGCTTTGGGTACAAAGGTTCCACATTTCACCGTGTGATCAAGGATTTCATGATTCAAGGAGGGGACTTCGAGAAAGGAAACGTGGGTGGTTTTCTCATGCTTATACACCCATGGCTAATTTACATCTCATAACCCGTGCAGTGCAATAAGGGTGTTGTTGAGTCTAGTTGATCACATGTGATATCTCCATTGGATTTCCAATTGACATAAGAACTCAATAGGAGTAAGTTTTTTTTTAAAAAAATGTCAACCTATGTGGAATTTGTAGTTTGTTAGCCACTGTGAAAAACCCGTTGTGGTGCTTGACATAAAATGGTAAGAAGCCCAAGCTTGCAGAAGAGCAAAGAAAGTCAACTCCAGTGGTTGTTAAAGATGCTTTAGTTGTGATCGCCTTCCATTACACCACTTGGCTATTTGATTTTTACAGTGATTGACAATTTATATTTGGGTATGATGTAATTACTTTATGGAGGAATTAGGGCTTCGATTTGTGACTGCTGTAAAATAGAGATCTGTAATTGATAAAGATCAATGGATCAAAAACACTTGTCATTTGCCACTTTGTATTTTCCCCAATGGTGGAGAAAGTGCCCATTGCCATGATAGCTAGTATGCTAATGTCGATGCCAGTGCTAGGAAGAAATTGAGGAGAGTAATGCTGGAGTTCCAATTTGTTGAGACTCTTGAAACTCTCTTCCCTCTGAATTGTAGGTAGTTGTTTTTATATGAGAATTTGTTTGCCTTGCTAGCTTGATTTCTGTGAAAACTGTATAAAATAAGTCTTATTTAGGATCAAGCTCCTCAATTTCAAATGTAGCATGTGTGAGTGCATGTGTAGTGCTGTAATGAATGTGAGGGTCAGATCGAAGATAAAATGATGGAAGTTTAGCCCTGATAGAAAGGTTAGCTCTGAAAGTCTGAAAAGAAATCCACGGAACTGGCCATGAGAAGTGGGAATCTACTATAGTAGCATCATGAGGTTTATTTACTCGACTGAAGAAAGTCTTATTCCCACTTCTCATGGCCAGTTCCATGGATTTCTTTTCAGACATTCAGTTCTTTTAACATTGACTCTATGAAATTATAGGTCTTTGAAAATTTGAAATTTGTGGCAATCTTCTTATCTCTCTAAAAAGCAAAAAATCTTTTTTTTTATCACTTGTTGTCTATGTGGGATTCAAGCTTGAACTTACTAGTAAATGCATAAACTAATTTTTTGTTACTTGAAATTGTTGCAGGGAACTGGAGGCAAAAGCATATATGGTCGTACATTTAAAGATGAGAACTTCAAGTGTAAGTTCATTTTCTTTCCTCATATGTCTCTGTCGATGGAAGCCACCTTAGATATGGTAGAAAAGAGTTAAAGGGATAACGTATCAAGAGGGGAATCCAGAAGTCTACAAATTCTAGTTCGTTGTGATTTCTTTATAGAACAAGAGTATCTTGGTGTGGATACATTGGCTGGTGCTCTATGTCAGAATATAATGTGTTTGCTTGTGGCCACCTCTTATTAATTAGTTTATTTATTTTGGCTTTAATGATATTTTGCAGTGGCTCATGTTGGACCTGGAGTTTTGAGCATGGCAAATGCAGGCCCCAACACCAATGGGAGTCAATTTTTTATATGCACTGTCAAGGTAAGTATAGTATAGTTAAAAGTTTATATGCAGCTATTATTAATTGTCGGAGAAACTTTAAATTCTTTAACGTCCTATGTTCCAATGTTCTTTCTCACTGTAGTTGTATTTTATAGATGAGGCCATATACATGGAGCGATATTTTTCTCTCTCTGGGTTTGCTCTGAGTAATTTCTGGCCCTTTTTACTTGGTTTCTATATTCAAAACGCAATGGTCTGAAAATGCCGCATGCTCACTGAGAACAGGGGAATTATGTTTCTATGTTAGCTTTACCCAATTGGACTGCCACATCTAATATTTCGAAGTTGCTATGTGTGAGCTGAATTGTCTGTTGCAGGTCTTATCAGGCAGGCAAGATTAGAATGACATTTTGTTTGCAAATGTGCTCTTTTCTTGGTTCTTCCTTCCTGATGCTATAAATGTGGTTGAAGGCCTAATTAACCAAATTTCTAGAGCATTTCAATTTCTGGTGGGCTGGTGTGCTTAGTGGGAATGTCACATTTGCTTGGTAATGCCGTGTAGAGGAGGCCATATTGTGACTACTTGACTTGACATGTATTATGTTTCTCTGGTGAATGGCAGACATCCTGGCTGGATCAAAGGCATGTTGTGTTTGGGCAAGTTCTGGAGGGCATGTATGTTGTTAGACTGATTGAATCGCAAGAGACTGACCGAGGGGACCGTCCTAGAAAGAAGGTGGTCGTCGCTGATTGTGGCGAGCTTCCAATGGTCTGATGGTGATGTTCTTAAAGTTGTTTGTCTTTTCTTTGCTTTGCTTTGCTTAGGAACTTTTCGTCGTTCTACCCAAGTGTAGAGGGTTTTCCTTTGGATTAGTTCTGCGGCAAGGTACCTAGAGGATTTTTTTTGTAATTTGCAATGCGAAAGAATAGACTCATGGAATTTGGAGCCAGAATCAGCTTAGAGAATCCTCTTCTGAAGGTTGAGGGTTCTAGAATACATTGTAATTGAGATGGCAAAACTAGTGGAAAGCATTTGTTCACTGTTAATTTATGGATTCTCTTCATTGTATGATGCGTACGCTGGATGTATTCTTCCTGTCATTTGCATTTAGTGTAGAAGGGCTTGTGAACCCGAAAGGCCTACTTTAGTTGATCCCATAAACAGCTTTTGTCGGGCGTAGGTATTGGAGTCCACAATGATTAATTGGGTGTACGACTCTATTTCTTGGGTCTTTAGGAATGCCTATTAAAAATTGGTAACCAAGTGGCGGCAGAGTTTAGCTCGGGGCAGCAAAATGAATAGCCTGGGTCCTTTTAGAACTGGTATTCCGTGCAGCACTGAAAGAACCTTCTAGTGGGCCTGAGCTAGCTCTAATGCACAAGGTTGGCCTATACGAACGTCCGGAAATGGTTGGCCCGGGTCCAACTTCAAGACGACCACCATATTCCGTAGGAAAAGAGTTCATTTCACTAGAAAATCATAGCAAAACTGTGACTAGGATTCTACCATTATGGTGGGAAAGAGGACAAGGGATCACGTTTTGCATGTTTCGAATATATGCGATAAATTTCTTTTATTTATTTATGCTGATTTTTGGGGCGTGACAGTAGAGGAAAAAAACTTCGTTATGTTATGTTCTGTACTGTTTTTTGTTTTTATCGAAACAGACGTGTGTTGTGAAAAACAGCTAACATGAAGGATTAGTTAAATGCCACGTGTATCTCTTGCTTACGTGTAAAGCACTTCCGTTCAAAGGATCAAAGATGTGTGACGGAAAGATTAAAATATTGATTTTAAAATCAAATGACGAATATGTAGAAAGGTCTAAAAAAACTAAGGACTAAGGATAGTTCTTTCTTTCCTTAATTTTCTGATCATAAAAAAATACAAATAAAAGAATATATTCAATGCTCTTTTTTCTTCCAAAGTCAATAGTATAACCTCCCATGAAAATGGGAGAAAAATGTCTATATATAACTAGTGAAATTATGATTTTCTATAAATTTTTTTTTTCAAATTACACTATAATTTTAAAAGAGATAAACACAATGGGTAGACGTTACACTATTTAAAGTCATTTATATATAGTTTCGAATATCATGAATCTTACAATAGAGCCTAATTGTTGTATCTATGCAATTCGAACATAAAAATACATAGGAATCTAGATTTTTCTATTTTTGTACTTTTTTTTAAGGATCTTATTGAGAAATGCAGTTATTATATGGGACCAATCAAAATGTTTCTAGATGTTATAAATGATTAAGGTCTTCTGTAATTTTCTGTCTGGATTGGACTTTACACCAGTTAATATTATTTATATAAATTTTTAAATATTATAATAAAATTTATTTATTTATTTCTATCTATTTAAATTGTACATAAAGTCAGAAACATAAAAATTATCTCGTGACCTCGTCCATGAGTTATGAATTGGATATGATGAGACCGGATGTTGATCGGGAATTCTCCTACATGTTCCTAAGAGGATTCGGTACGATACCGACCACGTGACTATGGTGGACCATGTGGATGGAATAAAGACAAGAGAGATCAGACTCGGATACTGTACGGGCCCAACGGCCCCCCACACAAGATAGGAATGCGGACCCAATGAGGGGTGCGTTTGCACAAAATATTTCACAAAATATTTTACCAAATCTTAATAAAATATTATAATATAATTTTTCTTTCTCTCATTAAAAAATATAAAAAATCACCTCTCTTTATTATTTTATTAAACCCAATACCAACACCAAAGATTTTACCGCACAAACATAACCAAGGTAATCGGCGGCTGATTGTGCAGCTGGATCGCACCGCGTGTGAGTAAACTCAGCAATCAATCAGGGGCTAGGAGAGAGAAAGGGAAAGACGTGACGCCCCTCCGTCCGGATGTTGTTGCCTAATTACTTGATAATGATTTTGTCTCCGCACCTATACTTCAAATTGTCCTCTCTGATCTCTCTCTTCATTATTCAATTTTCCTTTTATGGAGGTTTGGAATTGTCACGTCATTTTCTTCACCTCTGCCCAAAAAAAATTGTCTTTTTCCTAAGATCTTCCAAATAAAATAAAGAATCCAAATCTGATTTGAGTTCCTTGTCCCATCATTCTTTTTTCTTTAATCGGAAATCTTTTTTGTCTACTATTGGCATACAAAAAAGCATTACCCACGAAAAGCTGAAATTAATCAAATTCAAGATCTATTCAGAACTTGGGGCCTTCTCTCCGAGACGGAGGTACGGCCGTACGGGCGACGGGGGATATTGCCCCAACTCCAAGCCACTCCCAAATTCAGCGGAAGATTTTTTTTCTTCTTCCGTGAAACAGAGTTTTTAATGGGATTTTTTTTTGTACTTAAATGTATGATGTATCCTTCTACTTCTCGCCAATGCCATACATCCGGAAAACTAATCAAGGTACTGTCCTTGCAAAGTGGTGACCCCCCTGTTCCCAAACAGTTCAACTATAATGCGTCATAGGGATTGGTTTCATCCTATTTATGCTATGTTTGTTACTAAGAGCCACGCAAATGGCCACTCTACCTGGTACTTGAAACTATAATTACTTGGGAAAAAAAAAACACCACGGTCTCAAGTCGAAACAAAACAAGAAATGGTTCAAAAGCAGCACATGCGGTGGTGGAAAAACCAGGTCCTCAACAAGTAAGAAAACATGAGGTTCGGTATTGTCTGAGTTTGAAGCATCATGGTTTTGGCTTTACTGAGTGGATCAAACAACTTGTATTGGCTAAAGATTACAAAGGTAATGAAGGAGTATAGTGTACGAATGGAAGCAGGAAAACATAGTAGAGAAATGACAACTTGTGCTCTCACACCACTGATCCCACATGGAGAGTTCAGTCACAGATCGAAGAGAGTTCTAAGGTCACTGTTTTTCTGTAGTGACCTTACCTAACACAGCACTACGTGCCACTGCCACAAAAAAACCAAAAAAGTGTTTGGGAATGGAAACTACTTGTGAAGAGCTTTTTGCACATCTTGATCAATCTACTTAACTTTACTGCAACCTAACTCAACCACACTGTTACAGAAGTACTTCTTCAATCAGAGCTGCAACTTTTAAGTCAATCTAGGCGGCAAGCCTCTATCACGGTGTCGTGGCCATCTTTTTTATTTCATTCTCTTTGATGATATTGAGGCCCTCTTTAACAAACGACAAAGCTGTTCAATACAATATTTGAGCCATGTCTTTCCCATTTTTCAAATCATTGCCACTGGCTGACTTGTGTATGATGTCACAACAAAGAATAGTTTTGGACAGAGAATCTAAAATTGAGATTCTGCCAGAGATTGAAAAAGGAAAAGAAAAGAAGAGAAGAGAAGAATCTGAGGTAAAGCAGCGCATCTACAATTCACAATGAACTTATAAAGACCAAAATCTGAAAGCAGAAAACGTATTTACAAAACATTGACCCAAGGATGCAGCTAAGGAACAGTATATACATGAAACTTTACAAGTTAAAAGATTGCAAGTTTAAGGCCTGACCAAGATCAACAAGGGATTCACCTGAAACCTCTGCAGTGTGGTTCTAGAGCACAATCTACATCTATTCAGACATTTCTTCATATTTACACGCACTTGACAGGGCTCTTTTCACCTTATTGAATGCTCAGGAACATGACTTTATCAAACCCAAGTTGTACAGAAACTTCTCTGATCTGGATCGTAAGATATTACCCAAAGAGAATCTCCCACTCTCCTGGGGTGGAGATTTTGAGCAGGCATCGTCATCCTTCACATGAAGGACTGTGAGGCCAATCTCTTTCCGAACTGCCTCAACTGTTTCACTCTTCACGGGATTTCCTGATGCGCCTGTCACATAGAACGTATTGACCGCTTGGGAACCCCTGGTAGTAACCTCAGCTCGGGTAACTAAGAGACCATTTTCTCTGAATATACGAGTAACATCAGATAGAAGACCAATTCTGTCTTCACTGCAGAGTTGTAGTCTTATTCCCTGTACAACATAGACAAGCATTAATATCAAATAATAGTAGGACAAGTATTAAAAGTTTGCATCTAGTTAAGTCACCCCATCTTTTTTACCTCTGAAGTTCGCCTCTTTATAGCAGCCTCCAAGCAATGAATTACCCTTTCCCTTTCTGCTTCAGAACTAATGGGGCAGCCATCCGTATGTCTGATGTAATATTCCTATCAAACAAATGAAACAATCACATGAGGTTCTTTACACTAGTTGTTAAGCACATTCTGAGAGATCAATGGAATTGGCAGCACTGTAGACAAATAATTCCTCATTGGAGAAATTTTTTCGAGATTAGCATTTGACTTCAATGTCTCCAACTCAAGTTATTGAAAAGGATGATAGAAAAGAAAGCAAAGAAATAGAAAGAAAACCTGATAAGCCTCTGGTCCTTCAGCAATGACAGTGGCGTGGTATACCACATATTGCATATCTGTCAATGTGCATACGGTATCAAATAGTAGCTTAGGACGGTCAGGGCACCTCAAGTTCACAACTGTGTATCCTTTATCTGCACAATTCTCTACAGTTACAATAAGTTTGCTCCCATCACTTGCTGACACACAGTCTGTATCAACAATAACATAATCACGATCAGCATACATCATTTGATGCAGCCTCCGTTCCTTATGAGTGGAACTCACTGAAACAGCAGTGTTGGCACCCCGTTTATCTCTATCCCCTTTCAGCACAAACAGAAGAAGTTGTTTGATGCGAGCAAGCTGATCAGGATTGTCTATTGGCAATCCAGTTACGTCGTCAGTGATGTAAACGACTGATGCCATTCTAAAGTTGTGGGTCCAGACTTCTGCAGCTACCACATTACATTTGAGGTCAGCAAGAACAGCAAAAACCTCCGAAAGCAGGCCTGGCCTATCTCTTCCAGTTA
This sequence comes from Myrica gale, assembly GCA_963930655.1. Classification (NCBI taxonomy): domain Eukaryota; kingdom Viridiplantae; phylum Streptophyta; class Magnoliopsida; order Fagales; family Myricaceae; genus Myrica; species Myrica gale. Next base: position 5,788,524 of record OZ005606.1, on the reverse strand, counting down.
ACTCAATTGTTGTATGTTCTGTGGCAGCTTGGACACCCACAGACCTTCTCAAGGACCGGAAGCTACGGGCCTTAGGTCCCAGTGACTGCGACACATACAATAAAGCATCAACATGACTTGGAATTCACATGGCTCCATGGAGAATGTTGCTAAATCATTACAGTACAGGCCAAACAGCAACCACAAACTCTTCTTTGTCTGGTCCTCCCATTATCTAACTATTGACGTATTTAATGGAGGATAGTGATTTAAGTTGACGGCCTCATAGCTAACCATCAGAGAAGACCAAACTAGCTTCTGTTTTATTCTGTACAATTTAAACTTTAACCGTGTACAAAATTATTAGTCTGAATGGGATAAATAAATCAAGGCTTCTGATCAATTCAATTTGAAAATTTCACTGGCTCCACAAAACCAATGCAAGCAATTAATAGAATAACAAAGGGAAATCAATTCCACGTTCTGCCTAGAAGTATATCAGGATCAACCCCGTCCACAATTCCCCCCAATAGACCAATACCTCCAGCTAAAAGGAAATTATTGCTTAAGCACGTCATAACTGGCCTAAATAAAATGAAAAAAGGTTCTGTTTCTGCAGATCTACCTGTTGAATCCGTTCGGCAATATCATCTTCCAACAGCTTGTTCCCATTCTGATCGGTGACATGAAATACTGCGGAGAACAAATGGAAACAACAAACTTAACCAGAAGCCACATATTCAAGGTCTTACATATATAAAGCTTGAGAATTAGAAACCAACCATCCATGAACCATTCCCCATCTGAAGAAATGTACGCTCGACGAATTATAAGGTTCAAGTCTGTGAGAGCTTGAACCAACTCCAATAAACTCCCACGCTTATTTGCACTGTCAACCTAAAAATTTCAGAAAATTCATCGTAATGTGATCCCATAGAATTGCATTCAAGATGACGCAGAGGAATTCAGGGAATTCAATCAAATACCTTAATCAAAGTGGCTTTCCTGCTCGAGGTATTATCGACTGTAACCCTGCAAATTCCATAATCGACGACGATAAAAATCAGACCCCCATGTTGCCAAAACCATCAAGCTCCACCCTTTCAGCTCAAAAGAAGTGGAAAGCTCGAGCAAAAACAACAACCCACTTCAATTCAAGAAGAACCAAGACCAAATTGCGAGATAAAATGGAAGTCCAACACAATAAAAGCAACGACAATACATACACAGAGTGAAAGAAAGTACCTTGGGGGGTTCATTCGAATCACAAGTTTCTCAAACTCCTCGTCCACAGCGAGAGGAGACGACCAACAATCCATTTGGAAATGAAAGTCGCAAACAGAAAGCAGAGCGCTTGGGGGAGAGGGAGTAAGAGAGCGCGGGGATAAAGAAAGTATCTTTCTCCTCTGGAATCTCTGCTCCGCTGGTTATCTTTTCTTTAATTTATTGTATTTGTTTTCTCTCTTTATCTCTGGTTTCTGGCACTTTCTTTGTTTTATGCCTTCGGATTCTGATTTCTGAATCGGGGTTGTGGTTGTGGTTTGTTGTAATGTGTAGTTGGTTGGGTGGTGGTGGCTCTTGAGCTGGACGAAGAGTTTTTGGAGGGACATCTAACAAATTATTAATTAACGCGAAATAAATTTAAAAATAGAAAAGAGAAGCGCATGGGACTATCATGCGGGGCCTGTCTCTGCTAACGTGGGACCCACCCCACTTCCCCTGTAAACATCTTGTCGTCCCCTCCATCTCTAGGGTTCGTGTATTTCACAAGGCGGCTCAATGTTTTTCTTTTCGTTAGGACCTAGGAGTATGTTTTTTAGTCTTATCTCTCAGGCTCTTTTTTAGGTCTATGACGTTCATTGTGCATTGACCAAGTGCGTCTTGCGCGGCAAAATAGGTCCCCTATGTTTATCGTGTTCAATTAGAGAAAATTCTGGATTTCCGTTCTATATCAGATATTATCAATTGAAATCCAGTAAGATTTTGCTTGGCCTTTTGGGGACCCTCTGGTTAAGGAAACATGTTTCACATTTATTATTTGGAATCTAATAATGTTGAGGAAATGGCCCGAAATTATAGGTTTCGGCCTGATATGAGATTTGTAGCCTAGGAACTGTGCTATCGTCTTCAACCTTGAGACAAAGTCTACGTGAACAGTGTGTATTCCAATTTTGCAACGGAATACCTCACTGAGACGTATAGCAGCTCTGAGAATATATTATCACTTCAACTATAAGAGTGAAGGACAAAATAAAAGATGCTCATTCAGCATGTAACAGTCACGCTGATGAGAAAAAAAAATGGTCTCTGTTTCGTGACAGTCGAAACAGAGGACCAAAAGAAAACAAAATAGCTCTTATGCCTCTGATACCATGTTGAAAATCATAGAGGAGAAAGAAATCAAGTTTATGAAGAAATTATTCTTCTATTCGATGATTCATTCACAAAGGACTTGAGTCCTATTTATACAGGTTCGTGGGGAACAAAGACTTAATTACAAAATCAATTACAAGTTGTATACGCTCCTGCCCATATATGTGAGATTTGCTGACTTTTTATTTTAGGTAGAATTACGTGATATCAGCCCAGATCTCTTCCCTTGATGTTGGCCTAAGATTTCGGGATTCCTCAACAAATAAGATTTTCGTTCAGGCTTGTGGGCATGTCACCCCCTTGGATTGGAGAAACCTCCCTATTTACGCAACTGCTGCTCCAATGCCAAATGAACTTGCTTTTTTGGCTGGCCTGTATATACTGACAGAATCACTTCTACATAGCCCCATGCACCATCTCTCTATTGCTCTCTGTGTTATGATCTATTTTGGGTTTTGGGTGTATATACCGATTATTACACCTTCTTATGCACCAAGAAAAAAAAGTACTACCTTCTCATGCCGCAGCATTGTTCCAGTCCGTACAATTGTGTCACGCGGAAGGACAAATTCTTTTTGAAAACAATTCCGCTTGCGGTGGATCTTTTAGATACAGATCTATTTAAAAATGCATACTACTTTTTACCAATCTTTTTATTGTTGTTGCCATCTACTTGGAGATATGGTTATCCATCTCAGCTTCTCGTAGGTGTGAGGTGTTCGAGATTAGACTATGCGGGGAGTGGGAGGAATCAGGAATCTGTTGAATATTATATACAATGTGGGGGGATGAAGTCAAAAACTTGCAGTGGACGTATACGTAATACTCCCATAATTGGTATTATTCTCCCATTTTCTGCTCTGTTTGATCAACTATTCATGCTTGTAGAATAAGAAGCTGTTCAAAAGCAGCAGGCTTATCTAGGGTGATCCGTGATCTCAACCACCCACGAATCCCTGTGAGGACTAGGGCTGCACAACCGGAATGCGGTCCGGTTTTTCGGACCGCATTGCGGTCCGGACCGCATTGCGGTCCTTAAATAATATAGGACCGGACCGGACCACTTATAAGTGGTCCGGTCCGGTCCGGTTTCACTAAATGCGGTCCGGTCCGGACCACTTAAGTGGTCCGGACCGGTTTTAATTTTTTTTTAATTTTTTTAAAATTTTTTCAAAATTTTTTTTAGGTTAATTTCAAATGGGAAGTGTATATAAAAATGTTAAGTTTTAGTTTAGATAAAAATTAAACGTTTTATGTTTATAATTTGTATTAAAAATATAAAAAATATATATTTTTTATTTTTTTAATAAATGCGGTCCGGTCCGGTCCGGACCGCATTTATTATTAAAGAGGACCGGACCGGACCGGATAACCGGATTTATCCGGTCCGGTCCGGACCGGACCGCATTTTAAGAAAAAGGACCGGACCGGACCGGAAATCCGGTCCGGTTTTCCGGTCCGGTCCGGTCTGCGGTCCGGTTCTGTTCACCCCTAGTGAGGACCCGGTCTTTAAAAGAAAAGAAAACATTATTTTTGTAAGGCTGGGATTCGAACCCAGGCGTAAAGGAGGAGAGAGGTGTTCATGACCACTGAGGCACCTTTGTTGTTTTTCCTTATATGGTGAAGTTTTATTTTATTTAAACATGTTTTGACCGAATTGAATTTTTAAGTAAAACGGTGTGTTTTGATCTTCTTCTTCCCCAAACTTTGGAATCTCGATTCTTATGCCCTACCCGCTGTTTTCAACCCTTCAGTTTCTCTCTCATTAATTTTCTCTCTCTCTCTCTTCGATTTCACATCCGTTTTAGCACCTTTTCGACTGATTTTCATGGCCTTTCAACTCCATTGTTAGGATCTTGATGTTTTCTCAATAAATCAAGCGATTTATGGTGGTTAATGGAGGATTTCAAAAGGGCAACGATTTGGGGTCGTTACACTTTGATTCGGCCTATAAAAGGGGACCTTCTGCTCAGAGATTATTCTCACCTCACAATTTCGACATCAGTCATTTTTTAGATCTCTCTCTCTCTCTCTCTCTCTCTAGGTCAATTTCGGTCATTGTTGAGTTTCTCGATTTTCTTCGGTTCTTTTAGGTTGCTGCAATAGGTGGATTTTAGAACGATTCGATTATCGAAGCAAGTCGGGTAAGCGGAGCTACTATATTGTTTTCTTCAAAAATTGTGAAAACGTTTTCATAAACGATTTTGTGGAAAATATTTTATTGCAAGTTTATGTTATTCTGAAAACAATGTGAAATTTTAAAAGATATACTGAGATTGTTTATATGACTGTTCTGAATTATTTATCAAATATTCTGTATTCTGCTGAACATCATTTCTGATTTTGAAATCTGAATTCTGTTATTATATATTATACTGTTTTCAAACCCCGAGGCGATGTTCTGTTACTGAGTACTGATTACTGCTGCTGTTGGTACCAACTCATTACTGATTACTGGTGCGCCCATTCTTCGGATTGGTTTCTGTGTGGATTTTTTCCTAGTGCACACTTAGTGTACGTGGCTAAGTCTTAGTAGGGCAAACTCTATTTTCTGTTGGCTTAATTCGGTTTGGCCGCCGGTTAAGTCGTTGTACAACCCTGCCACAGGGGTCAATGTGGCTTACTGTTAATGCCAAAGGGGATTTTCTGAAAAACTATTTTATTTTCTGAATTTCTGGTCACTGAATTGAGTATTATTTTCAAAGAAAGAATATATGTTTTTATTCTCTGCTTACTGAGTTGTCGAACTCACTTTGTTTTATTTTTCTTATTTTCAGAGATTGCTCAGAAATTGAGCCTAGAGAGCATGTGGGCGAGATAGATGAGAGCATCATTATGGATTTTAAGTTGTTCAAGTTTATGTTTTGAAACAATATCGATATATTATGTTTTGTTTCCAATAAATGTGATAAACTTTTTTATTTATTTATGATGATTTTTGGGGCGTGACAATCTCAGTCTAGTAGACAAGTGCAAGATATTTTCCGGTGTTAGTGAAACAAGAGCAAATGACAAAATGAACAACAGATAGGAACACCATTATGAGAATGGCACAGTGACACACACAATTAATGCTACTTGTCATGACTGCTTGTTCTGCACAAGATAGGCACATGGAAAAAAACAGAGAGAGAGAGAGAGTTGCAGAGCTAGACCTTTGATTTACTTGTCTAGGCATTTTGGCGTAAGTCGCATGCAAAATTGATTAACTGGGGTGACTGCATGAACATTCAAGCTGTATGAGTGGTTGAAGACAAATTCCTACTCACCCGAAAAGAGCTAGCCACGATAAACGCTCCCTCACTCTCTCTGGTTTCCCCACCCACACAGCACCCCTACGGAGGATGGGGGAGCTCCGGCTCTCTCATCCCCCTCCTCCTTTTCCCCTTTCTTTTCCCCTCCTCCGTCTTCTCTCTCCCTTTCTCTTTTCTGGTCCGGTTGTGGTGGGTTTTGGCGTTTTTTGGTGTTTTTTTGCAGGTCCCTTCTCTTTGCTTTTCGATGCTTTCCGATCCTTCCAAGGGGACACGCGCCGTCTGGCGGTTTTGAGAAGGCATCGCGCATGGCAACCTTGGCCGCACGCCGCTCTCTGGCCAACGCGTGTTGGTCCACGCGCCCCATGCAGTGCGCGTGGATCTCACGCGTCGTCCTCTCTTGGCGCGCGTGCGGCCTCCGTCCTCTCCCCCTTTTCGCCGGCCAGGCCTCAGCGGATCATGGCCTCCATTTTCCGCTGTTCCGTCTTCCTTCGGCCACCGCCCGCCGCCTGACCGACCGGAAATAACCCTGTTTGGGGCGGCCCATTTGTTTAGGGCTTGGTTTATGTTCAGCTTTCGCCCGTTAGGGCCTGCCTCAATGTTTAAGGCTGCTTTTGTTTTAATTCTGTGTTTTATGCTTGCATATGTGTTTTCTGCTTATGTTGCTTTTTTTCTTGTCTCTTTTATCTGTATAGGCATATTAGCTTATGTTTGTTGGCCTCTGTGGCTTGTCCGTCCCTTCGGGGACTTTGTAGGACCTTTGAGTCCGTTTGCTCGTTTGCCCGCCGGCTCTTCGGAGTGTCTGGTACGCCTTTTAGAGCCTCCTGAGGTGTTAAAACCTCCTTGATCCTATCTCAATACATATGCTATTTATGCCAAAAAAAAAAGTTGTATGAGTGGTTCTAAAGATTTTCTCTGGGATTGGGTTGATCTCGATCACTCATGCCCACGGACTCCTATGGGATTAGCATCTGATGAAAGTAAACAATGTCTGGAGGCTTTTGTCTTCCATAAGCTCTTTAAAAGTACCTATTTAGTATTTGGGATTTTGATGCCCAATCTATCGAATTGTGATGTTTTTATATTTCAAAGTAAACAGGGAAAAGGGTAGGATGGTGGACAAAGGATGTCCATACCAAGAGGTAAGGATTTGTAAGGCCCACCTCCACCTGCCAAGCCAACATTGACATGTGATTGGGCTTCTTTTTCCAACACCTACTGTAAAAAGCATGGGATTTGCACTTCTGCAAGTCAAAATGGCTTTGCTTCGGGTAGAAACTAGAAAGCGCTTATTGTTGTCTCAGTTGTAACGGTATTAGACGACTTTAACTGCCATAAGACCATCATTTGCCGAGTTTCCATTGCTGATGCAGTGCGCAACTCCTTTCTCTGCTTTTTGGCCTCTGTTTGTTTGTATAAATACTTTCTTAGTCCCAACGATGTGAGTAACCCAAAAAGCAAGATGAGAAATTCCAAGACATGTTTGGTCGAGTAGAAAAGTTGAAAACCTAACAGTAGCAGACTCGAGTCATTTTGGATGTTAGAAAACGGGCCTCATGCCAACTTGACCAACAATTGCCTCTGCCTCCCTCTTTGGCGAGGCTCTGCCTTATCTATAAGACTATAACAAAACATCGCAATAATGATGATGCTAATTGGAGTAATCTCTTAAAATGGGAGAAGCATTCTCAAAAGACCAACCCGATTCTTTTTTGTTGCCCTTAACGGTGGTTCCATGCACTATAAAACATTGCTCCCAACAAAACAGGCTGCAGAGCTGACACCTAGTAATCCTGAATGGACTACAAATTCGATCACTTTACCATCACATCACCGGCCAGTGGCCATACATCTTATCGCTGGTCAGTGGCCATACAATATACATGTGATAACGAACATGTCTCACCAGAACTTTTTTTGTTTCTGCTATGAATTGAATGGCTGTGATTTTGCAGTCCGTACCATTTGGCTTGGCTTGGAATCACCGGTCTGAAAGCAAGCAATCCTATTTGGAAACCGAGTCGTAGCACACTTTAATGGACTCTGTCCGATTTATCTTCGCGTGGTCCAAGATTTCACTCCACCGGGCCACCTGTGCTTAGCTATTCTTCTGCTTTTCTGAAGGAGCAATTTGGCCACTTGCACCAATCACTAGCACTTTGGTCGTTCAAGTTCCTGCTTTGAAGCTTTTGCGACTTAAAAATTCGAGCTACCAAGCTGATTATGTACGCTTACGGCTATCTCATTGTCCGGTATGCTTTTTGTATCCATGCCTACACACGCCCCAGCTAGTCTTTAGGTCTAACCTTCCAACTGAGAAGCCACGGGAATGACAGAACTCCTAGATACTATTATGAACCAATCTTAATGGCTTATGGAGTAAGACTAATCCACTTTTCTTTGACGAGGTCAGGTCATAGGATAACTATGCATCTAAAATAGATATTTTCTTTCTTTTCTTTTTGCATCTGAAAATGGATTTTGAAAGAGTGAATACTTCCCTAAGAAAATTTGATTTTCTCGAGTTCTAAATTTTGGTCAATCCAATATAATAATAAAAAAGACATACACAACAATTGCGGACGCACCACCAGTCTTTCCTAATGTTAGATCGATAAGGGCACCACATGGTCAACCCAAGAATTCTTGGGTTGGCCTTGGTTAGGATGGCTGTGCCTGTGCCCTGTGGACGTGGTAGTGGATACCAGAACTGTCCGAAACTCCACAGTAATCGTGTTTGGGCCAAGTTGACAACTTTAGTTTGAAAAGGTAACTTAAGTCCAGGCAGGTTTTTAATTAGTTCTCCCACACTTTTGAGCGAGCCCATGTAATTTTTCAGTTCCTCATGTGCCCTTTTAATGGCTCAGGCACTTGTATTGGGCCAAAGTCAATTTCTTAACAGACCCGAAAAATGTCCCCATCCTAGAGAGCCGATCTCGCTCCATGTGCCTTGTGAAGTTGTGCTCCATAGAAGGGACTCGCGGTGGTATGATGAAAGTGGGTCTGCAAAGAAAGGGTTGCTTCATAGAAATCTCAGAAGGGCTGATCCGGGATGTTTACAAATGACAATTGTCTTGCTTTAGTATACAAAGTTTGTGGGGCTCCCTTGGTTGAGTTTGTAATGGCTCGTTTTCAGCAAGAGTATAGGTCGTCGCCTAATTGAGTAAATTAGAAACCCCACCCAAAAGGTTGACAGCAACTGTTGGAAGACAATGTTTTTCTATGCCTGATATTTGGTTTACAACAGGCAGAACAATATTAGTAAAAACCTAATTCCAAACTAGAGTTAAGTCCCTAGGTTTGAGGCTTGAAGTGCAGTTTTTCTTTTGGGTAAGTATTTGAAGTACATTTCTCCAAAAGGGAAAAGGAAAGGATGAACCAAAATGAAATGCCTTTTCGAACTTGAAAGCAAAAGGGGACATCCAAGGATATCAAATTGTACAACTACTTTTCAATGGACTAGTTAGATGGGGAATATCTGCATTATACAGATTGGAAAACCATCTAGATCACTCACTCTATAGCTGAAGCATGGTTATATGCCAAAATTTTTCAGAAACAGATTAGGTCTGAATTTCAAGCAGTACAAGATCTTGATAACAAATAATACACCTCAAAATCGGATCAGACCTCCAAATCATTGTTCTCTTTGTAGTTCATCCTGCATGAGATAAACCAGAAAGGAATGGTAACGTACTTTCTGTGAGCAGCACAAACGTAAGAATTCATTTGAAGAGCTAGGGAAAGAGAGCAAAACCTGATTTTGGAGGCCAGGATGAAGACTTTGAATTATAAAGGAAGAGTAATCCTGCAAACCAAATGCCGTATTTAACCACACAATACATTACAAATACTGAGTTGAATTCCCAACTCTGTCTACTAAAAACTCTAAGCACTCATCTAGACTGGCAAGAAACCATAATAGTCTAATCAGCTTCTTAGTCTCAGCTATTCTACTTGGCCTGAAAAAAAATTCTCTTACAGCCCTATTTCCTCTAATGCCTTGACCCTTCAGAATCACCCTTATCAGAAGGTTCCTGGTGCTGATTCAAGGAACCTGCCTCACCTCGGCTCTGCTCTATCTGCCTGTAAAACTGGCTCAAAGCTTGAGAATTCCACATCCCAATATGACCATCTTGTGAAAGCCCAAGTTCCAAACCAGGAACTTGCCTGTTAGCTCCACTCATAATAGTGGAAAAGCTCACCGGACCCATATTCATATTAGGTAACTCAAACCCATGAAGCCCAATCTTAGGAAGGAAATTTGTGTTTTCGCTGGCGAAATTCAACGATGACTGACTCGAATTATGAACAAATCCAGACCCAATTCCACTAATATGGGGCCACATCCCACCCGAAACGTGAGCTCTACCCAAATTACCACTCATCATTGACCAATTGGCCCTACCTCCGGACCCAATACCTGGTGCTAAACCTTCCATCTTTGTGTGCAAATCTGTTGAAACAGGGTTCCCCTGTTCAGAAACAGAGGCCCCTGCAGCTGTGAGAGCCGAAGCTGGAATAGTCCCACTACCGGTTGCAGCTATGATTGATGGTTCTGCTTGCTGTAAGAGCCACTGAATTGTTTCACCGTCAGATTTGTGACCCAACTCTCTTGTCAACTGGAACACCCTGGCCGCGCATAGAGCCGGCATCCTTATTCTTCTGCCTCTACCATCTACTTTTTTATGCCTGTCTTTGGTGGAGCTTCTCTTGGGAGCTAACTGCTTCTTGTTATCATCCTTGTTTGCAATCATAATTTGGAAGTCAGTGATTTCCGTAGACTTGTTCTCTGCCATGTCTGCTTGTGGGGGAGTCAAGAAAGGGAGGGCACTTCTAGTCGATGGAGATTTCAGGCCTTGGGTTCCAAGAGAACAGGGGCAAAGATGGGGCCTCTCTTTTTTTTTTTTCTTTTATAATCAGCCAAAGATGGGGCCTCTATGATTGAAGAAGGTGACCTCAAAAAGCTTTGATGACCTTTCAATGTCATTTGTCAAAGGAATTTAGTTTTCGTGCTCAAAAATTCAAAAACCATAATAATTTTAATTGAAAGATACTAGTACTTTTTTTTAATCTTCTGCCTGCCTTAACTGTCAAGATAAAATAAATGATTAGACCACATAGTAGGGGTGTAGTTTACATAATCCTCTGGTTTGAACACGATATTTTCTTAGATGGTGCCCTTTAATTTAAAACTAAACCTACTCGCTTCTATATTTGGTATGATGTTATTTTAGGAGCATTAAAGATAAAGTAAACTCAATGTCCCATGCCACAACACCTTATGATAAATTACACACTCAAAAGTAGTTTCTGTTTCTGATGGCAATAGCAGAACAGGTGTCTTGTTAGGTGGTCATTTACAGCCTCCATGGATCCAGCGTCTCCTAGTATTGGACAGCAATGAACGCCATATATTCCCTACACTCCAACCCATTGGTTTCCCTCTCTATTTCCTTCCGAGTGCTATTAGACTGTCATTGAAAACCAATCCACTCATGCGCCCATTGTGCCTCAATTAGTTACGTGATTTGCTAGTAGACTTATGCCAGGTCTGCATGAAAGAAGCATTAGGGTTTCAGCTGTACTAGAATACGAAAACAGCGTCGGGTCCAGTGGGCATAAGAAATGATGTGATGGCTAAATTAAGGTTCGTTGGCAGATAATAAGTAGGTTTTTTGAGATTATCAAAGAGATAGGATGTTAGATTATAAAATGGGACAAAGACAAAGGACAAGATCGTGGGTAAATAGTTTCTGTCAGCAGCAAGTCTTCCTTTCCTTTTTTTCTTTCATTTTTCCCCAGTCAGACTGGTAGATCTTTAAATACAGAGTCGCTTACATTTCAACCTAGTGGCCCATGCAGATAGGCTTCATTTTCTCTATTACTGTATGTAAGCCAATCATGAAACAAGGGCAGCGTTTGACAAGCAAATGTGATCGAAACGACTTATAAATTGAGAGAGAGGGAGAGAGACAATAAGAAATGTAAACTGGATGTATGAAATACCGTCCGTCATCAGGAACAAGTAAGAACGATTCTAAGGCTAGCTAGAGCTCCATAATCCAGTCAAATACGATAGCAACTGCGTTCAACAAAAGCTGGAATGGAAATGCTTTCACATTCTTACGACTAAGTGCTTGAGAAAATTAGGAACGATAAATCTCGAACTGTTTACATTGACCAACACATTCAAGCAAAAGAGAAGGACGTTTGGAACTTAAGACGATAATTTTATTAAACATATGTGCATTATTTAGGAAGCTGCACATTTGAGCTTCTTCACAAGAGACGACGCGGGGATGACTTTTCTTCCTTTCCCACTGCTTTTTTTCGAAGAGAGATCTTGTTGATAATAGTGGGTAGGTGAGATAGATTGCCCAAGGTCTATTATTTCTTCAATTGTTTTTCTAGCTTGTTGCCCACCAAGGCGACAAAAGGGGAGCCCTTTAAAAGCTTGCTATTGACATATTACCCAACGTCTCTTTATAAATACACAGCTATATATATATTTTTAAAAAAATAAATAAATAAATAAATAAATTTGTCTATAGGTTTCTTGGCTAGTTTTTTTCTCTCTCTCTCTCTGAATTTTTAGGCTAGTATTTCAAGGAAAGAAAGCTCCACCCGTATCTTCAATCCAATCTCTTTATCCAGAAGCCTTTTTCTCCACCCAGTTGGCATGAGAACGACACTTGTCGTTTTCAGCAATTTTTCTCTTTTAATCGATACAGCTGTTTCAAATACACAAATTAACTATATCTTATCTGTAATTATAGCCAATACCCTCAAAAGAAGCATCTCATGAGGATCCATGGAGGACTCCATTGATTGAGGGGCAAAGAAAGGTCATAAGAAGGGTTTTTTTATATATTTTTTTTCTTTACTATTTTGAAAAAATATCACTGAATTTTACTGTCGTACTGTTTCCATGCGTAGGGCACAAGTTTAAATCCCAACTGGAGCTAGGATAGCCTGGCCTCCAATGTATGAGGCACAAAGATACAAATCCGAAATCATTAACATTGCACACTCCAGTGTCGACTCATCAACCTACGTACGACCGACTTGGCATAGCTCTGCACACCAATTCACCACAATACCTCAAGTATTCAATGTTCCCACCATAGGGATCAGGCGAGGGAAGCTAAAGTCGGTTTCATGAAATAGCAAAAGCCCTAAGATACAAGGCTCCAGCTTGCCCTGAGAAACAGTTTTTCCACCTACTGAAAATCATTGTCTATTTCTGGGAAAAGGGTCAGTAATTAGGAATGACATTAACCAGTATCTTGTTCAGTTTCTGAAATCCATGGAAATTGGTTTGGAGTATCTCGTATTATCCTAAAACAATTTAATTGGAGAGATTTAACTTCGAAGGAATAAACATGGATCTTCTTATTCACTTCATAAACATGAAAAATATAGCATGTATGAGTTACACAATTTGAAAAAAAAAAATTACCCTACTAGAGAAATAAAAAGAAAAGATGCATAATATTTCGCAATTATTGTTGTTGCTAAGTTCTTGCATATTTGCCTATTAATTGTCAAGTTTCATCCCAATATCAATTGGCAATGGGAAGAGATGACCCAACAGGTATATGAATCATAAGATTAAATGGTCCCTAATCAATGTGAGACTCTAACACTCCCCCTCACGTGCAGGCCGAATGAACATGGTTCATGCACGTGGATAACAAATGGGGAACACAAACAAATGGGCCAAGTCTAGAAATAGTTGGCTCTGATACCATGTCAAGTTTCATCCCAATACCAATTAGCAATGGAAAGAGGTGACCCAACAGATATATAAATTACAAGATTAAATGGTCCCTAATCAATGCGAGACTCTAACATTAATGCATACCCGAGCTTTTATTTATCATTACATATATTTATATGTGAAAAATAAGTATTGATTTAGTAGTGCATTATAAGCTAATTAGTAAATAAAGTGTATTAATGTCATGGTGATTTGGCCTCCGAATCGTGACAGTAGTGCCGGGATAGGGACACCCTGTCCCTGGTCTAAGTTGGGCCCTGTCGCCATGACCTGCACGAGGCCCACAAGAAACAACACCATAGTGCAGCGCACAACCACTCTCCCTTTCCATTGGAAGTTCCAAATAAGAGGAGAATTTTTTTTTTTTCTTTTTTAACAGAAATTTAAACGGAATAGAGAGAAAGACGAAGAGAAAATAAGGCTGACTTTGAAATGATCTCCAGGCACTGTATTTATAATGTTAAAATTAGCAGAAAACAACTGTATTAAATTTCTGAACGTAATAAAAAATTATAATATAATTTATATTTTTTCATCACATCATTACTTTTTATTTTAATAAATATTAAAAATCATTTTTCTCTATTTTTTTTATTAAATTTAATATTCTAAAATTTTAACACTCAAACACAAGACATCCTATTTGGTTGGAAAAAACCAAATAAATCGCTTGGATGCGAATTCTGACCAGACCGATTGCTAAAAAAAGAGAATTCGACAATTTAATCCTTATGTTTATACTCTTTTAGAATTGAGTTCTTCACATTCAAACTTTAAAATAGAAGTCCTTAAACTTTTTATCTTTGACACATAAGTCCTTCCGTCAACCTTCTCCTCCATTAACGGAAGCGCAAGCCACGTCAGTTTTAGGTCCAACTGACGAAAAATAAGCCAGGTCATCTTCCAAGTCAGCAAGCACATTCCTCACACTTGGTAAAACTTTCCATCTCGATCGAGTTAAGAGACATTTTCTTATTTCCCCCAAATTACGCTTGCGTTCTAAACACTTAAAACCTAGACAAAATCACCACGAGACAACACTCTTCGTAGTGGATCTCTCTATTTGTGCTTCTCGGTGGACTTTAAGTGACGAAAAGAAGGAAAAATCAGCGGTAGAGGATCTGTTTCTTGTTCGAAGTACCAAAGTGCTCGATTTGTCAGTAGGATCATTTGTAGCACCTCGCCCTGGTCTCTGGATATCCGTATCTTTGCTGCTGAATCCCTCACTGAATGGCTCTAGAGGATTTCAGATCCGTCTCTTTTGCCGAATCTTCCCAGGGAGGACCACCATTACTTCCAACTCTTTGCATTGAATGCTTGGGATGTTTTATGTTGGATCCGAAACCAATTGGTGCATCAGGGGGCTTCTTTGGACATGGGGAAGTTATTGGCTAGAATCAATAGAAGTTGTGGGGAGCATTTACACGCATGGCGTCAAAAAGAGGAGATGACCAGCATCCCCCGTTGGTCTCCTCCAAAGCAGGGCACTGTCAAGATAAATTTCGATGTCTCCATGATGGGAGTGGATTGTGGAACATGAATGTGGTCAACCAGAATTTGTATATGTTATGGTGTATTGATGCTGTTGTCACTTTATTGTTGTATATGGTGGCTGCCACTTTAGTTTTGGTGGTGTTTTGATGTTGCTATGAGTTTGTAAGTGATTGACAGTATCAAATCTTGATGGTATTTTGATGGATTTTTTATGACAGCAACCAACCTATTAGGTTGAGAAAATGTAAACTCTGACAGAATTATGACAGAAATGGATGTGGCTATATTGACATGATTAGTTGACAGAAACGTGATTGATTTGAAGTATTTCCAGATTATGATGTATTTCAGCTACCAAATGCAAGATTTCTCTTGCTGACAGATTAAGAGGATTTTATACGGTTCAGGTCTGTTGATGGATTGCTGTTGGATTATGGGTTACTCATTTTCTCTAATTTCTTGCACCTCTATTGCTCTCCAAACACACAAATAGACCAAGACAACCACCAGACTTCTCTAAAACCATAATCCATCAGCAATATTAACTATGCATCAACAAACCTGAACAATAGTATGGCTTCGGGATGGCTTATTGATTCAACAAGCAAGATTCAAATTTGTGGACATATTACAAATAACATACCCTGCACAATTGGTTCAAAAGTGACACTACATTCACAACATTCATGTTTTATAAGCACCACTTCATTACAAATAACAGAACCTGCTCAATTGGTTCAAAAGTGCCACTACATTCACAACAAATGTTTCATAAGCACCACTTCATTACAACCAAATTGCGTAAATAAAAAACTGACATGGTAATGATAGTATCCTGCCATTTACACGTGAAAGTTTGACAAAAGTGGCAGGATCCTAAACACATCTACACAACAATCTACAACCTACAGCCTACAGCAAGGAACACAACAAAATGATCTCCATAAAAACAGCCTTCACTTCCATGGTCTCCATAACAGCAATCCCATCATTGCAATCACACCCCCACGACACTCCCACAATACACTTAAGCGTTGTAACAGAACGCTTAAGCACATCCACCTCAGCTTGTAGATCCTTTATATGCTTCGTTAAATATGGTCCCACTTCCATTCCACGTTCGCAGACGCGAGGATCCAACCATGCAAAATATCCACATGATTTCTGCAACAAATGAGGGCCCTAATTCAGAAGACTATCACATAAGTACCACAAGTCCTACAAATGAGAACAGAATCTCGAAGTATACGAAATAATATATTATGTTCATATCATAGCATTTTTTTGATAAGTAAGCACCATTTTGTTCATGTCATAGCATTAGCCACAGAATATAGCATTTTTGTGTTGCTTACATGTTCTACCTCAAGACAGATGTCGGGACATTAATAAAAGATCAACAACACCAATTTAATGCAAATCCAAGTTCATCAAAGCCACCCTATCGTATTACAAGTTAAAAATCCATTAGCTATTTTAGGAGGCCAACCTATTCCCCCACCAAGGGTGAAATCTAAAGTAAATGCTAGAAATGCGCACCCATCTAATTGCAGGAACACTTGGTGCGTCCAAGAAAGTGCCAAAGCATATCCTTATGCACACCCTCATCCACTCAATCATATTTAACCTATTCAATTCCACTTCCACATTAGACGTCCACAAGTGTTTCAAGAATCCCTCAGTCCTGGATCAAAGAAAAAATTTCTGACCACCAACCAATCATTTGAAACAGTAAAAGCTCCCGAAGCCGTATATATAGCTGAACACCATTACTCAACTTCACGAAATGTTGTAGGAAAAAAAAAAGAACATAAAGTATCCACATTGTCGTCTGTGGTCCCAAGGGCAGTAAGAGCAGCACAACACATAATTCATTCTTCAAATTGTGGCAAATATCCACATTGTCGTCTGTGGTCCTAAGGGCTTTCCATACCCGTTCTGATATCCCAGGACCCAGATCAGGTTTCACAGAGCAGACCCATTCACCATGGTTATTCTTGAATTCAATCACTCTCTTCTCTCTTACATGAAGCAAGATAATTGGAAGGTCACAAAGATTCAGACAAACAAGTTCTAAAAATAAAAACAGCTTCCCGATTGCTTCTCAACCAATATCAGTCTTAAATCAAGCATATATGTTCTACCTGTCGAATGGATTCAGCGAATAGAAATTGAAAATTTACCTTGCATTCTCAGATATATCTTCAGACGCTTCGACGAGGGGTATCTATGGCAACGAAACTCGTCGGAGATTCACCAAATCGCAATCTTTCTTTATCGGGCTCGCTCTAGGGTTCATACGAAAAAAGACTCTTTCTGATACTCCAGTACGATGTGCT
Source organism: Myrica gale (assembly GCA_963930655.1). NCBI lineage: Eukaryota > Viridiplantae > Streptophyta > Magnoliopsida > Fagales > Myricaceae > Myrica > Myrica gale. Next base: position 5,771,305 of record OZ005606.1, on the reverse strand, counting down.
AAGCTAGTTGACAAATAAAACGGTTTATACATTTGGCTTAAACGATATGTTTGCCAGCGTTTACGCAAAACGGTGAGTTTCAGCCTTACACAAATGGTGTGTTTCATGCCTTACACAAAAACGGTGTGCATAAGGGTCTGCTTATGTGGCTGGTGACATGGGGCTTCCGTGGACAAGGCTGACGGAATGGCTTATGTGTGAAAGGTAGAAAGTTTAAAGGTTTCTATTTTGAAGTTTGAATGCTAATGACTCAATTATGAAGATACATTTGAACGAATCAACCTAGTGACTGGTGAGGGTGCAATTCTTCTGCGGGGGTAAGCACACGGGGATTAAAGGGTTATAGCCATTCAAATTGCAGTTTACTACCCCTTCTAAACAATTTGGGGACTTGGTTTCTTAGGAAGCTTTGGATACCATTCGAGGTGTCTGGATCTTGTCAGTGACTTAGAGAAAAAATGGGGAATAAATTAGCTTAGTTAAGCCAAACTAAGTCGAGCCGCAATCATATTGTCTCACATATCTCGTTAAACGAGACTTGAATATTCTCTTTAAAATCCTGACCATGCCTTCAAATCCCATTGCACAAACTTTCTTTGGACCAAATCCGTTCTCCAATTAGCTAATGCAAGATCTTGCCTCTTGCTTTTTCAAGTATTAGATTTTGTCAGTGTAAATTCTCATTGTTTTTCATCCTCTCTTCCATTGGAGGATTACTAGGGAGATGAGTTACTAAACCATGGTCCATGACAACATTGTGATCTCTTGAATTTGGGTTATTTCCCAATCAGTATATTCAATCGAAGAAGTAAATTGCATCTCCTTGAACTGATTAGAGTCCCAAAACTTCACAATCTCAACAAAGACGAGAAAAAAACCATATCAAACTTTAAGTTGTCAGTTGATTAGGGGTACTCATTTTCACTGACGGTGACGGATTAACCGACACCATTACCGTAACCGGTAAGAGCAGTTATTGTGCCTTAGCGGTGCGGTGGCGGTGTCAAATATGTGATTCCGTCAATTGCGGTAACGGTTACGGTTTTCACCAAACCGACACCTACACTACCGTTAATCACTCCTAGTTTAGACTTTAGATGATTATTAGTTATGTGACATAGTTTTTTTAGGCTTTTGTTGGAATATATTAGTTAGTTTATGTCACATTGTTGGACACTTTTTATTAGACTTTAGTCTTTATATTTGAATATGATATTATGTTGGACTTTTGGACAACTTATTATATTTGTTATGAGTATTAATGATTATGATATTATGTTTGAATAGGTTATGATATTTGTCCATTTGATATGATTATTGATTATGATATTATGTTGCAAAATTTAAACAGGTTATAATATTTGAATAATTATATTTATTGCTCATATATGGGCATCAAAGGGTCTTAATGGTCCAAAAAATCCCAAGAAAACAACTAAAAACAGGAAACAAAATGAAAAGTAAAAAAACCTATTTTTTGTCCCAACAGTACACGATTTAAGCGGTTACTGTCTAACTGTTACCATTAATATCGTTACCGGCAATGACGGTTAAAGGGTGGGCACCGGAACGAACGGAACCGAAATTGCCAATTCCGGTTCCGGCACCCACCGAAATGACATTTTGCATTCCGATTCCATTCCGGAATTAACCGGAACGAAACCGGAATTGGAATCGGAACCGGAACCGAAAATTCTGGTTCCTTATCTGGGCCTAAAAGACCCAGATTTAGTTTGGGCCCATTGGCCCAAAAATGAATTTTAAGTTGTGTTTTGTGGGCCAAACAACTCTAAATTAAAATTACAACTAAATTTCAAAACAATATTTCACTATTTTAGGATTCCAAAATAAACTCTAAATTAAAATTGTAACTAAACAACTAAATTCCAAAACAAAATAAGCACTGTCAAAATAAACTCTAAATTGAATTTACAAAAAAACTACTAAACAAACAATTAACTATACAAATAAGTAAACGACTAAACATTCATCAAATAATCCAAATTGAAAAAGGCAAACTCTAAATTAAAATTACAATATTTTTTAAAATTTTAAAAAATTGTACCAGAAGCGGAAATTTCGATATTTTAGCCGAAATTTCCGGTTCTGGTTTTTATGAAATATAGGATCTGGTTCATGTACCGGAACCGGTACCGGAACACCTGAACCGGATGTTTCGATTTAAACCGGAACATTTGCACACCCTTAGCGGTTATTGTGCCTTAGCGGTGCGGTGACGATGTCAAATATGTGATTCCGTCAATTGCAGTGACAGTAAATGTTTTTGTCAAACCGTCACCTACACTACTGTTAACCACCCCTACAGTTGTCTCCTAATCCTCTATACGAGGGCAGTTTGATTCAATTAAGGTGAAAGGACAAAAGAAGGCAGTCGCATAGCATATACCCTTCTCCAACCAACCTACTTGCCACCAAACACAGACAACTCTGGTTTTGGTTATCGCAAGAAAGTGGCGTATTTTTTACCCAAGTATTTTCTTGCATACATCAATGCAATTGAGAGAGAGTACATGGATCTATCTAAACCGCGAATACTTCCTCGGCAGTCCACTGCGTTGGGCCCTGTCCCCATGAACGCCAAGCCCACAGAGATTTGAGTGATTTTCAAATCGTCTGCACGTGCTGTATTTATAATTATAAAAAAAGAAATTACCGGCCAAAAATAATAAAAGGAAAGGAAAAAGATGTCAAGAAGTCAGGGAATCGAACGAGTCACTTTCTCTTACACTCCCTTTCTTTAGATGATTCTAAATACCCATTTGACAACTTGACAATTTGGATATACTTTGCTTAGAGGAAATATACCCCACCCCTTCCACTATATCTCTAATTTCTTATTGGACTCTTGGCCCTTGCCTCTTCATCCCTTCCAATTGATCCTAGTATGTTTGTTATCTGTTGCATATATTCCTCATGCAGTGGAGCTAGTAACCTCCCTTGTGTAAATCCTTTTTTCATTGGAACACAGACGGTTCAATTTAATGTTTCCTATGCCACTGCAATGAAGACCAGAACATTAGCAGCAGGATGAACTTTACCTGTTAAACTGACTTACAGACTGAGTTTCCAAGTTAATATAATTCCAAATATGCATATTTACAAGGTTCAAAAGAGAGGATAGAATAAGATATAGCCACAAAAGCATTAGAGTGGTGATGCTGTAAACTGAGGGGCTTAATAGATGGATGCAATATATGGTGCACAGCTATTCTCTCTCTCTTTTTTTGGGGGGATGGTGCATCAAGTAATTTCAATGGGAGCCAATAAACTCAAAAAGGCACAAAATGAGGAAGATTCATTCATGGCAATTCTCATCTTCATGAAATTCGAAACTACAAATGTTGTTTTGGAAAAGAAGCCACCATGACAAAGGAGAGAATATTACACATAAAAAGGGAAGGGAAGGGAAACCCTTTTCTTCCTTAGCTGGATTATATTTGCTTATGTCACTGACTTCACACTCCTATCTACCTTTGGGCTATTTGAATCGAGCTTTCTCCATCTGAGCACCCTTGATTATTTCAATTTAGTGCGCCCTAACGAATAAATAAGAATCTTGAAGCTCTATGCTTCTCAATCTGACTCTGGTCTTAATGGCAAATCATGGTCAACAGTTATTGATCTACACCAACATCACCCCACCGGATCTTGTATCTCGCGGCAAGATAGTGGGCCCCAACAGGACCACGGCTCCCATAAGGATAATACTCTGGGATAATCTTCTTCTCTTCCAGCTCTTCTAACAGAGGCGTGAAGAGTGCCCAAGCAGTATTAAGTTCATCACTCCGAATAAACAGCCTTCTTTCCCCTTCGATAGCATCGAGCAGAAGCCTCTCATAAGCATCTGGAATCTCCTTCGAATATCTACAAATAACCGCAAAGGAGTTTGATTGAACTTTAAAAGATCACATACAAAGTAGCACCGTCCAATGCTATATAATCAGCAGACTTTTCAAGTTTGTCAAACCAACAACAAATTGCAAGAAGTCACAGATGAACAAATTACAATCTCAAGGATTCAATTATTGCCTCGGCTCAATATCAACAAACCTAAAAATTCAAAACAAATGTAATACTTGACACCTGGATTGCATTGGAACGCAGTAGTTTGAATTGTATAAGGAAATATGAAGGAAAGAAAACTACCTTGCTGCATAATGAAGATTCAGATTACTGCGGTCCAGTCTCATACCCAAACCTGGAACTTTGTTATTGATCTTTAAATAAATAGCTTCATCTGGCTGCACTCGGATAACAAGCTCATTTGTAGCTCGATCAAGATCCGTTCCAAAGTTCCGGTTGTATAAGTTGCCTGGCACATGCCTAAACTGTACCCTTATCTCGGCGCTGTGGAAAAAGCAAGCGTTATATAATATAAAAATCATCTCACCCAAGACAAGCACCAGTGACTTAGAAGCTCCTGATTATTTACACACACCTCCTAGTATACAATGCTTTCCCAGCCTTCATTAGAAAAGGCACCCCATCCCATCTTGCATTATCTATGAAGAGGGCAGCAGCGGCAAATGTTGGAGTTAAGCTGTCCTTGGGTACAGTCTTGTCATCAGTGTAGGCTGGGTAAGTAACACCTCCTTTTGTGTGACTCTTGTATTGCCCTATGACCACGTCATCGAGTTTTAATGGCCTCATGGAACGTAAAACTTTGACCTAGAAACCAGTAAATATTCAACTTTTCTGAATAGAAACAACACAGAAAAACATCCTAGAAATAGTAAGATTCCAGGTCCTTTTCTTTCCCTTCTTTTTCTTTTTGCTTTTGTTTTTACAAGGAGAAACCTTTTCATTTCTGATATCTTCTGCGTCCAAACTAACTGGCGTTTCCATAGCAAATAGGGCTAGTATCTGGAGCAGATGGTTCTGCATTATGTCTCGTATAATCCCATAATTATCAAAATACCTAGAGTCAGTTCAGCACAACATTAAAAACAATTTACAATTTCTAAAAATAGCTAAACCTACATGTCTACTTAGAGAAAGAAAATTACCCTCCACGTCCTTCAGTGCCAAAATCTTCAGAGAATATGAACTGCACGTTCCTTATATACTGCCTTGACCATAGTGGTTCAAAAATGAGGTTAGAGAACCGGAGAACAGATAGGTTTTCCACCAGCTCCTTCCCCAGATAGTGGTCTATCCTGCAATAGACATTGGCCATAGGATCAGATTACTGTTACAATTCATTTTATGGTAAAACCAACCTTGGGAGAAAAAAATCCCACCTGAATATTTGATCCTCTTCTAAGTGCTGTTTAAGAGCACTCGTCAAAGCAGCCGAGGATTCTGAATCCCGACCAAAGGGTTTCTCAACAATGACCCTAGTCCAGCCATTGCCAGACGATGCTGCCAAGCTTGCACATCTTACAGCGTCTATGAATATATTTGGAGGTATTGATAGATAGAAGAGACGATTAGAAACCTTCCCAACCTGCAGAAGTGGCTCCTCATTGTCAAATAAATGTATAAATTACATACCCAAGTCGAGGGGAGGCAGTTATTTGAGTTTCATTGGAAACCGAAAGAACAAATACTAATTCCCTTGTCCTATATTGATCTCAGAGACGAAATATTTTGTGCAGGGGCGGTCCCTGTGAGATCTCACCATATCATAATTGTCCAACTACAAACTCAAATAACTGTCGTGCAATTAATCCCAACATACGCGGTAGTCTAAACCATACTCAAAGTAGTTGTGCACTGCATCATCTAGCAATCAATCAATTAAAGTTAACAGTAACCCAATTCTGTCAAAGTTTTGCTTCTTCTTCTACCTGAGCTCCACGTCCTACTAGATGAAAATAAAAAACAAAGGATAAACTACATTGCAAGTATCAGCAAGGCAGTGGCTTCATAAAGACATTCATCCCAGCAAGTCCCACTTGCATGACAATGCCGATTTTATTTTTTATTACAAGCCCAGACTAAGTACTTGGCTGGTAAAATATCATTTCCCTACAGTGTAAGAGTGTTTGCATTAACTAGTTCCTTATCGACAAGAACGCTCAAACCCCTGAGTAAGAATAGATGAAAATGATAGAAGAAATACAGTGTTGGGATATCCTAAAAGTCCTGACTGCTTTCCCCAGAATGGAATATCAAAGATAGACGCTCCTATTGATGAAAGTTTAGTCAGTATCACCAGACTATGAACTCTTTTGAACTAAGATGACCGCTTATATTACCTCATGTTCCTTCAGCTTCTTGTCTAGCTCGGCAAAGTTTTCCTGTGAATCATACTGCCCAGAATGGTAGAAGCATCTTTCCAGAAATTGGTCCATCTTTTCGCTGCAGTTCTCCCTGACAATTCAGCAGAAAGAATCACAATACAAAGAACAAAAAATTCGTAGGCAACAAATGGGTCCAATGACTCACACAAAGCAAAATATGCAACACAAAACAGTCAACTTCCTTTGGAGAAATCAGATACATGAAAACCAATTAAGCTTCCAGATACAACTTAAAGGGAAAAAAAGGTCCAGTCACAAGCAACAGGAGAAACATTTACCTCCTATCGATTCTGCAAGTAAGCGTCTTGCTAACCATGTTTCTAAGCTCAGCATCAGTCATCTTACTCCGGGAATAACCACAAACAGTAAAGTGCTGCAACGAAACAAGTTCACACTCTAACTCAAACATTAAGATATGGATAACACAGTAACATCAAGCTGACCTCTAAATAAAAGAATATCATGATATTTAAATTCTCTTTGAAAAAAGGTAGAAACCTTAGGAAGACAGTCCTCATAATAGAGGGCAAAAAGTGCAGGAAATATCTTCTTCTTGGCAAGGTCCCCAGAGGCGCCAACCACAGTAATACTAACAGTAGACTCATTTTCATTCACGTCAAACGCCGCTGCATCTTCCCGCTCTTCCGAAGATGGAACTGACAACAACCCCTCCTTCAGTCTCTTGAAAGGAGTCTCATTTTCGACTGGGGTCACTTTAGTGGCCACCGCACCTGCGGTCATCCAAGTGAAAAGAAAAAATTCAACAAAGGAGAGGGAAATCCCAACAATCCAAACAGAGAAGTAAAGGGAGCCTGTTTAATCATATATCAGAATGGAACAAATGACAGAATATATTCCAAATTTCCAGTTTGATTACTCTAGAAAAATGAAAAATAGATTACAAACATATGAATTTAGCTAGAACTGACTAGAAGAAAAAAAAAACTAATCCAAAAAAGTCGTTTTCCAATGTTCTCATTCAGCTGTGATTATAAAAACATACAGGCCATAAGTGGTTTTAGAAATAAAAAAGAAGATTCGTAACTGAAATATCGAGATATTAATAGACCGGATTCGGCTAATTTAGCAGAAGAAGAAAAACGACGAAAGAAAGAAAGAAACCGACCATCTTGCATGCGCCCCAAAGAATTCGTTTGGGATTGTGAGGAGGAGGCCTTAACCGCAAGAAAGCGCTTAGGAACCAAAGAGACCGATATTCTTTGAATATGACCAAGCTTAGAACATAACGGAGAAGAAGAAGTTGCATAAGACGATGACGGTAACGCTGAATATGAACGACAATGTGTTGAAGAAAGGGTCGCCATCTCTGCCTCTATTCTCTTTTGCTGTATTTGTCTGCGGATGAAGATAAATTAATTTCCTATAAGAATGAGGTTGGAAGAGTTTAGGCCGATTATCTTTCAGTGCCCCCGAAAGGAAGTGAGGGCAGTAACGACTTCGGAAACAACGAGGGCTACAAGGCCCTTGAGATCTCCGAAAGGCTGGCTTTGTCCTGCCAACAATTTTTGAGATACGGAGAAGCCACGACAAAAATATTAACCTGGTAATTGATTCCTTTTATTAAGTTAACTGCGAAAAAGAACTAGAAGTTTAGTGCATGACAATTGACAATGACCTCTTATGCAGGCCGGATCCAAATTACATAGTAATGGGCCGTAAGTCTTTTCCTTTTTTCTTTTCAAATAATAAAAACAAAACTGACTTTCAAAACAATTAGGGCTGTCCAAAGGCTGGTCCGGTCCGGACCCGTGTAACCGGATTTACAAAGTGCAAGGCAACCGGATCGAACCTAACCGGCCATTCTAATGAGATCGGACCGGCCAAGGACCGATTCAGTTTGAGCCTTAATTTAAGCTACATTTTTTTTTTTTGAGCTTTTTTTGGGGGCGCCTGAGCGAAACTGAAGGGGAAGGGCACCTGCGCGAAATTGAAGAGGAGGGGCGCGCCTGTGCGAAACTGAAGGGAAGGGGGGCGCCGGCGCGAAACTGAAGTGGGGGGGATGCGTGTGATTGAATGCGCGAACTTTTTTTAACCTGTTCGGACAGGTTTGGAGCAGTATATTTCGATCCGGCACCGATTTTCATAGGTATGAAATCGGGACTGGACCGGCGTATACCGGTTTCACCGGACCGGCCATTCCGGTGAGTTATTTCTCACTGGTTTGGCCAGAACCGGTCCGGATTTGGAACCGGCCGGTTCGATCGATTTTTTGGACAGCCCTAAAAACAATCGTTATCTTAATAGCTGAAAGGATGAATTTTCATTGTTCCACTATGATATTCAGTGAATGGTGAGATTTTAAATTCTACCAGCTACGAGTAAATTATTGACTTAATTGATATTTAAACTGTAGAGTCTATTTGAATGTTTATAATTTGTGGTTGCATTCTAAATTAAGTCAGTGTATTTTCCAATTAATTCAGATTTGTTACTCAATGCACAAAGATTATGTGCAGAGAAATTTCTTGTCACTTAAAAAACAAAGAAACGAGTTAATATAGCATAATCGATCTATACTTTCAAGTAAAGCATGCACGTTGTAGAGTGTGGGATAAAAACACATCGTATTTTTATTTTCTTATTTGCCCGTTTAATGGGGGAATTAGAATTTTGACTTTTGAGGTGGAGTAGGCACTGACCAAATTGAGTTTAGGATATAATTTTTGCAGACCATCTTGCGGCCGCATTTATATATCTATGAGTATGATTCTGCGAACCTCTCCTACGCAGAGGTTAAAGCCTAAAGAAATGCGTGATGGAAATTCCACAAAGAGTGAACCCAATGAGGTGGGCACATGGGATTGGGCCTTAATCTTAAATCTAATGGCCTAAAGGCTAAAAACTGTATGGGGAAGCTGGGTTTTTATGTGCTGCCCAGTTTAGCGTTGGCTCGGGGGGTTAAAAATTAAAATAATACTCCATCATACATTAATATATATATTTAGAGCAAAATAAGACGTATCTTTGCTTGGGTGTACACGTGTTTATAAATTATAATAGATAACGTGGCTCAGGTCAAAGGCATGGCGTAAAAGGGCCACAAAACAAGGGCCTGTAAAAATATGATTGGGCCCAACGACAAACTTAGACGGCTATGGATGCTCGGCGTCGGCGACGCTTTTGCATTGGTAATTTGGGCTGTCAAATGTGAACAACACTACTTCTGCCCACCATTTGCAGTTGCGGGTCTCCCAATCATCTTAACGGGCCACTCCACGTCCCTAGGGAGGAAGTAGTAAGTACAATTTTGAAGATTGTTGTCGGGAGCAAGTAGATTTTATTAGAAAAAATCTTTTATCGGTAGTATCCCAGTGCCACATGCTTCCTGTTCCTGGGCACATTTCCGTGATTTTTTACAGCCACCCCACCTGTTTAAAGATTCATAAATAAGTCATTGAGAAGCCTTCTCCCAGAAAACAAGAGTTGGGCGTTGGAAATATACATCACGCAGCCCAATCACTTGCACATATAGAGACATCTTGACCTTTTTTTTCTGTTTTGTTTTCATGGCGTGAAATACGTGCACGAGTACTTTAGAGATGAGCAATTTGGGCACGCAAACAGTGTGTCCATTTTGTCGCCAACTCACTCATGTTTGGTACTGGCACCCAATTGGAAGAGTCACTCTTCGCCTTTAAAGTTCTCTTCCTAATTTGCTTTCTCCCGAATTTTTTGTTTGTTTGGTTTCTTCTGGTTCATCTCTTCGGTGCTAAGGAAGGAATTTCAGCAAAGGAAGGGGTCCAAAAGTCAATCTACGCACACCGCCGGCCCATCTCAGGTCAATCTCCAGAATCCAAAGGAATAATTCTCGCGACGTCTGTCCCTACATACACACCACACAGAGAGCTCCCCAAAAATAAGGAATATTTGATAGTTCCTTGTCACATTGATCATGACCACGACCACGAGCTAAGTGGATCTCAAAGTCTATTGGTACGAGAGCGAGCAAAACATATAATCTATCTTTGGGAGTGAAAAAATTACGTCAAGTGAGCTCGCCTTTTTCTGGTACTAATCAAAGGGGTAACGCTTCAAAGATCAGGAGGAAGGGAAAGAACCTAAAAATTGATTGGAGAGAGTGGAGATTATATTGGAGGGATTGAATGATCGAGTTAGGATTCTGAAGATGAAGAGGAATTGAATATTAGATGAGAGTGAAAAGAATCGAGCTGAAAAGAAAAAATGGGAAAGAAAACGGGAAAGCAAGTAGAATTAATGTATTTATTTGATGTTTATTCAGTCCAAAATATCAGTACTTAATTAAGAGCTAATTACAAGCTTCTAGATAGGTAACATATTATTGCTAATCAGATCATCCACTATATATCAATGTATAGTTCGTCTACGTACTCCGGCAGCCATGCAAGTCTCATGCAGTGCATGAGCAGTAACATGACCCTTTTCTTTTGCTTGTGATCTAGTTTTAGAAGGGTGCTCATATTTTCCCGCACGGTAATGGTAAGTTGGGTAGCCAAAATCGTTATGTAATAACAGCAATATTCTGTCTCAATTAGTACACAAATTGAACATATGTGGACAAGATTTCTATCCCTAGAAAAGAGAATAATCCGCAATTAATTTTCCCAAGTTCTCTATTCTATTTCGGTAGAGTCCCCAGTTAACTAATCAAGCCCTAGTACAAACCAATAATTTGGCTTCAAGCCGCATTTGTTTGTTGACCCTAGCAATAAACTCTTCAGCTCTTCTGTTTAGCTCCTCAGCAGGCAATCCGGTCTCTTCCTGATCATCTCCGGCCTCTTCATCATCCCGTCCACCACCATCTTCTGCCTTAACTTCTTTTGCTTCTTTGCCTTCTATCTTATTCGCACTAGCCTCAGTCTCCATCTCGAATTTCCTTTCTTCTTTTTGCTCTAGAGAATTGGAGTCTTCCCCAAGTCTGTGGTTCCCCTGGATCTTTCCATCTATTGTTTCAAAGCTCCTCTCTACTTTCCTCCCTTGAAGAGTGGAGTTGAACCTGAGACCGTGACTCCTCTCGACATATTCGCCGTAAATTTCATTGACGGGAGATGGTTTTGAGCCCACAAGCTTTGATTCTCCCACAAGGAAGACAACTATGACATTAACTACTATGAACAAGCACTTGGGGTTGACGCAGACAGCAGAAATGTTGGAGAGGGAGGTAAACAAAAAATGCTTCGTTGTACAGCATAGAGAAGGAAACCAGTAAGGGTAGGAACATAGTAAACTAAATGTGACTGCTATAAAACTACGAAGGATGAGATTATAAAGGAACTGAGTACACTTCTTGTAACTATTCAGGACTCTGAGCTTTTCTGCTTTGATTGGATCCATTGAAGAGTGAATGATGAAAGTAGTTGAGGGGTTCTAAGGAGGTTTAAAAGGAGTACCTTTCGGAAAGGCTTTAGAGGGAACTAGGGTGCTAGAGAATAGTTTTAAGTCCTAGGATTGCTGTGTGAGGATTCACATCTGACAGAAAATAGAGCAGGGGAAACAATGACTTATATAGTGAAGGAAAGGTTGTATATTGGGGTGGATTCCAGGCAGGCTACTCTATAAATTATTGCAACGTTCTTTTTGAAAAGCATGGCTACAGGTTGAGAATGTGTTTGTTTAGGTGCATGTTTTTAAGCCTCCATTTACTTTCCACTGTCACTGTTGATGGTTTTGAATCCTCCCTCAACTATCAACACACTGGCCAAAGCCATTGGCGAACGGCTTCGACTTGGTGGTTCGACTATTATTAATTTTGCCACCAAACAATAATTTTAGCTAGGAGTGACGATAATTTAATAGGACAAATTAATCCACCCATAAACAACTTAATTAAGAAACATTTGCCCCTACATTTATATGGTTGCATTTGTATTTTTTCATGTAAAGTACGTATTTCGATCTGATCATCTTTATTTAAGGGTGTTTCTATATAATAAGTACGAGTTAATTAATTTCTTGGAGTAAAGTCATAGTTAGTCTCGTAAGTATGAGCAAAAATCAAATTGGTATCCGTTATTTTCAAAACGGCGATTTAAGACTATTAACTTTTAAAAATCATCAATTCACGCTCTCCGTCCAAATTAAACATTAAATTAGACGGAAAAAGTATGAAAAATAACCAAAATGCCCCTCCAAGATAAAATTATTAAAAATATATAAAAAAACCTTAAAAATAAAAAATGATATTTTTAAAAAACGTAATATTTTTTAAATAAAACTATTTAAACTTTATTTCAATAAATTTAAACTATTGAAACTCTATTTCAATAATCTATTTATTTTATATTTATTTCTTAGTCTTGGATTGACATTTCGGTCATTTTGCATGATTTTCAGTTTGACTTAACGTCTGATTTGGACGGGGCGTGAATTGATGATTTTCAAAAGTTAAGGGTCTCAAATCGCCGTTTTAAAAATAGCGGGTACTTATTTAATTTTTGATCATATTTAAAGATCTAACTATAACTTTACTCCTAATTTGTTTCTCGTATAACTTTAATTTTTGATCATATTTAAAAAGCTAACTATAACTTTACTCCTAATTTGTTTCTCGTATAACTTTAATTGATTACTTTACTCCTAATTTGTTTCTCGTATAACTTTAATTGATTAATTGTTTCTACCATTAATCCCCTATGAAAAAAGCTGCAGTGAAGTCACCTCTAGAAATTCGGAGGAACTTCGTTCATTCTTTCTCGGGTGCGCAGTGGAAGAAAATGTGATCCTCGTAATTACATATTTTCAGATGTCATAATTGAGGCGGCACGTGTGTTAACTTAAGAAAAAGCAGCTCGTAAAGGAGATGCATGTTCATTGTTCACATAGTTAGGAAGACTAAAGTATGGATGGAATCACCAAGCACAATATTGACAGGCCACGGTCATTGTCAAATAATCTCTAGTTAGTTTAATTAGACGTTTAGAAATGACATTAGCAAGTACCATGGACATAGACGTGGACGAGGACTCTCTACAGGACCTTGAACAAATTTTACAGTATAATTTAAAGAGAGACACATAACAAGTGGACTCCACACTATTTAATATTGTAATTGTAAAGTATTTTAAGGTAGTGTATGACCTAAGTTAGAATTCACATGTATTCATCTATTTTAATATTGCTAGCTATAATATCAAGTAGAGTATTATAGATAATCATGATCTAAAGGATTATTATAATCAACATTCTCTACAATTTCTTATTCAAATTGCACCATGTAATTTTTACAGAGATAGACTAAGAGACATCACCTAGCCGCGGAGGCGGAGCCGGCAACAATGACGATTAGACTGCTCATTGTCGGTGGTTTGCCCACGGACCCACCCCTAGATAACTCAATATGTGAATCTCAATGTAGGGCTCACACCCTATGAAACTTTACATGACAAAATTATAATGTATCTATCACAGGCGGAGGGAGGGGGGGCGAACATGGGCCATTGCCTCAGTTGGCTCCCCCAAAAAAATTTTTACATGTAAATTTTTTAATTTTTTTATATTTTTTAAGGCTTGCCCCCTTTAATGCCCACTAAATTTCAGATCGCCTCCTTAAGTCTAAGCAGCCCACCCCAGTCCTTTGAATTTTCTTAGGAGTTTGCCTCCATTGATTGTAATGTTGGCTCCGCCACTGGTACTTATCTCTCTTAGTTGTATGGTATAATTTGAAACTGATACGGTGTAAAATGGTTAAAATAGAGAACGAAATGTATTGTATCCTCCCAAATGACCAAACAACCGACAGGACTCGAGAGCAGAAGGTCATGGAGTGGGGTTCGAATGTAATTAGAAGTGAATTTTGTTTTGGCATGCATGCATGGTACGCCCCCAGATTTTTCAACTTACTTTTGAGCTGTCCAGTGACAACCTTCCCTTTGTTCGCTGTGAGATCCAACGAACTAGAATTTGCTTTTGCAAGAGGACGCTTTGGTTAGATTCCCCTCCAAAAGAGCTACCGATCTTATTTCCAGAGAGGCGTTTGAGGATGAATGAAGCTTCGCAAAAGGGCCTTTCACAGAAACGGTGACGCGGATAAGCATGTACTTTCTTCTCCAAGTATACTTCCGCCTTTATGTGGCGGTTCGAAGAATGCGAGTGTTATTCTTTCTCCATTTCATTATTTTTCTTATCCCAGAAGAAAGAAACTATCTGCCCATTCCATTTTGATGAAAGATGGAGACAAACAGGGTGGCATGAGGTCATGTTTCTCTGTGCTGCTCAAAGGAGATGTAAAGGTCCAGTCAGTTTAGTACTCAAATACCTCTTTTGCATAAAATTTGCTTTATCTGAGGTCCATGGAGTAAACAACTGAAAAACGTGTACTTTTTTTGTATTATTTGTTTATTCCTTGGCCACCATCATTCTTTTTCTTTTCCTTTGTCCTTTCTGCTAAATACGTTTGGAATGGACAGCAGAAGAAAACAAGCCCGGCAAACGCACTCACTTCTAGATTTGGACCAGGCACTTATAAACGATGATCCATTCCTCTCCCTTCAATCATGTGAGATGCACCCAGTGTCGAAACCTCCTTTGCTATTGTGATCCTTTGGACTCCTCTCAGTTAAAGAGGATTTGCAATCAAGTCTTGCCATTTGGGATCCTGTAAGGATTGTTTAGGATTGGAAATCTAGAACCCCAAATAAGGATCCCCCAAAAACTTCAACAACAAAAAACAGATGGTTAGTTGATTTCTCTTCGACAAGCTGAATCACCATATGTAGAATGGGTTAAAATACAAGCATTGTGCCTAAACCAGAACTTTCTATCAATAAAGCTTCATGCATTGTGCTTAATGAATGGGTTGAAATAAATGCAGAACTGACAAGAGAAAGAATAATCGATTCTCTCATCGAATTGATAAAACCCAGCATAGGATACAACACAAAGGCACTATTCCATCTTGGAAAAAAATCGAACCTAGACCATAGCACCCTAAGAAAACTCAACAACACCACCAAAAGAAGCCGGCAAAAACATTACTACAGGCTACTCAATTGCAGGCAATAGACCTCCTAGTTAATAGTCGAAGACAGCCGATTCTAGCTACTTCTAACAAAAAAAAATTGACTTCTATGCAGTGAAATTCTCCTTGTCTTGCAGGAATGAATTGGGAGAACTAGATTGCATGTGAAACATCACTGGAAAAAATAAATGAAACACGTACTTCTACTCAATCTCTTGGCCACAAAACTGTATAACTAATATCCTTAAAGTACCATTGCCACCTTCTCCCGGGTAACATATGAAGAAGGATGGGCGATCAGCGGCTCATAGTGATCAGCTCCAGCACCGCACCAGCCTGTAAGAACAAATTTGCTTAGGACCCTACTCAGAGGGCAGGAATAAATAGGCAAACTAAAAGGAAAAAAGAGTAGTAAGATTGTGACAGAGTAATATATCTATTTCTTGATCATAGTGGTTTTATGATTAAGTGGAAACCAGTCACCATCCAAATGTGTTTATATGTGCAACAATGGAACATACCACATTATATCTCCATTACCTGTTCCTTTCATGAAAAGGAAAAAGGGAGGTTCACAAATTTGACTCCTTGGACGATGTGGGAGGAAGAAAACACAGTTTTCTTCATCAACCATTGCATCCGATCCATGTGCTTGCACCTGTAACAAATGAAGTAATCCAAAAAAGCTTAACAATGGATGATTCTTACAGTATATGTCCAAAAGAGTTAGAAAAATGGAAATTTTTCTCCAATAAAGGGGCATATAAAATGTTGACCACCTTCATCGGGGATAATCATTTGCACCCATGTAAAGAAGCTCCAAAATAAGACGCCCAGATGCCCAATATAACAAGTTCGACTAAACACACTCCTTTACTTTCCATTACGTTGCATTTGGATGAGCAATATGAAAACTTCTAGTTACAGATGCATCTAAAGATTAAGAACCTTGTTAGCCAGTGACAATGACCCAGCCAATTGCACTAGATGGTTTGAGAATGATAACATTAGCGGTATTTCTGCAATTACACCCTCCCCCATAGGGTTTGAGCTTTCGGTCTTCAATCTCAATGTCAAAATTCAATGATTTTTTTTTTTGACATAACTCTCTTGTTTACCTAAGCAATTGAATAAATCTAGGTAAATAAGCAAATTATAGCTTTAAATTCCCAAGATCCCTCACGCAAATGTCAAAGGCAAGCACACATGAGTCTTGACAGTACTTTCTTCACATCAAACACTCAAATTAAAAACTCAACAAGCACATGCAAACATGTGTTTAGTGCGTATTCAAACTGGCACAAAACAGCCCATGAAAAAGCATATGGCCTGCTTCACATAATAGAAATTCAAAAATGCAGTTGGATCTTTATAACTGTTGGAACTTAGAAGTTCGATACAATTACCAGAGTTCTGACCATACGCTTAACCTATTCCTCCCGAAGTAACATTACAACCACGATCTATCATATGAACTCATAACATGATGAGATCTAGAAAGGCATAGCTCACACCTAAAACAGGTTTATCCTGTGCCCAATACCAAAGTCAGTCCTATAATTCATCGATCAGACCTCATAATAAAAGTTTCGTGATGGAAGGGTATATAGTACGAGATTTATAATCCATTCGCAAATAGCAACCCAATCAAATTTCAATGGAGATAATGAAAGAAAGGCAGAGCCAACGTAAGAACCAAATGTTCTTCCTTACCACGTATATCTCGCGCTTGAACTCTGTCGCAAGACATTCTATTGCAATATCATCTCCAAAAGCTGCAGCGTGACCTTCCCTATTCTCATCCACAGATAACAAACCCTCCTCTGTATATTGCAATGTGATGATATCATATTCATCGTCAGATGAACCAGATATCGACATGTATTTGGCCCAACTCGGACCATCATTCACCGGAATACATCTCTCTTTGTAAATAGACTCTGCCGCCATTTCTCTTCAATCAGAAAATAAACCCATTTCAAAAACAAACCACGGAATAAACTACATGCTATCCAAATCCGCAATAGCATTATCATCTCAACACTATATTTCCTAATATATTTGCAACTAACTAAAGCGCAAAAATGTTCTTTTAGTGCATTGAAAGGGTATGAATATATACACCAGAAGATACAATCAAAACTGTTAATTCCGTCAGCGGGAAGAGATTGAGAAAGAAAGGAAATCGATTCCTTGAACAATGAAAGAAAGAATTTTCCTTTAGTCAAGAACCATAAAATGTTTAAAATTTCTGTTGAATCAATATTTGCCTCGGCAGAACCAATCAGATCTATGAAGTTGTTACCAAAACCACTAGATCTAAGGATAAGTGAGAAAAAAAAACCTTTGCGTGCCGAGCTGAACGAGCTCGTCGATGGCGGAATCCAACGTGTTCAAGGAAAGAAAGAATTTTCCTTTAGTCAAGAACCATAAAATGTTTAAAATTTCTGTTGAATCAATATTTGCCTCGGCAGAACCAATCAGATCTATGAAGTTGTTACCATAACCACTAGATCTAAGGATAAGCGAGAAAAAAAAACCTTTGCATGCCAAGCTGAACGAGCTCGTCGATGGCGGAATCCAATGCCAAGCGATCCAATTTCTTGGCTAACAACTTCAGCTCTTGAACCACGTGGATGCCCCACCCGCCCTTCAGATCCGGGGCGTACATGTGCTTGATCGCCTCTTCGATGGCCGCCCTCTCCTCCCCTCCCGCCGATCCGAAGTCCTCCAGGAACCACCTCACCGTCCGCCTCCGTAGCTCCTGCGCGTCGACTTCACGCGCCGCCCCGGAGCCGGACATTGCCTTCTGCGACGCCGTGAACAGGCAGTTTCCGTCAGCGGATACCTCCCCGCCGTGCGACAGCCGGAAGACCACCGAGGCCGATGAGGATTCATCCTCTGGGTGCTTCCACAGGACCCCCTTGGCGTGCAGCCTCTGCAGGTGCCTCCTCTGCTGGTCCTCCAGTCCATGAACGTCGTCCCACGCGGTGGTGGTGGTGGTCTGGTGAACGAGATCCACGGCCTCGATTGGATCAAGAGCAGCTGGCGCTGACTCTGGGTCCCTCCACGGCACGGTTTGTGATGAGGTTTGAAATGTCTCCGCAACGGTCGTCGAATCGCAAAGCAGCTTCCCCATTTCCCACTGTTTTTCTTTTTATAAATCTTTTTAATTCTTTTCTCCACTTCCTCTTCTTCTTCTTCAACGGAGAGAGGGGATGAGTTGCAGAAGAGAGAGAGATGGAGGGAGAGACAGAAGGGTTAACGGATAGATGTACGAAGCGGGAGAATTTAGGCACGTGGCGGAATCTGGGGCGTTTAGGGTCTCTAGGAGGTCTACTCTGACCGTGTGGGGGGAAATGGGAATTCCAAACGTAAGCCAGCAAAACTGAGCCATAAAAATATAATAATATTCTCCACTAGACGTTGTCACGTTGTGGTTTGGCAAAAATATGCTCTCTGTTTTTTTTTTTCTTTAGGGAGCTATTATGCTTGTGCGGCTGTGCCTCACTGCCTCCCAACCAAGAACGTTATGGTTTGGCCAGACTCGGCAGTAAATTAATATCCCGTCCCGCCTCTGTATACATTACGCCAATTGTTTCGTGACAACTCGGCCTGGAGTACCAGGGCCAATCGCTTAGTTAATGCTGTCTTAACCGTGCGTGCGGCTACCGTCGAACAAGGGCCGGCGGTGGTCCAATGCCACAGACGATCCTCATTTGTGAGCACCAATTTCTTTTTCCTACTTAGAAATGAAGCATTTAAGTTCTGTAACGGTAGCCGGCAGGAGAATAGAAGCCTAGGGAGTAGGGAGGTTATGTTATTTTCAATTTTTGACGTTTCGGTGAAAAACGTTCTTCTTTATTCCCTTCTCTAGTTCTCTCCCATTCGTCCCTAATTACTAAGAACATAATTATGCTTAAGAAAAGCTATGTGGAAGGAAGTTATGAGATTACCAAATAATGGCGATTCACTCCTAACCCTAATTCCACACATGAAGAAACATTCGCTTTTTGGCACAAAAGTTTTCCAAATAAAAAAAATGGTGCGGAAAACGAATGGCTAGAGTATTTGTATGAGATCTTTGATTTGTGTCGAGTTTGATGCCAACAAATCTCGATCGGTTGACCTTTGAAATATATAGGAAAATGCCTCAAATGGATATTATTCTATTTATTTATGGTTACATATTATTTCTCTCGTTTCTCGATTCACTCTAAGAGAGAGAGAGAGAGGGGGGACATTTACATTATTGAGCAAGAAAAAACATTTTCATCACTGAACATTTGGTCCGGATAGATGTGATGCAATGAGTATTGTGGATGATATTGGAAAATATTTTCCTTCTCTGGGGCTTTTTTGTTGTTGCCCTTCCCTTGCTGATCTTGTCCAGCTTGTTCTGGCTTCTTGACAATCTCTACGTGCTTCCCTAGTTGCTTCTTGATGTCTTCCACAAGTTTTGGTGGTTCAAATGCTCCCCTCACTGTCACTCGTGAGGTTTCCATATTTGGTTCCACAGTGAGGATTCCTTATGTGCAAAATTTTCCCAAGAAAAAGAAACAGCATTAGCTTCATAATTCTTCCAGAAAATTAATAACTTCTCTCACTGTGGACTGATCTTTCCCTATTAGTCATCATTAGATTCCGCATTTCACTGAAACAAAAGAGAAAACTCAATAGAGATGTTTAAACCTTTCATTCTCTGTATATTCTTCTTGATATCGTTCGCACAACCTTCGCAATGCATGAACATTTTGAGCACCACGACCTTCACTTGAACCTGCATGATAGAACAGGCCGCACATATATATATAACTCAGCGACAAAACGATCGATGTCTATAAAAGATGATCGAGAGAGAGAGGTTTGGAAGTATTCTAATTGACCTCCTCTTTCTTCTTTTCCTGTTCTTTTTTCTTTTCGCTCTCGGGTTTGGGTTTTGGATGGATAAGCTCAACGTTTCTGCTGTACTTCTTCTGAAGTCTTTCTAAAGCTTTCTTTGGATCGGCTTTCTTTCCCTTCACGACCACCTTATGATTTACACTGTCTATTACGATATCCTCTACACCCAGTGGTGGAACCAGGAATGAAAATTAACCCGGGCGAACTTTTAAAATAAAAATAACCGAATTTTTTTTTATACGTAATGTAAAAAATTGTCTTAGAGTTACAATATCAAAATATTAAAGACTAAAAACATAAAAAAAATATTGAATTACACATATCGTACTATGTACTACGACTAAGAGGGGACAATTGAATCTTACGGTTGTGCATCTTCTGAAAACGTTGCAAAATGACTTCATTGTCAATAGTTTCAAAAATTTCCTGCTCGATGTACACTATCATGCAATCATTCATCCAATCATCTCTCATCTTATTACAAAAATCAGTCTTAATAATTTTCATCGCAGATAACACTCTCTCAACGGTTGCAGTCGTAACCGGTAAGACCAATGCCAACGTAATAAGAAGATAAACCAATGGATACAAAATATTTTTTCTGGTCTCAACCATCTTCATAAGAGTTCCAATATCTTGAAGCCCAGAAAAAAATAGTTCTTCTAACATCTCTAATGCAGGTGTCAAGCTAATCTCTAAGTACCACGCGATCAATTGTTGAGAAATCTTCAGGGTAAAATTCAACAAGACGACATAATCTATCAAGATCAAATGCTGAGAATGAGTCCCTTGGATCAAGACATGTTATGCAAAGAAGTAACTTCATACTTGTTTTTGTGAAACGATTATTCATCTCCTAAGCAATCAAATCAATAACCTGACATAAGACTTCCACACGAAAATAATGCAAATAAGTAATTGTTTGCCCTCCACGCCTCGAACGACCGCGAATTTGTATAATGTTTTCCATATTGGGCACATTGATAAAATTATTCTGACAAAATGTTTTGACTTCTTCCAAAAATTGGGCTCAACTAAGGTTGTCCTAGGCTCAACAACATCACAATCCAACCTAAAAACTACTACACAAATAACATCTCTTACTCCGGTTTCCTTCACAATCCAACCTAGAGTTAAGCAATAAATGAAAAAAAGTTTTAAAGAAAGGAGATTACCTACCGCAAATGTCCTTCCAGCAAATAAGCAAGTATATTGACAAAGTTCAAATGTGCTTCCAGCAATGGATTTTGATCTTTACTACACAAATCCACATAAAGAACAATAAGTTAACAAGTAAATATTTAATTTGCTACATAATTTATTTCCCAGCAATGTAGGAACATAATTATCTATAAAGAATAATAACTGAGTGCGAGCATAATTATCTATAATAATAAAAAAGTGCAAGCATAATTGAAATAAATAGGAATTTACTATAAGAGAGGGATGAAAGTGACTGATTAAAACACATTCACACTATATGGATGTCATTAAAAGAAACATTGAAAACCCAAACAATCAATGTGATCTACCCAGATATTAGGGAGTCTATATGCGTTTTACTGGAAAATGAGGAGGAAAAGAAAGTCATTAGAACTGCATATTAATATAAGGTGGAGTTTCAATTTATATATGATAGATTTACAATAGTACTATGGGTAAATTATTCTTAATTGTACTACATCACCTCCCTCCCAAAAAAAGTAAACAAAAAAAAAAGACTGCTCCTGTAAAATGGAAGGGAAAAAACTACAGTACCAGCAGAAGCAGGAACTGAGAATGCAGAAAGTGTTCATGCAAAGGTATTACGCAATAACAAAAACCCTAAGCTTGTCTTTGTCTCCTCTGGTAATGCGGGTATCTGCATCGAGATACGTGACTTCAAATTCACCACTTCCAGTATTTGATGGAGGCCTTAACACATCTGGAATCCGCGGTATCTCGAATGGTGGTAATTGTGAGTCTGTGACAAGTTTCCACAATTCCACTCGCCTTTACTTTATAGATGTTTTCTCAAATGGATTTTTATCTTTGCAGATCCTATTCCCATTAAAAGTGAAAGCTCAATAACGATGTTCGTTTTCTCATTTACTACTCAGAGAGTCACCCGGGCGGGCTTATGTTGGCCTGGGCCAACCAGGGCGGCCCAGGCCAACTTTTTTTTTTTTAAAAAAAATACATTAATTTTTATTTTTTTTTTAAAAAAATACATTAAAAAAAAAAAATTAGGGGCGGACCCCGGGCGGCCGCCCAGGCTCGCCCGTGCCTGGGTCCGCCCCTGTCTACACCTGATTAATCATGCATTAATTCACGTTCAGATAGGCAAGAAATTAATTAAGAATACAAAATTATTCAAACTCTATACCTTCAAGACATTTCAAGCATTTGTAAACTTTTCTGGCAGCATCCTTGGCAATGCATGTAAGCTTTCAACACGTACAATATCATCTTTCTTCGCCTCAACCTTGTCTTGATCATTATTTGATCCATTTTGTACCCCACCATGTGCGTCTTGCTTGTTTTTCCCCTGGCGCATGCAACATCAAGAAGATTCAGTAGCACAAGGTATATGTTTAGAGTAGTAAGGAGACAAATTGACCAAAACCCAAAAACAATCTCGGCCTCGATCGCACCTTTCCCATTGCTTCTCTTCTAGCTCAGGTTGGGTTGATTACAATGGCCAAGGTTACAAGGAGGGTCCTCAAAACAACATTTAAATAACTCTGTTTCCGTATACAGTGCTCCAGTACTATTTGTCTTACATAGGATATCTGGTTAATATGTTACCTAACCAGGATCTTCTCTATGTGGTAACTACATCTTAATTTGACAAATTAATGTTTTCCAACTATGGAGTTAAATTCCCAAACTAGTTCGCGAGACAGCTCATGAGTTTAACATCCCACATTTGTCCTTGTAGCTAACCTCTTGTCTCTTTGTTTTTCTCGATGAGATATAAGAACCCAGAAGTAATTTGGATCGTCAATGTGGAAAGTTAATGAATTTAAAGCAATATTATGTACTCCTCATAGGGCTTTAGCTTTATTGATAATTGATTGGTGAAAGTTCAGTTACAAGCACATAGCGTTAGAAGTCAACACCCAGCTTTGCATGCAATTATATTGAATGCATATTTACTTTACTGTTAAAAATTAAAATGTAATTATCGCATGCGCTTGTAAATCGGATACTAGATTTACGGGTATAAGTCCCAAATATCAATTCTCTTTTCCCTGTGGCAGCTGTTAATTTCCATCTGGCCTGTCGACTACGTATTTCCTCTTCGTGATTGTGAAACTATTTTCGAAAGTAGTATTAATATATTATGTTAGCGATATAATTCAAATAATAAAATTTTTATCTTTTTATCAGCTTAAGCTTTTGGGATGAGCAGTAGATTCTCATGATATCAGAGTCAAGGTCTTGCGTTCGAGACTTGACTCTATACTCTATACCAATTTCAATTAAATATTGTACGTTTTGGGATGAGTGATAGATTCTCACATTATTCATTTGTTGTTTGTTAGTCTCCTCCAATACAGTTTCCGGATCTGTTTGACGACCTCTACTTAATCGAACACAGTTACTCGTACGTACTTTATCATGAATTCGAAACGAAATGTTTACAAGATCTAGTATCATGAATTCCTTGCACTCTAGCTAGTATCCCCACTTTATCATGAATTCGAAATGAAATGTTTACAGGATCAAGTATCATGAATTCCTTGCACTAGTATCCCCAGTTAACATACTTGCAGGGCTTAACTACTTTCTTAGACTTCCGATACGTAGGCAGCTTCTTGATTATTCTTTCCATTCTTGTGACCCTTCACTTCTTCCTTCCCCATCTCTGGCTTCCCCAAGTAGTCCTGCTAGGAGTAGCTCTACTCTTTTGTGGTTTTTATGTCATGAATATGGTCGCTGAATATATATATATATATATATAGTTTATACGTACGGACGAGAACAGAGAGAAAGGAAAGCAAATAAAATGACAATAAAAGTATACATGCTTGCTAGCATTAAGATTGATTCATGATCAGGAACGACGACTAACGAGTACACGAGAAAGTGATGGTGGTGTGAACCCGGGTTAATACATACTTATTACGTGTTCATGATTTATAAGCAAAAGATATTCACACGCAGAATCTCACAAAAAAAAATGGTAATTGTACGCTTTGTTACTAATTTGTATATATATCTGATATCTTCAGGCGGCATTTACGCTGAGATCAAGTCTATGCATGGCTAAATCCTTATAAAAAATATAATTCTAATTAATTACACTAATCAAGCTAATCCATCCGTAATATCTCATTTTTCAAGGATAAAGATACTTAAGAATTTTGGAGTGTTCTAATTAAGTCTATAATTGTTTTTTTCAAATATATATATATATATATATATAATGACACCATCAACTATCCATTTTTCAAATATATATATATAAATTGCATTTTTTAAGTGAAAAAAATGGATAGTTGATGGTATCATTGTCACGAATTAGACTATATATACAATTCATGCACAAAATTATAGATATGAATCACTTGCCTACAGCCTCTGTACTCGTCCCTAAATTTGAGGTTTCATTGGACTTTAGCAAATGACTTTAAGCAGTGGCGGACTCATGGGGTCAAGCCAGGGCGGCCGCCCCCTCCGGTTTGATCTTGCATTCGTAAACAATATATATATGATGAATGTTTGACGGGTATTTTTTTTCCGGTTGCCACAGCGAGACAGCACGTGCATTCGTTTGCACGTGAAGGATATTTTTATACAGCGGTAAGATAAGATATATACGGCGGTTAAACTTGAAGCCGATATTAATAAGGTGCGCGCGTTTGCTTTTTGTAAGTGTAACCTTTAAAAACTTCAAACTAAATGTATAATCCTCTCCCCGTCCGAAAATTTCCATTTTTAATTTTTAGCTTAAAATATAAATAAAAGAAAATGTGGAGAGAAATGGAAAATATCATGCTGGCTGCAGTCAGTTCAAGACAAAAGCACTCTGTTTGATCCTTAACTTCGAAGTAAACTTTTTGGATTTCTATTTTGTCTAATGTCGTTTCCAAGCCGAGAATTTTATTTAGATGATTATATACAAAATTCCGCTAGCGTATATGGCGTGATCTAATACTCTTAACAGAAGAATAATTTGTAACTCTAAGACACTTTTTGCATTATATAAAAAAAATATATTATTTTGCTTTAAAGGTTTACCACTCAACTTGAGCCGTGATTCCGCCACTCTTCATCATTAGCTAGAAGAACAGAAAACGCAACTCGATGAAGTCAATACTTTTACCGAATAGTGCACGACCCTGATCGTGATACATTTCTTGAGCTGCTGACAAGTGCCAAACTAGGAGAGAAGGAAGAGAAGCCCGGAGTAACAAGGCTTTTGTCAAATTCGGTAGTCTCAGATCATAGTATCAAACATTACAAGCACACATCAGTGCCAAACTAGGAGAGAAGGAAGAGAAGCCCGGAGTAACAAGGCTTTTGTCAAGTTCGGTAGTCTCAGATCATAGTATCAAACATTACAAGCACACATCCGCGAAGGATGATTGTCAGGAAATAAAGCAATCACAAGGCAATTTGAACAATCATAGGACGTTCATTCTGTTTGGAATTATGATTCCTGTCCTCTTCAAAAGCTCGGTAGCAGCTCGCTGTGCCTTCGAAATAACATCTTCCTGTAGAGTTACAATTTTTTGCATCCATGAGTAAACCATGGAACTCTTGAACACAAGGAATAAGTATTTATCTTATAACTGGTGATTGAGAATTCAGGACTCAGTTGATGATCTGAATTGAATTCCCACTGCGGTCGTCAGTCAATCTTCCTAACTATTTACTGAAACCAAAGAAAAATAACTTCTAAGTACCTCATTTACAAGCAAAATCTTCTTGTCCTTCATAATCCACTGGCCATTGCACACTACAGAGACCACATTTTCAGTTCGCATGCAATACACAAGGCTGGAAATGCTGCATGAGAGTCCAGCCAAAAAATCGTTAAGAGATATTGTGTTGAATGGGTACTCCACCCACATGAATAAACTTACATGGGGGATATACTGAGAATAATGATGAAACGAACAAATAGATTGTAGCACTTAGATGAGCAACAAAAGCCAGGAAACAACTAAAAAAGTTAAGAACAGCTTATGCTCGCTTATTACTCCCGACAATTGAGATTCAAGCCCATTATTTTGTAATGGAGAAACTTAAAAGTCCTATAAAAGAAATAGAGTCGCCTACTATCAATCACAATTTAATCACAAAACATTCAGCTGAGTTGAAATTAAAGAAAGAAGTGCAAGAACATTCATTTCCGAGATAGATGAACAACCCTTCCATTAATGCAATGCAGTTATCACACAACTTGCAATACAATTTATGGGTAATAATATTGCACATCGTTTATTGTAGGATTGAGTGCATACCAGTCATGGGCAGGAACCATCGTCCAAGAGGAAGGATTGAAAACAACCATGTCAGCCTGACAAATAGTTAATAAAAACATTACTCAGTCTTACTTGCGAGGAGAATGAATAAAACAATCTGCTGACTGTGGTCAGATAGAAGATATAACTAAATCTGGCTGAATGGGGATATAGCATAAGAAACAATATTTCTTTCCCCATGATGAGACTCATACAGTGGGAACACTTCAAAGGAGAATGAAGCAAAGAGAGAAGGGTTCTGATTTGAGAAAATAGTCCAACCTTTTTCCCGACCTCAAGTGACCCTATTTCATTATCCCAAAGTACTGATTTTGCACCATTTATTGTCGCCATTTTGAGAACAGCTTCAGCAGGGAGAGCGGTGGGATCAGTGGTTCCATTCGCATATACTTCCCGTCCTTTGTTAATAAGAGAAGCCAGGTACATCTCATCAACTGCAAGGGCGAATTCATATATGGAGTTCCAGAAAATATATTCTGAAGATGAGCATACTTCACTGCAATAATTTCTTTCAAGGAAAATTTCTACTGATCTACTGATATCAGTGGGAACGCTTTTTCATCAGTTTGTTGTACGTTATGCAGATGAACATAGAAAAGCCAACCTTCTCTATGCCTCTTATTTGGTCTCCTTAAATTTGAATGTTGGAAACAACTATACCTAGTAAATATTTTCCTTGGGGTGTGTTGGCCGAGTGTAAATGAGATACCTGTGTTTGGCAAGGTTATAAAAATTTTGAAATTTTTTTTTACAACTACTTTTTACAAACTCCAACACATTTTTCATTAAAAAAACTCCATCAAATCATTTCTCTCCATTTTTATACAAATACCAATAAAATATACACTAACCTTTTTTTAGGCATCCAAACCCAGGAAGCAAAAATTTTGAACGGAAAAATGTCTATTCCGATAATCTTCACTATTAACACAGCATTGTCAAACACGTCAAAACTGCGAGAATGAAATTGAAAAGTTGGTAATTCAAAATTTGGACAAACCAATGCTCATTCTATTATTTGTTGGAGCCCCATCCGTTCCCAAGGAGACACAAATGGAAGCATCAAGCATCTCCTTGATAGGTGCAAATCCAAGCATTCGCATTGCGAAGGCAGGGCAATGAGATACATTGACTCCAGCACTTGAAAGAAAACCAATCTGAAAAGCACATGAATAAAAAAGGATGCTTACCAAAACCACGGAATAACATAAGCACAAGACAGAATTACGGGCACGGCTGGCAGTAATTGATGAATAAGAATAACAGGTACTTGAACAGCATATATCACATGCCCCATTGCAATTGGTATGTAGCATTTTCTCCCTACAAATGAGCATGCGAAGGTTCAGAGAATACTGCAGTGCTTAATAGGATTTAAGGATCTTTCACCGAAAAGCAGGAGAACAATGGCGTATAACATCAGTTCTAATGCTCAACTTCACTAGACATTGTGTTGATGGTGAAAGTTTGTTATTCATGAAACCTTTTATGCATCTTGTTACCCAAAGTCGGAATAAGGTGTGCAGTTTCATACCATCAACGGTTACATAGAATCAGAAATGCCACAAGAAAGAAATTCAAACAATTGCAGAACAGTAGGAGCTAAAAGTGAAATATGCAATTCACCTTAGAGCTGTTGACCCAAACTGTATGAGCTGCCAGCAGATTATTTTGAAGGAACTTTATCTTCTCCAAGTATGTAACTGTGCCATGATCAACCTTCCGAGTGTGTCACAAGTTGATTCTCATAGGGTATCTCGGCAACATGCTAAACACCTGGAAAGGTTAGCCTGGTGAAACAAAATTCCTGCAGAAATTTAATATTTAAATGGAAGGAATTTGGTTTTAATTATCAAGATGAAAAAGCAAACTGGAATTTTGTTTTTCCACCTTGGAAACCTTTCACGGTAAGTCAACTTAGAGTTATTCACATCCACTTCATAGAACCTACTTCCTCCTCTACGCAACTCCCTTCTGCTGTGTACTATAAGTGAAGCAAATCAAACCTATTTTCAGACTAAGTAATCAGGCTAGACATCTTCGAAGCTTATAAGATTACAAGGATCATTCATAGTGCAGATATCTTCATATATTGTAACCCATATACAGCTATGAAAGAAAACATACACACAAGAGAACCTGGCAGAGTTCAGTACCATGTGGATTCCAGTTTGCAGTTCTCTAGTGACGTCTCTAGTTCCAAACCACACTCTGATGCGCCCATCTGCTGTATTATGGTGCTTCTTGTACAGATCCTTTTGCGACTGTGCCCTTAACATAAATAAATCAAATTGAGAACCAAAACCACAAACGGAATGCATACATAACATACTTGGCAATAGGAGGGAGAAAAACTTAATCACATGGAAAATCTGTTAAGCAGATAAACATTTGGACATCAAAATATAACATATTTGCTGCAACTACTTGATATGAGATTCTATCACAAGCGGAATCGAACCAAATCCACATAAAGCTAAAATTTCAAAAATATGTACAAACTATAAAGATGAGAAAAGACAGTAATATGATCCACCTGAATACAATCATCCGTCGTCCTGGTCGCCCACAATGCCGGCAAACCCTCACCGCAATCCATGGTTGATTGGGCCAGACAAGCGCGCAAGCCCAATAACTCCACCGCCCTCACCATTCCGGACACGTGCTGTCCCCCAGCTTCAGCAAAGCATGTCACCTGATTCAAGAAAACAGAAAACAGAAAACATCCTCTATCACAGCATTAGAAACACCAAAACCAAGACACAAAGACAGTTGGGGGAGCCTACACCGGAGTGGATGAGTTTGATACCGCACAGCAGAGTGGAAACATAGGAATCCTCCTCCGTCATGTTTGACTCGTAAGGCCAAATGCGACCGTGTAACCATGTCATCAAGTCCACGTCGTCCGCTATTCCTCTCGCAAGCTGCTGAGAGGTGTGAACGTGCGTATTGATGAATCCTAGTTATAGAGTAGCAACCAAACGCATAATCAGTAATAGAGGTTATGGACGGGGAACTAAATCCGATGTAGGAGAGGACCTGGGAGCAAGATTTGGGAGTGGAGATCGATGATTTGGTGAGCTATAGCAGAGAAATCGCGAAGAATATCGGCAGAGTGACCGATGGCTTTGATAGTATCACGTTGGATGAAGATTCCACCGTTGCGAAAGACTCGGCATTCGGGATCCATGGTGACGATCACGGCATTGTGGAGTATGATAGACGACTCGGCCTTCGTTTCCGCCATCATTGACAAGCTTTGAATATGATCAACTCTCAAAAGTGTAATTTTTTCCAATTCCGTCAGTGATATTCTTGTCCTATCTGAAAAGAGAAGGAA
This sequence comes from Myrica gale, assembly GCA_963930655.1. Taxonomy (NCBI): domain Eukaryota; kingdom Viridiplantae; phylum Streptophyta; class Magnoliopsida; order Fagales; family Myricaceae; genus Myrica; species Myrica gale. Next base: position 5,741,365 of record OZ005606.1, on the reverse strand, counting down.
ATTAGCTCGTTAATTTGGATAGCTTCAGCCTTCAGGGGCGAGATAGAGAGAGTAGTCGCAGCTTCCGCTAACGTTTTGAAGAAATCCCTGTCTTTGACCGCTGTTGCAAGAGGAAAAAGGTGTTGACATGCTTTTCCTGTTTTGTGGTGTTGCCACAGTGGCAGTAACCATGATTCGGAGGGAAACTTGTACGGTGAAATGAAAAAATAAATAAATAATCTATGTAACTTAGAATTAAAACTTTGGGAAATATATAATTACCGCAACGTATTTTATTAAAACTCACCAGATTTTAAAAAGTTTCAAATTGCTTATTAGGTTTATCATTTTTGTATAAAAACTCACTGAACTCAATACCGTTAATCTCATTTAACGAAAACTCATCACGTCCAATTATAACATGACACGTGTCACTAAATAAATAAAAATTTAAAATAAATTTAAAATTAACAAAAAAAACATTATTAATTTTTTTTAAAAAAATCGGGTAACTCCGATCCTTTCATTGTGGTCCCCCTCCGCGCCTTCGGAGGAGGAGGGTCTCCCCCTCCACCTCTGGCCGCCCATGGGTGGACCTCCTCCACCCGTCGGCATGGGTTGCATGATGGGGAGGTCCGTTAAATTATTTAGTGACACATGTCATATTGTGATTGGACGTAATGAATTTTTCGTTAAACGGAGTTAACGGGATTGAGTTCAGTGAGTTTTTATATAAAAATGATAAATCTAGTGAGCAATTTGAAACTTTTTAAAACTTGGTGAGTTTTCACAAAAGGCATTAAAACCTAGTGTGGTATTTGTATATTTCCCTAAAACTTTTTCTCTGTCTGACGTATTAGAGGTAACTGAAATTTTTTATCAAAAAAATTATCTATTATCTAAACAAAATAAAATTAAATAAAAATTTATTAATCAATTCACTAATCATCTAAATAATACTCGGCTTGGAAACGAAACTAAACAAAATAGAAGTTCAAAAATGATCAAGCAGACCAACCAATCAAGGCTGCGTTTGTCACTAAAATTTTACCCATCCCCCTCCTCAGACCTCAGATATCGCACCTGGGCGACGGGACCTCCCGTCCCGTCCACCCTTTTTCTTTGGCTCCTTCATTCCTTCCTTTGTTGCTTTTGTTGCTTTGGTTGCTTCCCGTTCCGTTGTTTCCGTTTTATTTTGCATTGTTTCGTTGTCGTTTGCTTCTTTGAGTTTTGTTCTCTTTTGTCAGGGGCATGTTTTGGGAAGGAACGAGCGCTGACCTCTTCTTTCTGGTGATCTCCAGTGGATGCGTTCTTCAAGGTCGAGTTCTAGTGTCCAGCTCTTCAATGTTGCGGGCGTCCAAATCTCACGCACACATATCTTTCAGGACTCCAGGCCATTCCTCCACCATTTTTGTCGGGAACCACCTTCACATGGTCCCCTGGTTCAGATGCTCCTTCGAGGAAGCGAAAGCATGGTGCATGTCCACCCTTTCCTTCGACGACTGGAACCGCCGCTCTTTGCGTGGGTAATCTTAGATCCGGGTGTTTGGACTCGTGTAGAATTTATGGACCTTGTGGCCTAGTTGTATGAGGATTATATGACCATTTGTATTGAGGCCTTTAAAATCATTTGTTTTATAGCCCTTTGGGCCCTAAATGCTGTTGCAATGGACGTTACACCTTTATGCTATGTAATCGGTCCCGGAGACTTGTCTGTATGCAGCCATCATGTCCTGACATGCGTGAAATGAATTTTAACTGTTGCCAAGAATCAAAAAGGGAAATAAATGCTTGGGACCCCGAAAAAAAAAAAAAACAGGGGCTGGAGTCATTTTCAGCCCCTATCGGGATGGCATCGGGATCCCATCGGGATCCCAAGCCTTTCCCAAAAAAAAAATGAAGTTTACTTCGAAGTTAAGGATCAAACAGAGTGCTTTGTCGTGAACTGACTGCACAACGAGCTTTTGCTTTGTCTTGGACTGGCTGCAGCCAGCATGATATCTTCCATTTCTCTCCACATTTTCTTTTATTTATATTTTAAGCTAAAAATGAAAAAATGGAAATTTTCGGACCGGAAGAGGATTATACATTTGGTTTGATTATGGAAGTTACACTTACAGAAAAACAAACGCGTGACCACCTTATTAATATCGACTTCAAGTTTAATAGTCGTATATATCTGTTGTATAGAAATACCCTTCACGCGCGAACGGATGCACATAAATTGTTATTGCATTCTCGGAGTTTCCTATTCTACGTAGTCAGTATAGTAAAATGATTTTTAATTTTTTTTGGCAAATTACAAATATCCCTAGAAGTATCAACCGTTTCTCATTTACCCCCTAAACTATGACTCGTTGTAATTCGTCTCCCTCAACTATTTCTTTGTTAAGATTTCATCCGTCGCACTATTTTAAGTGTTAAATTGAACGGAATCCATCGCATACGTCTCTCACGTGACAATCTTCCATCATTAAAAGACCGTTATACTCTTCTTAATATTAAAATATTGAAATGCCCCTCTAATAAAAAAACACAGAATCTGTCAGCAAACAAAATGCATTTTTCAACTTGAAAAAATAACTCTGCAACTAAAAAAACCATTTCTGCAACTTCAAAAAAGTTGTCTGCAACTAAAAAAACCATATTTGCAACTTAAATAATCTGTCACCATCTAAAATGCATTTTCAATTTAAAAAAACATGTTTGCATCTACCAAAATAGTTTTCTGCAACCAAAAATTTCAAACCTTACAATGTCTACCATTCCAATAAAAATTATAACGAGTCTTCTTACAAAGATTATAACTAGTCTTCCAACTCAAATTACAACCCTTACAAAACACAACAGAACACAAAACATGGACTCACTTCAAAAACAAAACACTACAAGGAGCAGACGTTGAGGGACCAATAGAGAACATACCACCTGAGTTGAAGATAACGAACGAAAGTTGGAGAAACACAACAAGGAGCAGAAAAAACAGGGAGAGATCTTGACCAGTTCCCCAGTTCGTGACTTCTTCGCATGCAGACCAGAAACAAGAAGGGTAATTGTCTCAATCGCCCAAGATCACAACAAATTTTTCGTGCGCAGGCTAGGAGAGTTCTTAGTGCGACTTGGATTGACCAGAAAGTGAAAATTTTGAAGGTTGAATCAAAACGGAGGAGGTGACCAGAAACTGTGCGACTTGCTGGAAGACGACATTCTATGTGAGTGTGTTTTTTAATTAGAGGGCATTACAGTCTTTTAATATTAGGAAGAGTATAACGGTCTTTTAATGAGGGGAGATGGTCACGTGAGAGGCACATGAGTCAGATTTCGTTCAATTTAACACTCAAAATCGTTATGAGAATGAAATCACAACAAAGAAATAGTTGAGGGGGCGAATTGCAACGAGTCATAATTTAGGGGGTAAATAAGACACGGGTGATAGTTCTGAGGGAGTATTTGTAATTTATCCTTTTTATATATATATATAACTAGCTAGAAAAATTCGTTGCATGATATCCTAATCTTTACCTTTGGCATCAGCGAATTTGGCCCAACTGAAAAGGCACTGGTAGGACAACGAGAACTACAATAAATATTTTGTCATTACCAAACCAACAAAAACGATTACCTAAATGCACCAACGCCCCGTATAAAACCTTGATGCCATTTTCCAAAACTTTTTAATTTACAACATCTAGTCTTTGATGCATGGCACTCTTCGCATTATCCCTTAATTATTCTACTAATTAGCTGCTTCTGTTTCCTCCGTATTATAATTAGTTATCTAAATCTGAGATAAAAACAAAAACCTCCATACACTCATACAGTCGAACCATTTTTTTCGCCGATCTCAGTTATATATATGTTCTATTATAAATAAGTATATTGAAACAGTTGAATGTGGTATAATTATGTAAGGAAAAAAAATTAGATTCATAAATTGTAGATAAATATTTTCATATCCAGTTTTACCCACATTGATCATCAGGACCACATTCACCATGCACAAAGGCATTGTTATTTTTGGTGATATCATATCAAATTAAGCTAGCTCTAGAAAAAAGAAAAAGACGAAGTCACTTTTCTTCATCTCCCATTATCGCTTGTTTTCCATACTCTTCTGGCTTGCAGCTTGCTCAAACGCCTACCTCCAATTGCTTGTTAGTCGTCGTTCTCGCTGGCCGCCCTTCTTATCCTTCTCATTCTTTTTGTTCCTCCTCCCCCTCCTCGTCCTGCTCCTCTTGGTTTTCCTCTTGTTCATTCAGCTTCGTTATCTTAACAACTTGCGCAATTTTCGTGCACTTTTTCCATAGTCGTTGGATGAGCTTTTCTGGTTCAAACACTCCGGTTACAGCTACTCGTGCTTTACCCTCCTCAACGGACTCAACAACATGTACTTCAGAAACTCCTGGAGAGATTTATAGCAACCAATGCACATTAGATCGATCGGTATTTACTCAAAGTTGATTTAGACAAATTTTTACCTGTCTTAGACGTACAGCATTTCCTGACTTCATTCAAGCAAGACGTACAATGCATGTTGAACTCTATCTCCACTGTGATCCCCTGAAACAAGAAAAAAAAAAAAACCCGACTAAAATTGAAAGCCAAAACGACGAACCAAAAAACAAAGTCTGCAGATCACTGAAATATTATATACGAGTTTCTTCCACTTCATGATCCTATCAACCTACATTTTGCTGTAATTCTTCTTGCGAGGGGCGCTTTGGACTCATCGTGTGACGGCCTACTTTTGAGTATTTCACTTGATATGTCTTTCTTTCTCTCTATTTGTATCTGGTTGCTGGATATACATACATATATATATATATAGCTTCTCACGAGAGCAACAGAACCCAAAGAACAATAAATGACAACAAAATGCATGCACTTGCTAGCATTAAACTCGAGGGAAAAATACAGGTGGAATTGATGGTAAGATATTATCATGATTCATGCGTATCGATGGTGTGTACCCATGTAATTAAGTACCTCTACGTGCTCCATATGTGGTAAAGCACTACTGCACAATGCATCACCTTAATTTCTAGGTAATTAAGCACAATAAGTTCCTATGCAGCTGCAGGAGTACTTATGGCTGATCATTCCAAAGAAGGAAAGGGATAAAAATATGATCTACTTGATCATGATGATTATCGAAATTAAATCCCTCCAAAATATTTGTTTTTTACTATTATAAATTTAAATATAAAAACTGGAAAGCAACTTTGAGAGAAGAATAATGGACAACGGATACAACTGTACTGTCATAGCCATTAATGTGATAGATTTGATTGTAATTAATACAGTGAATCTGATAAGTATCCTCTATAATTTTTTATTCAAATTGCGCTACAATTATGTTATGAAGCAAATTGGGCTGGCGGAAAGTTGTCGATCCAAATGTAAAATTGAATTGGATTTAGCCCATCACCTGAGGTTGACTGCAAGTCGGGCGTAAGCCGAGATGCACACCAAGCTGATAGCGGTTGTATAAAGCCCAGTCCAGCTCTCACAATGTTTCGTTGACCAGCTTTTAGCCCAAACCTTTGTTTTTTTTGGATAAGTAAGAAAAAAAAACCGCAAAACTATAGATTTCGTTGAAAAACTTATTTGATTTTCTCACATTATATTTATCCCTAAAAAGAATTGGATCACCGCTTAGCCCAAAACTAGCACATAGCGGTAGCTGACCGCGTGTGGAACGTAGGTTTCCCCACGTGTAGCTTTCGCCAACGTGTCACCCGCTCTTTGTTACACACAAATCCTCTCCATGACCCTTTGTTCGTCATCTCCTGGTTCCCACGTACCTTATTTGTAAATGAATAATTTGATTTCCCACCCCAGGCAGCATCAGTAAGGTCTGTTCCCCTTTGCATTTCTTTCCCTTTAAGGTTCTTCGATTCTTTGGTTGTAACGTCTAGTTTGTTTGACGTTGGTGCTATTATGAGGATACAACTTTCCTGTTTGTTGTTTCTTTCTGATAGCCAAATTAATGGTCAAATTCGTATTTATATTGCCGTTTGTTTTAATTTGCAGTCGCTAAGTATATATGTTGCTGCTTGATTATAATCAATTAGCATGATGTAGCTTTTTCGTGAAAGCGATAGTAAGTAATGTTAGCAGCTCTTGATTGGCTCGCCTCCTTTTGTACTAGATGCCGATACACCGGGGTGGAATTTATCTCTGGAAACATTTCACTTTTAAGGCAGTGACTTGTAGTTTGAGTCTATAAACGGAACTCTGTTGTCTCTTTATTGAGAGGAGTACCTTTCTGTACAATTTCTTCTCAACCCTTGGCTCTGGCTGACTAGATCTGGATTTTCTTTCTCATTTTGATGTATTTGGGTTGTTTTTGTTATGTGTTTTTTGGTGACCGTGCTCACCTTGAAAGAGTGATTTGCAATCCTTGTTCCCTATCCTCCATATGCTATGGTGAATGGTTTGACATTCTTGTTTCGTGCTATTTCCTTTGAAGCATTAATTTCAAGTTTTGCTTATTCTTTCCCTTTTCAGGTTTCGTAACATGGAGAAGATTTGAATCTCAAAAAGAAGCCAACCCAATCAAGCGAAACGTAGATACAATTAGCGGAGGAGGGAATGTCGGGTATAACTCTAGTCTCTAGCTGTGGCTCCTCGAACGGACCCTGATGAAGCCAGCACTGCAGCCACGAAACCACCGCAACAAAAGCCCTCCCATCACCACCAACAGCAGCAACAGACTGTGATGGGTGGTCTAATGGGATCACTGCGTGTAATAGAACTCCAACTCGTAGCATTTATCATGGTTTTCTCGGCCAGTGGTCTAGTCCCACTCCTCGATCTAGTCTTCCCTGCCTTCACCTCCGTCTATCTTCTAGCCCTGGCTCGCTGGGCCTTCCCTTCCCATGGTAGGGCCAGCTCCGGCCCGTCACAGGAAATATTCGTGGGAAGAAAATTGTTTAGGATCTACGTGATTTTGGGAACCTCAATAGGGCTATTCTTGCCTTTGGCATTCGTGTTGGGTGGGTTCGCCAGGCGAGATGAGCATGGAGTCCGGTCAGCCACACCTCACTTGTTCTTACTCTCTTTCCAGATCCTGACTGAAAACATAATCAGTGGGCTATCTTTATTCTCCCCGCCCGTGAGGGCATTCGTACCATTGCTCTATACTGTACAGAGAATCTTTGTTATCATTGACTGGGTTAACGACGTGTGGGTTGAGAAAAAACTGCCTCCCGATGCACAATTCAAGGTAATTCGCAACCAGGTCATTCATGCCTTTGGCAACAACCTCAAATAAGTCGTCTGTTGTGTGTTAATAATCTGAATAGATTTTGGGTTTGGTGCAGGACATTGCTTGGATATGGTTTGGGAGGATCCTTGCAGTTGCCAATCTAGTGTACTTCTCGATCAATCTGTTTGTATTTTTGATCCCAGTATTCCTTCCGAGGGCCTTTGAGAAGTATTTCAAGGAGCGGGATGAGATTCAGGCCAAGACTGCGGAGGATAAGCGTTCTGCAGCCATTAACCAATCCCAACCAACAGAGAAGAAGACTGACTAGTTCTTTCACTTTTGTGTTCTCACCTAGATAGTTTTGGAGCTTCCACTTTATTGCCTTAATTGATAGTTAGAGATCAAGAGAGAGATGTTTGGCTAAGTACTTTGGCGTCTGTAATTTCCACGTCCCGAGTGTTAATGCCTTTCTGATCAATGCAGAATCAGTATTCCTTTTCTATTGCGTTGATTATTGTAGACAAGAGTTAATTCTGTAGCCCGAGGATATTTCTCCAACTCTTGTGCTAATAATAACATTAAAGTATAAATGTTACTTCGCAATGAATGAGATCTTTGATGAAAATTATATGGCAATATGGAGATAGAAGTAGACTTTATTATAAGATTACAAGATTTATATGGTCTGAAAATAGTCAGCATTAAATGGAGTATACCTCGGTCTACAAGAAATTGCAGAGATTTTTAATACTTTTGTCAGATTTTAATCCTTCCTCTCGATGTAGTTCTCAATAACTGCAGCGGAGAAAGTAAAAACCTACTATGAAGTTGAAGCGTCATTTACTACGAACCTTTCGCAGTAGATATTTCACATTATTACAACTGGGAAATGGCAGTCTTTTGTTACAAACAACCATACAATGACCCTCCATCTTTGCCATTTTTAAATGTCAAAGCACATAAGAAAGATTTCATGTCAAAACGCTACCGACACCAGCGCCCATCATAATCTGGTTTTTCAAGAAGGATAACTTTATGGGAAAGGTACGCATGAGGGTACGGATAAGGCTATAAAAAGCAAAATTTGTAGAGTTTTTGATTCATACCCATACCCACCTAATTGCCAAGAGATATGCATTAATACTTACATTAAGGTAAAGGATAATCGATTATTATTAACTTAGCGCGCATTTGACTATTACCCAAAAAATTAAGAAGATGCATTCAGAAAGAAGAACTTTCGTAATCTGTGTAGAACGGAAATTGGGACTGGGAGTCTGGGACGGATGGCGTTTTAACCTACCAAGAAGTGACATGATACCCAATAGTTGTTGGTTCGACGACAGATCAGGACAAGCTTCAATTGGAAGAGCTGGACCTGGAGGGGGTTCTACGTACGTTCAACGAAATCTTCAACGTTTTTTTGAGGAAAGTGATGATCCAGCAAATTATGTCCCTGTAGACTTGCAGGGAAGAAAACGACATGACGTTTCATAATTAAAAATAAATTCGTTTTGTTTTAAAGAGAGCCTGTTCATAATCTTTATGTAATGAACTTTTGTGTTTGAGTGTTAAAATTTTAGGGTATCGAATTCGGTGAAAAACTGAAGAGAGAGATAATTTTTTAATATTTATTATAGTGAAAAGTAATAATGTGACGGGAAGAGAAATATTATATTATAATTTTTTATTACGTTAAAATTTTAGAAAAGGTAAAATTTTTGTAATCAAACATAGTTTTAGGCTCTGTTTGAGTAACAAAATTTTAGCCACCTAAATTTTATCATCGTTACAAAATACTCTCCATCCTCACTTTTTCACAAATTTTTTCATTTTTTACCAACTTTTTTTACTCTCTTCACTTTTTCATCCATCTCAATTCCTAAAATTTTATTTCCGTCCAAATATAATCTTAGACTGTCACTTTCATAATTGGCATTTAATTGTGGGCTGGCGAGTGGCAACCACAGAATCTTATGTTGTTACAATCTGACATAAGAGGTTCGAATTAGCTAAATTTTGGAGACAAAATTTTTATAAAGAAAAGAGATTGTAATATAAAAATAATATTAATATTAATAATAACTAAAACAAAGAGTTTAAGTGCAGTTAGGCTGTGACTTTCTTTTTAAGTGTGATACCTCTTATAAGGAGACTGTTGGGAGAGCAGAAAAAAAAAAAAAGGAGACTGTTGGGAGCCAAAATTTTAGTTTTAACAAAACAATTTTTTATTTTTTACTTTAAATAAATAAATTTCATTCACTCTATTTTTTTACTTTTTTTCAAAAGGGTAACTCTCAAATATTGCCTAACGAAATGCCATGAAAAACAGTATTTATTTGTAAATAGCAAAACAGAACAATTTTCTCGTAGAACAATGTTTTCGTCATAGGTCCCGTCTTCGAGGCCTTTTAGACACCTCAAAATTGACACCGCTTACCCCGTCCCGTCCCGTGCTTTTGGTCGGTTGTCTTAATCCATGATGTGCCCGGAAATGACATTTTTATTTTTTTTAGGTTGGAAATGTCATTTTTAGCTTTCAAAGGCCAATGGGATTCCCAGAACCGTACTTCTCCTCTCCGCGCCCTTCTCTGTCCGAGAGTGAGAAAAAGGAACATAAAAAAGATTGTACTGTCTGTGCGGTGCTGAACAGTGAAGCGCAGAGCCGCAGAACACTCGCCATAGGCCAGTAGACCTTGGTCCCTTCTCACCTGAGAAGGTGGCGAACCCCACGCGCCCCAAAACAGATACATAAAATTTGTGCAGCTCCTGATATCTCATAATATATCTTCGCAAAATATAATTAGCGTACGTAAGTGGTTTTATTTTGTAAAAAGTATGGTTGTGTTTGTGTTGTAATATTTTTGGTATGAGAATATGTGTTGGTATTGAGTTTAGTGAAAAGGTGAAGAGAGAGGTAATTTTTTATATTTTTTGTAATTTTTTATATTTTTTTATGGGAGAGAGATTATATTGGAGTATTTTATTAGGAGAGAGATAAAATTTTGGGGAAAGTTTTGATAGTAATTTCCTTTTCCGTCTTTATTATTGGTGAAATATGTAATTTAGTCATTAAATTTACAGCACGTTTACGATTTAATCACTAGATTTCATTTTTTTACTAAATAGTCACTCATAATATATAATTGTAACGATCTAGTCTTTCCGTCAAAACCTTTGTTAAATTTTTAACCGGAATAGCGGTCGACCGATTTGTTTATTGTTGCGGCAACGGTAAATTGTAGCGTTCGACCACTACATGAAGAGGTCGAACGTATCATATAGCTGTCGACCGCATTCTATTCCGTTAAAAATTAACGAATATTTGGCAGAAAGACCAAATCGTCACAACTATGTATTCTCAGTGACCATATAGTAAAAAAATGAAACTTAGAAACTAAATCGTAAACGTGCTGTAAACCTAGTGACCAAATTGCATATTTCCCTTATTGTTATAAGGAAATGTTTGGAAGCTCCAAAATTTGGACTCCAATAAAGTAATAATATAAAATTTTCTTTATTAATTTTTAATCCAAATAAATATAACAAAATTATTCAAATAATCTATTTTCACTTTTCACCAATTTTAGAAACTATGGTATCCAAATTTTTTTGGAGGGGTCAATGTAAAAAACCAAAAAAAAAAGCGAAGTGGAAATTAAATTAGTCTCCATAACTTTGTTACTTCTATGTGGCATCTTTTTTATTTCTTTTTATTTAAATGGACAGATCTACATGAGAATGCACTAATCTAATAATAAGCACACGAACAAATCTTAAATACTTAAATTAACTTTTAACTCAAATATCAATAGAAATCACGAGCATATGCTTCGGTGAATCAAAGTTAACCATCTCTTTTATCTTGGCAAAATTTGAGGAGATTGCTATAAAGCGCGACCTTTAGTATTCAAAGTTCTTCTCAAATTTATTAAATATTTTAGCCATAAAGTTACGTGGAGTTGCATATAGTACATGCATTGCTTACTAAAAAAACAACTAATATATGATTGCCCAAACGTAATCTTGAAATAAATTTAATTTGGAATTATCAATTATTTGACACATGGACAAAAAACAGCTGAACGCGATCTTCCAAGTTTTGTTTGGGGAAGATGAATCTTATTAGAAATTTAGCTATTGTAATATATATATTTTTTAACATGGTCAAAGGCATAAGATGCCATTTACTTAGAAAATAGGAAAAAATGTGATGAAGTTTTGACACTTGTAATTCTTGAAAGTCTTTTCCTTAAAAAAATATATATATACACGTGTGATTCATGTCTTTTCATTGTAGGAAGCATTTTGAATTTTTTTTTTTAAATTAGGGAAATTTACATTTTAGTCTCTAGATCTAAACACCACCACTTAAAGACATTCAAGTAAGACAGAGACCAGCTGAACAATAATTTGAGTGCTAAAAGTTAACTTAATTTAAATGAAAATTCACTTTTTAGTTTTTAAGTTTTGAACACTTTTTTATTTTAGTCATTTACTTTCAACTTTCAAATTTTTAGTACTTGAGTTTTTTTTTTTTTTTTTACGAAATGGTCATTCTGTCAATCTGTCGTCCATATGTTTAACGGCACATGAAGCGGTCAACCGGGTATATGTGTTGAAAGTGAGCGGTCGATCGCTACATGAAGCGGTCGAACTCTTAATATAGCGGTTGACCGGTTTAAATTTGTTGACGTGTTAGAGAGCTCCATGAATTATATGGACGACGGACCGATGGAATGACCTTTTGTCAAATAAATAAAACTTAAAGACTAAAATTTTGAAAATAAAAAGTGAAGAACTAAAATAAAAAAATTTCTAAAATTTAAAGACTAAAAATGAATTTTCATTTAAATTAAGTTTTTTTTTCCAGATCATTTAAATTAAGTTAACTTTTAACACTCAGCATCGGCCTTCCATATCTTACAACCCACCTCACTGTGGCAAACACGCACCAATAGCAGAGCGTGACTGTTGTGCTCTGTAAGGAACGGTGACCTCTACGTACGCTTCTGCCTTGTCTATCAATCTTAATAAAGAACCCTATCACTGTTCCTCTCTCTCTCTCTCTCTCTCTCTTTCTCCCTCCCTCCCTCCCTCTATCACCCACCCCCAAAGTCACTCTAAAAATCATTTCTTTGTTGTACATTCAAAAACCATCGAAACAGCTTAGAAAAAAAAAATCGAAACCTCTACTTTCATCGCAAGCAAAGCAGAGATGAAGATAAAGAAAGGTAAAGTATATCCATCTCCGTCCTCCTCCTCGTCGTCATCAGCATCTTCTTCTGCGATTCCCTGCCCGTCCGATGGGGATTTTTTCACGGTGTTGAAGCTCCTTCCTGCGGCGATTCTAGCGCTAGCCTCCGTCCTCTCCCTGGAGGACCGCGAAGTTCTGGCGTATATGATTACCCGCTCCATGAAGCCTACAACAGCGTCTCCGATAACCCATGATTCAAAAAAAAAAACGACCAATAAATCTCCAAACAACTGCGGCAAGAACGGCAACCACACCCACAAGCCACCTATGTTCGACTGCGACTGCTTTGACTGCTACACAAGCTATTGGTTCAGGTGGGACTCCTCCCCAAACCGCGAGCTCATCCACCAGGCCATCGAGGCCTTCGAGGACCACCTGGCCCACGGCGAGCAGTCGAAAAAGGTCAACGGCAGAGGCAAGCGGAGGGAGAAACCGAGCCACCGCGCGGCGACTGAAAAGCCTGTTGATGTTTTGGGTGCTTCGGTGCCACTTGAGATTGAGGAAAGCTGTGATATTTCATTGACATCACCTCTAAACGACAAGGAGTCGGTGAGTTCGACAGCCAAGGCTGATGGGGTGTTGGAAAGAAATGCCAATGACAAAAATAAAGAGTTAGAGGTGGCGGTTGAAGAGTTTGAAGAAGAGAACGACGAGGAGGAGGCTGCTGCGGATCTGCCGACAATGGTGGCGGCGAGCAGCAACCACCACCACAAAGGTTTGGCCAGGAAGGTACTGCCGGACGTGTTGGGTTTATTCAATTCACGTTTGTGGAACCTTTGGAGTCCGAATGCGTAGGTCAAAATTTCAATGTTCTTTTCTTTTCTCTGTCTTCGGGGTTAATTTCTATTCTGGTTCAAGTTCTCGAGCCCCCAAAAGAAAAAAAAAGGGGACAACTATTTTTCATGTTGGGTTCTATGCGTATTCGAATATATTACTCTCCATCTCAATGAATCTCTCTTTCCCCGTTATGTTTTTCTAAGCGCCTTTCCTTTCACCATGTTTTGAGCTTTTTAAGGTTCTCTCTTTTGTGTTGGCTCACATTGCTTGGACTAGAGTTAAGTTACTGGTAGGCAGTGTCATTTTCTCGGCAGTGAGATTGGAAAAGGATTTATATATTTATATTATTAAATTTTGCTTGGGAACTAAGCTTTTTGTGATTTGGTGAAGATAATTTCAGAGGTGGGCCTTATCCTTGAGACTTAATGTAGCTAGTGGATACTAATCTATTAAGTTTAAAGTGAGATATTATATGGTATGTTTTGCTTTAATTTATTCGGTTCCCTTTTCTCAATGTCAATGACTCAATGGGATGCGGTTTTCCATCCTTTCTTTTGATTCCATTTGGCCGGAATGCTTAAGAGTAATAATGTGCTCGTCTTTAGTTTATAGTTTTTCCCAAGACCACTAATTTATGTGAGGAACACTGCATTTCTGCGACTTTTAGGGGGTAATGCCCTAATCATTGGACGTTGTCCGATAAAGCTCAAAGAAAGAAAACCCATGCCGGACAAAAACCCAAAAGTGCCCATCCTGATACAGAAACTTTATTACTGTTTCTACTCCATGAACAGCAAAACTAGGGTGCCTGGAATATGGGGTTTTCTTTGAAGTTCTTCAGTAATCTGAAACTGGTAAATATTGAGGTATGGACCACTGGGTAATGTGAGTTAATATAGGCTCATATTGGGGTGATCTGATATGCCTTATCTCCTAGGGGTTGTACTGGAGTCAAGTTTCATTTATCACTGCAATAATGTGATATTGGGGTCCCATAAGAATTTACTTGGTACTCTGTCTGGGTCCAGTGGATAAGAATTTCAAATTTTTTTAGCGGTCTCTAGTCCAACCATTATGCTGCTTTAAAGTTTGTTTTTCTGAAGAGAGAAAAGAAAAGAACAAAAAAAACTTTTGGGGATGAGTTCTCCAGTTGTAGTGATTCTTCTGGAATGGGTAAGACTTTTTAAGAGAAAGACAAATGTTCTTGCAACTTTAAGTGGTCGCCTTTGATAATGCAGTACTTGGTAATGGTTGCCAACTAAACTTATCGCCCGCACATTCAGGCAAAATTAGAGAAATGGGCCTTGACGGATTGCAATGTCTTAATCTTATCGTTATGGACAAATTTCGGAGAGCTAACGCAGGTCTATAGCCTCCGTCAATTTCACTTAAGTAGATTAATGATAAGTAGATTCTAGTATAATTTTTTTCTGGGAATCGAACTTGAGACCACACTGACTACTTATTCATATGGTCTCGATTCGTCCTAACTACTACTGAGACAACCCGGTGATGTGTAAGAATCTCCGTTTAAAGCCATTTGGGAATTACTCTCTTGTTTTCTACAAGTCGTACAAAAAAAACCCCTCAAATCCTAAAAACCTTATATATATACACGAAAAAGTATGCCTAGAATAATCTTCTCAACTCCCATGATTGAAAGGCACTCCATCGACCCATTCTCATTTGGGGATTAGGGAAAACTGCCGAAAAGCCTTATCCATGGAACAGAGTGAGTCGCTTTGTGAAATTGTGAGTCCGGAAACAAACGCAAACATGGAATTCCTGGAGATCTAAACTTGTCTCGTTTCATTTTGTTTGCACCGGAACAGACAAGCAATCAAGGCCATCGCCCCCATCAGGTTCAGGTATACAGTGAGTGGTCAGCATGACCACCACTGGCACCTCCTACCCAGTGATGGCTGGACCGCTATCACATTGGGTCCGTCCGAAGGATAATCTGATGACTCTTTTGGAATGTTGAAAATTGAAATCATTACATTTGGTGCCACTTCCTCAACCCCGTTTTTTTCCTGCTGAAAGACAGCCCAAAACGGTTTAAGATGCTGCTTAATTATTGAACTAATCTCCTTAATTTGCTATGACATCTGTAGTCCAAACACTATATACGTGATATAGCAGCGGAAGTAGAGGCTCAAGTAAAGCGGGAAAAGGTCCTAACGCTGAGCTGGACCTTTGGGCCAGATGTAACTCCCAAACCTAGCTCAAAGTTGAAGGTTGGGCTGGGTATGCAGATACAGCCGAAGGAGCCCATGTACTCTGAAGTAATATATAATCTGATTCCGACCCAACACGGGAAAAGGGATAAAGGATCGTGAAAGGGTGGCCCCACTTACCCATGAAGTCAATTAAAGAATGATGTCTCTTGTCGGGTCCATTCATCGTCATGTTCGTATTTTAGTATCATGTCTGCTTCCAAAGAGAGGCTGGCACAAGCACTCACCTGGACCCACACTTGTAGCACATCCTCATAATTTATGACTCTTTTCTTTCTGAATTAGAACATTCAATTTACAAATAAATTGAAGAAGATCCCCACCTATATTTCGCACTAATTTGATCCAAGTTAGGAAGTTCTTGACCCACCATAAATAAACCCTGTCCTAGCTCCATACAAATCCCGTTGTTTTCCGTTCTCAAGTACACCCTTTTACTACGCAGGCTGCATCTTTTAAATTTCCTACTCCATTTTCCTCCGAGACAGCTTCTAAGATCAGGCCCAAACCAATAAATTCTATCCCGTTCTCAAGTTGTTACCACGATATGCGGCTCAATTTAACTTAATTATCTTTTCTAAAACAAAATAAAAATGTGCAGAAGAATGTTGAGAGAAGAGAGAGAAGCACAAGATTAAGTAGATGGTTTATTCTCACCCTCCTCCATCATGCGTACAACCCTGAGAAGTGAGAAGCAATATTCCACATTGAACTGCTACCGTGCAAATATAAGTGAATTCATGTGGTCGATGAATTATCGTACTACTAAATGACAATAATACTTTGGTACTCTGAACAAATGTCTACCTCCTCATGTCTTGCTTAATCTTATCAACCACGGAAATAAAATACGAATCAATCACGCATGTAGTCCATGTGGTTCTGACAGTAGCACAATGATGAGTGTTGAAATCAGTGCTCTTTTAAGCTTCTTCTCGTTATCTCAAGCTCTTAAATTTCATGCAATTGAATAGTTGAAGAGAAGAAAAAGAATGATTGAAATCGAATAAGCAGCTTTTGCTACATTCCTCAATAAACGTCTGGGTACTTGAATACAGTAAGAAAATATTAAAGAATCAAACGATTATCGTCAATAAGTGGCAGAACAACTCGATAAAGTACCCATTCCGGCCGCTTTTAACGGTATTTTCACGGCGACTTTGGTGACTAGATTCTTGCTTTTCTAGAGGTTTTTGAAGACCCTTTACGGGAACGACTTCTATATCGCCTGGAGAAGCTTGCTGCCCCGGCCAATTTGCGACGGGACGGCGCGTGTGATCTCACGTGCTGCCAAATGCATGCATGGATTTCACGCGCCCGTCCTTTTCTCTTCATTTTGTAGCCGCAGGTGGCCCTCTCCGGTATGCACGCGTCAGGTGGTTGGCATCTGAATGTCTAGGCGCTCCTCGTGGTCATCTCCGATGACTAGTCGGGTGGCGCGTGTTGGTCCACGCGCGTGTGGATCTCACGCACCTCCCCATTTTCTGATCTGGCCAGTCTCTCACTTTGTTGGTCCTGTCACCCTATTCAGCCAACGACTTTACTTTTTCACTTGTCATCTCAGCTTGGTGCCCTCTGTGGGCTTTTCACCCTTTATGAGTCTCTACTCGCCCTTTTGGGCTTGAGCTTGTAAGGTCGTTTGACCCCTTTGCTCGTTGGCCCATCGCCTCTCTAGAGGGTCCGACACGCCCCTTAGAGCATGTACTTGAAGTTTTCAAACCTCCTTGATTTTAATGAAAGCTTGATGTCTTGATTAAAAAAAAACTCGATAAAGAAGCATGTAAGATATCCAGAAGATTAGGGGTGTCCAAAATCCGGTCCGGTCCGGTTTGGCCGGCCAAACCGGAAGTTTTTGAAAGTATATAAACCGGACCGGACCGGACCGGTTATATGACCGGTCCGGTCCGGTCCGGTCTCCGGTTTATCCGGTCCGGTCTGGGCTGGTTTGGGCCATGCTATTTTGGGCCGGTTTTGGGTTGGACCATGTCATTTTGGGCCGGTTTTAGGGTTGGGCCTTGCCATTTTGGGCCAAATTCCGGTTTGGGCCGGTTTGGAGAGGTATACTCCGGTCCGGTCCCCGGTTTCATGAGGGTAACCCGGAACCGGACCGGAATACACCGGTTTACCGGTCCGATCAACCCGGTTGAAAAAAGTCAACCGGTTTGGGTCAAAACCGGTCCGGCCGATTTTTTGGACAGGCCTACAGAAGATCATCCAGTGCCATAGCAATTCCCTTATGTTCAAGCTAGAAAGCTCTTCCCCGATCGAACATGTTAAAGCTTTAGTTATGGTTGGGTCCAAATTCCGGAGAACGAAAATTAGATAGCAAATGGATATTAGAACAGGACCTGGTTTGGAGCCATTGTTTTCCGAGTGGTGCCTGAATCAAGCGTTTTTTTTATTGAAGTCGTGTTATTACATTGAAGTAGCTGAGTAGGTGTGATCTTCTTATCAAGGATGGCTGTCACCTTTGTCTCTAAGCGTATAACTCTTTCCTCTGTCGCTGTACTATTTATAAATATGCTCTGTGGGACACACTTATAAGTTCTCAAGGCCAACAGGCAACAGCCCTGTTTCCAGGTGGACTTTTCAGAGAGAGAGCTCTGTTGTGATGATAATAATGGTGCCGGAGAATATTGAGCATGAAATGGTTAACAAAACACAGCTGAAAGAAGCTCGAATACAGAAAGTACATACTACTAGACGTTCTCCCATTTCAAACCAACTTTGGGTAGATCCACTATAAAAGTATGATTTTGATTCTAACACCAGTTCCTGTTCCTGAAAAGCTTGTTAATTTTAATTCACGAGAGGTTGGAGAAACCCTTTAATGTCACTTGTGATCTGTATTGGAATCGCTATGCGCTATTCACTCCAACTACAAACCTACGATGTCAGCACAACTAGCTGGAAAAAGCAACAGTTGGACAAGCAATAGCTTAAAAGTTTGGAGCAAGACCTGCACGGTACACGAGATTCAACCAGCAGCTGGTCTTCTGCAACAAGGTTGAGTATCCGTAGACCGTATTCCAGGATGTTCAAGGGCCTTAAAAAAACCATGCAAATTCACCTTAACTATTCAAACAGATAGTTTTAATAAAGATAATCACGGCCGATTGTGGTTAATCAAATAGGGCACTTTCAGTCGAAAGTACATTGGTGGACCTACTGGAAAGCATAGGGCAAACAACTTTAGTGTCCCAAATGGGGAAAGATCTACTTCATTGTCGTTTTATCTGTGATTTCATATGGGTCCGGCAACCTATTCTCTACAGTCCCCACAATTCAATATCGGAGACTCCTACCAAATGCCCAATAAAATAATAATTACTTACCATGCAAAAAGTACGAGCTAGTGCACAAATATGGTAAAGTGGAAAGCCTGGTTGCATACATTGGGATTTTGAGAAAAAAAGGAAATCATTACCCCCAACAACAAACCTCACACATGAACATTTGTGCCTTACTATGTCAGAATCGCCACCTTGGGACCCTCCCGGAGGAGGAGGGGGGGGAGAGGGTGTCCAGGACCCACTCTCCATTTGGCCACTTTAATTTTATCTTGACAAAGCATGCCCGACAGGAATTTGTTACCATCTAAGTGTTTCTGTCTAACCACCCCTTGCTCGAACCATTGGAGAGTCGTAGTTCATTAACAAGCATACACCTATCTCTAGAGAGAAGATATTCCTCGTCATCTCACAAGTAACGTGATCAAAAACCTCAAGTTTTCTGAAAAGATGAAGGTAGAGTTCATTCTCTTTCGATTCTTGGGGGAACAAACAGTTCAATATTCTATAAGTTGATCGTGCATGTCTTCTTGCAGATACTGGGTTGGATGCATCGCAAGTTCCGCCAAAATAGCAGCGAACCATTCAAGGATTTTGTCATCGGTAAGATCTGTTCTGTGTCAGATATTTTCTTGCTAACATTAAAGATATAAACTGAGTGTCATTTGATGAGTAATTGAGAAGAAAGAAGATAAACATCTTCCTGGACGTTTAAATTACGCAAGCGAGAGCCAACAAACCATAAGCGCATAGCTAAACATGGTTGTGTAGCTAAGCCTGTAAATTTCAGTAAAGGGTTAAGGGCTAAGATAAGTCTTAAGTTCTGGTGGTTTAGAAACCTAATCGTTAGTATTGGGATCAGTGATATGCACTACCTTTGGAAGAAATCAGGGGAACAATATAGACTTCCCCTACATAGTAGCATAAGTATTTCAGAAAAGTCCTATGTACATGCATGCCTTTATGTCGGGAACGCAGTCCCAAAAGAACCCAAGGCAACCATCATAGATAGTAGATACAGATACTAGGATCCGAAGAATCAATATTGTGTATAATGAGGAGATACCCAAATAAATCAGGATAAAAAAACAAACATCCAAGCGAAGTTCCTGTCAAGATGCAGCAGCAGAGTCCTTTTTCCGAGTTAAACTCGCGCCATCAGACAAGTTCCTTCAAAATTTCTCGTGTCATGTTATTCTTGTGCTTGTCTTTCAGGGCAGCCATCGGTTGACGACCAAGAGTACCACCAAAAGCCAAACTATGGCCCTAGACCCCTCAAACAAGGTCCAAAAGACCACCACCTCCTGAAGTCTTTCGCCGGTCTAGAAGGAGAAGATTACGAAGAAGAATCATCTGCTGCAATGTCTGAGCTCTTTCATGGCTTTCTTGCTATTGGTACCCTTGGTACAGAGCAAGTCATGACTGAACTTTCGACACCAAAATTTTCCATCTCGGTGGAGAATATAACTGAAAACGAAACAGAAGTTACGGAGAACGATCTGAAGCTCATCAATGAAGAGTTGGAAAAGGTGCTGGGAGCTGAAGTTAAGGACGATGGCTGCAATTTTTCATCTGGGAGAAACAGTCACGTTAGCACGGGAAGAAGTAGTCATGGTAGCACCATTACACTTACTGGCAAGCCAATAGAAGGCCCTGACATCAATGGGAATGGAACTACAGTCTGCCCACTTCAAGGATATCTTTTTGGGTCAGCAATCGAATTGTCAGAAAAAACAAATGTAGCAAAGAAGGAATACCGGACATCTCTCGGTGAGCTGTTTCAGATGAGTAAAATGGCAGAGGAAAATTCTGGAACGAAGGGTGGCACGGAGGAAAGGCAATCAGAAAAGGAAGCAGCTGATAAGTCTGCCATGCACCTTGTGAAAAAGCTGCTGAAGAAAAAAATGCTACATGCTCCTCGTAGCACTACAGAAGCTACTGGTGGAACTCTTGATTCTGCTTCAGCAGAAACAAAACTGCAGAAGGTACATCTATTGAGCAATTTCATTTCTCCAATGAATGACTTATCCAGGAAAAAAAAAACAGCACTCTTTCCTGACTTTGTAGTTCCAGAAACAGTATAAAGAGATCTGTTATCTGAGTTAAGCTATTTGATAGTTTGTGAATATCTCAACAAAAATCATCCCTTGGCATGAATGTCGACAGATTTATGGTGCCCATGACATTCATGCTATGTCCATAGGTTCAAGAAAGGCGGTGGATCAACTTCTTATCCCCTGATTTCTTTTCAGCCTTTTCCTCGTTTGGTTGTATTAGTTACAGTGTCTACTGTGTCCAAATGTTCCACTTAAACAAAGTGTGCATGCCAATTTCCTAGTCATGAGCTTTTGGTCGAGTTCCTTATCAGATATTGTGTGGTTTGTAGATCCTACAAATGTTCCACAGGAAAGTTCATCCTGAAAACTCAACGGTAACACAACAAAAGTCCAGTAAGCACCAAAAAGCTGAAAACAAGAAGAAAATAATCTATAAGGGGGATCACAACCATGGAGATCAAGATCAGGTGCCTCCAGATGAGGAAATAATGTCATATCCTAAAAGATCCCTTTCAAAGGAGAGCATACGACGCTACAAGAACCAATCTACCCCGCTGCAGTTCACACTTAGTAGCAGCGATTCCAATGGGAATAGGGAGCACTGGATCAAAACAGATGCAGACTGTAAGTAACCGATCCATCCTTCATAAGTTTGTGGTCATCATAAAAAGAACCTCATGTGTTTACAGAAATTCTCTACGTACCTGGGCCAAACTTTTGTTCTCTAAATTCCAGGACCACAACCTCCCCCATCGACCTAATAATGTCGTATCCCATACTTGTACAGTTGTACTCCTCAAACGACACAGCAGAAAAAGTGGGAACTAATCCTATTCTCTTAAATTTTTGACGACTACATTAAACAACCGGTTTCTCTCATTCTACTGCATTAGGCCACAAAATGATTTCTTTCAGGCAAGATATCTAGGCACAAGCCTAGTAGTTGGTTGTTCTGGCACTTGTTTCTGATAACCATCGTAATTTCAGTTCTTTGGTGGTATTGCAGACCTAGTGCTGGAGCTCTAAGAAGCAGATCAAGCAGCAATGGAGTCATGGTTTGACACCCCTGAGCTGTTGGCAGTGATATCGTGTTTGTAAGAATAGCATACAACTTCTTATGCTATAAATTTATAACGAGCCTGGGTTGAACAAATAAATAAAAAGAGAGAGTACTCCTCTTACAAACCTATCTGTGAGAGTTAAATGTAAGCTGTACCCATTTAAATGGTGTTTGGCTTATTATGTCACCTGAATTCTAGGTAAAAGCTTGATGATGGGTCGCAACTTTTATTTGATACTCCTAGATTTCATGATTATCCTCTTTTTGCTGTAAGTTCTGTGTTTGAAGCAGTGTATCCATCTGTATTTTATCTTTATAGCTCTCCATATTGGTAGAATTTGTAGATTTACTTCTAAAACTAGAATCAACCCGACCCAAACTGCGACTCAAGGCCTGTAAAAGGCAACCAGAGAGGAGCTCGAGATAGAGAACGTAGATCAATTAGACCCACCCGGAATCACAAGCTAACCCAAGCTCAAATCGACCCCAATAATTTTTGTTCCAACTGGATTGTATTTTTGGGTTGGGTTGAAGTAAGGCTGCAGGTTGAAAAGCTGGTTTGAGCCTAGACTGAGCTATAACCCAGACCAAGCAGCCCAAGGTTCAGCGCATACCGGCGATAAGAGTCAAGTAGGCTCTTTATGTGCAGGATAGAAGCGAGCCCATGCCCCAACTTATGGAAAAGCTTCACTAACCAATATCCTAAAATGGTTAAAACACAGGGTAAGGCAAATCATTATAGAAGTGTACAGGATTCTGCACATGTTTGAACTCAGATTCAACGAAAGAATACGGAGTAATTAAAGGATACAGAATAGCAAAAAAAAAATTTATGATTATTAATATTTCTTTTTTGGCCAAAGAATTATTTTACAAATCAAAACTTTGAGAAGAAAGCAACTAGCATGTGCTGTCCATGTAATTTACTAACAAATCCTGGACCATGCCTCTATCTGGCATTCTTCCTGCAGCGCCATAGATGGGAGCTAGCCCTCCACTTACTGGACCTGGATTTTCCTTTACCTGAGAAATAACACAACAGAAAATTTACCCAGTAAATAAAAATTGGAGCATAATACCAAAGACAGAATTGATACCAGCCATTTCTCCCTGGGGTCAGTAAATGTTGCCCTTACTCCGCCAGTATAAACAAAATGGATTTGGTACTCAATAACAGGATCTGATCAAATTTCAGGGATATTTAAGTGTATCCTTTTTTCAAGGTAAGAACAACTTACAGTGTCCACAGATTCCGTCAAATCCCTGAGGAATTCCTCAGCTATTGGTACGTGTTGAAGAGTCACACATATATGAATGCTGATTCAAGCAGTCATAAAGATTTCAGTCTTCAGAGATGGAATTAACTCAAAGCTCATGACATATATTTACCCTATGACTTTAAAGCAAAGTCATGAAAAGACTGATATAGAGCAAATGAAATCTATACTAGACACCGGAAAATGATCGATCCTTTAAATCATTTATATGCACACTACCAGCAAGGTAAACACCGACCTGTTGTAAGAGTAATAGACTCATCAGAGGTTTTTTTTTCCGGAAGATAGAGAAAAGGAAGGGGGGGGGGGAGAGGGAGAGAGGTGGCTATCAAGCAACTTATTTTGCGGAGTATGTCTGAATTACATATTTTGTGAAAATAAAAACGCACCTGTTGGGCCTTTGCAGTGCATTCAAATGCCAGCCTTTGGATGACATGATATCATTGACTTCAAATATATCTATAACATTGGAACCAAATGCCACAATTGTCATGTCCGGCTTTCCAATAACAAACAACTCTGGAATTTCCTCTATCCTGCACATAAAGAGCTTGTTACTTTCCAAGGTGAAATACCAGCTCCCTCCCCAAAAACTGGAGTGGAAGAAACATATGTGAAAACACCACATACCCTTTCTGTATTTGCTTTGATACTCCCATGATCTTTTGTGTGGTCTCCAAATACCCTATAGAATGTTGTAACAGTAGTCACCCAAACACCAAGCATTGACATGATGTTTAATAGCAATACTCAACACTAAACACCTCACAGCTTCAGGAGCTGCACGGTGATAAGGATTGTTCACTCACCTTCTTCCCCCAAAGACAGTATTGCTGCCCAAGCCCCAGCAATCAAACTGCCAGGCCTGCTCCCAGCAATTGTTGGAGACACATACAGCCCTCCTGACCACTCAGTAACTGCAGCATGAATTTTTTCAAAAAGAAAAAGAAACAAGCGTTAGCTCTTATATCAGAACAAGATAAATCGGTAAGGGCAATAGGTTTGGAATTTTAGAAATCAATTTCAGCAGCCAAATAGAACATGTTTTCATCCACTACAGTGCTATACTCTCCCCAAACGAAACATCAATGGCACTAAGACCTATTAAGACCTCACAATGGCTTTTGCTTATGAAAATCCCAAGGCCTTCATTCATCATACAAATTGATCCTCAATAGTCATTATATTTACCCACCATACTGGGAGTATTTATGCGAAAGTTAAGTTCTTTATGTAGAGCTTCACTTTATTTTATTTTTCAAGTTTATTTTTTCGTATTTTTCTTTTTGGAAGACTTTCAATGAATATCTATCGGAATGGACTTGCAGATGTGATGAACAGATGAGTATTATACTGGATGAATGCTTTTGGCCATGCTTGAACAGGGGAGACACCATTATAGTGTGTGGTTTTTCAAGTCAATTGTTTCCATTTATCAAACAGGCCAAAGTGTTCATCCAGAATAATTTGGTTTCTGAACAAGTATAATTTGGTATCTGAACAAGGGAACGAATGCTTACCAGCAACAAATTGATGCTGTTGAAAAATAGGAAGCCAGAAAAGCCAACATTTCCACAGACCAAGATGGCATGAAAGAAGAGCATATTAGGAAGAACTTATACCAAGCGTTAAGATATTATTGACCAAAATCAATAGGTTACCTTTCGGATGTCATGATTTCTGAACAGCACTACACTTGTTCCTTTGGGAGCCAAGCCATATTTATGCACATCCACTGATATTGAGGTCACTCCTTTAACAGAAAAATCAAAAGGTGGAATTGGGTACCTGAAATTTGAAGTTCAACTTTTATCCCAATTCAGACTGATGAAGAAAATCAGAACAAAACAAAGATACACCAGATATTTGCGAGAGGAAAATGTGTGCGCCTACAAGAGAGGAGAGAGAGAATTCATATTGCAGCATTATATGTGTGATAATTGCCCATAATATTGGTGGCATGTACATGTCAGCCAGGACAGATCAATTGATGAGCCTTGTTTAATAGCAGGTAGATTATAGTTGAGTGGTCAATATGATGATGCAATAAGTGGCAGAATAACAAGCAACTATCAGAAGATATACTGAGCTAAGAAGAAGAAAAAGTTAATAATCAGAAACAGGCTGATACCCAAGTTTCCTAGCGAAAGGTAGTACAAAGCCACCAAGGCAAAGATCGACATGGAGACAAACACCGAATCTAGCAGCTAATTCACCAAGCTCCTACCAAAAGAATTGCCAAAATCCGTCAATTTTAGCTATTAAAAATGTAAAGAGAGAATGAACTTCCAAGAACACGTTAAGTTTAAATGCCTTTCTGACCATTATGCATAATGAAATTCACACACCTCAATAGGGTCAATGATGCCATGAGGATACCCAGGTGCAGATCCAACAATCTGCAGGATAAAAAAAAGTAGGTCGGTTCCAGTAGCAAACATAAACTCCTCAAGATGGAAAAATCAACCACAGCCACACCAGACAGTAAACCAATAAACTATGTACTTGTTCTTTTCCTTTTGAGGAGAAGGTAGGGATGATGGAACAATAAGTTTCATTTGATTAAAATACACCATCACAGACTCAAGAAGAAATGCACAAGACAAACAAAGTGAAATCAGAGCATAGTCCCAAAGGTAATACCAAAATGGTGTTTCTGTTAATACGTCTTCTAATTGCCTTGACATCTGCTTGAAATTCATTATTTACAGGGACGCGCCACAGCTTGATGTTAAAATATTGCGCAGCCTTGTCATATGCTGAGTGTGCAGATTCAGGTATTATCCTGATCTCAGTCAGAAAATCACACATATAATGACTCCCAGATCGATAATAAACTCACAAATGCCAAGAATTTAGACATTGGAAATCAACATACATTTCAGGCCTTGTAATTCTCTTCTTGGTTTTCATGTAGTCACGTGATGATTTCACAGCTAATATTATGCTTTCTGTTCCACCTGATGTCATGTTTCCACAAATTTTCCCTCCTGCACCCTTTTCTTTACTGCCCAGTAGTGCAGCCGTCATCGCAACCACTTCTGCTTCAAAGCGTACTACACTAGGGAATACATCCAAATGTAATGGATTGGTATGTGAAAACCTGAAAAGCAATTGAAACCAAATTATGATAAGAGGTAAAGCATTTTGGACAAAAAAGGCTGGGAAGGAACATATATTTTCAGACTAATAATTGGAAAGCATATGGAATCCTACCTGAGAGATAAAGAAAAGCACAATTTAACAGATTTTATTGGCAAACGTAACTAGGATGGTGTCAACATAGATGGCAGTCCTGATTAAATTAAAATGTACGAAAATGTTAATTTGATTTTATATCCAAAATGCTTGAGTTTTTACTTTATACCAGAAAATAAGTATTTGCATCAGATAAAATACAAAGTGCTTTCTGGTTAACATTTTCTCATGGTCCAGAGAAGGCAAGGCATATGATGCTATTTATGGTGTCAAGCGTTGAACAAAACCTGCAATGCCCTAATGCAAACACGGAGACCTCTTTTACAAAGATGAGCATTCGCTTAAAAAGTGCATTTGGATGCTTTCTCCTGGTTGGCATACATAGAGGCTCACAGTTGTATCATGCTTGACATTTGAGGTAAAGCAAATTTTTGGGATCGGTTGGTCATAATAAGGTAGTGACATGACTGACAGTGTATAAGTGATTCAGTCATAATTGGCCAAGTAACAAGCTTGAGTTTATCACGTCCATTGTGGACTCTTTAGATTCACATCCACCCTTGTTAGCTTGTTCCCTTGTTTATCAGGGCCATCAATAGTATAGCACTTATTAGGGTGAAAGCAGTGAAATATGAACATATATGTCACTTTCATGCTTTCCCTCACATCTCAATACACTCTTGCTAATAACAAAATTTTGAGCAAATACTTCCAAAGGTAAAAGTAAATAGAAAGTGAAGAGAAAGAGATGTGTAGACTACTTTTCACAGAAGTGCAGTATCTTACTAACATTGAACATGCCTCATTAATCAGAGAAAAATGCCCTTCAGTTTCACTTCCTCCAATGTAGCTGCAAAAAGAACCCATAATATTGAAGCACATGGCCAAAAAAAAAGATCTAACGTTAGATAGTTTTACATGAAAGGACAAATATACAGAAGCTCATGTGAATGGTTACTAACATACACTGTACCAGAGCATTTGCCTTGCCAAACTGCATCGTTTATTTTTTCATTTTTCATCTTCTCTATGACTCCGTCTCCTAACCCTGCACTTGGCAGCTCAGTCCTCCAACCATCTCGCTTAGATTTACCACTGGAGTTTAACTTATCCACAACCTGCTTGTTGTACTCACCACGGTATCCCACAAAATCAATGCCATTGTTTAAAAATTTTATTAGGGCAAAAAAAAAAATCAGAATTACAACAGAGACAAACAACCAGGAGAAAAACTATATAATATAAATATCAGACTCTCAGATCCGGATACACTCCCATGAGCCCTACTGGCACTAAGAAGCTTAAAGTTAGAATGGTTCAGATTTTACTGTCTCAGGGTACAACTTAAAGAAACAGCTAACCATCAGTAACAGCTGTGCAAACAGCATTGAATGTTCACCAAGCGAAATTCTCGTATCTCGTAGTCGCGCATTAAATTTCCTCTTGCTCTATCTCACTTCATTTATTGGAGAACAACAATCTCTCGAAGTTTCATTTCAGAACCAAACAACGAACAGGAATACTCATAAATAATGGTATAAAACTGAATATGAAACAAGTCAGCGAAGGGATGAATTAATGAAAAATTGAAAAGACACAGTGTTATTTTTCCGACCTTCTGTTTCTCGTTATCGATATAATTCTTGACACCAGGAACCAACCTATTACAATTAAAAATATATAAAGATCAATCATCAAAGTCAACAGCATCTCTAATATCAGATCAGCAAAAATACTCGAAATACATAACCTAATTTTAAAAAAACCAATAGTAAATGAATAAAACAAATTACTTGATTAAGCTCATGAATAACGCTATGAAGGTCGCTCTTAGTCCTCGTTCGTTAACGACAGTGAGAAACGATTGAAGCCTCCGAGCCACAAGAAGGGAGATGAAAGGAGCGAGGAGCAGAGCTAGAGGCTCGTATTCAGATAGGAAAGAATTCGCGGAAGCTCTGAAGCGAATCAGGAGCGACTTCAGAGAAGACTCCATTGCCGGCGATGAAAGAATATCCAAGTCGACGAAACCAAAGCCAAAACGGAAAAGAAATAATAATTGAGAGAGCTCGAAGTTTTAATTAGGCTGTGCTTATTGTTTATGGGCGTACAAGACTACAAGTTATGTATTGGAATTTGGCGGGGTGGGTTGCGTTGAGTTTCGTTAACGTAAAATGTAATTGCGATTAGTGGGAGTCGTGGACGGATTGTCTGCTGCAAGTTTTTATCTCTACGAGCCAATTTTTTTTTTTTTAAGTCCAAAATTTTTTGTTTTGGTCGTGGACATAATCAATTTGAATTTTCAAGCTTTTATCAATTATCGGTACACACCCCATTTCGGGCCGCCTCCGTTTCTGGGACTTGAAGCCCATCACAACCTCATCTTCGGGCCTATTAAGTTCGGGTGTAGGTCTCTTGGATCTGTATTACAGCCTATGACAAGCCTGGCCCAACATGCTGGGCTATAGACTTGTATTCTTTTTTTGTCACGACTTGTATAATTCCGTTGTTCTTTATCTCTATCCTGCTGGATCGGAACCAGGGTCCAGAAGCAGAGTCAGAACTTTTTTCTTAGGGTTACAAAAATTATCACTAATAGTCAAACAATATATGAAAAAACCCATATTCAAATAAACAAAATGTAATTTATTTTTTATATATCATGAAACACAATACCAATATTGTTATTCAAGGGTATAAGATGTAAATTCATTATACATAAATTTATTTTTATGCAAAAGTATACATAAACAAGAAGGTCGATAAAAAAATAAATGTTATGTTTGTAATGACAACTTTTAATCGATACAGAAATATATAAATATGAATGAATATTGATGAAGCCAAAATTAATCGGCTTATCACAAAGTGTACTAGGCTGAGAACCTGAGTCGACTTACCCCTTATCCCTTATTTTAATCTTATGAGCCGCTAGTCAGAGGATGCAATCATGGTTGCTTGTGTGGGCTTCCATACCTTATAAAAATTTGGGAAAAATCAATTTGCTCCCTTAAACTATGAAGTAAATTACAAATACAGCTCAAAATTACCAATATTGACACATTGAGTCTACAAACTACCAAATTTTATCAATTTGCGTCCCTAAAAAAGATCCAACCGTCAAACTCGTGACACATATGTTAAAATGAGTCACGCAACATGATTTTGACCTTTAGATTTTAGTTCAGAGCGCGATTTAATCAATTGTAGAAGTTTGAGGGTTCAATGTGTCAAGATTTGTAGTTTGAGGCATTATTTGTAATTCGCTTAATAGTTTATGGACTCAAAGTGACTTGACCCGTGAAAACTTCTACGACAAGCCTGCAAATTCCTATAGCAGGGAAGACATTTGTGGTGCTAGCCTAAGCAGGTTGACCGTATTTGGGCTTCTGGTTATGAGTTTTTGTATAATGAAAAAATTCCTCCTCCACCAAATATTATATTAATGGGTGAGAGCAACTTCATTTTTTTTTTGTAGCTCAAAGTTTGGCAAGATCAATACAAATAAAGAAGCCACAACAAATTTTGTGAAAACAATAGAACAGATGTAAAAAAAAAAAGTTTAACGAGTTTGAATTGCAATAAAAAAAGATTTGTTGATTGAGTAAAAAGGAAATAAAAATCTAAATATACACACGTGATTATACTATTTGTGAAAATTTTAAGTCTTATTATTAACTGAGTCGTCGACGTTTTTACTTTTCAGAACTTTTTAATTTAGGGGGCCGAAATATAATTTCTACGGATAATTTTTCAGATTTGGGGAGGGGCCAGAATGTAATTTACACAATTCTTTTTTACCAAAAGCTTGTTGAAAAAAATGAACAAAGGTCTGGAAATAGTAAAACTCGGGTATTAAATTTACAGAATTATAAATAAAATCACATAGCCTAGGCATGCACTAGCATATTTTCGCATTACTTTATTGGCCGTAACTCCAAAAAACTAGTGCAGTTTTTCGTGCACGTACGTAGGCACGCAAAGTCCCATACGCTTTAAACTATGATCTCCCAAATGGACACCTCAGAACGTGTTACGTAGGGCATTAGGGTGGTTGTTGAAGAGGGTTTTAAATATTAATTTTAGTAATTAAGCAGCAAGGTATTTAATTATTGAATAAGTAGGTCGGGAAAGTTTCCCGGGGAAATTAACAACAAGCTGCACATGCGACAAATTAATTTCCCTGCTCATCAAACAGAAAGTTGTCCGGATCAAGTCTCGATCGGGAATTGATAAAACTCCAGCGTCGAACTTGATCTCTGCTCATGCAGATCGATCAGATCAGAGTAGCCAATTACTAAACTCGTTTGGCACATAACTACATAAGCAATCTGAACGAGGAGAGGAACCACCAAATTTCTGAACACAATCACTATCTCTCTATAATATGTCAAGCAACGTAATGTTTACGGCAAGTTCGGATGTATCTCCGAAGATTTGATTTTTCCAATCTCCAAAGATACACATGTTTGTGATCGCACTTGAATAGTATGAACCCACGTTTGATAACCCTTCTTGTTTGCAGACATATTTGTGGGAGACATGTCAACAATCAACATTAATCACAGCCTCTGTTGTAATTACCAGCCGCCAGAAGCATCTTTCTAGAAGTCCTGCGCCCATCTACTGGTGTCAGCCTGTGGCTGCCTAACTTTAAAAGGAATGCACTTTTACCCCTGGAAGCAAAACGCATTGCTGCGTCGACATGATCTTAGTACAAGTTCGGATGATCTGCGTCGACATGATCTGCGTCGACATGATCTTACGGCAAGTTCGGATGTATCTCCGAAGATTTGATTTTTCCAATCTCCAAAGATACACATGTTTGTGATCGCACTTGAATAGTATGAACCCACGTTTGATAACCCTTCTTGTTTGCAGACATATTTGTGGGAGACATGTCAACAATCAACATTAATCACAGCCTCTGTTGTAATTACCAGCCGCCAGAAGCATCTTTCTAGAAGTCCTGCGCCCATCTACTGGTGTCAGCCTGTGGCTGCCTAACTTTAAAAGGAATGCACTTTTACCCCTGGAAGCAAAACGCATTGCTGCGTCGACATGATCTTAGTACACGTACGCCGCGCGAGAATCATTTCCGCTATTCAAAGGGTAGTTGAATGGATGACAAGAATGGCAGGCGGCGTCAAAGATAACATGAATATATATGCAATAAGAACGAGACAAATGGTTAGATTCACTGAAGAAAAACAGATCGAGGATCGCGCGCGCGCGGAAGCATCAGATAGCGTCATCTATTACGTGGGAAGAACTTTTTAACACCTGTGGAAATTTGAATGTGTAAATTATAGAAAGAGTCTTAATTGTACACGAGTGGTCATTATTTATCTGATGTTACTTCGTGCTGCAAGCAATATCCTGCTTGAGTTAATTAAGAAAGCAGTAGAATTCAAAGCTTCTAGTCTATCAAAATTGGACCATATCATTATTCAATGCCTTGGGTTGAATGTATCCCATGCATTCTCCTGAATCTCCTCAAAGGGGATATTTCTCAAATGAGACTTATAAGCATATGTCATCTATGAGCATCCAGAAATTAAACAGGCCGAGGCGCCAGCGGATTTAGGTGAAATACCATATACAAAAAAGTTTTCTTTTGAGCAATCTGTGATGTCATCCTTGAGCTGATTTTAGAATCAAACCAAAGTTATTTGATTGAAACTCATAATTTATTCAGTCAACCTACGTGCTGCAAAAGCTTTTCAATATGCCTTAATTATATCATGAATATTGGACATAAAGGGTTTCAATTGTGACAAACAATGCCCTAAAGCTGTATAATTTGGAGATAATTGTTATTAGTGATACGAGCGTAGATACGATGCACCAGAGATGAAGCTTCTAATTTGAAGCCTATTTTTCTGTGCGCAGTTCCAATGTTCCTTTCGCAGAGAACGATTCCTATATAATTTTTATCTGTCAACTAAAAATTATACAGGGAACCGGACAGAAAACCACGACGTGCCGTGTCCGTACAACCTAATTCCACTCTTTGCAGAGAAGCGTCAACTAAAAATTATACAGGAAACCGGACTGAAAACCACGCCGTGTCGTGTCCGTACAACCTTAATTCCACTCTTTGCGAGAGAAGCTCATGATCATCGCGCGCCACTCGTTCACACACGGTCTTCGACATAAACGAAGTAGGTTAATGCACGTATGACTGGACGACAGATATCGCTGCATCTGGAGACACTCTGGAAACTTTTTAGCTTTTGGAACTGCTTTTCAGTGGTGATCATAGAGATTCAAAGAGAGAAAACAAAGCGGAAAATACAAGAGACAAACATGAAACATCTCCTCTCTCACAAGCACGAAGACAAATCAGTTCTCCACACTTCTACGCTGATAATTAATCTCTGCCTACTTCGATATTTTTCGAAGTTGAAAATGACACATTTATAATACAATTCATCTACCCATTCCCTTTTACAATTACAAGGAGGCGGGTGAACGATTTCCTCCTAATGAGAGATTTCTGAAAGTGTCTTAAGAAATGAACTCTATTTCACCTAATAAATTTAACGATGTTGTGGGTTAATTAACATCGTTAGATTGGTTAGATGAATCATCCTTTAGGACACTTTCGAAAATTCCTCTCTTTAATAGGAGAATCCTTTCCGGGTGAACCTTAATGGATGTAACCACGTCTGCTTGAAGGCACTTCTTCTAAAATTAGTTTAGCCCGACTCGAAAAATTAGTCGATCCCTTGACTCCACATGAATATTAATGGCTAGGTAGCGATAGGCCACTAGTCTCATATGATCCATTACTATAAAGAAAACATGAAAGCTACCTAGGTAAATATGTCTAACCCACATGACTTTTGGCTTTGTGGCAGCTTGCATAGTGTTACTTCTTTTCCTCCATTTCCACGTCAACTGAGGTTTGAAATTTTATTCATGGTGAATTCAGATATCGTGTAAAATAGGTTTGGGAAACAAAATTTTAAATTTTGTCATTATTACAATTATTTTTCTCTCCACTTCTTGATCACAAACTTTTTTTTTCACTTTTACACTATTTTTTTTCCACTTTTTCTTCTTCGTTTTCTCCCCCGGCCCCTCTTATAAGAAAGTCATGTCCAACCTACTTATCCAATGCAACGTCACGGTAGGCGAAAAGTAAAAGTAGCTTTCCCACTCCATTGAATTGTCATACGGCCACAGAAGTGTTAGTCAGAATCTCCTCTTCTGTGCTCAATCTTTGAACGCCAAGGTACACCGGTAAGTTGTAACCATGGAACTTGTTGGCAACGACGCTAAATTTTTTTAGAAAAACAGAACTGTGGTTGGAATTAAGTTTCGTCTAGGCTTTTGTGTCCGTGTGCTAAAATGTTGGTGTCGACAAATATTGGGTGGGTGCGTTTGCGGTAAAATTTTTATAAAATATCTTATTAATTTTTAATAAAATATTATAATATAATATTTCTTTTATAAAAATATATAAAAAATTACATCACTTCACTTTTTCACTAAACCCAATATCAAAACTAAACTTCATACCAAAAATTTTACAATACAAACATAACTATTGTTATTTGATTGTTAAATTTTGAAGTATTAGAGTTGGTAAAAAAATAAAAAGAAAGATAATTTTTATATTAATTTAGAGTGAAAAATGATGATTCGAGGAGAGAAATTTTTTTTTATATAATTATTATATTAAAACCAAAATTTGGCACCCAAACACCACATGCTGCGACGATGTGACTTCACCATTCACCAACCAAAGTTCAAACGTTATCATGATCTTGACCTCCTGCTCAAGACTATTCAAGCTCACATGTTTATTACGGTACCAATCTCACCCTCTCTAAAAAATGAAAGCTAAATGCATAACCAATAGTAGCCCTTTTAGTTGAATCATACGTTGACAGGTTGTTTTCTAGTAAAATGGCTATGTCGCTATGACCACAACCTGTCAGCTCAGTCTTTAAGGAAAAATAGGCTTATGTTTTGTTTGCTAATGATCCTTTGCAGCATACAGTAGATTTAGAGTCGGTTCGTTTAATCAGTATTCTTAGGATTTTTTAGAATTCTCACAACACAAAAAATTATACAACCAAACATCATTTTTAACACTATATAAAAATAACTACAACACGCATACCAATAAAGTTAACATCACCTAAAAATTCTCAAAACACAACTCAACCGAACACCCTCTTAAGCTTTCCCTCTCCTCCCCTAGGCCCTAGCGGCCTCTCTCTCTCTCTTCTAAGGTGATGATTGTTCCCTAACATCTCGGGATATGAAAATTTTTAACAAAATAAACACACTTCAACATTTTTAACTTCTACACATACACATTTTACGTTTTACAAACCCCAATAAATCTCAATAAAATAAAAATTTTCAAAATTTTGAAAATATTCCTTAAAATTTGACAAACAAACATACCCTTAGTCAAATAGCATAGACTATCAATAGTATTAGCTCTATTTTATAAAAAAAGAAAAAAGTATTAGCTCTATTCTTTCCACATCCATTGAACCACTTTCAAATCTGTAGAGATATGGATTGCTGTAATAGCCATCACCTTTGCACTTTCATCATCCATTGAATCCCTGAGCAGGATTAGCTCAAAAGATGATCAATCGAAAGCGGAAACACAAAAGGAAAATGGTCGAACCAATAGCGGACATAATACATGACATGCGAGGCGCCGACTGACCCACACAATTAATATAATGTGGGTCGTAGTTTTAAGATCTTCTACACGGGCCCAGTATTGTGCTATCGTCGTTGGTGCTATTTCTGATGATGTCCAAGCCTTTTTACAGCTTCGTCGAAAATTCCCTTTGTCCGTACCATTCTCATTCCCCTGCCTGGCGGTTTCCATCTCTTATTCGGTGTGAATATTAATATTGCAATCCAGAAGTTGGGCTGAATATTATTCCAATACAAGGACCTGATTTTCATAAAATTGACACAACTGATCTGCCTCAATATAGTAGGGTGATGTTCGTTTTGAAGGTTTTTGTAGGATTTGAAGAATTTTGTGAATTTTTAGGTGATATTAAAGTTGTGTTGGTGTTTGTGTAGAAGTTGGTGAGGTGTAAAAAATGCATAAACCGACGGAAATAAAGTCAAGCCTGGCGCAAAAAAGCATGAATTCTTTCTGCTGCAGGCAACATGTCAGGTGGCAGGCACGCCGGTTGCAGGGTGATTTTTAAATTTCTCAATTTGCCCTTTTTTGTTTTTAGTTTTTAGATTGTGGTGGAGGGTGTTTTAGTCATTCAGTATTAACTTTTTGAGGGCAAAAAAGTATCGAAATTTCTGCTGCAGGCGACATGTCAGGTGGCAGGCAGGCCGGCTGCAGGGTGTTTTTAAAAATTCCAAATTTTTCCTTTGTTATTTTTAGTTTTTAGGTTGTGGTGGAGGGTGTTTTAGTCATTCAATATTAATTTTTTCAGGACAAAAAAGGAAAAAGAAGTTCGGAATCCTCTTTTTTTTCTGAGTGTCGCCGAACATGGAGAAAGCAGGATTCAAATCCTCCGTTTTTCTTCAAACCGAACATGCCCTAGGTTTTTGAGGTTGGGTAACTCTACTGAAGGATTGCCTACGATATGTTATGAACTGATTTTTTTGGCTGCAGTGTATTGATTCGCATTTCTCCCATTGTTGAGGATTAATACCTGTTAATTAATTAAAGCGTAGATGGATAGGTTAGCCTGTGCATGGTTGGGGCTGGGGCTGTGGCTGGGACTGGGTTAGGGATATATATAGGGGAGGCTAATCCTGTGATGTAGCCTAGTTGAAAACCAAAAAGAGAGGTTTTAATACTCCCTAGTTCATAACTATGGGAGTACCAATGGAGTGAATAAATTTGTCATTTTGTATGGTTTTTAGATACGTAGTCTTAAATTTGAATTCTGTTTCCACTTCAACTACCTTTTAAAATTCCTTAATTTTGTTAAAATGGAGGTCAATATTATAAGAATATTGGTGGTTTATTTTCTATTATCGAGCAATTATCTACCACTTCCAAACGATGTTGTAAAGAAGTTGCATATAGATTGGTCCATATTCTAATATCTCTTCCATCTTTTCTTTTCTTTTTTGTCTTCTTCACGAGTGTTAGTACTCTGGGTTTAATTCTTAATGCTGGAAGGGAATCATGAAGTTCTTACTGCATAAGCTCTCACTGAATCATGGATAAAATTCCCACAACTTGCTAATAGCATGTGCGCAATGACAGCACAACAATAGAGAATTTCTGCAAACACTTTTGACCCGAGAAACGTCTCCACTAGCAGACGCAGAAGCTGTCACGACTCACCAAATACTAAATGGTCCATCCTCGTGGGGCTGCTCTATTTTATAGCCTACCGCGTCAAAAGAAATACGGATATCGCTGATCATATCAGACAGGTGGAGCTGGGCTGCTGGAGCACCTGTACAATATATGTGAACGAAAACTTGATAAATTATAACTATATTCAATCATTCAAATTTCAAAGAAAAGTACCCCTGTTACGAAATCTGAATTTGGTCAAATCAACCAAGTTAATATTATAAAAAAGAGTGCCCTAAAACATTTATTTCCCAGCCTTAATCATGAAGCCTCCACAATTTCCACTCTTCGTTGATACTAGGGTATATCTCTATTAAAATAACATTATTTTTTTCCACTCCGATCTCACTAATTTACGTGCCGTTTACGACATCGAACACAGGATAAAGATGCTGGACGCTAGCCATCACGCCGCCTCGCACTGTTTGAACTTTAGTCCGATCCCCACCTTTGTAATCCTATGAAGAAGGATTCTCACTAATCTCCTTTGCTATAACCAGAACCCCACCTCTCTCTCTCTCTCTCTCTCCCCCTCTCCGATATGGACAACTACCCAACATTTTTTTCTTGTTCATCTTCAACTCCACCAACTTCTTCCTTGTCACTGAACATGGCAGATTCTCATGCTTACAAAGGATTCCAAGGTGGCAAGTCAAATGGATTCTTGGGACTGGTGTCGCAGATGGATGCTCCGGTCTCAGGTAGAAATGTTCCTGAGAGCGGAAGCTTTGTGGAGTCTGAAACTGATGTGAAGCCTGGGAAGAAAAAAGGGGAGAAGAAGATAAGAAAACCAAGATATGCCTTTCAAACAAGGAGCCAAGTCGATATACTAGATGATGGTTATAGATGGAGGAAATATGGGCAAAAAGCAGTGAAGAACAACAAATTTCCGAGGTACGTAGTTTAGTTCCATTTTATGTTGTTTTCCTTTTTATTAGATCAAAAGCCGACATATTTGTTGCGTATTGCTGTTCAATTTTTTCGAAAGCAAGTTCCTGGTTTGCGTGCTAATGTAACAAAGATAACTTTGAACCATAGCTAAAACCTAGTTGAGAAAGTAAATTTTTATTGTTAGATCGTAATGGGAAAATAGTACAAAAGAAAAAAACGCAAAATTCAAAAAAAAAAAGGAAGGAAAACTAAGTTGAACAAAAGTGTATTATAAATTGCAATTGAATCTTCATGCAACCTCTCGAGGAGGGATATGATAACCATATTAATATTGCTGTCTAGTATCTGATGGTGCATGAGGCGTTACAATGACAAGTGATTAGTTTTACTTATTTATTGACATGTAATATTGTTCCTCGATCGCCTATAAGCCCTCTCTTTTCTGAGCCTGTATCTTAGTAGATTGTCTGTAGCCTTTACATGGCTCCAGACTGCTTCTGTTAACTTTGGCATGCATCGATCTGATCATATGGTGATCTGAACCTTATCATGGGTCCTAAATTAGCTCTAATTTGATCAGTATACGTAGAAACTTCTATCCTGTCTATAACTTTCTTCGTCCTATATATATATACACTCAGCAATATATGGCGCCCTATATATGCACTAGACATCCGCGACTACGGCAAATGCCTCAAATACTCCAACAACATTTTCGCTTGCTTCGTCCATATATTTGCACTTATATATCTGTACTGGGTTCGTCATTCTGCTAGATAGTTCATTATAATTACAGAAGGATGAATGCTAGCTGCTGGATCAGTGGGACTTAGAATGAAGTCGGTATTCAATCGGGAGTGATTTATTAGGCGAAACTTTCAAGCTATATTGCATGAACCATAAAGTATATTATTTCCCTTCAAAAGAGGGAAATCATGTCTGATTCAATTCCTGAGGGAAGGCAAGGATTTGGAGGGAATTGGACAAAGTACTTTACTTAATTCGCATCAATATAGCTTTCCCTCAACGATCGATACATTTCATGAGCTTGACCCTTAATTACCTGAAAAAGAACATGGAAGATGGTGATCAGTGGTCGACGTATTTAGTCTAGCTTCAAAGTTGGTTGCCCAAATATTTGACTTCTAATTATGGAAAGGAGACGACGATGAGATGAAGGTCTTTTAATATTTAGTTGGTTACCTGATCGTGCTCATTAGCTATCTCCCAGAAAAAAAAACAGTTACAAAATATAAATTAATCGAACAGAAAAGGTAGGGTTGTTGGATTATTCAATTCCAACTTTCCACTGTTATCATTTGGGTGTCTGTCATCGTCATTATAGAAAACTAGGGTTCATATAGCCATTGAATCCCTCATCAGAAGTAGCCAACTTATGGTGAAGTTCTTCCATATATACAAATATACCCTACGAATATATACAGTGCGATTGCAATGAGGGCAACTCCAACTTCTTTTGAATCTTATAATATAGTAGGATATTGCCGATAACATCTTTAATTAATTATAGGCAGGGAGCTAAGTTTTCTTCTGTAAATTAAGAGATGGAATTCCAACACGTTTAGTCATTTATAATTAATTATTATGTAGCACTACATCAGGCACTTAACCTGTGATTATTTATTATCCACAGAAGCTACTACCGGTGCACACACCAAGGTTGCAACGTCAAAAAGCAGGTGCAGAGACTAACCAAGGATGAAGGGATCGTCGTGACAACTTATGAAGGGATGCATTCACATCCAATAGAGAAGTCTACTGATAATTTTGAGCATATCTTGAGTCAGATGCAAATTTATACATCCTATTGATCAGGATAACTACTCCAACGTACGTATTTGCAGATCAGATCAGACAAGATGTTGAACAGTACTTTGTGAATTAATCTGTATTAATTCTTAAATAAATCCTCAGAATAAAAGAGCCACCTGCAGGGAATATATACCACTCGATCCTTTCTGTACTGTAGCTGCACGATATATCGTATTTAATCTGATCGTGAAGCTCAGACTTTGATGTTAAAGGACGAGAGGTATATAATTTTATATGAATTGTGAGGGTATATATGGTAGGGATAAATAGTTTGATTTCTTACGGGGCAAGAAGTTCATGCCTTAAGGAGGTGCTTAGAAATAGCACTACTTGATAGTGCATGCCTTTGTATCTTTAATTAATTTCCTTTCCAAATTCTTTCTCTGGGTATGACGTGCTTGGTTCATGTCGATTGTTATACACATGTCGCATACAGCCTTGTTTTGCGTCTAACATCTTTCAAGAATATATATATGTAACCATAGTTGTCTAACTATATATATACCAGAGAATGGACGTTCCACCAATTTTTGTTGTTTATAGTATGGCGTATTTAATTACTTGTTATCTTTATTTGGTTATTACAAGCAATTTGGATGCATTGGTTACACATGTAAATATATTGAAAGATAAGATAAACTTAGTATCGAATTTAAACATAATATGAAGAGAAGGATTAAAATAATAGGGAGACAAAAATTTGAGTGATTCGGTAGCACTTGCCATTCTATAATTGTTAAAATAAAATAAAAGAGAGAAAAATAATTTAGACTAAGAGAGAGAAGTGAGACACAAGATTTAAGTGGTTCGGTCCATAGACCTACCTCCACTGTGGGAATGTCCAATTGGGCAGATGTGTGTACTCACTGGTATGTCTTTGAGAGATTACATAGAGACTTATTTATAAGCCTTTGATTACAATAGCCCACCTTGCTTTAGCAATGTGTGACTCTAATAAACTCTAATACTCTCACGCAAACGCAAGGTGGATACACGTTGAGTTTGGACTAAAAAAAGAAATTCCCCATAAGAAAAAATTGCGCCGGAGGATGGCCGGAGAAGGGTAAACAGTCACCAAAAGTTAGCCGGAGAGGGTCGCCGGAATGAGGATATTGCCTGAAGTTCGCCAGAGAAATGTCGGACGAGGCGCCGGAAGTTCGCCGGAGGACTGCCGGACGGGGCGCAGGAAGGCCCGAAAGAGGATGCCGAAAGTTCGCCGAAGTGATGCCGGACGGGGCGCTGGAAGGCCCGAAAGAAGATACCGGAAATTCGCCAGAGGAATGTCGGACGGGCGCTGGAAGGCCCAAGAGAATAACTAGAATAAGCTGGACTGGATTAGGCCTAAACTAGGTCAAGCTAAGCCAACAAGAGTGCTGACCAGCCTGAGCGAAACTGGGCCACAGGATCGAAATGGCTCTGATACCATGTTAAAATAAAATAAAAGATAAAAATAATTTAGACTAAGAGAGAGAAGTGAGATACAAGATTTAAGTGGTTCGGTCCATAGACCTACCTCCACTGTGGGAAGACTCAATTGGGCAGATGTGTGTACTCACTGGTGTGTCTTTGAGAGATTACATAGAGGCTTATTTATAAGCCATTGATTACAATAGTCCACTTTGCTTTAGCAATGCGAGACTCTAATAAACTCTAATAATAATATAATTGTATTTTGTGTTATGAGGGAGTACATAACACAAACTAAAAGTCTATATATACCTTTTCATATATAATATGTTAATAATTTTAATATCATTTTAAATCTTATTTTATTAATTATGATATAATCTCTAACATATATATTGGGTCTATCCCATATTTGACAGGTAATGAAGTTGAAATACAAATGATAAAAAAACAGTGTAGTTTTCGATCGAGAGGATTGGGACAGAATGTAGAATATGGAAGATTTTGCCTTGCTTTGTTGTAGTTTTCTCCTTAAAATAGTCTTAATGAGCACTATGCTTGCTAGGAGTTTTGTTGAGAGTTATAACAACAAATAAATACAGTGAAATAATTCTTCTCTCTAGATATAAGCAATAAAACACAATCTCGACAATAATATGTGCTAGAAATAATCTAAAGATAATCAACCACACCAAACCATAACAACACAAGTAATTTTTAAGTGAAAAACTTCCCCGATGTGAGGAAGAAAAACAATGAGACCTAGTTCAGTCAAAATATCCATTATCAAGTGAATAATATGTATACAAAGTCTTCTTTAGTCACAACTATAGGCTACAACACATATCTCTTCAATATGACATCAATCTTGATAAATACTACTATAATTAGAGAGAAAATACCAAAACTCGTGGTTATTGTTCATGAGCACGAATCCCAATTCTCGAGTTCATAATCTGATTTCCACCATTTAGATTATAGCTCATTGTGTCGTGAACCTCTCCTCCAAATTTTAGCTCGATCGGACCACATATTAAGCGGATCAAAACTTTGATGAAACGTGAGCGTGAATGAAAAAAATTGCATTTTTTCTCCACAATTTATCTCTTCAATGTGTGTGACTTAAAAAAACTCCTACTTATGATTAAAAGTTAAAAGCCTACTGATCTTTGGGCTTTAATAAAATACCCCATTTGAGTTTTCCTCCATATGGAAGGAATTGAAGTTTTAGAGGGGAAAACGACGTGGAACATGTGTGTTTTGCTATTTTATTTTTTAGAAAAATAATTCGAAGTAGAAAGAAAAAAATATTAGTCGTTTGATGCCTTCTAGCCGAGCTGAAACCAATCTTGGGGGCCACGATGGCTGGACCAGAGGGCTAATGCTCTTTAGCTGCTCAACGTGTCACTTTTGCTCCCGCGGGAATCAGACGGCTGTCCGCAGCCATGGGACGTATAGCTATCTCACTAATATAAATTCGATAATTATGTGAAAATTAATTTTATTTGTTTGCATCCGATTGTCTCTAAATAGAGTAAAAACATGTGATAAAATAAGCACAGAATAAATATTATGGGTTTTTTGTTTTCTTGTGACGAAATAAGTATATGCACCTTATAACTCGAGAAAGCTTGATACTAGGCTTGATCCATCTTGGTTGGATAGCATGCATAGCAAATCATGCGTACATAAACGTCTCAGACTCAAAACGGGTAACTTATAGGAGATTTGAATTTCAACTAAAAAAGATATCGAGAATACTTATATGTCAATTATAAAGTTGACTCTCAACTATTTAACTTGAATTAAAGTTTAAGCCATTAAGGGAGCCATTTTGTTGGTCTAAACCTACCCTGTTGGGTAGATTACCTAGAGGCTAGAGTGTTGCCCACAGAAACGGTCCACAATCCTATCCGCGGTAAGTTCGAAATTTAACTTGAATTATAATAAATTAGTTATGAAATATAATAAATAGTTTAAGAGGTAAGACTTTCTCCCTTCACACATTGGGTCCTAGGTTGGAAATGAGATAACTCATTTCTCCTATGTACTGTTGGGTCGAGACTTGGTAACCACGAGCTCTGATAGCAATGTTAGGTGGGTTTCAGCCTTCTCAACTTCAAAAGCGAGTTTAAGAAATTAAACTCTCTCACATTTATAAACTGACTACCAACACCTTCTATAACCGAGATTAATCCTAATAATACTCCTTCAAAATCACTAGTAATAAATGCTTTGATCGGATGTGATAACCCAATAAAATCAATTTGTTGAAACTCATGACTAACATAAAAGAGAACAAATAATAAGTAGTTGGAAGTTACATCTCGTACAGCGAAATCAGAAAAGATAAAGAAATTGAGTGGCAAGAAGGGTTTGTATAGCCTTCATTTCCTCCCTATCGCAACCACCAGACCTCATCCAAATTGTCAAACCACGTTTAAGAGAAAATACAAAGTTTATTAAAGAAAATGCTCCTATACGTGCAAAATCAAAATACAATAAATATAATCAAATAGGCCTCAATTTATACCTTAGGATGAAATGCTTATTTCAGTAAAGTTATACTATTAAAAACAAAATATCCTCTAGCTAATTTCTGCTCCATAAACAACAGCATTTGAGAAGTCAAAGTCAACTTCTTTTTATCTAGACTAATCCACCAATGAACATATGGATTATAGTATTTGGCCAATTATCAAACAATTTGACATTTGAAAAATAAAAAAAGTTTCATCGAACTTACCTATATGAAAACTAGATATAAGTCTTTATAAGTGAATGGTGCACTTTATGTTTTGGGGAAAATTAATTGTTCGCCTCATAAATTTGCGTCAATTGCATTTCACTCCTCCTAACTTTGAAAACTGCGATTTACGTCCTATAAGTATGAAACATTTGCAATGTTCGTCTATAGTCAAAATTTCCGTTAAACTTGACAGAATTCGACATTAAAATGACTGAAATGCCCTCAAAGAAAATTTTCAAAAAAAAAAAAATATTGGAGAAATAAATTAAAAAAATATATAGATTATTGAAATAGAGTTTCACTAGTTTTATTTAAAAAAAATTATTTTTTGGAGGGTTATTTTGGTAATTTTAATGCCAAATTCCTTTAATTATAACGAAAATTTTGACCGTGAACGAACATTACAAATGTTTCATACTTATAGGACGCAAATCGCAGTTTTTAAAGTTAGAGAAAGTGAAATATAATTGACACAAACTTATGAGGTGAAAAATTATTTTTTTTTCCCTATGTTTTTAGTGATCGTCTTACTAATTATAATTTAATAAAAGAGGTGTTAGTTAAATTCGGGGGAGGGGGGGAACACAACTCCAAACGAAAGGGAAAAACGACAGATGGTTTGCAAGGCATTTACGTGACTGGAGGAAGTAGAAAAGGAAAAAATTTTAGGGATGTTGTTTTATAAAAAATTGTAATATTTTTTTAGAACTGTCAATATTTATGTAAATTAAAATTTTATAGATTTTTTTTTTGTGTGTAAAATAAGATGTAAATATTTTAAGGATCTTTAATTTTCATGGAGTTTATAAAAAAAAGTATAAAAATAGATGATTTGATATAATTTTTTAATATAAAAATTTTAGAATTTGATGAAAAAATATGGAGATAAAATATTTATTAGATTTTTTTTTTTAAAAAAGTGTTAAATTTTGTATAAAACTTATTAGAGTTTGCGTTAAAAGCCATGTTTTGAATGTCATTATGTGAATTTTGTTACATACTTTTTGCCGAGGAATATCTCAAAAGGACAGATTGTTTGCAAGGGCATTTGCGTAACTTGAGTGAAGGAAAGACGGATATTCGTTCGTACGGAGCGAACTGCGAAGGCCTTCACTGAGGGCAAAAATTATTGTGTGA
The DNA here is from genome assembly GCA_963930655.1 of Myrica gale. NCBI lineage: Eukaryota > Viridiplantae > Streptophyta > Magnoliopsida > Fagales > Myricaceae > Myrica > Myrica gale. The sequence goes on along the minus strand of OZ005606.1, from coordinate 5,696,688 downwards.
GTAAAGCTATTATGTGAGTGTGTGAGTGGACGGATGATATTAGAAGTTGAGAAATCTAATGACTGACAAAATGTCACGTCAATCCACGAACCCGACCCACACAACCGATCCGGTTTCATTAATTGACGTGACATTTTATCAGCCGTTAGATTTCTCAACTTCTAATCTCATCCGTTCACTCACACAATAGCTTCACTCACACAATAACCGGTCTTCGCTGAGATATACAACGCCACCCAAGTTTGCAGCTAATTGGGTTGTTACCCAGCTAAAATCCTTTATATTACTAGTTCTCGGCAAAAGTTATTGTGTGATTGAGGTTACTGTGTGAGTGTATAAGTGGACGGGTGAGATTAGAAGTTGAGAAATCTAATGGCTGAAAAAACACCACATCATTTAATGAACCCGACCTGCTAACCCGACCCGCGAAATCGACCCGGTTTCATTAAATGATGTGACATTTTTTCAGCCATTAGATTTCTCAACTTCTAATATCACCCGTCCACTCACACACTCACACCATAACCTCACTCAAACAATAACCATGGCCACTAGTTCTCTCACTCGTGAGATCGAGAGAGAGAGAGAGAGAGAGGGGAGGGAGTGAAAGGGCGAACCCCGCTTGTCCAGCAGTCCTAACTCGAAGCATACCTCTCAGATTTCAGTGGAGGGTTTAATGCCGTTCCGTCGCGTTTAGTAGTCTCCGGGAGACCATAATCTATAACGTATCATATATCGTAGGCGATGGCACTCCCTATTGGGAAGCTGACGATCCTCGTTGGTGCAGGTCCGTATCCGATTTTCCTCAATTTTATCTAACCGTAGAATTTTTTCTCCCTCCCTATCTCTTTCTCCCGCCCCCTCTCTCTCTCGTTCTGTTGTTCGCAATTCGTAATTAGTGTATTTATCCGGTGGGTAATGGAACTAGAAGGAACTAGGGTTTTGATAAACCCTTCGTAATATTTTTCAGCTATTAGTGTCAACTGTGCGACAGTGTGATCCAATAGCGTAATTAACCATACCATTGTCGCAATTACTTCTTTCTGTGGTGTTGCTTTGGTCTGAGGTGGTGAGTTGTTTCTACTCCCATAAACTCGTGAAGTATAGCAGGTTGTTGAAGGTTCGTATCTCAGATGTTTGTGTAGGTTTGTAGCTGTTCTCCTCATAAGTTCTTTACGTATTTACTTGCAAGTTTCAGTAAGTATCACCCTGTGAGGCATTTGGCTCTGTGGATTGTGAAGGAAAGTTGGTATTTGGTGGCAAACATATGCATATAAAATAGGAAAGGAAATTGTGTGGGTATCAGATGATTTTATAGTTTCTGAAATGGTTAGTCGTGAAGAGTACAATAACAGTTCAGTTTTCATGTCTCCTCAGTGTCCTTCCCATTTTATGTGTCATGATCCTGTCCGAAGTGCTCTTGTCATCTACGTGATGGTCAAGTATTTGGCAGTCACATGCTCTATGCGCTTCATAGTGCATAATGATAATGGTACGAAGATTTGATGTGCAGCTGGAATGTCACCCATCCTAGTTTTCTTTTCTGTTCTATATATGTTCTTGTAGTGTTCCTTTCTTTAATTATCCAAGTGTTGGTTTTGGATTTATTGGCTCTGTTATGAACAGAAGTTCTTGTTAATTAAGTAACTCTTGTCTTGTAGGTATTGTTGGTTCAGTACTTGCAAAAGAAGGACGTATGTCAACTGTATCTGATTTTGTCTCGGGTACTCTTAAGGTACTTTCATGACTCCCAACCTCTTTTATTTATTTTTTTATCTTAGTCTCCAAATATATATTTTATATTTTGAGGATTTAGCTTTGTCGGTGGAACGATTACAAGGCGTTTTTATGCATTCTCTTTTTCTTTGGGTTAAGTAATGATGTCTCTACATAATCTAAGAGAATTTTTTAAATATATATATATATATATTACAATGGTAATCAGATTTTTTTATTAATCAAATATGCTTGTTGATTTTTATTTTTGTATTGATGACGGACCTCATGAAATCTCAGTTTTCGTACTTTATTTAGATCTCATTTCGGTTACTCTTACTTATGTCGAGGTAGTTCTTTTATAGAAGATGTAAATTGCATTGAATTCTTAATCAGATCTAATGCATATTTTGATATGATTCTTGTTTTTGCTGCAGATTGTTTTGAAGCAAATTAGACAAGATGATTCTTCCCCGGCTGTTAATAAGCCACGCAATGACTCTCTAATGGCTCAGGTTTTCACTTGATGATTTCAAAATTTAGTTGTCAATTATAGTCGGGATGGCTCTGGGTTTGACAATGACTCTTAACTTATCTTTACTCTTCTAGTTGATATGTCCGTAGAACATATGGATTTGATACTTAAGTTTTTTTAATGAATAAGCCAATTTCATTAGAAAAAGTGAAGACAGTACAAAGGACTATACCGAAAACACTAGTTCAACAAGCTAAAAAACTAACAAAATCTACAAAATCTAGAAAAGGGCAACCAAGCAGCCGAGTTAGCCCAACGAAAAAGTAAAGACAAGAAAACACTTTGCACCCTAACCAAAGACAAAGCACAATCCTCAAAACATCTATTGTTATGCTCCCGCCAAAGGCACTACCAGATACAATGAGGTATCAAACTCCAATAGCCTTAGCGAGAGGGTTCTTAAACCTCATCTTCCAACACCATAACGCATCCTCCACTATAGCTGGCATAACCCATTGAAGATTCAAGATACAAAACACGTGCGACCACAGCCCACTCGCATAGGGACAGTGCAACAAGACATGATTGATTGATTCCCCACTACAACGGCATAAGAAACACCAATCAGCCATGATCATACCCCTTCGACGAAGATTGTCAATAGTTAAACACCTACCATGAGACGCCTCCCGCACAAAGTAGGAAACTCTCATAGGGCACAAAGACCGCCAAACACCCCTCCACGGGAAAGAGAGACCAGCCCCACCTCTAAGCAAACCATACATTGACTTCACATAATACACCCCATCCTTGGTACCCATCCACTCCATCAATTACTTATTGAGAGGTTCCTCCTCCATATATGATCTTCAAGGAAAGTTTGATACCAGGGTATTTCAGGACAGCACCTGTGTAAAATTAATAATGGAGTGTTGAATTACCAAAAAAAAGGAAGAAAAAAAAAAGAGACTCATCCACATTAATGATAGTTTTCCCTTACTCTTACAAACAAAGGGAGAGAGTAAAGTGATGGGCAATGCTACTTCTCAGAATCTCTGGACATGGTGACAGCAACCATTCCTTCTGTTTTTTTATTAAATAAGAAGTCTTAATTGTGTCATTCCCAAACGAGAATGGAGAAGTCTTTGCTGTATGTTTGAAAAAAAATATTATTTTCCCAAATAGCACTTGGATTCTATTTTATAGTTGGAACAGTGGCATCTACAGTGCAGCCTTAGATCTCCATATCTTTGAGATTCACTATTTTCGCTGCCTAGAAAATGACACAGTTTTTATAAGATTAGCTATCTGCACGTGTGCAGGTGTGTCAGTGAATTACAAAGAAATGGAGTACACTTAGCTGAAGTCAACTTTGTATTTATGCTTTTTCCGGGAACATTGAAAACTACTTTCATAACTCATCCCCGCCAAGTATTCAGGACTGTGGATGTGTTTCTGCGTACACACATGTATTGTTATGTCCTCATGTCTTAGTTTTTGGGAGATTTTCATGTCTGACACTCTGTTTCCAAGAATTTATTGAGTACAATTTTTATTGTTGAGTTGTTCTCAATTTTCTTTGGGATTCTAGCTACTTCACAGTTTTTTCTTTTGGTTTTTTTGGTCTGCCGATTAATAGGTTTCCGACGATTCTCTCTTCTCTTTTCTGTTTTTCTTCCAAAAGAGCCTGCATACTTTCTGACTTGATTTTTTACTCTCTCTGGTTTCCCTCGATGTGAGAACTGTTGGTATGTGAATACTGCGTCTTTGTGTTTAGTTTAGTTTTCCATCAGTATTTTTGGATCTATCATTTGCCATCGTTTTGGTTTATTACTTTTGTAAGGTTTTTATATGTTGGCCAACTGTTGGTTCTCATTTTACTCTATTTACTCTCAACTTCTTCCGGAATTCCCGTTGGACTACTTTCTGTTGGTACAATTATGCTTTCCATATATGCTTTCAAATTGTATGGATGCAGCATGTGTAATAACATTGATATAGATTTCGCTGTATTTATTCAGCTCATTATGTGCTTTTACTTTGGGATATTTTCTGATCATTTTACTTCTTCAGGTTAACACCCTGCGACAGGAGTTGCAAACATTGGCATGAAATAGATCAATTACCATTGTAAACACGAGTCAAAGAGGTTACACTTCCACTTCTTCCCCTACATATTAAAGGAGATTTTTGTTGTTCCTTGTCTTGGTTAACACCTTATTTCCAGCTACACTGTAATAATGGGATTCGTGCTGAAAAATTCGTGAGTCATCGACTTCGTCTGTAAATGGACCAAAATGATGGGCACTGATGATAAGCATCAAATTAGTATCTTCAATGTGAACCTGGGCATGAAATTTTGTATGTGATTACGATAATTGTCTAATTCAAAACTTGATCTGTGTGCAAGTTTCCTTGTTTTCTGTATGATATGGTTAGATTACTTAGTTCTACATCTAGTGTAGGTGAGTAGCAATCCCCTTGTGCTTGTGTTTGTGAGAATCCGATGGTCAAAACAGTGTTGTTGGAATCTTGCCACTGATTGACTTTGTCTACTGATCTGGAACTGGCACCACCTAAAGCTAAACCAAGCCGGACTGATGGGATTCGTCATTTTTGGTTCATTGATCAATTGGGCTGGGCTTAGGCCGCAGCCACCCAGAATCTCTTTACACTCTTTTGATAACCAGCTTCTAAATTTCTCACCATTATGTACTAGGTTTTGAAGTATGCTGTGTTTATAACCCTGTAGTAGTTCCAGAGCATTATTTGACTTGTTATTATGTGCAGGTGCTACTAAGTATGGTGTTATTATCATTGTGGTAGTTGTAGGATACGGCTATGTTTGGTGGAAGGTATCATTTTTGTATTCCTTTTATAAGTATTGTAGTAATGGATATGATGCTACAACTATCTGAATATCTGCCATAATGATCCTATCCATGTCTTCTATCTGGTCCATGATCTTAGAAGATATTAGTTATCCCTGACCGTCCTCTCCTTGCTCTTCTCATGAAAATATTCACTGTGTATTTATTGGGATGTGCCACATTTATTTCCTTGTAGTTACCTCATGAATTTATTGGTGAATCTGTTGAATGATTGCAGGGCTGGAAACTCCCTGATCTGATGTTCGCGTCCAAGCATGGTTTATCTGATGCTTGTAATTCTATAGCTAAACAGCTTGGGAATGTTTATTCCTCAATCTCGGCAAGTTTTTTACTTTTATTCTTTTTTGTTCGTCCTTTAGTGTGTAGACTTGTTCAACCACCAGAAAGAATTAGTGTGTTTGCCCATTGACAGTCATCAAACCACCGTATCTCTCAAAGGAAAAAAAGTGACACTTTTCAATTGTTCTCAGAATAACATGATACTCTATATTGTTTTCATTGATGTTGTTGGCCTCTGTTCATATGACCATAGAAAACTTGATATGGGAAACTATGAGTTCACTAGGGATTGTTTCTACTTATGTTATTTTTCCTCATTGTATTAATGTTGCAAATCCAAGGGTAACCTGAAGAATATTGCAAAGCCAAGGGTAACCTGCTGAAAATCTTAAGTGCACTAGTGTTGTACTTGATTATGCTGGTGGTGGTACTTGTCATTATCATTCTAAGAAGTGTAGAGCTTAATGTTTAACTTATGCTGTTCTAGACTGCATTTTACTCAGGGTGTTCCCTGGAACTGATTTTCCTCTGATGTAATTTTTTGAATATCTCGTTGATTTTCCCCCATTGGGAGAAATAGGCAACAAAATTTTCTAATGTAGTAGTGATTTATTTGTTTTCCAGGCCACCAAGAGGGGACTGTCTTCAAGAATGGATGTTATGGATTCTACTCTGGATGAAACTGCAGCAATTACTGCTGAGACACAACAGGAGGTGGATCCAACTTAGGCATTGCCCAGTAATTTAACTAGTCCTTTATTTCTGATTTGACTTTATTTAGACAGAGTTTGTTAATTCATTTAGGTTTCTGAGCTTCGAAAAAGAACGGATTTCGTCGGTGTAGATGTTATAAATATTCACGAGGCGGTCCAGACTCTGGTGAGTCATCTTTACGATTTTAGCCATTATCATCATTATAAAATTAGAGAATCTTGTCTATAAGCTTACCTCTGGATGTGAATTGAAGTTTAATTCTCTCTCTTTGTTTTAATGTCTCAGGAAACTAAGATTAGTAGAATAGAAGGGAAGCAGGTAGTTACTTCAGTGACCAATATGAACGAATTCCCTTTGCAAATAATGTGTTTTACTATGTTGATTTGTGCTGTGTTATCTTCTGCATATGAATCTGATCTATTGTGCCTGGTGGTCGTGGCTCTCGTGCTTAGGATCTTACAAATGAAGGAGTGAGGCGGTTGTGTCATTATGCCTGGAACATGCAAAGTAGCAGAAGCACAGAAACTATTCAGGCACGAACTGAACCTTTTCCATGGGAAATTGAGGATTCGTCTCCCAATGCCTTAATCTTTGCTAATTATTTCTCAGGACCGACCTCTTTCACCGCTCATGTTGTTTTTCCTGCATTGAATGTTTTTGTTATTGTTCTCTTTACTCGTCTGATTTCAGAGGCTCAAAATCTCAGAATGGCATTTCCGCTTGCATATTCATGTGCTCCACATTAACTATGTTCTTGAAAATCTTCAGGCATTGCCTTCAAGTTTCTCCCGGCCAGCTCTTGAACCACCCACAACTCCGTCATCAAGGGTATATATGCGTTCATCCAAGCTACCGTATTGGTTGAATGGCACTTTTTAGTATGCGTTGGGGTATGAAATGTGTGTATTACACATGAAAACACGACAGGCAAGCTCAAGCAGTGTATCTTCTAGATCTTTTCTTTCATATCTACCCCGATGAACTATTTTCTTAATATCATGTAGGTGGTGTCGTCCAGTTCTTTCCGGCCAGCTCTTGAACCACCACCTGTGACACCTTCGAGGGTAAAATTTTCCTTCAATCTCGTGATAATTTAACATTTGAAATTAGGCAGAGGCTATACAACACATAAATGTCAAGTCTTAGGTCAGACACACTCGTGAACAGCCACTTGAGTAGGTTTTTGGGCTCAACCACTTGTATAATGCAAATGGGAATAGGCTTACCTCCAGCAGTGTTTCTGAATTTGAGCACTGCCGCCCAACTTTCTTGGACATCTTCCGCACAGCCTCCCTTCCTCTATCCCTGTCCCATTTTCCCCTAGGGATGGGGTCATGGTAATTTCGCAAGATGAGGTTGAGAAGCGAAGGTTTTATGTGAAGCCTTCTCCTATACTCTTACTGCTTTTCCGGAAGAAAGTTTTCTGTTTTCCATGTTGATTTAGGTGTTCTTCATCCGCCTTTGCTTGATTTTGGAATTGCAAAAAGATTTTTTCAAAACTGAGCCTTTCACCTATTCTATCTGAAATACTATAAGGAAGAACAAGAAAATCAGCTCAACAGATGTAATCATAACTGGCAATGTGAACTACATTTTTCCATTTTCTTGCCCTAGTTTCTTTCAACCTTAAGGCACCTTCTATGTTTTTTATATGGTTTAACTTGGTAATACATGTTCTTACTACATGCTACATGTGCTTTAGCAGACTGGGTCTTTGCCTCCTGTTTTATCTCCTAGTCAACTGTCTTCCTCTGATTCCGGTGGATCTTACCAGGTTCATAGACTTTCTGCTCCATTCCCATAAGTGCTAGAGTAAATTTGCCAAGGGAAAAAAGTACAATTTTCTTTGTAAAAAAAAGTTTCTAGAAAAGCTCTGGGTTCAAGCATTGGCTGGGTTGATGTTTAGTTGGAATAATTTGTTGTCCACTTTGATTTTCAAGCAATGTTTAAATTTTCCTGCCTCTTGAAATGGTAGAACAAATTGTGGTTCTAGTTTCCTATTAAGTGATATGGTCTAATTCTTTGTGCTCATCCCTTTTGATTGGTATGAGCAACAGGAAGAGGTTTTCTCTTCTTTCATGACTCAGTTTTGTTGCCCTTTGCCTGATGTGTTCTCTTTCAGGTTAAATGGCCATTGCAGAACGCTGTATCAGCACAGGGTCTGCAGGTTGACCTTGACTTATATTTTTGGCTTTGCATTATTTCTTCATGCATTCACTGTCTAAAATGTTTCAAGCTGGAGAATTTCAGGATATAAATGGAATTTCAGAAGTGATTGAGGTCTCAAGAAGTTGCGAGGCTTCCAACGGGATTCACACTCCGAGAGAGACGAATAATGGGGCTTCAAGTTCTGGTGTGTTTGGCCTGAGGCTCCCTGGCATTAGTGCTTCATTTCTAACAAGAACACGTAGTGCTACAAATTCAGTGCTACAACAAAGGCGTTCGAATGGTCAGCAATCGTGAGTATCTTTGGTGTTGATCACAGAACATCCCGTATAGATGAAGTTTTTGGCTTTGCTTTGGGATAAAGCTTTCAGATGTTTGTTTCGGCCTTCCCCGGGCCGCCCTCCATTAAATAGGTTGTGCCCATACCGAATGAAGGAATACAGGACCGGGTACTGAATTTTGTAGAGCTGCCGTTTATGTAGTATATCATTTAATTATGATAGTTATAGGTCTAATGTACAGCCAAAGCCATATGATTTATCCTTTTTCGTCCATAAGATCGGTTTTGACAAACAGAGAGAAGTTACATAGTACTTTAGTTTATCTACATTCGATCTCCTGGATAATGATCACTTATATTGGTCACGGTTCCACACAATGCTGCATGTGCACCGAATAATAAGTGGTTGGCAGTGAATAAGGCCTAATATTTGGCCATTTGATTCTTCAGAAACGGGGACAGGAAATTCCCAAGTTAGCTTTGTTTGGATGCCACAGAATGTCTTTTTAACTTTTTTTTTCACGAATCTTAAGAATCTGATTGGAAGACTCCGACTGTCTTATGGGAAGAGAAGAATGATTTCGTTATGCTAGTACCATAGGTACTAAAAAACCTATGAGAAAAAAAATATTCATACAGAAAACGAAAGAACCTACTTCTAGTTCTTTTGACCTTTTGAAATGTCACGCTATAATTAATTCAGAAAGAATTGTGCTGAAAATTATTCCTATATCATATGTTAACTTAATTTGTATTGATTTAAATCTTTCACCTACAATGATTCTTGGAAAACAAGAAGACTTGCAAAATCATCAAGCTCCATTGTGATTAAACTTTAATCCCATATGGCAAACAATATCTGATTCAGGGTTACTTATTTGACGAAATAATTAAAAAACATTAGGCTTAGGCTTAGGCTTAGGTATCGCTATTTGACTCAAGTGGAAGGGGCCTCTCAGTCTCAGTCTCAGCTATATACACAATAACGTAACCTAAGATGCGGAGTACTTGATTAATGCAAAAAAAAGAACGGAGAATATAAGTTTAGATGTTTTCTGGCCCGGCACAGGCCTATCTTCTGGTAGGCCTGGGCGTTATGTGCGGCCCAAACATGAGTGCCGCTCAGCGGGAACATATAAGGATCGTTTCCCGCCAATTTGTCTCCCAATTCCTCAGCGCGGAGTCCAGAGATCTGAGAGTCTGAGACTGTCGTTGGCACTAGGGTGATTGCTCTGCGCGCACTTTGCTCTTGGTAGACTCCGATTGGTGGACAAAAATGGAAATCGTTCGATCCCAAAGGAACTCTCTACACAACGACATCATATCGACCCTCCCTCTGTACCGCTCCGCTCCACCACTTGAAGTCAGACTGGAGGACTTCGAGCTCTTCGCTATGGATCGCCTCCGCGGTAATCGATTTCTCATTGTTTCAGTTTTATTTTTCAGCTTCTTAAGAATCAGTGTTATTCATCTCTGCTCGAAGTTTCCAGAACGAAATTTTGGGAAAATGTGCTGTTGAGTTGAAATTTTTTTCTCTCCACTTTCTAAGCAAGGGCTTGAGATGTAGCGCTTTCTTTTTAATTTTTCGTTTTTGTAGGTTCAAAGTTCTAGCAAATTAGCAATCCTTTTGACTGCTGACGAATAGAAAAAGAAAATTTTAAATATTTTAGCCGCATACTTGTCACAGCCTTCTGCAAGGTGTTTCTTTGATTTTTCTTTCTTTAAAGAAGCAATTATAATAACGATAGTAACAATAACAAAAAAAAAGAAGTAATAATAATAACATTGAGACTAAATGCACTTTTTTTTTCTTCTTCGGTTTCTCTTGGTTGCATTCTTCAAGAATTGCGATAATTGTCAGCTATTGTTTCTTGATGCAGTTCTTAAAGTGATTGCTGATGGTTTATCCCGTGGAAAGAAACCAGAAGAAATGGAAAATTTGGTAAAAAAAAATCGGTCCAATTAATCATTTTTCCTTCTTGGACATTTTATTAAATTTAACCTATATACTTTGCACAGGTAAGCGACATATGGAAAGCAACCATGAGGCATCCAGAGGCATCTGAGATTGCCAACAAGGATATTATCTCCCACTTTGTTCTTCGTCTCGTGTATTGCCGAACGTGAGACTTTACTAGTTCCTTTTGTTGCCTCGATTTTTCTTAATGCTTTTACCCTAAGTTTGAACGTTCTTATTTTCATTTTATCTTTATCTCTTTTTTTTTTGTCTTAGGGAGGAACTGAGAAAATGGTTTATTTCCATGGAGACTGCCCTATTTCAATACCGTTGCCGCCTTGAAAGCGCTGAAGCTCAGGTAGGATCTGCTTATTATGCAGCACTTAGTTCGCCATTCTTGTCAGATAGTAATCCTTTGCTCGGATTACAGAGAACACTGATGTCAGAGTTTGATCTTCCTTACAAAGCAGTTAGCAATGCAGAATTCCAGGTAAAATTACATGCATGATGCAACTGCTTGTAAAAGTCTATCCTTGCTATTTTTAAGATGGTTAGTCTTAGCCATCTGCCTTACCAATACATAATATCCAAGCCTCTTGAGTCTCAGCTATCTCAATTTTTGCTCATTATATCGACACATTTTCCTCCACAGAGTATGAAGGACAAGTTGGGCCAAGTCGCACGTTCTATTGGTCAGCCATTACCAACTGGTACTGAGATCGGTGGCCATTTGTCATCTTAATTCACATTACATTTTTCTGTTTTGTTCTTGAAGAGTGCTCAAAGCATTGTACGTCAGTGATAGTAATTTCACAGGGCTTCAAAATGCGGATTGTGTCAATCTAAGTTTTAATCAGTGTCATGAGTTCTTACCTGTCTGGGATCTGTGAACAACTATCATTTATTGTATGGTCTGAAGATGAGTATTTGTTGCAGATATTGATAGATATTTACATTTACCTTGCATTTTTGAATGACCTGAAAAACAAAAAAAGAAGCCTCCTCACCAAATGGATAGTTTCAAAGTTCATTATGGTGATGATCTTGGTGCTTACATGGAACCTGTTGAAAATAATCCAAGGTTGAGCGTCTTTGCCATGTTCACTTTTTCTGCATGCTTGGAAATGCTAGTATCATGTACTTTAACTTGTTACTTCAAATTTTGCTTTGGTTTAGTTCCAATCAGAACATGCTCACTGGTTGTTTTGGAACAAAAAGATCTCGAATTTCTAGAAAATGGTGATTCATCCTGCTTAATTCATTGTTCGGGCCATACAATTTTAGTCTTTACAGTTTTACTTCTCTTTTTTAATTTTTTTCTCTGTATTCTGATGTTCCGTCCCTTCTTTCTCTCTGCCCCTGCTTTTGCAGCTGAAGCGATAGTCTACAAGGTTAGTTTATCTTTGCCTAAACTAGAGGTTTGGGTGTATCAGGAAAGGAAGAGCTTCCTTACCTTATGTTTCTCAAATTACTATCTCATCTCTTGTTCACTACTTTTATTTGGCCTTATTTATGCTGTCCCCAACCCCAATGAAGGTACCATTTGAAGAAGTTCCAGAACTTGTAGCTGGTCGTAAGGTTTTTGTTCACAGAGGGCATGCATATGTTGCAATGAATCAGGTTTCTCCTAGCTTTCCATAACGTGGTAGTTGTTTAAAATAAAGGTAATTGACAATGTTATGGCGCTAATTGTCTCTTCTTTCTTCTTTCCTTTCTTCATAGGTGGTTTCCCTCGTTTCCGCACAATTCCGTAGTCATCTATCCAAAGCACTTGTACTGACAAACAGGTGGTTGTTGTCTGCTCAAAGTCCATAAAGCATTATATCAGTATATGATTGCAAGTACTACTGTGGTCTTTCTTAACTAGTGAGCAAATATGCAGTGTTGATAGGAAATGTAGAGTCGCATCATTAAGATAAGCTTCCTAATGATTTGGCTTCCCTTTAGGAGAAACCTTAAACTTTTGAATATACCTGATTATGACAGGCACATACCGTTTACTGGAAGAACAGTTTTACACTTTTGGAATATTTGCACAGATTTCAGTTCTATTTTCTGTTATCAATTGTGTAAATTTGCAAAAAAAATCTATTTGAATGTCTTTCTGAATCTTTAATCTATGCCTGGATGGCAAATTTCTCCAAGTTTTGGCCTATACCAATTTCACCAATCAGGACAGCTATACTTTTTCCTTGTTCTCATTATCTTTATTTCCTAGATTTGTCTACATATCATGTCCATTGCTTTGTTGATGAACTCGTCATATATTTAATGCATTGCTCTTTATTTCCAAAACAAGGGTTAGACTCTCAAATTGATAGAACTTGCATTTTCTGCTTGCAGAAAATGGACATCTATCATCAGAGAACAAGAGAAAGATCGTTTGACTCCTGTAAGTATTATATGGTGAATCTTGTAGGTTGAAGAAGGGCTCTTTGTTTCAAATATGGTACTTGACATTAAGTGTAATGTCTAGATTGTAGAAGCCCTATGCACAAGTTACTTGGGTCCTGACTATTCTGAGGTACTTTATTTAGCATCTTAGCTCATCTTATAACTCTGGATTGCATATTTGGAAATTTATATGGACTAACTTTGGTTGAAATACTGCTTCAGCCAAGAGAATTTGCTGAGATATCAATAAAAGACATTGACCAAATATCTAAGAGTTCGTTTCCTCTATGCATGCGCCACCTATTTGAAAAGGTAAGAGAATTGTTTACAGTATCAGACTTATTACTTTTTCTACCATAATTGTTGATGATTTGTATTCTTATGCTATTTTTTCTTTAATGTTTTCTCTCTCTGATATACTCACACAGACATACATTTTGAAGTTTTCCTTTCTTATGGTTTTCTGTGTTGCTTACATGCAGCTGAGAGAGGATCATCATTTAAAGCATGGAGGAAGGATGCAGTTAGGCCTCTTTCTCAAGGTAGTATTTCAGAGCTGAATTAATATACGTGTGACTTCCTGTCTTACTTGTGTATTGGCATTCCGATGATGTGAGGCAATGAATTTTGGTGCTTGATTCATGTACCGCATGTTGTAGTATGTTTTTCGTTGCTGGACATGCCATGCATATGCTTGTTCCATAATTCACGCAAGCGGCACCAGTGGGCATTTGGGATTCTATTTCATGCAGCTACAGAACATCATGTAACTGGGTTAAACTATGTCTGTCGTGCTCTAATAAGTACATATTCATGTAGATGCATGTGGACACTTACACATTGGTTAGTAACATTTGTAACTAATCACATCTCATCTTTAAGATAGCATGCAAAAGTTTTGGCATATTTTGACTGCTAGGTACATGCATGGGAGACATGCAAAACATAGTAGTACAGTTATTTACAGCGATGATCTCAGAATGCTAAATAATTACTCCTGATAAATCCACATCTTTGCTTGCACCTTCTTATCCGGAGAGTAATACTTCTTTCCATGTTTTCTTTTCTTTTTCTCAAAACTTCTCTCCATGTCCAGGGTGTTGGATTGAAGCTGGATGATGCCCTTGCATTTTGGAAAGCTGAGTTCTCCCAAAAGGTAAGCATGGTGCTACTGAAGTATTGTCCAAATGTTCCTTCGGCTTCTGGTCTTACACATGTTATCTGTATACTTTATCAAATTTACCTGCACATACATTGATCAATTAGAGTTAACAGCAAAAAAATGTATGCATGTATTTTATCTATGTTGTGATACTTTGGTATGTATAGTGGGTATATCTTATCAGCATACAGTGCCTTGGTCCATGCAAACATTCACTTCAGAGGCATCCTCTCTCTCTCATATATGTACAGAAACTAGTGACTTGATGCTTTGGTATGTAATGCTTTGTCCCTTGCAGATGGCAACCGATATAATGCTAATTGCTTCCTCTTTCTGTTTATAGGTTGGTGCTGAAAGATTTGACAAAGAATATGCATACAGCATTCGCCATAACTATGGAAGAGAAGGAAAGAGGACTGTAAGACATCAAACCAGCTCGTTGAGATAGTAATTTAAATCTTGGCAAACAGTTTACTGAAGAAATTGTTAATCCTGGTTGTGACAAACTTAAAAGCAATTGCTGCAAATATAAGTAGTCCTAAGATGGTTGCCAGCTGATGTGATTCTTAAAGGGCTGACCTCTTTTTCGTGAAAGTTGAAGATTTCTTCCTCTACTGGCTTTTATTAATGTGTTTATGACACATTGAAATGTTGTTGTGGTTTTATGCAGGATTATACCCCGTTTTCTTGTCAAAAGATTATCTCTTCAGCTCCTGGTGTAGGAGATCATCACGGGTGTCCCTATAGACATTTCAGGTTACTTCTATGACTACTTCTGATTGTCTTAAGCATCTTCAACCAGGAATGAAGCAATCTAACTCTCTATACTAACTATGGAATTGTAGTGGCTAAGCTATATGTTGGCATGTCACATCTCACAACCTTGTCCACAGCCTTTTGGTTTTTTTTATTGGTTATAGATAGTAATTATTGATGTCAATAACGGGGATAAGGACAGGTGAGTTAAAGAAAGAAGGCTCATAAATAGGACGCACAAACCAACAACTTCCAGACATCCTTCTGAAGTTCACCCTATCCTCATAGCCCCCAGCTGCTATAATTAAATTCTTGCTTCATGCTCATGACTAAGTATTTTATCAAATCTCCTTTTGATCTTTTAGCTGATTTATGGTTTCCTTTTGTTCTTTCACCTTTCAATTCCCTACTAACACATCACCCGATTCCACAAGAAGTTACATATGAACTGATAACTCTTTCAGTATGCAGTCACCATTCTTTCTAATCATACAGAGATGCGTGAAACATTGCAGAATGTTTACTCTCTGTACTTAGTGAGGTCCCAAGAGTCATTGGACTATTACTAGACAATTGATTTGATAGTTTTTGTAGTCAAAGAGTTGTATAAGATTTAAAATTCTTCAAAGTAGTGTGAATGATATGAACTATCCATACCTGGCCAACTACCTCATCACGGAATGCCACTTGTGGGGAATTAAGTAGTATTGTCCAAAATTGATTAAACAAATAGAAAATCAGAATCCAGGCCAGAAAATGTCACTTGCAGCTTTATGCTTACCATCCATCTGTACCAAACCTTTCTGTGGGCTTGGAAATTGCCATCGAATTTCTTAAGACTTTTATTGCAAGGCAGTCATATTTATTAAGGGAGATAAACTTGTTAGTTTTCTTTTAAATTTCCTTTCAGTGATCCTCTTAAATTTTATTTTCTTCAGTATGAAGATAACTGGCGTGTGTATTCCTAAAACGGGAATGGTGGATATAGTTTTTATCTTCTGCTCTAGGTCCAGCAGGAAACAACCTCCTATGAGTGTTATCTATTGCTGCACCTAGTTAGTTCTAGACCTCTAAGCACTGCATATTGTTTATGAAACTAGCACCACTCTGGAAATACTTGTGAACAAGCTCTAATTGCACTTTCCTCTGGGCTTGTCAATTGTATGGAACAGTGAAGAGAATCTACGAGCTGCACTTGGTAAAATGAGATTAAATAACAGGGCAGTCGAAGATGTAATGGAGAAAGTGCGAAGTAGGCATTATCAGGTTGGGATATTTGCAACTGCTCATAAGTTTGCTTTGAGGTGGTTTTGTAGACAATCTGTCATGATGGTTCTGGTTCATGAACTACTTGCTAACATTTGTGCAGATAGCATGCACCTTGACATTTGAAGCTATACATGAAACATCATGTGATGCTGGGATTAACCATCCAAATCAATACTTCAGTGACAGCCAAAAGGTTCTGCAATCGAAGGTAGATCCCATTCTGTGAAACTTATTCACTCTAAATATGAACTTATAATCATGTTGTAGGGAAGGTTTACATATGAAAATCTGAGTAAACAAAAACAAACTCCGTTAAGCGTCCAGGTGCACTTATGTCAGACATTTGCAAAGAAACTAAGATCCCACTCATCATGTGGTTAATTGTATATATTGGTTAAGTATTTCTGCCGCTTCTTATGCAGCTTTAGTTGGTCTTGTTTCCTGAAAGTAATGGGGCTGCAATACATGTTCAGGTCACCTTGGATCCAAAGCCCTGGCTCCAGTTCACCCCGCACCATTGTTATCACTTGATAACTGCTCATGAGTTGTCACATTAAAAGTCGAATGAATTATGCTGTTCTGCCTTTATAGGTTTCAGTCGATAACATAATATCATTTGTTCAACTTATTGTGGCTATAGCATTAGCTTTTACTTTCTTTTCTTGTATTTCTACATCAAATTTTGGTGCAGCTTAATTTTGGTATCTTTGAAATTCAGATGGATAGTAATAAGTATATCTTGACAATACACAGTTGGACCTCTTTTTTAGGGTTTCTTTTGTGTCTTTAAGCTGAGCATTGGCATGGATTCATTGCTAGCTCTTTAATATTTGTTGTCCAATTTTTCCTTTTGCAGAATCACTCTGCAGAATAAAGAGTATTTTTGGGCACATTAGGGACTGAGAGTGATGCAGTCCTCCCCAGGTTGTTTTTTTTTTCGTTTTTATTTGTAAGTTTCGAACCAATCCCCTGACAAATCCCTCTTTTTCGCAACATAGTTTAATATTGTAATATACTTATGTTAGGCAAGTTAAAGGGCATAAAAGTTCTAATAATTGAGGATTGAGCTGAACTGAATCACTGTATTATTTTTTATTCATGTTTTCTATTCAAGGAACCATAGCTTTTTAATATGCCTTTCTGCCCTCAGTTGAAAGATGCAAAGTGGCAATTCTACTGGTGGCAAGCCAAACTTTGTCTGTCTACTTTATACCTGTCTTTCCGCTTCTGTTTTACTTTGAAAGGAATTTGGCATTATTTTACTGACTTTTATAATGTCATGTTCGTGCTTCAAAACTGACCAATTGGGTGAGCGTAGGACATTGGTTGTTGACCCTCCTTTTCTCAAAAAATAGTTGGTTGATGGGTAAATATCTCGTCTTGTAGCCCCTGGATCGTAGTTCAATGGAACCAATTTGCATTGATGAAAGTGGGCTCGAGCACGTGTTACGACTGGGGACCAGCTCTCAAGTTCGACAATCTGGTTGGTGTTTCGTTGGGAATATTGTAGACTAATTAATCAGATTAGTTCGGCTGACCTATGGCTCGCTGTAAATGGGTTCACCCAGGAACTAACACTTCTAATTTGAAATTATGCTTCTACAGCAATATTGTAGACTAATTAAGGGCATGCTATGTAAAGGGAGTACCATACTGGTCTACCCAATTATTTGTGATATTTTGCAGGACCACAGTTCTTTCTCCTGTACCTTCAAGTAACAGTTTTACATTTTCATTGCATTGCCAAGCATCTTGGAGGATGCAATCATTTATCTACGCGTGTACGTAGCAAAACTGATTCTGTAGTACGAATTGTTTATATAAATGTGTAGGTAGGTGTGGTTTCTATGGACGATTATGAAACATGAGAATTGATAAATATTCTGCATAAAAGTTTGAGAATTTAGATGTGGTTTCTGGCATATGTTCTCCTTGCCCCTATTTAATGTAATGATTAGGGAATCCTCTTGGTTTAGATGGGAAATACATGCTTGGAAAGTATGCTCCTAGTCATCGTCTAGTAGGTCTAAATACCTGGTAGAAAAGTGCTCGGATGTTTTCTCATGATTTAAGCTTGGAGCACAGTCTTTAGCATCTACACAACTATTTTGGTAACATCTGCAATTTTTTTATATCCGGCTTCTATCAGTGGAGAAAGCTAATGCAGGACGCTGGTTTGACTGGCGAGCTTGATCAGTACTGTCATTCGGCTGGGTTATGTAACTCAAAAGTTTACTTTAAAGTATTCTTGTTTTTGCTTTTGCTTTTGTAACTCCCCTCTCTCAGACTCCCCCCCCCCCCCCCCCCCAAAAAAAAGTCAGTTTAGTTTAGAGAAGAAGCCTAGAGTATATATTCTCTCTCTTGTTCTGGAATGGCACTTCATGCATAATATTGAAATTTGCGATGTTATACATATATTATCCTAGCGTAGAAAAATGATAAAAAGGGCAAGAAGGTGTTCAGAAATGGTGGCATTATCTTATGAAGTTTGGGAAAAGAGCAATTTTGAGATGGGAATCGCTTTTGTTTAATGATAATCTGGAGCAATATTGCGAAGGACATCATGGAGCAGAAGGGATTATTTAATGGAGTAGGATAGAGTATCTTGGGGAATATTCCTTCCAAAAGCGGATAAACGAAGGCGTGGCGCTATCATGTAAAGTAGCTTTCGGCACACTTGAGGAAATAGCGGATGGCTGTCATGAAAGGGGTTCGAGCATTTTTAGGCCCTACTACTCGCTACGAAGTAAGGGGGCCATGGAACGGATTCCTTCTAAGGAGGGATTTCTAAAGGCTACCAAATGCATGATCCAGATTTAAAAAAAAAACAAATCAACGGTTATGATAAGTACACCTAATTTAATGAATAGAACAAACTCTTTTTAGTCTTTCTTTCATTAAATAATTTGGACATATATTAACAGTTAATTTATTTCTTTTTTAATTTGGACCATACATTTGTTAACCTTTAAAAATCTCTCCTTATGCGAGAATCCATGCTCAGGGGCCATTGCCTTTTAGGAGGAACTAGGGGTAGTGGGCAGCACAAGAACCTAATTTCCCTTTTCTCTTTTGGCTCCCCCACAATTTCGGTGGCAGAGACCTTGAACTCCCCGCCTCCATAAGCTTCTCTTAAAGAAAAGGTACGAGTTTATCTTTATCCGACCTACTGCTACTGGGTTGTAAAAAGGCCTCGCTATGCGGAAACATTAACCTCTGGTTTCTATTTTTGTAGCTCGATGTCACCGGTATTTCCTCGATAGGAATCCAAAGACAAATCAAACCACAAAACATGTACAAAAAATAAGATAAACAATATTAAAGCTCTATTCCCAATTCCCAAACATGAAAACAGTCTACTCTATTGGAAGGACACGGTAACTGGGGGGCTTTTGGAGACAGTTTTAACTTGATAGGGGAATTTAGTAGACCACATTTACGACAGAGATTCCCAAAGTTTAAGAATAATATGGAATATACTTTGGAATTTCCACTTATTTTTTGGTCGGTTGTGTAGCTGCTGTAATGATTGTTGAAACTCGGATCTGAGCATCAATTTAAGAATTGGTGATGGAGCTTCTCTTGATTGATCCCGATCCAGAATGGAGATGAGAGCAAATGAGAAGGAAAAATTTGACTGTCCGCGACAGACCTGACCCTTGGTACACATAGACACAGAGGAGACTCTTTATCTACTAATCTGGCTTATTGCAGGTTTATAAATTATGAGGTTCCTGATAGGAAAGAGGTCCACTCCTCTTGGGATGGTACGTACAGTGATCCTACATTATAAGATCGGTTGGATTGTCCCATAAACCAAAAAAAGAAAGAAAAAAAAATCTCTTTAATCACGAGACATATGGGCTTGTACTGTAGAGTTTATATAACTATGGCATTGTCTTTGGAACATCAGCAGATTGTCCCCTCGGTGGTTGCCGTTCAATTATTTACACATCTACCAGTACTGTTCAATATTCAAGGAGAAAAGGTTGCAGCTAACGAAAGACAGAGAGGATCTTCGTTTAGGGACGTCAATAAGGGGGGAGGGGAAGGAAAAACTGTGTCTTAAACTATTTGAAAAAGATCTTCTTGCGACTTTTGACTCCTTGACCCAAGTTTTGCATGCTGACCAGTGACCACCACTCCAGCTCCCAATTCTGTCGCGACTTTTCACCTCCGGAAAACGCACTGTTGATCATAATTGTGACGACTGTGGCTACCAGTGTTGCTATAGTAAATGGTGAAAAAGAAGGATGCTTATTGCTCGGTTTCGTCGCTATCTTATAATTGAAGGCTGAATAAAGATCGGCTCCGACCTTGACATTTGTCCAGTCCAAATCGGGTAGATATATAGGAAGGTTGTGTAACGATGAAAATGTTTCTCATCGTGTAGCCTCCCTCCTGGTCCTTTCTACTCCTTTTTGTACTTGTTCTTTATCTGACTTCAAAAGTTGAAAGCAACTGCACACCGTCTCTTTCCTTACCACTCGTTTCTTTTTTTATTCTTTTTCACATTTTTCTAATTGTTATTTTACATGTTTTTCTTCTCTTTGTTGCAAGGCTGCAAGTCCAAAAAGGAAAGAGAGAGACTCGGGAAGATCATTTCTTCGCTTTCATGGTCGCTCTCTTTACTATTTTCGGTCTCTCTCTCTCTCCCCTTCCAATATATTATCTATTCTCTTGAACATTCTTTCTCTCTCTCTTCCTTATTTGAATACATTATCTGTTCTCTTTGTTGTTACTCCTTAAAATCCCACATAAAGAGCTCAATCTCGCTCTTCGTCTGTCCGTGCTGCTAGCCACAAAGAATCTCTCTCTCTCTCTCTCCAGAATTTATAGTAGAGCTGTGTCAGATTTTTATGGCTGCGATGTCCAAACCAGGGACCTTCTGGTTTATCTTTCTCACGGTGTCTATATCTGTTACCACAGTTGTTTAGTTTACCAATTTTCTTTTCTTTTCCTAAGCAGTTTAAGTATACTATCCACTTGCAATTTTCTCCCGCCCTTCTGAAGATTATCCAATTGGAGAGCTTACAAGTTACCAAAGACAAGATTTTTACCTCTTCGGTGCTTGATTTCAGGGGTTTTCCGAGGTACCCGTTGCTTAACTTTTGCTTTCTCACTCGCCCTTTTATCTTTCATAATAGTTCTATTTTCTATTTCTCTTTTTCTGTTTTTCAGGGTCGTTTTGGGGGTTTTAATTATTATATTCTTCTAACTGTTGGGTTCTTTACCCTTGTGTTATAATGAAAAAATGAAAAAAAAAAATTACCTAACCCAAAAGAATTGAAAATAATTCCCCGGACCCCTCTTTCTTCTCATGCCCCTTTTTTTTTTTGTGTGGTGGGGTAAGAGTTATTTATAGTCTTTGCTAAGCTCATCGCTTCAAAGTACAAAATTTGATGAACTGTGTGTATAATTGTTGGGTTTTTTTTGGGCAAGTAATTATGGGGTTCGGTACTCTGTAGGTTTCTAAGGCAATGATTTCATACAAAAAGGCATACTCGGAAAAGGACTTGAACGGTGTTAATTGTTGGGTTCCATATGATTCTTTTCCATCCCTAGGAAAAGAAAATGTCGGCAATTCTCTGTTCCTCGGTTTCTTCTGAAAAGGTGGAAAGAGAAGTTTTTATCTAGATCACAAAGATAAGCTTTTCTACGGAGCTTGAAGTGGAAATAATTTATGGAGGAAAATTTGTTATTTGTAAATAAAAGTAGTTTTCTCGCCCGCATGTGCTTGGGATGGGATTGCTGACTACATGATGTGCGAGTTTTTAAGCGTTTGAATAAACATACAACTTTTTTCCCTTCAGAATTGAAAATACATGACTGGAAAACTGTTAAGGCCCTTTCTACTGTAGCTTACCTCACATTTTTCCCTGGAATAATTTGCTTCGCACAATAGCTCTGCTGTTTTTTTCTTCAAGTTTCTGACATACATAAGTACTCTCACGTTAGTTGCATCTGTGTGGAATTTTTTGTTTTAACATGTTTATGACGACTATTCAATTCAATTCAGGGGGAAAGAAGGAAATAGTCGGTTAGTCTAATTTTTCTGTTTAAGATTTTGATCTGATTGAAGAATGAACTCTAGAGTGAAAGACAACGTGAATAACAGCAGGAGAATTTTCTTTGGGCTATAACCTTAAGAAGTCCTTGGAATTCGCTAAGTTGAAGTAAGAAGTTAGTCCTCACACTTCTTCCATTCTTGGTTCCGGCAGCTCAGTGGTTCATAAAACTAGAAATCACAGCAAGTTGAAGGAACCTGGGCTGTGGGTGATGGAATCATCATCGTCAGGATCAACCAAGAGGGCTCGAGCCACTGGTAATGGAGCCCAAGTCCCCTCATGCTTGGTTGATGGGTGTAATTCAGACCTTAGTAAATGCAGGGATTATCACCGACGCCATAAAGTATGTGAACTCCACTCTAAGACCCCAAAGGTCACTATTAGGGGTCAGGAGCAACGGTTCTGCCAGCAGTGTAGCAGGTAAGAATTGGGATGCTTATTAATATCTAATCCAATAGAATTTATCTAGTGTGTTTTCCTTTTCATTGTGTTAGCTATATCTATACTGTTCTGCAAGTATAATTTGACTTACCCTCCCTTATTGTTTGATTCATTGTCTAGGCATTTGTTTGTCTCTGATCCCTTGTTTCTTGAGTCAAATTTAATTCTCTAAGCTTATATTAAGTATTCCTAATAAAAGTTGACTAGGGTGTTAGGTTGCCGGCTAAAAGCATCCAAAGGTACTGGACGTTGGATTGAGATTACACATACCTTACTCATGGTTTAAGGGGATCAATTCTCGACTTCATGAGAATGTCCCAGTGGGCTGCTCAGCATTTGCTGCATTACATTGTAATTGTAGAGTCCCATTGGCCTCTGATATGCAATATGCCTCAAAATTGAGGAACCATTATTTGCTCAACTTTTTTGTGTTGTTCAGTTTGTTATTGTTATTGTGTGGTGGTCGCTATTGTTTGTTGCTGAGCCATTTCCTTTGACATGATGTTCAAAAGTGAGTTCTACATGTGAAAATCTACTCCTGTTGGGGCGAGGAAATCAGAAGGTGCAAGGAACTATTTTTCTGGGGCTATCCCCACTTTTTTTTTTAAATAAAAGAACCACATCCTTTATTCTCCTCGGCTTCTTCAAGTTTCTGTACATGAGGAATGAAGATGAGGAAGAGCCAAAATATCTTTTGACTTGACAAAAAAACAGAGAGGGAGAGAAAGGCGAAAGAAGTTTCCCTAGTGACGCGATAAACTGCGACAGCAAACACCAAACACCGGTCAATCAAAGAACTGGACTTGTACAAGGGAGCCAAGTGATAAGAATAATGTTATATTTAGCTGGAGTAGACCAAGGCAGTCAAAGATCCCCTAAGGTTAAGTTAGGCGTGAGATCCATGTAGCATCTGAATTGATATCTAGGAGTCCTCTTAGCTGCACATATTGTTTGTCTTTGTAATGACCTTTAGCTATATGCAATCTCTAAAGAATTAACCATATAATTGACTTTGTTCACAATTTGCACTCCCTGGTAAGTATTGTTTGGTTGCTCCTTATTACATACTCTGTATTTTCCCTATATGCTTAGTTTATGGTCATCGCTCTTCAACATTACCTAGGTTCCATTCCCTGGGTGAGTTTGATGAGGGAAAGCGAAGCTGCAGGAAACGTCTTGATGGACACAACCGACGACGTAGGAAGCCTCAACCGGATCCTCTGTCCTTAAATTCAGAAAGGCTCCTCTCCAGCTACCAAGGTCAAAATTCTTGATTTATTTGTGTCTCTGCACAATTGCCCCCCATTCCATTTAGGTGCAGGTTCTCTTTTTGCTGTTTTTAGGTCAAGAGTTAAGATATCATATTTATAAATAAACTTGATTGTCCCAGGCACCAGAATCTTAACATTCAGCAGTCCGCAAATATTTCCACAAGGACCTGTGGTGAGCTCTTCTTGGCTTGGGGCTGTTAAAACTGAGACTGATGCTGCTGTGGTTTACAACAACTATTCACAGTTGAACTTCAGTGATAGAAAAGACCCAATTCCTGACTCTTTATGCCACAACTACAAAGGAGGAAAGCAGTTCCCATTTTCACAAGGCCCTAGTACCTCCCTCCCTGGAGTGTCTGTCTGCCAACCACTTCCGGATGCAAGTTTTGCATTCAGCAATACTGGCAGTTGCCAGAAAAACCGAGTCATCGACTCTGACTGTGCTCTCTCTCTTCTGTCATCAACACCAGCTGAGACTCGGCAGGTTGGTTTGAGCCAAATGGTGCAGTTCAACTCAGTCTCTTCCGCTCAGTCCTTGGTCCCTGGTCTGCACTACAGTATGCTAGGAATGGAGGGTAAGGCAGTTTCTGCTGCTTTGATTAACGAGTATAATAGCAATGCCAACGTCCATTGCCATGGTATGTTTTCCATTGACCCTGATGGGTCATCTGCAAGCGGGCCTCACCAAACACATTCCTTCTTGTGGGAATAGTATACGCCATATAGACTAACTTTCCTTTGGGATTGCTTGATTCTGCTTGTAGCGGATGAGAATCTAAACGTGAGATGTCCCATGTTACTCCCATGTATTGATGGTGGCTAAAGAAGTGGCGGATTCTAAGATGCTATGTGTGTGTGTTGTATTCTTTCTCTGTAGAGAATATAAGCTCGCCTAAAGCGGCTTTAGATGTTACTCTTTATACGAGCTACCTTGGTGATTTCCACGACGACGATTTAGGTTTTTCTTAATTGGAATATTATTCGGAACTTCAGAAGATGCGGCCGCGTTAACAATTTCCAAAAGGGATTACATTATCTAATTAGTTTAGGCCATTTCATCAGGAACTCATGTTATTGAATTGTCTTCTCTAGAGTGGGTAGTGGGGTGAATTTTAGCGCTATTGATTGAAGCTCGATACTCCCAAGCATACGAGATTTACCCCCCCTGATTTCCTTTTCTGGCTTTGCTTTTGCTTTGAAAAAGGTAACTTAGTTGATTAAAAAAGATGCGAGATTTATCCCTCTACATCCACAATGACTAAAATTACTAATCATGTGAATAGCCTTCTTATTGCTCAAAGAACCTTTTTTTTTTATTTATAAATTTTTAGGTATAGGTTGTGTCTTCGCCTTGGGTTTAGTTGCTTCCCATTCCTGACGGTCACACTGGAATCAGTGCCTAAAGCATAAGTGTCAAATTTCAGTGACGAGAATGATCAGTGGGTTCGAAGCAAGGGTGAGTAGGGAGCAGTGGATTGTGGTGGAGTCCTCTACTTAGGAAGAGGACTGCACGAAAATTTGGACGATACGAGATGGGTGCGGTGCAGCGTCGGTTATAGTGTGAGCGAGCTTATTGTGTGAGTGGACGTGTGAGATTAGAAGTTGAGAAATCTAATGGCTGAAAAAATACCACGTCATTTAATGAAATCAGGTCGGTTTCACGGGTCGTGTTCATTAAATGACGTGATTTTTTTTCAGCCATTAGATTTCTTAACTTCTAATCTCACCCGTTCACTCAGACACTCACACAATAAGCTTACTAACAATTGCCGGTGCTGTGTTGTCTATCGACATGACAGATTGCAAAACTGGGTTGATAGCATACAATGTATGACCTTATGGCCTATGGGGATCGGTCCGACTCAATATATCGGGTTGCGGACACCAGACGCGATAGCTGACTTGACCTTGTCGAGTTCCCATTTTCCTAATCGACTCACCCAGACAACGTCGGAAAGCGACCGGTTTCAGTTGGTTTCTTGTTGGTTGGGCGGTTGAATTGATTTCTGGGTCTTTTATCAAGCCCGTAAACCATACGAGGTGTAGGATTTTGGACGAAATCTCTAAAAACCACTCGTTTCCGATTACGCTGACCACTCCCTATAGTTGCTGGCCTCCACTGTGGGCCATCAAGACCTGGCAATAGCTCTGTGCTATCATTTATCAGTTACCACCCTCACAATAGTTCGCCCAGACCAGGGACGGATTCAATGGGGGTTAGCAACCCTCGGTGCCACACAAATCTGTCAAATAAGTACAGATTTTTTTTTTCCTGCTAATAATGGTTCCACGAGAAATCTAGTGTGGTTCGCTTCACTTTAACCTATGAAATCTGCCTGAAATCCTATTTTAAAAGAAAGAGGACAGTTGCATTAATCAAGACAAGTTGGAGGATTATAACAACTAATCGCTTATATCCAAACATTCATAGGAAACAAACACAATCAAAAGTCCAATTCAGAACAGCCTACCAAAAGAAGAGATAAATAAACAAGGCATTGTGTTCCTCGAGAAAGTTTGGCAAAAACCCTCTTTGTTTTGTCGTTTCATATGCAGTAACCAGCAATTGGCTGTTGAGTAATTCAAATTTATTACAAACGATCATCTTAAATTCTTAATTACTTTCTATGTTCTTGGATCATAGTCTTTTGCTTCTCAATAGGTAACATCAAATACTTCTCTGCATTGCTAAAAACAAAAACAAAAACAAAAAAGAGAAGGATAATGGCTTGGGAAGGGAGAAAGCAGGGGACAGGGGTGCTAGGCGGTGGAAATCTTTTGCAAGGGTGGCCGACTGAGAAGGGGCGGTGCTAGCTGCTGTTGACCATCCCCAACTTGGTAAATAACAAGGAAGTTCTTAGGTGCGGATTATGCACGGTTGATCCCATAGCATATTCGCTCGTCCCATTAATGGTGTTTACACGGCGGTGAAACGAGGTTGTGTAGTAAACTGTCATGAGCGACAAACGAGACGATCGAATAAAGCCAAAACATAGTGGACTCTTTCGGTTTGGGTCGAAGTTACCTCTGATTCTTTTTACTCTCTTTTCAAATTACCAATTTCGAATCAAAGAAGATACCCGCGTCACCGACATCCTCGGTGAGATCTTCCAACACCAGTACCTTAATTTTTTTGACTCTTGAAATAACATTGGAAAACTTAGAAGGCAAAGCAAATGAGGACCACCAAATCACTTTATCTCTCCATATATACTCAGAAAAAGCGCAAATCTACTGGGTAATTGATTGTGCCATATCCCTAATCAAAAAGAAAGAAAGAAGCTGCCCATATCTTTCTGGTTAGCTGTGAAAGCATCATCAACAAATAGTTTCCAAAGCTTTTAAACAGATAGATGTGAACGTACATTATCCAAATTCCAAACCATTCATTATCTAGGATACGGAGGATCATTGTCTTTTATTTTACGCTTCGGTACCGGTATAACAGATCGGTGGGCCCACTAGAGGTTTCATGTCTATCTCAAGCAAGCTAGCTACTTTTAACCCATTATTCGTTGCACTCGGATTTCACAGGCAGCACATCACCACCAGCAAGAGCAATTACATCATCTAGAAAAAAGCTTCAGGAATAAGCTCGTCATTTCATACGTACGACAGATGCGGTGGGCAACCTGTATAAATAGCTGAGTTGCCTCTAGCAATTGGGTATAGCTATCTCATCCTCTTGTTCTTCTCTATAATCCAGTACCGAAATGGAAAGAAACGGCCAGAAGAGAAGAGGCTTCATGAAAATCATATTTCGAGCTTCCAAGCCTGTTTCGGCTCTGCAATGCAGCAGCAAGGTCAAGCCAAACCCCTCTAGCCAATTCGGCCATTGGGGTGTCCAAAAGGAGGAGAACCTTGCTAACCCTTCGTTAAAGCCAAAGCCTTCCTCAGCAGCAAAATCACCTGCCGGTATCAATGGCACCAGTACCGGAGATGTCCATGGCCCTACTGACCGTGCAGCTAGCGGTGAAGAAAACGTGGACATGAAGGCTGCCAAGTACATATCAAACGTTCGAGAGCGTTTCAAGCTTGTAAATGTTGATTTGGATCAGAGGATGTAGAAGGAAATGCGGTAGCTAGTCATGGTCACCTGATTCCTAGTTCCAAATCCAACAAGAAGAAGAAAAAACAACTCAAAGTACTCTCTGAACCAGGATTAATTAGTAGCGATAAATATAGATTTAAAATAACAAATCATGCATTGAATATGAGTTCTCTTTTATCCTAGTTGTATGTCTAAGTGATGTTATGTGTACCGATTCAATGCTTTGAGCTGTAGTTTGTGATCAAATGTAGTCGTTTAATCTTGTCTCATCTTCACTCGTGATGTACATTCTGACCACTTTTTTCCTTGTCCTTTCGCAAAAGAATAATGTCCTAAGAAACTTCACAGCATGACAGATATTGCCATTACTTTTGCCGGTCTGAGTATCTATGCCAAAAATAAACTTATAATGTTGCGATCAATGCATAAAGAAAAAGAAAAAGGCGTTTTCTTGATCGTGGATTGGAAGATCCAAAGCAGGAATATATATATATATATATATATACATATTGAATGAAAAAGCACAGGAGTTGCCATCACTATAAATTGAAAATTAATCATATATCTCCTTTGGCATATGCCTCTAGCTAGTGATGTACTGCCTGCATGCGTCACAGACTTCCAATAATGCTCAGAATAACTGCATCTACTTGGAGCATATAGCTAGCTAGCTTGGTGTGACATTTCGAATATGTTCGAACCTAACTAATCACAAAAGGTGAAATGATCGTCTCTTCTGTTACTACTCTGATTATAAACCTGTCAGCACTTTGAGAGAACTCACTCCAAAAGTTAGCTCAAACGAAAAAGAACCCAAAGCATATACATCCTACAACGGTATGGCATTTTATACTATGGCGCGATGGGGAATAGATTGTATACTCTCAAATGCTCGAAAATAGAAATCTTGTTAGTGAAGTGGAGTTGTCAAAATAGAAGCAGTTCTAATCCACTTGAGAGACACAGATCATTGATGGGATTCTTCCTAGTTAAGTCGTAAATGGCGGAGGATTAATGGTGCAGGTTTCTTCTAGTGGATCAGTTCTTAGATATATATAGATATATATAGGACGCGACGCCACGAGCATGCATGCATGCCACACATGCAAAATATTAATTTACTACAGCGTTTCATATCATTATACGATTGGTTTAATTCTTTTTGTCCCCTGTACAATTCTTGGAGGCAGAGATATATGACTTTGTACTCTTCGATCTGTTAACTGTTAACGAAGTTATTTTTTCTATTTCGTACAACCTACAAAGACGTACGAGGTTGGAAATTAGGTTTCTAATTTCGAAGTACACGAGTTTTCACCTTAATTTATTTAAGCTCGTACGTACGTATTAGAAATTTCAATTCAATCGAAGCAATTGACTACGATCTCGATCACATGCATGCTAATAAGCTAATCCATGGGATATTATCTGACATGTTGAAGATAAATATTTATTTCCTTTGATTTCTTGGATATTCGTGGAATCGTGGGTCCCCTCAAATAAAAAGAAGAATATTCTACGGAAAAGAATTACGGGAAAAGGCAGCGAGGCTCGGAACCTACGGCATCGAAACTCTTTTCCTTCTTTAATCTTTCTTCTTCTTTTTTTAATTATTTTTCATTTTACTCACCGGTATAAAAATTCTCATCGAGTCTTTTCTTTCTTCCCACAAACTGTTCTTTGCAATTGTTTCAAGACCGATGTCTTCTGCATCAGTGCATTGCTCTAGAGCTCCTTTTGTTTGGGTAAGAAGGGTTTGTAAATTGCTAAATAAAATTAAAATTTTTTGCTAAAATAAAAGAGAGAGGGAGGTTTGTAAATGCATATAAAATATATGGCAATTCCCTTAAGGTAAAGAAAATAAAATATATAATAATTATTAAAAATAATGGGTAATGTCTACAAGTCCAAAATCAATCTGTCCTGTTAAGTTTTAAAACTGTAATTTAAGCCTTTTATGTTTCACCAATTCTCGTCTTCTATTTGAAATGACCTTTAAGTCAGACTAAAGACATGTAAAATAACAGAAATGCCCATCTAAGAATTTTTTTAGAAAAAATAAAATTAAAAATTAAGAAACAAATTAAAAATAAATAGATTATTGAAATGAAATTTTAATATTTTTATTTAAAAACGTTACTTTTTTATATATCATTTTTTTAATATTTTTAGTAATTTTATTTTTAAATAACACTTCGATAATTTTGTATGTGATTTAAAGGTCATTCCAAACAAAAGGTAAGGATTCATCAAGTTCGAAATATAAGGGATCAAAATCTTGATTTTGAAACTTAAGGAGCCAGTTGATTGATTTTGGTCTATAATTAGGGGACTTACTATAATATTATCACTAAAAATAAAATAAATAAATAATAATTTAATTAAACAAATTTAGATTCGTATAAACTTTTAAAAGTTGTATCGGTAATGATTATATATTTACAATTTTTAAATATTCTCGATATATATTTTGAAAAAAAAAAGGTAAGTATAAACGACCTTATTCAAATAATTTTACAGGACCATTTTCAATGTTTTCCACACAGATCACTTTACTCGTCCTCGCTCTGTAATAGTGCTTATTTCATTTCGAGTTGAAAGTTGAACCACTTCGTTTCCTCCAATGTACAGGGCAGCTGATAGCGACATGCATAGGAAGAATACAATTTCATTTGGCTTCCGTCTAACTGGGCCCTGCGACACCATCTCTCCTTGGTCATACAGGCGCACTATGGCAGCGAAATTTATAGGCCGCCTGCTATTCTCAACTTGATTTCGCAGAGCAGTAGTTTCGGATATCATAAACTACCGAAAAAAGACCGAGGTTTCAAGTAGTTTACAGATTCTACTTCAATTGTTTTTAATCGGGTGTCCGTACTCCGATTAATTCCGGAATATGTGCAGTCTCTCTTATCTTACAAAAATCGAGCAATTATAAGTTAAGGATCTTAAAAGTGATCTCAAAAAATTGATAACAGTTGATCAAATTGTGGTCACTCGGCAATCACTACTTCATGTTCTTACTTGACCCAAAAAAGACACAAGAAGAGAACAAATGATGTTGTTATTTGCTCGCCATCTATTTAATCTCTAAACCACGAGATTTGAAGTTTTAATTTATTGTTGTCAACTGTCAAGTTACTGATTCATGTCTAAACTTTACCCCCCCCCCCATTAGAACCCAAAGGATAAGAAAGCACATCAGCTGATAAAGAGCTATCAATAATGGTTCAAAGTCTGTCTCTTTTTCTCTAATTTTATGAATCTTCCATTATGAGATGCTGAGAAGCTCTGCTGAGGGGGAAATGGTATCAGATATAATTGGGACATTTACTGCAGGCACCTTTCCAATCAGCTCAATTATGTATGTCACATGAACGATACAGACAGTTGAATAACATTCCTTGCGGTTCGTTGAATGAGAGAGATTTGCAGTCTGCAGATATATAATTGTTTCCAAGTTGTATCCAGCAAGATTCAGATAAATCCTTCTAATTTTGGCCTCAGATAAAGCAAGTTTGACCCTTACAGATCTTTGAAATCAAAGGTGTGTGCATGAATCTGAAGGAGGCAGAACGCTTGGACTGCTCTGATTTCAACGATCTTGTCCTCCGCTGCGCCGATCTTACGAATCCAACCGTTTAACCCTTACAACTTCGACACTAATTGAAGAGGAGGACATTAGACGCGAATGAAACTTTTCTTTGATCAAGATAAGTGCTCCAATGGGGGAATCTATAAAGTCCCTGTTCACTTACTGAACTTTCCATGTGGTGGACTGGTGGTTGAAATTAAGGCCGTCTAATATTGGCAGGAGTACGGGTGATGAAAGCCAGCCAAAGTTACTTCCGGCCTTCTCATAAAGTTCTCTGGGTTTGTTGAACCATTATTGCCTGCACCAGTGTGCCCAATACCCCATGAAGCCTTTGCTTTTACCAAAGTGTCTTTACCACCACCGCAAGTGGCACAGCCAAAACCAAGGGGAGGTTTCAAGTGGTAGACTGAAACAAAAAGCAAGGTGACCGGCAGAGACGCAACCAAAGCAAAGAAAATGTTTCTAAAAGTGAGAGGACGTGGCCTTCCTCCAAGAGTATTACCAAATTTGGAATGAGGTCCATGTGTTATAATGATTGACATTGACAGACACATTGACGTCTGTCCGCCTTAAAATAGTAAGAAATCTGACATCGATTGATGGGCCCTCACAACATTCATCTTTAGCCGTTGGATACACCATCAGTGCACTTCCTGGTCCCCCACCGTCCACCGCATTGCCACTTACCCTTCCAACTTCCAAAGCCTTTTGCCTTCCCGGTCTTCTTATTCTTGACTTTTGAACTAATTTCTGAGATAGGCATCATCCAGGTAGATAATCTGAGCCTTATTAGACTAATAAGTTTGGTGATGTTCGGCTACGTGAAAAATTCGAATGTTTTTTTGTTGTAAAAGAATTCTCAATCGAAGTTATAAATTTAAAAAAAAATATTCAATACTTGAATACAAATTCTAATACTTTCATCATACAAACTCTAATACTTAAAAAAAAAATCAAAACTTCTATTTTCATAATTTTCACTAAATTTTAATATTTTTATTAAAAAAATTCATTAAATTAATTTTCTGGACGTTCTTTTTTTCAAATTACAATAAAAATTAATTTACAGTCAAATATTTTTTTTAAAAATTCAACAATTTTTTACAAACTTTAATAAAAACTGGAATCTACCTAAATATTCACCACTATCAAATGTTCTACTTTTTTTTTGCAACCGAACATCAGTACTTTAAAGTGTCCAGATGATGAACTTAAGTAAACAAACTATTAACTCAAGGAAATGTAGGTAACTGTTGGCCTAATCAATCGCCTAAACTGCATGCCATTGGAGCGGTCTGCTTGAATTGAATCTCCACTTCTATACATTATTGACTTTTATACACGATCGGAATTTTGATGATTTCAATAAATAGATCGAGTTTATAAAACAGACATATTCAAAGACAAAGACGTTTTGATGAAAGAGCCAAAGACTTGGAGAAAGAAGATCAAGAAGATGCAAAGAGCTCAAAAGTGAAGATTCAAGATCTTAGGGTATAAGCCTTGTAACTCTTATTTTCGCTTTTAACAAGGATTATGAATCACACTTGCATATCTTTCAAAATGTGCATAAACTGTTTTACCTTTTGTTTGAAAGATTAAAATATTTTTAAAGGTTTCAAAACACTCAAACAAACTCTTGAACCTTTCATATACTTATGAGAAGTTAGTCTTTAAAATTGAGTGTTTCAAAATGGTAAAAAATATGGTTTTAATTGAACCAGACTATGTGCTTAAGTTGAAGAGGTCGACCGGCTGGTGAAGCGGTCGACCGGTTGATTTTAAAATAGAGTCGTTGAGCTTCTAACAATATGACCGTTGGGTAACGGTAACTTGAAGCGGTCGACCGGGTCATGTAGCGGTCGACCGACTCGTTTTAATAGACGACTCTCAACGGCTATAAATGACTAGTTTTCATATGTGGCCTATAAATACACATTCATAACTTCCAAAATGAATACACAACGACCACATTTCATTTCTACTACTTGAGAAATATTTCAAACCTTCACATTTTATATTTCTCATATCATTCACACAAAACACATTTTCATATCCTTGTCTTTGTGTGAATCAAGAGATAGAGCTTTCCACTTTCATATCTACTATATCAAGAGAGTTTTTGTTCTTTAATTTACCTTATCAAATAAGTGTTTCCTTTAGTGAGGTTATTCACTAAAGAAGAAGCTTAGAGAGGGAATATCTCAAGCTTGGGTGGGTTGTGAATGGTGTGCCCGAAAAACCACTGGTTGAATTTGAGTGTTGAGCCCGGAAAAACTATTGTAAGGTTCTCTAGCACCCGAAAGCTAGAGTGTATGCTATTTGAAGAATAGTGAGAAAACCTCAAGATTCGGTGAGGAGCTTGAGGGGTGGATGTAGGTGAATTTTTCGAACCACCTAAAAATCACGTGTTTGCTTCTCTATCCCTACTCTTTATTTTTAGCACGTATTTACACTTGTTGCATATTATATACTTGTGCTAAATTAGTAGTTACTTTGCAAACACTTCTTTGAGGGATAAAAACGAAAAGTTTAGAAAACTCATTCACCCCCTCTAGGGTTGCCTTAATCCTAGGACTCACATACATAATTGACTCTGTAATCGATTGAACGAAGTATAATTAGGTGGGAGCTAACAAACACTAAACACTCATTCTAGAGAGAGAGGGGCCCCTCTCTCTAGATTTTCCCCTCCCCTTCGCTTGAACTCTCTCTTCTTTCTCTGTGATCAGCGGTGGGTGGAGCAAGAGCTCTTCCCACCGTCCTACCCTTCCCTTCCTATTTCTCCTCTCCCTCTTTTGGCTGGAAACTTTTCCACAAAACCCCATTTTTGGTCTCCTTCTATGGTTGTCTTCAACTCCAGATCTCGTCGTTCTTGTTAGACTTCGGTGGCCACGTTCAGCAGGGAAGACATCAGCAGCTCCAGACGGTCGTCTCCAGCTCTCTCCGGTCGTCGTTGGTCGACGCCTGTCTCCTCATGCCCCTTCTTAATTGGATCTGTTGCGGTGGTGTCTCGGGGCTTTGTTTTCTGGTCGGATACCGACCTGCCAGCGGTTTTCTTTTGTTTGTTTTGTTGTATTTTTGTTTGTGTGTTTGCATTTTATTTTGTTGGGATTTTGTTGTGGACCTCGTTGTCCATTGATGCTGGTGTGGATACTCTCTCGAGGAAGTGAGAGTGCGATGCGTGACTACCCATTCCTCCGGCGACCGCCACTTTTTGGGGAGTTAATTTCAGGTCTTTGGACCCGCTTCGAATCCACGGTCCATTGAGTCCATCATATTGAGGCCTTTGTGGTCATTTGGAATTAAGCCTTTATGGCCCGTCGTTGTACATCCCGTAAGGCTTTTATTGTTGCTGTAATGAGCTTTATGCCCCTGCTCTTTGTATCCGGCCTCGAAAGATCGTCTGTATCCAATATGTTTGTTTGCTTCCCAGTGAAATGATATTCACGTTTCTTAAGAAAAAAAATACATAATTGACTATGTAATATTCCTTATTTTCACCAAAGAATTGCAAGGGGTAAAATCTTTCACGTTGACAGCACAACATAGAAGTACGTTTGTCAATCTTTTAGCGCAAAACTGTATGTCCAGTACTATAGAACAGCGTACGATACGTATAGGTATCATTAAGAAGAGCAACCACTTCGGTTAGAGAAGTCATGAGTGAAAAAAATGCCAAATGTTGGAAGTGGACTCGCAGTGACCCCGTGATGGGTGATGAACTTCTTGCTTTCCTTCTGTAAAATCTGGCTCTTTTGAGAGATTGACAAAAGAAATCTGCACAGTGGCCCCACTCTGATTGATGATGCATGGAAGATTTTCGCAATAAAAGCGATGGGAAGTGGTCAGTAGTCGCAATCAAATGGGGACTCATTTCGTGCTCAATTTTCCAATGTCTAGGCCTACGTGACCCTCCCAACTTTTTTATTATTCCTGCATATCAAATACTAATCTTTCAACTTGTTCCCACATTAGTTAATTCTCACCATTATGTCGAGATTTGGAACAAACAAAGTCGTTGGGTTACGAAATATTTTCCGAAGAAAAGCTTGAAGAAAATTATAGGCCTTAATTACCCCCAAATTAAATAATTAAACACCTAATCTAGTCCTGTTCTCCCCCCCCCCCCCCCCGATTGAGATAATCATGTCTTGGTACTTTCTTTCTCTCTTTCAAAGCTGTGACGATGTGCTTTTTACTTGGAAATAAAACATTGTACATCTTTTATGTAATTTAACGCACAAGATATCTCTTCTGGCTGGACGAACTATATTGAAAGGTAGATGTCAGTTTGAATTCTACCACTTGCGAGTGACTTTTTGATTAACCCTTACACGTGTTGTGAAACCGATGCATGCGATGATAGCTAGCACTCATTGGAGGATCTCTCTGATCAATGGATTGAGGGAACGTTAGCCATGAGGGAGGTCTTCCTTATTAATTAGTCATTAAAAAAACGTCAGATTAATCCAAATTTACATATACAGCTAGCAAACAAATGCTAGACGTTGCTAGATCTACCGAGATCAAAGATAAGGACTAGCTAGAATCTAGAAACTGAGTTATAGGTCGAGCTGGCTGCTTTTATCTTGTAGTGCAAATAATGACTAAACGCCCTCTGCCCGCAAAGATTTACAAGAACAACAAGAAAAATGACATTGAGATGGTTTTCATGTAAGGGAAGAATTACTACGTACACTCATTGCTCTTTGAATTATTCGCGGATGGGATTTACAATTTATACTCCAAGCCTTCACCTGTCCCTTTTTTTTAATAATGCGGAAAGGCTTTTATTGTATATTATAATTTTGAGTTAAATACACTTTACGTCATCCGACTATGTGACTCTTAACACTTTGCATTCAATCTATTATTTTTGTCACATTGTACACACCGACTATTAATTTTAGATACTTTGTATCCTCCTTTAAAATTTTCGTAGTATATTGTATGCTGATGTGGATGCATAAAATATTACAGCGTGTACAACATGGTGCTATTACATGCTATTACAGCATGTAGAGTCACAGCTACACAGCTAGTCTCATGAGCTGGAGTTAGTTATTCACGATTGTTTTTATCTCTCTCGTGTGCACATGCCGAGCAGCTCTCAAGCTCTGTCCAGTGCTCTTCCTACGTTGCAATCGTGATAGGAATTCTGTAATTAGAATCTTTGATAGGATATTTTTACGCTTTTTTATTTTTTGAAAAGTGTATATAACTTCCTTTTGTAAATTGCAACGGAAATAACTTTCTCACTCACTATGTATATGCTCTCTTTTCTTTTTTCTGGTAAGTGCAGAATGTTTAAAATCAATCGTTGGTGGATGTAATGTGTAAAAAATAATAGATTAGGTGTAAAGTGTCAAAACCTCCAAAGTTAGTGGGTGCAAAGTATATTTATCAATAAAATTATGGTACAAAATATATCATAAAAAAAGAAAATCAATTATGGATCCAACCAAACCAGCTTGCGAAATTAAAACTACCGGGACCCAAAATGGAAATGGACAACAATGAAAAGCTTGCCGAGTTCCTGAGGTTGGGACCTTCTGCATTGAAGTTGCTGTAATTGGTCCCCCTCGATCAGTGTGTTCGAAACTAAGCTTTCGCAGAGGTACTAAGATCAGGAGGAGCCCATGTGGTCTCGATTGTCTCCATTCACTGCGTTTCAGACTTCGATGTGCTGTTAATTGTTGTGGTTGGTCCCCCAGAAATGTATAAAGTTCCAGTTGGATTTTATGGGATTTTCCATCACCCCTCGTAAACGAGTCAAAATTTAGATACCGAAAAGATTAAGCACTCGATAATAGAACATCGTCCCTTTCCCTTACACGATCTTTCATGCTCTCTTTTTGGGAGGTAGTCAACATTAAGAAGCTCTACGCGAGCTAGCAACCAATCTGTTGTTCTGATTTTGCGTGCACCTCCCATTAACAAAGTTCTAAACGTGCGTATCTCTATTTCTAGCTAAAGAAAATAAAGTTTCGAAAACACGTACGGCGCGGAAACCCTAAGTATAGCATGCGCACTGCAACCTCAGCGCGCGCGCGGTAGTGAATTTATCACCAACGATGTTAGTACAGCAGTCCATGCAAAATAAGGTGAAACCAGATCCTCCTCTTATGACTTATCATAAGGATATATATATTCCTTCAAATTAGCCACACAAATATTGTCAAATCTACCTAAATATGACGCCCTTGTCTATAAGCGGATACACGAGCGTAATAACCTGTTTCTAATTAAGCTGTAAAACTTGTTATGCAATATGCACTACTGAGAAAGGAAACTTTGATTCCTACTGTTTGGACCGTTGAGTTTCGTTTCACCCAAAATTAATTAGTGTCAAGATAGCATCACTTTAATTTTTCATGACATTCAACGTCACATTTAACAAGTCTGTTCTAAAAGTGTTGACAGTAACATTATGGAACTCCAACACTACTACCATCTCCTTACATGTAATTTTAATATAAAAAAACTATAGGCCTAGGTGATTTCAAAACTTCTTTGCATGCCACTCGAAGAAGCACATGTTATATTTACTTTATTGAAATCCGAGTGCTATATATATGTGTAATTTGTGATTATCATATAAATGAAGGTGAACAGTACCATTAAGGTTCCTTAAAAAATGATATATATATATATATATAGAGAGAGAGAGAGAGGGGGACGGAGCATCTTCTTCATCTACCAGAGTTAATAGAAAATCAGTAATATGTTGTCATTCGATCATACATATTATAAGTATGAATGTTATAGCTAGGGCCTCGGAGTACAAGTAACTGTAAGATTTGAGTAGCTTAATTCTCAAGAAGGAACCATGAGGGCATTTCCGTGAAATGAAAGGAACATAGGAATCACGAAAGTTCACCTTCTTAATGTTAGGTCACATGATTGCCCGAATCCGAAAATTGTCAGGTGGATTATCAGAAGTCTTTCACTTCATATCTCGACACGTAGCACTGCCCCATTCATTGCCTCCCCTGCCCTTTTTAAGGTTTCTCCTATTTTCTTCTTTTCGTTCTAATCCCCTGCTTCTCACGTGCATACTCCCCTCGCCTCTTAACCGTTCGATCTCCAACCAATTTACATCAAGCACGCCCATGACGCTCTCGGCCAAAAAGCTTCCGTACAGATTCGAGGAAGCAGATCTGCTCAATTTTAATTCGCTTTGTTTAGAGTGCCATATCATTGTCAGTGCCTTAAACCAAGCAAAGTTTCCAAGATCCTTAGCAGAGGCTCGTATAGCTGATCACAAGTTATATGAGAGTGAGAAATAGTATAAATTGAGACACACGCAGAGAACGAGAATACCCTTTTGATTTCTGTATCTCTCTCTACTAAGAGCATATTTTTGCTTGTGGGAAAATGGGGAGGGGGAGAGTGGAGCTGAAGAGGATTGAGAACAAGATCAACAGGCAGGTGACCTTTGCTAAGCGAAGGAACGGACTTTTGAAGAAAGCCTACGAGCTTTCCGTCCTTTGCGATGCCGAGGTTGCTCTCATCATCTTCTCCAATAGAGGAAAGCTGTACGAGTTTTGCAGCAGTTCAAGGTATACACCAAAACAACAAAACCCACTTTTTCACCCTCCCAAACACGAAAGGCAAACCAAAACCCCAAGAAGAAGAAACACTTCCTTTTCTTATAACTCTCTTATTTTTCTCCCCTCGGTCTTTCTCTTAGATCTCCAAGTTGATTTTTTGAAAGAGATAAAAAGTTGTATTTTTTTTGGGGCGAAGAGTTTTTTGCCGTTTTAGTGAATGTCTCCGCGTTTTTAGCAGGTTGAGTGCTTCGGTGTTCGTATTCCTGTTAGATCTGCAATTGGAAAGCCATAAAGAGAAGATCACTGTTGTATTGACTCCATTTCGTGTTATCTCTGTTCTTCTTTTGTTTTTAAAATCTGCCTTTAATTTTCTTTGCTTCCCCTTCTTTCGCTCTCACTTTAAAACCTGATTTTTTTTTTCCGTTTCTGTTGATTTTCATTTTTGCGAGTGATCTGAGAATCTGATCTCATGTCACTCAGATGTGTCTTGCACTGCCTCTAGTTTCTTTGAAAGGAGTCAGAAATTCATTTTGATTCAATTAAGCTTGAAGTGCTTTTTGGTTTTCTTAAGCGGCTTTACAGCTTTTCATAACCCTTTTCCGTTCTTTTCGTCTCATTTTCTTCCAAGAACCAAACGGAGGAAAGTTATATCTTGAGAAGATCGTTTCTCTTCCCGTTTAGCTGGAATTCTTCCTTCTTAGCTCCCCGTCGTTTAATTTTCTCATACAAATACGTTTATGAACTACTCATCTGCCATCTCGATCTCTCTCTCTCTCTCTCTCTCTCTCGTTTTGCATGACAATTTTTCCATGTCCAGGGCGCAGGCGAGAGCCCTCTGAGTTTAGGGTGTCATTTTCAGTTTAGGGTTTTTATGTCTCTCCGTCTCGCTGACAAACAACCTTTTGTCTCCTTTCAGATCTCAATTCATGTCAAGAATGACTTGTTTTCGAAATCTACTGACTACTTTACCTGCGATCTCCTATAACCTTGGCTTTTCCCCCAAAATCCCCTTGTGACCAGTAATATCAAAACATATTGTGTATTAAACTGGTCTCAGGGCATTGTGTTTCTATGAGTTTCAGGTAGTATGGAGATGTAGGATAGGAGATTAATTTCTTCTCTGAGTCTCGATTTTATGGGGTATATACCCACGTGAAATCAAGTACTAGCTAGCTAGGATATATATCTATATATCCCTCAACAGGATCTGGATTTATTTTAAGATATTAAGGCATGTTTTGCATGACTAATTCACTGGGGTACTTATTTATTTATCTTTTTTCCTATAACTCCTGTTGTACTTATTTTCAAGGACAACAGACATTATCTTTTTTCTGCTTTAAGAAGTTGCCAAGAGTGGAGTAATTTTTTTTTTTCTTTATAGCAAAAACGCAAATGCTTAGTGACTAGAAGGATCATAAGCTTATTTGCTGCTGTTATCTATATGATCATCCATCTTGTGCTAATCAAGTACCTAATATGGTGTTTGTGGTGCCAAAATTTTGGTTAGTGGGAATCGGTGAAAAAATAGAGAGATAAATGATTTGAGTAAAAAATTTTATGTTTTTTGTAATGAAAAGAAATTGTTTGATGGGGGAGAGAGATTATTTATAGTTATTTTATTATTATTATTTGGACCAAAATTTTGATTTATGAAAATTGATGAAATTAAAAATGGAGAGAAATGACTTGAGTGAATTTTTTATATTTATTGTAATGGAAAGATAAGATTTGATGAGGAAAAATATTATTTTATAGTTATTTTATTATTATTTTCTTGATCCAAATTTTGAGATGCAAACACTGCTGGCTTAATTTGCCCATCTCCACTTTTTACCTTTTGATGGTATGATTACTGGATATATGTATATATATAAGAGGTTATTTTGTCATTTGATAGGAAAAACAATCCTAGTTTTTAAGAATTCTTAGTTTAGATGATAATCCGAAGTGGCTTATATTTTACTTTTATAATAAGCTTCGTCTTCAGATTTGAATCTATTAACCAAGGTGTTTATGTCCTCGGGCTAAACATCTAGATTAACAACTTTTTAAATTGATATGACAAGATACTCATCAAAATAAGGTAAGTGGAGTTTTGAACTGCATGATCGTGATGTGAGACAATGAACACATGCATAACCATACAAGCACAAGTGTCAACAGTACTCTCCCGCCATGGTCTTCACTCTAATAATTAAGGCAAATGCTGACTTGAAGTCGTTCAATAGGTATCTGATACAAATCAAATTTCTTTTTTCTGAGCCAGGTATCTGCCACTTCTTTTCTCAGGAACTGATCACTTCATTCTATATATGCTTGCCACGTTTCATTTGATGATTGATCCAACATCTATTTTGATCTTATATGCACCCATGGGTACTGATTTACACTTTCCATTATATTAATGTACTCAGCATGCTCAAAACACTAGAGAGATACCAGAAATGCAACTATGGAGCACCAGAGACAAATACGTCTGCAAGGGAGGCTTTGGTAATGGTTAATTTTTACACTAGTTGCTTTTAATTTGCAAAATTATATATATAAATTGTATGTACAGTAAAATTTAGCATGCTAAGTTGAACAATTGTAGTTGATTCTCCAATTGAAGTTGACGGAAGTTGGCCTTAATTCTATATGTACAATCAATACGGTAAAAAAAAAATTTTGTGGAAAAAAGATTTTAAAAAAGTGTCTTTTAAAATTCTAATATACAATTGTATTAGCTGGGGTGGGATATGTCATATTGAAGAGTAAAACTGAGATGTACATGCCAGGGTACTTGTATGAAGTTAACTTAGGGCTTGCATTGATCTTTTACTCAGTGCTCACAACTAATTCCTATCGATGGATGTGGTACCCGTTAGTCAGCCATTGGGCGTCAGCAGCCATTCATAATTTAAAGGTGCTAATTGTAACTTGTTTAGAAAACAAGGTACAGGTTGGCTAACGTGCGCAATCATTTACATTTTAACTTTCTCATTAAACTAGAACATATGTGGCTCCTGGTAGGAGATAAATGTATTAGGCATGGGCATCGAAATATTACATATTCAAAGATGCAACATCAACAGGGAGCTTTTAGATGGAAGGTGGTTGTTTGAAGAAGAGCTGGAGAGAATTAGGATAGAAACAAACAATACAAATACTATCTCAGGATTTAACAAAGGATAAAAATCCGGAAAGGTGTAGTAATGTTCAGTTGCCTAAAACTGTTTGGTACCTGTTATGGGGGTTTGGAGTTTCCAGGATAAACTGCACCAAATTGAGATCTCTTATGCACCAAGTGAAAATCAAAATACTTAGAACAGAGAAGTTCAAACTGAATTGAGGTGCTTCAGCCTAAATAGGCAAAAATTCATGCGAGTTGTATGATTAAAAATCCAAACTTGTCCGATCCTTTTTTATTGATTGCATCCGTTCATACTTTAATCTCCCTACTTGGATTAGTAGGCTTGACAATATCTCATGATAATCTGTCATTTTCTTGAGGATGTTGATATATATTAGCAAAGTGGAGATTTTATTTAATGAGATAGAAAAGCATTCCAAAAAGGTTTCGATGATAAAAAGGAAAAGCAACATCCCAAGTGTTGTCACTGTAATCTAAACAAATCCAGGAAGAGAGGAAAGAAGAGGGTGATGGAGCTAGAAGGCAACAGTTTGGTTGTCTTGAAGGCTTTAGAAGCAGTTGTTCGGGCTTGTGGACAGTTTGGGCACTCCTTGTTCTTGAGAAGATCTATCCCACACCTAGGGTTAGCTCCGGTCACAGCATGAATTAGTTGGCCAATAGTGGTTGCATGGCGCCTGTTTGTCCTTTTATGTAGGAAATTTAAATGCTTCTATGGTACTGGTGATATTATGTAATATCCCTTCGGTTGTGCTTTTATGTTTTGGAACGTTCCGGGACAAATTGGTGAGAAGGAGCTGGTTTAATTGTCCGGAAGAAATTGGCTGAATGGTTGAGCTTCATTTGGATTGGATCATGATCATGCCTTTTGATGTTCATTGGTTGTGTGCGTATAATAACTTAGGTTAGATATTTTCACAAGTATTTGAAGATTTCCTAGCGTAGCTCAATTATTTGCTACTGATAGCTTATGCTTTCTGGATGTGATCTGTTTGGTTACCGAGAAATTGGACATATTGTAGATGCCAATATTTGAGTTTTATGGCGTGGTTAAAGAATGCAAGCTTTTGCATTCACCCTGAT
This sequence comes from Myrica gale, assembly GCA_963930655.1. Classification (NCBI taxonomy): domain Eukaryota; kingdom Viridiplantae; phylum Streptophyta; class Magnoliopsida; order Fagales; family Myricaceae; genus Myrica; species Myrica gale. Next base: position 5,653,431 of record OZ005606.1, on the reverse strand, counting down.
GTGTTTGAGGCTTCTTGTTCTGTTTTGGAGTAAATATTGGAGGTGTACATTTATATAAGTGGTTCTCAAATAGAAGCTTGTCTTTTCTAAGGTTTCTTACTTTTCATTTGTCTCTCTAACTAGAAGAGCTAGCTATATTATATGCATTAAGGGTTGTGATGTCTAATGCTCGTGTCTCACCCTTCTAAAGAGAATTAGCATTTACGGGCATTAGGATTAATTAAGTTGTAGTCACTGATGCTTGTGTCTCCCTGTTAAGGTACTTATAATATCCTTGGTTTTCCCTTCTGAGAGATGTTTAGTTTTTTCCAATTGAGGAGATCCATGCATTCTCCAGTTAGAAGATTTTTTTTATGAAAGAGGACGATACCTCCTGACGTAAGCCTCACTTGTAGCGGAGGAGTATCGTGGTTACATCACAAGAGTCATCTTATACATAACTAACAACAAAACCAAGCCAAACTAGCAGAAAAAATCAAAGTGAAAAGAATCTATCAATGAATTCATGTGCCTTAGTATCTCTATTTAACATGTGCATTAGTATCTTTAATGCTTGCATTGAGTTGTATTGTATATTAACAAAGTTTTTGGTATTTTTTATTACTTATCTTATTGAACAAATTAGAAAGTATGATCTGAAGGGACCATAGATTGGTTGATGTCATATATAACTGGAAAAAAGTGAGAATTATATTGCCCGAATAATTTTGAGAACCACACTGCATCAATGTGTCTACGATCTATTTTTTCGATTTATTTGCTTAAAAGTATTTCTAATGTTTATTAAATATTTTTTTAATACATGTTTACTGTGGAGGTCTACAACTCTATTACCTTGTTTTCATGTAGAATTCATGCCCGGGCGCATGCATGTAATATATTAACAATGACTGCATTATCAACAACATCGGGAGATCAAGGAAACAAGAAATTAAGCAATTTCAAAACATTGTGATCCTGGAGTAACAAAATAAGTGGATTTGATGGAAGACGCGCTTTTTAATTACCCTTCTCTGTTTTTCTTTTGCTTTTTTTCTTTGTTAAATCCAGGAAATTCCACACCAATACTTGTCCTCATCCACATATCTATCTCTGGCCACGCCACGGGGCATATATTACTCTTTATTTTGCTTTGACCCTAGGGGTCTAGGAGGCTTTTGTGGAAAAGTTTGGTATTCTGATTGATCATGGCATCCCAGTTTTCTTTAGTTCATAACTAGCTCCACCCAATCCTGTTGCCCACGCCTTTTGTCACATCCCTGCTTTAAATCGACATTATCACCTTTTTTACCATCACCACCATCTCCCACCACCATATTGTTTTCACTTCATCTGATATGATTCGAACATCAGCTGCATTTTGCATATCATGCAATGTCAACTGTCATATTGTTAGATCTTACAGCTCTGTCGTCGTACGTGATATTTGTCGTCTGTTGAACTGTACATGTGATAGTATGGGGTATCATGAATGGTCCATGTCTAATACAATTTTAATGTACTTAGGAGTTGAGTAGTCAGCAGGAATACTTGAAGCTTAAAACACGTTATGAATCCCTACAACGCACCCAAAGGTATTTCTATTTCTATTCTCCTTGTTCATGTTTGGAAAAATTAGAAGAACACGGATCGCCATTTATGCAGTTAATCGATTGTCAATTGCCATCATATTGTTAGGCATCTTCTTGGAGAAGATCTCGGCCCTTTAAGCAGCAAAGAGCTTGAGTCACTAGAAAGGCAGCTGGATATCTCACTGAAGCAGATAAGATCAACACGGGTACTCAGACCTACCACCTTACAGGATCATAAATATATTTCTACATAATTATCCTTCCCCTACTGTATCTTTTCAAGGTGCCCGTCAAGCTACAGACTGCCCGCCTACAGTGGTCATACTTTTACACTGATCGTACAACTCTCTTATCTATACGTCAGCATGCACCCCTAGGAGTTATGCCGACATTCTAAGACACCTGACTTTAAGGATATCATTAAAAGATTGGCCTCATTAATACTACAAATATCTTTATGGTAAATTTCAGCCAGGATAAACCTCCTTTGTCCATTAGAAATTGAGAAGAATGTGAGTAGATTTTGGCACACTGTCAATTGAGAACTACGCATAACTTCTCTTCTCTGTTTGACAGACGCAGTACGTGCTGGATCAGCTCACTGAACACCAACATAAGGTATGGGAACATGTTCCTAACTTCCCTTCTCACGTTGTTCAGTATCCTCCCCCACTTATTATGTCAATTACTTTTGTATTGCAGGAACACTTGCTTAATGAAGCAAATAGGACACTGAGACAAAGGGTAGGCAACATAATAGCCATGTACTTAATAGTTTTCATCTGTGTCTAATAGATGCTTTGATTATTAAAAAGGCTCCATTCATTATCAAAGTATCCTTCATTTGAAGTTTTTTGCCAACTGCTCAAATTGCGCATGCAATCAAACTTGCTTTCTGTAACAGCATGAATATGAACTTTCAGCTGGTGCTTGAATTGCAGTTGGTGGAAGGATATCACGTTAATTCACTTCAACTGAATCCAAGTGCGGAAGATGTAGGGTATGGCAGACAACCTGCTCAAACTCAGAGTGATGTCTTCTTCCATCCCTTGTGTGAACCCACTTTACAAATTGGGTAGGCATTACTGAATTTATTAATGAGCCTCTTTACTTGAAGAGTCAACTTTCCAGTTTCTATCCCCTGTCTATTGAGACTTCCTGTATAATTCCTTGATATATTAAGATCAGGCAATATAGGCATGAGTTCGGATGGAATTCGAACTCATATAGACATCCCCTGTGGGGCTTCATGCAATCGTACTTAAAACTAAAAGATGAAATGTTAATCTTCTTATCCTACATTAGAACTAGAATACGATCAAGTAGCCAATGGTAAAGCATCATCATAAATTTGCACGAGTCTAGTTCCCTTCATGCATAAAAACCCAACAATGATATCTGATTGTGAGTGCAGTTATCAGCCAGCGGATCCTTCAGCAGTCGCGGCATCAGGCTCAAGCGTGACTAACTACATGCCAGGGTGGTTGCCATGATAGAAGAACATGGAAACATGGTCATACATGGTATGCGTCACTAGCTAGCTCCCATAAGAATCAGTATATTATTCATGGTGTTTATGTCGTTTGATGAAAAGGGACAAGTACTTTGTAATGGCACACGGAACTACACATGTCTTAGTTGTCCGCGCGCATGTGTTTGCTTAAGCACAGCGCGTCTGATCTCTTTTAGCAGCTGCATACGTTGTTTGAGAATAATTTTCGTTTTGCACTCCAGAACTTGACCACTTTAACTTGAATGCACATGATACATCCTCAATTGAATGTCTAATCTCTGATAGAAGGCAGCAGGAGTGAGCCACTGAGACCAAGAACCCAAGCTCGACGTACCTGGAATTGGAAAACAAATAGATATGCCAAAGCCGTACGTGATGTATCTTTAGGCACGGCTCTCTTGGAAGTAGTGAATACCACGGATCATATCTGACCACCATTAGAGTTAGCAAGCAATTTGGTCTAATCATGACCTCCGTTTCATGGTGGGTCCTCGGTCCTCGTATCGACCACGGGATCGGACAACGATCAGCAAATGTTTCGACTTGATGTTTGGAAAACTTTTGCGTTGTGTGCACGCCATTAGATTATAAAGCAGTAAAATTACCATTTATTCTCTATATTTATCGGCCAACTGGAACCGCAGATATCACGCGCAATCAAAAAGAGACGGTAGTTTACGTAAGAAGAACGGTGACGTGAGGTCAAATCTTTATAAACTTCCTGCTAAGGGTGACGTTTTATATGTCGGCAACGTCTTCTCCTTTAAGATGGAAACCTACGGAAGGATCTTTAGCAATTCCCAAACTCTAATCTGCAAGAGGTCGAGTCGGGCCAAATAGGTGGACAAGGAATTAAGAACTAAGAAGACACTTCTAGAACCCACCTGAAGTACTTTATGCTTGCGTTAATCAAGCGCGGATAGGCTTGTGGTGTTATGTTTGATCTCTTTTAAGGAATCCTAAATTGATAAGGAACTTGTAACCAATCGGTTCCTTCGCCACAGATTTTAGCTCGCTTTTTGTCAACGAACAGGGAGACAAATTTTCTCGATTGGGCCAAAAGCCGCTATTCACTCCTTAATGGTCCTTCTTCCTAAGGCCCAACTTAAGAGGGCCGGAGTAATAAAGTATGTGTGGGCCTGTCAACACTATAAATCATGGCCCAATAGCCCAATTAATTCACAATAGTACAACAGATTACGTGCAAAAGTCATGGTTAAGACTTTATACTACAACAGTCTACATTCGCCGCTTTTTGTTTGTTTCTTCTCGCTTCTTATCGCTCTTGTTTGCTATCTATTATATACTTTTCGTTGCAACTCTGTAATACCGACTATACTACAACAGTCTACATTCGCCGCTTTTTGTTTGTTTCTTCTCGCTTCTTCTCGCTCTTGTTTGTTATCAATTATTATATACTTTTCGTTGCAAATCTGTAATACCTGACTGATTGTGGGTGCAATTTGGCCTTTTCATAATATAGCCGGCCGGTAGTCGTGTAAAGATCTTTTAAAGTACCACCGTACCAAAAATAGAAAGAAAGAAGAACTTCATCAATAAGTACTGAAGATAAGTTCGAAAGATACAGCGGCGAACAAATGCAGCCGCAGGCCCGCAATGACCCACTACACGCGCAAGCCGCAAAGCAGCAGGGGCTCCACCATCGCCTCTCTCTGGTTATAAATATACTCTTTTGGATCTGGTATCTTCCACCGACTGAGACAGAAACAGAGAAATAAAAGAGAGGGGAAGAAGGAAGAAAAGGAGCTGAGGAAGAGATCAAGGGATTTGGAAGTTCGGTCGTAGAATGGGGCGGAAGAAGGTGGTACTGAAGCGAATCGAGGAAAACAGCAGCCGCCAGGTTACCTTCTCGAAGAGGCGGAACGGCTTGATTAAGAAGGCTCGCGAGCTGTCCGTTCTTTCCGACGCCGAGGTGGCCCTCCTCGTCTTCTCCAGCCGCGGCAAGCTCTACGAGTTCAGTAGCGGTAACAGGCATGTGCGCTTTTCTTTGTTTGCATAAGTAACAATTTAAGTGTGCGAAGGAAAAACAAAAACAAACTTAATTATTGCTAGGTTCGAATTCTAGCTTGTTTGAACTGTAAAGGAATGCAAGAACTCAGAGATATCCAAATCCCCAATCTTTCTCTTCAGCTTTTGAAAATCGAGGAAAAGGATAACGTCAAAGAAGCTCAAAGCGATTTTCCTTCGATTACTACGAGAATTTTCATGCGTTTTTCAATTTTCTTAGCTTGTTCTTTAATTGCATATGCGAAGTCCATTTTCTATTCTTTTTAACTGCGAGAAAGAAAGATAGAACTTTTCTGATTTTATTTAATTGCGTTATTATATATAAAATAGTCGCTTTCTTAAATATGGTGATATTGTACGAAATACGTTTTAGTGGACCTCCGAGGTAAACGGCCATGATCGTTTTCTTTTTAATGCTCATTGGTTTCTCTTTTGTCCTGTTTCATGTTGCAGCATGTAAATATGGCACGTCTTCAACCGCATATGTGTTATTAAATCTCCCTGCACTCCACGTTTCTTTTGATTGGTTACTACTTATGCTTATGTTGCTCACCACCTACATGCTTGCATCGTGCTTTCTTTTCCATTTGAGACTGGAGAGGGTGAGTTTTATCATTTCGCAAGCATAGCGTAAAAGAAAGACACCAACATAGCTTGAGGTGGGGGAGACAAGACAGACCTGGCCATTGTGGAAAATAGATGTGTCTAGTATAGACCATAGTAGTAGCTTAATATAAACATTTCGTTGAGGTCACTATTTGATGATTTCCCTATATAGCTGCATGAAGGTAATAGTATTTTACAAACTTATTTCTCTATAGGATACCCCGCATTATGATTTTCTTATGATACTTGCACCCAAAGTAGAGATCGAATGACTTATAGATCATTCAACAGTATATGATAACATTGAGGTAAAATATTCTTTCCTTTAGGGTCCTTGGAATCAACTACTTGTCCCAAGAAGGTCCTTCCGTCCAAACATGAACCACAAACAAGGCACATAGGCATATTTTGGTAACGAAAAACGTGTCACTATTATGCAATATGAGGTGAGTGAATCAAGATGTCGACTGATAATTGGTGGTAATGTATTTTCTGTTAGTCACTTAGACAAATTTGGTCGGTCGCAATGCTGAGATGGGACGGAATGACCTTTTTGAGACAAGTAGTTTAGCCCAAGGACTCGCAAGGGAAGAATTAAATCTGAAAGTCTTAATTGAGAAAAGATTAAACCACAAGGACTAACAAATTAATTAAGCCAAATATTAACACCAAATATAGCGTGAAGCATACATGTTCTTGGGAGTAAATTGCCTCAGTTTTGAGATATTAGATTAGATTGTTAAAGTTTTGAGATCAAGTCATGAATTGAGTTTCGCTTAATTAGGTATTCTATAAGCATTCACTTTCATTGCAAATTAATATTACCTTCATTTGTAATAAAACAAAATGTATCAGTTTTCTAAATTAATAGATAGAAGTTAGTCTATCAAACTTCTTCAAACAAGTTAAGCAAATTGTGATTAACCGACCAAAACCATGAATGTGATCCCAAGAAGAGCACAAAATTTGAGTTGTTACATCTAATTTAAACAATAAAATAAGAGGTTATTCATGCAACTGATGAACCAGTTCAATGCTGTTCCACTAATAAATGAACCAAGCTTTACATTCGATCTAATTTGCTAATGAGACAGCTCGTGTTTGAATGTGTGTTTGGCTGAATTTATACATATTTAGTATAGAACTTGATCAGTTTCCTCTGCAAGATTAGAAAAAAGTCTGAAATTTTTTTCCACTTGCTGATTGTTTTATAGCGCCTCCAGAATTTATGTTTCATGGTTAACCTCGGGACTCTCTTCTGCTGTAGTCAATTTATAGTATCAGAGGTTTATTTTTTGTAATTTATATGATTCAGCTTTGCCAAGATCCTTGAGCGTCACGAGGATCACTATAAAGAAGAAATTTCAGCATCCAGAGGTCTTAATAATATAGAAGTAAGCCATTACTTTTTTCTTTCATATCAAAGTTATGAGAACAATTAATCTGCGCCATCTGAGCAAGGTCTGATAGCTCCTTCTGAATACTCTGTTAGTCAAATACAAGGACTGGAGAGTTGTGTCTCCCGCTATTTCCCACTATACTTTCTACTGCTCATGAAGTAAAACTTACAAAACCATTAATAACTTGATCTGATAATTTTCAATATTACAAAGAGGTATTTTGACGGTTAAATGCCTTCTGAGTCCAGGTGCCATCTGTGAGAAGAAAATGACCCAACCTTGTCTAACCTGCAAAGGTTCGTTCATTCAGCATGAGTTTAGGTGGGTTTAAAGGAAACTCAACTTGGGCGAAACTGTTAGTTCGGGGTAAGCTATAGGTGTGACCATGGACAACCACTTAACCTTGCCTGAACTGTACAATCAATTTGCATTCAAAACAAGCCCTTTCTTTAGTCTGAGTGGAATTTGAACCTACGCAAAACTTGGACAACCTGCAAGATCAATTAATGCACCTGATGTAACTTGCAAAGAGCTGGATTTTATGGTGTCCTACTGGCACGATAATGATCTCATACTTTTATATTGCGACCTTTTGCTAGATTTTAAGATGGAAAGGGAGATTGTATACCGGGAAAGTACCATCTAAAGTGTTTCTACAAATGGACTGTATCAACTGCACGTCTTTAGGTGCCTCCAAGATCTAGCATGACTACTAATTTCAGACTATGACAGTATATACTGATGCCACCAACTGACATGTATTCAGAACTGAATCGTCTATTTGATGAGAGAAAACAGCTGGTTTATATCTGGCTTTAGAGGACATAAGTTTCTGTTACCGAATTCCTCATAGGGAAGAACTCAGGCCTATAATGGTGATGAGGAAAGAAAAAACAAAGTGATGCGAGAGCGATTTTTTTTTTGTTTTGTGTTCTTTTCTCTTCTCCAGTTTTCCCTTTTTCAATCAGCTGTAGGAATCTATACATACTAACAGCATCCCCCGAATCCTGTTGAAAATTGATGAGCTAAAATTCAAATACTCAACTGTACATATACCAGCAGTAATTTCTGCCACTGGCTATCTGAATTATGTATAATCCTTTCCTTTGCCTGCACATTCAGCCGATATAGACTATTGTTTTATTCCCCTTCCCCACACACCCCGCGACTCCCTTTTCTTTGTATCCAAGAAAAAGAACGGACTGATCCAACACCTCCTTATTAAAGAGGATATGAACTGCAATTTGTTGCTGAAGTGCTGTATCTGGAACATAATAGTTAATCTTTACATTTGTTGTCAACAGAGCTACCACTCAGAAGATGCAAGTCTACAGTCACATGCAGAGCTACTAGAACAATTTCAAAAGTAACTATCCCTTCCTTATACATATACTCTTCCTAAATATTACAAGGCATTATAGACAATTGATTGAATCTATGTTGTGTCGTTAGGAAGCCTGAAGGGCCAGATATTGAGCGGTTGAATGTGGACGACCTTGAGCAATTAGAACAACAGTTAGATGATGCTCTTACACGAACAAGATCTAGAAAGGTCAGTTTTATATCTCTTTTTGATAAAGACTACAAAACGTTGCACTCTGTAAACCCTTTGAATATGGCATAGGAAAGTATATCATTTGACTAGGAAAGCTTAAATTGTAGGTGGTGTTCATTCTAATTATTTGACATTTTCAGATGCAGCTGCAGATGGAGTCCATAATGAGTCTTCGTGAAAGGGTATGCAATTGACATTATTCCTTTGGGGTCTTTACTTGGTAGACCTTGTTCGTTGATGTTAATTTCTCAACTTGAATAAAAAAAAAAGAATCTAGGAAAAGTCTCCTCTTAGCTTTTTGTGAATCCTCGGAGGGTTCATATATGTCACAGATTAACATCCCTCGTGATCAGCTGAACCATAGTTCCTGTAAACCTGATTATGATGGAAAATCTCATCCTATCTATGAAACTTTCTCTGCATCATATCCATCTGAACCTTCAGTTTAGGAAGGCTTGAATAATGTCTCCTGTAAGCTCATAAAAACTTCTGATCGTGGTGTTGGTGATCATATGATGAAAATAATTCCCTTCATGTCCACATATATTCTAATTCCGACCTGCTTCTGCCTTAAAACCTTTGTTTCCCCTGTGTGGTCTATGAATACTTCCTGCTGTAATAGTTCTTGAGATATATCACAGTAGATCTTTTGACCTGCACCATCTTTGAAAACTTGGCTGCTTTAATTGTTCTCACCTCCTAATGCTTCCCCATTTTACATCATCCATAAGCTCATCAAACTGGGAAATATGAGGTGAGAACAATTAAAGCAGCCAAGTTTTCAAAGATGGTGCAGGTCAAACTCATGCGTATTCTATGACTAGATGTTGCTCCCAAAGTTGGTTTGTTGGAACAACTTAGCATTAGCTCCTTGGATAGATCTATGCTCAGCCAACCTTTGTAGCATTTTTAAATGTCCACTGCATATCAATTGCCGCAGATATCTAGTAGTACTGAACTTAGTTCCTGCCTGCCTCATAAGAGACTTGCATGGTACTCATCTAAATTCAGCAACTTCCTTAGACGTCCTGACTATACTTGGAAGAAGATTCTTGTGGCTGAAACCTTGGCATACAGTTCAATATATGACATTGTCCAGTGAGGTAATCCAGTTTTGGTAATGGAAGCTGAACTGCTTCTTAAATGATATGACAATGCTTAGTCCTTTGGATCATGGAGTTTTCTAACAACTTGTAGATTAGGGACGTAAAGATGGAGTGCCTAGCCCGTTATTGTTTGAACATCTTGAGAAAGCAGAAATTAGTTCAAAACTAGACATGAGAGATTTAAGCATCTTTAAGAAACAGCAAAGCCCTAGTATTCTATAGAAATGTAGACTTGAAAATCATCATCCTGCTCATCATCTTCTCCAACCACGTTCATCATCTTTTCCAACTACAATTAATGATCTAGTGAAAAAAGAGTGTAAGAGTGTTCAGAACAAATGTTGTTTTATCTGCAAAGGAGGAAGAATTATACGTAATCCCTTCCATCTGTTATGAACAGGAAAGGATGCTGAGAGAAGAAAACGAGCAATTAAAGATGGAGGTAAAAGCTTTTGAAAACAGAAAAAACAAAAACAAAAACAAAAGGCCGCATTCTGAACTATTTGCTTTGTGAATTGATGAATGGAAGTATGACCCAGAGAACTTAATCAGGCTTGGGTTAACCGAATGTTACTTGCAGATTGCAGAAATGCGGAGCAGGAAAGACCGAACAGAGACGGTGGCTAATGCTCCGCAACTGAAAACAATTTGTTTCCTTCAGTAGCAGGTTAGAAGATGGCACTTGAATGTTTGCCCAAAGGGTGCTTAATCAACTGCGGTGAAGGTGCTTAGAAAACTAACTGCGGTGAAGGTAGAGCTGCTGACACTTAACCCGTAGGCTTGGTGAATTAATGCAATAGCGTTCGTTGTTAACATATGTGAAGTATTTATATGTTGTCTCCTTCCTCTTCTTCTGGTGTAAATATGTCGTTTCTTCTCACTGATTGTTTCCAAGCGGGTTCATATCTGATCACCCAACTTTTTCCTTTTTGTCCCGACTCGCAATATATCATGCATGTATACTAATCCTTCCTTCATATTTGTCATCTATGAGGGGTTGGGTTTTATGTGCCCCAACTGGGTTAGGATAGATGATCAAGAGCAATTAGCAATATCATCGTCAATTGTTTTGAAAAGTTGATCTCATTGGGAACTGCTGACAAGCTAAGAATATGTGAAAGAGAAAAAAAAAATGCTTGGGTTAGTAAGGAAATATTGGCAAAATTCCAACAAAACGAGTCAAAAGACACGCATCAATGTCCATGATTTTATGAATATTATAATTATGAGTTATTATGGATGACCGTTACACTCGTTACACATTTTTATTATTTTCAACCGTTAGTTTTCTTACTATTATGTATTTTTTTAATTTCATTTGAATTTTTTTTAATTCTATGTATCTCCTTTATGCCTATATAAAAGGATATTGAGATAAGTTGTAGACACAACAATACCCAGATATTAAATCAATATAGCATAATTCCTGAAGAACTATTCATCTCTTCTCTTGTCTTATTTTCTTCTACTACATTTTTAAGATCATAGTTGTTCTTCTCTTTAGTTTTACGACACGTTATCAGCACGAAGCTATACCGATTGTGAAGGAACCCTTGTGTTTTTCTTCATTGGCATCCGAAGCTATTTGTCATCAAGTTATCAACAAAGGTTGTGGTTTTTTTAATTCATTACCAAAAGTTATCCGTGTAAGACTATCAACACCGGATAAGTTTTTCAATATTTAATTTGTTATAGACAAAATTGAATCCTACAAATCTTGAATTTGTGACTCTTGATATTTCTGTTAAATATTGTTTATTGGGTTCTCAATGACGAGATCCGTCTTGATATGAATCCTGAAGATTCCATCAATGAAAGAAATGACGCATCCCTGCATGATTGTGCAACAAGAATATTTTTCTTTACCATCATTTCATGAGGGATTGAAATCTAATTACCTCACTGTGAAAAATCTCCTTACATTGTGTTATAATTTAAAAGCTAGATTTGAGCACCAAAAGTGTGTAATCCTCTCAAAAAGTTATTTACAAGTATATTCACTTGAAGTTGTATATACAACGGTCCTTACCTCAAATATTCTCCTCAAGTAGTAATATCGAGAACATTAGTTCAAATATGTTGAAAAAAAAATAATGAACTTTTGATAAAAATCATCAACCATGACCAATTAGCTCTACGCATTCCATGAAGCGAATGAAAACATCAATTTGCTCTTTGTTATTCTCTGAAGCAAATGACACATTCCCTGAAAGTGAATGAAACACTCCCTGAAGCGAATGGAACCTCTTTGAAAATAAGTGTGGTCCTAGACATGAAAAGAATAAAAACAGAGGGGAGCGTACTTCTTCAAAAAGTCAAAAACCGTACCCCAGAAGTGGAACAAGAAGAAACAAGAAAATGACAAAGGTTTGCATAATAAACATGTGAAGAATTATGAAGAAAATTGCTTTTGGTGTGGCATGAAGGCAAATTGGTCACTTACCTGTTGCACGTCAAATATGTGATAAACCAATAAGAATATTTTAGACAGAATAACGAAAAAGGAACCGGAATAATTTTGATTGCCTTGATTCCCCTGAATATTCTAACAGAAAATTTGATAGGTGATGGAAATGTTTACACATCAAATGATTTTTTTTTATCATACTTTGTTTTGTCTATTATTTACAATGTAGTTTAATTTTTCATATATAGACTCATGTGTCATACTGATGAATTATTTCATTTTTATGATTGATGAGTATTTATGTCTTGCAGACAGTGCAGCAATGCACACAATCTTTAAATGTTGCCAAAGTCAATACCATATAAGATCCAGCAGATCTGATTGAAGGCTCCAGAAGAGCAAATATAATGTTACCACTTTGTATCAATGATGTTTTGTATTCTTATAAATCTAGAAGAAATATGTTATATTTTGAAGATATTTGTCGTAATGGTTATCATATCAAAACCAATAATGAAGGCAGAAACGAATATCTCTACATCATAACTTCAATGATTTTGGGTCAAAAGCTTGTATTAGAAACTCTTCTGGTTTGTATTTCACAACCATGATGGTCATTGAAGCTAATGTGTTGATGCACCAGAAGTGCTTTAAACCAAACATATTTTAAGATTTGGCATGTTCGTCTTGGTCATATGAGATTGATAATGATACATCGATTATCATATTAAGACAATTCGTTTGGATAATGTTGATATGTTTAAAACACATTTTCAATTATTTTCCTACCATTAGGTGGTAAACATTCATTGCCTCAAGCACGATGTGAGGTTACTAGAAACTATTCAATGTTCTCTCATTTTAATCCTCCACCAATCAATGTGAACTAGAAGTTCAAAAGATCATTCATTTACAAAAGTTGTAAATCAACTACTGGAGGCTTTTACTGATAATAAAGAAATTGTGAAATGTCACGTTCCGACTTCTAATGCTCCGGTTCAAATTGAAGTCCTTGCAAGACAATCAATGAATATAGTAGAAAAATAGTCTAAGGCATGTCTAAAGCATGGAAGGACTTTCTGGACCCAAATATCCTAGAATAGCACCTCCTGAAGAGGAATCTCCTGAAGAGATATCTCCCGAAGAGAATTCTCTCGATGAGGAACCGGTACCGATGAATAACGAGATCTCAATTCACTACACAAATATAGGAGATAAATGGGATAGAAACAAAATCGTTATCGACAGCGTATTTTTATATATAATTAATCTTGATATTACCAGAAGTAATGATCAAGTAGAACCACAATCTGTCGAATAATGTCGACTTAGAAATGATTGGCCAATATGAAAATAGACAATTCTGGTAGAATTGAATTCTTTAAAAAAACCTGAAGTATTTGGACTTGCAATCCAGACACCTGAAGATGTCATGCATGTTGGATGCAAGTGGGTCTTTGTGCGAAAAAGAAGTGAGAAATACGAGATGATTTGATACAAAACACAACTCCTAGCCTAAGGTTTCTCGCAGAGACCTGATATTGAATTATGAAAAATATATTCACCCGTTGTGGATGTAATTACATTCAGATTTGTTTTATCAACTTGGTATTAACAGAAAGTCTGGATATGCGGTTAATAAATGTGGTCACTGCATATTGATATAGATCACTTGATACTGACATATAAATAAAAATCTCTGAAGCGTATGATGAAATTCCCTGAAGGATATAAAATGTCTGAAGCATATAAATTAAAAATCTTAAAGATTTTATTATATTAAGCTACAAAGATATGTATATGAGTTAAAACAATTCGGATGCATGTGATACAGTGATCTCAATGAATGCCTCCTGAAGAAAGGATTTGAGAACAATTTGATTTGTCCATACATTTTTATTAAGAAAATAGAATCCTAATTTGTTATTGTGACAATTTATGCTTATGATTTAAATCTTGTCGAGACTCCTGAAGAGATCACAAAATTGTTACTTGTTTAAAAAATTAGATAATATATCTTGGTAATACTGGATTTTGTCTCGACTTGCATTTTAAGAATTTTCCAAGTGAAATTTTGTTTATTGTTTGTTATATACTGAAAATGTCCTGAATAACTTTATATGTATAAAACTCATCTTTTGAGTACTTGATCAATGATTGTGCAACTATATATGAAGAAAGATAATATTCATCCTGAAGATGACGAAGATATTTTTGGTCCTGAAGTATCATTTCTCAGTACAATTGGTGATATAACGTACCTTGCAAATTGCACTGGTCATTATATAGAATTTGCAATTAAATTGCTTGCTAGATATAGTTTGCGCCAACTTGGAGACATGTTATCTCCACGACACAATTGACATGAAGTTACTTTATCTAAAAGAATCTACTGCCCAGTGGGTTGGTTTTGCAGATGCAGATTATTTATCTGATCTCTATAAAAGGTCGATCATATACTAGATATTTGTTTATTTATGAAAGTATTGTTATATCACGAAACTTTGTCAAGCAAACAATATTGCTACTTCTGATAAGGCTTCAATTCGACTAGTAATTAATGTTTGAGTTTTGACTATATACTCTTTTCAATTTTTAAATTCAAATCTTGTTAGATGTTATCAATTTTTTTGAGTCATTTCTGAATTTTAGATTAGTAATTGTTCAATTTGTAAAAAGATGGGAATAACTATGCAGATTTCGAGATTAATCTATATACGCGAAAGTTAACCTAGACAGTCGAATTATATTTAAAAAAAAAAAATCGGGTCTCTCTGCAACTTGGGTTATTTCTTTTTATCTTGACGGACCAAAGGGTCAGAAGCTATGTTAGTGTTAGTATAAGGTTGGTGTGCTGTCAACTAGCAAGCCAAGCCAAAACATCATAATCTCGATGTTAGTGTTAGTGTTAGTATAAGGTTGGTGTGCTTTCAGCTAAGGAGCACTCTCTCCTCAATAATGCATTACAAAAACTCACAACTATATTTATATCAAATAATCACGTTCGAAATCAGATGTGACTTTTTTTTTAATCCCTTGAGAAACAAGTGTATCATCTGTCCACAAATCAGGTCGCTGATTTTGTTTTGGTGGCTAAATTTTAATTAGTGCGACATCGCCTCCGTGTTACGAAAGGAATATTTGAGAGTAGAATAGACGACTCATTATATTTCTTAAAACCCCTAATTTATAGGGTTTGAGAAGACATTTTGAAATTGATGGGATTTGCCAAGACGTCTGAAATTTAAAACCCAATATGTATCTATCATCAACTTCACCCAAAAAGAAAAGTCCTCCCAAGATTTCTGGGTTTTCCACGCGATTGCTTAAAGCCGTGGGCTTTTTCTCTCTTTCAGGACCAAACCCACGAGCCACGTTAAATTTTAGCCGGGTGATTCTGCCAACCCGGCTAGAACCTTTGAGTGTAGGACAAAACATTATGATCACTATAAAAACACGAGGAAATTGCTGTCACCATTGCTGCCTCAAGCTTGCGGTGTATAATTGGTTGCCAATTTGCTTCCAAATCACCAATGAATTATTGTTCTTCTTCTTTTTTGAGCCAAAACATCGAATAAAGTGATAGCTTGAACAGGTAACTCGTGTTCTCTGTCTAAAAAGTTGTTGGAGATTGTGTTAAATGTATTGATGTTTGTGTTTGAATTATTAAGATGTTCGGTGATAATTTTATGAATGAATTTGAATCTTACAAAAAAAAACTTGAAAACGAAGCCCTTAAAAAAACGGTAACTCGTGTTCCCTACCTACTACTACCCTAACTGCGCTGCAGTTTAAGCTCTTTGAAGAATGACCTACTGGTTCAGGCGACTTCCTCCCGGATTAACCGCCTGTTATGAGTCTCAGCCTACTCTGATCACAAGCTAACCCGTGCAATCTGTGCATGCCTTCCTCCCGTACTAACCAGTTACCATCCGATATATATCCTCCCGTACGGCTCCAAGTTTTGCATGTGGAATATTCTAAGAAGACACTAGAGTTTGATAATCAAGCACTGCCATTTGCATTATAATCAATAGGGAAATGTCAGATGTTCATAGAGCACGACTTATGGTTTATAAATTTACTTGCATGTTTCACGAGGAAAACCCACTTGGTTGGGCAGAACATTTATATGCTAATTCTAAGTACTAGTGGATTAATCTAATAGGTTTGAGTTTCGTGAAAATGTATACAAACATACCTTGTTGGCCATTTCTTTAAACTAAGTCTAACCTAATATATGGAGTATTTTATATTTCACTGAGAAGCCATCTTCATGGAAGGTTTCAGAAAACAAAGTCACCCAAGTTACGATAATGGAGGAATCTTTTTTTCTAACAGTTGAATTAGGCCTCAAAGAACTTATATTCTCTAGATTTTTTTTATGTTGTAATATATATGAATTTATAATACAAAATACATAGAGAACTTTTATGATATACCTAAAACACCTAATATTTCAAAAAAATAATAATTTAAAAACGTTCACGACAACTTGGACATCTAGAAACATGAAGCCAATCACAATACCCTAACAATAGTCACCAATTAAATAACTTCAATTTTTTTTAAAAAAATCTTAAAAATAGTTTGTAAAACCTGGGTCATGTTCGTTTTCTAATTTTTTTTAGGATTCACATTCAACTTTTTTTTACAATCCAAACATCACAAAACACACGTATTCCAATACAACACTTTATTACATTTTTGACAAACAACAATTCCTTTTAACAACTTCTACACGCATTCTAATACAACTTTAATATCACTTAAAAATTCTCAAAACATTCAACATCCTACAAATTATCTGAAAACGAACATGCCCCTGGTCTCCCATAGGAGTAGCATTTTCTTTTTAGAAACATAGTCTGAATTCGCAGTCATCTAAAAATTAGTTTCCTATTTCGTTTTTGCCCTTTTATTTTTCATTTGCATAATTATTGTCCCTGCATTATAAAATTCCTTCCTAGTTGTTTTAGCAAGAAAAATCCTCCTAATTAAAGATGTAGCAATTCAGTTCCTTCACATTTAAAAAAAAACAGAGAAAAACAGTGAACACTGTTGCCAAAACAAGGAGTTTTGTCCCTAAGCAACAAACTTCATGGCTATATTTGGCCCGGCATTATCCACCTCTACTTTAATTGAATTAATATTCAATTACCAAAAACTTAATTTTGATCATCCTAATTACAAAATATAAATGTCCTTTTGTTTTTTTTAAAATTGACATTTTAGTATTTAAGTTTTTGGCACTTTTTCATTTTAGTTCTTCACTTTCAAATTTCAAATTTTTAGTCTTTGAATTTTTTTTGACGAAATAGTCCTTCCGTCAATCTGCCGTCCATATGCTTAACGGCACATGAAGCGGTCGACTGAGTATATGTGTTGAAAGTGAGCAATTGACCGGTACAAATTTGCTGACGTGTAAAGAGAGCTCCGTTAAGTATATGGACGGTAGATTGACGAAATGACCATTTCGTCAAACAAAGAAAACTCAAGTACTAACAATTTGAAAGTTGAAAAATGAAAGACTAAAATAAAAAAAAAGTAACTAGACTAAAAAGTAATTTTTTTTTTGTACCAAAATTAGTCATTTTAAGCCCCCATAAGACATTGGCCCCATAGCATACAACCGGGTGCAGAATTATCCCGTATCGCATAATCCACGCCCAGGCTGCCCCCACGCGCTTAATTAATAACCCCCTTGGCCCATAGGCTGTCAAAGAGACTTTCGTTGAAGATAAGGTCCCACGTCATCTGGTTTTACCGAATCATCACTGGCTTTCAGTTCACACCCACTCTGAGCACGGAACGTGCCGTTCACGCGCACTTCTTACTAGCCGGCTTATCTCATCCGCGATTCCGCATATGACTCCCCCACACAATTGGCGCTCACACAGGCTTTGGCCCCCCATATATATCCGAAGGCTGAAGTCTGTCTCTTTATCCAAACGATAAATCTCGGAGGTCTTAAAAAAGGAAAAGCGGAAAAGAAAATCGTTGAGCTGTCTCTTCAATCAGAATACAACGCCGCTGTGCTTGTGTTCTATCTCTGTTTTTCTGGACTTCGTGGGAAGAATTTCCTGGGAAACAAACAAGCCTCGGGCCTGTAGCAACTCTCCACTTGGGATAGCTTTAAAAGTCTCACCAATCAACAGAACCGCTGTAGATAAGAGTTTCTGAGAGTCTTATCCGTTTGCCTCGTTATTTGCGAAAGGGAAAAAAGAGAACAAGCGTTTTTGTTTTTGGGAGGAATTCCTGCTCTTGTTGAGTGTTTTTTTTCCCAGTTGGATTTGTCTTCTAAGATTCCCTAGAAAAAGAAGAATGATGAGGAGGCAGCATCAAAACGAGCAATCTAGGGTTTTCTACGAGCTCTCCGCTCTGGTCCTCAACATCCTCCGATGCCCGCCGTCGCCGGTTCCGTTTTCCGACCAGTCTCCTCCCTCGGAGGTGACGACGTCGTCGTCTTCGTCCATCTCCCGTAGGTCTTCTCCGGCGGCGCAGATATCGCCAGCGGGGTTCGCTTCATTGCTGCTGGGAATTTCGCTTGCCCTGATGCTCTGCGGATCTGTTACTTTCTTCATCGGCTTCCTGTTGATGCCATGGATTCTCGGGCTGGTCATGGTGTTCTACGTGGCTGGAATTGTCTCGGCCATCTCTATGTTTGGTCGCTCCCTTATTTGTTACGCCACGGCGCCACCGATGCCGGGAAAAGACATTCCTGGTGAGAACTGCTCAAAATTTCTTGATTTCTCATGTATTGAGGTTGTACGAAACTGATTTCTTTTTTTTCGGGGGGGGGGGGGGGGGAGGGGATTTGTTTGTTTTCTCTGTATGATCAAACTCTGTTCCGAACGTTTTGTTTGATTCTTGGGCAACACCACAGAAATCGTAATAAGTTGCTCATAACTTGGTTCCCATTTCTGACTAATCTGAGGGGTCTTATCTTCTTAGTACTTCTTTGCGCCAATTGACCTATCTTCGGGTCGTGCTGGGTTCATGTTTGGTTTTTTGTGGTGTTTATGTTGGTGGGTTGATAAATTCTTTTTCTGCTACCTCCCCTATGACCTTGTTCTCATTTTGATACTCTTCGATACTTTTAGCTGTTGCATAGCTGGTGATAATAGTCGACAAACCTGATCATGTTATTTCGAATGTCCAGATGATATGAAATCCAAGAGTTCTACTGTTGCCTACTGCGTTGTTGAATAAATAATTACATAACAATACATATGCCTTCATTGTTCCCTCTAATGCCAAAAGGCTGAGCACCTGCCTTCACCCCCTTTCAAGTTTTGCTTTTGAGATGGTACTTGGTTCGTCAGTTGTAGTTCTCAAATGAAGAGCTATCTGACAGAGACAGGGATACGTTTTAGGATGTTGGGCGAAAGTTCATTTAATGAAAACTATGGTATTCGAGGATCTCCAATTAGTTATTTTTTATCTTTCACAAACCTTGAATGAACTATCAGACATTCCAATAACGTTTTCTTTCGCTGTGATGCTGATCTGGAATGCTTAGCTTGGCATTCAGTGAGTACTTCCAATAAATCGAAATCTGTAGTTGCTGGACATTGGTTTACCCATAGTTATCTCAACGGTAAAGAGATTATGTTGCCTCTCTTCAAATAAGCTAGTTAATCAGACTTATTAGATTACTGTTATGCTTGGATCTCATTGAAATATATGCCAGTTAATCAATCGCTCTTTCTGCTCTTGATTCTTAACTAGATAACCACAAAAGAGTTGCAATCTTCATGTACATGCAAGGTCTGATTTGGTATATGTTAGGCACCCTAAGCAACTCCTATTAGGTCGAGAAGAGAAAATAATGGATAGGGTTGAGTTGCTTGATGTATTAGTTGTCTTATCATTTAAATTTTTGTGAAGTATTGATTGTGCAGCAGCTCACGTGTGTTATTCTGTGAGATCGCTGATTGATGTTTTCTTCCTTGTG
Source organism: Myrica gale (assembly GCA_963930655.1). Lineage (NCBI taxonomy): Eukaryota > Viridiplantae > Streptophyta > Magnoliopsida > Fagales > Myricaceae > Myrica > Myrica gale. Next base: position 5,633,288 of record OZ005606.1, on the reverse strand, counting down.
ACACATTGCTGCAGCATGGAAAGTTTTATGAAGGGAAAAGATGTGCCTCAGAGAGAGAGATGCAGAAAGGATTTGAGTTGCGTGGGGGAGGATCTAAGCAAGCAGCAATGTTTCTGTGCATATTGCTTCTCCTGGCAACATATAGGTACCAATTAGAACACCGGAGCTTCTTCAAGTATTGATGCAGGAATTCGGATGATTGTTACGTGATGTGTTACTGGATATGTTGATGTCAGTACATATAGTGAATTGTTAAACATTACACCATGTTTCACTACTTCTTGTTGGGAGAAGTAGGAGGTATTCCCAGTTTTTTTATTCTATTTTATTTTTGATTTTGCTAAAAGAATGAAAGATTCTGTGCGTCTTCCGACCTTATCATGACTTGAAGCTGCCCGCTTTATTTCGGCCTAATAATTGAAGCAAGAGGCACCGAGCACCCCACTCCATGGGCCAGAAGACTAGAAAAATTAAAATGAAGCGCAGAATAAAGAAGGAAGTAGGCCAATGTCATCAAAAGAACAAAGAGAGCTTTAATTTTGTTTACTAGCAAAATTTTTGAAATAGCACTAAAATTTTACCATAATTTGCAAACGCGTCCTAATCTCTCCATATCAATTGGCGTAGTTGAGCGCTGTCAATAATTTTCCGTCCTACTTAGGGTGCGTTTGTGTACCAAAATTTTACTCCCTCTAAAATTTTAACACAATTAAATATTACAATATAATCTCTCTCTCCCCATCAAATCATTACTATTTACTACAAAAAAATATAAAAAATTATCTCTCTCTTCACTTTTTCACTAAACCCAATACCTAAAATTTTAACAACACTAAAATTTTACAACACAAACACAGCCTTAAGAAGCCACTGCCCCTTGCAAGTTGCAACAAAGGGGGTAGCTCTGGTCTAATTGGGCTAAGCCAAGTGCAAGCCCTTTAGCAGATTGTTTAGCCTAATTGGCTAATTTAGGGGCTCTAATAAGAGATAACAGCCGACCATGCACAGACTTTGAGCTTATCCAATGTTGAATACGTATGCAATGGAATCGATTCAACTTTTCCGAGGCTCTTTGCCTTTCCTAAGTATATATTTTCTTATTCGAAAAAAAAATGCCCCGCCCCTTTCCAAGACAGAATTAATCTATTGGAATGTAGGTGGCGTGGAATTGTGGATGTTAGTCTTATAAAATATTGCCAAAATTGCAAGTGGATGGATGTCATGAATCCCCGGATTCAAAGATTGTACCTCACGAAAAGGCTTAAGGCCATCACAATTTTCTTATTCTCTAATCAACGGTGACGAGTCGAAGAGGATGACATTAAGGACCAAAAATATTTTAAATTTTTTGTTATGTCAAGAATTCAGGAAGACCCATCAGGCCCAATGAGCCCATTTCCAAATTGAAAAGCTTAAAATGTTTATTTTAGATGTCCTGTTGTCGCGTCCTCGCACGGTACAAGGAATTGGGAACTTTGGTCCAATAGGCCAATGCCATCAAACTAGCACGTGTCTGTCTATAAACAAATGTACAACGCTGTCGACGCATCCTCTCTCTCCCCTCTTCTCAATCAGAGGATCGACCACATATTAAAAACAGTCGACCAAAGTATATATTTATATATTTAAAAAAAAAACAGAAATCAGAAATTTGATATATTCCATATAGCTTTCGGTAGCTCCATAATGTAACAAGACGCAGTTTTCTGTTATTTCATTTCTGAAAAAAATCCCATCAAACAATGCAACGTTGGACCAACATAATTCCCATCAGAAAGTTTACACTTGCGAGTGTCCAAAAAACAACAAAAACCAGAAACAAAAGAGCCAAATACACAACCAGAATGTCAGAAGCTAGTACTGCATATACACCACCACACTTGGCACTCAAAATCAATCGGCGGGAACAAATAGATGTGAAAAAAGAGATCAGGGTATGTATATGAATAGGGATCAACCGGTATAGATGTGGACTCCAATGGCGACGAGGAAGATGGTTATCAGACCGAAGAAGATGATGGTGTGGACGAGGATGGATATCCCACTGGTCTGCATGTTCCCAAACTCTACCATCCTGTTCCTCCCGGGCAGCTGGAACAGCAGCCCCGGACTCAACAGCACGAACAGCACCACTGCTACTACCACCGGACCCCAATCCGCCATTCTCAACCGATCTTAAGACACCTCTCTCTCTCTCTCTCTCTCTTTCAGAGCTCTCTCACACACTTGAAAAGGGGAAGGATGTCACGTAGAACTGAGCGATCTATCTATATATATTTCGTTCCTAAAGCAACGGTTACGCAAAGAAGAAAGGAATAAAATGCAGAGTATATCTAAAGAAGAAGATATCTTCTGGCAACAATGTGGCACCAGTCGGTGCCTTCACAGGAGATCCTGACCGCAGCGCATTTATTCGGTGGCAGAAGCGGGACCGTCGGATGGCCGGTGTGGAGATCCTGACCGCAGCTCCACACCGCTCCACACGGTCCCGCTTCACATAATAACTCATCTCCCTTCACAGATGCAAAAGCCATGGATACGTGTTGGCATGTGACTCGAGCTTTCTGGACAGATCTTATCAAAAGTTTGAACTTTGTGCTTCTTAGATACCGCAAAGTGTCGCAATTGTGCCCAAATGTCAATTAAACGTCTCAGATCAAATGATTCGGCTTTGGATTCACGACGTCCCCTCTTGGTGGCTAGAATCATGGCTAAAATCGTCTGCTTTGGCTCCACCGAGCCATTTGTAGATTATAAGTGGGTGATAAGTAATTGGAATTAAAATCACTTTCCATTTAGCAAGCCGTTGGAGCTCTACCAGTGAATCGTTTCTTGGATCCTTTGATTTGGTCTACTTTCTCCCAGCCAAAATACGTATAAATCATAAATGCGAAGATTTTTACAGATGCGTGGATTTCGCAGGTGTTCCTTTGTTTCATGGGCCTGTCAGCGCTGCATTTCTCTATTGTTTTGGGCCATTGGACCTTGTAATCTGTCTTTGTCGTTTAAGCCTGTACTAAAATAAAAATCCATGCGTTTTGTGAAAATGTTATAAGGTTTTTAGGGTGGTGATAAAATTGTGAATATTTATATAGATTATAGTTTTATAAATTTTTGTGTAAAATTTGATTTTTTAAATATATTTAATTTTTATTGGAGTTTGTAAAAAGTTGTAGAGAGAGATGATTTAATGTAATTGTTTAATAAAAAATATTGGAGTTAGATACAAAATATGGAGAGAATATTAGTTATAATTTTTTAAAAAAAATATTGGAGTTTGTGTGAAAAATTATTAGATATTGTGTAAAAGATATTGCTGTCTGTATATGAATTTTTGAGATTTTAGATGCCCGTTTGTTAAATCTTGTTGAATCCTATTATATTTTAGAATATTTTTATAAAGGAACATCCCCAAGTTCTTACCAAAGAAATTTATATCCAACCTTCTTATATACTGACTGTAAGTATGCAAGGTTTATAGATACAAGTACTTTGCTCCTAGCACCTGAGAATATAATTCGCAATAAATAAATAAGTAAATATAGTTTACCTTTTTGAGATAAATAATAAATTCAAGACCTAATCTAGCACTTTATCTCAATTTAATTAAATATTACACATGTTTAGGCTATTCAATTAAGAATGAGTATGGTCCATTATATATTCCAGGCCGAATTTTTTTATTAATCGTTTTGAGCCACTTTGAAAATGCACTCTATTTCTTTTTCTTATAGTTTAATGCCCCTTCATAAGGCAAGCGAATCAGCAATAGATAAGGCACACCCCGTGTCTATATAGGCTACAGCCACACATCTGCTTTAGGGGTAAAAACAAAATGGGCAGAAGACGAAGACCACACGCCTAGATGGCCGTGCTTTAGCATCTTGAGCTGCTCGCTCTACGTAATACGTACAGTGCTCAGGCAGCAGTACTATAGAAACGAGACAACACCCAATTGTTCATTCATGACCAGAATCTATTTATTCAAGCGATCGATTTCTTGGCAGCAGTACTAGTTGGGTTCATGAAAACAAATTAAATATATTCAGTAGTCCCAGTGCTGCGTGCAACTGCGAACTGAGAAAAGCAGCCAAAAAATGGTTGATTTCAAGAATATCCTCTGACAAAAGCATGTCAATTGCCACAACAAAACTCCAATTAACACTTTAAAAGCAATAGTTTGTGGACTTAGGCAAGTCCATTGGTATTATTAGCGCTTTATAAGTCATTTTCTTGCTCTAAAGCAACACCATTTGCATAGGTATAATGTGGCCATTACCAGACATTTTTAGTCACAGAGGCATTGCGATCTGCAGCTTTGGAGGGGCCAAGTTAAGCATAAGTGACTAAGTGATTACTCTAGGAAGCCTCTAGGTCGCTAACTTGAGTAACATAAAGAAAAACATGCTACACAAAACGCAGAGACATATATGATACAGCGCGAATTCAAATCAGAATCCCTTCCCAATGTTTTTTACCCAGTGACCAGTGGCGGAGCCAGAAACCCAATTAATGGGGGGCAAACTTTTTAAGAAAAAATATCAAAAAAAAAAAAATTACTCCTTAATGCAAAAAAAGTCTTAAGAGTATAAATAAAAAAATTAAGGACTAAAAACACTAAAAATATTGAAATACACGTACCGTACTATTTGCTGATACTGAGAGGTGACATTAAAGATTAAATTCTCGTTGTTCAATACACCAATAGAGCACCAACTAATCACACAAACAAAAGTATTTATATATATATATTTTTTCTTTGTAAAACAAAACACATAAATGAAATAAAATATTTTCAGCAATATAACTTTTTACTTCCATAAATGAAGTACTTATTTTTGTTGCTAGAAAGGATGTGCTCTATGCTCAATAAGTCCTGCTGAATTTATTGGGATATGTAAAAAGAAAACATAACACATAAATGAAAAAAATAAACAATTACTGTATTTCTATTATTCTTGAAAGAAACAATAGCAAAATGAAGCATATTGGAAAAAGAAGCCAAATTATCCAAAGTTCAAAAAGAATCCAGGTTCCAATGGCATAAAAATACTTCTCACCCTTGCTATAGTTTTTTTTAGTGTGACAGTACTATTTAACACGAGCTTCTCAAGAGTGGAATCTCTATCAACAATAAAATAACCCGAAATTGCAAGGAGGAAATACATACTTGGTAAATGATAATAGAAAAAAAAAATTGGACAAAAAATTCAATTTTAACATCCAAATAACTATTCTACTCCCCTTACAAAATGAGAAAACAGAAAAATCGTAGTTCAAAGTGCCCATTACCTGGCTAAATTAATGGCTAAAATTTTGAAGAAATAGATTTATAACTTGATCCAAACGTCACAAATTACAATGGAAAAGAAGTTCCACCTTTAGAGAAAGAAAATTAAAAACAAGTTAATCTCATGTGCTATGAAAAATCAGACCTAAACAAACAAAAGATAGATGAAAATGAGTCTTACTTCAACTTTGGATTTTCATAAATTGTGGAGAAGTCAGACATGTAAAATTAGATGATGATAGTGACAATAAAATAATATAACCAATGATTCTCTAGTAAGTTAAGATGGACACGCAACACACTTGAATAATTGAATTATCACTTATCCAACAAGAGCACACCACCCCCTTTCTCAGTATTTGCGATATCCAAATTCTCAACCAAGTCCAACATAAAAGGCAAAAGAACAAAAAAAAAACAGTACTAGAATAGTGAAAACATCTATTTCAATGATTACAACACACAACGATTATCAGGACTCAGGAGAAGTATATGAAATATTCGTCGCAAAATTCACGACAACGTCGACAAGTTAATGTAGGATTTCAAGTTTTGACATAAATAAATATCTCTCTGCTTATTCTTTTAATTTGATTTTGAGGTATTGGGCTGCTTGGGTTTTAAGGGGGGCGGGCTGATTAATCTAGGCAGGCAAGGGGGGCAAGTATAATTTTTATTTGGCCAAGGGGGGCAAACATAATAAAAATAAAAAAAATAAAAATAAAAAAGACATGTAAAAAAAAATGGGGGGAGCCAACCGGGGCAATGGCCCCGGTTCGCCCCCCTCCCTCCGCCTGTGCCAGTGACTCGGATTAACGCGCAGAGCACTGAGATCATGTTACAATTGCAGAAAAAAAAACACTCATATTTCTCGTTTCTTTTTTGTTTCTATTTTCTTTTTGGGTCAACCGAGGTACAAGTGAACCTTAATGGCCAGCAAGAGGATGCAAATGAGACCAAAGTAGAGTAGGGTAGGGAATGGATCAGTATGCATGCACCACTTTTGGGTTATAAATAAACTCGCTTATGTAACTTTTTAAATATAAGTGAGTTAACACAATTAATCCAATTGGGTATTCTCCTAATGGATGTCTCACTTATCAAAGTTAAATTTTTTATTTCTAACATGGTATCAGAGCAAGGTTTTCGGCTTTAGTCCGGTTACCTCCTGGCGACCATCCAGCTTAGTACCGGCAACCTCCCGACTCAGTATCGGGGCAACCATCCGGCTCAGTACCGGTAACTTTTCCGGCTCAGTACCGGCAATCTCCCGGCTCAGTATCGGGGCAACCATCTGGCACAGTACCGACAATTTTTCTGTCTCAGTACCGGTAATCTCCCGGCTCAGTATCGAGGCAACCATCCGGATCAGTACCGACAACTTTTCTGGCTCAGTACTGACGACTTCCCGGCTTAGTACCGGCAATTTTTGTTATTATTTTCCCTGTAATTATTTTTCTAACTCCGAACTCAAGGTTTGTCGGTTTGTCCACCTTGGGTTTGCGGGGGAGTGTTGAGAATTGTGTAGTCCCACATTGCTTAGGCAATGTGGGCATGTGAGACTTTTAGGTTATAAATAAACTCCCTTATGTAATTTTTTAAGTATAAGTGAGTTAACACAATTAATCCAATTGGGTATTCTCCTAATGGATGTCTCACTTATCAAGTTTTAATTTTTATTTCTAACATGGTATCAGAGCAAGGTTTTAGGCTTTAGTCCGGTTACCTCCTGGCGACCATCCGGCTCAGTACCGGCAATTTTTGTTATTATTTTTTTTGTAATAATTTTTTTAACTCCAAACTCAAGGTTTGTCGGTTTGTCCACCTTGAGTTTGCGGGGGAGTGTTGAAATATGAAGAGTCCCACATTGCTTAGTAATGTGGGGTCTTGGAAAGTATTGGCTTATAAATAAGCCTCATATGTAATGCTTTGAAATATAAGTGAGTTAACACAATTAATCAAATTAGGTATTCTCATGATTGGATGTCTCACTTATCAAAATTAATTTTTTATTTCTAACACACCACTGGTCTGAAAGTGGCCAAATTCCACGCACCCGTGGCGCCTGGCACCTGAAAAAGTAGACCGGGAGTTAACAGCACCACAGCCACAAACACGGGACCCCAGTCCGACATCCTTCAACCTTTGCTTAGTTACGTTGAGGGAGAGAATACGAGAGTGATTACAATGAGATCACGAGACCATGGGATTGGAGAAGTGGGAGGTGTTTACGTAAAGAAGGGAGACTATTAGAGAGACTTCGGTAGGAAGAAAAGTAGATAAAGAGTTAACTTACCCCCAAAAAAAAAACAAAAAAAAGTAGATAAAGAGAGTGTGGGGAGGAGGCTTAGGGGAGTTGATCACTTGGATCCACTCCTGCCGTCCCACTTGTATAACTTCCATTTGGCACTTGACAACTGGAATAACGTGTTGGCCGTGCTTGCTTTCAAAACCAGTACTCCTACGATTGGAGTTCTGCGTACAGAATATGTACTGTAGAAGCAAATGAAAGGAATTATACGAGACCCCCACTACGCTACGATCTGCTTTATGTTGCAGCTTCTGCATGTAAATCAGATGACTTCATCGATCACGGCATATGAAATTTTCATACCCTTTTTTTTTCTCAGAGAACCCACAAATTGTATGGTTAAGTTTCACAAAATGCATTATTCGAACAATTCTTAAACACAGTTACAGAGAGCCATCCCTTCCTTTTTTTATGGGTAAGATTAAAATCGAACAAAAGTTATAAACAAGATATGTAGAGAAGGGGTGTTGAGTTCTCTGTGTAGAAGAAAAAGGTTAACGAAGAGCGGAGATAAATAGTAACAAGAGACAAGAGATTTAAGTAGATATATGTCTTTTATTTAAGTGGTTCAGTCTAGTAGACCTACATCGAATCTGAAAAGTCCTCTATAACTGTATTTTGTATTATGAGTGCATACAGATTACAAGTTGAAGGTCTATATTTATAGAAACAATATATTACAAAACATCATTATAAAATATTCCTACATTTAAAACTTGAGTCTCAGTAATGAGTGTTTGTTTGTGGAAATTTCGGGGAATATTCCCGAAATTTTGGGAATCTTTACTTTATTGAGATTTATTGGGGTTTGTGAAAAGTAGTGTGTGTGTGTGTAAAAGTTAAAAATTTTGGAATGCGTTTGTTTTGTTGGAAATTTCGAACCCCGATTTATTGGGGAAACAAACGCAAATCTTTGATATCGTGTCAAACCAAATCTTTATCGCTAACCTGTTGCTAATTGGGCATTGACGTGAAGGAAATCTGTACCCAAATGTTGCCTTGGAAGAAACTATTGCTGGACCATATGCTGCGGCCTGCTAGAAGATCCAGTTAGAATCAAACCCAAGCCCGTTTCCAGGTATGGCCGGCCCTTTGGGTTTGCCCAAACAAAAAGGAAGCCCGACAGATTTCCCACAACACGTGAGCCGCGTCTGAGGAAAAGGTCAAGGTCAATGTAAGTTGGAACCATCAACGGTCAACCAAGCACGATTATCTCTAACTCTCCACGACCTGCCATTGTGTATAACCTTATTGTCACGTTAGTTCTATCCTACGCTGTGCAGCGACCAACTAGACACTATTAATTGTTATATGGCGTTGGGGACACAACTCTCACACACCGGAAGTATTCCTGCGTCTTAAAATTATACTTGGAGATCAGAGGCCATAAACCTTGACCACTTCTCACCTGTTTTCATTTTTTTGGTTTGTTTAACGCATTATTTTAGGAATCAAGATTTGTTAAAGCATGAGACACGTGTATTCCACATTCATGGAAGTCTTGGTAATCCCAAATTGGACCCCCAAGATATTAAGATAAAAGGCAGCCAGTCGATGCCAAGCGATAAAAGTGAGACCCCCCTCTAACCGGATATAAAAGGTCTCTAATCACCAATTGGTAGCAACCCTTTCCTTTGGTGACAGCAAGATGTCCATTTTTTTAATGGAGATAAAAGCAGACTCAATTGAATCCCACGTATGAATGCTACCTTTTTTGTCGGGCCAAGTCCAAAAATTAACACACAGGATGTTCAGACTGTTCACAAAGCTGGCCATATTTGTTTAGTAGTTTTCAAACACTGTTTGGTATCAAAAATGATTTTTTCACCCAAACATATTTTTCATCTTGCTAATCAAAAGGTATCCTATAGGGCTGAGCATAATCGAATTGTAGACCGGACCGATTTTGCAATTTTTATCAGATGAATCCGGTCCGGTCTAGATCGGATTCATAAAATCGGATTAATGTGGTCCAATTCGGTCTAAGATTTTTAAAAATCGATCCGGACCGCATTTTATATTTTTTAAAAAATAAAAGTATAATGCGCAGTAATAGAGCCTACTGTGCAGAGGCTCACTGCGCATAAGCTCTGCGCGAGGCACTCTGCGCACTGCGCAGCTCTGCCAGTGTGCAGAGGCATTAAAATTAAAAAATATATTTTTTATTCTAAAAAATAAAATCGGTAGACCGGACGGCTTTCTACTAGACCGGACTGGACCACTTATAAGTGGTGAGGTCTGGTCCTTTATATCTTATGAAAATATTCAAAAAATAAGAGGGAGAAGGAAATAGAAAAAAAAAAATAAATTTGAAACTTAATAGAGTGAAGCTAAAATTAGTGTTCACGGCAGTGGGTATGTTAATACATTCGATATCATTTAGAAATAAAAATCACGAGAAAACAACCCCCCCCCACCCCCCCCCCCCCCCCCACACACACACACACAAAAGTAATCTATAATTATTTTTCTTCTCACCCCATAGCAAAATAATTATTTTGTGATTAGTGTTGTGGCTATTTTAGCATAAATTTGGATGTCAATAAATTTTTTTAAAAATAAGATTCACAACTACTTTTTAACCGGACTAAGACTTCAATATTTTTTTTTACCAATTTTAACATAATCTACATTATTGGAATATTTTAGAAGAGGAATCTGCTGCTGCCCGGCACCTGTTCCGCGTGTTTCATACTCATTAAGCCTCAGAAAATACTCAGCTGCCACATGTTGAGAAACGACATCCAAGGACACTTCGTTTTCACAGGCTTTTCAGGATTCTGAGTATATTCACACTATTACCATCGAACATATTCAGAATTTAAACACAAATACTAATACATTTTACACAATCTCCAATAACTTTTTAATTTTTTATTCAACATAAATTTTCTCTCTCTATACTTTTTCATATAACTCAAATACTTTTTTATTAAACAATTACATCAAATAGTTTCTCTCTCCACTTTACACAAACACCAATAAAATATTATTCAACATAAATATTCACATCTTCTCTAAAATCCTACATTTTTACTCAAAACGAACATAACCCAAGAATGAGAATCTGCTGCGCCCGGATGAATGTTCAAAAGATACCCATAATACCCTCGAAGACTTCGGCCCCAAGCGTTGGAGACTGCTCAAGTACAAACTCCAAAGCCCCACATAAAAAATCAGTTGACAAATATGCCCCTGTACTTATCGTTCCGGATTATAGAGCAGTAAGCATAGAGGGCCAATCAAAAGGTGGAGACCTCAACTCAACGTCAGTCTTTAAAGCGGTTGCGATGATAGCAACAAAAATCGGACCAGATCCCCTGCAATTCCTAGAGTATTGCAGGGGTGCAATGAGGAGAGAGATACTCATGTGTCACTCATTGCACCCTGCAATACTCTAGGAATTGCGTCCACACTCATATGTCATTCTCTCTCTTTATTGCACTCTTGCAATACTCTAGGAATTGCCCACACTTATGTGTCACCCTCTCTCCTCATTGCACCCCTACAATATTTTAGGAATTGCAGGGATCCGGATCCACAAAAATCTGGTAACACCTGAAAAGGGTCAATTTAGTAATTTTGTGACCGTGATAAATACTTTCCACTATCTTCGTCGCTAAGTGACTGAGGGTGCGTTTGCATGAAAAATTTTACAAAATTTGTCACTCCTCTCACAATAAAATACTACAATATAATCTCTCTCTCATCAAATCATAACTTTTCACTACAAAAAATATAAAAAATTATCTCTTTTCACTTTTTCACTAAATTCAATACCAAAAATTTTAACAACACAAGACCACCCGTGGCTGTTTGTCCACGTCCTGTTGGAGACCTCAACTTAACGTCAGTCTTTAAAGCGGTCGCGATCTCAGCAACAAAAATCTGGTAACACCTGGAAAGGGTCAGTTTAGTAATTTTGTGCCGTGATAAATACTTCCCACTGTCGCTCTTAGTCAACATCCTGTTGGCTCAATATTCCACTGCGGAAAGTCCTTGGAAGTTTCACTTTCTCAAAATTAGTTTTTGGAGTCGTCTAGACCCCAATGCATCTGTTATCCAATAGCATCCATCTCTAAGTCGTGTGAATATGTAAGCGCTACTCTACACGCGAAGTAGGAGATTCTGCCGAAGCTTTTCTTACGCACCCCCTCTCTTCTAATGTCCTTGAAGTACAGTAGGCTGCTCAAAATCTATCTATGTTGTCTGAGTTTAGGGGTTAACGGGATGAGTGTGATCAGGTACAGTCTCACAGTTCCTTCTGGACTATCTCTGTGGAGTGCGGGACGAATCTTGCATCTCAGCTACGAGTCCTACTGAAAACAGAGACGAATTCAATCGTGGAGAACTGCGGTTCATATGAGCACGAGTGAACCGCTCTCTCTGCAATTCCTCCATTTTTGATTGTTTTCGGATTTCGGAATGACGCAATCAGGCAAGGCTGATGAGCTGCTTCTTCTTCTTCCTTACTTTCCGCTTGATCATTCCTCCTATACGCTATATTCCACGTTTCTTACGAAATTGCTTTGCTCCGCTCATTCAGCAAATATTGTTTTCCCTAAATCTTGTTCGAATTTGATTCTCCATCTTAGAGAAAAAGCGGACTTTGGTTTGTTGGAAAATTTGCGGTATGCATTTCTTTGATGGTAATGAATGATTTTGGCTCTGTATGGATCTCAAAACGTAGTTAATGTTGGCCAAGTAATCATATACTAATCTTTGCGCTGCTGAGTACTCTTCTTTTGGTGTTTGTGTTTTTAAAACTAGAAATTGCATTAGCCGGAGTTTTTGCCTTTCTTCCCTTGACACAATGGTTTTATCCGGGTAAATTCAGGATATGATATCGGCGATCTGTTTCGAGAAGCTCAAACCCGTTGGCTGAAGCCAGCAGAAGTGCTCTTTATTTTACAGAATCATGAGAAGTACAAGCTAACCGAGGAGCCCCCTCGACAGCCAACTAGTAATTTGCGTATTGCTATTTCAACGAGTTTTTGGGCTACCTATTTGAGTTTTCAATTTTGCTAAATGTTAGTGTCTGTCCATAATGATGACCGGTGATTACCTGACAGGTGGATCTGTATTTCTATTCAACAAGCGGGTTATTAGGTTCTTCCGCAGAGATGGTCATAATTGGCGAAAAAAGAAAGATGGAAGAACTGTTGGGGAAGCACATGAACGCCTTAAGGTCTGCTAAAAATGTGTATGATTTTAGTACATCATGTGTTCCATCTTTGATCCGTCTAACTCTCTTATTGGCATATCACTTGTACATATACACCTGTAGGTAGGTAGTTTTTTGATGGTTTGTGTAAAATCATGAAATCTGGACATCAAGGCTGCTTACAAATTGCAGCAACTACTATTAATTTCCCTGCATCATTGAAATTATCACTATTTGTTTGTTCAGGTTTAGTTATATTCAATTCCGCCTCTATTTCATTGTACTTCTGTTTTAGTAATTTCCATTATGGCTGATTTTTGTAAATTCAGAATGTTGCAGGGAGTTAAATAAGGCCTCTACTGAAGAGTTTAAACTTTCTGTTCAAATAAATTTAATTCATGATCTATGCACTTACAACTAGTTCTGAGGCCAATAGAGTCTCACGTATTAGTTTCGTTAGTTTGTGGATGATATTTATCTGCATGGCTAGGTTGGAAATGCTGAAGCGTTGAATTGCTATTATGCACATGGAGAGGAGAATCCCAATTTTCAGAGACGCAGCTATTGGATGCTGGATCCGTAAGTAGAATTTTTATTTGTTAATGGAAAGTATATTTCTCATACCTTCATGTCTCCTGCTATAAGTTGTCTTTTTCACTCCCAAAATTCGTTCATACCTACTTTTGTTTGGCAAAGTTTAGACGGTTCTTGAGAATTGTGTGCCTGCTTGTGTGTATAACATGAATAGTTTAATTTTGCGGTCCTGCTTTTTCAATGAATGACCACCAATTATTGGTTGACCATATTGGAGTCATATTTACTTGCTTGTTATTTCCTTGACAGAGCATACGACCATATTGTTCTGGTGCATTACAGAGAGTTAAGCGAGGTGAGTTTCTACATCCTGATCTTAACGAAGGGTGATTTGCTGTACTTATACTAAAACCTTTGCTGTAACCTTTTGATGACCTGGCCTGAACTGTTAATAGCTTCTTAGACCAATCAATTGCATTTCCCAGAGATCATTTTCCATTCTCTTTGTTTAGGTTTACTAATGTTCTTCAGCTGTAGGTTGCTTTATCCTACTGTAATGAGCCAATGTGGCTTACCCAGCATGGTTTTAAGACCCACTGGACCTGAAATAAATTGTTTTCTCTTATGGGACCAGAATCACCAGTGAAGGTGATTGCTTGTTTGTAATAGAACATCAATATCATAGAACCAGGACGTGGTGATTATGTTGTAAAGTTCTCGTTGGGTAGGCATTTCTGTATCAGGTGTCAGCCATGTCACTATCTCATATCCTGATTTAAGCACGTCCCCAAGTACGGGTTCTTTTTCTCCTGAACTTTCCAGTAAGCCCCATATTTAATCTACTCCTAGTTAAATTTGTAGCACCCCGGATTGTATTATATTATTGTTAGTAAAATATTATTTTTTATTGGATTTCGAATTTTGATTTATTTGAAAAAGTTATCATTTTTAAAAGTGTTTAAAGTTTGAAATGTTGATTTTATTTTATAGGGTTATCCTTTTTAAAAGTGTTTAGAGTTTAAAATGTTGATTTTATTTGAAAAGATTATCTTTTTTAAAGTGTTAAATTTTAAAGAAGAGATGTTTTATCTTTATCTCATTAGATTTTAAAGTTTTGAATTTCAATACTTCTAGAATATGTTTGAATTTTTAAATGGATATAAATCCAATCTTTGATAAGTCTTTTTAGATCCAGACTTATTCTTTAAACATGGTTGCCTTTCATAAATCTTTTGTTAGTCTCTTTATGAGTATTGAGTAGGAGAAAGAGAAATCAAGTGTCTTTTTGAAGGTTTTAGTCTAAGTTCTTGACCAGAAAGGTTAAATTGATAAAGGGTTCAAGTGTTCTAAAGATCGAGGTAAGCGGGGTTATTATGCTAGATTTTCCTAAAAGACTAAGGTAATATATTGAGAATTGCATGTTTATTGAAAACCCACGAAGTTTATGTGCATTATGTTACAATAAAATTGTTATTTTTTTGCATGCATTGGTGTTATCACGAGCCTTAATGTCTATGCTATTATTTGATGATTTACCTCATGATTTCTTATGTATACAATTTTCTTATAGAATTTCATATGTATATAGTACATACGATTTGGAAGTTTATATTATTTATATGGTTTTGTGCAGCAAAGAATGATGTAATATTTTGTGGATGATTATTGTATGATAAATGTTGATATTTTCAAACCTTGAGGCCCAGAGTTCAAAGCTATAACATTAGTACTAATTGCAACCCTATTAAGTGCACTCATTCTAGAAACATAGTGATTTATTTTGTAGGTTCTTCTCCAGAGTACACTTGGACATGACCAAGCCTTAGTAAAGGAGAAATTTACCCAGGATTAGTTTGGTTGGCCCCCAGCTAAGTAACAATTGCACAACCTTGTCACGGGGCTAAATGTGACCTAGAGTTATTGCCAAATGA
Organism: Myrica gale; assembly: GCA_963930655.1. Taxonomy (NCBI): domain Eukaryota; kingdom Viridiplantae; phylum Streptophyta; class Magnoliopsida; order Fagales; family Myricaceae; genus Myrica; species Myrica gale. Next base: position 5,618,058 of record OZ005606.1, on the reverse strand, counting down.
AATTTTTGTAGAATTGTTATGAAAAGATCAAAGTTGTTTTACAGTTATAGTTATGTTATTTGGATTGAGATTTACAGTTTTATATTGCTTTTTACTTCTTAAATGTGGCTCTTGAAGTGCACCCTAATATAATAACTTTGTTTACTGAGTTTTCGAACTCACCCGTTATCTTGTCTCTTTTCAGATGATATTTAGGAGTGTGCCGAGAGTAGAGAAGGCATAGAATTTCAGTGACTAAGCGTTTAGTTTTGATGTTTTATGTTTTTAAAAGAGTTTTAAACAAAGTGTATTGTTATTTAATTGTTTTCAGCTTTTAAACTTGGATTATGTTATCAAGAATTATTTATTTTGTGTTAACTGATTTTTACCCCAAAGATTTCACCGTTTTTCACTGATTTTACTCATAGAAGTAACTCCCTAACCACTGGAGTTCGGGGCATTACAAAATTATACCAATTAATATCCAAGACCTAACCTCCCTCCTGCGGTCAGGGTTAGCCCCCAAGAGAGGATCCTAAATGTCTTCTTTTTTTTCCCCATTCCAAAGCATTATCTGTTACTTCTCTGCTTGACTGTTATCTACTACTTTCATCGTATGCAATACCGAGCTTGAGCATCAAACTTACATCACTAACTAGTTGCTTGTGGGTTGCAGGGAAGGCCCAGTTCTGGATCTGTTGCACAGTTATCTCCAGGATCCTCTTCTACCTGCAGTCAGAGTCCTAGCTCTTATACCACTCAAAATCCAGGCTCTAACTCCATAATTAGTGAGTTCTTTGAACCATACCAGAGTTTATCTAGTCCGGGCTCGGAAGTTAGTTCAGTTATAGCCATCAAGAATGATGGGATGGATGACCTGAGCCGGGTGTATAGAACAGGACAGAGATAGTGTCCCCCGGATCTTGAGGTTACTCACGCTCTGCGGAGGCTTGAGGAGCAATTAAGTTTGGGTGAAGAGAGCGTCAAGGGAATTACTCCATTCTACTTTCAGGATGAAAATCCAAATGAACCAGATATTCTCGGATATGAAAGGGAGAACTCCAAGCAGGAAGAATATGCAGATTCACTGCACAGTCCAGCGTATATTGATCTGGGCTATGGGGGACATGCTCAAGTGCAGGATAACTCAAACAGTCTTGAGCTTCTTCATGATGCAGGTTTTTTCTTTGTGCCTTCCTTCTGGTGCTTAGAATTGTTTATAGTGAACTAGTATGTGTCTCATCAGATCTGTAGATTCTTCACTCTACATTCTGCTTGGCTGTGTTTGAGTCTAGTTAAATTAGGGCATGGATTTTCTGACATCTTGCTTAATGTTGGTGATATTTGTTATTCTATCTCATATGATCTTGTGCAAGTTCTTGTTCAGGATTGAACTGCAGTTTTGCCTTTTAATATGTTACTTATCATAACTGCACTGCATTCTTCTTAGATCTCTCACAAATCTAAACCATAACTACTTGAAGATATGCTGCCCTATTATGGCAGGCACAATTTTTTTTTGTTTTCTTTTAAAAAAATGCAGATATGCTGTCCAATTGCTTATGTGAGACATCTCATGTGCATACTCACCCATAATGAGTGGGGGAAAGTAAACAGAAAAAAGAATTTAAAAAGCTTAAAAACACCCGTGCAAGTGTTGTTTTGCCTGAGAAAAGTGCCTGCCTGCTTAGTTACCTAACTTGTGTGAGAGCACAAGCTTTAGGAACATGTCAGTACTGGTAGTGGAATTATACAAATATGAAAAACAACATGCGAGTACCGATTTCATCCCACGGCTTCGGCTGAGTTTGATTTCTCTGTTATTGCTTCTATGTAATGAAATATTATTAGATGAGAAAGAAACCAAGAAATAGCTGCTGATGGAGCTATTTTTTGTAGTTGACCTTGGCAAACATCACAATCAATCAGTTGGGCATGATCTTGCAGATGGAAGTAACAGATCCTTATCTTGGGAAGAGGTGTTGAAGTCATTTAACACTTCCTCAGGCATTGAGTCCCACAGGAAAGATTTGTATCCATTGAATGGAAATGTGAGTAATACGAAGAATCTCTCTATGTTTCCTAGCTCACATATTCCATACAGCTGATACTACATCTGTACTCCCAATTTCTTCCTGGTAATAATAGTAGGTTATTTTTTCTTTTCTGGAACTCAAGCGTTTAGGCGTACCATTCACAGCATGCATTACTGATAGTGATTTTTTTCTTTTTGTGACGTAAGCATCTATAGTTATCATTTGTAATGCTGTCCCTTCACAGCTATGTAGTATTTATTAGGTAATCCTTTTAAATGAAGATTGTTTCATTTCAAAGTCTATTTCATCACTATAACAGGAAGAACTCCTCGCTCTTTCAAGGAAGGCACCAAAGGAAGAGCATGAGCATAGTCATTGGCAAAATTTCAATGTAGAGAATGTTGAAAACAGTATGACCTCCTCTTCTGCTGATACTAATTTTCCATGGTTTTAGCATCTATTGAATCTTTTATAACGTTTTAATAACCATATTGTATTACCAGCTTCATGGTTGCTGCCTGAAGAAGCTGACAGCTTAAGATTTCCCACATATTCTTCAGTGACAGAAACTCATGAAAGTCATTCCGACTATTACACGCCGTTGTTTGACCAAGGGAAAACAGAAATGCTTCTTGAAGCAGATTCAAGTTTGACCGTTGGAGAAAAACAGAAATTCACCATTAGGGAAATATCGCCAGAATGGGGTTTTACTACTGAGTCCACAAAGGTATGTACCATGTCACCCATGTTTTCTGTGCTCCTTCCTAAGATTCTATATGCCTCTCTCAGTAGAGCAATAGTGTTTTCAAGATTCTATATTTTGTTGTTAATGGATCTATGATTGCTGTAGAGCGTGTAACATCAGGCTAATCTGTTGAGAGGTTAAATGGAATCCTAATCTAAAAACATCATATTCCTGTTTCAGTGATATATAGGTTGTTCAGCCTAGTCTAAATGGTTGAATGAAACAGGATTAGTGGATCCTTTTACTAGACTTAGTTTTGGAAGCAAGTCCAAGTTACATTTATAAGCTGTTATGGCCTAAGGTCCTTGCTGTGGATGATGGTCCACTTCTTGACTGGATGATCTAAACTACTAACTGTGCAACTTAAGAGGCACACTGGTTCTGTAGAATAAATAACCCGGTTTAGTGCAGATAGTCTTACTGAGTTTAGTTCCACTTGAGGTAGATAACATAAGGCACGTGGACTTATGCCAGGCTGCATGAGTAAGTTTCTGAATGTCCTCTAAATATTTCAACAGGGTAGAATATGACTCTTAAACTGAGCATCTAGGGGTAGATGAATGTCGTGTTAAATGGATATTTTGACTTAGCTATACAAGGTTTGGAACAGATCTGATGATCTCACATGCACTCCCTGCATGGATTCTGACTCTTGTCATATCATCATTCTGGCATGAATTTGTCAGTTCCTGAGGTTGTTTCGTGGGGTTTAATTTCAAATCTTGAAACCAAGATTCTCAATGCAGGTCGTCATTATTGGATCATTCCTCTGTGATCCATTGGAATCTCCCTGGGCTTGTATGTTTGGTGACATTCAAGTTCCTGTTCAGATCATTCAGGAAGGTGTCATCCGTTGTGAAGCTCCTTCTCATCTTCCTGGGAAGGTGACTCTCTGCATTACTTCTGGCAACCGGGAATCCTGCAGTGAATTCAGAGAGTTTGAGTACCGGATGAAGACTAGTACTTGTAATCACTGCACTTCACCTGAGACAGAATTTGCCAAGAGTCCACAAGAACTGTTGTTACTTGTGAGATTTGTGCAGATGCTTCTGTCTGATTCATTGACGGATAAAGGAGACAATGTAGAATCTGAAAATCATCTATTGGGAAGACTCAAAGCTGATGATGACTTATGGGGTCATGTCATAGAGGCTCTATTAGTTGGCAGTGGTAGTTCATCCAGTACCATCGACTGGGTTCTTCAAGCGCTTCTTAAAGACAAATTGCACCAGTGGCTTTTGTCCAGAACCCAGAATGAAAGTGACCAGGCGGGCTGGTCCTTGTCCAAGCAAGAGAAAGGTATAATACACATTGTTGCCGGGTTGGGCTTTGACTGGGCCTTAAATCCACTTCTAAGTAGTGGAGTTAATATAAATTTCCGCGACATCAATGGATGGACTGCTCTTCATTGGGCTGCACGTTTTGGAAGGTAATTGAAATTTGCGGTACATCTGATAAATTTGTCTTCTGATTCTTGAACAATAGTTAATATTGCAATAGAGAGAAAAATTGTAGCTTTCAGAAACACTGAAGAAGATTCCAAAGTTTTAGGAACTAATAAATTGATTTCCTAGCTGTCTTTGATGATGAGGTATTTTCTGGAGAGTCAAGTGGGGTAATTTCAATCATCACTTACTAAAATGAGAAAAATAATAATTTAATTACAGAGTTTGATATATCAAATTATATGACATACTCGAATGTTTCAGTTAAGATTAAGGTTATACACTACTGAATTTCCTATTCTCATTCTCTCCTCTAGTTTGAATGAAATTCAATATTAACGTTGGACAATGGCAGAGCCAGGATTTTTCTCTAATGGGAATAAGAGATATGAAAACAATTTTTATTGACGTTATTTGCTGCTTTACAAGTTTGCTGAGAAAAAAGATAACATACAAATGCTCGTCCCAGATAAATGGGGAGGCATAGGAGGGGGATAAGTAAAAAAAAAAACACTGCAAAAGGATGAGAGAGAATACATGTGTGTCTAATGGAGGAAGTGGAGATAGTTTTTCTTTTCTTTGTTTCTCTCTTCTTTTTGCTTTCAAAAAGCAGGAAATTAGGGGAGAGGGAATTTAAGGATATAATCATGGTGTTCTTGGATGTGCTGCACATAGCTGCAAGAAAATTTAAATAGCCACGCCTATACTTGAATGAGTACTTTTCAGGGTTTAAAAAAACTGTGACCAGGTGCATTTCACGCTCTTCTAATCAGTTACTTTTGGCAGTAGAACTTATTCATTAATTGGTTCCATTGTTGATCTCTATGTCAGTATTCTTTACCCGATATATTATTTGATTCCTATATGTTTGTTGAGCAGTGTACCATTTAAATATTATTCTTCTGTAATAGGGAAAAAACAGTTGCTGCACTTATTGCTTCTGGTGCATCAGCTGGGGCAGTGACAGATCCCACATCGCAAGATACACATGGTAAAACCCCAGCATCTATCGCAGCTGCCAGCGGGCACAAGGGACTTGCTGGTTATCTTTCAGAGTTTGCATTAACTAGCCATCTGACATCCCTCACACTGAAAGAAAGTGAGCTTTCTAAAGGCTCCGCGGAGGTTGAAGCAGAAATCACTGTGAATAGCATATCAAAGGAAAGTCTTGCAGCCGATGGGGATCAGCTTTCCCTTAAAAATAGCTTAGCTGCTGTCAGGAATGCAGCTCAGGCTGCTGCCCGTATACAGTCTGCTTTCCGTGCACATTCTTTCAGGAAACGACAACAGAGAGAAGTTGCTAGTAGTGAAGATGACTATGGTATTAATTCTGTTGATATTTCAGCTATGTCAAAGCTAGCATTCCGTCATCCACGTGATTACAACTCAGCTGCCGTATCTATTCAGAAGAAGTACCGAGGTTGGAAAGGTCGCAAGGATTTCCTTGCATTTCGCCAGAAAGTTGTGGAGATACAGGTATGGCGTTTCCATTCTTATGTATGCACTGTCAAATGTAGTGGCATGAAATGCTGACCACGTGCTTAGTGGTGTAGATAATACCCATGTACATGTCGAGTTGCATAATGGATAAATGGAGGAGGATCTGCAATTTATCTTCTTTTTTACTCCTAACTGCGGACTATGGTGTCCCTGTTAAATCACTGCACCCTTTTGTTTGAAGAAGTTATTAACTTTTTTTTCTTTTGCAGGCACATGTGAGAGGTTATCAGGTAAGGAAGCATTACAAGGAGATCTGTTGGGCTGTTGGAATTCTAGATAAGGTTGTACTACGATGGCGACGGAAAGGAGTCGGATTGCGAGGTTTCCGGAATGAGACACAGAGAATTGATGAATCTGAATCTGAAGATGAAGACATCCTCAAGGTGTTTCGTAAACAGAAAGTAGATGTGGCTATTGATGAGGCTGTTTCACGGGTGATGTCCATGGTTGAGTCTGCAGAGGCCCGTCAGCAATATCACCGGGTGCTTCAAAGATACAGGCAAGCAAAGGTAAGCAGGCTAGGAATTTTGAATCAATGTTCAACTAAAGAAATGCTTTTTGATTATGATCTAATTAATTTATAAGTGATCTGAAATCACCGAGCCGAGCGAAAAAGTTGACATCTTTGGAGGTCAAGAACCCCTCTCTGGATTTCGGAGATGGTTGCTAGCTCTCAAGCGTAGTTCCATCTTGAAAACATGCATCAATCATGCAGTTGACTGCATTTAAGATTAGAAGTACTGCATAGGAGGAACTTAATGTTGCGATTCATTTATGTGTGTAAGTAACAAGAGTTTATGGAATTAGTATTGTGCTGCATTACATGATGAGCCAGCAATCTATGTTAATCAGCTGCCGTCTATCTATCCCCAAGTGTTTTTGGTCTCTATATTTAAGCTCTTCGGACCCTAATCCTAAGCATCTCTTCTAACTTAAATTCAAATTCTATCCAGAAGTAACTACTCCTTAAATGAGTTTTGAAGTTACATTGATTGCCTATAGCTTAATGGCTTTATTCATGCATGCAGGCTGAACTTGCCGCAGATAGTGAAGCAGGGGGATCGACATCTCTAGGTGATGCATTCTGTATGGAAGAAAGTGATGTATCATTCCTCATAGAAGAAACTGTTTATCATCCTTACAAATGGTAGGTTGGCCAATTTTTTAGTTTGCTAGATGTTTTCAGGCTTAGTTTGTGCTTAATGGGCTCGATTGGGCAAAAACTGTAAAGTGATTTGATGAGCATATATTCCTCATGTAAATGCTTCATGTAATTGCTGTAAATGGCTTGTAAAGGTAGTTGATGGGTTTCGGTAAGTAACTGTCTTCCTTCTCAGTTGATCAGTCCTCTCGTAATGCAAAAACATGTTTTTGCTAGATGTAACTGTCTTCATGTAATTTCCTTCTCTCTCTCTCTCTCTCTCCTTCCCTTGATCAGTCCTCTCCATATTTTTCCTTTTTCCTTAATTGCAATTATTTTCCTGGTATGGCTTCACCTGTACGGATAATATGAGATCCTCTCCGGTGCTTCACCTGGAACAATTCAGATCGTGAAAAGGAGCTTCTATCTGTTGTTTCCAGAGTTTGAGGCCTTCGGAGATCTATTATTTAGAGATCTACACTTGTTTTGAACCGAGCCAAGATAAAAAGCCTTTTTCTTTTTCTATGGAGGAGCAGCCATACGAAGCCTTCAGGTTCCTACCTTACTGCATCTTCACCCTCCTATGCTCCAAGCTACGAGTGGACGAATTCTTTGTACCTTGAAAGATGGTAGGCTCATTCATAATCCAGTTGTGGCAGAGTGGACGCTGTAGGAGAGAATGGTTATGATCAGGGAATTGGGATATCTTTCTTTGTATGAATTGTTACATTCGAACACTCATTGTTAATTATGGGGCAGCTTAGGTCTTACTGTATTTATTTAATGTTGTGTTTTTATCTTTTCAAATTACATCATCCAATTCAAACATCATCAAATTAAAGAGGATCTCAGTTTGACAAATATGACTACAAAATTTGTCCAAAAAAATAATCTCTTCACTAGTACTTTTGACGTTTTTTTACATATATTTTTGTATTTTAATCTCGATAATATGTTTCTATTAAATTGGCTTCCCAGAATCAATTTCGGGTTATGGTTTTACCTTTTTCGTAGGAAAAGGACTCGTGGAACGACGGAGACGATGCTCGAGAAAATGTCCAGGCCGAAAGTGGTGCCGCTGTCAAAATTAAATAAGAAAGAAATAAACGCCACGACACGCTAAGGGGCCACGTATCTTCTAAATACATAAAGCTTGCCTCACCACGGCACGATTTGGCTTCGTTTTCGAATCACGCACAACTAGTCTTGTAGTTTGTCGTCGAAGTTCAATCTCTCGCCAATGTCGGCCATGGATTCGAACAACAAGCTGGAGCTGATAAACATCGCAATCCGGAGACTAATAGAAGAAAAGAAGACCAGAGGTGCCTCCGGTGATAGCCTCGCGGAAGACGACGTTAACGACCAGCTTCTCCTCTCCAGATTGCTCTCTCAGGTCAACTTTCATTATTAGACGACGAAGATTAATAGGATGTCATCATTGCCATGAGTCTTAGTGTTTTCTCCTGCTTTCTTCGGTCATATTTCTTCGTCAATATATCGGTATCTATTCATCAAAGAGAATGGAGTTAGCATAGTGATCCCATTTTTCTCCGAACACTTTCTTTTTCCCTTGGACAGGCCAATTGTTATTTTGCTTTCTTAAATTCTCTTTCAAAGTACAATTAATGTGGCGTAAACAATTAAAAACTACTGCATCGACAAAGTATTAGATGCTCTGATCAGTAACTCATGTAGCTTTATTTCTGTAAATAGTTGGAATCGTTGAAAGGAGATGGTGCGGCGCTTAAAGAACTTGAAGCTCCAACCGAGGTAGAGGAGATATCTTCTGCAGCCATTGGTCCTGATGTGGACGTCCGTATGGAGAATGCTGGTGGCACCGAAATCAGGGCAGAAGAGATAGTGAAAGAGCTGAAGGAAGTCAGGAGGCAGAATTTCTTAACTCAGTGTCTTGTTTCAGTCATGATTGTACTGACTGTTGCTTGGCAAGTATCTGAGGTCTCCCTGATACTGAAAGTCAAAGACGGGTTAAGCCACCCTTTTAGATCCTTTCGAAGTATATTCGTGGGGATGCTGAAGGGCCCCGATAAAAAAGGTCAGGATGCAGAAAACCAGAGCTCTCCTGCGAAACCACTCCTGGTTGACATTCCAGAAGTTCCCTTCGTTGATTTAGGAAGCTTAAGTTTAGACGGTGAAAAAAATTGAAAGTATTGTTTGGTATGAAGCCAAGACGGGTGAGGTGTTTTGCGCACCATTGCCTGGTTTGATCTGCAGGGGTTGGACAGGGGGTCTAGTGGAAAGTGGAAACCTTCTTTCCTCTAATTTCATTTGTTGAGATGTTTGACGAATATGATGGTAGTATATATATCTTGCTTGCTTGTGGTGTAAATGTTGGTACATGGATTCGACTTTTAAAATGGTTCTCTTGGAATTTCGAACCGTTTCTTGAGCTTGCTTCACGCCTCTACCATTACTCGAGACTCATAAGCTCAGGCCTAAGAGTGGGAAGTGGAGGTGAGAAGAGTCCCTGACACGCCCAATATATGGACATGAAAATAGTCATCAGCCTGCCTGAATCTTTGAGGCAAGTGTTCTTTAATTCGAATCTTTGTCTCATCGAATAAGGAATATAAACCAGTCAAAGCATTTTTTAGGCCGGAACTGTGCCGGCCTATACCTTAATAAACAACCATTCTTGTGGAGCAAATAAGCTGGCGTGACTCCTACGCGAGTAACGGAGTACGCTTTGTGCGACAAGGTTAAGCCTATCTTGCTGTAACCGTTGCTTCCCTTCCCTGCTAATCAGCCGTACCATTGGTTTAAAGTAGAATCTCACAAACCTCCTGAACACAAAGGCCGCCATCAGCGGCTCTTTTGCTGAGCATTTTTTTTTTTTATCTCAAATCTTTTGTATCTAGAAGACAACCTCAATATAAACAAAAATCTTAAGCAGGTATAATCAAATAACTCTAAAGAGCACACTTGATTTCAAGCGGCCAGCGGCCATAGAGATGCCAGACCCTCTTTCTTTCTGGATGGAGAACAAATTACAAGGTGCCAAACAGAAGAACATCCATCTGGGTAGATTTCACATTTAACCGTCCGCTAATTGGAGAGAGAACTATCCTCATGGCCCACAAACCTCATGAAGCCGTAAAATATTGTGTTGCTTCCAGAGCCGAATTGTTGGGCACATTTTACCCTAAAACAGATAGCGGCCCCTAACCACAAGCTATAAGCCGACAACCACATAAGCCCATGAAACAAACATCTACCTCTAGAATATGGCAATGTAATGAGATACAAACAAATAGCCTGAAGCAGAACCCCGACTACCCATAGGTGGGACTCATTAAAATAACATTTCATTTGGAGCTAGGAAAACATTTGGATATATGATAAGATGAAGTAAAAAGTCTTCAACCGACAAATAACCAATTCGTTCAAGCACTTCTCCAAGATGGTATCTTTCATTGAAACACTCATTACCAAGAATCTCTGAAAAAGGGGAAAAAACAAATCATAATAAAGCATCAAACATAAACATTAGAAGAAAACCGACTTTCCATTTGATTTGTCTAGAAAAAAACAATGACAAGCAAACAAGCTCTAACCCAGGACATTTTGGCAACATATTTCAGCCATTAGCTGAATTTGAGTGGTTAATCTTGTCTTCAAGCATAGTTCAACCGGAATATATCATTCAACACATAGAAGCTTCCCTGTGGTGTTGGCATCAAATGGAACATCTGAATGCAGAAAGCGTGACAAGAGATTTTAGTTAGAGAAGAGAATCGAAGAATGGAAAAATAATTTATGTCAAGTTATTTAGGACATGCATTCAAGGGGGTCTCCTGGGAGAGTGCAATGTGAGAAACATCTCATTGGCACAAGAATGTGTCAATAACACGTTGGGCTATGCCTAAATATCAATCAAAGGAGAAACCAATATGCAAAGGTAAAGTACAAGTAAAGTTACACCATATAAATTTGCTGAGTAAACCTATCAAGAAATGCAAAATATGAAATCCTTGCACGACTAACCAATATACAGAGGATATTTCCTTGTCACTTAAGCACATCAAAAGTATAGTAGACCTGCTTAACCCCGTAGGGGTAGTAACTATCTAAAATGCATAGGACCAGGGGTCAGCGAGATCTAAGTGCAACGATTCTGATCAAATAACTGATATTGAATAAAATGGAACTGATGTTGAATGAATAAAGCAAAAATTTTAAGAATGCAATTAAGTTTAGTGAACAATTTGAAACATTTCGTAAAGAAGGTTATATTAGAGCTGTACTCATAAGCTTCAGGACCCAAACTTCAAGTTCCAAGGATTAATGCATACACGACATAGCATATCTACAAGAGGCATGACAATGAGAGCTCAGCCTGCATGTAAATGATTTAACAGCTCAGGCCATAGCACTGATTCGAAGCTGGTCACTTCTCACCAAAGGGTCTGATATCTTTAAAATGTAAGGTTAATCCATGCAGGCCTATTTTGACAATTTGGGAGTGACAAAATTATGATACTTGAGAGTGCATGGCTATGGTGGTCCATTTCTTACTCGCTACAGCAGACAACTCGAAGGAAAACAGAGCAAAAACAAAAAATCAAATTTCATGCTTTCATTGACAATTTATGATCGCATACAAGTCGAGGATAAAAGGTTCAGCCAAAAAAGTCCACGAGACATGTTTCCCTTGAACTGTTTTGTCTTGTTAGCGCAAGTAATTAGGTTCTAGAAACCACAACTGCAAAACTGGAGGGAGACACTTCAAATGATAAATTTAAAGGAAGAGGGACGTGCAACTATTTAGCAAAATATGCACTAAAAATGTAAACTATCATGAAGGCTGAACTATTTATACACCTAACCACGACACATACAAATAATGCAAGAGTACAGAGAAATGCTAATATGAAACGAAGGAAGAAACTGTATTCATCAAGCTACGGTACCAAAGCCTAGCAAAGCAAGGCAACGCATAGATCAAACAGTGGATATTGTTTAGAAAATCGGCAAGGATATTAAAGGTTCTTTGACAACAAAGTGCAGATCTTCCGATGCAACAAAACCAAATCATCAGAGGAAGCCACAAACACCAATTTCCAAACAAACCTCCATTTGACAAAGAGAACTCCAATTTTTTAATCAGATCTATACCTCACACCAGAAGCCAAACCTTCGTACCAACATAATACGCATAATCAACAAGAAGCCGATTAGCATCGGTTCGATCACGCACCTCGAAACTCTAAAAAGCCTAAAACTATCACATGCTCTATTAACAGGAGTCGAATGCGAAATCAGTGATAAGAGCGGAAAAAAGTGGCATACCTGGCTAAACTTCAGGGCGTGCTGTTCGCCGGAGAGCTGGAGATTTCCGCTGACGAATACGAGCATGCCACCGACGGGGCCAGAGGGCTGGCAATCGACGGTGGTGATGCTGTGCTGGCACTGCTGGAATGGGAGGCTAGTGAGCTTGGCGACAATGTTCTGAGACCCTTGGATCTTCTGGCCCTCGAAGGTCAGCATGGACTCCTCCTGGTAGAGGCTCGCCAGTCCTGCGCGGTTCGCATCGAATGTCGTGTAGTAGTGCTCCACGAATGCCCTGGACAATTGGTCTGGATCCATCTCCGCCGCACCCGATCACTGCCCTCCCCACCGCTACAGCTTATAACTAACGCAGAGAGAGCCCCAAAATAATTTGATTAAAATAAATACTCCGCTCATGGACCTTAATTTCGGTCTACGGCCCAATACGTTACCTCTACTGCATTAACCCCTTGCTTACGTGCGAGGATGTTTTTCTTTTTCTTGTTCATTCTTATCAGTTATCACCGTTCACCAACCAACTGGGGATACTGTTGAAATTTTTTTTTTTCCTTCTGTTCCGGATAGCGTAGAATTTCTCGAAATCGAGAATATTGCAAATAAAAAGTCGACGTGATTCCAGATTTCCTTTTTCTTCTTGGCTGTGAATCCAGACCCTTCAATAGGTGGGGCCATGTGACTGGCCTGAAGAGAAAAAGAAAATCACGTCGTCGACAGCAGGGTTCGAACCTGCGCGGGCGTAGCCCAACAGATTTCAAGTCTGTCTCCTTAACCACTCGGACATATCGACGAATTGGTAGGCACCTCTGCTATCAAAATAAATTACCTTGATAACTATTGCCTCCTTTATTTCTCTGTACTGAAACCATTATTAGCTGGAATTATAAGTTGTTATTTGGCCTCTGGATGTTAGTAACCCACTATGGTGCAACCCCAAGGTATATAGGATATGGGACCAACATCTTCTGCAATTTTCTACCCAAACTGTGCAATTTGGAAAAGAGATAAATACAACTAGTGAACCCTTTTGTAGGGCTCATATTATCCAAAACTTTACATGAGCAACATTAAATGGAGAAAAATCCACCTGTTGCATTTATCTCTTTCCCCCATCCTATATACCTTGGGGTTGCACCATATTGGGTTACTAATATACAGAGGCCAAACATCAACTTCTAAGTTTTAAGACGAGAATTCTATTATAAGGCTCATACTATCCCAAAACTTTATATGGACAACATCAAATAGAGGATAATTCACATGTTGTGTCTATCTCTCTTTAAATTGTACTATGCAATTCAGACAAAAAATTGCCGAGACACACGAGACAGAACAACAGTGGGCTTTTAAACATGAAAACATCAAACGAGAGACCAACTGCAGCAACCGGAACAAAGCTTTTGCAGATCAACCAGATTTTTGGGACAGAAGCAGATGCCTCCACATACATGAAGCGAGTTCAGAAGTCAAGAGAAACCATGGAACTAACTATAGAAGGGTCGTCGCCAATGCATAAGCTCAGGAGCAAAAGCCTTCTTTAGAATATTAATCAACTTGGATATCAGACCAGCCAGCGCCGTTTACACAGGAGCAAAAAGTATCCGAACTATAAGATATTCTGGAAATTAAGAAGGCAAGCGAAAATTGGTTAATTGCAAACCTAGAAATGTTACAATGATGTAACACCTTGCTGTCAGGGCCTAACAGAGCTCAAGTTTGTTCATTTTTCCCATTAAATTCCTTTTAGGAGTTCCATCGCTGATGTTTTGAATCCATTTCCACAGAAATCAATTTTCAAAGAGAATTCTCCAGGACAAAAGAAATCCGAAGTGGCTGCTTGAAAAATTGTAGAATATGGAGAGATACTGGAACTTGGAATCCAGTAGTCAGTCAAGAGCGCTGAATGATAAGAGATTCCGGTATATGCAAGAACCCTTTGCAGAGAACATTCAGCTCAGGTGTAGCTTATAAATAATCTGACTTGATATGTTTGCATTGGTCCAGAGACACAGATCATAACAAGTGCTTCAAATACATGTACAAATCAGGCAAAAAAATTTGACATTACTCAAATTTGATTCAGTGACACGGTTACATCAATTCTCAGCCGAATGAACTTTTCACTTTCTTAATTTGAAAAGGGAAAAAAAGAAGGAAAGGATTCTATATAACTGCACATCAACCTCTCACTGTTACCACTGAAGAATTGAAGAAAATAAAGGGTGCTCTACAAGTACATATAAACCTCTGTTATTGAAATCCTACTATACAGACGGGCCCTCCCATTGTGAAGATGCTACATTTCATTCCTTGAACAGAATGAATCACTATAATATTAGCCTTGAAAGACAGAGAGATGGAGATCTCTTCAAGGATGCAATTTTATTGTTGCGAGGGGAGAGGATGCAACTCCAGAGCTTCAGCGTATTACATCCAAGTCTAAGTATTTCTTGGCCATTTCCCGGTAATATCACAGCATTCGAGGTCCAATCAGAGAACCTTCTCTACTAGCACAGATAAATCTCAAACAATGGACCTCGACGGAAGGATTGGAAACGAGATGAAAAAAAGTGGGAAAATGTAGTGTCTTCTATATGTGGCTCATTAGGGAATCAACAAAACTCAATGCCAACGAAGCAAGCACATCTTCTATATACACTGCCACAAAAATGCAAATGTCTCCCTGCACAGAACAAGCAATAGCAGTTCTAAGTCTATGGAAAAGGGAGAAAGAACAACTCTAATTTGATACAAGCCTTTGGCGTCACTACAGAAAGTGTGAAGAAAACCAGCATCATTGAAGAGAACTTTTTTTTTTTTATAACCCAGGAGCTCTCAAGGTCGGGCCACTTTGTGTACCCGATCCTACAAGCCAACCTGGAGACATGTGTCAGGACCCTACCCAACACACCCCAGATAAGTCAGGGGTGATAATGACAGTGTTGAGACTCGAACTTGAGACATGTGAGAACCCAAGCCGTTGCCTTACCACCAAACCAAACCCCTGGGGATGAAGAAAACTATAAATTACAAATAAACTTTGGTTCCAGAGAACTTACTTTGGGAAGAACTCTAAACCCATCAAAGCATTGCTAAGAGCATTCCCCAGCATCCACGAGAACCACAAGTCATGCTTGCATCAGCAGGAAGCAGGAAGCCTTTAGAACAGAAGTTCTCTCTACAGATTCCCATTTGAAGCCGATTCGAAAAAGCGTGAAACCTCCCGATAAAGTTGTTGAGCTTCAAACGGTTTTGAAACAAACCCATCCATCCCACATTTTAGAGATTCATCATGTGTAGCCTGGATTACATCTGCCGTCATGGCCAAAATGGGAACATGCCAGTTTGAAACATTATCACAACCCTCGACGGATGCTTCTCCATGTTGAACACGAGTATTGATACTGCGTTCCATTTCCCTAATTCTTTTTGTGGCTTCAAACCTGTGATGGAGGGAGATTAAATGGTTCTTAGATCTAGTAATTGATCTGCCAATCATGTCAACAAAATAGCAAACATATAATATGATCAACAATAGAAAGAGCAAAGTAGCACATACCCGTCCATTTCTGGCATTTGAATGTCCATGAAACAGGCATCAAATAGGTGAGGTGGCTTAAGTAATGAGATTGCCTTTTTTCCATTGTCTGCACAGACCACATCAGCTCCGTACTTCTTCAAAGCACCCGCAGCTACTCGGAGATTCACATTATTGTCATCTACAATAAGAATTTTCCTCCCAAGAAGAAGATTGCACAGAGACAAACCAGGGAGGTCCCCGTTGCGGGGATTCCCCTTGTTCCCAACACCCATAGCTCGCTGTAATGAGGCAGCAAGCATGCTAGCTCTCAGGGGCTTCATGATGACTGGTGGAGCGTAATTAGTAGAAGCTGCAGCATTTGTTCTCGATGAACTGATGGAATTAGCTAGAAGGAACAACTTAGGTGGAATCCCAGGATCGACTTTCTTTAAATTATTAACGAAAAGAGCTGAAATGGCTGAATCCCTATCCCAAACATCCTGTTCAACGAGGACCATATCAGTACCTGTATTGGCACTGCTTATGTTAGACAAACCTTGATTCAAATCAGGGACTACTTCAACACGAACTCCAAGCCGTTGGATATGATATTTTGACACCTTGGCGCGGACAGGTCTGGTGTCCACAACCAATGCTGTCATGCCCTGGAATTCGGAAGACACAGAATTGGATTGGTTGTTGATTTGCTGGCTTTTATGCTCATTGGGATTGGAGCAGCCATTGTTGAAGACAGCAGTAAATGTAAAAGTAGAGCCGATCTTTGGTATGCTCACAAAACCAATTTCCCCATTCATAAGGCCAACTAAACACTTGCTTATGCTGAGGCCAATACCTGTGCCCCCATGCGTTCGGGAGATGGATGGACCCACTTGCATAAAAGGAGTGAAAACACGAGATTGTGCTTCGATAGGGATCCCTACTCCTGTATCCTCAACAGATACAATTACGTTGATAGGGTCAGAGGAGGACAATGAGAGAGGACATGAGGATCCCTCTTGACTGAAAGTCTTAAATCCTTCCCAGCTGCGGCACCTATCTGCAACAGGGAATCCACTCAAGGTATTCTTTGATGATGATTCTGCCTCAACTTCTATTGAACCAACTACCTCCTCAACAAGATGAACTGTGACGAATATGTGTCCTTTCTCTGTGAACTGCAATATAAATAAGTTTCAGTTTGCTATTTATGCAAAGAACACGTTGGAGAGCTTCATATTCATCCTCTCACTCTCCAAACTGCCATGACAACACCATTAACAGCTATAGCACAATTCGAAACATGAGCATTTTTACAAGAAGTTCATTCTTTACATCCGCTTAACTTCATTATTTATTCATTCTCCACAAATAGAAGGAAAGGCACTTTTCAACCACAATGCAAACTTTTTACATGTCAAACAAATCTATGGTTACACGGAGTAATGCGTGGATGGATTCTTGTTATTGACTAATTCCCCCCCCCCCTTTTTTCCTTTTTATGAATATCCCATACAGTAGTGGAAACCAGTATCTGACTCTTTATTTCTCCCAACAGTTTGTCAACCATATTCCAGAACATTTTAGAACCTATCGCACTTACTTTGATTGAGTTACCCATAAGATTGGTAATGATTTGACGAAACCTTCCAGGATCACCGATTAGCATTTCAGGAACCCGACCTGAGATATATACTGCAAGCTGCTCTTCCCACAAGTTGGCCATGCAAATCCCACCAATTCAGTTATTAGACAATAAAAGCACTTAACGAGGGACAATGCAAAACTAGAAACAATTATCACCTCCACTCCTTTTTCCTGGGACTTTCCAGAAAAGAGTGATAGGACATCATCCAAAATTGCTCGCAGATCAAACCGCACTGCCTCAAGCTCAAGCCTGCCAGATTCGATCTTTGCCTGGTCTAAAACTGCATTGATGAGTGAGACAAGAGCTTTTCCACTGGCCTGTGCTGTTCTGACATAATCTTGTTGAGTAACATCTAGATCTGTATCCATCAGCATATCCAACATTCCTGAAAAATTAACAGCATTGCAGTGTCATGGCTCAAAAAGCTCCATCTTGAACATTAGGCCATACATAGTGCAATATATTAAAGGAGAGTTTCAGAACTCACCGAGAACACCATTCATTGGGGTCCTGATCTCATGGGAGACAGTAGCGAGGAACTATAAAAGATTGAAATTCAATTAGGACCATATGCACATGAGACAAGTACCCAAACAAGGTTATATTTAATAAGTAAGACATCAAAATACCTGGGACTTAGCAACATCAGCAGCTTCAGCTCGTTTTTTTAGTTCCATCATCTTGTGGCAATCATCTTCCACTTTGGCAATTCGATTGACAGTTGCATGGAATATATATCCAACAAGTAATGCAATCACAAGGATGCCAAATGAAGTTGTTATTGCTAGCCATGGCCATGGTGGTTTTTGATTGAATCTGTATCAAGAATGAACTTAACTTATTAGTCTTGCACCCACTACAAGTCATCAACTCCCAAATTTCAGTTATTATCTTCCTCAAAAGCAAAAGGAGAATGATTACTTGGGAACCAGTAACCGCAAAGACACATTAAGGTGGTGTTTGAGTGCCAAAATTTTGGCCCTAATTAAAAAAATTATAAAATAATCTCTCCCCCCATCAAATTATTCTTTTTCATTATAATATGCATTCAAATCTTCTCTCTCTCTTCACTTTTTCACCAACTCCCATAAACTATCTTCATTTTTTCATCAACTCCCGTACCACAAAATTTGAACACTCAAACATCACCTAAGTTATTGAAGAGGGATAAGTGAGACGATAACAGCAACTTATTACACCCACTTTTTAAAGTCAAAATAAGAGTCACGAATTTTCATAATACAGACGTGGCGCGGTATTAATTGGTTTACAAAGTGAACAAAGAGGTCTATATAACAGATTCTGAACCCAGAATAAGCAGAATAGAGAAGAACTTATTTTTACCGGCAATGCATCTCATGCTTCCTTAAGGGATCTCCAAAGTTAAGGGTGCTAACATGCCGCAAGCCATCCTCTGATACACTTGAACCATACATGCTGATTGGATGTGAGTGATTGGTAGTGTCATATACATTCACGAGAATGGTCTGTTTACTGGCAAGCTGTTGAAGCAACTTCTCCACAAGCGACTCAATATCAAACACTCCACCAAGATACCTGCTTGGCAGCAGCCACAAGAAAAGGTTTCATGGTAATGTTTTATTTATATTCACGTGATAGACCTAAATGCTGCTCGGATGAGGGTGTGGTAGTGTCATATATAAACTTGAGAATCATTAGGCCACCTCTACCTTTCCATATGTCTCAGGCTTTAAATCCATAATATATACAGCCTTCACATGCCAAAATTCATATTCTATATACATATTTCTTCTATTCCTTTGTTCCTGGAGCGGGGCAGGGATTTCGTGGGATTCAAAATCCGTAATGAGGCATTCCCAATCAACTTTAAACCATTTATCTAAGGAAACTTACCCATCAGTTGCTTGGATCCTCTCATTTGGCGTAGCGTTTGAGGGGACATCCGTCTTGTACACAGCAAATGTCAATATAACTCCAAGACGGTTACTTTTCACTAGCCTGAAAGGAGCAGTTAAAACCCCCTTCCCTAATTCTCTTGCACGCAAAACATTTTCACGGTCTTCCTGTTGATACATAATTGATTCACATATTCTGATTAGCAACCATATATGCAATCCACTACTTCACAGACAACCACGATACAATGGCTAACTTCAAAGATGATGAAAATAAACTTGCCTTCCCGGAGAGCATATCGAGTGAAACCACGTGAGCAATTGTATCCTGTGCAAAGATGACAGGAGCATATTCTTCCTGAATTGGAGAAGGCTCTAAGGCTTCCGGGGCATAGTCATCCTCATGAACGGGGTTTTGTTCGAGTGCATCCATACTCTTAATAGTCCATCCTTGTTGCTTCTCAAATTGTTCCCTTTCTGAGTGGAGCACCCTTACAGCATATGCCACACCACTTGTGAGAGGCCTCTCAAAAGCAGTTCGTTCCGTGTATCTTGCAAAAGTGCTCTGTAGGTTGTGAAAGTTAGATTGTTTTGTTAACAAGATACTAGTGTTCGTAGGCAAAAGAACTGAGATCTGGTCTTAAATTAACCAAAATTAACGAACAGGATAGGAATATCATCACAAATCGCAATAATGCAATGGTTGTAGAACAATGATAAGCTACATAATTAAGAACAGTGACTTGATCCAAATAAAGGAGGTCACCGGACAAATAGCCCAAGAGTGGTTCGTGAATGAAGACATATGCCTCATAATTATGATTCTTGGCATAAAGTCTCAATCGAAAAAACAAGGTAATAGCGAGACAATTAAGCACTTACACGGGAGAGTTATAGATCCCTCCAGATTTCAGTGAATTAATCTAACATGAAAGGAAATCGATATACCTGATCAATAGCCGACGGATTCTTGCCATGGTGAAAGGTTGAGATCATAATGGACATGGCTTGGATATGATTCATACTCACATTAAACTGATCCTGCAACATCCTAGCCCTCTCGTCACACATACTTGCAAGGGTCTCTTTCCTCTTCTCGGTAGCTTGGAAGCTCATGTACCAGAAGATCCACAAAGACACCATGGTCCAACCAAGAACCCATGTAATCAAGAGCTTCCTCCACCAAGCTTTTGGGACTCTCTTGGACCCAAGATACTGGTAGTAATGATGGTGGACCTTACAACTGTTCCCTGAGATCTTTTCCCACCATTTGAGCGACATCTTGACACTATCACCAAGCAAACCCGTCTTGGTGTCCAAGATTCGACTATTGACAAACCAGTTCATGGAAATTACAGACACAATCCAGCAACATAGCATCCAAAACAGATGCCCCACCTTTAAACCAAACTCAACTACGTGAAGCAAACTCATCAACAACAGTGCCCAACACAAGCTAAGAAGAAATAGTTACAATACGAGGTGAGTTTGACTTCTTACTACTTGGACGAGAGACAGAGGATCAAATAAACAGAAACTTCCTCGCTAAAACTAAAATCAAAAGAAAAAAAAAACAAAAACAAAACTCGGAAGAAGTTCAAGAAAAAGAATGAAGCTTCTCCACCTCCAAATTCACTAAAAAGGAGATGGACTGAGAAGGATGTCTAGAAGTGGGAAGATGCTATCTTATCTACCCAGCTTCAAATTGGGAATGGCAGAGGAAGCCCAAATTTTACGGGAGATAAGACGTCAAAATACAAAAACGGAATCAAAAGACTCCCAAGATTCTGAATTTCCAATCCGAAACAATTTGAATTTATTCTCTTTTAAGTACCAACCAAAACCCAGGACAAGAAATGGGCTAAACTAGCCAACAAAGATTCGAAATTTAGTTAACCAAATCTGAAGACCAACCACTGATAAAGAATCTGACAGGAAATCTAGTTTATATGAGTTTTTAACTTACTGAAATCCACCGGAAGGAATTTTAGCATGTGGGAATTAAAGTTGAACTCTTTGAGTAAACCATCCTGAATACACCTATACACAGAGGCAGAACAATAAGGTGAGCAGAACAATAAGGGCCAGAAACGGTAGCAGAAGAAGCAGCGGTAGGAGAAAAATAAGGTGAGCAGAATGAATTCATGGAGAACAAAAGAATCTGTGAAAAAAAAAAAAGATGAGAAGAATATGGTGGTAGAAATGTCTGCTAGCACAGGCCATTATCTCTATCCACATAGGCCATACCACCCAACCCAAAAATATATATTTTAAAGCGCAACAATTATTTTAACATTTAATATTTTAATTAATTAATACTATCATATAATATATTAAAAATTACATTAAGGGCAAAAAAGGTATAGTCCCACTGAGCAGAAATCGCTGCTTTTTCCAACTTTCGTTTGTGTTCCGCATACCTTATCCTTCTTCCAATACCAGGTAGACAACTTCTACACGCCAAATCGTTTTTTAAGCACTTAAAACTCTGCCTTTCTATGGCTGTACTTCCTATAGGACAGAATTACCCTTGCATGGAAACAGAGTTCCAACTTTGCTGCCCGAATGGCATTAGATACCTGTACTTTCCCCTAATCACCATTTGCCATGACAGAGAGAGACCAAGAGTCAAAAAGATTAGGTAAAGAGGTAAGCCACCCCATGATTAGAACCTCTCAAGGTGTTATTTATCTTTTTCACTGTTTTGGAATCTCCATCAACTTGCAGGCATACAGCTCTAAATTCATTGGAAAGCCCCTATATAGAAAAAAGAAAAAAAAACAAGAAAAGGAAAAGGAAAAAAAGAGAAACAATTTCTTAAACATTGGAGTTTTAGGGCTCAGACAAGAGGAGAGTTTTGATCCTATGTAATAATATAGGATGAGATTGAGAGGGTGACTTTTAAACATATAAAATAACTTAATATATATTATATAATCTCGTGATCTACTATGGCCTCACAAATAAAAGATTACCATCATCCAAAAAATGGAGTATTTATTTATTTTTGTTTTATTTTTTTTAATCATTGGTGATACTGACATCTCATCTGATTTGTAAGTTGGAAGTAAAAGCCCCACCACTGATAATATATAAACCTTTTTGTAGTGTAATAGTACAGAGTTTGTGGTTGTAAGTTGTAACCCCCCCCCCCCCCCCCCCCCCCCAAAACCAAAAAACCCTAAGGGCATATAGGCTGAGTACCTTTATGGTTTTTTTACAATTTGCGTACCGTATGGGAAGCAGCAAGGAGCATTGGTTGGACATGGGAAGAAAGGTAGGCTTGTTAAATACGGGTTCGACCCGAGGCCAACACGGTCATTTCGAGGAGCGAGAGTAGCGAGGAAGGGTGGGTTCAAGACGAGAGGACAACAAATGACAAGATAGTAATTTTGTGAATAAAGCGGTGGCAAAGGTGTGATGGGGGCGCTTTAATCAAGGCTCGTCACGAAGTTGATTAGGCCATCACTACCCACACATCCTCTTTTTGGTGTCCTCTGGGTCTGGGGAGCCCTCTTCCGGACAGCAACGTCCCACGTCAGCGCACCGGTTCTCTGGCTTTAGCCAATCCGGTTGTCCTACGTGGAAGCCACATAATGGCTATGTCCCACTACGTGTCGCCTGTGGGGATGGAATAAAATTCGGAAGCATCTACCAAAACCCAGACTCCCTCCCACGTGTGCACAGAGCGCTCTCTCTCATACTGTTTTTATTTTGTTTGGGACGAAGCTGGTCGCCTGTCGGCACTCTTCGATTTTTTTTTCTCCTTTGTGAACTAACTAATAGAAGTGCTGCTTCATTTAAAACTTAAAACCTATTGAATATGCCCAAAACTTTAGGCTGTTGTCCTTTCAATTTTTCTATTAAGGCACTATGCCCTTATTGGGGGGGTTCACTTTCGAGTTTCGATTTAATAAACGTGCGATCCAAATTTTTTGAGTGGACCTAGGCAAAGGCCAATAGGGCATAATGCTTCGGCGCGACCTGATTCCATTTAAATTCAGCTAACAAGGACTCGACAATGGGCTGAAAGTCGCTCTCTCATTTGTTAACATTTATAGGCATTAGTGATCGAAGTCTATTTTCAAACATATTTTTCAGATTAAGGGGATCTGCGTTTAACAAAGAATTCTCAGGATTTTTTGTATTCTCACAATACAAAAATCCTACAACCAAACATCATTTTTAATCTCACATAAAAATAACTACAACACGCATATCGATAAAGTTAACATCACTTAAAAATTCTCCAAACACAAAAAATCCCCACAATACTCTTAACCGAACACCCTCTAAGAGACAAAAGTCTGCCACCATCGGATACAGGGGAACGCCATTTAATTATGGTCATTAAAATGGAAAAAAGATGCATAATGATTATATACGGAGAGTAATTTATTGCAGTGCGAAGTTGCAGTGACATGATTGATGTCAAACCATAAGTAGACACATATAATAAATTGATGCTACTTATCTTCTGACCTTTACCCAATAAAAGACAAATATCTGCCCCAAAAAGTTGCCAGACATAGTGGAAGGACCCGTGTGGATTGATTTTGGCTTTGCTTATTTTTTTTCCTTTTTTTTTCTTAATTATTAATACTTTAGGCAAATGTCGCAATATATATCCTGTTTTTAAAGGTATGTTTGTGTTTTAATATTTTTGGTATGGGAATATGTGTTGGTATTGGGTTTAGTGAAAAGGTGAAGAAAAATATAATTTTTTATATTTTTTAATTTTTTATATTTTTTGATATGAGAGAGAGATTATATTGGATTATTTTATTAGGAGTGAGATAATATTTTGGGGATAGTTATGTTGGCAAACGCAACCTAAGTAGGCCGGCACAATTAGAAATTCGGTCTGATTTTTAGATCAACGTTTGATCGGATTAGACTTTCGGTTATAACTAAAATGAAGAACCGGATAGGTCGGTCCTGTCTAAAGCGGTCTAGTTGGATCACTTAAGTGGTCCAAAGCGGTTTATTTTTTCTTAAGTTTTTATTTCTATTTATTTCTTATATTTTTTTTTGTAAATCAGGAGAAATGAAAGAATTAATTTAAAGGGGAATGCCAAAAGGGACTCAAGGGACTAGAAAATGGTCAAAATGCATAATTTTGACTTGAGAGTTTTTATCTTTTAAGTTTAAAATTTAAATAAAGAAATTAAAAAAATATTTTTTATTTAAATTAATAAATGATGTCCGGTCCGATCCAGACCGGATCTCAAATAGCTTGGACCGGACCGAATTTGAACCAATAGGACCATAAATTCAGACTGATTTTGCGGTCTGATTTTATGTAGCCCTAATTTGAACAGGGCATTATAAAAAGTCTCTATGGGCACCCGTTACCCAAATACAGTTAGCATTTCATTAAGGTTTTTACTTTTAAATGCTCGTTTTCTTCACCCATATTCCAATTTCCCTAAAGAAGTTTACATTAAGGATTAAATCTGTCCTAGGCAATTAAGAAAGTTGACATTAGTGAGGAACATTAAAGAAGTTCAAATATGGAAGAGTCCGTCCAATGAAACTCTCCCCAATTAACAAAATCTTACATGACTTTTTCGAAAGGTTATTTTAAGAGTCCGATCAGCCGAAAATGGGAAAGCAGTCTAAGGTGGTATAATATTAAATAAACTGTAAAAAAAAAAACAGAAGAAGCTATTTGTCTTACGTCGACGGCAGCTTTGCAAGTGAAGTATATAGGGTTTGTTTTGAACACGTTAGTCCAGTTTTCAAAGTATGCGTACGACTGATGTATTTTTGTCCCTTCGGTGGGTTATTTATTTAATGAGATAGGTGTAGGCTAACTGCACCCCCATATCGTGGCAAAAGTTATGGTGTGAGTGAAGCTATTGTGTGAGTGTGTAAGTGGACGGATGAGATTAGAAGTTGAGAAATCTAACGGTTGAAAAATGTCACGTCAATTAATGAACCCGACTCGCGCAACCGACCCGATTTCATTAATTGACGTGATATTTTGTCAGCCGTTAGATTTTTTAACTTCTAATCTCACTCGTCCACTCACACACTCACACAATAGCTTCACTCACACAATAACTGACCTCCCCATATCGCTAGTAGAAAACTTTAAATTAAGCTGGAGGGTAAAGAATCCAAGGCTATTAATTCGTAAAATAATTAGTTAAACTAATTAATTATTATTATTTTTTTAGTAACGAGGATAATACTAAAGTGTTGTACTTTTATAAATTTTAACATACCTGAATATATACTGAAAATACCAGTTTTTTTTTTAAAAAAAATCATTGATTCTAATTCCTTCTAATTTGATCGTTTCGAGAATATACCAGCTTTTCCAAGATTTGAACTTATTTACCATTTGAAACACCCTTTTTAAAAAAAGTGTCCCAATGCACTGAACAATTTTGATGCTATCAACATGTATATTTATATAATATAAGTTCATGTTGGTATTCTTCGTTGTGTACGCATGTGTTAATTCAATGACTTGAGAAGGTAACTTACGAATACAATATGCACAAAAAAGAATAAATAATGAATATTAATTAACTTTCATAAAAATATTATTGAAATTTAGAGAGAGAAGAGAGAGAGGGGAATGCATGCATTATTTATAGCAAAGTAATGAATGTTGAACCCCCCATTGTTTTTTTATAAACAACATACATCATGGGAAGAACCAAAACATAATGAAAATAACCTAAAATGTGTCTTATAGGAGCAAAACTAATAAACATACAAACATACTTAGGTCACTCTCATCTGCTCTGGCTTTTTTCCCTATTACCAAACAAAGAAGATGTCAGAGATTACGGCATTACTTAATACTTACACCCACCGCGACGGGAACGGATGACGGCATGCTGTCGTCGGCAAGTGGGTTTAAAAGTCTCTTCCAACAAAGTACTCTCTTTTGCTCGCTACACCCTAATCTCTTTTTATCCAGGAGAATTTCACTTCTGAGTTGATGATTTTAAGAATCACTAGTGCTAGGTTAATGAATTCGGAATTTAAGAATCACTACAGTCCATGTTAGATGCAGGCTGACGCCAACCCACTATCAGAGCCCCACAAGTGGCGTTTTCGGAGAGGATCAATGGTATATATACATACGTGGGAGGATGTAACCCAACGTGGGGAATGAGGATTAGGGGTATTAAACAATGCCATTAATTATGTTCAATGGGGGAGATTTATATAATGAAGATATTTCTTAAAAAAAACAAATTTTTTTTTCCGTGGTGGACCAACAAGCCCATTAAGGGTTTAGTGTGATAGCCATGCGTCCACACTACTATCTATGGTGAGAATTGGCCAAACCTTAATTATTTTTTAGTTTTTCCCGACCTAACAGAAAACAATCTTTTCGAGCTTTGGGAATATACTTTAAATAGTTAAGCTTGATTAGAGAGCGGGGATTACAACGAGAAGCACGCCATAATGAATTAAAATGGGGTTCCAAAGTGCCGCATGCAGCATCAAATCATAAAAATGTGTCAATTTTGGTTGGTTGTTTATCCGGCTCTTGGGGTGACTCATACCGCAATAGCCAAACCCAATGATAATGCACTACTAATCTGACCTTTGAAAAAGGGGGACTTCGGACCCAATCCTGGAGGAGTTTGACGCTTTCTTTTCTGGGTTTTTTTTTTGTGGGTTGATGGTCCTCGGAGATAAGGAAAATGGGTAGCTATACTGGTTATATTTGTAATATAGAGTGTATCATCGAAAGACAAAGGAGGAGGAGATTCATTGAACTGAATGAGGAGATCGTGGAATTGACATTTATATGTGCATTCTTTAAACGGTATAGTTTAAAGATGTTCTGAAGGGTAAACCTTGTTGGTCTCTCGTTGAATAGTGGAGTTTTTTTTTTGTTTATCTCAATAACAGGAATTTTGGTTCTTAATGATTTTGACATTGATTGTGAACGTTGATAATTTTTTTTTAAGCAAAAAAGATGGAAGGGGCGACCAAGCGTGATCAGTGACTATAAATGCTCCACACTTGCTGTGGTATATTTAGATGGAGACGTAACTATTAAATCTAAGGTTGTGTTTAAGTGTTAAAAAGAGGTTAAAATTTTAGGGTATTGAAATTGATGAAAAAGTGAAGAAATAGATTATTTGAATTTTTTATATTTATTATAATGAAAAAGTAATGATTTAATAAGAGATAAATTATATTGTAATTATTATATTATATCAAAATTTTAGATTTTGTGTATCAAATATGCTTATATAGGAGTTTAGCCGTTACCCAACCGGAACCTTTTATAACCCACGGAGAACCTGGCCTGTGACATATTTAAGATAACTCCAGCCACCAAAGTGCCTGCGTATGCAAGGAGACCCGAGGCGCATTGATTGCTGATTAATAACTCCCGTGAACCCCATTAGCGTGATCTGTCTGGGACATTTAATTTCGATGCCCTACTGTTTCAAACTGTCCTCTTCTCCAACTTAAATGGTGGAATAAGTTTGTCCTAGCTGCAGCCTGCAAATCACTTCTCCTCTTCTCCTGTGAATGTTTTTCGACTCAAACATTGACCCGACAATTAAGATGCTGGAATCATCGAGTACTCCATTTTGGGTCGTCGGAAACCGGACATTTCAAGCCAAGCTAAGAAAACCATTTTTGATACCCAAAGCAATAGTTGACATGCTCATTTACAACCATATTTTTCTCTCCGAGCTTTTTACCTAATTCGTGTAAATCTTATCAAATCTGTCCTCGCTACCATTTCCAAACCAATTTGGACCTTAAGGTTAAAATGTAAATCACATAAACAAGTCCCAAGTCTCACCTGTTTCCCACTACAACAAAGGTCTACTTTGAAGTGCATCACAAACAACCAGTATGTTGCGAACGTAGATAGGTCCACCAAGGTCACTTTGTAAACCAAAATTGAAGTGAATTAGAGATTTTATTAGATTTTGAAAAAAAAAATTGTAAAAAAATATAGAGTTTGATGAAAGTTTATGATAAAATGAGGAAATAGATGTTTGAATAATTTTTTATATTTATTATAGCACCTTCCTTTGGACAGAAGACCATATTGTTAGTTGTGCACGTTAGACCTCTCTGATAGGTTTTTGGTAAAAATAATGTATAAAGCATTAATTCTCACTTTAGTAGGGTCTCAATATAATCCTATTAGCCTAGATGAATGGAAGAGGTTATGGAAATTAAAAATTTAGGCACGACTTAGATTACTCTTATGGAAGTTGGCGTGAAATATCCTTCAAACCTGAGCGAGGATTGACGGGTCATCCATCAATTTGTTCTGCGAGTTTGGAAACGGCTCAACTCTTATTTTGGAGTGTCCGACGGTCTGTATCATTTGGAGGGAAGGGAAGCCCCCTGGTCCATTATGATTAACCATTACTCTTCTTTTTTGATGAACCACTGAATTCAAATCATTCTTAATCCGGGCTTGCACCTGATAATTCTCCGTGCGGAGGTATGGCTGTTTGTAGCTAATGTTCTGGACAAGT
The DNA here is from genome assembly GCA_963930655.1 of Myrica gale. Classification (NCBI taxonomy): domain Eukaryota; kingdom Viridiplantae; phylum Streptophyta; class Magnoliopsida; order Fagales; family Myricaceae; genus Myrica; species Myrica gale. The sequence continues at coordinate 5,589,378 of OZ005606.1, read as the reverse complement.
CGTGGCACCCGAGGGATCTAGTGGCTCATGGTAAACCTGGTCTCGATGTTCGCTAATTGATTTCGCAGATCCGCTGAACCGATAAACAAAATGTTGCATAGCGGGACTCGCCACAAAGGCGGCGAGCCTATTTGAAGACTGCCCATAGAGGATTGAGCCGATCATAACATGTGCAAAGTCTCAATTGCAGGGGTTTCTAGCTTTAGCTACGGCTATACCCCCTAGGGTGCAAACATGTTAGCACACAATTTTGCTTGATTGTATTTAGAAAAAAAATAAAAAAATTTGCTTGATTGACCACTTATTCTTTAAAAAAATACGACTGACGTTTCGAGCCAAGCATCTTCGATGCCCGCGTTACGAAGGTACCGCGTAGCAGCTTGATCATACAGGCTTACAGCAATTTCTTCCACCAGAACTAGGTGGAAAAAAAAAGGGGGAGGGAATTAATCATCTAGACAAACGGGAAGCTGCACCAATTGGCACCCACGAGCAAAAACACACAAATGATCAGACCTTTTCGTATTGCACGTGTCTTAGTTGACAAACGGGCAAAGTGGCCGGGCAGCTCCACTTCGGAAACACTTCAACTGGACGATGAAAGAATCCATCGACATGACCTTTTCAAATTTTGCAATGAAAAATGGGTCCGCCTACAGCATAGCTGGTCACAATCTGCAAGCCAGGCAAATGGTTGTTTCAATCATTGTTGCGTCAGTAAAAGGAAAAGGGAGAATGACACCCAATAGGATAAAGAAGGAACAAAAACACTAGGGAAAATCACAATCATGACATGCAACATCAAATGGATAAGAAAAAAGAAAATACAAAACCGAGGACTGTAAAAAGTTCAGACACAAGGTGACAAGGGAAATAACCCAAATGGTCAATTTTCATTTTCAAGACAAAAATCTCTCAGTGGAATGGGTCTCCTAACTTCTAGTATTTGGCAAAACAAGCATGCAAGCAACTCTACATCGTCCCAACCTAACAGTCTCATCCATGACCCTGCGCCAGTATTCCTGTTCCGTGAAACCCCTCTGAAGAAGAGGAGGCCACTTTCAAAATGCACTGCCTGGTTGATATTACAGATAGGACAAATTAGAGTCGACAATCCAACATTATTGATGGGACACGAATTGGCTCCAGGTATCCGAGTTAGAGAACCGTGGGGGTCATAACTCTTTCCCAACCTTTCTTTTTCTTGTTAAGTAACATCAAAATAGGGCCGACAATCAATCATGAAGTCTCAAGGAGGGATATTTTCGTCCCAGAAAAGTCGGATTTATCTAATTAATTTGGGAAGATGCACCAATTCAAAATTTATAGTCTATTAGGTGAACTGAGTTTCTCCTCGTCACCAAAAAAAGGACTAAAATCAAGGTCCTTTCCCCATTTAGCATTGCCAATAAATAATCTTGCACTGGCGTTTTGGTAACTATGAACCAGGTTAGGTTCTCAAATGCATCCATAATCTGTACCAAGAACTTAAATATCTGTCAATTGGGAGCTTTATGAACAGCACTGTCCACTGAAATCAGAAAATGGACAAAAGGCAGTGTTGCGTGTGTAGAATTCTGGAGATAGGAATGGTTATATCAAAGAGAAACTCATTCTTTTGGAGTGTGATCGGTGGACAACGGGGGTGATATGGATCGAACCCGAAGGACAGTCGCAATTATTGACGTGGCTGTGAAGGAAGAGAAGCTCATGAGTCACGAGTGCAAATGGGTTAGTCCAGGTTGAGTTCCTGGTGCGTTACAAACTTGTGAAGTCGTCGAATTAAGTTCGGCCATAACAAAGTTGTTAACACTGTTTCAGGGGATGCAAATGGTGGGCTTTTCTATTTGGGCCTAAGTCATTGAAGCAGAACCCGATGTTTTAAAGCTACGTACCAAAACCCATCGCTAATGTGATTAATGTTGAAAGCCGAATTGGAGCACCGCAATGTTGTCACCAAGGGATTGGTCAGACCAAAGGTTGGAAATTTGAAATGGTGAAAAAATTCAAATAAGATAATTGGGTTTTATCCTCTTGAGATGATAAATAATCATACTTAATATGGATATGTCAAGTTCAGATTTTAATTAAAATAATTATTGAAATATAAATTTTCACTGATTTTGACCTGTTCTTTTTGCATATAAACAATCTATGTGTGTAGCAAATTTGACTGTATCTAATGTTTGAAATAATGAGCATTAGTCAGCTCCAGCCTTATACTCCAGGTGATGTTCGTTTTGAAGGTTTTTGTAGGATTTGGAGAATTTTGTAAATTTTTAAGTGATGATAAAGTTGTATTGGTGTTTGTGTAAATGTTGTTGAGGTGTAAAAAAGTAATGATGATGTTTAAAGTTGTTTGTTTTATATTTTAAATTTTTTTTATTTTTTTTATTAAAAATAGAATATTTAAAACATATTTTAAAAAAATAAAATAAAATAATCACTAAAAGACAAAATAACAATGAAAGGCGCCGGAGACAAGCTGGGGACATGGGGGTAGGGGACTGCAGGGGAGGGGGAGTCGAATCCTCCTCTTCCTTTGGTTTTTTTTGCCGAACATAGTGAAAGAGGATTCAAATCCTCATTTTTTTTATGAAACCGAACATGCTCTTGGTGAATCTTTAACATCGTTTTAGGTTGGACCTCCTGGTTTCCTAATGCGAAAATTAAATAATTTTTGGACCGACGGAGTGAATAAAGTACTTTTGGATGATTATTAAATCGGGAAAATACACTTTTCACCCACAAACTATCGGGGTAGTGACACATTGCACCCTAAACTACCGTCTTTAAGACATTGCACCTTCAAACTACCAATGTTACGCTTTGCACCCTAAACTACAAATTTTGACACATTACACTATCCAACTACTAATATTAAACACTTTGCACCCTCCATTTGACAATAATACCCTTGAAAAATTAATAAATTGACAATAATATCTGTACTATATACAAAATGGGTCAAAGACATTATCGTCATTTTAGTCTCAAAATTTGAAAGAGCGTGCAAAGTGTCAAAAATTGGTAGTTAAAAGATGTAATGTATTAAAATTGTTAGTTTAGGATGCAAAATGTAAAAATTATAGTAGTTTTTTTGTGAGTAAAAATGTATTTTTCTTTTATTAAATTATACTTAAAAAAATGTTGACGCGGTTGGAGTTGATCAGGATGTTCTGGATGTGAGACGTTACGGGTGGGTTTGTGTGGTAAAATTTTTGGTATTGGGTTTAGTGTTGGTATTGGGTTTAGTGAAAAAGTGAAGAGAGAGGTAATATTTTATAGTTTTTGTAATATTTTATATTTTTTTATGGAAGAGAGAGATTATATTGGAATATTTTATTAGGAGAGAGATAAAATTTTGGGTAAAATTTTAGTGACAAACGCAACCGTAGTCCTTTGTTAATTAGAACGCCGCATGTGATTGAGCGCCTTCCCACATGGACTCAACCTTCTATTCCAGCTAGACCACACGTTCATTTTACTGTCCAACTGGATTGCGACACGTCTGCAAATCTACGTGGTTCGCCGAAGCACAACGGTGGTTGTAAGTTGTAACCTAGGCCCAGGGAGCCTAGCAACATATATATATCACAAGAATATGATAGATAGCTGAAAATTACCAAAACATTTGCTAGAGAGAAACGAAAGGCAAGGGGTAGAGGGAAGTGGTACCGGTAATCCGCCGACGCTCTATTGCTCCAACATTTTCCGGCCTCCAGATCTCCCAGAAATCATGGTAATTACACTCTCTAATGTCGGAGAAATCATCGAGTTTGATCCCGGGTTGTCGGTTGGATTTTTAAGTTTTACTTCCATTTGTTTTTTGATTTTGCTGTTGGTGTCGTAGTTTTGTCTCCATCTCTTCTCGTACTGATAATTCGATCGCTAAATTATCCGATCTGGCCGAATTCGGCTGAACCAATTGCGATTAATGAAAGATCTGATCTATAATTTGATTCTGCTAATGATCGTAATTCCTTATTAACACAATTTTATGATGAAGTTATAGAAGTGATGGTATACATAACCATTGTTTTTGTACAAGTTCCTTGGTTGAAAAAGAAACGATATTCACCTCTGTTGTTGCTTGCTATGGTATATTGTGATATATTTCTTAGTGCAACTACGTTTTCAAAACCCTAACCAGCTATTGTTAAATTATCAAGTATCTGCTAGGGTTCTAAATGCATATTCGTCGAAATCTGAACGACTTAATTAGACATATGGGCTGTGTTGTAAGAGATCTACCGGGGAAATCCAGAGAGTCCTGAATCCTGATCTGGATAAATATGATTGGTAAATCTAGATATTAGTATAGATGTCATTACTATGAATAAGGCTCAACTGAAGCTATGAGTGAAATCGAAAGCTTTTGTATTTTGGTGTGTCATTCCGTAATTGAACATATATGATTTTATATCTTTAAGCTTGTTTAGCCAAGTACGGGCACGATTGAACTGTTAGTCTAAGGAAAATTGGTGAAATTTGAAAGCCTTTTCTTTTATTAAGGTCTGGTACTATTGAATGAGATTGTGTTGTTGGTGGTCTTTATACAGACAACCTCAAGGCGACTTGCGGAAAGGAAGGTGGACAAGTTCGACAAGAACATTACGAAAAGAGGTGCCGTGCCTGAAACAACCACGAAAAAGGGAAAGGACTATCCCGTTGGTCCTGTTCTGCTCGGCTTCTTCATTTTCGTTGTTATTGGCTCGTGTAAGAGTCTCCTTCCTTCGCAACCCTTGTACTTGTTTATGCTGTGCTAGATTTTTTGGGTCTGTTATTCTTCAATGTTGAACTTTTCTTCTAATTTGTTCAATAACATGATTGCATAAAGCTATTATAGGCAGACTCCCAACTATGTTGATAATACATCTGATAATTTGGGGAAAAAGATAACTTGGTTTCATTGTTTGAACTTTAAGTTTAAACGAGCAGCACATTGCCTTAGAACAGCACGTGCATTGAACGACTCTCTACCATTGGGATTGGGACTGCTTAGAAATCTAAGTTATGAATATCAAAAATTGCTTGAGCATTTGAATATCCATCTGGGATATCCAGTTGTACCATACTTCAAACGGCAAGCATTATTAGAAGTAAATGTTCTGGTACAGAGTCACCTGTGTGCCATAGAACCAGGGAGGAAAATGAAACCAGCTCATATTCTGGTGGTTTATCCCGGATGAACCAGACTGGAAAATTTGTGTTGATTTACTATGCTCACGTGAATTTGAGGTTTCCTTGTGTGATTGCCTAGTGGGTTCAGTAGAATCCTGATTTGAAAATGTTTCTCAGGATTAAACCTTCATTCCTCCTCATTTCAAGGGTTCCTTTTAATCTTCCCTGATGGTATGTTTTTCTTCGTTGGAACAGCTCTCTTTCAGATAATCAGAACAGCGACAAGTGGAGGCATGGCCTAAACATACCCGGACTTTAAGAGATGGCGAAAGACGAATACCCGTTATGCTCTTGACTCTTTTTGTTAGCTTTTTGATAGATCTTATTACTAGTGTTCGTTCATGTTTTGAAGAACTCAAGAACTTGTAATAAACGACACTCCTTTCTATGCGTGTTGGAAAATTATAATGAATGTTATATAAATTATCTTGTTTCTCTCGCTTCCCCTGCTCAATTTTATAGGATGTGAAGACCTAAACATTTTTGCTTTGTGGGCTTAAGTTGCTGATTCCTGGAGGTGTACGCAAAGTACATGCCCATTGAATGTGATATTGGATTTAGAGGACTCATTTAGGGTCTTTTGACTCTTTTCCCACGAGAGAGAGAAGTTTCAGTTTCATCATTTATGGATAAGCTCTTTTTACTCCTCCACAGCAGTAATGGCGCAGTTCCACAGCTATGGTAAACCAAACACAAAAATCAGGGAGGGAGAGAACAAAAAAAACCACATTCACTTGAGAGAGAAGGGGGAGAAAACGGAGGAGACGGTCAGGGGGACTTGAATATTCTAGAATGTTCCGAGTTCCCCGCTCTTTTTTCCCAATTTTTCCTCCCGTATATCTTTGTCTCTCTCAAACTTTAGGCTGTGTTGGGTTAATGTCTCAAAACGTTTTCAAAACATTTTTCATTCACTTTTTCATCAATTTCAATATTTTTTACCAATTTCAATAAATTTTTACAAATTCCAACAACTTTTAATACACTTTTTACCAATCTCAAGAGAATTTACACTACTTCCAAAAAAACACAAATACAAAAAACTGTTTTGAGATCTAAACCAAACATAGTCTTAGTCTTCTTCTCTCTCTCTTCTTTTCGTTTACTGGCTTTGATATTAGGGTTACCGGTCCACAGCTACCGTGAAGAAAGCGGTTGTCACCAATTGGCCAAAAATCAGCCACCGTGTAGCGGCGGTAGTTGGGGTAGAAACCGCCTTTGATTCCACCGCTATCCAGTCCTAATAAATTATTCACAAAATAAAATAGGTAATATAGCGTTTGTTGTGAAGCACATTTGACAATTGACTGTACCTACGCTTTGATCGACACTACCCTTTTAAGTGGCGAATATTTATCAGTTTTTTCCCTGTAAGCAGGGGCGGATTTAGGGTCCCCAAAATGCCTCAAAAATGATGATTTTTTTTTTCTTTTCAAATATTTTTAAGGTTACAAATATTATCACATTCCAAGTTTACACCTTCAAATATCATTTTACCTCTAAAGATTTTGAAAAAATCTCTTTTGCAAGGCCAAAAATACTATCCCTTTTTACCCATTTAAATACTATTTATCCCTTAAAATGAATGAGATAAATTTAATGCTTTAAAAATCATATCCTTTAAAATGACAAAAAATAAAAAATAAACTAAAGTATTTTTAAAATAACAAATGCTAATGAAATTAAAATTTCACCAAGAAATGCAATTTATTTTATGACCTAAAAACTGATTTTTGTTTATATTTTGTTATTTATTTCTCTCAATTTCACTTAAAAAAAATCTATCGATTTTATCACTCATTTGAAAAAATTAACATAAAGAAATCATTTAACCCACCAAGTTTCTTCTGCGATTTTACATACGACAACTATAACTTGATTTTTTCTTTATTTTATTTTGACGTTGTTTCAGTTTATGTAAGTTCATTCTCTCTTTTTAACTTCAAATTTCTTTCGATCTCAATTTTTCCCCCTCCTTTAATTGCTAATTTCAATCCAGAGTAAACATTTATATTATTTTCTGTATAATTGTTGGGTGATGAACTTGCATAATGATTTGATGGTATATGTTTTAAAAAGTATTGAAGTTTGTGTGGAAATGTGTTGGATGTAGTATTGAATTTTTTGAGATTTTGGATGTTTAGTTGTAATATTTTTTATATTCAAAATATTTTTTTTAAAAAAGTGAATATTTCCATTTATGACTCCACTCCTAAGACTTCAATCCTAGATCCGCCACTGCCTAAAAGCATCATTTTAGAACCAAGTGACTTGGATGTTTGGATCCGGAACATGTTTTTACGTCATGTGGAATACTTTTGTTATCATTTGGATGTTTTATTTTATGTGAGAAATAATATTATTATGGACAATGATATTAGTTTGTTTGGATAAATTCTCTTTTGTGTGTTTGTTTTTGCTTTTGCTTTCCGTCTTATCATTGGCTTTGAACTATCCCGACGAACAACAAACTTGTGGATGTAGCTACTAAAAATTTATTCAAAATGTATTTTTTTTAAATGTCGCTTTTTAATGCGAGTGCCAACCATGTTCTAATGGTGTATGTCAACGCGTTTGAAAACGTTGCCAAGGAAGATCACTTTGGTCTTTGATCAGTACATTTATTGGTCTTGATGTTAGAACTTTGTTAGTGAGAGTAGCTCTTATGGTAGTCATACACATTTTATAAACTTGAGAAATGAATTAAGCAGAACAAAGTTGAGGCACCGTTCAAGACTATAGTAGAACAAAATAAGATTATGCTGTGTTAGATATGATTTCCCGTCAAGTGTGTGTTGAGAAAAAAATATGATTCCCTATTTGCGGAATAACTTGAGAAATGAAGTAAGCAGAACAAAATAAGCAATGGTATGACACGAAAGTTATGTGGTTCCCTCAATGTGAGGTACGTCCACAAAGTTGCAGAAATTTCGTTATTTTTTTTATCAAAACATAAGAGGCGTCAGCCATCATGCAAAAGACGGCGCGAAACACAACTTTTTTCTCGTTATAAAACCCTAACCTTGAGCATTACATATGTTCTCCAACTGGATTGCACCACCAAAATGGGTCAAAAAAAATTTCGACCCAAGCCTTCGCTCCATGGCATAACAGAGCGATAATTGCTCCATTGGACAGTTTGTCTATATCGGTTATTGCCAACATCTCAAATGAGAGGAGAGGGAGAGGACTTTGCTAAGGATGAGGGAGGTTTCGAATGCGGGGCGATTTCATTCCAATGTTGTTTCTAAACACATTAAATTTGTAAACTTTATTTATTATTATAATATATAATTACGTAAATAATTAAACGTGATAAATACAAAAAAATTGAAACAAAAGGAGGCTTATTTTTTTGTTTAGGGTATTATTTTGCCCAATGGACTTGTGCAAATGAAAAAAAAAACGTGTTTAAAAGATGGGAAAAACTCCGAAACAAATTGTTAAAAAGGTAAAAAAAAACACATACCAAACTACATAATGAAAAAAGTTACAAACCCATTTAAGGAGTTAAAATCTAACCATGGTTAAGGACAGCCAATGAGAAAATAGAGGCAGGGTTTGGGTTTAACAAAATACTTTGAACACAAAGAAAGCCCATGCTGTCATTTTATTAATTTTGCCATTTGCAGTTGGGGGGGTTTTGAGAAGTTTTGACAAAAGGTCCAGTTTTGGGGATTTTTTGGGATTTGGGTGAGAAAAGAGGGGCAAAAGAGAAAAAGCTGGTGATGGAGGTCTGTGTATGGTGGCTGTGATTCAAATTCTTCTACCAACACAGCCGCTTTTATTAGGTAAATCTAGCTCAACTCCTAGTCTTGGGCTGTGCTGAAATCAACTGTATCTTTAAACTGAACTGATTCTAGGGTTTCATTTCTGAATATTACACCTTAGGGTATTGATCGTTCAACCTCACCTTGAGCGTAGTTCCCGTAGATTCAATAAGATATTATATTTTCTAAGTTCAATCGTTATTGTATGTTTTCGTAATGGATTCTGTCTCTGAGTGATGGATGAAGTAATTGCTGGCTCATTAGCCATTATTAAGCTCCAGGAAAAATATACAAAGAACTAGCTTTGTTATTGCCCTTCTGAGTCTTCGTGAGGTCTGTATCTCCCAAGCATGAGCTTTTGTTGTTGTATTACGGTTGTGCGGTGGGAAGGATAGCCTAGAAGAAGCTTCGTTTTTTATTCTCTCTCCCCCCCCCCCCCCCACATCCTCTGTTTTCTATCCCAACAAAGGGAAAAGGAAAAATGACTCGGACGCATTTCGTTGTACCCTTTGAATGTAATTACTTATTGTTACTATTAATATATATTTTGGATACATTGATTTGATACATGACTTCAAATTGCCATAGATCGCGATTCTTCGTCTGATCCTCCTGTGTATTCATCATTGCATCCTTTTCTTTTTCAATCTGCCTATCCTTCGCTTCGGGATGTGCATTTCTTTTTTTTGGATAGGTATACCCACTTGGGCGGGAATACCTTCACTGACCATGTGTCCTTATGTGCTCTTTATTGTATGCAGGTTTCGCATCTCATATGGCCGTTTTCTTATTCTAACTTTTATGAGCAGGGTTTTGCTAACTAGGCCTATTTTTTCTTGAAGTATGAGAAAACACAGAATCAGCATAATTGAATAGCTGGCCTTCTGGTAATAAGCCAAAAAGAAGGGAACTGAGCATTCTAGGCAAAGAAATGGAGTGCAATAAAGATGAGGCTGCTAGGGCGAAAGAGATTGCTGAGAAGAAGTTTATGGCGAAGGACATTATAGGAGCAAAGAAATTTGCTTTGAAGGCCCAAAATTTGTTTCCTGCGCTTGAGGGTATTCCACAAATATTAGCAACACTTGATGTGTATATCTCCGCAGAGAACAAAATAAATGGAGAAGCTGATTGGTATGGGGTAATGGGGGTGGATCCATTAGCCGATGATGAGACAGTGAGGAAACAATACAGGAAGCTGGCACTCATGCTTCACCCTGATAAGAACAAGTCTATAGGAGCTGATGGGGCATTTAAGCATATTTCTGAGGCATGGAGTTTGTTGTCCGATAAAGCGAAGAGACTAGCTTACAACCAAAGGAGGAATGCAAAGGCTTTTCAGAAAGTTCGGACTCCAAATGGAGGCACATCAGCAGGTCCAGGGGCGAATGGGTTTTACACTTTTACCAAAACCGCAACTCCAAATGAAAAGGCTCACAAGAATACCGCCCGGGCGGGTCACTCTTCTACTTCTGCTTCATCTCATAAGCCAAAACCCAATACCTTTTGGACTGTTTGCCATGGATGCAAGATGCAATACGAGTATCTCAGAGTTTACCTTAATCATAATCTCCTATGCCCCAATTGCCATGAGGCATTTTTTGCAGTAGAAACAGCTCCACCTCCTTCAAATAGTTGTAAATCGTCCACCTCATGGAATTCTACCCAGCAGCGGCAGAACTCTAGTCATCATTCAGGTGGTAAAAACACCATCAATTTGGGAAAGAAGAATTTTGCATCTCCTAATGTTGGAGCAGCGGGTTTCAATAATCCTGATTCACATAACCAGACCAACTTTCAGTGGCCTCCATTCTCAAGGACTGCTGGTACTTCAACTGCTGCTCAAGCTGCAAGCATGGTTCATCGGGCATATGAGAAAGTGAAGAGAGAACGTGAGGAGGCACAGGCAGCAACAAAAAGAGAGGAAGCCTTGAGGAGGAAGCATAATGTCTCTAAGAAGATGGGTGCTTCATCTAGTGGGCACTCTAATGCTGCTAAGAGAAGAAAAGGCACAGATGATTTTGCTGCAAGCAGCTATGGAAAGGGGGTTGCAAATCAAATGGGTCGGGCAACTGGAGGGTCTGGAGCAGCTAACTCATCTGGATCTAAACCAGCTAATTCTGAAGCAGTTGGGGTCACTGATATCAATAAGCCCAGCAGCTTGAGGGATGTTTCCCAGCATGAAATGCAGAATCGACTGATGCAGATGGCTAGGATGGAAATTCACAAGAAACTAAATGAGTGGAAGTCAGTTGGTGCTGATAGCAATGCTGTTAAAAAGGAGGGGGTTGGGAAGGGGAAATCAAATGGAGAAGGAGAAAATTCTTTGGGATACAGTGACATGTCCTGTCAAAACAAGTCTGGCATGTTGGCCAATGAGAAGCATGGAGCCTGCGTATCCAAGTCCTGTTCTGGTACTTCTGGTGCCAATACAAACAAAGCAACCTTGGAAACATTGTCGATAAATGTCCCGGATCCAGATTTTCATGACTTTGACAAGGATCGAACTGAAAAGTCTTTTGAAGATAATCAGGTGTGGGCTGCATATGATGATGATGATGGGATGCCTCGATATTATGCCATGATTCATAATGTGATTTCTCTGAATCCATTCAAGATGCGGATCAGTTGGCTTAACTCAAAAACTAACAGTGAGTTGGGACCCCTAAACTGGGTTGGTTCTGGTTTCTCTAAAACTTGTGGGGATTTTAGAGTAGGTAGATATGAAATGAATGACTCCCTCAATTCATTTTCACACAAGGTTCGGTGGACAAAAGGCATAAGGGGGGCCATTTGTATATATCCCAGAAAGGGGGATGTTTGGGCTCTTTATAGAAATTGGTCGCTCGACTGGAATGAGTTGACAACTAATGAAGTAATTCACAAGTATGATATGGTGGAAGTGCTTGAAGACTATAGCGAAGAACTGGGTGTAACTGTTACTCCCCTGGTCAAAGTGGCAGGTTTTAAGACTGTGTTTCACCGGCATTTGGATCCCAGAGAAATTAGGAGTTTTCCTAGAGAAGAGATGTTTCGGTTCTCCCATCATGTCCCTTCGCACTTGCTAACAGGTCAGGAAGGTCTGAATGCTCCAAAGGGTTGCCGGGAGCTGGACCCAGCAGCGACTCCAGTGGAACTTCTTCACGTAATAACTGATGGGAAGGAAGAAGAGATTCTAGAGAATGAGGTAATATGTAAGATTGACACAGTGGTAGATGTTGAAAAAACCACTAGTGAAGAGATTATAGGGAATTTCAAGAAAGTTCAGGAAGAAGAGGGAAATTTGAAAGATGTACAGGAATTAGAAAAAGAAAGATGAGGGAGTGGAGATCACCAAAAACAAGGGAATTATTTAAATTTTGGATTATTCCGAGCGATGTGTATAGAATTTATTAACCTGGTACAGAATTGTGCTCGAACTGATTCGTTATTTCTAGCATCTTTGTGTAAACAACACACTCATAGTCTCCATTTGAAGCCCAGGGGACACCATTAGAGCCCATCCTGAGCTTCAAAACATATGTTTGTGATCTCCCTTTCTGCTCACCAGTGCACTCAAGGAAACCATTTGAGTTATCCTTTTCCGTCCCCAAGTCTCTGCCTCCAGATTGCGCACACAACGAAACCTATGGGTCTTCTACATGTGAAGTTTCAACTGAGTTGGTTTTGAAGATCCAAGCAATTTTCAGATGGTGATCTTTCTGCTGTGTTGGATTTTGGATTGCTTAGACATACAGGTTATGAATATCCAAATTCTCGAGCATTGGAATATCTATCTGGGCCTTAAAAACAGGGAGGAAAATGAAACCAGCTTGGATTCTGGAGGTTTATCCTGGGTGAACCAAATTGGACACAGAAGTTCCTCCGTTTTTTTAAGGGTTCCTTTCAACGTTCCCAGATGACATGTTTTTCTTTGTTGGAACAGCTCTTTCAGATAATCAGGACAGCGACAAGTGGAGGCATGGCGACTGAGGAATTTCTGTTATGCTTTTGACTCTCTTTGTTAGCTGTCTAGGAAATCGATGATACATTAGGTCTTCGTTCATGTTGTGAAGAACTCGAGAACTTCTAATAGAAGACACTCCTTTATCCATGTTAGTAAAATATAATGAATGTTATTCAAGTTATATCTTATTTTTTTTCGCAATTTTATATGGACGGGAAGTCCTCATAAACTTCTGTGTCCTGGGCTTAAATTGCTGATTCCTGGAGATGTATACAAGTACAAGTACATGCACATTGACTGTGAGATTGGGTTTTGAGGATCCGTTGAGGGCTTTTAGATAGCGCGCGAATGCCTCTTACGAGTGCTTAGTTACTGCATCTGAGAAGTGTTTTTGCATAAGCATGTCTCGTATGCGTTAATGTTGCCAATGGCCTTTAAATCCTGATCAATATGTGGTAGAGGATGTTGATAACGCGAAATAGAAATGAAACTGCCCAAGCGCAAGCTAAGAGAAGTGAACATATCGAGCCTTATCTTTCCCTTGGCTGTGGAGAGAACTGGGGAAAGTCCGAGGATTTTGAATCAGAGTCGCTTCAGTTCAGGACAAGAAAAAACTCTCGTCTCAATCAAAGCTAAAGAATTATGGAGGCTTCGATCTCTGAGATGGTTCTCACTTCTTCGAAGTCTCTAATAGAAAACTTCTAGCGCCAAAACCTCTAAATGTATTTTCTTTTGCAGAGTCGGCCTCAGCAACCAATGAAGTACTCACTGCGGTACTTCTCATTCTCTCAGATTTGTAAACAAAGCAGACAATCGCCACCAAACTGACGCACAGTTTTATTAGACTAAACAGAGGCTATAGGACATAACTAGCTGACTGGCAAATAGATTTGTTTTCTGAAACCGAAGTTTTTTTCTTGTCAAATTTATACATTGAAAAAGCGAAAGCTGATCATCGTGGAACTCATTGTGTACCATCTGCTTAGCTTAAACAACAACGAAAATTTGGCTGCAACAAATTTGCAGTAAAATGTTTAGCCAACCATGCATAAAACCAGTGCTGAAATGAAAATTCCATCCCTGACACACCGATGATGCCAGAAACAGAGCAAAGCCCAATTAAGCAACAGCAGTCAGGCAAGGGTGAAATGCAGTGCCGCATGCAATCCACTGCCTCTTCCTCCCACGTGGCACCACACACCAAGGAACCTTCAACCATTCTCTGTTTGATACATTGTAAGTCACCAATCGGTTCATTTGTCTTGATCTCAAGGACAGCATGAGCAATCCTTTGTTGCCCAAGCAAGTCATTCTTACGTGCTTTCCATAAAACTCCAAGCACCATATGTTTGGCATTCTGTCAACCTCCTTCCACAAGAGTGTCATCTTCTGCAGCTCCCATATGCAAACACATGTGGCTGCATTCTTCGTCAGCAACCCCACAAGCATGATCCGGCCCCCACACTCCGCCAGTGTATGGTCAGTCAGATGTAGAGGGGCAGGGATTATATACTGCTTCCAAACCCCGGTTACCATATCATAGGAAACAATACCTTCAGGATCTGAACGCATGAAGTAAAGTGTTCCCTCAATGGAAACAGCCTGTGATCGAAAGTTCAGGGAGAGCGGCAGCTTAATATTTGAAGGCATGTTTCCTGGACGGGTCCAAGAGTTCTTCACAGAATCATAAACTTCAAACTCCCCATCACATCCCACCCAAAGGATCTTATAACCTCCGCTTGTTGAATTCCCATTCAGAGTCATCCCCACTGCAACACGAGACCACACCTTAACTGATCTAGCCGGCAACTCTTTAAATGATTGAGTCAGTGGGTTGCATATGTAGAAGTTCCTATGACCAATATCAAGAAAACAAACTAGGCCCCCTGCTGAAGCCACTGGCAAAATGATAATTTTATTAGGCAGGGAAGAAATGGTGGGGTGGTGCCATTTCTTCAAGGAAGGATCATACATAGCTCCAGAATTCACGTTTTCATGGGTAATGGTGTAAAACCAAGGATTGCCTTGTGGGACTTGGGCACAATGCTGAGAGAAACTTTGAGAATTCAGCAAGGAATTCCATTTCCGGCAAACTGAGCGAAAGCGGAAGAAAGTAGCAATGGGAAGTCTTGCAATAACGGCTTCAAAAAGGTCTTCTGGAAAATCTTTCCAAAGTTGTTGTTCCATTATCTCAACTGTAGCGGCAGTACCAGATGACTTTGCCCGAGTCCGCTCTTTCCTAGACTTCTTAGTAAGTGGAGGCTTGTGAGGTTCCAACATCTTGAAACTTCCAGATTTCCCAGCTGCCATTATAAGACTGTAGTAATCATCTGTAGAACCATCACCGACATTGAGGTCACACCACCTGTGTGAAAGATGATCGAAGTAAGCAATATATTGTCGATTTGAGGTGCAGCAAATTTGAGGTGCATTGCTGCACCCATTCCAATAGTATGCCCCTAACTTTGTGACAAACAAACACAAGCTAACAAGGTTTTGAGTGTTAAAGCTAGAATATTCCAAACAAACTAAAGAATTAGAATATTTATTGAAGTAGCAAAGGCAATAACTTGCTTCCAGATGCATATCAAATCTAAAACTCAAAAGTTGAACAAGAACAGTATCCCATGTTTCAATAAGCCAAAGAATAAGAAAAGGTAAGAAAAGCAAAAGGCTCGATCTAAGGCATTAAATCTTTGAAGCTTTATACCCTTGAGGAGAATCAATAAAACACCAAATGCAACTTTTAGTGCTTATAGTGAGGCAACGATTTTTTAAGTAACATATCAATACATATTTCCTTACTCAAGAGGAAGGAGAACGAGGCCATGATTGGACTATATACTTACCACAAAACTGCTATTTTTTATAAAGTGTAAAATAAGTAGTTTAGCCAACACTGGCATTTATCAGCTCAAGAAATCATCACTGATTCCCATGTCGTTAAAACCCAAACTACAATCTAATTATGTTAGAGAAGAAGATACATATCATGTACTTCGAAAGAAGATAACCGGAGGAAATCTCAGGGAAGACCCAATGCAAAAACATAAGAAATAAATGAAGTGGGATGACCAACTTGTAACGTAATATGAGACCTATAGAAAATGATCTCAAAACATAGCAAACCAGGCAACTCTTGCGGAAATTAGAAAACGAAAGAAAGGAAAAATCAGATAACAACAGTAACCCATCTGTGTTTCACCCTATGACTTTACAGCCCTGGTTTTTAGTTTTGCACTTTTGAGTTTGGAGATAAGTAAAATGCAAGAGCCCCATCACCTCTTTCGTCAATTTCTGGGCAAAAGTCACAGAAGTGGCCCTATAGTGCTATTATATCTTGCACAAGAAAAAAAAAATTGTAAAAAATAAAAGGAAATAATAAGTAAAAAAAAAAGTGTAAAAGGCAAGACCTCAACGCCCCCCCCCCAACACCCACGGAGCGGGATAGGGCTTTTTTTTGGCTGGATTTATATATTTTTTCTTTAGTACTATTTTTTTGTGCTGTTTTTCTTTTTTCTTCAATATTCTCTCTTAACTTTTTTCTTCTTATCTTCTTGTTATACATGGCAGTGTTGGACTAACAATGCTGTGACTTCCATAAAAAATTAGAGTGAGAAGGCGTGCAAGATTTTCAATTTTACCTGTTCTAAAACTTGTGAACTTACAAAATTGAGAGCTAGGGTCTAAAAGTCAAAAAACACAAGGATCGTTATATAATTTTCCCTCCAAGAAACTGTTATGTGACTGGTAGAACATCCACAATTATTGATTGGATTCTACAAAAACTGTCACTAATCATTAAATAACATTCACCCATGACTAGTAGGATATTTGGGAATAAAAATATGAAGGCCTGGAACATCTCGAGCCTTTAACATGCAACTATATCGCAGAGAGGAAAGGATGTTTCCTTTGATTGGGTGGAAACAAATGGAAATGAGACATAGGAATTCCCCTTCCCTCTGATCTGACATTATGTTTTCTCCAATTATGGAGGAAATGGAAGGACATGAAAAACAAAAGCATATACTTGCTCCAAAGATACAATTCTTCATGACAGACAACTGACACCTTCCCAATATCTCTGTCTCTCAATTGCAAGCGATAAATTTGCAAGCAACGGACAAGAAGCGAACAAACTCAGAGTTGAATTTGATGTTGATATATAAACCCACATTCATGTCACCGAGTCTGAAAGCAAAACAGCTCTCTTGTCTCAAGCCTTGAATTTGTGAAACCGAACCCCACTTCAGGAATTGCAAAGTTTCTTCCAAGTTAAAACCAATAGATCAGATATAGAGATTTTGAAGTGATATTGGCATAGCCAACGCCTTAGGATTTTTAACTTTTGTTCTTTTCATACTCTAATCTTCTCACTCTGTTAGGAGAGGGGAAGAGATGGCTGGTGCCAAGCCTATAGCCCGAAAGAAATACAGTTGTGCTCCACTTTAAGTAGCAAACAACCAATGCTCAAGATAAAAGTTCGTCATTTAGTACAGTATGACGTATTGAAATATGATAAACCTGTCAACCCAACATAATAAGACAATTAAACACGTTGTTCATACTTTCAACTTACATTCGCAGACAGCATCAATTTTAGGCAGATTTATATCTGAATAAGGAGATAGTAACTGGAGCACGGCAAAGGCTAAGTTGTAAACCCATCACTTTGGCATACGAAAATGGGTTTCCGATGAGAATTTATAGATTCAAAGGCCATCAAGTAACAGTTCTGAATAATTTATTAGTCAATTTTCTCGTTCCTAGGAATAATTTGGCCCAATTTTCAAACTGGAACTTCTTTAAAAAAAAATTAAAAAGGGAAAAGGTGGCATTCGCTAAGAAAAGCATGACAAAACAATTTAACCTATCCAACTCACCAAGAAAACAAAACACAAACACTTAATTCACAAAGAAAACGAGAAGAAATCAGAATGCCGAAGCAGAACAACGCAGCTTTTCTCAAACAAACGAAAAAACCCAAAGCAAAAATTTCAAATAAAAAAAAGTTGCCAACAGTATATTACTTCCGAAAAGCTAACAAAGATCTAGAGAGAGGAGGGGAACCTGTGGTTCTGCTGAGCGTGGGGTTGGGATAGAGTCAGAGGTTGAAGGAAATGAAGAGGAGGATGAGGAATAGAGCCGTAGAGTTCCAAGAGCCCTTGAAGCTGACCGATGAGCTGCCTCAGCATGGCCAGCCCTTCCATGCCCCAGCCAGGCCAGCTCGATTTCTCTCGTTCTCTATCTCGCTTGCTCGCTCTCTGAAGTTAACTACAAAAAAACGACCCAAAGCCCTTCCCTCTTCTCTCTCTCCCCCTCACTCGGAATCACCCACTCTTTCTTCTTTTCCCACGTCAGAAGGCCCAGTCGATAACTCGTAATTATTCTGACCCGCACGCAACATTGTACTTGATGGTCTTATAATCCCATCAGATTCATTATTTACTTCAATTTCGCCCTTTCTAGTTTACCTAACTGCCCTTTCATTTTCTTCCACTTCTGGTTTTCCTTGCGGGTCGGGTTGCTTTTGTATTCGAATATTTGGCCCGAAACTGCCCATGGAGGATCAATAGAAACCCATAATTGCAAGTCACAAGACAGTGTTTTTTTTTCTTCTCTTATTTTGAACTTGATGTCTATAGAAATTGGGAGTAATTTATCCTGATATTGTAACAAGTGTATATGAATATATATTAAAATATTATAGGCTCCATATTAAATTGTGAAAATTTTGATCTATGTTTGGAAGATGTTAAAACATTTTGAATTTTTTTATGGAAGTGAATGAAAAAAAAATTAAATATAAACGATTTGATTGGATTTTTTATTATTATTTCAATTGGGACAAACGCCATTTTCATATCTCACAATTTTGGGTCAAACCAATTTTAGGACGCTTTTGTCCCTAAAGTAAGTCCTGACATTTCTATTTATACCCCCGAATGATCTACAGCGTAAATATATCCTAAGGGCATAGATGGAAAGCAGAAAACACATGGCCCCACCTCCTGACTGAACTTACTCAAACTGACTGAATTTTTGCTTGGCATCAAAGGTGTTTGACATTTCCAATAGTATACAAAAAAAAAACAATAAACTTAATTGAATGCGGCGCAAAAAAAAACTAACAAAAAAAATCAACAAAAAGTCAAACAAACAAACTCAATGATTGACAATCATTAGTAATAATTATTATCCCAATTTTTTTCAATATCTAACCAAACACACTTCAAAATTTTAACAACTTTTCTCAAACCCCAATAAATCTCAATTTTCACAAGATTCCTAAAATTTTGGGATTTTGGCAATCAAACATCCCCAATCTTAATTTTTTTAATAGACAACATTATATTTTGCAAACATAATAATATTAAACAAGACAACAACTGTATAATTTAAGACATAGTGATAATTTAGTACTACTACTTGATTGAAAGTATGACATAATTCAGTGTTATATTATATAAACATAGTGTATCAAGTTCATTTATCTAAATCACCAGTGATCCTAAAACCTAATGGGCTTGAATATATGACTTGAGCAAGGTGATTTAACGCTGTTTTAGTCTATTTTAAAAATAATTTTTAGATGCTAGAAAATATGTTTTAGTTTCAAAATTTTCAATTCTTATGGAAGAATTGAATCACAACCATCATAATACTCTTTTCGAGCCTCAATTTTCTCATATTTAAAGATATGCCCAATAAGCCTTTTTGCCTTATTTCGTTAACAGACATGTTTGAGACCCCAAATATTTGGGGTCTCAACAAATCGGACAAACCAAACAAACTTCAAAATTTTTAACTTTTACACCTACACACTTCACTTTTCACAAACTCCAATAAATCTCAATAAAGTACAGATTCCCAAAATTTTGAGAATATTCCCCAATATTTTGGCAAACAAACATCCCACATAATGTTTAAAAAATAAACTTTTAATATTAATTGACAGGGTGTCCAGTCTGAAAAGGAGCACCGGGTTAGTCGGACCTAAGTGAAAACCCGGCACTAAGGATATAAAAGTAAATCGATAATTCACCACGTTGTCGTCTTCGATACCCTTTAAAAAGCGGAATATTTACTCATGCTGCGTTCCACGTGTGCGAGCGGGAAGCTTGTTATGGTCAAGAAGAAGACTACTCGCAAGCCTTTTGAACCAGCCAACAAACCTTTTAGAAAAATCAACGGCTGAGATTACATCTCTCCAGGGACTTTCTTTCCCATCCTTCTTCCACGCACACGGCATGATTGTCCCACCACTTTCCCATTTTTATGATGATTTTGTTAGAATTACGGAAGTACCTACCTTATGCCCTTTTCCTACTAAATTCTCCTAAATGCCCTTTCCACACACTTGTGATTTCTTCTCAAATATATTTTCTTCGCCTACTTCGAATAATTTGGCTAAAATACTCATGTTCATCGGATGGCTAATGGCTTTACTTTTCAAACTTCACTGAATCGAATGGAATTTTTAGCTTGTAAGATTTGGAAAAAAGTCTTAGAAAACTCCTAAATTATTATGCATGGGGGACCTACTAATGATGTCTGTAGACCAAATGGTCATTTTAATACAAAATAAAGAGGGTGAAAAATTAAGAACACCGCGAACAATCGAAATGAGTAATATGAACATCCTTGTCTGCCTAAACGAACAAACCATCATACGTATTTTATCTTATTTGCAGAAGACACTGATCTCAAGCATGCTTGAAATCCTGTGGGGGCGCAATACATGACTCATGAGTGGGTATCACTAATTGAGTCTCATGGATAATACTTTATTTGATAAACAATTCAAAATATCTTAAACTCTATGGGTTGTTTTTGGTGTTTTATTTGAAGAGATCTTATTAGATATATACCCTTTTATAATTTAAATCGTTAAATATACATTATATTGAATGTTGAAGGATCTATGCATATATCATTGAATGTAATAGAGTTTACAAATTATGTTTATCTCTTTCCGAATGAAATAATATACTTTAATGAACATGATCTTTATCATATTCTATTAATTCTCTTTGGCCTGTCGCACTTACCAGGAAAACCCTATTGCTTTTTCATAAACTGTCTAGAAAAATACAAAAAAAAAACTAAATATTCGTTTGATCCTCTCCTATACTTGCTTGCATATGTAAAGAACAACGTGTTCTAGAGCTAGCACCTTCTACTAGCTAATGGACGGTTACAACCAACCGTCATGCACATATATATATATATATAACGAATGTTGCTTCAACTTAGAACTTGAACCTTGTCTGCCTTTAATGTTAGGTTAAACACCAAACAGAGATAGTATTCGGAACTGGGCAGTCTCTGTTTTCATTGGCTTTCCAATTGCTTGGACGGGTTTGGCAGGAGGGGTTTGGTAGAGTGAGATATGAATCGGCTTCTTAAAACTCAATTATTGGTCCTATGCCACTATACATGTATCGGGTATATTTGAGTGAGAGATATGGTAGGAGAGTAATTTTGAGGGGACAACTTGGTAAAGAGAAAAGTGATGATGATGATACAAGGAGGCATAAAGCTAAGGAAATTGGGGGAAGGTTTTGAATTTAATGATTAGGTTTGTCAAAACCAAGGGGGTGGAGAAGCGGTGGGTAATGATTTATTTTTGTCTAGGGAAGAGAGGTTTTGGTCCTTGGCGGGTATCAAATGTATGATAGCTCATGATGATCATCATCATGGATTCCCTTCTTTTACGTGTACGTTTCTTTACTCGTTTTCGTGTCACTTTTTTGAATCCGTTGTTTCCGTTTTCCCGTTGCTATCATAATGGGCCTATCATTGTGCAGTGCAGCTAAGGTGGAAACAAAGTAGGCATCCACACCCTCAAAGTAATCCAAGCAAATAACCCAGCTGACCAGGAAAAAGAGCGGCCTAGATAATTTGCCAAGTCCATTGGGCTGAAATCTCAAGATCACCCATTTCACAGGGGACAATTTCATATTATCTGACTTCTTTTTATTGGTTGAGGATTATGATTATACGAGAATGTCAATTGTCATGCCTCTTCGTTCTTTAGCAGAAACAGATAGATCATTTTATCCGACTCGTTTCATTTATAAGTAGGTGTAAAGTTAATTATAGAAAGAATACTGTTAGCCCGTGACAGTGACATGATTCAACCAAGTCTCACCAACCAAAACCCCCCGTATTAACTCAATAATCCCATGCACAAAAACGTGGTTACAACTCTTTGATTCATCCTCGTTATAAAGCACAGGGCCAGTCCTCCCTTGGTCATCAACATATTATACCTTATGGGAACGCATGGGAAAATTCGGGCACGAGACGAAGAAGAACATATTTTTGGAAGCCGATTTCCGGCCGTTCCAGTGCCCGATGATATCACATTACCGCAGTTCGTGCTCCAGGATGCTGAACTGTATGCGGACAAGGTAGCCTTTGTGGAGGCTGTGACCGGAAAGGAAGTGACTTATGGTGATGTGTCTAGAGACACGAGGAGGTTTGCCAAGGCGTTGAGGTCTCTTGGCCTTTCAAATGGGCACGTGGTGATTGTTGTACTTCCGAATGTCGCAGAATATGCAATTGTTGCTCTGGGAATCATGGCTGCTGGGGGAGTGTTTTCTGGTGCAAACCCGACTGCGCATGTGTCGGAAATCAAGAAGCAGGTGGAGGCCGCTGAGGCCAAGATAATTGTCACGAATGGCACTAACTATGAAAAGGTAAATGATATAATTCCTCTTAGAGGTTTTACGAGACATCCATTTTTAGAAAATGTAAGCCATAATATGTTTAAAACCACAGGTAAAAGGCCTAGGGCTACCAGTCATCATACAGGGTACTGAAGAACTCATTGAAGGTGCCATGAATTGGAACAAACTGCTGGAAGCAGCAGACAGGGCGGGCACTAGTTCGACTAAGAAGGAAGTGCACCAAACTGATCTGTGTGCTCTTCCGTTCTCATCAGGCACCACCGGGTTGTCAAAGGGTGTCATGCTGACTCACAGAAATCTGGTAGCTAACCTGTGCTCCACACTATTTAATGTAGGACCAGAAATGGTGGGCCAGTTCACGACACTAGGCCTAATTCCGTTCTTTCATATTTACGGTATCACCGGCATATGTTGTGCCACGCTTAGGAACAAGGGGAAAGTGGTGGTGATGGGAAGGTTTGACTTACGAACATTTCTGAACGCTTTGATCTCTCAGGAGGTCACATTTGCACCGATTGTGCCTCCAATCATCTTGCAGTTGGTTAAGAATCCAATAGTAGAGGAATTTGATCTTAGTGAGCTCAAACTCCGGGCCATTATGTCCGCGGCGGCTCCACTAGCACCAGAGCTTCATACTGCCTTTGAAAACAAGTTCCCTGGTGTACAGGTCCAAGAGGTGAGTGATCCACAACCTCCTTTTACCATGCTGCTGAAGTCGTGAAATTCCAATAGTCACCACTGTTCTGTATGCCTTTCATACTCCGTTTGGCTAAATTGCTCTTTCTCTTATAGGCATATGGACTGACCGAGCACAGCTGCATCACCCTCACCCTTGCGGACCCTGAAAACGGTTCTCGCATTGGAAAGAAAAGCTCAGTAGGTTTGATCCTCCCCAATCTTGAGGTCAAATTTATCGATCCTGAAACTGGTCGATCCCTGCCCAAGAATACCCCAGGAGAGATTTGTGTCAGAAGCCAATGCGTAATGCAAGGTAATGAAGATACAAATTGCAGCAAAATGATATCACTAGTTTGTCCAGCCAAATAAGAAGAATCACAGTTATATGTTTGTTTTGTGTTATTCATGAGAAAAACTCTTCAGGTTATTATAATAACAAGGAGGAGACTGCCCGGACCATTGACGAGAAAGGGTGGCTACACACTGGTGACATTGGATTCATAGATGATGAAGGATATGTTTTCATTGTGGATCGCATCAAGGAGTTAATCAAGTACAAAGGTTTCCAAGTAAGTCCTTGACATGTTCACCGGTTTATGTTATAGCTCTAAGACTACAAAATAAGGGGAACAAGAAAACTTTCAGTATCACAATAGCCGAATTAGCAATAATCCTGAATGTCCATATGAACATCTGGTGGACATAGTTGCCATAATGTCATCCTCTCCGATCAGCATCAAAGGAAAAGGAAAAAAAAAACCTGTTCTGATTAGGGGAAAAACGTACTTTTAGCTCAAATTAACCAGTTGCCAAGTTGGGCCAAATTCTTTACTTTTTTGCAGGTGGCTCCTGCTGAGCTAGAGGCCATACTTCTTACTCATCCCTCGGTTGAAGATGCAGCCGTAGTGCCGTGAGCATCACATCTTTATTTATCATCTTCTAGCTGTTAGATTGGAGAATTCGAAAGGTTTTCACACTAAATGGTGCTTTGGAATTTTCAGACTGCCTGATGAGGAGGCTGGAGAGATCCCAGCTGCAAGCGTTGTGATGAGTCCCGGTGCAAAAGAGAGTGAAGAAGACATCATGAACTACGTCGCCTCAAATGCTGCACATTACAAGAAAGTGAGAGTGGTTCAGTTCGTGGACACAATCCCAAAATCACCCTCTGGAAAGATAATGAGAAGGCTCATCAGAGAGAGGATGATCGAAGAGATGCGGGCAAAGCTCCACAGCGCCCAAGCTAATCCAGTGCTGAGATCGTGCGATTTAGATGATAAGATGATACATATCTAGATTAACTCTTGTCTTTCTATGACTAGTTGAGAGTAAGCGATCGCGCTCTTCTGAATAATCCATGATCCTCTGTTTCTAAATTTCAATGAAATTGTATCGAATCTACCTAAAGATCATTTGAAAGGGCCAAATGGTAGACAGGTTTCGGGGTCCAATTCCAAATCTTGCTGAGGAATACCCAGTTGGATTGTAGGTAATCCAATGAAGTTTAGGAGCGAGATGGGTAATATTCTCCCCAAAATTGGGCCCAAAATAAACCTTCGACGAAGGGCCGAGAGTCCCCAAACCGAAGAAGCCATATGATGATGCATTAACGAACGACTCATAAACAGAGCAAGTTTTTTTTTTCAGATAAAGAGATCAGATTTTCTTGTCTGCTCCCGCCTACCTGAGAGTGGCAGAGAGACAGGGAGGCAGGAATAAAGTAATGGACATATGGAAACGTGCTCACGTGGACCTCTTGCTTTTAGATCTTCAAAACAAATAGATGTTTGCAATCTCGATTAACACAATCTTCCCCCCACTTGCCGAATCCACCTGGTGCCAACCTTAATCCAACCAAAACTCCTCTTTTGTTTAATATAACCAACATTAATAAAAAAAAACCCATCTTCTATTTTTAACATGCTTGCCCATGGTAATCGAATAACCTGCCTCTGCACAAATTGTCTCACCCGATTAGTAAAATAATACCACGCTTTTGTTCTTATCTTTAGCCTTACATTTGGACCCTCTTTCCACATGTTCTTTAGTTCACTATAATGTCAACTTGTACAGCTTGTAGACAAGCAAGTGCAACTATATGATTTTAGTAACTTCACTAGTTGCCTGTTAAGTATTTTTTTAAGGTAAATTACTTATACAATCTAAATGGGAGTCCGGAAGTTTAAATGGTACTTTCAACTGTCAGTATAAAACTGAGGGAGAAATTATAAAGAAAATCTATAACTTCTATTTATTCATACAGCATGTTATTTTATAAAAGTATTCTAGGATTTCAATAAAGTTTCTAAAAATCTAATACAAATATCAATAATTTTTTTACACAAATTTAAATAAATAAATATATTTTAAAAATCTAATATATCTTATCTTCACTGAAGTATATATAATATGTTTTTACTAACATCTCCACGCCATTCCAAATGTGCTCGTACTCTTGGTTGACCCAAAAATTGTTGTGCGGTCAACTCGGAGCTGAGTCGACTCGTGGCTAACTGCCCACCGTCCGGTCCGTCCCACTCTCTGTCTCTCTTATCTCTTTCGGTTCCATAAAAAACGAGTACCTTAAAAAACGGACAAATAGGCCTGAGACAGAGAGAGCAACACAACAATAGTGGGCGACAGAAAGGGGCCTCACGTCCACATGTTACTTTTGACCGGAATCAACCCAAAGGCTCCGCCAATACCCATCCGAATCACTGGTTCTTCTTTGTTACTACCAAGTAAGCTCTGCATGCTTTCTTTGCTCTTCAAGTTTTCTCTTTCGCCTCCCCCCCATTTCTAAATCGAAAAGCATCAAGGAAATAGATCTCTGATTTTTATCGGATTTTCCCTAAACGTAACATTCATTGGAAGTGCATATGGCCAGTAAGAACTTCGATTTCTTTTTCTTTTTCCTGCTTCAATCTGACACGGAGAAAAGGAAAAAAGTAATCTGTTTTCTCAGACTGTAAATCTGCTTTTTGTTTTGTGTTCTGGTTGTTATTCTCGTGATTTATGGGGAAAAGCAAATGAAAGACGCATACCGTGAATCTCCTATCAGATAGTAGTCATAGACCGCAGTTTAAGATAATGTTGAGATTTGGAGAAATATCTGTTATATATATAAAGGAAACTTCCAAGTAGAGTGGATTTGGCTTCAGAAATGGTAAAAAAGGTTGTTTTTTTTTTTAAAAAAAATTCTTCCAGTGGCGGTTGCTTTCTTTTCTTCTCGATTTATATTTTCTCGGGAAAGTCGTGGCTGCAGAGAAAGCGGTACGACGACGTTTGGATGTTCAAAAGTCCCCAATTGGAACTCGTTCTGTTTGTTGGTTGTATTACCTAACCGGGTGCGGGGACCAGACTTTTCCCAGAGCCACAGAACCCCAGGGCACTGGGACCAGCACCTATACCTAAAACACTGACATCTCATTAGCTCTGAGTCTCTGACGGTTTGGACAATAAATACTGCCTTCTCTTCCGGCCGAAAAGGCAGTTTACGAGGGTGTCTGCAAATGAAAATTTTATAAATTTTAAGAGAAAAGAGTGAAAAATAGAATTTTATAAGTAAAAACAGTGGAGAAGATTGAAGAGAAAAATTAATTGAGTTACTTTTCACTTACCCAAAAAAAAATTTATTTGAATAAATTTTTTATATTTATTATAATGGAAGCAGATGATTTAATGGGAGTGAGATGATTTTATTTGAGTTATTTTTGTTTCCAAATTAGAATTTTAGAAGGAGAAAACTTTGGCCAAAATGTTGTGTTGGAAAGGGAGGTTGTCCTGGTTCTCCTTGGCCCCAATTTTTTTTTTGTCTTATCACAACTTTTGACTGGGTGCAATGCTAATCAATTGTACCATCCTGATAAAAACTTATCTTGGCCCTTTCTTTGTACCTAAAAATCAATCATTAATGTGGCACTTAATTTTGCATTTGGTCCTCAACCAATCGAGTTTGTTGTCTGGTATTTGGTGTGTTTGATTAGGTGGGAGAAGTATGGGTTCGTTGTGCGCCTCATTCAATGACCGATTTGTTTCCTGTCGGTTTCCTCTGATGATGCAGCACTTATAATTGGAAGTGTCGGCGCTGGGTTTGTTTGGACGTGAATTATTGGGAAGAAGTACGGCTCACAGTGCTTGTATAACTGTAGTAGTTCATATAATATTGGAGAGAGAAAGAGGCTTTGTTATCTGAAGAAGTTAACTGTTAACTGTTTATAGGAAGGTTTAACTGCAACTGTTGCAGGGAATGGGAAATACTTATCATACTTACTGGGATAATAGTAATTGTAGTTTTCTGAATGGTCACGATTCATAGTTGAGAGCGGGAGTCAGAAGTCGTGGCTAGGATCTCTACAATCAGGATGTTTTTTTTTATGGGGATGGAGATTGATTTCTGCAGTAGCCTAATGGCCCAAAGAGTTACATTTCTGCCAGTGGGATGCTTCCTCTCTTTGTTTAGTTGGATTTTTCCTCTCTGCAGTCTTTGAGCTTTGTACTTGGGGAGGGAACAAGACAAGCACTTGCATATTATTTCTGAAAGGCTGTTGTTGCTTTTTATGACGTATCAACATCTGAAGCATAAAAGATGTCTGGCTCTTTCATTTCGTGAGTTTTGAAGGTAATGACACTTCTTGGCATATTGGGGCTTTCGATATGGGTACTCTGCCTCTTCTTTTGAGTCTCCTAGCGGTTTGTTCTTTCCAGGTGGAGGTGGCTTTGTCCATTATTGTTGCAATATCTTGGTGCTGCTTTTGTGGAAATCGCTTGCTTTGATTTCTTGCTGTGGATTTTTGAACAAATAAAAACTGAATTCCAATACTGCTTGCAGGATACGGTGACTACTTGCCTATGCATCTTTTGGACAAGGGTGTTTGATATCAAATTAGGAGGCCGCTGTTCCTGATGGAGTGGAATAAAAAATCCCCGTCACAGTGGGAGTGGGAGGAGAACCTACTCATGTGCAATGTGAAAGCAACTGAAAATTCCAAGGTGCAACCAACAGAATGGGTTATGCAAGAAGATCAAGGAATTAACTCTGGCTCTTTCTATTCGTCGGGGGATGGTGGGGGTAGTAGTGGGTCAGGCCCTAAGTTGGGATACGCTTCTCTGTCCAAGAGCTCGAAATCAGTATCGGTAAATTCTTCTTCAATTGGTGAAAGTAAGACATCTAAATTCACTTTTGAGGCCTTTGGAGGTTTTCCAAATGATTGTAACAGTAATAAAGAATTGGTCAAGGCGGAAACAAATGGAACTTCTCCAACACTTGAGTCTACATCTGGCTCTGGTGAGCCAGTGCTCAGTCTAAAGCTTGGTAAGCAGATGTACTTTGAAGATGCTTGTGGAGGAAGCAATACTGAGACCTCAACTTTTTCTGTGATTCCTAACTCATCAGCGGGCACAGCTAAGAAATACAAGTCCAGTTACCAGAGCACAACTGCACCTCGCTGCCAAGTTGAAGGCTGTAACCTTGACCTCTCCTTGGCTAAAGGTTACCATCGCAAACATAGAGTTTGTGAAAGCCATTCCAAATCTTCAAAGGTCATTGTAGCTGGTCTGGAACGACGGTTTTGTCAGCAGTGTAGCAGGTAAATGGTTTTTGTAAAATGATAGTTCCATATTGGAATATGATAAAGCCCAGCAAAGAAGGTCTCTTTAATTACTCGTTTGCCTTTGTACATGATGTTTTGTAAATCAGTCAAGATCAGCTTCAAGTTTGAGGTCATCTTGAACAGATTTGATAATAATAACCTCATTGTTTTTCATGCTGAAGGTTCCATGGTCTGTTGGAGTTTGATGAAAAGAAGCGAAGCTGTCGCAGGCGCCTCTCTGATCATAATACTAGGCGGCGCAAGCCACAGCCAGATGCAGTCCGCTTAAATCCAGCGAGGCTGACTTCATCAATTTATGGTATTAGTTTCAAGCTCAGAATCTAACTTTTACTCTGGACTAATTTCTCATTTTGAGTATGCTATTAAGCACATTGGTTTATGCATAAACTACATCATCCTCGCAATTCAATTATACAATATCCAACTGTAACTTTTTGTGAAGTTTTGTTATGTGGTGCCTTTTGAATATATTTAGTTATAGGCATGACCTGGCAAAAATGTCACAAAAATCTCTAATTTATATGGACGGACCTAGGAAAAAAAATGTCTATATTAATGGAATTCCTCTAACTATTATAATGAGATACTGCAGCTTGTACATTTAAACTTGCTTGATTTGTAGGAAGATGATAAATGGAATTCTTCTTACAGAAAACAAATATGTAATTTTTTAAAGTATAGATTGAGTTTGTTGTTATTTGTGGGTACCTCTGCAGATGGGAAGCAGCAGATGAACCTTGTCTTTGACAGACTCCCACTTGCTTACTCAGGGGCTGCTGCTAGTTTAACGTGGGAGGACACATGCAGCTCCAAGTTCGCCCATACTAAAGAGTATCCTCTAAAGCCTGCTAAAGCAAGAGAAGCTGATAGAAACTTCCATTTGCCCAGCAATGAAATGCTATGTGCGATCCCTACACCTTGTGATGATTCCAGTAGGCTCTTGTCATCCAAGGTTGCCATAACAGAGGTTCTCAAGCCAGGTTTGTCTTTTTCTTTCTTATAGGAGCTTAAAATCTGGGCATGTCAAATTTGTTTACTTCATTATGCTATAGCTATCGTGCATGCTTCAATGGGCATCAGGACAAGAAAATAAGGAAGTGTTTCTCATGGTAGATGCCTCATGTATCTTTTATGTTTTTCCCAGAAAAGAAGAAAATATAAAATTACAATAACTTGGCTTGCCTTGCAAGCTGCTCCAGGTAAGAATATTCATTTGCCATCGTATGGGTGTGTTTGCATACTTAAATCTCTTTTTCCCATTCAAACCTGTTTTAAACACAAACATTTTTCTATCTGTCAAGAAAAAAGTTCATTTTATCATTAACCTCGGTTTGTGTGATTTAAAAACACACACGTGCAAACAAACCAAGACAACTCTCCCAAAAGCCTAAAAACACCTGTTACAAAAAGTTTCTTTCCAAACATCCACAAACACCAAAAGACCATATCTTAAGAATTTTCTGTGTCCAACGATATGTTCTGTGGGTGCTACCACTTTCACAATTACATCTCAAAACCAATGATTGCACAACTAAAACACGCCTATCATTTGCAAGATAAATAGATGATCTTGTTAACCTTATTTATCTACTTCTCGCCAGGGTCCCAGTCTATGTACTAATTTTTAGCATAAAAGTGATTTTGTGGGGAATGCATCCAGTGCAAGGCTTTATTCGAACTTCAGCTTTTTAGGCATTCCAAGAGCTTAAAGCCTGATTGCTCAAATCTTGCACGCACATTAGAGATTGGAAAAAGCTCTTAATATAAAAGCTGAGCCAGGAATGGATAAAAGCTAGTCTGTAAACTGGATGGACCAAGTCTGATGACTAGATATGGATACATTCCGCATAGTAGTAGCTTCTGTGAAACTCTCGTGAAGATTTCTGAAAAATTCAGTCCCAAGTTCGTTCAGGGGAGTAATCTTCACATATTTCGGCTTCTTGGTTAAGAGCTTGTGGCTACTAAATAAGAAACCAAGAATTTGTGGCTAAGAAGAAAGGCCCTGTTAAATCTATTGTACATAAAACTGATGGTGTATACTCTCAATTTTGGTCTATTGTGGAATAACTTATGTATGAACAAGTGCTGCCATTGTAAGGTGGCAGGAAGGATGGTGTACTTTGAGTGGTAAGGAAGTTGTCTAAAATAAGTCAGACGTGTTAAGGTATTCTGCCGGTACCTCTTTGAAGGTGATAGAGAGTATTCTTGATAAATTAGTTGATGACTATTTGAAAAATATTTGGGCATATAATCTAAAATGAATAGAGATTCCAAATTTGTTATTGAAAAAGGCAACTGTTGCTCTTTCCAGTGGATACAGACTAGGAAACTGTGAATTCTTTGCAGCTTTTCTAAAGGTACGTCTGTAACATATATGACTATTTTTTGCAGGTTTCGATGAACCCATGATGTCCGTGGAGCTGGATGCAGCACAAGATTTTCGCCGTGCTCTCTCTCTTCTGTCAACCAATTCCTGGGATTCACAGGAGCAGAAACCAGCTCCACACCCATACACCAACCATACAACTCATTCTAGGATTCTGCAGCCTACACATGCCCTGCCGCATGCTTCAGCGCACCCCTGGCAGACAGAACAGCAGTCCACCAACTCCCGAGTTCATGTCTTAAGTTCACAAAACAATGGCGGTGTCCATTTCCAGGACTTCCAGCTGTTAAGACCTCCATACCATTTTGGGTTTTATTCCAGCCAGTTGGATTGACACTCGAAACCGTTAAATGGTTTCAACCGTTTCCAGACCAATCGTCCTCTCACGTATTCGGGTGAGTTGTCTTCGTTAACAGTTTATTCACATTGCCTATCAGGGGTTCGGTTATCCCAGGTGGTTTCCCGGACATGCAAAAGCATCCATGCCGAGGCTTATGTGGTTCATGGGAGTTGATTTTCCACGGCCAAAACGTTTTTTTTTTCTCTGTTTCTTCTTTTCTCAAACGTTCTGAAATTCCGAATATTTTGGCAAACATCTTGCAACATGGTTTAGCGTTTAGTTAGGTGCCAAATAAAGTCTTGCAAGCAGAGGGCGACTATTTTCCAGAGACCCTCAAACTCTGTTATGAAGAGGAAATTTTCGACGTAGCAGATAAAGAATTTTGTGATTTCTGGATTATCACCACGACCCGACGTAACGTGGTTCAATGTGGTGACATCGAAAGTGTGCAAAATATCTTTTTTAGGACTTCAATTATCACCCATTTCAGATATCATTTTCTCGCTTTTCCGAGTTCTCTGTTACAGGAGGCCCATTTTTTTTCCCTGCTTGACAAGTACAATTGATTGAACAAATTGAATACTAGAAAACAATTTTCTTTTTCTTTAAAAAAAAAAAACGGCTTACGCCATAGAAGAAACTAAAATCTGTGGCTCACTCATCCCAAATACACAAAGCAAAACTACAAGGAATAATTAAGCATTAGTGCAGGGACGCAAAAACAGAATGAACCGAGAAATTATTCCCCCCTTTTCTGAAGCTCCGAACACGCGGGCTCAAGTTGTTGCAAGAATAGACATGGTGAGGTCATACCCCGGGGTCCAACACGGCCAAGACATTCAGCAGGATGGCAATTCCAGTCTTAGTTCCACCGCGCGTTGGTTCATTCCTCTCTTTTTTTCTTGCTTTTTTTTTTCTTTATACGAATTTGTGTTTAGGACCCATTTCGTTGCATCAGTAAGGACAGGAAAAAATATCTACCCAAAGCTAATATTAAGGACGAGTATATTAAAAGGGAATTTAAAGCCAGAGTTTTCTCGTTACAAATGCTTCGCCAACTTAATATTGGCTATGCAGACACGTATTTGCTCCAAAAACAGAATCGGAAATTTGAAGGGACATCTCAATAACTGGGCGATACACGGAACCACACCAACCCGAGATGGAAACTGGGCTTCGATCCAGTTGTTCCGCATCTCACAAGCTAAAAATTGCTGCGTGACTTACCAGAAATGTTCAAAAGCCGGCTGACTCGGGGAATAGCCGAAGACGTATCCCACAAAAACCAAAACCCAACGCAGATATCTAACCTTGGGGAAAGGGGAGACGCAGACGGATAACTGGATAAGCCTAGGTACTAAGGCAACTGAAAGATGCTATTTAATATTCCAGCATTAAACTGAGTCTAATGCCAAATACTAAAGAACCCTACCAAATCTTTTGTAGGCATGAATTCGAACCTTTGAGACAACAATAACACGTCAAACCACCATGTACAGTGCAACCTATGGGAAAGAAACTGCCTAGGTACAATCACAAAAACAACCGACATTAGAAGACTCATTTTCTAGCTCTCCCAATTTTAATATAATCTTAGAAACTTGGGAACATCATAAGCTTCACAGACGCATCTGCTAAAACAAAGAGAACTTATCTAGCATACCCACTGGGATAGATTAGCTGATCCAAAAATACAAAACCCTAGCTAATGAAAACCAGAACCAACCTTTAAATCCTTGCCAGATAAAGCTGGCTGACACATAATGCATAACCATTCATAGAGACCACAAATACCATTGCAGTTAATACAACTTGACACAGATCATGAGAAGGTAGAGTAACTCGACCGCGGCAACACGAGGACGACAAAACTGACTTTCAGACACCCATATTGAGCAATGCTGGACGACAACTCTGGACCTTCTCAACCCTCAAACATGTCCTAGTACTCACTGGAACAGTAGATAATTGCAAATTAAAGGATGCAATGAAGAGCGGAGAAAATAAGATTAGAGCACAGTTGAAAACAGAATTCCAATAGAAAGGGTGCAAAAGAAAAGGAGGGGGGACGGGAGACAGAGAGGTAACCCATGTAAGGGATCCACAAAGCACGTAAAATTGAATGTTCACATTTGTTATGTGTACACAAATCATTATTGAACTTGGTGACAATTTCAAGCAACAAATGGAGACACGAAAAGTATGTTACACAACAAACCTGGTTATTTTCATCAGGGGCTGGAGAGGGAGACTTGTTTGACTCAACTGGTTTGTCAGCCCCACAATTCTGTCTGTTGCACTTGGTTCTGAAAGGATAATTAATGTTATTACATTTTTCACACTTCCAGCTTCCATCCGGCATCTT
This sequence comes from Myrica gale, assembly GCA_963930655.1. Lineage (NCBI taxonomy): Eukaryota > Viridiplantae > Streptophyta > Magnoliopsida > Fagales > Myricaceae > Myrica > Myrica gale. Next base: position 5,555,408 of record OZ005606.1, on the reverse strand, counting down.
TTGTTCTGGAAAGCAACACGCAAATAAGCAACAAAGTTACAACGTGACGCTATCAATATTTCCAATTCCAGAAGTAGATAAATGCATCTAATGGATGGAGATGCTCCCAAACTACTTACTAGAATTCTTGTCAGATTTTGCAACCTGCATAAGCAAGAAAACATTCTTACACATTGAACGAACTATGACTAAATCAATAACAAATAGAGATTTTCTTTTTCACAAGGGCAGGTGGTATTAATAAAAAAAAAATGGTGCCAGTAGCCATTTAAGGCTGAAAATAAGAACCATGACATGGTGGTAATGCAGCACATACCTGGGATCCCGGCTTTGGTGTGTTGCACTTTCTCATGTTACAAACCGTTCTAAATGAAAAGTTAATATTCCCACATTTGGGACATGTCCAGTCATTATCCCGTGTGGCATCTTGAGGAAAATAAAAAAGGGAAGGAAAGATGAATTAGTTCCAGACGAAGCTGCTGAGATAGACTAATATTTGATAAGACATTTGCCTAAAGGTGACAGACCTGCACCCTTTTTTTGAGATTTATCATCAGGAAAAAATCCTGGCCTAGGCCCCTGTGCAAATAAAAAAAGGTCATCAATTCTAACTTATATTAAGGTACGGTTAATTCACACAGAGTTCAGCAAAATCAAGATGCCCCCCAAAAAAATAAATACTTAAATATTACATTTGTATGCCCATTACTTATGGGTCCAGTAAAATTGAGCAAGTAAAATGCTGAAAGAGGTAGAGATTGAAAAGCCACTTTTTGAGAGGCATCACAAAAGTACATTTTAGTACTTAGCATGCCAACATAAATTAGACTGATTGCACATGCAGCAACAGATAACTCAATATATCAAGGCGAGAAATCTCATTCAAATAAATTAACATATAGAAAAGCTAAAATAAAATGTTGCACATGTATTCAGAGTTGCCAGTCCTGACCATAGAGTAATCTTCAAAACATACCATCGTCCCAGGGCCCATGGGCATACCCAGGCCATAACGATCCATCAAAGGGGGCATACCATACATCCCACCTGAAAGAGGATACAAAAGGAAAGGGAAGACAATACACACGATTACCAATAGAAACAAATAGGCAATGCCAAAGAGAAAGACTAAGATTTCACGATTCACGTCATGCCCTTGAAATCATGAGAAATGAAACCATCTAATATAGAAGTCAAATATATGCCAGTGGCTATTCAAGGGAAAAGAGGCAAGTCAGGCATTAAAAGAAATTGAAAAGTTGTTCAAAGTATCAATTCTAGCTTACAATGATGCTTCCAATACTAGCACACCTACATCACTGACAATAAGAAGACGAATCGCAGTAATCCAATATATTTACAACAGAAAACAAAAGTGATGAAGTTATTAACAGTTTTCTTAGAACCTCACTTAGGCCATGTTTTCAAACCAAAATCTAATGAAAATTTCTCCACGAATGTTGTAAAATTTGAGGTGGATTAGAGTTTTACTAGATTTTGAGAGAGTATAATTTTATGAGAGTTGATGAAAAGGTAGAGAGGATTTGAGTGAATTTTTTATGTTTATTTATTTTTTTGATAAGTAAGACAATTTTATTAGAAAAAGCGAGACCAGTACAAGGTGCTATACCGAAAGCGCTTAGTACAAACACGCAACAAAGCTAAGGAAATCATCAAAGTCGACAAAAATGCCCCCTAAAACTGCATTAGCCCAACAAAACAAGGAGAACAACATAAGCCCTTTCAACTTCACAAGGGGCAAAGAAATATCTTCGAAGCATCTATTGTTCCGCTCCCGCCAAAGACACCACCAAACACACGATGGGATCATTCTCCAAATGGTCTTAGCAACAGGGTTAGAAAGCCTTCTATTCCAACTCCAAAGCACATGCAAGCACCGTCTCCGGCATCACCCAATGAAAATTCGTGATGCTAAGAACATGACTCCAAAGCCCACGCGCCAAGGAACAATGAAGAAGCGCATGGTTAACCGACTCTCCATCGCCTCGGCAAAGAAAGCACCACTCCGCCATGTAGACCCCTCTCCTCCGAAGATTATCAATCGTGAGAATTCTCCCGTGCATCGCCTCCCAAACAAAGAAGGAGACCCGCAATGGACATCGCGACCTCCACACCCCTCTCCAAGGAAGAGACACATTATTCCTCTCATCAAGAAACTGATACATGGACTTTACCGAAAAAACACCATTCGCTGAGCCAGACCAAGACAACTTATCATCCTCCCCTTGCCGGATTTTTTATGTTTATTGTAATGGAAAAAGATGACTTGATAGGAAGAGAGATTATTTTGAAGTTATTTTATTAATAGTTTTTCACCAAAATTTTGGTTTGCAAACATGACCTAAAATCTTTAGGAAAAGGGGGATTGTAAACTATCACAACAGAACAATATGTAGCATAAGATACCATTTCCCATCATAGATCCGCTTGAGTAAGGTGTTGGTCCCGATAAATGTAGAGGTCTGTACGGGCTGCCAGCAGAAAGGCGGCTGCCATAGTTGTAGTGGTATGCTGAACCCCCAGAATATGGTACATCATAAGGATGAATAGATGACCCGTTGAAAAGAGAAGATCCATAGGGTGGCACGCCCAAATACATTGAAGAGGGTGCACCAGAGCCTACGTAAGGAGCTGAGGATGAGTAACCCTGTGGAGTTTGCATAAGCTTGGCAGCAGATTTCTGGAAAGAGAGGCCATTAGATCCACAGTTTAGGGCCTTCATTAACGGAAAATAATTAAACACAATCCAGGAGAGAACAAAGTGACAAAAGTGAACAAAATCAACACACAGAGGAAACCCTGAAGCACTTCATAGCAACATAAACAAAAAAAAAAATCATAATGTGCCATCAACTATCATATACTCAAACGAAGGCTACGTGCATTACACTAAAAGAAAGAGGTTGCTTCCATCTCCATCCAAATAAACGCAAGTTTTACAAGTATAATCCTAAATAAACAGTAAAAGAATTATCAAATATAAGATAATGCACGCCCAAAAAAGAAATATTCCAAGACTATATCTTGCCACTTTCTGGAAAGACTACAACTAAGTTAATATCACCCATATCGCCAATCGTGATACATAAACAATCAAGAAACATGATAGCATATCTTGCAAAAAAAAATGCATACTAACATACGATCTCTCTGGATTGGACCTAATAAGTAAGCCTCTCAGCATATTATCAGTGATAGTAGTGACAATATCTAGCAAGCATTTATTATAAATAATATAGCGCAGCTTTAGTTTATATCTCACTGAGTTATGGTCGGCAGGCCTTGGTTGAGTGCAATTACGCATATTGCAAGTTGTCCTGAATGAAAAATTGACATTGCCACAGCTAGGGCAGGTCCAATCATCTTCCCTTCGACTACCTGAAAATGACACAGTAATGGATGAATCCCATCATCAATACCCCAATAAAAAAAAGAGAAATATCACCACCTAAACTAGATAATTAATGTTACTGGAGCCAATTTTCCCAAAAGAGCATGGGTAACATGACAGCGATAGCCATACCAATAAGAAAAATCATGAGACAGGAATGTATCTTGGCTGCTATTGGTGTTTATGCATAGCAAGCGTATGTATAGCAAAACTATCAGTCACAGTTAAGTATTCTCTCTTATGTGTAACACGCACACAAAATACACACACATGAGGCACTAAATCCATGGTCTCATCCTCCATCTTTTGTGTTTTGGAGGAGCAAACATAATTTGGCCCAAACACAAAACTAACGTTCTTTCAATAGAGCAGCCATAGTGCAAAGAGAACATAAACCAGAAAATTAAAACTCATTGCCACCAAGCACAATAATTATCAAATTCTTGCAATATACATTATAAACTTATGGTACCATAAATCTAACGATTTTTACATGGCATGGAACATCAGATACAGTTCCCAATCCAAATTCCTACAAACTTGAGCATCACTGGTGATAGGTGATCCGTAACATCCTAGCAACAAGCCATGCTTTTCAACATGAGCTTTGCACAATACTTGACATAGATCTATAGAGGAACCAATAAACCACATTTGGTAAAAGAATGGGAAACTGAAGTCTTCCGAATTCAACCACTTTCACACATTACTTACAAACCCTCAACTGTAATTGATATCTACAGCATAATTTTAAGCGTGAAAACAAACAAAGTACAATGGACGTATAATCATCATTGTTCCTTGAATGGTAACATCAGATGCATTAAGAAGATCACCAAACTTGATCAGCTGACTGACCAAGTTAAATAGAGAGGGGGGAGAGAAAGATAGGCCCACCATCAGTTCTAGCACGCTTAGCTGCTGAAGAATTTCTGCTATCAACCTGAAGCACCAATTGCAAAAAAGTTATTTAAGGTGCAGAAATTAACATGGTTTAGCACTCTGCAACCCTAAAATTGCACGATTCGGGTTGCACCAACCCAAGAACTTAGAATTCAACTTAGAGGCTTCAATCTTAATCTACCCCCTAAGGAAGCCACAAGCTCTACATTCTACATCGAATCCAATTCTCTGCAACCAAACACCGCCTACGACTACTATATCGTGCAAAATAATCCTACTTTTATTCTAGAGTTCATTACAAAAATTTGACAAAATAACCAACAGATTAAGCAACAGAAAAATACGATATAAACCTAATTTGCATTATCTTATCCATATGTTCCTCCTTTGCCCTGATACAAATTTGCAGGATCCGCTAGGGTTCATAAAAACCAGGAAACAGACAAATGGAATCACCTGAGACATGATGTCAAATAACTTTAGAGAGAAATACGAGATCTTGCTCTAGACTGTAACGCGAAAGAATTCGCCCTAGGAAGACGAAGGCGGTGGGCTAAAACAGCCTAAGAGAGACAAGCGTCGATGCTCGATTAGATGCTAGGGATTTTTTAGTGTACAATTACTTGGGTTTGAGCTCGCTACGTGACGCGCACCGTTTAGCGTGTTTAGTGGACGAACAGAAGTCGGTGGGTAATGAGTTTTATGGATGCTGAAGATTATTAATAATTGCAAATATATATATATATATATATATATATTAGACTGATATGCATTATATTTTAGTTATATATAATTACATTGATATGTACAAACTTGTAATTTTATTCTGTTTAGCTGTAGAGACAACTTGGCGCATCTAATTGATTCTTTTTTCTTTTTTGAATAATAGGGGCTCATCATAGTCATGGCCCAGGAATAAAGTATGATTTTCATGCCATGATCTTATATTGGTATAATAAATTCTATAATTATAACACCAACTTCATTAAAAATTACTATCTGGTATGGAAATAGTTGGTATTTAAATAAATTATTTATTTAGAAAAAAATATATAGAATAAAAGATAAGTTCTGTTACTGGCATGATAGGTTATGACAGTTGAATTCTTCGAAATGAACATATTTTTTTTTCTCAAAGGGATTGATAGATTATGGAATGGTATTTGGGTCCATATGACAATTCCAACACCTAATTCAAATGTGTACAGCGTAATATAGGGAACATGTGGGCAATTAATTCCAATAGACAATTAAGGTTAAATTTCAAGGGAAGGTTAGGATAAATTAATAATAAAAAAAAGTCTATATACTTTACACGACATCGTTCAAGAAAATTTTGTGGGTTATAAATCTAAATAGTGTTAGCACGTACAATATAATCAATTTTAAGGTTGCTAATCTTATTAACCAAGCTTTTCGGGCCAGTGGAATCGCCCTCTCATTTGGGCTATTTTTTGTTCCTTACATGCACCTGAAAATTGTTAAAATTCATCTCAGTGTGTCATCTCGTTGTGATACCTTCGTTTTGACTCGGGAGAAAACTGGTTGCTTTTCTGTGAGATCTATGTACTGGGAGATAGTCCAAAAACTAATCCCTGTTAATGGCCCGATGAGTGTGTCTTAGTGGAAAAAAATTGTGGTATCTCAAAGTACATGATAAATGAAAACAATTCTTTGGAAGCTGATTTGGGATGTCATACCGACTAAGGGTAATCGGAATTTGGAGGATGGGGTTTGTGTCCTATGTGGGGATGGTATTGAGACCATTCATCATCTTTTATTGGACTGGTTTGTGAGTTGTATTATTTGGAGTCAATCCCCTTTGGGCTTTGGATATTCTTGCTTTTCAGGATCAACCTCTTATTTTGTGGTTACAAAAAATTATTGATCCATCTCATATCTCTTATCTCTGTCGGTGGAGGATTTTCAGTTTATATGCCTTTGTTGCTTGTGGCCTTTTGGTTGGGCATATTCATTAAGTGGCCAGGGAACATTTGCTGGCCTGGAAACATAAAAGAGAGCAGAGGTCTATTACCTGTTGGTCTCCTCCTTCTATAGGCACAGTGAAGGTAAATTTTGATGTTGCAATGAGGGATTTGTTTGTTGTGGGTGGCTACAATCATTAAAGACTGTGAAGGAGTGGCAGTTGGAGTTGTTGTGCAGAAAATTTCAGTTGAAGATCTTGAGGATGGTGAGATTTGGGCTGCTCAGAGAGGGATGGTGGAAGCAAGAAGATGTGGCTTTCGAAAGATTGTGGTTGAAGGTGATTCCTCTCGGGCTATTGATGCTATTTGTTGTTTCCCGGGGATGAAGAATTGGAAGAGCTATGGGCGTATTGGTGATATGATTGATTGTCTTAGTTTTTGTTATTCTAGTAATTTTTGTTTTGTTAATCGAGGTGCCAATGAGGAAGCGCACCACCTTGCTCGATGAGCTGTCTCTAAGATTATGTCTGGAGGCTACCCCGATGTTCATGAGCACTTTCCTTTCCTTACTTGGATTTATGTTGGGACTGATCCCCCTAATTCATGTCTTGTTGGCTTTCAATAAAGGTAGGGGTAGTCTTTGATTAAAAAGAATAATAATCAATTTAATTGTTTTAGTCATTAAGCCCTTAGGGGGTTAAAACACACACACACACACACAAATGTTAAGGTTCAGGTTTTTGTCATTTGTCCTAGGGTGTACTAAGCATTTGAGGTATAATATATGACAATTTTAATACTTTAGATTGCAAATTATAAAATAAGTGGTAATTAAAGAGTATAAAATGCATTTTTCAGAAACATTAAAATAAGAGAAATATATTAAAAATTTTAAACGAAAAAATGTGTTGGAATTCGTGAATTCGTAAAAAGTATTAGTTAAAAAAAAGAGTCAAAAATTGTATGTCCCATTATAAACAGACGCTTAAACTTCTACAGTGAAAGATTAAAGGGCACAAAAGCATGGCTTTTGGGCAGGAGTGCCGGTTTAAAACCTGATCCTTTTTTAATGTCTTCCCGGGCTCAGAAGGCTCACTTCCGGGCAGAAAATGGGTTCTATCTGGACCACAAGAGTCCACTCTTTTGTTAAACAATGGCCCCAAGGCAACAGAAATGCTCTAATCAAGACCGCAGATCATACAAGCCACTACGTACCCACACGTGCTATCGACAGCATAACAGAGCATAGTAGCTACTCATAGCATCATACACTGCACCACACCCACACCCACAGACAAAAAGTTGAGAACTGTCAAACCATCAGAACCAATCGAAACACACGATAACCTCGATAATTTGTCAATAACGAGGGCAAACATTGAGAATTAAGATAAACGTCATAGCGAGTCAACGAAAACAACATAGCTGGAAATTAAGACAATGGAGCGGAAGACTGAAGTTCTACGGTAGGGAAAAACAACCGATACAAATTAAAGAGCTAGCTAGCAAGCATCACCGCCGGTGTTAGCTGGGTGGCCTTTCTCCTCATGAGTTAAAGATGGTGGCAGAGGCCAGCTGGTAATGCAAAGATAAAGATGGTTATAATAGCCACAGCCAACAGTCCAGCCAAATGAGGTCCAAGCTGCCTAGATCCAGTATTGGAGTTATTAGCTGTTTCAGAAGACGACGCGGGCGTCGCTGTACTAGTGGGAGTGGTTGTTGCTGCGGAAGCATTTGTGAAGATTGCAGCATCTGGGGAGGTAGGAGATAGTCCAAGTAGCCCTGTGCAGATAAAAACATTGAGCAACTCGGAGCGACTTACCTTTATGTATTTTAGAATATTCAAGTATATATATGTTTGCAAGTCTGTACAAGTGCGTGGCCGATACACCAGGAGCGAAAAGTCTTATATGAGTTGATCCTTAAATCATAAATGGCAAGTAACTATCGGGATTGCAGCTTAGAGACTAACTAGAGACTAACTTTCTTCCTTTTGCTTCAGGTAAATTTGCTTTTTAGTCTTTGGTTTTTAGTCCTTTTTAATTTTAATTTTAGTCCTTAACTTTCAACCTTCAAAATTTTAGTCTTTGAACTTTCATCTTTGTAAAATTTTCATCAGTCTGCCGTCAATTTTTTTAAAGCGGTCGACCGGAAATATATTTTGAAAGTGAGCGATCGACCCGTACAAATTTGACGGCAAACTGACGGAATGACTAAATTTTACAAAGATGAAAGTTCAATGAGTAAAATTTTGATCCTCTAAAATTCATGACTAAAAATGAAAAAGGGTTAATACTCAAGGACTAAAATCAAATTTCCCAATAATAAAGTGAAAGGAGTAACAACAAAAGCTCAAAGTTGGAGAGATTCAGAAGGAAGACAGGGTATTTACTTCCAAACTTAGACAAGAAGTTATTGCTATTACCGCAATTCACAAACCACCGAGAATATCTAGCAGATCACATAAGTGCAGCACTTACAATTGAGTGTGACCTCAAGGCCCTAACCACCTAATGTTAATGTACATTAATGAATGGCAAAGGAAGACATACGTACAGTGGTCAGACATTTAATTCATCTCCCAAGTAGATTGGACTAGACCTTTTTCCCATATCTAGAGACTATAGGGCCTTCAATTCTCGATAACTTTTTTTTTTTGCCCATCAATTTAAGTTATGATGCAGTCCGATGATCCGCAATCTGCCTCCAATTGGGAAAAGAAGGGCAACATTTCTTCAACCAAAATTTACTCCAGCTACTAGCATTTGAAAGTGCCCCACCAGAGAGAGTACCGGGTGATGGCTTTCTCCTCGAATCTCTCTCATCTCCTTTCCCTTCCCCGTCCCTTCACCCAGTTGTTCAGAATCCTTAGTTAGTGGTTTGCGATGGTTTTTTTCCGTAGTTTAGTGATTGAGGCGAAGACGTTCCATTTTTCGGTTAGCAAGTTGGGTCTCGTTTCGATTTCGGAGCTGAGTCGGAAGTCCCAGAGCTCCGTGCGTATAGGCAGATATGGGATGGTTTGGCTTGCCAATCTCTTTGGCAAACTGGTGGAGGGGCACGACGACAAAGATTTATCGGTGAAGTTCAACGAATCCTCACGGGCGTTTCTCGCCCAGAAATGTTCGAATGAGCATGGTAGATACGTTGTGATGGTGGAATATGGGGACAACCGGCAGAGGGGGGCGTTAAGGATCCCAGAGGGACGCTCGGGTTTTGGCTGGCAGGCCTTCGCTCAGACTTGTGAGGAGGTGCTTTCTGTCATTGGTGAGTGGCGTCGTTCAGGATGGGGGCATGCTGGGTAAGAGGTTAGGAAGGGCGTTTCTTTTGCCCAGCTGGTGAAGGGTGGCTCGCCGGAGTTGCAGAAGGCGGGTGTGGGGGAGTTTCGAAAGTTACCCGCTGGCAACGGTCACCTCGCAAGTCACGTGCATCCAATTCGAAATGAGGCTTTTGGGGGGACTGCAAAGACGGCTGGGTCAGCTGGACTCTGGGCGCATTTAATGCGTCTACGTGATGAGCTGGAAAACATTGTCACTCTCGTCGAGGAATCACGGAAGGCACCAAGGAGTTGTTTGGTATGTGGGTCTCGTGAGATGGGCTGGGGGCTTCCTTCAATTTCCTGTGAGCCAGGCCCTTCGATTTCAGTGCTTAAGCCTGCTGGAGTGAAGTGGGCTTCGGCCCAGGAACCAGATGGGCATGCTGGTGTGAAGCGGCCTGATGGGTGTGCAGCGTCGGGTGCTGGGCTGGCTGACCCGAGACCCATTCTTGAGGCTGCGTGTACCGCTAGCCCCGATTCCGTAGAGCCGTTCTCGGGTGCTGACCGGACCTCTTCGCCGGTGGACGACTTGCCTCCGGCGACGTTGTCTGTGGTGGTTGGGGTGGATTCCGGCCTCTCGCCGGCGCCGGAACAGTCAGAAGTAATTGAAGAGGTTTTTACCCGATTCTCTCCGGCCTTCCCATCGGAGCCATCAGCACGCCCAAGGCTTGTTACCGGCGACTTCGCCTGCGCCGGAATGGCCGACGATGGTCCTACCTCCGGCTCGAGCTGGTCAACACAGCCTGCCACTGCATCAGCCAAGCCATCGTCGAATCCACTCACCATCGTCGAATCTGTGGTGGTTGGGGTGGATTCCGGCCTCTCGCCGGCGCCGGAACAGTCAGAAGTAATTGAAGAGGTTTTTACCCGATTCTCTCCGGCCTTCCCATCGGAGCCATCAGCACGCCCAAGGCTTGTTACCGGCGACTTCGCCTGCGCCGGAATGGCCGACGATGGTCCTACCTCCGGCTCGAGCTAGTCAACACAGCCTGCCACTGCATCAGCCAAGCCATCGTCGAATCCACTCACCAGCATCGGGTCGCGAGGAGAAAAGGCACCCAGAGGGCTACTGCCTTCCAACGGGCCGGGAAACTCCAGCCCAAATGCAGGGTTCAAGCCCGAAACGGAAGGAACAGAGCCCAACCCACCTGCCTGCAACATAGCCTGCTGGGCTGAATTCACTGGCCCAACCATCACCCCAGGGCCTGGTGAAGCAGCACACATAGAGGTGGAGGCGAGTGTCAGGGGGTTGTCTAAGACCGGGTTGGGTGAGACTGTTTTAGAAATGGTGGTTGTGGAGCCCGGGGACATGGAAAAGATCGGTGAGTGCTCTGAGATCTTTCAAGGGGCTGTCGTTTGTGTTGACGATAGTGTTCCTGAGGCTTCAGAGACGGAGGTTTTGCCGCATAAAGCTTTGGGGGGAGAATCTCCGGCGTGGGTCTTGGACATGGTTTCCTCTGTGGGTGAGATGGTTGGGTTGTCTTGTGGAGGTCAAGAGGAAAAGATGAGGGAGCTATTTGCAGCATTGGAACGCGATCGGGCGCCGATACGGTCGAAATCATCGAGAAAATCAGGGGGGAGGATGATTAGGGAGTTGAAGGGTTTGAAATCTTCGGTTAATTATGAAGGGCCTTCTTCGACCGCTAGGAAGACTATGACCTTTGGAATGGATTGTTAGGGGTCTCGTTGGGGATATGGGTGGGTCTTGTGGGCTATTGGGAAACTTTGTAGGCTCGTGGGTTTTGTGGGTGGGTTTTGGTCTTGTGGGCTGTTGGGAAAGTTTATATGGGTGGGTCTTGTGGGTTATTGTTTTCTGGGAAAGTTTGTAGGCCCGTGGATTAGTTTCTTCAGTATTTTCTCTTGTACTGTTGATTCCGTTGTGTTTTGTTTTTTCCTCTTTCTAATAAAACTTGTCTTATTTATCAAAAAAAAATTCTCGATAACTTTAGTTGGGTTCTTTGTCAAACCTTTTTTCTCACTTGGTAGGGGGGTGGGCCAATGGAGCATTGAACAGTTAGGCTCGATCGATCATCTGATTCGGCTCATTTAATTGTGTCGAGTAGTGCTGTCTCCCACTCAACCTAGAAGAGTGGGAAAAGGTAAAGTGGTTCAGACCATTAACCATTTTTATTGCATGCAGAAGATCTACCAACAAGGGCAGTGCAATTTGCTTACAAGGATATCAATGCTTTTAAGACTTTAAGCAATAAGCAGGATGAGAAGTCTTCGTGGCATTGCAAGAGCCACTGCCCTCTTGATAAGCTGCCAACCAAACTCATACCGGCCCAAAGCAGGGTTTTTTGTTTTTGCACATGGCAAGGGTTTATTTTAAGTCGGTTACTGTTACTCTCCAAAGCTGCTAATTCTTTTATTTTTTGTCCTAGGCCTCCAAATTACTACTAATTACGGAAAGGGACAAATGGATTAAAACACGACCACGGGACTTACGAGGGATCGCGGTAGAACTGTAGAAGATGTGCCGTCTGATCATCTCATGTATCGATTTAAACCTTTTACCTATCACTAAAAAAACTGCAATCCCAGGAAATAGGAATCCCCTCTTCCCAAATCAAATAGAATTCTGAATTCCATAGGACCATATCTCATGCATAACCTCTCAGGTTCTCATCCATATGGTTCGTTCGTCCAATAAAACTCGAGAGACGACACAACTGAATGTGATAGTAAGGAGGGAAACTAGACTACGCAGATGAGGCATACATAACCTATCTATATCAATATTAAGTATTGCACAGCGAGAGAACGAGAGAGGGAGGGAGGGAGGGAGAGAAGTACTTACTGGGACAATTACTTATACTTGCGTTTTTCAAGCTGCATGCCGTTGGTAGCTGAAGCAGCCTTGCCTCCTGGATACCCAGACTCTTGATCTGCTCGCTACCATTGCGAGTCTGCAAAATAAAGAAACACAAACACTCCGGGTTTTTGTCCCTTATTTCCGAAATCGAAGTGCAGCAATCTTTCGTCGGCGTCGCCTCCTTCGCCGTCACGAAGTTCAGGCACTTCACCACCTTGTCAAATTCTTCGCTACACTTGCTTGCCAAATCTGCCGCACGAACCTTACAAACTAATCCGCAGAAGAACAAGACAAGGAAGAACAGGAAAAGGGTGGTGAGACGAGCTTTCATTTTGTCCTTACTCTTGGGGTCTACTTAGTACTTAGTGGTAGGTTTGAACAATGGAAAGTGAAAACCAGCTAGCTCTCCTATTATAACAAGGAGAATGATGTGAAAACTCAGGAAGCTGGACAGAGCTATGAATGAGGTGGATGCTCAGTGGAAGCAGAGTACAGCAGACGTTGTGATCGTATCTGGACTGACCACGTCAGTACCGTGGACTATTGGACGGTTGGGATAAAGGGTAGAGATGTCCAGTAAACCAGACAGTGTACGAGTGAAGATTTAAATGGAGGCCCATTGGGGCAGTTGGGCTATAATAAAGTGCCCATATATACAAAGCTAGTTTCCGGTTGTAACAAGGAGCCCTGTCATAAATGAGTTCAGCTTTAACCGACACGTGTTAAGCCACACGCCACGTGGCAGCTGTGATGCGTGCATGTATTCTCCAAAGTTCTGAGCGAGTAACCAGAAACGTAGAGACGTTCCGAATGATAAGCATCCAACGGAGGAGAAAATGAAGTCCTTTTTTCTGTGTGAATGCTAAGTAATAAAACAACATGGGCCGTGGCTTTCGTTTTATTCGCGACTAGCAAGTTAGTGAGACGTAAAAAAGGAAATGAAGCCCAGCGAACAAAAAAATAGTAAGAAACAGAGAAAATTGAAGGACCATTATGCTCTCTTTACCTGCTAGGAACAAAAAGCAAAGACTATATTCTGCGTAAAAGAACAGACTGTTAAGGAGATAGACGCTCGATACTCTTATTATAAGCCCAACTAATTAGTTTCTAAAATAGGCAAAGGGTGCCGGAGTATCAAATGACTTTCGCCTGATCAGGAGGCTAGTTATCTTTGATGGCTGACCACGTGTGTTATCAAGTGAACACAACACAAAGTCGGGCCGGTGTAGCGCAAGAGCCAGTCTGTGCTCGCCAAAAACCAGACGCGTTGCGTCAAGGAGCACATGCCATGAGTTCCGGCGTGCCTCAGAGATCCAATGCAGAGAGTATCGAGTCCCGTTCGAGGAGGCCGGGTAAGAAAAAAGTCCCTTGGGGCTGTGCTTACACTTCCTCCGGAAGTACTGGCTAAGCTGTGACCCCTTGATCCTCAAGTCCAACCAAGTTTCTGGTGCCGAAACAACCTTTGATTCTTTATGAGTCGCAAAGTCCCTTATGCCATCGATCTCCTTGCCTATAATTGTCATGTAGAAATTGCTTCTGAAGAAGGGGTAGCTCTCCCCAATCATCGTCATAGCATCCTTGTAGTTGGGCAGAAAAAGAACCAAGTAGTCCTCCTCTGATAGCCCACAATGCTTCAAGGATCGGTTCCTAGCTAGGATTTCCGGGATTGAAATAAAACTCCCCTGGAAAGAAGATTTCTTGTTGACGATACCAAGAAGTCTTGATGGGTGAAGTTGGGTCTTCTCGAGGTCAGAAAGGTTGCTATAGGTAGTACCCTTAGGGGATTTGCGTCTATCGTCGGGTAGGGTCTTTGAGGATTCCTCCTTAATCGAAAGATTATCCATTTCAACTTTGTTTTCACACACTTCCACAAGGCCATTGCAATATTGCGGGTACTTTGCAAGGACATACTGCTGCACATATTGCATCTCGCTTGGGGTTATTGGGCCTGACCATCTCAAGTCAATGCCATGCAGAGTGGAAAAGGCCTCGGCAACAAAGTGAGCAGGTATCACAGTTTGTGCTTTCTGTTTCCAAATCAAGTTCGGTCACATATTGCACTTAAATAGAAGAGCCATTATAAGACGACAATATTTTTAACATCAAAATTATAGAATTGCAAACGTTAAAAACTTGCCTTGATAACCATGCTGTTTGGTCTGCTAGTTTGAACAAGTGATTTGGGTGAACAAGCTGGAGGAGATTCTTCAAGTTCGTGTCCTACCACATCCTACTCATTAATGAAGTGGGAATCTCTAGATCAGAACACTTGCAACAATATTGACAAAGACAGAAATAAAAACGTTTTTAGGATTGGAAGATAAAATTAGTACCTTAATAGCCTCTTCATGAAGAACAACCTTTAGAACTTCTATCTTCCTTCCCATCATGCCTCTTCAGTTCGTAGGAGTTTGGCCAAACACTAGACCCAAACACTTCAAACCAGGAGACAGAGAAGAGAAGTGTAAGTGTAAGTGGCAAAGCCTTACGAACTATACGAACATTTTGTTTCCTTAATGGCTTAATAATGGAGTTCAATTGGAGTGTGGAAGGCACTAAAAAACTAGCAGACTGGTGACATGACAGCAAAGCCCCACAAGATGAGACCTTGTGATGTGTATCCTACCAATGATTAACACTGGTTGAGTAGAATAAAGTCTCACCAAAAAGAAAATAGATACAAACTGAAAAGAAATTACGCCACTGAAAGTGAGTTGAGTCATCGACTTTGAAACATACGAAGCCGCAGTGCTAGGCAATCATATTTATCACAGACTAGACAGAGTCATTGGTGGAGAGAACCTTTCAGTGGGGTTCAACTAATGATATAGGTTCCAATATTCTGAACTTCAAATTATTTTGACTGGGATATTACTGTTCCTAAGTAGACCAGATTTATCAGAAAACTATAGATGTACAAGGTATATATCTGCTTAAAATGCCTCTTGGCATGTCATTGACCACAATGATAGCAACTTATCTGGGCTAGACTCCCGACATAAACCAACCCAAGTTGCAGACAAAAAAATATATATATGGAAGCTACGAATGGCAACAAGACACTTACTGTTGTCATTGATGTATCTTGATGTTATGTTAGTCATCAAGATATGCTGCGGAGATGGTGACTCCTGGTCACTTGAGGAGGTCTCAAACAAAAGTTTTGAGAAAAAACAGAGCATAGGTTTGGCTTAGGTGGTAACAGGTGTAGGGAATAACACTTGAACGACAGGCAGTCGCTTTGTCCCGAGGGCTGGTCATGGAGTCAGTCTTGACTACCTAAACATAAGCTCATTTGCTTAAATAGATCCCAAACCTAACTATTAAGTATTAACAGCGTATGACTCATATAGACCCAGAAGCCAATTGGCTCTAGCCGATCTCTGGTCATGGTGCGTTTTGCGGGGATCATCCACTACAGTAAGTTCGAATGTTTGCATAGCCATTGAAGGCAAATGTGACAGGGCAAGCGAGTACGGCAGAGATCGTATGCTACGGTATGCATTTGAAAAGGTGATAGTGTAAAGCCCAAAAGACTATATAGATCCATGGAAGCTTCGTATTTCACTTGCCTGCGATTTGTCTAATTGTCTCACTTTTCATATTCTTAACTTGGAATTCCCAAAATGACATTTTATTTACTAATTATATCAGACTTCAGTTTATAATTTTAGCGTATTCATATTGTAAGGGATCATTGTGTTTGCTAAATTTTCTTGTTGTACACGCAGGGGCCGAAAGGACGCCCAGGCAATCAATGCCCCGCTAATTAATCTTAGGAGACGAACTATGCACTTGCAGAACAGAGGATTGACAGTGACGATTACTGTTTCTTATTTTTCAAGTGAAGGACGATTATTGTTTTCTTTTGAAATGTATGTTTTCGCAATGAACAGAGGATTGATAGTGAAGGTTAACTGTTATCTCTACCACTTCCTGTTTTCTTATGGTCACATGGCATAGCTGTTTGCCTGTTTGTTTCTCAAATTTAGACCCTAATAGAAGTTAATTGATTGCAATTGCAGCTGTTTAGAATTCTTTTGGACCACCATTGGTCTACACAATTTTATATTTGGCAGCATTCTCAAATATAGATTCCGCTAAGTTTTTTTTTTCTAAGCTATAGATTCCTCAAGTTAATTTAGAGTTCTTAGTTCCTTCGACTGATGGACTAATTAAGTCATAATTTCTTAGTTCATCGAATTATTAACTATTTACTTATTTTGGTGTGATTAACTTACCATGAATCAACTGATTTCTGCTGCTGGGTTGGCCTACCTACCGTCTACGTACGGTTTTGTATATCCCTCTTCTCCAGTCCACCCAGAGGTGAGAGGTCTCTCTACAATCCGCTTCATATAGTGTAGTGTAGCCACATGCCATCTCTCTAGATTTAAGAGTAACGTGAATGACAAAGAAATCGTGAAGAAAGGCACTAGATAAGTCTTTAATCACAACCTCGGCTAAATAAGATAGTATGGGTTAGAGCATACAAGGCTAACGTGGGAAGCAAAAAGAAAAGAAGCTGAAGGAGATGCAGCGAGGGCAATCACAAGCGATAGATAATTGGGGATCTATACAAAATTCACCCTACAAAAAGTACTTCATCCGTTCATCTCTCCTCATGGCATTGTATACAGCTTGCACCTGGAGTACAATAATTTCCAAGTTAACAAATACCAAGACGAGATAAATAATCACTATTGTGCCCAGGATTTCAAGTTATGCATATAGCTTTTTCTTCTGGAGATGAAAGATAATTCATTGCTATCCGGTTGCAAGTTAGAGAGAGAGAGCGAGAGAGGGAAACACACCTGCTCACTAGAAATGACTTGAATGGGTCCAATGTTTACAGATACGTATTTGCCTCTTGATGAAACTTTCTGCCTCACACGACCCTGTTCAAGTCAGGGAAACTGATGTCCATTAGACTACTGTTTATATATTATATTTTCTTCATCTGTTTCGTTCTCCATGAAAGTTCAGCCGTTGAAAACAAATTAGCAATAATAATTCGAAAATGATCTATATCATTATATCAATTTGCAATGGACAAACTAATTTCACAGAAAAGACAAAACCTGGAACTCGCTTACATTAGCTAAATTGATGCAAACTTTGGGAGTAAAACTGCTGTTTTATTGTAATCACTCTATGTTAAGGATCAAATTTCTGATCCTAGGGAGTGAATCTACAACCTTGAGACAAGGTTAAAGATGCTCCCCAAACAGGCCACTGCCCTAATCAATCATTGAACTTGCAACTAGTTAACTGATAAAATATTTATTGCCCATAAATTCGGCATAATTATAAACAAAGATTAAGCACATGACCCCTGTTCTTAACTACACCATGGAACAAAACTGTACAAGCGGGTTAAAGACAATTCATGGCAGCATGATTATTCAGACTGCAAGCTAGGTTCATTTCTACCCAGTTTGCAAGGTTGACCAATCCGGAAATCACCAGAGAGTCTTTTCCAATGTAATCTATGCTCTTCTCAGTCTTCCCCGTTAAAACCCTCCAACAGGATCAACATTCGTATGCTTGGCAGCTTTAGAGTCATGTCTGAAACATCTCGTACAACATATATCATAATAATTGACAATCCCTCCTCATCATAAATTGCACCTATTCCTAGTCCTTTCCATTGCATGTCTAGTCCTCCATTCATTAGCCAAATTATAAAGACATTTTGAAAATCGATACTCAGCGAAGTCACTTAATGACTGATGATTCCCTTGTCCACATTTCTGTATGTATGGCTGCAAATATGTGCTGCCTAGCTATTGTACATAGTCTCGAGGATACGTGTTGCTTAAATGCTATTATATCATCGTGGGAGCAGCATCCTATCAACTTTCTCCTTATAACAAGTTGCACCAGACAAACTAGATGCAGCCTTCTTAGAATGCCTCAGTTGTTGAGGCCGACCATCAACTCATCTCTACTAAGGAGACACCATTACTTTTGCTTTGATCTGACTCATGGTCATTTAAGCTCAATAAGATGACAGCCGCACTATCATTTAGATTTACACTAGCTTCCCTCTCAAATGTCAAGTTTAATAAAACCAAAACAATAAAATTTCAAACAATTCAATACCAAAGGAACACTGGTATAATGCTTGAAAGTAAACTGCAACACACTTGATGTAGTATTTAATACTGTGGTCTATTTTCTGCAGCTATTCTTACACTAGCAAATGCTCCATCAAAGAAGTCCATACAATCATGCACCAATCAAGAAAAAATCCTCAAAACGCTATTCCAAAACCTACCCCATCAATCATTAATTACTCCACTCAAGGTTTTTATAAGTCATGGAAGCGTATAACATTTCAACTTCTCTCTGGCGCATCCACAATAGTGCAAAGGAAGACCACGAAAGAATATATCACAAAGTCAACCTTCTCTTTGGAGTTTTTATTTCTTGTTATCAAGCCTGATCATTTTGTTTCCAGGCATGTGAGGTACATTAGACCATAAATACGAGTCTACCAAATTTTACAAGACACAATCAGCTTTTTTCTGATAGATGATTTAGCATTACATTTTGTTCCTCTATATATTTACTTCTTCCTAGAAAGATCTTAATCTGTAGAGGCAGAAGCACGGGACTCACTAGTACAACTCAAACATACCATGCTGATCCAGCATAATTTCATGCCATATTGGCACATTTTATTTTGTTCAGGGAAAACAGCCAGCTCGCTGCAAGTATTGTCCTGTGCCACCTAGATTCTTAACAAGCGCATATATTCAGTTTTATCAGAGATTCAATTATTGGGGAAAGATGCTTAGTTGCCTATTTTAATCTCCCTCTCACTGTCCTTCTACTCCATACTATTTAATTATCAATCTTATCATAGCTAGGACTTGAGCAAAACTCATCAGCAAAGATTTGGTACCCTCGACATTCTCCAGACAATATGAGATACAAATCTAAGAAGTATCCAGTAACTCAAAACCCTACAATTTGCTCTAATTCAAACCCTATAACAAAAATGTATTGAACAGAAAGTAGCGCAACATTTATAAGAACAAACTGATCACGCGAACCGCAAAATGCTTGCATTTGCTTAGACCCTTGAGGTTCATGTGCTAAGAGATTAATCAAATCAAAAACTTTCAAACACATTATAACTTTTTTTTTTTGATAAGTAAGATGAATATTATTAAAGGGAAAAAGAAAAGAGGCGAAATCAGTACAAAGATTGTACTGAAGTCACTCAAAGCATACAAATAAAGAAACTAAGAAAATCAAAATAGTCCAAAAAAACAACCCCCCAACAAAGCATTAGCCCAAAGGAAAAGAGAAAGAAACACATCGCCTGCAATCTCCTTAGCGATCTTATCCAAATCTTCGAAACACCTTCTATTCCGCTTCCTCCAAAGGCACCACCAAACACACGCTGGAATCATCCCCCAAATAACCTTGGCTGAAGGATCATTGAAATTCCTACCCCAAGAAGGTAGGACATCCTCCACCTTTTCATTATAACTAAAAAATGAGTTCAAAGAACAAACAAGTGAGATAACTACCTTGGGGATAGGTTGTTGAATTACAGATTCTACGGCAACAACCATAGCTTGCACAAAGTCCTCACCACCAGTTCCAATCGCCGTGAACCCTCTTACAGTTGGGTATGAGTTTACCTATTAAAAAAATGGTCAAAATAAATTTCACGACTATTACAAACATCACAAACAAAATAAAGCAAAGCAAAGCACTCTGTCGAAACCGAAAAATGCAATAGCTCTAGGCCACAATCGACTGCTTTTCTGTTTTAAAAAAAAAACCTCTTCTCAGCTGAAAAACAGTCTTTCCTACAAATTTAGAACTTGAATACAAGCACGTCCAAACTCGACGTGCATTAAACTTGTTCATGGTAACACGTCCAACAACAAACAAATTATCGTCTATGACTTCTATTTCCTTTTCTGAGTAAGTTCCTATATCATTTTCAACCCCAAGAAAGAGTCCAATAACCACTTGAGCTGGGTTCATACAATACCTTCTGATCCAAATCACGCCATTCATTGGTTGAATCGTCTGCTACGGTGCCACCAATGATCACATTCGTGGTTTGTCCAACTCTACCTTCCGCCTTAGACACCTCTGCATAGAATACCAACAGGAATTAACAATAATCCAAATTTTGCTTCAAGGAAAAAACACAAAAGAGAATTGTTAGGGGACGAACCTGAAATAGCTTTTAGAACAGCTTCTTGAGGCGGGCCCTGGTCGTCGGATGATGGAGGTTCGTTATGAGAACAATTGACTTGTGTTTGTTTCGACGTATGAAAATCTCGGGTCACAACGGTCCGGAATTTGCTGCGCAACCTGGGCATAGCAGACCCATGGGTCCTGAATGAAGGGTACGCAGAGGTCCGATTGGGACGAGCAGGTCGCCACGGCTCTGCTAACAAGGCGAAACGTAATGCTGTCCTGCAAGCCATTTCTGCTTCTCTTTTCTATTTGGAAGATTTTGTAGGCTCTTGTTGTGTTGAGTTAATTTCAGTTATCCCAAACCTCGCCTTGAATGTCCCCCACAAATTTCCCTCAAAAAGGCCAACACTTTCCCTTTTTTTTTCTTGGGATATGGACGCCGGCGATTCCAGGTGAAGGAGCTGGAGGTTTTTGAAGGAAATCTGGCAAATGTCTGAAGGACTAAGGAAGATCACGAAGATAATGTCAAGGGCTTTCTCGTCTTTCCGTCAAAACACTTTAGTGGCAATAAAGGGAGGTAGCGCACAAATCACTCTTCACATAAAATCGATATTAAATACCAGATCTAAAAGTTAAAAATATATTAGTATAAACTAATCTTTAATCTTATTTTTGAATTTAAATTAATAAATAATTTGTAATAATTGCTTAAGTGTTCAAGCTCGACAGGAGTGAGCCAAATTAAAATTTGAAATTCAAATGGGACTGATAGTTAATCTGTTAAAGTATACATAATTATTTTTTTGTAAAAAAATAATTTTATTTTAGTGATTCCTTCCATCCATTTAAAATTTCATTAGTTAATGATTTTGAATAAACAAACTAAAATAAATAGCTCTAATTTTCTTGAATTAAGTTATCAAATGTTCGTCTTTTATGAATCATATTAAAATATTATATATGTTTGTGTGTAATTATTTGTCCGTACGCAATTCAAGTATTAGATGATGTTCGGTTAGGTAGTTTTTTGAGAATTTTTAGGTGATGTTAACATTATTGGTATGCGTGCGGTAGTTATTTTTAGGTGAGGTTAAAAAATATGTTCGGTTTGTGCATTCTCAGGATTTAAAAAATCTTAAGAATACACAAATACCTAACAATTCCTTATATTATTTAAATTGTAATAGGTAATAATAATTTTTTTTTTTTTGAATAAAAAGGGGAAGGGGGCGTAGCAACCCTCTAACGTGACTCCGCTGCAGAATGTTGACTACGACCACTACCGTTTAAACGTAGGTAAACTGTAAACAAATGAGAAAGACTAATCTGCCTAGAGGAAAAGAATTGGAAGACGCTCAGGGGTAAAAAACTAGAGTCTTGAAACCGTAGGCCCTAAAACCTCTAAACTGAATTATCCGTTGATTCCGAGTAAATTAACCGGCGGAAAGGGTGCGGTGACATGTACGGATCTGAAAAGGCACCCGACGACTCTGACCGAACCGCTTTCAGGAAAGCCGAGAAGAAGTATAAGCTATACTACGATGACTCTTCCAAATCCTCCAAGAAGTGCCTACTCTATATCCATCTCGTTCTGCATTCTCTCATATTTTTGTGTTTCTTTTCTATCTGTGTTTGCAAGCTGTTTTCATACCTTTTCTGTGCATTTCTCTTAGGAAAAAGCGACCAAAAGAGGTGGATTTATCCGAGGTCCTCGATTTCAACTCCGTTCTAGAATCTTACAGCCAGAACGGTGACCTTTCGCCGGGAATCATCGCTCTTCAATGCGATTTCGATCGTCCCGTGTTCTGCTTGGAAAGACGTCCTGGTATCGGCTTCTTTCACTCTCTATTTTATTTTGGTAGTACTAGGAGTTGCAGCAACTTACTCTGGTGCATTTGGTGCTGACCGGATTGGACGTTTAGATAAATGAGCTGTATGTCCATGTCACAAGTAGGGAGCTTTGACCGCAGTGCTGGAATGCGTAGTAAAAAAAACCTTGTTGTTGCTTACTAGTTTCTTTAATTTGCACGGCGAGTTTCTTTTTTGCTCGCATAGCACAATCCGAAGCTTGCTAGGTGTTCGAGTTTCAACCAAATGACAGCCATTTTTTCCTTCCATTTGCAAGTTTCGTAATTTCACATTTATTTGAGTTGGTCTTCGCGAGTTAGTTTGTCATTGTAATTTCCTTCATTGCTTCTGAGTTAAGCAGTTTTTTTTTTCTCCAACTCTGTTGCGTACTGGAGTTCCTCTACGATTTCAATGGTTGGGAACTACTGTAAAGACAAGCCTCCATCCCCTCTTATAGGTAGCCTCTGTTATTCTTTTAAGCAGGGTTTTATTTCATTCCTGGAGCATTGGAAATAGAGGAACAATGCCAATGGATAAGGGAGAGCTTAACCACCTTCCCTCAACCTCCGAATAGAACAAATCACAATGCTTTCTATGGACCTATAAATCAGATTTTCATTGCTGCAAAAGAAAAGAGAGTGTTGGTTGAAGAAGTGAGTGTTCCCCCTCATTTGGAGTCTGAATGTAATCCTTCCATCAGCGACAGATATCTTAACAGATGGAAATTTTATGAAGAACATACAGTGTCTTTAAAAGGGAATAAATGCAAATCAATTTCAGCTTCTGTTCTTTTGCGGAAATTACGTTGGAGCACCCTTGGCTTGCAATTTGACTGGTCCAAGGTACATGCACCATACTTGATAAATGTATTGGTACATATCTTTTTTAGGCTGGGTAGATACCAATTTGAATTTGTTTGTACTTTGTTTGATGCATGGTCAATTACTTTGATCAATAGCGATCATAATGAGGGCTAAATGTTGTTACACCGTACTTTGGTATGGGGAATAATGTATCTATTATATCTAAAAGTATAATCGCTAGTGCATAAAGGCAGTAGCTCTGTTTTGTCCAGTTATGTCTAATACCAAAGTTAACCGTATGGTGCATAAGTAGCATATGAAAAGATATTCACTAAGTTCTATACATCTTTTAAAATGTAAGATGCAGATTTCACTATGAGATGCCCACTATGTCAAATGTTAAAAGTTTTACGATTGGTTATTCTCAGAACTACAATTTGAAGTGAGAGAAGAATATTTTTGCTAGGGAATGCATAAAGTTAAGCTCATACATCTTAAAAGTGACATAGGAAAATAAGGATTTTGTGGAGGACATATTTTGGTAGACTAAGAAGTTTTCATTTGCTCATAGCTATATATACTCATGATGCAGCGGAACTATGATGAATCCCTTCCACATAACAAGATCCCAGATTCACTCTGTCAACTGGCTAAAAGAATGGCAGCACCTGCAATGCCAAAGGGGGAACAATTCCGGCCTGAAGCCGCAATAGTGAACTACTTTGGGATAGGTACTCTTAATACAAAAACGTGTATCGTGACTGATTTAAACTGATTGTATTATGTTTTGAATGGTGACTTTTATCTTGTCTATGGGTTTCAAACAATAAATCATTTTCCACCTTTTCTTTGGGGTTCCAGGGGATGCACTAGGGGGACACCTTGATGACATGGAAGCAGATTGGAGTAAACCTGTAGTAAGCATAAGGTATCTTTCTATTCCTCGTTTTTTTGGTGCTCGTTTCTTTAAAATGCAAAAGAAAGGAGACTACAACACATTAGGACCTGATTTCTGTCATCTATTTCCTCAGTTTGGGCTGCAAAGCCGTTTTCCTTTTGGGAGGAAAGTCTAGAGACGATCCTCCATTAGCAATGTTCCTTCGGAGTGGTGATATTGTTCTTATGGCTGGAGAGGCAAGGGAATGTTTTCATGGTAAGTGTAGACTTCAGCTAATATACTCTTATTTCGGAGCAGATGATATTTGTTTCGTTTTTGCATTTTAAATGCTTAATTTTTTGTAGTTTACCTTCAGTAGAGTCTATACTTTTTGGGGGATGGTAAACTAGTTTAGGAGTGCACTCGCAGTTTAGTTGATGTAAACAATCAGAGTTGATCCTTATGAAGACGTATGTTACACTAGTTCAACCAATGCTGCCTCTGTTGACTAAGGGTATCAATTGAGTTTGAACTTAGTAGATGATGATAAGGTAAACGGTATTTTTACATCTGTTAGGATATAATTTCATGACTTAAAAACATTTCCTAATTAGTGTAAAAAGAATCCTTTTAAGTGGACCACATTTTCAAAAGAACTATTGTGAGATGTAGAAGCCTTGAATGAATCTGTTCACGACTGACAAGAATTTGGTTATCCCAGCACTTCGCAGTCAGGTCCAAAGATTAAGATTAAATATGGCTTTGTTATTCCTCAATTACTTCAACTTTAAAAACTGACTACTACTTTTCAGTTTGTTTATTTTTGATAAGTTACACGCCCACTCTCAATGGATTTTTTAGTCTAACACCTAACCTTACAACCGCACGTTATCCGGGAGGACTTGATCATCCAAGTGCCTTGAAAATCCTGTTTCAAAATGTTTACTAATTCAAAATGTCTACTTGAGAATTTACTTCCAGAAATTTTCTTTTTAATTGCGTCAATAGAAAATCTGCTTCTGTTTCTGTGGCCACAGGCGTGCCCCGGATCTTCACAGACAAGGAACATGCTGAAATCACCCCCATTGAGATGAAGTTTTCACATGAAGATGACCTTTGTTTCTTAGAGTATGTAAGAACTTCAAGAATAAACATAAACATTAGACAAGTCTTTTGAGTTTGTTTTCCATTATCCTCCAAGTTTTGTTCTTAGAAATAATGAAGTTTTAGCGGGACAACCGACACTTGAGAATATTTGGGGACGTTGAGTATGCTGATCCAGTTTTGGACTCAATTTTGCCCGACATGTTCCAAACTGTTGGCACCACATGAACTATGAATAAGAAGAAATGGGTTAGCTAAGACAAAAGAAAGAAAGAAGAAATGGGTTAGAAGTCGTCATGAATACAAAATAGCTGCCAGGATTCGACAGAGCTTATGTACTGAGATGTGACAATTTTACTTGCCTTTTCTGGGGCTTTGATCATTATATACTAATCTGACCAAACTTTCTCGATGCCGTAGCATTGTTTACAAACCCACATTACTCAGAACTTTGGGTAACTCAACAAGTACTAATGTGAACATTTTGCTCTCAACCTGTGGAGTAATTTGAGGTAGTTCTTATATACTGTCCAACTTCATGGTTGATTTGCAGCTGGAAAGGGACTGAAAAATGAGACCCATTTTATAAAGCTGTTTCCTACTTGCCCTTCCAACATTCAAGCCGCTTAGAACCAACTTCTCTAAGAGTTATTTGAAGCATCCCTTGACAAACTTTCCTTCCCCAGATGTTAAAAGGAATGTTGCTTAGACAGTTGCAATTAAAGAGAGAAAATTTAGCTTAATAGCTCTGCTAGCACCGAAATAAGTTGCTCTTACATGCTTTCTCAGTTGGCAGTCAAAAGGAACTGTGGAGAGTGGGTCGGACCAGAACCTTAATCTGGCGCCTTAGACCAACTCGGCCATCTCCACACGGCTGAGTCGGAGGGGTACTAGACTTTAACAACATATTTTTTTACCAGTCCCTGTTATATGTGCTTCTGGCAACAGGCTGCTTTTCAAACCAGCTATATCAGGAAATTGTTCTAATCACAGGTTATATCTAATAAGAAAGCATTTGAACCTACAAGTAATTGGTCTTTAAAGAACAAGTAGCATCCCCTTTCAAGGACATGTCTTGGTCGTTTTTGCACTCCTTACAAGCCCTTCTGGGGAACTTAAAAAAGAATTGCTCTGGACGCCCTTTTCCACGCGACGCGCCGTATGACTTTGTTTAGTCAGGGTGGTGGGGGAACAAAGCAAATGAATTGCTCTGGAAAATCCAGTATTCTTGGGTAGTTGGTGGAATTGGTAGATTAATTCAAAATTTTTGTTTGTAGTGATGGCCGCGTCAAATAATAATAATTTTTTGTCAAATTAAATGCACTAATTACTGTGTCACTCGCAGCCAATGTCAAAACTGGTCAATTTTGGATGGAACATAGCTACGAATATCTTGGAAAAGGTAAGAAAAGAAAGTGCTGGGGAAAGTGGTCAACAAATGAAATGGGTACTTAACAAATGAGACACCACTAGACGATGATTTTTCCATGACCGTGATGATGAGGTTTTCTGTTCAACATATTGAACAAAAACTCCCACACTCCAACATTAGCATGTGAAAGACAGGACGTTGATGACACGAAGTGAACGATGTTACGCACAGTGGTTGCGTAAACGCTTTGCATTTCATGCGGACGGCATAGACAAGATGAGTAAATACTCTTCTTTTATCTGAAGACTGAATGAAATGATAAACGACATAGATTTTTTGATCAGAAGGCTGATACGACAAACGTATTTGATTGAATGGCGTAAACAGCGTGCACAATAGAGAATTGGACTGCGTTGGTACCGGACCAGCCAGGTATTGCGGAGGAGCCGGATCCGTTGGTACTATCACGAGCAAGATGGACGGCATAGTTTGATTTGATGGACGGTGTAGTTTGATTTGACTTTATATATATATATATATATATATCTCTTATGTTTAGAAACTTTCTTTAACTTTTGACTCATCTACGGAAATTTTGTCGTAGCTATCATCATGAACAGTAATTCAGGCTAGAAAAGTGAATAGAGAGATAATTTTTTATATTTTTATAGTGAAAAGTAGTGATTTGATAAAAAAATAGATTATATTATAATATTTTATTGTGTTAAAATTTTAAAATACGTAAAATTTAACAAAACAAACCGAGCGTAAATCTTGCACATATAAGGATAACTTCATTATGTTAGTCTAAACTATAAAATTGGTCATATTAAGTCTTCTAATTATCAAAATTTATCAATATATACCCTCAAATAAGATATATAATCATCAATATTGGCCGTGTGTTATCAAATGGAGTATTTGTCTATTTGATAAGATTTTGATAGACAAATATTATTTTAAGGCGCATATTTATATTGAGCTCATGGTTACGGAGGGCACAAGATGGTTTTTCCCAGATGGTAAATTCTTGAGACTCCCGCAACTGCACCAAAGATTAAATATCGGCCGTCTGATTAAAAAGCCATACAATACAACAAAAAGCAACCCGTGTGAATAAAAACATTTAAAACAAACCCACTGAGAATCAGGGATTTCTAATTGTACAAGCAAAGACCCAATCATCATCGCCGCTGAAAGTAGAGTCGTGGACAAAACCCCCGGGAATTGAACCGAGAAAATAATCCTCACTCTCTTCGCTAAACGCCAAAGATCTCCAGCTTCTTAAAGCCACCAAGTAAACACGCGACGACGTGTTCGATCCTATTACCACTCTGTCAAAAAGAAAATAAATTAGAATTATAATACAGTGCCCCAAAAAATCTCTCGGCTCCGTCCCTCTACGCTTCACCACCTCTCGCATTTTCTGTGTTATTTGTCCGACAAATCGAGTATGGGTCCGATCGTGTTGACTCAGCTGGCGACGGGACTGAGCGTCTTGGCGGGAGCGGTTCTGGTAAAGTCGGTGATGGAGCAGAACCCCATGGCCGGTCCGTTCCCGCGGTGCCCCTGTTGCAACGGAACGGGCCGGGTCTCGTGCCTCTGCTCCCGCTGGTCCGACGGCGATTCAGGGTGCCGGTCATGTGCGGGGTCGGGTCGCATGCCGTGTAGAAGTTGTGGCGGAACCGGTACGGGACGGCCTTTGCCGGCCCAAATTTCCGTACGGCCTCCGAACCCTCCGTCTTAACCCGCTTTGTACTCGAATTCGTTCGAATTCTGTAAACTAGTATTACAGTGTCAGTCTCTCAAATGTTTCTAGTTTTCCTCTTCTTTTTAAATCCAATTATGTGGTATAAATTCCATGATACTTGAGAGAGAGAGAGATGGGAATTTATCAAGTGGTAATTGTATTGACCTTACAGTGCTGGAATTCTTATAAAATGGGATGAGTATATATGAAATTTCTGTGTAGCAATTGACAAATTTCTTGCTTTATGAAGATGGGTTTCACTAGACAAGTTATTTGCATTTGAAATCACCATTTGTTTCTGGTTGATATAGTGCTGGAAAGAAGAGCTGCTTAGTTAGTATATGAAATATTGACGTTCCTATGAACTGGGATTCCTAGCCCTTTTTTTTTCCTGGTTAGAATTCCAAAATAAAACTGAAAATGGAAAATGGGTTTCTTCTTTCCAAATTCAGTTTGGTCAGTCACAGGACCTTTCTCTTTTTATCTGTACTGTGACCTGTCGTTAATCGTCCCACTGTTTGCTCTCAGAAAGAAGGGGAGGACGAAGAAGTCCAGTTGCATGAAAAACAGAGCAAATTACTGCTAGTACTTTATTTACCACCGCTATGTAGAAAGAAAATGTTTACTTTTACTCTGTTTTTTTTTTAAATCAAATTCAATTAAAAAAATTGGAACCAGGACTAAAGATTTGAAAAACACCTTTAAAAGATCCTAATCCGTGACTGTATCGGGTGACTGGTGTTGACGACTTTCGGTTGGATTCATGTGTAGATGAACCTGGGACCCTTGTTTGGTTTAGGCTTCATAATTTTGTTGGTAGGCATTTCTATTCACCCAGCACCTCATGTTGGCACCCCAAATATTACTTTGGCTCAAATGTCAGCATCTATCTATAAATATTCCTCTATTTAACAGTTAGATCTTCGATCGAGAGTAAATTGTAAAGAAGGATAGATTGAGGGAGTCAAATATCAAGACTTTTAATTTTGAGATCAAATTGTCTACAATTCCTCGATTTTAAAAGAACCTTAGATCTTCATTTGAGAGTAAAGTGTAAAGAAAATGATAGTTTAGAGGAAAAAAATTATCTATAATTCCTAGATTTTAAAAGTTAAATCTTCACTCGGGAATAAATTATAAAGAAGTGATAGTTTGAGATAGTCCACTATCAAAAAGGAAAGTTTCTGGTCTGGTTATCAAGACAGTAAAAAGATAAAAAAGGAAGGAAAGTGGGCGAACTAATAATCTACATATGCAATTATTGTAACGCTTAATTTGACTTCTGTACTTCTTTTCTCCAAGACTCCAATAAAGAGCTTGGATTGGTTCGTACCTTCTGAGGGGCCTTTCACACTGAAACAAATCGGTCGAAGATTTCTCAACATTGTTGATATATAAGGCGTGTTTGAATGCAAGTCTTCTTGTTTGGAAGGAAGGGTATAATGTTCGTGCAACCGGAACTTAATGTTGGAGTTTAGTCTCGAGCCTTTAGAGCCTTTTGATACAATTTTCTTATGAAGTGAAAGGTTGTCTGAGTTTTGGCGCAAGGGGAAGTATAGTAGACATACGATATGTATCATCTTAAAAGAAAGTTCTATCCCTTCTCTCTAGACTTTTTTGGTTTCCTTTTCTCACCAGTCACCCGACGACGGCAGGATTGAGCTTGTATTCTCTCTGGTGCTCTCATAGAAGGTTTCCAACTTTCCAGTGGTACTCTTCCGGCAAAGGAAACTACCACTTGTTGCAGCTGATAAAAATAGTTATTCGGCCATTGGGACCTTTGGTTGGTTGATGGATATTGAGATCCAGTTATAGTTTGTGGGTCTCTTAACCTATTCAGTATTTGTGGGCCTTAGGGCCAAGTTGATGTTTGTACTGGGCTTTATGCCCCTTTAATTGCTGTAGTCAACCTATTGGGGCCTCTATTGTGTAGCAGTAGCACCAGTTCCAGTTGCAGTGTCCCATTTCCTTAATGAAAGTTATGCAATTGCCTAAAGAAAAAGGATATCTATCATCTTAACCCTCATTTAGGTTAGATAATTCAATCCAGTTTGATTACTATCCGAACAATTACATCAATTGCATCCTAATATAGAACAAGCATTTGTACATTGCATGGGCGTTCTGTAGAAGAGAGATACAAAGACAATAATACACCCACTGATATTAACATTCCTTCTTAAAACACATCTTTTAACCCGTCTTCTTAAGAGAAAATGTGCACCCGTTGTCTCTCCCAGTACTCTCGCAATGATAGACAGCTTTCTTACTCACTTTGGGGAGAAAGCCTGCAGTAAATCACGCAAATGATCAGCACAAGTAACGAAAACTATTTTATACTGATCTGCACTTGTTCAGGAATGCACTTACAGAAAAAACGGTGGCATGACCAGGATCAGCAAGGTGGGCAAACAGGTTGTCAATGGGGCCTGTGCCGGTGTATATGTGTTGGAACCATGCACCCATGACAGCCAACATTGCCAACCTCCCGTTTTTGATCTCTTTTGTCCTCAACTCCTTGATCTTATCAGGAGAACCACTTCCCCATCCAAGGGGGTCGAACCAGAACCCTCCTGGATATCCAACGTCTGTCCCTGTGAGCTTGTTGTTGGGGAAGATTGGATCTGTGTTTACGGACCCTGGCTTGAGGATGTCTGCCCACCTCCTTCCCTCAGCCCAGCCGATTAAGATGAGCTCGATGACGAAAAGGGTGGTTGTGTCAGTGAAGTATTCCTGCTCCCCAGCAGTATACCATGATGGGGTGTTCAGGATGCCAATTTTTGTTAGGAACTCTGGGATGAAAATACCCGCAGCGCCTAACATGGCCCATCTGCAGTGCACAAGTTCTGCTTGTACGTTCCATCTGAGGCTCTCAGGATCAGACGCTGTTAAAGAACAGACATTGCCGCATTTAATAAAAACCAAAACGAAAGGAAATGTGTTCTGATGGGGGTTAAGATTGCCTCCTAAGATGGGATTTTCGGAGTGTCTCAAGGGACGAACTGCGCTTCATCTAAAAAAATCTAACGGTCTCTATTAATACACGTCATTTAATAAATAATATGACTTACACAAATATACTCAGACTAGCCTCGACTCATTAAGTGACGTCGGATTCTTTCCTAAAGATGCAGAGTATATTTTAAAGAATATAATTCAAATAATATTATCTATCTCTTAACTCTCAACAACTCACTTATTACAAAGAGGATCCAAACATAAATTTTAAATTTCAGTTATGCTACAAGCATATCATAATAAATTATAGAAGAATCCCCAAGTCAAACATGATTCGAAGTCCCTTTCTCATTTTTCGTCTCCTGAACATGGGGATATACTATGAGTAGAACTTACAAAGGCCCAGAGGGTCAAAACCGAAGTCTCCAGGGAGGCTGCCGTCAAGCCATGGAGGAGGGGTGCTGCCTGGGAACCATAGAGGCCTATCAGGGTCAGCCAGGGCGGCACACACCGAAAATGATCGTGTTCTGCTGGGTGCTGCATAGTTTCTCACTCTCAGTTTCCTCCCACCAAGGAAAGAAGCTTTGGTTGCACCCACAATAGACCCTGTTTTTTGGGAACTGCAATATACATAGCACTTGCACAGTTAATTAATTATAGACGCATTTTCCTGGTTTTGGCAGTGTGTGTCGAAGTTCATCATAAGTGTAGCCATTACATTCAGCATGCCCCAGTGAGCATTTCCAATAGCCAACTAGTAAAGCATCGATTCTTTTTTGTTTTCTCAAATGGTGCTGCGTTAGAAAAAAAAAAAGGGAACTTGCCTGGGGGAAGCTATGGCCACAGCGGCAATGGCAGAGGAAGCCCAAGCAGAAGCCATTTGAACGGGTTGGTACTGCTGCGTCTGATCGGCGTATGGGAGGCAAATAGGTACAAATCTGTTAAAAGTAAGCAGGGGCTTATCTTAAAGGATAGGAGAGTGAAGGTGCAATTGGATGCTGGGTTGCCATGTGGCACGCAGAATCTGGCATCGATCCCCTCCACCTCAAGTTCTTAGGCTTAGCTGAAATAATCAGAACTTGGTGAGCCCACACAGCTGGTATATCAGAGAATCGGTAGCTCTGGTGTGCGAACATGTCACACCGCGGGCCCAGGGGATCCTTATTTATCCATCCACGCCATTGTCCACTACAGTACTCTTCCAGAGACGAGTCCGCATGCACGTACGAGTTGAAATGTGAGGCTCAATTTGGTGTGCTCCTTTTAAGTTCGAGTGATTCATAGCCCAGTAAAGCAAGTCGCTCGTTTTTATTGGACCTTATGGCCCAACAAAGCTTTATGAGAGTGGGGTAAGAGTAAGGTACAAGATCGTTTTGGTTCTGACAATGGGACGATCATAGCCATTCAATTGAATTGGGTTGGACCTAGCCCATCTATTTCAGCACGGGTCAGATTCTCTCTCCCAATAGTTACAAGAATCTTAAGTCAACTTTGCATATATCGAAGATATTGTTATCGATTGATTAAGTTATCGATTTATTATTATTAAATAGAGTGTGCAAAACATCTAATATAAATAGTCAAAGTAGATATTTTATAGTGTAAATTATCTAATATTAATAGATGAAGGCTGCAACGTGTCAAACCTTTAATAATTAGCGGGTGAAAAAATAGATTTACCTTTAAAATAATTACGGATAATATTTCGTATCTAAAAGATATTCTAGTATCACACAAGGTAAGGTATATTGTAAAAAATACTTTCTGACAAACCAACCTACAAATTCTACTTAGCTAGAATCTCCTTGAGAAATAACAAATAGAAGTCCAGTAGTCCACAAGTGAGAATAACGTGCAAGTAATAAGAGT
Organism: Myrica gale; assembly: GCA_963930655.1. Taxonomy (NCBI): domain Eukaryota; kingdom Viridiplantae; phylum Streptophyta; class Magnoliopsida; order Fagales; family Myricaceae; genus Myrica; species Myrica gale. The sequence goes on along the minus strand of OZ005606.1, from coordinate 5,522,287 downwards.
ACTTGACAAGCAATATTCTTTTATGTTATCACTATGAAGTAAATATAAGGCGAGGCCCACAGACAATACACATTCTTATCTTCTTCACTCAACTTGCTCTCCCACTTTTGTTCTTCCACTTTAGTTAAGGGGAAAACAAATGACCAAGGACGATTAGTCTACGTTGAATTAGATGGTCACGACTAATTAAACAGAGACATTTAAAAGTTTGTACGTCGGCAAGAGCAATTGGGTCTTTTTTTCCTTAGTGCTCTAACCTACCTTCCGGATTATCCGATTTATATATGTCCGGGCAGTGGCGCCATTGCTTTCTAAAATTTTGAAAATGTCATTCGAACTGGAAAACCAGAGATTAATTGCCACGAGGAGTTTTAAAGATTTCTCCAAAGTTACCCAACAAGCAGTATAATATTTGGGAGAGGCATTTGCTGCCCCTGTTGTGGGATTCTACAAATATATATACTGCTTTCCCATTTCGTTTTAGGGCCGGATCTAATTCATGTAATTGGGATTCATCCAAAAAGAGGATCTGATATGCCTACTTATGTACCATCAGCAGCTAGCCTCCAATTTTAAGCACATGAGACTTCGGACGCCCACATGATTCAGTGGTCATATACACATGTAGTTAGGTGTTGGGTTCCGATTAGACAAAATCATCCCCACAGATTACCCAGTAAAGCACCGACCAAGAGATTTAGTATGGTGCAATCTAAGCCTTTTAAGGAAGCAAATGGTTGCTAGCTAGCAATCATAAGTACTGTAACGTAATTAATGAATGTTTGAAGTCTACCAACAACATCAACACATTTTTTATAGGATTTAGCAACCTTAGAAAGAGAGCGTTCTCTAACATGTTCTCCTTTTTCCTAAATTTCTTTGGATTCCTTATCACACTTTTGCATGCAACCATGTGCTTGCTATTAGTGCTGCAATTGAGCCTTAAAAGAAATTATGGTGTAAACTGTTCTAATTATGTGGTCTGAAAATGATAGCATACATTTCCACCGTTGGGTCTCTATCAGTCTCTCTCTCTCTACCCCTCTTTCTCCCAAATGGGTTCTATAATTCATTACACATTTCCAGTACTGTTGGGTCCTTTTCATTCTTCCTTAGTTGCGAAGTCAACAAGCGAAGATGCAGTCCGTGGCATCATTAGCTTGTGTTGGAGAAAGAACAGCACTCCTTGTGGGTTTTGTTCTGAAAGTCCTAAGTAAGGCCATATTTGGTGGTTATAATGACTAGTACAACTCTGCGGCCAAACCTCTAAAGCTAGGATTATTGTGTCGGACTCTTCCTTTCTCGGCCCCAAGAATTATCATGCTGTTCCTCAGTTTATCTTCCCACCACCCATTATATGCTCACATGCGGGTGGGGTTATATTGCTCATGAATTAGGGTTTGAAAATGCAATTGAAAGGGAAAATCCAATGCAAATAATGACCCAATCTTCAGTTGGGGATCAGTACTCCATAACCAGAATTGGAACCAGAGGGACAGTTGGAATTATAATCTTCACTTTGTGGGTGCAATTTCTTCTGGCCCTCATTAGACATCACCATCATTTAAAGTGACAAAAGGGTTATCATCCGGGTCTGCAGGGCTTTTATTGCCGTACGTATTTGTTCCCACTTAACCCTTTCATCTTACGGGAATTAGGTTTCTATTAAAACTTTGTGTATATAATATGAATATACAAACGAAACGTATCTCATTTCCTTTGGGCCGGGCAGTTTTTCTACGAGATCTCAAGGTTTTTCTCCGGAAATTATAGTCTGTCTTTAATTGAATTGAAAGTAGATATCGTCTCCTAGCTAGCCTAACTGAAAGAACATGATTACTAGGTGATTTTTTCAAGCTTTACTTTGGGTGCTGGTGCTATGCCTTCTAATATCTTGGAGTTCATTGAACTCCTTTCTGTAACTTTTTATTGTGTATGAGTAACTCCTTCAACTATTTTTTTCTTTCTGTACTTTTCAGTCATCATTTCAGGACGTTTCAGATAATGTCAACCTACCTAGCTATGTTGTCAATACGCATCCAGTGTTTCATGATGAGTCCTGTATCGAAATCGGTGGTTGGGGAGGGGGTTGTTCGTTTTCGTACGTTCTCTGTATGCTACTACCAAAAACAAAGCCAAAAAAAGAGAGATTTTGATCCGCACTCGCCAAACTAAGTGAATACAAGAGGCCGATAATTGTGTAGAAGATCAGTGGAAAGTAGTAAACCATCTTCTTCTTAATTACTTGGGGGCTTAGTAACTAACTACTTCAGAAAATAGAAGCACAATATTCTGAATTTACATGATTACTAACTACAAGCCATATGAAGCGTGATATATTTGAAGGGAAAGAATTTTTCTCCGCACGAAAAATGTCGAGGGAAAGAACTTAGTTCGTTCTAACGTAGTATTGATTTAGTGAAAGGGGTAGGATCAAGGGTACGTAACCGCGCGCCTTGGCATGCTAGCTCCAGCAGAAAACGAGGCTGTTGGATGCTTCGGACTCTTAAAGTTGGAATTGAAGTAATGAAATTTAGGTCCAAATATATATACACCTAAATTTCCTTCGTCATTATCATTAGAGGTAAATATCTTTGGAGGTGACGGAAGTTTATTTTAAAGTCAACTTCAAACTGCATCATTTAGCAGAACTTCTCATGCCTCGAAGAGGTTGAAACATACGTCATGACTTTTAGCAGCTAACTAATACAAACGTTGTGGTTAGCAGCTAATGAAGTCAAACCCTTGATTTTAATCACGAATTAATTATCACGGGATTGAATACGGCATGATATTCGAAAGCCCTCTGACTAGAATCATTTACTTATCTTGCAGCCCTAAACAATAGATATGCTGCATTTAAAAACAATTAGTGTTTACTTCATGTTTAATTAGAGTTGTCTTAGTTTGCCTTGTATACCTAAAGACTGAATACTGCACTGTGCGGAGGGAACAATGGAAGATGGTAGTATAATCCTCAACCAACATTCAGATGTCTGGGAATTTGTCTCATGATGTGATATCTTTTCTATGAATTCTCTCCATAGTTTGCATACCGATTCTAGGCACCCAAACAGGGGTTATATGTTATACTAGTCTAGTTATTGTACTCTCTATCAGAAAATATAATTCAAATAATAAAATATTTCACTTCCTATCAGATTTAGTTTTTGATTCACACTCATCTCAAAAGCTTAAGCTGATAAGAAGAGAAAGATTTTATCATTTGAATTATATTTTCTAACATTCTCCTTCACGTGTGGGCCGAACTCTCCTTTAATTAGGAGACCTAACACGTGTAATATTTAATTGAAATTGGGTTAAAGTGCAGAGTCAGGTCTCGAACTTAGGACGACCTTAACTCTGATACCATGTTAATCTACCAGTCATTACAAAAACTTAAGCTGACAGGAAGAAAAATATTTTATTATTTGAATTATATTCTCTAACACTCTATGTGCAAGGACGAAATAATAATTTCTCAGCGACATTTGAGGCTATAAAATATCAAGCTATTTCATATATAAACAAAAACATAAGCCATGGAATCAAAATATTCCTACGCTTACAGACTTTGTGACCTTTCAGAAGAACTCGACTGATGATTCATGGCAGGAAACTTGGAAAGATACAACAGAAAAAGACATTATTCCCGGGGAGACTGGGGGCCGGCCGGGTCGTAATCTCTTAGGTAAAACTTTATTAAGGTTAGATGCCGACCAGACATCACAATTTTGATTTTAATACGCAGAATGATGCGAACATTAACATTGCTTGCTACGCCAACTAATCCGACTCTTCCAATCCTTGAACCGGTAAATATATATATATCAGCATGTTGGTGTTTGGGACGGCCGTATATCATTATCATCTTATGTACGTACGTGCCATTGCGGTGAAGTTGAATATATTTATCGATATTATTGTTGTTGTTATTATCAACGTCGTTATCAGAGGATGTTCACAAGCCAGTAGAGGATCGTTGCTGTTGTTACTTATGCTCGTTTTATTTTTGCAAGACAGAAGGGGGGGGGGGGGGGGGGGGGGACTAAGAGAGAGGGTTAGATCAAATGGAGCCGTCAACATGACGTGCTACTGGTTATTCGTCAAGGTGCATGCATATATTACTGACTCAACATGAGGCATGTTTCGCTCTATTTTCTAAATAAATATTCGAATCTGATATACGAATATAAGAAACTTCGGAATGTGTAATTTGTGGCTGTTCTTTGTTTTCCTCTATTTTATTCAATTTAAGGTCGGAAAAGCGTTCAATTTTATTAAAATTTCTTAAAAATGACGTCGCTTTATCAACAAATTTCAATTGTAATATGAGACTTTCATGTCTGTTTTGTATTAGAATTAATTTTGGCGCAGATTAATCAGTTCTAGAAGCTGTAACAATATCGAAAGAATTACAAATATTTCGTGTTAAATTTAGAATAAAACATGCAAGCACTCAACAGTAATTAAAAATTGATTTATATCGTATTCGATCTCAAAAATTATGAAGTAAGAATTTTTCAGAATGATGCAATTAATGCATTCGTACATGTACTCTTACAATACATCCAGATACAATTACTTGTAAAGTTAAAATGAATCAATATTATTTATCGCAATAATGGTTGAACATGTTTCTCGTATTCTTTAAGTATATATGGAGTTATATTGAAGTGCTTCCCTTTTTTAATGATATAACCCTATTTCAGAAAGTGAAATATTCGATTGTTTTCTCGTGAATGTACGTAAGCATATTGTCAAATCATATCGACCCCCAAATCAGACTCTCCTAATAGGGAAGAGGCGTCAACTGAGCTACAATCTAACTGACAATTTATTAGGCTATTTCGTATAAGCAAAGTCACATAAAAGAGAGAACAACAGCAAAAGAAAAAATTATCAGGTAGACTAAGCTTGTAAATTTTGACTTTAGCGCCAAATAAACGAGTTTAAATTATTTAAGACGGTGGATTATTTATAATTTTTAGCATAATCATTGCATTATTCGACAACTACAATTAGGAAGTTGCTTTAACATATTTGGACCCTGTCGCTCGTATATACTGCGCCTAGTCTGCTACCACGTGTTACATTTTGAAAATCTTCCAAATCGCCGTAATATATTGGGTCCTCAAAGATTAAACTAATGAATTAGTTTTAACGTGACCCGGTTAACATTGCTAATTGTTATGACGCGGAAACAAAGTCAAGATATAAATATATACAGCGGTTTTCTGACTCCACTTTTAGTAGCCCAAAGCATATTGTTGGAGTAACGTGGGGGGATTTGCAACACCAAAATAGAAAGTATCACAGAAGTTGAATAACCTAATTTATGCTCGACATCTATTTTTAGTGTATATATAGACAGAGTCGCCAGGGACGAAATAATCAAATTTGTATTGCAGGGAATTGAATTGAGCCATAATCCGAGGACGGATTTGTTATGATGATCAGAAACTCTTAAGGGCATAATTAGGAGCTCTGATCGAGGTTAACTTCACTTACCACGTACGTTAAGATTGTCCTTGGACTGGCTAGCAGTAAGAAAACGAACTACTCCACTTTGGTCACTTTGTCAGCATCTTCGACTTCGAAGTTCTGAATAAGTTAGAAGTTGAAGCAAGAGTTCTGCTTAAGACACCAACGCCCCTGAAGTTAAGCCACTTCCCCCTAAATGATATATATATAAGTGTACTGTACCTAAATGATCTATTGTGATACCTCGAATATCACATGGAGTGGGAGAGAAAAATGAATGAGATATGATTTCTATAAGTGTCAAGTCTCACATTAGGACCTTACTAGGTTGAACTGAGTTTTATAAGGATCCAAAGAACTTTAAGAGCAACTTTAACTAGTCATTTTGAAGTTAAAATACAGATGTAACTAGTGTTTGTCCTTTGATCGTTACATCTATATTATATAAATACAATACTTATTTCTCTTACAATAAATTGAAAAAGATCATACTTCTAATTTTAGAGCACTAAAAAATGGAGAAATAAAATAATGGCATCGGTGCATTTAGGTGGCCAAAGGCCCCAAGTTACCTTTTGTCTGTTTGACTTTGAAAATAGCACTCTTGCACAGACTACAGTGGTTTAAAATAATGATTAATGGCACCTCCACTTTGCTGAATTTATATGTTACTTTTGTTAACTTGACAAAGCTGGGTCAAATAAAAAAATTCTGAAAATAAATAATAATGTGGGAAAGAAGGTTATGACACGTTCGGTTTAATTTTCACAATTTTTTAATTAAATATTATTTTTAATATCACATAAAAATAATTACAACACGCATATCAATAAAATTAGTATATAAAAATTTTTAAAAAATAAAAAATCTTTCACAAAATTCATGATCCCCTTAAATAACTTAAAAATCACTCAAGAATAGTGCCAGCACGTGTGCACGCTCACTGGGATTTTTACACGACATCCGAGGTTGCAAGGGACCCCAACAACAATTACCAAATACGTTAAGCAACATCCCCTTAGTTCCCTATCCCTAATCCCTTTCATAATTCGTTACGCTAAATCCTCACAAATCCCCATTAACTTAAATACTATATTAAAGAGCATTAAGGAACGTGAATGAAGGAATTTTACGCTACCTTGGGCTACCATGTTGAAGTTTTAATATAACCTTTTTTTTTTGTACTGCATGCAGGTGTAATGATATATACAGGTGACCTTTGCCGTACATCGAGCTCCTGTGTTGTAGTTATCTTGTTGGACAGATTCGTAAATTTCTTAATTGCAATTACGGGATTTTAAGTACTTTAATTACCAACAGAATTATAAATTATGTTTTGCATATATATGATCAGAAAGAAAGAAAAATATACAAACCCCTCATGATCCGAAGTAAACTAGTAATTAATAATAGACTATCATATAAACATTGCAAATGGATTCAACCACCATAAATCTACTCTTGTAATAGATTTGTGTTTTTCTCTTTCTGTTCTAGAGAGGAAAGTATTGAAAGGAGATTTACCTCCACAATATTAAAGTAATCCGCACGTCACGTCTCATCCCAAAACTTCCGACTGCAAGAAGAAAATTGAGTACATAATGCCCGTTAATTGAACAAGGGATGACCCAATAACGAGAGTTCCAAGTCGAGTTGCATATTAGATAGAATCCCCAATTCAACTTAAAGATTATCTGATGTTCTTGTTAATTTTGGTGTATTTATATACTTAATTCTTTGTTTTTAGCCAAAAGTTGCAAATCTTCGGGTCCTTTTGAAGCAATGTTTTTGAGATATACCGATAACGATCGATTAGGCCTCTAAGAGAATAGAAACGTGAGCAATCAGACAGCAGTGGTTAAGAGGGCGGCATGTCATCTCGTGGTGTCATTGACTTGTATCGGAAGGGCTTTTAAATTGAGAATCAAATCATATCCGGACTACTGCACTGCTCCCGTGATCTTTAGTTAGGGTTAGTGACCGACCATACCATGCATTATAACAAATACATCATCCACAAGGTTTGTTTAAGATGTGCACATAAATTAATTCAAGTTGTCATATGCGACTTCGGCCTTATTTTATAACTGCCACCAAGTTAAATGTTTGCCATAAGATATCACCACAAAAGATATTTAATCCAGCACTAGAAATAATAAAAAGTCAAGGAAAATAAATAATAAACACAAGCCCTTCAAAGGCGTTAGTTTTATTTTTTTGATCAAATATAGCTAGCATAAATATATAAAAACAAGAGTACAAAAAACACCTCAAGGAGGGTCCGATCCAGCATACACCCATGGAAACCGAGAAATACACCCACAAAACTCGGGAAAGCGTCCTTCCTTGTAGGAAGAAGCAGCCCATTGAGCAAGCCAATGTGCAACAACATTTGCACCCCTAGGAATAAAAGTACAAGAAAAGAATTTATGAGCATGCAGCTGCGACTTAATCTGAGAGATCAAAGATTCAATCTGTCAGGGACAATCAGAAAGATCTCTCGAGACAACATCCATTACAATCAGCGAATCTCCTTCAAATAAAACATTCTCCCAAGAATGATGAGCTGCTATCAACATGCCAAGCCATAATGCTTCAGCCTCACCCACTATAGGATCCACCACTTGAAGACGGCGAGTTTCAGCATGTACTACAATACCAGTTTCATCTCTGCAAACACAAGCAGCCATAAAAAAAGGTCTAGTGGCGACATCCACATTAATTTTAATGAAACCAGTAGGAGGAGGCTGCCAGATTACTGAAGTCAGTGGATGAGATCGTCGCCAGGCTTCCACATGGCGGAGAGTGGTGTGCTGAATACGAATCACCACCTGTGGAAGAGTGGAGGGAGGGCTGCCATGGACAATCTGGTTGCGTGCATGCCAAACAAGATCAATAGCATTAACGGCATACAATTGAAAATAATGATGCTCAGCAAGAGGAATATTGATAAGTGCAGATTTAAGGATCACTGAAATCCAACGAGTCATGGGAAGAGCAGCAAAAGGATCAATGTTAACTGACCAAGGGGACGCTGTCCAAGCTTGACGGCTAGTCGGACATTCTAAAAATAAATGATTAACATTTTCAATTTGGTCATGACATAAAGGACAGACACTCACAGGTAAAATTTCTTTATGAATGATTAAATCAATGCGGGCTCTAGTTGGAAATAGATTTCTTCAAAGGCGTTAGTTAGTTAATTCGCTGACTGAGCGGATCGTACGTAGAAATAAACGCGAACTGTAATCCTACTGCTAGAAAGCAAGTCCTTGGCTTTAAATGTTGTCCAGCACATGCAATACCACTTAAATGAGGGATGCATGAGCAACTGAAATGAGGGGTACTCATGGTGTTTACTATTAGATCGAACGGCTTGCCTGTATCCGATAAGAAAGATCTATGTGACTGTCCACACTCATCTGTAACATTTGCGGATAATGCATGAGTGCTGGGGCACTTTTTTGCTTTCAAGTATCCGCGTAACTCTGTCCACGTAATTTACTTTTTATCACTGATTTTCGTTCTCTTCTTTTTTGCTTCTTTCTGGGTTCTATTGGACCTGCCAGAAAGACATGTGTTAGATGAAAACTATTCTCTACCACACCTATCCATGATCCATCCACGCCTAAGGTGGGAAATGAAAACATGTGGTCCACCCATTCTACATCGTAAACCTTATCTTTTCCCTGCTCTTTTCCATCGATATTTTGGAGAGGACTCTCCTATCTAAAGTAATAAGATTAAAAAAAAAATACATTTTTCACCTATCAACTCCCAGATTTATGACACATTATACCATAAACTATCAGTTTTGATACATTATACCATCTAACTATCAATGTTAGACATTTTATACTATAAACTATCAATTTTGACACATTACACCCTTCGACTACTAATGTTAAATATTTTGCACCCTCTATCTGACAATAATACGCTCGAAAAATTAATGAATTTACAACAATATGTTCAATATATACAAAGTGGGTTAACGACATGATTGTCATTTTAGTCTAAAAATTGGACAAAAGGTGTAAAGTATCTGAAATTGATAGTAAGAAGGTACAATGTGCCAAAACTGATAGTTTAGGGTGCGAAGTACAAAAATATATTGTAGTTTATGAGTGAAAAATATATTTTTTAAATAAAAAATAAAAATAAATAGACACGAACAAGAGATCACAATATTAGCTGATTAGAAGAAAAAGATCACGCACTTTAAACTCATAATATTGACTTCTCATTTCGCGGATTTCTCAGCGGACTGCAAAGACGCACTATATCATTGGAGCCAAAAACATTAACAAAAAGGGGACAATTGCAGAGAGGCGGGGGGACAATGATAACTCCACAACCTGAGGGCACGAACATAATGACAATTTTGGCCTTGGTCATTTTTGGAGTTCACTTCCCATGCAAGTAAAGGCAGACTTGTACTTGTCCCAGGACTAGGAGGCATAAAGCAACCTACTGCTTGCTTGCACGGCCAATTAGTGAGACTAACGAGAACCGATCCAAGCTTCGTTGTCAAGAAAACCCCTGAGATCACTGCGTGAAACAGCTCCATTCAGATTCAGGGGATGTTTCTGTCCAATTGAAGAATCTTGTAATTCATCTCAGTCACCAAGTGAACCCTCCACCACAAAGGGAGAAAGTACTTACCCTTTACTGTCGTGAATTGTCACACCGGCACGGACACTCTACGAGATGTTAAACTACGATTCAGCGACGTGAGGTGGCGTGTCAAAATCCACTTGCTTGTGACCTCCAAAGCCACGAGAGAGGAAAAAAAAAAAGGCAAGGGTTCACATGATGTATGTAAAAGACCGGTCAAACGTCTGTCAATCTGACTTTTCGGACTACGAAGTCCCGTGCAAACCAAGTGAACCACGTGTACCCACATCAACGGTTACCGCACAGATTTAAGACATGCATGGCAAATCTGAGAGCGTACTGGTTTTTGGTCAGCCTGAAGCTCAGGTACTTCTCTTGTATAACTCCTAGGGTATGTAAGTCATTTTGTTTTGTTACTTTTATTTTGGGTAACGCTCCGAATACCAGAAGGTTAAGTACAAGTCTGACTCTGCATGTGGTCCGACAAACCCACCATTAAAGGTTGACCACAGTCGGACTGTTGTACCGGTACATATTAGGTCGCCTTTTTTTAATGATGTTTAAATAGAAACTTTAATGAGTCGAAAGTTGCTTAGAATAAAGGCTGTTCACAGCAGAAGTTAAACAACCGAAATTGGCTTCAACCATACTCAACCGCGGCATACGAAAATCACGTGCACATACTTGCAGCCCATTCTTTTCCACACCCTCTCCGAGGCTCCCTTATAGCTAGCTAATGAATGGCCAGTGCGTTAAGCAACATCCTCTCATGCATCGTCTCCAGGCCACAAATTCTCTTCGGAGTCAGTGGTGGGTAGTTTATAGATTAAGAGATCTTTTCAGTTGCTTAAGGTAAAGCCTTTTTGAATCCCAACGTACAGAATGAGGAAGGAGGTTGATATTTCTCTACGTTAACATGCCTGCGCCTAAAACATCTCAAAGGGAAAGCTTCTCTTACTCGTTCTTGGGATATTGCTTGTTGGTTTAACTGACTCTAGAATTCGGAATTACCATGCACAGATGATGTACACAAAAACCACTTGCTCCAGTTGTTTAAGCTAGCTAACAACAGCCCTATAGGGAGGTATGGCGCAGATTCTACCAAGCGTTTCCCTTTTGTTCAAATAAGTTTTGGGTGGTCCTGTGGTCCATAAAACGGGAAAAAGATTGGCATCTGATGACCTTATCATCGAATAAAATGGAATATTTTTCAGGCTGGATCTGCAAATTGATGTGCATAAAGGGGCTGGGTGCCCGTCCTTGTCAGATTAATTTCCGTATATCATTAGCATAATGACTCATAAAGCAAGAAAAAAGTCAAATTAATCATTTATTAAGAGTTGACACTCGTATAAACAAAAGAAAATTGTTGGAGTAACGCTGGTGTCTCTGTATAGTAACTTCCAAATTTACTAACGTAAAAAAAACCAGCTACCAATTGGTCTAGAGGTTAGGATATTTGGAGCGGGACTGCCAGATTCATGCAAGTTGCTTGACATCGACTCCTCCTTCGGGCTTTCAAGGCAGGAGTAGGAAGATATTTCCAAGTCTGGAGTTGGGAGCTTTGGTTTTGGGATTTGGATTAGGTTCCCCGAGAGGTGACACGTGGTGTGCAGGCGGAGAGAGATGCCTTCTTTAGCTTAGATAACACAAGATCTGTAATGTGGATTTGAAAGCAAAGGTGGAGAGCTGTGTCAAGTGGACTTCGTACTGTGACTGTGATAGTTGATACCTTCACCACAACAAGGGATAAAGCAGGTATCAAAGGTGTTTCTTCTTCTCTTTTGTCCGGAAAAAGGCTAACCCACTTTTGATTTCCAAGTAAAGGTTTGAAGTTTGTATTTATCTGCGATTCGACAATTACCAAACTATCTGCTTTGTCATAATTCGTAATCTCTAGCGGGGTTTGATACTCGAGAACACCCAAAAGAAAAGAAAGAGAAGAGGATTCCTAAATTAAATCACAAAGTTAATCACGCAAATGATCCGCAAAAAAGCGAAAACAAGATTTAATCAAGATCGCACGCTAACGACGCTCCGTGTGAATCACAAGAGCAAATTGAGGAGATAATTTAAGATATTATCAACTTCCCCACTCAATCCGCTTGTTAAAATTTCACTCTTGCGTGCTACTTTTCTCGGCGTACGATTCCCCCCGTTCTACTGTTACTTGAATTTACAGCCGATCATAAAGAAGACAAGAACGAAACAATAATCCCACTAGTTATACGAATGTTGGTGTACATGCAGACGTCAGTGCCGGAAAAAGGGGCCTGAGGGGGGGGCCCTGGCCACCAACCCCAAAACTCAGCTTTTACAAAATAGGTGTTTTTTTTTTACCGTTTCTTATTTTTTTGCAGTTTGGTTTTCTCAAATTGCATTTTAAAGAAATTGACCCCCAATTCCGTAAAATATAAATAAACAAGGGGTTTGGACTAAGGGTTTTGGAGCACAAACTGAAAGTTTTTGCGGAACTAAAAAAAACATATTTTCAACAAAATATTAATCAGGATTATAATTACAATTGTGGATTTCGATTTTCTAACTGAAATTTAGGGATCTACAAACCTTAAGCTGCTTTACGATCAAATCCAAAGCTCCAGCAATTCAAAACAGCAATGCAGATGTGTTGCCTCCTAAGAGATTTATGTCACTCTCTCGTTGTGAGATTTCTCTAATAGGTTCTGATAGCTAACTCTTTGAATATAAAAATTGTATATATAGGCCTTGAGAAACCCTATAGAGGGTATGGGACATAGGATCCTTAGGAATCTTAAATTACAGCGGTAAGATAAAACTGAAGAACTTTTCTTCTAATACAATTATGATTTTTACTAATTACAATCAAGTTCATCAACATATTGTAATTGACCCCCGAAATTTGAGATTATTGTAAATATACCTCTTTACATACAATTAATTTTTTCGACTAAACTATATTTTATATGAGATATTATGACTGAATTAGTTAATTTAGTTAACGAGGAAACATAATTCTAACACAAACTTACCTTGATTTGGAGCGCAACAATACCTTTGAAGTCGTACAGTGGCTTCTTCATTCCCCAACCTGAAATCCATTCCCTTAATTTACAAAAGGGAAGAAAATTCAACGCTTGAGGTCCTGTCGGGTTATTAGCCCAAACAAACGGGTCTGCTGTGAGGACAAAAAAGGAAATAAAGTGGAGATTAAAAAATACCTATACAAACCAAAAAAAAAAACTGAAGGGAGAAGAAAAGGGGTATGTTAAATGCATCACGTGAATGCTCGTATACGGTTCGACTTCGACAGTTTTGGTTGCGATGAATAAGGTAGGCTCCCCATTAACTCGAAACTCAGGCTATACGTTTCTGCTAAATTTGGACACGAATCTGTTGAGGGGAGCTGTTAGATTGGACCCACTTTTGTTGGGAGGTTTAGAGACAGCTGAGTTGTTCCCTCTGGCCAATGCACGGCTCTTTCCTCGGTTTGACACCTGGCTTTATGCGTCCCACTCGCTAGATTGTGGCAGATCCCCCCGCATGCCACGTAAGACAAAATGACGACGCAGACTGCATGAAGTGTCACACCTTTAGAACGCTCCTCCTCTCCTCTCTCTCTCTCTCTCGATCTTTCTTCTTTAACTCGAGAACTCTACAATTTTAACACAATGTAATAACCAAGAAAAAAAAAGAACACAATGTAATTTCGGACGTTAAAATAATATCTAGAAATCCACTGTTTGAGCAAATATAAATTAAGATATCGGGCATCAAATATTAAGCTCTGTCTTTGCCCAAACATCAAGTAACGTAAACAATCTAGTCGTGATATTATAACTTTCACTCAGATTTGTTTCTCATGCAAAAGGGGCTTAATGTTAATGTGCCTTCCAATTCCAAATGCCGTCTTGGGATCAAACCCACTCAATTCTCTCAAAACTCGAGGGACGTTTAGTCAAGCCGCAATTTTTTTTTAAACAATATTTTTACTTCAATTATTTGAGAGCGAGGGACAAACAGAGAGGAGTTGTAGTGGGGAGGAATCTAATGAGGAGAATAATTGCCAAATCATCGAACCAATGCCAAAAGCCATCTCATCGAGGAGACATCCAAGAGACAAAAGAACTAAACTATTACGGAGATACAGATGTCCTGTTTAGAGATTGAGTGTTCAGCTAACACGATCGAAGAGAAATGCTAGGAATTTAGATGTTACACGTCTTTGACCTCTTTCAAGACATCAACGTATCAACGTGCCTCGTTCTTAAGTTAAAGGGACCAACTCTAGGAACTTAAATATATCGGACAAAATCTTTATCAACCTTATAAATTAAATAACATTACGATAATGAGATAATGACGGTTGTCTAAATCATGTTTCCTAACACACATGCTAGCTAAATTGATACGAATGTATATTTATCAGTGATTTTAGTTCACGAATGGACATTACTTCTCATCTTATATAGAATTTGAACTATAAGGATTGAATTGAAAATAGAGTCTGAAGTGTAAATTTATGTATCAGGTTAATTTTGAATTTTAATAGCCAGATCGTCCTTTTCTTCATATGACACGTTATATAGTATATGTCCACTTAAAACTGCCCCAATAACGTTGACTCTACAAGGGAGGTTCTCTACTCTTGTTCAATTACTCACCATCATGCTTTTTCGTCTCTTTAAAGCTCTAATTAGATTCTTTGAGCTCTAGAAAATCAACCGGGTGTATTTAGGCAGGCAATAGCTGGTTTTCTTAGAAGCAAACCTTCTTCAATTATTGGAGATTTCAGTAATAAATTAAAGATACTTGGTGGCAACATGTCCACCAGTGTTCTTACACTGTAGTACTGTTTAGAGCCTCATATAATCCAATAATTGCACTTATGTTTGGTCATTTTCGGGGGTTGTCTTTAATGTTGTCCCCTAGCTATATCCGAAAGTACAAAAAGTAAAATCTTTTACTTACGCACGCAAATATGAATACGACTGTCGTTGCGCTAGTTCTGAGGGCAAGGGACCAGCAATGGGATTGAGATTTGAGATTCACCTACTCCGCGTTAACTCGTTTAAGTAGGAATAGGCAGCGGAGTGATTCGGCCAAATTGTCATTTACCATTTTTCCCAGGTAAGCACGCAATTCTGGTTGCGCTCGCAGAGGATCGAACCAAAATTCGGCCACGGTGATTGCGGGGGGCCATCCATTTTGCTTCGGCAGGTTGGCAACAAGAACACGATCCCTTCGACTCCCTTACATTATTATTTTATATGTAATTTCATGGGTCCCACACTATTGTCGCAGTCCTAAATATGTTTCTTTTCTATTCGAGAAGCAGCCCCCTAATACTCACCCCATTAATTAATTATTTAATGATTAAAAAGAAGGAAAGAAAGAACCCTTAAGGAGTACTAAGGAGACACGTGGGGCCCTCCTGGAATGACATGAGTGGTCGACATCACTTCTAGATATCCACGTCATTTCTCAACTTATCTACCTTTCACTAGCTTCTGCTCACACTGTCTGTCGCTTTAAACTCATGAAGCATTGTTATCCTCACCCCCCCCCCCCCAGGCTGACTAGCCGTGTGGAATAAATTCACCTCCTCCCCTCACGTGCTTGTAAAACAGTCGGCCAAAATGAAAAGTGACATCCACGGCTCCACTACGATTTGTAAAACTCCGCAAATTGGACACCAATTTATTTTTCAGAATATTAGGGGAAAAAATAAAATAATTTCGTCCAATGTTTTCATTTATTTGAAATAGGGTATACAAAATTAACTGGAATAATACTCTTAAAAAAAAAAGACGGCGACGTGATAGGCTGATAGCCGGCCGACGTTTTCACGTTCCTTACGCGACCCACAACAAACCCTGATGGTGGCTCTCTAGAATTTCCACCGAGGGATAAGCAAAATCGAGTTCACAGTGTTTCAGTCTTTCAGACATGATGATTTGGTCAAACTAAAGAATTCCACGAAGGGGGGCGATATTTTGACCACTAAACTGCCAATTACAATCTATCACAAATCGAACTCGATTAACCCGGCAGGCTCGATGCGAAAAGGGTTCCCACTTCCCACGATTGGAGTTAAGAGGATTAGAATGTGGAATCCCACCCACATTTACTTCTTCTTCTTTTTAATCCAAGCCCCACCAACATTTAGTTCGAGTAATAATGGAAGGACCAAAATCGAATTTAAAAATACTGTGGAAAACAGGTTGGAGTAAATATATCAAGCACACGTCAGTCCTAGAGTAGCTTAAATTATCAGTAAGTTCTTTTAATTTGTTAGAAGTAAGCAGGCTCAATCAAAATTATATTTGGTCGCTAATTATCTGTTGGTTTAGTTACAGATGACTGAATATAAATTAAATGAGCCTAACGTGTACAGTCAAATTAAGTCATTTTTATTTCTATATAATAATAGTGCACCAATTGACTAACACATATATATATATATACACACAATAATATTTTATGCAAGTTCCAGTCTCTACAAATCCTTCAAGCAACACACAGTAGTCGAATCCGTGGTGATGTTCGTTTTGAGAAAAAATGTAGAATTTTAGAGAAGTTGTGAATTTTTATGTTGAATAGTGTTTTATTGGTGTTTGTGTAAAGTGGAGAGATAAATGATTTGATGTAATTGTTTAATAAAAAAATATTGAAGTTATGTGAAAAAATATAGAGAGAGAAAATTTATGTTGAATAAAAAATTAAAAAGTTGTTGGAGATTGTGTAAAATGTATTAATTTTTGTGTTTGAATTCTGAATATATTCGGTGGTAAAATTGTGAATATACTTAGAATCCTGAAAAAAATGGTGAAAACGAACATTCCCATTGTAAAGATTTTTTATAGTTAGAATAGTTTTAAATTTCTTAAGTTGCAACCATTATTTATAAATTTATGGGTTTTTTTTCAATGAAATCATTAAATAGTGACGTGATAATTTTCAATCTGTTATGTACGAGCATGCCTACGATTGATCTTTACGTTTGGTGCAGCCCCACAATGTGAAGTATGTCCGCACAGAGAAAAAGATATGGAAACCGAACGTCTTTTTACTGTGTATAAAACGGCTGTTCCAGTAGGGTCTATAAGATCTACAGTCGACAGGACGATAGTAGCTTTTGAGGTCCGGCGTGCCCCGCCAAAAGTAGTTGATTTCCATCTCGGTCCGGCTTTAGCTTACAGACTGGTTGGCGGTCTATAGTTTCCATAGCCTCGTAAATACTATCCGTAGACAGCTGGCGTGTAACAAACTTTAGTCAAACCGCCTCCTGTAATTATTCCCAAAAAAAAAAAGAGAAAATAGATAATTTTTTTTTCTTCTGAAAAATGGCAAGAAATTGGGAAAAAAATATCCATTTTCTTCCCATTTTTTTAGTTTCTCTAATTGATAGTCGTTACGCATGGATGCAGGAACTAGGAAGTCGAATTTAGGAGTAAGTCAGGTACAATTTGTTCGGGAAAAGGTGATATAAAAGGAAATACAGGGTAAATATGGAAAAGAGCCGAAATTATAATTAGGCAAGTGAAACAAAAGCTTGTTCGGCTAAAAAAAAAATCCTCAAGATTTTTTTAATACAAAATATTCACAACCAAACATCATTTTTAACACTACATAAAAATAACTACAACACGCATATCAATAAAATTAACATTACATAAAAATTTTTAAAACAAAAAAAATCCTCCTGTACAACCGAACAGCCCAAATGCATGGTGACTGATCCTCTGCTCTGATTTCTCGTATGTTTGACCTTTTGAATGGTTGGATCATGTCATCTACGAGTGCCCAGAAATTGCTACCTGAGTTTGTTAAGATGACGAGCGTTTCACCACTCGCTCACAGAGGCACCACACGCGCACGCTCGCGGAACATGCAAACTAAAAAAGAGGGGTGGCATTCACGCGCGAGAATTTAATCGGTTACGTTGGATTACCCTGGGTGAAGTTGCATAGCGAAAAATAACCACAGTTAGTTGTTTTACTTGCAACAAAATTAACTGTTTTCTAAACAAACTCAAATATTTTTAGAGAGAGAAAACCTGTACCCAACAACATAAATAAAGAGATGAGGTTCTGCCCTCCACTCTCTCTCTACCCCTATCGTCTTATCTATCTTGTTTACGGAGAGAGAGAGAGAAGAGAGAGGGCATGTGTATCGTGTGCGTCCGAAAGCGTGCAGACTAGGGAGGAGGATTTTCCAGGAGAGAGAGAGAGTGCAAAAAGAAACAGACGACGAACGGACGGATTGGGTCAACGACGTTTGACCAGACAAAACACAACCTAGGGGTAGAAGTGTAAATTACTAGATCCACTACTCTCTCCCCTGAAGTTGATTATTCATTTAATAATTGATTTCTTTATAAGCATTCTTTTTTTTTCTAATTTCTTTATAAGCATTCGGATCCGTCGTCGTTGTTGTTGTGGTCTCTTTGTAGGCCTTCCTTGTGCTTTTGCTTTTCCCTTCTCTCTTTTATATAAGCTCCCCCCTCAGCCCTTTTCTCTCTTTACCTCTGAGAATAGATAAGAGCGAACGACACAGATAGGGAAGGAAAACATAGAGGTATCTAAGATATGAGAACAAGGAGAGGGCTTTGTTACCCTAGAGAAGAAGGAACAGGAGGAGAAGACGCGTTCATGGCCCAAGAGAAGAAGAGAATAGTAGTGAAGAGGAGGAGAGTTTTTGCCGGCGAACACATGGTTTGCCGCAAGAAAAATAGAAAGTCGCCTGAGATGACCGGAAAGTCCGACTTGTTCGACGCCTTGCCCGACGATCTTGTGATTTCTATCCTTTGCAAACTCAGTGCTGCCTCCAGATGCCCCACCGATTTCATCAACGTTCTGCTAACGTACGCTTTTCTCTTATCTTTTTCTTCGTTCTTCTCCGTTTTTAGTTTTCCTTTGCCGGGAAGCGGAAGATTCCGGCCTTTCCAAGGCGATTTTGATGGGAATCGTGGTCCTTAGTTTTCCTGCAAAAGTGTTGTCTTTTGGCTGAAGATTGTTTTTTTAAGTTACAAATTCTGACTTCGACGGTTTTCGTTTTTCCATTTTTGGAGTTTGAATCTGATGTAACTGATTGTATTTGAACAGCTGCAAGAGGTTAAACGGCCTAGGTCTCCACTCGCTGGTCTTATCTAGAGCTTCTCAGAAAACATTCGCCGTTAGAGCGAAGAACTGGTCCGAATCCGCTCACCGCTTCTTAAAACAGTGTGCCGATGCCGGAAACGCCGACGCCTGCTACACTCTTGGCATGGTCAGTCTCACTGTGTACATATGATATTCGTACTCGTACAAAAATTCTCTCTAAACATAAATATGTAGTTATTGATTATCCCAAAATTACCTTACATAAAGTTGATAAATATTCTTATCCCGATTCACGAGCTTTGAACATTCTCCGGTAAAAATTATGAAATAAACTGATTACTATTGAAATATTTGCCCGTTGCAGATTCGGTTTTACTGCTTGCAAAACCGAGGAAGCGGAGCCTCGCTGATGGCAAAAGCAGCGATTAACTCTCACGCGCAGGCGCTGTACTCTCTCGCCGTCGTACAGTTCAACGGCAGCGGGGGCTCGAAGAACGACAAGGACCTCAGAGCCGGGGTAGCACTTTGCGCGCGAGCGGCCTTCCTTGGCCACATCGACGCTCTTCGCGAGCTTGGGCACTGCCTCCAGGACGGCTATGGCGTGCGCCAGAACATTGCCGAGGGCCGCCGGTTCCTCGTCCAAGCCAACGCTCGCGAGCTTGCGGCGGTGATCTCTTCGGCGGCTCTTTCGGGAGTACCCACGCGGTCTTCGTTCCCGTGGAATCCACACCGCCATCCCCGGAACATGAATTGCGGGGGATGTCCGTTGCTAAGCGACTTTGGGTGCAACGTACCGGCTCCGGAGGCTCACCCGGCGAGCCGGTTCATGGCGGAGTGGTTCTCTTCTCGGGGCGGGTCCCCGGGTCCGGGTCTGAGGCTGTGCTCTCACGTGGGTTGCGGGCGTCCCGAGACGAGGAGACACGAATTCCGTCGGTGTTCAGTGTGTGGTACCGTGAACTACTGCTCGCGCGCCTGTCAGGCGCTCGATTGGAAGATGCGCCATAAGGCGGACTGTACTCCCACTGAGCGGTGGGTGGATGAGGACGGGGACGGGGACGGGAACGGCAATGTTGACGCTGGTGAAGTCGGCGGCGGAGTTTTTGGCAACAACGATGACGTCATCGCTGAGAGTTAACTTTAACATTTACGAAGACGGAACAGTCACGGAAGAGAATGTGGTTAATAGGATAAATAAAATTAGAGAGAAAAAAAAGATAAGAAGTGAAAAGACAACAAATTAAAGAGGAGTGGGCAGTGAGGCCAACGGCCATTTTTGGGAGAAAATGGTAGATTTAAAGCTTTTGTGGCCGTCGGAGTCCTGCTCCCCCGTTTTCTTTTCTTTCTTTTGTACAGTGCGGGTTTTTGGACAAACTTTGGGGGCTTTTTCTTGTACTCTCTGCTTTTGTTTTCTGTACCTTATGTACTGTAGAGAAGTTGTCAGCCTTTAACTTACTCGAAAGAAAAGAACAAAAAAAAACATCTCGTGTTTAAATCTCGTACAGTTACTAATATCCTTTTGTCTTATACTTGATGAAGAAAACCTCCTGTGATTTGAAGTAATTAAAACGAAAATGGGTAGAGGGATAAGGATATGTAACCAAACGGGCAAATTTATGCGCCACATTTATGGCTGCAAAGCTGGCTTTCCTTTGGGGTAAAGACATGCTGTGGGGCTCTCCTTCATCTATCTTGCATGTGAAAAAGTTCAGAAATAAAAAACAACAGCTTCGATAATAAATGCTTGATTTCAGAAAAAAAAAAATACAAACGAGGGGTTTGATTTCGGTGAGACAGATGGTAATGGAGGGGCGGCGACATAAAAGATGATAGTAGGTAATTACCCCATTATTTTGCCGTTTCGCTTTAAAGCTTGTTTCATGGCTTTTTGGTGGTCAAAAAAGGTTCGGGATATCAAAGTGATGGACCAAGAAGCCGCATAGAGGGAAAAAAGAGAGGAAACAGAGCAGGTAATGGAACAGTGCGGAAAGGATGCAATCTCGGCTAGTGGAGGATATAGCAGCCAGGAAAGTTTTATGCTTCCTCACAGAACGAATAGAATAAGCAGCCCAATGGGGAACAGGGCAGGTTTATGCTCGAAAGGGGTATCTAAATTCTCTTTTTTCTTCTTTTTACTGTCACTCTTTAATCGTTATTGTTATTCAGGTGCATTCATACTTGAAACCGATGGTGGTTCAAGCCCAGCCCAGTCAAATTTATAACCATGAGTTCGGAGTTCCTGCAGTGGTTGGAAACCGATCTACTCGTTTGATGTTTTATTTACCTTGAAAGTAAACTATTCGTGGGGTCTTCTTGTCTTGTTTTTACCCAACACATGATATGCTCTCTTTGTTTCCATATCTTTTATCCATGTAGAGATTACGATTCTCTTTAGTCCTTAAGATAACTTTTTTGTTACGAAAAATCTCTTGAATCATAAGCATTTCCCACAAAATTGAATATTGAGATCCTACCATATATATATATATATATATATACATATATATATATATCACTATTCTACAGCTTAAAATGGATGCTTTTTAAAGTTTTTCATGCAGATCGTTGAATCGCCACGCAACGAGATCCTCGTGTAAAATGTTTGGTCATTATTATTGCTATTTTTTAGGACAAGTTTCTCTTTCAATTTGGAATACACAGAATATTTTCATCAGCAATCTCATTATGGCCAAGTCTCGAATCGGGCACCCTAAGGAACCAACCATAGGCGAAGGCTGAAGGGTATGTGGTAACCAATTTCCATTTGGATCTAAGCAAGTTTGGAGACATTATTGGGTTTCTCATAGCGACCTACCTTAAGCACAAAGGAAACCCGCTTCTTTCTTCCTTACATGCCTACACGATATAGTTTAGATGCATGATTTGGGCACTCAAACGAGAATTAATTTTGATGACGCATTTGAAGTCAATGGGAGCTTCTTTTATTCAATTGAATGAAAACGAAAGGAAACAACAACAACAACAAAATGAAGAAAAACCTGCTGGTCTGTGCAATCGTTGCACTAAGTAAACTGTAAATTTGACTAGGATGTTGATTATTTAAAGGCAAAGAAGCATGGGTTGATGGGAAGGTCCAGAGACGACTCAGGACGAGTAAATGCATTCTGAAATAGTTCTGACAAGCTAATTAAAGAGAGATGGCTTAGAGTGGGAGGGTAGCGCTAGCGCAGTAGGTTTCTCAAATGGAGGCTTAAGTTGTAGAAGTTATAGGTAAACTCGAACAGAAAGAAAACCAACTAGACGTTTGGTAAGTGGTTAGATATATTTAGTAGAGTGTTCTGGAGTCGCAGGGGGCGTGGCTACGTGCTAACTAATAATTGATTAGGGATCTGTTTGTTAGGAGGGAAATAAAAACCCAGCAGCCTTTCCTTTTCTCTGCGATATGAATATTAATTCTCTGGAGATTGACCCCGTTAAATAAATAGGTGCCCGCACTATGGTCTGGTGGAAGCCAAGAGCTAGCTGGAGTAGGGCTGCGGGAGGGCAGAGGATTTCGTTTTCATATGGGCTGGAATTATAGATCAACAGTGGTCACACCAAGTCTTCCAACTCCCAACGGTCTCCTTGGTGGACAACCTGCAGTTATATCCTTCGTTTTCGTATTCAATGGCTTCGATTTTGTAACATTCCTAGTTATGACCTTAAAGGGATCATTATTTATATTAAAACCCTAGAGATATGAGATTTGGACGTTCTGAGTAATCATTATTCTGTGATTCTAATACGATCATGTAAAACTATGTAAAAAAAAAAAGAAGAGATCCTGATTCCCAAATGGAAATGGGGGCCCAAGTCAAGATCCGGAACCCAAAAAAAAATGAAATGGAAAGAAGCCCTAGGCTTGAGTTGGCTACACCGAGAAAAATTGGTAATTTGATGAGCATTATTTTTGTAATACTCGGAACAATAGAATAAATTACCTGAAAACTTCAAAAGAGTTAATGTGGGTTAATGGCAAGGTCTACAAAAACAAACAAGAAATTGGATGATGTATAGTTTGGGCCTACGGCCTGAATTATAGATCATGGCCGCGAGCGCAAGCACTTAGGTTAAGTGGGCCTATTTATGGAGGCCCAATGAGGTGTGGTTTGGAGCTTGTGGTGGTGGATTTACGTGAGGCTTTTGGAGATAGTGGGCCTTTGGCCCAAGTACATTTCCCTCTTCGCTCCGCGAGCGCGGTTTTAGTTTTAGTCACTGGTTTGACCCTGCGGAATACACTGTTCTTCTTCGCGAGTTCTACCGGGTAATCCCTTTTCCTTCGATAATTTTCTCCGAACAATCTTGTTGGATTTGCTCTTCCCATATACAAAATCACTGTTAATAAGCTCAATTTTGGAATTCATGTTTTAAATCTTCAGTGGTTATGTAGATTTTTTTTTTAAAGATCTGAGTGCGTTAAAGAAGGGGTTTTCCATTTCGTATCTTCCTGATCCGAATCGCTGCAAGAAAATGTAGGAAAATGGAAAGAAAATAGTGAGATTTTTTTTTCTTTTTATTTACTGTTCAAGGAAACGAAATTTCCAAAACGTAATAACCCAATCGATTATGTTAAGGTGGAGTTTGAATATTTCTGGGCAATTAGATAAACATCAATCTTCTTAGTATAAGATTGCGCGTACCTTTTCTTTTCAAAGTTTTCCTCCACTTTTTTTGGCTGCAAACAAACGGAGTCTTTGTTTACTGTACTGTTGAATCAGTTTTCTGTTTAACCATAATTCAAAAAATAGGGCTTGTTAATAATAAATTTAGGTCCAACTCTCATAAAGGGTAATGATGATTAAGCTGGGGCTTTGATTCAGGGTGTTGAGGAAGAAAGATCAATATGGGTTTTATAATGGAGTTTGCGGAGAATTTTATTCTAAAGTTGATGGAGGACCCTAAGGAGAGGGATAGAAAGTTCAGGGAGCACGTGTATGCGGTGAAGGATCGGTGCAAAAAGACAAAGGAGATGTGGAGCTACCCTATCCGGCCATATGGGTTCTGGACCTTCGAGCGCCACAATGCTCAGCTGAGATGGGATGCTCAGATTAGCCAGGTTCCTGGTCGGAGGGACCCGTATGATGACCTCCTTCAGCACGTCCATGACACTCCCAAATGAATGTATAAGGTTGTATTCTCTGCTATTGTTGAATTTGCAGGGATCTATGTTGGTCATATTGGTGGTAGTGCTGTTGTGGTGTGGAACAATTTTTATTTCATTATGATTGTGTATGTTTTCTGCTGGGTCATTTTGTGTGATTCTTTCAGAATATGAAACTAGCCAAGAAATATAAGGGACCCCTTTTGAACTGTTGGACACAGAATTGGATGGACAGAACACAATAAAAGGTGTCTTTTCTGTTTAATGTAAACTGGTTGAGCTTGGACGAATTTAGAGGTTCTGAGTGACGCAGTTATTTAAACACTGGGTTGCCCTTTGGTGATCTACATATTCTAGAAGGCTTTGTGTTATCATGTATTAGACGTCTAAAAGCATCTTAAAGTCATCCATAATGGCATGATGAGAAATATATGAGGATTTTTTGCTGAGGACAAAGCTAGGAATTCAGATCTAAATAAGTGAAGTTTTGTATCTACTTTTTTAAATTTTTCTCTGTTTTCTCCTAACATCACACTTAGGAATATGTTTGTCAGCTTCGTTTGTTTTAATAGGAAAACTCCCCTGCTCAACCAGTACTGATCTAGGATTCTATTTGATTGTTTGAGATCGTCTGGACACCATAATAGGCAGAGCCACTGATTATCTTGATATCTCTTTCTTGGCAGTTTAATTGTGGCAGTCAGGGATTTGCTTTGGACGATAAAACTGCCTTCTGAAGTCACTTTTAATTCTGTGAAGAAGTCAATTTGAAAATACTTTTAAAAGCACCAAATTTATCCAATGTTGTACTTGCGAAATCCCTCCTTCCAATTTCGGTCGTTTCCTATCATGTTATGCACTTTGGTTAATGTAGGAGGGAAGCTATGATCACATCTGTTGATCATCGGAGTTGGCTAATGTCTATCTGCTATGAATTAATTTGTTTCGATTGAGTACACTAAGCATAATACTGTTAGTCGACACTGATGCTTAACAAAGATGGTACTAAGGATGTGCTGCTTTCATTGAGTTTTATGAACAATTTACACTTCCTCACTTCAATGGAATTAGAAGCTAGGAACTTTCTATCGGGAGGAAATCCTGTCACTTCCAAGTTTGATTCAATATACAGCCTGTGGTATAAAAATCATTTCAAATCTTATTCTTGAAGTTGAAGTCCTGTCTTGTACCCATAGCATGGTGTCCATTGGGGCATCATATCTGAAGCCATGGTGTGAGTTTCACTGATTTTGTTTTCCTGATACAGAGATCTTACATGCCATCTGCTCAGTGAATGGAAACACTTTTCTGAATGAAGATGGAGGGAGAAATTTAATCTTGTTGTTCTGTGGTATTTGAGTACAATGTGTGTGGCGAAGGAATATGTTGGTTTGTATTACCTGAAAAATCATGACTTATCAGGGAGTTTGAATAAGTATCCATGTAACTCGGTGGTATGGAAGACACTTTGTTGGAATCCTTAATCTCGCTTATATTAGTGGATTGTCTTGTTCTAGCAATCTTATGAGAAAAATAAAACTTTTGGGTTGAGTCCTACCTGATTAACCATGTTATGCCCTAGACGGCATTTTATTTACTCCTCATAGCTTGAGATCATTGCCTGACTACTACGTTTAACTTGGAGAAGCATTTGCCTTAAACAGTAAGCAACTAGCAGCGTGGAGGTGATTCAATGAATTGATGCCAATTGCCAATCTTTGTTTTGCCTTTTTCTCTGTTTTTTTTGGTCAGTTGGAATTGGAATATAGCTTCTTTTTTGCGGTAAATGGGATATAGCTATCATTGCAACAACCAACCCGCAAGAAAATTCAAAAGAAGCCAAGGGAATAATGGAAACTTGCTTCTAGACTTCTGCATGGGAGCCAATGTGATTCCAAAAGTTGGCAATTTTTAGCTCCAACAACTAGTAATCAGGATCTAAGAGCAACTTTCATGATCTTAATTATGCCTTCTAGGAGAAGCCCATAATTGTAGTACTGAAATTAAGCAAACATGCACCCAACTTAGTCGCTCGAGCCTCGTGACGAGGTGGAAATTTGAAGTAAATCACTCTGTTTTCTAAGAGATTATTTACAGTTTCTCTACTTTGGGTAAGGCTTTAGGTTTTTTCTTTTTGGAAATTTAGCACTTGAGTTTTACCCCTTTTACTTTTTAATCCTTGGGCTTCATTTTTTTCAAATATTAGTCCTTAGGTTTACATTTTTTTACAAAATAGTCATTCCGTCAGTCTGTCGTCCATATTCTTAACGGAGCATATAGCGATCGACCGAGAGTATATGTTTTGAACGTGAACGGTCGACCGATACATGAAGCGAACAAAGCATGTAGCAATCCACCAAGTATATATTTTGAACGTGAACGGTCGACCGGTACATGAAGCGGACAACCGGTACATGAAGCGGACAACCGCTTCATGTACCGATCGACCACTTCAAATTGCTGACGTGTCAGAGAGTTCCGTTAAGCATATGGACAGCAGACTGACGAAATGACTATTTTGTAAAAAAATGTAACCCAAGGACTAATATTTAAAAAAATGAAACTCAAAAACTAAAACGTGTAAAACTTAAAGACTAAACTGTTAAATTCCTTTTCTTTTTTTACAAAAGAAGTCGGACATTCATAGGAGAAACCTAATATGTGTGTGAGCAGTCAGATTAACAAGTCATACACAACTCCAGGAGAACCAGAGTTTGTCTCAGAGTGCACATACCAACATCCATCTGAAGAACAAACGCACTATACTCACAAGTTCAAAACCATTTTCTTTCGTTCATACTTAGAAATACGTTGAGACACAGCAAGTCATTTACAGTCGAAACCTAGCGCCACAAACCCCCACTAAAGTTCCCACGAAACATACTACTGGGACAAGCAAACAGAAACTCTTTCAATCCGACTTAGAAGAATCTGACTTCTTTGCGGCAGATGCTCCTGAATCTCCTTTCTTTCCAGCCTCACCCTGCTTAACAGCCCTGGATATCTCCTCAACAGGAACTAGAGGCAAATAGCCAAAGATAGGGTAACCCTTCTGGGTCATGTTCTTCACGACCTGATTGTACTTCTCCGACAAGTGAGCAGCTGCAGGCACAGCCTTCTCTGCTACCGTGTGGATGGGTGAACACTTGTTCAGTCCAATCCACATCTTCACGCTCTGGGACAGAACAAATTGCTTGTACTCTGAAGCAGCATAATGCACAGCGGCACGAGGACCCCCAGTTTGAGCCTCACTCACAAGTTTCTGAGCTTTTACCGATGCTTTCTGAATCGAACTGTGGATTGTGCTCACAACCTGCTTCGCAAGAGGTGGAGCATGCTCAGCAAACTTATGTGTAGCTTCATCCACCTGCAGAAATCAAACAACAGCTTGATTCAAAGCATGACAACAAGGCCAGTAACATTTAACTGCAAAATCATCCCATCTAAGTTCATTAGAGAGGGAAATGAATGTTGATGCATGTAAGGTATGTATACAAGGCCATTTAACACAAGCGGCGGCAATACTCAGAAAACTTTTATCCCTAGAAAACTTGTAAGATATTGACCATTAGAACACCCGGAGCCTTAATTTAGTACACCTTCTTCAGCTCCTAAACTCCTCAGTGTTTCGTCCCACATTTAGTATTCATTAGATGTACGAGAATCCATTAATCCAAACAATTTTTAGCAATAATGGATAACGCAGGCCCAATCTACATCGTTAGTCATACGAACTCTCCCGCGTGGAATCATCCTGACTATCTAAAAGGAACACAATCACAACTACAAATGATAACCGGAGCATCAGCAAAGTCTAGTATTCGATTGCGGTACTCTGTGCACTTAAAGCATAAAAATGTACCATTCCCTTGTTGTAACCTAAACAATTATAACATCATCATACAGTCCAAACGAAAACCAAAGAGCACAGAAAAAGTAGAGTACAATAACGATTACTGGCACTATGTCTGATCCATTTATGATTCCAAACCAATTTTGTGTAGGCCAATATTTTTCCATTTCCTTTACGTTTTCCTCAAAACCAAACAGAAATTACACATTGATTTCCCAAAAAGATAGAAATCGATTACCAATTATGATTCCAGACAAACATGAAAGAAGTCCCAAGAATCCAAAAAAGAAGAAGCAATCGTCTAAATCCAACTACAAGCAGCAGATCAAAATAGGAAGCTTCGGTTACCTTCTGGTCTAGGAAAACAAGGAGATCATCAGGCATGCCCTTGAGTTTCTCGTACACTGGGCCCACGACAGTGGTCACGGCACCCTCCACGGTCCCTACAGTGGATCGTAGAGTCCCAGAGTTCTTCTTCGCGTAATCGTACAGATTCGACGCGCACACCAGCGCCTGAATAGCCGCCATCCTCACGAACCCAAGGTGCTTCACTGGCCGATTCTTTCTCTCGGTCTCCATCTCCTGCTGGGAAAATCATCAACATCCACACCATCAGGTTAAGGGAAAGAAATCATCAAGATTGTGAAACGAATGAAGCATGACTTAAGGAAAGAACCCCCAAACAATGGAAATTAACAATGAGGAAGGAGCTTACAGATACAGAGGCCATTTCCCCAAATGACGGAGTTTGTTTACAGAAGACTCTCGTGCTTGAGTGGTAAGTGAATAAATATCAGATCACTTGTGTATAAAAAAAAAAGAATAAATATCAGATCGGATTGTTCGCAGAATCGTGAAAGTCGTATTTATAGTAACCGCGAAGGATTAGCGTTTTGTTAAATGTTTTAAATTTGTAAGATCCAAATGGTTTTTGACGTGAGATCTGATAGGATTTCAGTGGGGCCCTTGGGTAAATAAGCTAAAGACGGAGATTTCAGTGGGCCCAATGAAAGAATGCTGTAGGTGGAACTAGAGGTTTCGAGAAGGACACGGGGTCAATAATGATATGTCGGTCTGAGTCCCCAAGGATGACTCAAGAATGCTCTTGGCGGGAAGGGCTTTCAAGAGCATGGACCAGCTCGTCTACTAGTCGGTAAAGCTTTTCTTTCTTTCTTTTCTTTTCTTTTTTTCAAAAAGGTAAAGCTTTTCTTTCTATTGGGTGAAATTCTACCTGTGGACAGAATGAGTCACTCATGAGAAATGGACATAAGGCCCATAGATATAAAATTCAGGACAAGATATACGCCTTCCTGAGAAGGAAAAACAAACAACAAAGTTGAATGAAGAAGGTTAAAACGTTTGGGCATGGAATTTTAAAGACCTCACCTCGAACAATACGCTGGAGACATATAGAAGATCAAATAGCACTTAAAGACAAAAGACATTTAAGAAAAACTTGAGATTCAATTCCGTGACAGGAGCGTGAGGTCAATTTTAGATTAAAGTAATCGTACTTCTAGGTTGTTCGTGTTGTGAATTTTTGTAGAATTTGGAGAGTTAAAGAATTTTTAGCTGTTGTTAAAGTTGTATTAGTGTTTTGTGTAGAGATTGATGATGTGTATAAAAAGTAATGATGATGTTTAAAGTTTTTTTTTTTTGAATTTATTAATTTTTTATTAAAATTTGAATATTTAATAATATTTTTTAAAAAACAAAAACGCAAAAAAGAAAACAATTCAACCGAAAAGCAGGGGGCAAGAGGCCTGCTTTTGCTGAATGTGCAAGGCCTCAGGGACAACAGGGGTACAAAATAAAAAAAAAATGTCAGAAGAATCCTAACTTTTTTTAGTGACTCGTCGAACATGAATATTTTTGAATTCGAATCCTACAAAAAAACTAGACAAAACGAACATTACCCTAGTTTTATTCCTTTATCTTATTCTCTAAGATCAATTTTACTTTAATCGTACTTCTAGTTTTCTTCTAAGTTTTAAAACGAGGAGAGCTACAAGTAATCGTACTTCTACTCTGTTTGGTTCAGCTCGCCCTAGTTTAGGCTTGATCTAGTCCAGTCCGATCTAATTTAGTTATTTTCTTATTTTTTCGTCTGACATCTTCTCTTGGGTCATATTCAGATGATTGTCCGTCTTTCTCCAGTCAGATTCCGACAACGACTGTCCACCTTACTCCTGCCATCTTTGGACGCCATTTTTTCTTATGGAAATTTTTTGTAAGTACAAACTCAGCGTGTATTCACCTTGAGTTTAAAGAGGAATAAAGCAACGTGGGCTATTATAAGCAGACTTATAAATAAAAGTCTTTATTGTAATCTCATTCTTATATCGGTAAGTACACAAGTATGTCCAGTTGAACCTTTACACAGTGAATGTACGTCTATGTACCAAACCACTTAAAGCTCGTGTCTCACTTGTCTCTCCTCTCTCTCTCTCTCAATCTTAAATTATTTTCTATTTTATTTTTTAATCTTAACACATTATTTGCTTTAAATTGAACCAATTGTTAGGCTAGTCAAGGAATCAGGAAAAGGATTTTTTCAGTGCTCCTGTCGTCAGAGGATACTGTTTTACCGTCAGACAGAGAGAGAGAAAAAAAAGGGATCTTTCATGCAACTGGAAACTCGCTGCACATATAAAACAACAATATGGAAGAATTTGCATGAAAATTTTCAATCCAGGTCTTAACTTCCACGGTTCTATAACATTGCGGTTGTCTACGATAACTACTTTCTCACTTGTCATTACCTAGCATCACCATCAGGCATGCATCAGTCTACCAGCTATCCTAACAATTCCTTCAAGTAAATTCTTAATTAGCCTTCTCAAAAGTTAGATTTTCACAGCTTGGGTCAACGACACACCATCGTTCATCCATTTAGTCTCTGGAAAAGGCATACTTTAAAGCAGTACACTGTAAATATTATCATAGCTAATTCTACCAGCGTCAGTTAGGGCCTTTTCCAATCTTATCTTTGAAGATATAGCATATGCACTACCACTGATGTTTCTTGCACTTGTCAAATATATAATTTTCTCAACTCGATATCCACCGTTACTGCTAGATGCATATAAATTCATGCAGGTTGTTGAGGACAAAAATTCTCTAAATACAATCGCCCTATTGGTTTTTTCGAGATGATCAAAAGAATCCGCACGTAAAATAAGCATTTCACAAGAGATTTCATAATTGCGGGCCCCAAAGCCTGTGATATAACCATCATCAATCTAAGACAAATAGAAAAAAGTCAAGACTAATTTCTCCGAGGACCAGGACCATCCTAAAAAGTTAGTTTTAGCTCATAAATTGCAATTGCATAAGCAAAAGCATTCGCCCATACCGGACTAGATTTTGAGGAGTGAGTCGTAACATGATACTCGAGTTAACAAGTTCTTTAATTGAGAAAGGGCAATCTAATAGCGTCACATTTCCAAAGCTTTTCATGCAGCCTGAGATTTCTGGCGCTTCGCATTCTGAAGGATAGGCTCCCTAACCTGCAAGAGAGAGAGAGAGAGAGAGTGAGAGAGTGAAAGGTCCAACTTTAGAAACATGGACCTTTAACAGGCCCCGGATTCTCACCGATCGTGACACTTTTCCTCTGCGAAGAATCTAAAGCATACCGTGCTGGTTTTTCTGGAACGCTTGTCTTGACTGGACCTACTGCAGATAATTGCATCCACATCATCACATGGGTTTGTGTTTCCATTTCCTCTGCCGTTCTCGTGCCCTGGCACAAAACTCTCTCTTGAAGCTACTGGCTGCACAAGACCCTGATTAAATTACTTATAATGTGGGCGGTTAAGGAGAGGGTGCATCACGTCTATATTACCTCGGCCATACTTGTGGGAGTGTTTCCAAGCTCCTTTGCATTTGAGATTGTCTGTTCACTTCTAATTGAGCCATTCTCATTCATGTCAGACCTCATTCTCATGCGTGTGAGATCTGATCCAATGGAGCGTAGTACACCACAAGTGGACATGTCGTTGCAGTTGCTCCCTGATAACAATTAAGCTTATATTGGTGTAAGTGATATCGTTAAAGGTCAGGAAAAACTGTGAAGCTGGATGTTAAGGAACAAAGAAACTTCGATCAGTTACCCATTGCCCGGAACTCTACAAGGCTGGACTTGTTATGTACTTCATTAGTATCAACAACCTGTTGATTTGAGGAGTTGGAGAAGAATAGTACTGCATTCCAATATGATGCAGCTATATATGTGCACAAAATAAAGTTTCTGGTATTACCAGAGCCTCAGCATTCAAGGCTTTCTTGACCTCCAGTAGCTTTTTCTGACTCCTTTCAGAATGGATCACACGCTTGCCTATGTCATATATAAAACAGACGAAAGAAACCTTAACCAGCCGCATTTTGATCCTGTAAAATTATGAGACGCACAAATTGTTTTTAATACGGCAGCACAAACCTAGCCTTCGGTTGGCTTTGGCTTCAATAAAACCATCTAGAGCCATTTTATTGACTATTTTTCGCACAGTTGTCTGGTTAGCTTCTCCTTCGAGCTTGCTCTGAAGCTTTGCAATAGTCACATATTCCATTGGAAGAGCATGATACAATGCCTGAAACAGTAAAAGATAAAGTCAGGAAATTCTATGAAGAACATAAACACAGATAACTCTCATTTAACATCCTTTTCCAACAATCTTGAGGCATAACTTACACATGATCTTATCTGGTTTCCAGAATTAACAATTTGTTACTTACTCGAACCAACCAGAGAAACTTGGCTTATACTAATAACTTTACAGAGAAACTTGGCTTATACTAATAACTTTATAAATTGGTAATTACCAAAAAGTATGATGTTGGTTTCTGTATGGTACAGAAAGTCAATGGGCTCCATTCAACTGCTGGTTTTTAGATCTTTTATTTGTAGACCTCGTTGGGAATGTTGAGGATCCTAAAGGAAACCGTTCTCAAAAAATATGATGGAGACGTAGACATAGGAATAAAATAGTGGTTAAGCATGAATATGTTAATCACAGAGGAAACTGCTTTAACAATTTAGATAAGAAATCAGCTCCATCGACCGCAAACTAAGAAAACAGAACTAACTAAATCTGACCTTCATGTACATGTGATCTTCGACCTGGGGACTTTTGCCACCATTTGTGGTTATTTGCCCATCTGTTTCTACCTTCACCGTTGTGAATTCATAGTCAGAGTTCTGGTTTGTCAAAAGAAACTAAATATGAGCTGCCAATGCAGATAGAACCTTCAATATGATAGAGGAGAAAAAAGATAAAGCAACCTTTTGCTTTTTAATGGCATAAGTGTCCCTCCCAGTTTTCGATAGAACACCTTCCTTAACAAGCTTGTTCACGATTTCTGAATCCAGTAAAATAGAACAACACAAGAAAAAATGTTATGAATCTCAAAGTATGCAGCTCTAAATATGCTTCGATTTGTTGAGGCCTTAACATGGACCCCAAAACCTCCATTTACCTTCACTCAAGACCTGCATTTGCATAGACAAAGCAATACAGTTAATATTGCTTTGTCTATGCAAATGCAGGTCTCGAGTGAAGGTAAAATAATATTGCACAAATTGGGAACTATTATTTACTAAAAGATATAGAAATAAAAATCTTATTGAAGTAGCTGATTGCACGGACATTCATTTGTCTGTCATGTCCACAAGAGTACAGAAAATAGGTGTCCTTACCAGTGAGATGTCCGACTGGTGCAACTATATTTTGATCTTCATCGGAATGGCTAACCTGAAAGTAACAAAAATAATACCAAATTTCTCTAAATTAATTTCTGCACCTCGACAACTCAAGTTGATACCAATCAAGAAAGGTTGAATCTTCAAGCCCAATGAAATATACTGCAGAATAACTTAGCTAGTTCACCTCACTGTCAGATTCAGAGTTGTCATCCCTTAGAACAGAATCAGCTCCTAAGCTCACTTCATCATCTTGAATATCTTCATTTTCGTCCTCACAAGGATCTAGCACACTTTTTACCTAAACACATAATCCGTAAAATTTGACTTGATTAAACTATGAAGCACGTGTCTGATATAAAGTCCTTCCTGCAATCTCCATCCCTTACCTTGAGAGCTAATACAAGGTGTTTGCTATTAACGTTCCCAACCTCCATTTTCAAAGGGTTTTTTGTCCATGGATTATGAACTTCTTCCGTGCAGCCTCTGAAGAATGGAGGCTCATACTCTACAGGCTGCAAGAATAGATAAGAACGCAACTCTTCTATGTGTTGAGTGTCTTTGTCAAAGAGGACAGAAAATGAATGATAAAATTCTCTCTTCGACTGGTTAAACATAATTGTGACATTCGTGCAGTTTATATGACTTGGTAATCATTGTAACGTGGATGTGTATTTCACTACTTTTAGAACAAAGAAATTTGCATGCGGACGTTGTCAGGACTGGATAATTAGCTTCCCAGTCTATATATATTCATATCGAGGTTTGTGAACGAAACAAAAAGGAACAGCAATTACCAAGTACATATAACTGAGTACAAAGGGTACATTAGAAAACGGAGCATACCGTCATGTCATCATAGTAACGCAGTTTCATCAGAATAGTGCGCTGAAAGAACAATAAAATACTTGACAGTCAGACATTTCCTAAAGCTTGCGTAAATCAATATGGTGAAAACTTCGCCAGATGTCCCACGTCATGCCTCGAAAATTATTTACCTCTTCAGGCATCCTATCCAGAGTTCTCATCAACTGAACCAGCGTCCGAACCATTTTACAAGCCGAACTCCTGAAAGAGTAACATGTTGATGGCCAGCAAATGACAAGAGAACGACCAAAGACATTCTAACATGTTATTACCTCATCTGATTTGGGGTAACTTCAGTAGTGGAGCTACACTTGAATGCTCCACCTTGTTTCTTGTTTCCAGTGCGATTGAGAGTCATTGAAACGTCACCGGCGTCAGAATTTGAGTAACTGAAAGAAACTGCAGGGGAAGATCCATTCAGATAGATTAATCCTCTGAAAATGTCCCTATCTCACTACTTTTTAGCACAACAGTCTTTCTGGTGAAAAATAGTGTCTCACTAACTGCTTGAACTTTATTCTTCGGGAGGTAATGGAGTTTATCGAAACCTTACATGCATACTCCTCAATCATCGGTCCGTCTACCGCCTCGCAAATGCAGAACAAAAGAGTCTTCAGATACTTTTTCTGCAATGCATCATATACACCTACAAAAGCCATATAAATAAACGAGTAAATAGTATAATCAATTAAAATAATGGAACTAAAGGGCAAAGGTCTTTCAGAATATGAGGCTCTGACTAGACGTGCCTTTCTCCATCCAATCAATAAGCCGGCGAGACTCTGCATCCATCGGCATGAGCTTC
The DNA here is from genome assembly GCA_963930655.1 of Myrica gale. Lineage (NCBI taxonomy): Eukaryota > Viridiplantae > Streptophyta > Magnoliopsida > Fagales > Myricaceae > Myrica > Myrica gale. The sequence goes on along the minus strand of OZ005606.1, from coordinate 5,486,782 downwards.
TTTATCTTCATCTCTGAGGACGACGTGATTATTCAATAGAAAACTACCAACCGATATCTCAATTTTTGACAAAAAATTAGAAAAATACCTGACCACACCGAAGCTTACCTAAAGCAGGCACAGACTTATCATTGAAGTACTTCTCTGGAAATAAGCCTCCGATGTAACTAATATTGAATATAGCAATACGAAGCAGGTTCCTCGTCTGTTTGAATTGATAAAGAGTGATCAAAGCTCTATGATCTAGAAAGCTGATCGACGAAATGACAATCTCCGTTCGTTTTCAAACCAAAATTTCGATGAACCACTCGACACGGCATGATTTTCTGGTAGTTACAAAAATAACACTGGCGGCGATGATGAAAGACAGTAAGCTTGAGAAACAGGGAGAAATTTTTCAGTCAATTGTAAGACCTTTACATAATCCTTTTTAAGTCGTCTGAATTAGGAGGGCATTTGTAGCTGGTTACCCAAAACATAGTTTTATACTTGACTGTGACGAGGTTAACTTGTTCATATCCGATCCATGCTCTCAAAGAGGTGCCTCGCCTGTTCCAATCTCGTCAAATCCATTTTATATGGATTTGACGATTCAATTCCTGATCCATCAACTTTTTTGTATATTGATCCGAGAAAATCCACAAGTAAGCGAAAAAAATAATCAATCCGATCATTTAAACTAGGAAACCTGAAAATTCATCGGTTGATCGAAAAGAGAAACTAGACAACAATTCCCATTCAATGTGATTGTCTTCGATTAAAACAACGAAAATAGAAAATTCGTACTTCCTGACTTTGATTACCAGAAGAAGCGAGTCCTGCTCGGTGATTTCAGCTTCCTTAACTTTCTGAGCAACAACCTGGGGAAAGAGTGAGATGCTCGAGTGAATGAGCAACTGCAAGTGAAGAAGAGAAGAAGAGGAGGATATAATAAGAAATAGTTCAGGGAGCTTTCCCGGCTCACCATGGTTCCAAATCTTTCAGAGAAAACTAAGAATCAGAGCGAGAAAGGGGGAGAGAAAAGCTCAGATTGATTTGTTGAAAATTTGAATGGAAGTAGACAAATGAAAGTCTGGCGGGAGGAGAAGGAACTGGGGATCGAATTTATAGACCGCTGTAGGCTGTGGGGCCGACTCCCGCGGTCACGTGCCCTGGCAGGAGGAGTTCATTGGGCTAATTTTTCACCCTTGGAGCAGTTCATGGGCTTCTTTAATCACATTGCTTTCCAGTTTCCCATTCCTGCCAGACAAGCCACCTCGTTTTCCTTCTGATTTGCTAAGAGCAGAATATATATAAACTGCAGAGTTTTTGGCGTCAAGCGAAACGCAATTGGGATTAGCATTCTCTTCGTTGTCAGAGGTTCATTCCATAGGATATTCGAACCATTTCATTGAAATGATTGGTTAGATAGTTTCACTTGTGAGATGTACGCATTGGCTTCTCTCGTCTAGTTTAATGCACAAGTGATTTTGTCTTAAGAATTGAACTGTGGGCTTGGAAACCTGACAGGCACGGTATTATGAGAAGGGACTCCAATTGTTTGTCAGAATAGCAGGTAAAATCAAAGCAAGAATTTTGGTCACCACCAACTAATACAACCGACTGCTGTCACTTTATTTGAAATCTCATTACCTCTTCCCTCCATGAAAGACCAAACAAGGGTTGTAATATAACAATCTTCATCTCCTTCCCACAACACAAACAAACGAAAGTTTGAGATTACTTATTCTTATGCTAATTTATATGTTGGTGTACTACTGTGTGCCATCTTCCTTGTATAAAAGGTTTTGAACTGTTAGTTTACACCCTTGATCGCATCTCGCTTCCTCGTTCAAATCACAACCTAACTTCATAGAGTACAATGGAGTTCAAGAACAGCCGAATGATACAGGGAAGAAAGAAAATAAAAAGTACTAAGGGGTAACAAACTGTTGAACTGAATTGCGGATGGAGGTTCATCTTTCAAACGGATCCTCCCTATTTGAGTGTAGAGGAGGACAAACAGCAGCTGCTATTTTCTCCCGAAGGTTGAATCTCTTAGCAATCAATGGCCGAACATCTTCAACTCCAACCAAGCTCTCCAAAAACGGGAGTAATGAAAGCAGTTCTTCGTCGGAGCGATCATCAAACCAGCTTTCAATCGGTATTCCATTGTCAACTTGGAATCCAAATGCCTAGATGAAAACAAACATAATTATTGAGAAAATTAAGATTTCATATATGGAGCATATCTCTGTAAAGGATGAGCATAAGGATGTCATACTTGGCATAATTAGCATCATTCCTATGATGTACTCTTGTTAACACAAGGAAAATAATTATCTAAAGTCTATGATATTCAGCAGCTGCAGCATCATCCACAGAAGAAGGGAACAGAGAAATGCTACAATAATACCTGTGGAGAGTTGTCGATTATGATAACACGTGCCAAATCGCGACCAAGAACTGACAAATCTTTAAGGTAATTCCCGTCCACATAAACACAGGATTCGCGGTAAACACGATGCCGGAATATTTTCCTCTTCGGGTCAAGCACATTAAGCAGCTGCTCTGCATAAATACTTTGACTGGCTGTAAATATAATAATCTCAAAAAGGCTGGAAACTCTGTCCATGAAATCTCTTAGATGAGGACGACATCGAACATAGACTGTATGCTCCTGAAGGTTAAAATTTACAGGAAAAGTGAAGTCTGCTTCTTCGCAAGGTTCTAGTGTGGAGTGCACCAAAGTCTCTGCAAATAGAAGTCACTCTCAGTATTCAAGCATAGACGTCAACAGGTTCAAGAAACTCCACAACAAGGAAAGGCAATTCAAGAACATGGTCGCTGGTGTTACATCCACATTTAAGCAAGAGAGAAAAAAAAACCATTGAGATTTGGCACCCTGAAAAGTGGCCCCAGGGAGGGCGGGTGTGAAAGAAGGTTGATTGACTCTGTACTTCACTTCTAAACTTCAATATGAAGAAATATCAAAATGCAAAAACCTATCAGCAATTGCTTTGATGATACTTGATATCAGTCCCACCACATGCATTACAGTTTGTAAAGAATAAAACCCACGATTGATGTTCCATCCATCAATTGAGTGACTGACACAATACTATGACACAAGAAGAAAAATAAAAACTAAACTGTACACCAAATATATCTATCACAAGAAATAAATGATGAAATTGACAAATTATATACAGCTATTTTCATTATCTTACCATCCAAGTCCAAAACAAGTGTAGTAGGAGGACAACTCCGCGTTTGTTTTGGTAGTAGCATGGGGCGAAAAGTTGGGACAACTGATGCCAAGTCTGGTAAATTCTTTATAAAAACATAAGGATCAAAGTCATCAAACTCCTCATATTGCTCATCCTCCACATAAACATCAGTTGACATAGAATCTTGACCGTGCTCATCAACACACTCAAGCTTAGAATTTTTCATGGCAAGATATATGGCTGAAACTTCAGATGAAAGACCTGTTCCCTCCAAATCGACATTACAACACGACTCTACATCATTTTGATCTATGGTATGCACCTGATCACCAAGTCTCTCTGAATTCAAAATGTCAGGTGACTGTCTTATATCTATTTCCATATCAACGGTGAATGTTGTTGCGGTTGCTGTGTTCTCGTTGCAATTCTTGTCTTCCCCAACAATGGACTCAGAGGTTTCTCTATCAGCATGAACATTTAACACATCAAACGGCGAGTATGCCATTTCTCGATCTTGATTCTGGTCTCCAGTCCTAAAGTATTTGACAAAATCAACTAGGGGGGAAACAAACTGAGTCAATGATATAGTGAACACACTCACAGACATAAGAATAAGTTCAGAGATCTCCAAAGCCATTATTCGAGAGAAACATAATTGCATTTTGCAAATTGAAGAATGAATTTTAGTAACCTACCTCCATTGGCAATTTCCCCTCCAGCATGTTTGGAAATAAGAAAGGACGGAGAAAATATGGTTTCCATCATGCGTTGATCATCAGTTTCCTCACTGCAACTCTGCATTACATGTTAAGAAGTTTTACAAGAGAATCTTAGGCATTTTGAGAAGATCTCTCAGATCAATCACTCTATGATGATTGCATGGGAGAGCATGTGAATGAAACACTGAAGACATACAAATGCATGCATGCATGGTATGGCTGGATAATTACCTTACAATCCATGGAAGCACCGTTAACTGCATCATGGCCAAAATTAACCTCAGAAGTCTCAATATGCAACGACTCATATTTAGCATTTAAAGCTGTTGCCACAACAGGCTCCCTCTTCTTCTTGGGAACAGCACCAGCTGAAAGTTATAGTGAAATAAGACAATTATATACTTGAGAAGGGAAGGGTTAGTATTAGGAAATAGAAAAGGCGTACTGAAAAGACAGATAAACATGAGTTAGGTATAATCATGTAGAAGCAGTGAGTTTTATTGAACTTCTAGGAGGACAAAAACAGTAAATTGGTATAGAAAATTAAATCACTGACCTTAATTGGACTTATCTGGAAAATTACATGCCATTACAATCAATAAATTACGGTTTGATAGTATTTCAAAAAGACATGACGAAACAAAAGACAGGGATAACATATGCGTGATCACACGATGTGCCTAACACTAAATGCGCTTCTACTTCCAACAGTTTTTTTACCAAATTTTAATCAATTATGTCGCCTTATTTTTTCTTTTCTTTTTTGTTTGTTTGTTTGGTTTTGTTGGGGAGGGGAGTGCAAATATGGTTCAAGAGCTAATGTTATATACGATCAAGATGTAGAGCCATCATTCATGTCACACATTTTATATTTGAAAATGAGTTATACAGTCATTCAGGTACAAATAGATATAACAAAAGACTCAAATTCAGAAGTAAAAGGTAAACTTAACTGACCATATATGAGAGGACTAAATGAAACCATTAATAGTTACAAAAATAACCAGGACTAGCACATAACACATCACTTACAACACTGCTAAACTCTGTCTTAGGAGTATTTTAAAACCTTTTGACCTACAACTTTGAAACTTAGAAACAATTCATGTACGCTTTGCTGTATAAAATTTCCAGACATACACACGTGGAAAATTTTCTAGGAAAGCTATTATGTGAACAAGCAAGAAGGGAACAACTTACCAAGTCTCTGCTTTCTAGCTGAAGATGTGATCAAGTCTTTAACTTTCTTTTCTACAGCTTGTACATTTTCAGAAACCTTCTCCTGAGCTCTTGAAACCCTGGGACTGACATGCTCTCGAGCAGCAGTTCCTCCAGAATTTTTCTTCTTTGTTTGCATTTCAATAACAGGAAGAAATCTCAAATGTCGACAAGACTAGTGATACCAACTCAGCTTCAGCAAAACAATTCAACATAAAGCTCCTCAACCAAATGTCCTGTTTCATGATAACATCTATCAAATAACAACAGCCAATACAGTGCTGATGCAATTTCATATTGATGAGATCTAACAGAGTTATGGTTCAAAAGTTTGGAAAACAAAGTAAAACAAAAAATTGCTCAGAGTTCACCAGAAAATCAGAATAGCATATACAACCATGCATACCAGCAAGGGCTTTGCAGATAAAATACAGTTGGGTGGCGAATATAAACAATCCATCATATCTCAGTATAACAGCATGATACGCATAACTTGCGATCAAACACACTCCTTATGCAAAACAAAATAATTGATACAAACTATCGACTCCATAATATGATAAACATTATATCCGAATAGGGCAAAAATAACAGATAAAACATGAGTTGGTAAAGGGGAAAAAAGCTTGTAAATTTATTTTCTTTAGCAGCACCAGATTGGCTAAAGCTAAAATATTTATGTTCTCTATGGCATTTTTCAAAGTACTTACATGAAAGCACTGCATATGGCTTCTCGCCATAAATATTGTTTTGAAAATCTTCCAGCAGTTAGTAGAGCGCACATAGAGAAGTTTCCCCTTTCTAATAAAACACCCTCTACTTGGAAGTTGGAAACAGGAAAATGCTTCTGGTCAGTCAAATTTACTGATCCATCCATAGGATTGGAAACAAAACTCTCAATTTTGCTGGGGTTTCAATATCAATCACTAGATAGACCCTAGAGCTTTAAAAATAACTTACCCAGCATTCCTCCAACCAAAATATCCAAACTCATTTGATAATATATATCTAGCTGTATTAATTATTGAGTTTCCTGTGCATCCTCGTCTATATGACAAGCACATACTCAAAATTGTAAACTAGAAGCTTAAACCCTAGACCCTTCGTAAAACACTTCGAATCAGAAGCTGAGCGTCAAAACTCCAATTAACGCAAAACAACTAAACCACATCAATTACTTAGAAGGAAAAAAAAAACTAAACCGCATTAATTTCCAAATGCTAAGCGCCGCTTCAGAACTGCAATTCAAGCGCCGATGCCATAATGGATCATAAATTACAGTCCAAGCATGTCACTACAACCAAGCAAACCCTAAAAACCAAACCTCAACTCAAGTAAACAAATCTCTTAAAAATTGAACCCGGAAATAACAACTAGAGCTGCAACCTGAGCTAAAAGCAACGAAGAGGCAATAACTAGTACCGATACGGAACCAAATGCGAGAAGATCAAAAAGCTGAGGATCGCAGCAACTATTCTGGTAATCAGAAAACAGGAAGGATAAAGTAGTTGAGAGACTGAGAGGATTGAAATTTGAGGACCAAAAGCCCTAGATTTTGTTTACCACTGTGAGCAAGGGACTTGGCTAGTGGAGTGTTTGGAGGTTTTTCCCTCCAAACGTTGGGAAAAATGAGAGGGAAAATGATGAGGGATCGAAAATTATTTTTTCCTGAACGAAGGGATGAGACGATAAATAAAATATTAGGGAAAATTCGAATTTTGCTAGACAGATAAATATTGCCGGGAATAAAGGAATTCCTCTCTGAACAAACAACAATTATGTGGTCGCAGCTACAGATATAGGAGCACTCGCTGTGCTCGGATAGAAACGTGTCGTAACAAACGGGACAACTAGTTGATAGGCAAGCTGTGGATAAGATAGAGCGAGTATTCCACTATTTATTTATCCGAGAGTAAATAAAGCGGTGCTATTTTCATCTCGATTAGTTTTATGATTAAAGTTTTTGTGCAGTAGACGACACGTGTCTATCTTAATTGTTTTTTTTGGAGAATGGTCAATGGAGGGGCCTCTGTTTCTGAATAAAACCCACTGCTACCCCCCAAGCATTGATCGCACAAGTTTGACTGCTATTATGTATTCGTTTCGCTAATATTTATGTGAACTTAGCGCTCTGAGCGTCTAGGTGGGTTTGTCTGGTAAAATTTTTGGTATTGGGTTTAGTCTTGGTATTGAGTTTAGTGAAAAAGTGAAGAGAGAGGTAATATTTTATAGTTTTTGTAATTTTTTATATTTTTTATGGAAGAGAGAGAGATTATATTAGAGTATTTTATTAGGAGAGAGATAAAATTTTGGATAAAATTTTAGTGACAAACGCAGCCTGAGACTCAGAGGCCAGCCAAATAATTATTTGGTGGGTGCAGGCAACAGTTTGGGGTAGATATAATCCATGTGTCTGCCACGTGGGAAGTGTTCAAGTTACAATCCTATACCAAAGTATGGACCAGTTTCAGGCTGGAGCTATCATTTTACAAATTGAAAATTCTGATTCTTTCGTGCCGGCCCATTAAACCAAATAGAATTTGCCACAAGGGGCTCTTCCCAATTGGGCCCCATTGGACATTTGCCACAGTGACCAATGCCGTCATTGCGGTGGGTGTGATTTTAGGTGAGGTTCGGTTAAGGTATTTTGTGAAGATTTTTTGTATTTTGAGCATTTTTATGTATTGTTAACTTTATTGATATGCGTGTTTTAGTTATATTTATGTGGTGTAAAAAATGATGTTTAGTTGTAGAATCCTGAGAATTCAAAAAATTCTGAGGATTCTTTGTAAACGAACAGGCTCTTAGTGTTTGAAAAGGCCGAAAGAGCACGTTTGATATATATGACCATGATATCAATACAGCTTCTTTTCTTTTTTCATGGGCTCTAGACTCTAGTGACTAGTGGTAAGAAAATAGGCAGAGTAGAATTATCTAAGATAGCCTAAAAAAATAATAATCAGATTTCCAGACTTGAGCCAAACCGTTTGATGTAAGTAGCACTTATTTTTAGGTTTTACTACTCGATTGGAATTGTATCAAACTTAATACTCAAATAATATGAAATTTTTGAGCAAAGTCATTAATTAGTAAATCTTTTTTCTTGTACATTTCTTTATTCCATGAGGGACACAGTTGATAAGATCTCAACTGAGTTTCTAAAGGATACTGACATTTTTTTTTCAGGTAAAGAGGGAAATCCACAACATACACACACTAAGTAGACCCACCTAATTGACAAGCAAATTCTAGAGAAAATAATCTAAGATCCATTGCCCCCCTACAATCCTCGTTTAAGTTGGCTCCCAATAATTATCTTTTTTTTAAAAAATAAAGTCATTTTTATAAGAAACTTAATGGAATTCGTGGAAGGAACAATTTTTCATACTAGCAATATGACACTTGATCGTGTGAGTTTGGCTCAGGCATGTCCTCTTTTAAGGAGGGTCCTGATCCGGGGAACAAATCCCCCTTCCCCCACCCCCAAATTGCCAAGAAAAAAAGATGACACTCGATCTTGCGTCGAAATCAATGCTAGACCGACCTCCACCGTCTACATTGGCTCGCTTTTCTCCCCGGCCACCTCTTCTTCGTCTTTTTTTTTTTAGGTGCCAAGCCATGTAATTCGATCATACGCTATGGCTGGGACTCTGGTGGTTATTAAATTATTATTGCTACTTTTTGCTGCAATATGTTCCAAAGTTTTCCATCAAACCCACTGAGACTATATATCAAAGTGGACTCAGTCAAGTTTGGTTGGATAATCCAGGTCAGAAGGAGCCCATAATAAATGCTCTGGCCTCGAAACTTAAGCCCAAATTGTCAAAATGTAAACCAAATTGATTGTCCAAAATCCAAAAACAATCAAAAGATGAGTCGGGTCGACCAAGATAATTAAAGCGCTAGATTATTCGAGAACCATTCAGGGGCAATTTTAGCTGTGTAAGATATCGCCATGCATATGCAACCCGAGGAAGTGAGCGAAATACCTTGGAAACACGAAAGTTATATAAGCATTAATGCATATAATATAAATCAACATTCCCATATTATGTCACAGTAATAGATGTTGTCAAAGTAAAGACATGTTACTTTGGCAGATGCTGGCGGGTCCCAAATCAATTAGCATTGGGATATGTGGAGCATTAACATGTTATTGGAAGTGTGTGTCTGCATGCAGAATTAAAGGCTAGCTAAAAAGGGCTTTGCCTTCCATTCCGAAAGGGAAGAACATAAAGGAAAGGCATAGATTTGGATCTTAAAAAAAGCCAAAACTTTGGGGGCGTGCGTTAGATTATCTTTACCAAAGGGCACAAAGTTTAAGGAACATGGTTTTACGAAAGGAGCATATTTCAATCATGTTATATATGTATTAAAAGTTACTATACTTGGAATCTAGCAATTTGTAATCGGCCCCGTGGGGCTTCCAATCTCTATTTGCAAGCAAAAGATGAATTTTATCTTTCGTTTGTGTTGATTTGTTTGAAAACATATGGTTCTAAACCTCTTATCATCTCTACAAGAAAAAGGAAAAAAAAAAAAAAGAAGAAGAAGAAGAAGAGCAACTTCTGACCATCCAAAAATAGGTCATCTTTTGGTCATCAGGCTTGGTAATGGCGTAGACAACTTTATGGAAAGAGAAAGAAAAGACGCGAGATTACACACGTTTTTTGAAGACCGATAGAGCATGTCAAAATAGCACTGCCAAAGTTGAACGGCAAACAAAGAATTACATAAAGGCAGTAAATTAAGCCCATTACTTGCTTAGAGTATACTTTTAAATTGAAATATGTAACGACATAAAAAAGCAGCGTATCTAGGCATGCTATTAAAGCATAAAACCTGGGTTAGTGGTGGGTCTTAGCTACGTACCAAAACTCATTATTGGGTGGCCATTTTTGTTTGCTCCTAAAGGCTCCAACTTTATCCCCCATTATATATCAATTTGGAAAACGATTTTGATGTGATCTCCTTCCCCAGATTCCCACAGTACTCGATCGCCTCTGAAATGCGATCTTGGAGGGAGGAGGAGATTTATCCATTTTTGTAGCTTAATTGGTATGTATTCTAAATTTGATTTGCAAAACAATAAATGTTTGTAAAAAAATTAAACCCTTTCAGAACCTTTTGAAGTTCATTGTAATTTTTTTCTTGAACCCATTGGTTTAGACTTTCGGCTTTGGCTTGATGTCAACTAAAGATCTGATAAAAGCTTAATATTCCAGCTGAGGCCTGCTTAGTTGAATCGATTTAACTGAAGTACTATAATTCCAGACATCTTGCATATATAAACTCGAGCTCAAACATGACCTCGAATAAGTACGTAATCTGAATAAAGTTCACGAGGCAATACTCGTGTCCTCAGATCACACCCTAATTTACAGATGTCTGAGTTGAGGTTTGACGATTCATGAGTCTCTTTCGAAACTTTGTTTATGGTTTTTTTTTCCCTAAGCTCCTTTCAAAACTTAGTTACCATGTCATTAGTCACACCGTTCTTCTCTTTTTTTTTTGTTCTACGCCACCCCGTTCTTCTCATAGTTTCCTGCTGGTACGTACACAGTTCCAGCTATAATAAGTAGCTTTTAAAAGCTCATAATGCTACACCTACGAACCACTCGACAAGCCAACGGTGTCTTCATTTCCAGAGAGAGTTTCAAGCATTCTGAAAGATCCACATGCTGTGCCGGAAGCCACCTGAATTGGTGGAGGAGCCGTCCGAGCCACAAATGTACGGTGGCTAAACCTAGTACCTTCCCAGGGCACGCCCTGCGTCCCGATCCAAATGGTGCGAGCCTTAGATCTGAGCCCATGATGGACACGTCCTCGTCGATGAACCTTTCGGGGTTGAAGGCCCATGGGTCCTTCCAGATGGATGGGTCATGGGTTATGGCCCACATGTTCACCATTGCTGTCGTGCCAGCTGGCACAAGGACCTTTCCAACGTGGACGTCATGGACTGCAAGGCGGGCCCAAGAGAGTAACGGTCCCGGTGGATGCATGCGGAGAACTTCCTTGACTACGGCTTGAAGGTAAGGGAGGTTTGGAAGATCGGAGTCTTGCACGTGCCTGTGTTTGCCGACACACTTGTCAAGCTCTTCCTGGACTTTCGTTTGGATGCCTTGGTGCAAAACCATCCTGGCCATGATCCACTCGAGCAGTACGGAAATGGTATCTGTTCCTCGAAATATCATTTCCTGGACGACATCATCGGAACAAAAGATAAAAATATAAGTAAAAGCTCCAAAAGTACTGTTCTCAAAATATACGCGGTCCCAAAGCCAAATCATATTTATTGATATAACAAAACGGCACGAGATCAAAAACGAATGTTGAACGTGGAAACCACAAGGTACCAGCTGCTTCATATATTTAATCTAGACAAGCCATTGTTAATGGGCGACCCACGGTGAAATTTAAGGTAATTCAGATCATGCTCATACGAAAAAGAGAATTTGTTAGGATGTCAGATTTTTGGGCTCCCCCGAAAGGGATAGGCAAAAAAATACAAAGAGGAAGAACTGGATTATTATAAGCCAATCTAGTGATTTAATTAATAAAAGAATTAACCCAAAGAGGCAAAACAAAAGGGGGGGCTGGAATCGGTACTACGTAGTGAATGTGAGGGATAAATGTCAAAAACATTACCAAAGCTCCAATTTATGAAACTCTTTTGGTCAATAGACAAACGTAAGCACAGTATGTGTGATGTTGGCGTCAATCTGAAAAGCTAATTATGTTCAGCGTACTAGGGTTGTTGCAAAGTCTTTGAAAGATGAACACTACGACAATACCTCCAATAACCATTGAACACCGAAAAAAGAGGAAAATGAACCTGTTGGGCCAACTAAAAAGTAGTCCCGCCCCTAGCAATCTTGGGGAGAATGAATCATGTGCTTAAAAACAAAAGAACCTAAATTATAAATTATATCATGTTTTTGTTAGGTAATAATAGAAATTCTTTATAAACAAAGTACTATATATTAATTACATGTAAGAACATTCTTAATCATAAGAACTTTATACTAATTTTCTCCAGGCTTTATATATATGAATCATGCACCATATATACTATATATCCACTCTTATATAAAACATTTGCTGCACCATCAAGTTTTAATGTTTCCTAGCCGACTGCATGCATGTGGACAGGATATATATATATACCCAGATCGATATAACTATGTTTAAATCAATTGCATATAAAACTCCGAAAGGAGGGTTTTTTTTTTAATAATTGTGAGAGTGGAAGTTGGCATGAAGAGCAGCCAGCCCTGTACGATGTTAGTCCCTAGAGGCGTGGGGATCGGAGTTTTGTGTGTGCATGTGTGCGAGAGAGAGATCGAGTTCTTACCCACAAGACAGCAACCATGTCTGAATCATTTAGTTGATCCTCCGTAGGCAGTGACAACAAAGCACTAAGAAAATCATTTCCACCGCTGAACTCTCCAGCTCTTTTTCTTTTTCTTACCATCTGACCCACCACATTTTTCACCTTACCGGACAATCTGTGACACTTCCTCTTTACCCCATAAAAGTCCAAAAACATTAGAGGCAAATAGTCCTCCCAATTGAAATTTGCAATAAGGTCGTACCCCTCTCTGACCATATTGCCTAGCTCTGTTCTTTCCAAATCTAGACAACTCCCAAACACACTCTCTAGTATGTTACTCAGGGAACCCCTTTGAAATATGCCTCTCAATTCCACAACGCCTCTCTCCTCCATCTCCTTCCACGCTCCCTCCAACATTTCGTCGGCTACGCGTTGCCTTGGTGTCTCTAGGCTGGAAATTCTCCTCGGGGAGAACATGTAATTTGCGGCAATCCTACGCAGATGGCGCCAGTATTTGCCGGAGGGGGCGAAGCCAATGGCACGCTCAAACATTAGCAAACGAGCTGAGACCTTTATGGGTCGGTCTGAAAAAGAAGACCCACATAGGATTTCCTTTGCGGTCTCAGGATGGCTGCTGATGACTGCACGCGTGTTTCCTAGACTGAATGCCATGAGCCGAGTTGCGGAGTGGGAAGCAGCCATGGCAGCCAATTTACGATGAGCAAGAGCCCCCATTTGGTCGGGCAATGTGCCTAATATGGGCCAGCCACATGGACCACGTAGTTTGGGATGGCTTTGATGGTGGCTTCTCCATGCAAAGCCTCCTGGGACAAGCCAATAGTTTAGAAGGATTGCAAAGAAAATAAAAAACGGTAAGAGGATTGTCATGAGAAGGCAGGGTGTTTGCTGTACGGCTCCAATACAAAGGAATAAAAGAGAGAGGTTGGCTAGCATAAAGGACTTCATATTGTCCAACGAGCTGCAGGTTGGGGTTGATAATAATTGAGAAAAGATCCTATGATATGAGAAAGCGAATGGAATTGTCTGGAGATAGACGTCTGTCGTGGGGGGATTGCATGTAGGCGTTTGAATATATAGTACGTGGAAAGTGACTCTGGTTAAAAGCTGTGGTCAGTTTGCTAACCACGGTTCATTAGCATGGGCGACCCCTCATGTTGGGCGGCTCCTCCAAAGCCATTGGAGAGCAGCTTCTTTAAGTCACACACACAAAAAAAAGGGATCCATCTGTGATAGGTTTTAGTCTAACTAATTACTTGGTTGTAAAAGCAAATGGTATATATATCTGTTTGTTAGAGGATGTAAGATTTTGATTTATATATATATATTAACTTTCAATTTTTGGCAATTTGATTTGTGTTCCAATATGATAGCTTGGGAAGATTGTATCTGCTGCTTCCATGGAAATTGAAATATTACCATTAGGGACGTCACTAGTGGCGCAACCCATGGACATGCCGACTCAACCCTCTTAAACTGACTTGAAAAAACAAATCAAAGATATGTGCGTAGACTACGAGTCGTTTCGTGGAGCTGTAAAAGGTATGATGCAATCACTGAGAGAAGCAAATCGCTCGCCAAGTCAAATTGGATAATGGTATGTATGAGACCCAATAAAAAGGATTCCATGCACATCAAGTCTCAAACCTGCGTTGGTTAACTTTCTACCCTAGTTCCCAAGGCTACCAAAAGTGAAATTGAATTACAAATGCAATATGTATGAAAACCAAAAGTATCAAACAGGGAGGAAGTAGGGATTACATGTAAGAGCCAGTTACACAAAAATAATTTTTAGGACTAAAATGCAAAAAAAAAAAAGAGAGTAAAAATCATTAACAAATTTTTGTTCTCCTAAAATTTTCACGATCTTGGGGGAGGGGAGCTGGGGGGCCATAGCTTTGTCCCTCAATCTAACCTGGTCAATTTAACTTTAGAAAAAACATATTGTACCATTTTAACCTATCACTTTGACAAGTGATTCCGAAACTATCACTTTTCTACGAGTTACCCTCTAAGTTAAGATCTAAGAAGAGAAATGAAAGAAGAAAAAAAACTGACATGTGGCCCAACCACAATTGTTACATATTAATTTAAGAAGTAACTAGCAAAAAGCCGGTAGTATTACCGAGGACAATAACTTGGGGGCAAAGTAATTGATGATATCAATATTGAATCACGTCCGGCCTAATCTAATTTGAGTCAACAGGCATGATTACATCTCTCTGAGATCCAATGGCTACAACCAAGTCCATGTCGCATGCAGATCCAGAAGGGAAGACCGTTATACATGTCATGAGAGGTTATCCAACAACCCGCAAAACCGTGACTCCACGATCCCTCTTTTTCCATAATGGAGGAAAACGATCATTGTGAAGACGTGAGAAAACCATCAAAGAGCACACTACCGTGTACGAGACGAAATTCCCGTAAGCATTCACGCCAAAAGGAAAGAGAAGAACGTGGGAGAAAAGCTATAAAAGGAAGAGTTAACGATGAGAAAGGTAAGTTAAATTTTGAGCAGTCAAACTACAAAACACATACAGCAAAGAAGCCAACTTAAGCATAGGAGGTTCTTAACTTCAGTGCCTGAGGTTATTTTTGTAGTTTTGCAGAAAAGATACGTGAAGATTGAGACGCATTTACTTGGACGTGTTGATCATAAACCAACTGCTTCATCAGTAATACTTTTAGGAAGTAAATTATAATTACTTAACTAAACATTTAAATTCTAAAAATAATTAAAATTGCCTCCAAGGAGGATAACTCAATAGTCCTCGAATTTTCAACCCTAGACGAATCGTAACCAGTTGGTATGCATGAGTTCAAATTCTATCGTCGGTGATACTCAGGTCGTGGACTCAGTTCAAGCGTCTAAAATTTGATGTTGTGCTCTTAGCCCCAAACAGTGTGTTCTTCAGTTAGTTTAGGTTCATTTGAGTCCTATACAAAAATATGGGGTGCATGATTTCCATAGTTTTTCTTCTTTTAAAGTGAAATTGAGTAAGATGAAAATAGTTGTGAAACCGTATGATAATTTAACTTATTTTTGTAGCCAATGTTATAACGACGTTTGCTTAAACATCACGATCGCAGTAATTAATTCTCATTCAAAATTTCCAAGTGACAGTAGTACGGAGGATCGTGATGTATTCACGTACAATTTGCTGGTAGGTTCACTCTTGAGAAGCCATACATCACGGTTATAATAGTTCCTTTAAAAACAAAAAAGAATTGTGCAAAGGTCTTGTATTTTAATAAGACCCCTGCAATTAAAGCTGAGCCCACTTGAGAAAATGTCTATCGTGCACGAATCCATCCGCCGTATTCTGCACTAACTCTATTCCATTCCCAGTATCCACTATATTTTATACACCCGCGCGACTAGATTTGTAGATAGATTTTCTTCTGCCAACATTGGCATCAAGGTCGGCATCACGCCGGAATTGTGATGCTCAGTGCCCAGATACATTATTTTTTTCGCTCTGCAATTTTCATTCAATGTGGTTAGATTTGCAGATTGGATGGAATCCAACGTCAACTAGAAAACGCCCAGACAGAGCTCTAACATGTATGAAAAACCTCACCGGTGTTTCCGACAGACACATTTCGTTATCTTTAGCAGACACTCCAGATATATTCCCATCAGATCAACAAATCAAAACTCCCTGAGATTTCTAAACAGAAGCAACGTCTGCCAGTGCCACCTCTCCCCCAACCAGAACAAAAACTGATCAGCTCAGATAAAATGAGAGGAATTTGAGAATCCAATAGTACATTGCATTCAACCAACCGTTCCCTCTTGCCCTCTTCCCAAAAGCGTCCAATTTCGTGGGGGCCTATACTATCGAAGGACCCCAGTGGTCCAACATATTTGAATTCATATCCAGAAAAGCAAAGGAAACGCGTGGATGCTTCTTCACTCGCATAATCTCCACACTTTCAGTTTATTTAAGGATCACGGGGACTAACTTTGCGCAAAGCATTGGTACAGGGAATATAAAACAGACCACTAAGTTGGACGTTGTTGGCTGAGCCAAATGACTATTGGAGGAAAGAAGAAGATAATGGCCTATAGGGTGGCAAAAACAAACACATATTTGGACAAAGACCATGAACAGGGATTCCACCAACAGGAATGGGACGAAGAAGACTAAAAAAAGAGTGCAGATTAAGGCAGGTAGTCTTTGGCCAGCAGGAAAAAACATTTCTCTACCCAGACCCTTCTAGGAGATTTCCCAACACGAAAGAAAAGGATAGCTAAAGTGGAATGCTTTGCTAACTTTTGATACTTTATCATATTACTTGCAGGCCTCCGCACATGACACACTAACCACTTTGCATTGTAAAATTCCAGGTTTTGGTGACTATACTGGTCTGCTACCTGAGATTTCTTTTCCACCAATAGCAGGGTGTCCAGCACAAATTTGCCCACTTACCCACCACTGCATTCCATTAAGAGAAAGTGGTGGTGGGCCTGAAACAGCGTCACAGCCTGGTCCCCGAGAACCAGTTGTACAATTCGGCAGTGTCGGCCGTACAATCCATCGTCGGCTGCACTTCAAACCAAGAAGAGATGAGATAATCCTGGATAAATACTTGCAAGAAGATATGCCTAGAAAACCTGGGGACTTGAAGTAAATCGGTTCAAGTTCTGTTATATAAGAAACCATCCAGATTCCAGCATCCACACAACTACCAGGTGAAACAAGTTTTTTTTTGTTAAATCATACATCTTATATATTGAAGAGAACCGAAGTACAACAAACTACTAAAGCAAAGAAAGGAAAGGAAAAAAAAAAAGAAAAAGATACCCTAAGGAGGTGCAACACCACTAAATTTTCACCGTCCACGATTAAGAAGAAAAGATGAAGAAGCATCTCCTGAGGAGTGGGCAGCCGTCCAGGCTGCTAATGAATGAGCCTCCGAGTTGAAAGCTCGGGGGATCAAAGAATGATGAGGAATAGATAACCACGTGAACCAAGTTACAACTGAACTTGTACCATCTTCTGTCTGCAATACTCGTAACCAAGCAAAAAGGGAAAACAGGGGTGAAGGGAAACACTAGATGCTTGACTTAGGTTGTGTTTGAGTGATAAAATTTTGAGGAGGTTAAAATTTTAGGGTATTGAATTTTGTGAAAAAATGAATAAAAATATTATTTTTAATATTTATTATAATGAAAAGTAATGATACGATTAAAAGATAGATTATATTGTAATTTTTTATTAAGTGAAAATTTTAAAAAATATAAAATTTTGTTTAACAGACGTGGCCTTAATTTAGAGAAAAGTGCCTCTAGTTAGAAATATTTCGACAGGGACTTCGGGGGGACCAGGGTTGCGTTTTTTACGGCATTAAAGCTAAACAGAGGGTGTGAGATCAGGCTTCATGATCATTTCACGAGAAACCTTTTCTTTGGAACCATTGACATCATCGATGACATTATATATACAGATAGAGGGATAATTTTATCCCAATTTTGGATTTGAAATCGTATCTTTTGGTAGTATCATGCAGAATGTGGGGTCAAATCGGATAGCCTCCTAGTGGCAGATAAGTTGACTGCAATAATGGAGAGATTATCACAGACAAGTCGGCTGCATGGCCTTTAGAGTTTGTTGTCTTGATCTGTACTTTATCTTTTGTTCCCTAATGAATCTGAATTCTACCGGCAAGAAAAGATTTTCTCTGCCAGAGCATTGCGATGACAGGAGTTTTTGTATTCTGTGGTAGTTACTGGTTTCGACAGCAGATGGTGCAGAGCAATGGAGCTACAATAAGAAGTGGCACAAATCGTTTTTCTTTCAAATCGAGAGAAAAAAAAATTGAACACAGAGGCTGCGTTTGTCACTAAAATTTTACCCAAAATTTTATCTCTCTCCTAATAAAATACTCCAATATAATCTCTCTCTTCCATCAAAAAATATAAAAAATTACAAAAACTATAAAATATTACATCTCTCTTCACTTTTTCACTAAACCCAATACCAACACTAAACCCAATACCAAAAATTTTACCACACAAACACACCCAGAATCACATACAACCAAACGAGGTTTAGCATTTGGATCTTCCCAAAGTCTCGCGTTCTGTTCTCATTCTTGAAACCTGTTTCCTGGAACAATTTTCACAAAATAGGTCCAATGAGGACCTAATTCTGTGCGCACCCGTGCATGCCTTGATGCTAAAGATTTAGGGATTGTCAAAAGTTTTTCAAAACGATATTTGCCTTGTCTCCATTTATGTTTTGCTCTCTCTTTATAAGATAACGGCTCTTGGTTCCTTTAATTCCTCGCATGTAACACCCTTTTTTGTTGGTTTTAGGAAGCCAAGAATTTCACTCACTAATCATACCACTCCACGTGGATTAATGGGGGGGGGGGGACAATGGCTCAAAGTAACAAAACTAACTACGAACGCAAAACGAACCACGTAAAGGCATTATTAATCAAAATCAGCATGTGGTAGCACACCACGTCGTACTGAAATTACGACATCTTTAGACTACTAAAAATCAACAAAATTTGAAACTTCCACCGAATTGCCCTGAACATGGACCAAATAAAAGAGGCCTATCTATCTTGGAGGCGGAGTAATCTGGGATTTCGCCATTCCCACCCATGCAACAATTCCAACTGCTAGGATAACCCATCCAAATATGTCGTATTTGAGATCACTATTCTTCTTCTTGGAACTCTGTAAAAATAGCAATAAGTGAACAGCAAGTTCCAACAGAAACGAAATGAAGCATTTTTGCACCTATAAAGAACTTCACAGAAAAGCTAGATTATTTCTGCCACGAATGGCTGGTACATTGGGGGAATGCAACAGCAACATCTGTGACCATGCCCGCCTAGATAAATTTCGAAAAATCAACCTTTTACGCTTACCTTGAATCACTACCAGATGTACATAAAACAAGTGCATTGGGTTCTATTTACAAGAATATTTTCTATATTAAGTTACTTCTAACATCTTTCCACAATCAGAAGCAAGTTGAAACGTATGTCAGCATGGCGTGAGCATATAAGATAACTAATCCATTTATCTACATAAATTGCCAGTGTCCTGTATCAGGACCTTTAGAGAGTTGGCCAACTCAACGATCTCCAACGTGACACACATGAATGACTGCAAGTACTGGCTAACGATACTCCACATAACAATAACTTATGATAACAACAAAGGCCCATGGATCAGACGTACTGTCCAAATAAGTAAGGCACACATGAGAGGATATTAGCCCAAACAAGACAAGTTCCATGTCATCCCCATTCGGGCCACAACTGAATTTAGATATAATCCAACTGGTATCTAAATGAACCTATCAGGCAAGGATTTTGCATTTCAAAATTTGCCAACCGAGCAAATCCAACAAAATCGCATAGGCAAATCAGATCAAACCCGGTCTTCATTGCTTCTTTATTATCTAACTCTGCAGGATCATATTTGTGGGATTGGAAGATGGGGATATCGCCAGTAGGTGAAAAGATGAGAGGGGGCCCATTGTTCATTCTTGTGCAGCAAAGCACGGGAACTGACGAAGAAGTACAGACAAGAACATGCAATGGCTGAACCAACGCATAATGAAACCAAGATGACTTCATGAAACTGGCCCAACCGATTCAGACAGGGGATGCCCAAGTCAGACCCGACCCCATTACAACCAGCTCAACAAATCCAAACAGGATCAATTACAAAATTCAATGTGACATATTCCATGAGTGGTGTACCAATATATGGTCCAATTGTAAGAATCTTAGGCTCTGTTATAACCCAGGAGAAAATTTATAACTGTACCATATTCTGTGAATCCAGAAGCAGGGTTGACAACAATTAGTAAGCAAAAAAAGAACATAGTGACTGAAGGTGCATAGCAACACCCCTATACGTGTTAGTCCAAACTACACGTACAATACAATGGGGCTTGATACTAAGACATAGTCATCAAATCTCAAAACAAGAACCTATCGTCACATTCGCAAGTTAGGGTAAATGCCACATTATTTAAGAATTTGAAGTAAAAACATAGAAGATAGTGGTCAGAACTTGTTCATCGCTGAAGTGTAACTACACTTAATTTCACCCCTTGGCAGAATCTCAACAAATTTCAACTAACTCAAAGTTCTCTGCGCTAGCTTATGGAAGCCTCTTACATAAATTGCAAGTCATTTAAATGCTACATGTAAAAATGAAAATACAGAACTAATAACTTGATGATCGAACCTTTTCATTGGAAGCAGAAACTCCCCCACCCAGAGTTTGTTGACCAAGCATGCTCCTTTGGAGCTCCATGTGCAACTCTGGTGCCTAGAAAAAAAAGAGTAAAAATACAATCAACTTAGCAACATAAAAACTGTCAAACTAGTCCTAGTGAAAAGCCTGAATCAGGAATCAATCCTCTCTATACTTGCTGATGTAAATAAGCATAAGGCTATAACTTGGAGCAAAAAACTTGATTGTATTGAATCTGGAGTTTATTAACTTATTGAATATTGAACCAAGATACACTATCTAATAAAAGCACCTCATTTCCAATGTTGCAACGCAAAATCCCACTTCACCCACTTATGCCCACCCAAATCAATCCCATAACTCCAGCCCAACATAGTTCAGGCTTCTCTGACCTGCTTAATTACATTCCAACTCCTTTCTCCATGTAATTCAATGAGTCCACAGTAAAAGATTACATGTGATTTGAAGATCTTTTTGCAATCTCACCCCACCCCTAGTATGCAGGTCTCGACCCACCTCACCAAAAACAACAAAAATGATAGAGCATCACAAAACTAAAATATCCTCTTTTTTGCAGGCAATATTCATAAAATGCAAGTAACCATATTACATTCCAGCATAACAGACACCAAGGTTCAAAGGAATTAAAGTTAGAACTTCAAAATTACCTTAGCTGTAACTTCTAAGGACTTGCGATAGAGCTCATTTGCTGGATCCTAGAAAAACAGTATAACAGACACCAAGCTTCAATGAGATTCTAGGATGTCAAAAATCAAATATTTAAAACGTTTAATACTCAGTATCGTACCTCATCTACTGCCTTTTGAAAACAGTCATATGCCTTATCGAAGGAACCCTTTGCGTCATCAAGATCAGGAGTCAGAAATCCATAAGCAGTGTGTGCATTTCCCAAGCACCATAGAGCATCATGCTTCACCGGATTGATATGCAAAGCCTCCTCCAACTTCGAAATGGCAGCTATGAGGTTCAAATTTCAAGTGTATCAAATATAATGGTCAAAATTTGTCTGCAACAGATGTTCCTATTCAATCATGAGTGTTCAATACCGTTAATCATCTTCTTCGAATCGTCCTCTTTTTGAAAACGGGATAATTCAAGTAATGATCCTCCCCACTTCGTCAGATTCTGCAGAGAAACTCGCGAGGCCAAACAAACATCACACATACTTAATGCGTGTGGAATGAACGCCAAAAATGATGAACAAAACACTCGGCTTAAAAACAGAGAGAGCGAGAGAGAAGGAGGAGATACGAACATCGGCGTCAAGAGGGTTCTGGGAGTAGTTAGATTCTGCAGTTTGACGAGTGTGCTCCAGCAGGTACCGATCGAACTCCTCCTCCGTAAACTCCATGTTGGACCGTGGACGGGTCAGGGGTTTCAGAACAGACTGTGTAAAACCCTAAAGTTAGTTCTAGGGTTAGAAAAACATAACTTTGACGGCACTCGACTGACGTCACATCTTCCCATAATAGTCGAAACTGCGACGCGCGTTTCAGAACAGGCTGTTCGCTGCTGCCACGCGGGAAGTAAACGGCCTCACGGGCCACGAGGACGTAAACTGCTAAAATCGCAGAAAAGGTGACTGGTAGACAATGGGCCAGAGTTTTGAACAGATCCAGCCGAACATTCATACTTCAACCCAAGAACTGCCAGCGAACAAAGGCCAATTGGGCTTCATTGAACTGAACGGATGTTGGAGAGAAAATTAGGTCTTTTTCTAAGGTTGTGTTTGTGTCGTAATATTTTTGGTATGAGAATATGTGTTGGTATTGGGTTTAGTGAAAAGGTGAAGAGAGAGGTATTTTTTTATATTTTTTGTAATTTTTTATATTTTTTGTTGGTAGAGAGAGAGATTATATTGGAGTATTTTATTAGGAGAGAGATAAAATTTTGAGGAATATTATGAATGCAAACGCAGCCTAAATTATAGAATACACTATCTCTCTTCTCTTCTCTTCTCATTTCTCTTCTTTTCTTTTCTTTTCTTTTCTTTTCTTTTTCTATATTTTGTATAAATGATATATATAATTTTTGGAACCATTCCAAACATAAAAGGAAAAGCGATGAGATAAATATATTTTTCAACTTTCAATTACGAAATCTCGACACCTTGCACTTCAATCTATTTTGTCATATTTTACCCACTAATTATTGATTTCAGACACTTTACAGATTCTATTAAAAACTTTTGTTACTTCAAATGGAAAATAATTTTTTGATACTTAAAATTACAATTTCACCTCCCATATTTCTTTGACAATCATATTATTGTGCAAGTAAAATATTCATTTCACTTCTCAAAAAACTAATTTCTATCCAAAAATAGCAAAAAGAGTTAACAATAAATGTTAAAAATCAATAGTTAATATGTGAAATATGACAAGAGATAATTTTGAGTGGAAAGTGTTAAAACCTCATTAGGTAGAGGTTGCAAAGCATATTTATATCACTAAATACTTGAAGGCATTTTAGTTTAATACATTCTAAAAGTATCTAAGACCTTCCTTAAAGGAAATATTTTAGAAAAAAAACTGTCATTTCCAATCAAAAAGTTTTTTTTTGTTTAATTATCAGAACATCATAAAGAGGAAAAAAACCACAATAAGCCACAAAATAACTAAGTGCAACGTATTAGACCGAATTTTCATCATATTCCATATCATATCATGGTTACATCTAAATACCAAACATTTACAAACAGTCATGCGAAATGTTGGTCCTATAATGCCCACAAAGGACAGGTCCAACCTAAAAGTCCATTCAACCGAATCGATGTCCCCAAAACAGTTCATTCAGATTTTCAAAAACTGGAAACAGAAAATCAAATGTCCATTCAAGCCCAAAGGTTGATGCCAAGGAAGAAAAGAGAAGAAAGGTTTCTCAACTGTCGGGTCTCAGGACTATAACTTGCAAATTCTCAATTTCTTCGGCTAGGCCTGATGTGGGGAGAATACAACAGTTTCCAATCATAGATGCAACCTGCGATTCTCAGGAGAACCAGATCCTCTGCTTCGTGAGAAAGTTACTGAATAAGACTTCATTAAAACAAACTTGGGATAATAAAGCAGAGGAACTCCACTTCACAGGGAACACATCGGTTAAGACCTAAGGGCAGCCTCCTAACTATATCAAATAGAAGCTGATGCAATAAAAGTCCTGATTCGCTGCAACAGCTCAGCCTTCACTGAATCCGGAACAGAAGCTGCATGAAAAACAAGCATAGCAGGCGATAATAATTTGCAAGGCTGATGAGCAGTAAATACACCAGTTTTAGCAATAACAATGCAGTTGTGGCATAAGTTCATGAATGGGAAGGTGTATATAAAGGCATCACTCTAAAAACAGTGACCAAAACAAGTGAAACGTAATCTATGGATTCATTAAACTAAATTGAGTTTCAGAAATTTCTTTGGGCTCTTGCAAATTAAAGATACTGAACAAACTGGAAGCATTCAAACATTCTGCCAATATACAAACAGTTGAAGAAAACCTATTTGAGAGGCAGTGGCCAATTATACAGGGTTCTGTCCATATTAGCCCCAGAAGGTGTCATAATGTAATGTACAAAGTCATTATCAGCTCTGATTTACATCTATTGGTTGCTTGCCAAAGAAGCCTTCTAACCGAGTATAACCCCCTGAGCTTTCTAACCCCATTTTTGCATATCCAAAGCACTGCAATGTACATCCACCTCCAGCGCAATATTCAAAAGAAATCCGGTCCTTGGCAACAAGTTGTAACAATTAAAAAGAACAATTTCATAGTCCAAACTGTCTACAATAATCAGCTCTGAGACAGACTAGAAGCTCCCATAAGGTTTTGAGTATCCTATCTAACCAATAGTTCATTTTCTTCTACCAGAGATAATAGAATTCAGGTTAATTTGTAAACCAACAATAACAGTAACCTCAATGGAAATTTCAAGCTTAATCTTAAAAACCTACAAAATTAATCTTGAAAATTTCCTCGTGGCCTGTTTCTGGAACCCCATTGCTCCACAAGCCATCCATCTTTCACTTGATAAACTTTTGAATCCCAACCCTCAATAAGTATTGAATGTCAGGCACCATAACACAAGGATCTAATTTACAAGAATCATAACCAGAATTAACATATTGGTCAAAAGGTGAACATGTAAAGATCAAGACCAAGCTCTCTAAACCGCTGATCATAGATGGGGAAGTTGTAGAGTTATAGTATTAGATGAAATTTATTCGAGTACCCGAAGGAAAAGTTTAAAGGAGGAAAAAAAAGGGGGAAATGAACCCACCTCTTCCTTTAGGAGTAATAACTTGTACAAGGTCATCCACGGTTACATTGTTTCTTCCCTTCTTCCTTGCAAAGGCCCTGTGCAAAGAAAATTACAAACAGGTTGTTCTTATAAACATACACAAAGCGAGCAAGTGGAATGTTGTTGCACAACAACACAGGTCATGTTAGGAGACCAATAATTAACTAGAAGTACATCGGAGCATGCAAAGGCGAAATGGGGCCTAACCCCAACTCAAATCGATAACCAAAAGGGTGTGCTTTGCTACATGATCAGAGCCACCGTTTCCATTACATGTACCAAAATGAAACAACAGAGGAATATAAAGGAAAAAGAAAGATCGGAAAACAAACGGAACCTCATAATTCATACAATTACAGTCCTTTAGAATTAGATTTCTCATGTTACTCTACTTGAGATGGAAAATGGCGAAACAACTAAACACGAACCATTTCGATAAAAATAGATTAATGATGATGATGTGAGCGAAAAAGTAGAACCTGCAAAGAGCTTTCATTTCGTCCCTCCAACCACATTCTATCAACCTCTCCCTCAAAAGCTCCTTTAATCGCTCTTTTTCGCCGCTCTCGATCAGCTGAACGCGTTAGAGTTCACACAGATCGATCAAACAATGTCCGAAAACAACAAGAAAGAATCTAGCCCAGTACACTTGCTGAGATTAAATTTTTGACACAGGAGTAGAATAAGAAACAAAAAATAAAATCTTACTGGTACATTAAATTGTAAGAAGAACCATAAAATTCACAATAAAAGTGCAAATACAGAAAGAGAAGGAGAGAGGACCTTGATATTGATGATTTCTTGAAGAGAGGGCTGATGTTCTTGATCGTCCTCCGTATCAGGTGTCGGCGGGCGATTAATCGAAGTCCTCCTTTTGCACCCAGGATGAAAATATTGATTTTGCATATCATAGGATGTTGAGCAAGATTGAAAGGAAAATTCAGAACGGTTCCTAAAAATTTGCTAATTCAATTAATGACCAATACGAACTTACATTTTTTTCTTCTGGAAAAATTATGGAACTGTATCCGACGCTCTGCGCTCGCAGGTCAAACCCGGAAATTTCTAGGTGCGGGAAGGAGTGACGGAGTCGTGTAACAAGCCGAAGATTCTCAACGATGAGCGTTAACCTGACATATATCAAGAGCCCTAACTTATTTTCTTCGGCAGTGATGCGAAAAATACACCAATTGCTGTAGTTGAATCTTTGGTAACGCCACGGCAGGTAACTCCTTGCCAGAAAATATTTTGAAGTGACCTGTGAGTTTTGAGGGCGGCCTATTGTCGCCTCCGAAACGTTCAATTCGCTGTAGTTAAATTGCATATTATTACTCGTTGAGGTAAGTACATGTACATCGATCATAGACGACACGATAGGCACTTGAAGTAACGCCCCATAAAAGTGTGTTTTTTTTAGGGTAACACCTCATAAAAGTTTTCGATCCTTCTCATTCTTTTATTTGTTCAATTTTTTTTCGTTTCAGGTTTTCTTACTATTCTCTATTTTTTTGTCAAGTGATAAATTCATCTATACTTTGAGAGTTTAATTTATTTGGTGGATGAGATTTGGTGAAAAAGTAAAGAGATAATTTTGATTACTTTTTTATATTTATTTTGATAAAAACTAATAATTTAATAGAGATAAATTATTTTTGTATTATTTTATTAAGTCAAATATTTGGGAGGAGATAAATACTGTAGGTATAATTCGTATTTTAGATAAATGTTAGACCCATTTGCTGATGCTTGAATTGAACTAATTTCCAAATCTAAAGTGGATAAAGTAACTTAAAAGCTTGAAGCTATGTTTGATTTGGGTGATGTTCATTTGAAAGAAATTTGTAGGATTTTGATAAAATTGTGAATATTTAGATTATGTTAAAGTTGTATTGACATGCGTGTAGAAAAAAGGTTGTATTGGAATATATGTGTTTTGTGATGTTTGACATGTAAATATAAAACTAATATGTAAATCCTAAAAAAACACTCAACCGAACATGTTGGTCTCAAAAAAAAAATTCAAAATTTTTGCATCATCATTTTTGCATCGATTTCAATACATTTTAACTAATCTCGCTAACTTGCTACAAATTTCAACATTTTTTAACAAACTATTCCAAGAGAATCTACATTTACTACAAAAACAAACACAAAAAATATTTTCAAAACCAAACCAAACACAACCGGCAGCTCCCTAAAAGTACTATTTTTACAGATTGTATTTAAGGGAAGGTCATCGAGTGTACAAGAGGGATATTTCCTAACACGGAAGCAAAGCAAGTAAGGAGCAAACTCGAGCCTCGAGAGCTAGATCGTGCCAGGTTGAATTGGCATTTCGCATGAATTTTGGCCTAAAACCGAGTGCTTGGAAAGGAAGTAGACATCGTTGATGAATCATGCAAAAGATTTTGTCAGGTCATGGTTAGTATCTTCCACCAGTGTATTAACTCTGTTACCACTAGCAGATCAGCTTGAGCATCCCCTGCATGGGATCTGTGAATTGACAGCGGCTTGTTCAGGCATTAATGGTTATTCGATAGGGGTTGCAGACTTGCAGCACATAGCAGCAAGCATTTAGCTATTTTCGGATAGACACGTCACAGTCAGTTTCATGTATTACTCAAGCGAACGAAGCCATTGGCGCCGGACTGCCGGAGATGTCATCCCAAGCTTGTCGTGTTATAGACTGTCATTCATACTAAAAGTCATGACATCTGAGGGGTGGGGACCCTCCAAATACCCCCGTCTAACCATAGCACTAAACGGAAAATAAAATGAAAAAGAAAAACAGGGGCTTCGCTAAACTCGATGTTCGAGACAAAGCCGCCACCGAGATGGTTGCTGAGTACTCTACGAAGCTTTGGAGTCATTTGCGATAGGCACAAACTAGGATGAGGATCCCCTGCAATTCTCTGCCCGAATTGCAGGGGGCAATTCGGTGAGAGGCAGGAAGAGAGGTGTGGGTCCCGGGTGGGACCCACACCTGTGTCTCTCCCTCTCACCGAATTGCCCCCTGCAATTCGGGCAGGGAATTGCAGGGGAGCCTGGTCCCACAAACTAGAGGTTAAGCCGCTGCAAGGAAGAAAATAATAGCAGATTTGGAGGTGTTGTAGTGGGGCGTGGGGCGCCACACAGATATCCGATGATTGAATAGCAAATGGCTCCGAACAAAAGTGAAAAAAAAAAAAATTGAAGTCGAGGTGGAGAAAATGCGTGAGATCCAGACACACCACCCTTAACTACGCATTAGAAGAATGCGCTCGAGGATAAGGGTGGACATTTGTTCCGGTTCAAACTTAACATTCGGTTTCGATATCAATTCCGGTCATTTCCACTATTGAAATTGGATCTCATTTTAAAAAAATTTCAGAATGGGTACTAGCAATTCCGGTAGAAATGTAGGAGTTTTCGGTACAATTTTTTAAAATTTTAAAAAATATTGTAATTTTAATTTAGAATTTTCATCTTTCAATTTGGATTATTTGATGAATGTGTAATTGTCTAGTTATTTACTTATTTGTATGATTAATTTTTTGTTTAGTTGTTGTTTTGTAATTTTAATTTTTAATTTATTTTAACAGCATTTATTTAATTTTGAAATTTAATTGTTTAATTATAATTATAATTTAAAATTATTTAACAGTATTTATTTATTTTGTAGCAGGACGCCTGGTGCCCACCCTTACTCGAGTACGGGCCACCAAAAGAGATGGAAGTAAAAGAACGAAGGGGCAAGAGGATTGTTGTGGGGCGCGTGTACGATGGTGACCACTAGGAGCAACGGTTCATTGGTCGATGGCTGTCATGTACTTTATGCAACGGTTCATTTGCGTCTTAAAATTTTACACACTCTAAAATTTTAACACAATAAAAAATTACAATATAATCTCTCTCTCCCACATCAAATCACTACTATTCACTACAAAAAATATAAAAAATTACCTCTCTCTTCACTTTTTAACTAAACCCAATACCTAAAATTTTAACAACACTAAAATTTTACAACACAAACACACCCCTAGTAGCCTAGTAGGTTGTTCTATATCCAGTACTATTATAAAAAAAAAAAAGACTCTCCTGTCAAATTAATTTAACTGTTTGCTTAGAAAATAATAATAATAATGAGAGTATTATCGACCAAAAAAAACTTAGAAAATAGAAAGAGAGTCATTGTTAAAATTTCCCGCCTATTCGTAACCCTTATTTCGTCTATCCTCTCCGATAAAACTCCGAGCTCACTTTCCAATCGACGCTTGCGTTTCATCGAATGGCCGAAGAAGAAAACGAGGCGATCCGACCAGAATTTCCTACCGGAAGGGTCAAGAAGATAATGAAGCTTGACAAGGACATCAACAAGGTGAACTCGGAAGCTCTTCTCCTTGTCTCGTGTTCCACCGAGCTCTTCCTCAGATTCCTTGCTGAAAAATCCGCAGAGGTTACAAAGGAGAAGAACCGGAGAATCGTGAAGCTCGAACATATGAGAATCGCCGTCCAGAGGCACCGGCCGACCGGCGATTTTCTCCTCGACTCGCTTCCTCTGCCTTCTCAGCCCTCAGATCGTCCGGCACCCGATCACAACCCTTCTCACCCTGTTGCTGAAAAACCGGTTCCGGCTGGTACTCGGCGAATTGATGAGTTTTTCAATAAGACAGCCAGTAAAACTCCGATTCAGATTGAGAACAACGAATAATAGGTTATTTTTCGTTCGTATTTACAGCCTACTTATTAACAGTACAAAAGCTGCTCCTTGGTAATCTTGTTTATCTCTTTGTAATGGAATGTTATGTATTTTTGTCGGCCGAAGTCTTGGAAATGCCTAATTTACATGGATTTGACGATAATACATATACGTCGGTTACTTGTGCATTTTTCCTTTTAATTTGATGCCGCATTGCAATATAGAGCGAAGAAAACCAGGTTGGAAAATTGAGATCTTGTGCAGTCGTGCCAAATACAGATTCATGTTGTAACCCAATGTTCCGTATGGTTACGTGTAAGCAAACTGGTGGAAATGCTACACAGACTACTTCCTTACTTCACCGCGGCTCTTATGGTACCTTATCATTATGGAGTCTTATAATAGTGTGCATAGTCAAAGATTAAAGGAACGTTTTTACAACTCGTTCAAGCGCAGCTGAACTTTAGAGATGATCACCGATCCCCAGTCTAAGAGGTAACAATTCCTTAACGATCATTGCCAAAGTTCAGGTGAACATGAATGAGTTGTCTGGGATGTCCAAAGATGTGCCAATAATCTTAGACTATATCTACATTACTAAAGACACGAAAGCCGATGGCATCTTAGTCCATAATCTTAGAAGCTTATAAAAAAGAATGTAGTAGTTGCGTGTTAAAACATTTCTCTTGTGACCTGAGTCACCTGACTGTTGAGTTGATGCCAAATATGTTACATGTCCAGTAAAGTGTGTTCTTTAATGAGCTGCACAGTTCAAGGATCCGGCAGAAACATATTAATATTTTACGTACTGAAATACCATTTGAAAAAATCTGGTGGAATGAGATTCTAAGTGTGTGAAATTCTGAAGGTACTAGTTGTCTTGGAATTTTCTAGAACTTATCAAACAAAGGATCACTTAAGACTGAGAAAGCAAATTAGATGGATGAATGTACTATTTGAGTTTGATAGCTTGGTGTAGAGTCTGAAGGAACTTTAAAAACACTCTTGCCTATTCTACTGAATACATCCCACTCAAAATGTGCATCTGTGGTGTTGAGAAAACAGCAGTCTAAAATATATTTTATTTTCCTTTGGGATCACAGATCTAATGTGCTCCTAGGCGGGGCAGCTAACAAAGTGAACTGCAATAAATATGTAGCTATCTCTACGTACAATAAAATCCTGAATTTATCCATCTGTATGATTCCTTATTGGTATAGACAAGAAATTTTCAGAAATCTCTTCTGCCTCATCGTGCATGAGGTCTAAGACTGAAAATTTCAAGGAGATACTGGGCCTGAAAATGTTGACACCACTGAAGCTGTTTCATCTCTTAGATGAGAAGCAATTCTTGGTCGAGCAAACATCTTTTCACCTTGTGCCTTCCTTCCTTCCTTTACGAAGGATATGGCTTGAGTTGCCGAATTAATGCTATTTGTTCCCAAGTGTTGAATGCCCAGAGAAAGCCTTCTGTTTAAAGGCAGAGCATTGCTAAATCCTCCATTCAAGCTTCCATTTGAAAGACGCCGGTTGCTGGTACCTGGCCTGGATGGATACAAATTCTCTTGCTCAACTACTACTTGAGTTTGCACTTTCTTTTTTTCCTGTGTGAATATAACCATATCAAAGAGTAGGTATTGATATACTGGTTATTGTGTAATCTTGTTGGGGTGCATATCTTTAAATTTTTAATATAAGTACTTCACTAGGAAAGAAGAATCTAATACAAGCTTGTAAGAATTTATGAACTAGGTCAGCAAAAAAACCTGACTTGCCATTCATTGTCATATTACACTAACCCTTTGTCTTTGCTTCTCCTCCTCCTTTACCTGTCTTAACATGTTATACTCTTCCAACATTGCCAGGAGAGGTACCTAGAAAACACAAGATGTTATTATCTATGCAATAGATTACCTGGTGTAGGAAATGAGTTTGTAGAGATTTTGAATACCAAATGGACTCAGACCTACTATAATGTTTTAGGTGTTTCAAAATGTCAGATATTATAGAACATAGGAGTTAGAGTTTCTGAGCTGATGCATATAAAACAGTTTGCAGTTCAAAATTGTTGCATGACAAAGAAATACATAACAAGCAGTTCCTTCTGAACTCTTGAAGATCAAGACTGAAGCTTTTCCTTGATGACAAACTTAACCTGACACTCTTCTTTGTTGATTGTGTCATTGACATAAGAGATAGTACGCGATGAAGATAGAAGTGGACTTTTTGTTTTTGGGTTCCATGATTGGAGCAATCACTTAACAAGATTGATTTATATTACGAATGATGATAATTGAGCATGTGGACCCTTTCTGTTTGAGCATGCTTGTGTAGACACATAGGGTAATGAGATGCTACTGACAGGAAGAGGAACTGCATTAAGGATCAGCCTGAGAAAAATCTCCAGAAAATGATAATGTGGATTCAAAAGTGAAATTAAGATAAGCCTCAGGCTCGGTTTGATTATGCTGGATTTTTTTATTGATTGAACGTTTTATAATGTTTGAACATCTCTGCGCTGAAAGTCAAAATGAGGTCTCTTATTTATACCTTTTACAGATTTTGTCATGCATTCAAGGGAAATAGCATTTTATCAGAATGTAGTACAAGCAGAGTATCTACCTCATCGTACAAGAAAACTTTCTTTCTTTCTTCTTCCCAGCTCTTAGTCTTTGCTATTAGCAAATCCACCAAAGCTGCATTTGAAATGTAATTGAAGACACATACAGTGAGATATATTTATCAGAACTGCCATATATGTGGATGTCATGGAGTAATGAATAATCTTTTAGATTCAAGGTCAAATGTCATATGCTGTCCAAAATAAGTTGATTTCCATTATTTTTTTCATTTATCATTGTCAAATTTATGATCTACTTTGTTAGTGTTGCATAAAAAGAAGTTTCCACAATATATGCATTTGTTTGTTATGCAACTTGAAAGTTTTCCAATTATTAGCATGTTAGGTCAATGCACTCAGGCCTTGGAAAGATTCTGGCTTGTCATTGGTATGTAGCAATGTAGCATAAAGAAACTCATCACCTGGAAGTTTGTTGGCTGTTATCCTGGCACGTTCTGCACGTCTCAGGTTCTTGTGCGCACCTCTGCTGACTGAATATCGATTCTCATCCTGAAAGCATACTTGGATGAGAACCATGTTATGGAAATGATAAAAGCATGGAGGGAACTTATCATATAAACCAACGTATATGCAAAAACTAACCCTGTTATATTCTTCCAACCAGCGCTCCTCATCGCGTGCCAATATCCACTTTTCCACCTTCTCCATGATAGCCATCCTGCTAGAAGCTTCTTCTTTTGCTCTTAGTATCTGTTCATCCATGCTCATGAGGAGATCGGCATGATCAATCTCCCCTTTTGTACGTCTTAGTCAGTTTCTGCTATACTTTAGTTTCCCCAAAGAAAACACCACATACCTAGAGACAAGTACATATCACTTTATTGAACCTGTATTTATGAGGTTTGCTATGTTTTCCATCTCTGACTGTGAAGGAATATCCATGTGTGATTTATTGCATATCTGCTCCAGCTCATTCTGTTTCTTGAGGAATAGCTCTTTCATCTTACTTGCTTTCAACTGATCCAGTCTCTTGACTTCAGTCTCCGCCTTGACACAATATACTACATATTATCTCTTGTAGTTCTGATGCTTTTGAATTTCAGTAAATGTTTTTATGTTTACCTGCTGAATTATAATTGCAGTAAGGCTTCCTGGATCGGATACTTCTTTGGACGGGACTGATAGTAACTCAGTAACATGAGACAACAATTGACGATCAGCAGAGGGTGTGTCCATGAGATTCCACAAGTTTGTCAATGCTCTACCAAGTTGGCAAATCTGCAAAAACTTTGTCTGTCAGTATACATCAATTCAAAGTAAAGATACACAAAAAAGGAAACTTGGAAAAACAATGTGTCTGAAGCAGGAGAAGCTTAGCATCACCAATACTGATGTTTCAAGTTACATTTCTGTGCCTACGACTCCTGACTGAGACGGGGTCAGAAAGTGTTCATATTTTGGGCAAGGCAGGTTGCAGCTCCTGCAAGTAAGTTAGTCTCAAACAAGTACTAGCACAACTGCATTAAGTAATACCTTCTCAAGCCGCTTTTGCTTCTCTTCCTCCAGAAACTCCACTGTGGTATTGAGTTTAGCCAAAATACTGTCGCTTATATTTTTTGACATTCCAGACAATTCGTTCAGACTTGGGTGAACTTTGGTGATGATCATCGAGGAATCCATCCCCAGTATTGCAGACAGGTTGTGGACTGTGTCTATGTACTTTTCCACTTTTTGGAGCCTTTCATTCTTCAAAGTAGATAAAAGCAGAAAAAGAATATGAAACTAAATAACTTGAAGCACATGGTGGTGATTGTCCACCAAACAATTTCTTATCTACTCTTATGGTACCTTCTCATTATGGAGTCTTTGTAGCTCAACCCGATACTCCTCAAGTTTCTTTAATGAAAGATCATTCTCGTTTACTATGACAATAGATGATGGGTCATGGTACTCTGATTGTCCTCCTATTTCTGCAGAAATTTTCTGAATCTGTCCTTGGACAGCTCGGAATTGGTTCACCCTCTCCTCTTTCCTCAGCCGCATTTCCCTTAAAGCTGGGGTTATTGAGTCTAGCTGCTCTTTCAGTGTTCCTGTCATTTTTTCTGGCTGTTCAGACAAGATTTAGTATCAGGCCAAGTGAGTATATCTGGACTAGAAGCTTTTAATGCATACTGGTACTCTACATCATATGAAAGCTATTCCTTGTGGTTGTCACACAAGCTTAGTACTGAGTTGATGAGTAGGGTACCCTTCCAGGGAGAGATCGTTCACCGAGAGACAAAAGAAGATGGGTAAATTCAGCCTCCGCTTCTGCCAACTCCTGATGCAGCTGTGCTCTCGATATGCTGGCCCTATCAACTTTTCTCCTGTAAACTTCCAGGCACTCCTGTTCTAAATCTAGCAGAACCTTGTCTCTTTGAAATTGATCTTCTCCGACTTCCTCCCATATCATCTGTTCAATATAAAAAAAGGAAGACTTAAGGAGGAATGTTCATAGATAATAGTTATGTATACAGATTAAGGAAAAATAGAGGGAAGAAATAAACAACGCTCTTGCCTGCAATTCCTGAAGTAAGTATCCACATGAAGTTTCTAACAATGGAGTGCTTCTCATTCTAACAGGTGTCTGGAATGAAACTATCCGCTGATGGTCCATTTGATATGTCTGGAGCTCACAGATACTCAAGTTACTGGTGAGTGAAGTTCATTGATAATCACTTATGATTGAGGAAAGTGGAGAAAGATAAAAAATGGTGGGGTGGGAGTTATTGCTTAAAAGACAAGGGTGGCAGTGGTAGGTGATGCTGAAGCTTTTTGTTCAAGGATCAAGCAGTTCTTTTGGTCATCCAGGTTGTCTTTCCCTCTCCTAATATTTGAATTTGAATAATATGAAGAAAAAAAAGGTATGTCTTCTTTAATTTAAAGTCGCTTATCTTGGTCTCACTAGTGCCATGTAGTGGTCTTTACCTGAACTTGGTTCCGAAGCAATGTGTACCTAGAAGGTAGACAGCTCAATTTATGCTTTCTGCATCTAATTCAGATTACACCATCTAGGATGGCCCACTTTGCAAGTGGGAGAATCTGGACCATTCGATATGATGTTTCCTCTGGTGATTATTGAAAAGGGATGAATTCTAACTTTCGCAAATTCCAAACTTTTTATTTTCTTTTTTCTTTTCCCCCAAAACATTTGGAAAGAAAACGTTAGTTGGGGTTTTATTTTCCCCCTAATTACGATCCTGGATGCGGTCCTTGATATGAAACGCACGCAAGACTTTTGAATATAATGTTGTGATGTGATTTGGTTTGCTGATCAAGGATCATTGGCTTAAATTAGCAATAAACGAACTTGCTCAATAGAATCCGACAACATTTATAGGTGACATGCTTCTTTCTTTGTAGTAGGTAGAAATAAGTTAAGATTTATTTTGTGATAATTTGGAGATCTTTCTCCATTGAGCATGATTGTCACGTGATTTTAGGTATAATTATTATTATTTTAATTGATTTGTAAATTATTAGTTTCGAGATAAGTTTCATTAGGCCTCATTATCACGTGATTTTGGACTTGCTTAGAGAGAGAGAGAGAGAGTTTGATACCAAGAGTGTTAAGGTGCTATTAGTGGCATAAAGTGTGGAGCTGAAACTACCTGTAATTAAAGGACTTTATCAATAGAAAGAGGGAAAGTTGAGATCTCTAGAAGAGGTTTTGTACTTTGAAAGAAGTGTTTGGTCCAAGTGATGGGTGGGTTTTGCTAGATTGTGGGTCTTTCACAGAGTGGCTGTGCTCGTTGAAGCGGGACGTGTACACCTTACCTTCCGAACAAATATTCTGAACCTTTATTGCAACTGGCCACCTCCTAGATGAAACCGATGTGGGATCTAGCGTAACGACAAACAATCCGACACTCACTCTCGTGAAAGTTCCAAAATATCATCACCTTTTTGTTTTTTTTTTTGTAAGTAACATCATCACTTTCAAAGAGTACCTAAAAAAGATATTTTATTGGAAGGAAACAAACCTCGATATTTTAAACTCCGCCACTACAATACGAACAACTTCAAAAGAGATATGGAAAAAATTATTAAAATGGTTATTTAGTTTTTAACATGATTTATAAGGTCCTTCCGTCTATATTTTTGTTAATTTTTTAACGAAATATAATATTGTCCAAGCGTTTATGAATAAACATGTTAGTGTATTATAATTTATCAGAGAATTAACGGAAGAATTATGTGTATTATATTGATGATCAGAAAGATCAAATCGTTAAAATTGAAAATATTTTAGTTAACAAGTAACCCCTTGCAAATTCTTTAAACCCCTTAGATTCTTGTAGTATTGATACTACTTCCCGATAATCTTAAACTATATGTAGCACAGCTGTTTCTAAAGTTTGCTGCTAAACGACCTCGTACCACTGATGCTGGTGCTTCTTCGAAGATGATTTATTGAAGTGAGTCAAAGTAACACGATAATCATCCAGTCTCAAGTAAAACCCCTCAAGCATGTTTGCCTGTTTAGGCCTGCCCCTCTATTTAGGGCTCGTGTTGTGTCGTGTTTTCACCCGTTTGGGTTTGCCCCTCTGTTTAGGGCTTGTTGTTTGTTTTGTCTCGTGGTTGTCTGTCCGCCCCTTCTGTGGGCTTATCCGAGTCCTTGTGGCTCTTCTCCGACCCTTTGTTGGGTCTCGCTACGCGTCGTTTGTGGGGCTTTACCGGCTTGTCTAGGTCCTAGTAGCTCTGCCTACTATGTCCGACCATCACTCCCTCTGCCCTGCATGAAGTATATAGTGGTTCCTCTGATCCGTCCGAGGGTCTTGCTGGTTTTCTCTGTCTTGTCTGTCCCGTCTGTCCTGTTGCCTTGTTGCCTTTCCGTTTTGTTTTCTTGTTTTTAATCTATTGGTTCTTTTTTCGAGAAAAAAAAAATTTCAGGATTTTTTTGAATTCTCATAATACAAAAATTTTTATAACCAAACATCATTTTTAGCCCTACATAAAATAAATAAAACACGCATACCAATAAATTTAACATCACCTAAAAATTCTCAAAATATCAAAAATTCTCAAAATAAATTACTAACCGAACAACCTATTAAAAAAAAAGGGAATTTATCAGTTTGGTCCTTGGGTTTTACACACTTTTACTTTTTAGTCCTTGAATTTTATTTTTTTCAAATTTTAGTCCTTGGGTTTACACACTTTTACTTTTTAGTCCTTTAATTTTATTTTTTCAAATTTTAGTCCTTGAGTTTGCATTTTTTGACAAAATGGTCCTTCCGTCAGGAATCCGTCAGTTTCCCTAACGGAAGGCCACTCCAGCTGCTGATGTGACTGGACTTCAAAACTCACCGTTTTAAAAAGAAAAGGTGACAAGAAAAAACGGCGTGTCAAAAAATTGACGGATTTTTGAAGTCCAGCCACATCAGCAGCTGGAGTGGCCTTCCGTTAGAGAAACTGACGGATTCCTGACGTAAGGACCATTTTGTCAAAAAACGCAAACTCAAGGACTAAAATTTGAAAAAATAAAATTCAAGGACTAAAATATAAAAGTGTGTAAACCCAAGGACTAAAATTTGAAAAAATAAAATTTAAGGACTAAAAAGTAAAAGTGTGTAAAATCCTAGGACCAAACTGCTAAATTCCCTAAAAAAAAAAAAAAAAGTACAACGATAACCGCCAACCACCTTCCCACACGATCTACAGCTACGATTCTGTTATTGGAGACAGAAACGTAGCTTACCAAACAAACAAGGCATCAGAAACTATAGTAGGCCTTCTAGTTCTGGGCCAACTAGCATCCAAGTAGACGGGTCACTCATACGTCACGCGCATCTAGATATTTAGTTCTAAGCCAACGAATCCCATATGGCCTAGTTACATAGATAACTGTCTCTCTATATACAGAACACGAAGTAGGCTACATTGTCCCTTCGGGAACATCCGATAAAATTGGAACGATACAGAGAAGATTAGCATGGCCCCTGCGCAAGGATGACACGCACAAATCGAGAAATGGTCCAAATTTTTTTTCTCTCCCTTCCTCTGCATCGAGCTGTGCTTCAATGGCTTCCTCCGTCGTCTTCGTTATTTTACACTATGTCTCTTATAAACGGTGGGTTCATGCTTAAAAGACAGTGCTTGGAATTTTTCTCATCCTCTCTCCCTTTATGCTTCCTCCGTCGTCTTCGTTATTTTACACTTTATGTCTCTTATGAACGGTGGGTTCCTGCTTAAAAGACAGTGCTTGAAATTTTTCTCATCCTCTTCTGGATTCGGACCGTCATTTTGACATTAGGGTTTCTTTTCTCTCCCTTCCTCTGCATCGAGCTGTGCTTCAATGGCTTCCTCCGTCGTCTTCGTTATTTTACACTATGTCTCTTATAAACGGTGGGTTCCTGCTTAAAAGACAGTGCTTGGAATTTTTCTCATCCTCTCTCCCTTTATGCTTCCTCCGTCGTCTTCGTTATTTTACACTTTATGTCTCTTATAAACGGTGGGTTCCTGCTTAAAAGACAGTGCTTGAAATTTTTCTCATCCTCTTCTGGATTCGGACCGTCATTTTGACATTAGGGTTTCTTTTTGTCTTTTGCTTGTATTTGGTTCGTCTTCCGCCTAACATTTGGGTTTTGAACCCGTCGAAATATGGTGCAGTTTCGAATGATCGTATATTTAATACCCACGCAGGCCACGCTTGAAACATCGTTTACTGGTGGAGCTTATTAGATTTTTATCAACAGGGGTTAGCTTGGGACATGTAAGAAGAAGCCGAACATAGAACTAGTTTTTGTTGATGTGGAATTCGTCTTTGCTGCTTCGGAGATTAGCATGAAGTTCCAGATTTTTCTTGTCCAATATTAAGCTGAGTATCGTGTCTTTTCATTTATTTTAATGGTGTTTGTAGCTTAATGCAGGTGGAAATGGACCGTGGAGTGGGGACCTTCATGAAACTGAAATTGTGGATTGCTTTTTGACTGAATTAGAACTTCATCAGGTAAATTTCAACCATTTCGACCTATTCTTCTTTTCGAATTTGGTTGGTAAAATAATCATAAGCACAGATTCTTTTATTTAAAACTGGGTATTCGAGAGCAAAAGGGAAAAAAGAGTTAGTTATGGAAGGTCTACCAAAGTACTTGCATTATCGTGACTGTCAAATGCAAAACTAAGAACCCTAGTTGCATTTTTGGCCTTAACCCTGAGAAGGATCGAAGAATAACTCTATCAATCACAGGCCCACAAAACACATGATCACTTCTTTGGCTTTCATTGAAGCTCACCAAACTGATGGGAGTTACGCTTGAGTCCGCCTTGAATGTCATGGAGTGATTTTTGGCTGAGCCATTGCCAATTTGCCATAGCTTATCATTGTGAAATTCTGAATGATCATCCCTGCTTGGATGCACACCGTGAAATTTCCAGCACACGAGTCATTAGCATCCCCCATTGTGAACTCCAGGGTATATGTAGAGCCCTTTGTGAGCGTGTGGGTAGTTAGGAGGCCTGAGGGAGCACCCGAGAGGATCTCAATTGCTGCCCTGCCTTCAGGCAGTGGCGGAAGGAGGGGGGTGCGATGGGTATCGGCCGATACCCATCGCACCCCCCAAAAAAAATTTTACATTTAGGTTTTTTTTGTTTTTCTTTATAAATTAGTTAGGTCCGATACCCATTAAATCCAGGCCAAATAGACTTAATGGGTATCGGATTTAAAATATATTTTTTTCTATACATTGATTTTGCTCCTAGTGCTACATAATAATTAAGGCAAATATACAGTTATTATAATTTTTTGTTCTGCATTGATTACAAATTCTTCAACCGAGGGGTAACTTCATGTCATCTTGCTAAATTTATGTTAGTAAAAAATTATTTACTCTTTGCTCCTAATTTTTCATAATCAAGATCACTTCATTTTTTTCTCCCTATGTTGATTTGTTTCTTCATTTTTATTAGAGATCTCGAAAAATGCTGTGTTTGTTTAGGATTCTTGTATAGGCCAAACCAAAGTTCTGATCACTTTTGGGATATGTTTATCTAAGGAACTATTTTACTAAATCTTGCTTATATTGTAAATTTTATTTTTATTATTCAGAGCATGGTTTGTCATCAATTGTTGCTTTGTGTGTGTAAGTTGCTTTGAAGAATGTGAATATCTTTCAATTTCAAATCCATAAAACCTAGAGAGAATAAATTACAAATGCATCCCAAGTAACCTTTTGTCAAAAGAAAAAAGAGGAAAAAAAAGACAGATTACAGTTGTGGTAGTAACAAAAAATGTAAGAAAGACAACCTCTAATGACATCAAGACCTCAACCATCAAAATTATCTGTTATTTGTTCTAAAATTTTAGAATTAACTAGAGAATTAACTTAAATTAGATCATCAAAAGTGATTTGTGTAATAGGATGAGAGATAACTTAATGAATGGTTGCATGTTAGTGTACATTGAGTAAGAAGTTTTTAAAACTATTGAGAACGAAGCAATTTTGCAACATTTTCAGAAGATGCAAACTCGTAGGATCCAATTGTCACCTCTCAGTCGTAGTATATATTACGGTACATGTATTCCAATATTTTTAATGCTTTTAGTCTTTAATTTTCGACATTATAACTCTAAGACAATGACGTAGAAAAAAAACTCTAAGACAATGTTTTGCATTACGAAAATTTTTTTTTTTTGTCATTTCACCTTTAAAGTTCGACACCCATAGATTTTAATCATGGTTCCGCCACTGCTGAAGGAACCAAGTAGTGCCTGGAGTCCATGTATTTCACTGTCCCCATGACAGACCATTGCTGGAGTGGAGATTGCAATTCATCCAATTCATCATTTAGTAAAATCCCCTCGCTGGAATTTTTGAGAAATGTGGGACCCACCTCAAATCTGCCATTCACTTGCATGTTTTCTGCATTTGAAATGGAAAATTTAGTGCTGGACACGAGTTAAACTCGTAGACGAGTGTAAATTACTTTATTGATTACTTATTGTTCTGTTTATATGAACATCTGGTAATTGAGTTCTAGCCTTATGGTCTCTTCGT
The DNA here is from genome assembly GCA_963930655.1 of Myrica gale. Taxonomy (NCBI): domain Eukaryota; kingdom Viridiplantae; phylum Streptophyta; class Magnoliopsida; order Fagales; family Myricaceae; genus Myrica; species Myrica gale. Next base: position 5,445,440 of record OZ005606.1, on the reverse strand, counting down.
GCTTGAGAGAGTATCTAAGCTCCATTTTCATAATGTTTTTTGGTTTAAGCTGATTACAAGCTTACAGCTTTTTAGGTACAAGAGTGTTCTGACTAGTGCTTTAAGAGTTTGCTTTAGTCAATTAATTTTGTAGATGGAGTATCGCAAAAAATTTAAGAAGCTGCTGAAGGATAAATTGGAACCAAGGACATCAAGTCCTGTAAATTTTTTCAACAAAAAGAAAATGAAAAGAAACAGAAGAACTGAATCTGTAGATGGAACCAAACATTTAGCTATGGAGTACTTTTGGTTTGCTTTGGTTTGAACTTGGAAGTAGGTTTGGTTGTCAAGTTCATGATGTTGACTGTGCTTGTGGAGTTGTGATGTGCCATATTTCCTAGATAACTTTATATTACAAATTTATGTTTGTCCCTCAGTTGTGTGTCTTTCTTTTATATTCTTTTTTGTTCTTATTTTGTTTCCTTTCTTTGTTTTTTGCCATAAATAGTTAAATTCCACCATTAATGAACAAAACTTCCTGCCCAATTGAACTCCCAACCACACAGAGTCATGAAATTACACACCTGCATAGCCAATTGGTGCCCCAAGTTTTCTGATGAGGAATGCATCCACCACAGGTGCGCACATTTGTGTGGAATTGGTGTAGCTGGATGTGCTTTGAAATACCAGGTTGTTGAGCCCTCCTTCATCCCAGCTTGTAAAAGAGTATGCATGGCTCTCCCACATTCCTTCCCATAACGTCCTTGAAAGTGGAAAACTTTGTATCCTTCAGAAGTCGACACATTTACAGCAGTAAGATTATTGGAACAATTTATACTTCCAGGACCAAGGGTGAATGTAAGGACATAGTTCATGTAGTTGCTATCTGATTTGAAAGTCTGGTTGATTTTGCCATCCTGCCCCAACTGTACTGCATGGCCATTCCCTGGCAGTGAGGTATTGGGACCTGAAGTTACATACCGAACTGTGCCATTGAATGACCACCCGGGAATGCTGTTGTATTTGTTCTGGAGCAAAAATGGAGCGGTGGTGTTCGCTGTCATAATGGTCGGAGGAGATTCGAAGTCTGGATTCTGGAGTAGATCTGAGGAGCAAAGTCAGTGACTTGTGGAAAAACTTTAATTAATTTGGAGTTTGAAGAAATGCTTACCTGCAGATGACATTGCTTGGATGAGAAATAACATGAGAAGAACTGCAAGAGCCATGGGAAGAGAGAGATCGGTCTGTTTGACTTTTGATTGCATCGTTACTGTGTAGACTGTTCTGTTCTTATGGACTTTATGCAAAGAAGCAAAGTACCTAGATTTGATATCCTATTTTCCCACTTGCAATTGTTAGGATTTAAAACCCAGATTGGTATATAGTAAAAAAGTTGACTAATGAGAGCTTTCTACGTAAATTACACATGTTTGCCTAGCATACTTTTGGTCTGTTTGACTTTTGATTGCTTACGGAATTGTACATATGAACGTTGAACCTTGATAATCTTTCATGTTGCAAGTTGCAATTGTCATTTCAGAACCCATTGAGATGTGATTCGGGATGTAAAACAAAGAGATGCTTTGTTCGTTTACAAGCAAATTTACTGTCAGCATATCGTTTTCCCTTCGGATGTTTAAAATAGAAATCTTTTTTTTTTGTTCTTTTCCGTCATTCCGAAGGATATTTTTCACCCAGAAATTTTTTTTTTATAAGTTAGAAGATAATAAAAGGGTTAAATACACTTTGCACCCCTATGTTTGGGGGTGCTGACACATTACATCTCAATGTTTTATTTTTAAGACATTGAACTTGTTATCTTCTCCAACGATTTGCACCCTGAAATAAAATTAGGTGTCAAATTAGACGTTAATCGTACCACCCTTGCCATTGTTAAGATATTGAGAAGGGAATTTGCCGGTAAAAACTTCAAGAATAATTATTCTAAGGTAATAAACGTCTGCCTTCGGAGAGAGATGTTGATATTGTACATATTTAGGTTATCTGTAGACAAACATTGTTTGAGATTCAAGGGCGATACGGTAATCTAATAGAGACCGAGGTCATGTGAGAAACACGTGTAAACGATTACCATTTAATTTGACACAAAATTTCACTCCGACAAATCGTTGAAGAAGATAATATAATGGGCACAATGTCTCAAAAATAAAACATTGAAGTACAATGTGTCAACACCCCAAACATAAGGGGTGCAACCCATAATAAAATTATCCCGATACTGAGGGATCATCATATAGCCTTTTCTGATTTTATTTATGAGCACAAGATTATTATGCACCATTGCTTGTGGTTGTTAAATTAGGAGTGTGTTGTGTAAAATATAATTCAAATAATAAAATTTATCTCTTTTTATCAGCTTATACTTTTGGGATAAGTGATAGATTCATATGATATTATAGCCAAGTTTCTAAGTTTGAGACCTGACTGCAAATACAATTACCCCAATTTCAATTAAATATTGTACTTAGCCCCCTAATAAAAGTAGAGTCCGACTCATGAAGGAGAGTGTTAGAAAATACAAATTCAAATAATAAAATTTTATCTCTTTTTATAAACTTAAATTTTTGGGATAAGTGGTAGATTCACATGGTATTAGAGCTAAGGTAGTTCGAGACTTGACTCCGCATTTCACTTTAATTTTAATTAAATATTGCACGTGTTGAGCCTCTAATAAAAGGAGAGTACAGTCATGGCCCACATATGAGGGGAGTGTTAGATAATACCATTCAAATAATAAAATATATTTTTTCTTATCGATTTAATGTTAGATTTACAACGTGGAAGGTGTCTACTGATGAGACAATGAGTTACTAACTTAGAGTATTATTAACCGTTTCTTTATATTTGGATCTCTACTTTAACAAAAAAATAAACTTTTCTATTTTAATTATTAACTTTTTAAAAACATCCCAACAGCTTCTCTATTTTAACCATCTATTTTACTAATCTATTAATATATATATATATATATATATATATATATATAATATAATATAAAAGAGAAGAGAGAAAGATAAATGAGAAAATATATTGTTATTTTAATATAGAAAAGTGAATAGTTGTTCTCTAAAAATAGAGAATCACTGTTCATTTGTTAAAACTTTTTGCTAACTTCTGTTAAAATAGATAAACTGCGAAAGCCTAGTTTTAAGCTATTTTGGTTATATGGAGTCTGTATTCTAACCAACAAGCTATAATAGAGAACTTGCGCTCTACAAAGGTGATGTGCATCTTGCGTTACAGTCGATGGGTTCATTGGGACGAATAAGATGTATTCGCTTGAACTTTATGCGACGCGAGTGTGGACAGCACAATATCTTTCTTTCCTTTTTCCCATCTTATTGTTTCTCTACAGATGGAGAAGCTGTAGTTGATCTTAGGCTGTAATTGATAAACAATCTGCTACATTTGAGCATTTTTTTTCTATGGAAAACTACCATTAAGATTATCTCAATGGGCAAATTAGTGTGACCAGAAGATGTTCCTTAAGAAGGTAACTTACACAATAACGTAAACAAATCATCACATAAGAACAAAGAATTAATCTACAAGATGAATACACTTTAAACTAGAGAGATCCAGACCTTTTAATATATACATGAATCTTTCACGATAAATTCTCAGTTACTCAAAATTAAGTTAACCGGGGAGAGAGAGAGTACAACTTTAAGGTTACGAGTAGATATAGAAAAGATTGAAGAGATCTCAGAATTCCTGCGGCGCTTTGAAGTTGATTACCATTAAGAGAGAAGGCTATAGGAAGGCATATCTTCTATTCGTAGGACGTCATCCATTAGAAGCTCCCTTTCCAGCTGAGCCCGTGAAGATTTTAGAACATCCTGACCATGTGCAGTTAAAAAAGTCACACTTTGTCGTGCATGTCCCAAAACAATTGTATCAAAAGTCAAAGATCTCATGTTGTTTGCTTTCCTAGAAAAGCTTTTATTTTTTGGATCAGGTTATGTAATCTACTTTCCCACTACCAAATCAAATATCAGATCAAATTGAACATGCTGTATAAAACAAGTATACCATATTTGTAACACAATTCAAGAAACATGTTTCTTGGGAATTTCTGAGCTTCAAGTTGAATCGTCCCTTTGGGGACACCGGGTAATATAGTAGCTATAATAGGCAAAAATAAAAAAGAAAGCGTGGTTTTCTCACGTTAAACTCCATGTATGTAGCATTTCTTTCAAGCCATTGCTTGTCCATTACCACGAACGCCACGCAATAAAGCAAGTCAAATGCCCACTCATTTTCTGAAAACAAAGATGAAAACGCGCATGCCATAACGAATGCTTATCAATGATTCAATATCATACCCTATGCCATTTCAGGCATCATTTAGGAAAACAATGCTCGAGGACAAAAACTAACTCATGCTGCCTGATGCTGGTTCAGTAACAAGGAGAATTTAGAAAGTATTCAAAATCAATAACAAGTAGTTGTAAGCTCTTACCTGACAACATTTGTAAGAAAACTGTTCTAACAAAAGTTCTGGGTTTTGCTGCAAACAAAGAAACTTCACCGTGTCACAAATTGCAGCACAAAAAGAATTGCAAATTACCAGACATATAAAAGCTGCTTCATCTAAGTATTTTAAGATTCTGGAGCTGTTAGAGCTTGCGTTTAGACAGCCCAGGGAATGAGGAATAGCTAGCTAGTCTTATTGGTTGTCAAAACTTGCAATAATGTAGTATCCAAATCACGCAGGAATGTAATCATGTGCACTCTTACAGGCATCGAGGTTAAGCATTTGCATGATCATGAAGGTAATATTTACACCAGCAACGGCAAAGGGATATTCCCAAGCAGCTCGTTTCCCTCCCTGCTTTTTCAATAGACATTGAAATGATGTCTGCAACAATAAATAGAAAGCTATAATACGTTCTCCTGAGGTTCTTGGTTTCAAAAATCACTCCCACTGAAGAGCCACATTGGGATCTTACAGAAAAAGTCTTTGCAAAGAACAACAGATTCTCCAAAGAAATGAATCCAGCTCCTCTGTACAAGAAAAAGTTTCAAGAGCATCAGAATAAAAGAAGCTAGGAATTCATAAGAGAAAAATCAGAGGCAAATTGATAGCAGGAGGTGAAGATGAACCTGAAATCAGTCGATGGATCTCTTCCCTGCCAGCCCATTTCTTTCCATTGGTCGGAAATCAGGCCATGGAGCTCCTGACCAGGAAATGTAGCAGACCATAGAGCTCTCAAAGCTTCCTACGCTAGTAAAACCTTCTTAGTGAGTAACTTGAAGAAACATATCTGGAAATAAAATGTGAACAATTACCAAGAACCAAAATAATTCCATATATAAGTTTTAAAAAACTTGTCTTTGTTTGTGCAGAAGTGGCCATGTGAGGAGACCATCCCATTCCATATGCCTTAACATGAGTTGTTGTCCTCATTGGACAAGTCCCCTAATAACTGGTGCCAAAGTCGTACCAAAATTAAGAAGATAATTACACCTGGTGATCTGGCCTCGATGGATCAAAGTAAACCTGCATCCGGTGCTTCAATCTTGTGAGTCTTTCTTCCTGCAAGATTGGTAACAGAACCATTCAGTGTGATATAACCGAACTCAAAGACAAATATATGTCAATGGCAGGAACTAAAAAACCGGTAAGAAGAACAAAACCTGGGAAACACGCACACAAAAACCTCAGAATGGTAGATTTTTAAAACAAGGTGGCTTAAAACTAAATGTTGTGAAGCTTCCCACTACATTCTTTTTTTTTTTTTTTAAAAAAAAGAACGGAAACACTGAAAGAAGATAGTCTTGCAACGATATCTTTATGATATAGTAACTTGTTGCTACCGCAGTCAAGAATATGGACCTAATAACATAACAATCTGTATAGTCGACAATGCGACATCAAAGGAAGAAGAATATCCATGAAATTTGTAATGAACCATTGATAAAACCAATTTCGATTAAGAGAATAATAGACAAAGCAGCTGTAAGAGCCAACATGTATGTAATATTCCTCTTTGTGGCTTTCCTTCTTCTTCCTCGCTTTTTTAATTTTTTCTTTTCTGGAGCAACCTCTTCGTGGTTGTTTCACTCTGAATGTTCATTACAGAGTCTCAGTCATTGGATTACTTGCCTGAAGAGGTGTCAAATTAATGCAGATCTGCTCATAATTTCCCTTTCCCTTGAAGCAGACACAAGTAAGGCCCTTACCAATCCACGTAGGCGCGCCACATGTTGCATCATCTGCATATAAGGGTCTTTAGTTTGAGCTTGAATTTTCAATCAATAGCCTAGACATAATTTCTATGGTACAAATTAATTTCCATCATTTTAGGAGCCTCATTAAGCAAATGAAATCAGTTGTAACTGCTACAAACAATCAGAGCAGACAATATTTCTCAGGCATCTAGCTTGACCATGAAAATCCAAGAAAAATTTGCCGGAGCTGGACAACAAAACGATATCGTAGCAGCTGAAAAGGAAGCACTATTTTCACTTTGGATCCATTAGAGTTCTCTTTCAATCGAATCCCCTTGCCCCTTTCAACGAACCCCCTGCCCAGCCGACCCGTATCGGTTTAAGCGTACACGCTAATAGTCACCTGCGCACGCTATCGAATTGAATGCAGACAAAATATATTGGGTATTTTTGCTTGTGGAGATGCTCGCAAAGGGGAGGCTCGTAACCTCGTATCAGGATCCTTAATTTCTGCTTTGAAGAAAAACAGAAAGATTAATCTTAAATTATTTAATATTATTCATATAAAATTTCCAACAACATAAATTCTACCATTGATATTACCAATTGTATTGGTCTCTCCCCTAATTGCCCTGATCAGTAAATTACAGGAAAGTGTAGTGCTTCTAAATCAGTTATGCTCTATGGAAAGAAAAGAAAAAAAAAACCAGTTATGCTCACTGTCAAGTGTCACTTGTACTTCCAGCACGACAAAATTAAGTAAAAGATGGGTTGGACATGCTCTGAGCTGGAACCTGGGACCAGGGGACCACATCTGATCACATGCGGACTATATGCGGTGTGCATGTGAGCTGCTCCCGATATAAATAGTTATCCAATCAGCTAATGCACTCTCGTGCCCGTTAGAACTTGCAAACGTCGTTTATTGAACAAAATTCTTAGATCTTGAAAATTATTTTAATTTTCCTGTACAATTAATCTTGGACTCTGATCTCCCCAGATAGGTCATAGGGAACCGTCAGCATGAGATGGGGCCCGAGTTGAGGCGGGACCCGAGATGGGAGTGATCAATGATTGCCTGCGGCCCTGCCTTGGGGGCTGTCCCTTCCACTAAACTCCCCACATCCCGATTGCCGCTTAACCCGGAACCGAAACCGAACAACATCACGGGTGTGTACCGTGTACCGGAAAGATTTTCCGAACAAAACCCGGAAGTATCACTAAGGTAAGGCCTAGTATTCCTATTCTCTATTGAAGAATCTAATGAAAACCATTAAAAGATTCAAAAGAATAAGATTTAGCAGGGGGAAAATGCTTGTTGCCAATGCACTGAAAATATGGGATGATTCATGAAATATGAAAACAAAAAAGGATCCAAATCGCTTTTACTCAACCAGAAAACAATGCAGCAGTAACCGAGGCAGCCAGGCTTTGCCTTTTGTTTATCTGAAAATAAACGCGCTTGAGGAGCTTCTTTAGAAAGAAAGATATTGAACTCTTTAATCGCAGAGAACGTGTCTCGAGTGTGTGTGAGACAGAGATAGTACCTGAAGAAGCAGAACCGTGAGGGCATCGGGAGATTGAAGACGAAGGGGTGGGAGTACGGATTGCGACGAGGCTTCCTTGAGTCCTAACCACACTCATATTTTTCCGAAATCCTAAAGGCCAAACGCTCTGAGCTATCTAGCCCTTCTTAACTCAGCAATCAGCATTTAGATTTTGTTTGTCCACTCTCAGAAAGCCGAGAAGAGAGGGACTGAGAGAGACGCTTCCCCACATTTTTTGAGCGTCAGGGAGTGAAATTACCAAAAACCCCCCACAACTCACTACATTCGACAGGTGGCATTCATCCTTGCCCTCACTCGGCAGTCCGGCAGTATATATATAGCTTTAAACAAAAACAAAAATCTGAGTTTGACCTAACCTCCGGTGGTGGTTAAGAACACGACGTGTTTAAAAATAAAAAAAATATATAGGATAAATTACTCGTACGTCAAGGGGGATGGGCTATGACGTTTTTCCAATTTTATCTTCATGGTATGTTTTTTTCCTACACAATATCGTGAGATTTGGTCATATTCTCAAAAGAGTCCTACTGTCAACTAAATGGATAGAAATGCACACGTGAAAGTTGAGGGCGCACATACCAACTAATCTCAATGTGACACGTGTCAGTAAATAAAAAAATGAATTTTGTATTTTAGTCCTTGGGTTTATACCCCTTTGGCAAATGAGTCATTCACTTTCAAATTTCAAAATTTTAGTCCTTGGGTTTTCGTTGTTTGACGAAATGGTCCTTCCGTTAGTTTGTCGTCCATATGCTTAACAGATTTGTAGCGGTCGACCGGATATATGTGTAAAAAGTGAGCGGTCGACCGATACAAATTTGCTGACGTGTCAGAGAGCTCTGTTAAGTATATGGACGACAGACTAACGTAATGACCATTTCGTTAAACAAAGAAAACTCAAGGATTAAAAATTTGTAATTTGAAAGTAAATGACTCATTTGCCAAAGTGGTATAAACCCAAGGATCAAATTTTCAAATTCCCAATAAAAAATAATTTTTTATAAAAAAAATAATAAAAAAACTATTTTAAAAAAAAGAGAGGAAGCATCGTCCTTCCCCGCCCGGCGAGTAGTCTGGTGGGCGACCAGCGGAGGGAGGAGGCTGGTCGATGATCTAGGACAGTTGGGGACCTCCCCCATCCCATTTCCATGGGCGCGCCCAGGGTGGGGGAGGTCCCCAGCAGCACTCGGGGTGGAGGAGGGATTCCTCCTCCCTCCGCTGGCCGCCCAGTTCTGAGCGGCCAGAATACCCTTCGGTCAGTGGAGGTCTCGAAGTCCTTCGATCCTTCCTCTCTCATTTGTTTTTTGTTTTTGTATTTTTTTAAAAAAATTATATTTTTTATTTTATAGACACGTGTCACGCATCGATTGTGCGGTATTTTTTTTAATCAAAATTCGTTAGCCACGTGTGCATTTTCATCCATTTAGTTGACGACAGGACTCTCTGAGAATATGGCCAAACTCCAGGGTCTTGTATAGAGAAAAACATACCCTGAGGACAAAATTGGTAAAGCGCCATACCCAAAGACCTACTGAACAATTTACCCAAATATATATATTATTCTGATCACACTTTTCAAATGGCAACTGGCGAGCGTCTCTACTCTCTAGTGCAGCTTTAAGTTTTACGTCCTAATGCTAAGCCATATTTACTGTGTTTGGCAATGTTGTGATTACTTTTTAATAAACTCACTTTTTAAAAATATATATTATATTTTATATATTAAAAAAAACAACTATTAAATAATCTTTCTTCTTATGTTTTTCACAATATTAAATGTGAAAGTTAATGTGGAGAAGTCTATTGCACAATATTCTTAAAGATCTCGAAAGTAGAATTGCTTAACGCGAAGGGAGTGCAAATTATTTTCGGTTGAGTGAGGCTTGGGCTGGATTAGAAACTTTAGTGGATTTACGAACCAAATGAAAAACCTGGGTAATGTTCGTTTTCTAAATTTTTTCAGGATTCAAATACATTCACAAAACTATCACCGAACATGTTCAGAATTCAAACACAAACACCAATACATTTTACACAATCTCCAACAACTTTTTACTTTTTGTATTCAACATAAATTTTCTCTCTATATTTTTTCACATTACTTTAATATTTTTTTATTAAAAAATCATATCAAATCATTTTCTTTCCACTTTACACAAACACCAATAAAATACTATTCAACATAAATATTCACAACTTATCTAAAATCTTACAATTTTTACTCAAAACGAACATCATGGGTTCAGGCTGGACCATAGAGGGCTGGCTATCTGAGCTTTTCGAATTATACAAATTGAGCCCATAATTCAGCTCTACCTACAATGAACGCCCAAGAAAGAACTAATAAAGTTGCTCTGATCGCCTGATTGAAAAGGAAGCCCCACGAGAGGGAAACTTTTACTTGAAACAGCATTGAGGAGCCCGTGAGCAATTACAAATGCAAATGCATCCAGTAAGAATCAATTTGCATCAGATAACCTCAAACTGGATCCAAATGCAATTACATCCAGTAAGGAACAACCTTATCAGATTTAAAAATGTATACACAACCTTTGCAACTGATTGATCCGGACCTCAATTTTACGGTGTTCGACAGCAGAACACTGGCGGAAACCCAAGATGTTCAATTCTTTTCCACCACAAAGACATGCAACAAAGGATGTCACTAAATTTACCACTGAATGGATCCCGTATAGAGTGAGAACAGCAAAACACAAACTATAAGATAACAAAAATGTCATCCACCTCCGAATGTAACTCACCTTTGGACTTAATCAACAGACTGGATTGTAATTGGCTTCGTTCTTTCCCTTCAAGGTTGTTGCTATGAATGATTACAAAAAATTGTTCCCCCGTCAAGGTTGTCGCCACGAATAATTATAAGTATTTGTTCTGCCCCTTCAAGGTTGTCACTATGAATGACTATAAATATACAAAGTCACGAAAGCGGGCTCCAGAAATCATCTTCTCCTCCGCCACCAGTCTGGGACTTTCAACCTTCGGCTTCTATGTACAGCAAGTTTGACCCCAGGAAGCTTGTGTTGTACCTGCCTCCAAATCATATTGACAGCATCTTCTCTAGTCGGTGGGTACTGGAACTCGTAACGGCGAGAGATGTTTTTCAGCTGTTTCCACATTTCAAGCCATCTCTCTTTTGGAAATCTCCGGAGCTCATCCACCATATAACCAGGTTCCAATGCCTCTTTGTAAGAGAAGAAAATTGAGAACTGGGTGTAGTCAATTTCATCTTCAAATGGGAGCTCAATTTGATCACTTACAATGACAGGAACACAGTGGCTCACAATGGCATCAAATAGGCGACAAGATGAAGGTGTGTCTCCTGCAGGATGCAGACAGAACTTTGACAAACGCATACCTTGCGAGGACTGGTATAACAGGAGAAGAAAGAAATGAGAAACTACGCAATTGTGCAGGACTTTACATGGTTACAGTTAAGAGATTGCCCGCCACAAACATTGCACTATATTGAAGTTTCCATGTAGTAACAAGCGTCTAGATATTCAGATGGAAATTACATTAACTAAGCTATGTACCAAGAACACGACATCAATGAACGCTTTTAAGATGCAAGTGCAAAACTTTAGAAAAGCTGACCACATCTTCTATATGCATCTAGACATTCAGATAGAGACTACATTAACTAAGCTATGCAGCAAGAAGATGGCATTAATGAACGCATTTAACATGCAGGTGCAAAACTTTTGACAAGCTCACCACATCTTCTGTATGCAAAGTCCAGATTCTATGACCAAGATACACAAATAGGTGTATCACTTATAGTTAGCACTACATACCGCTTTTATACTTTCACCTGTAGCAACACTCCGCTCATAGTGAACATCATCGTAACCAGCTAAATTTTTTGCCAATTTGACACGAATAATGCCCTCCTGCACCATAACACGGAATCACAAACCACTTATAATTTAATATCTAAAGCTTGAGAACAGGATATCCCTTTCCATTCAAACAAGGTTCAAAATGACGCACATCTTTCCGGACTGTCCTCCCACGGAAGAAAAGAAGCGTGGTACGAGATTCAAATGGGTCTAGAGTGTTGTCGTCCTTAAAGGAATCCACAACGTGCACATAAGGGGCCACCACATCTTTGCTTAGATTTGACATCGTTCTAGGGTACCGCCCGAAGTCTACAACAATCTGAATAGATCCATTCACCTGTTCTCGTAGAAATCTGAATGCATTGGGATGTGTCATAGGAATTACATGGTCTCTCCCACCAGAAAGTTTCCAGTACTTGGATTGGCGCAAGAATTTCAGCAAATCAATCTGAAATCAGAAGCAACCCTTACTGAACTGTAAACAAAAATACATAAGTTCAAAAAAGGTGTATCATCTGAAAAATAGTTCTATCCCATGTAACATTGACGTGGAAAAGAGATGAGATCAGATGCAGAACTTTAGGAGAAATGACAAACCAAATGCAAGGAAAAAGAGCAGCTTTACATAAAACAGTTAATAGGAAAAACCAAATGAACTTAAACCAATACAAATGGGCTAAGCCATTGGTCATGACACCCCTCTGACTTGTGAATTATCAATCTATTGCCGATATACCCAACCAACTGACCCAAGGAGAATTTTCTAGTCAATAGGCAAAGAAATCTAGAGCCGTTTTCAAAATACAAGACCCCAAAGAATTAAGACCATCCACCCCCTGTCCTCTCTCTGATATTGACCATTAAAGGTTAACAATTAAAATTGCAGCAAAACAGGTGGTGAACAAGAAGAACAAATTTTTCTTATAAAGAAAAGGCAAATGACAAATCATTGCAGAAGCATCTGCAAGTCAAAAGATCAAATGCATCACTTATCAAGTACGGTGATCAGAATTGAAGTTTACTTGGCTACCATGACCCAACTATGCTGTGGTGCAACCGTTGGGTTCCCAATGACACAACCCATTCCATACATCAGATTTGATGACTAAATTATAAAAATACAGATAATAACAATTTTCTGCATTTGAATACAACTCTCGTAGCCTCTCTAGATATTTTGAACTTCGCTCCTCCTTATTTCGTTCGCCAATAGCGTGGCTCTCGGAAGTTGGCAATTTTTGTTTCTTCTGGGACTGGGTGCACATAATCCACTTTTCAACTCAATTCCTTAGCAAATTGAGGAAAAGATGCTTAATTCTCACAATTTCGGCAAGGCGAGCTTGATTCATCCAAAATAAACGAGAAACTAAAAAAACAAGAACAAAAAAGCATTCAATCAAATCATTGCCTCAGTACATCTAGATCTCACTGCTTTTTTTTTCTTTGTTCTTTTACCTTTCTTTGGGTAAATGATAAAGATCGATAGAGGGCTAAGAAGCAACGAAAAAGCGCGAAATTCAATGGGATTAAGGACAGGACTTAATGGCTATCTTCGCAATTGAAAAATCAAATCAGTACGTACTTAAACAGCACCGAACTGAGAACTAAACTAACGCACAATAATACCCACAAGGAAAGAAAACATAACCAAAATAAACCGGATAAGGTACCTGCAATTGGTGATCGACCTCCGTAGCAGGATCCGTCATGATATGCCCATGGGTATTGAAGCTCAACGAAGAGAAAAACGGCACAAAGAACACGTCAGCCATTTCCGGGTCCGAAACCCTAACGGCCTCCATCTCCTCGGCACCGGCTCCTTCATACAAAAGCGAGCCCATCATCCAGTACTCCACGCTGTGCTGCCTCTTCAGGCCGGTGTTCTTGGGCCATGGAGGCCAAGTCTGGGCTGTCACTGAGGTCTGGTCCGGGTTCCGGCGGTTCAGCATGCCCACATTGAATCGGCGCGGGAGATCGTACATGTACACCCGGAGAGGCGGGTTGGTTGCACAGAGCGGCGGCGCACCAGCTGGCGATTGTATTAGCGGGAAGAAGTAGGATCTGAAATCGACGGTCCCCATGAAGATGTTGTATGAGATTAGGAGGAGGACAACGACAATTAGAGAGAGCGTTGCTTTTCCGTACATCCTCGAAGATGGTATTCTTTACTCTCTCGAATCTCGATGATGGTGGTGGTGCAATTGTCATCGGCAGTCTTACTTTCTAGTACCTCCCATCAAGTTATGCCAATGAGACAAAAAAAAAAAGGAACAAAAAGGAAGGTATATCTGTACGAAATTTCTCTATGTACTTGGATTACAATAAATAAATAAATAAACAAAAATATTGAAAATTACTAAAAACAAATATTATTCAGATATGCCGTTGACTAAATTATTGGTAGGAGATGGGTGATCATGGTGGATTACGAATCCAATGGGCCTGTGAAGAGAGGGCAGTGATCAGTGTGTACAAAGATTCTTATATCTAACGTCATTATAACGTATGGAATATGAAATCAACCAGTGCCCCCACATTCTTTAGAGTATGTTCGGTTAGTGTGTATTTTAAGAATTTTTTGTGTTTTGAGATTTTTTAAGTGATGATAATTTTATTGGTATGCGTGCTGTAGTTATTTTTAGGTAATGTTAAAAAACATGTTCAGTTTGTGTATTCTCAGAATTCAAAAAATCCCGAGGATACAAAATAACCGAACAAGCTCTAAGATTCTACTGGCCCTCTTGCGGCTCCTACTATTGGTCGCGTTGTTTTTTAAAAAAAAAAATCTAAAATAACAACACTGTTCATTCAGAAATTTTGACGTTTTATCGTCAGAATTATTAATTTCGTTCTTTAATTACCAACTGTATATGTTTTATACACTCAACTATTAATTTAGACTTTAATTAAGTGAAATGACGAATTTATTCTCTTACAAAATATAATTGTAACAAATAAAAAAAGATTTTAAAATTTTTATTTTACTGAACAAAAATAGTAATTCATTCAAGTTAACTATCGAAGATGAAAAATATAAAAAATTGATAGTTGATGGGTGAAATGTAAATAAATTGATAATTTAAAGTGTAAGGTATAAAATCTCAATATTTGAGTGGCAAAAAATATATTTGTTGAGGGAAACTGTCTTATTATGCAGCAAGTAATTAAATAAGGACTTAAAGCTGTATGCATGAAGATTGTATTGCGATACCTATGCCAGCAAAGGCCTTCTTAGTTAGTAACGTCCAAGTTACCTAACCTTCTTGATAAGATGTGCTTCGTGTCGCTTTCAATTAATAAGATATTCAATAATTCGAGATTCTCTCTATAAGAAAAAAAAAACCGTAACCAATTAAAAGGTTGTAATATCTATATTACTCCATAATTAATATTGTAATGCTCTTATACCATGTGTTTCCGAAATAGAACATTAATTTTGAGTATCAAAGAAGAGGATAACTTCTTCTTTTTATTTAACAAAACTCGTCTAACAAAAATCTTCTATCCAAACATAATTTTTTACTCTCACCATCTCAAAGTAAATAAATTTCAAAAGCTTCATATTTTTCCACCATCATTTCAATGGACCCCACCATTATTACTAACACCTAACAAAATATATATAAATTTTTTTTCTTCATTATTACAAGAAAAAAAACATTTTCAAAATCAAACCGAACAAAACATAGTCGATAAGGGGTGTCCAAAATCTGGTCCGGTCCGGTTTGGCCGGCCAAATCGGAACTTTTTCAAAACATATAGACCGGACCGGTTATATGACCGGACCGGTCCGGTCCGGTTTCCGGTTTAACCGGTCCGGTCTGGGCCGGTTTGGGTCATGCCATTTTGGGCCATGTCATTTTGGGCCGGTTTTTGGGTTGAGCCTTGTCATTTTGGGCCAATTTCCGGTTTAGGCCGGTTTGGAGAGGTATACTCCGGTCCGGTCCCGGGTTTTCATGAAGGTAACCCGGAACCGGACCGGAATACACCGGTTTACCGGTCCGATCAATCCGGTTGACTAAAAGTTTGGGTCAAAACCGGTCCGGTTTGGCCGGTCCGGCCGGTTTTTTGGACAGGCCTAGCCGATACTTACAAAGTCCGAATAATAAAGGAAGGACAAGGACCGAATAATATAGGTGAAACTGTGAAAGAGGTGCCAAAGCAGTCTCAGGTAAACACGACAGCAACAAAGCCCGTCCCTCACTAACTTTTTATATTATTGGAGTTGGTTTCTAGGACAAAGTTCTTCGCAACGACCCGGGCGGTGCCTCCATATGTATATTCTTTTCTCAACCGAGACGGCTGTCAAAGCCCAGCATATTCTGAAGAAACCACTAACCAGTCACCCCCGTCACTCCCTATATTTATCTGACTGTGTAAATCGCGTACTGGTTGTGTAATTGGACTCGCAGTCTACGATCCCAACAAGAAAGAGAATGGCTTCGAGGTTGAGTGCCGCGGATGCGACCGGGTTCAAGGTTTTGCTCTCTTTGGCGGTCTTGTACGGACTCCTGACGGTGCTTGCCTACTCCGTCACACACATGAAGTTCGTTAAGCCGCTCGGTATGGACGCGCCCCTCGATCGCTTCTCGGAGGCAAGGGCGGTCGAACACGTCCGAGTTCTGTCCAAAGAAATCGATGGCCGCCATGTGAGACGTGTTCTTTGGCTTATTCTTTTTTTTTTTTGGTATTTCTTCAAGTTCTTCTTAGTGTTTAGAAGTTTGAATTTTGTTTCGTGGTAAATGAAATTCCGAACGTTAACGATACATTCGGTTCCGGACTAGGAAGAGAATTAAAAGAAGTTGACACTTTGATTCCTTAATCTGTTTCCGAAATGCGAGTTTTATGATTAGGAATTTCACTTTCTTACATTTCCTCGGTTTTTTCTAGCAACCAAAGAAGAGAGCGGAACTGTGAAATTATTATTATTATTATTTCAAATTTTTGTCGGGTTCATCGACAGGAAGGACGTCCTGGTTTGAGAGAAGCTGCTCATTATATCAAAGGCCAACTGGAAATGATGAAGGAGCGGGCCACATCCGATGTTAGGTCGGCCTATTGATTTCCACATTGTTATGAAGTTAGGTCATTGAAATTCATGTGCGTTTGTTGTGGTTTATGTCTAACTCTGCAGTTTGTCGTTCAATTTGGTCTGGTCTTGCTGCAGTAAGCTGGAGGAATCGCTTGTTCATTTGAGTTTTTATAGTTTGCAATTGTTTAATTTGCAGAGTAGATATCGACGAGACCATAGTTAATGGTTCCTTCAGTATGATGTTCTTAGGCTTCAGCATAACTCTGGCGTATAGAAACCACACGAATATTTTAATGAGGTACTTTATACTGCTTTGATTGCATTTGGACCGGTTATCAGAATGTGCATTTGTTCCATTGTCCGTCCTGATTTTGGAAGCATCACATGAATAAGCCATGAACCTACTGGGTCCCGCTTCCTCTTGCCGTGAAAGTTGTGTTATTTAGAAATGGTCTAGTTTTTAAGTATCATGAAAAGCATGTGAAGCTTCATTGTTTGACGCTAGTGGATAAAAGTTTAGTTATTATTGTCAGAAAATGAAACCTTTTTACCAGCTAAAGAACAAAAACAAAAAGGAAGAAAGGCAGGTGGAACAACTGCCCTAGAAGACATCTCAGAGAGGTTTACTGGGAGAAAATGAGGAAGTATCTGGACAAAGGGTCAAATGATATAAGATTTGTTGAGTTTGAAACTTGTAAATTGTTCCCCCTTGCAAGTGATTAGGCTATCTATGATCTTAGGAGTAAATAAAGCAATACTATCACAAGGAATAGAAAAATTGATTATTATTTAACCAACATCACTATTTACTAACTTTTAAGAAATGACAGGATATCATCAGCCGATTCACAAGACACTGACCCATCGCTTTTACTGAATGGGCATTTTGATAGTCCACTTGGTTCCCCAGGTGCTGGTGACTGTGGTTCATGTGTTGGTGAGTGCAATTAGAATCCGCACCTGTTAAAGATTTTGCCGGCCATTCTTGCTTGATTGGTTCATATTCTCATATTTTCTTCTGTTTTTTTGGTAGCATCAATGCTGGAAGTAGCAAGACTCACTGTAGACTGTGGCTGGGTCCCTCCTCGTCCTGTTGTTTTTCTTTTTAACGGTGCAGAAGAGCTGTTTATGTTGGTAAGACACAATGATATTCCTTTGTATGGAAGCAATAGTATACCTACTCAGCAATCATTTTTTCTCTGCCTTATTTTCCCTGTCTTTTAAAATGTTCTTGTAAGTTTGAGCATTGCCTGCTGTTCTGTTGTTTATTTGGGCTTTGCCTCATCATATTAGCAGCAAGGTTGAAAAAGATTCTGACTATGAAGGTTCAATTTGTTTGGATTCTAATGTGATCCACCTGTTGAAATATTTTATTTATCATCATATAAAAGGAGGATGTATATCACAATTTATTATAAATTAACAGAAACTAGAACTACCACAAACTATCTGAAAATTCATGTGTTAATTGGCTCTCCAACTATGTTTAAACTTATAAGATGTTTATTTGCATTGGCTGTTTCAGGGTTCACATGGCTTCATGAATTCGCATAAATGGCGTGATACTGTTGGAGCTTTTATAAATGTTGAAGCATCTGGTACTGGAGGTCTTGGTAGGATATGATCCAATGCTGATACTATCTTCGCAAAATTTATAGAATGTATGCTTAACATCGCTGTATGCAGGAGTACAAGTCTGCAACTGACTGCTTGGCACTCTTTTTTCCTGTTGGTGGATGGCCTAGAGTGCAACCAATGACCTAGAAAATGTATAAATCAACATCCTAAGATAAAACAAACTGCAATCTCGATTAACTCAACAATATTGGGTACACTGTTGACTTATGTAATGGTTGACAAAAGAGGTCAACGAAGCTGAATTTTTTTAACAATATATATTAACTCCTGCTTAATTTCCATCCTGATTATGTTTAGTGAAACAGAGAAACGATTATTACATGGAAAATTATATTCGTTATTTATGAAGGATAAAAACTTTTAATTCGAATTTCTTCCTATTCTATATTTAGTTCTTTGTGGTTCCATAACATACTGCTGATTTGTGTTCTCCAATTGACAGACTTAGTTTGCCAGTCTGGACCTGGTTCTTGGGCTTCTCAAGTATATGCCCAATCTGCAGTATATCCAATGGCAAATAGTGCTGCTCAGGTTTTTATTAGGCCTTTTCCTTTTTTTTTTTTTTAAATTCTTGTAATCTCAGATTGCTCTAGGTGGTGATCATTTTATTATTTTAGGATTTCTCAGGAGCACTGAATATCAAGTTCCAGGATAAAATACCTCAGCTTTCTTTCCCTTCATCTTCAATCATTACTTGCATGATGTTGTTCAATGAGCCAAAATCATGTTAACTATATTTGCAGTTTCGTATTGAAGCTGGCACAAAGTGTTATACTTGCAATCTTTCTTCCATCATAATTTTTGCATGCACGTACACGCATGTGCAAATATGATTTTTGTCCCTTCGCCATTCTTGGCTTTGGCTGCATTTATCTTCTGTTTTAATGTGTTTGATTTAACTGCGGAGGATCTCTTTGTTATATGCAGGATATTTTTCCTGTTATTCCTGGAGACACAGATTTTCGCATGTTTTCCAAAGATTATGGCAATATTCCTGGGCTGGATATCATCTTTCTCCTTGGTGGTTCTTTTTATCATACCTCCTATGATACAGTGGAGAGACTATTGTATGCATTACATCTGCTGTTTTGGTACATATTTACTTTATTGAAATTTCTGTGTTATTCTGCCCTTAAACACTTCCCTCTTATGCATCAAAATGTCTCCAGACCCGGAAGCATCCAAGCACGTGGAGAAAATTTGTTCAGCATGATTAAGGCCTTCACCAATTCTTCTAAGCTACAAAATGCCCATGTTAGGGAATCTTTTGCCTCTGCTGCCAACGAATATACAGATGAACGAGCTGTTTTCTTTGATTACTTAACATGGTTCATGGTATGCTTTTGCTTAACAATTTATTATCAGATTGTGACAGTTAGTTGTCCTACTATATCTTAAGTGATGAATAATAGCGGTACTTGCTTATTTTCTGTTCCTGGTTTTGGTCATATGATCTTTCAGATATTTTATCCAAGAAGGGTAGCTGTGGTACTTCATAGTATGCCTGTCGCCATCTTCCTTACTTTGCCCTTCATTTTGTATTTTCTGTCTTCTGGATTGCGTTCCTGGTTTGCAATTTCCTGTGACTTTGCTAGAGGTAAACGGTCAGTGCTGAGTGGTATTAAAAAATGTTTCCCATGGCTTTTATCCTTGATGTTATTGTAATATTTTCCTGTTGGGAGATTTGTTTCTCTACTCAGTACAATAACATTCAACATTGACACCACTTGAAGGCTTTTAAAAACTTCGTCAAATTGTTAATTTTCAGGAATGCTGTTCCATGCTACTGGGGTTATACTTGCAATTATTTTTCCAGCTTTATTTTCCATCCTAAGGTTGCTGATCTATGGTCATGCAATGAGCTGGTGGGTTGATATATTTTTTGAATTTTTGTTGCTATATACTCGTCTTGTTTAGATTGTCATCTATGCTATAATTCAGTGGAATAGCTTTCTGATTGTCCATGAGTTCCTCTTTTACCTTTCCCCTTTAATAGGTGTCGCTTATTTGGGTTTTGGATTCCTTATTGCATTTAATACTAGGTCACTGGTTGTATTGCATAACAATTGATTTCAAGAAAATTCAGTTCGGTCAATAATAAGACCTGTTTCAATAAATATGAGGGAGCTCTTCCTTATGTGATGATACCCTTTCAAACTCTCTGGTTTGACCTTTCGGCCTGTGGCGTATTCCCGGCAGTTGGGGAAGCCATGGCTAAATCAAGTTCCATTCGAAGATTAAGTTTTTGAGCTTAGGTATCATTGTGTTTGCAAGAGTCTTGTTGACATTCTGGGCCAAAATGCAGGTTTGCTCATCCATACCTGGCTTTCATGATGTTTGTCCCCTGTTCGCTTGTTGGTCTGTTGATTCCAAGAATCATTTGGAGAAGCTTTCCCCTCTCTCAAGATGCTTCAGTTCTAAAGACGTCAAGAGAGGTATGGTTGTATGTGAAAGTTTTTCATATATTCCTGGATCAAAGGCCAAGTTTTTCATTTTGTTCATTGATAGGTTTTTTGTTTTCCATCTTTCTGTCCAAGTGAATGAGTATATATCTTTTTGTTGGATGTGTAAAATTTCAGCACACTTCGCTGTAATGGATCTTGCTGAGATTTATGTATTTGGTTATTTCCTCCTGATCCCCATGGCACAGTACCCAACATATTGGACATACCATGCCGTGTCTATATTTCTTTTAGTTGGGACCATTCCTTCAGAGTTCATAGACCTACCACAGATGCTTAATTTTGTTGTCTTAGCATTAATCTGACGGATGAATCTTGTAGGCGTTATCTGACGAGGCTAGGTTTTGGGGAGCATTTGGGTTTTATGCAATATTTACTACGGTACGTATTGGCGACTATGATTAGGTCTATTATTCAATGTAGATTTTCTTGCAACATAAACGAAAATTCAAAGTGTCTCAAGAATCATCATAAAAGCAGGCTTATCTTTTGTTTGGTATGAGTGGAGGCTTCTCGACTTTTGTCGTGTGCGCTTCTATGCTTCCTGCATGGGCTTCCTTTTGCTTGTCAGCCAAATCTTATGGATGCCGGTCACTCAGGTATTCATTGCAATGGTGGTTAGTTTGATTTCTTACCTTTGTGGGTCATGTGGATAAGTTTTACATTGATAGCCAATAACCCTATGGATGGTTTCCTAGTGTTTGTGTTGAGAAATTCCTGCTGTGGTAGGCAAATATGTTCTAAAACCATTCTCTTTGCAATGACTACACAGCTTGTTTCTCAGATCCATGTTGCATGCGGTTGTTTGTCTAGCTTAAAAGTCTAATGGGCTTCAGTCCAGGCAAGGAAGTCAAAAAGTGTATTGTTGGGCTTCCCTGGGGTATTTAAGTCTTTGGCTCCAAATCTGGGCACCTGATATGGAACTTTAGGTAGCTCGCCTCTAAGAAATAAAGATTTTTGCTAGTTAGGATGGTGACACTGGTCCGAGTTTCTGTTTACTACAATTTGTACCCAAATAATTATCTACAAGTTTTACTCCTCTGCATTGATGGTCACTTGTTTGAGGCTTTCCATGGTTCTCAACTCATAGGCCTTGTTTGGAAAGTGAAATTGAAATTGAGTTTTAGTTTTAGATTTTAAATTTTAAATTTTAAATTTCAATTTCAAATTTTTAGCTTTTGTCTCCAAACTTTGTATGGTTGTTAGTTTTAGATTCATTTAAATTAGCTATATTCAACAATATTATAATTATTTAGTTATCATTATATCTAAAAAATAACTTTAAATAAAATAAAATAATTTATAAAAAAACTATCAAAATATTTAGAAAAATATAAAATGTCTAGAAAATGTTTACAAAAAAAAAGTAGTTTTGGAAATTTAATAAAATTGAAAATTAATTATAAAAATTTGATGTTTTATTTATAAAAATACAAAAATTAACTTACAGATATTAAAAATATATATAAAAGATTAAAACTAAAATTTAGGCCACCCCGCCTGCATAGCCACACTAATGCGGTGGCATAGCCTCGCAAGGTTGAGCTTAGATCTAGGCTCCCTCGCTGTGTTGCAGCTTAGCTTACATGGGGTGGCTAAATATTCAATTTTTATTTTTTAAATATTTTCTAGATATTTAATATTTTCTGATTTTTATATTTTATTTATTTATTTTATTTTATTTAAAAATAACTAAACAATAATAATATTGTTGAATAAAACTAATTTAAATGAATCCAACACTAACAACCAAACAAGATTTGGAGCCAAAAGTTAAAAATTTGAAATTTGAAATATAAAACTAGAACTCAATCTCAATCCACTTCCCAAACAAGGATGCTCTCTAATTGGTGAATTACATGATTTGATACTCTAGTCATAAGTCCTTTCGTACTGGCTATTTAAGGCCTATTGGTACTTCGACAACTAAGCCTCTTGGATCAGCTCGACGTTGAGCTATGGGTAATCCAAGAGGTAGGCCACAAATCCCAGAGTCTAGACTGAAAAGTCGGTTGGACCTGGATAGGGCCAATGGCACCAATACCACTATATAGTAGACATCATCAAAGCCCTCGTTTTCATTTCTTCTTTTGAAGAAACGAAAAATATGTGTTGATCTGTTAATCATGCTGAGTTGAAGGATTCTAAACCTGCAATTGGTATGACTAGTCTTGCTCCTGTTCAAAATCAATCTTATTTGGTACCGCTTTCAGTTGCCTTCCGGCTAGCTTTCCTAAGCTAAGAAAGTTCCTATGCAGAATTGTATTGAAACAAATTCATACCAATTCACAGAATTGCTCAATAACATATTTTATTGCATATATAGATCAAATTTCTATGCTAATGCTGCTGGTGATAGAATTTCACAGGTGGATAGATTTGTTATTGATTGCTAAAGGATTCTAAACCTGCAATTGGTATGACTAGTCTTGCTCCTGTTCAAAATCAATCTTATTTGGTACCGCTTTCAGTTGCCTTCCGGCTAGCTTTCCTAAGCTAAGAAAGTTCCTATGCAGAATTGTATTGAAACAAATTCATACCAATTCACAGAATTGCTCAATAACATATTTTATTGCATATATAGATCAAATTTCTATGCTAATGCTGCTGGTGATAGAATTTCACAGGTGGATAGATTTGTTATTGATTGCTAAATGTAAATATCCTCAAGAACCACTCTCCATTTTAATTCTTGCAACTAACTATTGCATAATTTTATATCTTCTGTTCGGCACAGAGACCACTTTCTATTTTGGACTCAATTGTTCTTTATTTCCTCTGTCTTTATATCCTTCTGCCACTGGGAATGAGAAGTACTGCACATTGAAACTTGGGATTGATTAACTCTGTGGTTGTCAGGTCAACAGTGTTTTATGTGATACCTTTGATTCCATGCGTTGCATTCACTGTTTTTTTCGCGGGGTTGCTTTCTCAATTTTTGTTTGAGAAGATGGGTATGATGGGTGATGTTCCACCCCCTTATGGTTAGTCTTTCTGAACTATTATCTTCTTTCACTGCTAATCATTTATTAGTCTCTTGTTTCAAACAATCATGTGCAATAGCAAGACTGGTTTGGTTAGTTCAGTACACCATTCAATGTTTTGATCTAGCAAAGATTGCATTTGTTTTACATTGAGTATGAATAAAGTTAATCAATGGATGTTTCCGTTTGTTTGACAAATGAATTTTTCCTTGTGACTAATATTATTTTATGGGGAAGAAACTCTATGAACTGATCAAGTCATGCCTCTTATACACAACTTCTGCTGTGGCTGATCGGGTGGTTTTTATTCATACTTATCTTCCGTAAGTCCAAATTCTGGAGCTTTAAATGACATTTAAGTTGTCTCATATGAGGCAGTGCAAAGTCAACAATCTAAAAACATAAAACCAAGTGTTTTTTTTATCCACCAAAGTTCATGATACTAACTGTACCAATATTTAGAAAGAAAAAGGAATTGTAACAATAACAAGCGCAGCAAGAATGCAAAAAACTATCATATAGCACTAGTACTGCTAGCAATAGGAGTAATGATAATCATATCTTTCCTTTCAGGATATTTTCTTCCGGATGTAATAGTGGCAGTAACAATTGGAGTTGCAACTGGTTGGTGTGTGGGCCCCCTAATACCTGCATGTGGTCATTGGTTAGCGAGGTCATCAATTTTACAATTTTTGCTACATCTTAGTGTGCTTGCCTTGGCTCTGTCGTGGCAATTATTTCCCTACAGCATGGATGCACCTAAGAGATTTATCTTCCAGCATACATTCCTGACTGCAGGTAGTGAAACTGCCACTTATTTTATATGCTGAATGAACTACAGTCTCTTTGGTTCCTGTTTCTAAGAACAGAAAACTGTTCTCCAATTTACAAAGACGGAAAACAATGCAGAAATGCTCTTCCAAAAGTATTTCCAGAAAAAAAAATTCAGAGAATTATTCATGAACATTGCCTGTTCTCAGAGAATATCAAAATGGTGCTTTCTGAGACTCTTTCTTTGTTTTCATTCTAAGAAAACAAAATCGCTGAGAAAACCATTTTTGTTCCTTGAAACAGTTAAAAAAGACCATTTTTTAAGGTAAAAGATAATCCTAGTATTACACTTTCAGCCTAGGATGATTTAGTAGTAGCATATTCTCTGTTTCTAGTAGTGGAGACAAAAAAAGAAGTCTCCTCTTGGTTATCTCCTCTAAAATTTTGTTTTCCTTGTGAGGTTTGCAGATGGAAATCGGCTTCTGGACTCCACCTACGATTTTGCTGTGGTGGATTCCAATTCTTTTCCTTTTGTTTTCAAATATGCACCTGAAGTGGCAAAAGAATTGCATATCAGTTCAGAGTTCTCTTTTGAAGCTGCAACTTTGTCTCAGAGGGAGACTTGGATGGTATGTGACTATAATGTTTCAAGCCAATGTTATATCGAATATATCAATCGGATGGTCCTGTATGACTTGGATAGTCAAACATATAGGCCTTTCGATGTCAAACTCGTAATTGCTAATTTTGTCAAATGGAAGTCCCCTCATCCCGTAATGTAAACATGCATCAGATTTGATTGTTTTTTTGAGATGTAGAGAATAAATCATCTTCTTTT
Organism: Myrica gale; assembly: GCA_963930655.1. Lineage (NCBI taxonomy): Eukaryota > Viridiplantae > Streptophyta > Magnoliopsida > Fagales > Myricaceae > Myrica > Myrica gale. Next base: position 5,420,113 of record OZ005606.1, on the reverse strand, counting down.
TAGCATTCGATTCTCTTGCCAACAAAGTCTCTTAGATAATAGAAATCTCTCTCTCTCACACACACACACACAGACAGTGATACTATACATTTGAACAAACTATTTTGCTGCAACAAATGGTCCCGGCATTAAGCAAAAGCCGCTCTTACTATTCATTGATCCTTGAGCTGTTTGGCCTTCTTAAGATGACATCTGGCCACAACAATACAGCAAAATCATTGTGTTAAAATTTTAAAATCTCGGTGCTTGCCATTCTTTTTCAAATTTGTTAAGGTGTTTATATTCCCACCGAGGATGAGTTGTATAATATTAAGCAATTGCTACGTTCAATAAACTGTTTCTGTGTTAATGGGTGAAATCCGAAGGCATCAGAGGATCTCTTTCTTTTGCAGGCGATATTTCCAGTTTCTTTTTTGTTTTCAAGAAGCTTGAAGTTCCCTACACCAAGTGGTGATGTTCAGACTCAGTATAGATCTTTCCCCCATTTCTCTATTTATAAGCCAAATACAATTTCTAGCAAAGGATCTCGAAGAGTTCACTTGGAATTTTCCATCGGGTGAGTGGACTGAAATGCAGGTGTTATTCACGAGGTCATATTGACCTGCACATGCATGCACAAACATATCCATGTGCTTTGGATTTACAATATCAAAATTGTGAGCACCTTTATGGGAAGACATAATAACCATAGTCCCTATGGCCTATTGCATGTCATAAGTATTTTGTTCAAAGAAAAAATTTCTTTATTTAATGGTATTCGTCTATGTTCCAATGCTTATCCACCCTGCATTCATTTATATTTATTGCTGCAGAGTTTATGATGTTATCTCTGATGACTATTAGAAGTTACCTCTTTTTGTAATGAAGTTTGGAAGGGCATAGGAGATACTCATTGTAATAGAGTGAGAGCCCTTTCTATACATGTTAGAAACCCATGGAATAAAACCGGTGACAAGCTTAAGGTTGGAAGGGGTTCTCCAACCCGTCCTTTCCCCCTTATCCACTGGGGTATTGGCATGCATTGCATCGACTCATATAAATGGTCCAATCAGTTTATTTAGAGATGGTTGAAACCACTGATTTTCATGAAGCGTTACCAATTATGACTTCAGCTGTAAGATATAAACATCTTTTTTTGTGCTGTCTTCCTTTCAGTTCCTTAGAGGAGGTTTGGGTTGCAGTCCTCAACATTACTGGTCCTTTATCCAGCTGGTCATTCGCAGACAATTCCCTCCCAGGTATGTGAATTCGTGCGAATTCCACTAGCGTTTTGTGGCACAAATATTTCTCTTTGTTGTATAAGTCTCAACCTCGTGAAACTGGACAGCTCCTGAAACAGTTGACAGCGGTCCACCTTCGTATATATGTAGACTTAGCGGAAGCAGCCATGAGAATTGGACCTTCTGGTTAGAGGTAAAGTCTGGTCACTGTTGGAAGTTTTTATCCGTCCCTAACCTTCTTGCAGCGGTTGCTAACCATCCTGAACTCGGTGTTTTGGGCAGGCTAGTAATTCTGAAGATTTAAGGGTGGAAGTTGCAGTACTGGACCAAAAATTAAGTGACGCGGCAAAGAAGTTGAAAAGTCTTTTTCCGGACTGGATGGATGTCATTGCTTATTCTAGCTTTATGTTCAGTTATATCTTTTAGTCCCACACAGAATTTTTCTTCTCAAACATACCATTTATGGGGCATGCTGCCGCCTATTGGTTAGAAAATCAATCTTGTATGAGATGGTTTAATAAAATGTATCTCAATTTTGCTTTCGTAATGACAGTCCACCATTTGCTCTTTCTATGGGCGTTGTTTCTGGTTTTCAGCTTTATAGAACTTAGATCGCCGATGCCTATATATCATATATCGATAGAATACATAAAAAGGTTAAGAGTATACTCCTCAACTTAAAGACCAATCTTTGTAGTCCCACTGTCAATTTCTATTGTTGTTACTGATTTGTCCAAGTACCCAGGGGAATTTGAGCTCCTGTTTTCATCCCACACTCCAAACTTATTATAATTAACAGTTAAAAGCCTTGCGGTCTCTGAATCTCTTATTGTAGAAAATATTTGTATAGGGGGATTGTAATGTATTTATTTTGTTATTACAAGGGTTAATTACAATTTTCCCACTCGAACTAGCACCATAATCTCAAAAAACTCCATAAATTATAACTCGTTACAACTCAACTCCTCAATCTACGTTTATCGTTATGATTAAATGTTTGAGTGTGGAAATTTTGGGTATTGGGGTTTATGAAATATTATAAAGTAAAGATATTTTATGGAAGTTGGTGAAAAAGTGAAGAGAGAATATTTTTAATAAATATTATAATAATAAAAAATTATGTAATAAAATTTTTTATATTAACCCCAAATAACTGACCCCAATTATTTGGGGCTCAAACATCCCCAATCCTCCACCCATATCCTCGTTCCGTCCTTCACAACTGCACAAAACAATTGCCCTTCAAAGGGCCCCTTCAAATGGCTTGCGTCAACTGAGATCATCGGTCTACACCTCGCTAATAATCCAGCCTTGCATGCTTTCAATCTCACGTACATCCGCTTGAAGTGCAGTGGGTCCTTGTAAATGATTTTAGCACTACCAAGATTCCACTTATACACTGCGGCAGCGTAGTCATAAACATGATTATACTGTTCTGCGTGCTTCCCATTCACCATTATGGGGCCAATTTCAAAGCACGGTAAACAGTGTGCTTTGATATTCCAACCCTCCAATCTCGTCGTACCTCCTCAATAAGTGTTATGGTAGTTAGGCATGGACTGTCTCTAATCTTCTCAAAGTATTGTTTCGCCACCCACTTGACATTCACATGTTTGTTGCTGTAGTGAGTGCCACATCGATGACGTTGATGAAATGTTTTGATCGTGAATCCACCCCTCACATTTCTGCAGAGACATGTATTCTCCAATTACAATTTGTGCCTTTACATTTGGCAGTCACCCGCTTAGTGTCATTCTTCACAAAGCAATGGGCAAACTCATTATGAATGGAGAATGTGATTAGAGCCCTTCTAAACAAGTTCAAATCTCTAAACTTCAAGCCCTTCTCCAGCTTGATCCTCATACCAGCCTCTAAATCCTCTTCATGGAACTCGGAAAATTTAGTCCTCCGGGACTGACTATCATCACCCTCATCTGCATCCTCACTCATACTATCTTCATCATCACTATCCTCCCCTCTTGAATCAGGTGCCTTTTTTGTTTGCCTACTGACTGAAGGGGCAGAGCCTAGCCATGATACAACATTTCTCCTAGCAACAACAGCTTCATCCTCATTCTCCACTGTAGGATACAGCTCGGGCTGCTCCTCCTCACTATAATCAAAATCGCTGAAATCTTAGGAGAATCCTCCCTAACATCCCCACCAGCCATGTCACCTTGATCTTCCAACTCTGTATCATCAACCCTTCCAAGGTTCACATCCTCAACTTCGTCCTCAACATCGTCCTCATCCTTATCAACTTCGACATCAGTAGCCTCTTTGTTGCAAACATAGGTGTGTCTATATAGTGCTCCACATATACGTGAAGCTCCTTCGCCCGCTCCTTGCAAATTTTCACTGACAAATGTCTGCACATCAGATTCCAAAAGTTTAAAGGGTCTAGCAATTTCATTGAATTTCCATGTGAGCCTCGTTACATTCAAGTAACCCAAGTCCTCCCTCACAAACTTGTAGAAAACTACCACTAACAAGTAGTTAGAATCCTTTTGCCAATATATGAAATATCACCTCCGGTGTATGTTCCCAAGACAAAGTTTATTGACCCACGATGGTGTATGAAAAGTTCTACCATGACCCGAAAAAAATCAAGCATCTTACTATTTAAACCCAACTTGTGCTGTCAAAAAATAACTATATTTTCGCTGGCTTGGCTAGCTAAGATAAGACAAATAAAGATTCTTTTGGTTTCGGCATCAAAAGTGTCATCCACGATCCTCTTCCAAGTTCCTTAAATGGAATATCAGTAAACATAGTCTTACTAAAAGCTAGGAAATCTGCTAATGGTTTTTGACTGAGAGGTATATGATGTCGTCGCTGATTAGGTGTTGATGTGGCGTTAGTGAATGAGTGGGTCAACGCTGACATGGCAATTTAGGGGTGATTCGGAAAGATAGGATACGTGGTGCGACGTGATAGGCTTGACGTGAAATTATTGTTAACGTGTTGGGACGGAGATTGACGGATGAACCTATTTTTTAAAAAACCATTATCTCAGGGAGTCAAATGTCTAAATCATTATATCATGGGCTTAATTGCAACTTTGTGATACCACGGGTCCCAATGCAATTTTGCTTCTTTCTTTTTTCCATACAAACATATGTTATTGTCCTCCTTTGTTCGGACTGGAAACTCCCGGGCCCATCTATGATTTTTGAAGTTTTGGTCATCGCGCAGTTCTTACCTGGCGACAAAAAAAGAGGGCATCTTAAAGCCCGGCCCAAACTTAAATGCCTCTAGGGTTTCGTATTTCACCAACTATAAAATGCACTTCGCACCTCTTCTGCTTAGAACCGACGACAGCAAATCAAAGCTTCACAGAGGCAGCTGAATCGTCCCCGTCCTCACCAGCCGCCATGGTAGGCAACCTATTATCTTTCTTTCCATCCAATGCGAAGGAACATAGCTCGTCCTCCGATTATCAGCTAATAAAAAATTCGTGTTTCAGGTGAAATACTCCCGAGAGCCCGAAAACCCCACCAAGTGTAAGTACCATATTTCCTTGTTACGTTCGGTTGGTCTCTTTGTTTTCTGTTTCACCCATTTTTCTTTTCCCTTCCTCTGTCTCTCGCTCTTGTTTTTGCCACATTTTGTTTTGGTTTTGGTTTCAGCGTCTGTCAATTTTGATCTGATATTCTTCTTTATATTTGAATTTACTGCAGCCTGCAAGGCCAGGGGTTCCGATCTCCGGGTTCATTTCAAGGTATATATATATATATATAGATCCGTGTATGGGCTTGTTTGTGGTAAAGGGTTTAGGGTACCTGGCTGAATATGATATTTATGGTTGTTTGCAATAAGCTATGGTGTTATGGAATGATTGTATGTGACATGCTGTCTTGTTACGTTGTTTTTAGTTCGAGTCAGTGGCATTGCTGTGTATGATAAAAAGCTGGTTTTTGAATATATGATGTTTCGAATGGCATGTGTGCGCGGAATTGATCTATTCCGTTCTCGACAGTTGTGTGGGTTGGAATACCTGATGAAAAAAGCAGGGGCCTGTTGACTATATGAACTGGCCTCTCGTAAACGTCAGGGATATCAGTCTCATTGTTATTGGGTGAACCTCTGTTTGTTGTTTGTGACTGAAGGTTCAGTTAACGATGGAACATGGACCATATGGTTTGAGAAGCTTTTTTAATCTTTCAACAGGAATGAGTACGATGCTGTCAACTTTAGATTTGAGTCTTAGGACCTGACAATGTTTCTTGATGTATCAGCAGTCTCTGGGGGACACAATATTAGTTGCATTACAGGAGGACTGTCCAAAGCCCCTGGAGTGTGTGTTCAACATGTATCTTGTATTGACATGGGTTGGTCATGGTCAGGATATGTGAGGGGCATAAGCTAAAGAGGACAAAGAATAAAGAAAAATCCCAAATAGAAGAAAAGCAGTCACTCTCCTACCTAAGTCATTAGGCCTCGTAATCAATTGCAGAGAATATGGCAGTACCTTGGCGATCAATGTCCTGGCTTGCTTTCACCCCGAGTCATCGTACTTTTCTGATTCTTTACATGCAAATTTGTAACTAATGATTTATATAATCATGCTCTTGGAAAAGTATTTGATGCTTCCTATTACTTCTCAAACACTAAACTGTTCGATCCATGTGTCCCTTAATTCAATAATCATTACCTCTATGTCACATTCTTTCCATGTCCTGTGTGCTTCCTCTGTTGCCTGGTTCTTCGGTGAATCTCTGCGTCTCTTACATAGTTCAGTAATGGATGTGTCATGGAAAAACTGTTTTAAGTGTTCTGTTGGAATTTATTATAGACTTCCAAGATGAACTAGTTTCTTACATCGGAGAGTTTAGGGAATACGAGTTCTTCAATGTTGTATTCTTTGAACAAAGGTTCCTGTTTTGTGCTCTAAGGTCGGTTGTTATTTTTCTTCAAAAAATGATATCTTCAGAGGTTTATGAATACATGATATTTCTAATGGATTCTGTTGTCGACAGTTGTGTGGGTTGGAATACCTGATGAAAAAAAGCAGGGGCCTGTTGACTATATGAACTGGCCTCTCGTAAACCTCAGGGATATCAGTCTCATTGTTATTGGGTGAACCTCTGTTTGTTGTTTGTGACTAAAGGTTCAGTAAACGATGGAACATCAACCCAATGGTTTGAGAAGCTTTTTTAATATTTAAACGTGAATGAGTAGGATGCTGTCAATTTAAAATTTGAGTCTTAAAACCTGAGTATAAAACCCAAGGCGAGGTCTCTCGACTGTATCACCAGTTTCTGGGGGACATAATATTAGTTGCACTACAGGACTGTCCGAAGCCCCTGATGTGTGTTTATCAGCTTGTATCTTTTAGAAAATAAAGTTTGTAGGTCCAGGGGTTTGGTCTGGTGGTAAGGCAACGGCTTGGGTTCTCACATGTCCCAAATTTGAGCCCCAACATCGCCATTATCGCCCCTGACTTATCTGGGGTGTGTTGGGTGGGGTCCTGACACATGCCCTCAGGTTGGCTTGTAAGGTTGGGTACACGAAGTGGCCCGACCTTGGGAGCACCTGGGTTATCAAAAAACAATGTCCTTGTGATTGTCTTTTCTTGGAAAGAAAGAATTATAGTGTTATTTTACTCCAGGTTGTTTCTAGAGGATGAATTTTAATAATGTTGCTCTTTGTGGACAAGATCTCTGAGTTACTCAATCACTTATTTGTTAGAATGAAAATAGGTTAACTAGCAAGTGAGATGCTTATTATCTTTATTTAGGTTCTTGAGTGCTCCACAGATGTTGAGTTTAATGACTTGTGGCTTTCTGTTGCTGTGTTAATCTTCTTTTGAACTCAGTTGGTTGAAGCATATATTATTCTCTCTTTTTTCTTGATTGTCTAAAACCTGATTAAAAAAGCTGTGCCCTTTTTCATTTTGTGAAGTGGGCTCCCATAAATTTATGGAAAATTACCTCTCTTTGTGGACAAGATCTCTGAGTTACTAATCACTTATTTGTTAGAATGAAAATAGGTTAACTAGCAAGTGAGATGCTTATTATCTTTATTTAGGTTCTTGAGTTCTCCACAGATGTTGGGTTTAATGACTTGTGACTTTCTGTTGCTGTGTTAATCTTCTTTTGAACTCAGTTGGTTGAAGCATATATTATTCTCTTTTTTTTTCTTGATTCTCTAAATCCTGATTAAAAAAGCTGCGCCCTTTTTCATTTTGTGAAGTGGGCTCCCATAAATTTCTGGAAAATTACCTACATTGTTTTTGGGTGAACCTCTGTAGTTGTTGGTGACTGAAGGTTCAGTAGATGATGCCACATGTATTTTTCGGTTTTGTCCTTCTATATTCATCATGTATATACTCATTTTATGGTGTTAATCTTAAAATATTGTCTGCTTACAGAACACTAGGGAGACCGCATATTCCATCAGAAAGCTGTCATTGGGCAAGGCTAAGAGATACTTAGAGGACGTTATGGTTCACAAACAGGCAATTCCCTTCCGACGCTTTTGTCGTGGTGTTGGGCGGACTGCTCAGGCAAAGAACAGGCATTCAAATGGACAAGGGCGCTGGCCTGTTAAATCTGCTAAATTCATCCTAGATTTGCTCAAGAATGCTGAGAGTAATGCTGAAGTATGTTACTTCTAGCTGTTTCCTTTTAGTTTTGTTTTAAGTTGGACTTGGCTGATAACTGTTACCATACATATCCAGGTGAAGGGTTTGGATGTCGATTCTCTCTATATATCTCACATCCAGGTGAACCAAGCACAGAAGCAAAGGCGTCGTACCTACCGTGCTCATGGCAGAATCAATCGTATGTCCCAATTGCATGAGATTCTGAATTCAGTTTCTCCATTATTGTGGTAGTTGATTTTTGAATCCTGTTATTATATTCACAGCCTATATGTCATCCCCATGCCATATTGAGTTGGTCTTGTCCGAGAAGGAAGAACCTGTCAAGAAAGAGGTAATTCAACATTATTGCATCATGTATACTGTTGGAAATGCTGGAATGTGCTGAAAGACTTGGTGATTGTTTGATTTCTTTTATTATGTCTTGCTTCTTATTTACTATCGGTGGTTTTGCAGCCTGAGACCCAGTTGACTACTAGCAAATCCAAGAAGTCTCAAGCTCTGCGCAGTGGTGCTTCCTCTTGAGTGGCAGTTGAACTGATCATTGGATGGCGTTCCCAATTTTGCTGCTGCCCTTTTGCCGTTTGATAGTAGTTTTGTTGCCTGCCATGTAGAATGAGCTGTTATTTCTATGATTTGGATGGGTTTTTCCTTTGCCTTGTAACAAAATGTTTAGTGATATTTTTCATGGAGATTTGTGATTGGGTAGTCCTTGAATGCAAGAGTCCGATATCAATATATTAGGATTTGATGGATAGTTAGCCATAGCAAGAAATGCAATTCTTCCCAAGTGCCCGCCACTTTCCATCTCTGGCGGGTCGTACTCTATGTTGGAATTTATTATCGAGGTAGGGCTATAAGCCTCTTCAATGGCTAATGTTTGCTTTCCCTTGCCTTTGCACCTTGTGTGACAAAAACAATGGAATTAGTTGGTTTTTCTTATTTGGGTAATAAGTAATTATTTGCGTTTTTTTCCTACAAAAAAATAAGCCCGTAGTCTCATTTCAGCAAGCTCTCTTTTTAACATCGAAGCTTTGCAATTTGATGTACGTGCTATTTGAGTGTAAAAATTTGATATTGCTCACCGAAAAAAAAAGAAGCATAAATTTGATATGGTGCTGTTTCAGTTTCAAAATTTTAGTTACTACTGTTTTTTATCTGGTAAAGCGTTGAAAATTACAAATAAGATGTTAAACTATCAAAATTTCTACTCAATCTTCAAAAATTAAATCATGTCTTAAACTAAAATTTGACTGTCAAAATCGTGCTACGTTGCTCATTTTAACATACATGACGAGTTTGACGGTTAGATCTATTTTAGAGGAGTAAATTGAGAAAATTTGGTAGTTCGTGAGTTCAATATGTCAAGATCTTTAAGGTCTATTTGTAATTTGCTTGATAGTTTAATGGCGTAAAGTGACTTTTCCCTTTTTTCTTAACTAGGAAAGTGTTGCCTTGTATTTTTAGTGGTGTTTGGATGTCAAATTTTTAATTTAATAAAATAATTTTTCACTATCAAATTATTATTATCATTAGAATAAATATAAAAGATTTGATTTAAATCATCTTTCTGTTTTTTGGTATTCAAATCCGACTCAAAGTACAAGAGATTAAAAATGTCAAAATTATAACTATAATAATGTCTGGAATTGTAAGTGCAGCGGAAGAAACTAGTGTGAGTCAGTGGTGGAACAGAGGAAAAGAAAACACATAAATGTTGGTAGAACAAACATGGTGAACCAGCAGAAAAAAAAGGCGAAGATGGATGACAAAGGGGGAACAGAAAGTGGAGAACAATGCTTCAAATTTATCTGATAGCTTCGAGTTTTTTTGGGGGCTGTAGCGTGAGGAGTTGAAAGAAGCATATAATTCAATCAGAGAATCCGTATAACTGGACTTCCACGAAAATAGAAAGAAATAACGTCAAATTTAAGCAGGACGATTCGTGTTGAGAGAGAGCATCAGCTTTTGCCATCAAAGTGGTAAGCGAGCTCTTACTTTTGGGAACTTATCTCATAAAGAGTTTATCCGTTGTTCCTGCCTGAACAAGGGGTAACCCAGCACCAGGCTTACTTTGAAAATATTGAATTAAATTTATTTATTTTTTATTTTAAAATAATATTTCCATCATTTTGCATGTTTTTCAAAAATAAAATTGAGTTTGACCTGTAATTAAAAAACGTGCTATGACACATTAAAATATTATTTTAGTTTATCTTTCTAGCTCTTGTTTTGCATATAGCAATTGGAGGTGTAAGTCGTTTCGTACGTTAGGATAACTCACGCCAAAAACTAGCTCAACCGGAGAAAGAGTTACAAAGCAGATAAAGCTTTACTCATAAATATTCTGCGCTTTTTATCTAGGGACGCGGACGCCACTCAATGCAACGCATTCCATGGAGGCCTAGAAGACGGTGACTCGAAGATATTGGTGTGTAGAGGCCTAGAAAGTGTACGCTGGAAAAGATAAAATGACGGTTCATAAGAGTGTTTTTCGGACTTAATGGGCCCTTGGGAGCGACTAGAGGCGGTGAGAGATTGACGGTTTAAATGACACGTGGAAGCGGGCAACCCAAAACTGCTACTCCCACATCGGCTAGAGAGAGAAGTACGGGATGCCTATCTCCATATATAAAGCGAGGGTGGATCATATTCGAACTATCTTTGCGCTTGGGGCAATGACGCAGCTTGTGAGGTTCTAACCGAGGCGCGTCTATTGCTGGTTGAAAACTATTTCCAAACCCCCTCTTCGGCCTGGGTTCAGCCTGGGCTGTAGAGAATTTCTGGAAGGGCTCCCCACGGGGTAAAGCCCTACAATCTTAGTTAAAAAAGGTTCGTCCCAGTAAAAGCAGTAAAGATTAATTACGTAAGGACCAATAGAGTTATTAAGTCAAAATTTTGATTTTAGTAATTTCGAAACAAAAATTATCCGTCTTCCGGCGTTTGGCTAAACTAACCTAATTTACTACCATTCGGCTGCTATCCGTCTCCCAGTTAGTTGTCGATTCAGTGACAGATGACAAGTCTATTATTTTTGTCCTAAAGAAGATGATATAAGAGAAATTTATAAGGCTTAACCATCTCTTTAAAAACTATTTTTTACATGTTTGTTTAGCCAACCATTTGGGGTCAATTTACACGAATACATTATATTTTTTCACAAATTCTAATAAATTTTAATAAAGTAAAAATTTCCTAAATTTCGAGAATATGCTCCAAAATTTTGACAAATAAACAATATCTTATTAGAGACTATGTAGAGGTCAGTCCAATAAATCCACTTATTTGGCAATCAATTAATGTGTATTCTTTTCCATTCTCCCCAATTAATCAAGAGAAAAGAATCCATTCCCATGATTTTCTATGAATGAGTGGATTCTTTTCCCTTCTCCAAATTTAGAAGAAGAAAAAAAGGTAACAAATTTGGATCTTAATAACATGAAATTTTCTTTGGTCTCCGATTCGGCCTGCTTTTGTTTTAACCAACAGGTAGAAATGATAACTCGGTCGGTCCATCTTCTACGAAACATGCCAATGGTTGAACCTGTTATATAAAGGAGCAGAGTAATTTGATATATCAAAAGGGGTTCACGGTTGGAAGTGGTGAACCAAATGCACCAAATCACTCCTCCAAATCTTGTACGCCAAAGATGCGATAAAGCGGATCGAACGGTTCTTTCAACGCACAAGTAACTTGCGAGCTGTTTCCCTAAGACTCTTCCTCAGACCGTGCGTCCTCTTCGCATTCTCGCCCAGGTAATCTCTCTCTCTCTCTCTGATAGAAAACAGTAGGGCATTTTCTTGGTCTTGTTCCGAATCCCAGTGGCCCAAATTTCCATGCCTACTCATTTCTTAAAACCATCTGGGATTAATCGAGCTTTTACATCACGTTTGGTTGACTAGGAATTGTAGGAAAATAAAGGCAAAATTCAACTATTTGATCGATTCTCATGGAATTTTTCATGTCCACGAGACCTAAATAAGATGTAAAGGGCTTCAATTTCCTTTTCCTTTTCTTTTTGTAGGGGAAACCAGACAGTTACCTAAGGTTTCACCTCTTGTTCGTAGCCTTCTCCCTCTTTTATGCATTAGATTGATGATCGAGGGTTTCATGTCCAAATTGTGAAGTTTTTATTGTAGGATTTAATTCGAAGTTTCATTACCATTTTGGATGCTGTTTAGATGGATTGGCAAGGGCAAAAGCTAGTGGAGCAGCTGATGCAGATATTGCTCTCGGCATTTGCTGTGGTGGCGTTCGCTACGGGCTACATATCGGGGTCGTTCCAGATGATGGTCCTAATATATGCTGGCGGTGTGGTTTTGACTACATTGGTGACAGTACCCAATTGGCCCTTCTTCAATCGCCACCCACTCAAGTGGTTGGATCCCAGCGAGGCCGAGAAGCATCCAAAGCCGCAGCAGGCTGTGAATTTGAAAAAGAAACCCACTAAGAAGTAGGTCAGTTGGGCTTATCTCATTATTGGGATATTTAGGTTCGAAAACCAGTGCTATGTGATGTGTTTTCTGAAATGGATTATACAATGTACTTGATTGCCCTAAATTTTGAACCTTTAGACAATGGTAGAAAGTTTTTTTTTTCGGTTTTGGTAATTTTGCTTGTGTTATCATACTTAGTAGCTACTGTTTCTCCAATTGTTTCCAGACGTTACTTTCCCTTCTTCGTTTCCTGGGAAAAGAGGATTCTATGTGCCTTCGCCTTCTTCTAGTAACATTTTTTGAGAAAATTTTAAAGTTGCTCACTGTGACATGTTTAGGCAAATAGTCAAGCTAGGATTGATTTGCACTATGGTTGATGAAGTAGGGTATGGAATAAGATGCTGTTAATAAAGGTTGGGGTTATTGACCGAGATTCTGTTGCTTTATCTAATATAAGAGTTATACTGCTCTGGTTATTTTCTAGTAGGGATGTTGGGGTTGGTTTATCTGACTAGCCAATCAGTTATAGTTCAGATAAAAACTTCCTCCTCCATGCGAGCAGAGTGGAGGATGACCAATTGGGGTCACGTATAACTTATCAATCAGATAAATTGTTAGGGTGTTTAACTCTCGAGACGAATATGCATACCGTTGTGGATATGTTCTCGCCTTTTATCATTAGGAAAGATTGAAGCCTGATGTAAACAATCAACATTGATCTTTGTGGATGCATGACATGCTGCCCTCTCCACGTCTGAAACATTTAGGAGACTGACAATGACGGCAATTGATGATTTCTTGCATCATCGTGGTACAGTTCAAGTTTTTGGCCCCAAGACGAGTATCACATTGCCCATTGTTACTGAGATAATTGTGATTTGGTCTCGTTCTTTGGGTGGATTTTTTATTTCTGAACACGCATATAGATGTTCAAGTACTTCATGAGTTTATAAGCTGATAGCAATGTCACGGTCTTTTTCTCTTCTAAATTTGGATGCGATGTGGCAAATTCTTGCCCGGGATTGACCATGCTTCAGAAGCATGATGGCTTATCTGTAGATTAATTACACTGGTAGTCGGCATGTGGACATGTTGATTAATGCTTAATAGATACTTCCCTTGGGTGTCACTGGTGGGATTATCATAAAATCTCGGGACTGTCATTTTTCTTGTTATTCTCTGGGCTGTGCAAATGAGATTTTTCCTTTTCGGAAATTGAGATAGACCAGTTAAGTCAGTCCCTTTTGTTCTGGGAGTAATAGCTTCTCATCTTATTGTAGCAGCGACCTAACCATGCAGGGCAAAGGGGTTAAAAAGCAAGCATAGAATGTGCTATCTCGCCCAACAGCGTATTCATTTTTTACCTTGGTTCCCAGGGACACAGGGAAGGGGACCTCTTGACTGAGTGAGAAAGTTGCATTTGCTTTTAAAACACGTTTGAACTCGTACGAATGCGACATCCAAGGGCATCAGGTCCGAGTGAATATCGAAACGTATCCAGATATTCACGTCTAGTTGTTTTCTAAATCGAGTTTGGTCATCCCTTTTCCATTCAAGCTTGATCAATCTTTCATTCCGTTGTTTTTGCCTAATGTAAAGCATTAGTGTCATGGCCATTGGAAAACTTTGTACGGGTAAAACGATTTATAGGCAATACGGAAACTCTATCCTTTTGGTAGCTCAAGCAATCTGTGAGGTCTGACGTGAGCAAATCTATGAAAGGCGTGGTTTCGTTTTTTTTTTTCTTCCTAAGTAAAGGTGGATTTCATATCACATAGGAGGAAAATACAAGTGCTGAATCCGGAACTAACTATGGTCGGAAACTTCAAATGCACAAAGACCCACTACATCATTTTCAAAGGCCTGAAGGGCTAGAAACAACCTACGGACCGCAAGGGTCCCAACACTATAGGTCATCACAAACCCAACCCGGGTCCAAAGATCAGGGGAACAACACAACCCTGTTGAGAACGGCGTATACCGTCGCCAGAGGAGGATCCAAACCAACACCTGCAACAAAAGAGTCCACGGAGGAGAAACTCGGCCAAAAAGGGAGGAAGAGACGATGGCAGACCAAAAGACACCAGGCGCGTCAGATCCACGTGCCTCCGTGGAGATCCAGGAGCCGGTGTTGGACCACCGGACAAGGACGACGTCCAAGATTTGGAGCCGCTGATGCCGACAAAGGGTGTGTGCTTGTCGGGAAACGTCTTGCCGTCGCAGAGAAGTCTTCACCGGAGTAAGAACCAAGAAACAAAACCACCAATATTATTAAAAACAAGAAAACAAAGAGAAATAGCTCCTGACCGGCTAGGAGGTTCGCGGACGGGAGGAGGAACCATAGCCCAAAGAACAAAAGAGAGTTGGAGGAGGTTGCAGAAGAGAGAAAAGGGGTAGTCTAGAGAGGACCCTCTCTCTCTAGACTTTTCGAAAAGTTTGTGCGTGGTTCCGTTTTCCATTGGAAAGTTGCCCTACTTTAGGCATGAGAAACTATAGTGGTATATCCGCCATGAGAATATTCTGGAACTGGAGTGGCTGATCTCTAATGCTTTGGTAACGCCAGCCAATGAACACAACAAATTTTGAGATTACGTTGGGCTGAAGCTGCTGATTCGCCTGAATCAATTCTTTTTTCTCTGAACCGAAAACACGCGTGCAGTTAAAATCTATAACCAGCATAAATAAGTTGTTTCAGCAGCAACACTTGCGATTAAACTTCTAGAACTTTAGCAAGCAAAACTTCACTATCACTGGCCCGTTCAACAACAGTCCAACCAAATCATAATAGGCTTTGAAGTTGGCATTTACAAAGAACACATCCCAGAATTCATGGTCAAGCATGCAAAGAGTGAACGTTGGCATCAGCCAATGGCCAATTGCCCGTGACAATTCTAGTTAGCTGCCATCAAACGAGTATTTTGCCTCCGGCAAAGCCAAAGAGAAATCTAACCATCTCAGTCTATAATCTGTATTGGCGACTGAAGTTTAACCTCTGACACAAGAAAAAGGGTTAGAAACCTATTATTTACATTTTTAAGGTATGAAGCAGTCAACTTTCTACAGGTTTTTATTCCTCATTGCCCTTCAAATAGGATCATTTTTCATTTCGGAGTCGTCGTTGTCGTAAAGCTCATCCAACTCATCAACTATTGATTGGTTGATGCTCTTGCGAGATTTTCTCCGATGCTTCTTAGGCTCCAACCGCGGTTCTGCTTGCTGAACACCCATATCTCCCACCTTGTACCTGCAAAAGAATTAACTACTTTAGAATCCAACGACACCAGTAAAATTCGTGAAAACTAGGAAAAACATAGAACAAACAAACAGAACTACAAGCTTGCCACTGTAAACTAATATACTTGAGTTCAGTACAAAATCAATCCTGATATGACCCGTGACTTTTGAGTCTCCTCCGCTTTGACTCAACCACTTAAACAACATGAAGGCCCCTGTGATATGATTAGTTGGCAACTTGGCATCCAGGTTCATCAAGAGCTTGTAGTTTCTAAGCAAGGTTTTCTTCTCCTCCAATCTTTCTGATGTATTGTCCCTTTTGCCTTTCTCCTTTTATTCCTTCTTCTTCTTTTTTTGTTGGGGGGGGGTATGTTTAGATTCCCTTTACGCCTTTCCTGGGTACCAAATATTTAAATGGACTTGTGGTTGAATAAAATGTCAATCATCCTTCTAATGTTGGGCAGTAGGCATTATTTCGATCTCACAGTGATCTTCAACAAGGTGCTCCAGAGATTTTGTAGACATAAACATCAAACTTCATAGCTAAGCAAGCACTAGGATGATAAATGCTCAACTAAATACACACCAAACATAACTTGAACATACTTTACATCACCCTCTCTTTTAGTTCCAAATGTCCTGAGCTGGAATTCCTCCCTGATTCTGATCTCATCAAGAAGTTGAAAATAGTATGGGTACCTTTCCCAATCCCCTTTCACAATACACCCTGGTTCACTGAGATGCAAGCAATCTTTGAATGAACATTTCACAGGCTCATTATCACTGAGCATTTTTCGGACCTGAAGATAGGAATTAAAGAGAAGTCATTAGTCGAACATACAAATGCCAGATAAAAATCAGAATTTGATTAACCAGAGATGAATTCAAATGAATCAAAATGAAGTACATGGAGTTTAATAAACAGCACAAACCTCAGGGAAAGCTTGTGCAAGAGAATGTTTTGTTACTTTCAGCAAACTAGGCTGGTTAAACCCAGGAGTATCAGCTAGATAACCCCCTTCTGATAATGGAAGCAAAGAAACATGGCGAGTAGTATGCTTCCCTCTGCCGCTTCTTGTTGAAACTTCCCCAACACGTTGTTCCTCAAACCATTTGCTGCCTAGAATCTGAAAGAAGTAAATGAACAAAAGGGGCAACATGCACTAAGCTCGCGTGCAAACAGAACCAAAAGATATTAAGAAGATCAAGACCTGAAGCAGGGAGATAAAACTCACAGGATCAAACCAATTATCCCCTGCAGCTGCATCAGAAGCGTGGTGGTTGCCTCTCAGGGCATTAATCAAACTAGACTTCCCAACTCCACTTGGACCCACGATTACAGTTGTTTGATCTCTCAACACATATGCAAGCGTATCTAGCCCACATCTGGACTCCACACTGCAAAAAAAAGGCTCATAGCCCCAACTTCGAATCATGGTCCTCCATCCAACCAACGTCTGCATATGTCATCGAAGGCAAACAAACTTGAGTATGTTCCTCACATCTGTATTAAGTACTGGAGATCATTGACCTTTCATGAGCACTTAAACGGTCGGTTTATAAGAGAACTTTTAGACAGGACAGCTATATATTAGGAATCTAATAACCAACGGGGGTTACAGCAGTTATCAATTGCAGCACTATATTTTGCACTTCCGCTACCACGACTGACTCAAAACTTAGCCCGCGATTAAATTTACAAGAAAACCCTAACCTCTTCATCCACAAGCTCGGACTTATTTAGTGCGAGAGTGAGCGGAATCCCGGTCGACTCGGCTTCCACCAGGAACCTGGTGAGAGTAAAGGCCTCTATCTTGGGCTGTTCCAACGAGAAGAGGACAAGCAAATGGTCCACATTCGCCACCGGAGGGTCCAGAATCTCGGAACTCCTCTGGAAGACGTTCTCAATCATGCCCCGCCGGTCCACCCAATCGATGGACCCCACCAACACCTTGTCCCCGACCAAAACCCTCCTCTTTATCTTCTTCAACACCGCCTTCACCACACACAGCAGCTCAACTCCTATTCCAGAAGCTTCCGGACCCTCGACAGAGCTTCTAGAAGCTTCGAAACTAACTCCGGAGCCTCTGGAAGGTTCAGAAGAGGGGATTGATTGGACGATGACGCGCATGAAATTGGCCTGGGCGGCGGCGACTGTGCCGATGGCTTGGAATTCGGAGAGAGGAGGAGGTTCTTGAGGGGAAAGGACTGGGGCGAGGGAGGAGGAGTAGTCTCTGAAGATCTTTCTGGCTCTGAGGAGGTTCTTGCTGGGCTGGGGTTTCTTGGAGACATTGTTAGGGTTCTGTTGCTTGGCGGAGACCGATAGGCACCGGAAGGTCGAGAAACGCCGGAGGAGGAGTATGTCGAAGGTCGAGAGAGAGACCGTGGAGCGGAGGCGGATGATTGAAACGGAGGAGATTGGCATGGGTTGTCTGGGGGCAGATTAGAGAATTAAGTTGTTCGATTAGAGAGAGAATCAGCTATGGTGACTGAGAGTCATGAGTCGGGCATTTTATCCATAGCCGTTACGAGCAGAGGAGAAACTGAAATGTCCAGCAGTTTCTTGGTGAGTGTTGTGCAAGTGCAACATTACGTGGATAATTAATTAGTTTGTTATGCCACGTCTGCGATTACCGTCTAATGCAGTTAGCTTAACTGCTTTATCTTTGCAAAGTTACAGTTACTATTTTTTTTCTTTTGTTATAAGAAGTGGGGAGTTTTTGCATGGTAATGACTCGATGAGTCTAATGACGGGCAGACTTGTACCCGTTTGGACTTAAGGCCCAACTTGTATAAACAAAGGCCCAACTGAAAGGCAGATAAGGAAAGCAATGAAGCAATCTAGGCCCAAGGGCTTAAAGTCGGCTTTATGAGAAAACTTTGAAATAGACAATATTTGTTCTTTTCCCTTTGGTGCTCTTTCACTTTGGACTATGTTGTAAAACACTACAAACATATCTGGGAACACGGCAGTAGTACGTTTTCTGAGGTAGGTTTGTTAACAAGTGCTGCACCCAGAAATCAAAACCAGAGATGATTATGTGGACCAGTTTAGAGTCAATATCTGCATCCAATAAGTCTTTAGCAAACAAGAAACAACTACCTTAGAGTCAATATCTACTTCCAAATAAGCGATAGCAAGCTGCGTACAAAATGTCAAACCATGAAGAACTCCTCTCACCTCCACAGCATAGCATGCCTAGAAATAAGAGAAAAAACAAACAACAATAGGTCAGTTCGATGGTCTCTGTAAGTTGTTGATTGGTCGCTTACAAACAAAAAGTCCTGATAGGCTGCACAGCCATTGAGTTCCTCGGGGTTCAAGACTTGGCATTAATGATTAACATAATTTAAGGCGAATTCATATTCCTCGAGAAGGCACTTTCCTATGAGGTGCATGATCGTGAAATAATATTTTGCATAATTTTTACTATAAACAATCATTATTTTATTTTTTTTCATAAATGTGTACGGGATATGGCTACTGTTGAACAGACTACGGTTTTCATACTCATATCATTAGCCCCCAAACATACATTAATATCCACGATCACGAAATAAGACTTTTTTTTGTGGGACCAATTCAAACTATCTTCGCAATTAGGAAAATATTGCATTAATTATTTTATTCTGGCTCGTTTGAATCGATTAGCTGGTGAATAATGCCTCCGTGTACTATCTTCACATGCTTTCTTTCTATCAGCAATTTATCACTTCCCAACTCCTTGTCATTCAACACAGTGGCGCTCCAATTCAAAGGCTCGTGGGACCTGGGTTGATGAGACGACTCGCTTTTGGAAAAACTGACGAAGAGATAAGCATGAGCTCGGTAAGGAATTTAAAACAACGTGCTTCGAACACTGCGAAAGCAAGGTGTCTATACAACTGTTTAGTTTGCAATCTCCATGACGCGTGGATCCGCGTATTCGCTAAGATAAACTGCAATTGAGGTCAAATGGGACGTCAAATTCTTTACCCAAATACGTGTTTCAAATTTCAGGTTTTTATTAATAAAAAATAATTCATAATTAAATATAAATGGATCTTCTACACCTTTGACTAAACGTAACCATACAAATTAAAAAAAAAGGAAAAAAAAATATCGGGTGTGTTGTAGTATTCTTAGACGAGGATTATTTAATTGCTCAAAAGTATCTCCGATTGGAACTTTTTTATTTTTTTAGGTTTGGGATACTCTTCACCGTCCAAACTTGTATTTTAAACAATAATTACCCAGTAATCGGGAGATTCTCTTTCCCAAGTGTTGCTTAGGGTTTGCTAGAAACGAACAAAGAAAGATGGTATATATATATATACACGGGGGTTAATTATATAAACCTTCCTCCGACTATTACATTTATCCTAAAATTTTCCTAAACTTTGAACTTTTATCAACTAAGTTCTTTAAACTTAGGTTATGTTTGTGTTGTAAAATTTTTGGTATTGGGTTTAGTGTTGATATTGAGTTTAGTGAAAAAGTGAAGAAATAGGTAATTTTTTATATTTTTTATGGAAGAGAGAGAGATTTATATTGTAATATTTTATTGTGAGTTTGTGAAATATTTGGTGCAAACTTACACTTAATTAATTGTGTCAAGTTTTCGACCCAACTTTAACGTTGTCGTACAATGTATTATGCCGCACACGTGATAAAAACGTAAGCTCCCTCCGAATAAAAATAGGAAAATGCCTCCATTATTGACTTGACCGACGTCGCTCGTGTCCTTCTACTAAGCGCAAGAACTCTCGCTCCCTCATCGGAAGAATTGGAGTTCATATGAAGCAAGAACAAAACTTCATCAGAAGGAAACCAGTAGGCATCCTATCAATACGTGACCGACCAAGAAAATAGTCAACTCCAAGAAGGCTATTGCAAAACTTCATCAAATGCTTGATATCATACACCAAGGGGATATACATATTGATCAAAACGAAGAACCCAGATTGGGTGTTGGCAAACTTCGGCATGTCAACAGCTTAAGCCAGTAACTGAAGTCATACCCACTATGGAAGGTAACCCATTGCATGCCATCATTCAAAACAAAAGCTCACCGAAAGCGATTCGCATCAATCCCTTTCTCATTGTTCTTCTTGAAATTAATCTCGCACTGGTGCAAGAACCCAGAGTATCATTCCAAACCTCCCGATAAAGAGAAACCCAATAAACAAAGACTAGAACCGACCCAACAGAACAAACTGGAAACGATAATAATCTAAGAGAAACCCAATAAAACAAAAAACAACAATCGAGCAAGTTGATGGATACGTCCAAACCCAAATTTGAAAAACAAGGACTTTACCTGTTCTGGGTTATTGCGAATTAGAGTCTGAAACGGCCGCATTCGTGTCGTTGCAACAGATTTAAGAGAAACCCAAAAATTAATTAAGAAGCAGACAACATCAATCGAACTATAATAGTAATTGGAACATTTTTGTAGTTTCATTAGGAAGGAGCTCACGTGTTTATCACATGTCACGGAACAACGTTAAAATTGGATTAAAAATTTATTTGATACAGTTAATTAAGTTTAAAGAGCCAGTTAATACGAGTTCAAGTTTATAAAAAAGTTTTAAATAAGTAGATAGTTCGAGAGTTTTTTGTGTAATTAATTTTTTTCTCATATTCGGACAGAGAATATATAACTGTCCATGGCAATTTATGGGAGACCACTGATGTCCGAGAAGAAGACACTAGACCCATCCCCTGCCAATTTTCTTTTTGTGAACGGAGTGATCTGAGTGCAAGTTTCCATCACTGCACGCGTCTCTTTCCTCGAAATGGAGACCCATCCAAGTGCCCGTGCTGCCCCAACGGGCAGCAGTCTCACATATCCAACCGTCCAATCACCAGCCCGTATAAGTGGGCCCCCCAAACTAATCCTTGCGCCTCCATCTTCGACCCGACTTCACAGTCTACGGTCCACGCTTGACCCGAGGCAGCCAACCACCCCCAACTTTCTCTCTCTCTCTCTCTTTTTTTTTTTTTTTTTCTAAATAACCACCCCCAACTTACATCGTCAATAACAACCAAGTTTACTAATCCACTTACCACTAAACCTCGTCGTCCTCTTAACACATTACCATTTTTGCCACTCATTCACAAAATTCTCCTGCGACCCCTTCTTCTTCTTCTTCTTCTTCAATTGGAGGTATGTTAAGGATGTGCCCACGATAGTTGAGGCCACGTCTGCCTTACCTGTGAATTCTTATCTCCAGCAAAGAATAAATCCAACGTCCCAGATGGCGGAAATCATGGATAACCATATATGGAAGATGTGGACACGTGCAGGACGAGTAAGGGTGTGGCTTCCACCAGTAGCCCCATTGGCCGGATCACACACACAATTCGACTGTTTCAACTAATCAGGCCACAAAATGTCTTGTGGCGCATGATGGTCAGACAAAGTGCGGCTGGAATCACACGTCCAAATCAAAATTCACATGTTCTAGTCAAGCGCAATTGACACCTACAGTGCCCCATTGCCATCCGATGATTACGATGGGTTTTAGATCGGATCTGGGACCCACATTCTAAAGTATTGGAAGAGCTTGATCCTTATATCAAATCGCTCCGTGGCCTCTCTAAAGAGGATACTTTTTATTGGCAAATTGACGAGTATTGTCAGGGGTGCCATTCAATTGAGATTCTGTCCTCTTCTGTTGCGCAAGCTCTCTATTCCCTGATAAGCCTATCGCAGATTGTTGGGTATGGTCTCTGAATTACAAATCTGGGTAAAATTGGCTACCACTTGCTCCAGGGGGCAGTTCAAGGGATAAGCCTAAAAAATCTTGTTAGCCTTGCGCGTGAATTTAATTGGACGTTTGATTTGTGGAGGATGAATGTGTCTTTTAGCCAAGCATTTATACGAAGATATACAAATTTTGTGTTTGCTTACATAATTTGCCAATGTCATGTCTAGAAGCTCAATTAGGGATAAATCCTATAAACGAAGCCATACAAATTGATCGTAAATACTTGACATTGAATTTTTATCTAATTGGATAGTATAATTTAGAAAAAAAACTACTATTAAATTTATATTATATGAACACCTTTTAATATTATAGGAATCGCGAATATATTTTGATCTAGAGCTAATTATTGTATGTTAATTGAAGATATACACAATATTATCATTAGTTCAATTTTAAGCAATCATATTAAGTGTGCGATGTTTGTATGTTAAAATTTTGAGAGTTTAATTTTTAATAATTAATGAAAAAATAAAAAGAAAGATTATTTGACTTTACATAGATAGATTATTTTATTAGGTTAAATATTTGACATGTAAACACAAGTGATTAAGGCTCGGTTTATTTTATAAAATTTTATCCATTCTAAAATTTTAACACAATAAAATATTATAATATAATATATTTCTTTTTATTAAATTATTAATTTTTACTATAAAAAATATAAAAAATAATATTTCTTCACTTTTTTTTATTAAACGCAATGCTTAAAATTTTAACAATCAACTTATCCACACTTTAAAAAGACCAATCAGGGCTCACAAAGATTCTACTCCCTTCTATTTTGGGAAAATGGTCAATTATTCTACTTACGATGGTGACTCCGTGGAAAGTGATTCCCAAATCCCAACCACCTTCCCTTCATCCTATCGAGACGACAACTAGTATTCCATACGGAGAGTTTTTTCTTCGCGGACCTTATCTCTAATTACTACATCAAAAACTTATTCACAGAAACCAGACAGGGTGACTAGAGTGAAAGCGATACACGACCGCACAAATAATCTTCTAAATAAAAGTTCCGACTTTACCCACTAAAATATATTATTTTAAAACAAATTCAAATGTAGGTTCCAGTCCAGTGTTTTATATCTGTAATTTAATAATATTGCTTATTTTTTCTTCTTCCGACTCGTACAGTGTACGTGACCGCGGGCAGCTCTGCAGACCCCAATTTACACCTCGAGACGTGCCGATCGGGTTGACCACAGCATCAGCTCTGCGTTTGCAGACAAAATTTTTTTACTGCTTTTAAAATTTTAATATAATAAAAAATTTAAATATAACCTCTCTTATTATTAAATTATTATAATAAATATAAAAAAATTATCTCTATTTTCATTATTTCACCGAACCTAATATCTTAAAATTTTACATAACCTAGGTCACGTTCGGTTTTAAAATTTTCGTAGGATTCGAATCCTCCCGTAACTCATGTTCGGCAAAACTAAAATCCAAACCAACATCACATGGCCCATCGTCTGACGCCCAGCAGCCTTTGTCCCATGTCTTTTCGTTTTATACTTTTTGACTTCACAACGTTCAGGCCTTAAACAATTGAAATTTATCATATTGTTTATGCTTTCGTCGACTTGTTTTATGGTTTGGTACTATTTTTGTTTTAAAAAATATATTTAAATATTCAAATTTTATTAAAAAATTAATTAATTCGAAATTAAAAAATAACTTTAAACATCATCATTATTTTTTTTACACCTCACCAATTTCTACACAAACATCAACACAACTTTAATATCACCTAAAAATTCACAAAATTCTCCAAATCTTACAAAAACCTTCCAAACGAACATCACCCTAGAGTCGAGCGGTCCAGAATGTGTAGAGAAAAACCACTATGTATGTGCAGCAACACGTATCTTATCCACCTCAGTTTAATTTCGACAGGGAAAAACCTTTCCTATAAATTTATAGGTAGTTTTCAAGAATTTCTGACTACCTTCTACAACGGTGCCGGTCTTTTTCATTACCCGGTTGGGCGGACTATCTTATTTTTTTCTCTGACGTGGTCGCTCCCTGTCATTTGTTTATCCCTCCCCTCCTATTTTGGTCCTATAAATTCACTTCTTCCGCTCGAGACCCCTCACCAGCTACCTACATATACGTCCTCCCGATTCAAGCTCCTTTGATAATCTCCTGTTGTTTTTTTTTTCTTTTCAGGTAAGTTTCGTCTACCCTTTACCTGTCCCTGATCTCTGCTTCTGGTTTTTTTATCTCAGATCCACAGTCATTTGTTCACACGAGTCTGATGCTTCTTTCATGTTTGCTTATCTTCAGAGTAGATCGGATTGGTTTGCTCTTCATTGCTAAATCTTTTTCTTTTGTCAAGATTTTATGTCTGTTTGCTTGTTTCTCGCTCAATAGTTGTTTATTTTGTGTTGCGTTTGTATGGAGGTTATTGAAAAATGATTTCTTTCGTGACATTAAGCCGTCAATTTTTTTCCCCTGGGAATAAATTTGCAGTTATGTTTTGCTTTCCGTGTCAAACGTGGTGTCATAGCTACTCTCATTTGCCGTTTCGGCTCCCATTAGCTTAGAGTTACACGACCGAAAACATACATGGAGTTTTGTTCTTTTCCCTGCGTGCTTGCTTAACTTCTCTGGTCATTTCCTTCAGTAATTGATTGGGTTTCCTATGTGGCTTTTTAAGCTTTTATTTTGTAATTTCTGGGCTATTGTATCAGATCCAAATTGGGTTGTGCTTTTTCAATTAAACTACTAAAATATTGATCGATTGGTGACAGCCTGACATCACTACTGCGGGACAGATCTTTCATCCTTGTATTTTCGTTCTCGTTGTCTTGTAGCTTAGTGGTCTTTGGATTTACGCGTGCGGAATTATCTTAATAGAAAAAGGTCTTTGGATTGTTTATTTGTCTCCAATTAATTTGTTTACCACTTTAAATAAAGTAATATCCTTCTGTTTTCGACGTTGGAATGAGATGCATAGTTTTAGCGCATGAAGTTGGAGAAAAATTTGTTTGCTATTTACTTCTTGTTTGCAATTGAGTTTTCAAGCGACTAAGAGGCCCTTGTAGGCCCCTTGCTTTGAAGACGTTGGTCATAACAGATGAGTGAGTTAGGCATCCTATCGAGGATAGAATATCTGTTATAGCCGCTTCATTGCTTTGTTTTTTACGCTTAAAATTGAGTATTTTCGAGTATCTAAATTGACTTTCCTTCCCTAATATGTTCAGGCTGTGCTGCAATTGAATCAAATGGAAGCTACAGGGGGTTAAAACTTGGTGATTTTATGACCTTGATTGGTATGAGTTTTTCATCTTCATTCGATAAGTTGTTTTTCATTTCATTCTTAATAGTAGGTTGCAGTAACTTTGTTATATGCTTTGTAGATATCTGGGCAATGTGTGGAGGAAGATACAACGTTGGCTTAGAAAATATTCCGTGTAGAAGAACAGGAAGAGACTACAGTAAAAGCAAAGCGTCTGGTATGGAATTTGAATCAGACTGGACGACACACAGAAAATCCTCGGCATTTACAGCTCAAGTGATTCGGTCTGCAACATCTTTTATGGCTTGGTCTTGTAGAATTCCCATAGGTGAAGGGTATCACGAATTTCTTTAGTTAAAGTCTGCCTTGCAATATTTGGGATATCTTTTGCTGATATAGTTGATTTGACAGTCATCTATATCTTTCGAGAATTAGAGAACTGCTCCCTACAGACTATTCCAGGTTTTGTGAGTGGAAAGAAGAGATCTACAGAACCGAAAATGTGTTTTTCCAAATCTGTCAAGCAAAACATACACACTCGTTCGAAAAGCAATTCTCATTTCTCTTCTCAGGTTCTTGATGATCTTGACAGCCCCATTCTGCCTGGGCTGCCTGATGATGTGGCAAAGCATTGCCTGGCACTTGTTCCCCGTTCTAACTCCCCAGTAATGGGTAGTGTCTGCAAAAGTTGGAGGTCATTTATTCAAAGCAAAGAATTTATCACTGTGCGGAAATTAGCTGGGGTACTCGAGGAATGGCTCTATGTCTTAACTATGGATGCCGAAGGGAAGGAAAGCCACTGGGAGGTTCTGGATTATTTGGGCCATAAACACTGGCTTCTTCCACTGATGCCTGGTCCGGTGAAAGCTGGGTTTGGGGTGGTTGTTCTTAATGGAAAGCTTCTTGTCATGGCTGGCTTTTCTGTGATCGATGGACCTGGTTCTGCGTCGCCAGATGTATACCAATATGATTCCTGCCTCAACAGGTTTGTTCTTCTGTTGCATATTCTTTGAAGTCTGGAACACTGTTGCTGTTTAGTGGATTAATCTATCTAAACTCGATTGAAGGTTTGTTGTGATTTATGCTGTTTTTGTAATTGAATCTCTGCATGGAATCTTTTTTAGTGTTGTAGACAATGACCTTTTTTTAAAACAGGAAAAAATTACCAGCTTTGGACTGCTTGACTGACCGATCAGTTGCACTCATTACAACAAAAGATTTGGTGCTGAATCATTATATTAGATCTAAAATAGTTGTAGTTTTTTATACCCCTCCTTCATTAACAACTCCACCTGAAGCTAGATTTTGGATGATATTACCTATGTGTTCTTCAAAAGCGGAATTAGCTGCAACTCCATAGGAAAGTTGCACTATTACAGCAGTGTACCAAATTGCAGCTTACTCAAGTTGAGTGGTGGGGGTTCTCCTATTGTTTTTGGTCTGAAATTGGGTGTTTTAACCTCCAGCCAAAATTTATGGACCGCCCATAATGATCTTACTTTTTTTGCAAGGGACTATTAAATGCTGACCTTTTCTAGAGCCCGATCACTTTTCTTGTTATTTTTACAATCTCTTGTGACGTTTCTTTTTTGTTTTTTCGCAAATGCAGTTGGAGCAAATTAGCAAAGATGAATGTGGCTCGCTATGACTTTGCTTGTGCAGAGGTTAATGGTAAGGTTTATGCTGTTGGAGGATATGGGGTGGACGGTGACGGTCTATCTTCTGTAGAGGTGTACAACCCCGACACCGACAAGTGGACCCTGATTGAAAGTCTTCGCCGCCCAAGGTGGGGTTGCTTTGCCTGTGGGTTTGAGGGAAAGCTGTATGTCATGGGCGGAAGATCGAGCTTCACAATTGGGAATTCTAAGTTTGTTGATGTGTACAACACTGAGAGGCACACCTGGTGTGAAATGAAGAATGGTTGTGTCATGGTCACGGCTCATGCTATGCTGGAGGAGAGGCTCTTCTGTATGGAGTGGAAGAACCAGCGGAAACTGGCAATATTCACTCCAGAGGACAACTCATGGAAGATGGTACCGGTTCCATTAACAGGAAGCTCATGCATTGGCTTTCGATTCGGAATACTAGATGGCAAATTACTGCTCTTTTCACTCCATCAGGAACCTGGTTACCCTACTCTGTTGTATGACCCGAATGCAACCCCCGGCTCTGAGTGGCAGACTTCTGATATAAAGCCGTCTGGTTTATGCTTGTGCAGCGTGACAATCAAGGCGTAAAAGCTGTCTTTGAATGCCGAGGATCATCTCCAGGACCCCCTTAATGTATTTGTCGTTTTTGTCTCCACAATTTCCCGTTTCTTGTGATGAATTCTCAGGTGCCAGAGGACATTGGGTTTCTGGTTAATTTGGTCATGTATTCTGGTCGTGGATGCTATAACTACATTTGTAAAACATTTCTTGCGCCTATTGTCCACCACACGTGTTGTTTGGTCGGAATTAGTAGATGCAGTGTGTTTCATGGAAATTTTTTTACTGGCACGTAATTCTTCTCCAGCCCTCAGTTGGAACGGGGTTCACCTCCTTGGACATCAGAGCTAAATCTGTCACTTGTAGATTGTAGTAGTTAAAGAAGCCAGCTGGCCAAGCCCGCCAATGCGGACGATGTATATTATCTAATGGATCAAATCTTACAAGTTTGATCGTACGGCTAACGGATGGGAGTTTTATGTATGTCTCAGTATACTACGATCAAAGTTGCTAACTTTACATGACCAGAAGAAAATAGTTCAACAGTGTAAGGGTGTGTTCGGCAATTTAAATGGACAATAGCTTAAAAAGGCACAAAAAAGAAGAAGAAAATAAATGAAAGAAAAAGATGGGACAGTAGAATAGATTATGATTTTATTTTATAGCTGGAAGTAAAATAAGTGATTTTTTAACTTTTAATTTTTCAGTATATGCATAAATAATGATCACATGTCCAGGTTTAACTACGTATTATTAATATTAATCTGTCCTTTTTGGTTCTATAGAGTCGCCAACGTGATAGTTTAGAATCCTGTTTTAGGATCATTAAGCTGGAGATTACTCAATACTTAATATTGATAAATTTTTTATAACTATTATGTAACTCACTAACGGCTACGGTCACATTCTGAACACGTGACCCTCTATTAAACATCTCAATTGGGAGAAAATCCTGCTCGAAAAAAGAGAGAAGTTTTGACAGTTAAAAACAATTTAATTACCATAAACTCTCGCATCTGAGTTTGGATTCAGTTCAGACTGTACGAGTCCAGACATATCCAGACACACTGTCTGAATTTAATCTCTCAGATCCGATGATAAATAGGCTGTCACCTCATTTAATGAAGCCTATCTAACTTCAGCTCGTCTCGACTCTTAGCGAAGCTGGCCAGCCTCCACAGCTGTACCTGTAGGACATCTAAAATTCATAATATTGATAATTTTTTATAACAACTATGTCACTTGCTAATGGAGACGGCCACATGCTGAACACGAGACCGGTGACCCTTCATTGAGCATCTCAGTTTGGATTTTGGAAAGCTCTGGTGGTGTTTGGGGGTGGAAATTTTTATCCCTCAACATTTCTACACAATTATAAAATAATCTCTCCTCATCAAATTATAAAATAATATTATAATATTTAATTAAAAATCATCTCTTCACTTTCTCATCAAATTCCATACCAATACCCAACATTTTTACATTGAAAACAATCTCAGATAAAAATTGGTGGGGGGGGGGGGGAGATTCTGAGGATATTTAAATGTAATTTGGACAGTTAAAACAAATTTATTACCACAAGCTCTCGCGCCCAAACGCCCAAAGAGCTCCGGGGTAGGGAAATAGGTCGAGCATTTGACCTGCACAACTTGAAAAACCTTTCCAATGGCGCTATCTGCTTAAGGAAACCCAACAAAACTTGCCACTTTCATCTCTGGCACTCTCCTACCAACAACAACAACAATCATGTTCGGAGCTCACTCGTCCGCCTTCGGCACATCCTCTTCAACTCCGGCCTTCGGAACTCTGTCATCGACCCCGGCCTTCGGCACTCCGTCTTCGACTTCTGCATTTGGTACTCCGTCTTCAACCCCAGCTTTCGGGACTCCATCGACGCCGTCTTTTGCCACTGGATTCGGCTCCTCTCTCTTCTCCACTCCGTTCTCTTCTCAGACACAGCAGCAACAGCAACAGCAACAGACTCCGTTGTTTCAGCAACCAGCTTCTACGGGTTTTAGCTTCCAAACAACACCATTCGCTACGCCGCAACCCGCTTTATTCCCCAATGCTCAATTGACTACTCAGATGGCTCCCGTGGCTCCTCTTCCTTTCTCTCTCGCCGATCGCGATATTCAAGTCGGGCTTCTCTTCTTTGTTTTTTTTTTTGCCTAAGTGCTAACCCTCGTTATTTTATTTTTCTCAGCTCGTAATCGTTTCGTTTTCTGTGTGCTTTTGACTAGGCAATTGTTGATGCTTATAAGGAAGATCCTGGAAACCCAAAATACGCATTTAAGGTTCGTTATCTGTTAGCTTTTTCTCTATGTTTAGACTTCCAAATGCATTCGGGTTACTCTATGATGCAACTTCTCAAGGAACATTAATAAAAATTTGAAGAACTTTGATGTTGGAGCTGTTCTTTGGTATGCTTGCGGAGTGAACTGCATTGTGCAAAATAATATCTTCAGTAAATTCCTGTGCATTTCTTAGCAAACGAATGGAGAGTTGGGGTCTTGGAGGTTTATGAGTGTTCATGATTTGTGTTGGTTTTGCAGCATTTGTTGTTCAGTGTAACGGATCCACAATTCAGAGTGAAGCCTGCTGGAGTATCAGATGTGCGTATTTGTGTGTCATTGTCATTTTTCATTTCCGTTTAATTTCTTGGTATTTGTATAGTGAGCTTCAGATATTTCCCTTTTATAGCTCCGGCTAAGTTTGGAGAATAGTTTGCATTGCTAGATTATGTGGGCAGAGGCTATGGGGAAGATGGAGGGTATGGAAAGTGCGGATCGGGAACGCCTGTGGCCTCAGCTTGTTCAGGGTTTCAAGGATCTTTCACAGCGTCTGAAGGTAATATTGTTCCATAAAAAGGTTGTCTTTTAAAGTTTTCTTTTTAGAATCATGGATAGAAAAACATTGTAGTTGTGGATGTTGGGATTTGGATTTGGATAGAAGAAAAATGTTGTCATAGATTTGGACTTGTCCAGTAAACTTCAAATAGAGTGATTGAGCAAGACTTTGCGCCTTAGAGGAGAGGGAATTTTCTTGGTTATGAGCTGTAGATGACAATGGAAACTATGATAGTACTGTTAGTCTGACACAAAATTCTGGATGCAGCAGGGAAAACCTTTGCATATCAGTAACTATAAAGTAATGATAGAGGTCCCAAAAATATAGTTTTGAATAACAATTTGACAGCAATGAAAGGAGTAGTGGGTTCAAAATGGCGTACATACATATACATTAGTAAGGTGAAACCCAGTTCTATGACCGAAAATTTAGTGATGCGATGAAGGTTGCCCTTCTTAGTATAGAGCCTGTTCATGCTGATACAGTTATGTTGCTGCTGTTGGTTCTATGGGTGCACGTCTGAGGAGAAAACATATCAGGGTTTAATGGATATTTGGGAGACCTTACCTTTTAAGGAGATTTTGCTATCTAACCTTTTATTCATCTTTCGGGACCAGCTAATCTAACGTTCTAGTTCTGGCTTGATGCAGCTCCAAGATGAAGTCATTGTTTCGGATGCTGAGAGATTACGAATTACCCAAAGCAATGTGAAGATGGTACTTTCTGTCTCTCTGTCTCTGTCTCTCTCAAGAGATGTTTGGTATTTAAATAGCAAGCCATATCTGCAGCTTCAGAGACATTTTCAAGCTGACACTCGTCCTCGAATTGAAAGAATGAGACAGAAAGAGCAAGGACTTCAAAGGCGACTTTTAAGGGTGGGGACAACTTCTGCTCTATAGCTGTTGAACTGTTGTAACTGTGTTTTATGGTTTGATTGCATCAGAAAATTGCTTTGGATGGTATGGCGTTGTTAGTTTTATCTGAGATTATGCATAATTGAGGGGGAAATTTCTGGGTCCTGGGGTCCTGTTCTCTCTTTCTCTCTGTTTCTATTTACTGCATTTTGATCCACCAAAAATTATTTTTGTGTAACTGGCCCCCTTAATGTCTAGTCCTGGCTTTTCATCCCCGATCGGTTGTACACCAAGCTGGTATGGCCATGGCAGATACTAGTGTCATTCTGGTTTAGTTTTTCTGTTTGTTCCTTGTCTACTCGTTTTGACTTCTATCTTTTCTTGTGTTATCTAAAGGCAATGAGAATAGTGGAGGCATTGGAGGGCAAGGGTTGCCGATTACCCTTAATGAAAGGGGAAGTTGAATTGGCTGAGAAGTTAGCCTCGATAACTAGACAGGTAAATGTTTATTGTGCATGACACTCATTTTGATGTTTTCGGACTTTCTCATGCTGTTATAAGGAGATAGTACTGACAAATAGATACGTTTCAGCTCAAAGGATCTGGAGCAGAACTTTCTAGGAGGGTACAAAACCTGCTGACTTTGTCTCGTGTTCAAGCAAATGGATTTGGTTCGGGGGGTTCTATTTATCTTCCAGGATCAACCAAAATAGATGAACAGAGTCTTGCTGATATGCACGAGGTGAGTGTAGAGAAAATCTTGAGAGCTCACAATTTTCTTTCCTTTTGATCATTGAATTATTGTACTAAACCCACGTACTTTGTTAAATACTGTACTAATGGCTCAAACTAATCGTGATTTACATTGGGTTTTTTTTGGAGCAACAGATATCATTAGAATTTACAGTTGCTGTTTTTTGACTTGCGGATATAATGAGAATTCATGATATCCCTGACTACTTGGATTTCTGAGAATTGATACGTGTCTTTATGCTCATTTTTGTGGTGTCAGGTCTTACAACAACAGACGGAGGCCATTGCTAGGCTTGGCTATGTTTTGAAGCGAGATATCAGGGACATGGAGATCATAATGGCTGAGGAAACGGAACTGACAGTGGATATGAGCTAATAAGCTTGCATTGGCAAAGATACTCTTGAAATTGTTTACGATGATGTGTTCGATCTCTTAACGTCTTTGCATTTGAGGTAACTGGAAAGTGAGTTGAGGGTTGATATTAGCTCTTGATCCAAAAGATTTATTAGGTAAATAGTTAAGTCGTTTTCCTAACCGCATTTTTTTTGGAGCAGTTTTTCCTAACCTCAGAGCACTTCGAACTCCATTTGTGCTATAGTTGGTTTTAGATGTTGACCGGAGGTTGCACGAGTGGATGCCGTGTTATTTATAGTGACTTGACCCAATAATTGTGGGGATTGCGATGACGGACCTCAAAAGACGAGTTGATTTTTGTAGCATCTGTTGATATTTTCCATTTTCCAATTATGCAGCATCTGTTGATCACTAATATTTCTTTTCTTGGAATATTTTCCGAGAGCGAAACTTGTTTATATATCTATCAAAATATCTGATGGTTTAGCTTGCAGAAGATGGGTTAAAGAATCTAATATACCGAAAATTGTCAAAAAGCCTCAACTCACAAACTCCTGCGCCATTTAGCCACAAATACAGAAAATTGCCCCAAAGCATGCATGATCCATGTGATGGGCAGGAGTGCAAAGCAGACCCTAATGAACTTTTTTTTTCCCACTAAACTCATCTCCTGAGTGTTAAAAACAAAACGAGATAAAAGAAGAAGAAGAAGAATATCCGGATGCTCCCATCCTTAATAAAAATAAACTAATTTTATCAACTCTATAGATTTGAGCGGTACAACTAATTTCAAGTGTCCAGTTAAATAATGTTCTACCTTTCTCCATAAACTTCTGCCATGATCAATATCACAAGTGATGTCCAACCAGTAAAAAGACGTGTACCTTTTCCCTTGCCCTTCTTCTGGTCATACTGTTCCCACAGAAATCCAGTCTGGTTATAATTGCGAACCACATTTCTGCAGCAAGGGGATATACATGACTTGAAATTAATTGGCGAGTCCAGGTAAGCTTAAGCCATACTCGGGCAACACGAGAACAACAGATCTGAAAGCCATACCTAATCAAATTGGTCCTCAAGTCATCATATATGACTCTAGATTTGTCTCTATATGGCCCATCCTCTGTGACAATGACGCAAAAGAGTTGCTGTAAGAAGACTTATTTTTTCCCATTTTCCTTTTGGTTCTTTTCTTTTGTATGAGGCAAGGAGGAATACCTTTGGAGTAATGGTGGAGTGCTGAAAGAATCATGTAATTCATATTCATCCAAATTGGACCTCTCCAATAAGGTGGGTCATGCTCTGTGTTGTGTTTCATGTATATCGAGCTGTAACACAAAATCAAACGTTTTAGTCAGGTTAATTCTAGAATCAACATGGTCTCAAGTAAGTCGTGACATATAACTGTATGTATAATACCACATTAGTTAGCAGGAGTGGATCATACACCTTGTTTTGGCAAGAGAACGGAGTCCATAGTCTGTCCATAGGATGCTCTGGTTTGAGATGAGGTCCAGCTGTTTTTCCAGAATCCACGATCCCTGTGTTAAACAGTAGATATGAGAGATTTACCGTACATAATGGACACAACTAGCCCCCAACACAAACAACACACAAAAAAGTAAAAAAAAAGAGCTTAGTATTACAGTTCTGCTAAGCAGGAAACAATAAAAACACGAATTAATGGGTCAAACAGTGTTATCGAAAATAGATTATCCCAGTAACTTTCTGAGAAACTTACTGGTGGAATGAGCTTCCCCATGAATGGGAAAAGACTAACATAACCAATATGAGGAACCAGTCTCAACTCAGGCCTTTCCAACACTTCACGCACAAGCTCTCGAGTCACATAACCATGTCCGTCCTTTTCTTTCCAAGATAAACGAACCTAGCATGGTTAACCAACATTCAAAACAAGCAGTTGACTACTTTTACGAGCAAAAAGATTATTGCAGGACGTGGTCACCAAATGGATTTTGCATTCAGCAGGGCAAGAGCCTATTTGATAACATAATCCTTCTAGACCTAATTTTTCAGTGATGATAGCAAACACTAGCATGTCCAGCCTGCACATTCACCTTCTAAATAGCACTGAACCAATTATAATTCACTTACCAAAGGCAATATAAAATGAATGGTTTAAGTACTTCTTTGGATTCTTATCAAATGAAAAAGATGAATGCAAGTTAATGTCTTCAAAAGGACAAAGAAAAAAGGTCATTCCTCAAGCAAAAAAGTTTCAATATACAATCGACAAGAGTTGGAAAGAGAAATTCTTGTGGAATCCTCACATCAGTGAAGCATAATCCTAGAGTTGGGACGGAAAGTGCAGCTGATATCGCAATCCCAAACATAGTATCATATTTTGAGAGAAAAAAGCATTCAGGCAGCATACCTTTTCAGTATGATTTCCAAAATCAAAATAAGCTCCATTTGCATCATCAAAGTGCATCTGTTTAAACATCAAGCAAATACGAGTTATAACTTAACACCTCAAAGGAAACCTCCATTCCTAAAAACACTCGCACCTAAAAACCGAATCCAGTAATGATCATACACCCTTCCTTTACAGTTTGAGTTACATCCTAGAGTTTATATTCAGCATGTGATGTGTATTTTTCATTTCCCTTTTCATTCTCTTTTTTGTTTTAAGGATGCTCCCTCTTTTTGTGATTTTTAGTAGTTTTAACTTCCACCTTGAAAAGTAAGATACCAATATTGTTCCCCCACACCCATTATTTCTTTCTTCCTAAAACGGATTAAGAAAAGCATTATTTCTGATAAATGTTCCAAAAGTACTACAAATTTATAGCTTACCAATTGAGAAGCATCAAAAAGTAAAAATGAGAAACACTTTCAGACAGCATGATAATAAAACAAACCTTATTCAGAATTTCAAAATCTGAAAGCAGCATAGCGGTTGTACCATAATCCTGCTTCATTTCATGTTGAGATCAATTAGTAATAGATGAATTCTTCAAAAAAAAAAATGTCTTAGATATATTTGCTTGTTAGCATACCTTTTCGGATTTAGTATCCTTATCAAAAATCTCTGCAATGGAATGCATGCAATCTGCTGCAAAATACATCCAGCATCTGAGATCTAAGTGACGTTCATCTTCACTTGGGTGTGACGCTCGTGGATAATCATCCAGCCCAGATGACAGTGTCTAGAGATGTAAGAAACAAAATGTCAGTTCATCCCTTACCTACCAGTAATTGTGTTATTTGAAGTGAGATGCTCTGTAAGGCATCATGTTAGTCCTAAGACCATTGAAAATCAATATCAAGTTTGCTAGAAATAAATTATGTTGTGATGGTGACTGATGATGAGGTTTGGCAAAACTGCACTACAACTAGAAGTGTTTTGGCCTCCAAAAATACTTCTTGACTGAATCCCAGTGGGCAAACGTGGTCAGAATTATGGATAAAGCAAAATAGTTGCAATGGGTTTCCTAATCCATTGTACCAGAAATGTGTCAAAACAGGAAAAAAAGACAATCATCTCTGGTGCACTACTGTGCCTTCTCCTGACCACAGCATGCCACTATGAGACCGAGAGATTGAAAAAGATGCATGCCTACTATAGATATTATGACTACATTAATTACCACCTTCTGCATTAAAAAAGAAAGAAAGGAAAAAGGATCTGTATATGTCTGGACTTATGATCATTGAATTTCTAAAACCACAGACGGGGTTTGGCTGTCACAAAGTAGAATGGTATTTCATCCTGAAGGTCCTAGAATGATCATTGAAATTCTGAAATATAACCTTTGGATTTAGTTCACGAGTTTTTGTACTATCTCTCCCATGCCAATAGTAGCTGCTCATATCCTTCCCTGTGTCAACGAGGAAAATACGACAACTCAATCAGCAATTTGAAAATTAGAATACTAACACGTGAAAAACATATACTAAATGTAGACAAGCATGTATCTCTCGTGTGATTTCAGTTGTCTAGAAAATCTATTATCACACATATCATTAAGCTCCAAGTAGGAGTTGAATTAGGTAGATCACCAAGGTAGAAACTGTTACACGTGCATAAGCATACACAGGTGTATACCATGCAAGCAAGTGGTCTACACAATCTATAGATATCCAATAATGAAAAACTTGATGGAGCACATCCAGGGTGAGGAGACTCGCATGGTTAGAAAACTTGATGTAAGATTTCTATAAACGAAAAACTTCTCGACATACACACATAATATCACCAATATATTCTGCATAGTCCACACCCACAGTAAAACTATGGAAAATCATTGCATGCATTATTTTATCCTTTCAAGCCCTTCCCCCACTCCCAAAGAAACAAACAGAGAAAAACCCTGCCCCTATCCTTACAAGAAAAAAAGAGAGATAAATAGGACAAGAACAATAGTCCTTTAATACCTGACTGGGTAGTATTGAACCATTGGAACCATGCTTCGAGGCGAACAAAAGCCCGCTCTAGAAATGAAGAGATCTCCTCACTTTCAGTGGCAGTGAACTTGTTTTCCTTTAAGCTATTAACAATGTCTAGAAGAAGGAAAAATTCACCAAATTGGAAATTAGGTCCACAGAAAAACATCACATTCTTACTTAGATGATGCATCTAAATTTTTATCCGGAAAGCAGAGCAGGATTTAGAAAAGAAGACACAGGCAACGGCTTCAATTATTTCACGTATTAAGGTTTTTTTTTTATAAGCAAGATAATTTTATTGATATGTGAAAACAGTACAAGGGGCTATACCAACATCACGCATTCAAGCAAGCTATAAAAGTAAGGAAATCCTGAAAATCAACAAACGGGCACCCTAACATAGCATCAGCCCAACAAAAGAGAGTAAATATAAAAAAGACATGTAACACCGGTAAAGGCAAAGAACCATCCTCAAAAAGCGGTTATTACGCTCCCTCCATAGGCACCACCAAACACATGCCGAAATCATCCTCCAAATAGACTTAGCAAAGGGATTGGAAAACTTCCTCTCCCAACTCCAAAGCACATCCACCACTTTTTCCTGCATAATCCACGGAAAATTCACAATAGATAGAACATGAGTCCAAAGCCCTTGCGCCACCGGACAATGAAGAAGCAAGTGGTTAACTGATTCCCCGTCACTACGACAGAGATAGCACCAATCAGCAATGTACACTCCTCGTCGACGCAAATTATTAGTAGTGAGAATTCTCTCATGCATAGCCTCCCAAACAAAGAAGGAAACCCTCATGGGGCACTTCGACCTCCACACCCCTTTCCACGGAAAGGCCAAGCCATTCCCACCCACAAGGAGAGAATACATAGACTTCACCGAGAAAACCCCATTCGTAGACCCCATCCAAGCCAACTTATCATCTACACCTCTACGAATCTCCGTCCCATACACACGGGTGAAAAAGGCTGAAAAATCCGCTAACTCCCAATCATTAGCCAGTCTAAGAAAAGGAACATCCCACACGGCATGGCCATCATGCCCCACCAAACAATCCGCCACCGAGGCCCCTTTGCACCTAGACAAAAAATAAACAACCGGGAATGCAAGAGACAAAGGTCTATCGCCGCACCAGCAATCATGCCAAAAACTAACCCCTCCTCCATTTCCCACCACAAATCTGATGTGCTTACTGAAGTCATCCCACCCTTTGGAAATAAAGCGCCATAGACTAACACCATAAGGCCCCCGACTCGAAGAAGTTCTCCACCCTCCCAACGAGCACCCATATTTCGCAACAATAACCACCCTCCAAAGACTATCCCTCTCGAACGCAAAGCGCCAAAGCCATTTGGATAAAAGAGCCTTGTTGAACACAATAATGTTTCTAAGCCCCAACCCCCCATTCTGAAAAGGAGAGCAAACTAAGTCCCACTTCACAAGGTGAAATTTGTGCAGATTCCCGTCATTGCCCCAAAGAAAGTCCCTTTGGATTTTTTCCAACCTCTTTGCCACAACATTCGGAATGGGAAACAAAGATAGAAAATAAGTGGGGAGGCAAGAAAGAGTCGACTTAATAAGAGTAAGTCTACCACCCTTGGAAAGATACAACCGCTTCCACCCCGCCAACCGCCGCTCCATCCGCTCAAGAATCCCATCCCAAATGCGAACGCTCTTAAAGCAAGCACCCAAAGGAAGCCCAAGGTAAGTCATAGGCAACGATGCCACTCTGCAGCCTAAGATAGATGCCAGCGTCTGAACATTATCAACATTGCCAATGAGAATAACCTCCGACTTAGACAAATTGATTCTGAGGCCAGAAACTGCCTTAAAACACAAGAGAAGACATCTCAGTCTCCGAAACTGGCATATCTCCGCCCCACACAGCACCAAGGTGTCGTCAGCAAAAAGTAAATGGGAAATACTCACATCCCCATCGAGACCACCACCAACCTTAAACCCCTCTAAACCACCAGCATCCACCACCTTCCCCATCATGCGACTAAACGCCTCCATGACAATCACAAACAAAAGGGGAGATAGAGGGTCCCCCTGCCGCAAGCCACCCGAGCTACTGAAAAATCCCTCAGGGCACCCATTGACAATAACCGAGAACTTCACAGTCGAAATGCAGAAGAAAATCCAATTGCACCATTTGTCACCAAAGCCACATCTACGAAGGAGGTACAGAAGAAACTTCCAATTGACATGATCGTAAGCTTTCTAAACATCCAATTTGCATAACATACCAGGCACTCCCGATCTCAACCTGGAATCGAGGCACTCATTAGCAATGAGCACAGAATCAAGAATCTGTCTACCCCGAACAAATGCATTCTGAGAAGGTGATATAATCTTGCCCAACGAAGACTTCAACCGATTTGCCAACACCTTGGCCAGAATCTTGTAAACACCACCCACAAGACTAATGGGGCGAAAGTCTTTAAGATCAACCGTGCCAGGCTTCTTGGGGATGAGAACAATAAAGGAGGAGTTCAAGCTTCGAACAAATCTCTCATCCCTAGCAAACTCATCAAACATCAACAACACATCTCCCAACAATCTCCCAACAAGCTTGGAAAAAAGGTTGCTTCTCTATAACTAACAAGTATTTCTTTTCCACTTGTTTGGAAGGGTATATTCATATCACCGATCAGGATTAGAACAGAAAAATCTTATAGCAAATTTTATCCTTTTTCGCTCAGATCCAAAAGGTTGCTAATATCATTCAATTTAAGAATCCCTAAATGACTGAAACCAAACTTATTCCATATGACTGAATTACAGCTTTAATGCCTAATTGTCATATTACGCATTACCAAGTTTCTCAAAATTAGCTCATAATGCATGTCCAAGGCAAGTTAACAAACTCACTCAAGTTAAATGATTGATTTCTGCAGTTCTTTGACCTATTGATCCGCAAGTCAGTACAGTCCAAATTTTATTTTTTAAGCATAAGCAGAATCTTGTATTTTAGCATGCCAGAAGCATTTGAAATGTCAATAAACCACAATGACAGAGAGTAGACTTTCTAGTAAAATTGTACCACCAACGTTGAGAGAGTACCTTACCACGTAACATTAAGAACAGAGTAGGAGGATTTCCATTAGATGGATACTGGGGAACAAATTCCTCTGGGACCTTACTGCAAGTACACCAGAAAATACTTTGCATCACTAACTGGAGAGATCCAAAATACCAAATTTACTGCGCTAGTTGAGAGAGTACCCTATGTTTTCTCCAACTTACATTTGTTATTTTGTTTTAGAAGAAAATGGTATAGCCAAATGAAGATACTTTACATCACCTTAGAGCTTCGGCACCCAAAATTTGTTCACGTGGAATCCATCCGTCAATATTCATTAGATCTAACCAGTGTCCAATGATATCCAAGGAAATGTGAATATCCCAACGCCTGCTCAAAATTTCATAATATACATACGATGTTGCTAGCAATTATTGGTAATTGAAAATCTTTAAATTTGGGAGAAATTCCATACTTTCAAAAACATGAAGGTAACCCGGAAATCCTAACTTGTAAAAACGGAACAACAAAATTCTGATTTTAACAATAAAAGAGACCACTAACCAGATCAGCAGCTGATGAAAACCTTCATCCCATAAAAATCCCCTTGGGAAGAAGGGTCGACTTGGAACAGCTGTGTAAAGCTCAGCTGGCCAATATGAAATAAAAGTATCAAGACCCCCATGCTGCAACACAAAATGGCCCACTGGATGACTTTGTCAGATGTCCAAACTGATGACAGCTGAGTAAAACTATGAATACTAGCAGTCCCAGAAGTTGTAGAAAAAAGGAACATGTAAACATGAAAACATATCAAGAATGAAAATACCGTCACCAACCTTGCAAACACGATCGCTACTGTGAACAATAGAAGGTAATGCAAAGAACCCAACGCCTAATATTTGAGTTTACTTTTGCATTTCTCAGATACGTCAACTGTGAATATCAGAGGTTCCAAAGTGAAGTGAATCAGGTAATAGATCATGATTCAGCAACTTTATCCGATAATGTTATGGGAAAGTCCTGAGAAAGACATGAAACCCTGAAAAGCTTTATTTGCTTCTTCCTATCAATTATTCTGCTTACACCCGACTAAAATAGTTATCAAGCTCTCAAAGTCCATTTAAATCACTAGGACCAAACAAACTCACAAGAAATCAAGCTTGAGAATGGTGCAACTTGAAGGGTTTAGTAGTAACTCAACAGTCCAAAATATTTAGACAAGAACTAAGTTATACAGCTGATTCATTAGATATCCTTGGATGATCGATGTTGATCACTAAAATACTTAGATGCTACAGAAAGAGATCTTACATCACCTATAATACAATAATCATTCAAATCCATATATTACTTACGTTGGGGTTTCTTGGGAGCGAAATCTTCGACTGGCCAAAGAAATATCCTATGCCACCCAGCATGTTTCCAACAGCAGCCTTACCAACAACCAGAGATTCAGAATCAAGCTGAAAATATAATACCGTATTTCAGAATTCCGAATTTCAAGCAGAGTAAAATCTAAGTGCATATCTTACCCAAAAAAAAAAATCTAAGTGCATATAATGAAACCAAAAAGAAAGACTTTGAACCAACAATGAGTCTTGTTCCTTCCTTCAACTTTGAAGTTTCAATATTCTTGTCTTCATTGAAAAGTAGGAAGTTTTGAGTAGTCAGAAATGTGCACGTCAAGGATGGACTCTTATACTGTTTGTCACTACTATTTCTTAACCTGTGTCAATAGTTGTTTGGTTTGGTTATATGTCCCAAATTTCAGTTTTGAATTTCAGATATGGGCTTGGTCAGAACTAAAAGTATATCAGAAGTCATCAATGACATCCTAGAAATTAAGGATGGATGAGGGAAGGCATCAATGAAGGGGACAACAAGGACTTAGTAGGCCGCAGGCATCACATAATGACATCCCCTATTTCAACAAAGAACTTAACATGGCAGGAAAATTCAATTCGAAAGCTTTACTCAGCTTATCCATCACACTAACCATTCCACCATATCATTCTGAACTAAAAAAACATCATTACAGGGATTACTATTGAGAAAAGATATGTCACTTGTAGCTAAACGTTCAGAAACCAGGTATGATGCTGTAGTGTGTTACATGTAGTATCAAACTAGAAAAGGAAATGGAAATAGTTTCCAACGATGAAGAGTTTGATACCTTGCCAGTCAGATTAAAACTCTTCTCAAATTTTGTGTCAAAATCTCTTTGTTTCTCTCTCAATTGACCTGTCAGTGAGGCACCTAAAATTTCACAGTCAAACAACCAAAGAGTTAAAAAAGGAGAAATGGAAACTTTTCCTTTGGAAGGTAATGTAGAGAACTACTTCTACATTTGTGCTAGACCTGCCCCTGGGCCTTGCCTGACGGTAAAAGAAG
This sequence comes from Myrica gale, assembly GCA_963930655.1. NCBI lineage: Eukaryota > Viridiplantae > Streptophyta > Magnoliopsida > Fagales > Myricaceae > Myrica > Myrica gale. The sequence continues at coordinate 5,377,757 of OZ005606.1, read as the reverse complement.
CCAGATACGACACAATGTTTGTTCCCTTTTGTCAAGTAGGTACACTTTGTTACCTATAATTGTAAACCACAACGATTTTCAAGATCAAACCAACACCATCCCCTATCAAGAACCCCAACATGTAGCTCGAATAATTGGTGCCAGCTTTATATATTTTGTTTAACTTTTAGACTCTCTCTCTCTCTCTCTCTATACGTTGGACATCTTATGGGGTTTCTCATTACACACATTGCATCTGCTTAGGTAAAGCAGCAAACATGCTAGAACTTAAATCCAGGTAAACAACATTTGAAAATGTATCATAGATACGTTATCATATCAAGTCGATGGGGAAGGCACCTGAGAGGCTGCTGACACGTTCTTCAACTCTTGAACTTTGTAAACCAGTTCCAGAGACGAATACAAAATCTGTATTGAAAGGAATCCGAGCAGAAATCTGCACAGGAAAAGAAGGCCTCAGGAGGAGGTGAGAATGTATGAATGGTGTCAGTTAGCTTAGTCATCAACCAAATAAGGATTGAAGATGAAGGTGGGAGCTGCTACCCTCATTATATAGCCCATAAGCTCAAGTGGCATAAAATGGACTAGGGAACAAGGAAAAAAACTAAACAAATGAAGAAGAATCTTGAGCATTTGCAGGAAGATGCACAGGTAGTGTCCTAAAATAGTTGTTTAGTTGAATATTTTTCAGGACTAAGTAGAGCTTAGTAACATAGACTCATTGTTAATATATTATAATCTCTTCCCCCCCGCGGGGCTCCCAACACAAAAAAAAAAAACTAAAACTAAAAATCCTAGTTCCACTCCTGCTATAATTACATCCGGGGTATTTTTCTGAAGTAAAGTCCATAGAGGCTTCTTCCCATAATATCCAGCGCAGGAGAGGGGGAGCAGTTGTCAACCTCTCCCTGTGAACTCGTCTTTTCGCAAGGACAAAACAAACACATAGGCTGATCCACGGAGAAGAGAAATCATGAAAATGCCCAGCTTCCATAAAAAATACCCACACCTGAAACACTATTATATTTGGAGAGTCATCGGATGTGTCAGATAGCTGCAGCCGACCAAAATTTCTTGCCTGGTGACATGCACACAGAGGGAAATAAATCAATCACAAGGTTACCAATTTGAAGTTGAGTACTGCAAGCTAATACAAAACTGGAATTAGAAATTGCATGCAAATGAAAAATCTGACACACTTGTGACCCAAGGTTTTCCTGCACAAGATCGGATAAATTGTGAATGTGATTTGTCTTAAAACCAGAATAATGGACTTCCAAATTGTCCTGTAAAAAGGAAAACACAGAGAAGTAGGCCACATGTCAGTATCCAAGCTAAGGCAAAACATTGTCAAATAATAATTTTCGTTCATGTTTAAATGGAAAACATTGAGGACTGTGCTACTCCATAGCACAGTTGTGTAGGCAGTCCCAGCAGAAAAAACAATCATAAAGAATGAAAAATTTCTGGCTTTTAAATCAGCATACTCCTTTTCCAACAGTACCGTCGATTTCAAATGAAGCTGCCAACCTCCAACATCACTTCTTGAACCTGACACAAGGACAGAATCCTCACGAACATCTAACGTATCTCTATTCAAACTTAGAGCATTGCCATCCTCATCAACCATATAGAAAAATAGGTGGGCAGTGTCCTCATTCCACTTGGATCTGTGGATGAACCACAAGAATGACAATTAATGGTATAAAATGAATGGCTGAGATACTAAATCCACTAAATGACAATTAACGGTATTAAATGAAAAGTAAATCAACAAAGTGTCGAGTTTGAAAGCACCACCATTATTTCAGTGCATTCATGTTGTTTAACCACTAAATCTATCCCTCTTAGTCCGTTTGGTCACTTTTCTCCAAGATATTTACCAACAAAATTTCTTTGAAAAGACAAACTTTCAAAAAGTTTGACTATGGCTTGTACAGGTCAGAGCATAAAATGCCTGAGACACTACTGCAGTCCCAACAGGTTCATCATTTCTAAACTAGTATCGGATTTTACTTTCTTGCGAGATGATTTCCCCCCTCCCTCCTCCCCTCACCAAAAAAAAAAGAAGAAACAAACACAGGAAGAAAAAGAAAAAAGAGGCCGCATTCATGAAGAAACTATGCTTAGCATAGTATATGCAATTGATAAGCAAATGTCATAGTAAACAAGGTAAGGCCATTTACTGCGCGCTTTGAGCATCTATCCGAATGGCCCAATCTCCTCCATAGCCGCTGCCATCAACCTTTGATTTCAAGAAACTTGTTGCCAACATCATGCCCTGGTCAACCAGAACTTGGTATCCAAAATCACGTCCATTATGATGTGTCCAGCCATACGTGCTCAGCTCATCAGAGTCTTGGCAGACGTGTCTCATGAAATATCTTCCATCCTTCACTCCAATCCACATCAAGCCAGCAATCAGAGACTGTGGAGTCCTGTCAGTTACAGCAGCTTATAACCATTGCATCTTTCGTATTTCAAACTAATCTAGAAACCATAACAAGCAATCACAAGGTTTTTTCTTTTCCTCTTATCTTCAAAACCTGATGGCAATGTTATTTTTCCAATGATTAGTTGCAGAAAACTGGATTTCTGCTTGTAGCATGACCAAGTGCTCTGTTTTCGTGATTGGAGATGCTTTAGTCGTTTCCAAACATGAACCCCAGGTCCAAAGCAAGGATTTATACAGCTCCGGGATTAAGAACTTATTATATTTGATGTTCAAAATTGGTCGATTTATCTACACATGACACATGCATAAGAAGCTACAAGTGTAACAGATTTGGCGCTAAATTTTTTTACACCGATAGAAAAATATGAAAACTGTTTATCAATGACGCACTTTCATTCATTGAACTACCCCGACACCTCAAGTAACTCCTCAGCATGCACTAATAACCCTACTCCGAACACACATAAATCAACAGTAGAAATTCTTGTTCCTTCCTATTTTTTCAATTGTCAAGCCTATACACAGCCCACTTCACAGAGCGTACGTTGCAATGCCCAAGCCCAAAATGGAACCACCGTTTCAATCGCCAAAATTAAAGACTATAATAAGAATTAGTGAAACAAATATTTTCGCAATATCGACGGCATACCTCGCACGAATTCCGAGGTAAACATGAGGGCGATAGGTTCCCCAGTACAAGCTCTCTCGGTGCTCGCCTTGAAACTGCCATTATCAATTTATCCATCATAGATGAACTTATGATGCCAAAAAAGGAAAAGAAAAGTAACAGAAAAAAGTCGCATTTAACCTTAGGAAGGTCCATCAGTTTTGGTGCCGGAAATGGCGTAACTACCCTAGGTCTCCGAGCTTCTTCAGCCGGATTTACAAGATGGCGAATCAGGAAGAGGATCACTAAGCATGCGAAAACGCTGAGCACAAGCACGACTTTCAGATTATCGTCGAAAATGCGAATGAAGCCATGAGCGTTACTTGTGCCTTTACGTGCTTTCAGGTTAGGTTTTTTGTAACGGAGAGAATCTTCGCCCTCCTTGGCATTCGTGGCGGGTTTGGTTCTGCTTCGAGCACTTGGTCGGCCACTTCCTGCCATTTCCGAACTACCAACCTTTCTTCCGTACCTAAATTCCCCGACGCATCTCCTCGATTTACGTATTTGCAGGTACCGATTATAAGCCAAGTCAAAGGGTCAAACTTATTTATTCTGACGAGTGACGCCTTAGACACTGAAGACTTCTTCAGATCACTGTGTTTCTCCGACGACTCAACTGGAAAATGGTCACGACGGAGATGAAATTGGGCTTGTAAGTGACCCGGGCTGGGGTGGAGCCTTGAACAATTGAATCCTGCTGGGCTTAGCATCCCCAGCCCACGTATATTTTCTTTACTAGGACTACAGGCCAAGCCCTTTTTCGAGGCATAGGTCTGGCCTGAGGCGAGCCGTCTCTCAATGAGTCAATGGTCATTCCGTCGGTTATTATCAGAATAAATCTTACATGATTAAAAAGAAAAATTCATCATTAATAGCAAGAAGCTATGCAATCGGAAGTCACTATTTTTCTCCCTTTTTGTCTCTCCGCAAGTGAAAGAACTTGCATTGAATATACACGCATAATGCTTTATCCTCCCCATAAGTGAACGTGCCAAAAACTTTCCTATATTTTAAAGGTTCTGTTACGACTAATATCAGATAAACTTCCCATCTACTTGCACAGGATCAGACCAGAACCAACTTAATTATGGCTTTTATGCATGTTAGGAGTAGCAGTTCTTTACAAACATAGACAGTAAAAGCTAAGCTTTGCTTCCATGGCGAAAGTTCAGCCTCTTCTTCCTCCCGCTAAAGCTCAGGCTCGGAACAATATTCGGAAGGCAACACGGTGCAGACTTGGCGAATTTCCCCTTCCCGGTCTTGTATTTTATGTCCGGAGTTGTCTCGCCACTGCATGCGGAGTTTGCTACACGTTCATAAAAGCTTTTATTTGTAGATTTTGGAGGAAGGTGACAAATGGTGGGATTGGCTTTGGACCTTCCTCCTAAATTTTGACAACAATCAATAGAAGCATCACTCCTGAAGCTCTCTTGAAAAAAGTCAATGAGTTGTTTCTTCATTACTGCTGGAGAGGATTCAAGACTATAACTGGATGGACTGTCCGTGTAAGGGGGGAATTGAGAGATTTCTTTGAAGCTGCTTTGTTGGATAGGGGTATTGTCACAAGAGGTTGAATCTGCACAAATTCAAGTTTAAGTATAAATTGGTCACTAAAGTAGAGTATAGATAAAAACAGAAAGTTAGATACATTCTTCTCCCACTGGAATTCTAACACTTTTGGGTGTTTGAGTGTGAAAATTTTGGATATTGGGGTTTGTGAAATATTATAAAGTACAGATATTTTATGGTAATTGGTGAAAAAGTGAAGAGAGAGAAGATTTTTAATAAATATTATAATAATAAAAAATTATATGATAAATTTTTTAATATTAACCCCAAATAATTGATCTCAATTATTTGAGACTCAAACATCCATATATCTCAAACAACCGATTTCGTTTTTAACTATCAACATTTTAATCTTTGCACCCATTGCACCCACAGGCCACAGTCTATTTTGATTCAGTGATGTGATGATTTCCAAAATAACAATTTTTAGTACAAATTAAAGACGGGTGCAAAATACAGACAATTGATAGTTGAGAGACGAAATGTAATGAAATTGATAGTTTGTGTCCGTGGAAAAAAGGGGGGAAGGATTCAACGAACGGAAAGCAACTCTCACCACCATTGACACTGAAGAAATCTTCACAATCAGATTCAAGGCAGGGCCTTGGATCTAAATATATTTCTTCATCTGCGCCTGCACGGAATTAACATTCACAAGTCAGTTGAAGAGGCTATATAAGTTCGAGACCAAGGCAAGAGGAAAATTAGCGTAAAAATTGGTCAGGAACTTAAAGTTAAAGCAGTTACTACAACGTGGGAGCAGCAGAATCATAAACCAGTGGAGTACGACATTGGAAGAGGTTTATCGAAATTGAACCCTGGAAAACTCCCCAAAGGAGTCTGTGCAGAGACTTCGCACTCTCCTAACTTCTACCATCCTCTGTTTCCCGTTTGAAAGACATCATGGGCCGACAAAGCTACCAAACAATCATGGAGCAATGAAGGACTAATTAGTGGCAATGTCATCTTCTCCTTTGGGGACTACCACATGACTGACAGATTAACGAAAATATCAATTTGATTTTCGTGTACCCTGTTAGAAGCTAGAGTATAATGCTAGGACCCTCCTATGGAAGATTTGTTACTTGAAGCCAAAGGGAAAGTGGATTCCATCATAAAGAATAATTTCAAGTCAAAAAATTTCTCAGGGAATATCCACATATTCTTATGAACAAATGAATAGAAATATTCACAATTTCAATGAATATTTATCATCTCAAACAAAACCAAGGATATGATTGTTTCTGAAAGACAAATTTATCGTATCAGAAAATACGAGTTGAGAAAGAAACATAGAACAGTAATTCAGACAGTCCAAACAACAAAAACAGAACATTTGCGAATTGATTCTGCAGCATTGTATCACATTCTCACAAGGAATTTTTTTTAAAAAAATCATATAACTAATTTAGAATCATACATAATCCATGTTCGGCAATTGAGTTTTGGTCTTTGACTGTGTTTTTCTTGATCAGAGACTCCATCAAGGTGCTCTCCGGGTCGGGATGGATCGACCATTGAAGTTCCAAGGCCGAGTCCGAGGTTGAAGAAACAGGAACAGGATTCCACGCGTCCAAAACTTCGCTACATTTATCCATTACAGGATTTCCAAATTCTGATATCTGAAATTCTAGACCGAAAGAGAGAGCCACAAGAGAACAGGGGAAGTTGGTTGGTTCTATGCTTTGAGAGAGAGAGAGAAAGCTCGAAACTGCTTCACCCAACTTAAATTTCTTGGGTGTGAGTTGAATGGCCTTGAAAGCGAAGTAATGGCATTTGGAGACATGGGAACTCTTCGTTTTTCTTTTTCTCTGTACTCTTGGTACGCCGGGCCCGTGAGGCGGGGAAGGACGAAGCTGGGCTTTCATGACTCATGTGGCGTGACTACAGCATTAATAATTCACTCCCCCCTATATAAATTTAGGTTAAATGCATCTCATAATCCTGTGGTTAGTGGTATACACGAATTGTAAATATACCCTTGAGATAAACAAAGTTATTTTCATACCCCCGAAGCAAACATGAAAGTCACAATATGCTCCTTCGTTAATGTGTCATTTGAAACACTAACGATAAATGCTGACGTATAAAAAATATACACGTTAGCACCAATCAAATGATGACACGTCATCGCAAATACCTCAGGGGTATATTTACAATTCGCGAATACCACAGGGGCATGAGATGCATTTAAGCCTTTTTTAAAAAAATATTTTAAATTCATTTTTTTAAAATAGACACATCAACACCAATTAGATGATGACACTTCACCATTTTTTAATTTTTTTGTAAAAAAATTAAATCTTAAAAAAAAAAGACTTGGCCCCATTTTCCTTCAACATAGCCCATGTGTTCGTTTCTGTATTTTTTTATATATAATTTTTTAAAAAAAACTTGCGTAGTTCAACTTAGTCATTATATTCGTTTATGTGTGTGTTTTTTTGAACTACGCATGTTTTTTTTTTTAAAAAAAAATTATGAAAAAGGAAAAAAAAGATAGAAACGAACACATGGGCTAAGTTGAAGGGAAATGAGGCTAAGTCGTTTTGTGTTCTTTTTTTTAAAATTAAATTTAAAATATTAAATAAAAAACACAGAGAAACGAATACAGTGGCTAAGTTGAACTACGCATGTTTTTTTTTAAAAAAAATTATGTAAAAAAAGACAGAAACAAACACATGGGATATGTTGAAGGAAAATGGGGCTAAGTCTTTTTTTAATAATAATTTTTTAAAAAATTAAAGATGATGACGTGCCATCATCTTATTGGTGCTTACGTGTCTATTTAAAAAAAATTATTTTAAATTATTTTAAAAAAAAACTTAAATGCATCACATGCTTCTGTGGTATTCGCAATTTGCAAATATGCCCCTGAGGCATTCGCGATGACGTGTCATTATCTGATTGATGTTGACGTGTCTATTTTTGTCACGTCAGCATTTACCGTTAGTGTTTCAAACGACACATTAACGGAAGGATATATTGTGATATTGATGTTTACCTCAGAGGTATGAAAATGATTTTGTTTACCTTAGGGGTATATTTGTAATTCGCGAATACCACAGGAGTATGTGATGCATTTAACCCTATAAAATTTGGTAGTTGTGAGATTTTGAATAATTGATGATCGAGACCCGAAAATTAAAAAAAAAATACATGAAGAATCTCTAGTCAACTATTTAGAGATAATGATTAATGTGAAGTTTAAACATTGATTTGTAATTTTTATTTCATCTCAAATAAATATAAAATTGTATAATAAATTATCTCTCTCCATATTTTTTACCTCACTCTAATATTTTTTATTAAATAATTACATTAAAATATTTTTCTATTCATTTTTATAAATTTAAATAAAAATTAAATATTTTTTAAATTTTTCCATTAAATTTTATATAAAAATTTATAAAATTTAAATCTATATAAATATTCACAATTCTACTAAAATCTTAAAAATCCTTTCTTCTTTTTTTTTTTCTTAAGAAAGGAACGTTCCTGAAGTTCAAGTTCGAATTTTACAGTATATTTTCCACAGACTCTTTAATTTATCCAATCGTGCCAGCACGAATAGGCTGTAGGTGTACATCGTACCTACCTGCAACTTTGCGCAATGATGATTCGAAATTGCTGTGGCTGTGCAGATATAATGTAAGGCAATAATAATAATAATATATTTTCGATTGGTTTTTTTAAATAGATGTACCCGAAAGCAACACAAAAATTACTCTATATCTATATATTAGCATGCATTTGAAACTGATATTCTTTTACACGTAACTATTATTATATAATTGATTCGATTAGATAATCATGTTGAATAGAGGAACTCCGAAACATTTGATATTAAAAACAAAACAAAAATCTTGTTATTTGGGGGATTTGAGATTTGGCAAGTGATATATCTAAAAACAGCATTTTTCTTGAATTTGAAGTGAAGTGAAGTGAAGTAATTGTTAATATACCAAAATCTCACATGAATGTTTCTAAAAAATAAAATATGGTAAATAAAAAAGGCAAGTTAAAATAAATTAAAGATTAGGCCATAAAAACCTCAAAGAATGATAGTTCAATGGTTGTGAGTAAGGTTGAACATTTTTTGACCGGAATCGACTAAGTCGACCCAAACCGGCCCGAAACTGACTGAGCCGATTGATTTTGGACCAGCCTGGTTCGGCTATCTGCCCAAAAATACTAAGAACTGACTGGGTCGGTTCAATCCACAACTTTGGATACCCAAAATCGTGGGTCGAACAGAACCAAAGGGTATTCTTGGGATTTCTCCTATTTTTTATTTTTTATTTTAAAAAAAATATTAAGTGGGGGTGAGACTACGTCGTCTCCCCTACCCCCCCCCTTTACGTTTCTCTTTCCTTTTCTCTCGATTTCTCTTGTTGCAGAACAGTCCTGATAAGAAGGACCCTGCAAGCTAGTTATTTGTCTTTTCCATCTCTTCTTCCTCTGTTTCTTCACATAGAACAATGGATATTATGCCAGAAGGCTATGTGGAGGATGCTTTAGGCTTTGCTTGTATTTTATGGTTTGAGAAAGCATACGTATGACTTTTCTTGTATTATGCCAAAATTCCACTCTTTCTTTGTAGTACTCTTTCATACAATGGGAATAACCACTTAACCAAAGCATGCTCAAGATTGATTGGAGACATGTTTTGTGCATTTGGAAGCTCAAAGCCAAGTCCAGCAGCTCCTGTTGATCAAGACCAACTCAGTGGCGGAGCCAGCAATATAATCAATGGGGGCAAACTTCTAAGAAAATTCAAAGGAGTTAGCTTGGGCTGCTTGAGCTTAAGGGGGACAGACTGAATTCAATGGGTATTAAGGGGGGCAAGCTTTAAAAAATAAAAAAATAAAAAATGTTTACATGTAAAAAAAATTTGGGGGGAGCCAACCGGGGTAGTGGCCCCAGTTTGCCCCCCCTTGCCTCCGCCTGTGGACCAACTTGTTTGCAAACCAAAGACTCCAGCAAAGTTGATGACGCCATGGAAGACAAGTCGAGCTTTTAGCTAACAGGTGAAGGTGGCCTGGACGACAACGAAGTCCCTATGGGCCACAATAGAAAAATTTGGGCTCAAACTGATCGAATCGGGCCAACCCCCGAACCTGGTCAACCCGATCAGTTCTCCCAACCAACGGTTCGGTCGTCGGTTGAGATTTTCTTAGAACCGAACTAGTCGGTTCGACCCACAGTTTGAGCTCAGAATCGAACCGACTGGTCAGATTTCAGCCCTAGTTATGAGGACGCAGTATTAGTGTGTCAAATTGTACCAAGTGTGGGTATAGGTTCAAAATCTATCTCTTATAATAGAGTCTTCGACCAATTATTACACAAATTATGAGGTCGTTGCATGTAACACTACGTAGGGAACGACCTCCCTTGATGAGTTCAGGGTTAGTCATAAGGGAGGTCTTCCTTGATGGTTAATTTGTTTTATATTTAAGACCAGACTATCAAGGAGTTTAAAATGAAACTAAATAGTTATAACATTATTTCTTAATTTGACTATATGCTCTTTTGTGATAGCCGATAGGCTCAATTAAGGTTTGTTTTCTCTAATTCTCCATGACACTACGAGAAAATATGAGTTGGCTACCTATTAGTATCTACCCCTTGCTCCTAGGTAGAATAATAACTTTAGCAGTACTTTATCTGAAGGAACTGCGTGCGTGCGTCTTCGTTTCTAGTGGGTTCAGGGTTGGGGAAGCCTTACAGACTAGCAAGGAATCTATCAATTTTGAGTCTACACCCGGATAGTAATCCTAACCCGATACTCGATGTAAAAAGTCACAGATTTAACGGAAGCATTTGGGGGATGGGCTCGCCCCCTAAATCTTCTTTCCTCCCCCTTTCTTTTCATGTCTTAATTTGGATGAAAAATAATATGTTTAATTTGTGAATTGATGATTTCATCTGATATTTTTTTTTTGGTTTTGTGGAGTAAAATAATCATTTCACTACTAATGCGAGATAAAAATTAAGATATTAGGAAGTCGGGGTTACCTGTTGAAGCTACGGATATAATGTTCCCCGACGGCGATCTGTTTATTTTGTCGGTCTTAGCCGGAACATGGATAACGTAGTAGTGGTCAAACAAAACAAACAAATACGACCAAAACTGAATAAATTTCAACACCTATATCACGAAAACCGTTTTGTATGCAATTCATATATTGCTACTTCCACTTCGGCAAAATACTAAACTCCAACAGTCAATCTCCAGCGATGGGATTTTAGGATAGTTGGCCGTCGTATTGAGGAGCATATTCCACAAAGATAAATCATACATATGCGGACAAAGGATTTGCTAAAAAAAAGCCATGCAGATACTGCTATGTACTGTTTCACTGGGAAAGATGAAGCAATAGCACTCTTGGGCCTGATGATGGCACAACTCATATCGGAGATACACCAAACACGAGGAAGTCAGATCCGTAAGAAAGACAGACGCTGCCCAGTCCACCTAGCAATGATAAAATAATAGCCTTATTAATTTAAATCGAGAGAAACTATGAACACTTTTGAGCATATGAGAAGCCAAATACAAGAGTTCGAATTCCATTCAAATATGTATTTCTCATTTCCTTTCTCCTAGGATCATTCTGTCATGTAGTAAACGTCCTAACCTCTTTGTTGTTCTCTCTCCCACTCCCCTATATAAAACTCATCTTAGTTCAATATTCACAGGATCATTCTGTCATGTAGTAAACGTCCTAGCCTCTTTGTTGTTCTCTCTCCCACTCCCCTATATAAAACTCATCTTAGTTCAATATTCACACAATCTTCTGTATTATGGATTGTCCTCTCTCTTCTCTCTCCCCCTCCCCTATATCAAACTCTCTCTAGCTCAACATTCAGAGTATCTTCTCTACTATGGAATGTGAAGGCATACAGGAAGATGGGCTGAGAACGAGAAGTTTTCGCAATGAAGACTACAATAACAGAAGGGTGTTCTTGAGAAGCTATCCTCTTCAATGGGGAGGAGATGATGAACACATCAAAGAAGATATCGAGAGGATCACTGATGGGAGCAGTCAAAAGAAATCCATGAAGAAGATTATTCTATCTGTGTTATTTTGGGGTGGAGAGAGAGTTTTGCTTTTAAGGAGACTCAAGCATAAGCTCACAACTTATGTCATTGCATGTATTCCTGCTGGCTTTAAGACTCTACAACCCTAATTTCATCTTGATCTCCTGCATTGGTTCATAAAGTACATACAATGAATATGTAAGTATCACAGTGAGTGTAACCCCACCATCTACTTGGGATTTTTCATTCATCCAACAAGCACATTTTGGTGTTTTCTGCAGTTTGATTGCATTCTGAGAATCTAAAAAGCCAAACATAAAGGTTGTTACCATACTACCAATGGCATTGCAAACAAAAATTTCATCTGGCATTGGGTTTCCCACTTAACAGGCCTGTCTCAATAAACCACAGTAATATACAACAAAGCGCTCTGACTATGCCCCTGATGCTAGTTCAATCATAACCACAACAACAGAAAGAATTTTTACAGCTAATGATCAAGTATTTCCAATGAATGGTTGCACCATCAATCTTTAAATTCCTGGAGAATGCCTTTAATATGAGTATGTCAACAAGGTCCGCTGCTTAACAGTACTCTCATATACAAAACATTTCATATCAATTTGAAGGAGTGAGATTTTTGCCAAACTGAGAAGGGAAAAAGAATGACAGGAGCTTACATCTGAAATAGATAGATGAGATGTGGCTCAGAAAAAGATAATTGAGACACCCATGGTGAAACATCCAACAGCCACCCATGGGCTCAAGCGCTCACCTATTTCAGAAAACCAAACCAAGAAATGTCAGCTTAGATTGCAATTCAAGATAGAATTGGCAATTATGAAATTCATAGCTTCTGAACAAATATAGATCGTATTATAGAACATAATTGCCACTTCATTTTCTCTTCTCCAATTTCCATGTTCACAAGCTAGAATATCAGACAGGCTGCATATCAATCAATGGGCAATCTGCACATCTGTAGAACCCTAAGAAACAATGTGACTAGCCATCCTGGGAATTTCTTGATCAATCATATTCCTTCATATAATAATCTATAATTGTTTGGGTTAAGATACCCATATCAGCATCACTATTTTGTCCTGTGCTTTAAACTTCTTACGCAAGACGAAAGATGTGTTTTTGGAGACATCATATCAGGGTTTTGTAGGGCAGCAATCTTTACTTCATTTTTTTTTTTATCTTCTTGTGCAAATAACGTCTGAGGACCTTGACCGCGTGAACTAAAATAAAACTATCTTGAAGGTATCGATCGAAAAACAATTTCCTTTTCTATCTTCCATAATTTATTTCTTCCTCGATGCCAACCGAAGATAGCTTTCAGGGTTTTGTATGTCAACAGTCATACCATACGAACTATCATCCAACCACCCAAAAAAAAGAAAAAAAAAAAAGAAATGAGAAACAATAAAATCCCTCAGAGAGAAATCAAAAGAAAAGAATTGCAAGAGGAAAACACCGTACTACCCCAACACAAATGATGGTAGGCCTACCTATTCTGGCCGCCTTCCAAAAGAAATCACGAAACCTGGTGCATAAGCATATTACAGTCATTAGATTGATTGTAACCACTTCATGCATCAATCGTCAGTCCAAGGAGATATAAATTGCTGTGATCACCAAACTAATAACACCAAATAAATTGACCAAATCAAAGAGACAAATCATTAATCATATATAGATTTACAAAACAAAAACAACAAAATTTCACACTAAAAGGACAGTGGATTACTGATTTTGGACAAGTTTGAGTAATCTACATTAGTCAGAGTAGGATACAGGACGTCAGAGAATCTGTTTGTTATGCGTATCGGCCAGGGGGTAGGGAGAGAGAGAGAACCCTGCATAAAATATCTCTGCAGATTGTCTAGTGACCACAATTTGTCATCATACAACCTGCTATGGAACTATCACTATATAGGAACCTTTTTTTTCCCCTGGGCCACTGCATAGGAACAAAACTTTCGTTTTCAGAGTATTGTTCATGCTATTTCTAGAGAAACGTATGAGATAATGAAAGATGGTAAGAATCAACTTTTTCATGTTTTCTACAGCCAGGGTTCAAAATGTCTCCCAGGAGAGTGAAAAGAAGCTTAGCGAGCAATGTATTATGTGTGGAACTAAAATATTTAAATTAAGGGTAGCCTAGTGCTGAGAATCTTGATGGATGACGGGAGTCCAAAGTGCAGAGGGTATATGAAGTTGGTTTCCATAGTAGGATCTGGGGATTGTGTGTGTTACACATCATCCCTCATTCTTCAGTTTGAACAAAGGTGTAGAAATTTTGCCTTTCAAAGTGCGCTTGCTCAATCTATCCTGTTGGTTGGATGTTAAGATGGTTGAATAGTTAACCAACTAACTATAACAGGGTCAATACCAGAACAGAAGGCATGTTTACTATAAAAGCTTTAACTATAAAGTCACAACTAAAACTCCTTCTACAACTGCTGTAACTTTAGAAATCATAATAAAGGAGAAGAACACGATTGAGCATGTTTCAGTATAATCATATCAACAAACGAAACAACTACGTGATATTTATGTCTATCATAAACAACTACAGAAATAATACTCCACAAAACCAAGAGAGGGAACATACCCTGTTCTCTGTTCAAGAATTGCGGGAAAATGCATTTTCAAATAAGTGCAGGCGCAGATTCCCAATAACACTACTGTTAAAAAGGAATGGAAGTTGAAGAGTGCTGACTGGATCCAAGATGTAACCATGTCAAAACTTTGCTAATTTGAAAGCTAGATCAACAGGAACAATTCAAGATTGAAACATAAGATGGGTCTTACCATGTCAGGCTGTCTTTAAACTTGATAATTTATATCTTTCTTCACTCTACAAGAGATGAATAATCAAAAGATTAATAAGCAACACTACAGGTCACACAAGTTGACACAATTGGTTGACACAACTGATCAAACAGATGAATACAGTTCAAACATGAGTAATGCCTCGCAAACTTCTGGATCTAAAGAAGTGCCTAAATTCTAAAGGATGAAATCAAGTAATATGTTTGAATTTATTTATTCCTTTAATGATAACCCCTATCGATAGCAAGAAATAGGATCAGATGAGCATGTAATTTAACCAGAGCACACTATAGACTTTCCGTTTTTCTTTTCCGTTCTGAAAACAGATTGCTTTCAACGCCAATGCCACATTCAAAGAGAGATATGCTTTTAACTCTAGCTTCAGTTGAACATTTCGCGGGGGCATTGTTTTGTGCTCGTGGGCCGTTGTGGTGAAACTTGACTTTAAGAAAGAAGCGCCTTAATATCGCGAACCGAATGGTAGGTTAAAACTAAACACTCGCAACAGATAGTTCTCTCATACTACATTTTATCCTACAAGGTTGAACAAAAATAGAAACGAAAGTGGACGACTCTAATCCTAACCTTTAGCAGCCTTAGAAACCCTAATGTAGATTTTCTTAACCTCTCGGTATCACGACAAAACTACGAACTGAGAACAATAAATGAATCATATAAACGAGTTCCGCTTCTAATCGTCAACGTTTGAACGGGCTAGAGGGTCTTACCTTGGTCGGAGCGAAGAGAAAAGAGCCCAAAGGGTGTGCCCGAGAGTAAGGGATCCAAGAATTTCCAGAGCTCGGAAAGAGAGAGAAAGAAGCTTCGGCAATTAATGCGATAGTATTACTTTCCAAGTGGTAACGCCGTAACGGAAGCTGAAAATATAATATCGATAAAGCGCTATAGGAAATTCGTCACCCAGCAAATAACGGAGCGCCACGTTGAGGAATTCCATTACTTTGCTCTTGGGGGAGAAAATGCGATGCATTGATGCGGATACCATTGTGTTTGCCTGTTTGGAGGCCCTAAACTAGAGAAAGAATTGCAATGCTTTTCCTCTTAGATAAATTTCAGTAGCTTTTGCCTCCTTTTCCCCCCCCTTCCCTTCCTATGCTAAAAGCATCTAAAAAATTACATATTTGGTTTATTTATTTATTATTTTGGGCGGGTTTATTATTAAAAATCTTTTTCAGCTACATGCCAATAAATTCTAGATAACCCAATTCCATATGCAAATTCAGAGGACAGGATAAGAATTTTTGGAATCACCTGAGTCTAGAGAGAGAGCCTCTACCCTCTCTCTAGACTTTCTCCCCTCTCTCGCTTGAACCCCCTCCCCCTTCACTGTTCATGGCGGCGGGAGGAGCCTCTACTCCTCCCGCCGTCCCCTTCCTCCCTCTCCCTCCTCTCTTTTGGCCGGTTCTTGTAGAAATCTCCCTCTCTTTTCCTTGTTTTGGTCCCCCTTCATGGCGGTTTTATTTTGCAGATCCCGGCGTTTCAGGAGCTCGTCGGTGGCCACGCGCATGAGGGACGGTTTCTGCTGCTCACTGCGTCCGACTTAGGTTCAGTCCGGTCGCTCTTGGCCGGCGCGTGCCACCCCACGCGCGGTCACGCACGTGCTCGTATGACCCACCCGCCGCCTGTTTTGTGGCTCTCCTTGGGTGGTTCGGCCTGTCTTCTTAGGGACCTTGCTCTTCTCTGCTTTATGGTCGATTGTTGTTGTATTTGGGTTTCTGTTTTGTGTTTTAGGGCATACGTGTTGTTTCTTTATGCTAGTTTTTGTCATGGATCTTGGTGTCCATTAGTGCTGTTATGGAGTCTCCTTCGAGGAAGTGAGAGTGAGGTGCATGACCACCTCCTCTCCCGGACTCTGTCTGTCATGGGTCTGTGGACCTGTTTAGAATCTACAGACCTTTGGGTCTGTCTTGTTGAGACCGTTATGACCAGTTGGAATCTGGTCTTCATGACCATGAATTGTATAGCCCTTAGGGCTTTTCATGATGTTGTTCTGGGTGTTTCTTTGTATTCGGATTGTCCTTTGTATCCGGCCTTGGAGGTCTCTCTGTACTTAGCATCTTTGCTCTTGTTGTGAATGAATTCACGTTTGCTTAGAAAAAAAAAAACTTGAACAGGTAACGCAATGCACCCAATATATATGTATATGATGTGCCTCGGAAGTAGTCGATATACAAACACCTGCGAGAATGTGGCTAGAATTAGCTTTGCTTCTGATTTGTGAATAAAAAAAATCACGCCCAACAATATTTTACATCAAATGGCGAGTGGGACTTTGCAGTTGAATCTATAATAGCCTTCTTGCTCATTATGTGAATGAACTTTTTAATCTCTAGCTTTTCGCCTACTCAACCTGACGCCTTGCTCCTATGCTTTTTCTGAAGCAGGAGGACTCTTCGGCCCCCCATTGACCAAAACTCTGGAAGTACTAAATAGGATACCAGCCCAAAAAAAAAGAAAAAAAAAAGAGGGTAGGATGCAATAGACGTACCAATGCTACTTCGAATAAGCAAGAATCTTGAGTTTTTCAATGGTATATTTGTGTTGGCAAAGTCAACAAAATATTTGATATATTTATTTCAATATCAGTTACAAAATTTCACAACAATTGGTTTCCCATGTTAGGAAGAGCTCTATATTCTCCCGAAGGAAAACACAAAATACTACTTGATATGGTATGATTTCTACTTACAGACCAAGCTTCTTTGGTCTCAAATAGGTGGAAGAGCCCCGCTGCAGACCTGGCATGGAGACTTGTTGCTGCTGCTTTGCCCTCCTTTCCCTATCCTTCTTCTTGCTTTCTCTCTCTGCTTCTGCTTGCCTCTTTCTCAAATTCTCCATTTCCTCCTCCATGGCCGTTTTCTCTTCCTTCTGTCTCTTCTTATGCTCCAATAACGATGTATCTGAATCCTTCACAGAAAAGAACATTGGTCCCAGCTCTGCCAGCCACTGAGGTTCCACGGCAGTTGCACATTGCATATACTCCTTTGTGGTCAAAATCAACTCATGATAAACCACATGCTCTGGATTGCAACCCATACCATAGAGAGCACTGCTCGGATGTAAATGACAAGGCATCCCATTCCTGCAGTTCACATACTCCCCTACACCCTTTAATCTTGCCGCATTATGGAAGTATGCAGAACAGATGGCTTTTCTCACTATATCTGAATTAGGCCAACAAGTGGTCAAAGGGACTTTTAGTGTCTTGAGAATATCCAGCAGCTGGGATCTCACTTCTCTAGCCTTCCGTAATCCTTTCACATGCAAAAAATTGTCATTACACCAGTCTCCCCGATACTGGTGTTGTTTCCATTGACTGTATACATTATACAACGTTAAGTGATCAGATTCTGGAACAAAAAATCTTTCACGCGCAGCATCACTCTCCTCTGCCCTATCTTTAGGCCGGAAGAATACTGATGGCACTGAAAGCATTGAAACAATTGTCAATACTTCATCTAAGCATCCTAGCTGTTCACCCATCAAAAGCATCTTCGCAAGTGGGGGATCCAACGGAAACTCCACCATTTTCCAGCCGAGATCTGTTAAGCCTCCCACATTGTTTAGAGCACCTAAGACCCACAATTGGTACATTGAATTAAGAATATTATCCTGCGGAGGTGGGTCCATGAAATCAAAATCGAGCAAGTTTTCAACTTTGAGAGACTTGAGCAACAAAACTACATTGCCAAGGTTCGTCCTTTGGATCTCAGGCACAGGACTAGACAGCATTTCATTTAGGTAAGCACTCTCGGTATACAGCCGATAACACGTCCCCGGCCCAGTTCTACCAGCACGTCCAGCACGTTGGTCAGCAGCAGCACGGCTGACAGGGAATACTTGGAGAGCATCCATACCCA
This sequence comes from Myrica gale, assembly GCA_963930655.1. NCBI lineage: Eukaryota > Viridiplantae > Streptophyta > Magnoliopsida > Fagales > Myricaceae > Myrica > Myrica gale. The sequence goes on along the minus strand of OZ005606.1, from coordinate 5,359,305 downwards.
TCCTAGGGTTGTACACTTTCATTTTACCGTACCCAGTGTCAATGACATAAAATATTCCATCCACAGTCAAAGATGTCTCAGCAATGTTGGTAGCCACGATGCATTTCCGTGCGCCATCTTCAGCTTTCTCGAAAATCTTTGCTTGCAAGTCGGCAGGCAGCTGTGAATATATAGGGAGTATCAAGAGTTTGGGAACCGCTTTTTTCGCAGATGACATGAGCTGTTCAACACGTTCTGCAAGGGCATAACATGCTGCCTCAATCTCATCTTGGCCAGTCATGAAAATGAGGATATCACCTGGAGGGCTGGTGATGTGGATGGTCATGGCTTGCTTCACTGCAGCTTCAACATAATCCTCACAAGGAGTTTTACTCCACAGGGTATTAACGGGAAATGTTCTACCGGGGATGTGGAAAATTGGAACACTGTAATAAATTCAGCAATAACTATTTTAGCCAATTAGGGGGAATATGATGACATAACTGAATTATGGTGCAAACGACAAGGTTACCTTCCAAAGAAGTTCGAAAATTTCTGTGCATTCAGAGTTGCGGATGTCACTATAAGCTTGAAATCACGGCGTTGAGCAACCACTTTTTTCAATATTCCAAACAGCACATCTGTGCTCAGTGACCTCTCATGGGCTTCATCCATCACAACAACACTGCAACAGTTGGAAACTTGACAGTGAATAATCATGGTCTAACTAATGATAACCAGTTACGTGTAAAGGTAGACATGGAATTTTCAACTCCCCATACCGATACTTTTCTAGATCAGAATCTTTGAGGGTTTCACGCAAGAGTACTCCATCTGTCATGTACTGCAAAATGGAAATAGCATAGATTTAGCATATAATTATAGAAAAGAGTACATATTAGTCTCCATTCAAGTCAAATTGATTCCCTAGAGAAAAGAGCATGGTAGTTCTTTCAACAACCATCAAATAACAAAAGGTCGAGTACAAACAAGTTGTAAATACCAAACGTTCTTAGTGGATAGTGTCTAAGGAATTCCTTTGTAAAATAAAGCAACTCACCTTAATTACGGTGTTTGGTCCAGTCACATCCTCAAAACGAATTGCATAACCAACTTTGTCACCAAGCTCTGTCTCCATCTCTTCACTGACTCTCTTTGCAACACTCATGGCTGCAACACGCCTTGGTTGGGTACAACCAACTATGCCATTTGTAGTGTAGCCATCTTCATAAAGATACTGTCAACCAACCCCCCAGATCAGATTACAATTGGCAAAGCGCACATGCCTCAACCATTAATAACAATAATAATGACTAGAACAATAATAATAAGTCTTAAAAAAGCTTGAATGAACCTGTGTCAGTTGAGTCGTCTTTCCTGAACCAGTTTCTCCAACAACCACCACCACCTGGTTTTCACGAATTACCTATTTGAATATAAATAGAATGAGTGCACATAAAGACGAGGTAATATAAGTTGTTTAAAGGGCATTGCCAAGCGGAAACCTCAAAAGAGAAGGGGGAACAAAAGGTATTGGACTCTGAAATGCACTTGTAAGTGAATTTCAAGAAATGGATGCCACAAAATAAATAGAAAAAGGGGGAAGAAGCACAGAATTGTATAACAGGACCTTTACAGTCAGTCATCCGAGGATTCAGGAGCAAAATATAATGATATGGACTTAAGATCAAAAGCATAGCACTTTAAATATGACTCATAAAATATACGTCAAATTGAAATTCACTTATGACTATACTTCACCTCCCTACCTGTGCTGATAACTTGATGCCAAAGGTAATTCCAAAATATGAATCTTGTAAATGTATTTCACCCCTCCCCCCCACCACACCCCCCTTTTTCCGTCTTTTCTTTGAAAGACCCATACAAATAATATTGATGATGACTTTCGGCCATTCAAGGACTGAGATTGGACTAATTATTGCAGTCTCCAAATTCTAGATGTTGAAACCAGAAACTCACTCACCAATTTTGAAACAGAAATCAGTATCAGAAGCAACACAAATATGTGCCAAAGGATTAGCAGCAAACCTGCAATAAGTCATCTCGCACAGAATATATTGGCAGATACTGTCGTTGCTGTGCTAGGGTTTTTGACTTTGCAAAATCACTAACTGCTTCTCCCTTTTTTAAATGTTGCGCAAACTTTGCATCTTCCTTAAAATCAATCTCCCCTTGGTCGCCCACCACAGCAGTATCAGCATCAATCTAGCATTAAAATAAAAAGATAAGTCTTACACTTCTGCCCCCTGCAGCGCGGCGAGGGAGAAAACGAGAAAAAAAAGGAAGGGAGAGAATTTAAAACCTATGAAGGGTAAATGTCATATTTCCACCCAAACTTGCCATACCTGCTCTGCTGTTTTTTCGACACCAAGAATATCACCAAGTTTAGAGCCTGCGAGCTCCCAGAAACGTTGGCGTGACTTGTTCATACTTTGTTTCTCGTGAATTTCTCTAACCAGGGCAGATCCTTTGCGTGAAATTATAGCCATGTCTGAAGTTGGGTCTTTTATTGGCATTATTGGCTCTGCTTGCTTAGTAAAAACAACTCTCCCATCTAGGAAAGGAGGTTTTGTATCTGTTACAATAAAAGACGGGAGTTTAGCTAAAGGAAAGGAGATATCATATGTATAATATGCACAGCAAGTGACAAGTGATCCATAGTTTAGTCAAGAAGGTTTATCATGAAGTTTTCTTACCATGAACAAGAAGAATAACCTTGCGTTCTTCCTCATCATCAAATTCTGTCTGCACCTCCGTCCCTCTAACAGCTCCAGATCTCAATAGTTGCCGGTCTTCCCACTGAGCATTATCAGCTGTGAGCTGAGACAACTTTTTGGTCTGAGAAAGTGTCATCTTGGTTCCATCTCTTCGAACCTGTATTGGAGATTATGCTTCCTTAAAGGGATGACAAAAATGTTGATTGCAAGCATAAACTGATCACATAAACAGTGTACACAACAAAAGAAGAGATCTTGGCAAAATTGCCACATGAAATTGAGCACAATATTGCAAAGAAATAGTCCACTTGTTTCCCAAGAAGAGATGGGAAACATGCTCAACATCTTTTGATCGGAAGGTTGCTCAGCTCCTTGTTGTTGGAAGAAACCCTTCACTTCAATCGGTTCCTTTTAACGAACAGTAAACATGAGAAAACAAATCCAAGCTCTCTTAAATATGAGTATCTAAGCTAACCGACACAATAACAGCACATTTCAGAAAGATTACAGACAGACACATGCATGCACATACTGATGTAACAGTCGTGTGTGATATTGTGCACCAATGAGAAATGGTTCAAAAAAAAAAATATATATATATATATTTTAAAATACCAGTCTTTTGGCCAACTCCGCTTCTTTCTTCTGGAAAGAAGCCTCATCTCCCATAAAAAATGATGAGGTATCAGCATCAAACAATGTATTACCTTCGTCTCTGTCATACCTATAAATCAAAAATCATAATGGTCAATCAGTTGACAACTAAGTAGCACTGATATGCAATCAAAGTAGGACCCTTTTACAAATAAAGTTTAATCTCTACAAGGAGCCCTTGTCTTCAAACCCTCTCTCTCTCTCTCTAGCATAATTAGTACAAAGAGCTACTAGGAATTAGATCAAATTCTAAAAGTTAGTTCTAGTTTGAAGAAGCCAATTAGATTATATCAGCTATTGCTACTTGGTTGAGGACTCCAAAAGATTGTAAAATGAAGTTCCCATTGGCAAAAGTCAAGCCAGCCAAATGCCGTTCACAGATTTGCAAATTCAACCTGTCTTTACAGCAATTAGCAATTAGTTGTGGTCATCCTTATGCGACAATTACCATGAATTCAAAACTCATCAAAGCGGAAGGGCATATCCATTAGCTAAATTACCATGCACGGTCAGAATTGTACTCCATCTCCAGACGCATACTTTCAGTAATCTCGTACTTCTCTTCAGACAAATCAGACTTGTCTATGCCTTCATCCTGCACACATGGCATTAATAAGGCTAAGCTCCCAGATTGAACCAATAGTATGTGACTCAACCAAGTGATGAAATCCAGAGTCATCAGCAATAGTAAAATGTCAAAACATATTTTCGAAACAAAGTTTTAAAAGTAGGAACAGTATCCCCCAATAAGGGAAAGGCAAAGGGAAAAAAGGCTTCTCGATGATAAGTATAATACCTCCACTGCTCCTGAATTTTTTGAAGAAAAAGTAAGCTGATGGGACCTCCCACCACGTCTAGAACTCGAGGATCTCAAGGAGGATCCAGAAGCACGTATGGGAACTGGAGAGGGAGAGACATGGTCCCAGGGAGAATTACTAGAACCTGTACTTATCACAATTATTGAGTCAAAATTACCAACCAAAATCAACAGAAACAGTCATAAACAATCAGTTCCATTGAAAAAACTGAAATCTGATCTAAAAGAGCAGAAGTCACATCTAGCTGCATACCAGTAGAAAGAGGTGTGTGGCCACCCAACCATGGGGAAACTAGTCGTGCATCGGGTGATGCCCCAACATACATTGGAGAAGGAGAAGGTTGATGACGCCTACTGGTATGAGATTGGTTATCCCGAACTGGTGTATCTTCCCATTCCCATCTCCCATCATCCCAGTCAGATCTGCCTACAAGATTTATATGATTAGAATTAGAATGAGATATGCTTCTACGTTTATAGATATACTGAAGTATCTCATCAATGAACTAATGCTAACAAATAAATAGACGTCTGCAACTATCTTCTATTCTTTATTTCATTTTCATTTTTACACACACAAAAAAATGTTTTTTATTTCCTTTCATAAACTAGGTGCATATGCAACACTCCTTGGATCATCTTTCCAAAAACCAGTTTCTGGAATTTGCAGGACTTCTCAATTTCAAAACTGAACATTAAACCCTACCACAACCATCTTCTATTTTTCTATATGTGGAAGAATGTAAAACTTCGACAAACAAAACCAAAAAGACGGATTACATTCCGGGTGTCCTCCTTGAACCCTCATGTCTACTTCGTTTTCTCCCATATTCTCCATCACTGTCTTGATCATGTCGATCACGTGCTTCCCTTCTATGATAATTCTCTCTATCAACACTTCGGCTATGTCTCGCGCTTCTTTCACTTCTACTGTAATCTCTTCTTTCGTGTTCCCGGTCGTCTCTCTCATACATAGGACTCCAAGACCGAGAATTTTGGTAACTTCTAGAGGGTGTATCCCGAACCTTGAATTGGACAAGTCAGCAGCATCCCAGTATTATTTTACAACAGCAAATGCAGTAATTGATTTTCATCTTAACTAGGAGAACACACATAGCAAAACTGAAGTGAAGAACAAGGTGAGGCAGCTCAACAGTTAAAGCACCTAGACATGATCAGTAACCAAAGCACAAGCAAATCTAGTCTCCACTGGAAAATAGCCATGACTTCGTCTTTATAGATAACAAAGTGAGCCACTTAAGCACGAGAAACTGATAACAGCAATTCATCTTTTTGAAGACCCTTATAAAGAGACCTTCCAAGTAGCTGTATCACTCCTCCAAATTAAAAACCGTCAACCCTCAACAATACAATTGAACACTGCTGTGGAAAAACTAATGAACAGGATCAAGTACATAGAACCGCACAAAGTTGCCAAAAGGCCAGAGAACACAAATTTCTTAAGGCTTGCAAGATCAAGAGGTACTAAAATATTTAAAATTCTAATATTGGTCCATTGACATTGCCTTCGTACTGGCATTCTTGTAATTAGAAGCTTCAATGGCTCAAAGAATAGAACTTGAAACTAAAAGCTTTCATGTTAGGTAACATGAGCTTTAGAAGGTTTCTTTTCAATCAAGTAGTACTTTCAATCAAAAGGTTCAAAAAGGGGGAGCAGCCCTAGTACATGGAAATAGCGGATTTATGGTAGTTCTTAGGATTCAGGAAGATTCAAGCGTATATACAGGCATTCTAGTGGAGAATAATATGACATGGCCAGATATTGAATCAAAAACCCAATCCTAGACATGAGCTTGCTAATTTCATTTACTACTGCCCCTATCCAACCTTCAGGCAGTCCCATTATTTGAATTTTTTATTCTCAATTTTGACAAGTCGGTCAAAAGGATGTCTGCATTTTCTCTAACTCGGTCCCTAGGATAACCAGTACTCATGGCACGTGTCCACAACCACAACAAACAGTCTCTTTGTAATAGCAACAGCAAAAATAGCAGTACTACGACCAAAAAGAATAACATGAGATAAAGTTGACTTACTTCTGAAGATGTATATTCACTAGAGTGACGACTCCGAGGTGTATCCTTAACTTGATCATCTTGAGTCACAGTTCTTCCTGCAAAGTATTAACACAAATGTAACCAATTTGTAGGCTTGTATCCAAAGATGATCATAACATATAATAATCTTGAGAACCTCAGCTCCCTGACTGCAGTGATGTGCAGAACTACTAAAAGACTAGAGAGACGTGCATACATAAAAACTACTAAAAGACCTGCCACCTATAAAAGGCAATGTCTTTTACAGAGACAAAACTAAGACAAACTATGGGTATTTTCTTTTTCCCTACAGACAATTTTCTCAGCAGAACCAAGCCTACAGTTTTGGGGATCTGATCCCATTGACCAGTCCCTCCCAAAAAGGAGGGGTGCCAGTTGAGCCAATGCTTTGCAGCCAAACCATGGGAAATTGATTAGCTAGTAGTGCATCAAGGATACCACTTTAAAGACAGTAATTTGAAGATAACTTTACTTAATCTTCTCATAGTACCTAGCAGTAGTCCTAGGGGTGAAAACTGACCACCTCGGTTCGGTTTGGGCCCCTCGCCGAGGTGGTTGGTTTCTGGAAAATGCAGCTCGACCACAAAACTGAGGCCTCCCAAGACCGATAGGACCAACCTCGATTCGGTCCGGGTCAGTTTCGATCGGTGTTTGGAAACCGTGAACAACCAACAAAGCAAAATCTATTCACAGCATTTACAACATTGATTCAACAAAAAATCGCAAGAAGCAACAAAAAGAGAGAGATCCTTCACAACCAAATGCAAGGAACCAACAAAATCGCAAGAACCAACCCAATACACGGAACCAACAGATTGAGAGAGAGAGAGAGAGAGAGAGAGAGAGCAAAATAGGGGAGAGGCGATGGCAGCCGCGAGAGAGGCAGTGACGGCTATTGAGAGGGGAGAGGGAAAAAACTAATTGCAAAGGGTGGGGAGAGGGGGAGGGGGTTATTATTTTATGTGGCTGGGCTCGGCTCGGTTCAGTCTCAGTCCACCGAGGCCCGGAAAACAAGCACCAAACCGACCCAGTTGGTTAGGCATTTGTTTGGTCGGCCCATTCGTGTGTAGGCCTACCTCGCATACTGAACAACAAGAGCACTAATTCCGCCCCCCCCCCACTCCCCAAAAAAATATCTGACATTAGAGTGACAAAAAAGTTTTTTCTTTCTTATAAGTAGTGTTCTAAAACAGCCAAAAAAAAAACTTCAACTTTTCAATAACATGATGTTACACTGGAAATAAAATACTACAGTATATAGTAACTTGAGCGCCCTATACTCATGTTTGAATATCTTGACATCATAGTTCCATAGGCCGTTGGTTCCATTTTCATTAGTGAAATACCAAATATATCGGGGTGTTTAAATTCCATTGGTTATATGAGACTATATGAAAAAAACAAGTTACCTGTTTTGCTTGCGGTTGATTCACGATATTGTCTACCAGCATGATTGCGCGTACCACTGTTTGCATCACTTCCTACTTCATCTAACCCAGAGGATTCAGAATTCTCCTCTTCCTCCAAAGATGCCACGACTGAAGCTACTCTTTCTCTTGGGGCCTTGAATCCACTGTCAACCTTAGCCTCTGCTCGTTTTGCTATACCAAGGACATCTAACCCTGTTACATTTGAACTACAATTAACTTATGAATCGTGTATTAGTACTTCCAATTAGCACACTGGAAGAAAAGAACGAGGATTCTATGACTCGCGTACAACAAAAAACAAAATGAACAAGGAGAAAATCAGTGCAATTAGACTGTATACTATCATATACTTGCAAATTATGCTCACCTAAAAGAGATTTCCTCTCAGGAGCTCTAAACACCATTCTATCCTTCCTAGGAACACACAATCCTCCACCACTCGTCTTCTCAGGTTCTAAGGTCTCCATTGTCTTGTCCACATCTATAATTCCAGCATCATCTCCATGTATCTAACCAGAACAAGCAAGAAATCAACTGAGTGAAAAAAGGACAAAATTATAGTTGTACAGAAATTTAAATCACGTATCAGTAAAATTTCAACTAGAATAATGACAAACGGAAATATGACCATAGTGCTACAAGTAACATGATTCGATACTAACCTCCATTTTTAATCTGCTAAAGACAGACTAATCAAGCTCCACACAGTTGCACCTGCAGAATATTGTGATAACGAGACTAAATGAATACATACTCCACTTATAAAACCACATGTGGTGGTACACATCATCCTTCATTCTTCAGTTCGAACAGAGGTGTGCCCATTTTGCCATTCAAAGTGCAATTGCTCAATTTGTTCTGTTGGTTGGATGTTAACCTTGTTTGGATTGTTAAAAAAACTACCTATAACAGGATTAATACCAGAACTCCTCATACAACTGAGGTGTGCCCATTTTGCATGTTTACAGTGAAAGCTTTTGCTATCAAGATGCAACTAAAACTCCTCATACAACTGCTGTAACTTTATAAACCATAATAACGGAGAAGAAAATAATTGAGCACGTTTCAGTATGATCATATCAACAAACAAAACAACTACGAGAATGGATCCCTCTATTATAAGCACAAAATAGAGAAATAATACTCCACAAGACCAACAGAGAGAACATACCCTGTTTTCTGTTCAAGGATCGCTATAATATGCATTTTCAAATAAGTGCAGGTCCAGATTCCCAACAACACTCCTATTAAAAATGAATGAAAGTTGAAGAGTGCTGACTGGATCTCAGAAGTAACCATGTCAAAACTTTGCTAATTTCAAAGCAAGATCAACAGGAACAATTCAAGATTGCAACATAAAATGGGTCTTACCATGTCAGGTTGTCCTTAAATTTGATAGTTTATATCCTTTCTCCACCCTAAAAAATATGAATAATCAAAAAATTAGTGACCAAATTGTAAGGAGGAGGAGGCCCTTGTCATGTTGACTTTGCTTTGATTGTTTCCAAGATAAGGGGGAAGGAATTGGTGAGCGGGCACTGTGCACAGTAAAACTATCGATCTGTGGCTAGGGCTGGGTGGCTGTTTAAACGGGCGGCTTTGCCCCAAACCACTACCGCCACCCCCAGGGCGGTGTGCCAAGTTTGGCCACCGCCCTGCCACCTTCAGAGGCGGTTCCCACTACTGGAGGTGGCAGTTACCAGGAGGCGGTTCCGGTTAAACCGCCCACTTTTGGGCCGGATTTTCAATGGGCTTTTTGAGCCCAAAATTTTCGACAGAGAGATGGAGACACACGGGCACACTGCAAGGCAGAGAGAGAGATGGAGATACAGTCCCTAAAATGATCAATGGAACTTACCCCATACGAGAGAGAGATATGGAGACACGCGGCAAGGGCGAGAGAGAGGGGCGGCTGATTTAGGGGCCAAAATGTGCTGTGCGGCTGAGAGAGGGGAGGCGTCAAGGCGGCAGCTTCAGGCGGGAGAGGGAGGGGCCGGCTGGTTCGAACTTTTAAGGGCTGGGGCGTTGGGGAGGGAGGAGGGAACTGAGTGCCTGAGGCTCTCGAATAGTCGAATGAGATTTTATTAATCTCTAACCTTTCGAAGCCTTAGCACTTCCACAAGCTAATGTAGATTTTCTTAATCTCCGTTACAAAACTAATAAGAACAATAAGTGAATCATTTCAACGAATTACGCTTCCGATTGTCTAAAATGAAGCGTAGAGCTTCTTACCTTGGTCGGAGCGACGAGAAAAGAACCCAAAGAACGCGCCTGAGACTTGAGAGCAGGGGATGCAAGAATTTCCAGTGCTCATAGAGAGAGAGAAGCTTCGGCAATGGATAGGTGGATTTTTCTGTTATTTGCATTTTGCGCATCACGCAGTGATGGGCCGGGGGTGACGGGCCTTAATCACTTATCCAAACCTTTAAATAGTCGAGTATCAGGCCGAAAAGGATTTGCAGCCACAGCTCGTGTATTCACTACTAGGCCCAACACTAATATTTTTAACCACAAAAGGGCAAAATCAAGGCCTTTATTTCCAGCTTGAGTTTTTAAGGCGACGTTTTTTCCTTGTTGTGGCGAAGATTCTCGCCTTTGAAAGGCATTACGACCTAAATATGCGTTTTGACTTTTGAGTAAGGCCTTACTCCTTAGCGTTGCGTTTTGCAGCGCTTTATCTTAGGACATTGTAAATCCCTTCTGACTTAAGGAAATGAAATATTAAAAATCACAACATCTATGTGCACAATTCCATTAATATTTATTTTTCAATATATTGTGAGATCTATAAGGCTTGTTAAGTAGATTATTTTTCGGGTTAATGTCCTTTTTAGTCCCTAGGTTTTGGGGCGGTGTTCTTTTTAATCTCTAGGTTTTATTTTTGTTCAAAACAGTCCCTAGGTTATTTACGTTTGTCTTTTTAGTCCTTCCGTCACTCCCGAGCCCAGTCAGCTAACGGCGGGACACGTCACACCCAATAGAATATTGCCACGTGTACTAATTTTTTTTTTTTAAAAAAAAACCAAAGAATGTTCCCGTGGCCACCTCCCCGTCGCCAGCGAAGGGTGGCCAGGGAGGCCACCCTTCGCGCGAACGGGGGTGGCCAGACGGGGAGCCCCCGACCACCACCGTCGACGGGGAGCCCAGATCTGGGCTCCACGTCGCTCGGTGGTGGCCAGGGATGCCACCCTTCGCGCGAGGGAGCCCAGATCTGGGCTCCCTCGCGCGAACGGGGGTGGCCAGACGGGGAGCCCCCGGCCACCACTGTCGACGGGGAGCCCAGATCTGGGCTCCCGCTCGTCGGTGGACAGACGGGGAGCCCAGATCTGGGCTCCCTGTCGCCGGGGTGAGTGCCCTCGGCCACCCCCGTCGACGGGGAGCCCAACTCTGGGCTCCCCGTTCGGTGGTGGCCACGGGGGTATCTCCCTTTTTTTTTAACTATGTGGAAATTTTTTTTAAAAAAAAAAAAATTTAGTACACGTGGCAATATTCTATTGGGTGTGACTTGTCCCGCCGTTAGCTTACTGGGCTTGGGAGTGACGGAATTGGACGGAAGGACTAAAAAGACAAACGTAAATAACCTAGGGACTGTTTTGAACAAAAATAAAACCTAGGGATTAAAAAGAACACCGCCCCAAAACCTAGGGACTAAAAAGGACATACCCTTATTTTTCAAATAAAACAAGTTCTAGATTGCCAATAAGCCCAGCATACAGGCCAAGGTCGAGACAATAGACATTTTCAACACTGTAAAAACTTGGAATTCAGGTGAAGTTATATCCATATAGATGGAGTCTAACTAATACATCTTATAACTTGAATTCATAAAAAAAAAGGAATATTAAATAAAAAAAATTATTATTATTACAAGCACTTGGGATGTGGCTAAAATGTCGGGCAACAAAATAAATCTTCTTCCTTAAATGTCAAAAAAAAAAACGTGAAAACAAATGAATAAGAAAATGTTGCTCCAAATAGTTGATTGTCAATATATAATCTCGATGGCCGAAGAAAAATTCTTGATTCTACCTTAACCTTTGCAAAAATCACCAGGAGACAATGCAGTGTCGTCCCCGGCATATCGGCAGGGAAATTTTCAGTACCCAGGCCATGTCTTCAAGTTCCGATCCTTTCAAGATTTTCCGAGACAGTTTTCATGCGAGGACGGACCTCAGGATCTGCCTCGGTGCAAGAAAGGGCTACATGGAACACAGCAAGCACCTCTTTCTTGGCATGCACTTCTTGGAGTAGCATTGGGTCTACCATATCCGAGAGCGGCTTTTCTTCTTCGAATCCGTTCCTCACACACCTTACTATGTCCGGGATTTCCAACGAAGTTGACGTGTTGGGAGAAAGCTCCGGTGACTTCCCGGTGAGCAATTCGAGCAACACAACTCCGAAGGAGTAGACGTCCCATTTCTGGGTGGGTCTATTCCCAGGTACCCGTGCCTCGGGGGCTTTGTAGTTGTTGCTTCTCTCGGTGGGGACCGACTTAAAGTAAGGTAGAGCTCCACCCATGAAGCCACCGGAGGAGGAGGGGTTGTCGCCGGCGATGCTTATCAACCGTTTCAGGCCGAAATCAGAGATGTGAGATTGGAATTCGTTGTCAATGAGGATGTTAGATGGTTTGATGTCGCCATGCACAAATTTTCTTGGACTGCATTCGTGAAGGTAAGCCAACCCCCTGGCCGCTCCCTTGGCAATCTTCAGCCTGGTTGACCAAGAGAGGCTCGAAGAAGGCTGACCATTTCTCCCTATAAAAAAAATATATCGAAAGTAACTGAGTACTGAATCATCAAAGCAATATTATAAGAGATCGCGAGAAGAAATCCATGATAACATAGTCGCAAGATGCACATCACGTGCAATCATAGACGTGAATTGATAATTTAACCTATTAACCTGCCAACGAAACTCTATAAATTTCTTCTCTCTGACATGCTATCAAACAAACGCAAGTTTCAAAGAATGCAAAACCAGGTAAATTAAAATTTGCTCATCTTTTCTTTATTCTTTTCTTAGAAAATTAGTGCAGGAGTGAGAAATTGCGAGAGGACAAGGAAGAGAGACGCAAGGTAACAAGGTAGCGAGAAGACACCAAAAGAGATCCGACACCATAGGAAGAAAGTCATTCTGATCATGTGGAACATAAACCAAAAGACATTCTCGAATAACTGTAACAGGTTTCCAAAACGGTCCGCGGTTAAAAGAATGTTTGTATACAAACAGGAACATGAATGAAAATAAAGGTCTTTTTAATACAACTGATTGAGCCTAAAAAAAAAACTAACTCGCTTTTATTACTCTGACCCACCAGCTTTGCATGAAGGAGTGAATTGTTCAAGGAAAAATGCTTGGGATTCCACTAGTCCCGAAATGTATAGAGCGGTCGAGCGGTCGTCGAGCGACGCTCGAGTACTCTATGCACAGCGGGATTCCCTTGTTCAAGCCCACGTCACTGCCACTCTACCACCTGTCCCAGCACTTCATCCACGTGGTCCGCAGCGTGGGACCAACCATTACTCGGATCTTATACACTATCATTCACTTGAACTTCAACTTTAGGAATTTTTTTTTCTTAGCAAATTTTTTTTAATGATTTTCTTGTATTTCTAGTATTTTGGCCCCAAAAAAATTATTTATGTTTAACTGACGCATTCAATCCTGGCTTCTGGCTTCGTTCCTCGCGAAGAAGCCCATCATTTGGTATGATGTCCCACATGCGTTTTCGGAATCATCAATGTTCAACCGCGTGGACCAATCGAGACTAAGGTACTTAGTGCTCATTTCATGTACTCAAAATTAGAATTTTGGATTTTAGACTGTTTTTCCGGCGACAGAATCACCTCAATGGTGTACGCAAAACAGGCTAAAAGCACCTTTTACCTCCTTAATCCAAAACTAATGCAGACAATTTCTTGCTTAGAAAAAGAAGAAGAAGGGGGCTAGCTAACAAACAAATAGTGATCCAAAAAGGCATGGGATTGAAATTTTCAAAGAATTCGGACTCACCGCGAAGAGCAGAATTCAGGTTGCCATTGGAGATGAAATCACTGATGAGAAGCTTCTCATCCGGAGCCCAGTAGTAAGCTCTCAACCTCACGACATTGGGGTGCTTGACTCTCCCAATGGCCTGCACCTCCGCCACGAACTCCTTGTACCTTTGCTGATCACCTCCCTCTCCCAGCCTCCTCACCGCAACAGGAATCCCATTCCCGAGTACCACCTTGTACACTATCCCAAACCCGCTCTTCCCCAACACGTATGCCGAGGCCCTCAACAGCTCGTCCAGCTCGAACGTGAACCCCTTGTCGATCGCCACCAGCTCTCCTCCATCCCCTCCTTTCACGGCCTCTGCTTTCTCAGGGTCCTCAAGTTCAGATTCGTCGTGTTTGAAGCCATTGACACACAGACAACAAGCACAGAACCGGGTTCTATGGTTTCCTCCGAGTTTGCTTTTCCCAGTGCAGCTGCAGCCGTTGGAATTGTCTTTCTTGTTCCAGTACATGTAAATGATTATTAGGCCGACGAACGTAACTCCAGCTGCGTCAGCTACTGATATCAGTATGATCAAACCTGGACTTAGACCTTTTCTTGTCCTATTCCCGACACTCGGAGCCGAATTCGGACTCGCAGCCGATCCTTGCTGGGAGTTACGGCAAGTCTTTTGCAGAGGAAACCCACAAAGCAGGGGATTGTTGAGAAACGCGGTGGGTCCCTGGTCCGCAAACGACCCCGTCTGAGGTATTTCGCCGCTAAAATTATTGTTCCGGAGATCGAAACTAACTGTCACCGGCAAATTCCCCATCGATTGAGGGATGTTTCCCGAAAAATGATTGAAGGAGAGATTGAGAGTACCGGAGAGAGAACTGAGGTAGCCGATGTCTTCCGGAATCGGTCCACTGAGATTGTTAGCCGAAAGATCGAGTTGGATCAGGGTCGCCAGTTCCGGCCAAATTCCGGTGGGCACATTGCCGGAGAACTTGTTTCTCGTGAGAACCAGCCGGTGCAACTGCTTGCAATTCTTCAGGGCCGTTGGGATTGATCCAGAGAGTGAATTGTTCGAGAGATCGAGGTTTTGGAGCCGGGGAAGGTTGCAGATCGAGGGAGGAAGAGAACCGGAGAGATTGTTAGCGTAAAGGAACATGCTGTGCAGTGAGGTGGCGTTGAAGAGCTGGGAAGGTATGGAGCCGTAGAAATTGTTGGTGTGGATGTTGAGTCGCCTTAGATAAACCAGGTTCCCGAGCTCGGACGGAATATACCCCCGGAGATTTCTTCCGGCCATGGCGATCCCAACCACTCGAGGATCGGAGAACCCCGTGACGTTCATGCATGAAATGCCAGTCCAACGACACGGCGTGTCGTCGTTCTCGCTCCAGTCGGAGAAAACCGAGGCATCAGACGCTCTATCCACGGCCGATTTCAGGGAGAGCAAAGACAGGCCGTCTGGGGTGAGAGAGCAAGAGAATTTTACTAAGCTTCCGAAATAAACGACCAAGTAGCAGAAGACTACGACCGAGAAGAGGAGGTTATCGTCTTTCATTATGGTCAACGTGGCGGTGGATGGTTTATGGGTTTCGGTACGGTTAGGCTCTTACAGAGAGAACAGGACGCAGGAAATAATCGGTACAGTGAGAGTTAAGGCTGGGAAGGTGAGGGAGTTAGAGAGGAGAGGAGAGTCGGATGGTGGGGATGAGATCTTAGTTGAGTCCGAATGCGGGTGGGGAATAAGGTATTTATGAGAAAGAGACTTCTAAACGACGAGATTTTGATTGGTGGGGGCCACCTCCCGCCAAAAGAAGAGACGGGACGGGAGTAGCTAACGGGGAGAGGGGAAGTAGAAGAAAAGCAATTTCAGCGGACAGTGCCATTCTAGTGCGGAGTGTTTGTTTGGTCGTTTCACTGTCTTGAGCTATGATGGCGATTAACTGTGATTTTGCAAGAGCTTTGGATATTATAGACTTTCCGTGAATTTTATACTATTTAATATTATATATATATATATATATATATATATTCATATAAAAATTTTAACAGTATTAGTCTTAAATTTTAAATTCACCTATTGTGTTTACAAAAGATCTTAATTCGATGAACTTTGCTAACTGAATTGAGAGTTTAATGGGTCATTTCAACTATTAAGTTATCCGTGGCATTTTAACGCTAATGAAAGTTTAAGGTTATTTTGCCTCTGGTGAATCATTATACTAGAGTTTGTTTTTGTGATCGAGTGTATTTTCTGACGGTTTATGCACTTAAATGACATCAAATTCCCTCTCTAAAGATGTTCCTGAGGATTTTCAGGCGGTTCTCGCAAATAGAGAGTGAAAGATCAGTTGGTACGACGAGAAAAGACAGCAATTAAAGAGAACATTAACTTCCCTCTGTGAAGGTGATCTGCTATGGAAAAGCGGGGGCACAGTATACATATATTTTAGAGCAATGGCTTCTTGTGTCAATGTTTCGTTATCATTACTATTGGGGGGTTCTGATGACTTAAATGAAGCTCTTGCTTGAATGAGAGCATAGAATTGTTCATTTAGAGCAATCCCTTTCTCACAACCGATGCCATTTTATGGGGCCTGCCGGAGACGGACAATTTCTTCGAGACTTGTAGTTCACATCTTCAAGCACTCTTCAGAACTTGTCTGATTCAGACTTTAGAGAGAAGATCGATGTCTTTTTGCACGATTAATGTGTTTGCAGGTGATGAAAGCTAATTATTCAATTGGTGAGTGGAACTCTGTTTGATCATTATATCCCAATCTCAATCATGAAAACATGCTTAGAAGCTAACTAAGATGGTGGAGAGAGAGAGAGGATGTCCTTTCCAGCTTGTGCCTTGTGTTGTTTGGGTATCCTTTGTGTCTGGTTTTATGCGTAGTGGATATTTTGGAATCTATTTTATCAATTATTTTTCTATATATTTGAAAGAGAAGCATGTGATGTGAGAGAGTAGTATGTGAGCTTAACTACTCACCCACTTGTTAAAAATAGAAATACGGGGATGTCTCTCGCGTCACGATTACTTTAAACAAATATTTCGCCAACAGTTCTTCATCTGTCTTTGCGGAATAAAAGACTGGTTTTTTTTTTTTCTCGGGATAATTTGGTTATGATATTCAAATCATCAACAATCAGATTATCATTCGAGAGAGTAAATTAGAGCTTAGTCTAGATGAATATTTTAATAGCTTATCAAACAGATGAATATTTTAATAGAGAAAAGAGACGAACCAACAAAATTTAGACAGCTCCCCATAGAGGTCCAATTTCTCGAAGTGCCATTTCTTTATTTCAGGGAAGATATTTTAAATGGCAGCACGTTTTGATCACTTATGATATTCACTTGTCGTTGAGTGTTAAAATTTTGGAGAGATTAAAATTTTAAGGTATTAGATTTGGTGAAAAAGTGAAGAGAGATAATTTTTAATATTTATTATAATAAAAAATAATTATGCAATGAAGATAGAAATATCATATTATAATTTGTTATTATGTTAAAATTTTGAGAAGGTTAACAAATTTAGCCTATGTTCTTCGGGCAAAAGGATAGAAAGAAAGTTGGGAGGAGAAAAGAATGTTTTGCTTTGTGTCCAAGGGATTTAATCGGGAGGCATGAATTGAATTCTAGCCCAAATCACCCTTTAGTAGTTAAGCTTGATCATGAACTTGTGGGCCCCGTGTAGGACGAATTGGTTCTCTCACTTATACCCTACCAAGCAAGACAATTAGTCTCGCTAAACCTAGTGTCATTAGCTGTATCAATTCTCTCTCCTTTGCCTTGCGCTCTGTTACCTTTTCATCAGCCTTTGAGCTTTTCATCTTTTCTGTGGACATGTCCAATCTGCCTGCAGGGCACAGAGATCATGGGGAGTTCCTCATTTATGATCTCTTTTCCCTATCTTCTAAAAATTAGGGCTTTTTTTGGATGCTTGCACCGTGGCGTGAATGCTGAATCCATTTACCAGTTGCTCAGCGTGGTTCTTGACTCGCCAGAAAAGGTGAATTCTGCCCCCCATCGAGCGTGATAAAAACTAAACCCAACCAGAAATTGCACGACGCTCGCACTTGCTTGCTGGGAAACCACTTTAACCAAATCTGCCAGTCAACCTTTCTGGTTTCTTGTTCCTCTCTCAAAAGTGGGTGCCAGCGCCTGTCTCACTATGTCGACCCCAATAAGGCAATACTCACCATTAAGACAAAAGCTAAAGCATGAGGTTAGTTAGAATCTGGTACAACGGAAGTAGCGTCTGTATTTCCACGAGCATAGAGAATAATTCAACTCATTCAAAAGGACGATATTAAAGTCTGGCATAAGCAAAGTAGAGTTTAGTAAAAACTTTTTAACGCCAGCAACAACAAACTGCTAATTAAAATTCAAGAGCCAGGAATGGTGGGAGCTGTCATAACACTGACTTAAAAGACAAGTCTATCTATGAACCGTTTCAAAGACCGACATCAATACATGTACTTGAACAGATTCCTGCCTTGTAAGCATGTCCTGGAATTGACCTCTCAAGTGGAGAACATCTCAACTCTCAAGCATGGTCCAACTTCAGCAAGACCTTTATGCCCCAGCTACTTCAACCATTTCCTGTTCCACTGTACTCGGCATAACTGGATAGTACTTATAATGAAGTTCTCCGACATCATCACCAGAGAGTTTCTTCCATCCATCGGGTCCCACGTAGTAAACTGATACAAAAACAAGTTCCAATTATATTACAATCATTAGCACGTGGTGTACCCAGAGAGGACAGAGAGAGAGAGTACCGCTAGCAACTCCACCACTGGCTCCATCACGGAATGTTGCATGATAGATAGCCCTTCTAGCCAACTCTGCAGCTTCTTCAATTGACATATCATACCGGTAGCTGGTTTAAGTGCCACATAAACAACAGAAAATTAAATACAAGAACACATAAAACTCAAAAACAAATATGTCATAAAATGCAAGATATTGAACAATAAAAAAGACAATCGATTATCTTGTCAAAGAAAAATAAAACAAAAGCAGGGCTTCATTTAACCCAAAGACGCATGGAAGAAGGAGAAGGGTAAAGCATCTTCCACTGGAAGTCGTACAAGCTTTGCATATTCAGAAACTTGGGCCAAAAATATGAAGGCTGGCCTGTTAAGCCAAGTTTGTGGACGGTTACGTCCATTGTATACAACATTTTCAGGCATATTCCTAGGAAACCACTTTACATAGGCTGCGCAGATTGATCAAATGCAGCATTGCCAATAAGTAAATACCTACATTAGTGCTGCAATTACAGCTTTTTCTAGGAGGTCCTTAGCCCACAAGCACATCTACTATACATGGATAGACTCTTGGTAAGAAGCAATTTATTGCTCATTATGTGATGTTTCAAGGTAGATAATTCAACCCATTCCTAATCATTTTTCACAGTATGCCACAATTTTATATCCTTCAACAAACTCGAACCATATACTATGAGATTCATTTTCCACAAAAACAATGATTCCATTAACAGTAGGTAGTAGACTGTGTCAGAATAATTGGGGAAAGGGCACACACCCATTATCCAGCACACCATAAGCATAGGGTGAACCAGATCCAACTGAAAATCGTGCTCCTTTGAGTCTTCCTCCTTCACTGTCCACATAATACAGCCCAGGACCCTACAACAAATTAAAACATATTACAAAGACACATTAAAAAGTAAAACATTGTACAAAACATGACAAAAACATTCCTATGTTGTTACCGTTTCATCCCATCCAGCAATCATGGTCCCCACAGAGAGACCCATTCCACGGTAAGAGTATAGGATGTTTGCCAGCAGCTTTGATGCCCCCGTAACCGAAATTCTGCGCTTGTTCGCCAATTCATGTAGGCGGCACTAAATTATGCAAAGCAACCATTTAGTGACATGATGAAAGATGCATGTTAGGAAGAAAAAAAAAAGTTCAACCAAACCCTGACTATCAGCCACTATATTGCAGGAAAACCAACTATCAGCCAGTAAATGAACATTCATATGAGTTCTGGTGTACCGTATAGCATTAACCCTGACTTACAAAAGAACCTGTTTAATATGTGGGAGTTTAACCGACAAGATCAGCACCAGAAAGCAGACAGGACAGAGCTAACAATGCTGTCCTATAATAACATAACCCACTTAAAATAAAGTTCAGATAACATCCCTGCGAGAAAGTAATATAAATGGCCAAAAACCCACATAAACATATTACCTTAATGCCCAGATTTCTGTGCCAAAACTGACAGTCAGCAGCACCTCCAGCCATAGTGCCAAGCATGTAAGGATTAATTTCAATGATTTTCTTCACAGACTGGGATGCTGATAAGATTAGGAAGGAAAGAGAAAATTCAACATGCTTTTCATACCCAAAGACAACACAAACAAACACTACGATTAATGCTACTTGCAAGGAATAATTGGTCAAGTATGTGGGACAGAAACAGTTAGAGGCTATGCTACTTAACTTAATGAAGAACTATGCTTAAAACCAAGCACAAGTGCCAGCAAATTTTTATTTTTTTTGGTCTAGGTAAACACATAGAATGATCCTCAAGAAGTCCAGTTTATCCACAGAAAGTGATGAACAAAACCCGCATCCATAACCTAAAACTATTTGCAGGTTAGACGAACAAAGAACAAGATAACATACAGATATAGCCTCCCATGCTAGCTCGAGAATCAGCAGCAACCATGACACCCTCCTTGAATATGAAGGCAAGCGTGGTTGTTCCCTTTGCTGGCTTCACCATCTGTATAGCCTCTTTCTGAAAGCCATCAAACTGAAACAGAAGTGGAAAAGGAAAACATCAACTAGTATTCAGCCTATACGACTCTTCTATAATGTGATTTGGAAATATGAGGAATGAAACAAAAACACCATTACTACTCACGTCTGTTGTAACAGGAACCTCAAAGGACGGGGCAGCAGCAAACCCATCAATAAGCTCATTGCTTGACCCGAAGGATGGTGCAGTTGATTCAAGACCACTAGTATCAAGCTTCATTTTTGAATTTACTGCGAAAGATTTGAGTTCGAATCCAACAATCAGCCCAAGCAAGACTAATCTGAGATTTGAGTTACAAATATATAATTGCAAAAACACCGAAGGATCTATTGAATCATACACATGTAACGAGAAAATGACAATACACGTAAAATC
Source organism: Myrica gale (assembly GCA_963930655.1). Lineage (NCBI taxonomy): Eukaryota > Viridiplantae > Streptophyta > Magnoliopsida > Fagales > Myricaceae > Myrica > Myrica gale. Next base: position 5,338,438 of record OZ005606.1, on the reverse strand, counting down.
ACAGCTTGAGCTAGTTCCAGAGCATTCGAAGACAAACCGTAAAAAGACCTTTCCAGCAAGAGGTCAAAGCAAACTTTGCCCTAATACAAAGACGGTGAATTTTATGTTTTGTGTTTTTCTGCTTCCAGAAAATAGTGTGAAAATAAGACTTACGGTTAATGGAATCTGTGAATAAACAATTTTATTTTCGAAGACCCAGAAACTAAATCAGTTATGATTGACAACCCCCCCACCTCCAAAACAAACAAAAAAGAAAAGAAAAGGCAAAACAAAATCCTAAGGCTCAAGACATGACTTTCTTTCTTGCATTCTCCCCACAACCAAATAGAGACCACAAATTGTATGTCGCAATAAAAAGATGGGGAGGGGAGGGAAATTCATAAACCCTAGAGTAAAATCCGATACAAATTTGCATTGTCTTTACAAAGTTACTAAGAAATCGCCGACCACTGGGAAGAGAGATCATGTGAAATTACCTTTATGATACAAGGCAACAGAAACGAAAGCGAAGACGAACGATGATGCAGAAGGATCGAGTGCGAGACTGCAGACAATTAAAATGGAGGGAATGCTTCGGAGCACACTATCAAATCGTACAAAGTACTGCAGTGCGGTATGGGTTTCTTGTGCATCAGGTTAAGGTTGACGACTGGGAAAACATGGGCCGGGCCTTGGATTAGTATATGCGAAAAGTTCTCATGCTAAACAGTGATGTAGGGCTGAATATGGACTGTTATTAGGCTTGCTGGCCTTTTTGAGGAGTACGTGTTCAAGAAAAAGACTTTTACAGGGGTTTTTGGGCCTTACGTAGGCCAATTTTTATAGCTGTTCATGAGTTTTGTAAAGGCAGGATGTGCTCTGAATTTTGCCCGCTACACAACAGAAGATGAGCCTTCCCACTCAGAAAACAGAGTGGGTATTTTCGACTGTCAGAAATGGAGTAGATGGAACCGTAGGGAATGGAGCTCGCGAGGGGAAAAAATAGATCAAGAAAACCTAAGGTGAAAATGACCAAAAATCAACGGAATCACAAAAGGATTTGCTGGCTATGGGGTTCGAACCCATGCGCACTTATGTGCAGAAGATCTTAAGTCTTCCCCCTTAACCTCTCGGGCAAACCAGCTTCGATGAGATACAGTGACCTAACAGTTTAATATAATTTAAAGTAATTTTCTATTTTCGTGGGTCAAGCAGTTTTGGCAATTAATGACGTATGCGTCCCCGCAGTAGCTGTTACCTTGTAATAAAGGACACATCCCATCCAACTTTTCCAGTCCAGCCATGGCATGCAGATTATAAGTTTTCATGCAAAGAACGTGGACACTAGTAACACCTGATGATCACGTGAAACCCATGACCCCTCCCCGAAGGATTAGGATATCAATTTACTTTCGTGAATTGTGTAACCAATAGGAAATGATATATAAAATAGGTGAATCTTACTTTATATAATATTATTTAAGTAAAATTTTAGATAATATAAATTTTACATAAAGTCCACGTGTGATTTATTGTATTTATCTCTATTCAAATTATACCATATAATTTAGACAACAAAATTACAGAAAATCTTGATTCCCAATACTTCAATTATACACACAAACAATGATGAAGCTACAGGGGCTAGGGGTCATGCCTCCCCCACCCAAAATTTTGTAATTTTTTTAATATAAAGGCAAAATTAGTATTAGTCTTTGTAATGCCCCAACAAATTTTTGGAGAAAAAAATGTGAGAGGAAATATCTACTTTATAAGTGAGCATCCACATTTTTAAAATAAAAAAATACCAAAAGTGTGTATGTTTTACTTTTCTTCCTCTCTCCCTCTTTTATAAAATTCATCTTTCCTTTCTCTCTCACTTCCTTCGCGTCTCTCACGATTTATACTCTTATTGTCCACTTTTCCCTAAGTGGCCTCTTTTTTGTTCTCCCTCTCCCACTATTTTACCTTATATACAAAAAATAATAGAATTCATACTCAACTCTTGAAATACAATAAACTTTTTGTTTTGCACACAACAAAAATTCTAAATGCTATTACAATCAATTATTATTGTCTAGGTAACGTATTATTGCTCTGTTATTTGTGCATGTCTATATTATTCTGGCTAGATTTTAACATTGTTTTGTGTCTTTGTCACTATTTATGAATCATTTATTCGGAAGATTTTAAACTTTTGATTGCATTTGACAATCACGAAGTTTTGGTACTGATACAATAATTGATTATTTTTACTTGTGGAAGGAACGTCCAGTTCAATTAGCATAATTGATGAAAATTTGAATTTTACAATTAAGTTAGAGTTTATAATTTTTTAAAAAAGTTTTAGAGTATATTGTTACACTTTGACTATGCTTGTAATTTTGATTATAATAACAAATTAAAGGCCTTTAAATTAGTCAAGGTACATGTAAGCTAGCCCAGACTCCTGGTTAGAAAAAAATCAAGAAAAAATTATATTTAGTCTCCCTAAGGGCAAATCTTGGCCTCGTCACGACACACAAGTTGGTCCTGCCTATAATTCTATTTTAGTTGGTACCACGATCAGATGATCAGGCTAGGATACCAAAAATACGCTACCAAAAATTAGTACGGGTGATCAATATCGATCTTACAATATTAATACCAACAAGGTTGTGTATACATTCAGGGTCGGCTCAACCCTTAGGCAACTTAGGCAGTTGCCTAAGGCCCCACTTTGAGCAAGAGGCCTCATAACTTAAAAAGAAAAAGAAAATAAAAGGCCCTTAAATACATGATGAACAAATAAATTAAAAACAAATGAGATTTAGGCCCACTTCATTAGTAATTTTATATCTGAAAAATTATTTTTAAATAAAAATTATATAAAAAGACCTAATTTTTAGTATGGCCTCAGGACTCATTTTTTATTGAGCCGGTCCTGTATACATTTGCTGTAAGTTATTTCCATCGGGCAATCCTTAGTCATCTCATAGCAGCTGGTTCGAGCGCTTTGCACGAAAAGGTTTAATTGAGGGATGACAAGTGACAACGCCCCCTAACCCTTTTGTCCTGTACATGATATAATAGCTAGTCCGGACATGAACATTCACGGAAGAACCAACGACCACTGTCTTCGAAATTAAAGTGAACATGGTCAACGCAGGATTGGTTCTAGATAGACCCCCACCTAATCATGCTGTTTTCTAGAAATATATTTGTGGGATGTAATTGAAAGGTGGTCGTGATGATTCACATTCTTCGTTAGTGCATAATTAACCTAATTAGTAGCACCTAATAGTGAACGGCCGGAGTTCAAATTCATCAGAAGATAATAATGGCATGTACTAGCTTTACATGATGATGTTTTGAACAACTTTTGAGCAATATCAAACGAATCAAATTTTGTGGATGTTGTTGAGTGTGCTTCTTGAAATTCTTATTAACAGAAATATATAGAGAAGAAATTTTTGTGCCTTTCAATACATATATTTGTTTATTCATGAGCATAATCATTAATACGTTATAGATTTTTTAAAAAATGACAACGGAAATTTCGATCTACGTTTGTTTTGTTCTCAACAAATTTTCAAAACTATTTTTTTTATTAATTTCAATACATTTTTATCAATTCTAATAATTGTTTACACTTTCCAACAACTTTTAACAATTTTTTTACAAATTCCAACAACTTTTAACAAATATTTCATCAATGTCAAGAGAATCTACACTAACTCAAAAAAAATCAAACAAAGTAAATATTTCCAAAACAAAACCAAACATATGTTTGGTTTAGATTTAAAAACAGTTTTTTGTGTTTGTTTTATTTTTTGAAGTAGTGTAGATTTTTTTAGAATTGGTGAAAAGAGTGTTAAAAATTGTTGAAAATTGTAAAAAGTTATTGAGATTAGTGAAAAGGTATTGAAATTGATGAAAAAAATGATTATTAATTTTTTTTGAAAAACCATCCAAACATCTTATGTGTCGACAAATAAATTTTTTTCTCTATTCGCCTTTCCTTCGAGCTCCATTGCGTCGACACCTCTCTCTCATTTACTCCTTCGGGTTTTGGTCCACATTTTTCAGATCTTCTCTCACAACGTTGCTTTGGATTTGTTGCGAATTGAAGTCTTAGATTAATTTTTATTTTGACTTGTATTTTATTGTGATTTGAATTTGATTTGTGTTGATTTTATCGTTTTGATTTAACTTGTTGAATTTGTTGGTGCTTTGTGGTGATGCGGCTTGTACTTTTGATTTGACTTGTTGAATTTTGTCGTGAATCTCTCCTCCATTGTCCTTTTATTTTGTTGGATTTTTGTTTTCAATTTGGGAGTAATCGCCAAAGCTGAAAATCAGTTGTCGTTCTAGAAAAAAAAAAATCAGTTGTCGCTGGCGGGTGTTCTTGAGTATGTTCGGTAGGTTAGTTTTTTTAGAATTTTTTGTGTTTTGAAAATTTTTACGTAATGTTAATTTTATTGGTATGTGTGCGGTAGTTATTTTTAGGTGATGTTAAAAAACATATTCAGTTTGTGTATTCTCAGGATTCAAAAAATCCTGAGAAGACAATGAAACCGAACAGATCCCTTGTGTCCATTTTTGGTGTAACCGCCGATAACATGGTGGATCCGGTTGGGTAAAGAACTATCACCGCTGCTACCGCCATTATATATTCACGACTTTAGAAGGTGTTCGGTTGAGTTGTGTTTTGAGAATTTTTTGTGTTTTGAGAATATTTAAGTGATGTTAACTTTATTGATATGCGTGTTGTAGTTATTTTTATGCAGTGTTAAAAATGATGTTTGATTGTAGAATTTTTTGTGTTGTGAAAATTTTAAAAAATCCTGAGAATACTGATTAAACGAACAGACCTTAGTAATAGCATAGACTAATTCATCTACAGCTCAGGCCACTTGAAACAACTTATATTGCAAGGAATCCGAACTCGAGGAGAGGGAGTAGCGTGGGAAGAAATACTAATAACCTGCATAAAAATCGACCAGTTTGCCTTATATTGGCCGCGGGTTGCGTGCAATTTAAAACTTTCACCGGTACATGTTGCTGTTCTTTTTACCCCCGAGTTACAGGAAGCCAGATGGTGTCTCTGGAATCGTCGACCTTGAAAGACACCCATCTCCCAAAGGATGTAATTGCAGCAAGGCAACCCTCTTCTCTATGGTCACATATTCGACACATGCAGTGGATGGACCTTGTCGAAACATCACCCATGTTCAAGAGAGGTTGATGTACCTAAAACGGGGGAAAAACACAAACATTCATCTTTTGAAAGATATATTAGGTTGTGTTTGCGTAAAAAATTTTACAAAATTTTTCACTTTTTCACTACAAAAAAGTGAAAAAGATTACCTCTCTTCACTTTTTCACTAAATTCAATACCATTACTAAACCTAATACAAAAAATTTTACAAGACAAAACCACCTTAATTTGGTCAAAGGTTGAGGAAATTCATGTACTTTTTTTTCAAGTAATTTGAAGAAAGGGGCTGAGGGATTAGACCTCAAATCAGACCCTCTCACATAAAGGAGACGACAACTAAGATACAAGCTCGCCGACGGAAAAATCAATGTACTCAATTGCATGTTTTGGACGCAAAAATCCCAAATCCGATTTTGACGCGAAGACGTGACGCTTTTTTTTTCCCTAGTGTTCCCTGTGACCGATCGTACGGTTTCGGCTTTCGGGCACATGATTCTCTTTGGATTCTTGGGCCACGCCACATCTCAAGGACCCATCCGCCCCAACACTTCCTCCGAAGACGATGATGGGATAGCATATACGGTGGACATTTCTTTTACACTTCCATTTCTCTGTTTCTTTTTCTATTGTAATCCTTTTTTTTCCTCTGATATTCTAATCCATTTACATAAGGACCTGTTCAAAACCATTCATACGACACCTATAGGGTGGTGTTTGGCTGTGCATCCTTCGTATTTGACTTAGTAAAATAATTATAAAATAACCTCTTCTATTTATTAAATCATCTATTTTTATTATAATAAATATAAAAATACACTCAAATCATCTATCTCTTTATTTTTTTACAAATTCCCACACACTAATATTTTTAAACTTCTAAAATTTTAGCATCCAAAACCCCACCAAAATTTTGTTAGCACTAAAAGGCTACTTTTCTTCCCCTCCCTTATTTTCCAATGAAAGAGTGCGCTTAATTCGATTTAACGAGAAAATAAAAATTAAGGTCGAAATTTTATTATACGAGCTCATAATTTATAGGTATTTCACTCAACCTAAAAACTGAAATCTATAAATTTAAGTCCAACTATACTATATATTAACCATTTATACTTGTAATCTCTTTCTAATGTAGGATTTAATATGTTAATATTCTCACACGTGCATTTTTTAATACATACATCTCGAATTAACTAGAGAGACCCTGGTTTAAATAAACAGTACTAGAGTGATGTTTGCATTCCAAATATTTGATCGTCTCATAATTTTAATATAATAAAATAATTATGAAATAATTATTTTTTTCTGTAAAATCGTATATTTTTATTACAATAAATATAAAAAAATTCACTCGAATTATTTATTTTCATTTTTTTACTAATTTTCATAAATTAAATCCGTTAGAGAACTAAGGTCGTGTTTGAGAAGTAAAATTTTAGGGTCGTTAACAGTTTAGGTATTGGGGTTGATGAAAAAGTAATGAGAGAGAGAAAAAATTGGTAAAAAAATGTATGAAAATTGATGAAAAAATGAGCAAAGAGTGTTTTGTAATGATGATAAAATTTTAGGTGACTAAAATTTTGTTACGCAAACGTAGCTTAAGAAATATAACCTAATTATAATCGCGGATTCCCATATAGCATTATATTTTGTCCAAAAAATCATTTTTTAAAATGTATATATACGTGGAATAATTGGTTAAAGAACCTGCTTTGACGTGGCGAACATAATTTATTTTTAAAATGTAAGGAACACGGACTTTATAAAATGTGATTGTGGGTTCATCAAGGTGGGTCAATTAACCGACCCCACATGCAGACACCAATAATCATTTTGAACAGAATCATATGCAACTGCCGGCAACGTGCAAAATGCAGGGGACTGGGGATGGATAGAGCCAATAGCCACTTCGAAGAGGAAAAAAGCCCGCCTTTCCTACAATCGCCCGTGAAGAAAAAGAATTCGAATGCCCTAACAAACGGAGTCCACGTGTATCGTCCTCGCCTAAGAAGTTCACGGTGTTCATCTGTACCTATAAGCACTGTTTAGAGCTTCGGAGTTGAGAGCGATGCATAACCAAGGAATAAGGGCCACGGCAAACACGCAAAACCAACGCGTGTAAACAAGCTTCCGTACGTACACTTAATTTGTCCCATATTTAGGATTAAGTTTTTTTAAAGCTATTATATGAAGGGTAATTTAAATTATTATCCGTTTCTATGGATAAACTTTCTGATGGTAGGTTTGTTTTGTAAAATTTTAGGTATTGGGTTTAGTGAAAAATGAAGAGATATATTTTTTTATATTTTTTATAGTGAAAAGTAATGATTTGATGAGAGAGATAGAGATTATATTGTAATATTTTATTGTGTTAAAATTTTAGAGGGTGTAAAATTTTATAACACAAACGCTTACAAAATATAAGGAGATTAAGAAAATGAGAAAATGACCCACAAATAATTGTGTGAATTATTAAAAACTCCTATAATCAAGGACGGAATTATAATTAAAAATTAGGAGAATTTTTTCATTAAAATCTGACTTGTAGTGCCAACATACAAAAATATAATAATTATTTAAAATATAACTTGTCGGCTTAAGAAAAATACATTTTAATGCAAAAAAAGGTACACTAGTGAACTTATAAAAACCTTATTCTATTTAAAGGACCTTGTAGCCTTTCTTTTATTTATGCTGGTTCTAAACTCTTAAAGTGAAAGAAATTTGTATAAACATAGCCTACCCATTGCACAAATAAATTATATCTAACAATTTATTAAATTTCTAAGTATTTTTTAAACAACCCACATAGTCTTAAACTTTAAAAAAGAGTATTAAGAATTTGGTCAGGATATCTTTATTAAATGAAAGTGATCCAAAATAACAAGCATTATATGCTTCGGAAGTAATGAAACGTTTTTTTTTCCCGAAACAATTGTGGTTCTTGTTTTCAATGACCAATTATGGGACGACAAGTGCACGAAATATCAAGTAACTAAATTTAGCTTTAATATTTTATTTACTCATTTAGCTCTCCCTAATGATCTACTATATAAGTGTTATTTACCGCAAAGAGAGTCTGGTCTCACGCGGTGAAACCGCGTGCTCGATTCGTTCGGTTCATGAGATAAGAACCTTTTTTTCACCCCTAATTGGGGGCAAATCTACAACGCATCTTTCCGTGAGTTACGGATCTAGGTGGCCACTAGCCATTGCCCCGGTAAAAGTATCTGTTAAAATTGGTGGTGAAAACACGACCACGTGGACTGGGAGGCGAGCCAAACTTTTTTTTTAATTATATAATCGGTCGGAGTTGAGGATTCTTGTTTCCGTACGCCTGCATGGAGACATCCGCTGCCAATGAAATCATGTTAATTCAGGATGACGAAAGTACCCTCGTCGGCTTCCCTAATTACGATACTTTGTATTACTATTAGCGTCAACACTTGAGGCTAAGTAATTGGCTTCCTAAGTTTTTTTTTTAATTGTGCACTTGATATCATATATTTAGAGGATCTACATATAATTAAAGATATTAAAGTACTAACTAAACAAATAATTAGTTAATGCCTTTAATAATTCGCATTAGAATATATACTAAATAAAATAAAACATATTTCTGCTGATAGTTTATTAGGGGTTGTAGTGATCGGTAATTTTACAGGATTTCAGACTAAATCCATCCATCTGACATGACAAATTATGTTATCTAAATAGAAGAATATTTGCTCTGGATTTGGACATTAACCAAACTGCTGAATTCGGACAAAAAAAAAATCAACGTAGGAGGACAATTCTGTCAATTAGGAATATTTATGACAGATCTACTAACCGACAAACGATGAGGTCGGCAATTGTCGGCCGGTGAACCGGGGAGACAATAGCGGAAATAACTCCAAAGTCCAGCTTCCCAGAATCATTTTTCTTATAACACTGTATAAACAATTATCGAATATCTCATTAAAAAGAAGTCCTTCACAGTTTTTTTTTTAAAAAAATTTCCATAAATAACGCATCCGAATATTTGAAAATCTACTTACAGTTTCCAATATTCCTTATCGTTTACGCTCACTCAGAATAGCCGAAAGCCAATCTCCCATTCTCCCTCCCTCCTCTCCCTCTCTCTGTCTCGGAGTCTCTCTCTCTGATTCGAACCCTCCAATACCGATCAACTGTAATGAGATGGAAATTCACGGACCATGGAAACCCTAATATTCTGTTTGTTTCCTGGAACTCTTGTAAGAAGCCTCCTTGGCTTGATTCCGTTTTTTCCGGTGCGTTTCGGTTCCAAACCCTAGCTTCCCTTAGTCTAGCAGCTCACTTCTAGTTTTAGTTTCATCTGAGCTGTGGATTGTTTTATGTAGCTGTTCTTTCTGTCTCTGTTCTTTTCGTTTTTTAATAAATTTGCCTCCGCGTTTTTTTTCTGTTCGGATGTCCATCGCATCACCTAGACAATTCGCGTGTTTATGGTTAGGAGTTGCTTTTTTTGTCCATATACTTTATATAAACGTGGATTGCACTGTTTTTGCTGTTTTGGGAATTGCATTCGTTGATGGTGATTCCTGCATCTCGTCCCAGCTGGAGATCTCTCTTTAGGAAGTGTGCGAATTCCATTTCATTTGGAGTCGGGAGTCTTGGGTATTCGAGAAAAATGTCCAACTAAATTATTTGTTTCTTCTTTCCTTTCCTGCTCCCGTTAGTGTCTCGGCTATTGTTTTTGTCGAGGACATTTTCCTTTCGAATTCCAAATTTTACTTCTTCGACGAAATGTCAAATTCAGGTAGTTTATTTTTCTTCTTATTCCGCTTGAACTGTCATGTCTGGATCCATTGTAGTTTATAGAATGCAATAAAGGAGTAGTACTTCACTATGGTGACGACCCCTCCTCCCTCCTCCCTCTTTCGTTTCAAGTTTCTGTGTTTAAAGCCTAATATTTTAATTTTTCTTTCCCCCTCAAATTGAGTCAAATAGAGTAATTGGTTTAGTTCGGGTGTGCTTTTCACCTCAATTATTGGTTTTTCTGATCTTAAATGGAATGCAAAATTAACATTTTTTCTTCTTCTGCTTTTAAAGCAACCAAACGGTGTAATTGTTACTTTTATTGGCTGGGGATGTATATTGTTGGTTCCAACTTCTCCTATCGAAATTGTTTGGGTGGGGACTTATAAGCATTTAAAGTGGCTGATGCAATGCACTGACTCCCTGCTTTCTTTTCAATCTAATTGGTTCCCATGGGTTTGTTTATTTGACTCTTTCTTTTCGAATATAGATGAACTGAGCTTGTCTTTTCCACGGTGAGCTCCAATAATGGACATCACGGAGGTAGAAGAAAATTTCTTCGCAGCAAGTGATGCCAAGGTATTACTGCAATGTTTGGATTGAATTTAAATTGTTGGTACTTTGGTGAAAAATGTTATCGAGTAACTTGTAATTTTATTTGTATATTTTAACTCAGCATTGATGCACTCCTATCTATATGGGGCTGTTTGACTTCTTTGTCTATGAGGGCTAGATATTTCTGGTTGGCTATATGCATTTGCCTTTTCATTTTGTTATATGGTTTAGGAAATTACAGAACTTTTCCTTTGGGTGCTTTCCATTATTTTCATCTCTGTTAAGCAAGTTAAGACTTGCTGGTTATGGTGATTTTTTTTTTGGAGTTGGGCTCCATATGAAGTCAAGTAGAAGGCATTTCGGAATTCATCTTTACCTGGTGGTAATTGTTCCCTACAATTTTGTGATGGTTCCATCATCCATAGCCAGATAGTAAATCCTACTTTCCTTAAGCAAAGATACCATCAATTTACATGTTTGGTATATAGACTGTTGAAGTTGATACTTTATGTGCAGATCCGTTTATTAGGGTAACTAGCTAACGACATGTTTTCTCATGCAGTTACATGGAGAAATGTGCAAGACACTCTCTAGTATATATTGCAAAGTAATGTCTGTTTTCCCTTCTCTGGAAGCAGCACGACCGAGGAGCAAATCTGGCATTCAGGCATTGTGTTCATTGCATGTAGCACTTGAGAAGACGAAGAATATTCTTCAACACTGCTCAGAATGTAGTAAACTTTACTTGGTATGATTTCCATTTTGCATTTATATTTCTAGAGTGAGACTTTTAAGTTCAAAAGTTTAAATATCCTATGGTCACCTAATTTCCTTTTCTCTGTTCAGTTTATAAGGTAGAACAATAAGTTATCCTAGCTAATTTCCTTTTTCTCTGTTCAGTTTATAAGGTCCTTGTGTCATATGAGAGTTTCATTCTTTGTGTGGGAGGCTTCTCTTGGTAGGAGTTTAACTATCGATAATCTTCGTAGAAGGGGTCTTATCTTGGCTGATTGGTGTTTCTTATGTCGTGGTGCTGGGGAATCTATTAATCATGTTCTGTTGCATTGTCCCTATGCGAGTGGGCTGTGGTCTCATGTGCTTTGTATTCTGAATCTCCCATGGGTTATGCCTGAGACTGTGGAAGATGTGCTGTGGTGTTGGACGAGGAGGCTTAAAAACCCTTTCGCTAAGGCTATTTGGAGATTGATACCCCATTGTATCTGGTGGTGCCTCTGGCGGGAGCGTAATTATAGATGTTTTGAGGATTGTTCTTTGTCTTTGGATAGGTTGAAGGGTGTTTTGTTGTCGTTACTTTTTTGTTGGGTGAACTCGGTGCTTGGTTGCCCTTTTCTAGATTTTGTTGATTTCTTTAGTTTTCTTGCTTGTTTGGAGTAGTGTTGTCGGTATAGTCTTTTGTACTATTTTCACTATTTCTAATGAGATTGGCTTATTCATCAAAAAAAAAAAATTCCTTTTTCTGTTCAATTTATGAGGTAGAGGAATAAGATATCCATTAAGTGATCTTTGACAAGTGATCTGTCCTGCAATGTCGTTGATGTAATTGATCTTCTCATGCAGGCTATAACTGGAGATTCTATTCTTTTGAAGTTTGAAAAGGCAAGATGTGCACTTGAAGATAGTCTCAAGCGTGTTGACGAAATTGTCTCCCAATCAATTGGTTGCCAGGTATTTATTAATCAGTTTCTATAGTCTTTTATGCTTTACAAGCATAATGTCTTCTACTCATGGAATGAGCTATAACTTGATTGAGCTAACTTGATGCAATCTTGGCATTCCTTATGTGTATCAAGATCAGTGAATCTATTTGAAGGTACTAGTAGGTGTTCTGGGAAGCTTTATCTATGTACGTTTGGGATAACCTCTTCCTTTATTCGGTTTTGCTTTCGCTGTGAAAGATATGAACATGCATCTCTATGCATGTGCCATTTTCTCACATTAGGGTCTGCCGGCTGCTCTACAATCTGAGCTATTCCCCATTGTACTAATTGTATTGGTCAAAGTTGACATGAGTTAACCAAACTTGAAGAGAACTAAAATGAAACTTTGATAACCATGTATTCCAGACTTCTAGTGAGTTTAAGCTGGAATTTCACATTTTGAAACCAACATCTAGGAACCTGTGTCGTGTTGCATGTCCATGGGAGGGGATCCAATATAACTTGAACATAAAAGGAGCTCATTATCTAGGCCCTAAATAGTTAGAGGATTTCTTTTTGTATTTTGTGCTTTTGGCTGGTAGGGGTTAACCTGCTTTTCCGGCAAAGAAAGAGGGGAAGAAAATAATGCAACTGTTGCTCTTGATAAAGCTTGTCATAGAAAGGTAAATTTTAGTAAAAAGAGGGAGCATACTACTTTTAAGAAATGGAGGGTCAAAATGTTTCTCTGGAACATTTTGTAAGCTCATTCTGAATGGTTCTGCGTTGCTCACATGATGGACAGTTCTTTAAATTGTTCTGGTGTATCTTTATACTTCCTTTATAGATATTGTGTTGATTGTGACAACATATAGCTCTTTCCCGTGGAGTCATATTTCTATAGATCACCTTTTTATTTTTTATATTATTATTATTATTATTTAATTTTTTATCATATCAGCCACGGTCTTTTGCTGCTATTACTCTAGTTTATACCCAATATTTTTGACACCTTTGTAATTGAACTTCCATTTAGATTCTCGAGATTGTGCGTGAACTTGAGGATACCATGTTCTCACTTGATCCCTTAGAGAAGCAAGTTGGTGATGAAATAATTGCACTGCTCCAGCAGGGGAAAAGATTCAACAACAGTAATGACAATAATGAGCTAGAAAGTTTTCACCAGGCTGCTACTAAACTTGGGATAACCTCATCCAGAGCAGCTCTTACAGAGAGAAGAGCTCTCAAGAAACTCATAGAAAGAGCTCGTAACGAGGAAGACAAGCGGAAGGAATCAATTGTGGCTTATCTTTTACATCTCATGAGAAAGTACTCCAAACTTTTCAGAAGTGAGATCTGCGATGACAATGATTCACAGGGTTCTACACCTTGTTCTCCGACTGTTCAGGGATGTCTTGATGACTGTGGCCCTGGTGGCAATGGTCATGCATTTGAACGGCACCTGTCAAAACTTAGTTCATTTAATTTCAAGCCAAACAATTGGAGATCAGGGCAAATGCCACCTGAGGAATTGAGGTGTCCTATATCGTTGCAGGTTATGTATGATCCGGTTATCATTTCTTCCGGGCAAACATATGAAAGGATCTGCATTGAGAAATGGTTCAGTGATGGGCATAACACTTGTCCAAAGACTAGACAGAAGCTTTCTCATCTCTCATTAACTCCTAATTACTGTGTTAAAGGTCTCATTGCTAGTTGGTGTGAACATAATGGAGTTGCTGTTCCTGATGGCCCCCCCGAGTCTCTTGACCTCAACTATTGGAGGCTCGCATTGTCAGAGTCTGACTCTGCAAATTCGAGATCTTTGGACAGTGTTGGCTCTTGTAAGTTGAAGGGGGTTAAGGTGGTTCCTTTAGAGGAGAGTGGTATCATAGAGGAGGCTGAAGGAAATGAAGCAGAAAGTTTCTCTCCAATGCTAGAAGCGACTGAGCTTGGTGTGTTGGAGAGTTACCAGAGTTTTCTGTCCATCTTGGATCAGGGGGATGATCTAAGGAAAAAGTGCAAGGTGGTGGAGCGAATAAGGTTGTTGCTGAAGGATGATGAGGAGGCTAGGATATTTATGGGGGCCAATGGATTTGTGGAAGCTCTTTTGCGATTTCTAGAGTCAGCTGTGAATGAGGGAAATGCAATGGCTCAAGAAAGTGGAGCCATGGCTCTCTTCAACCTAGCTGTCAACAATAGCAGGTATGTACTCTTGTTCAACGTCACAGGAGTTCGATAATATTGAACATGATTGTTGGTCAATAAAAAAAAGATAGCAAGTTCTATTTATGGAAGTACAACAGAACTAACAGGAGTTATGACAGTATTAAACCATTAAAGGTGGCCCAGCTGGGCTTGAAGAACTAAAACATAATTAAACGACGAAATTGTACTTGTGTTGTAGTATGTGAGCATATTGTCCCCTTAACTGCCTTTTGCGCTCCTTAACGGCAGCTTGGTTGTCAAGGTTAAGTTTTCTCTATTGGTTTTATGGGAATTCCCATGGGGAGGAAAAGTGGATGTAATTTAAAAGCTGGGTTAAAATTTTCATCTGTGCTCATGCACTACATTTTCTAGTGCTTTCAGAATTCCATTTGATGAGATATGCATAAGTAGGTTTGGTAATTTTGGGTCATACTGTTGATGAATTACATTTGCCTGTTCTTTTCCAGTTTCAGTTAAAGTAGGTGTCACATCCTGCCCAATGCGCATAACCCCCCCCCCCCCCCCCAATGCACCCACAAATGTGTGGGATTGAATGTATAAAGCTTTCATCATAGTTGTAGTAGCTTCATGAGAAGGGGCAGCAAATCTTTGAACCTTCATAATGATGATCCAATGACATTAAATTTTTGGTTCTGTTTTAGAATATTTGATGAAACTGCTATGTTTAATCTTATCTTTTCAGAAACAAGGAAATGATGCTAGCGGCAGGAGTAGTTTCATTGCTGGAGGGGATGATTTCCTACTCCAGTTCTCATGGATCTGCCACAGCCCTCTATCTGAATCTGTCCTTTCTTGAAGAAGCCAAACCTATCATTGGCTCAAGTGAGGCAGTCCCTTTCTTAACCCAGGTCCTTCGAGCTAATCCTGAAGCCCAGTGCCAGCTTGACGCCCTCCATGCCCTCTATAATCTCTCTACTGTTCCCCCCAACATTCCAAATCTGCTTTTAGCTGGCATCATTGACGGACTGCAATCCCTTCTTGCAGCCTCTGGTGATCACACATGGGCAGAAAAAGTCATAGCTGTCCTTATAAACCTGGCCTCAAGTCGGTCAGGAAAGGATGAGATGGTATCAGCGCCTGGCCTTATTAGTGGACTAGCATCAATGTTGGACATTGGTGAGCCTATTGAGCAGGAGCAAGCTGCCTCGTGTCTCTTCATGTTGTGCAATGGAAATGAGAAATGTAGTCAAATGGTTCTGCAAGAAGGGGTAATACCTGCACTGGTGTCGATCTCTGTGAATGGGACCTCAAGAGGTAAAGAGAAAGCTCAGAAACTTTTGATGCTGTTTCGGGAGCAGCGACAACGAGAACCACCACCTGTTGATGCATCGCAGCTTGCTGAAAATGGTGATACTCCCGTGCCTGGTTCAGAATCAAAGCCACTCTGTAAAACCATCTCCAGAAGAAAGATGGGGAAAGCACTTAGCTTCTTATGGAAAAACAAGAGCTATTCAGTTTATCAATGTTAGGCTGTTAATGTTGTAAATTTCCCTTGCATCATCTTTTTCATTTCTTCTGTTCTGGTCCCATGGGCATCACTATTTTTTGTTTTCATAGAGAAGAGATGTACAGGCCCCTGTAATTTATGGATTTCTTTTTTGTGTTTTTCAGCGTCTCCCTTCGCGCTTGTCACCCTTTGGTGGGAATACGTGCATTGTGTATCTGAATTCAAGCTTTGGATCCACCATTGGGAAGAAACCGATTGTGCCTGGGTACGAAATTTTGATGTGAAGGGTAAAACGTAGGACTATCCGTGCCAATCAATTTTACAGCGAAGGTCTAAATGCTCTGTCAATTAGTTGTGGCTTGTGCTAGTTCCGTCGTTTGCTTTTATTTCAGTGGACTTTTAATTTTGATGTAGTTGCGGGCGATAAAGCATGTCTGACTACATGGTTTCCGAGTATTTCACATAAAATAGATAGAAGGGTAGCCACTGAATCTCTGGATTCTCGTAAAATAATTTAGGTCCATTACTTGTGTTCTTTCAACCTTGATAGCTGAGGTTCTTTTCCAATTTGTCTATGTTTAAAGGAAACTTGTTTTTGGGTAAGTATGTTTAACGTAAACTTCATCAATACTTTGCACCGAATAATTACCACTTATTTTACAATTTGTATATTAAATACCAAAATTTTTAAACTACCAATATGTCCATGTAGATTAAGATATCATTGTTAATATCAATAAACAAATAAAAGCATGTGGCACAATCTTAATGATTCATTTTTAACAGGAGAGTACAAAATATAAATTCACGGGCAGTACGGGATAAATTATATAGACTTTGGTAGTTTTGGATACAAATTGCATAGTAGTTAGGGGATGCAATTTTTCTTTATGGGTTAATGATCATTTTCGTCCCTACGTTTTGACCATTTTATAAAATTCGTCCTTGAGTTTTCTCATTTATCACACGTAGTCCTTGGGTTTCATGATGTTGTCAAAATGGTTCTTCCTTCCACTTCCATTAGCGAATTGCACAGTCAACTAACGGTCATACACGTAATTACTAATCAGAAAGTGACGTGTAATTTTTTTTTAAAAATGTCACGTCACTTTTATTGCGCTGTAAAATAAAAAAAATACAAAAGAAAAAAATAAATTAAGAATTTTTTCCGTGAAACTAAAAAAAAATAGGGTTGTAGAGCCATTGTTGGAGAAGGGGTGGCCGGTGGCTCAGGAGGAGGGCTCCCCCCTTTGCGGGGTGGCTCCTGGCCACTCTTTCTTTAGGGGAGGAGCGAGCCACCCTTTGCGGGGAGGCCCGTGGCTCAGCAAGCCATCCCTCTCAGGGGGAGCTCTGATATTTGTGGGGTGGCACTCGCGTGTGGGCTCCCCCCTTTGCGGTGTGGTCGAGAGTCACCCTTTCTTCAGGGAGGCTGAGGGGTGACTTGCGTCTCCCTGATTTTGTTGGTGTTTTTTTAATGTTTCACGAAAAAATTATTAATTTTTTTTTATTTTACTGATTTGGCATATAAGGTCGTTAGTTGACTAAACAATTCGCTGATGGAAATGGACGTAAAGACCATTTTGACAACATCATGAAACCCAAGGACTACGTGTGATAAATGAGAAAACTCAAGGACAAATTTTGTAAAGTAATCAAAACCCAGGGACGAAAATGATCATTACCCCTTTCTTTATTGGTATTGGTGATCTGCATTTATACCAATAATAAAGGGCTAATCCGAGTCCACGATTTTAAGAAATAAACGAAAAGAGAGAGCCGGTTGAGCCATGTCAGGCCAGCCGAGAAATAGCTGAGCATGTTAGTGTTGTAAAAAACTGTAGGATTATAGTAGAATTGTGAATATTTATGTAAAATAGTGTTTTATAGGTGTTTGTGTAAAAGATAGAGAGATGATTCGATGTAATTGTTTATAAAAAAAATATTGGAATTAGGTGAAAAAGTATAGAGAAAATTTGTTATAATTTTTTTTTAAAAATGTATTGAAGTTTGTGTAAAAAGTTTTGTAGATTATGTTAAATGTATTGATATTTTTATTTGAATTTTTAAAACGTTAGATAATAGTTTTATGAATAAATTTAAAGACGAATCTTTGTACCGAATCTTTCCCCATCTAATGCCCGTCCCACCACAGCAGCCGCACAGGAGTAAAGCATCATATGCGTTTCGCTCAGAAGATTCCGAAATTGTTTAGCTCCGAAAACCGGCTCATATCCTTTTATTGCATATTCGAGTCCCACATGGAGGCGGCTGACGGGCATATGATGCAGACCCTGGGTTATAATCCTGAGCTAAGTCCTACGTTTTCGCATACTTACCTGTACGGGGTCAATGGGTGATCATGTAGACTCATGGCCTGGGTCAGTGACCTCCATTGCACTCTGGAGGGGTGCTGCCCTAAGGTCTGCCCAAAGTGGTAGAGCCTACGTCATAATTTGTGGCAGTGGGGGCCTGCGTCCGCGCGGCCCTCATCCAAAACAATGTAACGTTTTAGAGATCATCTGGTTGAAGTTGGCGCCCTCGTTCGCGCGGCCCTAGTCCTTTTAACGTTTCCGCAATCGCTAGGGTCTCCTGAGGGTTTGAGGCTGTGTTAATCAACCCGTGGAACATAAATGGTATGTTTGTTTGCTAAATGCTCGAAATTACATAAATGGTATGTTTGTTTGCTAAATGCTCGAAATTTTAAGAATCTGTACTTTATTTGATGTAGATGATGGAAAATCCAAATTAGGATTTGTGGGATTTTGATCAGCTAATGGGTTTTTATAAACAAAGGGAAGAAAAATATCAGTAGTGCAAGTGCTCTGATTTCAGCCACCCTAATGAGCACTGTTGTTTTGGGGTTTCATTCAATGGATTTAGTAGCCTTTTTTTTTTGGATAGCATTTATAAGGACGTGTTTGCAAATCAAATTTTGGAATGGAAATTTGCAAACATAACTTATTCAAAAATAAAAATGAAATAACTTCAAATAATCTTTTTTCTCCAATCAAATAATCTATTTATATTACAATAAAATAAACAATTCATTCAAAATCATGTATTTATTTTTTTTCCACTAATTTTCATAAAGTATTACTTTTCATTATTTTCTCTCAAAATTCAATAAAATTATAATCCACTTCAACTTTTACATAATTTTCATATAATTTTAGTTTACCAACATGCGCATGCAGCAGCACGTCTTCTTCTTCTTCTTCTTTTTTCCCCCTAAATGCACGCAGTAGCATGTCATTTACTAACAACATACCAACAAGACAGGTTGGGGTGCAGAGGGTCCGTGTGTAGTGGGGCCCAGCTGCAAGTTTATCCCACATTGAGAACGAGCAAGAAGGACGACAGTTAGGCCCTCTCATATAATGGAAAAGGATCGACGTTAGAACATACTTACCTGGACGGGGTCAATGGGTGATCTTGAAGGCCCATGGCCTAGGTCAGTGACCTCCATTGCACTGAGGAGGGGTGCTGGCCTAAGGTCTGTCCAACGTGGCAGAGCCTACGTCATAATTTGTGATAGTGGGGGCCTGCGTCCGCGCGGCCCCCGTTACAATTCAGTCTAAAGGTTTTTTTGGGTTTAATCTTGTCTAAAGTTGTATGTTTGTGCATTACAGCCTAAGTGTTGTTCATCTCGACAGTTTTTCTGCACGTTTTATGATTGAGAATTTCTCTGACCTCTTTGGTTTCGCAAAATTGCAGGTTAGTATAAGTTGCTTCAGTTCTGCTTGCAAGGAAAAAGGTATTGGATTAAATAACGTTATGTCTTGTGCTTATCAAAGAAATTGCTTCTCGGATTTGAATTTTAGATGCTTGATTCTTAATTACGGGTTTGATAAGGTTGTTCTCTTATCGTTGCTGGGTAGAAACAACATAAATTGACATTAGGTGATGTTGTTAACTCTTCTCTCAGAATACTGACGAATTTTATTTCACGAGGGAACGTCCCTCATCCCTTGAGAATAATCAATATGGATGCGAGATACATGGCCAACTAGATTTCACTTATATTATGAAAGCCAATCATTTTATTCATTATAATGCTAGTATGTTCCAATTTAAGTTTAAATCAGGTGGACTTTTCATATACCGAACTTTCGTTGCTTGCTCTTACCTCCTCTTTTCCTCAACTTCTTCTTACCCACTTCCTTCATTTTTGGGCTTTTCTCCTCATCTTCTTTGACTTTTTCTTCTTCGATGTTGGATTCTTCAGTATTTTTCACCTGCTTCTTTTGTTCAAGGAATGCAACCAGTCTCGGGAGTAAAACATCAGGGTCTTCATTTTTCATCAGCTCTTCTGCAACCTCTGCTGGAGTGACCTCTACCTCTTCTATGAGTCCTTCAATTTCAGTGAACAGGCAATGGCTTTGAATGCTTAGGTAGTTGGAAGCAAGAATCTTGAACCCACTCGGAGTGCAATACGACATGTGGATATGCATGTCCATGCGTCCTGGTCTTAACAATGCAGGGTCTAGTTTGTCTTTGTGGTTAGTTGTGAACACAATTATTCTCTCATCTCCACAGCTTGACCACAGCCCATCAATAAAATTTAGCAACCCAGAGAGTGTTAGCTGTCAATTAGAGAGAAAAATTTATTAAAATAGTAGATCTTGCATGCTTTGTTGGGCTAATCATCTCAGCTTTTAACGACCAAACTGAAAAACAGCGTCAAAACAGGGTATTTTAAAATGAAAAAGAGCAGTCCTGGGCCTCTAAGCCTTCAAGTGTTGCAAAATCACATGTGAGTGCAACAAGGAGGCCTTAGGATCAATGAACTCACCTGGCTTTCAGTGTGATCGAATCCTCCATGGCGTCGGTCCTGCAGCTCAATGCTACAATCAATATCCTCAATTACAAGAATAGATTTATTTGCAGTAGAGACTAACAGTCTCCTGAGCTCTGAATTGCTATGTAGACTTGCAAGCTCCATATCATAGATGTCAAACTTCAGGTAATTAGCCATGGCGGCTATCAAGCTTGACTTGCCTGTGCCCGGAGGGCCATAGAGCAGGTACCCACGTTTCCAAGCCTTCCCCACTCTCCTGTAAAATTCCCTTCTCTTCACGAATCTCTCCAAGTCATCCATCAACTCCTGCTTCAGCTCTGGATCCATTGCCAGTGTGTCAAAAGTGGATGGGTGGTCAAGATGTACTGATCCCCATGGGCCCCCATTGTACTCTCCATTGAAGCTTCCCAGAGAATAGAGTTTCACCACCTTGCTCTCCTCTTTTATGGCCTTTGCTCTGTCTAGTACATATGGTAGGTAACTACTCACTACCTTCTCCTTGTATTTCTTGGTGAATGTGAGCTGAAATGATCTGTGTTCTGAATTTTCTGTCGTACAGGAATAGTTTTCACAATCATAATATGACTTCTGCTTTTCAGTACAAACGAATTCCCATGTCAAATGAATTCCCTCGTATATGTCGTTAATCTTCTCTCCTTTGTTGATGGTGATGGAGAGGTTCTTCTCACGTGGGGCCTTGGAAACTTTAAGCCTTTCGATCGAGGGAGTGACTCTTGTGCTTAAATAGACTTCAGAAGCTTGGTAAATTTCATTCATGGAAAGCCCATTGTATTCATCAATGACGAGAGTCAGTTGAGAAGAGAAATTACCAAAAAGGCCTCCAAGCTTAGAAAATAATTTCTCTCGGAGATGTTGGGGTATGAGCTGGCTGATCATGGTCTGGACCTCATTGATCATAGCCCGGACCAGCATTGCTGATGCAGCGAAGGAGGTATATGTTGATAGAACTGATGTTGTTGACGGCATGCTTGGTAGAGAGAACATGCTTGACTTGAGAGGGAAACTGAAAGGTTTAGAATTAAGGAAGCTTGTTTGTAGACTTGCTTGCTTGGCGAGTTACGACTCTGGGTAGATGGCTTTTATAGTAGGAAAATATGGGACTTGGCTTCTATCCGAAGCTTCAGAAATTAGAAAGCTTCCACAAACATTTTCAACCAGACAATAATGACCGGAAAAATAAACAAGCATCGTGTCGCTCCAAAAGCAAAGGATAACAAGGTCAAACTCGTGGTAGGACTGACAACAATCTTCTCAAGCAATCCTTGCAGAGAAAAAGCCACTGGACATCTGAAAAAATTAATTGAAAAAAGGACCTTTGCCTCTGGCCCTTTGCATCACCGTTAATGGGATTTGGGTGGCAGGTTTAAACCCACAATGTGGATTTAGGAAAATATCGGTCATTCATCTCAAATACATGGTTCGGAATTCAACATGCCATTGAAACGGGATTAAATTCCTATGTAATTTTTTGCTCGAATTTTACCATGCAATTTGGGAGAGATGGACACAATAGTGGACCCTATA
Source organism: Myrica gale (assembly GCA_963930655.1). Lineage (NCBI taxonomy): Eukaryota > Viridiplantae > Streptophyta > Magnoliopsida > Fagales > Myricaceae > Myrica > Myrica gale. Next base: position 5,316,254 of record OZ005606.1, on the reverse strand, counting down.
CCATTTAATGTTGGTCATATAAAGTTTCGGGCAACATTGGCCTGACAATAGGGTCCAGCAGTTGTGTATATCTCTCTCCATATTGAACGATGCAATTCAGAAAAATTACAGAGGATCATAATCTATTGAAACATTGTTTGGGATGAAGAAAATGAACAGATCGTACGATCATTGTTTCATGCTATCTCTTTGGGTGAGAAGAAGCAATAATTGGAATTGAGCGAGAGGTTAGCAGTGTTCTGCTATTCTAAAATTAGGGTAGGATGAGCAGCAAGGAGAGAGTTCCTTTATCAGACCTATAGGATTATTGCCTTTTGTGACATCTTTTCTTGGACAACAAAAAGAAATACACGAGACTATGCAAGACAAATTCTGATAGAGAGAGCTCTCTAGATGATCCCTTGGAAAATATTGGACCAAAATGGAATTGGATTGAGAAAATGCGAGACTAATTCTGATAGAGAAAGCTCCCTAGATTACCCTTTGGAAAATATTGGACCAAAATGGAATTGGATTGAGAATATGCTTCTAAAAGAACAAGAAAACAGAACCGTGCAACTCTGTTTTCACTATAAATCTTGGATTTATTGTATTTCTCCACTTTACTGCAAAATACAAGTATCACAATTTGCAAGTATTGACTAACTAGGATACTACAGTGGTAGGTCCATTGGCTCACTTTTCTAACTAGAATATCATCGTGGATATAGTGCAGCTAGCTTGACAGACTTATATAAATAATATTGACCACCAAATCACCCGACCGAGTTTGTGCAGAAAAAGTTGCTCAAAAATCTACAATAAGATAAGATACGCCCTAAAACTTGCCGACTGCCGTGCTTGTATGTTTCTTTGTTTTCATGTCACCGTGTATGAACGGGAGCGTGGCATCGAGCTCCCTTTATCCCCTCTTCCTGGGTTCATCAGCCATCCTGACTCGAACAATTCTAAAATAGGAACATCATCTTTCACAACCCTTTCGTTGCTTTTATCTGCAATTTTTCCCTCTCTTGTAGCAGCTTCTTCCTTGCCAACATAGGTTTGCTCTTTCTTCTCCTTTCGAACTTTCTTTTCCCTCGATTCCTTTTTCGCATTTTCTTTTCTCCCCTTCTCTACTGCCTCCTTGAATGTGCCTTTTGTAGTCTCTCCTTCAGCTTGCTGGGTTTCTGATATGGGAGGTAACTTTGTAGTTTTCTCAGAGTCTACATTGGCTTGGTACTCCGCAAGCTTGTTTGCTTCATCAACAAAGGCTGGTTCATTATTGCGCTCCGGGCAGTTTTTGTCAACCAAAATCTCCTTTTCCCTTGTATTTTTTGATCCCGAGTGAAACAACCAGGAGAGAATCTGAACCAGTGCGCAGTCAAAGCCATCTCGGAGGGCAGTCGCAGGAAATTTGTCCAGACCATCGTCAAAAGTTTCAGGCAAAGTTTCAATAATTTGGACAAGGTAATCAACCTTCTTGAATACGAAATTTGATGGCGGAAAAACTTCTTCGACAACGTTTGCAACTTCTAGGATTTGATCGTCGACAAAGGAGAGGATAGCTAACCATTGATGCAGCATGGCGTACACTAAGGGGCTGATAAGTGAGGCTAATTTGGCGACCCTTCTTGTGGTTGAACTTATCGGTCCATTAAACTCTTGAGCTTTTCCGCAAGCACTATGAGCAATTGCCAAGATTGAAATCCCGCATGTGTACAGTGGACGATGCCGTGAACTCATTCTGGTGGCTGCTTTTGGTTCCTGAGAAATTCAATGCAAGTAACATATGGGGGAAAAAGGAAGACAAACAAAAATCTACTCTCAAACTTGACTGTAAGTATATATTCGATGAACCACAAACCGTAAAAAACAAAAATCAACAAGAAGAAAATACATAATCCTTCTTCTTCTTCTTTTTTCCTGAATAAAGCAATCCAATAGCAAGCATTTGTCATTGCTTTTGGGAATCGGCCTATTTTCTAAAGGGTGAAGAATTCATACCTTTGAGGCAAAAGACGATTGGGAACCAATAATCCTCCACCCCAAAAGAAACTGAGAATAAGGTCGTCTCGATCGTCAACTTAATCGTACATATAAAGAGGATCCCAGAGTCCATTTAGAGGTTGAAAACGAGTAACGGTAGCGGAGGAAAATAACTGCTGGTACAGATTTTTTAGCGGGATAATCTGGTTGACAGTTGATGGAAGTTTTATTGGTTTTTGTTGGTGTCCTGATTCGACGGTGCAAAACACATTGGTCCGTTTGCTCCGCGCTAGGAGTTTTGACACGTGTTACGGCGTATAGGGAGCCCAAACGCTGCCGTTTCATCTTACTACCCGCCATTGTTACGTTTTTTTCCGTCTTTTTTTTATTAAAAGGAATAATTATCGTAGAGCCTTATCAGTCTTTATTGGTTTTCCTTTAGAATTTATGTTTCTGAAAATTTATCCTAATTTAAAATAGGAATAAATACAAAATTTTTTGGTTTGTGCAAAAATAAAATAAATTCTTAAACTTTAAAACTCATTCCCTAATATTTAAAGTCCGTTATGACTTTAGTTCTTCCGGATCCTTAAAAAGTAAATATTTTTAAACTTTAAGGACTAATTTGATGACTTTTAAAATTTAACGATATGCGCAATTCGTAAGGTCCAACTTGGTATTTATTCTTTTAAAATATAAAAATATTAAGATGGTAGAAAAGTAATTAAAAAATAGAAATATACAAAAATATATGAGACCCCATAGGTGGGACTCTCGTAATAGTCTATGAGGTGGTATTGTTTGAAAGTATTCGGAATGCAAATGGACTATTCCCTCCCATGTCAAAGCGAACCCTCTCTATGAGAACAATGGAATTCGATTCTCTGACGGTGGCTTTGGCACCACAACTAGGGAAAAAGTACGGACAAGTGGTACTCCTAACACCCAGGAATGAGAAAAAACAGTCGCATTCACGATTGGCTTCCCAGCGGCCAGCTTCATACCATTTTGTACAAGGACTAATGCTTATTCTTCGGATTGGACATGGTTTTCTCCTTATCATCTTCTCGAATAATGCATAAACCAGAAATTTCGCTTGGTAACGGCCTGGCTCAATTTGGAATGATTCGTATGTTTTGTCTGATCCGTTTTCATGTTCATGTTCTTACGCTAAACTCCCTGGTTAAGAAAGAATAAGGCTAGAGAGAAACAAAAAGAGTTTAAACTACTTAGTGAACAAGTAGTTTATGTGCTTTCCTTCTGAAATGGCTTTGTTTTGATGCTTTTCTTGCAGTTTGTATCTTATTGTCTGATTATGATCCTGTTTTCTGGGTATTGAGTGCTTTTTTTCTTTTGAGGATTGAGAAACTGTGGTGATTAGCATGGATTATGATCTAGGTTTGTCTTTTTCTCTCTGTTTTGGATTTTTTTTCCTTCCTTACTTCCAAGTATCAATGCAAATGTGTTTGGGATTGATGGTTCTCCTTTTTGTTACAGAGAGAGGTTCTTTTTGTGACTTTGAAATTCATGAGAGTATTGGGAGTTGCATATTCCTTTTATTATTATTATTATGTGCTTTTGAGCACTCATTCATATTACTGGGGGACAGGTTGGACATGGAAACCTCTAGCTTCTTAATGAATCAAACTCTCTTTTTGATTGGCTGCCCCACCCAATCGCTATACTTCGACTACCTTTTCTCCTTGTTTCATTTGATGCTGGAACAAATGGTGCATGCAAGGATAGAAATTAGAAGTTTGGATTGAATAGTTAGTTTTTAAGTTTTAGCCGGAGATTTTGACCTCAGGATATCAATGTTCACAGAGAAAGAACTTTTCCAATAATCTAATAACTAATTCTAGTCTTTATTGACATGCCAAGAACATGATGGCCGATGTGGAAATCACGGAAAAGAAATGGAACTGAGACAACGAGGAGTTCAGTTGCAAACATAAAAATTCATGGTTTCATTTGTAATTTATTTTGTGGGAAGTCATATATACTATTTCAAGGAAATGAAGATCGCGAAAAAAGGTGTACTGTTTCATCCCCAAATTCATTGATGGCTTGGAATCAATCTGTTTGTGGCGCGAAAGTTTAGCGATCTAGTTTATGTTAATTTTAGTGCCAGCATATATGCCACCAGTATGCAGTTTGATTGAGTGCAGATTTTGACTAGCTACCTCTGCATTTTGCTGCTTGACTTAAGCAAATATTAACTTGCTATATGTTTGGTGGTAAAGGCATTCCTGGAGATGGAAGATGTTTGTTCCGGTCTGTAGTTCATGGTGCTTGCCTAAGAGCAGGGAAGCCTTCTCCAAGCGAGAGCCTTCAGAAAGAACTTGCAGATGTGCTCAGATCTAAAGTACAGAACAAACTTATGTTTACTAATTTCACGAGGAGACTGATGCTTTGTATGCATGTCTCAACTTTGAACTGCCTTTCATTTGCAGTTGAACTGTTTAATTTGGTGTACGAATTAATTTCTAGTTCACATAAAAAAATCAGAAATTCAGTGACTCGTACGGATTACTAGGCATAGTTTTCTAAGGCTACTTCCAAACTGGCTTGGTTAGTTTTGAAGAGAACAAATGTTTACTCCTCTCTTTTTAAATACCCTTGTTGTGTTACTAGCATTGTCTTTCCTGCCTAATCACTCCCTTTGGGTGCATGAGCACCCAAATTTAAGTGCCTTATCATTGTGGTCAACCTTTCTTACAGAGGAAACATTAAATGGTTTGGACAGGTCGCAGATGAATTCATTAAGAGGAGAAAAGACACTGAATGGTAAATTTTCCAGAGAACAATTGGCAAGATTACACTTCTGCTTCATTTTGAATTGCTCCAAAATACTGCAGGGATGTTTTTTTAATGTTTGAGGGTGTCGAAGAGGACTGTCCCGTTCTATGACTTAGTATTGCAATAGGGGATTCGTAAATTATAGATTTCACCAATCCTGATCAGTTCCTGCCTGGCATTGCCATTGAACTGAGCCTCAATACTCATGTATGCAAGTTTTTCTCGTCTTCTACTGACTGGCAGGTTTCTGGAAGGCGATTTTGACACATACGTTGTACAGATGCGACAGCCCCACATTTGGGGAGGAGAGCCGGAGTTGCTTATGGCCTCCCATGTCCTACAGTAAGACATTTTCCTTCTCTCAAGAACTTCTCCTCACTGTTGTTGTTGCTGCTACTTACTAGTTCCAGTGACTCGAGTGTTTAGGAGTTCTTATAGATTACTGTAGAAAGTTGGATTGCCTTCTTGTTATGGATTTTGGCATTACATTATAATATACACTTTCCCCAATTTCTAGGATGCCAATCACTGTTTACATGAAGGATGAAAATTCTGGTAGCCTCAATATTATAGCTGAGTATGGTCTGGAGTATGGCAAGGATAAACCCATCCGTGTCCTTTATCATGGTTATGGACACTATGATGCATTGTGGAATCCAATTGGTGCTGCAGAATCCAAGATGTAAGCCTCTCTTGCCCCCCCCCCCCCCTCCTCCCCCCCCTGCTATTCATAGTTTACAGCAACTGCATGCATCAGAAATGCTTATATGGATTCCACTCTTGACGATTTCTTCCTTGTTTTTAATGCTATTTTGAGCTCACCATTAAAATTCCCTCAGTAGCATGAATTCATATGGTCTTAATGTTCATATCTTGTCTTGACTTGTTATCGTCCAAATCTGCTCTGTTTCACCTGGTTTAATGGGATGTTTGGGTCTAATTAATAACGCGACAATCTGTTGCTTCCGGCTCCAGCATCCGTGTGGATCTGTTTCCGCCCTTTAGGGGCTTCTGTACCAGGTTGTGGTGCGTTCTTTGTTGGCTAGCATAGACTCTGGTATCTGTTGCTACTGAGTCCGGCCACCGCTCCCTTTGCCCTGCAGGGAGCATGTAATGGCTTCAACCATCCTTTTAAGGGTCCCGCCGGCTGTATTTCGCCTGATTGTATTTTGGGTCTTTGGACGATGATCTATAAAAAAAATAACGCGACAATCTGTAAGTGTAGACTGAAAAAGAATTGTCCAGATTGCAGCGATGTCTCTTATGATTTCCTTCTGGTTATTGGTAGGTACAAGAAAAGATAAAGAAGCAATTGCAGGGGGGGCTACAGTCATCTTTGGAATCTGAAGTGTCCTCTGTGGTGCCTGCCACATGTTATAAAATGAATGGCAGTTCTGTTCGATGTCGGCAGTTGATTAATCATTCATCATGGGTGCTGGAGTTGAAATTACCTCCAATGATATCCTAATGTTTTTTCTGCAAATTAAATGCCAAGATCCCATTTCCTGAAGGTATTATGATCGATTTGTCGGGAACAGTAATGCATTCCAATTTCTTCGACGTGGTTCGGAACACGTTATCGAGTTGAAGGGTTTACTAGCCACGGTTACAATGATCCAATAACAATTGGATGCTTATAATTTTTTAATAATTATATTTAATATAAAATTAAATTCATCATTTCACTAAACCAAAATAACAATTTTGTCTAAATTAACGGTTAGGGTACAAAATGTAAACATTTGATAGTTTAGAAACGAAATGAAACAAAATTAATAATTTAGAGTGCAAAATATCAAAGTCCGAATAATCGGGGCGAAAAGTGTTACTTACAATTCATCTTTTAATTTTGTAACATTAATCTACTCATGTTTCAATTTTCAGCAAGATTTACATACTTCCATTAAATTGACCGTTTTAACGAACTGAAGATAGAGAGAACAAATATTTTTGCAAAAAGACTTTCAATGGTTTTGTTAGCTAAGAGCTAAAACATCATCTTTTATTATTATTATTATTATTTAATTGTTTTATCTGCCAATTTAATGGAAGGGTGCAAATCGTTAAAAATCAAAATATGAGACTCAATGTCACAAAATTGACGGACAAGGACGGAAAGTTCAGTACCCATACGTTACTACGGTTGTGTTTGTGTTGAAATATTTTTGGTATTGGGTTTTGTGTTGGTATTGGATTTAGTGAAAGTGAAGATAGGTAATTTTTTATATTTTTTATGGGAGAGAGAGATTATATTGTTGTATTTTATTAGGAGAGAGATAATATTTTGGATAAAATTGTGTGCGCAAACGCACCGTACGTAGGATGCAAAGTATATTTTTTCAATATATATATATTCCTAAGCCAATGGACTAATCTTGAAAAAGCTTATGCGGTACCCTCGCATTTAGCTTTTGCTTCCGGTTCTCCGGGTTCGGGTTCCTGTTGGCCTCCAGTAAACATTTAAGGTTGACTCTCTCTGCAATCTGCATGCTCATCTCTCTAGCATGGGGGTTAAGATATACAAAGATTGTGTAAAACAGAAGATTGCCTATTCTACCAGCCGAAGTATTCTTCTCTATGTGCATACGTGCGTCTGTACGAGAGTTACGAATGAAAGAAACCTGACTATTTGGCGCCGTCTCTCCATACTTCCCGTAAAAGTTGATATCTGACGACCTTTCGACCTCCTCCTTTCTTCGGCGACAAGTTGGGTTTCCCTGAAGCACGAGAAGCCCGGAAGTTATCTACGATAATGGATGTTATGGGTGAATCCAACTCATCGAGCTCGTCGTCACTAGTGTATGATTTTCGAAGCACTGATGGCCCACTCATCGTTGATTGACTTCCGAGCTCTCCTATGGTGCCTGTTAGGGAAACTGCTGGAGGCGGTTGATAGAGGGAAGGAGCAGCGGTGCATGGAAAACTTGTGATACAGTCTTCGTCACCCTCGAGAAGGTCCTAAATCAAGATAGTACAGGGCAGAAACAAGAAATCAATGCTAACGCAGGAGTTCAAAGCAAAATGTTACTGTTAAACTCTTTACCCAATCAGATACAAATTAAGAGGGAAGCAATTGAAACCGACGTAATCTTAGAAGGAATGCAAGATAGAAAGAAAATAGGGGAAGCAAGAATAATTGACTTCTTGAGGAAGGACAAACCTCAGAATCCAGGGCCTCAAGTACACCCTCTGGAATTGGGTCCGGGCAAAACTCATCTGGAACAAAATTGTTTAGAGCCCTTTTGATCAATGGCGCACCAAGTTTGGGGCATACCTACAAGATTGTAGTTTAAAAACGTGAATAGGGTGGTTGGTTCACCAAGAAAATACGTGTACAGAAATGGAAGACAAAAATCAACTGAAAGCATTAAAGTTATAGGATTTGACCTCTTTTCTTATGGACCTATCCGCAAGCATTTCAAGTGGAAGCATCATGAGATCACTCAATGCATTAAGAAGATCAAAAGCCTTGAAGGATGTCTCGCATTCAAGTTTCTTGTCATTATTGAGTTCATTCCCTTCTTCGCAGGCCTCGCTATCATCAATGCCAAATAAATCAGTAAGCCATCTTGACCAGTTCCCTATCTGAAAGCACAAAGAACTTCATCAAGAGTGTGCAGAATTCCTAGTTCCTTCACATGATAGCACGTATTATTTGTTTTTCCTTCATTCTTTTGGAGAAGTCCAGAAGGCAGATTTGAAAATCTTGAACCTAATCGTGAATAAGAAAGTCCATACAAATAGGCAAAATAGAATGCAGTTTAAAGTGACTCCTAATGGAAGTTGAAAGGGAGCAAAATTGGAAGGAGAACTTTTCTTGTAAGTTGTAAGATTCCCCAAAGCATTTATGTCCCATACCATCAATGATAAGGCTGAAAAAATGTTTTCAGAGAGTGGTCATCTTGCATGCTTGAGAAGCAAGGACCAGCAATCCAATAAAGTACTTTACAATTGACAGGTACTCTACAATTACTTTAGCCCTAATTCTGAGATATACAGACAAAACAAGCAAAAGAACAGAGACAAGAACGAGAGAGGTGAGAACGTAATGAAAAAAAGATGATATCAAAGTCGTAAAACTGGACAAGGAAATGAATGTTCTCACAGCATTTTTTAGCTGAGCACCAGATCCAAAGCTTGATTTTCCAGCTGGAATAGGGAGAACCTTCGAATCACTAATGGGATCGGAAACAGGATCTGTTGGCATCTCTTCGGCTGATTCACGAAGAACAGCATTGAACATTGCCACATCTAATCTACTCACCAACTGCTCCATTACCTAGAAACACAATTGAAGAGCACATATTGCTACCAGACTGCATCTCCAAAATTATGCCAAAATCCACAAGCACTTATCCCACACCATTAAGCCCAGTGCCCAGTGTTAAGGCACAATATACCCGTGCTCCGATTACAAAAAAGAAACAGGAAAATATGAAACTGCAAGAAATACACGTAAAACTCTTGATACATCAGAAGGTGTTTGTTATCATATATATGTCATAGGTACGGCACCCATTCTAAACATTCCGCACATGCATGTAGCTTGAGGCACTTCCAGCATTTAACTTTATTAGGCCATATCCCCAGCTCAAGCCCAGAGTAGATTGAGCAAATTATACAAATTTGCATGGTCAGAAGTGCAAAAGGGAAGGTTGGAACAGAGAAAATTTGACTAAACTAGAGTGTTGATGCCATTTAGGCCATGGATTTGCATCGCTGTACAATAAAGCACAAATAGTCATAAGCATGTTTATACCATGACACAACTACAGAGATCACCATGAACATGCACTCCATTCAATTACTTTCTATGGCTAATATGCCTAGTCAAAGAGCATCATACACCAGAATGGGTTCATCAACTTCAGCTTTCTAAGGAACTGTACCTCTCCAAATTTGGTTTCCAACTATGTCATTGTATGATATACATAATTGAAGCTTTCAGTTCAGTTCGCAGAAAAGATGTATCATTAAAAAATCTCATTCTTAAATGGAGGAAGAAGTTTGAATGCAATCACATACCAATCTAGCCAGCACAGGCAAGCAGCCACAGTCATGCCCTCCAGCTCGAAGAGGACAAAGCCTTTCACAGGCATCCTTGAAAGCCCTTAACCAAAGATCTATAGAGAAGTTTCCCTGCTCCTGATCAGCTAAACCATATCTTCGCCCATGGTTTTTCCTCGAGCCTGAGCTCTTAGCAGCAGCAGGTTGCATATGTGGAGTCATAGTCTGAATAAAACCAAACAACAAATGAAATTAGGCATGGAAGGTACATCAAAAATTTCCGTGAGAGAGAACTTAACAAAAGTAGAAGCAGAAAAAAAGAGAGGATTGACCTGCCACCAGACAGACTCGACGATTCGGTTGAAGATCCAAGCTTCAACATTTTCCAACATAGCTATAAAAGTTTGCGGGTCTTGCCAGTCATCAAAGTCTTCCACTGTATTATCTTTCTGTTTCTTGTTAAGAGATGATTCATGCCGCTTCAGGGAAGACCTCTCACCCAAACTGTTCCTACAACCACTATTGATATTTGGTCCAGCAAAAAATTGTAATTTCTCAACAGCCTGGCTGATGATCGCCCTCAACAGAATGGAGTTTGACAACCAGAAGGTCAACCTGTTTAATGAAGGCAAAACATTTACGTAAAAGTCCAACGGATGTACAAAGTTTGGAAGTCCTGTAAGATGGGAGATGATCCCCAAATGTGTCTGTTATTTATTAGAAACATTGTCATGAGGAGTATGTCCTACTAAAATGACAGTGTCTGTCCTCAGCTTCAGCTTATTGTGGCTTCCAGTTTTGACAGTTTCAAAACCACATTGCATTTCTCTATCATTAATTGATCATCATTTGCATTTTCTGACATAACAATGCAACATTATTTGAGCACGCTTTCAAAACTGGGGTTTGTACTTACCTTGGAACATCATTTCCACATGATTTAGCAACAAGAACTAATCCTGAAACAGCAGTTCTAGCTGCACTTGCCCTGTTAGCTGGGGACCTTTCTTTACAGGCATAAAGATAGAACCTAGAAAGGCGCCGAGCTGGAGCATGGACCTTGGTCGCCGAACTCCCATGCTCAGCAACCACTGAATAAAGGGCAACCTCAACAGCAGCAGCTTCCCGCAACTCTTCCTCAAGCATTTCAATTTTAAACACCAACTCAACTTTGCCATCAGACAACCCATTTATTTTAGCTTTACTTTCACTAGTTGAATAACACATGGCACTAGTGGCTTCTGGAGCATTAATGTTGTGTCCCTGTTCCACGAGCTGGCTAGTGCTGAACATCAGACCGCTGTTGGCAGAGTTGAAAGGGTACTGAACGGACTTCACAGGCTTAAGTTTACTAGTTCCACGAACTCTTTCCTGAACTCCAGGTGAATCCCCACCGAGGAAGAGAGCATCATTCCTAAATTTGACTTGCTTTTGGGCAGCATCTTCTGATAATTTGGCAACTAGTTTATCTTCAACATGATATTTCTTCACCTCTATGGTCCCTTGTTCTTGGCTATTTTCTTGCAGCTTCCTTTCCCTTTTCCCTTCCAAAGTCGCTACCTTAAGTCTTTCTGCGCTACCCTTTGCTGAGTCCAAAATTGCAACTTTGCCATCAGAAAAGCCATTTATCATTTCTCTAGTTGAAGAACGCATGATACTAGCGACTTCTGGAGCATTGATGTTGTCTCCCTGCTCCATGAACTGACTAGAGCAGAGCATCAAACTGCTATTAGCAGAGTTGAAAGGGTACTGAACAGATTTCACAGGCTTTAGTTTATTAGTTCCACGACCACTTTCCTGAACTCCAGGTAAATTCCCACCGAGTACAAGAGTATCATTCCTAAATTTGACTGGCTTTTGGGCAGCATCTTCTGATAATTTTCCCACTAGTTTGTCTTCTGCATGATATTTCTTCACCTCTAAAGCCCGTTCTTCTTGTCTATTTTCTTGCAGCTTCCTTTCCTCTTTGTCTTCGAAAATAGCAACGTCAAAACTTTCTGTCCTGCCCTTTGCTGATTCTGAATATCTCTGCAATCAATTATGAAAAACGGTTGTTAAAAGTATCAAAAACTGCATAAGGTGTCTGCTGAGACAAAAGGTTCGTTCGTCCTCGGATTAGTTGATTTGGAATTATATAGCACCACCAGGATTTTTTGGGGGGTAAATGGTAAGTATATTAATCTAAACTAAAGAAAGTTATATAAAGGAATAAACACATTGTATCCACAGCAGGGACAATCCTGATAAATGCAGCTACAAATCACAATCAAGGCATTAGGGAACAATTTGCTGAACTAGCAACATTTGCAAGCTACAAGTCACAGATCTGCCAAAACATAGAAACAGGGTTCAGCCAATCTCCCAGGACCTCCTTATGGTTTCCTTCTCAGTATGTGACAGCTTCCATTTCATCAAGCTGATTTTTTCTCGCAGTGCACAATCTCCTTGTATACATGAATAAACATTCTATTTTTACCATTATGGCTTCTAAAATTCCTCTCCTTCCAGAAAGTATAAACTGAAGCAGCAAGGACCAACTTCTTAATAATATCCAAAGGTTTATCTTTGAGCTGACATGCCCAAGTGATAGTTTCTGACCAGCTACGATTGGCACGTTGAATTCTGCATTTGTCAAGTGAGTAAGAACCCCATACAGTGGGAAAAGGAGGAGGAAAAAAACAAGTGATCCAAATTCTCCTGGTTATCACCACCAGGAATTTCGAATCATATAGAACACAACTTCCTATTCCAATTCAAGTCTGCACCCCCCCTCCCAACATCCAAAAAAAATCAGAGTAGTTAATTTGCGATTGTTTTAAAATGACACAATCCAGGAATTATACAACACCCAGGGAATTTCGAATCACGTAGAACAGAACTTCCTATGCCAGTTCAAGTCTGAGCAGCCAAACGAAGATAATACCATTTAAGGGGGACACCAAGAAAATTTCTCAATGAAACAGAGGAAAGCAATTCATGCAAGATGGGTATAAAATTAGTTTATACATTCTGCAAGAATGATAACAAAATACTGATATCAAACACCTGGCCTTTTTGAGGTAATGGATATCCTCTGGTCTGAAGAGAAGTAATGGCTTGAGATGATTGTGACGATCCATCAGCGTCAGTAAACGATGCAATCTCAAGTTCCTCGTCATTCCCTTCATCAGTCAATTGCGAATGTGATTCGGTTTTGTCCAGAGACACTTCCTTTGACAGGCTGCTATTTGGTGATGAGCCGAAACTCTCTCCATCAAGAGGTTGTATGTTAACATAAATAACAGGTTGGGCCGAGCTCTTAAAACTCCGCTTGTAGTTTACTTGAGCACTTGTGCTCGCGGTTTCCTTGATGATTCCAAAATCCGCAAGATTTATCGCAGCAGAGCCCAAGAGTTGACCTTTCAGTGCCTTATCCTTTCGGGGCTCATACAAGTAAAACTCTAAGATGTTCTTCTGAAAACTTTCGCGGGTTGTGCCTTTTCTGGATGATTCCCTGCATAAAGTTACCCGAAGCCTGAAGGACTGGCCAATTCCAATTCTTCCATCCCCAACATCACAAGCAAAGGACCCCGAATTCTCATCACCATTTTCCCACTGAACCAATACGGACTGACCAGATTTCGAAGACTGTGATTGAGGCCATGGCTTGACCTCCTGAACATGGATATGGTAATCAACCTGAACTGAAACAGTCTTTCGACTCTTTGCTCTTAGCCCAAGTACCATTGTGTTTGGGAGATCCCGGAGTGGCCTGTAGCGGGTAAAGTCAGTCGCAACGCATCTATGATTATGAAACTACAACACAATTAAAGGGTACAATTAAAGAAGATCAGCAAAAGCCATAACACTGGTGGACTTTTCCACCCATTTATCAAAATATAATTTGCATAAATAAAATACTGAATGGAAACAACAGAGAACGTGGGAAGGTCATCAAATATCAAAGTTCTAACAGTCTTGCGTGTACATGACCCACCGCACTCATCCACCCATACGAAATTATATTCTATACGCCGTAAGAGGAGAGGAGCGCCACAAAATGATTAGCTAATGAACAAAATAAAATCAGAGAAACACCAATCATTGTCAAATTCATAGTACACCTCAGAAAGAGAGAAGGAAATCGATGAGAAGAACACGAAAAAAATATTCTGCGTAGATAGTTTCAGTCACAGTCAAACAATGATTTGAACAGGAAATAAAAAATCCGTTGATTAGCAACACATTCAGAGCAATGAATCAAAGAAGAAATGAGCAAAAAAGACAGAGACTAATGCACACTGAGATACGGTAGCATCACTGCATCAGATCCAGATAAGAGAATGTCTCTGTGAGTGAGCACGTACAGTAAATGTGAAACAGAGAGGGAGGGGGGAAAGAATCGGCCGCGACTTCAGAGTGACGAAAGTAGAACAGAATCAAGAGAGGCCGTGGGATTATCTGTCTGTCGGCTGTCCAGTGCTTGTCAGAGAGGAGCCTTTTTTGGTTGAGGTGAAGTGCCGAGTGCGTCAAGTGTGCTTTGAATATATAATGAAGTATTACATAGTGTTTGTCTACCCTACAATTTTAACAAAATTTTACCAAAATTTTAACATCTTTGCTTTTTCATTCTCTCTTCTTACTTTTTACTTACTTTTTCACTTTTTTACTTACTTTTTCATTCTCTCTCCTTACTTTTTCTCTAACTTTTTCACTTTTTCATTCTCTCTCTTTCAACCTTTTTACCAACTCCTACAATTTTACTAAAATTTTAACATCACAAACACCATCTTAAACTGTGAGGCCAATATACGTAGAAAAAAAAAACTGTGAGGCCAATAAAATATTGGCTTGGGATTGCCTACAACGGAGAGAGGCACTGAAGCAAGACTATGTTGGGCCTAGGCCCAGTTATCTATAATAGTGGGCTACTTTCTCCCCTAATTATAATGCGTTTCTTCCGACGAATCCATTTCTAAAGACTCTAAATTCAAATTTCCATGACAACATTATTCATGCGGGATTATCTGATTCGTGTTGTGAGAAAGACTCGGAATTCCTCCTCCTCGTCTAAAAAAATGTTATCCTCGTGTGTAATTGGTCAAAAAGCAAAATTTGTAATCGGTACTCTGGTGTTTGCTTAATGTAGTACGTGGCCTAGAAATAGATGCAAGTTTCCTTGATGATCTCATGTATCTCATACGGTAAGTTGCTAAAGGATTTTGCCAATGAAAATGATAGCTTTCAGGGAAAAGTTCTCGATGAAGGTGTTTGGCTTTGATCGTGAAAATTCCTTCCTCCGGATAGCCACTAGTTTGTGCGAACTAGTTAATCCAAGGACACCGCGTGCACTCAGTGGCGGAGCCAAGGGGGGTCAAGCAGCTGCCCCCCTTGGTTCATATATATATATATATTTTATATGTATTTTCCTATCTATTTTATATATATAGTTTAATGTGTTGTGGTTTATAAGTCAAGTCTTTCAACATTATGGCTTTTTTATTGTTTCTGTTCATTATATCTATTTTACTATAAAAATATATTCAATACACATATTTTCTACTTATAGAGTGCTAAAATCTGGCAATATAATCCCATTGTTTTTGGGGAAAATTTATTTAGATTAGTTTGAAGAGTTGTTCAGCGGTAGAGTAGGTAGGAGAATTACATGTTGATTACTTGTCTCAAATTTCTCACATCCCATGCGTAAGAGAGGGAGAGAAGAGATATGGAGTTTATAAATCTTTGTTCATTTATATTTTGATTACTTAATATGCTGAACATGATAGTAACCTAGTAGACATATAAATGTTGTATATTTGAAGAGATTAGAACGTTGGTGTTTAAAGTTTTATTGTTTTTAATTTTGATTAGTGAATTGAATTGGTTGATGAATTTTCATTTTGTTTTGTTTAGATTATGGATAAGTTTTGGATAAAAAAAAGTCAGCCAATGTGGAATCGCTTAGTACTCCTACTTTTGATGCGAATATTAGTTTGAAAAGACCTTGTCTTTTGTTTAGTCTGGATTATATTATTGCTGACTCAAGGTTACGTAAACTCATTGAAGAATATGATGTTGGGATTGGAGATTAAATTCGTAAGGAGTATTTGATCAAAATTCTTTGTCAATCACTTGGCTTGTTGGTCATGATTTTCCTAAGAAGCAAAATGGGAAAACAATGAGGGGTTTTAGAGAGTTATGGTTCAAAACCAATAAGTAATATGAGAAAATAATGAGGGGTTTTAGAGAGCTATGATTCAAAAATTATGAGTAAGAATATTTTTTAAGGAGTTACAGTAGTGTATTTCAATATTTTTAATGTTTTTATTCATTAGTTTTCGTTATTTTAACTCTAAAACGCCTTTTGCATTAAGTAAGAAAAAAATTTGTCATTTCGCTTTAGGAGTTTGCCCCCCCTCAACTTGAGTCCTGGTTCCGCCACTGCGTGCACTGCTGATTGCTGAGAAGGTCTGTCAGATAACAGCATCGGTTTATTGCGACAGGCTCAATCTCGCAAAACATGAATCGCGTTTTCTGGGGCAAGCTGAGAACTAGTTGACCTTGATGTAGGCCCAATCTTGTACGCCGGTTTACAGTCAGCGTGAGAGTACTCTTTTTTTCCTGTCAATCCTGTGGGATAAGGAGAAGAAGTGCGGGATAAAAGTACCAGTGCCATAAAGAAATGTCACGCAAGCTGAGAGCCTTGATCGCATTTTAATTTACATTTCCGGGATCAAATCAGGCCAAAAGGCATAAAGCTGTAGCATACATTACTCCTGCGCGGATGAGCCCAAAAAGATGATAGGTGCCCAATGATCGGTAAAATACAGATATTATTGCCAAAATTCCTTTAAATGTAACATACAAAGGTTTTAATGAAACACATAACATGAATCAAGTTCTTCCCAGAACATCCAGATAAGATCATGGCTTTTTCTAGGAAGAGTAAATGGAGTCACATCTGTTACAGCTTAGAAACAAATAGAATACTGAAAGGACGCCTGAATAATCTTTCTTCTCTAAATCTGGGTGTACTTTCTTCATTTTATTCGATGATATCCACCAGTATTTGCCTGCACAACAGAAAGAAATTCATTGTTGGCCCAAAGCAAAGACTTTTAGACATTTATCACCAATCGTGCAACCAGAAGATCTCCTATCCTCCACGCAGTGGAAGTTGTCAAGGTGACTTCTACATCTACTTAGATGGACAAGTTGAACATTTTTTCTTGGCGAACCACACAGCAAGAAAAAGGCTATTTTGGAGTCTATATCTTGTATTCTCCAATATGCAGAGAAGAGCACGCATAGAAAATTATTTAATGTTTATGAGTCACTATTGTCGGTCAGGCGTCGGCATCCACCTCATGCATGAGCGACTAAACTTTATAAACAGGATTTTTCATCCATCGGCTAGATCCTACATCTGCAGTGCAGACACTGTCCCTTGCAAGTGCAGTATAATAACCCAAAATGTGATGTGTGCTCTTGCAATGACTTCAGCAACATATGAAAATGTTTTCCCATGTACTTCCACATGACACCGCCAAGGATTAAAGAAAGACAATTTTTGTGATATCAAGATGAAAGTGGGCAAGCAAATGTTTTGTAATCATCTATATCCCTCCAAGAAGCATAAAGACAGTCAGAATCAATCATGAAAGTTAGTACCATTATCCCAAAATTACATTGCATTCAGTAAGCAAGATATAAGAAACCTTTGACCTGCTACATGTTCACTGCACAAAGGTAAAACAAACTATCTAGTTGCATTACTGTTGAACTTGAACATATAAGTACATGCAGAACATCCATCTATCTAGGCTTTACAACCTCAAACATTTACTTTTCCCTTTCTGACAGAGCAAGATAATAACAATGTCCAATCTTCCAGATCAAGCCACCAACCAGTGGTCCTACATGTAACATATATCACACTCCATGGGAGCATTAAAAGATTTCACCATAGAGAGAGCAATTATTCCAGACCACCCAAGCTAAGGCTTTATGTTCTTCATAATTTAACTTCTTTTACCTATTCCTGAAATAAAAATAGAGGTAAAAATAGCAACCTGAGTAGAAAGCTTAAGCAGCAGCCTCGAGCAACTCCCTCTCTGCACGCTCCCTGATCCTTCTCTCAAGCTCTGGCCTGAAATGCCTAATTAGACCCTGCACAGGCCAAGCAGCAGCATCACCCAATGCACAAATTGTGTGCCCTTCAATCTGTTTGGTCACCTCCTGAAGCATGTCAATTTCTTCCAACTTTGCATTCCCAACTTTCAATCTTTCCATGATCATCCAAAGCCATCCTGTACCTTCCCTGCATGGTGTGCATTGCCCACAGCTCTCATGCTTGTAGAAGTAAGAAAGCCTTGCAATTGCATCAACAACATCTGTTGATTTATCCATCACGATCACAGCTGCAGTTCCCAATCCTGACTGGACAGCCTTAAGTGCATCATAATCCATTAGCACATCATCACATATGTGCTTTGGAAGCAGCGGCACAGATGAACCACCTGGAATTATAGCAAGTAAATTGTCCCATCCACCTCTAACACCTCCACAGTGCCTTTCTATCAACTCTTTCAAGGGTATACTCATCTCCTCTTCCACAGTGCAAGGCTTGTTCACGTGTCCAGATATGCAATACAATTTTGTCCCCGAATTATTCTTCCTACCAAAACTGGCAAACCACTCGGGGCCACGCCTTAAAATGGTGGGAGATACAGCCACTGTTTCCACATTTGTCACGGTGGTAGGGCAGCCATATAACCCTGCATTAGCTGGGAAAGGAGGCTTCAATCTTGGTTTCCCTTGTTTCCCTTCAAGACTCTCCAAAAGTGCCGTTTCTTCTCCACAAATATAAGCACCAGCCCCATAGTGGATATGAACCTCAAAATCATAACCAGATCCACATGCATTCTTGCCCAGTAATCCAGCTTGATAGGCTTCCTTTCTGGCCTTCTCAAGGTTCAATCGTTCATTCACGTATTCACCTCTTATGTAGATATAAGCAGCACTAGCCCTCATCCCTACCCCAGCAATTAGGCAACCCTCCAATAGTTTGTGTGGGTCATGCCGCATAATTTCTCTGTCTTTGCAGGTTCCAGGTTCACTTTCATCGGCATTGACAACAAGATAGGAAGGACGACCATCAGATACTTTTGGCATGAAAGACCACTTCAGCCCGGATGGAAAACCAGCACCGCCGCGTCCACGGAGGCCAGACTTCTTCATCTCATTAACAATCCAATCGGCACCCTTCAGTACCAAGTCTTTGGTTCTGTACCAGTCGCCTCGTTTCGTGGCACCTTTGATAAAAGGGTCATGCAACCCATATAAGTTGGTGAAAATTCGGTCTTCATCTTTCAAGCCACCAAAATGGGTTTTCTCTGGGGGAGGGGGAGGGGGTGGAGGCTGTGGTGTATTAGCGGTTGTAGCACCCTGAGTGCTGAATGTTCTAAAGCCTAGGCCTGTCACATCACTGTGACGCCAAGCCAAAGCTGTCCTTCGCAAAGAAAGAATACCCTTGATGGGTGCCTATCAAATAGTACATAGGGTACTGCAATCAGAACAAAGAAGGCAGACAAAGTAGAATTCCTTTATGTACAATTTAAGCCCATTGTCAGGATAACAAACCAATCCTAGCTCCTGTGCGAAAAACCAACAATCTGATACACACAATTATAGCTCACAAAATACCATTCAGGAGTATAATAACGGCAACAGCAAAAACAAAAAAAAGATAACTCATCAACGAAGAAGAGAGAAATATATCTCTATTGCAAACAAATTCCGTTTTGATTCTTTTCATTTAGGGGTGGGGTGTTGTCTTATGCCAGTATTAGCGTTAAGCTCCTTTCATTTAGATTGATCTTATGTACTATTTCCATAAAAAATTCCATGCTTGTAGATATCGTCTGACAGAAATTTTTCCTTTGAAGGGAAAAAAATATATTGAAAAACCGAGCAGACAGACCATCCAGAATACTAAGACATAACGTACACCTGGTTACTAAGGTGGACAGCATTAGCAACAACTACCTATATGATCTACGGTTAAAAGTGCAGAATGCACAGTAATGAGACCCTCAAATCACATTTCCAACACTAATACCAAACGGAGACGTGATCAAACTTTATCTTCCCAAAAGCAGAAAATATTTTAGGTCAAAAATCATAAACTTTCAAGAAGAGACCACGAATCGGACAAGTCTTGATTGGTATCCATCTACAATCGCACGGGACGAAACCTTCGACCTAGAACTTGTTTAGTACACTTTCTTCTTCTTCATCCCAGGATACTTAACAAATAGGATTCAACTAAACTAGGCAAGACCACTTCCTCGTCATTTTCCAGCTGAAAGATTAAAGAGGAATAGAAACAAAAAATGAGAATTCTAGTTTAGCTCACAAATTTTCCGTCATCGAACAATTTCAGCCGGGCCTAACTCGAGAATTGAGATTATTAACTGTGCTTGAGGAGATTTCTAATATTTTATGGAACCGTTAAGACAGATCTACTTATTGCACTGAAATTCACGATCCTTTATTTACTGATAATGTACCATTCCATCGCTTGATAAAAAAAAACGCGAAAGATGAGTGTGAAGCAAAGTTAAACCCTAAATAAGAAAAAGAAAGAACAGAAACACAGACTGAAGATGAAAGAGTGAGAGCCGATATATGCAAAATGCGTACCATAACGCGCGATATTGCCGTTGAGCGCTGATGCGTCGGCGATTCAGGTGATTGACAAAACTGAGTAAAGGGAGGGGACTAATCGGGACGAAGATTTGGAGGTGGGAAATGATTCCCTACTCTCGCGGACACTGGTAGGATGAATGGACGGTGCAAATATACTGAGAACAAGAGTGTCCCGTGTGTCTCTTATCTAGCGGTTGAAATCATGGGTGTTTATGTGATGATAGTAGATAACACGTAGCGATACCGTAGTTGCTTGAAGTTGGGTTTTTGACCTTCGGGTACTATTTTGGGCTTTATGATTGGTTTAATAACGAGGCCTAGAAGTCCAAAGCATGACAAAGGTTGGCCCAAGAGCCGCTCCTTCTTGCGCTACGAGTTCGCTAGCACATGGATTTTAAATTCTCTTTCTTCGATTGCGGCCCTCTTAGAGATTGTGCAAATATAAGAAGACTGCTACGTTCTATCAAGAAAAAAATACTCTCCACTAGTACCGAATCTGTCGTAGTTAATATATACATGTACAGTTTGGTATCAGAGGCATACATAACACTGCATCCGGAACCGTTGGATTATTGTTGTCTTTTCTTTAGTCTTTATTTCTAAAAGGTTGGAATTCACCTGGAACTGTTGGATTAGCAGTAACTATGTTGGCATTTGGTCGAACCAGGTTGGTGTGACCCGTTTTCTAGATAGAGTCTAAAGCTAAACACAATAATGCAAACATAATATTTAAACAATCAAATAGTCTACGTAGCATGGCAAGTAGTAGTATGGATCATTGCATCAATAACAATGCGTCCTCATCATCACATTTAAATACTGCCGATTATCATATTTATTTAGGAGATAACAAGCCTTTGAACAATTGAGTAATCTCCAAAGTCAAGGACTCACAATTATATAAGCATTCTATATTTTCATTTCATACTAATTATGCTATAAAAACATTTGAGAAATTAATTCCTATTGGTAAAGAATATGAAACTCTGCATCTCCTTAATACCGATATGATAAAACAACATCATTATTAAGGTTTTAAATATATACTTATGGGCTTAGTCCAAATAACAGCTACACCTCTTACTTGTCAATGTTTAAATGCGTCAGTTCTTATTTGTTTACGTGATAGTCGTCATACTTTGTTCTTTCTTATTAGGGGTGGTTAACGGTAATGTCGGTGACGGTTTGGTAAAAGCCGTCACCGTCACCGCAATTAACGGAATCACATAATTGATACTGTCACCGCACCGCTAAGGCACAATAACCGCTCTTGTCGTTGACGGTATTACTGATAACGATTATACGGTAATCACTTAAATTGTATAATCGTTGTGCCAAAAAATGGACTTTTCCTTTGACTTTTTCATTTTTTCACTGTTTTGAATTGTTTAAATTTCTAACATAATATCATAATCAATAATCATATCAAATGGACAAATATCATAACATATTCAAACATAATATCATAATCATTAATAATCATAACAAATATAATAAGTTGTCCAAAAGTTCAACATAATATCATATTCAAACATAAAGACTAAAGTCTAATAAAAGTGTCCAACAATGTGACATAAACCAACTAACATATTCCAACAAAAGCTCAACAAACAGTATGTCACATAATCAATAATCATATTAAGTCTCAACTATGAGTGGTTAACGGTAATGTAGGTGACGGTTTGACGAAAACTGTCACCGTCACCGCAATTGACGGAATCACATATTTGATACCGCCATCGCACCGCTAAGGAACAATAACCGTCCTTACCGGTTATGGTACCACTAGCGGCGACGGTTTTAGCGGTTAAAACGGCCACCGCCGATGCAAATGAACACTCATATTTCTTATATCGATAAAGGACAAAGTAACAGATCCATCGGTATGTTAAGCTAAATATTAAATTTCTTTATTTTCTCTTTTAGTATAAATAACTACTAAAGGAAGTTTCCATTGATCAAAGAAAATAATATCATCTCATTGAATCATATGAGGAATAGTAATATTGGAAAATTTCGTTCTGATATTTAATAATAATGTTTCACCAGAATGAGGGTGTACCTTTGATCTGAGGTCAAGGGTAGTTTTCATAAGTTTATAATGGAGCCGGTATACGACAACAAGATATTGAGCTTCCATCATATCATAGCCTGATGATTTAATATTCGAAATTAAATAATGTAAAATCGTAGCATCAGATAAAGAAAGAGGAAAACAAGGATAACAATTAAAATAAACGGATCCTTTATGTAAAGAAGATTCGACAATGCCAAGTAAAAAGTATTGGAATTGGTTATGACGACCATCACGTAAACAAAGAAGAACTTACGCATTTAAACTTTGACGAGTAAGAGGTGTAGTTGTTATTTGGACTAAGTCCATATACATATATTTAAAACCTTGATAATGATGTTGTTTTATCATATCGGTATTAAGGAGATACAAGGTTTCATATTCTTTACCAATATGAATTAATTGCTCAATCGTTTTTATATCATAATCTGTATAAAATGAATATATATATATTTATAAGGAGGAGAAATATGTGCAACAAGCTATCAGAGTAGTCCACCGAATGCATAGGTAAACTCTGGAGAGCTAGCGCATATTCATTCGCACCACTGCAATTCCTATTTAAACTGGTTACGATATTCATTACTTGTGACTTGTGCGCTTGCCCGAGTGATAAGGATGGTTTGTGTAGTTAATATTTGTGCATAGTAGTATTGTGTGGTTTAATATTTATTAACTATCATTATTTTGAGCTTAGTATTCTTCTCAGATTATTTTTTGAATTGAATTGTTAAATACATAATAAAATTAAGAGAATTTAGCAGTTTAGTCCTTGTGTTTTATCTCTTTTATTTTTTAATCCTTGAATTTCATTTTTTAAAATTTTAGTCATTTAGTTTACATGTTTGACGAAATGGTACTTCTGTTGACTAATGGAAGGGCCACATCAGCTGACTAGAAAAAAACGTGCGGTTTTAAAAAATGAAGGAAGCTCACAGTTTCTTCCCCCAATTATCATCTCCTATCTCTCTTCAACTACCACGTTCATTTCGGGTACCGAAACTCTCCCCTGTAGATCTTCCGGTACATCACCATGAGGTTCGGGTCGTTTAATGGCAGCTTGGACATCTCTGCAGAACAAGCAACGTTATTTGGAGGACTTGTTGACATATCTGGTGAGGATGCCAGTGAAATTGACCGGTTTGAGGTCTCTCACCATATTGATCTCTGTCTTGATTGGGAAGCAAGCATATCGAAAGCTACATTTACAGATTGATTTGACATTATTTGTCCACTTGCAACAGTCATTTACTGACCTTAAAGATTACTTCTTTAGAAAGGAGAGCTAGGGGTGAAAGTTGCAGAAAATTTTCTTCTGATGGACTTGCCCGTACTTTTTTTTTTTTTCTCGGCAACATAAAACTTTATTAAAACGGCAGGGAAACATACAAAAGAGCTGGCACCATACAAAGAAGGCCCCTAGGGCCGGCTATTCGACCAGAACATCGGGCATGAAGCCCTTTTACACGCGAACACACAGGCCCGCAGATACAAAGCAGGCTCAAAGGCCTGTAAACACCAACAAAGCCCAAAGACCCACTAACACAAACAGAGCCCAAAGGCCCAACGAAAAACCAGAGACCGCCATGAATGACGGTGTCTTTCACCGGAGGAGAGGATACTACCGAAGGCGCCTCAATCCTACTTCCCCAGAGAAACCTCCATGTAAGCACCAGCAAAGGAAGAGCACAAGACGACTCCCAGCAAAAAGTGGAGGAGAAGAGGAGATCTGGCCAATTTGTTGGACGGCTGGACACCAGACACAAGACAGAGCCGGGGCCGCTGAAGACAACCCAAAAGTGCAAGTCTAGCATCGTCCACCAAAAAAGACCAAGCTCAACCTTAGTCCCCACCTGCACAAAACAAAAAAAAGCACAAGATCTGGATATGGGAGACCCAACCAGAAGAGGAGATGGGAAGGGGAGGAGAAGCTCCTCCCTTCCCCTCATAACAAGGCCACACGAAGAAGCTCATAAGCGAAAAGGTGAAGAGGTTTCTAGAGAGAAGGTAGAGCCTCTCTCTCTAGAAACGGGTCTAGTTGGTTCCCGTACTTACGTTTGTGAAGGTTGTTATGGGCGCAATTATAGCCCTTTGATAGCTCGACTATGAGGTTATAGCATTCATTTAATTTTTCCTGTTACAATGCAGTAGGTAAATCAAGATCAAATAATGTACATCAATGGCTTCATGTTTGGTCTTCACTCCGAGACAGATATTAATGAAAATAAAAATTCATGGAGGTCAGAGTTTAACCTTGCTTGTGTTGAGGACGCCCAAGAGCTGGTTTTGGTACTCTATGGGATTACAAGGCTCAACTTGGTCTATAACGCACATCATAGTGGCAGTGACCAATACAGAAGATAGATAACGAACGAATCTTGTACCTACAATATTTGACAAACATAAACTAACTGATATGAAACCACAAGTTCTTTTCTTTGTTCTTATCGAAAATACCGAGCTTTTTTTGTTTACCCAAAAAGAAAACACCGAGCTTTCTTGTCAATGCCTATTCGAGAAATCGTTGTGGGTTGCTTACCGCAGACTACAGAGAGGAGGAGACGCTCGCAATGACTGAGGAATTCCCAATGGAGATGCGTCTTTAATCCAAGCCTCCTTATGATGTGGTCAAGAAATGAGAGAGGGGTAACCGGATGCATCTTCCATTGAAGGGTGGAGAGCACCAAAAGCTCCATTCTTTGAATGGCTTTGGCCTAAAAAACATACTTGTCATCCAGCTGAAACAGATTAGAAACCAGATTTATTACCGTAAATGCAAAGCCAAAGCTGAGCTTAGAACCTGTAATTAATTCCCGCCCGAAAATAGCTCCAAAGACCGAATGAAGCACAAAACCCAAAAACTCTCCAGCAAGAACCTCAAAACCCTGCCTCCATGCCAATTGCCCAACACCTCTCTTCAGGGTTAACGCTTTAGTGCAACCTTCTACTGTTGTTGCTCTTCTTCTTCAATTTTTGTCTAGCTAAACCAGTTCAAAGCCCCTTCTACGTGGGCATCTTTCAATTTAAGAAACGGTGCACATCATTTCTTATACATCAGTGGTTGAGTTATCAGCTGATGTAGCCCTTTCGTTAGACAAATTCCTGTCATTTCGTCAAAACATGTAAATCAAAAGAACTAAATTTTTTTAAAAAATAAAAAGGTAAAACCTACTCACTAAATTGCTAAATTGTCTAAATTTAAATATTCTACGATTCATACTAGAGTCGGGATAGAAGAGAAATAAACTATTAAAAACTAATAGTATTGTCTGAGTAAAAAAAGTGACCACTGACTTTTGGGGGCTAGGAAACAAAATGGTCCCTTTACAGCATATGAATATTATATGTCAAAATGTTCAGCGTTTCACGCACATAACATATAATATTCATATGCTGCTTGTCTCCTATGTTCGAATTAAATGCAAAATATGGATCTCATTTTGACAATATGCCCGTACCATGATAAGTTTATTTTTAGATTTTTCACCTTATTTTATGCGAATCATAAAATAAAAAATATTGTCTTTTTTTCCGAATAAGATAAATTCACAGATGTTTTACCCAAAGAGGACAAAGTGTAAGGTTGCTTGATGTCTATATTTTGTTTTACCATAGAGGTTTTGAATTTGGTTATTAGACTGTGGCTTTACAATCGACTATCCTTAACACAGCACAAGGTAGCTTGTAACTCACCCCGTTGTTTATCTACATGCACAACCAACTAAAATGCATCTTCGAATCTTCCTTCAGACTACGAGTAGAGTTTTCGTTAAAAAGAAGCATAGTTAGCCCCCTATGTTTGGGCAAAAATCATAGTTAGCCCCATATTTTTAAATCCAACAATTTGATACCCATAACTTTCAAAACCTATCAATCTTCGCCCCCCGTCTAAATTAGACGTTAAATCAGACGGAAAAGTATGAAAAATGACCAAAATGCCCTTCCAAAATAAAATTACTAAAAAAATAAAAAAATCCATTAAAAATAAAAAAATGATATTTTTTCAAAAAATAATATTTTTTAAATAAAATTATATTGAAACTCTATTTCAATAATATATTTATTTTAATATATTTCTTAAATTTATATTTTATTTTAAATTTTAGCTTTGGAGGGGCATTTCGGTCATTTTGCATGAATTTCCGTCGGACTTGACACCTGATTTAGACGAGGGGCTAAGTTTGATAAGTTGTGAAAGTTATGAGTATCAAATTGTTGGATTCAAAAATATGGGGCTAACTATGATTTTTGCCCAAACATAAGGGGGTAACTATGAGTTTAAAAGAAAAACGAATAATTCACACAGTTATATATGTCGGAAACTCGCCCCTCGAACATTCTTATTGGACCGTGGGTAAAAACGGGCTGATTCAATAACTAACTTTGTCGTCTTTAGAAACTATTTTTGTAACCGATTCAGATTATGCGTTACAATACAGCATTCCCATGACAAAATGACGTTGGGGAAGTTTCCGGTGATCATCCTCTCGGAATAGAGTATGGTAGGATTATAAAAGCGCGGTCCCCCGGAAATGTAAGCCAAAAATTCCAGTTCTCACTTCCGTTTGATAAATTTTGTAATAACAGCTCTATTTTGGCAGTCTGCAACTTGGAACTTTGTTTGGTTCATCAATGGCGAACCTTCCGATCGTCCAGTTCGAAGATCAAATCATAGAGACGGTGGAGCGGAACGCGGTTGTGGTGATAATTGGAGAGACCGGCTCGGGAAAGAGCACACAGCTCTCTCAGATGCTGCACCGTAGAGGCTACACCAAGTCTGGAGTCGTCGGCGTCACTCAACCGCGCCGAGTTGCCGCTGTCTCCGTCGCGAGGTAAAATTTTAATGGTGGATGCCAGACCCAGGCTTTTAGGGGTTTGGGGAAAAGCAAGAAGGAAGTTCATTATGATACTATTGTTTCTTAAAGTTGCTCATGTCGAAGCATTTATCATTTCTTTCCGGAGAATGTTGAGGAAATTGACTGAGATTAAGATAGTGAGTTTTACTTTTTTCTGACGGAAACCCTCGAAATGATTAAATTCACTGAAGTCACTCTCATACGGTATTCACCCCCCCCCCCCCCCCCCCCCTTCATCGGCAACTGAACAGTGGAGAAAGGTTATGTTGCGCATGAGAGCACGAGAAACCTTGAATTATCACTGGTTGTTGCCCTAGGCGGTTGAGCTAATTCTGCGTTCTAGAACTACTTGCTTTTTCCATTCACTCATTTAGTGTGTTATTTTCTGAAGTAGCATGGAAAGGTGCATTGCTATTATCTTAGAGCAACTTTTTCGTTTTGCTTCTCATTCTACAATTTAATGGCGGCAGACGGGTTGCACAGGAGCTTGGTGTTCCACTTGGGGATGAGGTGGGATATGCCATCCGATTCGAAGATAGAACCTCAGAAAGGACTTGTATTAAGTAATGCATTTGCTTTTTATTTATCCAGACTTTACTTGAGCTATAAGGTTCCCTTGAGTTTTGTTGAGCCTTTGGTCATTGATTATGCCTCATGAACTGCTCAGATATCTTACGGATGGTGTCCTTCTTCGTGAGAGTCTGTCTAACCCAGAGCTTAATCAGTATTCGGTAATCATATTGGATGAGGCTCATGAGAGGAGTCTGAACACGTAAGATTTACTCTTTTGCCTGTTCTATGTTAGTTTCACTTTGAACGTCAGATCAATAGTCTTCAGCACATGAGGTGCCCTCTAGTTTAAAGATAAGATTTTCCAATCTTGCAGCTTTTTATTTGTAATTGCTTGCATATGCTGCATTTTGTGGATTAGCTGTAATTGTGGCCACATTCTTTTGTCAGGGATATATTGTTGGGACTAATGAAACGCTTGGTTAAACTCCGTGACTCCAATTTAAAGATTCTCATCACTTCAGCAACTCTTGATGGTGAAAAAGTGTCCCAATTCTTTTCAAATTGCCCCATACTAACCGTCCCGGGGAAGTTATATCCTGTAGAGATATTATACAGCAATGAGCGGCCTACAAGCTATCTTGAGTCATCTTTAAAAACAGCTCTTGGTACGCTCAAGTCATCAGTCTACTCCTAATGTCATGATAATGTATTCATACTATAAGTTTGTATACCTTGTTTCTGTTGTTTTATAGTTGCTCTCCTGTCATGTATTAGTGAGATAGATCTGAAATGGTATGTGGAGGGGAGAGAATATTTTTATATGGTGATGGAGATCCCTTATAGTAGTTTATTGGTAATAGTAAGGGCCTAGTGAATCAGATATTGGTTAGTTTGATTCTGTTGGACAAGCAAAATGTAGGACATATTTCACTTCATTTTTGCAATAGTATATAAACAAAAGTTTCATGTTTGTTTTCTGTAGATATACACGTTCGTCAACCAGAAGGTGATGTCTTAATATTCATGACTGGACAGGTGAGCCTTTATTTTTTTTATTTTTTTCCTTTATATTTGTTGTTTGGGGGTGCATGGGATATGCTGTGTGAGTGATGCTTGTACATTGGATATGCTCTTTTTTTCTTTGCTTAATTTTAATGCTTCTTCTACAATGTTTCTATTGATGGAAGATGTCACTTCTTATGTAGGATGACATAGAGAAGTTGGTATCAAAGTTGCAGGATAGAGTTCAGAGTCTGGATGAAGGTTCATGTATGGATGCCATAGTCCTTCCCCTTCATGGTTCTTTGCCACCTGAAATGCAGGCAGGTGTTTTTTTTCATTTTTGTGTTTCGTGAAGGAAACATGATACATATTTTGATATGTCTTACTTTTAAAGTATCCTTTATTTCATTGTTAATTGGCTACCTTTCCAATGTTTTAGTCTGTAGCATGATAATGAACTTTCTAGACCTTCCAAAAGATCATCATACATTTAAGCATTTTTCTTTCAATGTGCTGTTTATCTTAGTTGTATAATAAACTCAATGTTGCACTGATTGCATGCCAATTACTTGTGGCTTTAAACATGGCTAGAGTATCTAGATTCGAGTGGTACAAGTTTTATGATTATATTAGCTGTCAGTGGGGTTTGATTGAAGATATCTTTGATAATATGTTATTTATTGTCATCCTAATATGCAGTCTATTCAAAATAACATAGTTATCTGGCATGATGTGATTCAGCAAAATTATTTCAAATGATGTGGTTGTGGGTTTTGCTGTGACCCTGCAGGTGCGTGTATTTAGTCCTCCACCTCCAAATTGCCGGCGTTTTATTGTCGCCACAAATATTGCTGAAACTTCTTTGACAGTTGATGGTGTTGTGTGAGATACTTGACACTTGTATTAAATTTATTGTTTGGGTTTACATTTGTCTGCTCTAGTTTAGTTAACATTCATCCCATGAGCGCGCCATCTATGTAACATTTTGAAGACACATCCCTGCTCCCTTGTTTATACTACTTCTCCACCCTCTTCTCGATTTTTTTTGGGGGGGTGGGGGGGCTAGACTGCTGCTCTCCATATTCATCTTTTGTGTGATTGAGTTGGTTTTTTGCCATTATAACCATGTTTTACTTTTTGTGATCTTAAACATTGATTTTGGGGTAGCAGGGTCATGTTAAACAGTTCACTTATGTTTTCAAGTTATTTATGGTTGGAAGGTATGTTGTTGATTCTGGTTATGTCAAGCAACGGCAATACAACCCATCAACTGGCATGTATTCCCTTGATGTTGTTCAAATTAGCAAGTAAGTAGTTGATGATCTCCTATCCTTATGTCAATCTGCTAGCTGAATGAGCACTCCAGTAGCATATATTGCTTATCATTAGAATGAGAATTGGATTCATAATTGCAGAGTGCAAGCTAATCAACGTGCTGGCCGAGCTGGAAGAACACGTCCTGGGAAGTGCTATCGGTTATACCCTTCCGCGGTTTATCACGATGAATTTCTGGATGTAACAGTTCCTGAAATACAGCGATCTTCTCTTGCTGGCAGTGTTCTCTATTTGAAATCGCTGGACCTCTCTGATATGGATATTCTCAAATTTGATTTTCTTGACCCACCTTCCTGTAAGAGAGCATTTCTGCTTTCTTTTCTTCAGTATTCATGCATACAATTGAGATTCTTTTATACAGTCATTAAAGACTATCGGCTTTGTTGCAGCTGAGTCTTTAGAAGTTGCTTTGAAGCAACTATATCTAATTGATGCTCTTGATGAAAATGGATCGATCACAAGTATTGGGCGAACAATGGCTGGTATAAGATCCTCATCTCAGTTGAAGTGTTCTGTTGGTAGAATGTAATTTAAGTGTGTTAGCCATCATCCTGCACGGTGCATGCACTTTAGTCCTTATTTGGTTTCTTGGAATTGGGTAGGGGTGCTTAATAAGTATTTTCTCAGTGAAAAGAGGTTACAAATGTTAGATAAACAACTTAGTTAAATGTTAGATCATATTTCTATTTGACTTTTCATTTGTATCATTTTTACGCCATAATCTTAATTTCTCCTTAACACATGGTTGCATCATTCATGCCCTTGTTGATGGTGCATATGATTGTGATTTTTGCATAGTGTCCATTCCTAAGCTATATTTTGCCTTTGATTGATATTCTCCATGTGGGAATTCATTTATAGTTGGGATGAGCATTTGGTTTTGACTGATATTTCCTGTGGCTTTATCCAGAGCTTCCACTAGAACCTTCACTCTCCAGAACCTTAATGGAGGCAAATGAGTGTGGTTGCTTATCCCGGGCTTTGAGTGTTGTGGCCATGTTATCAGCGGAAACCACATTGCTTCCTGGTCGAAGGTAAACCAGTGGACTTATTATGTGAGGTAGCCCCCTTCTTCTGAATGCACAGAGGTTTTGTGCTTTTATTTCCAAGATTTAACTAGCCTGTAACTGGTCAACACTCTTTGCTTTTGAACAATGTGCGTATTATGTTGTTTGGTGTTGTTGTGCATTGATTCCCTATTCACCCCCTCGCCCCCCAAAAGGGAAGAAGGAAAAGAAGAGAATAAAATATACTCAGGGCTTGTATGGTAGTGGTGCAGCTTTTCAAGATAAGGGAAGCTGAGCAGGTTTGAGAATTCTTAAACTGCTTCTGAAAGCCATCTAGGATAACCCAAGCTACATCATAGAAGCTACAGAAAACCCTTATCAAACAGGCTGCTCGGTGGCTTTCCGTTTTGAAATTTAAATCACCCATGGAGAAGCCCCAAAGGGCCCTCTGTCATCACAAATTAAAAAGCAGTTTTTCCACACATCACAGTGACTGTCTATGTTAAGTTTTTATGCCTGCAACTTTTTACTCGGCTTGGAGAAACTCTATTCCTGGGTGATAATAGCTTAACCTCCATTTGCAGCAAGAGTACCGAGAAAAAGAGGAAACATACTCGCTCGGACCTTCCTGATGGGTCTGGCTGGGGCGATCACATCCAACTTCTTCAGATCTATGAGCATTGGGATAGAACTAATTATGACATTGGGTGGTGCAAAGACAATGACTTGCAGGTACTCTTGTCTTCTGTCTTATAAAAAAAAAGGTACTTGTCTTCTGTTTGAGAAAGTAGGCTATGTATACAAATATACTGTAAGACCTTGTCACATCAGTTATTCAAGGCTTAGTTCTCTAGGTGAAGCCCACAGGTATCACGACATACAATCCATGCATTAGTTGCTTTTCTTTGGCCATGGGGGTGGAGCAGTCAGTTATGAGTGCTAGATGAGAATGCATACTCTGTTTTTTTTTAGTATGTACCTTGGCCTTTTTTTATCGAGAAGAAGCTAGTGTTACCAAATTGTACAGCTGCATTGGACATATCGATATCCATGATCCTGGTCTATCTGTAATGCTCGTCAAACTTGCTGATTGTAGGTGCGGGGTATGTTGTTCGTCAAAGATGTTCGGAAACAATTATCTCAGATAATGCAGAAAATAGCTAAGGGTTAGTATTTTCTGTTATTGAAGAGCATACATATTTGAAGCAGATTGATTATATGCTTTATCTTTATCTTGTTTACTTTTAGATTTTAGTCAAGGAAGGAAAGAAACAGGAACTTGAAATTTTAATCATGGTGATACTTCACATATTGTGGTCTTGTGTTCTTGTCGCCTTCTGTCGAGCGATCTGGGTATTCATCTCTTTTAGCCATAATGTTGTTGATCTTTCTTTCGTGGTGCAGTTTGTCTGTTGATGTTCTGTGTGTAATAAGATGCTTTACACACAGAACAAGATGTTGTTCTGCATGAGCTTTTTCTGCGCAAAAACTAAGTTTCTGCCATGCATCTGAAGGAGTGAGAGTGTGATTTCCACCATGCATCTGTGTTAGTGTGATCTTGTTACTATCGTTTGTGGTTGTAAAGCGACAACTTTTGTTTGAGAGAAGGGTGATTATGGCGTTTTTTTCGTAGCTTGGTAATCGAAGCGAAGACGTTTAACTTTTCTGTGAGCTCGCTTGGTATGGTCACGTTATCTGAACATAGTAGAAAGTCTCAGAGTGCCATCCGCTTGGGGAGGTACGAGATGGTCTGGCTGGCGAATGTGTTCGGTAAACTGGCGAAGGACAGGGTCCATAGTGTTTTCTCGGAGAAGTTTAACGAATCCCCGCGTGCTTTTCTAGCCCAATTGTGTGCGAATAAGGGTGGCCGATACGTAGCTCTTGCGGAGTTTGGAGAGAGGCGCCGACGAGGAGCAGTGATGGTTCCTGAGGGAAAGGCGAGCGAATGGTGGCAGTCCTTTGCTACGACTTATGAGGAGATTATCTTGGCTATCGGTGAACTCCGGCGTAAGCGAAGGTCGGTTGCTGTTCCGGTACGAGAAGGTTGGTCTTTTGCCGATACGGTGAAGGTTGGATTGCCGGAGAAGAAGGTGGAGGAGAAGGGAGAGCGTGGCGGGTCTCCGGTCGTTGAGGGTAGCCAAGCTAGGCAACTACCGTTTGGCTTTCCTATGGTGCAGCACGCAGACCCTGTTAGGGAAATTGTTCTTCCCCACGATTCTGCTAAGGCTGCGATGGGGGCTACGTCCGACAGAGATTTGTGGCTGCATTTAATGCGCCTAAAAGCTGGGGTGGAATGGGTTCTCGAGCGGGTCAAAAACAAAAACGAGATGCAGGTGTCGAAGCCCCGGTCCGCGCCTCTTACTCCTTTGATTTGTCGGGTCTGTGGCTTTAAATTGGAGTTCCAGCAAACGACCGTGAAGGCCCATAGCAGTGTGGTGGAGGCCCAACTCCATGTTGTTTCGTTGGGTGAGGAGGCCCATCGCAGTGTGGTTGGGGAGGCCCAGCGCCTTGTTGATTTGCTGGGGGAAGAGGCCCAACGCGGTGTGGATGAGGAGGCCCAGTGCCTTGGTTCGGGCCCTGGTTTGGGGCATTTTGGGATGGGCATTTCCGAGGTGGGCTGCGGGTCGGGTCTCCCCACTGATCTGGACCTCCAGCACGCAGAGGTCGACGCCGACATCGAGGAGCCTTCCTCGCCTGGGATGGGCTTCGTCTGTCGGATCCTCGCCGATGGAGACGCGGGGGGCTCGACGGTGGGTGTCCCGCTCCCGGCGACCGAGGTTGCTGTCGCTGTCACTCATGATGTGGGAGCTACTGCTTCTGGACAGGAAGGGGCATCACAGGACCGTGCGGAGCTTACCGTGGGGGAAGTGTCTACCGGACGCTTGGGTCCTTTCGGAGGTGGCTCTGATGGTGTTCTTGACGGGCATCCTGTTTCGGGGGCTGAGGTTGGATCTGGGGGTGCGTTGGTGTTTATCGAGGGTGAGGGAGATGAGGTCTGCACAGTACCTCTTCGGTCAGTTCATTCGGAGGTTGAGAGGGAACATGGGGGGAGGGTTGTCCCGTCTATGTGGGTTTTGGAGATGGTGTCGCCTTTTAGGCATTTGGTGGGGGTATCCTGTGACGGCTACGAAGCTGATCTCATGCAACTCTTTGTTGCCTCGGAGATGGAGCGGGGAATGGGCAGAGAGACGTCGGGCAGATCAGGTGGTAAGTTGCTTCGTGAATTAAAATCTTTGGAGAGTTCTGTGAATTATGATGGGAGTTCGTCTAGCTCTCGTAGGGGTCGGAAGGTGGGGAGGGCTCTTGTCACTTCTTTATGAAGCCTTGAATTGTTTGTTGGAATGTGCGGGGGTTGAATGATCGAGAGAAATGCAAAAGTGTAGGGAATCTGTTACGAGGGTGGAAGGGTGATTTAGTGTCTTTAGGAAACTAAGGTAGCTGAGATGTCTCGTGCCATGGTGCGTCGGTTGTGGGGTGGGCTCCATGTTCAATGGTGTTGTCTTGACGCTGTTGGTGCTTCAGGTGGTATTATGTGTCTTTGGGATTCTCGTTCGTTGGAGTTGATTGAGTCTTGTGTGGGATCTTTTTCTGTTTCGTTGAGCTTTCGAAATGCGGAGGATGGTATCCGGTGGAACTTTTCGGGAGTTTATGGCCCTAATGATGCTTGCAGTAGGGAGATCTTATGGGACGAGTTGTTGGGGTGCATACTTGGTGGAATTTACCTTGGTGTATTGGGGAGACTTTAATGTGACTCATTTTCCTAGTGAGCGCTCGGGTGGCGGGGCCTCCAAGAGTGCCATGTTGGATTTTTCGGAGTTTGTCTGATCTTGGGTTGGTGGACCTCGAGTTGGTTGGTGGCGTGTACACTTGGTCCTGTGGTCGTTCTGCTTCATCTTGGTCGAGGATTGACCGTTTCCTTGTTTGCCCGGCTTGAGAGTCGTCGTACCCGGAGCTCCGGAGCTTACCGTGGGGGAAGGTCATGAGGGTGGAGGTCGCTCAGGAGTTGGAGAATTTGATTTTATTAGAGGAGGTTAGCTGGAGGCAGAAGTCCCAAGGCATTGTGGCTGAAGGAGGGTGATCGTTGTACTAAGTTCTTTCACCGTATTGCTAATTCTAATAGGAGAGCGAATTGTATATCTCGCTTGGAGGTGGAGGGAGAAGTGGTGGAGGATCCTGATATGATTGCTGCGGAGATTGTGGATTATTACTCCTCTCTATACGAGTAGCCTTTTCAGTGGCGTCCTTCGGTGGATGGTCTTGTGTTTGATTCTATTACAGGAGAGGATGTTGAATTGATCGAAAGACCCTTTGATGTGGAGGAGGTGTCTGAGGTGGTGCGCAGTCTTAATGGGGACAAGGCCTCGGGCCCAGATGACTTCTCCCTTGCCTTCTTTCAAGCTTGTTGGGATTTTGTTAAGGAGGATGTGATGCTGATGTTTAATGAGTTCGCGAGAGAAGGGAAGTTTGTTCGAAGCTTGAACTCCTCCTTCATTGTCCTTATCCCCAAGAAGCCGGGCGCTGTGGAGCTCAAAGATTTTTGCCCCATTAGTCTTGTAGGGAGTGTTTATAAGATTCTAGCCAAGGTGTTGGCTAATAGGTTGAAGTTTGTTGTCGATAAAATTATTTCCCCCTCTCAGAATGCCTTTGTTCAAGGGATGCTTTGTAAGTTGGATGTTCAGAAGGCCTATGATCATGTGAATTGGAAGTTTCTTTTATACCTTATTCGACGATGCGGCTTCGGTGACAAATGGTGTCGTTGGATCTCTTTTTGTATCTCAACGGTGAAGTTCTCCGTTATAATCAATGGCTGCCCGAATGGTTTTTTCAGTAGCTCGCGTGGTTTAAAGCAAGGGGACCCTCTTTCTCCACTTCTGTTTGTGATTGTTATGGAAGCCTTAGCCGCATGATGGGGAATGTAGTGGAGCACAACCGTTTAGAGGGTTTTGTGGTCGGTGATGGTAGTGTGAGCATTTCTCACTTGCTTTTTGCTGATGACACCTTGGTGATGTGTGGGGGCAAAGGTGAGTCATTTCCGGAGTCTTAGTTGTCTCCTCTTGTGTTTCGAGGCGGTGTCGGGGCTGAGCATAAATTTGTCGAAGTCCGAGGTTATTCCTACTGGTGATGTTGCTTCTGTGCAGGAGTTGGCGAGTATTTTGGAGTGCAGACTTCCTTGCCGATGACATACCTCGGGCTTCCGTTGGGTACTCGTTTTAAGAGTGTTCATATTTGGGATGAGATCCTTGAGCGGATGGAGCGCAGGTTGGCAGGATGGCAGCGTATGTATCTTTTTAAGGGTGGTAGGCTTACCCTCATTAAGTCTACTCTCTCTTGCCTCCCCACCTATTTCCTCTCTTTGTTTCCTATCCCGGTTGTGGTTGCTAACCGGTTAGAGAAACTTCAAAGGGACTTCCTTTGGGGTAGTGTTGGGGGTGTGACTAAATATCATCTTGTGAAGTGGGAATTGGTGTGCTCTCCATTCTCCTATAGGGGTTTAGGGCTCCGTAGTCTCAAGTTGTTCAATAGGGCTATTTTGTGCAAATGGTTGTGGCACTTTACTAACGAGCGAGATAGACTTTGGAAGGTCGTCATTGCTGCAAAATATGGGTGCTCTGAGGGCTAGTGGAGTACTTGCCCAACACGGGGGTCCTATGGTGTGAGTTTGTGGCGTTTCATTACCAAGGGTTGGACCGATTTTCATCCGCATCTCAGATACTCTGTGGGCAGTGGCTTGAGGATAAGCTTTTGGCATGAGTGGTGGTGTGGTGACCAACCATTGTCTTTGGCATTCCTGGTTGTGTTTTCGTTGTCCCTGTGCAAGGAGGCTATAGTGGCGGAATGTCTAGCAGAAAGGGAGGGCATTGTGGTGTGGAATGTCCCCTTTGTGAGATCTGCGAACAATTGGGAGGTACAGGAGTTTTTTGCACTTTTATTCTCTCTTGTACCGTGTAAAGATCCGGCGAGGGGAGGATGATCAGTTGTCTTGGCCTGGCTCTGCGAATGGTGTTTTTTCGGTAAAGTCCATGTATCAGTTCATTGCCAAGAGGAATAACGTGTCTCTTCCTTGGAAAGGGGTGTAGAGGTCGCGATGCCCTTTGAGGGTCTCCTTCTTTGTTTGAGAGGCTATGCACGGGAGAATTCTCACGATTGACAATCTTCGGAGAAAAGGGGTCTACATGGCGGAGTGGTGCTTTCTTTGCTGTGGCGATGGAGAGTCGGTTAAGCATGTGCTTCTTCATTGTTCCTTGTCGCGTGGGCTTTGGAGTCATGTTCTTAGCATCACAAACTTTCATTGGGTGATGCCGGAGAAGGTGGTGGATGTGCTTTGGAGTTGGAATAGAAGACTTTCTAACCCCGTTGCTAAGGCCATTTGGAGAATAATTCCCTCGTGTGTTTGGTGGTGTCTTTGGAGGGAGCGAAACAATAGATGCTTTGAAAATGTTTCTTTGTCCCTAGTGAAATTGCAAGGGTTTATGTTGCTTTCCTTGTTTTGTTGGGCTAATGCGGTTTTAGGGTCATTTCTGTCGACTTTGATGATTTCCTTAGTTTTGTTGCTTGTTTGTCTTAAGCGCTTTCGGTATAGTCCCTTGTACTGTTATCGCTTGTTCTAATAAAATTATCTTACTTATATAAAAAAAAAGATGCTTTATGTATATGTTACACCTACATAAGCTTCTTATTCTTTCTAACAACACCTATCTGGAGGTATTGAACCTGTGATCTCCCTCTTCCACTGCGTTGTGTACAAGGAGATGCCATTTGGTCCAAAGACCATTGGCAGCTCAATATTGAGCTTGCTGTTTTTAACCTCGCAAAACCACATTCTTGAAATTACTTGTTGTGCACACGGTGCTTGAGGCCCATAAACAGTTTCAACATTATAATGATGGGCAAGCTCTGATTTATAGGATTATTAATTGACTGAAACGTACAGTAATGATGTTGCAAATCTTTTGATTTGGGGTTATATACACTTGTATCCGAAAGCTCATTCAAACAATCGCTTTCTGTTTGCATAATTCAAGAACTTCAAAACTTACCTGTCTATCCATGTACAAGAATTCGGTAAAGGGTGAATATCTACTTTTTCAGTCCATGGGATTTTAACTGGTGACCTCATCCACCAGCACATATTTTTGTTGGTTGGAAGTGCCATTTGACCCAAAGGATTGTAGAAATAAACATTAGTTTCATTGGGAATTATGCATCTGCTTCTTCCTTCTTGTTTCTTTCGCCAATGCGAGATTGACATCTGTGTTATTGGAAACCCAAATTCGCAGCTCGACTTTAAAGCCTCCCCCCATCCCCCACCCATTCATGGTTGTCTTTGTCTGCTACAAACTGTATTTGTCTCTTACAAAGGAGCTCTGATTTTACCGTACATTTTGCTCAGGATTGAGAATGGAGACCTAATCTTTGAAAGGCTAAAGTTTAATTAGAAAAACAGTAGGTAATGATATTTGTATGCTAATTGTGAAGAACATCATAAAACCTTTGCACTTGATGAGCTCTAAACTTCCATTTTGACTGGAATTAATCATTGATAGATCATGATACATCCCTCACATGTAAAGACAGAAAACAGCCACTAGTAGGAAGAGCGTGTAAGGGTGGAAGAAAAGTTATTGTTTCAGGCATTTAGACAAGTGTAAGCAATTAGAGTAAATGAGAGTCCGTTATAGGGTTAAAAAGTAGTATTCAACAGTATCACTCGCTCCATGCAGATAACTTTTGGGAGCACTTTGTTTTAATGTTTGCCGGGTAAACATGATAAAACTTTTGGCAAGAATGTATACGTGGTGAAAGTTAGAGCAAAGAGGAATCTGCGAGTATGGAAGAGGAATATAAACCAATGTTTTCCCTCATTTGAAGTCTATGAGTTTCACTTGGTGCAGTCTTCTGTCATCTTACGTTTCCTGTTTCCCTTCCACTTGTAGATACCTTTTATAGGTGTTATCTTCTCCTTCACTCTCCTGACACTTTATCTGTTATTTGGTTCCTCGAAAACAGGATCACTAGATGTACGGGCAAATGGAAGATGGAAAGAGAGTGAGCTGGATTACCAGAGTTTGAGGAAAGCTTTGTGCATAGGTTATGCAAATCAGCTTGCTGAGAGAATGATTCATCACAATGGCTATCGAACTCTAGGTTTTAAGCCCCAAGTAGTTCAGGTAACTAACTTTGAAATCTCTTCCGTGTTAGTGGGACTAACTTATCTTCTCCAAGAATGGTTTTTCAGAGCAAGAAGGGAGAAATAATTGTTGAATCTATTCAATTTTTTGATACTTACAACGCCACTATTGAAATGCTTGATTTGACTAGGAAAGAGGCTGTCTTTGTTTAAATGATTTAAAGCAGTTAACAGTGAGATTATGGAAGTCTAGAGCCGGGGCACATACTTGTGACCTTTCAAATCATCCGATATTTCAAGAAACCTGAAGGTAGACAGTGTTCAATTTCAGGTGCATCCATCCTCAGTGCTGAGACCAGATGATGAGGGAAAGCTTGCAGAGTATGTTGTGTACCATGAGCTCATTGCAACCTCACGCCCATACTTACGCAATGTATGTGCTGTAGAGATGGATTGGGTCATGCCCATTCTAAATAAGGTTAAGAAAATAAATATCAGCAAATTGAGGTAAGTCATTTTGGTCCTGAAGCATATTAGAGGTGAATCTGTTTTTTGTTTGTAATTTAAGGTCAGACAGGAACACCCTTGACATTGAGGCTTTTTGCGCAGTGGTGGGACCAGTCACATAGGAGAAGGAATGGAGGCAGATCTCTCAGATTTGCCGAAGAAAGAGGTTAACATTGATGGGATTCCTGATGACCATGAAAGCAGAATTCAGGCAGCTAAAGAACGTTTTCTTGCTCGTAAGGCAAAGAAATAAGCTCCCTTGTCAATGACCTTGATAAGATAATTTGGGCCGCTAGAGAATGATCTGTTGCTCATAAAGCAAACAAATGAGCTTTGTTAGCAGTTGATATATTGATAAGACAGTGGGATCAGCAGCCATGGCTTCTGGGTTAATGTCCTCCGCTTTATGGAGAGAACAAGTTTGGTGGTAAAGACTCTTTGATGGAGAGTAATCCTGGTAAGTACTGCAAACTATGATTGTTGATCCTGTTATTAACTTTTTATTTAAGTCGATCAATCACGATTGCTCATTTGTGATGAGTAGGCCTCGAATGATGCGACATCACATACCAACAGTGAAGACTGGTTTTTGCTGAATTGGGGTATTTTTTTTTTTACTCCAGGTAGCGTATTTAGTTCAGTCTCCTTGCACCCTTGACTTACTCTGTATCAGCTGTTAAAGTACGCGAGGGTTTTTCTTAAAATTTTCTTTTAGGGCTGCAAGGGTGGTAGCAGGTTCTAACCTACAAACTTTGCATTCAACGATTTTTTTCTTTTTTGGGGGTAAATGGGCATTTAACAAATTCAATCAAGTGAAAAACATCTTTCTCTCTCCCAAAAGAATGAACTTTTGCAATGTATCAAGAGTAATGCTATGTTTCTTTACCATTTTGATGCAATACGTTCTTTGATCTAGTCGAAAATTCCGCACATACATGATTGTTAAGACTGCATGTCGCTTATTGAACTCTAGTGTGGCATTTTTTGCGTCCAAGTTCTTGCAAACCAAATGTCATCCTGCCCGTTCTCATAAAGCGCGTCTCGTGCTGATTGCTGCATGTCATTCATCGGGTTTTAAACTACATGTTCTGAGCCAGTGTTTGGAGTTTGGACGAACAACCTGACCCTTTTTGTCCAATAGGCTTGTGTTTTGTTCTGAGAGGCGTGCACTTCTTTTTGGTTCGTCATTTTTGGAAACGGCACGAAGGCGGAGGGCACTTCTGAAATGGATGCCGCTTTAAACTTCAAGTGGGTTCGCTAGATGTCTGTTGCGTCCAC
Organism: Myrica gale; assembly: GCA_963930655.1. Lineage (NCBI taxonomy): Eukaryota > Viridiplantae > Streptophyta > Magnoliopsida > Fagales > Myricaceae > Myrica > Myrica gale. The sequence goes on along the minus strand of OZ005606.1, from coordinate 5,275,091 downwards.
CGTCCAGGTCTGAATCCGCTCTGAAATACGTTTCTTTCCAAGACTCGTTTTAAAATCTTATTGTGCGAATTTTATTTTTATTTTTCTGTGGAGAAATGGAACGAATGAACTTGAAATGTAACGTGGTTGCGGCTCAGTGGCATAATTCCAAAATTTTGTGGGAAATTAAAAGGAATGGGAAACATCGTAGTAAGTTCCATATGCACGAGTAAAAATTAAATTGGACTTTATAATTTTTAATTTGTCTAATTATGCCCCAATAAGCTTTAAAAGATATCAATCATCACTCTTGTTTGCTTTGGCTGTTGAATCACAAGAAAAATAATCCAAATGCCTCTCTAAAATAAAATATTAAAAAATAAAAAAGATATATATATATATATATATATATATATATATATATATTATTTTTAAAATAAAATTATAGAAGTTTTATTTCATTTTTTATATTTATTTTTAATTTTTATTCCTAAAATTCTTTTTAGAATTTATGGGATGTAATTATAGATTAAAAGTTATAAGATCTAATTTAATTTTTTACCTATAAATATGGTGCATAATATATTTTTTTAAGAAGGAAATACTATTAGATCAAAGGGTTCGTTAAAGCTGTTTATATTAGACGATAATTCGCATTTCAGTGGGTCGAGAACGGCGATACTTTGGGGGGGGGGTTAGCACCTTGAACTGGACTAGTGCTGGACAAATACTATTAGATCAAAGGGTTCGTTAAAGCTGTTTATATCAGACGATAATTCGCATTTCAGTGGGTCGAGAACGGCGATACTTTGGGGGGGGGGGGTTAGCACCTTGAACTGGACTAGTGCTGGACAAATCGGATTCGGGTTCGGGGTCAGGTTTGCCCATGCCCGACCTCGAATCCGAAGGTCAATTTTTTTAACCCGAACCCGAGCTGAAAGTGGTCGAATTCCGACCTGGATCGGTAGCCCGGGCCTGGGTTCGGGTTTATGGGCCTAAAGGATGTGGCCCATAACCGTTTGGATTTTCAGGCCCAAAAACATTTTGGGCTACCATTTTTGGGACTTAAGACGTCCTGGATCATTACTTTTCAAGGCTAGGTCGCCCTGTGCTATTTTTTTAAACCCAGGACGCCCAACCCCATGTTATTTGAAGCCTAGACGTCCTGGGTTAATTTGTTTTCATGCCCAGGACGCACTGGGCAATCCAAGGCTCTATAGAGTTTGTTTTCATGCACGCCTAGGCATGTTAAGTGTACCTGCCAATTTAGACAAAATAATTTCTGTTTATACCAAATACTAAACAATATAATTTCTGTTTATACTAACTAGTAACTACTAAGCAATATAATTTCTGGTTCTAACTTCTTTCTACCAATTGTCAAATACAAGTCAAACAAAAATTATATCTACTAACTACTAAGCAATAAATTAGAAAAAAAGGCAGTCAAACAGAAATTATATCTACCAACTATTACAATGAAAGTACAATAATTCCTTAAAACTATTACAATAATTCGTTGTTACAAATTACAATGAAAGTTCATAATATATTCTTGAACGGTTTGAGCCAATCAATCCTCTTCTACTCTGCACAACATTTTACAAATCACAACACAAATTCAATAGAAAATAAAAGGCAAATAAAATAACAGAAACAACATAAAAATAATCTAACAAACACATTAAATTGTTATTTGTTGCTTAAAGCCTCAAATTACTATTCTTGCAACCGTGCTCCACATTCATAATAATTCTTCAAGAAGAATCGCCAATGGATCATCCTCTAATTCTTCAAAATAATAAAGACAATATAATTTCATTTACATAAACATTGAATTATTGAAACAAGACAATTGAATTTAACAATTAATATGAATGAGAAAGTTACCTGCATCAAGCTTGTAGCTCTCAATATCATCCAACTCTTCCGCTTGATGAAAGATAGGTTTGGACTTCTATCAATTTTGGGCACATATAAGAGCATTAACTGTTGATGGAGCTAATGAATTCGATAAGAATCCAACACTCGAGCCAAAATAGGAAATTTGCTAGAATTGACCTTCCACCAAGTCAAGAGATCAAACTCAGCACTCGGAGTCTCCACATCCTCCAAATAGTACCGCTCTAATTCGCTTCTATTTTCCATTAGATTTTGAGAACCTCAGAATCGACGGTACTTATTTTGAGAACCTCAGAATCGACAAATCAACTTCTCATTATACTTGGCTAATCCCATATTATTTTCAGTGTCATCTGCTGACTTTGAAGCCTCAAAACTCAGGAAAGATTGACCCTTCTCACACTTAGTTTTCAACCGGTTGTATTTCCCACATGTCTTTAAGTGGTTCAACGAGGATGACGTGCCTTGGGTTTTTTAGCGACACTTAAGAGGCACACCACAATAATTACACAAGCACAAAGGTTCATTAGGATCTGAAGTGAGATCCTTTATGAAGTGATCCCATGCTTTGGATCTATTACTTTGGGACATAGGTAGTGATGGTCGTCCATAAGTACGCCTAACCTCAATAGATTGACCCCTAGAACCTGTAGTATTAGTAGGGTCTACATTTGCCTCAAGGCTCTCAACCTGAATGGGAGGGTTGTGAGACAATATCAAGTAAGAACTTGGATTAGATCCGGCGCCTGATGTAGGCGTACCAGTAATGATATCATCAATATCCAAGTCGATGTCATCCATCTGATATTGAGTGAATAAAACTCATTTAAAATATAACAACTAACAAGTAACAAACAACTGAAATTCAACAAATTTAAAAATGGAAAAGAAATGAATCTCAAATGTTTTTTTCTCTAAATGCACCTATGCAACACACTAGTTGCACAATATTCATTGATTGGAGAATATTGCTTTGGCTTCACTTAGGCTAAATATCATAGAAATAAAGTATTCACAATAAACACTCAAACAATCAATGGTGAACCATTTGAACAACCAAGTAAAATAAGAAACTAAAATATATCATATTTTATTTCAAATTTTCAAGAATGAAGAATCTGAAACGTAATTTAAAAGACATCAACAAAGATTAGGAAAATATAAACTAAAGTACATCCCAATGTAACAAAGAGCACAAGGGCTTGAACTTAAAAGTGAAGCCATAATAGAATTTTGTTTCAAAAACTAAGTTTAATTTACTTGGATAAACAAAAATCTGATTCACTTAGTAAAAACCAGATTCAATAAATAGTTAGTAAACAATCCAATCCAACATCAAACCACAAGGCACAACACAACAATCCACAGAACCATCCCTCAAATCCCTCCAATTCATCCAATCTCCAACAACAACAACACTCCACAAAACCAACAATATAAACCATTTGAGAGCCTTGACCTCTAATCTCCAACAGAAACCATATGAAAAAATTATATCTCAATCTAAAAACTTTCATATGACAAAATTATATCTCAATTGATAATATAAACATTTAACCAATGCATGTGCTTCACAAAGACAACACATATTTCATCATCAAAGTGAATTACAGTTAGATGTGCACCTCTGCGAGTTGTGAGTTCTCAACAGCTTTTCTCCAATTGACAATATGCACTGCACCCACAGAAATTCAAATACTACTTTAGACCCAAACAATGCATATAAGAATAGTAAATACTAACAATCGTGCATAGAAGAATACTAACAAGTAGAAATTCAAATACTATTTTAGAAAAACTAGGGTAGAGCGGAGAGATGGAGAGAGAGTGAGGCCAAATATTAGGGTTAATCGACAAAACAATTTCATATGCTCAACCACCATACTTGAAGGTTGATTGAATTCGAAAAGAGAGGAGAGGCTAGAAATTGAGAGATGAGAGTTAAGGCAGTAGAGAGACGGAGAGAGAGTGAGGCGTGACCTAGGGCAGAGCAGAGAGACGGAGAGAAAGGAGAGCTAGGACAGCAGAGAGACTGAGATACGGCTGCCGGAGAGGAGTGGGGAGTGAAGTGAGAGGCCAGAGAGAGAGGGGGAACACGACGCTGCTGAGTGAGGGAAATGAGAGACTCGACTGCGGGGGGATCGCAAGGGTTAGGACGTTAGGTTATTAACCCTTGGCAAAATGCACTATTTCGCTATGGGTAGAAATGGAAAAAGACTTCGGGTCGGGTTGCATATCAGGTATAATATAAAATCTGAACCCGAAAATAGGTTTTATCCTTATTAAACCCTAACCCGACCCTGAACTTGTATAAACCCGCCCCGATCAGGTCGGAACGGGTCATAAACGAGTCATGTGGTTGGGTCACGAGTTTTTTGCCCAGACCTAAACTGGAAGACGTTCATACAAGACGCCAGTCAACATCGTATTGGAATCAATATATCCTAACCATATGCAAATTACTTGAGATGTTTAGTGTGAAAAATATGAGGGTTAGCATCAATATATGGTTTCAACCAACGACCTCTAAGCCCTTTCACTCAAATTTTGAGTTTTCAAATAAAATACATGAAATAAGAAACTGGTGAGTCAAATGCATATTTGTAGGTTACTGGTTACCTCTATATGATACCAGTTTACACTGCAAGCTTTCAATTTCGACTTCATAGAAAATAGTAGTAGAGAAGGTTTTTATAATGAGAGAAAAGAGGAGGAAGTTTAATAATTATAACAAGCGATGTCTCATTATGTAAGAGGAATCATTCTCTATAATCTAATTTTACAATTGGAGCATCTTCTTTTGTGAAAAAACAGATGACAATTATATTATTTCTGACAAGATTTGTCGTGTGCTGGATTACATGTCGAAAATTGATGTATTTTTTCACATGAGTGCAGTCGTTTAGGAATCTTGCAGCTTTGTAGCATAATTTTTTTGGACCATTCTCCCAAGGGTATATTTGCTTTTGTGATAAATTGTATTTTTCTTCACGTTTCTCTTCTCTTCCAAACAAGGAAGAATGATAGCAGGTCTTCTTCCATCAGCTTCCCACTTTTCCTACCAAACAATTGAGATAGCAAATCACATTATCTACTTTCCTTGTAGGTTTTTGCCTTAGGTGCACTTGCCATCCTCTCGAATATGTAACCTCGACACCAGACGGAGCCTTGATCAAAGGTTGGACATATTATATATAGGGTCTGCAGTTTCTTTGTTCTCAACACTTTTGGAGCACGCGTGAGAGTGTATTTGAGTTGACGAGGGAATCATAGCACGCGGATTAGATAACTCAAAAATGTCCTATTAGCAACACTATAAGAAGCTGATTACCAGTTACCCTTTTTTATATAAAATAAGGCAGTACATAGTTAAGGAGCAGCAGACTTTGTATATAATTTTTCTCGAGCAAGTTTGTACTCGAGGGGACGTGGATCCCTTTAAACTAGCAATTATCATGCTAAACTACAGCTAAAAAAACTCATGCAGGCCCAGCTGATCGCTTAAATAATTTGAACCATGTCTCATGGTTTGGGGCAATTCCTGCAGGAGTGGATTTAGGAGGGCGGTCTCAAAACTACAGGAAAAAAAAATCTCTTGAGAATGCCTCTTTTGAATGAACATTTTTTTTTAAAGTGACTCGATTTTCTTGGAATTGATGAAAAAATTGTTAAAATTTTAAAAAAATATATTAAAATTAGTGAAAAAATTTATGTGCCATTCAAACATACGCTTTTTAAAAATATTTCGTGCACAATGTTCGCCTATGATTATTTAGGTGTTTTCTTAGCCTCTTGAAGATTATTTTCTTTTGAGGAGAATGGATTAATGGAAATAAGACCCTTCTCTTAGTCTCCTAACCAAATACTTAAGGAGTTGTATTTAAGGAAAAATTAAACAAAGTAGGGAGAGAGCAAAAAGAAGGTAAAGAAAACCACTAGCCGATTTTATGTGCCCTTGGTTATTACAAATAGGAGAAAATCACCAAGATTGTAATCTCTCTTGCAGCCTAAAAACATAACGAAGGGGCGTAGCCTTTTCCCTTTCAGTCAAATAATTAAATGATATATTCAATAGCCATAACTGAGTAGCAGTCAACCAGCAAATCACCTACCCACAAAACAAAACTACAACCACCACCCCTTACCCAACGGGAATAGATAAAACAGAACAGAACAGAACACCTACCGCCCACCGTATCTGAAAGCTCTGAAAACTCCGTCCCCATCTGTCCTCTGCCTCTCTACAACTTGCTACTGAGCATAGGTACGCAACAACAACAACGACAGGCGACAGCAACATAAACACTACTAAGTATATAATCAACCAACCAACCACTGTCAGTCTGTGGGCCGTGAAGAGTCGCAGCGATAGACTCACAGACACAGAGAGATCGAGAATGGCGAGCTCTGGAGTTGCATTGGATGACGTACCCTCTGTTGACATCATGACCGAACTCCTCCGCCGCTTCAAGTGCTCCTCCCAGCCTGACAAGCGCCTCATTCTCGTCGGTAATACAGATATGTTCTTACAGACATGACATGTGTACCTATATCAATATCTAAGTTTCCATTTCTCTAGTTCTTTTCTGATTCTTTTGGTTGTTTTTCCTGAATTGGGTTAAATTCTCTTATTTGTTAAATGGAAAAGTTTCGTTTTGCACAAAAAGGAGAAGTAAAATTGCAAGGGGTGTGGTTTTGATGACACGACAATTTGTTTCGGTTGGTTTGCATCTGGGTTTTTCTTATAGCCAAGTTATTCCTAGACTTTAGTTCGAAATGCTCAATGAAGTGTTTGACTTCGATTATCATACGCATAAAAGACCTTTCGGTTCAGGTGCAATTTTAGGTAGGATATTTTCCTCCATTGAACTTGTCAGTGCCGTTTAGATTGATGCCTAATCTGTTGGAGGTTGCCATATAACATTGTCTATGATGGTTTTTTGGAATATGACTATGGAATGTGAATAATCATCTCGATTAATTTCTATGTAAATGGCAGGACCACCGGGATGTGGAAAAGGCACACAGTCGCCAATTATCAAGGATGACTATTGCTTGTGCCATTTGGCTACTGGTGATATGTTGAGAGCCGCAGTTGCTGCTAAAACTCCTCTTGGAATCAAGGCTAAAGAAGCCATGGAAAAGGTAATGCAATATGCCATTTTACGGGCTTACTTGTTTGTGAGTGGTTCAGTCAATGAAGCAGGCTTTGTTTCCTTAGGGAGCACTTGTATCTGATGATTTGGTTGTTGGGATCATTGACGAAGCTATGAAGAAGCCATCATGTCAAAAGGGTTTTATCCTGGATGGTTTCCCAAGGACTGTGGTTCAAGCACAAAAGGTGGGATTTCTCTCTGCCTCTCTCTGTCCCCCTTAATTCCCTTTGATATTCTTGTTTTAACTTCTTATCTATCTCTTTTTGATACAGCTTGATGAGATGCTCGAGAAGCAGGGGGTTAAAATTGATAAAGTGCTCAACTTTGCAATTGATGATTCCATATTGGAGGAGAGGATCACTGGTCGATGGATACACCCGTCCAGTGGTCGAACTTACCACACAAAATTTGCACCTCCCAAGGTTTCTGCTGTTGATGATGTAAGCTGACGCCACTTTCTTCTCCATCAAGTTTTGTAGTGATGGTAATTGACATTTGCCAGAGGGTTAGCAAAGATATATCATTAAGTGGCCTTGATAACCCAACTAAGGTTGACAATTATGGCAGAAAGAAAAACATATTATCTACATTCCAAATGAAATCCAAAGTTCATGTTCTGAATTTTGCATAGCATGTATATCTAAATGTTTTAAGTTTCATGTTAAGGTTAGTAATTGAATCAACTTATCGTACTTCATAATCTTGACAATTTCATCAAATTTTGCAGCGTACATCCAAGGTTCTGAATTGCTATCTTACTTATATGTTAGTTCATTAATCTGTTACATCTTTTGATGAAGGTCACCGGAGAACCTTTGATTCAACGTAAGGATGATAATCCAGAAGTCCTCAAGTCGAGGCTGGCAGCCTTTCATGCACAAACCGAACCGGTACTCTTCTTCCATATAATTTGGAGGCTCTGTTTTCCTTTGAATTTTATGTATACACATTATTGGAATGAAATTTAAGGTACAGTTAGTGTATGTTGCTGTGTGTGTCTTCCCAATAGATCAGCTCCAATGGCTGAAAGTGGAAAATGGTTTTTTAAAAATTTGCTGTTGGTTGTATTTGAATGCTGTTTTTTCATTCTTTAGTTTGAACTCTTTCTTCTTGTTTTATTTTGCATTAAGATCCAATGCAGTTTGCATTCTGATCCTTTTGTGTATATGTTTTCCTTTTGCAAGGATGTAGTGAGACACCTGTATTATCAAAATTTTAGGGTATGAGAATTAGTGAAAAAGTGAAGATAGAGATTATTTGAATAAATTTTTTATGTTTTTTGTAATGAAAATAGATGATTTGATGGGAGGAGAGAAATTATTTTGTAGTTATTTTATTAGGCAAAAAATTTGGATTTTTGCTCGCAAACACCACCCTAGTATTCCATAGTGATTTTCCAAAAGCCAGAACTAAAAGTTAAGCTCAAACATTAGCAACCTCCATTAAAAAGATTCGCTTGATTTATACTAGAGAGGTTTATGAACAACATTTTCCATATCTCATTTTAAGGTCTACATTCACTTTCAGTTTTCTTTTACTTGCCTATATGCTGAACAAGTTCGACTTTTTTTTAACCTGCAGGTTATTGAGTATTATGCCAAGAAGGGTGTTCTTGCAGAGCTTCATGCGGAGAAACCCCCAAAGGAGGTCACTGCTGAGGTTCAGAAGGTTCTCTCCTAGTAAACCATTTTTGTTATTTGCGTTATATAACTTAAGACATGGTCAGATGAGCTGATTTCTCCTTTCCTTGTCAAGTTTTCTACAAGGCTTCAAGCTCTAGGCTTTTAGCTGCCTCTAAAGAGTCTGAGAGGTGCTTTTGATTTGGTTCCACAATAAGAAGTTGACAGTGAAATTTAAGTTGTGACGATATTTGGAAATGATCACCCTCCAAATTTTGTTGTCTCAATCTTGATGATTCCATTACCTGCTTCCATCAAGCAATTATTTGTAATGCACAGCACACTGTTAATTTCGAATTCCAGGTTGTGTAGCCCTTGATCAATATGTTTATTGCACCACCTGTTAGTGAAAAGCAAATCCTCGATGTTTACATTCCCTGGATACACCAATTTGCCTTTTTTATTGTATGGCTCAATCCGTGTTCCCCTATTCATGCCAAGATTAAAGACCACCCAGAAAAGATGGTTTTGGGATGCATGTCGTGGTTATGTGCATTTTTTAGCCATGCAGTTTTCGTATTCAGTTACATGCCCCAAAAGAGAGTGAAGTCACTTTTGCAAAACATCTCGTTAAGTCTTCCCCCATTTACCATGTTCAGGCCTGCAAAACATCTCACGGCTCCTCAATACCTTCCACCGCTTCCGGGGAGGGCTACCTACCCCAGTGGCTGGTGTACATTCTGTCCTGCAGCGTGTGACTGTAGTTCCAAATTATCCTCTTAGTGCGTCACCACCCCTTATGGATGTACTAGTGGATACAGGGTGCAAATAACTTGGTGAATGAACCCTTCCCATAGCAGACAGTGACAGAAAATCTGGAACACTAGCTTGTAGCAGAGCTCCTTGACGGTAAGAGAGGACCTTAAAAAAACTGGGGTTTGCCGCAGCATAGGGAACTAGTCGTTTTCCAAGAGATCTTGGAGTTGGGTTCGTGTAGTTGAAGCAGAGCCCCAGAGAAGGGTGAATTATCGAGTCGAACGATGATTCCGGGGCTAGTTTATGTTATTTTTTTTTCTAAAGGGCTAGTTTATGTTAGGTTTGTACATCTTCTTGCATGCATAGACCCTATGCTACGTGGGAGAACGAGCCAGAAAGAGCCACCACTTTGATTAAAAATAAATTTCACCAGAAATGTTTTTTTACCCATCCAAACACTAGTGTGTATATATATATTTAATAACCAGAATAAAACTTTCTTTCTTGGTACTACATCTTTTCCCCATATTTCCTAAAACAATCCTCGTCCAAATCATTGTCCCATCGAAGTCCTGAATTCTTAATTTCTTTGAGTATTTAATTAATACTGATGATTATTGAGAAATTAGATTTCTGATGTAAGAAGCAAATTGCTAAATTATTTGCTTTCTCCTCCAAATTTTTTTTTGTTCCCCCTCCTCCTTGGATTTGTCTCTTTTCCTTTTCTGTAGGGAAGAAATATTGGGGTTGACTTAAGACTGTAAACTGGAAGTAGAAATTGATGCCATGAGAGGTGGGGAATACTCATGGCTTAAGGCTCAATTACATTGAGGCTGCAGCTGTCACAGCTACACAGCTCTGCGTAATGTTGAAAACAGAAACTGAAGCAATCATTCAATTCCAAGTACTTTTATTCTGTACCAAATTGTCTGTGAAAGAAAGTTGCGATTCTCTCCTCCTCTTTAATGGCTTCTAATCCTTCGACGCAAGCAAGTAAAGAGCAACGGCTTTGATTAATGAATCCTAACACAAGCAAGGAAAGAAATATCCTTCGCGTGAAATAGAACTACAGAATCACCACTTTCTCCAACAGGTTGGTATTGTCCGAAGGAGAAAAGTGAACTTGGGGAAAGAAATATTCGTGATTGGTGATCAATGGCGTGGCTTTTCCAACTCCTTTGCTTTCTCCATCAGTTTCGTCTCCGGTTGAAGTGATATAAATAGTACTATGTGCCTTCAGTTTTTGAGTCGATCATTTCAGCCACAATTCTCAGTTGTTCTTTTGAGTGTTTAAGGGAGACAGAGATGGAGATAAATCATTTCAGCCACAAACATCCATTGATCTTCACGGAAGAGCTGGAAAATGATGGCAACAAAAAAGTTGTCTGCTCAGCAGGTTGTGAGGAACCAGTATCGGGTTCTGGTTACAAATGCTCTGAATGCAACTTTCTCCTTCACAAATCATGCGCAGAGCTCTCCCCCCAGGCACAACACCTCTTGCACCCAAACCACCCCCTTACCCTTATGCCGGCATCAACAAACAATTTCTGTAATGTCTGCTGTAAGCGTTGCAGTCGTTGCTTCTTTTACAGGTGTAAGTTATGTGATTTCGACCTTGACATCAAATGTATCTCGCGTTGGGGAACTGATCCTGATGAATGTCCCGAACATGCATTCATCCCCATATTGAAGAAAATCAATTTCCCTTGTGAAGTTTGTGGTGATCGAGGCTATGACTGTGAGGATGCCAGACTATGTAGTACCTGTCTACTATTGACTCACATAAAATGTACTTGTCGATATTCACGCAGCCTCAAAATCAGAGGACATAGTCACTTGCTCACTCTCACATATTCTCTTCAACGAGTCCAGGGAGAGAGCCGGATATTCTGTAAACTCTGCTACAAAAAGGTGGGAGAAAACACTGCAGTTTATTATTGCAAAGAATGTAATTATGCCGTTGACTTGAAATGCGCAGAAGATTTTGAAGACAGGGCACCCAGTGCAAACACTGAGTCAGTACCTAGCAAATCTGAATTGATCGAGGAGATCAATCCAGCAGAGGATGAAACAGCTCAGCCTCAGGAGATTAAACACTTTAGTCATGATCATAACTTAGTCTTCAGTGATCAGGAGGTCAAGGATGGTAAGTTTTGTGATGGATGTTCGCTATTGATCTCAGCTCCATTTTATCACTGTGAGCAGTGCAACTTTTTCCTGCATAAAAGATGTGCTAAACTACCCACAGTGAAGAAACTATTAGAATTTACACAATATGTGAAAGGTGAGCCTAACTCAACTCAAAAAGACGCCTTGAGGAGTGAGAGATGTCACAACCTTATAAGGAGCACATTGACTAGATTCTCTAGCAATGTGGGACTTTCAACACGCCCCCTCACGTGTGGCGGGAGGACATCCAAGCCAACACGTGGAAACGGGTGACGGTGGACCACAAATTAGGAATTTTGCTCTGAAACCATATTAGAATTTACACAATATGTGAAAGGTGAGCCTAACTCAACTCCAAAAGACGCCTTGAGGAGTGAGAGATGTCACAACCTTATAAGGAGCACATTGACTAGATTCTCTAGCAATGTGAGACTTTCAACAATATTAGATAGTGCTCAGGCTTAGAGTTGTTTTGTTGTATTATATTTTTGCTGACTGTACAATTATGTTATAAGCTCAGGCTCCATGTGTATATATATTTGAGTGGTGTACGAGACATAAAGTAGTTTTGACTTGAATAGATTGAAATTATTCATTCCCAATTCTCTCGTCCATATTCATCTCTGTTCTTCTTTCTCTGTTCATAGCAAACAGATTTTTACATGGTATCAGAGGTTTCGATGGCTTCCGAAACACCTCCTATTACTTCTGTTACTTCTTCAACTGTTACTGATAATGCCAGTCCCTATTTCTTGCACAGCGGAGATAATCCTGGTACTCTCCTCGTTTCACAAGTTCTTCGTGAAGACAATTACCCTAGCTGGAGCAGATCTATGGCGATGGCACTTAGCGCGAAGAATAAACTGAAATTTGTTGATGGATCTCTTCCCAAACCGAGCTCCTCTGTTGATGATTTTTCAATCTGGACTCGATGTAACGATATGGTATCGTCTTGGCTTCTCAATTCGATCTCCAAAGATCTCGCTGACAGTGTTCTTTATATTGACACCGCAGCTGGAATTTGGAAGGATCTGCGTGACCGATATTCTCAAGGTAATGGACCGAGAATTTTTCAGATTCAAAAAATCTATTTCATCTTTGACTCAAGGTCAATCTACTGTGAGCTCCTATTTTACTAAGCTGAAAACACTTTGGGAGGAATTTTCCAATTATAAACACAATCCAGTGTGTTCTTGTGGTGCTGTCAAAGAGTTAAGTGAATCCTATAATCAAGAACGAATTATGCAGTTTTTGATGGGATTGAACGACTCGTATTCACACATCCGTGGTCAAATTTTACTCGCTGATCCTTTGCCTACAATTAACAAGGTATTTTCGTTGATTGTTCAAGAGGAAAGGCAGCGTGACATTTCAGCTTCATCTAATCCACATCCTATGGAAACCAGTGCTTTCTTATCTCGTAATCAGCCTTTCAATCGGTTTAACCAGAGGAAGGATAAACCTACTTGTAGTCACTGTGGATTTGTTGGACACACTGTCAACAAATGCTACAAATTACACGGTTATCCTCCTGGTTATAAACTCAGGAGCAAAACCTATGGTTCTTCAAGTTCAGTCAATCAAGTGGAGTCTGAACTTCATCCGAATTCTCCTTTCACAAAGGAACAATGTCAGAAGTTATTAGCTCTCATTCCTTCGATGGATTCCTCACAGCAATCTGCTGTTTTTCAAGAGAATTTAAGCTCTCATGACACAGCCATGGTGAATATGGCAGGTACTCTGTCTTCTTCTGGTTACACTTGGATTGTGGACACTGGTGCCACGGATCATATGGTATCATCTACATCAATGCTTACCACTATTACTTCTACGGTTTGCTCTTCTGTCAAATTACCAAATGGTTCTTATGCTCGAGTTTCACACATTGGTTCAGTTCAACTTTCTTCTCACATTCTCTTACAACATGTGCTTGTTGTTCCCTCATTCTCTTTTAACCTTGTATCTGTGAGCTCTCTTATCAAACAAGTACCTTGTTGTTTGATTTTTCTTCATTCTTATCTTTTCATACAGGACCTGCAAAGCTGGATGGTGATTGGTATGGCTAAAGAACGTGCTGGCCTCTATCATTTGATCCAACCTGCATCTGTCATTCAGTATTCTTCTTGTGCTTCTGTTTCCTCCAATAATTCTGATGTCAAACTTTGGCATTGTAGGCTTGGCCATCCTTGCTTTTCTCGTATGCTTTCTCTTAAAGATTGTATATCTGATATTGATGCATCTAAACCTTTTCATTGTACAATCTGTCCTTTAGCAAAGCAACGTAGACTTCCTTTTATTGTTTCTCACAATAAAGCTTCTGCTCGTTTTGATCTTGTTCACTTTGATTTGTGGGGGCCATTTGCCATTCGAGATAATCTAGGTTCTCGTTTTTTCCTCACTATCGTAGATGATTTTAGTCGTTGTACTTGGGTCTATCTTCTTCACTCAAAGTCTCAGACATCTGAATATATTCAGAACTTCTTCAATTTAATTGAAACTCAGTTTCAGACTAAAATTAAAGCTATACGCACAGATTTTGGTTCTGAATTCAGTGTATCTCAATTTCTAGCTTCTAAGGGTGTTGTTCATCAGCATTCTTGTGTAGCCACCCCTCAACAAAATGGTCGAGTTGAGCGTAAACACCAGCACTTGCTTAATGTTGCAAGAGCACTTAGGTTTCAGGCTGGTTTACCACTTCGATTCTGGAGTGACTGCATTCTTGCTGCTACACATCTCATAAACAGACTGCCTTCTTCCATTTTAGGAAATAAATCTCCTTATGAACTTTTGTTTGGTAAACAGCCTTCTTATCTTCATCTTAAAACATTTGGATGTCTTTGCTATGCTTCTACATTAGCTAGGCATAGAACCAAATTCGATGCTCGAGCTGACCCTTGTATTTTCATTGGCTATCCTTATGCCATGAAAGGTTATAAGGTTTATCATCTCACATCTCAACAAACTTCTGTCACTCGACATGTTGTCTTTCATGAGTCTATTTTTCCCTTCAAAGTCTTTCCACCTAAATCTACCAATACCAATAGTCTGCCATTGTCTATGCCAGATATTTTTTTCTCCATCTGAATTTCCAGATGTAACTTTTGTTCCATCTGATTTTGAATCTGCACCTCTTCATTCTTCATCATCACATAACATTCCTCCTCCTGTTAGACATTCCACTCGCATTCGCAGGTCACCAGCTTATCTTCTGGACTATCATTGTCAGCTAGCTCACGTTTCTTCTAATGCCATATCAGCATCCACTTCTGCAAGTTCTTCTTTTATTGGCACATCTTGTGACATTTCTCCATCTATTGCCTACACCAAACTATCTCCTGCTTATCGAAAATTTGTGCTCAGTGTTAGCACTGCTACTGAACCTTCTTCTTTCAAAGAAGCTGTTAATCATCCAGCTTGGCGAGATGCCATGTCTAAGGAGATAGAAGCTCTTGAGCTGAATCACACCTGGACTATTTGTCCTCTTCCTTCAGGAAAAATTCCCATTGACTGCAAATGGGTCTACAAGCTCAAGTTTAATGCAGATGGTACCATTGAACGACATAAAGCAAGATTAGTTGCTAAAGGTTTCACTCAAAAAGAAGGGTTTGATTTCTTTGAAACTTTTTCTCCAGTGGCTAAGTTAACCTCAGTTCGAGTTTTGCTTGCTGTTGCTGCCTCCAAAAATTGGCATTTACATCAACTTGATGTAAATAATGCCTTTCTTCATGGAGACCTACATGAAGAAATTTACATGAAGTTGCCTCCGGGTTATTCCAAGAAGGGGGAGTCCATTGTTTGTCGATTAAACAAGTCTCTTTATGGTTTAAAGCAAGCGTTTCGTCAATGATTCTTCAAATTTTCTGAATTTCTCTTAGCCAATCAGTTTGTTCAATCTAAAGCTGACTATACACTCTTTACTCGCCAACTTGGATCTTCTTTTTTGGCATTGCTTGTATATGTCGATGACATCATTCTTGCTGGGAATGATTTGGCTATGCTAGTTGATTTTAAGACTGTTATTGATGCTCAATTCAAGATTAAGGATCTTGGAAAGCTTAAGTATTTTTTGGGGCTGGAGGTAGCTCGATCTGCTACTGGTATCACCCTTTCTCAACGCAAGTTTGCTTTGGATCTTCTTGCTGATACTGGTTTTCTAGGAGCTAAGGTTGTTAAAACACCCATGGAACAAAATCTTCAGCTAAGTGCAGCAGACTCCTCTCCACTGGTTGATTCTACTCTATATCGAAGATTAGTTGGCCGCTTGTTATATCTTACACTCACTCGTCCAGATTTATCATACTCTTTACAAGTCCTTAGCCAATTTATGGCTTGTCCTCATCAGTCTCATCTTGATTCTGTTCATAGAGTGTTGCGATACTTGAAGGGTGCTCCTGGCCAAGGCTTATTCTTTTCTTCTTCATCTCCGCTCCATATCAAGGCTTTTACAGATTCTGATTGGGCTGGCTGCCTTGATTCTAGACGTTCTATTACTGGGTATTCCGTGTTCCTTGGTGAATCTTTAGTCTCTTGGAAATCTAAGAAACAGACCACGGTTTCTAGGTCCTCAGCTGAGGCTGAGTACCGTGCCATGGCTACTACTAGCTGTGAAATTACTTGGCTTACCTATTTGCTTGCTGATCTTGGTGTTCCTCATGCACAATCTGCCTTGTTGTTTTGTGATAGTCAAGCAGCTCTTCACATCGCTACTAATCCTGTTTTTCACGAACGGACAAAGCATATTGAGTTAGACTGTCATCTAATTAGAGAGAAAGTGCAATCTGGTTTACTTCATCTTCTCCATGTTACGACTCAACATCAGCTTGCAGATTTGTTTACCAAGGCACTTGGAGCTTCTCAATTTCAATATCTCTTATCCAAGATGAATGTGATTGACATCCACAGTTCATCTTGAGGGGGAGTATTAGATAGTGCTCAGGCTTAGAGTTGTTTTGTTGTATTATATTTTTGCTGACTGTACAATTATGTTATAAGCTCAGGCTCCATGTGTATATATATTTGAGTGGTGTACGAGACATAAAGTAGTTTTGACTTGAATAGATTGAAATTATTCATTCCCAATTCTCTCGTCCATATTCATCTCTGTTCTTCTTTCTCTGTTCATAGCAAACAGATTTTTACAGAAACACCTACTTCATCCCCACCCACTCGCCCTCCTCTCGCAGTCACCTTCCCCGGGTGGTATCTTTCAATGTGATGCTTGCAGCGGTTATCGAAATGGTTTCACTTACAGATGCAAAGGGTGCAACTACAATCTCGACCTTCAATGTGCTTCAGACTCTAAAGGTCAATTTTCGTTAAAATCAGATTTTTCTCAAGCCCGAAGTGGAAGTTTGATTAGAGCTAGCCCCCTGGCTGCTAATGAATGGAAGAAATTCTGGGCTCTAAAAATCCAACACAGACTTAAACTTCTGTTTTGGAAGGTGGTTGTAGATGCTCTCCCACTTCGAACAAAAATTTTTCGATTCATCCCCAATATGCCAGAGGAAGCTCTAGTCTGCCCCCTCTGTAAACAAACGGAAGAGACTGCGAGCCACCTCTTCCTTGGTTGTCTTTTCAGCAGAGTCCTCTGGAGAGAAGGCCCGTGGCCTTTTAACCCTGCTCCCTTTTGTCAAGAACCTCTGGTGAACTGGGTAAGATTTGTTCTTAACCCGAATAATATGCCACACCGAGATAGAGAAAACTGGGAGGATTTCGTCCTCTACGTAACAGTGATTCTTGACTCTATTTGGTTTACCAGAAACAGAGTAGTGCATGATAATTTTGTCCCAGATGTTGCAACTTTGAAACAAGATGCTGCCCGTAGATTTGAGGAACACCGTTCTGCCTGGTGTCGGAAGAGAAGAGTGGTTCATTGGCTTCCGCCCAATCCAAATCAGCTTAAGATCAATTACGATGTTTCCCTAAAAGATGGCATTATGAGCTATGCGGCTGTTTGTAGAAATGCCTCAGGCAGAATCGTTGACGCAAGGGGATTTTGGCGTCAAGGAAACAACCCTCTTAAAGGAGAAACTCTAGCAGCCCTCTTGGCCTGCAGATTGGCGAGTGATATGTCCAATTCAGATTTGATCATTGAAGGTGATTCACTGGCAGTCTGGAAACAAGCAACTGATTTGCAATCAACTCCAAATTGGATGATAGCAGGAGAAATTGGCACCATTAGAGATTATCTGGTGGCCAACAAGAATTGGAATTTTAGATGGACTCCGCGAGAAGGAAACTTCATGGCACATTTTGTTGCTAAATGGTGTGCAACCAATAAACATCGTGGTTCTATTGATATTTCCTCTCTTCCAAGAGAGATCATTGTATGCGATTTTGATTGACTGAGTAGCAATAAAATGTCCATATATTATTCAGAAAAAAAAGTGCTTCAGTTCTTGAAACACTTGAACATAAAGGTCACAGACACTCCATTTTTCTTGCTTTAAATTCTTCGCAATCATGCAATGCTTGTGAAAATTGGGGTCCTCCACCATTCGTAAGCACTGAATGCGAGTTTGCAGTGTGCATTAAATGTTCAACTCTTCCATATGAAGTTCGGCATAGATACGATAATCATCTCCAGTCTCCACACACTGACATACTCTGCTGAAGACGATTCTGGAGAATATATTATTGTTTAATCTGAGAGGAAGAAAGAGATGGAAACAAGTGGTTTTATTACTGTGCAGAATGCGACTTTGCTGCTCATCCTGATTGTGTTCTTGATAAGACCGCAGACATCAAGTTGGGAAGAATTCACACATATGAAGCTCACCAGCATCCTCTCACTGTTGTCCAAAAGACCTGTACTCACCTCCATGTGATGCATGTGGCCTGCCTTTTGATGACATGGCCGTAGAAGGTTCTCAATGCAAATTCAGCATCCACTGTTGGCCATCCGATTGTACAATGAGAAAACTTTTAGGGATAAGGAAAAAGATTATTTTATAGTTATTTTATTATCATTTTTCTTGATCAAAATTGTATTATTTTCTTGACATGCATCGTGTTGTAGTGGGTTGTAATAGCTGGAATAATACAATTTGTATGTTTTTGCGTGTGACAGATATAATGGGTTCTACTGCTGGAATAACTTAAGTTGTATGTAGAGAGAGAGACAGAACTTCATTGTATAGTTCATTATACCTTCCTTTTTTTCTAGGTAGGATATTCACTGAAGGAATACACGTGGAAAAAAGCTGCACAACATAGGTATATATAGATCACAAATTACTGATGAGCAAGCAAGCTAATACTAATACAACCAAAAGCTCTGGAGCACGCTGCCCCTTTGGCAGCCGATGAGCATGACAATTCTGACGCCTCGACACCCAACAGACAATCCGCTTTGTTGGTTACGAGGTTACTCTTTGATATTATGGATCTCCTATTCAATTTAGCCAATTTGGAACTTTCTCCTCCAGATTAACACTGTCTAGAAACTGGTTGACATCGCCTTCCAAAATGACCTTATCCATTAGTACTCTGTTCACGGCAAAAGGGCTGGTATTACAGCAAAGCTCGACTGAATCGCCACATCCACATCTATTAGTACTCTGTTCTCAAGGGAGGAACCCATAGATACTTCTTTTTCTCTCCTGGCCGATATATGATCCATGTATGACGTATCTCTTTCTAGCCAGCCATGGAAGTTGGGTTCGCTGGAAGGAGCGTATCAAGTAAAGACACTCCTCTGCTCCCGATTGTTGATGGCATAGGAGAGCACAAGAAAAATACCTCACCCACAGAGGTTAAGTAATGCCCAATGTCACGTCGAGTTCGCAGCGTGGTTTATGATTTTTTAACAGGAGTTAAAATTGGGACTAAATCAGTATTTAATCTTTAAAAATTTATCAATATATGTGTATGTCTACTCAAATTTTTTGTCAAATAAAAATCTTCAAAATAATCTCTCTTCTCCAGTCAAAATATTTTTTTAGTACAATAAATATAAAAAATCCATTCAAATTATCTATCTCTCCACTTTTTTTACTAACCCCATAAAATTATATTTTTTCCCTACTTTTTCTCAAAATTTAGGGAAATTGACAATATAGTCACTAGATTTATACCACGCTGACAATTTAGTCACTAGGTTTCATTCTTTGACAATATGGTCACTGAGAATATATAGTTGTGACGATTTAGTCATTTTTTTTATAGAAAAATCAGATCGTCGCAACTATATATTCTCAGTGACCATATTGTCAAAAAATGAAATCGTCAGCGTGATATAAACATAGTGACTAGATTGCAAATTTTTCCAAAATTTAATAAAACTTTAATCCACTTAAATTTTTACAACATTTCAAAAAAATTTATAAAATTTTGATTTGCAAGTTGTGATCACTAAAGGAGAGCAATTTCAATCAGATAAGCATGTAGCTCACCTCTGTAATATATTAACTCCATATAAAAGCACATGTTACTTTCCCTATATAGCTGTCCTAATCCTACAGGCTACACCTCGTTTTGTATCTATATACAAATTAATTGCTCTGCTATTGATACGATAAGAAAGGTTAATTACAATGATGTGCACCGAAAATGAAAATGGCTGCTGTGCTGGACACGTGTGAATCATAGTAAATAAATCTGGAAGCAAAATGTTCCATCATATATCAATGTCTTACATCTTACCAAAAAAAAATCAATGCCTTACAAGAATACTAAGGCCCACGTGTTATTTAAATGATTTAAACAGGGAGTAACAGCTAGACCTCTTTGTTTGCTCTGCTTTTTTTTATTTGAACGACACGTGTAAATCCATCTGTCTTTGTCACTGCAGCATATGTCCAACTTAACCCAAAAATCATACTTATTTGGAATCCACGCTAAGGGTGATCAATTAATCCGGTTACCGCCCCGGTTCCGGTTCCGGCCAATACCGGAATCGGAACTGGAACCCTTTTTAGGGAATTTCCAGTTCCGAAATTTTTTTAAAAAAAACAAATGCAGGGCTCAAACGGTGTCGTTTGAGCCCTGGTTAAAAAAAAAACAAATACGCGTGACCTGGGTCAAAACGACCCAGGCCACACGAACTCTCACCTCTGCCGACCCTTGCTCACAGCCTCACACTCACAGTTCACTCATAATCTCATTCGACCTAGACTTATCACTTATCTCTCAGTCCTCTGAACTCTCACCTCTGCCGACCGCCGCCAGCAACAGCGACAACCCTCTCTCTCTCTCACGGATCTCTCACTCTCAGCCCTCTTCCGACATCTCTCTCTCTCTCACACATATCTCTCACTCTCAGCCCTCTGCCGACATCTCTCTCTCTCTCTCACAGATCTCTCAACCCTCTCCCAAAATCTCTCTCACAGATCTCAGCCCTCTCCCGAAATCTCTCTCTCAGCCCTCTGCCGACATCTGTTGGGTTTAAGGTTTTGGTGGCCGAACCTCTCACTAACTCTCTCTCACCAAGGGTTTGTTATTTTTAGTTTTGTAAATGTTATATTTAGTCTTTAATTTATTTTAGGGTTTGTTAATTTAATTTTGTGATTTTTGGCAGATTCGGTATTGAGTATTTGGGCACCAAATCTCACTCTCAAGTCTCACCAAGGTATGCTGGGTTTGAATAATGTTGGGTTTGAATAATATGAGTTACTTTATATAGATTGTTGATTGTTTGCTGATTGTTTGATTGCTCATGAGAATAATTTGTGAAGTTTGTGAAGAGAATAATTGTTTGATTGCTCATGAGCATTTTAACGATACAGGCCAAGATGATGGTGTCGACACATTGGACAAAGGTGTCGACACGTTGTACACTCACCAGAAAGCAAGTTTCCAGGCCAAATTAATGGTGTCGACACATAGACCAAAGGTGTCGACACCATCAGCTTGACCTGGAAACCTGCTTTCTGTTGATAGTGCAATGTGTCGACACCTTTGGTCTATGTGTCGACACCATTAATTTGGCCTAGAAGCTTGCTTTCTGGTGAGTGTACAATGTGTCGACACCTTTGTCCAATGTGTCGACACCATCATCTTGGCCTGGGACATGCCTTCTGGTGTGTGACCAATGTGTCGACACCATGGTCTTATGTGTCGACACTTAGACTGAAAATGGCTTCCCTCGACACCATCAAACATTCCAAATACACCTACAATGTAAAGATTAACCAATAAGCTTGTGTAGAGGTGTTCAATTATATCTAAGGCCAATTTGTGAATCTGATGGTTGGTTTTAGTGATTACATAAAGTAACTTATTTTAGACCATTAACAAGTGGATACCAGCTAAGTGGCCTTAAATCGTCGAACTGCGGGTAGAACGAAACTTGTCAAAAGCAATCTGGGGTCAGATAATGTTTGATAATTGACCGTAAACATGTTTGTTGTTTATGCTTAGATCCTTTAGGTTGTGAACATAGCTGTTTCGAGTTTATTTAGATAGATTGAGTCATTTTACATTTATTTTGTGTTATTCAAATGAATTGAAAATCAAATATTTTTAATGTCAGATGGATGAGATTAATATTACACATACTACAAATGTAGGGTCTTGCCCTAGTGGTGGTGGTCCAATACCTGATGATTCAGTTAGTAGACCTCCATCCGGTGGTGATGAGGATATTACCAATCAGTCAGAAGAACAACCATGTAAAAAGAGAAAGAATACTCGCAAGAGTTTTGTGTGAGATCACTTCACTAAAATTTTGCCAGTTGTCAAACCTGAACACCCTGAAGCCAAATGTCATCATTGTAAGGCCAAGGTTGGGTGCCACCCTGAACGCCATGAGACTTCGGGTATGAGGGCTCATTTGACACGGTGTTTGCCATATAAGAAGCAACAAGGCCAATTAGACAAGACTCAATCTAGGTTGACATTGGATGCTTCGAAAGCAACAGGGAGTGATAAGGGTGTTTTGAAGTTGGATAGTTATAGTGAAAAGGAGGTGAGGAGGTGGATTGCTGAATATTTGATAATGGATGAGATGCCTTTTAGGACTGTGCAGAGGTTAGAGTTTAGAAAATTGGTGGAGAGACTTGAGCCCCGTTTTAAGATGCCCAATAGATTTACGATCATGAAGGATTGTATGGAGTTGTATATAGAAGAAATGACTAAGCTGAAAGAGGCGATTGCCATAAAAAGTCCTAGAGTTTGTTTTACCACTGATACGTGGACTTCAGTTCAAAATGTGAACTATATGTGCGTGACAGCCCACTTTATTGATAGGAGGTGGTGTTTACAGAAGATGATTATTTACTTTCGCCGTATAATTGATCATAAGGGGGCTAGTATTGGGAAAGAGATAGAGGGATGTATGAATATTTGGGGGATTGACAAAATTCTCACAATCACGGTTAATAATGCAACCAACAATGATGTTGCAATTGAGCAAGTGAAAAGAAAACAATTAGGAGGTGGGTCAAATGTTGTGTGTAAGCATGATTTCATTCATATGCGATGTGCTGCGCATATTTTGAATCTTATAGTTCAGGAGGGTTTGAAGGAGTTGGATGATTCCGTTGCAAAGATACGGAATATTGTGAAATTTGTGAAATCTAGTCCTCAAAGGCTTGCTGGGTTCAAGAAGGCCGCTGCAAATAGATTGTTGTCTGATAGCAATTTCTTACAAATGGACGTATCAACTCGATGGAACTCCACTTATATAATGTTAGAAAGGGCTGAAAAATTTCGGGAGGTTTTTGAGGATATGTTGGATGGAGATGAGAACTTAGTGATGTATTTGAATGAAGATAGTCATGGGAGGAAGGGATTGGGGTCACCGGTATTTGAGGATTGGGAGCACATTAAACTGTTTGTGAAGTTTTTGAAAGTGTTCTATGAGGTCACCCTACGCATATCAGGATCTTCATATGTAACTTCAAATGCATTTTTTGAGGAGTTAGCAAGAATTAAGTTTCATTTGGAGACCTTTGTTAATTGTTCTGATATCTCACTTCGTGACATGGCTAAAAAGATGCAAAGTAAGTATGATGAGTATTGGGGGGATTTGAGAAAGGTGGATAGACTTTTATTTGTAGTTGCGGTATTAGATCCTCGCTTTAAACTCATCACTTTAGAGTATTGGGCTATCAACAATTTTGGGAAGGATAAGGACATGAATTTCACTGCTATGATGCGAGGTAC
Source organism: Myrica gale (assembly GCA_963930655.1). Lineage (NCBI taxonomy): Eukaryota > Viridiplantae > Streptophyta > Magnoliopsida > Fagales > Myricaceae > Myrica > Myrica gale. Next base: position 5,251,405 of record OZ005606.1, on the reverse strand, counting down.
TCTAGAAAATATGTTTGAGGAGTATAGTGGAGGTTTCATAGCCCAATCAGAGCAGCCAAGTGGAAGTCACAGTTCTGCAAATATGGATGAATTGATGAATATTGATCAGCATTTATGGGGAGGTATTCCTACTTATCGACAGCAACAAAACTTGCTAGATAGTAAGTCTGAGGTGGAGAGATACTTGATTGAAGATGTGGAACCAAGGGTGACGCGTTTTGATATTTTGTTATGGTGGAAGGTGAATTCTCAGAAGTTTCAAGTTCTTTCTCGCATTGCAAAGGATGTGTTAGCTATCTCAATTACTACCGTGCCATCTGAGTCCGCTTTTAGCACTTCCGGCAGAGTGTTGGATGTTTTTCGCTCTTCTTTGGCGCCTTGTACCGTGGAGGGCCTCATATGTGCACAAAATTGGTTGCATGCTACTCCTATACTTGATGAAGATGATGCCGACATTGATGGTGGAGATGATCCATTGAGTTACAAACTAAATATGGGTATACTTTTTATTTTGTTAAATTTTTTGCTTTGTTAATTGATTATTTGGTTCTTTTAGTATTTCTCTTATAATTGTTTTGTTTTTCTTTTGTAGAGATGAAGAACTTGAGGATATCAGTTGGACAAGCACAATGATTGGAATGTTTACTATGCAGCTTACTACTATATGTGGATAGTTATATATTCTACAAAGCTTTCATCTATAGGTTATTATGTTCATCTCCTGGGGTTGGGTGGGAGCAGAGGGGTTTTGACAAATGATTTTGTTGTAGATTCTGTTGTTTGGTGTTGCTGATGGAAGTATTTCTTTCTCATGGCCAAGGGGTAGTATCTGTGAAGTGCTTTATTTTGAAGGAGAGTAGGATGTCATGTATACAATATTGCAGATGCTTGTTTCCATTGGTCTCCAATCTGCAATTTTGTGGTGGGCACCGGTCCAAATTACTCTTACATGTAGATTAATAAGTTGCAGATTTTGTAGTATCTTTGTTTGAATCAGTGTTGCATGTAGTTGACTCACTGTAGCCACTTCCAAATGGGCTGGAGTTATGTTTTTGTTCAGGTATGAGATTAATTGGTTGCAGATTTTTCAATTAACTCTAGCTTCGTTTAGACATGATTGTATTTATATATTTTGGAAAAAATAATTAAAGAGACATTTGTTCAGGAAAAAAAACAGCCAAATTTTGGCTTTGAACTTTTAAAAAAAGTTGGGCCTATGTCGAAAATGGGCCTTTAGGCCCAGATATGGAACCGAAATGAAAAATCTCATTCCGGTGAGTACCGCCGGAACCGGAATTACCCGTTCCGGTTTCATCCGGTTCCGGACTCACCCTTAATCCACGCAGCACCACTTTTTCTCACAAAAAAAAACAGCAGAATTCCCGAGTAAATTGGCTTTAGCCGTCTCTCGGATTTGAAATCTTTTGAGGCTTCGTCTGGGACTGCGGCAGTGGCATTGACTCTTTGAGAGTACTGGGAACTAGGAAATGAAGCTGACGCCGAGAGAGGTGGAGAAGCTCGGTTTGCACAACGCCGGGTACCTAGCACAGAAGCGTCTCGCTCGTGGTCTGAGGCTCAACTACGCGGAAGCTGTGGCACTCATAGCTGCGCAGGTCTGTCAAATTCTGAACGTACCCCGTGTATCTATTTGAATACATGTGTGTGTCTTAGGTTACATGCGATACAAATGTCTTTCTGAAGAGTTTGCTGTTTTTTTTTCACTAATTTATGTTTCATTTATTGTTTCTTCTTTGAAGATTCTGGAGTTTGTTCGTGATGGTGACAAATCGGTGGCGGAATTGATGGACATTGGGAAACAACTCTTAGGAAGGTATTATTGTGAATGACGTTATTTGTGCAAGGTAGAGAGTTGTTTCATCGGAAGTGCAAACTTATAGCATCTACATGTTGCCTTTTTGTGTTATCAGGAGACAAGTTCTTCCTGCTGTACCATATCTTTTGGATGCTGTACAGGTAGAAATTGATTACGTCCTTAGTTAACTGTATCTTCTATTTGAAGTCTTCAGTAAGGAATGCATAATGTGTAGTCTTCTTTGATTCATTTTTTAATAAATTCTAGCTATTACTCTACGGGAGCAAGGTAATGAATGTGGAATATAGATAGGAGGCTCAATATTTGTTCTTGCTGTTTGAAACCATTTTCTCCCTACATAATTATAATTTATCAGTACATTCAACGTTTAAGTTACTGATATTCTCTTGGATTTTCTTGTGTTTGCTTGTTGATCTGAGGTTTGAGAAGCTCAAAAACGTAATACACGATGATGAGAAAACATCCCACCTTCTTGAACACTGACCTAATTTGTAATGTAGGTTGAAGGTACCTTTCCTGATGGGACTAAGTTAATTACCGTTCATGACGCGATTGCTAGTGAAAATGGAAATCTGGAGCTAGCTCTACAAGGCTCTTTTCTTCCAGGTAAGGGCTTACCTTGAATTGTAAAGTTTGGAATTACTTTCTATTGAGACCTATCTGTCCTGGATTTTGCAGTTTCAACTTTCTGTTAAGCAGAAGCACTGTACATAGATTTTTAAATTAGTTCCCATCCTTTTTTCCAAATGCTGTGTCCTCGAATTTGAACTTGTAAAGAGTTTGAGGTGGAAAATATGGTCAGATTACAATCAAGATATGTCATTCATGAAGATACTCAGTTGAGAAGTTAAATTTGCTGGTAATTAGCGAGTTTCTGGTGGTAACTGATGAACACGTTCTACAGGCTATTGCCTTTCCTTTGGGTTTAAAAGAAACTCATATTATCCTCTTTAACTAATTGTGAGGACCTGATAGTGAGCTATGAAGACTCTGACCTAGTTTGAAGAAAGTTTTCCAAGAAAAGATTAGTTGAAATTTGTGCAAAGATTTAGCACCTGTCTGGAAATAAATAAATTCTGATACCTCATGAATTAGGACAGCTCATTTTGGTTAAATAATTCTGGATCAACTTCATATCTCAAACTAAAATTGATCTTTCTATACCTCTGACTACTTATGTCCTTGATTAACTTCGAAGTATTAACTTGCAAATTCTCAAGTCATCTGGAATATGTTGAAAGGATTTTGTGTTGTCAAAGGCTCTCTAAGTGCTGATAGAGAATAAGCTGAAAGTAAGTTCCATCAAGTAAGCAACATGTTTAGTATTGCATGTGCATTGCTGAAAGGAGTTTTTTTTTTCTTTAACAGTTCCTTCTCTAGACAAGTTTCCTGGGTTTGAAGACAATAAAATTCCTGGTGAAATTAGTTTTGAAGCTGGAAATATTACTCTTAATCATGGAAGGAAAGCTGTGATCCTCAAAGTTGTCAACACTGGAGACAGGCCGGTTCAGGTGCTTTCATTTAACTTTTTACTTCTATTTATGGGATGCTCTTCTTTTATCTCTTTTGCTCTTTTACATTTATCTGAAGTTTCTTGGCTAGCAATTTTTTGTTGACTGCAATGCCCTTGCTAACTGCAGAAATTTGTAAATGTTTCCTGAGTTATGATACTGCATTTGTGATATGTCACTTAAACCATAACATTCTTCTGGTATACGTATGATCGATTGATAGGGCAGCCATTTTTTCAGCTTTCTATGTCCTTTGGAGGGTTGAAAACCTTTCTGTGGTGCAAATGGTTTGAGTAATTTACATGGTAAATACTCAATTGTTTCCTTATTCATAGTGTGAGGATGTAGACGTTTTTCAAGCACTTTGGATAACTCAAACATAGGTCTGGGACAGGGTACTGCTGACATACAGCTGGCGTCATTGTGATTGGGTACTCACTAGCAAAATCCCTTCTCACCAAAGTAATTTCTACTTTGAACGGCTATGTAAGGAGCAATTTTTTTTTAAAAAATTATGGTTGTTATAGATTTTGTTTTGTCTTGGATATTGATGTGTCTCAAAATGTTGACCAACATGATCCAATGTCTCTAAAAAAAATTATGGTCGTTATAGATTTTGTTTTATCTTGGATATTGATGTGTCTCAAAATGTTGACCAACATGATCCAATGTCTCTAACAGATTGGATGGGTCAAAATCTCATACTTAAACTTTCAATCTGATTAACCTTATGGGGAGCATAATCCTCACTGTAACAGGTCGGTAGCCACTATCACTTTATCGAAGTGAATCCCTACTTGGTTTTTGATCGATGGAAAGCATATGGCATGCGCCTAAACATACCAGCAGGAACAGCTGTACGATTTGAGGTCAGACTTAGAGCTCCCACTTATCTTTATGGTTTAGGTATTTACTACTGTTCAAAAAATAGGTTACTGAAATCTGTGCTTGTTTATCTTCTGCACATATGTTTCGTTGTTCATGACCTACCGTGTAAGTAAAATTGTACCCAGAAGAAAAAATGTTTTTGATCATATTGTAACTAAATAGAAAACCTCTTATTTGTTGCCTCTTATTGACATGTTCAGCGCTCATACTCATTCACTCTGTAAATAAATGATCTAATAGATGTTTTGTTTGGCCAGCCTGGGGAAACTAAAAGCATCATACTTGTAAGTATTGGTGGTAAGAAAGTGATCAGAGGAGGAAATGGGATTGCCGATGGTCCAGTTGATTATGCTAGATTTAGAGCAATCATGGAAGCTGTAAACTCGAGGGGTTTTGGAAATCGGGAAGAAACAAATGCAAGGTTAGACCTTTTCCTGGGGAAATTCCATGCTGCTTGTTCATTTATATTTTGTGATATCAATAGGTTGCTTGGATAAGTAAACATATTGATTTAAAAGAGGTTGTTAAACACGAAAATGTTACCCAGAACTGATTTTGCAGTGAAGGTGTTACCGGAGAATATTCTGCTTTCACCAAAATAATCTCTCGTGAAGCATATGTCAACATGTATGGCCCTACCACCGGTGACAAAATTCAGCTTGGTGATACCAACTTGCAAGCTGAAATTGAAAGAGATTATGCCATTTATGGTGATGAATGTGTCTTTGGAGGTGGAAAGGTTATAAGAGACGGCATGGGCCAGTCGTGTGGGCATCCACCTGCTGACTCTTTGGATACAGTTATCACAAATGCTGTCATCATTGATTATAGTGGAATCTTTAAGGCGGATATTGGGATCAAGGATGGGATTATTATTTCCCTTGGGAAAGCAGGCAATCCAGACATCATGGATGGTGTACTTTCAAATATGATTATTGGGGTAAGTGCCATCTCACAGTGCAGAAACAGTGTTGAAGGTTCAATTACCCACCTGTTAAGTGCGCATACTTACTCCGTTCAATTTTTAGGTCAACACTGAGGTTATTGCTGGAGAAGGAATGATTCTAACTGCAGGCGCCATAGACTGTCATGTCCACTTCATATGCCCTCAATTGGTATATGAAGCAATATCAAGTGGTGAGCTACCAAACTGTAAATATGTTTTGCAAAGGTGCTGCTGAAACATGTGAACACATCAATATTTAGATACTGATATGTGTATGTTGGCTTTTAAGATTGTGACGTGATAGATGTAGATGACAAAGGTCTTAACCGTTTTAGTATGTTGTGTGTAACTCCATCTAGGAACAAAGCTAGAAATAGAACCTATGGGGTTCAGCTGCAGTAAAATACTTTTTTTTTTCTTTTGGGAGGGGGGGGGGGTTGAAAAACCTTTTTCTACTGATTATGGGGGGTTGGCAGGCCATGGCCCTACCTGCCCCCATCCCACCTCTATTCATCCCTGTCTGCTTTGCAGATACCTAAAAATTCATTTGTTTATCACTTTTCATGCGCTTCTCTGAAACTCATATAAGTTGTCGTTCAGAATGTTCCACCATATGTTTAATGAGTTTGGAAGCAGTATTTAAATGTCCAGATCAGTGCTTCAATTGGAGACAAGTCTTGTGTTATTGCAATCCTTTCATTCTATGTCTTGACATGAGGAAGACCAGAGGATACAGTAAACAAGTCCTTGAGAGCCTTTTCATATCATGTTTAATGGATTTGTCCAGATCATACTCAACACAGGCTCCACCAATCAAACATGTTCAAAAACAATTCAATAACGTGTTTGGAATCAGAACCATATTTTTTAGCCAGTTTCACTGTTGTCATTTATTAAGGCTTGACAAGGTTGTCTGAACTATAGTTTTTTGTACCGAACATTCAAATTTCTCTCCTTTGAGATCTGAGTAATCACAGGTTGTAAAGAAAAGTAACTGGATAATCATTTCACAGTGATGTTGAATTACTCCACTTTCGCCAAATTTCTCAATTGTGTGTAGGGGTCACAACATTAGTGGGAGGAGGAACAGGACCTGCTTTTGGAACACGTGCAACAACTTGTACTCCTGCAATATCACAAATGAAGTTAATGTTGGAATCCACAGATGATCTGCCTCTAAATTTTGGTTTTATGGGAAAAGTACGCATAATTGTTTGTACACAATAAATTTCCCTCTCATTTCTTCCTTGTTTAATGAAAATTTTGGAACTCTGAAACTCTCTCTCTCTCTCTCTCTCTCTCTCCCCCTCTCCCTCCCTCTCTCTCTCTCTCCCTCCCTCCCTCCCTCTCTCTCTCTCTCTCTCTCTCTCTCCCCAGCTATTTCTTGTACGTTTTCCTGTAATTGTCTTTGTTAACTATAGGGGAACAGTGCCAAACCTGATGAACTACATGAAATTATTAAAGCGGGGGCAATGGGACTGAAGCTGCATGAGGACTGGGGAACTACTCCTGCTGCAATAGACAATTGCTTAGCTGTTGCAGAACAATATGACATCCAGGTACTTTTCTTTTTCTGGAAGCAACATTTCTTCTCCAGTTATTTGAAACATTTAGTAATATAAATGACCAACTTTCTTCCTCTCTGCTGATTTTGACAGGTTAATATCCACACTGACACCTTGAATGAATCAGGATTTGTAGAACATACTATTGCTGCATTTAAAGGAAGAACTATTCATACCTACCACAGGTATAAGCTGCGATGCTGCATGCACCGCCAACCAACAAGGGAAAAAGTTGCTTGAGCATATTTCTGGTGTTGGTTTTTGAATCTTATATGTCTCCATTGCGTACCATGGTCAGTAGATATTTTGTATAAAAAAAGAGGGCCATGAAAAATGCTAGGTTCTAATTTCTTGAATGTGGCTTGAGTTTATGCGGCAAAAGCCATAGCCATGTAGCCTACCTTTGTAGTAAGAAATTTTTTGTCAGACAATTCTGCAGACTCTCCAAGCCATTCTTGGAGTTCATCCTCTAGAAGACTATTGATTGCTTCTCATAGGTGGGTTAGTTTTGCACCCAGTACTATAGTGTGACAGCGTATCCTCTGTAAGGTACATCAAATGCATCTTCTTCTTTGTCTTCTTTTCTAATGTTTCTTAGACTGTTTTTCTCTTTTTTGTGTATTGCGTGTTCTAATTTAGCTCTTCAAGGGCAACGCAGCTAAGGTTCCTTTCCCACACGTATGGGTAAAGCTTTGGCTGCCTTATGTATACATGCATGAAAAACTCTGACATAGAGAATAGCTACGCTCAGTCAATTACCGTCAACTAAAAGTTCGTTGGATACATTCGTAAGGCTTTTCGTATGTTGAAGCTTGGGGTTTGAGTGTTTGTCACCACCTTTTATACCCCATCTTATTATTGATATTAGTTTGATTATTTCCACTTTTAGGCGTAGGTTCTATACCAAACCCCATAAATATTTGCCCTGTGTGATTGATTTTATGTTTCTCCTTCGTATTTTCTTCCAGCTTTTGATGGTTACCCAATTTCTTTGGTGTGTTTTGGACAGTGAAGGTGCTGGGGGTGGTCATGCTCCAGATATCATAAAAGTTTGTGGTGTGAGAAATGTCCTGCCATCATCTACAAATCCAACACGGCCTTTTACTTCCAACACCATAGATGAGCATCTTGACATGCTGGTATGAGGCACTAATGGACTAATTGATCATGTACGCCTTGCATATGTCTAGTTCCAAATTTGGTCTTGTATGCATGCAGATGGTCTGCCATCACCTTGATAAGGACATTCCAGAAGATGTTGCTTTTGCTGAATCAAGAATAAGGGCTGAAACAATTGCTGCGGAAGATATTTTGCATGATATGGGGGCAATTAGCATAATAGCTTCTGATTCACAAGCTATGGGTCGCATTGGAGAGGTTCATAAATCGTCCTTTATTTTCTTCTTACATTTTTCCTTTTTGCTTCCCTTATAGAGAGTTGTTTCCAATAACTCTGTCAATACTTGCAATTGATATTAGAAACTCGTGTATGAGGAAACAGACAACCAAACATTACATGATATCTGATACCTTGATTTTTTATTTCTGTTTTCCCCGAGCATCCGGTAGCTTTACTTCACAATGAGCATTTCACTGATTAGATATTTGTAAGTTAATTACCCCCAAGGGTTTGGTGTGGTGGTAAGGCTTCGGCTTGGGTTCTAACATGTCCCAAGTTTGAGCCCCAACATCCCCATTATCGCCCTTGACTTATCTGCTCCCTGGGTTGTGGGGTCGGTCCAGTGGGCCGGGGTTTGTACTTCAGGGTTGGGCCAAAAAGGTCAGGCTTTGGGGAATTTCCTCGTCATAAAAAAAAAGATATTTGTAAGTTAATTGAGAAATTGTTTTCCAAGGCATGGAGACTGTTGTGGGTGCAGACAGCGACACTCGACATGATGCTGACCCTCAATCAAGACAAATCCTTCTGAGAATGTAGGACCATGCGACACCTAATAAAATGATGTGCCGTTGGCAAATTCTATTCTTGACAATCTATGATCTTATATTAAGGTTGCAACTAAATATAAGATGTTAGCACTCTCGAGTGACACCAACTCATGGCTTCTCCATTATATTACTTCTCTCAATCTTCCCTCGATTATTGTGGTGAATGTTTTTTCCTCACTTATTCTGATTTATGCATATTTAACTCCTGTATCTGAAGATCAGGTCTTCTGAACTCTTACCAGGTGATAAGCAGAACTTGGCAAACTGCCCACAAGATGAAGTTACAAAGAGGGCCAATTGATCCCAGTGCCCCAGGCAATGATAACCTTCGCATCAAGCGATACATCGCCAAATATACTATAAATCCTGCAATAGCTAATGGGATTTCTGAATATGTTGGTTCAGTCGAGGTATGTGAGTTCTAACATCTTTGACCTCAAATTACAATGTGAGCTGCACAAGTTAACTGATCCCAAGGACAGAATGGACACAAAAGCATTACTGCTTACATTTGGCCCTACTATAATATCTCCGATTTGGAGGTCCAACCAATTGGCAGTTGCACTGTTATAAAGAGAATCTTTAGTACAGGTGACTGTCTTATAATTTTTGTAAATCTTGACATCGTTGACTTCTAGATGTGATCTATAGTGTGCTGTTTGACATCAAAATAACTAACAGTAGAAACTATTTTTCCCCCTCCTATTAGTAACATTTGTTTCTACAGGTTGGGAAGTTGGCTGATCTTGTTCTATGGAAGCCATCTTTCTTTGGGGCTAAACCAGAAATGATAATAAAAGGTGGTGCCATTGCATGGGCTAATATGGGCGATCCAAATGCTAGCATTCCCACACCTGAACCGGTAAGGTTTTCTTTCACCTTTATATTGAAGCATTCATTTGTCATATTGACAGGCATGACTTACAACCATCCAGCAATTATTTTGAACCCTGCTACAAAAGTGTTCAACTCCTTTAGGAAGAAAATTCCTTTCTGATTCTGACATCAGTCCCATTAGTTCCGTGGGATGAATGGCATCGGGATCCTTTCTTAATGCAAGAATGTTTTCAGGTAATGATGAGGCCTATGTTTGGAGCATTTGGCAAGGCTGGAAGCGCTCACTCAATTGCGTTTGTCAGCAAGGCATGAATCTCACCCACCCATCCCTTCTCTCTCTGTTTTATTGCCCTCCCTCTTTCTTCCCTGTAAATAAATATGTGTTTGCTGCCCGTTCCTTTTCTCCCTTACGAACAGGCAGCTTTGGATAATGGAGTTAAGGTCGCATATGGACTCAGTAAGAGAGTGGAGGCTGTGGGCAATGTCCGGCGACTAAGCAAATCTGACATGAAGCTCAACGATGCCCTTCCTAACATCACAGTGGACCCAGAGACATACACGGTGACAGCAGATGGCGAGGTTCTTACTTGCGCTGCAGCCACCACTGTTCCACTTTCTCGAAATTACTTTCTCTTCTAGGCATTCCTAATATTTCTGAATCTCTTTAAATTTGCGTTATATTCAAGTTTATGGAATTGATCCCTGGAGCTGAGGATTGAATCCCCTTACTAACCTGGTGCTTAGATGTGGGTTAGTTTAATTATGCGTGGTTGACCTACCACAATTATTGGAAAGGGTTTTCCTCGTTTTTCAGAAACAAGTGCTGTAACCTTCCCAAAATAAATGAAATCTCAGTTTTTTTTTTTCAAATCATTACAGCTTATTCATTAAAACTCACGGAGTTTCAAAGACCTCGAATTCAAGTTCTAAGGGAATAGTCAGACTTTTCGAAGAGACGACTAACTAACGAGTAAAGAGGTCATAAGGTCATACAAACACCCAGAAATGACAGATAACCCACAAAGAGTAGAAAGTTGATACAACCAGAGGGAAAAAAATTTTGTTTGTACACAATTTACTATTGGATTCAATTCATGGTAAAAAAACTGAAACTTTAATGGACCGTTCATATGTTTTACTTGTTCAAATTGTGCTACGTAATTCGATAAGAAATTTTGTTGAAAATGATCATTCATTAACTCAATAGATTTAAGGACCAAAATCTGTTTATAAATTATATGGTACAATATAGAGATATAGACACAATATGAACTATTTAATAATTAATTTTATTCATATGAAACTCTGAGCTTTGTTCACTCTACTAATAAAATATTGAATGTACTATTATTTGGTCTCTCTCTTTTCGATTTTATTCACCCAATAATTGTAGAGTATTGTAGGATTTCGATTTTAAGCATAATCCTTTACCTAAAACAAGTAGCTCTTAAAGTAACTTAAAATCCAACTGTGGACAATTCTTTTTTGGACCACAATCGATGCAACATAATCGCGTCTTTTGTGTGCGAAGTACCTAGACAGATTAAATAAATGGATCAAATCTAATTGGTTGTAGTGATTAAAGCTTGAGTTTTGATGGTCTATTCCATTTAAAGCCTAAAGTTCAGAATTTACATTTTAGCCTGATAATTACTAGATTTGACACTCAATTAAAAAAAAAACTTGGACCAACTAAATCAGTGTATCAGTGCCTATGCCAATACTGTGTTTGTTAAACAAAAATTTTAATAAAATTAAACATATTTCAAAATTTTACTTTAATTTTTACCACTCGTTTACCAATTTTAAAATCACGTCTTTTTTTAATAGCAACACAAAATTTTATTAAAATTTGATAACAAATACATGAAAAAAAAGAATTTAAAAAGAAACGCCTACCAATTTCCAGCTATCAACTCGTTACTCCATGCATGATAAAAACTAAGGGGATGTTCGGTTAAGGTATTTTGTAAGAATTTTTTATGTTTTGAAAATTTTTATGTGATGTTAACTTTATTAGTATATATGTTGTAGTTATATTTATATGGTGTGAAAAATGATGTTTAATTATAAAATTTTGACAATTCAAAAAATTCTGAAATTTTTTTACAAACGAACCGCCCCTAAACATCAAACGAAGAGGGAGTGTGTTTGTAGATTGATCTCGACTCGAGGACAGAATATCCACGTGGTGCTCTTTGTTTTATGCACAGGTGTCGGGCCCCAATTAGTGAACAAACGGTCTACAGCTGGCAGCTCTTTTTTGTTGTTATTTTTTGGGATAATTTTTACAACACATTTTAGGCATGTCGATTTATTTTTTTAATTATATAAGTCAGTTGCAGTCTCTCAGCTTCTTTATTGTTATTGTTATTTTTATTTTATTCAACTATAAAGTAATCGCCAATTTTTTCACAAACTCACGCGCTCCTTTACCAGAAAAACCTTCTGCGACGCAGTCCCGGAGTCCGGAGAGGCGTGCAGCGTTGTCCAAGCACGTGCACTTTCTGGCTTTCTGCCCAAACGGTTCGACCGTGAGTGACACGCTCCATTGTTTGAGAGTCCCATTTGTTTTCCCACGCAGCACAGATTTGTGGCCATTATTATAAAACCTCGGTTGTCCGAACTACTCGCCCACCGTGTTCGGTTCTACTATGTGGGCACCACCAGGCACTTCTGTCGAGGCAAAGCATAAACAACTTCCAACACTACGGCAGCGCACGACGTGTTTCGTTCTTCCCTTGGCAATAGCGGTCGACGTCCTCCTTCGAGTGTTGGACCTAAGTAAAAGTTGAGTAACTGTGGGTCGAAAGAGTGTCTTCAAACACAGACCCAAAGATGTTTTCGGTCAAACCGGCTGGTCCTCTGAAGTCAGACATCGCCGGCGGAGTCCTTAAGAGAGCTCCGGCGATCTCCGAAGAGATACAAGTAGAACGGAGGAGTCAGTTATCGGTATCTGGGATGAGAGTCAACGGGAACGGGTCGATCCGGGCCTTGATCAGCAGCGGGGACAAAACTTTGGAGGCTGCGAGTCCACTGGAGAGCAAAGAGAGTAATGGGTCTTTGTTGTCTTCGGGAGGAGGGATCGAAGTGAGGGTAGCGGTGACTGTGAGGAAGAAGTTAAAGGAGACGATCACGGAGAAGGTAGAGGACCAGTGGGAGTTCCTAGTCAACGGGTTTGGCCAGGGCATCCATATCCAGCTTATAAGCGAAGAGATAGATCCCGGTTAGTCTTTTGGTTTTATCTTATTTTAAATTGATTTTTTTTGCGGTAGTGGTCGCTAACGTTTGCGCTTTCCTTAATGGGTTCGGAGAATTTATTTGTTTGAAACACCGCTAAGTAGGTGATTCTTTAGGTTGTCCGAACAATGGCTAACATGTAAGAAAAGTACAACGGAAGAAGCCAAGAAGGCCGACTGTCTTGTTTTGTAGGGGGTTTTTGACAAGTTTGATCCTATTTTGTTTTTTAAAATTACATAGTTGGAGTTACTAAATTTTCGCAGTTTGTAGTAACCCTTCGAGTATCCGAAGATCTCTGATTCTAAGTTTGGTTACTATTTCGCCTTTTTTACGACAAATGAGAAGATTAATCGTATCTGTCGTTCTTATTTTCTTCTGCTGCGTTTCTTTCCCGTTTTGGTATTCAATGGTATTCGGAGTTCCTTCTCCCCCTCAGTCGCTCTCCTTGAGTATCTTCTCTTCAAATCTGGCACGTTTGCAATCATTTGAATGAAACTCAATAGTGTGCTTTTTACAGTCACCAATTCAGGAAAGAGTGTCTCGTCCTCTGTGAGAGGCTGGTTACCGAGGCCATCGAACAATTCGCAAATTGTTGAATACGCTGCTAATTTCACGGTTCCGTATGACTTTGGGTGTCCTGGGGCTATTCTCGTTACAAATCTTCACAGCAAGGAGTTCTACTTGTTGGATATTGTCATTCATGGTTTTGATGGAGGGCCCATTTTCTTCCTAGCAAATACATGGATCCACTCACGAAGAGATAATCCTGAAAGTAGAATTATCTTCAGAAATCAAGTAAGAACTTTGTAATTTGTAAATATCCTTTCTTCACTAAATTTTTCAAATGATGGTTTTGCTTAACCGATGGTCATTATCACATTGTGGTGACAGGCATACTTACCATCAGAAACACCACCTGGCATTAAAGATCTTCGACGTGAAGATTTATTGAGCATCCGTGGTAATGGGAAAGGAGAGAGAAAGCCACATGATAGGATCTACGATTATGATATTTACAATGATTTGGGTAATCCAGACAAGGACGAAGATCTTGCTAGGCCAGTTCTGGGTGTTGAGTACTGGCCTTATCCTAGGCGCTGTAGAACTGGCCGGCCTCCAACAAAGTCAGGTATGCTTTTCTTGAAAGTGTTTCTAGACAATGTTTTGAGTCATGCTTTCTCCTTGTCGCTCAGATTAATTATGTGTGTGTTGACTTGGATGGAAACAAAATAGATCCACTTTCTGAGAGTAGAATCGAGAAGCCCCATCCAGTGTATGTTCCTCGGGATGAAACTTTTGAGGAGATGAAGCAGGCTACTTTCTCCGCGGGAAGGTTGAAAGCTTTATTCCACAATCTTATACCGGCCATTGCTTCTACATTGTCGAGTTCAGACATCTCTTTTAAGTGCTTTTCAGAGATTGATAAGCTATATAATGATGGCGTTTTCTTGAAAGAGGAAGATCATAAAGATGTCGTCGATAATCTGTCACTGGGGAAGATGATGCAACAGTTTATGAGTGTGGGCCAAAGGCTGTTGAAGTATGAAACACCAGCCATTATAAAAGGTGTGTATTCCTCTTCTCCTACCTCTGTCTTCTTTCTGGTTTTGTAAAACCAATTTACAGGTTACAATCACATCGCGTCAAGCTTCATTCCACATCCATCCATTCATTCATGTACTCTCAAAATAAGAAAAAGAGACTTCTCCTTTGTAAAACTCATTCTTCCTTGCACCACCTTTGGTTACCTTATCCAGGAGATAGATTTGCTTGGTTGCGAGACAATGAGTTTGCGCGTCAGACTTTAGCTGGGGTCAATCCGGTGAACATTGCGATTTTGAAGGTAGTACCAAATAGTCTATTATCCATTGTCTTACTGAATTCATTTCATCAGTCACTTAACGAAGTACTCAATTTGGTCATATTTGCAGGAATTTCCAATTCTCAGCAAGTTAGACCCTGCTGTCTATGGCCCTCCAGAGTCGGCTCTCACGAAGGAACTCATCGAGCTTGAACTCAATGGAATGAGTTTAGAAAACGTATTGATATCTGCTCTCATTCTGATATCTGGATTTATATGGTCCTGTTTTTAGTAAAGGTGTTTGTCTTATAGAGATCCATTGAGCCATGCTCGTTACTGTTGACTGAGGAGAAAAGGGATATTCTGATTTGCATGTGCATCATTTGTTTTCTGTTTGGCAACACACCTGACTTTATCCTCTTCTACAACTTTTGTGTGTCACACTTCAAATGTGAAATTGTCAACCAGGGGACATATCTCTGTCGTAAAACATGAATTTATATTTCTGGCTTTTACCCAAAAGTTTCAGTATGATCACACCTTCCCATTTTCTCATTACGGCCAAAGCAAAAGCTGAAGCATGCTGCATCATCTTTTGTTTCCCTTCATTTTAATGGTTACCAGTTTGAAAGCTGAACCAAATATGGTTGCAGATGTTCAGAAGTATGGAAATTTTCCTATGGAAGCATTTTTTTGCTTTCTCTGTGTGTAACTCTGCCTCTTCTGAATTTCTAACACTTCTGCTCTGACATTTGATGATACAGGCTATTGAGGAGAAGAGACTATTTATACTTGAGTACCATGACATGCTTTTGCCATTCATCAAGAAGATTAACTCCTTGCCTGGGAGGAAATCTTATGCTTCTAGGACCATTTTTTTCTATACCAAGACTGGCTTTCTGAGGCCTATAGCTATAGAGCTTTCACTTCCTCCAAGTCCTTCCTCCCCTCGAAATAAACATGTTTATACTCATGGCCATGATGCTACAACCCATTGGATTTGGAAGCTAGCCAAAGCTCATGTTTGCTCAAATGATGCTGGTATCCATCAACTAGTGAATCACTGGTAAGGAGAAGAAATCTATTAAGTTTTAGATTATGTCATATGAAACTTTAATTACCACTTGAAGAGTACATGGGATTGGTGGGAGCCTAGAGTAGATAAAAAGCTGGGACCATTATTAGAATTGGAGACCTTATGGTGCCTTCACAATATCAGGTTATGTTCTTATTAAGGAAGGTAATACGTGCAGACTGCTAATTTGTTGGTGTTGGATGTTCAGGTTGAAGACTCATGCTTGCATGGAGCCTTATATAATTGCAACTCATAGGCAGCTCAGCTCAATGCACCCCATTTACAAGCTGCTTCACCCACACATGCGCTACACACTAGAAATTAATGCACTTGCACGGCAAAATTTAATAAATGGAGGGGGTGTAATCGAGGCATGTTTCACTCCAGGAAAGCATGCCATGGAGCTTAGTTCTACAGCCTACAAGAATTTGTGGCAGTTTGACATGGAGGCATTGCCTGCAGATCTTCTTCGGAGGTATGGTTCCATCGCAGTAAACAAACTCAAACACTAAATCCTTTGATGCCTCTAAATCCCCCTACTTCTAGCACCTTAGTCAGAAGTCATTAGCACCCTTCCCTGATTTTGTCTACCTTAGGATCACTACTGTCCTTCTGCTTGAGCAAACACTTAGATTAATGTTTTTATTGATTTCAGGGGCATGGCAGTGGAGGATCCTTCTATGCCCTGTGGTGTGAAACTTGTAATAGAAGACTACCCTTATGCTGCCGATGGCCTCCTCGTATGGTCTGCAATTCAAGAATGGGTGGAAAACTATGTCGCCCATTTCTACACAGAACCAAATTCTGTCACATCTGATCTTGAGCTCCAAGCCTGGTGGAATGAAATCAAGAACAAGGGTCACTATGACAAAAGGAATGAACCCTGGTGGCCTAAACTGAATACCAAGAAGGACTTATCCAGCATTCTTACCACCATGATTTGGACTGCTTCTGGTCAGCATGCAGCTATCAACTTTGGGCAGTACCCATTTGGAGGATATGTCCCTAACCGTCCTACCCTCATGAGGAGACTCATTCCAGAAAAAGATGATCCACATTTTGAGAAGTTTATTCATAACCCTCAGCAGACATTCCTGTCTTCTTTGCCTACTCAACTTCAAGCAACCAAGGTAATGGCAGTTCAAGACACCTTGTCAACTCACTCCCCAGATGAAGAGTACTTGGGGCAGGTGAATCCGCGACACAGCCATTGGATCAATGATCATGAAGTTATGAAAATTTTCAATAAATTATCTGCTAGACTAGAGGAGATAGAGGAGATAATAAAGGAAAGAAATAAAGACATTCATCTTAGAAATAGAAATGGTGCAGGTACTCCCCCCTACGAACTGCTCCTTCCCTCGTCAGGTCCTGGAGTCACTGGTCGTGGAATCCCCAATAGTATTTCTATCTGAAAAGATTGTAGTTGCTGGTGAATGTTTCCCTAGATTCTCATCTCACTTAGCTATCATTGGTGCTTACTAATGCTTTTATCTAAAGACTGTAAATGTTGCCGTCCCTTTAAACATTCAACAGTAGGCAAATTTGTTTTTTGGAGAATGTTATAGCAAGTACCACAAAGGTTTTGAAATAAAGCCCTCTTGAATGTAATCGCATCGCAGTGTTAATCTTATCTGTGCTTAGTTACGGTACACTCTACAAGCAGCTGATAGTACGAATCCCATAAACATCGAAAGTCTCCGAATGCCTGCTGAAAAACTACGGAACACGTGCTCCAATCTTAGCCGTCCATCAAAATTCCTCTTATCCATCACCACGTCCTTCCACTGTAAGACCGTAATCATCAAGCATGACGCATCCGCAATCCCTCCCGGCCGTTGACTTGCTTCTCAAAACTCATTTCTGGCTCGGCAATGATGCACTCTAAAGTGTGTTTCCGAATGAAAAACGTAAAAAAAAACTCCCTAATAAGCACAGTAAAACTTCCGACGTATAGAACCGCCAATATCACATAAAACTCTCTATAGAACTTCCTATAAGAGTCGGATGTTCTGATCTTTTAGGGAGAAGGAAGCAGCTAAACCCATTATTGGTGATCCTTCAAATAAAACTTCTAAAATTGTCGGATTTTAGTGCGCGTAATTTGAAGACACTTTTGAGCAGTTGTAAACTAATAACTTTTTATTTGTATCTGTGACTTGTGAGTGCCGTTTGATTTTTGATATAATAACACATCATTAAAAAAAGTGGAGAAAACGTCTCCTTAAAAAAAACAGCTTAGAGAGTCAAACCAAAAATAGTGGTATTTGCTAGCAACAACATAGAGGCAGTCAATCAATCCAGATTGATCCGAAGCAGGGGTACCTTGCGTTCTTGAACCGATAATCATCTTTCGGCTAATCTTGCCTCCTCTGTCCCTCGAGACCAACAAGGGACAGTACATGAATATTCACATGTTGTCCATCGACTATGCCTTTCAGCTTGATCTTAGGCCCTAACTCACCCTCCGTGGACGAACTTTGCGGAGGAACCCTTAGGTTTTCGGGGCATTGGATTCTCACCAATGCTTGCGTTACTCAAGCCGACATTCTTTTCAGGAGGATAGATGAGACGATTCAGGTGAGATCCAATGTAGATCCATCTTTCTATTCTTTCTCTATAAGAACGGTACGTTGCACGTGGCTACGAACCACAGTGTCAGCCGATAGCAAATTACTTGACTCAATGGATGGATGAACAAACAACACTTTGAATAAAAAAGCAATAAAAAAATTTTTATTATTATTTTCTGACACTCTCTTCATTATACAAACCTTGTTGATTCTGAACTTCGTTCGCATAGGAGCCGAATCATTTGGATTCCAGGCGAAAAATGGATGGAATCGAGTAAATATTAGATAATTCATTTCATTTTTGGGACGACGGGCTCCCATCTTTTTCCAATAATTATTCTTTTTACTTACAATATTTATACTAAATTAAATCAATTTTATACCAGATTAAATTAATGATTTAGAATGAATCGATCATCTTTTGTTGAATCTTTTTCATAGCTCGATTGATAATTTGATAAGTCAATGATTTTTTTCCGTGTTTCAAAATACGGTTAACCACCATATAAACTGATCTTTTTGTTGTTAAATCAACATGTTAACTAATCGATTACCATAAATTAAGGCTAATCAGCTGTGTAAAGGCTAGTGGTAAGACTTTACTTTTAACCCCTTTTTAATTCCCGGTCCAATACTTGTTCTGGAAAGTCTTCGTTCAACTGCTACGAAAGTTTTGTCATCGGATTTACAAAAAAAAAAAAAAAAAAAAAAGAAGAAGAGAGTTTTGTCATCGGTACTGCAAAGATAAGTAAGGTATGGACTTCTGCGGCAAGTATTGTGCAAGGCTTTCAGCAAGTAGGCGAAGCGAATCTATCCAGCTGTCTTTCTTTATGAAGGCAGCTTTCCTCATTCGCCCCAGTTAGAGATTGGGTCGCGCCAGTGATTTTCTCTCTTTTTTTTAGGTAGGGGTAGCCCAATTTAATGCTTAGAAACCGCATTGAATGGACTTGTCGTAAAATGACCCATTTATAGTGATCCAATTCCTTTTTTCGCAATAAGACGAAAATCTAAGAGATTTCGGCAACACGATGAATGATTGATTACGAGACCGTGTAAATGAAACTCATTTCTAAATGAATGAAGAGCTACCTACTCTTCACGGTCAAAGCGAACCCGAATTAAAGTAGTATCTTATACATACGCGAGGAAGCTAATAAAAAAGGGAAAGTAGACAAGTTCTAATCCTCTGAGCTACAGGTCCTACCCCGCCTCTACTGAATCTGTTCAGCGTAACCCTCGTGATTAATTGTCACCGATTCACCAAGGCTCAATCCAATTAAGTTAGCAACATCTACCAATTTTGATATCCTTTTTAAAAAAAAGATCATGTATTGGGACTAACATCTGTCCAGTGTCAGAAGGTCAAGGAAGTTGGTGACCTGATGACAAGGGAGGATGGCCTGGATCCCACGAGTGAATAGAAAAGTTGGATCTCTCCTGAATCGGAATGCAGAACCGATGCAATAAAAAGACTTTCATTTACTGAATTTATTGTTAAAAAAATGAAATATATATATATTTATAGAAAATTCATTTGATCTGTTTAACAAGAATTTTCGCAAAACACTTGTGAATCGTGTTGCAACAAGGATATGTGCCTAAACTCCTTTAACTTTGATGGATTGGTTATGGGAACCCACCGGAGCCGTAGCGAAAGCGAGTCTTCATGGGGCAATTGTCACTACTTATGAACCTGAACCTGGGTCTGCAGTACCTCGATGTGACGTGATCGTGAAAGGGGCCCTGCTTGTATACTCCCCCATGTCATAGTTCTTGATGGTCGTGAAATGTATTAAATGCAGAGACGAAGCTAAGGGGGGCTAGTGGGGGCCATGGCCCCCCAAACTTTTTGCAATTTTTTTTCATACAGTCAAATTTTAAAAATTTTGCAAATTTTTTCAATATGCAGACAAAATTGGTAGTAATTTTTGAATTGGCCCCCTCAAATTTTTTGGAGAAAAAAACATGAGAGTGAATAATTACTTTATAAGTGGACTCTCCAATAATTTTTTTTTAAAAAAATACTAAGAGTTTTTTTTTTACTTTTCTCTCTTCCTCCATTTTTCTAAAATTCCTCCCCCTCCATTTTTTTTTGGAAATTCCTCTCCGTAACTCTTTTTTAGAGTGTCTTTCTTTTCTTTTCTTTTTTCTCTCAATTTCTGCCTCCCAATGACCTCTCTAGATTTTTTTTTTTCAAATTTTCTCTCTATGACCTCTTTTTCTCCCTCCCACTATTTTATCTCATATATAGAAAATAACAAACTTTTAAACTTTTAAATGTATAACAAACTTTTTGCTTTGCACACAAAAAAAATATTCCCAAAGTTAGAATTCTAAATGTTATTATGTTGAATTATTATTGTTTAATTAAAATATTATTACTTGATCTATTATTTTGTGGCTTTGTCAATAATTTATGATCTATTTATTCTGAAAATTTTAAACTTTTAATTGCATTCGACTGTTTTAATCTAATATTATAATTGACGACTTTTATTCGGACGTCCAATTCAAATAGCATAATTGATGAAAATTTGGCTTTAACAATTAAGTTAAAGTTTATATTTTTTTCTTTTTTAAGTTTTAGAATATGTTCGACTATGCTTATTTTGATCATAATGAAATTTTAAAGGTAATGAAATTAGTCAAGGTACACGTAGATGACCTCGACACCCGAGTATAATTTTTTTTTCAAGCAATTTAAAGTTATATTTGGGCCCTCCTAAGGACAAATCCCGGCTTCGTTCCTGATTAAATGGTTCTAGTTACTCCTCCAGGGGTTTTGTTAGAGGCTAGCGTCACTAGCCAGTCGATGGAGAAGTTTCATAGGGTTTTTTTGTCCAAGTGCAGATATTCTGTATCTTCACATCCATTTCTATTTCACTGAGTCTCCATCCGAGACAGTGCCCACATTGTAATGTCTTTTTTTGTGGGTCGAAACTTAACCAACAAAGAATTTTGCTAACTTAGGAATGTTATAGTTACGGCCACAGTCGGCTCCCCAACAACCAACAACCAACATCAACACCAACACCAACACCAACACCAACACGTAGTCAGTAGTCATGTTATAACTTTTGTGAGTAATTATTTGTCTGTTTCTCTAGATTTCCCGATTTTCCATCTGCAGAAAAGCTGGAAATACTTGAAGGCATACGTCGCGGTTTATGAGGACTGAATTAAGACGAGAACCCTGAAAGGTAGGGGAGAAACTGCTCACCGAAAAAAAAAAGAAAAAAAGGGTTGGGGAGAAACCATAATCAGATGCTATGCAATCTCCACAACGCCTGGCGCCTAGGTTACCGTTGGTGGTCAGCAAAAGGCTGAGGAAATAGTACACTCGTCAGACGGCTATAATTCGTTTGCCAAGAGCATAGGATTTGATATCTGTTGATTTGCATTAAGTAGCCTGTCAAAAGACGGTTGGCTCGGGAACAAAAGTCTTCGCTGTGTTTGATCAGCTTTTGGTCCGCAAATACTGGCAAATCCGAACGCCACCTCCTAGATCGCAACTGGGCCTCCGCCAGTTCTCCTCCAAAGCAAGCAGTTTTTAGTATTATCTTTGAATTGAGAAGGGCAACTAAGCACTAACTCCATGTCTGATCTTCAGTTTATACGCACAGAAAACCCTCCCGCCCTGACCCCGCTCCTTAGTTCAAATCAAAACCACACTGCCCCCCGAGAACCACAGCAAGAAGAAGAACAAAACGGAGAGACCCATCTGGACCAGACTCTCAAAAAGTTGGAAAAGTTTCTCACTTTCCTCGGGTTCAGACAGTCGTCTTGGTGGTGCTCAGCTCTGTCTTGGACTGCTTTCGTGGTCATCGGCGTGGCACTCCCTGTTGTGGTGCTCGAGCTCTCCGACTGTTCGGGGTGCGAGAAGTACCAGATTAAGGGTTTCGAACTGGACATCGTCGCCTCCCAGGCGTGCCTCGCTGCTGTCTCTTTGTTCTGCCTTCCGCGCAATCTCCGGAAGTATGGGATCCGGAAGTTCCTCTTCGTTGACCGATTCAGCGGCCAAATGGCCCGGTTTCATGACTATTACATTAAGCAGATTTGGGTGAGCATTTGCTAACTTCTATGTATGTCTATTGCCATCCGATATGCTTGGTTGGTAACTGTTTGGCTTTCACTTTAAGAAAATGGTGAGCGTTTGATAATTATATCTTCTGGCAGTCAGTACTGTGCTTTGGATTACCAATATGAGAATCCAATTTGACTATCCTTTTTTTTTCCTGAAATCAAACTCATCACATTACTGAAATCAAACTAAAACAGAGGTCACATCACAGTTCGAAATAAGGAAACCAATTTGACTATCCATTTAGTCGTGGTTTCCAATTATAACCTTAGCCATAATTTCGTTAAGTGATCGGAAATTATGGTCTGCATTAACAAATTTGAGTTGTATGTATATAGATATTCGATAGGAATCTACAAATGGCAGGGACGTTTATTTCATGAATATATTGTGTTCACCAAAATTACCATGTTTTTCCTTTCCATTCAAGTCTTCAAAAGAAGCTCATAGCACATGCTCTTATCACTAGTTATTAATCATAAGGTAATGTCACCTCTTTTTAAACACTTTCCTTGTCTAAATGCACTTCTCTAAATTGCAAATACATGCATATTCTCAGGTGTACACAAGTAGTTTTCGGCACCTGAGATGATTTGTTCTCTCTGAATTTGAAGCCAGATTTACCTCTTCAGTGTTATCACAGGATTCTGATAATTGTCTTTGGATAATTTATTCATCCTAGGGTTCTTTACGGTTGCTCATATATTGGGCACTGCCATGCGTCATTCTGAAGACTGCTCGCGAAGTTGCCCGCATTTTATGTGTACCTAATGAGTCATGGTGGCAGTCAGTTGGAATTGTACTAGCTTTGATTATATCCTGGACTTATGTGAGTACGATCTCTCTATCAGCCAGCGTCTTGTTTCACATGGTCTGCAATCTGCAAGTTATCCACTTTGATGACTACGGGAAGCTCTTGGAAAGAGAATCCGATGTCTTGGTTTTCATGGAGGAGCACATTCGTCTGCGGTACCATCTCTCAAAGATAAGCCATAGATTCCGCATTTTTCTTCTTCTACAGTTCTTTGTTGTCACAGCTAGCCAATGCGTGACCCTACTGGAGATAACAGCATATAGTGGAATGATTACTTTAACAAATGGCGGCGATTTTGCAGTAAGCTCGTGACTATTTTTCACCCTGTCAGCTTTTACCACTTAAGCACCTTGTAAGCTTTTCACATGTAAAAGAATGATATGTTGAAGGGCATTAGCAGTTGCTGAGTTCACACTGGATCCCTTTTTTTTCTTTTATTTTTATTATCCCTACTATAGATTATCCATGCTTTCATTGTTTTTTGCCTTAATCTTTTCAGGTTTCTACAATTGTTCAGGTTGTTGGAATTATTATTTGCCTGCATGCAGCCACAAAAATTACCCATAGGGCTCAAGGTGTTGCGTCTCTTGCAAGTAGATGGCATGCTTTGTTAACATGCAGTGCAACAGATTCATCACACGGCAGAGTTTCCAATAATGTGGGGAACTTGGAGACTGTGATTCATTTGAGCTCCATAGAAATCAATTACTCTGAAAGTGATCTGGAGTCATTGGATTATATTCCAATTCCAACAAATGCTCAGCTGGCTTCCTATATGTCCTCATATCACAAGAGACAAGCTTTTGGTATGAAATTATATGTTTTGTTTTCATATTGGTTAAGACATTGATGACTTCTGCATACTCAATTGATCCCTTTTACCTTGGAAATTGAATGACATTGTTAGTAGTCCAGGAAATGTATATGTTGGTTAAGACATGCATAGCCACTTAAACCTGCGTATCAGGAGTGTCCCTTTCATTGTTGAGGACTTAAACCTTTCAGTTATGGTAGTCTGAACTGAACGTTTTGACACCGCACAACCAACTAAATCACTAATATTTGCTATACTATATGTAATACTCTATGATAGATTTCTGTCATAAAAAACAACAATTAATGAAAAGGTTATACTAGCCTAAAATGTGTTTATGTTACAGGTGGCATGACTGTTGATAAGAATATAATTTAGTTTTTAAAACACTGCGTAATATAGGAAATTATAGAAGTAAAAACTCTTTATTTCTAAGAAGTGGATAAATATAGTACGGCATACCAAAAAGGAAGGTAAAATAGCCTGAGCGGCCGGCAAGCAAGTGCTCAGTGGCCAAAAGCGCGAGCGCGAGCGATGGTGAAGCGCTTCGGGTCTGTAGGGTGGGGGTTTTTTTCTCGCCAGGCATTCCAGCATCATGTTAGGTAGCAATTGCCAAAAGGTTGTAGGTTCACAAATTAGCTTTGTAATGCCTCTTATCTCCTATTCAGTTCTTTCTATACCTGGCATTTGGATACTTAGCCGCCTAGGAGTGTGTGTAATTGCAAAAACCTCACACTGGTTAGGAATTAGAATGATTTGTGCTTATAAGGACCATGAATCCTTTTTCAATTAGCCATTGTTTGGAAGTAGTCCGTTTGTGGGTCTAATTCAGTTTTGCATATGCCTGATGTTTGGGCACTAAGGTGCCTAGGAGTGTGTGTGTTCATTTCCTCTGTTAAAAAAAATGTAACTGAAAGGCAACAGATGGATCATCCTAAACATCCTTCACTACTAGTAAGTATGTTTGAGTTCAGCGGGAGTTAGTTCTACATATGAAAGCATAGATGTTAGGCAGATGTTTTTTGTTTGAAGTCTTATAAAATTCGTAAGTGATTATTATGGTGTTTCATTAATTATAAATTATAAGAGTATAAAAATGACTATTTTTAGAACTACGTCTATGATAACTCACAATTAATATGTCTCTTTTTTTATTCAATCTATTGAAGTTTCTCCAATTACTCAAAAAAAATGTGAAGTTTCTCCAGAGATTTTCTTCCCTTTTTAGAGACCTTTGGAGCAAAAGATCTGCCTCTTGTTGTAGCTCTTTGCTCTTGATTTTGGTGCTGATCCTCTGAGTAGTAAAGGTATGCAGTTCGAATATTATCACAATAATCACCACCACCATGGAAGACTTTTATTGGTTCAACTATCCAGATCCATCAGCTCCAGTAGTCTACCTTTTTGGCTTTGGCTTGAATGTTTCCTCACTACTTGAAACGGTCAGGTGCAAATTTCAATACGATCTTCCAATCTGTTCTAAATTCCTAACCATTAGTCGCAGAATAGTTCTTTTTTTCTCATCTTCTTCTTCTCCTCCTCTTTTTTCTTCTCTCTCTTTCCTCCTCCCCCTCCTCTTCCTTCTCCTCTTTTTGAATCTCTCTCTCTCTCTTCTTCTTCATCTATTTTTCTTTTTGCATCTCTTTCTTCCCCTCACTCTTCTTCGTTTTTCGTTTTCATTCTCTTCTTCATCTATTCCTCTCTCTTCCTCTTGCTCCCGAAGATTGCTTCCTCCTATGGCTCACCAAAAGATTGCTGGCAATATCCTTTTTGTAGTCTCATCTTCTACAAGTAGTGCTACAATAATCGGAAGCTTTTTATCTTATACAAAAGTGGAGTGGAGATCTTCTTCAACGGCTTTACACCAGTCAATCACATTGCAATTTATTCTGTTGCAACTCAAATCTATTTTTGATGTTGCAGCAGATCCGTTGCAGTTTGCATCTTCTATGGATGTTGCAGTCGATGATTTGCAGTCGTCTCCATGGATTGCTCCTGCAGCGGCCTTTTTCTTGGTGACAATGACAGCCTCTAAGCCAAGAGATCATGGGACCGGGACAACTCCGTTGGCCCTATTTCCCCTCCCTTGTATTTCTTTTTCCATTTTTTTTGTTGCTTTACAATGTATTGATTGTGATAGGGTGGTTGTTGGGGCTCTCGATCCCCTCCTTTTGTACTGCAGTTGATATAATATATCTATCTTGCCTAGAAAGAGAAAAAAAAATGTTAACATTGCCTGATAAAGCCTTCTTCTAGGCAGCTGAATTCTTCTATTCATGTGTCATATAGATCGAATCAAGTCTGCTCTGGTTTACTTTGATTATCACTTGCTACGTATGATACCTGATGTGGTTGTCACTCCACATGGTCTTACCGCGTCCAAATTTGCTTCACTTAACATACAAGTAGTGCTCATATCTTATACGAATCTAATACTTTAGTCCTCTTCTTTGGTTTTGCAGTAACGTATTTGCAGACCAATCCTGCAGGGATCACGATCTTTGGATGGACGGTTGACAGGGCCCTTATCACCACAATATTTTTTATCGAACTGTCTTTGGTTACTTTCATTCTGGGACAGACCATAGTTTTCAATTGAAAAGTGAGAAATTTCCACTATGCCCTTGGTTGGCCCGCACACCGTCGGTACCAGGAATCTGGAGGAAGTCCTTGTGTCCGCCTCGAGATGATTCTTACCTGGGTACCACATGGTAGTGTAGAAAGTTTGTATGAAGTCTAGAAAGTGCCATTTCCTAATGTTGGAGCGACGTATTCACATAATCACATTTATCTGAGTGGCAGACGTGATGGCCGTGATCCTTCAAATCCAATATGCTATCAAGCCCAGTACTGGTCGGAGCACGAGGCCTTCTTCTATTGTGGGTCACAAGCTACATCATATATGAACATATGTAAGCATGCATATACACGAGCTAGAACGGACAATTTATGCTTCTGCATGTTTTTTTTACACAACTTTGTGCTTTTACCCGTAACAATGGAGCACGACTTCAAGAGTGGGACGAGTGTAAGGTTTATTATTGTGTAGATATTTAATTCTCGAATATTTTTTGCAGCATCCATTGTCACGTTGTTCTTTCCTTGCTTGTTGCCACAAAATTTTCTAATGCTACTCACCACATTCAGTATGCACCCTAAAAACAGAAAGCTTACCAAATTAGAAAAGACTGCGTAGAATGGCAGATCGAAATTGTTTCTTTTGGCTCTCTTAACTCATTTTTATGTCAGAAGGATATCCTCTCATCTCATATTCTGTTTGGCGGAGGGAGTGAGACTTTTGGGCAAGGAGGGGGGGGGGGGGGGGGGGTCATCTACACCACATTCATAAAATAGAATTCACAGCCAAATAATTTATTATTAAAAGTTGCAAGAGAACTCCTCCCTCAAGAGGTCGGAGGGCTCCAGAGTCTCACGTTTACAGACTACACAATTGCCAAGAAACAACGTCCAACCAAGCTAACAGTAAGCTGTCAAATCTTATAAGTAGGATTACGACAGGATGCCCCCAACTTTCAACATGTAGACATGTTTCCTCCAGTGAGTTCAGCCTCGCATGTAAATAAGCTCCAGTCGTTTGAGCTGTTCTTGTGCCGCATTATAATCCTAACACAGGGCTAAAGCGCATAACAATGGATTGGTATAGAACAAGCAGGTATTACACATTTACAAGGTTTCTCCGTTTGACAATTATTTGTGTCCATCAGTCAAACATTTCGAGTACTCGAGAGAGAATTGACAACAAACTGAACAATAGGCCATGGAGACATTTGAAATAACATGATGCAAAGAGAAGCAAAACGTCACTGATGCGCACCAAGCCGTGTAAGACAGCCCTAAACCTAGCCACTGAGGCCCAACACAGATACCATAAAATATGGTCAAATTGAGGGCGAGATATTAAAGATCTGGTGTATAAGATAAACAATAGACAAGTTCCATTTCATATTAATATCAAGGTTCCTATCTTCCTCAGATCAAATCTCAATCTATCACCATCTCCTCGAGTTTGGACTCGGGGTACCATGGTCGCAGGCTGCTCAGCCCCCTATCCCAATTCATAACAGCATTTACCGCATTCTGTAATATAGAAAGCAACAGAGAACGCCTAGGCCAAAAGATTAAAGGAAAAAAAACACCAAGAAGGAGAAAGGAATACCAAGAGGAGATTCTAGGTGTCGAAATGAAAATAGGGTGCCAAATAATTCACTAGATCGTCACACTACTGTGGTAATATCACTGACCTACCTGACAGCAAAGGAGAGCAACTGCGATCAAGCCACCACCAAATGTAAGAGGACACCAAAAAAAGAAAAAAGAGTCGCATAAAGTGGCAAATGTCCTCAGCTGCGATCCTGGCAACCTTATTGGACAAAATATTCCGTCTATACCACTAATACCTATCGAATCTCCTCTATCATTTAGCAAATGGAAGGTGGACATTTCCATAGTTTTCCCATCTCCAGGAAGCCCACTCTTCCAGCCGTGCCTACCATAGAATTATTCCACATATGAGCCAACCATATCAAAAATAGCAACAAGCTAAACACCTCTAAAAAAGAAGGATACAGGAGCTGACAACAAAATCTGAAGAAAATAAGTCAAACCAATTGTAAAATTTAAAAGATTTACAACTATGCACAAGAAGGGTATCACAAAGGCTTTAACAAGGTAGTGATATCATTCTAGGGAATCAACCAAAAGCTATCCAGATTTTTTCTTCTTCTAGGGAATCAACAGCAATCCATAAAAAAGAGTACAACTGCGCTTTAGATTGTAAAGTGAGATAGCACTTACCCAGAGAAAAAAGGTCAAAATTGCTCAAGTAGTCCAAACGAAACTTTAATATCTGCCTCTTTCTATTTGCTCCATAGGTTACTCTCCATTTGAAATCTTAAGAAGGGATTTCTAAACCTTTCTCTCATCCTAGCATTCCACGTATCAACTTTTACATTGCATTTTACCACAAGTAAATATGAACTGATGATGCATGGTCATACATCTCATCTATATGTTAAATTTAATTAGAGTATTGGTCTCTCTATTTAAGTATTTAACACAAAGGGAAAAGTACGAAAAAATTGCTTAATTGATGCAAAACGCCATCTGTGGGAGCTTGATGAATCCATACACCGGAAGATTGCAGGGTGGGTCCCTTAATGTTATGCTTCACTTATCAAAACAAAAACTACAGGAAAGAAATGATCCCTCGTCAAATTGTGGCCTACTAATTCATCAATTTTCTTTTCCAAGGCCGAGTAATTTACTACCATTTGGTTCAAGTAGTTGGATAAAACTAGGTCAATATGGAGAGATCAATTCAAAGTTGGAGCGAACTTCATAAATTCCTTACAAAAGAAAAACCTAGGGTCAACAAGCAAATTTTAACATTCTTTTTCTTCAAAAGAAAAAACTGTTGCCCGGAATGTATTTCCAACCAAAAAACAAAAGAAACTTGGAGCAATCTTCATAAATTCGCAAAAAGAGGCAACATATAACTAACAAACATTAACATGAACATTACAATATTAGTATTGTACATTATCACAACCAAAGGTTTGCATTGTACCTCGAATGAGCCAGAAGGAACACCTAATTGAAGTTCTATAAATTCCGCACACAGCAAAACTCCTCAACCTGCTTGCTTTGATACTGCAGTGACATTTGCAGACAAATGTCATAAAAAATTCTCGGACTAGTTAAATCTTAATCTTCTCACACCATCAGAACAAAGAGAATGAGAATTTGCTTGTTTCCATGCCCTGTTTAGGAGGTGTGAATACCATTGACAACATTACTACGCTTAGGAAACAGCAGCAAGTTACAGTTTCGGACACCAGAGCAGAAAAGGATTACTAAATATTAAAGAGCCAGCGTTTGGGTATCACCAATCATACAACATTTCCACCTATTCTTACATGAAACTTGAGTTCCCCATCACAACTGAACAAATACAGGATTGAAATGCCAGAGCTAAACAGTTGGGTATAACCAGATTATACAACGTTTCCACCTATTCTTACATGGTGAAACTTGAGTCTCCAATCACAAAAAAAAAGGATGCAGTGACATAGCTAAACTGCAATCATCTCAAACATGTTATGTCAGTAATTTAAGTACTAAATCACACTTGAGAGAACACTGCTCCAGCGAAAAATTATTTACAGGACCAAACCCCTAGTTCAGACAAGGGTGCTTTAGATCATTGTTATGCTCTCCAGCATAGATAAACCTGTTTTATGTATCGTTAATTACACACATAGGCAAGGAACATCATATATGTATTTGGAGGGGGAAAACGGACGACTCAAAAAATTAAGCTTGCCTTCTCATATCTCAATTCTCCCACTAAATACTCCTTGAAAAATAAGCCTATGTGAAGAATTTAACAAAATACCATGGTTGGAACTTGGATCAACTAAAGACCTTAATCTCAGAAAGAAGATCCATTATAGCTGCCAAGTTTAAAAATTAAAGAAATTTGATTACAAAGCAACAGGCTTAGCTGCTACAAGTTTTTAATTGAAACAGCGGCACAGTGAAAACCAATTAATACACATGAGCGGAACACTATTGCTAACCTCACAAATATTCCGCAATGGGTATCAAAAATACGGTCACCGAATCTAAATCAGAACACCATCTGAAAGCTCAGCCTTTGGAAATACTCATCTATTGCACCACTTGCAAACAATTTTATAAACGTAGTTCTGTATAGCAGAAAAGATCCCCCAAAGGCAACTAAACCTACACACTAAATATCAGTGTAACTATTTCCACATCACAAACATTTCCCTCAAGGGTGGAAAGCACAATCCTGATCCCCGCAGACGTTAGGTAGACATCAAATGGATAATTACCTTCAAAGTATTATGCTTACTGTCAGTTTCTTCGTCAATGGAATCAAAGAGCATCCCCTCCACTTCACACCAACCAAACCGTCTCTTGCAAACACAATGTGATAATTAAAAAAAAATAGAACTGATAGCTGGCATAAAATTCATACTGTTCTAACATCCGAAACCAAATCTAAAAATAACTGTTTACAATGTACCAAAGAGAATATTATACATACACAAGTTTCATCTGAAACTTCTTTTTTTTTTCAAGAAGAAAGGCAGTTATGCCACACCTTGCAAGGAAAGCAACTGTCACCAAAGCTGGAGAACAAAGTTAACCTGCAACGAAACTGGTTGATGGGAAGAGGCAAATAATACAAGTCTCCACCCATATTACTGAGTAGCTCCACCCATATTACTGAGTAGTGCCTGCTAAAAAACAGCATGAATGATCTTCTGACAAACAGTGCTGCTAACTTCGTTTCAATGCACATCTCTCACCTCAACCATGTTACGAGTCAGTGTTGTGCAAAACAAAATGCAAGGAGATCAAGGCGACTTTGCAGATACTTAACACTATCCAAGCACACCGCCAGTCCCTAGATGCCCCTGCTGCAACTCCTTTCTTCGCTGCTCTTCCAAAGGATCAGGACTCTTCATTATTCTTCGCATGCGTCTACAAAAACATGAAAGGAACATATATCAATCATAAGTACTCCATAATAAAGGATAACACTATCCAAACTCACAACGCTAGCTGTCTGTTTCTTATGGGGCCAAGTACCTGTCCTGAGCATGCTGAGCAGGAAAAGTAGGCATGAACTCTTTGGACTTGGGAAGAGGAACCTCCCGGAACCATTCATGATTAAGAGCAGCTTCAGCTGTAATCCGCTGCATGCATGGCAGAGGACTTGGTCACTATGGGGAATAATCATTTTTAGGAAAGGCATGTAAAAGTTATTAGTAATGTACCTTCTCCGGGTCATAAGTTAGAAGTTTGTTCAACAAGTCAAATCCAGAATCAGAGAGAACAGGAGATCCAGTGAATGATGTAGCTGGGAATTTCTTCCGCAAGAGGTTATACCTGAAAGGAACATGTAAATAGTCAATACAAACATGTAAAACTGCAGAACTAAAGGTGTCACCATATGAGGCCAGATAGCCAGACCAGAACCACCCAAAGCTGGAAGCCTGGGAAAACAGTGACAAGAATAAGAACACCATAGTAACAGTAAATGGTGGAAATCAGATATAGATCGCCAATAATACTTACTGATGCTTGACAAAATTGACTTTGACCCCAGGTAGCTTTGAAAACCCAGGCCAAATCGTCTCATTTGGTGTGCCAAGAATCCTAAAAATCTGCAACAATTTAAATGCATCAATGACGAAACCCTGCGGAGAAGAGTCAAGGTGATCAGTGACCAGCAGAATTCACCAAGTCAAAATTACCTTGTCAAGTTGATCAAATTCAGTTTTCCCATTGAATAGTGGTTCCTTTGATAATAATTCAGCCATGATGCAACCCAGAGACCACATGTCAATCGCTGTAGAATATTGTTTTGCTCCCAACAGAAGTTCAGGTGACCTGCAGAACAAAAGAAGAACATTTAAAACATGAGCTTACCCAAAAATATAGAGAAGGGGGGGGGGGGGCACAAAATTCTTAAGTAACAAAAACACGGTACAAAGTTTTGTGCCTGTTAAGTTCACCAAAAGAACAATGTGTTTAATTGTCACCAAAGTGAACACAGAACGATCTAGACTAACAAGAGGAAAGCAAAGAATACAAAGCACTAATGGACCAAAGAGATGAAGATAGAAAATTAAATTAAATTCGTAAGACACTGGATCCATTACTACATACTCCCTCTCTACCCTATGGTTCGTCCTCCATTTCTTTTTTTTGATGACGAGGAAATTCCCCAAAGCCAGACCCTTTTGGCCCAACCCTGAAGTACAAACCCCGGCCCCCTGGACCGACCCCACAACCCAGGGAGCAGGTAAGTCAAGGGCGATAATGGGGATGTTGGGGCTCGAACTTGGGACATGTTAGAACCCAAGCCGAAGTCTTACCACCACACCAAACCCTTGGGGGTATGGTTGGTTCTCCATTTCAATTCAGAGTGTCCCAAAATTTGCAATAACCTCCATCTGCTTGCTTTATTTGGCTTAATCAAGCAGGGCAATTTGAACTAAATGATATTCTCTAACATAGGACTTCCTAAACAAGACCAAAACTACGAGAAGGAAAGAGTGGGTGTCTTGAGCAACAACACCCTACGCATATACTATGCAAAAGCTATTGAGAAAGAAAATATGAAGTACAGCTTACCTGTACCAAAGGGTAACCACCAAATGAGTATAGGGTTTCAATGGACTCCCATATTGACGAGCCAACCCAAAGTCACAAATCTTCAACTCACCCCTATTATTCAAAAGCAGATTCGATGCCTTTAAATCCCGATGAAGCACCCAGTTATCATGAAGATACTTAACACCCTCCAAAAGCTGGAGCATTAGGCATTTAACTTCACTCTGGCTAAATGGCTGCTTCATTGTCTCCATGAGTCCTTTAAGGTCATGTTCCATGTACTCCATCACCATAAATATACTATCGAGGCTACTCCCCACCACCACTTCTTTAACATCTACAATGGACTGGTGATGAAGAGAAAGAAGAATGTTTATTTCCCTTAGAGAAGTCAAAGGAAAGCCTTCCTTTTCCTTCTCCATCTTCACCTTTTTCAACGCCACAATGTCACCGGTCTTCTTGTCTCTAGCTCTATACACAACACCGTAAGTGCCCTCATCTATCCTGTTAAGTCTCTCAAACTCATCGACACTTCTACAACCCTGAAGCATGTTCACACTTCTTTGTGGAGGAGCTGCAGCTGCAGATTCCGGTGTCCCACGAGAAACATCTTCATCTCCTGAATCTGTATCTGACTGGCTAGGACTACTATAAATGTTTTCACATTCCTCATCAATCTCCATGTAGTCATCTTTCTCTGGATTATTGCCAGCGTAATCTTCCCGAGTCAAAGACCTTCCACGGGTGACTAGTTCATCAGATTCAGATGATTTAGCTCTAGATCTTTCAGAGCCTTCTCTCTTGTGCTCCCCCAGCTCTGGACTCAATGATTTGTTACGTACTCTGGCCTCCAATGACGCTGACAGCGGCATTTTCCTTTTCTTTTTATGCACTTCCTCATCATCTATAATTTCACCTTCATCAATCGGAGAGCTATTCCCAGCTGCCCATCTGGAAGATAATATGTTCCGGGTTGGAACATAATCCTCATCTTCTAGCTGTTCTGCTTCCTGATTCTTACCCCGCTGCTGCTTTGGTGACCCAGGAGACAAGCTTGCAGTATGGTTCCCAGACCCAGAAGCCAAAGGAGGATTTATCGGCAATGTAGATCGTTCGTCTTTACTATTTTTACTTGGAGATAGTTGTGCAGCCCCATCTGGAACAACATTGGGTGATTGATGGTATGACTTGGGGAAAGCAGGGGGGGGACGAAGAACCTTCAGTGTCGTTGACACCTTACTCCTCGATGAAATATTGACTTCCTTGTCATCTCTGTCCCAAATTATTGGCGAAAACTTCCTCTTCCTCTCCACAGGTGGTGAGCAAACCCCATTATTCATCACCTTCGAAACATTGGGATCCTTAACCTGCGATTCCGATTCAATAGCATCATCAGACTCACTTGACAACTCACCGGGTTCCCTATCCACGGCACTAGCGACAAACCCACAACGCTTGGGCCCACGAGCAATGCCACCCCCACTACTGCCTGAATCACTCCTACTTGATGCTGATCTATGTTCACCGTTCATCCCCTCCCTTTCTTTAATATCCTTCTGCCTAACCCTACCCTCATCTCTGACATCCCGATCCCGGCTCCTTTCCATGTCTCGATTACCATTACTATTCCTAATTCGATCATACTCTTCCTTGGGATTTGCAAAATCTTTCCTCGAAAGTTCAAAGTTGGACTCGCGGTCCCTGAACTCGTTTTCACGATAACCCCCATGCCTTCCAGCGGCCATATTTAATTTCATATAATATGAGAATTACGAATCCGCGCAAATTGCGAGGAAAAAAAAGGTATTCCCAATAAAAAACACTGCAAAACCTACAACCGTAGCCACCAAATAAGTCAACACAGAAATTCCCCAAACTTTTGGACTGAAATAGAACAAACCGCGAAATTACAAGGCGATACCCTAAATCCAAACAAACTCAGATCCGAAAACAATACGAGAGTTGAAGATAATTACTTGCAGAACTTCAATTGTGGTGCTATTCAGCCAGAAATTCTCTCAGATTATTGGGGATTGAAAGCAACATATGGTTGAGAATAAAGCCATGGAGGCGTGAAACGAAGATAAGCCCCCAGAAATAAGCACACGTGAGGGATGATCCTCGATCTCTCGTGCGAGATAAAGTTCGGTGAGAATTGATACAGCTTACCGATGAGTTTAGAGAAACATTGAGAAGTCGGCGGGCGCTGCCTCCAGACAGAGAGAGCCCTCAATGGAAGACGACGTAAACGCGGAAAAAGAGAGAGAATATGATGGCTTCGTTTAGCCAAAAAAAAACAGAATATGATGGCTTCGTGTTCGCGGAAGGGTGGCTCCCGATTTTTGTTGGTCTAGTATAATGGATGTGTGAAGTATCTCGGCAGGCCTTCGTAGTTTGCCCAAATATTATTGGGCTCCCCTAGTCTTTGCTGTGTGATTTGGGCTTCCCCGCGACCGGACCTAGCCTAATTCATCTGAATTACGATTTTAGCCCAACGCGTCTGGACCTTTCCGTCGATATCTTTTCATCTCGTGAGGGACAAATCTCGTGATGTCTCTCTCCTCTTGGACCTCCTGCAATACCCTAGGTATTGCAAAGGAGCCGGATCCTGGCCCCGAAGTGTTCCATTAGCACCTACTATTCCTACTGTTGTTGTCGTCTATAACGTAAACATGTGTCACTCTCCATCTTTAATAAGAAGTCATATCCTTTATTAAATCGTCCGCCTAGACATGGGAACACAGATCCACTTTTGGCTCTAACCTGCTGAGCTACTTGACTAGCTTTGCTAGAAGTCTGTGGAACATCCATAAGTACAATTTCAGTGAAGATAATTGAACGAGAGCGGTTTAAGAAAGAGGTGGAATATCGCTCTCCATGAAAGCGAAAGGAAAACCATATATCGGGTCAGTCGGTTGTAAACTTTGAATGAGTGGCAGTAGATGCACATAAAAGATTCAGATTAAGATGCCTCTGCTGCGACCTCTAATACTACGTAGTTTTGCTCCTGTTGTCATTGTTGTTGTGGTTGAGATTAGCTTGTACACCAGAGAGCATGTCATTGCAGTCAGAAAGGTCCCCAGTCACAACCTCTGATCTCCTTCTGATTGAGAATCGGGCAGGTTTTGTTCGAGCATAGATGGTAGCTATAAAGAGCTTTAATCCTACGGCCTCAGAATGAGATTGTGGAAGATTTATTATTTACAGCCACTTCAAATGAAAAAAAAAAAATTGAACTGGAGGAGCACTTTGGCCTTTTCATGAGGATGGAATTGCTCGGCAGAATCAAGTTTTGAAAAAAGATAGCTAGTTTTCATAAATGGCTGACCAAACTTTGCTGTGATTCCTATAATTTGCTGCAATGAAGTAGTCAGTTCTAGATGTGCTTGCTTTCTGCCATCAGTTTATGAAGGAACCCAAGTGGCGTGATGCCTAACTTCATGGGACTCAGACACCTAGTTCCCTTATCTGCTGAAAATAAACCGAAGCCGAAAACTACGACTTGCAACCAAAGGGCAGGGGTTGAGCAACGGAATATTAAAAAATTATGCAGACCATGTTACTCGTGCTCGCGGCAAGTGATCTCTAGGCAGGTATAACAAAAAGTTCAGGATAGAATATTTGTAATGGTCCAGTGTATAATTTGGATGGTCATCTGCATTTCCGGCTCGAATTATCAACGAATCCATCTCAAATGCAAGGAAAAATGGGGTGTCCAATGTTCATTGAAGGAATCAAATGAATGCATTCTGCGACAGTACTCAGTAGCAGTATGCAAAAGCTTCACAATGAATCCACATGTTTACATACAAAAAACAATTGACTGGCAAATGTTACATGCAGATTTGCTACCAGCAAAGAGAAGGCAACTTGAAGGAGAAAGTAGAGGGCAAGTGACCGGTTCTTTTTATATAATCTGCTCTCTCGGAAGTCCTCACAGCTTTCTCATTCAGCTTGGCCTCGGCATTGACACGCTTTTCTTCAGCTATTCTTCTGGTCTCAGCAAGTTTGTTTGCCAACCTCTCTTGCGCCCTAGCTTTCAATCTCTCAGCTTTCACCTAGTTACAGAACATTAGTAGTAAGAAAGCTACTGTCATATAATAGTAAATCCAATTCCCTAATGATATTTGAGCAGATTATAAGGTGAAGTTGCAGGTCACAATTCCTTCATAGGCACTCTCATCAATGAATGGTGCAATATTATTCTCCAAGTATAGTATGGTGACGCATTTGCAGCCAAGATACCGATTTGATCTTCCCTCATGTTATTAGGCAAATATAATTTCAAGCCCTCAATGCTCCTTTCTGGATCGTATCCACCATGCTTGAAATATTGTCTTACATGGCTTGACTAACTGAGCCCAAGAATGGAGATGTATGCTGTTCCAGTTCTTCAAGTTTTTACACTGGACAACAAATTTAGAGGGGGATAGCAAGTTGTTGGACCAGATCTACATCATTTTCCTAGTCATGGAATGAGATCTTAGTACCGCTGGTAAATGGAAAGAAAAATTAGAAAGGAAGATTAGACTCTGCATCCTTGTTCTGCTGGTTTGAAGAGGTTGCATACAACAAACTATACACAGTGAATAAATGGCTTCTAATGTGTAAACAAAATATGACACTTCCCTGCATTGTGGAGATATATAGGACTGTTAGCATTATTTATGTTAGAAATAGCCCAAAAACTAATGCGTTGCAGGCACGGCTGTGAAGGGGGTTCAATAACATTTCGTGGAAATATTTGGTTGAATGCCATGGCCCATGAGGAGTAGAACTATAATTATTTTGTTGCAAGAGATAGAAGACAAGGGAATTATATGGGTTGAAATAGAAAATTATGAAGCAATAAAGGAATACCTCCATTTTTTTCATTTCCATCTCAGCTTTCCTTTTCTCATGATTTTCCCAAGCTTGGATCTTCACCTCTTCTCGCTTATACCTACACATTCACAACAGAGAAACTTATCATACGTGTTAATGTAAGGCCTATGGTGGCCTGTATTAGGGTGGGGAAACTTACATCGCAAATCCTGAGGTAGAGTAGAAGCTACCTTTTAATACAAAGCATGATTGAGTAAACTAGCATGAAAAAAGATCATTATTGGATCACCTTGCCATGTACTTGGCACGTTCTGCTTCATCCCAAGCCATTGCTCTGCTTTCTAGAGGACTAATCGTCCTGGCTTGATCTGAACTCTTGTTCTCAGGCATATTGCAAGCGTTTGAGTCTCCTCCACACGGTCGGCTTGCGACAACCCCCCTGCCAATAGGACTAGTTTCTCCTCTGCCATCAGTAGATGTTAGTCCTGTCTGATAGCCCTCGATAGCCTGCTTCCCATGTTGACACCTAACGGGGGTGGAAGATCCGGAAGCCATTGGGCTCCTTGCTGCTGGCGTTGTGGCTCTAATAGGGGTGGCAGTTCTTGAAGGCTCCAGGCTGGCAGCTGGGGTCATTTCCGTTCCCATGTCCCTCACACAAATTGATCGCACAGCCGGTGTTGAATTCTCTGACGACTTGTTGATGCGCCAAACTGACTCATCACAGTCTACCTTTTTCGTTTCGACTTCGTATTTAGCTGTCAAAGCAGAACCAGTACATCCATTTTGCGCTTCTTCACCTTCATCCTCACCACTCGAATAATCCTGCTCCTTCTGCGGAACAGGCGCTATCAGTCTCAGGTCATCAGCATTCGAGTTCCGTGGCTTGGTTTTGGATTGGTTATTCTCTCCTACTCTTGACAATCCGACAAGCCATTTCTGTGCATCGTCCCATTTTGATGGCGTCGGTTTGCCCAAGGCCGTCCTGTGATGGCAATTACGAGTAGCTCCATTCCCTTTGTGAAACTCAAAACTAATGGCACTGTTAGTTGAAATCTCCTGCGGCGAGCCAGGGTTATAGCACCCCTTATCCTCAATAGATCTCATTCTCAGTCGCCAGAGTTCGCCTCACCCACAAATTGCACAGCGACGAGCACACAGCACACTCACAGTAATTACGGATTACCACCAGACCAGAACTCGATTCAAGTCATTGTGAATATGAATAGATTCTGCAATTCCAGTAGAATAGATCCCAACTCCTGAGCAAATCAATACGATTCAGTTCCTACGACAAGATTTTCCGAGCCGAAAAAAATGAAAAAGGAAAAAGAAAACAAGCCTATCTTGAAATCTAATTAGCTGCTAACCTCCTAGGATCTTAATACTTCATCTCTGCAGAAGAAGACCTGGGCATCTGAAATTAGTCCCACGTTAGTGCTCCCCCTAACTCTAGCGTCCATGAATGCAGGAACCTGTTAGCTAACCATAGAAGTGAGAATTTCCATGGCATTGGCGTTGGAATGAATGCATGAGACAGCTGAAGTACTGTTTCTACCCACCAGATAGAGAAAACAAATGGGTTTGCCTTCACAAGCAATTAAAACACAACAGCTAAATTGCTATATCAAACAAAAATCAATAATACTCTGCAGGAACCCCCCCCCCCCCCCCCCCAACAAGTTATCTGCAACTTCCTTCACTGCACCAAGGGACCCATCTGAAATTTATCCCCGAATAACTGAAATGGTGAAAATTCCTGAGCATCAAGAAACAGAAAGAAGAGAAAAACGCCACCGCAACGGTCAAATGCTCAATGCATGTTGAAATAAAACAGTAAAAGAGCCACGTTAAAGCTTCGGAGTGAAAAGATTGAAGCTTGACCAGTTCTACAGAACCAATGCCAGAAGAAGTGCAGTGAATAATAATAATACCTTAAAAACCATGGAATTTTGGGAATTGCAGAGCTAGAGATGTACTAGTTCAGATCCATTGAACATTAAATAAATATTAACAAAGAAGTTACGTGGTTGAAATTTGAACCACCCTACACCTGGCAGGCAGTAATAGGGAAAATAAAAATGCAATAGAAAATGGAAAATGGTGAGCTTTATTCTTAGTACTGGCGAGGCGAGTATGCATGGTGGGGTGCAAGTGAAACTCACAATTTTTATACTTTCTCTGAATCGGAATCTAGGGAAGAGCTTCCGTGACATGGGAAGAAATAATAAGGATAAATTCTTCTGTCAGTGTGGATACGGTTTATACTTTTATCAGTTTAGTTTTTGGGATTATTATTTTTTTATATATATTTTTAGGATAGAGAGTCGGAGACCCTATTCTAAGAGACCGTTCGGTTTGGGTGTATTTTGAGAATTTTTAGGTGATGTTAACTTTATTAGTATGCGTGTTTTAGTTATTTTTATGTAGTGTTAAGAATGATGTTTGGTTGTAGAATATTTTGTATTCTGAGAATTCAAAAAAATCCTGAGAATTTTTGTATACCGAACAGCCTCTAAGTTAATCCTTCCGTCAAGTTTATTAACAGAATTGCGAAAAGTGAAGATAAAGAAATAAAATAAAAATATTAATATTATAAGTAAAATAAAAATAAAATGCTAAAACATAAAAACAAAATTATACAAAAAGTTGTGACCCTCCATCCCTTAAAAAAATATAAAAAAGGATAACAATATTTAAAAATAACTGGAAAAATACAAAAGAATAAGACAAACAATTGAAATAAATTGTAAAAACGCAAATCAAATGAGAAAATGCAGAAAAAAAATCAAACAATATATGGCTCTCAAATTCTTTCAAAAATATGAAACCTCATAAATTTAAATTAAGAACAAAAAAATACAAAAGAGAGAGAGAAAAAATTGAAATAAAATCCCTAAGAGGAAAATAAATTTAAAAAAATAAAAGGAAAAAGGACAAATAATATTATAAAAATAAACAAATATACTTAAGAAAAATGGAAAAAAAAACCCTCCAACTTTTACAAAAGGCTCAAATTTAAAAACCTATCCATGATTTTTTTTTTAAAAAATACTGAAAATTAAAATCACATATCCAGAAAATAAAATATTGAAAGAAAGAAACAAAACAAAACAAAACAAAAAAATACTAAAAAGTACTGAAATAGTACAAAATTTACAAAAAGAGAGATAAAAAATTGAAATATATTCTGAAAACCCCTCCACTTGAGATCTACCGTCGGAGAGTAGAGGGCAGGGTTTGGTCACCCACCTTGCATGAGATCATTGAGATGAGTCGCCAAACACCCACAGCCACCCTCCTCTCCAAAACATTTAGCATTGATGCTTTAATACTACTAAAATTATTTATATTACTTTTATTTTTAATATTTTTAATGGTTTTACATTTTTTTCAAGACGGAGGGTCATAACTGTGTAGATTTATTTTTATTTTTTTTTTATCATCGTTAGCTGTGTAAACAATTTCGTTCGTAAAATGGACAGAGCGTCACAGAGGAACTGAACTCACTTCAGAAATAGTTACTACCCCATAGGATTATTTATAGGTAAAAAATGTATCGTAATGACTATAAATTAGAATAAGTATAAATAACAGGAGAATAGTTTAGCTAAATAATAATAATGCAGTAAAAAAAAATATAAATAAAACCCCACGTCTCCCTGGAGAGTGAGTTTCTTTGAGTAAAAGGTTGTCCTGTTCAACGGCTACTTACTGGACTTGGGAGTTGATGGTAACACGTGGACGGTGAATGATTGGCTGGAGTGTCAGATTATCAGATGTACTGTCGGGGTGGAGATCGGTTATGTATAGGTTTCTTTCGACAGGATCGATAGTGTAATATGTATATATACTTGGCTCTGCCTCTGGGTTGCTGACCTTTTCACGTGTCCGCGAGAGGCCGCAGCTGGGGGTCTGTCCTCTGCGAAATGGTTTAATTAAAGAGTTGATAGTATGGGCCATCTTGACCGACTTTTTGGTTGTTTTCGACAATGCCGAGGGCGAGTGTGCTATGGAGAAGTCGCCATCTTTAAGTGCAGAGAGCAGAGCCAGGAGCATTTAAAGATCACGTGGTACCATGTTGGCATTGGTGGGGGAGAATATATGCATCTTTTCAGAGGACCATGTCAGATCCCATTTGGTGGACCTTTTTGTTGCAATTTGTCTGCCAAATGTCCCCCACAATTTCCCCCATAAATTTTCCATCCCACCTTCAAATGCTCGAACTCCACGCTAAGATAATCTGACCCCATCTGATTAAAAAGCCATCAAGAAAATATTTCCCTTATAGATTGACCGACCCTTATAGATCTCTTAATTTTCTCACACAAGAGTTGTACGAAAGATTATGGTTAATTTTGTTTTTTAAGTTTTTTTTATAGAATTTTAATTCATTTACAAAACTATAATCGAACATCTTACTTTTAAGAATTCAAACACAAATATCAATATATTTAACACAATCTCTAACAATCTTTTACACAAATTTGAATATATTTTTAAAAAAAATTATGGCAATTTTTCTCTCTATATTTTTTTTACCTAATTTTAATATTTTTTATTAAATAATTACATCAAATTATCTCTCTATTATTTATACAAAATATTTAAAAAATATAATTTTACATAAATATTGATATTTTTACTTAATTTTACAATTTTATACAACACTGAGCCCCTGGTTCATACGAAGGTTCCATGTTGCATGCCAAAGAGACACCATAGTATTTTCCCATTTATTAATGGCAGTATGTGCTGCTTGGATTTGCGGGTTGTGTCAGTTTTCATTATTTCTCTTAGGGGTGGGCAAAAAACCTGTGACCCGACTACCCGAACGGCCCGACCCGTTTCCGACCTGATCGGGTCTGGTTTAGGCGGGTTCGGGTTTGCATGTAAACAAAAATCAGTTTCGGGTTCGGGTATATGAACAAACCCGAAATTAAACCCGACCCGACCTCGACCCCGAAAATATAATGGCATCAACTCGTGATCCGCATTTTCCGAACCGGACCGACCCGTTTCGACCCGATATTTTCGGGTTTATACGGGTTTGTATTTCCTCATAAATAAATCCGAATTTTCGGGATTCGGGTTCAAAATTTCGAACCCGAACCCGATTTGCCCACCCCTAATTTCTCTGTTTGGATTAATCGGAGTTTTAAATGCTTTCAAAAAAAAGTCCTTAAGACTACTGCTTAGGAGACGGCGTAGGCTTTCCTCGACAGTCCATGTGAGCTAATCCATCATCGTCATAACTTGATTATTTCCAAATATCTTAAGCCAATTGCATTTTTTTTCCAATTTACTATTTTTCTCTTGTGCATATCTATATAGCCAATTTACCAAATGCGTACAACATGCATGAGAATATCACTTCATTTATTTGTGCGCATTGTTCTTGGCGTGAGATCAGTATATTTACATTGAAAAAACCGTCTCAAATGAGAGGATTTGTGCACAACTCT
Source organism: Myrica gale (assembly GCA_963930655.1). Lineage (NCBI taxonomy): Eukaryota > Viridiplantae > Streptophyta > Magnoliopsida > Fagales > Myricaceae > Myrica > Myrica gale. The sequence goes on along the minus strand of OZ005606.1, from coordinate 5,208,022 downwards.
CTTCAAATATAATCTTCAACAATTTTCAACCGCTAAACCATTATGTGTCAACCATTGAAAATTACAAATGATCATGAATCAACTATTGATTGATCCGTTGGATTTACTAAGTTGTCGTTTCAGTTCGTGTCGTTTTGTTAAAAATAATATATATTTTTAATTATATTCTGTGGGTATCGGTAATCTGAAAATGCTAACTTTAATTTATGCCGGGATGATTATGGGGGTCTAATGTAAGGTGATATCTTTTTAATTTCATTAAATTTCGTAAGGTTCATGTAATGGAACGGGCCTATGGATGGTCTTCTGAAAAGTGATTTATTTTATTTTTTTCCGGCGAGGTAGTATATTCCCTTATTTTCACCTCCTACCTTCTCGACGGTCTGTGCAGAGTTAAGGAACCCGATTGACAATGATGACTGCCGCTCTTTTTATTGTCAGGCATCACCCATTTCGTCATCAACCAACCAACGGCCCACATCTAGCCACGTTGTTGGCTTTTAACCAAATTACCCCTGACCCCCCATTCACAACGTTGCCAACTCGGTGGCTCACTCCGACATCGCGTCGGGGGTCTTCTGTACGTGATTTTTCCACCTCCGACCTGAGCTTGCCTCCATCTTCATCGTCATTCTGAGTGGCCTTGTCAGCTGCACATTGCGACGCCGTTTTGCTGCTGTAAACCTTCTGTTTTCCTTCTATGATGAGGATATTGGGGATTGTGAAGAAGAGCTTGAATGGCCTACACAAAAGGGGTAGCGCCAGAATTATAGCACACTCACTTGGGTTCAATCAGATTCGAGGCAGAGGCCTATCAGACTCCAACGTTTTCAATGGCCACGAAGAAGATACAGTGCTTCCGGTTCTGATAGTGGGTGCTGGACCAGTGGGTCTCGTTCTCGCTATACTTCTGACCAAACTGGGTATTAGTTCTCTGACCCTTATGTTTTAATTTCGGCATTGTTTGGCTGTACAGAAAGTTTGGGGAGTGAAAATGAAATGTATCATGTGTTCCTTCTATTTAAAACGTAGAAGGTTCTAGTTTTTATTTGGTGGGAGTCAATATACGAACAAGGACAGCGCAAAGCTGGCTATATTGGTGCTTTTGTGGTGCATCAGTTCTATTTTTGATTGGGAGTATTGAATGCTTGTTTCTAGTGGTCAGTGACTGTGCTGGTACAGTGTTTGAATTGGGGTTTACGAGAGAGTCTGACACTGCATATCACGAGGTAAGCATCCGTACAAATTGTAACGACCCAAGAAAAAGTACTAGGCACATTTGTGCTTTGACTTCAAAAGGACTAGTGAAGGATCAGTTAAACTTAATAAGGTCCAATGTGGGACTTGAGTATCTCTCATTCCTTCTCTTCTCCCACTCGAAGTGGGATTCGGGGTATCAGCCAAATTTTGGAGTTTCTTATCAGAGACTATTAGTACTGTTGTTCTACAGCGGATTGTCATTGATCAAATCTCTATTTCTTTGTTTACCAATTTTTTTGCCTTGCACATTGATGTCAGTGATGCAACTTTTGTGTTGTACAAAAGTTCTCTTTAATATAATTCTGCTCCATGGTCTTTGTAGGTGTCAAATGCACGGTTTTGGAGAAAGCAAAGGCATTTTCTAAACATCCACAAGCACACTTCATCAACAATCGATCTATGGAGGTTGGTTATCATAGATGTAAGATACAATTAAATTGGTCTGGTTAGAAATAAGTTCCTTTTTACTCCAAGTGATTTTGTTTGTAAGCAGTTGCTTGTAGGATTTCGATTTCCTTAAACTGTGTCGATTTACCTTTCAGGTATTTCGCAAGATAGATGGGCTCGCTGAGGAGATCCAGAGGTCTCAACCTCCAGTAGATCTATGGCGAAAGTTCATATACTGTACTTCACTGACTGGTTCTATTCTTGGTTCAGTGGACCATATGTGTCCTCAAGGTTTGGTTGGTCTCTCTTCATTATTGCCACTATAAATGTAATGTTCGGGGAATATTTCTTGTTTGAAAATAGTCTTTCTCTGTGGAACGTTTATTTCTGATGGCAGAGGCATTATTTTCTGGGTATTGTGGAAGTGTTTGATACCTTTGACACAAGTCATTGTCCTACATGTAGGCCATGGGCAATGCACAATTTATATGGCCGGTATGATTTTCGAAATATTATGCATTATGTCATTCTCTTGTTTCTTGACACCAGATTTCGACAGAGTTGCGAGTCCAGTCTCTGTTGCACACTTCTCACAGTACAAGTTAACTGCGTCACTGTTGAAGAAGCTAGAAGATCTGAACTTCCATGTTTATACCGCACAAGCCCTGGAAGGCCTTAATCATCAGCCCCTCAAGGGAAGGGAAATTTTACTGGGGCATGAATGCATATCCATTGATGCCACTGGTCAATATGTTAAAGCTACTGCTGCTTTCCTCAAGGAAGGGAAGTATACACAGAAGAATATGCAGTGTAACATCCTTGTTGGGACGGATGGTGCAGGAAGTACTGTCCGAAGGCTAGTAGGAATAGATTTGAGAGGTGAGAGAGACATGCAAAAGCTTGTGAGTATCCATTTTCTGAGCAGAGACCTTGGACAGTTCTTGCTCAATGAGAGACCTGGAATGCTATTTTTTATCTTCAACACTGAAGCCATTGGGGTCCTTGTTGCTCATGATCTCAAGCAAGGGGAGTTTGTATTGCAGGTACTGCGATCTTAGACATAAAACTATTTATCTTAATGTGCTCGAGATCCCTAAAATTTAAATTATTGAATGATCATTACTTTACAGATGCCATTCTATCCACCCCAACAAAAACTTGAAGATTTCAGCCCTGAGGTACCTTTTATTCATTTTTGCCAATTGGTTAGTACATCTATTCAAGTATGGACAATTGCTAGGTAGTTTGAGAGAGTGACAAGCCACGATTGATACTCTTGATATTTCACATGTGGTTAACATGCTGGGCAGTCATGGGCCATAGTGATTAAGTCTATTGTCAGGTTTTGTGAAGGATTTGAGTTTTTGTAGATATGTGAGAAGTTGATATTCAAATTGGTTGGTCGAGAGCTTTTGGACATAAATGTGATCGATATAAAGCCATGGGTGATGCATGCGGAAGTTGCTGAGAAGTTTGTATCCAGTGACAATCGAATAATACTTGCTGGTGATGCTGCTCATCGATTCCCTCCAGCTGGCGGTTTTGGTAAAGTAGCCCTCTTTTGTGCACTGTACAATTTCTCTAGTCTACATGATGCAAATGTTTTGTTTTCTACCTGAAGCTTGTCTCAATCATTTGTTCTCCATGCAATAAAATGTTTGAAAAAATCCATTGTTACACTTCCTGGCATTGCATGCTGAGGATGTTCAGAACTCTGATGTTAAGCTATTTTCTTGTGGACTTGGACACTAGTAATGTGATGTGATGTGGATTTGGAACCTTAGTTAAGGTGCCAACAGATAAAGAGGTTAAACGCTATGTAGGCGTGAAGCTTCAAGTCAATTGTATAAAAAAAATAGAGAGTTTCTTAAAAAAAAAGTGGTCCATGTCCTGCTTGATGAGGTTGTTTTGAGCGGGGGAATGTTCCTAATTATTTTGGTTAAGAAAACAATCGGCTGAACAATTTTACATAACTTGAACAGGTATGAATACTGGCATTCAAGATGCTCATAATCTTGCTTGGAAAATAGCCTCTATTGTAAAGGGTATCGCACCATCTTCAATACTTGAAACTTATGAAATGGAACGGAAGCCGGTATTACTTTTTCCTTCTATTATGTTGAGGTTGCCATTAAATTTCACGCTGAAATCAAATGCGTTCCTGACCTCTATTACTCATGGTCATCAGATAGCCATTTTCAATACGGCACTTAGTGTTCAAAACTTCAAAGCAGCCATGGGAGTTCCTGCTGCACTTGGCCTTGATCCAACTGTTGCAAACTCTGGTAAACAAGCACGTCTTATTGCTTTGGATCATATCATAGTGTACAATCACAAATAGCTGATTGATTAGTCTCCCTTTTGCCGAAATTTCAGTACATCAAGTCATTACTGGAGTTGGTTCTGTTTTACCATCTGCACTACAGAGAGCAATTCTGGATGGAGTTTTTACAATCGGTCGTGCACAGCTCTCTGAATATCTTCTGAATGAAAGCAACCCTCTTGGGTCCTCAAGACTCGCTAAGTTAAGGAGTATATTTGAAGAAGGAAAGAGCCTTCAACTCCAGTTCCCTGCTGAGGATCTAGGTTTCAGGTGCCACATCTATTCCACTCAATATTTGGTGCTGCTGCTTCATTTGAAATTTTGAAGTTGGACTTCAGACTTGTCTTGAAATCCACGAGTCCCATTCATGAATCTGATGAATGGATCATCGCCTGAAGGTGCAGTTTTTGAACATCTGTCTAATTCTAAGCTATTGATTTAGGTACCTTGAGGGAGCAGTAATTCCTGACACTGATAATGCACTGGGCGCTCCAGGGCCTCCTAGTGGTCATCGGAGGGACTATGTTCCTTCTGCAGATCCAGGGTCTAGGCTGCCCCATATGAATGTTAGGGTGTTATCTAATTTATCAAGTGAGGTATGTAGTCAAGTATGTGTGTTTTGGTTTCATCCTGTAATGTGTTTTGGAGGAGCAAATAAGCTTTTTCTGGAATTACCTCTTAACAGTACTTTCATCATACTAAACTGCTAGATGTTTGTATGATAATGTCTTTAGAAATCTGTTTTAGAAACCAGAAGCTCTATGGCCCAGCTGCTCATCCAGTAATTTGCTATCTAATGGCTTACGAAACTATGTTCTAATTGCAAGTTTCAAGCTTGCCAGTGTTCAAGTACTTTCACATGGCGGTATATTGTGCAAATTGTGATTTCCATTTAGGATAATTTTAACATGTGTAGTGTTCTTGTACAGATAAGTTCGACACTGGATCTTGTATCTGGTGACAAAATTGAGTTCCTTCTGATCATAGCACCAGTGGATGAATCTTATAATCTTGCTCGTGCTGCATTCAAGGTGGCTAAGGAATTCAACCTTTCTGCTAAGGTATGTGTTTTATGGCCTACTGGTACTGTTGATGGAGTTGACAAAGTAAGTAAGGCAGCATTGACCCCTTGGGAGAATTACATCGATGTGGTGGAAGTGAAAAGGTTACCAACTTTACCATCATGGTGGGATATGTGTCAGATGACTGACAAAGGAGCCATTCTAGTTAGGCCTGATGAGCACATCGCTTGGCGTGTGGAGGCGGGAGTTGTTGGGGATCCTATTATGGAGATGGAAAGGGTTTTTTCTGCTATATTGGGTGTAAAGGCAACCAAATATAGGGAACCACAGAGTAATACTTCGTAGTTATCCATGTGTTTTGGAAGATGCTGTATTACCTGCCAGTTTCAGGGGACACAGATCTCTTGCACTCCGGATGTTGGAGCAGACCGGATTCTGATTGTTTTATTCTTTACAGACAATTTAATAACCTATTGAATTATAGTTGATTATATTTTTGGCATGGCTTTTCGAGTTTCTTGGTTGGTTCTAATCACATTGCAGAAGCATCTGCCATTCTTCCTAATGAGTAATGCCTCGAGCAATGTGTGTTTTGTACTTTTTGTTTTTGCCTTTTCTTTTAAATGAGCTAAATGCCCTTTGAGCAGTTCGCATATCATCCATATGAACACGCCATTTAATTTGGTCGTTCCTGCACCCCCGGCCCCCCTCCCATATCAACTGGTGGATTCAGTTCCTATTCTTTGTTTTTTCTTGAAGATTCAGTTCCTATTCAACATCATTGTTTTGTTCTGTCCGTAATTGTCTGCTCTCTCTCTCTCTCTCTCTCTAAAGTTGCGTAGGTATAACGAAACCTTCTAGTAATTCTAGTTGTTTGGGCTGCCCGTTCACTACTTTCGAGTGCAGCTCACGACAAAAATGTCAATACTGAAGGCGTCGAAGGATTACCATTTACCAAGGGTAGGCCGTAGGCAAAAAGTTCTCACATGGCCGCATTGGTAATGAAATTTCGTTTGCAACTGGAGCACATAGACCAAACTCTGGCCCAAGGTTGAGTTACAATGAATTCAACAATTGCATTGAGATCAAATCGAATCAAATCCAGCATACAAACAATAGGCCCTTTTGTGATAAGGTTAAAAAGGGTTTGTTTAATCAAACACTATGTAATCAATCCAATTATACAACTGAATACTGATTTTATGTTGAAAGTAAGTAGTTCACTACACGACCAAGCATACAAGATCATAATCATGAAGAGCTTCATATTCCACTTCGAAATGCTGAGTTTATGTTGAAAGTAAGTAGTTCACTGCTGAGTTGAGATTCTGTCCTATTGCTCCATCAGTATGGGCATCAGAAATGCTGCCTGATAATATTCGTGATCTACTTGACCATCTGGCTCAGCTGCAAACCAAAGTGATCAAACGGCCAATACCTGCCGTTATAATCCCGAGCAACCCACCAGCAATAACCTGTAACCAAACAACAGTATGAAAGAATGAAGACAATAACTAGCACATCCAATTAATTTTGATAACTTCTGCTAAATGCACATTAATTTCAGTTAGTTATCCTCAATTCAACTTTCCCCAGCCTTGTAGAAATGGGATGCCCCCAAACTACACTGTACCTTACTAGAATGTAAACTTGTAACGTTCTGGAAAATACTAATCGTGACGTGACCAGAGAAATTTCATGATATTCACCCCATAAACATAAGATTAATGAGTTCTAATTCCTATATGGCATTACAGGACCCATGATGCCGTGTGAAAGATTTTCTACGATAATAGCATTTAAATCCTCTGCAATCTTAGCTTCCAACTATTTTAAGCATGGCATTTATACATAAGTGCTTAAATTTAAGCACCAACAATATCAACATCACTATTCCTAGCAGTCTTCAAGCAAATATTGTTAAGAGCGGTTATTATATGGCCCATATCATTACAAAAAACCAACCATCAATAATCTCTGTGAAATATGGCAGGTTAGGGAAGTAACTGTGTGAAAAAAAGATACATAGATGTCTCAAGATATCTAGCCTAAAACAACTCCAATCCTAACAGATAAGTTGGATCCACTGCTTAAGGACAAAGGCATCTGATTAATAGTGTACCTGGGGAGGGGTGTGACCAAGAAGCTCACGCAATGGTCTGCTCTCAGCCAGAGGATGCTCAGCAGGAAGTTCATATACAATTTGATTCAAGACCTGAATATTATATCGTTCACATACATGAAACAAATCAAGTCAAGTGAAAACAAGATGCACTTGCAAAAAAAAAAGTGAACACAAGATGCTCGCATTTCAGTGCTATAAACAAAGACTGTAAACAGTCAAATGAGTTCAATCGTTGGATATAACTCAAAGAGAAGTGGGAGAAACATGTGCCAGAAAATAAAGGCGGCATTTCGTTTTTGGTGTTGCGCGTGCGCATGTCGGGAGAGGGGGGGGCAGAGAGAGAAAACCAAGGTGCAAGAGCATCAAACCTCTGCTTGGCGTCCGGCCTGTAATCTCACACCAGTGGCATCATACATCACCTGCAACCAAAATCTTCACATCAGAGATCTCCTCAAAATAAGGGGTCACATTTCTTCGATCACATTCGTTGAATGGTTAGAAGGATGTACATAAATAACAACTAAACTCAAACCTCAAAAAGGTGTTTTCAGAAGGGATAGAACAATATGTTTTATACACAGAAGGGTGTCAGATATGCAAATCATAACTACACAGAGAAGGAATCGTACAACACATGCTAAGACTGATGCAATTGCAAACATGGATCCTCCGAAGCCTTCTTGAAACCCCACAGCCGCAGCAAGAGCAGTGACAGTGGAGGAATGAGAGGAGGGCATTCCGCCAGACCCAATAAGTTGCTTGAGATCCCATCGTCTTTCCTTATACCTGCGAATCTATAAAGATTAAGACTCTTAGGATAAACTAAATTTACGCAGGACTCTTGCACCGACCTAACCTGAAGTATAAAAATCAAATATATCTAGAAAGCTTTTAGGGTAAAAAAGCAATTGAAAAAAATAAGCTTATGACTCAAAATCTACCAACAAATCTAGCACTTGTAGAGACATTAAAGAATTCCTCAGCTGATATACAACTTTTTTCACTAATTATAACAAAAAAACGACACCCTTGGGTAAACAGAAAATCAATGAACACATAAACTCCTACTTGGTGTTATATCTAGTGTTGGTTCCATCAAGGCTATTCTTCGGAGAACATGGCGATTTTGAATGGCGGCAATATGCAAATTCAATTTACTGGCACCAGATATACGAAAAGCAAACCACCACTCCCTCCCCCCTCCAACCCCAAAAAATGAGAGGCAACCATCATGGATAATGAGGTCATGGATTAACCTCACAAGACAAGACATTTTCCGAAAAAAACTTTGCAAGCTAGCAGCAACCCATACCTTGGTTGGGGTACAGCTGAATATAAAGAAGTAAAGTTGAACCCAGTGAACGTGAGATTTACGGCTTTTTGTCGAAATGATTTGTCTAGTAGCTATGCTAATTCATTTCCAAGATCTGGGGAAAGATACAATGTTCTTTAAGACAATCAAAAAGCAAAATCACAGCGTCTTTTTTCAAAGTGACAGTATCAGTATTGAATTTGGTCTACTGCAAATAACAAAATATGATTGAATCTAGAATCTTGCAATTATCACACATTTAGAAACAGAAAAGAGAGCGAAGTCCAGATCCAATTTTTCAAAGGATCTCCTAGAACAACAAAAGCCCATTCAACACAATGAGAGAGAAAGAGAGAGGGATAGGGGGAAGAGATACCAGGTGGTGAAGAACTTGATAGCTTGGGCAATAGCGAAGGCGACGAAGGCAGAAATGAGAGGGTAATTCGTAAAGAGCGACGATGATAGGGACGAAGAGGAAGATGAAGCCGATTTAGCCGCCACCTCATCCATCTCTCTCTCTCGCGCGCGCGCTTCCTTTTACGCTTCAAAAATTAGGATCTCAGTTCCAGATTTCTCACGATAACACTACGTTGTCTTGTTGGGTGTTTCTGCCTGTTCCCTGCTGTTTCTTCTTCCCTTCACGAGAGAAACAAAAAGGTTGTTGATGTGGATGGAGGAGGAATGGTAGGACCAGTTGGTTGCAGGCAGCTCTAATAAAAGCGTTATTTCAGGTGGCGGGTTTAGATTTATTCAGAGAGAAGAGGAAGGGGAGGGAGGGAGGGAGGGAGGGAGGGATACTGCTTCTTCAATGTTTTTTTTTTGGCAAGTGGTAAGTATACTTCCCAAAGAACTAACGGTCTACGCCTCCCCCCTCTCTCTCTCGCAACTGAATATGCCTCCCTTGAACCAATCATGGCTAGAATATACCACTCCCACTCCCTCCCTCTTTTCTCTTTCTTTAGGGTTTTCCTTTATTTTTCTAATTTTCTTAAAATTTCCACTAATATTTAGATATAATCAAAAGGGCATGCTTTAATTTAATCTTATTTCCATTTCCTCCGGCAGGCCTTCTGTGGGTTATTAGTATTTTAATGCAAAAACGTGAGTTAAGAAAGAACTTGGAGATCATGCGAGTGTTGTAAGGGCTCCTGTTCCGTGTCAGAGCCGGCTTGGGCTGAGTCTCCCATTTTCCAATTCCTCGGTTGAATTTGGATTCTAAAACCCCTTTTATTCATTCCTTTTAAATTTCTTGATAATTATCCAAACGAGGTTTTTTTTTTCCTCAGGTTTTACATCAACGTGGCTCTACTGCCTCTACATCCTCTTGGCGTATAAAGCACTCGGAATGCGTGGCTTTGACTGCTAAACGGGTTCGCGTATATCCAAAATATTAACGTGCATGAATAGGTAATATATTTGCATAATGGTAATGCAGTCCCTAAGTTAGCACCCATGTCCGTCCCCCACGAAGCATCCTTCCCAATTCCCAAAAGCCAAAATCATAATCCTTTAGGACTAACAGGAAGTGCCGTTTATGGAAGTGTTTAGAAACGAATCTGTCTCACTTCAAACGAAAGGATGCAAATTTTGATTAGAAAACTGCTTTTTAACAAACACAGCTTTAACGGCAGGGCACCCGTTATAGTTTATACCATGTGTCGGTGAGCACTCCAAGCAAAAAATGTCGAGCATGTTCGTTTAAACAAAATTCTCAGGATTTTTTTGAATTCTCAGAATATAAAAAATTCTACAACCAAACATCATTTTTAACACTACATAAAAATAACTAAAACACACATACAAATAAAGTCAACATCACCTAAAAATTCTCAAAAAACTTACTAACCGAAAACCCTCTAGTTTCGTCTTCTGACTTTTCTATGACCCAGCAGAAGGAAACTAATTCCAGGCTACAATCTCTTTAATAAGAGTTCAGATTACATTGTCTCGGACCCATAAAGTCACTGTACTTGGAGTAGGTACGCCACATGTTTAAGCTGTATGGAAACTATGAGCATTTTGAATTCGGAATTGATCACTTTTCCAAAGATGAATATACATTATATACTCTCTAATTTTCTATCCGGTACAATTTAAAGGAAAATAGAAATAAACTCTATTTTATGATCTATATTATTCGAAACTTTACATAGACAATATTTAATAGTGTGAAATCTACCTATTATGTCTATCTCTTAAATTGTACTGTGTAATTTGAGTAAAAAATTATAGATAATCATAATCCACTCCCCTGTGTTTATGAGAACCTTGGCTTTACCCTTCCAGCCACAAAACTATGTCATCGGTGGTCAGTAACTGTGTCGACTGTTAATGCCTCAGGATCCTGCCAATAATGATTTCGCATTGCATTTCGCATCTGTATTATAAGCGTTCAGTATCCGTTACAGCCAAAAAGTCTTGTTACATATTTTGAGAGCACAACAAAACTGCATACAGGAATAAAAGATGGAAATCCCCCCTTAAATTAAGAACAGAAATAACTACTAGCGACGCAATTGATATCTTTTTTTTTTCTAGTCAATCCAACAGTTTCTTTCGTTGGGGGAGAATTACAGCTGACAGATTGCAAACAAAAGGCCCATAGGGCCAGCAACAAGCCTACCAGAGGCCCAAACACATCACAACCAAGAGAAACCAATCGGACATATGGGCCCGAACCAACACAAGCGGGATCCAATTGTTATGTCTTCTGTTTTCATTGAAGTTTTTCTTAGGCTGTTTTTATTTAAGTTGATCATTCTTGAGGTGATGAAATTCTCCTATTCAGATAGGGTAATACTGGTGATTTGTATTCATGCTGCGGCAAAAATTGTCCACGTATATCTCCGTTCATGTACTCTTCAAGTCAGCATTGTAAATTATTCACACTTTTACATCGATTTGTTTAGTTAAGCAAGCAGGTTAGTTGGCAAAGCCTGACTAATACCTGAACAGGAAGTGAGAGTAGGACATAGGAAGCAGGGGAGCAGCCCATCTGCATAAGTTGGCACCTTTGAACAGCGAAATCAAATCATCCAGTATGTTCCACTCTGGTCAAACCTGTCTTTTGCGCCTTCGTGGTGTATTGGATTCAACCAGCAAACAGTTCTCAGGAACATTGGTTTCTCATGTCCTAAAGAGCAATCAGTTGGCAAAATGCTTGATAAACTGAGGGTAAATTTTCAATATTCTATACCTTCAGAGGCCCTGCAGTGTAGTGGCTGGATGCCTAATCCCGAATTGCTAGAGTGCATCTTTCCCGGCAATACTCATGAGTTCTGCTTTTGCTGCTTCTATTACCACCTGGAAGTCAATCTGCTTATATCTTCCCCTGTGATACAGAAATAGCATAACTATCCCAGATGCTTCTGTAGTAAAAATTTCCAAGTATAGCCAATTAGCTCTAGCTCAAATGGCATTTCCTCCCACTACAAGAAGAGGGAGGAAGGTTCAGGCATACTAGAGTGAGCCTGCTATGAGCAAGTGTCAACGAAAATGGAAGGGAAAAAGGATTTCAAGTGTCTACACCCACATTATCATGGTTTGCAAAGAGCAGACTGCTATGCAAACGGCTCAAATGTATCGAAGGGTAAAGCTCGATTAACCAGACTTGGTCACATGTGGGAGATTATAAACTGTAAGTAACATCTCTAACTTTAGAGGTTTAGCACAAATTGACGCAATTAGCTGTTGTATCCTCACCACATCAAAATAAGTTGACTCCATTTTTGTTTGCACCACTCAAGACATTGAAATTTGTCATGGGTCCTCAGCCTGACTGTTTTGAGGCTTGTGCAGCATCATACTTATGGCGGTAAGAATGCAATTTCCATTTGCTATTAAAATCTTTTACAGAGTATCAATAAAAGGTATTGTATCAATTGTTTCCATATACTATCAAAAAGTTTGTACCGCTGAAAGCTAGGCGTAAGAAGGAAATAATTTTGATAACTACAAAGCCATGAGCTTCATAAGGATACAGATAAGTTTCAAAAAGACAAACACACCTTCGAAGGCTATAACTGACATACTGCATTAATTTGGTCCAGGAAACCTCCTAAGAGAGATCTATAATATAATAAGTGGTCTGGCTGTGCACTCGATGGAAGAAGCAAGAAAACTATCATTGACATTTACTAGATTAAACTTACACAATTGAAAGCCATTTTTTTAAGGTGGAACTATCGTCCATTATTAGCATATCAACAGAAGTGTTTCAGATAATATATCAAAGTTAAGATTTGTTACTACAAAACCATGAGCTTCGGGCGAATATGGATAAGTTTAAAAAAGACTAACATGCCTTCTAAGGCTATAACTGACATACTGCATTAATTTGGTCCAGGAAACCTCCTAAATTTTTTAAAGGTGGAACTATCGTCCATTATTAGCGTATCAACAGTAGTGTTTCAGATAATATATCGAAGCTAAGATTTGTTGCACATCTTTAAGCCACTTCTCCCCATCAAAGACAAATGGTTGAAGCTCACTAAAAGTAGTGAATAAATGCCATATATTTCAGTGAAATTTGGAAAAGAGAGATTTGTTTTGAGATACCAGAAATGAGTTCTAGACCACATTGTAGAAGGATAGGCGGGGCTTGCAATTCCATGCATTATCCTCGCAACAGCTCTGGGGGTGAATTTAGCGTGTGAGTTACTCTGTAGAAAGACCTGTTACGCCAAAAACAAAAGCAAATATGTCGACACTACCAAACACAAATCGCCTTTAATACAAATCTCAAGTACCCCTGCATGACTCATCACCTTTATATCTGCTCGCAAGAATGGGCTGCACATGTAAATGTTGGTGTTATTAGTAAGATGAAACACATTTACAAGTAAACATGCACATGTAAATGATGCCATTTATAGGACAGTATGATCACAGAAGTCAAGGTATTAAAGATTCGTATCAACCTGCTTTGACCCATCTTACTAGAAACGTCAGACTTATCATCTCCACTAAAGTAATCGACAATCTTCTTTTGCAAGCATGGTGTATGTTGACAACCATAGCAACCATGCATCTTCTTACACACATTCACTGCAAAGACTGCAGCATTAAACATCGCATCCAACTTCCGTACCTAATCCAGAAAAAGCAAGACCACGTATCATTTCTAGATTGGATCAGTGAAGAGCAAAGAAAAGAAAACAGAAAACTAAAAGAACCTTGCGTAAAAAGCAATCAACAGCGTATCAAAATCCACGAAGATTCAAGAATGTATTGCTAGGTGATAGATTATGTGAGTTGTTCTACTAAAGGTCTTTCAACTATCCGTTAGAAATGATGCTATAGTGGGTCCACTCATGAAGGTCAATCAATTGCTAGTTGTTCAGGACTTTTGCCATTATTGTAGAGGATTGTTTATCACACAAAATCAATTCTATTAGTTGATTTGAAGAAATATTTACTGTAAGAACTGCAAGACTGGAACTCTAACCATCTAACCAAGAAACAGATATATGGAGTGTTCACCGCTATGCCTTTACATAAAATTTTACATTATGACAATAGTATGTCTCCTTTAGGATAAATCGGCAGATAAATAACAAATTCATAGATTCTGTACGTTAGATTTATGTTTTAAATCATTTCATTAACTTCCTAATGATGAAACCAAAACTTTTCCTGATATAATATCATTGATTAATAATATTACAAAGAAACCAATTTTTATAAGTAAACAAATCTTTGTTTTGTCCATTTGTGGTGTCATGGTCTGATCCCAGTCAATCTCCTGGTCAGCCCTGCAACCCTTAAACCTCTCTCTGTTTTGTTTTTTTGTTTTTCAGTTATGTAAGCAGTCTGGCTTTCAGACACTGGATATACCAAATATGACCAAATGTCAACTGGAGCTTAGGAAAGGCAATACAACATCTAGTGTCACTGCATATGATGTTTGTACATTATGAATTTGAGAAATGGTTTTAAACCTGTTAACAATACAGTTACTTACCTTAGAGGTTTCAACTTCTGATAACCATTTTGTAAGATGAGCTGATAGAGAACAAAAGTCCCCAGGGACTTCCATGATTGTATAACAATATGCTGGATCCTTCACCTCGTATGTTATTTCTCCCTTTAACTGAGATAATATAACAAAGAACAATGGAAATAGTTTCATATGTACCATGCAAAGGGAAAAATAACATAAAAAAAATTTCAGACTACAGAAGAAAATGAGATATGTAATAGCTTTGGTGCATCTTAGAAGATAAACCTTTAGATTCTGCAACTGATTTGATAGGTTTATAGCTGTAATCCCAATGCTGTTAGCCACAGTGGGTATGTCAAACAGATATTGTCCTTGCTTAGTTTCAGATCTGGAAAACTCATTTAGCATAACTTGATTTACTAAGAGTTCCATGAGCTAGAAGTATTTGGTTGCTTGTAATTGATATTAGGAAGACTGCTCACTTTTTGAGAATTGCTGCAACCACTATATCCTTCTCAGCAAGCAACTCAGGCGGAGTCTACACTAGAAGATACAAAGTCTTTAAGCGCCATAAATGCATGTTATAACATGGTTACTAGAAATAAGCAAGCATAAAACCAATAAAACGTATTGCATGGCTCCTGAACCCATTAGAACTTGCAAGCAAGCAAATAGAGTACAACATAGACAAATATATATAAAATATTTGCCACCCACCTTGTGGAAGTTTAGAGTGCAAGTTACATTCAGCTGTGGAAGTAAACGCAAGTATTGCACTTCACCCAACTCCAACTGAGTTAGAAGTGTCAGCATCACCTGCAAGAGCAAACACCAACGACAAACAATTTAGCAGACAGATGTGTAGGAGGAAATTCAACCAAGCATGTTACCGTCGTTATTCACACATTTCAAGGTTTAAGAAGACACTGCTAGTGTCTGCACATGTGTGTCCAGTTACAAATGAAAATTTTCATGTGTCGATAATCCTAGGAGATATAGCCTTAACACAAAAAGGAGACAAAAATAAATATTTGTCAGTGCCCACAACTTCAGCAGCTGCATGGCAAATGCATATTGGCTACGTAACTCATGTCACTAATCCAAACAGCTCATATAGCTCAAAGTTGATTATTAATTGCTTGTCAGGTTCTGATTACAAAGAGTTGCAGAGGAAGAAAAGAAAGACCCCAAATAAAATAAGTGCGCTGTGACAATTGATATATCAATCTCAACAAATTACCGAGAGCTGGTATACTTCCATAAATGACCTGGTAAAAGGCATCATATACAGACTCCTCTAATCCGCTACAAGCTTCATCCTAAGGAAGATATCTCTTTGCTTGGTAAATGTGAACTTTACTCACCCACGTCAAAATACTTCTAAACGTTTGGATCAACAAATAATTTACTCACATAAATTTTTAATTTTCCAATCAGCACAATCTGGAGAGAAACTATAACAGACAGGAAATTGTGAAATGGTGCCAGTAGAAAATCCGGCCAACCATTCTAGCGATTGTTTCCCGAAATGTTGGATGCCCAACATTTCGGGCATATTATAAAAATTATAAATTAATAATTTTGTTCATCAAACAATTATTATAATATTCACTCAAATCTTCTCTCCTCACTTTTTCACGGACTCTCACAAAATATCTTTACTTTTTCACCAACCCCAATACCCCAACATTTCCACCACCCCAAAATTTCCACAAACAAACAACACTGTACATTTGGATGTGGATAGTACAGATTTACTAACTTGCAAAAAAAAGGGGCAAAAATGTATCTAAAAGATCAATCATCCCTACCAATGCAGAATTTAAAACATTGATATAGCAACAATACAAGAAAAAGACCTCTTCTTTCATATCAAACTTGCGGGATGCAGATTCTTTGACTAACGAACATATTTTCCCATGCAAATTCCTGTCATTGCTGAAAACTTGACTGAGAAACTTGTTTACTGCATATTCATCTACTCCTTCACTGAAAACAGAGTACTGTGAGTCAACTCTGGGTTGATAGAAGCCTCATGTGACTTATATTTCATAGTGTCGATGCAACCTATGTTTGTTTACCTGTGCATAAGACTACGAAGTTTAAAGTACGTATCGTTGTCATAGAGGATATGGCAATAGGACAACTGCCCATTCCTTCCAGCACGCCCAATCTCCTACACAAGTTTGTATTAAGAAACAACTTAGGGAAAATCCTGTCAAAGAACCATTGCTTAAGAAGCATATATCCACCTGAACGTATTCCTCCAAGCTTTCTGGCAAGCTGTAATGAATTACCTAAAAAAATTGCAATCAGCAATTTTGTCAATTTCTATATGATAGTACCATACAATTGATAAACTGTAAATATTGCCATGGAAAGATACGTTAAATGAACAGCTAAACAAGCAAGTAAAGAAAAATGCCAGCTGAGTAAATCAAGGGTAAGGGTAATGTCGTACGGACAAACAATCTATTAATAGCATGTGGTAATACAAGTGGCAGACCCAGGGGGTGGAGGGGGGCCCTCCCGCCCCCTTAGGTCCTCTGAAACTTTTTGCCAATTATTTTATAACTTTCACAAACTTAGACAGAATAAAGAATTTATCATTTTCTTTTATTTACAAACTTTATTAATTGTTTCTTTACTTTTATTCTTAAAAAAGGTTTATTAATACTTTTTTGTACATAAATATATGAATTTTGTGACATGCACTTACATAATACTCTATTATCATTTTAGACCCCAAGGAAAAAAAAAACCCTAAGTACGCTACTGGGTGATAGCAAAATAGAGGGGTTTCAAAGATTAAAAAAACCAGATTATTGTTTCCATTTTATAAGTCCATCCATAAAAAACATTCATTTAAGTAAATATGAGTTGTTTTATAAGGAGTTGAACTTGTGTGAAGGAACTCTTGGAACCCGGAACACAGGACACAACAACTAGTGGAAAACAGTCCATGAGCAATGAATTTCACTGCACCAGTGGCACGCCATCCTAATGGACTACTTTAATAAAAAAAACCAAAATTCACACTTGGGCACCAGATCATGATAATATTAAGCAGAGAAACAACAATGATGATGTCTGTGGTTTTTCTTCTTACAGCTCCAACATCCTGCTTGTCAAGACCCATGCCAAAAGCGACAGTTGCAACAACCTTCCAAAAAAAAAAATGGAAGTCAACAACCTTCCAAGATACGAGTGCAACATAAAAAAGTGCCAAAACAATGAAAATATAAACCAATACTTATTCCATAATGGAGAATGAAGATAATTTTCTTACCACTCTAATTTTATTAGAGCAAAACAACTCCTGCGTACGGCTACGATCTTTTGCAGGGATTCCACTGTGATAGCTCTAAAGAGAAATTAGCATTAATTTGTCAGGATAGCAGGTAGCATAAAGAGCAATAAAGCAGTTGTGTATCGTGCAACTGGGAAAAATGAAAGGCTAACCTTGGCAGAGACATTGTTATCGCACAAGTGGCGGGTTATTTGATCAGTTTCAAACTGCAAAATCAAAATGCAACCGTCAATTGCCACCAATCTATAAATGAAGTATAAATAAATATGTCCACGTGAAGTTCAAGAGTATCCCTCCCAGCAATAGCAAAGTGCACAATTTGGTGATCCTGAATTGGGAGTTTTGGTTGCAGCAAATTCAGACTGATGGTTTTATACAATTGAATAGATGATCATATCCACCAGCAGTATTGCAGAGAAACACCATATCCAATGGTGGAATAAAATCAAGAGACCAACTATGAAGCGTTTGAGACAAACAATTGCACATGCATGGTGCATACCTGGAACTTGCAGTATATAATGATGCTCTGAACTTCCTCAAAGGGAGAAGACTTCATCAACGTCAGCAAATCTTTCATTCTATTATCACATCCAAGTTAATACAAACAGATTAAACAGATTTAATCAGGTTAAGATGAGAAGCTGTGAATTCTCGAATCAACAATCAAGAACACTTGCCTATTTCCACTCAAGGATACTGACAATTGTAAATTGTCCCTTAATTGTGCATTTCGAATAAGATTGGTTTGTGGAATGGCAAGCGCAAACATAACATCATGCAATGTTGGGATTGTGGCAGTAGCAGTCATTGCAAGAATGCATTTAACATTGAGCCTCGCATGAAGCATTGATGCCCGGAGTCTCATATATGAAGGCCGGAAGTTGTGCGACCTGTAAAAATAGTCAAATGCGTTTATGCAAGAATTGCACATAGTGATAAGAAGTTTAGCAAGAAGACAGAGTACCAACACATGATCTCAATTAGGATGAGCATGGACATAACCAACAAGCCAAAATGCAAGGAGACAAGAGGCAGCGCAACCACTCACCATTCAGATATGCAATGAGCTTCGTCAACCACAACAAGTGACACGGGCAAATTTGTAGAAAACAATGACAAGAATTCTGAATTCAAAAATCTCTCTGGTGAGACAAAAAGAACCTGAAATAGAAACCATAAGACTTTGAGTCAGAATCTACTGCCTTTCGTTCATGATAGAATACCCCAAGAATTTATACTTGAGAAAAACACAATGGGAATGGCACCCAAATCATGTTTCCCCCCATAATAGGCAGATTATCATCATTCCTCAAGGTGGCTCTGCACAGATATGGTGGGGAAGCAGTTGACAAAGCTAGAACTGAAGGGGTTTTGGATGAACTCACCTTTATAGTTCCTTCTTGAAGTTGCCTCAATGTCTCAGAAACTTCTTCAGCAGTCTAAAACGAATAAAAGTACAGTGATCACCCAGGCACTGCAAAAGTTTGGTATGTGAAAAAGAGAGAGTTAAGTACCTGACTGCTAGAAAGAAGACCGCCACGAACCATTGGAGGCAGCTGTTTCAGTTGATCAATCATCAAGGCTACTAATGGACTCACCACTAATGTTAGCCCTGGCAATATCATTGCAGGCAACTGATAACACAGTGACTTACCAGCACCCGTCGGCAAAACCAGCATTGCTGATTCACCTGCGAGTACCATCTTGATCACCTCCAACTGCCCGTCTCGGAACGAATCATAACCATACATTACCTTCAACAACTTCACCAAGTTCTCTTCCGATGGCTCATTTCTTGCAGCAGACACAGCCCCATCAATCAATTCTCGATCAACTTTTGCTCTGCCAGACTCTTGCTTCTGCCTCTGTTGTACTCTTTCGACAACTAAACCATCTTCTTCATATAAATTATTATCCCCATCAGCCTCGCCTTCCTTTTCCAATTTTCTCCTAGTTTTTCTATAGAATTTTCCACCACCTGATGCATAACAGTTTCTTCTTTTACTACCTTTGCTTAAAAACTTGCGCTTGCTCCTATTCATGTTGAGCCTGACAAAGTTTCCTTCATTGCCACCTTTTCGTAATCTCACGGGCTGCGGAGGCGCATTACCTCCTATCAGATTTGGATGTCGCTTGACAAATTTCCCCGTATTCACAGCCTCACCTTTCGCTTCTTCCGTAACCGAAGCGGCTGTAAAACGAGCAGCTCCACCACCCTCAGCCTTGGGTTCCGAAACGACCACGGGTGGAGGAGGAGGAGGAGATTGGTCTTTTTCGAAGATGAGAGAGGACCTCTGGAACTTGGAGAAAGATGCGAAGCTGGATAGGTGTCTGGCGGGGAGGTTATCGACGGTGGAGATTGCGGAAAGTTGGTCGGAAGGGCGGCGGATTTGGAATGGGAGAGAAGATAGTGGAGAGGGGGTGGGTGGCGGGTCCTCGGGAGTGGGTTTGGGTTTGGGCTTGGGGTCAGACTTCGAGGTTGATTTAGAAGAGGGGTTTTGGGATTTTGAAATGGAGGTAGAGTGAGAGGAAGACGAGGAGGCTCTAAACCTAACTCTGGACTTGTTGGAAGAGAGAAGAGTAGGTCGCAGTGGCGGTGGCGGTGGTGGATTTGGGTCTCTGGGAGGAGTGGCGGAGATGTGGGAGCCATCAGAGTCGGTATCGGATTCCATCGGAGGCACCACGGACGGCAGGGGCCAATGAAACGAGGGTTCTGAAGAGAGGGAAGGGATTACTAGTAATGCTGTTAATTTTCCCGCCAAATGCTTTTGGATCTTCTTTCCAAAAATTACCCTGGGAGTATCAGACCATCAGACATTCGGACTTTGGGTTTTTTTTTTTCAATGTCACCCCTCTTTTATTTGTGTTGCACACCGATGAGCATTGAGCAAGTAGGAGCTTGCTTCGTTTTTTTTTTTTTTTATAACGAACAAAATTCGAGCACCCATTTATATGTTTCGAAGTCAAACCGACTTGATTCAGGCCAAATCGAATTCGACACCACACTAAGGAGATGTTTGATTGCCTAACTTTTGGCACCCTAAAATTCTCGGTCGGATTAAAAAAACTATAAAATAAGCTTTCTATATCAAATCATTCTTTTTCATTATAATATACATTCAAATCTTTTCTCTTTTCATTTTTTACCAACTCATAAATTATCTCACTTTTTCACCAAGTCTCTGACCCCAAAAATTTAACAATTAAACAACACCTTAAATTTCGAAAAGATTAATCAATTCTTCATTTAAGTCTCAAATATTTTTTAGGAAAAAGTCATAGTTTAACCCCGTATCTATAAGGCAAAACTAATTTCGTATCGGCTATTATCAAAATGACGATTTGAACTCTTTATCTTTTAAAACATCAATGTACGCCCCCGTCAAAGACAAAAAACATGCAAAATACTAACAATATTAAAAAAATTTATTAAAAAATAAAATAAAACCATTAAAACTCTATTTCAATAATCTATTTATTTTTATTTTTTTATTAATTTTTATTTTTTTAAAATTATGTCTTAAAATGGGCATTTTGATCATTTTGCATGTTTTTTCCTTTTGATTTAACGTTTGATTTGGACAGGAAATGTACATTGATGATTTAAAAATAAATAAAGGGCTCAAATCAAAGTTTCGATAATAACGGATATAAAATTAATTTTGCCCTGTAAATACTGGACTAACTGATTTTTCTTTTTTGTGAGGAGCCTGTTTTTGATCAACTTCGAGCGAAAGAAAGGTATGGGACTATAGGTTCACAATCATAATGAATAAGAATGAGTGGGATTTCGTTCACACATCTCTTATGGAGAATCGAACAAAGGGAACAAGAATGTGACTACTGGAGCAAACAATCTCCAGAGCCTCTCACTACTACCAGCCTAATGCCTAATGGCAAATCAGAAGGTAAAAAAAAAAAATAGACTTTACAATTACGTCACCAAAACCAACATGGCATTTCTTACAAAAAAAAAAGTGGATTATCAGTAACCAATTGGCAATAAATCAAACATTAACCATTTAAATACAAGGGAGTGGGGTGGTGGTAAGCAAGATCTGATCAAAAAGTGACTTCACATTATTGTGCAATTGCACTTGGATTCCAGCTTTGGAGGCTTCATGCTGTCCACCTTCGTGGGAACCCCATCATTTCGGATCAAAGAGTCATCCGCATTCTCATCATTCTCGGTTTTGTTCAACGCAGGTTTCATATCCACTTCCACCTGCCTTTGCCTGGCTTTTGGGGCTTTTGAAGCACGTTTGCTAGGAGTTCTGCCCCGTGTAACCTTCCTATCAGTATTTGATTTTCCCAATATTGTAACTGTTGGCCAGGAACCTTCCAATGGAATTGACCTTTCCTTCTCCATCGCTATGGTGGCAGCCTGGTAGGCCAGATCATGGACAATGGAGCTGCAGAAGAGTATTGTATCTGTAGCCTCCTCAAGTGTAAGCCTTCTTGACTTACTTCCACCACGACAGTCTACCATTACTGTCGATTCTTCTGTCAAAAACATAAAGACTCTGTCAGAGAAGAAAGCTAACACTTGCTAAGTTTATCTCTCAAAACTGGGTCTTATCAGATGATTTATATCGTACCATCACAAGACAATAAATAATGAAACGCATAATGAGCAAGAGCTGGTAATAGAGTGGCAAAAGTTGGTTTCTAATAGATCCTCTGAATCAGCAAATGGTTCACAGAACGCGATATCTCCCATCATACACCAAATAAGGACGTCACTTATAAAATATATAGTGTACATTGTAAATGGAATTGACAAAATACAAATAAGAAAGAACAACAAGAACACAGACTAGATCATGTAGCCAATCAATCTACCTAAGTTTCCATAAATATGCGGATGCACATAGAATGTATGCACTGAATGGCATAAATGAGACTCAATCAATGCAAATTATCCATTCATTGGGGAAAAAATCTTTCAAGGGTATCCCAACTCAGATGTACACTCTTGGAATCTGTATATATTTAGCAATAGATATCTTGAAATTCACCGTTCATAGGATTACGTACTTTGTAAAGTATTATAGAGAGGAAATTAAGACAATGTGATATATCACATTCTCATTGTTAAGACATCCTAAAATCATTTTTAAAGATTCAGTCACCAATATCATTCATAACAAGTCCGTTTAAAGTTTGTACAGAGATAAGTAAATACTCTCAGACAGGACGCTCACTTATGTGAACAAGTAACTTAAGTCTATTCAATGTCTAACAGAAGCCATTACTGGAGAGTTCCAATTTTCAGACCAGAAATGGTATCACCAAATATGACATGGGTTTTCAACGACATGCAACAATGACAAAAGAAATCTGAAACAGAAGAACACAACACGAAAAAACACAAGACAAGGCATACCCAGGATGCCATGCATGTGATCAGGCTCCGAAACAGCAGTGATCAAATCCCCATCCGAAGAGGTTGGAGCCAAAGATTCCTGCCATTCACCTTTGGTGCTCTTCGACAACAGAGAGACATCATCAATCTGTGAGCCTGGGGTAATCTGAAAGCATTTTTCAGTTTCCCCTTCTGACACAACAACAAAAGAGCTGTGTGAAGGAACCTGCGCAACATCCACTTCGTCAACACTACTGTTCAGCATGGTAAGTTCCTCTCCAGAAGAAGATTCTGTAGTTCTAATAGATGCTTCCATATCCATAACAATCATTTCATTTTCCAGGAAATTTTCGCCATCTTCATAATTTGGAAATGATGCTAATGAATTGTTCTCTAGCTTAACACCAACAACATGACTCGACAATTCTAAGTTTGAACCATCAACTGTTCTACTACCATGATCACATTGAACATTATCATTCTCAACAAATGCTGTCCCAGTAAGAGAAGCACTATTAGCACTTGCTTCTGCATATTTTGAAATGAGCGCTTGTTCTTCAGATGCAGCTGGTGTTTCTACCATATCATGTTCCCCATTGCCAATAGAAACCTCAAAGTTTTCTTCTGTAAGAGTGCTTGATGCAAGATCTGACCATTGGCTAGCATGGTTTGAAATTCCAGACAAAGATCGCCCAGTGCTTTGAGGTTTCATGTTTACATCATATCTGTAATTCTCCGTATTGGATTTACTGCCACTCAACTGCCGTTGAATACGAGTCTCCATTTGTCTAGCTAAGCTAAAATCAATAGAGGATGATGCCGAGAAACTGCCATGCCCAGTGGAGCTTCTCATACTGCTTCCACTGTCTCCAGCATGAGACCGATCATCATAATGTATCGTACTAGCAGTAAATGTCCTGCCTTGGAAAACGGGGCCCTTGGTACTGCTTGACCTCTTCAGCAGTATGGAGATTCCTGTACCTTCTGAAAAGTCAACCTTCAAATCCGGAGAGTCATTAAAGTGATGTGATTGCTGACCCCCAATATTTCCCTCAGTTATGCAAGAACCAACAATGGGTTGGCCCATATCTTGCTGATTTGCCTGCCTGCAGTCAGCTTCCTCAACCAGACACCTGGTGTATTCTTGAGAGCAGTTTTCGTGTTGCTGACTCTGAGAAGTCTGGCTTTTCCCAACACTCTCCTCACCTCGGGAAACCTTTGGTTCACCCACATAACTATAAGTAATCTCTGTAAATTCAGGCTCAATCGTCCTGGGCTCCATCTCATTAGAAGGTTTCTCTTCTTCAGAAATCTTCATCGACGTCACTTGGGAGTTTTCAGAAACTACGGTTGTTGCATATGGAATTATGTTACTCAAAAATTTATCAACTCCTGTAGCATCAGCCTTGACATGAGAGTCCTCAGAAGTAGAAGTAGGACAAGTTTCCAAGGCAATACCATAGTGACCAGAATTTTCAGAATCAGCATAAACATACTCAACTGAAGGGCCTTTATCAAAGTCACCATGCTGAATGTCAAGTTCTTCATCATGCATTTCATGCCCAATATCTTCATTCACTGCATCCATCTTATCAAAGGAAAATACGCCTTTGGGAACATCAGGATATGCAACTTTCCCCCAGTCACTTGCGGTATCATCGTGGTTCTGGTCACTACCTTCAGTATCAAGTGCCGCACTGATACCTTGATCAGAACTTGCATTGCTGCACGTTGTGACAGAGGAATTCCTAGATATCAGAGAACGATGGGTAGAACTTGCCTTTCCAACATAAAAGGTAGTACTGGGGACACTTGATAAGAGTGGCCTGAACATATTCTGAGGACTTTTCAGATTATCCTGCACAGGCATTAATTAGCTTAAACACATAAGACCAATTATTATGAACTACAAACTGCAAAATTTTCATGACTTCGGATTAGTGCAAAAAATGAGAACTGAGAAGGGGTTTTAAAAAGAGAAGGGGGGTGCTCATAAAAGTTTGATTCTTTACTAGCAAAAAAATGGACTACATAGTTGTAAAATCTTGGAAGGAAATAAATAAGGTTAAGTATGAGGATAAATGACGACAAATAAACAAACCAACTATTTCTTCACCCAACCTAAAAAAGAGATGTTAGCACTATTCTTATTTCCAACTCAATTCATCCTCACGTGAAAGTCTGATGGGGGCCAAAATTTTCAATGAGCTAAATGATAAAATACCATTTGTCGAAGGGCAAAGTCGAATGATCTTTTTGGAGCGGATGTTGAGGACACTATTCTAGTTGTTTTCTTTGAGAAGGCCAGAGCTCCGTTATTTGATAATGCACCAACTCTCTTTGAAGTTGCTCGGTCTAAACTACCCACAGGAAGGGATTGAAGAGAGTCGATATCATCATCACCAGATGATGCCACCGAGCCTTTGCTGTAAGAGCTGAACCCGTCTCGGTCATGACTATGAGAAGAACTGATGCTTCTAGTAGCTGTTGGAGATATAGACTGCCGGTTGAATTTGGAGGTAGAATCCCTACCATTTCGGGATGCTGGTGAGGAGCCCCTCACGTACGATGCTGGCCGATCAGCCAGAGAAGTACGAAGATTGGTAGGTGCATCAGAGGAGAAACCTGGAATATTTGCCTGCCAAGCCCTTATTTTTGGTGAAGCAGAGTTCCCTCTATTTGGTTTTATTGGGGAAGTTCCCCTAATCCCTGTGGAGGCCACGGTACCACTGGACCCAGTGCTCATCCTCCGAGGAGTTGGGGTAGAAGACCTTTGAGCAGGTGTTGAGGGCTTACTTGGGGGAGTAGATGGTCTCCGTGATGGAGTAGCAGGCTGTGGACCTGGAGGTGGGCTGGAATGAGTTGCTGAAGGTGGCCTTCCTCTAGATTGGAATGTGCTACTCCCAGACCGAGGAGATGGGCTTAAGCGATTTGGACTGGCACTACCCCTACTGCTTTGGTAGCTCTTCTCCATCTGCACCAAAATGCACAATATTATCTGGACAGATGAAGGACAAGGACCTATATATCTTCTCAAGGAAATTTTTCATGAATAAAAACAATCTGAATACGATCCATAAAATTATCATAACACTTACCGTGGAGCTTCTTGATATAGAAATAGGTTGACTCCGAGGTCTGCCCCTGGGTGCAGCACTAACTGGTTGTGGTTCATCATCCAGTGAAGGAAACAGAGGGGTGTCTGGGGGCGTTAATAACCTGAAAAAATGGTAATGCCACTCATCCAATCAGAACCAAGAAAAGCAAAATGCAGTGATACCAGCTAGAAACCATCATGCAAGAGTAAAAAGACATTATCTTACTATAATGCACTTATCGCCCTTGAAATAAATAGACAACATTTTCACAATAGAATTCCCAGATTCGAGATGAAAGACTTGATTACCAGTAGAGATAAATTTCAATAGTAGTGTGCACTTGGAAACGTAAAAGTTATTGTTGCAACTAAAATACTCTTTCTCCTCAATCCATGATCTTTTATTTTTGCTTCAATACCCCATAAAATTGCATTGTCTGAATATATGGGGAACCCCAATATTTATACAGTTATTCACACATGGAAACTTGGGAGAGTCAGAATAGGAAAAAAGACAACTCACCAGTCATAGTCATTCTTCTCCTCATCAGCATTAAGCATGTCACTACTATCTCCTCGTACAGGCATGGAGATTCCCAGCTTATAATCGGAAAAGTGCCTCAATTTTGTAGCTGTTAACAACAATCCAAAGCCAAAAACCAAAATTATGCATCATTAGTAAGAGGAAACAGACAAAGAAAACCAAACTCTTCATGTTACATATATCCAGATTACAGAACCAAGGTCAGTATAGAAAATTACAAAACGTGTCTTCAATGTCATCAGTTGACTGCAGCAAGAAATTCTCTGTTTCCCTGGTGGCCATTTCGTTGAACAAAGCAAGATCGTCATCTTTCCCTCTGAACAACAATCCGCTCTCAAAACTCCGTCCTCGCCTGTGATTGGTCTGCCTTGGCTCCCTTCCGGGAGAGCATCTCAATGCCGGGGAAGGAGGCATCTCAGCACCTAAACTAAGATACACAAAAACTGTCACCCCGACCCCTCCATACTCTTCAGAATCAACAACCGTTGATCCAAAACAAAAACTGCATTATCTCCGTCCAGCTAACCGCAAAGCTTACTGCAAAAATAACAAGCCCGCGGTCACTTTCATTCAAAACCCACGGTCAGTTCGCCGGCTTCCAAAATTGTTCCCCTGGCCGGCTGGCCCAATTCCATTAGAAAACCAGAGATAGAACGACCAAGTCAACTCAAGCTATAATTGTATTGCTTGAGTACATAATTGCATATAGAATCATACAAAATGTAGGAACCTTACTAAAAAACATGTAGAGACTCAACGGCCATAACTAAATTTAAATACGACCAATTGAGATCCTCACCATGTACTTCAACGCGAAACCCTAGATTTTCCTCCAGCTAAAAATCCCAACAGGGCCCGTAACCATCCCACTGAACCCTAATTCAGCATCCAGAAACCACCAACCCCTCTGTTCGAATCCAAACTACAGAACAAAACTCAACACTGAAAACTACTCGCAAAAGCTCGACTTACCGAACTTTCTCGAGACAAATTCCTTCACGTAGAGAGAGAGAAACCGCGTCGAGTTTGACTTCGATCACAAATTTCAAAGATAAAGCAGAGCCTAAACACCCTCCACGAAATGCAACTAATGTCGCATCGTACACTTGGATCTACAAGCATTTATTGCTCCGTCTGGAAGCACGGATCGGAAAACTCGACAGGGATCGATCGGTTCCAAGGAACACTACAGAGATTTCCTCGCATTCTCTCTCCTCCGAGAACAATGATAGGAAAAGGAACGCGAATTCGGAGTACCTAACCCTTTTTGTTTTGTAATTTAGATTTGCTTCTCTCCTTCACAGCGAGCTTTCATTTTCTTTTTTTCTTGCTCTCTCCTTTTTCCTTCCCCTTCTCTGCTCTGAGATATTTGTTTCGCTTTTTCCGTTTGCTTTCGTTACTCTCTCTTTCTTCGTCCTTAATTTTTACAGAATTGCCACCTAAATGTTTTTCCAGTGCAACTTCCTCTTTAACATCCCTTCCTCCTTCCCCGCTTCCTTTAGGTTCTGTTTGATTACATTTTCATGTCCAAACAAACGTCCTTTTTAATGTCTGAATTTATTAAATTAAATGCTTAAACTTACATATAATTATATATAAAGAATTTCTTCTAAAAATACCATATAATTGGATATTAGAAAAAAAGGGCTTCATTTTATACAGGTGTTCATTTAACAGTGCACGTATCCGTATGTATTAAAGGAGGAGATTTGGAGGACTGCTTTAGCTACGCCGCTAAAGAATTAAATGTCCTTTTTCTTTTTCGACAGTCAAAATTGGACCCAAAAATTAATATATATCATGACATGGTATGTGGGAACAGTGACAAAACTGACCTCCTAACTTGATAAGGTAATTAATACATATCATGACATGGTTTAGCAACCTGACAACGAAAGCAACTGCTGATTCCTAAATTATTTGGGTGAGACTACGTATGTAATGACGGTTATGGAATCATTGAGCAATCAGTTTTAGTGTGCTAAACAAGGAACCGAGCCGGGAAGTGGGGGCATGTTCGGGATAAGCCAACATAACAACTAATCAGTCATATAGGCTATACCCCGAAATGAAGATATATAAAAATGATGTCGTTTTAATTGGTTGGTGGTTTAGATAGCGTAGAGGATTCGTGGTAATGATGACTGTTGATACTTATCCAATTATGATGTCGTTTTAAGCTTTTGTTGTAATTAAGTGTTTTGATAATGTGCGGTGAAGAACTTTGTACTTTGTCTACAAGATATGATAGAACCAGACTACAAAAGCACCCTTTTTTTAGTTGGAGGGCCTCTAGGCTCTACTCTCCCCAAGGGGCAAGGAAAATAAGGCTATATTTTCCATACAATTTATAGTAAATCACTTATGAATTTGAGCAAAAGTCTCATCTTCTAATGCTGGAGTAGTTAATTAAAATTGATACAATATCTTTGTTAATATATGAATGGCTCTGAATACATAAGTTAGGAATGGATTGTGGTCGATTCTTGAGGTTTTCTGACGGAGTATTTGTTAGAATTAAGATTTTCCTGTAACGTTTTTACTCGAAGCACACCATATGATTTGAAATTTATAGGTGTATTATACATTGGGTATATTTGGGGCTCAAATATTTGAGCTCAAAAATTTAGGTTTAATCATAAAAAATTAATCACATAATTTTTTATTATTATAATATTTATTAAAAATTTCTCTCTTTACTTTTTCACCAATTCTCATACCATATATTTACTTTATAATATTTATCAAAGCCCAGTATCCAAAATTTTGGCCGTCAAACATATCCATTATCTACCTGTGTCCGTATAAATTGCAGACAAGATATTTCAAAGATTGCCGATCTGTCGGCAGAGAATGCAGACAATACTGGTCCAATTTGCCAGTACCGGTCCAATTTGCCAATACCGTTACATCGACATGTCTTTCAACAGATTCCCGGTTCGATTACCGATACAACATAGCACACCTCTCTCTCTATATAATCTACTAGTCTTTACGATTCCTTTTTTCACTTTTGCTTTTTCGGATGACACGTGAGGGCCGCGGTTCTTGTTGCCAATTAAAAGCCTACCAATATAACCCTCAGCGTTAGATCAGTGGTTAACTCCTCCTGAAGGGTATTTCTGGTGTTCGACGCTTCTTATTAGCAGGCAGGCAATGTCTGCTGTCACGGTGTCACTGTTGATAAAAAAAACCTACCACTACCATGGACTAGGCTGTCTATAATATCTGGGTGATGTTCGTTTTTTGAAAAAACGGAGTATTCGATTTCTGCTTACATTCACGTTCGGCAAAGAACAAAACAAAGTTAGAATTTCAATGTATTTTCCCATGCGCATGGCAGGCTGTGTCCCTGCTTTCCCCCTGCGCACGGTAGACTTTTAGTTGCACTTTCCCATTTTTACAGCATTTTAATAGCTCATTTCGTTCTTCTTTTTGCGCCAGGCGACATGCCAGGGGCTGACAGGCCGGCTGCAGCATGAAACAAACATCTCTTTATTTCATTTTTTTTAAAAAATTTATTAAAAATATTATTATTTTAATAAATTCGAAAAAAAAAACAAAAAAATTATAAACATCATCATTCATTTTTTACACCTCACCAACTTCTACACAAATACCAACACAACTTTAATATCACCTAAAAATTCACAAAATTCTCCAAATTTTACAAAAATCTTCAAAACTAACATCAACCTGAATTATTACACGAAAAGTAATCAGAGGAGTGTAGAAATAATGTTCGAACAGCGTGGATCACACAGGAGACTCACATTTTCTCTTACTCTCTCGCTGCACCGGGTACCCGAATTGCAGGTGATCTCATCCCAATATCATGAACTGGCCGACCACTGAGAGTGGCAATGGTTAGCCTAAAGTGTCCTTTATAAGGCACGTGGCGGCCATGCATTGGCTCCATTCGCGATTGTAAGTAGTTCGGCGATGTGACGGTAACTTTAACTTTTATAGCACACCGGAGCTTGTCAAGTGATGGATCATGCTTCTCGTTTTCAGCAACGGCTCCCTCCCCGTAATAATATGACGGCTAGCAGCGTCTTTTACTTCACTTTTTGTGACGATTACGTAGTAGTTTTGCCGCTAGAGCGAAGAGGTCTCAACAAAAGTCAAATCAGATGCCCTTTTTAGAGTCAACGTTACGTCGAGAACCGCAACGCTTGCAGAGAGGCCAACCCCCATTTATTCTGAAACAAATATCTTATCGAATTATTTTAGCCTTCTTCTCTGAACAAATGTCCACTGAGGAGCACGTTCCGTGGACGTCCCGGAAGAAGGGGAGGGGCCTATTCAACATGGGACTGCCCATGTCCAAGCCCACAAACGCTCCCAATTCTCATCGTGGTAGAAAAATGGGGAATGACTTTTAGCTTTAATGGGATAATGGCCCACAAGTTCACACGAAAAGATGGTATTGGCAGGCAACCGAAATTATTTAAACATGATTTTTTTTCAGTGGAGGTGGATAGGTCATGGGTGCTGTGTATATGCTATTTTATTGTTTTATTCGGTGGAGGTGGTAATCTAAACATATTTTTTCACATGAAATTATTTAAATGTTCAATAAATTTTGTATCTAATTATTGATCTCAATTTCTATGAAAAAAATATTTACAAAAGCTCATAAAAATTTATGTCACAAAAATCTTTTTTCCAAAACATATTTTAAGTGTAAACCTTTCGTGAGTAAAAGTGTATTTTCCATATACTTATTCTTGCCTTAAATTTAAGTGCATTTATTTCTCTATTGTTTTGAAACGTATTTATAATTTTTCTAGGTCATGTTAAAATTTTTAAACTGAATTAGCATGACATTCACATTAGCATGACCTCCACTGAATAAAACAATAAAATAGCATATACAACACCCATGACTTGTCCAGATTTAAATCTTGAGCTTCTGAACGTGTTGGAGTTCATAACACCTTACAATAATCTGTCTCTTCACTATGTGGTCATCAGTATTGGAAGTGATTGAACACATAAAAGATAATGGTACTCTCCCAGAACAAAGATCCATGGCTATGAGTTTGATGGATAAGATGGAAAGTTTTGAGTTTGTATTCACTATGCATTTGATGAAGAATATAATGAGAATTACAAACGAATTGTCACAAGTCATTTTGCATTTGATTTACGTATTAGGATGAGACATGACTGGATGAATGATTGCATGGTAATGTACATCGAGCAAGAAGTTTTTAAAACTATCGAGAACGAAACTATTTTGCAACATTTTCAGAAGATGCAAAAACGTAGGATGCAATTACCATCTCTCAGTTGTAGTACATAGTACGATACGTGTATTATAATATTTTTAATAGTTTTAGTTTTTAATTTTTAATATTGTAACTCTAAGACAATTTTTTTCATTACGAAAGAAAACAAATTTATTGTCATTTTGCCTTTAAAACTCGACCCCCATAGATTTTGATCTTGGATCCACCACTGAACGCTTGAGCCCGATCATTTGCAGAGAAGCCCCGTAATCCTCAGTTATTTGAGAACGGTTCTAAATTTGACAGTGACGTTATTTTTTAGGTAAATTTCCAAATCAAAAGTTTTAGTATTTTTTAAAAAAATTAAAAAAACTCGTTAAATTTATCATTTTGGTATCAAAACTCACCTAACTCAACGCTATTAGATTTGTTTAACGAAAAATTTATCACGTCCAATAACAATGTAACACGTCATTAAAATAATAATAAAAATATTATATATATATATATATATAAAAGGATCAGGGACCTATTGCCGCCAAGGAAAGAGGAACTCCCCCCTCCACCTCGGGCGATGGTCTGAAGGATGTCCTCCAACTGCCCCAAAGTCGGAGGTGGAGGGGGATTCACGTCATTTAAAAAAAATAGATTTATTTAATTATTTATTATTTTTAAAAAATAATTATGACATGTGTCACATTTCAATTGAACGAAAATGAAGTTTTCACTAAATAAGTATAGCAGCCTTAGATAAAGTGAGTTACGGTACCAAAATGACAAACATAGTGAGTTTTTAAAAATCTTTTAAAATATATTGAATTGTTTAAAAATACGCTAAAACTAAGTGTGTGTAATTTATAAATTTCCTTTTTTTTAAGTAACAAAAAAATCTGAATATTTATTTATATACATTGAGTTCAGAAAAATCTAATTCAATATTCGAATTAATTATATTTAATATTACTGTAAATCTCGAGCCATATAACCTCTCAAACCACATATGTTAAATATAGCATGAATAAAATGTTTCTTTTTCTTGTCTAGCACTGTTTTTTTTTGGTACTTTTTTTCTGGGTAGTAGAGCTGTGTTTGCTAAGCTTTTTTTTGTTTTCTACGCTGTGTTTGCTAAGCTTGACAATGAATGTCTTGTGCTTTCCAATCGGGACTTTTAAGTACTCGACAAAGTGTATTAAGTAAGTCTAACTTAGGATAAGGTGACCTTGAATAATTATTTTTGCCTGACTAGATTTGGACAAGAAAAATAGTATTTTTGCAAGGAGAAGCAAACATCGGTCAATTCGTAGGCAATAGCATTTATCAAGACTTTTTTGACAACTGAATATATATGAGTACCCACTTTGTTCATTCCACTGTTCAGATCAGTGTTGTTCACAAGTACTTACTTTTCCTATAATTGAGCGGACATGTGTATACTCGGATGAGCTAAAATGTATTTTGGCCAAATAATTTATTTTTAGAGAAATTTACAAATAACTCAATGAGTTTTAGCTTCTTTTTCAAAAAATCAATGGGTTTTAAACAATTTCAAAACGCTCATGGGTTTGTCATTTTAGTATCAAAACTCACTGGACCCAACGCCGTTAAACAATTTCAAAACGCTCATGGGTTTGTCATCTCGTCATATCACAATGTGACACGTGTCATTAAATAAATATATTTTTTTTTTAAAAAAAATAAAAAAACGTAATTTAAAAAATAATTTACAAATAACTCACTAAGTTTTAGCACATTTTTAGAAAACTCATTGGGTTTTAAAAAATTTCAAAACGCTCACTGAGTTTGTCATTTCAGTATCAAAACTCACTGGACCCAATGGTTTAACTATTTAACGGAAAATTTATCTCGTTCAAGCACAATGTGATACATGTCTTTAAAAAAATAAAAAAAAAATCTAAAATTAATAAAAAAACATAATTATTTTTTTATTTTTAAAAAGGATAAGGGACCCCTAATCCTTTCACAGTGGAGGGGGAATCCCCCCTCCACCTTTGGCCGCCCAGAGGGAGGGCTCCTCCACCCCGAGCGGTGGTCTCTATGAGTTGCAGGATAGGGGGAGGTCCCCCGCCCAGACGCCGATGGGTGGAGGGAGTTCACCCATGGCAGCCCATAACTGGGCAGCCAACAAAGGGTGGAGGAATCCCAATGCCCACCCGGGGTGGAGAAACACTCCCTCTGGCCGCCCAGAGGTGAAGGGGGAGATCCGCCTCCCCCGGCGACTAGAGGAGGGGGATTGCCCCTCCACCGTGAAAGGATTAGGGGTCCCCGATCTTTAAAAAAAATTATGTTTTTTTTATTAATTTTAGATTTTTATTTTTATTTAATGACATGTAGCATATTGTGATTGAACGAGATGAATTTTCCGTTAAATAGGTCTAACAACGTTGGATCCAGTGAGTTTTGATACTAAAATGACAAAACTAGTGAGCGTTTTTAAAATGTTTAAAACCCAGTGAATTTTTTAAAAAGGTGCTAAAACTTAGTGAGTTATTTGTAAATTGTTTTTTAAATTAAGTTTTTTTTATTTTAAAAAATATTTCTATTTATTATTTATTTAATGTCATGTGTCACATTGTGATTGGACGAGACAGATTTTCCGTTAAATAGGTCTAACGGCGTTTGGTCCAGTGAGTTTTGATACTAAAATAACAAACTCAGTGAGCGTTTTGAAATTTTTCAAAACCTAGTGAGTTTTTGAAAAAGACGCTAAAACTTAGTGAGTTATTTGTAAATTTCCCTTATTTTTATAATTTGATTGATAAGATCCCGCGAGTCAAATCCAATCTTAAATTTAAATCTGAGAGGCATGAATTTTTACCTTAAATTGGACATGTTTGTTTGCCCAAAATTTTAGGGGTCAAAAATTTCCAACAAAACAAAAATACTTCAAAATTTCTAATTTTTACACATACACTTCAAACTATTCACAAATCTCAATAAATTTCAACATTCAAAAGATTCCCAAAATTTTGAAAATATTCCCTAAAATTTCGATAAACAAATATACCCATTAAAATATGAAAAATTATATCTAAATTATCTAAATTTAGCATTTAACTTTGAAACTATCAAAATTTAACAGTACTCATCATGATACGAGATTCTACAGTATACAGAAAATAATCTACGTGGCATAATATTGACGGTTTGATTCTATCTTACATTTGATGGTCCTACTTATAATTAGAAAGAAAATAAGAACCCTTCCTTGAGGTTGCATCATTTGTCAATGCCTCTTCCAGAGGGCTTCTAAAATTGCCATTACCATCTTATTGGTCTTCGAAATACCAATTCCTTAAGCTATTTCAACTTCGTTCATTTTAATACATTTTTAATTGGAACCCCATCCTTTACTTTTCTTTAATTGTTCTGTTTGAGTTTAATTTGGATTTCATCTTTTTATTTCAAAACAGAAAAATGGCCGTCCAAAGAGCTTCCGGTTTAGCACATCAAGCGGCGTCGTATGCATCGAGACTTATCATGGAAATAGTATATCGAACGACGCCGTCCGCATAAACGCCTAAACCCCTGCCCTGGAGAGCAAAAGGCTCGGTTCCCCGGTTTAGCTTCATGTCCGACTAGGATGAGGGCTACTCTACGGTTTCGCTCCCTGCTCTCCTCATCAACTTCTCCTTCATCTTTCCCGTTCCTCCAACCTTGTAAGCACGGGCTTCTGGGCCTCAACCTCACCGCCTCCGCTTCGTCGACCAGCAATAGAGGCCTTCTGGATCTCCAGGAGATACAGAATGTTCTTACTGACGTTAGGGCGGACAACGTGAAGGTAATTCCAGTCCCAAAGAACCGTGATTGGGCTGATTTTATGGTGCTCGCCACTGGTAGGTCCACTTGGCACGTCAAGAACATCGCTCAAGCCCTGATCTACAAGGCAAGTTCGGTCTCTGATCGTTTTGCTTAATCTTCAAATTTTCCGTTTGGTTGCGGTAACTTGGCTGTCAGCGGGCGACTTCCTTTTTTTTCCCATCAGCAGCCAGAAGGATAGGAATAGAATCAATGCTTCAAGCTCTGCTCCATTTTCGTCGATTGTAATGCGTTCGTATTATATCGGCGATTAGGAAAATCTTGAACCCAGAAGACTATGTTTGGTTGCTGAGGAGTTCGAACTATTAACAGAACACAGAATTCTGGAGCTTATATATCTGTGCTTTATTCGTATTGGAAAAAAGAAAACGTAAAACAACACAGAATAATGACTATGTAAGAAGAACGGTCAAGATTCTTATAATTTCGACGATTTTCTGCTCAATGGTTGATGGGGACAAAACTGATGCTATTTGGTGATAGTTACTTATCGGGTGCCTAAGTTCTGTTCATTTTCTATACGGTCATTAGTTATTTTGAATTAACAGGCCAAGCAGAAGCAGAAAGGAGCGGCAAGATTGGTGCTGCCAAGTGTGGAAGGGGACGAGGGAGGAAAGTGGATTGTCATTGACGCTGGTCTGTGCTACTTTTTCTAGAATCACATATGCAGTAGTTTCTCGGCAGTGTTTGAATTACATGTTGGCATAATTGATGCAATCGAGTAAATTTAGCTGGAATTACACGTCGGTATAATGGAGGGGTCCTTTGGTGATATGGCAACTTTAAGTTGGTGGTGAATAGTGGTGGCACTTAAAGGGGAATACACAAAAATCTAGCGGAACACTTTCTATAACTGTTTTTATGTTCAAATGGTGATATTCCCAACATTTGGTTCTAATGACATGAGTTGTTGAAACTTAATTTTCCGTCTATTTGTATTATTCATAGTGGCTATTTGTGCTTCTTCAGGCGAAGTGATTGTTCATGCTCTTGATGAGAAGGCTAGAGAATACTATAATTTGGAGGATCTTTGGACCACGGAGATATCCCAG
This sequence comes from Myrica gale, assembly GCA_963930655.1. NCBI lineage: Eukaryota > Viridiplantae > Streptophyta > Magnoliopsida > Fagales > Myricaceae > Myrica > Myrica gale. Next base: position 5,171,210 of record OZ005606.1, on the reverse strand, counting down.
AAGGAATCTGACCAGGTAATTTCTGGTTTTGCAAATTTTTTAAGACCTATTAGCTTTTGCCGATTTTTTTTCCATGAAAAGACAAGCTTTCTGAATTGTTCTATGTATTGAAGATACAGGCAGGCAGAGACATAAACAGGGAATCTATTATATAACTTTTCTTCTTTGTAAATAAATTATTTGAATGTCAGCAGAGGGGGTTTGCAGAGTGTGCAATGTTAGAGATAGGGACCCCCCCCCCCCCCAGAGAAAGGGGGCCAGGTGTTTGCACAAGTGCTTTAACAAATTCTCGATAGTACCTTTGAAGGAAATTAGTGGATATACCAAGCAGTGGGTCATCACCTGTTTTGGCAGGCTAATTTGGTTCCTAATACCTACTGATCAGGATTCACACTACTGTAACCTGTCAATTGTGAACGTTAATGATTTCTCTTGTCTTCTATAGAACGTTTGTTATTTTTTAAGAGTGGTGGAAAGAAAACAATGTGCTATAGACATAGCAGAATGTTTCTCTGGCATAGCTGCAGCCATAGCACTGTGATTCTCCAGCATGGTGAAGCATGGCGCCCCTGCCATTTGCATTCCTTATGCTGATAAATGTTTTGGTGGTGGCAGCGGCGGCTGCGTAGTCTTATGTGGGGCCATGGATGGGCAATAATCTCTTTGGAGGGGATAAATAGTTATCATTACGGATTAGCATTCTCCTGTTGGTGATGGTATTGACAGATGTTAAGGAGAATCTTAGAAAGCAGTTTTCTCACACCCAAGTTCTCAAACCAGATTTTTTTGTTCCAATGTTTCTGATTTCTTGTGAGTCTCATAGAATCATCCACCGATACTATTGTCATCAACTATCCAATATTATAATTTCTCAAGTTCCTATCCAAAATTATCAAGCCTGGGAATATCATACCCAAGATCACATACATACAACGAAGGGTGTTATTGAGAAATATCTAGTACCTTCAAGGATTATAATCCAGTCAAACACAAAGACACATTGAATGGCAAACATGGATCATTTCAAAGTTCTGAATATTTTGTCATGAGTTTGTGCCACTGCTGGTTTTGATGCCCAATGGAGTTTTGGTTATTTGGTCAGTGAATGGTTGCTTCTCCAAATTTAAGCTTGCAAACCAACCTGCACAAGGGCCCCCTGGATGGGTGTGGGGAGATACGGTAGAGGGATACAGTTCCACCATCGTTGACCACTGGGAGCTGTCTTCCTCTCTTTCTCTTATAGGAGCTTAGATGGATGCAGCTGTCCCGCAAGCCAAAATGTGTTTCGTTATGGTTAATCTGCAATTTCCTACAGTAATAATATATATTTTGGGGGAAACATCTCTTATTTACATGTTGGTAGGACATCCTTCTTTGTATGGGTTGATTGTCATGTAATTATTCACGGAGGTAAATACTTTGCCTCGGGTGAACTTTTGCATTTTTCTGTTATAAATTTTAAAACCATGAGGCGTTCCAGTGGTCTCTTCCTTTGAAGAACTGACAATGGTTTTGGTATTCAGTGGAGTACTAGAATTGGATATTGTCCTTGCTCAGAATGGGTGAGTCTGAGAAAATCATATAGATATGGTTTTCTTGCTTGTTTTTAACGCTTATTTTGTCTTATGCCATCAATAATTTCTCGCAGATGTAGAATGTTTGAGCCACGTTTTCCCTGTATGACTTTCTTGTGTTTTTAATTTGTTCAGGAGTTGGGAAAAGCTTCTGTGAAGGTTCGTCCCAAGAACAACTCCAAAAAACCAGCTCAAAAAATCGCATCATCAGGAGGGTTTCTTTATGTGATGGAGTTTGTCTTGCTTCACAGTGTAGTTTTCTTATTCTACATCAGAGAGCCCTACACACATGTTGTTCTATACACAAAACGATCTTCATTGTTATCTAATCAAGAGGTTCTGTGGAGTTTGTCCTGTGGCTTATGTTTGGCTTGATTGTTAAATCCTCCCAACTCTCCATGAGGATGTGGACTAGGGCTGTACAACCCCGGTGTAGGTGCCGGTTTTGAAAAAATTACCCCCTACACCTACACCGTTAAGGGCAAAAACCGGCCTTTAGCGGTGGCGGTTTCCGGTTATCCTACATTTATATTGAGCCATCCAAATTTTCAAAATTTTTTTACTTGATCTAAATCCCGGCCCTAGGGTATCTATCATCCAAATTTTCACTATTTGAGCTTCAAACCTTCAGTGGTAAGAAAATTAAACATGTCAGGCTGGGTTGGAACCAACCCAACCTGCAGCTCTTCAGGGCCATGCTTGGGCTGCAAAAATCAGGTCTGAGATCCAATCAGGCTGGCTCACGCCAACAGTTTTTATGTACCTGATGGTCGCCCAGCTCACCCATTGATGAACCTTACTAAAATACATATATAGTGGAATTGATTACAAAATATTTGTGTCAAAGGTTGTGACATATGCTTACTTACCCAAAAAAAGAACGAAACAAAGAAAGAAAGGGTGTAACATACCTTGTGTCGACTAACAAGCTCAATCAGAACTTCAATCACCATATCAAATGAAGACAAAACCTATAAACAACAATGCAGAGATTATTATACATGTGACCACTGTAAATATTGCCAATCTATTTCAATAGCAGGTGTAACTGAGAAGGATTACCTGCAGAGAATTGAATACAAAATTAAGAAGTGGATGTGCTGGCAATGAGCCCTGGGGAATCTCTGAGAAGCACCCAGCTCGAACCTGAGTGCAAGAGGTTGTTATGACAAAAAACCATAGGTGAAAGAAAAGCTTGATATAAGGCATTTGTATTTTCTATAAAAATCAAAAAAGAAAAAAATTATGATCAAAGCTATGCAAGGAAAAAAAATGTTAAAATTACGAATGAAGCCATGCCATAGGTTATGTGAAAACGGCTGAAGCAAAAGCCAGTGCTAGTTTCGGCAACAATAGAGGAGAGCAATCAATGCCACTTCATTTGATTGGAGAAGCAGAAAGAGTTTTGCAGCTAATTGGGACTAAAAGCTAATTGATCTGAGTCATGTATCTATGGAAACAAAAACCAAGAAACAGAATCCGTATTTCCTACTTGAAGTACAACTTGGAACAGTAAAATTAGACTTAACAGCAAGGGGAAAAAACTCAAAAAATGGGAGGAGCAAAAGCCAGTGCTAGAAAGTGCATAAAAGAGAGCAACTACACAGAGGCACTATTCTGCAATACAGTTCACTACACATCATATTCCTTAAGTCCATTTTGTCTTGAGAACAAGGGGTCTATGATACACTAACCATAAAATGCACTTTGTAAATGGATGGTAAACACTTAACACCTGCCTTTTTTTCGTCTTGGTTCAAGAAAAATCAAGCACAACAAACTAAAATAGACTAAATATAGACATTATCTCAGTTTTCAAATGGGCAGCTTCAACGGTTGCAGCCCTATATAGCAATCACCTATACAAAAGTAGGGGTGGGCAAAAAACTCGAGACCCGACAACCCGAACCGGCCCGACCCGTTTCCGGCCCGATCGGGTCGGGTTTAGGCGGGTTCGGGTTCAGGTATATGAACAAACCCGAAATTAAACCCGAACCCGACCCGAACCCGAAAATATAACATCATCACCCTGTGACCCGTCTTTTTCGGACCGAACCGACCCGTTTCGACCCGATATTTTCGGGTTTTTTCGGGTTCGGGTTCGGGGCAGGGCAAAACCGAACCCGAACCCGGTTTGCCCACCCCTATACAAAAAGTGACAATTTTAATGAACTGCGGGACTTCAACCACCACAAAATACAAGGACCCTACTGTTTCAACTTCACAAAGCACTTACACCAGAAGAAATTTTATCACCCTCTTTGATGCAGTGAAAACAAAACAAGGACACAACATAACCAAACAAAAGAAAACGAACCCAGTAGATGTTCGAGCTTGAACGAGGACCACCACACAAAATACAAGGACCCTACTGTTTCAACTTCACAAAGCACTTACACCAGAAGAAATTTTATCACCCTCTTTGATGCAGTGAAAACAAAACAAGGACACAACATAACCAAACAAAAGAAAATGAACCCAGTAGATGTTCGAGCTTGAACGAGGTTTTGGCCATGGATCCTGCACTACGATCGCCCCCTGAGAAAACCAAACACCGAAACATTACAAAAGAATAAATAAAAAAGGGTTTTTGATTTGGGGAAGGAACTTGACAGGGTTTCTTTTTGGACTCTACACGGAACAGATGCTTGTAGTCTTTTATATATGAGAGTACCTGCAGTGGTCGGTGAAGGGAGGCGCAGCCGCTGGTGTGGTGGTCGACGAAAAGTGGAGGGGCGATTGGAGGGGGCTAATGGCGCACTGCGCAGGCAACAGGGGGCTTGCCGGCTGGGGGGCAGGCCGCAGGGGTCTGGCCGGCTGGGAGGCTGGCCGGCTGGGAGGCGGGCCGCAGAGGGCTGGGGGGTCGCAGACTATGGGGAGGCGGCTGGGAGGCGGGCCGCAGAGGGATTTAAACGTAAAAAAACGACGCCGTTTTGTTAAAAAAAAAAAACCCCGGTTCCGGGAACCGAGAAAACCACCGGATTTTGTAAAAAACCCTAAACCGGCACCGGTACCGGTGAAGCCGGATACCGGTTCCACCGGAACATTTCGGTGTGCTTGTACAGCCCTATGTGGAGTGCTGGGGGCGTATTAAGGAAGAGGAAAAACGCGAGATTCGCCTGTGTTTTCCTTGGACAATAATACTACATGAGGTGCGTCCTGAGGTCCGCGAGGTGGGGAACCCTACCGCGACTTCAGTTCCGCAGCTTTATTGGGAACTCTCCGCGGCAAGGCAACATCCTACAACAAAAGCAACTCTTCTTTATGTCTTTTTTTTTAAAAAAAAAATTATCTCTTCTTTATGTCAAATACAAACCACATGGCTTAGACAAAAAAATACAAACCACATGAAAACTCATGGGCTGTGGCGCATTTAACGAAACTAATGTTTCTTATTAGAATGCGACACGTTTGGGTAAACAGAATCCTCGACAACTTATAAAAGGGCACATACGTCTTTTTCTTTTAGTTTTTTGAAAATTGTAGTCCGATTACAACTCTGATTTGTTTCTTCGGGTTCAAACCGACTTAAAAGCTTTGGCGGTTTGGCGAAATTGGGACGCGCGTGTATATATATATCATCATTCGAGCCCTTTTTCTATCATTCGATCCCTCTTTCTTTCATTCAGCAAAAAAATATCACTCTTTCTTTCTCCCTATTTCTCTCTTTCTTTCGCTGAAGGAATTTTTTCATGGGCAGTTTCAAGCTGAAGAAGACAACAAAACACAAGAGATCAAAGCATCATGGTCCGACCATTGAATCTCTCCCAAAGGATCTGTGGACGGAAGTTTTCGCTCGAGTTGTTTCTACTTCCTTCACCGACTTATTCAACGCCAAATTAACGTGTAAAGATTTTAATGAAATAATGGAGGAAGATTACATACTTGAACACGTATCGCTAGGAAAATTTCACACAGTTCCATGGAATCTGAATGCCAAAGTATCGGCTTTTTTTGAACGTTGCAAAGAGTCTGGGAATCCTGAGTTGTTATATAGAGAAGGGATGGATGATTATTTCAGTTATGGAAGTACAAAATCGGGGTTTGAGTACTTGAAAAGAGCGATGGAAAAAGGACACATCGAAGCAACGTACGCATACGCTATTATCCTGCTGTGCTCAGAAGGCCAATCGAAACAGCAAGGCAGGAAGATTCTCTCTTCCCTAAAGGCCAAATCAGGGCGCTTCAGAATGAAGGAATGCCGAAAGAGAATGAAGACCATGGTTTGGAATTTTATGTGGAGGGGAAGAAATATAATCATCGATAGACAACTTGCATTGACAACGTGTGTTGGTGAAAAACCATGCAAACTACAAAAGATAAACTTGTGGCTCACGGATGATGAAGCGGTGGATGAATATGACGACGTTCTTTGTGAAGCTTGTAGGTGCAATCGTGAAGTGACTTGGTTTTACAACTTGCAGAACGGGAGACCTTATTTCCCCCTTTGAGCTAGCGTGTAACATTTACATGGACTCCTATATAATATATTAATACATATTTTGCTTTTAATTTTATTTTTAATTTTTATTCGTAATCATGGGATCATTTGCTTGGATACAAAACAATGGTAATTTGATTACTTGGTTGTGTTTGGATGTAAAACAATGGTTACAGTAATTCTTGCCAGCGAAACTTCGACGTTTTACCTTAGCTACGTGGGTAGTCTTACCGCAGAAGCAATTCGCTTCAAGAAAAAGAAAAAGAATAACAAAAAAACAAAACTTTAGTCGGACTTGGTTGAGGTGTGTCAACCTACTACTAAAAAACAAAAAACAAAATTTCGTTCGGTTGAATGTTTTTTTTTAAAGTATTTGCGTGCTACTTTTATATGTACATGTAAAACATTATAAAATATACTTATTCTAATATAATATTTTATTACAAACATCAATCTTTTTTAATTTCTGCACGCATATTAATATAATTTCAGGTGTTGTTTGTTTGCCAAAATTTTGAGGAATATTCACGAAATTTTGAGAATCTTTATTTTATTGAGATTTATTGGAGTTTGTGAAAAATAAAGTGTGTAGGTGTAAAAGTTAAAAATTTTAGAGTTGTGTTTGGCTTGCCCGAATTGTTGAGACCCTAATTTTTTAAGAAAAACAAACATATCATTAATATCACCTAAATATTCACAATTTTATCAGAATCCTACAAATTTCTTACATCCAGGAGGTTATGTTCGTGTTGAGTAAAAATGTAGGATTTTAGAGAAGTTGTGAATTTTTATGTTAAATAGTGTTTTATTGGTGTTTGTGTAAAAGTGGAGAGAGAAATGATTTGATGTAATTGTTTAATAAAAAGTATTAGAGTTATGTGAAAAAGTATAGAGAGAGAAAATTTATGTTGAATAAAAAATTAAAAAATTGTTGGAGATTGTGTAAAATGTATTGGTGTTTGTGTTTGAATTCTACACATGTTCGGTGGTAGATTTATGAATATAGTTAGAATCCTGGAAAAAGTATGAAAACGAACATTACCCTAATTTTCAACTATAAGTTCAGAATCGTAACGCCGGTTTACCTTTTTGCCCCTAATTTTCTTCGGCTCCATGATAGTTAAAACAGACGTTCACATGGGCCCCAAGGACCTCTGGGCTTCAAGACGGAGGTGCGAAGGTTGCATATCATTGATGGCGTTGTTTAACGGTCTTTCTTCGTTGTGTCGAAGGACATTGAAAGTCAACCGTTGGATTCTTGTTTGCTAACGTGGCTTTCATCTAAAAGATAACCGGAGGAAACGGGATAATTATAAACAGCTATTTCTTCGTTTCCATCGTCCAATGCCTCACTGTCTGCGCTCTGCGGAGCTTCCGAAGCTGATCTTCGAGAAATACCCAAAAAACAATAGACGTTTTCTCCGTGTTTACGCTCTATAAGAGCAAATCTTATTTCTTCCTTTCATTGCTGGCTACATTTCTCGCTTCCCATTCGTCCTCTTCGGTTTTAACGGTTCGGAGACTCCTCGGAGCTGCCATGGCAACTATTGCTGGATCTGACTTCGTCGCTTTGAAATCCGCCGGAATTTCCGCGAAAGTCGGATCTTCCGGCGACAGCAAATTCTGCCAGCTTCGGCAATGGTCCTCGGTTTCGGTCGGGTCGGGCCAGGTAAGGCCTTGCGTGGGCCTCCGGTATAGATCGAAGAGCTCGTTGGCTTCGTCTGGTAACAGAATTTTTCTTCTCCCCGTGGTTCTTTCCTTGCTTTTGCTGCTCTCTCTGTTCAAATTTGTAGCTTATAGGAGCACAAATTCGAGTATATTTCCGTTCTCGAATACGAGAAGTGTACTTTCACATAATCACATTATTTTGCTTTGCATTTGAACGTAAAAGTTGGCGCCGTAATTCTTACTGGCTAATGCTGAACTTTCGGAATGTTATCGACATAGTGAGTATTTATTTGTAATGTTAAAAATCAGTGTGAATCATCAACTGTAATGATTTACACGCAGGGGTGAGGGCCCAGGTAGCTACACTCGAACAAGCTAGCGCTGGACCAGCACAAAACGTGGAAGCTCCTGTGGTCGTTGTTACCGGAGCTTCTAGAGGTATTGGAAGAGCAATTGCATTGTCCTTGGGAAAAGCCGGTTGCAAGGTTGGTGATATCAGGAACCTGAATGTTTTACCTGATTGTGATTCGAGAGGGCAGAGTAACTTTCTTATGAGTAGAACTGTAGAAAGTTGTTTTTAGTAAATAATGTGATCTGAGTCTGGGTAGTTACTTGATCTGGTTCTTTAAAGAATTTCAGTCTTTTCTGCTCTGGTTCATGGCCATTGAGTGATCACCTGAAGCTCTGGTGTTTCTCTTATTCATTTGATTCATTTACTTTGATCAACCTTGTGTTTCCAATACTGAGTACCATTACATGATTTCTTATTGATCTGGGAAAAGCTTTTTTCATTCGCCTTTGATCCTGCTGGCGATGATTGTGTCTTTTTTGTGCTATATAGGTCCTTGTGAATTATGCTAGGTCATCGAAGGAAGCTGAAGAAGTTTCCAAAGAGGTAGATTGTCTGCACTGTCTGTGTTATTGTCTTGTCTAATGTTTTGGGTAGTGGGCAGATGGTTAATTCCGTAGTGTATACAGAAACAATGGTGATAGTTCATTTGACTATTTCCTGCAGATTGAGGCAAGTGGTGGACAAGCACTGACTTTTGGAGGAGATGTTTCAAAAGAAGCTGACGTTGAAGCAATGATTAAAACTGTTAGTGACTGCTACGTCTGCAAATTGAGTTCAATTAATGCATTTGCTACGTGTGGGATGCTTAATGAATTTTTCGTAACTGCAGGCAGTCGATGCATGGGGAACTGTTGATATATTGGTGAACAATGCAGGTAATTGGATGTTCACTTCCTCTTTCATTGTTTTTCTGGTATCAAAATGTGCAATCGGAATATATCTACTTTGATTGCAGGAATTACACGGGACACTTTGTTGATGAGAATGAAGACATCTCAGTGGCAGGAGGTTATTGATTTGAATCTTACAGGTGTATATCTCTGTACACAGGTATGGTTGTTAAACATTATGCTTTCAACAGAAATGCAATCCCTGAATTATCTTTTATTTGAAACTGAGATATAAAATTTATTCTCTGTAGGCAGCAGCAAAAATTATGATGAAGAAGAGAAAGGTAGGCAGCTTGGCATTGCCATCCCTCACTCCTTTTTATTGTTTGACTTTCTGGAAATTTCCTGTGCTTTGCTGCCCTCTTCTGTGATGATACAAGATAAATGTCAGTTGCTGAGGCTGTCAACTCTCTGAAAGCTGACAATGCCTCCTATAAAACAAAAATAGGATAAAAGATAAAAAGAATAATAAAATTTCCAAATCATACTTTGAGCACTTGTGATATTCATTTTTTTGTTTGCCATATCTTATTGACTGGATTTTTTTTGTTTCTTAATTTTTGCAGGGAAGGATAATCAATATAGCATCAGTTGTTGGTCTGATGGGCAATGCCGGGCAAGCCAACTACAGTGCTGCAAAAGCAGGGGTTATCGGCCTGACAAAGGCTGTTGCAAAGGAATGCGCAAGCAGAAACGTCAATGTGAGTTCTGAGAAGTGTTTATAAAATGTTTCAATTACATATCAGACACATCCTAAGTTGCATCTGGTGTGATTTGTTCGAGAACGGCCATTATTAAAGATTTTTCTTTCAGGTTAATGCTGTTGCCCCAGGGTTCATTGCATCTGACATGACAGCCAACCTAAACGAAGACGTTGAGAAGAAAATTTTGACAAGTATCCCATTAGGTGAGACTGCAAGAGTAGCTTTACTACGTTGTATTCAATAGTGCAAGATTATAGGAGATTACCAAGAATGATAATATAACTTGTCTTGTTAAGAGGATATAAAGATTGTTGTTATTGTCACTGTGGCTCCAGGAAGGTATGGCCAACCGGAAGAAGTAGCTGGACTGGTGAAATTTTTGGCCCTTAATCCTGCGGCCCATTATATCACTGGACAGGTCGAGAGTTAGACTTTGTATTTATACTTTTTAAACACACTTGACTCTATCTATCATAAGGAGCTGTTTGTCCCCCCCATATGGCTGCAATTTTTTGGTTAAGAGGCGTGGGTTATAGAGGTCCAAATATGTTATCCTAACCAATTCCCCGATGCAGCTTATGGACATCAAGGCACTGTTACCATCTCTCTTTCTTTTTACTCATGGCTACAATTTCTGTCTTTTAGGTATTCACCATTGATGGAGGGATGGTGATGTAGGTCAGGCATCCACTCCTGCCTAATTAAATCCAAGCACAGGTTTTGAGGTTCACAGTTCCAAACTACCGGCACAGGAATCCCAAAATCCAGCTTTGTGCGACAATGAGTGTGGAAGCTTTCTATTGTGATTCTGCGTTATTGCTATTAGTTAAGGTTTTAAAATAATACTCTGGCCAGTTTTGATAGAATTTCAGTGAACTCTTCGATTGAAGCAGACAAAAGTTGTGCGTAGTGCTCTCCTTCGCTCTCTCCAACACGATTTCTTCGTGGCTGTGTTTTCCCAGTGTTGGAATGTTGATGTAAAACACTGTTGATTTAGGGACCTCATGCCTCCTATCGTGTTAATAGTGCATTTCGTATTCATTGGAAAGTAATCCAACATGTGGGAAATTAGCTTCCCCGGGGGTCTTATTCGATGCGTTTGGAAATCTCTCTCTATTAGAGAGCCCATACTACCTCACCACCATTGTCCTCCACGTGTATGGAAGTTGCGTGGTAGAATTGGAAAAAGAAAAATTCAAATGAGAAAAATATTACGGCTTCTGAAAATCATATTATATATATAAAAAAGGTCATGTACTCCAGCAATCATGACAATTTAGATCAAAGGGAAAAAAATAAAATTGTTTGATTCAGGCAGATTTGGCAAATAATTTGAATTATCTTGGTGCCTTTTTAGGTGACAGCTGGCAAAAAGTAGGTAATCATCAAAGCTCGTTTAGATCATTAAGTTCTCGGGAATTATTTTGGTTAATTATGGTACGGGGGCTTTTGTCTAAATAAAGTTGATGGACACATAAAGTAAACTTATACAATCTTTTTTCACATAAACCTTTATTTATCAAATTATTACAAGCTACTAACTTCCATTTCAAAAAAATAAACAATATTTAAAATTGATTGAGTCGAGTTAAATTTTGCTCGTTTAATATTCGAGTTCGAACTGTGTTTGGATGAATCTAGTTTAATCTGTTCATGATCAACTACATTCATTTACAGTCTTACATAGAGTTTGGATCGTAAAATTTTAATAAAATTTTATTTTTACTTTTATCGCTCATTCACAAATTCCAATACACTTCCTAGAAATTGCTTTAATAAGTATGTATTTGAAAGATTTAGAGGTTGTGTGTATATATGTATATAGACATGAAATAAGTACCTTCGATAACAAATTTGGTCATTTTTTATTGTCTAAAGACGAAGGATCTTGAAAAGATTCCTGGATACCAACACGCCATCAATTCCGAGTTGTTTTCTATAGACTTAAAGAAATACCATTCTTTGCACGTGACTATTGACTAACACATACAATTCAATATTACGTCACTTAAAGGCTACCGCTGTTAAATATCAATTTTTTTCCCTATAAATTTGATTATCCATTTGACATGATCTCTTCAAGTTATATTCATTTTGCAACCTTTGAAATTGCGTGCCAGACTATTAAACGTAATGATTTTATAGAAAAATAATAAATAAATACATTTTGCATATTCAAATTAAGTGAGTCTTAATACTTTGCATCTGCAGTTTAAATTTTTTTGTTGGTTAAATTGAACGAAATTTTTTTTTTGGCTTAATGGAATTACAAATAATAATTTTAGAGCTAAAAAAAATTAATATATATTACTATATTAAAAATTTATAGATTAATTTTCTAAAACTTTAAAAAATGATAAAAAGAATGAACCTAACTGTTGGTGTTGCAAAAGGAAAAGACTTGGAAGAGACCAACCCCGGGGACGTTTGTTGCCCGAAATGTTGGGCATCAACATTTCGGGCATATTATAATAATTTTTTATTATTATAATATTCACTCAAATCTTCTCTCTCTACTGACTTTTTCATAAATTCCTAAAATATATCTTTACTTTTTCACCAATCTCAATACTTCGACATTTTCACCGCCTCAAAATTTACACAAACACCTCCCTAAGGAAAAATAATAATTTGAAAGGTTGCCATGGTATATTGGTACAAGATTACGGTTAGGCTCATCACTGCGTGGAGTACTTTTTTCCTTTTTGTAAGGTCCAAAAAATTCAAAACCTTCATGAATTTCGGTCTCTTATTTAAATATATTTAAGTCCCGATCCAAAGAATAAATAAAAAAAGTTTATTAAGGCGATTTTCGGAGGAAGAGAAAATCCGGGAATATCCCTCTAAAGCAAAAAGAAAACGTACGTGTCAGATCAAGAGTCGTGGTGTGGTTGCTTACGTGTAAACAGCATCCTTTTAAAGCCAGTCAGGCAAAGGAATTATTAATCCAATAATCCTCTATTAAAAAAGTCTAATGAACCTTTACCTAGACGCATCAGGACTCAGGAGCCAAACTCGGGGAAGGGACTCTACTGTGATGATCTCTAATGTCAGCCACTAATCACCGTTCATCTCGTGTTGTCTTACGCAATTAACAATCAATATACCGTCACGATCTTGTCATTGATGCGGATTGGTTTAGAATTTCCATTTGATATGTATTGTTTGCCTACAGGGTTTCTACTTTAAATACACGACACACTTCAAATAACTTTCCCTTGTTTTCTCCTCTTTTAACTCTCAGGTTTTCATAGATTCCAAGAGAATTTCTGCGGTCGACTTTCCTTCAATCTTTCACAAAATCTGTGTGCCTGGGCCTGCCTGTATTTGTGGGTGTTTTGAGTTTACCCGGTTTTCCCACTCTGTGGCAGTTTCGAAAGACTGAAGCTTGGAGGATATTGACCGGAGAATTTCTCCATATCTGGGTGTTTCTTCATCTGGGCTGTAATGGAGATCCCGTTCAATCTTTTCACCCCAAACATCCTTTCGTTCTTCTTGATGTTTCTCTCGTTATATCTGTTTGCTTTCTTTGTAATTTGTCGCAACTGGGGTCCGAAGACTCGACGGGAAGCTTCAAGCTGCCTTCTTTCTCTGAGTCACGGTACTCCGGCTGTAATCATGGCCATCCACGCACTCAGACACGCCCCAACACCGCGTAGTTTCGCTTCTCCGAACGGTGCTCTGCAAAACACTGTATTAGAATACAGTACAGCTTACTTCTTGATGGACCTCGTTCACTACATGGTGTTCTTCCCCAAGGATATCCTATTCATCAGTCACCATTTAGTCACGCTATACGCGCTTCTGAGTTGCCGTTATGTGGTTCGTCACGGGGCCGTCGCAATTCTTGTACTCCTCTTTCTCGCGGAGATTACTAGTGCTTGTCAGAACCTGTGGAGCCTTGCTCGTTTGAGGAAAGCGGATGTACCAGCGGCGGAGAAAGTGTTTGAATTTTTGTCTCCTCCTTTCTTTGCCTTTTATTCGGTTGTTCGAGGGATTCTGGGACCATTGGCGGCGTACAAGATGGGGGTGTTTTATCTAAGTGGGGCAGCCGATAATGCGATTCCGAGGTGGGCATGGATTTCTTGGATGATTGTAATTGTTTCTGCAATCTTCATTAGCATATTGTGGGTTTTGAATCGATGGAAAGCTTGGTTTAGAGCAAGAGCTCAGAACGTGCAGAAGAAAGTCACTTAAAATATTGGGTTCTTTATTCTTCGAAAGTGCTAGTATATGGCCTGAATTGAAATTGGGAATGTTGGGTTCAAATTATTGAGTGGTGTAGTGTAGATATGACATTGATCTGTACATGATCCTGTAATTTGCATTTTTTTGAATTTGTTGCAATGAAGATTTCCAAAAGCCTATTTACCTTCTGGAAGCAGGAGGATAAATCAATTTATTTTCATATTTCTTACTATCCTTGATTTTCGTTTTCAAACTTTAGGTCCAACTTCTCTAATAAGTTCTTGCAATGATGAGAAGGAAGTTACAATGAATCAATAAATACAAAACATGATTGATCGACTAGAAGAACAATCTTCTGAACGACTAGACTAACTGGAAGAACAATCAATTTTCTGAACGATTAGACTTGGATGAGTCTCTTAATTTCTGTCACTTCCTAGTGTGAATTTGCGTAAGCTACAGTGGTGTCTACTGGTGGGAAGGTATGACATGAGGCTTTTGAACCCAGTGAATCTAACGATTCCGATGAGTCTCCCCTGCAGCAGGCAAGATCCAGTATCGCCTCTTCAATTTAAATCAAGCAACTTAAAGAGATGCACTGAATATTTCATTGCTGGACTTATATGCTGACAATAGAAGCATAGGTTGTGTCAGGCCCGCCACAGTAATTAAGCTCTGCAAAAGTACCCCCTCCTTCTCCCTTTGCCAGTCTTCCTGGATTCACACAAATGCACTTCACTTGCTCTTCTCCTTCACCTCCTTCTGTGAGGGACAGAACCTGTGCCAAAAGTGAGAATTCAGAAGATACTCCCCTTAGACTCATAATGACATGGTGCGTGTAGTAAACCCACCCTTCATCGGTTTAATACACACATTTTGAGTAGTCCAACAAGGAGGTAATTGTCATGTTCATTTACCTTCACAAAGTACTTCATGTCTGAAGGTAGGATAAGAATATCTGGAATTGCAGAGATATGAAGAGCTTCTGGAGCAAGTGAGAAATCCAATGGGACCCCCTCTGCCGGTGGATATAGAGGATAGAAGCTGTTTCAAAATGCAAAAGCTATTGAACTTAAAAACAATGTATCTTTTGGTCATTCACGGTAACAATATTAAAGTGAACAAGTTCCTAAAAAGGCAAATTACAACAACATGCCTCTGCTGAGTAAGAATATGGTTTGCAAGTCTGCTCATGCGATCAGTGGTTGCTCCGTCTTTTGGATTTCTTGACATCTCCTCTCCACTAAGGTGTTTGACAATATCCACAGTGCAGCAACCAATCTTGACCTGACATGCCAATTGTGATCGATCTGACATGCTCTCAAAATGCAGTAATGATTTTCCAATACCTACTGTTTCAAGTGCCAAAGCTCTATTCCATAAGACTTAAGAATTACAAATACCAGTTTAAGAGAAACAAATTCGTATTGATGGGTAGGAAGAAAGTCTCAACAACAGTGACTATTATTTAATTGCGCCAGTCCTTGCATCAACACTTCTTTTGTAGTTCTCATGGCCTTGACATATATCTGTCAACTGTAATGTTCTCCAAAATACAATCTTAAGCTATAAGTACATCATTATGTTTAGCACTACAAGTGAGGTTTTTAACATAGACACGGCAAGATCAGCCAATGGAGTAGCTCACTGTGTTTCTGAGGCACAAAAGAAAGGCTTTGTCCCTATGAATTGGTCGTTCACTCCTCAGGGGTTTAGGCAGGCAGATCTATTGTTTCCACCTTTCATTGTCTTTTGTGTTTTTTCTGCTTTACATGTTACATGTTCTCTTTGGTTGCATTCCTGTTTCTCAGACCCAAAAATAAAGGAACTGGATGGATTGAAAAAGTGAGTCTGCTTTCCAAAATGGTATGAGTAAATAATTATTTTAGGGCAAATGTCCCTGGTGTTTTACCTGATTAACTGCAAACACCCCCGGATTTGCAACACTTGTTATCTAAGTAGAAAAAGCAACATTCAGTTAACATGATTGGAAGTTTTGGAAAGTTTTTAGGATCACAAGTTGAAAGATGAACACCTGAAGAATACCTGATGCTTCAGATCAGGTGGATGGATATCAAAAGGAGGCTGCACAAAAGTAAACCAACAATTCCACATCTCAGTATCTATAAATTCTCTCGATTAAAGTTCAGTGTGCAAGCCGAAACAAACTAACAGGTTAGAGAGAAGAAAAGAAATGTCACCAAATTGACCAGATACTGTATTCATACATTTTTATTTAACTTTTTGCACAATGACTTTACCTGAGGAAAAACAAAGTCATGGTTTGCATCGCGTATAGATGGCACAAGAATCACGCGCGCATCAGGACCCATGTATTCTGCGTAATCTCGCACCTGAAAAATATTAAGAAAGCATAAAGATTCAAGAAACAGAAATAAGTTCCATCTAAATTATGGAAGTTTAAAGCTGCCAGCTTTTGAGACCAATGCTGGGAAGATACCCTTCTGAGAATTTCCATTTTGAATATTTCATCAAAACTCTTGTCTGTAGTCCCTTTCTTAATCTCTGGATGTTCAGAATCAACAAATGGTCCCAGCTGCAGAAAATTCAACAAAATGTAAACGTAATGAACCGTCCCTATTCAGTCAATAAGTCAATACAAAGGATTTTTCAAATAATTCCTCAATTGGAGGACACCAAAAGCTTACCAATATAAGCACCTGAGGCAGCTTTCTGGTTGCATATGCCAGCAGTTCTGTCAGAGGCTCAAACAATATGTTGTCCACTGTGGTAAAAGGGCCTGATGCAATAATCTGTTTTGGTGCTAGAAAAATGGTTAAATTATAAAGAGGAATTAAGAGAGAAACTCTAAAGAGATATCACCAATCCAAAAATTGATATCATATCAGCTTTGACTTATTAGTGATGTATATTGCTACAAGAGCCTAATATGCTGAATTAAACCTAAGATGAAGTGAATGTTACAATTTCCATCTGTAAAACAGACGATCAAAGTGCCTTGTTTCAAAATTTGGGCAGGCACCCCAACATTCTGTCTCTTTTGAAAGTGAATGTTGCTCTTCAGTTGAAAAAGGAATTCTTGTGTCTCTTATTAAACCTCTCAATACAATTTTGATGATCTAAATTCCTTATTTTCCCACTGAGGGAGCCTAACAAGATCTTCAAGTGTCCTATGTGTTTCATTTATGGCAAATGAAATATATATATCTAAAGAAAACAAGATCACGGGTAAATGGTGACAGAGATCACTTTAATGTACACATTTGCGGCTCATCGACTGACTAAAGAATATAAGCTTACATACCATTGATAGATCCGCCTGTGTAAAGGGAATGTCAGTTGACTGAATCTCCTGATCTAAAGCTTGTCTCTTTGCAGGACGCAAATTGACATCAGCAATGGAAGACAAAGGAACAGAATCAACCAGTTTTGATGCAATTAAGCAGTGTCCACTAGGATTATGCCCTTCAATTCCTACAACCTGAAGAAATGCCTTCCTTGTTAATTTTTCAATCTTGATATGGTATTGACCCAGATCTAGAGTTTTTTTATTCTATCTCTTACCTGGCCAGGGAAAACTGAAAACTGACTCAAGTTTTGTAATTCTAGACGAACATGTTGCCCTCCAGAGTGCTCAATACTGTAAGAAGAACAAAAACAAACCTGTAACTGAGGAAAAACAAAAGATATGGCGTCCAGCATAGTCCTGCTTCCAGACTAATGTACAGAGGTTGCATAAGCATTGCATATGACACTGTAGTTTGAATTTTTTTTATAGTGGTTTTGTCTCAGGCACAAGCATTGTGGACCCACATTGGTTCAGGTGGCCTCGTCTGGTACAGGAGCTCCGCCCATCAGACCACTGCTTCTAGCTATTCAAAGATTGACCTTTAGCACCAAACTAAAGGAAAGTCTTATGAATCATGAAACTGATTATATTCATATTCCTGAGATTGTCACATGTTGGATGGAGAGATTTATATAGTGTTTGAATTCCCAAGAATGCCAAAATTTTGGTTTATGAGAATTGGTGAAAAAGTAGAGAGATGATTTGAGTGAATTTCTTATATTTATAGTAATGAAAAGAGATGATTTGATGGGGCAGAGAGATTATTTTATAGTTACTTATTATTATTTTCTTGACCAAAATTTTCGAATGGACAAAATTTTGGTTCCCAAACACCGCCTTAATCAATCAATGATGAGTTGATCAAGGTGGATGATAATTCTACGAAGTTTCTACAGCAGAGAGAATGCTTTTCTATCAGCCTGCTCATGGACTGACACACGTGGATAGTCAGAACAGACCAAGGAATATTTACCTGGTTTGCAGCAAGGTGGACTTCTCATTTAAATGGCCTTCTCCATCACAACAGATCATGCCGGCAGTAAATATGATTTTCTGAATCAAAAATTTCATTCAGATACTTAGATTTGTCTTTAATTCATATATAAACTCCTAAGAAAATGTGAAACAAACATGTAAGAGATGGAGATCAAATCCTAACAGTGACTATAAGAAAATAGCAATAGAAGAACACCTCTTCATCAGTCCTCAAAACTCTTGTCCTATATGTGTGTGAATGAGATGGAGCAGTTAAATTACCTGTGAAGCAAGAGTAGGGTCCACTGGTTCATCATAGAGCCCTGAGGCAACAAGTGCAGTTGTACGCCTCTTAATACGGTTCTCCAGTGCATTAAACTAAATCACCAAAAAACTATATTAGGGAGTATATGGAGTTGAAGAGCAAGATAATTACACAGGCTATATTAACTATGACATACCCTATCTTCGACCCTGTCATACATGAACCGACAACCTGGTTCAGGCCCTGATCCATGAACTATCAAAGAACACCTCTTCTGGGGCTGAACCTTTTTAATAATATCATCCTCATTATTCTCCTGATCATGTTCCTTTTCTCTGTTCTCTGTATCACACATATTACCGATGCTAAACTTCTTTACAAACTTATTTGTTCGTTGCCCAAAGGGTGTCACATGTTTTGATAGTTTCCCAGAAGAAAAGATGTTCCCATTTGTTTGAGGCGTTGAATCCAATGGCTCTGAATTAAGTCTATGAGATGTGTCCGTTGGAGAGCCCAAAATAGCTTCTTGTGTATCTTCATCCTCATCATTCAAAATCCTAAACACGAGACTTCCTATCAATGAATCATCATTCAATGTGCCAATCACCAATAATAAGGTACTGTTCATAACATCATACGAATATAGTTATTATATGTCATCTTTTGCTTAACCACTGTAATATGAAGTGCTTACGTTGTAAATCACTTAAATAACTGACTGCAATGGATCATGTACCATGTGAAACCCGCAAGTGGTCAAGTAACAGTAAAAACCGTCATTTTCTGCTCATACAACTCATAAGCACAGAGGAAAAAACAAAAGAAGAGAACAAGCTGTTGATACAACTCTTACATGTTGACATCTTTACTTGAGTAGAAATGCAAAGCGGATTCATCCTTAAGAATTGCCTCTTTCTGCTCATTTTGCAAGTGCTGTAAAAACCCGTCCATTTCAGAATTTTGCACAGTTGCCTCGTTCATTTGCCTGGAAAAAGTTGATCTTCCTATTATAGAAATTTCTAACACATCTCACTTACGTTAAGAGCGAAAGCTAAAAGTACTTCATCCCAGAAAGTTAAAAATTGGACAAGAGCGTATTTATAATTTTGATTAAAAATAAGCCCTAAAATAAATTATACACTTATTAGGTAGCATATAAATGGAGCTCTCAAATTTTCTTTTTAAATCTTCCGATCTTTCGGTGGTGAACAAATAACGGGTTAAATTAAAACAGTCAAATCCCATGTAATAAGCAATCTCCACCAAAAGAAAACACTGTTAACAACAAAGTTACCTGTTGAGATAGTAAACCTCCCAGCTTGAAACGAGGTCAGAGGGGTTGAGGTTGTAATTTATGCAGAAAGTAAGACCTAACCGAGAAGAACGGAGATGTGGCATTAAGACCTTTTGCATCAACGGAGTGAAATTTCTAGGGGCCAAAAAGGGGGAATTGGAACTTACATTTCTTGGCTATCTCTTCTTCTTCATCGAGAGCGAAGCCGCTCTTCTTGAACTCCGCTACAATTTCCTCTTCCATGACGCGCTCTCTCTGTCTCTCTCGCTAGGGTTTCCTCAAGCTGCCCACTTTGAGAGTAGCGGGAAAATGGCGGGGAAACTTACGCTCTGGCCTCTGAGTGCGCATATATATATTGATAGAGGCGTCGGTGATTTTTACTATATTCCTTTTTTTCCCCTAAATCTTACTTTTATTCTCAGTGTTGCCCTTCTCTACTCCTTCCGGCTTCCATCCTCTCAAGAATGAAGAATCTACCAATTTAGTGCCGGCTCTAGCATACTAGCATAGGCAGCAGCTAGGCTGTATAATTAATTTATTTGTATATAATTTTACTAAATTTATTATTCCAAAAAAATCCTCTCATTCATTCTATTATTATATCTATTATTTCTTGGTTTTTTACGACTCTTATTTTAGCTCTTTCTTTGATCGAGATCACTTGTGGCTGAGGCCTCATGTGCTATTATTCAAAATTTTAATTTAATTTTAAGTTGTATTTGTTGTGTTTTGTAGTGTAGTTTTATTCTAAGTTTGTATTTGTATTTAGGGAAATTTGCTTTTTAGTTCTTAGGTTTTTTGTCCTTTTTAATTTTAGTCCTTAACTTTTAATCTTCAAAATTTTAGTCCTTGAACTTTCATCTTTGTAAAATTTAATCCTCCCGTCAGTCTGCCGTCAATTTTTGTACCGGTCGACCGCCAATTTTGAAGCGGTCGATCGGATATATGTTTTGAAAGTGAGTGGTCGACCGGTACATGTAGCGGTCGACCGCTTCATATATCGGTCAACCGGTACAAATTTGACGGCAAACTGACGGCAGACTGACGGAAGGACTAAATTTTACAAAGATGAAAGTTCAAGGACTAAAATTTTGACTCTCTAAAATTCATGACTAAAAATGAAAAGGGGTTAAAACCTAAGGACTAAAAAGAAAATTTCCCTTGTATTTATTTTATTTTTCATTATTTTTATTTAAAATAGTTTTGAGATATATGTGTAATAGAAAATACGAACTCTTTATATAAAAAAACTAAAAAAGCAACTACAAAAAGAAAATTTAATTCGATCTCAAAAAAAAAGAGTACTTGAAAGTATTTTCGTAAAATTGATATATTAACAACTCTTGGATATATAATTTTGATAAGTAATTTTGTATCTCCAAAGTTAATATATTTTATATTTATATTCATATTTTATAAATTATTACAAAAAAAACCCATTGTATTTTTGCCTAAGGCGGCAGTTAGCTTAGAGCCGCCCCTGGTATCAAATATTCTGTTTTTGTATGCTTTGATTCAACCACTTTCTTGTTCGTTGGCTATTTCTTCTGCCATGGGGTTCTTGCTTCGCTGAGCAGTGAGCTCCTTGTACTCAGCTAGTTTTTCCACCATTTCATGTGTTGGCAATAAGTGTGTAGGACTTTCTTGAAGCTTTGTCTTTGGGAAACCGCCTTGTCTCCATTTCTACGACTGCAATGTAGGTTCCATACCACAGGCTCATTAAATGCAGCAGAACGGCATGCACAATTCCTCATTAAATGCAGGAGTCCGATAAAAAATTTGTATGTAGCTGCAAATCTTGACAAAAATGTGATTTGTTTCACACTCTTTCCTTTCTTATATATTTGTTCGAGTGATGAGTAGCGTGTGAGAAAACGGGAGTGCAACGGTAGAGAGAGACTGAAAGGGAGAGTGGCTGCAGAGAGTTGGAATTTGCTCGGTTCAACATAATATTCAATGGAGAAAATAATTCACCACGATACTAAGAGCAATGTGAAGTCCATAATGTAGAGACAAATATGATGAACAACAAAGAAGCAGACTCGGAGAATCCTAATACGAGGTCCCTCATATACAGAGAATGCTAGAGTTCATAGCCCCAAAGATAAACTGTATTAATTAATAGACTCTGCAACGAACATAACTTCAATCGCATTAAGCTTGAATATTCATCTGCATGGCAGTAGTCTTCGTCATTATCATATGGCGAATTAGCACAACGCCAGTTGAAGTAGTTCATGAGAAGAACTTGTAGTTCTTGGCTGAAAGGATGATCGACCTTAACCCACCAATAGGCGCGAGGATCATCAATAGAACACCCAGCACAATGCATGTCTGAAATGTAGAATTAAAAAGAAATTAGCTTAAGATGTTGAAAGTACAGGAGAAGGAATAAAAATTCTGTCATCTCCAATGTTGTTTCTCGTGAAGCGATCTCAACGTTACCCAATTTGTGATCCAAGATAAGCTGAACCGTTTGGGTTTCTTGATGGCCAGCCACATGATGCAGGGGAGCTGCAGAGGGAAAAAGTTTCAAAATCTTTTAGCAATCTTTTGGATCATCATCCGTAAGGCGGTTGTAGTTTTTAATGGTTTGAGGAAGGGGGAAAAAATATCCTTTTTCTTACGAAGTATGTTGTTGGGGCAAAAACGAATCCGCCAAAGAAGCCAAGGAGACCACCGAAGAAAGGTACTGCTAAGGCGACAATCATGGTAAACGCTGCAGCCATGCAAATTAGTCAAGACTTGCATATTTCTAACAATTGAAGCTTTTCAGTCGAGAGTTTATTTGAGAGATTGTGTGTGGGAGAGTGAGAGAAGCGAGGAGGCTTTTACTTACCAACATATGAAGTCCGAGTTACAAAGCGGAGGATGAAGGTAGGTTTGAAGTTCAATTTCAACACTAGCCAAGATTCCATCATATCAAACACTGGCATGGCATATATCTGCAGTTCTCGACAATTTAGTGAAGAAGAAAGAATTATAAAATAGACTAATTTGTATACTAATCACTGGGGCAGAAAGTCTGTTGGCAATATCCAAACAGGAATTATGGAAAGGCACCTGGTAGCTTCCAATGACATGGACAACAACGAACATGTTGGCCATTGCAATAAGCCAAGCGGGTTTCTCTAGTGTGATGAGGATGTTATCATCGACGCTGGTCCCAAACATCCGGTATCCGACCAGAGCAACAGGGAAGTAGCATAATGCCACCACAATATAAGCAATCACCACTCCTCTCCACATGGGGCCCTTGGAAGGTTTCTCTGGAGTAGAAGGGATTGTTGCTTGGATCTCCAAGACCACATTGTGACCAGCATAGGCAAATGCTACATCACCCAATGCGCTGAAGAAGTTAAAGGCGACTCCTGATGCGGTTTTAGCTGTGTAACTATAGTCCACATCCGGTTGAACCCCTTTGGCAGCAGAAGCTGCCCAAGCAATGGTTGAGTAACTGCAGACAAAGGAGAGCGCTCGATAGGGGTTAACAAAATGCACCAATCTGGCAGCTTATTGCGCAATTTAGAACGATGTTGACTGAGTCATGCATTCACCTTAAGGACATGACTGCTGCTGCTAGTGAGACACCAGAAATAGAGTTGAAGTTGGGGAGGTGAGACAGAACAAAATGCGCGGAAGCGAAGATCATGATGAAGTAGGAGGTCTTGATGTCCTTGCAACTAGGGCAAACTGTGTCATGGAACTTCTTGAGCGATTTACCTCCTGTGACCATATAGACAATATCCACAGCAACTTCAACAACTAGCTGTTGGGGCACCACGATCCAAAGTCCCAGCTTTTCACCGAAGGCATACTGCCCAAGCTCATGGTACCTATCAAATCGCCTACCCGGTACCATTTCGTGCATCTCAACCATTTGCCATAGAGTGTACAAGGTGATGATCCATGACAGAATAAGTACAGTGACACCAGGACCCCTAGTATTCGGAAGAAAAGAGAGAAAACAATATCATTTTGTCACATTATATACTAATAACTGCTGGTCTTTTATGTTAAAAATGGGACCCAAAGGCTTTAATTGATTCTGAAACAAAGTCAAAAGAAGACTATTGGGAAGCAAAAAAAAAACCAACATACCGAATTTAATGTTATATTGAACAACCTCTTGCATACTTTGAGCCCCCCAAAACTTTGGGTGACATGAAGTAAAACAGGACAAAGTATAGACAGACATCACCTTTTACAAGGATTGTTCGAAAACCTCCATTTCTAAAAGCAAACCTCATGAAAATTGTTCAGCAGCATGTTTCATGAGACACGTTGATTTTGCTAAAAACCCAGAAGACCAAATATCAAAATCCTGGCAAAGGAAATCTATTCAAACTTACCATCCAAGATGTGACATGGCATAGGGCAGGCTCAGCACGCCGGCTCCAACCATGGCGGTGACATTGTGGAAAGCCGAGTACCACCATTTCGCGTTCCTAGAGGAAGTGATGGGAAGCCAATCTTCGATCTCCTTCTGCTTGATGGCTGCATCATTCTGTTGCTCATCCTGGGCCATCTTTTTGCTTTTCTAACTGTGGCAAAACCTTGATAGACCCAACAATCTATCTACAGAACAATTGACTCGGGCACCTTGAAATGGCCTAAATATAGGAGTCGGGGGGGGGGGGGGGGGGGGGGTCAAGAAGGGCATGATTGTGGGCATAGTTAAAATGTTTCCAAGCATGCAATGTGACAGTTGGTGGCATTCGCCTAGTCTTTCTTTATAACCGAATTTTGAATCTAGGAGCCTCATTGACAAGAAAGTCCATCTTCTGCATGGAATGGTGCTGGTATCTGAGGTGGCTTTTGGTAATCTTGTAGTTTAGAGAACTGCATCCCCCATGGATCTGATGGGATAGGTACCTGGTATGGTATACTATTCGAGGCTCCCTAGGACTACTGCTGTCAAAACCAATTTGCCAAGAACTTGGGATTGGCCCTAAATATAGTTAATTTTTTTTGTTTGTTTCCTTAATTTGATTAGATATTGTTAGATGAAGATAAACAGTCGGGTAAATATGGAAAAAGAAAATAAAGATGCAAAGAAAGACCTTTTATAGAACAGATTTAAAGTTTTTTTGTGCTTGCCAAATTTTGCAGGACTTGGAACTAATTTTATAAAGTCCTATTTTAATTTCTAAATTATTGTTATATATTTCAATAAAGAATGGAAAACACCAATAGTTTATATATTGGATAAATAACAAATAGGTTCCATTTTTAAAATATGTTCAGTTAGGGCTGTGCAAGCCCACCGGTGCTGGCAGCCGTCACCGGGAACCACCTATCAACGTTTAGTTTAGTTTTTTTTTTAAAAAAACCCATAATCCTAAAAAAAAGACACGTTGTTTAACGTATTATAAAGGGGAGAAAAAAAAGCAGCTTCGTTCTGTCTTAAAGAGAACCACCGTTTTCAGGGTTAGGTTCCAAAGACTGCCAATGAAACCTCTAATGATTACCGTCAAATCTGCACCAATAAGAACCGGTTATTATGGCCAGCTAGTGCCAGTGTCAAAATTAGGACACCGACCTTACCAATGCCGGTGCCTATTTGGCAAAACTCTTACCTATATTGCCGTTAATCACCCCTATTTAGAGTTGGATTAGTGAAATGTCAAACATCCCCCTATGGTGTTTATCAATGAATTGAATGCGTTCTGGCTGATGCTACCAGTAGTTTTGGTTTTCTTGCTTTATCTGCTATTCCTGCTTTTGTAGTTAACTGCGACTCTGTTCAGTAGTTGTTTACTTGGTTTGAGTTTACTTCTAAAAAAACAAAAGCGTACGTTCTGGCTGGATTATCAAGCCTATTGGATTTTGAAACCACTGGAATTAGCTTGATGCAGCATCTGAGAACAATTAAAGCATCAAAATATTATTCATCACTTCTGGATTTTCTAGACAGGGAAATACGGTCAGATATTGTCCAGAAATGGGTATTTTTTTTACACTACTTAACCACTATAGAGGTTCATTATTCCTAGCTTGATTCATGGGATTGAAACGTATCATCCATTGGGTCCTAATAATTACCCAAATAGTTACTTCAGAAACACAAAAGCTATCATAATTAAAAGGTGCCATGTGTTAGGTGCGAGGTGTACAAAAGAAAACCTATTTCATTTTTCAAAATATAAACCCTATAGGTCAGACCATAACATAAACATACCTTAATAATTTTATGTCCGATTTATATACTTCAATTCTGAAAAAGACATAATATGTATTGACTATTGAATGCTATAACGTCCATTGATAATTAATATGGATAATATCAAATGTTGTAAGAATTCGGATGATGTGTCAATCTCTTTCTGAATTAGATCATTCAATTATGATAGCAAAATTGGAAGAGATATTGAATTAACATTAACACTATTTTTTCTAATTATTTTTCTTAAGCAATTTAAAAAACCTTAGATTATACAAAGGAAATATTATTTCCTGATGAAGGATTTTATTCTTATTTGAAATTTCTTGCTTCCATCCAACCGTTTGAAAGTTTCAATTGTACTCCACTCCAAGAGGGACAGCATACGATGATTCGCAGATTCTTTTGTGGGACTTGTTTAAGCCTTGCTAATCTGTTAGATCTTCGTACATATAAGGAAAACACATGTTTATGAGATCAACAAAATCAATAGAGAGAGGATTACTCAAAATAATTAAACCTTTGGTACCCTAATAAAAATTCAAGATTAGCTTAGAAAAAAAAAGTTCAAGACCTCTCTTTTTTTAAAAAAGAAAATTGGCAGCCTCTAAACTTGAGATCATGATCCTCTGCAATTTTTTGTACGAATTGTATAGTGCAATTTGGAGAGAGATGGACACAAATAAGTCATCGAGCAGGAAATTGCAGATGATCCTAATACCTAAACTTGTAGTCTGAAACAATACGTCATCCAGTTCATTCTATCCATGCAAGGTTGTTTGATGGAGTATTGAGAAAACTGAACTTATTGATAATAAAATAAAGCAACCATACAGCAGGTTTGGATCCCTCTTTTAGGAGTAGAACACTGGATCATAGAGTTTGTCACTTGTTGTGGTTTTCTGCTTTCTTGTCATTCAAGCAACACAGTGGTTTCAGGTTTGGCTAAAATTCCAAGCTTTCGTAAGTTTCAACTCTTACCATAAATGTTTGCCTTTTTGGGGTATCAGGAATTTGGACATAATAACAGTTGGAATCGCGGATCGGCGCAGCGGAAGACAGGATCGTTGAAATCAGAGCAGCCCAAACGTTCTGCCAATTTCGTTAAAATGAATTCTCTCTTCTTTCTCAACTGAGTTCTGAGCTATATATAATGGCTGGCCCAGAACTCAACTGTGCTATATCGTGGGATCTTTAGGGATCTCAAATCTCGGCCGTAGGAACATCATGAAAAACTCCTTTTCATTAAACCCCCTTTATATTCTGTATTCCGAATTTATGGGCTTCTACAAATTGTGATCATGTCCATTAACATATCACAATTGACCCCCGAGATAATGAGACTATTTTTATGAAATCCCTTTTGTTAACAATTATATGCTTATTTATCCTTCCACCATACTATATTCCACATGAGCTAATAGAACTGAAATAATATCACCGATTAAGTCCCTAGCTAATATAATTCTTAATTCTTAGTTTGTTCCTAGTTGGATTTCCAAAACTTTTCGAAAAACTTTTTTGCAAATATTTACTTAATATATTATATAAGTAAAACTCGTGAAAACACTTTTCACAAAAACTCGTTGCGCAGCGTATTTATAGGAGTCCAACAATATACAAACATAATGAATATACTGCCTCATCAAGAGATTGATGGATTCTTTATTGAGCAATAATACAAATTCACTTACTATGCACAAGGCCCAACATTATCTGGAATATTTGATCTGTGAAGATCATCACCAAATGACTCAGTCAAAGCACAAACACACAACAAGCAAACCTTCATAACTCTCTCAGGTCTAAGGACAACATAAACTAATTGTGCTGAATACCGTTCTCCACATCAGTGATCATTTCCAAAAGGTATTCATAGTTGATCTCGTTTTGTGCATGTACTCTTACATTGCACCCACTCGTCTGCTTAAGGTCACCACCTCAATGACGGAGTCCATCATTCTATCTTATAGAGGCACAACGAGTGTAGACCTATTTGTACATTATCATGTACATCGGTCTAGAACAAAGTGAGTCAACAAAGATCCGAAAAGTCATACTCCTCGCCTCCGATTCATTAATCATTGGCTTGACTTTTTAACAATGTTACTCAACAATATGACATCTTATGTCATTGCATGTACCCAAAATAATATACAAGTGATTAATCAATAACATTAATTATCTTATAATTATGCAAAAAGATTGATTTTGAGGGCATATATCTAACAATAACTTCCATCTTATGATAGGCAACTGTAAGCACTGGCATTTTGTTGGCAATATTTGATTCATTGGATTGACAATAAGCAGCTTTAAGGAAAGCTATTACTAACAGGACTTCTCTATGAAGCTTCTACCTTCAAATCATATTCATGCTCCAAGTTATATTACTCGAAACAGAATCAGAGATTTTATGGTGAGGGGAAAAGATGAATTTGAATGTTAATGCAAGAAAGTTTCGATTGAAGTTACCTGATCAAGGTGATGTGGTCTCAACATCAGGCCTATCAACTATTGTAGTTTAACATATTTTTGTATTCATCTGGAGGAATTCTTAGATAAACCAAAGATTGCAGAGGGGAGAAATTTGAAGTACAAACTGCAGGCTTTCGACTTTTAAGAGACGAGTTACAGAGGAATGTGATTTGATTCGACTGCTGCCTAAATTGTTCTAACTTCTAGGCAACTATAATTCCAATAATCTCTTCTGGTTTGCTTATCTTACAATCAGTTGGAGATTCTAACATGCTGATAGATACCAAAAAAGGAGGTTTACATGTAGTCCATAAGTAATGATTTGCTATATACGGGTCTTGTCCATAGAATTTGTCAATACCATTGCCAAAAGGGTATGCGTATTATACACAAAAATAACAAGCATGTGGTGCAGATGCAAAGATCTTTACCACGGAGAGAGAAGAAAAACAAATTCTAGCTCACCAAAATTCACTGTATTTATAGATCTTCATTCAAAACCTCAACTGTTTTATGCAGTCAAATCAAGTTACCAGAGAACTCGCAAGCTTGAAATTCTGATTAGGCTGTGCAAGGCCTTGTGCACCGAAACAGAAGTACTGGTTCATCAACTTCGTGTTGATGGAATTCTCTTCGTAGCTCATTGGTGGAGATTTCGTTTTAAATGACCTAGACCCAGTTGAGCAAGAGGGTCCAGCAATATCCTTAACCTTTTGCTCATCCATTGAATTAGGTGAAGACACAGATAATCGTGACAGCCTGGAAGGGGAATGTGCTGAAATAGCTAAATGAGGCATTGCCTTAATTACACCATGCACTAGCCCTGCAGTAAATTTCTTTTTGGTGGATGGGCTTGGAAGATCACTCCTTAACGAAAATGTCCTCTTATTGTTAGGAAAGGATGAGAATTTCGAGTATTTCTGCCGAAGCGGGATTATACTGTCTTCAAGGTTTCTAGACATAGTGAATGATTCGACAGAATCATCATCTCTCGACTGTCTGCTAGCAGCTTTTCTCTCTTTCTTACGGGGCCACCGGAGTAGGAGCTTGAGGCGCGTTGCAGCATAATTTACAGAACCTGCCTTCTTATTGTCTAAGGAGTTGGTTGAGTAAAACTGACTTATTTCACCTGAGCATGCGCTTAGATCCCTGCTTGCCTGATCATAACTGGCATATGATGCATTCTCAATACCCGTGTACAAGAATATCTCTGCATCAGGTATTCTAAAAGAAGTTCCAGGACTGTTCCCAATCTCCTGCACTTTCAGATGGGAAATAAGGGCGTTTCTAGCCTCATAATGCTGACAATTGGAGATTCCCCCAGCAGAAATCAACTGTTTGATAACAATTTCAGAAGATGCTGATCGTGGCCGTTGCTTGAGAATATCCAGAGGCGTCATCCCATCAGCATCACGAATGTTCAATCCAATTGATGGGGCAGTCATAAGGAGTTCCACCAGATCACTATCAATGTTCTCGCTCACTGCCATGTGAAGAGCAGTTCTTCCGTCATTGTTCCTGACATTGGTGATGTCCTGCATGTCCACAATCTTACCAGATACCAAATGCTTCATGAGCCCAATCTGCTTGTCGAGTCTTCGAAATCCAGGTGTCCGGAAACCAGCCACTGCCATATGAAGAAAAGTATCTCCATAATGGTTTGTTAAAGAGGTTAGCGAAGGGGATGCAAGAATGAGGACCTCTACCACTGCTAAGTAACCCCTGTAAGCAGCCACATGTAGTGCGGTATTCCCTTGATTATCCATGGAAGCAATAATGTCAAAGCATGCCACTAGATCCTTTACTACCTGCATTAATGTGATGGCCAGTCTGTCCATGTGAGTAACAGGTTTGAAAAACACAGCTATGAATCTAGCTCCTGCATAGTTACAACTGATGATGCAAAATGAACTTCCATTATATCGACCTATTGAAGTGCTGTAGGGTTGGCCATGCACAAACAGAAAATGTCATCACACTCTTTGATTTCATTAGAACACAATACAAAATTTACCAAATGATTCTTTTGAGTGCACGAAATACATGCATCAAGATAGTTGTAACAACTGGCATCTTGCGTGCAATCAATATATAGAAGATTTCAACTTCTTCTTTTTCTTTTTCGGGCATGTCTCTATCACTCACAGGGATTGAAATATTAAGGCATGTGCGTTGGAAATTGGATATCGTCCAATTGGATATCTTCCTTCAGTTCAAATCAATCGCCCTCCTTTTCCTATCTCACACCTCTGATTCATGTTTCTGATGGTACAGAACCTCAAATTCATTCTTACCGATAATAAATTCAAGGCAATCTCTGAATATTACTGCCTAGTGAAAAATCTAGTCCTTGTACGAATTATTTACCGAGCACCCAGAACAATCCACAGCTCTTTTGAGGAGTTGGATGCTCTTCTATACCTTACAAGCCTATTATGTGCTTGGATAGTCAAATTGTGAGAAACGAGTAGGAGCTAACAACCATACAATTACAAGTATTAAAAGAACTTGAATGTATGAATTAATGGCTAAAGCATCTGAGAAGTATATATAAAAATAGGAAGCCAGACTAAGCCTTACCTCAACCTGTCCTCTGCCAGAGGCTGTATGCAAGATAGTGGATCCCTGAGCATCCCTGTAAACTAAAACATCAGAACAATCAGCAAGAAGCAGCTTTAACATCTCCAAATTCCCTCCTCTAGCAGCTGCATGAACAGCCCGGTTCATCATCTCCCACCGGAAATCTGGACCTATATTACCCAATTGCTCCTCCGATTCACCTCCACTGCTAAGGCAACACCTCGGTGAGAGGGCAAAATCAAGCAACAGTCTAAAAACCTCACAATTCTTGCTCCTAGCTGCAGCGTAGAAAGTATCAGTGACACCGTATTCTCCTTCCCCAAACACAAGAAAAGGGTCTCTCTCAAGCAATTCCTTGACAAAATCCACATCCCCGGCGGAGGCAGCAGTGTACAGGAGCCAACCACCATAGCCAGCTCTAATGAGAGAGTTGTGACCGCTCTTTCTTTCACAGCCGAGGAGGAGTTTTCTGGCGACCTGAGAGCGACATTGGGCAACATCATTGAACTGAGCTTCGTCATCCCAGACCGTCTCAAGGCGGCGAATCCGCCGTAGGGAGGTGAGCTTAATGAGGAGATTGGTGTCAAGGTAGAGAAGCTCCCTGACAAGATCATAGAGGCCATTGGCAGCTGCCCAATCAATGGGTGAAGCATACCACCACTGGTCTCCGGTGCTCTCCCATCTAAGAGGAAAATATGAAGGCGGCATCTTCGGCCGGAATTCTCTATGTAAACCTTTCACAGGTGAAAAAGCACAAAAACACCACTCAAAGCCTATAAAAATGAAGGTCAAAAGGCAAAGAAACTGATTCTTTGGTATGGGAAAGTTTTGGCAAAGTGACAAAAATGATCAGGAAGTCTGTAGCAGAATCAAACTCAAAAGTAGATCCTGTTAGGCAAACAGGGAGTTACACTCGGACAACTGAAGGAAGCAGAGAGCACACGATTAGAAAGAAAGAGAGATAGAGTCTCAAGATGACAGTTATCTGAAACACAGATAAGCGATAAAGCGAGCCTTCTGATAACGATTTAGAAAAACAAAGCAAACCAATAACACATGCACTACACAAAGAAGATGGGAAACGGGGGTTGGGAGGGAAAAGAGGAAGCTAAGAAAGTCATTAATATCCACATGAAACAAAGCAGGCAGGGAGGGAAAACAAACAAACAAACAAACAAGGGGGTTAGCAGCAACGTGTGAATACAGTGAGAAAAGAGACTAGAGTATCTGCACAAGAGAACAAAAGGAAAACGACCACTGATCGTAAAATTTTGAAGGGACTTGTTTATGGTGGAGAAAAAGTTCGGACTTGAAGCATAGAATGATTGAGATTTCTTTTGCCCGCGAGAGCCCAGGAGAAAGTCAGAGAGAGGGAGAGAGAGAGAGAGAGCGCAGTAAATTGGTAACGGAGCCTTTTTTTTTTCTTGGCAGTAACGGAGCCAACAGACGGAAATTTGTTTGTAGGAAATCTGTAGTTTCAGTTTCGAGGGAAATTAGCGGTTTCCGTTGTTTCGTTAGTGGAGAGAGGGAAGGGCGAGACAGAGACAAACAGAGGACGACAGATTGGGTGCACGTGGTTGGTTTCTGTGAGCTTTTTTTTGGGTACTTTCCTCCTTTTTCCTGCAACTTCGTCTCTCAATCGTGCACATATTTTGCAAAGACATTCCCCCGTTCGCTATGGAGTCCAGCATTTCTAGCTTAATCGGAACCCGCACAATTAATGGAGGACAAATCATGGTCATACAGGTAATTTTATACCTACGTGCTCACCACCTACCGACCTATACTATAATGTTCCGAACAAAACAAAAAACATGTAATTTTATTATTTAAGCCACTTGAGGACCTCTCAATTATCGAGGACAAAATTAATTAAATCAATCCCACACTCGTGTAGGGAAAATATACGCCCCAAGGGCGGTGGGTCGGTGGCTAACCCGCCGTCTTTTAGTGTTGACCTAATTATTCTGAGCTGGCGTAGCCCTGTCTCTCTCATTATTTTCTTTTTATTTTTTCTCCTCCAAATGCCAGACCAAAAGCTTGTGTGCTTATCTTTCTGTATCGTCGGTCCTTCGTACTAACTACTACTACACATTTAAGGCCATCTTTAACACTCTAAATTTAGAGTATTGTGCAAATAAAGTTGCTGGATTTTTATCTTTGCCCCACTCCCTCAGCTTCAATGGCCCCCCATTAAAAGGCAAGAAATTTAGGTAGTCCATAAATTGCGGCATTGATTATTTATTAGTTATAAAGTACACCCATACTTAAAAAAATTATATTTATTAAAAACCAACATAATTTATAAAATTTAATGTTATATGAGGAAAATTAGAAATAATCAATCGGAAGAAGTCATGGTAGTTACCTGTTTGTGTTAGTCCCCCCAAAACCATATTGCATAGGCATTGGAAACTTTTGACCAACGCCGGCTTCCGTATACGTATCGTCAATAGTTACTTCAGGACATGCTACGTTTGTAGTGTACCTCGTAGGAGCTAATATTCGAGCCATTTGGCCCCATGTGTTTCGAACCTACCGCTGTGAAATCACTAAAGCCAGAGTCAGCAACAGTATCAGACGGTAAAAAATAATCATAAAAAGTGGCCCATCATGCCCATGCCTGAGTTCATGCCTTCATGGAGAGAAAAAAAGGGGCCCTTTGGTGGGTGGGAAAGACAATCATTTGTCATCCTCATCTTGGATCGCGGGAATTCAACACTCTCCAAGTCTCCATTCAGTTCTTTCTTTATTTGCTCGAATCGACAGAGATCACGTGAGGCAGCATGTCCACCTTGCAACGTAGGGGCAGAGTAAACAAAGCTGCAAGCATATCAGCATTGAGATCCAAGTTTGTAAACATATATGATTTGGAATAGCATAATATACTGTAAGTGGCAGATCTTGCCTATGAATTGGTGAAAAAGTCCTCAAATCGCAGAACTTTTCTGAAACCATATATTTGGACTAACTAGAACCCAAGATTCATCAGTGAATCCTCGAAAATGACAAATTATCATGTGATATGTCACATGCCTATCGTCAGCTAAACAAGAGGATAATGTTGATTAACCAGATAAACTGATGGGTTAGCCACAGAGGTGTGAGGTGTCAGCAAAAAGTGGACTATACATCCTAGCTTATGGTATTAGTGGCGAGAACTGGTTATTACTGTTAGAAATAAAAAAATTTTACTTTAGATAAATGAGACACCTAAATGGAAAAACCCAATTGGATTTATTTACATCTCATTTATGAAAATAAAAGGTTACAAAGGGCTTATATTTATAAGCCAATATTTTCCTACTCACCACATTGCTAAGCAATGTGGGACTCTCACTTTCAACACTCCCCCGCAAACTCAAGGTGGACAAACCGACAAACCTTGAGTTTGGAGTTACAAAAATAATTACAGAAAAAAAAGATAATTACAAAGATTGCCGGTACTAAGCCGGGAAGTCGTCGGTACTGCGCCGAGAGGATGCCGGTACTGAGCCGGGAGAAAGCCGGTACTGAGCCAGGAAGTCGCCGGTACTATGCCGGGAGGAATCCGGTACTGAGCCGGGAGGTTGCCGGTACTAAGCCGGGAGAAATTGCCGGTACTGAACCGGAAAAGTTGCCGGTACTGAGCCGGGAAGTCGTCGGTACTGAGCCGGGAAGAAGCCGGTACTGAGCCGGGAGAAAGCCGGTACTATGCCGGAAAATTTGCCGGTACTAAACCGGGAGAAAACCGGTACTAAGCCAGATGGTCGCCAGGAGGTAACCGGACTAAAGCCGAAAACCTTGCTCTGATACCATGTTAGAAATAAAAAATTTTTACTTTAGATAAATGAGACACCAAATGGAAAAACCCAATTGGATTTATTTACATCTCATTTATGAAAATAAAAGTTTACAAAGGGCTTATATTTATAAGCCAATATTTTCCTACTCACCACATTGCTAAGCAATGTGGGACTCTCACTTTCAACAATTACCTTCACGACAAATTAATGGCCACTCGGATATCAAGCTTGACTATCCAATTCTGAAACATCGTTGAGGATACAATCCTATCCCCAAGTTCTAAACACAGTCGCAATGAAAACAATCATAAGGTAATGAAGTAATACTAACCCTTCTAGAACGCAGTTCCGTTTTGAATCTTCAACAGCGATCTTAGGATAAGCATGCCTGACCAAAAAACCCTCCAAAGGTATTCTGCAAAGCTCACTCGTAGGCAATTGGGCAGGGTCTAATTTCTTCCCTACCAAAATGGTCACTGTAATTTTCTCCCGAAGGCAACCTTTTGTATCGCAAAGTTAACAAGAGGAATAAAATTAGCCCCCTAAACGAATTTTAAGTGTATAAGTCGACAGACTGTGATGCAGGAATGCCAAGCCAGGTAAAACCTGGGCTGATAAGCACTTTTGCTGTAATGCAGGTACAGTTCATGGATTGATGTCCTAATTTCCATTGGCAACAACAAAGTTCTTAAAAAAAAAAAACAATCCTCACTGCTTCATTTAGGAATCTGTCTTCTAGCACATTCGAGGATTACATCATTAAGGGCTTTTTCCCGTCTCCAAATTTTACAAATTTGTACCAGATCACCGGCACTTTTAGAGTTGAAATTAATACGATGAAGCTTCATCAGCTTTGACAATCACATATTGCCAAATTTAGAGCTTAGGTAATTGCATGTGTACTACCAATGTTCAGTTCTCTGGAAAGAGCGTAAGCATACATTTGTTCATTCTAACATGCTTGTTAGTCAAAGATTTATAATCTCTTCATCAAATCTTCAATCCTTTCAGCAGCATCATACATGTTCTTCTGTCTGACTTCTTCCAACAGCAAACGGAATGTCTTATATCTAGGTGTTATCTCTTGACGAATCATCTCCTCAAAAAGTACGTAAGCCCAGTCACATTTATTTGCTCGGCAAAGCCCATGAATTAGAAGTGTATAGGCTGATATATCGAGACTAAGGTGATGCTTATTAATCATATCGTCCAATAATTTTCTCAAAATACTGCCTGTGTTCCCAGCTTTAAAGCACGCCTTGAGCAGTGGAAAGTATGTCTGAACATCTGGCTTACAAAGGCTTAATTTCTCCATGTTCTCGAGGACATTCAATGCCCTCTGTTCCTGACCATGATGACAAAACATTGCAATCACTGAATTATAAGTTGAAGTATTTGGATTGACGCCAGTTTTAGGCATCTCTACCTCAAAAACAAGGACAACCTCCTCCACACGGCCAGCTCTCCCCCGAGTGTATGGATCAAGGCATTGTAGAAAAACGTATCTGGTTTACATCCAGCCGACCTCATGCGGTCAGCAATATGCAATGCTTCCTCAAACTCCTCCGACTTTGTTAGATAACACGACAGTGGTGAAAGTAACAACATTCGGCGGGCACCCCAGCGCCTGCATTTCATCAAGCAGCTCATAGACCTTACCGAAGTTGAATTTATAGCAGTAGGATTCCACGATTGTCGAATAGCTAATGACGCAGGGGAGACACCCATGTCCCTTCATCTCTTCGATTGTCCAATGCGCCTCCTCAACTCGATTCACTTTGCACCAACCGTGAATGAAAATGTTAAACGTGTGAGCATTCGGGGGAATATGAGACTTGAGCTCCCAGAAAATTGGCGCGCCTGCTCAACCTTTCCTCTCTTTGCAAAGGGTGCCAAGCAACAAGTTCATGGATTACATGTTCCTCTCCAACCCAAAAGTTCCCAATCCATCAAACATCCTCACAGCCTCTTGCCATTGCCATGCACCAGCAAACCTCCTCGTGCCTTTCACATATCATACGCTTCCGGCGTGTGCTCGTAACCCGACCGTGACCGTGCCCATCTAAACACACCCAGAGCAGACTTCCAATCGTCCTTAAACCTACGGATCAACTTATCAAAAAGGTCACCAGATAACCCTATGCTATTAATGATTTTTTATGAGGAATTAAATTATATTAAACATGTTTTCAACTAAACATTAATTAGTATTATGATTACAAGTACGGATTCTATTACTTACTTGATAAAGGAATTCAGGAATCCACGAGTTTCAACTCACTTCACCATCTAATCCAAAGCTCCAGCGATTCAGAATAGCAATACAGATGTATTGTCTTCCAAGAGATTTATGTCACTCTTTCTTTTTGGGATTTCTCTAATAGTTTCTGATGATCAACCCTTCAATATAACAATTATATTTACAAGTAGTAAACCCTAGATAGAATATAAGACATAAGATCTGTAGTGATCTCAAATTCTAGCCATAGGATTAAAATAAATAGAATTAGGGTTTCTACTAATTACAATCAAGTCCATCAACATATTATAATCGACCCCTGACATTTGAGATTATTGCAAATGTCTCTTTACATACAATTAATTTATTCCACTAAATTATATTTCATATGAGATATTAAGACTTAATTAATTATTTGCTTATAGAGAGCACATGATTCTAACAATTATCATGCAAGAGAGACCGAACAACTTCATCATAGCTGGTCCCAACAGGGACATGAGCTACGAGAATGTCGAGATCAGACGGTGTTTTTGGGTTTTCGCATTGTCGTTGTAGGTGTGGATTGGGGGAAGAATACTCCAGTTGAGAAGGAGAACATGAATAAGGGGCACGAGATTGGATTCGAGAAGAAACAATGATGTGAATGTTTTAGCCCGTTTCCCAGGTAAACGAAGCGAAAACGAACTCGGACTAGGATATCCTGCAATTCTGGTGAGAGAGGGACACAGAGAGGCACAGGACCCACACCTGCTCAGGCAGGTGAGCCCTGTTCGGGCAATGTGGGTCCCGAGCGGGACCCACTTTTCTCTGTCTCTCTCCCTCCGAATTGATCACCCGAATTACAGAGGATACTCATCCAACCGACCTTCTGATTGATCGGACGAGATCGAGGGACAATCATAACATCGTGACCTACGCCGCAGCTGAGTACAACGATTAGATTCGTATTTACTTCTCTATCCCCACAAATCGCTCACAACTCCTGATTATAGATGTGACGTTAGGTTTATGGATTGAGATTACGTGAAAGAGTATACTCAACCTTATTTAAAGGAATGGTTAGGATTTAAAAAAAAAAAATTAAAAGGTCAGAATTTAATTATTTTATTTAATGAGATGAGATAAATATAAATTTTGGCACTTAATATTGTTTTGAACCCTGATTATTTATTTCAAGCACTTTGAACATACGATTTTGGACTCAATCTTTTCCGGTAGGTTATCAGTGTTGTTCACTTGTTGAGCAAGAAAAGAGATTTACTTTTTTTCTAGGCAAGAAAAAACGGAATCAATCTACAGATACAAAATAATAATATGGCATCAGCAATTTCTTTTTTTTTTTACCTTCCAAACTGATGTGAGTACCAGTGGGCCCTTGGGTTCATGATGGGCTTTTTCCTTTCCCGGGGACGAAGGCTGACTGATGGGGAAGACCGAGATGGGCTTAACGGGGGGGGGCATCAAGTGGCGCTTCTCTAGACAATTCTGTAGGCCCCGTTTTGACAGGCCTCATTGGGCGGCTTTCTTTGCTATGCGTGCAATCAAATAGTAGATAGCCCCATCGTTCGTTTCTCGAAAGATACGCCACCGCTAATTATTGAATGTTCTACCTCGCTTAGAACGTTCTAGAAACCAATAAATTTTCCACTTTAATTCAAGAATAATGTCGACCGCATTCATCTCTTAACAGTTTTATTTAGAGCATTGCTACAGTATAGAATTTAAAAGTCTCACGAAGAATGTTGGCAAAGAGGAGCCGCGTGGAAGAGAAAGGCAGCAAATTCATATCAAACGATATAATGCATATATTTAGCTTGATATTGTTCTACTACTCGGGCATTTTCGTCGGAACAAAACAAAAGGAAACCCCAAGAAATCCAAACGAAAGCATCCAACAGCGGACCAAAAGTCACCCCCGAGTACAAGTTTTACAGAAAATAGCAAATAAGACTCGACGGTTTATTCCCAACAACTCCAAATGGGGCGACAAACCCTAAACAAACACATGAAGATGCCTCAGTTCAGTCTAGCTTCAAGCACAAACGGATGCGATGTGGACAATCAAGTCAACCACACGGGAGCTGCAAAAACAAAAAAAAACAAGGGGTTAGAACTTTCAGCCATCAAGAAGAGTGAAGGAATCTAAAGCCAATGCAATGATCTAGGGAAGTGATAAAATTACCTGTAGCCCCACTCGTTGTCATACCAAGAGACAAGCTTGACAAAGTTGTCGTTCAATGCAATTCCAGCCTTGGCGTCAAATATGCTCGACCTGCAGAATATAACAATTGCTTAGAATATAGATAGTCATGTTATATCAGACCTTTACTGACATTAAAACAAGGGAGAAGCTCAAGCCCATTTCCACAAATATAGCCATCTAACATGCTCAGGAGAAGAATTCCAGCCTCTTCCAGAAAAGATAATAAACCAAATGATTGAATTACTTACTTTGAATCCAAAACAATAACTTGCAAAACGCAAGCTAAGCCAAACAGCTATATATAGAACATTATCTTGGAAATATTCATCTACCTGCTGTCACCAATAAAGTCGGTGGAAACCACATCATCTTCAGTGTAACCCAAAATCCCCTTCAACTTGCCCTCGGACTCCTCCCTGAGCATTAGCAAGACAAAAGAACAATATCAGACCAACATATACTTAATACGGTAGACAAAAGCATCCTATTCAGCCCTACAAAGCAAGATAAGAAAGAATTCCCAATATGCTAGTTCAAAACATTGTAGAGAGAAACCCTGCACAATCTAAGGAGAAAAGATCAATGTTCGAACACTTACTTAATAGCCTGTTTGATCTCAGCGTAGGTTGCTGCCTTCTGAAGCCTGACAGTAAGGTCAACGACTGAAACATCCACGGTGGGCACACGGAAGGCCATTCCAGTCAATTTGCCGTTAAGTGCAGGAAGAACTTTTCCGACAGCCTATTCGACCACATAATGAACAGTTAGTCAAGCAGTAATACAGTAGCATTAACAAATCCCAATTCTATACCCCCCACTAATACAGTGGATGCTCAAACAAAAAGTACACCAACCACGTATTCCATTCCATTATCACACTATACATCCAGACATTTAGTAACTATATGTAGGTAGCATGCCATCAATCACTAGATAAGCAGCAACCAGTTACCTTAGCAGCTCCGGTGCTGCTGGGGATAATGTTGAAGGAAGCAGCTCTTCCACCCCTCCAGTCCTT
Source organism: Myrica gale (assembly GCA_963930655.1). Taxonomy (NCBI): domain Eukaryota; kingdom Viridiplantae; phylum Streptophyta; class Magnoliopsida; order Fagales; family Myricaceae; genus Myrica; species Myrica gale. The sequence continues at coordinate 5,131,059 of OZ005606.1, read as the reverse complement.
GCTTGAGGGGCCATCAACAGTCTTTTGTGTGGCTGAATCAAAAGACACAGCAACCAATAAATTACTACAACAATCAAAACTCCCAACACAAAAATGACCAAAAAAATCCAGACAGAAGGATTTTTATATGACTAAACTCACCGGTGATGGAGTGGACGGTGGTCATGAGACCCTCAACAATTCCAAACCTGTCATTGATAACCTGTACAGAAATTTCACATCGCCAAAGGATTAAGCACAATAATTGCAACGAAATCTCAATCATGAGATGTCATAATAGTGTAGATCATCAATTGCAAAACAAACCTTAGCGAGGGGAGCAAGGCAGTTGGTGGTGCAGCTAGCATTGGAAACAATGTCTAACTCGGGCTTGTACTCCTTCTCGTTCACACCCACAACAAACATGGGTGCATCTTTACTCGGAGCAGAAATGATAACCTTCTTAGCACCACCCTGATCATGAAACAATCCAAAGTCAACAATCCCCACCACGGAAAATCCAACAGATCATCCACATTTCTCGGTCTCATACGGCACAACAAAACCATATCCAGCATAATAATATAAGTTTTAAAATGCCGAAGAAAGGTACCCCGTCCTACATAATCTACTTCACAAATCTCATAATAAACCTTGAACAAATGGAGGAGCAAACCTTAATGTGGGCCGCAGCCTTTTCCTTGTCTGTGAAAACACCGGTGGACTCGACGATGTAGTCGGCTCCAGTCTCGCCCCATGGGATCTCTTCTGGGTTCCTGAAATTATTTCACACAGAAATGGCAGCATTTCTTAGTATTAAGGCCACTTTCACACTGCGAGCATTTGCAGCCGTGACTGAGCGGTGAAACTGGAAAAAGGTAACCCTACCTGACGCCGAAAACAGCTACGGACCTCTTGCCGAAGAGAAGGGTCTTGGCGTCCTTCGCCTTGACGTCCTCGTGCTTCCAGTGGCCGTGGACAGTGTCGTACTTGAACATATATGTCTGCACAGCAATTATTCATCAAATCTCGTTCTCAGTTGACCCTGATTCCGCACAGATCCAAAATTCTCACTTATTGTACAATCAGTAAAAACAATTTTTTTACCATGTAATCAGCGGTGATGAAGGGATCGTTAACAGCGACGAGTTCAACATCGTTCCTCTGAAGAGCAACCCTGGCAACCAAACGACCGATCCTTCCGAATCCTACAGATTCCGCAGAATACAAACAAATCTCATCAAAAAAATGATCGAAACAGAACAGTAACAAAAAGTTCTACACAAGCGTCTCAGGATCGGGGAAAATTACCGTTGATGCCGATCTTGATCTTCTTGTCTGATGCTGTAAAAATCAAACAAAATCAGCAAACGAAGCGAATCACAGTAATAGAAGCAAGAAGAAATCGAAGCCTACCCATTGATAATCGAGAGATATAGCTTGAAAGAGAGTTGGTAGTGAGAGAAATGAGAAGAGATAGACCGAGATTTAACGCACTGAGTGACTGTGAAATAGAGTGCTATTTAAAGGGGAAAGATCTGGAGAGCTAAGGCAAAGTTTGGGAAGTGGTTTCAGTTTCAGTTTTATTTTACTGTGCGGTTCGACGTGACTCGGACTTAATACAAAGTTAATGCGACTTGTCAATTACACTAACGTCGGTTAGCAATGTGCACTTTTCTCACTAACTGGCTTCCCTTACGTCCTCGTGCTCGCGCGCTAGATTGTAATTATTTTTTCGTTAACCTCCGTTTCTCTTGAACGCTCTAATTTGCGTGAGCCAAAGGTTTATTTTTTGTTAACGTTTCATTGCTCACATAACCTTGAGTTCTCCAATACGCGGGAGCGATTTTTTTATAATCTTTGCTTCTCTCGTGCTCTCTAAATTGTTACATTTGTTTGCTAACTTGTCATTTTGCTTGTCTCGCAGTTCACATGATCTCCAATCGCGGGAGCGATTTTTTTATAACTTTTGCTTCCCTCATGCTCTCTAAATTGTTACCTTCGGTTGCTAACTTGTCTTTTTGCTTGTCTCGCTGCTCACATGCTCTCCAATCGCTGGAGCAATTTTTTTATAACCTTCGCTTCCCTCATGCTCTCTAAATTGCTACTCTAACTTGTCCTTTTACTTATTGGTTGACATTTTACTTATTATTTAAAATAAAAAAAATTGCTTGTGGACTAAGCAGAGCGTAATTTATCATTACCATGAAATAAAAATAGAAAAAATAATTTAACCAAATTATACTTTGAAAAGCAAAATATTGACAGAAAATCGAATGCAAAGGGACCCCAGGTTCAACAGAGAAGAAGCTGCAATTTCACAACGAAGCAAATGCAGATTTTTTTGGTGATTCGGAGAAGGGCTCTCTGAGTGGCTTGTAGGCAGCAACAACACAAGAGAGATAGAGAAATAGACGGAAAAGATGGGGTGAAAAAAGAGTTTTTTCTCTCTTCTTGTATTTTTATTCACTTTCTTATTTTTTTATGATCGCCGTTAGTTCTGTGTCGTTATTAGATTTAAAGACTTCAAAATAACATTGAGACCATCCAAACATGGATTCAAGACTGTAGACCCAAAATTCAAATTTGAGACTAGAAATCGGGACTCAAATCACTTGCCAAACATAGCCTAAAAGTCTAAAACCAGTGGGTTGGGTTTGTCACGTGTCTCTTGAGTGGTTTTTCAGTTTTTTCTTGGGGAAAACGGAAGTGGCTTCGAGCCGCTGATTATGTTGAAATATTTCCTGCATCGCCGCTGATTTTGTCTGGACATCTAGAAATGATAGGCCACGCGCTGATAAGGGAATCGAGATTCGCGATTCATTACTTGCCAGGTATGAGCGTGGGCATATAATTGTTTACTTTGTGGTTGGAATATTCGGACTATTAGGTGGTGATCCGGCGGGCTTTGAAAGCCGATAGGTAAGCAGACGTGTCAAAATTTTAATCAGATTGGTCGAGGATCGGAAAGTCAAAGGTGAAAACGTTTGGGTTGTCGACCAATTTCGGAAAATTCTAGAATCAAGGTCCTAGTTTCCCTACCGACGTTCACTGTACCTGGGTGGTATGTGGGTTGTGAAGTCCACGCTTGGTCAGAGTTTCGATCGTTGGTAGAGGGAGAAGGTCCTCGTTTCCCTGGCGAATCGTCCAGCTGGGGACGAACTCCGCCACGGGTGTCTACTTGTCTAGCTATAGATTATACAGAATATAGGCTTTACATACTTTTCCTCGATTTTCTATCCTATAGGACCACCATTTGTGATGCTTTAAAATAATTGTTTTAAAAACTATATTCGCTATCCCACGGACGAAATGTATGTTTAATACATCTGGGATTACTTTGAGTGTGTTCGGTTAAGGTGTTTTGTGAGGATTTTGTGTGTTTTAAGAATTTTTATGTGATGTTAACTTTATTAGTATGCGTGTTGTAGTTATATTTATGTGGTGTGAAAAATGATGTTTGATTGTAGAATACTAAGGATTTATGATAAACGAACAGCCCCTTTATTTCCAAGAATCCATTTCGTTAATTTTCACCATTTTTCAATTGATATAGGAACAACAGTTATGAAGCTCAAACTCAATTTTTAGGGCAAGATAATTGTACTTCATGCCCTTTAACTATTCCTTTCTCTGTAATGTCTAAAATCGATAATATGTATCATTGTTAAGATCTAGTTGTTAACATTGTACGGAGCCGACTTATTTTGTATTAATTTTTTTATATATAGTTTTAAAACACAATGTATCAGAGTTGATGGTTTTTGACGGACCGTAATTGAGTTATCAATTCGAGTGTATCGTGCATAATTAAAAAAGACTAGCTCAAAATGGTTATATATGAACGTGCATAATTTAAAAAGACCAACTCAAATGGTTATTTGTTCGTTCCTATCACCTGTATCATTCATAATTTTAAATTGACTTAATTACTCTATTGGTAATTATGGTATTTCAAAATTTTAAATTAATTCTCAAAATATTTTTCGTCTTGAAATAGTTCATATAAAATATTATTATGTCAATACAAATCTTTCCGTCAACTGACTCCTGCATTAGGCGATAAACGTAGGTGATTAACGGAGAACATGTCATGACCCATATCAAATATCTGTGTCCCTTCTCAATCAAAAATTAATGGTTGTCACTCGGTATACCCCGTGACGTCAGACTGGAGGGTCTCAATTGGATGCGTTTGCATCTTAAAATTTTAGATTAACACGATAAAAAATTACAATATAATCTCTCTCTTTACTTTTTTTTATCAAATTCAATATTCTAAAATTTTAACACTTTGTCAATTACGCGACATTGAGTTGACACTCGTCGATCTTATATTAGTAAGAATAGACACGTGTACGTCTGATTTGAGTTATTAATGTAACTTTTACATGGGTGGGAAAGAACATGCAGCATCAGATTCCTTGGAGGCCGCGGCCTATAAATCTCTTCATCGAAGCCGCGGCGCATCAAGGGTCAAACCAAACCATGCACCAGAAAAAAAAAATTATCAAAAGGTGTATTCACGACAGATACATAACATTAGGGAATTAAAATTGACCTTTTTTCAGGCGTGGAGCCTTACATCACTCCTGTACTGCTGCAATATATATTAGAGGTAACTTATTGAGCTGATGTGGTCGTGCTACCTACTACCAGAAAATAACATCATATTTAATGTTCATAAGGTCTAACTATATACAGGGCAGGTGTTTAGGGCAGGCCTGAAACACCAAGTCAGTTACGTTGAACTCCATTTTAGTATTTTAGTATTTCAGTATTGTAATGTTTGAGGCTAGATGATTGTACTACTTTATTGGACTTCTGATCTAACTCGGTCAAAGGCTGTCTTCGAAAGAACTTGAGCATTAAAAGCATCGACGAGCAAATCATGAAATCCTCGTAAAAAGTTTTGGAGCAAAGAAGGTGGATCCAACTATGTGACTGGTCTAAAATACTAGACCAGATCTCAACTTTTAACAAATGAGCGTTTTGTTCAAGTAGCGGCATGCTTGAATAATGCAGCTAGAGATAAAGAATTAGGTTTAATTATTCAATGGGTCGTTATCGTATATCGAAATCTCAATTGGTTATATTTTGTCTTAAAATAGTTCCTATTGAATATTAGTGTGTAAATACAACAATTTCCGTCGCTGACGTTTGAGGATAGTAAACTTTTACGTGGCTAGCAGGGACATATTTTAAACAATATAAGACCTTTGCGTATCTATTATTAGTGGTTAAAAATTAATTGGTTATCACGCCTCATGCTGGTACTTACCCCATTAGCGAAAGACTTGATTAAAAATATTACTAATAAAAAGGAAGGTTGTAAATCGGTTTAGAAACTTAAACAAATGAAGTGAAATTGCACAAAATATTAAAATCGGTATATTTGCACTTTAGTAAGGAAAACCTTAGTCAGTTAACGACTAAAACGAAAATGACAAAAATCGCCAAACTATCATATCGTAATCATATGCACTTATTTAGGAAAATCTCATTAACGAATTAGGTTGAAAACTGATTGGTATTGTAAAAAAAGTAAAGTATAATAAAAAGAAATAAATAAAACCTTGTAGCAAGAAATCAACATAAAGAAATATATACTTTCCTTTAAACGAATAATGTTTCAAACAAAAGGCTTATTCGGGGGAAATTACAAAAGAATAGGCCTAGGTTATACAAAAATGTGAGCTTCCTACAGTCCACCTAGCCTATACAATTGCGTTACAAATAATCAAAAACAAAACACTGCTATCAAAAGAAAATAAAAGAAACAATAGAATGAGGGGTACAAAACAGACCCTGTATATATAATCTCTTCGGCCTTCAAAAAGTCCAACATCCTGCTTAACAATAAAAAGACAAATACAAACAAACATAGAAAGCGTAAGTCATATTGACTCTGTAAGGTCGGGGAGGGGACATGACAATCATAAAAGGAAAGAGCATGTGGAGATATGACAATACATAGCATATGATACGTGATAGAGTATGTGTGCTTTCATACAAGCAATACATACGATGCACATGTAATGGGATGATGTTGTGCACTCATTTTTCATCCATTCCTTTGGGGTTAAGATGTTTCCACCATATGCTCTGTTCACCCCCAGAGCTGGATTGTGCATCCCTTATCTTCTCCGGGACTTGTCTTGTGCTACCTACACCAAGACCCAATCATAGTAGACACTTTGCCTCATTAGGAGCCCACTATTTTCTTATAGTTGTGGGTTACACCCTCCCCTTAATGAACGGTACCGTCACCCATAATTACGGAAAACACCTAGGGTAAATTCGGTTTCTATTCCCTGGTCTGGTCCACTCAATGATTAATGATATGAATGCAACCATTGATGCTCATTCATTCGCATAAATAATGCAGCACATAATCATGATTAATGATTCATAATTTATTCATAGATTCATAACTCAATACCGAACGATGGTATTCATAATATGCCAAAAGAATTAATGGTATTGTTGCATGTTATAGATCTTGCTTCCAAATACAGTGATTAATACAATCACAGAGCACATATTAGATGATATCAGTGAGGAAACAAGATCAAAATAAAGCCACGTAATAAATGAAAACATGAGCACTCTTTTCTTACCATTTTCTTAGAACACAAGTTCTCGCATGTGTACCCTTTTGGGCTTTTTCTTTCATTTGCCAGTCCATGACTTTTTTGCTCACTTTGAGCATCCTTAGGGCACTGCCGTGACCCTCTTTCATCAATCAGTTTAATCTTTACATTTTTCAGCTCATAGATCAAACATGCACAAACATAGAAGTAATCAAACTCAAAACTTTCAAAGAATCAATTTCTTCAACAAACCAATGCATTGCTAATCATAACTCATAACATGTTGCATAAAACGTATCAAATATAGGAGATCAAAACTTTTTATGAAGGAAGTTGCATTTTAGACCATAAAAGTTGTGAAAATACTATATTAAACACAACAAACTCATAGCAACAATATGCAACAATCATTTACCTTGCTTGTTCAATGATATGCCTTAAGCAAAAATAAAAGCAAAAACAACGTGTCTTTCCTCTCTTTCTCCCCCCTTTCTTATTTCTTTTTTTCCTTCTTTTTTCCTACGGTCAGGTGACGGTTCTCTCCTTATGTCTCTTTCTCTATTAGTTTATGTCAAGTGCTAGGTCCATTCAAGTATTTAACGTATTCTTTTAGTTGACAACACTAGAAAAAAAAACAAGCTAACGGTGAGCTCCCCCTTTCCACTCTACACACCTGAAGCTAGGTATACGCAATCACTAGAGAGATTATATAAATCATGTTATACTCATACATATACTGACACCACAATCCCCATATCTCACGTCTCTTTTTGCAAGCAACAAGTCAACATATGAGCCAATGACTAAGCTCCAGCTAGACGGCCAGATAAGAGGGCATTTATTGCACACCATACAGTTAAGACATGTGAAAAAAGTAGCATGCAAAGGAAAGAAGTGTCGCCTAAACCAACATAATATTCCCGGGCATACATGGCATCTGACTAAATACCTCGAGCATGTTAGCCGGGAATTTATCCCCAGCCATCACTGACAAATTAGTCGGGCATGCAGGGCTCAGTCAACCCGAGAATTTATACTTTTCCCGGGCATACAAGTCTTGGTCATCCTGGGAACCAAGTCTCAGTACTCCTGGTACTTCTGGTCTCAGTAAGCTTGAGAATCAGGTGTCAGTACTCCCGGTACTTCTGGTCTTAGTAAGCCCGAGAATTAGGTCTCAGTCATCCCGGGTCTCAGTCTCAGTCAGCCCGGGAGTGCAGCTCTCGGTCATCCCGGTAGTGGACCTATCAGGCCTGTCTTACCGGGATTTTCACCGAGCACACTATCAGAACTGGTTTTCCAGACTCCTCAACCATTACTTTTTGAAAAACACAACAAACACATTCGACCTTGTTGAACTCCCCTGTATTACAGGCTTGTCCCCGATCATCCTAATTACCCTGCCAGACCCGACACCATGTCTCCTCTGTCTTTTCAAACTCACAAAGATAAGACGTAACAAGGTGTAAAGAGAAATAAGAATGTAAACGCAAGGAAGAAAATTCACATGAGCACTATATATAATAACTCTATATATCGTATACATAAAATCTGTATCAAACATGGAGACCAAACAAGGGAGGGGTGTTACATTGGTACCACCTGTGGGTAACATATTTGATCTAAGTGAGATCTCTGGTCTAATGTGACAGCATACAGAGGTGACACTCGTGAATTTTTATCATTGAAAATGAACATGTGAAGGTGTGACATTGTGTAGGACGTGTCTCCATTAGCTATGTAAGAGTTTTTTTGTCCAAATACAGACCTACAAGCAGTGGCGGACGGAAGGGGGGCAAGGGGGGGCAAGGGGGGCGCTTGCCCCCCCTTCGTTCTGTTTTTTTTTTAATTATACGTATTGGGTCAATGGCCTGACCATTGATCGAACCCAGCCCGCCCCCCTTTCATTGCTTTCACCCTTTTCACTTTGTGTTTTTTTTAACAGGCCATTGACCCAACCTAGCCCGCCCCACCTTTCACAGTTCCCCCTGTGTTTTTTTTAAAGAACAGAAACGACGTCACTTACAGGCTTACAGCCCCCCCCCCCCCGTTTTCTTAAATCTGAAGTCTTTAGACATTTCTCCTTCCCAGCGAACCTAGCCACTCCAAATTGCGGCACTGCCAATCTGCCATTAGCCCCTCTCCTCCACCTCCAGCCACAGCCACTGCCTCTCACTTCTCAGCCTCCCTCTCTCTCGAGAGACCTCTCATTCTCATGCGGCAGACCTCAGCTCAGCCTCCTCCTCCAAAGGACCCCCTTTGGCCTCTCCTCTCAGCCTCACTTTCTCTCTCTGTCGGGATCTCTCTCTCAGGCGACTGGAAGTTTAGAACAACAATCAATCCACAAAGGACCAAAGGTAATAAGGAGTTTGAAAGTTGAAACTTTGACTGAGTTTGAACTTTGAACTTTGACGAATTGTTTTATTTCGTTTGTTTGTCTAAATTTGTCTTGTAGCCGAATTTCAATGAATGTAATTATATGAATAATTAATATATGGTGGTACTGGTACACATACACTGGTCAATTTAATTTCTTGTATTGTAGGTTGTAGCCTCACTATATTGGTTTATTTAATTTATTGTAACTTGTTTGTCCTCAGTCGTTATGTAATGTGCAAACTCCTCAATTGTTTTTTCAGGTTAATTTTGAAGCTCGACTTTATTTGGTGGTGGGCTTATTCAGGTAATTTGTATACTAAAACCTCATTAGAAATTTAGAAAATGATCTAATAGATTATTGGTTGATGTTGAAAGGTGGTTTTTGTAAATTGTTGGAGATTGGAGGTCAGGGTTTATGTTGGTTTTTGTGAATTGTTGGAGATTGGAATTTGGAGGTCATGGCTTATGTTGGTTCTGTTGGTTTTTTTGAAGTTGTTAAAATTGAAATTGAATTTGTGAATTGTTGGTTTTTGTGAATTGTTGAATTTGTGATTTGTTTATTTTCGTTTTGTTTTGTTTAGATCATGAAAAAGTTTTTGATAAAAAAGTCAGCCAATGTGGAGTCTTCTAGTGCTTCTACTTCTGATGTGAATACTAGTTCGAAAAGACAACGTATTTTGTTTAGTCCAAATGATATTATTGCCAACCAGGATTACGTAAACTCATTGAAGAATATGATGTGGGGATTAGAGATCAAATTCGTAGGGAGTACTTGATGAAAGGTCCTTGTCAACCATTTGACCATGATTTTCCTAAAAAGCAATATGGGAAAACAATGAGGGGTTTTAGGGAGTTATGGTTCAAAAATAATGAGTGGTTGGAATACAGTGTATCAAAGGATGCAGCGTATTGCTTGTGGTGTTATCTGTTTAAGCAAACTAGAGGAGCAAGATTCGGGGGGGACGTGTTTACATCTACGGGGTTTAGCAATTGGAAAAAAGCAACAGAGGTTTTTGTTGAACATGTTGGTGTATGTAATAGTGTTCACAATGATGCTAGAGGAAATTGTGAAGCACTCAAAAATCAACGTCAAAGTGTGTCTTACATGTTATCCGCACATGGGCATGAACTAGAGGAGTCTTATCGCATTCGTTTGACAGCGATATTAGATTGCATTCGTTATCTTTTTGGGCAAGGATTAGTTTTCCGTGGCCATGATGATTCTGAGAGTTCAATGAGGAATGACAATTTTCTTGAACTATTGGAATGGTACAGCTTACGTAAGAAAAAAGGTTCGTAAGACAACTCTTCATAATGCTCCTGGTAACAATCAAATGACTTCTCCAAAAACTCAGAAGGAATTGGTGAGTGCTGCTGCAGCGGAGACCACACTTGCCATAATTAAAGATATAGGAGATGAATTTTTTTCTCTTATGGTTGATGAATCTCGAGATAGTTCAGTGAAGGAACAAATGGCAGTGGTTTTAAGATATGTGAACAAACGTGGACAGGTGATAGAAATGTTTCTTGGAGTGGAACATGTTACCGACACTTGCTCCCAATCCCTGGAAAATGCTATAGAAAAATTGTTTGCTAGACACGGGTTATCAATATCCAGATTGAGAGGTCAAGGGTATGATGGAGCATCTAACATGCAAGGCGAGTTCAATGGGTTGAAAGCGCTCATTTTGAAGGACAATCCTTCTGCTACCTATATCCATTGTTTTGCTCACCAACTTCAATTGGTTATTGTGTCTATTGCAAAGGATAACATGGACGTTTGTGATTTTTTTCATTACACTTTTGTTATTGTGAATTTAGTCGGAGCTTCTTGTAAAAGGAAAGATAGTCTTCGACAAAGTCAACATGAGAAGATTTTGGAGCGGTTGGACAAGGGAGAGATTTCTAGTGGAAGGGGCAGAAATCAAGAAACTAGTCTCGCAAGACTAGGGGATACTCGTTGGGGTTCACACTACACTACAATAATCCGTCTCTTCACTATGTGGTCAGCAGTGTTGGATGTGCTTGAAAATGTGAAAGAAGATGGTACTTGCAAGGAACAAAGATCTCAGGCTAAGGGTATGATGAATAAGATGCAAAACTTCGAGTTTGTATTCAATATGCATTTGTTGAGTAATATAATGGGAATTACAGATGCATTGTCACAGTCCTTACAACAAAAGGATCAAGATATTGTTAATGCTATGAGTTTAGTGGGAGTTGTGAAGCGTCGGTTGCAAGCTCTGAGAGAGATGGAATGAGATGTTTTTTGGAAGAAGCCAATACTTTTTGTGTGAATAATTATATCGATGTGCTCAATATGGATGATATTATGCCAACTCGCGGTCGTCCAAGTCGTGGAGGGCAAATAATTACTTATTTGCATCATTTTCGCGTGGAAGTGTTTTACCACGTTATTGATATGATCGCTCAGGAGATGGATCGTCGTTTCATAGAAGTAAGTACGAAGTTGCTTCTTTGCATATCATGTCTTGATCCAAGAAACTCGTTTTCAGCGTTTGATCATGCAAAGTTACTTCGTCTTGCTGAGTTTTATCCAAAAGATTTCTCAGCAGTTGATCGTATGATTCTTAGACATCAACTTCGCACCTACATTGATAATGTGAGAAATACTGATGTTTTTTCTGAACTTCAAGATATTGGAGCTCTTGCTATGAAGATGGTTGAGACAAGAAAACATACTCTATATCCATTGGTTTATCTCCTTATTGAGTTGACATTGGTCTTACCTGTTGCGACTACAACCGTTGAGAGAGTGTTCTCTGCGATGAAGATTATCAAGACTGAGTTGCGTAATAAGATGAGAGATGAATGGATGAATAATAGCATGGTAGTATACATTGAGAGGGAAATTTTTGAAACTATTGAGAACGAAGCTATTTTACAACGTTTTCAGAATATGCAGAACCGTAGGATTCAATTGCCACCTCACAGTCTCAGCAAATAGTATGGTACGTGTATTTAAATATTGTTAATATTTTTAGTCGTTAATTTTCAATATTTTAACTCTAAGATACATTTTGAATTACGTATAAAAAATTTGAGATGTCATTTCGCCTTAGGAGTTTGCCCCCCCTTCATTGGAGTCCTGGTTCCGCCTTTGCCTACAAGTCAACAGAAATGATTATATAGACACATTAATATTATACATAAACTATTTTAGGACGAAAAAATATCATAAATACCGTTTTGAGATTTCGAAATTTTACCAGAACTAATGGAAGAATTAAGCCAAACACCTTCTATCTTGAACATAAGACCAAGGTTGAAGCGTGTCTTTGAAAATCAAAGGAAATGGTGACCGACAGAAAAAGAAAAAGAAGGAAATGGTGACCGACAGCGCAGTGGCGTCGCCCGGGTTCGAACCGAAAAAAAATAAAAAAAAAATAAAGCGGCTTTGAACATCAAAGGAAATGGTGACCGACAGGAAAAATAAAAAAGGAAATGGTAACCTTCAGGCTTCAGTGTGTTAGACTGATGTGATAACCAACTACACCACGACACCAATGTTGAGGCTGAGCTAAGATCCTATATATTTATTATATATTACGTCTTAAACCAAGCTGATATCACCGTGGCACAAGATGGGTTGCTCAACAGGGAAAAAAGGAATGGAAAGAACCAACACTACTTGCTCTTACAACGGGCTATTAGTGAATTGCTAATTTCGTGTTCTAGAAAGGACAACCAAAACAAGCAAGACGAACATCCATGGTTGGTTTGTTCTTTTAAGTCCAATCTCTAGAACAAACCATGGACTCTAAAAAGTAGCATCAACGGAGGCCTATAAACACCAACTTACCCCACAACATAAAGAAAACGAAAACCTAAGGCCCATGGCCCAAGGCCCAACCTAACGGAGCCTGCCTTTATATCTGCGTTTTGAGAAAAAATGTAAGATTTTAGAAAAGTTGTGAATTTTTATGTTGAATAGTGTTTTATTGGTGTTTGTGTAAAGTGGAGAGAGAAATGATTTGATGTAATTTTTTGATAAAAAAGTATTGGAGTTATGTGAAAAAGTATAGAGAGAGAAAATTTATGTTGAATAAAAAATTAAAAAGTTGTTGGAGATTGTGTAAAATGTATTGGTTTTTATGTTTGAATTCTGAATATGTTCGGTGGTAGAATTGTGAATATACTTAGAATCCTGAAAAAATGGCGAAAACGAACATACCCTAATCTGAGGGTCTCTGTTACTATGTAGAAGTTTGGTGTGTTACTTCTTCTTTTCTTCTCCCCCAGGCCCAACCAAAATTCAAAGGCCTATAAGAAGTCCAGTCCCACCAGAAATAGTATTCCCTGGAGATCTTTTCTGATTCCGAAACACCCTGTTCTGTGTCAGCACGCAACTAAAATATTTCCAGGGGTATAACAACAAACAATCCGGGCAGAAATATAGGAACCCAACCACTCTCCACCAATCAAATCAGACCACACAAGACCTGCTTGCCGGCTGCTCGTTTCATGACCCATCGTTCTTCTCCATACACGTAACACGCGCGGCCTCCGCCTTCCAATAGTATTTGAACTTGTGTTTTAAAACCCACCTCGGGCTGAAACCGTAGCTGTTAATTGTTTGCTCTGTACTTTCCTCCCAAGTTTCTGGGAGAAGGGACGTTCCTGCTTTCTTGGTTGGTCTCTTCTCTCTTCACTCTCCAGCGCCACCCACCCAACCATGGCTTCCTCCTCCGTCAACAGATGGTTAAGGCCCGAGGTACGTAATTTTCTTGAAGTAGCAAACAAAAATAGGGAATTAAGGATTATGATATTACAATTTTCTTGAAGTAGAAAAGAAAAGAGCTACGTGTGTCGGTGTCTGATGTTATACGTTGAGAGATCTGGGTTGATTGGTTCATGTTCTCTTGCTTTGATGCATGTGCATGTTTATAGATAGATCAGCTGCAACAAAAAATGGAAGGATAACCCTTTTTCTTTTATATTTTCCTTGTCTTCTGTTTGGATTGGCTAGAAAGGGTAAATGGTTAAAAAATCTTTAGTACTTCTTGAGGCAGGGCGGCCGGCCTCCAAGTCCAAGCTATTGAAACAATCGATCTTACACGCGTACTGATTGGATGAAATTAGCAATAAATGATTTTTTTTTCTCTAAGCGAAAGCTATTAATGATTTGATTGGTCGGGCTTAATGGCAGGAGTTTACCATAAGAATTGTGTTAATTATTATGAAAATTAATCTGGGTTCTCATATAATAATTGATGGGTGTTTTATATTTATATATATTGACTCGAACCAGTACTCTTTTTCCCCATTGGCATAGGTGTATCCTCTCTTTGCGGCACTAGGAGTAGCTGTAGGCATTTGCGGCATGACTCTCTTTAGGAATATCACCAGCAACCCCGAAGTGAGGTATATATAAATAATAAATTGGTATTTTTTTCTGGTCTTGGAAGGTCGATCGTTTTGATTTTGCAATGGGGTTGGTTCTAAGGCAAAAAAGAAATAGTCTGACGAATTGGGTTTTCAATATGGTAACAGGGTAAACAAAGAGAAGAGAGCTGCAGGAGTGCTTGAGAACTTCGAAGAAGGGCGGAGATATGCAGAGCATGGCCTCCGGAAGTTTGTCCGCAACAAACCCCCTGAGATCATGCCGTCCATCAACAAGTTCTTCTCAGAATCAAACTGATCTCAAACGAATTCTGAGATTTTTTTTCTGGCTTGCAAGAAAGTTTGACTTGTAAAATATTGGCTTTGATTCTGTACTAAACTCTGAAGGCAAAAATTATTATGTGAGTGAAGCTATTGTGTGAGTGTGTGATTGGACGGATGAGATTAGAAGTTGAGAAATCTAACGGCTGACAAAATACCACGTCAATTAATGAATCCGACCCACGAACCCGACCTGGTTTCATTAATTGACGTGACATTTTGTCAGCTGTTAGATTTCTCAAATTCTAATCTCACCCGTCTACTTACACACTCACACAATAACCGGTCTCCTAAACTGAATGCGTTGGAGAGGATTATAAGACGTGTCTCGTAAAGCGAGGCATGGGACGTACAATTGTGTGTTCAGTTTGCCAAGTTTTAAGACTCGTGATGTTGGACGTTGAATAATATCGTCTATCCTTGTAAATTGAACATTGAATAATATCGTCTATCCTCTGGTCATACTACTTCGTTTCAATTCATTGCGTCCTAGTTGGAGTACTGCAAGGAAACACAGACATAGTAGAACCCTTACTGCAGAAGAAAAATGAAGAAACCTCCTCTCTTGATGAGGGTGCGCATTCACCGGTTCTGGAATTTGGAGCCAACATACCTAACCTTCCAGTGGCTAAACCCGATTTTTCAAATAAGTCGAGTTCAGAAACTTCAATTGTCTCATATTACTTTCCGCAGTCTGAAGCAGCAGAAAATGCTTGCTTGCTGACCACGGTTGCTTCAGAAAGTAATACTAGTGAACTGTTTACGGCCATGAATCCTGAATATGTTAAAAACTGTCAGGGGTGTTACTGTCAGTGTATACCATGGAACGGCATGAACATTCACCATCTGGATCTGAAGGAGGTTTTTTCGTTGTAATCTCTGCCCTCCTCAAGACAGTTCCGTATGGCAGTCACTCTGAGATGACCTCCTCAAGAATTCACTCACCAACTTTGAGAATGAAGAAGAACTATCCGCAAGCAACTTAGCTGGGGAGTCATACTCTACAACCTTACCTGTATTAAGCAAAATATCAACTCAAACTCAAAATAAAATTAAAATGAAATTGGCACTAGTTCCTGTTCGTGTCAGCATTATGCTTATAAGTTAAAAAACTTGTGTGGATTCTTTCAAATTTTCAAAATGGCAATCGGATTCTTAGCATACCTTCATCGAGGACTAGAACCAATTCATTGTCGATAACAGTGTTTATCCGATGAGCCACAGTAATTACAGTGCATTCCTTTGTCTCTTCTCTTATTGTTTCTTGAATTAAGTTGTCTGTTGCAGTATCAATAGAAGCAGTAGCCTCGTCCAACACCAGGATTCTTCTCTTCTTGAGGAGCACCCTGGCTAGGCAAACAAGCTGCCGCTGTCCAACGCTCCAATTTCCTCCATCTTCTGCAACTGCATTCCCCAAATTCCAAAAAGAAAAATCCATGCAAGAAAAGATGAGTGACCTCCTGAGAGGGAAAAATAAAGAAGGAGCTACTTTGCATCATTCAGTTGCTAGTTTCTGAACCTGGTGCATCAAGATGCCTCTGATCCTGTTTCACTATTTCCGCGAGATGACACTTTCTGAGAACCTGAGATATCAAGTTATGTTAGTTGAGAGAAAACAAAACAGAAAGTACAAAGAAAAAATACAGAGGAAGCTTCATATGATTTTTCCAAAAATAGTGTTTTCTAGTTCTAACCTCCCAAATTTCTTGATGCGAATGCTGTTGCAAAGGATCTAGATTACTTCTCACGGTCTCTTGAAATAATGTTGGGTCTTGTGGTATTATGGCCAGCCTAGACCTTAGATCCTGCAAACCAAATTTGCATATATCAACTCCGTCAATAAGGATCCGTCCTCCGGCAGGCTCCACCACCCTGAAGAGAGCTTGAATTAAAGTTGACTTTCCACTTCCTGTCCTGCCCACAACTCCAATTTTCGTCTTTCCTGGGAAGGTGCAGGTAATCCCTCTCAGAACCATTGGGAGAGAAGGACTATACTGAACATGAAGATTTTCAAGCTCTATTCTTCCATGTGTTGGCCATTCAGGATTTGGCCTACAATCTTCAATCACTAGAGGTGCTTCACTTGGTATCTTAGTAAATTGAAGAATTCTCTCAACTGATATCATTTTGTTCTCAACGTTACACAGATTCCATATCACCCATGCTTGAAGCACATTTAGGCTCAAACCATACGTAGCCGCTAGTCCTGCCAAGCCTGAGATGGAACAACTACTGCATCAGTTCGGCATTGATACTTAATGGAGAGAGTTATAGCCATATCATGATAAGTTGACTGTTTGCAAATAAAAGAAGACGGAGAAGGAGACGGAGACCGAAAAATCATTGGGTTTTTAGAATGCATATAGGCCGGTAATACTGAAGAGTTTCAATATTGATGAGGCATAAAGATTCTTTCCTTCTTTCTTTGAATTTATGTCGTTTCCAATTGTTGGAAAGACAGGAAAACTTACTGGGATCAACAGCTGACCTAGGGAGACCCACCAAGATTATCAGAACAAGGAAGAACACCAGGTTGAAGAGGAAGTTGATCCGAATGCACAGCCATTCCATCGTGGCAGAATTGTAGAAAGCTACCCGAGAATAGTCATCGACTAGGCTCAGAATTTTTGTCAAGAAGCGACCTTCCTGTTTGAAACAATGAATTGTTGCCGCACCATTGACCGACTCTGAAAAGTGATGGAGGATTGGAGCCTTACGAATGCCAACCATTCGGGCTAGTTCCCTCGCAGTGGTAATGTAATAAGCCTGCAGAAAAGTTGAAATAAACACCAAATTTTTATGCATTGTGCATAAAGCTTATGGTTTGTAGCATTATGTGTAGTGTGATGCTGCTGTGGCATTCTGTTCCTAAACATATAAGTTTAATCATAGTGAAGCTGTTAAAAGGCATAATAAAAATTTCAGCCTGGATTAGTTCTTGCCTGATAGCACACGGAGATAGCAAGAACGGCAAGGAAGAGAAGGAAGACTTGCCATGCCACGTGGGACATAAGGATGATGATACTTAATAGCTGAATAAGAGCAAATATCAATCCAGCTAATCTGTAGGGAATGTCTGTATCTACTGTGCTTTGATCCGTAGAAGACTGCAATGATTGAGAAGAAAAGGGAAGAGTTACTCCAGTGTGTTCATAATGACTTCAAACGAAACAAAATATTCTGAACTTCTGAAATAAACAGAAAACAGACCCTACTAAGGATTCGACTTGAAGGCGTGGCGTCAAAAAAGGAAATAGGTGCTCGGAAAACAGATACGTGCATTCCACAGAAGAGACGCTGAGAAGTCTCAACAGCAATAGTAGCCAGAAAAACTGCCCGTCCCAATATAAAGATTGAGCTTCCACCAGACATCAGAACAAATATCCCCATCAATTCCTTTCTGCCGACCCTGCCTTCTACTTCGGTTGCCCATGCAATCCAGTAATTGCTGCCCATCTGAAGTCCCTGAAAGAGAACTTGACAAAGAAGAATAACCGGAACTAGAGCTCCTTTATAAGCACAAGTGACAAAGGTTGAGTAAACACTCCATTTCACTCGACCAGTTTCTGTTTCTTCTTCTTGATTTCTCGGTATAAGTTTTCCATCTTCAATGGGCCCTACACAGTTTTCTTGTTCAACTTCTATCTGATTTATTGGACAGGGTCGACAGGTTAAGGAACTATCATGTTGCTGCGAGCTAACTTGGTTCAGAGATTTCCTATGAGCAACCAGTTGTTTAGCAAGTTCACCATTCGGATCTGCAATAAGATCTTTGTACTTTCCTGACTGCACTACCATTCCATCTTTCATCACCTAGCAAAATATGGAAATTAAGTACAAAATATGACTGCACTACACATAATGTTCTAGAGCTCTTAAGGTACATGGAGAAGAAAGAATTACACCAACTTACCAGAACAAGGTCTGCAGCATCTAGAAATTCCATTTGGTGGGTGGCATAGATGACAGTTTTTTCTGACAATAATTGCATGAGACACTTCTGCACAAATATTCCAAGTTCTATCAAGATACATGCAAGGGTGCATGACTATCAAACACATAAGTTGGACATGAAGGGAAAAAAAGTAACTCGCCTCGAACAAATAGGTTCCAGTATGTGCATCAACAGCACTGAAAGGGTCATCCAGGAAATAAACATCAGCATCACTATAGACAGCTCTGGCCAGTTGAATCCTCTGTTTCTGCCCTCCACTTAGGTTCATCCCCCTTTCTCCAACTACACTCAAATCTCCACCTAGCCACATCTTTATATCCTGGTTCAAAGCACAGGCTTCCAATACATCCGCATAGAAGGCCTTGTCCATTTCCTTGCCAAACAACACATTCTCCCTAATTGTACCGGTTTGGATCCAAGCACTCTGGGGCACATAGGCTTTTGATCCGTAGATCTTTGTTCCTGCCCCAGAAATCCTCCGAATTTCACCAAGTATGCTAGAGAGTAGGCTTGATTTTCCAGACCCAACAGGACCACAAACTGCAACCTTATAACCTTTCATGATATTCATCTTCTCCCTTATTTTAATTGTAGGCCTCTTTAATTTGTCCTCACCTATTTCCCAGGCATATTCTCCTGTCTCAATTTCGATTGCAATATTGAACCCTTTTGAAGTGGGCTCGTGTATAAGCATCCTTTGACTTTCATCTTTGATGAAATCTTGGATACGATCAACTGAGACCTTTGTTTGAGCAATCATGGAAATGAGCTCTGGAAGGTTGTAGATTGGTTCTTGTAGAATTCGGAAAGTGGCTAAAGCTGAGAGGACTGTACCTGCGGTTAACGGTGTGTTCATTAAAATGCATACACCAAAAGTGATAACCGAAACAAATGTCGGAGAAGCCCAAAAGAGAAAGGCCACGGCTGAACAGGTATAGAGGTATCTTTTCAGCCAGCTTCTCTCAGTTTCCCTAAGATGGAGGAGCTTCTTCAAGAATGTGGGTTCCCAAGAATGCAGTTTCAAAACTCTCATGTTCTTCAAAGTCTCTGAAGTCACTTTGATTCTTGTATCCTTAGCTTCCATGATTTTTGAGTGAAGTCTTTCTTGAATATTTGCCAAAGGTGTGTTGCATATCATCACCAAAATTGTGGCAAAAAGCGCAGCAATGGACGGGGCAGCACCAAGATTCCTGTAAAGTATAAGCAGGGCCAGAATGACCTGGACTGGAAGCAACCAAATTCCGTGAATGTACCAGCAGAAGTCTCCTACTCTTTCGGCATCCACATTGATCAAATTGATGATTTTACCATTGCTTAAACCACCATACTGAATTGACAGGGATTTCTTGTAGATTAGTACCATTAGAGCTGCCCGTACTCGTATACCAATGCGCTGAGCACCGAAATACCATTGTCTTTGAGTCAGTGACTCCATTATCTTTGCCAAGAAGAAAAAGAATGCTAGAATCAGCCCATAGAGGTTGCTTGAATCATCATCTTTCCCCAACAAGAAATTCACAAAGTTTGTGATCAGGAAAGGACCCATATAGGACGCAATTGTGTTAACTCCTACCAAAAAGAAAATGAACAAAACGATGTAAAATCTGTGGAACAGAAACTAAATAAGATAGCAGAAAAAAGTGGTACCTGCAAAAGCAGCATTTATGACCAAGGGTTCCCGTATGGCAAGGGCTATGGCTTTTGGCACCGAAGAAGCTTCATATTTATGTTTCCTAAGCGATTCTTCCAACAACAAGAAAGCATTTTCTGCTGTCTCAGATGGAGGAACTGAGGGAATATCAGACAATTCAAGTTTCTGAATTCTCCCTCTCTTAAAAATCGGGTTTAGCCACTGGAAGGTAAGTTTGCTCCAAATTCCAGCACGGGTGAATGCATCATCATCAAGAGAGGGTCTTTCATTTTCCTTTAGTATTAAAGGTTCTGCTATTTCATTCTGTTTCCTAGTTTTAAAACTAGAAGGCAAAGCATTGAAACAAAGCAGTATCACCAAAGGAAAGGAAGCAGAATCAACTACGTTAGGCTCTGGAAAAGGATTTGGAAAGTCCATGTATTTGAAATGGAAAGAGAGAGAAAGTGCGCCTAAGATGCAGGAAAAGACCCACCAAAGAATAAGGACTATTGGCCACCTTCTGTCTTCTCTAAGAGTTCTGTTCCTTGAAAGAACTGTAACTAAAGTTGCTAAAACCCAAGTGACGACTAAGAAGACAGATTTACGAGTAATAGTCCTACGATTCCAGAATTCATACAGACCAAAACCAAGGTACAAACAGGAGATTATGACATTAGAAAGAACAGTGATCGTAGTAAAAGCTCTGTAGCGTCTCATTGGTGCGCGTGTCAAATTTATATCACCGCCATGATCTCCCGCTTGTCTCCGAACGTTTAGCAAAAACCATGTCAGAAACGCAATGACAAATGCTACATTGACACTCTCCACGGAGATATCCACGATGACTGACTCCATATTCTAAGAGAGCCCCGAGCCCGAGGTAAAAAAATGAACACAAAACGATGAATTTTCCGAGGCGAAGAACTAAAAACAAAGAGAGAGGCTGCAACCAATAAGACCCGCACAGCACCTCTACATCAATGCCATGCCTTACTGAAAAAAGCAGAGACACCCCAATTCAGAAAGTGAGTAAGGATTGGAGAAACAACAGAATCGCAATTGAAATACAAAAACAAAAAACAAAAACTGGAAGAGGGTGAAATGATTAAAACACAAAGTAGGGTCGGTTAATTGGAGAAAACCTGTAAAGATACGAGGGAGGAGGGACGCACGTGGCTCTTTATGGGGGTGGTGACAAAGAGGTGCAAGAACTTTAAGACATCGTGGGTCCGTGGGATTCTTATAAATACTCGGAAAACTCTTATCTCCGTCTCCAGAGTCTCTGTCAGCCTACCTCTATCCCTTTCATGGAATTTATGAAAAAGTTGATATTGATAAAAGTCTAAAGAAATAACAGAATCTTAACAGTCTCTGCGTATCCTAATTTTCTTGACGATTACTTGTCTACCCGGACTCAACCTATCAATTCTTTTGCAGAGTAAGAATGTCTTCATATGTCCTCATTCTGGCGTTATACATACATGATACAACTCGTGCCTTTGGTTTGGGTTTCCAGAGGAAAATTACACGTGATACTGACACTATGTTGGATTCGCATGCGTACCACAAGTATCAGCTTGGGCCTAACCTCATGTAGCAAACAGATAAATGAGGAATCAGAAAGCAAAAAAAAAGGTTCGAAAATGAAAACCGGCCCGTGATTCTGTACCCTATTGGTACAGGCAGAATAAAACAGAATATCCTTGGATTAATTTTGATTACATGGATGGGGGAAAGAAAAATCATGGCCGTTGGTCAGGCCATGTGGCGACCATAGAGTGTTAAAGCCAAGATTTGGTGCAGATTTCTCTAGCTCTAGGGGCGTGTGGCTAAGAAGCTAGTTGGCCCAGTGGCACTGTCTAATTTCCTTCGTCTAGGAACGTGGTGGCTTGGGGTTGGGCGTGTGGAGGTAAAAGCTATGCAGCTGTAAAAGTGTGCATATCTTGTGGGAGTAATTATAAGGTGTCCAACAGAATAATGTGGGGAGCTCTAAAAATGGGAATTATTTCTTGAAAATCTTCGATATAAAGAAGGAAAAGAAAAAAGAGAAAAGGGTCTGTATTTACAAGTGCTCTGTATACGAAATTTATGGATTTCTCATTTCAGAATCTGCTTTATATAGAATTATTTTTAAAATTGGGTTTAAGTGTTTTAATATTCAGTGTAGAAGAAGAAAGAAATGATTAGAGGAAACATTTGTCTCTCTTTTTGCATCCTATTTCGCACTATCATGACCAATAATAGTCTTGTGATCTAATCTTGGCAATTATTGTTGTTTAGACTCATGACAGAAATCCAACCCATTTTGCCTCTTCCTTTTTTGTCCCATAATTGGTAGGAATCCTTACCCATTTTTGCCTCCCTGCACTTTGAGAGAACAAATTATCTTATTACTTATCCCACTTTCTTCTACTGTTCTGCACTAAAATTTGGCTGCCTCTAACATGAGGTCGGTTTGAGCTTAGATAAGTTTCAACTTTTTTGAGTCAGAACATGTGATAATGGATAGAAAACTTTATAATATCCCTGAAAGCAACCATCTCCACTGTAATTATAATAAACAACTTCTTTCTTTTGCATAAACAATATATATAATAAAATGCATTTCTTTATGCTAAAAAATTAAGCAAGTAAGAAAGTGTTCATCCAAATTTTAATCAATAATTCATCTCAAACCCAAACAGTTTTCAATTAGAATTCAATCAATTGCACCGTATAATTTGAAAAATTATAAATATAATGGATGAATCTTATATTATTTAATATTGTCTGTATAAAATTTCGGACTGTAAGATCTACATATTGTGTGTCACTCTCTAAATTGTACTGTGCAATTCGAGCCATAATTTGCGGATAATTATAATCCGTATATAATTATCTAACTTTGATTAGTTCTTAATATGCGGCCAAATATGAATGTTATAAAAACCGAGTCCGAATTTTTATACATAATAAGTTTGTAGTTATGACTTGATTAATTAGGCAGACAATAATTGTGAAATTAGGTGTACCATCTTTGTTGTTTGTCTCTACGCCGGCTCGATGGTTTTGGCGTTTCCTGGAGTGGGATTGTTGTCCCTTTTGGTCTTGAAATGAAATGGCAAGTGACTTTAGCATTGCTCTCTTTATGTGCATTTATGGACCCTAGTTCAGCCCCCTTGCCTTTTACACAAAATGATTTATTTATGAACAACAAATGGCATCGGACCTTGTAATTAGTTTAATCTTTGGGTCGAAGATTCTCTCTGCTCCTGATTAATTATCTTATGTAAAGAGAGTGAGGGAGTAAAAATATATTTCTTTTTGAAGTTATATATATATATACTTTTAGTTTCTTATGAAACGATGTCACATGGCCTATTAAAA
Organism: Myrica gale; assembly: GCA_963930655.1. Lineage (NCBI taxonomy): Eukaryota > Viridiplantae > Streptophyta > Magnoliopsida > Fagales > Myricaceae > Myrica > Myrica gale. Next base: position 5,107,475 of record OZ005606.1, on the reverse strand, counting down.
CCATTGTCCGAAACAGTTTCCATATCATGAGATAAACACCGTGTAAGATTAGTGACGCAGCTATGGAAACGTAGCAGCTAGATATTAATATGAAAGTAAAGGGCATTCAACCTCATATCAATATTTTTGAAATAGGGGAATGCTGGGCATCCCGCTCCCACGTCCCGCCAGCATCCCACTGGTTGACGTGGAGGTGGGGTCTAACAATTTCTCTATGAAATGTTGGGCCCCACGCTGAGCTCCACCTCCACGTCAGCCAGCGGGATGCTGCGGGACGTGGATGGGATGCCCATCATTTTTCTTTGAAATATTATTCTACTTTTTAAAGTTGGCATGCGGCCCTGTGGTCCAACTTTTTGACATTTCAAAGCCCTTATCCTACTCAAATCTTTTTGTCCAGATTCTTTAGCGGTGTGGAAAAGTTGGTGTACAAGGAGGAATGATTAGGAAGACATTTCTCTAATCTTTTTGCTTTCTCCTGGGCACTATCATGAACAGTCTTGTGGGTGTCATACACCGTGCCTATTGAAATTGATTATTCATATAAGAACAGCAGATTAGTATCGCATCAAATTTATTCTAATATTTTGCATTTTTATTTGGTTCTAATATTTGTCAACTATGATTTTCTAAACTTTGGCAGAAACCCAATCCTTTTTGTCTCTACATTAATTAAATCGGATCAGGATCTTCTATAATTTCTTGCGCAAATTGTATCATGTAATTGAAAGATCTCCATTATAAATCTCATTATGCCCTAAATATTAACTTCTTGCGGTTGAACAAAAGCCATTCTCCTTCTTCCCATTAACTTCCAATTTTTTCAAGGGATTGGACGAAATGACAGGTTTGATATGAGGTGGGCATGTTTTTCAAGTGATCCAAAACCACATGGCATATAGAAAAACATTATCTGAAAGGACAGGTTTGATATGAAATAAAGCATGCACCTGCCTCAGATCAATTTTGATATTTTTGAAAGTCTGGCATGCGGCCAAGTTGCCAATTTTTAAGATTTTACGACTGTTGTGTTTCTCATTAATGTTTTTGTCCAGAAGGTATTGGATCAAACGATGTATATAGAATACCAACCAAGGTACGAGGAAAAGGACAAACTAAACTGTGGGTGGTTGTAATTTACACATAGTGCCATGTTGGGATTACAAATTTAACATTAACAAAAAAAAGAAACAAGATTTTAAGATGCTGTTTCACTTTGGATAGTGCAAGTAAAACTTTAAAAGAAATAAAGACACCAATGAGATGGACCCAAAATGAATACAGAAATGTTGAAACCAATGGACACATGGTGTCTGACATCTCTGTGGGGGTTGAAAAAGAAAGAACTTTCATCAGTGGCCTCAAAAGCTTCTTTCTGAGGTGGAGAGGACCACGCACCTGCCTCACCCAGCATCTCCCAGTCTTTTGAGACAAACGAGTCGCGCCCCCACATACCATTTATTATGGAAATTAAAAAGCTCGGACCTCTTCCGAGACCCTCGGCTACTCTTGCTATATGTCATAATTAAAGATTTCTTAATCCATAAATTTGTCCATTGATAGTGTTTTCTTTGAAAAATCACTGGAATAGTTCCCATTCAATGCATTCATATTTTTTTTAGAGACGATTGAAAATGATAGTGAGGCAATTGACTGAGGCTCCATAATTATATTTGAAAATCCATTGTCTCAAAAATAAGGTTTTTTTAGGATAAATGTAAAATTGGTCCATGTGCTATACGCAAAAATTGATTTAGTCTCCGTGGTATAAAAATCATAAATTTAGTCCCTGTGATTCTATTTTCGTTTGTCATTGGTCTTCCATTAGAGACTGATTTTATCACTTTCTGAAATTACAGGGACTAAATTTATAATTTTTCATATTATAAGGACTAAATCGATTTTTACTTATAGTACAGAAAATGATTTTATATTTTTTTTTTTTTGTTGCTTTTTGAGAAGAAACAAAAATATTTAGTGCAGGGCGTTAGATTTAAAAAAGGGCATACTATTTCGCAACTTGTAGCAGAAGAGGGTCTGTTTACCAGCATGCTTTGTAGTTTGGTTCATTGGGCCCGACCCATATCATTTTGGGCCAAAGTGAAGAATTTGAAGTGGGCTACATTACTGTTTCATGCACCGATCCAAACCCAACAGAGATAAGTTACCACTGTTGCTTTGAGGTCAGGCAACAGCAACGTCGACTCGGTAAGCAGGCTTCGGCTCATTTGGCATTGTGGCCCAATCAAACACACTATTGAGCCCAGTTCTACTCTTTTGGGCCCGAAGAAAAAAGGCCCAAGTAACCATGAGTTAATGACTTATGAGAAGGTTGACTTGTCCTAAGCCCAGTTCTAACTTCAAAAAAAAAAAAGTTTCTCTAGGCAAAACCATTTTTATAGTATTGATTAAACACGTAATGGATGCGTATTGTATAAGGGTGGTGTTTGTTTGTAGAAATTTTTGGGTGGTGAAAATTTTGGGTATTGAGTTTGCTGAAAAATGAAGATATTTTATAGGAGTTAATAAAAAAGTGAAGAAAGAGAAGATTTGAATGAATATTATAGTGAAAAAGAATTAGTTGATGAAGAAATAAATATTATTTTATAATTTTTTAATATAAACCCAAAATGTTGGCATGTTAATTTTTCGGCAAACAAACGCCCGAAGATAACTTTCCAGCCAGAGTTTTTCAGATTAAAGTGGACATTTTTAAGATAAATAATACCTTACATATCTTAATTTATGATCGTATTCTTTTTTAAAAACAAAATTAGAAATTAGTTATTAAAACAAAATTCTTTGAAATGAATAACAAAAGAATTAAATATCGGACTCCGATTTAGGGCTTTTCGTTTGAATTCTCACAATACAAAAATCATACAACCAAACATTATTTTTAATCTCACATAAAAATAACTACAACACAATAAAGTTAACATCACTTAAAAATTCTCAAAACACAAAAAATTCTCACAACACTCCTAATGGAACACCCTATTAGAAATAAATCCATTCTGTCAACAAATAAAATAAAAAATCGTAAATTTTTTTTTTTTTTTTTTCTGAATCTACCGATCTGAAAGACAACTTTGCAGTTCTGCTTTTTCTGAGGGATGGTGCTCCACTGCCACGTAATCCTACAGGCGGCTTTTCTTACCATACCCACGGGGCCACGTGTGGTTGTGTGGGCATATCCAATCCAACACATATAAAGGGAAAGCCGGCCCCACTTTCTTACCGTTAAAGGCGCAATTGAAAACTTTACCGTTGCCCTCGAGACTGAACCCAAAACATAACTAGCCGTTGCGCCGATTTTTCCTTCCTTCCTCCTCAAAACCTAATATACGTTTCTTCAGTTTCTTCTTTATCCCACGAGTATATCCCTAATCTTTTGCAATCTTTTCGAACTCACACTTTCAGAGAAGTCCCAACTGATTTTTGACATTTCTAAACAAAGCCCTCCGATTTGATCTAAGAATTTGTAAAACTCTCACCCATTTTTTGTGAATTGAACACAACACCCGTCCTCGTTATCCTAAAGATAGGACTTCTCCCCTATACCTCCAGTCCGAATTCCGTAAGCTGTTCGATTATTGTTTATAGATCTTGAGAAGGTGTTTATAGATTTTTGTTTATAGTCCGAATTCCCAGCCCAGCAGCCCACCGCAGCCCAGCACTCCACCACTGCCCAGCTCTTCCCCGACCCCCACCGGCCACCAGAAGGAACCCCACTGACGCAACAGTCAGCACAGATCTGATCATCAGATCTCATCTCCAGTCTCCTCTCCGGTGCATATAGGTAATAGTTTTACTCCTCTATCAATTATCATATTAATCTGAACGTTTTTTCTTTTGAGGTTTTTCTAAGAGCATTTGGATCCAGATCTGGATTTGCTTCTTTATGGAACTTGAGGTGTCCTCAATCTTTGTTGTATCTTTGTTGTTTGAGAGTCAAGTGGTTGTGTCACTTGTGTGAGTAACTGAACGTCCTTCTATGCTTGCATTGTTACTGCGACTACTCATATAAAATGGTTTAACTTGTTTCGTTCTGTGTTTGATGTTTACTGGTTTGGAGTCAGTAAAATGGTCTTTACGAGTTGTCTGTCTGGTAATAAAAGGAGAAGAAGGCATTGGGCAGGCTTTCTGAGCCGTTCAGGTGCCCAATCTTTTGCCCTTGTTGCTTTTTCGTTTCGTTTCTGTTGTCCAGTCTCATTAGAGTTTGCTGTCGGTTTGACCTGAAGATGATGAATGGCTGAATGCTTTTATTGTTTTAAATGCAAGTCTGTTTGTTTCTCTTTAGTTTTGTGCACTTTGGGTGCCTCTCTGTGTAGTGTTGTAGAAGATTCCCGCTTTTTAGTTAAGGCTCTAAAACTTTTCAAAGGTTTTTCTGCAACTTAATCATCATCCTACCTATAGTAATTTCTTCCTCCTTTTTACAAGTAAATAATCATTGGAACTTTAAGAATGGTCTTCTCCTTTTGTGCAGAATAGTTAAAACACCCTATATTTCAATTGTGAATTATGAAATAGCAAATTCCTTTTCAGCCGTACCTTTAGTGATTCAATCTTCTTGAATTGACCATTTTTAAGTTTTTAAATAAATTCGCATTTTTAAGTTTTAACATAAATTTACATCTTTAAGTCTTTAAATTAATTCACATCTTTAAATTAATGAGCAAACTATAGTAGATGTTAAATGAATTCACATTTTTAAATTAATGAGCAAACTATTGTAAATGTTAAATGAATTCACATTTTTAAATTAATGAGCAAACTATGGTAGATGTTAAATGAATTCACATTTTTAAAATTTTAAATAAATTCACATATTTAAGTCTTTAAATGAATTAATATCTTTAAATTAATGAGAAAATTATAGTTGCCTAGTAGGTGTTAAAACTTAAATGAATTCATATTTTTTTTTATCTTTAAAAAAATGTGTGTTGATGAAAATATAAAAAAAAATTGAAACCGGTCCGGACCATTTAAGTGGTCCGGACCGGACCGCATTTACTAAAACCGGACCGGAAATGTGGTCCGGACCGGAAATGCGGTCCGGACCGGAAATGCGGTCCGGACCGGAAATGCGGTCCGAAAACCGGACCGCATTTCCGGTTTTCACCCTTAATGCGTATTGCATAAGGGTGGTGTTTTTTTGTAGAAATTTTTGGGTGGTGAAAATTTTGGGTATTGAGTTTGCTGAAAAGTGAAGATATTTTACAGGAGTTAATAAAAAAATGAAAAAAATAGAAGATTTGAATGAATATTATAGTGAAAAAGAATTAGTTGATGAAGAAATAAATATTATTTTTTAATTTTTTAATATAAACCCGAAATGTTGGCATGTTAATTTTTCGGCAAACAAACGTCTCGAAGATAACTTTCCAGCCAGAGTTTTTCAGATTAAAGTGGACATTTTATAAATAAATAATACCTTAAATATCTTAATTTATGATCGTATTCTTTTTTAAAAAAAATTAGAAATTAGTTATTAAAACAAAATTCTTTAAAATGAATAACAAAAGAATTAAATATCGGACTCCTATTTAGGGTTTTTTCGTTTGAATTCTCACAATACAAAAATCATACAACCAAACATCATTTTTAATCTCACATAAAAATAACTACAACACGCATACCAATAAATTTAACATCACTTAAAAATTCTCAAAACACAAAAAATTCTCACAACACTCCTAACGGAAGACTCTATTAGAAATAAATCCATTCTGTCAACAAATAAAATAAAAAATCGTACAATTTTTTTTTTTTTTTTCTGAATCTACTGATCTGAAAGACAACTTTGCAGTTCTGCTTTTTCTGAGGGATGGTGCTCCACTGCCACGTAATCCTACAGGCGGCTTTTCTTACCATACCCACGGGGCCACGTGTGGTTGTGTGGGCATATCCAATCCAACACATATAAAGGGAAAGCCGGCCCCACTTTCTTACCGTTAAAGGCGCAATTGAAAACTTTACCGTTGCCCTCGAGACTGAACCCAAAACATAACTAGCCGTTGCGCCGATTTTTCCTTCCTTCCTCCTCAAAACCTAATATACGTTTCTTCAGTCTCTTCTTTATCCCACGAGTATATCCCTAATCTTTTGCAATCTTTTCGAACTCACACTTTCAGAGAAGTCCCAACTGATTTTTGACATTTCTAAACAAAGCCCTCCGATTTGATCTAAGAATTTGTAAAACTCTCACCCATTTTTTGTGAATTGAACACAACACCCGTCCTCGTTATCCTAAAGATAGGACTTTTCCCCTATACCTCCAGTCCGAATTCCGTACGTAAGCTGTTCGATTTTTGTTTATAGATCTTGAGAAGGTGCTTATGGCTTCAAGAACAGTCGCGAAAGATATTATCACCCTTCGTGGTTCAGCGGCAATCGTCAGCGAGTTTTTTGGTATGTTGCTGTACCTGATTGACCAGTTAGACGCCCCCCTCCCTCCACTTTTCTTTTCCTTTTAATTTTAGTTCAAATTTTCTTTGTTGGGGTTTGGCGGTTTTCTAGAAATCTCGGCTGATCTTTGTATTTCTTTGCAATCTTTTTTCAGGGTATGCTGCAAATAGGTAACAACATTGGATCTTAGTTTTTCTCTTTCTTTCTTTTTCTTTTTGGCCTTTTTGAGTCTTTTGAAAGGCACATTGATGATTTCGAAATTAATATTGATCGAAAAATGTTTAGTATTCTCTACAACCGCGGAGTCTATGCGGAAGAAAGTTTTGGGAAGGTGAAAAAGTATGGACTCCCAATGTTACTTACTCAGGACGAGGGTGTCAAATCCTTCATTGCCAACTTAACCGCTCAGCTTTCTGGTAAGTTCTGCTCTTTAGGCTAAGCATTTTGTTGTTCTGTTTGGATACTTTGGAAAATGTACGACCGGCGACCTGCAACTGTTTCAGGGCTATTCTGAAAAAAAATCAAAGAATTCATTGGAGTGGAATCTGTTTGTCGGTATTATATGTTCTGCATTATCTGGACTACTGAGTCCCGCGCAAAACTCAACACCTGAAAAAAAAAAGTGTGAAATTTCTTTCCTAGAATCAAGACACGAGAATGTAAAATTTCATTAGCTACTAAACAATTATTTGTAGTTTGCTTCTCTTCCAAATATGTGAGCATCCATACTGTGGATTTGAACGATGTTGATGACTGAAGTTTTGGTTTTCTTATAAAGAATGGCTGGAAGCAGGGCAGTTACAGAGGATTGTTCTTGTAATAATGAGTAAGGCTACGAATGAGGTCCTAGAAAGGTGGAACTTTAGCATTGAGACGGATAGCGAGGTTGTTGAGCAGAGGTAATTTAACCAAAGCTCGATGTTAACCAAAGCTCGATGTTGAGTTCTTGTTATGCCTTATAAAGAATTCACTGATTGTTCTGGTTACTATATGTTAGATTCCATTGTTTCTATTTGTCGTGGTTTCAGTGTCTCAAGGGAGAAAAGTGATAAAGAAATCATGAGAGAGATACAAGCCATCATGCGACAGATTGCTTCGAGCATTACCTACCTGCCATGCCTCGACGAACCCTGTAAAAGACCTATACAATAAGCCTATACAATCTCTATTATGCTTGATGATTATGATACTTAAAATCCCTTTGTTTGCCTACTTTGTTGTAGGTGTCTTTGATGTGTTGGCATACACTGATAAAGAAGTTGCTGTCCCATTCACCTGGATTGAGAGTGACCCCAAACTTATAGACAATCCTCAAATGGTCAAATTGCATTCTTTTGATACAAAGGTGAGAGTCATCCATGGCAGTTTCCATCTGATCAAAATTACATTCCCTGGTTGACTATTGGTAGTAACACGTCTTCTGGGTTATGCAGATTCACAAGGTTGACACTTTGGTTTCGTACAAGAATGATGAATGGGACGAGCAGTAGGGGGAGCGATCTGTGATTCTGTTGACGTCTAGTTGTTCTTTCTTGCTTGAGTGGACGTGAATCTTTTATTCACATTTCCTAGAACTTCCATGCCTGTCTTGCTTCCTTCTGGCTAGCTCGTTACATCATTGATGGAAAAAAAAGGCACATCCACTTTGGATTCCATTTAATCGTTTTGTTGTGGAGCTTGAGCTGTGTTTGTTATGAGATCAAATCACGAATAGAAAATTGGCTTCACTTCACTTACCTTCATAGTCACAACACCACTGATATAAACCAAAGTGCTGAGTAGAAACGTGAACAAAATGACTCGATTTGATTCGAATTGTTACCTTCATAGTCTCACTTCCCTTTTTTCCCCTTTTAGTTTCTTACAACTGATAGCGTCTACTGAAGAACTTGGAATTACCCTGCTGTTATTGAAAATACGTATTTACAGAAATGAGATGTTTGGGCTACAATGGGCTTTCCCATGTCCTACCATAAAACATGATATACACAATTTCAAAAGTCCTGATCAGTGTGGCGTGGCGCTTGTATCACAAGAAGCACAATTTCAAAAGTCCCCCCACTGCGTTTAAGCAAATAAAGTGGGGAACAACATTCAGAGTAAGTTATACACAACTGAGCATTGCATCAGTATGGAAACATATTTCCATACTAATGATGTCCCTCCAAGCTGATGATGAACCTGTCTTCAACTCATGCCGCGGTATATTGCACCAGGTCGAAGATCATCCATATTCTCAATTGTTCTATACCCATCAAACTCCCTAAGACATGACCAGCCCCTCTGGGATAGAAAGTTACGGTAATCCTCTTCGGTGTAAAAGACCTTCTCTTCAGTATGCACTGGTATGTGATCGGACTCGTCATAAAGACACACTTTTATAGCCAATCCTGCAATTAGGAGTTCAACATTGCTGCTTAGCCCCAGGCAGAAAAATTTCATATAAGCACTACGCTTTTCAAAAGGTGAAAACAAAGACAAACTGTGATAATTACTCCCATCAATTAAAGCTGCTTAGTCAGCTTTTTCTTAGAGCAATATTCAAGATCATATGGTATTTTTGTGAAAACCAGATACGGATCATCGTACCTTCATCAAGATGAAGCATGTAATTCCCCAAAGGCATATCCCGGTCGAGACTTCGGACTATCTGGTCCTCATCCTCCAACCAAAATGCCCGTTTGGTTCTTAGCCCAAAAGCACATCTAATTGCCTCCTTGATGGCATCTGCAGTGCCATCGATACCAATCCTCCTAGTGTAGTCCCCCCACTTGACTGATATGACCCTTCCACAATATGACTGACTCTCCCCACCTGCCAGATAAGTTAATAGAGAACAACAAGTTAACGTAAAGAAACTATTAGATTCTTATTTGAGGCACAGAATCCCGAGTATTCTTACTCACTTGGGCTTGTCAAACACAGTAGTAATCATTCATGGAGCAAGTCTAAGTGAACAAAATAGTAATCATCCATGGAGCAAGGTTGAAAATAAGTTACAAATAAAGATGTCTATTAAGCAAATTTCACACTGAAGACAATTTGACAACAAAATTACCATTTCCCGGGGTCTCTCTCCAATTCCAAGGAGGAACTCCACTTGCTGCAACTGCATCAGCTGTAGTAATGGCAAGAGGATGTCCATCATGATCCAAACGTCTCTCAAGATTAAGTGTTGGCCTGCCAGTAGCTGCACATGTGCAATTGATTTGATTCAAATTCTGCCCGTCTCAGCTTGTATGATCAACACACAATATACATGGGGGAGTTATCAAGAGAAGAAGTGAAAATCTGGAAAAGTCAGTAGTGTCCTCTCTTTGGACCTTAATGGACTGTTTTTCCAGGCACAACTGGGAGAAAATTCCGAGCTAGATGATTTTTTATGGTAGTGGCGCTGTGCCACATTCCATCTATCATGATAGTTTGAAATCAATTCAACCATGTGGACAAGCATGTAAATGCAACATTAATGGTGTTCAATTCTTTATCTACTCTTTTCTGCACAACTCAACAGGCAATAAATGAAAATCCAACAGAAGAGATCCTACCCTAGGCACAAGCCACCAAAGCAAAAGCATAAAAATAAAATAAAAAAATCAAAGAAAAAAAAACATAGAATTATTTCAGATGGTTATAATCAAATTTGTGCATACCTTCCACAGGTCCAAAAGAAATGCCGGCATCCTCAAGACCTGTATGAGCACAAAATGAGTTGAATAGTTTCACCTTGTCCACATCAAACTTGTAATGATAGAAGCATGTCATATCACACAATCAAAATATTATATGCTACCTATCACATTACTTCTCTGCATCCCAAATGGAGGGGAATTGCAAATGCGACATATTTTAATGAAATCAATTACTGCAAGATTCTTCCTGTAATGCCCTTAGGTAGACCAAGAAGTACGGTACAAACTTGAAAACATGTGGGTTCAAATTTAACGGTATTACAGAAAGTGAAAGGAATAACTACTTCAGCTTTAGAAAGTCCCAATATGCACACAATGCTCCTAATAAGGAGAAGAATTCATGACGGTACCATTGCATGAGTAGAGAAGAAACATCCTCAAAGACGAAGAAAAACCGAGCAAGAAGCCTTAATTTTTTTTTCAAAAATACAAGGGTCCATGGCAGTTAATCAGGCCCAACTTACTCAATAGCATGGGTTTTATTTCAGCAATAGGTTACTCAGAAACTCAACGTTCGTCGGGTTTGGTTCAGTTCAATAAAGAGTTTTGTGTACTAGCCACTAGGTATTTAGGACCTTTCAACACTAAGCTTTTCAATACTGTAACCCACCAAATAAACCCTTGAAACAACCTCAAAAATATCAAATTGTGTTGCCGCCAGAAACATTCCTGCAAACATGTAAGAAAACTAATCCTTTATACAGACCTATCAGGGTTTAAGGACCAAAAGAAGCTAAGCAAGCAAATCAAGTAATCTAGGACAGACTCTCTAAAAACATGCTGCAGAGATTGGTCTTGAATATTCTATTGGTTAGCAATCTCCCATGTATAGAGCAGGGAGGGTGTGAGAACAGCAGAGCACATCATACAAGCAGAGGGAATATAAAGAAAGTGTAACGGCATCAGTAGAACGACTTAGCAATTGAACTGAAGAGTAAAATGAAGGGGTTTAGACATCCCAAACACAAAAACGACGGCTACAGATTATGTATAAGCCATTATGAAAATTTTCCAACCTGGACACTCTTTATCCGCTACCCTAATGTTTGACTGTACTTCTGACCCCGACGAGTCAGAATTTTCCGTTTCCAGCATCTGACCTGACAATATTCAGCAGACAAACTTTGCTAGCTGTAAAGCTGGCTTCCATTGAAGCCGACTGCTTTGTCAATAAGGTACCATGGAATCTGCATCTAATGTTAGTTCCTTGCTTGAGCAACCTTTTGCTTCCTCTTTCTAACTCTAGTTATCTAGTTACCTGACCTTCTTCTTGAAGACAAGACTAGCAGAACCGGTTGCCTGAAGCTCTAGTTGGGCTGATGAAAAGAGGAAGCTGGAAATAATGTAGTTATCATTTTCTCCTTGACACCCGCCTGGCCCTCTCTCCCATTCAGAAGTTTGTAGAAAGGCTCACGTTTTGTGCCTTGCTTCACTCATGTTTTTCTGGCTCTATAAAGCAAAACCCCCTAGGTTGTGAAACTTTCCACTCTTCCTAAGCTGTCTTGCCGTAACTGAAATACCTTCCTGTATCTGGCTTTGCCACTGATGCCTCTGGGACAAGCGTGAGTCACACCTGGACAGTGACACGACCTGAAGACCAGGTGGGCAGGTGGCAGACTGAAAGCCAGAGAACATGGGGAAATAGCCAGAGAAATATAAATTTTGATAGAAGTGGTTGACAGTACGATCATGATAATTGAAGTGAATACACATGGCTAACAGCATACCATTGAGGGAAGAGAGATAAATCTTCTGCAGGAAACGTGGCTGTGATAGGAATCAAGAGGGTCTTACATCTTTCGACGTATGTTTTCCCATCCTCTGATGATTTCTATGACAGCTGAAAAAGCTTTAAAAGAAATAAAAAGGAAGTTTTCAATCATTAGTGGTATTACGAAATGACAACCGGTATACCTTTTCTACACCTGGAACAATGCATTAACAAAAGAAGCTAACAATGTATTAAATAACATCAAGCATGGATTTAAATGCGGCCGTGCATCACTAAAGGAAATAAATGGCTGAGCTATATCTTTCTTATGAACTCCAGCTGTACAATTGTACTGACAAGAGGAATCTAACACAGAAAACAATCCTCCTATGAGAATCATTATCTGCCACAAGCAGAAGAGTCAAAGATTTTCCAAGTAGGAGATAGAGAAAATTCTCAGTAAGCCGTATGTTGATACACTCACTATAACTTTAATGGCTGGACACTTGAACCCCTTGAGTCTCAAGACAAGCTGTTTCAGCGTGCAAGCTACAACTGCCCTTAAAAAGAGAAAAAGGTTTTCAATACATTATACCTATAAACAGATACAAAGATCCATTCCTGTGCATGTGATATCCATCTAACACACATTTCAAATATATGTATTATTTTCCCAATATATAAACAAATCTTGGGTGGAAATCATATTTCTGTTGGCCTTATTTCAACTTTATACCTGGAATGCATTGGAAGAAGGAAAAAAAACCTTTCGACACTCGAGCCAACACAGATTGCAAATTGACTATCGGGTTGGGACTGATGGTTGGACCGGAACAGCAGTAGATGTGAACAGCCTGCCTAACGTCCATAGATGCTTACTCGTTAACCTATATGATATGTGGTTATAGATGTTCTCTCTCGTCAGGAACATATGACATTCAGAAACGATCAAGACAACTAGATGTTCATTACCCAAAACAACTATTTTGCAAGGAGAAGCATCTACACTATATGGATGTTAACATCCAAAAAAGAAAATTTTGTTGCCATATTGGCTGTTACTAGGAAAAAGAAGAAGAAGAAGGCTAACCATACATTAACAGGGGTAAGAATGGATTTAGATGCGGCGGTGCATTACTCAAAGGAAACAAATAACTGAGACCTCTTCCTTATGAGCTTCACTTGCAAAATTGTGTTTACAATAGGATTGAATTGCAAATATCAATCTCCCACAAGAATCACATAAATTGGATGAGGAAGAATTGAAGATAAGGTTCGCTGAGTTGAAGCATAGAGACGATTATAAGCAAGGCATGTGTTCGTACTCTGTTTGCTGCAACCTCTAACAACTAAATGCCTGAACCCCTTCTGCCCCAAGAAAAGCTATTCAGAATGAAAGCTATAGCTTCCCTAAAGGTAAAATTCCAAATACATCTATATTTAAGCATAGGTATATATATTATATACACACACATATACAAGGTCGACGGAGTTCAGTTTTCCGTCCAACATGCATCGGAGGAGAAGGAAAACTTCCACCAACCAAGCTGACACAGGTTGGAATCTGACTTCCCGGTCAGGTCTGAAAGTGCATTTCAGATTGGATCCGAATAACAAGATAGGTGAGAAGCCCCACCTGTCGTCCATATATGCATTCTCATTAACCTATATGATGTGCACAGGAAAATATGAGATTTAGAAACAGTCAACATGGTAATGTGTGTCATCCCATCAACGGTATTTTACCATATAATCAGAATTCCAAGTAAGGAGCTTAGATTGAAAGAAAACTAACCTACAGAACAATGAGAATGTACTAGTCCTTAATTACCCGAAACAACTATTTTGCACGGAGAAGCATCTATATACATGAATCAGTTACAAAGAGATGTCGGTAATATATAGGCTGTTACTGAAGAAAGCTCCATAATTGTCCTCCTACTTCTAACTCTTGAAAACCGAGCACAGAAAATTGTCACAATCATCAAAAAGAAGGAAACTGAAAGGACAGAAAAACGGTCATCACAAACAGGTAGAATCCCATCTATCTACCATCCAAACCAGGCAATTGGGCATACAGAATGCACTAGAACTAGAAAACCTAATGATCATTATTGCTATTGAATGTCAGATTTTTGGGGAAAATAACGTAAAGGGCATGGGTAATCAAGACACCAGGGAAAATAAATGAATGCTAGTTTGTATTCCACTTCTTGACATGCCTATGGCATAACAGACAAGTCCCCATGTACTGGTTGATAAGATACCCTGGCTGTAGGTACGCACACATTTCCCATTCTTCCCAAAATAAAAGGAACGTTGAAACAAACGTCAAGTCTATACCTTTATCCGAGAATTGCATGAAGGCATCAACTTTAGGCGGCGTGGGGCTCTTGTACTGCGTATTCTTGCTCCTCTCCCTCAAAATCTCCTCAATCTCCTTGTAATACGACATCTTGGCCGACCCACTCCCCCTATCCTGGTGCTTAGCCTTCTTGAACTCCTTAAGCAAGTTCCTCCACTTGTCGGTGCACATCGTCGGCGACCGATCGAATCCCTTTCCCCTCATCTTGGACGAAATCTGCTCCCAAAGATGCTTGTTCGACTTCGAGGTGTTAAACAACCCGTCCATGTCCCGGCGCAGACCAATTAAGCTGCGCGTTTCGTCCTGGACCCAAGTCTCGGCGCGCTTCTTGGGGGCCTTGACCTCGACCTCGACCTCGTGGTCCTCGTCGCCGCCGCTGCTATCGCCTAGGATCATCGGCTGGTGGTGGGGGTGGGGGTGAGGCTGGTGGTGGTGAGGTGGCAGGTCGCCATTGGAGACGACCTCGATCATCATATCGCGGGCGCCTTCCTCTTTGTAGAAATCGATGGGACGGGGCTTCTCGGACAAGTACATGGTGGCCCGGAATCTTCCAGGAACCAGGTGTTTGTATTCTTGCCTGCGAGGAAGGGAGAAGGTATGTTTAGAGAGAGATGGGGTTAAAGAAGGTGGAGATTATTTTGATGAGTAGGAGGGGGAGTAAGAGTGAGTTCTGCATTTATGGGATGTTCCTGGTTTTGAGTTTGTTTGGATTTGCTTTAGACGGAATCTTCGGGGCGGGTTTTAGCAAGAGTGTGTTCGAATGTGCATCTTCGTGAGTCCGTGACGGGGACTCTGGAGAGAGAGAGAGAGAGGGAGCAAGGAAGACTGAGAAAGAGAGAGGCAGGAGTGCGTGTCTGCGTGAAGGAAAAGCTGTGTGTGTGTGACAAGCGGACAACGGCCCTGCGGCTGCACTTGAAACGGCCTCGCTACTCGTCTCTTCTTGCTTTCAGATTCTATCCAGAAATTTGTGCACTCAACTTCTAGCTCCACAGAGACCATCCCATCCCATCATCCCTTTATTTCTGTGAGAAGTCAATCTTGCTATAAAATAAAGATAAAATCAAGACTCAGAAAAAGAAACGGATTATTGCTCAAAATTATTTGTCAGTTCTTAATTGCCCTAAACGGAAAGTTGTATAGGGGCTAGACCAGAGAATTGTGTCACCTGCAACATTTTCCATGTCCCATCAAGATGTCAATGGATTATTTCCTTAACTGAATCGACTTTTCATTTTTTCGGAGTTTTTAAGATGAGGATTTCTTATAATTGATTTGAGTGTAATTTTGTTGTCCGAATTACAATGTTTACGAAGAGAGATGAACATAAAATAGATTTTATACTATTTAATAGTATTTACGTAAAATTTGGAAACCATATGAACTCTATAATTAAATCCACATGTAATCAGTTATATTTATATCATTAAATAAGAAATTAGAAGTTTTATTATGTGTATTTATTTTATATGCCTATAATTTTCTAATAGTGGATTAGTTTATAAGGGAAAGGCTCTCCCATTTAATGGGCTTAACATAAGTCGTTTTTTTTAATTATTTAAAAAATAAGACATTGTTTTTATTGTCCGAATAATTGGCATTCGAATAATTAAGGTTAATATTAAAAAATTATTAAATAATATTTCTTTTACTATTAAATAATTTTTTATTATTATAATATTTATTTAAATCTACTCTTTCTTCACTTTTCACTAATTTTTATAAAATATTTTTATTTTTTTACAGCCAGTACCAATATTTCCACGACTCAAAATTTACACAAACAAAAGCCATTGTATGTTTACTAAAGGTGCGGCTCACCCGCTCAACTTTCAGTTGTTCGAGCGACGACGGCGTTTTGCATGACTGTCCAAAACGTTGGGTCTCTACCACGAATCGATAGGATCTGTCTCTCATGGTGCCATCCTGGATGACCCTTCAACTGAAGCAAAACCCTTATTCCATTGCCTCCGCAGATGCATAGTCAGTTGCCAAACTTGAGCTTTCAGTACTGTGATTCCATTATTTGCCTTGTTTCATGATTTTGGTCCTGACAACAAGCAAACGTTAAGCGATGAAGCTCGTTCAACTTTCTTCCTCTCAAGCTAGAGCTTCCCGTTTTCGGGTTCACAGTGGACCCTCTTGCATTTTGAGACCGCCGTCTGCGTTTTCTTCCCCTAAAGTGGTCTACTTCAAGTCCAGGTCTCTTTCAGGTATTAAATCAAACACCTGCCCTCATGTTCTTTCCCTCGTGCATTGAGTAATTGGGCTTATCGGGGTGTGAAAGGGTTCGTTTTTGGCTTTCATGCTTCATTGGATTTTCCTTACTGTTGCTCATGCCCATTTTGCTATTGTTATGTGTTAGCCTACGTTTCACATGCGTAGTGTTTTCTCAGTGAACGAATGAATGAAAGGAATTTCGTTATCTTCTGCCTATGGTGTTTCATTCGAAAGTCCGAGGATTAAGGACTGTTATAGCAGCCCATTTACAAAAGTTCTTTTAACTACATGTTTCTAAAATCTGGTTGGTCGACGAGTCCAGGAAATGTCACTGTTCAAGTTTAGTAGATGATTCGCGTATCAAGTTACACGACAAAATTCCTGATTTAAAATAGGTACGCTTAATTGAAATCAGATAATCAATGTTCTCCTCTGCCATTGCCAAGATATAATTTGATGGATGAAACCTAGACCACTTAATCAGCAAGAGCACTATCGCTTTTAGGAGAGGGGAGGGATGAAATTCATTAATACATCCTGTTGATAACATTGAGATTCTTTATAAGTATGTTAGCAGTCCATCCAATGGCACTTGCAGCCTTAGTCCTTTGGCATTTGTTTCGGATGAAATTCTCATTTCAATGATAGTATTTCATTTCTCTATTTCGCTTTCAGTTGTATGCTTCTTGGAAATTTTTTCTGCTGTATGTTTTGTGGAAACCTTAAAACTGAACTTTCGAGCAGCGTGTGGCTTTTGTAGGATCCTTCCTCGAAATGAACATCCTATCAACTGCATGGTTATCTCAGCAATAAGCAATGTCTGCACTACTAGATTCTGTGGCACTTGCCATAAAGCAGTTGCATCACTGTCTCGTAGAAAAATCCATCGAATTGGAACTCTGAGTATCATTTCCATACGCACCTCAACAGCAATCTCTCCAGCTGGTCCTCTAATTGTCCACCCCCCTTCATCTATTGTGTTGGTTGCCAATGTTACACCACCTCATGCTCCCCAACGTTCAGAGGAATGGTTTGCCCTTCGTAGGGACAAGCTGACCACAAGCACTTTCAGCACTGCCTTGGGATTTTGGAAAGGAAACCGTCGCTTTGAGCTATGGCATGAGAAGGTATTTGAATCAGAAACAGAAACTTTGGAAACTTCCAAAAAGTGTGCCATGGAGTGGGGTGTGCTCAATGAAGCGGTGGCTATAGACCGGTATAGAAGCATTACAGGTCGTGAGGTGAGCTCATTAGGGTTTGCAACCCATTCGGAGGAGCAATTTCATTGGCTAGGTGCTTCCCCTGACGGTCTTCTCGGTTGCTTTCCAGAAGGTGGGATCCTGGAAGTGAAGTGCCCATTTAACAAGGGGAAGCCCGAGATGGGTCTGCCCTGGTCAACTATGCCATTCTACTACATGCCTCAGGTGCAAGGTCAGATGGAAATAATGGACAGAGAATGGGTTGATTTATATTGCTGGACACCAAATGGGAGCTCCATATTCCGTGTTAATAGGGAGCGTGGTTATTGGGAGTTGATACATCGTATTTTGCGAGAATTTTGGTGGGATAATGTTGTTCCTGCCAGGGAGGCAGTGTTAATGGGAATTGAAAAAGAGGCCATGACATATAAGCCTGCATCTACCCACAAACAGACAGGACTTGCAATAGTTAAGAGCATAAAGTTAGCTAGTGAAGCAAAGTTGTTGTGCAAGGAGATCGCCGGTCATGTGGAATTCTATAGGTGATGGGCCCTTGAGCAACTGACCCCTATTGTTCTCCCTATTTTTGGTCTTTGATCCGTTGGTTATCCAAACATTTGTCAATCGGCATACTGGCCCTTGTTGTATGTAAATTTATAAACCTTCTTGGTGTTACTCTTTCCTATTTGATTCTGACGAAACGAATTGGAATCTAGAGTCCCTATTTTGCTTTTAGCTTTTTGTGTTAGTGATGTTGGAGATGTTAGAACCTATCAGATGGGGCCTGGAGGATGATATTCTTGTCGGAGGAATCACACGAAAAGAGACTCGGGGTAGGATATGCTTGTTGGAGGAATCACACGAAAAGAGACTTGGGGTAGGATATGCTTGTTGGAGGAATCGTACTTGTAAATAAAGAATTGGAGAATGCCCAGTTTTCGCTATTAAGATTGAAAAACCTGTCTTAAATTAGCCACTAAATTGACGGCAGAGACGATTAGACAAATGGAAGGTTGTGCATGGATGTCTATCTGAACTTATTATAGCCTTGAGCAATGGAGACCCCGTCAAAAGGGGTCGTGAAAGGACATCGTTTGCTTACCAAACTTATGCCTTCGGTCTAATGAAAGGATGTGATCACGTTGAGAATCAAGGTTGGCCAAAACTAGTTTGGTTGGACCTAAGGTTTAGGACGATTTTGCAAGACTGTTGTTCGTCTAAAAAAACCAACTTTTTTCCAAATTTATTCCCGACTGCAAAATAAAGGGACAAAAGCAACGGTGGCATTAAATAAGCAAACTACTGTTGAATCAAGCTTCTGAAGGCTGAAGCTGTTCATCCAAAAGTTCTAGTTCAGGGGACGAAAAAGAGTGAGAAAGAAAGAAAAGATGGATTCCGGACTTTCCTGGGCTGACCAATGGGATAATGACAACCACGATCCTCCACCCCCATCAGCATCGTCAGATAACAACAAGAAGAAGGGGAACAATGGGTCTAAAGGGAGCAAGCTTGGGAAATCATTACTAAACTTCAAATGGATCAAAGAGATCCGCAAGAAACCTGAGAAACAATGAATGCTGCTGTGCATCAAGAAGCCTCTTTGTGGAAATAACAAAGCAGAATCCCATATTTGATTCTTTTTTTTTTATAGATTAAAAACTAAAACACAGAACGAAAAAAAAACACAGACAGGACTAGAACACAGACAACAGGACAAACAAGACAGAGAGAACCAGCAAGACCCTCAGACGGATCAGAGAAACCACTATATACTCCTTGCAGGGCAGAGGGAGTGATGGCCGGACATAGTAGGCAGAGCTACTAAGACCAATAGGCTTCGTCCTAATATTGTAGCTTCCGGAGCCTCTGTAGCCTCTATCACCTCTTCTATGACCAAAAATTGCAGTCTTTTTTTTTGTTAAGAACGATTTGACTCATGTACTTTCCTTCTATATATGTCTTTAAATTGATTAGATGCCAAATGATTTTTTCAGAGGCCAAATGACAGACATCTGCACATTTTCTGCTTTGGTCCAAATGACTTTAGAATGTTGTACAAACGGTAGATTGCTTTACTAAACCTTCAATTCTCGCCATTTGACGCAAGGTGTGCGCATGCAAACGTTGTCAGTACTGCTCACAACGTACGCCCTCCTGGATGCTGCGTGCCTGCGTGTCACCCTGAGAATTAACGTACAAACTTTTCAAAGAGCTTCCCTGATTGGCTTCAAAAGCAAAAAAGAAATGTATCTGCCTCAACACTGCTTTCACTCCCTTCAGTTACGAAGACAATGGCGAACCTCCACAGCTTCATGAATATTTGAATACCAGCGAGCTTTTCATTAACATAAAGGCCCTTCCACAACGGCCAACAAGCTGGTCTCTGACATGGAAATTCTTAAGGAATTGTATTTAGTTGTGATACCAATATACTAGTTTAGCAGTAGATTAAAAAGCGAAGGCCGTCTGGTGCGAAGGTGGTAAGGGATGGCTGAAAGGTCTCAAGTTGAACTCAGCCATCCAACGGTGGAGTATACTCGGGCTGTGTGGCAGCCCGAGTATACTCCACCGTTGGATGGCTTAAAGTTCAGCCATACTTTACGGACTTCACACCGAACGGACTTCGCACCAAATCCAAAACCGATTACAAAGTCCTCTTGATCTAAAAGACTATAACTCTGAATTAGATAAATGGCCATACTCTGAATTGTTGTAAAGTAAGTCAGCAGAAAAAAAAAAAAGAATTATACGCCTATATCCCTACACATCTCTAAAGATTAGAGGGTTAGCATTGGGCTTCATTAGGTATATTTAATGTAATAAATTTTTGCCATGTCTGAGAGCTATAAGTGAACAGAGATCTTTGATTTAGAAAGAACCAAAATGGAGTCTTATTCTACCAGAACTCAGTTTTGGATTTTAAGAGTTAAAAGAGCAAAACACGGGAATTTGGTATATTTGCCCCTTCAGTTCTTAGTTTCACCATTAATATTCAATAATCGAAATATATTCACCCTTCTTTCAGCTCTAAATTGCTCGAGCTAGCAGACTTTCAAAGACTACTATCTTAAGCATCTTAGAGTTGATACCAGGATAAGACAATTGCCTCTAAAGCATATTTGCAAGTGGAATGTATGTTTGAGCACTCTACCTGCCCCTACTGTCCTACAGATCAGATGACTGCAAATCCTAAAAGCCATAACAAGCACATATAAGAGTGCATAAAAATTCAAGGTCTCTGTGGTGGCTTTTCAAGAGCTCGCTAGGTGGTTGTATAATGGCCATTAAGACAGTCCTTCAGTTGCTTGGATTTGTTTCCTGTCATTTCACTGAAACCTAGCTACTTGTTTATTTTGTCCCTCAGGCTTTAGAAGGGGCAAGTTCAGGCCGCTTATTTCAATTTCTCAACATGATTTAGCTCAAATGAACCAAGCTTAGATAGGACCTCCTTTTGTTTGAGTCCTCTCTTTTCGCATTTCGCATCCTTTCATCTCAAATGAGCTAACTCGGAGTTGGCCCTACTTGCTATGAAAGGATTCACTCCTCCTGATCTCTTCTTTTGTGTAAATATTAAGGAGGTTTTCATGGCCTTTCGGTTTAGTCTTGTATCATGATGATTCAAACTTTGGCCGGCTTTGTATGTTTTGTTTTGACATTTCTCTGGTTCTTAAAAGGTTTTTACCCACTTCCACAGTCCTATATAAACATTAATAATCCTATTCCATTCAAAGTGAAATTTTGGAGCCACTAAAGAAACAATGAGTTCAGTTAAGGTGAATCGTCTTTCATTCTTGTTCTTTTTGGCATGGTACTGCTTGTTAACACTTCTGGCTAAATCAACAGTATTAGAGAGGTCTGCGTACATTATCCATATGGACAAGTCCCTCATGCCAATGGCCTTTAGAAGCCATTGTAATTGATACACCTCCATCATTGATTCACTCAGGTTTGTGAATCCCGCATCATTAGTTGAACAACAATCCTCGCCATCGCTTTTATATGTTTACAACAATGCTCTTCATGGTTTTAGTGCCTTTTTAAGCATAGATGAACTGAAGATTTTAAAGAAGTCTTGGGGATTTGTTTCAGCTTCTAAGGACAAGCCTGTAAAGCTTGATACCACATATACCCCTCAATACCTCTCTCTCAATCCTTTCCATGGTCTGTGGCCTGACTCAAATTAAGGTGAAGATATGATAATCGGTATCATAGATACCGGCATCTGGCCAGAACACCCGAGCTTTAAAGATGATGGTATGAGTGCTAGAGTTCCAGCTAAATGGCAGGGATCATGTCAAGAAGGAGAAGATTTTAACTCTTCAAATTGTAACCTTAAGCTCATAGGAGCTAAATACTTTAATGAGGCTGTGTCACAAGCACAAAAAGGCCGTAATGTTAGGATGAATTCAGCGAGGGACACTATAGGGCATGGAACCAAGGTTGCCTCTATTGCTGCAGGAAATTACGTAAATGGAGCATCTTACTTTGGGTATCCTGAAGGTACTGCTAAAGGTGACGCACCACGTGCTAGGCTGGCTGTGTACAAGGTCTGTTGGGAGGAAGGGAATTATGATGCTGATATACTTGCTGGTTGGTATAGACCATGCCATTGCTGACGGTGTTGATGTAATTTCTATCTCCCAAAGCTACGGTTTTACACTAATTTCTATCTGCCTTAGAGAAGGGCATAATGGTTTCCACTTCAGCTGGAAATTATGGTCCGCGTTTTAGCACAGTAAAAAATGTGGCGCCATGGGTCTTGACTGTGACGGCAAGCTCTACTGATCGTTGGTTAGGTGGAACTTTGACACTTGGAATGGGCTAGATGTAACAGGATGGTCTACACACCCCTATAAAACCATATTGCAAAACCTGCCATTAGTATACAAGAAGCCATTATCATCATGTGATTCCCAAGCTTTATTATCCACCGCTCCTTATGGCATCATCCTATGCGACCTCGGGCCAGACCTTGAGCGTCAAATATCTTCTATTACCTCTTCAAATGTTTCTGGAGCTATACTTATTGCCAGTTCACTTGAGTTACCTAAAACTTTCTGTGCTTGTCTTGTCATTAGCTCAAAAGATGCACGAGTGGTAATCGATTATGCAGAATCTAACAATATGCCTTCAGCCAGCATCAGGTTCCAACAATCATTTATGGATGCAAGGCCCTCGCCGACAGTGGCTAGCATTGCTTCAAGAGGTCCGGCATTAGCCTTTTCAGGCATCTTGAAACCAGATGTAATGGCACCTGGGTCTGCTGTTTTAGCTGCATGGATTCCAACTTTGCCAATCACTGAAGAAGGATCTCATGTAACCTTGCACAGTGACTATATTTTAGCTTCCGGGACTTCCTTTGCTTGCCCTCATGCTTCTGGTGTGGCTTTGCTATTGAAAAGCGTAAACCCAGAATGGAGTCCGAGTGCTATTAAGTCTGCAATTATAACTACAGCAAATCCACTGGACAATTCTCTAGAACCAATTCGAGACAACGGTTATCATCTCCAAGCTGCCGCTTGCTATGGGAGCAGGTCAGATCAATCCAAATCAAGCACTTGACCCAGGTTTGATATATGATGCATCTCCACAAGATTATGTGAATCTTTTATGTTCTTTAAGCTTTAAGCAGAAGGATATAGAGAGAGTTACCAGCTCAACTTTTTTTTACTGCTCTCATCCTTCTCGCGATCTTAATTACCCGTCATTTATCGCTGTATATGAAGACCACACAATCCCCTTGATCCAAACATTCCAAAGGACAGTAACCAATGTTGGAAAAGGTGCCGCAACATACAAGGCCATTGTGACAGCACCAGAGGATTCCGAAGTCAGAGTCTCACCAAACAGATTAGTGTTTGGAAAGAAGTTTGAAAGGCACTCTTATAATATGACCATAAAATTCAAAGCTAGCTATGCACAACAGGTTTCATATGGAGCACTTGTTTGGGTTGATGAAGGAGCTGGGAATCACACCATGAGAAGTCCCATTGTAGTGTGTCCTTTTGTAGTTTGATTTGATCATTTTATGAGTCTCACAGAAGATGTTCTGACATGGTTAATATGAAGTTGAGACGTGTGATTTATGTTTTTTTTTAGTTTTTGCAATGGTTTTAATTCTGTAACCACAGTTTCCTCCGCCATACGTGAGGATTTTGAATAAAATTCGGAGATACTGTCCTTATTCCTTAAAACAAAACAAAACAAATCTCAAATATATATATATATTCCATTTGATAGCTCGAGGCTCCTCTTTAAAGCTCTTATTATGGGTTATTCCGAGTTGGTTCTTGGTTGGACAAGCACATTATTCGGACAAATCTATAGCTGGTATGTGACATTAACATCGGCACTCAACAATATGGTTACGTTGGTTATAGCACAATTAGCATGTTCTTAATGCATCAACAGGGGTCTTCAATCAAGGAAGAGTTGGGGGGCTTCATTTTATTTTTCCTTTTTTTCTTTTCTTTTTGTTGCAGAGCTTCAAAAACTCGACCAAAATATTGCAGCATGAGAAAGAACATCATCCGTACATGGGCATGAAAACGTTGTTGACATCGAAATTGATGATGCCAAATTTGGCCTACAGATGAGTAAAGGGCCGATCCCAATTTCCCATTTCAAATAGTTCTTGTTTGCCGAAAAAAAAACCTAAGACAAAACTCTAGTCACCAGATGAGGCGTTAGCGGAGTTGAACGGCAAAACAGCTTGTAGTCGGCACATAGAATTACGTATGGGAATGAAAGTCATCTTTCAACACTCCGAACCTAAAATGCAAGGAATGATTCACCTGTTAGCAGTAGTATGCCGCAATCTTATGGAATAACTGAGAACATACTACATGGTCAAGTATTTTTTTCTCGAACAATCTAAATCTGTGGGCACAACCGCTGCAGGCTGAGTACCCAAAACAAGAACAACAATATCTCTCCATATAAACATCAGTAGTATTTTTGAGGCATGAAAAGCTACAGAACATAGTTTTACAGTGATAACTACGACCAACAAATATCTTCTCCCGAGGAAAATAAAAGTACAACGAACCTTGGTAATGAAAAATAACAGTCACCGTGTCACGCAAGATGTAATCGTCACTTCTGTGACCAAGGAAGCCAGAAAATAATAATAGAGATAGAGGAGACTGGAGATACATTAGGGATCCAACAATACAACTGTCAGCTTCACCAGCTCAAGGGGATGCTGCGCAAACTATGGGGGACCCATTCATAACTACATGACATTAAGCTACACTCCAGACTCACTTCACTTGCTTCCTTCTCCAGTGCAGCGTACAAATCATTGTTGATTCATAACCAATATTATAGATCAAAGACAACACATCTTTCACCCTCCTCTACAACATGATACACTCGGCACGGATGGGGCTGAATGATCACATTGCAATTTCTACAACTCACGTGACACTTCCGGATACATGACTGACTACACGAGTAAGTTGATGCACTCATCAGCCTTATTCAGCAGAATCACTGAAGATCCTTCATCTTGCACAATGAATGGAGACTCAGAACATTCTTTGCATTTCTAATTTCTAATTTCTAATTTCCATTTTCCATTTTTTCTTTTCTTTTTTCTTCTCTCCCTTCCTCCAACAGACATTAACCCAACTCAGATGTTACCAAATGCACCCCATCTATGTTGAGGTCCACCCATAGGCAGAATGGTCAGCCGGCCAGAAGGCAATAATGGGAGAAAGAAATGGAACCATACTCTTATAAGTTGCCTCGGATCTTTTTCGTAGCTGTCCAAACAATCAATCTTGCTATATATCTCATCCACAATGTGAAACTAACAGATGAAAGAACATATCTGTCTCTAGCCATGAAGACAGAAGCTATAACTCTGTTCACGGACATGAGCAGGCTTGGAGGTAGCCCATAAGTAAGTACTGTGACGAAGCGGCTGTTGCTCACCCGACACGATCGTACGAGGTCACAATTCACCAATCTACACCACAGCGAATCTTGCTATATATCTCATCCACAATGTGAAACTAACAGATGAAAGAACATATCTGTCTCTAGCCATGAAGACAGAAGCTATAACTCTGTTCACGGACATGAGCAGGCTTGGAGGTTCCAACCTTTCTATCATGCCTCTCTTGACAATTCAGTGCCTGCTTCCAACATTCTGAACAAAGCACCTCCAAACAAAACGTCTCCTCATATTCAGTGTCATTAATGCACCTACCACACTCAACACACCGTGCAATGCAAAGTGTGCATGCTCTGCATACCTGTGCGGCATGCTCTTTCCCTTGACACCCCTCAGCTGGGCAATCATAAACAAGCCTCAGGTTCTGGCATCTTGGGCACATTTCAATATCAATTGCTCGATCATCATCACAGGACAGATAAAAGTTTCCTCTGAGATAGAAATGTGGTTTGTGGGCATTCTGCTGCGTCAGGCTATCCATGCCCAACAAGAACTTCAACTCTTCAAAATGCTTCTGAGTCACACCATAAAGCCCACCAATTCTTAAATGCCTCACTCCAGATGTTCCCACGGACTTAAAAGCCCTTAAGCAACTCAGAATACCATCTATACTGAGTCTTGTACATCCAGGCACACTCAACTGCATAGAGGAAGAGCAAGTTTAGCAGTGTATCAATTCAAGATGCAAAAACCCCACCTATTATATAGCGCACAAACAGACTATTCCGTCTAGAAATTTAAACACTACAAAGCAGAGAAGAAAATAAAGGCAGCTCCACACTGAGAATTTACAAAGTCTGTGCTTTCACCAAATTCAAAATAGATGTTTCAGGGTGCCTAAGCATAGAAGGGTGTATATGTGTGTGTGTGGATCCAAAAATGCAGGTCAATGCCCAAAGAGTGTCAGCTTAGCAATGAAGGTGTGTATCCAAAGCTGTGTTGGGAACAAATGAAACCCCCCTTTTCTACTCAAACTCAACCTTACTTCAGCTTGGATTTCGTTGAAGTTGGCTAAAATCATGCTTGATTCCTACCCAAGTTCACAGAATCAAAATACAATAAAAGAGTACATTTGCAAAATATTTGCACCTCAAGATGTTGGACCACCTTTCAAAACCAACTCTTAAAGCATCTTTATATCCTATAACCATGCATCAACCATTATGCCTAGAACATTCCCAAAGGTAAGGTCCAGGAGATAAAAAGCTCTAGGTGCAGAAAGGGCAAAACTCAAAGATACGTCACAACTGAAAGTCGGGCCGCTCTATGACACCTCACTATCTTTGTTGTTGCTGTTGGAGTTAACTGAAACTCGTGTCAGGAAATCAAATTCGAAACCTAAAAAACATAGATTTAGAGTTCTAGGGTTTTTTAATTGAAGGGTATATGTGCCCACAAAAAAAAAATGAAGGATATCTGCCTCCTATGAATTATACACTATGAACAAAAAAGAGGCAACTTGAAGCCTTTAAAACTAGCCGGAAGGCATCCAAACATTGAAGCACATGCATAAACACAGTAAAAAGACAGAAATATAGGAACCAATCTGACGGTACAAAGTGACTAAATGAAGTCATACTGACCTTGGTAAGCCTACGGTTACTTTGGAGCACAAATTTCAAACTGTCATCAGTGATCCTTGGGCATTCCACCAGGCTCAAGCATTGGAGACTACCTTGAGCCCTATTAGTTAATTGCAAAAGAACATCATCAGTGATCTTCTCATTCAAAGGTTGATCGATGTGTATACTTCTCCACAGAAGGGGGTCACCTCGAACCGTAGAATGCAGAGATCTGCACACAGTTTCAACAACCAGAAGATCCCGCACACTCAGATAACCAAGGGAGAAACTGAAAGCTGCATGCGGAGCTCCTATATCTCCTTCAGAACAAATCTCATTACCCTGTGAACAATCTTCACTTGGGTGGCCAGAAACTCCCAAAGTTTCATTTCCAAAACCAAGAATGTCATCCATATCACAGTCAGAGTCAAAACCACCATGGCAGCACGCATCACCTACTTCCTTCCTCACATCAGAACACCCACCAAATCCACTCACTACATTAGACTTCTTACCCATCCCTATATTCCCTGGGAAGGCCTGGAACCTCATAGCATTGTTCCATATAAAATTCAGCCCTGCAAATAACTGATAACTGTCATCACTTGCCCCAACATCATCCCCACCATACCTACCATAATCAACTTCCAAATCCTCAAGCCAACCGGTGATTGCTGTGAAAGTGGTACTTATGTCCATACCAAAGGGATCTGATGGCAAAAGATCAAGAACGTCCTTTGATACTGACTCCTGCGACCCACTCCTATCACGTCTATCCCTTCCATAATCAAAAGGATCCTCGACTTCCCGGTTCAAAAGCCAGGGCTTGCCAAACCCATCCCCGTGCTTCTCCGCGATACCCTCAACAAGATACCCATTAGCAATCCTAACGGGCGAAACCAAATTATCCTCGGACAGATGAGGAGGAAAAATCGGTCGCTGGGAAAAGTTCAAGGCCATTGTATATACACACTGTCCAACCCAATCTTTCTTTAGAGAATCTAGATAAAGCAAACCCTAGATTTCCTTGACTCCGTCTTTTTAGCGAAATAGAGGTAAAAGAGTGATAGGGAAGAACGGGAAAAGAAGGGAAAGGAAAAAGGTTAAAGTGGAAATTTTTTGAGGAAGATCTAACAAGAAAACCCACAATTTTGGATGGCAAACTAAAACGACGCACCAAAAATTTCACGGAGTTTCTTGTAAAGAACCTAAAATCAGCTAGAATGGAATCAAGACGGTGCCGTAATCAAATATATGTACAGAATAAGAATCAATCGAATTTTTTTTTGCTTTTTGTCTTTTATTTCCTAGGTTAACCTAATCAAACCAAGGGTTGGCAAAAAAGGCAGGGGGGGGGGGAGAATCAAATACTATAATGCTGAACGGATCAAAGAAAGGGGTAGGAGTTGAGTAAAAGGAAAGACAGAACCTGAATCGACGATAACCAGATGAAATGCAATCGGAAATGATAACCTCGACAAAGGAGGGAAGGAAACCCTAATATTCTGCTCACGACGAAAGCAATCAACGGCAAGAGCGGAGTCTCTTGGTATCGAATCCTCGCAGAAGAAGCTACTTGGCGTAGAATTTAAGAGATTTTAGGGTTTCTCCCTGGTCGGAGTTCGATCCGAAGAGAGCTGAGCCTGTCGATCGGGCCTCCTCGGTGTCAGGGAGAGAGATGGAGATAAAATAGTAAGTGGAAAAAAAAGGAAATAAAAGAAAGACCGAAACGAGAGAGAGAGAGAGAGTGAAGGGGTACCGGTGAATTGTTCAATCTAGAGGATAGGGCTCCGGAGGGAAGCACACGTGTCGGGTGAAAACCGCGGTTAACTGTTTCTTCGCAATAAGATGTGGCGGGAGACGGAATCCCTCTTCTTCTTCTTTCCCCAAGTGGAATCCCTTTTTTTCGCGTTGCTGTGCTTTTCGCTGCTCCTATTTCCTCGGTCTTCGGTCTTCGGTCTTCGGTCTTCATTTATAAGGTTGGCTCTGAGCTCTAAAATTTTAGGGATAAATTTAAAATTAGTCGACGTGTTATACGTAAAAATTGATTTAGTTCTTGTAATATGAAAAACATCGATTAGTCCCTGATAGAGGACCAATAACAAACGAAAATAGAATCATAGGGACTAAATCGATGTTTTTCATATCACATGGACTAAATCGATTTTTACTTATAGCACAGGGACTGATTTTGCATTTATCCCAAAATTTTAATAGGATTAAAAAAATTATAATATAAATTTTCTTTTAATTATATTATTAATATTTATTATAATAAATATTAAAAATTATCTCTTTTCTTATTTTTACACCAAATTTAATATAAAGTATTTCTGTCAATCTGAGATTTTAATCAACTGGATTATTTGCAATACGAAGGTATAGAATTCACGTTGGATTGGTTTGGAAATGGAATGCTGAGATCAAAAGGTTTTAGGATGAGTTAGAGAATAAGACGAGTAATTGTGTTTAGGTTGTGAGAAGCATCTTGAGTTGGTATGTTCTAATCCGGACCCCACTCCCAACCGCACGGCCTCGTAAGTTTGATTGGGCCGGATTTGGATTTTAACCGGAAGATCCGATCCATTCTATAATTAAATTATTTATTTCTTATTACCGTTCAAATTGTGTTTAGGTTGTGAGAAGCATCTTGAGTTGGTATCTCTAATCCGGACCCCACCCCCAACCGCACGGCCTCGTAAGTTCGATTGGGCCGGATTTGGATTTTAACCGGAAGATCCGATCCATTTTATAATTAAATTATTTATTTCTTATTACCGTTCTATTATTTATGATTCGACTATGTCGGCAAATAAGGTTGGCGAGCGGGCATTTACTATTTAGTGCCTACCAAAATTTGGACGTACGGAGAGCTTGTTAACTGGTTAGTTGGAACTTGGCCATTAATCTATATATATATATATATATTAAAAAAAAGGAGAACTTGGCCATTAAGGGAAAAAGAAAAAAGAAAAAGAAAAAGGGTCTATCAAAGGGTAGTCATCTAATTATAACTACCACATATATTTATTTATAATTTATGTAAATTTCTTTTGTAACATATGTATCGCAGCAAGCAAGGGAGAGTGGGATACTAGTTGATGCTCCAAGAAACCTATAACTTGAGGTTCTCAAAGACGTTCTCCTAATCCAAAAGCATCTCTCAAGGCAATCCCTGAAGACAAGGCATCTGACATTTTTCAAATGAGGCTTCGCAGCCGAGCAGATCTCTTGCTGCACAAGCCAAGAAAGTTGAGCACGCATAGCAGCATCCTTTTTTAAAACCAGAAAAAAATGAGTAAAATATGAGACTGGTTTCAGTTGGGGAGTTGCAGTTCATTTCTGAGACACTTGCGGCAAAGGCGCAACTCTGAGCCCCGTTACACTTGGTTCCTCGAGCTTTGCCTCAGGTTCTCATTTAAAAAGTAGTAGGTAAAGGTATCACGACAAGGTCACTTTCTGATTGCTCTAAATCAAATCCAGACAGCTCAGAGGCCAAAAGGTAAATTACCAAAAATCTTGGCTTAATTCCCACAGTATACCCAAAAAGAAAATGTTTGAAAAACTGCATCAATTCAAAATTTCCAACCAAAAATTGTGGATCCTTCCTAATTAATTCCTAGACTTCTTTCTTGACGACTTGGATGGAGGTTTGGATTGCTCTGCAACTGCATTCTGAGGGGCTCCTTTGGAGGTACTCGCTTGGGTTGATTTTGCATTCGGAACGTTAGAATTATTGGCACCAGAAGTACCAGCTTCATGCTTTTCTCTGACAACTGCACCCTGAGATCCTCTCACCTGCGCCGCTCTCTTGTCCTTCCTCTTTGGCCTATAACTCGACCTCTCTCTCTTGGGGAGCCACCTTTCTGGATCTGGTGGAGGACCTGGGTTAGCCGGATCAAAACCTTTAGGGTACCTTGGCTTTCTTTTTCTCTTCTTCTTTGCTTTTGTTTTAGTCTTTCCCTCCTCGTATGCCTCAGTAACCCCAACGTGAGAAGCACCCTCGACATGCTGCGCTCCAGAAGTCCTCTCCAAACTATCCACATCAACCCCCTTCAAACCGGGTAACGGCTCCAGCTGCTTCTCATAAGCTTCTGCCTTGTTAATATCCACATGTGCAACCGTAGTTACCAGCCCAACCAATGCTTCTATGTCTCCATGGCTTTTCACAAGCTCCTCATATAAACGGGCAGCATCTTCTACATGGCCATGCCTGAGCCTGAAGGAAGCAGCCTCTCGCATAATGACGTTGAGCTTATTGTCCTCAGTCATGGCATTTGACCACCATTTGATCGCAGAGTCAAGCACAGCAGCTGCACCATCTATATCTCCCGCACGCTCCTTAAGAGACACAAGGGTTGCAACAGTGGCAGGCATGTGGTCGATATCATGTATCTTAGCCAGGGACTCTGCAGCAATATGGGGATGGCTGGCAGCAGCAGCAACCTGTGCCCTTGCTAGGAGAACAACCTTGGACTTATCAGGGAACTTATCCGCAAACTGCATTAGTATTTCTTCCGCTCTCCCAGCCTTGTTCTCTCTCAC
Organism: Myrica gale; assembly: GCA_963930655.1. Classification (NCBI taxonomy): domain Eukaryota; kingdom Viridiplantae; phylum Streptophyta; class Magnoliopsida; order Fagales; family Myricaceae; genus Myrica; species Myrica gale. The sequence continues at coordinate 5,075,813 of OZ005606.1, read as the reverse complement.
CAAAACAGCAGCTTGAAGCAGTACAGGCATCACACTGTCTACAAACATGTCAGGCAGTGCAGCAACAAGTTCTCGGGCCTGTGAAAATTATTAATATACAAGTTCATCAGGCAAATCAGGAGGATCACAATCATTCTGTTTTTTGGACAAGGCCACAAAAAAATAACAAAAACATCAAATGTAAGGAGAGAATGCAAACCTGATCTAGCCTATTTGCATGGATAAGTAAAAGAACCCGGTTTGCATATATTGCTTCCTTTTGTTTTGGTGAAAGCTTCAAGTCTAGCCCACGAGCAAGCTGGAAGTACTGTGAATCCTTCTCTTTGAGCCGATCAAGTTTCCTAAGGCTATCAGAAACCTCTTTTGGACCTTTCAACGCAATGAGATTGTTCACGGCCACTGCAAGTGACGATTCGTCTGCTAGATCTCGTTTTATAATATCTGTATAAGCTTCAATGGCCTCTTGCGTGTGACCAAGGAGCTGATGAAGAGGGCTATTTACATCACTCGCTGCCTCCATCACTGAATAAAAGATCTAAACATTTTAAAAAAATGCAACAATCTTACCTGCTGAACATAGGCCAACTGGACAGCTATAGGAGCCAATTCAATCTCTATTTCATCATCCGGAAAGTTGTCTTCCAACAGTGTTTCCTGACCAATTCTGACAGGAACAAGCACATCAGCATCCAGAATATTATCACTTTCATCCAGAAGTTAGTCTTTTCCCTTTCTTAAGCTAATGCACGTGCATGCAGTTAAGTTCATATCAATTCATTCCCCACTTCAAACGTTTTTCTTTTCATGGCCCTGGGCCAAAAAAAGAAAAGAGAACGTAGATAACACTATTCATCCTCAATCACCTTCATGCCACTTTCATTGCAACAAATAACGATCAAAAGTTAGGATGTTACAGAATATGATTTCCGGACTTCAAACAGAACTTACATTTAAACTGGATGTAAGCCACTTACTACCAAAAGTAGAAAAGAGAGCAGTTTAAAGTATCTGCTGCAGATAGCAAAGAGATTGAACTTTAAAACAGGTAAGGTGCAACCATGATTCAAAAGTCATAATCCTAGGATCGGAGAAAATCAACCAGATGAAAATCCATCCAAAAATCCTACAATTACATATAGCATTACACGTCACAAGGGACTGATGTGGACAACAACACTTCAATGATTCTTTATTGTTGACAATTGCAATGGGTAAGGATTATGCTTCTCGTCACACAAAAACTGATGCAAAGAAAGTAATCGCAAACATCCAGAAATGGCTTTCTGTATTTATTCCTTCCTTACATCCAGGGCAAATATAGTGAAGGTTTTCCACATGGAAAAGATGAAGACTAAGATGGCTCTTAATTGAGAACCTGACAAGGCTTCTGCAAGCAGAACTCTCCCTCTCTCTCTCTCTCTCTCTCTCTCTCTCTCTCTGAATGGAATCTTTCTCATCTCCAAAATCAAGACACTTCTCCACTCCCCCCCCCCTTCCCACCAAAATGGGCTCATTGCTGCTAAGAAAAAACAGACTTCCATGTACTGAGGTCACACACAAGAGCAAAACCCAAAAACCATGATCCAAATAGACCAAACCGGAGCGCAAACATTCATGTCTGGTGTGACACGTAGAAGAATTCAATGAACTATCAGAACATAGAGCAGCTTGGCTTTGAATACACAAAAACTGATAAGATCAACACACTTAAGTGAAAACAGAAAAAAACTGAGTTTATCAATTCCTCAAAACAAGTTTAAGAGCAAACAGTTTGCTTGACTAGATTCTGTTTCACAAAGTCGCACACAATCCTTCAAGTTTAAGCTCTACATGGATACGTCATATAAGATTTGTCTACAGACACTCTTTACAATATACAACCAGTCAAATCAGAGAAAGTAAGAACAATATTCACGGGTAAAAGCTAATGCTATAGTTAATTGTTGGGATCATGATATCATTTATAAGGTTAACAGACTACAGATTTTTGTAACCAAGAGAGCACATTACCTTCGGGCTGACAGCAACAGTTGTTCCGCATCTGTGTACTTGTTCCCTTCAATTAAAGAACAAGCGGTATTGTATGCCAACTCAAAACTGCTAGTTGCTTTAACCTTAAGTGTATCCATCAGTCTTTGTACTTCAGAGGCCCTCCCAGAGGCAATCAAACTAGCAACAGAGTTTATTTCTAAGGAGTCAATCTTGGATTTTTGAAGCTTCTGATAGATGTCCATGCAAGCATCCATTTTTCCAAGACGATACAGAATCTGAGATTCTAACAGCATAGTTGCTGAATTCCCCTCTTGGCTTTTCAAGGACTCCAAAGCTTCATCTAGTTTGTTTTGTCTGTATAAGCAGTATGCCTACTTAGAGATAAAAAAAGCAAAAATAAGAACATCAATGAGGAATTTACGCGTGCTCTTGGAGCCAACCAAATGCATAATTGAAACTCGCTGACAGATTAGAGAAATAAATTGGTTTCGCATATGGACCACATACTCAAGTACTAAGACCAGCACAAGACGACTACTTTGCCATTCATGGTAAATTTGTATTGAAACCTAATGCGACGGGTGTGAACTACCAAAATCGACTCGACCACTAACTCAGTTCGACAGTGTTAGGCATCAAAATTTACCCGTTTATGAAGATAAGATTTATCCATAAGAGTGTAGTGCCATGCATTAATTCAAGTCGCAGAAGAAACGCCAAAGTTGAGATAAATTCAAACACCAAGGTAGCATGCTCGAAATTCCCTACCTTGAAGAAACTGAAATCGGTCAAAACCTTCTTGGAGGACTGAATCGTCAAGATTGCGTCCTCGAACCTATCTGCCTTAACCAATGCCACAACCTTGCATCGAATTGCATCATCGTCACCAGGTGCGACCGAAAGAACTACAACCAGAAAGGAAAAGAAATACAAACATTTAAACTAAACCAAAAAAAGAATCATCCGAATTCGGAGAAACAAAGGTTGAAAGCGGCGACAGTGAGAATTGGACCTTGATCTGCGACTTTGACCGCTTGTTCGAAATCAGATCGCTGGATATGTTTGTTAAGGGAAGCGAAGAGATCTTCGATGGGAGGGGGAGGCTGTGACGGCGAAGGAGAGGGCGTTGGTTTGTCTTTGGCCTTTGGAGCCATGGATTTTCCAGAATGTTACAGCTTCGAGTAAGATTTCCACGCTTGCCAAACAGATAGAGAGAAAAATAAATGAGATGAGACGAAAGTTCAAGCGGAGAGAGCTGGGTTGACGGCTATCCGCACTCCCTACTCTTCCCAGTTTCTCCTTGCTTTCTTCACAAAATGGGCCACGGGTCGGTAAGAACACTGGCCCGCAAATACCCTGTAGTGCTCGGCCCATCATTCCGCGAGCTTGCGTATACTCGTGCAGGCCCCCGTCCAAAACTTTTAGGTCCTACTGAAAACCGAAAACTTGCTCTTCGCTCATCAGATGGCACCTCCTCCCTTGACGGATAGATCCAAGGGGTAGAATCTCCCAACCCCGCTTGTTTGTTTCTTAACAATTTTAAGTTAAGAATTTGCATCCAACTTTCTAACGTTACAATATAAATATTACTTCTATACGAATATTAATATAAGTCAATATTATATTTTTTACAAACATCAATACAAGTCAACACATTCTACACAAACACCAATAAAACTCAAATATTATCTTAAAAATTATCAAAACACTTCACAATTTAAAATTCTCAACAACACAAACATCCCCGCACTCTGCTACTTTAATTTGCCTAGAGAGGAAAAAAAAATCGAAAACTTGGAAACGATGCAACTGGTCATGTGGAATTAGGGCGTTTGTTTCCCAATTATTCCACCCCTCAATATTTCCAAACAATCATAAATAATCTCTCTCCTCATTCAATTATAAAATAATATTATATTATTCAATTAAATCTTCTCTCTCCTCACTTTTTTATAAAATACTATATTTTTTCACGAACTCTAATACCTAACATTTCTAAAACTCCAATATTTCCGCAAACAAATACCACCTCAGAATATCTCGCCTTATTGGTAAGTTTTTTATTGGCCCCTATCTTCTCCTATAAGAAAATAATAAAATAAAAGAAGATGGGCGGCCCATCCAACTACCTAATGGGCTAACACATGAACACATTAATTAAGTGGTGGATTGCTAGGTGATGTACCTGCATATTATAATATCAGATATGATTGGTGCTCGTCTTGAGTTTTTCTTATGTTTTTTTAGAAGAACATGATATTTCATGATTTATTTTTAAAAGTGAACTTTACACGCTACAAATCTTAAACAATCAAATTCTTTTTTAAAAAAAAAACTTGTGAAAGAACTCAAAAAAAATAAACCAAACATTTCTATAATAAGATTTCGACCCATACATAAAGGGTCATAAACCACCCTCGCTTTTCAACGACCAATCACCAAACCTAGGGGACAGGTGCTCAGCAGTCAGCAGAATCGCAATTCTTTACTATCGCATTCAATGTTGCGTACCCAATAAAAAAAAAATCATTCAATGTTGCATACGATTGTATTGAAATCTGTTATTGGTGCAATTTAATATGAAAATTATAAATTTATATCAAAAATAGACTAAAGATTAATGTTGATGATTTTAGAAAAATTTCAGAATACAACGTAATTGTTTTCATAATTTAAAGTTCTTTTTGATATTTTAGTATAAATTTAGGAGTTACAGGAGAATTTTTTCTCCAAACAAGCTTGTTTTGGATGTATACAAATTTATGGAAGGTGTAGTTAGGGCTGTGCACTAGGGACTGCCATCGATATTGGTGCCGTAAACCACTCACGCCCCACAATGCACCAGTAACAGTGCTAGATTTCGTCGTGGGGCGAAAATTTAGGCGGTAGTGGTGGCGGTTTCCACCGCTAAAACCGTTTTATTTAATTTTATATAAACGACGACATTTCTCTTTAAATAGAAACGTCATCATTTGAGGGCCTCGAAACCCAACCTCCCTCCTTCCCATTTTCGCAGACGGTAGAGTGCAGTCCCTTCCCCCAAAAAATTTCTCTATTCTCCTTTCCCCCTCCCAATCCCCGATCGACATCTATCTCCTTCACCAACATCGGCGATCTTCACAATCACGACACCTCTACAACATATGACGATCTCTTGCTTCTCTCTCTAGTCTCTAGCTTATGCGTTGCTTTCTCTCTCTATTTTCCTCTATGATCTGGTTGCTTTGATTCGTTGTTGGGTTGATTTGGTTGCTTGTTAGGTCGATATCATTCTAGGATTTGCATATTTCATTATGGGTTGAAAGCTGTTGGGTAATTCATTGTTGATTGGCTTTTATTTTGTTTTTAATAATTTGTGAAGATTTGGTTTGGGTGGCGGTAACCACTACCGCTACCGCCACCGTCAAAACCGTCATCGTTAGGTGCCAGTTTCTGCACGTAACGTGTCGGTTGCAATGTCTATTTTTTGACAACGACACATAGCAGTGGCGGTGGAGGACATAACCGTCACCGCTTATGTACAACCCTAGGTGTAGTAGATTTAAAATCTGTAAAAAGTATCAAAATTAATAAAAAGTAATTATAAAAAAATTAAAAATTTTTGTAACATCCAAATAGGGTAAAATATAGTCTGTTTTTGGTTCGGAGTTTATACTCGTCATCCAATCGCCCAATTACAGGCACTGGGCGCAATCCAGGCCGTCTCGATACTTACCCAACCAAAAAGAAAATTCTTACCGGTCCTCACCTTACCTAATATTTTGAAAATAGTATAGTTAAATCCGGCACTCAAAATTTTCATGACCTTTTTTGAATTTTTGTGTTTTTGTGCAGAATCCGCCGCGACTTAAAAATGGTAAATTGCAGTTCTTTTGCGCCTTCTCGACAAGTTTCCCTCCCAAGTGCCGTTTGGTGTGCGAGAATATGGATAGGGAGACGTCGGAAAGTGGAGGAAAGAGCAAGAAAATGGTCAACGAGCAGAAGAGAGGCCGAAGAAACGTCCTGGCACTCACCGGAGCCGCTGCTCTGGTTGCTCTAGCTGTCAACCTCGCCATCTCCGCATTCAACTCCCACAAGAAAAAGACAAAGAAGAAAGGTTTCCTCTACTTTCTCTCAGACTCTCCGGGAAGCGCGCACACCCACACACCGACACTATTTTAAATAACCGGTGACTACTTCAAGTTTTTTGACGTTCTCCGTTCGAATCTTTATGTATGTATTTAAGTTCATGTTTACTTCCAGGTCCTCCAGGCTCTCATGCTCTTGTTAATCTATCGGCGTCGGAGATTCACAGATTAGCTGACCGAATCATTGCAAACTCTAAAGCCGTTCACGATAGAGTTGCTTCTGTTCCTCTTGACAAGGTGTCCTCTAGTTTCGAGCTTGTTTTACCGTTTGCAATAACAAATCGAATGGGCAGCAAAATGAGTGAAACTATTATTGCCACGCAAATTTATCATATTTGTCTGTTTTGGATCATTTAATTGGTTCGGTCTTATACTTATGCTGCTTCCATGCGTACTGAATTGAGAACTGCAGGTTACGTACACTAGTGTTATTTCCCCTCTGGCAGAATTAGAGGCACAACAATTCCCGCTGATACAGTCTTGTGTGTTTCCGAAGTTGGTTTCTACTTCAGATGATGTGCGCAAAGCAAGTGCGGAAGCCGAGCGGAAAATAGATGCTCACGTTCTGATGTCCAGGTTTTATTTATGCTATTATTTATTTATTTACCGAGTTTCAAGGACTCGCTTTCTTTTTCGTTTTCGTTTTCCTCCCTCCAATGGGTTGGCGGGATGTGATCCCTATTCAAGACTTCTATGTTTTTTGACATCATGGGAAGATTATAGAAGAGAAAAACCTTATGAGTGAAAGCGCCTCTTCCCCGATAAGAGCAGGGTAGAGGATTGGGTTGTCGGTTTGAGACTCATGGCTGTAATTTTCCGATAAAGGAAAAGGAAGACAAAGGACTAAACTTCACATATGGCTGTAATTTAGGTAGTGTTTGCAAGCTAATTTTTTTAGAAATTTTAAGAATGTTGTGAAAATTGAGGTAGATTAGAGTTTTATTGGATTTAAAAAAAACCAGTGAAATAGATTTTTATGGGAGTGAGTGAAAAAGTGAAGAGATAGATAATTTGAGTGAATTTTTTATATTTATTGTAATAGAAAGGGATGACTTGATAGGGAGATGAATGATTTTGAAATCTTTTTTTTATTATGTTTCGTGCACCATACTCTGTATGGAAATAAATAGTTTTGGTCTTTCATGCAAGTCGATCAGCAAGCGTGAAGATGTATACCGTGTCATCAAAGCCATAGCTGCAAGGGGGGAATGGACGAATGCTGAAGCTAAACGCTATATTCAGAGCCTGGTAAGGACATATATACACACATAGCCATATAGGTGTATCTATATGTCTTCCGCCTGAGTGGGGATCCATTGTGCTCCCATGGTACTTTTTTAGTCTATTGTTCTAATTTTGTAAGAGTTGCTTGGGCTTCTTAATGGAACATGAGCACTATTTTTATGCACATTAATATCTTTGTCATTTTAAGCATCTCCTCAAGGACTTCATTAATCTGCTTCAGAAGTAAGATCTGGACTCTGATTGTTTCCTAAATAGTGACAGGTGAGAGACTTTGAGCAGCATGGTTTGAATCTCACTGTAACCAAGAGAGAGGAAATGCAGCGGTTGAAAGCTCAAATAGATGAGCTAAGCTTGCGATACATAAAAAATCTAACTGAAGATAGGACTTTTCTTCTCTTCAGCAAGGCTGAGTTGGTTGGGTTACCGCCAGATTTCCTTAAGGTCTGACATGTTTAATTTTCCGTTATTATATTTTCCAGATAAATTTTTCTTGAATGCCAATTTTTGCATGTTTAGTCAGGGATGAAAAGACTCCTCTCCTTTCCATTTTTCCAGGGTTAATTTTATTATTAGGTGCATGCTTGTAACTAATGAATTATTGTGTAATAATAGTTGGAACTAATATACAAATGTATCTCAATAACCTTGGATAAATATCTCTGCTCGCTTTGAGAGGGACTGCCTATATAGGTCAGACCTCGCAGATATTTTCGCCATGTGACTTGGGTTACTGCTCAAATAAAGCCATACCGAACTTTAAACAAGGATCTAAATGCTTAAGTAGTATGGAACGAGGTATGGGATGCTGATGTTTAGGGGTCAAAGTCATCGCTATTTTCTGGTGGAATAACTTTATTTGTTTGGGCAGGACTTAGAGACAGCTGAAAATGGTAAATTCAAAATCATGCTAAGAAGCAATTTGGTTGCTGCTGTGCTGGAACTTTGCAAGGTATGAGATTCTTGGTTCATTAATTGTGCTCTGCCCTGATCTGGCACAAACTTATCCGCGTACGTTAATATTATTAGTAAATGCATACTGGACAACATGCACATACCGTCGGTCATGCTCCAGTGTCATATGATTACCATACCTGGAAAGAAAATGTCATGCTTTTTGTGCTTTCTTGTTTTGGCTTTTAGTTGTTTTTAACTCTAGTTCTTGCCCGATTGCTTTGATTTTGGACATGTATCTATTTAGTTACCAATATCAATTTTGAGACTTTGAAGGTAGGAATGACGAGAAAGATGGTAGCTATGGCATATGGGAAGAGATGCGGGGAGGTTAATCTTTCCACTGTAGAAAATTTGGTATGTATCCACGAAACCTGTTGCTATTGTTCAAGATATATCACATTGAAGCCAAGCCTTCGTTTAACATTAACATTGGTAATATTGCTAAAGTGCTAAGTGGCTTCAGTAAATGAACCATATTGGAATTTATCTATCCCTTGGTAAGAGGCAATTGTAATAGCTATAGTTTTGTGTTGATTGCAAGTTGCTGGTGTTTGGTGTTAACCTGTTTTACAAAATGAAGTCCTCATTGGCATATCTTCAAATAAGTTGATCACAGAGCAGGATTTCCCACTAGAGTTTTTTTCTGCTTCTACTAACTTTTTTTTTTTGGTTTTTCCTTTTACAACTTTACATATCATTCAGGTCCAACTGCGCCATAAATTTGCTCTGTTACTTGGCCATTCAAACTATGCGGACTATGCTGTGGATCTTAGAATGGCCAAGACACCATCAAAGGTTTACATAGTGTTACCTTATTATCAAAGTGATATTGTACCATGATCCACTGCCAGCTTTAGTAATGTACTGTAGAGTATGCTCTTTGGCTCAATGCTTGTCAGATGGATTGTGTTTAACTTCTTGTAATCTTCCTATTGTGTCCAGGTCTTTGAATTCTTAGAGGACATCTCCATCAATTTAACTGACTTGGCAACTAAAGAACTTAATGTGTTGAAAGACTTAAAGGTTAGATTTTTTTTTCTCCTTTTTCTTTTGAATGCTTACAGGTTGTAATGTGCTCGATATGTTTGCTCTACCACAGTGTCTGATTGGGTTTCTGTTGAATGGTCTATCAGAAGAAAGAGGAAGGAGATATTCCGTTTGGGATTGAGGATCTAATATACTATGCAAAGCAGGTTGAAAGACAGAAGTTTGATCTTGACTTTGGAGCTCTTAAGCAATACTTTCCTGTCAATTTGGTTTTATCAGGGGTCTTCAAAATATTTCAAGACCTTTTCGGTAACATATATGTCACTTTGGACTGATTTAGAGTGTGTTTATAATATTTACGTCATGTATGCTTTTATGGTGGCCACTGTCTTGTTCTTTACAGGTGTGATAAGTAGTGATATTAACCACTTCCTCCTTGTCTGACACAGGTTTAAGGGTTGAGGAAATTGTAGATGCTGAGGTTTGGCATAGTGATGTGCGTGTTTTTTCAGTTTTTGACCTAAGTTCTGGCGAACTCTTGGGTTATTTCTACCTGGATGTATGCACAAGGTTTGGTTTCAATCTGTGACCTTTCCAGCTCTTGATTTTTTTTTTCTTGTTGGAGTTTGGAATACATGAGCATATGTTACATTCTTGGACAGGGAAGGGAAATATTGTCAAACCTGTGTGGTGGCTCTTCAAAATGGTGCATTATCATTGGAGGGTGCACGGCAGGTGATTGTTATGACCCTACCATTTCTGCTTTAAATCCATGGAAATTACTGTTGTGTAACTCATAAAGTCAAGTCTTATGGTGTTGGCTTGGGCTTGAGGCTCCTCTCAAATATTTTGATTGTAATGCTTTCGATTTTTATGAAAGGGAGAATCAAACAATGAATAAAAAAATATGGCTGAAGATAACGTTTCATTTCCTCATGTGACTACAATGACAAGCTTCCTGACGACACCACCACCATCGCAAACCTATCTGCAAAACCACTTGTCCACCTCCTTCGCCACTGATGACAATACCCTGCACCACCAATGATGCCTTTTTCGCCACCTTACTGGTGCGCTGGTTTTTGTTGTCTGAAACACATACAATCTTAGGCAGGTATCTGCCGGAATGTATGGAACTTTGGATTTTCTTTTATTGGTCCTTTAATGAACTATTTAAAATCTTTGGCAAGTATTTGCAGTAATATATGGATTTTGGATTTCCTAGATTAGTCTTTCTATAAACTATTTTTCTTCTTCTTTGTGGTTGGATTTATTGATTGGTCAATTTTCATTCTGGAGCTAGTGTTCTCATTGTTGTATGGGAGTTGAGTTAGTTAACTTATGCGTTTTGCACCTTTCACTTTAGGTGGTTGGTATCCTCATGCATGTTTAGATGATTGCATTTGTTGGTCTTCCTTGGCTTTAAGGTAGATTTGAGTAGTAACGGAAACGAGATACACATGACTTGGCAAAAAGATAGGCCTGAATTCAGTAGTGAAGAAACACGTTACACGTTTCCATTGAGTTACTACTCTTATCTTTGGCGTAAGCATTAACTCAAAATCTCAGTATATGGTAACAGTTGCCGTTTGCTTCATACCTTGTTATCTGAAGAAACAAAATTGCATTTAATGTAAAGGGATAAATACAATGTTGGTCCCTGTGGTTTGCGCGAAAGTCAAATAAGTCTTTAAACTTTAAAACCCATAAAATTAATCCTTAACGTTTAAAATTCATCAAGACTTTAGTCCTTCCAGGACCCTTCAAATGTGAATGCTTTTAAACTTCAGGGACTAATTTGATGGCTTTTAAAGTTTAAGGAGTTATTTGATTTTCACGCAAACCACAGGGACCAACATTGTATTTATCCTCTTAATGTAAATTAGTAACCGTTGTTTTCTGTAACCAGGTAGCAGTGGCACTACTGATTTCTCAATTTGAAAAGGACATTGGTGGTCATCCTGGGTTGTTGCGATTCTCTGAAGTGGTTAATCTTTTCCACGAATTTGGACATGTGGTACGTTATCTTTGATCCTACTGGTCATCTGGTATCAGAGCTTGTGTTCTTCTTCGCTGCATCCAGTTTAGCATAGAAATGGTCATAAATCTGTACTGGTGTTACCTATTCTAGAAGGTTGTCTCAGTGATGGCAGACTGGTTAATTATTTATGCTTTAGTTAACCATCCTCTGGGATGTATCACTTTGAGTACTGAGAAACAGCCCCCCAGACCCCCCCCCCTGCCTGCCCCGCCCCCCACTACCAATTAGTGGCTAAGAAACCTGAACAGGTTTTATAAGTGGAAAACTTGTGTCGTTTAGACTGGGAATTGTTTTTTGTGTGGAATCAAGCTCTTAATATTTTATGGCTTTTCCGCATTATGGAATGGTAAGATCCCACTTTAGTCAATGTTTCTTCACTTGGTGTATTCTCTTGTCAAGTAACACTGGTTTTTTCCATTGCATATGTGAGAAAATTGTATATCATCTGTGATGAGGTCGCTAATGTAAGTAGTCTTTTGCTGAGTTTAGATCCAGCACATTTGCAATCGTGCATCATTTGCTAGATTTTCTGGGCTTCGTGTAGATCCTGACTTTGTGGAGATCTCTTCTCAGGTGCTAGAAAACTGGTAAGTAATGAATCTTGTTTTCCCATCTTGTGATTACAGAAAACATGGACTCACCTTTCAATTATTTTGAAAAAATTTTAGGTGTTATGAGAGTTTTGCTCTGAAGTTGATATCTGGTTTCTATCAGGTGATACCTGCTTCTGATAAAGTTTTGATTCTTTACAGTAAACACGTGGACTGAATCTTCTCTTGCCTCCCCACCCGTTTTTCTTCACACTTGTCTGAAGTTGTCCTTTCATATAACCTTTTTGATATAGCTGTGCTTCTATGAATTATAGGATATTACAAAGCCCATCAAGGATGAGATATGTAAATTACTTAAAAGATGGCGACATTCCTTTTCGGCGCTAAAATTGAAGCAAGAAATTCTTTATTGTAAGTTGTCCAATTATATGGTTTGCTGACTGGAGATTTATGAAAGGATAAGTACTGTTTGTGAAACAGAGAGTCTTGGAATGTCCAATCTAACCATTCATATGTTTAGCGTAAACATGTGGACATATTATCAATTTTTTGTGATCAAATCAAATTCTGCAGATAATCGTTTTATTTGACTCTGTCCGTGTTTGTATCGTCAGGTCTTTTTGATCAAATTATACATTCTGCTGAGAATATTGACATTGTTGAGTTGTTCGAGCATCTTCATCCGAAGGTAAATAATCATTTCCATAATTCCAAACATCCTTATGCATTTGTGGGGGCATAATGGCTTTGTTGGTCCAGGTAATGTTAGGTTTGCCAGCGTTGGAAGGAACCAATCCAGCCTCATGTTTTCCGCGTAGCGCTATTGGTTATGAAGCTGCTTGTTACAGTCGTATTTGGAGTGAGGTGTTGATCTCATATTTATCACAATTGCTTGTTGTGTCAACATTTTTCCTATACTTGTACTGATAGTTGTGATGTTTTTAGTTACATTGCTCATAATCGTTGTTATATGTGGCCGTTCATATTGAAGAATTTTTTTGCGTTCACTTAATCACCTCTGTCCTTATTTTTGAACCTAAACGATCATTAATGAAGTATCAAATATGCCTGTAGGTGTTTGCTGCTGATATATTTGCCTCAAAGTTTCGTGGGGATCCCTCAAACCCGTATGTTGGCCTGCAGTTCAGGAACAAGGTAAATAAGTTGAATATCAATAACTCAAACAACCATTCATTTATTAATAGTGTCCATGGGAAGTATGCCTTTGGGGTCATTTCTTGCCTTTTACACCTAAGAATTGCTTGGTATGTGTTGGCACTCGTATGACTTTAAGATTTCCATCGGAATTAAAAATTCCAATTGCAAAGCCAAATTAGTTTTCTACTTTGAATTTTTATTTGTGTTATTTTATCTGGTACCTTTTTATTAATGTTTTGGCAGGTATTAGGCCCGGGAGGTGCGAAGGAACCTATTGAAATCCTTTCAGACTTTCTTGGAAGAGAGCCATCAATTCAAGCTTTTGTGGAGAGCAAAGTCGAATACAGTATGTGATGCGAAACAATTTGGTAACTTTTTCTCTCCGCCCCTTTCTCTGCTATTACAAGATAAGTTAACTCGGCATCGGCACCGGCATCTGCAATTTTGATGGTAGCGGAAATTATAGAGATTTTACCATTTGATTATCACCAAGATCTCATGCTCAAAAGTTCAAATTACTGATATCATCTTTTATTATTCTTGTAATGGTTTTACCATTCATAGCGGCAATGAGTTTTTTTTTTACGGATATTAGCAGAAGTGGATGCTTAACACTGGAGCACCCCTAACCTTATAGTTGGCAGCAAAATGTAACAATGTTTTATTTCTGTTTTATAAATAAGCCTCATCGATCAGGATCGTGCAGATTTTGTGTCATCTTGGTTGATTTATTTTCTTTTTATTCCAAAATGCTGCAAATTTCATTGCCTTTTCTTTTCCTCACATGCTTCGTATCCAGTTGAAATATACTTAAGAGAGTCCCCTTCAACGTTCCATTCACAAAGTTTGATTTTTCTTTGTTCTAAAGTTTCTGTCAAAGTCTTTGCACCACGAGAACATGAGTCACGTGGTCATGGCTTTGGCCCTTTTCAACTAGCATTACTCTCTTTTACAAAGGATGCACTTTCTTCTTCAACTTTCTGGATTCTGAGAACATTTTAATAAAGTCCTCTACAGTTTGACCAACGAGGCTGGAGTTATTCTCTGCACACAATTCCCATCTTTTGTCCCACGGAGAAGTGAATGAATCCATTCCTTCACTGGCTCTATTGTCTATATAAATATTGGGACGCAAATACATCGCAATAAATAAAGAATAGAAAGTCAAATGAAAGAAGAAAAGGCTTTTTTGTTTCCTTCTCTTTCTCTGCATCTCACTATCTCCCGAGCAAAGAAAATAATTATTTAACATTTATAAGATATATTTTTAGAGGCGGAGAGGCAACTTGTCATTTTGAATTAGGATCACTTGTAATTTGCTGCTACACTTTACAATTTAAAAAGAGACAAGCACGATAAGTGTACTCTATTATAGATTCATAATGTTCTAAAATTTTATACATATTCATACTGTTCTAAAATTTTGTATGGGCATTATAGAGGTTTCTGATCCAGAATTTTTTTTTTTACCTTCTCTTTTTCAGTGAGTTATAGCTCAGTTGGCACCTTTTTCCTTTGGAGAGGGTTCCATGATCGAATCCTCTTGCCCCCTTTCTTTGCAGGCTTGATCTTGCTTTATCTAGAAAACAATAAGAAAGTATAAAAAACTAGAAAGTTCAAAAATAATAATGGGAGAAAAAAGTGATCGATTCTATAAGAATTGAAAATATTTTATCCACGGAACCACTTGTAGCATGAAATGTTTTTATTAATAAATTGATCTACCGTGAATGAACTTACACTAAATTTTGACTAAGAGGATGAAAAAAAGGTATGTTGAACATTAACGTCGATAGAACATTATTATTTTATATAGGAACCAAATTAGATATTTAATTTTCTAAGAAATATTTAAGATTATTCTTCTTAATTTTTATTTTCTCTAAGAAATCTTAACCTGTTATATATTTCAAGCTCGTACAAAATTTAGCACCACATGTAAGTTTATAACGCTTACTGGGGTAGTTTCTCCGGACTCCGGAAACTAAAAACAAATTTTAAATAAAATTTCAGAGAGTCTAACAAAACGAATGGTGTTCAGGAAATTAATATATAAACAGTTCCGAAGCCTTTTAATATCTCGTCAACTTTTAAAGTTTAGGCAAGTACAATTAATCTCATCTTGCCAGATATGCTCCGTCTCTCTGGCATTGGCTCTTCACGGACCGTTCTGTATTGACTTGAATTTCAAGTCTCTACCAGTGCATACGTAAAGAAATTTCCTTGGTCAGCAAACAACAACTGGACCAGGCATTTTTCTTTCTCTATGCAAGTGTCATGAACCTTTGCTTTCGTTATTTGTCACATTTCTCATCTGGGTTCCCATTTTTTCCATTTTATTCGTGCACTCGCTATCCTTTTCTTGAATGTGCTTTTTCATCGTTCACGAGCTTTCCAATCTGTGACTTTGGTTCATGTCCTTGTCTGGAAACGCGTAGTCTGATATATACGAAGAGTTTTGGGGGAATAAAATCCGGTGAATATTCTATTCTCTTCGTGGTTTTCTGACGGGGAAACAGAGAACAGAAGGGGGTTTGTGAATTAGCTGGGGAAAGTTGCCTCTAATATTTGGTTTTGAAGTTGCTGTGTGCATCTGGGTTTTTCGAGTTATATAAAAAAAGTTGGAATTTCTGTGGGCGTTGGTGAAAGGTAGGGAATTTGTGGTTTTTCACGAGGCCATACGGTTGAATGAGGGTTTTCTTGAGTTTATGAGATGGAAAAGTCAGGAGTTGTTTTTATCTTCAGATGAATGAGGGGATTTTTGCCCACTTTGTTATTCTGGGTTGTCTTCTTTTATGAGTAAAGAGCAAGTGTGTAGGATTCTCGGACCAGGAATGTGTATTGGGTAGCATTTTGTTTTATCGTTGAGAATTATGTTCAACAAGATACTTAGTAAGCTTCCTAGAAAGTCGTCCAGAACTCCTGAAAATCATGATTATGGTGGAAACTACAGTTCGATTCCAAATGGTTCTATCAGTTCAAGAAGCAGTGATTTAGGGACTAGCAAGTCTGGAAATTCGATTACGTCGCATACAGCCCCTAATTATGCTCCGAATATTCTTACATACCATGATAAAAAGTTATTGCGAGGTGCAAATCCGACTCTCGATGGGAATTCTGTGCCCTCTTCGTATGAAGCATTGCCTGGATTCAGGGACGTGCCGAGCTCTGAGAAGCAGAGTTTGTTCATAAAAAAGCTGAACTTGTGCTGTGTTGTATTTGACTTCACTGACCCAACAAAGCATATTATAGAGAAGGAAATCAAACGACAGACATTGTTAGAGCTCGTGGATTATGTGACTTCAGCGAGTGGCAAACTTACAGAAGTTGTGATGCAAGAAGTCATCAAAATGGTATCTGCTAATTTATTTAGGACACTCACTCCTCAACCTCGTGAGAACAAAGTTATAGAAGCCTTTGATTTGGAAGAGGAGGAGCCTTTAATGGATCCTGCATGGCCGCACTTGCAAATTGTGTATGAATTCTTATTGAGGTTTGTTGCATCAACTGAGCTGGACACCAAATCGGCCAAAAGATACATTGATCATTCTTTTATTCTAAAGTCGCTGGATCTATTTGACTCGGACGATCCTAGAGAAAGGGAGTACTTGAAAATGATTCTGCACCGTATCTATGGCAAATTTATGGTACATCGACCTTTTATCAGGAAAGCTATAAACAATATATTTTATGGTTTTATTTTTGAGACTGAGAAGCACAATGGGATAGCAGAGCTGCTAGACATTTTGGGCAGTATTATTAATGGGTTTGCTTTGCCGCTGAAAGAAGAGCACAAATTGTTCCTTGTCCGGGCACTGATCCCCCTGCGCAAACCAAAATGCTTAGCAATGTACCATCGGCAGTTCTCTTACTGCATTACACAGTTTGTGGAGAAAGATTGCAAACTTTCTGATACTGTCATAAGGGGTGTATTGAAGTACTGGCCGATCACAAATAGTTCAAAGGAAGTAATGTTCCTCAATGAGTTGGAAGAAGTCTTAGAAGCTACTCAACCGTCAGAATTTCAGCGCTGTATGGTGCCATTGTTTCGCCAGATTGCTCATTGTTTGAACAGTCCACACTTTCAGGTAGAAAGTTCGATCCTTCTTTGCTTTAGCTCATTTATTTCTGTACAACCCGTAATTTCTTTTCTGATATTAGGTTTTTATTTTTGAGATATGAGTGATATTATTCCATTCCTATTGGGGAAGATTTCTCTGCGTTAAATTAAGAGCATTATTTATCCATTCTACCTTTTTCTTTGTCAGACCTCAATTTACTGTTATTTTTTCCATCATTCTAGTAAGCCGAGGAGGGAAAGCAGTATCACTTTTTCATTTAGGCATGGTTTAAGAGTACTTTGTTTCTTAATCCCAGCAATTCGGCTGTGCTCCCAAATCAATATTTCAGAACTGATGCTCCTTGATATTATAGTTAACTAAATGCCCTTAATGTGCTTTTACCACAGTGCGCTTATAAAATATTAGGGCCCTAAATCAGCAGTTATTATTGACTGGGGCAGATTTTGATCTTTTCCCATTCATCTGTTCTTTTGACCACTGATTTGAGATCGAAAAGACTGTAGTGTTATGTTCAGCAGATGCCTGACAGGCTTGAAAAAGACATGCCAAATGATAATTTAGTTAAGGTATTCTGCTTTTGGTCCAGGTGCTAATGGTGATTTAGTTAAGGAAAGAATGGATCGTTCTATCAACCAGACGAAAATCTTGCATAAGATACTTTCACTCATCTTATTTGCTGGAATTAACCTTCCAGAAGTTAGTCAGGAAGACTTCTGAATTAACTTGAACTTACTGCAGAAAATTTGGATGGTGGTTTCTTTATTTTCCCTTGTTGTCTGAGCAGTTGGGGAGGTATTGTATGCTATTTGCTGGATCAATGGATCCCTACCTTTAGATTTGCTTTGAGCCACTTATGCATTGATGATTCATGTGATTCAGTAAAGACAAAAGATTGTGGCATTGACAATCACCAATACGTTTTTGTAAAATTCAAGATTCAGGCCTCTTGAAGCTCATGCAGACCCTCTCTGCTCCCCTCCCCCACATTTTTGTTTCTGTAATGGGCTTCATGGACACTCACTCGTGTCTTTCTGACTTGGTGCTTTCAGTCTGCTCAATTTTTTTTTTTTGACTTCTTTGGTTTGTGTAAGCCTTCTAGCCAAGTCGAATGGAGAGTATTTTTCAATGCTTTGATTGGTGGATTTGTCTGGTTCTTGCTTTAGTTTCTTTGTGCTGGAATTTCTCTGCCGAAATGGAGTGAGCATAGCATCTATATGGACGAAAAAGGTGCAATTTTTTTTTGAAATAATCAAACTAATAAAGAGGCTATTAATTTCATATGTACTCTATATGTACACACACAGAGAGAGAGAGAGAGAGAGAGAGTTCTACAAATTAAAGAACCTTGTTTATCCAGAATCTCTCTATTGGATAAATATCTAATAAGGTTGTGACCACTAGTGTAAATCGTCCATGGTTCCTAGGATAGAGCACATAGTTACTTTATTAGCCTTGTTTCTTTTCTTGTCTTTTCTTCTGTTGCGTTTAGGCAAGTATAAATTTTATCATAGTCCTCAATAGATGAATCTGACATAATTCTATTGATTGTTCTTTCCTCAGGTGGCAGAGAGAGCTTTGTTCTTGTGGAATAATGATCATATTGGGAACTTAATCAAACAAAATCGCAATCTTGTACTGCCGATTATCTTTCCTGCATTGGAAAAAAATGCTAGAGATCATTGGAATCAGGCGGTGCACGGTCTGACCTTAAATGTCCGCAAGATTTTCTACGATCTTGACCCTGAGCTGTTTAACGAATGCTTACTAAAATTTAAGGAAGATGAATCGAAGGAAAATGAGACCAAATCAAGACGTGAAGCTACATGGAAACGTCTAGAGGAACTTGCTGCTAAAAAGGCTGCAAGCAATGAAGCCGTGCTTGTTTCTAGGAAAGCACCTCTTAGAACTTCTTCAGTTTAACTGAGAATTATGAGCGGTATTTGTTGGCTGTTGAAGGGGCCTCAATTTTGTTAGTGAGATGGGATTTAAATGAGGAGGTGGGTCGGGGGGAGAAGGGAAATCAAGATGATAGATATCACGACCTCAACAAGCATTTTTCGTAGTTGAATTTTATTCATAAACGGGTATCTTCTTATCCTTTTGTATAGCTTCAAAAACCAGATGCGATGTTGTGTAAAATCCAGTAGAAGTCTTGAAATGATAATGAAGCTAAAGGATGTTCGACCAGCAAATTGGAGATACGGACACGGTGATGTCCCGTGATGCTCCACCTTTGCCTCGACACTCCAGCGAAGCCCCCCCAATGGGGTGTGCACGTAGGTGATGTCAGTTGTTATCAAGTTTCGATGCAACTGATGAAGGCTCAAGAGTGTCCAAAATGTTTGGAGGCAGATATTACTCCTTGGTCAGCATGTCAAAGCAAAAAACCTGTTTGGAGCGCGTAGAATACAGGATCCTATTTTAAGGGCACAATGGAGACTTTTCTGGGTGCAATGAAGCCCACCTGAGAAGGGTACTCCCCTCAGCCATCATTTGAACAGCTGGAAAGCTCAACCCAGTTTCCGGACATACACATTCCCAGCAAAACTACAAAGCACATATCCTTGAGTTTTCCGAGGAGGAGAAATTAGCAGAGAGAGAGAGGAAAATATTCCAAATGACAAATGAGGTTTTCCTGGGATATTGTGAGAATAATTGCATCTAAGACAAAAGAAAAATGGTTGACTCCTATTATATTTTCGAAGAGAAGCCATGACTAGACAACTCTCTTTAAAATATGTAGCAGAAAGAGGGGAATTTTTAGCTTTTTTCGGAAATAGTTTCACTATTTCGAGTAACTAATGTGAAATGATCAGTGTCAGGTGGACTTAATCTATGCACATGTGATGTGTTGTGAAATCGAAGTACATATATTTATTAACTATAACCGCCACATGATTGTCCTATTCCGGACCTGAGCGGAAGACAGTGATTAAGCTCGTTAAAAAAAAATGGAACTCGTAAATTAAAGAGAGCGAAGAAAATGCAGAAGTAAAGGGGTTTATTAGATATGTGTTATCTGTTATGTTCTGCGGGGATTAGAATGTTGATGACCATCTGATCGAGAAATGCTCTGGCTATTAGCGATGCAGTAAGCAGTGTCGTTGTCATACGTATCATGTCGGACCAAACAATATCCATTATCTCCCTTGTAAGCGTGTTTTGGAACAGTAACACGATGCTTTGGCCTTAAATTCAGAGAGAGAGAGAGAGAGAGGGCGATGCCTTTTCATCCTCTATTGTCAACTTTATTTTATCTTACTCAAAGGTCCATGACGGACTGTGAATGTCGCAAGGACTATTTTGGTCAGTGTACGCTCTCTCTTTCTCTCTCTGGCCCAAAGGAATTGAAAAAAGGAACAGAATATCTATGCCCCTTTCGCACTGCTTCTCATTTAAGTCATTGCCTCTCTAGTCTCTTGAGGACAAAAAACATTCTGCTGCTGCTTTTTTTTTTTTTTATCTGGGTTTGCTTCACCTTCAATGTTCTGCTTTTCCTTCCTACTATGTAAGCTTTTCGCTTTGTTTCCTTTTTCCTGCGAAATTCCTTGAATTTCACTGCGATGGAAAATTGATGTCTTGGTGTTGTGGATCGCACCCAGATCCTGTCATCGTCCGAGCCTGCCGGGTTTGGAGGAAGGGGCAAGAAGGTGAATTTTTCTTCAACGCCTTCTTAGCTGGAAGAACATAATAAACTCTGGAGGTTCTGGTATTTGTATATAATTTTGGAAGTTGTTATTGGGTTCCGTTTGAAGTGTGCTTTTTGTACATCTTTTGCTGCATCTGGGTGTCTGAGTCTGAGTCAAAAGGTGTCAAATTCTTCTGATGATTTTGCTAGGGGTAAAGAAAAAACTGTCCAATTTCGGCTGGTATAAAATTGAAACAAGGGTTTCTCATTTGACGCTCTGAAAGTCTGACTAATGCTTCTGGGGTTTGTATAATCTATATGGGAATGGGTGTTTGTATCCGGGACTGACAGACGTGGGTGTGTTGTGTATTGGTTTGAAATGGGGTTTATGCATCTGGGTTTTCTTTTTTGCTTGTGGAATTGGAGTACGTGTCTTTGATGAATTGGGTTCTGTTTTGAGAGAATCTCTGGCGTCTGCACCCAGCCGAGTTTGATTGAACTTGTTTCCAATCATTGTATCTTTCAAAGTTATGATAAAACAAATACTCGGTCGGCTTCCCCGGAAGCCATCTAAATCGGGGGAGAATCGTGAATTTGTTGGATCATCTGACCCTCCTTCAAATAACTCTGTCAGCTCAAGAAGCAGTGGTGACCTTCTCAGTAATACGCGTGTTAGCTCAAACAGTACGACCCTTCCAGGTCCTGATTTTACTCCAAATTTAGGATATAGTTTTGGAAATCAACTTCCCCAAGTTGCCAATCTAAAATCCAATGGAAATTCGGTGACTGGTCCTTATGAAGCATTGTCAGGATTCAGGGATGTCCCCAGCTCTGAGAAGCAGAACTTGTTTATCAGAAAGCTGAAATTGTGTTGTGTTGTCTTTGACTTCACTGATCCAACGAAGAACTTGAAAGAAAAAGATATCAAGCGGCAGACGTTGCTTGAGCTGGTGGATTATTTTACTTCTGTAAATGCAAAATTTACAGAAACAGCCATGCAAGAAGTTATAAAGATGGTGTCTGTGAACTTGCTTAGGTCACTAATACCACAACCCCGTGAGAACAAGGTTTTAGAAGCTTTTGATTTGGAAGAGGAGGAACCTTCTATGGACCCTGCATGGCCTCACTTGCAAATTGTCTATGAATTTCTTCTGAGGTTTGTTGCATCTCCTGAGACAGATGCAAAGTTGGCCAAGAGGTACATCGATCACTCTTTCGTTCTCAAGTTACTGGATCTCTTTGATTCGGAGGATCCCAGAGAGAGGGAGTATCTGAAAACAATTCTACATCGAATCTACGGAAAGTTTATGGTGCATCGCCCATTCATCAGGAAAGCAATCAACAACATCTTCTTCTATTTTATTTTTGAGACAGAGAAGCATAATGGCATTGCTGAGCTTTTAGAAGTTTTGGGAAGCATAATCAATGGGTTTGCCCTGCCACTAAAAGAAGAACACAAATTATTCCTTGTTCGGGCTTTAATCCCTCTTCACAAACCAAAGTGTTTGCCTATGTACCATCAGCAGTTATCATACTGCATTACACAATTTGTTGAGAAGGACTCCAAGCTTGCTGACACAGTCATAAGGGGTTTACTGAAGTACTGGCCAATTACTAATAGTTCTAAGGAAGTTATGTTCCTGAGCGAGCTAGAGGAGGTTTTAGAAGCAACTCAGCCTGCAGAATTTCAAAGATGTATGGTACCCCTGTTCTGCCAAATTGCCCGTTGCTTGAGTAGCTCGCACTTTCAGGTATTGAGCCCTATAAAATTCGATTAGTGTAAATTAGCTGATACTTCCCATCTTGAAGTTTATTTTGGAATATTTAGCGCTCACACTTGCTGTTTTGCTAAGTTGTTTTACGTAGAATTGCAGTTTGAATCTGGGAACACCCTTTTTATTTTGAACTAACAGAAGTTAGTCTTTTCTGAGTGTGAGGAAGGATTCCTTATGGTGATAATCCAGATAAAACTTGTAAACTCTTGTCGGCTTTCGTGCTTTCTAGTATTTCTGGTTGATTTTGTTGCACTTATTTACATCTCCACTTGCATGGGCTGTAAGTTAGAAGTCTAATATTTTTCTGATTTTCCAAATATTTCTGTCCCACTTTGTTCTGAGGTGGTGGATCATTACTTTTAGGCATAAAAAATTCTGTTTTTTTTCTTCTTTAAAATTAAATTCATTGTAGCTGTAGCTTGTTTACTTTCGTAGATGTAATACACAGATTTAGCTTGGTCTGTGTTATTGATAATTGAGCTCAAATCATTCTCGGCACTGATACGCACTAATCAGTTTCCTATAGTGTTGTGATGAAAACAGCTGCTTATATGTAGAGCAAACTAGTCTTATTGGATTTTGATTTCGTAGCAGAATCATATTTTTTTATCTAAAACTTCACTTTGGTTGATGAGAATTGGTGGACAGGATTAAATATGAAGATTATGAATCCAAATAGAGTTGATTTCGTTGGATTGAGTTCTTTTGGCTTGGTTCATTGTTCAGTTTTGCTGCACATTTCTGGGGATTCCAATTTTCTTGCAGAATTGGAGGTGTCTTTCCTGCTTAGGGGTGTAAAAACATCAGATATTTTCCCAATGGTGGGTCTTCATAGGAATGTATGTTCATCTGCAGGATTATGATATAGGACTGTTTATCTATTTTGGTAATTGTCTGTCACGTTTAAAAACTGGGTTGCTCATAGAGGAATTTCAGCTAAAATGAAAAGGTAGAAGAATATAAATGGAAAATATTGTAAAATCCAAGAAAGGTACAGGGGTTTTGCAATCAAAATGGATTATGTTGCCTTTCAAGAAGTTCAATTTTCTTTACGTTTTGCATTTGTGCTGACTCTTTTGCTATGCTGTTTTCACACGACTTGTAAAAAAATTCATAAACCTTTTTTTGCATAAGATTTTGGTGCTTGGAAACAGTTTAAACCTCTTCAGATTTTCTAATGGCATATTGGGAGTATGACTTTTAGTTGCATACGTATAGTTGAGAACTGTCAGTGGTGGCAAGATATATGTATATTTGTGTTTTCTGTTATTGTCTTAGTGTAGCTGTAATAAGAAAGGTCGTTTTGTGTACCCTTAACCAAAAAAAGGTAGTTTTTATACCACGTTGAGCAGAAGCAAATGTAATCTGTGGTTCAATCGGAAGTTAGTGCTGGCTGCTTGAAGAGTTGCTGGAAGTGCAACCTGTCCTACCAGTTGGGTCTGCCCTTTCAAAGCAAGTAGTGGGCTAATACCCGACCTTTCTGATATTCTGCATTATTGGTGGCTCTATAGGTTGATGCTCTAGGACATTATGGGTTGCATAAAATAGGATGGCTGCATTGGTCAGTTATTATGATCAAATATTAAGTCATTAGGTTTTGCTTTATGCTTGGCCTTCTTTTTATCAGATGAATAAATTGCTTTACTGGCAGCTTAATTCCTGCAGGAACTAGTGACAAATTTTGTTGTCTACTTCGAGGAGGGATTCGAACCCCCGACACTTGTAGCTTAAATTAATTGCTGAGAATGTGCTAAACAGGACTATAAATGATTGAAAACTTGTGGTTATTTATGTGTCTGGGAAAAATTGATTGAAATGGTTCTTTGCATTCTGAATGAGTGATGAATTTGCAGCTTGATGCAAATTGTTGTTAGTGTAATTCAAAATCCTATGAACTGAAGGAAACAGATTTTACCAACCGCATTAAATAAGACATGATTTTTTTGTATTGTTCGATGAACGTATTGGTTTGACCTGGCAGGTGGTCTGCCTTAATTTATAGGACTATTAGTAACAATAAAATACAAGGTGGAGAGAGGTTGAAGTGTGAGGGAGGTGCAGCCTAGGCGGCCCAAATAAAGTTTTCCTAATAAAAGAGGGATTCAAAGTGCCACTTAAAATGCTTTGGGGTGGCCAAAGAAATAAATGTTCGTAGTAAGATAATTGCAGAACGTATCTCAGTGCTCTGTTTTAAATGTGTGAAAGGTCGAAGGTTGAATTAATTGATGTTGTTTTAAGCGTACTTGGGAATAATAGCATATTCCACCTGTGAAATTCAAACATTGAGGAGAATCATTTGTACTTCCATATGTGCTTCTTATTTGCACTTTCAATATCTGTTTCTTTCCTCGGTGTTAGTGATTAGCATTAGTTCTTCTTTAACTTCTAGGTGCTTGTTATGTATCTTGTAGTTATAATATTAACATAATTAGAACATATTTGTGTTTATAGTAAGCAACCACTGAACATTTTTCAACTGTATCGTATAACAGATTTTCAAGAATTTCTGTATTTGCACCACCTCCATGTCTCATGTCAGTATCTGTATTTTTTACTCTCGGTACTGAAGGGAACAAGTAGGCAATTTGGTGATGTTTGGGTCGTGGTAGGGGTTCAATCTGGTCATGTTGACGGTTAAGGTGGTGATGTTTTGATGGTGTCAGGGTGGTGTAGTGGCTGCAGTAGTTGACTAGCGTGGGTGGTCAGTCATGGTAGTGAAGGTTGTCATGGTTGTTCATAGGTAGTATCAATTAGAGTTTTGAATGAGGGATTCAGTGATAATGGGGGAGGATTAAATTAGACATGACGTTTTTAACTCGTGATTTACTGCATACTGTGTGAATATTAACCAATTATACTGCATAAATTTCACATATATCTCATTTGATGCTTCTACTCATATTTTAACTGAAGTCTTTCTTTAATGGGTGATAATTATGAGTTGATAGTATATAATTTGTTCAGGTACTATTCAATAGCTTAATTTGACTTATATGAACTGTTTTTCCTTTTCATCTTTTTGACAATGGCTGACTGTGGTGGCTTTGGCCATGAGGTCAGAGTTGTGTTGGGGTTCCTGCTACTGGTCAGGGTTTTTCAAGATTTATTGAACAAATTCATATAGCTAAGCAGTTAAACTAGGTCTAATTAATTCACCTCATTTCTTCACGACTAATCAATTTTATAATATTAAGAAGTTGTTTAACGCCATAGAGGTAGACTCAAGGAAAAGTGCTTGGGATTGGCACCAGAACTCACTTTGATGCTTGGATTCATTTCTTTTTACTGGCAGTATAGACCTACTGAAACTTAGCCAATAGATTTTGATCTGATGGTTGTGTGATAAGTTCCTTTGGTATGTTTTGTAGTTATACTCTTTCTTGTTAAGAGAGATTGGAGGATCAAGTGCTACAGCACTCTTTCATCTAGTAGACTTTAATCAGATGGTTCCACGTGGGCCAACAGACTTTGAACAGATGGTTGCATGACAATTTCCTTTGTATAGTTGGTAGTTGCACTCTTCCTTGTTAAGGAAGAGTGGAAGATCAAGTGCTATAGTGCTCTTTCATTTAATTAGCTGGTGTTTCCGGTTGTGCTGATCAAGTGTGGGTGTACGGGTCAGTGACCTCTTGGCTCAACGAGGGTAGTATTATGTTGAAACTAACATTTTTATTGCTTTTGTTTTCCCTTTTGTGTGCTGGGAGAGTGTCTCATAGTGGTTACAAGCAAAGCTAACACCTTCTACAAACATTTTAAGGTTTTTCAACTCAATCAAAGGTCAAAATATCTCCATTAAGAAATCTTTAAGAGTTCTTTTGTGCTTCAAGATTTGAGATGAGATATTATTTATCAAAAAAAAAAGATTTGAGATGAGATAGTGATTTAGTACTTTCTTGAAATGTTCGTCTCCTCAAATTGGAGTACTAGGTTTACCTCTGATAGACGGTGACTGCACATTCCATTTGTGTCCAAATGTTGAACATATTAACTTATACTTGCTATTATAGGTGGCAGAGAGGGCCTTGTACTTATGGAATAATGATCACATTGAGAACTTAATCAGACAAAACCGCAAAGTTATACTGCCCATCATCTTTCCTGCGCTGGAAAAAAATGGTCATAACCACTGGAATCAGGTGGTTCAAAACCTGACACTTAATGTCCGGAAAATCTTCTCTGATGTTGATCCTGAGCTGTTTGAGGAGTGCTTGCGGCAGTTCCAGGAAGACGAAGCACGAGCGGAGGAGATCAAAACAAAGCATGAAGCCACGTGGAAGCGCTTAGAAGAGATTGCTGCATCGGAATCTGCAAGTAGTGAAGCACTTGTAGTTCCTTGCACGATAGCCACCCAAACATCTTCAAGCTAGTGCGAAGGTCTCAATTCTTTTTAGTGGTGTCGGAGAATGGATTGGTGAATGTGCTTTAAGAGGTTGAATGCTCGTGCATTGTTGATTGAACTCATAGTTGTTCATACCCCGCTCAGGGCTGTCAGGGGTATAATGATCAATAACATCACCTGAACACTCTGCAGCAGAAGTCCACTCTTACGGAACTTGCAGAGATACTATATACAGTGTACCCGGAAAAATGAAGTTCAAAATTTCACTTCATGTTCGTGATGAAGAAGATCATTGGTGTCATTTTGAAATTTTGAATTGTCCAGATGAAGGAAGTTTCAGATGAAAGATAGTTTACATACTTGGACTTAATTTCCATGAGTTCCAAAATACTTACCCAACTCTTCAATTTCATTTCTTTATGTATGTAATATATATTTTATTGATTGATCTTGGGGAACCCTTATCAGTGTGAATTCTTGGTCATATATATAGGATTTATAAATATTTAAATCATTATGATTGGAAAAGATGGAAAAATCCGCACCAAATTTTTTGTTTTGCTTTCACTGGCACACTTGTGCTCATTTCCCCCTCGCATACTCTTAATCAAAAGGTATGTTTTAGAAGTTGGTGGCTTAGCAACCTGCAAATGAACTGAGCCTGATATGGCTCATTACTGATAAGCCATTTAGGCACTTACAGAGAAACTAGCATTTATTTGTCGATCAACGGGATCGAAGCCTACTTTACAGGACCATATATAAAATCCATAGGTGAATTGTTTAGTTTATGGGACTAGGGTCCAACGAAGCAAATGCAAGGAGTTCCTTATCCTGTCCTAACATGGCCATCTCTCCTTCACTTAAACGCACCCATGCTTCTACTCCGCCGGCGGATCTTGTGTCCATTAATATTATCGCATTGAAAAACGCCTGATACCACCCATATCGGCTTTCCCCACCCGAAATCTATATCATACATACCAAAGTTACACCAGCTAGAACATCCAATGCAATCCACTCCAAAATGACTCGCGACAGTATGTTATATTTGCATTATAATTATATACTATTGCATGCGTACCGGTTAATCCCACTTAATTGCCCCATTGTCAAGTGGAATATTAAAACGTCCAAGTCATGATCAGCGCGCGGAAATTAAGATAAAGATATTAACGTGGGGGTTGAGCTCTATTGTTCGTAAAATAAACAATTAGTAATATGGCTAATAAGTCAAATTGTTGATCAATTGGTGGATGTGCACCGCCTTAAATATTTGTGCGGCACTTTTGGAGTCGTGAGTGCTGTTAGTGTCCGGGCTTAATCTCATCATCCCCTTCTGGAAGGATGCTCGCTTTCTGTCATTTCAGCTATAATTAAGCTGCCTATACATGCTCCACTGAACTAGTTTAATTGATCATGCATGTTTTTGCAAGTGGAAGGCACATATGTCTCCAAAGATTTTAGAATTTGTTGCTGATAATGTATCTCGTTCGGTGTTGTCCCATCGCGCGATTATTTGGTTCGTTTAAAATTAGAGATATTCCTAGTTGATTTTTCGTTTCTCACCTGAGGAAAACTCTCTATAATTAATTTGTTGTTTGTTTACCCAAAAAAAACAAAGCATGTGCATGCACTGCCTTAATTTCTGTTCCAGCCAGGTACGATAATATAAAAAACAGACTTTAATTGAGGGCTCTCCTTAATGACTACATCTTCCAGACCATTTTCCAACCAGTGCAAGTTCTAGAGCACAGAACTTCTTGCATTCGGCCAAGTACGTGGTCGGTGAAACATAAGCTAGCAAGGAGCTCCTTGTCGCGTTCAAATTCAGACATGTCATCCTCTTTCAAGGTGTCGAAGAAAGCTACTAGATTCTTAAAAATCAATCTTTTAAATTGCCATTGGAAGACTACAATATTATAACCCCAAATTCTGAAAATAAGGTAGCGGAAAAAGATATTAGTCAAAATCCACCAAAGAGAAACTTCAAAAAGGAAAACAGACTGAAGTTCGGTCAAATGTGACCTACGTTTACCTTCTTACCATTTTTTAGAAGGGAAATGCCCCATGTCCCGCCCCCACGTCCCGCCAGCATCCCGCTGGCTGACGTGGCGGTGGGGCCCAAGTGGGGCCCAGCTATTTCAGCCAATGAAATAGCTGGGCCCCACCGCCCCACCGCCACGTGAGAACCGCGACCATTTTCCAACCACGCAGGTTTTCTAGAGTTCAGAGCCTTTTGCCTTTGGCCGCGGGGACGGTGAAACATACGCGAGGAGCTCTTCATCGCGTTCAAATTTGGACATGTCTTCCTCTTTCAAGTTAATCCATGCCTCAATTCCATCCCCGGACTTGGTGTCGAAGAAAGCTACTAGATTCTTGAACGTCAACCTAGCCGAGCCAACCCAGACCGGTTTCCCCCACCCGAAATCAGCCTCGTATATTGGAAACCTGCACAAGCTGGTGAAGTCCAATGAGACCACCTCTCCTTTTGTGATTCGTGCGGCGCGGTCTTTGATGAAGTTCAAGTGACCGTCACCCTCTTGAAGTTTCTTCACGTAATCAGCATTCACTTGCCTTACGGAATCCCTTACTTGGCTAACGATGCTATAACACACATCTTCGGTATCCATTGATGGTTCCGAGAGTGCTAGTCGGGTTAGGTTTCCAAAATAATTATCCGGAAGAGGCGGGTCCATCCTGGTGCGCAAGTTAACAGCATGGAGGATAGTGTAGATCTTATCTGCGTCCGATTTTGATCGAGTCGTAGCCATGAAGCGGGTCCATATGAAAGCTGACAAGGCCTCGACGCGAGAAGGGGGTCTTCGGCTTTCGATGCTCTTATTGTCAGTGTATTTTGCTCTAACAGCAGCTATTGCTGAGGCGTCGAAGACAAACCTCTTTGTCATGATATTGTCCTTTATGATCCCTGTCCAAGGTTCAAATCCCATCAGAGTTTTTGGTGGAAAGAGCACTGCAGAATCGAATCGAGGGCTCACCATATTACTATCTCCACGAGCAGTAATGGCTGCCCAACTGTTGAGAAACATGATGAGCGACAAGGCATCCGCAACCTTGTG
This sequence comes from Myrica gale, assembly GCA_963930655.1. NCBI lineage: Eukaryota > Viridiplantae > Streptophyta > Magnoliopsida > Fagales > Myricaceae > Myrica > Myrica gale. The sequence continues at coordinate 5,045,854 of OZ005606.1, read as the reverse complement.
GGACATGCCAAGACCAATGGCTATCCCCCCACAGTTGAACAAGGTGACTTGGACGACTGCGGGTAAGTCATTGACATCATCCAATGCGAATGGCAGAAATTTATTGAGCTCAGCAGGGATCGGATCCTCAAGAAATTCGACAAGTTGGCATTTTGCTTTGGCTTCCACATAGAGGATACCCTCGTCGTTGCAATCAATATACACATTGTCCCTAACCCGTCCTGCTAGCAGATAGAATCGAGTTAAGGCTTCAGACAAGGATTTCTTAAGCCAGTTGTTCTGCTCCAAGTTGGTCAGATTACTACAACCTTCTTTAGGATAGAAGAGAACCAGGGGCATGAAAACAGGGGATGATATTTGATCAAGAAATGAGAGCTGGTAATGGCGTAGATGGTGTGGGGTTGAGGAAGAAGGTTTGATAGTCTTCTTTGAGATAACTTCGATGTCAACCTTCATGGTCTCTTGGCACAAATTATCAACGCACCAAAGACAATGTTTATCTTATGCCAGGTACAGCTGAAAAGAGTAGTCGGAGTGTTCGCATACGATGATAGAAATTAGCCACCCAAAGCGTAGAGAACTGTATATATAGTACCCGTGACCTTTTTACCATTAGCCATTAATATTGTTGTGGGCCCTCGATACGGCCCATTGTTTACAGATGAAAAACTGCACCATCTTCAATGCAACAGCCAGATGTAAACGGTAAACCAAATGAACTTCTTCTGGATCTTCTTCTACGCAGCTTTCAGGATTCAGTGAGCAATTGAAAGAAAACGAAAGAGCAACTCGTCTTCAACTCGAATTTGAATTCTTCCTCCAAAAATTATTGTGCTCCAAGTTGGTCAGATTACTACAACCTTCTTTAGGATAGAAGAGAACCAGGGGCATGAAAACAGGGGATGATATTTGATCAAGAAATGAGAGCTGGTAATGGCGTAGATGGTGTGGGGTTGAGGAAGAAGGTTTGATAGTCTTCTTTGAGATAACTTCGATGTCAACCTTCATGGTCTCTTGGCACAAATTATCAACGCACCAAAGACAATGTTTATCTTATGCCAGGTACAGCTGAAAAGAGTAGTCGGAGTGTTCGCATACGATGATAGAAATTAGCCACCCAAAGCGTAGAGAACTGTATATATAGTACCCGTGACCTTTTTACCATTAGCCATTAATATTGTTGTGGGCCCTCGATACGGCCCATTGTTTACAGATGAAAAACTGCACCATCTTCAATGCAACAGCCAGATGTAAACGGTAAACCAAATGAACTTCTTCTGGATCTTCTTCTACGCAGCTTTCAGGATTCAGTGAGCAATTGAAAGAAAACGAAAGAGCAACTCGTCTTCAACTCGAATTTGAATTCTTCCTCCAAAAATTATTGTGCTCCTCACATAACCAACTTAAAATTGAGTACCCAACAACTTACTATCAGATTTTCTCCACCGGGCTCTGCCGTTGGTGAAAGGATGAAGATCAAACTTATTATATATAAAGCTCTTACTTAAGATTCAAGATCCTTAAATAAATACTAAATTGAAATCGTATCTGAGTTTTCTGTTTTAAGCATCTGAAAGGTCAAAGGCTGAATTGAATATTGATGTTGTTTAAGCGTACTTAGGAATAATAGCATCATTTCTACTTCCTATATATATGTGCTTCTTATTTGCACTTCAAATATGATCTGTTTCTTTCCTCGCTAATTATTAATTAGTATTAGTTCTTCTTTAACTTCTAAGTGGCTGTTATGTATCTTGTAATTAAGGGATTAACATAATTAGAACACATTTGTGTCTAAAGCAATCACTGAACATTTTTCAACTCTATCGTATAACAGGTTTTCAATAATTTATGTACCGTGGTGGTCTGTCATGTCTCATGTCAGTATCTGTATTTTTCGTTCAATCTGGTCAGGTACTGGATGGTAATGCAACGATGGTTAAGGTGGTGATGTTTTGATGGCCGTGTCAGGTTGGTGTAGTGGCTGCAATAGTTGACCGGCAGTAAGTGTACGGTCGATCATGGTAGTGAATTAGGTTGTCATGGTTGTTCATATAGGTAGTATCAACTAGAGTTTGTGAAATAGGGATTCGTTGATAATGGAGGAGGAATTAATTAGACATGACGTTTTAAACCAATGATTTACCTGTATACTGTGTGAATATATATTAACCAATTATACTGAGTTAATTAGTTTCACATAATTAATCTCACAGCTTGCTGCTTCTACTCATATTTTATCTGGGGTCTTTTTTCATGGAAGATAATTATGAGTTGGAAGTATATAATTTGTTCAAGAACTGTATATTCAATAGTTTAATTAATAACCACAGTATTCCTCCGCAACAAGCGAGGATTTTTAATAAAATTCGGTGTTATTGTCCTCTTTTTGTTTTAAAAAATTAATAGCATAATTTGACTTATATTAATTACTATTTTTCCTTGTCATCTACTCGACAATATGGCTCTTGATACCATGGTCAGGGTTTTCAAGATTTATTGAGGAAATTCATATAGTTATAAGTTCTAAAACTAGGTCTATTTAAGTCGCTGGCCTCATGATTTCTTCATGACTATTCAATTCTAGAATATTAACATTTTGTTTAACTCCATATTGGTAGACTCAAAGACAAGAGCTTCTGGAAATACAGGCGGAGAGGCCGGATAGTCCGGCTTAAAAGTTGCCTTGGGATATTACATCGATCAATACACAACATACAACCCCATAGTCCGGCTAATTAGAAGTTGACAGTATACATTAATACACAACATACATGACCCCCAGCACAAAAATGGATGGGAAATACACGCGACACATGATAGCATTACATTTCATACAAGAATGTCATATATATATATATAAGGGAGCTCCCATATTTCCAGAAGTTTCTGGTTGGCAGGGCCGTAGGGAATCCTCTGAAAAGACTAGCTGATCTGCTATTCACAGCAGCAGCAATCTCCAGATACACAAGGAGAAGCTTTCTGGACTTCTTCATGATACAGATTTGAGTTGTTCAGACGAAGAAGTTCTGATGAAAGTTAGTTTACTTTGTAGGACTTGATTTACAGGAGTTCCCAAATACTGACCCAACTCTTCGATTTCATTTCTTTATATACGTAATATATAAATATATAGGGAAAAGTCATAGTTCGCTCGCTAACTATAGGACAAAATCAACCTCGGTCCCTCAACTATCAAAACGGTGATTTACGTCCTTTATCTAGCATGTAAAATGATCAAAATGTCCCTTAAAGACAAAAATTACTAAAAATATTTAAAAATTCATTAAAAAATTTGAAAAAAGTAATATTTTTGAAATAAAACTATTGAAACTCTATTTCAATAATTTATTTATTTTTAATTTATTTCTTAACTTTTTATTATTTATATTTATTTATTTTAAAAAAATTATCTTAAAGGGGCTTTTCGGTCATTTTACATGATTTTCATTATGGGCTAACTATAAAATTTCTCATATATATGTTGTTGATTGATCTTCGAGATCCTATTTGTTGGTGTGAATCCTTGGTTATATATATGTGAGATTTATAAATATATATATCATATAATAGGAAAAGATGGAAAAATATCCGCCCGTAGTTTTTTTTTTGTTTGCTTTCACTGGAAAACTTGTGCTCTAAAGTGTATAAAAAATATAATATTGTCCGTTAATACAAGGCTAAGAAAAAAAATATTTCTCATACCTTATAATTGGGAACCTTTATTGGTGCCAAAATATCTTACATTTGACAATTATTTGTTCTAGATTTATATATTTAAACAAACTTAATTATTCCACAACAAAGCAAGACGATTCAGGACTAAAAAAAGAACTCATGACGACAAAAGCACTCTTAGAAAATAGGTAGGAGCAAGAAGTGCAGTAAATTGAAAGCCCTTTTGGCGATCGAGAACCTTGACGATTTTCCAGCCAGTGCACTCTAGAGCACAGAGCTTTCTGCATTCGGCCACGTGGTCGGTGAAACATACGCGAGGAGCTCCTCATCGCGTTCAAATTTAGCCATGTCTTCCTCTTTCAAGTGAATCCAGGCCTCTATTCCATCCCCTGACTTAGTGTCGAATAAAGCTACAAAATTCTTGGCCCCGAAACTAACCGAGGAAACCCAGACCGGCTTCCCCCACCCAAAATCAATGTTGTATAATGGAAACTTGCACAAGCTAGTGAAGTCAAAGGGGACCACCGCTCCTTTTGCGATTCGTGCGGCGAGGTCTTTCATGAAGTTCCAGTGTTCGTCACTATTTTGAAGTTTCTTCACGAAATCAGAGTTCACTTGCCTTACAGAATCTCTTACTTGGTTAACGATACCAGAAAACCCTTCTTCGGTATCCATCGATAGTTCCGAGATAGCTACTCGGGTTATGTTCCCGAAAGAGTTCTCCGGAAGAGGCGGGTCCATCCTGGTGCGCAGGTTAACGGCATGGAAGACAATGTAGATCTTATCTGCATCTGATTTTGATTGAGTTGCAGCCATGAAGCGGATCCATATGAAAGCTGACAAGGCCTCGACGCGAGAAGGGGGTCTTTGGTATTCGACGCTCTTGTTGTCGGTGTATTTGGCTCTAATAGCCCCTATTGCTGAGGCGTCGAAGACGAACCTCTTTGTCCTGATCGTGTCCTTTGCGCTCTCCGGCCAAGGTTCAAAGCCCATCATAGGTTTTGGTGGAAAGAGCACGGCAGAATCGAATCGAGGGCTCACGATATTACTATCACCACGAGAAGTAATAGCTGCCCAACTGTTGAGAAACATGATGACTGACAAGGCATCCGCAACCTTATGGGACAGGCCAAAACCAATGGCAATCCCCCCACAGTCGAACAAGGTGACTTGGACGACTGCGGGTAAGTCTTGGACATCGTCCAAGGCGAATGGCAGAAATTTGTTGAGCTCAGCAGGGATGGGATTCTCAAGAAATTCAAGAAGTTTGCATTTGGCTTTGGCTTCCACATAGGGCATACCCTCGTCGTTGCAATCAATATACAGATTGTCCTTAACCCGTCCTGCTAGAGGATAGAATCGGGTTAAGGCTTCAGACAAGGATTGCTTAAGCCGGTTGCTCTGCTCCAAGATGGTCAGCTGACTACAACCTTCTTTAGGATAGAAGAGAACCAAGGGCATGAAATACGGGGGTGATATTTGATCAAGAAATGAAAGCTGGTAATGGCGGAGATGGTGTGGGGTGGAAGAAGAAGGTTTGATAGTCTTCTTGGAGATAACTTCGATGTAAACCTCCATAATCTCTTGGCACAAATTATCAACACGCTAAAGACAAGGTTGAAATTAGAACAGGTACGGCTGAAAAGAGCAGTCGTAGTGTTCGCATTTATAGAATGAAGGAAATCAACCACCGAGAACTATATAGCTGTGGATAAATTTTTTAATAGCTTGAATGTGATTTCGGTATTCCTACGCTATATATAGCTAAGGGTTATTTAATAAAATATGAGGTACCTACTCCTTTTAAAAAAAACTATAGAGCGGCCAGAGCGGTAGAAATGGAACATATATAGAAAAAAACTTCACTGCTTAATTAATGCTACAGCCTGTAACCAAAATGAACTTCCTCTTCCATTTCGACTGACTAGCAATTTATTATATATATAGGAAACGCAATAGCCTTTTGATTACCGGGTCTGGCCGTTTTTTCTTTCTTTTTTTAATATTTTTTACAGTGACGTCGGTCTCTATTAATTTAGAATTTAAATTCTCATATTATCTTTTAAGATGATCTTTAATTTTATTGATTTTAAAATTTGAATTTTATTAATTTAGATTTTATTGATATGTGATTAATGGATCAAAAGAAAAAAGAAAAAATACATTGGGTCAAGTGCTTAAAATGCTAAAAAAATGGTTCAATATGAATGTAGGATAACCGGAAATCGCCACAGCTAAGGGCCGGTTTTTGCCCTTAACAGTGTAGGTGTAGGTGACAATTTTTTCAAAACCGGCACCTACACCGAAGTTGTGGAGCCCTATTCTTGAGAATTAATACACTTACCAATTATCATAAATAACTTGTCTTCAATTTGCGTTTGAATTCCTACTTTCACATTTATTGCCCAACTTAAAATTTAGGTCGACCCAACAACTTTCTATCAAAGTTTTCTCCACCGCCCCGTTCGGCTGTTGGCGAAAGGACGAAGGAATTCCAATAAAGCTCTTATAACTTAAGATATTTCAAGATTCTTAAATACTAAATTGAAATCGTACGCATTATCTGGGTATTAATGCCCCATTAATCCCTTGGGAAATCCGAGGGTGCATGCTTTTCGTTGGATAACTTTAGTCCAATTAACCTGAAAGCTCCCATGCAGCTGCATGCATGCAGTGAGAAGCAATTAGATCCCTTGTGATTTCAATTAGCTTTCAAAGCAATCCAATCTAAGGGTTGCTTCAAAAATATATTTCCATAGCCGTTTATTTTTCATACCTACCATCTTTAATTTTGTCCATCAAATTTTTTATATTTTTTTTCATGCATTAATGCATAAATACCCTTTACACCCAGCTCGCACTATAGAGTTTTGACACTTTGGATTCTAAAACTATTATTTTTGTTACATTGTATCCACCAATTACTGATTTTAAGCACTTATTCCGACATATATGATAGCATATATTATATATGTTAGTTTTTTGACCCGCTATATATATATTGGGTATTTTGAGGAGTTTTTTTTTTAAGAATGTTAATGTAAAGGGAGAGATACTCCCCTGTTTCTTTCGTAAATTGATTTTCTTCACTCCAATAGTTGTTCAATTTTTTTTTCGGTTGATTAATGGAAACCCTACATACCCCGATGAACCTTGACCCCTTGTCCCAATAGCTTATACAATTACCTATAGCAGCAAGTTCCTGATCAGGTTGCTAACCTGAATTATGGGGTCACTAAAACTTTGCTCTCCAAACAATCAACTTTGAGACATTGCACATTTGATTCTTGAACTACTGATTGCGATACTTTGCACCTCTATATATTCATAATTGGATAAAAAATGAACCATGTGTATTTTAGTTCCCCTATTTAGACATAAAATTCATAAAAGTAACCTCTTGGGACAAAGAAAACTCTAAAAAGAGAGAAGAAAAAAAGAATTAAATTATGAAAGATCTCACATGCAATGCTTTTGATTTATTTTTTCCGCCCAATTAAGTTTGTATTCATGTTAACAACAATTATATATGGAGGGTGTAAAGTGCTAGAATCAATATATAGTTTGAGGATGCATTAATAATTAATGTCTCAAAGTCGGTTCTTTAGAATGTAAAGTACTGCTTTTAATCCTACAGATATATTAACATAGGAGGTGAGCTCTATCGCAGATGTTGATAAAATAAAGAAGGAATATGGCAAACGATCGAGTTGCGCACTTGAAAGGTCATGTTCAAGGAGACATATTTGATTAGCTAGCTAGCCAATTACCAGATGTGCCTCTCACTTATTTTAAGGATATATCTTCAACTTGCGTTAGATTCTGAAGATTAAGATCAGGTATACCGTACGTGTCTCTAATTAATTAATAAGTCAATTTGTTGATCAATCAGAGGTTGTGCACTAGCTTAATTTGTGCGGCACTTTCGAAGTCATGAGTGGTGTTAATTAGTGTATGCGCTTCTCATGATCTCCTTCCGGAAGGAGGCTGGCTTTCTGTCAATTCAGCTTTACACGTGACATCCCAAATACCACATGGAGTAGGATGAGTTCTATAAAGGTCAGATCCCACATTATAACTTTACTAGGTATAAATGATATTTATAATGATCAAATGAGCTTCAAGAGCAACCATGACTAGTCATTTTGAAATCAAAGCCTTTAAGAGTAACCACTAATGTGGACTTGGTAAGCCTTGATCGAGGACGTGAAAGATTTAAGGAGGAAAATTGTGATACCCGAATCTTTCACATGTAGAAGAAGAGAAAGAATGAAAGATGAGTTTTATAGGGGTCAAGTCTCACATTGGAAACTTACTAGGTTCATGAAACATCACGAGAATTTTGATACTATTCATCCATCTAGGCTTCCTCCAACCAATGTCAGCTTCATATATATAGATATATATATACAGAGGGACAAAACTTAATCCATCTTTTATTTGACAGTTGTTTGTTCAAGATTTTGCATTTTTAAACAAACTTATTCCACAACAAAGCAAGACGATCGATTAAGGACAGGACAAATAAAGTAAGATAAAAGCACTCTTAGAAAATAGGTAGTAGAACAAGTGAAGTAATTCAAAAGCCCTTTTGGCGAGAACCGTACGTGACCATTTTCCAACCAGTGAAAGTTCTAGAGCACCGAAATTTTTGCATTCGGCCTGATGGTCTGTGAAACATACGCGAGGAGCTCCTCATCGCGTTCAAATTTAGCCATTTCTTCCTTTTTCAAGTTAATCCATGCTTCAATTCCATCGCCTGACTTGGTGTCGAAGAAAGCTACTAGATTCTTGAAAATCAACCTAGCCGAGGCAACCCATACCGGTTTCCCGCACCCAAAATCAACCTCATATATTGGAAACCTGCACAAACTGCTGAAGCTAAAAGGGACCACCTCTTCTTCCGTGATTCTTGGGACGCGGTCTTTGATGAAGTTCAAGGGATCACCGTCGCTCTCTTGAAGTTTCTTAACGGAATCAGCATTCACTTGTCTTATGGAATCCCTTACTTGGTTAACGATGCCATAACGCCCATCTTCGTTTTCCATGGATGGTTCTGAGATTGCTAGTGATCGGCTTATGTTCCCGAAATAGTTCTCCGAAAGAGGGGGGCCCATCCTGGTGCGTAGGTTAACAGCATGAAAGACAGGGTAGATCTTATATGCGTCCGATTTTGATTGAGTCGCAGCCATGAAGCGGGTCCATATGAAAGCTGACAAGGCCTCGACGCGAGTAGGGCGTGTTTGGCATTCGACGCTCTCGTTTTCAGTGTATTTGGCTCTAATAGCCGCTATTGCTGAGGCGTCGAAGACAAACCTCTTTGTCGTGATCGTGTCCTTTACAATACCAGTCCTTGGTTCGAACCCCGCCAATTGTTTTGGTGGAAAGAGCGCTGCAGAATCGAATCGAGGGTTTTCTATATGACAATCACCACGAGCAGTAATGGCTGCCCAACTCTTGAGAAACATGAAGAATGACAAGACATCCGCGACCTTGTGGGACATGCCAAGACCAATGGCAATCCCCCCACAGTTGAACAAGGTGACTTGGACGACTGCGGGTAAGTCATTGACATCATCCAGTGCGAATGGCAAAAATTTGTTGAGCTCAGCAGGGATGGGATCCTCAAGAAATTCAACAAGTTGGCATTTAGCTTCGGCTACCGCATATGTGATACCCTCGTCGTTGCAATCAATGTACAGATTGTCCTTAACCCGTCCTGCTAGCGGATAGAATCGGGTTAATGTATCGGACAAGGATTTCTTAAGCCGGTTTCTCTGCTCGAAGTTGGTCAGATTACTAGAAGCATCTTTAGGATAGAAGAACACCAAGGGCATGAAAACTGGGGGTGATATTTGATCAAGAAAAGAGAGCCGGTACTGTCGAAGATGGTGTGGGGTTGAAGAGGAGGGTTTGATAGTCTCCTTGGAGATAACTTGGACGTCAATCTTCATTATCTTGGCACAAATTACCAACTACGTACGCACTGCTGCTGAAAAGAGCAGTCCGGTATTCGCATATGAAGATGTAAATTAGCCACCCAAAGCGTAGAGAAATATATAGTACGTACCCGTGGCCGTGACCTCATTTTCATCTAGATCTACCCATTAAATGTTAGAAATAATGTACGTGTCAATTGATGTAATGTAAGATCAGAATCTGTTTATGGGGTCTATGAGCTAGGGATTCACTTAATTATATATTAATTTTTCTCAAATTGGGTTTGAACTATTTCGAACCTACTTTTCCCCTTCCTGGTAGTTAATTAAAAATGGGAATTAAATTAAATAGAAGACAAGATAACTCAAAAAATGAATAGAAAGGGATAAACGTTAATCGAGTTAAGGGATTACGTAACCTTTAATTGTTGGCGCTCTGTAATTCAAGCGCTCTGTAATTCAAGCCCTGCCATGCCCCATTTATTGGCCTCCTATTCAGTTCTAGTTAGCGGAAATTAAACTCCACTTGTTCCCGCTAACGATCTTGCCCCTCTCGCGCGCAACCACAACCACGTAAGTGCCACGTCATGACTCAACGTTGGTTGTTGGCCAAGGCATACAAATTGACTTGTTTAGCAATTCCATTAAAGTACCGTTTAATGCTTTCTGGAGGCAATACCAAAAAAAAAATCTTCATAGAGGGCTGTATTTTTTTTTCCTTTTAATTTTTAACGGAGAGTATTAATTAGATGGATAAACAGAAAATAAAACAGATCTTAATTAAGAGTAAATAGTAAAAAAATGATAGTTTATTAAGACTAATTACCCAACACAATGATCTAATACATAAGCTGGTTTAATAATTTTAAGAGATAAAATCTACAGTCTAATTGTGGGGTTTTCACACTTAAAATTTGAATCTTTTGTTTTTGTCACATTACACCTACTAACTATTGATTTCAGACACTTTTTAGTTAAATTGTTTTAATTAATTTAAAAGAAAATTAATTTTTTTGACATACAATGTTACGATTTTACCCTCATCAAAAAAAAATTGAGTGTAAATTTTTAAAACCGGTGGAAAGTATATTTTTATTTATTTTTAGTTGTTTACTGTGAGCACTCAATCTTAAAATGTAAGAAGCGGAAAAGAAGCCCAAGTCTCTCTATGTGCCCTGGGCTCTCTCTTCCATCAGCAAAACATCCAACCGGGTAGAAGGTGGATCAGCCCAATACAATAAAGAACCCAACAGATTGCGCACAGCGTAAAGTGGGCCCACGCTTAGTTACAAAGCGTTCACCTTGTTGGTACACGGAGGATTTGATTAACTTTTCAGAGCATACAAGTGAGAGTTCTTTGAAACTCTTTAAATATTAAGGAATGAGTTATTATGATGAAAGATATATATATATACTTACTTTGGGAAAAAACACTGGAACACATAGACAAAATTACACTTCAGGCCACCCACTTGGGAGAGAACAAAAGAAGAACAAGAAGGGAAATGCGGTGTTTGGAAAAAGGTATTGCTCAGGACATGTTCGTGTTGTAAAAAACTATAAGATTCTAGTAGAATTATGAATATTTATGTAAAATAGCGTTTTATAGGTGTTTGTGTAAAAGATAGAGAGAGATGATTTGATGTAATTGTTTAATAAAAAAATATTGAAATTATGTGAAAAAAGTATAGAGAGAAAATTTGTATTAAATAAAAAAAATAAAAAGTTGTTGGAGATTGTGTTAAATGTATTGGTGTTTGGGTTTGAATTCTTAAGATGTTCCATGATAGTTTTGTGAATGGATTTGAATCCTAGCCTGGTGATCTTGTCTTGATCTTGGTTTTGGTTTCAAATTTAAAAATTAAGAATTAAATATTGTTTTGTTGTATGGGATTGTTTGGTGGATTAACATTTAGAATGATTTATATTTCATTTATTTTTATATTTATTATGATATTCAAAAAATAAAAATAAAATATTTTTTTTAAAAAGAAAATATTTAATTCAAAAAAATGAGTAGAAAATAGTTTCATAAATACAAAGTCATCGACTGCAAAATCAGAATCTTGATTATGGGAAAACCTGGCCTGTAGCAAGCAAACAATAAAATTAGATAAAATATCAAACTAATAAAACATATTTACAAAAATAAAAAGACCCAAGATAAAAAATTGTGCAAATTTTATAAAAACAAATAAATTTTACATTACCTTAACATTACCTTATAGTTTGTTTTCTTGGAATTTTCGTAACATGTTAATTTTTCTTTTCCTTTTTTTACAAGAATGTTAATATTTTCTTGTTTTATCCTTTTTCTTTAACATACATATCTATTTTCTCTAAAAATTGTCAGTATATTATCTGCACAAAATGAAAAAGGAAAAAGAAAGAAAGAAAAGAAGAAGAAGATATATACATTAATTTTTCTTCTGGTTGAGTATCTCACCAGATAAAATCATTTATTTGGCATCTATTTTCTACAATTTAGTAATATTTTCTAATTTCATTTGTAGAGCATATTGCCCAAAAGAAAGAATTAAAAACCAAAAACAGTGAAAGGTGCTTTTATGGGTTGTTGACAAAGAGGCAATTTTATCTAAGTCTAGAGATAGGATGCAATTTTATCACGGTTAAAATGATTTCAATTACATTAACATGACATTATTATCATAAACGCACATGTGAATATGTACCTAGTGCAAACACCTAATGCGAGACCAAATAATGCCATTCGTGTTTATTTATTTTTGTAATAATTTTGGTAATGATTATATTTGCTAATTATTGTTAAGTTTGTATTTTTAAAAATTTCAATCATATTTATAGTTTTTTATTATATTTGTCAAATTTTATTTGTTTTATAAATTTTGCACGATTTTTATCTTGGTCATTTTATTTTTGTAATTTTTTATTACTTTGATATTTTATCTAATTTTATAATTTTTATATTTATGAAAGTATTTTCTACTCATTATTTTGAATTAAATTTTATTTTTATTTGTTGAATATCATAATAACTATAAAATAATATTATATAATTTAATAAAATATAAATCATTCTAAATTTAGACCAACCAATTAGGTGCAGCTTCAAATTGTGATATATTGTACCAAATGTGTGTGCGTTTTTATTGGACTACCTGTAGCATTATATATATATATATGGAAAATATATTTTTCACTAATTTATGACTAAAATGACGATAATGTCATTGACCCACTTTGCATATATTGAAGATATTGTTGTAAATTCATTAATTTTTTAAGGGTATTACTGTCAGATTTGAGGGTGCAAAGTGTTTAATATTAGTAGTTGGAGGGTGTAATGTGTTAAAGTTGGTAGTTTAGGGTGTAAAGTGTCTGACATTGGTAGTTGGAGGGGGCAATGTGACAAAACTGCAGATAATTTATGGTGCAATGTGTCATAGACCTGGTAGTTGATGAGTGAAAAATATATTTAATTTATTATATATATATTGTTGGCGCTAGTTGGAATCCTTTTTTCTTTTTCTTTTTTTTAGGACTTAGTCGGAACGGAATAACAAGATGATATATCAAGCAAAAAATGGCGACTAGCTAGGGAATTAATATATGGAAGATGATAATTTAATATATATAGTACTACTTCGTAGCTAGCCTTGAATCCATCAGTACTTTCGTAGTTGTTGCTAATCGGAAGTACCCTTACGTTACTGCTTACATTAAAGATAATGAATCTGACTTTGGAATATATGGCTTGCAAAATACAATCCTGCAGTTTCCCAATTGGACACATTTCTGCAGGAGCTCCCTGTGCAAATATTATTTTATTTTTGCCTCTAATTAAATAGCATAAGATCCAAACTACTATCATACTTTCATCATATTCTTCACTCGAACTCATCAAATTATGCCCTCGAATAAGATTTGGTCGTTAAGATTATTATACCACCACGTTGGATCAGATTATATGTAAAGAGGATCCGTCAATTCCGTATAATTTGCAATATTGTGTAAGATTACATATTGTAATCCCGCTAGCCACTAATATTATAGCTAAACCGCATATTAAAACGAAGTCGGTGGAAAGATAAAGACTAAGAATTAAGTTGAGATGTCTTGTCGGCAATGTTAATTAGAACGTAATTAAGATATTTCTGACGAGGCATATCTGATTAGAGAGCCACAGTACGCCGATAGGGCCTTTAAGGATATTTAACGTCCCTCGTGGACTTTTGAGGACTGACTTAACAGTTACTTACTGTCTCTCTTATACGAAATCAAAATATATATTGTTGATCTAACACATATTGTCTGATCTTTCCCGTGAGATAGAAAAGCTTGCAATAGGGAGCGCTGATAAAAAAATAAAAAAATAAACTAGAAAGAGAATATTCCCCAAACACAGTCAAATTATATATGTGACCACAATATTAAATAAATGAATAATTATATTCTTTAGTACGTTGAATCCTCCTCATATTGCGAAAGGTTGTCGACATAAATTAACCTTCACAGATCGTATCATTAAAATAAATAAAAAATAAAAGGTAATATAAGATAATCTTAATGACTGGAAATGTCACGTTATAATTAAGTCGATAAAACTGATTTTGAGAAATTTGAGATTTTAGTGCTTAGTAACCAAAAATTTTAAATTTTTAAAAAAGTCTTTTTAAAAAAAAAAAAATTGTCGTCAAACACACCTTAATATTGAATCATATATAGTTAATTTGAAAGTGAAAAATAAATATTCCTTTGAGATCACTAAGAAGAAGAAGAAGAAGAAAAAAAATCCCCTTAATATATATAATATAAACCATGAAGTTTCCCTATCTTTTCAGCTGTCATTAATTGGTCAAAACTCAAGATTTATAGTGATTTTATTGATCGAAAGGATCAAGAAATTTGTATTAAAACAGAAACATGTTGGACCCATTTATGCTCAATTCCTTTTAGATATGTAAAGTTAGCTGTCCATAGAGGTTTAGTGGGTCGTCTTGGGGTTTCTCAGATTTAATATTAGCACTTGTTAGCTTATAATTCCATTGTAGAAAGCTTGCATGTCATTGTTTGTGTTGGCCCTATTCTGTTTGTCCTCCTCTTCCACTTTTGTTGGACTTCTACTCTGTTCTTAGGTTTGTCTTTTTTTTTTTGCAATAAATTATTGCTACTCTCAAAGTCATGGCTAATCACCATTATTTCTCACCCAATCGGTTAATTTGTCACAATAAGTTCGTGAGCAAAGATTTTAGGTGACAAATTACGAATTTCCTCACATGAAAACGTTCGGACGGTTTTTATTTTGCATCACGGATTCTAAATCCATCGTGCCTCAGTTTTTCTGTCCATTCGCATGACGCGTTCGAACGGATCTTTTATGACAAAAGTTAAAATTCATCACGAAAGAAAAAACTGCACATGATAATTCATTGTATCAAACCTATTGTGAAAACATTTAAATTGGTCGACAGTTTTTTTTTCACTGAGGGTCATGACTTTTTGAGACAATTATTTTTTGTTTTCGTTGTAAAGGATGACTGTTAATTTGTGACGAATTTTATTTTCTTCACTAGTTGACTTTTTGAGACGAATTTTATTTTTGGTTACTAATGAGTGAATTTGTGACAGATTTTGATGTCTGCATCAATTTTTGAGTAATTATTTTTATCCATTTAAATTTTTTTCTGACGTTCAAATATGTTTTAAGTTTAGTTAAAATTGTGTACTCTAAATTCAACAAATTAAGAATGCTTAAAGATTTATGATTAACAAAAGGAAATAAAATATATTGCATAGAAATTATAATTCAGATAAACTTGTCATGCATACTGCGTTTGCATAACCTAATGGCTATGGTGGAAAAGCAGCTAGCTAGCCAAGTCGTCCTGCATAAGATTACAGCTCCCTGTTTCGCTGTTATTAATGCATGATACTGGGAACAAATTCCATTTTTTTTATGTTTTCTTATCGAGTATAAGGAAACCCAGTTATTACATAAACATTAAATACACTTGGGACAGAACGAAAGAAGAACATAAGGGAAATGTTGTCACTCTTACACTCACATTACTAATTAGAAGACGCATTTTAATTACACTTAAACACCTGCAGGTTGAGAAACAAACTCAAGGAACTCCTCACTCTCGAATTTGGCCATGTCATCCTTCTTCAAGCTGATATATGCTTCAATTCCATCGCCCGTTTTGGTATCAATGAAAAAGACCAAGTTCTTGAAGGTCAGGGCAGGCGATCCAACCCATAAAGGCTTCCCCCAACCAAAGTCGGATTCATACAGAGGAAACCTGCATAAACTCGTGAAATTAAGTGAAACCGCCTCCCCCTTCATGAATCTTGCAGCGCGTTCCCTCATGGAAGCCAAGTGTTGGCTGCCTTCTTGGAGTTTCTTCACGAACTCGTTGTCTACTTTACTTATTTGCTCTCTCACCTGGCGCACGAGGCCTTGAGTACCCTCTTCCCCAGTTGTCAAGGAGGGTACTGTTACGGCAATGGAGAAAAGATTTCCGAAAGAAGATTGTGGTTGTGGCGGATCAAATCTCGGGCGCAGGTTCACTGCATGATTCACTAAGTACATCTTCTCCGGTGCTGACTCGTCCTTTGTCGCGGCCACAAATTGGTTCCATATGAACACTGATAAAGCCTCCACACGCGATGGCTGTTTCTGATTCTCCAAGTCTTTGCTGTTGGCATATCTTGCTTTCAGAGTTTCTATCTTCGAGGCGTCGAAGACATACCTCTTCGTGATGATATTGTCCTTTATGATACCGATACCAGGAGAAAACCCAGAAATACTCTTCGGAGGGAAGAGCGTAGCCGCTACAAATTGCGGGGACACTATATCCTTGTCTCCGCGTGCAGTGGCTGCCCAGCAATTGAGCAACGTGAAAAATGATAACGCATCTGCGATCTTATGAGAGACGCATGCTCCAACCACGATTCCCCCACACTCGAAGATGTTGAGTTGGGCGCCAAAGGTTATATCAGAAAGGGCATCCAGTTCAAAAGGCACTAACTTGTTGAGCTCGCCAGGAACTGGGTTCTGGATAACATCAGAAAGTTTGCAATTGACTCGTGCTTCCAAGAAAGGAATGCCCTCGTCGTTGCAGTTAATGAAACTATTGTTGAGGCGTCCACCTAGTGGGTAGTAGAGGGTTAAGATCTCCGAGAGGGAATTCTTAAGGCGGGTGGATATGTCATGGACGTTGAATCCGACGTCACTCTCGGAGGCATAGAATAGGGTCATAGGATTATAGACTGGGGGAGACATTTGATCATTGAAGGAGAGTTGGTAATGGTGAAGGTGGTCCGGGGTTGGGGAAGATGGTTTAACAATCTCTTTGGAGATGACTTCAACCTTCAATGTGGCCATAGCTAGCGTGTACAAATTCTACACAATCAAGCTGGTGCTTCTAGTTGTTGATATATGGATGCTGGTGTGCCTTTTCCTTTGGGCTGCAACAGTATACAGCCTTATATAGAGTTAGTGGCACTAATCGGGACGGAATAATCAGAAAATAAAATGCAATAGAATAAAGGACCATTACCTCTCACTTCCATCTATAGTATTTTAAATTAGATAATTTTGTGGGGATAAGGAATATCCTTTAATACAACACTGTCGCTAGTTCCACCAGTTGTTCCATCACTTTCGTAGTTGTCGCTTTGAGAATACTTGCAAGTTTCTGCTTGCAATATAGTTTATATATCTTACCTGGCTCGTAAAATACTCTAATATATGGTTCCCAATGGAACGCGTCCTGCAAGCATCTCCTAGCTAGTCTGCTCAGCCATTTAAGGGAAAAGAACTGTTCCACGTACCAATTCTTCTTGAATCCCCAGCTAGCCTTGGTTTTAGGAAGTTCTCCATATACAGCAGCAACAGGAAAGCATATATATTTATATGTATATATATATATATATATATATTTATTTATTTATATGTATATTTATATGTATGTAATTGAGACTGATCTTCATTCTTACCCCGGAAGCAATCATTTTAACGATATATGGAAATGATGACAAAAAACCAAACGGAATAGAATTAAGTTGTCCATAACTTGATAATTATCAATTAAATCTGACACAAACACAATCACATGGTAGGTGGTTTGTACTATAAAAGCAATCAAACGCGGATTACGTACATATATGATGATCAGGGAAAGATTTCTTGAGGGCTAGCTCAAACGTGATGCAGTGTCCCATGTGCAAGATCCGGACGTGGAAAAAGTTGACACTGCGTGGTATCTTATAATTGGAGAAGTTGGGGCGCATAACTTGGCAACTAATTGGCCACTCCTAACCGGCTAACCCAACGAAAGAAAGCATTCTCATGACATGCATCTAAGCTATACGATGACAGCTTCAAATGAAGAGGCTCTTGCGCACTTTGTTGTTAAAACGTTGCTGATTCCTCTCTCGCCAGATAGAGTCGACGATGGCAGCTTCTTGACCAAGTCCCACATCATTTTTCAATGCTGTATTTGCGTCAATATATATATTATGTATTACATATATGTAATCCTACTTGCTTATACTATGATTCGGAGATCGAACATTAAACGAATTCAATGGCCAAATTAGATGATCCGATCTGTATATAACCAGAGTAAACATACTTTTAGATTGTAAAAAGACTTTCAAGGTACAGATGATCATGAGTACGTTCAAGGGCGGATATAGGGGGGAAGGGGGCCACCTCAATTTTTTTTTTTTGAAATTTTGTTCTTTTTAAGCTTTTTTAAGGCTAAAAATATTATTTCATCCCAATTTTACACCTTCAAATATCATTTTCCCCCACCCCCAAAATATTTTTTGAAAAATCTCTTTTGCAAGAGTGAAAATATTATCCTTTTTTACCCATTTAAATATCATTTATCCCTCAAAATGAATGAGACAAATTTAATCCTTTAAAAATCATACCCTTTAAAATGACAACTAATAAGAAATTAATTAGATGATCTTTTAAAATAACAACAAATGCTAATGGAATTAAAATTTCACCAAGAGATGCAATTTATTTTGACTTAAATACCATTTTTTTCTATTTTGTTATTTATTTCTCTCAATTTCACTTTTTTTTTAAAAAAAATTTGTAACTTATTTTTTTTCTTTATTTATTTTCTTTTGACATTGTTTTTGTTTATGTAAGTTCATTCTCTCTTATTAACTTCAAATCTCTTTTGATCTCAATTTTCCCTCATTTAGTTGTTAATTCCAATCCAGAGTAAATATTTATATTGTTTTATGTATAATTGTTGGGTGATGAACTAGTAGAATGATTTGATGGTATATTTTTAAAAAAAGTATTGGAGTTTGTGTGAAAATGTGTTGGAGGTAGTATTGAGTTTTTTGAGATTTTGGATGTTTAGTTGTAAATTTGTTTTTACATTCAAAATATTTCATAAAAAATGAATATTTCCCTTCTATGACTCCACCCCCAAAGACTTCAATTTTGGATCCGCCACTGCCTGTGTTCAGATCTGATCTGTATAATCAATAAAAAAATGTCAAACGTCGACACAGAAGTTGTTAGAGGATTTCGTTATTATAATTAAATGATATATAGTATTATAATATTGTAAAAATATTCTATGCATGTGTTTTGTATTATAAATCTTTACAGATTACAAATTAAAGATCTCTACTTGTAAAAACAATACAAAACATGATAGGAAAATATTCTTACATTTAAACTTGAATCTCTAAGATCTTGACAATAATATCACATTTAAATTCAAATATTTGATATATAATATCATATCAAACTTTATATATTTGATTATGATATTATCTTTAACAATATCCACTTATAATCCATATCAATTCTGGACGACTCATTTGTTCAATATTCTGAGAATTACAGCAATACTATCGTTTCAGGAATCATCTTATATATAAATATTCACTAGAAAAATCGATGTGAAATAATTAAAAGGTTAGACTTAAGATTCTTAACTCATGATCCTCGGAACTAGTTAGGGGCGCCATGAGAACAAATTCATCATCATCATCCAGTTCCACGATTTGCCGCCTCGCTCGTTTGAATAAATGACCGAATATATGCAATCTCTCTGTCCGTTAACATTAATGTAGGGAAGAAAAACGACGACGTTAAGATGATGTAAAATTGAATCTACATGAGCGCCGTTTGAAAATGTTTACTGTCCAGTACTGAAAAAAAAAACAAAAAAAAAACTCTGAAACGCCCGCTAAACGACTGTCGCAAATAACGATTCTAATTATCGCGCTATAGATATATATATATCGACAGCCCTGAGATGGTCCCCAACGTTGAGCTGGCGATTCGAAAATCCCCCCACGTCCATGATATTATAGAGCGCTGCAATATAATATATGGGGAAATACATTTTTTACTACAAATTACAGTAAGTTTTACATTTTTCATCCTAAATTATTATGTTTGACTACCAATCTTAGATACTTTGTACCATCTATCAAAATTTTAGACTAAAATGACGATAATACCCTTGATCCATTTTGAATATATTGAAGATATTGTTGTCAATTCATTAAATTTTAGTGGTATTATTGTCGGAAGGAGAGTACATAGTATATAACATTGGTAGTTGAAGAGTGCAATATGTCAAAGTTAGTAATTTAGAGTGAAAAATGTTTAACATTGGTAATTAGAGGGTGCAATGTGTCAAAGACCCAGTAACTAAAATAATAGATTAATGTATTTTACTTTCTTTTAATGAGCAAATGGTATAAAAATAATTAAAATGGTTGTAGAATAGTCAATCCCTATGTTATCGTTTGAAGATTGTTTATTCTGTAGAAGAAAATTTTTTTTGTTTTGAAAGAACAAAAGAAATGATAGTTGCGTATATGACAACTAATGATGTCATAAATCACTAGGCTACTTAGCAACCAATCAAAATAATCATGTAGAATTGGAATTGTGTACCTTGTCTTTAATAGACTCCGAAGAAGCACAATCTCACTAGGACTGAACTGATCATGGCGGTTAGGACTCTCATTCCTATTAAGAGTTTCAGTGCTAGTCTCCCTTATCATGAGGGGAGTTCTCTTATCTTTATGCATCTTTTAATAAGTCAAAGACTTGGGTGATGTTCATTTTGTAAAAAAAATGTAGGATTTTAGAAAAGTTGTGAATATTTATGTTGAATAGTATTTTATAGGTGTTTGTGTAAAGTTGAGAGAGAAATAAAAAGTATGGAGTAATGTGAAAAAGTATAGAGAGAGAAAATTTGTGTTAAATAAAAAAGTAAAAAGTTGTTGGAAATTGTGTTAAATATATTGATGTTTGTGTTTGAATTCTTAAGATGTTCGGTGATATTTTTGTGAATGAATTTGAATCCTAGAAAAAAGTTGAAAACGAACATTACCTTGATCTACTCGTGAGATGTTGGAGAGGTGGGACACCTAGTATACTAGGAATCTTATGGGATTTTAGATTGTAGAGGTGCTTATGAAGATCATTTGGTTTGGGTTCTTTATATTACTGGACTGACTATATCTTATTCCATGCAACAACAATATCATTAAAAGAGAATACCCATGAATAAATTTTCAGATAGTTACCGTACAACTAAATTATTCAAAAAGGAAACTTTATTTTGCACCTTAAACTACATGATCAATGTCATTTTATAGTCTAAACTACCAACTTTTTCAGGTAAGCTCTCAAACTATCAAAATTCATACATGTGAACCCTCGATGATAAGTGGGTATACTTAATTTCTACATGATTGAGATTTGAATCACCAACCACATATGTAACAACTCATACTATCTAAGATAATTGCCTGTGTATTAATTATCTAGGTTCTCATATTCCGTTATCCTTTTTTTCAGATGATAAAATTGTAGTTTGACTATGTGTTCAATTTTGATATTTTCATTTTTGAGGGTGTTTTCGGCCTTCTTTTCAAGTTTTTAAATTGGATTATATTATTAAAGATTTTTTATTTTATTTTAACTTATTTCACTTCAAACTGATAGAAGTTACCAAAAAAAACACCCTTAACCCCGGGGTTTGGGGTGTTGAAACTCGGGACATGGCCTGGGCTTCCACATAGTGGACGCCCTCGTCGTCGCAGTTAACAAAGGAATTGTGCTTAACCCGACTAAGCGGCGGATAAAATTTTGCCAAGTTTTCAAAAAGAGATTTCTGAAGCCGGTTGGATCTGTTGGTATTGCTTTCCCTTGGGTAGAATAGGAATACGATCATGGGCATAAAAACTGGAGCGGCAATTTGGTAAAGAAAAGGAGAGTTGGAGATGACAAAGGTGGTGTGGGGTTGGAGACGATGGCTTAATGGTTATCTCTTTCTACTACTTCAACCTGCATCTTTCCTATTTTGAAATGTAAGCCAAGCCCAAGGGTCCGTCATCCGTGTCTTTCACTCTAGGTACTCGATCGTTGCCAATTCCTCTTTCTAATGCCACCTTACATAAGTGCCACCACGCCAATCCAATCAGGGACGGCTTCACTTTTCGGCATTTTAATTTCCGCATTCGCAGTACATGCAAATTTATGACTGGTTTAGTGGTGATGATATGAGTTCGGGTACTATGCTAAGTAATATTGTGCTGATCATGTTGAGCGACGGCTGAAATTAAAAGTCAGGGATCCAACGGCTGTGGATAAACATATCATTTAAAGCATTAAAATATTTTAATTGATGTGGTGCGATCTAGGTCTTTGAATTTTGAAGTTTTTAATTTCAGCTCTCGCTCAACACGCTCATCACAATAACCAGACTCGTAATAATATTGCTATCTTCCAGAATCCAGAAGAAAAGTTGGTGAACGACTAGGACACACGGATGCTCCAAATGACCAGAAGACGTCGCATAATGGGAACACAAAGGGAATCGATCCACTTCACTTGTCAAAACTCAGGCGGGGAATCGTTTTGATTAGCATTCAAAGTTGAACAAACGCGTTTTCAATGAAATTTGCGATAGCAAACTCACAAACAATCTTTGACTGAAAATGCGAGTTCGGCTGTACATGGATATATACTCCCAATTAAACGCTATATCCTTTTCCTCATATGAAGTCCAAAAAGCAATCGGCCAGGGGGCTTCGTCAAATTCCATTGATTTGCCCCAAAAAAACAAAGAAGGGGAATGGGGTAGGCAACTATCGGCGCCACTACACCCACTAGAAGGAAGACCGCGTTGACATGTATTACTCTCAATGAAAATTGTCTTCGGAATATGTTCCTCATGCTCTCGCAAGTTATAATTAGTAAATTATCTAACATGAAACCTCCACGACTCCACACCATCGACACGTCCTTTAGTACTGTATTCATATAGATATGAGATTAAGGCAGAGCAAAGTAAGTCATGCGATGGGTACTCGATCACCCAAAACAAATACTTCACAAATTATCTTTATAAACAGTACGTACGCCACGAAAATGTCACCGTTCGTCCAACAAGAATCGCAACCAATAATTATGTTCATCTAGTGCAAGTTTATTTGTCTACAAGTAAAGAAATAGGTACCATTAGTTCACGATTTTTCGTTTTATATATGCAACAACAAAAAATACTGCCTATTGAGAAAGATCCCCTATAGTCAGCGTGGTTCTTGGGTAACCATTAAGGTTGCTAGCTCCTCGCCTCAGCACGATGTTTGGATGACTTACTGGATTAATATTTGTCAATCAGTCCCGGAAGGCTACATTACAATTTAACTTTGATGCGAAAGGTACCGACTTATCAGCCAAAATTAAGAACCGATCGAAACCCGTGGATGAACGTAACTTTCATGTGGAAACTTCCAATTCCCAAATTGTCAGCCACAAATAAAGAACCTAAACCAGTGGGCCATGGCAGAGGCACCGACGGTACGCGAATCTTGGGGTATCAGTTTTATGTGCCTAAGAAGTCAGCACTCTTTGAAACTTCCCTTACTGCAAGTTTTGTTTGTTCGCCAAAAAGTCAGCACATAGATTAGGCGCCCCTGGCCTTTAGCATGTAAGTTTTCTGAATTTGTGTATCCCGCTGATGAATAATCCCTGCAGGCTGCAAGACTTCCAATGGGCAATGGTACGATTTATTTCTTTTACCTGCTCCGAGCTAGTGATGAATTGAAGGGTTAGAATACAGTTGAATAATCATGATCACCACGAATGCAACGTCGATGTATAAGTGATATTAATTAAGGTACGTAGGCTTTCTGCGTACGGTGACAAATTAGTTGTTGAAAACCCGATCGGATACATGAGTTACCCGCCCGTAAAACCCCAATAGATTGTGTACAAACTTGGACCTGTCGTCTCATTGAACACATGAAAGTTCTATCTTAACGATCAGCCGGTGAACGACGTTTAGAACTTGCCAGTTTTAATTTGTCGGTTCTAGGATATAAAGTTTAGCGACACCCCCCATTTCATAAGATAAGCGAATTTGTATACTGCAGATGTCCATCCATCACAGACTAGAGACGTTTGTCAAGAGAACATTATCGATCTAGGCAGAATAACTGACGTCTGTCGACGTACGTAAAATCCAACATCAATTACAACAATGCAAACACAAACAACTTATATCACTCACTTGTTTGTTCTAGATTTACAATATAAAACAAACTTATTTCACAACAAAGCCAGAAGATCGATTCAGGAATAAATGAAGAAAAAACTGTAGAAGAACTCTTAGACCAGGATTCAAATAAATTGATGAGCCATTTTGGCGAGAACCGTAGGTGACTATTTGCCAACCAGTATTGGTTCTAGCTAGAAGACAGAGCTTTTTGCATTGGGCCACGCGATCGGAGAAACATACGCAAGGAGCTCCTCATCGCTTTCAAATTCAGCCATGTCTTCCCCTTTCAAGTTAATCCACGCCTCAATTCCATCCCCTGCCTTGGTGTCGAAGAAAGTTACTAGATTCTTGAACGTCAACCTAGCCGAGCCAACCCAGACCGGTTTCCCCCACCCAAAATCAGCTTCGTATATTGGAAACCTGCACAAACTGGTGAAGCTAAAGGAGACCACCTCTCCTTTCTTGATTTGTGCGGCGCGGTCTTTCATGAAGTTCAAGTGACCGTCACTCTCTTGAAGTTTCTTCACGTAATCAGCATTCACCTGTTTTATCGAATCCCTTACTTGGTTAACGATGCCATAACAGCCATCTTCGGAATCCATGGATGGTACAGAGATTGCTAGTCGGCTAATGTTCCCAAAATAGTTATCCGGAAGAGGCGGGTCCATCCTGGTGCGCAGGTTAACGGCATGGAGAACAGTGTAGATCTTATCTGCGTCCGATTTTGATTGTGTTGCAGCCATGAAGCGGGTCCATATAAAAGCTGACAAGGCCTCGACGCGAGTAGGGCGTCTTTGGCTTTCGACGCTCTTGTTGTTGGTGTATTTGGCTCTAATAGCCGCTATTGCTGAGGCGTCGAAGACAAACCTCTTTGTCATGATCATGTCCTTTACGATCCCCGTCCTTGGTTCGAAGCCGGCCAAAGTTTTTGGTGGAAAGAGCGTGGCAGAATCGAATCGAGGGCTTACCATATGGTTATCACTGCGAGCACTAATGGCAGCCCAACTGTTGAGGAACGTGAAGTATGACAAGGCATCCGCAACCTTGTGGGACATGCCAAGAGCAATGGCAATCCCCCCACAGTTAAACAAGGTGACTTGGACGACTGCAGGTAAGTCATTGACATCGTCCAGTGCGTATGGCAGAAATTTGTTGAGCTCAGCCGGGACAGCACCCTCAAGAAATTCAAATAGTTGGCATTTGGCTTCGGCTTCCACATAGGGGATACCCTCGTCGTTGCAATCAACATACAGATTGTCCTTAACCCGTCCAGCTAGCGGATAGAATTGGGTTAAGGTTTCGGACAAGGATTTCTTAATCCGGTTGGTCTGCTCCAAGTTGGTGATCAGATTACTACAATCTTCTTTAGGATAGAAGAGAACCAAGGGCATGAAAATGGGGGGTGATATTTGATCAAGAAATGAGAGCTGGTAATGGCGAAGATGATCTGGGGTTGAGGAAGAAGGTTTGATAGTCTCCTTGGAGATAACTTCGATGTCTATCTTCATGATCTCTCCGCACAAATTATCAACACGCTAAAGACAAGGTTTATCTGAAAATATCAGTTGCAGTGTTCGCATACAATTATGGAAATTAGCCACCCAAGAGCAGTGAACTATATAGTGGTGGTGATGGAACAAAGTCTAAAAAGACTGCTCGAGTACACAATTTCTTTTCCTGAACTTTAATATATACATTTTCCGATTTATATCTACCTAATATATATTATATATATCTAGACGGCCAAAGGTCATGCATGAGTCTTATTATCTAATTCAATCTAATTATGTTGCTAAGTATCCATTTTTTTCTTTGTGACAGGCCGATCGAATAGTATTATTGGGAGATAATATACGCATATTTCTATCTACGGGACTGATCGTGAATTTTTTTTGCATTAATTAATTTTCAAATCTGAATTTAACCACCTCATTAATAAGATGAGACAAATAGAGTTTAACTCAGTCATTAGATTTATTTTTTTAAAACCCCGATCCTTCCTTATAACATCTTAGAATGAAATCCAAGTCCCTTTCAACTAATTACAACGTCATCTGCATAATTACCAACATATTCTTTCTTCTTACTCTCAACGATTAGAACTTTCACTTAATTATATATGGGTTTAAAAACAAGTGGGTAGTTTAAGAACTGAATAATTAATTAATTTACCACCAAGCATATTCGCTTAATCATTATATATTCCGTAGTTTTTTTTGCTGAATATTATATATATATATATATATATCTTCCGTAGTTAGATGGCCAAAGAACAGGGAATCACTTAATTTCGCTCTTCATTTATATATATCCACCTATCATATGTGAGTACGTACTCTCATAAGTGAAGGGAATAAAGAAAGAAGAAGAAGAAGAAGAGATTTGCATGCATCTCGTGATCTGCGCCGTCCATTGTAAGTCGTCAAACCGTACAGATTTGATAATTAATTAACCACCTCAATAGATTTATTTTTTTAAAACTTGATCCCTCCTTGTAATATCTTAAGATGAAATATCCTTGTGATAGAATCCTTCCCCAATTGAAAGAGTTAGAGGTTGGTAATTCCGTAATTATGCTGACATCGTGCCAAGTTTGATAGACATGAAATTGCTAAGTGGTACATTAACTGGCCTACTAATTTTGACAAAGTCTAACCAATTATGCCCTTTCTCCGCTTGGAAATTACAACATATATACGTATATATGCATATGTATGTATATACTAGTCCAGCCCAATTGTGTCTAGAAAGTCAGAATCTGGAATACTTTTCGATCGGTCTCACAAAGTCCCGGTCGCAACTTAGGAAATTTCGCATTAATTTAAAAAGTAATCGGCATGAAAGTTGGCTTCGCCAAGATTAATTATATTAAGGAAGCTTGCTTGCTTGCTTCGCCAACCTGTAATTAGAGCTTGATAGTATATAACTTTTTATAATTTTGTGTATAAAAAAGTCGTACGAACTAGTTGCCTTTTAATATAATTTTTACAATGTGAAACGTGCAGGAAAGGTCAAGTTATAGATAAATACAAGTGCACCCAAGTGGCAGCAAAAGAATACATAAAAGAAGTAGGAGATTCTAACGAACATTAATAAGTATTTTACAAGGAATTTAAAATAATATGCCGCGCATGAGTATTCATGTGAAATCGTAGTGTCTGCAGTCTCATTGACTCAATGACTTGGATCCATGAAATTAATAGTAATTAATTATATAGTTTGCGGGAATCAGGTTTCTTTTATTTTTATTTCTGGTTGGAAGAAATTAAACAAGAGGGAGAATTTAAAGTTCATTCCCTGATCATAAGGTCACATTCTCACCTAATTCTTTTCATGATATTTCACGTCCAATAAACCACTAATTAATGTTGTCTCTAATTAGCTCCTCCAACTGTGCACCAGATCCTTCTTTGCAATATTGTGCTCCCTTTAAGGCGAACGTAGGCATTAATTATCCAAATTGTTCTTATTTAAATATATACAGAGTAACATTTGAAAATATTAGACTAACTTTATTTTAATATTTTTAAGGTAATTATTTTGGATGTTTTAAGTCATAGATGGTAGGGCTTCACACAACCGGACCGCAGATCAGACCGGATCGAAAAATAGGACCGAATTTACGGTCCGGTCCGGTCCGATCCTAAATGTTAAAATGCGGTCCGGTCCGGTTTTTTTTTAATACAAATTATACACTTAAAATGTTTAATTTTAATCTAAACTAAAACTCAATATTTTTATATGCACTTTCCTCTTTGAAATTAATCTAAAAATGCTTTAAAAAAATTTTAAAATAAAAAATTGAAAAAAAAATTAAAACCGGTCCGGACCGGACCGCATTTTGTAAAACCGGACTGGATCACTTATAAGTGGTTCGATTCGGTCCTTTAATATACTAAGACAAGAATGCGGTCTGGACCGTATTCCGGTTTTTTAGCCCTAATAGATGGAGCTCCTTATAACAAATGCAAAGGAAGATATATAGTTTGACTTTGATCAGCTAATTGACCAAGTATTAGATAGTATTAGTACACCAGAAACCGAGTCAAAAGATATACACCCTAATTAATCAATATTTCATGAAGTGTTGAATTTAGTAGTTGGTGTTGCAAATAATACAAATTAACTGGTTAATTATTTTGTAGGTAAGTGCCTGCCAATATATATTGCCGCCATCCTCCCACAAATCTTTAGAATAATTTGTTCAAAGATACTTATATATTAATATATATATATATATATACTTGAACATGTGGTCGGCATGCATTGAATGTGAAAACGACCTCCCTAAGACAGGATTATGTGAGTTTTTTATTATTATTATTATGAAATTTTGACGTAATTTGTATCTTTAAATTTTTATATTGTTCTTCTTCTTCGAGAAAATCTCTCTTATTATTTTAGTGGGTGTGGGAGGAGGAGAAGGAATATGCACCGCTTTTCTTGGATCATTCTGTTCTATATTTGTGAAAGAAAGCTGTACTAGACGATATTGAACGTTGATTCTGATTATAATTACTCGGGTTCGGCTGTCGATCACCATTCACCACCAACTTTCCCCAGACTGAAAATTATTAAAAACATTCCGGCCAGCCAGAGCCATGAGGGGATATGGACGTCAGATAAACAATATTGATTGGACGTGTTCAGTGCTTTGAAAGCATTAATATTGCCTCCAGAGGGGCTTTTCACGAGGTCAGAAATTATAATTAATAAACACGATCGAGCGTTTAATAAGTATACGGAGCTTGCCAGGCATGCACTGCTATACATTACTGGTACTGGTCCAGATGTGAGATGTCATGATTCTTTCATCTATTATTAGTTCAGATTTCAATCTTTAAATTTCAAGTGCGAAACGATTAATTTAAATAATTTAATTTATTAATTGTGTATAAATAAATAAATATTTTCGGGGTCATTAGAGAAATGATTAATATTCGCTGTAGCGACCATGAAAATGACAACGAAGGCGTGAATTAATTACGAAAAGACAGCTGTTGTTGGCCGATAAATAAAATTTATAAATAATACACTGAATTTTAGTATATTTTTAAAAAATTTAAAAAATTCATGATTTTGTTATTTTGATATCAAAATTTACTGGATCCAACAACGTTACACCTGTTTAACGGAAAATTCATCTCTATCAATTACAATGTAACACGTGTCATTAAATAAATAAAAAATTTAAAAATTTATTTTTTAAAAAATAAAAATTAAATCTAAAATTAATAAAAAATGGATCAGAGACTCCCGATCCTCACAGTGGAGGCCTCTGGCCGCCATGGAGGGGCGATCCACCCTGGGTGGCGGTCTGGGATCCTCCCCAGAGCTGGGGTGGAGAAGGGATTCCTCCACCCTCTGCTGGCCGCGGTGGAGGGGGGAGATTCTCCTCCCCTAGCGGCCAAAAGTGGACCGTGAAAGGCTTCTTCTTTTTTCGTAATTTTATTTAATTAATTTTATATTTATTTAATGACACATGTCACATTGTGATTGACCGTGATAAATTTTTCGTTAAACATGTATAACGGTGTTGGGTCCAATGAGCTTTAATACCAAAATGACAAATCTAATAAATTTTTTGAAATTTTTTAAAACTCAGTAAGTTTTTTAAAATTGTGCTAAGACTCAATTATGTGTTATAGGTAAATTTCCCTATAACAAACAACTTTCGGAGAGCTAATCTAGAATGCCAATATTCTACTCTAGACCAAGTCTCTATTGAATTCGCACAAAGGGGAGGCGATTTCGTCTACACTTGGGAATTGTAGGTAGGATCGTATACTTCTCACAAGCGTTGATTTGTCAGTACTACGTATAGAATGAAATTAGTTAACATATTGAAACTTCTTTATAAGCATCGTGGACCCCTTTGAATAACAAAATTTTAACACCCTAAAATTTTATCATTATTACAAAATACTCTCTCCCCTCACTTTATCATCAATTTTCATACACTTTTTTACCAACTTTTATAATTTTTTTACCAACTTTTACATTCTCTCTCCTCACTTTTCATCAACCCTAATATCTAAAATTTTACTTCTCAAACACAGCCTTAGTAGAGTTACGTATACCGGCTATAAATCCTTGTTCACCTACCGTTGTGGGACATATATTGCTTAATTAGTGTAATAGGCTCTAAGGTGTCACTACAAGAAACAACTTCATTAGCCACGCGCGGTTTACTTATCGTCGGTAACAGTTTCAGCTTTCTCCACGCGAACTTGTAGCTGTTGAGTGTAAAGGCGGGAAAAAAAAGTCATGTCCCCTTCTTTGGCTTCTTACTCCTGTATAACAAGGACAAAGAAAAACTACGGTTACGAAAATTCAAAATTCAAAAATCAAATGACTTTCACGGTTTTCATTTAGCGCCCAACTTTTTGCTCTCGCAACCATTTATTGACAAATTCTTCTCCTTACTAGCCGCTCACTTCTCTCTTCTCTTATTCCCTTTTTCTTTCTCTCTGTCTTTCTTCTTTCTTTTAAGTTCATTGTCAATTCCCAGTGACCCATAAGAAATTTGCTTCTCTTCCTCAGTTTGGTAGCACTTGTTGCTTATACACTCCGATTTCAAGCTCATGTTGCGCCTACAGTTAGCCATGGCTTCATCTCTCCCTATATCAAGTTGTGTTATGCTGACTGTTTGCTTCGTTGGTATGCTTATTTACTTTATTTTTTATTTTTTTCGTCGGTCTTTTTTATATTTTTTTTACATACTCTATTTAGTTTCCTGTGATGATGTTTCTATAGCCTAAGTTTAACCCTCTCTGACTTTTTTTTTTGGTTTTACAAAATCACTAGTTTTTTAAATTTGTGATTTACGTAATGGGTATACTTGTTTCTTGACTGTTCATTAAATGAATTTCCTCACCAACGCAGTATTTGTCTCTTATTTTGAATACTATATGATTACTCAGGGCCATTGATCAAACACTTGACATCTATTCTCAAATGGACGAGCTCATGATCCTCCAAAATACCTCAATCAGGTTGCTTGGAAATATCTTTTTGAGATGATTAATTAAGTGGAAATATATTTATTCTTCATGGCTTTTTAGTGCTTCTTGTCGTATAAATGTATACATCATTACTCAGACTCCCATTATCCCATACGTCATTAACATATGTTGGTTTGCAGATGGGAATGTGCTTCAATCTGAGAATGGGTACTTGGTTGAGACTGTTGTGGAAGGAAATGAGATTGGAGTAGTTCCTTACAGAATCCGCGTCTCTGAGGATGGCGAGCTCTTTGCAGTTGATGCAGAAAATAGCAACATTGTTAGGATTACTCCACCATTGTCACAAATGTATGATTATTGCCGTTGTCTTGCTTTGTAGAACATTTTACTTGTTTGGATTTTGGTTTTTCGATGTTGAATCACTTAGATTTAACTCTTGTTTGCTGCTTTGTTTGGCTGCTAGAAAGAAGGTATAAACATCTTTGTACAGAAGGAAATTCTGAACTTATTGTTGGGAAAGACATAATGCTGAAGCTTGAAACCTACATTTTATGAGGATTTAGGATCCAGGAAATGGTGATACTAATGAAACTAGATGTTAGTATGATAGAACTCTGATAATTGTAAACTAGATGTTAGGCTGCGAATATGCATGTTGGTATGTGAGGACAGTGATACATCTATGCATTACTGTAAAGAATATTGGATTGTCGATTGAATTGAGGTTTTTGAAGCTTTTCTAAAGTTGAAGATGAAAATTATTTTTATAAATTGGATTTTTGAAAGCGTTATGCACATTATTCTTTGAATGAGACAACAGTGGGCATCATGTTGCTAATTAAGTTTTTTGCGGAGTTTGTAAATTCTTTGAAGGTGTGACAACCATTGCTGCAGGAGGGAAGTCAAATGTTGCAGCGTACAGGGATGGCCCAAGTGAGGATGCAAAGTTCTCTAATGATTTTGATGTCGTATATGTATGTGATCGTCATGTGCTGGTTGAAAGGAATATTCGCATATTCTGTCTCCTTTAAAACTTCTAAAATCTTAGTCTGGCTTGTAAGATAGGTTTTTCAATGCTTCTGAGTTGAAAATTTAGAGCATATAGTTTGAGGGCGAGGGTCTGCTGCAGTTCGGGTGACCGAAATGCAGCAAACCTTTGCTGCAGTTGTGAGGGTCGGGCGTGGGTTCCGCCCAGGACCCACGCCTACCCGAACAGTACAACACTGTTCGGGCAGGAACAGTGCATGCGTGGGTCCCGGGCGGGACCCACGCCGGACCCTCACAATTGCAGCAAATTTTGCTGCAAATCCTCGCCATAGTTTGATGGTTTGCTTGGTTATCTGGACTTGTAACATTTTGAGCAAATGCAAACCTCTCTGGATCTCTATATATTCTCCTGATTATTTTTTTTGTTGTCTTTTTTTCTGTTGTTAAGTCTTGTAATTTGTGGTTGTTATGTGTATACAAATTCCAAAAGAAGTTATGGAAAATGAGGTGCAAATTATAGTATGATTCTAAGGAACAGATGCAACTACCAAGCCCAAACTTTGCAAGTTATCCCAAACTTCTATTAAGTACTTAAGAATTCAGCAATTATTGTATTTCCTTTGGTACAAAGCGTCTACTTAACTACAAGATTTCCTTACATTTAAGCCAAAGAGTTGATAGATAGAGAAATACATACACTTGTTGTGTGCTAACATATTTCCTATATTTATAGGAATAT
This sequence comes from Myrica gale, assembly GCA_963930655.1. Classification (NCBI taxonomy): domain Eukaryota; kingdom Viridiplantae; phylum Streptophyta; class Magnoliopsida; order Fagales; family Myricaceae; genus Myrica; species Myrica gale. Next base: position 5,012,994 of record OZ005606.1, on the reverse strand, counting down.
TCTCAAGCACTCGATGTGCACCACAAATTTGGAAGGAATACAAAGGTCTTCGGTTACAGAGATTCCATAAAAATACAACAGCACACAAAATACATAACAACCTAGCACTAGTGATGCCGAAGGTTCTGGAGCTGCAGCTGACTTGGAGGACACTTGCTGAGTCGGTTGTTAGAGTTCAGTGAAAAAAATAATAATACTAATAATAGTAATAATAATAATAATAATAATAATAATAAGAAGAAGAAGAAGAAGAAGAAGAAGAAGAAGAAGAAGAAGAAGAAGAAGACTGGCTAGCCCGGCCCACACCATAGCAAATGGACACAATTAACTAGTATAAAATCGAATAAACCATGCACGAATATTCAAGATGAGAATATAAGTATTAAATTAAGATTAATAAAGTCCAGCCAAATACCAAATATTATGTGGTCACTCATCTCACCCATTTTCATTAATGTGATTATGATTTCTACTTAACTCCATTAATGACATTGACTATCATTTTCTTGAAGTGAAATTAAGATTCTACAAAACTCCACCAACCACATTGATTATCAGCGTTTCGGGGCGCTATGGTGCATTAATATCTTCCCATCAGCTTCATCCTTACTATGAATTCGCATCTCACCACGCACCTATATATCTTGACTTCTTGATCGCTTTTATCTTCTCTCACTATTTGGTATCAGTGTTATTAATTAATTTACTACATACTATATATCCAAAAACCTTTTTTTTCCTAAGATCGATTGATGAAGTTCGAGAAGTTCTTGAGATATATGGGATTGAATTTTCACGCTGATCAAGGAAGTCTCGAAGGCCTTGTGTTTCCTTAATTTTCCTTGGTACTGGAATTTCGCACTAGTTGCAAACCGAGCCGTTTGGAAGTACAGGCTTCTGATCATGGGCTTTTCTTATTTCAAATTAACAATGTATTGCTCTTCATTGCTTAATTAATTGGATCAGAATCCTCTCAAATTAACTCATAATTAGCCAGGGAAGATTTTAATCCTATAGCTAGGTGCTTAATCTGTAGCCGCTATAGCTAATTGTACGTGTTATTGTTGCTACTCGTGCGTATAACCTCCTCTTATGTTGAAAGGAACTACTCATAAAATTTCCGGACTACACTTAGGACAAAACAATGCCAATATTCATTTTCTACATTCATTATTCAAGAACTTATTTCACACTTGCTTAAAAAGATAAAAAGAGAGGAAACATATTATTTCACTCCCAGGCCGGAGGCCTAAAACGTGTCCCAAAGATTTTAAGACATATTTCCACAGAACAAGAACTTCTGAAAAAAAAACAGACACAAACTTCTAAACCTTAAGGATATTTTTGAACAAAGCCGCGTGCGGCTATCTGTTTCCATCCGATGATCTAGTCACCTATTCACGGCTTAGTGATAAGGTTTGAGAAAAAAGAGGAATACAGTTTACACAAGAAATCCTTCGTGTCTATTGTCATGAGGAGCATGTGTTTTTATAAAGGGAAGAAAATAGCATGCACAAGGAAACTAAGTAATTACAATATGTATAGGACCCGTATCACGTCTTTCCTTTTGTGGTGGAGTCAAAAGGCTGCAACGGTAACTTTGAGTGATTCTTGCAATCTGAGTGATTCTTGCAATCTGTGTTGATATTTTCCATGTCACTCTTAACATCCCCCCTCAAGCTGAGCGTGGAGGGAGGAGACACGGTGAGCTTGGAGCGGAAGAAAGTGAAGAGTGACCGAGAGACACTCTTTGTAAAAAGGTCAGCAATTTGATAATCTGAGCGGATGAATTGGACACGTAAAGCACCAGCAGCGACTTTTTCGCGAATAAAATGATAGTCAAGAGCAATATGTTTGGAGCGAGCATGAACCACAGGATTACCAGACATGAAAATGGCACTGCGATTGTCACATAAGATTGTTGCAGGGGGAGATAAAGGGATGTGAAGATCCTGTAGAAGATGAGTCAACCATGTGATTTCAGCAGCTGTGATGGCGAGAGAACGATATTCAGACTCGGTACTGGAGCGGGAAACAGTTGGTTGTTTCTTTGCACTCCAAGAGATAAGATTGTGTCCAAAAAACACAGCATAACCAGAGGTGGAGCGACGAGTGTCGGGGCAGCCAGCCCAATCAGCATCAGAGTAGGCTAAGAGCGTTGTAGATGGGTGAGAGGAAATGTTGAGGCCAAAGTTGAAAGTGCCTTTGACGTAGCGTAAAATGCGTTTGACAGCTTGATAGTGAGCTTCAGTAGGGGCGTGCATGAATTGACACACAGTGTTGACACTATGCGCAAGGTCAGGCCGAGTGATAACCAAATATTGAAGAGCACCAACGAGAGAGCGATAAGAAGTTTGATTAGCAAAGGGAGTGCCAAGAGCAGTGAGGTGTTGACCAACCACCATGGGTGTGGAGACGGGCTTGCAATCAGACATAGAGGCTCGATCAAGCAAATCAAGAGCATATTTTGATTGACTTAAAAATAAACCAGAGCTAGTGCGATTCACTTCAATGCCCAAGAAATAATGGAGGTCGCCGAGGTCCTTCATAGCAAATTCTTGACCAAGACGAGTAGTAAAATCCTGGAGAAGGGTCGAGTTGTTACCTGTCAAGACAATATCATCAACATAGACAAGTAAATAAAGGGTACCACGTTTAGTATGATAAACAAATAAAGAGGAGTCAGCGTTGCTGCAGTGAAAACCAAATGTCAAAAGAAAGGAACTGAATCTTTGGAACCAGGCCCGAAGGGCTTGTTTAAGGCCATAAATGGCCTTTTGAAGACGACAAACATGAGTAGGATACTGAGGGTCGGTAAACCCCGGAGGTTGGTCCATATATACTTCTTCATGGAGGGTGCCATGTAAGAAAGCATTCTTAACATCTAATTGACGGAGAGACCAGCCAAAGGTGGTAGCTAAGGAGAGAATGAGCCGAATAGTGGCAGGTTTGACGACGGGACTAAAAGTGTCATCAAAATCGAGGCCGGCTTGTTGCGTGTAGCCTTTGGCAACCAGGCGGGCCTTGTAGCGCTCAACAGATCCATCAGGGAGAAGCTTGGTCTTGAAAACCCAACGGCACCCAACGACATTTTTATGCGAAGGACGAGGAACAAGAGTCCATGTGTGGTTATGTTGAAGGGCCTTCATTTCATCCTGCATTGCAGAAACCCATTCAGGATGCTGTGAGGCAGATTTAAACCCCCGTGGTTCCTTGAGGGAGAACAAAGCTTCATGAAACGGAGTGACAGGGCCAATGGGAAGACTATGATAGGCGCGAGGCTTGAAAATGCCAGCCTTGCTGCGAGTAACCATAGGATGTGAATTGTCAACAGAAACGCATCGAGGTGAGACAGTCGAGGGAAGGAGCTCGGACGGGTTTGGAGATGCAATCGCTGGAGACGGTGAGATGTCATGGGCAAAATTATGAGAAGTGGGCGGCTCCACAAGTGAAGGCGAAGACATAAAAGGAACAATCACAGGAGCAGGTTCAAGAGCACATGGAAGACATGATGAAGAATGAGAAGGATGAGAATGGGAAAGAGAGAAGCTAGAATCTCTAGACAAAGAAGAAGGAGGATAGATAGTATCTGAAAAAGATAAAAGATCAGAAAGGGAGGTAGGAGAGGGGAGAGGTGACCCTGCAAAGGGAAAAGTACTTTCATCAAATATGACATGACGCGAGATATAGACACGTTGCGTCCGACGATCCAAGCAACGAAACCCCTGATGAAGGGGACTATAACCAATAAAAATACAAGGGAGAGACTTAGGGGAAAGTTTGTGAGGAGAATAATCTTTAAGATATGGAAAGCATAAGCAACCAAAAGTACGTAACAAAACATAAGAATGAGGCTTACCATATAGGCGCTCATAAGGAGAAATATCATTGAGTACAGGTGTAGGAAGCCGATTAATGATATAAGTAGCTGTGGAAAAAGCTTCCACCCACAAGTAAGAAGGAGCATTAGAATGAAAAAGTAATGTAAAACCTGTTTCAGTGACGTGCCGATGTTTACGTTCGGCAGTACCATTTTGATTCGGAGTGTAGGGACAAGCAAGTCGTTGTTCAATACCACAATGATGTAAATGAGATTTAAATTTAGTGCTTGTAAATTCACTGCCACCGTCACACTGGAAAGCTTTAATCTTCCTAGAGAATTGATTTTCAACCAAATTTTGAAAGCGAATAAAGGTATCATAAAAGTCAGATTTAGATTTTAGGGGATAAAACCAAGTAAAGCGACTAGAATCATCAATAAAAATCACATAAAATCTAAAACCAGATGGGGAATTAACGGGCGAGGGGCCCCATAAATCACAATGAATAAGATCCAAAGGGAATAAGCACCGTTGGTTATTATTAAAAAATGGAAGCCGATGGCTCTTGCCAAGTTGACAACTAGAACAGACAGTTGACTGTAAAGAACCATGAATACTGATAACACCCTGTTTATTTAAAAAATCTACTGTTTTAAAAGAGGAGTGACCAAGACGTGCATGCCAAACGTCTAGGGAGGCACGCAAAGTATTATTCTGGAAGGTGGCAAGGAAAGCTTGTTGGCCACGATCAAGCACATATAAGCCATTGATACATCTACCGGTGCCCAGAATTCTGCCCGTTGGAAGGTCCTGTATAGTGAATCCAGAGGCAATAAAAGTAACAGAACAATTGTTATCTGCGGTTAATTTACTAATAGAAAGAAGATTTTTTGTAATACTCGGTACAACTAAAATATCATGTAATGAAAGAGACGAAACTAAAGAGGAAATAGAACCAGTATGGGTAATCGGTAGTGATGCACCATTGCCGACCAGCACTCTTTCAGGTCCTGAGTAGCCATTTGCTTTGTCAAGAGCACCGGGATCACTTATGATATGAGAAGAGGCACCGCTGTCCGTGTACCACTCTTGATCGGGAGTCTCTTGAAGGGAACATGATGAGAAAGCTTCAATGAGATTTGCAGATTGAAAGGAGTGATTAAATCGTTCCCAACAAACACTGGCCAAATGACCGTGTTTGCCACAGATTTGGCAAATGGGTCGAGAAGTTTGTTCAGATCGAGAACCATTAGTGTTGCGAGAATCATTGGAGTTGTTGCGTCCCTGGCCACGACCAGAGCGTCCACCACCTCGATGATATCTACCGCCACGATTTGAAGAGCGGCCTCCACGTTGTGTGGTGAAAGCTGAAGAATGGCCAGTTGGTAATTCTAAAGATTTAACAAAGAGATCGTGGCTCTGTGCCTTTGGAATAATCTCTTTAAAAAGTGGAAGGGGCGATTGAGAAATCATTGTCGTCGAGAAAGACGAAAAATCTGGTCCCAATCCACGTAGGAACCAATGGACCTTATCTGTGTCCTCAATTGGCCGGCCCATAGCAGCTAGCAGATCACAAATACCTTTAAATTCACGAGCATATTCTCCCACTGAGCGAGAGCCTTTTTTCATGAACTGGAGGCTGTCCTTCAGTTGAATTTCTCTTGTCTTTGACTTGTGAGAGAATGAAGCTTCAAGAGCTGTCCAGACATCATGTGAGGTGGTCAAACCAAGAACCTCACTCATTGCTTCTTCCGTGAGAGAAGAAAAAATTAAACTGAGAATCAATTGGTCAGTTTGATGCCAGAGAGCATACTCTGGATTGGAGATAGTGTTTTTATCCTTGTCAGTAACAGTAGCAGGTGGCTCACAAATGATTCCTTCCACAAAGCCTAGAAGAGATTGGCTTGACAACAACGGAATAATTTGGCTCCGCCAGATGAGATAATTGTTGGAATTGAGTTTGATGGATAACATATGCACCATCGTATTGAAGGGTAAAGGACTAATTTGAGAGGAACTAGGTTGATCCATGAGGATTCAACAGAAAGAAAAATAAAGAATAGGAGGTTAATCCTGAGAGGGCTCTGATACCATGATAAGGTTTGAGAAAAAAGAGGAATACAGTTTACACAAGAAATCCTTCGTGTCTATTGTCATGAGGAGCATGTGTTTTTATAAAGGGAAGAAAATAGCATGCACAAGGAAACTAAGTAATTACAATATGTATAGGACCCGTATCACGTCTTTCCTTTTGTGGTGGAGTCAAAAGGCTGCAACTGTAACTTTGAGTGATTCTTGCAATCTGAGTGATTCTTGCAATCTGTGTTGATATTTTCCATGTCACTCTTAACACTTAGTTTGCAGAAACTTTGGCCGACGAAATATGCTCCAGCAGCTCCTTGTCGGCTTCAAATTTAGCCATTTCCTCCTCATCCAAGTTAATAAGTACCTCTATTCCATCCCCAGATTTGGTATCGAAGAAAGTAACGAGATTCTGGTACAGCAATCTACCGGAGCCTATCCATACTGGCTTGCCCCACCCAAAATCCGCTTCGTATGCTGGAAACCTGCACAAGCTGGTGAAGGCCAACGAAACCACCTCTGATCTCTTGAACCTTTCAGCGTTATCTGTCATAAATTTCAAGTACGCACCACTCTCCCGGAAACATTTCACATGATTCATGTCGACTTTCTTTAGGGCATCTCTCACTGGACTAATAATGCCCTGAAACCCATTCTCAGTGTCCCTGGAGATTACAGTGCCCGTGGGCATGCTCATATTCCCAAAATAATTTTCCAGCTGTGGCGGGTCCACCCTCGAGCGCAGGTTCGCTATGTGAAATACGGTGCAGACCTTATTGGGGTCTGCTGCTGCATCAGTGGCAGCCAGGAAGCGATTAAATATGAAAGCCGATAACGCCTCCACGCGAGTGGGGCGCGGGTATTCAACGCTCATGTCTTCTGTGCTGTATTTGGCTCTAAGAGCAGCTATAGCAGAGGATTCGAAGACAAATCTCTTTATCGCGATCTTGTTCTTCTTCCGCAACCCCCTACTTGGAGTATAGCTAGGAAATGTTTCGGGCGGGAAGATAGTGGCAGCTTCGAATAGCGGAGTCGCTATGTCGCAGCTACCACGACCAATGGCAGCCCAACTGTTGAGGAACATGAAGAATGAAGAAGCATCGGCAACCTTGTGCGCGAAGACCAGACCGATCACGATCCCACCACAGCTGAAGGAGGTGACTTGGACAGCTAAAGCTAGTTCATTTACGTCGTCGAGTTCATATGGCAGGAATTTGTTCGTTTCACCTGGCTCTGGATCCTCGAGAAATTCGGAAAGAGTGCAGGTGGCCTTGGCTTCCACGTACAGGACGCCCTCATCGTTGCAATCGACGTGAGAATTGCCCTTAATCCGTCCCGCGAAAGGGTAAAATCGTGTCAAGGTCTCAGACAACGATGTCTTAATCTGGTCGTGGAGATCTATGTTGCTGAGATCAGCATCTCTTGGGTAAAAGAGAACCAGCGGCATGAAAATATGAGGTGTTATTTGATCAATGAAGGAGAGAGTGTAACGGCGGAGGTGGTCTGGGGTGGACGAGGAGGGTTTGATGGTATCCTTGGAGACAACTTCGACATAAACGTCCTTCATTGTTTTCGTTTGTAGTAACGATGACAAGCTGCAGAAATTACGGGCGCTTTGTAATAGGCTCTGAGCCAGAAAATAAAGGCTGTTGGGAAATGGGATGCATATGGCGATAGAGGTACATATGCAGTTATATATATGGGAAGGGGAATGCTGGGCATCCCGCCCCCACGTCCCGCCAGCATCCCGCTGGCTGACGTGGAGGTGGGGCCCAGCATTTTTTTCACACGAAAAATGCTGGGCCCCACCCTGGGCCCCAGCTTCACGTCAGCCAGCGGGATGCTGGCGGGATACCCAGCATTTTCCATATGGGAAAGGGGAATGCTGGGCATCCCGCCCCCACGTCCCGCCAGCATCCCGCTGGCTGACGTGGAGGTGGGGCCCAGCATTTTTTTCACATGAAAAATGCTGGGCCCCACCCTGGGCCCCAGCTTCACGTCAGCCAGCGGGAGCTGGGCGGGATACCCAGCATTTTCCATATGGGAAAGGGGAATGCTGGGCATCCCGCCCCCACGTCCCGCCAGCATCCCGCTGGCTGACGTGGAGGTGGGGCCCAACATTTTTTTCACATGAAAAATGTTGGGCCCCAGCTTCACGTCAGCCAGCGGGATGCTGGCGGGAGCTGGGCGGGATACCCAACATTTTCCATATGGGAAAGGGGAATGCTGGGCATCCCGCCCCCACGTCCCGCTGGCTGACGTGGAGGTGGGGCCCAGCATTTTTTTCACATGAAAAATGCTGGGCCCCAGCTTCACGTCAGCCAGCGGGATGCTGGCGGGAGCTGGGCGGGATACCCAGCATTTTCCATATGGCACGTTTCAGGGTTGATTTCACTTTTTAAGGGTTCGGTTATCTGTCAATTTCCTCCCCGACAGTCCAACCCATTGCTAGGGGAAAACCATAATTCCATGGTTTCTTTTATCGATAATTAATCAACCCTTCCTTTAGACAAAACATCGATCTATACCTCCTCCACGCCACAACTAGTTCTAGAATCTGTTTTTTTTTTTTTTTTAAATATTACTAGGCAATCTAGGGTTGCTATCCTATCTACGTCAGAGGGTTGGGTGCAAGAAACCAACTGAAAATTTTAGATTTATAGAGAACTGCCGATCAATAAAATTAACCATGCACAGCTTGAACTTGAAGCTTTCTGTCTTCGGGAGCCTGGGGGCGTTTGTCTCCGGAAATTTTTACCCCTCAAAATTTCTAAACAATCATAAAATAATCTCTCTCCTCATTAAATTATAAAATAACATTATACTATTCAATTAAATCTTCTCTCTCCTCACTTTTTCATAAAATATCTATACTTTTCACAAACCTCAATACCCAAAATTTCCAAAACTCCAAAATTTCCACAAACAAACACTACCGGTCGTGAATTGATCAGGGACATCAAAAGAATAAGTCTACGTTTTTTTTTCCTCGAGTTGTACGCGTAACGTAAACCAGATAGTTGACTTCCTCATGTTTACCGGGCGATGTTCAAATAAGGATTATCAGTTTCTCCCACATTCATTCAAGTTTAGGTTAAAAAATATTTTTGAAGTTGTTAGAAATAAAAATTTTAATTAAAGAAAAAATATTTATACTAAACAGTGAGACATCCATTATAAAATATTCAATTAGGCTTATTAATTTTCTCGCTTATTATTTGATTAGATTACCTAAAAATTTTGGAACGTGAGACTCAACTTTAATATAGGTTTGATTGCGATCTTCTTGAAATTGTGACAAATCAATTAATTATAGATCCAAGTCTACGCTAGCTCCATCTTTCTCCCAATATCGCTCCCCACGGCGCGCCCCTCGCGCAAAGAAATAAATATTTAAATATCGGCCATTAAAGTTGGGTCATCAGAATCGTGCTTTTTTTTTCTTTCTAAGAATCAGATTCGTGCTTGCTGCAGTTTTCTTGCAGCATCTTTCAAGCATTCCGGCCTTTTTTCAAGCTGCGTACAATTCTTAACATTCCGAGTTTATGAGAAACTTTATAAAGCTTCATGTTGAAGTTGCAATATACAAGTTCGGCACGTTTCCTTGCACATTATGGCCATTGACAATTGTGGCTGTTGGGGTTATCTAATTAATTAATGGCAACATGTTAGGTCATGCGATCGTACCAGAAAATACTTTAAGCCATATATACAGTGAATCTGTGCCTGTTTGTTAAATAAACTGTCAGCTTGTTTGTCGACTTGGGTTACGTTCGTTTTGAGTAAAAATGTAGGATTTTAAAGAAGTTATGAATTTTTATGTTGAATAGTATTTTATTAGTGTTTGTGTAAAGTGGAGAGAGAAATGATTTGATGTAATTGTTTAATAAAAAAATATTTGAGATATGTGAAAAAGGTTGTGTTTGTGTTGTAATATTTTTGGTATGGGAATATGTGTTGGTATTGGGTTTAGTGAAAAGGTGAAGAGAGAGATAATTTTTTATAATTTTTTATATTTTTTATTTTTTTTTATGGGAGAGAGAGAGATTATATTGGAGTATTTTATTAGGAGAGAGATAAAATGTTGGGGATAATTGAGTTTGCAAACGCAGCCAAAGTATAGAGAAAGCAAATTTATGTTGAATAAAAAATTAAAAAATTGTTGGAGATTGTGTAAAATGTATTGATGTTTGTATTTGAATTCTGAATATATTCGGTGGTAAATTTGTGAATATACTTAGAATCCTGAAAAAAGTGTGAAAACGAACATATTCAAGATCTAATCAACTCACAAGTTAAAAGTGAGGAAGCAAAAAAGTCGAGAGAAAAAAACTACACAAAAAAACCATAGGGTCGCTCCACAGACAAAGTAGGTGCTTTTGCTTTCCTTCGAATCTAGATGCTTCATTTTGATTACACAATAATATTGTTGGATGATGTCAAAAATCACCAAGAACCGGATTCGATCAAACCTAAAAGAGAACAAGAGAAAGGACGACGACGGATGTGGAGATTCTGATGCCAAAGTTAGATCTTGAGAGATGAGTTTAGTATAGAAAAATAATTAAGCTTCCTTTAGATGAAGAAATGGACATTGTATTTATAGGTGAACGAGACTTAATGCCCTATTAAGATTCTACTGGTTTGAGAGTTAAGTCTTAGAGTCTTCTTATGAGTTATGACTGTAAGAGTTGCCGACTATATAGGTTCTCCTCGAGAGTCCGATCATGAGTGTAAACCCTCGAGGACTACTTTTGAGAGATTAAATGGTTAGGTGAAAATGCTAGATGCAGGCCCGACCAGGGGTGGTCAGGTCTGACCTGGGTTTGATAATTTATGGTCCATGATTATTCAACTCCATATTGTCAAAAATCTCGGGGAGAGTGAGAAGTACTGTATATTAATTCATGTCAAGAACTGCATTAACACAGTAGGAGATTACTCTTCCGACACGAGATGGATGGAGAATGATCAATATTCAAAGTGGGTCCCGTCTCCAATAGGATGTAGATATGGGATATGCTAAATTATTAGTCTTCTAGGAAAGTGAATCTCCTGGCGTTCAGGGATAGCAGTCCGTGACGGATTCTTTTCAATTTTTCTATTCCAGCCCAATAATGGCAATTTCTGTGGAGTGTGGCCTGTGGGATGGTCTTCAAATTACTTTGGTCGCTGTTACCGTAGCCACTTGATTACGAAAGATTAATAAAGGTCAGAGCGCACTGGCTGGCTTTGTAGCCGTTAATAAAGAGACTAATAAAACCCTGAATCTAGGTTGGACCGGGGCTTTAATTTGTGAAACGAGCCACACCGAAGCGCGCTGCTCAGGATGACTGTAAGTTCTTGTTTTTGTTGTTTTATTATTGAAAAAATACATTTTTCATCCACAAACTACTATAGGTTTGATACTTTGTACCCTAAACTAGGGGTGGGCAAACCGGGTTCGGGTTCGAAATTTTCAACCCGAACCCGACCCGAATATTTCGGTTTTTTTGTGAAGAAAACCCGAACCCGAAAAAACCCGAAAATATCGGATCGAAACGGGTCGGTTCGGTTCGGAAAAGACGGGTCACGGGGTGATGATGTTATATTTTCGGGTTCGGGTTCGGGTTTAATTTCGGGTTTGTTCATATACCAGAACCCGAACCCGAAAATCGGTTTTTATTTACATGTAAACCCGAACCCGCCTAAACCCAACCCGATCGGGTCGGAAACGGGTCGGGCCGGTTCGGGTTGTCGGGTCTCGGGTTTTTTGCCCACCCCTACCCTAAACTACCAATTTTGATACATTACACCCTTTCACTACCAATCTTTGACAACTTGCACCATTTTTCAAAATTTGAAACTGTTGGAAGTCCTACATTGCTAGAGAAACTAGTCAATGTGTTCTTTATAAGGTTGTGGCATCCATCACTCTTCAAGGCGTCTTTTGGAGTTGAGTTAGGCCCACATTTCACATATTGTGTAAATTCTAATATGGTATTAGAGCAAAATTCCTAGTTTGTGGTCCACCGTCACTCGTTTCCACGTGTTGGCTTGGATGTCCTCCCGCCACACGTGAGGGGGCGTGTTGGAAGTCCCACATTGCTAGAGAAACTAGTCAATGTGCTCCTTATAAGGTTGTGACATCTCTCACTCTTCAAGGCGTCTTTTGGAGTTGAGTTAGGCCCACCTTTCACATATTGTGTAAATTCTAATAGAAACTAAAATAACAATAATGCCCTTGACACATTTTGTATATAGTAAAGATATTATTGTAAATTTATTAATTTATCAAGGGTCTTATTGTCAAATTGAGGGTGCAAAGTGTCAAAATTGGTAGTTTAGGGTGCAAAGTGTCTAATATTGGTAGTTTGAGGGTGCAATGTCTTAAAGATGGTAGTTTGGGGTGTAAAGTGTCAAACCTATGGTAGTTTGAGAGTGGAAAGTATATTTTCCCCTTTTATTATATATATATAATGCTAATCAACTCTTTTATATTACAAATCTCAGGGAGATTGAGAAATACAATTAAAAATCATGTCGAGGAGGGGACATTTAATCTTTCTTTTTCTTTTTTTCACAAACATTTAATCAACGAAAAGGGATCACATTTATTCTTTTTTTCTTTTCACAAAACAATTTTTTATTTATTTCACACTTACATTTAATAAAACAAGCAAGAAATATATATATCTTATTTCACTCCATCCCAAACGATCGAAGAAATGTACTCTCATGAAAGACTGGGAAACGTATGTGAATGAATAACAGGAATTTTAAAGATAATCTCAGCTCTTAGTACTCCATAAAAAAAGGTCCCAACATGCAAATAGTCAGTTTACAAATTCTATAAATTAAAATGGCGACCCTTATATTGAGGAAATATAATAGTCCAATTCTTAAAGAAAGTAAACGTTGATTTGGACCTATCACCAGTACTCTCATGATCCCTTAATTCATTTTCTTACTGATTAGTGAAAACCACTCTCAGTAAGAAAATGAAGGGATCTTATATCTGCGTGAAAGAAAAAAAAAAGTAACAACCACCCTATAATTCATGCTACTTCGTTTTGGTTGATATTATTGTCATCAACTTACGTAAGTGGTTTAGGACGTTTTTGAGACCTCCCTGCAAGGAGGTGCGATCTCCTTCTTTTGCGTGTTTTGTTTGTTGGGGTGAGGGAGAATATAGAAAATATTAGGCCTGTTCAGAAATGGGCCGACAGGTTTTGGATCAGCCCGGTTCAGCTGTCGGCCCATTTTCTATGAAAATCGATTGAGTCGGCTCGGCCCACGGTTCTGGGTACTCATAACCGAACCGATGGCATATATGTAATTTCGTTATATTTTTTATTTTTTTAATATATATATATTACATTAGGGGGAGACGACGTCGTCTTCCCCCTTCCCCTTCCAGCAACGCCTTACCCCTTCCCCCTTCTCTCAATTTTCACTTCTCCCCTCCCAGTCCACTCATTTCTCCCGCGACTCCCCCTCTTACGCCGCTCACCCTATCTAACCCTAGCCGCAGCTCACCGTCGCAAGTCTCCCCGCCGGCCGCCACAGGTCTTCCTCGTCACAGGTCTCCCCCGCTGCAGGCAGCTATTCTCCCCACCCCTGTCGCGCAGCTCACGCCTCATCCTCACGCCTCACCGTTTCGGCCCTCTCTCCAGATTTACAATCTCTCTCTCTCTCTCTCTTGGTGATTGGTTGTTGGTGGTTGACTGTGGTGGCTATTTTTGGTGGTTGTCAATGGCTGGTTTTGGTGTTTTTGGGGGTTGTGGTTGCTAGTTTTGGTGTTTTTGGTGATGTGGTGGCTGAGTTTTTGTTGAATTGAGAGAATCGGGACCGACCAAAAACCAACCGAAGCTGACTGTCGTCGTTCCGGCCAGTATTGACACCCACGGTGCGGTTGTCGGCCCACGTTTTCCAGAAACCGAACCGAGGGGCTGAAAACCGTGCCGAGGGGTCGGTTTTCAGCCCTAAGCCTCGGCACGGTTTTCAACCCTAAAAAATACATATAAAAAAGGAAAGAAAATATTTTCGATACTCTTAATTTTCTTAGGCTTGCAGCTTGTTTCATCATAAAAAAAAAAATCGAAATGTTTTTCCCTTCAGATATTTAAGGATGTTGGTAAAATTTAGTCAATTGAAAATAGAATTGGTCAATGAAGCATTAATTTACTTAAAGTAATTCCTCTTTTAAAAGAAGGTAATAATCTACTTTCCTAATAATACACATTCTCTCGCAGCACCTCAACCTGCACTTCTCTCTCTTTCCATCATCCTCCAGCTTTATTATCTTGATATATGTTTTATATATATTTATAATTTTATGTATATTATTTTTAAAAATAATTTTTTTTTATAAAATATATTTTTTCTTGTTAATTAAGAAAAAAACCATTTATATTATATTTGGAGTATATTCTCGAATAATAGTATCTAAATTATTTTATTATATTCTCTAACACTCTTTCTTATCGGCTAGATCAAAAAGTAACGTCTCTAATATTATTTTATTAGGGAAAGAATTTGACATTTTCAATGGGAGGTAAAATAAGGGTACATGTAGTACTTGTGTTGGAACTCAAAACCGCTACTGTGATATCATTAATTTGAATCATCATCTAATGCCCAAAATTTTAATTCTCTTCGGATCAGGCAAATTACCTTATTCGTACGTATTCCACTAATAATGAAACGGCAATTAATTACTCTATATTTAGAGCCAAAATACGTTTTCTTTTCTTGGGCCAGCCAAAATTCATTACACAGATACAGAGAAAAACAGATCCCAAATAAACCATACAATACCAAGAAATATATCCACTGGTCGGCCCCGTCTCTAAAATAAGGTATTTAAGAAAAATTATAAAAATAAGCCTTCTGAATAAATTATAAACTATTATATTAAAATATTAAATATTAATAAAATTTAGTTAAAATTTATTATTATTATTATTCTTTTTTTTTTAAATGTAAAATACTTATCACAGTTTTACATTCAAAATTTTAATATTTTCACTGCTAGCTTTTTCAAGTCCTCATCTAAATATTTTAGCTTTTTCAAATTAAATTAAAAAAAAATATTTTCATATATTGTAAAAAATTTCAAACCCATTATTTTTAATTAAAAAAATAGCTTGATATGTTTAAGGGTCAAATACACTTTGCACCCTCCAACTTTGGGGGTCTTGACACTTTGCACCATGATCTATTATTTTTGTCACATTACACCCACCAACTATTGACTTCAGACACTTTGCACCTTCTGTTAAAATTTTCATTCAATTTGGACGGAAATTTATTTTTTTGGTCTATAAAATAACAATTTTACCCTTATAAAATGATCACTACATAAAAAAATATAGGGATAAAATTGTCATTTTGCAAGTCAAAAAATCATTTTCTGTCTGAAAAATTTAAGGGATGATGCAAAGTGTTTGAAATCAATAGTTGGTTGGTGCAATATGACAAAAATAATAGATCGGGGTACAAAGTGTCAAGACCACCAAAATTGGAGAGAGCAAAGTGTATTTAATCCTATGTTTAAAGAATTAAATTTTTGGAACGTAAAAGGATCAGGATGGAGTCCATCTGGCAGTCTTCTTTAAAGACTAATAAAATTCATTTCAATTGGCTTATTTTAGTTATCAATTAGTTTTATGGGCGTGCCGCGCAAAGCTAAAAAAAAAACTCAGCTTGTAATAAGTACGCATTTCTAGCATATTAAAAAAAAAATATTTGATCAGAACATGGCTTTAAAAAATTTATATTTGAATTAATAAATCTAATAATTCTAACGTTTTCTTTTTCTTTTTCTTTTTCTTTTTCTTTTCAAATAGTTTTATTATTACAGAAAAAACAGTTCTAGTACTTATATGTCTTGGAAGTCCTCAAGAATTACAACTAGGCCTGCGGATGGAGCATGAAGTTTTGCGTAAACTCTCTTATTTTCAAGACTTACTGTAACTTCTAGTTCATTGTAGCAGATCTGTACCTTAAACGTTGTTTATCCATGTTCACAACTGATAAACATGGGCCCAGTTTATGTAAACATGGCTTGCCAAAATCAAACAGGCCTCGTAAAAAGATGATTGGGCAACCCATTATTAAAAGGGGCCAACCTACGGGTCCAAGAGGAAACTACGGAACAAGCGTATTGAGATAAGAACAAAATACAGCAAATTCTTCAACGAATAAAAAAGAAAAGGGAACAAAACCAAGTTGTTAACATAATATGAGTAATGTCCTCTTAATTATGGATCAAAATTAATTTTGCTTTCTAAGTTATAAATTACTTTTTGAACACTATCAATTCTTGCCTACCATTTTATTTGAGTGTTAGATCAGATGAAAAAACATGCAAAATGATAAAAATGTCGTTTCTATACAAAATTTAAAAAAATAAATAGATTATTAAAGTAGAGTTTCAATCCTTTTATTTAAAAAACATTGATTTTAAATTATTTTAATGAATTTTTTAAATACTTTTAATAATTTTGTATTTGAAGAGGAATTTAGGTCATTTTCCATGTGATTTAACTGTTATTTCAAATGAGGGTCAAGAGTTGATTATATTCGAAACATAAGGGTCTATATAGCGTTTTGGAATTCAGGGGACAAAATTATTTAAACCTATAATTAAGGGTCACATTATCTAAAATACCAGTTTTTGAAACTGAGGGACAAAATTAATTTTGACCTGGTCACATTATCCCTTAAAACATTCTTATACTCCTTGCAGATCTCAAGGAGAATGGGAAAAGTTGCTGTGTTAAAGCACTGTGAACGATGAACTTACCAAGAAAGATAAATATCACGTGTTTGGAAATAAAATTTTGTCGAGTGTAGTTAAAATTTTATACACGAGAGTTGGTAAAAAAAATAAAAAAAAGTGAGAAAAGAGAAAATGAAAACGTACGTTAAAAAGTGAGTAAAGAAAGTAAGGAGAGAAAAATTTGTGAAATGATGATAAAATTTTAAGGTTTACCTACATGAAATTTACGGTTCTACGCTTGATTTCTTCCGCCATTTCTTATCTTTTCGTCTTTGTTCATTAGGCTCTTCCTTCGGTCAATATGTAGTCAATGCATTGATATTGGAAGCCTTTGGGTAGACAGTTATGTTCATGTAGCGGACTTAGCAATCAGGTACTGGCGTTGAAAAAACTGTGTTGAACTCGATCGCCCAAGCAGTCGGGAACGATTTAGAGCCGGTTGCCAAAAGCTGGGAATTCTTGATGGAGAGATTCTAGTCATCAATAGCATAGCATCCTTCAGTTGCATCGAATGGTGAAAGACAGGAGCGAGGAGCTTTGAATTCCGTGATACGGGGTATTACATGAGCTATCGCCCGAGCTTCTCGTTCTAGTTGAGCGACATGAAAAGAGAACGAGAAGCTTGGGCCCAACTTACTCTCGTTCTCATGTTGGTGTCATGTTTGAGCCCCATTTCAAGTTTCATAGCTAGTGTTTGGCCTGCGCTATCACTTATCATCTTAGCAGGAGGATGAGCTAGGCTGGGTTCCAGGTGATGCCTGTTAAGATGATAAGTGATAACGCAGGCCAAACACTAGCTATGAAACTTGAAATGGAGCTCAAACATGACACCAACATGAGAACGAGAGTAAGTTGGGTGCAATCAGATTCTGAAACCATGGACCTTTTTATTTTTATAGGACTTCCTTTTGGAGCATCCTTACCGGAGAAAAACCCTTCAAAAGAAGCCTAGGCAAGTCGGTAGAGGTATACGAACACTCCCTCAAGACTTCTGCTGGGCAAAATGGGCTGTTTGAGCCCTTGGTCGAACACCTTGTTGGACCGACAAAGGGGAGAACAAAAATTAGAAAAACGCCTCCTGGGACCAGATACTTGAGGTTTTATCATGTGCACGTGTACGAAGGTTAATTCACCGTGTGTTGTCCCTCTATTCCCTGAGAGAGCTGTGAGCGCGTGTGGATAAGAGTCCCCTCGGACTTCGACGATGCTATTCACCTCGCAATTCATATAAAACGCAGAACCCCGTTGAAGACAGAGTTGCAGAAAAACTGTAAAATGGAGGTCGGTATGTCTCTGAACGCTTTGGTTCGGCTTCCCTTATCGAATACGAGAACAAGCGAAGATGGGTTATTCAAGCATTCAAATTCTTCCTCTACGAGAACGACTCAGAAGCCTCATCAGACGCAGAAGAACATATTTGTGGTTCAAGCGAAGGGAAAGAAAGGAATGCAAGCTCGTCAGTTTCAGAGGCCTCCACCTCTTGCCTTGCCCAAGATTGAAGACGATGGCAACCCCAAATGTAATATCCCGTCCCGAAAAATGTGTAAGTGATTAATTTGAATTTTAATGAATAGATAGTGTTTAATCTTGTGTTTGATTTTTGGATAGAGGTTTAATTGTATTTTTGAATTTAAAGGTGCTGATATGGAGATGTGATCTATATTTGAATTTAAAGGTTTGAATAAAGATTTGATCTTGAGTTTGAATTTAAAAGTGTTGGATAGAGGTATGTTTGAATTTTAAAGTTGCAGAGATTGAGCTTAATAAATAGCTGCAGAGATCAAGGTTAATAAATAGTTGCAGAGATGTATATTGGAGACCAAAATTAGGATTGATGTTGTGCTACTAATTTCCGAGAGATTATTCGGCAATTATTGGAGAAGCTTTAAGGATTGATTAAACGTTCGAGGTAAGTGGTTCTTCAATGAGATTTTAAACGTGCATCGTATTTTATATGGTTTTGATGTATTATTTGGGGAATTGAACAAGTTTTGGGTAAAATGAGATTGTTGAGATTTTCGTAAAACTCAATTGAAATATTTATAACTTGTTTGGTGAGCATATTATGAAAATTATCCTTGCGCTGGTGATATATCTCTATGGTCTTTGTGGCCAATTTATCCTTGTGGTCTGTGTGGCCAATTTGATACCCCTCGTGGTATTTGGAGGTCTTTGTGGCCCAGAGGTCTGTGTGGCCTAATATTTTGAGGTCTTTGTGGCCTGGAGGTCTGTGTGGCCTGGTGTTCGAAGGTCTTTGTGGCCTGGAGGTCTGTGTGACCATTGGTGATTTCCCTATATTGCGTGGCCTTGGATATTTTTGTTACAAACTGATATTTTTGGATTCGGTATGGCTCACGGTGTTTTATTCTGGATTTCGGCTATTGTGATAAAATTGTCTTTTCCCCAACCCTCATTGACTTACTACTTACTGAGCTAGTCGTAGCTCACCCCTTATTTTCATATTTTCCAGAGTTGGCGGAATTAGAGAAGTTCGAGGAGCTTCAGAGATATTTGTGTTTCGAAGGCGTGTTTTCAAGAGTACATTTGAAGATTAATGTTGGGGAATTCAATATTGTATTATTTTGGGAGATCTTCATCGATATTGGAAATATCAGATATGCTAATGTAAATTTTAGTGCTCGGATTGATATTTTTGAGCTTTTTATGGTGTATAGATATTTTACTAAGGTTGTACAAAATTGGTTTTGAAATATTGAGGCCTAGATAAATGATTATCCGTGGTGAAAAAGCCTAAGTTTATATGAAAATCTTTTCGTTTGGAGAAATCTTACGGGCCGTTACAGATGGTATCAGAGCATAGATTTGTGATTCTGTAGACTCTTAGGAAGATTTTGATTGAAGTCCGAGCATATGTTTTGATATGTGGTAACTCCATCGATTTTCAGAAGGATTTTGATTGAAATCGGATTATAACTTTAAATTTGGAAGAAATTCAAATCTTGGTCATTCTATTACAGATAAGAGCTAAAGTTATGTGCTTGTTTTGAGGATATTGATGTTGATCATAGTCTAGGCTTGTAAATAGTATTGGTTTAGGTTTTAGGCTTGAATTGTGTTAATAAAAAAATTATGAGGTGATTTTGTATGATCAGAGTGCGCAGCAGAAGCATGAATAATTTGTGATTTGGTTTGTTAATGGATTTATTCTTTGTGGAAGGTGTCGCAAATTTTGGGGACGAAATTTCTTTTAAGGAGGGGAGATTGTAATATCCCGTCCCGAAAAATGTGTAAGTGATTAATTTGAATTTTAATGAATAGATAGTGTTTAATCTTGTGTTTGATTTTTGGATAGAGGTTTAATTGTATTTTTGAATTTAAAGGTGCTGATATGGAGATGTGATCTATATTTGAATTTAAAGGTTTGAATAAAGATTTGATCTTGAGTTTGAATTTAAAAGTGTTGGATAGAGGTATGTTTGAATTTTAAAGTTGCAGAGATTGAGCTTAATAAATAGCTGCAGAGATCAAGGTTAATAAATAGTTGCAGAGATGTATATTGGAGACCAAAATTAGGATTGATGTTGTGCTACTAATTTCCGAGAGATTATTCGGCAATTATTGGAGAAGCTTTAAGGATTGATTAAACGTTCGAGGTAAGTGGTTCTTCAATGAGATTTTAAACGTGCATCGTATTTTATATGGTTTTGATGTATTATTTGGGGAATTGAGGCCTAGATAAATGATTATCCGTGGTGAAAAAGCCTAAGTTTATATGAAAATCTTTTCGTTTGGAGAAATCTTACGGGCCGTTACACCAAATTTGTGATCTTCATCCGTATGGCCAATGTGTGTTATCTGTCTTCCCTTAATCTCTTGATTACCATGTCTTTTATGTCTCTTTTTTTTTTCTAAACAAAATTTCCAAGTAGAATCTTTCAATATCTCTTTGGTTGTTTGAATACTGTGGGGAAGATTGAGTTTTGATTTTGGTCTTGCCTGATTATATTGGTTGGTGGCACAAAGTTGAGGGTTACAGATTTTCTTTTCTTTCCGCACTAGTATGCTCAACGGAGTGGAATTTATTCTTTTTGAGGTCCCGATTTGATGAGCTTTCAATGCACAAGTGTTGACTTCTTTTCGATTCTCCTTTTGCAACCAAAGGGGGCATACTTGTTTCATCTGTTGGGTTAGACCGTTTTGTTTTCGTGTATGTTTACCAGATACTTTCTTTTTTCGGGCCAATAAAATCCGAATTATCAGATGCTTCATCTAAGAAATGGATTCTGTTATGGTTCTTTATATTCAAAATCAATTATACGGGTGTTACTTTTTTGGTGCTGTTAGTTCGAATTGCTTTCATAATAGAAGTTCATCAGTTTTAAGCTCGACTAGATATTATGCTCAGTGATGGTGTTTGTGTTTATGAACAAAGCGATTGGCTGTTCTGTTACCAGGAGTCCTCTGTATCGTTAGTATTCTGTGTCCAAAACCAATTCGGGGTTTACTTCGTCTTCCAATATGAGAGTTCATCATATGTGTAATTTCTTGACTTTAGAATGCCTCTGAGCAATCATAAGCTGATGTGCTTGTGGGATTTCCTCATTCAGTTATTTCCCCCTTGACCCAGTCAGAGAAATTATCAATGGCTTCCCGGTCATTTGTTTGCAATGATTGATATATGGGTTCTTGCACATTCATCTAGCTCTATGATGGGTTTTTTTTTTATCTTATTCAAGTTATAGTGCATAGTCAATAAGCACATCTCCAAATTCGTCCTATTTGTGCAGGTTTATCTCTGGTATCCGCTTAGCCTAATAACAGGTGGCACCACTGCCAAAATCATGGTTGCAGCCAAGGATAACTTTCTGGGGAAGTACATCTACAAAGATACGCTTGCTAGAAATCTTGCGACAGTCATTTACCGTGTAAGTTTCCTTTAATGTGTTCTATATTTTTCAATGCTGTGTGAGACCTTTCCTACCACTGCTGCCAAGCACGACTCTCACAAAAATTCTTCCTTTAACGTATAGATATGAGTTCTAGATTGTGTTTCACATAATTGATTCAATTTGCTATTTTTCGATGCTGTGTTGAGACCTTTCCTACCACTGCTCCTAAGCATGACTCTCATAAAACTTCTGCCTTCGCCTTATCAATATGAATCCGAGAATGTGTATAACATAATTGATCTGCTGGTAAACAGCATCATGAAGTGCATGACATATTTCTTCTTTAGTGAATCTTTGAGTTGTCCTCAGTCTGATTTTCATGCACTGCTGACAGCTGGTGTATGATTGCAATAGGATGAGAAGGAAATACAGAAGACAGCATTCAAGCAGCATCGGGTATTGCGAACAGCAACTGACTTCAGATATGGTTACAAGCTAGTGGTAAATATGCTTTAACCACCACTTTCTTTTGTATCTTCCCTTTTTGTGTGAAATACACACATACATGTAAGTTGTTCAGAAGAAAAATTCTCTCATCCTTGTCTAAGTTGTAGGAGTGCTGAATATATATGCAGGAAAATGGCAATTTGAGAGCAGCCCTTTCTACTACAGATGTTATTGAGGTGACAATGGTTTTTTCCTTTTCCATTTATTTTACTTTATGTTAATAGATGTTAGGATTTAGGTTACATATACTTTTATAGATTATTAAACAACCTAAGACCTAAGCTAGGGGACTTAACGCTCCAGCTAGAATCTGAATTTAGTGATTGTCTACAATGTCTTTTGCTATATGTTCTTTATTCAGCTGAGATCCTGACTTTGGTGGTTTATAAGTATCTTTATGCTTCTGAATCTAAAATTCAGCTGCCACCACAAGATGAGCTCAAAACAGTTCTTGATAAAGTCAAAGACTTCTTTGGGGACGCTAAGGAATCTTTTGGGAAACTGACAGCTCTGAGTTCAACCACAACAGAAGAGTTGGAGGAAAAGTCTAAAGAGAAGGCCAAGTGAGTTTGCTGGAATAAAAAAATAACTTTTTCCCTCCAAAAATCTTTTACGGTCAGGGATATAAGTTGAATCAGCTGTCCACTTATTTTAGTTTTGTTACTAGATATCGATTCCTTTTAACCATTAAAATATAATGATCCTGTGATTGCCAGGGTTAAAGGCTGAAGGGAAAGAAACCATTTGCATTGCATATCATAGTGATCCTTGGTGCCTGTGAGATCCACAGTCCTCAAGTGCTCGTATACCAGTGCTATAAGATGCTGTAACAAAAATCTAAAGCACGGTTTTGTTTTCTTTGTATATTAAACATCAAACCGCTGCTGGTATTTTTCACATGCAAAGTTAGCTTGCGTTAAAGCATATACAGGAGATATCTCATGATGTTTTCTGCTGATTGCGATTCAGTTAGATAGCCTTTTGGCAGCTTGGTGAGATACTGTTCTGCATTTCTTTCTGTATTTTGAGGAAAAGTAAGAATTGCTGGGTATCTAACATCTAAATAAAGGGATTTAAACTATTCACTCTCGTTGTCTAGGGAGGCATACAGAACATACTTAATAGTAATAGTAAACCATCAAGATTCATAGTAACGAATGCTCTTGATTTGAACAATGTTTTTTTTTAAGCAAGAAAGATTTTGTCATGGATGAACCATCATAGAGTCAGGCCAAAATCCTTACCACTTAAACTCGGAGTTCCACGCGACACATAATGGGTTTGCTAAGGTTAGAACCTTCGTCCTGGATTCTAACCAAAGCTCAGCCCCATTAAGCCACCACCCCCGGTAGTTTGATTTGGACAAGGTTAATCCAAGGCTTCCACCGCTTTTATTATCCATCTTTTCTTCTGGCTGCTTACAGTGAATGAAAACCCTACATTTTTTTTCTAAGCAAACGTGAATTTCATTTACAATAGAGCAAAGATGCTGAGTACAGAGAGCCCTCCAAGACCGGATACAAATGACAACCCGAGTACAAAGAAACACCCAGAACAACATCATGAAAAATCCTAAGGGCTATACATTTCATGGTTGTAAAGACTAGATTCCAACTGGCCATAATGGCCTCAACATGACAGACCCAAAGGTCTGTAGATTCTAAACGGGTCCACAGACGCATGACAAATAGAGTCCGGGAGAGGAGGTTGTCGTGCACCTCACTCTCACTTCCTCAAAAGAGACTCCATAACAGCACAAATGGACACCAAGATCCATGACAAAAATTAGCATAAAGAAACTTCACGTATGCCCTAAAACACAAAACAGAAACACAGAGAAAACAACAGTCGGCCATAAAGCAGACAATAACAAGGTCCCTAAGAAGACAGGCCGAACCACCCAAGGAGAGCCACAAAACAGGCGGCGCGTGGGTCATACGAGCACGGTCGTGACCGCTAGTGGGGTGACACACGCCGGCCAAGAGCGACCGGACTGGACCCGAGTCGGACGCCGTGAGCAACAGAAACCGTCCCTCATGTGCGTGGCCACCGACGAGCTCCGGAAACATCGGGATCTGCAAAAGAAAAAAGCCATGGAGGGGGACCAAAACAAGGAAAAGATTGGGAAATTTTGGCAAGAACCGGCCAAAGGAGAGGGGGAGAGGGAAGAAGGGGACGGCGGGAGGAGTAGAGGCTCCTCCCGCCGCCATGAACAGTGAAGGGGGAGGGGGTTCAAGCGAAAGAGAGAGGAGAAAGTCTAGAGAGAGGGCAGAGGCTCTCTCTCTAGACTCGGGCTTTTTCACCTGGAACGAATGAAAACCCTACTTAATTGAACTAAAATCTCAGATTTGATACCACTAACATTCATGGTAGTATCCATGTCACATAAACGTACATTCTTGGGAGCCTAGGAAGTCACAATTGAGCATAATCAGCCCTTGAACTCATAGAACTCATTGGCTGGTGGGACAAGAACAATAGGAGTTCTCTTTCTAGTGGCAAGCCCGAATATCTCACTAAGGTCCATCTCATCTGCACCAACCCCCTTTGGCAATGCCCAGTCAAAATGATACAAAAGGCGAGCCTATGCTATCTCTACCGTGGCTAATCCAAAGGAATAACCGGGGCAGCCTCTCCTGCCCCCACCAAACGGTAGAAACCTAAAGTCTTGATCCTTAACATCGATGTCATTACCCATGAACCTCTCAGGATTGTATTCCAGAGGATTTCCCCATGACTGTGGATCCCTCCCAATGGCATAGGTGTTGATGAGAATCCTAGATTTTGCAGGTATTTCGTAGCCATCTAGATTGCATTTCTCCATGGATTCTCGAGGCACAAGGAGGGGGACGGGTGGGTGCAACCGCATTGTCTCTTTTATCACGGCTTTCAGGTAATGAAGGTGTTGAAGATGGCTTTCTTCAACTTTCCCTGTGCTGGATGCGATGTTCCGAACTTCTTCCTGTGCTTTCTTCATCACCATGGGGTTTATAGCAAGCTCCGTCATTGTCCATTCTGATGTTGCTGATGATGTATCAGTTCCGGCAACAAACATATCCTTAAGAAAGAAAAACATCGTTGCATTAGGCAAGCCTCCTAAACCCATAAAGCTACGCAAGTTAGAAAATCAAAAGATTTTAACTTATCTAGTATTCCTAATAAAATACTCCAATATAATCTGCGTTTGCCAACCTAATAATTTCCAACATTTTATCTCTCTCCTAATAAAATACTCCAATATAATCTCTCTCTCTCTCCTATAAAAAAATATAAAAAATTACAAAAACTATAAAAAATTACCGCTCTCTTCACCTTTTCACTAAACCCAATACCAACACATATTCTCATACCCAACATTTTACAACACAAACACAACCCAAATATATCTCTCAACCCAAACCAGCTCGCTAAAGAGAGAAAAACAGAGAGACACAGTGATATACCGGTACAAGAGCCAGGGCCGGCTCAAACAAGATGGAGGCCTAAGGTAAAATAAATTAATAGGTTTTTTTATATAAAATTTAATATAAAATATATTAAAATTACCTGAAAATTATTAAATTTAATATAAAATATTAAAGGTTCCATTAATTATTTTTTATGAGGCCCTCATACATGACATCAAGGTCCCATGATTAGAATAATTTAGAAATTTATAAGGCATTTTTTTCTTTGAGCAAAGTTCAGAAATATCTAAAAAAGAATTAACAAATCTGGAAGAAATATATACGTCTACTCATGATAAAAAAAATATGAAAATATTGCATTTTGTCTTTTTTTTATTAACTCAGTTATCTTTTTATTTTTGGGTCATCTACAACACAAAAAAATAAAAAAAAATATATATATTTTTAGTCTTTACGGGACCTTGCTCAGGGTGAGGCCTTAGGCCACCGCCTAACTTGCCTTCCCCTTCGGCCGGCCCTGACAAGAGCTTTGAGATTATCATCTGTGATGGGAACCTCCAGGTCTGCTCGTTGTTGCACTCGAAGCAGCACATCAACGAAGTCCTCCTTCTCCCTAACACTAGCTCTGCTGCTCTGCTCCTCCACATGTTCTCTTATAATTTCATCACAAACTGCTCTCAGGTCGTCCAAGTTGCTGGTCAACCTCCTTTTGTAGCCACTCAGCAAGTTCACTCACTCCCAATCAGGGAAAAGTCCCCCAGACAGAACCCTGCAAACAAAGCCTGTGTTTCTGTTAAGACCTCAACCAAACGACGCTTCTGTCCCTCTCCTGACTCCTTGAACCTCTTCCCGAAGGCCACGCGACACAGGACGTCGTTTGCCAAAGTGAAGAATAGCTTGCCCAGGTCGATTTCCGACCCTGACTGAGCTGACACGGAACCCAGCAGCCGATTCACCTCCTCGTCGCGTATGAGCTGGAACGAGCTGACCCGTTTCGAACTTGGCAGCTTTGTTATTTCTGTTTCATGTTTGCCTGCTTATGTTCTTAGTCAGACTTCGTTTTCTGTTGGCTAGTTTTCTTTCTGGTTGTAATGTTTGTTGAGAAAAAAAAAAAAAAAAAAGTTGTCTGGGCAAAAGGATTGGTCTCCATTATATAGAACGCCACCGTTTCAAACTTTCATGGAAATATATATACCGCGCGCTCTCTAACAGCAGAAAACACATCGTCGTTAATCGGTCGTTTAAAGGATGCTAGTTGGATAAGATATCAGGAACGGTCCGTCGTTTAGTGCGGATTTAGAGATGTCGAGGTGTTGACTGGGGTTAAAAAGTCCTATTTTCTTTAGACCGCGTCTGCTTGCACGGGACCTTCCCTTATCCCTTATCCGAAGGAAGGTTTCTGGATTTCTCCAGAGGAATCAAAATCCCCTCTAGTACCTCGATGTTTTTTCCAGAAACCTCGACAATTTCCCTTAAATATGGAAGGAAACCCCATTCCTATGTTGTCAACAAAAATCTTTGCGTCCCTAAATACTACCAAAAACCTTGCGCCGGCACCTCACAGTTTCTCGTTCGAGGAACTCTCAAGGAAAAAGCAAAGAAATGTCTCAAGCTGTCTCAAATTTGAGCCTGTCTCTGCCTCTGCCATGGGAAAGGCCCAGTAATTCTTCGAAGCTGCTATGTTCAACACTTCCCCAATTCTTCAAACCAATCAGCAGTGGAGGCCTAGGCCGAAAAAGCGTCAGGGCCATGACAGGAGAGAGCAGGGACAATCTCGACCACTTGCAGAGGGTCAGCAGGCACCAACAACCCAACCCCAAGAGGCGAGTAGCCCCAGTTGCTCCTACAGGTACACATCCAAAGCCCAAGCAAATCTCAGTTCATGGATTTTTTTTGGGTAATGGGTTCTTTGTTTTTCTTTTACAAACACTAACTGAACATATTTAAACTCCTCGGTACTGAATGTTGTTTCTACTCTTCGTTTTGTGCGTACTGTGTAGGGTTGTGGGACCGATTTCCAACGGCAAGAACGGTGCAGCAGATGATGGAGACAATGGAGAGGATGATGGAGGACCCGCTTGCGTATTCTGGAGGGTGGCCCCCGGCGTCACCCAGCGAGAATGGAAGGTACAGCAGGGGAAGGACACCCTGGGAGATCAAAGAGGGTGGGAGTGAGTACAAGATGAGGTTTGACATGCCTGGGATGACCAAGGAGGATGTGAAAGTCTGGGTGGAGGAGAAGATGCTGGTTCTGAAAGCTGAGAAGGAGCCCAAGAAGGAAGGTCAGGATAGTGGAGAGGAAGAGCAGGAAGCTGAGTGGTCTGCCAAGAGCTATGGCAAGTACAGCTGTAGGATTGCTTTGCCGGAGAATATTCAGTTTGAGAACATTAAGGCGGAGGTTAAAGATGGTGTTTTGTACATGACTATCCCGAAGGCCAGCAGCCCTGGCAAAATTTTGGACATCAATGTTCAATGACAACTTTTGTCCCAGAGAGGATAAGGATGTGGGGTTTACTTTTCTCATTGTGAATCCTTTTCGAAATTGTAGGTGTAATCAAAGAGACAACATTGCAAATTTTAAGGGGCTTCTTTTAATATATGTTCGACTTATAAGCTATGGTTTTGGTTGGTCTTTTTCTGTTTAGCATGTTAAATTTGAGGTCAAAATAGTTGTGCAGAGTTTATTGCACTAAATGGAGGGAGTGTAAGGGCTTTGGATTTGAGAGTTCTTGAGATTTAAACGTAAGTTAGCTTTTTGGTTTATGTAACTGATGATGTCAAAATTGATCTGACCTAACTGACGAGCAATGGGCCGTCTCTACGCCTTTCTTTTTGAGATTTTGATGTGTAAGTTAGAATTTGGAAGATAATAGAACTTGATGAATTCAAATCAGTACGTACATGTGGGTTTTTATAGAAGTGTGAAATCATTATTGGAGAGGCGGGATTAAGTGGAGAATGTATCTTGTCTTTTCTTATTCGGGATATCTATATGTTCTTGAATCGAGCATTAATTATCTTGCGGCTGTTAGGGCATGTTGAGGTATATTCTGGATCGGGCATTAATTACCTTGCGGCTGACAGAGGATGTCTGACGCTTAAAAATGTCTTCCTCCAAAAAAATTTCACAATGATATTTTTCTTTCATTTTTTTTCACCAACTCTTAACATCTGAACAATTTTAACATCTATGATATTTTTACGATCAAAACATCAGGTTGCTTTCGGCATGCGACAGGCATGGTCGAAAGGTTTTTTTTTTTTTGCAAACGGAGCTTTCTTTGCGGCTGGCACGCAGTGGGAAATATTTCTCTACGGGTGGTTTGTGGAGATTCTCCTGATCCTTTCACAACTTGTGGACTTTTCCCCTTGGGCCTCATTTAACAGTGTTTGGCAAAGTCTGTCAAGTGGGTTGAAGATTTTAAACCTATCAGTAACCCAAAAAAAAATCATTTTTAGTCACTAGAGTGACTGAGAATTTTTTTCTTTCAATTTTTAATCACGAAATTTAGGTCCTTCTAAAAAAAAGTCTTTATGTGAGTTGACCTTTTATTGATTAACGGGTCTTCTCTTCACGTTAGCATCCTTGCCTATCATCAAACAAATTTTCACGTCACTTCACAGTCAGCCTAAAACGAGCCTAAAACGACATATAGTTGTTTTTATAAGTTATTTAGTTGCAAACCGCACCGTTTTAACCCAACTCTTCAATTTGTCAAATGCAAATTCAATCAATATGCACCGTTTTAATTTGAAAAAGCTTCTCATCTCCTCAATCTCGCACAACACCCCCAAATCAGAGAAAAGCTCTAACCGGTCCAAATCAACGTGCCCAAATCCTCTCCTCTCTCTTGCACAACACCCCACAACAGCGATGTTGCTCTCCGGATCCATGTCGAGCGCAGATGGGGATAATGAACCGAATCCGCACCGTTTTAATTTGAAAAAGCATGGCGACGATTTCAACTTCAGCACCGTTTCCTACAGTGACACTGGACCTTACACACTCACCTAACCCCGTTGCAGTTTCAAAGGTCCCCTACCCATTTTCCGGTCCACTTCCAAGGCCAACAGCAGAGCTTTGGGTCAGTACCTACCCAAAGAAAAAAATTAGATGTATTTTTTATTTTTTTAAAATAATTTGATCTGTACCGACACCCATTAGGCTCAGACCAGGCCAACTACAAACATGTGTTTATTCCCTTTTATCTATTTACCTTAAAAAAATGTTACTAAGTTCTAAAATTTGCAATTAGTAAATGTTTTCATGGGCTGTGTTGTGATAGAATTGGAGGTCCATAAGTGTAAGTGGAATGACTTTTCTCTAGAGGTCTCTTATAGAATTGGAAGAGGGATGACTATCTTCTGGGCCTTTAGAATGATAGAACGAACTTAATGACTGGCTTCGCAAGTTTGGAGTCTTTGACCCAGATGGATATCCAGTATTTTCCTAAATTGTTATTTCTTTTTTCAATTTTTTTTCTTAAAGTGTGGTCTGTAGATCATAAATGGATAGACTTATCCAGCTCCCATTCACGTGGCATCATCTAAACGAAGATCCATATCCTCTCAAGAAAACTTAGTAATTGTAAGACAAATTTTAGCATTATAAAAAAAAAAAATTTGTCATTTCGCCTATAAAATTCGACCCTCTTAAATTTTGGTCCTGATTCTGGCACTGCCAACCCGACCACTGCCTCTTGTTCATGGCCAAACACTTTACAACCAATCGAAATTCGCAGGCCTTCAGCTATCTCAAGAAATGGGAACTCAGCAAGTACTAGCCCATCAAGCTGCAGCCCAAGCACAATTGCACCAAACCCAGCAGCCCTCATTAGCTTACACCGTTACTCCGTTAGTGCTGCCACAACAGCCATCACCGCCGATCCAAACTTCACGGTAGCTCTTGCAGCGGCCATCTCATCCATCATTGGCGGAGCTCAAGCTAACAACAACAACAACAACGACAGTCCCAGCATGACCGCAAGCAACACCAACAACAATAAAATTAGCAATTTTCATGAAAATTAGGTGTTCATTAATGTGATGATCTCTTTCTTTTTTTCTTCTCGTCAAGCTTTTGGGTATTTTCATTTTGGGGATGAGAATCCGCACCGTTTTGATTCTTTGTTTGTGCTTCAAAACGGTGTGGTTCAATACTATTAAATTACCTTTGTTTCTGTAAAAAAAACGGTGCGGTTGAATGCTATTACGTTCTTTGTTTGTGTTTCACTAAATGACAAAACAGTGGAGTTTCACTAAATGACAAAAAAGTGGCTTTGATGTTAGTGTGATTGAAACGGTGCGCTCCATTTTTACCGCTTGGCTTTTTGTCGTTTTGAGAGAAAATTGTTAAATGGCTGATGACTTGAAAAGTGTAGATGACCGGGAGAAAAGAGTTGACATAGTTGAGCTGCCGTTAAAAGATTAGACGGAAAAATGATAGGATATAATTGTAACTAAATGATAAATTTAGTGACTGAAAAAGTAAAAAATAAAATCTTAGTGATCAAATCGTAAAATTAGTCAAAATTTAGTTATAAAAAATTAAAAAAATTAAAAAAAGATAAAAGTATAAACCATTAACAAGAGAGTACCTAACTATTTATCTTTAATATTTTTTTTTCTAAAATGTTCCCCTTTCATAATTTTTCTATTTCCTAGCATTTATTTCCAATATTAATTTTTCCATTTGTTTGTTTTTCCAACATTACCTTTTCAACTTTTAGGAAATTTGAAATCAATATCTATAATTTTAACGACAATTTCTGATTTTTATTCTCTCCATTCAATTTCTGTGCGGCACATCGAGGATCGTGAGGATTAGACACCACGCAGGTGGAATTAGTTGAAATAAAGTATTTGTAGACCTAGAATAATAGGAGTTTTTATAAAATATTATTTTACTTTTATTTCATCGGTTACTAGAGAAATATTCACTACTCACTCCAACAAATTTGACATTTTGGGAGGGATTTTTTTACAATCTCAAAAAAATCGATCTCGAAAAATATAAAAGTTTCACCTTTTGGGATGAAAATTCAAACTGTCCAAAAATAATAATATTTTGAGATGGTTTTGAACCTTTTTGGGACAAAATTGCCGGTAAAAAAAAAGAGTTAATTATTTGGGACGCAATCTTTCCGTCCAAAAAATAAATCTTATTTTAGGGACAGATAAACTCTACGTTCAAACTAAAGGGAATTATTTTTACAAAACATTGAACAAACATTATTCGTTCTAATGCAAAATTGAATTTTCGTTCCAACTGAAACGATAGTTCGAACGAATAGAGATATCGAAATTTAAAAACTAGCGTTCATTCTTTTTGGGACTAGATTTTAAATGCCATTTTTCCACCTACACTCATAAATGCAAGTCCAATCACTATTAATTTTATATTTTTTTATTACCGTTTGAAGGCATAGTGTTATACGTTCCAAAGATTATTTGACAGTTTAGATATAAAAAGTTGGTTAACGAATAGTTTCGGATGATTTTTTCCTAATCATTTGAATGTGTTCGAATGATCATCTTGAATTCTCTAAAACTCCTCTCAATCTCTATTGTCATTTTTCAGTCTGTGGGTTGCATCCTTTCTAGTCCTTCACACTCCAGGGACATTTTGTAGTGCATTTTAACTGATTAAAACATATTTTTCTAAGTTTGATTAATGAGCAATGAGCCGTTGGCGCTGATATGGGCAAGAGTGTAAATTTTGTCTAGATTTCTATTAAAATTAGGACGATGACGTTTTGAAGGAAGTGAGTTGTCCCGCTGATATGGCGCCAAAGTGATGTCACGTGTCATCGTTGTTATGGTGGCAGAAAGCACCGTTAATTATTTGAAAGGAGGAATGATGAAAGAGTGTTTTTGTAAAAAAAAAAAAAAGCACACTAAAGAATTAAATTTTTGAAAATTGAAAATGAATGACTAAATTGAAAAAATACTCAAGGTTCAGGGACTAAATGACTAATTTTCCAAGTTTTAATTAATAGTAAACACGTATTCACCCCTTAGGTATCAATTAGGTCTAAGATTTTTCAGAATTAGCTGGAGAGGGAGTGAACTGCTGAAAAAGATTGATTTCCTCAGTTAAGGTGCATTTGGAAGCCATTATAATTCTGACGATATATGTTAGATTTCTACGCAGTCAGCCATAATTCTTGGAACAATAATTTGTATATATGTTTTGAGACGGGTAATGAAAAATAGGAAAAGATACAAATTGCTGATTAAGTTGTAAAGTCTTTTTAGAAAGCTCATTAATTTTTTTTCTTAAATTAAAAAGCCTACTAAGTTTGTCATTCATTTTTAGGCAAAAACTCACTCGAACCAATGTAAATATTACAAAACTGAAAATCTAAAATAAATAAAAAGTATAATTTAATACTAACCCCACCCGTCTCTAACCCTCTGCGTTTTCCACCTGAAGGTAAGTTCTTTTCTTCACTTTGCTACTGAATTCTCTTAATTTTTCTTAATCTGGGTCAGTGTGTCACATCTGGGTGCTCCTGTTAAATGCACCTGCTTGTCAAGCAAATGATCAAGAAGCCAGAGTCCGACAATTCAGGCACTGGAGAGTGCGGTAATAGGGAGGAGTATGATTGGGTAGAGGGGCTTACGCATTGGTCCAATTTTTTGAGGTATAAAAGGTTTTCGGGGATGTGCCAGTTGACAACAGTAGTAGTACCGATTTGGTGGCAGCGATGAATGGTGAGGACGGTGTGGGTTTCATGGGAAGAGTGATGGATATGGACCAATGGTGGGATTTGGGCAAATGGATAACGATGGGAATGGAGATTTTCCAATGGCTGGAATTAACGGCGTTGAGAATGGGGTGATGGGTTTGGGGTTTGAGTATGATGGGGAGGAAGAAGAAGACAATTATAATGGGAATGATCAGATGAGAGAGGGGAGGGATGTTGGTTTCGTGTGTGAAGAAGTGGAAATGAGTGGGTGTAATCTGAAGAAGAAGAGGTAGGCGTTGAAGGGTTGGAGAAGAAAGCATGGGGATTTCTTGCAAACCAGTTGGGAATGTTGAGGGAATTTGAGGCTCGGTTTGAGCAGCATGAGGTGGAGAGAGAGCGAGAGAGACTGAGAAGAGTGTCCGTTTGCAGATTGAGAAATAATGGGAAGAGAATAAAAAGGAGAGGGAAGAGCAGGAGAAGGCTAGGGATCAGAAGTCGGGGTGGAATCCGGCCCTCCTCCACATTCTGGGCAGCCATGGGATGGAGGGGGATTAATTCCACCGTGAATGGGTCGGGATGGGGAGTGAGTTTAAAGATTTTAAATTTTACTATTAAATTATACTTTTAATTTTTTTTAGATTTTAATTTTTAAAATATTTATATTTATATTTATTTTAATGACACACTTCAAATTATAATTGGACGAGATATATTTTATGAGTCCAACCGAGTAAGTTTTGATATTAAAATGACAAATTTAAGATATTTTATATTTTTTTAATAGTTAGTGAAATTTTAAAAAAATATTAAAACTTAATAAGCAATATATACTTTTTTTCTGAAAAATAATATCAAGAACAATATATATGTATATATATGCCTGTCAGGCGACTGAATGAGAAAGATCGTCCACCAACCATCAGGTAAGCCAAAAAAGGAAAGCTTTTGAGACAAGATATAGATCGAGTTCGAGTTAATTACAATGAGAATGCTTTCCTTTTCCGCAGGAACACAAAAGAGAAGTAATACATTATACTTAAATATGGAATACACATTCAGGATTCTCCACCAGGCGATGGTGAGAGGGAATAAAGTCGCCACTCCAACCCTGAAGCAGTCACGCATTACGTGCTTTAGATGGGATCTCCTGAGTCTTACCAACCGCCCCTGAATCGTCGGCATATTTGGGCCTCCATACAGTCCTTCCCCTCAGAATCTCTTCTCCATCCTCGAGCCCAAGCAAGTGCTGACAGTCGATAACGGCCAAATTACCAACGCCGTTGCGTGAGACGTTAGTCAATGACTGGAGCAAGTAGTCCTTCCCACACTCCCTTTTATACTCCAAAGTCATTGTAGAAACCTCGTGGCTTTCCATGATCTTCACTGGAGCACTCTGCAACAGCCCACATCGACTCTTGATTATATTGACACTTGAATATTCAGAAGACACTAGATAACATATAATGAAATTTAAAATAGCCAGCTGCAACAGAATGAGAAAAACAGGTCAATCTGTTTCCGTCCAGGAACCTAGAACTCGACAAATCCACGGGACTGGCTTCGCTGCAATATTCTCTTGACAATGGAGCTCTCTGCGACGCTCTCCTCTGTTTGCTCAATGTTACCATCTGTGGTCCATAAATTGCTTGGTATTCTTCTGCTTTTACTGGTGGAGTTTCTGCTGATATATATTATGCAGCAATATTTATGGTTATTGTTGGTGGGCAGTAAAGGGTACTATTGGTTTGGGTTTAGCCAATGTAACGTACGCTAGCTTATTTTTGGACTCTTGTTATTCTGGCTGATATTCCAAAGTAGGCCATGGGTTCAACTCGGGTCAGTGCGGAGCTTTTGCATTCCCTCTGTATAATAGAAACCCATAACCTAAAAAAAAAATAGTTTCCAAACCGTATAAAATAATTTTTTTCCCCAAAACCGCACACCACGTACGTACCACTAAAAATATGTTTCTATATTCGTTGCTTTCTTATAATTTCTTCTGACTAAATCAATTAAACCAGAACAAAAATGTTTGTTCTGGTCAGACCAACCACAATGCGTTCCATTTAGAATTAGATATGGCACGACAGACTAAAGAATGAATTAGGTTGAGTAGCTACCTCGAGGATCCAGCCAACGTACTTCACATTGTTAACATGCTGATTGGCATCCAAATCATTCCATCTAGTCTGCAAGTTAAAAAGGAAAAGAAATAACTGCCAAGTTAGAAAACGACATGTGAGCTGCTACCTAGATTCAACATTGGAGATAATTTAATGATTGCTAAAATTAGCTTATGAATATTGCCCTTATTATTTAGAAAAGAAAAAAAAAAAAGAATATTGCCCTTACAGTGAACCCAGCACGGACAAAGTCTACTTCATTTTCGCTAGGTTCTTGTAGTTTTCTGCTATCCTCTTCCGCAATAGAGTTAGAATCAAGAAAGTAAGGCTCCAGTTCCAGACGAACTTCTTCTGGCATCTTCGACAGCTGCCTTGTTTGTTTATTGGGAAATGCTTGGGACCCCGATGGGATCCCGAGCATTTCCCGACAGGGGCTGGAAATGTCTTTCCAGCCCCTGTAAATCATATATTAAAAAAAAAATAGGGGCTGGAAAGACATTTCCAGCCCCTATCGGGACGGCATCGGGATCCCATCGGGATCCCGAGCCTTTCCCTTGTTTATTTACCAGAACATAGAGACTGCAGAGTCATCAAAACCAAAAGTATGACAACCTTTTCATACATGATACTGGATCCTATTTGAGTATCCCCTGTTCTCATAATTAGTTTGCTAGAATTAGATGCGCCTTCAAACACCAACATGCAGCAGATATCAAAAGTTGCATAAAGCTTATTTATCTGTCAGCGAACAAAGAGTAGGAATCGACAGATAATAAAACGGATTAAAAAAAATTCTTTAAAATATCCTACCTGGAGGCTCTTGCAAGAGTTTCGCCAGTTTTAGAGTCACGAAAGAGCGAATCACGACGTAAACCATTCCTTCCAGACATGTGGATCCAACCCTCTACTTGGACAACATCACCCCTGTAAGACAAAAACCTAATTAAAAACCATCACTGATCACTTTGAACTGAACATTGCAAATCAACTTATAATAAACTCTGATTGTCGCTTTTTCATATCCGCGATGAAATTGCATGTAGCTCTTTCGGGAGGCCGCTAAAAGGAGATATTGTTACATAACTCGCCAACATAACTAGTTCAGATCGACCGTGTGGCCTCCAAAATTTGTATATATAATATTAGCCCTCAGACGCGTTATGGTGTCTGCAATATGCTTCTCCAACTTGTAAGAATTAGACATAACTATAAACTACCGGTGGACACTAATTAGACATAGCTACATGTCCATTGCCATGAAGTACTGTCTGTACATGATCTTGTCGCACGCACGTACGGGTAATGAAATCATCACAGCCCCATATCAGAAACGGCCGAACAAAAGTACCCGAACTATATGCTAGAGGAAATCAATTGCTAGTTCATTCTCATGATCATTAACCGCTGAATAGGGAAAAGTATGTGCATCATAAAGTTGTCACTTACCAGGTGGGATAGCGATCTACGATAACCTGCGTTCGTTTGACAACGCACATGAGGTTCTTTTTGCTCATCCCTGGCGTTGCACCAAAGCCCTCACCGACAAGTCCAAGACTCTTACCATGATTTAGCGAAGCTTCCTGCAAAGCAAAAGCAGAAGAAATAAGACAACTGCTCATGAAGAAGAAACCTCAGACGCATACGCCGTAAAACACAACAACGCGTTACATACAGGGGATTTTGGATATCAGGGAAATGTTTTATATTATGAGGCAAAAGAGTTAATCAAGGCTATCAAAAAGATCAGTATGGACCATAAATTGCCGAGACGTCACGATTCGGTCCAGTTGCTCAACATGGTACCATATAATACCTGTAAATGATTCATCAGCGTCTCGAGAGACGATGTACTATCTGCACCTACTTCAAATGATCGAATAAAAAAATTCTGTCGGAACACTAAACCATTCTGATCAAGTCGACCTGAGCAAAAAAGAACCATGTCCTTGTCGGACTGCATTGGTTGCCAATCAGGTATCGTCCACTGCTTCTGATCAGGTATTGTTTTAAGGGAAGCCTCAATGAGAGGCGACAACGCATTACCATCATTCTTCACACCTTCCAATGCTGCTGTTGCAAACCCAACTTCGGTACCATTTATTTTGGTGGAGGAATCAGCATTTGCCTTGACCTGAAAGCCGCCAGAAGCCTCAGTAGATTTCAACTTCATTCCTCCAAAAGTGAGGAGCTTGGGGGCGGGCTTTGCTCTGAAGTTTGGAGCGGGAGAGGCTGCAGGAAAGAAAGTGCAAATAGCAGCAATGGCGACCATGATGAAGCAGTAGAACTCACGGTAGTCAGGAAAGCTTTTGGCCGGTCAGAGTGTTGTTTCACTCGGAACCTTCAGAAAATACGAATCAGACAACAACCAACAAAACATCGTTTCAAATTAAGAATAGAAAACAAAGCCAAAAACTACTTAATATGTCATGAGCAAGTTAAAGTTTCTACGAAGAAAACATACACATGGCACACTAACTATACACAGGATATAGATGTTTGAAACTTCTACTCACTTTCAGGGTTTGCGACGTCGTTAAGTGTTCTTCTTTTTCTCCTTCTATCAACTAATTTCTATCTTGCTTTACTTCTCGAGCTTGGTTTCACAATCCAAGACGCGGGAATAGGCAAGAGAAAGAAAGAAAGAGAGTTGTAGAATTTAGGGCCAGTGCTTGCCTTGGTGGTGTAGAATAGGCAAGCACAAAACTCATTACTTATAGAAATTTCCGTCTTAACACTCCGCCTCCCCTTCACAGTTACTCTTCTCCCCGCTTAGAAAAAATTATGTGAATGTTTGCTGCCTACATGACAGCCCTTTTTTTTAACATTTCTTGAGAATCAATACACTTACCAATTATCAAAAAAAGAAAAAGAAAAGGAAAGACGTCTAACTCGTCTTCAATTTGCGTTTGAATTCCTACTTTCACAATTATTTCCCCACTTAAAATTTAGGTCGACCCAACAACTTTCTATCAAGTTTTCTCCACCTCCCCGTTCGGCTGTTGGCGAAAGGATGAAGGAATTCCAATAAAGCTCTTATATATAACTTAAGATTCAAGATCCTTAAATACTAAATTGAAATCGTACGCATTAGCTGGGTATTAATGCCCCATTAATCCCTTGGGAAATCCGAGGGTGCATGCTTTTCGTTGGATGACTTCAGTCCAATTAACCTGAAAGCTCCCATGCAGCTGCATGCATGTGAGAAGCAATTAGCTAGACCCCTTGTGATTTCAATTAGCTCTCTTATTCGGGATATCTATATGTTCTTGAATCAAGCATTAATTATCTTGCCGCTCTTAGGGCATGAGGAGGTATATTCTGGATCGATCGGGCATTAATTACCTTTCTGCAGGCGACAATGCATGGTCGAAAGGTTTTTTTGCAAACGGAGCTTTCTTTGCGGCTGATGGTACGCAGTGGGAAAGATTTCTCTACGGGTGGTCTGTGGAGATTCTCCTTATCCTTTCACAACTTGCGGGCTTTTTCCTGCTGTGCCTCATTTAACAGTTTGGCCAAGTCTGTCACGTGGGCTGAAGATTTTATACCTATCAGTAACAAAAAGAAGAAGAAGAAGAAGATAAAAGTATAAACCATTAACAAGAGAGTGCCTGACTATGTATCTTTCATCCTTTTTTCTAAGATGTTTCCCTTTCATTGTTTTTCTATTTCCTAGTATTTATTTCCAATATTAATTTTTCCATTTTTTTTTGTTCTCCCAACATTACCTTTTCAACGTTTAATTACTAATTCATCCTCACTACTAAAACTAGTCAACCTCTACTGAAAATTCTAAACCAGAAAGAGAAATAGAATAGAAATACAAATGAAAGCAAAAAAGCAAAGTCAAGATAAGTCAAAGGCCGTTGCAAATGCAATATCTGTATAATTAGGACAGATTTGTCTCCCTCCATCTTACTTTCGCGATTTAAATTCAAATATCAAACAAATCAAGAAGTCATATAAATCGAGAGAAACACCCATAAAGTTCAGAGATTCTCCCAAAAGTCCCAATCTATATGAAATCGACGCATATGGTATAAAAATGTCCAAAATGAGGGAGGAAAACTAGACGTTGAGAAAAGCTTTTAAATTATTTCCTAAACATGGGCCCAAACAAAGACGTTAAAAAATAAAGCCTACGTTTTGAAAGGCAAACAAAAGAGCCACGCGCACAACTGCACTAAAAAGCTTCCTTTTTCTGCAAACTTCAAGTCAACATGAAAATGGAGCCTGTGATTCAAATTTTAAGGGCGAATAGCAAACTAGACACTTCCAAGGGTTCTTCTACGTCTGCATAAACCGAAAGCGGCCTCAAGAAAGAGTGAAGCTTTTTGCTGTGGCGTTCTTTGTTTAGTGTGAGGAATATATGGGTGAGTCAGCGTGTCTTGTGAGATCGTTATCTCACCCTTGTGATAGTTCCAGTGAGGCCAAAGAGGTCAGTGTGTGGAACATTCTTGAAAGTCTCTATTTTGGGATTCTTTTACTTGGTTTTGTTTCTTTACTACTGTCTGATTGGGTGCTGAGAAAAGATGGGAAAATGAGAGAACATGGGAAGCTTGTAATGACTTCAGGCCCTGAAGTTCCGGGTGATTTGGCTGTTGTAAACTCCCAACATTTCTTGGTCGTTTCGTTTATACTTAGGGAACAGGCAGACAGTGCGTACTGTTATTGGTTTGACCGATAGACGGTTAATGTTTTTACCCCCCACTGCCTTAGGTTCTTGATATGTGTGATTGGTTACTTCGTGTTTGGTCCTCGGGAAAGAATGGGAATTAAGGGAAAATGCTTTCAAATGCTTAATTGAAAAAGCCACTGTTGGAGTTGTTTCCTTCTTCTTTATCCTAGAACGCGACATTGCATGTCCTTTTTGGGGCTCCCCCTCGCTGGGACAGTGGGACAATTATATGTATTAGAATCTGGATCTTCCAACTCCAGGTCAGCAGCTATTCCAGCAATACATTCCCAGGTCAGCAACGATTCTCCAGCTCCTCACTCAAGCTCACAACCAATTCCTCTGCATTCTACAACACTGGAGCCTTGTCTCATGCAACAGACTGACGTTGGCTGAAGGAAGAATCCTTTCTGTTATGCATCGATTGACGTCCTCTGTATTCTTTCTGTTATACATTTTATTTTTCTCTCCCACTACGCACAAGCTTGTATAAAGGGAGCTCTCTGCTTGTTAGAAAATCACTAAATGAGAATATTGCATTCGGTCTCAACTTTTATCTTTTTCCATCCATCTCAATTTCCTTACATGGTATCAGAGGAATAGAGCAGCCTCTGTTATTTCCATGGCAGATGAAATTTCTTCTTCAGCTGTTATCAAGGCAGATAAAACTCCTTTTTCAGCTGTTATCAACCCAAAGGATTCCACGAGTCCTTATTTTCTTAATCCTAATGATGGACCAGCCACTCTGCTTACTACTCACCTTCTTACAGCCGACAACTACCACTCTTGGGCTTGCGACGATCTCTTCGTATCAAACGAAAGCTGGGTTTTATTGATAGAACTTTCACTATTCCCACTGATTCCTCCGATCCTCTTTTTGAGAGTTGGTTAGAATGCAACGACATGGTGATTACTTGGTTGCAGACTGCCATGTCCCCCGAAATCAAGAACAGCATCATCTATATTGATACGGCATCTGAACTTTGGCTGGAATTAGAGCAACGTTTCGCTCAAAATAATGGCCCACGCATCTATGAATTGAAGCAAGCTATTCATTCTCTTACTCAAGGTAGTGACTCTGTCAGCACTTATTTTTCCAAGCTCAAAGGGTTTCTTGATGAATTACAGAATTTTGAAACTACACCTGTTTGTTCCTGTGGAGCACTCAAAGTTCTGCTTGAAAATCAGCAACGTGATTGGGTGATGAGGTTTCTAATGGGGCTCAATGACTCTTTTACTTCTATTAAGGCTCAAATTATTTTGATTAAGCCATTGCCTTGTTTAAGTGAAGTATATGCCTTAGTTCAGCAAGAAGAGAAGAGAAAACAGATTTCTCTTCCACTCAACCCAGCGGACTCTCTAGCACTTGCTGTCAAAAATTTTCATGACTCTGCAAGACCCTCTAGTTTCCAACGTAGAGACAGATATTTTTGTACTTATTGCAAGATAGCAGGTCATTCTCTTGATCGCTGTTCTAAAGCTCATCCCGAGCTTGATAAAACACAGTGCACTTATTGCAAATTGACTGGACATGTGCGAGAGAAATGTTACAAGCTTAATGGCTACCCTCCTGGCCATAAGCTTCATGGAAAATCTCCAGGTTTTGCTCCATCTGTGAACCAAGTAAACACTTTAACAGGAGACCAAGTTTCGGCTGACTCTTCAGTAACAATTCCAAAGGACCAACTTCAACAGCTAATAGCTCTTCTCCAATCACAGACTCCTGCAGTCTCCAGTAACAATGTTCAATCTCTTCCTTCATCATCCCATTCCGAAAATTTTCAGATGACTGGTATATCTCTCTGTCTTCATGCTTCTGATATTTCTTCTGCTCAAGCAACCATTTCTCCTTGGATTATAGATACTGGAGCAACAGATCATATGATCTGTTGCCCCTCTATTTATACCGATATTCCTACCAAACTTTCCACTAAAGTCAAACTTCCGAATGGTGCTTTAGCAGATGTTACTCATATTGGTTCTGTCAAACTAAATTCCCACATCACTCTCACAAATGTGTTATGCATTCCTACTTTTTCTTTCAATTTGCTTTCAGTTCGGCAACTAACTCTCTCTTCAAATTGTTGTTTTCTTTTCTTTCCTAAACAATGTTTTATACAGGACCTAGCAACTTGGAGAATGATTGGGAAGGGTGACATCTGCAATGGACTATATCATTTCAACATGTCTACTGTCCATTCTTATGCGCTGGCTGCTGACTCTAATTCTTCTGCTCATGTGAACTCTGCTCCTACCGTACACGAATTATGGCATTATCGCCTTGGACATGTTTCTAATTCTCGTTTATCTCTTTTGTCAAACATATTACCGAATTTTACATCAAATAAATCTTTTGTCTGTGATATTTGTCCGTTAGCTAAATTACACAAGCTACCTTTTCCACCAAGTTCCCACATATCTGCAAAACCTTTCGAAATTATACATGCTGACATTTGGGGTCCTTGCTCACAAGAGGGATACAATGGAGACCGTTATTTTCTCACCTTGGTCGACGACTATACACGTTGTACTTGGCTCTATATAATGCGTACCAAATCTCAAACAAGACCATATATTCTCTCCTTTCATTCTCTGGTTATGACCCAATTTCATGCTAAAATAAAATGCTTCCGCACAGACAATGGTTCTGAATTTCTCATGAATGATTTCTACACTAAAAATGGCATTATCCACCAACGTACATGCATTGAAAGTCCTCAGCAAAATGGTATTGCAGAACGCAAACACCAGCACATTCTCAATATTGCGAGATCCCTGAAATTTCAGTCTGGTCTTTCCCTTACCTACTGGCCTGATATGATTCTTACAGCAGCCTACCTTCTAAATCGTACTCCCACTCCTCAGCTACAGAACCGCACCCCATTCGAACTCCTATATGGCCATCCTCCCTCCTACACTCATCTTCGCACCTTTGGTTGTTTATGTTTTGCTTCCACCATTCAATCTCATCGCACAAAATTTGATCCTCGTGCTCGTCGTTGTTTATTTCTTGGATACCCTTTCAGTATCAAAGGATATAAATTACTTGATCTCCATTCTAACCAAATTTTTATTTCACGTGATGTCCACTTTCATGAGAATATTTTTCGTTACCTACAATCTACTTCCACTTTACCACCTGCCTCCAATTTCCCACATATTTTATCACCACCTCACCCTTTACCTCAACCTTCCCCACTACTTCACACCGACCCACTTTGGTTTCCCACTTCTGACACACCTTTTTCCACTTCTATTTCCACATCACCTCCTGCTTCTTTTAATTCTCATCCTTCGTCTCCTGCCCTTTCTTCTCCTTCAGCTCCTACGTCAGCAGCTTCACCTTCCCTTCGCAGGTCCACTAGAATTCGTCAGCTTCCAGCTCATCTGAAGGATTACATGTGTCAACAGGCCATTGCTGATGGTACTCTTCCTTCGGCCTCCAAGGTGATTTTTTCTTCTACCCATCATTATTCCTTGCATCATTTTCTTTCTTATAACCGTTTATCCTCTGCTCATAAAGCTTTCTCTACTTCCATTCTTAAAGTTGCTGAACCTTCCTCTTATTCTCAAGCTGTTAAGTCTTCTGATTGGAAATTAGCTATGGCTCTTGAAATTTCTACTTTAGAATCCAATGACACTTGGATTATTACTGATCTCCCTGCAGGCAAATCTACCATTGGTTCGAAATGGGTTTACCGTATTAAATACAACTCTAATGGCTCCATTGAACGATACAAGGCTCGCCTTGTCGCCAAAGGCTACAACCAGCAGGAAGGTCTTGATTACCATGAGACTTTTTCCCCGGTTGCAAAGATGGTGACAGTTCGTACTCTCCTTGCTTTAGCTGCTATTTACGGCTGGTCTCTTCACCAATTTGACGTTCATAATGCATTTTTGGATGGTGATCTTCATGAGGAGGTTTATATGACACCACCACTTGGCTACCATCTTGCCAAGCCCGGTCAAGTTTGTCTTCTTCGCAAGAGTTTGTACGGACTCAAACAAGCATCTCGCCAATGGTATGAAAAATTTTCTCAGGCACTTTTACAATATGGATTTCTTGCTTCCAAATCTGACTACAGCCTGTTTGTCAAGAAGTCGGGTTCCTCTTTTTTGGCTCTACTTGTTTACGTTGACGATATCGTTGTTGCCTCTAACGATCCTC
Source organism: Myrica gale (assembly GCA_963930655.1). Lineage (NCBI taxonomy): Eukaryota > Viridiplantae > Streptophyta > Magnoliopsida > Fagales > Myricaceae > Myrica > Myrica gale. Next base: position 4,968,908 of record OZ005606.1, on the reverse strand, counting down.
TTGTTGTTGCCAACCTCAAGCATTTTCTACACTCTCGGTTTCACATCAAAGAGCTTGGTCCTCTGAAGTTCTTCCTTGGTCTTGAGGTTGCCCGAAACAGTGCTGGTATTCAGCTTTGTCAACGTAAATATGCCATTGACATTCTCACAGACACTGGTTTTCTTGGCTGCAAACCTGCCAAAATTCCCATGGACCAGAATGTTACATTATCCAAGGATGAAGGTCAACTCCTGGATGATCCTGGCTCCTATCGTCGACTTATTGGGAGACTCTTGTATTTAACTCTTACCCGGCCTGATATATGCTTCTCTGTGCATCTTCTTAGTCAGTTTATGGCTCAGCCCCGCACTCCTCACCTTGTTGCCGCTCACAAGATCCTTCGGTTTGTAAAGGGTACTCTTGGCCAAGGTCTTTATTTTCCTACTACTTCTCCTCTCCAGCTGATTGGATTTTGTGACTCCGACTGGGCTTCTTGCCCAGACACTCGACGATCCATTTCTGGATATTGCGTCCTTTTTGGTCAGTCCCTCATCTCTTGGAAGTCCAAGAAACAGTCAACTGTTTCTCGCAGCTCCGCTGAAGCTGAATACCGCTCCATGACAGCTGCCTCTTGCGAAATTACCTGGCTCCGTTATCTTCTCCATGATCTTCACGTGCCTCATCCACGACCAGCTCTTCTTCATTGTGATAACAAAGCTGCACTCCATATTTCTTTCAACCCAGTGTTCCATGAGCGTACTAAGCACATAGAACTTGACTGTCACTTAGTTCGTGACAAAATTGCTGATGGCACGCTTGCTACTGCCTTTGTTCCCTCTGGTTCTCAGCTTGCTGATATACTTACCAAGCCTCTGCTCTCTCACAGCTTTCGGTCCCTTTTGCTCAAGATGGGAGTAGCAGATATTTACTCTCCATCTTGTGGGGGGATATTAGAATCTGGATCTTCCAACTCCAGGTCAGCAGCTATTCCAGCAATACATTCCCAGGTCAGCAACGATTCTCCAGCTCCTCACTCAAGCTCACAACCAACTCCTCTGCATTCTACAACACTGGAGCCTTGTCTCATGCAACAGACTGACGTTGGCTGAAGGAAGAATCCTTTCTGTTATGCATCGATTGACGTCCTCTGTATTCTTTCTGTTATACATTTTATTTTTCTCTCCCACTACGCACAAGCTTGTATAAAGGGAGCTCTCTGCTTGTTAGAAAATCACTAAATGAGAATATTGCATTCGGTCTCAACTTTTATCTTTTTCCATCCATCTCAATTTCCTTACAATATGCATCTTTTTCTTTCCTTTTTACATACATTTCCATTATTAAGCTCTTGATAGGCCTTCGATGTAATATATACCACTTCTCTTCCACTTCTCTTCCTTAGCTTTTCATTTGCACTTAGCATTTCATGGCTTTTCTCTGAATAAATTCATGAGCCTCTGTTATTTTGTATCACATACAGTGGAAGAGAAGCTCATGAAATTTCAAGTTGATTCCGTGTAAACTTAACTTATTTTAGCACTTGATGAGAAAACTAATTGAGTTTAATTGCAGTCTAATCCAATTCGTGTTCTAGGAGAATCAATCTCGTTTGGGAGGTTTATGTCAGAATCGTTGGCGTGGGAGAAATGGTCAACTTTCTCTCATAATCGCTACTTGGAAGAAGTTGAGAAGTTTTCTAAGGCTGGTTCTGTTGCCCAGAAGAAAGCTTATTTTGAAGCTCATTACAAAAAAAAAGGCTGCAGATAGAGCAGCGGCATTGCTTGATGAAGTGAATGCAGCTGCTCCCAATGCTCCCGAGTCAGAAACTAAGGACAAACCTCATGAAGACAGTTTCATGGACTCAGAGTTGGTGAACGCAGATGGCCACAGGGTCATTGATGAACCACATCACCATTATGCCCCTAACACTGCAGGGGGTCATTCTGCCTATTGGAATGTGTGCAATCCTAATATCGGAGAATTCATAACTATGAAGGTGGAGGCAGCTGAGGCTTTAAACCAAGAAGGTTTCAATGTGGTGGACACTTCTACTCTGGCCGGAAGATCAGACCAAATTGAAAAAGTTGAAGACCGCCAAAAGATTATTGTAGCCCCCCAAGAAGATAAGAAACTCAATAAGGTTATTGAGTTATGCCTTGTGCTCTTGTTTGTAATATATAAACTCCAATTCTTTATGCTAGTTATCGAATACTTTTATTTATACTGCAGGATGCTGTCTGTGAGGAGATTCTGGCTTCACCAAGCAAGACGAGACAAACAAATTCCACTTTGAAGCTATCAACTCAAAGCAGAGCACCTAAGCTCCCAGTCTCTCCTGCCAAACAAATGATATCTAAGCAATCCCGAAATAGAACTAATGGTTCTTCTGAGAGTAAGAGGACAGCAGCAGACATAGTTGACAAAAAGCGAAGTGCAAAATCACTTCACATGTCAATCAATTTTGCTTCTTTTAGTGGCAAAACCAGTAAAACAACTTCTCCAGCTTTTCACGAGGTCGGAACCACAAGAACTGATGCAACTTTGTTCCACGCATCCAAACATGTCAGTTCAAAGACCTTGCAAACTTCCACTAGGGTACTTATTTCTGCTACCTGCATTATTTTAATTTTTCTATTTATTCACCGTCTCATCTTTCACACACATGAGCAAAAAAAGCAGAGATCTGATTGTGTTTTTATGAGGAGAGATCTACTACGATGCCTAAGAAGAGATCTGGTTGCACACTGCAGGCATCAGTTAATAAGTTAATAAAGCAACCTTCGGCAAGGACCCCACCAGATCATCAAAGGTATTTTGCTGTCTGAATGTCCTCTCAATAACTCAATCAGTTTAAAACCTCTTTCCATCTTGCTACATGCATAAAAAGATTGCCCTTATGCTGACGAGATTATACCTATCAATTATCAGACTAGAATACTACTTAACAGGTCAGTTTTAGGAGGAATAACAGGTGATAGGAAGGGGGCGGCCTCCCTCTTCCTGCTTTGGTCAATTGAATTTTAAACATTCGTATGAACCTTAGACCTAAATTGGTCCTGCTTTCGCCACTTTGTTTCTCAGGAACTCCTTTACCAACTCAAGGCCTCTTGTAATGTGTATGGGGCATTATTATTTTCAACCATTTTTTTCTGTCTAAACTGGTTCCTTAGATTTTACAGTAAGTTCTTACATTGTTATTACCACAAAATCTAGTGCAGAAAAATCTTGACTTTCTCTGTTTCTTTCCTTCTTTCTCTTTCTTGGTTATAAGCAAATAGTAAACTTTCACCTGCAGCAAACTACATTATCTTACACATGTACTCAATGAAGAAGAGCTTTGATATGCTTCTTTCTGATGTCATTCCAAAAGGACTTACAAACTTGAACTTGCTAGCTACAGAGCCACAGGATATATGGATGTTTAAAATTGTCTCCTGCAAACACTTCATGGAACATCATACTTATACTTGACAAAAAAGAGTGTCAAAAGTGCATAGTATTCCAATTAGAGACCACTCTGCAACACACCCATTAGGAAACTTGTAGATCATTCTCATAAAAATTTTGTGTGGCAGTCGTTGTAATTCTTCAACCACAAGTGGAAGCAAAGCACGATCTCCTACTATATTCTCTCCCTTCACTTTCAGAAGTGAAGAAAGAGCAGCAAAACGTAAAGAGGCAAGATTTGTTCTGTAGTTTTTTTGGCTTCTCATGTTATTCTTTATTATTGTGTCAATACTTATATCTCCTTTTGTTGCTTGATATGCCAATTCTTTCAGAGGCTGGAAGAGAAAATAAACTCCAAGGAGGCAGAAAAACGGCAGCTGCAAACAAAGCCTAAGGTTGATCTCATAAACTTGGTTGGTCTCATAAACTTTCTATAGTGTTAACTAGGTGATATGGAATCCTAACTCGAATGAATAAAAACAACTGAATGAAAACGATGCCCTACTGTAAGTGGCTTTTAGGGCTAATAATGAACTGCATAAATGAATTGAAACTATTTGACTGGAGGATATTTGCATGAGTTGCCCTGTTGATCTGCTATAAGCCTAGAACACAAATCTTCAGGTCATATATGTTTTCCAATAATTTTCTTTTTGAGTTGTAAAGTCGTTGCACTTATTATTTACTTGAACTCAACTGAAGTTAGCATTTTCTTCTCAATTTTATGCAGGAGAAACCACAATTGCGACAGAGCACTGACTTCAAAGCTAAACCAAACAAGGATTTAAATCATGGATCCCAACAGCCTAGTCCCATGAAGAATGTACTTGTATCTATTAACCCGGCTTTCTTTGATGCAGAATTTAAGAATGCATTACAGCATGGCATATATGCACCATTGAATTTCTTTCATAATGTGGAAAAGTTCTGCTTGATGAGTACATAATTAGAGGTATTTGAGTATGGCACAAATGTGAACTAATGGGAGGCCGTTTGTGTTTTGAGACGTGGCTGGCACATTCTGTGGAGTCTAGACACATGAGAATAAGAGTGCACATTCTATATATATTTTTTTTTTTGAGCCTTCTCTTTGCATCATTTATTTTCCCTGCCTTCCTATTCTGGTGAGGACATAGCTCACTGAAAAGAAAAGAACAGAACCTGTTAGGCTAGTGAAAAGTGAAGATACTGATCATTCACGAGTTGCAGAATCCTACATGGCCTCAATCGCCAAAACTCAGGAGAAAGCCAACTCCAACTGCAGCCCAGGACTTGGGTTCTGGGCCTCCTCGGAGACCTTCAGGCAGAAGTGATAGCTCTAAGCATGTGATGGAAAAAGTTAATCAAACTACCATTTGTGCAATCACTACAACAACGAATAAGAGTGCACTTGAGAATGCTTCTCCAAATATTCAACATTAAACATTCAAAGAAGAGATAGGCAGTTTTATATAAGCAGTGTTGGAATTCTTCTTGATGCAGCTGGCGACGGCTCAGAGTGACCCTTGTAATTAAATTTTATGGAGAGTAATAATCTTGTGATGGCGAAGGGATTCACGTGAGGAAGGATATCAATCCAAAGTTGTTTTTGGTGTCGAGAGCTTGTTTTAACATCAATAAGAAGTCAAATTTTGCTGTAGCTTTTCTAGTGCTTTCTTTTGGTAGACATTTCGGAGATTTGTTCTGGCTGGGGCCCTTTCAACGCGGCTTACACTTTGCTGGTAATATGTGGAGCTGATTTAAGTTTATACTGTTTGTGGGGTAGCATGTGGGGCTGATTTCTCCGACTTGGGAGATGGAAAACGTCCAAAATCCACAATCCAATAAAGACCAAAAAGCCTTGTCACTAACAAGAATTCGTATCAGCTGTCTGCAGGTACAGGGCTGATTAGCCTTCTTTACAAATAGAAACTTTTTTGTTTTTGTTTTTTTTCACTGATTTGAAAAGATAAATGGCGTTTGCGAACATATAGCCCCAGGATAGGCCCATGGGCTTGCATGTTCTTTGTTTTTGTTTTTCTACACATACGTACAGAACACTCCTAATGCATGTTCAATGTCAAGAACCCAACCTTTCAACAAGCAAACTTATTATGCTAAAAGTTTGACACCACTCCTATTATACAAGTAACAACATCAAAGTCAGAAACTGGTCAGGAAGATAACAAAACCCATCCACGATTTTGGAAGAACTCCGCTTAATAGTGGTTGCCTAAGAGAAGAAAGAGCAAAGGGTCCTCATTTTCCCGCCAGATGTGCAAAACTGCAGAGCGCAGTCATGCTATAAATAGACCTTGATCAACTGGGGTATATTCAGTCTGGTCAAAGGGACACTCGTAGTCAGCAGTCAGTGCATCGTACAAGTGGGCTGGGATTTCCGAAATGAAGCCCGGATCATTGTAGTCAGTAAAATTGGGCAGTCCAAAATTCTTGCTATGAAAATCACCTGGAAGCCAGCAAACTGTCAAGTCCTCATTGAATGGCGCAAAGGTCGAGTCACTTGCTGATATCAGGTTTCTTTCACAAGATTCAAAGTCAGTAATGCAACTCAGACTGAAGCCCTGCGGTTTCATGCTCGAAATTGCAGTGGAATTAGCCTCGAAAAAGTGGTTATCTATAATGTGGCTCTTCGATTGAACTGGCAAAATGTCAATAGCACTTTCCTTTGGACTGACATGGCTCACATGAGCGCTCTTGTACTCAGCATACAGAGGCTCTACTTTGATTGCGCCACTTGTGTTTCTTCCTGTTAAAGAGAGTCCTGAAGTAATGGGTTGAACAGAGTGTAGTGGGTCAATCTGGATGTGATGCTGCGGAGCATGTGGTGGCAGCTGGCTAAAGCCATCCTCCAACTGAAGAACTGTCTTATTTTCTTGTTTGAACTTGATTTCAGGAGTTTCGCTCCAAGAGTACTGTGTTGGAATGCTACAATCAAATGCGGCGTACTTTACTTCTGATCCCAGCGCTAACGAATGATCAAAGCTCATCTGTGAACTGCTAGTCTCCTGTGGATCAGGAACATCAGGAGTCAAGGATGTCTTAGTATCTGGCCTGGGCTCTGAAACGATTCCCTTCAGATCACCTTCATGGTTTTTGATATCCACAGCCTGACCAAAGAGGTTGTTTCCAGAAAATTGGAGCCTGCCTTTTGCACCATCATCTTGGTTCGTGTTGGTTGAACTCTGGAGGCCAAAACTTCCAGCAGGATCCTTCAGAGGCAAATCCGAATGCTTAAATCCACCAAAAGAAGCTTTTAGATCATTCTCTTTCTGCAACCTACTCAAGTAGAGGCGGTACTTCTGCACAACCAACATTGTCTGTTTAGAATCTCATGATGTTCGAACAGATTGATCATCAATTGATTAGCACACAACTTCTCTCTCATGTTGACTACTAATAAGCAAAGAGTGTTTGTGTGCTTGATTTAAGTAACGTTTTCGTGGTTTTTATATAGTGGAAATAGAGCTAGAGGTGGGAGACTGCCAGGGTTTATGTAAAATTAGAAATAGAACTGCCCTAAAATTGCAGATGTTGTGATGCCGCACAGAAGTTCACTGAAGATTTCGTTGTGTAAAATCAAATGGGTCAGAAACTCTGAATGCATGTCTGAAATAGAGAGGAGAGAGGCATTTAGTTTACATCCATTTGTGTAAATTCCAAAAAGAAAAGAAATAAGAGATCGTGTATATAATGCTGTGAAAAGAATTTGTCTTCAAAGAACTGTAATGCAATAAGGAAAACCAATGTTTTGTGAAAACCCTCTTATAATGACTTTTAGCCATTGGCAGGATGGAGAATTAAACAGCGAGGCATCTACCTGCAAGTGACTAGCGACGTTTTCTCTAGTCAACCACGGCACATTCATCAAATCGAGTATCCTTTTCGGGCCAACTTCTGCCAAACAGACACTATATGTCATGGCTCTGTTGAAGCAAAGATCATGAGACCACATAAAGAAAATAACTAGAAGTAATTCAACCTAATGTTTGACTAGGTTCTCAATTTCCATGTTGCAAAACAAACTCAACTGTTGGAAGTTTATACTGCACTTACTATCCAAACCAATCTGGTTTACAGCCTTCACAAATTTCTGGTGAAGATCAACAGACCAAACAACTCTATGTTTCTTTGTGGAAGAATTATCCCCAAAGTCTCTGTCATCATGCTTATTTTCAAAATCTTTTCTCTTTTTTCCTGAGCTCAGATCTTCTCTGCCAAACATGTGACCATCATCGGAAAGATCTGATAGATTTCTAGATATTTGAATGCCTTCAAAACTATCATGACTTTCGATGTCCCTGATTTCGTGTATCTTCTTTCTGAAGACATGCTGCCATATGTTCCGGAGTTCTTTCATTCTAATCGGCTTGAGAAGATAATCACATGCTCCATGCTGGACACCCTTCATCACCCTGCTTGTTTCTCCATCAACGGACATCACTGTGAAGATTCATAAAATGCAACTCGTCAGAAGCAGGGATGCCAGTGATGAGGACAGAAAGTAGAATTTTTTTTTGGCATGTTAGGCAAAGTTTGTCGTATAAAGATAACTGACTGATGACAGGAAGATCCATCTCCAGTCCAACATGCTCCAGAAGTTTAAAACCATCCATGTCGGGCATGTTAACATCACTGATCACGATGTCATACCCATCTTTCTTCTCACGAAGCAAGTTCAAAGCATCTCTTGCTAAATTGCATGTGGTGACTGAAACCAAAAAAGAAAAAAGGTGGGGCAAAACATCATCAGAATGGTTTCAAATTTTGGTGCTGCCATCCTGGAGTAGATGATCAGCTGAGCACGTTGTCATAAAAGCACAAGTCATTCTGTGCAATAAATTCTACTCAAACCGCTAGAGGAAATGAGAAAAGGATATACAAAGCAAATACACATTTGCTTAGACCAAACATATAAATCATGTTTTAGTTTTTTGAGAATAAGCACTCTTGTGCAAATAAATCACCTTGCTATCATGTTTCTCTCATCACACATGAGAAAGCAGATACAACAAGACACACTTCCAATAGGATTGAAGAAAACTGAGGCTATACTTAGTGAGTAATGACTTAAAGGGTGTTTTAAAAGAGATCTTGAACAGGGGTTATGTTGTATGAAGCACTAATAGGCCATTGAGGTGAAAACCTACAAATAGTAAACACAATACCAAGTAGAATTCCATATATTGATTGTGCGATTGGACAAGGAGGAGTAATGATACTGGTTGTGAGAAACATAAATGAATTTGAAGGTCATATGAGAAGCTCTGCTCATGTCTGATAAAGGTCACATTTAGCACTGGTTGATATAAAGGAGAAAACATTCTATGAAAGTGAACTTCAAAGAGGCTTACAAGGCCCCTGCAAATGGTTACAGCATTTTTTTGTGTGAGAGCACATGGTGTAAACAAAATTATTATTGTCACCCATATTTAACATGCCAACCTTGGGGCTCACAAGTAACTTACCCAAGTTAAGTTAAAATTACTTCAAGTTTGGGTTATACCAAGGCTTGACCAGATCAAAGTAGAGCCATATTCAAGTTTGAATATAATAGGTAGAGGTGTAAACCTGAGCTCAAGTTCTCTACATCAAAGGAATATTGTTCATCCAATATACATGCATGTTTGCCTAAGCACTCTTACCACTATGAGTCCAGCCTTCCAGCAACCCTTTAAAGTTCATTATACTCTTCGTCACACATCACTTCTATAACAGTCACTTAGAGGACTATCTTCTTCAGTGGTTTTTTTTTATTAGGATCCTAAGAGGTAATGTTATTGAGCACTTTGCTGACCTCAGATACTCACAAGCCTACTAGAGTAAACTGGTTTTACTCGATTGTGACTAGTAAAGATCAAGCTTGAAGTCTTAACTTCAGATTGACCTCTTTAATGACAAGCCGAGTAGTGTGTAGTGTATTAAGCTTGAAAAGTTACCCTGCAGATATTTTGATTCTCAACTTGACATGAGATCGGGCAATTATGTAAACTGAGATAAACATAGATAGACGCATATAAATGCGTTACATGTTCCCAAACTTAAAGAACTCAAGATAATGACCCACTCTGGCTACGGGTTTAAGTCATCCTAGCTTCAACAAAAGAACTTTGCACTGCAATTAATATAGATTATAATACCATGGCAAATGCACCGAAGAAAGCCCTTGCTATTTGTATTCACCAAGTTTTCTGACGAAAAATTAACAAACAACAGCTTTCTTCCTCCTCACAAGTATCCAAATCTAACGCTATCTGACTTATAAATTCTCCCATAAAAAAGCACTAACTAACCTCAACTCCTCTACCTTTAAATTCAGAATAACAATCCTTAGATGCTGGGATGACTGTGCACTAAATAAAAGTTTAGCTTAGGCGGCTCACTATGCCTTCGTTTCTAGAGGTCCAATAAAAAATACAATCATCTCAACTCAGCAATCATGAAATACTCGTGCCATAGAGCTCATTACGATACACTGTTTCATTAACGCTGACCAATTTTAGAATCAAGTTTCATTAATGGAGCTAATCGTTCGCACTTACAAAGCCTAAAAGTAACAGCATGAATTCACAAGAACACGAAAACCAAAAACAAAACAAACAACCGTCGTCCCTCCAATTCTCTGTCACTTTCAAAGTTATAGCCGTAACCCATGCATATATGACATAAGCTATAAATTGGACATGCACCTCTGGAACGGTGTGAAACCTAAGACATAGGACAGCAAATAAAAACAATGAAACACAACCAGAAGCCATTATAGTTCGAATTAAGCCACAATTTGAGAAACAGAAACTCATATCGTGGCTAACAAGTATCACTATAAGGAACTACATAAACCACTAAGTGCTATAGTAAAAGCAACGCAGGGAATATTTAGCAACACGGGGAACTGCAGCAAACTAAGTGGGCACGAACCTTCAAACGAACACTTCTTGAGCATCTTCTCAAGAATTTTGAGCCAAGTGGGATCGTCATCAACGACGAGAACACGAAGACCGGCCGGGAACGAATCGTTCCGAGGAGAAGAAAAGCCGCTCTCCATGACGGAAAAAAGCTGAAAATTCAGCTTGAAGTGGATTGGGGGCGATTGAAGTGGTGGGGGTGAGGGAGTGGAAACTCTCCGACACTCAAAAGCGAGACTCGAAAGATCAATGTCCCTTATCGTTTCAAATATAAATGGGTTTCTTTGGGTTTTAAGGGAAGCACCAGAGAAAGAAAGAGAGAGAAAGAGAGCACCAACGAATATTGGCGCCGGCTAGCTAACGGTCACTGTGGCGCATGTTAGTCCTTTTCCACCTTTCGGTTTCGGACTCTCTCTCTTCCCAAAATACAAACAAGAGAAAGAAGGTGCAGGTTTAGAAAAAAGGGAAAAAAACAGTTTTCACTGTTGAGAAAGACCAGGAAAAGAGAGCTAAACCTTCGGCTAGGTTTGTTTCATGTTTTAAAACGTTTTCTATTCTTTTTTTTTATCAATTCTAATACTTTTTCACCAATCTCAATAATTTTTTACAAATTCCAACAACTTTTAACGCATTTTTCACCAATTACAAGAGAATCTACACTACTTTAAAAAAAACACAAACACAAAAATATATCTCAAGACTTAAACCAAACATAGCCGAAGGGTACTTACAAACCCTATGAGAGAAGGAGGCAGAAGTATTTGAGGGTATTGGTTGAAAAAATGTTTGAACAAGTAAAAGAGGCATCTAATAAATGGCAAAAAAAAGTACCTTATTCATTTGGTCTTATTTTTCGACATTTAAAGGTTGGTTGGACCCAAAACCATAGGACGAGAATATTACTATCAAAGTTTAAACAAAAATTATAGTTTTATTTCAGAAGAAATTCAAAAAAAAAGGGTTTCCCTTGTACTCCTCAATAGTCCTTGTGCACATTCACAGTGGGCAGTCTAACATGAGGTCACCACCTTTCACCAATTAGACACTCATTTGGAATGAGTGTTTTATTAATTGGGATTAGTGGACTAAAGTATGTGTAGCAAGAACAATGTCGGATACATTAAAAAAGTCATGTGTCATTTCCCCTTGGTTTTGTTTTTTTGGTTTAGCATAATAACCATCAAGTTCCATGCCTCTTTGAAAGCCTTGATCATGAGACTTGAAGATTACGAGAGTGAAGTATCAACTAACTTCTAAATGCTTATTTGACTGATGTTGAAAACGAGTGAGTCAAAACAGTTAGGAGTGAAAGTTTCCTGGAATTAAGCCACTTCTTAGGAATATTAGAGTAGAATCCATATAATATTCCAATTTAACAAATAAGACTGAAATTTGAACCAAAATCCTTGTAGAAACCAGTTTGATTTGGTTAGGGTCGATTCTCTGTCTTCTTTCTGTTCAAGACTGTTGAATATATACGCACACGAGAGTGTAAACAAGTTGAGTCCCACATTGAAAATTGGTCATAAGGGTGTGTGTGATTTATATAGCGTAATTTAGGCCCAAACTTATTGACTTAAACTTTTAGATTGAGCGGTATCCCTACATGTTATATTATCATAGTTCTACGTGAATGCGTCGAGCTTCAATTTTATTTTGAATTAATTATCGACTCCTAATCACGTAAATTGAAACACTGGTTTCAAACTACTAAATAGAATAGGCATAATTCTTTCTTGAATGTGATTTTTTTTAGACCCTATATGATGACTTTTACCATGTCAACCATGTTGTCATAAAAAGTCTTGTGATATATGTATATACTCACTCAATGCTGTTTTAGACTTTAAATTCAGAACGACACACATGACATCTCATATTATTTCCTAATCTCCCGACGGATTGCAACAACCTCAGCAGAAACTTTGAGAGTAAGTATTGAGAGCGACGCTATCCTGAATCCCTCAGGGGATCGTTAATTTAGAGAACAAACTGTTTGAAGTGTGGCCCCAAAGAGGAAGATAAAGAATTGGGAGTTGTTAGAGATCAACACTTTGGGTGCATGGGCACGTGGAATGCATTCCAGAGACAAGAGAGAAAGTCGTGTCAAGAGGGAGTATTAATGTATGCACTGGAAAAGCCCAGAACCAGGTGAAGTTGGAGAAGAGCTGGTTTTGCATTGGTGCAAAATCAGTACATCTGTTCCCCTCTGGACTCTTTGATTTGCTCGACCAATGAATTTGGCACAAGTTTTCGAGCTCACTACACCGGGTCAGTATCTTTTGAGAACCTCAAGACTTATTAAATTAAACAGAAGTGGGGAGGGCAGAAGGAAAAGTTTCTGATTTGCTTGATGCCCAATAATTCAGGTAAATTAAAGCAACTTTATGTACTTTGGGTGAGTGAAATTCCTCTGCAAATTTTTAGTGCAACTGGTACGTTATACGACCAAAACTCGCAGACCCGCAAAACCTCATGAGTCATCCTCTTCCCTGTCAACTTGTATTTGGACCCATAAAAGGCTTCCGCAACACGCTCCAATTTGTCAGGTCAAATTTTCTCCCTGCATTGGGACGTATTTTTCACGCTTTCATATTTGCCACCTTTTGGTATATGATATGAAGCTATAAGAGATTCCATTGTAGACCCATGAATGATATAATTCTCATATACCTATACTTATATATTTGTTAATATTAATTAAGAAAAATACTAAAAAGGAATAAATACAAAATTTGTAATTCTACGCAAAAATCAAACAAGTCTTTAAACTTTAAAACCTATCAAATTAATTAGTCAATGAAATTTAAAATCTATCATACTTTAGTCCCTCTGTCACCCTTCATATATTAAGGCTTTTAAAGATTTATCTGATTTTCGTACAAACCACATGGATGGATTTTGTATTTATCCCAGCGGTTAAGAAATTTTATTATAAATTTATCAAATGTATTATGTTCTTATATCTATTGGTTATAAAACCACATGCATAATCTATGTTAATAATGTGAAAAATCAAAATGAATGAACTAATTAATTAATCACACCAACCTAAGCTTTTGTTATTTTTTGAATGAAAGGAGATGATTGGATTGATTCCTGAATATTCAACTATATAATATCCTAAATATGGGCATGCAATTCTTCTTCTTTTGTAAATTAGCAAGAAAAATCTTTAGATGCCCAATATAGTATTTAAAACACTATTTTTGACTGCAAGTACATTGGAGCTCCTTTCACATATTGAAAAACAGAAGGTTCTAACTACTCCTCTCTAATGTATGGACTCCTTTATAAACAAATGGGTGTTCAGTCTGGCGATCGACATAATGATTCATGCGTAAAGAATAACATAAAAATTCAATTAAAAAAAGTTTTTGTGACGATTGGAATTTGTTAATGGAATAAAAGTGTCAGAAAAGAAAACACCATTGATCACACAATCGTACTGGTGCCTAATCATTGTCTACAAATGAGGCCACGACAAACCCCCTCCCCTCCCAAAGCCAAGATAGAGACTGAGGGCTGCTCGAGGCCACGATAGTGCCAAAATCGCTCCTTATTGGTTCAGATGAGTCGGCATCTTCTCGAATTCCTTTTAAAGAAGTACTTAGTTGGTGCTAATGATCACTTAATTATGTGTTTTAGGACCAACGGGATCAAGTTTCCTTGCCCACTTTGTGCTGCAGATACACTGCTGAACATTGCTATGTGATTTAAGCATAAGCACAACTTGAGCCTCCTTAGTGGATCCAACACAGTTTCCCATTGATATTAGAGTAATGTCGGTGTACTAACTTTACGTGGGTTTTTTAATGCCCGAGATGGTACTGCTGGTTCAGGTTTTAACTTCGAACAAATAGGTGTTCGAAATTTTTAGAGCGGGTGCCTTTTGAGGGTGGGGCAGAGAAGGGGGGCTCTCAAAGGTAAAACAAACTCAATGGCTCTAAAAGGAAATTCCCACTACCCAATTCTTTTTTTGTCCAGGAGAATTATTTTACTCGAGGAGAGAGTGAGCATGATTGATGACTAAGAAATGGGAGGATGAACTCCATGCAACTTCGCTTAAGTGGGGTGTTGCTTTTTTATAGTTTAATTAAAAGTTAGAATATGGCTCAGTCTTATGCTCTGCTATTATGCTTCGGTTGTTGTTCTTTACCTGTGTTGAAATAATAGAAAAGACAGAAAGAATGAATAATGCTTTGTATATTCAGAGGTGTGTTTAAACTATACAATGATCCGTCCTTTTATAGGATGAGGGAGAGAGCTATACATAGTAAATAGAATCAATAAAATAATTACAAATCACAATTGATCACAAATCACAATCTTTGGGATATGATAATATCTTCCTGATTCAGGAAGATCATATATTTTCATGATCTTCCGAAATCATGAAGATATAGCCAATATGCTAACAACCTGTTTATTCTTTTTTTCCCCTAACTTTTTGATTTCATCTTCTTTACCATTTTTCTCTCCTAACTGAGCATGAAGTTGCTTGATAATGCAGCCTACACTTTCTCTTGGGGCAATATGCTAAAGCCAAAGTTTTCGCAGGCCTCCTTGATGGAACTCTGGGATTTGAATATTCCAGATTTTCCAAGTGACTCTTCAGTCTTCAAATCTTTACCATTATTTTGAACTAAATGATTAACTCTCTTTCAAAAATCTCTGTGTGGTCGCTTCTTTTAATAATTCACTGCGCTTCTTCTAAATTCTCTTGCGCTCATTCTTTGGAACTACTAGGCTGTTCGCCCAGAGACCTGAGCGCTGGATTATATGGATTATGGAGTTTGGTTGCATGAGCCGGAGCACAGAGATGGGGATTTTAGATCCTTGGGCCCAATCAAAATAGATGTCAACCGTACGGTTTGGCCCTTTTATCACAAAAGATGGGGCCATTCAGCCCAACTCTCCCCTTTGACCGGGAAAGCACACTCCGGAGCCAACCCAATGGGTGCTTGAGTTCCTTACAGGTATTTAAAGATGAAGCTAAAGAACAAAATATTAAGGAGTAAGAATATAATCTTTTGCTTGCAGTAAAGGGTATTTATGAGCAAATCTTCATATTAAAAGGTAGATTCCAAGTAAATCTCGTTTAAGGCACCCAATAGATTCTTACGGCACCTAATCCATCAAAAATCCTTTGGAGGTTGTGAAGGAATTAAACGCCCAGAAGACCATGATTCTACTCAACTGTCACTGCCAAACATTATGCTGAGACAGGAAGACATTCTCAGTGGAAGACATTCTCAGTACAAAATATGTTGAATGGATATGTATTAATTTGTTTGTTTTGAGAAAATTTATAGGATGCTAAGTATGGTGTGAATATTTAGGTAATGTCTGAGCTTTATTGACCTACATGTAGAATGTGTTGATTTGTATCGATGTGTGTAAAAAAATGTAATAATGAGTTGTATTGATATTCGTGTAGAAGTAATGTTGTGATAGTAATGCTAGAAAGTTGATACAATGTTGCCTATGTTCTTTAATGCCTTTGTGGGAATTCAAGAGGAAAAAGTTTTGGAGAACATAAATCTGATCCATGACTTTTGGCGTATGTAAAAAGATATCACAAGTGGAAACATATATTTACTAATCGTATGGGTCGCCATTTACATTCCCAGCACTCAGGTTTCAAAAAGCTGAGCTGAAGACTAAGCATACCTCATACATTTCTGCCGTTTCCTACAGTCCCTAAACACTTGCAGAGTTGCAGGGTGCATTGTCCGTGTCATTATCTAGACTGCTAATGGAAAGCTTCCATGAATGTTCAAATAGCCAACTGATTGCCAATGGCTTCGTTCCCACTTGATGACACTGGATAGCCACCAGTTCTCTTAAATATATACGGATAACATAGGGCAGCTCCTCAACCTGCCATGGAAGATAAGATTTTAAACTTCACAAGACTCAATATACAATGGTTTGATCAGCATTGCGTTCAGAATGCTACTACATACTTCCTCCAAAGTCAGAGCATGTAATCATATATGAACAAATGTGTGTCGGGCATAACGAGAGGCAGACTTTCGATATAAAGATAGAAATGTCTCAAGTTCTCCTTTGCAAGACTGATTGTATCAATCACATTACTGTCGCTAATGAGTACCCATAAATCTCGAGAGCTAACTCGCTTCAGGCTTCCACGACAAAAAGGACAGGACTGAGACCGGACATTCCTGTTATTCAGTCCCACGAAGATTATAACAGATATCCAATAATGATCAAGATGAATGAAACTTCAGTGAGTGATTTATAGAATGTAACAGTACAAATGGGAGTTGAGGCTACCAGTCATGGAAGCAGCTGTTGCACATCGTGTGCCCACAGCTGGGCAGTAACATCCTCGTGCAATTTTCCATGCATATCCCGCATTCTTCTTCTTTCTCTAGATCATTATCAAAAAGCTTCATCCTCCCTTCCCCTCTCTTTCTGGTTAAGACTTCAATAGATTGGCTTCTCAAGGCGTTATCTTCCAATTCAATGAATTCTCCTTCAAGTTGCCTAAGAGAAGGGTATATAACAGCTGCAAGAGATATATGGTTACATACATCTAGAAGATGAAAACAGAAAATACTTGCCAAAAAAGAAAGAAAGATGAAAGCAAAAAAGTTCAAAACCAGCAACCCAAACGTTTGCCATCAAGAAGTCACAGAAAGGAAAACAGACCATAAAATTCAGGTAGAGTAGCTTTCCTTTCTTTTGTGGACATCGTTGGCATCCCATCAACATATACCTGAACAATTATGTACAACTTCATTTGGATTTCTTAAAAAGGTTTGCAGGGGAATAAAAAGAACACCAATGCGAAAGATTGACCTTTGAAATGACAGTGAGAAGAAACAAGTAAGATCTCACCTTGTATATAAGTATGTGGACAAGGCCCAGATAACTGGGGAGGGAATCTGTACAACTATAATCCATCCATTCAATCAAATAGAGAAGAAAGTGGGCAAATGGGCTGTAAGACAATCTCATCTGAACACAATCACCACAATAATCTCTTGGGAGAGCAGCTGCCCTGCAAAGCCCCGGACAAAAATCCAATTAATCATCTCTTCTTGGTCAACGCTCAACTTCATCTGGGTAGATGCCAATACCAATGAGGTAAACGAATTGGCGGCAAATAAGAGTGGAAAAAGACAGCTTTCAGGTACACACATTGTACTTTTAATTCCTTTTTCTTCGTGGGGGCTTTCGAGGGAAGACATTCAAGGAACAAATACAATAGGTGGCATATAATGGCTACAGCCTATGTATAATTGAGGCGTTTCTCACGACAATGCCCTTCTAAAAGAATCGGCAATACATTCATGTACCAAATTCATATACCAGTTCACTCAAACTTCCTTGGTTTGATGAACAAACATCGTCTAACTACAACAGTTCAATACGATTCACAACAGAGAAAAATGTAGTTAAGAGAACAACAGGGAAAAACACAACCGGCACTTAGTCAGTTAAGATAACCAAAATGTAAATGGGCTCAACAGTTATTAAATTGTGACACCATTATGCCAAATATAGGGTCATAGGAAGTACATACGGAAATATAATACTGAAAGTCTCATCTTTTGCCAAAACAGTGTAGGTTATAAACTTACAGGGTGTTCGCATGTTGTATATCAGCTTCAAGAGCTTTGATAGATTCTCTGAAACAAGATTTGTTGGGCTGTTTCTGCCACATTTGTTCTTTCTTTGAATCCCTTGAACAACAGATGGAACAAAAAGGAAGAAAAAATGGCTTTTTGGGGATGGTTTTGTTCTGTCAAGGGAACATTAGGGGAGGAGATAGGAGGATGACTTTTTAAAAGAGACGAGATGGCAGAGAGAGAGCACAGAGCCGGTTGCTTAGTCTTCAAACTTTTCACACTTCAAGAAAAGAAACGGATATACCTTCTCTCTTACATGTAGCTTTTCTTTTCCACTCATTACTTCTCAACTGCATGTTGGGCTGCCATTATTCCAAGTCTGACATTATTAGTTTGGGATGATACTATCGTCTTGAGTAATCAATGTTATTGTTGCCCAAGAAAAGCACCACTTCCCCCCATTCAAACATTGAAGCCAACCAAACACGAAGCATAGATAAAATGAGCGGAGGGTCAAAGAAAGAGCAGCCAAAGCGCAAAAACAAACATATTCGATCCTAAGACAATTCTGTACTCAACTCTAGGAGTCGCGTGGAAAATTTTAAAAAGGAAAAACTGCTTGAAAATTTCAGAAGTAGACACTTTATTAGATGGCAATTTTTTTTAAGGGTTGCGTGACAATTTTATGCTCATCCCGATTCCCAAGTTCCCAACCATATCACGAAGGCCCATGAGTTCGAGCTGCTCCAGATACACAAGGCCTCCCTGGTTTAAACTTGAGCCTGGGTCCGGGGGTTCCAGGTTCATACCGCCGTAGGTAATCAAAAAAGGCAGTTCGGTCCACCAACAAACCGCAGGTTGGTGGTCTAATCAGTCCCAACAACAAAAAAGTCTATGGCTTTGTCATTTACAAAGCAATATCCTAACTTTCACCTATTCTTATGGGTAGGGACCAATATAAAAATTTGACTCAGAGGGGACTTGGTTAGGTTGGAATCTTTGCATGGACTTGGAGGATCACCTTTAATTTCTAAGAAAATAACAAAGAATAGGGCATATTATTTTTCCTGATTTATAGAGAAACGACAGCCGCCCGTTTGTCTTCCTCTTGGTAATTCCCTTGACTCTTCATCATACTCAAACGCAAGAAAACAAAGTAAAGTGTAAAGGTTTTAAATTATATTTACCAACTACCAATAGCTTATTACCTTTATAGTACTATTTTGCTGTAAAAACGACAACATGAGTGGGAGACAGCGGATTCGAACTTCTCCGAATCCATATCAATCCCACGTCTTGTCGTCTTTCCTCCAAACGTTTGAAGAAGGCTAGCTAGTGACATAAATGGTCACCGATGTACGCGTTTTTTATTTATTTAATTTGGAGTTATTTGGGGGGGGCGCTCTCCGCAAGAAAGAATTGGTGGATTTGTACGTACGACGTGACGGATTGAATGCTCTGTTTTTAGCGTGTAGGGCCATGTTAGGAACCGACTTTCTAATGCTCCCATTATAGGTTTATGTTTGGAAACTGGTGGATGAGGACTTGTTCAAAGGCCTTTAACCCCCTTCTCTTCTGTCTTTCAATTTTTAATATTGGAAATTTTTTATTGGTGGAAGTCAAGTTGTGAACTTTTTTATATTTGAATAAGTTTTTGAACTTATTCCAATTTTCAATCAATGATTTCTTTCAAAGTGTACGTCAAATTACTAATAGAAATAAGTTTTTTTTTTGTAACTGAGCAGCTCGACTAATTATGAGGCATGTACAGTCCTCTCATCTTATACAAATCCGGCAATTACTTAGTTAAAAACTCTAGACATGGCCCCAAAAAATTGGTAACAACTGTGAAGTTTTTGAACTTGGAAACTTGTCCTCTTGAAAGGAAAAATCTTCAAGTTTTAACCACTTTAAGATTAAAAATATGTTAAAATTAAAGAAACAAAAGTTGAAAAACAAAATAAAAAACTCTCCAACTGAGGTAAAAACCAGGGATCTTTGAAATTTTCGTTATGGTACGTAGCATTGATCACGTCTGAGATGGGAACCAAGGTATAGTGAGTCCAGCTATAAAGTGGCATTATCTGCGTACTTGTTCAAACTTTAAAGTTGAAGACAAGTTGGTCTAAAGAGACGAGAAAAGATATTTTGTTGTGAGCAAAAGCAAAAGCAAATCAAAGCAAAGCAAAGCATATTATTAAATGCCTCCATTGTGATAATGCTACTTCTTTTCTTTCTTAAGAGACGCTTTTTGCATGGCCTAGGTTCTCTTTATGGTCACTGTCTAACATACGGATGTCATGCACTCCCTTTTTTTATTTCCTTGATTTTGGCCCTGCATAACTTCATAGTCGTATTTGCATAATTTTTCTCTGATGGTTTAAATTTCATTTTGTTTTTCAGATATCAGATAATTATGATTTCAGAAATTCAAAAATCTGCATCATACCTGCAGTAAGGGTATATTTGCAGAAATAAATCAAAAGTAAAAATATTGAATATACATTTGCATGTGTTTGGAGGTATAGATGTCTCTGTCTGCAATGAAAAAGAAGGCATTATATGCGATCTCTGACAAGAAAAGCAAGTGAGTGGACTACAAAGTTGATTTGCTTCGGCTGTTTGGCTTGAGCTTGTGTCACACTCTTTTCCAAAAGGTGAGCCTGGCATGATGTTAAAACCTTTTTCTCTTGGGAAAAGAAGATTCCAATTAAAAAAAGAAAGACAAAAACTGTGAATGAACAATGAGGAAAGCTCATCAATCGCAAAAGTAAAAGGTTAGTACCAGAAGATGTTGAACTCAACAAACAGTTCCAATTGTCTTCTGTCACTGAAATTTAGAACCTAAGAAAAAATCAAAAGGATTAGTTTGTCTTCCCTCTTCTTCAATGGGTTCATTTTCTTACTTCCAGGTCATTTTTCTGCTGTTTATATCTGCTGCTCTGTCTCAAGTTGAAGGTATGTTCTTCCTTAACCCCAAACTTGATTGTAGAGGATGTTTTGCTTTCAACTTAATGCAGTTTCTGTCACAAATAAGTGTTCATTTTCTGGAGTCCTAAGTCTGCCATGCGAATTGAATGAATCAGTGATGTTAAGATAGTGCACATGAAACTTGAGAAATGAAGAAGATAGTAGCACTCTGTTTTGTCTGAATGAGCAAGTTTGTTTGTGTGGTCGAATTGGAAGTGTTGTGCGGGCCATGACACTCTAAATCTCTGCAATTCTAATTCATCATGCATGCAGAATTCATCAGTTTAGACTGCGGAGGCACAAGAAACTACACTGACCGAAGTACTGGACTAGCATGGACTTCAGACGTTGGGTCCATGAACCAAGGGAAATCAGTGCAAGTGGAAAATCCAAGTGGAAACTTAGTGCAGTATCGAAGGCGGCGAGAGTTTCCGATAGACAGCAAGAAGTACTGCTACCCTATAATCACCCAAGAAAGAAAGAGGTACCTAGTTCGTGCAACATTTCAGTATGGCAGCATGGAAAATGCAGAAACATACCCCAAATTTCAGTTATACTTGGACGCAACCAAGTGGGCAACTGTATCAATATTTGACGCTTCAAGAATATATGTGAAGGAGATGATCATTAGGGCACCCTCGGGCTCTCTTAACGTGTGCATATGCTGTGCGACAACTGGTTCTCCATTCATATCCACACTTGAGCTGCGGCCGTTCAATCTTTCAATGTATGCAACGGATTTCGAGGACAATTTCTTCTTAGAAGTCGCAGCTAGAGTGAACTTTGGTGCCTTAAGCGAGGATTCCATAAGGCAAGCTCCAATCAAATGTTCCCTACACCACTGAAGCATAAGTGTTCAGAAGTATTAAGTGTTTCCAAATTTGCTGCACAAATAGACCATATGATGATAGCTTTGCATCATCCAGAATTATTTGAAAAAGATCTAGCCTTTTGATATCATCAGTAATGGACATATATCTTCTTCTTTCTCAGGTACCCAGATGATCCCTATGACAGAATTTGGGAGTCAGATCTTGTTAAAAGGCAAAATTATCTTGTAGGTGTGGCCCCTGGCACAGAAAGAATCAATACATCGAATAATGTAAACATCAATACACGAGAGTACCCACCTGTGAAAGTAATGCAAACAGCGGTTGTTGGTACCAAAGGGATGCTGAGCTATAGAATAGATCTAGAAGATTTCCCAGCCAATGCTCGAGCTTATGCGTACTTGGCTGAAATTGAAGACTTGGGCCCCAATGAGACTCGTAAGTTCAAATTGCAGCAGCCTTATATGCCTGACTATAGCAATGCCGTGGTAAATATCGCTGAGAATGCCAATGGGAGCTACACTCTTTATGAACCCAGCTACATGAACGTGACTCTGGATTTCGTTCTGTCGTTCGCCTTTGTTAAGACCCGGGATTCTACTCGAGGACCACTCCTTAATGCAATCGAGATTAGTAAATATGTAAAGATTGCTTCAATGACTGACGGGAAAGACTGTAAGTCCATTATCTCAGCTACTTTGGCTGCAAGAAATTGTTCTAGCTATCTCTAGTACAGCCAACTAGTAATGGTAGCTATAATTTAGTCATAGGGAAACATGAATATGAACAGCCTATTCAAACATGAGCTGATTAGTACTTGTTTTTTCTGGCAGTGATTGTTGTCAATTCTCTTGGCTCCATGTCTGCTGAAAGCAGTTGGATAGATGAAGGTGATCCTTGTGTCCCAACTCAGTGGGAATGGGTAACGTGTAGCTCCAGGACCCCACCAAGAATCACAAAGATGTAAATTCTCCTTACTTTCTTACTGACAATTCTGCTTCATCAATGCAGTATGACAATCCATACCATCAATAACATTCTATACATACTTTACCACTATGTCATTTCGTTTTGCCAAAAATGTTCTTAATTGTGTAGACCATCCGAAAGGATGACATATAGAAAGCAAGAATATGCTTTCAGGAATATTGAATTGATGTCCAGCATCAGATCTGTTTTACTGGTAGCTCTGACTTTTAAGCGAGTGCTCCATGCTAGCTGAAGTCCTGACATGAATCAGCCGAATACAATTGACAGAGCTTAGCTTGACGTAGTAGACACCGGGATCAGACATCTAACTCATCTGTGGAGATACTAGCGAGAAGTCATTTGCTAGCTTATGCATCCAAAAAGAGTCACTTGTATTACGCTTCTGTACTAGACAGTCTTGTTAGTTACTGGACAAACTTGTGATGCATTGGCAAGAAAAAATGTCAGTAAAACATTTAAATACATTATACATTATGGGAAAGCAGAGTCATAGGTAAGGAGATAACCACCAAAACTGATTTATAAGAGCTGAATTATGAAGGCCTCTCGTTTATTGTACAGACACCTGTCAAGAAAGAATGTGAAGGGTGAAATCCCATCCGAGCTCAACAACATGGAGGCATTGACAGAGTTGTAAGTGTTACTCTGCACTAAAATAAAACATTACTTCAACAGTGTCTTTCCTACTGTTTTGATTGCTATCTTTTTCTTAGGTGGTTGGATGGTAATTCCCTCACAGGTCAGCTGCCTGACCTAAGCAATCTCATCAATTTAAAGATTGTGTAAGATCTTCAATTCCCGCACAGGTCGGCTACCTTATCTCAATGATTTCAATTTTTTGAATGTATTTATTGTGAATATGCAGGCATCTAGAGAACAACAAATTGACTGGTCCATTACCTTCTTCCCTAAGTAGTTTGCCGAGCTTACAAGAACTGTATGTATTAATACAATTTTTTAACTTTTACACCCTTTGAGTTAGATACTCCATATTCGAGTAAAATAACCATTTTCAGGAAGTGGCATTGATCTGTCTTGATTAAGTCTCACCAAATTTGCTCTGCTGAGAATGTACATTTTCCAGTAACTTGTGAATATACCTGTGGTAGGTACATACAGAACAACTCTTTCACTGGGGAAATACCAACAGGATTGCTAAATGGGAAAGTCATTTTTCAGTAAGTATGCTTCTAAAGTTGCTATCAATTCTCGAAAAAAAAAAGGAGAGAAAGAGGTATTTGAAACTTGAAAAGGATACTGACCCCCAAAATAAAAAACTTTGGAAGGGTCCATTTCTGGCCTTGGTCAGCAAGGATTCAATATATGAGAAAGGGCTTTCAATCCCAAACATTTATATTAACTTAATCAATAAAATCAGGTCTTCTCCTGAAACATTTTCAACATGCATCGTACGCAAACCCAGACAAACAAATCATTTGTAAATGTGTAATAGCCTGCATATATATTTTCACATCACTAACACTCTGGCATTAATCTTCATGTAAAAAAGAAGTAAGCAACCAGGACAATAAGAATAAGGAGGACCTCAGAATAGGCAGTGCAGAAATTAATATCTGTATGGTTTTCTCTTGCAGCTACGGTGATAATCCCAAACTACGTAAAGTGGCACAGAACAAGAAGCATTTTAAGTTTATACTTGGAATGTCAATTGGTGTGCTTGTGATTCTGTCAGTTCTATTCTTAGGAAGTTTGTTATTAATGAGAAACCGTCAAAGAAAGACAAGTCAAAGAAGAGATCAGGATAAAGGTTTGGATACCAACAAATTTGATATACTCTTGCCTATGTGGCTGCAGATTCTCTCAGTTCAACGTGTGTTTTTGCCAATCAGGTTATTCTTGGCGTAGCAGCAAACCTTCAACTGGCTATTCAATAGCCCGTGGTGGGCATTTAATGGATGAAGGCACAGCTTACTATATTTCACTTTCTGAACTCGAAGAAGCTACGCAAAACTTTTCAAAGAAAATTGGCAAAGGAAGCTTTGGTTCTGTCTATTATGGGAAAATGAAAGATGGAAAAGAGGTAGCAGTTAAGATCATGGCAGATTTGTCTAGCCATGGAAACCAGCAGTTTGTTACCGAGGTAGTGCCACATTCAGACCTTTGCATACTATTGTCAAATTAATATTTTTCCTCACTATTCTGGTATAGTGGAACACTGGTATTACTCAATGCTTCCTAAGACACTTATCAATGAAGTAGAGCTTCAACACTTAAATGAATGTTTCCAGATTTTGTCTAAGCCTGAAAACTCTCTGAAAAGAGCTTCACTAAAGAATCAATGGCTCGTATATTTCAAAAATGACTACTTTTGGATATACTAGCAAGGAATGACTGCAAAAATCTTCATTAACATGTCAACATATTTGCAGGTAGCCCTCTTGTCAAGAATTCATCACAGAAATTTGGTTCCTCTAATTGGGTACTGTGAAGAAGAACAACAACGTATTCTGGTTTATGAGTACATGCACAATGGAACTTTGCGGGATCACATACATGGTCAACTCTAGTTCCATGTTGCATAGAAAAATCTTTCTGTCGACTATAGTACCTATGTTTCATAGAAAACTTTGTTCTGTTCATGTATTTTTCTTCTCAGTCCGCAACGGAAATGTTTTATTTTAAAATAACAAATTTGTTGACAGATTCTGCCAACCAGAAGTGCTTAGACTGGTTAGCTCGTCTTTACATAGCAGAAGATGCAGCAAAAGGTCTAATATGAACTTATTGCTAGTTCATGTACATTTCAATTTCAAATTCAACTTACGAACAAAAGGCAGATATTTGTAGGTCTTGATTACTTACACACTGGATGCAACCCAAGTATCATTCATCGAGATGTAAAAACAAGCAATATTCTCCTAGATATCAACATGAGAGCAAAAGTTTCAGATTTTGGACTTTCAAGGCAAGCTGAGGAAGATTTAACCCATATATCAAGTGTGGCACGAGGAACAGTAGGCTACCTTGATCCTGAGTAAGCTATACTCATCCTGTATGCATAATCAATGGCGTGTTTTCTCCTGATCTTAGCTAATGATGAATATCCTGTTACAGGTACTATGCAAATCAGCAATTGACTGAAAAGAGTGATGTTTACAGTTTTGGTGTTGTTCTGCTGGAATTAATTTCTGGAAGAAAGGCTGTTTCTGCAGAAGACTATGGTCCGGAAATGAACATTGTTCACTGGGTATGCTATTTGCAAAATATCATTCACTTCAGAGGTGTTGAAATCTCAGGAATAGCAATTTTCTAGGAATTTAATTTAAAATATATGCCACAAATTTGATGATTAAGATCAAATAATCACATGTCATGGTTTGCAATCATTTTGTGATAGGACATACTAACATATATGAAATACGTTTCAGAACTGCATCTGATAGTGCAAGTAGCAAGACATATTAAGATCTTGGCCCCTGTTTTGTAGCTCTATTTGATGGTTGTACAGAATACTAATAATTCAATTTTGTTGGTTTGAAGGCAAGGTCTCTAATCCAAAAAGGGGATGTGATTAGCATCATAGACCCTTTCCTGATAGGAAATGTCAAGACTGAGTCCATTTGGAGGATTGCTGAAGTTGCCATCCAATGTGTCGATCAACACGGGTTTTCCAGGCCAAGGATGCAGGAAATAATTCTGGCTATACAGGACGCTATCAAGATTGAGAAAGGAAATGAAGGTAACCAAAAGACCTCTTCTGGTAGTTCAAGGGCACAATCTTCAAGGAAGACTTTGCTCACAAGTTTTCTTGAAATCGAGACCCCCGAATTATCCAAGGATTGCCTAGTTCCATCTGCAAGATAATTTTAGCTCCATCCCACCTGAAGACTCAAAAATCAGTGTATCAAATATCGTTATCAACTTCCCAAGTAGTTTTGCTTCCACCAAAATTGACACACGGCTTTGTTCTTCATCCCATATAAAAACTTGTAAGCTTTTTGCACCCAAAGAATTGAACAAATTAAGGTGACATCCGACAAGTCTTGACTTAACACGCCAGTTGAGACCACCCTTGAGATTATAGAGCAGGCATAATTCATGTCATGATTATCAAAATAATATCACAAGTCATGCGGGTACTGTTCAAATATTCTTCTCGGAATATCATCTGAAAAAATAATCGGAACACATTCTCTTCAACTTTCAGACATCTATCTCTTTAAGAAAAAAAATAAAAACAGCTTGTATGCGTCATAATCATTTATGAACTTAACAGGTGAAGAAAGATGCAGAATGTATGCTTAAATGGTTAGCATTCAAGATTAAACATAAAATAAATAGAAAAGAATGCATGCTCATGGGGAAGGTAAGCATAGTTGCTCAGTGAAAGTATTTAAAACTATTAAAAAAACCTAATAAACTATACCCCTCTTATTTTTAACTTGAGAAAAAGAATCTGATCTTTGTGGTCTATTTTATTTTATTTTGTTCAAAAAAGAAACTTTAAATATATCTATCTAACTTTCTCAGTTGTGACCTAGAGTTTATGGGTTTTAGCCTTTAGGATCATACGGATAGGGTGTTTTAGTGCTTACCTACCCAGGCACAAAAAGAAAGAGAGAGATGAGAAAAGTACCATGAGGTTTTAGAACCCACGCCCTTTAAAGTTGGGAGCTAGCTTTGGGTTTGACAAATGTGTACGGGTCGAATTCATGCATGCGAAGGAAATAAAGAATGTGACAACAACAAAAGATGAAAAAAATAGAGAAGATAAGGCCAAAAAAAGAGGAAAATTTCCCCATCTCGGATGTAGGGTGAGAGTATACTCCACTCACTATGCGCCTAAAAAAAACAAAAACAAAAAGACTCCACTCACTATGCATTGAGGTGGGGTGGTGACTCCGCCCTCAGCCTTCCCCTTGCCTCTTTAGGGAGAGTGGCCCTTACGTGCTCCACCTTGATTCAAGGGCCTTTAAAATTAGAACTAAGAAGGGAGATTAGATCTTCATGTGTTTTTTTTTCTTTTAAAATTCCATCATTTAATTCGAACGATAGATCATCTCTATTAAAATAAGAGAGTTACCATGACTTATCGACTGTTGGTTTTTTTAGACAATACCTTGGGCAGAATACACGTGGTCGATAGGACCATTTTACTACATTTTGTTAACACATTAATCTAGAATAGTATAAGCATTTTCACACAAATACCAAAAGTTTTCAAACTTTTGTGAAAGACAAACATGACCTTAAACTTTCAATAATTAAAAATTCCGATCTTAAAGTCAGGAAGTAAAAAAAAAGTGCATAAATATTACCCGGATTCTCCTATTTCTAAAGAGTTTGTAAAAGAGAAAAAAAGATGTGAACTTCTAAAAGCTTCATTGTAAAGTTTCAGGAAATTGACATTTTGGTCCTTGGGTTTATACCCCTTTGGCAAATGGGTCATTCACTTTCAAATTTCAAATTTTTAGTCCTTGAGTTTTCTTTGTTTGACGAAATAGTCCTTCCGTCAGTCTGTCTTCCATATGCTTAACGGAGCTCTCTGACACGTCAGCAAATTGTGTCGGTCGACTGCTACATAAAACGGTCGATCTTTTCATGTAGCGGTCGACCGCTCACTTTCAACATATATATCTAGTCGACTGTTTCATGTGTTGTTAAATATATGGACGATAGACTGATAGAAGGACCATTTCGCCAAAAGTATGAAACCTAAAGACTTCGTATTTAAAATTTGAAATAGACTAAAATGGAAATCGTAATTTGTCAACTTCTGTCAATTTACCTAAAGTTTCCATCATGACCGATTGACAGTAGGTGGGTGGCCTCTCGGTAGGTGCGATGAGCCGCATGGTGTAGTGGAATCTAGCTCCGTCCCGGCCCTTCACTTGCGTAGTGGGTTTTGACTTGTTAAGTCCAAGCCATGCCGGCATATTTCTTTTCCTTTTAAACGTCTAAGCTATGCAGGCCTTTAAAAAATAAATAAATTGGAAAGCTATGCAGAGTTGGTATTTAGTTGGAATAACCAACCAATTATGATACACCAGCCCAGCCTATGACCCAAGCTCTAGGTTTGGACAGCTAGACTATCCCCATTATGTTTTAAGGTGGAATTTACTGTTTATTATATATTTCCACCTTATTTATATATATATATAGACTCCAAAAAGAAAAGGACAAAGTGTTATATACATCTCCCCTATTTCATTATTTCTTTTGCTTTCTCCAAAACATAAATATTGTTAGAAATACCACAATATGCAAAAGTGGAATAACCATATTAGTTACTGATAAAACACATTAATTAGTAAACTCCAAAATGGATAATTATGATTACGTGGCATTGATTAATTTGCAGAGAACAAATAATAATACTCACTCCTTCAACACGCAAGTAAAATCTACAATAAAATTCATCATAAAAAAAAAGAAAAAAGAAAAAAGGGAAGAGAGAGAGAACAATATAACTTTGGACACATAGGCAATATAAACAATTGTGCATATCATATAGTATTAAAACATAGTTTGACCCTCGTATGGGGGATTATATCGTATCAAATACCTAATTGTCACCTAACCAATAGTTCATTTAGGCACATAAATAATTAGAAGCACCATATTAAAATAACCCAAACATTTATTAATTAATATTATATTCCCATTTAATAATTACTAAAAATTAGCAGTGCAGAACATATGGTATTAATATTCTGCAGCATAACTAATAATACAAGTATATAATAAGAAAAGGATTTATAAAGCAAAGATATGCAAAGAGGCAGTTTGGCTAAATATTAAAAGGAAACCAACTACAAAAGCAAGTTTAATGATGAGAGAATATTAATCTCGAATGCCGGGCATCCCCCACAGAGGCTCGCTCTTCCTTATCCGTCGCTGTCATCACTATCGTATCAGACAAGAAAACGCACTCTCAGACGTATGCTTTCTCTGACCATAAAATACAAGCAAAGCCCAAAGCATCCTCCACAGAGCCAGCCCTTATTCATAAAAGATAAAAGAGAAAGTAGGAAACAGACCTCTCTCTGTCTTTCTTTTGTGTCCGTTTTTTGGTGGGATTAGGTTCCGCGAAAACATATAATAGTTGCAGATTATTTTACATACCCATGAGGTTCTGAGAAAAGAAACAACCGATTACGGAAAAAAGACCGGTGCTTGTTATCAAAACTCGGGAGAATCTTCTGGCACAATATCCCTTGTTCTCTGTGAAGAAACAGAGGAAGAAGAGATGGAGAAGACGAATTACCAGCTTGCAGGGTCTTCTTATCAGGACTCACTTAAAGTCTTGGAGGCTGATATACAGCACGCTAATTCTCTGTGAGTTTTAGTGTTTTTTTTCTTTTTCCTTCTTTAGTTTGTTCGGATTGTAGTTTCTACTTTCTATTATAGCTTCTTATTCTTCTTTTTTTCTGTTGCTGTTTTTGTTTTTCTTGAAGCGGGTACTTTCTGTTTTTGTTTTTTCCTGAAGCGGGTACTTTCTGTTCTTGTATATTGTCGTTGTTTCTTTTCCATCTATAATCTTATATGCTTGGTCTCTGAGCTGTTGAAGATAGGAGTGTGATAAATTAGGTAGGTTGTTTACTAGTTCAGGGGGAGGGGGGGGGGGGGGCGAACCCATTTAGGATTTTGTTTTATGCTTTCCTTTCTACGCTGTATTTGTTCCCCTGTGGCTATTTTATTTTTAATTAGTTCGTTTAATCTGAGATTTTTTGGGAGGTAGAACCAAAGGCTATGTTTGGTTTAAGTCTTAGATATATTTTTGTGTTTGTGTTTTTTTGAAAGTAGAGAAAAAGTTTTGAAAACGTTTTGAAACATAAAACAAACATAGGCAAAGGGTCCACTCCTGATTGAGACTTTTTCATGCCTAGCGTGTGTGATTTCCTTAGCGTAGAGAACTTATGGCAGGGTGATTTGATTGAAATGCAAAGATAGGTGTTGCTTTATTTGATATACTTTTCTCTAAAATTAGGATTCTGGGTTTTTAGGGCTGCTGCAATCCCCATAAACAAGGGCGGTGCACGTGTTCAGATGAAATTGATGTACAATCACTTGGCACCCCTCTTTCTGTTTTTGCTGCAATGGATGGATTGTTCTTGCACGTGTCTGCTCCCCAGATATCTAAATCTCTTTCAAATTCTTGTATACAAGGTTGGTTTCTCTACTCTCAGCCTATTGTAACTGCGTGTTTAACAGAGCTTGCAACTACTGCTTTAGGAAATTTGAGAATGATGGTTTGGGTTTCCGTCTTTTATTATGCAGGTATATGCAGATGGTAGACCAAGAATATCCACGCATGGAAGGAAGGCAACAATTAGGGACTTTTATGGTATGTAATTTACCTACTTATTTTCTTATAAGAAAAAACGAAAATGTCAGAGGATTTTGCGTGTTTGTTCGTTGATTCATGGATTCTGATATAGTTTCAACGAAATCTAAATTGCAGCTGTTATATTACCCTCCCTTCAACGCCTTCATGGTAGCTTGGAGGAGTCAGAAGTTGCTAAAGAAGGGAATCTCGTCATGGAAAGTTCTGGAAAGAAGAGGGTGGAAGGAGATGGAAGACTTGCCAATTTGGATTTGGAAAGAGAAGATGAATGTGGGATTTGCTTGGAGCCTTGCACCAAAATGGTCTTGCCTAACTGCTGTCATGCAATGTGCATCAAATGCTATCGCAATTGGTAACCGCTTTATCCCAATGCTACACATCTCTTTTGCTTCTTGGATAAAAACTACAAGCACTTCTTGTTAAGCAAGAATGGTTGCCGTGTACTCTTATAGACTTATGGTGTTCTTTCCAAATTGCAGGAACACAAAGTCAGAGTCCTGCCCTTTTTGTCGTGGTAACTTAAAGAGAGTTAAATCAGAAGACTTATGGGTTCTTCCTTGTAATGATGACATTGTTGATGCTGAAACGGTTTCTAAGGAAGACCTGTTGCGTTTCTCTCTATATATCAACAGCCTCCCAAAAGATTATCCAGATGCTCTTTTCTTAGTGTATTATGAATACCTGATTTGATTTCAAGTAAATAAAAGAATGATGTACAGTCTACAGACAGAAAATGCCGACCTTCAATTGTGAAAAAAGAGTCTGGTATGGAAATTTTCTGGGATTCTTACACAAAAATAACAAGTTTTGAATTGCTTGTTTTTTAAAATTATGAACATGAGTGTAAGATGCTCTTCGGATCAATTGTAAATTTCTTGTATCTGAAAATTGCTGGTTATTTTAATAATCCAGTTAACTATCAGTAAAATGCACAGCATGATGTGCATTTTTTTTTAGCAAAAACCCTTGTATTCCCCTTCTGGCACAGCCATGACTCCGAGGAGAGAAGTCTAGTTAATACATGTTCAGACTCTGGCTTCTCATATTCCTGCCTAAATTGGCTTCATGATATAATCTCTCCGATCTTATAAAATTTTATGATCTGCATGGTTTGGGCATAGGTTTGGTCTCTGTTTCAGGAAAAAATAATGAGGGACTCATTGTTAAACATAGAAACTTCTTTTATATTTTTTTACAAGGAAAAAGTAGAATAGAAACTTCTTTTTTTGAGAGAGAAGTTTCGGTTTGAAACTTTTTTGTTTGTTCCCTCCGATTATGGTTCGAGTTTCTGGGAAAACCCAGGTTCCCTGACCAGGGCACACAAGTAACAACAGCTTCAGACAGCAGCAACGATGCATGCTCCTTTCCCTCAAATAGGTCAACAAAACTATACAAACTTTGTGCATCGGTGTCACATAGGAATCCCGAAGGATAGGGCATTTCTCATGCCAAAACAGGTTCTTCAGCAGAGCAGCATCAAAATTTCATCTAGATAATAGGAGTTTATTGCATCACAGGACTTTTCTTCCCAATTTGGAACGGAAGGTGACTGAAATAGTAGTAATGCAGAAAAACAAATCTTTCCCGAAGCACATTTATGATTATTAAACGGAATTTGTGGAGAAAAAAGTGTACATTGGAGACACTGATCATTTTCTAACAGGAACATAATGTTCTGCACTCTGAATGCAGCCATTCGGCGCTTAGGCACAAATGTAGCAATGAAAGGCAGCAGGCACCTAAAGTGCATTTCTTCTTCTAATCAGCTAAACCAAAGATGGCTGTTATTGAAACAAATAGCAGTTCACTGAAAAGAAATGACAAACTACCTATAAACAATATTACAATAATAGGGAAACCGCTCTCTGAATGCAGACATTCCGGGCGGCATATGAATGCATCAACCATCCGCATCAGGTTCATTTACTGACTCCTCTCTTCTTCCTAACCAGATCAGAGAACGATGGTTTACAGAAGCCTTGATTGAAGAAGAGATCAGATAGCTGTTGATGCATGGATTCTGTGAAGTGAATCCCATCCCAGCAAATGTACTTGCTTGCGTCCTTTCAGGAGGACGAACCAGTAGCTCCACACAGGCACTGCAGGTCAAAGTTATATTGTCCTTCTCCAGATCCACAACATGCCTTGAAAGGTTCTTCGAACTGGTACTTTTTATAGTTCGCCAGAATTGTTTGGTATGCATTAAAGTAATCAGCATATACGATCGATCATAGCATCCCTGTAAATGTGCCGAAATTCTTCCACCTTTCGCTGCAGATGATTGTTGTGGGCAATTATCCATGAGTCGGCAATCCCTGAACACCCGTATTGATCACGCTGGTCCGTGGGGCAAAATAACAAGTGCACTGGAGAGCACCCTGCGGGTGGTAGCCCTTGAACCACGATATACTTCGCACCCTTGTCCAACACAGCCTGTCAATGAAAACAGCCTTTTTAGTATGAATAACTCTTCTAACATTAACTTCAGCAGAAAATAGAAAGGCCTTAGATATATAGCATTTCGTAGAAAGAGTACTGGAAAGTTATTGGGTTGAAATCATTTGTTGAGATTCTAATGGCTTCGCCTAGCGGAGGAGGGTTAAACTTCAAATAGGAAGTTTCAGAGAACGCCAAAGATTTGAGTCGAGCAATTCCGTCATCTTTATCAAAGCTAAAATCAATTGAAGTCAGTTCTCGGGCTACCATATGCTTACCCTCATAAGTGTACAGACATGTCCAACGGCTTGTTCGGTTAGTAGCAGACTGGGAATGGAGGAGCCATAAAGACGAGCATAATCATTGCCGCCCATCTCACCAATCCAAATGAGTGCGTCTTCCAGCTCTGCCTTGCACGCAGCCTCATCTTTCCCTGAAAGAGACCTATGGAACCAATCTATTTGAGTCTGGAAACTCTCTGGAATTGATTTCCACATTAGGGAGTGACCGATTTTGAATTGGGTGAAGAAGTCAGATGAAAGAGCCGTTGATCCGGCTATTGCGAAGTTCATACCGCCTGAGAAATCCGAGGAAGAATTTTTGTAGGGTTGTAAGTGGGGTAAGGAGAGAGATTCACATAGAAAATCAATGACCAGGCGGCCATTACATTGTCTGTAACCAGATAACGACTTGTCCGTTGAGCCAAAGAACGACTTGGAGAATTGGAATCCCATGAAGGATTTGAATCCACCCATCAACTGAGCATTTCCAGTGTCTGTGAACGAATCTCCAAAAGCAAAAACCTTGGAGAAGCAACCCTTGAAATCGATTTGTGAGCTCCAAGGCGTCTTGCCTTTGCGGTTCTTGTCAAAGTAGCAGATGAAAGACATAAGGATAACAAGAGAACAAAGAATACAATCTGAAGGAAGAGGTATTTAGAATCTGCCATTGTGGTTCAACTGAGGGTCTCGTTCTTCTTGCGAACCAAATGGTGGAGCAAGCGAGGCATTTACACTCGCGGTCTCTCTCTTTAGGGCCGGAGACGTTTGTGAGGCAATGTCTGAACCTCCCTAGTTTTAGGAGCATTGTTTTAGCATTTACTTGGAGATGGTTTGAGTAACTCTTTACGACCCCAAGAACTCTCCTTGGCCATGCAATGGCAACGCAGAACAGCAAATGGGAACCGATCCTCTCTTATAGTGATGATCAGCAACCCCTTAATTTCCCTTTTCTAATGCTATATTCCTATCTGTCTTGAAGTTGAAGGGAGCATGGGGTGGTGAATTCAACCAAAACCCACTCCCAGATATTGTAGAAAGCAAATTCAAATGCAAATATCATTTTAATAAAATTTTGGCGAAATCTTTTTCGATTTTTTTAGAGATTTGTATTATACCCTCATTTAGGTAAAAGGAAAATTATAGTTACAAAAATAAACCACAAAAAATCAAACAGCTAACATAGAAAACAGAAGACAAAGAAAATACCATCCTAAAACATCTAATACATTTTACACCTAACTTCCTTAAGTTTAAATACCTTAGTTAAATATCAGTAGCTTCAAACTTGCTAATAAATATGCCACAAATCTCTTCATCTCCAAAATGTACAAGTGCGATTTCTAACCCAATCAACTACAATATAGGCTCATTTGTTGCAAAAAGCAATATCTTCAATTTCAATTTTAATTTTTTTAAGGAATAAATACAATATAAGTCTCTGTAGTTTACTCCAAAATCAAATAAGTCCTTAAATTTTAAAACGCATCAAAGTAGTACCTAAAGTTTAAAATCATTCACGTTTGAAGGGTACCGGAGGGACTAAAGTCACGATGGATATTAAACTTTAAGGACTAATTTGATGTGTTTTAAAGTTTAAAGACTTATTTGATTTTAGAGTAAATCATTGGTCCGTATTTATCTATTTTTTTAAACATGATTAACCTATCTAAATAGGGAAGAGGTGAATCTCATATGCACATAAGATTTTTAATTTTTCAAATATTATTTTATTATTTCAAAAAAATTGAAAATTGAAAATTGAAAAGAAGAAACAAAAATTAGAACATGAACTTTTCGGCCTTAAAGATTATTATAGTAGACTTTATACCCCTGTTACTCTGTATTTATGTAATTCTCATTGTGTGAAATGAAATCCACTATTGTCTAGATTTTTTTTTATCACCATCAATTCTGCATTCTGAATATATATATATATATATATATATATATATAGATATAATAATTCGACCCAAAGGGAAAAAAAATAAATTGGAAGACCATGAAACTACGGCTGTGTTTGCATGGTAAAATTTTACCCCTCTTAAAATTTTAACATAATAAAATATTACAATATAATATCTCTCTCCCCCATCAAATCATTACTTTTCACTACAAAAAATATAAAAAATTACCTATCTCTTCACTTCTTCACTAAAATCAATAACTAAAATTTTAACAACACTAAAATTTTACAAAACAAACCCACCCACGTATCGTATCTCTGTAACATGGGGAAAGGGGACGTTTTTCACCCTTTGCCTCAACGGTGTCAGTTGTGGTGTTACACAGTTTGGGCAAACAACTGTCGCACGTACAAAACAGTAACGCTTCACCCGCTGCCAGAAAAAGAACGAAAACGGCAAGTCGGGGGGGAAAACTTCGTTCCGACTAATTTCCTACTCAAACTCTTGAAAGTCGGATTCAAATCGAAGCCAATCGGAAGCTCTCCGATCACCGTTACTTGTTTTATTCGGTGCCAGTTTCATTCACAGATCAAATCCGTTAATCACATATACTACCCTCAGCTTTCAATATCCATTTTTTCTAGGGTTTTTGTTTTTCGAGATTCATAGCTTTTGCATTGAATTCAGGTTCGGCATCGGACGCCCACGTGGGTCGTGGCTTTTTGGATCTGGGTTTGGTTGAGCAGGACTCAATTCGATTATGTCCGATTGAAAAATGTCTGATAATCAGAACTCGGAGCAGGTACTGGAAGGTCCTGGGACTGTGGTTGACAAACATGAGGATTGGTTTCCAGAAGCCAAATCGGATCCTGCCGTAGCACTAGATTCGGAACAAAGTCATGCCAGCCTAGCCGAGGACTCAAATGGGCATGCAGCAGAACCCGAAGTTCCGCTTGAGCGCGGCGATTCCAGTGACGTGGTTGAACCGGCTAACCAGGTAACTCAAGTTTGCAAAATTAGTATAAAGATGGAGGTTTTAGTCTCATTTATGCTTAGGGAGACCAATTGCAGGCATCGGTATCGTCGCCGATCAATCGTGTCGGAAGCGATATTGGGGATGCAGGGAAAGAGGATATGTTTGTTGACTGTCCGGACGAGTTAGCTACTGCTAATGCTGATAATAAGATAGCAGTAGTGACAACGGGAATTGAAGAGAGTTCAGAGGAGAAGAATGGTGCGGATGAGAATGGAGGTCTAGAAATGAAAAATGGGACGCGGGTTGGTTATGTGGTGGATGATGAGCTGGATCACCTCCGAGCTGAGCTGGAGAAGACGTTGAGCGAGAAAGAAGGCATTGCTCGTGAATACCAGGTAAAAAAAAATCTTGTTTAGTAGTAGTAGAAGAAAGATTTCTTTCTTTTGATAGACTCAATGGTTAGTTTTGGTTTTGGTGTTTGATTGGGCCTGTCGATGATGCAGGAAGAAAGACAGGCTATTGCTAAAGATGTAGCTGAGCTCCATCACCACCTTAAGGCTCTGGCAAATAAGCAGCCGATGTTGGTCCTTGAGAAAGATAATCTGGTGGGTGATACCCCTTTGCTTGAAATGGTGAAGGACTGCTCACAGTTTCTGAAAACCGCCTCGGAAGAAAGGCTATATACTGAGACGACGGTGAGAGAGCTTCATGCCCTACTTTATGCAAAGGACAAAGAGATTGAAGATCTTAATGCCAGGGTTACTGAGATTTCAGTATCAAATGATGTTGTCGGATCTTATTGGAGCTCATTTCAGAACGAAAAGGACCGGCAGGTAGAGGATGTGGCAAACAGGATGTTAACTTCTCTAGCCTTGGTGGGTTATAAAGAAAAGCCCTTGGATGATTCTGGTTTAGGAAAGATAATTCTGCTTGAGCAGGGCACCTCTTTATTGATTGAGAAGTTTAACCAGGTTCTTTCTGAAATAGATCAACTAAGGCAATGTTTGTCTGGT
This sequence comes from Myrica gale, assembly GCA_963930655.1. Taxonomy (NCBI): domain Eukaryota; kingdom Viridiplantae; phylum Streptophyta; class Magnoliopsida; order Fagales; family Myricaceae; genus Myrica; species Myrica gale. Next base: position 4,931,271 of record OZ005606.1, on the reverse strand, counting down.
GCTGGGGCTGATCGTAGGTTGCAAGAGGAGTATGAGAATATTTGTGTTACTGCCCGTGATCAGTTGCTTGAGCTAAAAAGCAAGGAAGTAAATTTGGTGGAAAAAGTACAACATCTGGAAGATGAAAATAGGAAATTCATGGTACAACTTCAGAAAGATAAGGAAATGGCTGAGATGGTGAGTGCAGAACTTGCAAAAACAAAAATGGAACTTGAGCAGGAGAAGGTTAGGTGTGCTAATACAAAAGAGAAGCTTACTATGGCTGTGACGAAGGGAAAGGCCTTGGTACAACAGAGGGACTCCTTGAAGCAGTCTCTGGCTGAGAAAACAAGTGAGCTTGAGAAATGTTTACTTGAATTGGAAGAGAAGTTGAGTGCATTGGAGGCTGCTGAACTAAGTAAGGAGGAGTTGGTCAAAAGTGATAATTTGGTCGCATCTTTGCAGGAAACTCTGTTGCAAAGGAATGCCATTCTCGAGAAAGTGGAAGGAATTTTGTCAGAGAATGCTGTACCTGAGGAAATTGATTCAATGGATATTATAGAGAGATTTAGATGGCTTGTGGATGACAGAAATCTTCTGAAAGATGTTTCAATGGAATTCCAAAACTTGAAAGATGCTTTTTTCTCTATTGATCTACCCGAAACGGTTTCCTCATCCAACTTGGAAGCTCGATTCAGTTACCTTAGGGAATCATTTTACCAGGCCAAGAATGAAAAAAATACTATGCAGCAGGAAATTGCTATAACCAGGGAGGCTGCTCATAATGAGATTGACCGCTTAAGTGCCTCCCTTTCCACAGCCTTGCAGGAAAAGGATTATCTTCAAACAGAGTTGGCTGATCTGATGTGCAAATGGGAAGAGACTGTTGAAAGAGAACGTCTAGTTTCTTTAGAGAAGGAACGCTTAAGCGCTTCACTTTTGACAGAATTACAGGAAAAAGATGATATTCAGACTGAGTTGGCTGATCTTATGAGCAAATACGAAGAGATTGTTGAAAAAGAGCAGCGAGTTTCATTGGATAGAGATCAGACAATCAAAATGTTGTTGGAGATTTCTGGAACTGAAATGGAAAATGAAGAAGCAGTCTATCAGTCCTCTGACAATTCTGTGCTAATTCACAGATGCTTTGAGAAGATAAAAGAGCAGAGCAGTGCTTCTTCAGATTCTTACCATGTTAATGCAAAAGTGTTTGAAACAATTCAATGTCTCTTGTATGTAAGGGATCAAGAGCTGATGCTGTTTGAGAAATTACTCGAAGAAGAGATGATGGTGAGATTAGAGGTTGATAAGCTGTCATGTGAGTTGAAGTCAATATCTGAAGAACTTGTAGCTTTGAAAGAGGAAAAGGGCTCTCTACTGAAGGATCTTGAAAGATCAGAAGAGAAGTCTGCTCTGCTGAGGGAGAGGTTATCCATGGCGGTTAAAAAAGGCAAGGGACTGGTTCAAGATCGGGAGAACTTGAAAAATCTTCTGGATGAAAAGAACTCAGAAATCGAGAAGTTGAAGCTCGAGTTACAGCAGCAAGAATCTGCAGTTGCTGACTGCAGAGACCAGATCAAGGCATTGTCGATTGATGTGGAGTGCATCCCAAAGTTGGAGGCTGATCTTGTTGCTATGAAAGATCAACGAGATCAACTTGAGCAATTATTAGTGGAGAGAACTAAGTTGTTGCAGAGACTAGTTGAATCTATCGATGGCATTGTTCTTCCTGTTGAATCAGTTTTTGAAGACCCCATAGGAAAGGTGAACTTGCTTGCTGGGTACGTTAATGAATGTCTGGATGCTAGGACACATGCAGAGCAAGAGCTGAGGAAGGTAGAAGAGGATGCTAGCACCCTGGCTAGTAAGTTAGAAGAAGCCAAAGGAAATGTGAAATCTCTGGAAGATGCATTGGCAGTTTTAGAGAACAATGTTTCTCGACTAGCTGAAGAAAAGAGGGAAATAGAAGTTGGTAAGACAAATGTTGAACAAGAGTTGCAGAAAGCAATAGAAGAAGCTTGTTCCCATACTACGAAATTTGTGGAGGCTTGTGCAACTAGGAAGTCACTTGAAGAGGCTTTGTCACTGGCAGAAAATAAAATTTCTGTGTTTTTAAAAGAAAAAGAAGATGCTCGAGTAAGTAGAGATGCTGTAGAGATGGAGCTAGATAAAGTAAAAGGGGAAGTTGCTATCCAGACCAGCAAACTAACAGAGGCCTACGAAACTATAAAGTCTCTTGAAGATTCACTATCTCAGGTAGAAACCAATGTTACTTTGCTGACTGAGCAAAACAATTATGCACAAGTGGACAGAACAAATTTAGAGAATGAGGTAAAGAAGCTGCAAGAGGAAGCTGGGTCCCAGGCTAACAAGCTGGTGGATGCATGTGCTACTATAAAATCAATGGAAGATGCGTTGTTGAAGGCAGAGAATGATATTTTGGTGCTTGAAAGTGAAAAGAAAAATGCTGAAGAGAAGGTCTCGTCGCTCAATTCTAAGTTGGATGCAGCCCTGGAAGAGTTGGATGGAACCAGTGGCAGCTTAAAGAGCAGATCTGTAGAGCTCGCTACACATTTCAATGATCTTCAAGGGATCTTGAAAGATGAGACTCTGCTTTCCAAAATGAAAGAATGTTTCGAGAAGAAATTTGAGGGGTTGAAAAATATGGACCTCTTACTTAAAAACATAAGGGATCGTTTTGTAGACATGGACTTAGAAGAGCTGAAAAGTCACCATGTCATGGAGGTAAAATATCACTCGCAAACACACTCAAATTTTGTGTGGATCTCATAATTTATCTGGTTGAATTTCACATTTTTTTCTTTAATCGATAACTTATCTTGTGGATCTCAAATATTCGTTGGATTTGGAACTCACTACCTCCATCTCATTCTTAACGAGTGCAATGATTTTGATGTGCAAATCAGCAGTGATCTTTAAATTAGAGTTATTAGCCTTGGTAAATCATGCTCAGTCGTAATTAGGACTTTCTACGGTAGAAGAGTATATCAGTGGTTTGAAATATGCACTCACAAGAAGATCACCTTTATGTTTTTGAGAACAGATGACAGTTTCACAGTTTTTGGGTCTTCATTTGTTCTTGTAGATCACTCTTGTATTCTGGTTTGCTCCCTTTTCCTTAGAACCAAAAAAGAATTTAAAGCTTTTCTGATCCTCCTAGCTAATGTTTTCCAGCTTTCTCTAATTTACTTGTTTCATTTATTCCAGGATAATTCACTTGGTACAAAACCTTTCTCTGATAGCATCTACAGCATTGCTGATGTTGGAATAGATAAGGGCTGGGTAAATGCAGCAGATGGTGAGGACATTTCTTCAATTTTTAGAAAGAGTATGGAAGGGTTCCAGTCAAGAGACATAATTCTTGCGGATAAGTTGGAAGGTTTCTCATTGGTTGTAGATGAGTTTATTGCATCTTTATTGAGAAAATCAAAGGCAACAGAGGATGGGGTAATAGTTCTATTTGAGCACATTGAATCTTTGAAACAGAAAACAAGGAATCTGGAAATATCTAAACAGGAACAGGAGGCTACTATAAGCATGTTAAGAAATGATGTTACGACTTTATTGTCTGTTTGTAATGATGCTACCAGAGAACTGCATTTTGACGTGAAGAATAACCTGCTGGAACTCAGCCATGTTCCTGAGCTTGAGAGATTGGACCATAGTTTGTTCCTGGAAATGAGAGAGAGTGAGGGAGATGCCACGCTAGCACAGCAGCAAAGGCTTGATGGCGGCAAACATGTTGAAGCTGCAGACAAATTGCTTTTTGTTACTAGAAAAGTTCAAGCTCTGATTAAACAGTTTGAAAGCTCAAATAATATGGCGGCTGCTACAATTGAAGAATTGCTGGATAAATTGAAAGAAAGCAGAAAAGATTTTGAAAAAGCTGTAGAAGAGAGGGATCAAAACCAAAATAGGGTTTCCAAACTGGAGACTGATGTAGAAGCATTACAAAATTCATGCAGCCAAATGAGGCATAAACTAATGGATTACCAAAAAAAAGAGGGAGAGTTAAACAAAAGAGAGGAAGAAGTTTCCTCTTTATACAATTCTTTATTAGTGAAAGAACAAGGTAAACATCTTTAACGGGGGATCCTGCTAGGGAAACTAATTTTGTTTTGTCATTAGTTTCTGTCAAGTTTTTTCTGACTTTTTTGTTAATAATTGTTGTTTCAGAGGCAGAAGACTCCCTCCTGTCAGCATCCCAAGTGATAACACTATTTGACAAAGTTAGAGATATTGATATCCCAATTGCAGTCTCAAAACTAGAAGAAGTGGAGCCACATAATTCATCACATATAAAAAAGCTCTTTTACATTATTGATAGTGTTCCTGCATTGCAGCAACAAGTAAACTTATTATCTCAGGATAAAGATGAGCTAGAGTCAACCCTTACAACCCAGGTTCTTGAAATTGAGTATCTGAAGAGGGAAGTTGAAAACCACAGTCAAGACAAACAAGACACTGAAAAATTGAAGAAGGACCTGTCTGAGCTCACATTGGGATTGCAGAAAATTATAAGTACGTTTAGGAGTAGTGATTTAGTAGACCAAAAATTTACTGGAGTGAAGGGCCTTCTGTCAGTACTGGAAAAGCAGGTCATATCCACGCTTTTGGAATCTGAAAATTCAAAATCAAAAGTTCAGGAGCTTGGCATAGAGTTGCTGGCAAGACAAAAGGCTGTAGATGAGTTGTCTATCAGAGTTAAGTTACTTGAAGATTCAATCCAAGGTAGTAGTTCTCAGCCTGAGATTGTTCAGGAAAGAAACATCTTTGAAGAACCACCATTGCCTACCGGATCAGAGATATCTGAAATTGAAGATGCGGTGAGTCTCTTATATGAATTTTCCTTGTAATTTTTTTTCTTCAATGCATGCTGTTTTTGTTTCTTGTGAGGAAGGTCTGTACCATATAAACTTCCACTAAGAGAAATTCATCTTACTTTGTTGGTTTCGCTCTTCTCCTAGACATTCCAATTAGACAATTTATTCCCGCTCTATTTTCTAAAGTGCATCTCAAAACTCAAGCCAGAGGCTAAATAAAGAAAAACACGTAGAACAGGCAAAGGATTTTGCATACATCAGCGATGTTGTATGTATCCTATCCTTGTGGTTTTGCGTCACTCAAAATATTTAAGAAATCTTTCTTATGTTAAATCCGATGAATATAACGTATATAGATAGGGGTGCCTAAATTATTTCTTATGATGGTTATGCAGGGCTCACTTGGACAGAATACAACATCCCTTGTTCCCCCAGCTGTCCAGGTGCGAACTCTGAGAAAAGGCTCAACTGACCACCTCTCAATCAACGTTGATGGGGAATCTGAACGTTTGATCAGCAGTCAGGGAACTGATGAAGACAAAGGTCTGCCTCGTTCATTATCTTATCCGATAGGAAAGTTTAAACGGCTCGGAAAACTTATGTCTTTTTGTTCTTCCCAGGTCATATATTCAAGGCTCTAAACACATCAGGTCTTATTCCGAAACAAGGGAAGTTGATAGCAGACCGAGTTGATGGAATTTGGTAATAAGCTATATCTCTCTGCTTAAGTCTGTTATTCAGAAAAGGGGGTGGGGGTCAAAATAAGGAAATTGAAACCCTTCTGCTGTCCTGGATGTTTAGTTACTTTTTCATAAAATCCATGTGTTACGTCTCCAGAAAGAAATGGAAGATGAACCCTAACTATTGCTAAAAGATTCAATAGTTGATCCATTTGGTAGCAGCACAACAAATGCTACATCACTCTTTTTCTTTCATTGAAACGAATTCAGTTAGATGAGAAAGATATACCAGTTTTTGAAAAAAAAAAAGAAAATATAGTAGTAGCAGTTGCATCTAGATCAGGACCTGACAACAATTTTTTTCCCCCTTTTTATAAGCAATGTCAAGATTCATTAATAGGATAGCCTCAAGGTGGAAACCTTTGGGTTATCAGATGACAGAAGTTCAACAGGGAGCTGACACTAAGTTGTTTTTGCTAATCTATGCATGCAGGGTCTCCGGTAGTCGAGTTTTGATGGGTCAGCCCCGAGCAAGGCTAGGCCTTGTAGCTTATTCCCTCCTCTTGCACATATGGCTTTTGGCGACCATTTTGTAATAAGTCTGTGTTTGTCTATCCGCTGGACCACTCCTCTGCATCTGCAAATTGTATCATAGGATAGTCATTTTTCCCCCCATTCTTTATAACCGTGGTTGGCTTACCTATATACATGGTTTCACTACCATAATGATTCTCTGCGATCATTTTTTACGGTTCAGGGAATCTAAAGTCTTTCAGCTTGTAGAGAATGTGCTACATCAGTTGCTTGTTTTTGTCTCTCTGGATTATGGACAAATGGGGTGAAGTACCGTAGATGGAGATGGAATCTAAGTGGTAACACAGCATTTATTGTAATTTTTCCTTTCCATAATTAGTTATATTGGGTTAGTGGGATACTGGTATTTTGGTTTCCTTTCCACTTTCCTTTTCTTTTTCCGGGGAAAATGATATCCTGAAACAACGAGTTTTGCACTTAAAATGATGCAATTGGATAAAGAAAACGCTGTTCAAAAATTATATCCTCTCCAGCTAATATTTGATAATATTAACCATACAGATTAAATAACCATTTAAATTAGTTTACATTTTCTGCTACACTATCAAGCTAACAGTAGCTTGAGTGACATGAGTTGAAATCACTTGTGAAAGTAAAGCTTCATCTTGGACTTGGTGGAAAATCAAGGCATGCTTGCAAGCCACTAGACCCATCAATACTTCTATGATCATGTTCAGGAAATGTTGTTAAATTGGTTGATTCCTCCCCTTTTTGCTTTAGAAAAAAAAAACTGAATCCTCAGGATTCAATCTCGTCCATTCATTCCAAATGCCAATATTGTATGTTTGTATCTCGGCCTTTATGGCTATTTGTGTTTGGGTTCCGACCCTTGTGGTCTGTTTGGGTCTTCGACACTTGTTGTCTGTTTGATTCTCAGATTCTTGGATCCGAATTATTTTGGGGCTTCAATTCCCCTTCTTCGAGGGTTTTTGTCCCTTTGCTAAACTTGTAGGGTCTTCGGGTATGATTAGGTTTTTTACTGATCCTCTGAGGTTTTTTCTATTTTCTACCGGTTGTAATGTTCTCGAATTTTAATTTATGTTTTAAGTTTTGCTTAGGAAAAAAAAATGTACGTTGACCCAAAAATTTCCAAAATTATCCTCCAAATATTTGGGACCGTTTGTCTTTCCGGTTTCACGTCCCGAAAAAAACACGAAAAGACCGCCGCACTCTTTGTAATTGAATCATCAAAGAACCAGGTTCGGTCTCTCTAATTTTCCACTTTTCCAGTTGCTTATTCTTCGTCTCTCTTTGTAATTGAAGAACTAAGTGGACTGTCGGATGATATCAGAAATCCACGTGCACCCGGTCGGAATTCGAATCTCTTATCTACGATGGGTTTGCTCACTATGGACTATTGGTGGACCAGAACAAACCCTGTCTCTGCAGCCCTCCTACTTGCAGAAATTCTACCTTCATTGGTAGGTGAAGTCAAACCCCTTGATTATTTTATCTTCCTTAATTGAGTCTTCTTTTAGTTATTGTGTTCCACACACTAACACGTTGGACATATGTGGATTTTCTTTGAACGAAGAAACAGTTATCCGTAGGATGCTCTGTATTGTTCCAGAAATTGCAGCATTTTCATTCTTGTGTTATGCGAACCAGAAATTGCTCAGTATTGTACTAGACATACTCATAACAGAGAAGCTATACCTTTTAGTCCTGCAATATCTTATTTTCTGCTGACGATGTATGATTGTTGAGAGGTGATTAAACTTTGATCAGGCGGGAAGTTCATTGAACTCTACAAGGCGCAAAAGATTTTACCCGCTAAACTATGCAGAGTAAGATTCTCAATATGGAATGTGAGGTCTAAATCTTAGAACAATTTTGGAATTTCTATTTTTTATCGTTTAAGGCCAATGCACTTTTTTGCAGAGTTATAGAGTAAACACAAGGGCTTTTGCAAGTCGGAAGTCAATAAAGAAACTGAAAGGAGATAGACAACCTCTTAAAACTGTAGCAGATAGTCCTCCCACAAATGTTCAAGAAGACAATATGGTTCACTCTATTGAAAATTCAGCTGCACAGAATTTTTCTATAATCCCTTCCAGGGGTGCCGTGCTTCAGGCATGCACCGTTACTTCGGGATTAATAGCAGCTTTGGGTATCATAATTAGAAAGGTAGGCTCACAATCATGCAAAACTACCTAGTCATACTCACATCCCTCATTATAGTTCTTAGTTGTGATGAGTGAATTAACTGGATTTACCCCCCCCCCCCCCACCTTTTTTACTTCAAATAAACTATATAAAAGTAAACATCAAAATTGTAGCCCATCTTGGAAGTTGAAGCGGAACAGAATCTTTAATGTTTGATGATCTAAAACATTCTATTGGGTAGCTCTCAGTTTTCTTTGTCTTCTTGGATGTGACTCACAATGCATCATTCTATCTGGTTATCCTGTATTATTAATATACCATTATGCTTTGAACAGCAATCAGCATCCAGATGATTTTTTCTTTTTCGATTGATTATCAGCTATCTTATGTTTGTACCAGACACCAAGGTCAGTCATACAAAATTGGATATGAGTTAACGATTGGTTACTTAGGCCCAAGTTCTAGGTGTTAGGCAGGACTTATCCCTTTGAAACAAACGAATGGTTGCGATTTCAATATAGCAAGAGTAAATCATTTATGAGCAAATGATGCTTACCTTGGTCAATCATCTGTATCTTGAATGTCTTACCCTAATTGCAACTTGCAGGTATCTCACGTTGCATCAGTGGAAGGATTGCTGATCCTTGATTGCACTGCAGAAGTATCATGTATAAAATCTCTGTTTACTTTGTATTGCAAGTTTGTAATTCCTTTGCAATAGATCTACTTTTGGAAGGTGCAACATGCTGCTTCTTTTGCAGACTGTGCGGAGAAAATTTTAATTTGAAAATGCCAAATTCAAAAAATAAGGAGATAAGATTATGGTAGTCATCTAATATGCAGAGTTTTCCTCAAACATCATTACCATCTCTGACATTGTGAATTTTAATATTTAGAAAAAAAAATTCAGTTTGGGCCAATAAAGCAAGGTGATATGTCACCTTAAGATCTATGGACGTGTGCTACTTAGATGACATGAGCTAGGAGGCAGGCAGCTCATATTTTGACATTGGAGAAGGATCATAAAGGCAGCTCATTGCCTTCATTTAACAGAGTAACAACTTTATGCCCATTGTTGTTGAGTGTTGGTCTTCACTACAAATGGCTAAGTCCGAGATCTGACTTCCTGATCTTAACCTGAAGTATTGATACCTAGGACAAGAATATCAGGCACCAATAGCCGTGCTTAGGCCCCAATATTGCTTTTGCAGTAGAAGTTGGTTGGAATGGGGCGGTTTAGGTTCCAATATTCAGGAAATATGAATAAACAAGTTTGTGGGCTTCCTTGTGTAAAGCTAAGTACTTGCGTTAGTGTGATTTTTTGGGAGCTTCTTCACCCCGTGTGGCGACCTGGGCTTGGAAGGGGCTGATTAACATCATTCCCCAGTTCAAATGGGGTGCTTGTAAGCAGATTCGAGATGGGTCTAGTACCATGATTTGGTGTGACCCGTGGGTGGTGGGACTGCCAAATTTCATACCTCGCCCTCGCCTTGAGATTCTGGATGAATGGAAGGGAGATAGAGTGAGCTCTCTCATTTCTTCTTCTACGCGTCAATGGGATCGAGCTCTATTGTATCAGCGTTTTGATGATGAGTCTGTCAGCAAAATATTGGCTATGCATCCCTCTGTTGTAGGGCGGCCTGACAGGTGAATCTGGACCTTGGAGACATCGGATTCGTATTCCACTAAAGCTATGTATCGTGAGCTGACCCCCGCTTATGACCCTGCCTCTTCCCCGTGCCTCTTATCTGCTGGAAGAAACTGTGGAGTCTTAAGGTTCATGCGAGGTTGTGCCTACTCCTCTGGAAATTGGCTTGGAATTTGCTTCCCACTCAGGCTCGCATTGAGTCGGCTATCTTTCAGCAAGTGACGGAAGGTGCTTCGTGCTTCCTCTGTACTGATGGAGTTGATTTTGCCTCTCATTTGTTTCTTTCGTGCCCTGTGAGTTGTATTCTCTGGCGAGAATCCCCTTGGCAGCTATCTCTAAATCTCCATGTTGCTGATTCGCTCTTAGATTGGATTTCCATTATTTTAGAGCCATCCATACTTGGCATTCCTCGTGGAGATATGCACCATTTCCAACTGTTTGTTCTGAATGCTATTGATGTGGTTTGGTTTCAGCGGAATCGAATTAGCCATGGGGAAGTGGGCCTAAATATTTCTCAGCTTGTTGCTAAGGTGAAGAGTATTAGCCAGCAGCATGTGGAAGCTTGGATCAACTCTTCCTCTTCAGCCCCTGCTGTTTGGCAGCCTCCTTCTCTGGGGGTTATTAAACTGAATGTGGATGTTGCGGTTCATGATTCTTTTTCCTTGGTTGCTTGTGTATGTCGTGATCACTTGGGAAGCATCCTCTATGCTGAGACTCGTATTCTCCCTTCGGTTGATCCTTCCATTGGAGAAGCCGAAGCTCTGTGGCTGGGTGTTGAGTTGGCAGAGAGACAAGGCTGGGATTTGGTGGTGTTTGAGGGTGATTCCACGATTGTAATGGATGCTGTGTCCAAGCCGGATGTTGTCTGTCCTTGGGCTATTGACTCGGTCATTTCTAAAGTCAAGAGCCGCTTGGTGTTGTTTCAGGGGTACTTGTGCTGTTATACCTTTAGGTGTGCGGACTCTCTTGCACACAATCTTGCCCGATGAGCCACTTCCTCCTTTTGGGAGGGATGCATTCCCGAGTTGTTTGGGCTTCACTGTCGTTATCCTTGGGTTTATGAGGGCTTTGACCCTCCCTAGCTGTTTTCCTCTTTGTTTTTAGTGTTGTGTTGTATGATTCTGTAAAGATAGAGACAGCATAGACAGAAGAAAAGGACAAAGGATGTATATAGCTGACTGATAGTCTTGTCAAGGGTATATCAGGTGCAGCTACAATTTTCCGTGGAAGGGAGCTTCTTTTTGGACTTTATTTCTGCTTTATACTGATTCATCATCCTCTCTCTAATGGGACAGTTGGTTTACTGACACCAAATGCAAATTTAAGTCAGTGGCTTCATTTTTGTAAAATTCTGGAGAGTGCAGCTGTCATTTTTCATGGTTCCGAAAACAAATTTTAGGATTTGATTGTGGAAAGAAATGGTTCTGAATAGTAAATGTGCTCTTTTTTTAACTCTTCAAACAGGACAGGATATCTACTGAATGTAGATCACCAAGTTGCTTTGGTGTTCCTTATAAATAAATTGTGTGAACAATTACATTGCTTTGGTGTTCCACTTCTATACATTCTTTTTGCCACTTATGGTGCAGACTGAATTGCACATTTCATGACTTTAAAGAGTGTCATGTTTTCCTCTTGTACTGTTGGTTTCGAAATGTGGCATCTTGAGTTGATTACAGGATTGGTTGTAATAATATCGTCTTGCCGATACTTACTGCTGAAAACATGGCCAGATTTTGCAGTCTCTAGTGACGCAGCCAATCGGCAGGTAGCTTTACTGACTTTCTTCTGTGTCTCCCGAGGGACTTGTACAAGATTCACATATGCATACACTATTTATGTGTTACAACATTGTTAGGCTCATTACCCCACCCTAACCCCAACCAAAAGAAAAAGACACCACCCTTGTTGAGATGATCTTGTAAGTCATACCTTGTTTACATCCACACATGGGGACGGAGGGGTACATTTTTGTACTGATCCTTGGCTGATTTTTTGAATTCCAACAAGGTCTTACTTCTAATGCAGGTCCTTTCTTCACTTCAGCTTTCGGATTACATCATCGTTGCATTTCTGCCTGGTATCAGTGAGGTAATGAGCAAAGAGAACCATTTTCCAATTTGTGCGTGACTCTTTTCTTTTTTAATTACATTTCTATCCAGATTGTACAGTTGCATGTCTTGATTGTCTAGGAACTGCTTTTTCACGGTGCACTACTACCACTTTTTGGATTGGATTGGAAGAGTGTCTGGCTAGTTGCTGCCCTTTTTGGCGTTCTTCACTTGGGCAATGGCCTAAAGTACTCCTTTGCAGTCTGTTACTCATTTTCTCGACTTCATTAAGATTTCATTTTCCTTATGAAAATCAAGTTGCATAGAAGATGATTATACCTTGTGTCTGACTCCATTTACTACCTATTAGCATAAATGGAACAAGGAAAGGCCATGAAAGAACTGAGTCCCTAACAGGCATAGCTAAAGAAACCAATTGCGTTGGCTCTGGGGTTTATCTAAACTGGCAGAAGCCGTATCCTCCTCATTTGATACATTTTTTTTTTCTAAGCAAAAATTAACAGTCCCAGTCAAAATACAAACTTATGGTGGCTTAAACTGCCAATCACATAGTAGAATAACAGGGGGATTATCAGTTACAGCTATATTTCCTAAACGTCGAGTCTGCCCCCCCCCCCCCCCCCCCCCCCACTTAGCAATCTTATGGGCAAGGCAATTCTGTTTCCTGGGTACCCAAATCCGCTTCCAATCTGGGTGCAAATACAAAATGTCATGGCAAGAATTAGAGTCTGCTACAATATAGCCCTCTAAATCCTTGCCAATTTTGATTGATATCTGAGCACGCATTCAAAGAGTCACCTTCAATAGAAACTGACAGCCATTGGGCCCTCATTTGATACTTGCTAATACCCTTTTGTTGCATCCTCTATTGTTCAGCTCATGCTCCGTTGTGACGAGTGAAAAGAGAAAAAAGTTCCCGAGTGTTTCATTAGATACCTTTTTGCTCAACCTGTTCAAGGAGCTTCGATTCCAACCGGTCCTGATTTCTTTGCTTTATGTTTCAGGGCATGTTTTGTTGGTCTCGTGTATGGATATGCCACAATTATTTCTTCTAGCATCATCGTGCCTGTGGCTTCTCACGCAGCAAACAATCTGGTCGGTGGCATTTTGTGGCGATACACATCGAATTCATCGCAGAAGTCTTGAGACAATTTACCATCGGCCCAAATAGGCGTAGGATTTTCAGTGAACTGTGTGTAATTTGACATGTTCTCCAGAGCCTGTAGGCGGAGGATCCTTGCCCAAATAGGTTGTAAATATGAGGTACTCACGATGTCATGTACCCCCAACCCAGTGCACTACTCCTGTACAGCCGCCTCTACCTTTCTACTCCGCCATTCAGTTTCATTTTCAGCTGATTTTCAGGCCCTTTAGAATCTCGAACTTCAGTAAATTAATTAAATTCTAGAATTATTACAATAAAAGAAAAAAACTTATGAACAACGGATTTGTAAACATGGATATGCTCATTTTCACATTTTTTTTCAGGATTCTAAGTATATTCACAAATCTACCACCAAACATATTCAGAATTCAAACACAAATATCAATACATTTTACACAATTTTCAACAATTTTTTAATTTTTTATTCAACATAAATTTTATCTTTCTATATTTTTTCACGTATCTCCAATACTTTTTTATTAAATAATTATATCAAATCATTTCTCTCTCCACTTTACACAAACACCAATAAAACACTATTCAACATAAAAATTCACAACTTCTCTAAAATCTTACATTTTTACTCAAAACGAACATAATCATAACCCAAGAGAAAACAAAGAAAGAAGCCCAATTATTATTTACAAATACTTTTCATAACCAAATTGTCCAAACTTATAAAAGCTTATGACTTAAAAGAAAAAGCAGCTCAGGAGTTGTTCGTTTGGAAGAAATTTGTAGGATTCTGATAAAATTGTGAATATTTATTTAATATTAAAGTTGTATTGACATGCGTGCAGAAGTTGTTAAAAGTTATTGATGTTTATAAAAAAATATAATAAAGTGTTGTATTAGAATATGTATGTTTTGTGATGTTTGGATAATAAATATAAAAATAGGATGCAAATCCTAAAAAAATGATCACCGAATATGCCCTTAATCTCTGCCAATTTCCTCGAGTAATAATTTGTGTGTATTATATGATAAATATGTAATAATATTCAACAGTGCAAATGAGTGGTGGCGATTACTTGGTCAGATGCCACGAGGAGATCATCAAAACTGATCATGAAACTCTGCGTCCGATGGGGTCCTGAAAACTCATTGTCTAATACAAACCACGTCAGCAGTTTGAGGGACTATAATTAAAGTCCTTAATTTTGCAAACCGAAGACCCGTTTCAGTCAAACACCACGTGGAAATGGACTCGGGTACCGAGGACTCTTTGCTCTCCCTCCCCACAAGCATCGATACCATTTGCAGAGTATTAAGACAGCCGATTGCGTTAATCCTTAGATTATCAAATGTTAATTCAGAACACCTGAAAGATCTTAAAAATGGCGAGCTGCGCAGTGGAAGGAGGCTGCGTCACCGACTACTTAGCCATTGTCATCTCCATCCTCTCCATGATCTTGTACGTTTTATACTGCTTTTTCTTTTGAATATATACCTTTTTTTACACCTTATTAGGTGTGGAAGTCTGAAACTCGCGTGTGGTGTGTCTGTTTGATTATATGTCTCAGTGAATCCCAGTAAAGGCTAAAGATTGGAAATTTTAGGGGCCTCGTCTCTGAAGTGACCTTGTTATTTTGGATCCATTAGTTGTATCGTTGTTTTGTTGTTGCAGGCTTCTCTCACGGCTAATTTTGCCCTTTCTGGTTCACGAGGTTCCTCGCACTAAAAACAGCGGCTTCTGGATTCCAGTAATTCAAGTTTTTGCCAGCTTCAACCTGCTGTTGTCCATTGCGGTACACTGGATTTTTTTTTTTTATCCTTGACCATACTTTGATGACTCTATCCCCCAGAAGTTGGTGCAACGGACTTTTTAAGTATGTAATTGATCCACGTTCCATGCAGATGTCCATCAATTTCCTCAAATTCAAGAAGAGGCTTTGGTGGCAGTCTTGCTATGTTTGGGCCGGTTGTTCACTGCTTCCACTGTCGTTGACAAGCTTTTAAGTTACTTTTTTTTTCTGATCAAGCTTTTAAGTTACTTATTTAGTGCGAGTAATTATTTCTTCTGAGCATTAATTTCAAGTGATATTTTTGTATGCAGTCTGGTTTGAAGGGCCACTCGGATTTGGTTTGCTGCTAAGCTGTCGTGTGACTCAGGCCTTCCAACTATATTACATATTTTTCAAGTTGAGTAAAGTTTTCTACATACCATAATTAATAGTTTGCCACAGATGAACTTGCTGTCAGGTCGTAAATTGGCTTCGAGTTTTTAATGATCTACTGGCCTGTAAATCGCCCCTCCCATCGAAGCTCACCCATCTTACCACCTAAGCCTGGGTCATTGCACTTGATGGAATACGCTTGGTTCATTATTCTGTGACAATTGAAACAATAAACAGTTCAACTACAGGAACTTATCAGAACTAGGTGCTTATAAAATAAAAAACTTATCAGAACTAGGTGACAGAGACGGCTTCATGTCTTTCTCAAGGACTTTCGCAGCCCCCACCTCCACCGCCACAGCATGGGAGAGCAGCTCCTTAATCTGCATTACTACCAATCGACCTAGGACATGTTCCTCTCCTGGCCAATAATTTTTTTTAATCCCTTGTGTGTCCTAGAGTGCACTTAACTAAATCTGTTGTGATTTGTTCATTACTAAATATTTTGTTAGAAGATTCTCAAATTACTACTGTTGATATTTCAGGAGGCGTTTACCACCAATCAGTTCTTATATATTTCTTCCAGCAATCCTATCTCCATGGATTGCTGGGGCTGCATGTAAGTGTCTAAATGATCTAATTTACTAGTTTCAACATTTATCTTGCCAAATTAGATTTCTTTCGCTGGAATTAAGATATACTTGGAGTGTTAAAAGCTGTAATGGATTTAGCAATAATATTTTGCAGTGAAGCAATCACTTCTCTTTACCTGTCTCTAAATTTCCATGACATGGATTCTAAGCAAGCACTCCTTGAAAGTATTTCTTGGTTCTGATTGCGCCTTTTTTTTTTGGCTTCTTCCAGTATTTTCCTCAACATACTCTGAATTTGAACAAGTGCATTGTTTTTCATATTTCCTTCTTTCCCAGTTTATTGTTCATACCTAATTATGAGTATAAAGTTTTCGCATTTAAGCTTACTAGAACTGAAGCATGGATATGCTGTTCTCAGAATTTTGTTTTATGGTTAACTACTGTGCTGACATAGTTTTGCGGAGGAGACATTGCAAATAATCATTTTTTAGCTTTCAATTATATGTCCTGATATGCTAATCTCGATCCTCTATAACTTTTTCTTTTACCCTTTTGCCAAATTGCTGTGTGAAACTTCAAGCTCAATTTTCCCCGTGATCTTCTACTCCGTTCAGACAAACTCAGGAAACTGTACAAAAAGACCCTTATTCAAAAGCTGTACGACATGATGAGATTATCCACTGTTGTTTTCGTGTAGCTGGGGAAGACAAGGCCCAAAACAAGGATATTTTTTTTCCCTGTAGGTTCTTTCGATGAGCAAGACCACCTACCAATATTCAACAAGAAAATTCTAAGTAACAATCACCAAGGCCTTTTTCTTCTCCCGTTACCACAAGGTCTTCAAATTATCATACGCAGCCACTTAAATTGGTACCAGTTTCCTGGATCGAGCAATCTTACACTTGTGGGAAGGGCGCTTTTCTTATTATGGAATTGTGTTGTACTGACCATTGATGATGTGATTTCTTGGTCCAACATTACAGTAGTTAGCCTGGAGATCTTTTGGACGTTTCATTGATTGTTCTGACATTTGCTGTAGTTATCCATATGAAGAAGCCGCTAAATTATCGTTGCCACTTGAGGAGTCACTGGGTCATTCCAGTCACGTGTCTCCACGCATTGTATGTTGCTGCTTTAGTTGGATTCACTGGGGCTATTCGGCATATAGAGTTCAGGTTTGATGAAGTCAGAGACTTGTGGCGGGGAATAGTTGTTTCAGCATGCTCCATTGGTATGCTTTTCTCTAGATTCTACAAGGCTCTGTATGTTTGTTGATATGCTTTATGATTTAAGGAAGTAGCTTTCCTATCCCCCATGAACTTAAAAGCTCTTATATATTATCTCGCATTTCTGGCTGAAAGCCTGAAATGGAGTACAGGATGACCTGGCAACTAAGGGTCCCCAAAGAATCAAAAGCAAACTCTTTAATACACTGGTTTCCAATATGACCCCAAACGTCGGCTTTTTGCACTCACAAATCTGAAATGTCTGTTTCCGCCTTTGAGGAAGATTCCATCCTACATTCGCTGATGGATATTCTTATTTCACAAGTAGGAATAGGTATGTAGTCTATGTGGTTTTCGTAGTTTTTAGGTCTGATGACCTTTGTCGGGAGTGGAATTCCCAGCTTATCGTAAAAGCTTTTACAAGTCAAGGTCTGATGACTCTATGGGTGAGTATAGGTTTTTCCTAAAACTATTGCAATGTTTGGGGTTACCCTCTCTCTCTCACACCTTTTGGAATTCTATGGAGATATCACCTGCAAAACATAAAAGGAGAAGCTGACAGTAGGGGTTTGCCACCTCCTGACCTGGCTCAGCCCGAACGGGTTGGCTTACCTCGGGTTCGGGTTTCTAACACCCTTTTTTTTGGGGAAAAAAAAGAAGTTTATACTTCTAGTGAAACGACGCTGCTTTGCTCCTTTTTTAATGTTTCCTCTTGTAACCCAAACCCAAAGGGTCAAGCTAAAAATGGGATCAGATCGGGTTTGGGTCAGGTTATGGGAACTCAACCCCGAACCCGACTTTGCCCACCCCTATCTGATAGATAATGGTGGAGTAATTGCTAGACATCTACATCCGAAGGACTCTACTAACAATTTCATGTTAGGAACCGGTGATTGTGCTTTTGACATGATATATTGCAGCCCTGGTCATCTTGCCATGTTTCCATTCCCTTCACTGCAAAAACAAATAGGAAAAAAAAAAGAGGGGTTGAGGGAGGAAGTGAGCATTGGGAGTGATTTTGTCGCTGCTTCTATCCACCGGGCTGGTGAGTGGACATCCACATGAAGCACACCATGGAACAAACAACAATGCTCTGGAAACTTCCCTTGATAAAGTCATAGCAAACTGGCAATAGGTTAATCTTTCTTGTATCTTTTTGTTTGCATATTTCTTATCTACATCCCATGTGCTAGGACTGCACCCTCCTAATTTTGCTATAAGGCTTATACAAAGATGATCAAGTCAAAATACCTCTCCTTCTCAGCCTAAAGTTTTTGTCTGTTTTACTTGCAGGAATATGGGTTGCTGCTTACGTTTTGAATGAAATTCATGATGATATCTCATGGCTTCAGGTTGCCTCCAGATTTCTCCTTTTAACCACGGTACGCTGTAGTATTGATTATATCTTTTCTTCTTTAGGCACTGCTGCTATTCAGTCAATTGAGGTCTAAGTTATCATTGTCTTTAGCTCATGTATGCTAGCTAACACTTCTTTTCAGTCAAGTATTCTCGTACTGGCTTTCTTCTCTATATCAAGTTCACAACCTCTACTCTCACAAATCAGCTTAAGGAAAAGGGAACCTCAAGAATTTGAGACAATGGGCCGGGCTCTCGGTATACCTGATAGCGGATTACTAATGCAGAGGGAACCTGCTCAAGTAATGGATCCTAATGAACCTCTGGATAAGCTTCTTCTTGACAAGAAATTTCTGCAGTCCTTCATGGCATTTGCAGACAGGTGTTGTTTTTCTCCCCAAGCTCCAGTATCTAGGTGTACACATCTATGTGGAAAAATTTCGTAGTGAATCAACTTTTTGGTTTCTTTTTAAGTGCAGTTGTTTGGCTGGGGAGAGTGTCCATTTCTATGATGAGGTGCATGAGCTTCGCAAAATATCTGTAGATGACCCAGTAAGAAGGATCTATATGGCACGGCATATTATTGACAAGTACATAGTTGCAGGTTTGTGATCTTTATTCATGGGAACAGGTAGTCAAAACCATTTACTCGAATGTTTTGTGATTTCGTTATGGTAACCTGCAGTCAAGCTGTTCCTTTATTCTCTACATGCATAGCCTCAAACGTAAGTCTTTTAGTAATACAACCTAACTTCACCTTTATCAACCTCTGAATACAACCGTCCATATAGCCTCTTTTGTGTTGCACATACCTCAATTGTATGGGCCTCATTAGGTAGTTGAATGAAACATTGATGTGGATAGAAATTTACTACTTGTCGTTTTCATCTTTCTGCAATTTTGGCATGATAAATACATACTACCTCATCTTGAATTGCTCGACACAGAAGCAGACATTGATGATAGGTCAGCTGGTTAAAAAAAAAAAAAACAGGCAACATTGATCTCAGCCTTGGAAGACTAGAATTACCTCCTAATTTGCTTGAGATGATGGAACTGGTCTCAAACAACCTACCACTTAGTTCATTGTCAAAGTACTCCAAATTGATTGATAAATAGCTTGTTTGAACTTGCTAGTCCTACTCATGGTTAGCCAACATATATGGTCCTTCCCTTTTTTTCTTTCCAGTTATACAGCTCTTGTATCTTGGCACTTTAAATGTTTTATCTAAATTTTCGTAGCCCCCGTTCTTTGTGTTTGAAGTCTAATTTAGCTTGGTTGTTAAAAAGCTCTGGTCATATAAGCAATTTCCAGCCCTCTTTTGAATTTCAATTGTTATTGCTTGAGATATTCAACAACTTCTAGTTTCATGTCGCATGAGAACATGTACTGTATAAAATTAGATTCCAAAGTTAGATCGTAGTTTTTATTTGCATTATTTAGTGAAGATCACGGTCAGATCACAATCATGAATATTGTAAGCCAACCACTCTATGGCAGCACTTCGCCTGATACCACTTTACAGCATCCAGTTTGTTTCTAAAGCTAAAGATTCACTCTAAACTAGTTTGGAATCTCTGCAAGATGAAACATTCTTTTTTATTTTTTAGCTCAGCAGTTTGGATCCTGTTTAGCTCCAATCTTATGGGACATATCTTTATGTAGTATTTTTTTTTTTTTGCTTAATTTATATAGGAGCAGCAATGGAGGTAAATATTTCTCACCGAAGCCGACAGGGGATTTTGACTACTACTGATCTGGCGCATCCTGATCTCTTTAATAATGCACTGAATGAGCTGATGCAGTTGATGAAAATGGTATGTAATTTTCCTGGGTTAATCCAATTTTATGGATTCCTGTGGATTGTGCGTCTCATCTGAGTGTGTTTTTTTCTGCCTGAAGAATTTGGCAAAAGATTACTGGTCATCTATGTACTTCATGAAATTCAAAGAAGAAGCCAGTATAAGATCCAATGGCCATGATCTGGAACAGATGACAGGTTGGAACTTCTCCCCTAGGTTGAGCTCTGTACATGGTGCTGACGATCCCTTTCACCAAGAACACTTTTCTACGGGCTCGGGCATTGACAGTCATGACCCAGACATACAATGAACCAAGAACTGGGAATAGGTGCACAGGAATTTTGATAGTCCGTGTTTGTCAATTGGTTCTTACTTGTCAAGCATAATGGAGTTGACACAATTTTTTTCCACCCATAATAGAAGGCTTGGAGAACCGAAGAAAATTAAGCAGAAATGACGAGGGAAAGAAGAAATGAGTCTGTCGACACTATATATGTTGATACGGATGTGGAGATATTCAGGTTTACATGTTCACGCGTTGTTTATTATCTTAAAGTTCGCAAATTGTTAGAAAGTGAGAAGAAAATAGAGAGAGCTGTTGAGTGGGAAAGAATTTTATTCATTCCATTGTTCTGCGCAATGTACAGTGAGGCTGTCAGGGGCGGCTCAGATGGGTAGGCAGATGAGCATCGCCTATGGCCTCCTAATTAAGGTGGTCTCATGATATTATAGATTAGAAAATAAAATAAAAAAACACTTTTTATAAAATTAAAGTTGAAAAAAAAAACCTAATATATAGTCTCTAAAATAGGAAACACTTTTATAAAATTAAAATTGAGAAAAAAAAAGTCTAAAACTTTAGGAATATTAGTTAATGAAAGGCCTACAAAATAAGAATATTTTAAAAATTAGTTTACAAAATTGAAATTGAAAATAAAAAATCTAAGAAAAATAGCACTAGCAATAATAATAGTGTAATTAATACTATTAGCTTTTATGTCTTTTTTTAAAATAATAAGACTATTTCTCACAAATTCTTATCTTAAAACTCAGCACCACAATTGTTTGTTAATTAACTAAGTTCACGAAAAATTAAATTATCGTACGGTTTCCTAAATAATATGACCACTTCTCACAAATTCTTCTCCTGAAACCTAGCACCACAACTGTTTATTTTATTGCTAATTAACTCAAGTTCTCAAAAAATTAAATACTCATAAAGTTTTCTAAATAATAAAATTACTTTTCACAAATTTTTCTCCTAAATCCTAACATCACAACTATCTATTTTATTGCTAATTAACTCAAGTTATTAAAAAATTAAATTCTCATAACGTTTCTTAAATAATAGGACCACCACCCACTTCTTACAAATTCTTCTCCTAAAACATAAGACCACGACTATCTACTTCGCAAAACAACCTAATTAGTGGATTGTTCTTTTTGCTAAACGACAAATTAAACAATCACACAACTCATTTTTATGCTAAACAAAGCAGCTTCTCAAAGTATTTCTCTATCTTAAGATAGATTAAAGGTTTAACAATTTTATCTATAAAAATGATTTATTAACTAAACTTGAATACAAAAATTTAATTAGTAATTTTATATCTAAAAAGTTCAGAAGGCCCCAAAAATATTAAGTCAGGCTGCATATATACATGTACGACAATAACAAAAAAGAACGTGTTCTCTATTCTTGTATATCCGTCATAATTTGATAGGCTGAAGTATAACGACTTAACTAAACCTAATCGGCATTATCCTCCTCCTAGTTGTTGGGATCATTCGAGTCTTTCCTGCATGCTGCGTGCGAGGAGAGGGAGGTGGCTGCTCTGTGCTGAAGGTGTCCTGTGATCCCAGGGTCCTTCTCTTGAGACAAGTTGTTGCAATTGCCCACTCTTTCAGGCCCCTTTACTGCTGTTAATTACCCTAGTCTACATTTTAAGCACATCCCAAAGAAAGAGTAACTTGCAGCTGTTAAGACGGCTGCCAATTAAATGCATATAGGTGGTGATTACAAATTAAATTTTTGGATTAGGATCTTTAATTTGCAATTCCGACGAGAATTACACTGCAATTTTGAGAGATATATGTGAATTCTATATTATTTAATGTTGTTAATATAAAGTTTTTGATAATATAAACCTTACAACATGACACATATTATGTCTATATTTTTGCGAATTTTATCGTATAAGTAAGGGAGAAAATTGTAAAAGATTCAAGTCCAAGAATTTAGATGACTTATAAAAGTGGGTGAAAGTGTGAAGAAAAAAATAATTTAAATAATTTTTTTATGACCATAAAGTCACGTTACTTTCTGCGTACGTACCGTTAGTTTGGTCATTGAGAGCATGCTTCTTAACCCCTGACCGCTGTGGGCTTTAATGAGGCCACGAAAGCTAGGTTGAATATTGAGGGTCAGCTATCGTCGTTTCAAGTTTTCAACGTGTCTTGAATACACTCTACTGAACTTTTTTTGGAAAAATAAATCAAGGGAAAATTGTGTCTTTTTTTTGGTAAGTGAGATATATATTATAAATGGCCTCAAATATACATGGTTGGTATCTAGTTGCACATCCCTGCTTCCAAACCCCAAGCAGTACAAAATGCTAATCAAAATGCTACCAGCAGGCATTCACCACCTCACAAGTGAACCTTCATGGCTTCTCCTTCTCTCATTCACTGGCTTTCTCACCATCCTCAGACCCTCCATCTCTCTTCTCAAATGGGTCTTCACCACATTTCTCAGACCCCCCAAGAATCTCAAGAACTATGGTTCATGGGCTGTTGTCACCGGAGCCACAGACGGTATAGGAAAAGCCTTTGCCTATCAACTGGCCTGCAAAGGCCTAAACTTAATACTAGTCAGCCGAAACTCCAATAAGCTCAAAACTGTCTCCAAGGATATTCAAGCTGATTTTCCGCACACCCAGATAAAGATTGTCGAGTTTGATTTATCTGGCAATATCACAGCCGGAGTTCGACTATTAGAGGAGGCGATCAAAGGAGTGGACATTGGCGTTCTGATAAACAACGTGGGGATTACTTACCCTTACGCCAGGTTTTTCCATGAAGTAGACGAGAAGGTGTGGATGAATATTGTTCAGGTGAACTTGGAGGGGACTACTAGGGTTACCAAAGCTGTTCTACCAGGGATGATCGAAAGGAAGAGAGGAGCTATCGTGAATATGGGTTCAGGATCCGCCATTGTCGTGCCTTCCCATCCTCTCTTCACAATATATGCCGCTACAAAAGCGTAAGTGCATATTTATCATGCTTTCTCCCCTTGTCCTTTCCTAATCAGAATGGCTTCCTATATATATATATATTCACAAAATGGATGGATCGCTTGCAATACTCCCGATAATTTATGTACTTAGCCAAGACCAATATATGAGGATTAGAGTTGTTTAGACTCTAATTAGGATTAGAGTCGTGTAATCACACACTCAGACACACTCTCCAATCACACAATAACTTTTGTCAGTTAAGATGTAGTGTCTTAATGAGAGAACCTTTCGCATGCATCCAAGCACCACCAAGGGAAACGTACTTGAACCTGATCCAGGCATATATAATTATTATAGAGAAAATTATTAGATATTGAGATACCATATACCTGGAACTTGGAAGGTTGCTAATAATCTGAAAATCCATAAAATTATTTGGCATTTTACTGAATCCCTCCTGTTTAGAGAAAATATTAAAATAAATATATTTTGTACTTACCAATTATTAATTTTAAGTATTTTGCACCTTCATATTTAAAGAATATAATGAGATAAATACATTTTGCACCTACAAATTATTGATTTTAGACACTAATTTGCATCCTTCATTAAATTTTTAAAAATATTTTTTTAACACGTGAAATGATAATTTTGTCTATGTAACCTTTTTAGTAGTGATCATCGTAATTTAAGAGGTTAAAAAATTAATTTTTGTTAAAACTGAAAAAAATAAAGAATAATACAAATTTTTTGAAATGAATAATTAGATCGCATGCGATGTGATGTGATAAAAATAATAAATTGGATGCAGACTATCAAGATCAAGTCTACTGTTGAGGAGTGCATGGTAGGTTAAGTAATTTGGTTGTTATTCGAATTGATTGAGTCAGAAGTTAACTAGAACAAACCTTTTTCAGGCTGCGTTTGCATGTAAAATTTTCCTCAAAATTTTATCTCTCTCCTAATAAAATACTCTAATATAATCTCTTTCTCTTCCATAAAAAAATATAAAAAATTACAAAAACTATAAACTATTACCTCTCTCTTCACTTTTTCACTAAACCCAATACCAACACTAAACCCAATACCAAAAATTTTACCACACAAACCCACCCTCAGTCTCGTATACGGCCTCCCTTGGCTGTTCTTTATAGTTGGGTTGAAACTTGAATGGGACATCGGATACGAAAGGTCGTGTATGGATCTTTCCAGGTTTCCACCAGTACACTTTGGCTACTGGCTAGGGTAGCTGTGGTTGATGTCTGATGAGGACTAAAAAATCATACCTAAAAATGTAAGGAACGATTACTGAGGTCTTCGTCTAGAGATCTCGCCATCTCGGGCCTCGGCCCTCTGGTCTTGCCTTTTTGTGGTCCTCCGTTTCATGGTCCTTCGATCTGAAACATTAGAGGGAAAGCAATAACGCTGGTGTCATGCACGGTGCCGGCCGTGAGCCGTTCCTACCTACCCTCTTTACTACTCTGCATTAATGGTTTCATTGCTTCTATGTTTTGGTTGAAGGTTGTCTTTGTTAAAAAAATTTTACAAAATTTTTAACCAACTCATAATAAAATACTACAATATAATATTTCTCTCTCATCAAATCATAACTTTTCACTACAAAAAATATAAACAATTATCTCTCTTCACTTTTTCACTAAACCCAATATTATCACTAAATCCAATACCAAAAATTTTACAACACAAACATACCCGAAATCCGGCTGTGCTTAGCCAATGCATGTTTGGATGTAAAAAAAAAATTAAAATTTTTTTCACTCACTTCTTTACCGAGGGAATACATTTTTATAAATTACAATAACTTCTTACAAGTTTTAATACTTTTTTTTATAAACCCCCACTATTTTTTCATTAATATTAACATAATCTACCTTAACTCAACATATAAAAATTATGTTAGAAAAAAATTTTACTCATCCAAACGCAACCTCAATTATAAAATTGTAGTATGATTTTTCACATCCTATTTTCTTTTTAGTTTTAATTACAAAAATCTCTCACGAACTTATACTCAAATCTTAAATATCATCATAAACTCGAACTTATTGCAACTCGCCCCACAAACTATATTTTTCGTTGCGATTTCATCCATTAACTTACTAAAGTTGTTATATCAAACGGTTTTGTCTCACATAAACGACATGTGACCTTCTCCTTACTTGAAAACTGCAGTGTGATTTCTCACCTCCTAATTTTTTTATTTTAATTTTTTCAATTGTTCCACCTTGCAAACATTCGAAAGATTGACCAAAGTGTGCGTACAAATATATCTTTTTTCTCATCCGGCCATCTTGTATTTTCCATCTTAAATTATCACATTTAAGATATTATATCTAGAAACTATTCATCAATATTAATACATTATAGTATATATATCAGTTTGTTTTTTTCAGTCAAATTATATATAAGTTGACTTTTTTTAATACAAAATCATGCTCTTAAAATGTATTCATCTTACTGTTTTTTAAAATTATAATCGATATTTTGTATTAAAAAAGTTGTAAATAGTTTATAAGCCTCGGTTAAATGTCATGCAGCTACATAGACCAGTTTTCAAAATCACTGAGCGTGGAGTACAAGCACTGTGGAATTCAAGTGCAGTGTCAGGTAACATTCCATGCTGTCCCTCTTTAATGCTCTTGAATAAGCAAAAAATTTAATAATTTTGATTTTGTAAAAAAAGAAGATAGAATAATAGACATTTTCATTGGTGCATCTCATGATTTGTATATATATATCGATCGGGGGTGTTTGTTGCCCGAATAATCCGTAACCGAATAATTGGAAATAATATTAAATAATTATAAAATAATATTTTTTTATAAATAATTCTTTATTATTATAATATTCATTTAAATTTTATCTCTCTTCACTTTTTCATCGATTCCCATAAAATATCTTTACTTTTTCACAAATCTCAATACCTAACATTTTCGCAACCCCAAAATTTCCTAAAACAAACACCACCATATATATATTCCAAAACATAATTACATGGATTAAAATTAATTACTTTTCATCATTCTTAAATTATGGGATCATTCATACTTTATACTTTAAATTATCAATTTTGAGATATTTCACCTATAAACTACTGATTATTGTCATATTGCACAATAAATATTTGATTTTCTTTAAATTGAATCGAGAATTAAAATAAATAAATCATGTTCGTTGTACTTGCCTTTTTTAGACTAAAAATGATAAAATTATTATTATTATTATTATTATTATTATTATTATTATTTGTTCTATTCTTTTTATTTTGTCTTTATGTTAATGTTTTGGCTTATTTTTATATTCTATTAATTTAATTTCATCCTTCTTTAATCTAAAAAATATAAATACATGGTTTATTTTTAATTGAATTCTCGGTTCAATTTAAAGCAAAATATATTTACGGTAAAATATATCAAAGTCAGTAGTTTACGATACAAAGTGACAAATGTGAATGATCCCCATAGTTCAAGAATGAAAAGTTCATTTAACCTTAATTACAATACTAAGGTAATATATCATGCTCGCTATATTTTAAGTAAGTCTACAATAAAGAACTTTTTGTTTATCGTTTGTATTACATTACTCATATTCATATTATTTAATTTTTCACCAAATTTGTTTTTTTATTATTACCATATTATTACTCATTCGCTATATTTTCTTTATTTTTATTTTTGAAAAACGAAAAAAGAGATCATATATAAGACAGCTGAAAGGGGACACTCTAACATGTGCCGTAGTACATACTTTTTTATTATTTTTCTAAGCATGTGCCATAGTACATACGATTACTTAAAAATACTAGAGAGAAA
Organism: Myrica gale; assembly: GCA_963930655.1. NCBI lineage: Eukaryota > Viridiplantae > Streptophyta > Magnoliopsida > Fagales > Myricaceae > Myrica > Myrica gale. Next base: position 4,904,019 of record OZ005606.1, on the reverse strand, counting down.
AAGATAATTGATCAAATGATCAAATAGAAATCGGCCGATAAATATCAAATACCCATCTCGTCGAGAAAAAGAAAACTACTATTCCCGGAATATACAACAAATTAAAAATACTTGGATATATATATATATATATATAGCCAAAAACTAAAATCAAAGATTCAAATGTATGTATACGTACCTGCAGCATGGGTAAATTTGTTTGTCTGGATATTCTAAAACCAAGAGTACTATTGATTGAATATGTAACTCACGATGGTCATGCATGCATGCGCTCAGGTACCATTGTATGTTGCAACGAAAATGGCATCGGACGTAGCAGCAATCGAGGGATCCTCCATCTTTACACCGTTGCCGGACGATTATGCACGAGCTGCAGTCCGCCAAATTGGCTACGAAGCACGGTCCATGCCCTACTGGGCTCACTCCCTACAGTGGTGCTTTGCTCACCTGCTTCCGGAGGCTGTCCTTTATGCTTGGCGTCTGTCTATTGGTATTCGGCGCAGAGACAAAACCATTACATGAAGTTATATATGCATCTTAATTTGTATCCACCAAAATGCCCCAGAATGTGGACATGCAATGGTTTTTATTTTAGCAGCTTGCAACTTGCTGGTTAAGTGGTTATGTAAAAATAAAGGGTTAAAAATACCCCTTGTAACCTTCAATTATAAGAGTTTTGACATTTTACAACATCTGTTAATTATTTTGTTAATTTAGACAGAAAAATAATTTTTGAGTGTGCAAAATAATAATTTTGTCCTTTTTTTGCAGTGATAAGTTTATGAGGGTACAATTGTAATTTATAAAGCGTGCAAAGTGTAATTAACCCAAAAATAAAATAACTTACAACTTAGAATGGTCTTTTAGTTTAATTTGCTACTTAAACTAACATGCCCAAAACGTCTTGGGCTCAAAATAAAATAGCTCACATGCCAAGGACGTCCTGAGATTAAAAAAAATTAGCACATAACATTTTTTACCTTTGGGGCCCAAAATATGTTCAAAAAAAGTTGAGATAAATACATTTTTCATCCATTAACTATCAAGTCTATGACAATTGCACTCTAAACTATCAATTTTGAGACAGTGCACCTCCAACTACTAATGTTAAATACTTTGCACCATTCATTTGACAATAATACCCTCGAGAAATTAATGAATTGAGAACAATATTTTCAATATATACAAAATGAGTCAATAGCATTATCGTCATTTTAGTCTAAAAATTTGACAAATGGTGTAAAGTGTATGAAATTAGTAATTAAAGAGTGCAATGTATAAAAACTGGTAGTTTAAGGTACAAAGTATAAAATATATAATAGTTCGTGGATCACGATTAGATCAACTCTACTGTGAACTTGGGTCACGATTAGATCTAAATGTCTAGCCTTCGTCGAATTGAGGCTGGGATATGGGCTGAACTTGATTGTTGAAGGGCGGGTTTGAGTCCATGATCTATTTTTGCGTGGGTGGGACTAATTTGAGCTAGACGATGGAGAAACAAGTCAACTTGAACTCGCAGTCGGATTGTATGAAAAGGCACATTAGGGCATAGGGCTTAACAATGCCGGCATGAGTTGACCAGAATACGCGAAGGCCCATGAAGACATGGGTAGAAGGATGTATAGATATTCCAAAACAGTTTTTTTTAATCAATATTCCAAAACAGTTTAATAGCATTAATTCACTTTAGGGAGTTCCTTTGAACGCGGCGCCGTTCCTCCCCCATCCCCATCAACGGATCCATTTATACTCGTGAACAAGAATAAAGGACAGCAGTCACTTAGAAACAAAGTTAACATCGCATGTCAACTCACGTCTGATAGTAAGCTGCACTTGTCTCGTTGGCCTACTTCCCTTGTGCTCCCTAACTTATACGATCGAAATATGTAAATAAGTTTTATTTTAAAACATGTTTCATTGATGCTCTCTAACGTGTCCCAGCTAAATGTCAATAAGTTTTATTTTAAAACATGCTTCCATTGTGCTCCCTAACGTGCCCAAGCAAAAGGTAAATAAATTTTATTTTAAAACATGCGTCCCTTCTGATCCCTAAGTATTCCTTAACTTATTCGAGCGAAATATGTAAATATGTTTTATTTTAAAACATATTTCTCTCCCTAACGTGCCCCAGATAAATGTCAAATAAGTTTTATTTTAAAATATGCTTCCCTTGTGCTCCCTAACGTGCCCCAGCGAAAGGTAAATAAGTTTTATTTTTAAATATGCCTCCTTTATGCTCCTTAACTTACCCGAGCAAAATATTTAAATAAATTTTTATTTTAAAACATGCTTCCTTAATGCTCTCTACAGTAGATCTAGCCAGGGTCAACAAAGAACAACCAAAAGGAGCCACTACATTAGATAATGGTGATAAACATTTAGCAGAGGAAAACAATCAACGAGCCCAGCACACTAAGTTAGTGTTGTGCATATCATTCTCATGTCCAACTAATACAATCACAGTACATAGGAAAAGTACCCTAAGCAATGCAAATAAATGGGCACATGCCAAGCATTTACCCTGTATCTAAACCACTTGTTCATGGTTCCATCTCATCTGACTACCACACAAGCAGACCATAAGAACACATCGGACATCAAATACCAAGAGATAATTATAAAGCTCCTCTAAAATAAGAGGGAGAATAAAGTCGTAAGTACTCAATATGGATGAGCAACCTATGATCATCCAAACCATGACTCAGCCAATTTATTCCTCCCATTATATCTGAACTACATGGAAACTCTCCAAAACAAAAAATTCGACCTAGAGATAATAATCAAATATCATTGAGTCGTCACTATCCAAGAGACCATCATAAGAAGTTGAGCATGGTTATCCAATCTCTCACTCGAAATAACTCCTCACAGAACATTTTGTCCGTCATGACAAGGCAATCCAATTATATGATTTAACACCATCATTTCAATCATCAAGAATGCGATCCATCTTTCGTAACAAATTATGAACAACTTTTCATTCAAACTTAGAAAGCGTGAAAAGGAAAAGAAAAAGAAGGCTTCTAAATTATAACAGTGATTGAGTGACAATTGTCCCCTTTAGAGCATTTAAAACTTCGCCTAAAATTTCACCTTTAAGCCAATAGAGAATTAATGTGATTATCCAAATACCCCAAACCAACTTAGAAAGAAATGAAGACAAATCCTAAAACAATCGGTGTACCTTGAAATCAATGGAAAACAAGCTGCAATCCCACAACGAAGTAAATGCACAATGTAGAAGGAAGAATTTGAGTGATTTGGAGAAGGGCCCTCGAGCTATGAATTGCGTTTAGGTCACAGTCGCACAAGGTAGAGACAAAAGAGAATGAGAGAAAGAGACGGGGAGGAGAGGAAAACGCCGTTAGTTTTCTCTTCCGTTGTTGGATTTAAAGACTACAAATTATACAACACCATGAAATACTTTCAAAAATAGAAAAATGAAGAGCAAAATAAAACAAGAAAATATTTTTTTTAACCAAATACATTGAGTTATACTTCTAAATACAAAATGTTAGATTTCCAATTTGAAGATATACGGAGCAGCACGAAAGGTTAAGTTGAGTGGATGGAGCCACCTCATCCTGCTTAGCAGAATGCGGAGTAGCCCAACGTTGGTCGTCTGCGTCCCTGACACTGCTTGTAGTTAAGTGGGGAGGTTTTCTGCTCATCTACTTCACCCAACTTCCCCCCCCCCCCCCCCCCTCTCAAGCTGCCACCCACATGCTAATCAATGCCTATTAGTACCCGACTGTCACGGCCTCTCTTATCCTATTCTCCGTTAGTATTGCACAAAAACCTTTGCTTGGTACCTGATGTTCTCTTGGTAACTCCATCCTTTGCGTAGTCACTGCAGCCTACTGTAACAATCTCATACCCGCTGACTCTCTTGTGGGTGACTGATTAATCTCTCCCGATAAATCCGTTTCTTGGATCCCAACATTCCCCTCTCAGATCCAAAGCACGAGGATACTATTCCAACATGGAGCTCTGTTTCATGGACAAGCTCAAGGCTCAGCCCTTCTGGGTCGTAGTGCTGTTCACTTTGGGTTCTCTCTCGGCTCTGAAGTTTTCTCTCGCTTTCCTCAAGTGGGTCTACGTCAATTTTCTGAGACCCGCCAAAAATCTGAAGAGATACGGATCCTGGGCACTTGTTACTGGACCTACTGACGGTATTGGCAAGGGTTTTGCTTTTCAATTGGCTCGTACAGGGCTTAATCTCGTCTTGGTGGGTCGGAATCCGGACAAGCTCAAGGATGTCTCGGATTCGATTCAAGCCAAGTTTGGTAAGACCCAGATCAAGATCGTTGTGGTGGATTTTGCCGGTGATCTTTCCGAGGGTATTCAAAAGATCAGAGAAGCCATTGAGGGATTGGATATTGGGGTTTTGATCAACAACGTTGGGATATCGTACCCTTATGCCAGGTTTTTCCACGAAGTGGATGAAGAGCTGTTGAAGAATTTGATTAAGATCAATGTTGAAGGCACTACAAAGGTTACTCAGGCTGTTCTGCCCGTTATGCTTAAGAGGAAGAGAGGTGCAATCGTTAATATTGGCTCCGGGGCTGCCATTGTGATTCCCTCGGATCCTCTTTACGCTGTTTATGCTGCCACGAAAGCGTAAGCATTTGCGTTGGCCTTTCTTCTTCTCGTTGAATTTTGGTTGCTCAGTGCATAGCAGGCTTTTTGTTTGTTCATTCTAGATACTTGAAATTATGAGATGCTATTGTTTTATGAGTTGAAAGGAGGTTTCTTATGCCTGTAATCAGGTATATTGATCAATTCTCGAGATGTCTCTATGTTGAATACAAGAAAAGTGGGATTGACGTGCAGTGTCAGGTATTGAGCCCAATTCTTTGGTCGTTTTTCTTGTTTTCTCTCAGCAATCAGCATTTTCTTATTGACGCGATCATATAATATGTTTTGCTTCGGATCCCATTCCTGTTATAGTTGTTCTTAGCTAGTGTTGGGGTACATTGGAATTTCGATTTTCATCACCATGCAGTAATTGTTCCAACAAAGAGCATAAATGATCGAGATCCAAAATTTAGAGTTGCTCAAACGATGTTACTTGAAAACGACTTCAGGCCTATTTCAATTCGTGTGTCTGCTCATTGTTGAGGGTATCCTAGAAGAAGACAGCTTTAGTGAGTTGTTCCAAATTAATAGCCTATTCAATTTTTAGTAGGCCACTCGACATTTTTCTGTTTGACCTTCACTAGGAATTGTCATCTGTCAACCACCTAAGAAATTGAGTTGTATAATATAGCGGGCCTGTGTCCAATGCTGGGGACAATTGCTCATGATTGGTTAGTTTATAAGCATGCCTGCTATTGTCCGATATAGATATCTTCTTGCAGTGAAAAAACTCCGTTTACCCAAAACCTGATTTGCTTATTAGAATATTGTGTAAAGTCATCTTTCCTTTTTCTCTCTTTTCAATTTAATTTGTTTCCTTAGCAGACAACATTTTTTTCTCCGGATTTGTATGTTGGGCATGTTAGGTAGACTTTATTTTATTTTTTTCCCTAAAGGTAGACTTTATCTTTCAATCATTTCCTTTTTGCATTTATGTAGCATTTTAACCAAGGGTAGATGATTAATAGATTGTTGCTTTGTTTATGGACTGTGCGGGAAAATTCAAAAAAAGAAAAAAGAAAAAGAATTCCATCAAAGACTAGAAAGTTACTTTTAGTGTGTTAGGGAGATTCATATGTTATGGAATCATGATATTGAAAAGGGTGAGGTTCAAACCCTGTTCCCTGATCATAGTTATTATTCACTACTTCCTATCTGTGCAGGTCACAGATTTTACATTATACCTTCTAAATGGTTTGATTTTAGACGTTCCATGTCACCCCTCCCTATTTTTTTTTAAGTTGGGCTTGGCTTTTTTCATTATTTGTTGGCATGATAGGCTTTCTTCATTATGGCCTTTGGTTTTTCACTCGTTATCTTGGATCATATCTCACTTCATCTAAAGGTTGCTTGTGTACTTTCTTTTATGCCTTCAAGGTAATCCGTTTGATTCTCACTAGATGAGACCGGATATTCTATTGGTGGGATGACTGCATAGAGCTGTGACAATTTGAGTGGAAACAAAAAATTGTCACCTTGAAGACCCAATAGAGAGCCGAAATTGACTTTTAAGAGAAACAAAATCCAATGATTGTTTTGGCAATCAGAACTGGTTAGGGAATGATACCGGCTTGTACACACAGTTATCCAATTCATTTAGTGAAATACTAGAAAGCTGGACCTGACATAGCGGTGTTTAGATATAGGCATGATCACTTCCTGCCCAACTTTCTAGTTGATGACTTTGACTCCCACTTGTGCATCCCAATTGTTAGGCCTTCACTACTAAATGATAAGGGGAAGCGTTGTTCAACAGGGGAGGTCGTAGTTTTTGGGGTGCGTGTATATCAAAAGCATTTAACTTGAGGGATGAAAAAAAATACTTGTTACCAGCTATTGTATGTTCATCATCCATATTTGGCCAGCTAATATGTTTTAGGAATAAGAGCCTTTGTTCTGTGTTCTCTGACCAACTCTCCGGACACAGGTTCCTCTGTACGTGGCAACAAAGATGGCATCAATCAGGAGGTCTTCCTTATTTGTTCCATCGACAGATGGATATGCCCGGGCGGCTATGCGCTGGATAGGCTACGAGCCTCGTTGCACGCCTTACTGGCCCCATACGCTCCTCTGGGCTTTGGCCAACTCATTGCCACCGGCTGCTGTGGATGCATGGCGCCTGAGGTTCTGCCTGGCTGTACGAAAGAGAGGACAACTCAAGGACTCCAGAAAGAAGGAATAGGTCTTGCTCTGATCTCTTTTAGGCAGGGATGGCTGCTTAGATAAGTAGATTGGTGTGCTTGGAATTCACCTTTCGTGTTTCATTAGCGTTATGAGTTGGGTTCTATGATGGACTGCTGTTCGCTCTTCTTTACTTCAAGCAGACTTATAATTGGATTATTGTTTTCACTATGGCCCCCAAAGAATTTTGCTCTTCTTCTTCTTATTTGTTTCTAAGAATATTGCTTCTTCTTTTTTTTGCTCTTCTTCTTATTCATCTTCTCCAACTTCTTACTTCCTGATCCCTTCACACTACACTTCGATTTTGGGGAACGGGAATATGTTGGCAGAGTTCGCTTGTAATCAACAAACACTTGTGCATGGATTTGATAAAAAGACGAGGAATTCGATTTCATTCTCTAAACGCATTCTCCTATTATAGACGTGAATAATGCGAAGCCAGCCCAAATACTGAAAAGGAAAAGAAAAAGCCTCTTTGTAGGGCCTTCTTAAAATGTTTTTGACAACTTTTTTTTTTTCATTTTGGCCCCCAAAATGTGTTTTTTATGCAATTGGCTCCCCAATAGATAATTCCAAACTTTTTGCTAACCTTGATCAAATCTCAAATTTCTTGAATGGATCAAGAAAGTGTTACCAACTAAACAAACTGACCTACACAAAATAATACATATATATTTTATACATGCATGAACTAATCAACATTGATCTTTTTCAAATATGAAAAATCTTCCTTTTCAATTTAAATACACACTTGTCAGAGTAATAGTAGTAGGAACATATACTGTTACTTTTATGGAGTTTTCATACATATTATGCAATGAAAGTTAGATGCTAAAGGACCTTAAAAAAAGTCCAAAAAGAAAAAATATGGTCTAACTTGTTTGACCCAACTCTGAAGTACAAACCACGATCCACTAGACTGACCCCACAACTCAAAGAGTAGATAAGTCAAGAACTCGCCCAACAGCAGAAAAATTCATCACACCTATGAGACTCGAACTTGGTAGTTCGCTATAATATCACATTTAGTTCAGATTGAATAGTTATTTTCGGCCCGTGGGCCTAGGGCCTCGATTGCCTCCCGAAACACATTGGTTTTGGTCTAGTTCCGCTCCACCGCTTTTGCCCGCCGCCAAAACAACTTGCGTATGTTCGAAAACAATCCGAGGCTCGTTCTTCTTCTTTCAACCGGAGGACCCCTAGCGCACGCAGAGGAGGCCGCCCCACTCTTCCATCGGCTAAAAGGATTCCATCAATGGCGGAACTGGGTTCCGGTGTTCATAACGCGTCTCAGAACAATGTAGTATTCGTGGACACTAGCCTCGACACCCACTTGGCCTTGCTCGTCTCGGATTCTGACACTGTTTCCGATCTCAAAAGTAACCTAATTCTTGATCATCAACTTTAACTTCCTCTTTTATTCTCTTTTTTGTTTTATCTCCTATATTTTCTGCGGTTTAAGGCTCTTTTCTTATTCCGGTGTTCTTATTCTAAAGCTGATTTTTTTTTAGTTTGTTTCGCTTTCCAAATGCTTTGGGGTTATGGATAACAAAACAACTCGTTTATGCATGATTTCTCACTATGTGGTTAATCGCGATGTTTAATTGATGACTACTCTTGTATTGGAGCAAAATATATTTATAAAGGACCCCAGTAATTAGTCTCCACGGTCTGATTAAAAGATAGACTTTATTGTACTTTTTAGTTGATATGATTTTTTTTTGAGCTCGTATCTCCGTTGTCACTTGTCAGTCATATTAGCCTTCACTTGAGGCGTACAATGTAGATATAATTGCATGATATAGCCATTAGCTATAATCCGTGTAGATTTTTTAGAAGCCAAAATAATCCAAAATGGATGAACTGGTAGAAAGTAATGGCCTTTGGAGCTTATAATTCTTCACGCTTATAATTTATGTTCCCTTTAGATTTGTTTGGAATAATGATCCATACTTCCACGCCACTGTATGATTGTGACTAATAAGTAAGAAGTTGTGATTTCTTACTTTCTACTTCTAATAATCTATCCATGTGGTCTCCGTGCAGAGAAAATTCTTTATGAACACCCACTGTGCTTTCCTAATGTCGGGAAGATACAAATTCAAGCTTTGAAGGTATGCTTGCTTTAAACAACTTTGAACTTTTCGTTTCCTGAGTATGTGTATGTCATTCTCGTTAACAAGGTCATACAAACTTGGCAGGTTAAGCGTAAAGGATTCTTTTATCACTTATCAGATTCCATGCTTGTAAAAAGTGCTTTTGATGGGGTCAAGAATAATTGGTTCCTTGGTGTTGATGCTTCTCAGTCAGTGGAGCACGGTGAAAATCAGCATTCTCATATTCCTAATTCGAATGACCTATTAGCCTGTTTTGGCATCAAGAACAGCACTCTATTTGATAGGGTTGATCTTCTTTGTGATGGTCCTCTCAACAAGCCATCCAATTTGGCTGATTCGTCGCTGTGGCCGGTTCAGAGCTATACAAATGCGAAAGACACTACTCCTAAAGCGGACTATGACGGTTCAAGTAATTCTGGTAGACAAGTTTTAAAAGAAAAAGATGCTTCAGATCATGGATTTGGAAAGGATGCATTACAGCAGTACCTTATAGTCCCAGAGAACTCCTTAACTAAGGCAGTTAGAGAAGTTTCATTTGATATGAGGAGGGGAATCAAAGAGATTCCTGATGAACCTTGCAGGAGTTCCTCAGCTAATACAAGTAAGAGGAAAGTTTCTAAAACAAAGAGTACGAATAATCTGAGCAGGCAGGCTGTAGTTACAGGAGAACTTGGTAATTGCATAACCAACGAATTTAAGAATGACTTTGATGTGCAAGGGAATAAATTATCAGAAGAAGCTTCAGAATCGATACCTCATGGTAAGAGAAAGCGTAAAATTGAAAATGAGAATGGAGATCAAGGTCCTTTAAAAGAAAATGGAGCTTTGACTAATAAAGAGACCTCCAAGGCAGTTTCTAGTGCATTGAGGATAAATGGCATGTTAGACAATATTCCTCTAGCACCACTGGAGGATGCCCATTTATTGGAAACTGGCTCAACCAGTGTGAAGAGTAAGAAAAGGAGAAAGAAATCTTTAAATCTTCTTAATCAAGTAGTTGCTGCAGCTCTTCCTTCTGGGAAAGTTGTTGGAGAAGAGATTTCTAGGGTCACTGTGCGAAATAAGTGCAAGGATTCAAGTGGAGAACCTGGTGCAGCCTCTGTTCCTAGAGAAGGTGGTGCAACAATTTCTGAAACTGGCGGAATCTCTATGAAGGAAAAGGAGGGTGATCCAATGCATGAAGCGGAGGAAAATAATGAACTACGACCATCAGTGATGGACAAACAGAAGAAAAATGCCACCCTCAATGGTTTGGCTTCTGTACCTTCTGAGAATGCACATTTGCTGGGAATTGACGCAAGCAGTGGGAAGAAGAAAAGGAAAAAGAAATCTTCAAAGCCCCTTAAGGAAGTAGTCAGTGCAGTTCCTTCTTCTGGGAAATATGACGAGGAAGAAAGTTCTAGGGTCACTGTGGGAATTAATATGAAGGATTCAAGTAATGAACCACTGGCAGCTGGAGACAGTGTTCAGGGGGCAATGACTTCTGAACTGTGTGGAATCTTGCAGGATGAAATGCAGTATGATCCATTCTATGAAGCTGGAGAAAATGTTAAAGTGGCAGGTGAATATTCCCACCTTGCATTGATATCTAATGTAATGTGGTCTTGCTTTCATACAACCTTATAGGACATTTTCTGTGTAAAAATTGCATGTCGGAGACTTTTTGGAGTTTAAGGAGCATCCAACGTTAATATCTAAAAAATGTGCATTACTATGCTGGGCAGTCAATTTTAGCTGGAAACTCACGCATTAGATGTTCTTTTTGAGGTAGTACTAAAACACCCAAACATTGTCAGAGAGAATTTTTTTTTTTTGTTGTGGAAAAGTCAATAAAAGGTACACCACCTCTTCTGTTGATACATGACAGACATGTTGGAGTGTACAAATCATAGGCTCTATTGCTGATTGTAATGCTAATTCTTTGGTAGGTCTTGACATGTCTGACACTGATGCTGGGAATGTGAAAAGTAAAAAAGATGCGTCTGAAGAAGAAACTTCTGTTGGAGCGGAAAGAATGAGAAATTCAAAGGGTAGTCATTTTGTTGATTTGAAATGCCTTCCTTCTGTTGGGGCCAAAGAGCTTAGTGATCTCCAAAAGGACATTGAGCTTTCTTCCAGGCCTGAGAATACGGTCCTTTATGATGATGGCAATTGCAAAACTGATGATACTGATGGAGTCGAACAGGAAGGAGCATCCTCACATAATAGAGATCCTAAAGGAATTATGTCTGAAAAGGTCAAACCACTCAGTCAGGATAAAGTGAACATTAATGCTAAAGAAGTAATCGCCACTACCAAATTGTTAGATGAGACAGTAATTGTTGAGGATAGGAGATCTGGTAAGAAAGGAAGGAAGAAGAGGAAAACTGAGGATTCAGTTGGAGGTACACTTCATAAATCAAGTATTGTGCAGGTTAAATATTCTGATTGGGATAGACATACATCAGAGAATGGTGATCATTCCAGTGTCAAAGCTACCAAAGAAGAAAGCAACTCGCGGACGGAGGAAGAGGTGTCAAGAATAAAAACAGTCAGTACTTCTCTTTTGGGTACTGGTCAGAAAGCTGGTGATGTCCATGGAAATGAGGTGGAATCCTTACAGCACATCACAGAAAGAAAAGCGAATGCAGAGAATGAGGATGAGAAAATGAAAAAGAAATCTAAGAAGAAAAGAAATTCCACTACAAAAGATCAAGATGTTGATCATAAGAATTCAACACCTTCAGCTGATAATCAAAAGAAGGTGGAAGCTTCATCTAGAATGATCAATGAGAAGCAAGGTAGTGAAGGAATATCTCAAGATGGCAACTCTAGCGCCATCCAACTGCCGAAGGATGGATATGCTGAGCACATGCTTGACCCTGAAAAGAAGCTTCTAAAAGTTTCTAGAAGTAAGGATTCAGTTGGGAGAAGACTGGTTAAATCAGGTATAGAGCATGCTAAAAGTTCTGAACATGACACATCTTCAGCAGACCCTCATAAAACTGGAAGTGGCGATCATTTCGGTGACAAAGCTAAGAAAGAAGGAAGAAACTTACAGAAAGGAAAGGAAGTATCAAAAACGAAAACAGATGGTACTTCTCTGTTGGGTACTGGTCAGCAATATGGTGATGTCCATGGAGATGAGGTAGAATCCGTGCAGCACATCAGCAAAACACAAGCAAATGGGGAGAATATGGAGGAAAAAATGAGAAAGAAACCTAAGAAGAAAAAAAATTCTACTGCAAGGAATCTTCTGGGTTCGCAAACAAAAGATCCAGATGTTGGTCATAAGGATTCAACACCTTCAACTGATAATCAAAGGACTGTGGAAGCTTCATCCAAAATGACAAATCAGAAGCAAGGGAGTGGAGGAAAATCCCAAACTGACAAATCTAGCACCACCCTCCAACTTCAAGGATCACTGCCTAATGATGAAGGTGCTGAGCACACACTTAACCCTGAAAAGAAACTTTTAAAAGTTTATAGAATTGGGACAAAAGATTCACAATCCCCTAAGTCTCATGAGTTCGCCCCCGTTCTTGAAGATGCTAGAAGGTCCAAAGTTGACAATGCTCCTGTGACCAGCATCAATTCAGAGAGAGAAAGTGCTGCTTTTACCGTATCAAGCTCTAAGTTGGGAAATTCTAAGTATATAGTTCAGCAAAACAAAGTGGGCAACGGGAGTCAATCAGGTGTGGGCCAGGGTGTTAGAAAAGCTAATGACATTGGGGAAGTAGTAAATAGCTCAGAACATGAGAAGAGCCTGCTAGTTAAATCAGGAGCAATTTTCAAGGATGATAGTACTGAGACTTCTGAAGATGTAGAGGGATTTGACAACTCGGATGCCAGCACCAGAACTCCATCAAATAATTCATTTTCATCCTACTACTCTGATGGGGAAAGCAATGGAAATCTGAACTCACCTCAAAATGGTAATTCATATTTCATCTGGACTTTTCTAGATCAGTAGTTTTATCATTAGGTTATACTATGTTAAACATCTCATGTTTTCTCTTGCATCTTTTCAGATAAGCTAACACTTATATTTCAGTCTGTTCTTATTCGCTTCTCATATATCACACTAATGAGACTTGATGGATGAAGAAGACCATTTCCCTTCCAGCAAACTCTTTTCTTTTATCCCCCCTTTTCAGAAAGTTTACTAACTAAGAGTAGTAGATGCGACTTTAATTTTCTCATGGTAGGGCCTCTTTCAGTTAGCCTTAAGAAAAGTAGGATATGAGGTGGTGGAGTTACCTTGTTTTGGTGTCTTGGAATGAGGCTGCAATCTGTTTCTTTGCTGAATTCGTTCAATAGAGAAACTGCCAAGTATTTTGGTCATCTTTTGATGATGAGTTGCTTTTTAAACTTAGAACTGGGAGACAAGCCATTGAGCTTATATACTGGTTTTTAAACCTCCTATGTACGTTCAGCGCTTGTACAATGGAAAATTTTCCCTAATAGCCAAAAAGACGGATTATTCATGACAATTCTTTGCTATTAGTCAGGGCATTTTAGTATCTTCATTGTTTCTTATTGTGTACTGAAGCTATTAAAAAGAAGTTTTAAGACGACATTGGCATTCACAAGACTGGAGTGTATCACTCGTTCTGTTCTCTGGTATTTTTTGTCAAACGATGGTGTTCTGATCTTGTAGAAGCTAAGTTTTTTGTTTCATAATTGCCTCAGGATCTTATGAATCAAAAATGATGAGCGGTGGTGGAAGAAGCATCAAGAAAGGGAGGTGAGTGTCAATAAGAGTTTTTTTTTACAACAAATAGGCCTGTGGTGTGGGTGCATCAGAGTTCCAGTAGGAGTCATCCATATCTCATGTTTTGATGCTACTTTTGGATGGCTTCTGAACGTCTTAAAATTTTATCACTTTCAAGTCTGCATCCTCATGAACATTGTTTCGTCTGGTGATAATAACCATACTCTTTCTTAATTATGAATCGGGAAACCATCATATTCTCAAACTTAAATCTCTTGTTCCCTGGTGCAGTTCTTCAGGTGCAAAGGGCATGACCCTAGATACCATCCTCAGAAGTTCAAGCAGATACAAGAAGGCCAAGCAAACAGCTGATCAGTCACAGCTGGAAGAAACCGAAAGCCAGCAAGTTGATTTTGTTCCAGACAGTCTGGCTGACCTGTAGTTGATGTTATTGTGATCTGTCTCTTAGAGCTCCAATTTTGTTTGTTCTTTCTTCACCGTAGGCTGTGCTTGTCCTATGTATATGTCGAGAAACAATAGCCTTAGGCCGAAAAAAAAGCAAACTGCTTGCACGTTTTTTGAAACATTTTGATTCATAATTTATTAAGGTTGTGTTTGAGTGTTAAAATTTTTGAGTACTCAGTTGAAGATATTTTATGGAAGATGAAAAAGTGAAAAGATAGTAGATTTTAATAAATATTATAATGAAAAAGAATAATTTACTATTTTCTATATAAAATTTCGAATAACACGTAATCCGTAGTGTAGGACTATTAATGAGCATCCGTAGTGTAGGACTATTGAGCATTGTCTATATTTCTTAGTTACAGGTAGATCCAAGCATGGGATAATGATCAAAGTCAACCACGAAATGCATTGGATTACATTGCCTTACCATCCATCCCTTGTAGTGCGCGAAGCAGTGTGGGTGGCATCAATGCAAGACTTGACTAACTATATAAAATACTTGTAAAATGCATCATATATGCTTGAAAGAAAAATAATCTAAATTATTTGTTTAGAAAAAGTAAAGAAAATAATAAAATTCTTTTGGTCCTATCTGCTGGAATCTTCCTCATTATCACGAAGTTTCACTTTGTCGCATAAAGCCTGGACCAGTTCGTTTTACTTGCTGCCTCAATTATCCCTTATTCCCTTGTGGTCCTTGTCTTTGGATTTTTTTTTTTTAAATCATCTGGGGCCATTTCCCAGCTTAGTTTTTTCCCTTTTGTGGGTCCCTCGAACCGGATCTGTCGCCTCTCTTAGAATAATTTACCATTAAAAATTGGAAAATGACCATGATTAGGTCCTTTTCTTCTGTTCTATTTGCATAATAAAAATTTAACCACTTAAAATTTTATCGTCATTACAAAACACTCTCTTTTCTCACTTTTTCATCACTCCAATATCTAAAATTTTATTCTCAAAGACAACCTTCATCCTCTTGGATCTGCAAATTTCACCAGAATAATTTATATATATATATATTCTTCATGCTTCATCATATAGAAAGCTCTCGAACCACGTGATTCCAGATGGAAATGGGCTGTCCGATATAGACTTATAAATCTTGGGTCCAACGAATCCTCTCAATAATAGTCGCAATCAATTACAATTTGCGTATAGTATAACATGCATATATATATATATATATATATATAGCCTGATCGAAAGAATTACATGCACCATTACTAATCACCCACTAATACTTCATGGGCTTCTACCCTTTCAAATATTCTAAACGACGACGTTAGGCACAATGATGGGCATCAGCCAAACTCTAATAGGAGTAGGATGGGATACATCTTAATTTGCTATATATATATATATATATATAACTTCAAATCAAACGCGTACATAGGCCGTCTAAAAGTCTTCAAAGTGCACAAACTTTTTGACCAAATGCGTTGTAGATTTCACCGAAAGAAGTAGTGTTGTGTTATGTCGATAAGCAAGAAATCTGAAAAGTGCGAAATATTTGTTAAATTTAATATAATTTAAGAAGGATACATCACAGACAAATTCTTCAATTATTTTATCGCATTTAATTTTAAAAAGTGATAAAAGGAATTGATGCTGTACTAATTGAAGTGTTAATTATGTAAAATTTGAAATCATGAAACAAATCCTCCTCCGTGTTTTTATATCCGAAACAAAAATAATTAATTAAATCAAGGAATTACAATGAGAAAATCAAAAACAAAAGCAGCAAATCACATCGACCGCGGGATCTCCTTCTGTTTCCGGAACACGACCTCGGTGTCCAATCCGAACCCGTCAACCTTCCGAATGTGAACAACCTCCTGCAGTGGCGGAGCCAGAAACTAAAATTAATGGGGGGTAAACTTTTAAAGAAAAATGACAAAAAATTTTTTTACTACTTAATGTAAAAAAATGTCTTAAGAGTATAAATAAAAAAAATTAAGGACTAAAAACACTAAAAATATTGAAATACACGTATCGTACTATTTGCTGATACTGAGAGATGAAATTAAAGATTAAATTCTTGTTGTTCAAGATACCAATAGAGCATCAACTAATCACACAAACAAAAGTATTTATATATATATATTCTTTGTAAAACAAAACACATAAATGAAATAAAGTATTTTCAGCAATATAACTTTTTACTTCTATGAATGAAGTACTTATTTTTGTTGCCATAAAGGATGTGCCCTATGCTCAATAAGTCCTGCTGAATTTGTTGGGATCTGTAAAAAGAAAACATAACACATAAATGAGAAAAATAAACAATTACTGTATTTCTATTATTCTTGAAAGAAACAATAGCAAATCGAAGCATATTGAAAAAAGAAGCCAAATTATCCAAAGTTCAAAAAGAATCCAGGTTCCAATGGCATAAAAATACTTCTCACCCTTGCTATAGTGTTTTTAGTGTGACAGTACTATTGAACACGGGCTTCTCAAGAGTGGAATCTCTATCAACAATAAAATAACCCGAAATTGCAAGGAGAAAATACATACTTGGTAAATGATAATAGAAAAAAAAATTTGGACAAAAAGTTCAATCTTAACATCCAAATAACTATTCTACTCCCCTTACAAAATGAGAAAACAGAAAAATCGTAGTTCAAAGTGCCCATTACCTGGCTAAATTAATGACTAAATTTTTGAAGAAATAGATTTATAACTTGATCCAAACTTCACAAATTACAATGGAAAAGAAGTTTCACCTTTAGAGAAAGACAATTAAAAACAAGTTAATCTCATGGGCTATGAAAAAGCATACCTAAACAAACAAAAGATAGATGAAAATGAGTCTTACTTCAACTTTGGATTTTCATAAATTGTGGAGAAGTCAGACATATAAAATTAGATGATGATAGTGACAATAAAATGATATAACCAATGATTTTCTAGTAAGTAAAGATGGACACGCAACACACTTGAATAATTGAATTATCACTTATCCAATAAGAGCACACCACCCCTTTCTCAGTATTTGCGATATCCAAATTCTCAACCAAATCCAATATAAAAGACAAAAGGACAAAAAAAAAGTACTAGAATAGTGAAAACATTTATTTCAATTATTACAACACACAACGATTATCAGGAATCAGGAGAAGTATATGAAATATTCGTCGCAAAATTCACGACAACGTCGACAAGTTAATATAGGATTTCAAATTTTGACATAAATAAATATCTCTCTGCTTATTCTTTTAATTTGATTTTGAGGTATTGGGCTGCTTGGGTTTTAAGGGGGGCGGGCTGATTCATCTAGCCAGGCAAGGGGGCAAGCATAATTTTTATTTGGCCAAGGGGGGCAAACCTAATAAAAAATAAAATAAAATAAAAAAATACATGTAAAACAAATTTTTGGGGGGAGCCAACCGGGGCAATGGCCCCGGTTCGCCCCCCCTCCCTCCGCCGATGACCTCCTGTTGAGTGAAGTGAACCAAAAAACTTTAAAGAAAAGCTTTTTATAACAATTAAAACAAAACTTTTACACATAAGAGACAAAACAACACCCTTAACTTTTCTCCTCACTATTTACCTCACGTCACTCCACTTCTCACAAATAATTTTTCTCAATCTCTCTTTCCCACTACACGGCACACACACACCTTTTTCACTTGTGCTTTTCTACGCTTCTCTATTACACACACTGACACACTTTTCTGCTCACCTTTTCGGCTTCCCTCAACTCTACTTACTTTTCTACACAACTCACACTACACGATTCACTCACTGCTCACGGACACTCCAATATTTACAAGCCGCCTATTTATAGACTTCATATGTCGGTGAAGAGAAGTCTAGAATCTTCCGGCAGCTATAGCTTTCCAGATACTTCACCATCCGGATTTTCTTCCACAATTTTCCAGATGCTTCCCACGAGCTATCCTTTCCAGTATTTTATTTTCCCTTTTCTAGAGAATTCTGGGCTGTTCTTCAACACCTCCGACCTCTTGAACATCTGCACCAATGGCTTCACGCTATACAGGTCGTTGGCCGAGTACTTATCAGCCCGTTTAGACAAAGCCACGTGTAATACGCACACCCCACCGGGCTTCAGCGTCCGTTCGATCTCCGCAACGAACTTCTGCGGGTACAGCGCGTGATCGAACACGTTGGAGAACTCGAACTCGAAGGTGTCGTTATCGAAGGGCTGGTTGTGAAAGTCGCCTCCGATCACGAGTGGAGGGCACGGCACCAGGTCCATCCCCACCGAGTCGGACACGCCGATACGCCTCAGGGCTTCGACTTCCTGGCCGACACGAGCCCCGACACAGAGCGCTTTCGACTCGTTGAACAGAATCTTCTTTTGCTTTAATTCCTGGAAGAATCGGGAGAATACTTGGATTTTCCGATCCCAGTCGCGGGTCTTCCATATTTCTCTGAGTTTAGGGTTGAGGGTCTTGTTGAGCTGGCGCTGTATATAGGAATCGTAAGAGGCGTATCCGGGTCGGATTTTGATGTCTCCTGAGCCGTAAATCGAATTTTCCGATGGTGTGTCGGCGGTGGCGAGGAGGCGTTTGGGTTGGAGAGAGAATAGGAGGAGAAAGATAGGAACAGAGAGGAGGAGGGATAAAAGAAAGTATCTTGGTAGAGGTAGAGTAGTTTTCATCCCTGCATGCGTGAAAGCTTCTTCAAAGTTCGAACTCTCCCTCTCTCTCTCTGAGCTCTCAAACGGTTGACACTGTTTGTTGCATGAGAAAAAAAATGCGTTGGATAAGGAAGGAGAGTGAAGGAAAAAGACGTGGAAGAGAATTTCGGTGGGTTAGTTATCATCATGAACCGACCAATAAAGAAGGCACATGTGGTGTGGGGTAGTGCCCCGTGCATAGATCATGCGTGAGTCTGGAAGCGGCGTTAAGTTCTGGCTTATTTGTTTGACAAAAGATGTTAGCCCGTGAGCCTGTTTCGTCGACGTTTGAACCCGATCGATTTATCCCCAAGTGGCTAAACGTTGCAGTAATCTGGTCCGTCGATCCCCCGGAATACTCGGTGGCGGAATCAGGACCAAAATTTAGGGGATCGAATTTTAAAAGCGAAATAACAATAATTTTTTTTCCTTTATAATATTAAAAATTATCTTACAATTACAATATCAAAAATTAAGAAATATAAGCATTAAAAATATTACAATACATGTACATAGGTGACAATTGCATCCTACTCATCAACTCTTTTTCTCACTTTACACCTTTGTCTGTAGCTACGCTTGCTTTTGATCATCTTTAACATAGAATTTAGCCCCTAGCGGGTGAATAGATACTCCAAGATTTTAATTCACAAACTCGCACAACAAAACCAGATGTAGTCAAGGAAAGAAAAAAAAACAGAGGTAAGTTCCCTCCCTCCTTTTCAATATTATGCCAATAAGGAATAAATTTCTGGCAAAAGCTTAAAAGACTTGTTGTTCTCGTGGTCTCTCAGTGATGTTCTCAATAAAGATATGTACAAAAACCAAGTTTAAGTTGTGGTTATCTAATTAAGCACATAGCCTCTATAATTTCCGTTACAGATTATAGGCTTTAGGGAGGTTATTTCATATATTAGCATTCTATGCAGAATTCCTACTATGGAAGAGGTGGTCATCGCAATATTGAAGATTATCCTATCTTTTCTCTCTGTTGGGATATTGGTCTGGGTCAAGGGTGGCAGCTCAGGCCAACTTATTTTAACAAGGCAGCTTTTTATATATACTGAGCGAGTGATTGTAAAAGTACCACCCGCCTAAAGGGCCAAAATTTTCTAAGCCCCATATCAACTTGGCAGATTAGTTGAAGTCATTGACCATACAAGTGTCTATGAGTCAATAGTTAAAAGCTTCAACTGTCCCCACCTACTGTCGCATAAAAAACAATTTCACCATGTGCAAAGCACGACAAACGAGCATGGTACGACGTGTCAAACTCTTATTTGCATGTAAGATTTCATTTTTGGTGGCTTGAGGGGTAGCGGCCCTTATTTTTTAAATATATATATATATTTGCATGTAAAATTTCATTTTTGGTGGCTTTTCGTTCCACCACTGGGAGTCTGGGAATACTTTGTCAATATTTATTGTTGATGAATCATTATCACAACCATATATATAATTCTGTCCTCCTCGCACAAACACATTTTGTATGACCTAACGATTGAATCATACAATCAGGCCGCTGGGCTAAACTTTTTGAACACAACAAAATTCAGATTGGAATATTCACACCACTGTCAAATTTTCTTCAAATTTTAAAGGATTGTTTTTGCAACCTAATGTAGTCCAATTCATCGGCTCTAACCAAGTAATTCTCAAAGTAATCATTTTGGTTCTCGATCTGTGAGATTAAATTATTGTGCAATGCACTTTTTTGTTGTTGTGATCTATTGTACAAGCCACAAGGCACTTGAATATAGGCGACGGCAGACTGGATTTATAATAGATGGAGGAATTTTGGTTCAGAATTCTCCGGACTTAAATAATTGTATGAAAACGTTGATTGCTTTGGCGGCGGGCACTGAGCGCTCTTTAAGTAGGGGCCCCGCCACCCTACCGCGAAAGTAATGGAAAAAGGGTCCGAACGTAAAACCCCCGTACTTCCAACCAGTGGCGTGCGTCCGCTGCCCATGACTTGCTTCTTCATAATTTGACTAGATCCTATTCCTATTAAGCCAATCTTCGATATTTATGAAATTCAGGTCAATTAAATTTAAGGGATAAATGTAAAATTGGTTCCTGTGCTATACGCAAAAATTGATTTAGTTCCTATGATATGAAAAACATCAATTTAGTCCATGTGATTTCAAAAAGTGATAAAATCAGTCCCTAACGAAGGACCAATAACAAACGAAAATAGAATCACAGGGACTAAATCGATGTTTTTCATATCACAGGGACTAAAATTATTTTTTCGTATAGCACAGGGACTGATTTTACATTTATCCATAAATTTAATGGGTATCCAACTTTAAAAAAAAATTATGTATTGATTTTGGTTCTAGTGCTATATAATAACTGAGTCAAATATAAAGTTATTATGATTTTTTATTTTGCATCGATTACAAATTCTTCAACTGAAGGGTAACTTCCTGTCATCTTGCTAAATTTCTGTTAGTAAAAAATTATTTATTATTTGCTTCTAATTTTTCACAATCAAGATCAATTCATTTTTTCTCCCTATGTTGATTTGTTTCTTCATTTTTATTGGAGACCTCGAAAAATGTTGTGTTTGTTTAGAATTCTTGTATAGGTCAAACCAAAGTTCTGACCACTTTTGGGATATGTTTATCTAAGGAACTCTTTTACTAAATCTTGCTTATCATGTAAATTTTGTTTTTATTATTTAGAGCATGATTTGCCATCAATTGTTGCTTTGTGTGTGGAAGTTGCTTTGGAGAATGTGAATACCTTTCAATTCCAAATCCATAGAACCTAAAGAAAGTAATTTGCAAATGCATCCCCAGTAACCTTTTGTCAAAAGAAAAAAGGAAAAAAAAAGACAGGTCTCAATTGTGGTAGTAACCAAAATAATTAAGAAAGACAACCCCTAGTGGCATCAAGACCTCAACTATCAAAATCATCTGCAATTTGTTCTAAAGTTTTAGAATTAAGGAGGGAATTAACTTGAATTAGATAATCAAGAGTGATTTGCGTAATAGGATGAAAGATGACTGTATGATTGATTGCATGTTAGTGTACATCGAGTAAGAAGTTTTTAAAATTATTGAGAATGAAGTCATTTTGTAACATTTTCAGAAGATGCAAACTCGTAAGATCCAATTGTCACCTCTCAGTCGCAGTACATAGTACGATACAAGTATTCCAATATTTTTAATGCTTGTAGTCATTAATTTTCGACATTGTAACTCTAAGACAATGTTTTGCATTACGAATAATTTTTTTTTTTTTGTCATTTTGTCTTTAAAGTTCGATATCCATGGATTTTAATCCTGGTTCCGCCATTGCTTCCAACGACTTTGGAACAGTACCCGACGGGGCTACCAAACTGTTGTGGGTTGGTACTTTGGCTTTTTCAATTTTTAGAGTTATGTAAAGTTTATTAGGTTTATTAGGCTTTTTCAAACAGAAATCCATATAAGACTTGCGTGACCTTCACCAAATTGCTGATCAATTGAGTAAAGTTTAGAGTTTTCCTCTTGGACGAATTTCGGCCGACTCGGCCAACTGCCAGTCATTGACATATCGTGCTTTTCGTACTATAAAATGGTACATACAATATAAATTAAGGAAAAACTCTAAATATATTTAAGGTTTAATCAGGTATTCCTTAGTAGTTAATTTATTTTTATTTTTATTTTTATTTTTATTTTCTTTTAGTAAAGCCTAAAGCTTGATCAGGATTGTTGAGGTCCGTTTGAAATTACGAGCCACTCCCTGGGAGAGCTAGGAGAAGTAATCCTAGAAGGAAGATATCCTAGCTAGCAAACTAATTATTGCTTCTAATCTATCCACTTTTGCAATTAATTATTAGCCAATTATTTATTGGTTTATAATTTTTTACCTTCTCACTTCAAATTAGATAGTCCGGCCCAACAAAGTTAAACCTCGGCAAGACTAGGCCCAACATTTTTCTTTTTCCGCTTTTCGGCGAAGCCCGCTTCTGGGCAGATTCCTGATCTGCAATGCTCTTTGCGTTCGCGGATTAGGAAATTGGTGTATTTATAAGGGATCAATGGTAATTTCCTCACGTGATTTATTATTTTATTTAACTCAGCATTAAACTTTAAAATTCATTAAATTAATCTCTAGGGTTTAAAATGTTTGTCCCCGGGACCCTTCAAATTTGATATATTTTAATCCTCATAAATTAATTTGATGGATTTTTATTTTCGCCTCCAGCCGTCCAGCGTATTGGCTACGTACGTGTACGTTGAATATACTCATATAATTGATACCGATCCATGAAGGTCATGACTTATATTACTTCAGCACTTATGGACTACACGAAGGAAAAAGTGAGCCAAAAAAGAAGAAGAAAAAGAGTTCATTTAACATAGAACAACTTACAAGTTACTTTTTGTGCCATTTTCAACCACAAAATTCTTATACAAATTAGTCAGACCTCATCTTGTTGATCTGGTTCAAGGCCGGTTGTAAAATATTGTAGAGGACCCAAAGAATAGCAGGAGCAACAACGATCAGAAGAAGCTGTCCCCTGTTATCGCTCCCGGCAGCTTCAGCAATGGTAGCAATTTCACTAGCTGACGCATGGGGTGTGGACATGAACCCAGACGCGGCCAATCCACCGAGCCCGAGCCCGACGATCAACCCCTGGGAGCTACGCATGCGGTTGATTTGGTTAAGAGCTGGTTGAAGGATGTTGAAGAGCACCCAAGCTATGGCTGGAACAAGTGGTAGCAACAGTGCGAGGCCACGGTTATCGCCTTCGGCTATCTCTGCGATTTGTTGGGCAGCGAAGGCAGGATCACAATAGCTTAGGGTTGAAAAGATGGCTCCAGCGACGGCAGTACCTGTTAGGGAAGTTGACAAGTTGAGATTTTCAACAGGTTTAGGGAAGTTAAGGCCCTTGGGGAGGTTCTGAATGGAGAGAAGGGAGGTGCGTTTCGTGGTTGGCTTGCTGGGGTTGGCCATTCTGGTGGAGCTGGCGCTCAAGCACTTGGCGTTGAGCATGGCCATTGTGGCTATGGTTGCTGCCATTGATGTTTGCTCTGGCCGGGTTTTCTTGATCTTGAGGCAGCAGGTAGATGGAGACTGGGAAGATAGCAAGAAGGTCGAGGTCGAAAAAAGTAGATGGGCTTCGATGGTTGGCTCTAACAGAAATTGGCATATAGATGTGAAGCCGGGTAGGGATGTGCGAACCAATAGAGTTGTGCTCTCCAGATTCGTTTCTTATCCATAGACTGTAAGCAGCGAGATATGGACCTCATATTTGGTGCCCCACCACATTTGCTTATCACTTCCAATCTTCTTTCACCAAATTTTTTAACATAAAGATTGTTGCTCAACTTCCCCAAAATATTGTGGCCGGATTACCAAATACGACAGCCTTTCATGTGTTCGTCTGCGAACCGTTGCGCCAAAATGAGAGCTTCTAATGGATGATGCAATAGCAGTGGGTCACTGAACCAGTCAGGCCTAGAGGGCAGAGGCTCAAGCCCAATCATTTATCTTCTTCCCCTAAACCCAATATATATAGAAAAAGACGGGCCGGGAAGTAGTTTTTGCAGCTTAAGGTACAGGTCCTAGTCACTCTTGGCACAAATTGGGATTCGTGGATTTGTCTCCTCACTTTTATCAGTCCGCACAAATCCACGTCACTCAACACGTGGACTTTTTTCCACCTGGCTTCTATACTACCTTTGAAGTTTTTGTGCTGATCTGGCTCAGCCACGTATAAAAATTTAATCAGATAACATGTGGTTGTTACTGCTCTTCAGGTGTGAGGTTAGCAATATAGGTCACGAATAGGGGTGTTCATTTGCACCGGCGGTTACCGGTAAGGGCGGTTATTGTGACTTAGCGGTGCGGTGACGATGTCAAATATGTGATTCCATCAATTGCGGTGACGATGACGGTTTTCGCCAAACCGTCACCTACACTACCGTTAACCACCCTAGTTGAGACTTGAGATGATTATTGGTTATGTGACATACTTTTGTTGGGCTTTTGTTGGAATATGTTAATTGGTTTATGTCACATTGTTGGTCACTTTTATTAGACTTTAGTCTTTATGTTTGAATATGATATTATGTTATACTTTTGGACAACTTTATATTTGTTATGATTGTTAATTATTATGATATTATATTTGAATATGTTATGATATTTTTCCATTTGATATGATTATTGATTATGATATTATGTTGTAAATATAAACAGCCTAACACAGTGAAAAAAATGAAAAAACTCAAAGAAAAAGCTTTTTTTTTTGCACAACGGTTATACGGTTTAAGCGGTTATCGTATAACCATTACCGCTAATACCATCACCGGTAAGGGCGGTTATTGTGCCTTAGCGGTGCAGTTACGGTGTTAATTATGTAATTCCGTCAATTGCGGTGACGGTGACGGTTTTTGCCAAACCGTCACCTACACTACCGTTAACCACCCTTAGTCACGAAGGTTGTGTTGGAATGATAAAAGTTTTTGGCGCTTAAAATTTTGAGTATGTCCATGAAAAAAGTGACGAGAGAGGGTAAAAAAATTGGTAAAAATATGACAAAGTTTATGTGAGATAGTGAAAAAAAAATTATAGAATATTGTGAAAAAAGTGAGGAGAGAAATTTTTGTAATGATGATAAAATTTTAGTTAGTGAACATGAATTGAGTTTTTGCGCTGATCCGATTCAAGTAATCAAGTGTAAAAATTTAATTAGACAAGGGTTAATTAAAATTTTTTTCCTCAAACTATTACCCAATTCTCAAATATCACATAAACTTTAACTCGTTACAATTTACTCCCACAAACTATACGTTTCGTTGTGATTTCATCTCTCAACCTACTGAAGTTGTTATATCTATCAGTTTTTGTCCCACTTAAACGACATGTGACCTTCTTCTTATTTGGAAAGACAAGTTTACCCTCGTTTGCATCCTCCTTAGTCTTATACAATGCTTTTAACAATTTGTAGAGCCAAGAAATAATAAATAATTAGCTGATTTTTTTTAAAATGATGACTTACTTATAATGGAGTTGCTCAAATTTGTATTTTCAAGTAAAGAAAAAGGTCACGTGTTATTTAAGTGGGACAAAAATCGTTCGATGTAACAACTTCAGTAGGTTGAGAAATGAAATCGCGACAAAAAATATAATTTATAGGGACAAGTTGCAACGAGTTAAAATTTATGAGAATATTTGAGAATCGAGTGATAATATAAGAGAGAAAAATTGTAATTAACCCGTTATATAATATTTAGTTGTTATGATGCGCGCCAAATACGCAGTTAGCTCTAGGTGACGGAGTTGAGACTAAGAAGTTATTTTCGAAAAAGGGACAAAATTAGCGCGTACAGCGGTGAAAACATAAGCAACGATTTTTAACTTACCCTATTTACAGTCTCATGTGTTAAAAAAATACTCTTTGATAATAATCTAAAGTGAACTTACTGGGAAGAAAGAGCAATAACGTAGATAAGAACACTTTTAACGTGCTATTTTGACGTATAAGGAAATTACAAGAAGACACATAGAATTCATGAAGTATCTTTAGTGTCGAAATTAATAACTTATAAATTAAGTTGGACTCTCTACTGATTATTATTGTTTGATAACTTCCAAGGAGATAGTGTGAAAAGTTTTTTAGTGTCAAAACAAACACCTAAATATGTTTTCTAAACTTATCATAAGATCTGTATTAAATTAGATTAAACGAATTTCATACTTATTGTTATATTTAGGACATATATCCCTTCGTTATGTAAGAATTTACTATCTAAATATAAAAGTCAGTCAATAAAAATAACGCTATTGACACATTAATATTTTATATTAAAACCCTTACCGTTCCTTTGACCTTTATATACGTCACATGAGAAAAACCAGTTATTTTTTACTGCGGACTTTGCCAAATCCATCCGGGTTATGTTGGTTTGTTATAATTTTTTTTAGGATTCAAATACATTCACAAAATTATTACCGAACATATTTAGAATTTAAACATAAATATCAATACATTTTATACAATTTCCAATAACTTTTTATTTTTTTATTCAACATAAATTTTCTCTCTTTATACTTTTTCACATAACTCCAATATTTTTTATTAAATAATTACATCAAATCATTTATATATTCATTACACTAATAAAACACAATTAAACGTAAATATTAACAACTTTTTTAAAATTCTACCTTTTTTACGCAAACCAAACATCTCCTTTGGAATCCCGCAACGCGAGGAGCAGCCAGACAAAACGCTGCTTCAAATTTCACTGCAAACTGAAAAGCCCCTGCTCTTAGGGTTTCCCAACTGGGCAACCATAGATAGACTTCCCATTCCACACACGTAGAAGATGGCCACGACTATCTCACCGTACCTACTCAACCCGGTTCTAGCTCCCTTTCCGGTCAGGACCGCCACTTGTAACCCTTTCCTCCTCCATCGAACCCGCTATTGCTACAGCGGTCTCTCCCATCGCAGACCGTCTCTTCGGGGTTCCCTCACCGTGGCCCGGCTCGGGTTCGACCCCGGATTCTTCCCCGACCCGCGTAACGCTGAGGGCGTGATTGGGGAGCTGCTCGGCCGAGCTGAGAGCGTCCTCTACACGATTGCAGACGCCGCCGTTTCGCACTCGGATACCGTTACCAGCACCACAAAACAGAGCAATGATTGGTTCTCTGGCATTACGTATTACATGGAGTTTGTCCTCAAGGTATGTTACTTACTCCATGAATTTCGGATTCATCTCCTCAATGTATGGATTCCAAAACTGTTATATTTCTCCGTGGTCCATAGGTTCTGAAGGACGGGCTAACGGGATTACATGTTCCGTACGCTTACGGCTTCGCCATAATACTGCTTACTTTTCTTGTAAAGGCCGTCACATTCCCTTTGACAAAGAAACAGGTACTTATCTACTTGGCTACGATTTTCAATGTTGTTCTTTGAATTTGCAAACTCGCTGAATACATATTTGGGGAAATTACTGAGTAGGTGGAATCTGCAATGGCTATGCGCTCCTTGCAACCTCTAGTTAAGGATATCCAGGAACGGTATACTGGAGATCAGGTGAAGTTTTTGTCCTTCCTATGATACTACATTGTTTCTTGATCCACAATTTGTTGTTTTCAAATTCGTAGTTGTGTGCGAAAAATTGGATCCGAGGTCGTATCAATCCAGTGAGCTATATATGTTTGAATGACCAGCTCTAATGCTTGTCTTTTCCTGCAGGAAAAAATTCAGCTACAAACCGCTCGATTGTATAAACTAGCTGGTATAAACCCGCTGACAGGTACCTGAGCTGCAACTTGCTTTAGTTTGAAGATAACTGATAGAATATGATACTGTTTACTAATTTGCAGCATTCTTCCAACATTTTTAATGTTCTTTGTGAATATTAGTGTTATTTAGCGATCTCCATGTGCAAGAAATTGGGCTTAACTTGGTTAAGTAAATTTTGTATAGAGGAAACTCTTTTAATGAGCACATGACATGGGCAAGAATGGAGGGTGGGGAATGGGAGATAGGAGAGATCGTTAATTTCATCAAATTATTGCTTTAGACGTTTTCATTCTTACTACCTCTGTGCAAGCTATAAATCAGCTTCCCTGCTCAAGTATCTTCTTGTTGTGTCTCAACTTCTACTGGTTATTCTGTTTGCGTCAGGATGTTTGCCTACACTTGCTACAATACCAGTATGGATTGGGCTCTACAGGGCCCTTTCAAATGTAGCGGACGAGGTAACATGCTCTGTCAGTTGATTTATTATAGGTATCTGCAGAATCTTTGCTTTCTTCCGTGTCTAATTGGATGCTTGTGCCTGATATTGAAGGGGCTCCTTTCAGAAGGCTTCTTCTGGATACCCTCTCTAGCTGGTCCAACTACCATTGCTGCTCAACAAAACGGCAGTGGCATCTCTTGGCTTTTTCCTTTTGTAGTAAGTCTCTTAGGTTCAAATCTTAGGACCCCACTCAATTTCAAGAATTTTCTTTATAGATGCTATTAGTTTTGGCAGACCTTACAAGGGTTTTGGTGAAGCAAGTTCTGCTATTTGGTTACAATGCTTAATAAGAATGCAATTTTGGCAGTATAAAACTTCAGTCTTAATTTGTTATTTCCATTTTTCTATCCTTCAGAGCTTTTATGTGCAGTTCACTGTGGTTGTTGTTTCATTTTGTATCAAGTTGGTAGTTTTGGCAATGGCTTGCATTAGGTCTTTGTTTACTATCTTGAATACTACGTAATTAATATATCTTATTGGTTACTCATGTTTTCAACAGGATGGTCATCCACCCCTTGGATGGTCGGATACCTTGGCATATCTTGTTTTGCCCGTCTTGCTGGTTGTTTCACAGTACATCTCTGTCCAAATTATGCAGTCATCACAGGTCAGTCAATACCCACGTGGTGTAAGCATGATAAATTCGAACATAGCTAGATATGCAAATTTCTTTCTTGCTCTGTGCCTTACTAGGGCTTATTTATTTTTTAAATCGTAGGTCTGTGTGCTGCCTTGTTATCTTGACACTCGTTTCTTTGTAGATGTTACGTATTGATCTAACCGCTCATTTTATGTCATTTAATCTATGTCATGTTGTAACCTTTCACCTCTCACATGCATACCATTCTAAATTCTTTTCTTTCCCTGATACTATGCTGGTGTTTATTTATCAGCTTACATGTGTTGTAACTTTCAGATTAATGATCCAAACATGAAGAGTTCTCAAACAATCACAAAATTCCTCCCTTTGATGATTGGTTATTTTGCTCTTTCAGTTCCTTCTGGCTTAAGCCTTTATTGGTGAGCATATGGAGAAACTTTCTTTATTTTGCTTGTTCTTTTCATTTTCTCCCCTCATCATTTTATCCCTGAGTTTTTCTTAGTATTTCTGTCGTACTTCTTCAGGTTTACGAATAATATATTGAGCACTGCACAACAAGTATGGCTTCAAAAGTTGGGGGGTGCAAACATTTCAAAAAGGGCAATTGCTGAGGCTGAGGGTATCCTCAAGGAAGACCAACTTCAGACTCAGAAGTCAGTCCCTGCATTAAATTCCACCAGAAAGGAGGACATAAAAGAAGAGAGGTTGACATCAGAGGGCCTGCTTCCTGGTGAAAGGTTAATATTTGTTACATATTATTATTTACTAGCTGGTCATTGCCACTTGTGCTCAAAATCTCCCTTTGTTCTTGGGCTAACTAATTTTTTTTCTGACAATTAACAATCTGCTTAATATTCCAGATTTAAACAGCTAAAGGAGCAAGAGGCAAGAAGAAAACGACAAAAAGAAGAAGAAATGAGGAGAGCTGAAGAAACAGCGGCTGGAGGAACTCAACTAAACAATGAGGGGCATGAGAGAGAATCTAATGTTGCTCACAATAATGGAAATGTTCAGTCTGCAACTAAATTCCACAATGATTCCAATCTTGGAGTTGTAAATGGTGATCTATCTGGTCAGGACTCGGAGGAAGATCAGAAAATGTCGTCCGTGTTTAGGGTGGAAAATGATAAAGTTTCTGCCAATTCAAATGTTGATGGTAGTGATGAGCAGCAATCTTATGAAAAGGTAGAAAAGGTATTGTAGCAGTCTGCTCTCAAAGATGCAGCGGAAATACTGTTTATTAGTGGTAGACTACCTATAAAGAAGGATAGACTGCTTGCTGTGTTATACGTACCTTCCAATTGACCACTGTATATGGAAGGTGGGAAAAGAAGTGGGAAGGGGGAGTCATGAATTTTCATTTATCCCATTACATGTGGCTTGGACTATGTTCAAACCAAATCAAAGGACACCCCAACTAAAGTTGACATCCAATTCAACTTCCCTGATGGGATATACCTCAATATATAAGTTTGGTACCAAGTACAGCCGTGGCATCAATGTATGGGTCCCTTTAAACGATCTAGAAGTTACGCTTCACTCTTATCAAAGAATCTTTTTCTCCTCCAAATGATCCCATTTCTTTCTGGATGTTGTGACTGATCTAATATGGCTAGTCAGTTTTTTCTTTATACTTGCTTTCAGTTATTGCGAGCTTGCTTTCGTATCATGAAATTGGAGAATTGACAATATTTCAGGGAACAGTTGAAGTATACGCTACTTCGACGAGGAAGGACAACACGCTTTCTGCAGAAGACTCGTATCAAGACAGGAGAGAGTGATCATTTGCAAGAGCGAAACCATGGTCATGATGGTCTCCATATAGGAAGATTGACGGGCCTTGTTATTTAGCAGTTAAGCAAAATACAGGAGGTTTTGATACAGTCCAGATGGTCCCGGCAGAAGCACATTTCATCAGTAATCAGTTCTGCATCCATGCTGGCGTTTGTCTTAGTAGGCTGAGGTTCTGTGCGCAATGCATTGTTATGGAATGGCTTGGACCAGTAAGATTTTGATGGTTCTATGTTACTGTAGCACGAGCGATTGTGAAATTGGTCTGCCTTATTGACTTCCTGTCAACCTCTCCAAGGCATGTATATTATATGGATCGCAGGAAATTGGAATATAGGTTTTTTCTTTCCATATGTTCTTATTGGTTTCTTGTTTTTCCGTTTGATAGAAGGGAACGAATAGACAGTTTCATGACAACAACTTTATCACCGAAATCAGTAACTTTCAGGTGGCCCTCACATTGATCTTGCTACTTTATTTAGTCCAAAATATTGTTTGATCAGATGGAAACTTGATTGGAAATAATATTTTGGACTAACAGAGGGTAGAAGTACCTTTGATTTCCAAATAAGATTTCAATTTTGTTGTTCAGATATTGGCTTCAAAATGGTGGATTGGATTTAATATCTTCAAAGCCAATGTTTAGAAAGGAGATCAAAAGAAACTACGCTTTTAATTTAAATATGCTGGAATTCCTTTTGGCATGGTTGGTGAAATTAGAGGATTAAATCCTTGGGAGACTATCTTATGCTAACTAGCTAAGCTAATGTGCCCCGGAAATTTTGTAGAGAGTGAAAAGTTTGGGCTTGGCTAAATCGATGAATATTGAAGTAGGTCTAGACCCATATGAGAATGGGTTCGTGGGTCCCTGGGAAAAACCGAGATAAAGCTCGTGGCATTGGCAAAGCAACTGAGGATTTTAACATCATGCTAGGCCACTTTATTTGGGGCCATTTTCGCAGTTTGAACTCACCATTTAAGCAACAGGCATCGCAACAAAGGTAGAAAGACTCATCTATATTACATCCAATGGGCTACGTTCTATGGGTCCATCAAAGTTCACCCAAAATCTACCATCCCCGGATGGTGGCCCGTAGGCCTGCACCAAGCCCACGCAATCCCCCATGTCCCAACTCACTAACTCAGGAAGTGCCTCAAAAATATATGCGAAAAGCACATACCAAGTAAAAAAAAAAAAGAAGCACATACCAAGTACAGACTAGAATATCTAAAGAAAAAAAGGCTTAGAATAACTGATGTGGAAAGCCGTTCATTAATAAATGAATTTAAAGCATGCTTAATTCCGTAAACCAATTAATATAATTGGAGAGATGCGTATGAGATCAAAGTCATACTTGCCTTAAAAAAAATGAGTTACAGGTTCAGTGCCTTGCCGTATACGAAGAAACTTGATTTATTATTTTTAAAGACCATTTGACTAGCCAGCATGACAAGCAAACTGTCATATTCAATCCTCTTGGTCCCTCAATGCCTGGATTATTAAAGTTTAAACTACTTTGTGGAATCCAGCTCCCAGATTAATATTTTCATTCGGAAATTAATAATGATCCTTCGTTTCAAATAGTCATATATATCTCATGATCACGAAAATAGAAAACGGACCAAGAAATTAAAAAAAGTTGGTTCTTTTGGTTCCATGTTTGACAGACCTGAAGTTCTCATGTTTTTCCTCTCAGCCGTGGTCGGATATTCGATGTTGGTTTCCAGTCAACACAACACAACACAACACGCACGCTCCATATATGCATAGCCTAAACCAAAAGAGTTGGGGTGTCTTAATTAATTTGATCATCTTCTAAATCTGGCACACATGCAGAAGCAAGCGTTTTTATTTGGTCTGCCATGAGTACTCGTCCCAAATCCTTCCCACTGCAAACAATCATCTATGTTGGTAATTCTGCAGGTTCAAGTTTTTCCTAGAAAATCTTTTGTGTCGGACACAGAATTTGTTCACAAATCATCGGGTGTGTGTGTGCTTCTATACCAATCTTGTAGTGTTGGCACCAGCAATCTCCAATTCCTTCCTCCCCCATGAATTGGCAATTAAAGCGTTATTGTAAATAACTATAGCGAAAGCAGATACATTAATAATTTATTTCGTTGCTTATTTAGTTAGTTTTTAATCAGCGTATCATGATAGAGTAAAAGAGAGATTCTCTGTAGCATAATTGTAGAATATGGGTCTAAGGGAAATCATACAATCCATTGAATGCCTCAAGAGATACAAAATAAAATACATATGATGCTGTCTATTTCAAATATTATTGTATATATATATAATAATAATAATTAATGGATGATGATGCGGACCGCATACCTCCATTTTTTTCCTTCTCCTTCGAGGAGCCAGAATAACATTAAAGATATTCATCTACTGGTCATTGAAATTAAATGTATATAAGAAGCATTATTTCCCCAATAAGTTTAGTGCGACGACGAAAAAGATGCGTTGCAAAGAGAGATCGATGAAGCTAGAAAATGATTTTCGCCGGCCAATTTTTTTTTTGGAGGATTTTTGGGAACGTACTAAGACCCTATTCTAGCTTTGATCCCAGCTCTAAGATGGCATAAACTAGCTAGCTACCTGTCGTTATTTTTTTTATTATTATAAATTTTTAAAAGAATAAATATACTTTGTAATATTTTAAATGATCATTTTTGTCGCATTACACTATTCAAACATGTATGGCCTTTAAGGAAGATGATGTCTGTAATATGTTACATAAATTAACAAAAGTGATGTCTCCCTTTCGCAATTAAACGCTGGCCAGCTAATGAAACTACATGCATAGTTTTGTTCCTCAAACAAATGCCAAATTGATGGACAGGTCCACCTAAGCTGCTTTAGATGCATGGGACCAAGTTTTAAACTACTTTCCCCATGTAATTAACTTTTATCTCCTTTGAATTTGCTGTAATTGGAATTTACTTGCCATGCACGTAAGTTTTGGTTACCTACCTTACAGCCTTACAAGAAGGAATCAAGCTTAAATGAAACACTCAGCTGAATCACATCTAACAGTATTTGTTCCTTTGTTTTCTTATGTTATTTGATGTTGAGTAAGTTTTTATTCGAATTGCATATATAATTTGAGGAAAGATAGACATAATAAATAGATACTGCACTATATATTTAATGTTACTCTAATAAAGTTTCAGACAGTGTAGACCCTATAATGAGATTCACATGTTTTGTTATATCTCTTTAAATTGAAAAATTTGAACAGAAATTATATATGGCCTTCTTCAATTTACTGTCTGAATTATATAGTCCAAGAGAATAGACTTTTTCACAAACTTTATTATAAAAAAAAATTCTATCAACTCATCTTATATATCTACACTTTTTCAATAACTCGAATAAAATTCAATCTCTTAAGAAATTTTTTTTCTTAAATCCCAACCATTTGTGATAAAAGGTGAGATTTTGAGTTGATAAAAACAATAAATGCGAATATGGGTAAAATATGGGTAAAATTTGATTTGAAAATAAAGTTGGGGTCTTTTTAAGTGGGCCCAAACAATGACACCACTAACAATTTTTTTTTTCCAAAGGAGAAACAATGATTAGGATTTAAAAAATGCTTACATGAAAAATAATTATTATTTGTTAAGGAAACAACGAAAGATGAGAAATTCGCCGATGGACCCCATAAGGAAACAACGCTGTGTTTGTAGTGTAAAATTTTAGTGTTGTTAAAATTTTAGGTATTGGGTTTAGTGAAAAAGTGAAGAGAGAGGTAATTTTTTATAATTTTTTGTAGTAAATAGTAATGATTTGATGGGGAGAGAGAGATTATATTGTAATATTTAATTGTGTTAAAATTTAAGAGGGGATAAAATTTTGGTACACAAACGCACCCACGAAAGATGAGAAATTCAGCGCTTTAAGGGAACACCACCTGCTGGGCTCTCCATCCTTTCTCAACTTCTCAAATTATTGCTGAGTCTTACCCACGCTAGCTAATTTCTAACCTCTCTAACAATACAGGGAAGGGGAAGAAAAGCCAGTGGCATCCTTTGACACAAAGCTTGGGGTAAGCGTTATCCAGTCAGTGGCGGAACCAGGATTAAAATCCATGGGTGTCGAACTTTAAAGGCGAAATGAAAAAAAAAAAATTTCGTAATGCAAAACATTGTCTTAGAATTTTTTTTCTACGTCATTGTCTTAGAGTTATAATGTCGAAAATTAAAGACTAAAAGCATTAAAAATATTGGAATACATGTACCGTAATATATACTGCGACTGAGAGGTGACAATTGGATCCTACGAGTTTGCATCTTCTGAAATGTTGCAAAATTGCTTCGTTCTCAATAGTTTTAAAAACTTCTTACTCAATGTACACTAACATGCAACCATTCATTCAGTTATCTCTCATCCTATTACACAAATCACTTTTGATGATCTAATTTAAGTTAATTCTCTACTTAATTCTAAAATTTTAGAACAAATTACAAATAATTTTGATGGTTGAGGTCTTGATGCCATTAGGGGTTGTCTTTCTTACATTTTTTGTTACTACCACAACTGGATCTGTCTTTTTTTTTTTCTTTTGACAAAAGGTTACTTGGGATGCATTTGTAATTTATTTTCTCTAGGTTCTATGGATTTGAAATTGAAAGATATTCACATTCTTCAAAGCAACTTACACACACAAAGCAACAATTGATGACAAACCATGCTCTGAATAATAAAAATAAAATTTACAATATAAGCAAGATTTAGTAAAAGAGTTCCTTAGATAAACATATCCTAAAAGTGATCAGAACTTTGGTTTGACCTATACAAGAATCCTAAACAAACACAACATTTTTTGAGATCTCTAATAAAAATGAAGAAACAAATCAACATAGGGAGAAAAAATGAAGTGATCTTGATTATGAAAAATTAGGAGCAAAGAGTAAATAATTTTTTACTAACATAAATTTAGCAAGATGACATGAAGTTACCCATCGGTTGAAGAATTTGTAATCAATGCAAAACAAAAAATTATAATAACTTTATATTTGCCTTAATTATTATGTAGCACTAGGAGCAAAATCAATGTATAGAAAAAAAAATATTTTAGATCCGATACCCATTAAGTCTATCTGGCCTGGATTTAATGGGTATCAGACCTAACTAATTTATAAAAAAAAGAAAAAAAAAACAAAAAAAACCTAAATGTAAATTTTTTTTTGGGGTGTGCGATGGGTATCGGCCGATACCCATCGCACCCCCCTCCTTCCGCCACTGTATCCAGTAGCTTATGTTTAGGATTCTCCCAGGCCGGATCACACAGGATATGGCGGCTGTAAGTGGGAGATTAGAAAACGAAGCAATGGACTCCTGAAATCCTGTTAGTTTTCAAGGACCAGAAAAGAAAATGGATTTTCCATTAAAGCACTATTATGCATGTTAGAGACAGAGACGACCTTCGTCGAAAAGCCTTTAGTCCGGCCCTTAGAATCCAATCTTTCCTGTCTATGGCCCCTGCCCCTGAAAAACCGTAGATCTCTCCGAGAAGAGGTGCAGACGACGCAAGCTTTTTTTGGATATGTGGACCCTTTTCACAATGCCACATAGGACTTGAAGGCTCGAAGCAAGCTCCGTCATTCACACGAATCTCTCTCCCGGGACCCGGTGGATACATGGTCCCCTTTGAGAAAAGTCAGCCAATAAATTACATGTTTTCTTTGCCACAAAATTTCACCCCCTACGATTTTACTTCTTCCATATGGTTCATGTCTTCATCATGCCATCATCAATCAGTCCATAAATAAAGAGTCCCCATCTCTCTTCCTGCTGCCTCAGCCAGCATATTTTGATGCAAAGAATAAAAGCTCATCATAGTATATTCTCTGAAAAATAAGTGACTCATACTCCAATTACAATACCTGGGATATGAATATTATATCGGTTTAAAAGATCACATATACTGCAAGATCATATTGTAAACAGTTTTTGAGCTGTTTTTAAAGAAGACACATTTGGCATGGCTAGTCCCAAATGATTATCCCCTTGCAAAGTAACCAGATAATTGGAGTTTCAACTTTAGTTGGTTCGACACATAATTGAAATCTTGCTGTTGCACTTCAGTAAATCGTGGCTAAAGAAGCACTTTACTCTAATCGAATAACAAGTAGAATAAATGGTTTACAAAAGAAAAGAAAGAAAAAGTTTGCAGACTGAAATGGGAAAATAAACTCATTTTCGGGATAGATTTGATACGAAATTCGTGAGGGGAATTTCCAATTTTGGGCAATGAAATAAACCTCCGGGAAGAAATAACAGTAGTGACAAAAAAAGGCAACCAAATATAGCTGCAGAGGCACGCAGTGAATATGTGAAGAGTCGAGAGAGCTATTTATATTCATTATTCACCCACTATCTTCCATCTCTACAATAATTCACCACGGTTTTCGTTCAACCATAGTTTAAAGCAAAGCAGTTACCATGGTCAGGGGGGAGATGACGTGTCAACACACCCAGGGTATAAATATATGGCAATCTAGCATTTTACTCCATCATCACCAAAGAGACACCTAATCGCTCTAGAAAACCTATAGATATAGAAGAACCGAAACACCACCTCCCATTGGAAAATAAAAAAGCTAAAACATTGTTCATGCACTCCCAAAATTCTCTTCCTTTTTCTCTCAAGTATCTTTGGAAAAATACGGGTCCTAATATATGTTCCACTCTCTCAGATAACAGAGAAGTCTCTGATCAGACACCCACCTTCTCTTGCTCTCCAATTTTATCCGAAGTTTGCTGTTTTCGGTTAAGAAAAAAGTGAAATTCTGTGCGATTGTTGACGGATGCAAATGCATGAGGACGAATCCTGGGTTTCTATGATATGTAATCCTCGTTTCTGACTTGTTCTGTTTCGATCTGTAATGATCATAATAGACGGACTGAAAAGTTGTTAGAGCATATGTCATATGTTCTGTTTTTGGTAGATTCAGTTTTTTCTTCTTTTGGCTGATGATGAAGTTTACTCGTCAATTGGATTTCCGATGGATTTTACGATCTGGGTATACTGAAAGGATAGTTTTTTTCGGTTCAGTTCTATACAAGATTGTAAGTGATTGTGGCCCCCCTGTTCTGGGTTTTGAAGGATGGGTGAAGAATTTGCGTGCCTGGTTCATTTTGATCGGGTCAATCTGACTTTTGCAAGCTATGATGCGTTTACGTGAATAGGAGTTCCTCTTTTAATGTCAAAATTCTTTTCTTTTGGGGTTTCTTTTGGGTGTGGAATATCCTTCCCATGGGGAATTGGTATTCTTCTCTTCAAAGTTTTCTTCTTTTGGTATGTTTTTAAATTTCCTGTTTTGACTAAAGGAATTGATAATATCTGAGATTTACTCCAGGCCCTTTCAACGTGGGTGATCTGAATTAGGCTGCTTTCTCTTGGGTTGGTCCTATAATTGAATGATCGGTTCGCTGATTTCCTTTGGTATATCTGTCGAAATAATTGTTTCTCTAGTCTGATCTATTTTTTCAGGATTCTTTTGGGAAACGGGCATTATTCAACTTGTAGAAATGCGTCAAGTAGAATGGACTATGGAGCAATAATTCAGTCTTCTTTTGCTTTCTGTCATAAAAGGAATTTTGATGAGCATGCGTTTTATCTGTAGGTTTGAGACTTGAGGTTTGCTGATCAAGACATAACTCAAGGTGGATACCTGTGCCTGATATCCTAGTAGTAGATATAAATAGTAAGACGTGTTTAAATTTAGGCTTTGATGCTCATTGGAAAGAGTAATGTAGTGATTTGGTTCTCATTTTTTTCCTAATACCCAGCTATTTGCATCAACTCGTGTGCCAAATTTGGGCACTGCAAACATTGGCAGTGCCCATGGATGCCACAACAAGCGGAACGCAGCCTATTCAATACCATAACATTCCTGATCAACCAATTACTGCTATAGCTGCTACACCTGTATCAGCATTTCAACGACAGCAACGCCATTGCTTTGGGGATTCCATCCCTGGAGAATTCCCCTTGTCTGCCAATCCCTCCATTGTTCTTCATGTCCTTACGGCATGTAATTTGGATCCTCAAGATCTAGCAAAGCTAGAGGCAAGTGCCCTGATTATGTACATTCTGTCAATGAATATCTTTTCCTATTTTAGAATTGACAATGCGGCTGATTTGATCTTGAATGTGCCTGTTGCAGGCAACGTGCTCCTTCTTTAGGCAGCCTGCAAACTTTGCCCCCGACTTCGCGTTGTCGTTATCAGAGCTCGCTGCTCTGGACATGTGCCAAAATAGGGCCATATTTAGGCCAATGACAACAGAAGAACGCCAAGAGTTGAAGCAAAGATGCGGGGGTTCGTGGAAGCTGGTCCTGCGATTTTTACTGGCTGGAGAAGCATGTTGCAGGAGAGAAAAATCCCAGGCAATAGCAGGGCCTGGTCACAGCATTGCTGTGACATCAAAGGGAGTTGTTTACTCATTCGGCTCCAACAGTTCAGGACAGCTTGGACATGGAACCACTGAAGAGGAATGGCGTCCTCAGCCAATCAGGTTGCGAACATTTCACCATTCTTAGGCTGCATTTGCAACCATAATTTTCCCCAAAATTTTATCTCTCTCCTAATAAAATACTCCAATATAATCTCTCTTTCTCCCATTAAAAAATATAAAAAATTACCTCTCTCTTCACCTTTTCACTCAACCCAATACCAACACATATTCCCATACCAAAAATATTACAACACAAACACAACCTTAGACCCGATACTGTTTATAGAAGATTTGGAAAGGGAACAAATTGACATAAAGAAAAGTTAATGGAACCCCTTTATGCTGCAGATCTCTCCAAGGCATTAGGATTATCCAAGCAGCTGCAGGGGCTGGTCGGACAATGCTGATAAGCGATGCTGGACGCGTTTATGCCTTTGGGAAGGACTCCTTCGGCGAAGCCGAGTATGGAGTTCAAGGAGCTAAATTGGTTACATCTCCACAGCTGGTGGAGTCCTTGAAAAACATATATGTGGTGCAAGCTGCAATTGGGAATTTCTTCACAGCTGTCCTGTCTAGAGAAGGCAGGGTTTATACATTTTCTTGGGGCAGCGATTTCAATCTCGGTCATCAGACTGACCAAAATGATCTAGAGCCTCATCCTTTGTTAGGGGCACTAGAAAATATACCAGTTGTGCAAATTGCAGCCGGATACTGCTACCTTCTTGCTCTGGCTTGTCAACCCAGTGGCATGTGAGCTCTCTCTTCATCACTTTATCTTAAGATGGCATTCTAATACTCTGAAAGAAGACTGTTCACGTCTTATTCTGGCATATAGAATTTTCCTATTGCTAAATATCTTTGGGAAGTTATGTGCAGATTTCATCTAGTTGCTAAAAGTTCTATTTTCTTGAGTAGGCTGAGTAGTTCTTATGGGGTAACATAAGTGTAATGCTTTTTTTTGTGGTAACAAATATACACTTTTGTTTTGATGTTAACCGGACATGCATTGCTTTTTATTTCATGATAAATATATATATAATTTTTTTTTCCTTTCATTGCCAAATCAGTTTTGTAGAAGATCATTTCACACATCTTCTGGATCTTTTCATTGCTATCCCAAAAATTTCCAAATCTCTGGCAGGGCCGTGGCATCCCAGATCCTGATTAGCATCTCACAAATGTGTTTCTTCTGGAGCTGCATAGCTTGTAATAAATGCATTGGATCTGATATCCAGCTAATTACTAACTTGTTTTGTGTTCCTTATAAAATTCTGTCAGGTCAGTATACTCTGTTGGCTGTGGCTTGGGTGGGAAGCTTGGACATGGTACAAGAACCGATGAGAAGTACCCCCGGTTGATTGAACAGTTTCAGGTTTTGAACCTTCAGCCAATGGTGGTGGCGGCTGGTGCTTGGCATGCTGCTGTAGTAGGGCAGGATGGACGGGTGTGCACATGGGGTTGGGGGCGGTATGGGTGCTTGGGTCATGGAAATGAGGAGTGTGAATCGGTTCCTAAGGTGGTGGAATCCTTGAGCAAGGTCAAAGCAGTTCATGTCGCTACAGGGGATTACACAACCTTTGTCGTGTCTGATGATGGTGATGTGTACTCGTTTGGCTGTGGAGAATCCTCCAGTCTGGGACACAATGGCAGGGCTGATGGACAGGTCTGGCTTTCTCCCACCTCCTCTTTATGATCTAGTCCAGTAATTCGACTTTATTTGGTTCAATGCCAATGCTGTAGGCAATTCTCTGATTTATACAACCACTGATTTTTTCATCCTGGACCTGGGAACCATTACTTGAGCCTCCACATCTTTACCTTGTTGCCCAAGTTTAATTAATGGAAATCAAGAATTTGATTACATGGTAAAGTTTCCTGATTTATTTTTCCAATTCTCAACTAGTGCTGTTTAGTTGAGCTGTTGAGGATGCGGAACAAATGCTATCATCTTTATTTGAGATTTTTTGGCCTTCCCTCTGCTAGATAACATTGATTGCTCTTAGTTTCACAATTATTCTTCTTGCTGGCATTATCCCTACCAATTGTGTACTTCTAATATTTTCCGTCTCAATAATGGTTTTGCCATTGTCATGTGCATACCTGGGGTTCTGTTGAACAGAGTAATTATTAACCTCTTGAATATCGGGTCATCCTTGAGTGATAGCATTGTAGGGAAACTGAATCTGGATTTAGCGACTGAGGCACATAGTCGGAGCGTTGTTGTTGTCGTCATCATCTTTGTCATACATATTAGTTATAACTGTTACGTGTTTGGGAGAAGGAAAGGGGGTGTGGGGAGCAGTTGAGAGGGAGAGAGAGATTTCCAGTTCCCTGAAGTTACTGAGTTTGGATGTCTTTGATATCTGTCTTTCAGGGAAATAGGCATGCAAATGTATTGAGCCCAGAGCTCGTAACATCATTGAAGCAAGTTAATGAACGCGTGGTACAGATCAGCCTCACCAATTCTATATACTGGAACGCCCACACATTT
Organism: Myrica gale; assembly: GCA_963930655.1. Classification (NCBI taxonomy): domain Eukaryota; kingdom Viridiplantae; phylum Streptophyta; class Magnoliopsida; order Fagales; family Myricaceae; genus Myrica; species Myrica gale. Next base: position 4,862,153 of record OZ005606.1, on the reverse strand, counting down.
GCCCTCACTGAATCTGGGAAACTATACGCTTTCGGTGCTGGAGATAAAGGGCAGCTGGGCATAGAGCTTGTTGCCAACCAGACTGAAAGGGGAAACCCGGAGCTTGTTGAAATTGATCTCAGCTAGACACTTTTAACAGATTTACCTGCAGCTACTTGCACCATGCGTATCTCCTAATTTATCAAATCATCATGCATTGCATCTGGTGTTTAGCTTTCCTTGTTTACTGTGTACATAGAACCAAAGAAAAAAATTGTGAAGGTTCACTCTAGGTAACAGGAGCCCAAGTTATGCTACATGGTTGTTGATATCTGAAGACTTGGGTTGCACTTAGGCTTCAATTGTAGTTGATAGTTGATACATTTGTGCAGGTTCATTTATAACTTGTTTCATAAGTCATGATAGTTAAAAAATTGGATGAAAACCAAATTGAACTCCTCCATTTGACACCCTCTCTTTAATTGTAACGGGTCATGTGCCTAATGTTTGGTAGCTGACCCACTTGGCCTCATTTGTCAAGTGCCTTATTTTGTATATTCCCCCCACTTAATTTAATAAAGTTTAGTGATTCACTAAAAAAATTTACTTTATTGTTAATTTTAGATCGCCAGCTCGATAGAAATCGATCAAGGCTGACTGGCCTTGGATAGTTTTCAATTGAGGCAGTTTGGCGCTTGGCCCAAATTTTAGGAAAATTGAAAATTTAGTCATTAGGTTCAGAATGCTGACAATTTAGTCATTAGGTTTCATTTTTTAACAATATGGTCACTGAGAATATATAGTTGTGACGATCTGGTTTTTCCGTCAAACTTCCATTAAATTTTTAGTCGGAATAGCGGTCGACCGGTTTGTTTACTGTTCGGCAAATGTAATTTGTAGCAGTCGACCGCATTCTATTCCGTTAAAAATTAACGGAGATTTGATGGAAAGATCAGATCGTCACAACTATATATTCTCAGTAACCATATTATCAAAAAATGGAACCTAGTGACTAAATTGTCAGCGTGCTACAAACATATCCCCAAATTTTATTCAAACCGATCGTGTCGATTCCGATATTTGATATCGACCCCACTCGTCATATTATAAAAATATTTTTTTTTAAAAAAAAAACTTGAATTTTACTAAACGATGTCGTTTCGAGGGCTGGCCAGTTGTTACCTTAGTGTAGAGTGTAGAGCTGCCACGCTCTTAAATTCCGCATCTCAGTGGGTTTGGGTCTAAAATCGCTTGAAATCCAGCCCGAGGAGACTTAAAACATACTCATCCCTACCCAATGGACCCAAAAGGTGTGCCTAAAGATCAACATATGGCATTAACCATTTTAGGAATCTCGTCCTCCTCCAGTTTATATTCCACCTCAAAACGAGCCCCAAGAACAAGCCCAATTTGGAAGCTCAAGCTGGGCAAGAAAAGAATATACCAAATCCCATCTAAAACCCGAATCTCTCTTTCTTGAGAGAGAGAGTTTGGAAAGCCGTCGAAGCTGTCAGAAAATTTGACCTCTCGTTTAATGATTCAGAACAAACGTCGATGTCTAGGATGAACATTACGAATTATAGGCAAACTCCAGTGATATGGAGTAATGGAGGATCTTTGCTGAATAATTAGGCCCTATTTGTGAGAGATCAGAAACGTAAAAGCAAAGATTAAAGGTTCCGACATATTATATTAATCATAATTAAGCAACCTTGACATTATATAAGGTGGTTCAATCATGTTTTAGTTGACGATACAGAAATAGAGGAACATGGTGGCATCATTAACGCCCTAAACCCCCCCCACATGATCCAATCATTAATTAAGAGGGTTATCATTTAATGCCTACCTATTTGTCTCATACGGCAGTACGTAATTCGTAAGTACTTTATGGTGCTGTTTACGTAAGAGCTTGCATTTAATTAAACACTTTTAAATAATTTGGAAGAGTGGGATATTACGGGATACCCGATCGACCAGCTGTTTGCGAACGTTTCAAATACATGATAAGCAGATCATAACCTACAAACGTAATTAGAAAGTGAATTATAAGATCACGCATCATGCATGATCAGTCTCGGACATGGAATGCATGTCAGCATGTGACATGTACGTACGTCATGCATGCAGTCATGGTTTGTGCTTAAATCGAATTCTTTAAGTTAATAACTTAATAGACATTTTTGATATAGCCGTGAAGAGTTCATAAAAGGCCAAGATTCATACTGCAATAACGCGATCGAGCTTCTTATCTGCTGATGCCCATTTTTCGTTCACAATTAATTAAGTACTACAAGAATTGTAACTTCCATTAATAATGCAAAATATCAGTAATATTGACCTTAATTGTGAATTTTTTTCGGTGGCAAATCAATTAAAGAAAATCTTGACTTCATTAATATTTAAGTTTTTAATTTCATTGATCAATATTAAGTTATATACAAGAATAATAATAATAATAATGCTTTCCATGCTCACGGGCATGTGTTCTGTAGTTTTGTCCGGTGTGTGACCTGTTATATGTATCTGCTGCAGTACTGCATATTATGGAAGTAGTACGATTGCTACAAACGTCGACGTTCTCGATTAGCTTGGCTGACTTCCGTACATTATATCATGAACACATTAATTAATGAGTTGCTTTTGTAATATTTAAGGGCACGTTTTGGATGTATATATGTTTTTTGATCATATATTTTAACGATTCAAGGACAATCACTACACACATCTGTACTTTGACTTCAAAAGGACTAGTTAAGGTTGCTCTTGAAGCCCCTTGGATTATTATAAAGCTCAGTTCAACCTAGTAAGGTCTCAATGTGAGACTTGACCCTTATAGAACTCATCTCTCATTCATTCTCCTCCGGACTAGTAAGTCGGTTTAAGCGAACCTACTAGAATATTCAAACTCGGTACACATTTATCTTTAAACTACCCAACACCTCGTTGCTAGTCTAACACAACTTGTACCTTACCTGGAATACAACATTCAACTTTGTACCATTCAGGGAACGAGGAACTCATCTTTCATTTGAAATTCTTGATTCCAAAAAGCTGAACTATTTACTTAGAGGTATAAGCTTTTGGGAAGCCAAGCCTCCTGGAGTGTGTTCTTGGAATTGGAAGAAGCTTCTTAGCTTGCGACTTATTGCTAGAGAAGGGTTTTGTATTAGGAATGACTCAGTAACATGGAAATACAACAACTCTGGTCTCTTCTCCATTAACTCTGCCTATGAGGAGTTGAGGGAGAAGAGACCAGAAGTCCCTTGGCATAGGCTGGTTTGGGACAGGGGAGACATCCCTAAATATTCATTCATCTTATGGCTTGCTGTTAAAAATCGTCTTACAACCCAGGATAAGCTTCTTGGTATGAGACTCATCCAAGCTATGAAGTGTGTTTTGTGTGGTCGTCCTGAAGAATCTGCAGACCATCTATTTTTCAATTGTCGATTTACTTCTAAAATGTGGTTCATTTTGGGAGACAAGTGCCTCATACCGAGGCAAGCCAGATCTTGGGATCAAACAATTAATTGGGCTTCTCTCAGTTTCAAGGGTAGTGCTCTCACTGCTATTATTAGAAGATCTCTTTTAGCTATATTGGTTTACTCCGTGTGGAAGGAAAAGAATCAGAGGATGCATGGAAGGGGGAGCAGGAAACTGGTCTCTGCTGTGCAGGAAGTGAGCTGGTTGGTTCAAGCTAGAGCTAATCTTCTACAGAATATTCCAGCCACTACTGCTAGCCTTGACATCGCTGCAAGATGGGGTATATCTGAGTTAATTTTTAGGGGTGCCTGTATAGCTTAATGTGTTGCTGAATGTATATCATAGTTGACTTTAATTTTGGTGTTTTGTGTATGTTCTGTATTGACCCCGATTAGCTTTAGATTTCTGTTTTCTTACTCTAGTGGGTGGTTCTCCTTTCCACCTGGTTTGTAAAGGTTCGTGACCTGTGTTTGGGGTCCTCCCCGTGTTTTTTTGTTCATATTTATTCTAGAAATCGCTTGCTTACCCAAAAAAAGCCGAATTCTACAGCCAAGCCGATTTTTCCACACACTCATGTGCAATTAGCTCTTTCACAATAGAAACTAACAATCTCGATATTATCTTGGTGATCAAAATTGAATTTGAGATAATGGGAGAAAAAAAAATCTTGCTGGGTTCAATCTCGGTTCTCACGCAACAGATTACAAAAACATTAACAGAGATTATCTCTTTGAAGGCTCTGAACAGTTTAGGTTTCTCAAAATTTATTTCAGGAACTAAATGAACAATTGTGAGAAAAATAGCTTTTATACTCTAGGGAGTCAGAGGGACGAGATTCACGAAGTTTCGAGACTTCTTGAATCTTGGGCGCATCTGTTAAAACCATTACAACAGTCTTTCATCAATTCTGATCAAACTGTGAGTGAACTCTGATCAAACTTCGAGTGCTTTAAAAACATCAAGGCACCAACTCTGTGTTAGCAAACTATATGCAGACTTCAATCAAACCTTTACCAAACCCAGACGATCACCAACTTTGTTGAACCGCTGGTCTTGAGTAGGACTGCATTAAACATGAATCTCAGGAATAAATTAAGACACGATATGAAGTATTTATGCCAACTAAAATACATCTACAGAGGAGCCTCAATCGTAATCCCCTCTTACCAGTGCCAACTTTCCCATTCAACATCTTTCATGAGATTTTTTGACCAGGTTTTGATTTAGGAATTGTTTGCAAATTCCATTTCTTATAACATGAACTATAATGTTTTAGGCTTTCGTATTAAGCTAGCTAGTGTATCCATATAATATCCATCCAAATTGGAGAAGTACAAGCTGTATTAATGCTATCACCATTTTGGGATCTATTTCATCTTTTCTCACCGCGTTTTGATAGCAACCATGAAGCGACACGCCAGCGAGCTTGTAGCTCGAGTGACACCTCCTTCCCTTTAGGAGGGGCTGATCCCGGGTTTGAATCCCGATATATGCAGCTTGGCTGCTTTCCCCCACCCCATTACCTAGAAAAAAAAACCATGAAGCGACACAGAATTTATGAATTCCAACTTGTAGGTATGTCAAACGTTGCGACATTAGCTCACCTGAAAGGTTGGGGTCAATAAAGAATAATCTGTGACTACTAGGGCTTTTATTACTTTTGCCTTCTGTTTTTGTCCCGTAATTACTCTATAAATTTAGCTCTCTTTGTCTCTCTCTTTTTCCAGGTTGCTTATATATAATGCCATCCATTGAAATACTTAAAACTTATATTTTTATCAGCTTGAGATTTCGGGATGAGGATACATTCGCTATACTTTCTATCAGCCGCGGGGGGATTAACGTACGTAACCAAACTACGTACTTGGCTTAATATCAAAAAGCATCAATTATATATCATGCATCTATAAAACCATATGGTCTATGACTCATAAGCGGAGGCAGGAAGCTGATTAATGGGGGGCAAAAAAATGGTAAAAAAATAATTTAGTTGAAAAAAAAAAAAAATTAGGTGTAAAAATTTGTTGTTTTAGGGAGCGAACCGGGGCAGTGGCCCCAGTTCGCCCCCCCTGCCTCCGCCGGGACTCTATGTAGTACTTAGTGTTACTCACAAGGTTTAGTCACTCAGCCACCAGCTGTAAGTAAAAAGTGGTCGATCGTAACAAAGCTTTGGCTCTCTTTTGGTGTCTCAAACAATCGACTAGACCTAGTCTTCTCTATTCCAGTACCTGACAAAAAACTTGGTTCATTGGTCGTATATATATATATCAGATTAACTCTCTTTTGGTGTCTCAAACAATCGACTAGACCTAGTCTTCTCTATTCCAGTACCTGACAAAAAACTTGGTTCATTGGTCGTACCTTTTTATTAATGCGTTCGAGATTAGCCTGCCTAAACCTTAACATATGATCAGGTGTGGTCTAGAGCATCTTGTGTCTCATGCTGGTTATAAACTGATCGAGCTTTGTTCACCTTAACAGACAGATTTCTAGCTGTCTACTATAAATTTAAGCATAAAAGGCGCCATCTTGACTTCTGTTAGGAGTGTGGTGCGGCCATACAAGTGCCCTCTCCGCTAAACCAATGGGCAGTACCTCTTGCTCCCCCCCCCCCCCCTCCACAAAAAAAATAGCGCCCTATAGTAGTTGTTCCGGCCGGCCAGGAACCCAAGAACAAAAATAGTGATATATCACATATCCGCATGCAAAGAACAAGATCAGATTTTGATAGGTTTGCTGCCTGCATATATAGTTGAACTGTTGAGATTTTATTCCTTACTCTGAATGTCCATATATAATTTTTAGTCCTAAATGGCGCCATTTCTACAACAATAGATCGTGCAAATGGCCGGCGTCACATAGAATAATGCTTATTATATATTAGAGAACATCCCAATATTACAAAAAATAAAAGCTCCTGTACGTGTACATGTTGATCTTTCTTTGGAACGAGATAGGCAGCTAGCTGTGTTACGCGTGAAATGAAGCGTGAAAATAGCCGGGATTATAGGTAGCACTAAATGGGAAATGGCCTAATTATAGAGGGGACCAGGTGTTCTTTCTTTGTGTTTATTGTATTTATTAAATGATCAGTTTCAAGAGGGGTTTAATCCACCAGCAGGAGAAATTAATGTCATGACAGTATAGGAGGAGCCATTGACCCACTTGGTTCTTTTGTGCCAAATTAGCCTGACTTTCGGGGTTTCTTCTGTTATTTACTCGTTTAGTATCTAGGGGCCATGTCAAGCATATACTGATGAGTATAGTTATTGGATCATTAATTAAATGACTGATGCAGTGAGATGAGGGAGATAAATCCATGCAGGGTAGTACAAGAACAGACAAGTTTTTACCAACATGTCTGACTGATTGGGAGCTGTCTTGGTCCGATCTTCGCCTCCAGATCTAAAGAGTTTTCACCAGCATGATTCAGCTTTTTCATGTCAGAATGGCATTGAAAATCTGTGCAGACTTAGACTAGGCTAGCATATGGCTGCTCCAAATGGTTCAACTTAGACATATGACAGTTACCAACCGTTAGACATGACCGTCCATCAGCCAAGTAATTAAATGTCTCGCACTTCACTAGTCTGTCTGGTCGAATATTTTGTACAGATTGCGCTATTTACGTTGTAGTTATATACACTTGTTATTCTTATCATATTAGTTAGCTTAATTCAGAGTAAATGATACCGATGAGAGGTGTACAGAAAAGATGAGATTCAAAGGTACGCCGAGGAGGTGTGCGAGTTACTTACATTTTCTAATTGCAGCTGATGATCAGGAGACCAATTTCGCTTCTCTCACTCCATGTGAGATTCAGAGTATCACATATATATCAAGAACATTAATTTATCTATCAATTCCAAGTGGGAAGGGATGGCAATATTATATTATATTATAATTATGCAATTATCTTATGATCCACCTCTGCTGATTTGTTAATGCTACCAAAAGTACTGCATCCTCTTATTTAGGGTGCGTTTGCACTAAAAATATCATAATATTTTTCACCAACTTACAATAAAATATTACAATATAATCTCTCTCCTATAAAAAAATATAAAAAATTAACTCTCTTCACTTTTTTACTAAACTCCATACCAACACAAAATTCAATATAAAACATTTTTCAACACAAACACAACTTATAATTGTACCCACGAGACGACCATGTAGCTCCCGGAAAACTGTGGCTGGATGTGATTTGCCATGTGGGTCAACGACGCGTGTTTAGTGGATGAGATGCATGCGTTACTGAAACGGCCCCCCTCCTGTCCACACTGTTGGGCTTGGGCCCCAAGTTGGGTAAATTGATCATAGACCACCATAACGTCCGTACGGGTTGATCGAATATATTTGGATGGTTTTTACAATGTTAAAAAAATTTCAAACTCACTTTTTTTATCAATTTCAATATTTTTTTTATTAATTTTAATAATTTTTTATAAATTTCAATAACTCTTAACACCAATATTATTAAGAAAATCTATATTACTTAAAAAAAATACAAATACAAAAAATTATCTTAAAATTTAAACCAGAAAACCTACAGGACTGAGATTGGAATCGATGTAGCGGGACCCACCCACAAGGGTAGAAATTACCCTAAGGAACAAAGATCATGGCCAGAACCTGCTCTCGCAAGAAATGATGTCGTGTCAGGATATCAACGGATAGTACGGACCGCCCATGTGGGGATGCAAAGGCTGCTCAGGAGGAGAAAAAGTTTTAAGGGAATTTTTCAAAAGATTTTAGAGGAAAATACGCCAAAAAACAGGTAGAAAATTGGAACCCGGTTCAAATTCCCGCGCGCGGTTCGCGGTTCAACATGTGTTTGTTTCAGGGCATTTATTTTATTTTATGAATAGTGAATACCACAACCGAACCTGTAAAAAAGTAAATAAATTGCACCAATTCCTCTTTTAGCAAAAAAAATATATTGAGAAATCCATCTCTGTGTTTTTAATAAAAGAAAACACTCAATTTGAGAGACTGTTTATATTCATTTTATTTTTCAAGTTGTGTTATCATGCGACTGTTGAAACCTTGGTCATCGAGGAGGGAAGGAGAGTTTTTTTTCTGTAGAAACAAACAATGGGGAAATCCCAGAAAACAAAAAAAAAAACGAATCGGGAAAGGAAAATTTAATCAATTTCAACGACAGAACTAAATGCACGGCCAGATACTGTGTGATGGTTGTCGACCTTTCGAGCCCAACACCGACAGAAACTTCATTTGAGAAAGTGTCGGTGTGTATTAAGATGCAAATCAGTAGATAAATGTCTCAAATGAAACGTAATTGCCTGTGAACTTCTGCCAAACCTAAAACACATGAAGCAGCTCGCCCAACAGGGTTGGCCAAGTAGATAAAAAAACAAGGACAAGAACCCTAATGACAAACATTACTATGGTCCATAGATTTCAGGCAAATACAAGCAAAAAAAGCTGGGAGCTTGCTTGACGACGGCCAAACTACTGGCCTATTGGATTTGGATTTGGACCCACTCAAAACCATAAAATCATGGAGTTGGTGGCCCCAGACAATTTGTTTAATCAGGCTCTTTCATCCGCTTTATTTATTACGGTTATTCTTTTGGGAAATCGGATATTTTATTAAGAGCTAGAAAAAGAGAAACAGGTATAGTACAGTATCAACAGAACCAACATCCATCAGTTCCTATATAAGCACCGCATGTACCTCACCTTCCTCACAACGGTTCCCTCTCTGCCTGTCTCTTCTTTTTGTGTGTTTTCATACGAGATCACACACAGAATTCATGGCAATTCCACTCACTTTTCTAGCCTTTTTGGCTCTTCTAACGGCTCCAATCTCCATATCCTCCTCACCAGTTGAAGACCCAGAACTAGTAGTGCAGGAAGTAAACGAGTAATGTACTGAAACCTTCGATTATTAATTTGTTGGTACTTAGTTAAGTATCATTAAAAGAATATGCAATCCATTTTACTGGTCTTCTTTTTTTATGCAGGAACATCAATGCCTCTAGGAGAAACTTAGGGTATCTGTCTTGTGGTAGTGGGAATCCAATCGATGATTGCTGGAGGTGCGACCCAAATTGGGAGAAGAACAGGAAACGCCTAGCAGACTGTGCAATTGGGTTTGGTAAGCATGCCATTGGTGGCAGGGATGGTAGGATATATGTGGTCACCGACTCTGGCGACAACCCTGTGAAGCCCAAGCCAGGGACTCTCAGGCACGCCGTGATCCAAGATGAGCCACTATGGATCATTTTCAAACAGGACATGGTGATCAAGCTGAAGGAAGAGCTTATCATGAATTCGTTCAAGACCATTGATGGCCGTGGTGCGAACGTGCACATTGCCGGGGGACCATGCATAACTATCCAGTACGTGACCAACATTATTATTCATGGCCTGAACATACATGACTGCAAGCAAGGTGGGAATGCTTACGTGAGGGACTCTCCTAGCCATTATGGCTGGAGGACTGTGTCGGATGGTGACGGCATTTCCATCTTCGGCGGAAGCCACGTTTGGGTGGATCATTGCTCGCTATCTAATTGCCATGACGGGCTAATCGATGCCATTCATGGATCCACAGCTATCACCATCTCCAACAATTACATGACCCACCACAACAAGGTCATGCTCTTGGGCCACAGCGATTCCTACAAGCAAGACAAAAACATGCAAGTCACCATCGCCTTCAACCATTTTGGAGAAGGGCTGGTGCAAAGGATGCCAAGGTAAATTTCATTTAACATTTTGGTCCACCTTAGCTTTTTACCCAACTACTCTGATCCGATCAATAAATTCTCCAAAATTCTAAGCACGATGCCCACTTATATGCGACTTGGGTTTCGAAGTGGGGCCTTGGTTTTTATCCGTATTGAAATGCGTTCCTTTTTAATAAATTTTGCAGATGCAGACATGGGTATTTCCATGTGGTGAATAATGACTACTCCCATTGGGAAATGTATGCCATTGGCGGCAGTGCTGCTCCTACTATTAACAGCCAAGGAAACAGATTTCTTGCTCCGAATGACAAAGATAACAAGGAGGTGAGAACTCGCTCCCAATATAAAATTCAACCATTCTTGCTAGCTCAGACCGAAATATATACTCTAAAATGTGGAATCTGTGAATTACAGTGAATCATAAAAGCCTTTAACGTTGTGTTTGCTCAAGTATTCACATTTAGCCACTGATTTCAGGTTACTAAACACGAGAGTGCACCACAGAGAGAGTGGAAGAAATGGAATTGGAGGTCCAAAGGAGATTTGCTGTTGAATGGTGCTTTCTTTACTCCTTCTGGGACCGGAGCGTCTTCTAGTTATGCCAAGGCATCAAGCTTAGGTGCAAGACCATCTTCTCTCGTGAGTACCATCACAGCAGGAGCGGGATCGCTTAAATGCAAGAAGGGCTCGCGTTGCTGATATCTGATGACTGGCTCTGACTAGGAGAGCCCCGTGGCCACAGGGGAAAATGAAACAGACCCATTGTAATTACATGAAACTTACGATTGAAGTTTTTGTATTTTAAACTTCAATTATTGCCTTAAACGCTGGTATTACAACCTTAATTTGCTTGTTTCTATTAGCCCCATCATTTTGTACTGATTCCGCTCAGAATCTTCATGGGGTTGAAGAGATTAATTAAGAGCAAAAGAAAGAAAGTTTTAAGTGCTGATTGTTCAATAAAAAAAGCCCTTATACGTCCACTCTTCCCCCCACCACCCCCAAAAAAAAAATCGCTTTCGTTGTTGAGAATTGGACCGTGTATCTGGGAATATAACATTTAACTGCCTGTGTGCCGGCTCTGAAAACGTACGTGTACGTAGAGCAACCCGTGTTTGGTTCAGATCTTGCGGCTAGGCAGTAACTCCCATACCAGTATCCTTTTTCAGTTTTCAACCTTCACAGAGCAAACGCTCCTAGCATTTAAGAAGGTTGCCCAACGTCATAATGGCCAACAGCACAACCATTCCATCTATAAATACCAAACGAACAAGTCGGAAGATCAGATAGGAAAGTAAAGGCTCGAGCTCTCCATTTTTCAACCAATTTCTTATCTATACTTGGGAGTCTCCACAACTTCCAGTGGATGTCAGAACTCAGAAGGAAATAATTTGAAGATGATGATCATTTAAAATTGCTGTTTTCGACTTTCCTACGCGATGGAAAATCTTTTCCTTTCTCCTTTTCAGTAAACGTTTTTTGTTTTTCAAGAACCTGTTAACTTGTTCAGTGTGTGGACCCATTTTAGCAATCTCTCTCAGCCATTTTTGTTTGAGTTAAGTGCGCTCTAAGTATGTTAATATCTACTAGTATCTGCAGCAATGTGCTCTCATAGAAGACTCACTTTGATCGAACGTGGTCGAGGAGGAATGAATAAATTTGCATCCCCGATTATATGTCCGTTCTGAAGCCTCGATTGTTTTGTCTCAGTTCTGCTACAACACTAACCTCGTCTCTTCTCCCTAAACGTGTGAAATGTAAGGGCTCGACGGTGACGGTGACTGTGACTAGGATGAATCACGCAGCTCGAAAAACAACAGAGGAGACCCAACCCTTCTGTGTCTGCCTCTGTGTCCCTCTCTCTACAATTCAAACTAGATCTCATATCTCATCTATCAGTGGCAAGGGCCATTAACAAAAATTTGTCCTGGTTAGGAGCAAGTGTCTTGCCTGTAGCTTTCAGGCACAATCACGGAACCATAAAAGAGGTGCTGAGGATTAACGTCGAACTCTACAAAGGCATGCCCGCAAAATCTGTGGTGGGGATAGGCAGTACCATCCGTACAACACTGGTGATCCTACTTTGCACAGCTGCAAAAAGAGCCTTCGGTATTTCTAATACGGTGCAGTGGTGCACCATGTGTAGAGAGGGAGAACGAGGCGGAGGAAAGAGAACCATAAAAGGTAAAGATGTAAAGGCATGTCCGTGCAACTTAAAAATTGAACCCACATCTTGCAACGCCCAAAACAAGTAATACGTGCATGATTCTGTAGCACTTGTTAACTTCAATGAGAAAAAGAGATGACAGGAAAAAGACATCACTTGATTCCCAAAGGAACAACAAAATCAACAGCAGATTAATTCCAAGAGAAAGCATAATATAATTTCAAAGGCACTCCAAAATCTATAAGCATCAAGTTTCCATCCAAGCGAGCAAATGACCTCAAAATTCACCCAAAGACCAAATCAAGTTAACAAAATTCTGAGAGCTCAAGCTGAAGCAGTATTACAGATTGGACCTGAACATATCAGTACTCAGCAGGCGAGATCACATCATCGATTTTCAATATCATTTTAACAACTTGAGTTGCTAGCAGGATCTGCTGCTGCTTCCCAATCAGAGTCTCAAACACGTTTTGCTCCCGCATGTCATTAGTGCCAATATCGTTGCAATCTATTCCACAGTAGGGATTGTTCTCCTGCATATTTAATCCAAAATAATTACCATCAACATATAATTCAAATTACGCACAGGCAGGATTAGACTTACTGGTGCAAGAGAGAGAGAGAGAGAGAGAGAATCAGAGTCATCATGCCACAAATATATTTATTGATAGTTCCATTTACCTTAATTTGCTGCGACTTCACTGCTGATAGGGTTTCAATAGGTTGGAGGCCACTATTCTCAGCAAGTGCCATCGGAATAGCGTCCAAAGCGTCAGCAAATGATCTGATAGCATACTGTTTGAAGCAAGGACCATAGGGTCAGTATCACTCACTACTCAGATGGATAGAATTACCAAAAGAAACTGTCATACCTGTTCAACTCCTGGGTATCTGTCTGCAGCTGCCTCTACAGCAATTGAGCATAAAATCTCAGCTGAGCCACCACCATAAACAATAGACTTGTTGCGGATGAGATTTCTAGCAACACACAAGGCATCATGGATGCTGCGCTTTGTCTCCTCTACCATCATCTTGTTGCCTATTTCATTATCAAACATCAAAATGTGGTGGTATGAGATCATCAAATGCCTTGAAGATTATCTGTCCTCAGTTTTCTGCTGCTTTTACACTGACGTTTATAGTCTCAGATATTTTGCATTATCCATTAGCCCTATTGCATTCTGTCAACACAAATGCCTTGAAGACTATCTGTCCTCAGTTTTCTGCTGCTTTTACATTGCGTTTAAATTATCGGATATTTTGTTGACAAGGATCATAACATGTTGAAACTGAGAAACTCCTCCAACAATATTAGACATACTTCAGATTACATATAATTTAAAATTTGATGCTGCCAGAAATGGATATGAATTAGATCACAGCTATAATTCAAAGAGTCGTCTCTCCATGGATAACTATGAGCACTATCACCCAAGAAGACTCTCCATGGATAATTATGAGCACTATCACTCAAGAAGACTCTAACTATGAGCACTATCACTCAAGAAGACTGAGAAGATAAGATTCTTGACTGCAAAAGCAATAGAACAGGAAAAATACACATACCTCCACGAATAAATATTGTTACAGCCCTCGAATTTGCACAGTGTTCGATGTACAGCATCCGATCTTTTGTTGTACCGAATGATTTTTCTCGAACCAAACCAGCCTTTAGAAATTGCAAATGGAAGTTTGGTGTCAGAGAGAAGCAATGTTAGTAGACTAACCTATGGGAATCATACAAAATGTAAGACAATAAACTGCAAGTTGAGTATCTCATCAGAAAACAAACCTCCTGAGTTGCATTACAATTAAGGATAATTTATCTTATTTTAAAGAGACAACTATACACAATACAAGATTCTTTCACAATAGTTGACACCATTTAGCCATAGCTTCATAAATGAACTGAGACTATGTCACAGTAAACTTATAAAAAAAAAGACTATGTCACAGTAAAGACCCCAACATTCATGTCCATTAGGTTGAAAAGAAAATATCTCCAGCTGTATGTATAGTAGCAGACACAGCAGCATTAGCAACAAAGAAGGGATACCTTTCCTAACTTTTCTGGAGTCAATTCTTGGAACCTCGGCACGATTCTTCCACCTACAAAGACACCAATCCCATTTATTTGCTGTTAGATACAGAAGGAAAAACTGAATAATTACCATAAAACAAATGCTCAAAGTCATCTAAACTAACAAATGCATGAAATCCAGAGCTGAAAAGCTTAAACAAGACAAACCTGTGGCTATTGCAATCAATTCTAACTCCACACCACCGACCCATCTGACAGCAGGCAAGTTCCTGTGCATCAGTAAATGATTTGCTTCATCATCAAAACCCCATTGGCAGATAACCAAGGTAGCACCAACATCCTGTCACTTGCTAAATCAGTCTTCTAATAACAGCAAAAGGCATAATGACAATAAAGAAAGATATATCAGGCCAAGAAAAAGCTTTTTTGATTTATGCATCATGAAAACCCATTAAGCCAAGAAGTCAGCTTAAGAAGGTAGAAGAAAGTTTAATTCATGAAAGAAAGAGATTGCAAGGAAACAACCAAACAGAAAATAAAGGAAGATAATTCCAGCCATAGATGTTGGGCAAAACAAAAGGTTGTAATTGCAAAGATTCTACTAAACTATACAGTGCTATCCCACCTTGCATTTCTGAACCATGTCATCAAAATACTTCCGTTCTTGCAGACGTAATGTCTGAAACTTTTCCACTGTATCAATGTCAACCTTATGTTTGGTCTTTGGCTTTGGTGGCTCAAAGGGGCACGTCAAGATAGCAATTTTGGCATCTGCAATTTGCTTTGGCATCTGTGGATGGCTCATATCCTTATCAACAGCAATCCCGTATATTAGCTCAGTATCTTCCAACTTCCCCCCCACTTTTCCCTCTACTTTTATTAAGTCTAGGTTAACATCCCTCCTCTCTAAATCAGCCACAGCAATAACTGCCTTAACAGCAATCTCAGCCAAAAAGCGCTTGCATCGACTCACACTGCAATACAATGAACAGAGGTTTCACATGCACAGTACATGACATATGAAAGGTACACTATTTAAGCAGTTGCATTAAAATCATCATCAATCTCCATTTTAATGGTCAAAAGGTACATTTTTATCTTCAACAGAGAAGAAACAAAAAAAAGTCTTCTAACTATAATACGGGGTGCCAGAGCTCTATTAACCACTTCAAGCTCCAATAGGACGCTCAGAAATTTTTTTCCAACATACTTCCATGGGTAATAAAAGCAGATTAAACAACTATAGGAGAGTTGAGAACTCATTGGGAATTACTGACATCAGATAGGATCCGCCCCATAAATTAGAGCTAGCAACTACATAATTTTGACTCTACTACCCGCATTTTAGACAACAGCTCAAGCTCAATTAGTTTTCAAGCAGCAGCAGTGAATGTATTCACAAAAAATTGGCAGTATCACAAATACTTGCAACAATTTGAAGAACAAAATACGAAACGGATTATAAGAAGTATTTAAAAAAAAAAGCAAATTAGAATAAGCGATGAAAGAAGACCCTGTGATGCAAATACAAATGACAGTGAAAGGAACATCCAGTAGCATAATTGTGCAAAAAATACTAGGGTGATGCCAGGAAGGCACTGCCAAGCACGTTGGTGAACCACAAAAGAAGATACAGCAAACTCACATCTTCGAGGATAAAGTAGTCATGCAAGTTTGAATCAAAGGCTCCAAATTTGACGGTTCAAAATCAAACTTCTGAGATATGCGCTCTAAATTCTCAAAAGCTATTCGAGATGCCATTTCATAGCCCTCTGCAACCCGAATGGGATGAATACCACGTTCCAAGAGCCGCTCTGCCTGCTCCAAAAGTGCACCGGCCAAGACTACAACTCCGGTTGTGCCATCCCCAATTTCATAATCCTGACTTCGAGACAGTTCAACCATCAGCTTTGCAATTTGGTTATCAACATCCATCTGCTCCAAGATTGTTGCGCCATCATTGGCTGATAATAAAGCAAACAAAGGGTAAGAGGCAACCAAGAAGAAAATCTTTAAAAATCAACAAGTCTTTCATTTCTACTAATCACTGTAAATGGATCACCGAAATGACAAACACCGCATAATAGAACAACTAATATTGAAACACCCTGTTGACAAGGACAATACCCCTAAATACTTAACCCTAGAAGACACATCCACGGTCGGCTCATAAGTTGGTTCACGAACAGTTAGTAGTTTTCATTTCGGTGATCCATTTACAATGATTTTAACACCCAAAAAGGAAAGGCTGTTTGTGCAGAATATTGTTAAGCAATCCCTCGGCTCAAGAGCAGAGGTAATATGTAGCGAACCATGAGGCTTCAACCTCGACAGAAAATTACAGGAACTACTCAAACATGTCCAGGTAAATCGGATTCCATCCAGATCAAATCCCTCAACTATTGGACCTAACCCTCACCCTTTACACAGACCCTGAATACACTTTTTGCAAATGGCAGTAAAGTACACACTACTTCCTCACTGTCTGGTTGCTATAGCACCTAGCTCGATCCACAGAAGTAAAACCTCAAAAGTCATTTACTAACCCATGCCACCAACTAATTTAGATCAACTATCCCATCCTAACAACTAAAACTCAATACTCACATCCAGCTACAAAATGCCCCAAGTGAACCAAAAAGCAAAGCCAGAGGATGTCCACAAACACATTCAGAGAGAGAGAGAGAGAGAGTTTGAGTGCGAGAGAGTGACTGACTGATAGTAACTTCACCGTCGGGGCTCTGGAGCATCTTGTCCATGCCCTTGGGGCCGAGGGAGGTGCGGAGGATGCGAGCAACGGCTTTGCCAGCGGAAATGTTGGCCTTCTGAGCATCCAAGCCTCTCAATCTGGTCTTCTGCGCTTGCTCCTTTATTATTATGAACGGCCTCCCGAAGTCGTCGAACGCCAGCGCCATTTCTCTCCTACTCCGATCTCTCTCTTCTCCGCTCCTTGATACGGCAGGTAAAAATCAGACAGAGCGAACGATGTACGACGGTGGTGACGACGAGTGTAGAAGTAGAAGAAGAAGAAGCTTCACGAAAAGCGTGGCGTAGATGCGAGGGGTTTACTGGCTCGCTCAGGTTTCGCCCAAAGCCCTAACGCGGTACCTCGCAGTTATAGCGACTCCTCAAATGGGTTTGGATCAGGGCTTTATGTTCATGGGTCGGTTATATTTCAATTTGAGGGTACCGATTTGGCCCATGGTAATTGTACGCGAGTGTAAGAGATAGGCCCACGCTGAGCAGTTCCCAGAGCCAGAATAGTGGAATCAAATCGGGCCAGACTTGTGGACTCGGTGGTTTGCTCCCTAGGTCCGAAATTCAAAATCTCAAAGATGCTACCAATAAGCCCATTTTCAGAGTTTTTGGCCTGATAATTGCTTGAATTGTATAGAACAGAGGACTATATAGGCATCGAGATTAGTCAAGGTGCGTGTAAGCTGGTTCAAAAATGCTATCAACCCTTAGGCTCACTCTCAAAGTTTTTGGCTTGGTAATTGTCTGATTTGTATAAAACGGATGACTATACAGGTCTCGAGATTAGTCAAGTTGCATGTAAGCTGTTTCAAACACCACGAGAAAAAAGAAAAAGAAAACAAAAAGCTTTCTTATAACCGAATTTTGTGTTGACCAATTTATTGGTTTTGTGTTTTGACAAAACTTTTAAATAGAATTCATTTCATTGAAAATAAAGTTACGATTATACTAGAACAAGAGTGGCCACTAGAATCACGAATAGCATTAGGGAAGGGGGAGACAACCCTGAAACTACAATTTCAACTAAAAATGCCATAAGATTTTAACTTAAATTAGCACTTAACGAATTCTCCCGTCCATCCATGCATGGCTTCCCTGAAACTCCGCAACCAAGCCTACCCCGCACTCCATGCTAACCCATTGTCTCCTCCCCTATAGCAACTACCCCCCTCCTCCTCCTCTACCTGCAGTGATTCTCTATTCACCTTAGAGAACTACTGCATTCCCTAGCTGTACGTATATCAACTCCAACACCCGCAAACATACCCAAAAGCCATACCTAAGTTGCAGCTTCAACCAAAAATGGCACGCCTAATCTCCGTTCTTATTTTGATTTTTGTCATTGTCGGGCTTGCTTTCGCCGAGATAAAGGTTGTTTCTTCTGCAGCCGATGCCCCCGCACCCACCTCCGGATCCTCTGATGACATCATTGGAAGCCCTGCTGAGGGAAGCGATGGTGAGGATGTCATTGAGGCCCCAATTGGTGGGCCTGTGTCACCTGAAGCTTTCTCTTCTACTGACGTTGAAGGTCCTGGGCCCAACAGTAGTGGCGCCGCGGCCATCAAGGCCTTGGGCGTGGCTGAAGCCTTGGTGGCAGGTGGTATTGCTGGCTTCTTTACTCTTTAATTAATTAAGCAGCTTGCATAACCATTGAGCGAGGAGTTCTACCATGGAGTGTTCGCTTAATAGACGTTCTAGGAATCGATATTGTAATCTGCATCTCTGGTTGTAAGGAGAAGCAAATTACGAGTGTGGATTTCAAAACATATCGTATTTGTTAGTATTTCTAATATTCTTTTAGTCGTTCAACACGAAACAGACTACAAGTTTATGATCTCTTAGGCCTTTTTGGTCGTTGTAATTTTTTATTCTATGGAACTTGAACAAAGACATTGAAATTTGAAAGTTGTTATTATTCTTCTTTTTCGTTGTCGTTGTTCTTCTTCACCTAGTAACAATTTTGGCCTCTAAATTATAACTATTCTTCGCGAGAAGGAATAAAACTGGTCACTCCATAAAAGGAAAATAGGATAATAATTAATAAAGCTGTAAGACTAAGTCATAGCGGATGGCAATGTGCCTAAAGGGATTGAAAGCTTATTTTTAGCGCCTACTTGTGAAGCATGTGAAATACGGTGGTGCATTGTGTTGTTTCAATTTTCTACCAGGCTCATCCGAGAAGAACACCATCATGAAAATCACAAACATCTGTGATCTGTCATGGCGGAGCTTGAGAGCCCTGCACTCAAAAGAGGCATATGGATAGTCTACGATAGGGAGGATGGAAGAGAGAAAAGGTAGAAAGAAAAGCCTAGGGCGAGGGTACCAAGCTGAGCCAATGAGTGGTGGAGAAATCTGTGAGGGTAAAGAGAAGTTCCCAGTGACTCCCTAAGAAAAGTTCCCCGTGACTCCCTCAAATCAACTAAAAAGTCTATTGAGTTTTGAGATTTAAACAAACAAGAAGATTGGAAAAAGAAAAGAACGAGAATGGTTACTGCATCTACAAGCACGCTTCAATCTAGTAGAAAACCACGAAACGTGGTGCGGAAGATGGTGACCAAGATCATTTACCTGCACCAAAAGCAAATTTGCAGGTTCTAGCTGGGGCATAAGAGCTTCAAAAGCAAAATGCCGAGGAGTTACTCTCAGATCAAGAACTGGTAATCCAAGCCACACTGTAGAAACTCAAGGATAAAGGAAGTAACGATCAAAAGCGAACTCCTACCATATATCAACCAAGTTTGTTTAGTGGTCGTCAAGTAGACTTTTTCTGCTGCTTTTTTTTCCCATTTATTAGTTGTATGTTTACATTACAAACAAAAGCCATGACAAACCTGAAGTGCAAACAGCATTACAAGATGGATGAATTCCCTAGTATATTCTGGCTAACAAGAAAACCCATAAGAAATAGATTACTAACACCACAAAGAAGGCGAAAGAAGAAGAGATGGGATCACCTACACTGAAGCCTCCAACATAGAAACCCTTGCAAACTTTTTCGTTAAGCAAGTAGTGCCCATCAGGAAGAAAAAAAACAAAGTGAGGCAGGTCACTGAGAATGCCCGACTCTATCCAAGACAATGTCAGTCCTAGAAAGCTAAAAGAACAAGATCCAACTTACATTTTGGGAGCCTAGAAAAAAAAATTACATTGTGGGAATCTGTACATTCCAAACCCCATGTGAAACAAACAGGACAACATGATTGTCGCAATCTAAACCCATTAGTACAAGAGAAACTGCTTCCCAGAAGACTAAGCTCTCAAAAAGATACAGTAAAACGCTACATAAGGCTCAGCATCAAGCTTCCATCAAGAGGGGAACGACCCCAAAAACCAGAAGTCTTCCTGTTCGGAGCCTCTCAAACTGTAGATCATTATGACTCCCGTGTCCTGACCCTAAAAAATCAAGTACTCCCCAGAATTTACATAGTACATAATAACTCTGAAATCCCTTCGTCTTTGAGGAATATTGCTTCAAGAGAGACAGGTTTGCAAATATTTTACAATAACCGACTACAATTGAAACAGTGAACCTATGTTACAATTTACAAATAGCCTCACCCCGACTCTCCTAATGCGAAGTATTGACATTATCAGTTACAACACATTAACTGGGAACAAGTATGTGCCTCACAGGTCTTTTACAAGCTCAAAAATAAAACTAATACAGTCAAACGACATAAGAGGCCATTACATTTTGCAGACCTAATACATAAAAGTCAACTTTACAAAAGACAGTATTGTAATTCACATGGACACCGACAGACATGGCGATCACACCCCCAAACAGGACATCAATATTCAACAATTTGGAATATGGATAACCTCAATCTTTCTAGATAATTGCTTGCAGGAGCACGATTTACAGAGTTTTAGGTGATACAAAGCTATTTTCGCAAACTTGGCAGGCAAAAGCCATCACCAGAGGAATCCAATGAAGGCAATCCATCTAACACATCTTCCTCCATGAAACCAGTAAAGGTTTCAATCATGAAAACAAAAAGTTGCCTACTCCACTCCCTGGATATGATGATAAAAAAGAGCACCCCCAAGTCAATAGGCATTGAATAAATAATCTGCCAAGACGGTACCCATAATCTTTCTCAAACACTCAAATTACCAAGGAGAATTGAAACACAGACAAAACAAAATCTGAAAGCAAATAAACTCAAGTATTCCCTAGTCCATTGACTGCACAGCCCTATTCCATTGTACCTAGGAGACACACTGACAGAGAAGTATCGTTCAACTTCATACTTCCTCAGTCTATCTATAGTTGCAGACCAAAGTTAGTAAGAGTTGGAAACAACAAGAGCCAAAAAATAGTTATAAATGGCAGTCAGCATAAGTATCATACATATGGTTTTTTGACAAACGATTCCATTATATCCGAATCTCCAAGAAAAACTCTAACCCTTCCCTAGATCCTCAACTAGAAAGAGCCAGATTATATCACAACTATTCCTTCTGCCACAGTCCTCTTTCACACCTTATAGCTTTACTTCAGGTAAGACCAATATCCTAAGGTCTTTAATCTGCTAACGTGACAGACCATAAAGAGAGGTGACATGGGACTGGGAGTTAGGCAAAAATTGAGTTTTAAATTTCAGTAACATCTGAGAATGATGACTCATGACCCCATCTACCACAAACGGAAACCAAGGTGACTCCGTTATTGGATGAAGATTATAACTATAACTATAATTAACAGGCTAACCGCATGGCGTACAACTTCGCTACTACAAGTTTCTCCTTCTAAAGGCAGAAACACTGCTCCAATCATGTCTCTAAGAAAGGCACATAGCATAAGCTTTGGAGGGAAACAATCAGTAGGGAATTCATTGAGCAAAGATACAGGAAAGAGTTCTGGAACCCAAACTCTTGGTCGAGCAGGTGAGTCGAGAACTGATGGTAGTAAAAGGAGTCCGTCTTTATTTGGGTTCTAAAATGGTATATAACCTTTTAAAGTGATGACTAACAGCGCCAGGCCTCAGCTTAGCTTTCAAAAAGATCAGAGACTTAAACCCCACCATCAGCCAACAGGAATCAGCAGAAGCTGAAGCTTCAAGCTATACTAACGGCTGGGTTGAAACAATGGAACAACATGCACCATTTTGAATATTTCTGAGATATTAATATCTAATATTAATAAGAGTCTCACTGCCTTAATAATATTGGCAACTTCCTTGTCACCTACCACGTACCTAAACCAAAAAACAACCTCAAACATACTCAAACAATAGCAGTTTCCATACCATAAATCCATGAAATTGTTTTTCAGCACACACATACTAAGCATTGCAGCTAATGATGTTCAGTAGTATGCAGTAAAAAACTAATGGAAATTTAGTTCTTCCACCCTACTAACACAAGTAGAACTTACTTCTTCCCTCAAAGAAGCCACACTCTGAATGTGGGGCCACCAGGAACCAGAGAGAATAATGAAGATGCATATAGATATCCAAGGGTCAATCTCCACAGCTGAGAACAGTGATATGCAGGAAGAATAAGACCTCCAAGCAGGATGAACGTCATGCTTCTCACTCTGATGGCATGCGTCTCCTCTTTCCATAATCCACATCCCTTGATCGAGACCTGTGATCTTCTTCTGGCATTGCTCGGGACCTGCTACGAGGTCTTGAAGAAGACTGCCCTCTGTCCCTATCATCCTCATAGCCAGAGTCACGTTCTCTCTGCCGATGGTCTCGGTGACTATCTTTTTCCTCCCTGTAGCGGCGATCCCTGTGCTCTCTTTCAGACTTGTCCCATTCCTGTTCCCTCTCATCACGAGGCCTCCTCTCAGAGCTTCCTGACCAGTCACGCTCAGATGCCCGTTCTTTTTCCCTGGAGGCACCGCTTGACCTTACTCCTTTATCATGATTTGCCTCTCCATACCCATATTCAGAAGCACCATCATCGCCACCATAGCTTGACTCCCTTGTCCTTCGATCAAGCTCTTCTCCTCCCCATCCACCCATGTTCGTTTCATTCCACATCCCTGCATGATGACCATCCATTCCAACAGAAGCCATCATTCCCATTCCATTAGCTGTCATTCCACGACCAAAGAAGGCTGGGTTAACATGAGGTGCCACCCCAGCAAGTCCCATTGTGTTAACAGCAGGAAATGAAGGAAGCATTCCAGGAAATGCGGGACCTGGAAACCCTCCATAACCACCTCCACGACCCATATATGTTGGGTCAAAACCAGAACCCATCATGCCCTGTGGGGTCATCATAGCACCAGCAGGACCCCCAAATGCTGGACCTGCAAAGTTTTGTCCATAACCTCCTCCAGTGGCACCACCTCCAACTCCAGCATTGTTCCCAACCATGTTCCTTGGACCCATGCCCCCTCCTCTTCCCCTCCCAGGACCTCGGTGGAGTACACCCTGCCCACCCCGTCCCCATCCACCCCGCCCATAATTTCTTCCTCCATCTCCACTTTGATAATTTGTATTGTTCCCTCTGCCTCCACCATCATTCATTGGCCTCCTTCCCTGAGGCTGAGACTGGGGCTGGGTTTGGTTCTTGTTCGCATACGAAGCTCCCATCTGCTTCAATGTTTGTGGAGAAGCAAAGGCCACAACACAAGCTCGTCCATTGAAAATATGGCCATTCATTCCCTCTTTGCATGCAGCTGCAGCAGCACCCTCGTAGTATTCAACCTGACAATAGCCCTTGGATTTACCACTAGCTCTCTCATCAAAAAACTTAATTTCCTTGACCCTTCCATATTGAGATAAAGCACTTTCAAGCTCTGCATCAGTCGTCCACCAATGTAGTTCTCCCACAAAGAGCATTGTTTGACCATTATCTACAGGTGGCCTGATCTGATTTTCATTGACTATCGGATGATTGACATTTACATTGACAGTATGATTAGCAGGTGTCTGGGGAACGCCTCGAGGACCACCATTGCCAGAATTCAGCACAGGTATGGGCTCACTATTAATTTTTCCAGGCATGTCAGAAGGATTAACCCCATAACTGGGAGGCACGGGTGCGGATCCTTGAAACCCCATAGTTTTGAATTGACCATCACGAGCCATGTCCACAACCTTCCCTCTCTGAGAGACTGAGGACCCATCTGGGTAGCTAACAGATCCCAGTTCTGGTTCCTTAACAACAGGTGTACCCTCTTTCTGGTCAGGATAATGAGCATCAGCACTAGAATACTTACCTTCAGCTGAAACCCCAGGGATGCTCAGTTCTTGTGAGCCTCCAGCTTCCTTTCTTTGTTCAGGAACATCATTTTTCTGAGTTTGGAATCCTCCATTGCCAACAGCACCAGGGGGAGCTGGTGCCTCAGATCGATGCAACTGAAGAAAACCCTCACCAACATTGACATCATTGTACAGATCATCATAATCATCATCTTCACCCATCAATTCGTCATCTGCAAGGGCAGGTATGGCTCCACCTCCTTGATATTGTGTCTTTTGAGCTCCTCCATACTCCTCCTCCTCAAAATCTATTTGCTCTTCAGCCATTGGATCCATATAGATTGACCAAGACTTATTAAAGATAAATTAGCTCTTTCTGCACCTAAAATAGACATGAGCACAAAAACAACCATTAAACTTATCACCCACTGCACATCAATAATAACCTCAAAGGTGAGAGGCAGATCCACTCAATATGGGATGTGAACCCACTTGTACACTCATAGCGGATTCCCACAGCTTTAAACATGTATAACAATTATGAAATATAAAAATTACTATACACAGGTAAATCCTCAACTCCAAGAACATTTACATGACGCAGCATTACACGATTCTACATCACTTTTCAGCCTTGAAATCTAAGCATCTTGCACAAGAAAATAAGAAATATCTAACATCTTCTGAAAGGGTACATCGACAAAGAATACACTTTCTGCGACAAATCAAATACAACCGGGAAAACTTTCCGACGGCCAAAGAAAAAAAATAAAAAAGTCTCAGCAGACTCTTGATGATCGCAACAGCATCAATTGCCCCTGCCATTATGTCAAAACTAAAAAGGATGAATCTTCAAAAACCCACCTTGTAAAATAATTGAAATCATGACAAATACCACGTAACTACAGTATAAAAGAACAGATAAATCATAGATATAACAGAGAATACCAGATATATTAAAACAGGAAAACTTCCCAATTTTCCCCCTGTAAATCCGTGAAAATCGTCGGCGATCTCAGACAAGCATGTGGGGATGTCAAAAAAGGCAAGTAAATCCCCGACGCGTAGCCCGTAAGATTTATCCTTTAAGATTTAATTCCACCTAACAAACTATCTTCGCAAAACCCAAACACCCACCAGAGCTTTGAAATTAGAATATCGCAGAAAACATACAACCCGCCACTTCGACGCACGCAAAACTACGAATGAAGAAAGATAATTATTATGTACAAATACAGATTCAGAGAGGTTTGCTTACCCTCCTCTCTCCTCTCTCCTCTCTCCTCCTCTTCTTGTTCTTCTTGTTCTTCTGCTTATTGTCTTGGGCTCTTAGCAGCGCAGGGTCGGACAAAGCACGTAAATTAGGGCCATTAGGCTCCTCTTTTCTCCTCTCCTAGGCGGGTTTTCTTTTTCTCTGATTTGTTTATATTTATTTTCTTTATGCTCCAAGATTGAAGAATACTCTGATGAGGGTTTTGATGAGATCTATCATGTGATCTGAGAGTCGTTTCTTCCCAATAGACTACTATATATTATTCTTTTGCAAATTAGAAAGGAAATATATATATATATATATATGACTGTCTTGAGCCAATTTACTTGTAGGACCTTTTACTAGTCCATTTATTTGTTAATCATATTCGCTTATTCCAATCGTTATTGTCCTTATTGACCATTTGACCCTCCTCTTCGACAATATTTTATTTTCTTCACAATTCCGTGCTTTCTTCTTTTTTCGGTATTTTCATATATCATGCTTTTTGGTATGTCAAAAAAAATTATATTTTAAGTTTTTAGACTAAATTTTTTGAAGTTTGACTTTTATGAGTTTTTGTGAAAAGTTAATAGAAAGTTTCAGGTTTATTCGGAAAAAATTAAGGTTTATTGAAGTTTGTGAAAATCTGTAAAAAAAATTTATAATTGAATAATATATTAAAAATTAGGGATAAATGCAAAATCAGTCCATGTGTTATACGCAAAAATCGATTTAGTCCATGTGATATGAAAAACATCGATTTAGTCCCTGTGATTATATTTTCGTTTGTTATTGGTCCTCCATCAGGAACTGATTTTATCACTTTCTGAAATCACAAGGACTAAATTGATGTTTTTCATATCACAGGGACTAAATCGATTTTTGCGTATAGCACAAGGACCAATTTTGCATTTATCCCTAAAAATTATGAAAATGTGTAGATAGAATTTTATATATTTGATAGGAAATTCATTTTTATTAAAATTTGAGATTGACTTTTATTAGAGTATTTGTAAAAGTTCTCGAATTTTGTAGGATGGTAACCAAGACCCGTTTTCAAATGCTTAAAATATGCCCCTCCCCCACCCACCCAAAAGAAAAAGAAAAAGAAAAAGAGGAAATAAAACTGAAATTAGCTTCTTCTTTTTTCTTGGAAAAACTGAAATTAACTTAAATTGAAAGGGAGAAAAGGAAAACCGAGATTAACTTAAAGAGGCATAGAACAGATGGAGTCATGGAGCAAGTTATACGACATGAATGGGGCCGAGTTACCAGGAGGTTAAATTGATATGCATAAAGCATCGTCCTGCATGACACAAGGAAATTTAGAAGAATTGTACGCAAGAGGATAAAGTGGAATGAGAAAAATAAAACATTAAAAACTCCAATAAATTATTATATTCCCGAGACTCAATTCAACGGATAAGTTAACTACTACCTGCTTGAGAATGAACTTGGTGGACTAATCTGCACTTAAAATACTTTCTAAAACAAAATAAAATCTTAACCAAACTCTAGGTAAGCTCGACATTAAAATGCATTTCAGCTTGGTTAACGTGAACCCCTAATGAAAGAATGGATACATGAAACCCAAAATATTCTCACAAAAATGAAACTTCACATATTTTACACCACTCCCCACAACTCGAGAAAGCATGAATGCCAAGGAAGATGGGGGGGGGGGTCCGGGAAGTGAATCTTCTGAGTGAATACGGAAGGTGTAAGGTGGAAATGGTGACGTATGTCGTTGAGCATCTCAATCAGAAAAGAATGATAACCCAAAATCTTTTTTGCTTCAATACATTCCCTTGAAAACAGGATTTGTTCGGCATATGCTCGCACCGTATTCCTCATACTCTGCTTTTGTATGGCAAGCCTGCACATGGAGCACAACTTGCGCAGTTAAAAGTCTAAAATTATGGAGACCACTGAATATTTTGACTTAGGTAATGGTGTTTATGAGCACGAGAACCAGGATGAACAAAAAACTCAACACCAAAAATAAAAGAAATTAACTTTTATCTCTGTTTAGAGTGCATATCGGGAGAAGTGATCATATGCGATGGGGTCAAGTGGTCCTCTTGGTTCTCAAGATGGCACACGAAGGGTAATTCTCTTTTAAATTTGTTAACTTAATTAAGCAACACTAAAATGTGGCATGGTCAACTCCAACAATTGAGACATCATGCTATCCCTTCTGCAGGAAAGCAGAATAAACTTAAGATTTATTCATATCGGTGAGCAACATTCATACCGCAAAAAATTCAGGTGTTGATGCAAGAACAGAGCCTCCGAACCAAACTGCAAATCTCTGGACAGGGTGGCTGACCACATTGACTTCTACTGGCTGAGACTGGAGGTCCACAAGGAAGAGAGAAAAAGATCACAACACAAAAAAGACTCATCATATCACTGACTACCACACACCTTTTATACATAAAAACAGAAAGAAGTAATTGTATAGTAAAAGTCCCTACTTTGACTTCCCCTCCAAGTCGAGCTTCTGATGCAAGAACCCTTGCATCCACAATCTTCTTCAGATCCCGCTGCAACCTCCTGTGAAAGTCCTTGAACATGGTTGAGCCTCCAGACAACACTATATTCTGAGATTGACGGAAAGAACATAAAAACAAAAGCCGAACACAAAATCAGTGAATTTTAAAGTTAATTATCATATATCATCTAGGCCAAACCTTTCAAATATACAGGATGGCATAAAGTAATAACATTTCGTTCTCTCTAATTTTCTTTTGTTTTTTGGCTTTTTGGGTTTCTTTTTGTTGGGGGGTGGGTGTGAGGGGAAGGAAGTGGGGACTGTGGGGTAGGTAACAACAACCTTTCTTGATGACAAACTAAATAGGGAATTGGACAATGGTTGAAACTTGGAACTTTGCAATTTTTTTGATAAGTAAGTTAAACTTTATAAGGAAAAAGAGAGTTGACAGTACAAGAGACTATACTGACAACAGCTAGAGCATACAAGCTAAAAAACTTAGAAAATCCGGAAAATCCACAAAAGGACTCCCTAACACCGAGTTAGCCCAAAGAAAAAGAGAATACAACATAGATGAAAAAGAGAAATATTCATGCAAACATATTCTATATCATAGCTAGTCACAAGAAATTACAGAGAATTTTCTAAAGAAATTGATGAACGAAGTTAAAAATCCACCTACATCTCAAGGACCACAATGAAAGAATACAGCAACTATTCTATATCATAGCTAGTCACAAGCCAGTATCGCCACATCTTAGCGTTCCAACATAGTTACTTTTAAAAACTGCCTAAATCTCAAGTTCCATTGGCCACAATTCAAGAACACAGAAGCATCTATACAAGCCCAATCACTAAATTTTAAGCCTCCACCATAATTACTATAACTGTTCTATTGGGATATACCACATCTAATTAAAAAGTTTAAACAAGGTTCGCATAATGTTCCAGGAGCCTTTGTTCTTTACCTTATACAAAGCTCTTCTTGTGTCAATCGGGGCAGACTGAATACACTTGTCAATTACCGCAGGTAGAGGGGTGGTGAACTCGCTGCTATAGATCTCAGGGCTAAAGAAAACCTGCAAAACATGTCAAACAAATTATCAGAGTAAAGTTCAGCAGTATGAAGTTGGAGAAAAGCTATCCAAAAGCAGCAAAATTCACTACTGTGTGTTATTCCCAACCTCTTTCACAATAGTTTGAATGTTTTAACTAAGTTCTGCAGCATAATCCATAATCTTTGCAACTGTATCACTGGAGAGCCAGTAACTACAGTGACCAAGACCAAAACCAAAACTTGAAAATCAAGAATAAATTGCATTAACTTATCTTTTTCTTCCACAAATGAATGAGTTTACTTATTTGTTTGAGAAGAAGATGTAATGAATGTTGCCAACAACCAATTTCCACTTAACAAGACTGTGGAGTGGGGACAGCATCAGATAGAAGTATATACAGATCTCTAAACATTAAGACCCCAGCTAAGCAATTCCACCCGCCTTGCATTGTGGTGGAATTGTAGTTCTTAACCATCCATTTGAGAATCAAAAGATTGATATAAAGGCCATGTGAAATATCAATTCCATATGACCGGGAATCCATGAAAATCATAGTGGCAAGGCTGGGATTGGACACTACTCCATAATGGAAATGACATAACAACTCAATCGAATATCTACCAGGAAACTTAAACTGAAAAATAAGAGATTGGTAGATAAGACATCTAGGATATGCCATGTGAAATAACAATTCTCTAGGACCAGAAATCGACAAAAATCTACCAGAAAACCAAAACTGCAATCTAGTAATTCTGGTATATCAACGTTTGACACATACATATTTATATAAGGGAGAATTTAGTGACACAGCTAAACGACCAACCAAATCATTTGGGTATAATGGATCTCCATTGCCAGCTCCTCTATCTATACCATTGCAAACCATACCATGATTGTTTGATTTATTAAAGCAATTTGGACTATTCCTCATTATGTTTGGATGACTACCTAACATTCATTCAGTAGAATAAACAAAAGTACTAGGGTGGAGAAAAATAGTCGGAGATAGATTAAACCTCAGGGCCAAGAAACCGTTCATAGCCAATATCACAAGAGTATGGTGCCCCTGTCTTTGGTTTAATACCTCTCCATTGCTTAATATACTTTGCTGGTTCTTTATCATGCTTATTGAACTCCTGAAATTGTGGGAGAAATGAGAGTTATCATCAACCAATCCCTAGACTGAAAATTTGATTGGCGTCTAAACGAATGTCCCGCAGAGAAAGTAATCTGAGGGACTGCAAACTTGCAATACAATGCCCAGCACAACGAAATAAAGAAAACTTTGTGGCAAGATTGGCTAAACCCAAACGCTATAAAATTAAGTGCACCTTGACAATATCAGAACAAGTGTAGCAATATGTTTCCTTCACTTTCCGAGCCACTTCAAATGAATCTTCAGGGGGTACATTCTCACCTCTTTCCTACATGAAACAATGCCAGAAAGCAAGAGTCCAAAAATCAGCCACCAAAAGTGATTCAAACTATTTACAGGTTCAATATCCTGCCGTTAAACTGTGCAAGTCAAGCAATGAAGAGGGTGAGATAAATGAGGTGTGGAATGCACATTTCTCTGTTTGATATCGGTGCACTGACATTTTAAGGTTGATGAAATTCTAGCAATACAGCCTGTATCGGTCTACCATGACGTGTTTTCTTTAATGAGGTCCTTAAAATTAAGATGATAAAAATCTTCCACGAATACATCTAACGAATGCCTAATACTGTAGAAGTCGAACACCAGGTCTTAATCATTCCTGTTTTCGCTGCGAAATATAACTTTAACTACAAAAAAACAAAAATATGTCAAGCTGACGCTACATCATAGGTCAACAAGATGTCCAAATTCCACAACCTCAATCAAGCTCACTATAACATTCTATATCTTTGCCAACAGAAACTCACAAATAATAGATGCGACAACAATGACTTTACAAACAAAGCCAGTACAGAAAAGTAACTTAAAAAGTTTGTACGATGAGATTCAAGAACTTACCCGCATAAGCTGCTGGACAAAGCGAGTAACATCTTTCCCCGCAATAGGAACTGACTTAATGCTGCTTCCAATGACATAGCCATCTGCAACAGGTACAACATGAGTAGCCCCATCTCCAACATCCACTACAACCCCTGTCATCTCACACTAAGAAGAAGTGTAGGTCAATATAAAATGAAAAATAAAGCAAATATGAAGATAGGGTAGAAAGATTCATGTGTGCACACATCTAGATAGAGGGATGAATAGATACAACACAGAAGTACTTAAATCAAACCTATTTACCCACTAGTAGTAACAATAACAACAAAACCACCACCAGCAAAATTCAAAGAAAAGAAAAGGACAGACAAGTTTGTGGCAATACACCATTTTTGGCGGATTATAAGACATTTGCTGAGTTCTCATTTTCGTGTATAAAAGAAACGATGTTGAGGCTGTCATAGCTAAGTTTGTACAATTAAATGATATACTCCTAGAGAAATCTCCCAACAAGAGCTTTATGAAGCTCATACCTGCCACCTTATTCCTCGCAAGAGCATTAAAAAGTGTTGAGACTCATGCTAATCTTTGGAAACCTCACCACTGCCTCCTCCCTTCTCCTTTTCTCCTCTTCCTAGATAGTTATACCTGAAAATATCTTACTAGTTTTATGGAACTAGCTGGACCTTTGCATTGGTTAAAATGAGTATGCATGTAACTCCTTAGCAACCTTTGTTCCCATTCCATGAAACGTGAAGCAATGTGCTCTAATGCCAGTGAGTAATTAATTTGTGGAAGGTTTGAGCTTGAGTTTAGCAATTCCACATTCTAACTCCGTTTGAATCAAATTCACCACAATTCTGACATTAATAAACTGAAGCGAATGCCATGCTCTAGATACAAGTCTAGAATGGAATAGTTGAACAACAAAACCAACCTTAGACGTTGTGTACCCCGCTGCAAGAGCGAGCACTGAATTGACTGCTATATAAAGACCAGGAACATTGAACGTCTCGAACATAATTTCCCCAGTATACTCGCGATTCTCTGGTGCAGTAAGTGGACTCTCGGTCAATAGAAAGTAATGATCCTCAGGATCACAACGCAAATAGTTAAATATACACTGCTGCCAAAACCGCTCCATTGCGTCCCAATTGTCCACCTGACCATGGCGAATAGGGTAGCTAAGGTTGTAATTATTGCTAGATCGAGATCTTGCAAGCGCCTCTTCCCCGATGAAGAAGTCAAGATCGGCCATTACGCCGGCACTGTGCTGTGCTAGCCAATTGGCTTTTGAAGAGCCTCGAGATTGGTTTAGAAACGATTCGTTTACAGCGACTACTGTTGGAACGATGAAGCACGGCTCGACGTTACCAGCGAACCCCATCTTAGTGTAACTGTAATGACAAAAGACACCGAAATTACAGAAGACCAATTGATGAGATTATTTTGCGGAACAACCGATGTACAGGGATGTTGTATAAATCAAATACAAATAAAGCCATATGAAAAACAGCAAAAATGAAGCAAACCCAGTTGACGCATTTCGTCAAACGGTTTGTGCTTCCAAATTAAATACACATACGAATACATTTCCAGCTACAAAGACGTATCAAGGTGTACCCGGTGCCATTATCAATGACTACAGCAGGGCGCGAGGTAGCTGGGTCCATGACAATGAGAGAGAAGGAGCTGTCTGTCGTGGAGATGGTGGAGGCGGACCTGCGGCTGAGATCCGATAGACTGTCTGGGGCAGAGGATCATGGTCGAGAAGGGCGCTTTGAGGAGCGCGAGGAGGAGGAAGAAGAAGGTGTTAATGATGCAGACTTGGATCGCAAGCGAAAGCAGCGACTCAACGAACGGGAGTTGGTGATTGCTCCATCCATTTCAACAGCACGGAGAAGCATTTAAACTGAGTCGATTCGGTCTCATCAACTTCTTCATCATGGTTGTGCGTGTGAGTTCTGCGAGAGTGTGTACCCGTTTCTTCGATACTTTTCTTGGCAATCAAAACCAACACACCCACTCTCTCTCTCTGGGTTGTCTTCTTTAGTTAGCGCGATTTGTCATCTCGCTTGGGTAAAAATAAATGTGAAAATACAATGAGTAGCGCGATTTGTCGCTTTGGAGCGTGAGATTTGCGAGGCGGAGAATACTAGGGAACGGTCCGATTTCAGCTCTTGGAGGAGTCCTTTCGGTCGGTCGCACAAAATATCTGAAATCGAGTGCACGTAACATGATACGACGGCTGCACTGGAACATTTCTCAAATGTTTGACGACGGCCTATAATGCAAAGCGGTGATGCCGACAAATCCTGGAACATAATCTTCCGTCATTTCTTTTCCCCCAATTATATCATAAAATATAGAGACATGTAAACACTAAAAAATTTAGAGACATATATACACAAATTCAGATCAAAATCCCCAACGTGGTCCAAAATCTGAATAATTCTACAAATTTGTCCCAATGTAATTTAAAAATAGATAAAAATAATATGTGGGTCTTCAGGTCATGTTTACTACCGGAAAATTTTAGAGTGTGAAAATTGTGTAGTATGATTGGGTGGATGTTGAAACTTTTTGAAATTTTATAAGAATTGGTGTAAAAGTAAGAAAAAAAATGATGTAATCGAATTTTTATGCAAATAAATAATTTGATGGGGAAAGATTGTGAATAGATATTTATTGTTATTTTTTTAGTATTTTTTAAATATTTTGACATTAAAAAATTATAGTAACAGAGTAAAAATACAAGCAAAAGTCATAGATTGAAAAGTCTAACTTAAAAATGTTTGTCCAAAATTTTATCCTACTTTTATGGAAAAGTGAGCAGAGAAAAGATTTAATTGAATAGTATAATATTATTTTATAATTTAATGAGGAGAGAGGAATTATTTTATGATTGTTGGAAAATATTGAGGAGTAGAAATTTTGGGAAACAAACAGCCCCTATGTCTGCCTATAAAAAAAATCAGTTGGCAAAATTCGAATTGTTTGCAATCGGATGTTTGTTTATGTTGGCGAATTACATAATTTGTAACTTTATATTCAATTATAAAATTTTAAAAGAGATAAATACAATAAATAATTTTTTACTTTAAAATTAATATTAAAAAATATATGATACACGGAGATCACTCATAATAAATACCATCTTTAATTTAACATTGTCAAAAACTATGGTTGCTAATTTTTAATAAGTTTTACAAAATTGATAACTTTGAATGAATTAATTACTTTATTTGGTAACATTTTTGTTCTGGTCCGTAATGTGTTAAATTTTAACAAAAGATAGTTTGATGACAAGAAAAAAGTTCGCTTTTAATAACTTTCTTTTTCGCTTTACTCTAACAAAACTAACGGGAGTCTCTTCCACTGCACAACTGAAAATGCGGTCCGGTCTGGTTTTAATTTTTTTTTTCATTTTTAAGGTTAATTTTGAAGAGAAAAAAAAATATAAAAATGTAGAGTTTTAGTTTGGGTTAAAACTAAACTTTTTAAGTTTGTAATTTGTATTAAAAAATATAAAATATATATATTTTTAATTTATATTAATAAATCCGGTCTAGTCCGCGATCCGATTTTGTTCAGCCCTACATTCAGCAACTATTCTATTCCTACCTCTTCCCTATATTAATTTATGCCTAATTACTTTACCTGAAGTTTTGTTTCCCATTTTTATATTTTTTTAAATGAAACCGTATTTAAATTTTCTTCAAAAACAAAAATGTAATGCTTTGTACCTCAAAACTAAAAGTTATTATTTTTCGACATAAACTGGTGGCATCTCCGATCTAGGTAGTTATTTTTTGACCTAATTAAAAGGTAAATTTTACTTTTGGTCATTGAGATTTAAATTTAAAACTAAAAGTTCTGATCCTTAAATCTGTAGATTATTAAAAAAAGTATCATTACGTGTACATGTTTGTTTGTCTCACATGTACACTGATTTGCTTGTTAGATCTGTATGAATATGGACATGTTTGTTTGTCTGAAATTTTGAGTCTAAAATTTTCAATAAAATAAATGTATTTCAAAATTTTTAACTTTTACACATACACTTTAAATTTTTCACAAACTCCAGTAAACTTCAACATTCAAAAGATTCCAAAAATTTTAGAAATATTTTCTAAAATTTCGGTAAACAAACATACCCTAGTGGACAGCTGACTTAGATTTT
This sequence comes from Myrica gale, assembly GCA_963930655.1. NCBI lineage: Eukaryota > Viridiplantae > Streptophyta > Magnoliopsida > Fagales > Myricaceae > Myrica > Myrica gale. Next base: position 4,826,873 of record OZ005606.1, on the reverse strand, counting down.
TATTAACTTATATATTTTGTCATTAATAGGTTGGAAAGAATTTGTCTTGTAAAGAGCCCAAAACTTAAATACTAAAATTTGTAGTTTATTCCAAGGACCTAATATATACTTTGTAAAAAAGGCTCTTACGCCTCACCGAACGGGACACAAGGGTATTGTTTGAGCCCTAATAATTTGGGCTCAAAAATTTAAGTTTAATAATAAAAAATTAATCATATTATTTTTTATTATTATAATATTTATTAAAAATTTTCTATCTCTTATCTTTTTTATCAACTTTCATAACATATCTTTACTTTATAATATTTTTCAAATCACAATAACCAAAATTTCCACCCTCAAATGTCATATTCGCTCCAAACTCCAAACTCCTTGTTCCCTCCCTTCCCGAAACCCCGTCCCCAAGTCATACGGACGGACACAAACCGAAGAAAACGCTACCGAAACTCCCATGCACATATATTACACTATTAATCGAATCAATTAATTAAAATTGCCCTACGCTTCGAGGCCACGCTGCTCTCTGGTGCTACTACTGAATTTACTGGACTGATCACTTATCTTTCTAACCAGCATTAACACATTTCCACTCCGCCTCCCATATTTCAAGCCCCTTTCGTTCCATCGTCTTTATGTCAGTGCCGAAACGTTTAGTTGTTTTCCAGTGCACTTTCAGCTCCGATCGGGTCCTGCATTGCCCGAACCAGCTCGAAACGGAGCATTTCATTTGTATGTCTCGGTGTTGGCACTGATCAGCACGTTCTTTAGCTCTGCGCTCGATGGCGGTGTATTGTGGATTTGTTGGTTTGAATGGTTTTTGAGCGCTTAGGATGAATCCGCTGTGCTGCATTGCTCCGGTTTCGATCCATCGGGACCCGGCCAACCCGGTCGTTGCGAGATCAACGGGTCACTGCCAGTTAGGGCTCGACTCGTCGATAAAATCCGTCGACTACCCGAAACCGAGACTCTCGGCTCAGGTATCGTCGGCCGGAACTGATTATGATAAAGTTTCGGCCGCGGTGAATCAGGATGCCGAAGATACGGTCACCGAAGCAAGGGATTCGAAATCGTATGGCGGAGTGAGTGGGAGTATCGCCGGGATTCTGTACAAGTGGGTGAACTATGGGAAGGGATGGAGGGCGAGGTGGTTTGTACTCGAAGACGGTGTGCTATCTTACTACAAGATCCATGGCCCGGACAAGATTCTGATGAGTCCGGCGAGAGAGAAGGGCGTTAGGGTCATCGGGGAGGACTCGCTGAGGTATATTAGGAAGGCTAATTGGAGTAACAACCGGCTCGGCGTGTCGGCCAGGCAGTGCAAGCCTTTCGGCGAAGTACATCTGAAGGTTTTGGCCTTTAGTTTGAACCAATCCAATTGCGCACGTCATTACGTTTATCTTCTGTGACGATCTCATTGGTCATTTGATTTTTTGGTTAATTTGTTAATTTAGTTTTAATGTGAAGTTTTACGTTTGCTATAATTGCTTGGTGTTGTTATTTTGAGCAAAAGTAAAGTTAAGGGGTATTTTTTTTCCGTAGAATGCATAATATTAATGCTTTTTTGAAATTGTGCAGTTTAAATCTTTTTTATTTGTTTGAATTTGCGTACTTGTTGCCTTTGTGTGTTTGATGGGTATGGATGACTGCGAAAACAATTTTTTTATGTATTAAATCTTCTTCTTCTATTCAATGTAATGGACTAGTCTCTGGTTAGACTGGTCACTTCTACCCAGTTTGCAGTTAATTTGCAGTTGAAGAATAGGTTGATGCATCGCTCTGGTTAAAGCTATTGGGAGATGAATAAACTTTAATGTTCATTCCAAATTATATTGGACATACACGTTGCCGCAGAACCACCAAATTTATGACTGGCTTTGGTGAATATCAAGCACCTCACGACTCAATCAGGCCTAGAACAGTTGCCTGTAAACAAATTGGCACAAAAAGTAACCCCCCCCACCCTCTCTTTCCTCTCTCGTCCTGCAGCAAGCCACGCACATAAAGACTAAAAGGCTTGTTCAGAAGAAGTGAAGCAAGTAGCCAAATTTTAAGACTGCTGAAAACGTTGGAACTTTGCAGGAGAAGAGGTCGAGCACTTGAGCTTTTGTTGTTGAAAGAACCCTTATCCGGAGAAATAGCAATGTTTTGATCATAATGACATTCCACACTGTAGATAGCCTGCTCAGTGACCAGAAGTCTGTAATGCATGTGCCTAGCTGCAAACGAGACTTTATTTCTTTCCATATCCCAATTTTAGGTATTGAGATCAAGATTATGTATTTCCAATTCTAATCACTGATTTAGGGAGAATGTTGTGGTGATTTGGTCACCACTTTATCAGCTTATACATGCATGCTAGCTGTTGTGAACTCTAATTCTACTTAAAGGATGTCGACAATCCAATACAGGGAGACAGACGCTATACCTTCTGAAAGTTCTCTTGATAGTACAAATTGTACTTCCAAATTGATCATTAAAATACTTTGTGGTGGCTTCAATTATGCCCCTTGGCTAAATAAACATGATCTGTGCAAGTTAGGTAGATTATGGTGCTGTGCCCAAGGCCCTTCCACTGACAAGCTCTGTTTTCATGCGATATGAACTCACTTGTTTTGTTCTCGTTTGAGTTAAGTGCTTGTTGTGCAGAAGAAAAGTACGCGACCATGTAATTCCCAACTCTGCTGCTGAAAATTAGACATGGATGTTTTCACCCATATTTCCAAATGGTCGTTGCTCTGTTTAAATCACTGTCACTTAACCTTGGTAATCATGTGGAACTCCTTGCAGACTATAATCAAATTCCAATTATCAACGGACATTAGTGTTGCATGGCAGTCCTCCCTCACTCTGTTGATGCAATTCTCACACCCACAACTCGTTGTGTATAGTTGACTTATACTCGTGACAAATCTACTTTTGTATTTTCTCACCTTTGTTTTGCATGATTATATGCATCAAGTGTGTGCGTGTGACCTCTATCTTTGATATTTTTCCTTTGTTTTAGTGTTTGCTGAAATTCTGTGAGTTAGCTTTGCAGGTCTCTTCAATTCGTGCAAGCAAATCAGATATTTTTCCTTTGTTTTAGTGTTTGCTGAAATTCTGTGAGTTAGCTTTGCAGGTCTCTTCAATTCGTGCAAGCAAATCAGACGATCGACGACTTTCCATATTTACGGGAACAAAAACTCTTCACTTGCGCTGTGCATCTAGGGACGATAGATGTACATGGATTGAAGCCCTGCTGACTACTAAAGATCTATATCCTAGAGTGTTGACAAGCAATGATTTTGTACCTACTGAAGATGTAGTTGTGTCGACAGAGAAGCTTCGATTACGATTACTGCAGGAAGGCATCGGTGAGGCAGTCATCAAAGATTGCGAATCAATCATGCTCTTAGAAGTTTCTGAGTTGCAAAACCAATTGAAGGCTCTTCAACATAAACACATTATGTTGTTAGACTCATTGAGACAATTGGAGGTATTTTTCTTGCTTCCTTTTCTCCATCTTGGTGCATTATACTCTGCTAAACAATCTTTAAAAGTGAGGATGACAAGCATCTCCTGTTTATGTTTGAAATCTTGTGGTTTTGAAGTTGCTGCATCAACTGTAATATGTACTCGTTTGCTTTCATAGCCCATAAATAATCTGTTTTCCACTACATTTCTGTTAGCATAGTCTGATGAAAAACTTTCCGTTTGAGTAATAATTGCTCCTTTCTGAATTTGTTTTGCAGACAGATAAAATAGAGCTGGAAACTACTGTAGTGGACGAAACAAAGGAACGCGAGTCATACTGTGGACAAGGGAATAGAAGATTTAGTGGTTAGTTCCACTTTCTATAGTAAGAGTGTTTGTTAAGTTCGTACTTCTTAAACTTGGCCTAACCTAGCATACAAAAATTCCACTGAGAAGTCTATTCTTTGGATAGGATTTGAATCCAGGAGCATCCTGTGTATTCTGCATTTGATATACCTTAGTTAACTACACACTATTCTCTAAGATCTCAGGGCAATAGCCTTATAGACATTTAACTTATTGAACTGTTACAAGAAAAGTGTTAATTTTCCAATAAACGTTACGCAGCTAGTTTATATATTTTGCAAACTCCTTTTCCAGCATTGAAACATATTTTTAATGTGGGGATTATTTTTTATATTCTTGTCTGTCAAACCAGGCTTCATATTAACTTTTCCAGCACAAGGGGAACTCAGTGAGATTGCTCAAAACGTTTGCTTCATTTATCTTGAATGAAAAATTATGTGTACAATTATGTATATACATACATATATGGATACACGCCTGATATACACATGTATGCTTATATAATTTGTACAATCTATTCATTTTTTTTACAGATTTCTATTCTGTCATGTCAGAGGGCAGTGCAACGGACTCTTGCGCAGATAATGAGAGTCAAGATGGAGCCGAGGTTGAGACAGATGAAGATGATGGAACATATTTTGATACAAATGATTTTTTGTCTTCAGATGCTTTAAGAAGTGCTTCATATAGGAGTAGGGAAAATCTGGGAAATGCTTGTATATATGATAGAGATCCTTTCTTTTCTGATCGTTTGCGTGGAATCGAGAAGGAGATCAGGGTATTCGAATATCCTTATGTCAAAAGAAGGGATAATTTGCCTGAACCAAAGGACAAAGAGAAGCCTGTTGGCTTGTGGTCGATTATTAAGGATAATATTGGAAAGGACCTCTCTGGTGTTTGTCTTCCTGTTTATTTTAATGAACCACTGTCTTCTTTGCAAAAGTGCTTTGAAGATCTGGAGTATTCGTACTTGGTTGATCGAGCACTGGAATGGGGAAAGCAGGTCAGGTCCTCACCTGTGCTTTCTTTTGCCTCAAAGCAGGTCTAAAGCATGATGTCCTAATTTCATTTATGTTTCAGGTAGTTGAGATCCTGGCCTTAGTTTTGTTTATTTAGTACTTACACATATGTGTAGAGCTCTCCCACAATAAACTTCTCAATGTGCACTTTTTTTCTAGTGGGGATGGATTTAGTGTTTTATGGTGCTAGGCCTTGGCTCATAGGCGACACTCTCTCTTCACCATTAGTTCCTGATATGGCAATCCAATGACTTGAGTACCCTTCACTTCCTGCTGGGAAGAGGCGGCAGTTGCACTAACCAAGAGGCCTGATCTCCATTTTTATAGTACTGAAAACTGAAAAAGAAAGCCAATTACTGGGACTCTTTGTTCAGAACTGCTCGTACCTTCCTGATTGGACCAGTTCGGCTTAAACTTATTTGCTGTTTCTTTCTGGGCTTTGCGGCTACTTATGGGTCATCTAGTTGGAGAGTTTTGGTTCTGAATGAGCAAAGGTGTAGATACCCACTTCGGCTTTTCTTATTAATTATTGCAAGTAGCTTCATGTAGTCTTTAAGTGAAGATATGAAGAACCCCAGTATTAACAGGCATATGGTATATAGTAAAGGGACTGGCACATCATGCAAACGTAATTGGTTTTTAGTCTGACATAGTAGATGTTTTCTCTGAAGGCAACACAATCCCTGATCTAAAGTTGATGTGCAAACTCTAGTTGGATTTGGGATTTTTCAAGTGTGTATTTGGTTATTGATTTTTCAAGACAGTTTGGTTTAATGAAAAATAATGCTACCAGCAAATTAAAAGAAAAGAAGGAAATCAACGAAGTAGTCAAATGTAATCATAAGCTGAAGCAGCCAGAACTTTTTTTCTTCATGCTCCATTCTGTTGCAGTTTTAAAATTGTCTCCGGATTTGGCACTTAAGTGTTTTGTCAATGTTCTATTCGTTCTTGTATTGCTTATGTTATGACCAGTTGATTTGTGGTGAGACTCATGACTTAGAAGTTCAGATCTTATGTGGTGCAGGGGAATGACTTGATGAGAATTTTACTCACTGCAGCTTTTGCTGTATCTGGGTATGCGTCAACAGAAGGTCGGCAGTGCAAACCCTTCAATCCTTTACTTGGGGAGACATATGAAGCTGATTATCCAGATAAAGGACTTCGCTTTTTCTCTGAGAAGGTAAGGCTTTTCTCTTTTAGTTAAACATGTTTTGTTACTAAGTTTCGACCTCAAGTAGCTTTAATAATTATGAGAAACATAGGTAACTGTGAAGTCATTTCTTCCTCGCCTTATTGTTCCAACTCTATGGAATTTTGAGTTCTGCAGTGGACGCTCATGTGGTTTAACCACCTCTAGTTATTGTCTAACAAGCGGCTTCTACTCAGGTGAGTCACCACCCAATGATTGTTGCTTGCCACTGTGAAGGAAGAGGATGGAGATTTTGGGGTGATTCCAATCTCAAAGGCAAGTTTTGGGGACGTTCTATTCTGCTTGATCCTGTAGGTGTCCTCACTCTGCAGTTTGAGGATGGTGAGACATTTCAATGGAGCAAGGTCACCACTTCTATCTACAATATTATACTAGGTAAAATCTATTGTGACCATTATGGAACCATGCGCATTAGGGGCAGTGGTCATTACTCCTGCAAGCTCAAATTCAAGGAGCAGTCTATCATCGACCGAAATCCACATCAAGTAAGATTTGTCATTGTAATGAAGGGATGAAAACACTACCAAGCACTCTTCACACTTTCTGTTGATAGACACAGTGCAACAAGGATTGAGTCTTATAAGAACAATGTTACCATTGATGGCTGATAAATGACCTAACCAAGGGGTGTTTTGGGGAGGGGGCTTAGCACTTCAGTTTTGTTCCGTCCATAACTCTGCCTTGTAATGAGATCTCCGCTTCTGCGTACACCACACCGAAGGGAATAGAGGAGATTGATTACTACCCTCTTTGGCTCTCGCCCATGTATCACTGTGTGCAAGTCAAACGAAATCTCATAGATAACCAAAGCAAGGAAAAAAAATACTTTCATCTACACAACTTACCAGGAATTTTGGTGCTACATTCCCACTGCCCCTCCAATAAAAGGCTCAGTTTTCATTCAGAAAACTGTGACTGAAAACTGTATATCATGCATGAATCATGCTGACAAAATTTTAAAACCATAAATGGAAAAAGTAAAATGGTCAACTCCATGAATTTTGTAGAGACCAGTATTGTTGATCATTATGTGATTACTTGTAAGCATCAAGAAATTTGATTTTACAAAATTTCAGGTCCATGGATTTGTGCAAGACAATAGAACTGGAGAGAAGGTAGCTATGTTGGTCGGGAAGTGGGATGAGACAATGTACTACGTGCTAGGGGATCCAACTACAAAACCTAAAGGTTATGATCCAATGACAGAAGCTGTATTGCTGTGGGAAAGAGATAAATGTTTGACCAAGACAAGATACAATCTCTCTCCTTTTGCTATATCCTTAAATGAACTGACCCCTGGCTTATTGGAGAGATTGCCCCCAACTGACTCGAGGCTGAGGCCAGATCAAAGACATCTAGAGAACGGAGAATATGAATTGGCAAATGCGGAGAAGCTAAGACTTGAACAATTGCAGAGACAGGTATTCACCTTCATATCCTCTCTTGTATGCATCCTGCACTTGAGTTGAGTCTAACAGAAATTGGGAATAGCCTGAGTGATGGATATCATTTAGCCTCGGTCTGGGGTATTTAGTTTTCCTAGTTACATTTTTCTTCCAGACTTCGCCAGTTGCAGACACTTCAAAATGCATAAGCTGTCATCTTTTTTTATAACAATTGGCTCCTAGAGTAAATTTGAAAGATTCCAATGTTCTTTGATCATAACATATGATAATGGCAGCAGCCTAAATAGTGGAAAGAAAATAAGAACTTGTACCAAAAACTTGGGGTTTCTGGACTCTACTTTTTGACCACATTTGGATAGTATTTTCTGGAGTTGTGATCATCAGGGAATGGAGTTATTAAGTTCATGCTGACGACTGCAATTTATTTCACATGAAGTCTACTTCCATTTCTTTCATCATGGAGTTAAAGACATTGAGAAGCTCCTGTTTACTTCGTGAAACAGGCAAGGAAGTTGCAGGAGAGAGGGTGGCAGCCAAGATGGTTTCAGAAGAATGAGGATGGTTGTTACTGTTATATGGGTGGATATTGGGAAGCAAAAGAAGAAAATAATTGGGATGGGATTCCTGATATATTTGGCCAGAACAGTGATTTTCCTTCTTGCTCCGGAGAGGAGTAAGGCGTCCATTGGCCCAGCTTGCTCTAAATTGGCGACTAGCTTTTTCTTGTTATTTATTACCTTGTTCTTTAGAGGAAATTGGAGAGACCTCACTAGTAAACTGTAAACCCACCCAAAAAGCTGAGAGAGGCATGCTCCTTTCAGTTGTATTCTCGTCTGAGACTCGAGAGATTCACCTTCCAAGGCCACTGGAATATGTAAAAGGTTGCTGCGTTTGTACTACCCAACCGTTGGGTCCATTATATGGCATTCGAACATAACTTACAAAAAATTAAGATGTCTTTGCTGAGAGGTAAACTCTATACTCGTAGGTAGCAAATTCTCAGAAGAACTTGTATTAGCTGTCAGCTTACTAGAGTCAGGATATTGGAAAATGGTTCTATTTTGGTCCAAAGCGCAAATTATTTATGTTCCTTCTTTCTATGGGTAACAAATTCAAGTTGTACTGTGCTATCGGCATAATCAGTTGTTATGCATTTATGACTCGTCGGACCAACGAATCTATTTCTTTTTTCTTTTTTCAGTTTTTCGGAGTAAACGCACCCCACTTAACGGTAAGAGGCAAGAGCTGAGTTTCTAGGTGAAAATGATACTTGACTATGAATATTTTCAAACCTCAAAATAAAGAACTAAAATATCGTGGGGGATCAAGCTGTAATTAACTTAACTAGAAAACCCATATGCGTAAAGAACCTTCCTAGTCTCTACTTGTCTCTGTCGGATTGATATTCTCTAAGCACCGTCTCGGTTGGATTAAGATTCTCTCCAATTACATTTGAGCATTCAATTCAGAGTAATAGACATAACATATGTTGAATATTACAAGGTTTATGCTTCTCGGTATGCAACATTAAATTTATAGGACTACCTAATTCATACTAATAAATTAGAAAAATAAGACTACCTAATTCAAACTAATAAAATCCGTTTATTAGTGAGTTCCTGAATAATAGAACAAAAGAAGGCGAAAGATGAAAACACAGGAAAAGCTCCATTGAAGCTTCGATCAAAGAAATTGTGAAAACACAGCAAGATCCAATTCACATTGTTGCCAATCCGTACATTTGAAATGCCATTGAATCAACAGGACAACATTATATACACCAACTAAATTATTTGGTACAAGAGAAACTGCTTCTGTGAAGATTTTTTTTATTTTTTTTATGAGTAAGATCAATTTATTAGGAAAAAAAAAGGTGAAGACAGCACAAAGGTTGTACTGAATTCACTTAAAACATACAAGCAAAAAAGCTAATAAAGTCCTAGAAATCTAGAAAATGACCCCCCCACCCCACATAGCATTAACCCACAGAAAAAAGAGAAGGCATAAAAACGCCCTGTAATCATTCCACCGACGAAGCTAAATCCTCAAAAAGTACATAAGGAGCAGCATCATGCTTCTGTCAAAGGGAAACGGCCCCAAGCAACCCAAACTCTTCCGGTTCGGAGCCTAGTAGCATCAATACTCGAGTCCTGAGTCCTGAACCTACACCCAAGTGTTCCTCGGAATTTATATAATAAGCTGAAAGAATAACTCTGAAATCCCTTCTGCTCTGGGTGATGTTGCTTGAAGAGAGACAGGTTTGCAAAAATGTTACATTAATTGATTACAATTGAGACAATTAACCTATGGTTCAATGTATTGATAGCCTGACCCCGACTCTCCTAATGTGAAGAATAGACTAATCAGTTACAACAAATCAATGATGAATAAGCATGGGCCCATGCACTCAAAACAACAAAAGCCATATATAAAAGTCAAAACAAAATGAATTTGAAATATTTGTGACCTCAGCTCTTTCTAGATTGCTTGCAGGAGCAGGATTTACAGAATTTTAGGTGATACAAGGCTACTTTCATAAACTTGGCAGGCAAAAGCCATCACCAGAGGAATCCAATGAAGGCAACCCATCTAACTCATCTTCCTCCATGTAACCAGCACAGGCTGATCCAATCATGAAAACAAAAAGTTGCCTACTCCACTCCCTGGATATGATGATAAAAAGTAAACCCCCAAGTCAATAGACATTGAATAAGTAATCTGCCAACAGCACCCATAATATACTCAAATTACCAAGACATATAAATAGAACCAAATCACAATCTGAAAACAAATAAACTCGAGTATCCCCGTCAATTGATTAAACAGCCCTATGCCATCTGACCTTTATGAGAGATACTAACCCCATTCAACTTGATACTTCCTCAGTATATGTCTAGTCGCAGTCTCGCAGACCAAAGTCACTAAGAGTTGCAAACTAACCAGAGCAAGGAGCGACGATTTCTCACTCCAGAAAAATCGCGATGAAGTGGCAATTAGCATAAAGTATAATTTTTGGCATACGATTCCATTATCTCAAATCGATCATAATAACTGTAAAACTATCCCTTTCACATCTTATAGCTTTACTTCAGGTAAGACCACCATCCTGAGGTTTTTAAGCTTAATGCAATACACTACAAAGAGAGAGGCAGATGGGACTCGCAGTCAGTTGAGAATTGGGATTTAAGATTTAGTTACATTTGAGATTGATGATTCATGACTCCATCGACTACAAACAGAAACCAAGGTTACACCTTGTTTACAAACCAAAATTTTGGTTGTGGGAGTTGGTGAAAAAGAGGAGAAATGATTTGATGGGATAGAGAGATTATTTTATAGTTATTTATTATTATTTTCTTGACCAAAATTTTGGTTTGCAAAAACGACAAAATTTGATGAATATTATAACTAGAACCATAATTGGCCTGCTAGCCACATGGTTCGCAACTTTGATACTGCATTGCTACCAATTATGTCTCCAAGAAAAACACAAAGCACGAGCTTCAGAGGGAGAACAATTAGTCCGTAATTTGGTTGAAGAAAGGGTTCTGTGTTGTTCTAACAGCAGCAGTTCTCAAATTATAAACCAATAAGTAAACTCAAGGCTACTAATAGATTGTAGATCTTGAGAAGTATACGTTAACTTGGTATTCCTATATGCATCAAGAAATGGCTAAAGCATCCACTTCACTGACAAACATACTTTGACCAGATGCATATGGACCTTTAACCCGCCCAAACCCAAAAAAACAAAAAGTTTCCAAGTTACCAAGTCAGAGAAAAGCAATTGCCTTGAAGGTAGACAGTAGTCTAAATACTAACCAACTGGATACCCGGATACCAGGAGTCCAGCGCACAAAAGATATTCGCATCGGCATGCAAGTAAAAGTTAATCCATTTTTTTCAGCACATAAATACAAAGGAAATTCAGTTCTCCCCCCTACTAACACAAATAGAACTTACTTCTTCCCCCCCCCCCCCCCCCCCCCCCCCAAGAACCCACACTCTGAATGTGGGGCCACCATGAAACAGAGAGAACAACGAAGATGAATATCGATATCCCATATTCAAGACGCAACAGGTGGGAATAAAGATGTCGAAGTCTCACAAGACCTCCAAAGGAGGATGAACCTCATGCTTGTCACTCTGATGGCAAGCGTCTCCTCTTTCCATAATCCACATCCCTGGATCGAGACCTGTGGTCTTCTTCTGGCATTGCTCGGGATCTGCTCCGAGGTCTTGAAGAAGACTGCCCTCTGTCTCTGTCATGGTTATATTCCAAATCACGTTCTCTCTGCCGATGGTCTCGGTAGCCATCTTTTTCCTCCTTGTTATGGCGATTCCTGTGCTCTCTTTCAGACCTGTTCCATTCCTGTTCCCTCTCATCACGAGGCCTCCTTTCAGAGGTTCCTGACCAGTCAAGCTCAGATCCCCGTTCTTTTTCCCTGGAGGCACCACTTGACCTTACTCCTTTATCAGGATTTGCCTCCCCATACCCATATTCAGAAGCAACATCCTCACCACCATAGCTCAACTCCCTTGTCCTTTGACCATGTTCTTCTCCTCCCCATCCACTCACGTTTGGGTCATTCCACATCCCTGCATGATGACCCTCCATTCCAGCAGAACTCATCATTCCCATTCCATGAGCTGCCATTCCACGACCAAAGAAAGCTGGGTTCACATGAGGTGCCACCCCACTAAATCCCATTGCATTGACAGCAGGAAATGAAGGAAGCATTCCAGGAAAAGTGGGACCTGGAAACCCTCCGTATCCACCTCCACGACCCATAAATGTTGGATCAAAACCTGGACCAATCATGCCTGGGGGGGTCATCATACCACCAGCCGGACCCCCAAATGCTGGACCCGTAAAGCTTTTTGTCCATAACCTCCTCCACTGGCACCAACTCCAACTCCAGCACTGTTCCCAACCATGTTCCTTGGACCCATGCCCCCTCCTCTTCCCCTCCCAGGACCTCTGTTGAGTACACCCTGCCCACCCCGTCCCCATCCACCCTGTCCAGAAGTTCTTCCTCCATCTCCGCTTTGGTAATTTGTATTGCTCCCTCTGCCTCCACCATCATTCATTGGCCTCCTTCCTTGAGGCTGAGACTGAGGCTGGGGTTGGTTCTTATTCGCATAGGAAGCTCCCATCTGCTTCAATGTTTGTGGAGAAGCAAAGGCCACAACACAAGCTCGCCCATTGAAAATATGACCATTCATTCCCTCTTTGCATGCAGCCGCAGCAGTTGCCTCATAAAATTCAACCTGACAATAGCCCTTGGATTTACCACTAGCTCTCTCATCAAAAAACTTAATTTCCTTGACCCTTCCATATTGTGATACAACACTTTCAAGCTCAGCATCCGTCGTCCACCAATGTAGTTCTCCAACAAATAGCGTGGTTTGACAATTTTCAACAGGTGGCCTCATCTGATTTTCATTGACTATTGGATGATTTATATCTACATCGCCATTTATTTGATTAGCAGGTGTCTGTGGAACGCCTCGAGGAACACCATTGCTAGAATTCAGCACAGGCATGGGCTCATTGTTAATTTTGCCAGGCATACCAGAACTATTAACCACCGAACTTGGGGGCACAGGTGTGGATCCTGGAACCCCCATAGTTTTGAGTTGAGCATCATGAGGCATCTCCACAACCTTCCCTCTGTGTAAGACTGAAGACCCATCTGGGTAGCCAGATCCCACTTCTGGTCCCTTAACAGCAGATGGACCCTCCTGCTGCTCAGGATAATGAGCTCCAGTAATAGAACCCCCAGGAATGTTCAGCTCTTGTGACCCCACATCTTCTGCTCTTTGTTCAGGAACATCAGTCTTCTGAGTTTGAAATCCTCCATTGCCAACAGCACCAGGGGGCACTGGTGCCTCAGATTGGTGCAACTGAAGAAAACCCTCTCCAACGTTGACATCATTGTACAGATCATCATAATCATCCTCTTCTCCCATCAGTTCGTCATCTGCAAGGGCAGGTATGGTTCCACCTCCTTGATACTGTGTCTTCTGAACCCCTCCATACTCCTCATCATTATAATCTATTTGCTCTTCCACCATTGGATCCATATAGATTGACCAAGATTTATTAAAGACAAATTACCTCTTTCTGCACCTATATTATACATAAGCACAAAAACAGCCATTAAACTTGTCACGTACTGCACATCAATAACAACATGAAAGGAAAGAGGCAGATCCCCTTAATATTGGATGTGAACCCGCTTGTACACCCAGAGAGGATTCCACAGCTTTAACCCAGTTGAAACGGAACATGAGATATCAAATTATTATACAGGAGTAGATCCTCAAGTGGAAAGCATTTACAAGGTGCGGCATTATGAGATTTTACATCACTTTTCAGCCTTGAAAGCTTAAGCATCTTACACGAGAAATAGAAATATCTAACACCTGCTGCAAGGGTACATTGATAAATACAAAACTGTCTGCAACAAATCAACTACAATGGGAAAACCTTCCGACGGCCACATCAAAAGAGAAAAAAAGAAAAGAAAAGAAGAAATAAAGTCTCAGTGACTGATGATGATCACGACAGCATTAATTGTCCCTGCCATTATGTCAAAAACTAAAAAGGATGAATCTTCAAAAACAACCTTGTAAAATTGTTGAAATCGTAGCAAATACCAAGTACCTACATTATAATAGAACAGACAAATCATAGAACAAAGGGAATATCAAATATATACTTAACTCAACGAAAAACAGAAAAAATTTCCAATGTCCACCCAGTAAAACCGTAAAAGTCTCAGAGACTAAGGTAGAGCTCGTAAAACTCATCCGTAGATATAGAAGATTAAATTCAATCTAACAAACTATCTTCGGAAAACCCAAAATCTCAAGCACCCACCAGAGATTGAGATTATAATATTGCAGAAATATCCAACCCGCAAATTATACACACGCAGAACAAAGCAAAATTTGAATGAACAGAAACGCTTAATATGCCTGTATACAGAGTAAGAGAGGTTTACTTACCCTCCTTTTTTCTTGTCCTTCTGCTTTTTGTCTTGGGCTCTTAGCAACTCGGAGTCAGACAAACATGCAGATTAGCCTCCCATTTTATCATCTCTCCCGAGTGGGTTTGACGGTTTGTTCTGCCTGAAGGTTTATGTTTTCTTTCCAATAGGCAATAGTACTTTTCCTCATTATCCAGAATGAATACTGTCACGTCCAAACTCAGTCCCGAAGAACCTAGAAGAAGATATGCGCTTCTTTTTTTTTTTTTCTTGGTCAAGAAGATATGCGCTTCGAATTGCTTCTCGGATCGCTCGATGGACATGCGCCAGTTATTTGCATCGAGTCCATCAATCCAATTACATTCAGTTGGGTTTCTAGGAGTTGTATTAGTCCAGCTGATATAGGCCTACGTTATTAACCCAACTTGCAGAGTTCCTGGCTTCCTGCAATGTTTATAATTGTTCAGTTACCTCGCCTACCAAAAAAAAAAATTGTTCTGGTATGTGGTATCTAGTTATTATGTTATGACATCAGTTTTTTCGACAACAGAAGAGAAACTATACGTCACGCCTTTTCTAGCAATTTCTTTTTCTTTTTTTAAATACCAACTCCCCAATTTTTTTTACAACTTTACATATTTTTTGTTCTACCCAAAATGTGCAATGCCAAATAATAATCAAAGAGCAAAAAATAAATCGCTTAATAAAGTGTTATATCCTTTTTCACTAATATAATTTGTATTAGTACCTATATTTATGTACTGATAAGAAATAATTTAAATCAGCCTCCACATTATGACGTTGATACAATAAAAAAATTATTTTTTAATGATTTACGTATCCATTAATTTTGTGTCATATACTTGTTATTAACAAAATTGGTATTAGATAGAAATTGAATTGCACTTAGTTTCTTCATAATGTTTTTTATCATCTTAATTTGCCCTCTCAAGAAACAAATTTCTGACTCCGCCACTGACCACATGGGATTGCATGTTTAAAATTGTACTTACTGATTTGTTAAAAGTTAATACTATACCGATTGTATTAATAATTAAGTTTAAAAATTACTCATCCGACCTCATTTTTGTGATCCACTTTTTTAACATGGGGTGAAAATTGAAAGTTTATTAATTTTTCATGGGTGTATAATGTATTGTGCTACATATGGAAGTTTGAGGTGTGTGCTGCAGATGACATGATAATTTGAGTCCAAAAAAATATTATTTTTATTTTATTTTTACAAAATAACTAGAAATAGATGGATGCTATAATTTGGTCTAGTTGTGGATCGAGTTAGCAATAAGGGTTGCGTTCCAAAGATGAGGAAAATGACTAGTGGTACTTCTAAATTTTCTTTATATTAAGGAAAATTTTGTAGTTCCTTTTTTTTTCTTTAAATGAAAAGGTGTTGAATTCTGCGAAAATTTTGAAATTTTGTTATTTGGTTGTAAAAAATATATATTTAAAAATTCTTCTAAAAAAATGGAAATTTTATTCGAACCAATCATTCATCTTGATTGGGGGAAAAATGACATAATTGGCCCGAGAGACTACTTACCAAAAAAATACAAACTAATATGAATTAGAAATGCAGGAGCCACACGACTTAAAATATGGCAAAAAGAAAGAAAAAATCAGTTAAAAAAAAAGTACAATACATGATATGTTAAAGGAGATCAATATTTGATTCTGATCATTTCCATGATTTCTTTCCCCGGAACTGTTTGCCAGAACGCTGGTCTTTTTTCTTCTTCTCTAGTCGAGATCTTGCTACCTTGGCTTTCTTTGCAGCCATAGGCATTGCCTTCTTGCGCTCCTTCTGCCTATTGCTCAGACCACCCGTCTGTAAATGACAATATGTGGTGAGAAACAATTCTCAAACAAAACATTAATACCATCAAAGCCTCATACGCAGCAGAGTAAACTGTACCGAACTCTTAATTATCTACTCATAGGTTAAAGTAGCAGCTTCACTGATAGAAAACAAATAAAAGCAGCGACAAGAGAGAGAAAGAAGCATCTGAAGGACAGCCTAACCATAGGATATGAGAGAGAAAATTATAGGGATTTCGAAAGGGGAAATGAAGGACAGGAAGGATAACCAAATTAACCGCCTCATTTATTCTTTATGGAAAACTGGTCATCGTGAAGAATTCATTAAGCAGGTATTTCCATCCAAATCCATTCACTTGTATATACATTAAAAAAGTGGGTCCGTGTGAAGCAGGATCCCTCCGTCTTTGCCTCTCTATTCTCCAGTTCGTCAAGAGGGGCCATTTGGATTCTCAAGTAAAGACACTATGTGATGAATCTCAAATTAAAGCCAAAACTTAGAAGCTAGTCAATGGATCGATTACCACTGCAAAACTACGAATTTGAAATGCAAGCCTATGAATGAGGCAAAACAACCAAAAAAGAATTACCTTTTTCTGTTTTATAGCTGTTCGAGCCTGGTACTTCCCTCTGTCCTCCCTCCCTTCCCTCACTAATGCTAATCTTTCCTCCTTGCTCATCCTTTTCCGTACATGAACCTACAAAATGTATGCGAATGGGATCATTGACCAGAAGAATCTTAGAAGGATGCCTTTCATCAAGAACGACCAAAAGAATGCCCAAAGCCAGTAACGGAACAGGCCACTTACTTCAAGCATGGCAGGATCCACCCGCTTAACACTCAGTTGATCAGCACTCGGGATAGCCTTTCTTAACAACCCCTGCTGAGACAAAACAACTTTTGCTTCCTCCTTTGCCTGGTAAAACAACCAAGGAAGCCAACAATCTACGTTATGACATCCAACAAGTTACAAGAAATTCATGAACTATACAAGAAAAATTGCATCATCAATGTTTTGCATGGCAAAACGTCACAAATTACTAGCAAACTTTTTTTAGCAAGTCCAAGTCTGGCAGAAATTCCGATACCTGTAATTCTTTGATCCTTCGGAAGTCCTCATTAGAAAGAATTCCATCAGTTGAGTCTAATGATGTCCCTGTCGTCAAACTTGCCAATCTCTTTAGAGCACGAAGACTTGCATCAGCAGCAAGCAATTTTCCGTCAAAATCAGAAGATTTCCTCTTTTTTCCTTTGGATTCTCCTCCAGTTTTGCTACCCCTGGTATCAGGGTCATTGGTTTTATCGGAATCATTTCTTACTTCATGCTCAGCCTCCTCAGCTGCCTTCATGCCCTCCTCTTCGTCTTTGTCGTCGTCATCCTCCTCTTCACCATCATCAGCATCATCTTCATCGCCACTGCAATTGACATCACTGTCCTCATCATCAATACTGTTATCGCCACTGTCATATTTAGCTACCTCATCATCACTAACATCACTGCAAAGCTGGTTTTCTTCATCATCACTGGCAGCAGCAACCTCATCAGTGTAACACTCATTATCAGAATCACTAAAGGTGGATCCATCAGTATCACTAACATCCCCCTCATTCTCATCATTTTGTAGTAACTCAACACCAGGAACATTGCTGACAACACTGACTTCTCCATAAGCTTTTGGCCTTGCCTTTGGGTCAATAGGACGCCCACGATCCTTCTTAACTAGAAGTGAGGGGCAAACCTGCACAAAAACAAAATTTTCCGACTATAGCTACAATGACCACAAAACACACATGCAGATCACACCTGGAAAGTAGTTTCTAATACCTCTCTAAACAAAGTAATAAGTGATCGAGCTGCTACTGAAACTGCCTTCTCATGTGATTTCTTGTATAGCACAAGATCTTGAAGCAGATCTTCTGTCATCAACTAGTTGACAAGGGAAAAAATTAATGGAAACAGCACTAAAAAAGCAGGCTTACAAAAGGCAATAGACTCAAAATTCATAACCAAAAGAGAGAGCAAGATGAATAAACTTAGCCCAATTTCTCCATACAGAAGCATATTAGACAACGTCAATTGAAATACCAAAGATAAAGTAATAGAAGAACAAGTCTATCTACCAATGGCATGCGTAAGCATAGCTCCCTTGTTACATTCAGTCCAACAGCGATAACCTGGCAAAAGCAAGCAAACTTAAAGACACATCCTTGAATAACTTAAAAGAAAAGCATAATATACTTCAATGTGAAGCAACACCTCTGGGCGTGAACGATCGTGTACAAACTGGTTTACTATCTGTTTGAATAGTGGTTCAACTGCATCAGGTGGAACCTGCTCACAACAAAGTCAATTGAATTATTAGATCAGGAATTCTTTACAGCACTCAATCCAGTCAAGGAAAATGGGTTAGCTTACTATACCATATCATGGCAGGCCTGAACTGCTGTTGCAAGTAAGCTCGTGACATCCCGCTGATGGGGCTGCAATTACCAATATGGTTACCACTTCAAGTACCAAAATATTAACAACTTAAATGCACTAGTTCGAGGGAGTACCTGAACATATTTCTCAAGAAAACGATAGAAGTTTAACAGAATCAAGCGGTGAAGTCCAATAGTTCGAGCTATTACCTTCAACATCATCATCTTAATCTGCAGTTTTAATCAAAAGTTATAATCGCTTTTTGCAAAGGCTACAAATATTGAGAAATAACCAGAAATGTCAAGATCATTTGGAATGAGAAATGCTGATTACAGAAAAGAAGGAGGAAACGGAAAGAATAGATCTTAAAATCAGGAAAAGCTTGATTTAACACCATGCCTGGAAATTTAGGAAGAGAAGAAATGATAAGAAGTGAAGCTCTTGTAAGTTAAGAGATGAAAATAGAGGTGACAAGAAATGAAGTGCGACTTCTTTCTTCCTGGGAGGTTGGATTACTCTACTCCCTGCATCACTTCTTGCAACTTTTGGAGAGAATTAGGAAACAGACCCAATGGAAAGACTAGCCCTTCCACTTCCTTCTGACTCAAAAACATGTACAACTCTTCCTCATTTGATTTTTTCACTTCTCTTGCATTTTCTTCTTTCAACTCCAGTCCAAACCCATTGCAAAGTAACCCTTCTTACCCATAGAAAATCATTTTGAAACCAAGATGATAAAAATCATAAAGCTCGCATATTTTCCTGCAACGTTGGCCCAATAGGTTATTTCAGTCTCCATTTTCTAACCTCTCAATTTCCAACGTCTAACACTTTCCTTGTTTCTGTCCACAAGACCATCTCCAAACTCTTAATCCTCCCACTTTATATAAAGTGAATCCTAGTTTTTCCATATTCTACAAATCTAGAAGTGACTGAATTTTCCTGTGATCTTATCCCTACCATATGAGCGTGTGCACCCCTAGTCCCCCCCCCCCCTACACAATCTTTGTTAGCCAGACTCACAAAGATGGAGAGAACCTAATCTGGCAAGAGGAAAAGGGGAAGTTAACTTATTGGCATAGCTTATGCCGTATACAATCATGCCAAAAAGCACAAAGTCAGTGATTATCTAACGAAAACAATGCAGAGAGTTGTTCTCACCTCAAAGCGTTCGTTGCACATTTGCAGGCGGGAAAACAACTTCTCAGCAAATCCCTGCTAGCAGAATAGAAACTTTAAATTCATTCTATTACACAAACAATACTTAAGTTATTAGACATAAGATCGTGATGATGATATGAGTTAAGAACCTGTGCATCTTTAAGATGGTTAAGTGGCGAATAACAGTTTGATGTGCTTTTTTCTATAAATTCATTCTATTACACAAACAATACTTAAGTTATTAGACATAAGATCGTGATGATGATATGAGTTAAGAACCTGTGCATCTTTAAGATGGTTAAGTGGCGAATAACAGTTTGATGTGCTTTTTTCTGATGACAAGCGTTGCTGCCTTTTCATACTACGCATTGCACGCTCAAGTTTTGCTTTCTTTTTCTTCTTGCTCGAAACTGTTCCTTTATGGTGTGCCTGAAATCAATACAAAATATTGAAAGAACATAATTTACGAGATGGGACATTTTAATCTTAAGAAATATCTGCTCAAACTATTTGTTGCTCTGAATGCACCATAGAAATTGTATTTGTCCTTCCAACGTGGGAGGGAATTTTCTTAGGGGAATGCGCACTTGCAACTTCCTCCCGGTAGCTTTTATAGCTTAGAGATATATTGAGTATTCTGTAAAAGGCATGTGAATGACATAATTAAATGTGCAATCAACCTTATATATGGCTTCTTTATTGAGGACAGCTTGAGGCACTTGAGGAGTAGTGTCGTCTTCACTGCTTGCAGCATCACTATCATCATCGTCTTCGATCTTCTCATAATCGAGAAGAAACGACAGAGCAGCAATCATGATCCTGAGATAATCAATTACAGATTGAGATTTCTAATTTCCAAACAATATGAATTACACATGCCCTGATGCCCTCCAGCAAGAAAAGTACATGCATACCTTGATGACGAATGAAAGCATGCAGTACAAATTGCATTCGCGGTTCTATCATCGAACCACACCTTTCTCCGGTGAAGCTCACACAGTGTGACAAGCGATCTCTTGGCTTTCGCTTCATCCTCTTGCTATCAAATAACAAAAAATTCAATCATTAGCCCAATGAAGCGTAGCTCATGATTAAGCAACAAACAGATTGAATCGATTGATCAGTAATACAGACCTGCAGCATTGAAAACAAGATATTTTGGAGCGGCCGATTCTTAGCCTCGTTCTTGTGCTTCTGATTCATCCGCCTAATGCTATGAACAACATGAGAGAATGCCAATTTTTTTAAGACCCTATCTCCAAGTGTCTGTAGTTCCAAGAACAAAGGTAGGGTTTCTCTGATATCAACCATCTAAAGAAAACAAAGAGAAACGTCAAAGTAAACACGATACAGTCTCGGAACAACAAAGATATCACTTCAAATTTCTGCACTTTGAAGTATTACATTCCTATTAGCGAGGAGAGTGAGCGCTTGAGCGATATGATGCCTCAGCCCCGAGGGCAGAGACCGGGCGGATGAGGTGAGGAAATTGGCAAGTTGGTTGGGGAAGTCGGCGAGGTGTTGAGGGTAGAACGGGGTGACGTGGGCCAAGAGCATGGCTCTATCGCCGAGGTCTTTGGCTACGGAGGGGTCATTGCCGATGCCGCTGATGGAGGTGAAATTGAGGGCCGCTTGTTGCTGGAAGAGCTCCAGCGAGGACTTGAATTGGCTGTGGACGAGGACCAGCTCCGATTCGTACCCTTCCGGATCGAACTTCATCTTGGATTGAAGTGTCAGCAGGCTCATCCTCTCGGAGCTCCGCCCCGAGGCCGAGAGAGGCTCCGGAGAAACGCCGGGCTGCTGAGAAGACATTTTGGTCTGCGTCTTGATAGGGTTTTTCTGAGCAAATTTACAGGCTTTGGGTTTTAGAGAAGAGAATAATTTGGTCAAAAAAAACAAACTGCGTCGATAGGTCATAGGTGCTTAGTTCGTTTCGACTAAAACGACGCCGTATTAAAAACCAGGTTTTTCTTTTGCGAAAATTTAAAAATAGCCCTTATTTTTTTTTACTCCAAATAAAATTGAATCTTTTAAAATAACTCTGATATTAGATTAATGGTTGAGTTTTCAAAATCATAATTTTTTTAAAAAAAGAAATATCTCTAGAATAAAGTTTATTTGGTTTCACACGTTTGAAAAACCTCTGTACGCTGAATGGATCAGTATTTAGAGAGAGTTTGTTTTCCAATATTTTTAATTCTCAAAATTTTTAAATAATCATAAAATAATTTCTCTTCTCATCAAATTATAAAATAATATTATATTATTCAATTAAATCTTCTATCTCCTCACTTTTCCATAAAATACTATATTTCTTCACAAACTCCAATATCCAAAACCCCAATATTTCGGCGGACAAAAACCATAACCTCCTTCAGACAAGCAACCTAGCTTGCTTCGTACGAAAAAGGAAACAGAAAACGTAGCAAAATACGAATAAAGATTGTGGTAGTCCCCCCTAAAAGCTGATATGAAGCTCCGAGGTTCAGCTGGCAGTGGCGCCACTTGGACCATGAAAAACGGGTTTCACTCGGCCCAGCTTCTGCAAAGACCCCAGGTTCTCTCTTTGGTCAATTTGATGTGTATAGTCCAAGTGTGAGCAGAATTATATTACACCAGCGCGTTTTTCATTCATTTATATATAAGCGAATATGCGGGGTTTTCTCAGGTTTTAGACTTTATGATCGATAATGATTGTTCCCTTGGTTGCCAGGGTTGTGTTCCCAAAGTGAAAGCAAATGGTGAAGAATCTGTCTCGAAACTGCTTGAGAGAAGATGGGCGTTGCCCAGCCCCGATACCAAAATTCACCGAATAATGTTTTCTCCTGCAAAAATACGACATATAGGGGCGCCATTTAGTTTCACCTCTCTATTGAGCCGTACTCAACCATCCTTTGGCGATGGTATGATTTCCAAGGATTGTCAAAACCAGGGATGATTTGTTGCATCCATTGTTGCACGGTAATAAAGCCAGAAAATTGGACGCACTGCTTCCTCTTATCCAAGATCATTCAGTCACTGACGTGGTATGATTACGTAATTTGTATTCCTTTCGAAATAATTATGCCAAATGCGTGTTAAACGTTTCTTCTACTTTTTAACTGGAATATAGGCTCTTGGATTTCATAGCTTACTAATTTTGTATTGGCTTCGAAATTATGTTCCTCTTTGATTGATTGTGAGTTATTGTTCTTCATGGATCTTATATGTATAGGTAGGGTCATCAGATGTATTTGGTTATTATCTGTGCTATATGTTGATAGAGAGGTAGAAAATGTGGGATATTATTCAGTGATGCTATTTGTGGAGCAGATGGGTTTGGTAGTTTGAGCATGACGAGATTTTGCATATTTTAATATGGATATGCTGTTGCATCTAGAGCAGATGGTTGTCATCTTTCGGTTCTTGGAATAGAAAACTGCGAAGATGCTCAACCGTAGTAGGAATCCTAGTCCATGAATTTAATTTTTTGTCCTTCCATTTTATTTTCATTATTGATCAGTGCTGTATTTAATGGCAAATAATATCTCTGTTTAGGAAGTCTCAAGACCAAATAACATTTGATAGGGAAATTTTCCAGGTCACTTGTGGAGGTTGTCAAAGTGCTCATGCGGCCGCTGTTGGTAGGAATTTCGTGCTACAATTACAGTAGGATATTGGCGTTGAATGTTTTTCTTTGTTTTTGCGGGCAGAAATGTCTTACTTTCTTGGTAGAACAAGCAATAAGTGGTGTTTCTTCTAAAGAGTTGTTTGCATATCTTGCAGCTGTTTCATGTGCAGAAAGAGGACTTGGTCACATTTGCTTCTACGAGGGGAGCAGCCTGAAATTCTTACAGGCTATAACCTGATTTCTACGGTATATGGGAATGTCACATACGTCCCCAGATCTCTTTATGCCAATAGGGAAAAAATGCTGAACAGCCATGCTAATATGGTGGCATGCAACAGTGGTTATGTTGTAGCGTTCGACAAGATTTTTGAAACTTCTTTTACAACTCAAATTTATAGTGCTTCAAACTTTGTGCAAATGGATGCTGATAGAAGTGCTGAAAGCTGTCCAAAAAAGGTTGTAATTGTCAATGAAGGTGCTGGGGATGCTGTGGCCATACTAGGTAAAAGTAGTCGGTTTATGGACAAAGCATAATAGTTGTGCTTGTAAGTGCACGTATTTGCACATCTTTTTTAGAGTACTCTCTTCCTCCTTGTCATGTTTGTGAAATGGTACCATGTAAGTGGATACCCAGAGAACATTTTAGCATGAGTGCTTTATATGCATATTCTTCTTATCTGCATATCTTTGTGAAGATTTGGTATTCAGTTTGTACTTGCCTTGACATCTTGTGATTAGCATCAGACTACTTGACGATCATTAGAAAAAAATAATAATAAAAAAAGAACTACTTGACGATCCTGACGTTGATTGAAGCCTAAGGACTTCTATTAGAAACTAAGACTATAACTTGATGCTTTTATTGGAAGAGTATCCGACTTGTATTACATTAAACTAAGTTTTCATCAGATTTGACAAGTATTTGCTGATTGAACAGAAAGTTTAGTTATCCTCTTCTTTTTTCTTATGAATTATTAATTTGGTTCTTGTATCACTTGTCTGATTCTGATCAACTCCTACAATTTTTTCTGACTCAAAAGTGTTTTATTTCTCATAGGTGTCATTCGCCTCATGCAGTACTTATCCCAGAATCTTGGAAAAGAGAAGGCATTGAAATTTGTTGTCGATGCTGGTACTGGGACAACTGCTGTTGGTTTAGGACTTGGAGCCCGATGTTTGGGGTGTGCTCAACGTGTTTTATTTTTGTGTAGTCGAAGTCAATAGATGATAAAATGATTGCATTACTTTCATATGGGAATTGAGTGTGTTGTGATGTGCACTGTGGCTGTGGGGTAACTGCTTCTGTTGCTTCTGTCAGGCTCCCTTGGGAGGGACTGCTGTGATGCTGGCTTACACAGTTGATGGGTACAAAGAACAGGAGAAACACTTGGTTTCTGGTTTCAAGAGGTGTTTTAGTTCTCATCTTCCTGACCATAGCTTAAATGAAGTAGATGGTGGAATAGTGAACTGGGTAGAACGTTCAACGTTGTCGTCCAAGAAAGTAATGTGCCATTCCTTCTCTGGTTTATTGTTAATGGTACTATTTCAATTGACCATATTATATATATATTCTCATTGCTCTAAGCTTTTATGTGAACTGGTCCTTGGCCAAAAAGCAAGGGAGGGCAGCACCACGGATACTTTAAATGGATTAATTTTTCTGAAGAATCATGATTTACTTTAAGAAGGGGATTGTTTTTTTGTCCTCATCACAAATAGGGAAAATCTTAAAATCAATTACCGGTTTAGACCCTACAATTACCCTTATACATTAGGAACTAACAAATGAGAAACGGAGTGGCATGTTTGCACTTTTTTGAAAAGAAATATTTCTAGGTTAAACATGGTGAAAACTGTTTGTTTTAGCGCTAGTAGAGTTTGGTCATATTTGTAAGGGTGAACCATTTGTTTAGTAGCCGTCTTAGAAGTGTGTATTGGCGCTGCCAACCATATACCATCACAGTATGCCAGAGCTCTTATTAATCTATGTCAAAGGCTTCTCCAGTTTCTAGTCTAAAGCTGAATTGATTCTGGTTGCAACTGAAGCAGAGGGAGAGAGTAAAATAGTGGGCGAATCTGCAAATAGAAGCATTAGGGGGAAAATTGCAAACCGATAGAGAACTATTTGCCTTGAAATAGTGGGCGAATCTGCAAATTGAATCTGAGAATGTGGTAATGCTGCACACAGGAGGCACGCTGGGCATGTTTGGATTAGCACAGAGGTACAGATCTTACTTCGATTCACTCAAAGTTTGACTATCCATTTAAACGTATCCAAATTCGTTTTGCACAATAGAAGCCTAGGCATTGTTGTCTCCATCCCAAAATTTCCACTTGTCTGTGGAAGTATAATTTGAAAATATGATGTTGTCGCTGTATACTTGGTGAGAAGCCTTTTTGCATCTAATGAATAAGAAAAGTCCGGGAAGGGTGATTAGCTGATGAGCTATTTGCCTTAGCCGTTTCCAAAGAAATGTGATATCCAGTTGAATCATTTTGCTCTCCCATGTGCTTTTGGGACGGGCCTACTTTCAGCCTCACTCTGGTTACCTGATCTGTTGTCTTCCTATGAGCCATCCATAATGATACCGCTGTTAGCAGGTGCATCACTAACTTCTCTTCTATCGATTCAACAAACATTGCCTTTCGTCACTCGAATGGTTTCTGGGTAACTGGAAGGTGATAAACTTCTTTCATGGCTAACTTGAAGGAGAAAAAGGAAGCTTATCAAAGGAGATGGTTGAGAGCAAAAATTTCCAACTCAATAAAATAACATCTCAAAATTCTATCTCTTAATCATCATTTTTCACTCCAAAAACATGTATGTTAACTTTTTCAACGCTACAAAATTTTTACATCAAACGTCACCAAAATTAGCCCAGATAGATAGGTATGGAAACTTTTGCGTTCCAGCTGGCGACCTGGTCCCTTAACTGCACGAATTACTGTGATTGATGGACTGGAGGTTCAAGTTCCTCCCCACTTCTTCATCAGCAGATTAGACCTGGTAGTCCAAATTGTACTTGCGGACTCTTGAATGATTGAAGTCATTAAACAGAACTCGGACGTATGGTCATCACTAGTTTTGACACAAAGGGGAAGCATCATTACAGAACAAGCTTCGCGTCAGTCTAGACAGACTGCAGGCTGGAATGCGTTTGTCGCTATAATTTGGGCTGGACTTCTTCTAAAAGCAAAATGGATCTCAACTTACAACCTTGCCCAGGATCAGCAGCGGCCCTTCCTTGGTTGACCAATAGGGTAAAAGTAACTCACATACATCCATGTCAGGTCACATGACAGAAAAATAATGACCAAGAAGAAAAGAAAAAAGACAGAAACATAATGGTTGCGGCAGCCAGCTACGACCATTTTTCAGTCCAAGATTCTGCGAGAGGGTCCATTTCTTTTTTTGGGTCTGACCAACAAATTTGCAATCTCTCTCTCACACCTGAAGGGTGCGATCTGGGAGGCTGGCTGAGAAGCAGGATATATTTTCAGGTTGGGTTCCTTTCCTGCATACTTTTGAGGACATTATTGATCACAGCGTCAAATATATGGACTAAAATAGCTAACCCAGCACATATATAATTGCAGCCTTTATAGCCACTAGGATCTCATATAGAATAAGAAAATGCATTGGAACTCTTCCCCACCACACTGATATCGTTGACAAACGATTCGCCACAGTGACCGGACACGACATGTTGCGCCTTGCGCCCACTCTTCCCGAGGTACAACTAGTTACTTGTTAAGGCTTTTTTTTCATTCCGGGAGTTAACTAATGAACCACAGGTTCTCACTTCTCAGCCTCCTGGCTCAGCCTAATTACTGATTAGCATTCTAATGAAATTTCCTAAGTGGATGATACTATAATGATCCCCCAGCTTATTTCAGATATATATATATATAAGAAGAGGAAAGTGGTACCATAAATAGACTACAAAGTTGATGGGCAGTGGGCACCAAACGCATCCTAAAAAGAATCAAACTTTGGAATTTACTGAGCCCATGATTTACTGTCTGCAATCAAGCTATACTCCTACATAAGGCATGTCTAGTGTGTTCGAGATATGAGCACTTAGCAAAAAAAAAGTGTTCGAGATATGAGCAAGACATTCCCCGCCGGCGAATAAAACATCTCCTTACAAACGTGCTCTCTTTTTTTCCTTTGAGCTGGAGAAATTAATAGATTCTGTAGATTAAATTTACTTTTAACTCATCAAGTAGGTGTCATTGGTAACCATAAATTACCAACTATTAAAGTTGTCCCATACTGTTTAATAATGTGAGTTCATGTTATTAGAGAGCTTATAAATAAAGCCTTCATTATAATGTATCAATTACACTATTGAGAATATAAGAGTATCCTATAAATTGGGTCTTTCCACCGTACATACAAGTGAATTTTCTGCTACAATGCATAATTTCAACCTTTCTTCTTCTTCCAGTTTGGTGGTGAATTCAACCAAAATCAAATCATGGGAGATGTAAAGCATCGGTAATTACTAGTTTGAGAATAAAATATCTCAAAGTTATAGTATAGAAGTAAATTGTCTTTAATCCTATAATTCATATGTTAATAATAATGTATTTAACAATTTTTTTTTTAAAAAAAAGAGGGTGAACCTGGAACCCTGACTTATTGTACTTTACAGGAATTATCTCTGTTACAAAGGGCCCGCCATAGCAGAAAATTATTATGGCTCTAGTGCTCTGTAACCTCTTAACAGTATTGAAGTGATGCTGTCAAAAATCTCCCTGCATTTCATTTCCCTGACTCGAAGTTAATGGGAACCGTCGAGATCGTTCAATATTGTCCCGCTCCTAGAAGAGTTTTATAAAAAGCTGCCTAGCCCGGAATTAAGCCACCGACATACGGAATGTCTCCGTGCGCTTGGTAGCCAATATTCTAATATCTCCTGAAAATGGGGTTGGTGGAGTGCAAGGGAACCGTCCCTTTCACTTACTTTTTGGGTCATCAAAGGCGGATCCTCACGCATACAGGGTCAGAGCGAGCGAGCGACAGCAATGCCCCATGAATCATGTGAAGTAAATGGGGAACACAATAACACAACCTATTAAGCTTACCTCGTATAAAATACCAAGTTTGTGAAAAAGCAACCAATATAAAAATATCATTTTGCTTTTTAAGTGTAGGTGGAGGAAAATTATTAGTTGTACAAACAATTAACCCCACCTAACAGATTAACAGTGGCAGATTCTTCCACCGAGCTTCTCATTTTGCTTTGGCCTGGGGGATTTATGCTGTACTTAAAAGGAATGCAGATATTGCTTTCGGGGTCTGGATGGATTGATCCAGGGTACACCATAGCATTTCCTCGGTTCTAATTTCATTTACTACAATAATCTTTCACGACTTATTTAGTGTATGTGGTGAAGGGTCGGTTACACTGTTCAGAGATTTCCGTGAGTTATGTGAGTACTATTTTGGTAGGTCTGTCACACAAGTTTTCTCTTTGTTATTTAAAAAAATATACAAATTTTATAAAATTTATTTCATTGTTTAGCCCATCTTCAATCTGCTGAATATTGGGTTAATTTCTATATCTGAATATCTGATTATCTGATGATATTTAGAGGATGATTCCATGGAGAATAATGCTCAAATGTGCCGCCAAGGACAAAAGCGCGATAATAATACAGAGCTGAAGACGTGAAAGGAAAGACAAGACCATGCAAAGCATCGAAGATACGCCTAAAATATATTTAGGGTGTGTTTGTCAGGGTGTGTTTGTTTTGTAAAATTTTAGTGTTGTTAAAATTTTAGGTATTGGGTTTAGTGAAAAATTGAAGAGATAGTTAATTTTTTATATTTTATAATAAAAAATAATGATTTGATGAAAGAGTGAGAGATTATATTATAATATTTTATTGTATTAAAATTTTAAGAAAAATAAAATTTTACAATACAAACATAGTCTTGCTATTGAAAGTCTCGTGTTCGATCTTTGCACAAAACTCCGGCGCACGTGACTTGATCTTTTCCATAGTTTTCCTTTTTCTGCATTTTTATATTTCATTATTCTTACTCTTAGTGCGCCGTGACTAGCTAATGAGAAATTACGAGTAATTTGTTTTTTTTTGTAAGAGAGCCTTGTTCTTGATCGTGATAGCGTAAATTAGAAACTCTACCCACTCTTCTCACTTGTTTCAGATTTTTAATTAATAAAAAAATAAATAGAGACTATTTAAATAAATTATTTATATTTATTATAATAAAAATTGTAAGAAGCTAAAATTTTAATAAACAAACCCCACCAAGTGTGCTAGCTGTCTAGACTTTAACCTGGAGGGACGGAGCTAGGGCCACTAGGGCTGAAAATAGGAAATGCGGTCCGGACCGCATTTCCGGTTCCTTTATTTTAAAGGACCGGACCGGACCATTTATAAGTGGTCCGGTCCGGTTTTATGAAATGCGGTCCGGTTTGGACCACTTTTTTAAGTGGTCCAAACCGGATTTAATTTTTTTAAAAAAAAAAATTTAAAAATTTTCGAACGGCTACTCTGCAGTGCGCGCAAAATTTCTTTGAGAACGTGACGTGCGATTGATGGTTGATGTCTGCATCGACTTGGAACTCTTCACTACCCCGAACGCAGAGATTTAATTTAAAAAAAAATTAAACATTTTCGAACTGCGCAATGCACTGCGCAGAGTAGCACTGCTACTGCGCAGTGCACTCTGCGCAATGCAGTTTGTTTTTAATAATTAAATAAAATAAAATAAAAATAAATTATGAAATGCGGTCTGATCCGGTCCGGACCGCATTTCATAATTTTTTGACCCGGACCGGACCGTATTTGAAAAATTAAAACCGGACCGGACCGCAAATCCGATCCGGTTTCCGGTCCGGTCCGGTTTTGTTCAGCCCTAAGGGCCACCCTTGGCCTCCCCCTGTTTTTTTTGTTTGTCCCTCCAAAATTCATTTTTAGGTCGTCGCCCCCTTTCAGTTTAACCTTGACTTCGGGCTGATGGCCAAGCCTCCCAAAATTAGAGAAATTTGTTACAATTTACACCTAATTCTTTTACATTTCCCTCTCCCCTTCCCCAATTTTCAATACGGTATTTTGCCTCCCAAACCCAAATTTTGGCTTCCCCTTTGCGCACGTAGGTTCTCCATAAGGTGATGCTCATGGGCCCATGGCACCAGCCCTACAATCCAAGGCCCACAATCCAAGCCCCGCAATCCACGTATGCTGTTAATCTATAACTCACTTAACAGCACTATAACTAGGATTAAAATTTATGGGTGTCGAGCTTTAAAGGCAAAATTACAACAACAAAAAATCATTCGTAATGCAAAAAATTATCTTTGAGTAACAATGTCGAAAATTAAGGATTAAAAGCATTAAAAATATTAATACATGTACCGTAATATGTACTACGACTGAGAGATGACAATTGGATTCTACGAGTTTGCATCTTCTAAAAATATTGCAAAATGACTTTGTTTTTAATAGTTTTAAAAAATTATTACTCAATGTACACTACCATGCAATCATTCATACAGTCATCTCTCATCATATTACGCATAGGGTTGTTCCAACCCTGTGTAGGTGCCGGTTTTGGCCAAAACCGGCACCTACACCGGATATGCCGATTTTCGAATATGAGCCACCTACACCTACACCTACACCGTTAAGGGCAAAAACCGGCCCTTAGCGGTGACGGTTTTCGGTTATCCTACATTCATATTAGACCATTTTTTTAGTATTTTATACACTTGGCCTAATGTATTTTTTTTCCTTTAGTCTATTGATCACATATTAATAAAATCTTATCCCATAAGTGTCCGGTACCAACTATACCACCATATTAGTGACAACTCGAATATAAATGGAAGTTTTAAAGCAATAACATGCTCTCAAGATGGCAAATTGCTATTATTTTTCTCCCTTTGTTTAATACACTTGAAAGTCTGCACTTTGACCCGAATATTGCATATGCTGTGTACAGACTTTGAGCAGAATATTTCACTTATTACATATGCTGTGTACATACTATTGCTTTTATATACAATTGTGCAGGGATAACAAACTTAGTGACTTTTTTTGGACATTCGACCGAGCACCTGGCATGCATTACAAGTTCAAACTGTGACAGAGGCCGTTCAAGTACAGAATATGCCTCAATACAAAAGGAAAAGAATCAACAACATTGTATACAACAAAATACATTGTAAACAACAAAATATTCTTAGAATTGTTGGCAACGTGATTGTACTAAACTTGCAGGCAAGATCCTTCATCCTATCTCAGAGTATGCTGTGCTTGGAGATGGAACAAAGGGGTGGTAAATACAATTTGGCCATAATCATATTAGAGAAACTTACTGAATATAAAGAACTGTATGGAAACATTACACAAGTGGAGAGAGTGGTATACTTACCACTAGAGAATAGCCAATCAAGTGTCGAACACTCACAAGGGGCCAACCGGTTTCAATTTTGTGATCTTGAACTAACTGCACAGCTGCTGTTATAAACGCACCGATCAAGGACGTTATTGCACACAAGGATACTGGTGCAGGAAAAGCAGTCAATGTTGTAGCCTGCAAATCACGATCACCGTGCCAAGAAAAAATTCGAGGAAAAACAATTGAATTAGTGTATCCCACATATCTAGAATTTTGCATGAGCAACAATAACAGCTCTAGGGAGAATATGACTCATATCCAAACTGAAGTTACCTGCAACACCACATTGCTTGATAAAACAACAACTGCGGCGACGAGGTAGAGGCAGCCGATGATCTTTTCTTTGTCGAAGGAGGGATATGACAGCTGAACCTCTTTTTCTGGAGAACCAGTGCTGTGCATAATGCTTATTGTGAGAGCACCTGCAACAAGAACAACGTCCCATGCATTGTCAGGCTATGTTTGTTTCATATCTCAAAAAGTTTTCAAGAACTTCTCATTCTTCTTTTCATCAATTTCAATACATTTTCACCAATTCTAATAATTTTTTTATCAATTTCAATACCTTTTCGACAATCTCAATAACTTTTTACAAATTTCAACAACTTTTAACACATTTTTCATAAATTCCAAGAGAATTTATATTGTTTCCAAAAAACACAAAAAATAAAAACTGTTTTGAAATGTAAACCAAACAAAGCCTTAATTTTGCTGTACAGACAACTAATCGTTTAACCTTCTTAAAAAAAAATTATTGATTCCCAGTTTCCGGTTTTCTGGAATCCGGTGCTGAATAATCCGAAAATCAGGATATCATCGGATTTTTTTTAATTTTTTATTTTAAAAAAATTAAACCGACATCGACGTGGTGAACTCAAAATCATTCTGGATGATCTATTTGATTGTTACTTTTGCATCTAAGCTTTTAATAGGTTTATAGCGGCTAGCTAGAAAGTACCGTCAACTTTTGAATTTGGGGTACTTATATTTAATACTTTTTAATCAAGGGCGCGAAGGAATTGTGTTTGTGTCGTAATATTTTTGGTAAGGGAATATGTGTTGGTATTGGGTTTAGTGAAAAGGTGAAGAGAGAGGTAATTTTTTATAATTTTTGTAATTTTTTATATTTTTTTATGGGAGAGAGAGATTATATTGGAGTATTTTATTAGGAGAGAGATAAAATGTTGGGGATTGTTAGGTTGGCAAACGCAACCCAGATATCTCCAATACTCTGGTTAGTTATCATCTTTCAGTATATCATTTGTTCTTAGAATTTTTTTTACAGAAGAAGTGCTTATATTCTATTCTTTATAGGAATAATATGATTATTTCTTCACACATGCTCTTCCGGCAACTTTGATGGAACCCGTCATGGACTCATACAGAGGATTATCTCCCTCCAATTTCCTATTAGCCCCCGAGCAGTATGTGCCTGCTTATGTAGAGGTGGGCTTCAACCCGTCTCCGCTCCTCGTGCTCGTTTAACTGCACTATTCCTTCTTGGGTTGAGCCTTTGTAACAGCGACATCACAAGGCATTCGAGATGTAAAATATTTCTGAAAAAAATCTTCACAAAGAATTAAAAAATCCAAACAATTTAATGGCGGGTGCACAAATAAAGCATTACAAAACAGTCAAACTACCAATATGAAAAAAGTTTGTACCATGCACCAGCTCCAGAGGGCAATTATTACTGCCCGGTTTGCTAAAACGTCTTTTTTTTTTTTTTTTTTTTTTTTGCATAAGTAGCATATATATTGATAATAAGATCAAGAAGTTTTTAACACATCAGGAGGCTCTAAAAGGCGAACCAGACACTCCGAAGAGCTGGTGGGCCAACGAGCAAACGGACCGTAAGGCCCTACAAAATCCCCGAAGGGACGGAAATGCCACGAATGGCAGAAAGGTCTTAGAAGGCAGCTAATATGCCTAAAAACATAAAATAGACAACACTAAAAACATCACAAGCCGTAAACACAGCGGCAAACATAAAATACAGAATTAAAACAAAACAGACCTTAAACAATGAGGCAGGCCCGAACGGGCTTATTACAAGGAAGCGTAACATAAGCCCCCGGGGTAACCGGGAAGACACATAACAGATCTGCGGCAGCAGCGGCGGTGACGGTGTCGGCGGCGCGTGTGGGTGGGCGGGGCAAAACCACAGCGGGAAAGGAGGCCAGAAGCCACACAATCCAGACCACGGAAGCGAGAAGGGTGGCGAGGGGCGAGAGGCGCCGTACGCGCCCCTAAAGGGGACGGCGCGTGAGATCCACGCGCGTCGCGTGACGCGCGTGAACGACCACGCGTCATCGAATGAGCAGCGGCTGGGTATGGTGGCGAAGATCTCGGCATGCCGAGGCCAGCCATAGGGCGCGTGTGGGGGGTAACGGAGCGGAAGCCGCTGAACGGCGACCGAACACCACCTGCACAGAAAACCAAACCAACCTAAACTACCAAACAGCAGATCCATCGGTGGAGACATCAAACGGCAGAGGAAGAAGGGGGAAAAGAAAAGAGGAAGGAGGAGGGGGACGAGGGAGCCGAAGCTCCCTCCTCCTCCGGACCAGCGGCGATAGAGAAAAAACAGAGAGGTAGAAAAAAGAGGGAGAAAAGAGAGAGACGGTGAGAGCATTATTAGCAGCTTATTCATATTTGGATCTCTACTTTAACTAAAAAGTACACTTCTCTATTTTAACTACTAACTTTTTAAAAACATCTCCAGTAGTTTCTCTATTTTAACTATCTACTTTTACTATTCTATTAAAATATTATTTTTCAAATATTTCTTTATTCTTTCTTTAACATTTTATATTTTTAAATATTCGTAACGATCATATTTTTGAATATTTGTCATATCTTAAAAATTCAAATTTTTTAAATTGTCTTTTTCTAACGATCATATTTTTAAAATTTTGTTTTATTCCAACTGTCGTATTTTTAAAATTA
Organism: Myrica gale; assembly: GCA_963930655.1. Classification (NCBI taxonomy): domain Eukaryota; kingdom Viridiplantae; phylum Streptophyta; class Magnoliopsida; order Fagales; family Myricaceae; genus Myrica; species Myrica gale. The sequence continues at coordinate 4,792,008 of OZ005606.1, read as the reverse complement.
GTGAAGAATGAATTTTTTTTATATTTATTATGATAAAAAATTATTTATTAAGAAAGGAAAAATTATTTTATAATTATTTATTAGACTAAAACTTTGAAACGGTTTGTGACATGCAAAAAGAAATGGGGGCAAAATATAAAATTATGAGAGAGACTGAGAAAGAGAAATGAAAGAGAAATTATATTAATATTTTAATATGAAGAAGTGAATAGTGGTTATCTAAAAATAGATAACCACTGTTCATTTGTTAAAGTTTTTGGTTAACTTTTTTTTAAATAGAGAAGCTGCAAAACACATATTTTTAGTCATTTGACTATTTTGGTTCTCTATTCTAGCTAAAAAGCTAGAATAGAGAAGCTACTAATAATGATCTGACTAAGGCTGCGTTTGGATGTAAAATTTTCCCTAAAATTTTATCTCTCTCCTAATAAAATATTTCAATATAATCTCTCTCTCTTCCATAAAAAAATATAAAAAATTACAAAAACTATAAACTATTACCTCTCTCTTCACTTTTTCACTAAACTCAATACCAACACTAAACCCAATACCAAAAATTTTACCACACAAAACCTTGTTCGAACTATTACGCTCCCCTGTGGGCCCCTTACCGTCCAAACGCGGTTGATGCGAACTCCTTCCTCTCCTTACTCTACGCGTCATAACTGTACAACAAGTATACAAGTTTCATGGATGAGGGCATTGTCGTAACTTAACAGAACGTTAAGTGTTTAAGAAGGGCAAAATATCATTTTTAGCAAATTGGCTGACAAAGAAGGTGGAGGGGAAAAAAAAAGGGAAAGAACACAGACAAATGTGCTTTTCTACTGGACTCGAAGGGGGACGGGCAGACTCAAAGAGCGAGAGAGGAGTAGTGGAGAGAGAGAGAGAGATAGAGGAAGGACAGAACTGCTCGCAGAGAGAGCAGATGTGAATTTCACGAAGCGCCCTGTAAACGGTAAAGGAATCGATACCCAACCGGCAAACCCCGTTCGGTATACGCTTTTGTGTGTCCGCCTACCTAGTGGTTTTTTTGAACGGTGAAAACTTGGAAACTCGCCATGGGAGAAACCGGTATTGCGCGGTTCCTGGGAAACCTAGACCCTCGGGCGCAAGAGTTCAGGCCCAGAAACCCTATCAACCAAGCCCAAGTGACACTCTTCAGGCAGCCAGTACCCCCGGTTTTCTGCCCGTACACCCCGCCTTACGTACCGAACTGCCAGGTGCAAGTGCAAGTGGTGTCATTTTGCGACGCCGGGGGCTTAGGGTACAGCTGCGCTTCCTCGGCGTACGTAAGCACGCCAGGGTTGAGGGTGCAGGCACCGGTTCCTGCTCCGTCGGCGGTGGCGACACGGACTCTGTTACTAAGCTCGGTTCCTGGTGACGTCAGCGAGGTGACTCTGAGGCGGGAACTCGAGGCGTTTGGGGAGGTAAGGGGGGTGCTGATGGAGCGAGTCCGCGAGGGGATCGTGACCGTCCATTTCTACGATCTGAGGCATGCGGAGGAGGCCCTGAGGGAGATTCGGGACCAGCACATGCAACAGCAGGGCAGGCTGAGGAACCACTACTGCAACAGTACAACAGCTCTGCTGCTGGGTAATTCTGCGCTCCAGGTGGACAATATCGGCGCTCCACTGCCTCCACCGGCGCGCGGGCTCATTGCTGGCCGGACCGTCTGGGCCCAGTTCATCATCCCGTCGGTCTCTAACGCTGTTCGCGAAGGCCCTAACCAGGGAACCATTGTGGTTTTCAATTTGGACTCCGCAGTCTCTAAAAGTGCTCTAACTGAAATCTTCGAGGCTTTTGGTATGTATAAACCTAAAATCTTGCCGGTAACTTTCTATTCTACTGTTTTTTTTTTTTCACAATTAGATCTGAAAGCTCCCGAACGAGTTACTCGGTGGCGGTGGTGTTTTCACTGTAGCTGGCTAAACTTCGCTGCAATAATCTCGATCCTCGTTTCCGGTTCGCTTTATGTTGTTAATGAATTTTTTGAGTATGTTAGGTCCGGTGAAAGAATTGAGGGAGATACCGATGAAGAAGCACCAGAGGTTTGTGGAGTTCTATGATGTCAGAGACGCGGCCAAAGCTCTTAGAGAGATGAATGGCATGGAAATTCAGGGCAAGCCGGTTGTTATAGAATTCAGTCGGCCAGGCGGTCACAGCAGGAAGTTCTACGAGACGACGTTTGATGCGCCTAGGCCAGCTAACACTTCAATCATTAACTCCACCAATTTTCGTTACACGAAATGTCCGAAACATCCTCCACTATGTCCCCATCCTCTGCCACCACCACCTCCACCGCCGTTGCCTCGTAAAGACTCGGGACGGTTTTCTCCCAACGTTTCTCGTTTGCATCTCTCTCAAACCCATTTCTCCGCGAAGAAATCCAGTTTCGGTAAGGGAAGCACCAGAGGGGCAGGTTCTGGGGTCGTAGTTGAGGCTAAACTGGCTTCGATGAATATGGGCGGTGCCATGGGGAACGGAATCGAAGTGAGGGAAGCCAGTGAGCCTCCAAATAGGAATGCAGCAAAGGAGAGCCCGTGCAATGACTCCACAGTGACTGCGAAGCAGGCTAGGAGCATTAGGCCATGGAAAGGCAGACAAAGCAAGAAGTTCGATACCCGTTTTCTAATAAACGAGGATGCTATATTTGAACCCAGTATCAGAGATTCCAGAACCACTGTCATGATCAAGAACATACCCAACAAGTACAGGTTCGTCTAATTTTTCTGTTTTTATATAGTTGAATTAATTTGTTTTCTGTTGGATTATCAACTTTGTAGTTGTATGCGAGCATATAAAATATGTTATTTTTTATTTGTTGCAGTCGGAAGCTGCTATTGAACATGCTGGACAACCACTGCATCCACTGCAACGAGCAGATTACCGACGGCTGTGACCAGCCTTTGTCCTCCTACGATTTCGTTTATCTCCCCATTGATTTCAAGTAATTCTCTACCTGCTCCCTTGCCCTAAATGAATATTATGCTTTTCATTGATTGTACCTTATCCTTATTTCACTTTTTGATCCCCATTGTGTGGTATATTTTGTGAAAGCAGCAACAAGTGCAATGTGGGATATGGGTTCGTGAACATGACATCCCCACAGGCAACATGGAGGCTGTACAAGGCGTTTCATCTTCAACATTGGGAGGTCTTCAACTCCAGAAAAATATGTGAAGTCACCTATGCCCGAGTTCAGGTATTTCGTTCAAAATTTCTTGAAATTTGCTCGCTCTATGTAAAATAGTAGACACTGTGTCTTATTCGTCGGGAAAATATGCATATTTAGTTCTGAACTGTTTTCTATTCGCATTAAAAAAATTGGAAAACAAAAGGGATTGGAAGCGCTGAAGGAGCACTTCAAGAACTCGAAGTTCCCGTGCGAGATGGACCACTACTTGCCAGTGGTCTTCTCGCCACCTCGAGACGGGAGGCAACTGACGGAACCTCTCCCCATTGTTGGCCATTGCAAGCAGTCGATTCCCATTGGCCTTCCTGGTCCAAAAGCTGATAACTTGATGGACGGTCAAGATACGGTAGAAGACGGCATCGATATTCATGAATCTGATGCCGACCAACCCCGATGCAATGTACTTATGACTGCAGATGGAGGTAGCAACAGCGAACCAAACGGCGGCGTTGGCGTCAATGGCGATGATAAAAGTGACGACGGCGGCCTAAACCAAGAAAAGTAAATTTCATACACATCCAATCTTCGTTATATTTGCCGCGGAGAACAGGCTGCCAGTAGGCCGAGCCCTCCCTACATAGGCCGCCCATCAACCTAAACCTTCGTGTCATTCTCAGGTATGGCGACCTGACCACCATCACTTCCATTTACTCTCTCTGTCCCCTCTGATTCTCTCTCTTTCCATTCATGGGGTTACTGCTTTCCATTTTTTTTTTTTCTAAGCTTTAATTATTGTACTGTAGCTAAATAGCTGGATGGCAATGTAAATTGGTTTCCTTTTCAGTAACACAATAAGATGTAGTGTTTGTTTAATACATAGGAAGGAATTCTATCTCTTCTGGAACACTTAACTTAGATTTTGAGTCTGTTTTTTCTTCTCTTTTAATTTTTGGTCAAGTATATATACACATTGGAAAAGTAGAAGATTCTTTTTCTTGCTCGTCAACTAGAGGGAACTTCTTCTGGCCTTTTTTCTTTGTACACGATCAAAGATGGAGCGGGAGAGGGACAGACAGACCAAAGGGTAAAGAAGAGCCACCCCTCGACAGCAGATATGCGGTTGCCAGAAGTTGTACGTTGCTCTGTTTTATTCTTGCTACCGTCTATACCTTTGTCAGTCAGTTTTTGCCCTAGGCTCTCCTGCCGCACTTTAGCACCGGTTTCTGTTCTTAGGCTAACTTGCACTGTCCTTGCATGCCGTGTCGGACCTACGTATGGTTAGTATTGAATGGATGATTATTATATTTTAGATTAATTAGGGGTAAAGGGGGAAAAAAGAATACATATAAAAGTGAGTAGGTAAATTTTTACGAAGAAAAAAAAAAAGAGTAGGTAAATTTTTAGAATGATAAAATTTTAGTGAGGTTGCCGGAAGAAAAACTTTTTTGAACCTGTAATTTGCCACTCTTTGGACGCATGTATTATTGCCCGTACGTTAATCAACCTCCACTAAGCTCCTATTGAAATTTGTGATAATTTTTTTGAAATTTTAAATATTCAGTTGTAAATTCTTCAAAAAAAAAATGTATCAACTTTTTCAAAAAACTAATAAAATAACATTCCGTTTAAATATTCATTAAAATTTTTATACAAATAATATTTTAAAAAAAAATTTACGATGTTAAATATGGTGTGAATATTTATGTGATATTTTATTTTTATTAATATATAAAAAATACTTATATTGATTTGCTTAAAAAATGTAATAATAAATTTTGTATAGTATTAGTAATATTATGATTGTAATGTTAGAGAGGTAAATTTAAATATTAAAAAATCTTCCAAACATGTCCTAAACAGTGTATTTTTAATTATTAGTTTGGTTGGGAATGGAATCCCGAGAAATTACAGGGAGGGAGTGAAGAGAAGCCACGTGAATTGCTGACAGGAAAGAATCAGATGCCACGTAGAACAACGTGCTGTTGAGGCAGCGCTTGTGGCTGGTGAAGAAGCTTTGACCCGGAATGCGTACCCCCGCCCCTCCAGACCCCTCAGGCTAAAAGGCGTAAAAGCTCCACACCCTTTGCAGCGTGACTTTCTCGCATATCCACCTCATAGCGTTAGTAGCAGTGCGAGGTCTTTTTGTTTGTCCTGCTCCTCGAGGGAGGATAGGCATTGCCGGGGCGGGGGGCCTCCACTACTCCGTACCTTCAAGCACCACCTCACACTTTTCCTTTCGTTCTGAGTCCTCTCTCTTTCTCCCCCCTCAATGCTTCATCTCCTTTCTCATTATCCATTTAATGCTCTGTCCTGTGGTTCATCGTGTTCTGTCAGCGTCTGCATCTCTCACATCTGGATCTTTCTCTGATGTTCTGGGGTTTTGACACGTGGACCACATGAATCCTGCCAGCTCATGATGCAAAATCTTGGTCTTCTCCGGTACAGTGCCTTCTGTGTTTTGGCCCGACTCAAACCTCGTATTGTTGGTGTCAATGCTGACAGTTTGACTGTTGTATGTAATGCCCATTTCATGCACAGACAAAATTAATCTCCAGTACCCTTGTCCATGATCCTCGCTAATAAATATCCAGTACCCTTCTCCATGATCTTCTTCGTTTTGACTTGCTGTTGTAGTTTGGATATATAATAGGCTTAAATATTACACGTGCTCCCGTGGTTTAACGTTTTCTTGAATCTACCCCTGCGATTCAATTTGTTGTTCCGCTATCCCTTGTGGTGACGTATCATTCCCATAAGTACCCCTCCGTCTTGATTCCGTCTCCAAACTAACGAAAAATATTGAGGTGTCAAAATTTCACACGTAATAACCAATATCGAGATGACACGTGCAAGTTTTGATGACATGACTTTTACCCTTGTAGTTCTTGAAGTGTCCATGTTGTCCATCCATTTTTGTTCCCAATTTGCCCCTGCCATGTCAAGAAAAAAAAAGAGCTGCAAAAGTTCCCTTTCGCCCTAACACGCAACATCTCCCCTCTCCTAAAATACGTGGCCTTCTCGAACCCTAAGTATTTGCCCAAAATCACTCGAAACCCCCTTCCGCAATGCAGTGAAGTTCAAACAACAAAATTGATTAGCAATTACCTTGAAAAAAAAAGATACCACTCATGAACAGAGAAAGATAAAGCAATTACCTTGAACTGGTTGACTTTTTGGATTCTCAAATTCCAGAAGACCCACTCCCTCGGGAAGCAATTGACCTCTGTGTTAATGGCGGTGGTTGTTGCTCCTCTTCCAAATCATCATAATCCAATCCATTCCCCAGCAAGAGAAGGTTATTGTCCAAATGCAGCTCCGACTTCCAGAGGGGCGTGATTTCTTCTCTCTTATGGATCGAGCATTCAGGGCCTCATGAGCACCTGCCTGGCTTTCGAGCCCTGCAATGAGTACTGTAGCTCCAAGGGCCTTTCCTCTGTATTCGGATCCAAGAATGTTCTTCTCAATCGCAGACAGAGGCGCTTTAATCGAACACCCCATTCCGGTAATCTTCTTACTTTGATACGATTCTAAGCTTGAGCTGTTATTGGTGATTGGTGACCGAGTGTTTGGCATTTCATTGTAAATAAACAGTGATTATTATCTTGTGCCTATTCATTGAACTGAATATCTGGAAAGTTTTTAACATTTTTCAAATCTCCTGGTTGCTTGTGTACAATTTTTTCTGGGTTTGCTACGATATCTGAATTATTTTCATGTGTTTGGAGGTGGTCTTGATTGATTAGTGCTATTTGTTTTCCTGCAATTTTGGTTTTATTCACACTTCCTTTGGTTATACAGAGAACTGTGAAAATCCTTGGAAAGATGAATCGTATGACCGAGCCACACCTTGATGGTAATGTGATTTCCCTTTGGTGCTTCTTCGACCTCTTCCGCTGTGCTTCCATTCTTTTCATTGTCTGTACTTGCTTCCTCTTCCTCCATTTGTCCTGTCTCCGTAGGCCAAGAACACGTCCTTAGGGGAGGGGAAATGTTCGAGTGTTTGGGTGAAAGGGAACCCAAATGGGAGGGACAACGAGGGACTTTGCAGTTTTTTTCCCTGACGTGGCAGGGGCAATTGGGAAGAAAAATGTCTGGACAATGTGGACACTACAGGAACCACATAGGTAAAAGTCATGTCAGCAAAACTTGCATGTGTCATCTCAGTATTGGCTATTATGTGTCAAATTTTGACACTTAGTATTTTTCATTAGTTTGGAGACGGAATCAAGATGGAGGGGTACTTATGGGAATGGTGCATCACCACAAGGGTAGCGGGTCAACAAATTGAACTGCAGGGATAGATTCAAGAAAACGTTAAACCACACGGGCACGTGTAATATTTAAGCCTATATAATATCTTTGGTTTAACAAAAAAATAAAATAGAATAATGAATCAAGACACTCAGGACCTTGTGAGATTTCTCAATTTATCCATCACTGCCACATTATAACTAGCTTATAGTAGTGTGTGGGCTAATTCATTCAGTTCTTGGGTCCAAAATTTGACAGTTTTCTCAACTCTTCTGATATTCGATTAGACTTGTGAATGCCATCCATTCAATTGCGAAGCTAGAAATGAATTGAAGGGTGCAACTCTTAAGGGAAAATGACAGAATTTTTCTTTACTATGTAATGTAAAAAAAATGACTTAAAATTAAGGACTTTTCTACAATTAAATTCATTTGGTATTACAAATAATGAGGGAGCAGATCTGAAAATACACCATGACAGAAAAGTGAGTTTCCTACATGACAGATAGTTTATTTGGTCAGCCAACCCAACTGAATTGTGGTAAAGACACAATGATAATGACACTATAGTTTTTTAGATAATGACGTTGCTTTATGTTGGTATTAAAATTAAGGACTACAATTAAATTCATTTGGTATTACAAATAATGAGGGAGCAGATTTGAAAATACACCATGACAAAAAAGTAAGTTTCCTACATGACAGATAGTTTATTTGGTTAGCCAACCCAACTAAATTGTGGTAAAGGCACGATGATAATGACACTATATTTTTTTAGGTAATAACGTTGCTTTATGTTGGTATGCAAAGTTATCCGAAAAGATACAATAATTAGTTTGCACTATTAATGTTAATTATGTACAAATCTTAGATCATAACTGTTTAGCCTGTGCAACTTGCCCTTTCTCTTGTTATTGGAAGGAAGAACACTCACAATCTGATCTTTACTTTTCTTTTAACAAGTGAATAAAAAGAGAGGACATATTCAAAACATTCGACCTCCAAGAATGTACAGAGTGCATATCCAATAGAATATCAAGAGATTGAACATGTCATCTTAAAAATTTCAATTACCTTAAGTATATTTTTCAATCTACAAATAACATCAACATAAAAAGCACCATAAAAAGCACCAGAGATTTTTTCTAAAATCAACACGTATTTATATATTGTGTGTATATAAACTTAAATCAGATAGAGTTAATATCAAAATGAGATTTTATTTCAAGGAAATCAAGCACTTTGATCACAAACTAATCCACTGGGCTTTGTTTATTCCTCTCCAAATTGTACGGTACAATTTAAACATAAAATTACAGAAAATCTTCATCCTACAGTTGTACTTTGCAATATTTAATAGTGCTCATGTAAAGTTTTCGAATAACATAAGTTCTATAATAGCGTTCACCTGTTGTTTCTATCTCTCTTCGAATTGTACTGTACAAATCTCGAATCATATGTATGTGAAATGTTGTGTAGGCTCTATGTGAGGGCAATGTGGACTTTAGGGTATTGCATAGGTGATATTTACACGGCCGATAGTTATTAGTTAATAACTAATTTAGTCCTTAAGTTTGACCCGATCTTAAATTTGGGTCCTAGATCAAAACAATCAGTCCTAAATTTTACAAAACAAGATATAAAATTACACTTATAAACTTAATAGTTAAAGAAAAAAGTGTTGGGAAATGAAAGTTCAAGGGCATTTTTTTTTTCATATTTTCCTCTCTTTCTTTCTCTATTCAAATAAGAACATAGAATTTGGAGAAGATATTTACCGACCTTGGTTATTCCGGATTTTAATATCAATTTAGGTACATTCAAGTCTTATGAATTTGGTAGACAGAGTTTCAAACTGAATTGGATTATAAGACATCATTGGATGCTCAAGCCAGGGATATTCGTTAACGTGGAAACAGTCCGATCAACTAATTCCCATGCAGGCCACGTCGGATGATATAATTACTGGCTTCCATACCTGATAAGGCCGACAAAGATACGAAAATAGGGAGATTAAAGATTAGTAACAGCCGCGTCAGCCCGACAGCAACCAAATTAGTGCAAATGGATTAGAAAAATTGCTACAAATTTTTCCCGAGTGTTTTTGAAAAATAATCTGCCGTTTCAAAATCTCTAAATGTGTAGGATACACTTCTAAAATAAATTCGAGAGATTATTCAGATAAAAATTTGAGAGGAACCCAAAAGAAGACCAAGCACGTCTCGATGGACTATCGCCCCTAGTAAATCTACGTGGCCATAACGTGATTCTGTCCTTTTTTTTACTCGTGGCAATCGAGACTATTATTTTATATTTCCTTAACGTGATTCTCTGTCCTTTCTTACTCGTGGCAATCGAGACTACTATTTTATATTTCCTTATAAAAAAACGTTTTTTTATTATTTATTGAGAGGTACTTTGGTTTTTGTCTCTTTATTGTAGTTTATAGTTTTTTCGGGAATTCGTTTGACCGGTGAGCAGTTAAAAAATGATGGCTGGGGGGCCAACTGCCAAAGCACACCATGGAAACTGTGGTGTGCGTGCGTGCTGTGTGGTGTTTTTTGAGCTGATCAAGGCCACACGGTTGGCCACCCGGATGCAAGTAATTAAATTATTGGCATTTGTTTCAAAGCCCAATAAAAAAGAAAGACTGCTTTTCAAAGATTACACATACTTGGACAGGTCAGAACTTTGCCCACCCCCCCCCCCCGGTACGGCTGCTTTGTCTCCTTTTGCCTTTAATTGGCGTATCTTTCCACCTTCCGTCTCAGAATCTCAGCCAAGGGTCGCAATAACATAAAAAATACAAACTTAAAAAAGGATGAGCTGAACATAAATTTTATTTAGACTCATAATATAGCCTCGCTGAATAAAGAAATATGTATCTTGTCAAGATTAACGGTATTTTTGCTGTTGAACTCAGAGACAATCCATCGGTGGCATTTCAATGGCCGTTCAACTATGAAATCGACTATCTCAGGCGGTTCATCGGGTTTGACTCGACCGTCATAGCGATGAAGAAATTTGGTGTTGGTAAACTCAACCTGGCCACGCAAAGGCGACTATGCAATTATGCATCGGCGAAGAAAGCTGCGCTCAAGAACCTGGAGCTATAATTGCCATTGCAGTTGGAGGGTTTGCGCCTCTGTTTCTTTTAGCTCTAGTAATTGTTCTTTGCTGTCTAAAGAAAAAAGATAATGAAGGCACTGGTGTCTCGAAAGGAAAGGCTAGTGGTGGGAGGAGTGAGAAGCCCAATTACTGAAAGCATATAAGGCCGTTTTAGAGGAGGCAACTACAGTGGTGGTGAAAAGGTTGAAGGAAGATGTGGTAGGGAAGAGGGACTTCGAACAGCAGATGGAAAATGTGGGTAGGGTTGCGCAGCACCCTGATGTTCTGCCACGCCGAGCCTATTACTACTCAAAAGATGAAAAGCTCCTTGTCTATGACTATGCCTCTGGTGGCAGCTTGTATGCGCAATTGCATGGTTACGTGAAGGCGCTGGAGCGCTTGAGGTTTCTTAACCAAGGTTGTGTTTGTGTTTGTGTTGAAATATTTTTGGTATTGAGTTTTGTGTTGGTATTGAGTTTAGTGAAAAAGTGAAGAGAGAGATAATTTTTTATATTTTTTGTAATTTTTTATGGGAGAGAGAGAGATTATATTGTAGTATTTTATTAGGAGAGAAATAATATTTTGGGTAAAATTGTTGGTGTAAACGCACCCCAAAACGAAGAAGTTTTGGGCCATCAAGGAGACGTCATCGTTTAAAGAGGGTGCTTACTTGGCTCTGACATAACTCTGCCGTTAAAGAGATGTACGACGTACTTACGGAAATGTGTTTTTGTAAAAAAATGAATAATAAAGGACCAAAATTTTGAAGTCTGAAAGTGGGGGACTAAATTGAAAAATGTCCAAAACTCAGAGATGAAAATGCTAATTTTCTTATTTAAACTTGTTTTCACCGGATTGAATTTTTTAATGAAACAGTGTGTTTTGATCTTCTTCCTTCCCAAACTTTCAAATCACGATTTCTTTGCTCTAGCTGCCATTTTCGACCTTACAGTTTCTCTCTCATCAATTTCCTCATTTTCTTGTTTGTTTTAGCACTTTTTCATCTAATTTTTGAGGCTTTTCATTTCCCACGATTATTTCTCGAAGTTTCTATGTGTTTTGACGACTAATGGCAGTAATGAGAGAGACGTCTAATTGTATTCTAATTTGGAAGGTTTTTGCTTGTATTTAAGTCTCTCTCGCCTATAAAAGGGACATTTTACCCAAAGATTATTCATACCACACAATTTCGGGTTCTTCTCCATTTTGAGTTCTCTCTCTCTCTCTCTCTCTCTCTCTCTCTCTCACACACACACACACACACACAATTTCGGTCATTGTTGAATTCCTCGATTTTCTCTGGTTATTTTGGGTCGCTGCAACAGGTGGATTCTTGGGCGGTTCAATTGTTGAAGCAAATCGAGTAAGGAGAGCTATTATATTATTTTTCTTCAAAAATAATGGATACATTTTTGTAAACGATTTTGCGAAAAATGAGGTTCATTGCAAGATTATGTTATTCTGCAAATAAATGTAGAATTTTAAAAGCATATTGAAAGTTATTCATGTTTACTTTTCTGAATTATTATTATGTATTCTGCTAAACATAATTTCTAATTCTGCTATGATATGTTATACTATTTTCAAACCCTGAGGCGTTGTTCTGTTACTGATACTGTAACTGCTGTTGTTGGTACCAACTTACTGTTACTGTTTCTAAGTGCACCCATTCCGCGGAGTGGTTTTCTGTGTGGGTTTCTCCCTAGTGCACACTTAGCGTACGTGACTAAATCTTAATTGGACAAACTCCACTTACTATTGATTTAATTTAATTTGACCACCAGTTAAATCGTTGCACAACTCTGCCACAAGGGTAAATGTGTCTTACTGTTAATGCCAAAGGAGATTTTCTGGTGAAGCTATTATATTTTTCTGTATTTCTGCTTAAAGAAAAGAGTATATATTTTTATTTTCTACTTACTGAGTTGTCGAACTCAGTTCATTATTATTTTTTCCCACTTTCAGATATTTTTAAAGAACGTATCAAAGATCAAACTTAAATGACATGAGGCAAATCTTCCTGACCAGGCTAAAATTTGCTCCAGAGAATCGCATGTGTAGACCAGATGGGCGTCTTTACGCCTGACAACACTAATTGCTGCTAATAACCTAGGAGCCGCAATACTAGGAAGGGGGATATAAAAAAAATGGCTTAAATGCATGTGGTATGTTTAAGTTGAGATATAACCATATGGTAATGAAAGTTATTTTAATACCTTGTGATAATATTTCTGTTAACTAAATACCTTCCGACTACTTTTAGTTTTAAAAAATTAACTAAAAGTGGTGATTTCACATTTCTTAACACATATGCATGAATAAAAATACGTCAGGTGTTAACTCAAACGACACGTCAGCTTATCTAGAATTTGATTTTGATTTTTTTAAATGATGTGTTTGAGTTGACAGGGCATATGACACAACGAAAGTGGACACAGATGACACGTGACACATTTTTATTTGTGCATACGTGTTAAAGAATGTCACGTCACCACTTTTCATTAATTTTTTAAATAAAAAGTGGATGGAAGTATATTTTGTTAACATAAATATTACCCAAAGGGTATTAAAACAATTTTCTTTACCATAGGGGTATATTTGCAACTTAAGCACAACACAGGGGTATGAGGTGCATTTAAGCAAAAAAAAAATAATAAGATCCCAAAATTCAGAAATAATCTTATGTGTAAAGTTTTAAAAGTCTTAATTATTAGTTTCCACTCAAATGATTTGATTTATATCATATTCGAATTATCGCTTAAAAATTCTTAATTTTTTAAACAAAAAAGTACTCCAACCAAGGCTATATCATTAAGCAGCAAGCATAGTCAGGCTACAAAAAAATACTTGAAAAAAAAAACATATAGTATAATTATTTCGTAGCATCTACGCCACAAAAAACACACGAAATTAAATTAAAATGAGTATAGAAAAGATTGGCCGAAAGGGTTGGGTAACTAACATGGGAATTGCGAAATGTGTGCAATCTCCTTTATTTGCCTTTACTGAACGTCTATCGGGAACTTCCGTTTTGTCAAGACAAGCATTTATTCAACACAAATCTCACGCAAAAGGAGGCATATAAAGCCGCATCCTTGCAAAGAAACAAACCTCTAGTTTCATCCTAATTCTAGTTGGGACAAGAAAACGTATCTACAAACGGCAGCTGATAAACAATTCCCTTCTCGACGGAGCTACATCAATCATAGCTCAGTGTATATTCACCAGATCGTGGGCACTACTATTTAATGTGAATGACAGAGAAACACACTACCCTTTCAACTTCCTGAAACTTCCCCTGGGAACTATATTTCCGGAGCAGACAAGAATTCACATTAGTAAGTTTTCAAGTTATGGTTTGACTCATAAATGCCCCCTGTTCCTAGAATCACCTATCGATTTGATATATTCTTCAGCATCTGCATCGCAGTTCCATGAACAATCCAAAGTTTCCTACCGCAGCAATAATGAATCAAATACGATATCGAACTAGAGGCATTAGCTACGTAGAAAGAAAAATAGAACTAGAGGCATTAGCATATTCAAGAGAAGAAATTCCAGTCGAAAAATAAAAAAAAAACAAAAGAAACTTTATTCTTGTTTTGGTTGGATGAACTAGATAGCAGAATATGTTCTTCTTCATTCTTTGCTTGCATAATAAACTGAGATATTTCCACACGTTCCATAACATCACATGCCAAACACATGCTACTCACCATCCTTAATACTTCTCATGAAAGGAAGCAGGCTGAAGAAGCCTAAGAACTTGCAACCAGAGATGCACTGGAGACATAATAATGGCTATAACAGAACTTTGCTTGCCTCTGCCTTTATGGTTCGCGGCCATATAGCAAATTCTTCATGTAAATAATATATAATCTCCAACTAATGGCCATCTAATGAGTATCAAATGGGTTTTTAACCCAGATGTCAAGGAAATCATTCTAACAAGATTCAGTTCTCTATTGTTTACTTTCATGACGCTGTCACAACATATCATGAGCGTTAAGGGACTGTTTTATTTAAAGGCTCAAGATGGAAGGAACAGGAGGGTTCAGAAATCCCTACCAAAAAAGCGAAACAAAGAAGAAGCAATAGATGTTTCCTTGCTATCTAACAAGATTATACCACATGTCTAATCAAGAGTAGATTCTCTACTAAATATTCGTACTCTACATCTAAAAGTCCGGATTTGTCCAAACCGTACTCTGCTGGACATCAAATAAGAATACATAAACTTCTCTACATTCTAGATTGGGTGCATTTCTATTGTCAGGAAGGCATGATATTATCATATACTACCTGAATCCTCAAGTTACTCCCTCTGATTTTACACTAGTAAAATAACTTTTACTTGAGAAAAAAAGGGCCATATTGACAGCATGAGTCATAGCAGAGATAAAAACTACAGGAGCTGATAAAATCAATTCTTTGCTCCCAAGGAATCATCTCCAAGTCCAAACCAAAAGATGACGCTATATCAAATATCTATACATGCTATCCATCAATATACTTGAGTCATGATTTTAATTACACAAAAAAGTGGATGCTACTTTGCAAACTGGCGTAATTGCATTGCCCCATCTCTTTGCAAACAGACTGCATTTTCTCTCACGATTAGAATAATGCTTCTATTACATTAATAAACTCATCAATGATGGAGCAGCCATATTAAAACCAACTTCACTTCACATTCCAACAAGTGCAGGCAGAAACAAATGGTTGCGGTCCATAATGCAGGGAACATATAATGTGTTCACCACAAATTCATCAGCATGAAACAGATAATTTGATTATTATAATTTGATCAAAGTTGCAGCTTAACAATGCATGGAAAAAAACATAACCAGCAGGAATTTAAGAGACTTAAGGCGATTGATGCAATGCGTTCAAGCAAGAGAATCCCTCTGTTTGGCTTGTCGCAATAGGTCCTCCCGGACTCTCCTGATCTCCGCTTCCTTTTCCAGTCTTTCTTGCTGTAGGAAAACAATAACACAAAAAGGCGAAAAAACTTCATGCTTATTGCGGCAAGAAAAATGAGTAGCGTTATTATTCATAGTGAAGAATCACACAAAAAGTTATACGCAGCTGTTTTCTTCCCCCCAAAAACTCTAATTAGCTTGAAAGAGATGCACGATTACAACAGATATAAAAAATTTGACGAAGCCAAAGATGAAATGGACCGGTTTCTAACTTACAGATAGACAAAAGATAACAACCAGGCAATAGATGATCTAACTAAGCATATGCAAAGTCTTAATCTCAAAGGTTTTCGTTTTATTTGAACGATAGATTAGGGTTTGAACAGATCGAAGAAGCTTCACTGCTTCAATCTAGTGGAATGAGAAAGAAAAGCATGCCAGAGGATTTCTCATCGAAATTCAAAGTAACTAAATACACTCGAAATAAAAACAAGAAAACAAGCTTAGAAAAAAAAAAACAAGAATTGGACAAAGAAGTTATTAACCTTTTCGTCTTGATGGAGAGCGATCCAAACGTGGAGCTTATCCATGGATTCCCAGAATACGAAGGCACCAAGGGTCATGGCGAAGTACGTAGCCACTTTCACCATTTTCTTCTTTGTATTCGTATTCCTCTATGCTCGGAAAGATTTAGCTGAAAATTGAAGCTCTATCAGAGTTATTATTTGGGGAGACGGAGGGACTACGAGGTGAGGGTATAACATGCGGCGGAGATACATTAGTTACAATACATCCTGCTTTCCTGAGCAATCCGGGACTACAAAATTTCTTTGCTTTCGCTTAGGCCCAGCTGGTTGTACTTAAGGGCCCAATAGCTTATTTTAAGCTCATGGGACAAACTCGAACAGCGTCAAGGGATAAGCCCAATCAGTTGGAAAGCAGGCTACTGTTTGTCTACAAGGGGTATAAGAGTTGCTTTTCCTCGGGTTTGGGCCGAATAGGGCCCAATCATCTACGATCCGAATTGTCATTGTAGGCATGAAGACACAATAGACATATGTATTGACTATTGCATTGGTTAAGGGTTGGAGACTTCTTTTTTTCTTCAATAAGCAGAACAAATTCTCTACTTTTAGGACAAGCATAGTATTATTGTATTCGTACGGTGAGCTCCAAGGGAGCAAGCATTTAGCGAAGCTTCTCAACAGTGTTCGGAACGCTGATCCGTGTCTATATAGGTAGTACCCCATAATTCTACTGATTTTCACAAGAACAAATACAATTAGGGGTTGGGGGGTTATGCGCTCTCTCTCTCTCTCTCTCTCTATAGACTATATGCCTATTGATATCCGTACGCGGAAAGGAATTACTCCGTAGATAAAGATGGGTCAAGACGCGTTTGATCAGGACTTATAAGATGGAGTTCATCATTTCCGTTCTGTAGAATGCAACTCACACAAGTGGGCCAATTACACAGCGGAGATATCCATCCTTTCTATTTCCTGATAGACTGCTGCTAAGCTAAAGCCATAACCACTGTACCTAACCATGCTCTACTATAAAAGCTACATAAATTGAGCCCAAACCCGCATTTGTCCGTTCATTACCTCGGACCTATCGCACCCCTCCTCTTACCCTTCCACGTGGCACCGTCTGTTGCCACACTTCTGTTCAAATTTCTTATATATACTTTTTTTGTGTGCTGAAATTTATTATATATACCTTCTCACAAGTTTCCGTATAGCTTCTCTCTCTCCCACTGCGCCGCGCCGGCATGTAAAGACAAGCAATACAAGACAGCCCATATATCCCATGTGGACAACCTCAAGACACTCACACCTCCAGCAAGGATGAAGAGTCCAACAAGGACACAAGTCAACACAACATTCTTGAGCATTATAAAATCATCTCATTATGAATACCTGTACAAAGAGACAAAATATAGTCGGTCACAATACTCTGTATATATATATATATTCCTTACACTGTTAAATGAGAATACAAGGATAAAATTTTCATTCGGTGTAACTTATCATGGTATCAAAGCACTAAGGACATAACTCCTACTCGGCCTGCCACTCTGTCGTAAGTTCTAGCAAGACCAAAATGCTAGCTGACACCATGGCATCTACTGGCAAACCCCTATCCACCATTGAGTTCAACACCTACCTCCTAGCAGGAATCGGCTCTGACTTTGACTACCTCTTTACCTCCGTTACCACTCGACTTGACCCCCCTCCACTGAAGAAATTTTCTCTCATCTCCTCACCTACGAGTCTCGCCAAGCTCACCACCAAACCACTCTCCCTGCTACCTCTGAAATCTCCGCCCACCTCACTACCAAACATCTCTCTCAGAACACACCGAACAACAACAACCGTGGGCGAGGTTTCCGCGGTCGTGGTGGCCATCGTGAGCCTTGCAGTTGCGGTCATCACCCAGGCTCTTCCTCCTTCAACAATGCACCTCCCTCTGTCTGTAAAGTCTGCTTGAAAATTGGTCACACTGCACTGCAGTGCTACCACCGCTTTGATCACTCTTATCAAGCCCCTTCTTCTCCCTCATTCTCTGCTCACTACAACTTCATTCCCTCCAATATCGAAGCTGTATGGTATCCCGACACTGCCGTCAACCACCACTTGAGCTCTGATTTATCTCACCTGTCTCTCAATCCCTCTGAATATCACGGTGACGATTGTATACGTGTTGGCGATGGTTCTGCCCTCCCCATCAACCACACTGGCCATGGTCGATTACCCATTCTATCTGGCAATTTCCTACTCCGCACTCTCCTTCATCTTCATCTTATTACTAAAAATTTGATTTCCGTTTGAAAATTTTGTGCCGATAATTTTGTGTACTTTGAATTTCACTCTCATTTTTTCTCTGTGAAGGATTCCACCACCGGGACAATTCTATTCCAAGGTCCACCTAAGAATGACCTCTATGTGTTCCCTTCATCCGTCACATCCACTTCTCCTCAAGCTCATCTCGGGGAACGCACCACTCATACTCTTTGGCACCATCGGCACGGCCACCCCTCTATGCGTGTGGTCCAGCAGATTCTCTCCCGCTTCAGTCTGCCCACCTCTGCCAGCATCACCAAACCACCTCTCTGTCCTGCGTGCTATCAAGCCAAGTCCCACAACCTTATGTTTCCCCCGTCTTCTTCACGTTCCACTCACCCTTTAGAATTACTTTTTGCTGATGTATGGGGCCGTGCCCCTGTGGAATCCAGTGATGGTTATTGTTATTATCTCTGTATTGTAGATGATTTTAGCCGCCGGAAAGAGGACTCAATGATTATTCGTTCGCCGTGGTTGTTTCCCATTAAATGTAAATCCGCAGTTTATGATCAATTTCTTTTATTTCAACGTCTCGTCGAAAATCTCTTTGACCGCACCATTAAAAGTGTCTAAAATGACTGGGGTGGAGAATTCTGCCCTCTTCACACCTATTTTCGGCACCGTGACATTTTTCACTGTATCACTTGCCCTCACACCCACCAACAAAATGGCATAGTCGAGTGCAAACATCGTCACGTTGTGAAAACTAGCCTTGCTCTTCTTGCACACTATTCCATTCCTCGCCAATTTTGGGCTGATGCCTTCTCCACTGCAGTCTACCTCATTAATCGCCTTCCCTCTCTCATTCTTCATAACAAATCTCCCTTTCAACTTTTATTTAACCACACTCCAGATTATTCATTTCTTTGAACTTTTGGGTGTGCTTGCTACCTACATCTTCGAGCCTACAACTCCCATAAACTTGACATTCGATCTAAGCAATGTATCTTTCTTGGCTACAATGCTAATCATAAGGGCTACATTTGTTACCATCACCCCACTTCCCGCATTTATCTTTCTCGCAATGTTATATTTGATGAGACCACCTTCCCCTTTCAAGCCTCTCTCCCGTTACCCCATTCCTCCAACAACCCACCTGACCAAGCCCATTTACCCACTTCTCTTATAATTCCCCAACATTTGCTGGCCTCTCCAGAGCCCACGACTACAAGCCCATCCACTTCTCCACCTAGTTTCTCTTCTGATCCCCCCGCACCTTGTCATCCTCCCTCACCTCCTTCGGTGCCCCTCTCTTCAGAAAGATGTCTTTCCCTCCGACAACCTTCCCACATAAAGTGTCGTCCCTTTGCCCACTGCTGCATCTCCACCTCCCCCCACCTCCTATAACACGCTCTCTTAACAATATTTGCTGCCCCCAAACATTTCACTGATGGCACTATAGCTTGGCCACCTCCCCGAGCACTTCTCACCACCACTGCCTTCATACTCGAAGCTCCAACATCAGTCAATCACGTTCTCCAATTCCTAGAATGGCGTGCTGCTATGCAATCCGAATTTCATGCTCTCCTATCTACTCACACTTGGTCTCTGGTCCCTCCCTCTCCTCACCAAAATTTCATTGGGTGCAAATGGATTTTTCGCACCAAACGCCATGCCGACGGTACTCTTGAACGACGAAAAACTCGCTTGGTTGCAAAAGGGATTTCACCAACTTAAAAGGTGTCGACTACCATGAAACCTTCAATCCAGTGGTGAAATCCACCACCGTCCGCCTCATACTCTCCCTTTCTGTGCATTTCTTGTGGTCTCTCCATCAACTCAACTTCCAAAATGCCTTTCTCCATGGAGAAATTTCTAATGATGTCCACATGACTCAGCCCCTGGTTTCTCTCATCGTGATCACCTTCAGTATGTCTGCAAACTCCACAAGGCCTTATAAGTCCTTAAACAAGCTTCCTGTGATTGGTTCTCCAAACTCAGTGCTCGCCTCCAAGAACTTCACTTCACTCCCTCTCGATCAGACCACTCTCTCTTTATTTATCATCGAAATCATCTTTGCATTTATATAAGCAATACAATACGAGTCCGGTTAGAATACGGTGGCATTAAAATGCAGAGGTTACGAGGGCACGATCCGGATTAAATCCCGGGAATCTAACTGCCCTCAGCACGCCAGCGCATTAATGAGCCCTCAGCCCATTCCAACCCGGTTTTTCTCAAGACTCGCGTGTTTTATATATTGAAAGAGAAGAGGTTGCCGTTGTGTGTAAGTTAGACACATTCCATTGAGAAACATTATGGATTCCAGTCAGTGAGGTGGTCATTCCCACGACGCCGGCAAGAAGGGAGAAAATGACAAAGAAACCAGTTGCCAGGTTTCCCACTGGGAAGAAGATCGGAAATATGCAAGCCGAAGTAGTCAAAATAGAAGCTGCATGGATATATGCTACCGTAAGTTTTAGAGTTCGTATTCCACTAAGTTTTAATCGTGAGGCATGCCTTAACTAAGTTTGAGATGTCAAACTACGTTAACTCTACCTGTCTCGTGAGATCTTTCAATCCCATGATTTACAACCCATGTTGCCATCACAGTGACAACGAAGTACAAAAAGAGATTGAGAAGTCGGAGGACAAAGGATGCAGATTTGGGTCCCCCAAAAAAATCCATGGCCTTTTGATGTCTGAAAATAGCAGAACCTGACTGGGTCAAGCTTCTTGAGGTCAGGGGAGAATATATAGAAGCAACAAGTGTTCTTTCTGTTGCAAAGAAAACATTCATAGATTATAAGCAAACGAAAGAAAAGAATAAAAAGCTTTCCTCTGTTCCGTTTTTCCCCTCTCTCTCTCCTCTGTTTACTTCTCTAGAGTCCTTTATGAGGGATCATTCCAGTCTCATCGGTGATAGTAATAGCCAATTATTTCCTGGACAATAGTCATATGTAACCCTTTCTCAGATAAACTCCACCTCTCATGTTACTAGCATCATTGTCTTCACAAACACCGTAGTTCTTGATGTTCTGAGACAGCCAAACTTGTCGAGGGAGTGGAGGTCACGCAGCATGATCTCTTCAACAATGGCCTTGTCGTTGTTCACGGCCTCCAAAGCTTCGTCTCTCCTCTCTCGCCGTTTTCTTGCGACTTCGAGGTTGAGCTGTTGCCGTTATTGGACCTCTCGAAGGTGACTGTAATGCAACGGCCCAAATTTAGTGTCTCGATCTTGATACCGAAAGGAAGCTTCCGGAGATAGTCTATGGTGAAGAGGCTGGGAATGGAGTGTTCTCGAAGGAGGTTGGGGATGGAGCAAGAGTTGCATCTGCTAATGGAGGAGTCGGAAGGTGCAAAGAGAGTGGATGGACCCGTCCATGCAGTGGAATGTGCGGCGGTGGTGAACTCGTTGAAACCGAGATGGGAGTGGATCGGAGGGAGGAGAGATGCGTGGGAGAAGAACGTGAGGTCTTGCGGTTCTTTAGATGGTGCTGGAGTTGGAGTTGGTGTGGGTGAATTTGAAGGTGTGAAGCTCTGCTCCAGTGCGTCAGTGGTGGTTGTGCTTGAGAAGAACAGTCTTGCGAAGGTCAAGATCAACGCCATGACCAATGTGAATCGCAGAGAGGTTTCCATGGGTAGAGAGAGAAACCGGGTCAGATTGACAGACATTCTGTAAAACACGCGGGTTTGAGGGTTGATGGCTCATTAATGCGCTGGCGCGCTAAGGGTCATTGGATTTCCCGGGATTTAATCTGGATCGTGCCTCCGTAACTCCTATATTTTAATGTCATCGTATTCTAACCGGACTCATACAATACAACTCATGTATCCCATCTAGACAACCTCAAGACACTCACACCTCCAGCAAGGATGAGGAGTCCAACAAGGACACAAGTCAGCAAACATTCTTGAGCATGCTAGAATCATCTAATTATGAATACCTGTACAGAGAGACTAAATATAGTCGGTCACAATACTCTGTATATATATTCCTTACACTGTTCAATGAGAATACAAGGAGAATATTTTCCATTTTCGGTGCAACTTATCACGGCACGAGGCTACCGTCCTGGCTAGTCACCTGTTCCTGCTCCACCTCCCCATTTTCGGAAAACCGGCCGCCTCCCTAAAACTCTAGGCGTCCAATATAAGTATCTCATCCGAGATTCCTAGTAGCGCCATGTTATCGTCAAACTCTAGCACCATCACCAGCAGTCCCAGTTTGAAAAGTGAGCTCTCCCTTCAAACCCTACCATCCGTACCGTTCCTCCAAAAGCTCTCCCCGGAAACCCTAAGCCTCTCCGTCTCTCATCTTTGCGTCGCGTCTATCAAACCCAGGACTTCCCTCCCAATAACCTGCCTCGTAGTCCATGGTAACCTCCTCTACGCCGCCTCCGCTCATGAAATCAACATCTACGACCGTAACACCTGCGCGCATCTCGATGCATTCAACGGCCATGATTCCTTCTCCGGCTCCGTCAAGGCCGCTGCTTTCTGCGACGGCAGTGTCTTAACTGCTCACCAGGACTCTAAGATCCGAGTTTGGCAGCTAATGGCTACCAAAAGACACAAATTGGTAAATGCTCTTCCCACGGTTATTGACCGATTACGCCGATTCTTACTTCCAAGTAACTACGTTACTATTCGCCGTCACAAGAAGCGGCTCTGGATTGAGCACGTTGACGCTGTCACGGACCTCGCTGTAAATAATGGTATGATCTATTCGGTTTCATGGGATAAGAGCTTGAAGATATGGCGGGCTTCTGATCTCCGTTGCGTCGAGTCCGTGAAAGCTCACGAAGACGCCGTCAACGCCGTGGCGGTTTCAGGAGACGGAACCGTTTATACGGGATCCGCTGACTCGCGAATCCGGATTTGGGCCAAACCGCCTGGTGAGAAGCGGCACGCTTTGATAGCGACATTGGAAAAGCATAAATCAGCTGTGAATGCATTGGCCTTAAACAGCGACGGATCGGTATTGTTTTCGGGTGCGTGTGACCGTTCGATATTGGTGTGGGAGAGAGAGGACAGTGCGACTCCCATGGCTGTCACGGGGGAGTTGAGAGGACACATAAAGGCAATACTATGCTTGATCAACGTTTCCGATATGTTGTTCAGCGGGTCTGCTGACTGTACGGTCAGGATTTGGCAGCGGGGATACGAAGGGAGGTACTGCTGTCTGGCTAGTTTGGAGGGACATCAGAAGCCAGTGAAGTCGTTGGCGGCGGTTTCAGAGGGCGCGTCAAACAGTGCCGTATCGGTCTTTGGTGGCAGTCTAGACGGGGAGATTAAGGTGTGGAAGGTCTCAGCTACAAGCCTCAAGTCTCAACAGTCCAATATCGCCGCGTGTTGATTAATGAGCTGAAAACCATTAAAAAAATACCAAATTTGGAATGAAAATTTTACGTACAGAAACTGCCACTCATGACTCTCTAGTCGCATTTTTTTTTTACTATGGAACTTGAGACCCTACCTACCGTTATAATTGCTTAATTTAATTTTGTTTTGGGTTCAATCTGGGTTTTGACTGTAAGCTCATAGTCCAATCTAGTTGAGTGGTTTCGACTTTCGAGTAGTGTGATCCAAGGGAGATGTTTTACCGTGTGCTCATTGTAGTATTATTTAGTTATAACTTATATATATGTTTGAACAAATCCAATAGTTATATGTTTGTATCTTGGTTTTCCTCAAGGCCCAAACCTTAATATATATATATATATAGTGTGCTCATTGTAGTATTATTTAGTTATAACTTATATATATGTTTGAACAAATCCAATAGTTATATGTTTGTATCTTGGTTTTCCTCAAGGCCCAAACCTTAATATATATATTATCTCCGTCCTCCAAATCTAATCCTTTGAAGATCCGTCACCCTAAAAGGGAAAAAAGAAGCAAATAAAATGGTCTACAAATAATTGAAGCTCGTGGATAATTAAAAACAGCGTTATAACATTTACAGTTTAAGCAAAATCAAGATGCCATTTACTTATCCAGAGAGAAAAATTTGAAATTGTTTATTTAAAAAAAACGAAATCATCAATAAATTTTTAAATTAAATAAAAATCCTCTTGTATGTTTAGATTTTGGTCCTATATTATGGTTATGTTTTGTAGTTGCATTATGTTTCATTAATTGATGAAATTTTCTCTACAAATATCTTAATCAGTGATTAATATTTTTCTATATTTTGTCAGATTAATGGAAGAAATTGATCAGAATGCTATTATCTTATGCAAGCTACTTTTAAAAATACCTATATTTTATAGATGTTACACAAAATTAGTGCTATAAACGATTTTAGATACTACTTAAACTTTATTGTTAATAATATGATTTTATTATTCGGCCCCCAATAATTTTTTTTAGCTCTGCCAATGACTAGCTGCATGCGTGGAAGCTATAAATTAGATATTCAGTGCTTGATAAATTAGATAGAGAAAGAGAAGAGCTAAAATGGGAAGAACGAGTAGACACGTTCGGAAAACGTTTAGAGAAGCATATATAGCTAGCTGTGGAAACTTTTTATCTTTTTTTTTTTTTCTGTAATGAATTATGGTTTTAGTAGAATCCATAAGGGATTGTGACAAGATAAGGGTATAGTGAGCCGTGTGAGGATTCATACGTACGTGGAGGGACGCGCGCAGCGGCCAACGGGCAACGGGCGTGGCGGCAGATGGCTCACTTCATATAAGCTGGGTGGGTGCGTGGCGCCGGTCAACCGGGAGAGGAGGAGGAGAGGCACGGTTCGACAAATGGCTTGCTTTTTTAATTTCCAAGGGTCAGAAGCCAATTTTTCCCTCTAAAGGCTTCCTTTTTCTTTTATCATTTCAACGATAGTTGAAATATGTTGATATGCTCGAGTTTGTCTAGTTTCTACCATAAGGAAATGATATCCTAGCTAGGTTGGTCTGGAATTTACTGGAGTTGGTGAGGGCTGGGCACGACAAAGACATCTTCGTTCTGGTTGGGATTAAGCCACCAAAGTCTGTCGTTATCAAAATTCCCAAAACTTTTGACTTTTTTTTTTTTAAGACCAAGAACGTCGAAGGTGCTTATGATTGGTCATTTTTTTTGTCCACGATTGACGAGAAAAAACAGTCAACCAATCGAAACAAGAAAATGAAAAGACAGAAATAATGAAAATCCTGCTATTTTCCTTCTCCAGCTATATACGGAAGAAAAATATCCCGGGGCCAGAAAGCCAGATCTATTAATATAGGGGATCAGCCAGCAGTCTTCCTCTTTTCCCAATAATATACAGTAAAAGCTCGTGGGGGATAATCTTCGTGAAAAACGAGTCAGCAGGAACTGGCCGATTCAGTCCTCATTAGATCAATACTAATATTAATTAGTTAATTATATAAGGTCAGCGCAAACCGTGCCGAAATGTGTGAATCATATATCAATATATATCTGTTATGCAACTTCGGCTGTTTTTGTATACGCAGATAGTAGAGGTTACGTTACATGTAAGTTGTAACGTCTATCAATTGCTCACTACATAACGTAATCGCGTCAACTAGCGACAAATTAAAATTTTTTCGGATAGCGGCCTTATCTAATTCTATTCTTTTAGAAGGATAATGCATGGCAGCAATATATATAATTAGTGTATCCCACCGAAGCATGCAGGACCCAAACTCCGCACTAGGAGACATGAAAGGAAGCTTTGCGGCCTTTGCCCCTTCTTTTTATCAAATCCAAACCAACACAATAACTTTTGGACCCCCCCCCCCCCAGATGTTCCTTGTATAGTTGCACTCGTTTACTCCAATTCTTTCTTGATTTCTTGTTGTTTAGAAATATACAACCCAAAAAGAAAAGGGAAACACGTACGTACCGACATCTCTTTACTGTAGCTTTTGCTGTTTTTCTCCCGGTGCAAAATCATGAAGTCCACCATTTTAATGATATATATATATATATATATATATCCCGGGCCCAGAGAGACAAAGAGGAAGAGAGAGAGAGATCAGATATCGGTAGGACTTTATTCGCAAGTTGGGCACGAAGGGAAGGAAGGCAGAATACTAGTGCAGCTGGTGATAGTAATTATTGGGGTCATATATGGTTGCCAATTATCGAAGAAGATAACTATGTATTTGAATACTTGTGGCAAAAAATATGGGCAACTAACTGATCGCGCATGGCTCATCATCCTTTTCAAATCCATGATCTCATACAGGCAAAGCCTATGAAGATTCGTGTAAAACAGAGTAACAGAGAGGAGAGAGTAAAGTGAGAAAGAGATAAATTGTATAATTCTTGTATATTTGAGTTAATCGTAATGCATTACATACTCTGGTATTTATACACAAATAGACTTAACTGATATGTAACTGTACTTAACAATAAGTAACATAATCAGTTTTACACGTGAACTAACACTCCCCCTCAAGCTTGACAGTAGATGTTAATCACGTTAAGCTTGGACAACAAAGAATAAAACTGAATAGACCCGAGAGCTTTAGTGAATATATCAGTCAGTTGATGTTGTGTTTTCACGTGAAGAGTGTGAATCATACCACGAACCAAGTGAAAATCAAGCTCGATGTGCTTGGTTCTTTCACTTTGTTCGTTCATGGAAAACGGGGTTGGCAGCTATGTGAATGGCAGTCCGACTGTCACAAAAAAGAAGAGCAGGCTGAGGATGTGCTACCCGTAAGTCTGTAAAGAGATACTTGAGCCATGTGATCTCACAAACAGTGGCTGCCATGGCTCGATATTCAGCCTCAGCTAAAGAGCGAGAGACGGTAGTTTGTTTCTTGGATTTCCAAGAAACCAAGGAATCACCAAGAAAAGTAGAAAAACCAGTAATTAGAACGCCTTGAATCTGAACATCGAGCCCAATCAGAATCAGTGAATGCCTTCAAATGCAACGAAGAAGAAGAAGGAAGAAATAAACCTTGACCCGGAGATCCTTTGTGATAACGAAGAACTCGGGTGGCAGCATCCATGTGAGATTGATGAGGTTTATCCATGAACTGACTTAAAATGTAAGGCATAAGAGAGATCAGGTCGTGTGATAGTGAGGTATAATAATCTGCCTACTAGACGTCTGTAGAAAGTAGGATCAACAGAGGGAGAATTATCATCCTTGACAAGTTTCAGATTTTGTTCAATGAGAGTATGAACAGGTTTAGCTCCAATACACCCAATGTCGGCAAGAATGTTAAGGGAAAATTTCCTTTGACACAAAGTAATCCCAACAGCTGACCATGCAACCTCTAAGCCCAAGAAATACTTGAGAGGCCCTAAATCCTTAATTCGAAACTTTGTATCAATAACATACTTGAATTCAAGGATTAAAGAAAAATTATCTCCTGCCAAGATAATATCATCAACATAGACTATAATAATGTCATAAAAGAGGATGCAGATTTTTTGGTGAAGAGGGTGTAATCAGCTCGGGACTGAGTAAAACTATTGTCTAACAAAAAATCTGAAAACTTGCCAAACCGCTGTCTAGATGCCTATTTTAAACCGTATAGGGACTTAGTCAAACGACAAACAGTGGACTCCCTATTGCGCTGGAAACCAGGAGGTAAGTTCATGTAAATCTCTTCATTCAGATCTTCATGGAAAAAGACATTATTTACATCAAGTTGATGTAAATGCCAGCCACGAGAAGCTGCCACAACAAGTAATATACGGACAATAGTGAACTTTGCTACTAGAGAAAATTTTTCGAAGTAGTCAAATCCTTCCTTTTGGGTGTAGCCTTTGGCAACTAGCCTGGCTTTATAACGTTCCACGATGCCATCAGCATAGAGTTTAAGTTTATATACCCATTTGCAGTCAATGGGAACTTTTACAGGAAGCAAAAGACAAAGAACCCAAGTATGATTAAGTTCTAAGGCATCAATCTCTTTGGCCATGACATCACGCCATTCAGGCTTTTGGACAACTTCTTTAAATGTGGCAGGTTCAGGATGAGAATGAACAACAAGAACAAAAGACAAATGCTGAGAAGAAAGTTTATCATAGTTAAGAAAAGAATAGAGATTATAAGGAATACCAGATGGATGAGAACCTGCAGAGGAGGAGACAATTGTGTTGCCAGGAGGAACATGAGCTAACTGACAATGGTAATCAGTCAAATATGCTGGTGCCTTGCGTACCCGAGAGGAACGACAAGTCACAGGAATGGAAGGAGTGACAGTAAGAGGATCCGACGCAAGAGTAGAGTCAGTGGCAGAGTCAATAAAAGATGGGGCAATAGGAGCAATTGCAGGTTCTGTGGAAGCGATTGCAAGTTCAGTAGGTGTATTTGGCGAAGATGGAACTGGTGAGATTGTAATAACCCGTCCCGAAAAGGTGTAAGTGAGTAATTTGAATTTTAAACGAAGTGATAAGACTTAATCCTATGTTTGATTTTTGTATAGAGGTGGAATCATATTTTTGAATTTAAAGGTGTTGATATGGAGATGTAATCTATATTTGAATTTAAAGGTTTGAATATAGATTTGATCTTGGGTTTGAATTTAAAGGTTAAGATATGGATAAAGATTATTCTTATATTTAAATTGAAATATACGGATAAAGATCTTATGTTTGAATTTAAAAATTGCAGAGATTGAGTTTAATAAATAGTTGCAGAGAATATTTATTAGAGACCAAAAGATTTGGATTGAGATGGTGCTACTAGTTTCTGAGAGATTGTTCGACAATTATTAGAAAAACTTTAAGAATTGGTTAAGTGTTCGAGGTAAGTGACTTATTAATGAAATTTTATTCCTCTAAACTTTTGTGGATTCTAAGTGCACGAAATGTTTAATTATTCTGTGAGATGAAATTGATTTAAAAATATTTCTTTGTGTGAGATTAAATCTCTTGTCATTGGTGAAATATACTTTTTTAAAACGTGCACTATTTTTATATAGTTTGATTCATTATATGGGAAAAATGTACAAATTTTTGATAAAGATGAAATGGTTTAAATTTCATCAAATTGTTTGAAATATGCACTATTTTTATATAGTTTGATTCATTATATGGGGAAAATGTACAAATTTTTGATAAAAATGAAATTGTTTAAATTTCATGAGATTGTTGAAATATCAAACTTGAAATGTTGGGTTGTTGGAATATATTTATTTTGTGAGTATACTTTGAAAATTTTCTTTGCGCTGACAATATATCTCTGCGGTCTGTGTGGCCAATTTGATACCCCTCGTGGTATTTGGAGGTCTTTGTGGCCTGGATGTCTGTGTGGCCTAATATTTGGAGGTCTTTGTGGCCTGGAGGTCTGTGTGACCATTGATGATTTCCCTATATTGAGCGGCCTTGGATAATTTTTGTTACAAACTGATATTTTTGGGTTTAGTATGACTCGCGATATGTTTTTATTTCGGATTTCGGTTATTGTGATAAAATTGTCTTTTCCCTAACCTCTATTGACTTACTACTTACTGAGCTAGTCGTAGCTCACCCCTTATTCTCATATTTTTCAGAGTTGGCGGAATTAGAGAAGTTCGAGAAGCTTCAGGGATATTGTATTTCGAATGCGTGTTTTTCAAAAGTGCTTTTGAAGATTAATGTTGGGGAATTCGATATTGTATTATTTTGGGAGATCTTCATCGATATTGGAAATATCGGATATGCTAATGTAAATTTAGGGCTCAGATTAATATCTTTGGGTTTTTTTACGGTTTATGAATATTTTGCTGAGGTTGAACAAAATTAGTTTTGAAATATTGGGGCCTAGATAAATGATTATCCATGGTGAAAAAATATTATTTTATACGAAAATGTATCAGTATAGAGTTTGGGCTCGGGGCGTTACAAATGGTATCAGAGCATAGGTTTATGATTCTGTAGAGTCTTAGGAAGATTTTGATGGAAGTGAGAGCTTAGGTTTGTGATTCTGTAGACTCTTAGGAAGATTTTAATTGAAGTCCGAGCATAGGTTTTGATATGTGGTAACTCTATTGATTTTCAGAAGAATTTCGATTGAAGTGAGATTATAGCTTTAAATTTGGAAGAGATTTAAGTCTTGATCATTCTATTAAGGATAAGAGTTAAAGTTGTGGGCTTGATTCGAGGATATTGATGTTGATCTTAGTTTAGGCTGGAAATTGTATGAGTTTTGTTCTTAGGCTTGAAGTGTGTTAATAAAAAAAAATTGTGAGGTGATTTTGTATGATC
Organism: Myrica gale; assembly: GCA_963930655.1. NCBI lineage: Eukaryota > Viridiplantae > Streptophyta > Magnoliopsida > Fagales > Myricaceae > Myrica > Myrica gale. Next base: position 4,761,650 of record OZ005606.1, on the reverse strand, counting down.
AGAGTGCGCAGCAGAAGCATGAATGATTTGTGATTTAGTTTGTTAATGGATTTATTCTTTGTGGAAGGTGCCTCAAATTTCGGGGACGAAATTTCTTTTAAGGAGGGGAGATTGTAATACCCCGTCCCGAAAAAGGTGTAAGTGAGTAATTTGAATTTTAAACGAAGTGATAGGACTTAATCCTATGTTTGATTTTTTTATAGAGGTTGAATCATATTTTTGAATTTAAAGGTGTTGATATGGAGATGTAATCTATATTTGAATTTAAAGGTTAAGATATGGATAAAGATTATTCTTATATTTGAATTTGAAAGATATGGATAAAGATCTTATGTTTGAATTTAAAAGTTGCAGAGATTGAGCTTAATAAATAGTTGCAGAGAATGTTTATTAGAGACCAAAAGATTTGGATTGAGATGATGCTACTAGTTTCTGAGAGATTGTTCGGCAATTATTGGAGAAGCTTTAAGAATTGGTTAAGTGTTCGAGGTAAGTGGTTCTTCAATGAGATTTTGAATGTGCACCGTATTTTATATGGTTTTGATGTATTATTTGGGGAACTGAACAAATTTTGGGTAAAATGAGATTGTTGTGATTTTCGTGAAACACAATTGAAATATTTTTAACTTATTTTGGGGAGCATACTGTGAAAATTATCCTTGCGCTGGTGATATATCTCTATGATCTTCGTGGCCAATTTATCATTGTGGTCTGTGTGGGCAATTTGATACCCCTCGTGGTATTTGGAGGTCTTTGTGGTCTAGAGGTCTGTGTAACCTAATATTTGGAGGTCTTTATGGCCTGAAGGTCTGTCTGGCCTGGTATTCGAAGGTCTTTATGGGCTGATGTGTGTTAGGAGGAAAAAGTTTGAAAGGAAATAAGTGTTCATGAAAGACTACATTATGAGAAATAGAAGTCTTTTGAGTAGTTAGATGATACACTTCATAACCTTTCATAGCATATGGATAACCAATGAAAATGCAAGGATCAACCCTAGAATCAAACTTATGACGGTGCTTAAGAGAAGTAGAAACATAACAAAGAAAGCCAAAAACTTGAAGATGTGTGTAGGTTGGTTTACAGGAGAAAAGAATTTCATAAGGTGACTTATGATCTAATAAAGGTGAAGGAACTCTATTGAGGAGGTAGGTGGCAGTATGCACACAATCACTCCAAAAAGAGCGTAATCTAGCTTGGAATCGAAGAGCTCTAGCTATATTAAGAATATGCTGGTGCTTATGCTCTACGATTCCATTTTGCTGAGGTGTGGCTACGCAAGAGTGTTGGTGTATAACACCTTTAGATGCAAAAAAATTGGATAAAGAGAATTCAGTACCAAAATCAGATCGGATGTTCTTGATTTCGGTATTAAACTGAGTCTCTACTAGAGTAAAGAAGACTTGTATATGGGAAAAGTCTGAGTTTTAGAAGCAAGAAGATATAACCAAGTACAACGACTAAAATCGTCTACTACTGTCAAGAAATATCTAAAACCATTTGAATCAGAGACAGCAAAAGGCCCCAATAGATCGAGATGAACTAATTCAAATAGAGCAGTAGACTTATGCACAAAAATGGGAAAAGAAAGATGATGTTGCTTAGCCATAGGACATACGGTGCAATGAGTTATATTTGACAAGGAAAAATATGATATACAATCCTTTAGAAATTGCATACGAGAAGGAGATGGATGTCCCAGCCTACAATGCCAAAGATTGACAAAACTATTTGCAGAAATACAAGTCAAAGGTGAAGAGAAACAAACAGAGGATGTTGTCACGCAAACCACCAGAATTTGCTTGAACCAAATGATAGAGACCAGTACGTTCCTTAGCCAAACCAATCGTCTTTAAGCTGTGTAGATCCTGAATAATCAGACCGGAGAAAAGTCAGACAACAAGGTACTTGTTTGATTAGAAAGCTGACAGAGAGAAGATTGAAATAAAAAGATGGTATAACGACAACATGCTTATGTAAGGAAAAAGTTGTACAGTTCCAATGTGAGAAACAGTCTCTTTCGATCCGGGATTTACAGATATGAAAGTTTGTGCGGTGTCAAACATTTGACCAATAAAAATATGGAGAGGAAATGTAACGAAAGATAAGCTTCTTTAATGAATCAGAAAAAGCATGGCGTACGTACGTGGAAATGATGTTGTTGATTGTCCATTTGCGTGCGACCAGATAGAGATACTTGTTTTCTCTTTCCCCTGCCTTTTCTTTGCCTTTTTGTAGATATTAGTGTTGCGAATAGTTGTTGGGATTTAGTTGAATGGTAATTTAAGTGCTTTGATTGCGAAAATGCCCATGTATATCTGCTCTTGTTTAAAATTGTGCAAGTTCCTGATGTGAAGTTTCACTCCCCAAATATTTTAATAACAAGAAGACAAACTTCTGCACTATTCAACGATGATATATATAGTGCCCTACACTCTACAGCGTACCCTTAATTGATTGCTACGGTGCAACTTCCATGGCCTATTGGTTGGAAGTGACTTGAAACATCACCTTACAAGTTTGATGTTTTATTTTTTATTTTTCTTAAGCAAATGTGAAAATTCATTTCACTGTAATCATTACCGCGTGTTGTATACAAATATGTCTCTAAGACCATTAGCAATGAATAAAAGCATAAAATCCGTAATAATAATAATAAAGACCCAAAAGGTCATACATCGAACGATCTCACGAAAAGCTTGAATTGGTCATAAAGGCCTTATATAGATAGACCAAAAGACTCATGGATTGCAAACTAATTGATGTCTCAAATATTATAGGTGCTACTAATTCTTTTTGAGACTATTCTCAAGACTTTTGACCTTATAATTGCCCAGTTTATATAGATAGGACGAGAAAACTATACAGATTTCAAAAATTAATCGAGATGTGGCTCGAACACTTGGTTAGAGTAAAAAAAAAAGAAACCCTAAATCATATAGATACATTTGAGTTTAAGTGAACCAGGTTAATGACACTACTAAATAACTTCTTCTTTTTTTCTCCTAGAAAAAAGTTACCATTTCAAGTGTATAGAATGGAAATGTTCGTTTTCTTGCCTACAGACAAACAAAATCCTTCCATTTCTATATTTTCCACGTTCTTGGTAAGTTTTTTATGGCCAATGTTGTAAATCCATCATGAATGCTGATTCGGAAAAATGAGGACGGAGGAGAGTTTCATCGAGAGTGTTTGTTAAATATGAAGGTCTGTAGTTCATCCTGCATGTGTTGCCCCTATAGGCTATAGCTCAGTGGTAGAGCGTCAGTTTTGTAAACTGAAGGTCTGTAGTTTGATCCTGCATGGGGACAAAGGGGGCAAACATCTTCTTACAAAAGAATTTGAGACGAAGGGCCGAGCTGTTTTGTTCTTTAGCACTTGCTGATCTCAACTGTCAGCCATATTGCTCGTATACGGTTACCTTCTAGGAATCTAGGCTCTAGCGAGTGAATCAACCCTGAGACGACCGTTATAATACCAAATGATTCCCATGCTTTCGGGCTTCGGCTCGAATAACTTCAGACAGCAATCGTAATCTTGGGCCTTGGACTTCGGATAGTGTACATATGAGTGTATTATCCATGTCATGCCCGAACTAAAGTATCAAATTCGTGGCCCTCGTCCTGGATTTCTCGGCCAGGCCCAATCCTTAAGCCTTTCTCTTTTAGGTAAGAGCTCAAATCTCGGCTGTAAAATGTTAGGACCACTGTCCTCTCCACGTGGTCCAGCCTCAGGATGGGCTGGGCTTTCTCCTTATTGGGCTAAAAGCCAGGACTGGTAGAGTTCCGAGTTATAAAATGGAAACAAAGAAGGTTCTGTTGCTGTATACCCCCACGATCTCCGATCCTCTATAAAAACCTCAACCCTAAAGTGAAAAGCCTCGCAGCGCCGCTACTTATCATGAATCTAGGACCTCCACTGTTATCTTCATGAGGCGAATGAAGGCTGTGGGTCTCTGTGTTCTAATTTCTTTTTCCTAATTATAGTTGTCTTCGATTTCTGAAACTTTTTTTTTTGCTTGTTCTTTCAATTTCAATTTTAATGCTCGTCGCTTTCGATAGGCGTTGCGTTCGCCGGTGGGTTTACAGATCCAGAAGGACGCGTCAACGGAAGCGTAAATCAAATCCAATTCCGACCTCCCTTTTTGACTCAAAATCAAAGCAAGCTACGCACCTTTTTAGTTGGTCGTAGTTTGTTGCATGGTCGGGTGGTGACATTCTTATTTTTCTTCAAATTTCTGTTTGTTCATTTTTTTCCGGAACCAAAGTATTCATAAGAATAAATAGATATTAGGAGGGCGTTGCTTCATACTTGTGAACTCTCTCTTTGTTTCACAAAAAGTGAGAGATATTCATGTTTCCGAAGCATAGATTAACTGGGATGTTAAATTCTTTGCCAGTATTAAACAGCGCAGTGTGTGCTTTTTGTTGTTGCACCGTGCTACCTGTCTCCTGGTATATTCCCATTCTGTAGTGTTTCAATTGTTTTTTTTTGGGACATCTTTTCATGAATGAAGTTGACCCAAAGGGTTTTTATTTTCAAAGCAATTTTGGGTTACAGATCAGTCGCATACAAAGAGAGTAGTAATTCTTTGTTTGAACGATTTTCCTAGTGGAAATTAGTCTTATGCTGCTTTAGAAGTGAAAGGTAAAACTGTGTCCAGAGAAACTCATTGGCTTAGACCGAATTACACAAACTGGCCAGAAACACCCACATTAAAGCAAGCAGCAAAAATGACAGTGTCCAAGTACTACATGCGTTAGATCTTAGCTTTAAGTTTCATTCAAAGACAACAAACGTCTTCGTAGGACGCTTACATTTCTCACAATTTGCAGTTCCCTCAATCAACCCATCACCATAAGGAATGACATTGGAGTGACCGCAAGGCCCAGGTAAAGTAGAAGGTTCAAGGGCGTTCCTAATGGCACCCGGGAATCCCAGTTTTGGGACATTTTCTCCCCACTGTGGAAAAACAGACAAAACTTGCATGGGTTCTTGTCCTTGAAGCTTTACTGTATCTGTGGAAGCCCCGTTCCCTATTACTGCCCAACCCTTGCCACTGAATTCTAATAATGCTGACACCTCCTCTAGGATATGATCAGAATTGACAGTCTTTCCAAGTCTTAGTTTTGACCTTCTCATACTCTCCAATCGAAGCCAAAGGATGGGATTTTGGTGTAAGAGAGAGAACCAGTAAGCCTTTCTTCAGCAATGTCGGCCAAAACGTTCCTCATATGTTCGTCCAGATTCCTTTTGCCTACGTAGACCATCTCAAGCTGCACTCCTGCGCTTCTTATTTCCTTCATCTTGGAGTTGAACCCCTGAATCCATTCTTGGTTATCGCTTCCGTAAACGAAAAGGTTTCTGCCTTCTTCTACCTGAAATGAGCCAATCTTATGAGCATAACTACAAGGAGTCTAACAAGATTCGGTATTTGCAATGAAACCAAAAAGGGTCTCAGCAAATGATGCCCTGCTCTGAAGTAACGTTCATACCCAATAAGCCAGTAGGGGATCGTTATCATCAATCAATAGTCGCAGTGTCCAATTCTCCTCCTCTTCCCAGAGCTCTTGTTCTCTCGAAGCTGAGAATGGATATCCTCTGGCTCCCCAGATCATTGCCATGTCAATTGCATTTACGTTGGTAACCATCCCTTTTGAATCCAGAACTACCAAAAGGGGCTCACCCGTGTAGTTCCACGCTTGTTTTATACAGTTCATCACTGCTGAGCTAAGTAACCATGGTTTCCGGATTGAGTACCACGGCAAAGAATTTGAGAAAAAGTTAAAACTGCTGAACTCACCATCAGTCCATGTCTCAGAACATGGAACGGGAACCCATACAATATCATAACTTTCCTTATAGTTGATATGGAGGGGGTGATCGTATGTTTGCTGATCCAGAAAAAGTGATTCCTCTGTTGGGAGGAGCTCTGGCTTTGTGATCAAGAGCATGACTACCTTGTTCTTCAGTTCAGATACACCAATCTGTCAAATCATCACAAAAAGAATGGTAAACTGAAGAGGGAAATGCTTTCTACCCAATAAGGGGCTTAAGTTGGATTTCAAGTTCGTTCCCAAGAAATTTCCCTTTGCTCAAAGAGTGATTACAATTACACCACTGGGAGTGCAGGATAAATTATTCAGGATTTTCTAGTATTTAGAAGAGATGCTTTAACAGCCATTACTTTATCTGGACGCAATATAGAAGATCCTATTGGGATCCTTATAGAGAGCATGACTTCAGGAGAGAATAAGACCTTCGCTTGTGAGGAACAGTCCTTGAGTGGCAAGTCATCTATCAAAGCAAATAACATATGGAGAACCTCTTGATTGTCCATTGAGGTTGTCTGAAAGAGATTTGTGAGCTTCTTCCACATCTTCTTCTCTGCCAGTTTGTAGTTGAACAAGCATCAATATGACAATATTACAATCCCATAGAAAACCAGCAAGAGGCTTCTTCTTCAAAAAAAGAAAAAGAAAAGGGCCTAAATAATAACCTATTTGTTGATGACACAAATCGACCTGCCGTCTGAGGCGACTGTATATGCTGCTTAACCTACAAACCAAACTCGAGAGCTCCCATGTAGCAATTATTGTCGAATCCGAATACCGCCTGTGCGGAGAGTTTCAGCAACTTAAGTCACAAGCTTTCTTAAACAAGTCTAATTTCCGACTCAATTATCAATAATGTACAAAATATATCATTTGAACATTTTGTTTTGTGTCGGATAAAGTGACATTAGAATATTATTTCTAGTACTATAAACCATATTTTAGTAATTCCCTAAAGCTCTGTAATTCAATGGAATAATGAAGCATAGAAAGAAATCAGCATAATGTAAAAGGGGAAATTAAGAGAGAACATGCACTTGCTCAGGTTTCATGGCTGTCAAATATGTGATTTGGGAAGAACATGAAAAGGCGCTTCTAACGACCCAGTAAGCAGCTACATTAATATATGTCTTCGTGACAGAAATTTCCTTATCCAGCTCTACATGCGAAAGCAGCAAGCCTTCAAACTTAATGATACACTTCGTCACCTCCACCATTGTCTTAACCAATAGGCTCAGTGCATTAAATCGTGGCTTCAGTGGTCTCAAGTCGTTTGGCCACTGCTTAAGCATTGCAGTTGATGCGGCCAAAGGATCACGAGGATAAAGCTGCATTAGGAGCTGGAATTCCCCATAGCTTGCCACAAATGCTGCAAGCACTAATTCCATTTTTGCATCCCATTTGTAATTTCCTAGCGATTCAAACAGAAGCATCGTCCTCGTATGTAGATCACCTTCACCAGAACACTTACAGAATATCTGTCATTGATTACAACAAAGGTATTAGATTGCATGTACGCGTCTGCACATGCTGTGAGAAAGAGTCAAAGAGAGATGAATTACCTCTTGAAATCTTATAAATGGCTTGCCCGAGTGGTTCTTGGGAACCAGGTACTTCAAAGAATCAAAGTTACTTTCATTATTTTTTGCAACATCAAACACTAAATCAGAAACCTGCAACAAATATTTGGAATGATCAAACAACCGCTTTCAAACGAAAATAGAAGTACTATGTAGTACTTCATAGATTCAGCGATTATGAGGATGCATTTCTATCCTACCGGTAGAGCTTCATTAGAACCCGAAATTCACCGATGAGGGATGCATGCAGACCTTATGATCCATTTGGCAGAAACATTAAAAAAAAAAAAAAAAACTCCTGGCCTCATTATGTGATTGATCAAAATCACCAGTGAAAGTTGTGAAACCCATGAAATCCATCTCAAATTTGTTGGAAGACCAGAATTTACTGAGAATATCTTAACTTTGTTACGACAATTTAACTCTTGACCTGATGTTCATTCATAACACCGTGACAAAAGGCACTGCAATCATACATAAAACATTATTTCGGAATCCGTGCATAGGCGATAATGTTAACTGCCCCAGAATTCTTCGGAAATGGACATCACAATTTACCGACCAGGGAGGTAACTGGTACTTCTAATGGAGACGTAGTGCAAAGCATGACGTGCTCTGTTGCTCGAAGCAATAACTCTGAATCAAGACGACGACCATCAGGGTCATGGGAAAGGAGGAGCTTCTGTATCACTATATCTTCGTCTAAAGACGACGATGACCGCGAGAAGGGGTCACTATGGAGCCAGTTCATGACTCAAGTGATGGTGGTAAGGTGAGCATGGATTGGGATGTTGTTTGAGCTAGTAAATATACTTCAGCGCTAATTGTGGAATCGCATACGGAAATGCTAACAAATGGAGATGGTTCTTTGCTTTAGCAACCACAGTTCAATATATTCGAGGTTTGCATCACTTTGTGTGTTTTGCGTGTGGGTCTGTCTAGTGTCTGTGTTCGCGGCGGTGCTCATACCATTCCGGAATGACAGAAGAGATGTTTCATGCTTCTTTCTTTTCTTTTCTTTTCTTCCCTCTCTTTTTTCTAAACGTTCAGAGACTTCAACCACCAAAGTAATGAGCTTCTTACTTAAAGGTATTTGAACTGTGGACCCGAATAAAATCCAAATCCAAATCCTTTTCTTTTGCACTTTCTCTCGTTCTCATCATGGAATTTCACTTGTGTTTTAAAGCAAACATTTGAAACAAAAAGAAACTCTCTCCAGTCTTCTTTGCTTTAATAATTGAGTGGGACAAAAGAAAAAAAGGTGAAATTGGAGATAAAACAGAGGGAAAGCACCTAAAAGTCTAAAATCAACAAATAATCAATAAGACAAGGAATCCCAGTTTCTGAAGATCCAATGATAACGTCTTGGAAAATGCTTCAGAAATCATCAGTTATGGCGGTGATTACTTCGAGATTTGTCGTGCACTTAGCTCTCTGCTTTTGTGAAAAAAGAAAAAAAAGAAGGAAGTAAATCACATTACGGGCTACGCCCCATATGGCCATTGCTTTGGGAAGGACATGGAAGCAGATTTACGAATGTCTCCACAATTTGACATGATGGTGGGAGCTTCTCGGGTTTGGTAGTGGCAATTGCTTTCACATACTTTGATGGGTGCTTGAGGCCTAGCATTTAAGTTAATATGTCGAGAAGTTCTGTTGCACTCAGCCATGATTCTTTCATTTCACTCATTCACTATGAGCTTTAGCTTTTTTAAGCTAATGGCTTAATAAGTGGGGCCTGTCAGCCCCCACTCAAATGCTTGGAGGCACCCTTTCTCCTATATGTTAATCACAAAGAGATCTGTATCACATCTAATTTTCGTTGTGGGGTACCTTTCATGTTCTCTTTTATAAGAAGTGACAAGAACAAATGTGTCTTCGGTCTTCTTTTTCTCAAGGCCAATTCTCTGATTCTGGCCACGAGTTTCATTTAAGGAGGACCACCTAAGGCAAAATATATTGATTGAAAGATTTGGAGTATTATTTTTTCTTCAGCTTAGACTTTTGGAACAATTACTTATTTAACTGAAGAATTCTTGGGGTTGAAAGAAATTTAAAAGCATGTTCATCATCTTAGCCTTGACTAAATGCTCTTGAAATTAACAAATGGTTACAATCACCGCTGCCCACACTGGGGAAGCCTGTAGTCCTTCTCCTCCCCTGTTCTTCCGGACTTTTTTTCTTCTTGACTGCTTTTACAACAAGAAGTTATTGTGTCCCGCAGATCTTCTCGACCTTTTCAATTACAAGCAAGTACAGTTGAGAGCATTTAACCAAGAAGTTGTTTCCAGAACAATAGGAGCATAGGACATTTAATTGCTAAATAGCTATTTCATTACTGTCCAACTGTCTGTAACAGCTTAACTACTTCCCTAATTCCTCTTTTCATTCCCTAATTCCTCTTTCATTCCACCGTTTCTTCCTACCTTAATAGCTTAACCTCGTCAAAACCAGAACATTTATGATGCGAACTAACACAGTTTCATTTTCAATGGACAAACATAAGTATCGTCCAATATTTGGTATATTTGACCAATGGCAAGTCCGGCTTCACATAAATGCACTATCTTATTTACAGCAACAATAGTAAAGTAATCGACTCACAATCCTTTCAGCCAAGCGTTCTAACTAGGCTCGAGATTAGTTGAGGCTAGTCCGAACACCGGAAAACGTTCTAAGTTTCTAACTAGGCAGATTATCTTTCTTCCCCTATGTTGTTGACAGGACGACGGCCACAACTGAGGGGAACAGAAACCTCTAATTCATTGAACACCCGGGCGCTTCTGTATGGATGGATGCCATTTGAGTGGCTCTCACCTTACGCCTGCCGAGTAGGGACCCAAATAGATAAAACGATGCTGCTCAACTGGACAGGAATCCACTCTGATCTTTGAAAAGAAACAAATAGCCATCTTCCTAACGCACAAAAAAGAAAAAAGAAAATCTAAAGGAATCGTCTCGCCTCTATCAATATGTGACAATGACTTCATCCTTAGTCTCATTTCCCAAATAGGTGTCAAACCTACCACACTAATCTACGCTCTAGTCTCTCATCCTTTCTCATATCAGGGTAAAAAATCGGGAGCTGCCATAAATTCTTCCTACGTCTCTATTACAGTTTCTTTGCTTATCGTAATTCGTAAGCTGAAAATTCTCCAATTCATTAATGATTGCGTCTATTCTCTGTGTTCTTCTGCAGATTATATAGAACTCTGACAATTCTCTAAAGCACAAGGGATTAGAGCGATGAGGATTAAGCTTGCTTTTTCTTCGTTCCAATGGCTGGATAGCCGCTTATGTAGGGAAGTTACTATGTCCCTGCTAGCTTTACTTATTTTTAGTTGTATACTTCAGAAACTCACCCACAAGGGTCCAATGTCATGGCCGATTATGGGGATCATACCGTCGGTATTCCTTCATATCAACAATATTTATGATTGGGTCACCGAGTCCTTGATCGAAGCAGGGGGAACCTTCCACTTCAGGGGCGTGTGGATGGGAGGGTACTATGGAATCATAACCCTGGATCCTTCCAACATTGAATATATGCTGAAAACAAAGTTCAAGAACTTCCCTAAAGGTACGTACTACAGAGAGAGGTTTTATGACTTGCTTGGGAATGGTATTTTTAACGTTGACGATGAATTATGGAAGCAACAAAGGCGAATTGCAACTTCTGAGATGCATTCACGCCGGTTTGTTCAACACTCCTTTCAAAACATGAACGACTTGGTGCACCAGAAGCTGCTGAGATTAGTACAGAAGCTTGTGGAATCGGGGGTTAGCTTTGATTTTCAAGAAGTGCTTTTTCGGTTTACATTTGATAACATCTGCACTGTAGCTTTTGGCGTTGATCCTGGGTGTTTGTCCCTTGATTTACCTGAAGTTCCCTTCGCAACAGCTTTTGAAGAAGCGGCAGAACTGACCCTGGTCAGATTCATCGTGCCGCCTTTTGTGTGGAAGCCCATGAGGTACTTCGGAATAGGATACGAGAAGCGGCTCAAGGAAGCCATAAAAATCGTGCATGATTTTGCTGAGAAGACTGTCGCGCGTCGAAAGAACGATCGAATTGAATCGTGTATCTTGAATGATCGTTCTGATCTCTTGTCCAGTCTTATCAAGCACTCTGAACTAGAAAAGAGAGGGGATTTTTCGGACAAACTTCTAAGAGATTTCTGCATTAGTTTCATATTAGCAGGGCGAGACACGACCTCTGTCGCATTGGCATGGTTCTTCTGGTTAGTTGACAAAAACCCAGAAGTGGAAAACAGAATTCTCTGCGAGGCTAATGACATTTTGGGTCACCGGAAATGTCATACTGACCTTGATGGTGTAGTTTTCACAGTGGAAGAACTAGAGAAGATGGTGTATCTACAGGCAGCATTGTCAGAATCTCTACGGCTTTATCCTTCAGTGCCAATTGACTTCAAAGAAGCCATGGAAGATGATGTTTTACCGGATGGTACCATGGTTAGAAGCGGGGCTCGTGTATTCTATTCCCTTTTCTCAATGGCAAGAATGGAGTCCATATGGGGAAAAGATTGCTTAGAGTTCAAGCCTGAGAGATGGATCAAAGACGCGCAGTTTGTTACCGAGAACCAATTCAAGTATCCCGTGTTCAATGCCGGTCCAAGATTGTGCCTTGGGAAGAAATTTGCTTACCTGCAGATGAAAATGGTAGCTGTTTCCATCCTGTTGAGGTATCAAGTTAAGGTTGTCGAAGGTCATAAAGTTGATCCAAAATTGACAACCACTCTCTACATGAAGCATGGGTTGAGGGTGACTCTCAAGCCTAGACTGGTAACCAATGCAGAGTGTCATTAAGAGTATCTGCACCATGCGAGAGGTCATCTGCCCCCCAAGTTTAGGTTCTATCTAAAGCGTAGCTCATCACTTCTGTTGTTCATGCATGTTGCAAACTTCTATGTTGTGTGAATTGTGGTCCCCGGATAGCTACTATTACCAACTAAGATACTTCATATATAGTGTAAACCATATTGCATTTGACTCCTATATATTGATATGTTCGGTAGATTGTGTGGTTGTTGTCATCCGATTTTACTTTTTTTTTCTTTTTGGGGTAAATGGTCAGTTATATTAAAGCTAAAAAAATGTACAAGAGTTTGGAAGATATACAGAATTACACATATTCATCCAACTTCCTTGCACAGATATTGTTAGAAATAAAATTTTAACTTTGATAAGTGAGACATCTACTTATAGGTACACCCAATTGGATTTGTTATGTTAACTTACTTATATTGAAAAAGTTACATAGGGAGCTTATTTATAAGCCAAAAATCTAACATGCCCACGTTGCCTAAGTAATGTGGGATTACACATTTCTCAACAGATATCCTGCGCATGGACTCTCAACGTGATTATCTATGTCTTTGCCATAGAGTAGGGTTAGCAAGAGAGTTTAAGGCAGCCCCAAAATCTAACATTCTAACTTCTATCATGTGGACAGCTAAAAAAACGACGCTTTTTAGCACTCTGATGATACTGTGTAGTTTCAACTGTTACGAGATTGACACCCGAGCGGTCATTGACTCCTAAGATTGATGGTTTGAATCAATCAGACCTAACTTGCATGAACTGAAAACTCGAGTAACTGAAACGTAATTATCTTCCCCTCGCAGCTCTATGCCTCCATGTTTGCCCTCATGAGCAGGTAAACGTACTAAGCACATGTTAATTTACCAAAGAATATGTTGGCTATTTCAGCCCTAATAATAGTACGCTTACATCATCAACCGCATGTTGATAGTTCAACAGTTGAAAGAAGATTTTTTTAACCCTTGGACACCGTGAATTATTGATTAAGTAGGCTAGTAGGGCTTGAGCTCTTATCCTACCGCCGCCGTCTTTGACTTTTTTTTTTCTTAATAAATTAGGTGACGGGGATTTGATCCCGGATCAGGACCCTCCACAAAGGAGGGGATGTCAACCGAGCCACCACAAAGGAGGGGATGTCAACCGAGCCAAAGCTTGCTGACCAGTCTTTGACTTAAATGGTACTTAAGTTATGAAATCAATTCAAATGTCTGGAGTTTGTTGTTGTTTTGCAATCCAGTCATTGCATTTTCTAAGTATCCGAATATGAAATTTACATTGAAGAGATGATATGATTTTTTTTCAGGGTGATACTTTTTGTTTTTTAGCTAAAGATAAAGTGGTTAAATTAATCATTTGTGGATTCCATAATCCAAAGAATAAATATTTATAAAAATTACTTTTTGCACCTCTAATTATCACACTTTCATAACTTGAATTTAAATTATCAATAGTTTTATACTTTACCCTCTATGTTGATTCAACTATTAAGATTGTGTTCTATAGACTATTTTTAAATTAATTTTTACAGTGAAATCATAACAGGGTATAAAGTGTAAATTTATGAGTAGTTTGGGATTTCTATCTTTGAGCTATATACGACAGTGCGAATGGAACGACGTACAAAAATAAGCTATCTCTACGAAATGCCAAACGACAAGTCACGTAACACAAATATTGCCGTTTATAGTCCTCTCCGTGGCGGCGTTTTCTTCCGCTCCAAGATTACTCCGTTAAATGGCTTCCGAAGCCTTGGGCTCTCTTTCATTGTGAAACTTTCTTCTGCTTCTGCCATTGATCTCTCAGGTACTCTCCGATTCCTTATTCCCTCCTTCACACTTGTTGCAGCATTTGAACTGTAGAAGGTTCTCCGTCTGTTTGGTCGCTGAGAAAAAAAGGTAAAACACAAAAAAGATGAAGAAGAAAAGCTGCGTTCTATATTACACTCTTCTGCTTATTCGATATCTGACAACGGACCATTAAATCTACGTGAGCTAAGATCATAGTTGAGCATAGAAAAGCCTGAACTAAGGGCTCTATCTGTTTAATTTCTGTAATTGTTTAATTTTTCCAATTTATTTTGCGGTTGGGCTTGGACTAATGGATTCAATGTTAATTACATGATCTTTTATCTTTCTTGGACTGGTAGGTGTATTTTCGGAATCCAAAATGTCTCAGGCAGCTGTGGAGGTTCCTCCTAAGGGTGGATTCAGTTTCGATTTGTGTAGACGCAATGAGATGCTTTCTAAGAAAGGCGTTCCACCGCCGTCTTTTCGTAAGACCGGTACAACCATCGTTGGTGTTATTTTTCAGGTACATACTTTTATACATGTGTTTCACAGTATAGTCTTTAACCTTGGGAACTGACTTATTGAGTTCTTAATTTACTCTAATGCTAGTAAAGAACATAAGGATTATCCATTAATGATACAAATGATCTGCTGTTGTAAGTTAAATTTGATGCGGTCTTCTAATGCTTATATGATTTACGGAACTGAGAACTCAATTGAGTTAATTAAGGCATATGTGCGAATATGGTCTTTTTTTTTGGTTTGCGTTATTGGAAATGCTACATCATTTATCCCAGTTCGCTTTTCTTTTTCTTAATTTCGTGAATCTTTCATTTGTTTGCGAGCCTCCACTACCTAATTCTGCCCTACTGGAAGGAATCGGATGGTCTTATCTCTTTTTATTAAAGGCTTGTTTTTAGTGATTTTTCTTGTGCAGTGAATTTTGGGACCAGGTCCTTAATTTTGTCTGTGTCGCTTGTTGTTGCTGCAGAGTTCCAAGTTCCTTTCAGCTTTCTTAGATAATTTTCGATTTGTCCCAGGATGGCATTATTCTAGGGGCAGACACGAGAGCCACCGAAGGACCCATAGTATGTGATAAGAACTGCGAGAAAATTCATTATATGGCACCTAATATTTATTGCTGTGGAGCAGGAACTGCTGCTGATACAGAGGCAGTAACAGGTACTATTGAGTTCTATGTTGTATAAGAAAACTTACTCATATAGTTGTTTATTATGCTTCTATCGCGTACTTCTATCCATAACTGTATTCTCAGTTTATATAATTATCTTATAGTCTGTATTCATGACGCTGTTTTTTTAGACATGGTCAGTTCACAGTTGCAGCTGCATCGTTACCACACTGGCAGAGAATCGAGGGTCATCGCAGCACTTACTCTTCTGAAATCTCACCTTTTCAAGTAAGCTCATTTTGTGTAGGAACTTTCCCTTGCAATGTAACTGTATACATTGTAGTCGTGGGCTCTGACTTAATAAGGCCTAACTGCTTGGTTATTTTTTCAGGTACCAAGGTTATGTTCAAGCTGCTTTGGTGCTCGGTGGAGTTGATGTTACTGGCCCACATTTGCATACTGTGAGTTGGGTTCCATTTATGAACGTCAGAACTTCAGTTGCACAAGATACTGATTGTAGCCATTCAACTGATTTTGTGTCCAGATCTACCCTCATGGATCAACAGACACATTGCCTTTTGCTACGATGGGTTCTGGTTCCCTAGCTGCAATGGCTGTTTTTGAGTCAAAGTACCATGAAGGCCTGACAGTAAGCTACTCTCTACTATACAGTTGGAACTGCTGTTCTCCTCAACTTTATTCTATTTAATCCTCTGTGGAGGTAAGTCAAGAGTTTTCTGTTATCACCGTGTCAAACTTTGAAGCTTAGTCGGCTGTGGAAAGATTCCTTTACTGGTTGAACTTGTGCTTTAAGAGATGCATTTCATGGTGCTAAGTACCTGTTGCTGGTCATTTGATACTCCAGATTATGTTTTTTAATGTGTTCACATTTGCTACTGATTTTCCAAAAAAATATTCTGTAGAAGGAGGAGGGAGTAAATTTGGTGTGCGAGGCTATTTGCTCTGGCATTTTCAATGACTTGGGAAGTGGAAGCAATGTAGATGTTTGTGTTATAACTAAGGTTTGTGGTTCTTCAGTTCATATGATTGGAAATTTCTTTTTATATGCATTTCCTTCTCTCATCTCTTAGATATTGGGGAGCATCATTAACTAATTCTCTGTGGTCTTGCTGATCTAGGGTCACAATGAGTACTTGAGAAACCACCTGTTGCCAAATCCTCGCACCTATGTCAGTTCCAAAGGATTTTCATTTCCCAAGAAGACTGGTTAGTAATTCTATCCTAAAGATTACTTTTGCTGACTAAAATTAATAGACTTGTAGTTCATGCTCATAAGTGGTTTATGCTCTTATGTATGTATCAAGGATCTGATACGAGCTAAATTTGTGTAACTTATTGGTTTTGGCAAAGTTCTGCTCTTTCGTTGTTTGTGTTTTGTTTGATTATGTAAAAGGAGGGAACGGGTAATGTAGATTTTTCCTCTGCTTCTAGGGCTGAACCAAACCGAACCGGACCGGACCGCATTTATTAATATAAATAAAAAATCTTTTTTAATACAAATTACAAACTTAAAACGTTTAATTTTAATATAAACTAAAATTCTACATTTTTATATATCCTTCCCCCTTTGAAATTAACCTAAAATTTTTTTAAAAAAATTTAAAACGGTCCGGTTGTTCAGCCCTATTTGCTTCATTGAAAGGAGATTTTTACACTTCCCATGGGCCCACTATAATTTCCGTAGGATATAGATTGAGTTTGAAAGTTCAACCTCTTTATTGAGGGCTGCGTTAATTTTGTTTCCACCTCATCTTGCATAAGCGGAGGACAATTGAATTACATGCCTTGTCCTCCTTGCTTCTATTGTTTTTCTTTCACATTTTAGTAATAAGCTAACACGCTAACAGTCCATGGTTGCAGTTTTCAACTAGCCATTTCTTAAATAAAATACCAGAAGATAACGACTCTTTGTTGTCTCTAATGATATGGTTTTTCGGCTCGAGATTTTTTTTACAACAATGGACAAGAAATGAGAATGGTTTTGCAATTTTGGATTCTGTACCTAATTACTTTAAGTTAACCAATTTATTCCTTGATCTTAGTATATACTTCTACTCTTATTTGTTTCCAGTTTTCCTTAGTGGAGCTGATTAGGCCAGCAACGTAACTACTTTGCACGCAAATTTATTGCATCGTTGGGCTATTGATTCTCTGATACAATATTGTGTCATGGTTGCAGAGGTTCTATTGACAAGGGTTACGGCATTGAAAGAAATGGTGGAAGTGATTGAAGGAGGAGATGAAATGGAAGAATGAGATCTATTGTTCAACTCCATGTTGGAATTTGAACTAATTTTCTTGTACACTTCCAATGCTTTAAATCTCATCACTGGAAATCAATCCATTTGATACTCCGAATCTTGTGACATGCCTTAGATTATTAAAAAATAAGGTCGAGTTTGTAATTTATTTTCTGCTATTCTCATCTTTATAGCACACTCCATTTTTGTTCCTTCTTGTGGTTTACGTATTGCTCCCCATTGTGAGACTCGTTGTTACTGATTCATTCAAGGCATTGACTATAGACTCCCCACTTCTTTGTCTTATTAGCGCAGGTGTTCGTCAACGATGAAAGCCGCAGAACTTAGGAAGCTAAATAAAGCTATTTAAACAAGCGTCATAACAATCGTATAAATCTACTCCAATTGATCGGATCAGTTAGCAAAGAAAATGGGAAGCATAGGTGCCATTTGTTAGATGATGTGCAACCAATTTGTAATATCCATCCCGAAAAAGGTGTAACTAAGTAATTTGAATTTTAAATGAAGAGATAATGTTTAATCTTGTGTTTGATTTTTGGATAGAGATTGAATTGTATTTTTGAAATTAAAGTTGCAGAGAATGTTTATTAGAGACTAAAATTTGGATTGAGGTGATTGCTACTAGTTTCTGAGAGATTGTTCATCAATTATTGGAGAAGCTTTAAGGATTGGTTAAGTTTTTTGAAGTAAGTGGTTCTTCAATGGAATTTTGAACGTGCACCGTATTTTATATGATTTTGATATATTATTTGGGGAACTGAACAAATTTTGGGTAAAAAGAGATTGTTGAGAATTTCGTGAAACTCAATTGAAATATTTATAACTTGAGCATACTGTGAAAATTGTCCTTGCGCTGGTGATATATCTCTGTGGTCTGAGTGGCCAATTTGATACCCTTCGTGGTATTTGGAGGTCTTTGTGGCCTGGAGGTCTGTGTGACCATTGATGATTTCCCTATATTGCGTGGCCTTGGATATTTTTGTTACAAACTTGTATTTTGGATTCGGTATGACTCACAGTGTTTTATTCTGGATTTCGGTTATTGTGATAAAATTGTTTTTTCCCTAACCCCCATTGACTTACTACTTACTGAGCTAGTCGTAGCTCACCCCTTGTTCTCATATTTTTCAGAGTTGGCGAAATTAGAGAAGTTCGAGGAAATTCAGATATGTTTGTGTTTCGAAGGCGTGTTTTGCAAGAGTACTTTTGTAGATTAATGTTGGGGAGTTCGATATTGTATTATTTTGGGAGATCTTCATCGATATTGGAAATATCGAATATGTTAATGTAAATTTTAGTGCTCGGATTGATATTTTTGGGCTTTTTATGGTGTATAGATATTTTACTAAGGTTGTACAGAATTAGTTTTAAAATATTGGGGCCTAGATAAATGATTTCCATGGTGAGAAAAATATTATTTTATAAGAAAATCTATTCCCTTTGGAGTTTGGGTCCTCGGGGCGTTACAGATGGTATCGGAGCATAGGTTTGTGATTTTGTAGACTCTTAGGAAGATTTTGATTGAAGTACGAACATAGGTTGTTGTATGTGGTAACTCTATTGATTTTCAAAAGGATTTTGATTGAAGTCGGATTATAGCTTTAAATTTGGAAGAGATTTTAAGTCTCGATCATTCTATTAAGGATAAAAGCTAAAGTTATGGGCTTGTTTTGAAGATATTGATGTTGATCTTAGTTTAGGTTTGGATATTGTATGAGTTTGGGTTTAAAGCTCTAATTGTGTTAATGAAAAAAAAATTGAGGTGATTTTGTATAATCAGAGTGCGCAGTAGAAGCAAAAATGATTTTTTATTTAGTTTGTTAATGGATTTATTTTTTTTGGAATGTGCCGCAAATTTCGGAGACAAAATTTCTTTTAAGGAGGGGAGATTGTAATACCCCATCCTGAAAAAAGGTGTAAGTGAGTAATTTAAATTTTAAATGAAAAGATAATGTTTAATCTTGTGTTTGATTTTTGGATAGAGGTTGAATTGTATTTTTGAAATTAAAGGTGCTGATATGGAGATGTGATTTATTTTTGAATTTAAAAATTGGAATAAAGATTTGATCTTGAGTTTGAATTTAAAGGTTAAGATATGGATAAAGATTATTCTTATTTTTGAATTTGAAAGATATATATAAAGATCTTATATTTGAATTTAAAAGTGATGGATATAGGTATGTTTGAATTTAAAAGTTGCAGAGATTGAGCTTAATAAATAGCTGCAGAGAATCTTTATTAAAGACTAAAATTTGGATTGAGGTGGTGCTACTAGTTTCTGAGAGATTGTTCATCAATTATTGGAGAAGCTTTAAGGATTGGTTAAGTTTTTGAGGTAAGTGGTTCTTCAATGAAATTTTGAACGTGCACCGTATTTTAAATGGTTTTGATGTATTATTTGGGGAATTGAACAAATTTTGGATAAAAAGATATTGTTGAGAATTTCGTGAAACTTAATTGAAATATTTATAACTTGAGCATACTGTGAAAATTGTCCTTGCGCTGGTGATATATCTCTGTGGTCTGAGTGGCCAATTTGATACCCTTCGTGGTATTTGGAGGTCTTTGTGGCCTAGAGGTCTGTGTGGCCTAATATTTTGAGGTCTTTGTGGCCTGAAGATCTGTGTGACCTGGTATTCGAAGGTCTTTGTGGCCTGGAGGTCTGTGTGACCATTGATGATTTCCCTATATTGCGTGGCCTTGGATATTTTTGTTACAAACTTGTATTTTGGATTCGGTATGGCTCACAGTGTTTTATTCTGGATTTCGGTTATTGTGATAAAATTATTTTTTCCCTAACCCTCATTGACTTACTACTTACTGAGCTAGTCGTAGCTCACCCCTTATTCTCATATTTTTCAGAGTTGGCGGAATTAGAGAAGTTCGAGGAAATTCAGATATTTTTGTGTTTCGAAGGCGTGTTTTGCAAGAGTACTTTTGTAGATTAATGTTGGGGAGTTCGATATTGTATTATTTTGGGAGATCTTCATCGATATTGGAAATATCGGATATGCTAATGTAAATTTTAGTGCTCAGATTGATATTTTTGTGTTTTTTATGGTGTATAGATATTTTACTAAGGTTGTACAAAATTAGTTTTGAAATATTGGAACCTAAATAAATGAATTCCATGGTGAGAAAAATATTATTTTATAAGAAAATCTATTCCATTTGGAGTTTGGGTCCTCGGGGCGTTACACATTTAGTGCCCTGTTTCCGAGGAAAAAATTAATAGGTAAACACCATGCTTTGGTTTATATTTGCGCAGCAAATGAGCCAATAATCAACTTAAAGAACTTAACAGCACAGACAATCAGCTCCAGTGAACTGACCTGAGCTTCTTCCACCTAATTACAACCTTTGTTTTGGCTGCTTCTTTTTTTAATCGAATTTTTCTGCTCGACTACTATGTTTTTTGGGGATATTACTGAGTTTCACCGTTTCTATCATATTGTTGTTTTCGCTTATGAATGGCTTGTCTGGTTGCTTCCTTGCTTCCCTTGACTGCCACTGTTGCGCGCTTATCTCGAAAATGTCCACATAATTTCCTACCAGGCTAAGCCAAGATCTCTGAGTGACTCTTTGTAACTTGAACTTCTTGTACTGTCAATCAGCTTGAACCATTGACTCGCTGGGTCACACATGTTATCTCCACTCAAGCATTTGCAAGTAGTTGTGACAACGGTATTGTTGGAGTCTACATCTAGACAAACAGTAGTATCGTCTTCGACTTTCGAAGAGAGATGTAGGCTGGAGTCGGAGATGGTTTCCCATTTTGAACTAGAATCGGCGCAAACTATACCAAGTCTTGCTGGCTTTCCCAGGTCTTGTGCATGTATGCAGAAATATGTTCCCCTCAGTGTTAAAGTTTTCTGGGATGTGTAGCGCCAGGCTTCAGAGTCAGCACAGGGACCCAACCTCAATGGTTCAAGCAGTGATTTTCTTAGGACACAGAGACCCGTTGACGGATGGAAAATTATTTTGTGTTGATTAGTTTCTGAAAGGCCAGGCCCTGCAAGTCATGTAAGCACAATGTTAGGAACCAATTTGACGTACATTGAGTAAAGAGGAAGTCAATAGGAAAATCATCATACCTCGAAGGGGAGATTGGAAAGCAGAGATCCTTTGCATGAAGCTTGAATTCCGGGCCTGACACCAGCTCCAATCAAGCACCCCATAGTACTCATTTAATCCCATTACCCCCTCTCTCAAATAATAGCTCCCGACAAGTGTCCAGAGGGCCCAATCCAGGTCGAGATCAGCTGCCACGGACGCGAAGCAATTCATGTACCTGTTGTCATTCAAATTGGTACCTCTTAAGTCTATCCCAAACTCACTCACGAACAACGGCCGGCCCTGTTCCAACAAAAATCCTGATAATTTCATCATGTTATTTTTCACTCTCCCACAAACTTGATTCGGGTTGCCAGATTCCCAAGCCATCCCATCTGTAAACGAATACCAGTGCATCTCAAATACTATCTTTTCCGTGAATGTGAGCTCCAATGGTTGAGTGTGTATGAACGACAAGTCTTTGTCAAAGTTCAGGCCGGAGAGAATGACGAGAACATCTGGGTTTGCAGAATGCACCGCTTCTGCCCCTTTCTGCATATACCTATTTCATTTCGTTTACGAAACTGAAGTTAATTAAAATAAACACGGAGAATGGAACGAAAAGAACAAACCCATACCTACAAACGCTTCTACTAAAATCTGGCTGTGAACCATTGACGTTACGTAAAGAGATACCATTACCCAGAGCCCAATATTATATGTACCTGAACCAATCATTCGCGTTCTGCCTGTGGCCTCGGAGCTCATTCCTCAGGCTCATGCCAACCACATTGGCAACGCTTCTGAAGAGGGCGGCCATCCGAGTGAGCCCCTTAATCCAGAGGTCCGGGTCGAAATACTGGTCGCCGAAGAAGCCATTGCCATCAGAGCTGCTGCAACACCAACCGGGCTTGCTTATATGGTTGTCCAATATGACCATCACGTCGTTAGACCCCAGGCTAGAAACCACTGCCTGAGATAGGGAATTTCATGAATTTCATCAGATAATAAAGTATATACTCAGGTCTCGTCATCGAATTATGTGATGCTACAGCTTATTTGATAAATTAATAAAAATCCTACACCACTTTACAAGCAATGCTTTTTTTTTTTCAAGGGCTGAAGGAAACAAATGTAGAATATGTTAGAATATAAACAACATTCGGACGACAGAAAGAGATTAAAATATGACCAAACTATAGGCTACACCTTCTATCGTACTTTTAGGTCTTTTTTTAAGGTTCAGATTTGTAATTATAGACATTTGAGACTCGAGCTTTGATCCTTTTCAAATCCAAGCTTTTTGTTAATTCTTCCTTCTGTTCTTAACCAAAAGTACTATTTCAAATTATATTTATATCATTCCAAAATAAAAATAAAAAATAAAACCAAAGTGGGTAGCAAGGCAGAGGAGGAGAGGAGAGGAACAAGCAGCGATGAAAAATATTCTTGAGGGTGCTAAAATGAATAAAACATGAAAAAAAAAATTTCATTAAAAGAAATAATAAAAAATGTTGTTTTTAAGAGTTTTTGGAGGGTTGGGGTCATAGCTGGCGAGTCCCCCTTGTCACACATAGGGGTGAATAGAGGACTAGTCGGAAGCGGAATTTGACATTCCGACATCCGGTCCGCTAACTAGCGGATGGCTAAAACCGACTCCGCTTCCGCTTCCGACTCTTAGCGGACTTAGCGGAAGCGGATAGCGGAATTCCGACAACTTTTTGGGTCATATCATGCACCTATATAATCCCAAACAGAAAGACTACCTAATCTTGTCTAAACATAATGGAGTAAGTTACAAACTAACGAGGTAACCCTATTTTCAATTCATAATATTCAATACTTTATTCAAAAATGAAATCCCACCCACCACTCAGTGCTCAACATTTTCAATTGAGAACATCAAAATATTCAAGACTCTATTGCAATTGACTGTATATCAAAATGGATCAAAAACTTCAAACATGATCACAGCAGAAATTCAAAAGATTGCACACAACCAACATCCTTGAGACCTTGACTCAAAGCATCGATCCCAATCGATTAAGCACTTGCCACAATATGGACCAACAGCCCCCCAATAATAGTTGCTGCAGTAGTGGTTCAAGCTACAACAGGGTTGGATCTTTCTATTGCACAAATACATTCAGGTAGTTCACATTGCTTTCTATTGTACGTTCTCAACACATATACAAAAATACAAAAATTTCTTCTAATCTTCAAGATTTTCAAGACCAATGCACAAACCAAGAAGGATTAGAACATAATAAGATAATCAAACAAAGGTAATAAGCACAATCACACCACTTGCCACACAGATCGGTGATGAAGAGAAAGAATTTAACATCATACGAGCAAACATTTCTTAACCCGTTCTTAGCTAATTTATTGAAATACAACTCAACTAGTTCTCAAATGATTTAAAGCAATATATATTTAGGCGGAGTTCTAAATCAATGCACAAATATTATTTTTTCTATATTATTACAATATATAAAAATACTAATACATACGGTATTGTCGTTCCTAATTTCCTATCACAAACGTTCAAGAGAGAGAGAGAGGGGCTCACGAGTCCACGACGACGGCGGGGAGCGGTAGCCTGCAGGAAGGCCAAAGGGGGTGGGGTTTGGGATTTGTTTGCATGAAGGGAAAGTCGGGAAGGGGAAGGGGAGTTGCCGACTTACAGAGAGAGAGAGAGAGGGGCTCACGAAGGCTGCGGGGAGCGGCAGCCTGCAGGAAGGCAGAGGGGGTGGGGTTTGGGAAGATTCGGGAAGGGGAAGGGAGAGTCGGGAAGGGCCGAAGGGGAAGGGGATGAGAGTTAGGGTTTCATAAAACCCGTGGCGTTTTGATCCACGGTTATGTTATTTTTTTTTTTTGAAATCCTAAACGACGTCGTTCTGTTTAAAACAAAACGACGTCGTTTAGATAATTGGTTAAAAAAATAAAAAAAGAGGCGGAACCGGATTTTTCCTCCGAACAGGCGGAAAACTCCGGTTCCACCAGACTCCAAAATAAACCTCCGGCTTCGGTTCCTGTAACAGCCGGATCTCCTCTTCCCGGAACCGGAGCCGGAGCTCCGTCGGACGCCGGATCGAAATTACACCCCTAGTCACACAAGGTGGCAGCACCAAAGGTGTTGTGCAGGTGTAATCACCATTTTTGTTTTTTCTTCTTAATTGCTTACATTTCGTTTATACTTAGGGAATATAAATCAGAATTTTATATACTATTGGTCAAACGATTAATAAAATAGCTGACAGAAGATTTGTTTGCATTGTAAAATTTTACCTCTCCTAAAAATTTAACACAATAAAATATTACAATATAATCTCTATCTCCTCAGTCAAATCATTACTTTTCATTACAAAAAATATAAAAAATTACCTATCTCTTTACTTTTTCACTAAACTCAATACCTAAAATTTTAACAACACTAAAAGTTTACAAAACAAACACACCCTTAATGTCGAAAGCACCGAACTCGGGTCTTAGATATCGAGTTACAAACTTTGGTATTGCAAACTTTAAGACGCAAAAGACAAATAACATGGGTCATGTTCGTTTCCTACAATTTTTCACGATTCAAATACATTTTATAAAACTATCACCGAACATATTCAGAATTCAAACACAAACACCAATACATTTTACACAATTTTCAATAATTTTTTTACTTTTTTATTCAACATAAATTTTCTCTCTATACTTTTTCACATAATTTCAATATTTTTTATTAAACAATTACATGAAATCATTTCTCTCTTCACTTTACACAAACAACAATAAAATACTATTCAAAATAAATATTTACAACTTCTCTAAAATCCAACATTTTTACTAAAACCCAAGATATCCATGTTTTAAAATTCTTAATTCACATATATTGGACATCAATTCCAACCTGCTTGTCTTTGATAGCAATCTTAGGGTGCGTTTGTGTACCAAAATTTTATCCCCTCTTAAATTTTAACACAATTAAATATTACAATATAATCTCTCTCTTCCCATCAAATCATTACTATTTACTACAAAAAAATATAAAAAATTATCTCTCTCTTTACTTTTTCACTAAACTCAATACCTAAAATTTTAACAACACTAAAATTTTACAACACAAACACAACCTTACTTGGGAACTTGTATGGCCTGTAGAGGTGTCGTTTTCTCCGGGCTTAAATACGAAAACATTTATTTTTCAGCAGGCAAACATTAGAAACAACAACGTTCGGACATGGAATCAGACTATTCGAATTCTTTACAATTTTCCATGTAAGCAATCGTGGAGAATCCTGTGGATCTCTTTTAACTTCAAGGCCACGCTGTGTCAGTCATTTTTACCTACAAAGGCTAAATATATACCTAAGCTGAATTTATTGTAGTAGGTGAAACGAAACCCTGTTGAGCCCCCCCCCCCCCCCCCCCCCCCCAACAGTATTTCCGTGTTTGTCTGTGGGGCCTCTTAAACAATAACATAACCAGAAGATAAGGATGAGAACTTTGACAAATATTTAGTCTTCTTTAGATAAGGATATTCACTTGACCAAGAAAAAAAAGAACGATGTTCTTTTGATAAATATGTCTTTGGTCGATTTCCTTGTTTGTAATTATCATGGGACCTCACAAGAATTTAGGAAAGAAGAAGTACAGGCATTCAACTGTTACCTGGAATGCTTGCATGACGGAAAGATCAATGATAGAGGGGTTATTGGCCTGTACTCCGGCGATGGATTCGAACAGCCCAAGATTCTGAAAGGACTGTCTTACTGTGAGAGAAGCCAGTGAGTCATCGGTGGCGAAGAACGTTGGCCAAGTGAGCCTAACACAATTGAACCCCATGGACTTGATCTTCTTGGATATTGTGTCCATGGGCTGCTTGCTAAGACCCTCAGGCACCAATGGTTCCAGATGCGCCACCCAGTTCACGCAAGCCAACTTCACGCGTTGCCCGCCTTCGTCGATGATCCACCGTGAGTTGGTATAAAGCGGTAAAGCCATGACAGGCTTGTTTTGGAGTATGATGCCGGGGAAGACGATGATTTGAATACACAGCACAGAAAGGAAAGAGAAGAAAGAGAGTTTCCCCATATTGAATTTCTTTGAATATGAAAGTGTTGGGAAAGGTACAGAAACGTAACTCTTATTTATATGGCGAGCATGTCCAACCACTTCTTGCTTAAATGAAACCAAAAAGAAACAAGAAATATATTTGTTTAATCCATCGATTCTCAGGTCCACCCTCTTTCTCTCGTTTCATCATTTACCTTATATATATATTCATTCACGTTATAGGAAAGCCCCATAACCTAACTTATAAAAGGTGCATCTTTCATGTTCCTATTTTTTTCTCTTCTTATATTAAAGTTTTTATTTATTAGGGGGTCAACTTTAATCATATGTCTCCCAGGCATTCTCATAGAAACATGAGGAAATTGCCTTTTTTTTTTCTTGTCAGATTATTTATTTCCTTCATTAATTAGCCGAAAAAAAGCTGCAAACATTAAATTATGATTCATCAGCCAGGTCAGGACACCAAACACTGTACCATTGAATTCTTTGCAGTACTTTGCAATCCTTTCGCCAAGAAAATTGACTTAACTTGTACCATGCACGAGTCATGATGATTCCAATTGGGCACGGGTGGTTGATGTGACCATTTTCTCTTATAGTTTAATCTCTTGTATTGAGCGTGTGAGTGAGCAATTATAGTTGGAAAACACGCCAAGAAAATTATAAATGGATAATATAAGGTGACCAAAGATGCACCCTTTGCCATTTACACCCTCTTAACTTTAGAGTGAGAAATAATGTTATCTAAAACTTGGGTTTTGTGTGGCTTTCAAGGCAATGTACAGTTCACTGTTGCGTCTTCCATTGGTCACCTCTAGGGCTGTACAACCCCGGTGTAGGTACCGGTTTTGGTCAAAATCGGCACCTACACCGGGTAGGCCGGTTTTAAAAAAATTACCACCTACACCGTTAAGGGTAAAAACCGGCCCTTAGCGGTGGCGGTTTAGCGGTGGCGGTTTCCGGTTATCCTACATTAATATTGAGCCATTTTTTTAGCATTTTACGTACTTGGCCCAATGTATTTTTTCTTTTTTCTTTTGGTCCATTAATCACATATCAATAAAATCTAAACTAATGAAATCCAAAATTCAAAATCAATAAAATTAAAGATCATCTTAAAAGATAAGATGAGAATTTAAAGTCCAAAGTAATAGAGACGTCACTGTAAATAGAAACTATTATCTTTTGAAAAATCCAGTTTAGACCCTAACAACACTTAGATGGTAGAATATGTGTTTCCCTCTAATTAACAAATCAATAACAATTTTAAAACATGTTCAAAACCTAATAGGGTTTCCCTTGGTTTCACAAGGAAAATAAAAAAATTCGGCAAATTTTAAGGCGCTCGAGCGCGGGTCAAACGCTCGTCGAGCGCTTATGTTTCTGTCTGAAATTTGCACTGAGCACTCGAGCGCTTGTCTAACGTTAGTCAAACGTGATGACTCTGTCTGAATTTTTTCAAAGGGCGCTTGAGCGTCTGTCAAACGCTGGTCAAACTTGATGACTCTATATGAATTTTTGAACTAAAATGTATTAGAAATTTGAACTAAAATGTAATTGAATGACTGATTTTGCAAGCATGATATAAATTTAATAGTGATTTGTCAATTTTAAAATTTAGACAATTTGTTAATATTTCATAAAAACTCTTAAACTAATACATTGATTTAAAATTTTTTGTGGTAGAATCTCGACCTCTTGATTTATATTATGTGATGTACTTACCATAGTTTGACATTAAACTCTTTAATTATGATTTCAATGCCTTCATATATACCCTTTTAAATACAATAAATTTGTAGTTTTTCTACCAAAATTCTAAATAACTAGTTCATTCACCTAGCAAGCTTCTTGGTAACTTGAATGTAAGCATTTGATTAGACAAAACCAACAACAAATCTCAAATATTCAAGTGAAACTAAACTATTGAGTAAACCTTGTCATGCTTCTAGAATATTATGTCTTGAGGTAAAACTAAAGTTTAAATTATTGAGTAGAAATTAAAATAAAAAAAACTAAAAAAAAATCCCGGTTTATCCTACACCGGGAAACCCGGTGCCGGTTTAAACCGGGAACCGCCGGTTTTTTCAAAAAACCAAACCTACACCGGCACCGGTTAGACCAAAAACCGGAAACCGGTGCCGGTACCGGTGCCAGTGCCGGTGCCACCGGAATTTCCCGGTGGCATTGTACAGCCCTAGTCACCTCTCTCTTCCATTTCTTTCCTTCCTGTTCTTCTCTGATTTCTTTCATGATGATCCCCTAGTTATATATTTTCACTCTTCCACCTTCTCTCTCTCATCCTTCAACTCTTTCTGTTGGGCTTCGAACTGTGTTACGGTATGTAAGCCCAAGTCCAGGAATTGAGAGGGTACTATTGAAAAATGAAGGTCGGTCGGGATCGTGAGGACCAAGCCCGGCCCTGCTCATGCCTACGTGAGCTTTATCTGGGTGCATATTCATTCCCTGGTCCAACCCAATCTCCAACTCCATGCCAAGTGGGCCTCCAGCCGACGACCTTTTGAATCTTGCTTGTTGGGCCGCTTGTAGAATTATCTCCTTCGAAAACTAGAGAAAAAGAGAAAAAGACGCGTTTTGCGTTTCGCTTTTTTGGGGGTTTTTTTTTTTGTGGGGGGAGGGGTTGTTTAAAGAGAACTCCCAAAAAAAAATGCCAATTTCAATCCAACGGCTCCCTCCCTTGAAAAACCCCCTAAATCCGGGCACCAGAGGTAAACCTTGATAAAAAGACTGAAGGCCTTAATCATTAGCAAGTAGATCCATATAGCTCCGTGAAATCTTCCATTTCCGAAGCCCTGACAGCGAAGCCGTGCTTTGAGTTTGAAGACAATGTAAGCTAAGCTCAGCTTTCTTCTCTTTCGCTCTGTTTGGTTCTAACAAAACAGAAACTTGAATCGTAATACTCTTGTGTACAATCTGAGAACATAAACAAGTCCGATTCGATTTGAGTTTTCCATTTTGGTAATTCGCAACTTTCACTTCTAGGAATAGAAGAGCAATGGAAAGCATGAAACTTTACTCTTCTCCATTTCCTGTTCTTTGTTCCTATGTGTTCTCATAATTGATGGTGTTTTGTGTTTTTCAAGGGGAGCTGTGAGGCTGGAGCTTCGTTGTCCCCAAAGAGTCGATGGAATCAACGTTGATCCGGAGCCTGATTGGACGTTTAATGTTCTATTATCGGAGCTTAATTCGTTAGAAATGAGGCTCAATACCACTGCAAAAGTTCCAGGGCGTTTTACCAAAGCAGGACCGCGGTATCAATATTTTCGTATATGCCATATAATCAGTGCTCTCAACTGGGTAGTTTGAATTTTCTGATATGACATGTATTCCGACTGTTTTGCTAATCTTAGCTTTTTGCCATCTTCATCTCTGCTTAGAGATTTTTTGAACGACAGGATTGATGATAAGCGTCCCAGGCCTTTTGTAATGCGGGTGTTTGAGGATGAGATGGACGAAACTGGAAGCGAGGGTGAGGAGGATCTACCCTTAGTGGCTGCAAAACGCTTCAATTGTGATGAACATTATTTGAGGTGTGAGTTTGACTTCCGTTTCCAGTGGGCAACTTTATTTAACAACGGATTGTTTTGGTGGGACTTTGTTTGGTGATCTTGTCTCTAATTGCCCATGTCTTAGGATTCCAATGTAGGAAATTAAATGTTTTGCTATAAATATTGAATGATGGTGTTTTATTTTTTTATTTTTTGTAATAGTGATGATTCTGATGATGAGTTGGCTCTTGAATTGCAATCCTGCTTGATGGATGAAGTGGGATTAGTGGAAGGCGCTTTGTGTGAGCTAACCCATGAACATCAACTCGAGGTCAAGGTATGTAGCTCTGTAGATCTTCATTTTAGCTTTTCCAATTGTTATAGCCTTGAAGTATTCACGCATTAGTATATTGGGAAATAGACAGTGGACATTTATCTAGATAAATAACTTTAATAAAATGATCCTTCGATCTCTACATATATAGTTACTTGTAAAATCTACTACTGCTACTGCACCTGCTGGTCATAATAATACTACCAATTACAGCGGCGAGGGATGTGGTATTTTGCTTTTATTAAGGTGTTCTTTTTGTTATAGAATTCTCTGTTAAACCTGGTGTAAAGAAATGTATAGGTTTATCTAATGTTCTTTACTTTTATTTTTGACTTTTGAATTGTTACAGATAGAGAGAAGCTCATGCTTTGATTTCTGTCTCTTTATATTAAACTTTTCTGCTTTGTGCATAAAAGTCGTATCTGGATTGACTGACAGGAGGAGATTAGGAGCAAACTTTCTGCATTAGAAAAAGCTTTGATGGGTGAAATTGAAAAGTCTGCTTCTGCACTCACTCGAGTTGAGAAATATAGAGAAGCAAGATGGGAAATGAATAGGAAATTTGATACTCAATACCAACGCAAGATGTAAGATTATTTGCTATTTCTTACTATGGTGTTCTTTCTTCTAAGAGATAGCTGAATTTTCAGGATATCCTAGTTTTTGTAATCATTTTAATGCTAGATCCCTATTGTTACTTTGTAGACCCATTTAATGAAAGCAGGGCTAATCTAATCTTTTAGTTGCTGATGTTATTTGGGTTGTAAATGTGGGTCAAATCCATTAAATATCCCAGAAACAAACGTTGATGTTTTCTCTAATCATTGTAGCGCAGAGGCACTTGATAATCATTTGACTGCTGTCCAACGGGACCTTGAACTGAGATCACAAATAGAAGAAAGGAAAATAAGAAGTGATGCAGCTTATGAAGAGGCCAAAAGAAAGGAAAAGGCTCTCCAAGAAGAAAAAATACGCCAAGAAAAAGCTAAAGCAGAATTTGAGGTTTGTTGACTTGACCTTTGAGTTTTTTTAATGTTGTTCTGGTACATTTTTTGAGAATAATAGTTGTAAAGTGTAAACCTCCTTTTTTCAAGTTACTCTATTACATATAATTTCATATGCATGGCAGAGTTTATCGTATCAGTTGTGGGATTATGAGCTAAGTGGAACTCCATGGCCTTTCAAAGTCCTCTTTTTTTTCATCTTTTTTGGTTTGTTTTGGTTTTTTTTGGGGGGGGGGGGAGTTGCTTCCATTATTGCACTTATGCTAGCAATATCCCTCTTTACTTATATTTCCAAACCATCAGGCCTAATGTACATCCCTTTCTAGTTTTTTGTTTCATGGCAACATTGTTTCAGAGTCCTATATTTCTGCCAAACAGAATCCCTCTCACTTTTGCTTGCGTGTCCCTTAATAGGCATCCATTACTTCATCAGATGCCTTCAACTGGTTTTATGGAAATTTTGGGAATGCTGTAAAACTTGAGGTGGATTAGAGTTTTATTGGATTTTGAGAGAAAGTAGTGAAAAAATAGAATTTTTTGGGAGTTGGTGAAAAAGTGGAGAGAGAGGATTTGAGTGAATTTTTTTTATATTTATTGTAGTGGAAAAAGATGATTTGATGGGGGGAGAGATTATTTTATAGTTATTTTATTATTACCTTTTTACCAAAATTTTGAGTAAGTTATGTTTGCAAACCAAAATTTTGGTTGGCAAACATGACCAAATGTGCTTCTGATTTACATGCTAGCATTTCAGGAGATACTATCGTACTTATAATTCATAAAAGTATTGTTGGCTTGCAGGCCAGACTTAGAGCTGAGGAAGCAAAAAGAGCTGCTTTGGAAGTTGAGAGAAGAGAGGCAAAAGAAGCTGCAGAAAGGGTAGCTATCGAAACCTCAACAAGAGTTACTGCTGGAGTGGCAAAAGAATCAGCTGCCGGACGCCAAATGGATGCCATTTCAGTAACTTCAAATGAAACTAAAGGATTTCCATCTGATGCAAAAAAACATCCACAATCAGAGAGTATTCTTCTTCTTCTTTTGTCCCTTTACTGTTCTTGATGGATTGACATGACAGGCTTCATGCTTGTTGCTTATGGAGTTTTTTCATTCACGATTGTTGCTCTCATGTGAGGTCTGATGTCAACTGTAACTTCTCACCCTGCTTTAATGAGAGCAATCTTTCCAGTCAGAGTTTCCCCAGCTGAGCTTCTAAGGTTTTTATCTGCAATGTGATGACAGGTAATGTACTCAGGGCTGCAGAAAGTGCTCTAAGTTTAGAGCAGGGAAGACTACAGAAGTTTAAGGAGATAGAGGAAATAAACCAGGCATTGAGGTTGTCTAACAATAAGGTATTGGTAGCTCTAGAGATTAAGTTTTGAGGTTTTGGAGTATCTATTTCATTTATATAGCTATGCTGGAAAAAGGGACAATGTTATTAGTCACTCCTGGATACTGTTGTCCGTAGATTAGACTTTCCATTATGTGTGCATTATTTGTTGGATCTATGCATGTGATATAGTGGATCTAATGCCCACTCGTTTGCTTTTCAATTTACTGACTTGCTTCCTTCATGTCATTGGGTGGCATGATCTCATGTTTTATTAGGATTTCAGCAGCTATGAACGACATATTGCTAGGTTGATAAGACAAATAAGCGGGACAAAAGACATTGTCAGGTGAGGTGAATTTCAGTTTTGTTCATCTACCCAAAGCTTCCATGGTCATAGACTCTTTTGGTTGCCTATATGACCCATAGTAGTGTACCTTAAATTGTTGTTATTGGTGTTATTTCTAATATGTAAGTTACATGCCTATCTAGTGGGTCTAGAATGCCCCATGTCCCCTGTCACCCATTTTTAGGGAGAGGAAGTGTCATTTCAGCTAGAATCCTTGGTTTCTATAACTATACTGTTATCATAATGAGTATGCCAATGGCATCAATTTTTTCTGCCCTTCACATCGATTAAGCACAACTTCTCTTGTGAACTGCCTGACAGTGATATGAAGGATTTCATTTTTGCTTACCTTGGAGTGGACTTTTGACTAGCAATGTGAGCCAGACTGCCCAGTTGGACCAGTAAATTAAGTGCCAGCCCCATGGCCATTTTGGCTTCTTTTTTTTTTTACTAAGCCATTGAAGGCACTGAACTAATAAAGTGACTTCACTTCTGATCAAAATGGGTTGCTTCATAATTACCACTCATTCATGAAGGCGTACTTGCCGCTTCAGCCTCTAACAGGCATTCCTATTTTCGAGAGGACTTTTGACTGGTTGCGTGATGTATGTATGAACTAACTGCTAAGACATGTTGTGGATTTTGGAATGGATACCTGATAGCCCTGTAGTTGGATATGGTTATCCAATCTATCAGCTTAAGCTTGTGGAGCTGTGCACAAGATGCCTTTTCTTCTATGGCTGAGCAAAGCTCATTGTTAAAGAACTCAAATTCTGGTTTCTTTCAGTCTTCATTTTGGCTGGAATTCTTTCCAATACTGTAATTAATATTTTAGCTTTTTTTTTTCATTTTTTACAAATTTACAATGTGCAGGGAAAAGTCACATGAAATTGTTAAGATTTTCAATGATCCTCTTTGCCCGCAATCCATAAGTATTGCAGCATTTGTGAAGAAGGTAATTCAAGTATTCACGGAGATGCACTTTTTTTTTACCTTGATTCATTTTTGTATGTTGGTTCATTCTGAGGATGGGGAGGAAAGAAGGAAAATTCTGGATCATGCTTATTGAACGCTCTTCTAGTTGAAGAATATATATTTTAAATTAGAGCATAGAGCTGGCATTGAAGTACCGCATATAGAGTTAGGTTTACGTGGTGTGTAAGCATACATTCATATTAAATAAATGGTGAATGTATAACTTTGAGATTAGGTTCACCAATTGAAGTGTAAGAGTCAGACGGAGAATCAAAACCAAACATGCTTTAGTTTACTAATAAAAGAAAATGATAGGTTGTATGGGTCTACACAAACTGCAATAGCTACTGCCCCATATGTTAAAAAATACAGCCGAAACAATATGACATTCTCCGATGATAGAATTTCATTATTCACTTCCTCGTATTCTAAGAATTCAGTTCAAGGCAATCTTGAGAAGCTCTTCAGCTCCTAATTTTTGAGTTCGAACAGAAATTTCGCTTTTGAAGGATATTACGGGTAATTTTTTTTTTATGATACTGTAAGCAGTAAAATTGAAGGTAAGGCATTATTTCCAATTTTTTACAGGTTGTCACCCGTTGCGAAAGTCCTGATACTGATGCTTTTGCATGTGGCCATGTCCTAGTCCTTGTTATTTCACAGGTAAAACATTTCTAATTCATTGGTATGTGTTGGGTGCTTCTGTGTTTTATTTTCTTCTACACGTTAGGATGCAACTCTAGGTTCAAGCAATCAAAGTGTCATTGTGGAACTTCTAAATATTGCGACATTAAGAACTACGTTGACTTGTTTTGTAGAGACAAAAGTCCTGCTTCTCAAGACGAGTATGTTAGGTTCATGCAGATAGTTGTGGGTAATTGGTCATGGTTAGGGTATGTTGTTGACATTTCGGGGATATCTTAGTGAAACAACGTTTAGAGGTGTTTCATGGAAGGTGTCAAGGTTTCAAAGTTCATGAATTTGATTCAAATAAATGAGAGTAGTCATCAGGATCTAGCTCTTCTTGATGAAGGTAGAGAGCTATCTCTATATAATTGCTCCATTGCTTGGGTTAAGCCCTCAATTTGAAGGTCTTGACCAGGTGATGAGTCAGTTTGGAAGAGCTAACCAGAGCTGCAGTTATTGGATATATCATATTTATTTGCTTACATTCGGATCATTTTGTGAATCAGGTTCCACTTGCAATGGATCTCCTTTTAGCTGAGTTCCACAGAGCCTGCATTTACAC
This sequence comes from Myrica gale, assembly GCA_963930655.1. NCBI lineage: Eukaryota > Viridiplantae > Streptophyta > Magnoliopsida > Fagales > Myricaceae > Myrica > Myrica gale. The sequence continues at coordinate 4,726,329 of OZ005606.1, read as the reverse complement.
GGTTCCAAAACACATAGTCTACTCAGAGGTGATGTTTATACATTTGGAGAATCCATTCGTTAATATTGTGTGTGACTTTGACCATGTTTTAAGGACCATTTGTCATGTCATGTTAAAAGTGGATTCAAGATATATTAGATGTAGTGTAAATTACTGACAAAAAATGGACACTGAGACAAAAGAAAAGATATGCGTCATAATTTATGCCTTTTTGCATTTGTGATTGACCTATGAATGGTAGTTGTTGAGTGCAGAAGGGAAGCAAACGGATGGGGATATTTGGGGACCAAGCTCCTTTACTTTATAAAACAAAAAAGAGGACCAAAATATGAGTTTTTTCCCAAGTTATGTTTGTTAAATCCTTGTACACGTATATTGTGGATGTAGCATGTTAGGACACATGCTGGTCTCACAGAAGCCAATATATGACAACAACATAAATCAATAATTAAAATAAAATAGGAAATATTATGGTCCTAACATGCTTTTCATGTGTGGTTATACATTCTGATCTTTCAAAACTAGCATGTGGCCTGACATACCATGTCAGCTTTTATAAGGCCACGTAGAAAAGAAAAGAAAAACTGTCACATCAACAATTGTCTATCACGTAGTAACATGAAGGTTGGTGAAGAGTACCATTGATGCATATTTCCATACTTTTAAGGATTAAACTGAAGCAATTCGAATACAGAAATTACATAATATATGTTCTAACATGTTCCAACCTTTAATTTATTTTAAGGAAGACCAGTATCTGCTAGACATTAAGTATGATTTCTGTGCTTTTTTTCCCATTTATTACTTTAAAAACTGTAAAGTCTTTCAGATTCGAATGGCAGTGTTGAACAGTCAATGTGACTTTATGGATTGTTGATCTAGTTAAAAATTTCAACTGATGTCAAGGTCCTGCTTTAGACGACAAGATGAAGCATGTGTGACTAATTGAAAAATTAGGTGAAGTACACAAGAGACGACGCAAGAGTGATCACGTTGTGTGTTGAGCACCAATAGTCAATGTTTGTGTAGTTATTTGAACATGAAGATAATATTATGTAGATTACTTTGTTTCTTCTCGTGTTCTTTTTCTTCAAACCTTTCGACTTCCAATGGGAGTGGGAGATTGCAAGTTTTGAGCTGATAAAATACAAGTGCCAAAGTGGAGAGTTCAAATTTTGTGCCCTAATCCCTTTCTTAACTGCTGTTATTGTTTTGGATTCTGCTGCTATTATATGCTATTTTAATCGTTTTTCCTACTTCAGTCAGCATTTGAATCTAAGGAGGCTTATTACAAGGCGATTGGATTCCGAGAAACAGACGGGAAGATTGAGAGCATTGAGGACTATTTGAGACGGTTAGAGTCCTACTTAAAACTGTATGGGGCTCTGATTCAGGTCTGTACCTATGATCTTATGCTTTTGAGTTTTGGGGTGTGGAAATCTTTGTTTCTAGTAATGGGCAATTCATGAAAAGCAGCTTTGTTGGTACGTATTACTGTCAAAAGCAGCTTAACAAGAAAGATTATTTTGGCAGACACAAGTGGAGGGTGTCCGAAACATACATGGCCTGGAACAAGGTTGGGCATGGATTGCAAGGTTCTTAAACACTATGCCTGCCAATAGATATACTGCGGTTGCGCTAAATGCATTTCTCCAAGTAGGTCATTATACAAATCCAATGCACTTGTACAAATATCTGAAAGCACTTCAAGTGAACCAATTTTATGTTTCCGCAGATGGCTGGGTTTGCTCTTTTCAGGAAATACAAATCTCAGTTCATGAAGGTGCTGAGCATCATCTCTGACAACTTTCTGGAGGCACTCAAAGCACGTGACGAGCCTGGTTTAAGAGCGATCATTGTTGAGATTCAATCTTACATGGAAGACAAGAAGTTCCTTAAGGAACCGGACGGAAGAGGCCTACAGGGTACCTTGCTATCAAGTGTCATGGTGCCGGAACCAGATTACCAACAATCATATCACCGGCCAGCAAATAGATATTTCTACTAGTGATTAAACATTCTACTGTCCAATGACAACGCTTGTATTGTTATTCAGCAATCATTTTGGGAAGCTATTTGTTTCCCTTCCCAAGTCACACGAGGAGTTGGTCCAAATTTTATGCTAGTCTGTTGGAGATCGTGTTGCATGTGGGGAAGAAAACATAAATATATATATCCACGCATTGGGAAGCTGTTGGGGTCCAACACAACCTTTGCGTTCTGTTGTAGAGACGACACTGTCATTTGAAGGATTTTTATTCCTCACTGTAAAAGTTTGTATCCTCCGTAGACTTCCTCTAATTACAAGTCGACAAAAGGGAACAAATAGCTGATGCAAAGCACCCATCAAAGTTCCAGAGCTACAAATCAACCTCCTCCTGTTCTACAGGCTTATTTCGCAACACTTCTCAATAGCCTGGTAGTTATGTCATCAATGGTCACTATTGTACGGCAACCACCCGTAATTTAAAAGCCAGAGTTGTTTAAGTTGTCGACCACTGTAAAAAACCACACACTTTCATATAATCGCATATACTTACATTCATGTACATAAAAAAAAACCCCGCATGGTAGCCAAGTGGTATGGATGTTTGAAATAAGGTAATTAAGAGAGGGTGTGGGGAGGGGGAAGATCCTAGGATCGAACCTTCCCGCTTCCATTATCACTCGCATGTTGGTAGGGCTGTGGTCACGGTCCTCCCTTCCCGGGACAGGTAGTTATGGCTCAATCCGAACATTCTGCAGCGAGTGAGAGTTTCTATGGTCGCGCACAGAGGGAGTTGACTACACTGGTCACCCCCTTCCACTCTTTTTACTTAGAAAAAAAAATGTACATAAAAAAATAAATCAAATCGTGTAGCAGAGTCCTGCTATCCCGTTGGAATTTTAGTCGTGTTCCTCACAAGAATACACAAGACTAAAACATATGAAACAAAGATTTGAAGGGTGGGAAGGAACGTGGATCAAAATGAGGATGGACTAGAGCAGCTATCTATCAACGACTTTGACGAGGGCAATTCAAATCCTGATTGGTATCAGTACTTAACAAAGCAGCTTTAGAAAAACCATCAAGTGTAAATCAGAAGGCTCAATGGGAAGAGAGACTCCAGTGGAAAGTGTTTCATGTAACCTTCAACAAATTGATAGTGTTCCTCATCAAGACCGCAATCCGACTTGTCTTGATCTCCACCAATTATATAATACGTTTGCATCAGCTTTGTGTCTTACTTACATCCACCAAGATACAGAGGATCCCTGCACATCCCAAAACCTCCCGTTCTTTACAATAGCTCATCTCAAAACATTTGAATCTTTCAAAACGGGAAAACGGTGAGGGGAGAAAGCAAAACATGATAAAGATGCTCTTCAACAGCTCACCTTTGCTGCCCCTTGAGCACAATTTTTGCCCCTAGATCATGAAGACTTATGCAGCGTCCGCCAAAATGCATCAGAGATGCACTACTGAGGATATCAGTAGAGCCTTATTCTAGTCTCAATTGCACGCCGGCAAATTGGACACACTTCAAGGTCTTCTCCACAATCGCAACAAGTCTGCCAAGGAAAAGAGGAACTTTTAAAAGGGGAAATCTTCTATGGTGAAAATCTAGTTCTGGAATTTTGACATCAAGGTCATAATAAAACAGCATACATGTACAGCGTAGTTTACCTGATGCCCACAACCAAAGGCCATGTCCTTTCGATTAGTCAGACAAATGGGGCAAACCTGTACAAGTTCACCATAAACAGATTAATACTCCACCTGTTGCAGTGATAATGAAATTAGGACAAACAGTCTTCCGTTTTGTAGCACAGTCAAAATACCTGGTTATCATAGAGAGAGCTTGGGGATGGAGCTGTATCATATCCTGGGTCGACTGCTGCATCGTATCCTGTGCCGACTATTGCATCATATCCAGTATAAGGAGGATCATATCCACTAGAAGGGGGTGAGCGCTGCTGAAAACTGCTTGGACGCTGGAAACTGCTTGATTGCTGAGGTTTCACGCCACTAGAACCAGCACCATAAAGAGGAGGGGGAAGAGGAACCCTGTCTGGAGCATTTCCCCTCTGTCCACTGCTTTAACAATGAAGAATTAAAAAAGGAATTAATTTCTACACCCAAAGGTAAAACTGCACCTGCAAAAACTCGAATCTTACAAAAGACTCATTACCCTAATATTCCAAGCTCGATAGTTGCTTTATACTGAGAGGGTATCTCCATTAAGGCTGCAAGCGCAAATTCAGTCTCTTTTCTAGATGGATGGACAGTCTTAGACATGATTTCTGTGAAATTGACAAACTGGAAAAACAAAGAAAAGCAGTCCTTCACGATTTAGTACATTTTCAGCTATTTGTGATCAAAATATTTTGGTAACAAAATGAGAAAGTACCTGGAAATTATCAAAGGCTCGAGCAGGGATGTTATCATCAAATTCCTTCATCACGTCCCAAGGCCCATCTCCGACCCCCACCAGAATTATTGACAAAGGGTACTCACTGGAATTATATTATCATGTGAGAAAATACAGGTTGGCAACAAATGGTAACGAGTGTCAAAATATTCACCTTGCTTTTACAATTGCATCAATCGTCTTTTGTTCTTGTGGGCTGAGTTGGCCGTGCTGAGTGTCCACGCTTCTTGTTACCTAATGAAACAGGCAGTTATGTGGGGCATGATTCGCAATGTAGATAGTAACAGATCAACTGCTTAGCTTTACCAAAACAAGACGCATGTTTTTGCTTGGGAGGACAGATATAGGGAATTTGGAATCAACCTCAAAGCACTTTACAAATTATTGATTAAAAACCTTGCAATTTCATGCAAAACCTGAACCGCTTGGAAAGTTTAGACAATCTCAGATCACAAAACTCTGAAACAGTGGTGAATTACCTGCCCATCAGCAATTATCACCAAAACATGGTACTGACCACCACTTTGCTCGACAATAGTAATGGCCATCTCAATGATAGGTGCAAAAGATGTCGGTCCTGCCATAACATGGGGAAAAAAAGGTGGGTTAAGAACAAGTTGGTTGACTTTCTAGAATGCTGTATAGAATACATAGGTCTCAGATGAATAGATGCAGCACCAGCAAGTCTAAGGCGAGGGACAATTTCTCGGTATCGTGTCAGCACTTCCTCGAATCCATTACAATATCTCTCCTCAGGATAGAAGCTGAAGACATTTTGATCATGTGTTGATGCTACAAAAACATGTAAACTATCATCTTCATATCCAAATATTAAACCAGGATAAACAAAATACTAAAGATCAAGATCAATATGAAATTACCGTCTCCAAATCCAAAACAGGGAATTAAGTTATCCTCGTCGAAAGTAGATAAAGTCTTTCCGATAATTGATATTGCTTGTTCATAGGGATTTTGACCATTTCCAATGCTATGCAAGCTTCGTCGGTTGAATGACTTCGCACCTAGTTAATAGAGAAAGTAAGCACATTGAATCCAATATAAACAAGAAGGAGCATCAAGATGAGCATGAACCTGTCCACTCATTGCTCTTTGTGAAATCAACGCCAACAATTAGATTTGAAGACTCTAGGCCAGCATGTGCAAGAGCAGCAGTAACCTGTGGTCAATCACTCTCATTATTCACCAAAAGATGAAACTTATAATTTCGTGAAGCTCTTAACCATCAAAAGAGTTCTTTTTTTTTGAAGTAGGCATAGGCAAATATCAATGAGGCAATGGGTGCTTGAGACCACCAAAAACAAGCAAGAATGAAAGAAATAACAAAAGAATGTGCAAAGAAAGACACTAACTACACTGCCCAGATTCATAAAGATGATAGAAATGATAGATAGTTTGGCAATCATATCACAACTAATACGTGTATGCAGAACTTGATGGAAAGACAGTCACATCTAGTTCCAAAAGAAGTTGAAATTGCCTTGAAATCTCCTACCACCTAAGTAACTGATTGAGACTAACTGCAGGTTGAAATTGCCAGCTGCTGACGAAGAAGAAATAAATGAGTGGTTCAAAAGACATTGGCCAAAATCCAACTTGCCAGCTGAATGAGAAATCAAAACTCTAGACGCCAAGACTCAACTTCAACAACTCCGTAAATTCAAAAGCAGTAGCCGAGAATCTCATGCAGCTCGAGGCTCACCATTGCTAAAATGACACCAGAGTTCAGGTACTTCTCATAGCTTCACATTCGCACACAACTCGCACAAACAGCCAACTACCGATTATACAGTCTAAACTAACCCTATCTTCTTCGTCCTTTTTTTCTGCATGGCTTGGATGTATGACGTCATGTCGGAAATACAAAATAAGCCAAGAGAGGCATTAATGTTTTGATATCTTTAAACATGTAGGTATTCGATAAAATCTCAGATGGATGCCAAACAAAGGATGTCATTTTTTTTTTATAAGTAAGCAATATTATTAACGAAAACCAAACAAAGGATGTCATAAGACCTCAAAGATATCAAAGTCAATGTTTAATGCTTTTCTCAAGAAAGAAAAAGTTGAACACATAAACCTGACAACAAGTGCATTTACATGTTCTTTTCCGTATTACCTTTGCAGACATGGATATCTCGTACACTTGATCTTGGACATAGACAGCCTCTTACTATGGTGATATCAGATCTCTAAATCTGTTTGAATACCCTAACATTGACAAGTTGAGCTGCCACAAGGCATTACCCGTCACCTCTATTTTAGCCGCAAAATGTATGAACACGCTTAAAGGTACGGATTTTAAAGTCAAGCATCCAGATTATGCAGGATAATACATACATTTTCCCGGAACTTCTTCTACTATCTTTTCTTATCGTTGTCTGTTTATGTTTTAAGATTTGTCAAGCCAAATGCATAGCCAACTGTATTACTCCCCAAGACCCTTAGGCCTTATCCCAAAAGTACCAAAGAATACAAATGAACTAGCCTTAAAAAATAAGAAATCACACGCTGCATATTGTCTAACCTCGTCCAGGGATCGATAGTTATCAGCAATCCTCGAGTATCTCCTATCCAATTTTTTCTGCGGCCGGGGTGCCTCCGACCCGTAATTAAAAGATGGTTGCGACCCATAATTGAAAGAAGTAGAGGGCGGTGGCGCATATGGATGCTGAGGCGTGTAATACGGGTTCTGCTCAGGGTACGAAGATTGTGCATAGCCATACTGATTCTGCGACGAAGAAGCGCTAGACCCATATGACGGATATTCTCTCCGTCCCGACCCCTTCGATCCTTTTCCACCCATCACCAATAAAACTCAAATCTCTTCCAAATAACACTGAGGCAACGAAATCACTCCCTAATCTCCGATAATATTCACCTGCAAAACGTATCGAACACCTTGAGGGCGCTCACGGGATATTCACCAGATAAAAAGAATAAAGGGTGAAGCCTAACCAAAATACGTGACAACCGCTAATAACCAAACTCGGTATATATATATAATGCAATTAGATTAAAAGAAAGAAAATTCTATCCAATATGAAAACAAAGACCAAGACTTAAAAAGAAATCAGGCGGCTAGAGACGACCGAGTGCATGAACGCCGACCACTGAAATCCGTTTTGAAAAACACGTGAAGTTTCTGTAAATTCTCCGTAACTTACAACGAAACACTTCGAGAACCTCCAGAAGACGACGAATTGCAAATTGATCTCACAAATGAACAACTCATCGCCATCAATATAATAATCAAGTAATGTACGAATCGCATACGCAACCTCACGAGCAAGTAAACGAAACAATGTTTGACCAAACAATTGGATCATGGAAAACAAACAAAGTAAACCAAACAACTATTCAGCAAAAAGTAAACCAAACAACTGCCTAGAAAATTCGGGAAAAAAAAACAAACAACTAGGGAAGGCCAAAACCGGAATGCGGTCCGGACCGTATTCCGGTCCTAGTATATTAAAGGATCGGACCGGACCACTTCCGGTCCGGTTTTAAAAAATGCGGTCCAGTCCTGACCACTTAAGTGGTCTGGATCGGTTTTATTTTTTTTTCAATTTTTTTATTTTTTTAAAAAAAATTTAGATTAATTTCAAAGGGGGAATTGCATATAAAAATGTTAATTTTTAGTTTAGATTAAAATTAAACGTTTTAAGTTTATAATTTGTATTAAAAATTATATATAAAAAAAATATTTTTTATTTTTTTAATAAATGCGGTCCGGACCGGACCGCATTTTAAGAACTAGGATCGGACCGGACAACAAATTCGGTCCAATTTTCCGGTCCGCGGTCCAGTTGTGTTCACCCATACAGTCAATCACTACGCATACTCTTTTATGGACGTTCCAATTCAATGAACTTCTAATAAATAAATTGTACTTCACGAACCCTATTGATTTAGCAAAAGGCCTTCGATCTGGATCCGGGACTGTTTTAAACATTAGTCACGGTTATCATGACATTAACAATGACTTAATCTCAGGCATTGACCCTAAACACAGGGTTGTTACCATTACCTTCGTTCGTAAGTAATCTTTTCTTAAGAAACAAGCGTTTTTTTGTACTGATAATGGCAACAATCACCAAATGAGCCAATAATCAGCAAGCTCAAAAAAACCCTGCGTACGAACTTGCAAAAACGAGAACTAAAAGAGGTAACACTGGAGAATGATTCCCGGATGCCTAAGTGAGAGAGATAAGGTCTTAAGAGAGCTCAATGAATGTTTCTTATGAAGAGTAAAAAATAAAGGGTAAACTCATAGTTAGTCCCCTATGTTTGGGCAAAAATTATAGTTAGCCCCATATTTTTGAATCCAACAATTTGATACCCATAACTTTCAAAACCTATCAATCTTCGCCCCCCGTCTAAATTAGACGTTAAATCCGACCGAAAAACATGAAAAATGACAAAAATGCCCCTCCAAAATAAAATTACTAAAAAAATATAAAAAAAATTCATTAAAAATAAAAAATGATATTTTTTTCAAAAATTAATATTTTTTAAATAAAACTATATTGAAACTCTATTTCAATAATATATTTATTTTAATTTATTTCTTAAATTTAAATTTTATTTTATTCTAAATTTTAGTTTTGGAGGGGCATTTCGGTCATTTTGCATGAATTTTCGTCGGACTTAACACCTGATTTAGACGGGGGGCTAAATTTGATAGGTTGTGAAAGTTATGGGTATCAAATTGTTGGATTGAAAAATACGGAGATAACTTGATTTTTGCCCAAACATAAGGGGCTAATTATGAGTTTACCCCAAAAAATACCGAAGGGATTAACTTTTTCTTATATGGACCTGGAGAAAGAACCGTTCGAGTAGAACTGAGGTAAGAGCAATTGAAGTAGGAGTCGACTTCTGTTCGTATTCAACGTTTTTCTAGAATTTCAATACTAATTTTTAACATTCCAATCTCAACATCATAAAAATATGTATTTCAATATTATTTAATATTACTTTTTTTACAAACATAAATACAAATCAACACATTCTACAGGCATATCAAAAAAGTTCAAACATCATCTAAAAATTCTAAAACGAACATGTCCTAAGAAAAGTTGGAGTAGGACTAGAGTTCGAGTTGTTCTGCGACTTTTCGGGAGAGGGGTAACATACTTATCACAAAATAAAAAATTACACAACTTTTAAAAAAAAATTGTGTATTTTTTGATATATTTTCTAGGATAATGATAACGTATCCTTAGATCTCGTAATATTTGTAAGGTCGTCAAGATATGAAAACTTTATCTTAAATCTTTTTATCTCTTCAAGACTTCCGTTCGGGGTGTGAACTTTGCATCCATAAACCCTTTAGAATTGGTCAACTCCATATACATTATTTTTATAATATAACAAACAATAAAATTGATAAAAAAAGGGGACCAACTTAAGATTGTTTGGTACGAAAAAATCCAATTGTTCCAAAACGATGAATTAGATATTGACAACTCTTTCCTGGAATCAATCATTTTTATTCCCGACTATATTCTTCATGACAATCTTTTGTCTCTTTGAGAATTTCTCTGTAGTTGCTTGTATTTAAAAATATTTATTTGCTCGAATTTGGTAGGCGAAGATAAACCCTTAGCTTAGAGCCCAAGGTCAAGGTTTGGTAAGGTGGGCAAGGCATACGCCACACGGTACGATTGCTAGTGTGAACGCATCCTTTTAAAAATGTTATTTGCGGAGTGAAAAAAGTTTGATGCCAACACGTCGTGTCTCATTCATTCGATTACGCGAAGCCGGATCCAATAATTTGTTGTTAGCTTGGGGGATTAAAGGTAGACAGGCCAAAAGGAATAGCAGAATGCCATCTGTCCCGAATAATTTAGAAGTTAAAGCTCGTTACGTTGACGTTCCCGGCCTGAAAACAGAACGTTCCCTTCTAGTTAAAGCTCGTTGCCTTGATTAGGACTTGACAGTTGGAAATCTGGTTCGGTTTTTGGACCGAAAATTTGATCGGACCAGATTTTTAGTTGTGTTTATATAGAGGTTCGGACCAGTCCGGTTTCATTTTTTTAAAATTTTTTTAGGTTAATTTCGAAGAGAGCAGAACATATAAAAATATATATTTTTAGTTTAGGTTAAAACTATTTTTTTTAATTTGTAATTTGTATTAAAAATATAATAAATAAATATTTTTTATTTATATTAATAAATCCGGTTCGGTCGGGCTTGTTAAAAGGCATGGACCGGATCAGATTTTAAAAAATAAGACCGAATCGAACCGCAAATCCCATCCAATTTTGCGATCCGATTAGCGGTCCGATTTTGTTCAGCCCTATCGTTGACGTTCCCAGGTCGGTCTTCCCCTACTTACGCAGCACTCCTAATGGCGTGAAAACAAAACGTTCCCTTCTAATTGGGTCAAGTCCTCAAATACACAGGGAAACAATAGCGTTAAGGCTGTAAGACTGTGTTTGTTTCCACCTAAAAAAGGGAAACAAAAAAACATTCCCTTGTAATATCTAAAAAATGTTTGTTGAGTATATCTTGTGGTCTTTGATTTATGTAAAACATATGAGTTTGTGTTCAAAATGTAGAACATTAGGAGATCACGATGTTTTGGTCAAGAAGTTTTCAAGCACAACCAACACAACCCTAAACTTCGTATAATTATCTTGGTCTATTAGAAATTTGAGATGCACTGTACTTACTATAAGGACAAACACTAAAATTCCAATCAAAGTTCGCATACTTTATTTGTTTTTACACACTTGTTTGGCTTGTACACTGGCATTGGCAACTTACTACTTGACTTGAGGGGAAAAAATTACACTTAATAATAAAATTTAATTTGACTGATGTATATCTACTTCCGTAGGCTACAATTAACACGCCATATGAGGTGAAAGCGTGTAATGTTCATATTTTACAGGTAATTTTTTTTTTTAAAAAAAGAACAAGATAACTACAATAATTTTTATTTTTTAAAATCAAAATGAAAGGTCTCCCCAAAGAAGTCGTGGCTACGTTACTATATTTTTATAACACCCTTTGAAATAGATGTTATACAAGGCACGCTGATCTTGCCCGGAATTTGCCTTCCCCACGCAAAATTATGGGCGGGGGGTTGCCTTTGAAAGAGGCAACTGTTTCAAGTTTTTTTTTAATTTTATTTCTAGGCGGTTCAAGTTGTTGCTTGGTGAATGGAACGTCATTGATTACATACATAATTTAATAAAAGAGAAGTCGTATATTCGAGTCTTTACATGCATGATGTTACGGGATGAACTATTCTTTGTCTACAGTCTATTTCTCTTCATCGACCCGTCTTGTCATTCTTAATGATTTTCCCAGCTCTCTCTCAATTCATCGAACAAATTAGGCCAAGCCCAAGCTCTTCAACGTAGCCCAATCCAATGGTATGAAAGGGCCATGTTGGGCCGATTTGGAACCTTATGGGCCTGACGGGATTTCCACATTTCTTCTTCAGGTCACTCAACCCACTTCTGTACCCAAAGAGCGGTCCTGATCAGAGTGGAGAAATAAAGATAATGGACCGGACTACCCTCATACGTCTTGCGAAGTTGCGATACTAATCATAGGCCATGGGTGATGGTTACGCATTCCTTGTTTTCCAGAATCCAAACTCAAATCCGTCTCACGGGTGTCTTCACTCTTTAGGCGAGGTGAGGAGGATTCACATAAAAAATATTTTAAGTTTTAATAATTTTTTTATGTAATTGTTGAACTTCAATTTCTGTAAAAAAAAAAAAAACTACACAAACACAAGACAACGATAGCGCCTAGCGGAATCGTCTCTTTAACTCTCCTTTTAAACTCCCAATACTTATCCGGCGTGGCACCGTTTTCAGGGACGCTAGCGTTTTGTACATCTGCGCTCTACCGAAAACGCAATATTTGAAAGTCGTTTTCTTCACGGCTTCTTGAAAATATATTGAAGAAACGAAATCACATCGGGAGACTGGTAGGTAGCCATTGTTGTGTTCTATTACGCACCGTTGCTCGGTAGTCTTCTTGAGGTACGATTTCCCTTCCCAATCCGTTTCCGGGCAATAGTCGTAACCTTATTTGGTCCACCCTTTAAGCAATTCCATTTAGAGAAATTACTTATCAAACTTCCGACTTTTCCTCGATAATTCGATTTCTGCGGGATTGCCAGCACTGGATAATTCATTATGTGAGCCTGCGCATTCTAGGGTTTAATAATTTTTATTTACATGTATAAGTATAAACATCGGCGATTCGATCGAAGTCGAAAGGGAGGGGTTTGCTTGATTGATCGGCAATAGGGGTTTGGCTGCATATATGTATAATGGCGAGTGCGGGTGACGAGGACGCCGACGCGGTGCTCAGCGACGTGGAGGGCGACGAAGCGGTCCCGATCGAGATTAAGAATCCCAGTCAGGATGATATCTCGGTCGAGAAATTTCGCGAGCTCCTCGCCGAGCTTGATCACGAGCGGCATGCTCGCGAGGCGGCGGAGAACACCATGTCGGAGATGCAGGTCTCGTTCGGCCGCATGAAGGCGCTGGCTCACGAGGCAATCAGGAAGCGTGACGAGAGCTCGAGGCAGAGGGACGAAGCTCTGCGCGAGAAAGAAGAAGCTCTGAGATTGAGTGAGAAGTTCTCAGCAGAATTGGATGAGGCTAATAGGGAGAAAGATGAGGTTTCGAAGCAGAGGGATGATATTGCAAAGCAGTTCGATGAAGCCATGAAGGATAGGGACGGGTTGAGATCGGAGATTGGGAAATCTAATCATATGCTGATGACTGGAATCGAGAAAATATCCGGGAAGGTAAGTAATATCAAGAATTTCACGGCAGGTGGGTTGCCGAATTCACAGAAGTACACGGGGTTGCCAGCTGTGGCATACGGAGTGATTAAGCGAACCAATGAGATTGTTGAAGAGCTCCTTAAGCAGATTGATGCCACGGCGCAGTCTAGGAATGAAACGAGGGAACAGATGGAGCAGAGGAATTATGAGATTGCCATTGAGGTTTCTCAGCTCGAAGCAACAATAAGCGGGTTGAGGGAAGAGGTTGCCAAGAAAACTGCTGTTGTTGAGAATTTGGAGACGACTTTAGCTGAGAAGGATGGGAAGGCATCTGACATTGAAAAAGAAATGACAGAGAGATTAAATAAGGTGGACAATGAAGCCTCAGAGCTGAGGCAGCTAGTCCATGAGTATGATGACAAGTTGAGGAGTTTAGAATCAACGATGGAATCACAGAGGCCTTTGCTGATTGAACAGTTGAATCTTGTGTCAAGAATTCACGAGCAGATTTATGATGTAATTAAGATGGTTGATGTTAATAATTTGGACCATTCAGAGTTATCGGATTCCTTGTTTCTTCCACAAGAGACGGACATGGAGGAGAATATACGTGCTGCTTTAGCTGGGATGGAGTCTATTTACGAGTTAAGCAGAGTTACTGTTGGAAAGACCAGGGATTTAGTAGAGGTGAAGAATATTGAAATAAAGAGTTTGGATGAAACAGTGGGTCGACTTGTTAAGGAGAAAGAACATATTGGATCTTTACTTAGGAGTGCTTTGTCAAATAGGATGACATCGGATCCATCTTCCAAAGCAAATTCATTGTTTCAAGTTGCAGAAAATGGTTTAAGGGAGGCTGGGATAGAATTCAAATTCAGTAAGCTTCTCGAGGATGGAAAGGTTCCAACTCCTAATGACAGAGTGAATGCACCGGAGACAGGGGGGGATGAGATATACACTTTGGTAAGTGTTTCTTACTGTTAATTCGTTGTTAAGGTTTTGTGATGCGTTTTTAACCCTAACTTGTCCTTGCTGATATATTTATCGGTTGCATAAAGGCTGGTGCTTTGGAGAAGATTGTTAAGGCATCTCAGCTTGAGATCATCGAACTGCAACATTCAGTGGACGAATTAAGGTAGCTAATAACATTTTCGACATAACTGTGCCACAGACAATGACATTTGCATATTCTGAGCAAGTTGTCAACGAGAGTCAGAATTACATTCATTTGCACTGGTGCTGACCTGGTATCCTTCTGTTTTGCATATATCTTTACTGTATGAAGGGCAGAGTCAAGTTTACTAAAAGAGCATGTAGAGGTTCAAGCCAAGGAGCTCAACCATAGAATGCATCAAATAGAGGAACTCGAAGAAAAGGAGAGAGTGGCAAATGAAAATGTAATTGATTTATGTTTTCCTGACATTTCTCTTAATAAGTTAATGTTACTTTTGCTTCAATTTGGTGTTGTATTGTATTTGGTGAAGTATATTAAGAAGTAATTTGTAACACCCATTGTTTTAATTTGGTTCTTGAAAGTTAGAACTTGCTTATGTATTTTTGTTCGGTGGCGATGGCCTATATATGCTGTAGGTTGAAGGGCTCATGACGGACATTGCTGCTGCTGAGGAAGAAATCACAAGATGGAAGGTAGCAGCAGAGCAAGAAGCTGCTGCAGGCAGAGCTATTGAACAAGAGTTTGTTGCGCAGGTATGCTTACTTATTTGGGCAGAGAATTTGTGATTCATATATTCTTATGCTCTTTGTTTAATTTGGTACTTAATGGAACTGTCAAAAAAGGAATGCATGTGGAGGGGATAAAATTGTCTGAATAAAAATAATGTAAGTTCCATTAACTTTGATAGTATTGAGCCATAGAATCTTTAAATATTTGGAACAGTTTTGTGTGGTGATATGTGGGAATACCATCTAAGAGTTTGAGCCGGATAGGCTACACCCGGTTTTTGTTTGTACAATGAAAAATATTGTAGACTCGAGAATGTCTATGTTTGTTCCCCAAAATTTTACAATTCCTAAAATTTTAACACAATAAAAAATTACAATATAAGATCTCTCTCCCCATCACATCATTACTTTTCACTATAATAAATATTAAAAATTATCTCTCTCTTCACCTTTTCACCAAATTCAATACACTGAAATTTTAACACTCAAACACAAGAAAGTTAAGACTTCTGGTATCGACTTTCAAACACTCTCGACAGATTGATTTATTTCCATGTCAGCAGGGTTCCAGATTCACTAGATGTGCTTTCGGTATGTAGGCAGCCCGATTGGTGGACATTTTGTATGTTTATTTTGTATTAGTGATTGCCCTATAAGTTACTGCAAACATACGTAAATTCCCACCCGTTTAATACATGCCCTTTTTTTCCCACTTTACATACAATAAAATGTTTAAGATGCAGTACCTTCTCACGGTTAGGTTCATCACTTGCCATTCATTCCATCTTGTTGGTACTTTTAGCATATGCTTCTATGGGCTTCCCAACCCCGCGACCCCTACCCGCAGAAAGCTATGAGTAGTCAAATCACGGTTTTGTAGAATCTTAAGGTTTAACTGTGGATGCCTGCAGTTGTCTGCACTCAAGCAGGAGCTTGAAGAGGCTAAGCAAGCCATGTTGGAGTTAGAGAAGAAGCTCATATTTAAAGAAGAAACAGCTGCAGCTGCCATGGCCGCAAGAGATGCAGCTGAGAAATCATTGAGGTTGGCAGACTCGAGGGCATCTAGGCTAAAGGATCGATTAGAGGAGCTTACCCGTCAACTTGAAGTATATGAAAACCGGGAAGACTCGCGGAGGGGCCAAAATGGGCCTAGATATGTATGCTGGCTGTGGCAATGGCTTGGGCTTGACTTTGTAGGTGTGCGCCGGTCCGAGATAGAACAACAGGGTTCCAATGAAATGGAGCTTTCTGAACCTCTCTTATGATTATTATTATTTTCCTTCTATTTCCCCCCTTTCCAAAAACGGCATTTTATAGAAATTTCATTCTTCGAGGATCTCCTCTATGTGGCGATTTTCTGATGATCGATATTTTTTGCATGCCCACAGCTTCCACTCATCCAAAGTGAATCTTTGTTTGATGATTTGGTGTTGATTGGTTTTTCGTTTTTGGTGTTTTTCCCTCACTTCAACTGTCCGCCAAAAGTTTTCCTTCCATTGGGATTTATGTTCTCTCATTCACAAAACGGAATCAAACTTACCTGGAATTCTGTCGCGCCATTGTAATTGGGAGAGCTACAGGGTAAGGTTACTAACTTTGACTTCGTCTTCTATCTAGACTTTTTTTTTCTTTATTAATCCGTCAATACTTGTAGTTTAACTTTTTTTTTTCAATTTGATATCTCAGTCTTAAGAGTTCCTGGGATTAACTACTTATCTAAAGAAGGTCATTCTGTTTAATCCACAAATTATTATTAAACATCTGGATTCGCTTTGCTCAGGTCGGTTAATAGTGATACGTTTTCAGTTAGTTGAATATATACCTACGTTTGCTATGTATGATCTGTGTCTGGATGGAAGGACATTCTTAGGATAAGTAGTTAACGCTAATTAGCCGCGATTTATTGTAAATTTAATATTTGGTATGGAGATGGCAGCATCACACTATGTATTACAGGAAAGCAAAATTGCCCTAATAGACATTCAGTGATGTCCCTTCAGCTCATGTTACCGCTAAATTTTTTTTACTGGCACAAGGCTCAGGGCTGTTTTCTTTTGGGTAAGGCTGACACCAGGTGATTCTTCCATGTTAATATCCTCCTCCTTCATCCCGGAGGGTAATTTCCAATCGAAACAATATAGAAGGTTGGCGAGTGCGAACTCCACTGTTGTCATTGCCATGTACATCCCAGGACAAATTCTTCGACCAGATCCAAAGGGCAATAACTCAAAATTTTGCCCTTTATAATCAATGGAGCTATCACTGAACCTCTCCGGGCTGAATTTTTCTGGGTTCTTCCAGTATTCAGGATCTCGTGCTATTGCCCAACTATTCACTTGGACTAACATTTTAGGGTACATGTCGTAACCGCCGATCTTAAACTCTGCCGTGGCTTCTCTTGGTAGAAGCATTGCAGCAGGAGGGTGCAGTCTAAGAGTTTCTTTGATTACCATCTTCAGGTAAAGAAGCTGTTCAATGTCGCTTTCGGCGACTTTCCCTTTGTTTCCGATCAAACTTCTAACTTCGTCTTGGGCTTTTTTCATCACGTGAGGGTTCCTATGCCATTGCCCATACCGTGGAAACAGCACTAGTGTCGACTCCACCTAAAAATATATCCTGATACACATATATAATAAATTATAATAATATATAATAATATATGATATATTATAGCAAAGGTAAGCAAAAGAGAAGCTTAGTTTTGCACGTTAAAATGGTGATCGATAACCACGCACGGGAGGAAAAATTAGCTGCTTACCAAGAGGATCGCCTTAATGTTACCTTTGGTGAACCGAGTAACACCAGATTTGGTTTGCTCCCTTTCTATCCTCAGCAGCACGTCAACGATGTCTTCGTTCTCTTGTTTTGTCCTCTCGGGATCGAGATGAAGATCAATGACCTGTTGGAGAAAACTATCGAAGTCATGGAAAATACTTTCCAGCCTTTGGAGTCGACCAGAGAGCTTGTCCACAATCCATCCCACGGATGGGAACAATAGAGAAGCATCAAGGCCTGCCAGCATGGCTTCAGCCTCATGAATCACTTTCCCAAACCTTTGGTATTCTAAATCGGTGCCACGGAAACTCTTACCAAAAGCAGTCTTAAAAAGTGTCTGTGCAGAGAGAGTAAATAGCTTTTCAGAAAGATCAATAGCGGTTGCAGAAGATGAAGAGTGAGATATTGAATTAACAAGCAAAGCCACTTCTTCTTCCCTGATGGACTGATATGACTGCACCCTCTTCGTGCTAAAAAGCTCAAGAACACATATTTTCCTGATCTCTCTCCAATATTGGCCATAAGGTGCGAAAACTATGTCTACATGATTCTATGTGTCTCCTAGAGCTGGATGAGAGGGGTCTATTGCAACATTCAAGATCATGGTCTTTTAAGACCTCTTTTGCAGCCTTAGCAGAAGATACAAAAACAACTGGTATACCACCGAGTTGAAGGAGCATCACTGGGCCGTATTTTTAGGAGAGGCGACATACATGCATGTTTGTTTGTCCAAAAATTTGGGGCCCAAAAAATTCCAATCAAACAAACATATTTCAAAATTTTCAACTTTTACACATATATTTCAAACTCTTCACAGACTCAAATAAACTTCGACATTATATTCTCAAAATTTTGGTAAACAAACAACCCCAAAGTTGGGTGAGGCAATTCGCCAAATTGATGCAAGTTGCCTAAAAAGGGAAGCTTGGGAGGGCTTGGCAGAAGGCGAATGTTTTGCCTTCGGGCACCTCTCCTATTTTTCAAGAGCAGCAGAAGTGGGAAAAGCAAGAGAAGAGGAAGCCACATGGGTATCCCATAAAGAGCCATTGAAGCTCTGTCTTCTGTACCGCGCTTCGTTTCGTCCCGAAGTTGCCCATCTATATATGGGATCTTTAAATCATCAGGGCCACAGAAGTCTCATCTTATATTCTTATTTGTCTGACCGCTTGTCCATCGTTAGGTAGCAAACTAGAAGGACGTTTGCTTATAAAAAAAAAAAAAATCTAGAAGGACGTTTGATATTCGGATAAATAGACTTTCCAACAAAATCTATTTTTTCAAGTGTACCAAAAAACGAAGCAGCAACAAGATAGACAGAAAAAATAAGAACAACAATGAAAAGAAAACTTTAAAACTAAGGGTCAACTCAATTCCCGCGAATAATCAAGTCATAGCTTCGAGTTGATCCAAATAAAAAGGGTAGCCTCCAGAATAAATTCAAGCCACGAGTGATCATGAGTTGGTGCACAGTCATATTAGCACTTCAAGTGTACCGCCTTCCAATCATACATTTTTTCACTGGAAAACAATCTTTTGACATAAAAAATGACAATTTTATTCTTATAATTTTCTCAACGGTTACTATTTTGTGAGGGCAAAATTATAATTTTTATATATAAAAAAATTTAAAAGAATGAACAAAATGTCTAAAATTAATAATTAGTGGGTACAATATGATAAAAATAATAGCACTTGAACATACAAAATATCAAGACTTCATAGTTAGAATATGCAAAGTAATATATTTATCTATTTAATATTTAACTTCGAAAAAACTAAAAATCAGCAATAGAACTATCAACAAGGAAATTTCTTACACTCGGCCTTTGGGTACCAACTTAGAAGTACCTGGTCTATGTAGAAAAAGCACGGACCAAATTAATTTGACCCAGATACTTGATATCAAAATTACCTTTATTTACATGATAGTGTTCTTTTTTCTTTTTCTTTTTTTGGAAAATTCATTTTTACACCTTAGATTTTACACTATTCAAAATAGGTCATTGGATTTGAGTTTGATACTTGAGTTTGCATCTATTTTAAAAAATAATCCTACTATGCAACTTTGATCGAGTCCCTTAACCGAAAATCGAACACCTCATCAGATGGTCCAGTCTAGGGCTGCAAATCGAAAATGCGATCCGATTTTCGAACCGGAATGCAGTCTGGTTCTGTGCAGCCCTAGTCCAGTCAGGGCCTATGCGATATCAAAATAATTTTAGGGATCCAAAATTTAAAAATTTAACAAAAAAGTGTCCTTAATTTGGCCTCCTCAAAATTTTAAATTATAATTTTGTCGCTTATTCTTTTTTTTTTTAGTTTTCAAAACTCTAAAAATTACATACATCTTAAAAAGATCGAATTTTTCTCAAAACTTTAACTTTTGAGTTTGAACAGTTTAGGATTTTATTTTTCTAAAATTTATAATGTATAATTTTTCTTGATTAATTGTTTAATTATTTGATTTTTCTAAATTTTAATACAAGATATATACTCTGTTTCTGTACGTTGAAATCGTTAAAGAGTACTAGTGTTACCCTTTCCCTTTGAGTCCACCATCTCTTGATCTTGGGAGCTACGTACTTTTTTTTCGATCTTTTTTGAATTTATTTTTCTTTTTCTTTATTCTATCAATCATCTTTCGCCTTGCCTTTCTTTCGGTTTATTGCTATTTCCATGAAAGTTATATACATCGAGATCTACATAATGTATTTTTCACGTTATATATATTTTTTGCTCTCTCACTGAATTTTTTAGTAATTTTATCTCCCAGAACAAACATTCCATGAGATAATATAGTCCATCAAAATACATGCATAAAGCCCCGTACAATGGGCCCAAATCAACAGAATGGCCCGAGCATACAATAAGTACCTACCGGTTGCTTGAAAAAAAAAGCTTAAATCTATAAATTTGGGTCCAATTATGCTAAATTAATTATTCATATCTGTGACTTCTCTTCAATGTGAGACAACCTTTTTTATCTTTTCACATGTATATTCAAAGAGTCTTCTAGTGGATTCATAACATAGCATACATGAACACCATCGTAACTTAAAAGTTTAAGCCTATAAATTTAGGTCCAACAATGTTATATTAACAAACTACTCTTGTGACTTATTTCCCATATAAGACAATATTTTTGTCCTCCCACACGTGTATATTTGACGACACATATAATTCTATCTATCCCAAAATGTATCTATTCTTAGTCGCAAATATTTTTCTAGTCACACGTAGTGGGAACTATTCGTCTTTAACCTTAACCATCGAACCAGCTTCCTTGCGGCTATCTAATATGCGTACGTAATACTGGAGACCATGGGCATGTTCGATCGGTTTCTAAAAAAAAATTTAGGAATTGAAACGAAAATTTTTTTTGTTAGGCAAAAATCATAATAATTTGAGAAACCCAACGCCTGCATCTCCCTGCCCGCATTTTTGGCTGTCCCCTGTAGTTGTGCACCTTTTTTTGCCTTTTTTTTAAAAAAATATTAAAATATTAAAAAAAAAATTTACCGTTCCAGCCGCAATTGTTGAATGGTTTTGTGCTTTTGACATTTTTTTTAATATTTAAATATTCAAATTTTAATAAAAATAATAATAAATTTGAAATTAAAAAACAACTTTAAACCTCATTATTATTTGTTTACACATCATCAATCTCTACACAAACACCAATACAACTTTAACAACACCTAAAAATTCACAAAATTCTTTAAATCCTATAAAATTCTTCAAAGCGAACGTAACCCATGTTGTAAACCCAATTGGACTATATCAATACAGCCAAAGTGCAAAATTTCAGCTGGTATGCTTAGACCATGCATGACGGCATCATGTGATTATTCTACGGAGAAAGATCAGCTCTTGCCGACAATTTTCCTGGTTACATACGTCGTACGTACATTGCGAAACTTCTGTTTTTGGACTTACGTACCTTGCCAAGTCCCATATTTCAAACGTAACTAGTCAAATTCTTCAGGTTTTTGTCTGGCCAGATTGCTCTATGTTATACTTTTGTATTGCCTCTGTGTATAAGGCTGCTTTATTATTTTGATGTGGGCTGTTTTTAGGTTTTTGTCGATGTGTTTACGGCTTGTGTTGGTTTTTATGTTGTATCTTTTATCTGTTTAGACATATTAGCTTGTGTTTGCTGGTCTCTGTGGCTTGTCTGGCTTCTGTAGCTTTTCCGTTCCTTCGAAGAATTTGTAAGACTTTCGGATCCGTCTACTAGTTGGCTCGCCGGCTCTTTGAAGTGTATGGTACGCCCTTTTGAACTTTCTGAGGTATTTAAACCTCCTTAATCCTTTCAATATATACATTTGCTGCATTAAAAAAAAACAGTCAAATTCTTCAATCGACATACAATTGTCCATGCATACAAATTACAATGCCGTCCAAGTACCTACCCCCGGTGACTCCAGTACTACTAATGCATTCTGGAAGACAATAATGGGGCGGAAAAGCGCGCGTTACGTATCTGCATCGCTGTCAGCCTGTCCCGAGTCTGTAAGACCACTACTCTTTCATTATTTAAGATTTCGCAATTCCTTTTCTTAATTTACTGGACCCAATAGCTCGTGCTATACGAAACAAAGAAATTCCAACAAGCCGGCGCCAAAATTTTGTTACTTGTAGAAGGGACGAGATGATCTTGCTTTTGCAGGACTTGTCTTTTCAAACAGATAGAGGGAGAAAGTTCTGGAGTTCATGGCGGCTTCATACGTATCACACCTCAGGCCACCCGTCCCTGGATATCACTGTCGGGGACTCGGGGGTCATAGTCAATAGAGAATAGGTATTCTGGTTGTGCTAGCTGCTCCGTTAAAACACTGGCACTTTATAATAGTCATGATTAGGAAAGATTTCATGGCGTATTATCCGAAGGTCTCAACACGAGTGAAATGGACTGAAGACAGGAATGGTTTATTCAAAGCAAAAATAATAATTAAAAAATGAAAAGACTCAAGCTACAAATGCGCGGCCATATGGCTGGGGTTTCTCTAATAGCTAGCTAGCTAGGTGTGAAAATTATGATAGAAGCTGAAGCTGTTATTAGAAAGATATTAATTTAATTATTTATTTTATATCTCTAACTTTCTCCTTCATGTGTGTATTAATTTCCTCTTAATTAATAATTAGGTCCAACTGTGTAATGTTTAATTCAAATTAGTGCGACCTTTAAAAAATTGAAATTAGGGTGAAGTACTGCCAAGGTAAGTCTCAAACTCATGAGATTGTGATCTTAGGAACCAAAGTGTTGAATTTCAAACACCAAGGACCAATTTGTCTTGAAGCCAAACTACATGGATCAGCGGTTCAATTAAGCCTTTAATTTTGCTACCTAACTAGGCCTGATCACCGGTACCGGCGCCCAGCGGCACCGGAGACGGTGAGCAAAATCCCCTCTTAGCGGGGATTTTGCCGGTGGCGGTGAAACCGCTCACCGTTGGGCGATTTCACCGCTTCACCGTTTTTTTTAAATATGCATATCAAACGGCACCGTTTCTTTTAGTGACTTTAACCCTAACCTAAGTTCCTAACCCTACATTTCTCCTTCGCTCAATCACTCGACCTCTCTCCTTCAGTCGCAACTCGCACGTCTCTCTCCTCAGTCGAACGCCTCTCTCGCACGCGGCACGCCTTTCTCCTTCGTTCGAGCCTCTCTCATTCAGTCGACTATCGCTCTCTCTCTCTCTTTATCTCTCCCCCTAATTTTCTTGTGTTTTGGTTGAGATTTGCTGGGTTTGAGGAAATTTTTTATTTAGGGTTTTTTCGATTTGATTGATATTTGGAAAGCTTGCGATTTGGTATTGATTATATGTGGAGATTTTCTTGCGATTTGGTATTGATTAATATGTGGAGCTTGTCTTGCGATTTGGTATTGATTATAGGGCTTGCAATTTTGGAATTTTTTTCGGCTGTTTATGAGATTTCATATTTGAAATTTTTTTTGGAAAGCTTTTCAAATCTATGGCGTTTTTCAACCGAATGTTAGACAGTAGAATCTGTGTTGCAATTTTGGAAATTTTTTTTGTGATCTCCTGTGTAGGGCGGTAACCGCTATCGCTACCGCCACCGTTATGTGCCGGTTTCCTCCTTTCACGGTGGCGGGGGCGGTGTCTAATTTTAGACAACCGTCCATAGCAGTGGCGGTGGCGGTGGAAGGCATAACCGCCACCGCCACCGCTTATGCACAGCCCTATACCTAACTAGTAATGGAGACAAGTAAATGGGAATTTCGAGAAATAAGAATCTTTTATAATTTTTTACCCAAATTGTACTCTGCAATTCAGAGAGATAAACACAATATGTATAGTCTATTTAATGTGTCTCTCTATTCGAATTGTACCGTATAATTAGGGCATAAAATTGTACAATATCTTAATTCAACTTCGATGACTGGTTATTTATATACGCACCGATGCACCACTCGGTGCAAACAAAAGATAGAACTCCAATGGCCATTTCTGACATACTCATGTGGGTTCCTCTTCTCTTTCTTCTCCCCCTACTGCTGCTCTTGAAAAATAGGACGGGTGCCCGAAGGCAAAGCAAGCGCCTTCCGCCAGGCCCTCCTAAGCTTCCCATTATAGGCAACTTACACCAATTTGGTGCATTGCCTCACCAATCGTTGTGGCAACTCTCCAAAAAGTACGGCCCAGTGATGCTCCTTCATCTAGGTGGTATACCACTTGTTGTCATATCTTCTGCAAAGGCAGCAGAAGAGGTCTTAAAAGTTCATGATCTCCAATGTTGCAATCGACCCGCCTCAGCCAGCTCTAAGAGACTGACTTACAATTATCTAGACATAGTTTTTTCACCTTACGGCGAATATTGGAGAGACATCAGGAAAATATGTGTTCTTGAGCTTTTGAGCGTGAGGAGGGTGCAATCATATCAGATCCTCCGGGAAGAAGAAGTGTCTCTGCTTGTCTATACAATATCTCAATCTTCATCTTCTGCAACCCCTGTTGATCTTTCTGAGAAGCTGTCTACTCTCACTGCAAGTATACTTTTTATGACTGCTTTTGGTCAGAGTTTTCGTGGGAGCGATTTAAATAATGAAAAGTTTGGAGAACTGATGCATGTGGCTGAAGTCATGTTGGTAGGCCTCGATGCATCTGAATTGTTTCCGTACATGGGATGGATTATGGACAAGATCTCTGGTCGACTTCAAAGGCTTGAAAGTATTTCCAATGAGTTGGACCGGTTTCTCCAGCAGATCATTGATCTTCATCTCGATCCTGAGAGGACAAAACAAGAGCACGAAGACATTGTTGATGTGCTGCTGAGGATAGAAAGGGAGCAAACTAAATCTGGTGATACTGGCCGGTTCACCAAAGATAACATTAAGGCGATACTCTTTGTAAGCAGCGAATTACTCTTCTTAGTGGCCATCGATCTCATTTTAACGAGCTGTTTCAATATTTTAAGAGCTAAAAAAGAAACATAGGAGTAGGGTTGTATTTGGTTATCATTTTGAAATTGAACTCTTTTCGAAAAAAGTTAATTTTCCTAAAATTTCACTACATTTACCATTCTTTGATAATATTAATCCCTCAATTTACCTTTTTTGGCTAGTTAACCCAAATTTGATATGATCTATTATCTCAGAACATATTTTTAGGTGGAGTTAACACGGTTGCAGTTACCGCGGTATGGGCAATGGCAGAGCTTGCAAGGAACCCACGAGTGATGAAAGCAGCTCAAGATGAAGTCAGAAGCTTCGTCGGAAACAAAAGAAAAGTCACCGCAAGCGACACTGAACAACTTCGTTACCTCAAGATGGTAATCAAAGAAACTCTAAGACTCCACCCTCCAGCCGCATTGCTTATTCCTAGAGTAGCCATGTCACACTTCAAGGTCAGCGGCTACGACATTTACCCTAAAACGTTACTCCAAGTTAATAGTTGGGCAATAGCACGAGATCCTGAATACTGGAAGAACCCTGAAGAATTCAGCCCGGAGAGGTTCATTGATGGCTCCATTGATTATAAGGAGCAACATTTTGAAATGTTGCCCTTCGGAGCTGGTCGAAGAAGTTGTCCCGGTATGTATATGGGAACAACAACAGTTGAGCTTGCACTCGCAAACCTTTTATACTGTTTCGATTGGAAGTTACCCCCCGGCATGAAGGAGGAGGACATTAACATGGAAGAATCACCTGGTGTCAGCCTCACCCAAAAGAAAACTCCCCTGAACCTTGTGCCAGTCCAATTGTTTTAGCTAGGCGCGGTAACATGAGCTCAAGGGCAATGTTTGCTTTCCTGTTTTACATAGTCGAAGAAGTTATCCCGGTATCTGTACTAGACATGTTTGCTTTCCTGTTTTACATATGCCATCTCCATAATAAATTCTAAGATAAATGGTGGCTAATTATTTCCGTGTCTTTTTTTTAATCATATATATAAAGTGCAATGTACTAATAATGGTTAAATATTTTAAAATTGATAATTTACAGAATAAAGTGTAAAACATCATAATTAATGGTAAATTTAACCCTAATATTCGCCAATCCATTTGCTAGACCCAATAACCAGGGGTGTACTCCCGGAAATTTCTTCTTCTGAATTCCAACCCGATCCTCTATGAAAATATTGTTTTGTTCCGATTTCCATCCGAAAATATGTATTTCCGACCCGACCCATATTTCGACAAGTGCATATTTTCCAAATCAACCCGCATTCCGACAATACATATTGTCCGACCCGACTTGATAATTCGGATCAGAATTCGTTCAGCCCAAAAAAATGGGCTTAAATTCATTTTCTAGCTAGATTGGTCCCTTCTTGAATCTTACTTTTTCATATGGCTTTTTGGGCCAAGTTGTTTAAGATTTCTGAGTGCTCATTAAAAACACCACTACTGCTTAGAATTCTTTAGTGAAATTGAAACATTTTATCTCCATTCTCCGAAACTTCACCAGTTTTCAGAGTAACATCCCAAAAAATTAAGAACCAAGTTTTATCCACATATCAGAATAATAAAAAACCAAGTTTACAAAGTTAAGGAACCACTAAAATATAAACCAAATAGAAGTTCAAAGAAAGAGACATAAATCTCTCTCGTCTGTCTTCCATTTCGGCTTCAAAAAATGAAAGCCTTGTTTCTTATCCATGTCAACTTCATTGTGGTCCAATACTAATAGTCATGCTTACCTAGTAAGCATCAAAGAACAAAAATGTAAACCCTTTGGTAGAATAATAAAAGACAAAATAATTCAACCCTTTGTTAGAAAAATAAAAACCCACCTTGTCAACACTAAAGAAAACATTTGTTACTGGCCAAAAGTCCACACCAAAAAAAGCACCACCTAAGCAAGTAAACCCACAAAAACACAAGCATAATTTACTTGGTCAGTGGTAAGAAACAAATCAAAATATTCAGCAGTGAGCAACAAATCAAAAACACAATCAGAAAATAAAAATTCACTACTTCAAAAAGCCAGCAACCATCATTCGAAGTTAGCTCTACTAATAATAAAAATTCAGCACTAAGTTGCTGGCCAAAAGTTCACAGCAAAAAAAGGGCACCACCTAAGCAAGGAAAATAACAAAAGCACAAGCAAAATTTACTTATTCAGCTGTAATCAACAAATCAAAATATTTAGTTGTAATCAACACAAAAAATACAAACAGAACATAAAAACCCATGGTCCCACACACAACAGATAAGAAGATAATATAAGGAAACTAATGTCCAAACCTTAGACGAAAATAGGGTTTCAGAATCTCGAACAAAGCAGCAAACAAAGACAAAGTACCTGACCTCCAATGCAATGTCAAAAGAAAGTAAACTACAAAATTAGATAAACAAACAGAGAGGCAAGAGTCGAAACTCTTATATGATTCCGACTTCCGACCCGAATCCAATTGGAACTAAACAAACGGTTCCGATACTGACCCATGGTGTTGGAACTCCGATCCGTTTCGTGTCGTGTCGGAATGACGGTTCAGTTCGGTTAACGAATTAATTTGTTCACCCCTACCAATAACTCGTGCTAGAAATTCGGATTTCGTATCATAATGAATAAGGTGCTTTTAAGGGTATTTGGGAAAATATGAATAACCACTAGGAGCAAAAAGGTCCAAAAACATTTGGACCATTCCAATAACTCGTGCTAGAAATTCCGTATCATAATGAACAAGGTGCTTTTAAGGGTATTTGGGAAAATATGAATAACCACTAGTAGGGGCAAAATAACTCGTGCTAGAAATTCGGATTTCGTATCATAATGAATAAGGTGCTTTTTAAGGGTATTTGGGAAAATATGAATAACCACTAGTAGGAGCAAAAAGGTCCAAAAACATTTGGACCATTCCAATAACTCGTGCTAGAAATTCCGTATCATAATGAACAAGGTGCTTTTAAGGGTATTTGGGAAAATATGAATGACCACTAGTAGGGGCAAAAAGGTCCAAAAAAATTTGGACCATTTCTCGATTTGTGCGTGTCATCCTTGCGCAGGGGCCATGCTAATCTTCTCTGTATCGTTCCAATTTTATCGGATGTCCCCGAAGGGACACTCTTCTGCTGCAACCTTTCGATATATAAACTCTTTCTAATTGCTCCGTGTGCGCAATGTGGGACAACAGTAAGGCATCGCATCCCTCAAAATATTACGCCAGCCCAAGCCCAAGCTTGTGCTCACGCCCAGCCCAGCCCAGCCCAGAATACATGGATCTGTCAGGCACTTAACCCCAATAGTAAAACATGCCCCGTTATCTGAACAAAACAATAAAAAATATTTGAATATAGGGTATGTCAGATGGGTTTTGTTTTTTGGGTAACTTCTCTGTACAAGATATTTGAATATACCAATCAATTTGTGTACAAGATATGTGTTCCGAATAAACTAAAAGGAATCAATTCTAGACAAAGTTGAAAGAATTGAGAAGCTAATCTAAATCAGAAAACGTTTTTCAGAGAAGAGCTAGCAAACAAACAAAATAATCTGAAAAACCAAGTAAGTGGCAGTAGAAAATCATGTAGGGAAACATAACCGAGGACCAATATCTCAGTAATTCTGTCACACCCAAAGAAATTAATCCATCAATATCCGTGTACAAAACTATTCTCATATTTTCTTTATCTGTTTATTTACCTTTTTTGTTGTCATATTCTCTTTGTTTATTCTACTAAACTATTTCCATCAACTTCCCCATTTACATCATAACAAAAATTATTAGCAAAAAAACTCATTTAACAAAAATTAACACATGCACAAAAGTTGTCCCAAGTTCCAGTTCCCCAACACCAAAATGGTTGGTGAAATCCTGCCTGCAAACAAGTTTGTTCTGGGAAGATATTATAGAAATGTCAAGCTTGCTAGCTAGCTACCAATCATATATGATAACAACAAAGTACTCCGCATCTTGACAGTATTTGGAGAGACTAACTTCATGTTAATTCAAGAACTAAGAGCGGTAAATGGTTGTGCAGTCATATGAAACAATGTAAAGGAAAAAACTTACAACTTAACTCAAAGCCAAAGGAGGGTATAGGAAAGAAAGATAATCCTCTGCCTTTTCCCATTCACCATTGAGTACTATAGCCTTCCCAAAACAAATTATATTGAATAAGATCTTTGGCTCTTGCTCCAATCTTCCTCCTAAATTGTTTATACAGAAATCTAAAAAGAAAAAAAAAAGAATGGCCGAGCAAGATGAGAGAATTTCATTCATACAAAACTCAAAAGCATACAAGAGTAGCTCAGGGTTCCAGCTCCATTGTAAATCCAGGGCATAGAAATTAGTAACATTGTCAAAGCGCTTAGGAGCTACAACATGGGAAATTATGATTTCTAAAGCAAACAAAGTTCCACGAAAATGCTCACCATATGATGTCTAACCCAGGAAGCTTGAAGCTTGGAGAATTTAAGTCAAGCAGTTTGCACTTCATTTTCCCTAGATAAACAAGAATTTGATGTTATTTTCTCTAGCTGAAAGGAAAAACAGGTAGAGATTGAGGGATTGGAACTTGATTTCAAAGTACTTTCTTGCTTTTTAAGAGAAATACCCTCTTTCTGTTTCGGTTTGTGTTTCAAAAGCATTTACAACGTTAAACAAAAAGAATACCATTCTAAAGTTACTGTTTTGGATTAGCACTTAATTTGGAAGGACATTTTCTGCCGTCAACAACAACAACAAAAAAAAAACAAGATTTTTTCATTCCAACAGCAGGATAAGTAGCTTCAAATTACATCGAAAAACAAAGGGCTTCCAAATGCCACTAACTATACATAAAATTGAGAAAGATCAAGACCATCACCGTAGAAGTGAAGGCTCTTTCTGCAAGTCTACTCCTCAAAAAGCTGAAGTACTGAAAGCGTCCCCGGCTACATCCATTTTTGTATACAGGGGAAATAGAGCCCCTCGCAAACGTCAAATTAGGGTTTCTAATAGTTCAAGTTCTAATTCTTTTGGAAACAGATGGATGAGAACGAACAAAAATACTTTCGAAAACAGTGAAAATTACAGAGCGAAATGGAGACAGATATAATAGAAACAGGAAGTGGATATTACTCGCAGGTTGTTTCTGTTTCCAAAAAGCAGGAGCCGGAGCCCGGAGGAGTTTTCTGGTCTTCGCTCTAAACACACTCTCCAGCGGCTGACGAAGAATCTTCGTCTCTACGCTTCCCGATAAGTCACCGAACTTATCGGAAGTTCTGCTTCTAGGAGCAGAATTATCTCTAAAGAAGAGTTGATCAAGAGGTGCGAAGCCATGCTTGTCAGCATCTCCTGCAACGCAGCGCCGCAGCCATGAACTGTATTTCCTGTCTCGGGAAAGATTACACGGGCCTTTCAATTTCTGGCTAGCTATCACAGTTCACACACGATCCCATCAACATCGTGCTAAACAAGATACGTAATTTAAACTTCTTTTTTTCTAGGTACGTAATTTACACTTCCAAAGAGTTCTTTTAGGAGTAAAAATAACTTAGGAGTAAAAATAACTTGAAGAAATACAGGATTACAGGGTATGAGGGTGAAAATTTTGGGTATTGGGGAAGAGAGAGAAGATTTTTAATAAATATTATAATAATAAAAAATTATGTGGTGAATTTTTTAGTATTAAACCTAAAATTTTGAGTTCAATTAATTGAGGCTCAAACATGCCCACAATTTTCACTGATTAACTATACATTAAACTCAAACTAGTTTTGACAAATAAATTATTAATATTAGACACTTTATAGTCTAATTATTCATATTTATACGTTACGTCTTCCAACTATTAATATTAAACGTTTTGTACTGCTCCATAATAATAGTTCTATAACTTAATGAATTAACAATAATATTCTCAACATATGCAAAGTAGATCAAAGACATTTATGTTATTTAGGTCTAAAAATTTAACTAAAAATGTAAGGTGTCTAATATTGATAGTTATAGGTTGCAATGTGTCAAATCATGTAATTTAAGGTGCAATATGTTAAATTTCTTATATTTAACGGGTAAAAAGTATATGAGACTTGCATTCTCCAACTTTGGAGGTTTTGACATTTTTCACCCTCATATATTATTTTTGTCTATTTTGACAAAATCCTTATATCCTTGTATGATTGATATTTTAATTAATTTTCGGTGCTTATTTTGTTGATTTAATTAATTATTATTCAGATCTAGCTAGACGAAATAATTTTAGAACTTTTATCATAAAATTGTTATTAATTTTTTAATTTGAAAGGAAAACATCTATTCATGACCAATTCTGTGTTAACAGGTCTAAATTGGAAAGTTTTTAGAGCTCCATAGCTGCCCACTCCACCATCTGATTCCACTTTAATTTTGTATTTGTCACTAATAACAGTCCGTACAGGGTTAGTAAATGTGCAACAAAATAACAGATGATCAAGATCTTCCACCCCCGCGCCACAAAAGGTG
Organism: Myrica gale; assembly: GCA_963930655.1. Lineage (NCBI taxonomy): Eukaryota > Viridiplantae > Streptophyta > Magnoliopsida > Fagales > Myricaceae > Myrica > Myrica gale. The sequence goes on along the minus strand of OZ005606.1, from coordinate 4,694,782 downwards.
CATTCCATGCTCTGGATAATACCGGCCTGCTGCCAGCCTGCAGTAGTCTATTTTGAGTAGAGAGTTAATTAATTACCTGTTATAGCCAACTTCCCAGTGAAGGCATACCTAGGAATCTGCCAGACATGTTCGTTTTGAGAAAATTTTAAAAATTCTAAGAATAGTGTGAATATTTAGGTGATGTTTAAGTTTTATTAACATTTGTGTAAAAATTATATTGATGTGTATAAAAAATGTAATATTGAGTTGTATTAGTATGATTAAAGGAGTAATGTTATGAGTATAAATTTAGAAAATTGGATTCAAATTTTAAAATGTTTAACCAAACGAACATGGCCAAGCAGAAGAAAGTTACTCTAGCTACTAGTATTTTGCCGTAATTTGATGGGGAGTGATAAGTTTTGGATGCCAGCAGCTTCCACCAAGCCAAAGTGAATCTCTGTCGGTGATTTGGTGTTGATTTTTATATTCTTCTGGTTGTTAAATAAAGTTGCAACTACCAGGTGAAATTTTCGTAGGAACCTCATAGGCTCACAAACCGTTCAATGAAAGTCTTAACTCAAGAGTTAAGAGTACTCTGTAATGCAAGATAGGCATGCAATTCCATGGAGGCAAGCACAAATGAAGGCACTTTCAGAAAAAAGAAAAAGAAAAAAAAGGCACATATAAGTTAGGACTACCAAATAGAGAAAAATCGTAGAATCCCTCCCATAGTCAAAGATGGAATCATGATTAAATTAGAATTTCAAGCTATAAGTTCGAATCTGGCATTTAAACAGTCTAAACCAGATTAAAATTGCAGAGGGCTTTTTCTCGTTCAATGTCTAAAAATAGCTGTTTCGTTCAAGGTAGTGTAGAATTAAGTGTAAACTAAATGCGACAAGAGCTAAACGTTTATGAGAGAGATGCAAGTGAACATCCCAAAACAGAAAAAACAAAAACAAAAACAAAAAAGACATTTCAACTGCTCATGAACTGTTACATTTATTAGCCGTCCCTTTATTTTAAAATTTAGTAAGCAGATGGAAGCATCATACAAAGTTTGTTACAGAGCAGATATGCCGCACGAATACTCTGCAATGCCCTACAGCTCACGTTGGCTTCCCATTGTCATTAAAAGATTTTGACGGGCACAAGCTTCAAGGCTATCTTCTTTTGGGTGAGGCTGACACCAGCGGATTCTTCCATGTTAATATCCTCCTCCTTCATACCGTGGGGTAACTTCCAATCGAAACAGCATAAAAGGTTCGAGAGTGCAAGCTCAACTGTTTTCGTTCCCAAATGCATTCCAGGACAACTTCGACGACCAGCTCCAAAGGGCAACATATCAAAATCTTGCCCTTTATACTCCATGGAACTATCAGTGAACCTCTCTGGGCTGAACTCTTCTGGGTTCTTCCAGTATTCAGGATCTCGTGCTATTCCCCAACTATTAACTTGGAGCAATGTTTTGGGGTAAATGTCGTAGCCATCGACCTTAAAGTGTGTCATGGCTTCTCTTGGAATAAGCATTGCGGCTGGAGGGTGTAGTCTGAGAGTTTCTTTAATTATCATTTTGAGGTAGAAAAGATGTTCAGTGTCGCTTTCGGTGACTCCACCTTTGTTTCCGACAAAACTTCTAACTTCATCTTGTGCTTTTTTCATCACTCGTGGGTTCCTAGCAAGCTCTGCCATTGCCCACACCGTGATAACTGCAGCAGTCTTGGCTCCACCTAGAAATATATCCTGTCGTCGAATATTATAGCACAGGTAAGTGAGCAGAAGAAAAATTAAAGAAAATTATACTTTGGCCACCCAAACTATCTAACACATTCGTGATTTATCCCCATAACTATACTTAGCCACTGATTCCCTCATGAAATTACCAACATTTTAAGAGTTGCTTCTAAATTTTATAATGTTTATCCGTAACAAATATTGTGTCAATTGCATGCATGTCATTTTGTAAAATGTATTTCAATCTTAATTACTTAATGGTAACTTAAAAAAAAAGACGTTTTGAAAGGTTAATAACATAGATGACAAAAGAGAATTCGCTGCTCACCAAGAGGATTGCCTTGATGTTTTCTTTAGTGAACCGAGCAGCGCCAGACTCAGTTTGCTCCCTTTCTATCCTCAGCAGCACATCAACAATGTCTTCGTGCTCCAGTTTTGTCCTCTCGGGATCGAGATGAAGATCAATGAGCTCCTGGAGAAAACGATCCAACTCATGGAAAGTATTTTCAAGCCTCTGAATTCGACCTGAGAGCTTGTCCATAATCCATCCCACGTATGGAAAGTATTCAGATGCATCGAAGCCAGCCAAGATGGCTTCGGCCTCATGAATCAGTTCTCCAAATCTTTCATTGTCTAAATTGCTCCCACGGAAACTCTGACCGAAAGCAGTCCTAAAAAGTATACTTGCAGTGAGGGTAGACAGCTTCTCAGAAAGATCAACAGGGGTTGCAGAAGATGAAGATTGCGATATTGAATTAACAAGCAAAGCCATTTCTTCTTCCCTGAGGAACTGATATGATTGCACGCTCTTCACGCTGAAAAGCTCGAGAACACATATTTTCCTGATATCTCTCCAATATTGGCCATAAGGCGCAAAAACCATGTCTTGATAATTATATGTCAGTCTCTTAGAGCTGGCTGAGGGGGGTCGATTACAACATTGGAGATCATGAACTTTTAAGACCTCTTCTGCAGCCTTGGCAGAAGATATGACAACAACTGGTATACGACCCAGATGAAGGAGCATCACGGGGCCGTATTTTTTGGATAGTTGCCACAAAGATTGGTGAGGCAATGCACCAAATTGGTGCAAGTTGCCTATAATGGGAAGCTTAGGAGGGCTTGGTGGAAGGCGCTTGTTTTGCCTTCGGGCACCCGTCCTTATTTTCAAGAGCAGCAGTATAGGAAGAACGAAGAGAAGAGGAAGCCACATAGGTATGTCATATAGAGCCATTGAAGGTTTATCTTTGATATATATGGACGGAGTTGTGCATCTATATATAGATAACCAGGCCTACAGACAAAAAAAAAATGCATATATAAATTACCAGAGCCATCGTAGTTTTTCCTTATTTGTCCCCGCTGCTCGTTAGCTAGGTAGCGAGAACATTATATATTATATTTACAAGATGTTTGATTTCAAAAACCTAAGAAACTAACAACTTACTATTTGTTGAAGAAAACAGACAAGCTAGAGGATCGATCTCGTTATGGTTACGGGATAAATGACACTTTGACTCTTCCCCCTATCAGGACTCTTGTTATTTCACCACTAAAATTTCAATTTTGTAAATTAGCCCAAAAACTTCGGTTCCCATTTACATGTTTTTCCTTAATTTAAGGTTTAAACTATCAAAATTGTACCTTTACTTCAAAATTAAAATATACGAGGGACCTATCTTTGCTAATTACTTTTAATTAGTGCTTTACGAAATTTTGCTTCTAAAAGATAATAATATAATTAATGAGCCTTTGGACATCAAATTATTAATTATTACAAAGACCGCTGCAATATCTGTTATCGAATATAATATCTAAAATGTGGCAGTAAAAGTTTCCTTAATAATTAATCAAGATATATATATATATATATACTCTGATTTTTAATTTGAATATTTTTGAAAGATATATTAAGACTTAAGAATAATAATAGTATTAGTCCGTTTGATGATTTTCCCTGTATTTTCCTATCTTTTTATCACTTATTTTGTCCTATTTTCTTTTATGATTTTTCTTCTTTCATTCTCTCGCTTTACAGTACGGTTTCTAGTTTATTAATTCCTATTTGATCGTAAAAACTATACATTCTATGGATGTACATAATGTTTTTTTTTAAAGAAAATTATCTATATCTATTTAACTTGATAGTTTAATGATATTAATTTCGTAAACAATAGTTATTTTTTGACCGACTATTAAGTTAAGTCTCGATCGATCAGTACTTAGTATCAAGACAACGTCACGTTTTATTTGTTTCAAGCTTTATATATAGTTTATTAATGTATTATTCTTACGTACCTATGTCTGATCAATTTAGATATTTTCATCGATCAGCAGCTTTGACCTTAATCATAGAAAACTACCGTCCTTGATTCTGCTGTCAAATTATATACGTAATACTGGAGACCCTGTTGTAACTTGAAAGACGCCAGCTCTTAGACATATATATAGATATTTTCATCGATCAGCAGCTTTGACCTTAATCATAGAAAATTACCTTCCTTGATTCTGCTGTCAAATTATATACGTAATACTGGAGACCCTGTTGTAACTTGAAAGACGTACGCCAGCTCTTAGACATTTAGATATTTTCATCAGCAGCAGCTTTGACCTTAATCATAGAAAATTACCTTCCTTGATTCTGCTGTCAAATTATCTTCCCTTAACATCTCGGACCTTGAGTTATCTATGATTTCTCCGGCATTTGAACTGAGACTTATTGATAAATTTATATTGATCTATATATATATTTTACATATATGTACGGAACGAATTTTCGGTTGATATATTTTAGAACATGATTTGTGTTCGATGATTTTAAACTTTTAAGATGTGAGATTTTTTTTCACACTTATAATATGACAACCAATTCGTTCCACAACAAATATAATACTCTAACAATCTCTCTCTAACATCTCGAACCTTGAGTTATTTATGATTTCTCCTGCAGTTGGACCGAAACTTATTGATAAATTTATACTGATCTAATACTTGGCACAATTGGACTATATTGTAATTTAAAAAGCAAGATCAGCTTGGACCTACTTACCTTTCCAAGTGGCAAATTTAATTCAAAGGTACGATGGCTAGACATAGTACTCAAAATTATTTCGAGAAGATTTGGTCCTTTAACGCCGGCCAACGTAGGGGCAAAGTGCCAAAGTACATGCATTTTACTTGTGGAAGCCCAGAATGGACCGGACAAACGTTACGTCTACTTAGGCGGCCACGTGCCGGTTAGACCCATATATGCCGGCTGCTGCAATAATAAACCATTTATCCGTCTCGCAATGTACGTATGTTCCTGAGTCCATTGGCTTCTAGACCCAATTATAAAATATTCCTGCTCCGAAAGGAAGAAATTCCAATAAAGCGGAGACAGGATTCATAAAAGGCAGCTGGATTGTGTGAGCTTCCAGATTCAAGGTTTTACGTGAATAGTTCTTTTTGTTGTCGTTTTGAAGAGAGAGAGAGAGAGTTTAAATTTTTTTTAGAAGTTTGTGATCCATGGGCTTGAACAAATTAGAGCTTCACTCGGCCCTGACTAAAGATACGGGTCACACTCACACAATTTATGTTACTTATAAAATCAAGCTGCTAATATTGGTTGGGCTTCATCTTTTTAGGCTGCGTTTCGTGACTAAAATTTTTACTCTTTAAAATTTATGAATAATAAGGGTAGAATTTAATGTGTCAAACATTATAGTTAACTATTAAAATTATAAAATGAATACTAGTTAGATGTGGTAAAAGTGAAATTTTTTGTAATCAAATTAATATAGTATGGATGATGTCCTGTGGTTTATAATTATTGGTGTCTTTTCCACTGTCTATTCCGTAAAGCATGATGGGAGCGGCAAGTGATAATGCTTTTACAATTACAGGAATGTGGGGGCTGCTTTAAAGCATAATTGGAGAGCCAATAAGTTATAATGCTTTACAGGAATGTGGACGCTGCTTATTGGACTGGACTGGAGCGTATTATATACCATGTAGTTTCGATCATTTCGCTTGGGTGGTGCTGTTGAAGTGCTTGTACTTAACGGTGGAAATCCTTTTAAGATATATAGGTTGTATTTGTTTTTATAGGCAATCGTGAATTTCGTTTTACAAGGAGAGTTATAACAGTGGCGAGTACCGGAACTCTAGGACATGAGAATGAGCTAATGAGCTATTGGTAATTAATGGTCATTATTGAACAAACAGATTTTAGACCCAACTATGTGAAAAATACTTAGAGAGGGTGAATAGGTATTTAAAAAAAATTATCAAGTAACTTTTTCTTTTTAAAACTTAAAACCTATTCTCAACAATATCAATCTAAACACAATATTTTCAATATTCAAGCTCTAATTAACAATTAGATATGAACATATGAGCAGTAATACAATTGAACACAAATCTGTAAAAACAGGAGAATCTGAAGAAACTGCAACTAACTCTGAACTAACTGCACATATCACAGATTATAGTTTCAATACCTAAATTGATTTGCAATCAATATAACAACAATGATACTATTAAAAATACCAGATCCAAACGCATACCTTTCTTACCCCACAGAAATGATTTTGTTACCTTTCGTCCTCTGATTCTTCAAATATTAGATTGTTATCACACAAATACAAGGACATTAGTAAAAAATAAGCAATATATAAACAAAGATAAGACGAAATCATTCACCACAATTGATACGCGATATTGGTGACGAAGAGAAAAACTCATTAAAGAAACTTCTTTAAGGAGAAACAACTCTTCGGGCCCTAGGCCGGTAATCTTGACTCTTTACTATGTTCAAACTTCGGTTACAAGGTGATCTTCAACGATTAAACTCTCCTAGACTAATCTTATCCCCTTCGAAACCAATCTAAGCACTCCACTTAGATCTGCAACCTACAAACACTCAGAACCTCTGAGAAAGCTTGAACATCGAATCAAACACCAAATTGTAGCCTTGTCGATCTTCACACGTGAACCTCACGTAATCAACAACTCATGCTGCTGGAACTCCAGCAGCTCTCCACATTTTCAGCAACCTCTGAAAATCGATAACATGTTCAATCGGTGTATGGTGAAACAATAATCAACTTTAACGATCTTGAGTACACTCTGTCGTCAACAATGTGGAAACTTTCTAATCGCAGAACATACAACAAGAGAGAGTCTTCATAATCATCATTATGTTCAAAGGAGACAATCTTGGAGCGAAAACATCTTGGAGCAAGGAAATCTTGGAAAAGAAGCAAATGCGACAAAGAATTCTGATCTGTGTCCTCCCCTGCTGAAAAACCCAGATATGTTTTTATCCACCCAAAAGCTTTAAATCCAATTCAGCTCCTTTCTAACTTCTTCTAGAATAAGAGAAAATGACAAGAAAGCCCTTAATGAAGACTCTAGATCATTATACGTTCAACTCTTCTTTTCTTCTTCTAGAAACATCACAAAAGACAAAAGAACCCCTTTTAGCTTTTCACATAGATGCCAAATTGTCTTCACAACTATCAGTACCACTAGTGGGTCTCACCTTGCGATGATAAGGTTTGGTAAGTGAAGCATCAGAGCTTCCAAACCCAGCTAGAAGAGTTATCCATGCACCCTGCAGGCTTCACCTATAGCAGGGATAAATTCATGAGTTAATCTAGCAATTCAAGCCTGCTGCCTTCATAAGGGTACTCTCGACACACGGTTGCCTGCAACAGATTTTTTTTTTTGCACTGGTATATCATTTATCAATTATTCTTACCCTTTTCCTCTTACTTCAGACGTTATCCTTCTAATTCTTTATCCTTATTGTCAGGATTTTATGTATGTAGTGCACTCACTGTAAAATGGCAAGGAAAATTACTAGAGTTGAGATCTTGTAAGCAGGAAAGCTTCAAGGATATGTTTATGTGCGAACGTACTAACTTACTATGGACTCTCTGGATTTGGAGATCCAAAGTGAATACTTTGTGTTAGTGTCATTTCGTATATTGGTAAAATTTCGTATCAAACTTAGTCTAAATTGAGTCGTAATTTTCTATTCTTACGTTTGGTCAAAGTAATCAAGAGATTAAAAAAGTTATTCAAGGCTTTGGATGAAGAATAAGATGTGCTGATCGAGTAGCCGAATCAATGAATGAGCAAACTCAGTGAAGAAACCTCACAGTGACTCCTCGCTCGCATGTTGCGTCTCTGGCTCGATTAACACTTGAGAGAAAGTCACATATTAGTCTCACTCATCTAAAACTCGAGGTCTTGCATGAGTGAAGAATGTGGTTGAGTTATAGAGTATGCTCGCTTGCCCCTAGCTCAAGAAGCCTTCACATATTGGTCTTGCCCGACTGTCGCTCGAGCGAGGATCGACAAATTTCATAAAATCCAATCTTTTCACCTTGGTAAGCTATTGCCTCACCAATTAGCTAATCAGACGCGAGCCCCTTCTTAGGCAAATTCCTCCTTTTGTTCCTCAGCCTACGGGGTATTAGCAGTCGTGCCGTCCATTAATCTTAGGAAGGTCGTCTCATTGTTTATTCAAGCCCTCATTTGAGAGAGAAAAATTATTTAGTGATTCCTGACCATATATATTTTCTCTCGTACAATCACTAGTGAATCCAATCTTTTGTTGTGAATCCTTCAAAATGCTGAAAGAGTTTGGTTGTCAAAATTCTCATGTTAAATAATAAGGTTGTTCGTGAGGAGGTCACAAGATTAACCTCAAAGGTCTGAAGTAAATGTTACACAGAGCGAGTTTAAATTGAATTGCTTAAGTTATTACATCGAGATTGTTAGATTCAGCAACATTGATTGCCAGTATTTGAATTACAGTTTGTATGAATTTCTGCTAAGTGAATTTTGGGTGATGCAGATAGTTCAGAGTGGTTTTTCCGTTAAAGTGTTTTTCAAAGGTTTTTTATTTGTCAATATAATCTTTGTTTTACTTATTGTGGGGCTGCCTCAGTGGTTAGGTCACAAGTTCGATTCTCCATTAGGTGAATATCTTAACCCACTTATACATATATTCGACTAATCTTATTAAATTTTTAATTAGAGGGGAAATATTTTTTAATCCCGTATTGTTAGTCTAAACTAGATTTTTCAGAGGTGTAATGATATTTGTCAAACTAAATATTTTCATTTTTTTAAGAATTTACGAGAACATGATATTTGTATTGGAGTTTGTAAAAAGCAGTTGAGAAATTTGGAAGGTTGTTTTGTCGCAGTACTTTTTGATACCTTGGCAAATGTTTATATTTTTTCCTTTGCTTTTTGTTTTATTTTATTTTATTGGTACCGACTGAGTGGGTATGAGTGCAGAAGCTGTGTATTTTTGTCTTGGGATATAATTTTCATCTACGGGTAGTGATATATTGCACTTTAAATTACTATCTTTAAGACATTACATTTTTAAACTATCAATATTAGACACTTTGCACTCTAATTTACTTACTTTAACACTTTACACCCCCAACTACTAATATTAGACACTTTGCACCGTTCATTTGATAATAATACCCTTGAAAAATTAATGAATTAACAACAATATTTTTAATACATGCAAAATGAGTCAACGACATTATTATCATTTTAGTCTAAAAATTTGACAAATGATATAAAGTGTCAAAAATTGGTTGTTAGAAGGTGTAATGTATCAAAATTGATAGTTTAGAAGTGCAAAACCTATGTTATTTTGTAGGTGAAAAATATATTTTCTTATTTTTTTAACAAAGAACACACGATTAACATGACAGTTTTCCAGTAGTTACGAAAACGCCCTACAACGGCTTGTGAATTAATTATTGATTAATGCCCTTTTCGTCATTTCATTTCAGCAGATGATGGGGATGTTTGATTGCCAAAATATTGGGGAATATTCCCAATATATTGGGAATCTTGTGAAAATTGAGATTTATTGGGATTTGATAAAAAGGTTAATTTTTTGAAGTGTGTTTGGTTTGATGTTTGGAAATTTTGGGATAATATTTATTAGTAATGATTGTGTTTGTCTGTTTGACTTTTGTGTGTAATAAAAAATGAATTTAAAAAGAACCGGGGCTGAGTTCCACACTTCCACCGTTTCATTCTCGCAGCCCATATTGAATTATTGATTTTCTTTGATGCAAAACGCCGACGTGAAAAATGCCCCCGTTTTTTGTCCACGCTTCCACCGTTTCTAGTCCTCTGTACATGCTTAATTTTTTGTTTTTTTTTTCCTTCCCTCAACTACTCTATCGTTTTTCTCTTATGCAAACCGCCGACAACATGGATTGTTGTTTTTTTGTTTTTTTCTAAGTACAGACCACATGGATTCACGTATAAGGAAATGGTTCATTTTTTTTTCTTTTCTTCCCTCAACTACCGGTCAAATATTAATAAATTGCAAAAGCCATTTTTTTAAAGGTACATGAATATTGATAAAGACAACATATATTTTTATATAACCTTTTTTTTTTACTTTAAATCTCTTAAAATGTATTATTTTTTAAGAAAATATCATTAAATTTCAAAGTCGTCCTCATAATTTTAACAACGATGATGCACTTCAGAAATATCGATATGAGATATTGCAGTCGATCCCATCCGACCCCATTCACAGAATAGAATGTGCGGTCCCCTCTTCAAAAAATTTATGAGTACCACTAGCTCACATGTAAGTAGTATTTAGAAATTTTAAATAAGATAAATAAAAGACACTAACGACCCTAAATAATAACCACCACGCAAAAAAAAAAACTCGAGTGTCATACATGCACACAAAATAAGACGACAACGACAACAAATTAAACACCACCAAAATCATACATGTATATTGCCCTGCTCATACATCCACATCGTGCCAGCGATTTCATCCCTTCTTGCACGCATGGCTACTGCACTCTCATTGCCAAACTCTGGACCAGGGCCAGACAATGGGTGCCCTCGGGCATCGGTTTCGTTCGTCTCACCCACAATATTTGGGTTACTCCATCGTTGGAAGATGTCATCATCCTCGGCTCCATCTAATTTTATGAAGTTGTGTATAACACAACACCCTACCACCATTTTTGCTTGGGAGCGCAATGCGAATTTCGTCATCTTTGTCAGCATTGCGAACCGTGATTTAAGTGCCGCAAACGATCTTTCGATGATATTCCTCAACGAGCTATGATGATGATTAAATGGAGGGGAAGCAGGGTTTAGACCATTTTGTTACAACCTAATCAAATGTTTTTCATTTGTTGATGCATCTATGAACAAAAAGAGGTGAAAGGCTTCAACCACATAACTATTTAAGTAGGCCTCACAGCTAATAAAATTCCGTTCTGTCAGCCCCAAAAACAGAAACATTACAAGAACGAAAAGAGGTGAAAGGCTTAATGCATTGGAAACACTGCTAGGAAACATTGACTAGAACCAAATCAAACGAAATAGTACAGTTATCAGTTTATTATTCAATAACAGGTAATTGCATCAATATGCAGGCAGAGACATAAGTGGATCCAGCTAGCAACATCTCACAAATTTCCACAAAATCTGGTAAGCTTCAAAATTCAGTCTGGAAACACCAGTGTATTAGAGAGGCTTATGCTGTGGGAGATTCCACTTACTAACCATAAAAACAAATCATAATGTATGGATTAATAGAAGCAAAAAACATTCAAGTACCACAGAGCAAAAGACACATGCCCAGGCAATGAGAGTTATTTGGTATGACCTATCACATCAATCACCAAACGAATTTGTGCTGCAGTACAGTAAAAATAAGGAATCAGTTTGAACTAATGAACGAGGCTACTGGACTGTAGTTTGAGAGGACAGCAACATAATTAGAGTAAAAAATAAGATGTCAATAAACATAGGTGCAATAACAGATTCCTTTCTTACCGACGAAAGGCGCTTGTTACAATAAGGGCAAGATGACAAATCTTTGTCAACCACCAAGCCTCGAAGTTCCTGAAAAGATAAAAAATTACTTAGCAGAACGATTTAGTTACCGATTGCCTTAGCATCCATTTCTTCCAACCCAAAGTGTCAAATGATAGACTCTCATGCTGAAGCAAATATTTCAGGAGGATACCACTTACCAAAATTTACTAAATTAGTGACCAGAAAAAAATGAGCAATCAATTATGGGGAGAAAAATCAAGTTCACATAGCCATACAGTTTACTTACTATAGATTTCTGCAAACCAACACAGATGCGAATACAGGGTTCAAATAGAATAGAAATACATTCCTTTTACTTTCTCCCAATCAGCTCACATATCAATTGAATTTCCTGCAAAGTAAACCTTGTGAAAAGACAAGTCGAATGTTTGTTCAATAAAATGCAAGTCCACAAATCAGGGGAGACGGGGAGCACAAATGCGGAATCCATGAACTTATATATAATTACAAAACACCTATGGCACATCCATTGATACCGTTTTTTGGCTTCTATCCCAAGATTTTTGTATGTTTTATGACACTCTTACACCATTCCTTGAAGCCAAATTTTTTGAGTTGCTCTCATGTAACAACATGACCTAAAATTCCATTCCCATCTAAACATATCTTGCATTCAGTAAGAAAAATCTAAATCCAAAGGCAAGGGTTTATTCAACTATTTCGGATCATTAAAAAACATACATGAATTTAAATCAAACTAGCAGCATTTTATTTTGACAAAACTAAATACTCCATACTGTATCAGATGCCACACCTCAAATAAGTTCTCATCTTCAGTGCCCCAACAACATCAGACCTAATTATTTGTAAAATGCCCCCAATTAGAGATGACATAAAATTTGTTTGTCCACAGCAGAAACCAAAAAAACTTGGATTTGATTTGGTACAAACAATGGTCGGAGAGACAGGAGAGTATATGCTTGCTAGAGATGCCCAACACAGCAGCTGACATATCGACAAGGTCACAAGAGCAACTTATTAATCATGGAAATGAACATAACAATTAAAATGTATGTCGATGTAGGTATGATGGAATTAAACCAAGCAGTTATTGGAAATTAAATACCTTCCAGACCATAAAAAGCGTAATTTGCACTCATAATCACACACCTATCAGTTAACTTAGCATGCGAAAATTGCAACGAAAATTTGGGGAAGATTTAACTGACCTGGCTGCTCTGACGTGTGTGGGGCGCTGTGGCTGTCGATGATGAGAATGATCTCCACCGCTTGGGATAGCAGGAACGGGAGGATCGATTGCGTCTGCGTCTTCTTCCTCCATTCACTGGACGATCATAAATAGAAGGGAGGGGTTGTTCACCCGTGAGTGAGCCGTCCCTCAAACGTCTCCTCATGCCAGCGTAATCGACGGTGCATCCAGCAGGGGCGGTCAAAAAGACGACTGCCTCTCCTCCGTACCCACGAGCACAAACAGTAGCCGAGGAGAACGAAATCAAAAGGGGCTCGACGAGAAATTAGGGCGTGGTCAAAAGGTTTGATGCGAAGGCTGCTTCTCCTTACCCAAAAACAGAAAAGAGAGGGGGATCGGGGAGAAGAACAGGGTGATTCAGAAAAGCCAAAGGGGGGACGGGGAGAAGAACAGGGTGATTGGCAGGGTAATTTTGGTTAGTATGGGGCGTGAAAAGGGGTTTCAGTAGAATCGGAGCTGGGTTCGTCGAAGACTCGATGGAGCCGTTGGATGCAGGGGTGGGGGGGCCAAAAAATTCGAGTCATCTGCTGACTTTCTGAAAAGCACTGGAGTTTCTGTCGGTATGCCAGGGGCAGTCCGACAAAGGAAATATGAAATGCTAAATTTAGCCCTCTTCGTAGCAGGGTAAGTTGGCCAGGTGAGGGGTAATTTCGTAAACTCGAACTTTAAGCTTTAACTTCTCGCAGAGCAAGGGGCCCACGTGTTTCTTTTATATCCAATTCTGCCCTAAGACTACTTAAAAGAACACAAGTCGATCGAAGGTAAAGTTGGAAATTTTGCATGAGCTTCAGGGACAAAAACGTCCTAATTTTTCCGTGGTTCAATATTTTGAGTATCAAAACTGTGTTTGTCTCGCCCGACGTATTGAGATCCCAATTTATTGGTCAATCAAACATGCCCGATGAAAAAATTTCTAGGGCCCCACCTGTTAAAAGTGCTGACATAATTTTGGTGGGTACACATGCACAAATACGGTTTTGCTCTTGTAAGTACTACCTTGTAAAAATTATTTTGATGGATAATGATAACCCTCTGTTTACTTAGAAAAAGAAAAAAAAATACCAACACACCAATCACAACTTGGGGCATCATAGTAAAATAAGAATGCAAGCCTATCTGACTACGACAAAGGTGAACTCGAATTATTAACTGGAAGGAAGGATGGTCTTTCTTCCACTGATCAGGATGCCACTATCGACACCAAGGTGGTATTTCTGAAGCCAAACGCAAAGATTAACGATGTGAAATAAAAACGATGTCCCCAAACAAAGACATACAGTGTTGAAAGTTGAAGTCCCACATTGCCAAGGGCAGGTTTGTTCTTTTGAGTTATAAATAATCCCCTTATATAAGAGTTTAAATATAAATGAGTTAACACAATTAATTCAATTGGGTATTTCCCTAATGGATGTCTCACTTATCAAAGTATAAATATTTTTATTTCTAACATGGTATCGGAGCAAGGTTTTCGACTTTAGTCCGGTTACCTCCTAGCGACCATCGGACTCAGTACCGACTTTGTCCCGGCTTAGTACAAGCAATTTTTCCGGCTCAATACTGGCAACCTCCCGGCTCAGTATCGGGGCAACCATCCGGCTCAGTACCGACAACTTTCTGGCTCAGTACCGGCAATCTTTGTAATTATTTTTTTCCTGTAATTATTTTTTGTAACTCGAAACTCAAAATTTGTTGTCCACCTTGAGTTTGCGGGAGAGTGTTGAAAGTTGAAGTCTCACATTGCTTGACAATGTGGGCAAGTTTGTTCTTTTGGGTTATAAATAACTCCCTTATGTAAGATTTTAAATATAAGTGAGTTAACACAATTAATCCAATTGGGTATTTCCCCAATGGATATCTCACTTATTAAAGTATAAATATTTTTATTTCTAACATACAGATTATTTAGGTGTCATTTATTCCAAAGCCTTGTCTTACATATTGTAGCAGCATACATACTTGACAGAAAAGTAGAAATTTTCAACAAAATATCCAGAGATGCTCTTGATCAGTTCATGCTATGAGTTGAGTTCCACTCAAACAATCTGACCGGCACAAGCTTAAGTGCTATTTTTTTATGGGTAGTAAGGCTGAGACCAACTGACTCTTCCATGATTATATCTTCCTCCTTCATTCCATGGGGTAGTTTCCAGTCGAAACAGTACAAAAGATTTGCCAGTGCAAGCTCAATTGTTGATGTAGCCATAGATATCCCAGGACAACTTCTTCGACCGGCTCCAAATGGCAAGAACTCGAAATTTTGCCCTTTATAATCAATGGAGCTGTCAAGGAACCTTTCTGGGTTGAATTCTTCTGGGTTTTTCCAGTACTGAGGATCTCGTCCTATTGCCCAAGCATTAACTTGGAGTAGTGTCTTTGGGTAAATGTCATAACCATTAAGCTTGAAGTGTGTCATGGTTTCTCTTGCAAGAAGCAGAGGAGCTGGAGGGTGCAATCTAAGAGCTTCTTTCACTATCATCTTGAGATAGGGAAGGTGATCAGTGTCACTTTCAGCAACTTTTCCTTTTTCTCCTACGAATTTTCTAACTTCATCTTGTGCTTTCTTCATCAGTTGTGGGTTCCTAGCAAGCTCTGCCATGGCCCATATCATGGTAATGGCACCAGTATCCACTCCACCCAAAAAAAAGTTCTGAGACATACACAAAAGACAGGTAAGCAGAGGAGAACCTCGTTTTTTGTATAAGGTAATACAATCGTAGGGCCTGTTTTCTTTAATGGCACAAGAAAGATTGCATTAAAGGGAGGAAATTGGAACTAACACCTACTGGAGGAAAGACTAGAAGCTTACCAAGAGGACCGCCTTAATGTTGTCTTTAGTAAACCGAGGAGCACCATTTTCGGTTTGCTCCCTTTCTACTCTCAACAGGACATCAATAATGTCCTCGCGCTCTTGTTTTGCCCTCTCGGGCTTGAGGTGAAGATCAATCACCTGCTGGAAACAATTATCTAACTCATGGAAAATCTTTTCAAGCCTTTCAAATCTTCTGGAGATCTTGTCCTTGATCCATCCTACGAATGGAAAGCATTCAGATGCATTGAAGCTGCCCAACATGGCTTCAGCCTCATGAACCACGTCTTGAAACCTTTCATTATCTAAATCACTCCCACGGAAACTCGTACCAAATGCAATCCTAAAGGTTATACTTGCGGTGAGTGCAAACAGCTTCTCAGAAAGATCAACGGGGGTTGCAGAAAGTGAAGATTCAGATATCGAATGGATGAGCATAGCGACTTCTTCTTCCCTGATTGACCAATATGATTGAACCCTCTTTACGCTCAAAACCTCAAGAACACATATTTTCCTGATCTCTCTCCAATACTCACCATACGGTGAAAAAGCCATGTCTCGATAATTATAGGAAAGTTTTCTAGAGCTATCTAAGGAAGGTCTACTGCAACAATCAAGATCGTGAACCTTTAAGACCTCTCTGGCAGCCTCGGCAGAAGATATGACTACATTTGGGATAGCACCGAGATGAAGTAGCATCACGGGGCCATATTGTTTGGAGAGTTGCCACAAAGATTGGTGACGCAATTGACCAAGTTGATGCAAGTTACCTATAAGGGGAAGCTTCGGAGGGCTTGGTGGAGGCAGCTTGTTTCGGCTTCGATCTTCCATCTTCTTCTTCATGAGCAGCATTAGAGGGAGAAATATGAGAAGAGCGAGCCACATGGTTACAGCAAAAAGAGCCATGAAGTGTGATCTTCTATGTTGGTCGCGCTTCCTTTTACAGAAACAGAGGCACTGGACTGGTCTCCATAGGCTATGGCCTATGGGGATATATATACATGTGATTGATTAGTCTTACGGTGACTTGTAAGGGCATGTTCGATTTTGTCCACATGAATTTGAATCTAATTTTCTAAAATTAGAATCTCAATATTACTTATACGTGAATACCAATCCAACTCAATAAACTGACACGTTTGAAACATACGTTTCAAGCATCAATTCTAACTTGGATCTCTTAGAAATATCAACTCTTTAGCCATGCGGTCCCGACATGTAGCAGGTTGTCTTGTGCGGCTAGAGTTGGGACTCAAAATTCTACCATCAGTAGCTTTTTGACTCGTCTTGAACACTCCAGAAGCATATCATATCCCGTTGAAGTGTTTTTGGGGCTTGATGAGTGAAGACAACGACTTCTCCTATTCAGATTTTGGAATTAACCAACCAATCCTCCATCAATCGCGCAAACCTGGTGCGAGTTCCAGTTTTCTATTTATGGTCTATGGCTATCCTTTGGAATATAACACGTCATTGAAACCTTCCAAAACAATTTTACAATTCCGATGGTACTAGCTATCTCTGGGGCCGCCAGGGTTCTAAAAGGTTAGCGAGAGGCGGAATTGAGCGAGACAAATAATGCACCTGTTTGCTCGAAATTTTACAAAATTTTGGAGAATTCCAGGCTTTTAGAGCACGACACACGACTTCACGCCTAGAATAAATATTCGGACGTTATGTGTTAGGTAAAGCTTCAAATGTTAAAATTAAAGGTTTAGTACCATTTTATTCCTAGATTTTGACTTTTTTTATAATTAATATTCAATTGGTTTTTAAATTGATTATAGAAATCTCTGAGTATAATTTTTATTAGTCTTAAAATTTCATTATCAAAGTTACTAGTCAATTTCAATCAGGTATCACTTAAGATTAAAATCATTTGATTTATATTTTTTTGAATTTTTTTCTAATTTTTCATATTTTAAAAATAATTAAGTTTATTTTATTTTTAGAAAACAACAAATTAGAAGAAAGAAATCTTTAAAAAATTACCAGTTACGTGATTGTAATTTTAGTTAACAGGTGTAAATTATGAAAAGACATAAAAATCACATAGACATTTATGATTAATTAAAAAATCAAAGAACTATTTATTAAAATAGTTGTCGATAACCCTAAAATTAACATAGTTCAGTCTTCTTTCTTTAACCCTTCCCGAAGGGCACCGACTTCTGTACGAAAGAACGGTCCCTCATCTGCTACGGCTTTAATTCCCTTCTTCTTCTTCTTTTTCCTGCGAATTACCAATATAGACTGCCCCGCTTCTTTTAACTCTTCCGGAAGAATACCGACGTCTGTCTGAAAGGACGTCGGTCTGTGGGTCTCTCTTCTACTACGGCTTTAATTCCGTTTTAGTGCGAATTACCAATATAAAGAACCTGCTGACATCCAGCTGAATCTGGACATGATGAGATATTAAAGACACCGGCGTAATTACCACCCCCGTCGTTCAGACAGGGCTGCCGCGCGTAGCGCTATAAGAAGTTCCTATATATCATCTTAAAAGGAGATGGTCTATATATGTATCTGACATGTTCGGTTATGGTGCTGATGCTTCATCTATTTATAGGTGTTGATGGACGGTTGAGATTAAATTTTCAAAATTTAATGGCTGCAAATAACGGCACATTATTTAATGATTTGACTTTCAATTTCACATGTTTACCACATGACCCGTTTTCCTCATAACCCATATTACACGACTCGGTTTCCAAAAATTTAAACCATTCGACGTTCCGTTTTGCCACAGCTCTAGGCTCCAGCACCGTTAATTTGTTTTGTCATAGCTCCAGCTCCATCATTTTCTGTCACTGCCCATCCCCGTCGCTCAACGTCTGGACGTACGTCCAAAGATTTCGAACCCCAAAAGCTTTGAAATTTTGTTCATTTCTTCAATTAACCATTTTATTTTGATCGATTCCATGGGTTTGTTTATTGATTTGGTTAGTCTTGCTTGTTTGCTTTCTTGTTACGTGCACACAGACATTTACTTGGGTTTGTTTTGTTTGTGGGGTTGACCATGGCGAATTTGATGGAAAATTTGTTTTGAAGATTAAAGGTTGCCAACTTAGACTTATTTACAAGAAAGATAAATAAAAAAAATGGAAGATTAAATAGGTTAATATTGTCAAAGAGGTGAACACTTTCTTTTCTTTTCTTTTCTTTTTTCCCTTGAGATCTGATTTGATGGTCTTTAGGTGGATGAGAGAGTGGTGCTGAAGCACTTTGATTGGCCTGAGCTCTCAAGAAAATGAAGGTTTTGCTCGAAAAGTATGCACAATTCTCCCAGGCCCCACATTTGGCCTTTTTTCCCCTGGTCTCCCGTGTGTTCCCATTTCTCCCTTTTTTCCCCGGGCCCCTGCGTGCCCCCATTTTCCTTCCCCCCCCCCCCCCCCCCCCCAGCCTCCGTGTGTCCCACATTTCCCCTTTTTCCCCAGTCCCCCCGACCCCAACCCCCTGCCCCATTCGTTTTGTTTTGTAAAAAAGGCCAGAGTGGGAAATGGGGGCACGCGGGTGCCCGGGGGTGGGGCCGGGGAAAAGGCCAAAGGGAGGGGTTGGGGTCGGGGTAAAAAGGGGAAATGGGGACGCGGGGGCCCAGGTGAGCCGGGAGGAATTTTGCATACCTTTCGAGCAAAGCCTGCATTTTCTTGAGAGCTCAGGCCAATCAAAGCACTTCAACATTGCTCTCTCGTCCACCTAAAGACAATTACTAATCAGATCTCAAGGGAAAAAAAGAAGAAAAAAAAGTGTTCACCTCTTTGACAAAACGTTGCTGGAGCCTAGAGCTGTGGCAAAACGGAACGTCGAATGATTTGAATTTTCTGGAAATCGGGTCGTGTAATATGGGTTATAAGGAAAACGAGTCATGTGGTAAACAGGTGAAACCGCAAGTCAAAATTCATTAAATGATGTGGCGTTATTTGCAGCCATTAAATTTTAAAAATTTAATCTCAACCGTCTATCAACACCAATAAACATATTAAGCATCAACACCGTGACCAAACCCGTATCTTACCTGCCGTAGCTGTCGCGTACGTGGCAAGCTTGATCATTACAAATGAGTTCCAGTTTTGTCTCCTTTCGTGGCGGCCGTCGGCAGACTGCAAGAATTTAACCCCTCACAAACTTGTCTTTTCCCCCTCGTGTAAGACTCTGATGTCACCTAGATCTTGCAATCTTATCTTTTGTCTGTGTATTTTTCTTTTTTTTCTAAGTTAGTTAAATTAACTCCTTTCAATCAGGTGTTTTAACCAGCTTGTACGCAACTTTGATTATACATTTTCCTTTGAGGCGTGGGGTTAGTTTAATCTAATATATATTATACATGTCAGTTGAGAGTTAGATCTTCCGTGTGAAATGAAATCCGTTCAAAATAACATTTCAAATCGGGGTAAGTTAAAACAAGTTAGAATTTAGAAATAACGTTCCGAATTGGTTGAAAAATAGAACCATAATAATTATAAAATTCAAGGGTAAGTCGGAACGAGTTAAAATTTAGGAAGTAGTTGAAATTAGGATGATATATAGTTTGTGTAGGGTTATTGTAATTTGCCTTATCTTTTTAAGTATACAGACCTAAATTAGAGCAACTTTGAGTTGTTACTTGTATATATGGTAGAGAAACCTACACGCAACATTGTTGTGAGAATCAACATTCTTGTGTAATTTTAAATTACACTCCCAAATTATGAGGTTAATATCACTTTGAGGTTCAAATTATTAAATTCTTCTCATTGAGCTTCGACTATTAAAATTCATCAATATATGCTCTTAAATAAGATCTAACTTTGAAAATTATGCTACGTAATTTATTTAAAACACATGTAATATGATTTTGACCGTCAGATATTTTCTAATGGTGCACAATAATGAATTTTGATAATTGAAGTGCTCGATGTAACAAAAGTGTTAGTTTAGACTCCTAAGATTACATTAATTCTATATATAGTTTGAGGATGCAAATAGAATTTTCCCTATTCAATATGGATTACAAGCAAAAATAAACATTTGATTATTGATATGAGGATAATCTCCATAAAGTGTTATATTTCAGGAAATATGTTCAATTCTCCATGATAATCATGTGGTTAGTGTGAATCCCTTGTAATTTGAGGGTGAAAAGCAATATTTCCGCTAATATTTATAATTGGACAAATCACTTGACCCTTTGTTCATCATGTCGAGATTCAAAATGGATTACACGCAAAAAGACCATTAATTGATTATTAACGTGAGGATCATCTCCATAAGGTGTAATATTTCAGAAAATATGCTCCATTCTCCATGATAATAGCGCGGTTTGCGTGAATCTCACACATCCTGCGTCTGAAATATTTTTTTTAATATTATATTTGTGGTTAATTTGTGAGATCACCATTTCGGTTCAAAACAGAAACAAGACGTCATTTGTGTTGCCTGTTCAAGATACGAGGTGAAAGAGAGACGAGGACGAGGTTCAGAACTTTTTGCTTGGAGCAAATGCAGCAAGAAGATTGTTGACGTAACTCTCACGGTCTCACCTAGTAATGGCCTAATGTGTTTCCTTGATGGTGTCTTGTTATGTCTATTTGTAGAGCTTTTGGATATTGAATGTCTGATTGTTTAGAGGCGGTTCTGTGTCCCTTGGTCTTGTTCATGGACCGGTTGAATTAAGGGCGCCATGCCCTGTGAATGCGTAATTGCATGTGTACTTTTTTTTTGTTAAGCAGTGTAATTGTGTACTTGAAGAACTTCTGTACGTTGTGGTTGTGTATTCTCCAATATTTTTTCATGAATCATTAGCGATTCTTTAGGCTTTTCAACTTGTGGGATGCAAAGCCTACACTGCCATGATTTTCACACATCATGACATGATCCAAGTGGACTCGGAGAAAACTTGAGTGAACGAGAGGTGTAGAAAAAAGATAAATACAAGTGTATAATTGAAAGATAATATTAGGAGAAAAGAGAAATAATTTGAGAGATAAAGATTTAAGTGGTTTAATTTAAAAGACCTACGTTTACAAGAGTTCAAGCTAAAAGTTTCTATTTATAGCTAAATATATTATTATATTTAAACTTCAAATCAGATCTTGATAATATTTCACATTAAAATTGAATTTTTGATATTGCGATAAAATCATAACAAATCTTATAGATTGATTATGATATTATCTCTAATAGTATCAAAGAGTGTTGAATAGAGGTTGAAGAGCAACCAACTTGAAGAAAGTGATTTAGATGCATCATGCATGGCAATTATACAAAATCAATTCTCAATCTCCGTCATAAAAAGACAATATGTGGTGTGTTTGCGTCGAGCTAGTCCGATATGCTCCGCCATAAAAAGACAATCAACAATCAAGACAGACCCTATCTATGTGGTTTGTTTGCCTCGAGATAGTCCGATATATATGCTTCGTCAGCGTTTTGTTTTACATTTCCTTCTTATCAAAACTCCATCGGGGGGGCTAGCAGTGAGAATAGTGCATTGACCATGCAACCAATAAGAGTATCTTAAGATACTTCCCAAGTTAGATCGTGCTCTGAAAGACCCCTTGACTTCTAATATTACCCCATTGTTTTCCATCTGCCTCTGAAGCCTTCGGCTTTCCTCCAGTGGAAGCCGGACCTGACTAGTCACCATATGAATATTTGCGAACTTGGTCTCTGTCTTTGCCGCAGAGAAAGGTTGGATATATTGGGAAGCAATCAGGGTACTTCCGTAGTACAAATCAATGTACATGTAACTGTAATCAACACTCACTTTCTTGTTCGGATTTGTGAAGTTCGCAAGCAGAGTAACGTCGGCATTGAGCAGATAGCCCATGTCAAGATAGGCCGCATTCAAGGTGGCAGTTGAAACATCAAAACCAGGGCTCCGTGGACGGAAAACAAGGTAGACTATGAGGACAATTAAGCCTCCTACAATTATGACAACCCAAAAAATTGCACAGAAGACAGCGGCAAACCACGCGAATGGGTGAGTTCGATTGGTTCGCGGCATCTTCGGGCCATATGGCTGTTGGTGATGCAGACGGTCCCCATGTGGCTGGGGATTTTGGCCCTGATGCTGCAGACGTGGCGCCCAGGGACCAGATGGCTGCAGGGAAGGTTGGTCTCCGACTCGTGGACGGGGAGGCTGGAGTTGGACTTGATGCAGTGGTTCTGACTTCTGCAGACCGACTGGCTCGGAGTTTCTGTCCTGGTGCCCAGGTTGTCGCACCAGGGAACTGGGTGGCTTGGACTGTTGGTCGATCCTCTGTTGCAGTTGCGATGGTGGGACAAAATGAGGGTTGGTTTCTCGTTGCTGATACATGGTTGGGTGGATATGTGAATGTGATAGGCAACGCCGCGATCACGAGCAGAGTCAGGGAAATAATAAGAAACATTTATTATTAGGCTAATGGGAAGGAGGGAGGATAACTTCATGACAACTTCAAGGATGATTCATGTAAAGGCAAAGAATCGTGTACTTTGGCCAAGTATCGGAGGCAAGTATCTTTAATTAAGGAGGGCAACAGTACTGAGCTGTTTACGAACCCAAATGGTGCAGGAAACCGAATCAGATGCTGGCACTTCATACAGAGCCTCGGAGCAACTTTAACGCTTAATTAATATGGGGTACGTAAAGACTATTATGCTCAATGAATCCATGCAATTCCCAGAATTCAAATGTTTTGGAACGTTTACCGGTGCCATGCACGACTCCTTTTCCCTTTATTCCGCCAAATCAACAGATTGTTGCACATAAATTCACACCCTGCCTACTATTAGGTATTCGTACATAATTCATCAGATACAAATGGTATTTGCACATGAAGCAAATGGCGACAGGTCACCTAGTTACCTGAATTCAGAACTGCGTTGACAAATTCATAGCCAAATAGCAATTTTGATATGAGAATTCTCACACCATCAGTAATTCCTATAATGAAGTTATTATATGAGGTTGCTGACCAAATCCACATTTTATCTACAAAGAGAATTTCCATATCAAAACTAGGTTAGTCCTCATCTCACGATCTCAAAATCATCGTAGTGTATCCTCATGTGATTCTTAGGAGATATTGGAGTTTGCATGTCCTTTGGAAATGGCCCATATTTTTGTGATAGAGTTCAGTCATCCCCAAGGTTTGTACTCATCTTCACCTTTTCATGACAAAACCAGGCAACTGGCTTGTAAGTCCATGGAACAAAACTTCTGTTCCGATCCCTTTAATTTCTCTCCTGCAAAAGATCAGTGGGTAATGTTCGTTTTCATACTTTTTTCAGGATTCTAACTATATTCACAAATCTACCACCGAACATGTTTAGAATTCAAACACAAACACCAATACATTTTACACAATCTCCAACAATTTTTTAATTTTTTATTCAACATAAATTTTCTCTCTCTATACTATTTCACATAACTCTAATACTTTTTATTAAACAATTACATCAAATCATTTCTCTCTCCACTTTACACAAACACCAATAAAACACTATTCAACATAAAAATTCACAACTTCTCTAAAATCCTACATTTTTACTCAACACAAACATAACCCCTTAAAATTGTAGCAATTACTTTTACCGATCCACATCCTAAGAATATTTTAGACTGGATGTTGAATTTAGTGCATATGGATGAGAATCCCATACCTATGCATCGAAACTTCACACTCAAATTCAGTCGTTACTGGTTCTCTATTCCCATTCTTCATGCTGAAGAGGCCTTTGAGTATACCTAAGAGCACCAAAAGTGAAAACATTTTTAGGGCCAGTATGGCTGCTTAACTAGCGCGCGCGCGCACAGTGAGTGAGAGAGAGCTGCAAACTGATACAATAAGGACAAAATTATTACAAATTACGCCTCTAGAGCATGAACCATTGAAATATTTGTATACATGTCATTAACAAGGACAATGAGCAGAGGCATTTTTGGTAATTGGAGGCAAAAAAACTTACTGACAATACAGAACATATCACGACATATCTTAAAATCTCACCCCCACAGAAAAAGAAGAAAACAGATCAAACTACAATGAGAGGGCAATAAAACATCAAAATATCTAAGGGTTCAGATAACTATTGAAGTCAGCTTGACTAATGCTATGTGTATGATGCTAGCTTCCTCACCGAAAAAAAAATCTATGTGGATGATGTGTAATTTTCTTTAAAAAAAAATAGGTGTAAGGAATGGTATGTTGCTCCTGCACTGCAAACATATGCATAAGCAGTTATTGGCTGGGTACAAAAATATAATAGGAGATATACACAATAGAGGTCATGATACACAACAACAGGTTGGGTATTATTGGCCCTCTAAATGGGTTGCTGAAAGATAAATCATTTTCAAAATATAATCTGTAACAATAATGATCCAGTTAACACACGGTCCATGCCCTTCTAATTTTTCTTGACCATGAACCACATACGATATTCTGACAGAAATAAACAGAAACTTTTTATTAACATTTACTCATCATAACTTTTTGTCAGTGATAGTCCACACATCCTCGGTATGTTTTTCCTTGTTCTATATATGTCACCTAGGTAACAAGTAAAATATTGCACTGACTCAATGAGAACTAGAAGCTCCTACCTGTATCTCATTTCTTTTTTCGAATATTTTCCAGGAAGGGCAGGAGTGGAACGGGACAGTCTTGACAAGCTGTACCTATCAGTTCCTTGAAAGTTAATACAAGAACAGTGAGTACATGCATATATATATAGCAATAAAAAAACTGCTGATGAATGGTTTGATAACATAGATGGCATGTAATACGGGAGTCGGATTCCATCCCGACGTTTTGTTTCCGAATACGTGCAGACCGAAGGCCCGGATGAATTGAAAGAAATCCAACGCGAGGGAGGGCGCCACGTCAATTAATGAAATCCGGAACGCTTCGCTCGGCTCGGCTCCTCAATCTCCTGGCCTCACGCGTACGCTTTGTAGTACCGGTCAGACCTCTAAAATTAAGATAGCATAGAGATCCGACCGGTATGACGGAAACTCCTCAATCTCCTGCGCTTTGTAGTACCGGTCAGACCTATAAAATTAAGAGAGCATAGAGGTCTGACCGGTACGGCAAAAAAAGGCAGCGCCTTTTAATTAGCCAAAACTTCGCCCCCTATCGTCCTCCTCTCTACCTCATCCTCCGCTTTTTTTTTAAATCCCCACGAATCCCCCTCCCCCGGTCTTATGAGCTAATTCACCAGTAAAACGACCAATGCCTGCTCCAAGTTCTAGAACTGATTTCCCTTCATACAGAGGGAGGAGTGAAAGTACCTATTTGTAACACAGTTAATTCAGCTCTGGATATTCATAATCAATAAATGGAATTGCAGCGAGGGCAAGAAAACAAGATTATTAGCACTAGCAAATCTGATGACGTATTACCATAACAATGGTATTACGCCTTTACACAGTACAGAACAAGGTGTAAAAAAGTCTCAAGATCTTGTTCATCCCAAATTGCTCTTTGTAGTCGGCCACGGCTGTTATTTAATTTTAGTACCAGATTGTTTGCAAAATTCCATCGAAGAAAGAAAATGAAAGTAACAAAAAAAAAGAGTTTCCTTGATAAGGTTAACAAAGTCTCCAGATGTCGAAACTAGGGGTTTAGGCACACATAAACACGAAACAATGAGAATAGGGACGCTGATATATTGCCAAATGCCATGAACATTTCAACGAATAAAAGAAAACCCAGACTGTAAAAAACGAACGACATTTTTTCGAGAGATTAAAAGGAGTGGCAAAGTACCGCTGGTGGGAACAAATTAAAGTTTGCAACAAGTAAGAAGTTGGCACATACTAGCAAAAAAAAGAGGGATTCGTGGGGATTTAAAAAAAAAAGCGGAGGATGAGGTAGAGATGAGGACGATAGGGGGCGAAGTTTTGGCTAATTAAAAGGCGCTGCCTTTTTTGCCGTACCGGTCAGACCTCTATGCTCTCTTAATTTTATAGGTCTGACCGGTACTACAAAGCACAGAAGATTGAGGAGTTTCCATCGTACCGGTCGGACCTCTATGCTATCTTAATTTTAGAGGTCTGACCGGTACTACAAAGCGTACACGTGAGGCCAGGAGATTGAGGAGCCGAGCCGAGCGAAGCGTTCCAGATTTCATTAATTGACGTGGCGCCCTCCCTCGCGTTGGATTTCTTTCAATTCATCCGGGCCTTCGGTCTGCACGTATCCGGAAACAAAACGTCGGGATGGAATCCGACTCCTGTAATACGTCCACTGCATTTACAAATACTGCCTCGAAGGCAAGCCTTTGTAAATAGTTTTAAGTGAAAATTCTAAGGTAAACCAACCATTTACCAAAAAAAATCCACCATACCTTACAAACTTAATATCACATAAGATACAAATCGATAAAGAACAGATGTCAATATGTAATGCGCACCATTTTTCATGTTTTTGTGGCATCCCTTGAATGGATAGCACTTATTAGAGTCTCCGAAACAGCTCCGTCAAGAGTAAAGCCCTTCTCCATCATCTGATCCCATATCCTACAAGCCAATGAAAGTTTCTTTTCTCTTATAAGCCCCCCAATTACCAACTTCAAAGTTACTTCATCAGGATGGCATCCTCTCATCTGCATTTCCTCGTATAGGTGCATGGCTTCACTTATTCTAGAAGCCTTGCAAAGCCCATTTATGAGGGTGTTGTACGCAACCGCATCAGGGGCAATTCCATTCTCCACCATGTCACAAAATACGCTACAAGCCATATCAATCTTCCCAGTCTTACATAGGTGATCAACAATCGTGGTATACAATATACGATCGGGCAACAGACCCATGCTAGTCATGTGATCAAGCAGTTTCTTTGCTATATCAGAACTGCCTTCTCTAAGAAAAGCTTTAATTAGAATCGCAAATGTCACAACATCAGGTACAATCCCTTTCCTCCCCATTTCCTCAAAGTGCTTGTAAGCCCTTCTAGTTTGGCATGCCTCGCAAAATGCTCTAATGATAGTATTATATGATACAACATCGCACAGTTTTTTTGCCTCCATCTTGTTCACCATCAACACATATGCCTTATCTGGCCGTTTTGCTTTACAAAGGGCCTTTAAAAGTTGGTTGTAACTATACACATCTGGTTCCATCCCACTTCTCTCCATCTTCCTCATCAACTTCTCCGCCTCCTCCAACATAAGCCCATCACAACAGTAATTCAATAACACATTGTATGTAACCAAATCTGGCTCACATCCATTCCTCCTCATAAATGACCTAATCGCATTTGCCTTATCAATCCTTCCCATTCTACAAAACCCATTAATCAACGCATTATAAATCAAAACATTAAACTGTACTGGCCCCTTAATGACACCAATCGTAAGCTCATATGCCAAATCAACCTTTCCACCCTCGCATAACCCAATG
Organism: Myrica gale; assembly: GCA_963930655.1. Lineage (NCBI taxonomy): Eukaryota > Viridiplantae > Streptophyta > Magnoliopsida > Fagales > Myricaceae > Myrica > Myrica gale. Next base: position 4,666,777 of record OZ005606.1, on the reverse strand, counting down.
ACAAGTGCTGTACAGGCCTTATCATCCGGACTACACCCCTTTGATATCATTTCACGCCAAATTTTGACAGCAGCATCAAACCGCCTAGCTTTACACAATCTATGAATTAGTATTGTGTACGTTACAACATCACCCTCTCTTCCTTTAACGACCATTCTATTAAACACTTCCAGAGCCAATTCTATTCTATTTTCTTTACACAGAAGATCCAAATATATATTCAAAGCCCAAATGTCAGGGACATAGCCAAGCCTATCCATATCTTCTAGGAGATGCTCAATGAGGCGAAAGTTCTTAATGGCGCACAACCCAGAAATGAACCTTGAGTATGTGAACGGTATGAGAGAAAAGCCTTGGGGGACCATTTTTTGGTAGTAGTACTCGGCTAATTCAAACCGCGATTCACGAACCAATACCCCGACGAACCGGTTGTAATCGATGCTGAATACTCGGCAATTCGATTGGGTCATATCGTCGAACACTTGGATGGCTTGGTCAATGAGGCCAACTTTAACAAAGAATGAGATTCGAGCTCGGTATATGAGGCGGTGTGCGCCAAGACTGCGATACATATCAGAGTGAATGCATAGCAAAGGGTTGGGATGGTGGGACCTGACGAGGAACTCAATGTATGGGCATGAGAAGCGCCTGAGAGAGAAGGAGAGGGCGTTGGGAGAGTACCTGGTTTCGGCGCGACGGCGATGAGCCTCGAGCGGTCGGTGGATTGGGGGCCCAAAAAACCGAATCCCGCTGGCTCCAAGAATGAAATCCTAGCACGCACCTGTATATACCGTATCAGTATGACAGTATCTGTTGATGGGCTTCGGAGATCCGATTAACTAATATGATTTAAGTTATAAAAGGAATTAATGGATCCATCATCCATCGCATGCGCTAGCAGCCACTGGCCCAAAAGGCAATTCCTTCTTATTCTTTTACCAGCCCAAATGGAAATTATGCAACATTTTCGACGGGTCAATTGATGTAACGAAGCATAGCTGCACTGTTTTCCCATTTGAAGACTGCCAGCAATTGGGGAATTTGGTGAGGTTATTCCAATTACTCGTTATCTATCTAATTCAATTGAGATTAAAACTTAGTTGATTTACTACGAAATAGACATATAAACTTAGTTGACTCTAATGAATTGAAATAATGGTGATTTGAACGATCAATAAAAAAAAGGATCTTGTATGACATATAAAAATATTAAAAATAACATTAACATAATAACATTTGGTGTGCAATATAAGCATATATTGACCCTTGGCGTGCTACACCATCAATTACATTAAAAATCTAGCTAGACAAAAACTTAAAAGAATAAGTGATATTGCAAGCATGACCTAAACGTAAACACATTTATCAATTTTTGAAAAATATGTAGTTTTAAAAATCTATAAATATTTGGATGGTAATTTTAAAATTTTTTAAAGAACAAAAAAGAAGGTGGTTTGGAAGACGTAAAATCAAGTTGTAATTACTCTAAGAAAGGATATGATTATAGATATTCGCATATTGAAGAAAAAATAATTTTAAACATGCATGTGGCCGGCCGATCGCAGTTTATGGAAGAGGATCCATGAATCTCCCGTTCACTTTGATTTGATCGTAAATAAGGTCTAATTTGACTCCATCCTTCGAAAAATAAGTTTGCTGCAGTACAATGTGGTCCACCGCGTGGGTTGGTTAGTTTGTACATGCACCCCGTTTTGTCTTATTAGTGACGCCTTTCACGTAGATTTAACAGGCATTTGTTTCCTAACTTTTTTACCTCTTAATATTTTTAAATAATTATAAAATAATCTATTTTTTCTCATTAAATTATAAAATAATATTATATTACTCAATTAAATTTTCTCCCTCTTCACTTTTTATAAAATACTATATTTTTTCACAAACTTCAATATCTAAAATTTCCAAAACTCCAAAATTTCCACAAACAAACATCACCTTTGGATCAGTCTGAAGACTTGGAGGGGGAAGTGGGGGGCCATTAACTAGAGAGAAAATGTCGTGTGCTTCCTTCTTCTTCGCCAAACTTTATTGACCCGCTATTCTTTTTCCTTTTAATTTTCGGCTGTAACCTTCCTCAGTTATGGCATAAATTGGATCCTGTTACAAAACAGACTTACAGATACACTGGTGTTTGTTTTTGTTTTGTTGTGCTTAGATTAACAGATACAGTACTGGTGTAAGTACTGTAAGATACTACTACATCAAAGATAGACCCCACACAACAGGACCATCCCTCCCTCACTTCCATTAGAACTATATATATATATATATATGTCTTTCTTGTCAAGTATCCGTTAAAATATGATTTCTCTCTTAATTTTCGTCATTTTCGATTACGGTAAATATGCATGTCTATTTAAGAAATCTGATCTTTCCGTTTGTATTTACAGTTGTTGAGAGAGACGGAGGTAAATGGAGGAAGTAGATTTTAATTGAAACATGAAAACATGTATCTAAATGTATAGTTTTTAAAATAAAAAAAAATTAATACCTCAGAAAATGCTAGTGTAATTATTGGAACGAATTGCCTCCGAAAGTAATCCAGTCCGAATAACTGGATGGATGACTGGAAGTCCATCTAACGGTGGAAGAACTCGGGAGTGTGGATCCCGCTCAGACTTCCACCGTCATCCATTCATCCATCCGGTTATTCGGAACGTTTTCTGCCATTACAGCTTATAAAAATTATGATCTCCAACTAAGAAAAGTATATTAACACGGCCTCTTGATCGATGGGGAAAGTAAAATAGTCCTGATCTTAAAAAAAAGAAGAGAGAGAATAGGATTTATCCCTTGCGAAAATAGAGGCCGTAGTTCACCGATTTCTTTTACCACTAATTTAAATATTTATGTTGGGCTTTTTGTTTTTATTTTGTTTTGTTTTTTAGTGGTGAAAACGAGGCCAATTAAGCTGAAAAGTGCAAAGAGATTGCAACTTGACATTTCTCCCTCCCTATAAAAAAGAGAGAGAAGTTTCTAAACGTTTCTTTAATAAAATTTTGTTCTTTATAGTTTATTAAGGAAATCCGTTGGACTCGGTTTGTGCCCTAAGTTCAGCTGGATTTAATCCAAGTAGGAGACGCACTGATCCGCCGAGAGCACAACGACAAATCATTGAGTTATCGTGGAGCTGGTCAAAACTTTAATTTCCCTTTCACCACGGCAGCAAGTAATCCAAGTGTGTGTTAGTCGGCCATATATAGTAGAAATTAAAATTCAAAAGGGGCCAGGGAGGATGCTCTTTCGATTGGATCACAGTTGCGCGTTCTCTAGGTCAACATTCAGACACTGAACTCTGCCTAGCCCATTAGGAAGAAAGTTTGAACGGTACCGCAGAACAACCTTATTGACCAATCATGTAGGGGGCTCGTCGTTCTTTGCGTACTTACCTTGTTTGTTAGTTGTCCACTTGTTAGGTTGTCCTACTTAACACGGTCCCATGACACCCCCAAGTGGTGGCTCCGGCTCCACTCACAGCAGCATAAAGAACACACAGTATTAGAATTTACATAACATGTAAAAGGTGGGTCTAACTCAACTCCAAAAGACACCTTAAAGAGTGAGGGATGTCACAACTTTATAAGAAGTACATTGACTAGTTTTGGAGGACATTCAAGCCAACATGTGGAAACGGGTGACGTTGGACCATAAATTAGGAATATTGCTATGATATCTTATTAGAATTTACACAATATGTGAAATGTGGGTCTAACTCAACTCCAAAAAACACTTTGAGGAGTGAGAGATGTCACAACCTTATAAGGAGTACATTGACTAGTTTCTCTAACAATGTGAGACTTGCAACACACAGAGAGAGTCTGATATGGGGGTTCTGTTCCAATGGCTGCTAGCTTCATTCTGTTTATAAATCATAGATGGTGGAAGTCTTCCAGAAATGACACGAGTCACACGTTTTTAGTTTTTATTCATGAAACCATGAGTGCAAATTCAGGTCGTTTTGTCCCTTCTTTTATCTGTTTAATCTCTACTAATCTTTCTAGTTTTTTTTTTGTCGAAGAGGTTTCAATATTATTCAAACAAAATAAAATAAAATGGAAAAGTTTAGGCATCTTTATATATGGCGTCGGCGAATTATCATGTTTTCATGGACGATTTTAATGGTCCACAGAAGTTATTATGAGGTAGGAGAAACTAGCATAGAGTCTACGAGATGTGGTAGACCACTTTCTGCTTTAGACTAAATTGGTATTAGTTAGGGATATCAGAGACCAGCTATGAAAATGACTCAAAACAACAACAATTTAGAGGTTTGAAGGGACTTTAGAGGGGACTATTAGTTGCAAAGCTAAACCAGACATTTGGGAAACTTAAGAGGTCCCTCCTGGCCTCATTTGGTTACATGTCTAGTTTTGAAACCAGAAAAGTATACCAAATGTCAAGATTCTACCGTTAAAATAGTGATACATGACTTATTTGTTGTTAGTTTTAATAGGTTGTAAATTAAAAATAGGTACAATTTAAAAATTATTGGTAGTTCAAATGTGTAATGTGCTACATTTATTATGAAAGTGCAAATTTTATGGTAATTTACAAGACAGATTATAATGGATGGTAAAGTTCACATAAATGTCAAAAAAATAGAAAAATATATATTGGAATGCTCGCTTATATAAAAGTTTTTTTTCTCCCTTAATCCAATTCATACAATAGTGACAAATACATAATTATCTGAAAATGTTAACGTAAGTTAGGCTGCGTTTACACCAAATATTTCATAAAATATTTCACCAACTTAGAATAAAATACTACAATATAATCTCTCTCTCATCAAAAAATATAAAAAATTACATTTCTTTTTAATTTTTCACTAAACCCAATATTAACACTAAACTCAGTACCAAAAATTTTAAAACACAAACCTAATCTTAATAATTTGTTCAGTGGCTATATAAAGTATTTAACCAAAAGTTTTTTTTGTTTGTTTATATGCTCTTATTTGATCTTTATACAAAATAAGTCATCCTATCAGGAGGACGATGACGAGGGTGGAATATATTCTTAGCTGCCTTGCTTTACCCATGAAGGAAAGAAATGAATATTTTAAGAAACTTGCGTGGGAGTTGGGACAGACGTGATCTCTGTCTTGTCTATCGGAGTAAAAGTAAGAAGACATGGGTGATGTTCGTTTTGAGAAAAAATGTAGGATTTTAGAGAAGTTGTGAATTTTTATGTTGAATAGTGTTTTATTGGTATTTGTGTAAAATGGAGAGAGAAATGATTTGATGTAATTGTTTAATAAAAAAGTATTGGAGTTATGTGAAAAAGTATAGAGAGAGAAAATTTATGTTGAATAAAAAATTAAAAAGTTGTTGGAGATTGTGTAAAATGTATTGGTTTTTGTGTTTGAATTCTGAATATGTTCGGTGGTAGAATTGTGAATATACTTAGAATCCAGAAAAAATGGTGAAAACGAACATACCCATGATTGCGTTACCACATCCAAGTTTCAACACGCTAAAAAGCTCTCAGTCGCTCAAATGCAAAGTCCAATTACAGACGAACACGTAAAGGAACGCCGTGACGGCCTGCACACGGCAAGGTGAGGATAGCATCCGACTCACCTCTAACGTTAAATGACATCACACGCTTAGCATGCATGCCTCAATACGACCCCCATCCCATGAAGTCGTGGCAGTTTGACCCATTCTCTCTCTCCTGACAGTCCAAAATAGGTATTGTCTCTCAAGTCTGGGACTCTCGTTCCCGAGGGCTGCTAATTGGCGTGACTTCAACTTCCTCTGCCCGTCTCTCTCTCTCTAGGGTTCCAAAAGTCCGCTACTCACACCGAGCGACTCTTCCACTTGAAACTTGAAAGAGAGATTCAGCCTGTAAGTCTCTCGTCAACAATTTCGACTGTATTCAATCAACCCTATTAATATATGTTTACTTCTCTTGCACTTTCCTTCGGTTTCTTCTTTGTCCTTATAGTTTAATCTGTAAGCCCTACTACAGCTCAGCCTGGTTTTTACTGGGTCATATTCGTGTTTGAATTTTCCTCTTCCTTTGTCCGTCGAGGGCTGTCCTTGCATCGTAAAATTTTACCTACCGAAAATTTTAATACAATAAAATATTATAATATAATTTTTTTCCTTTATCGAATCATTACTTTCCACTAAAATTAAAAAAACGAAACAAACCCACCTAGATAGTCCGAAGGACTTCAGGACAAAGTGCTTAGAGAGAGATGGACGGTCAAAGGTTTTTAGGTGAGAAAAGTGCCAAGGTAGACTGATAATTTCAATATCAGCTATTTGTCCCAAAAAAAAGTAAAAACCCATTTTACTTGTTTCCATGACCTTTCCAGGAACAATCCTTTAATGGGTATCCATTAAAATTGTAGAGGTTTTGTTGTATTTCCTTTTCAATATGGTAGGAGAGGAAGATAAAGAACGGGTTGCAGGTGGTGGCGGTACACGGAGAACATATTTGCGGTCGGTTTCCTGGAACGACCGGTCTCCATCTGAGCGTAACCTAAACCTCAACCCTCACCCTAGACCGCAACCAAAGAGTAAAGCACGGTCGTGCTTGCCGCCACTTCAGCCTCTTTCTATCGCCAGGAGGAATGTGGAGGAGTGGCCCAAGGCGGGGTCTGATGATCTTGGCATTTGGCCTAATCCCCCCCAAACACCAAGAGGGGTAGTTAAACCCCCTCAGGATTCGAACTCTGAAAAACCTTTGAGAGAATTTCAGTTCACGAGGGAGAAGCTCGCTTTTTTTGATAAGGAGTGCTCGAGAATTGCTGATCATATATACTTAGGAAGTGATGCTGTGGCAAAGAACCGTGAAATTTTGAGACAGAACGGAATCACCCATGTGCTGAACTGTGTTGGGTTCGTTTGTCCTGAGTATTTCAAGAGTGATCTTGTATATAAGACACTTTGGTTGCAAGACAGCCTGTCGGAGGATATTACAAGTATCCTTTATGATGTGTTCGATTACTTTGAAGATGTTCGAGAGCAAGGCGGCCGGGTTCTTGTGCATTGTTGCCAGGGAGTATCACGATCTACCTCTCTAGTTATTGCATACCTCATGTGGAGGGACGGCCAGAGCTTTGAGGATGCTTTCCAATATGTGAAAGCAGCACGAGGAGTGACCAAGCCAAATTTGGGGTTTGCTTGCCAGCTTCTGCAGTGCCAGAAGCGAGTACATGCTGCACCTGCAAGCCCAAATTCTGTGATTAGGATGTATCGGATGGCCCCTCACTCATCATATGATCCTCTTCATGTTGTCCCAAAAATGTTAAGCCATCCGGGTGCGCAAGGACTTGATTCTCGTGGAGCTTTTATTGTGCATGTTCCTTCTGCTATATATATCTGGACTGGAAAATGGTGCAACTTGAAATTGTCAAATAGTGCAATGACAGCAGCCTTTCAGGTAATCCGATATGAAAGGGCTCAGGGACCAATTGTGTCTGTCAAAGAAGGTGAAGAGCCATCAGAATTTTGGGATGCGCTTGCCAATGGGCAACTCTTGGCAGATAGTACTGAGAAAGTAGTGGAGGTGAAAAAGGAAGGTAATTTGTCTTCCAGAACTGATTTTGTTGCTGCAGTGAATCAAGTTAAGGTTGGCGAAAGGAAGGTTGATGATTATAATTTGGATTTTGAAATTTTCCACAAGGCAGTTGCTGGTGGGGTTGTTCCACCTTTTTCAGTATCAAACACTGGATCAGAAACTTGTCTCCCTGCCAGAGAGAATGGATGGGGGAGATTAAGACAGAAATTTGCTAATGGAATCATGAAAGACTTGGTCACCTTCTCCAAACCGAACAGTGAGGGTAGTCCTTTCTCTTTTGAATCAAATGTGATTATAGATACACAGACAGAAGCAGAATACCCTGTTTGTCTGATTGAACCTTCACCATCCACCGATCCATGCGGATCACCAGATTCCTTGGATTGCTTTCCAAATAGCTGCCCCGATAGGATAAGAGAAACTTCTGAAGTAGTTAAACACTCTGTTCCTATTCCAAATCCTTCCATATCAACCTCACCTTGTGGTTCACCAGATTCACTTTCTTGTTCTGTAACTCCTTCTGATCCTTTGTTTTCACCCAAGCCTACTTGTGGTTCACCAGATTCTTTTTCTTGTTTCCCCTGCAGAAGCCCAAAGTTCAGCTCCAAGTCCCCAGCACTCTCACCTTCAACATCTGATTATGCCAGTTCATTCACCTTTTCACCATCATCTTCTAATTGGTCTGACCTGTCATACTTCTCCTCGCAGCAGCCTTCACCTTCTAGCTGGGAATCTACAGATCCACTTGCTTATAAGGGTGCTTCTTTGGAAGAAAATTCATGTTTACTTAACAAAAAAACTCCGCAGCCTGTAGAGCAGTTTTCTGGTAATCCTACTTTGAGAGCGGCAAATACTTCTTTCCCGTGTAAAGGAACTGCCCCATCTATAGCAGAGCGAAGAGGGAGTAATCCTCCACCACGAATGTTACTACCCTCGATTGATGAGCCATCTCAACGCCCGAAGAATCTGGTAAGATCATGGTCCTTCTCTTTACCTGATTTGGAGGATGATGTGATGAAGGATGTTGATTGTAACCAATATGAGCACGAAGGCAATAGCGAAGCTGTAATGTTGGATGTTGGATTTGAAGTACTGAGTGAGATTGAAAATCAGAAAGAGGATGCCAGTGAAATTCTTCCCCTGTCGGCTGATATGATCGACAGGTTTGCAGGAGTTACGACCCCAGTTTTGTTTCAGTGGCCTTCTATGAAGAAAGTGGAGATTCATCCCTTTTGCAGTCTTGATTCAAGATCTGCATACTTTGTTTTGGCTCCAGATGTGAGTTTGGTTAATGATAGTTGTGGAATCTTATTTGTCTGGTTGGGGAGTGAGTTCCCAGATGATAAGGGGCAGAGTCAATTGATCAGCACTGATGGTAAGTCTGATAATAGTCATACTCACTGGGAGGCAGTTGGCCACAATTTCCTTGATCGAATGGGTTTCCCAACCTATGCCTCTGTACAGGTAATATTTTACCCTTACGTATTGGTATGTTTTAGATATGTGCTTGTTTCATGGCATGGCTAAAATACTTTCTACAGCTTGAGAGATCTTTTGTATTCTCCTCAAAGTAGAAACATGGTTATATAAAATATGTGAAGAGAGTATTTGTAAGTATTACAATTTTCTTGAATTTGACTTAGAAATAGGGTCGTGTCTTTGGAAACTAAAACTCCTATAGCATAAACCCACCGCATGGTGAATAACACTAGTCATAAAAAGATAGCTCTAGCAGAAACATGAAAATCAAAGCATTTGCTTTTGCCCCTTGGGGAGAGAGTGGGTCTGTTGAGTTGTTTTCTTCTACTTTTTTTTTTTCTTTTTAACTCTGTTGGAAGATATGCATTCTCTCCATGGGATTTTACTCCGATGTTATCACCTATAGGAACATTAACTTTTGCTCTCTCTCTATAATTTGAAAGATAGGCAAAGAAATTGTTATGACGGCTCATATGGTTACTATTCAAAATGTCTCAGAAATGCTGCTTAGCGATGTCCGACATGCAAACATGTATGCATCCTTATTGGATGCCAGAAGGAAAATTACATCGAATTAAGTGTGTTATAACAACTTTCTCTGGCTTCAAAATTGAAGCTACGTGTATCCTCTAGAATAAATAAGCATATCTTGAAATGCGATCTAACTGCAGATCATTCATAACCACAAAATTTAAGTCACCTCAGATCTGGTAGAATTATGTTTTATTTGGGCTTTGGACAAAGGATGGTGGTAGTTGGTTTGGTACACTTCATGAAGACTGAAGATAACGTTTTTAGTCTTAAACAAAATTTCTGACCCTATAACATTTCCTGGCTACTTAATGAATTTCTGTAATAATGATTCTGTGTGGCCTGTCCCTTTTCTCGTCCCCTGCTGAAATTTTAGCGCTATATTTTTTTTTAGATTGGAAATAATTTTGATTCACCGAACAGGAATGAACAAACATAAGAAGATTTTGGGACACTGAAAATGTACATTTTTTTTCTGATGATCTTGGGACGTGATTCTGAGGATAGTAGTGAATTACTGCAAGCTGGTTTGAGTGCCTAAAAGGTCCTACTGTTAGAGCTGTTTATAGGGTAGTTGTTGTCCAGTCTATGACCAATTCGATGAGAGTAATTAGCTTGTTGAACTGCCTTTTGTTTGTTGTCGACAGGCTGAATATGTGAGTCATAATTTGTCATTGAAAAGTAAGTCAAACCTTTGGTCCTTTTGTGATGGAGTTTATAGAAATAAGAAGTAGCCATTATTCATTTCTGGGTAGCTTAGAAGGTATGCAAGTAAACCGTGTTTATTGATGGTGGGCTGTTTGGTCAGATGGGATGGTCTTATTCCTTTTGCTAACATGATTTGTGGTATTTTGCAGATAATAAACGAAGGTAATGAGCCACAGCAGTTTCTAAACCATCTCAGAAGTTTATCATTCCCCAAGACAGGGCAGAGCCCATAGTTGAGAGTGTTTTGCCGAGATGGGAATGACTTTCAAGGACTTGATTCATGTTCAATTTAGCCCTAGTATGGCATGTCATAAAAGCATCTGATGTAGATCCTGAAATGTGAGTTGGCATCCCGGGCAGTACAAGTGATTATTATCTGCTTGTGTGATGTATGGTAATGATGTGAGTCATTGTTATGACAAAGCATGTACAGAAAACTAGCCGGTTGTACACATAGAAATTAGAAGTAAATAAAATCAGTTGGGGTATATGGATCTTTCTTCTTTTTCATCTTTATTACACTGGTTTTTTTTTTTACAAGTTATCCGTCAATATCTATGCGATATTATTGAAAGCCCTTCCTGCTTATGTTACTTGAACGATGCAACTGATATTACCACAGAAGTGGGAATGGATAAACTATTGAAAGCAAGCATGGATCTAAGAAAAAGGGAAAAAGACAAAAAGGAATACTAGCTGGTGTTTAAAAGTTCAAACTTTAGTATATGCACGGATTGCAAAAGCAAGTGAAATTTCTACCCGAGGGAGTTGGATAGATCAGCCAAGTGCCCAAGTCACACAGCAGTATATACATTCTGGATTGAATTCCATACATTAACAAATTGGCCAACGCCGCCGTGCACTTTCCTGTGCTAAATTCAGTTCAAACAAAAGCCAGGAACTGTGGATCGACCATGAAAAATTGACCGCCTCACTGTACAAACTAGTACATGACTTGTAGTTTTTGTCAAAATTTCCCAAGACCATGGAGAGAGCTGAATCTCATTGATATGGAACAGCAGCAGATATTTGCCCTGATGCTAGTGGCATTTCTCATAGTTCGCTCTGTGCTCTTAAAAGTGCCATTGTCGGACCCAGTGCACTGCCTCTTAAAGCCCTATAGGACCACGCACTCTTGCCCGAACTCTCTTCGTTACTCCAACCATTCTCCTGAGAGAGTTGGGTTTTCTTTGCATTCAAAGCCTCGCTAATTTCATCCCACGCACTAGCTTCTCCATTTTCTACAAAGGTACAACACAACATAAGAGTTGGTCCATGTAAATACTTGACCACTAGAACGGAAACATCCTACAGTACATACCATGCGCGGGTTCAGGAGCAGGTGTATCTTTAGTGTTATTGCTAACACTGGAACCTGATATGGGAGTTTGATTACACACTGGAACTTCATTAACCTCACCAGTGACTGCTTTTGCCGTATCCAAGTTGCCATGTTTGACAACGCGCACATCAATAAGTGATGAATAAGTTATCTGTAGAACACCATCAATTTGTCAGCTTTGGAAAGATAAGTGTAATCAGCATTTGCTTGCTTTAAAAATTTTCAATTGTTGGATTAAACCAAGGATCATTTATGCCTAGAGCCATCTATTAAACTTGAACTTACAAAAAAGTACATTGACCAGTCGAGCTATCAGTATTCCCAAAAAAATGACATGATTACTGAATCAATTAGCCAAAAAGTTTGGCCACTAAACAGTGTAAGATCAAGGATTTATAAAGCTTCTGCGTTTTCAACATTCATTTAAGACCAGATCAACTGAAGTTGAATGGCTGGAACAGTAGACTGAAGAACATAGAAAATACTACCCTGGATAAATTTTTTGACCTACAAAAATGGAATGGTTTCTGTTATCTCCCTCCAAATACGGCTACTACTCACTGAACACATTACTTCACCAGCTTTCTTGTCAAAAATGTGAGGAAAAATGTAAAAATCACATCAAACGAATATCTTGAGTACCTTCAAAGACCCATCTTCCCCGTAAGGGGATGTATCGGGTTCATCGGACTGCTCCTCAGTCATCTTCTCAAAATCAATAGGATATTCTGGAACTGTTACGAGCATAATCCTATTGGATTCAGGGTAATAGCGTAATATTTTTCCTACCTACATGTCAAAAGAATTTGGTAAATTATCTTTGTCCATAGTGACTGCAAACTTAGTAAGTAGCAGAAAAGTCATACTCGGAAGGAGGAAAGCTCAGGGGTCCATGATGATGATAACTCAATCAATCGATATGCAACTACATCACCTTCCTGCAATAAATTAAGAACGCATTAATGCTTAGTTGATCCAAGCAACATGTGAAAGAAACTTGAGGTTTGATCCGGCACCATAACACTATCCATAGAAGAAATCAACTACGTCCAGGGTTAGAGTTAGCAGTGAAGTCGTTAGAGCTAATAATACAAATCACACTGCCACTACCTTATCCCTCTCTGGGGTGATAGGAAGAAACAAAGAGAAAGATTGAAAGAAGCAAAGACAATTGAATTACAGTAGAAATAGACCTTAGGCAAGCTGGTATAAGGCTTAAGCTTATCAAAGTTTATGGGACTGCTTGCCCGTGTCTCTTCTTCAGCAGCCAGCCTTTCAGAACTGTCTGGATTTAAACTCACACGATCATTCCTTCTGTAAGAAGACGCTTTCTCAATACCCCATTTCTGACCCTTCTTTTTGTTGGTTATTCCATTCCATTGCAACCTCTCCTGAAGCATGATCCAGGAGGATAAAATGGCATTAATTAATTCAAATGTGAAATTGGAACCGAGCACTATAGGAACCAGAAACATAAGACGATAAGAAGTAAATATAAACACAAAAAGCCAAGCCTTGGAGTAATTGGTCTTGTTCGATGTTCCTTTAAAAGGAAACTAGCAGACTATCTGGACATCACAATCATGATAATACAGTTAGTTTATGTAGACTAGATAACCCGATCATTTAGTCACATTTCAGTAAAATAATTGGCATAACTTATCCACTTCAAAAAAGAAAAACATCACCCTAAGCTATCTATTAAAAATGTGAGCTTGTGTATCTACCCATATGCACTCGTTAATATTTTATGTTGTAACCTTTGCCATCCCACACGGAAGTATTTTCAGGGCAGCAGTATAGATGACAAGCAGTAGAAAATACAAAATCCAAATAGGGCATACCATTGGTGTCTGATTTTGCTGGGTGTCGCAATCCACATCCACTACAAAAGAAAATATATATCAGATACTCTCCAGTATCGTGGACTTTCTTTAATATGCAATGAAATATGACACGAAAATCACTCTAGAATGAAAATGCCACAAATCTACAGCTATCCATCTCAACCCAGCAGATGGAGACACATAGAAAGAGAGAGAGAGACCATCACCAAGGCGCTCAAAACGAATGTGTCCTGGCCTAATAACTACAGGGACAACCTCATCTTCTTCATCACTAGCTTCATCTTGTTGTTGATGTCCTTCAAAAACTTTCTGACTCACTTTGACAGGAGACTGCTCATCATCTTTTTTGAGTACTTGCTCCTGATGTAGCTACGCACAGAAACATTATTAAGCATATGATACAAATAACCATCCAGGCCATTCAGGTATTTGGAACTGAATAATTATCCAAGCCTTACATCCCAACATTAATTGGCTTATCATGCAAATCAAAACATGCACACACAAACTCATATCATATTTACTAGACTTGCCAAGCTTTTACATATCATCCCCACTCTGAGTGAGAGACAAAGGGAGTGAGTGTGTGAATGTGTTGGACTTACTACAACCGAGTCCGAGTAATCACAAAAGAATCACTCTAAACGCCCAGGTACCTTTTTCTTCTCACAGTTGACTTGTTCTCTCAACCAAAGCCTTTTTGCCTTTTTACGTCGAGCATTTCTACTAGGGAGCTGATATGAACAAAATAAAGCTTTGCAGGAGTTAGAGCTTATAGTTGATCTAAAAGAGATAGCCAAGCATCATTAGTTAACTGATTTGAACTCTTGGTGTCAAAAAACACAAAAAAGTAAAAGCTTAAATCTGAAGCTTCCTACACAGAGTATCCACCTACCTCACATGGTAGGTTCCTTGCATTGGCTATAGCTGCACCCAATTGCGCTTCTAAGTCATAATTGGAGGGCTCATAGTCTTAAACCATAGGACATGGAATAAGAAACAGGCTTCCAAGGTGGTACTATCATTTCCAAGTTTTTTGTTTTCTTATTTCAGATAATTATTTGGGAAATTTGCTTTTTAGTCCTTAGGTTTTGGACCCTTTTTAATTTTAATCCTTAACTTTCAACCTTCAAAATTTTAGTCCTTGAACTTTCATCTTTGTAAAATTTAGTCCTTTCGTCAGTCTGCCGTCAATTTTTGTACCGGTCGACAGCCAATTTTGAAGCGGTCGACCGGATATATGTTTTGAAAGTGAGCGGTCGACCGGTACATGTAGCGGTCGTCCGCTTCATGTAGCGGTCGACCGCTTCATATGCCGGTCGACCGGTACAAATTTGACGGCAAACTGACGGAAGGACTAAATTTTACAAAGATGAAAGTTCAAGGACTAAAATTTTGACCCTCTAAAATTCATGACTAAAAATGAAAAGGGGTTAAAACTTAAGGACTGAAAAGCAAATTTTCCTAATTATTTTTTAGAAGTTTTACTTACTCAACTGTACGATCCTACAATATTACTGAATCACCAAAAAATCCAGCACGTATAGTACACCACAGTGAGGAAGACACATGATAGCTGCAAACTACAATCTATCGGGAAAATGACGAGGAACAAAAACATAATACTGCAATATTATAGAACCTTGTAGAAACCTTTGATCACATCAAAAGAAATTCTTATTGCATTTGTAGCAAAAACAAACATTAATAAATGAACTGCAAATAAGATTTCCTTTAATCGTTCCGCTAGATTAGGAATGGAAATTTAAAGGCACTCCCATGTTTTCCTAAATGATATAACCCAAAACAGGGCAGGTTTCGGAAGTCTAATCAAGTCCATACAAAAATCACTGCTATTTAGGTTCCCAAGCACCTGGGTACACATACCATACCCAGTTATCACTGCTTTTATTGCCACATTCTCATGGCCTCCTCCCACGATGTAACTCAGCAAATATATATATAGGGTTAATACCAAAGTAAAAAAATGTTATGTTAATTAACATCCACAGCTGCCCTCAAACACTTAAAATGTTAAAGATGGCTGAGCACAAACTACATCCTCAAACCAAACAATAAAAAACCTTTTTAGTTTCACCACGCTGCTGGGGGAGATCGACACTTCCTTCACAATTTTCTTGAAGTTGAAACAACCTAGGAGACATAAATGAGAGAAAAAGACGAGGAAATCTGTAAGAGAGGGCACAAGAGATTAATTGAACCCAGCAAAAAGCCATAGAAACATATGAACACATGCATTTGCAAAGATGTCTGCATAGTTCTGTAACACTGCACCAGGACCAAATCTATCCCTCTTTACATCTTTGTAATTTCCTAAATAAGTGATAAGAATGTTTGAAGTAGAGAAATTTATATGCAGCACTATACCTCCAACCATGAGATAGAAACTCTCATTTCAGTTACCTAACTCAACTTAAGAATTTTCAAATAAATGAAGTATAATGGAATTCAAGAAGGAAGATAAAATCCAAGACTTTGTTGTTATAAATGCATGTCTACACACACACATTATGACAACACCTGTTTGCATTGCGTGTTGATTTAGAAGTGTCATTACTTCTTCCACCACTCTCCAGGGCACTTGACTTATCCCGTTCACCAGGTAATTTAGATGACTTATCCTTCTTGACACTCTTTCTTGGGAGGACACCATTACAATGAAGGCTTCCATTCTCCTTTGTATGGACATCATCATGATCACCGTCAGCAACTATTGCACATTTGCCAGTGGCAGCAACCTTATGTTTCTTTCCACTGTAAATTAGGAAATCAAAATTTAGTTACAAACCTTAAAAACATCCCAAACAAGCACATGCAAACATACCATGCAAGAAAAGGAAGAACAAAATATGCAACCTTGGTAACCTAAAAGGAGTGCCACATTCAGGAAGCAAATAAGCGTACCAATAGCTTAGAATGAAAATAAAGGATACCAGCAACTTTCAAAACAAATCTTAAGGAAAGGAGATTTTTGTTGTCCAAAATAGCATTATCAAAACCCTGTGAAAGAGAATGCTCAAAACAAAAGCATTCAAATTGAACAAGTAAAGAGCAATTTGAAAATCAATCAGATTCATGTTAAAGCCCAGAGAACCAAGATTAAAGCCAACATCTAAAGCCATGTCCAGAACGTTGCTTCCACTGACTCAGTTATTTCTAGAAATCAGATGAGATTTTAAATTAAATGTGTCCATGCTCAATTTCTTCTAATATGTAATTTGCTGGATGATTGAAGATGGCTAATGTGTCAACACTTAAAATCCTGTCTACATCATAGCAAAAGTATAAAATTAACACCTAGCCGCTGTTGCAAGAATCACATGGAGCATGATCTACTAAAATTATGTCTAAAAGGAAGCATCTTGTCAGGGTTCCATTTCTTTTTGTGCCAGAACATTGCACTACAAACTTACTGCGAGTGCAAGAAAGCAGTCATTGGATAAATGATAAAAGCATTATCTAAAAGCACAACATCCAAAAACAAGGATTGAATTGGGTTTTTAATTTGCTTCATTGCTCCATTTCTTTTTGTGCCTGAACATTGCTATCCTCAGACAAATGATAGATGCATGATCTAAAAGCACAACTTCGAAAAACAAGGATTGAATTTGGTTTTTAATTTGCTTCAGTGCGTCCAAACACATAGCATGCCAATCCCAATTTGATTGGAAGTTGAGTTGAGTTCTCTGACTCATTGTGTGACATAAAAAAATGTCACCTCCAAAATTAGTTTGAAACTATGAAAGAAGTTTAAACTACGGGACAGGCAGTACGATAACAAGTAATCCTAAATGCAATGCCAAATATACTTTGAGCTCTGGAGCTTCTTTGATGCCTTTCTTTTCCTGGGCACCATGTATTCCTTCATATGGTCATCATCTTCATCACATTCCTTTTCAAACTCCTCATTTGCCAAAAGTCTCACACCTTCAAGCGCATCTTGCTTTTCCACATTCTCTTCTACCTCAAGAGAGTCCAATCCTTCACCTGCCTGGATAGCGTCAACCCCTGTATCCCCTTTCCTTTTCACACTGATCAAAAGAAGAGGGAGGGGGTGTATAAGAATAAGTCCACTACAACACCATTTTACACAAGTAGATCAGCTAATGGTTGCCCAAAAAAACAAAAAAGAGACTCATAGACTAACCAGACGATATCCTTGTCCTTTACTATAGAAGTTGATTCGAAAGGTGGTACCACAAAGCCATCCATCTGCAAGAAAATAAATTCTAGGTTTTCAAAGAACAAAAAGCGCATGAGAGAAAAACAAAGCGAAAAAAAGCAATAACAAACTCAGAGTTCACGTTTTGCACATTTTCATGTTGTGCGTTGCATTATTTGCAACGATGCACAGGTAAATCAGTTCAAATAAATAGCAAGTAGAAAGAATTTTGTACATGATATTGACTCCACCATTCGTCACCTAATCATTGACCAGAGCAACGAGCTATGTTCTCACAAGTCACAGCGCTTTGACTGGTTACCGAGAAAATGTAGCGAAAGAACAGACAAACACCAAAACCTCAGCACTTCCAATTTTCACTCACCATAGCATCAATTACATTTCATGCACGGCAACAGAAGAACTCAAAACTTTGTCGATTTTCCTGTTTTTCCTCATTCTCTATCAAGCCAATAATTTCCATAACAGTTTTTAACCGTGGCTTGGTACACTCTAAATCTAAAAATAATGATATGAAAATGTTTTAAGCTGGAAATTGGGACTTAAGGGGAGAGAGAGAGAGAGAGAGAGTTTACTGAGAGGATGAGGCCATTAGGGCACGAGTCGTGGAGGTCGAAGGTACGGAGGAGATAGGCGGAGAGGTCGGAGATGGTCTCCAACTCGGGTTTGAGGAGAATCCAGCTTCGCCTCATTCCCCTCTCCAACTGCGACTCGTTCAGAATGTTCCGGGGCTTGAACTCCAAACGGAGCCTTGCGTTCACCATGGCAGCACACCCTGAGAGCGAGCTAGAGGAGTAGATGTTGCAGCAATGTATGCTTCAGGCCACTCGGTTTCTTAAACCTCCTTTTTTGCTAATCCACCAGTTTCTTAAACCTCAGTGTTGGGTTTCTCTTGCTTCCTGTTTCTTTGTTTTTGAACCCCTCACCTTATGTCTTCTTCTCTTTTCGGGTCATCTATAAGGTCCACAGTTTCCTCTCGGCCTCTTTTCCTGGGCTTGGACTCGTCGATATCTGTTTATATCTAACTCAACTTCTGCTTCTGCCGAATTCCTCTTCATCGATTTTTCTTTTTTCGTGATTAGTCATCTTTTTGTGCCAGTTGACCTGCCCCGCTGCTAAAATTTCAGTATTTGCAAAAGCCTAAAGTACTGTTGAGATGGTTAAAATTTAAATTTGTGAAATTTAATAAAAAAAGGGGTAAGAAATATATTATTTAAATAAATTTTTTATATTTATTATAATAGAAATAGATGATTTAATAGAAAAATATTTATATTGAACAAAAATTTTGAGACAAAAACACCAAGATATGTGAGCCTCCTGCAAGCACGTGGCTTTCCCCAACTGCATAATTACAATAGAGGACGGCGGTGCAGAGACTATAAACTGAGATACTGTGTCGGCATTTTTTGAAAGCAGCCATATATATTGTTACCATGAAGTTTGAGAAATTGAAAATCGATACATGCTTTTGGGCGAAGCAACCAAAAAAGAAAAGGAAAGCATTTGTCCGAGAGAAACATCTGTATCGACAGTATTGTAATCAAGTAACGTGTGTTAAACTTGAAAGTCTCTGAGGCATCTCTTCCCATTACACTGCTTCAGCAAATGACTCAATAAACAGTGGTGTAGACCAGTGCTTCAGATGACTACTTGTTAGACGTAATGTGCTCAACCGCAAATAACGCTTTAGAAACACTTCGCAACTAAATCATGGTTCCTCACGTTTAAGTTTCAGCCTTGAGCTAATTGCGACAATATTAACTTATCATGAAAGCTATGTAACCACTGAACTAACAACTCCAATCGATTTGGAGCATGCGAGTCCAAAAAAACATGAATTTATGATATCAATGATAGTCTGCTTAATCCCTCGTCCCAGGAGAAAAAGAAAACGCCTGCATACTCGTGCTCTTCTTTTCCTATTGAGAACTACTCCAAATATACCATTATAGACCCCTGCAAAATCACAATCAAGCATTTATGAGCAGAAATGAATAGGGAACTCGGAATTTTCCAATGTGAAAATGCACGAGTAAATAAGAGAAGAGTACCTCTCAAGAAAGAGAAAGAGAGAACAAAAAACACACCAAGAAGATGAAAAAGGAAGACAATACACAATACTTCAAAAAGTTCACACCCCTCCTGTAAGGAAATCCCTATCCCGATGCCCAAACCCAGGATTATGTGGATACCAAAGCTACAAACTCAATAACCATTACCGACCTCTCAGAGTCACAGTAGAGGTAAAGAATAAACCAAGGCAGTTGTTCATAACTTCTTTACCTCAACCCTTCAGGAAGATTAACAACATAGCATTCCTTATGATCCCTCCCAAGAATCAAAGCGTAAGCATGAACATTGCCATGGCTACATAAATGACAATTAATTATTGAAATCCCCAAAACCCAAACCCAAATTTAGGATATAATCATCGGCTCTTCAACTTCAGCCAAGCTGAAAGAGGAGAATCCTATTAAGCACCAATCCCAGGCATCATAACCCCAGAGGAAGCAGCATCTTTTCAATCTCTAAACTAACATGACAAAAGAATGACTGCGTTTACAGCAAATGAAAGCCAAAGGAGATGCTATTCAACCATTCGTTAAATCCCCAATTCGCAATTTTGCAGGTTCGCCTAATTTCATCATAGAAATGTCTGAACAAGGAACATTTACCACGAAACAAAGCATGTGTATGCCATATCAATATCAATCTCTCAAAATGGCCATATGAAATTACAGTAGAATGAGGCACCATAGTCTGCTAGTGTTGTAGACTAATAAATTGGTTTTTCACATGACCAAAATCAATTCAGAGTTCAACAATGAATGCATTTCCAAATTATTACGTATCAATCAACAATTACCACGTGCACATCAACAGAGAAAATGACTCCAACCACAGAATTGAGAAAAACTCAGCAGGCATTTGTCAACTACAAATTCATATAAAAAAAATAGAAGCCTAAATTAAACAATTAAAGCGTCTCGTGTGGAATTACCTGACTTTCTTGACAAGAATGGCCTTGAGCTTGCGAGCGAGGTCCTGGGATCGGATCTTGCGCTCGAGGTTCTTGCGGGCCAAGACGCGCTTCTCTGAGTTCTTGATGTGGCGGGTCTGCTCGCGCTTTATCAGCCGCTCAATCCCGCTCGACTGCATCTTTCGCTGCATAAACGTCAGAGCCTGCTCCAAGTTCCCGTTCAGGACCTTCACCCGGATCCCCCTCCACTGTTGTAGCTGCTGCGACTGGAAATCAGTCCCGCAACTGTGCGATTCAATGGTTTGACTCGGCCGCCGGAAGAAGCTCACCGCGTGCCTTCTCACCGAGTTCATTTTTGGGTCTCCGGTTCTTAGGGCTTCCTTTTTTTTTTCTCCGCTGGTTCTTAGGGCTTCGCTTCGGATTCTTTTAGTTGGAATCGTTGCAGCTCTTCTGATGCTTGTAGGTCTGTTTTTTTGAAAACACATGGCAAAAATGAAAGGATAAATGCTAAATCAGTCCATGTTCTATAGGAAAAAATCGTAGTCTCTATGATATGAAAATCATCAATTTAGTCCCTGTGATTCTATTTTCGTTTATTATTCGTCCTTTATCAGGAACTGATTTTATCACTTTCTGAAATCACAGGGACTAAATTGATGTTTTTCATATCACAGGGACTAAATCGATTTTTGCGTATAGCACAAGACCAATTTTACATTTATCCCAAAATCAAAATTGTAACTTTTAATGCGCTTCAATTTGTCGCACGAAAATTTGATCGTAATGTTACATGAAACATAAAAATAATATTTAAATATATATATATATATATTTCATTTTAATTTTTACTTTTTTTTGTTGGAGATATTTTGATCAATTCACTCACTGTCAAAATGGATGTATTTTAAAACCTACTAGACTTAAAATAAATAAATTAAAAATTATAGAATCCAATTTGATTTATTTTTTGCATGTAAATATAAAGAGGAGTCCCTTTTTCCTTTTCTATAGAAAAAAAAAACTCAGTGTAATCATAGTCTTGACTCACTTAAACTCAAAATCTCTCGTAGCGTGAGATCTTCTGACTATTAAGTTTGTCACGTTAAACTTTCGAACTATTAAGATTCATCAATGTACAACTCCAAATAAGATTCGATTGTCAAAATCGTGCCATAGGGATTAATTTATATGGATTAACACATGTATAATTTTGACGATCAAATTTTATTTGGAGCGCACATTGATCAAGTTTTATAATTTGATGGCTCAATTTATGAACTTGATAATTCAAACACTCCAAATTGTAGTTAGTCTCATAATTTAAGGCTGCAAAATGACTTTTCCCTTTATCTTAACAAGCTCTTTTTTCCCCCTAACCAAGTGTTCGGGTCATTTTACAAGCATCTCAACTAATCTCGGGGTTTGTGTAGTCCATCTGTTACACACAAATCAGGCAATTATTAAGCCAAAGACCCTATAAGTGGCCCCAAAGGGTTAATAGAACCTATGAGATTTTGAATATAATACCTTTAAGGAGCATAATACGAAGGCACAAATCTTAATCACTGGATCAATCCCTTGGGGTTGTTTATCTTAAGAAGTTGAAAGCAGGCCTAAACATGATTAATTTGAGCTGTCGTTATCTTTATCCTTTGCCATCTAAGAACTTATTTTCTCTCTCTTATTTGAGATATATTAGTACGAAACTGAAACTAATTATATTTGCATGATAAAAAATCGAAAGAACAAATTAATTGCAGTAGAAAACGAAAGAGTAAATAATTTAATTTTGGCAATACAAAAATATCTGATTAGCGGGATATCCTAGAGATTGAGAAAAAAAATAAAACTTATATGCCACAGTTTTGGGACACCAATTAAATGATCTAATAAGACTAAAGTTATGTTTGTGTTGTAAAATTTTTGGTATTGAGTTAGTATTGGTATTGGGTTTAGTGAAAAAGTGAAGAGAGATAATTTTTTATATTTTTTGTAATTTTTTATATTTTTTGATGAAAGAAAGAGAGATTATATTGTAGTATTTTATTGGGAGTTGGTGAAATATTTTCTGAAATATTTGGTGCAAACGCAGCCTTAGATTAAATTCAATCCACACATTTAGCTTCTCATAACCTACATTGCATGCAGTGCAACATATCAAATGCGTATAAGAGTATTATTAGCAGTTTATTCATATTTGGATCTCTACTTTAACCAAAAAATACACTTCTCTATTTTAACTACTAATTTTTTAAAAACATCCCAGCAGGTTCTCTATTTTAACCATCTAGTTTTACTATTCTAGTAGGTCTCTAACTACTAATCTTTGCAGTACTTTGCAATCCTTTTGCCGAGAAAATTGACTCTAAGTGAAGCTCCAACCGTTGTTGTGATTAAGCCATTAAGGTATTGATTTGCTCACAGCAAAATGGGCTATAAAAAGGTTGGGGGAGATATTAATGTCCAATTACCAAAATGTCATCACTATATCGGTGTTATTCCATATCATGCCGCCCAGCCCCAGATGCAGAACTCCGACGCATGGGGTGTAAGAAGAAGATAGACATTAGATACAGTTGCAAGTTAGTCACTGACAGAAACCGAAGCAAAAGGCCAATATAAACAGCTGGCGTTCAGTCCGAAGCGAGCGATGGTCGAGCTCAGGCATCCGAGCTCGATCGGGAGCCGAGCCGCTTCGTCTCCGTTGAAGCGCGATGACGATGCGTCCCCTTTTTTCCCTGATAATCATCAGGACGACGACGACGATCACGATCGCCACTCCTCGAAGGATCGAGACCGTCCGTGCCGGTACAATTTCCAGTCAATATGCTTCAATGACGATACTAGGTTTTCTCCGCACAACTCCAGGATCTGGCTGTTCTTCGGACTCGTCCTCGTTCTTGCTGGCTCGATTGTAGTTTTCTCGATCGTAAACCGACTGGTTAGCATTCTTACATCCCGGTGTCTGCATTTTGGGAATTCGATCTGTATAGCCATGCTGAATCAGTTTTCATTGTCTAGCATATGTGTTTGGTATATCAGAAGATGTAGGAAAGAGAGGATGATAGGATTTTGGAACTCCAGTGAAGAAAACTACAGATTAATGTTATCAAAAATTTTATCACTATTAGACAAGCCATTGGATTTAAAAGGAGTAGCTAAAAAATCCCGAGAGTTATTTTTAAAAGTAATGGTTTCATAAGGAGGATAAAACTCAAGAACTTTCTTGTGATCATAAGTGATGGATATCTTTAGTCAAAACATTCAGGGAGGAGATATGTGTTTCAAACCATAGGAAGAAAGGGATATGCTGTTGAGCAATTATCATGTAATCATAATAATTAGACCGAATAAAAGCTTGTTCATCAAGTATATAAGTATTTAAAAACCATGATCTTTTTGCAGAATTTTATAGGAATTGAAAATCTCTTATGAGAATATCTTTATTTAAAACAAAGTTGGTTTGTAAAACATGAATGGAATGAGATCGTTGAATGGAAAAAGCTTCAGATTGAGTAGGGGAAGTTTTTTCTTCAGGAATCGAAGGAGGTTCTGATGTGGTTTCATAAAGGGGAAATTGAATGGGTGTAGCAGTTCTGGTGCTGGTTATCTCAGGAATTTTTTTATATTTCTTGGAATAGTTGTGGAAGAGGTCGAAGTACTAGGAAGGAAAGAATTAAAGGCAGATCTAAAATTTCTAGAACTGGAAGTTCTGGAATAGACAGATAAACGAGAATTTGTGCCTTGTTGATGGTTTAAAAAAGAGAGTGTAACATATCCGTCATTGTGCTGAGCAAAATATTCAATTTGGTTGTTTTCTTTTTTGGGAGGGGAAACCACTAAAGGAAGTTTCCATTGATCAGGAAGAATGATGTCATCCCATTTTATCATACGAGGAGTGGTGACATTTGAAAATTCAATACTGGTATTTAAAAGTATGGTTTCATCCGAAAGAGGGCAAACCTTGGACCATGGGTCATGGGTGGTTTTCATAAGTTTATAATGGAACCGGTATACGACAGCAAGGTATTGAGCATCTTCCGTCATATCATAGCGCAAAGATTTAATATTTAAAATTAATGAATGCAAAATAGTTGTATCTGATAAAGAAAGGGGAAAACAAGGATAGCAATTAAAATATATGGGTCCTTGATGTAAAGAAGATTCAACAATTCCAAGTAAAGAACTTTAAAATTGGTTATGACGTCCATCTCGTAGACAGAGGAGAACAAATGCATTCAAACCTTGGCGAGTGAGGGGGGTTGCAGCTACTTGAACTAAACCCATATGCATGTATTTAAAACCTTGAGCAAGATGGTTTTTTATCATGTTTGTATGTATGAGATGTAATGTTTCATATTCTTTTACAATTGGTATCAATTGTTCTATAGTTTTTATCACATAATTAGTATGGAATGAGAATGTAGAATGTTTATATAAATGCGAGTCCTTGACCTTAGGTATAATCCAATTATTCAAGGGCTTATTATCTCCCAGAGAAATATGATAATCATCAGTATTAAGATGAGACAAGGATGATGCATTGTTATCTATGCAGTGATCCATACTACCACTTGTCATACTAAACTTACTATTTGATCATTTAAACATGCTGTTTAAAATGCTGTTTAGAGATACTATTTATCTAGAAACGGGTCACACCAACCGGGTCCGGCCAAATGCCCATATGGCTTAACGGCTAATCCAACGGTTCCAGGTGAAGTCCAACGTTTAAAGATAAACGGTAACTTAAAACAATAATTTAGACAAATGGTTAAAGAATCAAAAGTATGTTTCAGTATGCAGATAATGGTATATTGTTAGTTGTTTTGTTTCCTCGATGACTGTTAATTAAGTCAGTAAACGCTGTGTCTGCAGACAGTCACAGGACCGTTGAATTTTGACTACGAATGATTTGATATTAGGAGATTATGACGCTAATCTGCATCAAGTTTTTTTTTTTATCTTTGTTTACATTAGCATTGACCGAAGTAATTTAGGGGTGCTTTGCCTTTGAAAATTTGGGTTGATGAGTTCAATACTGTCACTCTTATAGTTTGGATTGGCTCTAAAGCATGAATGTAGGCCGTACATGGATGCAGCTGAATACATTCCCATTTGGTGATCTTGTTTTATGTTATCCGCTTTGGTGCATCTTCACTTGAGATGTATTTTCTTATGTGATAATGTTGTTGTTGCTTGAGTTCTGTCTGATGGCATACTCCCGATCTTGGCTATTCTGCTTTCTCTGTTGCTATCTCTCATAGATGATGAGACACACACATTTATCATACATGGAAAGATCACGAGTACCGGACATACTGAGAAATATGGAATTACTGGCATGTAGAGAATAATTTAGAGCTTACATTCTCAAATATGTTCTTATCTTTCATGACGAGCAACTAACTCTCCTTGGAACATATTGTAGAATGCCCCTTACTTGTGCAAAAAAGATGGCATTGTTCTTAATTGCCCACATGTAAGTTCTTAAGGACTCTCTTCTAATCATTTCTCTCCTTTTGTTCGCACGTGCTTATTGATTTGTGTCAAATGTGTAACTTATTCGCTATTCTTAGGTAAAGGAAGCTCCTTCACTCTGGGAGAATCCTTACTCAGCCACTACATCCTGGAAGCCTTGTGCTGAGCACCGTGATGGTGGCATATCAGGTAATGTTCGGGTTCGTAGAATAATTTATGTATTGTGTCATCCTCCATCTCCTAGGGCCTTCTATATGAGGTCATCTGTGGAGCTGAGTGGTGAGGATAGCTTCATTCAGGAAATTGACTTCTGGTTTGCCATTTTCACAGCTACTGTGAAAACTATAAATCCACTCATAAACGAGTCACACATACACCCTAGTACATGGGAGGCTCCGCATGGTTAAGAATTCCGAGGGCTGTGGGATATTGGAAAAGGACCTAGGACATTAGTGCATACTAGGCTTCAACTGCTGCCATACCATGTGCTGCTTTTGGAATGATTTTTGTTTTTCGAAGAGCTTCTCCAGGTTTTTCTACAACCATAGTCTAAGCTTTTCTTTTGCTTCTCTTACGCCCTCTGGAGATGGGGCCTACATATTGGTTCACCTGTACGCTGGAAATCTATTTTGAGGATATAGTTCCTTTATGCATGCTCTGATATATAGGACAGGACATGGAGTAAAGAGATGTGTTGAAGAAGATTTGTATTTGAACTTAGATTGTGCTGAATTCCTTTATCTATGGGAGGATCTTTTATGCTATTCTATTCTCCCTGCCTTCTGATATGATTATTGTAAGATTCTCGATTACCGCTTTCAAGTTGAGATCCTCTTTTTACTTTCATTTATGTTGCTTTGTGTCCTAGCCAACTTTCTCGGTTCTCTGCAGATCTTCCTTCGGAAAATGAAACAAGCGGCTATATATTCATCCATGCTGAGGGTGGTCTGAATCAACAAAGAATTGCTGTATGACTTTTTTTCCTGTAAATCTGTAATCAGATTTAGAAAGTTCCTTTTATTCTTTGTACTGTTGTCAATCTAAGTATGTTATTTTTATCACAGTTTGAAAGGACTACTTTAATGATTAGTTATAAAAAAGGAGATCTTCACATTTATCGTTTGTCTAATTCTCCATCTCTGTTGCATATTCATGGTTCTTCGACATATTTATATCGAGGAAACTTAGAGTGAACTACTTGGGCCAATATGTGGTATAGTCCGTTGGGTATATACCTTTGTTTATTTAACATTGTACTTCATGGTCAAGATTTGAGGGATTAACTATCTTTACATATAACTAACTATACGGACCAACTAGATTGAACTCATAAACTTAATGATTTAGGATGTTTTACCTTTTAAATTGACACTGCAATTTATTGGCTTGGGTTTTGTGCATATTACGTATTTGGTGAAACTAGATTTAAGGGATATAGAGCCATAATTTAAGTGTTATGAGTTTCGCTGTCATTTGATTTGTAAGCAAGCTAATGTGATTTGAAATGCTGTATGTGGACCACAAAACCCAATAACTTTCAAAAGAACATGAAACAATAGTTGGTTTTAGAGGTTCAACTGAGTATACTAAATAAAAGAAGATCTTGGTGTTAGTTTTTCCAAATAAATAGACGAATACATATTTGATTCATATCGAGAGAAGGAAATGGAAAGCAATATCCTTTTATTAAATAACTTTCCTGCATTTAACACATTCTTTATATTTTGATCATTGTGACTTGCCTCATGGTAAAAGAAAAAGAATAATAATCATTCCTTTTACAGTGCCTGTATTCAACTTTGATTTATTTCACTGGAGATGAATAAAGACATAATTAAATTCTTTGATCTGCCTCCTTATGTCCTGCTGAGGTGATGAGACTTCTTCAAAGGATATGTGCTTTTGGCGTGTTCTGGTAATCTAGTATAAAAAACTAGTCTTATATATTTGGAAATGGAGTTCTTCAACATGGTTTATTTCAGTTTTTAAACTGAAGTTTGCTTTCCGGAGCAAGATTAAACTTTTTCACTACTTGTTGTGAGTCACCGTGCTAGTTTTATGTGTCCCATGTAAATTTTCATCTGCAGTACCTGAGATTCCTTTGAGTGATTTCTGTAAAGCGTTGATTTATGTTGAGATATTAAATGGCTAATACCTTCGTGACAACTCACCCTTGGTAGATCTTTCTTACATACAGATCTGCAATGCAGTTGCTGTGGCTAAAATTATGAATGCCACCCTTATTTTGCCAGTGTTGAAGCAAGATCAGATATGGAAAGATCAAACGTGAGACATCTTTACTAATAGGAACTTTAACAGTTCTCTTTCAATTGCTTTTCTTTTATATGTACGAAATTGGACAATGGTTCTCTCATTGAAGAACTTTCTGCCAATTGTAATTTTTCATTTATCAGGATTAATCCCATGACAACAGCAGGAAATATTTCACTAATTGCATAAAAGTAAAGAAAAACCACCTAGTATTATTCTAACATTGGCTCTCTACAAATCCTTCTCTATATTGCGATTTATATCATTTATGTAGATTTCCACATTTTCTTGGAAATTTCTTGCCTCAATTTCTCACCCTTTACAGTGTTACATATTTCTAAAGTGCTAAATTTTATAAAACGAAGTGAGACATCTAACAGACATGCCAACCCAGATATTATCTGTGAGCCTATCCACAGTTGTCTTTTTTTCTAATTTATAGACGACGAACTCTACAGAAATTATATTGTAACCATGAACCTCATAGTGTCCTTCATAGTGTATTGTAATTATGTAGGACTTCGTGTTCTAGTAGCTAATGGGATCCTCCAAGTCATTTCTTCTGCTTTTGGCAAAAAAATTCTGACTATGGAAGTGTCTATCACTCTTTCGTTTGAAAAAAAAGGAAAGCTTCCTATTCCTGTTTGAATTCCAGGGTCCCCACCGATTACTAGAACGAAGAAGGATATTTCCAGTTTACTACTGACAATTGAACTGTTATTATCCTCACCACTTCATGAATGCCTACCACTGGTAGCACCACAGGACTGAAAATTTCCTACACCACTAGGATTTATGCTGCCATCATCTATAGCCTTCGTGGCGGCAACAGGCGAGGCCATTGTAAACACATGTACACCACTACCAAGTGCTGTGTCTTCTGCTTCTTACATCATTGTCGCTGGCACTTATTCCCTTTTACCAACACCTTCAAAGCATGCTTCCCAATGAAACTGTTCCCATTGCACCCACGATATCCACTCTAACTGGCCACGAGGCAACCACAACTATCAATTCATCCACCACCAACTTTGGTAATTCATAGATGTGCATATTGTAAAGGCACAGCCCTCAATCCAGTGAGACTCTGAAACTTAAATGCTTCTTATAGAAAAATTCCACTATTTTAATTTTTTGCTTCTTCTGAGGGTGAATTAGCTAACATTTACTTTGTCAATTGTATAAAGTCATACTTTAGTTACCATGTCCAAACAAATATCGTGGCTCTATTCTATGGGTAATGGTGCTCTTCTAGGTGGTAAGCTGATTTGAAGAAAATCCCCACTTTTATTTGTGAAGAAAATTATAGTGTTGTCAATGGATACCATTGCTTCATTGATCTGGATTGTAATGTACTTAGATTGGTAATGCTACACGTGCACAGTCTTGAACCATCATCTCCTCTTTCACCACATGAGGGGAGGAAGTACCAGTATTTACTCTTCTTTTTAAATTTGTGCAGGAAATTTGAAGACATCTTCGATGTAGATCATTTTATTGACTACCTGAAGGATGACGTGCGAATCATCCGTGATATCCCTGAGTGGTTTACGGACAAATCAGAGCTTTTCTCAAGTATAAGGTTTGATGGCTTCTTATGTTTTCTGTTTAGAGCCATTAGTAAATGTAGTTACCTGAAGTCAGCTAAACAGATCTTCTTCCTCAAGTGTTGTCTGTACTCTTTTACATTCATAATATGTGGCCTCTCATATGTCTTTGCACTAAAATCTGGAGATCAGTCTCTACATGAGATTGTACATTTTAAATACTGTAGTTCTTATCAAATTGATGTTGCTCTTGACGACACTAATCGAGGGAATTGAAAAAGGCTTTGCATAGGACTTCAACATCGTTTATTTAAGGTTTTACTAACTACATAACTTCTGTATCTCCATATAGACGGACAGTGAAAAATATTCCGAAGTATGCACCAGCCCAATTTTACATAGACAATGTTCTGCCCCGTATCAAGGAGAAGAAGATAATGGCACTAAAACCTTTTGTCGATCGGCTTGGGTAAGTACCGTAGTCATAGTTTTTGCTTTCACATTCTTAGCCATTTGTCTGTCTCCAGCAGCAAAACTGATCAACAATCTGGTTTAGGTATGACAACGTTCCCCCAGAAATCAACAGGCTAAGGTGCAGGGTAAATTATCACGCTCTGAAATTTCTTCCTGACATAGAGCAGATGGCTGATTTACTGGCATCAAGGATGAGAAACCGCACGGGCAGTTCAAATCCTTACATGTATGTTAAATTGGTTTCTGAAAGTTTGCTGAACTGTATTCTGTTCTTAGTACAATTTGTACTGAAAAATTAAGTTAAAATAGGGCTCTTCATCTTCGGTTCGAGAAGGGGATGGTAGGCCTGTCGTTTTGTGATTTCGTGGGAACCAGGGAGGAGAAAGCCAAAATGGCAGAGTATAGAAAGAAGGAATGGCCTCGACGGTACAAGGTGATCTGGAGTGATACTACTTTGTCATTTTTTTTGGTAAATGTTGGTAGAAGCATTAATGCCATGTTTCTCACCTCATGATTTAACGTACAGAATGGTTCCCATCTATGGCAACTGGCCCTGCAGAAGCGGAAGGAAGGGCGATGTCCTCTTGAGCCCGCAGAAGTGGCTGTGCTTCTTCGCGCAATGGGCTATCCAAAGGAAACTCAAATTTATGTTGCTTCAGGGCAGGTCTATGGTGGACATAACAGGATGGCACCCTTAAGGAATATGTTCCCAAATTTGGTAACTTCTTGGATTGTTTTCTAAAGTGATCTTATGTTATTTATCAAGGTATCTTTGTGAGAAGAAGGCTGGGGAAAGCTGGAATCCAATTCAGTCAGTTATGGACTTAGTTTCGATCAATCAATTTTCCTTGCCTCCTTGATTCACTTGAGAATCTTTTAAGGCACTGTCTGACATGGTAGCAAAAATGTCCCTTTGATTCGGTTGGAGTGGAGAGTTATTCATGGACTTGAGCAGGGGAAGACTTCTGTTAAGTTCTGTTTCATTTTCCTTGTCTAGTTGATATGTTCAGCCTGAGTATTTGTAACAGGTTACCAAAGAGGAGTTGGCAACTACGGAGGAGTTGACTGGTTTCAGGAAGCATGTGACAAGCTTAGCAGCGCTTGACTTCTTGGTCTGCTTGAAGTCTGACGTTTTTGTGATGACTCATGGAGGCAACTTTGCTAAACTGATAATTGGGGCACGCAGGTATATGGGTCACCGCCAAAAATCTATAAAACCAGACAAGGGGCTTATGTCTAAATCTTTTGGGGACCCCTACATGGGCTGTTCCCCCTTTGTAGAGGATGTGATTATCACCCATCTGACACGGACTGGATTGCCAGAAGAGACCTTTCCCAACTACGACCTCTGGGAGAACCCTCTGACTCCTTGCATGTGTAAAGCCTGACCACTAGAATTTCTAGATGTGCATGCTTGCCACCGAGATTTACTTCGATATCTCATTCTTCATGTACATTCTCATTTGAAAAGATAGCTGTTTTGACCCCGATATTGGAAAGAAAAATCTGCACGGCGTGGCCAATGCTGCTTTGGGGCGGGGAAATTTGGACGTGCCCAGGTGCCCTGGAGATACTGGCCTGCAGCAGTGACATTCTAACATAATCTTGCCGTGGTCCCATTTGTTGATTGTCTGTTGCATGCTCTTTAGAGAGACCCTCGGCAGTTTTGACTTAAGAATGGTGGATCATCTTTACCAGTTTTTGGCAGAGAGCATTGTAGAATTCGTCTTGTATCTTTTGACATCTTGTAAATTCTTAGGTGCAAGTGAAAATGTACGAACAATCCTAAAGGTAGACCATGTGATAAAACAGGGGGATCAACTGAAGTGGGAAAAGATTCAGTCCAAAGAATATCGCTTCAAAGATAGTCAAAGGGATGGCTTAGATTTCTCTTCCCATATCCAATGCACAAGATTCAAACACCTCATTTAATGAGGCAGACCAGCTCCTGCTCCGCTTAGTCCGGCCCAGCTTGGCTCAGCCAGCTCTCTTTTGTTGTTTGTTTTTTTTTTCTTTCTTCATCTTTTTGTCAACGCTCTAGCCCTCCTCTCTCTCTTTCCCTTTTTGCTGTGACCCCCTCCAGCTTCTCGATTCTTTTCTCCTTCCTATAAAAACAATAAGCAGCGTACTCTGTGTCAGGATCAAAATTGCTGAGGAGGGGGAAGAAAAAGTGTTGTTGACGGTCTTCAATTTTAGGAAGCGGAAAGCAAATAGCAAAGTTAATGTCGGGATCAAAATCGCACATTTTGCAATGGTAGAACAAGTATCTAGATTCTAGTCCACCATTTACCGCAAGCACTACAATAATTTCTCCTGGACGCCTGAAGAAAAAGGATTTCGTTTGGATGCAATTGGTGCTGTATATGGCCAGGTAGATCAACGCATGATTTATGTAGGAAGCTGGATGAGCCAACCTTCGGCCAAGGTTAGAACCATTACTCAAGGACTTGGGTTGCCTTAAACTTAAAGACTTTCATCTGGTCTTGTCATCGTGGTCAAGATTTTTTTTTGCAGGAAGGAGAAAAGAATGGAGGAAGGGGTACTGTAGCGTTCGCGAATAGACGAAAAGAGAGAGAGCGGGGGAGGGCTAGCCGCTAGTGTTGACGAAAAGATGAACAAGAAAAAAAAAGCTTTCTGAGCTGAGCTGGGCAGTGGGACCAAATTGTACCAAGCTGAGCAGAGCCGGTTTGCCTCATTAAATGAGGTGTTTGAATCTTGTCCATCGGATATGAGAAGAGATATCTGAGCCCTCCCTTTGACTATCTTTGAAGCGATATTCTTTGGACTGAATCTTTTCCCGACTGACCTGTCGATTATGACATTATTCCTCGTCAGATACTTCAACAGCCCCCCCCCCCCCAAAAAAAAAAATCTTTTATTGGATTATGTGGTTTTTGGTCTAAGAGAATGGTGCTGGTGGTTTCTGTTGCATGAATTTTCTTTTCTCGCATAGTTTCCACACTGGAAAATAGCTCATTTATTTTTATTTTTTTTCTAAGCAGAGCTCATTTAGTTGATTATGTAGTTTTGTCCAAAAGATGGTGCGGTGGTTTGCTTAATCTTGACGACGACTCGCTTTATGGTGGAAGCCAGTATTGAATCGTTTCGTTTTTTTCAAAGAAAGTATGACATTTGCTTAAACTTTGCATGGAAAAGGTGGAGTCAATAATCCCACCTGACTTTTCGGACTTGTTTATGTTAATCGCATTATGGAAGAAGCTAGAGGATACGCCAATACGGATACCTTCATGTTATAACCTAACCCTATTCCGATCTGTCCCGGTATGGAATGAACTTATAATCAAATCTGTTTTTTCTCTCTTCTTTTTGATAGATAAATCACTAACGCAATTATGTACGGTCGTCTTCTCAATGTTGCTATCAAGTCCATTATGAGAGAGAGTAGGGCAAATTTTTTTTTTTGGGTAAGTAGAACAGGGCAAGTCCATTACAAAAAGTTTGGAGCAAAAAAGATCCAGATAAGAATTCCGACAGTAAAATCGTCACCGTCGCTGTCAGTTCACGACGCGTCGTTTATTAAAATGGAAGGCGTAACGAGTTAACCCGTTAAACGCTCTCAGTTGCAATTGCGTCGAAGTGGGTTTCTCCCTGTTGATTCAAATCTATCACGTCGCAAAATGCAGGACTATTTTCGTTGCAGGTGTGTAAAAGCCCAAAAAGCATTGGCTACGATTCGGACAGTACTAATCCACATGAGGAAAACTCAAGACAGTGAAACGTCGTTGTCGCCGCTAATTCGACGACACGCTCTTTCGTTTGTCGTCTCCAGCTGTTAATGCATCAGCAACTATAAGTACTTCAGAGCTCAAACTCGATTGCGAACGGCAGCTGGAAAACCGACAACGGTGAACCATGATGCTTTCCCTGTTGACCTCTCTCTCATTTTTCTTTCTTCTAAACCCAAGGTAGCCTTCTATCTCTTCCTGTTACTCGGCAACATAAGCACGATTATTATTGAAGCAACTATCCGATTGATCAGTTTTTCGCGCATTAACGAGAAGAAACTTAGACGCCTTTTTCGATGTCCCTGCAACTAATGTCTCCATTAACGTTTCTTTAGGACCATTGGAAACAAAAGAGCTCTCTATATTTTTTTCATTTCACTGAGGAGGAACGGTATAACCGCAATTAATTTGGATATATACGTGCACGTTTGGGTTTACACGCAATTGTGCTAGGGTTTTGGCCTGACTCTATGGTTGATATTTGCTAAATTCTTGGATACTAATCTTATGTGTTCTAACGTTTAGGCCTAGTTTAGTTAGGATCTTTTAACTCTCCTTTACCGATCGGTTCACTTTGGACGAGTTCAGGATTTAATGTGTACTATCATTTCTTCTTTAGTTTAACATCATTTAAACTTTTTTACTGATAAGCTGACTTTGTAGCTAAGGGAAAAAAAAAAAAACTTACACTCTGTTGGAATTCGGAAAGCAAATGAAAATCTGTCGAAATGAATTAATTGAGTGGAGTTTCATGTATTGCGTGCCTTTTTTCTTTCTATCTATCTATTTATGTATAATGCATATCTAAATGTGGTTCTTGAATTCCCTGGTGTTTATGTCAGTGCATTTACCAGTTCTATGAAGAAATGACGTTTATACGCAATCCTCTTATTGCAGGGTATGGTCTGAAACTCCATCTGATGGAAAACCAGAACATGCAAGCTGCCCACCTAGGGGTTGGAACTCCTATGATTCCTTTTGCTGGACGATTTCTGAAGAAGAGTTCTTGCAAAGTGCTGAAATCGTATCTAACCGTCTACATGCTCATGGATATGAGGTATAAAGAATGTGGATGTCTGTAATTTCTTTTCTGTTGTTTTAGGGAAACATCTTTTTTCAAGATTCATTTTGGTTCTCGAAGTTTAGAAAGTTACAATCAAGTCCTCAAAATCATTTAAAAAGTTGCTTTTCTATCTGACCCAAAGATCTTCCTACATCTATATAAAAACACTGGTTTCTCAAGAATACACAAACTATGACAGTGTTAGTAAAATACCATTGCATTATAGAAGGGGCAGAGAAATATCTGAAAAATTAAAATAAATGCCATCGCCACATTGTTGCTTTTCTTTTCTAAGGTAAGTGTGCAAATGTTTAAATTCAGGTGAGATAAGCATGCAAATGTCCAAGTCGATTCCTTTCACGTTAGCTTTTCTATTAATCTAGGTTGACGAAACTAATTGCGACTTTTAAATTATTCAAACTTGCTTGCAACTTTATAAATCATAGGTACCAAATTGGAACTTCAGGTATCTTCTGTGGACTACAATGATGTTTACCCCTGTATTTAATTGATGTAGCAGCATGAGGATTGAGAAATTTATGAAGGCTGAAATTTATCTATGTTCTTCTTCTTGTTTTCTCAATGTGTAGTATGTTGTGGTAGATTATCTTTGGTATAGGAGAAAGGTAAAAGGTGCTTACACTGATTCTCTTGGATTTGATGTAATTGATGAATGGAGGAGGATGGTCCCGGACCGGATAGGTGGCCTTCCTCCAAAGGTGGGAAAGGGTTTACTGAAGTAGCCAAGAAAGTGCATGGCATGGGTTTGAAGTTCGGTATTCATGTTATGAGAGGAATAAGTACACAGGCAGTAAATGCAAACACTCCTATCTTGGACTCAATTTCGGTATTTCTCTTCATTCTCACTCTTGTGGATGCCTAATTTATTCCAGTTTCTTGGTGAGACAACTAGGTAGCCCACAAACTTTGGAAGTTTAACCCTCGAAAATCATACAACAGGATTGTCCAATTCAACTAGCTCAAACAGTGTGAGGAGTTGGCATTAATAATCATGCTTAAGCTTCTTAGTTTCTTCTTCTTTTTTGTCTTGCTAGGGAGCTGCCTACAAAGAATCTGGCAAAAATTGGAGCGCAAAAGATATAGGGATTAAGGAAAGGGCATGTGCATGAGGGCATGTGCATGGATGCGACATGGTTTCATGAGTGTTGATACCAAGTTGGGAGCTGGACGAGCATTCTTGAGGTCACTCTATGAACAGTATGCTGAGTGGGGTGTTGATTTTGGTAATTTGACAATTGTAATGGAATGTTATCCTGCTTAGGTTGTGTTTGTGTTGTAAAATTTTAGTGTTGTTAAAATTTTAGGTATTGGGTTTAGTGAAAAAGTGAAGAGAGAGGTAATTTTTTATATTTTTCTGTAGTAAATAGTAATGATTTGATGGGGAGAGAGAGATTATATTGTAATATTTAATTGTGTTAAAATTTTAGAGGGGGTAAAATTTTGGTACACAAATGCACCCTTAGTCTTTTTGTGCTGTCACAAGGCCCTCTCAAATAGTAGAATAGGTATGGGGTGTTGGACATCCTGAGGATGTTACGCTTTGTTTTGATATTCATTGGTTCTGTTTTCCTTCAGTGAAACACGACTGTGTTTGGTGATGACGTGGACATAAATGAAATTAGCTTTGTGTCAGAGGTAAGCTGCAGTACCTCCCTCCCTCTCCCCCCTGCCACCCACTTTTCCCCCTCCATTACTGTCACTTCTTCTGTATTTTGTCTAAAATTTGCATGGTGGACTTATCTAATGCTGTGCCCTTCCCCAGGTTCTGAAGCAACTTGAGCGCCCCATATTGTATTCTGTCTCCTGGAACCAGCATGACCCCAGCAATGGCCAAGATGTGAGCGGACTAGTCAATATGTACCGGATAACTGGTGATGATTGGGATTCGTGGGGAGATGTTGGGGCCCATTTCAATGTTACCAGGTGAAAAAACTCTTCTGTTGTGGTCAAGAGTTATGGAATGAAGGTTACGTTAGTATTATTGTTTCTTCTCCACTTTGTGTTCCTTTCCTGTCACTATTTAATAGGAAAAAAGTATTACTTATTTCTCTATCAGGGACTTTTCTACAGCTAGTATGATAGGAGCTCAGGGCCTGCTTGGGAAGTCATGGCCTGATTTGGACATGCTACCACTAGGATGGCTCACTGATCCAGGTTATAAAAAGTTATATGCTGTTTTTCCTTCATCTTTCTAATGAATAATTTTTTTTACCTTCGTTCCTGGGTTTGATAAATTGAGGGGTAGGTGACTTAGCTGTTTTTTTGAGGGGCAAATAGGTCCATCCTCTCAAGTACAAGTTACCTTCAATTTTACAAACAAAGCAGTTGCCATTCCCAGTCCATGTAGACATTGTCATTGGAACAAAAGTATATCCAGACCCAAAGACTTGCTTCAGAAACAAGTTCTACATTTCTTTACTCCAAGCACGTCATTTTCATGATAGAACATTGAATGCATAATTATGTGTTAAAGAGTCGCAGAGTTTTCAGGGAGTATCCAGATCAAATGACTTGCTTCAGAAACAAGTTCTACATTTCTTTACTCCAAGCACGTTATTTCATGTTAGAGCATTGAATGCATAATTGCATGTGTTAAGGGCCTCAGCCTTCCCAGAAGTCCCTAAAACAATATGATAGGTTTAACTGCTTAGGTTTAGATTTGAGCCTAGACAGAAAAGAACCGTTACTAACCTTTATGGCAAAAAAAAAATATTAGGCTCAAATGAAGGTCCTCATAGAAGATGTAACCTTAACCCAGACGAGAAAAGAACTGAGGTAAACTATAAGAACATCTGAGTTGGTTCTCTCTAACCTTTTAAATAACTAAGTACTCGTTTTTGTTCCTTGACATATTTCGTCTTCACAGATGACTCTGTGGTCTATGGCCAAGTCTCCTCTCATGTTTGGAGGAGATGTTAGACAGCTTGACGAGGCCACGCACAATCTCATAACAAATCCTACCCTGTTGGAGATAAACTCTTTTAGCTCAAACAACATGGAGGCATGTGTACCCGTGTAATCTTTGTGGTTGTGGAAAATGTGCCACTTTGTCTGAATATCGACCTAACATATAATTTTGTTGCCTGTACATGCAGTTTCCTTATATTACTAGTACCAATGGTATTGAGAATAAAGATGAAGTTATTGCCTGGCAATCAAGGAGAATTGTACTGGATGTAAGAACATCTGATACACATGTTTTGGGTCTCACAAGCAAGCTGCTCAAGTTCGAAAGCAATTGGCTGGTCAATTGCAGCTCTGGACCCAGACCTCGAAAATATCTGCTGGAAAGAAAAGTTTAGAAGAAAAAATCAAGTGCCGTTTTGTCTGTTCAAGGGAGAGCCTTATTTGGCATCGTAATAGTGCTTGATCTTTCTCCGACTAATAGCCTCGAATACTTCATTATAGTTTTTGTGTTGTTGCTGGTATTATAATCTCTTTCATTGATGTGTATAAATGACATCAATTATGATACATTGATGCTGATGTAGAGACGAAAGGATGACCTACAAACAGCAATATGAAGGTAAACACCATTTATTAGTATCTGATAGAATGGAATTATGCTTGGGTGGCTCTCCAAATCAAAGGCTTACGTCAAAAGAATTCAGGAGAGGTGCATTTTCACCTTGCAGAGGTGCTTTACCTCAGTGTAATTTTCAGAACGAAATATAAACACTTAACCTTGAATATATCAAAAGCTACATTTGAGGCTGTTCGGTGGTGTAGAATTTTGAGAATTTTTTGTGTTTTGAGAATTTTTAGGTGATGTTAACTTTATTGGCATGCGTGCAGTAGTTATTTTTAAGTGATGTTAAAAATATGTTCGGTTTGTGTATTCTCAGGATTCAAAAAATTCTGAGAATTCAACATTGCCGAACAAGCCTTGGTCTTAGCATATGTGGGAGTTGAAAATTAATGGAACCCTGGTAAATAGCTATTCCGGACTATGCGCGGCGGCAATGAAGTCTGTTGAAGGTGATAAATTCGAAACTTCGATGCGACAGTAGTTTTGCCAGTAATCCTATCATTGCATATTCTCAAATTTAGCCGATCGTTCATGCAGCTAAAGCCAGTTCTGGTGGCACTCGTTCTTGGATTGCAACTGGAAGAAGAGGTATGACTCCACCAACAAAGTAGCTCTTAATTTGTGGAGTCTCACGGCTGCATGTTCCCCAACTGCAGGATATTTTTTGGAAGAAACAGAAAAAGCGCATAATTCTATTCTTCCTACTACAATGATAATTTTTTCTGCTTTCTGTAGGAGAAATATATGTTGCCCTTTTCAATCTGAACCCACAGAAGACAGTAATATCTGCAAAGATATCGGACCTAGCCAAGGTACTTCCTAGCAAAAACTTGAAGGAAGCTTCGTGTGAGTGCAGAGAAATGTGGAGTGGAAAAGACTTTGGAGTGACCAACCAGTCTATACAATGGAAGTAGAAGTCCATGGGTGCGCACTATTTGTCCTTAACTGTGATTAGCATAGGATCACTTAAAGCATTAATATTATTAAGGGATGATGTATTATGACAAAATGAGGAAGCGATGATATTACTTCAGCACCCCACCTATTAGTTCAGCTGCATTTAGATATCTCGTTGATCCATAGTACCAATAGGCAAGTGCCTCCTAGTTGGAGTAACGTCTAAGCTTACGCCATATATCATCTGTGCCTCATCCATCAAGTGAAAAGCTAGTTTCAACTGATAAATATTCCTCTTTAGGTGGCCCATAAACTTTTTTTCTGAAGAGACTTTTCTGATACGGAAAGAAAGAGAAAAATCGCCTACCAAAAGACTTTTTCTCGACCTTCATTCAATGGTAACTATCTGTTTGGAAGATAGTGACGATGAAATAGGTGCAGGAGAAAGGGCTTTTTCCACGGACCTTTGAGGCGCAATCGATCTTTTCCCTAGGAACTTCAGCAATGCCCTTAAGAGGCAAGCGACCAAAGTATTCAAAACACAGCTGGTTTATATAGGAAAAACAAAAAATCTTATTTCGACTTGAATCTATCGTTTGAGTCACAAAGGAAGGTCCAGTAACCAAAGGAAAGATATATCAATTTTGTTGTTCAGGGTTACCGGAGTCATATATTAGGGGCTCCAAGATACATTGTTCAAAATTACGCCTTTGTTAAACTTATATCAATTTTTTTCACAGAAAATTTGAATTTTTTGGAGTCTAAAATTATGATTGATTCTCATAAAATAGTTATTATCGAAGAAATTGTAATGGTAGTGATATTGACATTTTGCATATCAAGAAATTATTTTTCATTTGACGGAAAATTTTAGAAGAGAGTTTAGGCTATGTTTGGTAAGTGGATTGAGTACTGGGTTTCAGTTTCGGTTTCATTTCACTGTTCAGCGTGCGGTTCGAAGTGACTCTGACTTAACACAAAGTTAACGTGGCTTGTCAATTACGCTAACGTCCGTTAGCAAGATACACTTGTCTCGCTAGTTGGCTTCCCTTTGTGCGCTCGTGCTCACACGCGCTAGATTGTAATTATTTTTTCGTTAACCTCCGTTTCTCTTGAGCGCTCTAACTTGCGCGAGCCAAAAGTTTTTTTTTTGTTAACGTTTCTTTGCTCACATAGCCTGGAGTTCTCCAATCGCGGGAGCGATTTTTTATAACCTTTGCTTCCCTCATGCTCTCTAAATTGTTACCTTCGCTTGCTAACTTGTCATTTTGCTTGTCTCGCTGCTCACGTGCTCTCCAATCGCGTTAGCGATTTTTTTATAACCTTTGCTTCCCTCATGCTCTCTAAATTGTTACCTTCGCTTGCTAACTTGTCATTTTGCTTGTCTCGCTGCTCACGTGCTCTCCAATCGCTTTAGCGATTTTTTTATAACCTTTGCTTCCCTCATGCTCTCTAAATTGTTACCTTCGCTTGCTAACTTGTCATTTTGCTTGTCTCGCTGCTCACATGCTCTCCAATCGCGTTAACGATTTTTTTATAACCTTTGCTTCCCTCATGCTCTCTAAATTGCTACTCTAACTTGTCATTTTGCTTGTCTGGTTGGCATTTTACTTTTGATTTAAAATAAAAAAATTGCTTGCGGACTAGGCTGAGCGTAATTTATCATTACCATGAAAGAAAAACAGAAAAATAAATTAATCAAATTCTACTATGGAAAGCAAAATATTGACAGAAAATCGAATACAAAGCTCAAACAAAAACCAAAAACAACAAAAAGAAATCATTAATTCTGCTCCAAATATAGTGGCATTCGAACAATTCGAAAAAGAGGATCTAGACCCTCGCTGTTTGGTAGCAAGAAAATAGAGCAGAACAAAACAAAAACAAAAAATTCAAATTTTCACAAAAAAATGAAACCGTGACTCCATCAAGGCTTTATACTTTCTTTCAAATGTCCTCAACTTTAAGGGACAGAAAAAAGAACATAATAATCAAACATCGCAGATAAAGGAAGGGAAAAAAACGAGAGAGACGCTTAGCTTAAGGACTCAGAACCCAGCGTCATCCTCCATTCTCTCCTAAATATCCATAGCTAGAGAGAGGGAGCAAGGAGCACATTAACAAGGGATCCCAAGTTCAACAGAGAAGAAGCTGCAATTCCATAACGAAGCAAATGCAAGAATTTTGGGTGATTCGGAAAAGGACTCTCTGAGTGGCGTGTAGGCAACAATAGCACAATGGAAAGAGATGGAGAAAGAGACGGGGAGGATGGGCTGAAGAGGGGAGAGAGATGGAGAAAGAAACGGGAAAGATGGGGTGAAAAAGACGTGAGTTTTCTCTTTCTTTCCTCTTTTACTTTTTCTTCACTTTCTTATTTTTCCTGATCGCCGTTAGTTCTGTGTCTTCATTGGATTTAAAGACTTCAAAATAACATTGAGGCCATCCAAACATAGATTCAAGACTGTAGACCCAAAATTCAAATTTGAAATCTGAAATCAGGACTCAAACCACTTACCAAGCATAGCCTTAAAGTTTCTTAAATCAATAAGAGGTGTGTATAATGTAATAAAAATAGTATAAAATATATTTATTTTAAAGTTTTACAAATATGTTATTTGGATAAAGAAGGATGTAAACCAAAGTAATAAATTTGTTTCTAAGCAATTTCGAGCTGACATATGAGTCAAACCACAAAAATATTGATAAACGATAACATAATCAACTGTAATATGGACAGAGGCGGAACGAAGGGGTGGCAAGCATGGGCGGCTGCCACCCCTTAGTTCTGTAATTTTATTTTATTTTTAATATATATGCATGTTTTCTTCAGGTGGGCCAGGCCCTACACGTAGCCCACCCCAGTCTGCCCCCCCTCCCTGAGTTTCACACTTTTTTTTTAAAAAAAGAAAGAAATACATTACAAAAGTAACAAAACTTCGATTACCATTTACCATTTACCATTTACCACTTACCAGTACCCAGCAGCCCCTAGTGCTGTGCAGCCGTTTCCTTCCTCCCACGGGCACGATTCACGAACTCCTCTGTAACTTAGACCCATTGTGCGGCAGCCAGCATTTCTCTCCGCCTCTGCCTCCCCTTCTTGGCTTCTCCTCCACTGCTCCGGCCTCCGCCTCCGGGCTCCACCAGCTGCCTCTCAGGATCTCTCTCAGATCTCAACTTTCGGGATCTCTCTCTCTCAAGTCTCAAGTGAGATTCAAATTCTTCATTCTTGTTTAAAAATTAAATTTGTTGACCGAATGTGTTCTTCATTTTTTTGTTTTTTTTTTGTTTATTTCAATTTGATTGTTCATAGTTTTTATAAATGTATTAGCATTGCCGTCAAATCTCCGAGTATCTGAAGCGGATTTGAAAATGGCTGACTACTTCTTTTTACCATACTTTTGATGTTGGAAAATCATGTATAATATCAGAAGATTTTGCAGCTGTATAGCTGGAATTAAAGGTCAAATTTGTGTCTACAGATTACTCGAATAATTGCGGAGCTATAATTTTGTTTGGTTGCTGGCTCATTCAGGTAATTTATATCCTAAACCTTATTAGAAATTTATAAAATGCTCCACTAGATTGTTGGTTGATATTTGAAACTATTGAGAACGAAGCTATTTTGCAACGTTTTCAGAATATGCAGAAGCGTAGGATCCAATTACCACCTCGTAGTGACAGTACATAGGACAATACATGTATTTCAATGTTTTTAATGCTTTTTAATTTTCGATATTCTATCTGTAAGACATTTTCTACGTTACGTATGAAATTTTTTTGACATGTCATTTTGCCTTAAGAATTTATTCCCCCTTCACTTAAGTTCTTGTTCCGCCGTTGAATATGGAAAGCAAAATAAAACTGCCAAAAATATCTTCATAAAGTTTTCTCCCAAAAACGAAGAAACTTCGAGGCAAGGCTCTCGAGCCACGTGACCAACTTATGAAAATATCAAATACAGTGACCCCACGCCATGATTGAAACCACGGATAGCTGGAACTAATTAACTTTTCCCAAAATGATCCGTGAAGGAACCTGACAACAACTGAGTAGAATGCTATTGTAATCAGATTAATTAATGGAGATTCGTTTTGCATAAAGTGTGACAGTGGGAAAGACGCATTTGCCTTCCTCTGTTGGTCCACTATAAATATGTAATATACGTCAGAAACCCACTGTCAGCTGCATGTCATAAATGATGCTAGTATCTCTTTTATTTTATTTTATTTTTATTGAAATTAATTAAAAGAATATCGCACATATTATAATCATCTTTAATTTAATTTGACGAAGAAAATAAATAATATATATTAAATATTACAAGGTTTATATTTTTTTAACAAATAATATTGAATATTGTAGGTGCTGTGTTTTTCTTTAATTTGAATGATTTTGATGTTATGTATACCCAGCTAATAATTTTTGCTGTAAATTTTTTTCCAACTAAGCACCAATAAGCTAACGTGAAAAATATATAGCCACTTGTCAACCTAAGCCAACACTAGGAATGATAACAATATTGTTTGGAGTAAAAATTGACTACAAGAGAACGTGTTTAGATGCTTAGGTAAGGAGATAAGACAAAAATTCTTTTATAATGAAAATCCTAACATCCGAGTTTGAAAACCATTAGGTCGTCAAAAGGGCCGGTAGAGTTGCTCCTCAGCATCCGCAGACAACAAGCATACATAGATATTAGGTCCTCAATAGGGCCGGGACCAGAGAAAGCGACGATTCGACGGAGGAAGATATTCTGGGTAATATATTATAGTCTATCGACTGTCTCGTCCCGTCCCATAATTTCCTGCCAGAATGGTCAAGAAAGGAGCTGCCGACCAGCTTGATGACGGTTCCTTGAAAAAGCCTTTTTTTTTTTAGTTGAAGATATGCTACTCTTTTTTTTGGGAAGTTTTTTACGTGATAGATAGTAGATACATTGGACTGATCCACAGCTAACCTAACCAAAAGAAAAGTAATAGCTGGTCAGTGGAAAAACCACCAGCATGCCGACTTTATGGAGTCAGATAAAGCAAAGATTATTCTCATGTTTCCTATATTTACGCTGTAATTTAAAAAATATTATAAAGTAAAGATATATTGAAATTAATAAATAAATAAATTTTTTAATAAATATTATAATAATAAAAAATTATGTGATGA
The DNA here is from genome assembly GCA_963930655.1 of Myrica gale. NCBI lineage: Eukaryota > Viridiplantae > Streptophyta > Magnoliopsida > Fagales > Myricaceae > Myrica > Myrica gale. The sequence goes on along the minus strand of OZ005606.1, from coordinate 4,621,940 downwards.
ATTTATTATTATTAAATCTAAATAATTGAGACTCAAACAAAAACATTTGTATGAACTTCAACTCTCAAGTGACACCTCTTCCTTTTCACGATCGATAAATTCTATTTGTAGGAGTCTCACTCTAAGAGAGCGTTTGTTGCCCGAATAATTTGGATTAATATTAAAAAAATATTAAATAATATTCTTTTCTTCATCAAATAATTTATTATTATCATTATATTTATTTAAATTTTTTTCTTCACTTTTTCACTAATTCCTATAAAATATTTTTATTTTTTCACAAATTTCAATACTCAATATTTCTAACACCCTAAAATTTTCACAAACAAACCACCTAAAAATGAATAGAAAAAAAGTTTTTTTAAAAAAAGCTATTTATTTAAAAAGTAAAGTTGGCATCTTATGAATTATTTTGTGGGGAATTGTCCTAAAGAAGGTTTTAAAAAAATCCAAAATTAAACAGTTTTTTTAGGGTTAGTTGATTAGTCAGACAGGAAGGATTACAGAAAGAAAGCTGTTTTTTTTTTTTATCTAAGAGAAAGAAAGCGGTTTTGTCATTAACTAGTTGTATGATTCTCCGCGGGATTTTCATTAGATCCTGACGGCGTTAGGCCCTTAGATTGTAGAGATGTCACTGTTTTTCTAACTAAAACCTGATGATGTTCGTTATTACAATATAACATCAAAATTTAATTTAGTTTTTGTTCATATTTTTAGGGTAAGTTACCTTAATGTTGAAGTCCTAAATTTATTGTAATTCTAAAATTTTAGTTCAATAAAATAATATTTATCTCCATCGATTCATTTATTTTCATTATAATAAATATTAAAAAAATATTTAAATTATATTTATCTTTGCTTTTTTCACCAACCCCACAAATTAAGATTTTATCACAAACACTCATGAAAACATTAAAACAAAGCAGAATTATAACAAATCCCCACCAACCAACATCCCATTATTAAATATACTCCTAAGCTATGACTTATGATTCCAAATTCATCTATTCATCAGGAGTTGGTAGTCATTGGGTTCAATCTAGTTTGCCCCCATTGGGGATGTTTGAGTGTGAAAATTTTGGGTGTTGAGGTTTGAGAAATATTATAAAATAAAGATATGTTATGAGAGTTGGTAAAAAAGTGAAGATAGAGAAATTTTTTAATAAATATTATAATAATAAAAAATTATGTGATAAATTTTTTATTATTAAACTTAAATAATTGGCCGCATATAATTGGGGCTTAAACAAGTATAAACCTTCACAAACTATTATCCCATTATCAAATACACCTCTAAAATTACAAAATGTCCGACGGAAATTATAATCTAAACTTAACAACGAGTGCGGTGCAAACAACAGCTAGCCATATAAAGATAGAGTAGGAGAGGAAGGAAACATCATGAGTTATTTTGGAGGAATATTTAATATTAAAATAGTAATTTATGAGAATTTATTGTAATTTAGCTAAAAAGTGGAGATTAAAGACAAACAAAAGTAATTTATCATCATTCCCCTGTTCAGAGTTCAAAGTCTCAGGGGAATGTTCGTTTCAAAGAAATTGGTAGGATTTTGATAAAATTGTGAATATTTAGGTGATGTTAAAGTTGTAGTAGCATGAGTGCAGAAGTTGTTAAAAGTGATTAATGTTTATAAAAAAAGGTGTTATATTGAAATACGTGTGTTTTGTAATGTTTGAATGATAAATATAAAAGAAAAATACAAATCCTAAAAAAGTGTTAACCGAACATGCCCTCAGTGTCTGTCTCTATATCCAGTGGCGGAACCAGGATTAAAATCTATGGGTGTCGAACTTTAAAGGCGAAATGACAAAAAAAAAATTCCTTCGTAATGCAAAACATTGTCTTGGAGTTTTTTTTTCTACGTCATTGTCTTAGAGTTATAATGTCGAAAATTAAAGACCAAAAACATTAAAAATATTGGAATACATGTACCGTAATATATACTGCGATTGAGAGGTGACAATTGGATCCTACGAGTTTGCATCTTCTGAAAATGTTGCAAAATGACTTCGTTCTCAACAGTTTTAAAAACTTCTTGCTCAATGTACACTAACATGCAATCATTCATTCAGTTATCTTTCAACCTATTACGCAAATCACTTTTAATTATCTAATTTAAGTTAATTCTCTATTTAATTATAAAACTTTAGAACAAATTACAGATGATTTTGATGGTTGAGGTCTTGATGCCATTAGGGGTTGTCTTTCTTACATTTTTTTGTTACTACCACAACTGAGATCTGTTTTTCTTTTCTTTTTTTTTTGACAAAAGGTTACTTGGGATGCATTTGTAATTTACTTTATCTAGGTTCTATGGATTTGAAATTGAAATATATTCACATTCTTCAAAGCAACTTACACACACAAAACAACAATTGATGACAAACAATGCTCTGAATAATAAAAATAAAATTTACAGGATAAACAAGATTTAGTAAAAGAGTTTCTTAGATAAACATATTCAAAAAGTGATAAGAACTTTGGTTTAACCTATACAAGAATCCTAAACAAACACAACATTTTTCGAGGTCTCTAATAAAAATGAAGAAACAAATCAACATAGAGAGAAAAAAATGAAGTGATCTTGATTGTGAAAAAATAGGAGCAAAGAGTAAATAATTTTTTACTCACATAAATTTAGCAAGATGGAAGGAAGTTACCCCTCGGTTGAAAAACTTGTAATCGATGCAAAACAAAAAATTATAATAACAGTATATTTGCCTTAATTATTATGTAGCACTAGGAGCAAAATCAATGTATAGAAAAAAAAATATTTTAGATATGATACGCATTAAGTCTATTTGGTCCGAACTTAATGAGTATCGAACCTGAACTAATGGGTATCGAAACTAGCTAATTTATAAAAAATTTTGGGCCGATACCCATCGCAACCCTTGCTTCCGCCCCTAATAATAACTATATCTTTTGCAAATAATGCATCCCCCTTATAAGAGTCAGAGTTTTGAATCTCAACTAATTGAAGGAACCAGGCTAGATTCGATCCTCCGTGTTTTTTTAGTCTACTCAGCGAATCATACAATTACAACTATCCATCCCATTCAGCAACTCCGCACGCCAAACTCCATTGTGGTGTACAAAGTGCTAATATCTAAACCTCTGGGGATCAATTTGTGAAATACGATATTATGGGAATCAACTTGTGAATATGTTATTATTTCCTGAATATTCAAAACTCTCGTGGTCCTGGCGGCGCTTTGGGCCTAGGCGGTGATGGGAGCCCACTAACCTGCCACCTCGTGGTCCTCTGCAGTCTGCTCTCACTATTTAAAATTTGGATTCGCTTCCAACTCATTCGGATCTTAAGAGGCGCATACTCGGACGTAGAAGTCAGAAAACGCAGAAGCGTTGCGTGCTTCAAGGATCTTCCAGGTTTAGGGCCTCAATCGAACTCTTATCACGACCTTGTCTCTTCTTCGACTCACTGCCTTCTCTGTCATTTTTTTTATTACAGTTTGATTTTCTCGCTCTTTTCGCTTCATTCTCTCGTAATTCTCTCTCTGTGCAAAAATGATCGCTGCTTCCTTTAATACAGCTCTACCTCTTTATTTTGATTCTGGTTCTCGCTCCGTGAAATCACCAAATCCTAATGACTCCATCTCCACGCACCCTAAATTGAAATTCAGAATAAAAAACGGAAGAAATTCATTTACGTATTCCAAATGCGTTCACGACACCGGTTTCAACTCCTCGTTGAAATGGAATGCTCGAAAACCAAACTTCCCCTTTTCTTGCTTAACGGCAACGGAGGCGACGTTAAGTTCGTCGGACCCCCTCGCCGAAAGGCTCTGCCGAGTCGTGTCGGAGTTCAGGTCTCTCCCGGAGCCAGTTGACCGCGTGAAGCGGCTTTTGCACTACGCGGCGCTTCTTCCTCCTGTGGACGAGTCGGCTCGGGCGCCGGAGAACCGAGTCGCGGGGTGCGCCACGCAGGTGTGGGTGGAGGCCAAGTTGGACGAGCTCGGGCGGGTGAGGTTCAGGGCCTATAGCGACTCGGAGATATCGAAGGGGTTCTGCTCGTGCCTGATTTACGTGCTGGACGGCGCGGAGCCTGAGGAGGTGGTGAAGGTTAAGTCGGAGGAACTGGTGGACTTGAACGTGGGCTTGCACGGGAAGGCCCATTCAAGGGTCAACACCTGGCAGAATGTGCTGATGGCTATGCAGAAGAGGACCACGACTTTGGTCACCGGCTACTAGAGAGTATGAACGCCTTCTTTGGAGGAGCCCTTTCCTACTTCTTTGGTTGTCAGCCCCGTTGATATTAACGGCAAAGGTAGTTACGCCGAAGCTCAGGTTAATTAGCCAATGCTTGCTCTTTCTGTTTCTCTAGTAACTCACGAGTCTGTTTTTGTTCTGATTCAACTTTTGGTTGAATCTAAGGCGTTATTGATGGGCAAGAAATTGTAAATTGAGATGTTCTTCGGACTGTTTGTATAATTTGGTAGGAATTTAGAAAAAAATAAGAGGTTTTCTGTATGCTATTCGAAATAGCAAAAAAGATGTACAGAGTTGCATGTAATTGTATTTCTTCTATGTTGCCTCTCTTATGAGTATGCTTGCAATCCTAAGGTTCCTGATGTTGAAACTGTGAAAGGAGGCACGGTTCTGGTTCCCGTCTTATGAGTTTGCTTGCAATCCTAAGGTTCAAAGTGTCCAAGGAGGCAGGTTTCTTGAACGGTTAAAGAACTTGTGAACGTACTGTAGTAAAAAAAAAGAAAAAAAAAAAGAAGTTTTTGCTTTATATTGGTCAGAAGTGCCAGGGGTTTGAATTACTGCGCAGAAGCTTTGGCCTCACGTCTGTGCATCCTTTTATGGGTTCGGTTATGGTGCTGAGCGCCTAAGGGGTGCTGATGGACGGCTGGGATTAACTTTTCAAGATTCAAGGGCTGAAAATAACTCCACGTCAGTTAATAAATTTTGACCCGTGTTTAACCCATTTACCACGTGACCCGTTTTCCACATAACCCTTAGACGACCCGATTTGCAGAAAACCATTTCGACATTCCGGAGCCATGGTGGCTGCTCTCGTTTACTCTCCTCCCGATTACGCGAAGTCCGACAAGCCCGCCAAGCATCTGCCACCTATCTGAGGTTTCGGTCAGTGAATTCCCTTTTTCATCTTAATCTCATTTATTCGTTTCTTTGCTTCTGTAAAGGTTAGGGTTTTGATCTGTTTTTGCGATTACTTCTCGTTTATGCTGATTTTTAAGATCGATTTTAGGCTGATTTTTAAGATCGATTTTAGGCTGATTTCACAATCGATTTTTTTGGTTACTAGAAACTGAGGTTAGACAATCGAGAGCGGAGCCAGGTCTATTTATTAGTGGCCATGTAATACTGTTTGACTTTTGCTGGCCGTGTTTATAATATGCGCTATATTGTGCTTTTGTGGTCTATCTGGGGATGAATGAGGTATGGCAGCAGTCATTCTTTCTCAGAACTATATACCATAGGAAATTACTTTCAAAATGACTGATATATGTCATACGAAATTAAGCAAAAGGGAAATCTTTTTACAAAAAGATCAGAAGCATGCTTGAAGAGAGTTATTGTCTCTTCAAGCAGAGAGAACAGACCGTACAAACCCCCAACAAAGAAGCATACCCCATCCGGGGCATCCAAAGTAGTCCTTGTCTCTCGGGACCAGCCCTCACCCTTCACGTACCTCGCATCTTATCTGTTCTATCTACCTCATAAATCGAAATATTACAACTTTTAAAAGACAGAACAAATATCAAGTTTTGTAATTTTTGCTGCCACATCAATCGAAGCTCTAATGGCCGTGTAAACCAGAGCATCATCGTGTAAACCAAACAAACAGATTTTTAAAGCGAAAAGAGACCACTTACTTACTATCAGACTCGGCAACCTGTGATGAAGTAACAGACGCGGCAATGGTGAGGAAGCAAGGAGAATGGGAGATGCAGATCTGGTTTTGGCTAGCATAATGGGAGACAATAACCACTGGATCTTGACGCAGATCTGATTTTGGCTAGCAGAATGGGAGAAGCAGATCTTGTATAGCACGGAAGCTTCGAGCAGAAGGAGTGTAATATTCAGCTTCGGGTCAGTCGGGTCAAAAAGTCTCATTCGGGTTTATTTCATTAAACTGAGGTGTTTTAATTGTAGCCCTTACATGTTGGAAAAGATATCCTCACCCTCCATCAGTAGGCTCAGCACCTTAAGTGCTCAGCACCATAATCGAACCCGGGGGCTTAAAGTCAACATCTTTTTATTGTTAGTTTAACTCGCTTTACTCAATGAGTTAAACTGGATTAAATGATTCATTCTTGGTTATAGCTGGCGATCCTTTTATATACTGAACTTTCCCTCTTGCGTCTAATAGATAATCAACATATAGACCAATAAAGTCAAACTAACAACATTTATACTTGGATAATACCTTCAATAATTCTAATAAGATCAGAATAATTATGGTTTATTGTAGATAAATGATGCAGTTCTAAACTATTAAAATTTCCTACGTATCTGCATAAGGGTATATAATTTGTTCTGCCTTTATCTTGATCCTTGCCCTCAAGGACATATCAAGAATAGGTTTTCTTTTATTTTTCTCCCTTCATCTTGCCTTCCCTGCCATCAGTTTCAGATTTTTTGTTTTACTCTGTTTTTAGTGCCACAAAATAGGGTTTCCAACGGGTGAAGAATAATCTGAGAACTAGTTCTTCTTACCATCTAGACGCTGAGATGGTTTCGCCAACTTGTTCCTTCAAGAATACCAACATCTTTTCATTCGAGTTCCCCCAACTTAATGTAGAAGGTTTTGACGATTCAGATAATGATAGGTAGTTTAATTTCCATAGTGAGCTTTTTTTTTTGGTTAGGTGATTGATTTTCTTAAGAACAAAACTTATAGTCTTAGTAGTACTATTAGCAAGACTTGAAGCACTATTCATCTCAGCAAGTTGATGAGTTGCTCCATCATCTTCTGTATTGTGACATAAGACCTTTTATGACTAGGAAATGATCAGTTCCATGATATGTTGTTGCCCTTCAGCCAATGGCCTCTAAGTGCTCCATTAATTTTTTCATTTCTAGGCTCGGGTGTCAATTGTTAGACTTAAATCTGTGATTCTTTTGAGAGAACCGAAGTCCTTTTACTTACTGTCTTACACTTGGCCAAAAATATATATTGCTATTCATATTGGAATTCCTTTTATACACAAAAATTCCCCTGCTACATCTAATTAGATAAGCAACATCTCATATGATTAAATCAACTAACAATAAGTTACTCGTATAGTAACTTTAACAATTCTAACAAGATGAGAGTAGTTGTTGTTTGGTGTATCTAAGCAGCCCTTTCTGAAAACTTGCTAAACAATCCCTTCCATAAACTGATGGATTGTTTTTGAAAATCTGGTAAGGTTATAGCAGTATCTGATTCATTGGTTATGGCAGATGCTCAGAGGCGGATGTAGGGGGTGCGGTCCTGGGCAGCCGCCCCCCATTACATCCCCCAAAAAAAAAATCATTTAGTTTTTATTTTTATTTTTTATTTTATTATTTGTATGTTGGCTGGGCCTATGGGGCCGACCCCCTTCGTCCAGGCTAATCTAAGTATATTTGATTCTGCAGTTTTTGAGCCTTACAAGGACAATAAAGTAGATCTTCTGGCACCTAAGTTGGTCTTCATTGCCCTTGATTTAAGACATGTGAATATTTTTCCCCCTAATGCAGCTCTCTATGATGTGGCCGTGAGAGACAATTTGAAATACCCAACATAATTGTTTCACCTATCAATATACCCTGTAAGATACAAAAATTAGACTATTTGGAATTGCAGGTACTGGTTTAGGTATTAATTGTCATTTGATTTTGGTATTAAGAAAAAAACATGTATAGAAAATATAGAAAAAAATTAGTGGTGATTTGGAAATGCAGGAAAAAAAAAGCCGCTATAGGTGGCAACTGACCGCCGCTACAGACCTTTAATGCCAAAAAAACCGCAACCACGGTTGGGCCTATAGCGGCGGTCACCAAAACTGCCGCGTTAGATCTATGCTGACGGAACTATAGAGGCGGTCGCGACCGCCGCTAAAAAACCGCTGCTATAGGCCAAAATGATCTATAGCAGCGTTTTTTTGGCCTATAGCCATTTTTTTTTGTAGTGACAGTTTTTTGCATGGAAAAAAAATTTCTTATCATTTCGTCTTTAAAATTCGACCCCCATGAATTTTGATCCTGGATCCGCCACTGCAGATGCTGCAGTCAAGATGGCAGAAGCTGGATTCCAATTTAACATGGTCCTAGGTGTGGATTCTGTGTCAGATGCTTTGGATCCTTGATGATGCTGGCTTAGGGATGGTATTTCCTCACTCCTTATTTGAGTTGAGGGACTAGGTGCATGCACTCTGAGGCTGATCCTTTTAACTGCAGAAGCCTACTTGGTATTTGTTTTAGCAGGAATTACTTCTTTTAATAACGTGTGTTCGAACTGCATGTGGGAACTAATCCTGATGTAAAACCTACTTCAACCATTTAATTTTCTGGTCTAAAAGACTCAACGCTTTGATCCTTCTGGCTATCTTAACATTGGCCAAAAAGTGCAGGCATTCTGGGAAGCTTTCTGATCTTTTTAAGCACCCTTTCTGATCCTTCTGCCTTCGCAATCTTGATGTGTGAGCTTGTACTGGTTTCCTATTTTCCCTCATACGTGAATCTTACTACTGTGTTCCTTCATTCTGTCTATATATATCCTAGATGGTTGAACTTGTCCTTGTAATGGAGAAAAGCTGCTGAGAATGTGAAAGATGCAGTGAAACTCACAACTTGCAGAGGTGCACATCTAACTGTAATTCATTCTGATGATGAAATTATCACTTGCCTGAATGTGTTGTCTTTGTGAAGTACATGCATCGGTTAAATGTTATGTAATCGCTAAAGATCAAATAGAGTACTTCCTTGCTATGATCCTTTTATTTCGTAATGCTCTAGCAATTCTTAATGGTGGCAGTGAAATTGTGAATGTGCATGTCAGTAGACAGGACTTCAATTGAATGTATTAGTTGCTGTCTTCCAGATACTGCAGCCAATCCTTAACTTACATTCTTTCTTGAGGCAGACCAGTTCATCTCCTTCTGTGCATGTTAGATGCGTGGACACTTGGTAAGACAAAAGCTTGCGCTCAGCATTGTTGTTCAAACTATTTGTCAGGTAGGTTTACGCTCTCTCCATTCGGCTCTGTTCAATTAGAATATATCCTTATGTGTAATTGATTTGCTAATTGCTACGTAACTCAACAGCTGATGCATGCCTGTCCATCTGCCAGGGATTTGCTAGAACTCCAAATTTCAACATATGATATGGGCCTAATTCCTACATCGCTGCAAACATTGCCAAGTTGTTTCAGCATATTTATGGAAATGAAGAGATCTCCGAGACACATTTAGAACATTAGAGGCTCCACTAAATAATTTTTGCCTCCCGTGCGCTATTATCATGCACAGCTCTTCAGTTGCTTTTGTTCAGATAAGCAAAACTCTTATAGTCTTATGGTATGAGTACATTTTGAGAAATATAGAATGGATTTAAGTGACTTATCAATTATAATTTATAGAAATTATGTTTGCTCTCTAGTTGTATAATAAATTCGATGTGAGAAATGTTTATGTGAAGATTTTTTGGTTCTGATATTTTCCAGCTCCTAGATTGCTTATTTTCATCCTCGTCTTCTTGTGTGGCAATTAGTGTGGGAACCATCATATACTGGAATACAGGACCTATCTTTTTACAAATGTTCTCGCTGCGTCTTATTGATGGCATTGTAAATGGTTCCAGATGACACATTTTTTTGAACTCAGATTCACTCATAAGCTCGGCAGCATAGTGAATGAATTAGGTGATTGCAATTTCACTAAAGGGCTGTAAGCTATTTGCTTCAGGTGCTTATCAGGATCAAAGACGCCAAGTATAGGACATAACTCTATGAATATATAAGCTATTTTCTCCTACCTTTCTGAGCTTTACCTTGCCGTATAGAGGAGTTACGTATTTTCTCCAGTGGGTCTGCGCTGAGTAAAGGCTCCACTAGAAAATTGCGTATATCGTTCGTCTTCATGCGCAAAAGCAGAATTACGTCAGCAGAAGACAAAACCAAGTTGGCGGCTGTTGGCCTACAAAAGCTAAAGCAACCATCGACATATCCCATTAAAAGAATGCTAATTCTTAATGGCTACGGGAGAGCCAGATGCTTTCTTTAAACATACAGGGTTAAGTAAAGCCTGCAGCATGCAGGTGCCCGTGCCACTTTAAGCTCCCCACAAGTCAAAAAGTGCAGCCAGCCCAAATGTCCTTTGAGAACTCAGAAGAGATGGCCAATAATCGACGCCTGCAACAGCCACATCAACATGGCCAAATGTTTTGATTCTGAGACCTCTTGGGCTTGAGCCCCCGGCATGATCCATTCATTGATGTGCATACTTTTCCGATAATAAAAAATGTCATATAATATGCTTAGAAAAAAAAAAAAAAAAAAAATGTCATATAATAATCTTCTTGGAACAATTTACCTACTCCGTATATAGAATTACAAAGACAAGTTTTAGCTGTGATTCAATTAAAAACTGAGGCATTCCTGCCAGAAGCCCAACTCTGATGCTTGCTTTTGCCACCTTAAACTTATTGGTCACTTGTTTAAATTGAGAGAACAGGACACGATTTTCCAAACCAGGAGTACGACAACCAAAACCACCAAGGTCAACTCAGTGCCAAATAATACCGGACCTGTAAATTACTAACTCTAAACAAGTTCCATCCAATCTTCCCTTTTTGTGTTTTGTTCTCCAAAAATTAGGATTCAACTGGGTCCTCTTTCTGTTTCTTATAAATGGAAACCCGTGAAATCCAAGTTGCATCCCAGACAAAATGCTCCATCCATGGATCCACACCCAAAGAGAAAGCGACATTTTTTGTATCTTTTTGGGTAGTTTCCTAATCTTCTTTCTTTTGGGTTAAAAAGAAAATAAAAAAGAGAAGAAGAAGGTGGTTTTATTACTTTCCCATCAGTGTAGTTTCAGGATATCCGATGCCCAGGAGCATCCATATCCACTATTGCTGTCAATTGACTTTCCATGTGGCTTGCTTTTGCCTAATCTGACTCACAACCCCAACTACAAAAAGCATTTGATTGGGTTATGATTAGAAATGAAAAGAAGTCACTTATTAACAACTTTATACGTTTGACTATACATGCAGATAGGAATGTTGCCTAAGAATAATACCTTTTGGATTAGCTCCTAAAACCAGTTTTAAAAACATCATAGATAGATGCCTTGCCGTATTGGTAAGGCATACCAATAAACAGGATTAATGTTATTTCTTTTGTTCTACCAACGACAGAGGAAACAAAATTACAACTAAAATAAAATTTTTCTTTTGTTGTGACGTTGTTTTCTTTAATTAAAATAAATTATTATTGTTTCTACAAACATAAACATTAATTGACTTTGACAAAAAAGACAAGAACCCCGAGACTAACCTGAGTAGTTGCACAATAACCCTTTCCTGCTACAAATCAAATGCAAAATAATCCGGGCATGTTTGCAAAACTTATAAAATTTTAGTGATGTTGTAAAAATTGAAGTGAATTAGAGTTTTATTGGATTTTGAGAGAAAAATAATGAAAAAGTAGAATTTGTTTAGAGTTAGTAAAAAAGTGAAGAAAGAGGATTTAAATGATTTATTTATTTATTTTTATTGAAATAGAAAAAAATGATTTGATTGGAAAAGATAAATTATTTAATTATTTAATTATTTATTATTATTATTATTATTATTATTATTATTATTTTACCAAAATTACTCAATTCTGATATTATTTTTCAATTAGTGTGAGTTTTCAGGGTCATGCAAAAGGTAATTTATTTTGCCCCCCTTACAGTTCTTTATTTAGACAAAAAAAATACAAAATACAGGATAACAAGCGATTCAATCACAATGGACAACTCACTCACACCGTAGAAAGGGCTGCCTTTTCATATTCCTATATAAAAAGCCAATCAAGAAGAGAAAATATTCAAAGAACATCGGAGCCGTCCACTACAAAGAAGTCAAACAGTACTGAGGGACCCCCATCGTCCATTGATTTAACCGTGCCCGCCCACTCGATCCACACGCGCGTGACCTAGCTACCCTCCCCAACCCTCTAATCTCAAACGACGCATTGCTTCGGCATAATGTGTTTATTTCGTCCCACTCCCACTCCCCCCATTTCGACTCAACAACAACCGATAGAATTCCCACCCTGTCCCTCTTTCACAACTGCAACATCCCCTCTTCTTCGCATGTTATCGGAGCTCCGGCTCCACTAGCGGAGCCCCAGCTCGAGAAAAAATAACGCTGTCCCATTTTAGATCTCTTGTTTTTTAATCCTATTTCCCCCATTAGCTTCTTTCTATTTCGCCAGATCTTGAGTGGGAGAAATGTCGACAATACCCTGGGGAAAAATCGGTGCCTGGGCCGCCGAGGCCGAGCTCGAAGAAGCCGAGGAGCGCGAGGCCGCAACCAAGGCCGCGGCCGCGGCTTCTGCAGCAGAGTCGTCTTCGCAGAGCTTCCCTAGCCTCAAAGAAGCCGTGAGCGCCAAGCCCAAGAAGAAAAAGATGACACTGTCCGAGTTCAGCGCATACTCCGCGTCGTCCGGGGCGCGCGGCGCCACCGAAAGTAACCAAGGATTGACCCACCAAGAGATGCTCCGGCTCCCGACCGGCCCCAAAGAGCGGTCTCCGGAGGAAATGCAGTACGGTAGGCTCGGAGGCGGATTCCCGTCGTATGGGCGGTCCGGTACGATGTCCGGTCGTAGAGACCGCGACGACAGTGATGGGTCTTGGGGCGGTGGTGGTTCCCGGAGGTCCTATGGTGGCTTTGATGAGGAACGTAGGGGTCCCCCGCAGTCTAGGGTTTCGGATTTTGATCAGCCTTCCAGGGCGGACGAGGTTGATAACTGGGCATCGACGAAGAAATCTCTTCCTTCGGTAGATTCGGGTCGTCAGAGTCGTTACGGGTCGCTTGGAGGGGGGTCTAGAGCTGATGATATTGATAATTGGGCGGTTAGCAAAAAGCCTCTTCCCTCTAGATCTTCCACATTCGGGTCTGGCTTTCGCGAGTCTGGTCAGGAGCCCGAGCGCTGGACTAGAGGAGGTGGAGGGTTTCGTGAGAGCGAGCGGGAACGGCCCCGATTGGTTTTGAATCCCCCTAGTGGGGATTTGGGTGTGATTGAACCGCCGGTGGTGGAGATGAAGACGAACAAGACCAACCCGTTCGGCGCGGCACGACCTAGGGAGGAGGTTTTGGCAGAGAAGGGTTTCGATTGGAAGAAAAGGGACTCAGAAATTGAGGCTAAGAAAGCAAGTACACCAACGAGTGCTCACTCGAGCAGGCCTTCCAGCGCGCAGTCAACCCGGTCTGAGCAGGGGGTCGAGAATGTGGTGAAGCCAAGGTCAAAGGTGAATCCTTTCGGGGATGCAAAACCCAGGGAAGTTTTGCTTGAAGAGCAAGGTAAGGATTGGCGAAAGATTGATCTCGAATTGGAGCATCGCAGCGTTGACAGGTCTGTATTGCTGCATTCCGTGCCTAATTTGATGTCCTTTTTCACATGGAAGTTGCTTTGGTATTTATTTCATATGGTACTTTTCAATTATTATTTTTGCCTATTGAGAGTAAATGAATTAATGCTTGGTTTGTTAGGTAGCATGACCGGTATAATTGGCTACCAAGTGAAGTTGACTAAGATTTTGTTTGCTATAGAATGCATTACCTGATTAGGCTTTAATGTGCTTTGTTACAGTGTCGAGGATGACAATGTGATAAGTTTACACCAGAATGACTGTAAAGTTATTATGCTAGCTTGATTTCTGTACGTGGCTTGGCCTTTTGATGAAACTGCCATTGTTCTGCTCACTTAATATTGTGTCACTCTGGGTCTGAATATGGCGAGCCATGTATGGTATTAATCTTGGATTTGATGTGCACTTTACCCTAAGATTCTAAAGAGTGTTTCTTCACATACTGTCGGGTAGCCCGTGTTATTGGATATGCATTCTTTCCCATACACCTAATCTACTGCAAAGATCACTTTTCTTTTTAGATGCTGAATGTTGCGCAAGCAATTGTTCAGGCATTGTGGCAAAATGGTACAGGTCGGAAATACTTGTGCCTGGAGAAGGTCATTCCACCGTTGTAATGTAAGCCATGTTGAAGTTATGAATGACTAACCGGAAGTATGCAAGGGTTTTCATTTGCTCCAGTTGGAGCTTTATATATGATGGATTTTTTTTTGTTTGCCAAGTTTATATTAGGTTGGTGAAATAGGTGATTGGATTTTTTTGGAGTGTAGTTTTGTTTGGATGTCAGAATCAAAGATTATACAAAATTCAAAGCAGGGAATTAATGAGTTGTACCTTCAGAATATTTGATGGAAGTCTTTGGGAGCTGTCCCAAATGACACCTGTAGAAAACATTGGTATGCAGTAGCATCAAAAGAACCCAGTCTATGGAACCTAGCCAATGAACAACCAAGTTACTTTCGTTTTTGGTAAGTTACCGTTTGCAACTTCATGCATTTTATTACATTGAAAAAAACTCCAATTCTGCACCCTGCTCCTGTGAAACTTGTCATGACCATTCTAGAGAATACTTGGGTTGGACTGTGAAGTCAAGGAGACACGATGACAACTTATTGAGCATTTTTGACATGTCTAGATGGCATAATCCACCGTCGTTCTTTACTTAGTGCAGGTCCTATATAAGGACGGAACTGTGAGGGTAGCTTGGGTACACTCGTACCCTTCCGCATTTATCCGTTAAGTGTAGGGCTGAACAACCGACCAGTCGGTTCGGTTTTGGGCACAAACTGTGGGCCGAACCGACTGGTTTGGTTTTCATAATTTCCCAACCGACGACCAAACCGCCGGTTGGGAGAACTGGCCGGGCCGACCAGGTTCGGGGGTCGGCTTGGTTCGGTCGGTTTGGGTGCACCACTGCGCACAGGCCAAATCTCATTCCCTCATATCGAAGAGATGCCCAAAGGCTGTGAAAACACGTCCCAACTTCTCTCGCTGGACCAGCTTTCTCCCATTCCTTATCGCAACTAGAGAACTTCAAGGACCTTTCGAAGAAATTCTTAAAGATATGTCCGAGCTTCAAGACCCACCCGCCTGTGTTATAGCTGAAGGCTCAAAACGAAATGGGTTTTCAATTAATTGCTGGAAAATTTCGATTTAGTATCCTAGTTGATGGAGCAGAGATCTAAATTGAAAATAACATCCAGAAAGAGATACATGTTTGCTTTTGAGAGAGAAAGATGCTTGTGTAAGGAGAAACTAGAAAGATGCCTGAGTACTGCAATTTGAGAGCTCTGCGTCTGAGAAGTAAGAGGGATGGATCACTTTTTCTAGATTGAGGTGAAGAAAATGAGAGAGAGAGAGACGCCGACAGGGGTGTGGGGCGGCGACGACTATGGTTACAATTTGAGAAGAAATGGGAAAGAAAGGAGAATGACGAATGAGGTGTCGAAAGAGGGGAATTTGGGTGGGGGGTTTGAGATGACGTCATCTCCCCCACTTAATTAAACAAAACATTGAGATTCCTTATATACCCTCGGTTCTACAAATCTTTGGGCCAACAGCCGAACTGGGCTGGCCCAAAACCGGCAAGCCCAGTCAGTTTCGGGCCAGTTTGGGTCGGCCCGATCGGTTTTGGCTCAATAGTGTTCAGCCCTAGTTAAGTGACTGGCTTTATAAGACTGGACCCCATCCGCTTGCGCTTGGCAGTGTACATAGATAATCCTATAAATTGGTGCTTTGCTGGGCAATATAGAAATACAAAAATATGCTTGGAACTAACCGCCTCCGCCCCCCACCACACTTCCTCCCCCTCCTTTTCCTTTCTCTCCACCACACGAGTGAAAGAAAAGAAAAGATGCTTGTCATTGATAATAGCATACTCCAAAAGGTTGCTGATATTGTGGTACATATGATAGCCCGTGAAAGCATAATCACATTGACGGGATTATGAAGCCTTGTCTGACAGCCTCGTTGATTGATTACTGAGAAGGAAAAGATTTCACTCCTTGTCTTTTTCCATTTTTTCTCTTCTCAAGTATGTTTAAGTACTTGATGTTGTAATTATAGCAGTTTATCACAAATTTTAGTGGTTCTTTGAAAATAGATTGTATTCATAACTGATTACGCCGTTTTAGTTCCCAGTTTACGTCGTATGCTTGGGTTTTGAGTGGCATAAGCCCATTCATATATTGATCTTTGTTCGAGCTTCCCTTCTATTTAACGGAATTGAAAACAATGCGTTTCCTGGATTCCTTCGAATCTCTTAAGTGGTATATTCTGTTGTAAGCTTGTCCCTCTGGTTGATTTTAGATGTCCTATAATGATCTATGTTTCCTGCAAGCTTGCTTGCATATCAAACAACTGGATGTCAATTTTTGTTTGCTGGATTTCATGAATATATGCATCTTATGGATCTCCCACGAACATGCTGTGTTCAAATTCTAAAGGAAATATGTTGCAGGCCTGAAACAGAGGAAGAAATTAAATTGAAAGAAGATATTGATCATTTGAAGAAGAAACTTGAGAGAGAATCTCCGAAGGACGCAAGCAGGGAATCTCTACACGAGTCTGGTGAAGACAACTCCAGTTTGCTTGACAGAATACTTCACAAAGAAAGGGAATTGGAATCACTGATTCGTGATTTGGATGACAAAGTTCGTTTTGGGCAGAAAGCTGTTGAAAGGCCTGGTTCTAGGCCTGGCTCTGGAGCAGGCAGGGTGGCTGGTTTTCCTGAGAGGCCACCTTCCCGATCTGGGTCAATTGATGAAATGAGAAATGTGGAGTTCACGGATAGACCTCGATCGCGTGGTGCAGGGGATGTGTGGACAAGGCCGGCCGATGACAGAAGATCCTTTGGACCTGGCAGGGATAGAGGATTTTTAGGCAACAGAGACATGGATAGGTAAGGGATTCTATCAGTTGAATTGCTCATGTAGTTTCTCTCATAGCTTTTCCTGTTTTAACAAGGAAGTTATCTGTTTAGCTAGAAAGGAACTTGTGATACTCAGATGTTCAAAAAAATATTGTTTTTGGTGATTTTCAAAAACTGTAAGAAAATCAGTAATTAAAATTTCTACCAAATTACTGGGAGTACAGCAGGAGAAGATCTGGAATTGGTTGAGATTCAGAATATCGTGGTTATGCCTGTAAAGATCTTCAATTGTATTTGTGGTCACTTAGTTGTTACTGGTGGTGAGCTAAAGCTATACTCTATATTGTCTGGATAAAAAATTATGCACTGGAAAGATAACTGTTGCTATAAGTTGGAAATTTGAGCAGTTAAAGAAAGCGTATTGTAATCATCTGCTCTGAAATTTTGGAAATTCAGTAATCTCTTAGCTGGTAGGGTTGGTCTCTACATCTGGTAGCTCAGAATAGTTCAAAAGTGCATGCACACGCCCCTTGTACCAATATCGTCTCTACAACATGCGTGCTTGATACTTTTGGAGGGAAAATATGTTGCTACATGTCTCAAAATGCCCCTAATTGCTGTGATTTCATTATTTTGCAGGTCCAGGTCGAGGGAGAGGTGGTGAACAACTGTGTGGGGGGGATCATTGAATTATCATCTACTTTTGACAAACGGGGACCAAATAATATTCTCACTTTTTTCTTCTTTTTCCAAGTTTCGCTCTGGGAATTGGAGCAGAAATTATTGAGTACTGGCCGCTGGGAACTCGATGCGATAATCTGTCATTCTGTTGCATTTTGAAACTGTGTAAGATTCCAATTTTTTTGTTCTGCCTGTTTTGAATTAAACGAGCCTGTATTGTTCGTAGGACCCAATTTTATCGAACACCCAAGGGACTCACTAGTTCAATTTTTGTGAGACTGTTCATACAGTTATTATTGTGCACGACGATTTTTGTTTAGTGTTACTTCAGTTATTATTGTTTTTTAAAGAAAAGGACGAAGATGCGTCCATAATTTATTATATAGCCTCATTTGTAATGGAGGAGTTTCGTAATAATAATAATAATTCTAATACTTGGTCGGCTACAAAAATCAAAATACCAAAAAGCCAAGCAAAAGTAAACTAAAATCACCACCCAAAGAAAAGACTCAGAGTCGGTTTGTTTGTTTGTAAAATTATTATTTTACGTAAAAAGCTTTTCATTGAAACGTTTTTAAGAAAAAAAATTTTATTTTCAATGTTTGGTTATTTTTTTTTAAATATTTTATGCTGTTTGACATGCTTAATTATTTACGTATTTACATAAAAATACTTAATTAACGTACATGTCTCTGTAGTTTACACTTTAAAAATTTTAGTTCCTCATGTATCGATTTCAACTGTCGGGTTCATTAGATAAGTTTTAGAGACAAATTGATACTTCGTCCAATTGTCGTTAGCCAATAGACGGAATGATGATTAGACGAAACTTAGATGTCATTTCAACGCCAATAGTAGGCTGTCTCGTGACATGAAATTGTTCTCAAAATTTTAATATCTTAAGTCTCTAAAGTACTGATTTCACCGTGAAGGCATGCAATTTTTTTCTCAAAATTTTAATATTTTAGTCCCTAAGTTACTAATTTCAACTTGAAGGTCCCTGATGTACACTTTTGCAATAAAATTGGTCCCTACATTTCAATTGTAGTTAACCAATTAAGGGATAAATGTATGTGTGACATGGAAAGATAAGAATATAAAACTATCATATGAAACTTCAAATTCAATTTTTATTCTAAAAATATTACTTTTTATTTTGTATCTTACTTTATATTTTTAATAATTTTGTCTTATAGGGTATTTTGATTATTTTGAATGTGGTTTAACGCACAAATCAAACAGAAGATAATAATTGATTGTTTTTGAAACATACGTGGCATAATAAGATATTTTGGAACTTGAGGGAGATTTACTGATTTTTTTTCCATAGATAAGGAACTTATTATATTGTTCCCCACGGAAAAATTTTGGTTTACGAAAAATTTGAGCTTAGTTTGTTTTTTTGAAAAATAATAAAGTTTTTACAGTTAACTTAATTTTTTTTTACTTTGACATAATTTTCAATTACTTGCCAAATATAAAACAAATTACAAAATTTATTTTACAAGCAAACAAATGTACCTTTATTTGTGAAAATTAGGAAGAGCATGAATATCTAATCTATAAGAAACAATAACATTGCATATCTCTAACCTTCAAAATTTGTTGCTCCGTTCTTGCTGTCCCGGACCTCGCCAAAATATTTGCTATAGAATTAGCCTTCTCTACATATGATTAATTTCGAAAGAAAGACCATCCAATTGAGTCATCAAGCATAGCTGAAGGCTCTTTGCTTTTTTGGAACCACCACTCTAATCTGGACTTCCAATGGAAACCAGATTCAATCCCACACCCATCACCATAGACAATTTAGGCCAAAGCTAATCAGAAAAAATGTCGGTGGTAATAATATGATTAAGTGATTCAATATCGGTTAATTCAGTAAAATTAGAGTTATCTTAAATCTGTTATTAAGTTTTCTACTTAGGTTCTTCCATGCAATGTAGGGGTGGGCAAAAAAATCCGAGACCCGACAAACCGAACCGGCTCGACCCGTTTCCGACCCGACCGGGTCGGGTTTACATGTAAATAAAAATCCATTTTCGGGTTCGGGTATATGAACAAACTCGAAATTAGACCCGAACCGACCCGAAAATATAATGCTATCACACCGTGACCCGCCTTTTCCGAACCGGACCGACCCGTTTCGACCCGATATTTTCGGGTTCGGGTTTCCTCACAAATAAACCCGAAATTTTCGGGTCGGGTTCGGGTTGAAATTTTCGAATCCGAATCCGGTTTGCCCACCCCTAATGCAATGTGAGACCTCAACACCCACGCGTGAGCGTGGTGTACCGTAGCCTCCACACATTACACTATAACAAATGTATGTGAAATGTCTCGCTAATAAATGCATTTTCATATCGTGAGATTTCATACTTGAGACACTTCTCATAAATACTCAATCCCAAAATACTAGCTAATTACTATTTATTTTTTGAAAAAAAAACTTAACACTAAGAACCTATTGATGTCGATCTTCACCGTTATATTACCCCCCATTAACCTTACTATTCAATCCTCTAAGACCTCTTTAGCCAATCCTATATTTTCAAAAATACTTCTATCACGCAAGAAAGCACCTTGAAAACAGTTATTATTGTTTTGCTGTGGGTATGTTGTTGCTGATTGTTATACAGTTGGTCTTGTTCTATAAGGGAGGGAGGTAGACGCTGCTGGATTTCCCTAGCTTCGAGTGCGTTTAATGTGAAACATTTGGAAAAACAACACTCACCAATAGATATACCAAGAAGTAGGGTTTCACTTTCTTGGCAGAGTTTACACCGTGTAGAATCGGCAATATCTCATATGTTTAATAGCCTTAATTGTCGTTCCTAGCTAATATTAAGAAAATTCGATTAAGGAATTTTGAAAAATTCTCTCAGGTGGTCATCAATTCCAGACAAAATATTAAAATTTAAAACTTCAATTGAACTGCAAAAGAAGACTTGCGCAAATATATTACCTATGATTTTCAAAAATACAAAAAGCTCAACTTTGTTTGGAGGACTGTTTTTGAAGTTAAAATTTTATTTTCAAAGCAAATATTGTCACTTTCTCGGCTTCTCTTATTAAAATCAAATCTTTTGAAATGACTTTTCCCATTTTTGTGTTTGATTTTTGAAATAAATGCAAAATTAGTCCATGTGATATACGCGAAAATCGAATTAGTCCATGTGATCAAAAACATAAAATTAGTTTATTTCCACTTTTGTTTCCTGTTAATCCCTCTACTAGAGACTAATGTTATGTTTTTCTGAGATCACAAAGACTAATTTTATACTTTGTAACTACAAGAATTAATTTGATTTTCGCGTATATAGTTATGACTGATTTTGCATTTATCTTTTTTTTTTTTTTTAAGTTGTAAGTTATAATTCATAAGAAATTTTTGAATTTTATTTAAATAATAATAAAAAATTAATTAGCCGCCCCTAAAGAAATATCCTGGCCGCCACTGGTTGAAATCCCATTTATGAAGCTGCACACCGCAGGTGCATGTTTGGAATCGCAGTTCGATTGATCTAATATTTTGCTTGACTGAAAAGGTCAGTGAGAAGAGGGTAAGAGGGTTCGATGCGCCACTTAAGACTGTTCAGAGGAAGATTGGATGGTTATCGGTGGGGTGCATGGGCAGCGGCAGTTGGAATTATTTTGAGTGCTACATTACTTGGTGCATCGAGGAGTTGTCACGTTCCAGCAATTTACAACTTTGGCGACTCAAACTCTGATACAGGGAGTGTCTCGGCCGCGTTTGGCCGGATACCACCTCCCTACGGGGAGACTTTCTTTGGTAGACCTTCTGGTCGGTATTCTGATGGGCGTCTACTGATGGACTTCATGGGTAAGCTGGTGGTGCTCTTCTCAGCTGTTCATTTATACTCCAGTGAAAGATTCCCCCTCACCCCCCCCCCCCCCCCTTCTCTTCTCCTCTTTTCTTGCTTTTATTTTTATAGGTTGAGGCTGTTATATTTGAATTTCACTATAACGCGATTAATTCTTTTTTTCTTGGGGGGATTATGTCTTGGGTGGTCATTGTCTATGCTAATCTTTGATCTGATGGAATTCCGTAGGCAGTGAAGTGCAACATTAATTTTGCTTGCCATTCTCTGCAGCTGAGAAGTTGGGATTTCCGTTCTTGAGTGCATATCTTGATTCTATTGGAGCAAATTTTAGACATGGAGCAAATTTTGCTGCAAGTGGGTCTACAATCCGGCCAGCTGATGCCAAATTGTTTGAGGCAGGGTTTAACCCCTTGTCTCTCAACATACAGCTCTTGCAGTTCGAACAATTTAAGGACCGTATGAGGGATCTATACAACCAAGGTTAGAGATTATTGTTGCTGAGTGCGGTAGCCAAAAGATCTGATCCCTGTCCTGTTTTTAAGATGAAAACGTTTGACAGTGAGTTTTTTGGTTGAACGATTGTTTTGCTTTCCGTTGCTTCAGCTAAAAGCTCTTGCATCAGAAGCAGCCTCCCAAGACCAGAGGAATTCTCAAATGCCGTTTACACATTGGACTGTGGACAGAATGATCTTAGTTTTGGACTTGTAAAAACAACAGAGGAGCAAGTGCGGGCCTCCATTCCGGATATAATCAACCAGTTTTCCCTGGCCATAAAGGTAACTCATGTGATATGTCCGTATACTTCGTAATGCAGTGCCTGCCTCTTTTTCTGAGAAAAAACCAAGTAGCATCTTGAAAGCAAACATGGCTCAAATGATTATCCTTATTGTAACATATTGCTTTAGGCGTCTTTAGCCTTATTGTGATTACTGAAAACTTAACTTGGAACAATTGAGACTCTGTTTTGACCTAAGCAGTTATTTCTTTTTGTTTGTTTATGTAATTTATGAATGACACTTAAAAGAGAGAGTTCTATTCTAGTGGCTGCTATGGAAGTACGAATTCGTGTACAGGGTTGTCCAAATTAGAACCTGCTTGAGATAGAGGAAAGGTTTTAGGGATGGACACAAACTAATAATGCAGATATGTTTGAAAACTAATTATAAATGCAGATATTCCTGTACAAAATTCTGTAATATGGTTAAACTAGTAAGTTTTGCATATAGCAATGTTTTGGCGGTAAATTTTGAGAGTGCAGCTTAAGAACGAAGGTTATTACCCTTCATGTTGATATTATTGGATAGAGTTCATCTACCTTTTCCAATTAATTGTTGTCTCCTACTGAACTTACAACATTTATATGGTCTATGCACCTTCACTCCCTTATATATATGTATACAAATGGCAAAGTTGGGAAAGGCATCCTTCAAAAACAGCTACATTATCGATCTTTGTCTAGTTAGATCTTTGACCCCAATGCTTTACGCAAATGGGAAACAACTTTATTTTAAAGAACTGTGCGTGAGGATATTTGTAGATCACCAGTTTTAATCTCGTTCACAGTAGAAAAAAACACATCAGTTTCCCTTGAATGTTAAATCAAGGCATTTGCTTACTGATTCCTTATTCTAATGATACAAAATCAATTATGTATCTATGTTGGCGAGTCTTCATGATATAAAATCTTTCCATATAGTAAAAGGCAAAAGGTGAGGTAGAGTAGCAATACCTATCAGAAAGTCATGCACGAAAACTGAGTCTTTCCTTGTTTTGTTCTTTGCAACTGTTTTAGAAACTCTACCAAGAAGGAGCAAGGACATTTTGGATACATAATACTGGTCCCATAGGCTGCTTGCCTAATTTTGCTGTTAGGAATCCTCCAACGCCTGCTAATTCCGACCAAAACGGCTGCATTAAGTCTTACAATGAGTTGGCTCGAGAGTTCAACAAGCAGATTAAAGACAAGGTGTTCCAATTGAGGATCCAACTCCACCATGCATTGCTGATCTATGTGGATATCTACACTGCTAAATATACTCTAATCAGCGAGGCAAAGAAACAAGGTAAGTTTTTGACTTTTTTCTTTTGATTATAGGACCCACAATCTGTGGGCCTTGGGAAACCTCATAGGCATGATTTCACCTGCAAGAACTGTGCTTTAGGTTACTTATCAAAAAAAAAACTGTGCTTTAGGTCCTTGAACCATTTCTCCCCCCATTCTGGGTCTATAAGTTCCTTTAAAAGTTCTGTCATAAATGGCTTCCTATCTGTTATGTTGTAGTAATTATATCGATGTTTGCCTTTTCCATGCTGAAGGTGGTTTGGTTGAATTCTTTTTCTTATCAGAAGAAATGAAAGCTTGCTGCTCGTTCATTGTGTCTATAACCTGAATACCACTTCCCCTCGGTACTTGTGAATTGCAGGTTTTTTTGGTCCACTGGCCTACTGTTGTCGGCACGTAGGTGGTGGTGAATGTTGGGAAACATCGACAGTGAATGGAACTGGTGGAACTCCGATATTTGCAACTTCGTGCCGTGATCCTTCAAAATATATTAGCTGGGATGGCGCACATTATACTGAAGCTGCAAACAAATGGGTAGCTAACCGCATTCTGGATGGCTCCCTCTCAGACCCCCCAATTCCCCTTGCTAAAGCGTGTCACAAGGCTGATTCCCCTACATGAAGCATGTGAGAACGCGCGTTTGAGTTCATGTACAAATGGTCTAATTGCTTTTTCGATTTTTTTTACCCCTTTTTGGGGAATAAAAGGATGCTAATGATCAAACTGCTGCGTCTCAAACATCAATCGCGTGGTTGTGTTTCATATGAAAAATCAGTCTCATATGATTTTCAGGTCAGTTTTCGGATTTTGCAAGGAATTTGACATCATGAATTCTGCAGTGGCCTTCACCGATCTTCAAACATCTGTCCATGAGTTGTAGCCAAAATTTTCCCAATCTTTTGGCCTTACCTAGTAATGTGGGAAAGCTTAGAAAAAAAAAGAAGTAATGTGGGAAATGGATACACCAACAAAGGGTAGGCATGCCAGGACCAATAGCTACTTCAAACCTCTTGATGCTCTTCTTTTGGACAAAGGTTGCATCTTTGGTCCCCAGAGGAGACCTGAACAATTGCACATGACAGTACCATATATTCAACTAGTTGAAATATTTTCTCATAATTCAACTCCGGCATGTTTGTTTTGAGAAAATTTGTTGGATGCTAAGTATGGTGTGAATATTTAGGTGATGTTTGAGCTTTATTGACATGCGTGTAGAATGTGTTTACTTGTATTGATGTGTGTAAAAAAGGTAATAATAAGTTGTATTGTTATTCGTGTAGGAGCAATGTTGAGATTGTATCGATACCATATTAAACCAAAAGCAAATGAACTCAAGGGCCACCTCTAAGAGTGAGACATTGTATTGTGTCTATGTAGCGATTGGACAAAAACGCTCAACTGTGGCACAATTAGTTCAAATTCTTTCAGAAGCAAATGCTTTGAAATATTCCATTCTTGTAGCAGCCACCGCTTCGGATCTTGCTCTGCAATTTCTGGCCCCATATTCTGGCTGTGCCATGGAGGAATATTTCCGTGATAATGGAATGCACACATTAATAATCTATGATGATCTTAGTAAACAGGCGGTGGCATATCGACAAATGTTATTATTGTTACGCCGACCACAATAGAAAGTTGGATGCAAATCCTAGAAAAATTCTCAAAACAAACATGCCCAAGTATAATCTTAATTCTTAAAATCTTAAAAAAAATTAATACATTGGGTAACAAAGGCAACAATCATTTTGATTTTACTCGTTTCTACATATAAGATTCAAGCTTTACGTGAATTGCATTAGGAGAAACAGCATGCAAGGAATGTTGGGTTTATTCCTTCTATGTGAAGGAAAGCCCAAGGAGGGTTTTTAATAAGGCCCAAAACCCATTAGGGTTTTAATTTATAACTCTTAAGGATGAGTTCTTTGTAAGTAGGACGGATTAAAAGAAGAGAAAGAAAAGAAAGAGACAACTTTTCTCTTTCACACCTAGGTTTCATCAAAGGCTAGATCCCACTTAGTCTATGGTTCGATCGAGCCGAAATTTTGAGGAGACGTTCACGACACAAGGGGCTATCATCTGAACGGTGAAGATCAGATTTTGAGCTCAGGAACAGTGGTTCGTACGCGTGAACAGTAACAGAAAAGTTTTGGTATTTTCTCTACGTTGTTTTTTCCGTTGTATTTGCCAAGATAAATATCATCTTGAAGATCTGAGTTGTAGCCTCTAGTTGTGACTAGAGAAGACTTTGTGTACCCATTATTTGGTTTATAGTGGAAATTTGACTGGATTAGGTCCCGTGGTTTTTCTTCCTCACACCGGGAAAGTTTTCCACGTAAAAATTGATTGTTTCGTTTTGGCTTGGTGTGATTGATTATCTTGAGATTATTTTTCAGTACGTATAATTGTTGAGATTGCACTCTATTTACTTTCACCTAGAGAGAAGAATTATTTCGCTGTTTGTTTGTCGTTATCTCTCTAATCAGAGAACAGATATAACAACAACCTTTACTGTTTACATAATAGTACAGAAAATTGTAAGAAGAAGCATGAATGGACTTTCTTTGGTCCGCTTACAAGACGTTGGTCCGACTTGGTCGCCTTAGAAGAAGCATTTCGTAGTACCTAAGCTGCCTAGACAGTCCAGTCGAAATATGTCGACTTGACAACTTAAGAAAGTTGCTGCAACTAGTAATCTTACGCTGGTCGCTGGTAGCTAATTTGCCTAGGAAAAAAAGAAGAAGCTATTTTTTGACAGATGGATCTGAGAACAACTGGTCGCTGGAGTGAATGGACTACTGCGTGGGACTTCTTAACCTGGGCAGAAGATGGAGGGCCCCTTGGGCGCTAAGAAAGAGTGTGGAAGCACTAGCAGCTTTAGGAGTTCTAGTTGTTGGGTTCTCAATTTTCATCGCAATTGGACGTCATGGAACTCTTGGTCAAATCCTATTTGGTAAACCAAGTCATTGTAACTTTCCGGCGTTATTCAACTTCGGGGATTCGAACTCCAACACGGGAGGCAAATCTGCAGCGTTTGATCGGCTTCTGTCTCCCAACGGCGGCACCTTCTTTGGTAAGCCCGCGGGAAGATACTGCGATGGAGAAGTCGTTGATTTTATAGGTGACCATTCTCACTTTCCCATGTCAATGATGTCATCAATTCCTATCGTCTCGCAAAGATGCTTGTTTGCATACATAAAGGAAAGAGACAAGCAATGTGTTAGATAAATACCATTTTGAAGGTGTGGGGTGATTGTACTCGAGGAATGAGTTTGTGCAGAAAACAGGCTCAATATTAAGCTTCGTTGAAATTACGATTTATTCGTCATTGTTTGTTATTCTTTTTTCTGATGGGCGGGTATGCTATTAACTTATGTGATGCGTTGAGGACCTCATTTTTGCTTGTTTTCTCAATGTAGCTGTGTATTGTAGTGATAATTGGATATGAAGATCCAAGCAAAATGCTTAAGCCAAAATAAACCACGATCTCAATTACTTGGTGTTGGCTGATGAAAGATACCTTTTTTCAAGACTAAGTTTGGAGATTCAGTGCATTCTTTACTTCTATTGTTACAAGTGTACCTGTTTTTGCAGCTGAGAAGTTGGGATTGCCATACTTGAGTGCATATCTGGATTCTGTTGGGACAAATTTCCGGCATGGAGCAAATTTTGCTACAGGAGGGTCTACGATTCAGCGAGTAAATACCCAAATGTTTGACATGGGTTTTAGCCCCATCTCTCTTGACATACAGCTTTTGCAGTTTGAACAATTCAAAGCACGAACCGTTGAGCTGTACAAGAAAGGTTAGATGTGCAGTTATTATAGAGAGCTTGGAAAAAATGTTTGTGCTTTTGATTGATCAAAACAAGTTATTAGTTTCGGGTTATCAGATAGCAACTCTTGCACTGAAAGCAGATTCTCAAGGCCAGTGGACTTCTCTAAGGCACTGTACACGTTGGATATTGGACAGAATGATCTTCATGCTGGGTTCTCATCGATGACAGAGAAACAAGTGCTGGAATCAATACCAGATATCGTTGATAAATTTGCCCAGGCGGTAGAGGTAATAAATTGTATTTTTATAAAACTTATTTGAGGAAGAAAACCAAGTGTATTCCGTAGAGTAGGCATTATTTTATATATCATTTAGATCTTGCAAATGAGAGTTGTAACTTATATGGAGCATGCTATGGAGACGGCATTTGATGTTGATCTTTAATTTCTTTCTCTAATCTGCAAACCTTCTCCTGGATCCCAAGCAACATTTGAATGTACTCAGTTTTGTAACCAGCAATGGGTTGTGCGGATTAAATCTTGTAACTGTTGTTGTGGTCAACTGTTTCAGCAACTATACCAACTAGGAGCAAGAGCATATTGGATTCATAATACAGGTCCTATTGGCTGCTTGCCTTATGCCATTATATATTATCCTCCAAAACCAGAAAATATGGACCAAAGTGGTTGCGTGAAGTTCCACAATGAGATAGCTAAAGAATTTAACAGGCACCTTCAGGACAGGGTTTCTCAACTTAGAGCGGAACTCCCAGATGCAACACTTACTTATGTTGACTTTTTTTCTGCTAAATACACTTTAATATCTGAAGCAAGGAAGCATGGTAAGCTTCAAATATGATCTTAGTCAGTCTTATCTCATTACTTGTACATGAAAGATGTAAAGAATTTAACCCGAAATGATATGATAAATCCCTTTTTCGTTTTTGTTTGGTATACTCTATAAACGTGTATGCTTTACTCTTTGGTGTTGGGGATTCACTGGTTTTGCTAATCCACTTGGGCAGTGTTGTGGGCACTACGGCGACTACTTTGTCCAATGTGGGAAGGAGGCAATTGTGAATGGGACCGAAGTCTTTGGGGCTTCATGCAGCAACCCTTCAGTCTATGTTAGTTGGGATGGCGTACATTATTCTCATGCTGCAAATAGATGGGTAGCCTACCGAATTCTTAACGGAAATCTCTCAGAGCCTGCAATCCCCATTACTGAATCCTGTCATGAGACTCTTCATCAGTGATCACAGTTCCAAAGCTCCAATCCAAATCCTGCAATCATGCAGTGAAAAAGAAAATGGATCCTAATGTTGTATCAGAAATGTTTGTAGTGTTTTAGTCTCCCTGAAGGAGAACTTTTACATTTAATCTCAAACTGACATCCCACAGATTCAGATTGGAGTGCTACAAAGAAGTAGGTCAATGTTGTATGGTAGTTGTCATATCTGTTGAAGTTGGGACATCTGAAAACTTCGTGGGGATTCTCTTGAAATTGGATAAATGTATTTTTTTTCCGTTAAAATTCATTGTATCTGAGATATTTTCAGCAATATCAGGATCAAAGAGACCAAGAGGTGCTTTTCTGTGCCCTGAAATGGAGAGATTAGTGATCTTCTACAACATTGAAGTAGAAGTCAGCAAGACAGTAATGGAATCCAAGATAGGAAAGATCGTACCCGTCCATTTGTTTTATGCTTAGGTCGTATTCATCACATGCATTCTAGAGGGGAAGTTGCCCATATATAGAGAGGATGGTGATCTCCATATAGTCCAAATTGGTCATTGGGCTGCTGAATTTGCCTTGGGGCAGCAAATTAGCAATGCATTCTGGGTATGTCACCTATGTCGACCTATATGCAGCAAAATTCACACTTATTAGGAAAGAAAATAAGCACGAGGAGTTAAACGCTGCTCGTCATCCCTATGATTCAAGGTAAGAGAGTGATAAGGTATACTTTTGCCCTTCTCTCTTTGGCTCGTTCAAATCACTCTTTCGATTTCACTGGAATATTGCAGGTTTTGTTAACCATATTTGATGTTGTGGACGTGGGGATCCTGTGTGTGACAGTCTATAGATGATAATTATTTGGATGGATATCTGTGGGGATCCTTGTAGCCCTCTTTCGGAATACGTCTTGGAATGGCATGCATCGTTGTTCCACACTGCAAACCATGGGTCGGCCGACGACTTATTGGACACAGCTCCATCCTTCTCAGAATTTCAGACCCTCCCATTAACCTATATGCATCACCAAAGCATGTCCCAGACTCACAGGCCTGCTCACTGGTGGTAATTAGCTGAAAACAAACACGGAGAGTACTTTGTCCTGAATTGGGAGCAGAGCTAAGGTTTTCCTAAAAACTTATGCAATATTCCATTGTACAATAACATCAGCCAAGAGGAATTGCTGTGCCCTTTGGCACATAGCAGAATCTTCTTCTTCTTTTTCATTTTTTGGTGGAACCGGCAGCAACTGCATAAAAACGAACAAGGAAAGAGAGATGCGGAAGCCTTGTCCAAACGCTTAAACAGCTTGAACTGACAGACAGAAATATGTTTTATTATTTAAATTATCTTCTAAGCTCAATCAAATTTTCAGAAGTTAAATAAGTGAAAAGGTTCGAGTCAGTTTGTATCAAAGGGGACAGTTGCGTGTTTTCAGAGGGAGACAAATAGGGATGTAAATGAACTAAGCTCTTTGTGAACAACTTCAACTCGACTCGTATAAGTTCGATTTGAGCTCGGTTCGTTTAATAAACGAGTCGAGTTCGAACACCATTTTTAACTCGAATATTAAATGAGCCAAATTCGATTAAATCCGGCTTGGCTCGATTTAAGCTCACGAACAAAA
Source organism: Myrica gale (assembly GCA_963930655.1). NCBI lineage: Eukaryota > Viridiplantae > Streptophyta > Magnoliopsida > Fagales > Myricaceae > Myrica > Myrica gale. Next base: position 4,591,726 of record OZ005606.1, on the reverse strand, counting down.
TTCATATAAGCTCGACTCGGCTTATTTGAGCTCATTTAAAAGATTGGTACACTTGTATATATAATAAGTTTCTTATTTATTTGTTGGTTAATATTTAGTTGTCACATAATAGTAAAATATGCATTTGATTATATTGATGTGTGAATGGATGGATATTATCCATAAGAATTTGTTATGTCCTCTATATATTAAATATAGGGTTAATTACAAAAAACTCCCACAAACTTGTATGTCAATCTCAAATACCCCATGAACAAAAAATCGTTACAACCCGACCCCATGTATTACGTGACACGTTGCATTTCGGTCATGCACTCAGATTCGGCGTTAAATGGCATGTTTTTCGTCATATGTGGAGGGCACATAACACCCAGACCACTCGAAATGATCAGATTGTCCCTCCCGTGCCCTTACAATTCGACTGAACATCAATTCCACTTGACAATGCGATGCGTTTTGACCTTATGCCACCACTTACTCGTCTTCATTGCTGTCGGAAGGGTTTCTTCGTTTCTGTCAGAAATCCAAGAACAACTACCAGGCAGTTAGGGTAATACTGGATTATGTTCGTTTTGAGTAAAAATGTAGGATTTTAGAGAAGTTGTGAATATTTATGTTTAATAGTGTTTTATTGGTGTTTGTGTAAAGTGGATAGAGAAATGATTTGATGTAATTGTTTAATAAAAAATTATTGGAGTTATGTGAAAAAGTATAGAGAGAAATTTATATTGAATAAAAAATTAAAAAGTTGTTGGAGATTGTGTAAAATGTATTGATGTTTGTGTTTGAATTCTGAATATATTCGGTGGTAGTAGTGTGAATATACTCAAAATCCTGAAAAAACTGTGAAAACGAACATATCCTGGTCTTCATGTTCATAAAATCCAGTGATCGATTCTTTCCGGGCATTTGAAAGAGTGTTCCTAGCGACAAAGTTGCAAACAACGCCGCAACTATCAGAGGAGCAACCCAGTCGTTCATTGTAAGCCTTAGGAAATGACTCAAAAACTCGCTTTACGATTAAAGAATAAGAAGCAGCAGTACGACAACTTCGCAAAGCATATAAAATGGACTTTTCCCTTTTTATTCTCCCCATCGAATGATTCCACGTGTCAAATACATTGTAACTTCGCGATTGAAGAAGAAGCAGCAACACACATTTTTCAGTTTTTACTGTAACTTCCTCTTCTACGTTGCGTCCCCTAAAAGCTACCCACTTCTCTTCGTACTTAACCAATCCCTCACTGACACACACATATCCCATCCACTCCTCTAACAGCCAGATTAAGCATTTCACCGTCTTCTCCAGTAAGAAATGGCGGACTGGGCGCCCGTACTGATTGGCGTAGTACTGAAGAAGAGCATCTTGTTGCGGCTGAGATGCCAGCCCGCCATTCCCATGGGGACGAAGAACACCACGCAGGCCGCCAGTAATCCCAGTTGGACCGCTCCGAACATCATTAGGGCTTCTTTCTCTTTTGCCTTGTTGCCCTGCAAGATTTGGATCTACCTACAGCAAAAATCGAACAACCATATATTTCGGATCCAAAGTCGGGCAATTTGATGGTTCTACATCTTCTTGTTGCTGCTGTATCATTGTTTCACGGGACTGGATTCAGATTAGAGATTCAGATTTTTGGGGGATAGCCTTAGGGTCGAGGTGAATGGGTGGGTGGGGAATTTTTCTTACATTTATGGTTTTTGAATCAAGGCAGTTTTATGCTGATGGACATGTTACAACGGCTGCGTGGGCATTTGTGTGAAAAGAAAAGAAAAGGAACGATCGTCTGCCTGAGACGGTGAACTTCAACGTAATTTTCAAATAAAACAAGATGTTTGGTTTCTGCTCGAGATCTTTGTTCTTTTTGGCCGATTAATGTGATACTTCGATTGTTAGATACACAAAAGCACAAATCTTGTTTTATTTGAAAATTAGCTTCCCAATCTTCATTGCTTGCCTCAGCTTCGTAGCAATCTTTGGTCAGACAACGACGAAGAAACCCTTCCAACAGCAATGAAGACGAGTAAATGGTGGCTTAGGGTCAAAACGCACCGCATTGTCAAGTGGAATTGATATTCAGTCGAATTGTAAGGCACATGAGTGGCAATATGGTCATTTCGAGTGGTCTGGGTGTCATGTGCCCTGCACATGTGACGGAAAACGTGCCATTTAACGCTGAATCTGGGTGCACGGCCGAAATGCAACGTGTCACGTAATACATGGGGTCGGGTTGTAACGATTTTTTGTTCAGGGATATTTGAGATTGACATATAAGTTCGTGGGGGGTTTTGTAATTAACCCTTAAATATATGTTGTAGGTCATTTTAATACTCAAATACAACCTGAGCTACTCCAGCTCGTACATACTAACTGACTTGGTAAAAGGTTCAGGCGTTCAGCTAAGATTATACCTTGAACTTTTATTTCAACTAGATTGTTGGTATGTTCCATTTTATTTCATTATTTGCTCTTTTGGTTAAAGTTACCAAGTATAACTGTTATACAAGAAATGCTCCTTTTTGATTTTCAGCGGAAAGCTTGGGACTACCTTATCTTAGCGCATACCTGGACTCGGTGGGCTCAAACTTCAGCCATGGAGCCAACTTTGCGACTGCTGGATCGACTATCAGACGACAGAACACAACCATATCACAAAGTGGTGTTAGCCCCATCTCATTAGACGTGACGTTTGTCCAGTTCTCAGATTTTCACAGAAGATCCCAAATCTTTAAGAAACAAGGTCAGTGGTACTGTAGTTGCTGTGTTGATCGCTCACAAACAACTAAAACTTGCATCGTCTTTGTGCACAACTGGAGAACTATGGCCATGTTGTTTGTGTTTGAATATATGCGCAGGAGGGGTCTTTGAGAAATTGCTGCCAGAGGCAGATTATTTTTCTGAAGCCCTCTACACCTTTGACATTGGCCAAAACGATCTTACGGCTGGATACAAACTCAACATGACCACTGAACAAGTTAAGGCTTATGTTCCTGATGTTTTGAGCCAGCTCTCCAATATTATCAAGGTAAACACAAATGACTGATAAGAACATGTAGAATTTTGAATTTCTATAAAAAAAATTAGTGTTTTGACTTTTTTGGATGTTTTGTAAAAAAGTTGATGAAAAATTTTAAGAACGTTTGATTGTAAAATGATTTTTATTTGAGTTTGTTAGAAAGTAAGCGGGGAGAAGATTTGACGAAATTTTTTTAATGAAAAATATTGAAATTAGTGTGAAGAGGTGTTGGAATTTATGTGAATATTTTGAGATTTTGTTGTTTGGTTATGCAAATTTTTATTTCGAAATATTTATTTAAAAAATTAAAAATTTCTTATCACCAAACATGATCTTTTTAACTCATCTTTAACATACAGTGGGTATATGGTCAAGGGGAGAATCGTTTTGGATACACAACACAGGCCCAGTGGGCTGCCTGCCATACGTTTTGGACAGATTCCCCGTCACAGCGGCCCAAGTGAACAAATGTGGTTGCGCCAGCCCGTTCAACGAGGTGGCCCAATATTTCAACCCCCAATTGAAAGAAGCCGTGGTCCAACTTAGGAAAGAGCTTCCAAAGGCCGCAATCACCTACGTGGATATCTACTCCGTTAAGTACACCCTCATTACTCAAGCCCACAACTACGGCACTTTCCTAGTTTCCTTTATTCCTTTTCAAAAGGACAAGAGAATTTAATTTGATAAATAAACATTAATTTATCGTATGTATTTTTTTTTTGGGTCGTCAACTCTGAAGGATTCGAGCACCCACTTATAGCATGCTGTGGTCATGGTGGGAAATATAATTACAACCTGTATGGGAAATGTGGGGCCAAGAAGACCATCAACGGGAAGGAGATTGTGATAGCGAATTCGTGCAAGGATCCAACGGTTCGGAGAAATTGGGACGGGACCCACTTCACCGAGGCTGCTAACAGGTGGATATTCGAACAAATAGCTAATGGCTCGTTTTCGGACCCACCAATTCCCTTGAAAATAGCCTGTCATAGAATGGAGTCCTGGATCACTGAATCCCTTGGAACAGTCTCTCTCTCTCTCTCTCATAGCAGCGAAAGAACTTTGTCCTCTAATCTTCTAAAGAACTTCCACAAGTGAGGATGAACTATTGGGCCCATTTAAGCCGAAGATTCTAGCCATTTTGGAAGCTGGGCCACCACCGGCCCAAATAATTCAGGCATTCATTCCTATCTTTTGAGGTTACAGCCATGTGAGTCTCGCCCAGTAACGGGCCACCTGTTGTCATTTTTTTTTCTCCTATTTAAAACGCGTGAAAGGAGGAGAGAGAAGGTAATATTATTCCATGCGTGATTCACATAAAAATATGCATTGCTAGCAGCAAGTGCTTTTAAGGAACTGCTAAAAAAGAGAAAAGAAAAAGGAGCTTTAAGGGACAGTATTAACCATATTTAAAACCCGTGAAAATAAGTCGTTTCATCATAAGTTGCTTAGAGTTAGATTTACACCCAAAAATAACTTTACATGCATCACACACACTATGAATCAGAATCTCTGTTGACATTTTCTTTCGGATACTCTCAAGAGAGGAAAAAAAAACATTGTAGAGGAACTATGGATGGGCGAGGGGATTGGAGAATTATAAAAGCTACTACTAGGCAGATACATATGTGATCCAATCTGGCAAGTCGAATTATTCGATCCCAGCTGTAGAGGAAACACCACACCTCACTTGGGGTCCCCATGTTGGTCACTAACGCTTCCAACACATGAAACTTTTCTTTTTTCTCTGCTCGCTCGCTCTTTGTGAGAGCCTTAAACCAAAGACTGCTACCCCATCTACCCTGTGTATCAACTTGAACACGAATCTCCCTCCTAAACTCCTTGGCTACAGTGTGTGTTTGCGAAGGTTTTGATGACAATCGTAATCGCCTGAGAGACCAATCAATCAACCACCATTCTATTCTACCCTCCAAGCATAGAAAAACAGGGAAAACCTGGAAGACCCACCAGCCTTCTCCTCCTCTCCTGAAGCAGAGTTTACTTCCTGAGTTGACAGACGTGTTGATGATGATGGAGCAGAAGATACTTTTGATGTTGATGACTGAGGTGCAGATGATGAAATTGGGCTAAATATGAATAGGCCGTGCCTTGTACCGGAGCTAAAGAGCCAGTCATGGACATCCCAATAAACTTCTACTTCAGTGTTGTTTACGCTAATGGACTCGTTGCCTCTGAACTTCCATTGAAGATGCTTAATATGAATAACTAGATTCCCATCCACCTTAATCTCCATCTTTGGATCAAACCCACCAAAGGTGTTGTCATTGCTGATAGCATGATTACACTCGATTGAAAGCTCGTGAATATTACCTTTTTCTTGAAATTTAGCTCTTGTGGAGAATTTCCTTTTTCCAGAGACATGTTCCTTCCTTGAAACCAACGTGGGTTCGGTCAGAGCTGGCCTACACCCGGTTTTTCGAAAGGCGTCTTTCTTTAGATCACCAACAACTAGGACTACTTCTTCTTCGCAAACAATCGCAACATAGTAATCTGATTGTGGCTCAGTCTCGCTGTTGAATTTTGCAGCTTTAAGGTCCCAAACCACATATACCGTCTTACCATCAACCATAAAATTCTTGGAGCCCTGTTTCTTCCAGAAGTACCATGCCTTGAGCTCGATCTTGCACCGATGACGCTCATCTCCATCTATTCCTTCAACAGAAACATATAGGCCATGCTGTAACATGTTCTTACACCATGTAACTGTGATCAGACGACACTGACCGGCAATCTTTGTTCGATATACCTCCATGGATACACTCTGGCCTGACCTGATAACAGTAGCTGGGTCATCGGCTGGCTTCTCACCCGATGAGAAGCAAGCAGGAATTCCAATTGAATCATGCATGGCACTCTATCAAGGTGTAAGACAATTGATCAACTTAATATTGGAAAGATCTTTACTTTTGGACAAAAAACCAGGGGATAAACCACTTGATAAACAGAGGTGGAATAGGATGAAGAAATCTCACCCACAAGATCTAGCTCATAGATGCTCGTACAGAACTAATTTTAAGCGCGCTATCATCAAGACGACAGTGCTTAATCTATAAACTGGCAATTTGAAGTGAGGGCAGTGCGAATAAGGGCACAGCAAAACCTTTTATATGCGCCGAGGAAAAAAGAAGACAACACCTTTATCAGTGCAAAAAACTGTTTTTCCAATTTTTTCCTTCTTCAAATTGGCTAGGCTTCGATGATATTTTTAGCTCCGAAATCCACCAAGGGTGAAAAGCAAAACTAACCCTTTACACCAGACATCAGTGTTGAAGTTCACGTGACAAGTGTACCCAGAAAAACAGAGTCATATCAGAGGAAGCAGGTGGATGCCCCGTCTGTATGCATCCATCATGTAAATTGTAATCCCCTCTGTTGTGAAATAAACTTCACTATAGCCAAGAAAGAAAAAAAAGAAAAGAAAAGAAAAAGAAGCAGTTGGACGCCTTTCCGGAATGAGCATGTGGGTGGGGGTGAAAAGGGGGCTAATGATAAAAAAAAAGATTCAGACAACAAGCAGAATTGGGACTTACGATGTGGGTTGTAAACTTCTACTTTATTTAATGTATTTCTAGTTCGTGTTGTTTATCTGGGGTTTCCCTCATATAGAAAAGTGACCGGGCAAGGAATCTAGGATTCTAAGGTTGACATGCAGAACAACAGGAGGAATCTGCACAGATCTGGTCCAACTCAAGGTCCTCATTGCTCCAGTCCGAAAGATTAGAAAAGTATATGAACAGTAACACCACTCTAAAGTTTAAACATGGAAAACAAAAGGAAAAACAAAGTCGCCTCAGATAATAACTTTTTCATTTATTTTTTTTATCTTCCAGAGGCGATGAGGATAAGCTTTGTAAACTTAAGATGTCTGACAACTACCCAAAAACTAAAATCAACGGGTACATAAAAAGTGAAGAGGGTGAAGAAAATGAGGGGGTGGTGCTCCAGAGATAAAAATCTCACGTTTAGGCAGCCTTTGAATAGATATCCAGAATTCAACAACTACACCCTGAACGCTATGCAACTGCAATCATCAGAGATATGTACAGGGGGAAATGAACAGTATTGACAAACACCAATTTCAGCTGTTACATCTGAAGTGGTTTAGATCGATTACCATCACAGTGATGTCATCCAAACTACCCCTACTCACGGCAAGGTTCACGAGCTCCTTAGACGCAGCCACAAGTCCACTAAAGTCAGGTCTCCTCTTATTGCTAATGTTTTCTTTAGTTGGAGATTCCGTTTTCATGCTTGCTCGCTTGAATAATGAGATTCTTCGTGACTTCGATGGAGGACTTCCGCTTTCGCTAGGGAAGTCATTGTCATAGCCTTTCCATCTGTCTACTGTTTTCTTATAACTTGGAGACTGTCCCGCCGTCCCTTTAGGTTGCTTGAGCAGTGAAATCCTGCGTAACTTTGTTGACGGACTCACATTCACACAGCCATAATCCTCTTCATTCTCTCCCTGAGAACCACTCGAGGGTCGCATTCTCTTTTCTTTCAGGCATAATTGTGCGACAATATCAACAGCTTCTTGGTTGCCAACCTAGGGAAAATGGTCAATATCAAAGTTAACAATCAAATAACATTCACAGTAGACTCGGATACTTCAAACTTTCATGCAGCAGGACCTCAATATATCAGCAACTAAGAAATGGTCTCTGGCTCAAAATAAAGACATTGCAGACCTAATATATTTTCCAAAATTTGTTCATAAACAAATTATAATAAAAGCAAACCTTCATTCCACTCCGACCATCCCTGCACCTGTATCAATTTATATCATCACAGATGCTCATGTGGCAGTCATTTTTCACCAATAAAGATGCAATAAACTTGTGCCATCACTTAGCTCAACCCCGGGTTTTAGCAAGATGACAGAAAATTATCCATGTTTGAATGCAGGGCATAAAAAATTAACTAACTAATGATAAACCAAACGTGAGCATGTACATTAAGACACACGCCTAATGGTAGCACTTCCAAACACATTAATTTCTCACATATCTTCAAGCACCACTAGCATGAATTTGTTGTGCATGTATGCCTACTATTCTTCTCACCTCATCCCACAGTCCATCAGAAGCCAAGACAAGAAATTCCATGTCCGGCGTCAGCTTTATGATCCTGGTATCAGGCTCAGCCAGTATCCAGTTCTTTAGATGAGCGTCTCCTATGCTTCTAGAAACAGCAAGTACCCCATCAACTCTCCATGCTCCTCGATGTATCACAACATATCCTCCCTGTATCAGATTATCAAGAGATACAATCACTAACACTTCCTGCTCTACCCTTCAACACAATTATGTTTGACTATTATTCAATATAAATACCTTATCCTCAATTCTTTTCCGTTCATCCTCCTGTTCCGCTCTATGATCTCTCGTAAGAGCTTCTGCCACTCCACCTTTACAAAGAACAGCCCTGCAATCTCCCAAGTTTGAAATAACAACCTCCTGCCCCTCAATCAAGGCTGTGACACAGCATGCACCACTGCCTACACCCTGCATTGTTTCACAAAAATTAGTTTAGTGTTTTCACAATACAAATAACAAATGAAAAACAAAAAGAGAAGAGAGAAACAATGAACGGGCATGAGAAGCAGGTGTAACATATGCTGCTTCCTAAAAGTTCCATACATATTTGCGAGTACTATGAGAGAATACTGCATTAACAGGGTTTGGAATCACTACAGAGATCACAAATGGAAATTGGAAAACATGACTATATTGTATGGGTCATTAATTAGCAACTATATCAAGCTTAGTGCTCAACATAGACCAAAAATGGTTGGCCTAGCTAAAACTAAAAAATTGTGAAGTAGTTGTACGCGAACCCTACATGCTCAAAATTAAGCATATTTGAGGTGAGATGCCATTGACCCTTTATCAGAAACTTTACTAATAAAAGTTCACCGAGCAAAAAAAAGAATAAAGACTGTAGCCATCCTATTGGACCAGTCAAAACATAGAAATATAACATCTAAATAAGGCTTGCAGAAAATCAAAGCCAGTCTATCATTCTTCCATCACTAGACCACACAACTCCAGTCTTTTCGAGCTATAAATAGCAGCAGCTTATAGACCAAGACTAACGGAAAACCAACTAGACATATCTTTAACAACTTAAAATTTTCGTCAAAAATCCATGTAGATGAACATGTAAACCATGTATCCCAGAGTTATTACAGATTCAAATTCGAAGACATTGAAAAAGTGCTCCCATCCAAGAAGCTTTACCAGTCATTGACATTTGACCCACCATAAAATTTCTAAAATGGTTCTTCTGCTAGTTGCAATAGCAAGTTAGAGACATGAAACCATTCCTTAGTGATAATTTCGCTACCGTATATGAAACAGAACAAAACGTACAAGCATTATGGAAAAAACAGGAGCGCGAACTGCAATACCAGCTTCAAGAACTCCCGGTCTGTTTTTAGGTACCCAGCTTTAACAGCCTCTTCCTTGGCCATAGGTTCTTTACAATTATCAAGAATATTACTGTGCAAATTCTCAGCAACAAATTCCGCAGCCTTCTTGCCACCATGTCCATCATAGACACCGAAAAACCCCTATGTGGTACCAACAAAACCAAACAATCAGCCACTCTCACTTCAAAAATCCCGTTTCTGTATCAATGCCAATTATCCAAGAAACAAATATGCCGCATTACAGCACAGAAACGCCCATTAAAACAACAATAATGTTAAAGAGAACCCGGTAAATTACTTTATTTACGCTGCCTTGCAAGCAAGGCAGGATCTTGTGGGTGTCTTCCATGAACTTCTTCTTGCCTTTAACGGAGGACACCCCGACGCCAATTCCAGCGAGGCAGACAGCGTCGTCTCGGGCCGTGGAATCTCGGCATGTGAAGCTGTCCGCTTGGATTTCCTGCAAGACATTTGGTATCTCAATCTTGGGAGGTCTCTTGCGCTTCAATGAAGAAGAAAGGGAGGGTATCGTGGAGTCGGGGACGCCGGAGTTCGTCTCTGATACAAAGGAAGAATCGCTGGCCATTGGTAAGAAGAGAGAGAATGGGTCAGAGGTTCTAACGGCTATAAAGAATGAGAGGGAGGGAGGGAGAAAATTGTGGGGAGTGAAGTGAGGAGTCAAAGTAAGAATGGAAGGCCGTTAGGGTTTGTGGGGTTCGAAGAATATGATATTTTGGCTGCGAGCCGTTAGGCCAAATTGGTCAAAAGTCTAAAAGTTTGTTAGTTCTAAGTTACTTGCATATTTATGTAAGACAAAATTAGCTTCTTCTAACTAGTCTAAATTATAATTTTGACCTATAAATTATTTTTTAAAGAATATAATAAGAACAAGTTATTAGATAATAATTCAGGCTTAGATCTAGTTTTATGAGTAATGTAGAATATTAAGTGAATAATTTATTTCATTAAAAATCTAGGCTTACAATAATTTTATAAGCAGCATAATGAACAAAGTCATAAAAAATTTCTTTATGAAATAGATAAAGTTGCCTTTGTTTTTAAAATTTTATCATCATTAAAAAAATTTCTCTCCTTATTTTTTCACAAACTTTTTCATTCCGCCTCCTCATTTTTTCACCGACCCTACATTTACTTTTGTACACAAAAGATTTTGTCACATTTATTAAGAGATGTTTTTGGAGTAGCTTGTTCCTTCTTAAAATTTTGGTCTAATAAAATAATTATAAAAATTATTTTATTAAATAATCTCTTTTAAGTATAATAAATATAAAAAATTATTTAAATAATTTCTCTTTATTTTTTCGTTAACTCTTATAATCTACAATTTTAGCCATAATTTACAAATACCACCTAAAATGCCTAACTCGCCAAATGATCTTATCTAAGGGGATGTTCGTTTGAAGTTAAATTGTATGATTTTAATATAATTGTGAATATTTAGGTGATTTTAGAGTGATATTGATATGCGTGTAAAAGTTGTGATTGTATTGATGTGTGTAAAAAATGTAATATTGAGTTGTATTAGAACGCGTGTTTTGTGATGTTGAGATTGTAAATGTAAAAAGTATGATGCAAATCCTAAAAAAAATGGAACCCAACGTGCCCTAAGAGTTTTAAATTTCGTCTATTATTTGCGCCAAAATCTGTGATTTTATTACATAATTCCCCCAGAAAAAGAAAGAAAAGCACTCGGGCGGTGGCTGGTGGGGGGAAGGATGCAACGGTGCGTGTGGTTGATAAACAACCAAACGGCGTCGTCGTGTGTTCATAAATGTCGTCCATTTAGCTTTCGACGGCCAAATCACTTTCCTAAGTTTCCTTCATCCACTCCTCCCCCGATCGGCCATCGTCTACAATGCTACTCTCTGCAATTCCTCCTCACCCAGCGCTGCCCAACCCAAACTCTCACACCTCTACCCTCCATTTCTGGCCCAGTATTTTATCTCTTCGTTCTCTCCGACCGAACGTTCCTACTAACACTCACTCTCCCAGGAGAAGCTCCTTCCTCCTCTCTACACACGCTCTCTCTTCTTCTTCTTCCTCTTCCCTAGCAAATCCTAGCCCCCACACGCTCCGCCACGTGTCCCACGAAGATGAACCCGAGGGAGTCATGGTTTCCTCCGCCTCCGCAGTCGCCTCCGCCATTAGCAGAGCTTCGACCTCCCCCGTGGAGTTCTTGCAAATGATCGAGAAGGACCATAAAAGCAGGCTGGTCCTCCCGAGCCCCGATTTCCAGCGACTCTGTATCGAACAATTAGACCTTTTTCGCCGAATCGTCGATCCCAATGCTCTGCTTTCGGTCTGTCTCTCAGTCAATCGCACTCAGTTCAATGTTTTTTTGTCCCCATGCTCCTGTTTGGCTTTCGAGAACATGTCGAAGTTCCGCTGAAATAAAGTTTACTTGGAGCAGTTGTTCTGAGCTCAAAAATTACCGTGAATAAATTAAATTTCGGTTACTTTACACAGAAGTCACTGAAAGTTGTCTCTTTTTAGGTCTATGTAAGACCAGCAGGTAGTTATGTGATGGACCGTCTAGAGCTGCGTCGTGTTACTGTTTATCCTGGAGGAGTGGACGTGGCTGACACTGTGATATTAGTCGGCAATTTTAGTATTCCCACGGGTTTGCGCGCAGCAGAAGCTGCGCTTTCCAATCAACAAGTATGACATTTTGACTTTGATGTATGTCTGAATGACTTTGCAATTTTTGCTTGTTTTGGTTAATGGTTAATATTTGATTGAATTCAATTGGATTTCGCCTTTAAATACTAGGTAGAAGTTGTGCCTGACCATAGCGCTGTGGTTTTCCCGATGGTGAAAAACCCGTTTGTTGTGGGGTTCTTGGTTGCCGAGCTTCCCATGGTGGAGCTGGGAACATGCGGGGGTGGGCTAAGTGAAGGGCATGATTTGGTACGCTTTTACTCCTCTCCCGAGGAAGCATATGCTTTGCCTCCAGGTACTAGATCGTGGGAAATTCAGAGTGTCAAGGATGACTCAATAAGAATGTGCAGGTTTAGGGCCGAGCAGAGAGCAAATGCTATCAACATAGCTCGGTCTTTAGCTATGGCATATGTTATGGATCAGGTAGATAGAATCATCTTTTTCGGGGTGTTAATTTCTTAATAAAGAGTGGTAGTTCATTATGTAATGAGGCATTACTCATTTAGAACTTGATTTAATAGTGTATGTGGTTAAATTTCCTCTGCTCATGGTCGTACCAATTGATGCTTGCTCTTGTATTGTACTTGACACTTGCAGCTTGTTAATTGAAATCTGTGTTAAGAATTCTACCTCTGCTACTAATCGAGTTTGGCACATTTACACAGTATCCTTCATATTTATAAGGGTGTTGAATTGTCAAGTCCGTAAAAACCTTTAACGAACTCCTGGTGAATATTTGGTATTATAAATAGCTATTTTATTCTGTAGTGTATGTTTTCAGTCATCTTCTATCAGAGTTATCTGGATTTCGAGTTTTACATAATTACTTGCTTATAAGCTTCCTTAATTGCTCTGCTGTGGTTTCTATTGCTCTTGTTACTTTGCTTGTCACTCTATTCTTTTATTCGCTCTGGGAAAAGCTGGTATTAGGGTTTGGTATATTTGAGGTTTGACTTTTTATCTGTGGGATGACCTTTGTTTGTTCAGTACTCTTGCTAACCGGCCCGCTTCTTTCACAGAAATCAATGTTACTCCAGCAATCATCGTGGCAAAACAATGTCCGGATGAGTAATCTGGTTGAGCAAGTAAGATGTCTTGCTGTGTTTTGTTGCTGTTTGGCCTCTACAGTTGTGTATAAACTTATTTTGATCATCCTTCATTAAAATCCTAACAGATTCGTGGTCCTCTTTCTAGCATTCGGACTTTAAGTAAAATGCTGTCTGTTCAGTTGAAGAGAAATGAGGTACATGTGTTGCGGTGTTTATGTAACCTGAAATTTAATCATTAACTTGTGTTGTTTATTTTTTATTTATATGTCTGAAAGAAACATCTGGCAGATCTCTTCTGACATTGCCAAAGACATACTGGTGCAAGGTGATCATATGAGAGATACCCTTCAACAACTCCAGGATGCAGTTTACTTGACGAAGGCACTCTCTCTCTCTCTCTCTCTCTCTCTCTCTATCTATCTATCTATCTATCTATACACACAGATGTATATGTACGCATATAAGTACACTCTTCATGTTTCATGCCTTCTTTTATGCTCTTCCTTTAAGTGCCATGGTTTTTTTTAGATCTAGTTGTATTGTAATTAAGAAATTTATTTTGAGACTGTAACTTCTGTCTAGAATGCTATCGTGTTGGTTTTTTCTTTTGGGTAACTATCTTGGTGGTTTACTTACGAAATAAAATGAAGAAACAGTGGTTCTGAAACTGTTATTTGGTGACTCTTTTCTCTAGGCCAATATAGTGCACTACAATGATGACACTTTGAAGAAAGTAGATAACTCAACTTCTGTGCATGACTCCGTGAAGTCTCAGTTGCCAGATAACTTTTCAAGTGATGATTCCAGAAGTAAAATGCAAAAGTCTAGTGAGCCACTTTCTCTAAATGCTGTGGCCAAGGATTTAGAGATGCCCCTTCCCCCTCTGGCTCTTGCTCCTCTACAACATGGAATAAGGTAAATTGGGATTCGTCGCAAGGGGAGAGGGATCCAGCTCCCTCTCCCATTACCTATATATTATAAGTTGGGTTCTTTGCTCTCTTTCTCGCTCTCTCTGTCATCCTTTTCTTCATTTAGGCCATCACTGTAGTGGTCCATCTAGGTAGAATGTAACTAAAACCTCAAACCTGCTATTTTTCTGAATGCAGGGTACTTTAAATTTGATCTCATTCATTCTTCTTTAGTTTGAAATTCTCGTTTTGCTTATGTTCTTTCTTTATGTCAGGAAGACCGTGCAAGATTTCTGGTGTGTTGGCAGATTTGGTTGAAGCTGTGAGACCTCTTGCCCACAAGCAGAAGCGTGTGGTGGAACTTAGTGAACTCTCAGATCCCTTGCAAGTTGCTGTGGAAGAACCTGCTTTGCGTCAGGCTCTGAGCAATTTGATTGAGGGTGCATTGGTGCGTACACATGTAGGAGGAAAGGTTGAAATTATGTCTACAGGAGCACCAGCAGGTGGTGCTCTTGTAGTTATTGATGATGATGGGCCTGATATGCACTATATGGTAAATATAGTCAAATCTCCGCCTCTTTGGACTAGTTTTGAATAATCAAACTAGACATTATGAATCCCTTTCGGTGTTGGATATGTGTATGTGCAGCTACACATACACCTAGGAACATCCATTTTACGTTTTTGTATGTGTGTGTAGAAATTATACCTTTATCTATGTATGCTTTGGATTTTAAAGTTCTTTAACCAATTTTAGCTTGCACACTTCGAAATCTGAAGTGGTGGTTCGTTTCTGGTTATTGCTTATGGTCCACATAATGTATAACATTGATATAGACAACTTCGACCAATCTCTTTTCTGGACAGGGGATGCTTTGTAAATAAAAAATGTGGGGAACATATGTTGCTACTATAAATAATGCCAAGAAACGAAAGGAGTTACCATCAGTAGATCATTACCTTTATAGTTCCAGTAGTCTGTTATTTACCCATATCATTAATTACATACAAATTATCTTTTATTGTTGCATTGGCTTGCAGACACAGATGCATTCCCTCTCTCCATTTGGAGCAGATCTCTTCTCAGAAAATAAGGTTGAAGACAATATGACATGGAACTTTGTTGCTGGGATAGCTGTTGCACGTGAGATACTTGAGAGTTATGGCTGTGTAGTCCGTATCATATCTCCCCGGACCAGGGATGCTGCTCTTGGAGCAGGCGGAACTCGCATAGAACTCTGGCTCCCGTCTTTTACAGAAGTATCTGATTTTAAAGGTAATGCTCAGGAGGTATAGCAAGGATTGGAGACTACATGGCAGAATAGAGGGAATGATTCCCTTGTTCGGTTGATTAGAAAGAGGCAATATAGAATTCAGAAAGGCACTATACAATTCAGAAGTTTGAATTCTTGAGTAGTCGATGTCTTTTCTGTATGTAATTTGAGGGCTTACTGTATAGTTTCTTGGTTGGTTCGTCTGTCGTCTTACTGCGACGTACACCGAAATATTTGTACATAGCTATGAGGTCTCAGGGGTATAGTGGAAGCCTCATTAGTTCATAATTTGCTGTTTGATGATTCTATTAGTCATGTATAAATGGTCCTTGAGGAAGGACAAAACAGTCCAGCCTTAAATTGTGGCTGGTTGTATATTTCACAGACGTGGTTCACTGGCATTTGTTTGTCTGCAACATTGGCGCTGAAATTGCAGTTTGGCTTAAAGCACCAGAGACCCCCATATTGTACCTATAGATCTAACGAGCTTCCAGTAGACGAGAAAATAAAAGAAGAAAAAATATCGAGCCCATTTATAGTAGGGTTTTTTTCTTCTTCTAACGAGCAAAGCCTTTTTGTGCCCATTCTCTGGTTTTTTTTTGAAATAACACAGCGTGGCTTATTACTAAAATCAGGTGTTCAGGCATATTAATCTTCTACTTTTCTAGTGGTGCTCAATTTAGTCACTAATTTTCGAAAGTTTTAATCTTTTTGTTTTCTTGAGCGTGTAAATATGGTAAAAACCTTGTTTCCAAATCCATTACAAATGGACGCGGTTAATCGGTGAGCATCTCTCTTTGTCTTGTACTTTGTTTCCATTCTACATAATTCTTTACTCTTGTGTGAGCCGTAGGCTAATTTAGGGACTAAAAAACTGGTATTTGGTGTGAGGCCTGTTGGGTGGCCAGCCGTGCGACTTGCTTAGACCAGTAGCTCACAGAGGACCAAGGTCGACCTTGCATT
This sequence comes from Myrica gale, assembly GCA_963930655.1. Taxonomy (NCBI): domain Eukaryota; kingdom Viridiplantae; phylum Streptophyta; class Magnoliopsida; order Fagales; family Myricaceae; genus Myrica; species Myrica gale. The sequence goes on along the minus strand of OZ005606.1, from coordinate 4,575,385 downwards.
TCAAGTGGGCAAAAGGGCATTGCCTAAAAATGAGACAGGCCACAAGTATACAAGCAAAGATTGCTGTATAAGTTGAGGAAAGGCCTGTTGGGACTTCAGCTGGTACCCTCAAACCATACTCGTCCTCAACATCTGAAGATGAATCGCATGGCAATAGCCAAGTTCTATTGTCTCGCGCTCTTCCTTGTCCTGGCCTTTGGCCTTGGCAATGGCAGCTCCGAAAAGGTGCCCCATTTGAAGAAGCGCTACGTCAAGTTCGTCAACAACCTCGACAACAAAGTGCTTAACGTCAACTGCAAAAACCAGAACCCGTACATTGATCTGAGCCTTCACATTCTTCTTCCCAAGGAAAATTACGAGTTCAACTACGATGTCACACCCACCGTCGCTTTCAACTGCGAACTCCGACACGGCTATACGACTAAAGTTATCTCCGTCAGCGACAGAGCAACCAGAAGACAGTGCGGAGGGAACCACTGCATTTGGAAAGCAGAAGAGACAGGATTGTACCTACTTAACCGGAGAACGAACCAGTACGCGTATAAATACGGATGGTGAAAGTGACCTGCATCAAGGTGATACCGCGAGAAAGACAAAAACTTCGTACTTCCCTTTTTTTTTTTTTTCTACGAACTTCGTACTTCCCTATATTGCTACCCTAGTGGATCAGTCCGAGCCATTATTTATTTATTCAAATTAGTAAACAAATAAATAAAAGAGAATTTTATTTTTTTAGTCCTTGATTTTTAACTCCTTTTCATTTTTAGTCATGAATTCTAGTGGATCAAAATTTTAGTCCTTAAACTTTCATCTTTGTAAAATTTAGTCATTCCGTCAGTCTGCCGTCAAATTTATACCGGTCGACCGCTTCATGTACCGATCGACCGCTCACTTTTGACACATGTAGCGGTCGATTGTTTCAATTTTGATTACGTGTCAAAGAGGTCCGCTAAGTATATGGACGGCAGACTGACGGAAGGACCATTTATTCGACAAAAAAAACTTAATGACTAAAATTAAAAAGGGCCCAAAACTTAAGGACTAAAAAGCAAATTTCCTTAAATAGAGAAACTTCATCTTTTTGGTAACTTTGTTGTTTTTGTTTCACTTTTATTTTTATAATTTAATCTTGTTTCGAAATAATTTTTTCCTCTCTTTATTTTTCTTCATCTTCTTTTTTCTTTCTTTCTTTTTTTAATGTTATTATGCATGCTTGGCTTGCTGGAAGAAGATCAATAACATGAATAAATTCTTGCTTTAGTTTTATTTTTTTGTCAAATAAATACTACTGATATTATATATATATATATGGTACTAGGAAGGCCAAATTCAGACAGTATTTTACAGCACAAACAAGAAAATATTTCTCTTTTTTATATAATCAGCTGGAATGAAGGTTGTACGTAAATCTAGAGGCCTAACTCCTACCATTAGACAAGTCTCATACTTACGGCGCACAGAGATGTACATCACTTTGAGAGATCTATCCTCGGGTACCGTAAAATAACTCCCATAGAATCACTACTCTCTCGAAACAAAAAGTTACGTGAAAAAGAAGACTTAAAAAAAAAACACAACCCACGCCACCACTACGTTGGTGTGTGCTGGCCTAACACCAAAACGCGTCAAGCCCACATGACCTGCATCCATCACATGCCAACTTTGTATCCCAAAGCAAACCCATTTGGATCTTTCTACACTCCCCAAGATTCAGCTGCGGGCTGCGACTTCCGCGAAGTAGAAGTCAACCACACCAAACACGATCCACTCGTTCCATTTTCACAGCTCATTACTTCAAATGAACTTCTTGCTTTGAGCACTTCGGTCATTTAGAAGTTCCCTCTCTCTCAGAAAAAGCCCTTTCCGTGCAGCCTATTGAAAATATCAAATTTGCAATTAAAAGAGACTGAGGGTGTGTTTGAGATGTAAAATTTTAGGGAGTTAAAATTTTAGGGTATTGGGTTTAGTGAAAAGTGAAGAGAGAAATAATTTTTTATATTTTTTGCAGTGAATAGTAATAATTTAATGGGGGAGAGAGAGATTATATTGTAATATTTAATTGTGTTAAAATTTTAGAGATGATAAAATTTTAGGGGGCAAACGCAACCTGAGATTGGTAGTGTGCACTTTGGTCAGAGAATAATCGGTGTTTGCGCAGTTGAATTTTAAGTACGAACATTCGTTCCCACGGCCCACGCGTTTCTAAGAAGGGCGGATTTTTACTCCCCAAAATCTTGACTATTCTATGGGAAACTGTAAATTAAAAATGTGGATAATTATATTTTATTTTATTTTTATATCTATTCTCTTTCTTTTGCGTTTTAGCAATAGGGGGAAAACACGCTTCCCGAAAATATTATACAAATAAGAACCCAAGTCAAAGGTGATGTTCGTTTTGAGAAAAAATGTAGGATTTTAGAGAAGTTGTGAATTTTTATGTTGAATAGTGTTTTATTGGTGTTTGTGTAAAGTGGAGAGAGAAATGATTTGATGTAATTATTTAATAAAAAAGTATTGGAGTTATGTGAAAAAGTATAGAGAGAGAAAATTTATGTTGAATAAAAAATTAAAAAGTTGTTGGAGATTGTGTAAAATGTATTGGTTTTTGTGTTTGAATTCTGAATATGTTCGGTGGTAGAATTGTGAATATACTTAGAATCCTGAAAAAATGGTGAAAACGAACATACCCAAAATCTCTTAGAACATTTTCTGAAAAAAAAGTACCAAGTCCCACGAAAGTGTACAGAACCGTTTGGAAGAGAAGTGAAATGTGGAGCTGTGGGCTGCTTCTTAGGTGCACAACCAGTAGTGTTTGCGAAATTGCTACGACTCTTTGAATCTGCTATCTACCGTCCTTTCCGGCACGAATCGTGGTCTGCTTCCACGCGTCCAAATGGGTCCAAGTTCCAACTGATACAATACAAGCAGTTTGGTATATATTCAATGCGATTGAGTCCTATGGGTTTGGTACATATTCAATCCGATTGGGTCCTGCGGGGAAGAAATGGAATTTGACCACGACTCCGTCTCTGTTTCACTTGCAATCCGCCAACGACCAAAACCGAAAGAGTAAAAAAGAGGAAATATCTCACAATTCACAGGTGGAGACGGCTCTATTATCTATTGCCTTAGACGGCATGTCTCCGTGTGGACCTTTGTCTGCATAAAAATGTCGAAGATAATTTTATCGCTAGTGGGTTTAACCCAAAATGATCCCGGAAAAAGTTTAATTGCCATTGAAATGCCAAGGATTTGGTTACGGCCTTCACTTCCGCCCTCGGCCAGCTTTAATTCTGTGGACCTGGTAGCGCCTCTGCCTCTGGAGTCTGGACCATCCGAAAACGACATGTTGAATGGTCGAGTGTGCTGATAATAGTTTTTGACCTTTTTTGTCTTTCTCCCTTTTATAATTAGGAGAACAAGAAGGGTCACTTGGAAAATTTTGATTTTCTTAACCGATATCTGTTCACTTGGAAAATTTTGATGAATCAATTATTCACAAATCAAATCTTCGTCCCTGAAAGGCAGTTCATGATTTGGTCGTATCAATATTTTTTTCCCAATTGAATTAAATGCACAAAAATCAGGTGCAACGAATTTCCTTACAAAAATAAAATAAAATAAAATAACACCTGATCATGGACAACTTAAGAAAATAGTTTCTTGGAGGCCAATTAAGTAAATTATTAATTTGGAGGCAAAAAGAATAAAACGTAAAAACTCAGTCATAAAATTAATCGGTTTCCAATGCGGAAAACAGTCTAGTCATCTTCGTAAATACGAGAAAACAAAGAGGTGAAAAGCATATTAACTTCTTTTCAAACCATTCAACCTCCTCACTCGAAAACGAAAATAAGGGAAAAAAAAAGAGAGAAGCTGGAAAATCTGGGGAAAATTCACTTTTCATCCCTAAACTTTGGGATCATTTCTAAAGTGCACCCACTTTTATTCATTTCGTTAGATTTAAACATCAAACTACCCGTTTCCATTAAAAAACATCATCCACCTCAAATGGTTGTTACATCTAACGGCAAACGCATCATGTGTCGTCCACATGATCAATTATAATGCGAACTTCCCTTTTTACCCTTCTTTAATGAATATAGAAGTAAAACTACTCCCCCACCCGATAGCAACTATTTTCGTTTGAAGGTTTCGAACCAAACTAAATTATGGAGGGTGCTTTGGCGGGGGGAGACACGGCGAGATCTCGATGGACAAGGTAGTGGAGGCTGTAGAGAAGGCGAAGAAGGAGTGGGATGAAGCTTGTACTAGAACCCAAGAGCATATAAAGGCGATCGAAGAGTACGGGAAATCCAGCGAGGAGAGACATTCTAGTTCCAATGCGCTTCCGAGATTGAACGGACTCACGCAAGATGGCTTGACTTTGCTCTCGTCCCTCCAGTTCAAGCTCGATCTTCTTGCGCCACAGTTGCCTACCGACGATGAAGTCCAATCGGCTAGCGCTTTGCTTGAGTCTATGAAGAAACAATCCCACAAGTACCAAATCCTCTCCCTCTCTCTCGGAACAATTTTTAAAATGTCTGGTTGCGCAGAGAAATGGAGGAAATGGAGGAAGGGGAGGGGACATGAATAGATAGAAAGATTTATCTTGGTCTCTGATTTCAATTCTCTCATTCCCTTGTCGCCTTTTTTGACCTGAATGGGCCAAAAGAACTGATTTTGTTGTCAATTGAGTGAAAATGGTCTCATTGGACTACTTTATTTTGTACATTTTTGGAAAATGGAAATCGTTGCTCCGAACCAATTTTTGCTATTCCCTTTGCCTTAATTTCAAGGCAACCAACCAATGCTCTTGTTTATTGGTCTCTTACTTTGGCTCTGTGTTCCTCATGAATAGTTTGGTAATCTTTGTTTAATGTCTGTGGTGCCAGTTTGCGATTGAGTGTGAGAAATGCCAATTTACGGGCAAAGGCTAACGTGAGGAAAGCTGCTCAGGAAGAGGTAATCAACTCAATGTTAAGTTACTGTGGTAAAATGCTCGTTATTTATATGGAGGAAGAGCTAATAAACTCCATGTTAAGTTACAGTGGAAAGCTTGTGATTGTTACTTACTGGAGTGCTTAAGAGAAAAGCCTGGAATGCAGTGTGATTTTTTCTATTTGTGTTAATTGCAGAGAGAATTGCTTTTGGGTGGTGGAGCAAAGTTCGCAATTTCATAGACGCAACTTACAGTATGTACAATGCTTGGTCGACGTGTTAGATCCATAGTTGCTATCTGGTGGGGAGTAGTTTTGCGTCTATATTCATTAAAGAAGGGCAAAACGAGAAGTTCACATTATAATTAGTCATGTGGATGACACGTGATAGGTTTGCCGTAAGATGTATCGGGCATTTGAGGTGGAGGATGTTTTTTAATGAAAACGGGTAGTTTGATATTTAAATCTAACGAAGTGAATAAAAGTGGGTGTATCTTATAAATGACACCAGAGTAGTTCGGGAGTGTAAAATGAATTTTTCCAAAAAAAAATCTAGATAGGGCAATCCATTTTCCATGTAAGGGGGTATATTTAAAATATTTATTATTCTTTTTATAAGACCGTGTGAATAACTTGCCATTTTATTAATGTTCCATTTAAAGCCTATCACACGATCAACCCTCACCGGTGGACAAAACCTTAAAATAATCATCGAATAATTCGTTTTTAGCTTTTGTTACTGACATCAAGCGATGATACTGAGGACAAAGTGTAAAACTCTTTGGACCTAAACAAGGACCTACTTTGAATGCATAAAATAAGAAGACAAAAAAACATGTAATATAAATAATTAGATTAATATTCTCTATAACTTTCTGTTTAAATTATATAATGTTATATTAAAAAAACAATACAATAAATCTTAAAAATATATCAAAAAACATAAGGTTCAAGTTACTTCACGGAACATCATTAAATACTATGTAAAATATCTTAATCGGAAATAGTTAGCGTGGCAACACTTGTTTAGGCCGCTTGCGAGCCGCTGTCGGCAACCGCGGCTTCGCCATGGCATTGATTTTATATTCTCCTGTATAATTTTTTTTTTCTTCCGGATTTTTGAGTTTCAGATCTCTCTATCCCATACCAACCAATGAGTTGCGAGGAGAGAGGATTGAACACTAAGGACATCCGTACTCGGCTCAGAAAAATCAAATTATGGTTGGAACTCTTTAATTTGGTAACAGAACACGCAAAGCAATAGATTAAGGTAACCAAAACCGAAGTTAAGGACTACTCTTAACAGTGTTTGTTAAATTAAAATTTTAATATATTTTAAAATTTTACTTTTATTTTTATTATTCTTTCACCGATTTTAATATTGTCCCCTTTTTAACTCCAACAATAAAATTTTAAAATCAAACGCTAAAATTTTTAACCTTCTCACATTTTGTGATTCCTATCCAGGGGCGCCGAAGAAGGGGTAGCGTAGGGTGTCGGTAAAAAAAAATTATATGTATATTTTTTTTAAAAAATAGAAGGTGATATAGGCTCGATACCCATATATTCAGGCCAACTTCATATGATTCCCATTAGGTCCTGAACGGCCTGAGCCCGATCCCCTTCAATTTGTGTAGTTGATTTATGGGTTGAAGAACTTACGAGATTGAGAGTTTTGAGATTGCTTCTTTTGGTGAATTCTGATAATAAAGATATACTATTATTTTTTGTGCATTCTTTTGGTTCTTCTACCTTATTGTTCTGCTAATCGAGTAGGTTATGCATTTTGTATTTTTTTCAATCTATTTATCGGACAACAATATTATCCTTATTTTGTTGGTTTTTCTATTCCTCTATGCTTGCCAGTTAGTGATAATTGACTTTTACGTTCAATTATTTGCGTCATACATTAAATAACTGACCATAAATATAGAAAATATGATCTTGTAGATCTGCCTTAGAGGAGAATTTACATAAGCCTCAAGAATCTAGTCAGATATGCCTGGAGTAGCACTAAGATTCGCAACCAATTGTTATAAGTTTTAAGTGATAACCTACTGTTTAGCACAAGTAGTTGGGCAGATGACACAACATAAACATTTTTTGCGCATAAGAGATTGCACATCTTTCCTTGAGATTTATTGCCTCTTATGAACTAGCGATAAATAGTGGGACTTTGATGATATCATTTCAGCATTGCTAGGTCATTGCAACTAACAATTTTAATACATATAAATTTATCAATTCTTTGAATGATAGTATTTATATAGTATGGTTAAAGTATGATTTGTTACCTTTGAAACTAGAGTTGAACAAAATTTTGTGACCATTAATTCACATATTAGAATAGCTGAAAAAATTGGAAGCAGTAAAGTCATTGCCCTGCATATCAATGAACATCAAAAGAAAGGGTTTGGGGATGAAAAACGGGAAAAAAATTGCAATAGTTAATATGGTTTTGTAATTAATTGTTGGCATTTATATTCACTGCTTTGACATGTATGTTTGGTTAATTACTGATAAATATCTTATTGCTTGGAGCTCTTCCTTATTTTGTTAATCACGAAGTTATTTTACAATATTTTCAGAATATGCAGTTCCGTAGGATCCAATTGACACCTCTCAGTATCAGCAAATAGTACGGTAAATGTATTTTAATATTTTTAGTGTTTTTAATTCTTAATTTTTGATATTTCAATTCTTAAGATATTTTTTTTACACTAAATAGTAATTTTTTTGTCATATTTCCAGTTGGACCCCACTTCGATTGAATTCGTGGTTCGTCCAACGTTCCTATCTCTTTAATTCCGAACTAAAAACGTTAAAAGGACCTAACTGTGTTTGCAAAACTCAACATTTCCAACATTTTATCTCTCTCCTAATAAAATACTCCAATATAATCTCTCTCTCTCCCATAAAAAAATATAAAAAATTACAAGAACTATAAAAAATTACCTCTCTCTTCACCTTTTCACTAAACCCAATACCAACACATATTCCCATACCCAACATTTTATAACACAAACACAACCTTAGAAAAAAAAAAAACGAGTTCTAAAACAAGTACACCAACCAAACTTCCATACCCATTAAGAAATAAGAATCAACAAAACCCCGGTTTTTTTTTTTTTCTCTCCTCTCTTTCCTCTGCGTTTCCCTCCCGCTCTCGTAAAGTTACAGGGATCTCATTCTGCCAAAGCTAGAGACACCCTTTTTCTCTTTTCAGTTTTGTTTTTGCGCCGGTTTATTCCACGTTTATTCGTCACCCTTTTTCTTCGTACTGTTTATTTTTACCTTTCGCGACTAAAAGGTGATCACGGAGGTGGTGATTTCAATTCCGGAGGAAGTGGGCTTCTCGTGATTCTCGGTTTTCTTAACCGGATCTTCCTCCGGTTATTAGGGTTATATTCCAGGTTCTCTTTATTCCGCCTTCTATACATTTATGCGTGTAATTCACTTTCCCGTTTGCCTGCCCAGTTTTAGTGCAGTTTAATGTTGTGGGGATTTGCTTTTTATTGTTTGAAACTGGAGAAAACAGTAAGAACCTCCACTTAGCAGAAGCGAATTCGAGTCATTCTTAAGCTTTGGTTTAGGTCCCAGGTCCACTTTCTTTTGTTTCTGTTTTATATGGCTCTTCTGTTTATTTGCTCTGTGATCGAAGAAAGGCGTCTTTTATTGTGTTCTTCAAAGTATTATTGTAGTAAAGAAATCTTGTATTTCTTTAATTCGGCCTTCTGGGTTCTACGAAGTTGAGATGTTCTTCTTTGTTTTCAAGTAAAGTCGTTACTGGGCTTATACGCTCCTCTGTCTCTTTGTTAAGTTGTATCCTATCCCAGGCGACCAATAATATTATTTATATTTTATAAACGTTTTTTTGAACAAGCACAATTGTTTGTGTTAACTTGGGAATACTGGGGAATTTACTCAAGACTTGGGTAGAGGTCAAAAGTGGGCACTTGGTTACTTAACTTGGGGACTTAGTTGAGAGTTTGAATGGCATGGCTTGGTGTAAGTTTACTCTTTTAGGTTATGGTCTCAAGGCAGCACATGGTTGCTTGGTTGGTGAAGTTGCTTGTAGAGGGTAATGTGGAAGAATCACATGGTTACTTGCTCACCTTGTCCTTCACCTTCTGTTTCAAGAACTGCTACTAGCTGGGTTTGAGTGTAGAGTTTTCTTTTGTATGTGTCCGAAGGTCAAAGGTTTTTGCATTTGTACGGCAGTACTATAGTTATCTCCTATTTGGGCCTTGTGATTCTCCAATGCACTTTAAAATATGCAGGATATATTTTAAAGAAAAGTAAGAGTGAGATGTTATTGAGAGCTTCTTATATGAGCTTCTGAACTCTGTCATAGAACTACAGTATGTGAGAATGCTGGGTTACTAGAAGAAAACTTTAAAGGAGCTTCCGACATTGTGATAAAATTGCACTAGGTTGCAGTTTGAGTTGTAATTTCTGAGTACCGCCTGATATTTCATAAGATGTTTGAAACCAAAAGTATGTATAATTATTTCTTCAATGATACCTAGTTCATGCCTTGTTGAATTATATTTCAGCTGTTGTTTGTTATTTATATTGTAGAATACATCTGGATTTATTTAGTAGAGTACTTAAACTGATGGTCCTGTTTATAAACTGTTATATCAGGTTCTGGGTTCCTTCCATGAGGGTCTCTGGTACTTTCATGGAGGATTGGCAACTTTAAACCTGTTAGATAATGCAAATCAGCTCCCGCTTTCTACCTTCCCGCTTATTTTTTTGGTGAATGTATAGTCAGAAGATTGTAAATAAGATGGGAATCCTTGGACGCAGGTTCAGTATTTCTGATGGCTTATATTACTAGAAAGAGATTTTGAGAACTTTTACCAAGGTTACTAAATAGGATACCGATTTCCTTGTATAATACTTTTAATCTTCTTGGCTGCAGTGCCGCTTGCAGAAAACCAAATGAGAGTATGAGGCTTATCGTTACTACTTTTGTTGGAGTAGTTTTTGGCTTCTTGATAGGAGTATCCTTTCCGACATTGTCATTAACAAAGGTATACACATTTTTGAATACTTTATCTTCTTTTCTTTGTGGTATACATGGTTTTTGCTTCTTTGGATATTTTTTCAATTGGTTTTACTTAGCTAGATGATGGAACTTTTTCACACTCAAATTATTACAGGTGAATCTCCCGTCAAGCCTTCTTCCTTCCATTGATCTCTCATATATCAAAGATAAAGAATCGAGCCTTCGAAATGCTTTATCATTTGTGAATAATAAGAATAGCAGCTCAACTCAAGCTCAAAATTTGAATGCTACATCAAAGGTAAAACTTGTTTCGTATTAGCATTTTGTGAAATTTCTGGGTGTACAAATTTACTCTGCATCTCGTGGTATTTTGAGAATTTAGCAGATACATTTTGAAACCAAGTCTTCATGTGTATGATTGTCGCACTAATTTTCCCCCTTAACTTTCTTGGAATACTATTTTGGTTAGATCAATCCGAAATTTCTAGGAAGAACTCGCAAGCCCACTTGTCCGGAGTGTTAGACTGACACATTTTTAGCTCTATTGCTGAGAGATTTATGCTATCATAACTTAATGGGAAGCTACCCCTATCTTTCACTGAATGTGTATATCTTTTCCATATTGATTAAGGAGTAGGGAAGTAGGCAATCTTTATGGATTTAGGTGGCACTGTAGGTGAAGATAATGGGCATTAGATGGTGAAATAGGGTAGAAGAGAAAAAGGAGAAGTTGCACCAAGTGAAAAGGGATTGTCATATTCATAATTTGTGGGGTTATGTGACTTATTATGGATGACGGGCTTTGTGGACATCTTTGGGGCTGTCATTGAACAGCTATCATCTTGAGCATCAACTATCTGTAAATCCTTTATTAAACTATACAATGCATGACTGTTAAAACTAATAATGTTGGAAGTAGAATAGCGCATATCCTCAAATTCTTAAGAGCTAGAACTGGTGCTTATATATACACTTTTACACTCACTTTTCCTGCTTCGCTTATGACTGCTGCAGATTTGGGTTCCATCAAACCCTAGAGGTGCAGAAATACTACCTCCAGGAATTGTTGAGGCTGAGTCAGACTTCTACCTGCGAAGATTGTGGGGTAATCCCAGTGAGGTGTGTATTCTTATGCGACTTAAATGTGCTATGTAGTTACAACGTTTTAAGAGATCCTGCAAGTTCTTGATGCATCGTGTTCATGATTCAGCTGAAGAATTTGAGACTGTCATTTACTTTTAACTAGCCAATTTTGTTGCATGGACTTATCATGGATGGTATGAGGAGGACAATTTTTATATTGTTTTTGGGAGCTTCCCAGTGTGTTCTAAAGCAATTGCTAACTATGTGATTTGTGACTCTGAGGTGGAGAAATTGCTTTGCATGCCAGAGAATGATATTAATGGTTCTCGGAATATGGCTATTACAAATAAGTGACGATTTTCTTCTTTGAGCATTATTATAGGTACATACATATATAGGTGTATATTGTTGTGTGTTTGTATGTATAGATATGTATGGTTTATTACCTATATAGGACTTAGCAAATGAAGGGAATGAAAATGTGTCAAAACTGAACAGGTGGATATGATTGTTCTATTGGAGTCCAGCTTTTCTACCAATCTACTATTTACTTTTAGAGAAAACGGAAGAACAGAATATCCTGCCTTTTTTTTGTACTTTTAAAAACCCTGGTGTTTGATCAAGTTGGCATTTGCAGGACTTAACCCGCAAACCACAGTACCTTGTAACCTTTACTGTAGGTTATGATCAGAGAGAGAATATTGATACAGCAGTGAAAAAGGTCTCTCTCTCTCTCTCTATGTTTGTGTTTGTATTTTAATTGCTTTCTCTTATTTATGTATGGCTAAATATTTTCTTATCACAGTTCTCAGAGAACTTTACGATCCTTCTGTTTCATTATGATGGGCGAACGACAGAATGGGATGATTTTGAGTGGTCGAAGCGGGCTATTCATGTGAGTGTTCGTAGGCAGACTAAATGGTAAGTATCTACAGCCAATTGTTTGTAATATTTATATGAAAAATCCAGATCGCTTTGCTGAGAAGCTTATACATTATGGGTAGTTTTGTCAAATTATGCTTATAATTCCTACCATCTCTACTTTTGTGCAAGGTGGTATGCCAAACGATTTCTGCATCCTGACATAGTAGCTCCATATGACTACATTTTTATCTGGGATGAAGACCTGGGAGTTGAGCATTTTAATGCAGAAGAGTGAGTATATGATATAAAATAGCTGTTTCACGATAACTTTGTTTCAGTCTACTCAACACTTTGGTTTCCCTTTTCTTTTCATTTGTTTCAGATACATAAAACTAGTGAGGAAGCATGGCTTGGAGATTTCACAACCTGGTTTGGAACCTAACAAACGATTAACATGGCAGATGACGAAAAGAATAGGTGACCAAGAAGTTCACAAGTAAGAATGATGAACCCAAACATCTGAAGCCTGTTTTTCGTTAATCTATTATCAAACATGAGATGATCTTTATAAGAAAATAGCCTTGATACTCTTCCCCTGAATTAATTGCTACCAGAGAAACAAAGGAGAAACCAGGCTGGTGCACCGACCCGCATCTGCCTCCCTGCGCAGCGTATGAACTGTCTTTGCTGTTGTTTTTATATGCCATGGTTCACAGCCCTGCTTTGTTTGATGTTGGAATTTAACTAAATCTTGCTTGTTCATCCTTTATGAATGCAGGTTTGTTGAAATCATGGCTCCAGTGTTTTCGCGACATGCTTGGCAGTGTGTGTGGCATATGATTCAGGTATCCAACACTACTACTTTTCTTCATTTCAGAACTAGGTGGTCCTCGATTGTCTTCTGTGGCCTGTTGCACCATATTAATTTTGCATTTAATTTGGAATTGCAGAATGACTTGGTCCATGGGTGGGGTCTTGACTTTGCCCTCAGAAAATGTGTAGACGTGAGTGACCTGCCTCCATTCAATTAGTTCTTGCAGTGATTGCAAATGCATATCTTTACTAGATGATTGTTTCTCTTGAAAACAGCCTGCCCATGAGAAGATTGGAGTTGTAGATTCACAATGGATTGTTCATCAAACTGTTCCCTCACTTGGGAACCAGGTAAAAGAGGAATCATCGGCTAGGTTTTTAGTTCCTCATTCTGGAATGAAAAACTAATTTTCTTCTTTTAATTCTCTTTGGTAGGGAGAAGCACATGATGGGAAGGCACCATGGCAGGGGGTATGTACAGGACTTCCTCTCTATAATTGGTTTCCTTCTCGCTTTTTTAATCCCCTCTCTCTACCTTGCAAACACACGCATGCAAAAACTCGCACGCCTATATAGCCTGGCAGGCATGCATCTTTCTGGCTGATACATTGGTGACTTGTGTATGAAATGTGCTGATATGCTTATATTTTACTGGTGCCAGGTAAGGGAGAGGTGTAGGAAGGAGTGGACAATGTTCCAAAGTCGCTTTGCAAATGCCGAACATTCATATTTTAAAGCAATGGGAGTAGACCCGTCCAATTCGACAGCTCATTAGGGAAACATCAACGACAGGAGGATCATGCGCTATGCCCTGCTTAAGAGTTTTTCATATCTTGTAAAATTCAACATTATAATTTTATAGATTGTAACCTGATATATTGAATAATCACAATTTTCCAAATCTTAGTTAAACACACACAGAATAGTAGTTTTAACTAGAGCTAGTTCGAAGGCATTTATAATTTTATTTGATGGATGAATACAAGCAAATTCAATAAGGCATATTGTGCTGCTAAAGAAAAAGGTTGGGGGCACCTGTTCTGCACCTGTGCTTGAGCATAGGGCTAGTGGACATTCATAATTTTATATGGGTCTGTGATTCGATATGTGGACCAGACTTTGTCCCTTAGAGGCACTAAATGGGAAATGCTTACGAACTCTTCGGATATGGAACTGAATCTAAAAAACTGCAAGTGGATTCTTGTATCACAGGCGTGTGTGGAGGAAATGAATGGCATGTGTCCAGATGGTCGGATTCCTTTGGTTTCCCTCCCATTTGGTGTGACCTGTGAGGTTCCAAGTTGTTCCCAACAAGTGGTAGCTGGGCACATCGTCTTCATGCCACTTTTAGCAAACTTGGAGTATCCGAGGGAAACAAATTCGAAAGACCAAAACCTGACCGTGCACGGTGCGATGAAACCAATGCTACACATGTTTTTGTTGCCTCTCCTTTCATGCCAATGTGTTTCGAATCAACCGAAAAGCATTTGCCCAAGTATACCTCATGGAAAATCTTAAATATACAGCAAAAATTTCTTTTTGCTGCGCTGACCAAAACGCTCTATTGTCTGTCGAACTGTTCTTGTTTGTTCCTAACCTATTAGTTAGACATTAACTCTAACTTCAATTTGGATGTTGTTATTCTATGTAATCACTGTACTCTTTCCATATAATCTAGGTTTTGTGAAACACGTGGAGGTATAAGGTTAGTCGAGGAGCGCCGCAGAGCATTCTAACAATAATAGCGAAAAAAAACTCCTGAATATCTTTGAGCTTAACGCGGCCGGAATCAAGAAACTTCCAACCCAACTGAGAGGTCATTACCCCTTCCAAAAGGCGCCACCTCATCGGCCGCCAAAAGTTTTGTGGACACCTGGCTGCGTGAAATTTTACCGTTTTTGTTCCTTTGAAAGTCACAGCCCAACCGATTTTTGTTCTCGTAATCAAATCATCAATGCACTATCGTTCACAAACCTTACACGTGTGAGCATGACCCCACCATGGTTCTCTCACTAACCAGGGTTAACTCATTGGTGGTTAGGATGAGCTTATGTATTTATCAGCTAGCCCAGGTTGGTTTTCAGCTGGTGTAAGTGTTAGCTGGAGCTTGGTATGTGCAAGCAAATTGCTCGCTTCTTTGTCTTCTCTCTGATCTTTCGTTCTCCCGTAAATTCTTCGACAAGCTTAGCATAGACTTTGGAGCGAAGTATTTTCCTTTAGTGGGCGTTTGGAAACAAATTTAGAAGATGGGGCTCTCAAACTTCCATAGTGCAGCATCTGAGGGAGTATTTCCTCTGCTAGTAATGAACACAGTGCTTTCAGTGGCTCTTTTGAAGAACATGTTAAGATCTATGCTACAAGCTGTGGGGGCTAGTGGGAACCCTCGAGGCATGGAAGACGATCCGGATTGCTGTCCGGAGAATGGAAGGGAGAGAAGAATTTCAATCACGCAGTTCAAGTCTTTGTGCCGCAACAGTAGTGGTTTTGGTGCTATAGGTAGTAGTGTCTCCTCTACAACGGAGTGTTGTGTGTGTCTATGTAAGTTTCAAGCCGACGAGGAGGTGAGCGAGTTGTCTTGCAAGCACTTCTTCCACAAAGATTGCTTAGAGAAGTGGTTTGATAACAGGCAAAATACCTGCCCACTTTGTCGCTCTATGGACTAGATACATAAATGGTGTTAGTGGGTAGAGGTTAGTGGAGGAATGCTTGTACGCCTTTTCATTTCCCCCCTCCCTCCTCCTTTCCTCTACCTTCGTGCATTATTTTTCATTTTTAATGAAAACTCGCGATAGTTGGGTGACAATATTGCTTTGCTTTATGTGTGGGTCTACAAGTAGCAAGTTAGGCCAGAGAATAAAGACTGAAGGGAGAGCACCATGTTCGCCTCTCTTTGTACATCCATGTTCGCCTCTCTTTGTACATGTTTCTAACTTTGCTTGCAAAAGTCTGTATCAAGATGAGATTTGGGACTTGTTAGAGACTTATTTGGTTCCTTTTTCTTGGCTGGGGCTATCTTATTTTGGTTCGTCAGGTTAATTTTGTGTTTGTTCTTTAACTTGTCATGAAATAAATATGGGTACGGCTCTTGTTTCTTTAATTCCTGAGGGAAATGCTAAGCAAGGCAGATTTTCTGTCAAAATATCTGGCTTAAGAAAAAAGAAGTGTGTTCTCTAAAGCTATGTGGTGTGGACAGCTTATAGCATATTGAAAGAAAGAATCCGGGTAGATGCATGCATAAACTACATAGATGTGAGAGAGAGAGAGACGCATACAAATTAAAGGAAAAAGAAGAGGGAGATGCATGCATTAAGTTTTCCTGAGAATAGTAAAAAGCTAAAATCAGCCTCATTAATCTATTGAGCAAATAATTTGAGGCAAATCATTTTTCTTTCTATGATTGAGGGAAACGTCCCATCGAACAGGACATCAATTTGAAATATATTATACATTCAGAATTCTTTTAAAATAAATTATATTGGACCGGCCGATGATCATAGGAGGAGTTTTCTTTTTACCAGAGAGCTGTTGATCAGCACATTGTCTGATACATTGTATACCTTAATAACAAAATCGTGGTCCGAAGCTATTTGAGTTAGTGTGTATATATACTAATTAGGTTAGATGCAATGCATTCAAAACGGATTCAGTACGCATTAAGTTTCCTATATAATTAATAATAAGGTGAAATGTGAATTAGTCAATATAAAGTTTCTTGATAAAACTTATCTAATTATTATTTTGTGAGGGGATTTTTTTTCTTCTAACCAAGTGTTCGGGGCAGCTTAAGCCTACCTCGACTAACTCTAGGTCCTATAAGAGTAGCCAAAGAGTTAGTAGTACTTATGAGATTAATAAAGTCTAGTGTAATGTTGCCACATTAATCTCTCACCAAACTAAAGTACTGGGTGTATTGTTGACATATATAGCACTTGCATGCATGAGTTGAAAAGTAAGCGTATTGAGGTTCAGTTTCCCCAATTTTGTGCCTCTTCTATGCTCTGTCTTGTCTAGTAATATGGGCTGTCCGGATAATCAGGACCATGCATTCAAACTCAGAATATTAAATTAAGTTCCTGTCAACACAGTCTCACAGACAGAACCAAAAAGGTTTTCAGATCTATAGGTAAAAGTTTGTACATAGATTTTGTGGGATAGCTTTTCAGATCAGCCTATTATGGTCACTTCTATATATTAATCTGATGAAATTTAGACCATTTAATGAGAAAACATCTAATTTTGGAGGCATCTAAATTAGACGGGCCATCAAATCTTTGTAAGGATCTTAGTCACATGCACGCCTCTAGTGATAGGGCCTAAATGAATCTGCTCAACCTGGAATATCAGACTTGGCCGTGAGGGTGGCATATTTTTGAGCCGAAAGTCAAGTTCTCCCGAAGAAACTCTTACACGGACTGTGATGCAAAGCAATCTGGGAAGGAGGAAACGTTGTCAATCTTGGTGAATGGTCATGAATTGAGCAACTTAAAGCATAGATTGGGGCATTGACCCGTTGTGATAGGAGGATGTTGCACGAGTCTAAAAGTAAACAGGAAATTAGCGGAAGTAGTGTACATGGAGCTAATCTGGGACCCTTCCAATATTCTGATACCCCAGTGCACGTAAATGCATTGAAAAAGATTTGATGCCATTGGTAGCAACGAGGACCGCAGTGCATAAGAATGGATAAATGCATAGAAGAAGGTCAGAGGATTAGCAAGAATTTCCATCCTCTGTACTTTGGTATTCATGCATGCCGGATGAAATTTGTATACGTCTGATGCCGTCTGCTAAATCTCTCTGACCAATAATTTGACCATAAAATCTCTAACTAGAAATAAGATGGGGGGAAAAGAAAGCGAGAAAGACGAAGACAGATCACAAATCCTTTAGGACAAGAATCAGATATCTTTCACCAGTACAAAGTATATGTTCACATGTCAAAAGCAATAGAGGTCGCTCTGATGCGTTATTTCGCTACAAAATACATAATAGCAAAACAAATTGCAAATTACACACGACTCGGACAGATTATTGATAAGGGAAATGCTATATCTCTTATTTATATGGTTGCATACTCATCAGCCAGCCGCCATAGACATCAGCTTGCTCAGTTCGAACCTTTTATGCTCTCCTTTGATAAATTCTTCGGCTTCTTTGTCGACATTTTCTTCACTGACATGATGATCGCCGGCTTTGACATGCCGGGGAGCAAACTCATACTCTATCACTCGCACTCTTCTTGGGGCCTCTATAACAGGCTCCTCGTGATGATGGTTGTGTTTCACATGAACTTTTGGATATAGAGGCGCATAGTTGAGCTTCTGAGGCGTAGCCTCAATAGTGGAATATTTATATACATGATAGTGCTTCGCAGGATATTTGGGGCTTCCGGACGACATTTTGTGTGACTTTTAAACTGGCTTGTGCGTGCAGGGGTGCTCCGAGGCTTATACACTAATGGTTTTGGTGTGGTACTCGTATCTGAGAGACTGAGACATCAATTTATAGACTAATTAATAACTCGTATTGATAGGAAAGAATCTGATACCCTCGTTCTAGCCCAATTTTGTGGACTAAGGGAAAAAAAACGAAAGAGAGGAGAAACAGCACTACGGTTTGTCCTATACAACTTGGGATATTTCTTAGGCACGGCGAATCTTTAAAGCACTTGTGACTTTGTTACTCGAGGAAGGAGCATTCTCCTAGCTATCCATATCTTGGAAACCAGTCCGAATGTTTGATCAGTTTCCGACCTTTTACTCAGAAACTAATCCAATTTTGCCTCTCCACCGACCTCTTGAGAATAAAAGACGAGAAGTTCGATTTCTAGTTCCTCCCTTGAATGATTTAATTATTCTGGGATTAGAAGTAAGTTAGGTACAATCGCATACAAGTCTTTAGAGAATTCTCCTCGTGTAAGCATAAGTAGGTATTACCAAAATTCTGGTTGATTTTTAGATGTGATTTCCACGTTAGCAGTATCAATGAAATCTATGTATCAGTCTATTCCTTCTTTTAGGAAATCCCCTGAATTGACAACTTGAAGACGAGTAACATGAGTTTTAAGTGGTGGGAAGCTCATCCTAGGTGCTTCTATTCGATACACAGAGAAATGAAATGGAGTCCCCTGACTATGACATTAGATTTCGAATAAAAGGATTGTGAAAATGGGGAAGAACTAATAAGAGTCTACCCATGAGAAGATACCCTTAAGAGTATACCATTTAGGGTGTTTTGTGTCTTGGTTATCCCAGCGATTATTGTATCATTTTGCTTATAAAATGATGCAGTGCTTAAGATTTTTAATTAAAACTCTCTGCTTCAAATGAGATTATTGTATATCTTAAATTTGGAATTAATGAAACTACTTACCATTTAATGGTTTCAAAATAGAGGAAAAATTGACCACCTTATAATCCCATTGATTTAAACTGGGACTCATGCGGTATTGGGAATCTATCAATTGTTTTTTTTTTCTTAGCAATCAAGCCGCCTAGCTAGCAGAATCCCACGTGACTATGTCCGGAGCAATATCGGATACATCAATATACCCCACAATCCCTTCTCTCTTGCACCAATTTGCCAGACTATGGGCCATTCCATTAGCTTCGCGAGGTGTCCACTCGAAATGCCAGTTAGGATGCAAGCTCCAACATTGCTTAATAAACTGAACATCATCCTCAATAAACCAATCAGGTACGACAGTTGACTCAGTAACTTGATTGATAAGCACTTGGGCATCGCTTTGAATCTTCTTATACGAGTGCAAAGGACTCTGGTGATGTTGGCTATTATAGTCCTAATGGATCGGCCAGGGTGGCGGGCCATAATCTGCCCCACCCCACGCCATGAGGGGATTATTTTGGAACTGCCGCAGCTTAGTCCACGCCGCAGCAGTTCGCTCTCTCAGGGGTGCCCTCCAACGGTACCAACCTGATATTTTGTGTCTTGCAGAAACGAAAATTCAGAATGCAGAAGCAGTGGTCCAGTGTTTGGGTTTTCACCATTTTTGTGTTAATCCTCCAATGGGGCAGAGAGGGGGGGGGGGGGGTTATTGTTGCTGGATGTCTGGGTTTTTCTTTTGATGTTGTAGCGTGTACTAGGTATTTTATTTCTGTTGTTGTAACCTCTGATTCACTCTGTAAGCGCTGGATGCTTACGTTTGTACACGGGCTAACTGATTCAAATGGAAAAGCTCGTTTTTGGTATGATCTGGAACTTCTGGGTTCCTCGGACCTTGGGCATGTATGGGAGATTTTAACGCTTTATTGTTCCAATATGAAAAGCAAGGAGGTAACCCCGTGACTTCCTCCTCTTCGGGCGAATTTCATAATTTCTTGCTAATTACTGGATTGTTGGATGTGGGCTTTGTTGGTAATCCATTCACCTGGAAGAATGGTCGTTTTGGACGTGAGTTCATTCAAGAACGTCTTGACCGGGTTGTGGCAAATGAGGATTGGCGCATTTCCTTCTCGCGAGCTACACTCAAGCACTTGCCCCGGACAGCCTCAGATCATGCAATGTTGCTGTTGGATACAGTGGGGGAACATAATTCGGGTCCCCGACCCTTCAGGTTTTTGCCTGAGATTTCTTCGCTTTATGGTCAAAGAATCACAACCAAACGATAGCTTAGAATTTGCTGAAAAGCAACATGGAAGTGGTGGACCAAAATTATAAACATCCTCGTTACCTTCAAAGGGACATCAAAAACTAATCTTGGGAGCAAATCCTAATACAAGGACCATTACGATCGCTAAAAAATTTGGAAACAGAAAGATAGGGCAAGTCAAAGAGTTAAAAGAACACATCTGAATAAATTTGTCTACTAAACAAAACTCCCAACAAGGGGGAACAGTACAATCTCTCAGATTATTGTTTTAATATCAACGCTAAATAAACACAAGCACCTGTGAAAACTAAGCTGTTCCCACCACAGCACGGTCCACTCATCTATCAACTCAAGAAAAGAGAAAAAAGAAATTATATACAGAATGTTGCCCCAACAATCCAGGAATTTGTCAATCTCCCAAACAAATCCCAAAGAATGATATAGTTTAGCCAGACAAATGGCGAGGATGAATCAGTAATGCAGCAGTTAATAATTGCGCAACTAGAACCTCCCTGAGGAGTCGGGCAAACTGGAAGTTCGACTAAACCTTTACAAGAACAGACATCATAACGTCATGAAGATAATCAGTCACTTTCTCTAACGCAATTCCCAGGTAACAGAAATTTATACTTATCTGCATTCTCCAAAAGATAAGATGGAAGATGAACAGCTGAGAAGGAATGAGGAACAGGTCCCATTTTTCCTATGATATCCTTGAAGGTGTACTCCTCCGGAAGCATATCAAATAAATCAGCCCCCTTGCAGATTACTTTCTGCACTCTCTCATGGTTCAAATAATGAGAGAACTTAACTCTATCATAATGGCTGTAGGCTTTCATCTTAAATATAAACTCACTGATTTGGCGGAAGCAAAAGCTACAATGCCAGCCTGCATCTGCCAAGATGTCATCTGTCTGACGATAATGTGCATACCTTGTCTTACCCGCTCGATACCTGTGGACTGAAGATCTCCAGCTGCTATCATCCACATGGAACTCAAAAGAATAAAGATAGTTCTTCAGCTGAAGATGGAGGACAGAAGGTATGTCATCGCACCACCTCAAGAGATTGATAGTGTGTCTGCTAGGGATCTCGTCAACGTCAGACATTATCAACAAGTCATCGTCATCAATACCTGCTTTTCTGAGAAGCAGGTCCAATGCTACTCGCTGATATGCCTCCTCAATAAATGGGTTTTCTCCTTTCTTAAATCTCCCCCCAATAGACCCATAAGTTAATCGGGGCTCAATAAATTTGAATTCATCTCGATGACTAGAAAAAAACAAAGGCTTAGGCAATCCAGTGAATGTTGAATTTGACTCGAGGAGAACAAATTGTGTCACATAAGGGTACAATTCTCTCCATCGTACTTCAAGGATTTCCTTCTCATTGCTGTACAACACTGCGTCAAAAACACGCCTTGGGAACTCACGGATTCCCCAACCATGAAGTTTGCACTGGTTCTCCATTGACACATTCTCATGATAATAATGCGGAAGTACATGAAAAGGTTTGGGTGGCGATTCCCATAGTGGCCGTAGGAAGTACGAGATTTTCTGCCCATGCAAATAGATGAAAAAGATGCATGAGGGAACGAATGCAAAAAGAAAGATCAAGGTTTTCACATCCAAGCCACGCAGAACACATCGGAGTCTTGACATGCTCAGCACTCGATTTGATTCCTGCCATGTCAAATAAGATCATATTTTAATAACTTGAAAAAAAAGGAAAGAACGATGAAGCAATAAAAGTTTCCACCAATCATCAGATATCATAAACCTAAAATAAGAATACATACACATACAAAAGATACGCAACACATTTACAATAAGCATCACAACGTCACAGAAATGAACTGAAAAAGTGTACAACGTTCTCTCAGGAACAACATTTGGAGATACAAGGTGAAGAGAAATGTTCTTTCTTCCCCCACCCCCCCCAAAACTGACTTCCCTCTCAGTTTTTCAGGAGACAAGTTCTATATAAGCATGACCAGGACAGCTATTAATTCAAAAGGAAAACAGTACAGTATCTAAGACCAATATATCAAAGAATATTATAATTTCACCTAGGTACATCAAAGTACCCCATTTGATAGGCCTAGAAACATGAAAGGGTGAATAACAAAATTTACTCATTTGTTCATCTCATAACTCTTTTTCCCCCCCCCTAAACTGTTCATCTCTTAACTCACGGGAGAAACTTCATTCTAGTTCTAGGAGATTGGAGCGCCCCAACTTCCAATAATTCACACTGTCCCGCCCCTTTCCTTGAAACCTAAGCCAGAAAACTCCAATAGATTGGGGGAGTCAAAAACAGAAACCGAAAGAAGGAAACAGTAGGAAGTTCATATGACTCCAATAGAGCAACAACGCCTCCATAAAATCTGCTTGCCACGGCACAAAAAAACTGTAAGGAAATACTAACGACTAGCTCCACCGCTACAATGTCCGCGAGCATGGCCGAGAAACTACGAATTAGAACCGACATAGGAGAAAGATGAGGAAAATGAAAAAACAATAACTCTTTAATAAAAACGAACTTGAATGGCTCTAAACTAAGGCGTCTCACATACTGCACAAGGTTCCGAGATCCAATGTTTTCACTTTCCTCAGCAAGCCAACCACCCTCAGAAAACAAACCCCAATCGCCTAATTTTTCTTAAAAGAATAAGGGATTCGGGAAACCTTGAACAAGCAGATCAATGGTCTATATTAAACGCGCTAATATAATTCTAGAAAAAAAAAGAGATACGCAGAGAGAGAGAGAAATACCTGCCCACAAACATCGCCGCAGATATCATCGGTTTTCTTGTTACAGTAATGGCCTCCAGTCTCACCCATCATCCACCACATTTTTGCTCTTGTCTCTATCACAGAGAACCCTGCCGTGCAATTTCTTCAGCGATCAATAAATCGGGTCGAACTTCACCAGAATTTACCAAAATGCCCGTCCAACACTACTCCGCGACGGGCCCAAAGTTGTGGCAAAAAGAAGAAAAATCTCAGATTCAGTCTGCCGGAAAATCTCTTGGCCCTCCAGAGAAATTTCCCAAAACAATAGAAATCAGAGAGGAAAAGAAGAATAGAATAATAACAATGTAAACTAATAATAACTAAGAAAATGCTTTGGCCTCTCTGGACAGAGGTTAATGGGTGGCAGTTGTAAAGACTACTAGAAAGGGAGCCGTTTGCCTTGAGTTCTGCCCCCCGACAGTTTCACAACTCCTTTAATTATATACCCTCGATTCTTCACAGGTTCAAATCATTCGAGAAAATTGGTTCGCGAAAATAACCATGGTTTTGGCATGTTCACCGTCTGAGACCAAGGGTGTTACTGTCATTTAATTAGGACATGGGTACGGGGTCTGGCTGGGTCCCTACGCGGCAATTGACCAGCTCAGACTACCGGTTCGTCGTGTTTATTCTCTGTGCGTATACTTATAAACGCAGGCAATATTGCTAAGTCTTCCAATAAAATTTTAATTCTTAAGTTCTGAAATAAAAGTTGGTCATCCTTTTTTAATGTGTTTTTGACGTCTTTCTTTTCTCTGTCAAAGGTCGGGCTATTAGCTATAAAGTCGATGCAAGTTTCGTCGTATATATTCTTAGACACGTGGTGGCCGTGTGCCTACTGAGTCCCAAGCACGAAAGCTTCCGCTTGTCACCACAGCTGGATATTGTATTATTTCTTAGATAATATTATTAACATTTTCAATTTTAATTGATATTTTCTGCACTAATGATGCCATAGAACCCGAAATTTCGTACCCGGCCCGGATTGTGTGTTTTTTTTTTTTCAATTCCATCTGTTTTCGGATTTTTTTTATTAAAAAAAAATAGTTTCGGTGGGTAATGGGTATACCGAAAAGGTGTATCCCTTTGTGGATTTGTAAAGAAGCCTTTGCACACTAGATGAATTTTACTATTTTCGTGTCGACCACTATGGAAATATCTTAGTGGGGCCCTAGGAGTTCCACTCGAGCAGTTAATGACTTCTTCTGAGGGCGAAATGGGCGCCTCCCCCTTGAGAAGGCCTATAGAGATAACCCAATCATACAAGACCCGCACATGATGCATGGACTGGGTTTCTAATCAAGCAGCCCAAAAGAGTAGCCAAATATTCATTTAATTAAGTTCGATTTATTATATTTTTTTGGTCCAAAAATTGACTGTTAAATGTGGAAAATTCTAATCTCTCTGCCGTAGCTAGTAACGGTTGTCTGGACTGATTCGTCATGGAAGAGGTCCATCGACGAACCACAAAAACCAAATGGGTACAATTTTTGCTTTTGGATATATTAGAAGCTTAAACCCAAGTGGACGGGTGATTAATGCTTCTTATCATATTGCACAGAAGACTGAGCAAATCCTGTTTGACCGTCACTCCCTAATCTTTAATTACTGTAGGGACTCTCCAACAGCCTACTTCCTTCCCCCTCATTTCCTCTTAAGTTCGCATCTCTTTCGTTACGTTACTCTTCTAACTAGCTATATATGCGGCCTATTTTTTATGCTAGATGTGAGCAAAGCTGACATATGAAATTAGGACCAATTCGGAAAATATGGGTGCAGCCATTGGCTCAGTCAAAGTAACATGGACTGCGATCTTCTTCGATTTATTGCTGCGGAGTTAATCGATATCGATATCCGCTTAAACTGATACAGATATCCGATTATAAAAATAAAAAATAGTAATAATTGGTCTGGAGTTTAATTGTAGTTGTGCGGTAGGTACAGGCCAAGAATATGTGTTATATTTTAGAACAGCCTCGAGTTTCCTACAGGTTTCCAGCATTCCATAACCCCTGACAATTGACAAATAATAATAATAAGATTGCATAAAGTCAGGTCCTACAGGTTTCCTACTGGTATGCTTCAGAGCAGAAAGTCTTTAAGCGTTCAAAATTACGATTCGAAATTTCTGATGAACTACTTCGTAAACGTTGACTTGATTAGTGGAGAAAAAAGACGTACGCAATACTACTCGAGAGTCGAGTAAACAAAGTGCAATAGACCAAGAAAAAACAAGGTGCAATTATGCAATAGCAGCGAAAGGAAGACAGTACTGCTACTCACGAAGGAATTGGCTCCCGGGTGGGACCCACACTCCTCCCGCTCTCCACCGTCGGATGTCCGACTGAGACGGTCGGAGGGGAGCGAGTTCGGATGGAATCCGAACGAAGCAGCTTTTTGGGATTTCCATATATAGTTTTTCTCCCTTTTGATTATTGTTGGCCGGGAGCTGAATTTCGAACAAGTATTTTCGATTCCTAATCCGTTTCAAAAGTGATGACAAATAGCATTCACCACACCAGAACAGTACTGGCTAGCTACTAATATATAGAACAACCCAACAGCAGTTCTTTCTACGAGTTTACAGCCCACTGATCTTGACGCATGTTAACATCAGTTCCACACATTTGGTGGTACCAAAAGTCTATTAGAGAATCACCTTTTGCTCTGGGAATTTTCAATAATGCACGTCAAGGTCGTTCCTCGTGCATGGGGTGGGAAAAGTATGGAACAATGGAGGTATCCCATGACAGAACAAAAAAGATCCTACCGTATAATTGCTCGACTTTCCAAGGACATCTCACGCGCTTTACATTTAATCATTTCTTTTGTTTTTGTGTTCTTTGCATTTTAATTTCTCTCCGGAGGGAGGAACACTTGAGATGCCCAAATTAAAAAAAAAATGGCTTCGTTATTGAGATGCAAAGGCCAAAGGGCTTAGTGGAAAGTGCATTTTCCTCATATACCAGCCTATTATATATGGTTGCTAAAGGAATAAAGAGACCTTTTTGTGGATAGCGTGAGACAATCCAATCTGCAATCTCTTACAGGTTAGACAATCAGTTAATTTCCAGATCTTAATCCCTTTTGCAAGTCACATATAGTTCGTTATACCCCTCCCCATTAAGTACCTAGCTAACATCTTTGTGTACCTCATAGGCCATAGCAAATCAAAAGTTAGAAAAAAGAAATAATAAAGGAAAAGGAATTTGGTGGAAAGATGGTGCGGTAATGACGAGAATCAAATACATTTATAAAAGAAGATCCACAGTGCCTTAGAGGAGAAGAAAAGAGGTATGGAAACTTAGGGCTGTGTTCGGTCACTTCGGTGTACTTCTAGAGGCTTACTGTGATTTCTTCTTCTTCTTCCTTGTTACATCTTTCCATTTTTCCTTTGGTGCGAAATAAACTTATCTCAAACTTCAGGACACATTATTTCTGGGCCTTTGAGGTAAATCGTACACGCAAAGATTAAAATAGCAAAAATCAGATTTCAAATGGGAGTGAGTTCCTTTTGTTTTGGTCGCCTTGGCAATGGATTGAGTTTGAGTTTGGTTCGTTTGTCTTTTGGCGACATGGTCACATGAGCTAACATAGCGAGTGGCGCCATCGGAGGAAGATTGTAATAGATTGGGACATTATCTTAGACCTCAAATTTGATTAGCAGGACAAAGTCATGGTGCCCTACAGAAACCACCAACCCGCTTTTATGAGAGCCCCCAAAGAATATGTCCGGTTTAGCTGCAAAGGCCGTGAGGTTTGGTGGAAAGGGCATTTTGCCACTAGCTAGCTGTATAAGAAAACAGGCCATATAAGATGTGCCGCGAAAGCAACAAACCAGAGGATGCTTCTAAAATAGGCTTCTTCTTCTTCTTCTTGTATATATACTAATACCAGCATATATATAAGATCGTTGCTAATTCAAGGAAGAAAGAGACCTTTTGTATGGGTTGCATAAAAGAATTGCTCGTGCACTATTTTATTGGCTAGACAACATTGCCAGCTGATCGTAATCCTTCTCGTACTCTGGCTTAGAAAAAAGAAACTTTTAACATATATAATCTTCGTCCTGGAGCATCTCCAAGAACTAACAACTAATGTTCTGTCACCTCTACGTGCATGATACCCTTGTTTGTACCTCGTAATTAACCAAAAATTGGACCCACAAGTATAAAATTAGGGGGTTAGAGGATATAAAGCTGTAATCTGCTCACAACTTGAGTTTGAGAGATATTTTTTAAGTTTTTTTATGGGCCTTGGTATGATCCAAAAGTATCATGGAGCAAGTTTCTCGATTGTCTATTGGCAAAATGGTCACACAAATCACAGGGGCGATAGTTTAATGGTTAGAAGGACACACTTTCACTCTCGAATGAACCGTATCTAATGAGAATCTACCGCTTGCTAGAAAATTCTTCACTTAAAATGATACTTGAACTGTAGAGCCGATTAAAGTGTCTGAGACTAATTGTTGCATTTTCAGCTCGATCATTCTGTTTTCTAGTTGAGCTAGGTCTATCTGAGTTTGGTGTACAAAGTTTAGAAACAACAGATTTTGTGGGTTATAAAAAAAATGGTCATACGACTCCGACACGTGCCATGCGAATAAGAGTGTAACAGGTTATATGAGACCAATAATTAATTAGGAGTATGATGAGGTCACTATATACTGTATACATAGCCAAGCAGCCATTAATCGTGATCAGTCCAGCTAACTCGAAATTTTGATTTGCTTTGTCCCCCGCAATGCTCGCATTAGTGTTTAGAAAATGAAGAAAAGTAAGCCATTTAGATATCTGAAATGGATATTCTTATTTAACCATATTACTATATGGGCTTTCCCTTGCTTGCTCCTACCCTATTACTGGTTCACATAAAAACGACAGAACTGAAATTAGTTGGGCCATGAAAGGCCCGATGGGCCTAAAGAAATATTTACCTTGTAATTTCAAGGTTTACCTACAAATCCACGGTAAACTCATAAGATCACTTGTATATCTCTTTAGGTCCTTAATAGTTGGATCCCAACGAGACTGGATGTAAACGTAGACCAAATTCACCCAGGTTTTGATCCTTGATGAAGGCCCAAGAGAGGGTATCCACATTGGGAGTTTAAAGCCCAGTAATTAATTTCAGACGATTGCTGGTTTTCGGGACTCATGTGAGACAACCTTAGACAAACACTTGCAAGACCGCACGTGTGACATTAACGAAAGCCTCTTTAAGGTGGAATGGTCGTGTCAATGCTCTCTCAACAACTGGCAATCTGGCTCTTACCGGGGACTCTCTCTCAAAACAAAGCAAGATATAATGAAAAGAAGTTGGGGAAGTCGCTGTGCTGTGTGCAGACAGTGAGAGGCCCGAGCCACGTACGTCCAATCTTATGGAACTGTAACTTAGTTGGGTCTTGTCCATATATATTCAACCACAAACCATGCTTGATCCACGTTAATGCGCACGGTAGCTCTGTCACCCACTTTGCTGCATGTGCATCAACAGCTTGCCTTTCCACTGTCATATGGAGCCGTGATCTGATCGATCTGGTCCAAAATATAAACCCCTCTTCTTCTTCTTCTTGTTGATTGACAATACATTCTGATGGGGGCTGGTTATGTCTCTTATGTCGCCAACTTTTTTCGAGCAATTGACAGCTTCGGTCTACTTTCATATGGAGCCCAATTCTGCTCGGTACTGTCGCGTGCAATTCATATGGTTGTTGGTTTTGTCGCTGTCCAAATGCTAGTTTCATTTAGGCCAATTTCTTTTCTCCCAAACAAATAAGACAAAAGTTTATGATTTTGCTTGTGACTAGCATAACGTCTTCCTTTTTGTGTAAGGGTCTTTGATGTTTTTTCAATTTGTAGCTTTATGTTAAAATATTGCCTTTAGAATGTGAAACATGACCAAATTTTTGTTGAATACTTGATTGTAAGAGCTAGGTATATATTAACATGGAGTACAAATTAAAAATCTTTTGTGATAATTAAGGATGTTTATTAAGTTTGGATAATTTGCGTAATTGTCATTAAGTTGAATAAAACAAAATGTACAACTTATATAGAGCTAAGTAGCTCGTACACTCTGTTACAACAAAAAAGTAAAAAATAACAAATTATTTTACTTTTACTGCTGTAAAACTAACACGAAGACTAACAAACTCAAGTCTGTGTTATAGCAGCAACATCTACAATTTCCTTCAGCTCATTCCTCTGTTCTTCACACTCCTCCTCAAGATGAACATCATAGATGTTTAAGATACCCATCTTGCCAATTAAAGAGCTGAACTCATGATAATATCCTAATGCCTTTGTAAACACATCAGCAAGTTGCATTGAGTCTTCACGTGTAAAGTCTTGATGACACCAGATTGTAACTTCTCTCTCACAATATGACAATCTATTTCTATATGCTTTGTTCTTTCATGAAAAACAGGATTTGAAGCTATATGTAATGCTGCTTGGTTATCACAAAACAACAAGGCGAGTTTATTATGTAATTCATTCAAATCCTTGAGCAATCCAATCAACCATATAATCTCGCATACAGCTGAAGCCATGGGCTATACTCAACTTCAACTGATGATCTATAGATTGTTGATTGCTTCTTTGATCTCCATGAAACCATTGAGTCAGCAAGAAAAAACACAAAAACTAGTAACTGACTTCCTGCTATCCACACATCTTGTCCAATATGAATCTGAAAAGGCTTTCAGATGAATTTCAAATGTAGCTAACAATAAAATGTCTTGTCCTGCTGTGCCTTTTATGTATTGTAGCACTCGAGTAACAGCCTTGAAATGTGTATCTCTCAGTTGATTCATAAACTGACTTAACAACTGGACTGCATAAGCAATATTAGGTCTGTTTATGCTTAAGTATAACATCATGCCTATCAACCTCATATACACCGAAGGATCTTCCATCAAAATATCATCCAAAGCACTCAGTTTAATATTTTGTTCCATTGAAAATTTAGAGATCTTACTACCCAACATACTAGTGTCCTCCAAAATCTCTATTGCATAGTTGCGTTGAGACAAAGTAATACTAGCACTAGATCTTGCAATCTCTATTCCTAAAAAATATTTGCGTGCACCCAAATCTTTCAACTTGAACTTGCTGTCCAAAAACACTTTTAAAGCATCAACAACTGTAGGTCATTGGAAGCAATTAGTATATCATCCACATACACGAGCAGAACAATAAAAGACTGCCCAGTCAACCGAGTAAACAAATAATAATCCGAGATTGATTGCACAAACTCATGAGCTACCAAAGTGGTAGAAAACTTGCTAAGCCACTGTCTTGAAGCTTGCTTGAGCTCATATAAGGATTTAAGTAGCTTGCAAACACGCTGATCCTCCCCCTGTTTAGCAAAACCCGGAGGCAAACTAATATAAACCTCCTCGTGTAAATCTCCATGGAGAAACACATTATTGACTTCTAGCTGAGAAAGATACCAATTATGAATGACAGCCAAGGCAAGAAAAATGCGGACAATAACCAGAAAGAAAAACAAGACAACAATGCAAATCAGTTGTCAACTTACTGGCAGAGATCAAATTGAAACGAAAACTTGAAACACAGAGGAAATTTTTAAGAACAAGAGTAGGTGATAAGGAAACGATTCCAATAAAAGAAACCGAGGCTGATTTACAATCGGGAAGCTTCACTATAGAATGACAAGGAGTTATATCCGAAGTGAATAGGCTGACAGACTTGACCATATGGTCAGATGCACTGGTATCTATAATCCAAATAACATGTTGATTTGGAAGAAAAGATGACAAGGTTGTGAAAGGAGTAGAGTGTGACTGAGTACCTGCAATAGTGTGAAATTGCACCTGATTAACAGATGCGGTAACAGGTATAGCAGAACCTTAAGATGTAACTGGCGGTGCATTGATCAAAGAGAGAAGCTGTTGGCATTGTTCATGAGTAAAAGGCAATGTAGCATGATTGGAAACATGAAGAATTGGCTCAAGAAGAGAATCTGCATTATTGAATTCCGTTAGAATCAGATCCAAAAATATTAGCAGCACGTCCTGGTGGTCTAACATTAGCTTTAGTGAGATAGCCAAGAGGATAACCAATTAATTTGTAACACTTGTCTACTGTGTGGCCAAGATTACCAAAGTGACTACACTGAGCACCATGGTGTCTAGGAGGACCAGTAGATTGCTTGCTAAGTAAAGCAATGGAATCCACAACTTATGAATGATGAGAAGTGATTCCTCTTTGACGTTCTTCTTGGAGAATCAAGGAAAAGACCTTGTTTATAAGCGGTAGAGGAATGGATAGTAATATTTGTGCATAGACTTGTGCAAAAGAATCATTTAATCCCATCAGAAAATACATAACATATTGTGTCTGTTGTGTTTCAGTAACATGTTTCAATGCACCACAACGACATCCACATGAACATTTATGAATAGGAGTATAGCTGTGCAGTTCATCCCAAAGACCTTTCAAAACAGTAAAATATGCACTCACTGAATCTGAGCCTTGAGTAATAGAAGCGACTTCCTTCTGTAATTGAAAAATTCGTGGTCCATTTGCTTGAGAAAACCTATCACGAAGGTCTGCCCATACATCTTTATCATCATTGATGTAAAGCACACTCGCAGCAATCTGTTTGGCTACAACATTGATAATCCATGAGAAAATCATAGTGTTGCAGCGACACCATGCACCAAACAGAGGATCATAAGATGAAGGCCGAGAAATAGATCAATCAATAAAAGCAACTTTGTTCTTAGCTTCAAGCGCAAGCAGCATAGATCGGCTCCAGGTATGGTAGTTCTCACCAGAAACCAAGAGCACCTGTGAGACGAGATTAGATCCAGGAGTTTCACCATTATGAAGAAAATACGAATTCGAAGGATGATCATCCTTTGAGATAACACTGTGATTCGAAGCAACATGATTATTGGTAGGAACGCAAGTTTCGGAAGTTGACATTGCAACATATCGTTGTAATGGAAAAATATGAGAAGTGTTTGGTTAAGAGGAAAAAGACTAAGAGTGCTCAGATACCATATTAAATTTGGATAATTTGCGTAATTGTGATTGAGTTGAATAAAACAAACTGTATAGCTTAGGTAAAGCTAAGTAACTCTTACATTCTGTTACAACAGAAAAATAAAAAATAAAAAATTATTTTACTTTTACAGCCGTACAACTATCCCAAAGACTAACAAACTCGAGTATGTGTTATAGCAGCAACATCTGCAACTTCCATCATCTCATTCCTCTGTCATTCGCATCGTTGGTAGTTTAAAGTAGATATGTCTATTGCCTATGATGTGGTAGCTATAATTAACTGGTGCAGTTGAATATTAATTTTTTTTTCTTTCTGGTGGGACATAAGTTGTCTATGTGAATTGCACGAGAAGGAAAGTTTTACTTGTCTATGTGGATTGCACGACGGAAACGAAAACTTTCCACCCTAATTAATATAGGCGTAAGATTCTTTCATCTTTCACTTCCTATATATCCCGCTAGCTCGCAGGGAACATGTAGCGGTAGAAATTCAATATAATAGGCACCGATCAAGACTCGCTCAAGAAGTGCCGGTCGCAATCCTATTTCATAGGGCTTTGGGATATGAGTAGAACATGTACATGGTTATATTTTTTTTTGCATTTTCTTAAATCTATATGCCTTCTTCACTAGAGGTTAAAGCCAATAACCCCCCATTAGGTAAAAGATCACGATGCTGCAGAATTAATTATACTCCAAGGGACAACCAGTACCATGTCAGCTAGAGATACTCTTTATAATGAAGGAATATTATAATCTAAATATCTATACTTTTTTGTTTCTCGCAAATATGGAATACTTAACAAAAGAGTGGAGCAGCACTTATTACAAGCACCTGTCCGTACGTACCATGGGTCCAATAGGCTTCTTATCAAGGTATCATATCTTGAGAGTGGGTGACCTAATTAGTCTAGCTGCTTGTGCAATTTCAGCCACAACCACGGCTTCAATGAGGAAACCAGATAACTTGTTGATCAAAAGGCTAACCTTAAAACGAAAGTACGGTTACTTATTCCATCAAGTGCCTTAGGCTATGTTTGAGTATTAAAATTTTATCATCATTACAAAATAATCTCTTTCCTCATTTTTTTTTATCAATTTCTATACACTTTTTCGCTTTCTCACCTCCCATAAATTTTTTCTACTCTCCTTTTTTATCAACTTCAACACCTAAAATTTTAACCACCCTAAAATTTTGTTTCTCAAACACAACCTTAGACCGATAATCGATTAATTAGCCTGTTTTTTTTTTGCCTTTTCCTTATATAGCACTGTTAATTAATTAACCAGACGATCCAACTAGAATTTGGAATTTCAATTGTTCTTTGACAGAGAGGCGAACTTGTTCATTGTATATAGTGGAGGGCACCTACTTTATCCAGTGCGGGAACTTTAGAATCACCTGATCATGATCATGATTTGATAATTCAGGGTACAGCTGGTCTTTTAGGGCTCGACATTTTTTGAAACGGGGGAAGTTGTAATTTTGGGATGATTGCAATTTTATCAGAATTGACAAATGGTTGGACAAATCGGGTCTGGGCCGGTCACCTTTATTTGGGTTTGGTTGAAAAGCATATTATAGGCTGCGTTTGCACTAAATATTTTACTAACTCCCAATAAAATACTACAATATAATATCTCTTTCTCCCATAAAAAATATAAAAAATTATCTCTCTCTTCGTTTTTTCACTAAACCAAATACCAAAAATTTTACAACACAAACATAACCTATATGTACCTAACCCACTTAGCAATTGGATAGGGACCACAGGGTACTTTAGGTTGCCCTAGCTATATGCTTAGAGTAGGATTAAGGAGTTGACATTTTTTGTCGTTTAACTTTTGATGAAACAATGGTTCAGGATACTTCAAGTAGATTGATCAATTCTCTTTCGGGTTCAACTTTCTTTACCCATTTAATCATTTTGGGAAGATCAAAATTGGTGCCAGCTATTTCGTTGCTTGCATTCAATTAATTTTGGAACAAGTGAATTTTTTTTATCATCTCTAGATCTATCCGTGGATGTTCCTTACGGCTTGGAAGAAATCACGTTAAATTTTGATTTTATCTGTTTGTATTTATTTAATTTTTGTGATTTTTTGTGATTGTGTAATGATCAATTGCACATCAAGTTGATCTTTAGATGTAAGTGGATATGATATGTTAAAATTTCAGGTCTAATATAAACTCTTGTTGGAAACATTAATATTTTGTTTTACATGGTGGAAGTTGTCACAGATTCTATTAATCTTCCAATGGAGTTTTCCTTGTACTTCTCTTGTTGAACAAAATTATAGATTAAAGATATCATAATTTTGATTTTTTTTTTATGGCGAGGGTATCCGGAATTCCACTCTCACTAATTCCATGGGATTGAGCAATCCCCTTTCCCATCTCATGCCACACAAATTACTCAATAATTATCAAGATGCAGACTTCAGAGATGTCACCAAAGAATTTGTAGTACTTGGTAATTTCGAATGAGCAAATCTTCAAATCCTAAGCCTAGACCACCTAGGCCAATCCCATAACATTAATTTGAAAGTTACATATTGTAGGGATAGACGATATATAGTCTTTATCACAACCCCTTAACTCAGGCTTTATCCAAGATGATCATCCCATATCCAAAGTGAAAGGAGCCTCACTGTGTGGTACTGTGCTGTTCAAAGAAGATAGGAGAAAAAGGTTCTCTTTAATTTGTACGTACGCAATTGATCTTTTGTCCTGAGGGGTGAGACTCTCCGTCAATGGCTATATTGAATTTTGGATGCAAATGTTTCTCATGACCATTGACTAGCTTTTGTATTTTCTTTTAATAGCGATCAACTTTTTATTGATCGCTTCAGACCCCGGAGGAAATTCATCATGAGGGCGCAGTGGCCTATTTTAAGGATTTCTTGGGTCAATCTCATAGTGGTGATTTGACCGATCTTTCTTCTATAATTGATAAAGTCATTTCAGAGGAAGAGAATGTTTAATTATGTGCTATTCCTTCGGAAGAAGAGGTGAAAGATGCTTTATTTAGTATTCCTATAGAGAGTGGTCCAGGTTCGGATTTTTTCTGTGCTTGTTGGGTATTGTGAAGTATGACGTCGTGGAGGCGATTCAAGATTTTTTGAAGGGAGAGGCTTTCCTAAGATACTACACAGCCTTTTATATTGTTCTAATTCCTAAGGTTGATCAACCTACTGGTTTTGACAAATTTCGTCCTATCAGCTTGTGCTCGGTAATTTATAAAGTTATATCTAAAATTATCGTCACCTGCATGACCTCCCTTCTTGCTAAGATTATGTCTCCCGAACAAGGTGCGTTTATCCCTGGCAGTAGGGGTGGGCAAACCAGGTTAGGATTTCGAAAATTTTAACCCGAACTCGAAAATTCGGTTTTCCTCATATATAAACCCGAATCCGCATAAACTCGAAAATATCGGGTTGGAAACGGGTCGGTCCGGTTCAGATCGTCGGGTTATAGGTCGGGTTTGTTACTATACTCGAACTCGAAAATCAATTTTTCTTTACATACAAGCCCGAACCCGCCTAAACCCGCCCCGATCGGGTTAGAAACGGGTCGAGCCGGTTCGGGTCGTCGGGTCACGTGTTTTTTGCCCACCCCTACTTGGCAGGTCTATATTTGATAACATCAGCTTGACTCAGGAAATGGTGCAGTCTTTGAATAAAAAGATCAGTGGGGGCAATGTTATTATTAAAATTGACATGGTTAAGGCGTATGACAGAGTTAGTTGGAATTTTTTGCTTCATGTGTAGGCCTCCTTTGGGTGCTCTCCCAAGGTGTGCGGTCTTATTAGAGAATGTGTTTCAACCCCTTGGTACTCTATTATGTTGAATGGTTTTATGCGTGATTTCTTTTAAAGGAACTAGAGGTCTTAGGCAAGGAGACCCTCTTTCGCCATACTTGTTTATTATTATAGAGGAAATGCTCTCTAGGCTTTTGAAGCATCAGTTTTCTTGTGGTAATATTGGAGCTTTTTCGCATCCTCAAAGTTCTCCTTTAGTGTCTCATCTCCACTATGCAGATGACGTGGTTATTTTTTTTCTAATGGTGTCAAGTCCTCTATTCGGAACTTGATGAGTGTTTTAAAAACATATGAGAAGTGATATGGACAATTGGTTAGCAAAAAAAAATTGTCATTCCTTTCTCCAAAAAAAATTCCTCTTGATAGAAAACGTGGAATTTTGCGTGAAACCGGCGTTGTTGAAAGTAAATTCCCTATGAAATATCTTGAAGTGCTCATTATTTCTGGAAGACTATCTGCGAGGCATTTGAAAGTTTTGGTGAATCGGGTTGAGATAAAATTTGTGGATGGAAGATGAAATTTTTATCGAATGACGGTAGATTGATTCAGTTGCGTCACGTTCTCTCTAGCATGCCAATTCATCTTCTCTCGATCATTCAGGTACCTAAATCTATTTTACTTTTATTGAATTGTTTATTTAGTACTTTTATGAGGAGAAATTGATGGTAAACCAAAAAAGAAATGGTTTTCTTGGAACAAAATTTGTAAGCCTGTGACTGAAGATGGTGTTGGCCTTTGAGATTTCAAAGATGTGCAAATGTCTTTACATATGAAGTTTGCTTGGAAATTATTACATGATAACTCTTTGTGGTCCAATTTTTTTCTGGCCAAGTATGTGGGAGATAAGCATTTATCGTTATTGGCGCATAACAAAGGTTCCAGGTTATGGCGTTCGGTTATGAATTGTGTTCCACTGGTGTTAGATAATTCTAAATGGAGGGTTCGACAGAGTAATATATATTTTTGGTACGACTCATGGGATTTCAATGGTCCAATTTGTAATCAATTTCCTGTTACTGAACTTCCCAAGCTTAAAATTATTGATTAATATAAAATGGGTGGGATGTTTCACTGTTAGAAAGACTAGTGGGCATTGATAAGGTGGATGCTTTGTTAGAAGTGTTAGGGAGACAAAAAGAAAGCGAGTATGTGCTTGTTTGGATGAAAAATGATGACGATGCTTCCTCTACCACTAGTGCTTGAGATTGTATTAGAGTTCGTGCTCCTGAAGTCCAATGGTCCTCTTGGATATGACATAAGTCGTTACCTAATAAAATGTTTGTTCTTATGTGGAAAGCTGTTAATAATTGTTTGAGTGTGGATGATCGCCTTAGGAGGGTTGGTGTAGTGATGGTTTCGAAGTGTGACTGTTGTTCGCGAGGGGATTATGAAGACTTGAATCATGTGTTGTGTACTGGTGAGGTAGCTTCGACTGTTTGGAGGTTATGCTCTAATTCCTTGGAAGTACTTTGTCCTACAGGGAGGAGTTGGAGGGAGACCATTGAATTATGGTTTCGTTGTGCGTCGAGGAACTCTCAAAAAGGTATTCTTCTTGGATTGTTACCTTCCATTGTTACTTGGAGGCTTTGGATTAGGAGGTGCAGAGCGCGGATGGAAGGCATATTTGATTCGACCGAAACGGTGAGACATTCAGTTCGGTATGACTTATGGTTGCAAGTAATGATCTTTCTAAGGTAACTAGGATAACTCCATATGATGTTGTTATTCTTCAGTCTTTGAATATTCCTTAGGTTTCGATTAAGCAAAAAACTATTCGCGTGGTTAGTTGGAATAAACCGCAGGTGGGTCGGTGTAAGTTGAACGTACGTAGATGGAAGTTGTATAGGGAAACCAGGTCCTTCTGGTGCAGGGGGAGTGATTTGTGATGCGAGAGTTGATTTGTTAATTGCCTTCTCTGTCAACTTTGGGCATGACACAAACAATGCTACTAAGTTGCGAGGTGTTTTACAGGGGTTGAAAATGTGTTTTCAGCTTGGTATTGATGTGGTCGAACTGACTCTCAGATAGTTGTTAATTGGCTTAGTCAAAAGATATGTGGTGTCTAGTACTTGGAGGATTATTGAGATGAGCTTACCTCTGTTCTTATGAACTTTGATTATTGTGTGAGTCACGTTTTTAAATAGGGGAATGCTCATGCTAACTATTTATCTAACCTTGGCGCTCAGGGAATTTCAAGATCTTGGAATCACATGGCGGATGTCCCACTGAGATTACATGGTTTACTTCGAACTGATAAACTCAGTTTGCCATATTTGAGAATTTCCTAGGTTTCTCTTTTGGTTGTTGTTTTGTCGATTTTTATTGTTGAGTTTTTGGTTTGGTATTTGTGGATTTTAGCTTGGATTTTAGTGTTTCATTGTAGCCGGTCAAGTTTGTTTGTTACCACTGTATTCCTCCGCCACACGTGAAGAATTTTTAATAAATTTCGGACGTGCCGCCATCCTTTTTTTTTAAAAAATTATTTTTTTCTTCTATATTTGTTAGAGATCCAATTTTTTTCTAATTTTTACCTATAAATCAACATCAGAGCTCCTGCCATCAAAACATCACATACAGGGGTTTTGCTTTTTGTGACTAGGTTTCTCTATTAATTAATATCATATAATTAGTTTTATTCTTAAACCAAAATCTCTTATACGAAAACCCAAATTTCATATAAGGTGGGAAAAGGTGCATTTGGAGATTTTCTGCAAACTTCAATACCTCCCTTTTTTGGGATTGCCAAATTGCCAACAAAGCAGATGATAAAATCTTTTAGTCCAAAAGCACCGCGGGGAGATTTGAATGACACCTATGCTCCGCCTCATCATCAAGATCGAGTTTATCTCAACCGACCACAGGGTAGACAAAGGGAGTTGCTTTTTGTTCGGATTATAATCATCTCCCTGGTCACCTTTAATTTGATAAAGTTGATACGAATTGACTCCGTGAATAAGAAAGGGAGTGAGTCACGAGTATCCCCTCACTAACCAGCTTGTTCCCAATCGTCTGCTTTCACTTTTATATATGTTGCGGGTAATTCTACAGCGATCACTACTCAAAAGGGGTGCACTAACGAAAGGTAGGGTTTTGGGAATATTTAGGCCTTGGAATAGAGAGCATGTTCACCACAGGCGGTTGGTCTGTTTCAGCAGAAAATCTATTTTCCGAAATTGCTCTGAGATACGCAATAATAATATGCCTTCACTCGTATACATGCAGCAAAGGATCCATCCACTGAAACTCATGCCAACGTGAGCAGCTAGCTGATAGTGGAAACAAGCATATTATTTTTTTTAGGATCGAAATAATTCGTAGTGGGAACAAACACTCCAAGCCAAATGAACTTTTCTTTTTGTTCTTGTGTTGCGGAATTCCTGCCATTGCTGCATGCAAGAACTTTCCGCAGGCCAAACAAAAAGGCGTGAATTTCAAACCCACCAAATAGTAAAAAGCATATATGATGCATATTTCTCATGTCAAATTAAGACCTTATGAAAAGATGGGGCACATTATCATTGGATTAGTATGTAATCATACTTATGAACATCCCCATGTCAACTTTATTTTTCTTTTTCTTTTTTTCCCCCACAGTCAATGATAAGCTAAAGCTGAAACCTAATTGTCGTGTCACATTCATAGTGCCTATCCATGCGCTGCACGCGAATCTTTGACAAAGGAAGATGATGGTGGGTAACTTAGGGAACCGAGTTATCTGACCAAATCAGAAAAGCTATACATATTCCATCCTTTACCAACTACAGCTGTGATTTTCAAGCTTTTAATTTCCAGATTTTGACTAATTGTCCCCGCAACCTTCACCTTTAGGTGTCCGCAAACTACCCAATATTGAAAATCAGAGAGCGTAAAGATGGGGGGGAATATTTGCGTGCCTATCAAACAGAAGCTGTAATTATAAATGCCATCATTAATTTTATACAGGAAAAGGGTTACAATGAGAAAACTTTTCTATAAGATCACCTTCACTATCCATTTTTTTTCCAATTAGTCTTTCTTGGTGGAAGTGATCACAATGGCTTTATGATTATTTCAAATTTGGGCACGCACTAATCACTATATATAGCTCGGAAAATGGTTACATGATTTTTTGCCAAACAGAACTGCAGAATGAATTCGTAGATATGTTTATTGGTGGCCTAGGGAGTGGAAACAAGAAATATATATAGATAAAAAAAATTCTCTGTAAATACAAGGAAAATGGGCCCACACAAGAAGAAAGATTTGGGAATCATGTATTAATTAACACCCAAAAAGAAAGAAATAAAATTTGTAAGACTACTTTGCTAAATCCATTTCTTTGATATATATATATTCTTGACATTCACGGCCTGCACATATTGCCCCGTCATCGATCGACACAACCAGTATCCATGGTCGTAGACTCTGGATCAAGTACTAATGACTGAATATATATTTCCCACGTGTGTGGCCGGTTGGTTTTCAAGAAGTGAGAAAGACAATTAGGTCTACCCACGAGGTCTGTGAATAGTGTTAGGAATATGTTTACTTGGCATTACTTCGTATGTAAGCTTGTTGAAACTCCTGAGATGTTAGGTTTGTAAGGCTTCTGGGAAGAGCTGAAATCTGCAGTACAAAGAACTGAAGATTACTTCAGAAAAGTCAAGTCAGTTTGAAGTCAGATGCAAGTCAGACAGAAATGTGAATAAAAGAACGGCGAAACAGAAATTGATTAGTTCGTTTTTAATTAAATTAAAGACACCCAGAAAGACCAAAATGCCCAGAACCTTTTACGTAGAATTGAGAGTTACCCATAGCTTAAAACCTTCTAAAAATCCATCACAATAGGATCGTTAAGAAAATCGAGAAATATCGTGCCTTCAACGAAACACTTCCTTTGTGCATATTTCTGCCCCCTTAGGTTTACTGAGCCTTTGATGAACTGAGAATGAAGCCTTAAAGAAAAACCCCTCTCTTTAGGATTCTTAGTTCGAAAGATTGATCACCGTATTTGGTTTCCACACAGAGAATTTCAAGACTTCAGAGGTTGCTGAGATCTTGAAGATTTGAGTGTCAGGCTCGTGTGTTTGAGGCTGGTGTGAGTTCGCAAGAGAAATCGGCAAAGGTATGAATAGCTAGGTAAGTGGTGTTAGTTTTTCAAATGGACGAGAGGTTCTCTGTCCCTGCGTTGGTGCAGATTCGAATGGTGTAGTTCGGGTAAGAATGCAAGTGTGTTAGACTAGGATATTGGGTATTCTGTAGTCTATGGATCACCTTGTAATTCGAGTTTGAAAAGCTAGTGAAATCGTTACCTGGCTTACGGGCCCGGAGAGTTTTTCTCTTTTGGAATTTGTTTTCAAGAGAGTTTCTCTTTGTAACCAAAAGACTTGTGTCGTTCTATTGTGATTGATCTTTTATTTACTGTTCTTGATTTAAGAGTTAATCATCTTGAACTACATACTGAATTTTTAGGTGATTGTGCTTAGTGAAAGAATCTTGATTATAGATTCTTTGTTAAATTGATTTATTGTTAGTGTTTTCTTTATATTGCTGTGAAACGTGTTTACAGTGAACTTACTAATATTGGTTTGTGAGGTTTGTGCAGGAACATTTTGTTTTGATTGAAATAGTTTTAAAATTGCTTGATTCATAAACTTTGATTAATTAGATTGCTGTTAAAGTGTGTTTATATATTCTGAGTTGTTTGTGTGTAGAGTGTGTAGTATATTCCTGCTGAAAAGTTGTAATAGGAAGTTTATAAAAAATTGGATAACCTATTCACCCCTCTCTAGGTTAAGTTGGTATCTGATTGAGTCTTAAACAAGTCTGTTCAAATAGAGTATCGTGTTGGGAAAGAATGTATACATGAGAGGGGCGCACCCACGTTGGAGAATCTGAAAGCGACTTATAATGGTGATTCATCAATGGCCAACAGTACTGGGGTGTGTGAATGTGAATGTCACAACTCATGGGTCTCGAAGTGCACAAGACACCACCATGCACAGCTTTATACAGTGTCATATATACGTGGCTCAGTTAATTGTGTGAACCTGAGACGCGTAATTATATGCATGCTAACTCTACTACGTACAGAACTTGAAGCCCTACAGAGGATTGTGTAAACTGTAAAAGACTGGCACATATCAGCGACTACTAATTGAATGACCTTTCGTATTTCTTGTGTTGTGCCCTCTAGCTAATAATAATTAAGAAATTTCACACTCCTACGACATTTTCTTCAAGAGATCTCATTGATCAGACCAGACCCGGATTAGTGTCTTTTGGGTTGTTACCATGGCCCGACCAGCCATAAGGGTTTGTCATTTCAATCTCCGGTACACGTTGTTTGATTAACTGAAAGTATTTATGAAGGTATAGACCTTTCATCTTAATTTGTAGCTGCAGTGGTGTTCAACACACTGAAGCAGAGAAGCCTCTCCAAATAAAAAGATCGAGACTATTGGATGCATAAGAAATGAATCAATAAGAAAACTCTTTATCGATCGAGCTGCTTTCCTACCGCTGATTAGGGCAATAATTTGGATCTGTGGGAACGCTGCTTTTTCATACCTGGCTTCTCTTTCAGAGCTGGTAAATAAACAGCGAACAGGCATAGTAGATTACTTACTGTATCCTGCATCATCTTCGTTGTTTTTTTTTATATGATTTTAATACTTTATTGAAGTCGTTCATTCTGCCGGAGCTGCATGCTAATCAATTTTGGTTACCATATATGACATAAAACCGAGCCAAAAGGGGTTAATTAGCTTCCACATTTAATAGTCGATGCATTTGAAAAAGATCCAACATGACTGCCGCCAATCACCAATTACATCATTCTTATGAGATCCTTTTGTCTTGGATCCTTCAGATGTCTTTATCAGGCTGATCAAAATCTGAAAGAGTCGAGTGCTTCCAGAACTTGTTTTACAATTGGTGAGAGAATACTATTATTTGTAGATTTTTATTTTAGCATATCCTTATATTCCTGAACGACAAAAAAAAAACTACGCTCGTCTGCATTTTGCCTAAACAACCCTTTTCAGACTCAGTGGGAGACTCCACTAGTAGGTGCAAACTGTAAAGGGTCTAAGTCCATACGAGAAGGGTCCTACACGGGAGAAGATAGAGGGGTGATGGGGTCCCATGTTGTCGGTTGGCCCCCCCGTTGGGTGACACAAAAGAGGACCATTGGGCAGAATGTGGCTCTCTCGCCGCTCGCGTATAGTGGGTTGATTTATCTCTTCTGGCCTCTGCTTCCAACACCACTCATTTCACAACTCACCACCCTCCGTTGGCTGGTGATATATCCAAACTGCCAATTGCCTGGATTGGAGATAGGCATTGATCGAGCCAAGACAGACTTTGTTCTTGATATCTGGCGGACAATAAATGAGCCAAGACAGAAGATGTGTCTTACTCTCTGCAATTTTGCCTGAACTCGGTCCAACATTTTAGTAGACATCCGTTGTACATCAGTACTGCTCATTTCTGATATTATAGGCAAGTCTTTAATGTGAACTTCAACCCTATTGTCCTTCACTTCCCTGTCCTACCTAGCTACTTGGTAAGTAATTACTCGTTTTGTCAAGGACTGACTTTTCTCCACCAAACTTGACTTTGCTCCCCTCATTGTTTTCTTAAAAGGCCATATTATTATGTTTGGCAAGTGGAAATTTTAGTAAAAAAATTCTCATTTGTCAAGAATGGTAAAATCACGTGTCCAATAAAAATAGAGAATATTGATGACTTTATAGTATTAAATTATAATAGTTTCGGGTATGTATACGCGCGACTTCATTCAGTCTGCCATGAAAAGGAACTTGATACCAAACCCTAAGTCAATATATAATAGTTTCGGGTCTTGAGCCTCAATAACTTGTGCTCAAAAATTTAGGTTTAATAATAAAAAATTCATCACATAATTTTTTATTATTATAATATTTATTAAAAATCTTCTCTCTTCACTTTTTTCACTAACTCTCATAACATATCTTTACTTTATAATATTTTTCAAACTTCA
Organism: Myrica gale; assembly: GCA_963930655.1. Classification (NCBI taxonomy): domain Eukaryota; kingdom Viridiplantae; phylum Streptophyta; class Magnoliopsida; order Fagales; family Myricaceae; genus Myrica; species Myrica gale. The sequence goes on along the minus strand of OZ005606.1, from coordinate 4,531,403 downwards.
ATACCCAAAATTTTCATCCTCAAACATTCCATGAGAAATTCTTCTGATTAATATATATATATTACCTGTCAAACGCCCGCCTTTCCTTCCCTACTAGTCTAAATACTGTGGAATTTTGTGTTTTCTTTGCGAGTTGCGAATCAATAAGTGGACCATCCGGACAAGCTAGGCTTCTAGAAAGGGTAATAATTCTGAATTATCTTTGGGGCTTCCCCTTATAATTGTAGTAGTTGATGCAAGATTTTGGACGTAATATGGAAGAAAAGTTTATTTCTCCTGTTCTTGATCATCGTTCATGACATCTTTATTGTTCCAACAACATAGAAAATAAGTTTCCTTCCACTTTTATACTCCCATATGGCAAAACAAGAAGCAAGGCTGCAAGCGGCCGCCAGCAGCCGCATGAAAGTTCCATATATAAGCTGTAAAAGCATTCACTTTTGCAGGGTGTTAATTTTATTAAGCAGAAGCTGAGCTGGGCATTTTTATTCTCTCAACTGATGTGGGGTTACCCAGCTTAGCTAAGAAGTACTGATGGTATAATTATAAGTATGGCCCTTTCTTTTGAATTCTGTACAAATATATCTGACTGATATTTAAGAAAAACAAAAATGTTAAACTTGGGATGAATGCTACTGTAGTCCAACGTCCATAGCAACCCCTTCCTAGACAATAGGAGTACTCTCGGTGCAAAATATCCTGTTTGAACCATAACTACAACTCATTAAACAAGTCAATCACTACAGTACCATACAACAAGACCACTAGCCAGTCTCAATTCATCCATTAAGCCCAAAATCAGGTTTTACTTTCGCAAGTAATTTTAACTTATGTTCCCTCGAACTTCTGACCTTGAAGCTAGGGATCATACTAACATCATACACTCATAAACTTGCATGTTCATTTTTCGATCACCTGGGGCCACATTGCCGTCAATATTCTCACTTTACATTTAGACAATCATCCGAAGTACTTTCGGAAAACCAAACGAAACAAGATGAAAGATATACCACAAAACTATGGAAAACTCCGGTGCAGAGAAAGTTGAAAATGACCTTAATTAATATCTTTCCCCTTCGAAGTTGAAGACGACCCTCAACTGCTCATGAACACATTTTCCTGCATTTCATTAACGAGGCTTTACGACCTTATAAAAAGTTAGTTACCTCATGCTAACATCATTCTTCCATCGTATACACCATTGTCTATTTGCCCTTTCACACCAATCATGTGTAAGGTTTTAATATTGGTCATGGATGATGGACCCTATGCCATAAATGCAGAGAAAATCGAAAAGAAAAAGAAGTATTTTCGTTATTTCAGCGAAAACACAGAGGTATTCTTGGTTCGGTGCCAATATATTTATTGGCCATATATTGTGTAGAGGCTGTAGGTGGCGATTGTTAAAGGCTTCAAGCCATGCATCTTTGATAGAGATGCATATATCCTATTCCTTCTTTTAGCACCCCGACCCTTTGCTTTTTAGCATTCTTTTTCCCTTCTGCATGTAAAATGCCAATAAGGTAAGAGTTTAACTTTTTTCTGAAATAGTTTATTTGCCCACAATATTCCCCTTTGGAAATTAATAATGTCATGGAGCGGGGTACGATGATGCGTATAAAATAGTGTTTTGACTTAAAATAGCCGCGAGGGTGAACACTGAACAGTGAAAAAAATTGCTGTGGCAATGATTAGAGGGAGGGGCACAAGTGGGCGCAGGATAAGCACGTGGGCGTCGCCTTTTGAACTGCACGCTGGCATGGCCATGCCAAAGGGCCTTAAGCCATATATTCTTCTTGGAGTAGCAATTGAAAAGAATAAAAAAGAAAAGTTACATGTTCAGTCTACATTTTCAGATCGAATTTTCCAATGAATGATTGGCAGCTTCTTTTTCTGGAGAGTATCGAAAACCTCCAAAGCTCAGGTTTTGGTTTAATGGTCATTCTTTATTATGGTAATTCTTTTTCTAATTTGACAACTGTCTGTGTCATATATGATCTTTGTTTTTTTTTCTCCCTGTCTGTGTCATATATATAGTCTATTTGATATGTTTATTAGTTCTAGAGCTGCTTAGGTTTTTTTTCTTTTTTGCTTTTTCCTTTACTGAGCATTTGTTTGATTGACTTGATGGGATTGTGGTAACTGTATGTGTGAACTTATATGGGATTGCAGTGTCTTGATTTTTTGTTTGCATGTCCAAATCAGATGGGGTAGGGAATTTGACTGAAAGGACATACTCTTGAGTTTTTGATCTTCTGAATTTGTATCACTTAAAAATTATATATATAAAACTGGGATAGCTAACACCCACAGCGGCAGCTCAGCTCTTGGTAGTCCTTTATCGTTGGACATCCTCTCTCCTCCATGAATTTTTTTTGTTTTCCTTTCTTCTTTAACTTGTCTGTGTATGGTCATGAATCATTTTATTTGTGGGGTTCAAAATTGGCTGGGTCTCTTTCTAGTGGGGTTGCTCAATTGGGAAAATATAATACAGGAAATGGGTGGTTTTGATTGTGTTCTATTCTGAGAACTTTGGCTTGCTGTGGGATGAGCAAGTTCTTGTAATCAAGTTGCTCTTTCAGAGAAGTCCGTTTCTTTTTCGGTAGAGAAGGTGCTCAAATGATGTGAGGGAGCATCTGATGAACAAATAACCATAGAGGAAAGCAAAAAGGATCAATCATGAAGTTTATGAAACTAGGATCTCGGCCGGATACTTTTTATACGACTGAGGCTGTAAGGTAATCTCTCCGACTTAACAAGAAGTTTTTTTTCCTAAGGTATTTGAACAAGTAGTTAGAACAAGGATCAGTCACGAACTTTATGGGTTTCTTTTTCTTAATACAGGTCAGTCTCCTCAGAAGTCTCTAGTGATCTCATAATTCAGGTGAAGGGAAGCAGATACTTGCTTCACAAGGTAAATTTTCGAAAAGTTCCAGGATTTTTCAGTCATGGGAGATTGTTAGATTATTGTATTTAGTTTGACACGAATTTCTGGGTTTTCTTCGAAGTGATTCATATATTCTCATGGCATACAGTTTCCTCTCCTGTCCAAGTGTTTGCGCCTGCAGAGGCTGTGCTCTGAATCTCCAGAATCCTCGCAACACCAAATCATACAGATTCCTGATTTCCCTGGTGGAATTGAGGCATTTGAACTATGTGCAAAGTTTTGCTATGGTATTACCATAACTCTCAGTGCCTATAACATCGTAGCTGCTCGATGTGCTGCTGAGTATATGCAGATGACGGAGGATGTTGAGAAAGGGAACCTAATTTACAAGTTAGAAGTTTTTTTCAGTTCCTGCATTCTTCGTGGCTGGAAAGATTCCATTGTGACGTTACAGAGCACCAAAGCCTTTCCTTTGTGGTCAGAAGACCTTGCGATAACAAGCAGATGCATTGAAGCAATTGCTTCAAAAGTCTTAAGTCACCCGTCAAAGGTGAGTTTGTCTCATAGCTATTCCCGGAGGGGTAGAGACGATATATCATGCAACGGTGCAGAGAGTCAGAGACATAAACCAGAAATCAGGGGTTGGTGGGCAGAAGACATAGCAGAATTGGGCATCGACCTTTATTGGAGAACCATGGTAGTTATTAAATCTGGTACAAGGGTGCCCTCTAATCTTCTCGGAGATGCATTGAAAATCTATGCATCTAGATGGCTGCCCAATATATCAAGGGATGATACTGTCCATAAGCAAGCAGCATCAGACTCGGATTCAGACTCAACCAGCGAAGTAACTTCAAAGCATAGGCTGATCTTGGAATCAATGGTAAGCCTACTTCCAGCAGAAAAGGGCGCTGTTTCTTGCTTTTTCCTACTTAAACTATTGAAAGCAGCCAACATCCTTAATGCTTCTTCTTCTTCAAAGACGGAATTGGCCAGAAGAGTGGGACTTCAGTTAGAGGAAGCAAGAGTCAGTGATCTGTTAATACCCTCTCTTTCGTATTCAACTGATACGATATATGATGTAGAAATAGTCACGACCATATTGGAGCAGTTCATGTCACAAGGGCAGAGTCCACCGACAAGTCCTCCAAGATCAAAGTTGGGGTTCGAAAGGAGAAGGTCTCGGTCAGCAGAAAATATTGATTTTGAGTTCCAGGAGAGTAGGAGGTCGTCTTCAGCATCTCATAGCTCAAAACTGAAGGTGGCAAAGATTGTCGATGGGTACCTGCAAGAGATTGCCCGGGATGTGAATTTGCCTTTGTCAAAGTTTATTGCAATAGCTGAAGCCATACCACATTTCGCGAGGCTAGATCATGATGACCTCTACAGAGCTATTGATATATATCTCAAGGTAAACAAAGAGAATATCCTCTTGATTTCTCAGATTTGGCAGAACTCACACGAAAATGATAAATATCCTGGACACATCACTGTCACATTTCAGGTTCTGGATCACCATTTCAGTAGATAACCAACTTTCTTGACTTGAAAATCTTGTCACATTCACAATTTCTTACCAGTTAGAAATAAGCTACCCACCAGAAATTTGATATATGTACAGATTTGTTTTAGGCAGTACAACCAAAAGCTTCTGTAACTTAAGTAGTTGAGCTTGATGTAACTCAGAAGTCGTTGGCTGACCTTGCGCTAATTTCCCAACAACTTGCGAAGAAAATTAATTGGGTTTGTTAATGTCACAGCATCCATATTTTCCAACGATAGGTGAAAAGGTTGAATATCCTACTTGCAATCATCCTATTAGGCTTACTGTCCTACTACTACAGACGAATCTTCTCAAAAACCTTGTGTCCAGACCTTGTATCTCTGTTAAAGTTTGATCCATCTAGAGTTCTAGAAGAATTTGTGAATGTTTTGGGGAAGATATCATTTTGTGACCTACGCATATTTAACCTATGTAGAAAATTAACGTGGTTTGACTAGTGCGTCTCCCTTATTTTCCTAGGATGATTGAAATCCTAGACCTTATATTAATTAGTTGTCATCTTCTTTGACTTAAACCAATGGGAAACAATTATTATATAATACATCATGACTTCCAAATCATTGAAGTTCTTGTGCCTGAAAAATCCAGGCTCATCCAGACCTCACCAAGAGCGACAGGAAAAGGTTGTGTCGAATCCTAGACTGCAAAAAGCTGTCTATGGAGGCCTGCATGCATGCGGCACAAAATGAGCTCCTCCCCTTGAGAGTGGTAGTGCAAGTTCTTTTCTTTGAGCAATCTCGGGCTACCATGGCTGGTGGCAAAGTGACTGACTTGCCTAGCAACATAAAGGCACTCTTAGCCTCACAGGGTATTGACCCATCAAGGCCTCCAGCACCTTTGAGTACCACTACCACCATTCCAGCAGAGGACCAGTGGAGCGTCTCTGGCCTTAAATCACCAAAGTCAAGGATGTCGACTTTAAGAATGAAGCTGGCCGAGGATGATGAATTGGATGACAATGAGATGCATCCAGATGGAATTAGTGGACAATCTAGGCTTAAGGCTCTCTGTGCTCTTCCTACCAGACCCAAAAGGATGTTCGGTAAGTTATGGTCAATCAACAGAAGTGCCAGTGAAAAGCACTGAGTCATTTTTGTTTATTCCGCGGTTTGGGATGGTAATCTAAAGAGGTAACATATACTAGCTTTTTTCTTTGATCTTGCAAACTGCCTTGCAACTTCTAGGGGAAAGAACTTGAGAATCTTATTGCGCCTTGTAATCTATTGTAATAAGAAAAACATGTCTTGGTGAATCGCATTTGTTGAAACTGGAATATGACTCTTAGGTGTAAATGACTAATTGTGGGCGCAACATCTTTGTGTTTTGTCTGGAAATCTGCAAACATCTTGTCTTTGTCTATCTGTTGCAGCTCATTGGATCCTCAGCTTTTCTCAGTTGATCCCCATACCCTTTGTACTTCGTGTGTCTGACTCGAAGCAGTGCTGTATATTGGAATTTCTTTTGTCTTATGCCTTTGATTTGGACAAATGTTCAGCTGTATTGAAATTGTACATGTGATTAGATCTGATTCGTAGTATATCAGCAATTTTGTCGGTTACAGTCTTACATATTGCTGCAAGAGAAAAACAATTCACCACCATGGGTTTTGCGACGAAAAAAAGAAGTAAAATAAAACAGGAGGAACTCTTTGCTGAAAATATTGTTATACATATCGAGGCATTTAATTACCCCAAAAAAAAACGAGACAAAAAGAAACAGAGGAAATAAGAGAGGAGAGAACAAATAGAGAATATCTTAGTTTAACTATTGCTTGTTTCCTCTGCGCAGTTCTGCTATCACGAATCATTCATAACGCCCCTGGATTTGTAAATCCAGGGGAACACTACCTCCATAAAGGTTGAACAAATGTTCCGAACAGAGAAAAAATTGCCATTTTTTCCCCTTTCTTTCACATTCGATGGTTACATTGACCTGAAAATTGGCGTTTAGTGATGGGGTCACTGTCCTCTTTCTGGTGTCAAATGGTAAATTCTCTCCTTTTCTTTCCCGCAAATAATTGATGGCAATGGGGATATACTGTTGGTTGAATGCAATGGGCACCAACTCGCATCATGCTGAAACAGACGCTCACTACTTGGCACAGACGTAGGCCGTATCTTTCAACATAATAAGTTGTAGACATCAATGAATCGTAGCTTATGCGGTGGTCATTGTCGTCAGTTGCCATTATTGTGGCCATCTGGGTCGTAGTTTTCCTCGACAGAAGTCCATCTGCTTGGATACAGCAGCCTTGATCGAACTCTGCTAGTTCGCTTAGTTGGCGCGCTACACTGTCTGGTTCTGATACAAGAAAACTTCTTCGCGATTACTCAAATTCAATTACTCTAATCATTTCATCAGTCTTGATGATTTTCAACTTCTACTAAACTTCTCTGCCAATCAACTAGTACAGGACACTGGATTCATGACTCATGAGGGCGTGGGCCTTCCATAGGACTTTTTGAACTTGATGCTCTGTATTTCTTGGTTTTATGTTAATGAACTCGTTTGCCTAGAAAAAAAAAAGATTGTTTCGATTTCTGGCCCAAATAATATTGGGTTAAGTTGAGTGGTTGGATCCGGCTGCCGGCGATGGCTTGGGACAATAAAACATGATCCTCAAATTCGTGTTCTAAAAAATTTCATATTAGAAAATAATAAATAAAAAGATAAAATGGTTCTTGTTTGAAAGCGGTGATTCTTAGTGGATTAAAAAAAAACTAGTAAACCTTTTTGGTTAAGAGTCCTTCTGTGAAGTCTTTGTGCAACAGATTTGATGGTTTAGGCCCAAGTGAGGGATTTTGGTCCAAGTTAGGGGTTTCAATCCAAGGCCATCGTCCTATGCCAGAAGTTATGTAGGTGGAAGAAGGTTCATAGACCAGCTATATTCAAAGACCTAATGTGATATTACTTTGAGGATAACAGATACCTGTGAATTTGTGTTGTACATATGCTTCATTGGTATGAAGTACTAGAATGTCGGAGATCAGAGCTTCAGCCATCAAATCAAATTCTCTAGAACCTCGACTGCTTTATTTACACTTGAGAAGCAAACAAGACAGTGAATTCCAAAATTACTGGTTTAAAGGGAAGGGGGGGGGGGGGGGGGGGGGGTAGTGGATTCATAACCATAAAAGAAATGACGAAGAAGTCGATCGATGGATATACAGTTCAAGCAAATTACAAAGAACCATAGCACCAATAACATGCACTTAGCAACGAGAATCACCGGGCCTGCACTGTGTTCTCATTGCTCGTAGAATGAGCAGTGGTTGTGTTAGCCTTAGAGGTTGAATCCCGAAGGGTAGTAGAGTCCACGCTTCTAGTTCGCTGGAGGCTCGGGGAACGGTGAAGCCTGCACCGGAAGGAACCGGCATGCGTGGTTGGAGAGCACAGACAATTGCCCTTTGCAGAATTTGGCTGTCTTGTGAGCCCAGAAAGGCCGCCTGACATAACTTCAGCATGCGAAGGGATCTCCACCTTCATCTCTTTGTTGCCTATCTTTTCACTCTCCATGATCTCTCTTTATTTCTTCAGCAATCTTTCAATGCTGAAGAACCACCAGTATTTGATCACCTGAGATTACAAATCACAAAATGGAAACTCATATCGAAACAATTGTCAGGACAAATTGAAAAAAAAAAAGAACAAAATTTGGTTACCTAATTCGAAAGGGCTCTTGAGTGGCCTGATATGATCCACAGAGAACTTGCCCACAGTCTCTACATGCTTTTAAAGACCTGAGATTACAAATCACAAAATGGATACTCATATCGAAACAATTGTCAGGACAAATTGAAAAAAAAAAAGAACAAAATTTGGTTACCTAATTCGAAAGGGCTCTTGAGTGGCCTGATATGATCCACAGAGAACTTGCCCACAGTCTCTACATGCTTTTAAAGAAAGGAATGGAATTGGGCTAACGAATAACTAATGATAGGCTATGTTAAAATTAAAATATAATCTCTCCCCATCACATCATTATTTTTTACTATAATAAATATTAAAAATCATCTCTCTCTTTTCACCTTTTTCACCAAATTTAATACCTTAAAATTTTAACCTTCACAGAATTTTAAGACTCAAATACAACCATAGAAAGGTGATTGGCGTGAACTTCAACTTAATACTCGGCGATAGATAAGCATTATCTTTTACGCCCTCTTTTCACGGGTGCGATAATCGACTCCATTAACCACCATCTATATTTGTCACTTTTGCTAATGCTTTAACCACTCTGAAAGAACCCATCATCAATTATGAGACCCCGCCCTCTCCTTTCTTGTTATCCATTTCTCTCTTTTGTGCCCCCCATGCATTGAATGATGAGGTCCCACCAAAGGCAGACATTCTCATGCTTACCAATTAGGCAATTAGTTCATTACCTGTGGCTGTGGGTCACAGATATAACTTAGTATTAAGATGTGATACGTACTCATATTCATATGAAATCCCCATCCTCATAGCCATGGATTTGGAGATAGTTGTTGCTAATTGATTGGCTGTCTTAATCTTTCCTAAGAATCAGTTTGGCAGATCAAGATACTCTTTAATTTACTGCTTGAAATCGATTGTCAAATTCAGAAAAAAATGACACAACATTCAATATTTATCGTATTATAAAACCTACATATTGTGTATATCTTTTTTCGAATTGGATTATCAGACAATATTATCTCAATTTGGCTGCATTTCTTTATGTGTTGAGTGAAGAATATTTAATAGATGATAACAAATCCCGTCCATGTGTCAAAGCAGTTAGCGTGCCACCTAAATATGTGGATCAGACTCCGTCAGCGCACACGGGGTTGATCAATGAATTTCTCCCCCTTTCTCTCCCAGGTGGTTTTTTTTTCTATTAATTTCACTGATTAAGTCAATATTCTAGCCTCAAAAACCTCAAGGAAGTTCCAGGGTAAGGCTCCAGCATTTTTCTCATCACTGGAAAACAAAGTTTCAAATACTTATAAACTCGTCTTCAAGCTTAATTCTGAAAAGTGGCATCAAGTAAACATCTTTGGGTAGCAATTAAATTATCTATGTAATTTCGATACGGAAGAAAGAGCTATATATTCTTGTTGCTTAACGTCTGGGAAACCAGACGATACATATATATATAGAAGAAATGGTATACTAGACAAGTCAAAGGAGCAAAAATTACTTGCCAAAAAAGGGACCAAAATTTTTGGCATTCATCAAACTCCAAGCTCCCAACTTATCACACAGAGTACTTTTATCTCTCGTTGAGCTACACTTGCCTCTTACATGGTTTCGCCGTCGATCTCTTGTCTGTGTTTTTTCTTTCCCTCACTCAGTATAAAAGCTTGACGTGGCAAGCCTCGGAAGCAGTGATCAACATGGCACACAGGAAGCGGACGGGTTGGATTAAGAATCCTACTTCGTCTTCCAGAAATGAGAAATGTATTCCTAATTTCCTAGACCGCCAGTTGGGCTTGTTCCTTTTAGGCTCCAATAAGATCTCAGAGACTACCCCCAATCGTGGCCCTCAAATGAGGGTCAATTAGGGGCCTTTCTGAAGGCCCGATGCACTTCCCCATTGCGAACGGCCGTACCCAAAGGTTTAATGGTGGAACAGGATAAAACTCCCCTCATTAAGAAGGTAATTATGACCCTAAGAATCGTGATATATACTCGGACCCCCCACATCCTTCGGGTTTGTCAACTACCCCCTCATGCACGTTGCCTACGGAATGGCTATAGTGTGCTAAGTTACTGCTAACGAAATGGTCCAGGCCTTGCCCACTGATTTCAATAATTAAGGATTTAAGGGCACTTAACAGTTAACAGTTATAAAGTTCCAGTTAAGGACTATGCCTTTTGAAGTTAAGGAGAGTGTGGTGATTAACTCCATTGCTGACCTTAAATGGTATGATTTCGTAACGATTCATCCAAAATCAACCATTCCTTTGCTATTTTGAACAATATAATTGGTCCACTAAATTCCTCTTTCAAGTTCTGAGAACTTACCTCTTAAAATAGCATTTGAGTACTCTAAAGATTCTCAACAGAAGCTTCCTGTGTTACTTCTGTTTTTGCTTTGCGTGCTTGTCAATTTTGCTAGTTATTTCAATAATATTTCAGTTGGGTAATTATTTTGGTCCTTATAGCCTAAATTATTGCTAGGCTTAACCCATGTCATGTATGCAATAATCACGTGTGATCCGACCCGACTATAGAACTCGGTTGCGTGAAAGATAGAAGAGGACAATGGCAATTTAAACCATGAATATCTTTTGTATTTGTATCCAAAAGTCATCGCCCGGACGCTGGAACCATCACATTCCATCGAAAAAAAGCACTGTTCTCAAAACCTTTTACGGTCAGTTTCCAAAACCAGGCCGAAACCACCGAAGAAGACGCATTCTTCCTTTAACCAATGCCTGGAAGAAGAAAACCAACGGACAAACAAAGCCTTTTGCATCCATGGTCAACACAAAGGGTAGCTACCAAACAAACACAGATGTCTCTGATGGAGCTTTTTCCACGAACCATGAGAAGGAAACAAAAACCAAAATCGCAAAATACCAGAGCTTTTGATTCAGAGAAGAAAACCAAGAGAATAAACGCATAAAGAAACAAAAAAATCTACATATATGCCGAAACAGATCAAGGATCGCATGCAAGGAATTAGTGAACCAAATAACCAAACAACTTATAAAACCTTGATTCGACAAATTACACAAGTACAAAACAGAATCGACAAATTAATGTTACAAAAACCCTAGGATCAGATTCGAGTTACTATAATAGTCAACACAGCTAGTTAGATTTCTTCAACTAGCTAGTAACAACTCAATCAGACAGTTTTCCCAAAGAGATCAAGCATTCTGCACCCTAGCGGCGAAGGCACTCAACAATTCAGGGTACTGGAAGAAGTCATCCAACATGGAACCCGACCCCCCAACCTGAGAGTTCACAGCAGGAGACTCGTAACCGAAGGGTACCGCCTCTTGAGAACCTAAAAGCTCGCTCTTGATCCCGCTCAGATTCTCTAACTGCTGAGGAACTCCTTGGTAGTCCAAACAGATGCCAAAATGCTCGTTCTTTATCCCCCTCCTCATCCCATCCAATGATTGAACAACCGACGTGTCAGAAATATGTGGCAGCCTGGTCTCGACGGCGCAAGTCTGCGTTTCTGGAGGGTTACATTTCTTGGCCGAGGGTTTGGGAAAAAAACCATGAATAATCTCTTCCAACAAGCCCGAGTCTGAGGGCTCTTTTGGAAAGAACTCAGACGCATCTAGTTGCTGGGTGGTTGTTCTATTGGAACTCCTAGTAGTACTGTAACTCAGATGGTTTTCAATGAGTGGAAGAGTCATGGAAGAAGCGCCCATGAAAGGGTCCGAGATATCAGAATTGTTAGAGGTATTCAACGAGGAATAGCCAGAGAAGGCGCTAGAGGAAGACGAAGAGCCATTGACAAACGGAAAATGGTCGTGAGGAGTCTGGGGAGATGAAACCAAGGACGTGTTCGAAGGGGAATTAAGCAAATCGCGAATGAGTAACATGTTCAGAGGACCATTCCTCTGTGCCGCAGGCCCAGAGAAGTGATCACTGGCATGAGGATTGGAGAAAGGCGACCAACCTGAAGCGAGACCAAACTGACAATTTGGTGAGGCCTTAACGGACGACTGGGACTGCTTGGAGTAGCTGAATGGAGGTAGGAGATGGTCGGTTGCAGAGGGAGGCGGCGACGTCGGGTACACGAAGTTGGTCCGAGCCTTGACTCCGCGCATGGCTCGCGCAGCGCAGTCATAGGCACAGGCGGCTTCTTCAGCCGTGTCGAAAGTGCCAAGCCAGCGGCGCTCCTTCGACTGCGGGTCTCTGATCTCGGCGGCATAGCGACCCCACGGCCTGCGGCGCACTCCACGGTATCTCATTGTACTAGTGGCTTCTCTTAAGGACCTCTTGTTTGTGTTAGTTGTGGGAGCGGTGTTTGTTGAGGTCCCCGTGGTGGTGCACTTCTTGGGGATGTCAGAGATGGGCTCCGGCGAGTGGGTCAGCCCGTTTAGCCGTCTGAACGCTTCTTCCATTTCTATTTGTGTGCTAAAATTCTCTAGGAGAACGAGAACAAAGGAATAGCAAATGCCTAATGCAGTCACAGTGCTTCTGGCAATTGCACTCTGACCTCTAACGATGTATTTATAGTTGCATGCAACTCAATAAACACAATAGGGCCCAAACACCCTAAATTTTAAAATAAAAATAAATAAAAGGTAGGGTTGGGAAATGATTTATTTATTCTGTATCTTACCCGGAAAATAACATGGAAAAGATGGCAACGAAAAATAATAGCTGAAGAGTAAATATTTAATAAATGGTAACTAAATAGGGCCGTCCATACAGGCATATACAAGCGTCTACCATATACCCAAATTACTAGGCATCATACCACTTCTGCTCTCATCAAACTAACAGAGTTCACTTTAACCCAACCAATTTATTCTTCAAATTACTACTTTTTTATTGTTAATTTTTGCCAACATGGAGAACTAATTACACAATATTTTTACTGCTATGATTGTACTAATTATAATACAGATTATAATTGCATACTTATAATAATGGCCTTACACTGGCCCCAAACATTAGGAGATGATATAATTAAATCAAACTTTTAATCACTTTACATATTTTAAAATTAGTCGGTCTGTATGATTCAAATACTTGATTAGAAAAAAATATATATGTATTCTACATGTTAGCAGAAAGATCTTAATGACATTGTTACATCCATCAAAGTTACTAAGCGTGACTGTTTATCATACCAAACAAAAAAGCACATCCGATTTACTGTTACTTTTAGATTTTGAGAAAAATTGAAAGGATTTGACGGTGCCAGACTGCCAGCTACGAGCCATTGGACAGTAATTGCTTTCGGCCATTTCCGAGAGCAATAAAGGGGAATTAAAATAGAGGAAGAAGAGAAGAGCTTGTCGTTTCGGCCTTCGGGCTTTGTAAGAATATGATTGATGTGGATTGATGTAGAATTTAGGGTGCGTTTGTGTACCAAAATTTTACCTTTTTAAAATTTTAACACAATTAAATATTACAATATAATTTCTCTTTTTCTATTAAATTATTATTATTTACTACAAAAAATATAAAAAATTATCTCTCCTTTTAATTTTTCACAAAATTTAATACCTAAATTTTTAATACATTGAGATATTACAACACAAACAAAATCGGGTGGAGCGATATACATGTTTGTTCTTCAACTTCCTCTTTCCACCTCGCAATTTGGCAGTGAAAAATTAGCTGATTTTCTGAAAACGGGTTCGCATCAACACGTCTCCATCTAGGCATGTAATAAAAGAGGGAGATTTCCGGGCAAGAAGATAAAGTGGCTTTTACTTGTTTTTAAATTTTTCTGGGAAGTTGGAGAAGAAACCTTTCTGGTCCTTGTGATTATCATTCTGAATGATTACACTGGCGGCGCTCAGAATTTGTTCCTGCCACTTTTTTTTTTGTCAACTATTCTTTGGTTTTGGGTCGGTTTGGGGTATGTTATTTTGCATCTTTAATGCATGACTCGGGTTAGTGATGGTTAGGGTTTCGAAAGCAAAGATTTATGAGTCACATGGACTTGTCTGATGTAGGCGTTTAGTAGGGTCTCTAAGGATTGGTTATTAGGTTCTGGCGGCGCTCAGAAGTTGTTTGAGGGATGTACTATGAGTCAGAGAATGGAGAGAAAATGTCCGCAAACCCAAAGCCCAAACGTCTCCGGAGTAATTTAGAAAAAAAAAACGTCTCTGGAGTACCTTCTCCATCTTACTTTGTGAGCTCGTTTCCCTAACTAATCCCTTGCTTACACAACTAACCAAATTCTATTCACTTCTCTCTGTCCTCAAACACAAATGGAAAAACCCCAGAGAGAACGGGACAAAAGGAAAAAAACGAGGATTGGTTGTGAGTTCTTGTAATCTTTTTTAGTACAAAGATTACAGCGCAGCAGAGTTTTTTTTTTCTAAGTAGACGTAAAAATTCATTTCACAACGCTGCATACATACAAGCCTCCACGGCCGGTTAAATAAGCGCAGCAGAGTTTTTCCATTTAGCTATCATCTCTTTTTCTTTTCTTTGTTTTTCTGCGTTTTAATTAACTTGTAAGTTTACAACGGTATCACTCAATTTTCCCACTGACCGGAGATACATGCTCTGGTCAAATGCATTTGCTCCTTGGCAAAACGGAAAAGGGGCCTCTCAATTGCATTCTTACTCGGAGGTAAGATTAGGCATTCACTCCCGGCATTACCACCTCGTAGTGATGTAAATAAAATCCAGAACCACCAAAGCCGGGAAAAGAAGAGAGAAAACTACTAAGCTCCACAACTGAGTTTAACAAGATTTTTAGTTCTCAGTGCAGGATTTAGAGGACAGTGAAAAAACGTGTAATAGATGGTAACAGAATAGAGGCCGGGTTCTCAGAGGACGTTTTGTTTTTGTTGCCACTAGCCATATATGACGTTTAAAACATATTTGCTATTTTTTACTTGTATTACATAATACAATTTATGATAATAGATACAATAACTAGACTGTATAATATTTAATGTCGTTTATATAAAATTTTCAGCAGCAACGTAAACTTTACAGTAAAATTTACTAAGTATTAATGACTTCAAAAACTCGCAGCCGATCTTTAATCTCTTTAAAACTGTGTCATTGACCAACAGAATATATACTCAACAGTGGCTTATATTTTCCTACGGTGATGTGAGGATCTTTATTGATGATATATGGATGATCAGGTGAAGTGACAATCATGGTTCTTTTGCTGTCATTTTTTACGTCATAAATAAAATATTTAGGTATTGCTGTTTTAGAGCGTAGTTATAAATGTGATTGTCCTCGATGAAGGTAAACAATATGAGCTGATTAATCGTAAGCCTTCCTGTTCGCCTAGGAGAAAAGTACTACTCCATTTTATACTGCATGCCCGTTTAACCGCCTCTTCCTCCTCTTGTTTGCCCTAAACGAGAGGCAAAGGAAGATGGTTTAGTCTCATCCATTAGCATGTTGTAATTAGTTTCAGACGACAAACATGGTCTTTTACTAGGCTACTATCCGCCACTTCTCTAGTATATGGACCTTCAGACTGCATCTTGTTTTAATTGATGCTTCTTGCCAATTGTGTGTTGTGGAATTCTACTACTCTTGTCAGCAAAATAACCGATGTTGTCTAAAATAAAAAGAGTACATTAATTAACTATACTGTTTTAATTCTTACCCAATCCTTCAAAAGAATCTTTTTCATTAGTGAGAAAATTGAGGACACGAACTTCTCTCTCTATAAATTGTAGTATGTTTAGGCCAACCAACACAGAAGTATTGATCAAAACAATCGTATATCTAGAGGCAAGTGTTTGTTTTTGGCGGGTTTGACGTGACTGAAGGTTATAATAGAGCTCTCACCAACAAATGAACAGGTGATCCTTCAAAAACTTCCGTTTCAGAGGGTTGTTTTGACGATCAAATCAGGATATGGGATCACATATTTACATCTAGATGTCAATATGTAAATATTTCGTCTCAAAAAGCGATGATGTCTGTTGATCTTACATTGCTTGAAAAATTAGTCAATGTGCTCTTTATAAGATTGTGACATCCCTCACTCCTCAAGACGTCTTTTTGAGTTGAGTTAGACCCACCTTTCATATATTGTGTAAATTTTAATAAGGTATTAGAGCAATATTCCTAGTTTGTGGTCCTACCGTCACTCGTTTCTATGTGTTGACTTGGATGTCCTCCTGACACACGTGAGAGGGCGTGTTAGAAGTTTCACATTGCTAGAGAAATTAGTTAATATGCTACTTATAAGATGGTGACATCTTTCACTCTTCTATGCGTCTTTTGAAGTTGAGTTATGTATACTTTCCATATTCTGTGTAAATTCTAATAATCTCATCAGATCACCGTATAACATGGCTGGCTATCAGTTCATGCACGCAGTTATAGTTTCGGTAAAATTAGTTGCTGCCAGCCTTTTATCCAGTCGCTCTTCATTACAGAGATTAAACTGCTAGCAGTTCTTGCCATGAAAATTGAAATCTGGCCAAAACATAAATAATACTAGAGCCGAGAGAGACAGAGAGAGTAAATGACGGTGAGGGTCGGGTTTGAAAACTTGAGAAGGGCGGAGACGCCAAGCAGAAAAAGATGACAAACAAGATTTTAACGACAAGGAAGAGATCTTGTCAGAAGTGATCGAATCAATAGAGTAGCCAGCTTTTCACATTCGAACAGAGATGAGAAGCCCAGATGCTTTATGTGCTCCATATCAATTAGAAAAATAAAAAATATCTAGCGAAATAATAGGGTTTATAGGGAATGTCTCTAGAATGCCTTCTGTTGATCTGTGTCATTTCCGTTCGTCTGCACAACCTTTTTCCCGTTTATTTTATACCTTTTCATCGGGAGTAACATTTCCAAATTCTTCAACTGAACATGAACATGGAAATTCATTATTTTATCTGGGTTACGTTGGTTTGGAAGTTTAGTCGATTTTTAGTTCACGGTTGTATGGCTGTTTGCGTAGAAATGAACGAGGTGTAAAAAGTAACGATGATGTTTAAAATTTGAATATTTAAATATTATAAAAAAATAAAAAAATGGTAAAACGACAAACTATTATCATGCTACAGTACAACTACAGTAGCATGACAACATTTTTAAACCGAAAACAGAAGGGGACAAACTGTAGATGGTGGGGGCCACACATGCCAGCTTCAATTTCACTTTTGACGAACATAAGGCTCGGATGTATTCGAATCCACCGAAAACTTTGAAACCGAACATCTCGATTTTTTAAGGCAGAAAGTCTCCTTAACTTGCGTTTGTTTTTAAAATTTTATCAAAATTTTACATAGTGGGTGCTAGTAAAATTTTAGTAAATTAAAATTTTGTGTTGTGATTAAAAATGAGGTGTATTAAAATTGATGAATGAGAGGAGAAAGTAATGGTAAAATTTTAAAGTGTGTTTGGTAAAGTAAAATTTTGTTAAAATTTTAACATGACAAACGTCATTAGTTGGTGTTAAAAAAGAGTCAATTTTGAAATCGATGAATGAGTGATAAAAGTAAAAATAAACTTTTAAAGTATGTTCCATAAAATTAAAATTTTAAAATGTCAAACGGTTTAGATCTAATAAAAAAAATAAGAATCATAGAAATTAGACCCAATTCTGTTTTTTTAATGCACATGATGCTAAAGATTGTAGTCAATAAAAAAATATTAATGTTCAAGACATTGATTTCGATCCAGGATGTACCACCTTTTCACATTCCAAGAGGAGATGTTTGATTTCTGGCAATTTAAAATTTTGAGTTTTATTAAAAAAAATTATAAAATAAATTATTTTTTCTCGTTAAATAATTATTTTTTATTATAATATTTATTCAAATTTTCTCTCACTTCAAATTTTTATTGACTCCTATAAATTATCTTCATTTTTTCACCAATTCACATATCTTAAGATTTAACAATCAAACACCACTTAATTTCAGGAAAAAAATATATAGATTTTTAGGACTAAAAATGTTCGAATGAGTGGTAGTTTAAGTATATTAGGGTGGCATTTGATTGTAAAATTTTTGATATATTGAAGTAATTAGTGAAAAAAGTGGAGGGATAGATTATTTGAATGTATTTATTATATTTATTTAAAGTTAAGAATAACGATTATACCATTATTGAGTTTAATAGTTTATATATTGAGAATGTATACTTATTGACAATTCATAATTGTACACCCTGAACGCACGTACTACTGTGTGCAAAAATTGCGGCCACTCCATCAAGCGAAGTTTAATGCACTCTTGAAATTCCTGTGGCTCTTTAATAAAGTGTGGGCATCGCCCGTCGGGATAAGAACCCTCCGCTTTATATTTTTCTTTTTAGATAGAGAGAGATTAATTTGCTCGTGGATAACTGGGCATTATTTTTGTACATGATGATGTCCATCACAGGGTTTAACGGTTCCCTACTGTGCATACCAACCTTACACCGAAGCAAACAGCGATGCTCGTGAAATCAATGAGGTACAATAGCTTGTAATATCTCTCCGTCCTCTCTGATGCTTTCATTAAAATTCCAGACTGCAACCTACTCCTTCCTGGTTCGTACAACAACACATCCTGAATCATTTCCATTTGGCCAGAAAATCCAGATTCGCTTACGGGGTTGCTAAAACAAAACAACGGAATCCCGTAAATACTCTGCTGGTTCTTGCCATGGCACCTGTATCAGCTGGGTAATTAAACATATATGGCTGGTTTTGAAATCCGCTTGCAGCTACTGTTATTCTTGCTGATATTTACTGAGTTCATTTATTGATTTCTTTAATTACTGGCAACGTGTATGCTGTATATATGGTTATACAATTAATTCCTTAATTTTTCTGTATTTTGCAGCGAGAAGAAAGAATTTGCTGCATAAGGTGAATTAAATATTGTGGGGTTGAGAATTATTCATTGAATGCTGCTAGGTGAACTTGGGGTCGCTCGAGTTATTGCGGAGGAGTATAATACAAAGGGAAACTAATTGACCTTTGAAATTTTATAATTATAAATCGCCTTCTCCGTTGTAGGCACCCGTTTTTTCAAACAAATATTGTAGCATTACGTTATTGATCAAGGGCAATCAATAGTTTAAGCCTCTAACAGGCTGTAACCGAAAGAATGAATTATTGCGGTACCTGGTTTTGTATGGAAGCCATGATGGTAACCAGTAACCTGGATTGGAAAATGACTGCAACCCATCTTCATTCTACAACTAGCTAGCTAATTGTTCACCACTTAAGACCTCGTTTACATATGTTACGTCTTAACATTATAATAAGGCAGGTAAGTATATAACAATAATTCCTTAAACATTCTGTCCTAAGTGCTGGGGCCCGAAAATCCTCCCTCCCTCCCTCCCTCCCTCCCTCTCCTGTGCTTTTTTTTCCAGCTTGCTTTTGAACGTCCTGCCTTTTCGAGATCCAAAAAATGTCCAGGCAAACCTATAAAGCCTACAAACCCGCCAATATATGTAAGCCAACTCGGGAAAACCGCAACACATAAAACTTCACGAAATGCCCTGGGCTGGTTGGTCCCAGTGTCATGCGCAACGCGTGGCATTACCCCTGAGGGGCCTTAATTTAGTCAATGACTGACAAATAGGATTAAGTGAAAGCGCCAAGTCCCTCCGATCCAGTGACCCCCAGGCCACTTTCAGAAAGTGTGTCTGTGTGTTTTTTCCCGTGATTTAATAAATTATATAAGACACCCCATGCACTAGGCTTGTATTCTTGTAACCTTGTTCACTCTCCAGCGAAGAACCAGTTTAATAGAAGATCTTTAGAAGAGACCAGTATCAATATGCTTGTCGGCTTCAGAAAAAAAACTTTTTTCTTGAATCCATAACCTAATGTCCTGGTCAACATGTGCACGCTCTCTTTTTTATCTCATGGAATTCAGAAAATGGTGTTGTGACTTTTGAGTCTGTGCACAGGGAATCAAAATATAGTTCCACTTTTTTTTTTTCTTGAGCACAAAATAGCTAGTTTTATTTCTCTTACTACTCAATAGTCAATACTCATGTTCACTTCTTTCCATCGCCATAGACGTATGTTTTGTGACATGATCCCACCTTTTCAGAATGTTAAAAGAATAGCAGTGCATGTGTTGGCATGATGGGTATCGTTGCTTACTCTTTGCAAAACGCATGGAGGGAGAGAGAGAAATGGGTTGAGGACGTGCATGGACATGATCACCACCTTTTCAGAATACAAGCTACTTGAAAGATCCTCGTGCACGTTTTGAAGCCTTCGTCATTTTTCGTTCAGATCAACTTCGCACGCAAGAACTTTGGTCTAGCAGAGAAGTTTAGGGCACATTTATACGGCAAAATTGATTCACAAGTTACGCAACTTTTTATTTCTTCAACCTCTTCCTCCTTATTCTTCTTGCTCAAATAAATAAATCGTCTTCCCTCATGCATAATATGTCTTGAGTGTTTTCATTCAGTCTCCAGATCTGTAGCGTGCGAATCAGATCTGAAACAAAAATGACGAAAGCTTCGAAATGTATGTTGAGGGTCTTAAGGTAGCTTGTGTTTTCTTTTCTTCCCATTTTATGGGGGCAAAACAGTATTTTAACGTGAATTGAGGGTTACATGTAACGCACATTAAACGAATTACGTTCAATTTGACGCACCAAATTGGTTGGGGATGGAACCGCAACAAAGACATATTTTAGAGGGGTGAATTGAAAAGAGTGATAGTTTATGGAAATAATTGAGAAAATAGTAATAATTTATTGAGTTATTGTAATTTTGCCTTATTCATGTGTAACGCACGATGACGGATTCCGTTAAAATCTAGTTAAGTGCTTAAGTTAAATGTTCCTCTTCTGAATGAAGTAAAGAAATAACATAACCCTAATTTTGAGTCAAAAAACGAATAAGAAAACCATGGAAACCTATCTTAATTGTAGCCTGAATATTAAGCGCCTCAAGGAGAAGTAAGTTATAATCTGAGTTCGAATTTTGGCTATTTCATTTTGTGGCCAAGATCGAAGAACATTTATTCCTTCTCTTTATCCAGCATGTGTAATAGGATTAATTAGGAGCTAATTTTAGCGTTCCTGGAGTTAATCGAATGGTCACAATTCCTTGATCGATATCCTGTGTCTTACCACCAGCCAAGAAAGAAAACCTCGAAGCCTTAATTTGGAACAACAGGTCAATGAATTTCGAAGAATATCACTTTCAAGAGGTCCTAATCATGACCACATGTGGAGCCTATGTATATGGAGCTCTTTTTCCAGTGGAAAATAAAGAACCCAGATGACTTAACATCTCATCGACTGCAAGATAGTTAGGTAACTTCAGATAACTATATAAATACACTCGATTTGGAAATCAATTTTAACGGTTACGTGAAGGATCAATCAAAACGAAGCCCTACTTCCTAATGTCCTACCCTTTAACGTTTGGACCTACGATTTGAGGAGTTTAAGATCTGCATTAACATTTGGCGCTTTGGTCCCTGGAGGGCATCATACAACGCACCTTGTGGTGAGTTTGTTGCATTTATAGTTGTTGGAATTCTGAGGTCCAGACACCTTCAAGTTCAATTACATTGATGACTGGTGCATTATGTGGTCTTTTACGTGTTGGAGTTTTGAGGTCTTTTATACGGACACCTTGATCATCTAGTTACATTCTTAGGTCATCCCGAATGTCAGCTCACAGGCTCAACTCGTACCATGCACGTGCGTGAATTGACTATATCATGAGCTAATTACTAATTAGTGCCATTTTAATGGCTCCCTCATTTCTGGGTAATTGGTACGTGCAACGAAACTAAATCTCATGAGATGATCGCCAGTCCTTCAAAAATGGTTTCCCCTGCTTAATCTTATAAGGACTAAAGGCTCTCCCACGACTTTGGAAAATTAAATCAATTAATTTCATAGATCGTTTTCAAGAGATCCCCTAATCAAAATAGGTAGAGGCGTAGTCGTAGAGATCACTACGTTATACTGCATATTTTGGACTTATAATAATTATTGTTTTTGTAAAATTTCAGCTTAATTATCTCCACAGTTTCTATCAATCCTCAAGGTATATAACTCTAACATATCAATCCTCGTTGTCTATGTTTCTAACGGTCCTTCCGTCCATCAAACATGAACTCACTAATTGAGACAAGTTAGGAATAGGTTATCTGACCACAAAAATAGGCATTATGATCTCGACCCCATGTTAATTTTCACTCAGACGACTAATTTTTTATGGACGAAATGATCTATATGTCTAAAAAATGAACAGCAGAGACTCATCATGTTCAAAATTGTACTTCAATTATTGATTTGATAAAGATGAATACCATAGAGAGAATGTTACGATAATTAAGCTAAAATTGAAAATTAATTTTTAATTTAATTATATAATTAAATTGCAAAAAGTGTTTATGAATTTTCGGTACTTGTTTAATTTAATTATATAATTGCCTAGCTATCGGCTCCCCACCTTTAATACTCTGAGCTGTAAATTAATGGAGGAGTTTTTTTTTGTCTGTACACATAATTTGAGGAGGTTGACTCCATATATATATACTAGCATGTGCAAAGATTAATATATTATAGTTTTTTTTTCTTCCTCTCGGATAGTTATTACGTACCTTTCACCAAAAAGATGATCTTGCTTAACAAAAAACATAAACGACACAAGAAATTAGTGATACAACTTAATTGTGAGACAAACTTATTCGTTAGAAGGACCGAGTACTTGTCAGTGACACATGGAGGTAATTAATATTCCCAACAGCGAAACCAGTGTCCTTGATAATTAATTTTCAGGGGGTACTCTTGTCAGTATATATTATCAGTAGCATTCCGTTAAATAGATCAGTAAAAATGCCATTTTTAAAAAATATATATATATTGACTTGCCTCGACGCCTTCTCGTATTACTAAGTTAATAAGATAAAACAAAATTTACCTTATTTAAGTTTGAATTAATGTTGATGGTTTTGTTAACATGGCGTCTCATGCGCCTTGTCGCTTATTATTTTGTGACTTCGCGTCACATCGGGCTCCCCTATATCTATGCCCCCATTCGATCGCCTTGTCATGCATCTTCTTATATTTGATCTTTTGAAATTAATTAATCAAGGTGCGTTTCCCACGTTATTCACGCCCATCTCAATTCTCATGCATCATAGTGATTTACTTGTCTATTAAATTTTACAGATCTTGCAATTAGTGTGCATAAATTAGCTCAGATATTTTAAAAAATAAAAATGATTAATTACAATTTTTTCCTCAAATTACCATCAGATTTTCAAATGCCTCCCACAAATTTTAACTCGTTGCAACTCACTCCGATAAGTTATACTTCTCACTACGATTTTATCCATCAACTAATTGAAGCCATCATCTCAAATGGTTTCTTTCCCACTTAACAGACACATATATGACCTTCTCCTTATGTGAAAAAATAATTTTATTCTCATTTAAGTCATCTCTAGCCTTCTGCAGTGCTTCTAGTAATTCGTAAAGTCAAAAAATAATATGCAGTTAGTTCATTTTTTTATTAAAGAAAAAAAATGACTTACTTATAATCGAGTTGGTCAAATTTGTCTTTTCAAGTAAGGAGAAGATCACGTATCGTTTACATAGGACCGAAACCGTTCGATATAACAACTTCAGCAGGTTGAGGATGAAATCGTAACGAGAAATATAGTTTAAAGGTTGAGTTACAACGATTTAAAATTTGTAGGGGTATTTGAAAATAAAGGGTTAGTTTTAGGGAACAAATTATAATTAACCCAAAAAATAATAATTCTCTTCGCCAGGGTCTATGCTATTTAGCCCTGTAATTACTTCTCCTGCATGTAGAAGTAGTATTACTGTAACTAGTGGTTGGTGGGGAAGGGCGAGGGAGAGAGAGAGAGAGATCAGTAGATCACGAGCAATTCCGCCCTTCTGTGGTGTCGACTGTCGAACATGCTACTGCAAACTCACAGATGTCACAGATCGCTCCTGACTAATTTGTCCCCGAAACTAGTCCACAGCTCTATGATCTGCGTAATATTTTGTACCTACGTACACTAAAACCTCCGCCAGCAAAGCCTGCTAGGCTGCTACCTGCATAGCCCAGCCTTTTCTCCCTCCTGGCAAAAAAACTAAAGCCTTTAAGCAGAGTCTGATCCTCTGGTTTCAACATCCTAAATAAATCCTGATCATATGCAGGCATGCATGGCGAACCCCATTACCCAGCATCTCATTTCTGACACTTGTACTGCTCGCACGGTCCTCTCACCTCGATGGCACGGCTCTTCAGAACAGTTAGCCTTATGTAAGTAATAAGTATTGGTGTCCAGCCAAACGGGAACAAATATAATCCCTAGCAGAAGGTTAATTTTAGCATCTTGTTGCGTCGACAATTTAACGCCTATTTTTATTCACACGGACGGACTCATTCAATTCACCAGTATGTCGAATTCAACAAGCCGAATTCAACAAGCCTAGTTTGCAAATCCTACCAAGCCCAAGAAGATATGCAACTGGGTGGCCAGCTGACATTAATTTAATTGCGTTCAATTTTGAATTTGTACATTAATATAAGCTGGAAAGGTACAACACTTTAGTAGATAAAGAGTTGGCATTATATGGGAACATATTCCAACGATGAAGGAAATCAATCACATGCATGGATGAAAATACGAAGTATTTATATATGCAGACCCTGAGAGCCTATATATATCTCCACCAAAATGTTAATTTTACAGCAACCGAATTTGGTGCATACTTTAAATGTAAGATAAGTTAAAAGAAATCGAAACACTGGCCACCACTATGTAGGAGCTTTTACGCACCCACTTGCCCTATCAAGACCACTCAAGAACAACGAGCTGGTAGACTTACATATAACAAAATGCTTTTATATTCGTCGTGCTGTGTCAAATTGAATTTTCTCTCCTAAACGCTGTTGCAGGCTTTGCAAGAACATAAATCATCGCGGGAGGAAATCCATCGGAGCAGTGCTTCATTTACTCCTCCTGTCGGATTTTAGCCGGTGGAGAATCATGACACGTAGCTTTCGTGTAGATACTGTTTGCTCCCATCAAAACAGCTAGCACCAATCATGTGCCACGTGTATGATCATTTTGGTGTTACATTGAGCGATCATAAATCGCACGTCCCCTGCTTTTCTTGCAACATCGCCTCGTTCCTGTTCCTATCTATCTATTGTTAACGAAAAGCCATGCTCATAGCTTTCTTTTAGGCTTTAGCTTAGCCTTAGCTGCAGAGTACTCGTGTCTAAACATTGCAGCTGCCTGTTTAATTAATCGTTGACTTTCTGCCAATGACTAACGTCCACAATATTTCTAGGGTTTTTGCTTTAAAAAAAAATACAAAGTCTCAGGTTTTTGTCCGTCGTCTCCGTTTAGCTTCTACTTCTTTTCTTTTCTTTTTTCTAAGCCGTTTAGCTTCTACTCTCTTGTGCTTATATATAAAAGTGTTCTCTCTACATAGTACTTAAACTTTAGGGACACTTCCACGAAACCCCCGTGTCTATTATCATAATTAAGCAGCTTCCGATCGACTACCATGCACGGATACATATTGGCCATGCCAGAGGCAGTCAGGAATAATTTACAACACAATATCTCTAGTACGTGTGATCGGAAGTAGTTCAACATCTAGTAATAAATTCCTGAGGTTGAAAATTTGTTGTATCTTGATTCTTGAAGCACCCAAGGGCCAAGTTGAAGATACATTAAATCTAAACCAGTATAACTGGAGTCAGTCTTGTAAATATTTGTGGGGATCAGGTATAGGGGTCCACTGTTATTCAATGGTTACACTCCCAGCTGCTTCCCTGAACAGGGCCTATGAAGCTAATCTGCTGTGAATAATAGAACGAGTGTCAGATATACTTATATGGATAATTTGCTTGCCTACTTGCTCTACTGTCGATCGTTGGTCCCGTAATTTTTATGTGAAGGTAGGGCTCATGTCCGCCAACCCAACTGCTTCAGAATTGGTACAAGTAGGTAGATCAGGGATGTAAAAATGGATAAATTTAATCATATTTGCATGGCCAAAAGAAGACGGTAATGTAATCCCCTCAAAAAGCTTACAACTGGATACAACACTTTAGAAAACAGATTTCAAACTCGCGATAAATTAATGCGTAAACAATAATTGACATGTACTGGTATATATAATTCACGAACCATTTGTTGTCGTCTGTCGATGAGTTTGAAATCTTCACCCCCCACCTGACAGGCTAGGCCCAACACAAGTAAATAGGGCCCAACAGGAGAAGGCCCATTAGTTTGGATAAGACATGGGCCATGAGCTCACCCAAAGAGCCCAACGCCCAGAGGGTTGGGAACCTCAGAGAGGTGGGCTTATGGAAATGACCAGGAGAATCTCCACCTGCAAATTAAGAAACCTTTCCCACCAAGTGACATCAACTGCAAAGAAGGCTCCGTCTGCAGAGAAACCTTTTTCCACCACGCCTTGTCAGCCGCCGAAAGCCTTCATATGTCGTCTCCGCATCCTGTCAGCCGCAAGGTAATTAATGCTCGGTTCAGGAGGATTCAGATATCCCGAGTAAGAAAAGACATGTTACGTTCTCAAGCCAATCTCGCCACTCTTATAAGGCGTGCAGGATGGAGCTCCTATAAAAACCAACAGGTACGTTCTTTGAAAGAAAAGTCAAATTACTAATTTAAGCATAGGAGGCTCAGCCCCCACGGGTAACTCCGTTCACTCTGCGCTTTCTTAGCAGATCCAATACTCGAAAGGAAACCTTAGAAACGACTCATTGCTCATTTATTGGGTCAGATCAATTTTGGCATCAATATTTATCTATCTGAACCTGATTTGAATGGTGGTTCTCTAGTCACTCTTATGGAATCTACACACGTTCACAATTACATAGATATATACTGATATCAATGTACACTCTTGCACAAACACATAGATATATAGTGGTATCAGTCTATGTACGGGCATGTTTGCATGCATGCATGGTGGAGTGACTTATCAAGTTGTGTCTTTCCCATGCTGTTAGTGTTTTTTTTTTCTAAACCATGCTGTTAGTGTTAGCTGGTTATAGATCACATAATTACGTACAGAACGTAGTGCAATCAAGTGGCTCAGTGCTTTGGATGCCAAGCAGTAGTACTGTGCCCAAACATAGTCACCTTGACCTCACTAGGGTGCGTTTGCACCAAAAATATCATTTTTCATCAACTTAAAATAAAATATTACAATATAATCTCTATCCTATAAAAAATTATAAAAAATATAAAAAATTACCTCTCTTCACTTTTTCACTAAACCCAATACCAACACAAAATCCAATACTAAATTTTTTTCAACACAAACACAACCTTAAACTCGTAGTAACGTCAGTGGCTATAAATCCCTTATGGAGTACAAAGACTTTAATGTTGCGTTGTCCCTATTCAAATTGTAAGAATCTTATTAATTTGGAGAACAAGAAATGACAGTGTATGTAGGTATTGCCGTACGTGTGGTTAATAATTGGTTGGACACGGACGAACTAAATTTGTTTCTTCCACGGAAGATTAACGAAGAAATTGCCATTGGGGTGTACGTACGTGGCCCATACCGTGCATGGAATTATTGAATTAGCATGAATGAGGGCACGTGTCTATCCTGCCCAGCTGTAACATGTGACGTTTTCCTTCAAGTACTGTTAAGCAAACGTTTCTCCAGATTAATCAAAGGGGTCGAGGCACAGTGCAGGGAAGACAAATTAAGGCTGAGATAGCATAGCCACTGAGAACTCTTATATAGATGTAGATGACGTTGGAAGGGAAATGATAGTAGTTGGAGATAATTATTACACAAAAATATAAATTCCAATCTTGCTTTTAAACTGGGCACTTCTATTGAGAGTCAAAACCTTCCAGCAATCTGAGCCGGGGCATTTAGATCTACTAATGTTCTACAAGTACCTCTCCGTCCATAATTATTAATAAAACAGTGTACGTAGTGTAGAGATCTAATGTCCTACAAGTACTTCCCTGTAATGCTCGTCAAGAACCTATTCAAGTTGGGACCATTAAGAGAATTGTCGGTTGTCAGACACTGATCCTTCCATGCAATATGGTTGCCTCATATTATATGTTGTACCTCCCATAGACGCATCTTTGCATTGACCATGGAAACCAGATATCTGACTTATTAATAATTCTTCATAAAATCATCGAGAGAGTAATAATTATAATATGGACTGTACTGCTACTTTTAATGATCAAAATAAACTATAGAGATAATTTTTAATTTATTATAAAAATTGGAGTTAAATTAATAATTCTATTGGCAAATTAAAGATTAAGATCTTTACTGCTCCATAATTTTAAGGATTCTATTAGGCAAAAAAGACAGATACTTTTTCTATTTTAACCCAATTTTTTCACCCCCTTTCGGTTGCTTTCGCAGCTCTTTTAACCAAAAAATTCTTACCAAAAAGATAACGCCGCCATATCAGATGATATGCTTGTCCAAAAATAGACGGTGGCGATCGTTTCAAGAAGCGAGGAGACGTGGCCTCGGAGAAAGGAAGATTTTTCCTGTAGGGAGAAGAGGGAAAGTGGGAACACATTTCCTGCTCCGACGGTAAGAAGGAATTGCCCCCGATGTCGTTCCAAATCGGCTGCAGCCATTATTACTCGGAGACAAAAAAGACAAAAAAAAAAAGAAAAAAATTGGGATCACGTTCTTACGTTGCTGTGCATTGACAGGGACACACATAAAATCTGACGGCCAGAAAAGCACCCCTTTGATTTGAAGTTGTACTTTTCCCCGGACCAATTATTTCTTATTATATTCAAAAGTTTTTACTTTTCTGATCATAAAAAGAAGAAGAAGTTGACGAGGAAAGGAAATAGCTTTGAAGTTGGTTTGTTCATTTGTAATATTATATTTCATTTTATTGGACTTTTTTTCTGAATAAAACATTTTATTGGACTTTGATTTATATATACCATCATCCTCTTGAATGACGTGGTCACTGTCCATCTTATCAAGTAATATATAACGGCAAGAAGTAAATTCAGAAACACGTTGAGAAATAGTACGATGCCTATACTTGAAGGGCAAAGCAAGTTGGAGTTCATAAAAGCATGTCCCATCACCTTAATTGTGGATCGAAACAAAGAAGGAAGGAGGAGGAGGCCCAAAGTCGGGTGTGTGACCTACACACGCTCTTAAACCTTCCATGGCTCATAACCCACATGGAAAGCTTGCAATCGTTAGTGCCTGGGCCTTTCGCGGATGGGATGCATGTGGGCCTCACGAGGGTAAAATGCGTATGTTGTATGGCCCTCACACATGATGTTACCAAGACATGATCTCCAAAATCAGAAAATCCCCCTATGCTAGTATAAAAAAGTCATTAAGGTGCACTTTACTTTTTTATTTTTTATTTTTTTCCCCGTCTGATAAACAATTATAAGTAGAGAACCAAAGCTATGAAGTGAATTTCTAATTTTGTCCAAAACACACCTTACGCTAGATGATGTGCATATTTGAAATTCACATAAACCAAACAAATTAAGCGGGTCTGTGTTACAATATTTGAACATCAAACTCAAGATATTAAACTATTAGGTAACCCAACTACTCGATGAAGTTGTTAACGTGGGAGCTCGAAAGCTTCCTTTACTCTCCTTCTCGTTCCTTCTTGTCTATGGAATTCTTCTATAAACTCTTTAAATTTATAGCTTTGGTACAGTGGAGGGTGCTCCTCATCGATCAAATCCTCAATTGGAGAAATCACAGTGTCCTCAATTGGTCCATAGAACATGGCCAGTGATACTCGCGGCATCCACTTATTGGTTACGGCTCTGTGATGGACACTCTTAAACCTTCCATTACTCATAACCTGCATTGGATGGACAAATCAATAGTATGCAGCACGGAAAAAGTCCATGTCATGATCCAATACACACACATATAGCAGAGAATTTTCTCCATTACCTATTGTAGCTAGCTAATTAAGATTTGACGAGTTTAATTAAAGGAAAATTTTACACTTATTTCATGGTAAACTAGCATTAATTCTATTTGTGAAGTGTTCCAAAATCTCATTACCATAGATAAGAGATAAGTCACAGAGCACAATTTTTAATGATTGAATCTCCATCGAAGATCCGTTCCTTGGAGCTTCTACGGGAAATGCTCTCATCGTCCCCTTCCCTGCTCCTCAACTTTTATTCCGCCCTACACCTTTCTATCTGACATCTCTGACAAAGAATCTCACCCCGACCCCACCACCACTATCCTCGCCACCTTGTGTAGCCCCACTGATTCGCCTCCTCTTTCTGTCCCTTAGATTCCCACACAGCCTATCCCCAGGTCCCTCTGTACGACCTACATCCATCCGTATCCTTTTTCGTCCAGCCCGTTTTTGCATGGTTTTTTCTTCCACCTGACTTTGATACCTACTCCCTCTTCGCTCATCTCGTTCTCTTTACTTATCTCTTCAAGCTCTGTAGTGCAATACTCTAGTTGTTCTCCCTAGTCTTGGTCCCTAACCTTAGAACCAAAGGGTGGTTTGCGTGCTGTGGGTAGAAAGAACTACTTACTTTAATGGCTATTATGAGTTCGTCGAACCAACCCATGGGTGATTTGGAGGAGCTGATGGAAAAGACAAAGAACCTGTCATGGGAGGATGTTTCTGGGATTCTTAAGGTTAATAATGAACGAGTGAGAGATTTTGAAGTTATGACTCTAGTAGGCCGTTTAGCTTCGCGAAAGATTTTTACCAAACTGGTTATTTTTCCTCTAATCAAAGCAGGATGGCATTTTGCCCTAACCTTCGCATCAAGGATGCAGGTCCGAATCGGTTTCTTATCCATTTTCAGTCGTTGGAAGAAAAAGAAAGTGTGCTTCGGCTATCACCATGGAATTTGAAGGGATATATTTGCTGATTTTGAAAGAATGGAGACATGGTGAAACGATTAAAGAAGTGGAGATCTCGCACGCACAGTACTGGATCCAAATCCATGGGCTTCCGATGGAGAGGTTAGATGAGGAAAATGCTTACTTATTGGGGAACAAGTTAGGGTCGGTTCTTAAGGTGGAAACGGTGGATGTCAACAAACCATATCTGCGGGTGCAGGTCCAGTTTGATCTTGAGTCATCTCTGCAAGACTGCAACCTAGTTTTTATTTGCCTCGAGAACCTGGTAATCCAATCTGGATATTGTTTAAGTATGAAAGTCTCTCAAATTTTTGTTTGGTTTGTGGACGTATAACCATTTAGTAGGGACCTGTATTGATGGCACACACGCATACCAATTTGCTCTGGGTGAGGATATGCTTGGAACGGTCCCCATTGAGAAAACGAGTGCCACGATTCATCCTTGGTATGGAAATTTTCTGGGTGCTGCCGGTGGAAGAGGTCGGGGACGAGGCCAAGGCGACGCTCGAGAGGAAAGCGATTTTCCTGGAGGTTTTTTCGGACTACTGAGGAGTTTGGGCAGTGAGGTAATTTCTCAAGGAGATAGGGGTAATACGAGGAGTCTAGTTAGGGAGGTGGAAGGTGTACGTAACGAAGGCTTTGAAAAGGTTTGTGGGGACGAGTTGGTCACCGCGGTAGACCTCTGATATCGAGGGGGTGCTAGCTCAGAAGTGTCAGATAGAGGAAAGTAATGAGAGAGGGTTAGAAGTGGATATTCGTTTGCTGGGCAGTGGCCATGTCATGCCTTTAAGGCCTGGTTCGGGAAGGCCAGGGGCCCCAAGTAGAACAACCAAGCAAGGCCCATCTTGGGCCAGTCTCTGTTAGTAACTTTGAATCTGCCCTACGCAATTCCTGATGGTTGAGGGAGGATCGAAAGATCTCAAACGGGAAGGAGTGCATATAGACAATCGAGAAGCTCATAGAAAAAAGTGTAGGGAGCAGGATATTTCCCCTGGGTTAGCAAAGAAGGATACACTGGTCCTATTTTTTGTTTCTGGAATTGCTGATGGAAGTGGTTCTCGCAAGAAAATATGGACTGAAGAAGAAGGCAACAAAGGCGGGTAAGGAGGAGGTGGATGAGCATGATGGTAAGGT
Organism: Myrica gale; assembly: GCA_963930655.1. Lineage (NCBI taxonomy): Eukaryota > Viridiplantae > Streptophyta > Magnoliopsida > Fagales > Myricaceae > Myrica > Myrica gale. The sequence continues at coordinate 4,499,335 of OZ005606.1, read as the reverse complement.
TTCTTCTACTGTTACAGCTAGGCGGCGGGCCTACAACTGTACCCAACCCCTCAATGAGTCTCATATCATAGAATTGCCAGGGTCTGGGAAGACCCACGACATCTAGAGCCCTCAGGCTACTGGTGAGAGAAGTGGGAACCTATGGGTATCTTTCTGGTAGAGACGAAAATAAAGGATGACCGTCTTCTAATGATCATGCATATGATTGGTTTTGTTCCTCCTGTTGCTGTAAGGGAGGTCTGACGTTCTGTTGGCGCCCTGAACTGCAATTTGACATTGTGAATTTGTCAAGTTCTATTTTTCATTCCTTGGTACGGCCGATAAGTGATAAGCCTATCTTCTTGTGTTCTTTTTGTGTGGGCCTTCTCTGTGGAGGCATAAGGCGACTTTTTGGGAAGAATTGGCTGATCTTGGAGGCACGAGTGGGCTCCTGTGGGTACGCACGGGTGACTTTAATGACATTGTTAAGCAAGGGGAGAAGCCGGGAGGTAGGATGGTGACTAAGTCTTCCTTGAGAGGTTTAAATTAATTTATGGACAGTATGGGATTTGTCGATTTAGGGTTTTCAAGTCGTAATTTTACATGGACAAATAGGAGTAATGGCTGGCATGCATCCGTGAGAGGTTGGACAGAAGCATAACAAATATCCCTTGGCGCACTAGCTGCTCGTATGCAGGGGTAAGACACTTTTGTCTCACCAATTCAAATCATTTGCCATTGATTTTGAATTTGTATGGTTGTGAAGCTTGTGTAGCTAAATGTTTTAAATTGAAATTTTTGGGCTCGTGATGTGTCCTGTTATGGGGTGATTGCAGAATCATAGAGGAGACCTATTAGTGGTTCCCCGGCTAAGATTATGTTTCAAAAAATTAGAGGGGTTCGTGGTGTTTTGTGGAAATGCAATATTGACACTTTTAGGGTTATTCACGTTAAGCTTTCTGAGTTAAAAGAGCATCTTAGTTTCTATCAGCAGGCTGACCCTTCGAGCCACAATACTTGGGTGAGTAAATGTTTGTTGGCTGAGCTTGATGAACAACTGTGCCGAGAAGAACATTTGTGGAAGCAAAAATTTAGAGTTGCTTGGTTGACATCTAGCGACCTAATTACCAAGTTTTTTCATGCCTCTACTGTTTTTACGAGGTGTCGGAACCAGATTGCTGAGTTAAAAAATCCAGCGGGTGATTGGATTTCTGGACGTCATGCTATTGGTTAGGAATTGGTTCAGTTTTATTCTTCTCTCTATTCTTATGATCACCCTATAATACCGAATAATTTAGAGAATCTGATACAGTCCCATATTTTGGATGAGGAGAATGAGAAGTTGATTCTCCTTCCAGATAGAGTGGAGATATGGGGATACTTTGAGGATGATGAATTCGGATAAGGCCCCGGGGCCGAATTGGATGACAATGTTTTTATGGAAATTTGGGAAATTGTTGTGGTTGATGTTATCTCAATGGTTCAAAACTTTTTTGTGCACGGTATCATGCTGTCATAAATGAATCATAGCTATCTTGTGCTGATTCCAAAGATTGATAATCTGTCATCTGTTGGACACTTCCGCCCTATAAGTTTGTGCAACATGATTTATAAACTCATTTCCAAGATCTTGACTGAGAGGTTGAAAAGTGTTATGTCTAAGCTTATCTCTCCTTATCAGCTAGCCTTCGTACCTGGAAGACTCATTCAAGATAATTATATAGTCGATGCTGAAGTGTTTAATACCATGAACCATAAACAAGGCTCGGGGGGTAGATGACAATTAAGGCGGATATGGAGAAAGCGTATGATAGAGTGGAGTGAGAGTTCATTTTAAAAATTCTGCAACAGTTCGGATTTCACTCAGTTTGGATACGCTGGATCAAGCAGTGTATGGAGTCCTCTTCCTTTTCGGTTTTGTTGAATGGTGACCCTTTTGGGCGGTTTTCTCCTTCTTGGGGTCTCCGTCAAAGAGACCATTTATCTTCATTCTTGTTTTTATTTTGCTCGGAAGTGCTATAACGTTTGTTGATTAAATAAGAGTAATTGGGTAATATTCGATGGGTTAAAGTTGGTAGACATTCTCTGATTATCTTCCACATTTTATTTGCGGAAGATTTGCTGATGTTCGCCAAAGCTCAAGTTTGGGATGCCGCAACATTGGATCAGTGCTTGGTTAAATATATGGGCTGGTTGGGACAAAAAAATTAGCCGAAGTAAGTCCTCAATTCATTTTAACAAGAACTTCTTAGGCCAAGCTACTATGCTCATTTGTGATTTGTTGGGTTTGAAAAAAATGTCGGCTATGACAAAGCATTTTGGTCTCCTTTTTCCTTGCTAAAAAAATGTTGCTCTGGGAGATTTGAGAGAGAATTTTCGCAAAGATAAGTGGTTGGAAGGCGAAATTGCTTTCTCAAGCGGGTAGAGCTACTTTAATTAGAAGTGTGGCGACTGCGTTGCCTGCTTATTCGATGAGTTGTTTTGCTTTTCCCAACCAATGGTGTGCTGAGGTGGATCGAGGTTTAAAGAATATCTGGTGGGGTTTCAAACTTGAAAAGACCAGAAAATTGTCTCTAAAATCTTGGAGCTCTATTTGTGTTCCGAAAGTCATGGGTGGATTGGGGTTAAGGCTATGTCGGATATGAACAAAACTATGGTTTCTATTTCTAAGCTAATTTGGAAAGTTTTTTCAAATGATCAGTGTCTTTGGGTTTGTTTGCTAAGAAGTAAATATATTCATCAAGGCAGCTTTGAGGATGTTGTAAGTAGTCTGCAGGCCTCTTGGGTGTGGACTAGTATTTTGAAATGGGAAACTATTTTGTATTCGGGGTTGTGTTTTGTCGTAGGCAATGGAGAGGACATATCTATCTAGAATGACCCCTGGGTACCTTCCCTCCGAGGATTCAAACCAACACCTTATGATGTCCTGGATGCCTTAATTGTCCGTGTGGTTGCTAATCTTATAGACCAGGATACTGGGCAGTGGGATCGGGCACTGATTTGACAGTTGTGTTAGCCCTTCTGATGTTGCAGTCGTTGTTAAGATTCATCTTGGAAGGACTAATAAGAGGGATGAGGTGGTGTGGTGTCTTGATGAATCGGGATATTTCACACCCAAATCAATGTACTGAGAATGATCAAATCTTAAGGTGATTCCCCAATCTCCTGTGGATTTAACGCGGTGGAAGAAACTTTGGAGGATACATGTTCATGACATACTGAATGGTTCCCTTTGGAAAATGTCATGGGATGCTATTCCTACTAAGGGTAATGTAGCGTTTTGAATGGGTCGTAGAGAAAAGGATGAGGATGGTACTTTTAGATGTGTTCTTTGTGGATCAGCAGTGGAGAATACCAAGCATCTTTTGCTTGAATGTCTGGTCAGTAGAATTGTCTGGAGCTCTTCACCTTGGGCCTTGGATATTAATGCTTATATGATAATCCAGTGTTGAATTGGTGTAAAATGATTATTGATCCTCGGTTGGTGCAAGGATTACCCAATGTGGATCACCATCACTTTCAGTTATTCGCTTTGAATGCGTGGGATCTCTTATGGTGGGCACGAAATCAAATTGTTCAAAACTCTACTATTTTGAACATTGAGGGTTTGGTGGCTAGAAATAACAGATTGTGTGGTGAACACTTAGCAGCTTGGAGTCGAAGTAGGGAACGTGTGGCCTCCCCCAGGTGGACCACCCTGTGGGAGTGATTAAAGTGAATTTTGATGTGGTTGTGCAACCGAACTTCTCAATAAGAGTTGTTGTGTGTCTGGACATTTCAAAGAGGTGATTGGACTTAAGGTCATGGAGACTCAGGTGGCAGATGTAGTTGAAAGAGAAGTATTTGTAGCCCAACTGGGGATTGTAGAGGCGATAAGTAGAGTTATTAAGGAGTGATCATTGAAGGGGATTCGCTGTTTGCTATTGAAGCTTTCAAGAAATTTCCTTCCCGGGAGAATTGGAGGATATGACAGAATTTCGGATGCTTTCGTTTCTTGTGACGGGCTGCCTCCATGATTAGTTTTGGAGACCACCCAGATGTTTTGAGCACTATTCAGACTTGTTTTAGATCTCTTATGGAACTCATCCCTTTGGTTGTATTGAATAAAGGTAATGGTAGTTTGATTAAAAAAAAGAAAAAAAAAAGAATCTCCATAGAAGAGACATAATTGTAAAAACAAAAATAAAAGCAGGTCAATAAAAAATAATATATTGAGGGCCTATTGGTGCCAAGTTATCCTGAAAGGATTACGTGAATCAATGAACAGCTGCTCTATGAGTCGAGAGAAGCGATTTTTTTTAAAGAGACTGTTTAAAAAACAGAAATTGCACCACTTGCAAATATGCAACTTCGGTTATGTTTGTGTTGGTATTGAGTTTAGTGAAAAATTGAAGAGGTAATTTTTTATATTTTTTGTATTTTTATATTTTTTTATGGGAGAGAGAGATTATATTGTAGTATTTTATTGGGAGTTGGTGAAATATTTTGTGAAATATTTGGTGCAAACGTATCCTTCATGGAATAAGACATATATAGACGATCAGACTCGTTTGTTTAGATGTAAAAATAAAATTCATTGAAACAATTTTAGGAAATAAAATTCTTTTTTTCGGTATTTAATTATTCTTTTACTAGATCATTTTGTATCTAATTTAATGGTCAAATCAGGAGGAATATTGATTTTTAAAAAAATATATAGGGTAAAATAAAATATTTTAAAACTTAAGAGGAGTTTATTAATTTTTACCTATAATATGTGACTTAGGGTAACTTTTTCAAAAAAAAAAATGGTTTAATACACTTTTTAGCTTAGTTTATTTTCTAAAAAATTTTAAAACTTTTAGCGTTGACTTAATTTTTTTTTTAAGTCGACCTCATTTTCAGCTTATTGCATTTATCTTATTAAGGACATGTTTGTTTTGAGAAAATTTTCAGGATGCTATGACGTATGGTGTGAATATTTAAGTAATGTTTGAGCTTTATTAGCATGCGTGTAGAAAGGTGTTGACTTGCATTAATGTGTGTAAAAAATGTAATAATTAGTTATGTTTGTATATATTCATGTAGGAGTAATGTTAGGATTGTAATGTTAGAAAGTTGGATACAAATCATAAAAAATTTCTCAAAACAAACGTGTCCCAACTCTTAATTAACTTCTCAGTAAAGCAATCATTTGTAGTTACCTGTAACTGATCACCCAGATTGATGACAAACGCATTTGGAACTGGATCAACAGCTACCCATTTCCCATCTTTTATCACTTGGAGGCCCGTCACTCCTGTTGATTGCCGGAGCACCGTGAGCGCACGGAGATCAGTGTGAACAGCCAGACCCAAGGTCAGCTCAGGTTCCGGACAGGGTGGATAATAATTTGCTTGTGCTTTTCGTGCAGGTGTTTTGCCCAGCCTTTTCTGCAGGCAATCTTTCTCCAGCCCAAGCGCTTGGGAAATCAAGCTCAACAGCCTATTGACCAAGGCACCAACCTCCTTCGCATATTCAGCAAACGCCTCACTGAGAACACCAAAATTCATAGAAATATAACTCATTAACTCTCACCGAAATAAAGAGCTTGCGGGCATGTTAGTGAAAACTTGGTATCTAGGAATTACAACCAGGAAGAAATACCGGTATTTAGGTGGATTTTTTGGCAGCAGATGAGTGAAATCGTCTACTGGATGCCAAGGATGAAAGAAGTTTTCACTCCACATTTGCACTTTCTCTTGGCCTTCAACCTTGAGGTAATGGTTGAACAGTCTCACTTGCTTGGTAGGATCTTCTGAGAAAAACTCTGCTCTTTCTTCAGGATCAGGCAATTCGAAGAACTCGGCAATGGCAGTCATCACGTTGTCACATACTTCTTCAGGGACACCATGATTGATGATTTGAAAGAACCCGTACTCCTCACAAGCTTGTGATATTTTCTCAAGTAAGGAGGCCGAGGCATGACCATCTTTGGTATCTTCATCATTCAAGTCAATGACAGGAATTGAGGCCAGGGACGTTATCTGTGCAAGTTGTGGTCTTTTGTCCTTTGGGAGAATGAAATTTGGCGCAACTGGAAGCTGATCAGGTTTGGTTGCAGCTGCTGCCATTTTAAACGACAGCATTTTCAGAAAGCTTATTTGAGAAGCTCTTGATGAGTCAGATAGCGTCAGAGATCTATGGAAAGTTTAGTAGTGCCCTTCTTGAATATGTTAATGGTCAATAAGAGATATCATGTGAGGCCACGGTATGAAGAAGAAGTACTCGGAGAGGCAGTTTCGTTAGGTGAGACCGTGGTAGATGAAGAAATGTGAGAGGCAGTTTTGTTAGGTGGGGGGGGGGAGGTCCTTACATCGGGGGTAGATGAAGGTGCATCCCTTTTTGGGAAGTTCAAGAAGACGTACTTTATCGCTTAAAATTGTAAATGAAGCAGAACGACCCATATGGTTAAGAACTTTTTTCATTAACTATTCTAGATAATTAAGATTTTACGAGTTTAAAGGAAAAATATACACTTCGTCAGTGCAGTACTCCTATATTTGTGAAGTTCCCCAAAATACTATATTTGGTCATTAATTAGTCTTTACTCAAGAGATAATGAACTAACAAGTTTTTTTTTTTCTAGATCACAGTCCAAAAAAAGTACCCGAAATACAACAGACCGGGTCGAAAACAACTGGCGAGATCCTTAAAAGGATCAGAGAAAGCCACTACATGCTACCTGCGAGGCAGTGAGAGCGGTAACCGAATTCAGTAGACAAAGTTACCAGGACCGATGCCAGCCAGTAGATACAACACCACAACCTGGTACATCAAGCCCTAACAAGAGCGAAAAAAAATCCACAACGGATCGAAAAAGTCCCCGTGGAGCCGGATACAACAGAGAAAAAACAATAAACACCGGCCGCTTAAGTAGATAGCCTATTGTCGCTTTTTAGACTTATACAAGTCAAGATCTTCAATCGGCTATCCGTTAATTTTTTTTTTTTGTTAAGGAGAGAAATTCATTACACCTGACTTTTATGCACTGTGTTCGGCTGATCCAAAGCACGTTGATAAAGTTACTTAAAAACACTTGAACCGACTCCACAAGTCAACTCACACCCAAGGATTCTAAATTACTTTAATCATTTTAGCTTGTTTTATAAAAAAGAAGAGAAATTAACAATTAATTTCAAGTAAAAAAACGTTCGTTGATTTGGTTTTATTCATGTGTGGGAGTAACCTCTTTATGTAATTCGGGTGGATACTTTTGATCCAGTTGAATTCCTTTTATCTAGTTCAATAAAAGTTTATTTGCTTAGAAAAAAAAATCATTAAAACACTTGGCCCTGCCCCTTTTTTTCAATCTTGGGATAAATGGGAAGATGAATAAGATAAGAAAAGATAGCAGGTGAAACTTGACACAGCTCGGAGGAGAGAAAAATTTATTAGTCTCCTTGGGAAATACATTTAACACATACGAAAGGAAACACACACAAAAAAGAAAACAGAAAAACGAAGTTACAGACTTACAGTAAATTAAAGATCAAAAAGGAAGTTGTTAATGTGCAACTCGAAAGCTTCCTTTACTCTCTTTCGCGTTCCTTCTTGTCTATGGAATTCTTCCATAAACTCTTTGAAAGTATAGCTTCGGTACAGTGGAGGGCGCTCCTCATCGATCAAATCCTCAACTGGGCAAATCACAATGTCGTAATTTGGTCCATAGAACACGGCCAGTGATACTCGCGGCAACAACTTGTTGGTTACGGCTCTATGGTGGACACTCTTAAACCTTCCATTACTCATAACCTGAATTGGATGGACAAATCAACACAACCAGCCATCATCAAACCTTCACGGAACACATATCTCACCACCTTATCACCCATATATATAGGAAATAATTTTCTCCATTACCTATTAATTCTAGCTAATTAAGATTTGACGAGTTTAAAGGAAAAATTTACACTTCTTGATAGTAAACTACTATTATAATTGTTAAGTGTTCCAAAATCTCATTTTTTATAATTGATCCATTTAACTCCATCGAAGAGACATATATATTGTAAAAACGAAAAAAAGTGGGTCAATAAAAAATAATAGATTAAGGACTAGTTAATGAGGTATTGAGGTCATAGTTGTAGCGAGTAGAATATGAATTTTCTTGTTATTAAATCGCGAGCCTATAGGTGCCAAGTTGTCCTTAAAAGTAGTCAGAATATATAAGAAGGTATTAAGTGAATCAATAAACAGCTGCCCTACAAAGTCAAGAGAGGCAGTTTAAAAAACAGAAATTGCACCACTTGCAAATGTGCAACTTCGTGGAATTAGACATATATATTAAGATAATGAAGCAACACGTGATTGCATTTTTCTTATTAAGTCTTAATTAATTTCTCTGTAAAGAAATCATTTGTTACCTGTAACTGATCACCCAGATTGATGACAAACGCATTTGGAACTGGATCAACTGCTACCCATTTCTCGTCTTTGATCACTTGGAGGCCTGTCACTCCTGCAGATTGCCGGAGCACTGTGAGCGCAAAGGAATCAGTGTGAACAGCCAGACCCAAAGTCAGCTCAGGGTTCGGACATTGTGGATAAAAATTTGCTTGTGTTTTTCGAATAGGTGCGTCACCCAGCCTTTTCTGCAGGCAATCTTTTTCCAGCCCAAGCGCTTGGGAAAGCAAGCTGAAAAGCCTATCGACCAACGCACCAACCTCCTTTGCATATTCAGCAAAAGCCTCTCTAAAGCAATCAAAATCCATGTAAATGCATGGGACATCGCACAGTCATGTCGAGCTTGTGGACATGTTAGTGAAAATACTGTGTCGAAGAGCTATAGTAAAGAAGAATTACCTGTAGTTAGGTGGATTTTTAGGTAACTGATGAGCGAAGAAATATTCCACCGGATGCCAAGGATGAGAGAAGTTTTCACTCCACATCGTGATTTTCTCTTGGCCTTCAACCTTGAGGTAATAGTTGAAAAGTCTCACTTGCTTGGTAGGATCTTCTGAGAAAAACTCTACTCTTTCTTCAGGAGGCAATTCGAAGAACTCGGTTGTGGCAGTCATCACTTTGTCACATAATTCTTCAGGGACACCATGGTTGATGATTTGAAAGAACCCGTACTCCTCACAAGCTTGTGATATTTTCTCAAGTAAGGAGGACGAGCCATGACCACCAGTTTTGAAATCTTCATCATTCAAGTCAATGACAGGAATTGAGGCCAGGGAGGTTATCTGTGAAAGTTGTGGTCTTTTATCCTTTGGGAGAATGAAATTTGGCGCAAGTGCAAGCTGAGGTTCGGTTGCAGTTGCCATTTTAAACGACTGCATTTTCAGAAAGCTTATTTGAGAAGTTAATGCGAACACAAGGGCCTCTTCTTCTTCTTTTTCCCAGGCAACTGATAATTTGATTTCAAAGACAAGGGCCTAAAAGTATCCAATTTAATCTTGGACTATCCAATTTTTCAAAAAAAAAAACTGCATATTAACTATCATTATCACTAGCAACATATGTAACATCATAATCGACGGTGTCTCCCAATGACCAAAACCTATATACATGCTACAATACATCTAAGTACCCGGGAAATTCTCTCAGAAAACCAGGTCAAGGAGATGACAGAATTACAATTATTCATCCAACCATGGGTCTCTTGCAGCTTTTCCGGTTCCAACAAAGCCTGCAACACTCTGTGAAACCCCAGAAACCACGCTATTCAGCAAGGAGGTTCCCCATGCTAACATACCGGTCTGCGCCTGTTGCTTGTTTACCTCGAGCATGTTTCTTTGTTCCTCCTCTGCTCTGGCATCCAACAACCTCTTTGCCATGAACTCCTTTACAGCTTCTACCCCTTGATTCACAATCTGCATGGGGGGTATTTCAAGAGGATTCTGGTCCAAGTTGAGCTTGGCTAGATTCTTGAGCTCGCCAAATGAGTTAGGAAGAGCTCGAATTTGGTTGTTGCTTAAATCAAGCTCCCTGAGGTTGATTAGATCACCAATTGTTTCAGGAATTGCTGTCAAATCGCTAAAATTACTGCTCAGATTCAGGACCTCAAGATTTGTCAACCTCCCAATAGAGTATGGCAGGCCTCGCAGCTCGTTGAAATGAACATCTAGATACCTCAAGGACCTCAATTCACCAATTGAAGCTGGAAGGCAGCGGAGTCTATTTAGTTGGATTGATAGCCTCTCAAGATTGACTAGTCCATACCCAATATTTGATGGCAAACACATCAAGTTGTTAAAGCTTGCATCTAACTCCACCAAAGAACTGAAAGGAAGTAGAAGCCAATTATTCAATAAAGGGCCTAGTGTAGATGGCCAGACGAGAAAAGAGGAAACACAAATGCAAAATCGACCAGAGGCAATTGAAGCGAAACACGAGATCATTTACTCACCTGCAGCGAGAAATTGTTTCGGGTAGGGTGGTTATCTTGTTTCCTGACACATTCAGGACCCTCAGGTTAAGCAACAGTCCAATAGAATCTGGCAGAGACACTAAAAGATTGGAAGAAACGTCAAGCTCTTCCAGTTTCTGTTGTCCTGCTATGGAATCAGGAAGGACCTGTTTTCCACCCACGAATAAAACAGATATCAGGACCAACATAAAGAAATTCTAAAATCAAGTTACACTGCTCAACAAGGAATTCCAGGTAGCTTCTTCACCACTCAAAATCACCAAGGTTGTTCCCCTGTCTGTCTTTCTTCAGCAAAATCTTATTTTTGTGAGTTAAGAAGGTCTAATTTATCTGAAACTGCGATGACTACTTGTAGTTTATAGCTCAACCGTTCGGTAAGCGTTCATATATGAATAGTTGCAAATGCAGTTGAATTATCACCTCAAGCTGCGAGTGCATAGCAGACGGCCGACATTCTCTTTAAGCTCGGTACAGCAGGTATCAAGTTTAAAGCCCACACAGTTAGGCAATCAGAACCATGATTATACCTGAAGAAAGCAGTAAGAATAGCATCCATGAAGACTGCAGAAAGCAGTTTCTCTTGGATGAACAAGTCCTTCACTTTCATTGTGTTAATCCTAAAAACCGAGCTAAAGGAATACAGAGTCATTTCCGTGGCTTAAATGATCTCATGCAGTATTGTTATAATAGATAATTCAAATACTAAAATCTTACTCTTCATGTTAGCTTAACCTTAAGCATGGTATCAGAGTCAAAATCTTGAATTCGAGACCTGATTCCGGCTTCATCTAATTTCAATTCGGCTTAATTGCATTACAGGTTCCCGTGGTATAACGTTTTTACAAATTCGTCAATGTGGTATCACTTTGTGCAAAAAGGTCCATGTGGTATCACTTCTAGGTAAAAGTTAGTTCATTCGTTCATCAGGCGTTAACACACTAACGACGAGCTGGTCGACAGCTAGATGAACCGGTCGACCGCTGTAAATTGCCTCTATGTAGCGGTCGACCGGCTCTCATTCCGTTAGTGTGTTAACGCTTGATAGATGGAGGGACTGACTTTTGTACAAAGTGATATCACATGAACTTTTTTGTACAAAGTGATACCACATAAGAATTTGTAAAAACATGATACCACGTGAACCTGTAATACAATTAATCCTTCCAATTAAATATTGCACGGTGGAACCTCTAAAGGAGAATTCGGGCCCAAACGTGTGGAAGAGGGCTAGAGAATATAATTTAAATAATAAAATATTTTTCTCTGATTTTGAAATAAAGGTTGATTTACAGTACTAACCTCTAGCTGATTGTGTGACAGATTGAGCACGACCAACCCATGAAGCTTCCCAAACGCCTCAGGAAGAAACCGCAGCTGACGCCCACTAAGCTCAACCCTCTCCACAATCCCATTCTCTGCCTCCTTCAATATCCCCACGACCTCCTCATTGGTTCCTTGCTGCTCCTGCTCCACCTCCGCCACAACCGACCCGTAAACCTCAACCAGCCTGTCCTCTGCTTCTCTCAACCGTTTCTCATATACCTCGTGCATCTCCTCCAACCTCACCACCGCCTTATATATCTGCATCTCGGTCTCTGCCACTTCTCTGAGCTCCTTTTCCTTCTGCGACCTATCAACTACGCCATTAACCATGGCGTGTGCTTCGGTTTCTTGCAGATTATTTTGGAGTTTGGATTGGATTTCGGAGAGTTTGGCTCGGGCGACGGCAACAGCGGAGGGTTCAGGGCGGGGACCGAGGTTTCGGAGCAGGGACTGGGTCTGTTTGATGTCGGGTATCGCTTGGGCCAGAGCGGCTTGGAGCTTAGGGTGGTTAAGGTAGGGCAACTGGGTTAGCAAGGTTTCTCGAAGTTGTTGCGGGATCAGTGGATCCTCATGGGGTTCGGGATTGAGTTGGGATAGGAGATAGGAGAGAATTGGGTAGTCTTTGGGGTTTGGATCCATAGAAATGAGAGAGCCTTAGAGCAGTCACCCACACAGAGACAGGCAACGATGGAGATAAGTATAAGAACGAGACTGTATAGGAGAGAGAGAGACAGACAGACAGATGCCAGAGGGTGAAATATATATAGTTGGGAGAGAAACTAGAAGGTACTCAAGAATTCAGTGGGGCTACAAAATTTTGTTTATATTAAGATAGTTTGCTGTTTCTGTTTTTGTTGTCTCGAGTAACTGTTGTTTCAGTTAGAGAGAGGGAAGAAGATGCAAATCTTCTGATCTTGTAACAGATAATGCTGGTATAGTAAGTATGACGTGGCACCTCAAGATTGACTAAAGTATACATATCCAGAGGATAGATATCATATGCCTTCTTTTTCTTTTTTCTTGTATGAACCAAATTGGCTTTGTTTGAGGGATGTCTGTGTCGGATTAGGTCAATTGGAAATTGATATCCCACCGACTCTGATCTGACTAGAGGTGTTCTAATTCGCAGGATGCATTTCATTACAGTAAATGAGCATCTTTTCTGGATTGTCCTCAAATCTTCTTTGCTTCCAGATTGAACCCGAATTTTGCAGGCACCGCTGAAATCTGCACTCTGCATAGGTCCCACTCCTTCCTTCGAAGCCTCGTCAGCTTGAGTGCGTGATGCATCTTTCTCTCAATTTTTAATCTTTTCTCCCAGCATCCCATTTCTTGCGTTTTCTTTCTTCTATTTTGGCAAAGGTACTTGAGAAGGGTACAGATTTAAGGCGTATTGACAACGGACTTACACCAGGTATATGCAGGTATATGTAGATTTTGAGCAAGCAGAATAAATATTGGGTGAATAAAGCATATGCATGAGGTTATAGCTAATACCCTGAATACACTAAAACCTCGTGCGCGAGAACAAATAGGCTCATTCATACATAAGTGGCAGTGAGAAAAACAGAAAAGAAAGACCACAAAATGCTGTGATGTTCAATCTTGAACAGCCCCTTCTACCCAAAAGCTCGAGAAAACCAAAAACTACGTACAATCAAAAGAAGCTAGATCTAATTAAGAGAACCTTTCCACCATAATCAATTGACAGCGATCAAAATCTCATCCGTCTTAATAACTTCACCTCGTTGTTGCTGTCAAAAAATTACATCCGCTTTAGTTACTTGCCCTCTCCGTGCACTGAAGTTCTAAACATACCCAACAAGCAAACAAGGATGTCTCTGCCATCGGTCAGTTTACAGGTAAAAACATGTGAAGCAATATCCTGGAAGCATCATTGAAGAACCTTCTGTCTTTCATCGGCATCTTCATGCTCCACCTGAAAAGTGAAAAACATTCCACATATTTAGAATCCTGAAGCAAAATCCACCCTGTTTACTGACAATCTAGAGTAAATTGAAGTCTCAGTTTCCAAGGAAAATGCAGTAGGTCTTAGGATTATGCATTAATGAGGATTGATGGACGGTGGTAGCGTCTGCTTTGCATATCAAAATAATTTTCTGTATATATATACTGGAAGCGTCTATAGACCCAGGATGTTCAGGGCAACTGGATCACTAAAGACAGATCAATTCAAAGCAGCCATTAAACCCCATCGTTCTAGCACAATGCAGATAAATTGTCAATAGTCACATAGTACATGCTCCTTTCCAGCCACTGTGAAATGCTGGTATTGAGGAAAAACCTGTTTGCCCATTGTTTAATGGCATATATTTTCTTTCCCAAAATGAAAGAAAGTAAAACATCCAGCTGAACAGGATATATGAGAACCTTATTACCGGACCAACATCCTGTGTGCCAACATCAGTTGCATATAAGTGCGAGCACAATCACCTTAGTTTCAACTTAACAGTGCCATGAGTTTCACTGAAAACTCAGCTATTCACCTAATTACATTCAAGATCGACACGCATGGCTACAGAATGAGGGCTGTAAGTTTCTTCTCCATAATAGACTCTTCCACTTCTAGAACGGAGAAAGGAAACTTTTCCAACCCCGACCAAGACCAGGGCTGTGAATAGATAATTACTCGTACAGGACCATACCAACAGTTAAAAATATGAACATAGAAACTACATATGAATCGACTGTATTAGCAAAACGTATAAAAAGAGTACCAAGTTACATTGAACATACCTCAACAAGCACCCTTGGTCTCTTCTTCAATTTTGCACCAGGTTCATCTTTCTCGAGCTTTCTTAAACCTGAGGCAGGTTCCTTTCTCACTCTCTTGCCAGGAACTGGTTCCACCTCTTCGTCATCTGCATCCATTTCAACTGCATCATTAAACTCCCTTTTCTGATTCCATTTGAGAATGACAGAGATAGATAAACACTGCCGAGAATTCTGCTCTCATTAATACACATAGGCAATGGGAATTCTCTCACACTTCTGTCCCACTATCATATACACCAGAAAAGACAACCCCAGAACTTATGCATTCATTATACTAACCAATATGCATTTAAACTATAACAGCTTACTCAGTGCAATTGAATACTCCCTCTATCATCACAAGATTATTAATCGAATGGTTTCTATATAGCAACCTCCCTACAATGTCTTATAATGAAATATCAGAAGTGACACGACTTAAATAAGAATCTAGTTTGTGTTCCTTAAGAAAGGTAGTGGAAATACGAAGTTGAAGAACAAATACCTTCTACTTTTAGAAGTAAAAAACTATTCTTGGACACCCTAAAGGAAAGTGAGACATGTGAATTGAAGTGGAAAGAGCATACGAACAAGTAAACACAAAAAGGTAAGAAGTGCAAATTTAACAATTAATATTAAAAGGAGAAATTGTGAATAAAAGGTATGTAGTGACAGCTTTACCATTGTCATCATCCACATCTGACTGAGCAATTGCAAGACCACCAAAATCTTCTATGTCATCTTCCTCTTCAAGTTCATCGTAACCCTCAACATATTCTATTTCAGGTTCCTGCTTATTCCAGGAGAAAATACAAGGACATTTAATTATCAAAATGTAGTATCTTCAGAGGCGCAAAAGCAAATTATTCAAATTGAAAAGTATCAATAGGATGTTCAAGATGATTCATAGTTATACCATCTCATCTTCCTCTTCACTAGCAACCTGCCCCTCTTCGATATCAAGAACTTTGTTGTATTCCTTAACAGGATAGTTGTATATATCACCGTAAACTCCTTGCTGAAGGCGTTCTAATAGTTCTTTCTCAATACTCTGCAGAAAAACTTCGTAGTCTTAATGAGAAACGTAGTGTCAATATACAGTCAATGTAGACCAGTAGATGCTCATACACGACCTTATCCAATGCAGCTGCTTTTTCAGCCTTCTCCTCCCTTCTAGACTCTCTTTTCTTTTCTTTTCTTGGTGTTGTCATTATTTTCTCCCTGTTAGGCAACAGAAACAGCTTTCAATTTAACAAAGCTGTGGAAGGACGCAATTTCACATAGAAAAGTTCAGCATCAGATCACATAGTCCATGGGTTGCCAATTCTATGCCCAAGACTGATATTCACATTCTATTCCATTTGCATTTAGGAAAAATATCTCTTTGAATTCCCTTACAATAGCCAACCCCTCACTTCACTGGCACTTGTTTAGTCAACAAAATGATTCAAGTGCTGAAAACCTATAATTCAATACTGACTTGAGATCTAGACCTTCACAAATCTAGTTCCCAAGCAAACCAAAATTATTCTGCCACTCAAATACAATTTTCTCACTGCATAACATTTGTATCAATTGATTTGATCATATGTTCTTGTGATAAAGGAAGAGGATAGGCTGAATCGGGCTATGCATTACTCTCTGTATACAGTTAGGAGGTAAACGAAACAGAGTCACAATACAAATTAATTGATGAACCCTCACGACCACACTCTCCAACCCATTCTTACAGCAGGAGGAATTTGGATTTAAGCTAAAGCTCATTGGCAAAAATGTAGTCCTCACATTTACAAAAGAGTCAAATATATGAAGGTCTGCCTCACACCAAGCCATAAGCTATTGTGGCAAATGCAAAACTTAAATTTCCTTTCAATAAATAAAAATTTAAAAAAGCACAACAAACTTCTATAATTTCGCAGAAGCAATCTAGTACACCAAAGGTAACATTGAAGCACGTCACCAAACATTATTCTCACACGAATAGCTGCTTCTTGGAGTGAAATTAAAGCAATTGCAAGCATGAGAAGAAGTGAACCTTGTTTTCAAAGCAAGCTTCCTCATGCGTATCCGCATTTGAGTCATCTTGGTCAATCGTTGCTTTGTTTTGTGGACAAGGAACTTAGGCCAATACATCTGTCAACTCGAAAAGGCAAGGCATGTTAACCTCTTCAGAAACCATAAGCAGAATCACATTAGATAATCTCAAAATTGCAAAAAAAAAGTCTATTATGTCCAATACCAGATGTTTGTCAATAATCTCAAGTGCCTTCTCGTAATTTCTGGGCAACTTAACTCTCTCCCACAATTTGGTTGGCATATGAGCTCTTTCTATTGTTTTCATATAGAGATAGAAGACTCCTGCAGCAGACCAAGACAACCTTGTCAAATTATACTCATTCATCGATACAGAAAAGCATTAATTGACATGTGACAGCAAGACAATTCATGAATCCACCTATTAACGGCACAGATAAACAGCCTAAGATCCACTAAATTCAACCAAAATTGCTTCATTGTCAGTCCTCAGCTTATGAAAAGAAACAACAAAGCTCAACCTGACTAACCCAACCAAAAGGCATCACACTCATTGGGTAGACATGTCGACTCCCCCAAGTCCCATAACAAATAAAAGATCCAATAAGTAACTTGCTTATGCTCAGCAAATCAAGGGGTACATATTAGAATAATTCAACTGCCCATACGCAAAAATCCCCAACTGGGTGAACATTTCAGCTTTCCCAACCTATAACAGGTATAAAGACTCAATAAGTTAGTTTCTTGCTCTGACCTGTCTATTCTCAGCAACCAAACCGAACAATTTTACACTGACTTAACTGCGTCTAGGTAATATGATTTCACCGGAAAGCAAACAAAATATAGATCCAATTGATAGAAAAAGCAGAACGATAAGAAGTAAAGACCGGAATTACCTTCATGGTCCCGAATGGTAGCATAGCGACTATTGGCGAGCGGGCACGAGCTCCGGTTACAAATACCGGTCACGTTATATGGATTTCGACAGAACTTCCCGGTGGCAATTCTACAAAACCATCAACCGACCAGCAGTCGAAGCCCACCGCCATATCAACAGCCATAATAAACGAAACTGATAAATATTCGCATATACTATAACAGAGGAAGAAACTGATGGCTTTTGAGGAGGTCTAAAAAACACTTACTTGGCCATGAAACTGCAGTGGTTGTGCCTGATTACCTGCCATATTACCTCGTCGTGCTGCATCTTTAACCAGACCTTTTAGTTTAGTTTACACCCAATTCCTGTGTTCTTTGGATAGAAGGCTCAGGTTTTATGTTTTAGGGTTTAAGGGTTTCAGGAAGGGAGAGGGGAAATGGGTGCTAGGGTTTTTTATTAGCGATTAAGGATTCAGGGGTTGTCGAGTGTTGGTATGCGACACAGCAAGACCAATGCTCTTCGGTTGAAGCCGGTTCGACAGCGCAAGAGCTGCTTCTTTTATTTGGGTTGGGTTGGATCTGTGATTGTGTTATCTCGTTGGTCGTTGTCAAGAGAGCTAGGCCGCGCCGGGCAGGAGACCTTCTGGGCTCTGCAAAAGGCCGAAGCCGTTGAACTAAAACAACCGGAGAATCACGCGTGCTAGTTAGATTCGCCGCTTCGGGCCTCAGGTCGTAGCACCCTCTCCAGAAGCCCTTGGGCCTTGATTTGGCGTAGGACTTGTCTTTCGCTTAAAACAAATCATCTTGTTATTAGACGACAAACTTCGGCCAAACTCGTCTTGGGGTTGGGTCTCCACTTGTGCAACCGACGTATTGTGGGCTCGGAGACGTCGGATTGGAATGTTATTTATGGGGTACAGGGTGGATAAAATAGGAAAATGAGTAGGTTAACATTAATTACATAGATATCATATGCTTTACATGTAAAGACCATATCTTATACAAAAACATGCACTTCACTTCACCTTTCCTAGGCTTATGTCTTGCAGTCCATACAGATGGCGATTCTCATTGGACTTTTTTTTTGGGGGGGTAAGTTAGAATTCTCAGTGGATTCAAAACCTAGGTAAGCGGTAAGCCTGCATTTTGTTCTGGTCAAACTCTGAAATGAAGTGGGTCTCTTGCTGCCCCCTCGGTTCCACATATGATTCTTTAAATATTAGCCACCAGTTTTATACAAGTGCTTTTCACGGGTTTCGCAAGTAACATGGTTGCACGACTTCATGAACAAAACCACTCACCAGTCAGTCCACTCCCCCAATTTCAGTCATCTTGTCTTGTCTGCCTCCTTTTCTAGTATCTACAATTAAGGGTGGTGGCGCACATGGTCGGCTTAGATTAGGCACCTCCGTCAAAATACAGTCATTCTTCCAAATTTCCAATCCTTTTTGTTTGCTGCGTCTGCCTTTTCTTTTTTTCCTCTCAAGAGTCAAGACTCATCCTGTTCATTCATTCCATTTTCCCTCTGTCGCGGTTTATGTCCCCAACCAATATATCCTTCTTTAATTTTATAAAGAAATACTATGTTCTCTTTGTGTTATTTCTAAGGATAAATGTAAAATTGGTCCATGTGCTATACGCAAAAATCGATTTAGTCCCTGTGATATGAAAAAAATCGATTTAGTCTCTGTGATTTCAGAAAGTGATAAAATCAGTCCCTGATAGAAGATCAATAACAAACGAAAATAGAATCACAGGGACTAAATCGATGTTTTTCATATTACAAGTACTAAATCGATTTTTGCATATAACACATCATTTATTTCTAAGTTATTTTATAAAAAAATTACGGCTCGAAATTTATTTTAAAAATGTACTCTACACATTTCTCAATTCTCAGATCTCCTTCTAACTACGAATGACGTGTACTAATCTGAGGGTCCCAATCTCTTATCCCAAACAGCCTTCTTTACGTGACTTTCTCCGGCGGACCGGCACTACCACCTTGACCTTAATTATCACCCCCATTAGTCTTTGACTTTGCCGCACATTCAACAGTGACCTCACGTTGCAACCTAGACCGCGGATTAGACGCGGTGCTCATCGTGGGATCCATGACATTGCCACCTTTCCCATACAGCGCCTCTCGCTCTCTCTACGGCCCTATCCTTTGTGGAAAAGAAAACCATTCTTCCGTTTTAGGGGGGCAAAAGGAGAGAGGAATCCATAATCATGGTCCCGGTGCCATTACTTCGTCATCGTCGATAAGTAAAAAAGAAGTCACACGTGGTGGGGTAGCACCGGAACCTTAAACCACTTTTTTTTTCTTTATCTCAGAAGATAACGATCATGAACTCTCTTTCAATTTTGCTTGCTTCCTTCGTTAGTTGGGTATGATCGCAGATCTCTCTATATCCAACTCAGCAAAAAAGAATCTCCCTTATTGAAGGATACATCAGTGATCTGCCTTTTGAGTGCTCTACTTGAGTGGAGCCTTTTTATTTCCTCCCCTTCTCAATCGAAATAGGTCTCTTTCCTATTGTCTTTTTATCTGTTTATTTATTTTATAATTTTTTTTTTCTTATTTTATCTGTTTGTGAAAATTAGTCATTTTTGTGCACCTTCGTTTACCAGCTGTCAAGGGATATCTTTATTATGGAAGGCTCACACCCTGTCCCATAATTTCGGGTAGACTAGAGAGAGCCCGAATGATTCCCAAATGGTCCCCAATTGTCCAACTCCGTCGCCATTGCTTTTGGAAGTATACATTTTGATTATTAATGAGAAAGACACCATTGCTTTGCTCCGGCGACTTCCCGATGGCAGTCTGGTTGAATCTGGCCAAAATACACACAATCTATCATCAGTTAGTCATGGCCCATAGCATACACATCAAAAGGATGAAATATCGTAAAGCCTTGAATTTCGGAAATACGAAGGACAAAAACTGGCAAAGCTTTCGAACTAGAGATTACCTCGCACCAATGCCACATCACTTGGTCGCTGCGAAGACCATCTTCCCGCTTGAATCAGACGCGATTCTTCCTTAACCTGCAAACCACAGGGCTCAAATTACAATCAGAAGAAGAGGAAAAAAATTAAAAAAAAAATAATTAATTAATTAACGAAAGAATTTAAGTTATAAAAAAATTAAAATTAAAAAAAGAAGAAGAGAAAGTTGGGTAAAAATAACAGAGAGCCAGAAATCGCAGGTGAGACTTGAGAGACGGGACAATCGTGAAGACGGGGGATGAAGAAAATGCACACGTGTCACCCAGGCGATGACCAACAACACATACGTGTAAAGAAACCAGAGGAGCTGAAAGGGGACGGAGGCAACGTGGCACTCAAGATACTGGGAAGACTGACAACAAAACAGGCATCTGTTGTTGCAATTTCGTAAGCAATGGACAACGGCGCTTAACGGGAAGTACGGCCAATGGAAGAAGCTGTTACGCAATAAGTGCTTCGTGGAATCCAAACAGAACCGAAACGAACAAACTCCCCACCACATTTTTTTTTCTTTTTGGATCCATAACGAAATTGGACTGAAAATTCATTAATGGCGTCGGATTCAAAAGCAATCCTTCTCATCGATTTACAGTCCCATTGCATCACACGAGAACGGAGGCCGGAGGGAATCCGTCCATCACACTATCTATATATAGAGAGGGGGATATATATATATGAAGCTCAGAATGGTTTTGAGTTTGTTTTCCTGTTTGTTGCAGTATTTTCCTTGATAGATCTCTCTGCCTTCGCACGTGTTTTTGTCCCGTCAGATTGGCGTTATTGCCAGTGGTTCCCGTTGTGGATGAGGTAGATGTGCCTAGGGTTTCCATGGGCATGGTAAGCACAGTGAGTATGAATCTTCGAGGCAGATCTCTGAGAAGCTACCCTCGGTGAGATCTGACGGTGGCACACGTCGGCCACCGGAACCGAAAACCTTGAAGTGGAACCGGTGAGACTGTGAGACGACGACGACGAAGATTTCGACAAAGAAGAGGCCGACGACGATGATGGAAGAGGAGATATGGGTTTTTTGGTGGATTTGGGCGGCGATAGAAACGCTCTGATCTTCAGAGACAACGGTGGCGATGCCGCTCGGTCATATTCCTCGATGAGATTAGCGAGGTCCTCATCGGAGGTGATGGATACCAGAGCGTCAAGGTCCTCCGTAGGCAATTGGCAACGAAGGCTCACAGATTGACCACACAATTCCCCGAGCTTCAACAACAGCTCTGTATCACATAACCATAAATCCCACTCTCAATTATTTATCGCCATTTAACAACGAACGTATACGGCAATGAAATTTCTTCGTCTCAATCTAAAAATATAAAATATAAAACATTTAAAAGATAAGACTTTGACTAACCGGAAAAGGAAATGGAGCGGTCAACGGCGAGGACACGGGTTTCACCACCAACGTAACGGAGTTTTCCATCAGGATGACGGGGTAAGATTTTGCCGCCATAGCTGGATAGGAATTTGATGGTAGTGGGTTTAAGGGTGTCAAGTGAAGGTCCGACCATACTTTTTTGGAGTTGGTAAAAAGGAAAGTGGGGGTCCAACCGAGAGGCTAGAGAGAGAGAGAGAGAGAGAAATAGGAGAGGATTTAGAAGCTGCTTCTGGACTTATGGAGGGGCGTCTTCAAGCCTATCTATGGTCCCTTTGCCCCTTATTTATAGAGTTTTTCTCTGGAGTAAGTTTTCGGCGTTGGGGGCGGAGGTGAAAATTTGACTGGGTTACTGTTAGTCAGCTTACGTCAGGCAGATTCCCCTGTGGCAGTGTGGCCCCGCCGAGGTAAATTTTCATATTTCTACACTTTTTTCTTTTCTTTTGGATATAATTTTTATTGGTTTTTATGTTTCCTGAAAAAACATATCCTGAATATTAAGGTTTAATTAATTTATTATTCAATCTCAAACTTATCCTTCGAATATTTTTAGTCATAATAGAAAAATTCTCACATGACAATCGGAGACACGTATTAACCAATTGTCAGTAATTTCATGCCTCTAAATTATTAAATCACTGAACGTGCTATTGGGGATGTTTGTTTGCCAAAATTTTAGGGAATATTCTCGAAATTTTGAGAATCTTTACTTTATTGAGATTTATTGGGGTTTGTGAAAAGTGAAGTGTGTAGGTGTAAAAGTTAAAAATTTTAGAGTTTATTTGGTTTGTCCGATTTGTTGAGACCCCAAATATTTGGGGTCTCAAACATGCCCAATTATGACCGATCCTTATTAAGTTTAATTTAACCTCAAATTTCTATGTCATGTTAGACTACCTCGGTTTTAAAAATAGCCACATCGAACACACAAAATTCCCCCTAATCCCTTCCTTAAATAGTAAGTTGGTCCAACATGAAGTAGAGAAATTTAAGGTGAAAGTAAATTTATGGGGACCAATCATACATGACACGTTAAATAGGGATAAAGGTGGGTACCGGAACGGGCGGAACCGGAATTGTCCATTCCGGTTCCAGTTCCGGAACCCACCGAAATGACATTTTGCATTCCAGTTCCCTTCTTGAATTAACCGGAACGGAACCGGAACCAGAAATTCAGGTTCCTTATCTGGGCCTAAAAGACCTAGATTTAGTTCAAGCTCGTTGGCTCAAAAATGAATTTTTAAGTTGTGTTTTGTGGGCCAAACAACTCTAAATTATAATTACAACTAAATTCAAAAAAAATATTTCACTATTTTAGGATTCTAAATAAACTCTAAATTAAAATTACAACTAAACGACTAAATTCCAAAACAAAATAAACTCTAAATTAAATTTACAAAAAAAATTACTAAACAAACAATTAACTATACAAATAAGTAAACAACTAAAAATTCATCAAATAATCTAAATTGAAAAAGATAAAACTCTAAATTAAAATTACAATATTTTTTAAATTTTAAAAAAAAAATTGTACCGAAACCGAAAATTTCGGAATTTCTGATTTTCGATTTTTATGAAATATAGGATCCGGTTCTGGTACCGGATGTTCCGGTTTAAATCGGAACATTTGCACACCCTTAAATAGGGATTGGATTACTTGAATTGACAAAATAACTACTTTAAAACGCGATTAATTTCACATGATCAATTTAAGACGAAACATATCCTAAAATATAGTTTGAGATTGAACAATACCATAGGAACTAATGGATTTATTAATCCTTATATTAATGTGTATAAAGTGACAATGACTTTCCATGATTCCAATGAGAACAACTCTTATATTTTTTTTTACAATGAGAAACCTCCTACATTAAACTTCGAGGAAATTAGCGTGGTAGCCTATAGTCACGTTCTTTTACTTAAGCCACCAATTTGTTCTTAAAGATAATCGAACATCAAACTGTGTGTCTTATCCACACAATATCTATGTACTATGACTTACCTAATAGACTATTAAGGGGATGTTCGTTTGAAAAAATTTTGTAGGATTATGATAAAATTATGAATATTTAGGTAATGTTAAAGTTGTATTAGCATTTAAGCATAAATTGTTAAAAGTGATTGATATTTGTAAAAAAAATGTAATAAAGTACTGTATTGTAATACGTATATTTTGTGATGTTTGGATTGTAAATATAAAAGTAAGATGCAAATACTAAGAAAACAAAAAGTATCCGAACATGCCCTAAGAGCGGATTAGATGGAGACTTTTCAAACTATACTGGAGAGGCGATAAAGTATTTAAGTATTTATACTAACGGTTGTAAAAGTTATTCTTTAACCCGACACACGGTAAGTAAGCCTACGTACTGGAGAGGCGATAAAGTATTAAGGTTGTGTTTGTGTTGTAATATTTTTTGTATGAGAATATGTGTTGGTATTGAGTTTAGTGAAAAGGTGAAGAGAGAGATAATTTTTTATATTTTTTGATAGGAGAGAGAGATTATATTAGATTATTTTATTAGGAGTGAGATAATATTTTGGAGAAAATTTTGTTAGCAAACACAACCTAAGTATTTCTCCTAAAGGTTGTGAAAGTAATTTTTCCAATTAATTAAATACGTTAGATTTTATATATATTTATATATAACGGAGAGAAGGAGAGTCGACTGGGATAACCTTGTCCACTCAATTAACTTACCTTACAAGAAGTTAAACTAAATAGTCATCATTTGTCAAATTGTTTTGCCTGATATAATATAAAATCCGGAAAAAATATCGGATAATAAAATTGATAGCCAATTTACATGGTGTTCTTAAGCAATGATTGGATTTTCCATTTGTTTAAAATGAAACGATAACGTTCACATATGCAGCTTGTTATCTGCACCATATTAAGGTTGTGTTTGTGTTGTAATATTTTTGGTATAGGAATATGTGTTGGTATTGAGTTTAGTGAAAATGTGAAGAGATAGGTAATTTTTTATATTTTTTATATCTTTTGATGGGAGAGAAAGAGATTATATTGGATTATTTTATTATGAGTGAGAGAATATTTTTGATAAAATTTTGTAAGTGAACGCAGCTTAAAATAAATATATTTCGAAAATATTAATTTGTCGTGTATACGTGGAGTCGTGTCCCGGAATAAACAAAAAAAGACAAGACTCAGAGAAGTAAACGTAACATTTATCTTCAAAACGACGACAGCTGTAACACTTCCCCGTCACAATGGTTTGTATTGGTCCACACGTACCCCACGCTGTTACTCATCAATTAGTCGCGCACACACGCATACCAATCAGTATAGCGAGGTATGGGTTCCACCCAGTTTGTTTGGGAGAAAGACAGAGATGCTCGACCGGGGACCTGCTAACCCACTAACAGGTGTCAGAAGATGATTGGATAACTCCAACCTCATAATTAAAATTAACTTTTTTTTGGGTTTCTGTGAGTACTGCACATTTTTTTCCCCATTGAAGTATTTGTTTACAATATTTTCAGTGACAATTTTTTTTGGGGCAAACTATTGCCATGATAAAGTTGATAGAAAGATATGTTCGGCTCTTCCTTTTACTACTTTTTTTTTCTCAATAATTCTTCCTTTTAGTACATTTGGTCCTTGTTTTTCCTAGCTACTTCCAAGGCTTTTCATAGTATTGTTTTTCGCCGTACGTGTACCTTATCACAAAAACTATAAAAAACATTAACCTTCCTGTCCAGGGCCTACCTAAAACAAGCCGCCATAAAAAGAGTCCTTTAATATTCAACTGGAGAGGGTCTTATCTGTTATCCTCGCGACAAAGGCAACTGAAACAACGAGTATTCGGAGAAATAATAATTGTAGTAGCTGGATAGCTGCATTATCTGAGGCCAAGATAGTTCTCCAATACGAAACTTATCTAAACCCAGGTCTTGGCTAATTTTATTTTTAATAAAACGTTTAAAAATATTAAATAATATAACCGTGCTGAGTACCTGCAAAAAAAAACCCTTACCATGTGGACATGGCTTTCGTCAGTGAAATCTAAGTGTGCCACAACGTTACTAGCTAGATAGCTGGATGCCTGCAGGATTGGACAATATTTTATGATCTTTAATAATCTGATCGAGATCTCTATTTATTGAATGTCCTAATCACACGGGGGAATTCCTTATTCTCAATACTAAACACAAACTTCTACATTAATCCAACTAGGTGTTTTTCAAAGAGAATTGGAATGTCAGAAGATGAGCTGGGTGGCTTCTGCAATTAGATATAATTAGAATGTTCAAATTTTAATTTAACAAATAAAGACAGATAAATAACTTTTAAATTATGCCCTTATATACCTTAAAATTTTAGGACGCAAACGCAGCGTGGCCAGTTTGTTTTGGGAGAAAGACAGATGCTCGATTGGGGACCTGCTAACCCACTAACAGGTGTCAGAAGATGATTGGATAACTCCAACCTAATAATTAAATTTTTTTTTTTTTTTGGGTTTCTGTGAGTACGGCACATTTTTTCCCCCCCTAATTGAAGTATTTGTTTACAATATTTTCAGTGACAATGTGGTCCTGTTACGGCCGCGGTCTGGCCAGTTTATGGAAAACTGCAATATCAGGTTCCTTGAGAGACCAAATACTCACAAAACCCGACAAAATATGGGAGAAACTGCAACCAGTAGTCCTTGTCCGAAATGTTATCCCCAACAACTTATTTGAGGAGTGGTTCAAACCCTTAGTACATTTTATAAGGTAGCCGTTATCTTGAAGTAAATCCAGTAGATATGACTAGCAAAGAAGTTGGCCGTAGACCAACAATTTTTGTCCTTCGTGAACACGCTATTATGATTTATAAGTTAAACCATGCATCATCCATGCACATGGCTTAATTATGACGGGCCTTATTTAAACAAGTTTGATATTGATCATAATCATAAAAGTAGCCGAACATTAGTTTTTAAGATCATCACTATTACCTGAACTCTTAACTCCAAAACCCATAATATAAGCGTCCACCCGACATAGAAACTGCAACTAACAAGTAACAACTAGGTACGTGTTTCTCTCAAGAGCTATTTCGGGATATATTAATATATCTCGGTTCTTCGACTTCAAATTCAAATGATGTAATTGTAGGTGACCGTAAGTTGGTTTAGATACCCAATTAAATATACATACATATGAACACAGCGGTTTGAGGTAGGCGGCCCTTTAAGGGTAAGCTCTGGTTGGTTTGAATACTAAGGTTGTGTTTATGTTGTAAAATTTTAGTGTTGTTAAAATTTTAGGTATTGGGTTTAGTGAAAAAGTGAAGAGAGAGGTAATTTTTTATATTTTGTAGTAAATAGTAATGATTTTATGGGGAGAGAAAGATTATATTGTAATATTTAATTGTGTTAAAATTTTAGAGGGGGTAAAATTTTGGTACACAAACGCACCTCTTATGTTCGGTTTGAGTATTTTTTTGAAGATTTTGTATTTTGAAATTTTTTACTTAAAATTAACTTTATTAATATGCGTGCTGTAGACCTTAAAAAATATATTCGATTAATATATTCTCATGATTAAAAAAAATTCTTAAAAAAAACGAATAAAGGCCTATTATTCATCCTAGTAGCTATCACATTCACTTTGATTATGTCACAAGAATCCAAGGAAGCACCTTCCTTTGAACATGACATGGGGTCCTACGTTGGCCAGAGCGAGCTGTATTGTATATTCCCACCACTGTCTCAATTGTTTATATTGTTGTAAATTTTTTAAAAGGTTGCGAGCATATCCATCTTTATCTTCTTATCCTTTCGTATAAAGAATCTGCACTTTGCTTGGTATTTTTTTTTTATCCATTTTGCTTGGTTGATTTCGCATACATATGTCACTTCTTGTAAATATTTTGAAATGTATAGGACCCGATTGCCAACTAGAAAAAGCGGGAAAAAAAGGAGGAATTTGCTAATCCCCAAATACAATGATTCTTGTGCTGGGAACCTCTTGCATATCATATCAGGGCCAACAAGATGTTCCAGTGGATTTAATCAACCTCTTCACATCTTTGTGATGCTATTCTTACTTATGGGCTTTGGTATAATTTGCGGTTAAAATGATAGTCTTGACCTTGCAATCTCTTTTACCACGTGGCAGTGGCCCACTATGACACGTGCGCTCGCGCTAGATAGTCGGCTGTCCTGTAGTGGGATTTTTCAAAAGCGTGTGGGATCACACGTGTCTGCACGAAGGCCTAACTATGCTAAATTGGACTTGGTAGGATTCGGTATCTCATGAGACGCCAAAACTTGTGGCGGAAATTTAATGGGTGCCGCGCTTGTACCTAAATGTTTGGTACGAAAGGCTTAGTGCGCGTCCGATCGGTGTTTTTAGAGAATAGGGACGGGACCCGCGTTGGCGCGTCATCCAAAAGCTCTCCTATGATTCTTCTGGGAGCTGCCCGCCCCTGCCCATCAGGGACTCGGTCCAGACAGCGTTCCTCTGAATTTCGGTTTCAGTGGGCCAGCGTGGGTCCTAGCCAACATTTGCACACGTTCCACAAAGTGCCAAGTGCCGAGGGTCTAGGAGAGAGAAGATCGAGGGTGTTTGTGTACTAAAATTTTACCTTCTCTAAAATTTTAACACAATTAAATATTACAATATAATATCTCTCTCCCCATCAAATCATTACTATTTACTATAAAAAATATAAAAAATTATCTCTCTCTTCAATTTTTCACTAAATCTAATACCTAAAATTGTAACAACACTAAAATTTTACAACATAAACACAACATGAGAACATTGGGGCTGATGGCCTGATTCTATTTACATGGTTTTACTGCGTGCCACGTGTGGAGTAGGCTCCTTAACATAGGTGATATGTCCATGGACCATTGAAACATGAGAGGACCGGCCTACATTTTTTTTGTTTTTGGTCAAATTCTCTGACGTGATTCAGTCTCATTGGTACTGATTGGTAGTCCCTTGTTCCTGAAGCCTCTAGCAGAATGTACTCTCTTGATTCTAAAAAACGCACCGGTGGACCAACCGCACACGTCTCTCTAACATGAAATAATTGACTTCTGAATTTCGTGTCTTGAAGGGTTTTAAATTTCCAATTCTTCTGGATTGTGAGCTTTGAATGCTCAATATTTTGAATTATAACACGATGGGTAACCAACAAGTCTTCTTAAGACTTTGGTAAGCTTTGTTCTACCCGGATATCAAGAACCAAGAAACTACATGTGTTCTCAATCAAAATATTTTACTTGCCTAGAGATTGAAGGAACTCATACGAGGAACAAAACGGGTTTATTCCGCATTTTCTTGCACAATTTGTTGGACATGACGTGCCCGAATACGCTTTGTTGCCATTGTTTTTTATGTTTAAAGATGCTTCCGTGTTATAGAATCTCACGAGTTAAACGTATTTTCCGTTCCCACATGAAAAATATACCCTCAGGCCTCATGCAGTGTACAAGATACAACTTGGTCGTCACTCGTCAGAAGGCCCCCAAGTAGGTAGGCTTGTTCCACGAATATCTTGTCAGCTGAACCATGACATCGATGGTATTTTAGAATATCTTCCTTAAGTTAAGCTAAACATATTCGATGCTTATGACTTTATGAGGGATTAAAAATACAAAAAAAAATATTAGATAGAAAGTATAACTCTATGGAGGCTTTGGATATTCCTTAGTCAGAATGAGAAAAATAATAAAATATTTTTTATTGATCATTTTACGAGCCACTTCAGGAAATTGTTTTATAACTATCAATTAAATTACTTAAATAAAGAAACAAAATTCTAATGCCGTGCCGTGCGTAGATGAAGCGAAAATCTGGATGCGGATTTAAACTTGATCCACGCAGAATCCGATGCTTTTATGGGCGTTATAACTTTTGGGGTTAATGACCAAAATAGTCCCTGGATTTTATGCCCTTTATCGATTTGGTGCCTAAGTTTACAATTTGGTAACATAAGTCCTTAGGTTATCCCCATTTATCAATTTGGTCCCTGAGTTTCCAATTTGGTCATATAAGTCCTTAGGTTATTCTCATTTATCGATTTGGTCCCTGAGTTTTCAATTTGGTCACATAAGTCCTTAGGTTATCCTCATTTATCGATTTAGTCCTTCCGTCCAATTTCTACTTTGACGTCTCATCAAAATGAGCCACTAGCCCACTACCTCCAAATCAATATGCAAACAGAGAGCAACAAATAGAAAATCCACGACATGATTCAAATCTCAAAGATCACCAACGGCTTCAGATTGGATATCTCTTCGCTCCGTGAAAAATAGATGACCAGCATGACTGATTTTTGGTAAAACATGGATGTGGGCTCCCTTCGTCGATCGAATATGGGGTCTCCCCCATTCAATTTTTTTTCTTTTTTACGAATATGTCAGGTGGACGTGAGTTTTTTTTTTTTTAAAATACACGTGTCGCGATGTTATTGGTGGTGACGTGGCCTACCGTTAGCTGACTGTGTACGGAGGAAACAGAATTGGAAGGAAGGATCAAATCGACAGATGGGGATAACCTAAAGACTTATGTGACCAAATTGAAAACTCAGGGACCAAATCGATAAAGGACATAAAATCCAGAGACTATTTTGGTCATTAACCCTAACTTTTGAGAGAAACTCCGAGGTCTGTACTTGGCTCAACGAAGTTTCTGTGGACGAATTCAAAAGCAGGCCGAAATTGGGCTTGAGGTCGTGGGCTAGGCTTACTTTTCCACCCTGGACTTCACAGTTCACACGTCATAGAAGCATTTTTCTCAATAGCGTCTTTCATAAGAATTTTATTAAATACCTCGACATAAGAATACAGTGGTAACATAAAAAACCGAACATGACTAAAAAAACAAAACAATAAAATTCTAAAATCTAATATTAACAAAGCTCAGTTTATCTAGACCCAAAATACCTCTCCTATCATGAAGTACCCCTAGCACCAGGGATTAATGCTCGTGTTATGTTCCCTGCACTTATTTGAGCTTAAGCTAATTCAGGTTTCTTAGGAACGAACAAGCCATGGTTATTGTGTGAGTGAGATTAAGGTGTAAGTGTGTGAGTGGACGGGTGAGATTAGAAGTTGATAAATCTAATGGCTGAAAAAATGCCACATCATTTAATGAAATCGGGTTGGTTTCGCGGGTCGGGTTCATTAAATGATGTGGCGTTTTTTCAGCCATTAGATTTCTCAACTTCTAATCTCACCTGTCCACTCATACACTCACACAATAACCTCAATCACACAATAACTTTTGCCGAACAAACAGTGCTGAAGCGCACAATCTTCTTATATGAACTTACCCATGTGGCTATGGGTAACGAAATCCATGAATTGTTTTTTACTATTTCACCCTATATCCAAGAAGAAAAATCTTCTGCACAGAAAATTTGTTCCCAATCCCAATTATCTAGGCTTTAACCTGTATAACCGGTGATGTTCCAACGGGAATGCAATTGTTTGCTCTACTGCATTTGGGATCACTAGTATCTGTACAAACTTTTGTCCTTGTGAGGTTTTATATCTGTGAAATGAATTCGGGGATGCATGGGTGGTGAAGAAGCCCAATCTGAAGGACTATAATATCTATCCACTGGTTCCAATCGACCAAAGCAAGCAGCCAAAAACCATCCCTCTGACCCCCATTTTTTTCACCCAGAAAATAACAACAAAAAAAAAGAGGGGAAAGGAGCTAATCCAAATTTCAAGATGCACACTTCTCCATTTCTCCAGTCTCCACCACCACCTACATCTACTTCCTTTCTTCCTCTACCAAATCCGGCCCATGGCCGAGAGTCTACCTGAATAGCACTCTGCATATTCCACTCACTCTCCCACTGATCTATTTTTACGTACCCTCTATAAGGCATGACTTACTCGTTTTGCTCGTCTTACACAAGCAATATTACCACTTCACCTCAAGTGTGTTTTTTTTTCGCATAAGATCCATCTCTACCTCCCTAAACGCCGCTCTCTTTTCATTGCCCGAGAAACCCGATTCCCCAAGAGAGATTCTTTGCCTTTGAATCCCCCACTACTGTCACCAACATCCAACTTTTTCCCTACCTTGAGGATAAAAGACTCTAAATTGACACACCGAAGGCGAAGCCGAAGAAGAGCAAAAATAAGAAATCAAATTCAACGAAGTTCGTCGTTATGAAGAAGCGAAGACCAAGGACGACGACGATGACTTGCGTGGAATGGCCCAGGCCTTCAATATATCTTCAAGCACTGCTTCTGCTATTTGCATATGCTTGGCGTTTTTGGCTCTCTGTTCTCTGTTCTTCATGAAATCTTTGGGACAAGGTTTGTCCTTAAAGACCAAGCTACTGTCGTATGCAACTCTGCTGTTTGGGTTTTACATGGCTTGGAATATTGGAGCCAATGACTTGGCCAGTGCTATGGGGACCTCGGTGGGCTCGGGTGCATTGTCGTTCCGGCAGGCTGTGTTGGCCGCCGCGGTGTTGGAGTTCTCCAGGGCGGTGTTGATGGGTACCGATGTGACAAGTACAATGCAGAAGGGAATTCTTGTTGCTAATGTGTTTCAGGGGAAGGAAGCGCTGCTCTTTGCTGGATTGCTCTCCACTTTGGCTGCTTCTGGTACTTGGTTGCAGGTGCAGATTGTTGATTCCTCTCTTCGAAATACATTACGTACAATTTATATATATGCACTCTAGTAAATCTTTAATAGAGAAAAAATTTATGACCAGCCACATTACTAGTTGAATACTGAGATGAGTTTGAACTCTGTTGTGTGGGGTACTAGTCTTTCCGACGTTTGGAATTCCGCACAAGAGCTTACTGCCTTCAACTTCCCCCAAAATTAGAGATTTTGGGATCTTAAAAAAAGTTAGACTTCTAAACTTAACTTAGCCATAAAACATTATAGTTTGTCTCATCTCAGGGTGTTTTGTATGCATGTTCTGTATTTGGATAGGCGAGGCTATACAAAGAAATGTTAAGATGCATGTGGGTTTCCTCTGAATCATGAAGAGCGAAAAGTTCCTTGAGATTGACATTAAATACAATGGAAAGAAACAATGAACGCAGGTTCTGTCTGCATGAACTTAACAGACAATGTTTGAGATGTTTTAGCAGGATGTCTCCCTGTTCATAATTCGTAGCGGGACTGGGAGTTTTATACTCCTTGAGTACTTGCAAAACTTTGAATAGATTTTTTTTCTTAAACAAAGAAGGATTTAGGAGATAGAGAAATACGGAGAAAAGAGAAAGAGAGAAGATACAGCAGAGGCTGTAGTTTTAAGAGCAAGTAAATGGTCTTTTATAGCTGAATACAGCCTGGTTGTACACTATATGGTTTAATCTGTAGTATGAAAAGAGTAAGAAAAAGAGAATCTGATGAATCAATTGATACATAAAATTGATTCAATAGATATGTTTTTATCTGGGGTGCATGACCCGATAATAATTTTAAGATTTCTTTCATTTCAGCATTACTCACCGTATCAAGACGGAGACACTTCTCTGGATGAGAAAATAAATTCTTAGGTGCACTGGGATTCACAGCCAACCAGGAATATGCTAAAAAAGTCTTTTTTTAGTTTGATGGTTGAATCTTATTAGTTGTTATTCTACATCCTTCAGTTCTTCACGATGATCTATCGTGTTTATGCAGGTTGCATCATATTATGGTTGTCCTGTCTCTAACACACATTGTATAGTAGGATCAATGGTTGGATTTGGACTTCTATATGGAGGAGCTGGTGCTGTCTTCTGGAGTTCACTGCCGAGGCTAACTTCGTCATGGGTGATCTCACCGATCATGGGAGCATTGGTCTCGTTTCTTGTCTATAAATGCATCCGTAGGGTATGTTCTCGTCTCTCAGATTTAGAGCAAAAACACAAGTCGAACATTTTTTTTTTCATTTTAGACTGCATATCAAGATTCTCCTTCAAGAAATGTATATTGAGAAATAAGAAACGATTGAATATTTCTTTGCCTAAGAAACAAGGCTTGAATACTTGATTCCTAAACATACCATAAGCCATAGGCGTGGTGGGTTGACTTCTTGAGCCTTGTGCTTGCTACTTGTATGCGAACTCTGCATTGCTCAGTGCAAAATAACTGACAATAGGGGAACTAGCCAAGCATATCTACTTCGTTAACATAAACAAACTTGAAGCAGCTACTTTCTCTCGCAGTTTGTGTACAGTGCTCCAAATCCGGGTCAAGCTGCTGATGCAGCTGCTCCAATTGCTGTGTTCGTGGGTGTGACCGGAATCTCTTTTGCAGCGTTTCCTCTAGCAAATGCTTCCCTTGGGCTCTGGGTCAGGTTTTAGCCTGCGGAACAGCTGGGGCTGTCATTGTAAACAGTATTATCCGAAAAGACCTGGGTCATCTCCTTCTTGAGCCCAGTACATCGAACTCCACTACATCAAACGTACAACCAAAAGAGGGAACCGTCCCCAGCAAAAATATTTGGTTTCTCTCGGATATTGCAGGCCCAAAGGGTACCCAGTTGGAGATAGTTTCAGAGGGGGGTATCAGCCGATACCCAGCTCCCAAAAAAAAAAATTACTTAGCAATTTATTTATTTATTATTATTTTTTAAATAAGTTGGCCTCGGCCGACACCCATCAGGCTCAGGCCCAGGCCAATTACAACCATATTTTCTACAAATATGGTTGTAATTCCTTTGATGACGAGAACCACATTTTTTACCCACTGCAACCATTGTTTTATTCCTTATTGTCCTCTATGTCGAGCTGAGCTTATTTGGCCTTTGATGATTTTGGATTATTATAGATCAGGTTTTTGTACTTGGCGATTTGCTCAAGTGGGCCCCTCTTTTAAGGGTTGCAACAAGGCTTGGCTTCGGCTTGACCATGTGGGATCCACATTGAAACCATGGGTGAGGCCCAAAATTTTTGTGCCAGTATGAACATTTCACTTTTATCAGCCCAAATATTCCTCTTCCTCTCTTTCTCGTCAAATATATGTTGCTGGATCTCTTAGAAAAAGAAAAATATGTTGCTGGATCTGACACATACAGAGCGAACAATCACTGTATCAACCCAGTTATGCGTGCAAGTCTTGTTTCATTCTTGATGGGGCTTGCTCAATTGCTCATACAGGTTCTCTGGAAGAAACATGTATATGGTTTTGGCCTCATCCATTTGGACTTTCACATATCTGTGGTTGTGCCATCTCTCGCACATATCTATGATTTTTTGATGCTCCGTTTGTGAAAATAAGTTCTATGTGGTAGTGGGGTACTAATTCACCCTGACTAGTGCAAGGGGTCTTTCTTTGGCTGAGGTGTATGTGTACTCAACATTTGGATCCTGTAGCCTAACACGAGGTACAAGTGCGTACGGGTGACATGGCAGGGTAAATTCCACTTGGTCAGGGGCTTCCTGGAGAGAGAGGACTCGAGGTTCAGGGGCCTATTAAACCCAATTCAAGTCATTTTTTTCAATTGGGACATTGAGCCTGCCGTTACTAGTCCTAGAAACAGGGGAGATAACGACAAGGGAAACTGAGTAATTTAGCTTGTAGTAATGTGGTGGGATCAATGCGTTACAAACACAAAATACAGGAAACTTGCGTAATTGCGATTCAAAATCAGAAAAGGTGGGTAAGTTGGGACAAGGGGAGAGCTTAAAAAACAAGCACGAAAAGTAATTGAACAGGTTCGTGAATAGCAAGACATGTAGAGATTGCACAATTAATTAGAACAGAGACTGCCATTATTGACGATAGGATAATAGTATCATAATAAGGCTAGCCATTAGCCATAATGCTATGGGTTTGGTTGGAGTTGTGAAGGAACAGTTGCAAGAAATGAGAGATATAGAATGTGATGGATTCTTGGAAGAAGTCAAAACTTTTTGTGTGGATAAATCTGTTAGTGTGCCGAATATGGAAGACATTATACTAACTCGTAGTCGTTCGAGGCGTGGAGGGCAAAATATTACTTATTTCCATCATTTTCGTGTGGAAGTATATTGTCAAGTTATTGATTTGATCATTCAGGAGATGAATAGTCGGTTCACAGTAGCAAATACAAAGTTACTTCTTTGCATAGCATGCCTTGATCCAAAAAATTCATTCTCAGCGTTTGATCATGCTAAGTTACGTCGTCTTGCTGAGCTTTATCCAGAAGCTTTCACAACAGATGATCATTTGATACTTAGAAATCAGCTTAATACCTATATTAGAGATGTCAGAAGAAATGCTGATTTTTCTAGACTTGAAGATATTGGAGGTCTTGCTATGAAGATGGTTGAGACCAAAAAGAATACTCTATTTCCATTAGTTTATTGACTCATTGAGTTGACATTGGTCTTACCAGTTACAACTGAGACCGTTGAAAGAATATTTTCTGCAATGAATATCATCAAGAGTGATTTGCGTAACAGGATGGGGGATGACTGGATGAATGATTGCATGTTGGTATACATCGAGCAAGAAGTTTTTAAAAATATTGAGAACGAAGCTATTTTGCAACATTTCCAGAAGATGCAAAAACGTAGGATGCAATTGTCATCTCTCATTCGTACTACATAGTACGGTACGTGTATTCTATTATTTTTAATGTTTTTAGTATTTAATTTTCGATATTGTAACTTTAAGAAAATTGTTTGCATTACTAAGAAAAAAAAATCTTCTTATTTTGCATGTAAAGTTCGACCCCTATGAAAATCGATCCTGGATCCACCACTGGATAGTTTATGGAGTATTTGGGAATTATGCAGGTCCTCTCAGCATGCTTCATGTCATTTGCCCACGGAGCAAATGATGTCTCTAATGCAATTATGCAATACGTCCTTTGGCTGCTGCATTATCTATACTTCATGGGGGTGCCAGTGGAGCTGAGATTGTTATCCCAACTGATGTTCTTGCATGGGGAGAATTTGGGATTGTAGAATGATGTGGGGGTATAGAGTGATAGCAACAATTGGGAAGAAGATAACAGAGCTCACGCCAACTAGAGGATTTGCAGCTGAGTTTGCTGCCGCCTCTGTAGTTCTATTTGCATCGAAGCTGGCACTTCCCATCTCAGCAACCCATACTCTGGTGGGGGCAGTCACGGGTGTGGGCTTCGCAAGAGGTCTTAAAACTGTTAGAGCAGAAACGGTGAAGGAGATTGTGGTTTCTTGGGCTGTGACTATTCCAATTGGTTGTATCCTTTTTGTTCTCTATACATGGATCTTCACCAAGCTTCTGTCTAATGTTTTGTGACTGTACATTCAAAAGTTAGAATCATGAATAGTATGTACGTGATGATATAACATTACCAACTCTTCTATCCCGAATCTGATCCGATTTGTTGGATGTCATATCCTTGTCCGAACTAATCTGATTTATACCAAGTTGAAGTTCCTCAATAACAGAGTACACAGTTTTTTTCGTCTTTTTTTTTAATCAAGACTACCATTACCTTTATTAGAAATACGAAAGCAAACAAACAAAGTAAATTAGGGTGGGTCAGTCCCAGCATAAACCCAATAGAGGGCAGGAAAATGCTCATGAACATCCGGGTAGCCTCCAGACAAAAACTGAGAGGCAGCCCAATGAGCTAGGTGGTGCGCTTCCTCATTAGCACCTCGAAAAACAAAAGAAAAAGAGCAATGATCAAAGCCAGAAGCTAATAGAACTATATCTCCAATGCGCCCATCACTTCTCCAATTTATCTGCTCAGGATATCTCCTAATAGCCTCAATTGCCAACTGAGAATCCCCCTCCACTATAAGACTACGACACCCATAACGTTGGGTCTCCAAAAGTCCCAGATGAACAACACATATCTCACCATCTTCAGGAAACTCAATCTCCAATTTCTCAACACAAGCTCCAACAAATTACTATCTTTTATCACAACCGTACCAACAACAAACTCATCCCGAACTGCTACATCAAAATTTACTTTAAACTGACACCTGCCTTAGGAGGAGACCAGCAGGATGGTAATGCAACCTTCTTCTTCTGTTGCCAAGCACTCAAATGTTCTCCACATAATCTTTTAACCTGCGA
The DNA here is from genome assembly GCA_963930655.1 of Myrica gale. Classification (NCBI taxonomy): domain Eukaryota; kingdom Viridiplantae; phylum Streptophyta; class Magnoliopsida; order Fagales; family Myricaceae; genus Myrica; species Myrica gale. Next base: position 4,461,560 of record OZ005606.1, on the reverse strand, counting down.
CACCACCATCATCAAATCAAGCTGGGCCCCATTATGTATGATTTGGTTTCATGTCCACCAGGTAACATCCCACGCTATTAAAGCATAGAGTTGGAACTGGTGATAATTAACTTCAGGCAACTCAGTAAAAATAGAAGGTTCTATAATAGAGGTGAGCCACAGAGACAACAGATGGTGAAGAAAGGCACCAGTGTCCAATGCCCATGGTGAATGACTCCATAAGATTTTGCTCACAATACACCCCAACAGCAAATGATGAGTAGTTTCAATCTCTTCACCATACAACACACACATCAGTACCTCATCCTCTCTACTGCCCATCTTCTCTGCTACTTTACCCTTAGATGGAACGACATCCCACAACAACTTCCACAAGCAGATCTTTAGCCTTTCATGCACTCTCATCTTCCAAAGCTTCCTCCACCAGACCTCACCCACCGGATCTATAATACCAGATCTGTCCCTTATCACCTCCCGATATGTAGATTTGACTGTAAACAGACCAGATTTCTCAGGAGTCCAGATCAACTTGTCATCTCTATACCCCAAACTCAAATGGATTTTTGAGATAGCTGCCGCATGTTCAGGTATAAAAAGAGACCACAAAAGGCTACGATTCCATTGGCCAGAAACTGTATCAATAAGGTTCGCCACAACATAAGCTTCCAAATCATTAGGTTGACTATTGGGAATTGGTTTAAATCCTGGAATGGAAGGTACCCAAGGATCCCTCCATATCACCACATCTTTCCCATTACCAATCAAAAAACACAACCATTTCTCCAAAACTTTTTTCATATGCAAAATCCCTTTCCAAATCCATGAACCCTTCTGATTCCCTGCTGCCTCCCAAAACCCAGTGTGAGACAAATATTTTGCTTTCAGAAATTGGACCCAGAGATTCGGACTATCAATAGCAACATGCCAAGCGAGTTTGGTGAGCAAAGCATGATTAAAATCAGCAGATATTCGAAATCCTAGACCGCCTTCAGATTTAGGAATGCACCTCGATCTCCAAGATTTTAAAGACAAATTACGAGACTTCTCAAGATTATGGCCCACCAAAAATTTTTTAATCCACGATCAACCTCCAAACACCAAGCTTTGGGCAATTCAAAATAACTCATAGAGTAAGAAAGGCTTTGGGCAATTCACACTACGGATCAAAGTACCTCTACCCGCTTGGGATAAAAGCTTTGCTCGCCAGCCCGAAATTTTATCCAAGAGTCTATCTTTTAGATCTGCCATAGCCAACTTCTTAGATCGAGGAAACAATAACGGGAGACCAAGATGTTTAGCCGTAGCCGACATTTTCTTGAGCTGCAGTAAGTCACAAATTGGAGTAACAACAGCCCCACCAAAATTCTTGCTGAAGTGTATAGAAGACTTTGCTCTATTAATTTTCTGCCCTGACCAGTGCATATACATCTCCAAACAACGGTCCAACGCTTGAGCATCTCGCATAGTAGCATTCGTAAAGAGAAGAAGATCGTCCGCAAATAATAGGTGTGAGATAACAGGAGCACTCCGCCCAATTTTAATACCTCTAAGACCACCTGCAGCTTCCTCTCTTAGGAGAATACGCGACAGAATTTCAGAACAAATCACAAATAATAGTGGTGATAACGGGTCCCCTTGGCGTAATCCACGCGAAGGATAAAAGTGCCCAAAGGGGCTTCCATTGAGCAACACCGAAAAAGTAGAAGAGGAAAATACAACTCTTGATCCAATTTATCCACATTTGATGGAACCCGAACTATTTGAAAATAATGAGGAGAAATTCCCACTCAACCCGGTCATATGCCTTCTCCATATCCGCTTTAATCGTCATCCAACCACCACGACCTCTTTTGTGATTCATACTATTAAAAACTTCAGCAACTACTATATAGTTATCTTGGATTAACCAGCCCTGAACAAACGCCAACTGATATGGAGAAATCAACTTAGGCAGCACCTTTTTTAGCCTTTCTGTTAAAATTTTTGAAATCAATTTGTACACTACATTGCACAAACTGATAGGCCTAAATTGTCCCACCAAAGAAGGATTGTCAACCTTCGGAATAAACACCAAAATAGTGTGATTTATCTCAGGCAACAGCCCACATGTAGTGAAAAAATCCTGCACACTAGCTACTACATCAGCTCCCACAATACCCCAAAAATGAGTGAAGAAAAATATCGTCATTCCATCAGGCCCGGGTGCCTTGTCGGGAGGCATACACTTCAAAGTTCCCCAAATTTCCTGCACATCCGGCATCTGAATAAGTAACATGTTATCCTCCTCAGTAATCACTTTGTCCACCAAATTATCCAGATCATGGGGAATAATAGGATTGTCTGTACAGTACAAGGAAGAGTAAAAAGCAACTAACTCTCCACCAATAGTATTACGCCCAGAAATCCAATCACCCTCCCTACATTTCAGCTCCACAATTTTATTCCTACAACGACGAATCACAGTCGAAGCATGAAAATATTTTGTATTTAAATCACTAGAAGCCAACCAATTCACCCGGGACTTTTGCTTCCAAAGAATTTCCTCCCTCTTAAGTTGCTCATCCAATTCCAGCATTAAACACTTCTCCATCCATAAATTGTGTTTTGACGGTTCTTTTTGCTGATAAGAGCTGATCTGCTCCTTTACATCATGCAAAGCTATATGAATATCTCCAAAAACCTGAGTATTCCACTTCCGAAGAGCACTCCTTACAGCCCTGATTTTCAAAAAAAGAACCCATGCAGGGGAACCAACCCTGGTTTGTCTCCAAGTATTCGTAACCAACCCAAAACAAGACTCTTCCCGTGTCCAAAACTTCTCAAATTTAAAACTCCTTTCCACTGCAACTCTGTTTTTTGAGACGGGAGGTAAGCAGAAGCTAACTGTAAGAAGTAAAATGTGGGGCACGGAGAGGTATTGAAACCAACTAGTTCTGTAATCCTAAGATGAGTCTTCTAAATGAAGGGTTCGATAGACTTGAAGAAATAAGAACATTCAATTCATCTTTGCCATTAAATATTCTGCTGAAGACAACTTATGCGATCTCCGATCAACATAGCAGCATGGTAAGCAAAACTCACTGCCACATGGCTTATTTTCTTATCTGTTGAGAAGAATCAAAGTAGAATTAAGATAGAGTTAATGGACTAAATTCCTATTATATTTTTCAGTCCAACTTATTAGAATAATGGCTGATTCACTGAGCAATTCAGATAGTTACTGATGAATTATGGCACGTGTTTGTGGAGAAAAATTATCTAAACCATGGGTACTGAGATTCCCAAATACATGAAACTTTGACATGCTCTCTCTGCGTCCAGGGGCAAAACTTTTATTCACAAATAATTTGTTTTATGTCCAATTATCTAGGCTTTGATGCGTGTACGCAGCCATGTCAGTTGTCACTATACTAAATGCAAGTTTTTCCGCTAATGGATGTGGTATATAGGAGTATCTAATTTCCGAGTTTTGTCCTTCACTAATTTTTTGTGAACAACAGAGATATTAGAATTTACACAATATGTGAAACGTGAGTCTAACTCAACTCCAAAAGACGCCTTGAGGAGTGAGGAATGCCACAACCTTATAAGGAGCGCATTGACTAGTTTCTCTAGTAATGTGGGACTTCCAACACGCCCCTTACGTGTGGCGGGAGGACATCCAAGCCAACACGTGGAAATGGGTGACGGTGGACCACAAACTAGGAACTTTGCTCTGATACCATATTAGAATTTACACAATATGTGAAAGTTGGGCCTAACTCAACTCCAAAAGACGTATTGAGGAGTGAAGGATGTCACAACTTTATAAGGAGCTCATTGACTAGTTTCTCTAGCAATGCGAGACTTCCAATAAGAGATGTGGATATATAGGTGGTGAAGAGGGCATCCCCGAAGGAGGACAACAACCACTCGTTCCAATCGACCAAAGCAAGCAGCCAAACCCATTTCCTCACTTCCATTTCCACCCACAAAAGAAGAAAAGAAAACACAAGCTGACTTTCAAAATGCACACTCCTTCATTCCTCCTCTTCCACCTACTTCTTCTTCCTCCCCTACTCCACCAAATTCCATGGCCAAGAATCTTCCTGACTAATACCTTCCATATTCCACTCTCTCTCCCACTTCTCTCTTTTTACACCGTCTCTCTTAGAAATGACTTCTTCTTTTTGCTTATCTTCAACCAGAAACACCACTTCTACACCTCAGGCATTCTTTCTGCACAATACCGATCTATACCTCCCCAGACGTCGTTCTCCTTTCTTTCCACATGAAACCCGACTCCCCAGGAGAGAGACTTTGCTTCTCAAGCCTCAACTACGACCACCCACGTCCGATTTTTCCCCCACCTTGAGGCTAAAAGACTCGAGATTTGTATACTCTTTAGCAAGCATATCGTCTTTTGCTGAAGCAGAAGGCGAAGAAGATAAAAAAGAACGAATAAAGTTGAACGAGCATCATCATTATGACGTTGCGAAAACCAAGGACAGCGAGGACGACTTGCGTGGAATGGCTCAGGCCTTTCACATATCTTCAAGCACTGCTTCTTCTATTTCTATATGCATAGCGTTTGTGGCTCTCGTTTCCCCATTCTTCATGAAGTCTTTGGGGCAGGGCCTGTCCTTGAAGATCAAGCTGTTGTCATATGCAACCCTGCTATCTGGGTTCTACATGGCTTGGAATATTGGAGCCAATGACGTTGCCAATGCCATGGGGACCTCAGTGGGCTCTGGCGCGTTGTCGCTCCAGCAGGCCGTGTTAATGGCTGCGGTGTTGGAGTTCTCCGGGGCATTGTTGATGGGCACCCATGTGACCAGTACAATGCAGAAGGGGATTCTTGTTGCTAGTGTGTTTCATGGAAAGGAGACGCTGCTCTTCGCTGGATTGCTATCTTCTTTGGCTGCTGCTGGTACCTGGTTGCAGGTACATATTCTTTTCAGTAAATCTCATACATGTAGAGCCACTTCGAGAATTTTCAATTTGGCATGTTATGTGGGGTATGTGACGATTCAGTTGGGAAGTGTGAGTATTGGTTGTGATTGCTCTTGTTTGTCGGATGATACATCCCCTCCTCGAACAAATGCATGTAATGTAGATGAGGGAAGTCTAGATAATAATCTAGTCCCATAAATCTGTCTAATTAAAGAATCTTTTCAAGTCAGTAGTTTTCTCCAGGCAATAAGGATTTTGAAGTTCTGTAAAAAAGACTTATGAGGTTATCAACAATTATAGGCTAAATATTTAATGTGCATGGTTTAAAAAACTAAGAGAAACATTCCTTTCTCTGATTGTCGTGTCCATGCTCGGATATTATGACTAATTTTCTCCAATGCTTCACTGTTTCTACTCACCGTGCAAGCTTTAGGTTAAAAAGAGATTTGGTAAAGTTCAGCAAAATTTTGTCTCCAAGATAATGTAAAGCTCCTGAACTTCTGCTGTCATGCCTTTTCATTTTACTCTGTTGTAAGTTCTAGTTCCCGGGGTTGTTTTGTAGTTATCAACAGTTGCTGATATGAAGTTTGCTTTAGGTAGTTGTGAATCTTCGGCCATTTGTTTTGTTCTTTAACTTGTGGTACTTAATTATCATCCAAATGAGACAAAATCGGAGGTATTGTCAAAGAAGTCTTGTGGATGTGGCACAGATTTATCAGTACATGGATTACCTGGGATATCCCTTGATACATTACCCTGTGTGGATAAAAAGGTTTTAGAAACTGAGTGCATATTTGACATCAGGCGGTTTGACTTTTCGGTTCAATATTAGTTTGCTTTTGTTTTCATTTCCTCTTTTGCCCTTTGTTTCATATTTTGTCGACCGCCTTATGCAAGACGTTTACAAGTCTTTTCGGGTATGCCACTTGGCCATGTAAAAAAATTATTACTGACACTAATGCCATTTTTTTTTTCTACGTGACACTAATGCCATTGATCTGCCGTTCTCTACGAAAAAATTATGAAACCGTGAACAAAATTATGTGCAACAGCCACAGGCCATAGGAACTTTGTTAAAACAAGTCATTTTGTATAGGACCTCACGCAGCAGTTGAATATGAGGAGAAGTGAGCGTGTGCATGTCTCTACTGGAGTTTAATATAATAGGAGTAAGTGTGCGAGTTGAACTACTTTCGGATCTGTGGAAGTTGGAATTCCTCACACGAGCTTATTTCCCTAGACTTTCTCTCAGAAATGTCTCAGCTTTTGGAGATTTTAGGAGTTAAAAAGAACTTGAATTTCTTTTTATTAGCTTGTAGAATTGGCCGAATAAAAAATATTGAAGATCCTTTCATCTTAGGGCGCTTCTGAGTGCAAGTATTGTATTTGGATAACTGAAAGCTGGCCAATTGAATCCGTCTTCCTTCACGAAAGTGAAGAGACACTCAACACAAGATGATCTCCAGATTATGAGATGCACAGGGCTTTCCTCAGAATAATCAAGAGTGGAACAATACTAGAGGTGTACTTCTGAGGATGACAAAAACTGACATGAACAAGTTTTGTCTGCGTGAATAAATTATCCACTGGATAAGTATTTATTAGCAGGATGTCTCCCTATTTGTAGTTACTTAGGGGACTGGGAGTTTGATACTTCATTGAGTTCTTGCAAGAAGCTGTATTTATAGAAACTGTATGTCAAAAATTTCTACAAAGCGACATGTTTGATAGTTCATTGATCTGCAACATTTTCGAAGATAATTAAATGGCTTAACCCCTTATGCATAGGCAGTATGGTCCTAGCTTCCTAACATCCATTTAACATTGTTCAAAAACATGTTCATTGGGAGGATTATGATTTGGTTTAATTTCTAAGATTTTTATATGTCAGAGTACTCACCGTATCAAGACAACCTGGATGAGAACATTTATTTCTAAATGCACTTGCATTCACAGGCAACCTGGAATCTCATAGATATTCTCTTAGTTTTACTCTTGAATGGAAGGTAGCTGTTCCACTAATATGATTTTATGCTACATTCTGGAGTCTGTTTTTCATAATGATCTGTTTTGTGTTAAGCAGGTTGCATCATATTATGGTTGGCCTGTCTCTACCACACACTGTATAGTAGGGTCAATGGTTGGATTTGGCCTAGCATATGGAGCAGCTGGTGCTGTCTTCTGGAGTTCACTGGCAAGAGTAACTTCTTCATGGGTGATCTCACCTGTAATGGGAGCACTGGTGTCCTTTCTTGTCTACAAAGGCATCCGTAGGGTATGTTCCTGTGCTCTGAGACTTGAAAGCATGGTCGCTACCTTACATGTTATATGGGTTTACCTTGACTTGTGAACTTACCTGCTTGTTGGAGAAAACTGACTTGGGACCTTTCTTCCTTTTTCTAAACGTTATTTGGAGGACTGTTTCCAAAAATCTGTTTTAAATATGGAGAGAGGCTTAAATGTTCGATCCCTAATCCATATCATAAGCCATAAACATGGAGCGATGACTTCTTGTGCCTTATGCTTGCTCCTTATGTATAAATCCGTGCATTGCAAACTATAATAAGTGACAATGGGGGGAACCAGCCAAACATAACTAACCTGCTTCCTAATCATAAGTGAAATTTAAGCAAGTATAGCTTTCATAAAAAGCAGAGTTTTGGACAGTATGATGAGATGCGCAGAAGTTCTTACTATTTTACTTTCTCTCCCAGTTTGTGTACAGTGCTCCTAATCCAGGACAAGCCGCCGCAGCAGCTGCTCCAATTGCTGTGTTCGTGGGTGTGACTGGTATCTCTTTTGCAGCGTTTCCTCTTAGCAAAAGCTTCCCTTGGGCTCTGGCTCAGGCTTTAGCCTGCGGAACAGCTGGGGCTGTCCTTGTAAACAGTATTATCCGAAGACAGCTGGGTCATCTCCTTCTTAAGCCCACCACATCACAAGCAGAACCAAAAGAGGAAACCCTCCCAAATAAAAATATTGGGTTTCTCTCTGATATTGCAGGTCCTAAGGGAACCCAGTTGGAGATAGTTTATGGGGTATTTGGGTACATGCAAGTCCTCTCAGCCTGCTTCATGTCATTTGCCCATGGAGGAAATGATGTCTCTAATGCAATAGGCCCTTTGGCTGCTGCATTATCTATACTTCAAGGAGGTGCGAGTGGAACTGAGGTTGTTATTCCAATAGATGTTCTTGCATGGGGAGGATTTGGGATTGTTGCAGGGCTCATGATGTGGGGTTATAGAGTGATAGCAACAATTGGGAAAAAGATAACAGAACTGACGCCAACTAGAGGATTTGCAGCTGAGTTTGCTGCAGCCTCTGTAGTTCTATTAGCATCGAAGCTGGGACTTCCCATCTCGGCAACCCATACCCTGGTTGGTGCAGTCATGGGTGTGGGGTTTGCAAGAGGACTTAAAAGTGTTAGAGCAGAAACTGTGAAGGAGATTGTAGTCTCTTGGGCTGTGACAATTCCAGTTGGTGGCATCCTTTCCGTTCTCTATACATGGCTCTTCACCAAGATTTTGTCTTATATTTTGTGAGTGTGTACATTCAAAAGATTAAAACCATGACAGTATGATCTTTGAAGGATCCCTCCTTGAGGCTCATTGGATGATTAATAAAGTTGTTTACTTAGAAAAAAAAAAAAAGAGTACCTCAATTAGCAAGACCCTTTTTCCCCGAGTCTGATTTGTAGACTGTTTTGTCCGTGTCTGAGCTTACTTGATTTCCTCCTAGTGGAAGCCTTTTTATGTAATAGAGGAAACAAATTTGGTCCTATCAAGTTAAATGGTTCAATGGTAATTTCTTCTGTACGGTGTGATATATGGTATAATTTGGGATGTTTTCCTGTACCAAGCGTCTGTTGTGAGAGACGGCTATTAAAAGTGGTACCTACTGGCTACTCCGTGAACTCTCATCAAAACATTACTCGCAGAAGAAAGTTGATATTTAAAAGAAATACGTCAAAAGCAAGGAATGTGCGTAATCGAACAAATAGGATTTTATCTTTTTCTTTCTTTCTTTCTATATGACGATCAAATTCGGTAGTGGTCTTGGGAGAGAAAACCATGGGAGCATCTACCTTGACAGGGTAGTTCATTCCGGTCAAACAATGAAAGTTTGGGAAATAGCATGGCACTCTGTGGAAGGATTATGTTGTTATCACAGATAGCAGCAATGTTTTCTCATAATACACTTGGGACTCGGCCTTCTTTGACTTCCAACAAGTTCTTTGGCTTCGGTCTTCTTTGGGTGTTTTTGCTTTAGTTTCTGTACAATAGTGGATGGCACTATATAATACTTCTGACCAGGCAATAGTTTGTCTTCTGGACATAATAGGGACTCCTGGGGATTTGGAAAACTTCTGGCCAGGCAACAGACATCCCAGGATACATTTCTATCAACTGAGATGGAGGAACTGCATTTTGATACAGTCCCTCTTTTCCCACCTGCATGAACTATCTTCACAGAAATATCCTTTGATCTTAAGCTTGTGTTCGATATGGGAACTCTTCCCAGTTATTTTTTTATTCTAGATTCACGGCCATCGGAAGCTCCTTCTGCCTTTCTTCCAAAATTTCTTTCAACATACCGGCCAAGCCCCCCAAAAGAAACACACATCTTCATCATAGCCGGGAATCAAATATCTTCTGGTCCTTACATTTTGAGTTATACTCCTATTATCAAGCACTGACAATGATAAATTCTTTTTCTTTTTCATGGCCGGCACCTCTAATTTAAAATTGTTCAATAGAAGGAAGTGATGAAACCTAGGCTTAGAAAAATTCTAAACATGAGAGAAGAAACGGCCTTATCTTGTACCTCTTTTTGGAAAAATCTCGTGTGTTGGAAGTGAAAACCGAAGTGAACCTCGAATAAACTGTGATAAAGCGTCACCAAGGCCTCAGAAATAGCTTGTCGATTTAAACTTGTGCCAGCGTTGCAAGCACATCTTTGTACTAGAGTCATAATCCCATAGGCCTGACAACACCTGACGTTCCAGCTTCTTCAATCTCCCACTAATCCAATTGTTGTGGAGTACGATACAACCCTTCTTCACACAGGTAGCTTTAACATTTTTCTTCTGCCAAAGGTCCAGGTAAGCACCATTTGGGAAGAGGTTTCTGTCCAAGAAATAAACAGTCAGATTTGTTTCAGGTTCGACACATCTACTGTCACCCACGCGATTGGAACCACCTTCCCCGCATAGTGTGTCATAGAAGCTTGGCTGCTCAGATAGCCCCGAAGTTGCTGCATGCTTCACCACCTTCTCCATAGCAGCAACAGTCGAATCATCAGAACGAGCAAAGTAGAAACCAGAGTTTAAGCGCCTAGGTAAGTTTATCGGTCCTGCATACAGCATATTAGCAGAGAGATGAAGGCCTCACAATAAAATCAAATCCATAGTCATACTGATGGAGCAATCACCAAAATATACTATCTATCAACCAATTGCAAGAAGACTACAAAGGAAAAGATAACCCCTTTTATTTCTGTCCAAACAAAAAACAAGAAAAAGAGAAACCGAATAGTTACCCAATGCCAAACAGATATTCAAATACTCATTTTTGACATCAATAGAATATCTTGTGGTGCAATGTGTACTAATGAAGGGTAACTATTTTAAATTTGAGATGCCAGGATTATGCACCTGTTTTGTTGAATTCATCAGACTGTGCCACGAAAATAGCCGGGCCCAAGGAGTAAAGCAATGGTAATGGATTCTTAAACCAATATACATCTACATCACTTAGTAGCACGTTGTAACCAAGCTTCAGTATCTTCAAAACCATTCTGGACTTCATTTTGGTCACCCTCTGAAAGCATTCTGTTCCAAAGTGGCAGTCATTGTAGCTGATGTTAGCTGGTGCTAGTGGATCCTTAAAAACAGGCAGGCCCTACCAGTAAACAATTTTTTTATTGAATTTAGGTATCTCACAGGTGGATACAATAAACAAATCAAATTTATGTAATATGCCAACAGAATGGTAGAACTCAACGTGGCTACTAAAGGGCATTAACGCGCTTGCTGGTAATGACGAACTCCCCCCTCCCCTCCCCCTCCCAAACAACTGAAAAGAAGAGCAAAGCAAACAATCTGTTCTACTATTGAAAAACATTTTTAAAAGTAGTATTAGCTGTCATATTTTTTACACCTTATGCAGACAGATGGCAATCAGTTCACAATCTTACAGATCAAGTAGAGGGTTGGTAAATGTAGAGCCCAAAAATTTCTTCAGACAGCTGCTATATTGTCGTTAACCAAAACTGTACTCTGCCCGAAGCATACACTATATTTCTTAATTGGTTTTGTTTAACCAAGAATGACCAAGAAAATTGATTAAAATGAACAAGGGAGTGTAATAAAAAAACAATATAAAATACATGATTAAATAAACACACACACAAAAAGAACGACTATGAAGCAGACATACCTGCAACATGGAGAACCAATAGGTTTCCCGGTCAAGAGCACAAATCATAAAATTTCTAATCAAGAGTCGGCGTAATCCACACACCCAACTCATTAGCATGTCCTTGTAACTATAACCAGAAACTGCAAGCACAACTGTCTTATTCTTGTCTGCAACTAAATGAAGGAGTGACTCCAAGGAGAATGAAAAATCTAATGGTGCTAATAGCTTCATCTGATTCTTCAGAGAGCAATCTAATGTTCGGTCCAGTGATTTAACATGGTTGAGACAAGCCATGATCCTCTTTTTCCTCCACGGATGCAAGACCTTTTTCTTCCATAAGCTTGGTGTACTCCAGGATCCATACTGATAAACATTGTTGTCAGTCGTGTTGCTGAAAATATATTGTCCCCCACACTTCAAAATTTTTACCAGGCTAGAATAATTGACATCACGATAAAACAATGATCCATACATAGCCCCTATATGAGAATTGCCAACATACTCCCAGTTTCTCTTTTCAATATCTGAAACTCTGAAATCTCCAGCTGTTCCATTAGACCAATGACCCTGATCATTTAGATGGAAACTCGAGATGGTCCAACTGGCATCAAACACAAACCTGAGTTCGGATGACATGGCTTCATTAATGATCCAATTGTTGTGGATCCCCTTCCCATACAAGAAAGGAGGAAGAACTCCAGTATGTAAGGGTAAATCACCTCTGTTTCATGCCATAAGCATTCTCCCTTCACAATAATTCCACTGCCAACTTTGAGAAAGTGTCTCCTGCAACTGAAGAAAAGAGAAGAACGAGTTAAATGGAGTACTCTGGCATGACCCATCTATTTCAATCTGGAATAGGTTCTTTTGTACCTCCTGGGTTCCCACCCATTTGTCATTCCCTCTTCTCCAATGTTTCACAATATCATCCAAGTAGAATGGGAAGTGGGAAATATTTCGTGATGATGCAACAAGGAGCCAATCAAGGTCAAGTTCATAAGCGTACTTGAGGGTGGAGATGAAGTCAGGCAGAAGAATGGTCTCAGGCTGTACAAGAACAAAAATATCCGATGTGAATGACTGCGATCTTGCTATCATTGAATGCAAGAACGGGGTACCAAGAAACCTATATGCATAAAAATACAGATCCAAAAACAATAGATTCAATTTCTTTCCTTGCAAACTAGGCATGAAATAGTTCACCAGTTTCCACGAGTTCAAAAAAATAACCGATAGCCATGTCATGAGATGTTCTACACAGAACTGTTCCCAGTCAGCCTACTAGACCAAACTACATAATTATGAAAACCCATCTAATTTTTATCTAGCACAGCACAATATATCACAGTGAAGCCTCATGGATATTGCATTCTAGTTACAATTAATGCAGTCAATCGATTTGAGGGATTAAGAAATCACAAACTAATTTATTTGGCTTACGTGAAATCAATGTTTTGCTCAACCAAAACCCGCGAACCGAAGGGACCTGCAAAAGAAACGATAGAAGGGTCTTGGCTAAAGAGAACGACGGTAATTTGCGGGGACAAAGCAAGCCATGACCGGACAGCTAGACTCTGCCTATCCCCAACAGAGACATTAAATGGGCTAGGCGCTGAGAATATGGTAATTCTCGGATTGCCAGTGCTACCAAGAGCTCCGCTATCAAGTTTGGGCACATTGATACGATCCTTGATGGAAGGTAACCTCTGAGTAGCATAAAGAGAGAGACCAATCAACAAACACCCAGATAGCCAAATTGACCATAGTCCGACTTGAAATGCCTGTGAACCACAAAATGCTTAGCAGCGTTGGAAATGAATACAAAACAGAAACATCAAAACTCTCTGGAGGCAGAGTAAGAAAGGACCTTCATTGTTGTGTAGTCGAGAAGAATGAAATGAAGAAGGGGATGTGCATATTTTGTTTATTCATGAAACGTGTGATTGGCTTGGTGGGAGAGTTGGAGAGAAGAAGGGGAGTGAAACTTTAACTGAAAGAAACGATATGCACAAGTAACAAACTTCCCCACTAGTATCAGCGGCACCAAGACGGAGAAGACCATGAGCCATGTGAGGTCTGTCGTCGTGGCCACGTCAGTTCCCATTGTCTTCTTTTTTTCGCATCTGAATAATCAAAACTGAGTCAAAGGAGAGAGACCTGTTAAGTGGTATTGGGAGGGTAGAGGCCAGAGGGTGGCGGAACTTTGAGGAGGCCGTTGATTTTGGTCCGCTATGGGAGACGCTCGTCTCATTCTTGTCGTTTCTTCCTAGCAATTAACATGGGTGGTACAGGCAACTACAAGGGAAAAAAAAAGCGTGCTACAAGCCGTTTCGGCCCAGAAAATTGTGGTAGGATTGTGGGAACCACGTCTACCTACAAGTCAAACTCCCTAAAAGTTCGTGTGAGACCAAAAGCTTTGTGCGACTTGTCGCTGAATCTACGCTTGTCCCCCTTGGGAGTCCATCAGGTTTAAAAGTTACAGAATAAGAGGTAAACCTCTCCCTCTGTAAGCACGTAAAACTTGATTTAGAACTTGTTAACAACGAGGACTGAGAGACTTCCCCAATATTCTAAGTGTACACCAAAATAGAGAGATTTTTTTTTTGTCAAGGTTGAAGTAGAGGAAAATAAGGGGGCGAAGATTTGATGAGACTCCAGCTAACGGTTTGATAAGGTTCAAATAACATTTCTTGCTCCGAGTCTTTTTTTTTGGCTAACCCATTCAACCAGTCTTGAGACAATGGATCTCCTTGAAGACCATAGTAGAGGACGAGTGAGCGAGTAAGTTACATCAAAGATATTTATTTTTTTTTCCTCCTTTAGAGAAGCTTCTCCCGCCTATCTTGTCCTCTCCCTCTACCCCCAAAGTTCTCTTTTTAAAGCCGAACCCATTGCTCAAACTGTGGCTCCTCCCCTTTTGTTGATTTCCCCATGATAAATGAGAGACTGGATTTATCTTTTACTAGAAGTTATGACATGCTAATGCTCCTCCAAACATAGAAACACCCCTACAGATTGCCTTCCACATTGTCCACACATTTAAAGATACTGCCAGAAAATGTCCAATCCTAAAACCAAAAAACGGGCAATACAAATTTCTCCAGTAGTAGGGGAGCTAAGAGATCAAAATACAACATCTGCCTGCCTTGATGCATCATTAGCCTGTCTAAAATGTACTTTGCATGCAACTACCAACTAAATATGGCAGGACCCACTTGACTTCTCTTGGCATACACCACCATGATGTCAGAGAACCAAGTAAATCACTCAACCACCATGACTACACTTGGTATGACTGAAACTCGAGCTTCTGGACATATCAGATCTGCAAAATATCTCCAATAAGAGACTCCAACTACAGCGCCCATGATTGGATGTCCTCTCCAATTATCTATGCCGCCGAACAGGTGATTTGGATCTTGACCTTCTTCCCCTGCATTTACGTAAGTAGAATAAATTGGCTAGACAATGTGGAGAGTAAAAATTCAGAAGCCCGACACTTTCACCTGAGTCGCTTATAGCTATGCTGATGGATGTGTATGTCACAAAAAAATTTAGCAAGATAGTAACCTAAGAGACATACCTGGTTGCATCAAGAGAAGAGTAGGGAGAATGCCTGCGCTGAGAATGCTTGCTATGTGGGGACCGCGAAACTTGTCTAGAAATGAAAACATCCATCATACTGACTTTGTGAGTTAACTAAACATAATTCAGGAGACAAATGTTCAACCTTTTACAGAGTCAAACTTGATTAGTAGCTGCCTGTTAGAAAGAATTTTTCTGATTCTACTGATGCAAAAAATCAGAACAATACAACTAACACACCAACAGGGAGCAACCAAAAAGTGAGTGCATAGTGCTAATCCTCGGGGACAAAAAAGGATAAACGGGACTGCAGATCCACCGACCAAGGATTTTTCGTCCCAATGAGCAATCAAAAATCTGAATTTATTTTCTTGTGAGACCCAATCAGCCACATTTACTAAGAATGAATTCACATTAAAGTTTCCATTAATTCCAGTAGTTGATGTACTAGACAAAACAAACAATGAACATGAGCCAGATCCATCAAAGTGGAACAACTCAAAAATATACATATTGTCGTACGCACCTGTCTGTCCACACTGAGTTGTCCCATATAGTGATTAAGCGAACGCAAGAAAGTTAAAACAATAACCGGGAATTGCAATTACAAGAACAGTACTCATAAAAGAGACTAAGTTAATGAAATTTGGAAGAATCGGCCTTCTCTATACCAATGAGGTGGAATCTCTCTTGCAGCTACAACTAGAGTTCCATGATTAACATGACTGTTCAGATGTAAACAAAAGGGCATAGGCCAATGTATTGTATGTAGACAGATAAAATTGAGGGGGGCAGGTGAGAGAATCTCCATGGGAGAGAGAGATTTGACAATCACTTATACAGAATTACAAACGTGCAAGATCTAAGAAAATGGTCAACTCAACTCAACTAGGTCTTAATCACAACTGTGGAAGATGCAAGAAAGTGGTCAATGACAACTTTTTTTTTTAAGTCATAGTAGAACAAAATTTTCATTTAATTGCCTAGAAAAAATTAATCATTAACCATCTAAGAATACCGTGCAAAGAGTATCTCTGGGAATACCCACAAGGAACAACAAAGTAACAAGTGTAAAGCATTGGAAACTGCAAACTTATAAAGGTCAATGCTGCAAGTTAATGCGTGCTCCCTGAAACTAGGCATAAAGCAAGTTCCATATTGCAAACCTCACAAATATCCCGTAAAAAACATATAACAAGAACCAAAAGATGGACAATTTTGCTTTCATTAATATCCGTGCAAGATTGCAAAACTACTAGTCTCCATAGAGTATATGGTGGATACCATAAATAAGTCATACATTCCCTTACAACACTGTACAAAATGAATCTTTACAGAAATTGAAGCTGTAGTACCACTATTAAGGTACAGGCCTCTGACATAACAGGTCACCTATGTATAAATAAGAATTGGAAGCTAGAAAGTCACATTTTAAGAGGCCTTCACGTAGCATATATTTTGATTCACTGCATAATACCTCGTCACGACTTCACTCCAGTCACTAACCCTTCCGTTGGCGTCCCCCGCAGTTCACAAGACCAGTAAATGCATACATTTAAGTACCATGCGAGGCACTTAAAACATTAAGCAGAGGTTAACTAGAACACTGAATATTTTGTCCCTTATACCAAGTAATCGACCTACTAATGCCTCATTTTTAATCTACTTGGTGACTTGACAATATCTCCATGCAATGCTATCAAGTTGCTTCTCTAAATGTTACCTTAAATAGAATAGCCTGATTTGATAATTTTTATGTTCAAAGATCCCTTGACATTTGACAATGACAATGCAAACCTCGATAAAAGTAAAGAGAATCTGACAAATGGATACCTTCTCCTAGACCTGACAGGTGATGGTGATAAGTCATGTTTCCTTGATTGCAGCTTCCTGCAGGAAACTATTATATATAAGGACAATACACCATAACTGGAAGAAGAGAGGCAAAGTAAGGAGATTCTAATGGTGAACCTTTTAGACTCATCAGAGGCTTTATCACTTGAATCATTGGCATGGCTTTCTAAGGTGTCCTTGCTTTTTCTACCCTTACTGCTGATTGAAGAAGAACGTCTTCTCTTCTGCCTGCTTGACTCGCTTTCAATTTTATGTCGTGATCTATCTTCATCCTCATCCCTTTTGTGTTCTCGTTTTCTGTTGGTATCTTCTTTAGAACTACCTCTGCGGGATCTCTCTGCTTCTTTTCTATCCTCCTTGACATCAAGACGGTCAGACCTTTTTCTTAACTCAGATTGCTTTGCTATTTCCGTGGGCTTAATACTTCGTTCTTTCATTCTCTCTTTTGACCCATTCCTATCATCTGCTTTTTCCTTTCTTGTATGCCGTTCATCTTGTCTCCTACGTTTTTCATCTCCCTTCTCATCCGCCCTAGTCTTATTACCCTCCCCCTCCTTAATAAAGTCTTTTCCAGAACTCTTTTTACTTTCCTGTCGATAATTTTTATCTAACATCGTTGTGATTTCACCATATTGGGTGTCATTAGGTGATGTTTTCTTAACATTGACACTCTCTCCAGGCAGTTCAGTTTCCATTACTCTAGCAGAGTTCTTGGTTTCATCTAGCATTTTTCCATTAACAGCAATTCCATCCTCACCATCTTCAGAGATCACCTTGGAAGAGTATGCATGGCCCAGGTCGCTACCAACCCTATTATCATTCAACTCACTAACTGTAGTACCGTTGTTTTTGGATTCAATTGAACTTGTTTTTCCCACACCGCTCTCCATATTTTTTTGGCTTCTTCTGTCCTCTTGAACTCCCACTTTCAAGATTCCATTCTCAGTTGCATCATGTGCATCTTCTGAAAGCCTTTTAATGTCAATCTGCTGATTGGGAATTAGGACACTGGAGCTCCGGATTTCATCATCTCCATCATCATCATCATCAGAAGCATAGTTTCCAAGACCCAAAATATCTCCCGGGGAACTGGAACTAGACTTTTCACTGGCACCTTTAGTGTCAGAATCCTTTTCTAAGGTGGGAATTAAGACTTTCGCAGATGCCTTAGGAACTGGAACTGTAGGCTGAGATGATAGCAATTCCTTGTGATTGGAAGTGACAGCATTCTGATCAACTGTACCAACAAAAGATTTGGCATCATGGTTCTATGTTTTCTAAGACGACAGAAAGTTGGAGCACTTCAGAATTAGCAGCACAAGTATCTTGAAACTCATACAAAAAATTAGAAGTCATGATAGAATTACCATCGACCAGTACATCAGCTTCACTAAGAACTTTAGTTGCAATTTCATCAAACAGTTCATCAGTAACCTATAAAAAAAAATCTAAAAGTCAGTAATGCAGAAGAAAGAAATTTAAGACAACCACCACACTTTCAGCAGCTGTAACCTTTAAAAGAACTTCAGTTAGCACACGCTTTATTTCTTGGTTAATTGCAGCAGCTCTTGCTGCTTCCACGTAATCCTACAGAGCCAAAAAGAAGATATGCCATGTGAAAAACCCAAGACAAAAGAAGTGCAACCAATATCTATGTTACAATTTGAAAAAAAAAATCATGAAACAGAAACAAAAGGATGCCTCATGTAATAAAGAGAAAACTTCACTGAAGGGGAAAAAAATTAACAGCAAAATAAACAATTGTCCTTTCTTTAGAGTGGAATAGCACAGGGTAAAACAGTTAAAAGAATAGAACCTCATCCTCCTCCTCTTCTTCGGTTGATTTAGAAGAATCAACACTTTTGCGATCTGCCTGATCAGCTTTCCCAAAAGATTTATCAATACCTTCATCCTCAATGGATTGTGTTTCCTCCTTAGGATGATCCACAGAAGGTGCAATGACTGCTTTCTTTATTTCCTCTTTAAGCCAATTAGGCACTGAAGCCTGGCGAAAATTCCAAAAGAAAATATTAAAATTCAACAACAGTTATGTCACTGTTCAATCATTAAGACAAGCAAAAACTTACCTTTTTAGGACGTTCAGATACAGAAGAAATTCCATATGCATCACCAGAGAAGGGTGTAGTAGGATGAAGTGCAGTTCCTGCACTGAGTGCAAAGGGTGCACCACCAGCTGGAATTGTTGGCTGGCCTGGTCCGTGGAATCTTCCAAATGGTGGTGCAGCATGACCAGGAGCAGAAGAATGTATGGCTATGGAAGGATCATGCTGCTAAATGAAAAATATGTCAGCATATTCCTGTGAAAGCTCTAGAATCGAAGCACAACTCAGAAAGCCAGAATCAAGACCTGTGCCCCTGATGTAAAATCAGGAGAAATTGAAGGATAAACCAAACCAGATGTAATAGTGGGAGCCCAATTAGTCATTGAGTGCACTGCTCCACCAGGGTCAATGGCTCTTACAGGTCCGACTGAATCATGATGCGTGTAACTTGATTGAATTTGTGAATCATGATCACGGTTAAACCTAGGTGCAAAATCTAAAGGCTGATCAGCAAGATTGGTTGAAGAGTCAGCAGACTGATTGCCATATGTGAAGAGTTGAGGCGACGATGGTTGCAAATATAGCTGTCCTTCCTGAGCTGAGGAATTTAGCAAAGGCACCAGTTTGTACAATTGCTCCTTTCGGTCCACAAAATCTTCCTTACCTGCCAAAAGCAAGTAGTCAACAGCAAATAAACAAGGGTGTATGGTGCATGCCTATCCTCACTTTGGGAGGGTAACAAAGTTCAAGTATGCAGACAAATCGTGGCTTTTTAAGACTTCAAAAGGTCATTTAACTGAATGATGAGTGATATCACCTCCACTAGAGAAATTCCCTCATATGGAACAATAGAAGCTTATACTGCTTTTCATCTTAAGTACAGCAGAAACCATTATTGAAGTGGATAATTAGTTATTAAAGAATGAAAAATGTAAAAGCCCCAATTACAGATTAATACTGTCAGAATCAGAAATATATAATTAATTAGCAAAAGAGAGTTCCATAGCAGCAGTTCTTCAACACAAGTTTCACACGCAAACTCAATATGCCAAGTGAATTATTACCTGTAACAGAAGAATAACTAGAAGGTACCTCCTGCTGATGAACAGATGAACTTGTGAGTATATTTCCTTGATGATGAAATACAGCACTTGAATCTCCAGCCAATGTGCCATCTCTAACGTTGTAATGTAGATGCGCATCTGAAACATAAGAAGAAGGTTTAGAGCTGATGGATGTATCTTGAGGATGAACTACTGATTGCCGGTGCAGAGGTGCACCTGACACTGGAAACTGTTGATAGCTTGTTGCAGGACGAGACTGATCTTGAATATCTGTGTAATGTGCATCAGCAGGCTGTGGATACTGATCATAATATTGATTTTGGTCTTCCAGCCTGCTAACTGGTGTAAACTGAGATTGTGAATGCTGATTTTCCATTGCAGTTTTAGCATCTGCCCATGCTCTAGCCCTGGCAGCCCAATCTTCCTCATTATTAGGGGCTGTCGTTATAGACATCATAGAAAGTTAAACCAATTGTTAACGATAAAAAGAATGTGATCTCAACTTGAGGAAAACTTAATAAATGTACTACTTCAAAGCTACAAATATGGCTACCCCTCAAATGATAAAGCAGAAGTACAAGATACCTGTTGCACATTATGATTATAACAAATTGCAGGTAGGACAGCTTTAAAGTCTTATTGCGATTACCAAATATTTTTCTATGCTTACTATGAGAACCTCTATAGAGTAGCATGTATGATTACCATCACCATTTTTAAGAACACAACACAACACAACACTTAGTGTACTGTTTTCTGGATCTCACCAATACAATTGGTGATCAAGAAAATAAAATATTGCCCTATGTCCACACTGCCAAGACAAAGCAGTGAGAACTAGACTTGAGAAATATGTATACCTACAATACAGGCCCTGTTTTTCATTCCTAAACCCTAGCCCCGTTCACATATAAAACGGCTGACCCCCTCTTAGTATTACTGAAGAGGATGTAAAAATAACCTACCATGTGCAACCTGGTAAAGGATAAGATTGGGAGGCAACGACCATTTGCTCTCCAAAACTAAAGAAATAAACATTTAAGTTGACTAATCAAGGATCAAGATCTCAAAGCTACCAGAGATGGGGCATGCGCCAAAGTTAGTGTAATAGTAGTCTATGCTCAAGATTGGAAAGGCAGATTGTAAGGTAATCCTGACGTAATACACTGGATTTAACAACAAAATACAAGAGATGTTGTTGAATGGTCAGACATCCTCGATACATTACAACTTATAAACCAGAAATCCTTATGTCCAATGACATAATGAGCATTTTCTCAGTTTCCTTTGGAAAAAGCCTAACGAAAGTACCACCACCATCAAATCCAAGTCATCCCACATAATTCAAGGTCAGCGTTGAAAAAAATTCAATAGCAGACTTATTCAAAGCCGCAAAATATGACAGCGAATCAAAACAGATTCCCTAAAATTTGTTAGAGAGAAAGGAAAACATGAGGATGAAACAACTAATACAACAAAATCTTACCAGGATGACTCCAACCTTGGTGGTGAGCCCAATTCGAAGTAACCCATTCCTAATGAAAAAATAAAGGATATCATGAATCAGAATGAGTAAAATATACAAAGGCACTCGAGCATCCCCAATATCTATGTTGTTTAGTACCAACGAATGCCCTCTGAAAAAAGAAATGAGTACTCCAACAAAAAAACAAATAGCTCTCTTGATAACACTTCTCTTAGAAAAATCGTATGAATTGAGAATGTAATCACAATGGAATGAAACTTCAATTGAAATTCACTGTGAACAAGAACAGATAATGGCTTAGATTCGAGGTCTAGCCTGCCTCCTTACAGAAAAGAGAGAGAGAGATAGAGAGTACACACTGCGTGTGTTCATAACCTTTCCAGAAGGACCCCTCCTGCTATACTAAGCAGCTGGAAAAGAAACCGTCTAACTAACTATGACTTAAGAAAATAGGAAAATAAAAGAAATAGCAGAAATAACAACAATCAGATAAGCTTCAATTCCTCCGTAGACCCATCAACGCACTGACCCATCATCAAGCCCATTCAACCAAGTCCATGTGCAGTTGTATTCAACCCTTTCGTAGCCCATCCCTTCGTAACCCATCCACTAACTCAGCCCACCTCCTTCGTAGCCCAGTCCACCAATCTTTAACAACCTTCGAACTTAAAGTATCTTCTCACTTAAAGTGTTACCTGCGAACTTAGAGACTTCCCGAGCCTTCCACCCCAACCAGCCCTAAATCGTATGCCTGTAGCCATCAACCCTAACCCCCTTATTCCAGTCGTATGACACAATCTTTCAACATCAGAGCATAGAGATGGATATAAATTGTTGGCTCGAAACCGAACATGGAAACGCATAGAACATTTATTCAAAACAGTGAAACTGAATGGAAATGTAAAACCCTAAAATCGAAAAGAGCATGAATAAAATTGAACAACAGCAAATAACAAGGAGACAGAGAGATAGTTGACAATACCTGACTTGCCTGGGGATAAGAATGGGGAAACTGGGAATGGGGAGGAGGGGGAGGAGGAGGGGGGAGGTGGGAAGGCAGGTGGGGGCGAGAGGGAGGAAGAGGAGGGAACTGGTTGTGGTGGTGGATGGGTGGGTGGGGAGGATAAGGGTTAGGGGGTGGAGGATAAGAAGAAGCGGGTGGAGGTAGATGGTCCGAGTGAGGAGGAGGAGGAGCCCACTGCGGTGGAGGCGGCGACGGGGACTGCGACTGGTGGTACTGGAATTGGTTGGCGAACCACGGAAGCGGCGGTTGCTGGTGATGGTGCTGAAATTGTTGGTGGGGATCCGAGGCGGACGGTGGCAGCGGTGGTGGTGGGGGTCTCATGTACCGCTGAGGCTGTTGGTAGGCGTCCATATGTGTTTCAGCTTTATCACTTATCTTATTGGCTTATAAGGTGTTTCGGTCCTTCGATATTGGGATGTCCAAGAAGGGCTTGCAATTTGCAGTTGCAGAGTGCAGGGTACGATTGGATGAATGGAAGAAATGAGAAACAAAAGATATTTTAGGGAGGAGACGGAGCCAGGGAAGTCTCGCTGATGCCTTTAGCTTTTCCTGTTCTGTTGGAATCACTGCAACTCTATCTTGGGCCTTTCAGATTATTCGTAGGCCTTTTATCAAATAACTGTTTGGGGAGCCCATAAGCAAAGACTGGGCTCACTGAAAGCCCTAGAAATCGTGTAAAATGTCAGCATGAGCACTCGAGCACCTCCAGTCAAAAAGAACAAAAAGACCCCCTCCTGGAACTGAAACGAAACGCTCGCGGCGGGAGCGCCAGTAGTTTTAGTTCTACTTTGCCTGGATACTTTTGACGACGAACAGTTTTCATTCTGTTAAAGCGTGAGCGATAAACAAATTTTGGTTGGGTGATGGCTGTATGTAACGCGCCTGCATGGTTTCTCAGGATCACGCAAGGGAATAGCACTTGATTTCGTCACTGCCGTAAGCTTTATCCACCGGACTAAATTTAGTCCTTCTCAAGTGGACGTTACTTCCTGGTTTGACAAAAATCAAATCACAGCGTAAGCTAAAAGACCGTAATTGCTGCAGGGCTGCTTAAAAGCGCCTTAGTCAGGAGGTTAGCTATAGACGGCCGACCCTAAGCCGCTGGAGGAGAATGCTCGAAGAGGTCTCCCTTCATTTGTTGCTAAGCCAAGGTCCCAGATTTCCGAGTCAGCCCGCTTACGGCTTTACCTATGGGGCAACAGCCTGGCAGGCCTTCCCTTTCCGCCTGCTCCGTTCCCCAATCAGATGTTTGGATGTGAGCTATACTCCGCGAGGAGCCAAATGGGTGTATGGCCTTCCTGGAACACCTGACCGGAAACTCCGGTCTATTACACTATCAAGCAGAAGCAGCTGCAACGTCAGAGAGAGATGAGCCAAACCAGGTGGCACAATCAGCCAAGATTTAGAATTTGTGTATTACCTCTACATATTTGGTGTGTTATTATACAATCAGAAAATGAAACAGTGCAATATAATCACTAGAAGTGCTATGCAGTGACTAAATTACATATATTTTACCGGATAAATTGGCACCTGTATGCTTGATTACTTTTATTGCTGATGTTTTCCTAATAACCTCTGGCTGTCACATTGAGTCGCGCTTTCCCAACATAACTTGCCATCATAAACAGCGAACTAAGAATACAACACTGCAGATTTTTTTGGGCTGCCTCCCGTAGCATAGGGAGTTCGCGAATGCATCCCACAACTGTGAGTAAATCATTTGTATACCCTCCTTTCCTCATTTCCAGAACATTCAGAGTACTTGGGTTCCGAATAAGATGAATCCGTGGCTCAGCTATAAAAAGGTGCTTGAACCTCCATATTGCATCAAATAAGTCAGAGGAGAAACCAACAATGATATCTATGCAATCCAAGATCATGCCAAAGCATCAGCCTGTCTCCTAGTCAGCCGCGCGTATAAGCCATCTTTCAGGAGAAGCTCCCTGTGAGTGCCCATCTGAGAAGAGAAGTAGAAGTCAATCAACAGCTTACACCTTGGAATAGGATCACCAATCGGGGCAGAAGACATCTGAATCACAGATAATTCATTTGGACTGGTGCAGTTTCTATAGCTTATGGACAGAATTTAGTTGTTTAGCTATTAATTTTTGAAGAAAAAAATCAACCCAAACCAAGTGCTATCCCTACTTTTGACCCCTAATCAGTATTAACAAACATTTTAGAAGTTACAACCATTCAAAACGAAATGATGGACCAATCACTTGGGAGTTTCAAATACACAGACAGAAAACGAACCTCTAAAACTTGTCCATCATCCATAACCACAATCCGGTCAGCAGCTTGAATTGTAGAAAGCCTGCAGAAAGTAGGAATATTATTGATAGGACAATGATGCATTACAACTAAAGACACTCAAAGTCAGGGCATTGGAAAACCCACCTGTGTGCTATTACTATGACACTTCTCCTTGTAGTCAAGTCACTTCTGACAGCACGAAGAACACCCTAGATATAATGGCAAATGATAGGTCAATACATTTCTCTTTTTTCTTTTCTGATACAGAAAGGGTTAATACAGAGGTATCCTTCACAACTTTCTCCAGGTGTGTGTCTGCATGTGTGCGTGTTGGGATAGGGTATTGTAAGATTCAGCTACCTTGACATTGTGTTCACTCTCTGCATCTAGTGCACTAGTGGCTTCGTCAAGGATCAATAAGGTTGGGTCCCTAAGAATTGCCCGAGCAATGGCTATTCGCTGCTTTTGTCCCCCACTTAACAAATTATCATCGACAATTGTTTGGTAACCATTGGGCAGTGATGAGATAAAGTCATGGGCATATGCCAGCTTGGCAGCCCATTCAACATCCTCCTGCTTTATTTTTCGAGTACATCCATACTTGATGTTTGAACTAATATCCATACGGAAAAGTCTGGGTTCCTGTTCAAATCTTATGTTAGATAAAAAGATCGAATATATCAGATGAATTAATCTTCGAGGTGAGCAAATCAAGAACCTGTCCCACAAATCCAATTCGTTCCCTCCACCACATGACATCCAACTCTTTAAGAGGGAAGCCATCTATCAAAATCTGCAATTAAATCATCAATGATAAAGGAAAGATTCAACTAGTGGACATCCATGCCATGGTTACGTGAATGTAAGTAGCAAGAAAGATAATACTGAAATAGCTCACTAAAATTGCAAAACAATTCAAGGATCATTGATTACAAAGGTCATAAAGTACTAACATAAACATGACTAAAAGCAAGACACCCGTGATAAAACATCAAATAAAACAATGCCCACACCAAACAACCAATACACAAACACATAAAAGATGGAAATATTTTGAAACTAGAATTTTTTGTCACTGACGTTAGACCCTAGAATGTCTTATGCAACAAGCTAGATGAGGAGCTGGTGAAAATATGTTCATGGCTGAAGGTAGTATCTTTCAGCAACTTCCTTTCAAATGATCCAATAAGTAATTTAGCATAGATTGCATATCTTCAGGGAATTCTTTACACCTGTGCGGGTTCTCCCAGGGAACCAGATGCTGGAGAGATTTAACACTAGCACATAAACCAGTCCTCCCAAGAAACCTACTGGAGAGAGTAATACTTAACCCCATGTTGCTCAATCCAAACTTGGTAGATTCACTATATTTTATGTTTTCTGTCAAAATATCTAAGTTTTGTTTTCTTAATTTTTTCTTTGTTGTTTGTCGTTTGTAATTTTCTGTTTCAGTACCTGAATCTTCTTGCATTTACCAGTAGATACACACAAAAAGCATCCCAAAGGATGATATAAGTTTGACATGATGAGTAGATATGATTTTTTATCATTGTTGTAGTGGTGACTGGAAATCTATGGGCGTTAACGAGGAACTTTTGGTTTTCAGTCCAACAGGGCTATCTCATGATTTAATAGCTACCGCTGTAGCAAAAGTTGCACCTCGTATTCATATGCGACCATATATGATCACAGCCTGCATGCCTCAATTATTTCTTTCTCAAATTCTTGACTTCAATGGCTGTGGTGGCTCTCCAGTGTCTCATATTTATCCGTTCTTTGATTTTTCTAATGACTCAAAGCAATTGTTTAAACATGAAATGAAATCCCTGGAGCATAATTATTACCTAAACAAGTTGAACCAAGGTTAGAGAAACTACCTGACCATGTGTTGGCTCATAAAGGCGGAGCAATAGATTCACCAGTGTGCTCTTTCCACTACCACTAAGACCAACCTAAGGAATGTTGAAACAAAAATTCACATCTAATGCTCATTGTTGCAACAAAGCAAATAAAGCAAATAAAAGTGCTTTCTTACAATTGCCACAACTTCACCAGGATGTACCGAAATGCTTACATGTTGCAGCACAGGTACCTGTTCATATGTCTTAACAATTATTTCTCTCTGGAGTAGCCAAACTAGTAATTTTAAGCAGAAGTAGCGCCATTAAATCAGGATCAGGTAGCTAAATCAAACAAAGTATGAAGCATCAGAAATGCTAGTGGGTGAATCTAGGAGTCAGGATGTAACTGTCAGTTAGAATGAAATACACTAGTACCAGATAGAATATGTACAGTTATTATTGTCTGATCCTTTCCTCTATGATGTGTGGATTCTTTTCCCCTATAGCATCCTATAGCATATTAGCTCCTGAATAAGCACAGATAGTCCTCTCTATGTTGGCTATAACTACATGCTTATAACACAAACAACACATTGAGCTCCTCAACCACAACACTAGAGTGTCTCCTACACCATAGTACAGGGAAAACCCTCTCTATGCAAGTATTTTTTTCTACTCATTCACACGAATAGAGATGATAGGGCATTTGAGACTATCAAAGATACGGAGGTCAAAGATTAAGAGGCATATGGAGCATATGTAATATTGAGCATGGAAATTGTACCGTTGGCCTTGAAGGATAATGAAAACAAACATTTATAAATGCAATATCTCCCAATAGCTTCTGCAACTTGATTCCTGTAGAACAACCCATAATTAAACTAAGGAGAAAATAACATTTGAACGGAAAACAAAATATGTATTGAAGTCTTCATCTGCTCAATGGTTAAAATCCAGAATCCATAATCCAAGGCTCCCTTTCAATTGTTAATGTTAGAAATTAAATGCCTCTATGTCTTAATAACTTTGACTACTTTGATGTGCACAGATCAAGCAGCACCAAAGAAGCTATGTTGCAAAGGAACATGCAATGCAGAAATATTTCATGAAACATACATCATTTATTAAGAGAACCATCTATGGTAAACGAAAAAACAAAAATGAGTCAAATTTGAGCTTGCTTTTGGAGCTGCTCCCAGCTCACACTATGATGGAGAAGGGTGTCATGAAGATCTAGGAGTCTGAGGAGATACAAGCTGAAAGCATACATAGCAGTTCTATGGAAATATTCATGGTTCTGCGCTATCCAATCAAGTAAATCCCCCAGGGAAGCATATGCAGAAATTAAAGAGTAGGATGAGAGGCAAGGAGAAAAGCATCTTTGTGGCCAGGGTTCTCATGCATCCAATCCATATGGAGGATAAGGCTCTAATGACATTCAATGAAGACAAAACCCAAAACTATATGACCATTGGCATTTAAATACATGAAGAATTTAAACAACTTTATTAGCAGGAAAAAAATTGAATCGTTCATACTGAACAACATGCATATAAATTACAGTTGCCCTTTTATATCAGTATACACCTAGTTAGTGTTCGTCAATTAGAAAAATCATCCCTATACGGAAGCTACAAGCAGATTACAGGATTTGGGCAGTTTAATAAAGCCCTCACACCTCTTACTAGGGTACAACTGGAATCTTAAAAAAATTGGTCAATAAAGGAAGCAAAGAAAGCGTGGAAAAAGATTAGTTCAACATGAAACAATTTATTATGTGACACATTCCATGAACCACCATAAAATGCTTGCCTTTTGACACGAATTGATCACTGGGCAAGAGATTCATCAATTGGAAGACTTTTTCACTTGCCCCAACAGATTGCATCAAAGATGACAAATTGTCCCCCACCCACCATGTTGAATAAATTAGCCATTCGCTGTACAATATGAACTTTGTAAGTTGCTCTGCTGTTATATGGCCAGCTAGAATGGATGTCCCTCCTAACAGCACAGCTATGACCTATAAAGTTAAAATCAGCAATAAAATCAAAAGTCGTCCACTATAGCCTTAAAAACAACAAGAAAATAAAATTTGCATGGGATACACCTGACTCTAGAAATGGGTATAATTCGAGTCAGATAAAGCTTCAACGTTATCAATCAAAATATATATTTCTCCATGATATCCAAATTTCATGCATTAATGGCAGACTACGCATGCTTGCGTGAAGGCAAAAAGAGTGCAGATGGAAACAACTTCTTGGATTAAAGCAACACTCGCTTTTAAAAACAAAATGAGAGATGAAAAAAAAACACATGAACTGGTCTCTACTTATAACATAGGCTACTGCTAAACCTGTAAAGAAAACCTTGAAAATTCAACTTAAAGCCAACATGAACGGACAGAAAGCAAAGATTCAAATTTAAATCACATAGGCTATTGAGTATCAGCTGATGATTTCACACGAAATCGAAATATATTTGAGATGGAAGCGAAACAATAGATGCTAACCCCGTTGCTAAGGCCATTTGGAGAATGATTCCCTCGTGTGTTTGGTGGTGTCTTTAGAGGGAGCGAAACAATAGATGCTTTAAAGATGTTTTTTTGTCCCTTGTGAAATTGCAAGGGTTTATGTTGCTTTCCTTGTTTTGTTGGGCTAATGCGGTTTTAGGGGGCATTTTTGTGGACTTTGATGATTTCCTTAGTTTTGTTGCTTGTTTGTCTTAAGCGCTTTCGGTATAGTCTCTTGTACTGTTCTCGCTTGTTCTAATAAAATTATCTTACTTATCAAAAAAAAATATTTGAGATGGAACAATACTTTTTTTCGTCTTTTAGAATAAAAATTATGAAAATATGGTTACACTAAAAATCTTTTAATAAAAAAACTACTCAAAAAGCAAGACCTGAGTTGAGTGATAAAGAGTATTGAAGCTCAGGTTCCAAAAACCGTATGCAGCACTTTGTCGCAAGCTTATATCAGCTATTTTCCCCAGCCAATGCTTGTACCTATATAAAATAGTAGGATAAATTATCTGCCGAAACCAGCTGCCAATGCAGCAGGCCTGTTTCCATGTCTTCACATTCTAAATGCACCATGGTAGAGGACATTACAGTGCAAAATCATTGATGATCAAAGAAAGACATGATCATTAGTAAAAATACCTTCTAAGTTCATCTTTTTCCGTTCCATAAACACGAACGGTTCTCATCAAAGAGAAGGTCTCCTGAGCCACCTGTATTAGATTGTAATGTATCAGTTTCCATAGAAATTATTCAGCCAACATAATTTTCATCAGCGAAATATAGACAAGGAGTCTTGCCCTACTTCATTGGAGGAAGCAGTACATTCTTGGATTAACTTAGCTGCCTTTTTCTGGTACCTATGAAAAGCACATACGCAAAGTTAACAATATGGTAATATAAGCCCTATGAGCTTTTTCTAACAAAGAAAGCAAGGAGAGATAAGAACTATTGATTTGTTCACTGAACTGGACCTATTCTGATTCTAAATCATCTTTTGCCATGCTGTTCCCAAGAACTACGAAAATCGAAGTAGCGAAATTCTTGGGTCATCTCATTGAGTTCAGAAACCACACATTTTTCTGTATCATCATAGCGTACCTCCACATATTATTCATCATCCCGTAAACCAATTATTTGTTTAAAAAAATCCGCTCGGCAGCTACTGAGCAGGGGCGAAAGTATGTTCAGCAGGTAGAGAAAATTTTGAGCATGATCAGACAACGAAATGGGCATCTTCCTTTTTCCTATAAACCTAAAGCTAGAACTTTGTCCTTTCTTACCTAACCTTTTCTCATCTGTCATCTAAGACCTAACAACCTCATTCAGATCCTACTCATGTTATATATACATACATTAAATCAAGTCAATTTTCAACAAAAAAAAAAATCCATAAGAAAAACATTTCAAACTCTTACCTGCCATAGAGCAGCATAACAGCTGATAAAGTTGAGCATATCATCAATGTACACAAACCAAGTGGCCGAGAAAGAATTAGCAAGTAAATCAATGCACCTGCTCCCTAACAAAAATAACGAAGAACAAAATCTAAGCCTCAACGTTAAGGAAAAACAAAAAGGCACTATATGTTTAATCAGCAAAGGAACCTGTAAAGTATTGCGTAATATCAGATTAAGATCATTCCCGATAACCCTTGACACTTGCTGACAATCTGCCCCAAGCCTACTTGTCAAATCACCAACTGTTTCAGTGTCAAAAAAGGATATATCCTACAACAGAGATACTGCTAGAATAAGTCAAAACTGAACACTGGATCTATAAGGATGTAGCTTGCTTGATAGTTGCCCATGACAGTCTAGTTCAGAACCTGTAGGAGAAGGGAAGAATATAATGTTTCCCTCATACGCTTGACCTACAGAATGTCGGTAAAGGCCAGTCAATATCAAGTCATTCATAGAGGAACCACTGTTTGAACACGAGTACCAAGTAATCGTTGGAGAGAAAGTTCAAAGGAACAAAAGCTTAATTCGTTCCAAGTCACCATACGCATGGCCCTGCTAAGGACCAACACATGGTCATAGCATGTATTGATAATTTATTGGATAACTAGTGTAAACATTTTTTCCAGATCCCATTGAAGCATTTAGGACAATATAATTAGAAGATATCCAGTGAATATGATGACTGGAACTGCCCATCCAACAAGGCCTATACATTTACAGTATGATTAGAGACGTGACTGTTATAAGGAATAAAAAGAAGAGAGAGACAAAACTCACAAGAATCATATTTGCAATGCCGAAGCAGCAACCTCGCAGACCACTGAAAATAAACAGAGTACGGGGTCAGCGTCTCTGTGACATGGTTCATCAAGATGGCTCAAATCCCACGCATGGAGTATTGTAAAGTATGCATTATATCAAGCATAAGTTGAAATAAGTTCCGCAGAAAGTAATTAGTATCATTCAATAACTTGCAACTTAAGGAAGAAGGGTACAATGACCATACAAGATTTTGACCTGCATATTCCTGAAGTGAAACACAACAGAACCAAGAGACGCACATTCCGATGGAACACCGCGATTTGACCACTTTGTGCCGAAAAGATTGATGCAGTCAAGTAATGTGGTACCGAAATCTCCGAAAGCTGCACCACGAATTAATCTTGCGAAATTGGTCATAAAAAAACAACGTATTATCTAAGCAACAGTTTGGTCAGGAAGTAATAAAACAAAATTGGCTGGCAAGCACGGACCGCCGCAAGAATTAGGGCACCGAATGCGGCGAAGATAACCCAACGGTCTTGAGCAACGAGCTGCCACATTCGGAGAAGAGCCCGCGACACCGTCACCGGCTCAGCCAGCATTCTTATTTCTACGTCGTCGGAGAAGCTCCACCAACTGCCACCGGGCAAGACCGACTGGACGAAGCCAATCCATCTCCGAAGCCTCTCGAATAGCTCGACCTTTTCCTCTCCATGGTAGTCCCTGGAAATTTCTGGAACGTTCTGGACGGAGATTCCGTTGATTGAAGCTGATTTCGGCGGCGGTAAAAGAACGCGACGTCCAGGGGGAGAGCAAGGATTGGGAGTAGAGAGGCGGAGTCTAGTTTTCGTTTCCGCATGGAAGCGTCTGTGGTGAAATATGAAGAGAGGGGGTTTGGGGTGTATATTGAATAGTAACAGAGCCATAGATGTTAGGTGGCTGGCAGAGTTACCCAAATGGAGCAAGGCAGAGGAGGAGGAGAGTTGGGAAACCAACGTGTAGAGCCATGAGGTCGCGCTTTTTAATTTCAGGTTACTATCATGTGTGGCGGAAACGAAGAGGAAGAGGTTAGAGAAGCCACTCCAGTCGTTTTGGAAATTTTTGGCGTGCAAGATTTTAAGTAGTCCCGGCTGAGCAGCTCCCAGACGTCAGTAATTATACTCTTTTTTCGCCGAGAAGAAAAAAACAGATATGTAGCAAAAACTGTGCGTTCAATCTCAAGGCTTTAGAACCTCTGATATATCACTGGCTGCCTAAAACGGTGTCGTTTCGATTGTATTCCCAGTGACGTGTTCAACATGATCAAGCTTTCGTTTCCGTGAGAAACCTCGAGGCTGCAACAGTTGCCACACGCCTCTCCTCCACAAAGCGCCACGTATCATATTCTTTCATACCGGTACAGCAACATCCCCGTCAAATTAACAGTAATCTCAATGCAAACGGATGGGTATTTTAGTCCTTACAACTATATCAACAATCTAAAATATCTCTTCCCAACTGTCTGTTCAGCGGGAACCCCATCCCTCACCCTCGTTCTTCTCCCTGTTTTCCATCCGCTGGCACCATGGCCGTGGTTCTCGGAAATTTAGCTCTTTTACTTGACGTGGCCTTACATCGGACCATAGTTCAGGACCGCAAGACCCGTCCGGCGGCGCTCGACCTCGTTTTGAACCTGCCGAAGAGATCGGACCCTCATGCTTACTACTCCGCGTCTGTTTCTTCCAAGAGCTTCGACTCGGACGGGGAGGTTCGGAATCAGAGAGTCGTCGCCCGTGGGAAGGCGAAGTCGAAAGTTAATGGCGTGGATTTCGATGAGGGCTCGAGCGACGAGGAGGGAGAGGAGGAGCCGTTCGACTGGGAGAAGGAAATGCGGAGGAGAGTAAAGGAGATTGAGGAAAGAAGGGAGTTGTTGAAGAAAGCAGAGGAGCTGCAGAGTCGAGCGGAGGACAGTGAAGACGAGGGTAAGGAAGAGACTGAGGAAGAGAAGAGGATGAGAGTGAGAAAAGAGCTCGAAAAGGTTAGCTTGTGGATCCTATTTTTTGCGCTTGCGATTTGTTTGGTTCCTAAAAAAATGGTGTGAAAATGAATTAAAAGATACTAAAGTAAGAGAAAAGAGGACGAATCTGGAGTCTTTCCATAGTGTTTTCTTGTTCTAGTTCCCATAGAAGGTTTTCGACCAAGCAAGCTGAACTTACGTTAGTGTTGTCAAGATTCAATTGGGTTGCGTCATTTGCTTCCTAATAGTGATTTTACCCACAAAGCCTTATCAGGTTTTGTTGCTTTTGGGTATGAGGGAGACAGGTGGCTAAGGAGCAGGCAGAGCGGAGAGCCACGGCACAGTTGATGTTCGAGTTGGGTCAAAGGGCTTACGGAAAAGGAATGTACGGTCGTGCCATTGAGTTTCTTGAAGGTGCCCTCACAATCATTCCTAGGTCCACACTCTTTGGCGGTGAGGTTGGTTTAGAACCCCATGCAAATAATCTGTTTTGTGTAAGAGATGATTTCGTCATTGACTTGGAACGGAAAGATTTTGATTGGTTTTGTTGTTTCCAGATTCAGATATGGCTTGCGATGGCTTATGAGGCCAATAACCGCCACGCAGATTGCATTGATCTCTACCAGCAATTGGAGCAGAAGCACCCAAGTGTCAGTATCCGGCGCCAAGCTGCAGAGCTCCGCTACATTCTGCAGGCACCGAAGTTGAAGATTACCCAAGAGGAGATGGTTACCATACCGCTCATTGGTTCTAGTTATGACAGGTATATTTGGTTCTCCCCACTTATCACTTTATGTTACATTTGTTGTTTCTTTGAAATAGCTGTGGCTACCTGTTCAAGTGGCTCTGTTTTACATTCCCTGTGTTATCTTCTTGATGGAATACAATTTATGTTATTCCATATTAATGTGCCTACTGCCTAATCTGGCTGCTAAAGGATGCTCATTGTGTAAGACCAATCAATGATTTGCAATCTATTGAGATTTGTCAGAAAAACAATTTTTTAAGCGTACTAAGGTCATCCAAAGCGTCATTTAACATTCTGAAGTCTATAATGGAGAATATAAAATTATTTGCATGCGTTTTAAGCACTTGAAAGGCCTCCTAGAGGTCACATCTAAGTGTAGCCCGTTTTCTGAGGTACTTACTATAACGTCTTCTGGTGCACAGCAGATTCCGTTTAGGTGCACCACCCGAAGTTTGGAATCTAACTTTAAGCCATGTGGTTACGAGTGAATAGGGGGGACATTTTTGTGCACGACCGGGAGTTTAGAGTCTAACTCTAGGCCATGTGGTTATAGGCGTAGATGACGTCCTCATTCTTGGCGACGGATTTTTCCTGCTATCATCAGGAGAAAACGTAGCTGGTGACTCTTACAACTTAGTTTGACGATAAACCATGCAATTTTTTATGGCTTTTTTTTTAAGAAATGTGGGATTGTGTTGGTGACTGGTGATCAAACTTGCTTGAAGTTACTGAACTTATACATGGTATCGACTCATCCGAATACTTTTTTCGGGTCATGTGTTTTTAAATGGAGCATCTTTGGTTACATTTGTATTAATTTGTATGTATTGAACAATACTGGCCTTGATTTATGCCATCCAGAAGCTTGGCCTTGTCTCTCTTGTGATACGTCATGTACTCCCTGTTCATATTGCAGGCCTAAGAAAAAAGAGAAAACTGGTCGTATTTCAGATTCTCATTTCTACAACTTTTGAGTGTTTAGTATCCCTTTTCTATAAACTTTTGGGTATTTATTGCAATAACTTTATGTGTTCTTTGTGTGCGATCATTGCAGCTATGCAGGAACATGGAGTGATAAATACAAGGAAAAAGATGAAAGGAGATTTGGGTCAACAACCAATAAGCTTCCATCAGCCAAAGACTATCTAGGGGACTTTCTGGTTTGGCGACCTCCTAATGGAGTGGAGAAAAGTCCAGCTTTCTGGGTAGCCGTGACATTGTGGTTGAGCTTGGTTGGAGCTGCCCTCTTTCTCCAAAGATGAATCCTAATTGCATACAGTATTGATATTTGTCAATTCATGATGTGTTCATTAAAAAATATAGGTGGTTATCATGTTTCATTATGTTGATTTGCCCGTGTAATCGAGAAAACGTTGTATGTATGAAGTAGAAAGTTCTTCTCAGGATCTCTGAACGTGTGCCTTCGTGGGAAAACTCCGTTGGTGCACGCCACGTTTAAACTTCTTCAAGGAGGCAACTTGATTCGGCGAGGGAGTGCTTACATGTCACAACTCCCTTAGCTATGCTTGTATTTTGCCAAACTCTCGTTTGATTAAAAAGTATGCTGATATGTGCAGTCGAATGTTGATACCGTTGAACAAACACAACTCAATCGAAACTACGCATCTCAAGCTTAAATGCTGAAAATCTCATTGATCCATGAAAACTGACAATCCAAGGGTATGTTCGTTTTCATCATTTTTTCAGGATTCTAAGTATATTCACAATTCTACCACCGAACATATTCAGAATTCAAACACAAAAACCAATACATTTTACACAATCTCCAACAACTTTTTAATTTTTTATTCAACATAAATTTTCTCTTTATATTTTTTCACATAACTTCAATACTTTTTTATTAAACAATTATATCAAATCATTTCTCTCTCCACTTTACACAAACACCAATAAAACACTATTCAACATAAAAATTCACAACTTCTCTAAAATCCTACATTTTTTCTCAAAACTAACATCACCCAAGACATATGTAGACTACAACAGCCACTGCAAATGCCCAAGTTCCTTGTAGCCTGTCCATGTTCTTCCGAGGTGTACGGTGTGGTTCTTGCGTAGTATACGGAGGGCTACGATTGGTTCTATTGGACCTTTTTATCAAGCGGTGTGTTTCAACTTTCGTAGCGACAACAGGTTGTTATATGTAGTTCACACGTCGAATCTACTCCACTGGGAAGTATCCTCTGGTGGACCAAAACATTCTTTTCTGTTTCGGCCCACCTGGGCTTCTCTTTTTCCGAAATGTGCAAAGATAAAGACCAATCGGTTGGATTGGACAAAGGAAAACGAAATCAATGGACTGACGAAAGATCTCTAATGCGCCGTCAGGCCCAATACCTTCTTCATTCGAAAAGCCCATACTAAATTCCATAATACCCTCAATAATCCACAAGCCCTAAAAGGGTAAACGCGTCAAACGGGAAAAAAATGCGTTCCGCATTTCTCCATCGTCCACCAAATAAATCCCCAAACCCTACACTCCTCTTACTCCCCCATCTTTTGGCCGCCGAAAACCCTACGGCTACCGAGGGAAGGAGAGAGAGAATCAGAGAAAGAGATCGAAAATGACAACCCGGTTCAAGAAGAACAGGAAGAAGCGCGGCCACGTGAGCGCTGGTCACGGGCGTATCGGTAAGCACAGGAAGCACCCGGGAGGTCGCGGAAACGCCGGAGGTATGCACCACCACCGCATCCTCTTCGATAAGTACCATCCTGGGTATTTCGGTAAGGTCGGTATGAGATACTTCCACAAGCTCCGCAACAAGTTCCACTGCCCCATCGTCAACATCGACAAGCTCTGGTCCCTTGTCCCCCAGGAAGTTAAGGACAAGGCCTCCAAAGACAACGCCCCTCTCATTGACGTCACCCAGTTCGGCTTCTTCAAGGTCTTGGGCAAAGGAGTGCTGCCGGAGAACCAGCCCATCGTCGTCAAGGCCAAGATTATCTCGAAGATCGCCGAGAAGAAGATTAAGGAAGCCGGTGGTGCCGTGGTTCTCACCGCTTAGGTTTTGTTGCTTTCGAGTATTAGTTACTTTTTGGATTATTTTAAAAATTTTGTCGATTTGGGAACTCCATTCGGACGTGTTTGTGATACTATCAGTTTTTACTGAGTTTTAAATGATGCTATCTTTAAATTGTGGTTTATGGTATATTTGATGGTTTCATGCTTAATATTTTAATTTATTATATCGTTGTCTGACGTAGTTTCTTGATGATGTGATAAGATTTGTTTCACTCTATGTTGTTTATGTTGGGGCATTTTCGTGTTGATGCTATAAATAGCCCTAATATGGTGAGCCTTCAGCTTTGCCAAATTTTTGGATGAAATTCGAGTAGTTTTTCTTTGTGATGGAGATCACGAGAGTCGAGTGTATGCTTCAAGGTCCGTGGGTCATGGTGTCTCGGATTTGACAATAGGATAATCACATCCAATGAGGTGCCAAAACAAAAGAATAAAGATTTGATGAGGCGTGTCCTATAGTGATTTTACTTGCAAAAAAAAAAGTGTCCTATAGTGATTTTGGTCTTACAGGTGTGCCATACAAAAGCTTACCACTATGGTTTTTGAACTTGAAAGATAATGTTTGCCGCATGCAGTTCAACATATTCCTATACCCAGGCAATTTTGCCTTCTGTGCTTTGAGCTTATTTTCTATTTGCAAGCCTCAGTTGTTTGTCTATAGGTAAGGTGTTAGACTTCTTGTGTGATTAGCCTGTGATACTGGGATGGGATCAATATCACAACATCATGAAGTTGGCTTATGTCCCTGTGTCGCTACATGACTATTAGATCATCATTCTTAGTTGGAAAATGATGAAAAATATTCTTGTCTAATTGAGCTTGTTGCCATGTGGTTCAGTTTCAAAAATCGATAAACAACTAAAGTCCATGCCATTGATTTTGTTTCCACTGGATCTTTCCTCATTGGATGACATTTCTCCACTGTGTTTTGCGGGCTTTCCTTATTTTTTCTACTTTCTAGACTTCTGATTATTTTCAAATAAGTGATTGCGGAGGAAGTGGCTCTGGTAATCATGGCTTTTGATGGTTAAGCATCGACATATTCATTTCTTCATTTTCCACTGGCATTTAGCCATTCTTTGCCTGCTCATTTTGAAATCTACTACTAATGTGCTTCCCTAAGCTTTGTTTTGGCTGTGCTTATGGTGTATGCCTGTGTGTATACAATGTGTTCAAGCATTCCGATTTTCACTTCTTCCAACATGATTCTCGCATTCTTATTGGTGTTTCCATTACTTAGCTGCCCAAACTTGATGTCCAGATATCCACGGAAGTTTGTGGTCTGCATTTTCCTACCTTATGCACTCACTGAGTTAGTTTGTATGTTTAATGTTGCGTAGGTATGGGTGTGGTTTGGCAAGTTTATTTGCCCCTGGTGTTGCAACTCTAGGCATTCTTTTCTTTTGGACAACATTAGCAATTTTCTCGTTTTACTTGCTGATGCAGGAGAGCATGAGCACTACCTGTCTCTGAACAAAAAGAACTTGTCGACTTCTTATTTAGACATCATTGTAAACGTGATGTTACATTGGGGTTACTTCATTGTTTTACGCTCTCCCTCTCCCTCGTCCTACATCCCTCCCTGCTGTGTTGTGTTTTTTAATGCATTTCCAATGATCTCCTGAATAATGAGTTGAGGGTGGATCTGTGTAGGGGCAAAGTTGGTTATTGCCTTTGCTAGATGCGATTTAGCTGTTTGATGGCACAGTCCGGGATTGATCTCGTTTAACCACGCATTCACATGGGAAACAGGAAGGGGTGAATTTAAGTCAGAAGTCGAGCTTTTTATTCTGTCCGCATGAGCTAAATTCATAGTTAGGCTCTAGTTTCAGCAGCTGGGAAAGAGCCATTACATCTTCCTCTGATCCAAAAAGGCTATGCGCTCAAAAGAGCAGAAAGAACACTTAGGCCGTTTACGAGAGGAGGCCTTTTCCTGTTCCGAGTACAGGAAAATTGTTATGGCTCCTAATAAGGAAGTGAATCTAGAGCTCTCCGAGAGGGAAAAAACAATGTCATATGAGAACTAACATTTTGACAGAGCTCTTGAGGCCTTAGGGCCTAAAATCTTGGAGAAAATTGGCTTTTGAAGTTATTGTCTGCAAGAACAGTGACGCTTTTCGTGCACTTTATGGTATCTGTTGTTTTTTCTTCATCGACCTCTCTGGATTGGGCTGTAGCTTCCTCTTCCATCGCCTTCTGCTTTTTGATCATCGAAGGTAGGATCTCTTCGCCGCGCTGACAGGTCGGGGGGTCAACTCAAAAGGAAAAAATTGCATTCAACGATGCTTCTATCAAAACACAGATGCATTATTAGCAGATCAAGTAAATGAATATCATTGGGATTGAACATCACAGAATTATTGAAAACTAATGTCACAGACTCAACCAACATGAATTTCAAAGTTGAATAAAACCTCAAACCACTACCTACTGCATGACTATTTTGTTCCTGAATTCAGAGAACAAATATTTCGGGTTATTGCAAAAGACTCTTTACAGTGGAAATATGGATACGCGATCAGATTAGTCCATTAGTATGTCCAGTGTCAGCTATAAGGTGTAGTTAGAGAATAAAAATGACATAGAAAACCACTACCTACTGCAATTACCAAGTTGCAATTCACAGAATGGACAGGTTGATTAATGGATTTTGAAATTGAAATTGCATGTTTCATAGAATAATATATATAAACATACATAATTTTATTTCAGTTTGCAAAGAGAACCTACCTTTGCAAACAAAGAAACAATTCATGAGGTGAACACAAATCCCTACTGCCATTGCAATTTCTATTACAATGGTTGGCAATAAACTAGAACCATAAACCACCAGAAACAGTCTACTCCACTAGAAACGCACTACTCTGCCAATTTATGCAAGTCGAACTCGGTAGGATATTTGAAGACAACCATTTCACTATTTTTCACTGCTAGGGATCATAGCTGACATAATCGAGTAATTACTTTTTTTTTTGTTTCAAGAGAATTGCACATGTACTTCTACTGTTTTTTAAAAGTAGAAACAATAAGATTTTCGTCCAGGGTTTTAAGGGAACACAAATCCCTACAGCCATCGCAATTTCTTTAGTTTCATAAAAGTAGATCAGCAAGATTTTTTTATAGGTAAGTAATCATTCAATTACCTTGCTTCCACTATACATAGGACAATTATAGAATCTTCAAGCATGCTTGGAGCTCACAGAAGCACAAAGGAGGCTCGAGCAGGGCACCACGTCTTTTCTAGGAGACTGAACATTGTGACAAACCAGAACCAGAAAGTTGGCATGAGGAGATGAAATTCATCTACCTGCGTATGAAGTGTTGCGTAAGAAGTGGGTGAGGAGGAGGAGAAATTGGGAACCTAGGGTTTCGGGAAGAATGAGTTTGGGGAAATAGAGATTCGATCGTACTATGGAGAATAAGACCCCTGAGGCAAGACGTCGCTTGACTAAGTGGTTTTTTTGTTTTGTTTGAAAATAAACTGACGTGACAAACATGTGGCGATGACGTGGTGGACTCTTGTTAAGTGGACAAATGTCGCTTAATGATTCGTTATGACGTGAATTTTAAAGCTACATCAGCAATGAAGGTTAACGAAACTAACAGCAAATGGACAGAGGAGTTTGTTTTTTCTTCAAACTCAATTTCAGGAGCCTAGTTGTTGAAAACGTTACCTCGAGGGCCTATTTGCAACCTTTGCATACTACATGGGCCCCTAGTGCAATTAAGCCAAAATCTTAGCCCAAAAATCACCAAC
Source organism: Myrica gale (assembly GCA_963930655.1). NCBI lineage: Eukaryota > Viridiplantae > Streptophyta > Magnoliopsida > Fagales > Myricaceae > Myrica > Myrica gale. The sequence continues at coordinate 4,420,743 of OZ005606.1, read as the reverse complement.
CAACCGAAATATAACCCATTAAATCCCTAGTCTTATTGAAGAAACTCTCTGTTTAAAACATAAAATTTTAACACAATAAACTATTACAATATAATCTCTCTCCCACATCAAATCATAACTTTTCACTACAAAAAATATAAAAAATTATCTCTATCTTCACTTTTTCACTAAACCCAATACCTAAAATTTTAACAACACTGATAAAAAATTACCTCTATCTTCACTTTTTCACTAAACTCAATACCTAAAATTTTAACAACACTGAACCCACCCTCAGCAGACACAAATGGTTTACAAATATTACAGGTTGTCCGGCATGTTACCTATTAGAACGAGGACAAAAAGATAAACAAAGAGCCTGCGATACCCTCCCCTCTGAAATCAGTCTTCGATAGCTGTGAGCCTGCGATGCCCTCCCCTCGGAAATCCAACGGGCTAAGTAATTTCAAATACAACAAAACATGGAAGAAATAAGAAATTACACGTGGGACTTCTGTATGTTAAAGTATCTGTCTGATGGAGAATGGCCATCGCGAGGAAGGTGGTGTTGTTATTGTCTCTAGGGGGCTCGAGGAGAGAATCACCTTCTTGATAAAACGAGTCACGTGTTTCCCTCAAACTAAGCCATTTGATGTCGCCGCGCATTCTTCGGAGTGCGTATTCTATTTCGACTTCGGAGTAGCTGAAACTCAGGGAAGGTTGAGACTTGAGAGCGGAGGGAGCTGAAGCTTGGCTCCGGTGAAAGGGTTGAGTAGAACGACAACTGGGATTTCGGCAAGGATTGGGTCAGACTACGTGTGGGGAAGCATGAGCTAAGGGAGTTGATTAGGGAGTAGCGAGGAGCGTTTGGGATAGAGGATCGCCAACTATGGCAAACGGCTCAGAATCGAAGGTACTAAGAGGCTGTTCGGTGATGGTGTTTTTTGAGAATTTTTAGGTGATGTTAACTTTATTGGTATGCGTGCTGTAGTTATTTTTAGGTGAGGTTAAAAAACATGTTCGGTTTGTGTATTCTCAGGATTCAAAAAATCCTGAGAATACTAAATTGCCGAACAAGCCCTAAGTGTAAATCATGAACTGTTGTATCAAAACGCACAGGATTGGATTGAAAATTTTATTCGCATAGATTGGGGTAGTTTCATCTTTCAAGTGGGATCACGTGCTAGTCACGTGTGACGGAAAACGTGCAAGTTAATGTTAAAACTGGATCCAATACCAAATTGAAACGCGACACTTAACATTGAGATAATAGATTGTAACGGATTCGAGTTTACGGAGATTTTTGAGATTAAAGTGTATATTCGTGGGAGAAAATGTGCAAAATTCAGACCAAGCACGTGCAATTCTTGGACTAACCACCTAGTCCTCATCATGTGAAAACCATTTATAAAGGTTTTTAATACGGCAGATTAAGGCCACGTCATGAAAACGTGATGATGACATGTCGACAGATACTCGCTTACTTCTATTTTTGTTGTCACTGATTCTTTAATCTGTTGCCAGAAGGTGCTGCGTTTAGGCTTCGCTGTCTTTGGTGGCCTACAAAGGACGAGCAAGAATAAATCCACGTCGGTATTGATTTTTTTTTTGTTAAAAAAAGAAAGATGTAGTTGGCATGGGTTGCTTTCACTTTCCACGTCCTTCATTGCTGTCTTAAATCGTAGTTTTCGGCATGTCTCGAGCTTCATTAAATCTTCGTTGGACACCCATTATCCCCAGCTTATAAGCCTAAATATCTACTACCATCGATTCCCCCCCCCCCCCAGGCCCCAACATCTCAATAGGAAAAAAATATTAGGAGCTGGAATTACAAATCCTCAACTTTCAGGCGCTTATAGACGGAAAAGATAGGAATCGTGACAAGCATTTGAGGATTAGAGTGTCTTATTTATAGACGGAAAAAAGTTGTTTCTTTGCTTTATAGGGGTTGGTGGAGGTGGGACAGTGCTTGCCGCTTGGAGTTTGTCCGCATGGTCGGTCTTGCTCCGCCAACGTCTTTGTGACCACTATACAGTCACATGGTGGGCCTCTTGACAATTTTTGTACCGAAATCTCTCGTGCGTTTTGGTTAAAGCTATTCCTCCTTGACTCGTGATAGACGCACATTACGTCGGTAGCTATATAAGGATTTTGTATTAGGGATTAGACACTCGCAGAAGATGATCGCCGGACACTATTGAGTATACAAACTACAAATTGGAGTAAAAATCCGCAAAACAGAGAGGGAATGGAACTGCGAAATTGGTGTATTACCCTAACAGGTTGTCTCAACATTCAAATGTGATTAAAAACCTATAAATTGATTTATCTCAAAGACCAAATAAGTTCTTTAAAGGAACCACAAAACAGACAAATTAAATAACATTAATTTACTTGTAATTTTATATCATTCGATCACGATTATTATATTCATAAGCCGATGGTGTTAATTGTTAGGTAAGTATATATCATCTTCAATTTACTATCTAAATTAAATGATTTCACTTGAAGAAAGATAAACGTATTATATAAATTATACAACACTCGATAATGCACAAAAGACGAAGTATGGATTGGTTGCCCTCAAACTCTCAAAAAGATCAAGATTTTTTCAACTTAAGCCTTATTTTTAAAATTTTTTATATTAACCTAAAAAATTACAATATTGTATTTTAGTTCCTCCAAAACTCAGGTCCTAACTTCGCCTCTGGCTCATGGATTAATTATTGGGTAGCTATGATAATATCTATGGTGGTGTTTGTTTGTGGAAATATTGTGATTTTAGAATTTTTGTGTATTGGGGTTTGTGAAAAAGTATAGTATTTTATAAAAAAGTGAGGAGAAAGAAGATTTAATTTAATAGTATAATATTATTTTATAATTTAATGAGGAGAGATAAATTATTTTATGATTGTTTAGAAATATTGAGAGGTGGAAAGTTTGGGAAACAAACGCCATAACATTCAATTGGGGCAGTGTTTTCTCTTTCAATTTGTTCTCAATCTTTGGTTTTTCTTTTATGAGCCCAGCGCGAAGGAAAAAATAAGGCTAAAATATTACATTTGCACATATGGTATAGAGACTTTTCTTGAATATGCTCATAGAGTTCATTTTGTTTTCCCACTATCCTTGTGGTGATGTATCTTTTTCAAAAATGCTCCTCGGTCTATAATCAGTCTACGAACTAAACTAACGGAATTTGTTTGTTGATATGTTAAAAATATTCACGTAATGACTAATAAAATTAAGGCACGTGTCCTATTTGCTGAGCTGTACAATCCACGATGTCAGCACATTAACCCATGCCGAAAATGTCACTGACACGTCATTAAAAAAATCAGCTACAGATCCGTACCATCCACCATCCACTGTCGGCTTCCTCTCTCTTTGATTCTCGTTTCTCTCTCCTACGCCAGTCATTCTTTTCTTGCTTCACCCGTTACCCAATTTTTTAAGCAGAAAGAATCAAAGAAAGAAAAAAACATATATTTCTCATGAATTATCCACTTGCTAATAACAATTTTCTTCTCAAGAAAATGTTCTGGTTTACATTTTAAAGACACTTCAGTTGATTGCTCCTTATTAGCGCCACTTGCTAATAACAATTTTCTTCTCAAGAAAATGTTCTGGTTTACATTTTAAAGACACTTCAGTTGATTGCTCCTTATTAGCGGAGGGATCAGTAGTCAAACCATGACTGCAACTGCAACAGCTACGACCACTACAAGTGCCAGTTTTGGCAACAACAATACACTGCATTATCACAGCAACCACAAGAGACACCCCTCGAATTTTCTCGGTATCATATCTCCTTCCTCAACTTTCTCGAAGACGAAACAAAACCCATCTTCGTTTCCCTTCCTCAATTTACTGGATGCAGTGCTTGATTCGCTTGGATCAAGAACAAATCGTCGTGGGTCCATGGCTTTCAGCTCGCAGAGCAGGATTTGCAGGTGAAAAGCCTAGTGTCTCGATTCTCGAAGCCTCCTGATAGATAATTTTTTTTTAACATTCTTCCTGGAAGTTGAATCCAGTCAGCCCATCACCTAGATGTCGATGAAGGCCTTTATGAGGATCGCAGGTTCGATTGATTTGGGGATCAAAGGGGACATTTGTGATTTGGGGAAGACGTTGACATTGCATGGGCATTTTGGCATGAAAAATCTGTTGACAACGTTGATTGTATGGAACCACAGACATTAACTCAGTCAGTAAATTAGACACGTACTTTGTTTCTATTGGTCATGATAGATATTTTTAACCGCTTAACAAATTACGTAGACATATTATAAACGGAGAGCATTTTTTGAAAAATACATCACCCTATAGAAAGGGAGAAAACAAAATAAACGCGAAGTACATATTCATGAAAAATCTGTATCACATGGCACGCGTAATATTTTAGCAAAATAAAGAAATAAATAAAGGAAACGAAAAAGAAAAGAGTAGGAAAAAGGTGACTGTCTTTCACGCGAGGCCCATTTCGCTTCTTCGTCTTCTTTTTTCCCCCTATAAATAAGACCTCTAAAGCGATATGTGTAACTCACCACGCATCTACTCAAAAAACAGCGACGCGGACAGCCGGAGACTCGGAGTGGCACTTCGCAGTTTCGCTACCATTCTTGTTCATTATCTTTGAAGCTTTCTGCGAAAGCGAGAGAGAAATAGGGAGAAAGTGGAGCGAGAGAGCAACGTTGGAGTCTTTTTCTAGAGATTGCTGTAGCCTGTATGTCAGTAGAGTATTACAGTGACAATTACTACGGTGGATACGGTGAGCTCGCCAACCCTCTACAATGGCCACAACTCAGGAAAAAACGACGCCTTGTTGCATTAACAACGCCACCGCGGCTATCAAATCATTACCGTCTAAAACTCCTCCTGCTCTGCCTCAGAAGCCATCGGATGATAGGGCCGCCGCCGCCCCCGACCCCTCAGAGGATCCGAGCCGCAAGAGGTCCACCGTCGCGACTGTGATCCGTTCCTTTGACACAATCACCGACTCCCCTCCGACAAACGCTGCTTCGAACAAAGGTTTAAAACCAAAAACGAATGCATCCTCTTACGTTTTATTTGCAAGTTCTTTTTTTTTTTAGCCTATATCTTGGTCTTGTCTTGAACAGTGGTTTTCTTCAAGCTATGTTTGGTTGCTGAGAATAATGGAGTAACGAAGAGAAACGGGGACACTTTCTGTCTTTTTGGGGGGTTGGGCCTAAAGTAGTTATGGGTATTTTGTATTCCACGATTAACTAAAGTAGAAAAGTGGGGTCAAATGACTGGACTTTTTGTCGTCTCGGTCCACGTATAATTTACAGTCCAGCACTCCGAACATTTGCAATTTCCTCTTATTCCCTTCATTTTCTTGACAACCAAACACTAAACTAACGTGATCTAATGTCGTAGATATCAAATCTGCTGGTTTTGAGGTTGTTAATCTCGTCCTGAATGTTCATTTGTTAAAGGAAGAAAATTAATTTTAAATTTCAAGCTTCTGAGCTGTCACACATACTATTGATGCTTATTATTGTGGTTCCATTTGCTGACAAGAGGAAAACGGCATCTCGAAGTTCCAAATTTGATTGCTATCTTCCAGAGCGCTTTTCTTCTTAGATATGTGAATATTGTATAGCATTACCTTCAGTTATGTTGCGTATGAATCTTGTTTGTCGGCTTGCACAGGAATCCCAATCATGTTGAGGGCTCAAACCAGCCACCCTTTGGACCCCTTATCTGCTGCAGAAATCTCAGTAGCAGTGGTCACTGTCAGGGCAGCTGGAGCAACCCCTGAGGTTGATTGCATTATTTTCGTTTGTTAATTTGAATTATGCTTGAGCTCATCAAATAATCTGGGAGTTCATATTACATGTATTACTGGTACTTTCTGCTGTCCAGGTATCTGCTTGAAGTGATATTGTTTCTTGCTGTTTTAGGTGAGGGACAGCATGCGCTTTATTGAAGTAGTTTTGGTGGAGCCAGATAAAAATGTGGTTGCTTTGGCAGATGCATATTTCTTCCCTCCTTTTCAACCATCATTACTTCCCAAAACAAAAGGTGGACCTGTAATTCCTAGTAAGCTTCCTCCAAGGCTAGCAAGGCTAGTCGTATATAACAAAAATTCAAATGAGACCAGTGTATGGATTGTGGCACTATCCGAAGTTCATGCAGCAACTAGAGGTGGTCACCATAGGGGCAAAGTTATTTCATCCAAAGTTGTTCCTGATGTCCAGCCCCCCATGGTATACTATGTGCTATTATTTTCTGGGTAAAGTTGATCTGAGATATACTTTTAAATATTCCATGATAATAATAATAAGGGCGATGTGCTTCCTGGCCCATAGACAAATTTTGGGCCATCACCAGGGTGTAAATATCATCTGAAATTTGTATCTGTCAGTATCAAATTTCTGGTCATAAATGCCAAGTGCTATCCATAGTTCAGTTATTTGGTTGAATACGCTGAATGTGAAGCATCATCCTAATTCCATCTTCGTTAGTTCTATACCTGTTTAGCCAACATCAACATTCTTCATAGTCCGTTATTATATTACAGGATGCTGTTGAATACGCTGAATGTGAAGCTGTTATGAAGGACTTTCCTCCATTTACGGAGGCAATGAAGAGAAGGGGCATTGAGGATATGGATCTTGTGATGGTCGATCCCTGGTCGGTTCTGGGTTGAGATTCTTTTACATGGACGTTATTTGTGAACATGTTTTAAAGTCATGACTTACAGCATAATAGTTGCTTACTCATTTGAACTCTTTGTGTGTGCTAACTCTTTTGACAGGTGTGTTGGATATCACAGTGATGCTGATGCTCCTAGCCGCAGACTTGCTAAACCACTCATCTTCTGTAGAACTGAGAGTGACTGCCCTATGGAAAACGGTTATTCTCGTCCAGTTGAAGGAATTCATGTACTTGTTGATATGCAAAATATGGTTGTCATTGAGTTTGAAGACCGTAAACTTGTTCCCTTACCACCTGCTGACCCGTTGCGAAATTACACTCCTGGAGAAACACGGGGAGGTGTAGATCGAAGTGATATCAAACCTTTACAGATCATTCAGCCTGATGGTCCAAGTTTTCGTGTTAATGGGCACTTTGTTCAATGGCAGAAGGTGCTTGAATGTTAGCTGGACTACATTATTGATTGGTCTAAGTTTAACTAGTTCTATTAGTCTTCATTATTTTTTTCATTTTGGTTGGCAGTGGAATTTTCGAATTGGCTTCACTCCTAGGGAGGGTCTTGTAATTTATTCTGTTGCATATATTGATGGTAGTAGAGGTCGGAGACCTGTGGCCCACAGGCTAAGTTTTGTTGAGATGGTGGTGCCATATGGAGATCCAAATGAACCACATTATAGGAAGAATGCATTTGATGCAGGAGAAGATGGGCTTGGAAAAAATGCACATTCGCTTAAGAAGGTCAGGATATTTATTCTTCCCCCCTGCATATCTGCTGACCTTTGCAGGGTTGTTTACAACTTGCACTTTATTTGGGTCAAAAAGTGATTGTATGACATAATAATAGTATCGCAGGGTTGTGATTGTTTAGGGTACATCAAGTACTTTGATGCACACTTCACAAATTTCACTGGGAGTGTTGAAACAATTGAGAATTGTGTTTGTTTGCACGAAGAGGATCATGGGATTCTGTGGAAACATCAAGATTGGAGATCAGGTTTAGCAGAAGTTCGACGGTCTAGAAGGCTGACAGTGTCTTTTATATGCACTGTGGCTAACTATGAGTATGGATTCTTCTGGCATTTTTATCAGGCAAGTTAGTCAATTTTTGTCCAGATGTGAATTCTTCTTGATTGACAGAATTACTCATTGTCTTGTTACAATACTGCTGTCATCAAAGCTCTCTGGGGCCGTGTTGGGGTTCAGTACCTTCATCATGGCATTGTTTGGTCATCTACTTATGTTCTTGGGAATTTGAGTTGCTTATCAAAAGAAAAAATGAGTTGCCTGCTACAGTGCACTGCCCCTTTTCTCTTTAATCTTTCATTATCTTTTCAATGTGATTCTGTCGTTTGAAAAAATTGCATGCTAATCTAGGTAAATTCTCATCAATGTTCTTTACAGGATGGAAAGATTGAAGCCGAGGTTAAACTCACAGGAATTCTTAGCCTAGGAGCACTGCAACCAGGGGAAACCCGAAAATATGGCACAACTATTGCTCCTGGCTTATATGCTCCTGTCCATCAACACTTTTTTGTAGCTCGTATGGACATGGCAGTTGATTGCAAGCCAGGTGAAACATTTAATCAGGTAATTGGTTTGATGTTCTCTGTTTCCTTGTTTACTTGGTTATATCTCCTGCAGTTTGTAGCTTACCATTCTCTTATATTGATTCATTTCTTGGCAATATCAGTGATGTTTGACTCCTCTATATTTTTTTCTCAAAAAGAATGAGCACAAGCTCCTTCCTGGGCCTTGTTATCTGGGACTTGGGTGACATTTGATGGATATTGTATTCTGAAGGTGTTTGGGTTTCATGGCTTTTCTGTTTGGGGTTTTTTTAAAATAATTTCATACTAATTTATTCTTGTGGTTGACTCTCTAACCTATCGTACTTAGATTTTTATGAATACTTCTTTTTGGGTATGACTAGACACGGCTAATGCAAATCTTGATCATACAAATGATGTCAGAGCCATATGGTTACAAGTTGGGTTCATTTCCTTTCTCATAGTCATAGCCGAGAGGTATTGTGGTATTACTGGGTTAATTCAATGTAGTTTTTGTGGTCTATTGGAGGTTAGTCTGCTAGCATGTGAGATTTTGGGAGCTTGCAGTCTATGTAAACTTCTCATCGCATTATATCCTCAGATGTACTGAAAATAGATTTGGTTATGTTGCCAAAAGATGAAAGAAGTAAGAATTTCTTGTCTTGGTGATAATCTCCTACATGACCATGTATCAATTTATAACCTTATAGTGGTCTGTACAACTACCTTTTTCTTTCTGTTGCTCTTATAAGGGCTATGAAATCTCTGATCATTTAAAAGAAACAATTATCAGATTTGATTCCAGGACTAAAAGAATTGAACTTTTTTGCTTGCTTAGGTTGTTGAGATGAATGTTAAGGTTGAAGAGCCAGGAAAAAATAATGTTCACAACAATGCTTTCTATGCTGAAGAAGAACTACTGAGATCTGAATTACAAGCAATGCGGGATTGTAATCCTTTATCTGCTCGCCATTGGATTGTAAGATTCCTTTCTCCCTGCTGAAAAAATTGACTGAAACATTCTTTCCATGGACACCAGCTGTTAGTTGCCAAGATTGCATGTGTTTTTCTTGTCACTTTGATGCATGATGGATGGGGAGTTCAGTCTTGTCTACATCTAGTCCTCATCTGCCATTGTCGAAACCTTTATCAGGCATTTGTTCTTTATATTGACAACGTCTAGGTGTCTAGGTGTAGGTCCGGGATAATCTTTTGTTCCACAGACTCAGACTATTGGCAACTGGAATCCATGTACATGATTCGCTAGCCATTGATACAAATAATATCCAAAGACCAAATTCGCCATTCATATAACCTTTGCTAGTTTGTTCTATAATTGATCATTCACATTTGTCAAGTACTTGTTCTTGTTCGGTCATTTGCATTGGACATCTGGGATTCTGGATTGTAATAATGTGTGTCAATAATTTTGCAACTGTTGAATTGGTAACTTATTTTGTATTTTCTTTTTGAGTCTGTGCTTTGTTGAGGAGTTGCTTATGTTTGAGGACACATGTATACAGTGCATCATTTTTGCAGTTTATGTCAGTAGATTAATTGCTTTGATGATGCATTTCCTTTTCTAATTCAGGTCAGAAACACAAGAAATGTTAACCGGACTGGACAGCTAACAGGCTACAGACTTGTACCTGGTTCAAATTGTCTACCATTAGCTGGTTCTGAGGCAAAATTTCTTAGGAGAGCCTCTTTTTTGAAGCATAATCTCTGGGTCACTCCTTATGCACGTGATGAAATGTATCCTGGAGGAGAGTTTCCAAATCAAAATCCACGAGTCGGAGAAGGATTGGCTACTTGGGTTAAGCAAAATCGATCATTGGAAGAAGCTGATGTAGTTCTTTGGTTGGTTATCTTTTTATCCTAATACATATTGTGTGGCTCATGCGTGACTTAATTTGCAGGACTAAAAGCTGTATGCGCTATGTGCATGTAATCTAGGGACCTATTTATATTTGGTCTTTGATCAGGTAGTTATGGTACGATTGAACAAATAGTTTTGGACTTTGTATAACCCTACACTGCTGCTAATAGTGACATAAAAGATTTTTGTATGTTTGAGCTAAATCTATTAGTGAATTGATCTGGATGTCCCTTGGTAAATGGTCTATTCTTTTACTTTCTTATGCATTTCACGTGCTGAATTAGATTGTGTTGTCAAATCGTTGCAGGTATGTATTTGGAATCACACACATTCCTCGACTGGAGGACTGGCCTGTTATGCCAGTGGATCGCATTGGTTTTATGCTCATGGTATTCCACCCTCGCATGAATATTCCTCATTCTCCTTTTCATTTGTATTCCTTTGGGGGTTTGGGGAATTGGCTTTCAGTACTCTTCACTGTATATCTATCACTCTCAATTTAGAGGAAGCAAGGCTTCTCGATGTATACAGCCCATCCTTGTGAGATTGGTACTTGTTTGTTTGTGCATTTATCTGAAGCAATGTTCATGACCCCCCCCCCCCCCCGGTTCTTGTTATGCAGCCGCACGGGTTCTTCAATTGCTCACCGGCGGTGGATGTCCCTCCATGTGCAAGCGAGGTGGAAGTCAAGGAAAGTGTTGTGGCAGTGAAGCCTATCCAGAATGGACTGATAGCCAAGCTGTGATAGGAAATATTAACTAGCAGGATTTCAGTGCTCTTATATGTATTAGGAAAGGATTCAACTCGTGTGTTAACAATGTGGATTTGGGTATGTTTCTCAAATAATTGAGCCCCAGGCCAAACTTGCTATTCGAGTTTATCTTGTGCACCTCTTGCTATACGGAATACATGCTGAAATCTCCTAGTGCAATCGAGGCGTAGCCTGATTAGAACCAAAGTCCAAAAATTATTCAGAACTCCAGCTCGATTTGTACTTTATTGGAATGGTGGGTTATCCGTCCACATCATATGCCTAATTCCTTTAATCTAGGTTAAATGCTGACTTTTATTTTTTCTATTTTATTCGTTGAAAAGGACTGTGATCAGTTTAATTGGGGTGAAAATAGTATTTTTATATTTAGCTGCTCCTCTTTGTTTTTTTGGGGTCGTGTTTTGGAGCTAATGTCTTCTATCTGGAGTCATCGGTAAGCCTTGAAGGGTATAATATATAAAATAGGCATAAAATAGTAATACTTATTCTAAGGGTAGGAAAGGGGTTGACATCGGACGACGTCAATTGCATGCTCGTCCGATCGATTGTCGTTTTGTCTTTTCTATCTTCTACTGTGGACCTCCGTTATAACGGTATAAAATTGTTTAATATATAAAATAGAGTTTAAACTGTAGTTTTGCCACGTTATTGAACGAATTTAAAACATTAATTGAATAAATATTTCTGGTATTTAATTTTCTTTTCCTCAATATATATTGTTCTCGTTATCCACAGATTGGGTAGACTAATACCTGCCCAAATAAACAAATGTACAATGATATTCCACAAAATGGCGACTTGCTCACATCCACGCTCATTCGCCTGCAAGTGCCAATTAGGGCTGCACAATGCCACCGAAAAATTCCGGTGGCACCGGCACCGAGTATCGATTGAGTTCTCGATATTCGGCCTAACCAGTGTCGGTGTAGGTTTAGTTTTTTGAAAAAACCGGCGGTTCCCGGTTTAACCGGCACCGGGCGGATAAACTGAATTTTTTTTTTAGTTTTTTTAGTTTACTTTCTACTCAATAGTTTAAACTTTAATTTCACCTCAAGAAGTAGTATTCTAGAAGCATAACAAGGTCTACTCAATAGTTTAGTTTCACGTAAATATTTGAGATTTGTTGTTGGTTTTGTCTAATCAAATACTTACATTCAAGTTACCAAGAAGCTTGCTAGGTGAATGAACTAGTTATTTAGAATTTTGGTAGAAAAAATTATAAATTTATTATATTTAGAAGGGTATATATTAGGGGTGATCAAAACCAGACCGGTTTTGCGGTCTTCAAAAATAACATGTGGTCCGGTCTGGACCGAATTTCATAAACCAAATAATACGGTCTGGTCCGGTTCTGAATTTTTAAAAATGCGGTACGAACCGGACCGGACCGCATTTCAATTTTTTAAAAAAAATATATATAAACATACCTACTGCGCAGACTCTGCGCAGCAAATATTTTTTTTATTAAATAAATAAATAAATCCGGTCTGGACCACTTAAGTGGTCCAGACCGAACCGCAGTTCAAAATTCCGGTCCTTTAATATAAGAGAACCGAAAATGCGGTCTGACTTATATTATGCGATGTACTTACCAAAGTTTGACATTACGGACCGCATTTCCGGTTTTCAGCCCTAGTATATATGAAGGCATTGAAATCATAATTAAAGAGTTAATGTCAAACTTTGGTAAGTACATCGCATAATATAAGTCAAAAGGTAGAGATTCTACCACGAAAAATTGACAAATCACTGTATGAGTTTAAGAGTTTTTATGAAATTTTAACTAATTGTCTAAATTTACAATTTATAAAATTGAAAAATCACTATTAAATTTATACCATGCTTGCAAAATCAGTCACTCAATTACATTTTAGTTCAAAATTCAGACATAGTCATCACTTTGACCAGCGTTTGACAAACGATCGAGCGCCCTTTGAAAAATTTCAGACAGAGTCATCACGTTTGACTAATGTTTGACAAGCGCTCGAGCGCTCAGTTAAAATTTCAGACAGAAACATAAGCGTTCGACGAGCGTTTTACAAGCGCTCAAGCGCCTTCAAAAATTGCTAAATTTTTGGATATTCCTTGTGAAACCAAGGGAAACCCTACTAGGTTTTGAACATGTTTTACAATTGTTATTGATTTGTTAATTAGAGGGAAAACACGTATTCTCCCCTCTAAGTGTTGTTAGGGTCTAAACTGAATTTTTCAAAAGATAATAGTTTCTACTTACAGTGACGTCTCTATTACTTTGGACTTTAAATTCTCATCTTGTCTTTTAAGATGATCTTTAATTTTATTGATTTTGGAATTTAGATTTCATTAGTTTAGATTTTATTGATATGTGAGTAATGGACCAAAAGAAAAAATACATAGGGTCAAGTGCGTAAAATGCTAAAAAAATGACTCAATATGAATATAGGATAACCAGAAACTGTCACCGCTAAGGACAAATTTTTATCTTTAACAATGTAAATATAGATGATAATTTTTTGAAAATTGGCCTACCCCAGGATTGTGCATCCTTAGTGCCAATCACTTCCGCTTCCTCCTTAATTCCATAACGTAAGTAACGGTGAGTCGGTGACATTCCGAGCAACTGAACTGTCTTCTCCGCGCGTAGGAAAAAAAAGAACTGTCTTCTCCGCACAACCCCCACGCGCCCAGCTTAGCACGATTTTCCAGATAAAGCAGCCTCCAGCGGACGCACAGACATTCGCACGGAGGAAGAAGGAACGGAAGCTAACTGAAAAAAAAGACCCCACCAATCCAAAACCCAGACCCTTCTTTCTGTATCTCGCGCGCTGGGAGCGCTTGACCCGGCGTAGCGCTCAAGTGACTCAATCACAGAGTCGTGGTCACTTTAAATAACAGAACAGCAACGGGGAAAGTGCTCTTTTTAATCTTTTCACCAATCAGTTAGCAGCTTAGTCGACGGACGGACTCGACAATGGACTCGGAGGAGAAGCTATTAAAAGACGAGCTCTCGTCCACGATTCAACTCTCCGAGCGAGTTCTCTTGGCGGTGGACGACGCCGCGTCTTTCAAGGCGGAGTGCCTCGATGTGGCAAAGCTAGTGAACCGGCTCTCCCATGCGCTCCGAAAGTTGGTCCGGTTCGCGACCGCCGTCCGCTCCCTCTACGAGCGACCAATTAGGCGGGTGATCGCCGCAGTATCGAACAACCTGGAGAGTGCTCTAAGCCTAGTTCGCAAGAGCAGGCGCCGGAACGTCGTCCTCCGTATCGTCACAATCGTCAGCGCCTCCGATTTCAAGAGACTTATCGTCCTTCTAGAATCCTCCGTCGGGGATATGAAGTGGCTCCTCAGTGTTTTCGATATCGAAAATGCCACTGGAGGCGCCGGCTCCTTCGGTGTCTTCTCTCTGCCACCAATCGCGAGCAACGATCCGATTCTCGCTTTGGTTTGGTCCTGCATCGTTTCGCTCCAAATGGCCCAACTGGCTGTAAGAATTGAAGCCGCCAGCCAACTCGGCTCTGTCGCCAGTGACAACGACAGAAACAAGCATATAATCTTCGACGAAAGTGGGGTCCCTCCATTGCTAAAGCTCTTGGAGGAGGGAACTTCTCCGGACGCGCAGATTGCTGCGACCAGCGCACTTTACATCCTCGCGAACGACCAAGAAATTGTGAGAAAGATCGTAAATGAGCTCGGGGTTCAGATTATGGTACAAGTCCTCGGAAACTCGCCGATGAAGGTTCAGTCTCAGGTAGCGAGCTTGGTGGCGAGGATGGCAGAGTACGACCCACTTGCGCAAGAGCAGTTCGCGAGAGAGAACTTGATTAGGCTGCTCGTGTCGCTGTTGTTGTTCGAGACTTTTGGGAACGATCATAACGCACAATTGGGTAAGCAAAGCATTCAGTCCATTGTTGAAATCAACAAGGAGAAGGAAGCATTCAGTCAACCAAGTGAGGGACCACATGCAAGTTCGTCTGCGAGAGACAGCTACTGGTACAACTATTATCATTCCTTTGATGGGGGTAATCATCAGAAGGAGAGAGAGCGAGAGAAGCCCGAAGTGAAGCTGAGTTTGAAAATAAGTTGTGCGGAGGCTTTGTGGAAGCTTGCCAAGGGTAGTTTGTCAAATAGCAGGAGGATATGTGAGACAAAAGGGCTACTTTGTTTGGCCAAGTTGGTGGAAAAAGAAGAGGGGGAATTGCAACAGCATTGCTTGATGACCATAGTGGAGATAGCGGCTGCAGCCGAGTCCAATGTTGATCTTAGACGTGCAGCATTCAAGCCTAATTCACCCGCTGCCAAGGCCATTGTGAATCAGCTGTTGAGGGTGATTGGAGAGTTGAACAGCCCTTTCTTACTATGTTTGGCCATAAAATCGATTGGTTCATTGGCCAGGACATTTCCTGCTAGAGAGACACGGGTCATTGGTTCGCTAGTTACTCAGCTTGGTCATGGAAACCTTGATGTGGCTGTAGAAGCTGCCATTTCGTTGGAGAAGTTTGCTTGTCCCCGGAATTTTCTTCGTATGGAGCATTCAAAGACGATAATCGAGTTCAATGGTGTGCCGCATTTGATGAGAATGTTAAGAGGCAATGAAATGACAAAATTGCATGGTTTGATTCTCCTTTGCTACCTTGCATTGCATCCGGAAAACGGTGAAGCTTTGGAAGAAGCGGGGGTGTTGACTGCCCTTAAGGGAGCAGACCGCACTCATGTGGTTGCCCGTAATCCTGAATTGAGAGAATTGGTGCCCGAGGCCATATCTCTCCTCACCCGGTATCGCAAGGGACTCCATTCTCAAAGGCTTCCATTTCTCCCTTGAATACCAACTTAGTGAGTGGTGGACCCAAAATTTTTGCGGGGACATTAGTTACTGCTCTGTTCATGAGTAATTGGGATGGGTTGATACTTTTTTGTCAGATGAAAATTACAAATGGTATAGAAACACATGTACACAGTTGCTCAGTAAGGAAATAAAATGGAAAATCAAAAGATGTCTTGTGGGAAAGTAGTTATGCAAAGATCAAAGTGGCTTGGATTTTTTTGGTAAATATCTTGTGCTTATGAACAGATACCAAATCATGCTGCCTCTTTTTTTTTTTTGGTAAATATCTTGTGCTTATGAACAGATACCAAATCTGAAAAATTCTGTATAGTGCAATGATGTAGGTACTTTGTTTTCCTGATGAATGCTGACTACTTTCTTGAATTATTCTTATCGTATGTCTTCCTGATGCATTGAGATTATTAATGTCCTCAGTAACCAATAGGTCTTTAGAATTCTCAAGCAACCATCCTCCAGTCAGTGCATTTTCACATTTCGGACCTGTGGAGGAGCAGATTAATCTCATTCATTGTATTCCCATCATACAAATTTTCTTCGTGCTCTATTGCTTTTGGTTTTTTCTTTCTTTCTTTCTTTTGACAGGCAGGGACCTGTTATCTTGATTAGCATCCAATCAGTGTTTAATGGCCGGAGAGTTTGATGAGCAAGGACTAAAGAACTTAAATACGTTCCACTATATATTGTACCTTGTTAATTGGTCTAGAATCATTATTACAAGTCCCAATCCGAGATGGATTCATTGGAATGATATGGTAGCAGTTGTAGTGAAGGTTCAATCGTAGCTACATTTCATTTATCTAAAGGCCAATAATCACCTGTTTAGTTTTCATAAGAAAAAATAGCAACTTTGCTTTGATTGATTATACTAAAATGCTCCTCTAGAGGGAAGGCAGTCAAAGTATAGTGAAAGATCAATAGTAGTTGTCCATATCAGCTCAAAGTAGTGAAAGTTCACTGGTATGTGTGACGGAGGAATACCGTGATAACAATAAAACCTTGGCCGACTACAATCAAACACCAAAAGCCAAGCTAAAATCCACGAACACCTAACAAACTCAATAATATAAAAACATATATTAATTCTTCCAAAAAAAATAAAAGCAAAGGAAACACACAAACCAGAATAGGACTAAGAAATTCTCAAATAAGTCAAACTAGGCTTATCAGTTCGAAGCAAGTCACGTAATTTCATTGGGACATCCGCCATGTGAGTTCAAGTTGTATAAAAACATGAGCATTCCCCTCTCTAAAAAAGTGGGTCACAACACGATCCAAGTTCACAAGTACAGAGCTAAGCTCATCCCAATAATCCTCTAAGTACCAAACTCCACATCTCTTTTTCCTGAGCCAATTTACAATTATCTGAGAGTCAGTTTCTACATCCACCGAATTAATACCAAGTTGGCAACACATTTTCAACCCCAATAAAACACATTGCAACTCAGCAGTGTTGTTTGTGCCATGCCCAAAGTTGAGAGAAAAAGCAAGTAACAATTCACATCTCGCGTCATGAATCACTCCCCGGCACCAGGCGGACCTGGGTTCCCTACGTAATTCTCAGCTTATACCGACGCACCTTCAGTTTATTCCAACTTGCCAAACGAATAGACAGTTGAAACTATCTCACCAGTACATAACACATGATTCAAGTCTTCGTAATCTCCCCAGCATTCAACATTCACTCTTCGAAATCATCACCACACCAACCCTCCTATGGCAATCATTCACACTCAAGCAATTATTAATAGCTTTTTACATTAGAACAAACATTTTCTTAAGTAAGAACTTATGCCAAATTCAAGAGGACCATTGGACTTCAGGTGCATGAACTCTAATACAATCTCATGCACTTATGGCAGAGAAACACCTACATTTTTTTTATCTAAACTAGCATATTCTCTCCTTTTTATCTACCTAACACTTATTACAAAGCATCCACATTTTCGGTCCCCACCATCTTTCTAACAGAATACATCCCACCCATTTTTTATTTTGCAATCAACAATTTTAAGCTCAAGGAGCTTAGTAATAGGAAATGGATCTCATATTGGACCATTGTCACCCCAAGAGTTGTACCCAAAAAATATATTACCCTTTCGGGGAGGGGATCCAAACAGGAAGATATAGAAAATACAAATCATGATAGAAAATATATTCTTATATTTAAACTTGAATATATGAGATTTTGACAATATCTCATAATAATATCATATAAAATCTTATAGATTGATTATGATATTATCTCTTACACTAACAACGTGTCTACATTTACTCACGGACTCTTTTTAGAAAACTCATTCTATTCAATTAATTCCCACCACTTCCCAAAATAAGAGATTTAACGACTGTTCATACCGTTGGGGAAATTGGAAAATAAACTTACCCAAACAAAATTGGAAAATAAAAAAGATGGCTTAGTATATGTGAAGGCTCACTGAGCCCACAATTTACCACAAATCCAACCACAACAGAAGACCCAAAACTTGACATTGTGTCCCAAGGCCCGCTAAATAACTAATGCTGCATTAGGTTGTTCCCCGGAGGAGTGACAGATCAGTGACTCACTGACTCCTCCCAGAGATCGAAGAATTCTCCATCAGGCCCAGCTATAAATCACCTTCTTCAGATAATGGACCATACGTGAAGCTTCTGGAATACCCATAATATATCTCCAACTCATGCTCCCAAGTCCGTGAGCGATTTCTCCGTTATGCTGGATTAATAATTATCATCATCATTTTCTGTGCACCGATAACTCCTACATTAGCTCTATGTGAAATATGTTCTGCACTTGATAATCCCAAAACCGGAGAAAAGATAGAATTCGTTTATAGCCATATATGACACCTTTCGAAGAGCGCACACTCATCAAACTCCCGTCAGTGACCTTCAGCACCATCCACAGAATTGCACATACAGACATCCAATAAAGATTGTTTCAACCTAATCTGACAATGATATCATGCGATCTGTAACCAACATCTAGTAAACAAGAACGGGCATAAAGATTCAAGTCATGGAGGCATGGAAATATTATAGCAAGCCTTCCATTTCCATCCTATATAATGTGTAACAGCTGAATCTTTACAAAACTGCAGTGAGCTTTGGACACGTAAATTGATAGAGAACACATTAACGGAATCATTTTATACCTGCTGAATCCCTTCTCCATATCCTGATTAGAAAAAGAAATTAAGGTCAATCACCAAGTTCAATTGCCTCTACGACATCAACACCCAGGTAGTTAAGCACAAGTTTCCCTAGTGGAAAACTTACCATCGAGGCAATTCAATTGCCATTTTCTCAAAATCCAAATTCACTGCAAGGGACTCCTATATATAATCACCAGGTCCTCATCCATCAGACGGCTGTCTACATGAGCAGCACATGTCCTTGTTGCTTAGAAGATACAGAACAGCTAAAAATATTCCTTGATGATATGCTATTGAGAAACACAATATAAGCAGTTACGTTATAATCCTTCTGATGAGTGATCTCAAACTGTTCAATTCCGAATGAAAGATAACTAAATGTTTAATTAGGAACCAGTACCTCAGCTAAAATATACGAAGTGTAGAAAAGGAGAGTAAAGCAAGAAAGAGACAGTGGATACCGAGGAACATATGGACTTCACATCTACACTGAACTAGCAACTGCCATAACTCCTTAGAAAGAAGAGGACTAAAGAAAAAGGCTTCCAGAAGGGGAGAACAGGAAAATGTAGAACTTTACAAACCATTATATTATAGCTTAGCGAGATGAAGGCAAAGCACGCCAATTGTCAGCAAGAACCATGACTTGATCACGTGAAGTTGCAGACAGGTGTTGGAGGACTACATTCTTGACATGGACTGCTGCTCTTTCACCAGCACGGGTGGCAAGTTCCAGGTACACTACAGCTTTCATCATCTGCCCTTCCTGCCAAGTGTTACCATCAGAACCTCCAAGACCTTGAACATATTAGTCACTTAATGTAAATTGCCATTTGTTTACATCATCAACAACAAAAATCAAACCCCTGCCATAGGCCAACTTGCTCCACTCTGTAGTGCTTTTGGTCCTTACCAACTGCAAATACGCAATTGGCTTAAGGATGCCACTCAGGAATGATAATAAACCATAGTAGCAAAAACTGTCCGAAATTGGAACATCACACTCAGAAACTTTAAAGGCTTATATTCAACAAAGAAAGTCACCAGCAGAAGGCACATAATTCTCTTGACCTTGTTATGCTCTCTCAATTTTACATAAAGAAATGGTAAAATTCCAAATTTTAGAAAATCATAATGTAGATAGACAAGAGAATTGTGTGTGTGAGTGTGTGAGGTGAACCAAATTTAAAACTTTTGAATTAGACATCTAACCCTTTGGATTGAGATCCTCATCAATTTGCTGTCCGATTGAATAATCCAATACGGAAAGAGAAAGACAACATGCAATGAATGATGTGATATACGGGCAACATTGTATGTTTTTGTGTCTATCCTCTCCGAATTAGACCGTACAACTTGGATAGCAAATTGGAGAGGATATTGTCTAATTTTGTCCGTTCTTGTCTTGCTCAGCTCATTTTCATTTTCATTTTCAGCATTTCATTTTTACAAAATTCATATCAGAAGTCCTAGTTTGAAGCATCCCACTAGATCTGAGTGTAGTGTGGTGTAGTACTAGGCACTTCTAGGGTGGCATTATAGAGACAAAAGTAGTGTAGATATGTTACATACAGAAAAGAGCGCAAGCCCGTGCTCAAATTGAGCTTTACAATGGCCGCGATCAGCTGCCCGCTTCATCCATTTTCTAGCTTGCCGATGACTGTGCAGTAAACCTTCACCAAATGAGTAGCACAAAGACACATTGTACATGGCACGCACATACCCACTTTCAGCAGCTTTTAAATACCATCTCGCCTGTGCCAGGTGAAGAAACTTATCAGCAGTAAACTCTTGTAAATGCTACACCCACAAAGTAACGGGAAGTGCACCGCTAAAAGTCAGCAATCACTATTCCAATCAGCAAATACGGGGAATTGAACTAATTTCCCAGTAAATAATGACTAAGGGAGAGAATCGCATACGGCCTCTCGCATATTGCAATCTACCCCGAGACCTTGATGCAGACAGAGAGCGAGTTGGTACTGCGCACGGGCATGGCCAACGAGGGAAGCTTTATATAACCACTTCACAGCTCCCTTGGGATTTGGAGGCTCAGCTACATCCATGATGATTTCCATAAGCAGGAGATTGTAAAAAGTCCATTATCAACGCGAGCGATTTGAGAGAAGCCCAAGATAAGAGTAATAATCATCACCAATACCTTGCAAATAAAAAATAGCCAAATTGCATTGTCCAGCCGAGTCGCCAAGCTCCGCAGCTTTCTGATACAAAGCGATGGCCTTGTCCTTCCTGCCCATTTCCCAGTAGATTAAACCGGCATCGACCATAGCCAGAGTAGAGCCACGTGCCGCGCCTTTCAGGAACGAGTCAAGAGCCTTGTTCAAATTGGGGCGAACACCACCTTGCCCGTGCTTGAACCGCTTTCCCCACCGGAAGAAGAGCATCGCCTCCCTCAGCGGCCGGAGGGCCTCGGCCCACGACTTACACACCAGAGACGCCGCACGGAGGTTCTGGAGGCTGAACGAGCCGCCGATTTTCATCAGGACGTCGTACGGGAGGGCCGAGAAATCGTGGACGTCCGACGATGATATCGAGGACAACCGGATCTGACGGCTCGAAGGTGATATTTTTCTCATGGGGAGTCTCGACTCCTCTTTTAAACCTTTGATTTTCGATGAAGGAAGGGCTGAGAAACGAGATCCATGCGATCGACAGGGCCAAGTTCTCCCCTTCATGTTTGATCTCTCTTTCCGCCCGTGTCTCAGACTACTATCGAGGAACTGAAAACTGAGAGAGAGATGGCCGGTGGGATGTTCTCAAGGGTCGAGTACGGCTACGCTAACCTGGACAAAGTTCCCGCAATCTCAGCCCTTCGTTTTCAGTGGATCTCTCGGATTCAGCCACTGCTGCTGAAAGCTACCAAAGACGACGTCGTTTCTCACGTTCTGCAGCCACTTTTTGCGAGGAAATCGTATTCAAGCTACAATAACGAAGTCTTTTCTTTAAATAAAAGAAAAATAAAATGATCGACAAAATTCTGCTCATCCATGTTAAGAAATTGGTTTCTCTTTAGAGAATTTATTAGTAGCATTGTAAAAATTGAGGTGTATTAAAATTTTATTAGATTTTTTTAAAAAATATATATGATTGGATTGAATTTTGTATGTTTATTGCGATGTAAATAGATGATTAGATAAGGAAGAGACTATTTGATTTTTTTTAAAAATATTGTAATTAAAATAAAAATAGATTGAAATTACTGTGGTGACCCAATTTCACCTCCTCAAAGAGAAACTTCATGAGGTCTGCTCAATCTTTGTTGTCACGACAACTCCACCTTATGTGTATGCAAACACTAATCAAACAAAACAACCATCGGCCTAGAAAAAAGGAAAAAAAAAAAAAAAAAGGTTCCAAGACAACTGTCGAGTTTATAAAACAATTGGTAGAAACTCACGCGTGCCTAATCTCGAACCAATTTTCATGCAAAACAGAACATGTTGGAGAACTAAGCAGTGGGTTTAAGTCGGTGCAATTAAGGAACATTGAAACAGTATGCACGCGAGAGAGACGTCCACCATTTTTGCTTCCATCATTGCCCAAGTGAAAATTAACCATGCTTTCTTCCTCCAGTTCTCTCTTTCTAAAGGATTGACCTCACCTTACTTTAATCGCATTCAAACTTGCCGGTGATTCAGCAAAAAAACAAACAAACTTGCCGGTGGATGCTTTTGCCCCGCCTCACTTCACATAAGTCCAAACTACTCCACGACTCAGAGGCCCACAGGACACTCGATCGTTTCGGCTTATTGCTCGTTTTTGGTGCAGGCCCAATATTTTATTTTCTCCAGATTAATTAATTCTTATCTCGTCATATCAATATTTTTCACTATAAAAAATATAAAAAATTATCTCTCTCTTCATTTTTTACTAAACTCAATATCTAAAATTTTAATAATACTAAAATTTTACAAAACAAACTCACCCTTGATCAGAAAAGTACCCTTTATATGATAGGAATGATCAAACTTGATTAAAAACTCGTTATTCCATCTCAGCTAACTTTAATTTTAACTTCCGGATGTACTTTTATTGCTTAGTTAAGTTAGTTTTATCAATCCCGTTGCCTGATCACGCCAAGTTCTTCAAGTGTGAACGGCGGCACGGCGCCCGCATGCAAGTTACTCAATGCATTAACAATGGCTACTTAATCAGAGCCCTGACAAGCATTAATCAAATTGCTCACGACACCGCATTCTTGTCACTTCCAACAGTAAAGTATTAAATGCTTGCTGGATATTGCCCCCACCGAAGATTTGTGAGCCAAATATTTAAGGGACTGGGGGATAGATTGGTGACTCTATTTAGATTTGACCAATTCGATTCGAAGTAGAGGCAAATCGAATCTGGATATATCTTGCAGTGTCTTGTGGGAACTACGAGATGCTCTTAAACTTCTGGGTTTTTCTTTACCTACGTGGCAAAAGTCTGCGGTTTACTTATTGGAATCTGCAGGCTATTCACAAATCCTGCAAAGTATCAGAGCAAATTATTGTTTGAAACTTAGCTAATGGACTAAGTGGGTAAATGCCAGAGCAAAATTTAGCTCAAGGATAATGCATGCAACGTGGTTCTGGAACAGCCGCCCTATAGAGTTTTGATTCCTTGGCATATTCTTGAACAAATTATAAACATATTAATGTTTGAAATCCTTCTGTTCCCCTGTATCCGTAAATGATAAAACTGCAACAGGGTGTATGAGAGCTAAAACCAAACACAAGTGTTTGGTAATTGACAAACAATAGTGATCCTCCCTCCATGTGGTCTCCAATAATGTGTCTCAACTCAACTAATTAATCTAATCCGAAATGACCCACTACATGCCAAGTAAGATTTGCAGTCTTTTATAGGACGTGTTGAAACACTATTGCCTCATGATATGGCTCCGATCCCGATGGATTTTTTTTAATCTCCCTGAGAACCCTAGATAAATGAACTTCCCCTGCCCATCGGCATCAATGGTTTAATATGCACTTTGCTTGATCACGATTCTCCACTAGTAAAGAAATGGGTTTTTCTAGGTTCGTGATAGACATTCCATAATCTATTTGAAAATGTTGCAAATTTGAAATTAAAGAGATATATAATAGGATATCAATTATTGGTTTGCAAAACTTGGGCTTGAAAGTGGAAGATAAGGGTCATTCAATGGGCATAGGATTCTAATCTTCCGTCCCACATGTGTTCTGTCCTTTCTCATGACCAATGACACAATGCATTGCGGAGAACCTTCCCACTATCATAAGAGTCCGAGGTGGGTGGGGGGGCCATGGGTGGGACATTCAAAAGACCAAACTCTGAAGTCTAAAGAAGGGATGATGGCAGAGGATAAAGGTAATTGGGGCTATGGCTAAGGATGAAGTCAGGCATTGTCTTAGTCAATCTGCCATGGAGCATCCGTGCAGCATCCTCTTACCCATTGAAAAGGATTTGCCTTTGCTTGCGTTTGACAACTTTTGGCTGCTTAGCCTGATTTTGACTCGCGGTTGGATCCGTACGCATGACCATGAACAGTTTCAAATAAGAGAGACGGGAAAGAAGAAAGGAAACTCAGATGACCTTGTTCAACATCCTAAGTCATACTTCCTATATCATTTTCATTGTTTGGTTAACGCAAGGCTGCAGCCATGAAAACTGGGGCATTTTTAGTCCTACAAGTCTCAGAAAGCCATGCGAAAACAAGCATGAAGGAAATGAACTTTGTTTCTGTCTCTTCCATCTCAAGAATCAAGCTATCAAACAAGAAGGGAAATTCTTCGAGGAAAGCAGATGCCAATCTAATAATTTGCCAACTTGGTTTTTTTTTTTTTTGTTTATTTATAAGAACCTGTACATAAACTCCTACACCGCTATGAGAAGGCTAACAATCAAGTCAGAGAATACAACGAGAAAGAAAGAGATATAAGGTACAAAGTAGAAGCACATATTGGCTGCCTAATAAATCAGAAACTCTCCCGACTCAACAATCAAATAGCTAGCTAGCTAGCCCTCTGCATAAACACTGTCTCCAAGTCCGGAGGAGTAAAAAATTCCCTGACACGACCATAGTTGCACTTCAAAGAAGGCTTTCGCTTCTTCGGAGCCGGCGGACACGTCAACCTCGTTGGAATTCTAGCGTCCTCCCCAGTCGGCGTCGTTACACGCTCTTCGCGGCCGTCACTACCCTCCCACTCCTCCACGGGGTTCGTATATATCGGCTTCAACGGAGCCCGTAACGGGATCCCTGCAATAGCCCAGTTTGTACCATCGGTTTCCACACCTCCATCAACCTGCAGCGCCTTCTTGGAAAACCCCATGCTTATGATTGATCCAAGACCAAGCAAAATCCCAAGGCAAATATATAAAGGAAGAGAATAACGGAATAAAGTAGGTTATTGTAAGAGAAGGGGTTCGGGAAGGGAATAAAATGAAAGCAGAAGGAAAGTGGCGAAGAAAGAGTGAGGGAGCTAAAAAGGAGGCCGGGGCCTTGTGTTAGGTTCTTTAATTGCGAGAGAAAGAGTTCTGAAGAAGCCAAGGAGTCGGAGGCGAGGGGACAGAGAGAAAAGGCAGAGCAGCAAAGTAGGCTTTAAATGGTGGGGGAGTAAAGGTTCAATGTTCTGTTTATACCAATCAGATAAGGAGAGAAGAGAACCCGAGGAACCTCGTGACATAAGCAGAGGGCGATCAAATAATAAAGAAGACCGGGAGAGAGAGAGATGGGGAGGGGGGCCCGTGAAATTAGCTGAACGCGGGCAGGAGTGAATTTAGGGGGAGGGCTTGACTTGGACTTTGGCGCCAAATTCTCTGTTCCGGGGAACACCCACGATCCTTTTGATTATTCTCTCTTTAGGACAACGAAATATCGAAATTGATTTCCAATTTTCTCCTCGTCCCAGTTATTTTCTTTCTTTTCCCGGTTGGGAGATTATCGAGTGAAATATTTTTAAAAAATACATGACATAAATTGGCTTCAATGTAAATAAGTGGTTGGAAGGAAGAAAAATTTATTAGTTAGAGGATCAATTTTGGTTTTTTTTTAAATAAAATAAAATTTTTTACGTAAAGCCAAATATTAAATAGGTTTTCTATATTATTTTTACTGAAGCCATTTTTTTGAATGTTATTATCTAATAATTTGTTTGGGTAAAAAATCTCATGACACTTCTTATGTACTGGAAAGGTTATACTACTTACAGTCTAAACTCTCATTTTAGTCACTGGTTCATCCTCACAAGTAGGGGTGTCCAAAATACCGGCCGGACCGGCCAAACCGGCCGAACCGGACCGGTTTTTACTTAAACCGGTGAAATTTTGTGCAACCGGGTTGACCGGACCGGAGAACCGGTGTACTCCGGTCCGGTCCCGGGTTACACCCATGAAAACCCGGGACCGGACCGGAGTATACTTCTCCAACCCGGTCCTTATCGGAAAAAAAAAAAAAAAAACACAACACCCGCCAGTCGCCAAAGCCCTAATGTTTTTACTTTTTACCTCAAAGTCAAAACGTGTGTTTTACTGGTTTAAGTTAGGGTTGTGGCTGCTTAGACAAAAAAAAAAAAAAAGTTAGGGCTTTTTTGTCTCCTCTCTGATCTCTCTCCCCGTCTCCATTCTTTTCTCTCCTCATCTCCCGCCGCACCTCGCATTCTCCCTCCCGCAGCCCCTTACCTCGCGCCCACGCCAGCCCCGCATGCCCCTTACCTCGCGCAGCCCCTTACCTCGCGCCCACGCCAGCCCCGCACGCCAGCCACGCCAGCCCCGCACGCCCCTTACCTCGCGCAGCCCCTTACGGGTTGAACCCATGAGGTTTTGTGAGTGGGTTCATTATTAAACAATGGATTTACGTTTTCTATGATGAAGTTTCTTTACATTTGTACTTCCTATTGCTGTAATTCTTGATTGCTTCCTACTGGATATTTGTACCCATCTGTTGTGTAACTTACGGGTTGAACCCTCTTGCCGCCGAACATCACCACTGTAATTCTTGATTGCTTTGGATATTATTAAACAATGGATTTACGTTTTCTACTGCCTATTATCACCTATTTCCATATGTATTCATAGCTTACATGTTAGTTTTGTTGGAAAAATGGAATGGGTACATTGTTTTGGTAGGCATGGATTACATAAAGCATTTCCAAAACTGCTTATATGTTGCACGTGTTGCTTATATGTAGAGTACTAAAGCTACTGAATGTTTTATCAATCGAATAGAAAAGAAATATATATATTATTCCATTAATTGGTTGACATTAAATGGTATGATCTGTTATATGCAATGCATAGGTCTTTAATAAAGAAAAAGATTATGCTATATCACTCAGTTTCCACCGTTTGCTTAAAAG
This sequence comes from Myrica gale, assembly GCA_963930655.1. Classification (NCBI taxonomy): domain Eukaryota; kingdom Viridiplantae; phylum Streptophyta; class Magnoliopsida; order Fagales; family Myricaceae; genus Myrica; species Myrica gale. The sequence goes on along the minus strand of OZ005606.1, from coordinate 4,393,566 downwards.
CTTCTTGAATTTTCTAAAAACTGCTTGTACAGCCAGGACACATGCTATTTTGTTGTTTTTTTTCACATTTGATTGATTAATTTGTAACATTCTCTAGGTTTATCTTTTCAGTTGCATGAACTCTCTTAATCTGTTCTTCGACATCATTGGTCAGTAGGCAAAAAGTAACAGCACAGTGGAGCTAGCATCTGCACATGTTTGAGCCTTGAAGTCAGTGCATTGCATTGAGGTAAAAATTTGCTTACTTATTTAGTTAATTATTTAGTATAGTTACTTAGTTAATTTAGTATTTTACAGTATAGGTTAGGTTGTGAAACTGTGGAGGATGGGCTTGATTGGATCATTGAAGGATTTGGTGTTTGTGAAAATGTGGAGGATGGGCTTGATTGGATCATTGAAGATTGATTGAATATTTGCTATTTAATATTTATGTATTAGTAATTTATTATATATTGTGAATTTGTGACATTGTAGTATATATTTTGATGCATTGTTTTTTCACATTTGCTAGATGGATAATCAATCTGAACCAACTAATTTGATTTGATTTCATGGTAAGTAATATTATTTATCTCTTTTTTATAATAATGCCAACTATATTGTTTATTAGTTTATTATCTCACGTCTAAATTTTTTTCCTTTTACAGCTTCCATGAGACTTGAGAGATGGACAATTCACAACCGGACAATGGATTGGAGTATTTTGTTGTTTGTTATGGCTTGTAATAGAGTAGTGTAGTTAGTAATTACTAATTAGTTTTACTTTTGTTATGGCTTGTAATAGAGTAGTGTAGTTAGTAATTACTAATTAGTTTTACTTGCAAATCTATTATCTTAAAAAACTAGGATTTATAACTCTTTAGTCTTTATCTTATGAGTTATGATAAATGATAATTATGAACTTATGATTTATGATTTATTAACTTAAAAAACTAGGATTAGAACTCTTTAATTAGATCTTATTATTTTCTTCAAATGATAATGTAACAATTTTTATAAAATTTGGTTGAATATGAAGCCAAAGATTTCATGTAAAAATGGGCCAAAAAATTGAGGTAAAGAAATCCAAAACAATGGTCTCAAAACGTTCAAAAGAAAACAAGAAAACCAAAATACAAAATTTTAAGAGGCCTAAACAGGAAAAAGGCCTAAACAGGAAAAGGCCTAAAAATTTTAGGCCCAACCCGGCTAACCCGGACCGGTGAAACCGGAGACCGGTCCGGTCCGGTAGAATAAGATTTCCGGTCCGGTCCGGTCCGGTTTATACACATAATATTTTGACCGGTTTCACCGGTCAAACCGGACCGAACCGGAGATTGGACAGGCCTACTCACAAGGAATCGAATTCAGGGTTATGCGTTTAACTATATAGTTTTAAATATGTTTTAACCATTGGGGTATGTCAAAGTAAGTTTATTAATATAATAAGGGTTAATGACCAAAATAGTCTCTAAGTTTTATACCCTTTATCGATTTGGTCCCTGGGTTTTCATTTTGGTCACATAAGTTCTTAAGTTATCCTAATTTATCGATTTGGTCCTTCCGTCCAATTTTGTCTCCTTCGTGCACAGTCAACTAACGGTGGCCCACGTCACCACCAATAAAATCGCGACACGTATATGTTTTTTTTTTAAAACAAAAATAATTCACTGTCCACCTGGAATATTCGAAAAAAAAAAATTCCGAACGGGGGAGAACCCCCATTCGCGCGACAAAGGGAGCCCAGATGTTAGGGAGCCCGGTCTAGGCCGCCTTAACAACGCCAACTTCCGCCAAGTGATTCGAACACGATCACGCCAATCGATCCTCCTAAACCGTTATTGGCAACACACGAGCTGAAATATAGGATCTAACAACATAAATGGAGAATACTCAAGATTTTATTATGAAGAACAAATAACGTGGTTAAGGGTTAATTAGCCCAAGAACCACAAAAACACAAGAACAATCCCGATCGAGGGTTAATTAGTCTAAGAACGGGTACCCAAACTAGGTTATTAACCTAGAATGAATCCCAAGTTACAAGGTTATTAGCCTTGAAACCGACTTAGCATATACGTGCCTATGCTTGGCCAAAACTCTCTCTCCAAAGGCACTCAGGCTCTCCAAGACTCTACTATTCTGAATGAATGACTCTAATGCTCCTAAGGGTGTTTATATAGACATCCTTAGGAGCTTACAAACTCTAATTGACTCAATCAAATCAAATCACAATCACAATCAAATCTAAATCAAATCCCTTGAATTAAGGAGATTTGATATTACATGTCTAATATAACAAGAACATAAAAGAAATGAATCTTCTAGAGTTTAGGAAAGGATCCCTAAATCTAGAAGATATGATTTATTCAATCTAAACAGTTAAGGAAACTAATCCCTAAGATACCTCTCTGATTGTTGGGATCTCGCCGTCGTCCGTCGCCGTCCACGGTGGCGCCGCCGCCGCTTGCACCACCATGGGTGGTGATACTCCTCCGGGTCATCGGGCCTTCCTCTTCCATTCACCACCTAGTACCGGTAGGGGTGGTGGTGCTCCGCCACTGGTGGTGGTGGCCATCCTGTGTCATGTCACTCTTCTGTCTGCTGGCCTGCTATGGCTACATGGCTTGGCTGGTGGCCAAGGACTTGATCTGGCACCGTGTCATGGCGAGGCCATGGGCTAGCCATGAGCTTGTCATGGCATGTCTGTGGCCGGTTGGCTGGCATGCCAGACATGACTGTTGCTGGGGCGCCATGCCTTGTCAGGGGCGCTGAGCTTGCGCGCGCGCGCATGAGTGTCATGGCTTGGCTGTGGTGTTGTCACCGCGCGCGCTGTGGGCATGTCATAGATGCTCATTGGTGCCACTGGTGCCTCATCTTGGCACCTATCCTCCCACGCATGACTATCACCCCCATGTCGTCACTGAGGATCCTTTCACCAGATCTGGGCTCCCCGTCGCCGGCGTGGGCGGCTCCACCGCGAGGGGTGGCCGAGAGCCACCCACACCGGCGACCGGGAGCCCAGATCTGGGCTCCCTAGCGGTGGTGGGACGATTTTATTGGTGGTGACGTGACCCACCATTAGTTGACTGTGCACGGAGGAGACGAAATTGGACGAAAGGACCAAATCGATAAATTAGGATAACCTAAGAACTTAGGTGACCAAAATGAGAACCCAGAGATCAAATCGATAAAAGAGCATAAAACTCAAGGACTATTTTGGTCATTAACCCATATAATAATTGAGGTTTTCACAATTTTTCTGTCGTATCATAGATTGCAAATTAAGGAAAATTTTGAATATTTAACTGTTTGATTTGGGTTTTTCACGTCGGAGCAAATCAAGATGGTTGATGACATATGCTAAAGCAATAGAAATAGGATGAAAGGCACTCTAATCAGCATGATCTGCACATAAATAGGTCAAAAAAGGGATATCTAAAATTGGATTCACCTTTATAATATACTTTTATCTTATCATGTTTACAACTTTGTAGAATTTGAAAAGGATGCTTTACGATCTTTTGTGTATACGTCCCCCCCCCCCCCCCCCCCCCAACCAAGTATCGCAATTCGCCATGCAGGTTTTTTTCACGTAAAGCCAAATATTAATTGGAACTATATAAATCCTCACAATCTTATGAGGAAAAATTTATTTAAGAAAAATTTATTTATTAAAACCAATTTCCAATTAACGATTCCAAATTTTCTGCCATAGAATGACTGGTATTTTAATCAAATAAAAAAAAATTAGGTCTTTTCCTTATTATACTTGTATATATTCATAAATATTAAAGCATAATAGTCTCTCTTTTGTTTTAAAGGACCGATACTATTCGAAACTTTATCCTTCTGATTAATCATTGCAGACTTGCAGTACAATCTTTCCGAGTATGATTATTGTGCTAAGCACTATTGTGCTGAGCATATTGAGCGACGACTGAGATTAAAAGCTTCAAAATTCAAGGGCTCAGATCGCACCACATCAATTAAAATGTTCTGAATGTTTTAAATGATATGTTTATCCACAGCCGTCGGATCTCCAACTTTTAATCTCAGCCGTCGCTTAGTATGCTTAACACATAGTGCTTAGCACAGTAACCGAACTCCAATCCTTCTATCCCACACAAATTGGATAACTACCTACCGCAGGTCAAGGGATATAGAGCGGCCTCAAAAGATTAGTAGAACTAAAGATTTTCAACTTGAGACATTGGAGGGAGAAAACCCCCAAGTCCAAAGTTTAGGCTACCAAGCCAACCCCAACATGGCACCCACTGTGAATGCTCATGAAGATAAAAGATTCATATTTCTTTAAAGGAGCACCCCGGTGTAAAATATTTTCGATGAGGATATGTGTTGCTGGAAACAGGCACCCAATGTTGAACAATTTTGAAGAGGGTTTCCTGCAGTTATAAGTCGACCTTTTCTTTTTCTTTTTTCAACTCAGGCTTCTGGGACTGAATTTCCTTTCCAGTAAAAACGTCACTCTCCATCCATTTTTTCCGGATGAAAGTAGAAACTATTTGATCCAATAACCATTAACGAGAGCTACATTAAAGGAGTCACATGAGCAGGAATGGGTAGAGGAATAATGAAATTCCTTGGCAGTGTTAGGTAAATTTAATTCCTGATCTACCATGTGGTCACAAAGTTATAGCTTTGAATAGAGAGCTGCATTAACTTCTCTGACAGATTATGAGGTCCTAATTGTCACGAGATTCATATGAAGATTGATAGATTAAAAGATGACATAGGAAGCTGGAAAGTGCGATAATTATTTTCAACAGATTTGAAGTTTTATATCCAAGGAGAGAAAAGGGAGGAGGCTTGAGGAGTATACTTTGAGTGGCTTTTGATTGCCGGAGAAAATATAGTACAACTTGGAAACTTGAAGCGTTCTTTACATCCTTGAATAACCACTATGGTCTTCATATTGCTCCATAAACTCGTCATTGAATTTCTTGAAACTGGCCATGATTGCAGGCATCTCCTCCTCAGCTGGTAAGATGGTTGTCCTCAAGTGGAAGATCCTACAGGAAAAGCATTCCGTGAATTACAATTGTTTTTTACATCTGTTGAGAACAGAACCATATAAGTGCCTAGCTCATTTAAGTACAGTACAGAGATAAATAACCATGTTCTAAGACCTAAAGGAAACTATTGTGGTGAAAATGCTTTCCGAATAGAGGAGGAAACCAAAAAAAGTAAATAACATAATTAGGAGAAACTCTGCTTTTTAAGTAACAAAGTATGCTAGATATAAATGGTTGTAGAAGCATGATAAAGATGGGAAGATCTTTATTCCAGCCTTAGAAAAGAAAAGGTAGAGATGCCTTTGGAATCTAACTAAATAAGAACTAAGCCCCACAGGGGAAAGGAAAAAAAAAGAAAAGAAAAGTGGTTACCCCTCTTTCTGTCCAAATCCTGAGCCGGGGACCGTCGAAATGCCTGTGGCTTCCAAAAGCTTGAGACAGTAGAAAACATCAGGAACCTTTCCAGCCCTTTTAGCAGCTTCTATTGCTCTTGGAGGCAAGCGTATTTGAGGGAATGAATACATGGCACCTAAAGCCAATTTTCCCAATAAGAAACTACTACAATGTGGAAAAATCTCATTCTTGTTTTCCAGTCGTAAAAGACTATCACTTAAATTTTCAAAGAAGCATTTTACCTTCTGTGAAATTACAAACCACATTTCTGCAGCTATTAAACCCATCCGTCATTATCCTTGCTCTTTTCCTCAGTGATTCTATAATCCCTTTGCTGCATGTTTCATGGTTCATAAAGTACTGTTATTCACCATCAAAATAATGCACAAGGCCATCTCTTGATACCACAAAGAATATCCACGTCCCATACATTGACATCTCTTTTTGTCCACTTAAGCGCAAAAATTAAAATCTACAATCCAATCTTCAATTTCCTTTCAATTTAGTGATCATGCGTTACAGGTAACTGATTTATTACTGATTACTAATGCTCCTTCTAAATGATGGTAATAGTTACACCACTCCTTATCGATAATGATTATGAAAATTGAGGAAGGGCAAAAAGATTTCTAGGTTCACTTCCATGTGACTAAAGGAGCAAAAACATAGACTTCAATCTTAATGGCCATACCTTTCCCGAACAAACTGCTCATATGAAATATCTCCTGGTTTGGGTGGGTTCACCATCAGCCCCATCTGTAAACAGAAAAAGAAGATTAATTTTCTCCTTCAGATATTAGCTTTTGAATGGAGAAATGGGTGTGCCCAGCTCAATGCAGAATCTACAACCCAAAGATTCAGCTCTAACTCACAAATATTTGTGCAGGGACATTTGGACTAAGCGATACGGATGCAACTTTATAGATCTCATCAACTGTCTGCAGCATAAAGTTATGAAATTCAAAACGAGAGCTTAAATATCATTGGTAATGAACAATTGTAATTATGCCAGGACTCCATTGTCCATAATTCAGATGACTAATTAAATCAACACGAAAAAGAAGCATTTCTTTATGTACGTAAATTGCATGAATTAAGATTTGCCGACCAGCAATTACTGAAAAGTTCAGAGACTCGGTAGACGAGAGCTTAACATTGTTTCTCTTGGCTTCCCCCTAATGATTTAAAAATCCTATACTATACTTTGTTTTTTTTTAATTCAGTTAAATACATGAATTTCAAACAATTCAAATTTAAATTTGTAAAACATCTCCTTACACCAATCATGAATACAAAAAGTGCTAGGTTTGCAACTCACAGAATGTCTGTGTAAATCAGAGAAAAGTTATCAAGAGACAAACCTTTGGAGGAATGTTAGTCATCTCAAAGTATCCACCTCGCTGTCCACATTCACCCCAATATCCTTTGGACACAGTGTGGAAAGAGACAAGCTGAAGTTCCTTGCTTATGGGGGGGCCCATATCCATCAAAACCTTCAGTGTTTTAAGAATACTACCATATGAATATAGTTGGAAAGTCCACACAAAAACTCAGACATGGATAGATCTAAGAGAACAAGAATATGTACCTTTCTGGCACTGATAAAGGGGCGCTCATCCTGGTATATGTTCTGTTGATAAACTTCATCTCCAAGCAAGACTAAGTTTTCTTGGTAACAGTAGTTCAGGATTGCTCTCAAATTAGCTTCACTAAGACACTGACCTGTGGGGTTACCAGGATTTATAATCACCATTGCTCTTACCTGCTCATATTCCAAAATAGATGACATTTAGTGGTCTTCCCTAAGCATTCCAAGAAAGATAACTCAGCAGTTTAATTGTTGAAAAGCACATATCAGAAGACAACAAGATATTTCACAATCATATACAAATGAGAGAAGAGAATAAATAAATCTTCAGGAGTTAAATGGATGTATACTGAATGAAAATTCTACCCAGAGATGGCCAAGGCAACTGAGATTGTTTTATGTGAAAAAAGAGCAATTGGAACTTACCCAGCCAACTTATTAGTAGCTCTCCCATATGTCAAATTGCATCAACTTCTCGAGTTTCAGCTTCGTTTCAGAATGGACTTACAACATTCTTTCCAAAAAAGGAAAAAAGGAAAGCAAAAAGCTGAGTGAATGGGTACTAACAGATATTCCCTTGAAGCGAGCCTCAGCAACTGACCGCTGAAGGTCATTTATGTCCAGGCCCCAATTTGCTGTCTCCTCTAGGTAGTACGGAACAAGGGAACCACCAAATAGAGAAATTGCAGCCGAGTAAAGTGGATATTGGGGTACTGGAACCAAAACCTGGAATTAAATAAATATAAATGGAAGAATTTGTCTGATCATAGAATTGGGAACACAGAAAGTGCCTAAAGTAAAGTCGACAAGAAAAAAAAACAGAACAATTATCACATTTGTATACCCTTTAAGTCATATAAAACAATTTATTACCCCATCCCCTGCACCGCGGATAATAGTATTCAAGATCTGCATGACACCTTTACTGGCACCATCGGTGAGAAATATGACTTCCGGATCACTGTCATTGGAGTGGAAAAAAGATCCTTTTCAGCTAACAACTTGGTGAACAAAATAAAAACTCTCGTAGCAAAATCAAGACCTGAACAACAGTTCATATGGTGCATTAGTACCTTGGATAATCATCACGCCTTTCAATGAACTCTGCCACTTCCTTCCTAATTCCCGGAAGACCTCGAGAGTCACTGTACGCACCTAGAGATACGATGAGCAAATTATATATCTTTGTTGGCGTTCATCATTGAAGTACATTTAAACCAGCAACAAGATCCATGGAAGAATAGAAGGAAAAGAAAAAGATATGATAGCGAGCTGAACCTATGAATTTTAAACATGAGATGATGATAAATTGCCAATTTTTTTGCACAGGTCTTTCCTTAATTTAATTAGATAACTCCCCATAGACACACCAAAAAGCTTCTTCATTTTCTTTTGTTCGGGGTTTTTTTGGGGGGGAGAAAGAGAGAGTGAGAGCTATAAGAGAGAATGCATTGAAAATTTAATACACTGTTATCTAAGATAGTCATTCTCCTTCTTGCAATAAGAAAACACAAAGGGATGGTTGAAGAGCATACCAAGACCACCAGAAGTCAATGAAAGATAATGTTTTGCTTTAGCAATTGCATCAGCAGGAAAAAGCAGTCCAACATTTGGATCATCTAGGAGAAATGGAGCTTGACACAAAGCAACTACCTGAAACAGAGGGATTCTGTGGTTCAACAAAAACCATGCTGGAAAAATTCCCAAAACAGTTCAATTTGCCTCGAAGTGAACGTTAAAAGCGAAAGGCCTAAAACCCTGGATTAAGATATATGGAATTGTGACAGACCTGGCGAGGAAATGTCAGCGGCTTCTGTCCTAGAGCATGAGGATTGCCAACATTTGTGAAAATAATCTGCGGATAGAAAAATCAAAATGTAGTGAGACATCAGATAAAGTACACTTGACATAGTGGCATTTAACTATAGTGATTCAGACTATTCCTCAAAGATGAAACCCTACCTAATCATTCTTTATAAGGAGTAGAGTGGCACTTGAGATAGTAGCAGTACTACAATATCAAACTCTTGCTCAGAATGCAAGATCCTAAAAATACTGTGCAATACAAATCAATCTCTTGCTCAGAACACAAGATCCTAAAGATACTGTGCAATACAAAGTAACTTTGCTTATTAACTTTTCTTGTCTGCGGTTGCTTTATAAGCATATACAATCCATAGAAAGCCAATACATATTCGATTCTAGTTTTGCATTCAAGCCCTGTAGCTGACAGGAGGAATGCAGAAACCTAATAAAGGTATTAGGATGCAACATTTTCCAAGGATTACAAATGAGCCGTTTCTATTTGACATGAGATATGAGGACTCATAAGAAAATTCTAAGAGCAAAAAGTATTTTAACCTAGTTAAAATATGTAGTACCACATAAATTCATTGGAGACTACATAAACAGCTCATGGAACAATGAAACAGCTTAACAAAAACCTTGGCAGCCTAAGTCAAACCTCTAACACAAGGTACAATATGCGCAAACCCTTCCAAACCACAAAATAGCCAAAGAGAGCAAGTATGCTCACCTTCTTCCCTTCTTTCTGAAGTTCAGAAGCTCGAAGATACAGTTCACCTCTAACAGCATATTGGACCTTCTTCACGTTTTCATTCAGCGACTCATAGTCTAAAGCCTTGGGAGACATAATGAAGTAGTAGCCTTCTCGCAAATGACAGCTGAGTACAGAGGAGGTGAAACAGTAACCTGTAAACTCAGTTCCTCAGATAAAAATATCAAGCAAACATGCTCTAGAAACACCCAACCCAAGAAATGCCACCGAGAATAACTGCACGAGAAGTAACTAGTATCTACACTCCAACGTGCTTCAATCAAGAAGTAAGAGGATGCCAAATACTTTAAGTCAGTCTTGCTCGTCAACATAAATGTATACAGACCCAGATTAAACGAATAACGATCAACTGATAAAGTGAAGATGGCAGAGGTCCATGATTTGACTTCTGCTATTGAATATCACTCCCATTTTGAAGCACGAGATTAACAGACATCTAATTTACTCTCAAAACATAAAAGCCCGTCCCCCAAATAAGCAAATAATCGCAACCAATGCATGTGCCTTCACAAACATCCAATCCAGAGTCTGAATGACGAGGAAGAAGAGCAAATTGACGCAGAAAGGATTTTAGGAACTTAAGTAGCCAAGAAAGCTTTCAACTCAAAATTTTTACTTAGAAATGGATCGCATGGATAACCCAGCGCATTTAAAAGTACGACACAAATTAATGATTAAAGAACCAAAGAGGCTAATGACCGCGATCCATGACCCCAATGAAATAAAATCAATGTTAGAAGAGAAATATACACGGATCCACAAAACCCGTTTAGAATCTCAACACAAATACTCATACCAGTGAGAAATTAAATTAAAAAAGAAAAAGGAAGCACTGGGAGAACGCATACAGAAGTAGCAGTCGCTGATATCCCGAGCAAAACCCAACTCCTCAGCGTAAATTACTTTTCTTGTTTACGTAGATTGTTAGCAGAAATGAATAAAAGTTTCTATTTTTTTTTTCCTGTGGGTTTGAAGAATAGCTACCTGTAAACTTGGTTTGGAGTTTCCCGTCCGCGAGGCCAGCTAGCTAGTCGACTCACTTCAGGTGCTGTGCCTTTAGGAGCACAGAGAGATACGCAACTCACCGCGCGGACACTCAGTGGGAATGTTAATGCGGGTTTGACGAGAATCTGGAGCCCTTCTGTCTTAGGGGGGAGTTATATCGTGTAGCACAATGACAACGTGAACGCAATGGCAGAACCAGAGCCACTGAAAAACTGGTCGATGGATTATTTGGACCTCAATATACGTCAAATATTAAGCCAAAGGGATAAAGCTCGTTCAGGAAGTGTGGTCTAGCTTCAAACTGCGAGTTTCTGGTAGATAGCCTCGTTTGTCAATCTCTCTCAAGGGAGTCCGGTGGTCCATCACTCCATCTGTTCAAAAGTTCTCTCCCCTTTCTCAAGTTTCAGGGTTCTTTGTTTTAATAATTGTAGTTTTTCCCGGTCGTGATCTAAAAGGTCGTGATTCAGTCGTATTTGTTGTCATCTTTCGCATTTTCCAAATACCCGGTCCAACTTTAGGTTGAGAGTAACCGGACCGGAAGTGAACTGATCGAAATCTCCGACTTTATTTGATAAAAGATGTTAATGATAATGTTAATAATTCGTGACAGGACCACTCCAGTGTAAAAAGTGTCCAAGATAAAGAGACCAAATGGCCTTACTCCACTAAGTTTGTGTTTGTGTTGTAATATTTTTGTTATGAGAATATGTGTTGGTATTGAATTTAGTGAAAAGGTGAAAAGAGAGGAAATTTTTTATATTTTTTATATTTTTTATATTTTTTATATTTTTTGATGGAAGAGAGATTATATTGGATTATTTTATTAGGAGTGAGAGAATATTTTTGGTAAAATTTTGTAAGTGAACGCAGCCTAAGTTAAGAAAACTCATTTGGTTCTCTTTTATCCTTTCATATTTGGTCATATAAAATTGAAGAAACTTTATTACTTTTAAATGTTTTGTAATTTACATCTCAAAGTATTATTCTTGACAATTCGCTCCTGTTTCTTTTAAAATTTTATTAATATACTTAAAAATTATGCCGCTTGACACAATTTTAATAGTTCTTTTTTAGATCATATATGCAAAATAAGTGGTAATTTGAGGATTTAAACTGAGAGTAAGAGTATTGTGATTAAATGATGGGATCGTCTTAAGCTGTAAAGTTAATTTTTTTTTTCGTTGGGGAGCTTAAAAATCACTGCCCGAGTGTTTATGGGGTTTTAAAAAATTGTCTAGATTTTTAAAATTAACAAACTACTGTTTGCATGTATGTCGTGTTTATAAAATCACTCCTTCTATCACATTTCTGTCTAGATTTATGATGGAAGACATCTAATAGTATAAGTGTCAATATATAGTCCTATGGCATATTATGTGTTTTAAAAATAAAAAAAATTATAGTATTTTTTATTTGAAGCAAATGATATTACAAACATGGTCTAACTGTAGGGAGTGGTTTATAAATTTTAGAAACCCAATATTTTTCAAATTTGATAAAAACTCAAGTAGGCTTGTTCACATATGGACCAAAACCAACCGGTTTTGGCGCAACCCAGTTCGGTTGTTAGCCCGTTTTATTCCAAAACTGTGCCCCTCGGTTCGGCCAACGGTTTTGGAGCCCAAAGGACCGAACAGCACCAAACTAAGGGGTATTATGTAATTTTGCATACCTTTTTTTTAGTATGTGGGGGTGAGATGACGTTGTCTACCCTAATTACCTTTTTTTTTCTCCCGACTCACCTCTCCCTTCACTTCACAATCTCTCTTTCTTTGAAAATTCTAGTCGTCGTCGTCGTCTCTCTCTCTCTCTCACGCCCCTCTCTCTCTCTTACGCTGTGTCGTCATCCTCTCTTTCTCAGGCCGACCGAATACAGACCGAAACCGATTGCCGTTGATCCGACCTGTCTAGAGATTTCTCGGCGTGGTTGTCAGCCCTTATTTTTCAGCAACAAAAGGTAGAAAGGTAGCGATAAAAATCGTGCCGATAAGTTGGTTTTCACCCCTAAATTCAAGTAGTAATGTGTAAGTTTATATTTTTATTAAAAAAATGAATGATATACTGTTTTGGGTCGGTTGAACTCGTGCGGCAATCACCCAGATAGATAGAGATCCTGATACGCCGGACCAGTACGAAACATCCACTGTGACAACAATTTATATAAATTCTATAAATCTAAATAGGATTTCCCATCAAGCCATATTAGAAAAAGTCTCATATTTCTGGCGCTGATCGAAATCCTAACACTGACAGCGCAGGAAAAAAAACTTTAGTTTTAAATTTGAATCGAATAAATAGACGAAATAATGTAAGAAATATTGCAGCTAGAGAAAGGGAGATGAGGTGGGGATCATGGTTCGTGGTCGCTCGGAGACTAGTCGGCGTCCGACTTCTATTATCGCTGGTATCAACCAAGAAGAGAAGTAGATTGGCTGAGAGCAAGAGACGGGCCGAACTTTTAAAACGATGTGATTTGATATTTATTTATTTATTTATTTTGTAAAAACGAAGAAGAAAAGACAGAACAGAAAATTTCCGCTTCTCGGCAGAAAATTCCACCTCAGATACCGTCGTTACCCCAAATAGGGCATCAGTTCCGGCATCGAAATTCTGATTCCGACGGAAACTTTGCTCACTCCTAGTACGTACTAGGTAAAGTCAAAAGAGAAAATATGTGTACGTATACAACGACAAAGCCATCATGAATTGGTGTTACTATAACTACATGCAACTATTCGCATTACTTGTAACGAATAAAAATAGAGAGATAACCATTCGCATTACTGTGTGTTTGAATACATTCCAACCCCCAGGCGGAGGGAGGGAGGGGGGGGGGGGGGGGCGGGGGCGAACAGAGGGGCCATTGACCCGGTTGGCTCCCAAAAAACAATTTTTTATAAGTAAATTTTTAAATTTTTTAAGGTTTGCTCCCTTGATAGCTACTGAATTTCAGACCGCTCCCTTAAAACTAAATAGGCCACTCCAGTTCTTTTGAATTTTCTTAAGAGTTTGCCCAATTAATTGTAATGCTGGCTCGCTACTATTCCAACCGATAAAGTTTAAGTAAATTTTAGAAGGGTTTTAAGTGTGAAAATTGAAAAATTAAAGATATTTTATTTGTATATAAAAAAATGAAAAGAAAAGATTTAATTATTTTAATTAAAACAGAAATTTTTGACACTAAAACCGCACCTGAATCGTCTGAAGAATTGTCGGAAGGTTTCACGTGAAAGAAGAAGAGAAGAATGAGGTGTTGGAAGCTGTAGACTTCAAAATGGGCCTTTCTGACAGACGCAGAAAACGTGTCATTTCAACGGCAGGCGTAATTTTGGCAATTAGAAGATTGGAAGTCATCGTGTCTTGAGCCCGACACCGAACGAGCAGGTCCAGCACCGGTGTGAGCTTAGTGCTCCGCATAACATTGCGGTGCAGCAGTGACCGCCACATGGCAGCAACTCGATCCCTTCCCTCCCACTCTCCTGAAAGCCCTAACCTCTCTCATGCTCCCGCCCTCAGATCCGTCAAATCCCTTCCTCCACCATCGGGAATCAAATTCTCGAAGAAGATCAGGAGCCGCGGCATCAGGTGCGACATTACGAGCTTCGAATTCGACAAGCCCCGGAATTGGGCCGATCCGATTCGCGTGATTCAGAACTCCTCTCCATCTTCTCATTCCTCCTCTTCGGTGCAAATGGCTGCCGCTTTTGCTCGCGATTCTCCCCCGAAGAGTGCAAAGAAGGTCTTCCTGTTTTACTGCGCGGAGACCAAGGCCCTAGCTGAAAGAGTCGCCGCCGAGTCCGACGCAATTGAGCTCCGTGGCATAACCTGGAGGTAAAGTTATCAGTTTCATTTTGCTGTTATTTGAGAAGCTTATCTTGGAACGAATTCTGGTCCTGCATTCGATTTTAGCTTTCATGGGTCCTCGGGTAGGACCCACCACAACTTACTGTTCTAGTTTTTATGTCTGAAATTTTTTCTTTTCTTGTTTGGTTTCTGGCAATTTTTTATGGTTTAGAACTTTTGCCGACGGATTCCCCAACTTGTTCATACCTAATGCACAAGGCATTCGGGGACAGCGCGTAGCGTTTCTGGCGTCGTTCAGTTCCCCTGGAGTAATCTTTGAGCAGAAGTTATTCATCTCGTCCTTCACCCTCGTCCTTCCCTTCTTCCCCACGGGAGCTTCCGAGCGTATGGAGGACGAAGGAGATGTTGCAACGGCTTTTACTCTTGCTAGAATTTTGTCGAACATACCGATTTCGAGAAAGGGGGGGGGGGGGGGGGGGGGGGCTACTAGTCTAGTGACGTTCGATATCCATGCATTGCAGGTTTCTGCTTAATACCTGCAGTTATTTTTTTCAAGTTACTCAACCAGTAGGCCTCAAACTTCTGCAACTCGTGGAATTGAGTTTGTGGCTTTACCTTTGAATTCGTTCTTACGAGAGGAGGACGTGTAATTTGAGCTAGAGACGTCGACCTTAATAGGTGTAGCTATTAGTGCTTTAACTTTGTTCGTCAATGAGTAATATGATAGGGTCTTTTTTTCTTTTTTAGTTTAGCTTTTTAGCTGCTTTATTTTTCAGAATTGTCTGACCGTCTGCTTTCTTCATTCAGTTTCATCTCAGGAGAGGTTCTACTTTGGTGATAATATTCTACCATGCTTTGATAGTGGGATACCTTTGCTTAAAAATAGGCTCCAAGAACTCCCTGATTCTGACAACGTAAGATTTTTTTTTTCTTTCCTGTCTTCAAATTTGCGTCTTGTGAGACATTCACTGATAGGTTGAGCTTCATATTTGTAAAACGATGTTTTTTTGCACCTGTTCACAGGATTTTGTTTATGATGTCGCTAATATGTTTTGAGGATGAAAGAAATCCCTTTAGCATCTAAGAAGAGGGTTTATGTGAGTGACCCACACAAACAAATAAATTGGATCCCTTTATCTGGACTCTACACCCATAACAACTTCCATTGTTCCTATGCTTGAAAGATCCCCAGAATACTTATATTTGCTCTGATTGTTTCAACCCTATTACAAACATTAAGACCAGTGGCCAAGTGAGATACCTTTGATCTGACTTTGCTGATAAATAATGATTTGGATGCTTTCTTAACAGGCTAATCTTCATTCTTTCACACTAAAGAAACACAATAGAGTCCACTTTTTTTTTTCCTGGCTAGAGTTTATCTGCTTTGATAATTTTGCCCCGAGACTGAAATTCACATCCCAATTCTTGAAGTCTGAAAATAGATGCTGATGACATAAATCAGTCTGGGGAAATTTCTGATTTTATTTCTATTAATGCCAATTTTTTTTTGTCATTTTTTAGATCTCTATTGCTGGGACAATGTGAATGAATTCTCGAGGAGGAGTCTCAAGCATCTGAAGCATAAACTAGCGTTTAGCCTTTATGGCTGTCACTGTTGCTTGGTGTTTGTGTTGCTGTCAAACTTTGCTTTGTAGGACGCCTTTTATAACCATGTAAAGAATTTATGTGGTAGAATTGTTGGGAATTAGCTATAACTCAGTTGTATCTGGTAGGGTCCTCTGTGACCTCTGGTTAAGGGTTTGAGAGTTCAATCCTTTGAAATTGTACCAAAACAAGGATGTATATCATTGTGCGGCTGCCTCATTGGTTATGGGAGAGAGGGAGATCTCCAAGTGGGAAGTTCATTGCAATATTTTTGGTGATACTGATTGAAATGTAAGGTGTATGGACAGGAAATGACATTTCTCTCTGTCTTCCTTCATGCAACTAACCAAAGAAGATAATGTCCTTTAAATCTGCTTCAGTATTGTATCATACACATGGCATGACTTTCAAATGTCCTTTGGTGTTGATCTATATACTATCAGATCAACTATACCATTTCATCTTTTCACGGGGATGTTTGCATCAGTTTTACATTATTACTCTACTGCAGCTCTTAGTGCCTCTGGTTGCCTGCATCACACAATTGATTTTCAGATAGTTTGTGCAAAAGTTCGAGAAGGAGAGAAACGGATAGTTCTTATAAAGGAGGGAGATCCAGCAGGACGGCATGTTGTGATTGTTGATGACTTGGTTCAGTCTGGTGGAACTCTTATTGAATGCCAGGTATACAAATCCTATTACATGAATACTTTGGTCGTTATATTGATTCTTGTGCAATTTCCCAATCTGGATTCAAATATTTTTGTGGAAGGCAGCAGATGTGTTTTCCAGTAATCCCATCGGTTAGACCTGCAGAATAGAAGTTAATCCAACACAATACTATTACATCCATCAAGTGGTCTGTATACATCAATCAAGATTATGGGTGATGGGCACCTCCAGGACCTATGTGGCGGGTGTATGAATTGGCTACCTGTCTGTCCATTTTGGAGTTGTTCGTGTAATCTTTATCATTTCAAACTGTACTATCTATTAAAATTGAAAAAATGGTACTATCTATGAACATGATCAACTCTGGAAAATCTTCTATGCGGTGTTGGAAAATGGAAATTGGCTTTGTTCTGTCTCCTCTTTTATGCCTCTAATTTCTAGTTCCTTTGCACTGAAAGTATAAGTCCCCTTTTGGTTTTGTCATATCTATGGGTGTTCGTTCTGAAATGTGTACTGTTATCTTCTTTTAGAGAGTATTGGCTGCCCATGGAGCAAAGAAAATTAGTGCTTATGTGATACATGGGATATTCCCTAATAGGTCGGAACGCTTTCAACACGACCATGGAGGTATTGCGTGCTCTGCTGGGTTGCCTTTTTAACTACTTTATATTTATTTGTTTTGCTTTTCTTTTCTTGGCCAATAGCGTCTATTTCAGAAAGTAATGGACAGTTTATTTTGTTTCCATCCTTGTCTTACTGAAGTTGAAGATATCATGTTTCTTTTGAAATAGATATGATAGGAACCATTGGCTACAGAAGATAATTGTATAACTCGCTTCCTCTGTTGTTTCCGTGTTTGTTACAGGGAATCCTGAGAATGGGCTGACCTACTTCTGGATAACAGACTCATGTCCAAAGACGGTAGCGGCTGTGAAGAGCAGACCACCTTTTGAAGTTCTTAGCCTTGCTGGTTCCATAGCTGCTACACTTCAGATATAGGAGAGGCTTAGAGCATCAAGCCACCAGTCTTCTACCCTTCAAACTATATTCAGTGACTTTGGGTTCAACATCCATGGAGAAGTTATGATAGCTATGAGGCGGCAGTTTATAAGGTCTGTAGTTGGACAAATTTTGTTTCAATAGAGAATGGGTTTTGTGAGGTTTACTTGTATGGAAGATCTGCGTAAGTTCTTTTTTATAAACTCCATCAAACGAAAAGGAGGGTACTTTGCAGAGGAAATAAACACACACACAAACAACAAAAACCCCAACTAGAGTAGAGCTCTCATGTCGGCAAGGCATATGGGCACAAGGCCTACGACTGTACAAATGGACCAAGGTCCTCAGAGGTAAAAAAGGCTAAGGCTCGAATAGGAACTCAAAGCCACGTGAGTCGGCGTTTCGATTCTCCAGGGGGACTGGGGGAGGAGCAAACCTACACCTCGAACCATTACGCAAATACAGATTTGGAGAAGCCCCTAAATGGGAATCACAAATACTTCGGTAAATAGTTGATATGCGACTACTAGATTTATCGCAAGATCAAGATCTTTCAGAAATTTGCAGAGATCCTAATCTGTGCACTCATAGGTGTGCGTGCGGCCTTGGTACTAATAACGAGGTGGCCAGATACTTCGGGCAGCGAAGATCTGGAGTTGCTGGCGTAGGTCCCAGGAGGTGGGGGCAGGCGTTGGAAGAGGGAGGTTTCTAGTCAAGGAGCATAGCTTCTAATCGAGTATGTTTTTTTTTTCTACGTTCTGATCTTTTTTTTTTCTTTCTACACAACTCCAATCATTGTCATGTCATTCTTTTAGCACCAGCGAACTTGACTACATCGGTAGTACAAATGTCCGAATGTTTCAAACAAATCCCACAACCCCCTTTTTTCACGAAAAAAACACGACTTTCGCCCAAAAGAAGAAACAAAAGCGGACACCTTTCAAAATATTGTCCTTTTCCCCTTCTTTCTGTTTTATAACTTCTCTCTCGCGCTGATACTCGTTAGTCGTTAAGAGCTGAGACTCCAGACTTGGTCGCCACCTGGCTGTATTAATTTTAGAGCAATTTGTTCCGGTTGACCTAACCAGCAACGACTGAGCTAGCATACCCGCCATTCTCACCCATTTCTGTCAGATTCACTCGGCGGTACTCTCCGGCGCAAACGAAGGAATCAGCGAGAGAGCGGAAGACCACCATGAAAGCTCTCCTCAATCCAGAGCACTCTCTCTCATCGATCTCTCCAATCCAAGCCAACAGACCTCGCAATTTCCTGCGTTCGCAAACCTCTCTTCCATTTTTCTCTAAGTATGGCGATGGGAGGATTGCGAGAAAACCTTGTTCGACCTTGAAGGCCGCACTGGACGCATCTATCATCGACCAGTTAGGGCTTCCGGAATCCGATATTCGGAACCCAGCGGTTTCATTCTCGTATCGTAGTTCGAAGTTCCCGAAGCCGAATCAGACGTTGCTTGATGCCCAAGCTAGGGTTTGCACCGGGCCCACGCAGACCAGGCCTCTCGGTGAGGACCAGGCGTATAAGGTCTTGGACACCATCTTAAGATCAGGTGAAACTTTGTTGAGTTACGTTTTAATCTATGCATGCAATTTGGTATTACAAATTCATTGCTTAGAAAAGACTTTGTTTTCGAAAGTCTGATAGTGTTTCCTGTTTCTCTTTGCTAGTATTGCTTGGACTCAATTATTCTCTTACCCGTAAAATTAACACTACAACTCAGCATCTTGGACTTACCGTCTTGAAGTTCATTTCAAAAGCAAAATATCCCTCTATCTGGCTTAGAGATCTCGGGCATATCGATCCATGTGTCTGAGATCTCTATGCCGTCGATCTTAAATTCTGTGCATAGTCATGTTGTTACCTGGCTTTTTATCAGACCTAAAGGTGGTTTTGCTTTGTTTTGTGCATAAGGTTAGCTAAAGGAGAACTCAAAGGTGAAGATGATGTTTCCAAAGCCCAGCTTGGGGCTTTTTTTGCAGCAATGACGATCCGCGCAAATGCCTTTCCAGAAGCAACCCAATGGAGTGAAGGGGAAAGGCGGGCAATCGACATGTTCTGGCCACTTCTGGTTCGAGCTCTGCCACAAGATGTCATCTTCATTGCCGATCCTGAAGGCTCTATTATGGGTTTAGGGAGCTCTATTGGGCCTAACTATGTCGGCACTAGTTCTAATGAAATGAGATTGGTTGGTGCGCTGAGGGAAGTCTTGGCTGGAGGTCATCTTGGATATGAGGAAGTTCAAGGTGTTTTAAGAGATGTTCTTCCACTGAAAGTAGACAATGTGGAATCATCAGGAGTAAGTGAGTCATTGCTTTCGGCCTTTTTAATAGGTCAACGTATGAACAGGGAAACAGATCGTGAATTAAAGGCATACTGCCTTGCATTTGATGACGAACTCGGTATATGTTTTATTTTCTTTACTCAGTTTATGCTGGCCTAGTGAAGAATTTGGCATTCTGATGCAAAGTATATGATTTCGTCTGATTAGTTTATCCTTGTAATTATCATCAGGTCCTCCTCCTGTGGCTGATGTTAGATCATTGACTCATTATGGTGAACCTTATGATGGTAACACACGCTACTTCAGGAGCACACTGTTTGTTGCTGCTGTTAGAGCCTGTTATGGCGAATCTTGCTTGCTTCATGGCGTTGAATGGATGCCACCAAAGGTCAGTCCTCAGCTTATGTGGATGTTATTCTCCTCATTCTGTTAAGTGTTTTCAGAGTAGTGTTGATGTTGCCAGAGATGTATTTCAGTTTTTAGAGGAAAATTCCATTTGAAAGTAAATCAGACAAGTAAAATTATTCATGATTTTACTGCTTTACCTTTTCTATCCCTGCAATAAAAAATGCCGTCTTCCAAACAAATTTTCTTTGGACTTATAAATTGAATTCTTGGCCAACCACGGCAGCCAAATTCATTATCTTCATGTTGTATTTTGTTTTTAACTTTTGATACTTCCGCCATGTATCACTTTAATGCTTGTCTTTGTTCAGGGGGGCATAACAGAAGAACAAATGCTGAAGTTTATGGGAGCGAATACAAGCTTATCCCCATTGCAGGCAAAAGATATTCTTGAGGTCTCTGTGGTCCACCAATACTGTTTTGCATGCCATCACTGCATTTTTTTGTCATTTCATCTTTTAATTTCCTTATTTTTGGGTTTGAACTTCCAACAATGTTATTTCAGGATGAGGAGATTGGTTTTGCTTACCTGAGCCAACGTGAAGCTTGCCCTTCTTTGTATGAAAGTCTAACCAAATACTTCTGTTTCAAGCCTTTCTCTTTGCTGTTTTTTGTGTTGCAAAACATATCCTTCACATGCTTCTTTCTCTGCAAAGAGAAAAGGAGAACTCTAAATTTAGCATGAAATGTCGAGTTAAGAACTGGGATGGGTTGGGTTTCCCATGTCTAAACTTCAGAGATATCATTGGAATACCATCTTAGTTTCAAAATGTTCCCGACTTTTCAGTCACACTGGCTTAAGGAGTTGAGATTATTGGTTCTAGATTTTAATGATCCATCTTTGTGGATGATTCACTTAATAGCAGTGATAGACAGTTCGAGATGCTTCTCCTCTGGAAAGCACATTACCAGACAAGTCAATCCTAAATAACACTTGCTTGTATCATCTTCTATGATTGATCAACAAAAACTCTTTTTCCTCATCTTAAGGGAGTACCTTCTTTCAAATAGTTTTCCCCCCCTTACCCTTGAATTCGTCTCTGAGAAATTACACTCAGTTGAAGATGAGAATGAGAGACCACCTTTTTTCCCTCGATTTTAACCTTCAAATGTGATTATGGTTGCAATCACTCAGTGCTCTTGTAGTTAAGTTGTGGCTTTTGTCTTATATTGTTGATTGGTGTGAGAGGAGATTTCTTTTTATCAGGTATCACAGAAAAATTAAATATGCATATAAAGTTAAATATCCCTCATCTTTTGGCGTACTCGGTGTACTCAAGGTTTAACCAGTCATATGTATGGACTCTAAACAGACTGAAGTTAGATGATAACATTTTATGATTGCTGCAGATGTCCATACGTACTAAAAAAACGCTATTGTTGTAGATATTCATTGACTAGTTTGAGGGAGCACATAAACAAACGCCCCCCTGTGGCCACAACTGAAAAGGTTCAGCAATTTGTGAGGGTGAGCCATGGCACTGTTCAATTCTAGTGGTGTTGGGTTTTACTGGTGGTCATTTCTTCTTGATGAATGCTCTGCTGAGTGAACATACTTCAATGAAATTTTACATATAAATCTAGATTGCTGTTCATCACAATGTACAGAAAGTTAAAATGTTCTTTGTTTTGAAGTATTCTGATATTTCCTTAAGCAATCTATGTAGCTATCGTGTTGCGAAACATTCATTCTATGCCTGTGTTTTTCAAACTTCTATTGAGAATGAAATTTTGGCAGCCATCGGATATAAGTCTTGAGAGATTGGCTGTTCAAAATGTAAAAGATGTGTCGTTTTCTTGACAGGCTCGAGGGAAGGAAGCAATGGTTGCTGGATTTTATCATGATGGCTATGAGGAGCCACTCTTGATGCTTATGAAGAGAAGAGGTGTTCATTCAGGCTTGGTGGTGAAGGTGAAAACTTTACATTTTCAAATGCTATAGCATCTGAGGATTTTTGAAATGTTGACTTTTAACATCTTTGCTTGTTGAAAGAGAATCTTCTAATTAAGAGAAAGCGGTGTAATTGATCTTCTTTATGTCGAGATTTTCTAGTATGCTGTAATCAAAAGTTTTATGAGTCCAAATTAACAACTTGATATAGTCTGATTTTGCTGTTGGTGCAGGGTGAGGAAGGGGCCCTTTCAATGACAACAAGATTACGGTCAGCACAAAATTTGAAAGGATTTCCTGTGAACTACTGTTCGGGTTTCCGTTCAATGAGCATGGCTTCTGCTTGTGAAGTTGATGGTTTGTACCTTTTTGTTCTGTGATCTTTGTTATTCTCCTTTTTTATTCACTTCAATGTTTTTATGATTGAGTTTCCAGTATAAATGTGATATCATTGATACTGAAACGTGGAAGTTTGATGTGGCAGGGGTTTCACGTCAGAGTTTCAACCTGGAGGTTAATGCCAAGGACTATGGTTTTGAGCCTACTGATACACCAAGAACTGATAGATCGGTAGTTTCCTAATTCTTTTGTGTTTTTTTTTTCTCTTCTAGCACGGCTTTGCTTTTGATGAATATAAGTTTGCAGGTTCATTCCAAATGATAGATACTGCTTTTCTTCTTTCTTTGGCCAATATTTGTTTTGACCGAGGCATATTTTATGTCAAGCAATTTAAATTCTGCAATCTCAGGTCTCGAAGAATATCGAGCTGGGTTTAGCAGCTCTTCATGGTGAAAAGGGACCTTCATATGATAGGATTGTTTTAAATGCTGGAATTGTGGATCACTTGCTGGGATGTGATGGTGCAGAGGACATATCTGTGGCGGTGGATAGAGCCAGAGAGGCCATTGACAGTGGCAAGGCATTAAAAAAGCTATTAAATTACATAAAGATCTCTCAGAAAATGAGGTAAAGTACGCACAAATGGTGCTTGCTTCCTGCAAGATCTATTTTTGGTATATTAGCATCATAATTTTCTCTCTTTTTAGATATCAGAGGAACTGGGGTAGAATATGAAAGGGGACTTACAGGCTTTTGTTGCTTTCCCCCCCCCCCCCCCCCCTACCCACTTATGTTTTAAAATAGCTTAGCAGCTAGCCTCATTGTTTCATCTTCTTCCCATCAGTTACCAAATGTTATGGATTGTTGTAGCATAAATGGCCCCTACACATTCAAAAATCTGTGTCAGTAAGAGTTTTTTTGTTCCTCTTTAAATTTATTATCCTGTTGCAGTTGGTAAGTATAATGCCTGTTTACATGTGTCTTCCTTGTTGATCGGTGCTAGCGAAGAACTGCTTATGTTTTGGTAGCTTTGAAAGGGTTCGAAACTTCCACATCTGTTCTCTTACTTTTCGCGATTGAGTTCCTAATGAGTGGTTTCTTATTATTTAATTACTTTGATAGGCAATTTAATTCCGTTGTGTGTTCTTAGTCACTGCAGGCAGTTTTTGGATTTGATTTTGAAGGCATCTGATTGCAAATATCAACGATAACGACTTCCTAAATCATATATAGGCCAATGACTAATTCTTGAAGGAGTGGCTTTTGTACTTGGGTTTTCCAGATAATGATTTAAAGAGTAGGTTTATGAACGACTAGGGTATTGCCAAACTCCTAAAAAGCAACTTTGTTTAAGGATTAGAGAGAGAAAATACTTTGAAATGACTCGTAAGTTGTGATGAATGACTGAGCATCTTTAAAAAAAAAAGACTGGGCATCCTTTAGTAACACGTGGCTCTCGAAATCTTTTCCCCTTCTTCCAAATAATTCAATAAAAAAAAGAAAAAAAAATATATTTTTTTCACCCATAAATTATTACTTATTTTTCACTTTACACTCTAAATTACTAGTTTGAGATATTATACCTATAAATTGCTGATCTCTAACATGTCTATTTTTTAAACTAGAATTGAATTTTTTTAGTATGAAATGTCAATTATGCCATTTTAAAAGTCAAATATATATTTAAGGGCATAATTGTAATTTTTTAAAAGGTCAATTTTCATTCCATTTGAAGTAAAAAAAGACGAGTTTGCAATGTGTTAGAGATTGATAATTTATAGCTGTAATGTCTCAAACGTGAAAGTTTATAGTGTAAATTTGTAAATTATAAAAAAAAGTGTAATTTTTTTTCCAAAAAAGAAACTGTACCTCGGGAGTAAGGAGAATGATCAAAGTGCTTTATAAGGCTCCAGCACTTCTTTAAGAAGTAGATGTGTATAGTCTTACTTTTTTGGCCTTTTAATGTGTGAATCTCTTTTCCCTTCTCCAAATTAATCAAGAAAAATGATATATAACAAAAATGAAGAAAGTCCAATAGCTTGAAGAACTCGTTCTATCTTAGGTGATCAAATGAGAACATAATTCTTGTTTTCTGCCAGAATGACACTTACGAACAATGCCACTGGCCTCAGTGAACGTACAAACAAAGACTAACTGGTTTAGACGAGCTTAAGGAATTCTTAAAATTTTCAACTCCATATCTTTTGGAAGAGCTCCTCTGGTCGCTTTCATCGGACTTTGGAGAAAATCGGTCGTGTGTCCGGGATAGGGGTACATCAGTAAATACAACCGGATTAAGGTATTAGCCTGTTGAAGTGGAGTGGTTGGCCCCTCCGAAGTTATATATATATTTCAAAAAGAACAAATTGTCATCCGTTTATTCCTACTATTCAAACTTCAAGAACAAGCGGGAAAAAATGGCGGGACCTCTGGCAGTTGTGCGGAGCAAACACGTACAGGACTCGGTGGCCGCTGTTAGCGACCAGTGGGAGGTCCAGTTCGCTCGCTTCTTCGGCTACCCTCCTCTCTCCTATACTTGTCCCGATCTCTCTCCTCTCCCTCCCAGCTTCCGAAAACGTCGTCCTCAGGGCACGTGGGTCACTTCCACTTCCTCCGCCTTCCTGCGACTCGTTAATGACACCTCCAACTCCGACGTCATTCTCACCGTCTGTCTCAGAGAGATGATCCTTGTGAGTCTTCCATTCTCTCTAGTGTTCTAGAAGTTTCTTCTAGTTCTTCTGCTTCTCATGCTTATTGGTCGTCGACTCTGTTTGGTTGCTGACCAAATCTAGAAAATAAGCAATGAGTTTAATCTAATGTCTCTATATTTTCATTGCAAACTACGAATTAAGAATTAATTATTAACTAGCTCATCCAAGGTCATTGAATCCAGATTTGATCTCGTAAGCTTTTGCTCCATCCAGGATCTCATCTTCGATTTCGATAGGTTTATAGGTTTACGCTTCAGGATTTCCTTTTGTCGGTATTCTGCTTGTGTTTTCAACCTTTTTAGATCGATTGATTTAAGAGTTACACGAATCTGTGCACCGGTTCTTTTCGTTCAAAGAACCGTTTTCACACTTTCTTTCTGTTCTCGAGTTTTTTGAGGCACTGCGTATGAGTTGTACTTTATATATAGCTGGACTGGATCTTGCAGTTAAAGAATATCTCTGAAAAAAAAATTGTATGATTTAAAGGTGGCTATAATTGAACTCTCTAAGCGTGTGAGTTTTATTAATTGGCAATGAACATTTATCTCTCTATAAAATCGTTCTTTCTTATATTGGCAATTCAATGCTTGAAGATGAAATGGTCGACTATGATACTGTTGATGAATTCCTTTGCAATTTAATTGGTGAGAATCGAGGTGCCTAGTCTGCTACTCTCATCAAATACTCTTCAGTTCAGTCTCAAAGAATAGCATCCTGTGTTTCACTAGTGCGTTCTTATTGTAAATTTCTACTTTAAGAAAAATGTTCTTGTGACCTCGTCCAGTGTTTTAGAGCATATGCTGATTATCTGTAAACGAATGTACCACAACGTTTTGTCGATGGCTCCCATGTCATCAGGTCACCAACTTCCTTGACCTTCCGGCACTGGGCAGGCGTCAGCCCCCATACATGGTCTTACGACTTTGTAGAGACTTGTGTTTTTGGTAAATAGTCGCCCGGGCCTGGGTCACTGCAACCCCCTTTGTGAGGAGGCACCCCTTCTCCCAAAATCCATTTATTTAGAAATCAATATATTAGGAAATTACAAAAAAAATAAAAGATAATTAGTCTATCTATATAGAAGAGGAGATCATATGAAAAATTTAACCGATTCCTTCCTTTCCTTGGGTTACTGGTCATCCGCCGAGGATTATTTCCAACTGGCAAAACAGAAGTTCTTTTGGATTGCATTTTTCTTTTCTTTTTGGTAAGGATGGTTACGTAGTTAAAATATGTTGCAGGAAGAGCACCACGTATCCAAGTTGCATTTCTCCTGGCCTCAGGTGTCCTGCGTATCTGGATTTCCTATCAGGGGTATCAGATCAGTTTTTGTGAGGTACAGGGATCATGTAGGTGAGGCAAGTAGCTTACTCTTTACACCTCAGTTTCGTGCATTAGATTCTGTGAATTTGTTGTCTTTGCTATCACATTCTTCGAAAAATATATTTATTGCTTAAGAAAGCTGGACTATCCAATAAGCTAGCTATGCAACCATCAACACCGCCCTCCCTTCCCCCAAAACAACTTAAGTAAGGCCATCGATAGTGGAAACCCCTCGTATCCATGCTTTAGCGTATGAACCAGGACCCCGCCCCCCCTTTTTTCCCCCAATACGCACTAGGACTTCAGAGAATCAGCTCCAACCCCCAACACTTGATTTCTCTGTGAAGAGGACAATATCCCTGAATAAGAACATTTTCGGCTGACATAACTCCGTGGCTTGTTGTGCACATACGCCAGCTCTTACTGTGAACGTGTATCCTTCTTTTTACTGTGGATTTACCATCTACATTCAATTGGTTTTGCTGATATATTTAGTCTTCCACAGCACATCAAATTTTAGGGTTTTCTTCTTTACTTCAAGGCCATTAAATTATTTCACCTCTTTGCAGATCCAGAAGTTTGCTTTGCGATTTTCAACAATTTATGAGACAGAGATATTCATAAATGCTTTGAAGGTGAAATCATTACTGATTGAATTGGTCACAATAGGGACTTCTGATACAGATACTACATCATGAATCTTGACAGCCACATTGTAGTTTAACTGTACTCTTTACTCATGTATGCAGTGATGCTTATGTCATGTTCTTTTTTCAGGAGATCTTAAAGGATGTGACAGATATTGCACCTTTAAAAAGTGACTTTGGATCTGAAATTTTATCACAATCTGAGTTCATGTCTTCTAATCAATACCCAAATAGGTGAATGAAGGATCTAATGTTGATAGATTATTTCATTGCTTTTCTTTTCAGTCTATATACGTGCTATTTTATTGTAAATAAAGAATTCCGATCAAGATTTACTCTCAATGCAGAGCCTCTGAAGAATCAAGTCTTATGATTCCTGCTGAAACTTACACTCCTCAAATGTCACCAAGCTTGAACAATGACATTGACAAACACCCGTCTAACCATGAAAAGCAAACTGCATTTAGTCAAGACGCTGAAGGAATTGTTGCAGCATTACCCCCCAGCTTCACATCATTACTGACCAACTGTTGTTCTGAGGTCAACCGAGGTAAATAGGTTTCTCCGGCTGATACCTGGCGAAACTCTTCTGACTTCATATAATGACAGGGTTTCCTTGATTGAAATACGTAGGTGCAATCCAATCAACTGTTTGCAAGGAAGTTGATTTCAAATCCCAAATTGTGGTATGCTTTAGAAAATTTTGGGTCTTCCATAATTAACGCATTTGAAAACGGGGAAAAGCGTGATGCCTATTATTATGGTTTGGAAATTGGACACACTTTTTGCTCTCCTACCAAGTGAGATCGATGCTCTCTTGTACGGCTGATTTACTGATGCAAGTTATTTATTTGTTGCAGCGATACATGGAAGATTCTTCCTTCCAAGGTAAGTTTGTTTTTTGACCTTACTACAACTACTATGCCCAGGGGAGCCTGATCTGGTACCCAGGCACGATTGTTGGCCTCTCAAGCTAGCTATTTGTAGAATGAGCATGCTCTGTCATGTTACACGGACTGGAGCCTGCTTATTGCTCTATATAGCTTTCTTCAACATTGTTTTTAGTCCATATATGCATGCCACTCAGAAAGAAACCCAGAAGATTTTAATACCTGATTACTAACTAAGCACTAGTGCTTTTAGCATGATTTGTTTCATCAATCCTGTTATTCAGGATCTATTTTATTAAGGTGTCTTTCTGCTATTCCAGATATGTTGATTAGAGTGGAGAAAGTACTTGGTGAAATGGGAGGTGATTATTTACTATAGTTGTATTCAGTTTCGCCTATGATGTCAGACGAATAGTGTGCCTTTCTTCTAACTCTCCAGCCATGGCATGGAGTTTGCCACAGACAGACTGATTCATTGTGATCTGACAATAGTCCACAATCCTTTCTTTCGCATGATATCTTTCGAATTTATCTGTAGTGTAGATGATCAACTTGCTTGAAAGTTGTGGTACAAAGCCAATTGGCATCTAAGCATAGTTTTCCCTGTGAATGTATGCACTGTTTCTTTGACTGCAAATCTATTCCATGCCAATTCTTTTCTGTCCTAGACAAACTGTAAATCTATTCCTTGTATTTTTTCTGTGTTCCATATCGAATCGAAATCAATCCACGATTCATCCACTAAAAAGAACAATAATATCTGAGAAAAAACAAAAGAACAAAACCATTAAATCCACTGTAGACCCTGTCCGTGCCGGAACCTACATTGGAGATTCAAAATTGTAAAACATTTTGGGAGAGCGAGGAGTGTTTTATCTCCTGGATCCTACGAAGACAAAGCGGATTGGCCCCACCTTTTAGCTAAATGGGCAACCCAAAAAAGTATGTTGGGGTATCTTGAAGTCTTTTTTTCTACGATGGGGTATCTTGAAGTCAATTGTATTGTCTTAGTGAAAAATGGATTAATAGAACATTAGTCACAGAGAAAAAGAAACTCAAAAAAATCAGTTAACCGCCCGACAGGTTGTCCTTATCTCCCCCTTCCTTCCAGTGAGCACATCCACCGTCCCTAGCCGAATCATGGCTTTAGGGAACTCCTTAGACCATGCTTGCAGATCAAAAGCCAATCTAGTCACAATCGTACTGGTCCTGGGATCATAGGCCATTTCCTGATCTGATTGAAGCAGTGCCTTTCCATGCAACAGATGTACATAGAATATATTGTCCAATCTGTTTGGTGATAGATGATCGAAGGCCACGGCTTGATTACCTTCAACTTGTGCAAGCAGTGACTCTCGGGGTGGGCAAACAAATGATAGATAAGTAGCATGGCGTATGTTCAGGTTGGGGTCTTGGCTATGAGTTGAGTTGAAATTATATACTCTGTAATCGAAGGAGCTGCAGTGGGAAACGCCAATTGAGTGTGCACCGAGTAGGACTACCATTTCCTCAATGCTGAATCCTTTCTTGGCAAAGATTTCGGCAATAGCATCGATGGGTAACGTTGGACCAGGGATGTTACCGATTACATCAACTGCACGGGAAGAGCGACCATCACGGCGGCCGGCGGGGACGGGATAGTGGGATAGACCGGATCTTACTACAGCTTCCCGGCTAGCAAATGCTAGTATATCAGCACAAGATACAATTCCAGGGCATTCCTGCTCAAACTCTGACTTGATCTCGTCAATTACTTCGAGGCCCCGGAGGGTGAAACCGTTAGCCGGTGATTCTTTCTCGACAGGTTCACCTGATGGTGTTGAGTCCAACAGAATTGAGGCATCGCAGCCCTGCATGTTCATACGTTATCATAACAACGATCATCGAAGAGTACTTAATAAAAAAACCAACAAACCATGAACGTCATGGATGCTGCATGCCTTTCTTTCCGTGATTCACAAAACAGGAAACGACAGAGAACGCCGGATAAACTCACATTGACAAAGCAATCGTGGAAAAAGAGGCGGATGAGGCCAGCAGCAGTGCCTCGATTTGTCCAGAAAGCCCTGGAAACAGCATCAGCCACAATTTGCTCGGCTAGGGGGCAAGTTTTGTCGTAAAAGCCAACGTATAAGTACTGGTTTCCGCTGCCACGCTTAGTTGCCTCCGATGGAAGGAGGGCAGAGCAGAAGACGAAGATTATCAAGATAGCTGCATGGCCTCCTTCGATCTTCATGGCTGATGTGTTCTCAGCAAAGGCCACAGTCGAAACTTGAGATGGAGCTCTTGTAAGTATACGTGGGACAAAATCGCGTCGTACAGAGTTTCTGACAGGTATTTCGCCGGATTTCGGACAGGAATATGGTTAGATACTTGCGTGTCAGTATATAGACATCCTATATTGATTTCGCACTTAACTTTTCGTTGTTGCCCAGCCCGCAACAGAGGGATGAAAGGGCCAGCCGATCCAAGCTGGAGAGATTGGGACTTCGGTAGATTCTTGTTACCGACAAGAAAGAGTGGAGGTTCTTGAATTTGTTATAACCGGCAGTTGCATTGTGGAGATTATGTTTTGTGATTTGAAGTGGCGATTGCCATTTACGGTCAGAAGAAAGAGTACTGTGAGGTCCTCCATTGCACGCTTAAGGTTTGAATTTTTCCTGCACCAGAAAAAAAGACAAGATCGTGACCGTTAATTTGCCTCTCGTTTTGCGTTGTTGCTCTTCACGAGTCTGGCGGCGAATTCTAAAACTTCAATGGAGCACAGCCCAGTACGACACAGATAAATCTCAACCGTAATATTTGAAGGGAAATTTGAAGGGAAATTTGCTTTTTAGTCACTGAGTTTTACCCTTTTTTTTATTTTTAGTTCTTTAGTCTTTCTATTATTCTCCGTCACCCTTAACGGAATAATTTTACACGTCAACTTTCATTTAACACGTAATCTTTTATTTCCACATCAGCCTCCATGATTTCTAAAAAGAATAGTTTGCGGCTTTGCGCAAAAAGCATGGCGCTTCCACCATTTTCATTGTGCTTCCACATCTGCTTGAACTTACCCTTTTATCCCCTTCTCTCGACCTCCTCCAACTCGGAACCATTCCTTAAGCATTCTCATAACTCTTCAGAATTTCGTGTTCTAATCAGGTTGACAACCAGCAACCTCAGAAACTGGAACTAAGAAAGAAATTAAGAAGTAAAGTAAATGGTGAAGTTGCTGTAATGGCCTCTAGACAAGAACCAAAGAATCCATGCAAGGACAACAGGAGGAAAGCAAATAATGCAGAATCATTTGCAGAAACCATCTCAACATCATCTACATCAGCTATGGAAGTTGGTAGGCCTGAAACTATCTTACTTTTCAGAATGTTTTAGCATTTCGTTAGGTGGTACGTTTACTTTTACTTGCTTTGTCAGAGAAAGCTCCTGAGGTGGTGAAACCCAAAAGCAGAGCAGGCTGAAGTGACCACGACGAAGAGAAAAACAGGGTCTACCTTCGCCAAATATTGGCTGTCGCGCGCATCCTTGCGCGCAGGCTAATATTTTTAGTACTGTGATAAGGTTTACTCCATCATTGTTAAACCTTGTTACCTGAGAGTCTTCTCAAGTCATAAGTATAGCCTTTCCATCCAAACGAATTTGTACTGAATGTTTCTTGTTTTGATTAAGAAACAAAAGAAATACGGTTTCCTAAAATAGTTAATGGGGTTGATTCAACTCATAAAAGACTCGATTCTGAAGTGTGTAGGGATAGAAGTAGCTTTTACAGAGATTAGAGTGCATATAACAGTCACAGTGTCACCGAATTAGTTACTAGTTAAAAGAGAACGCCTAAGAGGGAAGTTAAATGCTTTAGTAACACGACTTATAACATATGTTAGTTTGTTAAATTTAACCAGGAAGACTGACTCTGCTCTTGTCAATTGCAGGGGTATGGTAAAAATCTTTGGTTGATGCACGGGATGTTTAGATCCAATGGGGGTTGTGGTTATGTGAGAAAGCCCGATCTTCTAATGAAAGCAGGACCAGATAATGAGGTATTTGTCTTCTATCTCCGGACTCATCTCATTGTCCCTGACAGGTCAAAGTGTATATTGGAGATGGATGGCACTCAGATTTTGAAGAAACGGACTTTGATATGTTTTCACCCCCAGATTTTTACACCAGGGTGAGTTTCCATGCATTAGCTGCATGATAAATGATTACCTCATATTTTATTGCCTCAGTCTACTCTTAGGAATGTAAACATGTTTCGACGTTCACAAACATTATGCCAGCAGAGTCTGAACTTTAACTCTTGCAGTTACCAGCCAAACATGCTCATTGCATAGTAGTGTCTGAGCTTTGAGGATTTGATGTTTCTAAATTCTTCTTCCAAACATGCTCAATTTTTATGGCAGGTTGGCATAGCAGGAGTGCCAGCTGACATTACCGGGATTTAGCATCTGAATGTTGATCCATCAACAAATAGGTCAGACAGTAGGCCAATTATTCTCGTTCGTTAAAAAGCATGCTTCCTTGATCCTGTAGTTCTAGCAATATAAGTTATTCAAATGGGATGCAAATGGTGACCAAAGATATTCTTGTTTCATTAATGCAGATGAAATGGAGGCATATATGAAACTCAAGAAACTCTTACGAACACCTACCGAGATCATGGAGGTTTTCAAGGCGCTGATTTTCCCCAATAATATGTGCAACCACTCATGGATGGTGCTACTAACAAATTAGTAAGCTTGCTCTGTTTCCTATAAGAAAGTAAACAAAAAACAGAGGAAGAAAAAAAGAAAGAAAGACAAGTCAGCAGGACGTAGCAGAAATTTTCGGCCATAAAAGAACATGCAGAAATGCGCTGGCGAAGGGTGTCTTCGTGGGTAACATGCAGAAATGCGCCTTCATGCATTTATAGGTGGTTTTGAAAACTGCTTTTATTTCTCTGTGTTGCGAAGGGTGTCTTCGTGGGGAACATGCAGAAATTTTCGGGCATAAAAGAACAACACGAACTACAGCGGGTATCTCTGAGGATGCTAGAAAGGACAAAGGTGAGATTTGCAGGTATTACATAGATTTTGGTGGATTCTATACACGAGAAGTGGAAGTCCAATGAAGTGGGGGAGTTGAAATTTGAAGGGCCTCTTGCGGTTGACATGAGAACGACGAGGCTGAGGCTTTAAGTTTTACGTAGAGTTTCAATTAAATAGACTACAGGTCGTTTAAGAAATCACGTTAGGCTGACGTGGAAATGAAGGGTGACGTGTTAGATGGAAGCTGACGTGTAAAATTATTCCGTTAATTAGGGTAACGGAAGGACTAAAATTTAAACGGAGTGAAAATTAAAGGACTAACAATTTGACTCATTAAGTTTAAGGACTAAAAATGAAAATAGAGTAAAATTCAGTAACTAAAAAGCAAATTTCCATATTTTGAAATAGAATTTATTCGTTCTATGTGGTCGTGGATAGCCTTAAGCCATTTCTGGAAGTTCAAAGTCGCTTTCTCTACGTGAAGAAATTAAAAAAAGAAAGTCCCTTGCGCAACCCACAGAGGAACTGATTTGGTGACAAAGCAGCAAACTCTCTCAGAAAATTCCTAAACGTAAATTCATAAACGTTTAAGGTAGGACAATTCTATCGAAGTGAGCGTGAGCCTACCTAACCTACAGGATACAAATTTGAGGAAGCTTATAATGCGGCGGCTACAGTCTACTTTGTTTTTTTGTTTTTTTTGTTTAAGTAACTGGTTAGCGTATCCAAAGAGCTACAGTCTACTTAAATCACCCATTATATATTTAAGACTCAAGATCATCAAACTCGTCAATGTACGCCTTAGCCACGTAGTCCCTGGTTCGCAATAACCCGTAAGACAAACATTGTGAGAAGGGAAAAGCTAGGGGGCTGTCCGGACTCCGTTCACAACTCGCTTCAAAATTTCAAATTCCTATGTATATGTTTGGTTGAGATCACAGTTTTTTTTTTAATTAATATAGATTCTCTTAGTATTGGTGAAAAATGTATTAAAAATTATTGAGATTTGTAAAAAATTATTAAGATCAGTGAAAATGTATTAAAATTGATGAAAAAATTATTGAAATTGAAGAAAATATATTGGAATTGATAAAAAAGTGAGTGAGAATTTTTTGAAAACATTTTGAGATCTAAAACAAACATATCTTAGCGGCTTTTGGTAGATTTTACAATTTTACCTAATAAAATATCTATCAAAAAAATCTTTTATCTTATCTAAACATCAATTTTCACTATAATAATTATAAAAAATTCATTATCTCTCCTCACTTTTTCACTATTTTTATATTTCAAAATTTTAATATTCTCAAAATTTTAGCATATAGGTAAAATTCATTTAAATCATCTATTTTTCATCTGCTTAAAACCAAAAAATTGAGAAATTTCTCTTTACTTTCAGCTTGTCTTGAGAACTTGACGAGGCTCTCAAAACATTCTATTAGATCTCACATTAATTAAGAGAATATAAGTGGAAGAATTAATAAAGAGATTTAGATAATTCTAATTAAAAGACATGTATTTGGTCTAGAATCCAAGTGCTCATCAATTGGCTCATGCAATTTTTTTTTGACCATGTGATAACTTGCATGAATCCATTTCTTCATTCCTATAGATCCAATACGTGTCGAGTAGACCCAGACGGAGGCATTTCTTTTGGTCAAGTGCTAAGTCCTCGTTACATTCCTACCACTTGCGCAGGGGTCGTGCTAATCTGTAATCTTTTTTTCTTGTATGTCTCTCTCTCTAGCTGCCTCTTCCCTTCCTTTTTCTACTCCCATCTCCATCGTTCAAATTTGCCTGGCGGGAGGAACTCTCTTCTCTCCTGACCGTGTATTTGATGGCTGAGATCTCTACAGTTTTAGCTTTCCTTCTCCCCCCCATTATTGGGCTTTTGATCTAGAGATTTTTGCATCCAGATCTGGGATCTTTTGGTGGTCAACGGACGACATGCACAACACAACACGACACGACGCGACACGACACGACACGACCTGACGTAGCGACCTCCTTACGTCCCTTTCTCAGTCATCCGATGTTGGCCAACTTTTTCTCCTCGTTGCCATCCTCCCTCTTTTTGCAAGGAGTTTCTTAATGCTCCCTTCTTTCATGCGCATCCATGGTTGTTCTTTGGGTTAAAAGAGAAGAAAGTATCATTCAGCTCGTGATACCTTTAACCTTTTGAGCTACTTGTGAGACTTTTGTGTTAAGGTTTTCCTTTTACTATCTTTAGGAATTGTGGTCTTTTTCCTTAGTATGTGTTTTATTTTCTAAATTTGTGTCTTGTTTAATATTTACGATTTAATTAATTGCTTATAGAATTTCTTTCTTTTAATATTTAATCTTTGAATTACGATCACTATTTTTATTGCAATCCATGTATTTAAATTGTCTAATTGATTTGATTTTATTTTCTCTAATATTTTAGAGTAATTTGGTTAATTTTTAGTATATGTCCGAATTTCCCTTCCTTGGTTTAAATATTGTATTTTTAACCTTGATTTTAATCAATTCTCTTTCTTATATTAATATGTTGTTATTTGAACATGAATAATATTCCTGCATTAATTGCATTAACATCATGAGAAGGAAAACAAATGTAAGGAACCCCTAAGCCTGCGAGGTGATTCCCGAAGAAAGAGTGACGGTACCGGACACATGTTAGGAGAGTGCAACCCCCCACTACCGGAAGTGGGTAGGCTCCTTTTGGACGCTACGACGTCGTTTTTAAAGGTTTTAAAGGTCTTGGGGTAGATGACAAGGGATAATCCCACGAGGAGAGAAGGGACTCACAACTCGACTCTACGGGTGAACAGACCAGACATCAGGAATACCTCAGGGAACCATATGATCAGCGAATGCATGTCAAATGCATTGCATGCATTCTCTGTATTGTTGTTATGTCATTTATGACTTGGATTAAATCGAGGCCAAAGAGAATCTATATGTTGGATTATATTGAGGCCAAAGAGAATCTAGATGCATGGTCTGTTTTGTATCCCCTTTCGTTGTTTCTTTTATTTTCTTTTGATGACAGTGTTTCCAAACTATTTCTGGACCATTGAAGCGCGGTTGTATAGGCTAGGTTGGCTATAGGAAGCTCAGATTTTTGCATATCTCAGGCCTATTCTTTTGTAGTCCTCGCGATGGACCCTTTTGTACCAAACTTTGTTCAATTAAAGGAAAATGTGTATTTTCCTTTGTTGATTTCTTTCTACAAGGTTTATCAATTTTCTTTAATCTCGCCTTAATCTTTTTACAATACCAATCAGTTTTCAACCTAATTCGTTACTAAGATTTTCTAAATAAATGCATATTATTAGGATACGATACTTTATACGATTTTGTCATTTTCGTTTGAGTCGTTAACCGACTAAGGTTTTCCCAAGTAAAGTGCAAACTTACCGATTTATTACTTTGTGAGATTTCACTTCTTTCGTTCAAGTTTCTAAACTGATTTACGATCTTCCTTTTAACCAATAACCATTTAAAACAAGTTTTTTCACTAAGTAAATTTGAGGGCATTTAAGAGATCCTAAGAGTTTTTATTGTGTTGTAATTCTCGAATTTTATGCATATAATTACTATACGCGAGCCGATGAGGTAAGTACTGTCACATAGTGTGACACAACCCTTCTCCTCCATCGAAGGTTATTGCCGCCTTGTGTGGCCTTTGTGAATATGTTAAGGAGTCTTTGGATACAGTAGGATCGTAAGGACTTTAGGCCCATTTTCGGTTGTTTGGGCTTTGTGCTCCTGTTAGATTGTAAGGGCCTTAGGCCCATTTCAATTTGTAAGAGCCCCATGCCCATTTCACTAGTTTATACGGGCTTCAGGCCCATTAGTCGGCCCGTACGGATCTGTGGACGCCTTTTTTAAAAAATCTTTCCCATTATGATTTAATATATATTCTAGCGTTCATTTAGAACAAAAAAAACCTAGCGATCTGTAATTAACAGATTTAAGAAGAAGAAAAAAATTGTTCGGCAAATACTCTTGGAATTCTTTTGTGCCCTGGGTCGAAGAAACAGCTTGTTGCTTGCTGCCTGCTGGGAACTCTTTTTGCTAGAAATCTGGTGTCTAGCGCGTCCATCAAAACAACCCTTATATACCCTTTCAATTGCTCTGCTAAAATCAAGACATGTACCGCCTTACTGTATCACGCACACAACAATCTAACGCAAGATCGACGGACGACACGCACAACACAACAAACAACAAGACTACCTCATCACTGTACCTTGTTCTTGCAAAGATGCAGATGGCATCCCTGGATATTTCTATAATACATCCTACCAGGTACGAGAAGGCGATACATTCGATTATGTCTCTGCTGAGATATATAGCGGGCAAGCTTGGAAGTTTGCAGGAGAGAAACCAGTATTGCTTGGAAGGTTGCAGGAGAGAAACCAGTCTTAACCGCACACGAAAATGTTCCTATGCTTCTTCCATGTGGGTGCGCTGAGAGTGACTCTCAAATTGTTGTAACATACACGGTGCAGGAGAATGATACGTTATCAGAAATTGCTAAGCTACTATCTGCTCATCTAAGTGGCATTCAGAGTTTGAACAGCTTGAACAGAAGACTTGCTCAAAACCCAGCATTAATAGAGAACGGATTGGGTCCGACCCCCAATCCGTCCGACCATCCGAATGGATGGCTGAACTTGAGAGGGTCCCGGGCGGGACCCACACCTGCCCGAGCAGGGACCCACACCTGCCCACCCACACCTGCCCGAACAGGGCATTTTCCACAAGTTCAGCCATCCATTCGGATGGTCGGACGGATTGGGGGTCGGACGACTCGGACCCAATCCATTTTCGCATTAATAGACGTAGGTTGGGTGTTGTTCGTGCCCATGGAGAAGAATGGTATTCCGACTCCAAAGGGAGGTGAGCTCCTTTGGCAACTTTAGGCTTGTTCTTGTATCTGAAAGTGCTCTAGAGATGTCAGTCTGGTGTATCAGGAATTGCTCCCAAAGAAATCACCTGAATGTCTTGTAACCAGCAATTGTTCCTCTTTATCCTCTGTTATCTAGAGTTTATTCTAGTAATCTATATCGTGCCAAAACTCTTTGAATTAAGTCCAACGAATGTCCACTCCTTAGGGTTGAAGTTTCATTGGATCATGTGCATACCTGTAAAAATGAATGAGAGGATATATTTGCAGCATTGTATATGCAGGAATTTCAGGTTATAGAAAAAGCTGATATATTTTTGCGGAAGTTAATTTGCATTTTTTTTTGCTGTTTGTCATCAGGAAGGGCACGGAAAGGGATATTAACGATCATTGTCGGCGTCGCATTATCGGCTGTGACCTTTCTTTCAATAAGTACTATGGTTATTGTCCTCCTCAGGAGACAAAGATCCAAACAGAACGAGGAAGATCCAAAAGCTGTAGCCATAAGCTTGAGTACCAAAAGAGGCTTTCTGTTGCAGAGTCAGTACCCGGATAAGGACTCGGAAGGTCAGATAAACTTTAAAACATACCAAAGCATGATAAAGGAAACCTATACATGCTCAAGAGAGGTGGAAAGAAAACTAGTCCTTCCTAGTATATTGTCTCTTGAGTTATTGCCGCCCTCTATCCACCATAGTTTGGGTTGAAAAGAAAGCTAAAAAATGCAGTAGAAATTATCTCGTTATAAGATAAATCTTTTAAATTCACGAAACAAAATCAACTTTAATTAGACCGTAGGAGGGTAAAGTACAACTTTTTGAACTATGAGTTTAACAATCCAAACCCAGCTTGAAGCTCAGGTGCATAAAGAGAAATTTCTCCTTATTTTTGTATTTGGAACAAAAGAGAGGCAATCATTCATAGTAATTTTACATTGTGCAGATGTGATAACTCTTGAATCAGAGAGAGCACAAGTATTTAGTCTCGATCAAATTGAAGAGGCTACAAGTCATTTTGATGAAAGTAAGAGAATTGGAGAGGGTGGATATGGGAGTGTGTACTTTGGAATCCTAGGGAGGCAGGTATGAACGCACACTACTCTACCAATTTTCTTCCTTTCCCCTCGAACATGCTTACCGTACTATATTTCCAACACTAATGGAACTTCTGATTTCTGAAGATAGTAGCCGCTTTTTCAACTTTCAGGAGATTGCAATAAAGAAGATGAGATCTAATAAATCCAAAGAGTTCTTTGCTGAGCTAAAGATCCTATGCAAGATCCATCACATAAATGTGGTGAGTGATTTTCCCGAATGATTGATTCCTGGCTTGGAATGAAAGAGAGGCTTGATTTATTGACTTTAAATTCTCTCGTTTAGGTAGAGCTCTTGGGGTACGCCAGTGGAGATGACCACCTCTACTTGGTATACGAATATGTTCGGAATGGGTCACTCAGTGCTCATCTGCTTGATCCACTGCTAAAAGGTACTTTTGTCATCAGGGCAGATCCCTCTTAGTCTCCTGCTCAATTAATCACACAATAGGTTCCTTGCTCTTTGTAAAATGCTGCCGGGTGACAATCAAGTGTATTTCAGACTCGAATGCTCTAAAGGTAAGCTAAAAACATAAGCTTAGGCAGTATGAAGAAGGTCCTCACAAGAATGGGTATGGAATCAGGTTATCAGCCTCTGACTTGGACTACAAGAACACAGATTGCACTGGATGCAGCAAAAGGTATCGAGTACATTCATGACCACACAAAGGCAAGGTATGTGCACCGGGACATAAAGACAAGCAACATTCTACTTGATGACGGGCTCAGAGCAAAGGTGCCCAAAAAACTGACTCCTTTTACTGTGAGGGTAGTGCTCTGTCTATATCGTTTCATCAATCAATCTACAAGATTCTGTCTTCCAGTACCATACAATCTTCTTAAAAAATTCAAAGCACAATCCGCATATAGCAGCAACATGTCTCTCTAATATTAAAAAAACCCTGCAATATTGCTATGAAAGATATGAAGTTGTTAAACCTTGTTCAGCCTGTGCTTCTGTAGGTAGCAGATTTTGGATTGGCAAAATTTGTAGGTCGTACCAATGACGAAGATTCCCTAGTGACGCGACTGGTTGGAACACCAGGATACCTTCCTCCAGAGTGAGTTTAATGCTTCTATCTTGTAGTGCAATCACATGCAAGCTGGGGACGTTACGTGACTCAGATTTCTCTCTTCAACGAGAGTATAAATTCTTTTGCGCGCAGTTGATTGTATTTCTGACCTACTGAACTTTAACTGAAAGATCCGTGATGGAGCTCCACGTGACACCCAAAACGGATGTATTCGCATTTGGAGTGGTTCTATCAGAACTGATCACGGGGCAACGTGCAATTATCTGTGAAAACGGGGAGCCCAATAAGATGAAATCGCTCATTGCAATTGTAAGTCAAGAAAAGTTCTTCATCAAAGCGAATAAGCTGTCTTCAAAGGTGAAAAATAAAGTACCATTGCCACAGATTCTATATTTAAAAGTCTTATCAACGGTGACTAGCTAGGTGGGAGTGACAGCCAAACGAGTGAACTGAGTGTTTACTGCAACACATTCTTGCCTTTAGTACTCAAATCCATATTAGCTTGAACCTGGTGATATATATGCATACAATGATAAGCATCATGATGACCAAGCTGAACATTAAGTTTTGCTTTCCATCACATGCTCAGATTAAGGAGATATTCCAAGATGAAGATCCGGAGAGGGCTTTGGAAGCTGTAATTGATGGAAGTCTTCATTTCAGCTACCCTTTTGAAGCCGTCTACAAGGTTTGCCAGAATTTAGGATCCCATGGCTTCTCCATTTTCCCTATAATGGAAAAGTAGTTCTGTTAGGAAAGGTTTCAAAAAACAAATTAATGGCGCAGTAGAAAATAATCCGGCGTCCAGTTCTAGTGGCTACTGACTCAAGTACAGTACTCTTTTCTGGTAACTGCTAGACTATGCTTGTGAGCTCTAGATTACTCTTTCTGGATGAGTTAGAAAGTCCTTTTCAATCAGTTTGGATCTTACGCAGGGCGTGATTGTTTCTTGGACGTATTTCTTTCCCTTGTTTGCTTAGATCACACGACATCCGGATCATGTCCCATGTGCAAATTGCTTCTTAGAAGGTAAGTTTCTGAGTTTATACTTTTGTGTTGTTGCAGATGGCAGAAATTGCTTACTGGTGTTTGAGCGATGATGCCGTTAACAGACCAGAGATGCGGGACATAGTCGTTTCATTGTCTCAAATAACGACGTCGTCGATAGAGTGGGAAGCATCACTAGGAGGGAACAGCCAGGTTTTCAGCGGGCTGTTTTCTGGAAGATAACGAATATTGTTGTTCTTTATGGTGTGATCGATGCTATTTTAAGACTCTACACGTCGATGACTCCTGTGACAATGTTGGACGACGTAATAGCTTAGAGTACATCTATAATTCTATTAATTATGCACCGTAATGTCATCTTAATTTTATGGAAAGCAGCCTAAAGATGGAGCTGTAATTTCTCTCAATTTTTTGCCGTGCTGAAGAAATTTAACACAAACCAGGTCTAAATTTGTTGTAACGAGAGAAATATTTGACAAAAAAAAAAGTCCTATAGTATCTGTTGAATTCTAGACCTGTAAGGTCATTTTTCGTTGACAGACTTGTAGTATTTTAATTTTCT
The DNA here is from genome assembly GCA_963930655.1 of Myrica gale. NCBI lineage: Eukaryota > Viridiplantae > Streptophyta > Magnoliopsida > Fagales > Myricaceae > Myrica > Myrica gale. The sequence goes on along the minus strand of OZ005606.1, from coordinate 4,351,783 downwards.
TTTCACGGAACTTGTTGAGTCAACTTTCGACCTATTAGGTCTTTTTTGCCACGTCATTATTGCAATTTATAATTATGTTTGACATAAAATTGTTTTGAAATTAGTATTTTATAATCAATTTACAGAATATTTTCGGCACACTTCACTCGACAGAGTATTGTCAACAGCAAGTGTGTTTGGTAAAGGCAAAAGATGGTGGTCAACGAAAAATTTAGGCCTCTGAGGCGTAAAATGACTTTCGCTTCTCAAAAGTACAAGTTATTTTCTACCTTGTTTCTCCTCCTTCTCTTCGTAAAGAAATTTGTACTTTTTTCTCTTCCATCCAAAATATTGTCAACCATTTCTTTTCTAGCTCTGCACTCACATGAAAATTTGACTAAAATTTTGTCACGTAAGTAATTCCTCCTCTCTCTTTTTTTAAATCGTGTGAAATTTCTCCTTGCTTTTTGTGTATGTGAGATTGAGATTCAAAGGCTGAACAATAGCCAAAATTGACCCGACCGACCCAAAATTGATTGGGTCCGACTTGTTTTGGGGCCCAAGGCGTGAACAGGACCGAACCGAGGGCTCCCAAGTAATTTTAAATTTTTTTAATAATTAGGGGGTGTGAGATTGCCCCTCTTTTAAAAAAAATTTCTCGAAACCCACCCTCCCTTTAGTCTTCACGAGTCACGGCCCCTCCCCCCTTCGGCCTTCCCTGTGAAACCCTAGCCTAGCCCTCCTTCGCTGAAACCCTAGCCCCCGGCCACCCACCCCTGCTCACGGCCACTAGCGTCGTCTCTCTCTCTCTCTCATATTGTTGTACACATGCGCATGAAAACAAATTGGTATTTGGGCTTTAAAAAAGAGAGGTAAATTTGGGCCCATTATCGAACCGGGCCGACAATTTCACTGTTGATTGGGAGAAAATCGAACCAAGTGGGTCGGTTTTCACCCCTAAGATTCTCATCTAAACGATGACGTACATAGAACGGATTTCGTGCAATACTCATGGAGCTTTGTCACTTTATTTTTTAAAGGGTCCTAATAGGCCATTAGATGGATGACAACACATTAATGAATCAATCCAATGGTCTATATTAAAATGTTAAAAAAATACAAAATTAAAAAAAATTAAATGCAATATAAACCGTTTGATGAATTTATTAATGTGTTGTCATCCATCCAATGGACTCGTAGTACCCATTAAGTAATTCCTATAACGAGGGAATCCTTTCCCGTTTCTCTACGCCTTCTCGTTACCGCTTCGATCAGTCTTCAAGAGTTCAGACAGAGACCATAGAAAGATACAGGAGGAACAGAGGGCGCTGAAATTATTTCTGATAGATCGGTCGAAACCGCTTCACACAAATGTTTCGTCGTAGAACGGCAACGAGCAGATGGCTAGCCGAGCCCTAAAGTTCCCACAGCATTCAGAATCATCAGCTCCTCGTAATTAATCATCGCCAGATCTCATCGACGTCATCCAATAGACGCTGATCGGATCCGATCCGATCCGCGAAACCCTAGCAAAGAAGAAGGAGCAAAAAGATTCCGGAAGCATGACGGGGGCAGTGTCGGCACTGTTCCTATTGGATATCAAAGGGCGCGTTCTCATTTGGCGCGACTACCGTGGCGACGTCTCCGCCGTCCAGGCGGAGCGCTTCTTCACCAAGCTCATCGAGAAAGTGGTTCCCTTCCCTCATTTTCTTTTCCCGCTCTTTGTAAATTGCCTAAGTTGATTTAGGAGATTATACTTAGATTTGCTGGCTTTGTCGTCTTGTTGATTTGGTTGCATGCTGATAAAACGAAGTCGTGGCTTATTGTATTTTCTGATTGTTTCTGTTTCCAAGTAGTGCAACACTCGGTTCAACTTAGCACAATGAAATTGTGAATTATTAGATGAGTGGAGGTCCTGAATTGGGAGATAGTTTATTTCTTTTCGTTTCTAAGCTTCTGAGCGGTGTCTAAGTTCTTTTTTTTTTTTATGATATATGACTTCACTCGAATTGAATCGCGGAGATTTACTAAAACTACCTTTTGATTAGCTTTACTATATCAGTTTTCATCTCTAGCATTTGTCTTGTAGATAATTATGGATAGGAGTACGTGTAGCTGATTCCCGAAATTTACATTTTCCGTAATTACTTGGTATGCTTCAGGGTGATCCAGAGACTCAAGATCCAGTTGTGTACGACAATGGAGTATCCTACATGTTCATACAGCACAACAATGTGTTCCTGATGACGGCATCGAGGCAGAACTGCAATGCTGCCAGCCTTCTTTTCTTTCTACACCGCGTAGTTGATGTAAGGCCTAGTGGTAATTATGGTCCATTCCTCTGCCGTTTATAAGTAATCCGCATAGAAAAATTGACGTGTTCCTACCTTTCTAAATTCTAATGAGTTGCAAGATTGACGATGTGTGCTGATTGGTTTCTCTGTGGACAGGTGTTTAAGCATTACTTTGAAGAGTTAGAAGAAGAATCGCTTAGGGACAACTTTGTTGTAGTGGTAGGAGGATGTTTAATTTCGGGTTGCCTTATGCTTAACTAGATCCATTGTTTTTCATTCAAATGTCTAGTGTAGTATCTAGGAAATTTAGACATAGTGTAATACTAGATGTGGCATTATGCTAATACCTTGTGTTCTTGGCAGTATGAGTTACTTGACGAGATTATGGATTTCGGTTATCCTCAGTATACAGAGGCAAAGATCCTTAGCGAATTCATCAAGACTGATGCTTACAGGATGGAAGTTACACAGAGGCCACCCATGGCTGTAACAAATGCAGTGTCTTGGCGCAGTGAAGGGATACAATACAAGAAGAATGAAGTGGGTTTTTTTTACAACAATAAAAGGAAAAAGCTACCTTTTTCGGGTGTTGTTTATTAATGTTGTAAGCTTCATGATGATATACCTTTTACTTTAATTGTTTCTCAGGTGTTCTTGGATGTGGTGGAGAGTGTTAATATACTAGTCAACAGCAATGGACAAATAATTAGGTCTGATGTTGTTGGGGCACTGAAGATGAGAACTTATTTGAGGTGTGGCATCTGATATAGTATGGAGTATTTAGTTTTGTCAAGATAAATAGCTGCTAGTTTGATTTAACTTCATATATGTTTTTTAATGATCCGAAATTTAGTTGAATAAACCCTTGCCTTTGGATTTAGATTTTTCCGACTGAATGCAAGATCCGTATAGGTGGGAATGGAATTTTAGGACATGTTGTTACGTGAGAGCAACTCCATTTATATTAACAAATTTGGCTTCAAGGAATGGTGTAAGAACTAGCAAGTACTGCTATTCTTCAGTTGTGCATCAACGTTGGCATTTATGCAGTGTTATAAAATATACAAAACTCTTGAGATAGAAGCCAAAAAAGGGTATCAATGGATGTGCCATGGGTGTTTTGTAATTATATATCTCGGTCTTCTCTGATTTTGGACTTGCATTTTATTGAACAAACATTTGACCGTCTTTTGACAAGTTTTTACTTTTCAGGAAATTCAATTGATTTCATTTAGATTGGGAGAAAGTAAAAGGAATTTATTTCCAACTATTTGAACCCTGTATTTGCATGTGTGTTTGTTTGCAATCTGCTTGCTGACTTGATCCTGCATCCATTTGTGATTCATATGGGCTCAATTTCAAGAGTTAATGGTGGTTTTTTTATATGTTTACACATGCATATGTACCCTATCCTATAATATTCGTTGGATGAATGTATTTATTGAGCTTTCTCTCTATCTGAGCTTGCTACTGTGCTCTATCTTCTGGTCAGTTGTTAGCTGGATACCTGAAATAGTCATTGGTCTCTCTGTTTCAGTGGCATGCCCGAATGTAAGCTTGGCCTGAATGATCGAGTACTATTGGAGGCACAGGGTCGGTCTACAAAGGGAAAGGCTATCGATTTGGAAGACATTAAATTTCATCAGTATGTAACTTAACTGTTAGGTCTACTTGAATTCTGCTGTCAAATATGGCAATTGTTTTTAGTATTCAGTTTGAATGAGCTGAGGGTTGTAATTGCTACTTTTACTGCATCTTCTTAAGTAATGCCAAATTTTGGTTTAGGTGTGTGCGTTTGGCCCGATTTGAAAATGATCGGACAATATCCTTCATTCCACCTGATGGAGCTTTTGATCTTATGACGTATAGACTTAGTACTCAGGTACCTTCTGATTTACAAATGCTGTTTTTGTCCATCAATTTCTTTGAGTTGTTTATTTGATGCCACTAATTGAGTTTAATTATCTACTAATTTTGCTATCAGGTAAAGCCTTTGATTTGGGTGGAAGCTCAAGTTGAAAAGCATTCAAAGAGCCGTATTGAGATAATGGTAAAGGCTAGGAGCCAGTATAAGGAGCGCAGGTAATCATATACTTTTCCCCTTTGTTTCTTTTTTGGGTTGGTGTTTGGGGGGGGGGGGGGGGGGCAGCTTGATAATATCTGTAGTTCAGTGAGATTGCTCTAGGTTTTCCATAGCCTGATGTTTTTTCTGCAATACTAATGAAAACTAAATTCTACAGCACTGCCACAAATGTTGAGATTGAATTGCCTGTGCCATCAGATGCTACAAATCCGAATGTTCGTACATCAATGGGTTCTGCATCATATGCACCTGAAAAAGATGCAATGATCTGGAAAATAAGATCTTTTCCAGGTGGGAAGGTATGAGTTCACTGTAGAATATATTTCCTCTCCTTTCCAGTATTAGCATTGCATAATTGTTAGCTATTACCTGATGGAAATATCTGTTGCCCATGTTCAATTTCAAGTCAGATATTATTTTAGTACTATTCTGAATTTAAATTGTTTAGGAGTATATGTTGAGAGCGGAGTTCCATCTTCCAAGTATAATGGCAGAAGAAGCAACTCCTGAGAGAAAAGCTCCTATACGTGTGAAGTTCGAGATACCCTATTTTACTGTTTCTGGAATACAGGTAGGCATTCACGAGGGACATTTTTGTGTAGCATATCAAATGAGAGAACTTGATGATGTTGTCTTTGTGTATCTAGTTTATCTAAAGTTATTCATGCTTTTACCATGATGCCCTAGAGTGAGAAGCATGGGAAATTTTTGTTATCAATGCAATAGTCAAAAGCAATAATGAGTAATAGCAATGAGATTCCCAGATATCATGCTAATGATGGCTAGGGTTTCCAACTTTCCAGAAGTGGGTACCACTTGATGGTTGTCAAGTATTCTTCATTATTTAATAGGTAGAACGACATGTGTTCCTTTGATTAGTTTAACTTGTTTGATTTGCAACTAAATCTGTTTCAGATCCTGAGTGCTAAAGAATCTAGATTTATAGTCCTTATGGGGTAGTCTTGAAGTTGCTGTTTGATTTTCAACTAAATTTTGCCCTTCGCATGCTGTATATGTCAAAGAATCTAAATTCATAGCAATGATGTCATATTCTAGAGACTGGCCATGAAAAGGAACAACGGGAAAGGAAAAGAAATAGTAGACTAAAAGAACTTATGCGTGAAATGATCAGACTAAAGATGTGACCTCAAAACAGATGAACATTGTTGAGGCTTACTGCATATTAAGACGGTGTTAATTTAAGAGGATCATGGCAGATCAGAGCGTGCTAAATATATTGATCTAAATCTTGTGGTTTCATAGGTTCGTTACCTGAAGATTATTGAGAAAAGTGGATATCAAGCACTTCCATGGGTGAGATACATAACAATGGCGGGTGAATATGAACTAAGGCTTATATAAAAGCTGCTTCACATGTCGGTGTTCCCGATATAGTTTTTGAAAGACTCCCGCCTCAAGGCGGATTAATGAAAGAAGCCTCTAAAAGTTCGGCGTCCGGGATTGATGGTTCTTGAGAATAATCTAATTTTCTTTTCTCTGGCATTATTTTTTGTCTGTGCGTCTGTAGTCATTTTAAGAGGATTGTTAGTGATGGTTATCCAAGAGTACATTCCATTTGCCTCATGGCCTTTTTCGAACTACAGAGCATATATTGGCATTTTTATTGTGATATCTTGTTTAAATCTTTATTGCTTGAGAAATTCTTGATCCTATTTTGTTATAATCATAGTCTCAATTGGATTTGCCAATATATATTTAAACTTTGGGAGGAGTAAAATATTTGGGCGAGGATATTATTTACAACTTCTATTTAAGATACTGCCTATTTGTATAGTTGGGAGCGCAAAATATCTGTAGCTTAAGGATTTTGCTGCAAACAATAACTCTACGTGATATAGAAGATCGACCTTTTGGGCAGAATGAAAGAGAACAAATGAGAAAATGAGGGTTGGTAGAAGGCATGTGTAACGATCCAAGGGAAGTGGTACATCCTGACTTCAAAAGAAGTCGAGATTGTTTTTGAAATTATTATAAAGTTCAATTTTATTTAGTAAGACTTGACCGTTATATTGTTTTAAATAATAACTATTTAGTTTTATTTAGTAAGGTGGGATTTAACCTTTGTATTCTTTAAATAATAATTATTTTAAGATGTATGTAACGCAATTCTAAAGATAAAAATAATAATTCAAAAATAAAATAAAAAAATTGAAAATTTTTGTAGTTCTACTTCTTAAAGCCTCCATCGAGGTCTGTCATTAAATTACTTATCACAGCAATAAAATCCGAATAACCAACATGATTAAACGAAGTAATTGAGTTATATTAAAATAAAGGGAAATATACAAATACTACAATGAGTTTTAACGTCTTTTTTGAAAACTCACCGGGTTTTAAAAAATTTCAAACTGCTCACTAGATTTATCATTTTTGTATCAAAATTCACTGAACCCAACGTCGTTAGACCCGTTTAACGGAAAAATCATCTCGTCCAATCACAATGTGACTCGTGTCATTAAATAAATAAATAAAAATAAAAAAATTAATCCAAAATTAACAAAAATCATAATTATTTTTTTTAAAAAAAAACAAAAAAATAAAGGATCAGGGGACCCCCTCCACCCGTCAACGTGGGTTGCGGGATGGGGGAGGTCCCTCAACCCCCACCCACCCGTCGGAGTGGGTGGACCTCCTCCACCCATCGGCGTGGGTTGCGGGATTCCCCCTCCTCCTCCACCTCTGGCTTCCCAGTTCTGGGCTGCCATGGGTGGACCTCCTCCGAATGGTAAGGGGCGCAAGACACGTCACGCCACACTGATGGTCAGGCCCACCGGAGATGTGAGAGCATACAGAGCAGCCTGGAAGAGCTGCGATGAGCTCGTCCCCGCCACGATGTGCGGGTGGGGTCATCAGTCATTGTATTTCCAACCCATCAAGCAATCTCCTAATCGCTTCCTCCGGTTGCGGCTCCAAGAATCAGCTTAGACTCTCCGTTGCTAAAATTACTCATATATTCACGATTCACCACAGCCAGTCTCAATCGTACACTTTTTCGTCCATCTTTTTCCATTACTTTTCGAACATGGTTGGATCTCCATTACCATAAATAAATTCGAATGTCTATAGATAATGCTTCCTTGGCTCCGTAATCTTTACTAACCAATAGCCTAATTATTCGTATCAATCAGACTGTCTATTCTGATACTGTGCATATATAAATTCAAATTAAATGAAACTATATATTTTACTTCTAATTTTTATAATTATTGTAGTACCATGTATATTTTGCTTCCTGAAAAGATGCTTAGATACAATAAAAGATTTGAATGATGGCACAATGTGCAGGGGACAAAGGCAGGGCCGGCTCAATAAAAAATGAGGCCTAAGGCCATGTTAAAAATTAGGTCTTTTATATAAATTAAAAAAAAATATTTTAATAAAAAAATATTTAAAAATAAATTTTCTAGCTTTTTGAGATGCAAAATTACTAATCAAACTTTTACATTCAAGATTTGTTAATATGTTACTTACAATTGATAGAATGACTAATCCATTTAGTCTTTCTTGTGACATTGACATTGTCAACCGTAAATAAGATTTTATTAGTTTAAGTTTTGAAAAACTTCTTTCTCCAGAAGCAACTGTCACTGGTATTGTTAAAAGTATTCTATAAGCAATGCATGCATTTGGAAAACAATCTAATTTTTTATATAATTTAATGTTTCAATTGGAGTATTGATTTTAGGTTGCAAAACTTCTTTTAATACTTTTAATTCTGAAAATAAATCCAAACCATCTATGTCAGACGATTCGCCATCTTTTAAAAAACTTTCAAGATTAAGACAATATTTTTTTAAATCAGCATTCTCAACAGATTTGAATTTGTTAATATTAAATAAGAAACCAAAAATATTTTCATATACTGTGAATTGTTCAAATCTATTTTGAATTGAAGAAATAGCTTGACCTACTATGTATATGAAGTAATCAATTCTAAAAGTTTCTTCAACTGATTTTAATATTTCATCATTAAAATTTTCTTCGAATTGTTTTTTTCTATGTATTATTCGTTTTTCACGAAATTAACATACAAGAGTGTAAAGATTAGAATAATAGAACCTGACACCAAGATTATATGTGGTTGAACTTGAACTTAGAACAATCTTCAACTGAAATCGAGTATATCTAATATGTGATTGGCTAAAAGAAATTATATTAGTTTTGCAAAGATAGATAGAGCAAGAGAATAAATAGAGGAAGTAAGATTTTGGAAGAAAATTGAGGAGATAGAGTTTGAAGAATGAAGTATAAATTTGGACTTAAATAAGTGTCTTCATATTAATTTACCGTTACACTTAAAGTAGCCGTTTTTTACATTTGAAAAATTATTCAGACACTTTCATTTCATCACGGATACTCTCTCTGTAAACTGAGATAACAAAATCTGCATAGTCTTATGTCCGGCGGCTACATTAGTTCTCTGCGTGCTTCAACCTTCAAGTCGTCGTCACATCATGTTCAGAGAGCCACCCCGAAGTTCAGCCGTCAACGTCCCTGCACTTCAACCGTCAAGACCCCACTTTAGTTTCTCACGTTTTGTAGAGTAGCATCTGACATTTGTTTACTTCAACCTTCCACTTTCTATACTTTTTAGCCTTTAGTTTCTCACATTTTGTAGAGTAGCATATGATATTTGTTTACTTCAACCTTCCACTTCCTATACTTTTTAGCCTTTAGTTTCTCACGTTTTGTAGAGAAGCATATGACATTTGTTTCTAGCCTTAGTGTTTGACATTTCTTTTCTTTTTCTAGCCTTAACGTCTGACATTTGTTTCTAGCTTACCTTTTCTTTTCTAGCATCTAACATTAAGGCATTTTCTGACATTTGTTTCACACTCACGTTTTTTAACAGTTTATAAGATTTTTTAAAAAAAATTTCTTTTATCTCTAACTTAATGGGGCCTATGCTCAAGGTGGGGCTTTAGGCAACTGCCTAAGTTGCCTTACCCTTGAGTCGGCCCTGGAAACAGGAAATAGCCTAAGTTTGCCTGCTCGCGAGAATGGGGGCTCTGATGGCAGATTAGTCCTTGAGAGCTTGTTCGTTCAATTCAGTACGCTGATCACTGCCACGCGTGGTATCATGAGGAAAGTATGGTTAGACTCTTGTGGACCCCTCCGCCGGAAGGTACTATGAAGATTATGATGTTGGGCTCCTTGGAACATGGATTAGTATTGTTGTTGTTTGCCGCAATTGGAAAGGTGAGATCATTAAAGCCAGTATGCGAAGATTTGCTGGAACAAAGGTCATCAAAGGCGAGGCTCGTGCAGCTCGTTTGGCCTGCTCACTCGCGGAAGATTTAGCTTTGACGAAGACTATTTTGGAAGGGAACGTACAAGAGTTGATAAACCAAGTGGAGTTATGGATATAGGTCTGGATGCAGTCCAGATCCGTCCAAACTCACGGTCTAGATTGAATCCAGACCGTATGGACGGCTCCCCGAGCGCGCGTTAAATTGAAGTGGTCGGATTTAAATTATAGTGGTCTGACTACTACAGCAAAACGCGCTCGAGAGCCTTCCATACGATCTAGATTCGTGGGTCTGGACCCGTACGGTCTAGATGGGGCATTTCGAATATACGCCTTGAGGATATAACAGCATAGGACTGGCGTCTGTGTACCATGTTACTTAGGGGAAAAAAAGTGTACTGGCGTCTGTGTAACATGTTACTTGGGGGAAAAAAAGTGTACTTGATAATTTGAGAAGGCCTACCTTTTGGAAGGGATGAGAATTTCAACTGGTGCAATATCGCTGACAAACGAACATGGCATTATTAAGGGGAAAAAAAACAGATAACACTTTTTATATTGCTATCGCGTATATATATTACGCACTCATGTATAACTTTCATAAAATCTAAGTTCCAAGCTGCTACTTTTTTCTGTTCTTTTCTCATGCTCTCATAGCTAGCTAGGTTCCTTCCACCAGGACTCCAAGCCATATGATCATTAAAGTCCGTTCCTAATCCTTGCGATGGCCCCTACTCGTTCTACGAAGAGGTTAAAGTCCTCTTCCCTGCACAACAAGCTAATCCTATTAAACTTTGGATCAGCGCCGAAACGCTTCCCGCCTCTTCCAACGATCCCAAGTCCACTAAAAAATTCTTCGCAATCCTCTATGCCTCCTTTGCACTTCAACCACGCATAAGCTATTAGGGAAACAAGAAAATCACTGATTTAGAACATTTGCATTTTGAGTATGAAGGAACACAATTCTTTATGTAGAGAACATATATATATAAATATATACCTGGTAGTGATTCAGTGAACTCTCCAGTGAAAAGACAGCGCTGTCGTGGGTACTTGATCAAATTGTTCAGGTATTCATTTTGGTGATCAAGAACTTGTCTTAATTTTTGCCATCTTTTAGACATGATATCTCGAGCATACTCGAAGAAGTTGCCGGATTCAACGTCGGACCCAACATCTTGGCAGCCATCACAAACCGCTCCTATGATTTTCGCAGCTCTGACCTGTGATTCTTTTGATACTCCAATTGAACTGATTGTTATGTATTCGATCATCTTCTTAGCAACGTCTTTATCCTTGACAATCGCCCAGCTTCAATACAAAATTAAAAAGCCAGAGGATCAATCACAGTCGATTAATTCGATAGCACCCCCTATAATATAATTAAGATATACTGTTATCTTCATCTTGAAAGAGATCACTCATGCACAAATCTTTTGTTTTATTTTCATGTTCTGTCTTTGCAAAGAGAGTTAAAAGATAACCAAATCTAAAACGTCTAGAAGGAAGATAACGATCACAGCAGAAGCAAAAAAAAAAATATATATATATATATATTCTAGGCTATTTGGGATTAGAAAACATGGAACGATGAAGAGACTGTAATTATGTATTCGATCATTTCATTTTTCGTGCGTCAAGTTTTGTTGTTATGACTATATGACCATGGAATAAGATGCTCACCCAACGCGGGAACCAGCATGTCCGGTGCATTTGGAGGACGTAAATAGCATGATATCGTGATCAGCTGGACCAGTAATGGCCGTGTATTGTGGCCAGTAGTACGCAAGGTCATAGATAACCTGCCCTTGATCACCACGGTTTACCACGGCTTGTCGAAGAGCACCATCTGGGTTGTTTGGTGAACAGACCACCTCTATGTAAGGTCCATCCTTGTCGAAGGTATTTGCATCACCCGCCCATTTGTAGAGCTCTGAGCGGAGCAACTCTACCACTTCAGGATATGACTGCAAGCAGTACTAAGCATAGTCATTTTCCACGAAGATCAATCAAATCCAGTTAAGTTCGGATACATTTAAAAATGGCAAGAACCAGATTGATCATATCCACTGCTCCAGGTGAAGAATCTGAAGTTAGAACAATATTTTTCTGATTCGTCTGTGCTTGTCTCTGTTCCTATATATCTTGTTGTTATGTCCGTGAAGGACTCTAATCCAACCTCAATAGTATGAGCTAGGTGTGCGCATGCATAGTAAATGAGCAGTAATTGAATAAATTATAGTTTATAATTATATTTACATATATATACTAGATCAAGTCAGTTCCTACTGATTGCATGCCGCCTCATGCGGCTAGGTCATGTTCCGGTTTTTAGCCACCGACAAGAAGCCGTCACTCTCGCAGTTGGGATCAACACTAGAGATTTCCAAGGTTGACCAACCGGCTTGACAGAGAACACATGTACGCGTTGCCATGTTTTCTTCTCGTTCTAAACACGAGTACGTCTGTACGCTCGTTGCTAGTGCAGCTCCCAACTTGTGTGTTTCGGGAAACAATTGTTTGTTCCTCTATTCCACACAATAAGATGCATATAGCAGAACTAGTATCTAAAAAAGTTAAGAGAAAGTTTAATTTGTTACAAAATATTCATAAATGGCAAGAATAATATCACACCAAGATTTCTTATTGAAGCCACCAAGAATAAGAGTAAAAAGGGCCAAAGGAATGGACAGATGTAATGTCAGCAGAGACAATCAGTAATGAGGCTGACCGAGTAATAAGGAGCCGAAGACACAACACTGACGGGCTCAGCACCACCAGGAGTAGTGAGAGCGTAAAGCAGAGCTTGGAAGAGCTGCGTTGAACCGGTACCCACCACAATATGCCGATCGTCTGTGACCGCATTTCCGACTACGCGATGCAATCTTCTGATCGCATCCCCGAGTTCCGGCTCCAAAAACCAGCATTCATTTTTCATATCACTGAAATAGCTCATCAAGTCACCGCCGCGGATCACCACCTTACCCTTGTCACCCATCTTTAGCCAGTAGGGCTCAAACATCGTCGGATCACCACTGCTCAGAGAAAACAAAAATGTTAATTTCAGCTTATTGAGTTTGAGTACAAGAACGAAAGACTCTTATATGTTTAACATCCAACGCGCGCTACTACGTGCTAATCTAAATGCTGGCACGTACAGTAGAACAAATGCGATTGAAGCAAACGGCGATAGGATCACTTACGTGCTAAGAGCGAGGACGCGGTCGGAGCTTCTGTCAACAGGGGTGGTTTTCTCTGCACAAATTACCATTTTTTTTTTCTTTCTGGTCAAGGTCACAATCTAAGTAATGATGAATGCTCAGAATGTGAGTGTTGGTTGTCTAAGACCTCAAGTGGTCCGGTATATATATACCTGAGGATGTGATAGGTGCACCAACCCCAGCTGATATGTGGATAAAATATCCAGCTTAATTTTACCTTATAAATCTCGATGCCACGACATATCCTGCTAATTGATATTTTGAATAATAAATGTGACTCCCAAAAAAGAGTTCCAAAACTAGGCATGCTAGTCTGGAGAGATGTATATATGGCAGGACGTATCTAGGCGACTTACTGGACCTAAATCTGAGAGATAAGGTTCTTTGAATCTTTGCGTAGGTTCTTCCCCCCAAACATGGAGGGAGAGAGTCATTCCTCAACAGTAGGAATTTTAATCACCCAACTGCTATAAGTCACGTAGTTTGGATTTCAAATAATTCCTTTTTAAATGTGAAACAGTTTTTATCTTGTCTAATTTGAATTTGAAAACTATCAAGAGATTTGAGTTCTTCTTCCTTAATTATGCGAGACAGTTGAACTAGTGGATCCCTAGAATCTAGACTCCATTGTATCCTAAACGAATTTCATTATAAATTAAATTAAAATTTTCTGATTTCTATCCACCCATGTCAAATCAATAGCATTAAGAGCAAAGAGTTGGAATGAGTGTTGATCTTCTATCGGTATCCAAATGTTATAGTACATCACTTTAATTGTACTTTTTATTATTCTTCATTCAAGAGACTTATAAGAATCACTGAGACTATTTCCTAAACTAGTATGGTCGATGCTAATTATCCTTGAAGTTGATCATTTACTCAGTCAGTACTCATGAAAATGTGTACCAGATATAACACAAATCAATTACAAGAAGTTCGCCCTTCCTCTGCAATGTTTTTCTTTCATCCTAATTGTAACAACTTAATTAGGGTAGTAATTGCAATAGTAAAAGAAAAATAAAAATTCACGAATTCACAAGAGAAGATATAAAGTAAGGAAAATAATATTGGTATTTGTTACCCATAACAATCGAAAATTATATGCGATAACAAGATGCTAAAATAGTAATACACTAATAATATATAGTAAAATAAAATAATATTGATAATAGCAAAGTTAACTTACGCTGTTTGTATGTTAAAATTTTAGAGTATTGAATTTGATGAAAAAGTAATGAGAGATTATTTTTAATATTTGTTATAAGGAAAAGTAATGATGTGATAGAAAGAGAGATTATATTGTAATTTTTTATTGTGTTAAAATTTTAGTAGAGATATTGGTTAACAAACCAAACCTCAATATTGAATATAAAAAAGCAAAATTTCCGAAAAAGGATATTTATTTGTTAGGGGGCCTCATAAGGGCTGGGGCCTTTGAGCCGCCCCTAAATTTATTAGTAAATTATTAACAATAATGACTTTGCTACTGAGACTTAACATTGTCGGGTTTTTTGTTTTTTGTTTTCTTCCTGATTAGACTGACATTAATGTCGGTTATTTTGTGCAAATTTTGTCCCCCAACATTACTTACAAAGAGAAACATAAATTTGAGCTCTGACTCGATGTCTGCGTGACTCTCATGTGCACCAATAATGATGCATGTGCCTTGGATCATGACACGTGACCTTCTACGACCAGGATCCCTGCAATTCGGGTGAGGTGCAATCCTGAGAGAAAGAGAGAGGTGGTCCCGGGTGGGAACTTGCATTGCAGGCGATCGGGATCCGACGTTCTGGTGGGCATAAAAATGAGGGTTAAATACTATTAGTTCATTTATTATTTTTTGGGTTATTTATATTTTGCATTTCGATATATTATTATTTTTATATTAGACCCATAATGTTACACATTTTTTTAATTTTGACCCGTATCTAAATTGTTCATTAATTTAGACGGATTTCGTCAAAAAAGTTACACATTTCCCTCTTATTTTTGGGGTATTTACACATTGTTCCCCTTATCTTTGGAGATTTTTACACGTTACACCCCACGTTTGGACGGAATCTGTCTAAGGTTGTGTTTGTGTATTAAAATTTTAGGGTATTGAATTTGGTGAAAAAGTGAAGAGAGATAATTTTTAATATTTATTATAGTGAAAATTAATGATGTGATGAAGAGAGATAAATTATATTGTAATTTTGTATTGTGTTAAAATTTTAGGAGTTGTAAATTTTTTGTTATCAAACGGAGCCTAAATTGACAGACAATTTGTGTACGGGACCTAAATTAAAAAAATGTGTAAGTTAAGGGGTCTAATATGTTAAAAATAATATATCAGGCGTAAAGTTTAAATGACCTCAAAAATAAGGGCAAAGTGTATTTAACCCTAAAAACTAAATTTATACACGCCTACACAAATGAACGACGGGGAGATCAAATTTAATGACCATAGAAAAAGTTAAGGTTCGGCGCCGCAGACGGTTGTGGATCACATTTTGGTTCAAGCTCAGTTACCTTCAAATCTTCAGTCGCTTATCGTGAATCATGCACGTCGTTTAATCAAATTGGGGATTGCTGAAGTGTGATCAACATTCGGTCCCTCATGGGGAATTGTACAGCTAAGTTCTGATGACTGTTTTAGTTTTATTTACTCTTTGGCTGACATTGTTGCATTTAGGATGCCCAGTTTGGTTTCCATTAACGCAACTTGCGCTGTCTCAAGAAAACACATAACTACGAGTTTTGACTCATCGTCTGCCTGAATGGCTTAATTTCATGTGCCTGCTAATGATGAGGTGCATGTGTCGTGTGAGATCGATCATAAACACATGTGATCTTCTGCGCCTGCACATTAGGAAAGAACTCTCCATATGTTACCAAATAACAATATTTTAGGGAAACAGAGACAAAAATTTTTTTTACAGGAAATAAATCTTAAATGAAAGAAAATCGGAGGTGCTCTGTTTTACATTTGCCTTAGAGCATGTGGCTGAATGGTTCAGCGTCTAGGTGAGCGAGTTTTTAAGCATTTGCAAAGAGCTTTGAGCCCTTTGGAATAGGCTTCTAGTAATTCTTACGGAGATGAAGTGGACTCCCCTGTTTCGCTTTTACCGTGCAAATGCATGAACATTAAATTCGAGCAGGGGGATATTTTACCCTCTTATACAGCTTTTAATCCTTGTTATAATGAATCGAGTGGAAGAATTGTAAAGACACTATGACCATAGATAGAGACGGTACAAGCAAAATATTCTTTCCATGCAAGAGGTAGCCACAAATAGTAACTGATGCTAACTATCGGGTATTGTCGAGAATGAAAGTGTATCCATTGAAGATGTTTAATATGTCATTCAACCCGCTTCTCTCCGACCCTCGTAGCTCAATGAGGCAATTTGGATCCTTTGTCCCAAGGGTTAAGACTATCTAGTGGTCAGATAACAGTGATAGACAACATATATATCGGGGATTACTGAAATTTTCAAATCGGAGATTATGGAACACGAGATCGCATACTGGGAAGTCCAGAGATTTGTGCATGTTCTGAAAGAATTTTTTTTATAAGCAAAGGTAACCTTACGCGCAAATATACACCCAGTCACAGTTTAACACAGACGGTGAAAGAGACCGAAGTGCAAGATTGCCTACTTTAAATAGAGTGAAGTCCATTTTGCAATCTTACGCGCCAGTCGGTTCTTCTTACGCAGTATCCATGAGAGGCTCCAATTTTGATGGTCAGCAAGCAATGCATGATAACTACGAAAATCTTCAATAAGAGAAGTTGAAGGCAAGCAATGCCTGCTCAAGATCTTGCCCCCCCCCCCCCCCCCCCAACTCGGATTAACCAGACCTTGATTGCCAATTGGAGACTCGATTTCCATTCTTAAGTCGAGGAACCTGACCCTGCGAGGCTATGCTTTTGTTACACCTGGCTTTTGGTTACCTTTGATTGTTTGTATCCCTTGTAAATGGTGGTGATCTTGCTCTGTGTATATAAAGATCTGCTATGGGAACTTGTCTCCCTCTTCGTAAAAACTGTACATTTTATTTCTATTGTTGCTTACTAACTTCACCACAGAGAGGGGATTTGGGTTGAAACCAGGCTAACTAATAAAGCGGGGAAAATCCTCACTTGCCATATGCTCTTTACGCGGCAAATCTAAGCTTAGCTCCCCCACAAAAAAGTAACAGTGATTACCGGCTGATAGGTTGATAGTAAACCAAATGAATACGACTGTCACCTTGAGCTATTGAAGACCATGCCACGCTGCGGAGTAGGGGAGAGCACAATGTATGTTGCAATTATATGGCTCTTGTGGTCAAGTTGGGAGGACTTCAAGGATATTGGCAGTCCAGTCTTATTTAGCGAGAACGTAAAAATTCATCTCTTTTCACCAAGAACATTGTCCGCTGCCTCTTTTCCTTTTTCCCTCTGAGCACCATATTTCTAACTGCTAAGTTGCTTCATTTTATGTCAAACATTCCATTCAACAAAACCAACAAGTGAGGCAAAAAGAGAAAGAAAGTGAAGCCCCGGAGATAAAGGGAAACAGTCATGCTCATAAAGAAAAAACTGCTTAGGTTACCATTGCGATGAAGTCTGTTCTAACATTTACCAAATATCTCTATAAAAAGCAGATAAGTCCCATGTATAAACTACGCCTCTGAGATCCCTCTTACAGCTACAAAGACAAGTTGATACAGTCTGAAGAAAAGGGGCTGGAACTGAACTACAAGACAGAAGGAAAATTTACAATTTTACAACCAAAATAAAGAAGGAAAAGATGTACCGGGGAGATGAAAACAAGTTGCAGCGCATCAAGTGACGCAAACAGATAAAAAAACTACTGGTGTGCTTTGTTTGGTAATGTTGGCAGAGCCTTCCTGAATACATGCTTTCTGCAGCGTTCAAAAATGCTGTCATAAATCAGATCAAATTGAACTCCTGCTCTCTCCCGATTGATAACGAATAAAATGTGATCTCCTTCCACAATCTTGTAGTACCTGCATTAGTCAAATGCCATCTCTGATAAAGCTCAAATTAAAATCTTTAAAGCCAAGATGGAAAACCAAAATGAGTGTGATCCAGAAAACCGTAGGAAGTGGGAATTATAACATTTCATAATACCATATGTTCAGATAACTTCAATTACAATTAGAATTTTTGAAATTCCCATACCATTCCAAGGCATTATGGAATTGGACTATTAACTCGATATCTTAAACTTTTAGTACTTCCATTTTCTTAGCATTATTAGTATGTGAGACCACAGTTACATATCATGTATGCCATGGATGTAACTTCATAAAATGTACCTGAATGAGAAGTTAAAATATGTTCAATGTAAAAACTGAAGCAGGATTGGCAACATTAAATTTGAAACAAGCTCGAAACCGTGGGTGACACATTTATTAGCTAGCATCATGAATAGTGTACATGAGAAACAATTACGATCAGAATCAAACTTCATAAAATCAAGCTCTATAATCCAAGCAGTAAATAAGAGTTTGTACGAACCACATTAGGTAATCAAAGTATCACTAAGAAGCATGCACATACCAGATGCCTGGTTCCAACGGTTGGCCCTCAAAGTCATCTTTAACCTGACAACTTGGATGTTCAGTTGGAAGACGAGGGTGAGTCATGGATATGGTGTTGAGCGCTCCATCATTGTCCAGCCAATCCTCATCCCTGAACGCAAATTTGCACTAGGGTCAGGGTACCAGCAATACAATTTATTATGTCAAGAAGCATCTCTGAATTTCTTTTTATCTTCCAGCTATCAATTTCAGCACTGGCTTCAAAACAAGTTTATCATCTCTTGGTTAGGCAACACACCACATTGGAAATAAGAGCATCTATATTTGTCACATTCATGGATTTTAATACAGTAATATTGATGACCATTATATAAGGAAGAAAAACCAGTCAACAATGGAAGTGTCATACTGGTCAAAATATCTATTGGCGGAATTCTATAAATGCTTCAAACTCAGAGAACACTGCAAATTGCAAAAAGCTCTATCTGAATAAAAACCTTAATTATTTGCAGAACGGATACGAGATAATGAGTTGATGTTGTGCGGTTTGGAAAAGAAAATACCTATAGCCTTTATACGGGGGAGAGACATCTGGAGGATGACGCCATTGGCTCATCTGCAATGCTCTTAGAAACAACAATGGGTGGATGTGACGTATGCTTGAAGGAATGGTGACACCGAAGACCTTCCTAGTACGCTTGGTAGCATAACTAAAGTAATATGTATTGGGAAAGGTATGTAGACAGCTATTGAGTTGAATGGACCCTTGAATTGTAAGATCCGGGAGGACCCAGTCTCCTGAAGCAAATGGGCCTGAATTCCCCATGAAGTAATCAAGTAGACCCCAAACCCCGATTTTCTTCCATGACATGTCGAAGTGATCAAACCCGAAATTGTAATACTCCTTCAACCAGGGAATGTCAAGCCAATCGTATATTATCACTCCTATGCGGCACAACTGTAGCAGACATATAGGCTTCATGTGTCTCCCATCTTCTGGCCTGGCACAAATGCAAATCATCTTTACAATTAAAGCATCCAGTAACTGTTTCGTGCAGTGATATAGGAACAGCTGTCAAAAACTTATAACGAGACAATTTGTGATTAATAGTATGGCGCGTCTTCAAAGAAACTAATGGAACTAATTTATAACCAAACTTGAGCCTCATCTATGATATATCTTTAGACTGATCAGCTATCGGCCAGATAGGCCAGCTTCCCCTTTCGTTGGATGATGAATCTTTGAAAACACACCTCGTGTCCCCTTCAGATTGTTGGCATCCCTTAACTCTTACTCATGTTACTTTCTAGTTGTTCCGTTGGATTTCATCTCAGCTTGCCCGAACACCCCTCGAATATAAAATAAGTAGTTGAAATTAAAAAGACATTGATCACCCTTTCCCCATTTTGCCAGTATTAATTCAATACTATTCTGCTAAACTTGCATTTGCAACAATTGAAAGCAATTTGGAGAATTCGTTACTGTAATTTGAACTAGAGAGATTGAAGGTCCAAACAAAGGAACAAGGTTAAGGTACAAAGAGAACTCACTGCATCCCATCTAAGTAGGTTCTTGTAGTCCCATTGAACGCTCCTGACAAGGATGTGATGCTCAATATCCAGTTCTCAGAAGTCTTTTCATAGCCCTTGAATGCCTGCACGAGTTATAAACTATAAAGCTCTGATCTCTTAAAGCTGTATCAGGCTGCTCCTGATATCTAATTTCAACTAACCTTATCAGCGAGCATTTGCTGCAAAAGACGAGCAACCTGTGCTCCGGACGAGTGCCCCACAAAGTGAATAGGGTGATCCTCATCCCATTCCGGGTAATGGCCTGCAGATAAGTTTCAGTGAGGCCAATGAAATGAACAGTTGCATAAATTCGTCTAGGAAAACATGAACAACAACAGCTACATGCAAATCAGGACATATAGGTTATAGAACCTTGTTCGTAAACCCGCCCAAACTGCGAGTGACCATAAGCCTTGCAGTGTTCTTCTCCGTAATCGACCTGCCCGCCTTTCAGATAATAGAACAATTGGCGAGCCCTGAAACCCAAAACCCCGTTTTTAAGACCATGTAGGTTAAGAGGGTGAAGAAAAGAAAAGGAGAAGAACCAACGGCAAAGATAATCCTAGAAAGAAACTGAACCCAAAACTCCCAAGGCACGTGCATACCTATCGTGCATGCTGGTTAAAGACCCCAAATCAGGCACCAGAACCCTTTCGTCTCTCTTTTCTGCCCCACCGAAATACGATAAACCCCCGAATCTCTAAGAGCGCAAAAACGAACAAAAAAATCGCAAATGAGTAATTACAAGAGCAAAACAAAAGGAACAATGAGGCTAATTTGAAGGCTTCCGATTGAAGAAACTGAAGAGAGATGAAATACCTCTTTGCCAAATCCAAATATCCCATGGAGCAATACAATAGGAGGCAGGCCATCAGCATTGGTGCTTGTCCCTTTGGGCACGTCGTCTTTGAAGTCAATATTCAAAATAGGCTTAAAGAAATATTCATTCAGAAGCACGGAGAGATCTCCAGCCACCGCTGTGGTTAATAGGTAAAAGCCGTACATCAAATGAACCACCGCGCTCACGAAAATCTCCGCTAATTGCAGTGCAAGCATTCCCCATCTGATCATTCTCCTTTCAGAAAAAAAAATTACCCAGAAGGAAAGAGTGTTCTTGGGCGAGTACTCCAAAGCAGAGCCTTCTTGAAGCCAAATATTTCAAAGAAGGCTCTCCTGCGGAAGCCTTCAAAAGATCAAAACTTCCACATCGAACTCGTCCAAGGCCAAAGAGTTTTCTGGAACCAGCCACTCTGAAATTGATTTCTCACAGTTTTCTCATTCCCTACCTCACATAAAGCCAAATAAAAAAACACGAAAATATTCGCCACCCATCGCCAATCGGAGACTTGTCATCCATTCTTTTGCTCTTTCGCCAACGTATATAGAAAGGTCCAGAACGGCAAAAAAAGTTTGGTCTGGGTTGGTGCCACGCGTACTTGATAGAACCGCTCCTACAAGTTATAGTCGTGGTGGGCCGCAATTAAAATTGACACGAAATTTAAAACTGAAGTAGTTTCCCTCTGTATTAGCGCAGCGATGAAAATCGGGGAAGGTGGTAAGAAAATCACATAAATTATAAATATTGGATGAAGCCCGGTGTTAGGCGTTTCTTTTCAGAACCAGTGCGCTGGATCAGGACCGGAAAAGGTTCCCTAACAAAAAAACCAACCCCCAGCTGTCCCTGCCCTTATCCATTTTATCATGTGTCCTGTAAGATTCTGGAGTTTGATGTTGCCCACTCACGTGCCTGAGTGAAGGGTGATTGTTACGTTCGGATCATGGAGGGCAGTGGGCACAGGATGATACCCTACTCTGTTCATCAATCCCTCCCAAACCCTCATTGCTTAATTTATAGCTAACTAATTAAATCCTGAATTAACTTCAGTTGCCTGTGAGGACCAGCATCTAAGTTTTCTGGTGAAACTCGTTTTTAAAAATGTCTTCTGACTCGACTAACTACAATATAATTATACCCCTTTTTAGTATCACGCTTCCAATTTCATGAATCTCAATTTTAAAAAAAAAAATACTTTATATTCTTACGTACAAGTATATAGATTCTTCGATATTCTCTATCTTATTATTAGTGTTTTACTGCTTCATAACAAACCTTTCTCAGTTATAATATTCTAGCTGAAATTTCTTTTGTCGCTTTAGTACTAATTGTTGTCTCGCTTTAATTTATTTGTATAGTTAATTAAATATCTTTTTTTCCCAGAAAAGTGAAGTGCGCAGCTCATGCAGAGTGTATATTTGTTATTGTCAAAAGTTGACAACAAAAAATATAGAAAAAAACTAAAAAACAAAATAACGTTTGATCTTCCATGTTGCAAAAGTAGTATAAATATCTTAATTCATAAAAATCCAATCACTCAAAATTATGGAACAGACTAGAGGAAGTTTTTTCTTATTATATGAAGAAGAGATCGACAAATACATTACCAAAAAAAATCACTTCCATGTCTTATTTTGATTTAATAGCACTATTTTATGGGGGAAAAAAACCTGGAGCGTGGTATACACGCAGTGAACAGGTTTGTGGGTTTGGCCTTTCTCCCTCTGTCTGCGTTGAATTCGTGGCACATGCACAATCTCTGGAACCTGCAAATAACAAAATCACAAATTAGATATTGTATCTGAGAAAAAAAAACAAACAAATTGGATATTGTAAACATGGAATCTGGACAGTGCGGCGTGCTTTTAGCCGTAGAAAAATAGAGCCTGATTAGGCCACGTAATCAATGTCGTTTAACTTCTTAAATTCCAAGGAGCCGTTTACGATGTTCGAGGTGGTGTTTGTTAGGTTCGAGATGGATTCGGCTACTGTCGCGGTCTGGTTAAGGATTTGATTAGTCAATTCGGTTGGACGAGTGCCAGAGCAAAACGCCTCTTCAACGGCTAAAGTAACGGGTTGCATAATATGCTATCTGTATCTCCCACAAAATCCTCTCGGTTCTAGGACTAGGAATAAGGGTTGATAAAGATACTTTTTAAAAAAAAAAAAATTGTGACTGAATTAGACAGTCTAATTTAAAAAAGAGAAAAGCATAGCATGCTACCCTAAAAAGTTGGCGTAATGATTAAGTTTTTGGATTTTGATGGTTTATTCTCGTCAATGTCTCGAGTTCAATGGTTATCTCGGTGTTTTAAAATTTTTTGTATTAAATTTAGTGGTAATATTGGATTTAGTGACAAAGTAAAGAAATATAATATTTTATATTTTTTTTATAAGAAAGAGATTATATTGTAGTATTTTATTGAGAATTGGTGAAATATTTTGTGAAATTTTTATCACAAACGCAACATAAATCTCCTGTGTTACCAATCATTTTTGGCCACTTTCAGGGTGAGTTTGTGCTGTAAAATTTTTAGTATTGGGTTTAGTGAAAAAGTAAAGAGATAATTTTTTATATTTTTTGTAGTGAAAATTTATAATTTGATGGGAGAGAGAAATTATATTATAATATTTTATTGTGAGAAGGTTCATGCAAACGAACCCTCAATACTTTGGGCGAGTAATTGTCCGATTTATGTGGAATAAATAGATTACATAAGTGTGTTTTATTTTGGGAAAAATATTTTTTCACCCACAAACTACTATAAGTTTTACACTTTGCACCCTAAACTACCAATTTTGATACATTGCACCCTCTAACTACCAATTTTTGACACTTTGCACTCTATATCAAATTTATAGAAAAAAATGACGATAATACCCTTGACCCATTTGCATATATTAAAGATATTATTGTCAATTCATTAATTTATTAAGGATATTATTGTCAAATAGAGGGTGCAAAATGTTTAATATTAATAGTTTGAGGGTGTAATGTGTTCAAAATGGGTAGTTTAGGGTGTAAAGTGTCTAACATTGGTAGTTTGAGGGTTCAATGTTTTAAAGATGATAGTTTGGGATGCAATATGTCACTACCCTGATAATTTGTGGGTGAAAATTATATTTTTTTCTTTTATTTTTAAAATCGTCAGTCTAATAATAACCAATAGTGTAAGGTTATATAATATTTCAAAGGGTTATACGCATTGAAAATTTCTTATTTAGTGGTATGCCGCCCTTCTCAATATACACCCAAATCTCTACCTTCTCGTACTGGTTAACGAACGCATGTTTTTTTTTTATGCTCAAATCGTGACTATTAAAATTTCAACAAATTATGAATTTATCCATCTAATGATATAGTACTTCTGCGCATGTACATACAGAGACACATCTAATGGCTTGGGGCTATATACAGATAATAATATATTCATTTGTATGTTACTTAGTTGAATATTCATTAGTATGCATTTACAATTATTTAATAAAAAAGAAAAAAGAAATTCTGAGAAAACGATAGCCTTTTTTTTTTGGTATCATATTAATTTCTCATTTTTCCATATTTTTAAGGGAAAATTCATTTTTGATCACTAAGTTTTGACCACTTTTACATTTTGGTCACTATGTTTCATTTTTTACGATTTGGTCACTAGATTTTGACCACTTTTACGTTTTAGTCTTTCCTTCAAACTTCCGTTAATTTTTAACGGAATATAACACGGTCGACTGCTACAATTTACTGTTGCCGCAACGACAAACAAACCGGTCGACCGTTATTCTGGTTAAAAATTTAATAGAGGTTTGATGGAAAGACCAAATCGTAAAAGTGGTCAAAACCTAGTGATCAAATCGTAAAAAAATGAAATCTAGTGACCAAAACGTAAAAGTGGTTAAAACGACAAAAAAAAAATAATTTTTTTCTATTTTTAAATATAATAACAACAGAACTTTACTACCCCTGCACGTATGAGGGGAAACAAAATAGTTATCAAAATGGTGACGATCTTATCCACAATATTGCATATCAATGCTCGGCCCCCATCAACCTAGCAAGGACTCGGGTTATCGAGGCGGACATTTCACCCATCTTCTCCTTTATTCCACAGAAAAATTAGTTGAAAACAGACAAAAGTGATAATATATATCACATTGTTAAAATAATTTAAAAAATATCTGAAATATTCTCAAGTAACAGGACTGATAGCTAGTACATAAGAATAACGGATAAAGAAATTAAAATAATAATTAAATATATTTTTCGCGTATCAATTATTATAATTCTAATACTTCTCACTCAAAACTATTAATTTGGTTATATTTGGATCATCAATTATCAACTATACCATTCATTTTTAATTTAGACAGAAATTGACATTTTTATCTTCAAATTGATACTCATAAGTGTGTTCATATTAATTATGAATAGTGCAAAATATACAAGGTAAAGGAGGAAATATAGCCATATCAATAATTTAAGTACAATGTGTCATGGCTCTAATATTTTAGAGGCAAACAAAATATTGTTCTCAGAAAAAAAATCATAGAAGATATTTCGACCACAACTCGACTAGTCGACTAATCCATTCAAAACATATATGAACAAAAACGACAGGTGGAGGGTGCGTTTTGTTTTTTGGCTATATCTGGAAAACTCGATCAAAAGAAAGGATAGGAGGGGTGCTCAGGGAAACAATTGCAGGAAAGGAGGGAACGCGTTTTCTCATGCTTATCAAAACAAAGAAGACACGTTTCCTACTTTGCTTCATAGATTTTCACGTTTGGGTTTAAATGGTGCGCGTGGGCGGTGGGCCACGTGAAAAACGTCAAACCAATATAGCAACGCAACGTTGCGTCGAGACTCTTCTTTTTTCTGTACCAGACTCCTCTCCGATACTCAGGGTATCGCAGGAGGTGCCATATGTGAGAGAGAGTGAGAGAGAAATGTGAGTCTCCTCCGGACCATACCTGTCCGAATAGGAAAGATCTGTTCGGACAAGCGTGTCTCGCACCTCTCTCTTTTTTTTTTTTTTCTAAGCAACAATGGATTTCATTGATAACATAAAATAAATACAAGCACCAAATCCACACTCATCCAGGAGCGGAGACAGTCATAGGGGGCACAAAGGCCCAATACATCAAAGTTAAAGGCCCGAAGGTCATTACACAGGAAGGTCGAAAAGGCCAAGAGACTACAGGCCAGAAGGGCCTCTACAAACCGGGTCAGAAGACCCATAAATCCAACCCGGGTCCACAGACCCGGGACATCACACCACAATGCTGAGAACGGCAGCAACCATCGCCGGAGGAGGAGCAGGAGCAGCACCTGCAACAAAAACACCCACAGAGGAGACCTGCCAGACAGGAGCCACAATGAAGCACCGGAGCTACCGAAACCAACCAAGGGTTGCAAGCTCGCGGGAAGCTGGCCAACAGCTGCCAAGAAGGCTCCACCAGAGCAAGAAGCAAAGCAAGAAACCACCGTAGTTATTGAAAGCAGAAAACACCACCAAAGGAACAACCTGGGCATGGCCACAGACGACCACCAAAAGAGCTGAGAACCAGTCGGAGACCAAACACAAAAGAGCGCCCTAGATCGAGAGAGGAAAAAGGAGAAAGGCCAAAGAAGAAGAAATGGGGGAAAGAAAAAGGGAAAAAGGGAGAGAGCAGGGGCTGGCTCCTCCCCTGCCCAGCGGAAGAAAGAGGGGTGGGGAGCAGACGGAAGGAGAAAGGGAAAGGGCGCTAGAGAGAGGGGAATACTAGTGCGGACCACCAAGTTAGACCCTACGTTTGTCTCGCACCTCTCTCACTCTCTTATCTATTACCCTCCGCAATTTGGTCACAGAATCACATGTTAATCCCACTATAATTTAATAATAGCTTTTCGGAGGAAATTCGGCCCTTGGGAGTGGGCTGCACAACCTCGGTATAAGTGTCGGTTTTGGCCAAAACCGGTACCTACACTGGGTAGGCCGATTTTAAAAAAATTGTAATCTACACCTACACCGTTAAGGACAAAAATTGACCCTTAACGGTGGCGGTTTTCGGTTATCCTACATTAATATTGAACCATTTTTTTAGCATTTTACGCACTTGACCCAATGTATTTTTTCTTTTTTCTTTTGGTCCATTAATCACATATCAATAAAATCTAAACTAATGAAATCCAAATTTCAAAATCAATAAAATTAAAGATCATCTTAAAAGATAAGATGAGAATTTAAAGTTCAAAGTAATAGGACGTCACTGTAAGTGGAAACTATTATCTTTTGAAAAATCCAGTTTAGACCCTAACAACACTTAGAGGGGAGAATATGTGTTTTCCCTCTAATTAACAAATCAATAACAATTTTAAAACATGTTAAAAACCTAATAGTGTTTCCCTTGGTTTCACAAGAAAAATCCAAAAATTCAGCAATTTTTTAAGGCGCTCGAGCGCGGGTCAAACGCTCGTCGAGCGCTTATGTTTCTGTCTGAAATTTGCACTGAGCGCTCGAACGCTTGTCTAACGCTAGTCAAACGTGATGACTCTGTCTGAATTTTTTTAAAGGACGCTCGAGCGCTTGTCAAACGCTGGTCAAACGTGATGACTCTATCTGAATTTTTGAACTAAAATGTATTAGAAATTTGAACTAAAATGTAATTGAGTGACTGATTTTGCAAGCATGATATAAATTTAATAGTGATTTGTCAATTTTAGAAATTTAGACAATTTGTTAACACTTCATAAAAAATCTTAAACTAATACATTGATTTAAAATTATTTGTGGTAGAATCTCGACCTTTTGACTTATTATGCGATGTACTTACCAAAGTTTGACATTAAACTCTTTAATTATAATTCCAATGTCATCATATATACCCTTCTAAATACAATAAATTTGTAATTTTTTCTACCAAAATTCTAAATAACTAGTTCATTCACCTAGCAAGCTTCTTGGTAACTTGAATGTAAGCATTTGATTAGACAAAGCCAACAACAAATCTCAAATATTCAGGTGAAACTAAACTATTGAGTAAACCTTGTCATGCTTCTAGAATACTACGTCTTGAGGTGAAACTAAAGTTTGAACTATTGAGTAGAAACTAAACTAAGAAAACTAAAAAAAAATCTCGGTTTAACCTCCACCGGGAAACCCGGTGCCGGTTAAACCAGGAACTGCCGGTTTTTTTAAAAAACCAAACCTACACCGGCACCGGTTAGACAAAAAACCGGAAACCCAGTGCCGGTGCTGGTGCCAACGAAATTTCCCGGTGACATTGTACAGCCCTACTCGGGAGTCGGCAGACTGCTTGTGCAGCTCAATCTGTTCACAGGTTCTTTTACCATCTTTTCCAAGTGCAGTTCTAACAATAAAAATATTATTCAGATTCATATTTTTTAAAATTTTATATAAACAACATTAATTATTATAATATCCACATATTAATTGTACAAACAATAGTACATAATCGAGATCCCACAAAATATACCTTAAACACGTGGAAATACCTGTCTCGGACCAACATTCTCTACAATTCCTTAACCAAATCGTATAAAAGAAATAGATGCAGCACGAAAACTCTAAATTATTTAGTCTTGCTCATGTGAAGCACCCTACAAAAGTTGATGTTTATTTAATATTTTGTGTCTATTTTTATTTTATTAGAATTGCACGTATAATTCGAGTAGAGATTTTCAAAGCATTTAGATCTACTTGTCTCAAATAGTTTGATTATGATACTCCGAATTCGGATGAAGTGAGAAAATAAGTTACATAATGATCTCTCAACAATTTGGCAACGATTTCAATGAGCTGTCAGAGCAACAATAAGTACTTATTTTGAAAACAATATAAAGATGTAACTATTGATCTTTAGGTCGTTACATTGGTTGCCAATTGTGATAGGGAATGAAAGTTAAATTTTTTACTAAATTAATCTGTCAATCTATGTTATTAAGGGTCCGTTTGTTTACTTCTAAAATAAAATCTGTAATTTGTTTTACTTATTTTCAAGTATTTGACAAGAACTTAAAAATGAAGTCAAAGTAAAAAGTTTTCAAGTTAATCGTAAAAATTTTATTATTTTTCAGAAAACAAACTAAGCTCAAATTTTTCGTAAACTAATTTTGTAAGAACATTAAAGTACGCTCCATATAAGTCTCTCCAGTTTCAAAATATTTTATTTTGTCTCATATGATTAAAAAACAATCAATTATTACTTTCTATTTGATTTGAGATAACTTGAAAGTGAGGTAGATCATTTTTTTGTCCCTACGATTTGGATCAAGTTACTTTGATGAAAACAAATGACGAGGCTGACGAAGGCCACATCAATTGCAATAGTAGGTTGACACGTGGCCCAACAAGTTTAATTTTGTCAACAATTAATTTAAACATGGCGGTCGACGGATATAAAAATTATTAAAACTAACATATGAATTTTAATATAAAGGAATAAATCTTTTAAAAAATTTGAACATAATCTTAGAAAAAAGTTTAATAACATAAAACAGAAGACCTAAAAAATAAAATAAATAAATAAACCCATAGTTATATTTAACACAAACCTTTAATAAAATAAACTAAAAAAAGATATAGACAAAAAAAACAAATAAACACTTAAAAGAAGTATTACCAAATATGTGTATATTTAAGAAACATATTTCTTTCTTACTTTATTACCAAACATGTGAAACATTTATCAGGCCCAGAAAAAAAAGTTGAAACATTACTCATAAGTTCGTCACTTCCCCCACGTCCATAATTATATATATATATATATATATGACCTGTCAAATTTTATACCAGGGGTTCCACCAACAAAATCACCATCTGAGCCAAGATATTGTGGTGTTAAGGAGGGATGTAATTCCTTATAATATTGGAGTCCAATAAATATATAACTCCAGTTTTAAATTTGTAAAAAAAAAGGGAAACGATTTCGAAAATTAGTAGAAATTGCAGTCTTTGTCCTGAGTCAGTTGGGCCTTCGATTACAAAAAATAGTTAGTTGGGCCTTCACCATGGGCCATCGAGAGCGTGCTGAGTAATATGGACCTTCACCTATTATTAACGGTGGGCAAACTCTCGAAGCCTCTTGAGTCTGCTTGGAGTCGCTCGTACACTCGGGCCCAATTTCCATACTTAGCCCAGAACCTTCCTGCATCCATTTTTTTTTTCTTTCTCCTCCTGTCGGTGACGCTAGGGTTTTAGTGCACTACCAGAGAAGTCGAACGAAAATCCTCAATTCGGAGACTGGAAGCCATTGCATTTGAAATATGGCGTTGCAGCAGTTTCAGTTCGGGCGCACAAAGAGCGTGGCGAAGCGGTCGAAGAAGTTCTTGGAGGAAGCGCTGTACACCAGGCTCTTCAGGGAAGGTGGCTCGGAGGTGAGCGTTCGGCACCAGCTCAACCAGTTTCTCAAGAATCACAAGCGAGTCTACAAATGGGAAGTTGGAGACACCCTCAAGAAGCTTCGCGAACGCAAGCTCTACTCCCCTGCTCTCAAGGTTCTTAAGCCGTATTCTGTTTCTGTCATTAATTGTTTCTGAGATTGAGATTTGTTATCTATTCGAAGAAATTTATAGTTTTTTTTTCTATATTAGATTAGTAGAACATCTGCAATACGAATGGTTACTTTATGCAATATGAGTAAAATGGAAGAGGGACTAGATTAATGGTTACTTTATGCAATATGATCAATTGCTTTCTGCTTCTATCCTAATTGACATTAAGCTAATTCTACATTCACAGCTTCCGTAGTTTTATGATTTTGTACTTATCAAATTTTTTTTTTTATGATTTTGTGCAAATGCCACCGGCTTGCGGAGTTTTTCCATTATAGCTTGAATAGGGTTTGCAGCGTTGGTGCATTTTGCTTTTTCTAGAATTCGAGTGTGTCAAAATGTGTGAATGCTTGTAGTAGGTATATTTCCTTTGTGTCTGTGCGACTTGTGTTATCTGGGCATCCTTTTCCTTGAGATGAATAGAATAGCTCTACTCGTTATCAAAGTGTTGCTCTCTTTAGTTCACCTAGGTACTGCATTTTGGTAATGTAGCTGCCAGATGGGCTAGCTGATTTAGTTCTGGTTCCCTATCTCCTCTCTCTCTCTCTCTCTCTCTCTCTCTCTCTCTCTCTGAAGTGACTTCTTGATTTGATTTGGTGAAGTTGCAAGGATTTTTGTTACTCTCTTTGTTTAGTTGGGCTAATGCGGTGCTTGGCTGCCCTTTTGTTGATTTTTTTAGTTTTGTGGCTTGTTTAGACTAAGTGATATCGGTATAGTCCTTTGTACTGTTATCGCTTTTCTTAATGAAATTGGTTACTTATCAAAATTTTTTTTATCACATTGTTCATCGTAATGTTTTTAGTTATCTTTTGGCATTTGTATATTTAATCGCTACTGCAAGTTAAAAAAATTACTGGACACTTGATTTATAATATTGCAGCTTTCAGAAACTATGTGCAGAAGGGGGATGAATAAAACGGTCAGTGATCAAGCTGTGCATCTCGATCTAGTTTCCAAAACACGAGGCATTGCTGCTGCAGAAAATTATTTTGTTGGACTTCCTGAATCATCAAAAAATCATCTCTGTTATGGTGCACTGCTGAACTGTTACTGCAAGGAACTGATGACTGAAAAAGCAGAATCTCTCATGGAGAAGATGAAGGAACTTAACCTTCCTTTAACCTCCATGCCTTATAATAGCCTTATGACCCTTTACTCGAAAAATGGGCAGCCAGAAAAGATCCCAGCCATCATACAGGAAATGAAGGCCTCTAATATCATGCTGGATTCTTATACGTATAATGTTTGGATAAGGGCTCTTGCTGCTGTCAATGATATTGCCGTGGTTGAAAGGATTGTTGATGAGATGAAGAGGGATGGCCGAGTTGCTGGAGATTGGACAACATATAGCAACTTAGCGTCAATATATGTGGATGCTGGATTTTTGGAGAAGGCAGAAAAGGCACTCAAGGAATTGGAGAAGAGAAATGCCTGCAAAGATCTCTCTGCCTACCAGTTCCTGATTACATTATATGGGAGAACAGGTAACCTGCTTGAAGTCTATCGGGTCTGGCGTTCTCTGAGGCTGGCGTTTCCTAAAACTGCAAACACAAGCTATCTGAACATGATTCAGGCTCTGGTTAACCTAAAAGATTTACCAGGAGCAGAGAAGTGTTTCCGGGAGTGGGAATCTGGGTGTTCTACTTATGATATCCGCATCGCAAATGCTTTGATAGGAGCTTATGCAAAAGAGGGTTTGCTAGAGAAAGCCGAGGAACTCAAGGAGAGGGCTCGCAGGCAAGGGGCCAAGCCTAATGCTAAAACCTGGGAGATCTTTTTGAATTATTACTTGAAAAGTGGGGAATTCAAATTGGCAGTTGATTGCGTTGCCAATGCAGTATCTATTGGTAGAGGGGATGGTGGGAAGTGGGTTCCACCATCTGTGGTTGTAAGCAGTTTGATGGGGCATTTTGAGCAGAAAAAGGATGTCGATAGTGCAGAAGGTTTTCTTGAGATTTTGAAGAAGGCTGTTGATAACACAGGGGCAGAGGTTTTTGAATCATTGATAAGAACTTATGCAGCTGCCGGAAGGACAAGCCCTGCAATACGGCGCCAGCTGAAGATGGAAAACATCAAGGTGAATGAGACCTGCATGAAGTTGCTTGAGACAATATGTGTTGAGTGAGTTTCCTTTTATCTTCCATTCTTATTTTTGGTCTCTCAGTGTCTGTAAAGCAATTTTTGGATTGCGTCTACTGGCAATTCTGTTTCGATAATGATTTGTCCCCTTCTTTTGGGTAACAATGTGAAATGACACATGACATAACCCATTCAGTAGTGCCTTGTCCAGTTGACATCAGGAAATGCTTGACCAAGGGTTCTTATTTTACATATATAGAAGCTGTAGATTCTATACTAACTGGTTGCTGCATAGCTTTTGTCTATGGCTGCTAAATAGAAACTTTTGGATCCGGTTTGGCTGGTTGCCTGACACAGGCAATATGTCCAAAGCCAGTAGCGTGCTAATCATTAGAATATTGGTTTTGGTGATGATTAGGTTCCATCCTACAGGACGTAATTTCAGCCCTTTCTATTGCTAGATGCTCAAAACTTTTCAAATCTGTGGCAGTTCAATCTTTTAGTGACTTATTGGTGAATGGACACACTTATATTTCTGGGAAAGAATTTATTTGTTAGAGTCGGGCCTCAGTATATTCAAGGAGACGTGGCCTTCAGTGCTGCTATGAGAGCTGGATCGGTGAATGGCCAGTCTGTATGAGGACTTGAATTGAAGCTCAATGCTTTCTTCCGGATGAGTGACTTTTGTCTCGAATCTCGATGGACTAAAATGTTATACTTGTTTTCCATTCCCATCGGTTGGTAGAGAGTGAACGAGGTTTTGTAGTAGAATAACAGAAATTCAGCCTTGGTCGCTGAAGAAAGCAAGTCGAGAGCTGAAAATGGGGCATGAGAGGTGACTCTCACCTCTTCCAGAAATCAGTAGCTGGCTTCTAGCTATGATGGATTTAATTCCTACTATGCTAGGCAAAGGCGATATGAAGAATTATCTTATACCAGCAAGTGACCTCTAAGATATGCCCTTGAGGGACAGAAATTTGACATAGATGAGCTTCAGTCTTTAAGATTCAGTGATTCACCCTTAGAAAATATCAACTCTTTGCCTGTGTTTGTGTAGTTGCTAACTTCCTGGCATTTGTTGTTTTATTTATCGTTTCCTGCCTAGAAACAAAAGTACTGTAATCGAGCATAAGAAGTTTCTGAAACTTTCCCTACTTAAAAACCTATTGAACACTAAATAGGGATATCTGTCCAAAGTCTACACAAAGTTTATGAATGAGCTCTTTGTTTAGTAGCAACTTTTGAAATAACTCGCTCGTTATGAATCCTAAAATTCATCAGGGTGGGTGATATTCCCAAACTTGTGCCCAAGATAAAAGTATTCGAGTACTTTCTTGTTTTTCGTTTCTTCTATTTCGCACTACAGCCAAGAGCCCAAGAGACTAGCGACTTGGGTTAAAACCTTGAACAATTCGACTCTGCCAAATAACCAGCATTTCTGTAAAAGGCTTGCCGTAGAAGAAGAGTTCAACGGTTAATCTTTACTGGTTTTGTCTCTCGCTTCAGATTCTCCTGTCAACACGCCAATGACCTCCGGTTAAAGGCCACCCTCCCTAACTTTCAGCCTATTAGAAGAAGGTCACATCAAGAAGTTATGGTGAGGACTGGAAGTCTTAGGGTTGGCTTGTGAAATGAGGAAAACAAAACTAGCCTTCGATTTCTTGTGTTCATAGTAGTTTCAGATAATGAACGAGCAGTTGCAAAATTGCATTGCCTGACAACCAGTGTACGTGAAAAAGGGACACAACACAGAGAAATCGTAGTCAAAACGCGCACATCTCACAATTCTACGCAGATATGCAGCGCAGAGATAGCAGAGCCAGAGACCCCGACTTCATATAAAACTGTACGACCGTAGGGTCCACAGAGTGATGACGATAATTCGAGGTTGCTGACTTTTCTCGGCACAAACCTGCCTTGCTCTGGTAGGTGTCAACATATGTAGAATTATAGCTTCCAATACAAAAAAGAAACAGAAAACTTGTAGTTCCTTATGTGGATGAGTCGGACATTTCTTGTGTTTGGTGGGGTCCTTTAACTGGTAGCAGAAGAGGACCTTGGAACCCCGTTGTAAACTGCAATTCAAAATTTCAAACCAGCAATACAAGGCCAGCAAAAACAAAAAATTTAAAAATGAAAGCAGTGATACAAGGACAAAAACGAAAGTAACCTCTTTTTGTTGTCGGTCCCTGGGCTTGCTTTCTGATCCACTTCCTACGCATTCGCTTATGCTTCAAGTATAGATCTAGCATGTTTGACTTCTAACATCTTCTGCAACGACTTGGCGTCCATATCAACTCTCTCTCTCTCTCTTTCTTATACATGCGCACGAAGATACACCTTCGTTGGTGCTTCATTAGAGTCAATCAAATTAGCTTCAGCTTAAAATTATTGAGTGCTTAGACAAAGAATCTCATTAATTTATAGACTTTGGTGCTTTCGGTCACCCTTTTTGGACGCCAAGAGAGATCCGTAGTGCCGTTCTTAACGCGCCTAAACATTGTCGATGATGGTATATCTGTAGCTTTTCCTTTGAGAAAATTGTTTCCGTCGTATCAGAAAAAGGTTATAACTTGAAAATCTACAGGTTGAACCGTTGAAGGAAACCTTTTCTACGCACAGTAGCTCAAAATCAGCTCTCTCTCTGTTTTCCTCTCATCGGCCGTCTCCCTACGGCGGAGGGGGGGAGCTCCGGCTCCCTCATCCCCCCTCCCCCTTTTTCCTTTTTTCCCCCTCCTTCCATCTCCCCTCTCCTCCTTGCTGGTGTCCATGGCCGGAGTTGTTGGTTGTCCGGTTTGGTTTTTGGTTTTTTTTGGCAGGGGCTTTTCCAGCGGCGGACGGCGCTTTTCACCGGTTTTCGACCCACACGCGCCTGTTGGGTGCACTCAGCACGTCGGGACCGGTGCAACGCCGTTCCTAGGCTTCGTTTCGCCGGCGGGTGTCCTCACACGCGCGGCGCGTAGATCTGACGCGCCGACGCTTGTGGCCGCGCGTGCGGCTCTCTCCGCCGCTCAACCATTGCATTTCTTCCCGGATCTGGCCTCTGTGGCTGATTCCCTCTCTTCTGGGCCGTGGATTTCGTCTTCCCGCCGCCACGCGCCGACTCCTCCTCCGCCGCCGCCGCCGGTCAGAACCGAAATAATCCCGTTTGGGACCGCCCCTCTGTTTCGGGCCTGTTTTAGGTTATTCTTTCGCCTGTTTGGGCTTGCCCCTCTGTTTAGGGCTCGTGTTTTGTTAGGTTTTTGTCGGTTTGGGTCTGCCCCTCTGTTTCGGGCTTGTTGTTTGTTGTCTCCCGTGGTTGTCTGTCCGCCCCTTCTGTGGGCTTATCCGAGTCCCTGTGGCTCTTTTCCGACCCTTTATTGGGTTTCGCTTCGCGTCCCTTGTGGCGCTATTCCGGCTTGTCCAGGTCCTAGTAGCTTTGCCTACTATGTCCGGCCATCACTCCCTCTGCCCTGCATGGAGTACATAGTGGTTCCTCTGATCCGTTGGAGGGTCTTGCTGGTTGTTCTCTGTCTGTGTCTGTTATGTGGTTGTGTCGTTTTGTTGTTTTTATTTCTTAGTCGTTATTAATATATTGGTCTTTATTCAGAAAAAAAAGAACCGTTGAAGGAAAGTTAGCATCGTACGTGGAATATACTCGATCAGAACTGTGTAAAAATTCGGTGTATTAACGGATGAACTTTGCCATTATAATTCTTTGTCAGAACAATTCAAGGCAAGTTCGCACATAAAGGAGATACAGAGCATTTTTTTTAAAAAAATTGAGATACAGATCATTTAATACTTGAAAATAAATTGTTGTCTTTTATGTACAATCTTCTAAGTTTGAAGTGCTTCAAAAGTATGTAAAGAAAGAAAAAATTCCGTTCTACGATAATATGCAGAATCTCAATTCGATAATGGTGTACACCCATTGCTTTAACTTGAAAACGTGGATTTTTTTTTGGGTAAGTTAGTAAGATTAAAAGGGGCATAAACCCCACACAAGAACCAACAGGTTCAAATACAATGACATCAGGCCACATAACACAACAAAACCACCCATAACCAAATCCAACATATAGCAAACTAGGGCTGTCCATTGGCCGGTCCGGTCCGGCCGGCCAA
The DNA here is from genome assembly GCA_963930655.1 of Myrica gale. Lineage (NCBI taxonomy): Eukaryota > Viridiplantae > Streptophyta > Magnoliopsida > Fagales > Myricaceae > Myrica > Myrica gale. Next base: position 4,315,259 of record OZ005606.1, on the reverse strand, counting down.
ACCGGCCATTTTGTGAAGTGTGTATACCGGACCGGACTGATCATTCCAACAGACCGGTCCGGTCCGGTCTCCAGTTTCACTGATCCAGTCTGGGCCCGTTTGGAGTGGTATACTCCGGTCTAGTTTCGGTTTTCCACATGGGTAACTCGGAACCGGATCAGAGTATACCGGTCTCGGTCAGGTTTGTCCAAAACCGGTCCGGGTTGGCCGGTCCGACCGGTTTGGTGGACAACCCTATAGCAAACTATCGAGGGTCAACAAAGAGCACAGGCCTCCTAAACCCCACAAAAACAAAAACAACAAACATCAATATGACGGATGGGTTTCCCATTCATTACATTGATATCCCTCGAAGGTGTCCATCGTTGCCCGGTTATGTGCTCTAATCATTGTCCGAGCTACATTTGGACTCCACAACCAATTTGACTACGCCTTCTTTACTAATAAAAAAGGATTAATTACAAAACCCCCAACAAACTTATACCCCAATCTCAAATACCCCCATAAACTTGAACTCGTTTCAACTCGCCCCCACAAACTATAATTTTTGTTGCGATTTCATCCCTCAACCTACTGAAGAGTTATATCGAACAGTTTTTGTCCCACTTAAACGACACGTGACATTCTCCTTACTTGAAAAGAAGAATTTACCCTCGTTTGAGTCATCTCTAGTCTTCTACAAAGATTTTAGCAATTTGTAGAGCCAAAAAATAATATGTAGTTAGCTGATTTTTTTATTAAAACAAAAAAATGATGACTCACTTAGAATCAAGCTGGTCAAATTCGTCTTTTCAAGTAAGGAGAAGATCATGTATCGTTTAAGTGAGACAAAAACCGTTCGATATAAAAACTTTAGTAGGTTGAGGGATGAAATCGCAACGAAAAATATAGTTTGTGGGGGCGAGTTGCAACGAGTTCGAGTTTATGGGGTATTTGAGATTGAGGTATAAATTCGTGGGAGATTTTGTAATTAACCAAAAAACAAACAAACATCAATATCAGATTGCAGCAAAACCAATGGCAGTATTTGCCAGCTTCCACCTATCGACCACAACCAGGTTAGCTGGAGTTGCAGGTTGGCCCTTGAAGAGATTCATATGACTCTGCACATCCAGGGAGATCTCTCGATGTGCTCTCAAGGTCGATCTTTAGAAAGAATATGACACTGTCCTTTGGGAGCTCATTTTCAAAATCATGGAAGTCATGAATTTTCCTCATATGTTTCGTAATTGGGTTCGTGAATGCGTGGGCTCTGCGTCTTTTTCTATTAATGTTAACAGTGAGCTTGTTGGTTTTTTCAAGAGCAGTCGGGGATTGAGGCCAGGGGAACCAGTCTCCTTATCTTTTCCCCCTTATTAAGGAGTTTTTTCTTGGGACTCATGAGGCAAGCCACTAAGGACAATCGGTTCCATTATCACTGGAGATGCAAGAAAGAAAACTTGTCCCACATATGCTTTGTGGACGATGTGTTGGTTTTCTGCAAGGGGAATATGGAATCTGTCAAGGTTATTAAAAGTGTATTCTGTCTTTTGCAAATCAATTAGGCCTGCACTCTAACCCAAGTAAGAGTAGCGTGTTCATGAGCAACATCCAACAAGTCAAATCATATATCTTGCGCCTACTTGGCTTCTCAGAAGGTATGTTACCAGTTAGATATCTTGGCATTCCTTTGATTTCCTCCAGGTTAAAGAGGCAGGATTGTCATGCCCTTGTTGACAACATGACTGTCCGTGTGAAGCATTGGACTGGTAAGTACCTCTCCTACGAGGGTAGGGTCCAGCTCACCAAAGCAGTTTTATTTTCTATCCAATCTTTCACTCCTTATTCTTCCTAAAGCTGTTATTAATGAAGTGGAGTCTATCCTTCGATCCTTCATCTGGAAAGGGACGGAGTTGGGAAGAGGTGGTGCTAAGGTCTCTTGGATGGATGTTTGACTTCCAAGGAGAGAATGAGGCTTGGGGATGATTGATGTTGCTCGATGGAATTCGGCTCGCTATGCTACAACATGTATGGCACCTTTTCACTACTAATGATCAATTTGTTTGGGTGACTTGGATTATAACATACCTCATTCGGGGATGATGCTTTTGGAATTTAAAATGTCCTAGCGTTTGCTCTTGGAATTGGCAAAATATTCTTAGCCTTAGAAGTGTGGTGAGACAAAATATGTGCCATGTGGTTGACAATGGTAACACTACCTTCCTTTGGGAGGATAACTAGCACCCTATGGGAATCCTCAGTACTAGTTTCACAGAGAAGCAGTCATGAACTCTGGGATGGAGCCTAATGCGCGAGTGAGCAATGTGGTTATGGGAGATGGAGCCTAATGCGCGAGTGAGCATTGTGGTTATGGGAGGGGACTGGCTATGGCCTAACAATGGCAGCATTTGGCAGGATATCTCCAATGCCACTCCTGTCCATTTTAGACCAAACATCTCTAGGGCGGATCAGGTACAATGGAAAATGAGGAGTGAGAAGTTTTCTACTCGGGATACTTTTGACAGCCTGAGACTCCAGGTCCAAGCTCGTATTTGGCATGGACTTGTATGAAATAAAGCTAATTTGTCACGCCATTCTTTCAATCTTTGGCTTGAGGTGAATGATCGACTTCCCACACAGTGCAGACTGATGAGGATGGGTATAATTCAGCAGGTGCAGTGTCAATTTTGTGGCGCTCACTGGGAGGATGTGAATCATCTTTTCTTTACTTGTCCTTTCTTTTGCAGACTGTGGTTCATTTTGGGTGACAGAAGTAGCATGCCGAGAACTTCTTTTACTTGGAATGAGACTATTGACTATGCGACCAAGAATTACAAGAGGAATTCTTTGAGCAATTTGTTGCGGAGGTCTGTTATTGCCACGCTAGTTTACCACTTATGAAAGGAAAGGAATCGTCGAATACACGGTGGAGAACCCAAGCGGTGGGCTTCAAGAAAAAGATATAGCTGGCGAATTTGCGCATAAAAACGACTGAGCAGATGCATTTTAAACGACACATGCACCCACTCACGTCGATACGCATCGCAAGGATGGAGAAATGCCTAATGATGGAAATGATTCTGTATCGCAAATAATGATGGTCAATGTTCTTTGGGGGCTCAAGTGAGATACATCATCGATCCAGCACTTTTCTTTTATACGATTTGTAGGTAAGGACATTAATTATATCTAATTTTATATCTTACATTCATAGGAAATAATGCTTACTTTTGTGTTATAGTATATTAATTAACCTTCATGGGCAAAGCTAATTATTTATGTTTTCTACTTGATGTATTTCGTATTTCGTCCAGCTGGGTCCACATGCTAAGAGAGTAGCTCAAATTTTTGGTTTACAAGAAGCTGTTTGTTCCCCTCGTTTAGCAAATGACAAGAGAGAGAGAGACGGAGAGCTAATAGGCCAGGGTAAAGTGTCTGTAGAAATTGCAGGAGCGCTTTATAAAGTTTTAGAGGAGAGGGGAATCACATTCCTGAAAATAAATTCCCATTAGAAAGAAAGGGTGGATGCTTTTCCCCGGCAGGCATTTAATTTGTGGAATGTGGACAATTAATGCAGCCACTAAGACAGTAGGTTTGGCCAATTGGATGGTCCCAAATGGTGAAGAAATTAATTGAATCCCAATCTTTCAAATCCAGAACCCCCTCTCCCCTTCAAAGAATACTTCCGATCTTTCCTTCTCAACAAACAGAGGACAACCTAAAAAAAACAGAGGACAAGACAAAATAATGGGAATCACAAACCACAGTATATTCACTATTTCTTTTCCCAAATTTACACCAAGTCCCTAAAGGTCGTATAATCAATGAATTCACCTGTTAGTGAAAAGAAAAAAGAATAAGAAGGAAGAATAATGGATTGACAAAAGTAAACATATACTCCAAGCTCACCGAACCCCCCCCCCCCCCCCCCCCCCCAAAAAAAAGAAACTAAAGTAACTTTCCACGCCTCTGTACCTCTCCCTTTAGGGACACCTCACATTTCTTCCAGGTCCACCGTAGTAAAAATAATTCCCCCAAACATTGTTAATCCCCCCTTGGATGTCATAGCAATTGGGATGATCGGCTAGGACTCTTAGGTTTGATAGTGGAATCAAGCTATTATCCCAATCAACAACCTGCAGATTTCGAAAGTAGGATGCTTTTCCAAACCCTTCTCCTGCAAAATGTCCGCTACCCATTTGCGTCGAGGTGTGAAAACCAGATGACCTAGAGTTAACAACTTCTCCTCCAAATTGCACCATGCTTGCATGGTCACGTAGGTGGGTGAACAAGAAAGAAGGCCAGTATCCAACTAGAATTCCAGACCCGAACTCTAGCCACCAATTTCCATGCTTTGGATCCTACAAAAAAAAAGTACCATCTCGAACCTTTAACACCTTGCATTTTGCACTTATCCATATTCGATAATCACTCGGCACATTAATTATGATTCATGCGCAGGCCAACAAGCTCGGAAAAGTAACATGAGTACAGAAAATAGAAGTCGTAAGAAAAACAAAAGAAGAAAAAAGAGCTTATATAGCTAGCTCCCTACGGAGTTCATGATAACAGCAAATGAAAAGGGTGCGTTGCGTAGGTCCTGAAGCTCTTTTGCTCGGAAAAGAAGAGAATCTTGCAAAGCACAAAAGCACGAAGGAGTTTCAGTCCATTATTTGAAATTATGAGTGCACGCGTGTTATGGACTATAGTGGGGAAGTGGCGCATGTCTAGTGGGAAGCTCTTTTTGTTTTTCTGTTTTCTCTTTATTTGGGTTGCTCAGTAACTTATGCATGACGTGTTACCCTCGGTCTCCAGCACTTCACAGTCTTCAATGGACAATTAGTCGGATTTTCGAAAGTTGAGGAGGCCATTGACTGACCATCACAGTCGAAGACTTTTTGAAGAAAGTATTCAGATCCGATGGTCCAGAGAAATTTACCATAAATTTTTTCTGTAACTTTTGTGGGAGCAGGATGTCCATGATGCATGCTAACGTGTAATCCTAGCTAACATACGTGAGACTCTTCTGACTCTCGATTTGTCTTTTGCAAGTTAGATGGGGGGCAAGCTTTATCTTAACCAGATAACTGTAAAACCCCCAGGCTTAAGTAATGAAAAAGAAGAAGTGATATAAATAGTAAAAGTAAAGCTGTATGCCTGTATCTGTTTCGTACCTTTGTTCCCTGCTATTTCTATTTATAGTCTGTGCTAAAATTTCTTTGAAAACGCAAAGATAATTAAAGAAAAAGGTAGCTTTAATTATTTCCTTAGCGAAGAAGTCTAAATTACCTTCCAAACCAGTAAGCTGATATCGAATTGTCCACCGCTGTATGAGGAAGTTGGAGAGATTGCAGCTCCAATGGCGATTCTATTATTAGTCTGAATGAAGCCTGAGCACAACAAATTGTAACATCCGGTTGCTTGGTACGCGTCCGTCTGTGTAATATAAATTAAACGAAAAAATAATCATAGAAAATAATAATAATAATAATAAATAATAAGCAAATGAGTACTTCTATGTGAAGGTTAATTAACTGCAAATTTTATCGTTTGCTGAAGGAACCGTAACTTACAGTCCAGTAAGTAAAGAATCTAGGGTAGTTGTCCCCATAGAGCTCTGGGCTAACCTGCAGAAAATTAAATGAATTAGCACCCAATGGCTTAAATACAAAAGAAAAAAAATATTAAGGAAAACGACAGGTAGTTGAGCGGTGATGACTACTTTAATTGTGAAAGCAAAATAAAATATTGGTATTAATTTTGTCGGAATACTTCCCAACCATGGTTTTTCTGCGTTTAAGTGTAGCTTTCAAAATTAATATATTTACAAGGTTTAAAAAGACAGAAATAAGGAATTGGGCCGACCGACTATATACATCTCTCATAAGAGGGATGCCGATTGTCAAACTAGAAGCACAGTCGAAAATTTTAAATAATTCCAGTAAAGTTAGTAGGAAGTGGTTTTCTGAAATGAATATTTTTGTGCTGGTCAACCCACAACAGTACACTTATTATGCTTTCCATCCAGCCAAGACAATTAACAGCTCTTGTTAGAGGGTAAGCATTTGTGTAGTATGGAGATCAAGAAAAAGCATTAGGGATCTATCAAAGAAACCCACCATGAAAGAGCTGGGAAAACAAAACAAAAGCACGTCTGAGAGAAGATTGAGTGTACGGAGATATAAACATGCCTGCCAACCAGCTTCGATGGTGTTGAGATCATTGCCAAATGAACCTGAGATGACCCACATCTGCGACAAGCTGAATTCATATTGATTTACCACGCGGGGTGCCCACACATTTATGCTTCCTTTTGCTCCGTAGTACTGATCTCCACTCACATACCCAACTGCATGCTGGAACCCAATTGTCCAACTGATCAGTGATCAGGACTAGATGATAATAAAATAAAATGCACTAACAAAAAAAAAATGAAATCGACGCTTTCATCATTTCAGGAACCCTTCCCTGTTTCTTGTATTCTTCAAGGTATAGTGACTGAACGTGTTTCTCCATTATTTTCCCTTTAAATGCCTGAACTACTTTTGCAGAGCAACCATGAATTTCTGTGATGACTAGCTATAAGTAGAAACCTGATTAATATTTGGTCAGCGAGACGTTTCTTATTTTGGTTATATGGGAGAGCAGTACCAGATGCTTTCTTGTCATCCTTTGAGCTTCATTTTGTGCAGGAGAATGAAGGGAATAAATAAGTTTATCAGCGACATCAGTTTCGTATGAAAAACAATAGACATAAAAAATATAAAAAGCTGTTTTTTATCATTCCTTCTACCTTGTTTAACTAGTTTAATAAAGTTGTCTTCTTTAAGAATCAGGACAAACAAAGACAAAGCTAAATAAGGAGATAAATGAAAAAGATGGAAGAAGAAGAAAATTTCTAGAGTGTCCTCTATTTGTGTTTTTGTTTTTGATCGCATACCTCATGGCCGTCGCTGCTGGTGTCTCTTCTAACATGTTTTCCCGGTTTCCGGCCAAATCTTCTGAGAGAACTAGCTCTTAACATATCTTCTTCAGTAGTTCTTCTCATTGCAACTGTTCCTTCTGGACATGATTCGCCAGACATGCTCCATAACTGAAAGTTTTCTTCTACTACGCCCGTCGGGTTATGGCCATTGGGTCTCTCCGGTGGATCCTGCAATTTTTCAAGCCAAAAACAAACTTCAACATTTTGAACTTACTATCTTGGCTCTCAGAGATTCTGAGGAACCCAGGATATATCAAATTTGATTTCTAGTCATAAAAATGTTCGAGTACCAGAGGCTTTTGTTCTTTAAGTCGAGGGTGATCAAAAGCTGGTTGCAGATGAGACACGACGCAGTCTATAAGATCACCATCAGGGCTCTGCAGAGAAACAAACCCAACATATGGTAAGTCCCAAATATAGTTAACAAGCAGAGCAGAAACATGGGAAGTGAGACTCGAGTCCTTATGAAACAGTAGTCGAAGAGACAAAAGTAGAATGCCTGAATTGTCTTGACAGCAGGCTTATTGATCTTCCGGAGCTGAGATCTTATTATTTTAAGCTTTCTCAATTCTTCCTCTGGCCGGAAGGTTTGATTGGCTGCACGGTCTTCGCTGAGTTCCGACGAATGGACAGGACAAACCAAAGAAGAAACAAGAAGAAAAAACACAAAAATGGGAATTATTGGGGAGATCTTACACCAGCTAGATGCCATGTTTGACAAATTCCCTGGTGTAGTTTCTATTTCAAACTCTATTCGTGTTTGAGTACATCGGTGTTGTCCTGTTCTGCGCTCAAAAATTTTACTCCTTGGTTTTCTCCATGAAGACAACTCCCAGCAAATCCATTCGATACCTAATGACTATTCTATGAAGCCCAATTCAATCTCTCATCATTTCCAAAGCTCTGGAACCCCAGGATAACGAAAACTTCCTTCTATTCCCTCTCTCTAGCTCGCACAGCTTCTAATACCTCGGTTTTATGTTCTGACAACGTGAACGTCCCGGCATGAGCTGATTAAAAAACAAATGGGTTGGGTTTTCTTAAAGTTTTACCCATGTGGGGATGAAGTTATAAATACCGGGTAGTGATGAAATCATGCGCTATTTTTAAAGTTGAAAAATAAATTGAGGAGAGAGAAAGACGGGCTGGGGGGGGGGGTTGTTTGAGAGGTTGTGTTTCCAGTCTCCAATACAAAGACTGAACCTTTAGCTTTTTTGTTAATTTTATAGGGCGAAATGGTACTGATATCTGTTATTCTTTACTTTGGTTCTGAGGACAGATAGGAATTACACTTGATTCTGGGTTTCCAAAGTCCTTTGCTTTAGGGGTTCTCTTTCTCACTTCCCTAGATGTTCTTTGTGTCAGCTAGTCTGTTTTTATTATCTCTCATTTCCCACAATAATTTAGCAAACTAAAGCTATGCCGCTTTGGTTTTCCTAGAATTGTTAATATGACTAGTTTCTAGGATTGAATAATTGGACAAGGAACTGACAGTCTGCTGCCAATATCACGGTAGTTAACTTGCAGATGGTTGGACAGTTTTATGCTTGAAAGGTGACCACCAAGCCAGTCAAGCATCAAAAACTGTTCAGCACTTCCTAGGGTTGTACTTAATCTACCTTCTCCTAAGTGCCACACCTTTTGTGGGCAGTCGTTTTTAAGAGCGAGCCAATTTGTCATTGTGTTGGGCCTGCAATGTTGGCACGCCGCACGCGCATCTCGTTATGTGCATTCTCTGCATGCTTAGGCACGCCCATGCATGAGCCGCTCAATCTTTGGTTTCTCCCTCGATTAAAAATTGTTGGTGCCTTGGTGGCACCGGAGTTTCCACTCTCTGCATTTCCCTTTAATTCAGTAGACACATATATACCATTTAATTGCAATCCAGCTTTCCATCAAGTCATTTCTCTTGTTATTCTTAATGAAAATTGATGACGTCAAGAATCACCACAAACTTGAAGCCGATCAGTCTTGCAAGAGTTGCTAATAAATGGTGGCCTCAGATCAAGTTTCCAATGACCAAGTTAGATCTGAATAAAATATTTAGTGCTTAGAGAATAGAATTAAGCATGAAGAAGATTGAGGGAAGCACCTTGATTTTATATGGGTGTAAGAACCACAAACCTATTACAAGTCTAACTCCTCAGAGAGCAAAGTCTTAGAGCTCTATTATGAGTGAAGGCTTCCGAACATATTGGCTCTTATCGGATCCGATCATATAGGTCCTTATCAGATCCTGTCACATAGATCCTCTTCGCGCGCTCAGTTAGGAGTCTAAGGTTTCAAGGATTCCTAACGAGAGACTTAAATGGTCAGGTTGATATGCCCTCGGCGGGCCATGCCGGGGGTTGTCAGGTCTGATTGAGCCTTACAACTTATGGCCCATCAAAGAGGTATCCAAGTACTTCAACATTTCCAACTTTCAGATTTAGCATTTAGCACATAGATTTGTTATTTTCATCATTTAAGCAGCTAAAAACGGTTCTTTTCTGAAGTAAAAGTAATCCAGAATAATGAGGAGATTAACATACGCCTACTCTGATGCCTTAATTGCTTCAGCTTATTTGTAGTGTAGGCTGCAAGAAAGATCTGGGGGTGATTGGGATTTGATAACTTAAAGATAATTCTTTTTTCTGTGCAACTCTCTATTAAGAACCTACTGTGCAAAAAAACTTTTGTAGATTGTTGTGCGGAAGCCTTCTCAAATCTGTCAGCAAAAATGACCTGATAACATTTAGGGGTAAAATTATAGTTAGTACCGTAAGTATGAACAAAAATCAAATTGGTACCCGCAATTATAAAAAAGACGATTTGAGACCCTTAACTTTTGAAAATCATCAATTCACGCCCCTCCGTCCAAATTAAGTGTTAAGTCCGACAGAAAATCATGCAAAATGACCAAAATGTCCTTCTAAGACTAAATTTTAATAAATAAAAATAATAAAAATTTAAGAAATAGATTATAAATAAATAGATTATTGAAATAGAATTTCATTAGTATTATTTAATTTTTTAAAATATCCTTTTATGATTTATCGTCTGATTTGGACGGGGGCATGAATTGATGAGTTCAAAAGTTAAGGGTCTTAAATCGCAGTTTTGAAAATATGGGGTTCTAATTTAATTTTTGCTCATACTTACATGGCTAATTATGACTTTACCCCTAAGAATTACATACGCCAAACAGAGGCCTTAAAGCACATGATGTCACTGTTAAAGGCACATGAAATCACTGATCACCCATCACCCATGGCTCGGATTGATTACACATACTGCATGCATTTTATGTCTATGTTTTTGTGTTTGAGTGTTAAAATTTTAGGTTATTGGATTTGGTGAAAAAGTGAGGAGAGAGATTATATTGTAATTTTTTATTGTGTTGAAATTTTAAGAAGCGTAAAATTTTACATAACAAACACAATCTTTCACTTAACTTCGCTTTCCAAATGCTGCACCAGTAGTGAGGAGAGAGAGATTATATTGTAATTTTTTATTGTGTTGAAATTTTAAGAAGCGTAACATTTACATAACAAACACAATCTTTCACTTAACTTTGCTTTCCAAATGCTGCACCATTAATCATAAGTCTTGAGTTTAACATTTTGGAAAGCACAAATAGACCTGCCATCATTCAAATCAGGCTTCACTTCTTAATTATCTATTTGTATTAGTATTAGTTAATGAAGCTTAATTTTGAGACTGATGCATCTAATGAGTTTACCAAAGCTTGGGTTTGCCTTTACAAGTATTCCCTCGTTCTCTTTTTAGGACTGGCAATGATGAATTGGCCTTCACCAGCATTCCTTTTATTGCTTATGTTATATTTTATTTTAATTCTAATCCTGCTTCTTGCTTATTCTTATTCTGTTTCTGCTTCTTAGGGTTTAAAACCGTTCCACACCTGCAGCATAGAAAAAATGGAAAGCATCCAGGAATTCCGGCCCACAAGATGTTGTTCTTTGTTTTTGTTCTTTGGGATGCTTGGCCCACAACATTTAACTCTCATTCCAAACCAATCGGCAAGCACAACTTAATGGAATTAACCCCAGAGCCAAGAAAATTTTCATAAAACAGAACGTAGAATTTACTTGATGGCAGAGGATTGCCATTGAAGCTGTAGAACTCCAGCACTTTATAATGATTCCATGTGAGATCCCAATTAATGATAGCATGTCTAGGTAATGTATGGTTGTGATTTCAGATGCCTTAAACCCAAGTTGGAAAAGGTATTGGTTGGTTGTAGAAATTTTAATAAATAGGGGCAGAAGCGAGTAAAGGTGGTCTCCCTGTCCCATTGCAAGGGACTCCTCTAGTCTCAGAAGTTACAAAGACTGGCAAAGTCCTCAAACGTATTCAAGTGTCTTCAATGCTTTTGAGCCCCAAAGGAACCCCATATTAATTGAACCTGTCGCCATAATAGGTCTTTGAAAAATTATACCTCTACACCCCGTATTAACATCTGTTTATCGGCTCTAAAATAGGATCAAAATTCCTCTGAAAAGCTCCAGTTTGAAAGGCTGCTAAAGTACTATGTTTACAGATGCTTTGATCAGAAAGGAGCCGAAGGCAGTATAGTTGTACACGAAAATATATAGCTCTGTAGTGGACGAACGCACTGTTATTTTACAAGGAATTTCGAAAAACAAGAAATAAAACCACATTCGTACGTAAGTACTGCAGTGATTGTGCAGGTGTAATCATCTGGAAAAATAGCGACAAGTTTGGCACAATGGACGCTCTAGAAATTAGATTAGGGGCGTATAATGGATCATTGGAATTTGGATGTCAGGGTGATTTTCACCAATGACATAAGGAATTGAAAACAAAAGTGAGTTCAGGGCATTCTATAAAATCAAAAGAGCCTAAAATATTCCCCCTCTCAGTGTTATTAGTACTGTTTTGGCAGAGAAATGGAATTTTCGAACATAATCATAGCAAATTAGCAGTCCATATCATTGCCTCTTGTGGCGGTGAAGAGGGTCATGTGCAATCCTGTTTGAAGCAACCGTGGAAGCTTTTTATGTTTCTATTGGATTCAGCATTTCCCTTTTCATCGTCTTGAGGGAAGAAAAGCTGACATCAGGGGGAAATGCCTTAAGCCGGCCATAAACATAACAATATTGAAGGAAAGCTGTCTTGAGAGTAGACACTAAGAATCTGAGACTGCTATTATGAATACTTCAGCAGCCGGATCATTTTTGCCCTTCTTTATTGTGAATTTTGTGGGTCTCATAATCCACTTGGGAAGTTTTCACAACACAAATATTAGAGACATACATTGCCTATGACTAACCATCTGAAGCGTGCATTCCTTATAGCCATAGGCACGAGTCAAATAATAAGGTCTACAACGCTATATGACTACTTTTTTTTTTCTCTTCAGTTACGGTATGCAATTTCGAAGGGGTCAGAGCAGCGGCATTGTACTTCGCCTAAATTTGAGTCATGTTCTCTTTTGATCAGATTTCTGCCACGTTGTAATCATAGTGTCTCCAAGTTGAATCTAAGAGATGGGCTGGTGGCATCTGGATAAAGAAAAAGGAATGTCATGCATTCACTGATTCACAAAAGGGCCACAATGTATGGGCGTCAATTGACACATCAATAGTGGAAGCCAAAGTTGGACTTTACTGACATCTGAACGCTGTTTGGTTGCTTTGACTCTAGAATATGAGTGGAAAGACATGCAGGGTCACCTCAGAGGATCTATCTTTATTTCTCGCTTCGGTGATTTTCCTTCAGTCAATGAGAAGTACTGTACCAAAACATGCATCCACATGCACAGGAGAAGGAGTAGGAAGAGAGAAGAGGAAGAGGAGGGAGATAAGGGGTGACTGCTATTCGAACTGGCAGGCAAGGCTCCAGGGTAATGCAGCATGCTGCTAATTGATTTCAGAAACTGTAACTTTCCATTGTTAGTAATTCTTTATCAGCAGATCCGGATGATTAATTAACTTGGTTTTAGGTATGACTCCCAAGGCTTTATGGTTAATATGGGTCTAATCCGCCAAAACGGAAAGTTGAGACCAAAATTCCATTTGACCAGGATTCATCTCTCCTTCAAAGCTGGTTGACTAAAACCTTTCATTACATGGGCTGAGAGACAACAATGACTAGCCTATTTTCTTCTGATAGATTGAAAACCACACCATGGAAGAACCAAAGTGAGCTTTATAGGACCCAATTCCTGGAGACCTTGAAAAAGATGACCCATGCAGGGAATGTGAAAGAATATGTAAGAATCATTACACGTTTAAGTGGGGCTGTGGGCTTGAAATTCAACTGCTTGCTAAGGAAATAAGAAGTTTGTCATGATGACATAGTTCATAGTTGTAATTCCTCGACTCTATTTATTTTTAGCCGCTAATTTGGTAAGTGGGCGGCTTCAATTCAAAGCCTAAAGAACCTTTTCACAAACTTCCGCACTATTACGCGGTTCTACTTAGAAAAGAATATCTGTAAAATTTGCATTGGTCACTGTGGATTACTAGTTATTTTCTGAGAAAATCCTCGGAGTTTGGTGCAATCAACCAAAGTGTTAGGTGATCATCTATTTTTATTATTGTATAAACCAAAGTATAAGGTGAAATTTTGAAAAGAAAAAAAAAAACACAAAGAGCTATTTTTGGAATGAAGATGCAGATAGATTGTCCCTCTTGTTCGAATATAATCTAGGCATCTAACTTTAGAACTTTAGTTGAAATTGGAATTTTAGCAAAAAAGTGAATCCACTTAGACCGTCATGAAAAGAAGAGAATAGAATCATGAGAACGAGTGGTAGTAGTTTATTGTAGGGAGGTTGCCAATTCAAAACCACTGAATAATACACCTTTCTTTCTTTCTTTTTTCTCCCCCGGCCAAGTAATTGCTCACCAAATAGTGTAGTACATGACTTCCCGTGTGGAAAGGTTCACTTGATATTCTTTCTTTTCTAATGGAATAAGGTCATATTTTAATGCAAAAGGCTCCCGAGAAAGGATCTGAAAGAGCATATGAAAGGCTCGCAAGCAAGGAACACTATTGTCGGGCCAATGATTTTGTCTAAGAGGCATGGTCAGCTTTCCTAATTGAAGGAACGAGAATGCAAGTAAATCATATTAAAAAGTTGCCCGGCGAGGAATAAAGAGATGAAGATCGTTAAAAAGGGGGTTAGCAAAGGGACGTGGCCAGGGAAAGATGTCGCTGACTGCCAGTCTGCCCTTTAGTCCAACTGGGTTTATGCTTAAGCCATGATTTAGGAGCGTGGTGTTTTCCACAGGGCGCTCTTGTTAGGTATGGTCGTCCTTGAGGCATAATCAATCTCAGGGGCCACATCTGTGTACACACACATATATATATATATATAAGCATGTGCGTCATGATGATGTTGCTCGAACCTAACACACAATCTGGAGTCTGGACGGTAGTCTCTGGGCATTGCTTGCTTTGGGGACAACAAATGATGCTTAATCATATACTTCCGTTTCTAATCGGCACAGCTTCAGACTGGGTCTGCCTATCAAATACTTGTATCTCCAACATAGTTTGGATAAGAATCGGAATAGGATGGTTTGGAGTTTGGTCGATTGACTCCATTCCTTACCCGATCAACTGGCTTTTAAGTTTGAGAAGGGACTGGATTGTTGAGCTTTTATGTTCTATATTAATTTGAAAGAATATGATACTAACCCCATGTGTTTTTTCGTGATTCCTTTAAGACCCATTTCATAATTTTAGTTTCTCTGTTCATTTTTTCGTCAATTCCTTCACGATATTTACTGACATGTAAATCAACTAAGAAATAACTAATAAGGGAAAAAAAGTAATGGAAATTAGATTAAGAAAGAAGAAGAAAAAAAACAGCTGTCAACCCTGACCCCACCGGTTGGTTTGTGTTGTCTTTAGGCCTAAGTGCCCAGGTGTGTTTGGGCCTCTGTGTCCGGTTGTAAAAGTGCCCAGTTGGCGAGGGTCTTGTGCTCTCTTTAGACTTGTTGCTGGACCAATGGGTGTTTTAAATTTTGCACCATGGAGAAGATTCTAAGGTGATCCCCACTACATCCCGAATTCCTCGTGATTTTAGATTGGTCAGAACTCCTACTTACAAAAGCCCAAGAGGAAACAGACATGGGTTGCGGCAGTGTATCTTCTGATCCTAAAGCCCATAATGGACCCATACGTTCTATAATGGGCCAGAGTTCGTACTTGTACATATTAGCTCAAACACTTGTACAGATTCCACCCTTTATCTGACTCTTCAAAACCTTCATCGCTTTGTCTGTTTGTTCTTTTTTCTTCCAGTAATGAAGAGAAACTTGTATATACATATATACCACTAAACTAGTTATGTGTTGTATCATATTAGCACACATAAATCAGATTATTTAGTGCTTTCTTACACCTCAAGCATCACATTTGTACAAAAAGATAGATTTGTGTAAAAACACCTTAGACCACCCTTCATATCATAATATCATTTTGGTTAATCTTCACTTCTAACTTCTGAGCTATCACCCAAATGTCATTCCCGATTTGAACTATCAACTAACGAGGTTTCTCCTCTTCATAAGAAATTGCTTGCGTTTTTGTCCTTGTCTGGATAGTGGATTCAAGAAAGGAATGAAGCAGGGTGCTGCTTCCCGCAATGCTAAAGCAGTTCTCTCCTTTCCTAATTCCTATGTGGCCATTAACATCCATTATGCCCAGGATAAGTTACATTAGTGGGTCTCGGAGCACTTCACTTCTCACTACAACAATTTTGATTTTCTTTGACAATTTTTAATAGTAAAACTTATTTCATTGCTAAAAATATATCTATCCGTCGCTAGCGAAGAAAATTATTTCGGCTAAAAAGGTATTTTTTAGCGACAATTTATTTTTGGAATTCTAAGCATTACCGATGTTGACCGGATCTTTGACCTGCGTAATCCTTTTGTCGTTGTTGGGCGAAGTGGGCGGGCAATGATCGATGATGGACTACAGATGCACATATTTTGATTGTGGGTGACCAACCTAAGTGTCTCCCAAACTCGGCTTTGACGTCGGACAAAATAGAGATTATTCTATAGACTAAACAAAAGGCAATTTGCGAGAAGGAAAAAGAGAGAATTTCGACCCAAACAATTCAGAAACACTCTGAATTCAATAAAATTCGTAATATTCAGCAATGAATCAAAATAACTCACAAGCCGGGTTAAAATAGCTGAAATTCGACAATTAATGGAAATTTGCCAAAAATAGCAAAACCCTAAAAATCTTACCAAAACGAAATAAGGAAGGAAATCAAACGATTGCCAAAAATCTGGCCCAAATCGGGTTCAGAATTATTTCCTAATCGACAAAAAAGAAATTACCATAAATAGTAAAAATTAACTAAAAATAGGGATTTGAAAAGGAAATCAGCTGATTTGGAGCTCTAAACGAGGTGCACCGAGCGTAGCTGGGTGGCTATGACGTGCGTGCCGAAAAGAACTTTCCGAATTAGGGTCACGGGCGCAAATTGAACACTTGTAGCCAAAGTTATGGCCAAAATACCGACACGTGCACGAAAACTGCCCCAATTAAGCTAAATCACGATTTCTTGCCATTTTTTACTCGAATCCTCCTGCATCAGGCTTCCTTTGATTCGTAAGGATTACTGGGGTTGGTAAGATGCCCATCACAAGAGTCCGTACTTTTGCTTAGAAAAAAGAAGTGTTAGTACCGATCGATGTTATTTCAAGATTTATGAACAAGTTGGCAAGTGGGATTGGAAGCCACTGAGTCACTGAAGCCTTTATTAATTGACCAAAAACAAAAAAAAAGGAATCTTTCTGTCTGCTTTCTAATCATGGAGATTACAAGGGTACCGCTGTTTAGCTTTAATTATCGTTCTTAATTAGGAGGAAAGGGCTAATTTTGCACATACTTTTCTTGCCACTTGAAGCGACGTCACCTTTTGCTTTACATGATTCTCAAAGAAATTCTGGTTTTTGCCCTAAGCAACATTGTTGTTTGCTTCAATCTGGGTGGAGCTCACCATGCTAAACTTTTGTATCAAGAACAGAGAAAGGGGCTACCTCAAAATTAGGATTGAGCAACGTCTAAGTACCCCTTGGGTAGAATCTAGAGATTGGAAAAGTTTGACTTCTAGCTAAATTGACAGGATCGAATGAAATGACTTACTACCCAATCCCAACATCCCAGCTATCTTTAAGTGATTTAACCAAGATTAATCAATAGGTGTAGATCAGTTTCAGTTTAGTTGGTGGTTTAATTCAAAGCTAATTAGAACCACCACATGGAGTGGACCATTTTTGAAGAACCGACAAACAACAGGATCTTGCCTTTTCATATATAGGTGATGTAGAGAAGAAGAGGAAGAGAAACTTCGTACAATAAATTGAAGATCTCATTACTTCGAAGGGCTTTCAGAGAGTACAAGAGCGGGAGGTATGTGCAGTCATGAGATCTTTAGGCCAAGAAGGGGGTTATCTACAAGTCAGATAGATATATGAACGGCATTTTACCTTTCTATAATCGAATGCACTTTTATCTGAACTTTTTTTTAATCAAAACACTTGCCATGTGTGGTTTGGAGAGCATGCAAACCATAGGGAGGAGTCTTAGGGTGGGTTTGTGTGGTAAAATTTTTGGTATTGGGTTTAGTGTTGGTATTGGGTTTAGTGAAAAAGTGAAGAGAGAGGTAATATTTTATAGTTTTTGTAATTTTTTATATTTTTTGATGGAAGAGAGAGAGATTATATTGGAGTATTTTATTAGGAGAGAGATAAAATTTTGGGTAAAATTTTAGTGACAAACGCAGCCTTAATTCCTCGAAAAGTATTTTTTTTTTGTCATGTTTACCGTGATGGAAATTGTGTACCTTATTACCTTGATAAGACAGGAGTTAGCGGTTCCAATGTTATTTATTCCTTTATGGCTAGTATCTCTTGAGAAATTGTTGGTTTTATTCGCAAGCTTTAGTCCACTCTCATAACTATTTATCCTATGTGGTGGTCCTATATTTGCCCACTTTTGAAGCATATCAAAGGCACGTTAGTTTGCAAAAATATTATAGAATACAATGTATAAAACAAAATTTATAAAAAGATATTACACAAACACCAATGTCTTTTACACAAATTTCAATAACTTTTCACACAAATTTCAATATTTTTTTATTAAACAATTACATAAAATCATCTATCTCTATATTTTTTTACAAACTGCAATAAAAATTATATATATTTAAAACTTTTCAGCAACCTTTACACAAAAATCTATAAAACTCAAATATACCTAAATATTCAAAATTCTATCAAAAATCTTAAAAATCTTACCTCCCCTAAACCAACTCAATGAACAATCATTAAGGACAGTGTTTAGGGTCACTTCAAGTGACGGGCTGGCAATGTCATTGGCGTAGAAACAGCACAGAGAGAAGGATAAACTCGTCCTTTGGTATGATTCATGTGGGTTATAAAATGCGGAACGAACAACTCCCATTAGCGATCGCAGACTTAAGAGAGAATCTGAGTCACCAAAAAGAAAATCAAGAAAGCGAAAAGATGGGAAGGTCATTGTTGTACTTTCTCCCATATTACCTTGTGTCAGTGATGTACGTTTGCCTCGTCATTACTGACAATCTCGTACTCTCTGTCGTCGCAGTCGAATCGCCACAGTACATAGTGGTGCGCTCGAAATCTGATCTCGAGATAAGACTCTACGGAGAATCCTCGTGGATGTCTGCTCTCGTCCCAGGAGCTACCTCATTCAAGAAGTCCACCAAGGACGGCTTTCACAGGTTAACTCACCAAATAAGCTTAAAATGCCATTTACGTGATAAGCAGAATTCTTGCCTCATCGATCCATACAGTTACACATTGCTGGCCTGAAGTCTAGGATTGTCTAAAATTAATTAGAACACTTTCAGACTAACTCGTATTTGTCTCCATCAGGTTGTATCAGTACATTCATGGTGGAAACCTCAACCATTCGCGGATTACGATTACTGCTCATGTCTTAACAAGCATCAACTCGTCATCATCGCTCGGTTCTAACTATTCTGTGAGGTTTTATCTCCCTGCCAAATACCTCGGGACCCTTCCACAGCCCTATCCGGAACTGAATTTGGAGCTCGACAAGTGGAGAAGTCATTGCATAGCGGTTAGAAAGTTTACCGGGTTTGCTAAAGATGAGAACATTAATAAAGAAATCGACGCTCTCATAACGAGTCTCAATAAGCAGGTGACTGTAACGGCGGCAATTTTGCAAGATAGAAACTACTACTCCATTGCCCAATACAATGCTTCAAACCGGCTTTCTGGGCTCTTAAATGAAGTGTGGATCGACGTTACTGGCTTTACAGTGGAGGATGTCCAGGCTATCAAAGAAAATATTGATTTGGCTTTTGTGTGCTGTCTGGCAGAATCTAGCCAGGGATGTTTTTTGTTGTCTAGAATAAAGAAAGCAAGCCCAAGCTTTTAGTGTAGAATTGCATGCTTTTCATGGCCTATTTTAGAGTCTCAGAAAATGAGCTCCTGGAGCAGCATGAGTAACTTGTCTGTGGAGCAGTGAACTTGTTTTCAAGAAGTCCCTGGTTTTGAGTTAAATAATATTTCTCCTCTGAGTCCTCTCGATATGCGGTCTCAGTTAGGCTTATTTTCGAGATTCCTTGCAGTACTTTCCTATTCGCATCTGATTTTTTTTTGTCTGTTCTCTTCTATTGATTGATGATCGAAATAAACCAGTGAAGAACCATAATCTATGGTAATCGCATCATCATATGAGATACCAGCGTACCATAACTACCCCTTTGAATCGAAGCGTTAGGGCTCCAGAACTTTGACTGGAGCCTCTTCTCTTGCAAGTCATTAGTCTTTGCGTCATCTCTTGCAGGGGGCAGGCCGGGCGACCAACAGATCTTCTGGGAACCATTTTCAGTAGCTCCAGTGAGAAAAGGCCAAAAGGTTAAATTGACTCACTTGGTAGGCCACGCATGTTCTTCTAGCCATGTCACAACTTAAATCACGCTGATATACCAAGAACACCCACAAATATAAAAATTGATATACTTCTACACATTCCAATAAGATCAATAGTGTACGTCATACATGGGTCTTGCTACTTGCTAAGTTAACAGTCCCACCCGTGATATCACATAATTACTTGTTTATGAAATCATTATGTCGTGGTTCAGACGATAACCTTACCCTTTATTCGTGTCAACTTCTTCTACCACTCCTTTCATTCTCTCTTTAGTTTCTTTCTTCATTCTCCTTTTCCTCCCTCGTTCTTTGCATATTGTATCCTCATTTAGACAAATTCAGTCGAGGATGTAAATTTTAACACACGCCACCCCCACCCCCCCCCCCCCCCCCCCCCCAAAAAAAAGAAAAAGGCGGAAGGAGAAAGGAAAATCAGAATCACATTTGGGGTCTTGTCTGGACAACGTAGACTTTTCCGTCTCTAATCACGCCTTCAATGTCTTGTGGAGACCCGTACAGCTCCTCGATGGCGCTACCTGCACGAGCAATGCTAGAGAGGATCGAGTGGCGAAAGTTGTCATCAATCATCAGTGGGTCGGACGAGTAGTCGAGCACAACTTTCTCTTCCTCATCCATCGGCACACTAAGGAAAAAAGAAAACGTTTTGGTAACCTTACAGCAAATAAGATGGGAATCAAAAATAGAGTGTGCTCCAATTTTTCATGCGACTGATCATAGGAAATGCATGCATCAGTTAAAATCTTATAATAATAATTACAGAGCAATACTATCTGTCCCACCAATTGACCTCCTCCGAGTCAGGCTACATTACTGCCTAAAATTGTTAATGTTCTTACCTCGAGATACACTTGTCTGGGTCAGAAGTTGGCTGACTCCAAAATAGTAGGTACTTTGAACTTTAAGTTCTAATCATGGTAGGCTTGATACTAAGCATTGTTCTCTATAAATCTAGACTTACCTAATGTGTTTTTCTCCAAATCTCTCATATAAATAAGGCCCTGCAATGTTTCATCGAGCAAAGAAGTCTGTCTGTATCAGTTTTGGAGAGTCATAAGAGTTTACCTGTCATAAAGGCCAGCACCAGCATATCCTTCTAAATCTTCGCCATTGGAATCGGACCGGAAAATAATTGACCGCCTTATAAAAAGGCCAATGGGTTTGCTGGGATAACCCAACACCTGGAAAACGTCCAGAAATTAGAATGAACAGTGACAAGTTCACTAAGGAGATGCATTTTCTCTATGGCAAATATGAGCTATACATTCTGGAAATTTATTCCCATTAATACACAACCAATGTACATCAACATAACCCAGTAAATGTTCATTGCCTTTCACACATATTTATGTGACACGGTCCTGTGAGAAATCAAGTGAAGATGGGTTACCTGAGGAGAGTTCAGATCATTTTTCTTGGCGATAAAACTTAAAGCACGACCAGGATACGCTCCAACTAGAGTTTCTCCAAGTCCCTTCACAACCTATCCAGAGAATGAGATGTGAATCAACGTGTCTAATTAATCCAGCAGAACAATGGTAGAAGAGCAGCAGCAATACCTCAGCATATATCTCTGATGAGTCTCCTGAAGATGGGTTAGTTGTGTGGATTACAAATGCATAATCAGCGTTTATGATTTCCTGAACAAGGACAGCCATGCAGAGATAATCGTGATCCAATTTCACTTTTCTTGTGCTGAAATATGCTCTCTCATTCCACTTTGAAGCCCAGACCTGGTAACAGATCAAGCCATATCCCAAAGTATCAGAAATGTTCAGTGGGAATAATTGACAAGAAAGGAAAAATGCAACAGTAGGAGAGCACTGAGAAGATATTAAGCTGCAGTTAACAACTTGCAGCCTAGCCTCATAGCACAATTATTTTTGCATAGAAAAGCAAGTTACATATTTCTAACAATAAAGTAATCTACTTTACATGCCAACTTAAATAAAATTACTCAGCTCCTAGCATTAAAACAATGATATTTGTGGGCACTCCTGCAAACTCTGATCATGAAATACAAAGAAAAGATCGTATCCATTTCCTCTACTTGACAACAGCCAACTGAGAGGAAGATGGAGATACGAAGAAACTCTTAGTGAAGAGACTGTATACAAGTTCTTAGTGCAGGGAGTCAAAAACCAACGAACAAAGATCAATGGTCCATGGTACCTCATGGAAAAGTCTGAAGGCATTGCAATGATGGTGTAAATTTATGACTGAGATTTGATCCACAGGAATTATTTGAATTCCTATTGCTTATAGAGGAACAATTTTTTGATAGTCTCCTCAATAAAGATTTATTGAGAAGAAAATCCAGCATTATTCATATTCACAGTAATTTGGCATCCATCTCACGTTATATGTTATGCTTGAGTGCAGGAAAAAACAGTCTTACCTTCTTTATAGCCATCCATGCCTGCTCCCATTGCTGTTCACCTTCATCACCAGGCCAAGGCATTCCTGAACTTTGCATCTTATTTTTCAGTTCTTGTACCTGAATACAAAGACTTGGCTGTAAGCTAACAATTTCAAGTAAAATGACATCATTCTGCCTAAACACCCTGTCAGAATGCAATATCTAGTTCATCTTTGGCAAAAAAAAGGAAAAAGAAGCAAAACAAAAAAATTGCAGAGTAGAACCAATTATCTGCTTTTGTGGACCTCTACCTGAACTTCTCTGACAACTAGTGCTTGCACTTGTAAGCTCTGATTAGCCCCAACTGAGAAACCTCACCATCATCATGCCCCCCCCTCTTTACCTGGGAAGAGGGGGGGGGGGGTTGAGGAAGCTATAAATGAATCCAGAGCATAGAACAGAGATTTGCATGTGTTCCCCATTACCGTAGATGTTTCACATATGGTTTTGATTGAAATTAAGAAAGAAACATGTGCCTCTTTCCATCACAATACCCTGAAATTATATTCACGTGGTCTTATGCTTAATTTTTTTTATGAATGTCTTATACTTAATTTAATTGTCATAAAAGGGAAGGATTGCCTCGATTTGTTTCCTCCTCTCAGAGTGCCGGGGGTTGGGGGAGGATTGTGGAATATGTTTTCAATAAATATGAGATCTAAAGCCCTACCAGCCAAAGAGCATACCAATGGGGCTGGTGCTACCAACTGTAGAACTGTCTCGCGGATCTCCCTTAGGGCATTGAAATCTCCTTCTCCTAACTTTCTTTTCAGGATCTTTAACTTCTCAGCAACAGCCTGTAGTGTGAGCAGAGGGGGAGAGGGAGAGATTCTATCAGACTAGAATGTCTTTTACAGTATACTTATCAGGATAAACAACAAGGTGAACATTAAAATGACATTTTCTTGTCATGCTGCACTATGTGATATCAGCCAAGAGTACATTTTAGACCTTTTGAATGAATACATAGTAATTCAAAAAGAAAAAAGAATACATAGCAACATTCATCAAGCAATGGAAGAGCATCTTAGATATCCATTTCTTAGTTTTGCCAATTCAAGTCTGTTAAATCAACATTTGTTCCAAAAGCTTAAGTTGATAGGACTGGGAGAATTTATGTATATTTCTGAAAATCCCTGGACTCTCTCTTAATAGGTAGACCCAACATATTAAGTATTTAATTTTTAAATGGGGGTAAAGTATCGAATTAGAGTTCGAACTCAGCCCCTCTTATTTGATACCAGATAAATTCCTAATTGTCCTAAAAACTTAAGCTGTTAGGAAAAGGTGATTTTAATCATTAAATATACATTTCTTACAATTTCTACCTCGAGAAAAAGAAATCACTATTTTCACTTGATTCGTAAGACTAAAAATTTAGCGTCAATTTGCAGTTTTCTGTAAGTCTTCCCAAGAACTGTGGGTGTCATTAGAACTTGATTACAGTGCAAGTTTTACCACCCAACTTTCCTATGTATAGATATAGCAAAGAACTTTAGAAAATTAGATGTTTCTCAATGAAGCGAGAGCAGAACTGTAGCTGTGCAACTCATTATGAACAGCGAAAAACAAAAACACAATGCAGTTGTCGATAGGAGGAAAACCTGATTTGAACTCTCTGAAAGAACCTTCTCAAATACTCCGAATGGGAGAGCAACTGATGTAGGGATTCCAATCCAAGATGACACTTTTCCTTTTAAATAAGAGATATTCCGGGATTTAGCTCCAACCTAGGAAAATCACAAATTTTTGCAAGTTAAACAAAGTTAATAGCAGAAATGCAAGACGATTGCACTGCTCTAATAAGTTGATATTGAACCTTTTCGTTTATCCCATTTGATGCTACAGTGGAAAAGAAAAGAGAAAAATAAGTTGTCGCCTAAACTAAAGTTGACTTTAAAGCTAACCATGTCATTTGTAAACTCCTCAGACGTTATGGCATATCTACCACTGAATTGCTTTCTGACCAAAGTTAGACGTGGTGCAGAACCATCTTCCTTCAAGTTAGTTGAACTTGCATCTATTGGCTCACCCTCCTTCAGCTCACTAAACAAGATGAGAGAAACAAAATAAAGATCACATCTCAGTTCTTTTACAGTTGCAACTTTAGATTTGAGATACATCGTGCAAAGAATAAAAATAAAAATATTGGACGTTGCCTCGTTGCTCGATACGCCATCTCATCATGCACAGAGCAGGAAAATCAGAAACATTTCTGAACCTAAACAAATGGGATCACCTGTAACTTATATCACCAGAGGTAGGTTTTATGCGCAACAATTTCCCCTTCTTAGCTCGGAGGTCGGCCAGGATATTGGGATCAAAGCATGTAGCAAAGCATACCTGCAAATACAATGTCAGCCATTTTTATAGCAGCTTACCTATCAAATTTGAAGGGAAGAAACAGATGATGCAAAAGATTATTACCTTGCCATTTCTTGCTCGCACCGATACATGAGACAGGACATCAGGCATATCAGGAGTCAGCACAGCAACTGCACCATCTGGAATTTCCTCTTCTCCTTTTACACTTTTTACCACTAAAATTGTAGGCTGCTCGAAAGATTTGTTCTGTACAGAAAGCAACTCATCCACAACAACAACATATCCAACAGCTTCAGCTGGGCTGATAACTTGCCAACTGTCCCAGACCAACCAAACTTGCATTAGAAGGTAAAAAAAACACGTGGTTGGTGGATGATGCTATGGCTGCGTTCAGCAACCAAAATTTTGGCTCTCTAAAATTTTATCATCATTAAAAAAATTTCTCTCCTCACTTTTTTACCAACTCTCATAAACTTTTTCACTTTTTCACCAACTTTTTTCACTCTCTTTCTTCACTTTTCATCAACTTCTATACCCAAAATTTTAACCACCCTAAAATATTGTCACTCAAACACACCCATATATCTTTTCAAGCTTCATTATTTCGCTTATATAATAAACATCACATTACCATGTGAGTTGATAATTACATGTATTCAAGTTAGCAACCGTATAAAAATTAGGTTTTGTGAAACTACTACTTATCCCAAAAGCTTAAGTTAATTGGAATAAATATATTTTATTATTTGAATTATATTCTCTAACACTCTCCCTTACGTTTGCTCCTTTAACTGGGAGGCCTAACACGTGCAATATTTAATTGAAATTGGGGTGAAGTGCGGAGTCAGATCTCGCACTCAGGACCTTGGCTCTGATACCATGTGAATCTAGTACTTATCCCGAAAGCTTAAGCTGATAGGAAGAGATAGATTTTATTATTTGAATTATATTTTCTAACAGGTTTCAAAAGGATCGAGTCAAATAGTAGTCGTAACAAAATCCACCTTCCAAGATTAGCAGCCTTTCGAAGAACATGATCAAGTCGATTAAGAAGTGAGGATAAAGAGGCAGCAGATCCAGCACGGATGATTTCTTCAGTAAATATGTTCACCTGCAAGATGGAAATATGAGGACAAATAAGGTAGCACTAGGGTACATGTTATTTGGATTTAAGACAACTCATAACATACAGCCCACTGGTCTACTCCAAGCAGTGACCCAAGGTACTCTGCTGCAGGTTGCAGAACTTGCTGGTAGCACTCTGCCTTGTTTGCAAGTGAGAGCCGGGTTCTGTCAAGGACTGATTTTGCATATAATGCCCAGTGATCATTTTCACTCTTGGACATGCTTTGGGCATGATTCCATCCCTTCAGAAGCAATGGTAGAAATATCAGACCATAATGAAAAAGACTGCTTCTTGAAAAGCGTAACATGTTGAACATCTTAGACATTCTGCTTTTGGTATAGCAACAATAGCTATAATATGTGGTTACTGCCAATCAAGGTCTAGTGCTTCAAATTTGAAAAAAAATGCAGAAATAGAGGATAAGTCCCTCAACTTCACTCAGGGGCTTCTCACAAGAAATTTATGTGAACAGCTTGGTCCTAAAGCGAGAAAGAATACTCTTACGGGAAAATACACACCATTATGGTATGTCACTAGTAACAATTATTTTGGTGCAAATTCAAGTTCGTTAAACAAATATTACCTTCAAGCAGTAGATAAAATCCTCATTATCATCCGAGGAAAGTGCAAGATTTTCAAGAACCAGAGCAATGAAGGACATAATTTTCTGCAGGCAAACAAATTGGCTAGTCAAAAGCTTCTACATATAGCGAGATACAATAAACATTAGCCATAAACAGCACCAAGACACTAGGGGGTCAAGAGAAATAATTTTTTGACCGGGACTTACCTCTGGTGGAGCATTATTCAGCTCCTCATATCCCCTTTCAATAGCTGTCCTAACAGTAGAATCTAGGGCAATGTCCAAAAACAAAAGGTCTTTCAGACGATCCTTAGGCTTAAAGAGCAGAGGCCGGAGCTCCTGGCGAGCCTCTAGCAAACCCTGTGTTTCAAAATCAAAAGAATAGTAATATAGAAAAGGTTGGAGTATAAATGCAAACAGTAAAAATGAATTTCCAGCAGCAAAATTTCACAAACCTCAAGAAGGGCTTCTACATTCTTATCCTCAACATGATCTAGGACATACCGCAGCAGTTCCTATTTAAAGAGAGGGTCCAAATGCAACTGGTTTCACAATTTTTCACAGATGACAGCATAAATGAAAGTTCAAAAGTAGTTGAAAATTTTACTGGAAATCCAGATGGCAAGCCAGGTATTGGATTTATCTGCACACCGACCATGAAGCCTTGACCCTGAACAAATCCGAAGTTCTATCAAGTGCTAAGGGAAGGACACAACATTGGACAGCCAGCCAGTCACTGATAATACCTGAGATTCATAACCCATACAATTTTGAATTGCAGACTCGAGATCTGCACCGGAATGAACTGCCTGCATATAAATCATGATTGGATCGAAATTGTCAAATATGGCCACATTACGTACGGAGCAGGCAATAGACTCCAAGGTATGCCTACCACAAAACATCAGCAAACACCACTATCTTTTATTGCATATTTAGAATGAGAAGCAAGCACAGATGAACGCATAGAAGCATATCATTCTCCACAACAAATTCTACCTTGATATTGAATATCAAGCAGGTGCAGTGCAATTTCCATGTCTTGCCAAAATAATTTTATAAATAATAAAAAAAAGCTGTCATAGAGCTTAGACCAGAAAGTTTATGAAGCCAACCTTCAGAGTTCTCATGTAGTTCCCCAAATCATGCAGGAGGCTATCTTTCTGATCTCTCCTGAAATTTGGTTCAGAATGGATGCCACGATCGTAGCTTAGAAGGTGTTCTTTTGTTATTCCATTTTCGGTCAATGTTTTCCAGTAAACACCAATATCAAAGTCACTTTTGATATGATCAATCAGTGCCTGGAAGGGGATAATTATTGAAAGAAAGAAAAAATCAAATTATGTACACCAATAAGTAGTCAAAACGGAAAAACAGCTCCAATACCTGACAGATTACAACATCATCAGGACTGGTGTTGTTATGTAACTTTTGATGCCATTCCTCCATCATTCCACCGCACTCATTTTTCCTCTGCAAGCCAACCAGTAGTTATTCATGTTCCAACCATTCACATGCAAGACAGGAAATAACAAGTGCACCAAAAACGAAAGAAAAGCAAAAAGCGAATCACATCAACCTGGATAACCAGGATTTCATCTCGAATTCGCTGCCCAACATCACCTTCACCTCCCCGGCCAACAGTAGACATAATCATCCGCAGAAGTTCCCGGTACTGTGGATAACTGGTATAAACATTCTGGAGCGAGTCTGTGAGCCTATCCTGTGCTCTACTAATCTCACTGCACAAACACAGCAAAAAGAATCTTACGGGGTGATCGTCCGTGGCCACAGAACCTTCAAAGATTGGGATCTGGTTCATAAAGAGGAGTTTAGAAAGATGATGATTTGATTTGGTGATCTATTTATGGAGTATATAGACATATCAGACATCTCTAAGGTCCAGAAACCCTTCGAAAACTTTGACCAATAAAATGCTCATGTATCTCAAAGAGTTGTACCGTGGCTTCACGTTGTAATTTTTATTCCAGATGAGCTGCCTTGTAGCCATAAACCTCATCCACACCAACATTCCTGCAAGACCCAATTCCCCAGCATTTTTGGCTTGATCTATTAAGTCTGCAGCAATATTAAATCTGAGGAAAAGACATATGAGTGATCAAATTAAAAACAGCTGAATCTGGATATCTTCAGCAACAAATATGTAATTATAACTAATGATGTCCCAAACCCAACCTTCACCCCCCCCCTTCCGGGCCAAAAAAATCTGATCTGATAATGCATCCTGCACTGAATCTGACATAGCTAAAACATCTAAGAGTTGAGCAACAAATAATCAGAAAACAGAATTCCAAAAATTATGCTCAACCTGAGTCAATTTGAATTTTATAGAATACAAGAGAACATTAAAAAAAAACTCTTGTAGAACGCAAAGGCGCATTATAAAAATTAGAAGAGCTGAATATCGTGTCTTTTTTTTTTGTTGTTGGGTGGGTGGGGGGGTGTTTGTGTCAACAGCATGATATAAAAGTCAAAGTATTCAGGGGAAAACCAAAGCATGTTACAATAGAAATAACAGCAAAATGGATTTACTTCTGATCCTACAGGAATACCTTGTCAATGAAACAACAGAAGATGAAAACTAAAATGAGAAGGACAGTTCTGAGATTGCTGACCTGTGCATAAAGGACTTCTGGGCCTCACTTTCCAGCTGTGCTATTTTGTCCAACAAGGCCTTGGCTGTGCCTTTGCCATCACCAGCATCCTTTCATAGGACAGATCCAGTCAATAAGTCTGAGATGTAATTTAATCTGGGGCAGCATGCCCCCCTCCCCCCAAAAGAAAAAAAAAAGGAAGGAAGAGAACAACAAAGAACAAAAGAAAAACAAATCTAAACCACCCAATCGTGAAAGATCTTAATTGCAATATGAAACAGCGAGCAACCTTTTGGACTTGCTTGGACCCAACACTGAATTCAATAAAAAAGTCTGAACCTTTGTTCTTTATCCAGTTCCCACCGGTGATAAGGACAAATGGCATCCCTGTGAAACTGTCGTCTTCAATCTCTATTTCTACAGATTGGACCTGAAAGCATATTTGGAGTACGAAGATGTTCTCTCCTTTTTAAAACTTCGACTTTAAGGATTCAAGATCATATCAAACATCTCTTAGCATACCTCAAAACAGGGATTTGCAGAAGAACATTTTGTAAGTTGTGTTTCAATGGCCTTATCTACAGAAAGAGAACCTGGTGGCAATGCCGTTGGAGGTGGTGCCTGGAATACGTTAACATATTTATACAAGAAATCAATATTATCAAGTTGAATTCCAACATCTTCCTGCAGATTACATTCATGACCAACAGATGTGAAAACATTACCAACCACTCCCCAGCTTTTTGCTTTGATAAAGCCCAATGAAGGGTAACCGTCTCTTTGATATCCGTAGCCAGATGAACCTTCGTTTTGCCTGCAGATTTGGTTGCAAGTACCTTGATAATATGCAAGGAAACAGAAAATTAGAATAATCCCAAGGCTCCCAGCAGAAAGAGAGGAGATAAACTGAATAACATCAATAGCTCAATTTTCTCTCACCAGAAGTTCCTTGTCAGCAAGCTTGTACATTTTCTTGTTCAGAACATGTTCACCATCCTGTTCTTCCTTCATCTTACCAAAAATTTCAACTACAGTCAAGGCTTTTGGTTCCATTAAATCATTTTCCACCACAGATTCAGCCGCATATTTAGTGATAAGCGGCATTAAATCTCTTTTCTTGCGCTGAATCCTATCCACACTGAAATACTTCTTGTGATGCAATTGCTTTGCAACTTTAGTTTGTATCTCTCCTTTGGTAATTTTCTTTCGAATCTCATCAAGAGAGGCACCTTTGTCCAGCTCAGTTTGCAACTCCTTTCTTGCTTCCTCAAACTCTTTCTGTTCATCGGAGCATTACCCCAATCAAGATCGAGTACAAGCAAGAAGAACTGACACACCTTACTATAGACAGAAACAAGTCGATGGGAAAATGAACAGGAAACTATGAAGAAGCTATTAGCCTAATGGATATTCAGAGTTACAATTTGTTGCTCGGGGGAGTAGTTCGGTTTCCCTGCTTTCTCCCATCGTATATAAGCTTGTATTTGTACAAGGTCCTCAGGAACTTTCTTTCTGTCAGTGACGGATGGCTCCATCGCTTTACTAGTATCATTCTTCTTTGTCAGCATTGCTCGGAGGTCTTGTATGGAAGCACCTTTGGCTACTTCCTCCAATAACTCAGTTCGAGCTGCTTCATATTCCTCCTGTTAAAACACATATAAAAATTGTTATGAATAGACATAAATAAAGTCCAATTTTGCACATTTAAAGATACTAAGGCAACAAGTTTCTGTCATACAGTGTCCTACCAGAAGAGCTTTGCTGGACTTTCAGGTGGCATCTATAATAAAGGGTCGCTTACATTATAAGAAGAGTAGGATGCTTTGAGGATGTATTTGTTCAAGATAAATATATCATATTTTATTTCTGAGGAAGGTCCCTGGAACTTCTATAGATGTTATCTCGATGAAGTCAATGCAAACAATGTCCAAGAAGAAAATATATGTTTTACCTTATATCAAAGATTTTGAAAACAAACAAGAAATGTTGTTTTTCTCCATTGACAAAATAAAATTCCTGCCTTTCTACCATTGTTTCACTAGAAGCTAAAATAAGGCAAGCAAGTACCAGGTTAAATGCAATTCTCAGTCGGTAACCAACTCCCCAATCATGATGTTCCTACATATGGAAGAACCTAAATTTTTCATGCAAATTTCGGATCCAATAAAATGGGTATGGGCTCTTATCCAAAACAAAAAGTATGTAACAGGTTTATGTATCTTCTACCAGGATATAGAAGAAAAACATAATACAATAACAAAGAACCAATCAATAAAGACGAACAGTTCATCAAAAGTTGAACCAGAGAACTGATTGCCTTCTATTCAACGAGGTGAGGTGGGGTATTTTTTGGTTGGAGAGGAGGAGGGGGGAGGGGGAACGAGCCAGTGAGTGAGAGAGGGAGAGAAAGAGAGAACAAATAGAGGAAAACTAAACTAGCCAAAAGGTTGTGCGACTCATTATTGGTGCTGGATTCATAGAGTTCAGCACTTTTGCTTACCTTCTCTTTCTCTGGCGTGTACATCTGTTTACCCTTTCTTTCCCATCTCAGATATGCTTGAATCTGTACAAGATCCTCAGGAACTGAAACATCTGGAATCAGCTCCTCTTTCATCCGTAACTTAACATTAAAGTTCCCCCCATCATATTTAAACCTGAAGAACCAAGGAAAATTCACAAAGGAGAAAAGCACATCACTTTTAAGTATCTTTATTTTACAGTTGCCAAAAGAAGCAGAAAGAAGAGTAATAAAGTCTCACCATTTATTCTGGACTTCATCAAGTATAAGAAACTCTATTGCTTGTATTTCAGGATCATCAATTTCTATTTTAAGAGTGGAATTGGAGCCAGACTAGAGATGCAATAGATAACAAGTTAGAATCAAGTCATGTATATACATTAGTCAAAAGAGTTCCAATATTCAGTCATATAATAGACATTGTGCGAAGCTATTGTTTGCTGCTAGTCTCAGGAACCTACTTTCACAAAAGGAGTTCTAAGGGCTCTGTTCTTATATACTTGCGTTCCATCTGGATGCCGAGAAGGAAGTACCCACTTTCTACAAGTAGAAAATAAGGACACAAGGAAAGATGTTATGCATCTATAAAAAAAATGAGACACTTGAAACTGATAGGAATAAGCTAAAATTAGAGTTGAACTTACTCATTTTTCTCACGTAAAAGACCCCAGTGAAGAAGCAAAGAGTCACTACTATATGTGATCTGGATATCAACTTGTGTGGCAGCCCCTGAAGCAGGGGCACTAACACCAACCTGGTAGAAAAGTGAGGCTTCTGTCAGTATAATCTTCCCCATCAACAGATAAAT
Organism: Myrica gale; assembly: GCA_963930655.1. Classification (NCBI taxonomy): domain Eukaryota; kingdom Viridiplantae; phylum Streptophyta; class Magnoliopsida; order Fagales; family Myricaceae; genus Myrica; species Myrica gale. The sequence goes on along the minus strand of OZ005606.1, from coordinate 4,282,939 downwards.
GTCTCAACTAATCAACTCAGAAACACCTTATCTCAAGTGACTGGGATCAGCTTCATACCTGCAATTCTATATTTCCATCAAGGTTGAATTTTCCTGCAAGCTGCCATAAAGGCAAAAGCAAATGCTGGTTATACATGTCCAAACCAAAAGAATTTCCGCACAGGTAACAAGTTATTCATCAGTCTGGGTAATCCTTGGTTCAAAATGGGAGCACGCCTTGGTTGCATTTTCAAATTTTAAAAAGGAAGTCAGATCCAAAGAAATTTGAAGAATACCTTTTGGGCAAAATTGGCAACTAAATTAAGAAAATTGGAACTAGAGACTACTTAACAGTCAGCAGAATTGATAGGTGTCATTCACGAAAAACTTAAAGAGTAAGATAACATTGTCACCCTGCACCTCACTTATTCCATGCTAAAAATTCTTCTTCTTTCCCCTTGGGAGGGAGGATAGGGATCCTTTCACTAGTTCTAATGAATACAACCTTGGGGTTGAAGCATGTTTGAATCTTAAAATTTTACTACGAAGCTAGTGAGGCCTCACGGACTACACTGTCTCTTGCACAAAATCCTTCCAAATATTAAATAATAAACTCAAACAAATAGTAGCTATATTGGTCTCCCAAAAAAGTTAACCCACCTTAATTCTAGAAGTCCACCCTTCCGTTCCCCTCCTTAGTACTTTTCATGCTTTTTACAAAAAAATAATAATAATTCTGAGATTGGCATACCGCATGAAATATAGATTATGATCCCAGTATTTTTTGTAGATGTAGCAAATGAAGCGAACACCATACTTTGATCAAAATCTACTTGGACACAAGCCAATTTACATACCAGGTTATCCAGCACATTCAGTATTTCAAAACAGAAAAGAATAGGCAGCCATCCTCAGCAAGTGAAAGAATACCTCAGAAGCAGGATCCATGGCCAATACAGCACGTGGAATACTTTTGACAGGTTTACGTGTTCCGATCGCTGACTTTGACTTCCTCAAATTCAGATTGTTTCCACAAAATTTTGTGGATAATGGCAAATTCCGTGTCTGCGCTGCTGATTGGTTCCAGCAAGCAGCTTGAAACAAAGTGTTTGCAGGAATGCCACAAGAATTGAGTTTGCTTTGAGGTTCTGTGACTGGGGGACGAAGACTCGGGTGAAGTATGTGATGGCCTAAGGTATTACTCATATTCGTTGATATATGCCTTCTGAAGAAATCAAAGAATCAGACAACAGTAAGCAAAGTTCAAAAAAATTACCAAAATATGTCAAGCTGAAGCTGAAGCCCTGTAACAGATTCTAAACAAGATGCGAATGGATCAGACAAACTTATACCTTCCTAATAGCAGGAACTTTAACATACTATAGCATCAGCTCTAATTTCAATTGGATTACTAAGAAACATTAGAACACATAAACAAATACGATTAAACTATTCTTCTGAATTCTAAAACTGCTCTGCTCAGGTTTCTCTCATTGTCGGCAAGAACTAGCCACGACAATTATACGCATTCAGCTCAGTTGAATTTCACGTATATGTGTTCTCTTGTCCAATAAAAGCTATAACTTTCTTGTGCTCTTTTGAATAACCAACCAACCAACAAAACATGGCAACAATTCAGCATTTCTGTTCAATAATCCAACTATTATTTCCAGGAAAAATACCTAGAATAACAGAAATCAAGGAACAAAAATCAGAAATCCGGGCTAGATTATGAAAAATCAGCGTCCAGAACTGATCAAATTCTTTGGGAAAGAACACAGATTCAACGTTGCACGCACCTCTGATCCGAGCTCCGGATTTGAGAGGATATATAATTAGATTCTCTAAAGAAAGCAAAAAAAAAAACAACAAATGAGGCAGCAGAAGTTTGTGCAGCTTCGAGAACTCGGAGATCCTATCTCAGACCGATACAGGAGATCTTTCTCACTGGTAAACTGTTAAGTGAAAGATCTTCAAATGAGGGAACGGGAAACAGGTGCGTGACATGGCGTTTTATCTCCAAGGTTGGACTCGTGGCATGTTTTTGTTGGCCCACGTAAAAAAAAGTTCGGGAACTGGAGCTTGTCACGTGCGATATGGTATGAAGACGGGATAGAGTCAGAGAGAGAAGGCGTGGGGTCCGTGAACAGCGACAACTTCGATATTTAAAATAATCTGTCCTTAATGGCCCATGTTTTGCATAGGAATTTCAATACTAGCCCTATCACCTTCGATATTTGTGGGATTTCTTTTCCATTTTATTTTGCCAGTATTTTATTTTTCCATTTTAGTATGGAACTTCAGTCTTCAGACATGTATCCGAAAATAATATAGGACTAATAAATAATTTAAGTTTTTAATAGGTTTTATGCACAATAATATTACTGTCCCAATCTAAAAAAAGTGAAAATCTATCGAGATAACTACGTACAACAATTATATTTTGGTAGCATGAAATGATACCGTGAAAATTAACTAAATATTTTAAGCTCTGTCATTTACATCTTTAAGGTTAATTTTAACTCATTTTCTTCGGTTTATTCTCGATATCTTAATCTAAAATCAAAGTTTTTGATAATCCGTAGTAGGTGAAAGATGGTCCTCATTCTCATATATATATATATATATATATTAAGAAAAAGAAAAAAAAATCATGTACAACACTCCCAGCCTTGGACTAGCTGACTTTAATGTAATTATGCAAATATATTATTTTGATAAGCTATTATTTCAGATTTAGATGCCCTTCAATGTGCTCATAATTGATAGATTCAAGGTGCGCGCAGTACTGGATTCCTACTAAATCCAGTTAATTTATTATTTGGGTGCGTATATACTATAGTACTATATAAAAGTCCAAATTTTATGAGGGATGTCGGTCTTAAATATCTCCCTTCCCTGTATAATTTTGTCGGCCACGTTTGTTGATTTAAGAAAGGAGCGAACCCAATTGAAGCGGGGAAAATAAGATGTCTTTAAATAGCTTGGATTATATGGGAAATGCATGCACGCCACGCTCGCAAGCGTAGGTTTAACGAAAGGGATCGTTGGAAATCCAGGACCGTTCAAAAAGCACTCGCGAGCAACAAGAATACAAAGAAAAGTTGATCAAAGATACCACAGGAGGGCGGCCTTGTTTGATGGGTGGCCACATGAAAATATATATATGCTCAAATAATTCGGGGACAGACACTTGCCCAACCGCGCAAGCAATCCTTTATCTTAGCTGACCCCTGTATACATTTTCTTAGAAGGACAACATGTGGAACAGTGGAAGTCGAGGATCATCTAGAATATTTTTATTGGATTCATGTCTTCATTTGTTACCCAAAATTTTACGTTTCTTAAAATTTTAATATAATAAAAAATTACAGTATAATCTCTCTCTTTATCATATTATTATTTTTCACTATAATAAATATTAAAAATTATCTCTTTTTACTTTTTCACTAAATTAAAATATACTAAAATTTTATAACTTACAACCTGAGTTTTGGATCATTATAATCACGAAACATCTTTTGGCCGGGTGAAGGCACCAGGATGTGACTTGTGAGGTCGAGGCTGCAGCATTTGGGAAAGAAGAGGACAAACCGGATACGACCAATTAAAGTTGTTCACAAAAATAACTGAAAACATCAGAAGTTGCAATGTGAAAGCGATTTTACTCCGAGTTTAATATTAGGCTGCTTTGAGAAACTTTGCCTTCCAGAAATCACGGCTAAGCCCCAAAAGATCCTCTCCTAGGGGCCGCTTGAAGGTTGAGGTCCGTACGTCGATCATGAGCTGTCAGGTTCGCATGGCATATTGCATCTTGGCTAATTTGATTAAATGCTAATTAAAATGAGCCAATGAGATACTTTTTAAATCCATTTTCCTAACTAGTCTTGCTTAACGCTTCTCGATCGTCTAATGATCAAGCACATGGAGACGAATCTCAGATGACAGATCCTAGGAAGCTCAATCGTCAACTGTTTGAAAAAAATGTTTCCCTTCTAAGGCATCCGCAACATGTGAGAGAGAGAAAATTGAGCAGAGACAGTTTCAAGGTTTGAGAGACCTGAAAGCTTAGACATCGGGGAAATTAGCTAGCTAGCTATATTAGGAAAAACAGTACCATTTAAAAACCAGCAGGCCCTCATCAACGATGCATTTTCAGGGTCTAGTCGCCAAGCCATGATAGAAGAGTCGTTTCTTTTGCTAAAAGTTGGTTTTCAAATATGTTCTTGCGAGGTTTTCAACCCATAAATATATTTTGTGATGCAAGTCAGATTTAGCCGGCCTATCACAAGATTCACTGGGCAAGGAGCCTGAGGGAGCTGAGCTAAAAATTCAGCATGAAGAACGGTGGAGAACCTACAAAACTCAGAAAATGGTGAGTTGGGCTGCCCATGAGTCAGCCTCCCATGGGCAGCCTCCGAAATTTAAATTAGTTATATGTAAGAAATCATGAGAAATGAGAGAAAAATGTATCTTTGTAAATTACTGTCTATATCTTCCTACGTACCAGGGAGCCCCCTTTTATAGAATTGGCTCATTCCTTGTTGAACACGGAATAACCTGACTAGGTGCCAGTGGGAGTTTGCCTCTCTGCAGACTAATGTGTTTTTGGGCCAATGGGACATGACCCTGCAGACGAGGAGATCTTTGAAAATCTGCCCATGGACCTACTTAATTTGGGCATTTTTATCGTTGTGTCTCATTTAAGTGTGTAGGGCCTCACCTGAACTGGGTCTGACAATTAGTAGGCTAAAAAATCCTACCAATCATTTTGTAATGGCGATTGGCGAGGAGAGCGCTTTACAGAAATACTCTTGCACCGGCGGTTTTAGTTGTGACAAATATATATCAGTAGTCTAAAATAGAGTATTAATTGGAGATTATGGGCGTCTAAGTTCAACAATCTTCAGTTTTTGTTGCGGAGTTTTATTGTTTCGGCTTTTCATGCATATTTGCTTGACAAGATTTGTGTAATGATAAACTATTTTAAAAGGTTTGCCGAATTTATAATCGTTATTAACATCTAAAGTTCATTGTTCATCAGAATAATTAAACAAGGCGTAGTGAAGGATTGACCATAATATATATATATATATATATAATATCAAATGCTAGCTTTATGTATGCATGATATAGAGATAATGATGATTGATGATGACGAATATATATAGTAAAGAATAAGGTATATTTGGCAACAAAAATTGGCTATATACAATTGATCCATTACGAAACTTCGTTCCAAATTAATTGAATCTAAGATGCGCCGGATTGATAACTAGGCCGCTAGAACCAGGGTGGACTATTGATTAAGGAGCAATATTTCGGATCATGTTTCTGAAATTTTCAATCATGTCAAATTGCTGGTAGAACCATTTAAACATCGCAGATTTTTAAGACATATATATCTTCGTTTGTTCACTAATATGTTGTGCTTACTTAAGAGTAGAACAACTCTACCTAGCTACTTAATTATGAGTCCTAATTTTAAGTTGGAAGCAATATTCCCATTTAATTAAAAAAACAGTTGAGAAATGACTGATTGAGAGATTCTTTACAATTGGATGCATTGATTGTTCTAGAACTCATCCGTCACTAATATGAACATTATTGAGTATTGTAGGGCTTGTACATATTCTGTCCATCTCTTTATGAATTAGACATCCTATTTAACAAATTGGAGATCGCTATCATGATGATCCTCAGTTCATGTTGTGCCGCATTTATTTTTCTTGTTGAGTTATTCCTCATTTGTTAGTTTCCATTTTCTTCAACGTTGGCCTGTTCCTGTTTTTCTTAGGCGACTCTAGAAAGTTGAGGCAAAAAAAGCGGCCTATGCAGCTCATTTTCTTGTAAATTAATAACTCTACTGAGTTGATATACCATTTTCTCTTCTAGGCTAGCTAAGGATCATTCGTCCTATCTGAAATCATTGATTGAACGCGCATATATAGTTGAATACCGTCGACATCTACCAACACACAATAACATAATTTTCATTTTTCACTTAAATGGCCACCTTCTTGTTTTGTAGGCCGTGAAAGGATATGAAAATACAGAAGCATGGATAGTATTTTGGTATGTCTATCAAAACACACATAATTGGTGGATTACAAAAAAAAATATTTGTCTATCAGAATATATTATGGATGAGTTTTTAATTCCATAACCGAAGTATATATATATGTGTGTTAGATTATTATATATGGACGATAAAAGGAGAGCCATTAAAGATCAAATTTTTTTCTCATGAATTACAATGACAAAGGAAACATGGCTATAATTAAGGCATACACACCACAAATTTTTCTCATCAAGATTTCTTCAGGGCCCTCACACTCTGCAGTCAGCAGGCTCTTCCCTATTTAAGCAGAGTAGATAGATATAAACAGTTGCTAGCCATGTGACGCAAGAGCGCATCGGTGTCGCCTATGGGATTGTTCTGGCTAGATTCCGTGAAGGCGTCGTCGCATGTCACGTAGTCGCTTAGGGCTGCTGAGAGGTTGGTGTTCAGGCTGTCCAGGTCACGGGTTTTGAGGTTTTTCAAGGACGTTTTCAAGTTGAGAATGGCATCGTCAAAATTCTCTTTGCATACATCCACGTTCTGGGACTTGCCGTGCCTTCCAGCCAACCCCTTGGCCCGATGGCTATGGGAAATCAATTGGTTAATGGCTGATTCCAGGGCAGCATGTGGTTCGTTCAGTCCCTTCACGACTGAGCGGCAGAGGGGCTGGAATTCTGCTTGATGGCAGAGGTCTTTGGTATTGTCGGAGTGCTCACTAGCGTCAGCGCCGCGGGCAAGGAGGGCGGTGATCGTTGCCAGAAATACCAGTGAGAAAGAGGTGTAGAGCTTCATAGCCATGGCGTTAATGGGTTCTAATATTCACTACAAGGTTTTGGTTTTTTTCTTCTTTTTTTCTTTTGTTTTTTTTTGTGGGGTGGGTTTTTGGGGGTTAATTTATTTTTCCTTCTCGGGGTCTCTCCGCATCAGGGATTGAGACGGAAGCTTTTTCTTTCGGGGTTGCTGAGTGATTCTTATAAATTGAGAAGGCCGTTAGAGACGATCTTTTTTTGGGTTGTTTTTTGTGGTGGATGATTTTAATTTTTTCTAAAACAAAAATGCTTGACTAAAAACCACCTAGCTCCACCCTTTTCCTGTTTTTTACAACTTGGTCGGGCAAAGATAGGTTGGTTTGTGAGGTTTTCCTTGATTACAGCAGGAATATTCTATGCGATTTTCAGCTTTTCAAGGAACAAATATTGAATTCGGGGGGTCGATCATTCTTTTCTCCCGTACCCTATTTTCTGCTATAAAACTTTTACCATAACTTACTCAACTTTAATGTGGGCTAATCAAATCTCTTCCCTTGGCACTAGCTAGCCATGCATAGAGCTTTTGGAAGGTTTGAATATTCCGAGTTGTCATTGAGCATGCATTTATTAATGCTAGCTCCTATACATAGTATACCTAGTTTCCTTGGAGCACTTGATATATGGTGATCAATGATCATGACTCATGCCATTGGTTTGGAAGACGAACATCTTTGGCATTTCAGGTTAATTCGTTTAGTGCGCTCCAAGTAGTGTTTTAAGGTTATGGAGAAAAATATTTAGGCGTAGATGCATGTATTAGTTTATGTTTGGTAAGTGAAAAAATTTCACCTTTTATGGAAAATTTTCAAACAGTAAAAATTTTAACATCCAAACAACAAAATTTCAAAATTTTCGATCCTATAAACTCCCAACATTTAGATTAGAATTGTATACTGCATGCCTATCAAAATGAGTGCTTAAGGAATATGGAAGCTGGGGGGAAACTGTTCAGGCAAATTAATGACTAGTACCATATATTATATTCGAATGTATATATTCGTGTACGAATGACTTCAGGCTACTAGATTAAACTAAAAATAAGTCAACCATGCAAAATAAAGTACATAACTGGCACTCCTTTTTAAAATGACCATAGAATGTCCATTTAATTTGTGTGTCCCAATTTCCACTGGATATGTGATTGTGGGGATTCATGCCTTGATCAAATGCTACCAAATACAAACTAGATTACTGTTTGGAAGAGTAATTCCAAACCATATCCTAATAACGTTATTATGGAAAACAATGAAAAATTATCCCGGTCAATTCATTCTTTAACACTACAACAAATGTCACGTTTAGTGACAAGTGTTTTTGTCAGACAAATCAAAATTTGTAACTAAAAGTCACCCATTAGTGACAAAAATTTCAATTTCATCACTAAGGTTAGACACTGTCAAATAATACTGTCCTAACGTCCAATTATACCTTTCGGACGGTTTCCTGGGTGACAAACTCGTCTTTCATCACCAAAACAAAACCGGCATTCGTCTTCATAAAAATCCACAAAACGTTCGGACGTAACTAATACCGTCAGTACAATTATCTTGGTGTCGAACTCATATTTTGTCATCAAAACGCAACGGACGTCATTTGTCTCAATAGTACACACTCGTTCGTAAACAAAAGGATTATGATTAGTTGGCTACTAAGTAGGCAAAGATAGAAAAGATGGTGCAAGAGCAACAGACGCGACTGGAGGAGCAAGAGCGAAAACACCAACAGTAGCAAGAATTGAGGCTACAACAAATGCAAAAGGAGGTATAGGATCAAGTGATAGAACACGTAAGGCAATTCACAACACATTTGATCACTGATGAAAATTTGGCCAAGTAGTGTATTTTAAACATGATTTCGATTACGTATTTTATTTATTATTATTATTACTAAATATTTGTAGACAATTTCTAATTTTGTACTTTATAGTTCATGAAATTTTTTACTTATTTCAATGTGTAATCTATTTTTAATGTATTTAAATAAAAATCATAAATATTAATATAAAATAAAATATTGTCATGAATACCGTTGCAAACACAAGACTGTCCGAAGACATTTAACCGTTCATACCCCTTATTGGGTTCGCACGTAGTGACCACGTTCGCATGAAAATATAACATTTACCACGTTGTTCAATGTGTCACATCCGCATGAGATTTTAGGTTGTTTGAATGCTATTTTTGGTGACAAATTTGGATTGTCAAGAAATTATTAACGATTCGCACAAATATTAATAGTATGCGAACAAATAATTCGTGACGAATGTCAGTGCTCAGACGGGTTGGTTATACAGTCCGAATCCACACAAAAAAAAAAAGATCTTTAGCAAGTTAAAAAGCGTTGTTAAAGCTTGAACGGCGTTTTTAGCGACGGTTGGAGTATATTGGGATCTATAGCAGCTATGACAGATTTCGTTTGAACAGAGTTTGACACGAGAAAGAGGGCAACTACGGCAGCAGGCAGACCAGGAGAGAGAGAGCGGCGTTCGGCGAGAGTGGGTCAGGCACAATGGGAGGAGGGATCGACGGGAGCAAGAGAGACTGAGAGATTTCGAGGGAAAGAGAGAGCATTCAACGAAGAGAAAGAGGGGTGCGCGAGAAATGAATTCCAGCTTCAATGTTTACCGCCATTTGAAACTCATCGTGTTTTGCAATGAAAGTCACCGTTTTGCTTTGTTTTCTTTTCCTTTATATTTTGTTTGTTTGATTTGATTTATATAATTTTATTTTATTCAGGTGAAGTAAAATTGTAAAGCAACATGAGCACTAATGTGTCAAATTAGTGCCAGATGAGAAAATAATTAAATAAAATTAGTGTCAAATTTTAAAATTTAAAAAGTACATATGTATTGCTCATGTAACAAGTACATACGTATAACTTATATAAATATGCATATTTTATTAAGTAAGTCCTTTAAAATAAAATTACATGACAGAATAAAATTATATATTAAAAAATATAATAATATATTAAATAACTATTAATATTAAATAATTTTAAATTGTTTATGCCTGACGAACTTTAAATTTTGTTACCCAAAATCCTTAGTGACAAGCGTTTAGAGACGAAATGTAAGGTTTTGGTGAAAATTAAGAGTTACTAGTGTTTACAACAATCTCAATATGATGCGTGCGTGGTCCGATGAACGTGGTAACAGCATCGAGAAAGTTGGAAACGAAAAAAGTACCCGTCATTCGTAATTAAGAATGGAAGAAGTTGAAGCATTTCACTCCTCCATTACACAGCGTCCACCCCTTTATAGCCAAGCTTTTTAATGATAACCAAACGCGCCATCACTTCCTCAAAGGCTCAATATTTGGTACATTTTTCATGGATGCCGCTGACCCATATTGCATGTTTCTTGCTCCAACTCAATCTCCAGGCCTCTGCTTAGAAAAAAATAAAAATAAAAAAATTCCGAGGCTCCCTTGTCTAGTGAATTAGACTTGCCAAATATAAACCGTTGCTTGCCATCCGACGCAGGACCGTATTGGTTTTGGACAGCCGAGAGTACTTGCCAAAGTCTACTAATGCGTCGTTGCAATCTTGGTAAGCCGACAGTGCTGCCGAGAGGTTGATTTTCAGGCTAGCCTTGTCATGCCTTCTGAGGTTTACCAAGCACGTCTTGAGGTTGCTAACTGCATCGCCGTAACTCTCCTTACAGACGTCCAAGTCGTCGGACCTGCCGAGCCTGGCGGCCAACTTCCTCGCGCCTGTAGTGTCAGAAATCATTCGATGAATGGCTGCTGCTGTGGCGACATTGGGGTTTCTCCGACCCTTCACGACAGAGTAGCAGAGGGCCCGGTAGTCAGCTCTGCGGCAAAGGTTGACCCTTAAGCCGTGAGACTGGCCGGCGAGTAGGATAGTGGCCGTTGCAAGAAAGACCAGAAAGAAGGAGAAGTGCTTGATAGACATTTGTAGTCTTGTTTCTCTCAGACTGCAGAGCGTTTTTGGTTTGCTTCCTCGGCGTGTGTCTGTGCGGCCTGCCGGAGTTGTAATAAGGAGTCTACTATATAGATAGAAGAAGGCCGTTAGAAGCCTCAAAAAGAAAGAAGGCCGTTAGGAACATGTCGATTTTTGGTTGGCTTTGGTCCTCAAGAAATCTCATAAAAGCTTCTGGCGACATGTCTGTATTTGGTTGTCTTTTGTGGTGTCTTAAAATAACATGCTGGATTCAAAACTGCAGTGTCAGATGAAGAAGATGGATGGGTTTGCGAGGCATGCCAAGAATATCGCCAGCAAGATGTGTGTAATTGTAGCTTTGCAAAGGAGCTGTTAAAACATACTCTCTCCAATTCATTAGCCTTCACTGCTGTCGGTATATCAGGTGAAATGCTGTTAGCATAGAAGTAGGAAATGGAAAGTGAAGGATTATTTTATAATTATTTTATTATACTAAAATTTTGAAATAACCCGGTCTATCATAGGGTTTTTTTTTTTTTCTAAGCCAGAGCTGCCAGACCGTAGGAATGAAGCATCTTCTTCTTTTTTTCAAGCCGATCGGAACCATTTACTAACGGAACTTAGGGGGAATTCCATCGGACTACTGACTGGGCCAGATTTAAGCACTAATGGATCTGAGAAGGTGGGCTCAGTAGAGATGAAAAGGGGAAGAAGTTTGTGGGATATTTTGCCAGCAACGTGGGGATTGAATCATTTTCTTAACGTTTACCGGCCCACTTGTTACCTGTTTTTTTTTTTTCTTCGCAACATGAAAACGTTATAATTGAGGGCTAACTCTGTCAAAAGAAACAGAGTCCTTACAAGAAACAATATCCTGCGGTACAACATCCAAAGAAATGTCCCCCAATGCCTCATTCAGTAAACCCCATTTGGCAAGATTGTGGGCTAACGAGTTGCCTTCACGAGGTGTCCACGCAATCTTCCATTCACTCCATTGTTCAAGCATCAGCCTCATGGTAAGCACTTCACCTTAAATACACCAGTAAGGGGTCTCCTCATTATGACACACTTGATTTATCAGAATCAGTGAGTCACCTTCAATCATAACGGCAGATTCCTCAAGTGAAGAAGCCAGATTGAAAGCCAGTCTAGCGGCAAGCGCCTCAACTTTCAAAGGATTGGATCCCACCGCTTTTTGCATCCGTATACGCAATATCTCGCCATGACAATTTCTGCAAACAGCTGCTGCCCATAATAAATTGTCCTTTACAGCCGTATCAAAATTAATCATGAGTGTTTCAGGTTGGGGTGGTTGCCACGAGACTTCTGCTATTGCTTCCTGAGATTCACACGCTCCCTTGTGGTCCACAAATCTGTTATGGACTGATTGAATAGACTGAAAAATATCCATGTGTTTGTTGCTATGAACTAAACTATTACGATGCATCCAAATGACATCCACCGTAATAATCACAACCAACATGAAATCCTGCCATCTACCACGATCATGTACAGGCAGATTATAAGGATTTAAAATAAAGTGCAACCAATGGGCAGGCCCACTTGTTACCTGTTAAATCTTACCAGTAAATTTTTTTAAGAAAGAAAATACAGAAAAGAAGTTCAATTAGAAATGTTATCAGACGCAAATGTTATAAGTGAACCAAATAAAGTACAGAGCCGGTCCTTTTTAACATGACCATAGAATAGAATGTCCATTTTCGTGTCCCAATTTCCGTACTGGATATATGATTGTGGGGATTCATGCCTTGAACAAATGTTATCAGACGCAAACTATATTGCTTTTTGGAAGACTAATTCCAAACCATGTCCTGGTTAATTTTTTTGTTTTGTTTTATGTTTGTAAGTAGATGAGACAGAAGGGAATTACATGACTTTTCAAATCACATTTACCACGTAAGTCTACCGTGTCTGTTCGAAGCTCTTGAGTAGATCATGAGGCATTGAATTTCGGTGCAATTGGAAGTGCTGTGCTGACACGTGAAGCTCATTGATCCCGTAGTAAATTCATAAAGTAGCATAATTATGCTTCCGCATCATCCCTCTCGTTGTCCGAGGAAGTAGTTGTACTGAACAATCTACATCAAAATCTTACATTAAGATCCCCGTAAGTTTTAGTTGGTCTTTGTAAGCTATAATTTTAGTATTATAAAAATTTGAGATGTATAGTTTTATTAAATTTTAAGAAATTTTGTAATTTCATCACTAGATTTTAGTACGGCTGACAAAATGATCATTGAATTTATTTTTTGGTCACTGAGATTATGTAGTGATGACTTTTCACTCCATCCGTCAAAACCTCTGTTAATTTTTAACAGGAATAGCGGTTGACCGCTACTGTTCACTCCATCCGTCAACGGCACTTGCAGTGGTCGACCGCTTTCTATTCCATTAAAAATTAACAGAGGTTTGACGGATGGAGTAAAAAGTCATCACTACATGTTCTCAATGACCAAAAAGTAAAAACAAAAAAATAAAAAAGGTACAGTGACCATTTATCAGTGGTACTAAAATTCAGTGACCAAATTTTTAATTTTTCCTAAATTTTAAGAGAAAGTAATAAAAGAAATAGAATTTTATAAGAAGTGATAAAAAAATAACTATTCGAATAAAGTTTTTATACTTATTGTCATGAAAATAAATAATTTAATAAGAAAATAAATAATTTTGTTATTATTTTCTTGATCAATATCATGCATACACCACACCACCTACTTTGGTGGATTGTGAATGGTAAATCATTATTACTCGCTGAGGTGGTGCAAAGCACTCACATATTGGACTATCACATCCACAAAAGCAAGCTTTGTTCAATTTTGATATGAATAAGTAACAGTTAAATAAAGTGCGATTGAGATACATTTTGATTTTAGATTTAACTGCGCGATTAAAAAAATTGTCACAGATGAAATCTTTGCAAGTGGGCTAGATTAAATACTATGGGTGATCTAATTTAGATCCACCCAAAATTTGACTTTGCTCAAGTTGGAACATGCTCCAGCCCTAAATTTAGGCTTTCTTGCAAATGCTGTTTTCTCGAATGGGCGTTTCTCATAATCTAAGCGTCAAGTTTATTTTCATTTAACATGGTCTGGATACTCTATTAGAAAAAAAATTACTGTAAATTATAGGGATAAATGTAAAATTGGTCCCTATACTATACGCAAAAATCAATTTAGTCTTTGTGATATGAAAAATATAAATTTAGTCTCTATGATTTCAGAAAGCGATAAAATCAGTCTCTGATAGAGGACCAACAACAAATGAAAACAAAATCACAGTGACTAAATTTATGATTTTCATGTCACGAGGACTAAATCGATTTTTGCGTATAGCACAGAGACTGATTTTGCATTTATCCCTAAATTATAACGAGACTATAGAATACAAAATAAAAGTGTACGTAACAAGTTATAATTAATCAGATAAAGTTTATCCGTAAATGAACAACTATCTTTCTACAAGCATATTATAGAAATTCTCAAACTATGATTCATCCCAGCTCATCAACTGCACCGCCAGAACAAGAAGACAATGAACCAGCAAAGCAACGGAGAATTCAATAAATACGTGTCTTCTGCAGATATCTTTCAAGTTTTTAGGGTGGCATTGATCAATATCCTGGGAAATATCGCAATCAATTAAATATTTGGGGTCTCAACAAATCGAACAAACCAAACAAACTCCAAAATTTTTAACTTTTACACCTACACACTTCACCTTTCACAAACCCCAATAAATCTCAATAAAGTAAAGATTCCCAAAATTTTGGGAATATTCTCCAATTTTTTGGCAAACAAACATAATATTCCACGAACCTCATTGAATATCGTTTGGCCGTAGTACTCGATAAAATATTAAGTGTATATCATCTTTAGGGAGTTTCCAGCTCCTCGTTTGTTTTCCTTTGGGCCAATATAGAGGCAGGAGAGGGATTACCTTTTTTTTTTTTTAATCAGACGGGGGTGGGGAGCCGAGGGGGATTACCTTTTGAAATATGTATTGCCCGGGTCATAGTTGTACAACTGATTAAGGGATAAAAATTGGGCTAAATAAGATGTTAGATTGCCTTTATAAAAGGGCTTGTGACTAATGTAAGTTGCATTTTGGGTTTAAAAAGAGTAGAGTAACCCATTATTTATCTTGGGCCAAATGAGAAACTCAATACATCTATTGTGCTAGAATTTTAAAAATTTAAAATTGTCAAAACTTTTGTGGCTCATTCACTCACATTTGATTTAATATTGATGGAGGACATTTTTGTCCTAAAATTTGAGCACACTCTTTAAATTAAGAGAGCTGAAGATTAGAAGGCAAATAGGGAAACAAAAATAAGAAGAAGAAGATGCAAAGGTGAGGTCTACGGTAGAGAGAGTGATGCTGAAAAAAGGTTATGGATTGCCACGCGAGAGGATAAGGGGAGGTCGAAAAGAAATCTCGTGGAAGGGCCGAAGGGGGCGCGCAGATTGGTTTTGGCAAATGGAGGGGAGATTCATTCGCCTAGGCATTTTTCTGACTTTTCGGGGAGGCATCCGGGCCCCTGGCAATTCTTTTCCTTCGACATTAATTTTTTTGTCTTTTTTTCTTCAGGGCGACTCCTGGGCGATGGGTGACATTTTGACTTTTTCTTCATTTCCTTTTGGTTTTTACGATACAATTGTAGTGCATTATCTTTTGTTATTTCTTCATTCTCTTTTGTTAGAACATGTAAGTTACGTTATATTTATGTTTAATCAATTTTCTGGTTTTTTTTTCTTTCTTTGAGTTTACATTGCTTGCTTCTCTCATTTTTATTTTAATTGCTCTGTTCTTGTTACTTAATTTTCTGTTCTTTTTGTTTCAAGAAATTCTTCTATGTGGGTGATGAGATTTATTTCCTTTATTATGTCATTTTTTTTATGAGAATGTGTAGTTAAATCTCTTTCATCTGAGTTGTACTTGACATTGATTCGTAATCAAAGCAATGAAGGTTGTTACTATTTTAATTGCAATTTCATTGGTTTTTGGGGGAAATGATTTTAGCAGTGATTGATTCTCTTGCTTTGGATTTTATGTCGACGTTCTCAGATATTTGATAATCTGTCTCTTTCAAGTCTCTGTAGTAGTTTGATATTCATGATTCTTGCATTTTGCTTTGACTCTAGTTTAGGTACAACGACTCTAGTTTAGTTACTTTGCAGTTCAATTTTTATTTCTATCAGTTATTTTCCTTTTCAAAAAAATAACAATCAAATCACTTGGTATCAATTTATTTAAGTTTAAACCACATATTTCAGAAGGCACAGAAATCTCGACCATGACCTTGCGTGGACTTGATTATAATTTGACAAATTTTACGCTTGAAATTCACCTTTTCAGAAGCGATCAACAACGCACTCCATGTTTTCAGCGACGGGAGCTCTCCAAAGTCAACCCTGAGTTTAACCTTTTGAAGTTCGGCCTCCACCAGCCAATTTACAGACACAGCTTCCTGCCAACGACTGCCTTCGCCATGCCTCCTACCTCTTTGTCCAATAGAAGGCTGAGACTCGGCGGATATTTGCCGTTCTGAGTTCGCAAACTTGGCTTTTGCACCCACGAAATGCTACCTGCACTTAATACGATTTTCCGATTCACATAACCAAAAGACAAATAAAGCAACTTTTCTGCCTTTGTCTACTTGTTCAGTTGCCGTAAGCAAAAGATACAAACAGCAAATTAAGCTCCGTCTTCTCAGTTCTCACCGCACGTCAGTAGAATTACCCCCTACTTGCACAATTATATTATTATGTGTGGGTGTAAGCTCTTTAAATTAGCAACTAGGAGAGGTTACCTTGAAAGACTTCACTATATAAGTTCGCCAAAAGGGCTCCAGTACTTAGTTCCCATCTTGTGGTCTGCAAATTAGAAGAGGAAAACCCATGCACTAAGATCTGTGCAGATATACAGAAAGGAAGAGAACCTTACTTAATTGGTGCCTCTCCAAAGTCATATACAGATTTTACTTGCTTTATTATCCGTTCCAATCCAAAAATAGAAACATGGAAGTAGAATCTCAGACTCCTAAGTTCCCACTCCCGGTGGACTCAGAACACAAGGCAACCGAATTCAGGTTACTCTCAGTTGCAGCACCTCACATGCGATCATTTCATCTGTCTTGGATCTCCTTCTTTTGTTGCTTTGTATCTTCTTTCGCGGCTCCACCGCTAATACCAATCATACGCGACAACCTCAACCTCACATCCACTGATATCGGGAATGCAGGAATTGCATCAGTCTCTGGTGCAGTCTTTGCTCGGATTGCCATGGGGAGTGCCTGCGACTTGTTTGGACCCCGCCTTGCCTCTGCCTCACTCATCCTCCTTACTGCACCGGCAGTTTACTTCAGCTCCATAGCCTCATCCCCGATCTCTTTCCTCCTTGTACGCTTTTTCACAGGCTTCTCCCTCGCCACTTTTGTCTCTAATCAATTCTGGATGAGCTCTATGTTCTCTGCTCGAGTAGTTGGTTCGGCCAATGGTGTTGCAGCTGGCTGGGGTAACCTGGGTGGTGGAGCTACACAACTCATCATGCCCCTTGTGTTTGGCGTGATCCGTGACATTGGTGCAGTCAAATTTACAGCTTGGCGAATTGCTTTCTTCATACCTGCTCTGTTTCAAACATTATCTGCATTCGCCACCTTGATGTTTGGACAGGACATGCCAGACGGGAACTTTCATGGCCTACATAAATCCGGAGACAAGCCAAAAGATAAATTTTCATGGGTTTTCTATTATGGAATCGGCAATTATAGAGGGTGGATTCTGGCATTGACTTACGGTTATTGCTTCGGAGTAGAATTGACAGTGGACAACATCATCGCAGGGTACTTCTACGACAGATTCAATCTAAAACTCCATACTGCTGGAATCATAGCAGCAAGTTTCGGGCTAGCAAATCTGGTCTCTCGACCTGCAGGAGGGTATCTCTCGGATGCTATGGCAAAGAGATTTGGAATGAGGGGAAGACTCTGGGCCTTGTGGCTGGTGCAAACTTTAGGAGGGGTGTTCTGTATAATTCTTGGCCTTGCGGGATCCTTAAGTACATCCATTGTCGTGATGGTTGTGTTCTCCGTATTTGTCCAAGCCGCATGTGGGCTTACATTTGGACTGGTTCCGTTTGTCTCTCGCAGGTATGTTCTCTCCAACCACTTCTACACCATTTTCCCAAAGAAAGTAACCAAGTCTTGCATTCATACTAATTTTTAATTTTAAGAAGCTTGCAGTCATACCTTTGGAAACGCGTACTGGACCTCTATATAATATACCCCTATTTTCTCCGAAGATAACCTTACAAGAGGCTAAGCACAAGAGACCAAGGAAATTAAAGTAGTAAATCAGATACTCTTAAGGAGGCCCCCTAATGTTAAGAAACATAGCTTTACGAGTTGGAGTTTGAGATTGAGTTTTTTTTTTTCTTTTTCTTTGCAAAAATTGAACTATAAAAGAAAGGCCCAATTACATCGCAAAGAAGAATATCATGCACTGGGGTATTAGCTACATCAATATGATCAAAAACTCATTAGTCGTTTAATTAGCATCGAAATTTACCAAAAGAGGTGAAAAATATAACAATCTTTGGGAGAGTTAAAAAAGAAGAAGAAAATATTGGATCCAAATTTATCGGTAACTCGTGGAATTCATTGACCAATTAATTGCTTATGCCTTATATCTAAGGAACAGCTGAAGCCTGAACTGTGAAGCTTTTCTTTACAAAGCCGCAACATCAAGTAGGTCCTGATCACTTAACTAGTATGTCATTCTTCAGGTCACTAGGGGTCGTATCCGGCATGACAGGAGGTGGTGGAAATGTTGGGGCAGTTTTGACCCAACTCATTTTCTTCAGAGGATCCAGATATTCAAACCAAGCGGGGATAACCCTAATGGGAGTCATGATCGTATGTTGCACCCTTCCAATATGCTTGATATACTTCCCACAGTGGGGCGGGATGTTTTGTGGCCCATCGACTAAAACCAACGCAACCGAAGAAAACTATTACATGGCTGAATGGAATTCGAGTGAGAAGGAGAAAGGTTTCCACTGGGGAAGCTTGAAATTTGCTGAGAATAGCGTAAGCGAGAAAGGCAGAAAAGTGGACTCCGCAACCAGGCTCTCTGATGAAACCTCACCAGCACATGTTTAGCTACTGCCGAAAAGAAAACTAAAAACAGAAAACATGTTTTATAGCTTTCTTTAATTATGTATCTAGTGTTAACGTTAGGAAGTTTGGATGAAATAATGTTTAATCGGTGATTATTTGGCAATTTCATACAGCCCAGAAGCGGTGTTGCCGTTACTCATGAGTCATGATTGGCTGGGTTGGGACTTTGCCTCTATCCTTGTGGCTGCCTTGTCCTACTCTTTCCTTCCAACTTTTTAGGTCCATTAAGGATTCAGTGGGCACTTCCCCAAAATTCGTTTTGCTTGCCCAAAGACAGAAGAAGATCGACGTCATGTGTGATGGTGTAATCTCTCTGAATTTAAAAAGGTTTGCCAATTACACAAGCTTCTTCGGAAAGAAATCGTTCGCAGAGGGCTTTGGCGAGTGGTTGAAATTCCTACACTACGTGACTACGACACTGACAAAGCCAGCAATCGTTGGAGAATTCAACGCATCTTTCTATTATTTTTATCATCCATGAACCATGTGGATACTGACATAGCCAGCAATGTATTCGTTTCTTTCAGCAAATTTCTTCGGCGTACCAAGTCAAAGATATACAACGCACTGAACTGGTCTCACAAGTAAACTGCTTATTTTGACCATTTCAGTAGCTCCATTTCTACGGAAAGCTTTGAAGTTCGTCCGCCGGCCAATTGACGCACTTACTGCCAAAACCTACCTTTGATCCCCATGGTACTGAATTCCAAACCCCTCACCCTGGTGCATCTGAAGCTCCAATGGAATGGTCAGACTCAGGCAGATATGCACAGTACTAAGATCTCAAATCTGCCTTTTGACCCACAAAAGGACTTCTGACTTGAACACAATGGTCGAATTCACAAATGAGTAGACGACAACAGCTACTATGTGTCTTTAGCGACTAGTTCAAATGCCGTTGACTTTCTAACGTTCATATTTTCACAAGACGTGAATAGTACATCCCGATTTTCTAAAGGAATAAAGACAAACAATTAGCAACTAGGAGAAGTTACCTTAAATAGACTTTTCCACTATATAGGTTCAGCAAAGGGGAACCCCATCTTCTGCTTCGCAAAGGAGGAAAAGAGCGGTAGAGAGAAGCTCCCAATTCTAATACGCATTTATCAATATTCCCCGCCCCCCAATAGAGTAAAGCATAGACAGATTTTACGTGCTCAATCCATTCCAGTTTGTAAAGTATGGAAGTAGAATCTCAGCCACCCAAGTTTGCGCTGCCGGTAGACTCAGAACACAAGGCCACTGAATTCAGGTTGTTCTCAGTGGCAGCACCTCACATGCGAGCATTCCATCTGTCTTGGATCTCCTTCCTCGCTTGTTTTGTGTCTTCTTTTGCTGCTCCACCGCTCCTCCCAATCATACGTGACAACCTCAACCTCACGTCCACTGATATTGGCAATGCAGGAATTGCATCAGTTTCTGGAGCAATCTTTGCCCGGATTACCATGGGCAGTGCTTGCGACTTGTTTGGACCCCGCCTGGCCTCTGCCTCACTCATCCTCCTCACAGCACCGGCAGTTTACTTCACTTCTATTGTCTCATCCCCTACCTCTTTCCTCCTTGTACGCTTTTTTACAGGCTTCTCCTTGGCCACTTTTGTCTCAACACAATTCTGGATGAGCTCCATGTTCTCAGCTCCAGTAGTTGGCGCCGCGAATGGTTTTGCAGGTGGCTGGGGCAACCTAGGTGGTGGGGCGACACAGCTCATCATGCCACTTGTGTTTGGCATCATCAGGGACATTAGTGTGACCAAATTTACAGCCTGGCGAATTGCTTTCTTCATTCCTGGCCTGTTTCAAACAATATCAGCCTTTGCTGTTTTAATCTTTGGACAGGACATGCCAGATGGGAACTTCCATGGCCTACAGAAATCTGGAGAGAAGCCAAAAGATAAATTTTCATGGGTTTTCTATTACGGGCTCTGCAATTATAGAGGATGGATTCTAGCATTGACTTACGGTTATTGCTTTGGGGTAGAACTTACAGTGGACAATATCATAGCTGAGTACTTCTATGACAGATTCAATCTAAAACTACAAACTGCAGGAATAATAGCAGCAAGTTCTGGGCTAGCAAATCTATTCTCTCGACCAGCAGGAGGGTTTATCTCGGATGCAGTGGCAAAGAGGTTTGGAATGAGGGGAAGGCTTTGGGCTTTGTGGGTTGTGCAGACCTTGGGAGGTGTGTTATGTGTAGTTCTTGGGCAGGTCAAAACTTTAAGTGAATCCATTATTGTGTTGATTGCTTTCTCTTTGTTTGTCCAAGCTGCATGTGGGCTTACATTTGGGGTGGTTCCTTTTGTCTCTCGAAGGTATGTTTTCTACAATACTTCTATTTCTAAATCTTTGGCCTTCCATTGGTTCTTCCTCACAAAACCTTGACCATGTCTTTCATTGATATCTGTTATACAGATGCATCTATAGACACGCAGTAAAAATCTTTTTCAACCGACAAGTGTAAAAGATGCTTAGCAAAGTAATTTACCAGATATTTCATTCAATGTTATTTTACTCTTCTGGTGAGAGATTAATAATATATCCCTTGGCACTCAAACAAAACCAATAACCTTCAAGAATAAGTTTTACCTGTCAAGAAGCATCAAGATTAACATAAGGGAACATAAATAAAAATCTTCTGGAGAGGGAATGAAATGATCTCTAGATCCAAATTCATCCTTATCAAAGTGGGACTAAAATTGGGATCTAAAAGGTCAAACAAAGCCATTCATTTTCTAATAAAAGAATGGATTATATTATTAATCCTTCAGTAGATACGGTTAATCAAAATGTCGAAGTTTTTCTTTATCAATCCTAAACAATTAGCTGTTTCCCATTTACATATTCCATTCTCAGGTCATTAGGGGTCGTATCCGGCATGGCAGGAGGTGGCGGAAATGTGGGGGCTGTTCTAACCCAACTACTTTTCTTTAGAGGATCCAGATACTCGAAAGAGAGAGGGATAACTCTAATGGGTATCATGATGATATGCTGCACGCTTCCATTATGCTTGATATACTTCCCACAATGGGGTGGGATGTTTCATGGCCCATCAACTAAAATGCATGCCACAGAAGAAGAGTATTACATGTCTGAATGGAAATCAAATGAGAAGGAGAAAGGTTTTCATCGGGCAAGCTTGAAATTTGCTGAGAACAGTGTAAGCGAAAGAGGAAAAAAAGCAGACTCGGTAACCAGAGCCTCTGATGACACCCCGCCTGCACATGTTTAGCTACTACCTAAAGCCTGTCTAACAGGATTACCGTTCTGAAAAAAAAAGACCTCAGAGCTATGAAAGCAACATGTTCCAATAGCTTTACCGTTTTTCAATTTAAAGCAATGTAATCACAGCTGGCCCTTAAAGTATTGATGAAAACTTTTAGCAGCACATATTTTTTCTTAGCTGCAGGACATAATTTGTTCTTTTTGGCTCCTTTGTGAATAAGCAACCATCTATTTCAGGCTCTTGTATGGGATTCAGTTTCTCGGAGCATATGGGGAAATGCCTAGCTATGGAATTTTCTACAAGAATGTACTGGGAAATATGAGTAATAGATACACACTGATCAAATACGCAAACAGAGACACACACTCTAGAGCTGCCTGGGCCTTAGGACCTTTTCTGTAATCCATTCTTCACACTATCAATCCCGCTTTTGCTTCTGCAGTTAGGAAAGCCAGCATCCCCTTATAAATGACTCTAATCTGAATTGTGGAAACTAACATGATTGGGAAGAGAGAGCAGTTAAGAGGGGTAACTGACGACCACTTTATTAGCTAAAACATCAGATACAGAGTTCATTCATCAATTTAAAAGCATGTAGGCAACTAGGTCTATTAGATCACTAGATATATTCTTAAAGTTATGAAGTTGTTAGATCAATTGTAATCCGTTAGTTAGTTAAACAGTTTTATTGAGCTGATGATCTTGTATAAATTGCTTGTACTCAATTACTTCAATACGAATAATAGAAACATTCATTACAAACTGTGAAAAGGTCTGTAACATGAGATTAAGTAGTAGCAATCCTAACTCAATAGCATTCCATCATCCAAGTTCTATGTAAAACTCCATAATTTCCAGTATTAAATCAATTTTCCGAACGCTCTCAACCTGGGTTTTCAAGGAAAAACTCCATGGTCATCAACTTTGTAAAGCTTCAGAAGACCATTCAGGAGCGTACAATCTAAATTTGAGACCACATTAACGTCAGACTTAGAACTCCATATATGTGCAAGCAAAGTGCAACGAGATAGAAAGAACTACTGTCAGACCTTGAATAATAAATCTGTCCACATCAAGGTTAAGCTATCCAGAGTATGTCGTAGGACATACACAACGAACTAAACCAGTGGTTTCGCAGGAAAAAGTCCGTAAAACTTTTAAGAACCTAAAAAATAAATCAAAGTGACTAAGTGAGTACTCCTAAGGAAACTAGTTAGCAGATTCGGACAGATATAAAATGGCAAATTCGTGCAAACTTTACCGGTATCGATTTTCTGGAACTATGTACCAAAAGTTGCCACCAAACTAAACACAGTTGACGAGAATCCTAATGAAATCGATATGAGCACTGGCATTGCGTTACACGGGCTGAGAGAGGGGGGGTTGGGGGTTGGGGGGCGGCCCCTCAGTTCTAAAAAAAATATATTTATAGGTATCTCGAGCTTGTCCGTTGATTCAAAAAGCTGGAGTTTAGTTCCTCAAGGTTTGTGACGTGTTCCCATTTAGCTTGCATAAAGTCTTTGCTGAGAAATGTCACTACAGTTCGTTCGTCCAGGAAGTATAAGAACGGGAAGTTTAGTGCACACCACCTGTTTGTATATACGATAAGTAAATTCAGTAATGGTATTTCATATGCTAATGAAAAGTTTTCTCTCATTGGCTCGAGCTGCATAAAAATAATTGCAAATACTTGAAAATCATGACATGGAACACCTGAGCTGGAGCTGCAATTCCCAATGGTTCATATTTACCCTGTGTTGAACTGCTATTTTTTATGGTAGGATGGATATAGATCATCTTCACTTTCCTTGGACCTGATGCAATTATCAGGCTTCCCGATAGGAGTCAGTGCATGATAATGTGCTATAATCAGTTAAGATATTTGGGGATGGTTATTGTGTTTATAGAAGAGAAGATTTACCTTCAATAGGGTCTTCTTCATTATGGGGATGAAACCGTGCAACATCTTACTTGATTGATTAAACCTCTTCTTTCGGATATTGGAACACTCAAAGCATGCTTAGTGAACAAATTAATATAAACTGTCTGGCTCCGCCACTGCCCCTATACAAAATTCCTGGATCCGCCACTGATTGCGTACCTTGTGCTCGTCGAAACCCTAGAAACCTCGTAAGCATTTTACACATTTTCTTTTCTGTTGATTTTCCTGCATAAATAGAAGCAGGTCCAGCCAAAGTCTTCTGTTCGCCGAGGTATCCTCCCAAGCACCGTCTGTTTGGTTTCTTCTTCTTCTGACTTCTTTTTATTCTCGGCACCATATGTTTGGTTTCGAAAGTCGGATTGTGGCTTTGGTGTGCAAGTTTGTCAGTTCGTTGCTCAGATCATTGGGCTAAGTTGGGCCTAGCCCTTTTTCCTAAGGCTGCCTTCGTTTCCTCTTTCGGTCTATTCTCGTTCTTTTTTTTTCTTGGCTCGGTTGGGGTAAGTTGGGACTTTGATTCTTATTCGAAGGTCAAGAAAAAATGGTTAATTTGTCTTTAATAAGAAAAGGCTTGAAATTCTTATACTAGAGGATTAGGAATGCAATAAAATAAGGTAATGGTGGCTACTATACACTGTCATATCTTAAAACAAAGTATTAGGTTTAGGATAAGTTAACTTATTACGTTTGTCTTCTATAATGTCGTTCTGAAACAAAACAAAAAACTGATGATATCAAAAATACCACTATACTCGGAAGCTTTGTGAACCTGCAAAAATCACCGAAGAGGGTGGCCTCGAGTCCGGAGACTCCGATGACCAAATTAGATCTCAAGAAGATGTTGAGTATTATGAGAATAGAATTGAGTCTCCCCCAATGAGGAGAATACCCGAGTTTTTATATTTGCATCGGCGTCGTAGTTTTATTAGGAGACTACCTCTTAAGATAGTAAAGTTTCATTAGAAGAGTGCCTTCTGGAGGAGTCAGGTTGTAGAGTTGTATTAGGAGAGTGTCGCCGACCATTTGAGTTGTCATGAGGAGTCCTCGAGTGACTAGACTTCTATGTGAGATCGGATGCCAGATTCTTATGTGAGGTCGGATAGTCGGTGCTGACCAACAGGCTAATGGACTCGAGCCTATGTGGTTTGGTCGGGCTGAGTATTTCATGGGTCATCGCAAACTAATCTCAGTAACTCGTCGAGGATATTATTTTCATAAAATTTAAAATTAAAAGCATGTTATTTTAGTCAGGAATTGGGTCCCAAAATATGCAGGTCCATCCACATCGCGCGTGCATACCCTACAGACTGCCTGATCATCTCCACTGAAACTCTTTACTCTTTTTGTTCTTAGGGAATTGAAGGCTGCGCTACCCACAACCCTAGCTATTTGGTCTCCCCACTAACTTATTCGTTATAACCCGTCGTCGGAATTCCGAGCTTTCTTTTGTACTTCTTAAGCAAAGAATGTCATGATATCATACAAATATGTCTCTCTCATGCTATTAATGTTATCTTGTGAGGATGAATTCCAAAGAGTATGATATGGTATTGTATCGCGACATGGACGGAACAAGGATGGCGAGGAACAAAATGGTATCTGGCATCGTGCCCATCGGCCTCACCGTCGTAGAAACCAATGGTGGGCAGCAACCCGCCTTAATATATGTTATCAGCTAATTTATATTAAATGTGTTTTGTACGCCCAGGAATCAGGAATATTGGAGTACAGAAAAGAGGAAAACAACATTTTGTTCGTCTTTCCTCGGCCAACTGATCAATTACGTTAAACGAAATAGTAATTTTACATCAGCACCTTCTCACTTGTCCAAAGATTGAAGAAGGGAAGCAAACAACAGAGAGAGTACTGAAAGTTAGAACAGTAACTTTAAGCAGTTTTCCCTAGCATGAATGATCATGTGATTTTGCTATTCGTCTTACTGAACCACTACTTAAGCAATAATCTATGCTCGAAGGAACAAGGGAGCCTCTTGATTTCCCATAAGAATTCCAACACAAACCCGACTGAAAACCTTGATAACTTGGCGAGGGCTTCAACTGAATGTCATTTAGATCAATGTCAGTGCACGGACCTCCATTGCTACAGGCGAGATGAATTGGCTGCACAGAGTAAGTCCCGATTATCTGATAGTATTTAACACCGGCTATTGCCGGCCACCGCCTTTTTTTGGTTCTAATTGCATAGACTCTTGTGACAATAGAATTGGTCTATCATGATCGGGACCTTAACATCGGAAATCTGAACGTTTCTAAACGTTACGTTCATCACAGATCCAGTGCCACCCTGTTCATATGAATCATGCACACAGGGAGACTTGATCAATCTAAGATAATCAATAAAAACTATACCAAAACGAAAAGCTAAGTACCCCTGTAAATACTTGTAAATTAGTTGATTTGGTACGTACGTACCTGCCAAGTTTTGATCCTAACTCCTGATAGGGTGTTCTGAACTGAGATATTCTCGACAATGATATTGGACACACACGCAACACTCTCGTGCTTTCCTAGAGCTCCTTATAAACTGCAATTATGTTGCGAAAAAAAGGAAGAGATCATGGGATGAAAAAGAGAAGAAAAAGAAAGATATTGCATGAGCTTGTAATACTAATTAATCAATTACATGATGATATTTGAAAATTAAATTAAATTAAGTTGTTTGGATCTTTCTGATGACAGCATGAATTCAGTTCTACTAGTCTAGTTTCTTCTTCTTTTTCGAACTACATTTATGATACTTCGTCAATTAATTACCTTATACCATGTCCAGGGCCACAATTAATATGATGAACGTGGACATTGGAGCATCCATTTTGTATGGATATACAATTATCGCCTGTCAAAAGAGAGAGCCTAGAATTAGCAGTAGGATTAGATATATTAATGTAGTGCGAATGCTTGCCGTATTTTATTACTTGATATAGCACTCATGAGCTCACAGAATTGCAAAAGCAAAAGCAAAAGTTAGAGTTGTCTATCAGTCTATGTACTTTGTGTTCCTGCTTATTTCAAAAGTTTTCAACAGTCAGTTTGGTGACAGTTTACCGTTTAAATAGTCACCGACTATCTTCTTTCTCAAGCACCTTTTTTATTTTATTTTGGAGATCACATGTGCGTATTAATTAACACGAATTAGGTCACGAAAGAATAAAAATAAAACAAATCAAAGGGAGAGAAAAATAATAGGGATGATGTCTCATTTATAGTTATATATCAGAGATAAAAATCCCTATATTAATTATTGTCATCTGTATAATGTAGAATAAATTAAGTACATATATATGTTCGGGATTTATTGTTTCATTCCAACTTGGTCAGTACAATTTTTTATGAGGCTAGATCTGTCCAAGCCAAGTGCATTAAAGTAGGTGCAAGGGGTTTTTATTCTTATCCAAAAAAAACTGAAAAACATTAATTGCAAGGTTTTTTTTTTTTCGTCGGGGGCATAAATTGTCATACCACATGAGTACCTGATTAATTAAGTAAGTGAACATGTACTAGCTAGCGTTTATAAAGTCCAAAGGCTTATACCCCCCATAAAAAAGCTGGTCCAAAGGCTTATAGATTATGGGACAGAGACAAATCCAAATTCAAATGTGTGCATGGTTCTTACCACACCCAATATTAGAATTCAGAGTTTCTACATCTTGGGTGTTTTGCAGGGGAATTCCGTCAGTGTTGGGGCTATCTGCCGGAGACGATATCGTAATGTTGCTAACTTTGACACCCCTAGAGCTGTCAAATTTCAGGTGTCACTGCATGTGGGCTATCTATGATTGTGATGTCGCGGACAGTGACATCGTTGCTGGAATATATAGAATCTCAGAGCCTGTTCAGAGAAACAAATATCAAGATCATTAAATACCGAATTTTGTCCCGTGAACATGGAAGTAGCTACATGAAATTCAGAAAATTACAGGTGGTTTGATATCTGGAATGGGGTTGGATTTCTTCTGCGAAGCCTACATTAGAAGGAAATTAGGAGTTATTTTCCTGTACTTTCTTAACGTAAAAGTTCAAAGAAATTTAGAGTACTGATGCTAATTACCTGAATATAATGGGTTCGAGAGGCACTCCACTACTTAGAGCCCTGGCCATCAACAGTACCAGCGCCTTGAATAGTAAAATTATTGACCCATTTGAAATTGATCCACTGAAACAAACTGGACGCATTGCACATTCTAATTATGGACATCTTGACATTTTGTACTCAAAAATTATTATTTTTATCACATTGAATTTATCAAGTATTTATTTGAGACATTTTATCGTATTAACAAGAATTTTACTTGATACAACGTTGTACAAAGGCTACAAGTCATGGCGTTCTACATATTCCTCCTTTCTGTCGGAAGTACGTACGAGAGTTATCTCTACAAGCAAATAAGTCGAATTAATTTTTTGACGCGCAGATCATTGATCTTGATCATCGCCTCCAAAAAAAATGACCGTACTGTCAACTTTTAGGAAGAGCTAGCCGTGGATACCTTTTTGTGGAAAATAGGATAAATTCGAATGATCTTACTTGCCTTCCAGGCAAATTAAGTAAATGAATTCTAAACAATTTTAGCAGCCAGTTGAGCGTCAAGATCTCGGAGCAATGCCCTTGGCACGCTCTATTAGTACTTTTGGAATTCCTAATGTACTATCCACAAAAATTCTCAACATTTATCTTGGATAGAGCAGCCAACCAGAACACCCAAGTCACCAGAAAGAGCCCTTATTTAAATGAACCTTCAATGATAGAGCAGCCCACGAACCTAAACAATGTACCCAGCTCACTAGGTGAGCGTTAATTATATGAACCTTCCTTTTGAAGCAAGGGGAAAGCGAGTTGACTGTTAGAAAAATAAGTATCCAACTCACTTCTACTTATAATTTGTCACATCAAGCTCAAGGCAAAGGCCAAAAGCAGCGCCCATATATAGCTGGAGGGCTGGCGGTCCTATGTTCTCAATTAATTAAGTTGCAGACAAATGAAAGGAGTCACCCATTCAGGGTCGAGATATTACAAAAGAATTGGATTTATTATAAAGAAAGTTTAGCAGTTTTTTTAGTTAACGGACGGTTCGTTTGGTACCATATTTTATGATCCG
Source organism: Myrica gale (assembly GCA_963930655.1). Classification (NCBI taxonomy): domain Eukaryota; kingdom Viridiplantae; phylum Streptophyta; class Magnoliopsida; order Fagales; family Myricaceae; genus Myrica; species Myrica gale. Next base: position 4,253,710 of record OZ005606.1, on the reverse strand, counting down.
GGGACGCACTAGCGTCGTCTGGGCCATAGTACCAGTCTTTTCCCCTGCGTTTTTTTATAACCCCATTGAGCCTAGTACTCAGCGCAACTCTTAGGAAGACTCGTTATAATTTGTGCCTGACAGTGGCAATCCCTTTTTGTCTTTCAAAATACGAAAGAGATCAAGGCGGTTTGCACGTTTTTGGTATAAACGAGGGAAAAGGAGGTGGGCGGCTTTCGTTCCAGAGTGGGGTCTAATTGGGGTGTCGGCCAGTCGGGGAATTTTGACCTACTCTGTGTCATTGTCTTCTTCTAGGCTCTAGCATGCGGATGGAGCCAAAACGTGGGACCGGTTGGTGCCATCCTGATCCTGCCGCTGATACTAATTGCAGCCCCCCTCTTACGCAAAACTTCATCGAGCTCTTTAAAAATTCCTCGTGTGCTTACAGCAATGGCGACACGTACGTACAGGCTTAACTTTTTAGCTCAACCTTTCTGCGATACCGATCAAAACTAGTAGGTACAATGATTGATTTCTTGAAGCATCTCAAGAGATTAATTGGATTTGGAGTATAATTAGATTTCATTTTAATGAAATTTAATTTTTCGTCACTTACTTTTACACCATCATTTTTATTTTTAGTCATGTAATTTTTAGGTTTAAATTTTTTTAGTTTTGAGTTTACTATCTTTTCAAAATTTGATTATTCTGTCACCCCTATATTAGTCCCCTTAACAGAAATTATTGTCACGTTAGCTTCTCACTCTACCTCAACCTCATTTATCCACGCCAGATCCATCTGTTTTCTCCAAATGCTCAAAACGACACCGTATTTTTAACTTAATGAAACCACGGCGTCACTCCCCATTCATTCCATTCAACTGTGACTTCAATGGAGGATGGGTTATATCGTTGTGCATGGAAGAGGGGTTCTGTCGGGCTCAAATTTGCAGTTAAGTTAAATTTTTTGCAAACGTACTCACATTTCGTGCAGTGAAGTTTTGGGAAATTCGGGGAAGGGAATAATCAATCAAAGCCAAAGGTCAGAGAGGTCCCTATTGCCCTCCTTCACCTTCCTTCTCTGTTCACCATTTCCCAGTCTTTGACCGATCGAAAACTCTCTCTATTTTTTTTTCCTTTTTCGTTTCTCATTTTGAACGCCCTCGTTGTACTGCGAGACTAATCTTTGATCGAGCGTAGCAGTTCATTTGAAGAAGCGACGAATTAAAAGGGGAAGCGCAAATTATTTCTGGTCAATTCTCTTCATTCTTGCACCTGCGAGTTAGGGTTCGTATGATGGTGATGACTAATTGAACCCAATTTTGAGTGTCAATTTCCACCTTTCCCCCATCAGCCGCTTGTTAGGCCTCAATGATGAAAAACAGGTCAATTCCCCTTTGCGTAAACCTTTTTCAAATTCGTATTTTATTAGTTGTTAAGCGTGGGTCAATAACATTTCCAAATTTTAGATCTTAGAAGTCGACAATTTATGAGCTTCATGAGAAACAATTCATGGCAGAGGTTGATTTTAATGGGCTCCAGTGTGCAAAATCTCGAGAACTTTCAGGCTATCAAACAAAGGGGATGACTTTGCTTAGTGGAAAAAAGTTGGGGGATGACTTTGCTTCGTATTGTCATTATTGTGCCATATATAAGCAACTTAAGCAACCACACAACTGTGACTTCAATGGAGGATGGGTTCTATCGTTGTGAATGGAAGAGGGTTCTGTCGGGCAGTGGAGTTTTGAGGAATTCGGGGAAGAGAATAAATGGGGGGTGACGCCGCGGTTTCATTAAGTTAAAAACTCGGTGTCGTTTCGGGCATTTGGAGAAAATAGATAGAGCTTACATGAATATTAGAGCATTATTAGTAGCTTTTCTATTCTAGCTTTTTGGTTAGAATAGAGAAGCAATTTAACTAAATAGTTCAAAATAAGGCTTTTGCAGCTTATCTATTTTAACAAAAGTTAGCAAAAAAATTTAACAAATGAATAGTGGTTCTCTATTTTTAGAGAACCACTATTCAGTTCTCTATAATAAAATAACAATATATTTTCACTTATTTTTCTCTCTCTCTCCCTCGTCTCCCAACGTTTGTTTCTTCGGCTGCATGTCTGTTGTAGCAGTAATTGAGGCCTTGAGGCTTATTGCAGTAGACTCCAAAACATACCACGCTTTTGTGGATCTGTGATGACGCCTTTTATCAAGTCTTCTTCTTCTACTTCTTTCCTTTCTCTCTTTTGGGTTCTCGGTTTAAAAATTTTCCCACATTTTACGCCTCACAAGTTGGAATTATTAGGCTTGGGGCTTTAACAGTTTAACTGCAGAAAGTTATAGCCTTCCTATTCAAACGTGATTCATTTCCAATTTGTAGTACCTTGATCCAGGGTTGTTTGCCTGGAACTAGTGGCTGTGTTTCGGCAGCCATTTCAGAACGTGCACTTTAGTGAACATTTTCTATCTTATTTCTGCACTTTTGATTAGATATTGGACTTTTTTTGCACTTGTTTTTATTGAACATTTTAGTGAAATTGCCAATTTTTATTTCAGGTAGGAAGTTATAGAAAAAAATAAACATAAAGTACTACACAAGCTTGTTAAATAGAAAATAATGAATGTTAAACTTATTACAAATTATGCATATTAAACTTATCATTCATCTGAAATTCCTATAATTGGCCATGTAATTGTCACAAGTGCTCGATCAGGTCCGATTGGGGTTAGAAAATATGACCGTTAGGAAAAAAAAACAAAATTTAAAAAATTCAATTTTTTAGAATAAGACAAATATTCAAAAATATGACCGTTACGATAAAACGAATATTTTTAAAAATAAGTGTTAAAGAAAGAATAGAAAAATCTTTGAAAAATAATATTTTAATAGAATAGTAAAAGTAGATAGTTAAAATAGAGAAGCTGCTGGGGATGTTTTTAAAAAGTTAATAGTTAAAATAGATAAGTGCACTTTTTAGTTAAAGTAGAGATCCAAATATGAAGAAGCTGCTAATAATGCTCTAAGTGAGGTTGAGGTGGAGTGAGGAGCTAACGTGACAACAATTTCCGTTGATGAGACTAACGGAGGGGTGACAGAATAACCAAATTTTGAAAAGATGGTAAATCTAAGAACTAAAAATTTGAACTTAAAAATTGCATTACTAAAAATGAAAAGGGTACAAAATTATTAAAAATCAAATTTCTCTTTATTTTAATAATAAGTGTTCTAGGCAATTTAAGTTCATCCCAACAAATTTAGAAATTATATTTTTTTTGGGTAATTATACTTATCACTCTCAGACTACCATACATTTTTCACTTTGCACCCAAAAATACTATTTTTATCACATTTCACCCTCAAACTACCATGCCCCAACAGTTTGCACTATCCGTCCATAATGTGTCTTCCTATTTTGCGTCTCACGTGACTTTTTCTTACCTGATCTTCCTATTTTGCCCTCCGCCCAAAGGCTGCAAAGTGAAAAAGGCATGGTAGTTTGAAGGTGATAAATGTAATTATCCCTAAAAAACTCAAGAAAATAATTAATATCTTTTGTATTAAAAATTAGAAATTTGCGGAATAAGATTCTAAAAGTACTCAAACTTGTTGGCATATTAAAGAATTCCATTTAATCCCCGAAAAGGACTTGTGTTGCCAAAAAGAAAAAAGATAATGACTATTATTAGGTTTTTGTGAGAATGGTGGGACTCACATAAATGATAGCGAAAAATAGAAAGTTTTTTAAATTTATTCTCTTAGAGAATGTGAGAATAAAAAAGTATGTTCAGATTTTCTCTTGGGTTAAGTTATGGACTATATCCATCTTTTATGAATTTTATCAAAATAATATATTATTTTTGGTGTAATTATTTGTCCCTACTCTCTCTAGATATTCAAATATTGTATTGTGTAAATTGTAATAAGTAATAATTATTGCATTTTTTTTCTAGTTTCATAAAATCTTATTGAAAAAAGTAACTATTTATTTTTCAGTAGTAACTTGGTTTTATCATTTGACCAATTATAACTTCTTGGCTTGAAATATATTTTTTTAGTATTTGAAAAATACCAAAAATATAAATAATAATATCAAATTTGATTTTAGTTTTACATATCTTAATTTTTTTTATTAACTGAAAAATTTCCTTAATAATAATAATAATAGGTAGTAAATGAGAAAAAGATAATTAAAAAAATTAAGATTTTTTTCTCGATTTTGTTAGGGATAATTACATTTATCACCCTTAAACTATCATGTCTTTTTCACTTTGCACCTTTTGGACGTAGGGAAAAATGAGAATATCAGGTGGGAAAAAGTCACGTGAGACGCACGTGATTGATTTTCCTTTTAAATTGACAGAAATCATGGACATAGGGTGCAAACTGTTAGAGTGTGATAGTTTGAGGGTGAAATGTGACAAAATTGATACTTTGGAGTGCAAAGTGAAAAAAAATGTATGATAATTTTAGGATGACAAGTGTAATTTTTCTTATTTTTTTTAATCCAAGATGTGCTGGTGCAGATCAATCCATAAACGTACATTGGTGCCCACATTCTTTGGACTAGAGTCCACTACTCTTTCTCTAGATAATACAGCTTACAAGGCCCAAGTCGTAGATATACTCTGTTACCATCAGTTTGGCAGAACATGGGCTGGACCATCATGGTATAATCAATAATGTTTCCATTTTTTCTTCCCCCGACTACGAATGAGTCGCAAATTTTCATCGTACAAATAATTCCCAATTGAATTTATTAATTTGCAACGAGTTCTGAACCCGTAATTATCTAGATGATTCTGCTGAGGGTGATATATATCTGCTTGACTTGACTTGATAACAAAAAAATAACACCCGGAAACTCAACTGTACTTTGGTAGGATGTGAATTTATTAAGTGGTATCATTTTCACATCTTTTCAAGCTGGAAAATGACGTCCACTTCGTTGCTCAGTGGTCAAAGTCCAAGTTGTTCGAACTTGAACCGCGTTTGCTGATTGGGTGTGTCCGTTTCAAGTCGGGGCCTTTTATTTACGGTATGGTCTGTTCAATAATATCCAGGATTATTTGAAAGAACAATCATGATGAATAAATTAAAGAAAAAAAAAGCCAATATTTCATTGACTCGTATTGATAGAATTTGACCACATCATAAATTGAGGGCTTACGAATTTTACTGCTTGACGGACCCCAGGGCAGCTCAGCATGTTTTGTTCGGATCCCTCTTTATTGAGTGCCTCTCACGGGATTCAATTTTTTCTGGAATGTTTAAGGGTAGAAATTTTGAGTATTAAAATTTGAAAAATATTATAAAATAAAAATATGTTACGAAAATTTGGTGAAAAAATAAAAAGAAATTTTTTTTTTTAATAATATTATAATAATAAAAAAATTATGTAATAAATATTTTTTATTAAACCAAAATTTTCGAACTCAAATTATTTGGATTGAAACAAATATAGAGGAAGCAGCAGTGGAGCCCAACCCGCGTGGCTTCCAAGACCCGGGTCAACGCACTAGAATGTGCATCAGTCAGGCTAGCTAAAGCTGGTAATCAATCATAATCAATGAGCCAGAGGTCCAAAACTTCAAAAGTCCAATAGTTGAGCGACTTCAGTGCAGTGCAGGTCGAACAAGGTCCCGATCGATCTAACAATATCCAACCTAATGTTTGCTTTTGTAAAATTTTAAGAATTTGAATCTAAACTTCTTAAAATTATAATTTTAATATTACTGCTACGTAAATATCAATACAACTCAATATTACTTTTTTTACTAACATTAATATAAGTCAACATATTTTATATAATAAAAAAACTTAAAAATCACCTAAAATTTTTTAAAACATTTCAAATCTTAAAAATCTCACAGAAACGAACGTCTCTCTAAGCAAGCCACTCAACTGTAAAATGAATTGCTTGACGTCTAGAGGGGTCGGGGAATGTTTCTCTCATTTCCAACTTGTAAATTGCGTGGAGAATCAAGTTCTAATAGCGCTTGAAGTCGCGGAGTCTTCATGTGAAATTACAGTAGAGTTTAGTCTGACCAAAGTTTTTTTTTTAAATACGCAAGATAGATATATTTATATATTATATCAAGTATGAAAGGAAAGGTAAGGAATCTCAACAATCACTCTAGGATTGATAATACAGTGGAAAGCAACCAAATAGCTCATATATATATATATATATATATATATAAGGGTCCAGGGAGGGAAAATGGGGCTAAATTGTTCATAGTGTGGTCTCGGTTCCATAGTTTCTTGGTTTAGAGGCTGTCGGCTTCAAAGGCAATAAAAGTTTCCACTAAATAGAATGTAATCTGTGCAGTTAAGGTATTCTAGATGATTGTGTTGAGAATCAAATTCTTTGAGCTGCTCTATCTTGAAGAGACCAAGTCTACAACTGAAATCAAGGAAGAACACCTACTCTCACACGAGTTTGAATGGCAGCCATTATTAAATGCACAACGTCCTCCATATTTTGAATTCCTTAGTAAATATCTTTATATTCACTAATATGGGAACAATCTTCCTACATATGTAAAGCGCGCACACATATTTTCTTACCATCGAATATTCAAAGATAAGCAAATTCACCATCTTTTGTCGCCTCCTCTGCAAAACGTAATATGGTATCAGAGCCATAAGCATTTTTCCCCCCACCATGTCATCATTTAGAAGTGAAGAATTGGAAGATGAACTCACCGTTCTCCAACCTCTTCCCTCTTGCACCTGCGGGGCTCTCAAAAATACTTAATCACTACTTGATACTGAACGCATCTTTCATTTTCTCATGAGTCTTCACGAATTATATGGATCCATTCGCAACGGCCATATTTTGAATTCTTTAGTAAATATTGTATAGCTCTTCTATAGCACGATTATAATTTCTTTCTTTATACTCACTAATATGAGAATAATCTTCCTACATATGTAAAAGCGCGCACACATGTTTTCTTACCTTCAAATATTCAAAGAGAAGCAAATTCACCATCTTTTGTTGCCTTCTGTCTTCAGATCTACATGTCATATATGTTGTTGGAAAAAAAAAGATGTTAAAATAATAATTAAATTATAAATTTAGCTTTAATTAGTTTCCTCCTCGTGGAGGTATAAGTGATTTTAGATTTAAACTCAATCTCGGGCATGTTCATTTTCAATATTTTTCTAGGATTTGCATCATACTTTTTAACATTACAAACTCAACATCAAAAAAATATACATTTTAATACAACTCATTATGATATTTTTTACACACATAAATACAAGTCAACACTTTCTACACGCATACAAATAAAGTTCAAACATCACTTACAAATTTTCAAAACACTTCTAACCCTAAAAATTTCAGTAAAACAAACGTGGCGTTGGTTAGATCGGTTCAGACTTGCTGCATATCAAACGCGAAAAAAGATGGTGGAAATCTTCTAAAATATATTGTCAGCGGCACTGTACTTGCAGACTGCTTTCGGAGAAAATTCTTCTCCGGGAGCTTTTCACACGTTATCTCAACCACCTTCGACCTTTTTTTTTTCCTCCTGATTTATTCTTTAAGAAACGAGTTCGGATCAAAGCATGCACAATCGAACCAGTAGGCAGTATTAACTGGTAACCTTCGTCGTCCATCTATTCGACAGCTGAAAAACTAAGAAAATATCACGTGGACGCGGTTCGTCTCCGTCGCATTTTCAGATTCGGAACCAGAAGGCGATCATGCGATCGGTTGTCTACGAAACTATCACACTGGTATACGACACGTGTCCGGAGAGCTAGCGGTTCACTCTCTGGATTGTCAGCACCCTGTGGCTCTCTATTTTTTTTTTCTAGGCAATGCAGGCCAAGCCTGCCGGGGAGGGAGGAGAGATTTGAATCCCAGTTCAAGACCCTATTAGCGGTATCAATTCAACATCAATTTCAGAATCAGACATAAAGTCATCCAGCTCTGATACCAAGAAGAAAAATATGAAACGATGGATGGAGAAATCTCACCACACTTGTATCGGTGGTTGTACTGTTGTATTTATGATAAAATGATATACAAGGAAAGAAAACTATAGAAGGACACAGGAGCACCTATAAGGACACATGAGCGCCTATATTCAATGACAACAAATTGACTTCTTTGCTCAATTCTTATTGTTTGAACATTATGTTGCTCGACAATTTGGTAAATCTATCAAAGTTATTCAAACAGATGGTGGTGGAGAATTTATTAATCTACAGTTCCTCAATCATATGCAACACTCAGGCATCGTCCATCACATATCATGCCCTTACACACCCGAGCAAAATGGAGTGGTAGAGCGACGACATCGAGTCATAAGGGAGCTTGGCATCACTATGATGATTCATGCTCACATTCCAAAACATTTTTGGGTTGAAGCTTTCACCACTGCTGTTTTCCTCATTAACAGACTTCCCTCAGCAGTCCTACAATGGAAGTCTCCCTTCTTCATGCTTCATCAAAGGCAACCTGATTATGGATCTCTTCGCATCTTTGGTTCAAGATGTTTTCCTTACATCTGGGATACTAAACACAATAAATTTGACAACAAGTCCTTACCCTGTGTTTTCTTGGGGTATAGTGACCGACACAAGGGATATAGGTGCTATTATCCCCCTACCGGGAAAACTTTTATTTCAAGGCATGTTTTGTTTGATGAGGCCTCATTTCCTTTCAAGACATCATCTTTACCATCTACTGGACTTGGAGCATCTGATTTTGCAGTCACCACCTTTCAAGAATGACATTCATCCACCATGTCCCCAATGCCTGCCAATCACACCACAGTCCATGATGACATCCACTCGTCTATCTCCTCTGCACAACCTCCTATTGATGCTCCTCTGCTCAAAGGTATTGCACTCTCTGATCTTATTCCTTGTGGCTCCAATCTGGACTCCAACGCCTCCATCATATCTTCAGACCATCTGTCTCCAACTGTGTCTGAACCACTTCAAGATATTTCTGCTGTTAATGAGCTACCTCCTGCTGCACTCTTTGAAGCTCCCTCTGCCTCTACTGTGCTATCTGCTGCTCCAGCTCATTCTTCCACAGTTGTTGCACCTCTCACCCATCACATGGTCACTCGAGCTAAGATAGGAATTCGAAAACCCAATCCTCGCTATGCACTGCTTCACTGCTCCATACCACAGATTCCAAAAACTATCCACACAGCCCTCAAACACACTGGTTGGCTCAAGGCCATGGAAGATGAACTTGCTGCCTTGCATCACAATCACACTTGGAGTCTTGTCCCTCGAGATCCCACCATGAATGTTGTTGGATCTCGTTGGGTCTATAAACCCAAACTTCATGCAGATGGCTCTCTCAGCTTGCTCAAGGCTCGACTTGTGGCTAAAGGATATCATCAAGTTGACGGCATTGACTTCCTTGAAACCTTTTCTCCAGTTGTTAAACCAGCAACCATTCGGCTTATTCTCTCTCTTGCAGTTACTCGCCAATGGAGTATTAAACAACTCGACGTCAAGAATGCATTCCTCCACGGGGTCTTATCCGAATGTGTTTACATGGAACAACCTCCTGGTTTCCAGAGTGTTGAATTCCCTGATCATGTCTGTCTCCTACATAAGGCCATCTATGGCTTGAAACAAGCCCCTCGTGCATGGTTCGATCGATTTAGCTCTTTTCTCCTTGAATCTGGCTTCTTCTGCAGTTCTGCCGATTCTAGTCTTTTCATTCTACACTCCGAGGAAGGTACTCTCATTCTGCTCCTATACGTTGATGACATTGTTCTCACTGGCTCCTCTACTTCTCTTCTCGACAAGTTTGTGGCCACTTTGAGTTTAGAATTTGCCATGAAAGATCTTGGAGCTCTACACTACTTCTTGGGGATTCAAGTGTCATCTGTCTCTAATGGGATCCTCCTCCATCAAACCAAATATGCCCTCGACATCCTGGAGCGTGACTCGATGCTTGATGCTAAACCCATCTCCACTCCTATGTCTCACAAATTCAAACCTGATCTTCCTTCACCTGCGTACAAGGATGCTCATCATTATCGCTCTCTGGTTGGTGCACTGCAGTATTTGACCTTGACTCGTCCAGATCTCTCCTTCTGTGTCAATTATGCCTCCCAATTTATGCAAGCACCTACGGACAACCACTTTACCATGGTTCGCCGCATCCTGCGCTATGTTAAAGGAACGATTCACTTTGGACTTCACATTCAAGCCTCCAGCACTCTTGATCTCTATGCTTTCTCGGATGCTGATTGGGCTGGCTGTCCGTTGACTCGTCGATCCACCACTGGGTTTTGCACTTACCTTGGCAGCAACTTGATCTCTTGGTGTGCAAAAAAACAGCCCACTATCTCCCGCTCCAGTTCAGAAGCCGAGTATCGCGCCATGGCTCATACCGCTGCTGAACTCACGTGGCTCTCCTTTATATTTCGTGATCTTCGCATCTCATTGCCCACACCTCCACTTATCTACTGCGACAATCTGAGCTCACTCTTCATGACTGTCAACCCCGTCTTTCATGCACGTAGTAAACACATAGAGCTGGACTATCACTACGTTCGTGAGCGTGTCTCTCTTGGTCTACTTCAAACCAAATATATTCCAACCTCTCTTCAAATTGCAGATATCTTTACCAAGCCTCCATCCCGAGATCAGCTGGAACACTTGCGACACAAACTCTGCCTTACTACCACGCACAGTTTGCGGGAGGGTATTAGCGGTATCAATTCAACATCAATTTCAGAATCAGACATAAAGTCATCCAGCTCATGACTGCCAACAAAATCTTCAAGTCAACCGAGTCTTCAGCCAATCAGCAGATTGCAGATTTCTAGCATTCTAATATCTCGGGTCCATTTGTTGTCATTGAATATAGGCGCTCCTGTGTCCTTATAGGTGCTCCTGTGTCCTTCTATAGTTTTCTTTCCTTGTATATCATTTTATCATAAATACAACAGTACAACCACCGATACAAGTGTGGTGAGATTTCTCCATCCATCGTTTCATATTTTTCTTCTGACCCTCCATATAAGAGGACATGCCATTTGAGCCGTAGGTCATTGCCCCCGTCGCTCTCTCATATCTGGTGAAGGTGGCTCATAATTTGAGGCCACGGTCTACATGTCGCGTCTGGTGGACCCAACTGTTGTATCGTTTTTCCGTTTGAAAACACGGAAACTATCGCAGCAAAAACCCACGATGCCCTTCCCTGGCCCGAACACCTATTTCAATTAAGTCGGTTGATCGACACCCTCCAGCTTCTTTTCCAGCTTCAATGTCTTACTCTCTCTTTCTCCTCCTCTGCTTATTTTTCTTTGCGGATCGTTGTCTTTCCGACCCAAGAGCCACCGAGGCTGCTCGCGTGTGCTCCAACAGAACTGCCCCGATGGCCGAGAGGCAAACGTTCGTGACGAACTTCTTGGCAGCCTTGGACAGCTTGACTCCTCTGATTGCCACCCAGAGATATGCGGCTGTTGTGAACGGGACCGGTAATTACACGGTTTACGCTTTTGGTGAGTGCATGAAAGATCTTTCGCAAACGGACTGTAACCTCTGCTTTGCCCGGTGCAAGACCCAGATTCTTAGGTGCCTCCCGTTTCAACTAGGCACTCGTGGTGGCAGGCTTTTCTACGACGGCTGTTATCTCCGGTACGATGACTACTATTTCTTCGATGAGATACTGACTCCGCAGGACAGGATGGTGTGTGCGACCCAAGATTTCGCTGGGAATGATACTGTTTTCAGTGCTAATGCAAAGCAGTTGGTGAAGAATCTTACCGTGGAAGCGCCGAAGAATGATGGGTTTTCTGTGGGGTCTGTGAACAAAGGAAATGTAACGGTGTATGGGTTGGCTAATTGTTGGGAGCTTGTGAATGGTACTGCTTGCGAGCAGTGTTTGGCGAATGCGAAGTCTATGATTGCTTCGTGTGCACCAAAAGAAGAAGGAAGGGCCTTGAACGCTGGTTGTTACTTGAGGTTCTCGACTCAAAAATTCTATTATAACTCAAGTGAGCCTGTTGGAAAAAGCAATCAAGGTGAGGTTGGTTCCCCTGAAGTTTGTTCTTCTCTGTTTCCTTCATTGAAGCAAATAGAAGATCCTATTGTTTCCCTCATACACGCATGCCTTAGAGTCCTCTTGATAGTAGAATTAAGATTCAATTCCACCATTTCAGTCTATTCAAAGGACTGAAAAGTGAAATTGCGATTAGACCACTTGTCCCTGATTCCTTTTTGTCCCGTGGGTGGATATTAAACGGAAGCTTAGATTGTTTAGACTTTGGGAGTAATAACTTACAAATTCTCTGTCAGAATAAGTTCAAAACTCTTCCGAATATGAATGGAACACGTGAACATAAAATCTTCTGTCTTCGAATTAACACCAACATTTTGTAAAGAAGTACTTTTTTATCATCCTTCACAGTTTCATTTGTTCATCCTGCTTGATCAAAACCTCCTCGTATTAGTGATCACTTAGCTAGTCTGTCAAATGCTTCATGAATCCTATTCTGATTAATGAGAGTCAAAGAGTAATACGTTATTTAATCTATGTCAGGACGTCACTTGGCTATAACTTTGGCTGCAACATCTTCTGTTTTGGCTTTTGTGATGGTTGTATCAATTGCTGTTTTCATTGGGAGGAAGAATGTACTAAAGAAGAGGAGAGGTACCTACTGTTTCATTTCTGATATCTGAGAGATTCTGAGTAGAGAATTAAGTTTTAGCTTACTCTGATCTGGCATTTCTTTCAGAAAGAAAGCAACTAGGAGCTCTGTTGCCCATTTTGAACAATTCCAAGCTCAATTTTCAGTATGAAATTCTTGAAAGGGCTACAAATTACTTTCACAATTCCAATAAGCTGGGACAAGGAGGATCCGGTTCAGTTTTCAAAGTAATTTTCAGGTTTATTCATCTACTTTATTTGAGGGAATTGGATTTTGTGCATACAATTAACTAGTTATCTTTCTTTGTGTCAAAGTAGGGAGTTTTGCCAGATGGTCAGATTGTTGCTATCAAGAGGCTTTTCTTCAATACTAGGCAATGGGTGGATCATTTCTTCAATGAAGTCGATTTGATCAGCAACATCCATCATAAAAATCTTGTGAAGTTGCTCGGATGCAGCATTACAGGCCCTGAAAGCCTTCTTGTTTATGAATATGTGCCGAATCATAGTGTTCATGATTACTTTTCTGGTTGTAGTTTAACCTTGAACCCCAGCTATTTAAGGTAATTGGTCTCTCTCATTCAGCTCTTGTGCTTACACAACTTTTGGTTTGTTTCAGGGAAAAAGAATGTCCAACTGTTGCAGTGGGAAGTGAGGTATAAGATAATATTGGGTACAGCAGAAGGCTTAGCTTATCTTCACGAGGAATCAAGAGTGAGAATCATTCATAGGGACATTAAATTAAGCAATGTTCTTCTTGATGAGGACTTCACGCCAAAGATTGCAGATTTTGGACTTGCTAGGTTATTTCCAGAAGATAAGACTCACATCACTACTGTCATTGCTGGCACTCTGTAAGTGTTCGCCATTCCTGTGTCATAGTCATCATCGGTGTCTTAATTATTTCTCTAAGTATGTTGCAAGAGCACACTTCGTTACTTAGTAGGCACAATTCAGCCAACCATTAATGTCTCCGTACATTCTATGCGGAGATTTGGTGAAACGCCTCCAATCTGCCTGAAGTCGCAACTTTCTTGGTGCCATTGTTAAGTGGAGTCTCACATAATATCTGTTGACTGAGAGGAAGCAGAGTCAAAATGATTTTCTCTTTGTACACTTTTAATTCTTCTTTGCTCACCATAGTTAATAAGTTGCAAATATATTGAGAAAGCCTATAGTTTTCCTCGTAGCACATGTTAGAATATTCTAACAGCACAGATGTGTGTGGTATCATTCCCAACTCTTTCTTATTAATTAGCAAGCATTTACCACAACAGAAAAACCAAAGGAACCATAGTTGCAGCTTCCTCCATTTTATGTTCTATAAAAGATTGGCCTTCCGTCCTTCTAGCTATGCTATGCAATATTGAGTGCATTATTTCTACCCACCTATCCATCTCTAACACAGAGTCATCGTATTTGCATCTGTAGAGGTTACATGGCTCCGGAGTATGTTGTTCGTGGCAAGTTGACCGAGAAAGCAGACGTTTACAGTTTTGGGGTTCTTGTCATTGAAGTTGTATGTGGAAAGATGAACACTTCCTACTCTCAAAATTCATATTCACTCCTACAAATGGTAAGTCTCTTCACTAGCAATTATCTCTATTGCATACTCTGGTGAGAAATGATTTTCCTCTAGTTTCACTCCCGGAGAAGTAACAAGGCCTTCTTTTACTTTTCAACCTTCTAAAGGTTTGGAACCTTTATGGAACGGGTAGATTATGTGAAGCTGTTGATTCAGTCTTAGAGGGTAAGTTTCAAGAAGAGGAAGCATCCCGGTTACTTCAGATAGGGCTGCTTTGTGTTCAAGCCTCTGCAGAGATGCGGCCATCAATGTCAACAGTTGTGAAAATGTTAACTAATAATCACGAAGTTCCTCAGCCAACACGGCCGCCGTTTCTTAGTTTTAGCAGTGCAGAAATCAGCCAATTTGTTCGACCTGGCTCTCATCATTCTCAGCCTGCATCCTACTCCCACTCTTCAGGGAACGACATGACGCAAAGTGAGATCGAGCCCAGATGAACATTTCCCTTCTGGGCATCTGTAGATTATCCCATTACGTTATGCAACCCAGTCCGCCAGGTGCTGCTGTTAGCCTGTTGCCAGCATGTAGTCCTCTGACCTCTTGCTATTCAGTGGGTTTGTAGCACATCGGAATTTTTAGCTCAGAGGGTCACCGGGAAACTGTCTGTGACATTCCCTGAATTCCCTGAGACCCTTATGAGTACAATAGAATAAACATTGATCTAGTACTCCAACCTGCACCATCTGCTAAAATACTGAGTTCGAATCAGATAGTTCTCTTGCGTCACTGTGTTTAATACCGATAGAGCTATACGCCTTGTGTAAACTGATGTTTGGTTTAGTTTTTAAAATATTTTTTGTGTAGATTATCTTGGTATTGGTGAAAAGTTTGTTAAAAATTGTTGGAGATGATAACAAGTTTGTTAAAACTTGTTGGAAAGTGTAAAAAGTTACTAAAATTTGGAAAAAAAATATTGAAATTGATGAAAAAATACACTTTGCACCCCCAATTATAGGGAGTACTGACACTTTGCACCCCCAACTATGAGGGTACTGAAACTTTGCACCACCGTCTTCCAATTCGTGACATTTTCGTTGATTTTCACCTCACAAGTCAATTAACAGTTAAATGAGACAATAAATATGTCAAGTGTCGCCCACATGATTCACTGATTATGCAAATCAGGAAATTATTTAAATCATTGCGCTTCACTAATAAGCAGATGATTTTAGGAAGAATTTTTTTTATTTCAAATCTGGTTATTTGTTTATTATTTCTTTCTTAGTTTATGGTTCATCGGTTAGATATTTAGGATTTGAAGTGATTCCATCTTCGACATTATTTTATATAACTTTGAAGCGATTTCAATTGCAGAGAGATTTTGTGTTTTGTTTCCCCCTCCCAAATATTGACGTGTTATTGAACTATGAGGTTTTGCACGTGACATATTTACTGTCGCATTTAACGATCAATTCGCTTGTGAGGTGCAAATCGATGAAAATGTCACGAAATTGGAAGATGAGGTGCAAAGTGTCAGTACCTCATAGTTTGGGGGTGCAAAATGTATTTTTTGTACAAAGGGCAAAATGGGCATAACAAGCAGAATTGAATCACGTGGACGACACGTGAGTATTTACCGTCACATTTAACGGCTAATTCGGTTATGGGGTGCAAATCGACGAATTTTATAAGTTAATGGGCTCAATGTCACAAAATCGATAAATCGGGGTGCAAAGTGTAAATGTCATCATAGTTCATGGGTGTAAAGTGTAATTTTCCATAATAATAATATGGAATATGCGATATTCTAACAAGTTACATATTCAATAATATGTTCCGAGTATCATAACTTTAATATAAGAATTTACAAAGCAGTAGACGTCTACGAAATGATTTGATTACTACATAAGCTGCTGCAAATCGTTAAAGAATTTCCAGGGAAGCCGTTAGCTGATCTCCTCCTATATATTTTACTGCAAAGAAGACACCCGACTAACGTGGCTTTATCTA
The DNA here is from genome assembly GCA_963930655.1 of Myrica gale. Taxonomy (NCBI): domain Eukaryota; kingdom Viridiplantae; phylum Streptophyta; class Magnoliopsida; order Fagales; family Myricaceae; genus Myrica; species Myrica gale. Next base: position 4,237,558 of record OZ005606.1, on the reverse strand, counting down.
ATTGATCTTTCGGCACTTCCAACATCTGCTAGTTCATCATCCAAGGACCAATAGCGGGGTCTCTTTTTTCGGTTCCTTGTGAAACTATCATTACGCACACAGGAAGTCAAACCAGCAATATAAAAATAGACAACAGCGTTGCGGAAAGTGCTGATGCTACTGCCGCCCAGCTGTGATTGCCCAGAAACTTTTGTCAACTGCGGTTCTATTATTAAATCAGCGAGAATCGTTGTGTCAGTCTTGTTCACATTAAACCTCACCAAAATCAGATTATGTAAGCTGATGTTTAGTTACTAAAAAAAGACTTAATTATAGCTACAGTTCTTGTTCACATTAAACCTCACCAAAATCAGATTATTTTCGTCATTTCAAGTGATTTTTTTAGGAATATTTTGATTATTCAATTGGTGAAATTAAAATGAAATTAAAATTACGAGACTTAATTCGATTTTAGCCTATAGTTAAGTAGCACGCTGTAATATTTTTCCCTGAAAAATCCCAAGACATCAGAATGTGCAGGGTTACCTATATCAATGAGATTGAGGCGACCACTTAGCTTTAATAATGACAGGAGAATAATGGAGCATGCATAATTGTTGCCGAAATATGTCAAAAATTTTGTTATTGAATTGAATACAAGGAAAGGCATTTTCCTTGTCATTTGGGCACGACTACGACATTTGGTATACCATGGTTTTTTTAGTTCATATATATTCAGACCATCTAAATTCTAAATTAAACCCACTGCCTCAGAAAGTTCCAAGTAAGAATCGTTAATCTACTTTATATAATGAAAATTAAAGAAATAAGTTCTATACATATTATCTATTCAAAAAGTGTTGAAGGGCATACATCTTTAATTGCTGCTTTTGTTCGTAACAAATTGTAAGTGTCCACGTGTTATATGTGCCGTACGTATAGATGCCTTGTAACTAGTCATGATTTTAGCTAATTAATAATTAGAAGAAGAAAAAAAGAGGCTCTTTCTGTTTATTTCGAACCAAATTTCCTTGCCATCCATCCACTGAATTTGGAAGTGAAGACCACCTTTGAAATATTTTTATATAATAAATCCACACCATCTAAGTGCTACAAGCCTACAAGAAACCGTTACGTAAGAAATTTATAGCAGAGAATTGTTTGAACTATATTATATACGAATAGTGAAAGTATTATTAATTAGATTCTATGCATATTATATATATAGTGAACTCCTTATCTATCTATGTATGAAAATTGTTAAACTATAATTTAGCGGAATGTCAAAGAAGATACCTTAGCTTTTGAAAAATAACCATCATTTATATAAAAAAAAATTATAATTGCCTCAAAAATATGGGTAAAAACTGATACATGAATTGTTTTCTTTATCAATACTAGTTATCAAAGCTATTACGTCACTTACCCAACGAAAAAACCTATTACGTCAGTGAAAACCACGCGTTGCACTTATTGTAACAACACAACCCCAAGTTTATAAGTTAAATGCACTCTCCTCTACATTTTAGTTTATATCTGTTTCATTGGGCATGTTATTTGCAAATAAATTCTAGAATACTAGAGGATTTAACAAATGTATAAAATAATATTTAAAATCTTAAAAATTTATACATAAATATTAATATTTTTTATACAATCTCCAACAATTTTTCACACAAATTCCAGTACCTTTTTTTTTAAAAAAATTATATCATATATTTTTTCACCTAACTCCAATAATTTTTTATTAAACAATTAGGAAATTTGTTTTTTTAGTCCTTGAGTTTTACCTCCTTTTCATTTTTAGTCATGAATTTTAGTGGCTCAAAATTTTAGTCCTTGAATTTTCATCTTTGTAAAATTTAGTCCTTCCGTCAGTCTGCCGTCAAAATTTGTACCGGTCGACCGCTCACTTTTAACACATATACCCGGTCGACCGCTTCAAATTTGTTGACGTGTCAAAGAGGTCCGTTAAGTATATGGACGACAGACTGACGGAATGATCATTTATTCGACAAAAGAAAATTAAAAGACTAAAAAATTGAAGGTTAAAAGTTAAGGACTAAAATGAAAAATGACCCAAAATCTAAGGATTAAAAAGTAAATTTCTCAAAACAATTACATCAATTCATCTTTCTCTATATTTTTTACAAACTTCAACAAAAATTAAATATCTTTAAAATTTTCCACCAACTTTTACACAAAAATCTATAAAACTCTAATATATGTAAATATTCATAATTCCTTCTAAATCTTAAAAATCTTTCCAAAAACGAACTTCTTCAGATTTAAGTTTAGAGGTTACAGTTGTTCTTCTCATGTTCTTACCTTTCGGCTTTCGGAATGCAGATGATTCTTCCCTACTAGGGTAGAATGGTAAATCTATAGTAATTTATATACCCTCTCGGTCTTCAACGTTTCAAACCTTCCCCGCTGATCAAAAGACGTCCGACTCTCGGACCAAACCGCGTTCTTCCCACTCTTAAGGTTCCATTTTTGCTTCGAGTATTTAGAGGATAATCCTCCATTCGGTCCTCGCCTTTTCTCCCGGAGTCTGAATTACATAAGTAGCTCTTCTCGTTTAGCTGCAATCATTTCAAACCACCGAAGCCGAGCTCGATTGCACGCAGGAGTTGGAGTTTCACCAATCTGAAGACCGAAACGGTAAGTAATCTGATATAATCTCTTAGAATCTGAGCCCTTTTCCTTTTTCTTCGTAGAGGTTGTTTGTGTTGCCGAAATTGGAAGTGGCAGATTTGGTCTCTATTTGCCGATTCCGTTAGCAAAAGGATAACGAAGTTCATCGTATTACCCACAGTCAAAACCCCGACAACATCTCGAATCATACTGTTACTTTGAGGAAATCGTTATGTTACTTGAAATATTCTGTTTTTTACGTTCTTTAAGTATAATGTCTTTGATAGTAGAATTATCTCGTTTTCTGCACTCGATTTTTTTCGTTTCCGCTTCATTCGCAACCAACGGTATTAGATGTCCAGAGAAAAAGTAAAAAATAAAAAATTCTGAAGAACGGAGAAAATTTCCATCATATCATATGATTTCAACAACTGTCAACTTCTTTCTCTCCTGCCATAGATAGATAGTCGGTATCCGGTGGCGGCCCGGGATGAAATTGCAGTCTGGGGACGAACGGTAGATTCGAGCGGCTGCAAGCAATCAGATTATGATTGATATTTACTGGAGGTCGGTTGTATGTTAAAAAGGCATTTGATACTTTTGGGCCGGACCTCCTCTTCTAGAAACGAACTGGGGCCCACAGACACTCATCCATTGGGAGGGGTCTCTCGATTACTACAGTTTTGTCCCGGCATTCGTTTTCAGCCTTCAGGTGCCACTTAGATAATGGGTTGGTTGAGTTATTGAATGAGAAAAAAAGGCTACGCACCAGGTTTGGAATTGGATTGGCTAGTGCTAGTCGATGACACAACCGTCTGATGTTCATCGTATTGTCGACAAAAAGTAGGATGCGGAAGGTGGGAACCACCCCATCACCCTTCGAGACTTCGAGTCCAAAACGGTGCTTCTTTGGATTGGCTGTGATGTCAAGTGTGTGAAACCAGCGAAATTTCAACTTGGCGGTGCAAGTACCACACGTGTACAGTACCTGTTTGACTTGGGTATGCTAGAAAACAAGTCTAGGAATCCCTTAATAGGTTCAAACTTCAAAAGGACGGTGCCAAAAAATCAATGGAATTACTGTTTTTGTAAAATAATGGATTTCCCTTTCACGCCTAATCCTATGATACTCGGGATTGAGAATTTTCCTCCGATCTATCAGTTTTGTCTTGGATTATGCTTCGCATTTTATTGAAAACCTGTACGTTAAGAAGGAAGGCTGTTAGATCCCCACCATTTCCTTGAGAGAACTTGTGCTGAATTGCTTCGAATTGTTGCCTGTTATTGTCATTATTTGTCTCAATAGATTTTCTTTCCTGGTTTTTTGTAGGTCCAAAATGGCTTTGTATTTCATCTTGCCACAAAGATACTCCTGAAATTCATTGTTGGACAGACACACAAATCAATCAGAGAGTAATTCAGATAGATCCTAATGAATCCCAGAATGGAGAAAGAATTTCCATTTGTCCCGTTTCGATATGTTGTCTTCTTTGTTATGTGGACTCTATTACTACTACAAACAGCAGTGGGAGATCCAAGAGCCCAAACAGTCAACATAACGTGTGGCTACCAATTGGAGCACAATGTCAGTGTCTTTGTTCCTAATTTTGTTGCCACAATGGAAAACATTAGTGAACAAATGCGAACTTCAGGTTTTGGAGTAGCAGTCACAGGCTCAGGACCTGATATTAACTATGGCCTCGCCCAGTGCTATGGGGATCTCTCATTACTTGACTGTGTATTATGCTATGCCGAGGCACGCACGGTTCTTCCCAAGTGCTTTCCTTACAATGGTGGTCGTATTTACCTTGATGGTTGCTTCATGAGGTCCGAGAACTACGACTTTTTTGAGGAGTACACAGGACCTGGCGACAGGACCATGTGTGGGAATACGACGAGGAAGAGCTTAAGTTTTGGAGAATCAGTGAGACAAGCCCTGACGCGTGCAGTTGAGGCTGCAACGAGCAGCAATGGCTATGCAACTACTCAGATGGCTGTACCTGGCACAGTTAAAGAGTCAGCTTACGTGCTGGCTGATTGTTGGAGGGCTTTGAATGCAAGCTCATGTAGATCATGTTTGGATAATGCAGCTGCTTCAATATTGGGATGTTTGCCTTGGTCCGAGGGGCGAGCACTGAACACCGGCTGCTTCATGAGGTACTCGGACAAAGATTTCCTCAACAGGGCACCGCAAAATGGAAGTTCAAGAGGTAAATAAACATATTAAAGGAAAATCGCTGTGTACTTATGTTAGGGGACCAAACTTGTCGCATTGAGCAAGATATTCTTCTTACTGACGAATTTGGGCTGATAATGGGTTTTACTGATGACTTTTGCAGATACCACAGTAGTGATAGTAGTTACAGTCGTCAGTTCGGTGGTTGTTTTTGTAGTTGCGCTGGCTATTGGTGTCTATATCTTGAAACGAAAAAATATTGAAAAGAAAAGAAGAGGTAACATGCTTATTTGTGACCGTCATAGTTTATTTCCTCTCAAATTCTTGCACGCTAAATGCCTGACTTTATTCAGCCTCCACTAGTGTTTTTTATTCTTAAAATGAAGGTAAACTTATAAACAGATTTGCATACTAATGCATAATTGATTACCTTCCCCCGCCCCACCACTCCAAGCCCAAATTTTTAATTGATAATCGTGGTAATTAATTTCTGTGTTGCTGGATCCTCAGGTTCAAATGATGCAGAAAAGTTGGTGCACACACTTAATGACAGTAGCTTGAACTTCAAGTATTCCACAATAGAGAAGGCTACTGGAGCATTTAATGAAGCCAACAAGCTTGGGCAAGGAGGATTTGGAACAGTTTATAAGGTAGTTTTCCTCTACTCAACCCCCTCTAATCCTCCCTCCCTCCTGCTCTGTTCCAATTTCTGTACGCCTAGCATGTAACGAATGGAAAGGAATACTTGATCATATGCTTTCAGAGATTTAGCGACTTTCCTCCGATTGCAGGGAGTTCTGCCTGATGGACGAGAGATTGCTGTCAAGAGACTTTTCTTTAACAACAGACATAGAGCAGCGGATTTCTACAATGAAGTCAACATGATAAGCAGTGTGGAACACAAAAATCTTGTCCGGTTATTAGGATGCAGTTGCTCAGGACCAGAAAGCCTTCTCATCTACGAATACCTGCCTAACAGGAGTCTTGATCGATTCATCTTTGGTAAGTACTAGAGTTTTTCATTAAAGTGGGACACATAAATAGGGGGACGTTAGATTTGTGTAGCATAAGAACTGTTTTGGAAAACCAACAGGTTCTCCAGCTTCTACTTACACTAGTGTTTCTCAAGTTATCAGTGAAATCATAGTTGACGATATTTTATACGATACTAACAGTTTAACAGTTTAGCCTTCTCAATTGTTTTAACGAAAATGACAGATTCAAACAGAGGTAAAACACTGAACTGGGAGAAGAGACGTGAGATTATAGTGGGGACAGCTGAAGGTTTAGTCTACCTTCACGAGAACTCCAATATCAGAATCATTCATAGAGATATAAAAGCCAGTAACATCTTGTTAGACTCAAAGCTTCGTGCTAAAATTGCCGATTTTGGGTTGGCCAGGTCTTTCCAAGAAGATAAGAGCCACATAAGCACTGCCATTGCAGGAACACTGTAAGCCTCATGTTTCTAGTTGATTGTTTGAATCCTTGCATTGCTCTGAAGTGCCTAATTGGAGCCTAACAGTATTGTCCCCAACTTATGTTTTAACCCATATAAGAACATGTATCAGTGATAAAAGGTAGTAGTGATGTTCTACAGGTTTGTTTTCCCTTATACTAAACAGAGTCGTGATTTCATTTTACATGAATTTATAGAGGATATATGGCTCCAGAGTACCTAGCCCATGGCCAGTTGACAGAAAAGGTCGATGTCTACAGCTTTGGGGTGCTTGTGTTAGAGATAGTTACGGGAAGGCAGAACAACGGGAGCAAAACCTCAGAATACACGGACAGCGTAGTCATAACAGTAAGCTTCAAAACTTTATGCCTTAATATTTTCATGAACGGGCCTCTTAAAGTATCCGTTTTTATAGATCAATCCGTTTTAAATTGAAAATTAATAAATTACCTCCTTTCTGCCGTTTTCCTTGTGTATGATGAAATAGACATGGAAGCATTTTCGATCAGGGACAATTGAGGAGCTATATGATCCAAATCTAATGCTGCATAACCACCACGACAGCAATATTAAGAGTGACATCTTAAGAGTGGTGCATATCGGACTTCTGTGCACCCAAGAGCTTCAGTCAATACGACCAACAATGTCAAAGACACTAGAGATGCTGACAAAGCAGGAGCAACTCCCCGCGCCTACAAATCCACCATTTGTGGATGAAAGGACCATGGAGTTAAATGACACGTGTGAGGACCCATTTTATGCCCTTAGAGGAGTCTCTTCTTCCATCGCTACAATCTCCGACAGTTCTTTCTGTCCCAGGTGACCACTTGCAAATCTAGGAAGTTCCTTCTCTAGGCAACTTCACAGTAGTGACAGTGGGGTGATTTCCCGGAAAAACCTATGCTTGCAAGTTGTATTCAAATGGGGGAAACCACAGATCTCAGGCTACTACATGGTCTCAGTTTTGGGGTTGGCAGCGGGCAGCCAACCGATGATGGTGACTCCTCTCGCAATAAAATCCAGAATGGTACTTAGAGGAGTTATTTATATGTTACTGAGGAAGATATTCCAACTACTCTTCCCAATTTAGGTTTGAGGATGTAAATATCACCATAAGAACATAATGTGGTTAAATTTGGGTTACATGTACACATTTCAGGTTATCTAATAAGGATGTAGCAGTCAAAAATTCAAAATAGCACATGTAGAAGTTTCTTGTATCATTTGATGTATGCACTCAATCAATAACACTCAATATTACAATATGCGAGCAGAAAAGGAAATCAAGACTACTCTTGATTCTTAATTTGTTGTCTAAAACAAAACACAATAAAGGACATAAATACAAAAAGTTTAGATCTAATCTACAACTTCATACCGAATCACTGATTAGAGATTCCAATATAACTGAGTGTTTCTTTCTGATAAATCAACAATCTTAAACTAGCCATAAGAATACCCTCCAATCTCCATCACATTCTCTGGTCATGGACTTCTATCTAACGTTGGGCCACTAAGTTTCCCATGATGCCTCCAATCTCATAATGTCTGGCGCTTGAGAATCCTACTTGTAAAGCAAGCATCTCCAACTCCTTCCCTGTATCAGAACATAAAATTTGATTACCCAACGAGACAAAAATTAGAGTGAAAATAGACCACTCCCATGACCGACACAATTTTCATATTCAGTCCTTGTATCCAGTATCCACTAGCAGTTTATGCACTGGATATCTGTTATTCATCCTCTTAAGACAGCATTATAGATATATATATATATATCAGAGAGAACCACTCTTCCCGAGAATCAGAAGGTTTATTCAGAAAAAGAACACGGTAATACCATCGCGTCAAAGCATAGCCTACAAAACTCCTTGAGATAGCAAACCAAGCAGCAAAAATCCCAAGTAGCTTTTATATATCACATATATTCTAGAGGAACAATGTGCACCAAATAAACACAGCATCATTCACAAGATTCAATGAAATACTGGTTTCGATGTTGTTCAATTGCCACCAAATGAATATCCAATCCACCTAAAATAGCATGATGCACAAAGTCAGGGGAGACAAACCTGTTGAAAATTCCCTGATTGAGCTTTTCAAATATTTGTACTCCTTTGCAAGCCCATAACCAGTTGCCACTGGCACAACAACATTGTCAAGCATCCATTCCTTGCAAAATGAACACATTTTGTAGAAATTAATTTCATATCTGGAGGAGCTACACACTGGAGTTGGACATAAAATCCGATAATCACGAGATTACAAACTACAATTGGAATGAGGCATAACAACTCATGAATAAAAAATAGAAACTGCTTATATCACTCTGAGGCAAAACAGAAAGGGAATTCATCATAAAGAAGATCATCAAGTGTTATGATGTTATGTGCCTACATGTAACAAGGATTGGTTTCTTCGAGGGAAGCCAACAAAGCTCTTATCGGCCTCTTATGGTAGGGTTATTCGAGATACCCTATGCCTCCTTAACAAACAATAGTTTGCTCATAAAAATTTATCGATGCTTATTATTCATGAGAAACACCTTATAAAGATTTACAAGAGATTGAGATAAAATCCACTACTCTTTATTTACCTTATAAAGAACCTTAACATCAATCTACTCCCTTATTCACGCAAACCAAATACTAACAACTAATATGTCATCTACGTAACAGATTCGTAATCAGTAAAGAAAACCCTCTAGTTTCATTCAGTTAAAATTTGCGAAAACTAATATGCGCACAGAAAAAAAACAATTCCCTGAGATCAAATCATGATTTTCAAGGAAAGAAACCTCTCAATGTTTCCCTATGACTACCTGAATTGCAGCCATAAATGGTTGAGTGCTTTTATTGAAATCAAGGACGGACACTCTTGAACCTGAAAAGACGCAAGAAATGACGATATCAGCTCCCACTTCCGACTACAACAAAATTTCACATCTTCAGGGAGCAAGAGAGAGATGTATTATACTCATAAGACCTGGTTTTAGGACTCTCAACATCTCTTTCATGGCTCTTTGTTTATCTACCACATTTCGAAGGCCATAACCCATTGTAATGGCATCAAAGTAACCATCTGGAAATGGCAAGTCCAGTGCATCGCCTTCAATCCACCTATAAAGAATTATTATTAACAAGTAAAATACAAATGGGGTCAGAATTTTGGTGGAACTTCAGATAATCACATAGAATAGCCAACAGTTTTTCCAGAATACATGGTCTTGAGAACCTTTTGTATGCTTTCAATCAGTACACAAGCATATTACTGATTCATTAACCGCTACCAATGCTCACTCGATATTCTCGTAGCAGCCATTTGGGACCAAGTTTTGCCGATGTGAAGCCATTGACAATTGCTCCTTTGAGAAATCAAGACCGGTCACCTGTAAACGGAAAGAATCACATATACGCTTCCTACGCCATAAATATATCGCAATGGTAAGTATTGGAAGATACCTTTCCATTGGAGCTGACTTTCTCGGACAGGAGAAACGCTAAATCCCCACTTCCACAACACAAATCCAACACGCGATCTCCCATTTTGGCTCTAACACCCAAAAAAACAATAATAAAGTATAATGCAACTGAACTTTTCGACAAGAAAAGAAAATAGACAAATACTTACCCACTCCATGAGACTGCCATCCTTTTCCATATTCGATGCTGTCCCAAACTCAGCAAGTCATTCAACTACCATTTTAAATGAAAAGTGTTAGCAGTTAAACACAGTAAAGGGCCCAAATTTTTTTATCTTTAAAAAAAAAACAGAGAATTGCGTTTAAGGGAAAGGAGGAGGTGGAGTGGAGAGGGTTCACATTGTCGTAGACAGGAGCTATACGACCAAAGAGTGCCTGGCGCTGGTCAGCACAACGAACCGGCCTGTGTCTGAACCGGCATGCGGAAGGAAGCGAAAGTTGAAGGGAAGCCGTCCCCATGAGTCTCTGTATCTTCGGGTTAGACAAACACAAACGAATTCGCTTTCAGGTACAAGATGTGGATAAAAACAATCAAGGCCTTCCGGCATCCACATCTCTACTTGGACTTGCTTCTTGCGAAGGCAGCCAAGACTTTAGGAGCTCAGAGCAAAAGCCAAAGTTGATGATTGGGCTCTCCTCCAGTTGGGCCCTCATTGTGCCAATCATTAAATTAGCCCAATAGATATGAGATAATCGGATATAATATTTATTGTCGTCGCGATCCGCATTTGAAATGATCCAATGAGGTCGGTATGGCTCTGAACTGCAAAAGCCTAACTTTGTTGGTCCAGCTTGATCGTTCATTTGCTAAAAAAAAAAAAACTTGATCGTTCATTTTTTATTACGGCAAGGTGTTAAAGAATATCCATAAATCTGGGTGATGTTCGTTTCGTGAAAAAAATGTAATATTCGAATTCTTAATTCGGTGGTGATGTTCGATAAAAATTGTATTCAGTCTAAAAATTTTCTCTGCAATAGGTAAGTAGGCACCTGCGCCTGCCCCTGTAGCTCATCAGTCCTCCTTCCCCAAGCGTCACATTCGTTTTTCTTTCTTTGTTTGTTTTTTTTACAGAATTAATTTTGTCTTCTTCTTCTTTTGTTTTTTTTCTTTTGGTTTTTTTTGTTTTAACCACATTAGTGGTCTTCTTCTTCTTCTTTGTAATAACTTTCAAATATTTATATTATAATACAAAAATAAATAATCATCAATTTAAATATTTTACATTTGTATCAAAATTAAAAAATAGTAATTATAATAAATAATATAAATAAAAAATAAAAAAAAATATTATTTTATCTTTTATCTTTTTCAATCATCTCAATAAAAATAATCTACAAACAATAACTTTAAACATCATCGTTACTTTTTTACACATCATTAATTTTTACACACCAATACAACTCCAACATCCCCTGAAAATTCTCAAAACAATTAGAATCCTAAAAATCTCTTCAAAACTAACATCACCCTGTTTGGTAGCTTTTCCTTCTGTTTTACGTGTAGAGAAGAAGACACGCCCAATATTTTTCTTTTAGCTGATTTCGTTGGCACTTCAAAATGAGGACGAAGAAGTTCAGATGTGTCGGTTGGCTGGTACGTTTTTCCAGCGTTCTTTGCGAAAAGACCTGATTGCATGCGATCTCATCCAAATGAGTCTCCTATACGCCTTCATTTTAAACTAATAAAACGCGTCCCAAAAGTCGAATTAGCCGTATAGAAACCGACAGTAGAATTGCCGGAAGTGAAAAAAACACCCTCTATGCATCGGATTGAGACGAATCTAGTTCAGTATTATTATACTGAAAGACTTGACGCCGCGACACATCCAAAATAAGTGCAGCGACCACTCACCAAAGTATCAATTAAGTGGCGATTCTTTTATTATTATCAAAGTTGGAATCAAAGGGGCATTCAGCCTTCTCATTTCACCCAGCTCCGAAGAGGCCACCAGTTGTATCTGAGAACCTAAATCTGACACAGAGCAAGGGTAGACCGTAGAATGGTAAGTATACGTAGTAATTTATATTCTTGTAACGGACAAAAACTTTGCTGCTAATCAAAGACGTTCGTCTCACGATCACAAACAACCTCATAATCACTATAGGAAATGTTTTCTTGCTTGCATTGTTATTATCGCTCTTTGTCCAACCAATTTTTCTTTCTTGGTGTCTTGTTTGTTCAAAATACCTTTGATGAGTGAATTCATTGAAAAAAGAAATTCATTGAACAGCCACACAATTGAGAGAATTCCCATCTGTCCCTTGTCAATATGTTATGTAGAGTCTGTTACTAACACAAACACCAGGAAGAGATTCAAATACAATTCAAATAATAAAAATCTTCATCTTTCATCAGTTTAAGCTTTTAAGATAAGTAGTTGATTCCATATGGTATCATAACTAAAGTCTTATATTTGATATCTGACTCGGCACTTTACTCCAATGCCATGGGGTTCTTTGCCTATTATGCTATTCTGAGTCACGCAAGGATCTTGAACGTTGCTTTAGTTACTCTGGCGGTCGCATTTACCGTGATGGTTGCTTCATTAGGTCCGAAAACTAATAGCTTCTTTGAGGTTGGCCACTCCACTGAAGATTGACTCACATTGATCTCTAGAGTTCTTGCATTCTCTACTTTCCATGGTTGGGAACATGATACATAGCAAGTTTCTGAAACATATCTTCTACCATGACGGGAGATTTTAATCGGAAGTTGCAAGACAAGTAACAACCAAATGCAAGTAGTTAAAAACTATGTTAAGCATTTCCAATATTGGTGTTGGCCAGCTTCAAGATTTACATGAACAAAAATACAATTATTTTTCCTTTTGTGGAAGGAAAATATATATACTAATGTCAGCAAGTTTACATTTCAGAAAAGATACACTAACCAACACAGGACACCAAATTATCGGGAGACATATTGGGGTGTGTAGATTCACGTACGGTACGTCAGTCATCTGAAAAGAATTGTCCTGAAAGATTATCCATGACAGCAAATTGCATATTCTCAGATGGTTTCCAATGCCGCTTTCGTTGATTTATAAACCAGTTGTTAATCTGCTTCTGGTCTAGGCCCGTTGATTCAGCCAGCGCAATCTTATCAGCTTCCTGATTTTACAAGTAAAGCAAGTTAAATAGCCATCCAACTTGTCCATCTATTAAAAGCGTAAAACGTCATCGCCACTTCCAATCCTACCAAGGCATTGGACTATGACATTGCATGGGTTAAATGGACATGGATTTTAGCGAACATACCGTTGGGTATGGCCACTTATAGTGAACACTCCACCACTCGAGCAACGTTTGTCTTGCTTCTCTTGGTAGCTTTCCTTTCTTCTTCTTCTTGGAGAATTCCAGCTTCAAGTTACCAATGTGACTGCCAAACCTACGTATGAGACTATCTTTAAGATTTCGATCTTCAGCCCTAAGTCTAGCTTCCTGAACCTCCACCTCTCCACTGAAATCCTCATCAGACGATACAGCACCTTCATCTGGCCAGATAAATTCAAAGATGTCTCAAGAGCACAGTACTCTATTAAAAATGTTCACAAAAGGAATCGTAATGGAAGCAAGAAAAACCTGAAAACTTTGGCATGAGTCGACAGACCAAGTTCAATTTCACAAGGACACCTAAAACGCACTAAATTAATGTTTGCAATACAGTACTTCGAATGCCACCAGATCTTTGCCATGCACGCATCCAATATGGTTTCAGCATCATTCTAGTGTGTTTAGTTAGATTTAGCACCATATTGTGCATCGTAATAAAGCGCCCAATGAAGTACTCGATCAATGACGCAACATGAAATGATGCCAGGTGAAATATGGAGAAAACAATGACCTTATAAGGTTAGAAGCTACGTATCATAGGCTAGGCAGATCTCAAATTTGGTACGAGAATGTAAATAATTAAGAACGATTGGAAATTTTCTTCGACTTTAAAGTAGAAAGAAGGAAGCTAAAGAGAAACGCGATTGGAAATGGAAGAAATTTATAAGATTCTAATAAAATTATATTGATATACGTGTAGAAATTTTTTTAAAAATTAATATTGATTAAAAGATCAGAAAATTATATTAAAATACGTATAAAATTATATTAAAATACGTGTATAAAAAGTATTTAAAAAGATTAATATTTATAAAATAATATTAAAATACATAAATAATGTTTGATCACGTAAATTATATGAAAGAGGATGCAAATACTATAAAACAATCAACACAACATGACCGCAGATGAGATTGATGGACAGGGGTGTCGGAGGGACCTAGACAACATTCTGACAGCCACTCCAGCAGACAAGGATTTGACCGCCGAATGAGGGTACGCTGCACACTCCACGCCTATGTGGCAAAGAAAAATAAAAAAAGACCCAGGCTCAGTGACTGGTTCCGTCGGTTGTCAGTTCGAGTGAGAGCTTCAGAGTCGGGTGAACAAGACGGTACGGCCTCACTTATATCATTTGGGTGCGTTTGTGTACCAAAATTTTATCTATTTTAAAATTTTAACACAATTAAATATTACAATATAATCTCTCTCCCATCAAATCATTACTATTTACTACAAAAAATATAAAAAATTACTTTTCTCTTCATTTTTTCACTAAACCCAATACTTAAAATTTTAACAACACTAAAATTTTACAACACAAACGCAACATTGGTGTGGAGTATAGATGAATATAGATGAATATCTTACGTGTGCCAGATGGATAAACACCGCTGCCCCCATCCAATCCAGTCCACTGTCCCTTCTCGGTTCTAGGTTTCTCAATTAAAAAAAGAAAGAAAAAGGATAACTCCACGTCCTTCTGAAGAGCTGTTGCGTGTCCCAATACATATGCGACCCCACACTAGAACTCCCTCTTCCCCTTTTTATCGTGTATTCTTCTCGATAACAGTGGAGTGAACCAAGAATTGTATAATATATTCAAGTTACCGTTTGCTTTTGTTTCCTTTTGCTACTATTAGCCTCAAGGTGTAGTGAGAGAGACAGAAATATGCTATGAATCATAACACTGAATAAAAGCACTTGGAATTTTATAGCCAAGCGATATTTAGGGTGCGTTTGTGTACCAAAATTTTACCCCCTCTAAAATTTTAACACAATTAAATATTACAATATAATCTCTTTCTCCCCATCAAATCATTACTATTTACTACAAAAAAATATAAAAAATTACCTCTCTTCACTTTTTCACTCAACCCAATACCTAAAATTTTAACAACACTAAAATTTTACAACACAAACACAACCTTAAATCTCGCTAGGGACTGAAGAGCAGGAGAATGGGACTGGTGAACCAACAGTTTCCATACGGCTGGCAGAGAGAATAGATAGAAGAAATTGCTCCTAAACATATAGTTACGCTTCGACGGACGTTACTAAACCAGCGAAGGGAAATGACGAGGATGCCCAACACGCGGTTAAGCGGATCAAAGGAAAGAGTGACCTTTCCCTCTGGGTAACCCAAAAACGGAAGAAAAGTGTCACATGAACCCAAAAAACACAGAGATGGCCTGGTTGCGGGGCCCAAGCTCTAGAAGCTGAAGATCGACACGCGTCATGCACATCATTAAGCACAACAACCAACATGGGTCACAAGAGAACAAATGTCCATGGAAGTGACCTGCACTGAGCAGGAGCAGGAGTTGCCAGAAGAAAGCTCAAGTGCGTGGGGTAGAGACATATAGCGTTAAACACTCCCACACACAAACGCTTTCTCTCCATAAAGCTGTGCTTCACAGCGAAAACTGCGGGAGTCCATGTGAGTTACGCAGGAACTCCTCGACCACCCGCTCTACACGCGGGTTTACATAAAGCTAACTTCAGCATTACATTTATTATATCAATATCCCCATAATGCCCCTCACGATCACAAACTCTTTGAAACCTTTTAAGGGAGAAACACAAAGACCAACGGGGGTCAGACCCCAAAAGGAGTCAGTATGAGGAAGCAAAATAGTGTAGAAAGCGTTATAGTAGATTATAAACAATAGAAAGCACAAACAAGATAAGGCATAAATTTCTGCCCCATTGGCAAAATAAGCTGCCTAGAATAAGTGCACCTAACAGATACTTGCGTTTGGATACCCAGAAGGAAATAGTGTAACTTATTCTACACTAGACATTCCATATCCTTTACAAAAAAAAAAAGGTGAAGAATAAGGGTTTCAGAGCTTCTTTTCCTCCGATATTGTCTGCTCTAGCTTCGTTTGGCATTGATACATATGTATAAACCACCCAAGTAAACAAAGACAACCATGGAAGCCAGCATCCTCCAAAAACGGTGAAAAGGCAAAAATGCTATCCACACACGGTTCTAAGAGGATGAGGGGGGGGGGGGGGGGGGGGGGGCTTTCCAGTGTCATCCATGCTGCCTCTTAATGTCAGCAATTAGATGCATATGACCAAATGTATACAAATAAGTCAAATTTCCACATCAGCCTTCCGAAAGGATGAAAAATTCCTGATTATGTAATGGATATGGAATGTCCAGGAAGAAAGTTTCTTCCCAACACTAAAGTGTACCTAACAGACTTAATTTGGAAACCAACGAGAAAATTATATAACAATATATCAGTGCAGACGACTCTAATTGATAACTGGCTTCATTGTGTTTTCAGTCGTCACGGGTGAAAATCACTAACAACAGCAGAACTGTCTTAAAGGTAATATCTTCCCATTTCTTCCCTTTAGGGATCACAAGGATTCTCAAAATTCAACTACTAGCTAGTGCATGTATCGGAAGATAACATGGCCGGAGATGCAAGCGCAACAGCTTATCATGGTGACTTGGCCGGAAATTAACAACTTCCACAGAAAACAAAACTATCACCTCAACAAAGATGACTATATGAAACAAAAGCTTTTCCTACCTGGAAGACCAACCACATACAATGACCTAAAAGTGGGAGGAGGAAAAGCATACGGCCAGGAAACTATTATCCACTATACATATTAATTCATTCACGAAAAGGAGGGCCAAGAAATTAAGAATGGAGCAACTTGAGAGAAGCAACACTAAGAAATATGCTCCACAAATGCTAAAAGTTCTTAAAGAGAAGTAAAGGTCTCTTAAAAAAAGCCCTGCCAGATAGGTGCCTTGACAATCAAAGCACATGAATATATGCCAATTAAATATCTAACTGGACATTTGCAATGGTTTGCCATCTGAAAAATGTTATACCTTTTCTTATTTTTTTAGATAGTTATAAGGAATCATAGTTTTGCAAAAGTGGAATAAGAGAACCCACTGCAGCACCAGAGAAAACAAAGGTAGAGAGGCAAATATTAAATGACTAATACAGCATCACCAAAAAGTAAATTTGTACTTTCAAGTAAAAAGAATTACAGTTGCAAACAATAAACTAACCACATTACCGTGATCAACAAATCTTCTAAACAAATATCATAAGATATATTCACACATGATCCATGGAGCCTTTAAGGCTGCTACGTCTATTCAAATGGCAGCGTGCAAATGGAAACAGCAGCAGCCTTTTCACTCCAGACACATCATAAACTACGCACAAATCCATGCTAGAATTGAAAGACGGTCTTTAGAAACTGTCCATTATCAACAAATCCCAACTGTTCAAGGCCTACTTAGTTCTAACTACTTTATAAAGAAGTAGACAGGCACACAACCTTGCAAGCTTCCCAGACTAAGCATCAAGGAAATTTAAGATCAATTGGATGTCAAGGGAGAGTGAAAAAAGAAAAGGAACGCAGAAGCCAGAAAGTTACTCGTGCCTCAAAAGAAGTCTTTTTAGTAAACGCCAGTGATTAGGCCCACGTGACCCGTAAGATTCCTATGCAAATCTTTTGTGGATTATGAGTACCACTAATAAACTGAACCCCATTTCTCGGTTGCTTCAATATTATATTTCAACTGCACACAACAATTTCCAAGAAGATATAACTTATCGCTGCCAAGCAGCTTGTCACCCCTTGGCAATTCCCAATGTTCAACTTTCATCTCCAACCAACAATCAACATATACGTTCTGCTCATCCTATATGGGAACTTGAAACTCAAATGAAGACAATAAAGACCAGACGCCATTGCATTGCATTAAAAGGATGGACTACCCCCCCCCCCCTTTTCTCATTTTTAACATAAATGATTTCAATAATCCAATTCAACACCAGTTATGACCATATCCCTCGTCATATATATCATAGACAAACTTCAATTCTTTCAAACATGGTACTTTTCTTTGATGGAATATATGAACTATTTAATGCTAAAACTTCGTGTAACATAGAAACATAATTGAAACCTTTAGTGCTCAATAATGGGCACAAGATCAGACAAAAACATAAGAATGAATCCCTTAAAACTCATAAAATACTTGTTAATTAATATTGACACGCACGAACATCACAGACAATATGGTTTCTTTGAAGCTGACTGCTATAGGAAGCGGTATAAAGGTGCTTACTTAATTTGTGTTGACCTGTTTAACATTTAGTTTTTCTGCATTGAAAAGTATAAAGACGCTTAGCTAGAATAGAAACAATCGTCTAACTTTGAATATGACTTATCCACCATATCATCTTAAATTGAGTCAGATAGATAATACATTATGGGATATTTTGAGAAGGTTTCCTAACCGAGACAGAGATGAACTTTTATAGCAAGCAGCAACGAGTGCATGGATATCACGGATAATTAAAGATCAAAGTAGCATATGCTTTAACCCCAAAATTCATATTACTGGGGAGTACCGATAGAGGGAGAAAAGCCATTTGAGATTTGTAAGAAGCTGAAACTCATGCTGTGGTGATCAAACGGGAAGTAACATTAAATGTCAGTTTCTAACCATGAAACTACTATTCGGAAATGTCATAAGTTCAACTCATCACTAACCCTGAAACGTCAAAATCAGAATGTCTTGTCGGAAAAGGTCAGTACTTTCAAGCTTCGTGTTTCTTTGGCGCAGAAAAAGGAAAGGGAGACAGAAATGAGCGGAAGGAAACAAACACAACAATCAATCTGAGCAGTAAATGCGACTAGACAAAGCCCCATTCAAACAATAAAACTGAAAGAGAAAAGGATCAAACACTGTTACAGACTTTTCCTGAATGGAAAACGAAGAACCATGCTACATACACCAAGAAAGTATTTTCAGGTCATAGTCCCCAACATAGACCAGTGGACATAGAAACTGTATCTAATGTAAGAAGTGGGTCTTTATTTAGCCTCTAGGGTTTCTGTTCGTTTGCGTCATAATTGTCATATCCGAAAGTGATATTATTCCTTCGAGTATTATCAATGTTCTCCCGTTTCTTTGCAGAAACAGAAAGAGGAAGGAACTAGGAATGGGAAAGGAAGTCGCTTAATGTGGGTTTCCAATGCTAAAGTGAGCCGAAACCCACCCCATCGTGCGCCATGAACACTACCAGAAACCTCCGCTCTTATAGTAGTGTTAGCTGAGAAAATGAAATATGCAGAAAGTGCTATCTTGCGTTTGTTAACTACAAGTATAAGTGGCATAAATGACTACTAAAAAGCAACATCCTTCTGATTCCAGCAAGAGAGAGAAAGGGACTGACCGGAAAGGCTTCTAATGGAGGAACCTGTGCAGAGATTGCTAAGCTGCGTTTCAATCTTGTTCAAGAACGTGGTTGCCTCATCGAAAGGTCTCGCGAGATCAGAATTGTACTTGACCAACACGTCACAGTAGGCTTCCTTCATACATCCAACAAACGCAAAAAAACTTAGGAGGAATTCAAGACAAAAGCTTTTGAACAGTACTTATATAATAGGGAGAGAGTCAGAGGGAAAAGGGGGAGAGGGGAGAGGGGGACCATGAATTCGTCGAGCTCGGGATCGACTCCTAAACACGTGGAAACAGCGTCTCGCTTACAAAGGTCGTTTTCTCGCCGGATTTCATCTAACAAACTTGCTATCTCGGGAGGCGCCCCAACCTGCAAAAAGAAGACGATCTGTAAAATGCAGCGCAAAGAACTTGGAGCTCAATGGAGAAATTGCAGTAAAATTTTATAGCTTAAAACAGTTCGAGAAGGCAAAGCAAAGGATATTTTCTTGTGCCCTTCTTTCTCGCTTCAATCTTCCCACTCTTTTCGACAAATACATATCTCGGATCTCCAAACGAAAATGAAAGCCAAAAAGATAATTCCGAGTACTGCTTAAAACTTAGAACTATCTCGCCTCAAATTGAGAAGGAACAGATGAGCCTCATCAAAGCAGTACTACCAATCTCATGAAAGATAATATTACGCTCTCACCAGCTAGGTCGAAATTAAAAAGTCAGAACTACAAGCAGCTTAAAATTCCACCGCTTCCACTTTCTGCTATAGTATAGTACTGGACACAGAGCGAAACATCACAATTGAAAAGGCCCAAAAAAAAGAACATGCAGTATTATGGAAACAAAAACAACTTAAAAGAGTAGTTTGTGAGGACAGATACAAAGGAAAACATAGAAAACGTGCAACGAGAACCAACGAAATATGTATATGTAAACAGATGCAGTATGAGTAGGTGGCTAGGTGCTAGACCAGCTGCTTGTCTTGCACTAGGAAAGACCAGAAGTCGCCGTTCACCTTTTGGCAATCGATGTAAGCTTGAAGCAAGCGAGGATAGCAAGGATGGGAGGCGATTTTGGCTTTGATCACGCAGGACATGTCCTCCTCGCGTTGAATTTCTGGCGTGATGGAAGCGGCTTCCGATACAGCTGAGGCCGCCGAAAGCAGCTCGTCGGATCCGAATATCGGTATCCGATTGTCACGGAGGGCTCCCCCCGACGAGAAAAGGCTCTGGTAGTAATCCGCTGCTGGTAGGATCAGATTGTCCGGAAACATCAGCGCCTTGTAGTTCTCCGAATACTCCGCCGCAGAGTTTAGGCCGTACATTTCATCCATCACCAAGACCTTCCCAGCTACCCTTATCCTGTCGTACGTCTGCTAAGTAAAACAAGAACTAGCAGATTATTACCGCGATGTCACTGTTTTAAACATGGAGAAAAGAAGCAGAACAAGGAGCTCGAGATTTTCTTAAAGAGATACAAAAGCAGAAAAAAAAATCGATGTAATTATGTCTTGTGTATTTTTGACAGGGAGAATGGATTTGCAGGAATTGGACCAGCGGAGAGGAACTAGGAGTGGTCTGTAGGAGTGTGCTTTTTTCGCGAACAAACAACGAAGATGCTTAGAGCTAATGGATGATAGCCTGAGGAGGTCCCTTCGTTTCTCTCTCTCTCCTTCTAGCTCCTAAATATTTCCTTGTTTTTTTCTTTAAAGCACTTAATAATTGGAAAAGCGATTAATTTGCAGCAACGCCAAGCAATGTTTACGCAGTCCAACCGCACCCCACGGGCAGCCTCTTTCTCAATTGGCAATGCTCCAACCCCTATTCCATAAATAGTAATGCTTTGTAACATTCAACTTTCCTGTTCTTTTAACTCAACCGCCAAAAGTTATTGTGTGAGTGAAGCTATTGTGTGAGTGTGTGAGTGGACGAATAAGATTAAAATGAGTGTGTGAGTGGACGGATAAGATTAAAAGTTGGAAAATCTAACGGCTGAAAAAATGAAAAGTCAATTAATGAACCTGACCCACGAACCCGACCCGCACAACCGATCCGGTTTCATTAATTGACGTGACATTTTGTCAGCTGTTAGATTTCTCAACTCCTAATCTCACTCGTCCACTCACACACTCACACAATAACCAGCCTCACCTCAGTGTCAGTGCTGCATACCAAAACAAAAAACAAAGCCAACCTTACTAGTCTTATATTTGCTAAGAAAAAAAAAATCTTATGCTTATCGTGCAGTGGTACATAATTTACGTTGTAAGAGTCCATTCTTTTCAAAATCAAATTATGTACTGGATACAGTAAACGATAGTGGACTCAATTTTTTCAGAATCTTTTTTTTCTTAAATTCTTTTCAGAATCTAACCATTATTTTAGTTTTCAACGATTTTTTTTAGTATTTACATCTTACTTTTTAATATTACAATCTCAACATCGTAAAAACAAGCATTCCAATACAACTCATTATTACTTTTTTACACACATAAATACAAATCAACATATTCTCACGCATATCAACAAAGTTCAAATATCACCTAAAAATTCTCAAAACATTTAAAATCCTAAAAATTTCATCAGAATGAACATATCCTAAGTTAGTGTCGGGCGGCTGTACTAGATTCTTTAGAATTTACTTGTATCCTAAGTGGCTCACTGTCACTCAAGTAATTTTGCTATGCAAAATTTCACTTTATAGTCAATAAAAAAATTATCATTTCTTTAACTAAAAATAGCTTACCTTTCATCTCTATTACTAGTATTTATCATTGGAATTATTTACTAATTAAACCTTACTGAGAAAGGATGCAAATTGCAGTACAAATGAAACAAAAAAAAAACGTATCACAGAGAAATCAAACTTTGTGTTTGGGGTACACGTACGATAGACCGATTCCTATTTTCAAGAAGCTTTCTCTGACCAGAGATTTTCGACAAATAAAAATAAAACAACACTCGTACGATCGAATCATAGACGTGTTTTGTTAAATTAAACTTCATTTAACTCTTAAAATTTAATAAATTAAAGTAAAGTTTCGAAACAACAAAATGCGACAATCAAATTATTGTATCGTGTAATGAAACTGATAGCAAAGAATAATTTACTTTTTATTATTAATTAATAAGAATCTACTTATATATTACATGCTTTCACCTGACCTTGGCCATCGATAATATTTTTTTTCAGTTTATATATCTCTTTAGCATGTGACACTCGATGCTCTCTCTTTTTTTTAACATTGTAAAATTCAAGATCTTCTATATGATCACGGTATGATGAAGAAACAGTATGTGTCGTGCCAGTCAAAATTTCAACGGCACTTTCATTGCATCCTAGTTATTATTTACTTATTTATTAGCGATTTTTTTAACTCTAAAAAACAACCAAACCAGTCTCTTTCAGGCGGAAAGATTGTCAAATAAACCTATTGCTTGAAAATTGTACCTGAATTATTAGAGCGAGCAATTTGGTCCTTTCTCCTTTCTCCTTTCTCATTCTTACAAACCATAACCCAACGCAAATTTATTCTCCCTCCTTCCTACAAACCATATCCCAACGCAAATAATGTACTGTGACAGATATACTTCAATTAAAGATAATTGACAGGTAAAACTCGTAGAGGATCTTCGTCAACAATCTTTGATCAAGCAGCATGCATGGATAATTAAGTGTGAATTAAAGTAAGATATGAATCTACTGTTTGGCCGAAATAAGACAAAAGAATATCTCGCTTTAGATGATAATTAAGCTCTTACTATTCAACTTTCCTACATATAGTTTATATTTTATGCTTGCATCATGTTCACAATCTTAGTCTAAACCTATATTGTTGAGATAAAGTTCATAGACTATGCACAACGAAACCAATCATGATACGGAAATATCTCCATCTTTTATTCCGATCGTTGATTTATAATCGCACTCCTAGCTACTTTATGGGTTAAGAACATGGATGGTGCTTGCAAAAGAGAAACCACCATAGAAAAAGAGAGACCAATGATGGACATAGTATACGATGTAAAGTAGAGGCATATGAACCAACTATGTACAGGGAAAGGAAATAGCGAGATAACTGAGCATAAAGAATAGTTGCAGGATATTTAAAAATATATATTAGTTAATATTCTATATAACTTAAAAATAAAAGAAAATTGTAGCACGGTTTTCTCCTTTAATCTCATCGCTTTAATGCGAACACATATAAGAGATTGTCTTCGAGGATGGAGAATTAAGTGTGTAGTAAAATCGTAGTCTTCTCACGTAAAATAAATTAGACACACGATTCTAAGTTCGATTGCCCTTTAAAAGTATACTAATTAATTAATTAAAAAAATTGAATTACGTATCGTCTAGTCTTTCTTAAATTTGTTATGGCGTCATCCCCACAAGTAAGACAAAAGATGGGTAAGAAAAAAAAAAAAGACAAAAGACAAAAGACGGGTAAAGATAATCAGAATCTCAATATATAGTGACGGGAATTTTACATGTTCCCAAAAAATATCCTTATTTTTATTCTTAACCACGACCTTTAGTTCTCGGTGCGGCAGGAAGCGAAAATACAAGGTATTCAGGTGGTTGGAAAAAATAACTCCCACACATACTTACTAAATAAGTAGGAAAAAATAATAATGCATTTTCGTAGTTTCTCTCATTCGATCAGACGATTCGTGAATTACTGCCCAAATATACTACTAGTTGAAGCAATAGATTTCATGAATAAAAGAAGATATTGTATAATAACTCCCACACAAAAGATAATTCGACGTATTTCTTTTTCATTAAATTTACTTCTGTTATTTTCCTATTATCGATTTATTTTTTTAATTTAAAAAGCTTTAAGAGTGTAAACCCTAAGGAAGAAAATAATAAAAATATTATATATATTATGGATTAACAATATATATGCAGATGAGAAGAAAGCATAAAATCTATTACAACCCACGGAGATAACATGCCTTTACAAACGTATATGCCTTTTAACGATGGCCGACACGATTCTGGGTGTCCGATAGGTCCGACACAACTTGATCAACAACAGGTTCATTAATTAAAATTCTTTAGTGCCCGATATGCTGCTCTACAGCCCACGGACCTAATTGTATTCAAGGAGCTTCAAAATTCCTAATCTGACGGAGTGGGGCTCCAACTGCCTTGACAACCCAGAAGACCGGATGACATGTCGCATCGCGACCACGCGGTTGCACTTGTTGTGATAAATGTGTCGGGAGCTTAGCGCATTAAAACTTAAAAGTCGTACACCACTAGCCGTTAATCTGGATGGCGGTATTAACAACAGAGGGTCCAAAGGCGTTTGCAAAACGCCAACCACCGTAAAATTTTAATCCTTAGAACTCAATTAACTCAAAATTTTATGTTATAAAATTTTATTTTATTTCACTTCGGTTGATATGTAAAATATGGTTTTTACTTTTTACACCTGTTTTCTAGGGTTCGAATTGCCTAAATTATTTGTTTTTTTTAAGTTCAATACAGATTTGCTCTGCAGTCTGTCTAAATTTTTTTTTAAGGGTCTATTCGTTTATAAAGAATCCTCAGGATTTTTTGAATCCTCAGGATTCTACAAGCAAACATCATTTTTCACACCACATAAATATAACTACAACACGCATACCAATAAAATTAACATCACATAAAAATTCTCAAAATACAAAAAATCTTCACAAAACACCTTAACCGAACATCACCTAAGTGCAGTCTGTCTAAACAAGTCAGTACAAAACTTGTACCATACTTCCTTGGGTCAGATTCACAACTAGTGAACGAGGTCTCCTCCTTTTTCAAAAAAAAATAAAAATCTTCCTTTTATATCAAACTATTTCGAATAAAACACGATCACAGTGAGGTGGACTGGTGGAGCACTGGTGGAGCAATATGAAAAATAAATAAGAAAAAACCAATTATATATATATATATATATATATATATATATATATGTGTGTGTGTGTATTTTCGAGGTTTTAAGGGTTTGGTGAGATTGGGCAGTTAGGATAAAGTTTAAAGTATAAGGCTTATTGTTCAGCCGTTGTTAAGCTAATACGCGACGACCTTTATGGACCCATTATGTGAGGCCTAACGAAAACTCCTCCATGTCCACAAGCTCACTGGGCAAGGATCTGAGACCCATCCCACGAGGCCAATTTGATGTGAACCATCCCACTGCCCACACACGCCCGAGATATTTTTAAAAGATTTTTTTTCTGGTTATAACATTATGCTTATTATAGTATAGCAAAATTAGAAGATTAGAAAGAAATTAATATGCATAAGAATATATAAGAAATGTTGTCTCGAAGCTAGGGTTTATATTTCGTAACGTATGGTTAATCACTAGTATATTATATTCATACAGATATTGAATCATTAAGACATAATTAATTACTTGTATATTATTCACACGAATAAATTCCAAATACTTAAAACGTGTTCGAACTCTTAGAAGTATTAACTGTAACTCGAGAGATTTGACCATGAAAAATAATACAATTTGTCCATGAGTAGATAGATATGCTTAAAAACAATATGAGTGTGCATCACATACGTCAAATCTATTGTATAAATATAAATTAATTAAGATTAAGTTTATGTTTGGACGTTAAGAATTTAAAAAAAAAAATCACAGCTAATTTTTCAACTACTCCAATACTTTTTTACAAACTCCAATAATATTTACCGATTACAATATTTTGTTTATAAATTTCAACAAACTTTTCATCGTCCAAATAAAATCTATTTTACTTTCGACGAACATCCAAACTCAGAAACTAACGAAAAATCGGTGGAAAGTTAATCCAACGGCGAAGATGATTTGTTTTAACTTGCGAATGTGAGATGGAAAGAACTTTGCTCAGTTGACGTGTGAAAGAGAGAAACAACTTTGTTGTGTTTGGTTTTGTTTATCCTAAGCGACGTGGGTTGTGATAAACAGCTTCTTCTTCTTTAAAAAAAAACTTGCCTCCGCTCTCCAGTCTCCAGTCACCGTTTCTCAGGGCGACTGGGTGAGGGGCGTGAGCACGTAACGCCCATTGATGTGTTCTCTCTCTAATGGTTGATTGATTGATTGATGGGTCGATCATTTTGCGTCATTTTTTGGACTTGGCGGGGCAAAATCTGACAAAGAAACCTTATGACAGTGTGAAAAGCGGGAAAATCTCTCGAGGGAGCAGTAGAACATATTCCTCACAGGGAAATAGGCAAAAGAAAAGAGAGAGAAAGTAGAGAAGTGATGATCATATTTAGTCCTATCGTTTGTTGTCATATATATGCACCGTTGATTCTCCTCGAAAGTAACCTTCGAGTGTAATTTTGACGTTGGGTCTAGCGAAGTGCGAACACGTGTATAACCAGTAGCAACTTTCCCTTTGTTTGGTTCTTTTTATCCCGGAGGAAATTATTTTCTCTTGGTAGACCGGTGAAATTCATTTTTTCGGGTATAGGCTGGAACCAACATGGGCGCCTTGAGGCTTGAACTGCGCACACGCTTTCTTTAAAACAAGCAACGCAAGCCCAGACACGCATTTAATAGCAGGCAATCTAATGAAGTTCCTGAAAGAAACGGCGAACATACCTGTAAAGCCTGAATTGGCTTGGAGGAAACAGCTTACTTTGCAACTTGGGAGTCCAAAATCTGGCCTCTCGAGTCTCGAGCTTTAAGTCGATGTCGAATCAGACCCGCACGAACCAAACTGATCATACCATTTTAGACTTAAGGGAGCTAGCAGCAGACATGGCAGCAGCGTAGGAAGTTCTAGTACTTGTGGTGACTAAGGGGCATGGTCATTTTAGACCCAAAAGGGTTTTGGAATTTCAAAGGAAGAGAGAAGAAAGAAGCATGGCCATTTCGGCAGCTTTGAAAATTTATGGAGAGCTAGGTACTCATTTATATATTTTTTGTTACGTATAACTCAACAACCGATCTAACCCTTCTGTTCCTAATTAAATGTTTCCCATGAATCTCTAAGGACAGCGGGATATATGCTATGCTTGTTTGATCTTTCTCTGTTTTTCTGAGGGTATTTTTTTTTGGGGGGTTTCTATAGAATAAAAGAGTCAAATACCAATATCTGATACAATGGTTATCGTGGCCGAGTGACATATTAATTATGCTATCGGGCGAGAATCAAGATCAAGGAATGTCTGGCAAATGAATTATCGTAACACAAAATGCCCAAGTGCTAATATATGTCATTGCTTATCGGTTCAAGAATTCTAATTCCATGGGCGTCATCTCGAGCGCACAAACCCACATCGACCAAATTTCAACTATGAACTCTTTTCGACCATATTCTTATATGCATACGTTGGACTCTAGCGTGCACGTGTCTGAGTCTGATTTTCCGTACACATTCTTGAATATAGATATGTTAAGGAGCTCGGTTCATCGGCTTCACAGTCTTTTACGATGAAAAAGTGAGGAAAAAAGCATGCCAGGAGCTTGCCCAATTTTAAGAAAGGTGTCTCTGTACTAAAATTGTATTCTGCATTCAACATTATCATTGTGTGGTCCAGGATCCTGATTTTCATCATGCTATACTTTTTTTCTGAGCTTATTTTTATTATTATTCTTTACTAGATTTTGAATACATGCAGACAAGTTGTAAAGCTTTATAGGACTTTCTTTTCTTCTGCAGGCTGCAATTAATTTCCTTCCCTTTCATATGAGGAAAACAAATTCCTGTTGACGTACTGTTGTCTTCCTCCTTCTCCACCCTCCTCTTTTCATATCGAAAGATGCAACATGCACGTTGATTTCCATCGAATAGCTTAATTATCTCCTGGCATTCTGTAGATAACCAAGCAATATTGCAAGTCAGTATCTTATGCTCCAAACAACCGCCTTACTCAAGCCCACGATTCGATAGGATAGAGAAAGGAAGGGGTTTTAAACTGTTTCAGAAAAAAAGAGACACGTGTTTTTAACAGCACCGTAATGGGTGAAAGAAACTTCCAAGTTGGGCATCATTTTTTTGATCATCATTAGTCGAAATTATAGAATAGTCAGCGGCAGGGTCGTCGAGGGCATCCTTAAATGGTGCATTTTTTTTTTGGAGAAAGTTTGTGATCATCATCTTGAATAATGCAAGTCAACAGATACGTGGTGTTTAATCATGCCTTCAAACAGGGACTCAACTCCTTATCAAAAGATACCCTTTGAGAAGGAATGTAACCTCTGATTAGTCGCTTTGTAAATTTTTTACCGATTTGACTTTTATTTCAGCACAAGAAACGATTAACCTTAGGCCACGTTCCAAAAGAAGAACATCCTAAAAAGTCGAATTTGCCCCACTGGGGACAGTTTATTAAAGATTAATGACATCTAAGCCCGACAAAGTGTTTGTCTGGCCTAGAGTTTTCTTTGAGGATAAATTCACGTTTTATGAAGGGATTGGAGAGTTAAACCGAGTTAGAAAATGCCTACATCAGATACCACCTTTATATATCAGTGTAGTACAAATCTCTTCCTCGTCACTGCAAAATTCTGGACACGACCTTATGCTTGATTTGGGAGGAATGATTGTTGCTTGGAAGCTTTAAAGAATTTGTCCAAGTGAAGGCACAGCACTAGAAAATGCTTTTTGCTTGTGCATATCAGCTGCCTGCTGCATTGTCATTTGTTAAACGAAAAGAAGGTCACTGTTCGCTCATGAGAAGAGACGAGAACGGTCATTGGTCTTTGGTGGGTTGACATGGACCTAGATTAGTCAAAAGGGACAATATCTTCTCTCTTTTGGATATGTTTTTGAGTGTTCTAGCATTTTATTCTTTATCAGAAAGTTTGGCTGTTTCCAACTTTGTGATATTATTATTTTTTCTCTGCGTTATTCCCCACTATTTAATTAAAAAAATATACTTTCGGTTGTACTTGAACTGTAATTTATCGATATTCTCCGTTCTTTTTTTCCTTGAGCATATCAATATTCTCTTTTGATATCTCCATAGACTCCATGAGCTTTTTCAACAGCTCTAGTAAAACAAATTTTTAAAAAAGAATAACTATATGTAAAGCGTTCATCCCAAGATCTCTAACGTGCCAACGGGAAACGAGCTAGAAAGAAACATGCAACAGGAAGGCAATGGTTCGCTTCGAAAAAAAAAGGGTTAAAGGAACGAAGGCAATCACGGAACAAAAAAAATTCAATTGATGAGCGAGCTCCCATTTATTCATGATGCCCTTTAAGATCTTTAACACGGACGCTTGGCCTCGTTGCCACCGTGCGTTAATATTTATTTAAACAATCCTTAAATGTCTTGATAACAGTTCGTCTGCTGATAATATATTCTACTCCTCGAATAAAATAATCCTGATCTGGAGTTTGCTATTTCTATAATCATTGAAGCTTTTACCTGTCTCCAATTAGGTAGAGCACTTCCCCCTATATCGTGAAAAGCGAAATGGGAAGGTGGACAACAACAGTTGTCAATATATGGCAAGCCATGGCCAGCTTAGAAAAAAAGACAGTTTCGGGTCAAAAAGAAGCCAGGATTCCTTAGCCATTTCTGGGGAAAGTAATGTTTGAGCAATTTTATTGGCGACCAAAATGGAAGTTACCATCAACTTTGAAGCAGCTGTTCGATCCATATTTAAGAAGTTTAGCTTAATCATGGAGGTGAGGAACAAGAATTCGCATTATCTTTTTGACCTAGCTCCCATTTAGATTTAAATAATCAGTTCATGAGATTGCAATCAGCACCTTTGTATAAAGACACATTCTGGTTTAGAATTCGAGTTAGATGAACGTAGAGGACTGAATTATCTTCGTAGTGCAAGATAGGGTTTTCATGGATTACATCACCACAACGCATTAGTCTTGTCCAGTAAATGATTCTTGGATTGGTCTGAAGAGAAAAATGAAAAGATTCGCATCTAATTCGGCCAATTTAACTCCACTATAAACCCAAAAATAGAAGCTCATGCAGTGGAAAATTATGTCCGTTCTATAAACTTGTGTTTCTTAGCCAAACTTTTGAATGCCCTCGTGGCTCTTTAATTGGTCTACCTTTTTCTTCCATTTTCTTCCCCTTCTAATTTATCGTTTTTGCACATAACGTCAAGTTAGTAGCAGTAGGCCCATCCTCTCGTAGATGGGAATCATCAAATAGTAATTGGGCTTTGGGGCTTTTCTTTTAGTTTATGGAGAAGGGCCTATCTGGTTCACTGCAGTCTTGGATTCAAAGTATAACAAGTTATAGGAGTAAAAAAAAATGGCGCACTCATTTCTTGGGGGAGCGGTATGCTTTCTTTCGGGATTTTATTATTATTATTATTATTGTTATTCAAATATGCAGTTAAAGTCAATAGGCATTAAAGTGAGTGCGCCAATTTTTTTTTTAAGTAAAGTCACGATGAGATTTCAAACTACCGATACAACTTTAAACAGGACGGTGACCGGGGGAAAGGATAATTAGGGCTATGGTGGGATACGTGATACTTCAATCCCAATATAGTATACGTTTCTAGTTCAGGAAGTTTGTCTCAGGCACATTGGAATCGTGTGGTCTACCTCTAGATAATAAAACCTTCATCTTCTTACCAGGTAAATATATCACTCATCCCAAAAGATTAAGTTGATAGGAAGATGAATATTTTATTATTTAAGCTATATTCTCTAACATCGACATCTTTTTCCTAGTGGGTTCAAGTATTAGAGAATATCTTCTTGACTGGGATTCACAATTGCAACAATGTATAGAGGCTTTCAATTATCAGGGGTTTCTCCATGACCAAGAAATAAGCAGACGACATTATTGATGATTAGTAGTATGACAACGAGATTGCAATTAATAATCCTATAAACTTAACTCAGATTAACCAAGCTAACTTTCCAAGAACTCCTCATAATTAGGGTTGCACAACCCCGGTGTAGGTGCTGATTTTTGCCAAAACCGGCACCTACACCAGGTAGGCCGATTTTTAAATAATTGTCACCTACACTTACACCGTTAAAGGCAAAAATCGGCCCCTAGCGGTAACAGTTTTCAGTTATCTTGCATTAATCTTCGTAATAATAAAATGCGACAAAAGGAATGATTTGTCCTTTGACAAAAGAAAATTTTTTTAGCTTCCAATTTGGAATGTGTGACCGTGGGAACTTTAAGAATTGCAAGCCTAATATTATGCAAACATCAAGACATAGCTCATTGTTGAGTACAATCTAATATTAGGAGCAATCCTTTTTATTTTTTTATGCGTTAAATCTTATTTGCTGACTTAAAAGCAACATTACAAACAATCTAAACAGAAATTGTTGAGTACAATCTACACAGGGTCATTAGCAAAACATAAGAATAAGTGTGTTGAAACCTATGCACACTTATCATACATAAATACATGCCTACACATCGTTTGACATTGGAAAATGAAGAATTTGCAGTGATTTACCTGTTGGCATGGTATGCCAAGTTTCTTGAGCTTGAGAGTGCGAGTCACGAGCAGCTTCTGAAAGTCACCAATCTCAGACTCAAGCTTAGCCACATGGGATTCAACCCCTTTCCCTATTCCGTTCAAAAACTTTGGTATGCCTACCTTTTCTGCAATAACAACAACAACTGGATTCTCAAAGTTGATTATTGCATCCGACTTACTAAAGAGAAGTATAAAATAATTGCTAAGAAACAAAATCAGATTTAATTGTTCATTTTCTTCTTTCCTGAATTTTTTCAGCAAGCAAAGAGAAGTAGAAAATAATTGCACCAAGAAAAATAAAACCAAAATGCTTGTGCAGATATGTAGCATAGCAGAGGCAAGTTGATTTTCAGGCAGTGCCCAACACTATAAATAATTATATGCAGAATTTATAATCCCCTTTCGTAAGCTCTCGTAAATTTTCCCAACAACCAAACGAAACCAGAAAATACAAAATAAATCGACATATCCAACCTAGCCTTAGAAAGTCATTTGGCTAAGCTGCATTATATTCTCATCTGAACAAAGTAAAGCCAAAAATCAAATATAGTTTTGGACAACAATTCAGCTCAAACAACACAAATTTTCTTTTCCTTTTACTATCCTTTATTTCTCATTCAAACATAGAGGAATTGGAGTGATGACTGATGCTTAAATACTAAAACCCGAGGAAAACCTTACCTACATATAGGGATGGTTGGGAGAAGAATCTAGGGAATCCAGGCGTTGGATGCACCTGCGGAGGTGCTCTTGCTCTTTGTTCTGGCAATTGCGGATGTCGCTGATGAAGACCGAAAGCCCTCTCATGCCAGACAACGCCATCGCCTCTCAGATCCACTCTCGCACACAAGAACATACACAGAGAGAGCCAGGGAGGGAAAGGAGGCCCTATCGTCACCTGCAAAAATAATGTCTAAGCATATTTACGAAGGGAGGCGTGGCCGACAAAGGGTGGGGGAGGGGGGCGATTGGAAAGGGTGGGGAGGGAGAGAGAGGTTGTCGACCGGGGGGTGAATTGAAGCTCGACGATGAGGGGAGGGGTTTTAGGTTTAAATTTGAAACGACGTCGTTTTAATATAAAAAAGACTAAAATCCGATTTCTTGGTACCCGGGAACCCGGGGCCGGGTAAACCGAGAACCTGAAAAACTTTCGAGTTTTCCTAAAAACAAGCCACCGACATCGACACTGGTGAGGCCGGGTACCGACAATCCTGTGCCGATACCCGTGCCGGTGCCCGTGCCACCAGATTCTACCATGGTTGTGCAGCCCTACTCATAAACCAATAAGCCTACGGCCTCGCTGTGTCTTTGTCATTTGATGGGACGTAATTTCTCATGCCCCACCTGAACTTACCTAAAGTGGGCGTTTCTTCCCTCTAATAATTGATGCAGAATATCATTCGTACAAACACAACTCGAAAAGCTTCTAAACGGAAATAAACAAATGAGCGAAGTGAGATTTGAAGTAACGTTGAAGTGATTTTTTTTTTCTAAAACGTTGAGATTTGCTTGTGTTAGGGAAAAAGCAAAAGACAGCATTAGTGGGTACTGCAACTGTCATAGCTGGGTGCATTTCTGAGGAGGAGACCACTTTCTTTATGCATAAGATCTATTTGGGTGAAGTTAACCATGCAGTAGCTAGAGCAAAGATTCATGACAAATTTTTTTCGCGTGAAGTGCTATTTTTTTCACTCCAGAATAGATAGCCATATAGGCCATGGACCATTTTGTTGCTCATCAATAATGAGAATGGGGAACACTCTAGATATATCCCCTCAAAAGAGCCCCATAAAAGATTATGAAGCAGCACGTGAGAGAGATATTTATTTTTATAGCTTGCTTAAAAGTTAAATCAATACGATATGGAGAGAAAATCTGCCTGATTTGTTACCGAAAACGGTAGGTTATTCTACATTGGTTCAAATATAAAGGGGGAGGCCTTGTTAGACTGCTTATTGAGTCAACGAGCCGTCAATGGCTCACTAAAGCAAAGCTTGGTTGGCTGCCACAGAAAATGGGGATTAGTGGAGAATTAGGAGGATTTTGGAGATGGAAAAAGTAGTAGACGAGCATCAGTTAGTGGATTCACTGATTGCAATACAAAAGTAAGAAGACTCCAATTATCAAAAAGGCAATGCACCAACCGGCCGGAAAAGTAGCCTGGATGCCCATCTTCGGTTCTATTGACCTTAGTATCCTCTGAATCGGTAAAAACTCAGCCATGGAAAAACTACGACTTGTGAGTAGTAAGCAATTATATACTAATGTCTCTACCGGAGAAATTACTAACTAATGTAATGACCGTAAACCATTGGTGTAAAGCAGTTCAAGAGTGAGAGCAGTGGCCGTGTGCAGCCGAGGTCCAAAAAGTTCAATTCAAGTCTCTGAGGTTAAATGTTAAAATTGTTGAGGTGAGGGGGTAAGGTCTTCATCGGTTGGAAAACAAGTAGAAATTATTTGGACCTTTTCCTAACATAGCAACTTTCGATGGTTAAAGTTTAAAGAGAAAAGAAAGTCATTATATTTTGGATAATGAACAGAACGTGTATGAAGGTATATTTCCTGCCATCACTTCTCAATCATCAGCTATTTAAGGCCTATGACCAGGGAGTAACTTCTCCACTAGCTTTCGATAGAGCCCATTGGATATCATGTAAGCATACAACATATCAGTCTCTTGAATCTAATAAGTATGGAATTCTATTATTACTAATCACAGATCCATGGGTACTAGAAAGCGCGGGGTGGGAGTGGGGGGTTTCTCTCCCTCATACTGCTCTGGATTCAACAGTTTGTTGGTGCTAAGCCTCTGGCTCCCACTGATGGCAGTAGAACGTGAAGAGGCATTCTCTGTTCGCGGTGGTTGTTTCAGCTGAAGCACTGCAAACCGGCAAGTCACATAACGGCAATGGACTCAGTCATGAGTCTCTTTCTGGCTTTTATCTAATATTTACTTTCTGTAATGTTAGTATGACTCTTGCTTGAGAGTAATAAAGGTTGTGTTCCTCTTCTAGACCAACCAAGGTGAGCTTTTCATAATTATTTAATTTGCAGTAGACTGGCCATTGAATATAGCTC
The DNA here is from genome assembly GCA_963930655.1 of Myrica gale. Classification (NCBI taxonomy): domain Eukaryota; kingdom Viridiplantae; phylum Streptophyta; class Magnoliopsida; order Fagales; family Myricaceae; genus Myrica; species Myrica gale. The sequence continues at coordinate 4,202,756 of OZ005606.1, read as the reverse complement.
AGCTTCTGCAAATCGGGGGGTTGTGATCTCTCTCTGTGTGTGTGTGCATGCATATTCCTGCTTGTTTTATCCAGAATAAGATTGTATTTTCTAACTTTTCTATAAACGCTTCAGATATTCTTTCATACCCACTTGACTTCAGAAATTTCGAACGCTCTGCAACGAACAGGGAACTCACCCCGCCATTAAGCTATTTGTGTTTTGTTTTTTTTTTCTTCTCAAATTTTGAGATGAGAAGGGTAGCAAGGGTGATTCATCCGGTTCAATCACAAATCGCACCATTTTAAGACTTGAATAGAAATTAGTAGAGAAAAGGGTTATGTATGATATAAAAAGTCTGCAGAAGTTTGAGCATCTTTAAACTAATCTTAACCAGTCCGCCACTCAAATTCGGCTTTATGATTACCGCAATATGAACTCCATTCATAAAATCTACGTGAAATTGCAATGTAAAAAAAAAATCATCTTTTGACATACTGAAATGCACATTGTACATATCGACTTGTGATTGTGACTCTAATCTACCCATTTTCGTAAACTAGCTCAGGCACCCCAAATTCATGCCCAATTGGAAATTCATGACATATTGAGGTTTAGAGGTCCCTTCAGTGTTTCCAAGAGCCCTTCCCAAACTTTAAGAGAGAAGCATATAGCAGTTCATTCCAAGTATCTGGTACTCCAGGCAAACACCAATGGCTGCAATCTTGAGATCTCTCACTGGCAATCTGTTCTTCCACCGTCTTGTATTCCATTCTGTAAATAGAAGGATGTGCATCTTTTCTGTAACCTGTAAGCCTGCTTATGTTTAAATAAATCGCTGGAGATCTCATTTCACGAGTACATGCTCTAGAGCTCTCATTTTTGAAGGGTACTTTGCTAAGAAAGTTTCATTGAAGATTGGCTCAGTTTCTTTGCGGCACTGTCCTCCTGAGTTCCACTCGCCTCCTCTGCAAACACATCAAACAGTTTGGAAACTTGTTTTCGTATGGAACATACAACACAGAAAGAAACGAGCAGTAAACCATCTAATTTCCATAATTCATAACCTTATCAGGACATTTTTCCAGAAGGTTGATTATGGTTTTATATTTTAAGCAACAATAGACAAATCAAAATATTCTAAGGAATACAATGAGAGGAATTCACTGGAGACAATTTCGTAGACGAGCTACAAGCTGTGAAGACTATTTTGATAGGGCACTATGTACTGTCATTCCACTCAATTTGAATGTTCCAGGTCCCTTAAAGACTATATTTTGCATAAGATTCAAAAGGTCCACAAATCTTAGTTTTATTAGTTGTAAGGTTTAATTTGGAATTGAGCATAACAATTTTTCTGAATTTTACTCTGCAAGTTTGTGGTATATTCTACACAAAGACAGGCCTCCTGACATTCCTGAGGTATTCTACATATTTATTACAGATATCAATCTTCCAACAATAACCCCCTATGCATAAAACAATAGACAGACACAAAAAGATTAGGTCCAGAGCAGATGAAAGGCAAGCAAACCCAAGGGGGTTAAGAGTGGTGCAGATATATCTTTGCCAGTTTGCACTGCAAGAGTTTGAACCGCTTCTATGCGTGAGATTGAGAAGTAATAAGTTACTTATTAGCCTAATAATTTTGCAAAGCTACAGGAAAATGGATGACACTGCAATAACGGATCAAAGAGAAAATGTATGTCGCTAGCACATACATGCAGAAAACATACAGTAAAGATGTGGCACTAAACCTGAAATGGGTAACCGAATATCCTCTGAAAAAAACCTGAGTTCGGTTGGCATCAATGTTCTTGTCAATCCATCTGGCCCAAGTGTTCAGAGCCTTCGTGTATGCTTTCAAAACCTTGAGTCTTGGGTGGACATAGTTGCCTTCCTGGTAATAGTCTTCTCTGAACAACCAGCAATGCAGAAGCACATACCAAGAGGTTATTTTCACGATCAGCAACAATCATGCAACAAGAGCATGATGTAATAACTGGGAAATTACAATGTGGATCATAATCCTACATATGTTCATAAATGTTTACTCATGCTCTTCAGTACTATTGTGTGCCAATTCTTTCTTTTCCCAACTTACAAAATATAGGATCACATGGTATTGATAAGTTCCAATATCATAGCGCTAGGGATATACAGTACAGAAGCAATCATTTTAAGAAACAGAAGAAAGCATTTTAAGGAACAGATCACTGGAAACACACTTACCCTCTCGATGTTTTCTCATGTGTCCACCAATGGCCTGTATTGAAGACTATGACATCAGCATCGTGATACATTGAAGTTGTCCGGTCCATCAAATCCAATCTTAATGTCTCGAACGACACATTTCTATCCTTGAAAGAAGATTCTCTAACAAGGAAGGGAGAACTTACAAAATCCACAGAACAATTATAGTCCTAAGATATATAACAAAGAATGGGAAATTAGAGGATACATTTTAGATACACTTCTTATAATATTAGGAGAATACTCAAGAAACTTGCCTCAAACCTGAAAGCATAAAACCCCTTCTTCTTGAATTCCCGCCTCCCTGAGATCTCATAAACTCTTGCTTTGTTTGTGATACTATGGCTAAGAATACAAACCATAGATTCCCACATGTTGCGATTCAGTGAATCTCCCACAAAAACCAGCTTCTTTCCCCTCAATCTCTCCAGAAAATCAGTAGCATTCAGGCTGAGAATATATCAGCAATTAGTAGAGGAATAAGAAAAAAGAAATTATTCTTCAGTTCAAACCAGACAACATTCACACAAAGATTGATATATCTTAAAATTGTGCTAGAAACAAACATCCACCATACTAGGCCGCATACCTATTTAAAGAATCTTGACATTAAATGTTTTTAGGTGAGTATAATACTTTGACCTTTTATCTGTAATTAGATATAATTAAGATAAGTTGGAAAAATCTAAGCTTTATGATGGGCAAACCAGCGGAGTCCATTTGGCACTTAATTTTCAATATCAAACAATAGGTTTGATTCCTGCATTTCGGTACAGATTTTATCTTATCGCCAATTTTTTACACCATACTGAGTAACAACACGTGCAAAGGTGACAGCAGATTCCCCAAGTCACCTTCACTAATGCAGCAACGATGAATTCATTCCTTTTTCTATAACCGACTTTTTGTTGAAGGTACAGACCACATCAGGTTGGCCTTGAAACTTCCCAACTGCATAACTATTTGACCATTCGCAGAACATTATGCAATAAATAGTTGATTTCTCAGTTTTTTTTCTCGCATGCGAAGTCACCAAAACGATTAAGATAGACCTTACCTTAGGATGTTACACCCATTAGGCTGCCATTTCCATTTTACATATCCATCATCTGGCCTCCCGTTAAGGTGACAGTCGAAATCCCTGTCGATGTAAGGACAAGATCCAGGTGGGTAATACGGCTTCGAATCATCTCTCACCCATCTACCATCAAAGAGGTCACATGACTCATAAGAACCACCAGTCGTCTTACTCGCTTGAGAATCATATTTAGAACTTGTGACTTTGTCTTGCCGATCCGAATTTCCATGACGGTTTGCCTGGGAAGCCATTTCTTCTCTAGAAGGAGCTTGATCAAGTCCTCCTGTATGTGAAAAATTGCCACCATTGTTATCTCCTACGCCACTATTCCAATCACTTGAATTGCTCGTCGGTTTTTCTTTCTCTGTATCCACGTCTTTGCCAAAAAGACTGAAGTTGCCAATAGCATTTCTTTCTCCACCAATCACGCTTCCATTTCTTTGGCTTTCGGAGGAGTTTCCAGAAGAGGTATCCTCCAAAAATACACAGTCAGAAGCCAATGTGTCCCCTATCTTAACGACCACCGTACCATTTGCTTCTTGAATAGAAGAACTTCCATTTTTAACAGAACTCTCAGCGAAATTTACGAAATGGGTCTTTTGGGCCTCCTTCAGATCCTCCTTCCCGTTGATTCCTGAAACATTACCTTCACGGGTTTTATTGGGGACCTTTCCATCTTCATTCCTCTGCATCAGACCCACATAATTCTGCGACTCTGAAGTAACCTTAGGACTACTGCCGAAAGAAGAATTAGAAGCATAAGAGTAAGAGGCAGCAGTACTTGAAGATGTCAATGGCCTTTCAACAAACGACGAATTAGCACCAACACTGTCAAACCCTTGGAACAAAACTGCGGGAGCCTTCAACGACTTATTCAGGTTGAGTGCAACAAGAACCACGAGAGAAACTCCAACCCCCAAACCAAACCCAGAAACTACCTTCCTTCTTGAATACAGAAACGGCTCTGAAAATGGCAGTTTCTTCATATCCATGTCCGCGAAAACGCATGTCCTCTGTTGCACGGCGACCACACCACAGAGAACGATAGATAGTGATGTGGAAAATGGGGGGTGGGGAATCTATGTCGGTGGTGAACCACACGACTTTGGTAAAGTGATAAACTTGGGGATTCTGAGATCACAAGATTGAAACATGCGATGACATTTGTGATCTATGTGCTGTTTCGAATAAAAGGGTGTAAAAGCGGTGAAGCAAAGGTGACTGTGTTGGAAAAGGTTTCCTTTTCTTTACCGGATGTTCTACGTGGAGAGAATTACAGCGAGGGTCGCGAATGCAAATTTACCATAATGTCCCTTTTCTATATAGTTAACTCGCTCTGTGTTTTTATTTTTCACAAAAAAATGAGTATGTTTTTTACGATTTCTGACCACATAGGTTAATTTTTCTCCTGCAAGAGCCCCTGGGGTTTAAAACTTTTCTCACATTGGTCTTCCGTCAAATAAGATAACGGATTTGATTACGTGGCTGACGGAGAACACGTGGGCACCACTTAAGTAGCGACACATATTTTTTTTTTGTTACCTCAGTTAAAAATAAATTAGAAATAAAGTGTCTGTCTCTACCCCTCATTTTTTGTCAACTCTCATCTCTCTCCTCCTCACCCCCTCTTTAGCCTTCTCCTCAACTTTCTCCCACGACAATACAGTGTCGTCTCTACCGCTCTAACTCTCCGCCAACATAAAATCCGGCTGAACCCACTCACTACGCAACAAATCCCCCAATCTCTCTTCGCCAGTGAGTGTGGAGCTGTGGAGAAGAGGAGGTTCAGGGAGTGAGAAGAGGAGGTTCAGGGAGTGAGAAGAGGAGGTAAGCCGTTCCTGGGGGATTTGGATCTCCAACACAAAGTTTCAGACAACGCCTAGATGATATTCTCTTTCTTTTCTTCCTTTGCAATGTTTATATGCTTGTCTCCATTTACTAGTGAAGAATCTGTATATCAAATCTAGGTACGGTCTTTCTCCATTTTAATGGCCGTCAAAACAGAGCAGAAAATGCCAAACCATTTTTCGGAACCGAAAGTTGGGGGGGTGGGACCAAACTTTTCCGAGTGTTAGCAACCATAGAGCCAAACCATTTTTTTGTTTCTCTCTTTTCTTTAATAAAGGTAAGCATGCTTTTTCCTTCGTTCAAGATTCCATCCAAAACATACATGTAGGACTTCCTTGTTCGTTTTGAGACAAATTTTGGTTTCATTTTTTCTAATACCTTGACCACCAGTGAATATATATCGTTGAATTGTATGTTTATATGTAACGCTTGGAACGTCATTTTAGCAGGGGTGAACAGAAAAAACAAAGAGAGTTGATGAAGATTCTTGTCTTATCTTCTTGTTATGATGGAGGGTTGGGGTCCTTGTCTGGAAGCTTTGGAATGACCTGGTGTGGATGAGACCATTGATCCCGAGGACTCTTCTAAAGGCTTGGGTCTGAAGTTAACTTTTGTTGGAAAGCTTATCTCTGATAAACCTTTCTATAGAGCTGGTATTTGTGAGACAATCTTTCTATAGAGCTGGTGTTCATGAGACAATCTTTCGTTCTTGGCATTTTGTCAAGAATTTGGAGGTGGAGGAGGTTGAATGAAACAAACTCATTTTTTCTTTCACTATTGCTATCAGGAGGTAGCAAGTGCTGGAGCAAGCTCCTTGGTCCGTCAAGTGCATGGTCTTCCGTTGGGCCAGAACACTAAACACAAGGTGGAATGGGCGGCTTCAAAGGCCGGTAAAGTTTTGGAGGTGGACTTCAGAAGCACACGTCAGGTTTGGGTCACTCGGTTCAGGTTTTGTTGGACATTTCCAAACACTTCACTCAGTTCATGGTGGTTGTGGTCGGTAGGACATTTCTCAAACACCTGTCCTGCATCGGCGTGTCGTTTGGTTGAGCTGGATTGCTATAGCCTCAAGATGATTGCTCCACAAAACCGACGACCGCCTTTTGAAGTTCGCCCAATCCCTCGGCCTCAGATTTCAGATCCATCCACTTCTTCTCCACAGTCACCATTTACACGTATAAATATTTTATTTGTCAATTTTTTCAATGAGGTGGCAAAAAATGACACGTATCACAACTTAAGTGGTTCTGACGTGTTCTCCGTCAGCCACGTAGACAAAATCTGTTATCTTATTTGACGGAGGACCAATGTGAGAAACGTTCAAAACTCCAGGGATCTCTGCAGGAGAAAAATTATTCTAGAGACAAATCTAAGAATCAATCATACCCCAAGAACTGCTGGAGTAATTTACCGAAAATAATTTGACTACTCTCTTATGACTGTCAGCAGTGCAAACCGACACTGGGCTCCCGCCCTCTAGTGGGATACGTGGCATCTCCTCAAACGCTTCGAAGTTCCTCTCTTTTTTTTGTTTTTTGTTTTTCTAGATGCTTCGAAGTTTATCTCAAATGGTCGAAGAGCATGCGGCACGCGCTCCTTTTCTCGTGAAAGTGCATGGGTCCCGGCGCGGCCAACCTCAACGGCTGATACTCTAAATTACACAGTACAATCTCTGGCAGAATTGTCCGTCTATTTCTGCTTAAGTAGTTGTTTCGGTGACAGGAAGGAGCACGCTGCTTCTGAAAGTAGACTGAAACGCTCAATAATAATTTTTTTTTGGATGTATTGTGATAATTTTATTAAATTTTGTGAAAATTGTGATATATAAGAGAATGTTAGAAATTTTTTAAATTTTACTGGAGCGATAAAAAAGTGAGTGAATAGACGTTGTAATTATTTTTTTATGTTTTATTTGATTTAAAAGAAATTTGATAGAGAGATAAATTGTGAACGGAGATAATTGTGTGTGTTTTTTTAAATGAGGACTACGTTGTAAAAAAAAACAATCAAAAGTCACGATAAAAGCGTCAACTTGAAAATATGTGAAAATTTTGTGCCTAAAATATTGTTCTACTTTTATGTTTGCTCCATGAAAAAATTCTGGAACATAGCAAATTTTGAAAAAAAAATAAAAATATGTTGGCAAACATGAAATTTGAAATACGATTTGTTCGGGTAACAGAACATTCATCTTTAGAAATTTAAAACACGAAGGTTGAGTTTGTTTACACAAAATATTGAGGTTCCAAAATTTCTAACAAAATAAATACACTTCAAAATTTTCAACTTTACCCGTACATTTCAAACTTTTTATAAACTCTAATAAACTTCAACCTTCAAAAGATTCCCAAAATTTTGAGAATATTCCTCAAAATTTCGGTAAACAAACATCACCTACGGCTATGTTTGGATAGTGTTTCAAAACGTTTTCAAACACTTCTCACACTAACTTTTTCATCAATTTCAATACATTTTCATCAATCTTAATAACTGTTTACAAATTCCAACAACTTTTAACACATTTTTCATCGATCCCAAGAGAATCTACACTATTTCCATAAATACATAAACACAAAAAACTGTTGAAATTTAAATCAAACATGGCCTAAGCTACGTAGTTCATAGTTGGCTAAGGCTACGTTTGATTACAAAAATTTTACACTTCCTAAAATTTTAACATAATAAAAAATTACAATATAATATATCTCTTCATCACATCTTTACTTTTTACAATAATAAATATTAAAAATCATCTATCTCTTCACCTTTTCACCAAATTCAATACCCTAAAATTTTAACACTTAAACAAAACCTAAATCCAGATTTCCTCGGCCATAAAGAACTTGAGCTCAGAAGGTCCTTTGATCCGGTACTATCTTGAATTTGTGTGAATTTTTTGAAATTTTAAATGTGCTATTGCGATTGTTTTTTTACTCAAAATTTTCTTCCAACCATCGAACATCACCTTAAACCCAATCCTGGTTTAACTAGGAGCTCCATTCCGCTTTGGGTTGACGTATCTTTTTCAAGTACAACATATTATTGTCTCATGGGCCTAAACCTTAGTTAATTTGAAAAGGTACTACAAGGCCATGAACAAAGCCTACATATAGCGGATATGATGGAACATTATCCCTTATTAGCCATGCCATCAGGATTTTTGTCAACGTCCAAGAGCAACTGCAAAGAACCAAAGGGAAAACTACAACCAAAATCATCAGTATGCTGCCCAGATTATTGTACGATGTGCAGGATGTTGGTTAGGCTTCAAAGTCTTTGCCCTTGTATTTTATACCATACGCATTAAATATTGTAGAGCTGTATAGTCTTTATTCTTGTATTTTACCCAACATTATATGTTGTAGGATTTTTACTGTAGAAATTTCACATCAACATGTTATATCGACTTACATGGTGTACAGTTACTTGACGAATATATCTTCCCCCGAAACAAATAAAATGAGAGAATAAAATTTTATCATTACTTTTGTTATTTATGTATCATTTGTAAATTAAAAAATAACGGGATTTTTGAACACTTGTGAGTTCTGTGAAATGTCATTTTTCTCAAATCTTTTCATTTCTTACTTGACTAACCCCCGAAATTTTGTAAATTAAATAATGTACCCCTGAAAAATTTCAACGTAGCAGCTTATCACTCAGACAAACTTGGTTTCGTCTCTGATTAGAAGACAAAGAACTTAAAAAGAAGAAAGATAACGCTTATACATGACTTTCTTTTCCCTTTATACAGATGAATACATGCATTCAGCAGCTATCGACACCAATCACATATTCTAATCCAGACACTGCACTAATGGTGGAGGCGTAGAGTAAGTAAATAAGAAAAAAGAACCCAAAAAAAAAGAATCACCTAGGGCCAGAAAGCTCCATTGCTTCTACCACAAGAGAAGATTCTTCTATAAAATCTGAATAACGTTGAGGAGGGTTTTCACAAGATCTAAACCTGGGCGTCTCAAACTTCTGTGAGGCCTCCCATTTCTCAGCTAATCCATCCCCTTCCAACATTTTTAGTACTTCGGACATTTTTGGGCGGCAAGAAGGATTAAATTGAGTACATAGGAGGGCGACCTGAACAATTTCTTCCAACTCAATCCTGTCAAAATGTCCCTTTAGATCCTTGTCCACCATCTGACTTAGTTTTCCTTCCAGATGGAGCTTCTTAACCTGCAAAAAGTTGGCCCGCAATGTAACCCAAGTATCTAGAGAATACTAAACCATCTTGCTACAAGTATTTCCCTTAGCATCTGTGCGGTGACGGAGAAAGCACTGATACAATGCAGATCTTCTAAATAGTTACATTAAAGTTTCAAGGAGCACAAAAATTACTACAAGGAAATAAGAAGAGAACGTAAACCAGTCATACATATGCTGAAATAGCCAGCTAGATTATATTAAAGAAATTATATGCACTGCTCTGGCATGATTCATTTTCATAGACCACTGAGATCTTTGCACATTTCTAGTTCTTTCCTATTTTCGCAGCATTACTTCCAAAATCACCAAAACCCCACTTCCAGTAAAGAGAGAGAGAGAGAGAGAGAGAGTACCCAATCAAGCATGACGCCTTTCTGGTTCGCTACTCGCCCAAAATCTAGTGCCTTCTGACCTGTGATTAGCTCTAGAAGCAAAATCCCAAAGCCAAAGACATCAGTCTTCTCTGATGACTGACCAGTTGACAAGTATTCTGGAGCAATGTGGCCAACGGTGCCACGCACAGCTGTGGTCACATGTGAATCTCTGTGATCCAAAAGCTTTGCCAACCCAAAATCTCCAACAACTGCCTCAAAGTCCTCATCCAGCAAAATATTGGCAGCTTTGACATCACGGTGGATAATTTTTGGGTCACATTGCTCATGCAAATATACTAGCCCCCTTGCTGTACCTAAAGCTACTCTCTTCCGCCTTGTCCAGTCCAAAGCTGGCCTGCCATGAATATGATCTGAAAGAAAACCCAGAATGATATCATTAGTTTGGGGCTGATGCAAATCCTGGCCACTTTCTTGGCAAAAGGAGGTTGAATAGCTCATGGATTAATTCCCACTTATGAAGTGAAGAATAGCAGCAAACCAACACGAGCCTGATTAGCAATTAGATTAATGCGTTGAAGAAAGTGTTTCATTGAAGTGAGACATCCAATAAAGCTTCTTAAGAAGTTTTTTTTTTTTTTTTGGGGGGGGGGGGGGGGGTTGTGAAGCTTCCACATCATACATTTGCAGGTGGAAATATTTGGATACATGGATAGAAGATTTGCACAATCTCAAGTTTTAACTATTTGGTCGATTGTGTTCTATCTCATATGATTTCACCGGTATGGTGATGATATCTTGATCAACAAGGACAGTGAAAGATGTTGGGAGCTAGAAAGGTTGAAATGCTAATGGCAGGCTAAGCAACACCCATGTTGGGAAAGAAGCTAAAGTTGGTATGAAGTTGGATGAAAGCAATGAAAGTGCTCATCATGGCATTTTAAGATATGTGGCACAGATTTGATGGCCGGAGTGCTGCATCCCCACAGCACTAGTGCAGTAGGAAGCAGTAAAGTTCTTGTAGGTGCTAGTGTATGTAGCAGTAACGTAAGAGCTAGCAATAGAGGTGGACAGCAGCTTTGGTTCCGTGAATAAGACGTAGCCCCTGACTCGAACAATTCTTAGGAAAGCAACAAATACAAGCAGGGCTTCGAAGAATAACCAACTACTAGTTCTCTATTGGCAAACCTTTTAGCCGAGAGGCTACACTTCCATTAGGCATATAGGGGTAAACAAGGAGCCGCTCATTTTCAGTTGTGCAGAAACCACAAAGCCTGAGAAGATTTCGATGGACAGCCAAACTTATCATCTCAACTTCTGTTTGAAATTGAATTTCACCAGCAGCTGCATTATAGTCCTTCAGCCTTTTAACTGCCACCAGAGTTCCGTCATTCAAGGATCCTTTGTATACAATCCCAAAACCTCCTCTCCCCAGAATATTCTTTGAGCTGAAGTGGTCAGTTGCAGCCCGAAGCTCCTTAAAGGTATACCTTTTCAAATGGCCCAGGCATACCTCTTGCTCATATTGATCTGCCACACAACAAATTATAACTGAGAATGCAAGACTAATCGTAAAGCCGGAAAATGGACAACTCTTGCATGCAGCAAACAAGATTCATAAAATGTGGTACTGAACACAACAATGACAATGTACAAAAAAAACATTGATAGATGCACAGAGTAGGAAACAAGTACAGAAACTTGTAAACTATATGACAGCTTCAACTATCTTTTTGTCTGAAGGGGTGCAAAGGGTCTTGAAGTTGTTTTTGGACAATCATCTCTTCTTTACTACACACTTGAATAATGTCTTATATTGCTTATAGCAACAGTATACTTCTAACTCCTGAGTACTGAAACCATTCTCATTTTTTGTCTTCACAATAGGCTAATTTCAACTAGTCTAAATGAAATCATTTAGAAAACAGCCATTCCAACAGCTCAAAATAATTCCACCAGCGGAACAATTCTAGAAATTTGACACAAAGGTCTCTTCATATTGAACATAGTGCATTTATTCGTTTGTAACTGTCAGAATCACAACTTTAAAAGCAATCCCACTAAACAGTATGCATTTCCATCGAAGCATGGAAGTCTTTTTTGTGCAACCTCAAACATAAAAATTCCAGATCATAATCCCAATTTAAAAAGAGCAAAGTAAAGATAACAAAACGAATTTGTGGCAGTCTACTCAGTGTAGGTTCTCCTAGATCTCAGAGTTTTCCAAAAGGGATCTCCAGGAGACCTATGGTGTGTTCCGGCGAAGCGCCGGGTTGTTGGTAAGGAGCGTGAACGCTTACAGTTGATGCGTACCAGGTCCAGTGCAATATGCATAACTTAGTACATAGATACAAGCAAACAAGGCCTATAAGGCTGTCCACATTATCAAAACCAAAATACTAAGAAAGCGAAAACCAATTATGGAAAACTACTAACCATTGACATCAAAGAAAATCTGCTGGTTGCGTCTGTATCGCCACCAGACAACTAATCCGACAAGAAGAATGAAGACAAAAACTGCGCTAAAACTAGCAACAAAAGCAATCGCCATATGGTGCCTTTTCCTTCCAGAGTCTCCTCGACCTAAGAAACCAAAACACCCTCCAAAACATGTCATTTAACATGTAATGGAGTCACAAGTTGATGAAGAAAAAGGGTACATAACACAGTCATAATCACCTCTTAGAGCATCTGGTGGGAAGGACAATGGCTCCGGAAAGACAGCAGAACAGTTGTTGTCAGCCTTTGCCCCGCAAATTAAAGGGTTACCAATTATTCTGAAAGATAAATAGCATGAGGATATCCCCTATCAACAATTACCAACTTCTTGAGGGGAATTAAGCATCAATAGAAGGATGGAATGGATTGCTCACTTGAAAGTTCTTGCTGATAATTTTGGCAAGGAGCCACTAAGATTGTTAAAGGAAAGATCCCTACATGTTCAAATAATAAAGATCTATAAATAAGTTGGCAAAATAAATAATAAATTTGCTTTCTTTATTGCCTTTTGTTATCAAGCGCGTGAATGTCACACTCAATTATTGACTGCAGAGTGCAGAGGACAAGCACATACACAAGAGTGAGACTTTCGATATTGGACAAAGACTCCGGACAGGGTCCAGTAAGGCTGTTGTTCTTTAACATCCTGACTTGCTCAAAACAACAAAAGTCAAAGCTATTAGGATTCTGAAAGCAAGTGCTTAACATGTGGCAAATTGCAGAACATTCACTTCAAGTATTTTCCACTATACAAAAACATGTTACTGAAACGTACAAATAATTCAGGTTCTTGAGGCCCCCCAAGGAACTAGGTATTTCACCACTGAATGCATTGTTGGAAAGATCAAGTGTCTGAAGCTTCTCCAACTTTCCAATGGTTGCAGGAATTGGACCCGAAATGGCATTGTTCTGCAGCAAACTACACATACGTAGAGTCCAGATTGAGATCACTTAAATGTTATAGCACTCACAAAACAAAACTCTAAAGCTGGAGGAGTCTTGGTGTGAATAAGCGAGACATGATGGAGCAAAACTAATACCAAAAACAACTTAAAATACAATGAAATTTACTCAACAACAAAGCACAAACGAAATCCAAATCTAAAATCACTGAAAACAGATGTAAGAACTTACACAGATTGCAAGTTACTGAGGTTTCCAATCTTTGGTGATAAGGTACCGGACAAGCTCTGGCTCGGCAATCCCCTGATTAGCAAAAAGATTCCTTTACTAAGATCGAATTCCAATAGAAAATATCAGAAGATGTACACTACTTCAAAAGGGAGTAAACGACTTACAAAGCAGAAACGTAGCCGTCACTAGTACAAGTAACCATCCTCCAGCTACACGGATCAACGGAATTAATATCCCAATTCTCCAGAACATTGTGTGGATCAAAAAGATCATTTTTTATGGCCACCAAAGCTACCACTGCTCAAATTTCACGGGAATCCGGTTATCCAGCGAATGCCAAAAAGGCCAAAAGTAAGCAAGACTCGACACAAAAAAAAAGTGTTGTGAAGCCTCAGCAATATTGCGCCAAGTCAACGGGTAATTCAGCTACATTAGCCAACCATGACAGTAGTAACTAAAAGAAACGAGAAACAAAAATTTCCTCAACCCAGTAATCTAAAAATGAAGAATATGCATAACATGAAGGGTTAAACTTTTTGCTCATCCCTTTTTAGCCAGAATACTCTCAACACAAATTACAATAACTTTTATTTTATTTTTTTTGAAAATCCTCACCTCTCTTATTTTCCTTTTTGAAGATCCTGAAACAAGAGAAAGAGAAAGGAAAGAGGTTCACCGGAAGATAATCAGAAAGAATTTGTAAAGAACTAACCTTCATAGTTAATACCAGTTGGAGAAAGAGAAGCAGAAGAAGCTTCCATCAATGCCAAAACCAGCACACCCACTTTCCAGAGTACGAGACGACTTTTTTCCATATTCTAATCTCAGTTTCAGCAAAAACTTTTACCCTCTTTGCCCAACTAGCACCCACTGATCAAAACCACCATAACCAACAAGCACACACGCCATTCCAAATGAACTTACTTCTGAACATTTTCCTTATCCAAGCAAAAAGCCACTCTCAGAATCAGAACCCGTAAAGCAGACCCACCCTTATTGTAACAGGAAGTCAGTGGCTGTTTCTTTCAGCTTTTTTTACTCAGAAACAAAACTCGCTAAGTAGTGCATGACACTTGCGAAGATGAGAAGACCCAGATGCTAATATAACTTGGCCACAAAATGCCCAGCTCGGAAGCAAAGAATTTTGAATCAAACTTGAGTGGAATGTGCACCATATGAACTGAGGCAAACAGCCAAAAGGAAGAGAATTATCTCGATAAAACAAGCGAGTTAACATCTAAGCCAGACATTCTGAGATCCTTTAGATCTGGGACTGGTGGTTGTGATTTCTAAATGTTTTGGGGCAATCCCCACAAATTCCATGTAGTTATGCTGCTGGCTGCTACTTGCCCTGCTCCGCTCGTCCCCTGTGACTCCCATACCATTATCTTCTTCTTTTCTTACACACGCACAGATAAAGATCAATGAACCATCACTCGCGCGGATAAAACCAAAGACGTTAAGGCCAAAAGTCGACACAGATACAGATGCTGAACTATTACCGTGAATTTCTGTTTTTATTTATTGCTTTAAAAACCAATGAGGCAGTAAAACCCAGAAGATGGTTTTGATGGAGTATTTAAAAGAAAGAAACAAATTAGTTCGTGTAATTTAATATTCAGAGATTGGACTGAAGGGATGTGTGGGATTGATCAGAGAGAACAAGGGATGTCTATGGCAAAGAAATTGCAGGCAAGGTTTTGGGAGGTCACGTGCTTGGATTGTCTTGGCCTCTGTTGGCTTTTCGGCTTGAGTTCTGCTTTTTTGAAAGTTTAATAATCACATTCTCTGTTAAGCTTTTGCAGGCTATGGCCCGCGCGCTAAAATGCGCCGGATAGTTAAATGCTTTTCTACCAGGAGCCGAATGACCAGAGCCAGCTACCAAAATTTCAGGATATTTATATTGAAAATTATTTTATTGGTGTTGGTGTAAAATTGAGAGATAAATGATTTGATGTATTTGTTAATAAAAAAATATTGAAATTAGATGAAAAATATAGAAAGAGTAAATTTATATTAAATAAAAAAGTAAAAAGTTGGTGGAGATTGTGTAAAATGTATTATGTTTGACTTCTGAATATGTTCAGTGATAATTTTGTAAATATATTTGAATCCTAAAAAACCGTAGGAAACCAACCTAACCTAGAAAATAAAGGAAGACAGGTGACTTATAAATAATTTCCCCATTGAACACAAATTTTAGGCAAACAAAAAAAGAAAAGAAGAAAACGACCCGCACCGTGGAGTTGGTTTGTGTTACAACTCCGACTCATGGGGGGTGAAGAACCTCAGTCAATAACCTAATAGAGGTTATTGACTGAGATTTTATGAAAATATTATTGTGCTCAAATTCCCTCTAAATGGGTTTGAGAGACAAGGTTTTTGCTTGGAAAAAATATATGTGGTTAACATTAGGGACAACCAGAACAAAGGAGTTACATAAATAGTTGAACACGAAGGCATAGCTTTGTTGAGTTATTCTCGTATTTACCTCAGCAGTACAAAAAAATCTCTACTGCTAAATCAGATTACGTTTATGGATTACAATGGCTTGTAAAAAATGCACTATAAAATTTTAAAGCGATAAATTACTTTCTCCATTTAATCAGATAATTTACCGTACATCTATGTCTTATGCAACTGAATAGAAGAACATGTATTTTCAATATTATTTGAAAAAATAAAAATAAAAATAAAGTTGAGTAATGTAAATGGCTTGATACTTCATATTAAAATTTAATATCCTCTACAATTTCTTACATGTGAATGATGATACAATTGGGAGGGAGAACATAATAAATATTAAAATTATTTACAATCTTTTTGTTGTAAAGCAAAAATCATTAATTATCTACCTAATTTAAACTATGAGCTTGAATTATTGTAGGCGGAACTATCGGTTAGTTGATTTGGGGCTGCGTAAAGTACACCTGAATTAAACGGATCGAAATAATGAAACTTCCAGTTCCAGACATCCCCTTTGTTAAATAAATAGTTAAACAAAAAAAGAAAAAAAAAAAGGAAAAGATTCTTGCGTGATGATTAATCTACAGCGGGGAGAGTGCTACCTTTGGGAGGTACAACTACAAAGCATGTCTATGCAAACATGTGATGTGAGTAGGCTGTAGCAATCTCTTCCCCCGACCAAAAAGAGGAAAAGGAGGGAGAATTTATAATTATTTAATCGCAGTACAGAAAAATAAAAAATAAAGAAAAAGTAATATACAAGCTGCGTTCGAGATTATTCTTTGTTGGTTACCGTGAGAGTATCTCCAAAATGTGCCCACCGGAACACATGCCGCATGCCTTGGGCCACATGGATCATACAGTGATTTCATTGTTCTTATATGCCCTTTCTTTTTGTTTTTATTTACTATACTACCTTCCCCTTCCTTCCATCTTTGTCCAAAAAAATGTCACGACAATAGCCAGTTTCCCTCCTCCTATTATACATAGTAATCGGACCAAACAATAGCAAAGATGTTCTTAACTTTTAAAGTTTCGCTGCTTGTTAATTTATTTTTTGTTACTTTTTCCCTTCAAATAATCGTGATATTTTAAATTGGCCCAAACTATGGAAACATCAGAATATAAATTATAACTAAATATTGAAGTTATATGTTCTGCGTATCATTCTAGATTTGATAGTATGATTATATAGATGTCTAATAAAACGACATTAATGTGTTGTTTGTTTGTGAAAATTTTAAGGTTTGTGTAAATATTTAGGAATTGAGATTGGTGAAAAAATAAAGATATTTTGTGAGAATTAATAAAAAAGAAAAGAGAAATAAAATTTAAGTGAATATTATAATAATAAAAAAATATTAATTTATAATTTATTATAATATGCACGAAAGGTTGAAAAACAAAGGCGACTTAAATATCACCATAAATAATATATTTCCTCAATCTTTGAAAGTCGACGAGCTGGTGGTTATGGTTGAGAACTTCCTAAAGTGATGTAACAGTATTGTACAGAATTTCGCTCCTTATTATTATTATTATTATTATATTCTCGTGAAGGTGCTGACATGCAAATAGGATTTTGTCATAGTGTTATTGTGTTAAACTTTTTTAAAAATATTAAAAAATACATTTTTCATTCAAAACTTTAATAGCTTATAAAAAAAATAGAAATATTATCAGATTTTCTAATCGCCAATAAGGTAATTAAAAATGAATAGATTCGACAACTATTTGCCAACGAAGAGCCTTATCCAATCGATAAATATTAATTTCATATTTGCACGATGCTTTGATATGATCCAAGTTTAAAACCTTACGCCCAGGGTATGTTTGTCGCTTTGGGAGAACCGAATATATTCCTCAGTAATAATTATTAAATAACTGTTTTTCGGTCATTCTTTTTTTTTTTAATCTTTTTTTGGGTTATTCAGTCATTGGACAATGCTACAACCATTATTGCAATTCTTTTTTTTTTTCTCTTGAATAAAAAAATAATTTTTTATGTATTTTTTTAAATTTTGGCTCTCAAAATATATTTTTATGTAACTGATTCCCTAATATCCAATCTTGTGTTCATCCTTGTGTCAATCACGAGTGTTGCCCTTGGGTGTGGGGTAGGAATTGTTACTTGTTAGTACCCAACAAGTTTGATTTTTGGCCACCAGAATATCTTCTACCCACGTTTGCTTTCATCATCAAACACAACATAAAGTAATCATCAAATGAAAATGCAGGTGGTCCATGAGGGGCCCAAACAAACACCAAACTTTTACTAGGAGACTACAAAGATCGACGCTTATGAAAATTATAGTACCCTTTGTCATGTTGTCACTGTCGAGTGGGAAAATCAAGTCCAACAGAGTTGTTGCCCTGCATGATTCAGTGAACCTTTTGACAACTTTTTCTTGCCAAAAGGGAAAGAAAAGAGGGAAAAGCAAAGTTTGAATAATTTGAAAGGAACAGCCCCCAGAAAGAACACTAGGAAGTGGAAAAACTTTTGTAGGTTGGACAGTAGGTTGTGTAGGCCGAACATACACGTTAGCCCAACAAAACAGTGTCCTTTGTCACGGTGGGGGGATGGTATAAGCAGAAACAAGCTTTTTGCCTCGAGTTTTTTTGTGAGCTCCCTCTAATTTTTGTTAATTACGGGCACGTATCAATCTTAATCATTATAAGAAGAAAAAATTATAATCATACAGTTGTGTAAGGGAAATTTTGGTCAGTACTTGTGGTGTGCTGTTGAGAGAACCAACAAAAAAAAAAAAAAAATCCGAGGACTGAAAAATAAAAGGATAAAAACGAAGACGATTCAAATGGGGCCCATGACTAAGCAACTTGAGCTATTGATTGGGCTGGTGGGTCCGTTTTTACAGACATGGATCTGTGTACTAAACCAACTGCCCGCACCAACTCGGATTATCTCCCTTTGTTTTTCTTTGTAGGTTTGGTATCGGCAGGTGTGGTTACATTACAAACTTGCGCTCAATTGGCCAAAAATGCCGGTTGAGAGAAAGTAAGAAACAAACAGAAAGGGAAGTAAAAAACAAAATCGTGAAGTGAAATCCATCGTTGTTTTATGTATTTCTTCATTCCACTAACTAATCCAAGAATGTCATGCTGCATCACTGAGCATGATGGGTATTCCTTTAGCCCATTTGTTGGAATTTATCCCCTTTTTATATAAAATAATTTAAATAATAAATATACTCATTACTATAAATCACAACATTTGAGATAACGGATAAATTCACATGGTGTTAAAAAATATAATTCAAATAAATAAATCTACATCTTCCTATCATCCTACGCAAAACGAAAGCACCACCTTTGTTTTGTATTTTGTTTTGTTTTGCTGTTTTTTCATTGGGAAGAACATGGCCCATATTAAGCCCATAAAGACCCGACTTTTGAAAAGGTTTTGGACCAAAAGGCTGAGCAAATGAACAAATGTCGATGGGGCCGCGACGAGTGTTGCCACTTGCCATCCACGTATTCACTTTTTGTTCTTTATTTTCCAACAACGCAAATATGAAAATAGTGAAGATACTCGAAGAGACAATGGCCCAACAAGGCCAATCGCTTAATAGGTTTGAAATTCTCAATGAGTAAGATGTTGATGATGTCGAGGGGCTGGTCGAGCACAAATCTAATCACGATAAGAGTCTTGATGAGAAGCTTAAGGAAATGCAAGCAACAAGGGAAAAAGTTTATACAAATCTAACTACAAGAAGGTATATTTAGAATATGCCCATTATGGTATGTGTCTTGATTATGCCAACAATTATTGTATCATTTTGCTTGCTTTAATGATTTAGTACTTAAGAGTTTCTAAGTAAACTCTCTACTTGTTCTGAACTTATTGTATACCTTGAATTTTGGGATTAACGAAACTACTTATTATTTACCCCCAAAAAAAAGTAAATATGAAAATAGTTGATGTTATAAGAAAAGGCCAACAAAAAAAGAAGAAGCAAAAACTGATGTTTTTTTTGTTGAATACAAAAAAAAAGCGGGTTGACGATGGAATCATAGTTTCGCCCCACTTAAACCCGATATACTTCATTGCGTTATGGCCTACTTAAACCCGAGATACATCATTGCGTTTAACCCTTGCGACAGTTGTAGGAACACACAAAATGTCACGAGTAGCAAAATCCCTCTCTATCAGGAAAACTCAAAATATCTACCAAAACAGGAGTGTGATTCAAACCTTTGAACAGTGAAGTAACAGCTATATGATCGGGTGCTTGTAGACTCTCTAAACCTCTCTCTGATCTATCTCTCTAAAACTCTCTCTGCTTCACCTAATAACAAAGCGACTCCACGGCGGCCCTTTGGGTCCTTATCGTGTTTTCTAGGCTGTAATTTTATTTGTGTTTTTAATATATGACATTAGTTGTTTTTTTTTTTTTTAAAGAGCTATATGCGATCCCTGCCCCTTGTGGTAAAAACGAACAAAAACTGATAAGACTTTTTCTTTTTCTTAGGCAACAACAACTGATCACTTGCCCCACATCTTATTCGGAGTTCCTATTTGGACTGGAAGAGATTTAGAGTCCACTGGGCTTAGGTAAAGCCTTTGTGGCTATGCATTGCTTCCCTACGTATCAAACGGCCTCTTCTCGGTCCATATTGCTTTTGCTGTAATCTCTTCTGGGCAAAAAATTTTAAAGAAAAAAATAAAAGTTCTTACTGAAATTTTCTTCCCGTTCCTCCTAGCAATATTTTATTTATTTTTTCCTTCCTTATTTTTTTGATAAAAAAGTAAATATATATTTTGCCATATGACGAATATATTGTAAGGAATTATGGACTTTATATTAGGTGATGATCTCATCAAATATGTGACTTTATATAAGCGGTCCAGTTCGGTCTAAAGCGGTCTAGTCTGGACCAGTTTATTTTTTTTTCTTAAGTTTTTTTTTTGTAAATCAGAAGAAATTGAGGACTTAATTTAAAGGGGAAGGCCAAAAGAGACTCAAGGGACTAGAGAGGGCGTCAAAATGCATAATTTTGACTTGAGAGTTTTTATTTTTTAAGTTTAAAATTTGTATTAAAAAAATTAAAACATTTATTTAAATTAATAATGCGGTCCGGTCCAGTCCAGACTGGATCTCAAATGGCCTGGACCGGTCCAGACCGAATAAATCCGAATTTTTAAATGCGGTCTAGACCAAACCGAATTTGGACTACTAGGACAACAAATGCGGTCTGATTCTATTCAGCCCTAATGTTACGTATTGAATTCCCCCTAATGTTACCTATTGAATTCCCTTTGATTTTTGAATAAAAACGGTGGGTACTAAGTAGAGCCATACTCATCTTGCCTTGGACCAAAAGCCAATTATTCTACACAATCTCTCATGAAAGATAAAAATAAAAATCCCTATAAACAACAAGTCAACAACTGTAAGGCTATACAAAGCAAAACGACGAAGTGAGGGGAATGGCCACTCAGGCACTCACCGCACATCTTGCGCTTGAAAACTCTCCTTCCTCACAGGACCGGACCGGTATACCTTGCAAGTCCTAGGGTATTGCAGGGTATGCAATTAGGAGAGAGAGGGACACATGAGTGTGGGTCCCACGGTGGGACCCACACTGCCCGAAAATACTGTTTGGGCAGGGGCAGTGTGGGTCCCACAGTGGGACCCACACTTTGTGTCCCTCTCTCTCCTAATTGCTCCCCCTGCAATACCCTAGGAATTGCAGGGGAGCCGGATCCCACAGGACCTACAACTGGGCGACGGGAGGAGACTTCCCGTCTGCCCACCTTAAGAAAAATAGAAAATAAAAACCAAATCGGAGTCAACGCCGATAATAAGAATCCCTCCTCCTTTTCGTCAATGGACAGCTGCTACGTCTTATAAGAATCCCTCCGCGTTCCTAATTGTGAATCTCCGATCCCCAGACCTCAATGCCTCCTGAGACTCCGAGTCCCACATCCACACACGTGAACGCCAAACTTTGCATCCGATTCACATCATTCAGCACCACATTCTTTACACTCCCCCACTTGTAAGCACTGTTCACTACCTCGCACAAAACCAACTCCGCTGGGTCCGCCTGATTGTACAAATACGCAAAACCACCGGCCGAAGCCGTAACAATCAAAGGTAGACGAGGCCTCCCGCCCTTCAGCTTTCCCACCAGCTCCTTTGGCATCTCGCCCATCTCTCTCAACTCTGACATTTCACCATCTACTTGCCACAGTTTTATGCCTTTGACATTCTTGGCCTCTCCGATAAGGCCAACCACAACCATGCGGTCATTCAAGAATCTGATTACGGAGGAGACGTTGTTACATGGTCGCATATCAAACGGCCCGTGCCAGATCTTCGTGCTAGGATCGAACGAGAACGTCACACCAGAACTCTTCTCTGTCACGTACATTCTGTCCTCGTATGCTGCTATCGAGAGCCACGCAGAAGCAGCGGAATCCTTGAGGATGGCGGGCAATGACTCGCATGTCTCCCACGTGCCGGTCCTCAAGTCGTAGGTTTCCATCGGGAGCGAATCGTCTCCGAAGTCGCAAGTGCCTCCGGCGACCACGACGAGGTGGCCCACCCGCGCTACAATCGGGTCTGACCGCCACGCGATCGGTGCCTCCACGCGGTGCCAGGTCAAGTGGAGTGGGTTGAAGGAGAAGGCGAACTTGAAGGGCGACTGCATGTAGAGTAGGGTCGAGTGGGACGATCTGAGGGTGGAGACGTACTTGATCGGGTGCTGCTATGAGTTTGGTTAGAGTTGTGAGGGAACAGTTGCAGGAGTTGAGGGAGATATGATGGGATGAATTTTGGAACAAGTCAAAACATTTTGTATGAATAATTCTATCAATGTGCCCAAAATGGAAGATATTATATCAACTCGCGGTTGTTCGAGGCGTGAAGGCAAACAATTACTTGCATTTTTTTCGTGTGGAAGCGTTTTGTCAAGTTATTAATTTAATTGCTCAAGAGATGAATGATCGTTTCACAAAAGCAAGTACATAGTTACTAGTTATTTTGTCTTGCTGAGTTTTATCCAGAAGATTTTTAACCAACTGAGAAGTTGTTTCTTAGTGATCAGCTTGACACTTACATTAGAGATGTTAGATTGCATAATGTTTTTTCTGGGCTTCAAGATATTAGAGGTCTTGCTGTGAAGATGGTTGAGACCAGAACTAATATTTTGTATCCACTAGTATATCAACTTATTGAGTTGACATTAGTTTTACCAGTTGCGACTGCAGCTGTTGAGAGAATGTTCTTTGCGATGAAGATTATCAAGATTGATTTGCGCAATAAGATGAGAGATGACCCGGATGAATGATTGCATGATAGTGTAAATCGAGTGAAATTTTTTGAAACTATGAGAACGAAATCGTTTTGCAACATTTTCAGAAGATAAGAAATGCAAGATCCAATTGCCCCCTCTAAGTTTACATAATATGATATGTGTATTTCAATATTGTAATATTTTTAGCCTTTAATTTTTTATATTGTAATTTTTAGACAGTTTTTAGCATTATGTATGAAAAAAATTCAGTCATTTCGCTTTAAAAATTCGCCATAGTTGACTTCTAATTCTGATTCCACCACTGCACGTGGCAACACATAAAGGAGGGCGTATGTATAAAAGGGACAAAGCGTGTATTACTCCATTGGTATACGTCGTTTCATTAGTTTTTTTGTTTTTTTTTTTTCTAAGCACGTCGTTTCATTAGTTGATTTTACTGTGTTTCCCATTTTCAAATCTTAATTATTTTATTTTATACCAAATAGACAAAGCAACAGATTTTACCCAGATTTTTATATGCCTCTTCCGCTATAGAGCAGGCAATGACTAAAAAAGTCTTGTTTTCTTTCAGAATGATCGAAAAGATATTATTCTTTGCGGGAGCAAATGAAGGTTTTTTTGGATTAAAATCTCTAAATTGGCTGCGACATGCGGAGGTGGCCAATCAAGGGAGAACCGAAGTCTTTTTCTGAGTAACTTGTCAACAGCTCTGACCAAAACTCACAAAAAGAATTGAAGAAGTGCGCGGCCGGCCTGTCACGACTCACCGCTACGCAAGAAGGCGTTGATTTGTTCGCCGGTACTAGTGAGCATTTACGAGGAGGTAGCGAGTCCACTACGGTAAAAGAAACGATCAATTTTACGCCACCTTCCACGACTTTCAAGGCCGCGAACTAAAGTTCCTTCCACAGAATATACATCTTTTAAACATGAAAGATTAAAATTGCAAGAACTCAGATTCTCATAATCTTTATTTTTTTCTTCTCAAATGAAGTTCAAAATCTATAAGTTTACCTCAACTCTAATGTGTTTTGAGCGCAACTTCCCCACGTTTAGAATTCATTTGAACCCGATCGACAGTGATGCCCATGATAATCTCTAGGACTTTCCGCAATATGCATGACTTGATCATGATGGATCACGTGAAAAGATTCGTCAGAAGGAAAACAACATTTGACAACGAATTTTATATTTCTCTGTACCATAAAAGAAATACTAATAAGATGATCACATTTAGAACGTATTAGTTTTGTAATAATTAAAAAAACCAATAATTCGAGTACGAAAGCAACATATATCTAGCTATATATGTAGTATATATTATATAAGAGCATATATAATCGATAACAAAATCTGTTTATTTATTTTCCTCTTAGTAGTGGGGCCGTGTGCCTGATCAAAATCCAAATAATTTTTAAACCCACATTAATCTCGGGTTCACTATTCATGCAAATCCGATTGAATAAGATGCATATAACAATCTCTACTTTTTTAACCGATAATTTGGACCCAGAAATAAGATGAAGTTTTATATCTAAGGTTAAATAATTTTTCTTTCGAGTCATCTCATTTGGTAACTGAATATGCATTAATCTATGTTGTTGCTCATTATTTGAAATTTTTTTAATTAGGATAAATTTTTAAATTTAACATCCCCAAAATTATAATATTATATTTTGTCC
This sequence comes from Myrica gale, assembly GCA_963930655.1. NCBI lineage: Eukaryota > Viridiplantae > Streptophyta > Magnoliopsida > Fagales > Myricaceae > Myrica > Myrica gale. The sequence goes on along the minus strand of OZ005606.1, from coordinate 4,177,986 downwards.
TTTCCAAATGCCAGTTCTTGGCTTTGTCCCTTTATATAGTAGTTAATTTGTTTTTATAAGGGTTCCAAACCGTCGGCCATGCGCGCCTTTAGTGTATATTCTTTCCTTGGTTAACTAGTTCGGCAAACTTATTAGGGGTATTCACCGGTATCTTTAACTACTCCCCACTTAGTAGCGGGGCAATATCGGTTACGATTTTCACTAAAAGGCGATAAAATTGGTGGTGATGGTGAACCGCTTCAACGCCACGACCGTTTTTTTTTTAATTCCAGACAAAACAACGTCGTTTTGTTTAGTGTAAAACTCTTAGGGTTCCCCCGCCCCTTGCGACAGATCCTCGTTTCATTTGCAAATCTCAATTTCACTCAGCCCCCTGGCCCCTCCCTCGACGGCTCGCCGCTCGACCCTCCTTTCGCATCTGCCCAGTGCTCATCCCCCTCGATGATTCGACCCTCTCTCTCACGGTGAACGTCGTCTGCTACCGTGGTCCGTCGAACTCTCCCTCACGGTAAGTCTCTCTCTCTCTCTCTTTTGAATCTCATTTGTCTCTCCGCCTCCTGCAGCTGCCGCCGGCTGCCGTGCAACAGGACAACTCAGGTTGCTCAGCTGCTCTCTCTCTCTCTCTTGACTCTATCTCTCCCTCACGATAAGTACTAGGTCCCTCTCTGCCTTTTTTTGTCAGACCGATTGGCTCTAATTCTTAAATGCTTAATCAACTGTTAATTGTGAAGTTAATCAATTATGGACTGTTAATCGTTATAGCTTAAAATTTAATACCTATTTATAAATCGATTGGCATTTGGCAGTGACTTATAGCTTAATTGTGAAGTTAAATATCAGCCTATTTTTTAGGTGCTCAGTGATTGTGATTGTGTTTAATTTGACAGTGACATTGTCTCAATTTGTGGCTTGAATTAAATAACAAATTGTAAATTGATGGACTAGAGTGATATGTCTTTCTATTTCATTCTCTATACAATTTCGTTAGAAATTACTTTAGGGTTTGATATTTGGATAATTGTTATTTGTGAAACTGTTGGAGGATTAAGCGGCCGGGCCACGCACGGCCATTAAAAGTTTGTCAAAAAAACCCATTAAATTAGGCAAACTTACCATGACGGCTATCTGTAGGCCCGCAATGCACCTTACAGATATTAGACTTGAAAAACCGTTAAACAGTTGGGACCTTAGAGGGAAAAATGTTTTGGCCCTGAACGCTCATCATGCCTAAGATATGCGTTTATTTGCTTTAGAGGACAGACACGAACTGCATGTATTCGATCGTTAAGGAGGATTGAAGCATCTGGTGAGCTTTGTTTTTGTAATTACTTCCATATAAATATATACAAGCATGAAGCCGGCGAATTTGTGGTTAGTATCTTTTCGTTTTATGCTTTATTAATTAATGTCTCTACCCTGTGAGACTAATTTGCCTATCCAAAGCTCTAGTGCTTATTTCGTTATTTATCTGGAGTTCTGAAGCTTGTCCAGACAAAAAGAAAGACCTAAATAGCCATCGTTCTTAAATATTCGACCGTTTTGATTGACCTGGTTGGCCTTTCCTATCTTTGACTGGTAAAGGCGCCCACCAGTCAATACGTTACTAAAAAGTCCAATTTTGCATCCTAAATTCCTAATCAATAGCACTTATGATTTTAACACATTTTCTGTCTGTCAGTACAAGATCTTTCTGCTTGACAAATGGGTCCATTTCTTTAATCTTCTGTTTTCGCTGAGACAAAAGTGGCTTGAAAAAAGAAATTTAGAAAAATGACACCGATAGTGGTGTAAAGAAAAGGCTTAATTACTCTTACATAATGTGATATTCTTTTTTAAGAAATTAATCACTGCTATAATTTTGAATAGGTCTCGGTCTCTGTTGTCCATTTTTTAGACAAATAGATCATGTCCACTAAAGATTAGCCCACTAACTATATGATGGAATTCCGGATAAGCTATTCGAATAAAAAAATAGATATCTTGATTCCAAATGGTGTTTTGATATCAGCTAATTTTTTATAGATAAAAAGACTCATATACCAAAAAAATTGACCACATAAATCTGCTCCTTCAAAATTATACTATAAGAACTTATTTGTTAAAAGTCAATCTCACATAGACGATAGTGGTAATTAATAATTTAAAGAATAAGTGAGATCAGAACGAGAGGACAATGTCTGAAATTTTAAAGGTTTCTTTTTAATGAGAAAATTATAAGGAAGAACAAGACGATATATATATATATCATGATGGGGAAAATCAAACAATTGGACTTTTTTTGTGTGTAAAAATATATTTGGTTTTCTACCATTTATTTTGCAATTTTTATAATCAAATGCAAAGAGTTTCAAACTAGTTAGGTGTATGTAATTAATTAGTAAAAGTTTTTATACACAAGTCAAGCCTCGTATTTAAAATGTCTTCCTATATTAATATATATACCTTAGGATTTTGAACTCACTTCCGAATAGCTAAAGTCTAAAAGCATGGATCTGAATCAATGGTATCTAAACGCACAATTAAACATAAATTAAGAAATCTTTATTCAGACGAATTTGAGTTGTTTGTTAATGAACTATTTACGACGGAAGTAGACCCACACGAATTAGGTAGGTCATGATGAGTTGTCGTTGTTGTCTCCTTTGTCTCTCTTTTTCTTCCGTATTATGATTGATCGATCTAATATCCTCCCGGCTTCCCGATAACGTTTGGTGAGCGATTTTGCCACTGAGGCTTTGAAAGGCACACCCAGCTAATTAAGTTGGTCCTACGTACCCTCGAAGACTTGGGGAGGGTGAACAGCCAACTTACCACCACCCATATGGGCATCGTTTTCCATGCTATAAATTATTCTTCGCTGCTTCAAATTAGGTAAGTAGTCCAACTACAACAGCTAAAATTAGCAGCTGATGGTCACCAACCCGTGTGAACAAACCTCAAAAGCCTCTAATTAAATTCTCAACCATGAAAATGAAATCAATTAATTAATTAACAAACCCACTGCCGGTAATTCGTGACTGTCTTGAAGCCCAATCGACGCAGATGCTGATAATTAATTAACTTCGCGTGTATTTCCAATCTGCGGATTCTATATAACAACAGGTCAGGACTCAGGACGCTTATTAATGTGGAAGAGATGCAGCTTTGACTGAGACCAATTCAATGTTCTATTAATAAGAGTACGAGTCCTTGACGGGTTAATTAATTGGTCAAAATAATAACATGGGTGGATGTTTCCTAGTTGAAGTAGAATATAATTAAAAAAAAAATCTCATCAAAAACTCCGTTCACATCTTGACACAGGTAGAAAATATGGTTGATTTTCTAGCTAAATGATATCATATTATAATTGATTGGAGTATTAGTCAAGGCCGGGATTGCACGAAATAAAATGTATTTGGTTGAAATTTAAGTTAAAACAAATCAAAATTATGACTAGTTTGTGGTTCCATCATTTTTTTTCTTTTATTTCTAAATCCGGTTAAAGATGTGGTTGTTACATACTACATATGTTACATCAATAAGTGAAATGAATTAGACGCCATCACTCTAAATTCTTGTGATATATTCCTTTGTTTTCTTTTCTTTATCTCAAGCTAGCGGGAAGGTTTTTATGTTAAAAGAAAAAAGAAAAAAAAAAAGAGACAAAGCTGGCCGATCATGTTACCACTCATCATAGGAATTAATAAATATGGAAGAATCATTTATCAAAATATTGAATAAAATGCGCGCTCATGCATGATGCTCCCGTGAGGCTAATTATAAATTGAGAAGATAATCGACAAAGTTGCCAATGAATGAAACACTTCCCCTCCTTCGTCAAATTCTTCTCTTCTAATCACAAATTTCATTTCCTCCAATACTGCTTCGATACCACTGTTAGATTTTAAAAGATATTTTTTATCAAACTATTCAATTCAATCTCTTTCATTTCTTGACAATCTCTGTCGATTTTTCTTCTGAATCTTTTACCCAGGAGCATCCATATTGCATAATCATTCTATTGAATGGTTTGAATATGCGATCCTTCAAAATCCAATACGTTTACCCTCACAAACTGCATACGCTAGCGTTCAATTATTAAACAAAAAAGATACTGCCTTTGAGCTTTCGGTGATGACAAAGATGGCGGATTGTGAGGCGACGGATGTGAGCAGCCAATCTTGAGCTGACGGAGGTGAGCGGACCTCACAAATCTTGAGACGACAAGGTAGAAGGTCTTGCTTTGGGCTTTTAAAAGGCAAGCAGATTGTGAGGTCTAGTAAGGTTTGCAGAAGGCAAATGAGAGAAGGTTAGGGAATGAAAGGGTTGAGGGGGAGATGGGTGAAAGAAATGTATTAAAAAAAAACCCAAGTGAAATTGTGAAATCACGTCAGCTGGTAATATTAGACTGTTTCTAATATGTCTGTCGGGTTAGTTTTAATGAGCCAAAGTCCCAAAATCGAAGATTGAATTTGTCACGCCCCAAAAATCAACATTTGAAATTTTTATTAAAACAACTTTGAGACATCATTTCCTTTATTCTAAATAAAAACATCATCAAAACTTCAATGCTTTAAAACATAAACTTGTACAATTTTCAAAACAATATTACTCTCGCCCGCATGCCATCTAAGTATCATCCTTGTCACGTTCTTCAAAAATCTCTGAAAGTGGGGAAAATAATAACGGAGTGAGTTTGACAACTCAGTAAGCAGAGAATAAAAAAAATATTTTTTTTTCTTTGAAAATAATACTCAATTCAGTGACCATAAATACAGAAAATAAAATAGCTTTTCAGAAAATTCCCTTGACATCAACAGTAAGCCACATTGACCCCTGTGGCAGGGTTGTGCAACGACTTAACCGGCGGTCAAACCGAATTAAGCCAACAGAAAGTGGAGTTTGCCCTACTAAGACTTAGTCACGTACGCTAAGTGTGTACTAGGGAGAAACTCACACAGAAACCAATCCGAAGAATGGACGCACAGTAATCAGTAATGAGTTGGTACCAACAGCAGCAGTAATCAGTAATCAGTAACAGAACATCGCCTCGGGGTTTGAAAACAGTATAATATATAATATCAGAACTCATATTAAAAATCAGAAATGATGTTCAGCAGAATACAGAATCTTTGAGAAATAATTCAGAACAATCATATAAACAATCTCAGTATGTCTTTTAAAATTCCACATTTGTTTTCAGAATAACATAAACTTGCAATAAAATATTTTTCACAAAATCTTTTTATGAAAACGTGTTCATAATTTTTGAAGAAAACAATATAGTAGCTCCGCTTACCAGATTTGCTTCAACAATCGAACCACCCTAGAATCCACGTATTGCAGTGACTCAAAAGAACCGAAAAATTGAGAAACTCAACAATGGCCGAAATTGACAGAGAGAGAGAGAGATCTCAAAAATGCTAGAGGATTTACGTTTGAGAGGTGTGCTTTACCTTTGAACGAGATCCCCTTTTTATAAGTGAGGAGAACTCAAGATTTGGCTTAAAAATTCATTGTAAAATCTTGAAACTCATGTCTTTTCGAAATCCCCCATAAAACATGATAAATCATATTATTTATGAAGACTCTTCAAGATATTTGCAAAGAAGTTGAATAGGCTTCGAAATCTAGGTAAAATGAAGTGTAACGGAAGAGAAAATGAAGAGAGAGAGAATTTAGGAGAGGGAAAGTCTAAAGTCGGCGAAACTGCAACTGAAACGAAGGGAACACGAAAAGTTTTAGGGTTTGAGGAAGAAGACAGTCAAAACGCACCGTTTAACTTAATAGAAATATCGACCGAACAAAAGAATAAATAAAATATAATGTTGCCTATAATAGCAAATGCGCGCATGGCTCCAGTGGTTAGCTTGTCGTTTTATCCCTCTAGGCACCGAGGTTCGAGTCCTCGCGCTGCCATGTTTTTCTCATTTAATCATGTAACGCATATATATAAAAGCGCGCCACTAGTTTAACAAAAAAAAACATGTAGCTCAGTGGTTTCCCTTTGTTTACCACTAGCCCAGGAGTTCGAATCCTAGGCATGCCCCTTTTCTTTTTAGACGTGTTTTCACAGAATTGACCCTGTCTGTTTGAATGAAAATTCGACCAAGTGTAAACCGTCCGAAATCGGTGGACTCCGATCGATTTTTTGTCGAGTCGGCCGGTCTCAACTCAAATCTAAACATGCCTACATTTGATAATTACGTTGTGTTTTTGGTTGAAACGAATGATGTTAGAGTGTCGATAGTGCAGCCTAGCCAACGCTTTGTTTAATTCTTAGGATGGAATATGTAAGATAAATTACTCAATTTTCCAAGGAAATTCACCAAAACTGATTTCACCATACATTCTCTAAATTAAGCACGGAAAATCTTGAAAAGAGGAGGAATGGGAATAAAATTGCCATGAAAACAAACACATATATAAGACAGTTTATTTTAGTATATCTATGGCTTGCTTTCAGCGTAAGCCTTTTCTGTTGTCGTTTCAAGTTAAGATCGAAAGTGTGACTACTGACTTGGTAGTTGGTTCTATTAACAAATTTATTATACTTAGCACATGAATCATAAAATTACAAAATCTCATAGGATACATTCATTAATCACCAAATTCATCTTCCCGTAGATTCATTCTCCAAGAAGATTTATTTTTCCAAAAAATGGAAGAAACAGGTACGATCTGTATTCCAAAACAGAGAAATCAATAAAAACTTTTTACCCCCAGAGCCTTCGTCAAATACAGGCAGAAGATCATATATCGGGTCCCATGATTAGTCTTGCCAGTTGACCCCCACATTTCTTTAATTTTTCTGAAGCGTGCAAATAGCTAACGACCTTAGAAAGGACTAGAAAGAATTCACAAAAAGAAGAAGACCAGTACAAGCTGCCAATACACGCCGGCCACTTGCACGACTTTTTATTTCAAATTTCAATATCTTCTGGTTCGGGTCTCGTGGTATATATGGAATCTAGGTTTGGGCCTGGCGTCTAGTTGGTGACTATGATGCTGATATTCTGGGGCAACCGGCAACCGAAGAATTTGCTGTGCCGGACCGCCCGACAGCTGTCTGTATAATTTTGGTGTTTGGATCCTCTCTCTCTTGAAAGTTTTTCGGATCCTCCCCCTCTACATCTCGGCTCTTGTCTGGGGCGGCGAGAGGAATTTTGGCATCTCCTACTCCCTCGAGTCCTTGACCTTCTTCCCTATGGACCGTTTTTGTTTTATTTATTTTTTCCTGTCGGCATCAATGCCCATCACCGATCACGCGAGAGCACTCTGACGCGGCTTCTATATTTACTGCCGTTCGATTTTTATCGCGTGCGCTTGCCAACACGCAGCCCACATCCGCATATCCAAGGGGATGAGTTTCAGTAACTATCGCAGAAACTGTCGTCTAGCTAGGTTGCCCTCCTTGGTTCGACCACGGACCAAGTACAAATAGAAGCGAAACAGTTTTTTTGGAACCAATTGTTTATTTTTTTTGGGTTCTCTTTCTTTTTATTCTTTTGTAAAACATGCACTTGATTTTTTTTCTTAATAAAAAGAGTGAAAGGGGTAACCAGTGTAGCTAACTCTCTCTTAGCTTATTATAGAAATTCTCACTAATTACATAATGTTCGAATTGAACCACATAGACTTGATTGATTTGGTGTTTCTCTCTCCATTATACTTGTTTATTGTATCAATTATAATATTTATTTTGCCTCGAAAAGAAAAGAAAAGAAAAAACTGATTTGGGGTTTGCTTCACTGCGCATCAATCTACTTCTTAATAGCTGCATGTCTACTAACAATAAAAATCAAGTTAATAGTGAGCATCTCGTGGAAGTGATACTCAATGGTCAAAAAAATTTACGCCGCTAGATCACATTGCATCCATATCTTATTGCATGTTAGAGTTCGAATTTATTTTACATATGGTTTTGTGCATTCAAGTGATTGCTAATTCTTCTTCTACAGAATCCCTTACAAAAAGATAAGAAGTTAGCAACAAGACACATTCTTTTTGAAGGAGTAAAGGCAATCCAGGCACCACTCGAAATGGACCCACGTCCATCAATTCCCCCTTCATCTCCTTGACCCATTGTTGATTGGTCGCTAGCTTTCGCATAATACTCTACCATGTCTTTCGTGAACGGTGAATCTCCGATTCCCTGACCTTAATGCCTGGTGCAAATCTCCAAGTCCTACGGTGGAACAGGTAAACACTGATCGCTGCATCCGACTGGCATCATTCGCCACCATATTCCGTACACACCCCCATTTGCACTCACCATTCTCTACCTCGCACAAAACCAACACTCCTGGGTCCAAGGGGTTGTGCAAATACACAAAATCACCCGTCGAAGTCATAGCAATCGACGTAATCCGAGGGCTATCGCCCTTCAGCTTCCCAACAAGCTCCTTAGGCATCTCACCCATCTCACTCACCTCCGACATTTCGCTCTTCACTTCCCACAATTTTACGCTTTTTACATTCTCTGAGTCTCCTATTACACCCAGTACAACCATGCGGCCGTTAACGAATCCGATCACGGAGGAGAAAACTTTTGCGCCAAGTCTCAGGTTGTATGGCCCGCTCCAGGTCTTGGTGCTAGGATCGAACGAATACATCATGCCGGAACTTTTCTCCATAACATACATTCTGTGTTCGTCTACGGTTATAGAGAGGCAAGTGGAAGCAGCAGCGTCGATGAGAATCGTGGGGAAAGACTTGCATGTGTCCCAGGTGCCGGTCCTCAGGTCGTAGATTTCCATCGGGAGCGTGTCTTCCCCAATATCGCACGTTGCACCGGCGACCACGACGCGGTGTCCCACCAGCGCGACGATCGGATCATTCCTCCAAGCTAGCGGGGCGTCGGCATGGTGCCACGTCACGTGGAGGGGATCGAAGGAGAAGGCGAACTTGAAAGGCGACTGCATGTAGAGAAGAGTCGAGTGGGCTGACCGGAGATCGGAGACATACTTGATCGGGGCCTGCTCGATCTCCACCCAGACAAAGGAGCGCGGGTCGTATGCTTGCGCGGTCGTCGCGTACGGGTGCCGGGAGCTTTGAGTGTGGATGATGAGCCACGGCTTGATTGGGTTCAGGTGTCGAAGTGAGGAGAGAACGGCACGTTTCCAGGTCTTGGACACGTGACATGGGGGTACAAGATCAACGAGATGCACGTGAGATAGGATAGTCTCCAAGACATCTCCATGAATGGGAGCTTCTTCTTCTTCAACTTCCTCTTGTTCCACCGCTCTCTCTCTCGCCATTTAGAAGAAACGTAAATTGGTGGGCTGTCGATGCTCCTTATAAAGACCCAGGATCTAGAAGTCGTCGCTTTTCTCCAATTAATTTCCGGCACGCACGTTTATATTTGCTTGCAGCATACTTGACAAGCAACTCTTTCCTAATATTTTTGTTTAGTGAAAGGAGTACTGGAAGTTAATTAATTGTTTCAGTTGTTTTTCCGTGGGATAATTTTTATCACCGTGAGATCCACTCTAGAGCGTTTCGGAAATCATACGAGGAGTGCACTTTCTGCTTGTTGATAGGATCGATGCCAAATATTAATGTAAAGGGCAGTACTGAAATGTGAGACGGCGAACTTGGAGAGAACTCAGTTTTCAGATGTAGATGGTTGCATGCAGGCCGTGGACATAGGAAACGACAAAATTTTAGATATTCGTTTTGTATTGAATAGATATCAATTAAATATTTCAATAGATATGATCTAGAAAAAAATATATATTAGACTAGTACTAAGCTCACCCATTAGTAGCAAAGATGAACAACTCCACTCGTTGTCGTTTCGGCATGAAAGTGACATAATTTCAGTTCATTTTTTAGTTTGTAAAAGGTAGTAATTATTCGAAGGAAGGACCAAACAGAAAAAGGCAAAAGACGACTGGCCCAGTATGTATGGAATCTGGGCTTGGTGATGTTTGAGATTAAGAGGGAGTCAAGGCTGGGTTCTACTGGGGCTACAGACTAATTGAGCCGAACGGAAAATCTAATACTAGCTGCATAGATCTCTCGTATTTGGGTTTCGACTTTCGACTGGGCTAGGGAGTCCAGCATTTCTTCACTGTGTCCATCTCGCTCTCAGCCTCTCACTAGCTTCGGCTAGGGTTTTGCTTTTAGTCCGCAAAGCTGAGGTTAGCGTTGCCGAATAGGATTAGGATTGTTCAAACGCAGCGGTACCGATTATAGCAATAACAGTCACTATCACTGGATGGACCACTGTGTCCATCTCGCTCTCAGCCTCTCACTAGCTTCGGCTAGGGTTTTGCTTTTACTCCGCAAAGCTGAGGTTAGCGTTGCCGAATAGGATTAGGATTGTTCAAACGCAGCGGTACCGATTATACCAATAACAGTCACTATCACTGGATGGACCGGTTTTTTAATATTGACCACCAGTACCATCATCGATAACTGCGGTAGCCTATCTTTGGCGGTAACGGTTTAGAGGAAACGAGTTCTGGCATTTATATTAGGTCATTTTTTAGCCTTTTACGCACTTTACTCAATTGTTTTTTGTTTCTTTTTTTTTGGATAAATACACATTGCACACTCTAAAATTTTCTGTCAATTTGGACCGAAATTTATTCTTCGGTCTCGAAAATTAAAATTTTACCCTCATAAAATGGTCACTGCCACAAAAAAAATATGAGATAAAATTGTCATTTCACACGTCAAAAAATCATTTTCCGTCCAAATTAATCGAAAATTTTAAGGTATGACGCAAAGTGTCTAAAATCAATAGTTGGTGGATGCAATGTGACAAAAATAAAAGATTGAGTTACAAAGTGTTAAAACATCATAGTTGGAGGGTGCAAAGTTATTTAACCCTTTTTTATTTTAGACATTGAGCTTATATCAATAAAATCTATCTATCTATCTATCTATCTATCTATATGTGTGTGTGTGTGTGTGTGATGAAGTCAAGAATCACCACAATGCTCGGAAGCCAAGTGAACCTGCAAGAATCACTGAGAGAGGTGACCTCAGGTCCGGAGACTCTGATGGCCAAGTTAGATCTCAAGAAGATGTTGAGTATTATGAGAATAGATTGAGCCTCTCCCAAAGAGGAGAATACCTGAGTTTTTATACCTGCACTGGCATCGTAATCCTGTTTGGAGACTACCTCTTAAGGTAGTAGAGTTTCATTAGGAGAGTGTCTTCCGGAGGAGTCAGGTTGTAGAGTTGTATTAGGAGAGTGTCGCCAACCATTTGAGTTGTCATGAGGAGTCTTCATGTGGCTAGACTTATATGTGAGATTGTATGCTAGACTCTATGCGAGGTCGGATAGTCGGGACTGACCAATAGGCTAATGGTCCCGAGCCTAAGTGGTCTGGTCGGGCCGAGTATTTCATGGCCCATCAGCAGTCTCCCTTTTTCAACCTAAAAAATGATGCAGGTCGGACCGAAGATCGAGCCCCCCGATTGGGTCAGTTGTCCTGTTGAGATCTAGTTCCGAGCAGGGTTCCAGTGCAGTTCGACCTGACCTGAAAGGAAAAAGAAGAAAGGGCGATCTCAAATTCGGAGACTCTGATGCCTCAGTTAGATTTCAATAAGATTTTAGTATTAGAAGAGCAATCCAGCTTGAGAAAATATAAAAGGGGACTTGCGATCGAGTTGACCACTGTTTGGGTACAAGCCGGCGTAAAATACTCGGGAGACTTGCGATCGAGTTGACCACTGCCAGGGTACGAGTCGATGTAGGGTACTCGGGAGTTGAGACTTGCGATCGAATTGACCACTGTCCGATTACGAGCCGACGCAGATTACTCGGGAGTGGAGACTTACGATCGAGTTGACCACTGTCCGGGTACGAGCCGACGCAGGGTACTCGGGAGTGAAGACTTGCGATCGAGTTGACCACTGCCCAGCTATGAGCCGGCGCAGGGTACTCGGGAGATGAGGCTTGCATACTTGAAATTTGCATAGAACGACCAGGTGACCGAATTATCAGATAAGATAAAGAAAAAAGCTTGTCATGTTTGATAAAGTAAACCAAAACTATCAGGGTATGTAAAGATATTATCAATAAGATATCATTGTCATTTTTCACTCCAAGACAAGTGAGCTATAACCTTCATTTGAGATATTCTATCTTATCTCTGCCTTTAAACTTTTCTCTTTTTTCAATTTTCTTTTTCTGTTTTGAGACATCAGGTTGACTACATTTACACCTGTGGTGTTTGATTGTAAAAATGTTGGGTTGTTGAAGTTGGTGAAAAAGCGAAGAGAAAAATAGTGTAAAAGATTTTTTTATATTTATTTGGAGTGAAAAATGATGAATCGATGATGAGAGATAACTTTGGAAAATTATTTTATTGGGTTATAAATGTTGGAGGGTGGAATTGTTGGGTGTCAAACATAGTCAATTTACCTAACACCAAGGTGATGTTTGTTTGTTAAAATGTTGAGGTGGTAAAAATGTTGAGATGTTGAAATTTGTGAAAAATTGAAGAGATAGATGATTTAAATGATTTTTTTTTATATTTATTTGGAGTAAAAATGATGATTTGATAGAGAGAAAGAGAATTTTGTAGCATTATATTATTGAGGCCAAAATGTGTTGGGCTCCCAAACATCTCCTTTGAGTTATCTTCACAAGACACGCCATTGCTGCATAGAATGAGAAATCTTTTTTTTTCTGTGTATAGAATGAGAATTCGACACACATTTTATACATATAGTTTGACTGCATCTTTGCGCTGTCTTCCTATATCTGTTTAAGCGATACTTTAAACGCGAGTTGTGGGTCTGTCTGTTCTCTTTTATTCATAAACTTAGGAAGAGAAACTCTTCATAACGCGTATACTAAAAACAGGCACAAAAAGCCAGCGGCTAGATATAGGGCCAATGGGCCATGAAACCAATTACATAACAGACCAAGATCAAGTTTCGTAACCAGAAACCGGGCCCGAAGGCACAAATAACATCACCTATGTAATTAAATTAAAGGATAAATATACTCTCCGCTCTTTAATTTCGAGAGTCTTAACATTTTACACACTTTACACATGATTATTTTTGTCACACTGTAACAACTAATTATAGATTTAAGAGACTTTGCATCCATTGTTAAAATGTTCGTCAGTTTGGACAAAAGTATATTTTTTTAGTTTATAAAATTATGATTTTACCCTTATAAAATAATGATTGTCAAAAAATTATAGAGACAAAATTATTATTTTGCACGCCAAAAAATTACTTTCAATCCAAATTACTCGAAATTTTTAAGTGAGTGTAAAAAGTGTTTGAAATCAATAGTAAATGGTTGCAATGTAACAAAAATTATAGATTAGAGTGAAAAGTTTCAAAACCTGTATAGTTAGAAGGTCCAAAGTGTATTTAACCTCTAAAATAGCTTTTTTCAATAAATTCCATTACAACACATCGAAAGGTTATGTGAATGAAAATTATGTAACTAAATTAATATTATTGGATGTATATTGATAATTACACAGCAATATTCAAGAAATTTTTTCATTCAAATGTAAGTATAATCATCTTCAATTCAAGTAATGTTCTATCCTTCCACGCAATCTCTTATTACGTATAAAAGTTAAAATAATAAGTAAATAAGAAAAAGATAAATGGCGTATCAACGACAACAAGGCCATAATCCATATAAAGTAAAGAAGACCTCAAATTGCCACACGCTAAATGGGGCCCATGTTTCTTTTAGGACCAATCAATTCACCCAGTGCCACCTTCCACGTATTACTCCACCATGTTCATCATCCTTAATCTGCGATTCCCGGACCTCTTCACTTCGTGCAAATCCCCGAGTCCTACGTTGGAACAGGTAAACACTAATCTCTGCATCCGAGTCACATCATTCACCACAGCATTCGGTACACTCCCCCACTTGCAGTCTCCGTTCGCTATTTCGCACAAAATCAGCTCCCCTGGGTCTGACGGGTTGTGCAAATATGCAAAATCGCCGGCGGAAGTCATAGCAATCGACGGTAGACTAAGGCCCTGGCCCTTCAGCTTTTCCACCAGCTCATTTGGCATCTCACTCATCTCTCTCAGCTCTGACATTTGACCCTTCACTTCCCACAATTTCACACTTTTGACGTCGTTAGATTCTCCGATTAGACCCACCACAACCAAGCGGTCGTTGACGAATCCGATCACGGAGAAGAAAACGTTTTTTCCGGGTCTCACATCGTACGGCCCGTGCCAGGTCTTGGTGCTAGGATTGAACGAATACGTGACACCGGAACTCTTGTCCGACACGTACATTCTGTGCTCATCCACTGCTATCGAGAGCCACATGGAAGCAGCGGAGTCCTTGAGGATCGCGGGAAAGGACTCGCACGTGTCCCAGGTGCCGGTCCTCAGGTCGTAGGTTTCCATGGGGAGCTGTTCCTGAACGAATTCACACGTGCCACCTGCGATAACGATTTGGTGACCCACCAGGGCCACGATCGGGTCGGTCCGCCACGCTAGCGGGGCTTCAACCTGGTTCCACGTCGTGTGGAGGGGGTCAAAGGAAAAGGCGAACTTGGAGGGAGAGTGCATATAAAGCAGCGTCGAGTGCGACGATCTGAGAGCGGAGGCCTCCTTAATCGGCGATTGCTCGATCTCCAGCCATACTTGCGAACGTGGGTCGTACGCGTGCGAGGTCGTCCTGTACGAGTGTGAAGTGGCGGTGCTCTGGGTGTGGACAATAAGCCACGGCCTAATTGGATTCAGGTGTCGTAGAGACGAGAAAACAGCACTTTTCCAGTCATTGGACACGTGACAGGCGGGTACGAGGTCGACGAGAGGCACGTGCGATAGGATAGTCTGCAAGATGTCTCCATGGATTGGTGTTGCTTTTTCTTCTTCTTCTTCTTCTTCCATCTGTTTCTCTCTTACCATTGACAAGGAACTCATTGGGCCTTTCCTTTTCACAGAAAAACTCCCGACTTCATGAAATATGTCGCATTATTGGGATTTCCCTTTTATAAACGCTGGTGGTGTGGACTAAAAATGGAACAGTGGGATTCAGTTGGATAATCGTCGCTCTGCACAAATTAAAGTTTCTTCTTTTTCTTTTTCTAAACTCCAATAAACTAATATCTAGTTGCCACGACTTATATTCGGTGGGTATTCTATATTTCCATCCAGAGTCCGGAACATTTGAGACTCTGGATGGAAATATAGAATACTAGGCTTCGTTAGATTGACCAATGATTCCTTACAATTTTTTATTCAATTAGGCGGCAGAATAATAATTAAACAATTCTTCCCTTGCTTTTTAAAGGGGAAAATATGGATATTCTTGACAGGGTCAAGAGTATTGCTAAAAAAGTCAAACCCTCTAGATGATGATCTGCGCTGTGGTTAAGATGAATGGTGTGGGTCGTCAACGTGAGATGGTGAACGAATTTAGATATAAAAAAGTTTTGGGAGACAAAAATTCCAATAAGCCATTTTCTTGTTGGGAGGTCCATAAAATCCCCATTTTCTTCCAATTTTTTGGTTTGGAAAGTGTCAAGACTGCACGATCAAAAGGACTGACATCGTCAAAATTTGAGCATCGTTGAACCTAAAATGAACAAAAACGAACATAAATAATGAGTATTTGATCTTTCTTCCCCCTCTTATCCGAGTCTAATATGCTCACCTAATATTGCGGTTATCCTTTTGACACAGGGCCAGTTCAAAGACCATAGACTGCACCTTCTGACTATCTGCCGGGCTAAGGGATAAGCAAAGAACTAACGTGAGCCCATTTTATTTTTTAAAATTTTCTTGTTAGTAATAAAAAATAGATAAAATTTTTCACGAAATATAATTATGCGTGAATTTTGATTTTTAAACATTTTTAAGGCCTTAGTACAAAGACTATTTCACAATACATAATTATATATAATATTTTTAAATTCTCCTCAGCATTACTCTAACTGGGTTCCTAGCTTGGGAGTACCATACGCGATAGGAACCTAACAGAGCAGGCGAGTAGTTGGCCCGTCTGATACTAATTTGTTGCTTTGTCTTTGAGAGAACTGATCAATCTTTCCTCTCAAACGCGGTTGGTGAATACATTAAGTTAACTTGTAGAAAAAAAAAGAATACATTAAGGTAACTCTATAATTACTTTATATTCAAAACAACATGAGTTGTACCTATCGCTTATTGTTTTTTTTCTTATTCCTTACGTTAAATTGGTCTTTCTTTCTTTTTTTGGGGTGGGTGCCGACGGAGAAAATTGGAAGATAATGCCCTGTCCGACTCCACCAAGTTGCTTTCGGGCCCACCCAGAGGCGAAATTGGTCTTATTCCTTACGTTAAATTGGTCTTTCTTCCTTGCATTATATTTTTAGCACACTCTGCGAAGGCAAACTAAAGGTTTCTATTTTGGGTAAGTAAGTGATCTTCTCAACTAATTAGGCTTCCTTTGCACGAAAGTGTTGCTTTGATAACGCGTTATAATAACAATGGATCAGACGATCAGTGATGAGGACAACAACAACAGATATACTACTAATTAAATTAATAAAAAAGGCAGGGTTTAATTGGTACGTACAAAACCATGCTACAAATTAAGTGGAAACAAAAATATGTTTTAAGCATAAAGTACCATGAGGACCATTGTGGAACTCATACAACTACTCCCATAGGTTACGGATGATGTTAAAATAGATCTGATCCGAAAATGAGCTGCTTTCGAGCCTTTTCTTTCCATATTTAATCTGCGGGAGTAGATAAGAGTGAACAGAACTTTCTTGTGGGGTGAGCCTCTGATACTTAAGTTAAAATTTGAAGGAGTGTAACTTTATAATAAAGTTTTCAAGGTGTAGCATGCGCACCATAGTGCTTTTATCAGTGTCATTTTGTATGCTCCATGGGAGCAAACGGTAGAGGCGGAGAGGACGGATCATGCCCTTCCTTGTCACACATACGGAACCTCCTTTTTCGACTGATCGATTGCAGGTGCTTTACCTTTCAGTCTTTCACCTAGTTATCATAATCCTCAAACTAACAAATTGAGGGTATCACCTCTCCTACATCTTTGGAAATAATCAGGTCTTAAACTTATCATGAAACGAATTAAGATAGCTCAACTTAATAAGAGAAGTCATCTTTCAAACTCCTGATGAGAATAAGAGTTTCAACCACTCAGCAGTTCAATCCTACCAAGATTATACTTTTCTAGGTTTCAAAAAGGCAAGTATCCTTCCAACCTTTGAGTAATCATCCTAAGCCTTCATTCGAGATCTTCTATCCTATTTCTCAACTCTTCTCTATTTTTTCCTTTTGATCCATTAGGTTGACTACAATCTCTGCAAGCCTTTCAAGTCAACTTACCTAATATCTGTATAGAATGAGAAATCTTTGTTTTTTTTTCTAAGTATAGACTGAGAATTCGACACACCATTTTTATACATATAGTTGACCGCATCTTTACGCTATCTTTCTATATTCGTTTTAAGCGATACTATAAACGCGAGTTGTGGGTCCGTCCGTTCTCTTTTATTCGTAAACTGAGGAGGAGAAACTCTACATTAGGCGTATACTAAAAAGAGGCCCAAAAAGCCAGCGGCTAGATATAGGGCTATGAAACCCATTAGATAACAGACCGAAGGGTAAATGTTCGTAACCAGCAACTGGGCCCCAAGGCCCAAATACCATAACCAAAGTTGATATACCTAACGTTCGTTCGTTTCATTGTAAACTTTTTTATTTTATATAAAATTTTCTTCATTGACTCAAGAAAAAAAGTCATTTTAAGTATTTTCTTATTATTTTAAAAATCTTATGTGATATTTGACACGCTTAAAAGTCATTTTAGGTATTTGCATAGAAAACTTAATATGTGTTGTGGATTAAATAATTAGGCTTCACAAAAATATAATTTCATTCATCAAAACTTAATGGTAAATGATATAAAATATTCATATACACCATTGAAATTCAAAAAATTATTCAATCAAAGACTCATATGGGATTTGTAGTCGACATTTTTTTTCGACCTTAACTTTCTGAGTATGTGAATTGACGGAAATGTCCTTCAAAGTAAAATTAATATATATATAAAATAAATAGATTAATGAAATAGGATTTCAATAGTTTTTATTCGTATATGATTTATATTTTTTTAAAAAGCTTCTATTAATTTTTTCAGAGGAATATTTTTGTCATTTTGGAAGTTGAGAGGGACGATTTTTGTCCATAGATATGTGTATGTTTCCATAAAATAAAATTTGGTTTAGGAAAATTTTGACCTTAGTTTATTTTCTAATTATTAATAGAGCTTTACGTTTACTGAATTTTTATTTTATTTTGACCTCATTTTGAGGTAATTACCAAATACATGGAAACAAGTAAAACATATTACAAATTTATTCTACAAGTAAACATACCATAAATTAATTTTGTTCGGTAAATTCGGTTACAACGCAGAAAGCTTTTGTGAATGAAAATGATGTAACTAAATTAATATTATTCGATGTATATTAAAAATTACACAGTAATATTCACGAAAAAAGATATAGAAATGCAGGAAAATCATCTTGAATTCAAGTAATGTTCTATCCTTCCAAGCAATCTCTTATTCTTATAAAAGTTCAAATAAATAAATAAGAGAAAGATAAATGGCTATCAACAGAACTCAACAAGGCCATTTAAAGTAAGGAAGACCTTAAATGGGGCCCGTGTTTCCTTTAGGACCAATCAATTTACCCAGTGCCAGCTTCCACGTATTACTCCACCATGTTCTTCTTGATCCTTAATCTGCGATTCCCAGACCTCTGCGCTTCCGCTTCTTGCAAATCCCCGAGTCCTAAGTTCGAACAGGTAAACACTAATCTCTGCATCCGAGTCGCATCATTCACCACCGAATTCTGTACACTCCCCCACTTGCACTCACCGTTCGCTATCTCGCACAAAATCAGCTCCCCTGGGTCCGACGGGTTGTGCAAATATGTAAAATCGCCGGCGGAAGTCATAGCAATCGACGGTAGACTAAGGCTCTGGCCCTTCAGCTTTTCCACCAGCTCATTTGGCATCTCACTCATCTCTCTCAGCTCTGACATTTGACCCTTCACTTCCCACAATTTCACACTTTTGACGTCATCAGATTCTCCGATTAGACCCACCACAACCAAGCGGTCGTTGACGAATCCGATCACGGAGAAGAAAACGTTTTTTCCGGGTCTCACATCGTACGGCCCGTGCCAGGTCTTGGTGCTAGGATTGAACGAATACGTGACACCGGAACTCTTGTCCGACACGTACATTCTGTGCTCATCCACTGCTATCGAGAGCCACATGGAAGCAGCGGAGTCCTTGAGGATCGCGGGAAAGGACTCGCACGTGTCCCAGGTGCCGGTCCTCAGGTCGTAGGTTTCCATGGGGAGCTGTTCCTGCACGAATTCGCACGTGCCACCTGCGATAACGATTTGGTGACCCACCAACGCTACGATCGGGTCGGTCCGCCACGCTAGCGGGGCTTCCACCTGGTTCCACATCGTGTGGAGGGGGTCGAAGGAAAAGGCGAACTTGGAGGGAGACTGCATGTAGAGCAGCGTCGAGTGCGACGATCTGAGAGCGGAGGCCTCCTTAATCGGCGATTGCTCGATCTCCAGCCATAGGTGCGAACGTGGGTCGTACGCGTGCGAGGTCGTTCTGTACGGGTGTGATGTGCTCTGGGTGTGGACAATAAGCCACGGCCTAATTGGGTTCAGGTGTCGAAGAGACGAGAAAACAGCACTTTTCCAGTCCTTGGACACGTGACATGCGGATACGAGGTCGACGAGAGGAACGCACGATAGGATAGTCTGCAAGATGTCTCCATGGATTGGAGTTGCTGCTTCTTCTTCTTCGTCCACCTGCTTCTCTCTTGCCATTGACAAAGAACTCTTGGGCCTTTCCCTTTACACAGAAAACTCCGACTTTAAGAAATGTAGCAATGCTTGGATTCTCCTTTTATAAACGCGGGTGGCGTGGAGTAAAAATGGAACAGTGAGATTCAGTTGGATAATCGTCGCTCTGCTCAAATTAAACTTTCTTCTTATTTTTTTTTTTCTAAACTCCAATCGACTAATTTCTAGTGGGCACGACTTATATATTCGGTGTGTATACATAGAGCGCGGAACATAGTCTGGCACATGTGAGAGACTCTGGATGGAAATAAAGAATACTGAGCAGTGAGTTCGTTGGATTGACCAATGATTCCTTGCAATTTTTCCTTCAATTAGCCGGCAGAATAATAATTAAACAATTCTTCCCTTGCCTTTTAAAGGGGAAAAATATGATACTCTTCACATCATTCCCGGTTTCAACTAGTCAGTAGTATTGCTCAAAAAGTCAAAACCCTCTAGATGATGATCTGCACTGTCGTTAATGTTAAGAATAAAATAAAAGAGAATAAAAATTTAGACTAAAAGAGAGAGAGAGGAGAAGTGAGATACAAGATTTAAGTGGTTCGGTCTATAGACCTAAGGCCCAAATGGACAGATGTGTGTACTCACTGGTGTGTCTTTGAAAGATTACATAGAGGCTTATTTATAAGTCTTTGATTACAATAGCCCACATTAATTTAGCAATGTGAGACTCTAATAAACTATAATAGTTAATACGAATGGTGTGGATAGTCAACGTGAGATGGTGAACGAACTCAGAAGATAATCAGTATTCTTATGTTGTGTTTGAGTCTTAAAATTTATAGTTAAGAGTTTTATTATTAACATCCAAATTTTGCCATTCCTTTGTTCGGAGATATGGTCCAAAAAAATCCCGCTTATAAGATGGGAGTTTGGGCCGGTAATTCCGAGCCGTTGACTAAGTCTCTGCAAGCTTATCCGATTATTCTAAAATGCTCACCTAACATTGAGGTTATCCTCAGGCGCAGAATGAAAACTGTGAACCCCACCTTTTGACAGATGGCCGTCTCAACGATAATGGACCCCACCTTCTGACTGTATGCCGATAATAACGAAGGGATAAGGCAAGAACTAGCGTGAGGCATTTTTTTTAATATAATACAAAATAAAATTTTAAACAGAAACTAATTTAAATTTTTATTGTAAATAAAAAATAAAATTCTTTCACAAAATAAAGGCGCGCATGAATTTTAAGTATAACAGGCCTTAATATAAAATATTATTTCACAATACAGAGCTTTATATATGAAATATATTTTTTCGCCTAAGATACCTACCCCTTAAGTCGGCCCTTAATAATAATTTTGACATGCAAATTAGTTTATAAAAGCAGTACCGTTACAAGGTTATAAGTTCCCCGGGGAGAGAAAAATCTGAAGGATATATATATTTACACACGATAGGAACCCACCAGAGCAGGCGAGTAGTTGGCACGTCTGATGCTAATTTGATCTGCCTTGTCCACTTTGTTGCTTCGTCTTTGAAGGGAACTAGGCCTGTCCAAGTTCCGGTCCGGCCGGTTTGGTGGACAAGCCTAGAGGGAACTGATCGATCTTTCCTCTCAAATGCGGTTGGTAAAGTACTTCAATTTGCCACTGAATTAGACTTGGAAGGCATGCCTGCGAATTGAGGGAACAAACACACGAGAGCTATCTGTTGTTTTCGATTCTTTTGTAATTTTTGGTCTCCCTTCAGCTCGATCGCTTTTGGAAACCAAAGCTGACATTTCATCTATTTATTTAAAATAATACTAAAAATAAAATAAAAAACAAAAAACTACGTACCTTGTCACACTTAGTCCGGTGCTTGACACTATTGTGAAACGGTCGGCCGGTGAGAAAGTCTGAGATTACATCACTAATAATGTTTTATAGTTGGATGATAAAATTTTGGCACTCAAACGGCTAATTTTCAACTAACACTAGCATTACGTTATATTCAAAACAACATGAGTTATAGCTATGGCTTATCATTTCTTCTTATTCCTTATGCTAAATTGGCTCTCTTCTTTTTTTGTTATGAGACCGACAGAGAAGATTGGAAGATAATGCCCCTGCCCACCAAGTTGCTTTCGGGCCCATGGTATTTTTATCATACTCTGTAAAAGGCTTCTTTTTTGGGTAACCGATCTTCCCAACTAAAATTGGCTTCGTTTGCACTCAAGTGTTGCTTTGATGATGCGTGATAATAACAATGAATCAGTGATGAGGACAACAACCACAACAGATATACAACTAAATTAATCAAAAATCAGGGTTTAATTAGTGCCTACAAAAGCATGCTACAAATTGTTCCCGGAGCTAACGAGGAGATTGTTCCACAACAGACAATTTATGTGTTGAAAAATTGTTGAGATGAAGCCAACCAATATTAATGTGTTTTTTTTATTCCAATGTTAAGTGGAAACAAAAAGAATTTATAAGCATAAAGTTCCATGAGGACCACTGTCGCACTCATACAACCACTCTCATAGGTTACATATCAGTTTGGTCGATTCTGATCAGTGTCTTCTTAACCCCCTTTGAGTCAGAAAACTTTTGGTTCAGATTCACTTTTGCACCAGGCCGAACTTGAGAAATTCAGGCCTGGAATGTCGTCAGTATTCTTTTCACCTACTTATCATAATCCTCAAACTATCATTTTCTTTCAGTGTTTTACATTGTCAAGTTGTGAATTCACAACAATTTTAACACTAGTGAAATTTCTTCATAAAAGGTAGGAAGAAATTACTTTTTCTAATCACATGAAAATTGAAATTTAACTTTGGTAGTACCATCTACAGACAAATATAATGGGCTAGGCCGAGTTGGGGCTAGACCTTATTGTGTCTTAGAACCAGAAAGGCCCGACAATCCTACGTGCGCCCACTGACAGAATTGGACCTGTGCAAGCACCATGAATGTCCAGTTATTAAGTTGGGCTCACTGGACCTAGGAACACTCAAAGCATACTCCTAGCAATCCTTCCCCCAAATATATGTTAAAGTAAAACCAAAGAGAGAAAAATGTGTCAATGAAAGTCCTTTATTATGGAAACAGTCTCATCAGACAGATTACATCTATAACCCTGGAATGCCATTATTTTCTGGCCCATCGAGATATGAGACTACATTATTTTTACCAAGTTCTCGGTTACAACGAAAATGGAAGTAAGATAAGATTTACTAAACAATTGAAACTTGACACAAAAATGAACATAAAATACACTTTGAGACAATTCCTCGAGAATTGATCAGGCAGATGCAGTGATACACTCGATCGCCTGTTTGCAGATTCCAGTCATTGTTGCTTCAGGCCCGTAAACCTGTTGGAGTGAATAGGAACAGAGAAGTAGTTTAGGAGACGCTCTTTTAAATGCAAATATATCAATATAAAGTTTTTCAGATGTCAGGTCTTTGCAGTTTGATATATCAGCACAAACGCAGGAAGGTTCGGCTATATCAGTACCTCAATTGGGATGCCAATTTGTTCTCCAAGTGCCCGCATTTTGGCGAGGCCACTCTGGTAGTTAGGACCTCCCCTCCTCACATATATGTGCATCTTTGCTGCTTTAAGTTTTGCTTCCTAAATCATTAGGAATACATAATTAATTATTCGTACTATGAGTAAAGGAAGAGTGAGATTAAGGTACAATTATTCAGGTTCACCTCACCTTCTCCTTCATGGCACGAATAATACCATTGAATGTAGCAGCAACATCAGTAAAATTAGCTATTCCTCCTCCAACTACAAGGGCTCTACTATGGCCATCAGGATCAGAAGTTGCACACTGTGGAGGAACATTGATATTATTTTGAAGATCCCAAAGGGAACGTAAAATCAAATTCTGAAGGTATGCATACTCAAATTCGATCTCCTTATGATATCTTTACGAAAATATAAATGGCAACTTAAACTGGTCAAGCACAAAACTAGTCTCTTTTATTCAGTGGACACTGCTTAAAAGAGTGTAGATGGTATATCCTTACATCAATTACAACTCTGGCATACTGTAACACTTCCTCTTCTTTCGGAGCTCCACTATATTCTGCATAGTTGCCAAGCTCAGAAGCATAGCCAAGATCTCCAACCTGATTAAGCAATAATGGCAAGTGCATAAAAGATTATTGCTAAGGTGAAACACAAAGGTAAAAATAACACTAGTTGCGCTCCTTGTAAAAGAGTTCACGATCTAAACAAAGAGAGCCACACCGTATCTGCATAGATGACACTTGCACCTCCTCCAGCTACCATGGTCCAAATTCGTCCCTTTGGGTTCAAAACTGTGAATTTCAAAGATGCACTTGTCTGCAAGCAGCGCAAAAGTAAATTAAGTAATGGACTTAATAAGATTCTCAAAGAGAAAGCTAGTGAAGCAATTGACTGAGATGCCATGCAAAATCATCAACATGAATACACAAGGGAAAGCAAAATATTGGAATCTGCGAATTTTAATTTCTGAGTGAAGTATCCCAGATCCAGAGATCACAGCAAATGCCTGATAAAGCACTTCACTTCAGAAAATTACCTGTTTCTGGACATGGATAGATATTCTTATGGACACTATATAAACCAGAGTTGAACCAGTAGACAGTTTTTGGAACATGTAACACTCAAGATCTGGGATGAAAAGAGAGAACTAAAAGAAAAATATAACTATCCCAATTCCTCACTACAAGATGATTAGTGAACATAAATAGATTGCAGATTCAGGTCGGAGGCATCAATCTTACCTTTTCATCCAGTCCATGAATAAAGCTTTCTGTAGGACTCATAACTCTTCCAAAGGGCATTGGAAATTGAATATCGCCCCACCTTCAAAATCAGTTCAGAATATTTAAAATGGAAAGCTCTGTAGTAAAAATAATAATTCACAGGAAAAAAGGTGGCTTATGATGGAACAAAGAGAAAATGGCAAGAGAATCAATAAAAAACATGGAGCATACTTCTTAAAGTTCTTGAAAGCAGCAGTATCATCCAACTCGCCTCTCATATCTAAAGGATAAGGCTTTCCATCGACCAATGCGAAAGGATTCATCTCTAGGAAAGTGAAGTCCAGGTCTGGCACACAAAAACATAGAAAGTCAACTCCAGAGTTCCCCAGGTGATAAAAAAGTACTCTTTAGGAATACGACCTGATATTGATTTTTTTTTTATAAGTCTGATATTGATTTATTGATATTAATACTTTTCGTACCTTGAAATATATCAAATACAGTCTTGATGAAGGTCTCAATCTCTACTTTGATCTGGGGGTGGAAAAAAAAAAGTGCACTTATTTCAATTTGAGCTAAAGCAGGTGTCCCCAAACAGTGGAAACGGAATTCATCAGGCATAGTAGAAGCATTGGATTTAAAAAACTGATTTCTTAACCGTCCATTAAGCAGAATCATTAAGTGAAATTACCTCCAAAGGAAGGGTTGCAACAAGTGGAGCACATAATTCTGAGGTAAAAGACACCCCGGTTGGGACAAATACAGTCTTGACCTGTATAAGGCAAATATATTCCTTCGTAAATTATGGATGTCTAAAATGAAATAGGATAGGGAACCAAAGAGAAAGTAAAATTAAAATTTACAAAGTGCTTCTCAATAATTAATTTTAATGAGTACCTTATCCCAATTCTCTTCAATTTCAATTCCTCCACACTCCGAAAAGCTCAGGCTGTTCCCAAGTCGCTCAGAGACGATGTTGAGGTAAAACTCTTCGTTGTGAGGGATGAAAGGTTCAACGATGAATGTGGTTATGGGTCCAATACATCCGCCCATCTCAACCTGTACATTAAATACAGATAGACTTAAGCAAAACGCTCAAATTATTCAAACGGCTGATTTAACATAGTTGGTTAAGACCGCGAGAGTCGAGAGGTAAACGGAAAGCGACCTCTTTGCCAAGGCGCTCCTTGACGAAGGTAGAAACTTGAGTCAAATCTAGATTCAAGGCGACTAAACCGCTCTTTCCACGCTTTCCGAACAACATATCCGGTTTCACGACCAGTTTTGTCGATAAAAGCCAAGGTTCCGTCTGTGCTAGCTCATTGAAATCAGTTGCTTCGGTGACCTGAGGCATTAGCACCAAATCAAACAAACAGATCATTAAATATTGACTCTCTAACCTGTAATCATACAGCTGACAAGCTACTACCAGACATTTTCTCGAACATCCGGTTCCTTAATCAATATAATTCAGCGAAAAAAATCATATATACACACCAAAATTTGCCACTACTTACTTGCACAGATCTAATTGGAAGTTCTCTGCCGGAAAGCCTCTTGAAGTGTTCCTTCAACAACCTCTTGGAGTCGTACTCTCTGATCTTCTTGCGTGCCATTTCTCAACCTGTTTTTTTTTTCCGACCAAATCTCAGCTGTAAATATTCAATGTCAGATCTATATCACGAAGCACATAGATCTCAGTCTCAACTAAAGCAAGAAGAACGCGAACAATACGAAATGGAATAAGCTGTAATTGTGCAGAGCAGAGAGCCAGGAAATTTGAATTACCGCTGTAAGAGACGCAGAGGAGCGCGAGCTTCTGTATGAAGTTTCTGATAAATTCGAAACAAGAACTCAGCTCTCTGCGTCAATGGCTTCGTCTACTTATAGGAGTTGCCATTTGCAATTTTGGAAAAGCAAAATATTTAAAATTTTCTTATTATAATTTTTAGTTCTGCAGGGTTGGTTGGGTGTCGACTTTTGGTGCGGATGTTCAGCGGGAAATGGAGTGGAGTTGGACACATGCCCTACCTACCTCCTTGGACCAACGTTTCAACCGCAACGGCCTCGTAGTTTAGGAGGAGGAAAGGATCCCATGCATCGCGGAAGAGATTTTGAAATGATGAGATGTCAGTGCAAATCAGGTGTGTTTGTGTTGTAAAATTTTTGGTACTGGGTTTAGTGTTTGTATTGGGTTTAGTGAAAAAGTGAAGAGGGAGGTAATATTTTATATTTTTTGTAATATTTTATATTTTTTGATGGAAGAGAGAGATTATATTAGAGTATTTTATTAGGAGAAAAATAAAATTTTGGATAAAATTTTGGTTTCAAACGCAGCCGTCGTTGGGAATACTTTTTCTTCCAAGCCGTAACGTTCATGGTCCTCCTCCGCTTTGATCCAATAGAGGGAACTTCAGAAGCAAGCCTTTCAAAGCTAATGGTTGGGGTATATCGGGAATTCTTCGTTCGGATTACTCAGTTAGTATCTTTATTTATTATTTTTCCACTTTTTTAAACCACATTTATCCTAACATTTTAAAGTCCTGATTAGTAATTATAATACATAATCATCCTTCCTCCAATGTGTTATATTCATCACCATTAAAAGGGTTTTATTTAGTAATTCATTGCAAAGGTAGTTAAATTTCTATCACTTCATTCAAAAATAGTAATTAAACTTGTAGTAACGCTATCGTACAATTAGTTAAGAACACCAAGAAATCCGTCACCTTTGTTGCCCGCCGCAAAATTCTGTCTTACAAGGGTATATATTTGTATTGGGTGCGTAGGGCTATTTCAAGGTTTTCTTTTATTGGTTAAGATCAAGTAATAAAGAATGGATTAATTTCCCTGCAGGGGTTAAAGGTTTGGGGTGGGAGGCTGTGCGCTAGAAATAATTCATTTTCACCAGCAGAGAAGAACAGTGGCCAGCAAGGGAGTGGACGAGGTTTTCAACTAATTATGGTGAGAAATTATGTATTTAAATAACGAGAAAAAATATGTTGCATTCAACTTCTGTGCAGCTAATAGACCTAGCTCAGTTGAGAAACTTATTAATCGAGTTGGGAATGTCACAATAAGGTAACGTTTGTTTCCTCAATAATTCGAGACATGAAAATTTTCAGCAAAACAAACATATTCAAACATTTTTAACTTTTACACATACATACTTTACTTTTCATAAATCCCAATAAATCTCAATAAAGTAAATATTTTTAAAATTTCGAGAATATTCTCCAAAATTTTGACAAACAAACGTACCCTAAATATCAGACACAAATCAATTCATGGTTCGAAATTGGAATGTTAAAAAAATTGTATTTCCCTCCATTAAATTGACAGTCCAATTTGAATGGAGATTACCTATTATCATAAGTAAAACCAACTACTTGATTGTTGGTAAGGTTTTTTTTACGCTTGTTCTTAATCAAATAAAGTTGGATCTAAACCATTGAGGGTAGAAGGCGTACTTTGGTTATGTTTGTGTTGTAAAATTTTTGATATTGGGTTTAGTGAAAAAGTGAAGAGAGAGGTAATTTTTTATATTTTTCGTAATTTTTTATATTTTTTTATGGGAGAGAGAGAAATTATATTATAGTATTTTATTGAGAGTTGGTAAAATATTTGTTGCAAACGCAGCCTTAATTCTATTCACATGAGCATTATGCACGACAATGATTATAATAAATAATAATGAGGGTAGGCGGCTAGGCGCACATTTTTTAAACATAAAATGAAATGCAAAAAACAGAAAAACAAAAAAGTCAAAGAATCTGGCTATGGCGTGAAAGTCTCGATAATATGTTGCCTTCGTATTACGACACAAGTTAGAACATGTTGTTGTAGGTTGCTTGCCCAAAAGGCAAAGCTTTGAAATAATACTAATCATGGAAATTCCTACTCGAAAGCTAATTACTGCCTGCACTCAAAATAAAATCTTTCACTTTCATAATTTAATTAATTTTGGTTACTTAATATTCAGCCTTTGATTTTGATTTGCTCAATCTTACTTACAGCTGGCTTGATCTGTTTGAGTTTTGTTTTGCTTACACAATTATTTGTTTCTGTACCAAACCCGCAAGTCCCATTCTTCAATCTATGCGTAGTGCTTCCAAATTCAGGCAGGATCGGATTTTATTCTATTTTTATTTATTCTCGGATTCCTCCTTCTAAACTGATCCTTACCAACCTCAGTCAAACAAATGTGACGCACCAAAGTGGCACCCCTGTCAACACTGTACACCCGCTTTCTTTCATTGACTTTGCACGTAATTAGTGTTCATACAATAATGTCGCATATTCTAGTGCTCCCTAGCTAATCGGGGACCGTAAAGGAGTAAACCGGCCATTTCAGTCCTGACTCTGGAAGTACTCCGATAGTGCACGAGTCCTATCAAATTTTCAACTTTTTCGTTATTTGTTTTGCCCTTGGATTGAGACCTGAACCAAACTAATGGTATAATTCTCCATTTGGAAAATAAACTCATGCAGCATATTGGTACTCAGTCAAACGAAGAGCATCCGGTAGCGGCCTGCCATTAAAAACGACAAGAGATTTTAATGTTTCTTTTTTCTTTGAGATCTAGGATTTGGTGCTGCGCGTGAATCAGCAGGAACTAAGTACGAAGAAAGAAACACGAAAATGGTGAGATTGCGTGGAACGTGAGGCGTTTTTAAAGTCTTCGTCTTCCAGGCGTGTACTTTTGAATATATTGGATTTCATGGGCAGACAGTGCTGAATGTTGACTTGATGTCTGCGGGGCTTTATTTTTTTATTTTTTGCGTTTGTAAATAAAAGGGAACGAAGTAATTAGTGTGATAATTTTGTTTTTTTAATATTTAATTATAAGTGTACCTTCCTGGTAAAATGTTCAATTTGAGTCATAGCTATAATATAATGAGCGAACCCGTCACTATAGTACCGACAGTGGCGGAGCCAGAAACTCAATTAATGGGGGGCAAACTTTTTAAGGAAAAATGATAAAAAAATTTTTTTTACTACTTAATGCAAAAAAAGTCTTAAGAGTATAAATAAAAAAATTAAGGACTAAAAACACTAAAAATATTGAAATATACGTACCGTACTATTTGCTGATACTGAGAGGTGACATTAAAGATTAAATTCTTGTTGTTCAAGACACCAATTGAGCATCAACTAATCACACAAACAAAAGTATTTATATATATATATTCTTTGTAAAACAAAACACATAAATGAAATAAAATATTTTCAGCAATATAACTTTTTACTTCCATAAATGAAGTACTTATTTTTGTTGCTAGAAAGGATGTGTCATATGCTCAATAAGTCCTGCTGAATTTGTTGGGATATGTAAAAAGAAAACATAACACATAAATGAGAAAAATAAACAATTATTGTATTTCTATTATTCTTGAAAGAAACAATAGCAAAACGAAACATATTGGAAAAAGAAGCCAAATTATCCAAAGTTAAAAAAGAATCCAGGTTCCAATGGCATAAAAATACTTCTCACCCTTGCTATAGTTTTTTTTAGTGTAACAGTACTATTGAACACGGGCTTCTCAAGAGTGGAATCTCTATCAACAATAAAATAACCCGAAATTGCAAGGAGGAAATACATACTTGGTAAATGATAATAGAAAAAAAAAAATTTGGACAAAAAGTTCAATTTTAACATTCAAATAACTATTATACTCCCCTTACAAAATGAGAAAACAAAAAAATCGTAGTTCAAAGTGCCCATTACGTGGCTAAAATTTTGAAGAAATAGATTTATAACTTGATCCAAACGTCACAAATTACAATGGAAAAACAGTTCCACCTTTAGAGAAAGACAATTAAAAACAAGTTAATCTCATAGGCTATGAAAAATCAGACCTAAACAAACAAAAGATAGATGAAAATAAGTCTTACTTCAACTTTGGATTTTCATAAATTGTGGAGAAGTCAAACATGTAAAATTAGACGATGGTAGTGACAATAAAATGATATAACAAATGATTCTCTAGTAAGTAAAGATGGACACGCAGCACACTTGAATAATTGAATTATCACTTATCCAACAAGAGCACACCACCCCCTTTCTCAGTATTTGCGATATCCAAATTCTCAACCAAGTCCAACATAAAAGGCAAAAGAACAAAAAAAAGCAGTACTAGAATAGTGAAAAACATTTATTTCAATTATTACAACACACAACGATTATCAGAACTCAGGAGAAGTATATGAAATATTCGTCGTAAAATTCACGACAACGTCGACAAGTTAATGTAGGATTTCAAGTTTTGACATAAATAATATCTTTCTGCTTATTCTTTTAATTTGATTTTGAGGTATTGGGCTGCTTGAGTTTTAAGGGGGCGGGCTGATTAATCTAGGCAGGCAAGGGGGCAAACATAATTTTTATTTGGCAAAGGGGGGCAAACCTAATAAAAAAAAAAAAAATGCATGTAAAAAAATATTTGGGGGGAGCCAACCGGGGCAATGGCCCCGGTTCGCCCCCCCTCCCTCCGCCTGTGAGCACCGGCCTAACTATCATGTGCATATTTCCGCCCCCACAAGAATTTTGAATTTATGTTCCTTTAAAACATTTTTAAGATGAAAAATATTAGCTCATTTCAATTTTACATATTCAAAATATCATTTTGTCCCCCAAATATTTTGAAATAATCTCCTTTGCAAGGCCAACAATACTATCATTTTTTACCCATTTAAATACCATTTATCCCTCAAAATGAATGATACAAATTTAATGCTTTAAAAATCATAACCTTTCAAATGACGACAAATACGAAATGAATTAAAGTATCTTTTAAAATAACAACAAATGCTAATGGAATTAAAATTTTACGAAGAGATGCAATTTATTTTATGACCTAAGTACCGATTTTTGTTTATATTTTGTTATTTATTTCTCTCAATTTCATTTAAAAAAACTTATCAATTTTACCTCACCTTTGACAAATTTAACATAAAGAAATCACTTAAGCCACAAAATTTCTTCCATGGCTTTACATATGACAACTTTAACTTAGTTTATTTTCTTTTATTTTGGCGTTGTTTCGGTTTATATAAGTTATTCTATCTTTTTAACTTCAAATCTCTTTTGATCTCATTTTTGTTTCCTCCTTTAGTTGCTTATTTCAATATAGTGTAAATATTTATATCATTTTTTTGTATAATTGCTAGGTGATGAACTTGCCGAATGATTTGATGATATATTTTTTAAAAGGTATTGGAGTCTGAGTAAAAATGTGTTAGAGGTAGCATTAATTTTTTTTTGAGATTTTAGATGTTTAATTATAATTTTTTTACATTCAAAAAATTCTAAAAAAATGAATATTTTTCCCTCTATTACTTCGCCCCTAATACTTCAATTATGGATCCGCAACTACTAACTATACCATCCAATTTCAATTTATCCATTAGAACTAATGTTAGAGTTTATTTTTGCGAGTAATTTGAACTTAAAGTTACACCAACTCTTGACCTGGGAGCTAATGATATACGGACCAACTAACAGGGCCGGCTCAAACCAAATGGGGGCCTAAGGCAAAAAAAATTATTAGGCTTTTTTTAATATAAAATTTAATTTAAAATATTTAAAAATTATTAAATTTAATATAAAATATTTAAAGGCCCCATTAATTGTTTTTATGAGACCTCATACATGACATCAAGGCCCCATGACTAGAACAATTAAGACATTTATAAGACATTTTTTCTCTTTGAGCAAAGTTTAGAAATATCTAAAAATGAATTTGGAGGTCTGAAAGAAATATATTAGTGCACTCATGATAAAAAAAATATATGAAAATATTGCATCTTACCATTTTTTTTCTTAGCTAATTTGTTTTTTTTTATTTTTAGGTCATCTACAACAAAAAAAAAAATAAAAAAAAAATTATTTTTATTCTTTTTGGGGCCTTGCTCAGGATGAGGCCTTAGGCCACCGCCTAAGTTGCCTTACCCTTGAGCCGGCCCTGCCAACTAATTGGATGGCGAATGCGGTGCTTGATATTAATGTTTCTACTCCGTATTCTAAGGACGTAATTAATTGCCTACCTTTTTTTTTCATGTGTTACCCAATTTAACGTACAGTCCCATCCCAAATTCCAAAAGTTACGTGCTCCTCTTAGTTCCAACTTTCTACGAAGTGTGCTTGTTTCTTTTTTTTTCCTACGTAGAAGTGTGCTTGTTTCGATATAATAAAAATATGTTTGATGTTGAACTTTTTATGGACTGCCATTCTGAGCAAAAACTGAAATGGTTGGTCCAGGTCGATTTTATTTTTTTGGTTAGGTCCAGGCCTACATATATGTCGGGTTTCGTAACTTAGCTCCGTATTAATTTAACTTCTATGGACCAAGGTCCAGCCTTTTTCTCGTCGATGGACATGTCGTTTTTGGATGGATGCTGTTTGGTTGGGAGTGGGGAGTCTGGGGACCGTATAAAGTAAAGGTTTTTCATTTTTTAACGACCAGAGGCCCAAAAGAAGATGGAAGAGTTAGCGGGCAGGGTAATCCACGTGGATACGTTTGAGTAAAAATATAAAATTTTAGAAAAGTTGTGAATATTTATATTGAATAGTATTTTATTTGTGTTTGTATAAAATAGAGAGATAAATGATTTGATGTAATTATTTAATAAAAAAATATTAGAGTTATGTGAAAAAGTATGGAGAGATAAAATTTATGTTGAATAAAAAAAATAAAAAAGTTGTTGGAGATCGTGTAAAATGTATTGGTGTTCGTGTTTGAATTCTGAATATGTTCGATGATAGTTTGTGAATGTATTTGAATCTTGAAAAAATGTAGGAAATGAACATGACCCTGTAAGGAACACACATTTACAATTTACTTATTTAGTACAATTTTTTTATAAAAAAAATTATGATTATTTTTCATAAATTTCAATAATTTTTATTATAAATTTAACAACTATTTTATAAACTCTAATAACATTTTAAAATTTTCAATAATTTTTAATCAACTCGAATATCTTCTTCTTTTTACCGATCTCAAAACATCTACGGGAGCTTTTTAATAATTTTTCTTTTCATCCAAACTAGACTGTATTTTGCTTTTGGCTGAAGCTGGTTGCGCTACGTCGGGGAGAAAAAAACACAAAAAAAAAAACAAAAGATTGAGAGAGAGAGTCGTCAATTGGGTTTGTATTGAGATCTCTAACCAGCCACTAGCCAGCATTGGCGGATCTAGGGGCCATGTAATTAGTTTATTATTATTATTTATAACTAATCTGCCCCTTTTAGCCTACCCTCAAAGCCTAGCTCAAGCCATGCCCACTGCCCAGCCACCCACCTGCGCCCAGTCCCTTTTTTTTTAAATATAAAATTAATAAATTAGCAGAGGGTAAAACGACCCTCTGCTTAAAAAAAAAAAAAGCACAGTTCTCCTCTCCCGACGCCACCTCCACCTTCCCTCTGTCACAGTCACAGTCACAGTCACAGTTCTCCGTCTCCAGACCTCCACCGCCGGCTCCCTCTCCCTCTCCCTCTCCGTGCCTCTCTCCTCTCCACCGCCGGCATCGACTCTCTCACTCTCTGCCTCTCTCTCTCTCTCTCTCTCTCTCTCTCTATCTCAAGTCTCACTGTCTCAGCCGAATCTTTCTCTCTCCGGCTCTCTCTCTCTCAGCCGCCAGGTACACTTCCGTTCAGCCTCTCTCTCAACTCTCAGATTGTGATTACTGATTAGTGATTAGATTAGCAATTTAGCCGATTAGAATTTAGGTCATAAGACTCATAAATCACTATGCATTGTTCTGCCTATTTCCAAACATTTTCGTCAATGATTCCTTCAAAAAAGTGATCTATGGAAATAAGTGAACAAAAGGGAATAGAAATGCGGCCAAAGAAAAAACAAGAACGAAACCTATCCGCTGGGGAGTAATCTTCTCAGTGAAATGCAATAGAAAAAACCAAGCGTAAACTTCAGTTTGCTTAAATTAGTTAATCAGGCCATGGTGAGTAATCTTCTTTAGAGTTTAGTGTGTACCTTCAATACAATATTCCCTCACTGTTTCGTCCATTTCTCGATAGACAGGTTCGCATAACACAACTGCAAAGGAAAAAAATACAATCAAGTAATCTCAAAAGTACCTGCTTGATAAAGCACCCAATTGTCATCATTGGTGACCACAAACACATTGTAACCAAGTAGCTTTTTCTCCTTCGCATAAGCAATCTTAGTCCTGATGGTCTCCACATCATCATAATTGATCCAAGTTGATCCAATGATGCAGTAATTCACAACATTTGTGGCATTGAACATTGTTGTTGCACCATAACTGCTAATTTTTTATATTTTAACTCTTAAGATACTTTTTTGCATTACATAGTAATTTTTTTTTGTCATTTTCCGTTAGGAGTTGGCCCCCTTCAGATTCATTCCTGGTTCCGCCACTGCAACCAGTAATTTTCTGCTAGTTAGTTTCATCAAATTACTTGTACAACTGAATTCAAATTCCAAGCTTCGTTTTTGTTTTATTTTGTTTTGTTTTATGGGCGCTTCATTTCTCTTTTCCCTTTGTACTCTTCTAAATGGTGCAAACATTTCTCCGGTTTATCCTTCTTAGGTCTTAAAAAATTTACGGACGCCAAGGAGGCCGAGATTTAAGGCTCTCCTTAAATCCCAGAAGGATAATTGTTGAAGAAGCCCATGGAAGGAATGGAGGAGTGGAAGACCCAATTGGAAGCGTGGAAGAATCAATTGGAGAAATGGTTGAACCAAGGGATTGAATACAGTCAACAGATTCCACCAATCCAGCTCTACGCGGCCATCGCTATCTTGCTATTTACAACCCTTCTGCTCGTTTTGAGTATTATGCTGTCCATATTCTTAAATTCTTTCTTTTCAATATGCTTGCGTATAAATCTTGTATATGCTGCGGTATCAAGGGCTAACGTCAATGTGCTAACCACATTTCATTCTATGTGGCAGTTCGGGTGTTCAAACGTGCGAAGTCCGATACCATTGTGCTAACTGGGCTTAGTGGGAGTGGGAAAACTGTTATATTCTATCAAGTAAGAGTTGGCATTGTTGGATTTTTTTCTTTGAGATGTTATTGTTGATCTTCAAGGATTTGATTATTTGGTGCTTCCAGTTGTAGGAGATATGATACCTTTGGACTTTGTTTCTACATTGGTCTTACTGTCGTTACTGTAATGCAAGTTAATCAGCAAAATCTTGTTAATCGATAGGAAATTGGGTAAAACAATGAAGCGATTTATGACATATGGGTTCCAGCACACATTTTGTTGAAGCAAGCATTTCCTTAAGTTCCTATGGTTGGTTGCATGGGGCCCTAAACTTGTCCTAAGAAGGTTGATATAACACTAGTATGGCAACCAATTCTTTCCAATGACTTTATTTTATGGCAGACGGTAATACTAGTAATTAAAAAAACTAGGGATCAGGAAAGGCTTTGTTTAATTACAAATATATTTGTTCATAGTGTAATGCTGGTGGCATCAATTTGTATTTTGTTTTTGTTTTTTTTTTAAATTGAAATAGTGCTGGAAATATTTGAGAATGGTCCTTTGTGCAGTTAGGAAACCTAGACTTCCTGTTCTTATGCCTTTGCTTGTTTATGATCCTTTGTTGGGTTTGTTTCGGGTTATGCCTAGTCCTGTTCTCAAGCTTTTGGAGTGTTGGAGAGTGGTAGTCATGAGACGAATCTGCAGTTTGTCAGGTGCTACTGCCATACTTATTGTAGTGCATATTCCATAGCATAGTGGTTGAGCTTCCAACGAGTATGAGATTGAACGTCTTATCCATCACATTTAGATGGCCTTAGACTATCTCTAAACATCCTTGGCTTTCTGTCTGTTTGATGTGATCCTGCTCTGCTCTTTATAAATTTTCTTGATGCTATACTTTAAAGACCTGACTTTCCCTTTTCAGTATCCTCTTTCCTTGGGGAATTGCCTTATCATTCCAACAAACTTTTATGTAGCTGAAACAAAGTGACTTTCCTATATTCTCCTGCTAAGACTAATATTGAGTTTATATACAATGGTCTAGTTCATGCCTTAAAGGATGTTAACTGAACTCTTATGGGTGATTTTATGCCTGTTCCAGCTTCGGGATGGCTCTTCCCATGAGGGTACTGTTACATCAATGGAACCAAATGAGGACACTTTTGTGCTTCATTCTGAGACAGCAAAGGTAATGTAGTGCTCTCCTCAATTGCATGAGAAAACAAGTATGTCTCAATGTCTTTGGACATACTGATTTTCTGAAATCATCCTTCATATGTTGTACAACTGCCATGTGAAATGAGATAGATCTAATGATTTTCTTCCTTCTTTGCTTATTGTTGCTCATCTGTTGATTACTTGATTACGGACTAAATTGAACTGGTTCTTTACCCCCTTGTATTTGACAGAGGGCAAAAATAAAACCTGTTCATCTTGTTGATGTTCCTGGACATGCTCGTCTTCGGCCCAAACTAGATGAGTTCTTGTCTCAAGCAGCGGGAATAGTTTTTATGGTGGATGCAGTGGAATTCTTACCGAACTGCCGTGCTGCTTCAGAGTAAACTTTGGATATTTATCTTTTGCCAAATCTACAATACGTGGTTAAAGATCAATTTTTCCCAACGTTGCTCACTTTTTTTTTTTGGGTGTTGCCCTGGCACTATGGCTTGAACCCTCATGGGTCCCTCATGAGTCCCCCATGTGTCTTGGGTGTAATCACTTTTGTGGAAGTGACACTTGGTTGATGAGCAAATGGTAGTTCGGATTGAGACAGAGGAATTATGCGTGAAAATATTGTAACTTTTGATGCTTGATTGCATTAGGTACCTGTATGATATCTTGACTAAGGCAAGCGTTGTAAAGAAGAAGATTCCAGTACTCATCCTATGCAACAAAACGGACAAAGTGACAGCGCATAGCAAAGAGTTTATCCGGAAACAGATGGAAAAGGAAATGTAAGACTTCTAAGTTATTTTCTATCTCATTCCAGAGTTGTTGAATATGAATATTTATGATTCTATCACTTAATTAAATTTTGTCAACCACGTTTATTATTCGATAGTGAAAAATTAAGGGCATCAAGAAGTGCAATATCAGAAGCTGACATTGCAAATGACTTCACGCTTGGGGTAGCTGGAGAAGCATTTTCGTTCTCTCACTGCTACAACAAAGTTACCGTTGCAGAAGCTTCGGGTTTAACTGGAGAGATATCTCAGGTGGAGCAGTTTATTAGGGAATACATAAAGCCCTAGCAGGATGTTCTCTCTGATTTTCTTGAATGCTTAATATCTTTGTTTTTGGAGCTCATTTTGTGTTGCTGCTTTTTGTTTGGAAGAGCTCTAGGAAGTAGGAAGCTGCAGACTCCCAATTGAACTTGAACAGGGTAGGGAAAACACTGGGAGGAGATGTATTCAGATTCATAATGGTAGTGTGGTCTGTGAGTTTACTACTTTGACAGATTTTGACTCCATTGCATATGATCTCGTTCTGATTTAAAAGATCTTTTAAGTCATTATCGATATTTGCGTCGCACTAGTGGTTGTGGTTGGACTAATGATGCCGCTCCACCCCACCGACTGGGTATTGACGCCTGACTCCTTACTGGCTATTGGTCCTTTTTTTTAGCCTCATCTCATTCAACGAAAACTAAAAGCCAACCATTAAAACAGAACAGAACTAGAGTCGCTAGAGCACTCCTAGGAGCTCTCACTCCACAAGGGAACGGAGTTTCTTGTTTTATGCGAAAAGAACATAATAATAGTACGTGAGCAATGAATTGTGTTATAGACTGAGCATCGTGTCAATTTTCAGATGTGACTTTTGCGTA
The DNA here is from genome assembly GCA_963930655.1 of Myrica gale. Lineage (NCBI taxonomy): Eukaryota > Viridiplantae > Streptophyta > Magnoliopsida > Fagales > Myricaceae > Myrica > Myrica gale. The sequence goes on along the minus strand of OZ005606.1, from coordinate 4,139,625 downwards.
CAAATCTTGACAATCATGCAGAAAGACTACGAGGGAAGCTGCCTCCCTTGGCAATACCCCGTGCATCGGGTCATAGATCATTATCTTGGTCTAAGATTGCGTTCCAACTTCCAAAATCCAGTGTGAATTGGATCACAATGTTGGTCTGATACTGCCTAAAACTAGTCAACCTAACTTTCATTTATCACGCAGTAAGCTGAATCCATGACGGGCACACTTCCTGTTTGACGACGACAATTTTGTTCCCTTACAAGTTAAAAAAAAAAAAAGATCCGGAACAAGGTTTGCTGGCCAGTGATGGGCGTTTGTTTTCGTTGAGACAAATTTTAGTACGAAATGATGAGTGCAAATCATACACGCATATGCAGTTGCAGTTGGTTCCTTGAAGTGCTAATACTCCGTAGATGCGAAGGCACCAATAGCATGGCTCAGACGGGGGGAAAAAAGCGGCACCAATGCAGACCTAGTTTCTTCCTTGGTCGAAATCAGTGTCTGCAATTGCAACGTCAAAAATGAATAAAATAGCTAAGAATTGAAGTAAAAGATTTACAATGTCCTAGTGATTTACGCAAGCACAACCATAAGGTTCCCCAACTGATCAACTTTTTGTATGTGAAGAACAATGACCTTTATAGACAGCAACTCACTCGTAGTATAAAGCATGAACGACCGTTTTTTCATGAGTGGCTCAGAAAGAGAGAATTCATATGACATGCAACGGCCAGGGTGAGGGCATTGGAAAGCATGATCAACCACATCCCGAGAATAGTTGAAGATGGTGCAACACCGAATTCAAACTAGTGACCATCCATGCCCAATGCTCTGGTAAGAATCGGGGAATGATCTTGACAGTAACAGGCGCTTCAACCTTAGAATTAAAGCAAAGATTCCATAGCACGGGATATGCATCAAACCCACTCCCAAGTACCTGTAAAATCCACAATGGCAACAAAAAAATATAATATCATGAGAAGCATATGGTACATTTGGGGTCAGACTAGTCTCGAAAAGGTTGCAATTGCCAGAGGCCTTGGAAATCACAGAGCAGGTGCTGCCATTGTTCAAATAATCTATCCTACTTGAGAAGCATCTTTGTTTATCAAGTCTGGAGCCATATTTTAGGGAATATTGGCACTCTCAATGCTTAAAAACAGAGAGAAAATAAACTGCTTTCATGAAACGTACGGAGCTTCAATAATATTAGTAATGACAATCGTAATATTCAGTTATGATAACAATCAACTAAAGATAAATAGCACCAAGAGAAAATAAAAAAATAAAACACTAGATAATGGTATCATACCATAAGGGAGCATATGGAGATGACAAGTCGAGAAATGGATAGGGCCACCTGTCAAAAGGGAATAAAGAAAATCAGAGAAGGTATACTCGTTATGTACAGCTAAGCATTGATGTAATAATCTAAATGCAAGGAAAAGAATGACAAGAAGAAGAAAAGTAATCAATAAAAGTTAAAAACAGAGAATGTATACTTATTATGTACAGCAACTAAGCATTGATGTAGTAATCTAAACGCAAGGAAAATAATGATAACAAGAAGAGAAGTAATCAATACAAGTAAACTGTAAATAGCTTCTTACAGGGGAAGATATATTACCACATTGAAACACAAGCATGGATGATCCATTGAAAAACAACAAATATAGCCGTCCATAGCACAAAATATGCAATCCGAAACAGTGGAAATCGCTGGAAGAGATAGATATAGTTGTAAGTTTGCAACCCTCGTTCAGAAATATTGAACTAAGAAAAAATACCCCTAAATCATGCAGGAAGCACTTACCAAACGATTTAAAATTATGTCGCCAAGGAGGAGAACAGCATTGATTGAGTGCATACAAACAATCAACTGCAGTTGAAAGGTGGACACATTGCTCAGATGAAGCTCATTAATAGTGATATGAAAAACAATTAGTCACATGAAGAAAAACTTCAGTAATATTACAAAAAAGAAAAAAAAGTGTGATGGTTGTGAGATAATGTGTAAAGCCGCTAGCACTTGCTAGCTAAATTTCTGAGCCAAGTTAAGACACTGAAAGGAATCAGGTTTACTGCCTTCAGCAATCCCCCCTCCAAAAAAAAAAGGAACATAGCTTATCACTGCCAACATCCCCACAAATATTTTTTTCTTATCATTTAGCTGCTTTCAGGGTTTGATTCTGCTAAGTGGTGGAGATCCAATGCAATTGTCAGGGGTCAACTCTGGCTGAAGTTTTAATTCCTGCCGAACCAAATGCCTAGGTCTAAGCACTTTTTCCAGATTATAGTGTATCTGTCCTATCAGTATTTTCTATGTACAAAACATTATTGTCACAACAGGGGCATTAAAAGCAACCTTAATTAAGTTGGGGTCTGAGTAAGGTTTGTACTTACAAAATCCAGTTCATAATCATTGGCTGTTAGAAATGGGTAAAGAATGAGCCAAAATACACAATCAGTGAGTGTCACGGCACCTGCACACATCTGTAGGTACAAAAGAATAAAGATATTCAACAGCTTACATATGAAATGGAGATTTTCTTGTCAGTGAAGTGATAGGTACAAAACCCATCGTCCATAAGTTTACTCTTTAATCTTAAAAGTAAGTTGAAGAAACAGTACTTGCTACACGTGACTAAAATCTTAGAGAAATCAGCAACCAACAACTGGATAACATATACAGATACTTACATATTCCAAAGGGAAAGAAAAAAGAAGTTCACCAGACTTTTTGGAATCAATAAAGGTGGCACAGCCAAACTTAAGCACACTACAGAAAATCTGATTCTCACTACTACTTTATCAATGGAAGAAGCTAAAAAATAAATAAAAGAACGATGGAACATCAATTTCTCTGCTAAAGAATCAGTTCATTAGCAACCTTAACTGAAGGAGAGTGATGAATAATAAACAGAAAACTAGCTTCTGGAGAAGACAAGAAAGAAACTTGTGAATCAGATGAGTCTAAATTCATACAAAAACTATGGGAATTGAGTTTTTGTACAAAATTACCTGAAAAATTATTTGAAAGATATAAACCCATACACCTGCAGTATGGTGAGAATGAGCTTCTTCACAGGTTTTTGAACTCTTCGACAGACTGGACATATCTGCACTCTCCCATAGTGTGTGAGCTATATAGGTCCCTTCCTCTGCATCTAAGCTTGAACGATAAGCAGCATGGCCACCAACTTGTCTGCACTTGCAACATCCATAAATGGAGAGTGAAGACCCAAGCTGCAAATTGAACTTGAGAGCATTAGTGACTAATGGATGATGATGCAAAAGTAAAATTGATCACAAGGAATCACAATGCTTGTAATCAATCAAAGATAATTGAAACAAGGACAGACAGATGTTATCCATGGCTGAACTAAAGCCGAGAGCATAACGAAACATCTGTGGACAAGAAGATCAATTAGAATGAATGGACAATTATTTAAGAATTCGAGGAACAAAAGAGCTAGAGTTTTGTCACAATTTCATTTCTATCAGGCTTTGCTACAATGTAAAAACAAGGATTCGCATAAGTGCTCAAAGCTAGAAGATATACCCCAAAGTAGATTGTGACCAAAGTAAATGTCCACCTGTTAAAACAAACAAATCACACGAAATAATCAGCAAAAGTGGCAATTTCTTTTATTATTCTGATCAAATTCGAGACCTGACTGCTGGTTATACAAATACTGCCTCAATTAAAAACAATCAGAAGACCTTCATTGAAGTGATTATAAGTATACCATTGTCAAATAAATCTATAAAAGAAATCTAAATGCGTGCCCACATAGTGGGAGGATGGAAGGACACAGACTTGACACTTGGTGCTTGTATCCCAAAATTTTGGTTTATGGGAGTTAATTAAGAGAAAGATGATTTGAATGAATGTTTTATATTTATTGTAATGGAAAGAGACGATTTGATTGGGGGGAGAGAGATTATTTTATTAGACCATGGCCAAAATTATTTTGAAGTGATAAAGAACCAGATGGCGATGTCTAAATCCTGTAAAATTTAGAGATTTCTTCAGTGGATTTATTATTTGAGCACAGAACTTTGGAGACCTAAGTCTATCTCACAAGGGAGTATGTCCAAGTACAAAGATGAAAGATATAAGATAAGTCTAGTATGGCTTACTGAGTATAAAAGTAAAAAATGCCACCTCCAGCGACAACAACATTGGCGATGAGTAATGCCAAGAGTACAATGAATGCCATTGTTCTGTAAGCAAGCAGCCAGGCAGGATGAATTCCTTTGAGACATGTCTTCCAGGCTTCATCATCATACAAAGACCCTGCCGATTCTCGTTGGTTTTCTGTCCTTTCATCAGGTCTTGGCTTGTTGAAACCTTCATATTTCCATATTAGAATTGAAGCCACAACCATTGAGCTTAAAATCCATAGTGCACAGAGGAAGAACCTCCAGTTCAACCAATAGCTTGGAGTGGTTGTATTATCACCAGTCATGACGGGCTGCCAAGCATGGGTTGAGGATCCTGTTATGAAACTAAAGATTTCATCAATACTTGCTCCACTTCGCATCATAGTTTCCAATTTAATCCCAAAAACCATATGCAGATGAACGATGGCAAATTTCAGGGTCGAAAGGCATACGAAGGCAACAGACAGGATAAATTTTGCTATCAAAACAAAGTTCGAAAAAAAAAGAGAGGAAAAACAAGAATAAAGTGAAACTCAAAGTTTCAGATTTTCCCACAAAACTTCAATCCCCATCATTCTACAAGCAACCATACTCCACTAATGAACCAGTACTCCGTGTTATGCACATAAGGAACAAGTAAAAGAACTAAGGACCAGTATGGCTTCTGATCAATATTTTCTAATACCTCAGAGATTCTTTACTTTAGATGGGTTTTACCCAAAGGATCTTGATCACAACGAAATGAGAAAAAGAGAGAAAAGAACGTCTATTTCCACGGAAAAGGAAGGTATGGCACTTACAGTTTCGCCAAGTGAAATGTAGAGGACAAAGGCGTCAATGTAAAAGAAGATGCTTTGCTTCTTTCTGTTGCTATCGATAGAGAACAGCAGGGTAGAGAGCGAGAGAGAGCGAGAGTTTAGTTCAGCAATCTTTTAGTGTGAGGTGGTTCTGTAAACAATAAGACGGGTGATCTTTTGTTGTCTGATGTCGCAGACTTGCTTCCAGGGATTGGAGAAGATTCAACGGAGAATACAAAACACCCTTTTTTTCTCCTGACAAAAATTTATTTCTTCTAAAATCCGGATACTATTAATTACTACTTACGGAGAGCCTTTGGATTCGCGGGATTTGGAAGGAAGGAATTTCTGGACGTTATACCAGCGCACCATACAGTTAGAGGACCACCGTGGCCAATTTGGACCGGTAAAACTACAGACCAGCACGACACTAACTTCGTAATCACTTTTCCTACCAACCAAAAGCGGAGACTTATAAACTATAAAGAAAGTTCCTGGACTTGCGTGTTTTTGTTTTCCTTTCTTTTCCCTTCTATTATATAGTTTTTGTTTTTGTTTTTTTCTTTCTATTATAAGTCTCAAAAGTGGAGACTTATAAACTATAAAGAAAGTTCCTGGACGACGCTAACTTCGTAATCACTTTTCACGAAAATGGTTGTCGAGAGATGCCACATGAGAGTCACCAATTCTTCTTAAACATGGCCTCCCTTTAACCACGTATAAAATTCAGTCCATAAGCACACTCAAGTTGCCGACCCAACACAAGTTTAAAAATAATTCCACAACTTAGGACGAAAAATATTCAAAGAACTAATTTAGGATTCTCAAATAATACCACATGGACCAGGAAGTAATTAAGGCCTTAATTAAACAACCAATTATTGTTTTTTTTTTCTAAATAAACAACTAATAATTGAAAACCCTGCAAAAGATGCTGCTACCTATGCTTTCATAATCTAGAACGAGGCATTTGGACAAATCTGTGGATTATGACTCGATTAAGAGTGCAACTGTGCGATTTTTTTTTTTTTGGGTGGGTAAGAGTGCAACCCATGTTCATTCTTCCATATATTTGATAGGGCAAACCGATGTGATCAGGCCATTGAGAAAAGAATAAGACATTCCTCCACCAAGAATATGTACATTTCTACATTTACATTTTCTACTCTCGTTTGTTCCTCCGGCAATCACTAAATTTAGGAAGCCCTTCAATTTCTTCCAATAAAAAATAAGCAACTCAGCATGCGGACATGATTACCTCTCCTAAGATCTTTCTCTACAGTTTCATTCCCATCCGAGCTTTTCAGCCTTTTCTGCTATCATGTCAACAGGCAAGGACCCCAGAGGCACTGTTGAGTTCACCTCTTCAAACGAGTCACTATCATAACTTTCATAATCGTCAGAATCATCATCACTGTAGATGTCAGCCTCAGTAGAACCGTCGCTTTGAGGATCATCTCCAAAGGCTGCCATTGAGCTGCTTGTTGAATCTTCGCCTGACGAGATTAACACTGGAGAGGAGTGCTCTGTGGCCTGCGAAATACCATCGAATTCTTCCACCTTCTTCAAAAGAGCATCAGGACCGAGATTAATGTCATCAAGCAAAAAAGCTTTGCTAGACTCAATTGCATGCTTCCACAGCGACATCATTTTAGGGCTCGTGCTCCCTGTTTTGGCGTCAGCCTCACAACAATCATTGTCTTCTTTACCTCGAAAACACCATGGAAAAAACATATCAATATGCCAGAACATTGTCTGATAATCATATTCTAACATTATCAAGCAGCGTGATGAAAAAAGCTTAGAAAAAAAAACACCGAGGTGAAAAAATCGACTAGATATAGCCACAATATCAATCATTAACTGCTTAGAGCTAAAAGGAAAGTAAATCTCGTGGTCTAAAACATACGCCACACTTGAAATCAACCTCAAAACTGGGTCCTCTCCCCTCTTGTGTCCACAGGGGGTTGGGGGGTGCGGAAGGAGGGGTGGGGAGAATGGAGAACCACCGAATATTTTTGGAACCATCTGATTTCCATATGTAACAAAAAGTAATTTTGTCCATATGCAATCTTCAAAATTCTAATTGGGAGGAGAAAACGGAAGAAGGACCGAGTACTAATAGGCAGGACAATCCAGTTCTTGCCAATGCAATTTCAAGGAAACTGCTTCTCTTGCAGCACTTGGTAAGGACTAGTTTAACTTCTTACCAAAAGACAAGCCACAGTGGAGTGGGGTACCTGCCTTCTCCAAATCATTTGAAATCTAGTGCCCCAACAAAATCTTTGTTGAAATTGGAGTGCATATTTCTTTGGTACTTTCTTTAAAATTTAGTACCATGGCTACTTTGGAACATCATATCTAGTCTCCATGACACAACGGGTCCTGTGAACATGAACTTGACCAATCCCACTTTCCAATCATCTAAAACCGATCTTCACAACTTGTTCCCTACCTATGAACTATGACAGCAAAGATCAAGTGCCTTCCCACCCCCATGAATAGAATCATCTGGCTGTTATCTACAGTATGAGGTTTGCACAATATCATCTTTTACTATTGAGTACGCTACTGTAGCAGACACTAGCACCCTTGTCTTTTGTGTCTGCAGTTTCAATCATTGTTTCAAAGTTCTGTGCTTGAAATATGCTTTTCTCATTCCCTTCTCTAATGCATATCCAAACTGTTAAAATCACCTGCAATGCCAGCTTCAGTGGGTGTCAAAGCTAAGGGAGCATCTTGGTACATTGATTTCCAACCTTGACCTCGCCACATCAGTATTTGTTCATTGTCAAAAGATAATAACACACAAGGAACCAGTTCCTGTCGCAGATTGAGAGGAAAAAGGTGAGTAAGCAGAATAGCATGGGATCCAGAATGATTGATGTCACAATAAAGAACATGAATACTATCATATGGCATCAAAAACAGGCATTGCCCAAGTGTAAAGGGGACCATCATCAGTGCAATGGTATAAAGTCTTGGATCAGAAAGCACAAATATTTTCCAGTCTTAGAGTGCAGCCCGTCGATATAGAAGGTGCTAAAGGATAGGATAGGTGTGCAAGCCACCCCTCCTATGACCCTAGTTTGGTGGGACCAGCACAGTAATGACCTATTGCATTCCACAAAAACCTTAGAAAGGTATCATTTCCCGTGAAACCTATTGCAACTTTTTTGCTACTCTTCTGGAGCCTCATACACAAATGCAAGAAGGCAAAAATAGACTCTGAGATTTGTAATGCATAAAAATGAACTCAGATTTCAAACACACTCCAAGTTCAGATTTCAAATGCACACCAATATGCAGTGAGCCACAAAATGATATGGATGCTGACAGAGGAACTGCAGTGAGTTAAGCCCTTGCTGGTGGGATTCTCCTGTTAAGCCAAGCCAAGCCAGGTCAAGCCTGTCAATAGGCTTTGGTTACCTGTAGCTTGGCTGCGCTATAAAAATTCACTACCCAATAAAAGATTCAGGTAAATGTGAAAAAAGCTCCTTTGTCAGAAATGATGAAGAAACTGCTGCAAAATTTGAAAAAAGCTCCTTTGAGTCAAGTACCATCTTGAATGTTTACAAACTTGAAAACCAGCAAATAACAGCTGCATATAATATTTTTGCACTTGATATCTTTGACACTTCCATCCAAGTTTTAAATCTTTACTGAAGAGAAGAGCACACTTAGAGAAGCAGGTAACAGAAAAAAGAAGTTAATTTAGCAAACCAAAGTTAATTCAAATATCTATTGATGGAAGAGCCACATCCAGTTCTTCTGTCAGCATCCATATCATTTTAAAACCACCGAACCAAGACATTCGAAGATAAACCTGAAGTTCATATTTCATGTGAAGCATTAGATATATATCTTACAGGAAATATCAGTTTGATGTACAGTGTAAGACAACGGCTTCTTCTAATGGCTTTATTTAGTTTCTTTCTGGTTTGTGAATGGATTTTGTTCTTAGGCCTAATACCTAATAATGTATCACATGCTTGGATATATGACCGGCAGAGGAGTTGCAAGAACCGAAAATGTTACAGACCTTAAGCTTAGCTCCTAACTTCTTGTAATCACTTGCGTGCATTCCTTTGCAATCAATTTTCACTAGTGGACTTCCTTCAAAGGCAATCCTAACATCTTTCACCAGGGAGATGTACACTCCATTTTTTGCTGCCATGTGAAAGAAGGAAATAAATAGATTGAATTGACTAACAATTTTAATTTACAAAAACTTGTCTTGATGATACAAGAACTACTTGAAGCACACACATGCAAATCCATGAACACTCGTGGAAATGGATGACTACAAATTTATGGATAAGTGACATCATGATTGAATTGGGGGAGTTCTGAGCCCACACAAACCAAGGATAGCTGTCTGCCATGAACATAACACAGAGTATGTTGAACGGGCTAGCACCATTGGCACTAAAGTGTTTAACCTTTGACTCCTTTGGAATAAAGAAACATACAGTTCAGCTATTTCTGGTTATTCAAATCCTTTGCTTCACATCCTATGGCTCTAAATACATAGAATCGATGAAACAAGCAAAACATTGAATCAATTCAGTGAAAAACAACCTTATGACCAGGTGATCATTTATAAGCATAAGCGATCATCCTGGTGAATCAAATCAGCAAAAACCAACTGAAAAGGTGATCACATTTACAAAAATCAGTGATGGTCCTGGTAAATTTACCTAATTTACATATAGGCAAAAGTTTTTCTCCCTTCTTCCTTAATTCATCGGCTTCAGCTTTTGTCAATCCTTCTGGAGCTTCTTGGATAAGTTTTGGGTAGACAGGAGTAGCTGGTTTCCAGAGCATCACGGGGTACTGCGGATGAGTACGATAATTGTAGTTTCTTCCACGGAAAAGATAAACTACACCACCAACTCGATGAATGATTTTTCCTCCGGTTTTTTCCTGGTCTTATAAGCAAAACTTGAGAACGACACAGGTGATAGTTTTTAAGAGTAAGGTAGAATGTGAATTTCAGCTTTAGTAGTGCATAATAATTAATGCGTAGGCTTTTATTTCATAAGGGAACAAAATTTGATGTCTTGAGAGCAAATATTAAAATGTGAAAAGCAACCAATTTGTGCCCCCCCCCCAACCCAAAAAAAAAATGACCCTCATTCAATGAAAATAATGTCATCAACTAAGGTGATTTGGGTTGAAAACAGAAGCAAGAAAGGTGATTTACTAGCATCTCTTCAAATTTGACAAAAACATTAGACAGAACTTCAACATATGCTCAAAGCGTTGGTGCAACACATTAGTTCAATTAGAAAAAAACGGTGTGATGGCAATGATTAGTCCATAGCCCCATTTGGCAGACTATCACTGTTTGCGTAGCTTGAGCACCCATTATCCTTTCTATCTCCCAAGTTTGTCATGAGGTTTCGAGGAATGCTGTTTCAAATTGTAGGTGGTTAAATGAAAGTAAGGAAACTGAGGAAATGGTGAAATATATAAGCCTGAAGATTACGGCAAATGCATTCATTGCCCGACTTACAAAATACCCTATTAGAAACCACAGTCCAAAACCTTCCCCCCCCCCCACCCCACCACAAAAAAAAAAAAAAAAACACCACAGATAAGCACTCAAACCACAGCAGTTTGTGAGACAGAAGGGTGACAGTGAGATGGAAAGAAGGAAAAACCAGCACAAGGGAGAAAGAACACAGGATGAGAAAGTTGTCGATGAATGAAGAGTGATGACAAAGGATGGATTTGTGAAAAGGAAATTAGAGCTCGGTGGGGTTTGAGTGATGAGATTGGATTGCAAATTTGGTCTTCAAAATGGTGGCATGCCGGGTTGGTTAGCAACAAACCGCCAACCTGACAGCATCAGTTTTCACCTGTTCATCAGAATCACATTGGATTTGTCTAGTTGGACATTTTTTCCGGACATTCTTTTCAGTCGAGATGGAAAATAAGTTAAATAACAATGTGGCAACTGAGTAGGTAATCCTCCAAGGCAGTTCCAAGTCACCCGTACTCATGAATGTCTATTTTCAATCTGAAATTTTAAATGCTATAAAAAAGAAATAAAAGCAGCAAATGGTTAATGCAAATGCAAATGTTCAATAAAAACAAAGTGGTGTAATTGCTGCACTCGGTGTGTAGTGTCACTCCGCATCCTATTATGCCTTCATTCTTGAGCACCCTATCGTCTCATTCCGTCTTTAAAATCGGTGATGGGATTTTAAGGAATGCTATTTCTCAGCCACTAAATTATACCAATGATGAATTCTTACTTTGCTTCCCAAGTAATGGACCATGATAGAAACATTCGCTAGGAAGGGGCTCCTGTACTATTATATGCTTCATAAGTACTTAGCAAAAACTCGGTTCAAATGTAAAACTAGGGAAAAGAGATAATTGTAAAGAAATATAATAACCTCAAGACGACGGCAAACGTTTTTCATATCTACAGTTGGAACCCCTTTACAACGAACTTTACAAACTCGCTGACGCTTCCAATGCGAATGTACCAGCTCCAGCATATTATGCGTCAACCCGTCCCTTCCTAAACCCCTCCAAATTTGAAATAAATCTTAATGAAAAAAGGCCCAAAACAAACAAAAGCAGGGCATCAAACAGCACAGCAAATAGAAACACTAGCGGGGAAGCCTCACCAAGATTAACCTGGCGGTTGTTTGACAAGTGGGGTTGAACTAGCATTTTGATCTCCCACTTCTTCAGAGGCTCTCCGAGTATCTCTTCCCTCGTCTTCCCTTCCTTCGGGTACTTGCCCAACGGAAACGGGCCCGGCATTTCGACATGCTTCACTCCACTCTTACCCGGCGGCGGCGGGTTAAACGAGTCAAAAAGCCGAATCTTCTTATCCTTCTTCTGCTTCAACGGGGCCTTTCCCGTCCAGGGCCTGGCCATGGTGGGAGTCGCGAAGGGCAAGAAGGCCGGCTCGCGGATGGCCAAGGGCTTCACCTTCGGGGTCTCGGAGTAGCTGTACTGGAACTCGAACGGGGCGCCGGGGAGGAGATACGACACGCCGGACTCCCCGACTACGACGGAGCGGTCGCCTTCAGAGGAAATGACCCCCTGCTTGACTGGTTTGTAGTATTTGGTGCGGCGGTGGGCAGTTTTGAGGGCCGGGTTGGTTTCCGGTTTAGGGGACTTTTTGAGAGGCGGAGGGTACTTGGGGATGGGTATGGGTGGGGAGGGAGAGGTGGTGGATGTAGGAATTGTACGGTCGTTAGGGGGTGGTGTTGAAGGGAGAGAAGATAAGAGGTTGAGACCGGAAAGTGACGATGCTGCAATGAAGGCCATGAGCAAAGACAGAAAAAGAAGCTCAGAAAATGGTTATATACATTTATATGACAGATTTAAATATAGTATAGTGTGCGAGTATGGATAATGTTCCCTGAGACGAGTGGATGTGGGGAGCAGAGGGAAGATGGCTGGAGGAATACGGTGAGCAAGAGTGACATGAGATATTTCTGCAACGGACGGCCCCGTTTTAAAACCTTAAACGACAATCTTTTTTTTAGACCTTAACAATAACCCCAACGCTTTTGTTTTCAGGCTAAATTATAAGTATGTGAGGTTTGACATTTTCCAGTTTGGTTTCCGGTTCACTTTTTTCAAAAATTATTGTCGGGTTTAGACTCATTTTCAAATAGATTTTGTCGCTAACTTAGTAGACGAAAATATACACGTGACTAACTGTTTACACGTGAAAATTGACCACTCAATAAAAAAAATAACGTTCAATCGCAATGTGACACGAGTCCGTAAAATTTTAAAAAAAAAATCTAAAATTAATAATAATACATTGCAATTTTTTTAAGGAAAAAAAAGGAAATGATCTCCTGGTGGAAGGGGCCTCCACCGGTCGGGGGGTTTGGCCGAGACAAAGTGAAAAGTTACCGAATAGTATAAACAAAAAAAGAGAAAATGGAATCAGTGAGCTCATCATCTACTTCACGTCGTGCCTCTCCACCTCTTCGTCCATGAAGCTCTCCTCCAAATCCATCCTCAGCCCGGGAAGTAACAGAGAACTGTCCCAAGTCTCTCTCTCCTCCTCTCTAAGCTAAAGACTGAGAAGCAATGGCAGCATGAAGGGTGGCCAAGCCTCGCCAATGTTCCCAACTTCGGACGTTTTCAGGTACGACCACCAATCGTGATCGGATTTATGCAAAATGTTTATGTAGTTTTCTTTACTTCGGACGTTTATCCATCTTCCTAATTTAGTCCCTTCCTAATGACACTATTTTTCTGGTTTGACAGGGGAATGGTACGTTACACTAGTGTGCATGCTCATTTAGGGAGAACTAGTAGCAGAAGTGATGATCTAGAATCTCTTGCGTATACACTTATTTTCCTTCTTCGAGGTCGTCTACCTTGGTAGGGGTACCAGGTTTGTCCTTTCCAACTTATAGAAGCTTGTGTTTCGTTTATCATATAGTGTTTTAACTCAGCGGTATCTTCAGGGAGAGAATAAATGGTTCCTTGTTTGTAAGAAGAAGATGGCAACATCTCCAGAGACCTTGGGTTGCTTCTGTCCACCACCTTTCAGACAGTTTGTTGAACATGTGGTGAACTTGAGGTTTGATGAAGAACCGAATTATGCAAAATATATTTCATTGTTTGATGGAATTATCTGTCCAAATATAGATATCAGGCCAATCAACACTGAGGGTGCCCAGAAGGTAATGAGATTCTCCTTACGTATTTGTTAATGTTTTTATATATTGTGAAGCTTGTTGGTCACAAGAGAGCTCGATTGGCCATGGAGGAGGAAGAAGGTGATGGACAACCAAAGAAGAAGGTTTGTCTGGGCATGCCAACTACACAAAGATTGTTGCGGGATAGGGGAGGTCCTCTACCTCCCCAGAGCACCCCCAGGGGTGGAGGAGGGATTCCTCCTTCGTTTGGGCGGCTAGAACCCCCAACGGGCGATGGTTCCACCCCTCCACCGGTCTCCGATCCTTCCCTTTTTTTCCTTAATAAAATAAATCATATTTCTTTTTATTAATTTTAGATTTATTTTTTATTTTACGGACATGTGTCACATTGCGATTGGGCGGTATATTTTTTTAATCGAGCTGTCAATTTTCTCGTGTAAGCCTTTAGCCACGTGTGCATTTTCGTCCACTAAGTTGACGACAGGATCTATTTGGGAATGAGTCCAAACTTCAATGATAGTTTTAGGGAAAAGTGAATTATGAGGACTAAACTGGGAAAAAAGGTAAAACCTCATGGACGTATGGAGTATTTTAGCCTTGTTTTTAAAGGTTAATGATCATTTGAGTAGTTGAATTTTACACCCTTTTTTAAATGGTCTTTGGATTTTAAATTTGCTTAAATCAATCCCTAGGTTATTGTTATTTTTCGATTTAATCATTTCGTCCCTTACATGCACAATCAGCTAACGGCGAGACACGTCACTCTCAATAAGATCATGTCACGTGTACTAATTTGAAAAAAATCTCACAAAAGTACAACATGACATCTGCGTTTTAAAAAATTGAACAGGTGAGTGGAGTCGAGAGCCACCCACCCCGACCACGTGAATCTGGGCTCCTGTTCACAGGGGTGGCTCCCTTGCGTAGGGGTGGCCACCATCGCGGCAGGGCTCCCCATCGCCGAAGTGGCAGCGAGCCACCCCCGTGACTCCCTTGAGAAGTGGTGGCCTGGAGCCACCCCGCAAAGAGGAGCCCTCCCCTGCCAGCGGGGTGGCTCCCGACTCCCCTCACTTGTTCAATACGCAGATGCCAACGTGATTGTCTTTTTGTGAGATTTTTTTCCCAAATTGTTATACGTGACGAAATCTTATTAGGAATAATATGTCCCGCTGTTAGCTCAGTGTACATGTAAGGGATAAAATTGGACGAAATGATTAAATCGATAAACAAGTCAATGACTAATTTGACCAAATTTAAAACTCAGAGATCATTTTAAAAAATGGTGTAAAACCCAGGATCAGATGGTAATCAACCCATGTTTTTATTTGGCTAAACGGCGGTCGGATTTTGCTTTGGCTCAACCCAAATGCATTTACAACGCAGCGTTTTACATTCAATATGTGAACCTTCGGGAAAAGATTGGGTTCAAAGATAGTTCGTTCAAAGATAAACAAAGCAACGACTCAGATCTATCTTCCCATATCCAAGGGACAAAATAAAGACACCTCATTATGAGGTGAGACCGGCTCGGCTCGGTTTTGGCTCAATTTTTTCACAATCTATTAAAATGAGCCATCTTCCCCAACACAACTCCCACGCCTCCCACATTTTCTTCTTCTCCGCTCTTCATCGAATGTCGTGTCCTTCAAATGGTGGAATTGGGTTTTGTCCCAGGGAGGCTGTTGGTTTGAAAAAATAATGGGTTCAAATATGGGTTTTTGTCTGGAGTTGCTGTTATGGCGAGTACGGTTCTGCTAGTGACCTAAAGACGTTGATTTGAGGAAGAAAATGCCTTACTCGAAAGTGAATAAGATCTGTGTAGAGAGGGTTGAGCAGGGATTTGCGGTAGAGATTTTCTCTCCCGTCGAAGCTCATCATCCATCGAATGCCCTGTGTTGCATCTGAATCGGAATGGGGATATAGAAGACGAAAAGGAAGCGGGCACATAGGGCTTTTGGGCAGGTTGTTTGTAAGGTCCTAGGTTGGGATATTAATTACTTTCCCACAAGCTTATTTGAGTTAACCAAAAGAACTTAGCAAAAAATTGCAAGTCTGTTATGTTTCCGTCTCAGCAGACTTGCAATTTTTTGCTAAGTTCTTTGGTTAACTCAAATGAGCTTGACATCAATTGCATAATCAAAATCCAGATTCTTAAACTGGGTACAGTAAACATGTACTAACAAATCTAATTCCCGAACCCCAACAATTCGGTCAAACTGCAAATTCAAATCCGCCGTCGCAGAGGCAAGCTCAATATGCAGGTTCTTGATGTTGGCATATCAAACATTTATTTTCCCATCAATCGAACGGATCAAAAGCAATCTTGCAGACACTACTTCTCTTTCATTCTCACTAGAATCAACAAAATGAATACTGAGTGCACTGAAGGCAGGAGAGAAAATGCGGAGTGCAATAAGATAAAGAAAACAGGGGAAAGAAGATTGGATTCCGAAATATAATATTATCTTCGAAAAAACTAGATTGTAAGCCAAAGCTGAGCCAAAACCAAGCCAAGCCGGTCTCACCCTCATTAAATGAAGTGTCTTTATTTTGTCCCTTGGATATGGAAAGGTAGATCTGAACCGTTGCTTTGTTCATCTTTGAACGAACTGTCTTTGAACCCAATCTTTTCCCGTGAACCTTCACCGCACCCACGCAGCACTCACAAACCCTAAATTCCTTCGCATTATCGCATCGCACCTTGCTATAAAAGCCCTTCCTTCCCTTTTCTGGTTCTTCCGCATCATCGCTGTCGTTCTCCTCCTCTTACTCTACAAGGCGACGCGGCTCTTCTGCGCCCAGAAACACCGGAAACTATGCAGATCTTCGTGAAAACCCTAACCGGGAAGACCATCACCCTCGAGGTCGAGTCCTCGGACACCATCGACAATGTGAAGGCCAAGATTCAGGACAAGGAGGGAATCCCACCGGACCAGCAGAGGCTAATCTTCGCCGGAAAGCAGCTCGAGGACGGCCGGACCCTAGCCGATTACAACATCCAGAAGGAATCGACGCTCCACCTGGTCCTCAGGCTCCGCGGTGGGGCCAAGAAGAGGAAGAAGAAGACCTACACCAAGCCAAAGAAAATCAAGCACAAGAAGAAGAAGGTCAAGCTTGCGGTGCTCCAGTTCTACAAGGTCGACGACTCCGGCAAGGTCCAGAGGCTCCGTAAAGAATGCCCTAACTCCGAGTGCGGTGCAGGGACCTTCATGGCTAACCACTTTGACCGCCACTACTGCGGAAAGTGTGGCTTGACCTATGTTTACCAGAAGGCGGGCGGTGATTAGATTCTGCTTTTATACCTGATTAGTATTCTCAAATTTTGCGTTGGTATTTACTTTAAACAGCTAGTTCTGCTATGGTTCGAACTGCTAGTGGTTTTGTTGTTCAACGTATCCTTACATTCGGGATGGTTATCGCATGATACTCAAGTTATTTTTGATGGATTGTACTTTTAAGATTTGATATGACTTGCTTGTCTGTTAGTTTCTATTTGATTCTCTGCATTTTAATTTTGATGGATGTTTTATTTGTTGTGAGAAGCTATATGGTTTTCGTCGCTGGTTGAACTCTTGTCCTGTTTTCACTATGTAGAGCTTGAAATCAATACGTTAGGCCTTATTTTGACCTGAGCCTTCAACACTGCCATACTTGAAAAGTTCGTCTAGGTACTTTTGGTGCAAATGACTATTTGGAAGTCATATATATAGATTATCTCCGAGACAGATGGAGCAAGGATGATTTATACTTGATGTTCCTAAGAAGGGTGGTGGTGTTGTCAATGTGGTTTTGGTATACATCTCAATCTTCTTCGGTTCAGGATTATATTAGAGTTTCATTCTCAGAATTTGGTGACAACTATTTGGGATTGGCTTGATTGCTCTAGACTAAATTTGGCTATCATGCTTTTTGACATTGTTGACTACAAGTTTCTCTCGTTATTTGTTATTGAATCTATTTCTCTCGGGCATAGGCTTGCTCCGCCCTTTTTTGAGTGATGATATGGGGATTGCTGCGCGGCTCTGTAAACATGGGGATTTTATTCAATGCCTACAGAGTCTTTCATAGCTGTCCGCAAAACAATACTTTGCCTTAGTCTTCTTCCAATTTCAGATTAGCTTTTGTTGTCCTTTCTCATTGGGTTCTGTCATGGGTTGTTGCGTACTTGGCATGGGTTTTGTGTTGTAACTGGCGATTATTTGTCATACGGTCATAGAAGAGGAAAATTCACTGACCATCCCTAGCCAGATTAGCCAGCTTCAAAAACATCCCTATCTGTTAAACTGTGTTACCTGCTGCACAGTGTACCTTTGGAGGGTGCTATAGGAATTTAATAGAAGTGTTGGTCATCTGTGTTAAACTGAAGTAGTTGTCCATCTTGCTTTCACCGACGGGTAGGTTTGTGTTCAGGCTTTGTTTCTATATCTCTCGACTGTTTTGGGGTATTCCCTCTGGAAGAAAAAAAAAAGTTGAATGACCAACAAATATGCCTATTCCAGCTAACGGTTAAAAAGTATTAAGGAAGAATTGTGGGCTCCATTAGGGCCCGGTAAAGAACATGCCTATTGATATCTCTTGAGCCTTCTTTTTCCCCCCTAGGTTATTATTCATGCATCTTCGACGATTGCAGAGTAGGGTTCTTTGAGATGCCTCAAATCTCAACTGATTGCTGTCCAGATGAGTTGACACTAGTGTTTTCCGGTTTCCTAAATGGTACATTAATTCAGTCAAGGATTTCGTTCGTAGTTCGGTATATACTCTGTATGGGGAAAACTCTTTTCTACAGGCTACATACTATTACTCATTAAGAAAGATAAATTGTACACCAGCATAAGGTGGTGGACTTGTATAATCCTAATAGAGTCCTACGATGCCAGTGAAAATGAACCTAAGAGTTGCAAATGGATCAAACATTTGATCTGGCCCAGTGGTTCTTGGCTCGCAGGCCCTTTAATGGGTTGTTGGAAATGGCGGTTAGAGTAGCACGCAGATAAAGCTAGAATGACTACTAGATGGCTGTGGCTGGTGAGGGTGGAGAAGACAGAGGATGTGCATGTGATCAGCGAATCGGGGTGATCGCAACTAATCTGGACCTCAAAAGGGAAAAGACAAAACAGAAAAACAGAGAGAAGGAGAAGGAAAAGGAAATCAAGAGGACCTGATCGCTCACTGGGGAACAGATGACTCGCGCAAAGGAAAACTTTAAGCTCTCCTAGGGAGAGGGGGTGGAACAGGAAGATGGTAAACTTGGAGGTACAAGAGCAGTCTGGTTGGATTGAGATTTTAAGTGACAGAGTCCACAAATCATTCAAATTATTTAGAAAGAAGGCTTAAAATAAAATTAAGTTCTCGCCTTTTATTTTTCTTTTTAAAGTAAGCATTCATCAATAAACTAAGAAGATAGAAAAGATGGGGATGGAGGAAGTTCAAGAAACCCCCTAGTATATTTATTAGAATGGCTCAAAAAGCAAATGTAAAACGTGAAATGGACCATATTCTTTACAGTCCGGTAGATTATTGTCTAGAACGCCAAGATCTGATGATCCCTCTGAATAATGCGACAAAGGCTAGGATTATTTGAAAACATATGTTGCAGGAGATCCCTGCACAAGGGAGGGTTGAATTGATTAGATTGCAATGAGAGGTAGGTTGCATTGATTAGGTTGAGCCTTGCGGTGACTGGTGAGGGTGAGGTTTGAAGATCTCATCTCACGCATGTGGAAATGGAAGCTTGAACCAAGTCAACTCAGAATCAAGGAGAGAAGAAGATTCGCCATTACTGAGAGGGTAAAGAAAAAGAAGCATTGGTTGGACTTCAGAAGGTGAAGGAATGAGCAAAGGAAAAGTCCCTATGCCTCTTGCGTCTTCATTCCCACCAACCACCACAACCCCCCGGCCTCTTCTCTTCCCCATTTCAGTTTCTCCAAGCGAACCATCATAAATCCAATCTTTTGTCAGAAGCAATCCTTCCGACTACGAACTGGTCCCTGATCTGAATAATGGGACATAGTCTAGGATTGCTCATTCTTTGTCTCAAGTGACAATATGTACGTCTACTTTCTGTTTGGATTTGAACCAATAACTATCCATAGTACGTTGTATTATCAGAAAGATAAATAATTAGGATAAAAGCACGATTAATTGGGTATCTTTTTAACCAATTGCCTTGATCACCAACTGATATACCATTAATCCATGTGTTTTTTTTTCTCTCCTTTTCGAGTAACCATTACCATATTACTTCTACGTATTTCTTTAAATAACTTAAGGGTAAACGATATAACACAGTCCTTTAGGAGAACTTTTGCATTCACACATTTTTTTAGCCTAATTACTGTTCAACTTCGTTCCCCTTAATTTGACATTTTAGGTAGCGGCGGGATCCTTTGGCTAGAACTCATGTGCAATATATCCAACTACTTTGATTTAATAGCTAGGTTGAAAACTTACAAAGATCAAACACATATTAAGATGATTCACAACATAACATAGTTCTGTCGATTCTTTGCATGTATTTGTTTTTATCCTATCTTACTAAGGACTAATACTTGCCCCAAACTGAACAAAAGAGGGCAGACAGAGACACTGACAAAAGTGCCGCATGACATTCAGTAAAACCCCAACTTCTGCTCACTTGCAAACCCAGTCATCAACTGGTATCGCTCTTCTCCAAAGCTGCAATAAAGCGCCAACATGAGTGACAATACAGCCATACAGTGACTAAACTGAACTTGGTAGGGCAGAGAGAGAGAGAGATTACTATTGTAATTCAGAAGCTTCTCAATGAGGTCTACGTGAGTCATAAGCATTCGCCTACAGCAATAGCGGACCAATCCCAATGCATCAAGAGCATCTCTGGAAACCAAGAGATCACAAATCAGTACCATCAAGCTATATTCACCAAAATTATACTTATAATCAGAAGTAATACTAGGTAATGCTGTCTACTATATTGACTCTGTCGAGATCATGCTCCAGGAAATAAAGGCTCATACCAAGCATGTCTCTTTTCCGATTAAATTATGTATATGTGCGTAGTATCCAAAGAGAATTTGCACAGGTATGCATTCATAGGTGTGAATTCGAAACAACTTATGAATTTAGCCAACATTGATCATAATGTTTGTGAACTGAGACACAATACAAGGACATGCACAATAGCCCTCTTCAAGTCTACATTTTAGACTACGATCCATATGAATATTTAGGTCTTTCTTCCACCACAAGTTTACCTGATAGGCTCCAAAAAAAAAATTCAAACCACAAGTGCAGTTCAGTATATTTTAACAAATTTCCACAATATTCACTAACAACATTCGATGCAGCCGGACAGTTACAGTACATACTACGCTACAAGAATCACAGTGATGATACCAGATACTTTATACCCCGGAACTTGAAAATTAGGTTCTGAATATACAGTGAAAGAAACATTGAGATTTCACTGAAAAAACCATAGTCAGAATAATAGCATTATTGAAAAAACAACTGCGTTTTGTGGGCTACACAAAGCACACCAAAGATATATTTAGCATATCGAGCAGAAACTAGAAAAAAACAGTTACAAGTAAGCACACTACGATATAGAAACATGTAATTAGTCTCTCGTATATTATTAAGGATCCTCATAAGTTCAAGTTGGTTGCCAGTACACGACCAAGTACTACAATCGATGTACGATATCCACAAAAATAAATAGAAGCGAAATTAATACAAGAGTCGTCACCCTTCGGAGTAATCTGACTGGAGAAGGTCAAGATACGTGTCCCATTTGTTTCCAATCACCTATAGAACACAGACCAAATTTCACCTCAACGAGCTATTTTTAGGGTTCAGGGAAGTTTCGGTGTTCTTTTCGGCAATAAACTGAGGCGTATACAAATCTAATCTGAAATGGGTTCAATTTATAAGCGTACCTTGCCACAGGTAAAACAACGAACAGGGATAATCATCTTCGATCGCCTAGGGTTGTTCTGCAGTCACTCGTCGTTTCTCTTTCCTGTGCTCCTCTCTGACGTTCTGGAGGGTTCTAAGAGTATACAAAAAGGCATAACAAATGCTTGCCGCTGTCTGGGTCAAAAGCGGAATTTAACGTTCTGACCTCCGATCCGCTGACTAGCGGATGACTAAAATAGATTTTGCTTCCATTTCCGGCTCTTACCGGAAGTGGATAGCAGAATTCCAATAATGTTTTGAGTCATATTTTTTAGGTCATTTAAGCATTTTTTACAAAAATAAAATAAAAATAAAGATGTTATTCATTTATCACAATTCACAAATACAAATATCTCTGGTATGTTAGAAAATTAAATATACAACCGAACTTCATAAGAACATTTCTCGATTTATTACAAAGATCTCAATTATATAAATGAACACAACAAGTATACAAATGAAAATTAAAAATTTAAACTGGACACATTAAACTACCTATCAATTGACAGAGCAATTACAAATTAACTTTTTTCTTCTATTTACAATATAATTTGCTTCCAAGAACCCTGGATAGAGGTTAATGTAACAGATAAATGAGAATATTAGCATCCTCAGGACATGGGCTAAACACACGGAACCGGAATCAAAACAACACGGAACCGAAATTGCCCATTCCGTTTCCGGTTCTGGTACCCACCGAAACAAGATTTTTTTTTTATTTCGGTCTCATTTCGAAATAAACCAGAATTGGAACTGGAAACAGAAAATTTCGATTCCTTATCTAGGCCTAAAAGGCCCAAATTTGACACAAAACACATTTGATGTTCAATTCATTAACTTCATTTGAGTAACAATTAATTGCAAAATGACTCGATCTATCTAACTCTAACAGTTATGTAAGCAACCTAAATCATCTAAACATAAAACAAACAAAATGAAATTAAATTAAATCTAAAGTCTAAATAGCTATGTTCACAACCTAAATCAGCTAAGCATCATGCATCAACAATAATCAAAATACGTGAAGCATATTTAGCAAAAAACCAAAAATCAAATGACAAAAATATAACTTCCATGTGAAAGGCACAATTATACATCAAAGTCCAAGAAACCAAAAATCAAACAAAAGGAAACGTAGTGAAATTTGGATCACCTACAACCTATACAACATTCAACTAACAATATCAGAAAAACTTCCCTTAGATTCAGACAGAAGGAGAAAACAACACCAAAGTCCAATAAACATGAGAAAATGATCCTTTTCACAATTTAAAGAACAGAGGCTCCATCGGTTACACTAAACCCATTACTTTTACTGTACACTTAAAGATGAGTTAATACTAACTCAAAGAATCAGAGAGACTAGAAGATTGAACTTCTTAAAAACTAACTCAAATTAGCAGTTACAATAAGGTTAATACATGATCATCCAATTTTAGCCCCAAGAAACTTTAAGAGATACAATCGGCATAGTAAATCATTTCACCTGAATCACCTTCCAGTTATTCTACATTAAGATCATGTGAAGACAACCTTTAATCTATATAACGCAACTCATAATTTCGTGTCCATGACAGATCTCCACTACCAGAAGCTAGAATTCCAAGGCAAAGTGACTAACTAATTTGTTGTTATCATGACATCATGCATCACAAAAAGCATATATGTTCATTGGAAAATGGAAATATCACCCAATCTCCAAACGGAAAACAAAAGCTTAACGATATTCACAGTCGCGGCGTACCTTAGTAACGGCCGGGGGAGAGAATCGACCTAAGATGCGACGACGAGTGAGAGAGGGAGAGAGGAGTTGAGCACGGGCAGCTGGGGGAGAGAAGAGCCACAACAGGGAGGGTGGAGGGCGGAGCACGGCTGACGACTTGCTAACATGGCAGGGAGACAAGGAGAGGGGGTTGAGGGGTTAACGGCAGGCGGACAAGGGGTCGGGAGGGAATCTATTGATATGTCGGAACCGGTTTTTATAAAGGTTTAAATATTCCACATACCCCTGTGGTTTGACATTTTCTTGAATATACCCCTGGGGTTCAATTTGTTGTCCCGCTACCCCCGTGGTGACCTACCATTCCCGTAAGTACCCCTCAGTACTGATTTCGTCTCCAACTTAACTGGAAATGCTGAGCTGTCAAAATTTGACACGTGATAGCCAATACTGAGATCACACGTGGACGTTTTGCAGACATGGCTTCTACCCCTGTGGTTCCCGTTGTGACCACGTTGTCCACGAAATTATATTCCCAATTTGGTTCCTGTTGTGGCCTCCTGAAACCCCACTGTCTCCTAGACTCTCTCTCCCTCTCCTTTATATGGATGAACCAGAACTGAACCAAACCCCTTGAACAAAATCGAAAGGCTTAACATGCTCAATTCTTTATTCTTTTTTCCCTTCACTTATACTCTGTTCATTTCTTTTGTGTCGCAAAAGCGAAGTACGTACCAACAAACTCAGATTTTTCCCTCAATCATTGTTCCTTCGTTTTCACTTCGTCACAGACCAAGAACCGAAAGCCCTGTCCCAACTAAACATCTAACCTGTGAAAAAAAGATCTTCTTGGTTTTGTTAGATTTAAATGATCATATGGGAGAGCCTAAGAAAACTCCAAAGAACAGGGGGTTCTACGTGAGGATGAGGCTCTTACACAACAAAAATGGCAGACCTCAAGAAAGGAGTTTCTTTTACAAATATTACAAATTGGTCTTCTGGTTCTCCCTATCCCTCTATCTCTTCATCTCCTGCTTCATCCCTAACAATAACACACAAAACAAACCAACCTCTCTAACTAGAACCCATGTGTCTAACTCCGAAGCCACTCTGGCTTCTCGCGCTCTCTTTGAGTCTGCTAACGCCACTCTCCTCCAACAACCCAGAAGTAATCCAGGTTGATCTATTTCTCCTGACATTCTTGCTCAAGTTTTTGATTCATTTTGCCTATTTAATCTGAACTTTTTTCTTTCATATCTTCTCAACAGCACTGTTGAAGAGCTTGAAGATTTGTCTATGATCTGCCGTTGAAGTACAACACAGATTGGCTATCCAACCAGCGGTGCAACAACCACTTGTTTGCTGCAGAGGTCGCCATTCACCGATGGAGTAAAAGATAATGTCGACTGGGCACGGTATCACAGTCGATTCCTTGCTTGGAAAAATTTTCGTGAACCACCGATATATTGCAATGTTCGAATGATTTATGGGCAAGTACTTTTGAGGCAAATACTTAGGGTTTGAGAATGGGGAAAATTTTGGAGCAAATACTTAGGGTTCGAGATTGGGGAAAATTTTCGACTAGAGGAAATGTTCGTGTCTTTTGGCTATAGGGAACCCGAATTGGAGGGGCAGCAGGGACTTTTGCTATTTTTTTTACTAACGTGGCAGAGGCAAATTGAGAATATAATTTCGTGGACAACATGGCCACAACGGGAACACATGGGTAGAAGTCATGTCAGCGAAACGTCCACGTGTCATCTCAGTATTGACTATCATGTGTCAAATTTTGACACCTCAACATTTCTTGTTAAGTTGGAGACGAAATCAGCACAGAGGGGTACTTATGTGAATGGTAGGTCACCACAGGGGCAGCAGGACAACAAATGGAACCCTAGGGGTATATTAAGGAAAATGTTAAACCACATTTATGTGGAATATTTAAGCCTTTTATAAAATATAGGATCCAGTACCGGAACCAGATTTTCTGCTTTAAACCGGAACATTTGCACACCCTTAAAACAGCAAGTGAGAAAAAAAGGGTTAAATGCATGTCATGCCCCTGTGGTATGCGGTAATAGCAAATATGCTCCTGAGGTAAACATTCAGGAGCAAATATGTCCTTCCGTTATGTGCCGTTTGAAACACTAATGGTAAATGTTGACGTGTCAAAATTAGACGTCAGCACCAATCATAAATCGACACGTGGCATTTTCAAGAAAAAAGGGGGGCTCCCTTCGCCGCCGCGGCTCCCCTGCTCAGGGGTGGCCGGCAGGGTGCCACCCCGGCGACGGGGGAGCCCAGATCTGGGCTCCTCGTGTCGCGCGAGGCGGCCGCGCGCCGCTAGGGGTGGCCGCGAGTTTCTGATTTTATGGGTTGTCATCCTTCGTTGGCATTTTCAAGAAAAAAGGGGGGCTCCCTTCGCCGCCGCGGCTCCCCTGCTCAGGGGTGGCCGACAGGGTGCCACCCCGGCGACGGGGGAGCCCAGATCTGGGCTCCCCGTGTCGCGCGAGGCGGCCGCGCACCGCTAGGGGTGGCCGCGAGTTTCTGATTTTATGGGTTGTCATCCTTCGTATGTTTCTGATTTCCAAATTCAAATTAATGAAGTCGCTTGTTGTGATTAGACTATTCTACAAAGAAATAGTGATGACTGATTAAACAAGAACGTTTAGGTCGAGAAAGTTTTGAAGTCAGAAGTGCGACCCCACGGTCGGCGGTAGGGTCCGCCTTACCTTTCCCTTACCAAAGGGCCTTACTTAGGCAGAACTACCCGCCTTACACGAACAAAGGTCGCCTCTGCTCCGGAGTGAATGACCTTGTACAATCTTCGCCGTTTTTATTGTGTTAAAATTTTAAGATTGATTAAATTTTAGGAAGTAAACGTAGCCATGAATCTACACTTTTCAATTTTGCACGTATTGTGGGGGTTCCTTTTTTGCACTTTATCTATTTCCCACGATAAATATAAACGAAAATGAATCATATGTTGTGATTAGGGTGGAATCCTATTTCTATGCCTTCCGAAACTAGTCATGCTTGACTTTAACCTTCCTTTACCAGGCCAACTCCGGCAAAGATGCTGGACCGAGATATGACTCCCCTGGTTGTCGCAATAGTTGTTGTTCCCAAAATCGGAGAGTAGCTACTTCGCAGTAGTCAAGCAAGCAGGGGAGGTAGCCTGAACGGCTTAGAAATGGTTTACAAGATGCATTCTCCATAATTATCCAGTTTCACATCCGTCCATTTAATGACCAAGTTTACAAGTTTATTTAAAACGCATACGAGCTCGAACATCGTTCAAAAAATTCCCAACTGTAAAGGACATAGTTTTATCCTGATGCACAACTTAATCAAAGTTGCAGCAAATGATGAGAAACTTTACTGCGATAGTGGACATCCATCGATGTACTTCAATAACGGTGCTCCATCTTCTCCTTCTCCTGGTAATGTTCGACATACCTGCATGCGAAGATATAAATAAAACAGAAGAATTCAGTGCAATTGCAACCACTACCAGATTGACGCTAATGGATATAATTTTCCAGGGAAAGACATATAATCAATAAAACGTAAAGAGCAGGAAGTATATATTCCCTTTTCCATTATTAGAAGAAGAAAAATATTCCCTTTTCCTATTTTCCAAGTGAAATACACTCCTTACTTAACTTCCATTAAAAAAAAACTGTAAATCACACTTATCCATGATTCTGTTCTACAGCAGGATAGTCTGATACAGATGCAATAAAGAAGTAAAGCAGGACGATAGTGTATGTGCCACCTAATAGGCACAAATACACGTTTATACATAAAGAACAAAATACATGTTGATCTTTCATGAAAAACATGATAGGAAACTTCTGCCTTATTCCATTTCAAAGAAACTCACAGCCGCAAGTTACTCTCCACGTCCACATGGGCATCAAGATAGGAAGGCAAGTGTTCACTTACTCGATCACCACCACCACCACAAAATGTACACCATACTAAAAATACTCATTAATGTCCAATGTCTAAATTATCAGTTGCCCACAGTTTAACATCAGTTTCCCTTCTTCTTCCACCTAAGACTTGGGAAAGAAATCAGGAAATTCTACCAAACGGGATGCATAGAGAGATTTTGCTAAACGCTAAGAAATATAAGCTTATTCATGAATGTGAAGACACATACTACTCTAACAAAGACAGATTCTGCAAACCCTAGTACAAAGCCCCACACCACAAATTTCCAAGCAGTGCCAACCATAGTTGCCAATATCAATGCAAAACTTATTCAAAACAATCAGTCATATAACTAATTTTCAGGAAATCGACTCATACTAGATAAAAGCAGTTATATCAGCTCAAGTCATAACACAATTTTCCAGCAAAGTCCTCTAAATTTGGTCCAACAGTGTACAACTAATCGATACATGCACCTCGTATTTGACATAAATGCACACCTCCCTGTTTTAATATTTTCCGTAGTTAGGCTTCTGTTGAGTGCAAGAATTGGGGTGTGCTATAATGGATTGAGCATGCCGCCTATAATGATATAGCACTACACCTCACGTATACAGTGATTATGGACGTCTATAAAGGATTGTACACCTTAGTTATGTAGTAAAGGTATATGATGGACTTCTATTAGGGATTGGTGCTACGGAAACTTTGGTATACTAATGTAGACAGTAAACCAAACGAGGGTAAGAATCCGAGGTGAAGACTCCAGGAGGATTTTCTATGTTCTTCGCATTCTTAAAACCTATTCTCTTATTGCTCAGACAGTAATTGTGGGCCTGCCTCGCCCGCTAAACAGTGCGGAGCAAAGAGAGAATCAGCTATCGCTTCTATACCTATTTTGAAGTCAATAGTTTACAGTACTGGTGTATGCAGGTTGTAGAATGCTCAATTATAAGCTGAATCTATGTAAATCATGGCAGAGCGTAAAATACGATAAGAATCCAAAAGATGTTTATTTCAATAACATCTTCCCCCAGACCCCAGTGTTATCTTTCAATCTAACAACAGACCGTCAAATAAAATTTGAATCCCGCTTTTCACCGTAAGAGAAAATCCGAAATCATATATGGAATAACACTGTCTAATCAAAGTAACCGATTCGCCAATTTCTTATAGAAGAAATTAACCAATCTAAAACACAAAGAGAAACCCTAACTCGGATCGGGTAAAGAAGAGAGACAGAGAGAGGAGGGGTGAGAAAGGAATTACATCTTTGTGCCGATGAGGGGACTGAGGAGGAGGACGGCGCTGAACCAGTTCTCGGAGACCTTGTGGTGGATCTTG
This sequence comes from Myrica gale, assembly GCA_963930655.1. NCBI lineage: Eukaryota > Viridiplantae > Streptophyta > Magnoliopsida > Fagales > Myricaceae > Myrica > Myrica gale. The sequence continues at coordinate 4,111,078 of OZ005606.1, read as the reverse complement.
CCGGGCAGGTCATTCCACAGCCCACTCATCACCTTCTGCTGGAACGGTGACAGCGCGTACACGACCGCCTTCAACCTCACTGGCTGCTTCCCCATCTCTTTCCAACTACGGTAAAAGATCGAGCGGAGGCGAGTATATATATCCGGATCTCTTCTTCGAAGTTCTAGGGGGGAAATGGGGGTCGTCTCAGGAGAAAATAGTTTTTACTTTGTAGTCTAGAAGAAGCGCACCGTTGAATAGAACCAACCAAAACAAAAAAAAAACAAAAAACAGTCTAGAGGATTCCGTTCGCACGTGCCAGTGGCACCAAGCAAAAGGTTTCGCCGATGGATTGGGCTGCTTCTTTCTAGCTCTCCTTTTTTTTTTTTTTTTCCCTAGACAAGCGGAAAATATGTATATAGAAAAAGAAGAATCCAACAGAGGAGTGAAGGAAGACTCGGGTCGAGAATACAAGTTACAACAGAAGGTCGTTTTACAAAGGCCCAGATACAATACGCAGGCTAGAGAGATGGGCAGTATGCAACAGCCCAAAAAAAATTTTGTGAGTAAAGCCCAATAATTCTTCCAAATATAGAGCCCGATATTCTGAACAAGGTGTGGTAGGAAGGTACTGAGCCCGGGATTGATATGCCGGAAGATCGGATGGAGATGCTATCAGTGGGCTAATTGTAAATTTGTAAGGGGTAGATTTATGGAAGTCGGCTAATTGTTGTGGGTAGATTTATGGAGGAGCATTGTTGATTGTATCCGGGAAAGAATGGTAGCAAAAGGTGAGAGCTATCGGGTAAGGAAGATAACAAATTCGGATGCTATATGAAATGGCATGGCCTTTTGCTTTGGGGAAATATTATATGTGGTAACCATGTGCATGATAAATTCATTAACAAAAATATTTTTTTGCTTCGGATAAATATTATAGTACCGGTCATATTTATGAACAAAAATAAAACCAGTCTCCTCAAGTTTTAATTTATTTTATTACGCCGCATAATTTGAAGTCAATTCTCATCATCCGTTTAATTTGACCGTTAAATAAAATAAAAAATGATACCACGTGGAAGTATAGCTGGTGTATGAGGAATGGGCAACGGATTGCCTCCGAAGGCTTTTCTGTCCGAAGCTCCGAATCAAAGGCAGATATTTTATTCTACAAATTTGACGGTTGAAAGTAGTCCAGGTCATTTAATGAAATTTTCCGGCTTCCCGGCTTGCCTTTCCTTGCTTTTACATGTTAAGCTTAAGTCCTTCTCCTTCTTCCACGCGTCCCTGCTTCCTTAACAATTTTTTTCTCCTCCTCGAAGTGCTACTCCCTCCTTACTATCTTCCTCTGCCGCTCCTCTCCTCCTTCTACAGAGAAATTCACGGGCATCCTCGCGGCCATGTGTTAAGTCAAAAGGAGTACCCAACTGATCACCAACTCACCACCTCCCCAAGTAATATCATGCGAGAAGTGAGCTATGCCATATTGGTCAAACAATCACTACTAAACAAAGGAAACCCATTGAAGGCCCTTTTCGCCACTCCTGTTTAAAATTCGCTCCACCTACAATCCCTTGTAAACCCCTCCAAACCTCGTGAGATGGCCTACGTAGGCAAAAGGAATCTGTACGAACATATGAGGAACGTTTTGGCAGACATTGCTGAAGAAACGCTTACTGGTTCTCTGTCTTACACCAAAATCCTATTCTATTGGCTTCGATTGGAGAGTATGAGAAGGTCAAAACTTAGACTTGGAAAGACTGTCAATTCTAATCATATCCTAGAGGAAGTGTTAGCATTACTAGAATTCAGTGGCGAGGGTTGGGCAATAATAGGAAAAGGGGCTTCCACAGATACAATAAAGCTTCAAGGACAGGGAGGTGAATATTTGCTTGCCGAAAGGGTAGAGGCACTCGCTCATCTGCTCCAAGCCGGTACGTGAACTGCCACTCCCTTGTCTCCCCTGGGTGTTCTCGTACCGGAAATCCTTAGCTGAACTGAGAAACGGAAGAGATAATGGAGGAGAAGGAGGAGAGGAGCGGCAGAAGAAGATAGCAAGGAAGGAGTAGCAGTTGAGGAGGAGAAAAAATTTGGAGAAGAAGCAGGGACGCGTGGAAAAAGGAGAAGGGAGCTCAAGCTTAACGCGTAAAAGCCAGGAAATGATTCAGCTCCAAGTCAAGCCGGGAAGCCGGAAAATTTTCATTAAATGATCTGGACCACTTTTAACCGTCAGATCTGTAGAATAAAATCTCTGCCGTTCATTCGGATCTTCGGAGAGAAAAGCCTTCGGAGGCAATCCGTTCCCTGAGGAATGAGGAGCTCGTGAGGTATGAAGGAAGGAGTTCTATGGGTTCACAGTTATTGACACTCCACAGTATTAAATTGAATCTTGTGTTTGAGTGTTAAAATTTTAGGGAGATTAAAATTTTAGGGTATTGAATTTGGTGAAAAAATAAAAAAAAAATTTAATATTTATTATAGTGAAAAGTAATGATGTCATGGGAAGAAATATATTATATTGTAATTTTTTATTACGTTAAAATTTTAGAAAAGGTAAAATTTTACACTTCAAACGCACCGATTTTGAGTCATTTCGTTAAACTCACAATAGTCCGTTTTAAGGTAATTGGAGCTTTAAGCATAAAATATTAATAAATTTTAGGTTGTGTTTGTGTTGTAATATTTTTGGTATTGGAATATGTGTTGGTATTGAGTTTAGTGAAAAGGTGAAGAGAGAGGTAATTTTTTATATTTTTTTATGGGAGAGAGAGAGATTATATTAGAGTATTTTATTAGGAGAGAGATAAAATGTTGGAAATTGTTAGGTTGGAAAACACAGCCTTAGTTAAAAATTCTTTTTTGCAAATTTGTCAAAGTTTTATATTTAAGATTTTTTAATATGTCAATTTCAATCGAAATTGTAATTCTCTTAAGTTCATATCAATATTTTTTCAAATACTTCGATGTAAATATTACCTATAGATTTTAATATTTTCCATATATATATTACTTTCCTCATCTTTTCAAATTCTTTTATTTTTTTCACTGAATTAAAACGTTTGGATATTGTTATGAGTGTAGGTGTTGTTAGTATCATTTTGGTTTGTTGCTTGACCGTTGTCTTCTAATTCGGAAGATTTCTCATTTGTTAATTTTTTTAGTAAAACTTGAAGGAATATTTGGTTGATTAAGAACAAACTTATCAAGAGTTCCTTTTCGAAATTAAACTATTTTTTGTTTCCTTTTTAACTTTTCATATCTAAATTTGTATTTTTATTAGACATATTTGATATCTCAAAATTATTCGAAACATAATAATGAAATATGATAAACACAAACACAAACTTATAATAAAACTACAGTACAGAGTTTAGAATAATCTTAATTTTCCCTAGACAAAATAATGATAATTACAACAAAAACAACTTAAAATACAAATAAAGGAGATGAGACATTCGTAACGAGTGATCTTGATCAGGAAAATAGTCAAATATAAGAGTTAAGAAGCACCATGAAATAATAGGGATACAAATATAATGGATGAGAGATTGTTTTCTGTTTTTTTAATGAAAAAATAAATAATTTCTCACGTAATTTTTATTTTTTAGGGTAGCGAGGAGAAACCCCATGCAGTAGACCATTGAAGTGAGTCTCACCTAACGCACATGTAAACTTTGGAAAGCTAGTGCAGATCCATCAACACCACTGAGACTCACACTTAAGCTGGTATGATATTCATCCACTAGAGAATCAAACATGTCATATGTGCGCATATATACACAGTTACAAGTTCGCTCTTACCATTAGAGCAAGTCTAAGATGTGTTAATTCCTCGATTAATTTAGCAAATAGTTATTAGGCTAAGTCATTTTTAAAGATGATTTTTTAGTTTGTTAACTGCATGCAATGGTACGAAATTAAATAAAGTAGATGGTAGTTTTAAACAACTGATAATTAAGCGAATGTTAATCTCCTTTTATTAAAAATAGTTGATATGGCTTTTCCTTCGGATAAACTTGGTAGTTAATGGCTTTACTTAAGGAGACTTTATAAGGTGATTAATTTAAAGGGAAATTGGTATTTTAGTCCTTAGGTTTTACACTCTTTTACGTTTTAGTTCATGTGTTTCAAATTTTAAATCTAAAGCCCTTGAGTTTACATTTTTTTTACAAAATGGTCATTCTGTTAAGGATCCGTTAGTTTCCCTAACGGAATGCCACATCAGCTGACAAACTCAGCAGTTGATGTGGTAATAAAAATTGACAATTTAGTCCTTAAGTTTTACGTTGTTTTATTTTTTTAGTCCTTATGTTTAATTTTTTAAAATTTTAGTCATTCAGTTTACATTTTTTTGACTAAATGGTCCTTCCATCAAGAGTTACTGTTAAGATTTTGAAATACAAATTTTGGCCTTGAATATTGAATAATAACATGTTATTTTTAGTTTTGAAAATTTTAATAACACAATTAATAGGACTAAAAAAATTTCAAAATTCAATTTAAATCCTAAAAAATCTACAAAAAAAAAAAATCCTTAAAATTCAATTTAAAAAGAAAGAGAATATGAGTGTTTTCTCATTTCTTAGTATTTTCAAATTATTTCTTGTCTATATATATTTTTTATTATCTCTACAATGTCTAGTGTCTGCATACTCAATTTTTAACAACTATAAATACGTCTTATATATTCTTAAGTAAAAAAAATTGAAAATATTTTTTAGAATTTTAATTTTATTTCTATAAAAAAGTAAATAATATACAAAAATAAAAATTGTAATAATAATATAATATGGTCTATGAATTAGGCCTTATAGGTATTTGATTTTCTTTATAAAATACGATCTTTCTTCCATATTACGGGGGCATGTGCGAGGATCAAACCAATTAAATAATTTTATATTATTATTATAATATTTATTTTTGTATATTATTTTACTTTTTTATATAAATACAATTAAAATTGAAAATAATTTCAATTTTTTTTACTTAAGAATATATAAGACGCATTTATAGTTGTTAAAAAATGAGTATGCAAACACTAGACAAGAAAGAATTTGAAAATACTAAAAGAGGAGGAACACTCATATTCTCTTTCTTTTAAAATAAATAAATATATTTTTAATTTGTAGAACTTTTTACTATTCAAGAGATAGATTTTTAATGAAAATTGTAGATTTTTGAGGATTTAAATTGAATTTTGAATTTTTTAGTCCTATTAAATGTGTTATTAAAATTGTCAAAACTAAAAATAACATGTTATTATTCAATATTCAAGGTCAAAATTTGAACAATAATTCTTGATGGAAGGACCATTTAGTCAAAAAATATAAATTAAAGGACTAAAATTTTAAAAATTAAACCTAAGGACTTAAAAATAAAACGACGTAAAACCTAAGGACTAAACTGTCATTTCTATTACTACATCAGCTGTTGAGTTATCAGTTGATGTGGTCTTCCGTTAGGGAAACTAACGGACCCCTGACGGAAGGACCATTTTGTAAAAAAATGTAAACTCATGGGCTTTAGATTTGAAATTTGAAACTCAAGGACTAAAACGTAAAAGGGTGTAAAACCTAAGGACTAAAGTGCCAATTTTCCTAATTTAAAAGGTCACCTTCAACGGTTCCATTAATCAAGGTAATTTAATAGTCTTATTTTGGAATTAAAAACTCTATACAAATCATTAAATTAGGTAGCTTTTACATTAAAATTTTAAGTCTTTAGACATTGATTTAATAAGATCTGATGATACCGGATTTTGGTTTGGACTTTCCGGTTCCTTCTTAAAATTCTGAGGCATATATTTCTTCTAGCGCAGTGTTTCGTTCGGGCTAATCAAGTCGATTGGGCCGATGTTTCTATACTCATCCACATCAGGATCTAATAAAGAAAATTTAAAATTTAGAGGCCTTCCAATTTTAGGGGCAGCTACCTATGCATAGAGTCGGCCTGCAAAGTTCGACATTTTTGACTTGTTTATTGTATTCCTTCTAACAGACATGATCCTTTAAATTATTGTTGATTTGTTGTATGTCTCATATTTGGAGGTAAGAGTCTGTAGGTATTACATGAATGGAAAGTTTATGTATCTTTCTAGATCAAATAGGGCTTTTATAAGTGATTGATCTAGATGTTCCAATTGTGTAATACATTATCCTGCATAATCACTTTTTTTTTTTAATGATCACTGAGTGGAGTAGCAAACTCCATCTGTTTGATCTTGATTTTTAATGATAACTATTTCCTTAGAATAAAAAATAGGGTAAAGTACATAAACAATCTCTGTGGTTTCCCGTTTTGACAAATTGGTCCTTGTGGTTTCAACTTGAACACATTAGTCCCTGGGGTAAGCATCATGTAACAAAAAAGTCCTCCTGTTAGATTTCTGTCAACCCACTTAATCTGTGGTATCACCTTTTGACAAATGGGTCCCTGAGGTATGCATCATGTAACAAAAAGGTCCTCCCGGTAGCTTTGACCGTTAAGTGGGTTGACGGAGGGATTGTATTGCAACAGCTTGCTGACCACAGGGACTAATGCGTTCAACTTGAAACCACAAAGACTATTTTATCAAAACGTGAAACCACATGGACTGTTTCAATATTTTTTCCTAAAAAAATAAGGAAGGAAGTAACTTGCCCACAAAAAGAGAAGAAGAATTACTATTTTTAGGAAGCACGAAGGAAAGAAGACGAGGGCTTACCAGAAAAAAGAAAAGAAAAAGATGATAAAGAAACATGACAAAAGAAGAAGAAGACGAAAATACAGTAATACTGCCTATTTTTCCATTCAGCTTTGTCCCGTACCAGTCGATATGATCAACCCCAATGAACTACTGTCACGTGACAAACAAGTTAACCACGATTTAATGGGGATATTTGAGCCACTTGGGATTAATATTAAAAAATTATCATATAATTTTTTAATTATTATAATATTTATTTAATTTTCTCTCTTCTCATTTTTTCACTAACTCACATAACATATGTTTACTTTATAATATTTCACAAACCCTAATATCCAAAATTTTCGCACTCAAATATATCAAAAAACGGATGACGTGTTGTCGCGGCAAACAACCTGGCAATACTGGTCGTGGTTGTGTGGATAGAGAGCTAGGGGAGACGCAAGAAGACAAGTTAGGGGAAGAAGATGGAAAAAATTAAACGTCGTTTTTTTAGATATGTGAAACATGTAACAAGTGTTAGGTTTTTTTAAGGTTATTTTAATTTCAGTCATCAATTTTATTCATTAATGTGTTGGTAAAATTCTAGTCCTCCATTAAGTCCTCTAGAACCCTAATTTCTCTCCCGATTCTTTATTTTTCTCTTAAAAAAATAAAATAAAATAAATTTTTTTAATTTTTTTTTTACTGACAAGTGTTACATTGCAATTGAGCGATATTTTTTTAATTGAGTTGTTAACTTTCATTTATGAACTGTTAGCCACGTGTGTATTTCTTTCTACTAAATTATGATTATGATTATGATTTATTTAGGTACGAGTCCAAACCTAACTTTAGAAAAAATTGAACACTAAGGGCTTAAGTGGGAAAATGTTAAACCACGTGGACGTACAGCGTAATTTAGCCTTAAAAAGAAAAAACGTGGGTATGGTAACAAAGCTGCTCTTCGTCTCTCCACCTGAAGATCGCAATCCTCAATATCATAACACACATAGGGCCTGCGTGATTTTCAAGGGTACCTCTCGATCTTGCTTTCCAATCGGACTTCCGTTTTTTTTTGTTTTGTTTTTAGGAAGCACTATAAAATTGGTCAACTCCCTGTGTACACGTTGCCGAAGACTGAAGTTTTCTCATACTATGCTTTAAGGTTTAATCTTCTGGTTTTTAGTATTTTTCTCATTGTACTTATAATCTTCGCCTTTTTGGGGGCAACGGGACTCAAGTGTTGATTGAGTTTTGGTACTTTTAAATATGTCTTGAATGAATTACCTTTGTATGAAGTTTTGTGTGGGTACAAGCGCGCGCGCGCTCGCGTGTCAGCGTATTCATTAAGCAAAGCAGAAGGAAAAGGAACAAACTTTTCTTCATTCATAATGGAATCTGAATAGGAAGGCTTAATAATTTAGTCATTTCGCGGTTCAAGAACCGGTTATGTTAATGGAAGATGGGGAGAGTTGGATGTTATATGTTGACTATCAAGTATCAGGTTTGGTCTCCTGTAATCCAATTCGTAGGTCTTGTGGTAGACGGTGCTCGGGACATTATGTAAAATCTGCGTGAGGTTGCAAGCTTTTAGCTTCACTCCGTAATATTGCTAAATAGGTGACTGTTGTAGGGGCTTCAATGTCAGAATAATTATAAGCATTAGTGGTAGTGAATTTGAGGTTCCAGTAATGTGTTTTAGTACGACCCCGCATGATTACATATTCTAAGACATTGTGTGTAATGAAAAACTTGCTAAGTGCTATAAAAGATGTGTACTTCTGGAAAACTGGAATTATATATGATTCAATGATTTAAGAAGCTTTTTCCTATAAGAGCTTTAATAGGGCCTCAATTTGTTGAGCATTGAAGTTTTTCATTGGAGGTTTCTAGCTCTTCTTGTAGTATTTCTCTATATGGGCCTGTTGTCTAGTGCAATCAGTAAGTGTGTTCTCCCCTTGTTAAAAGAAATCGTGATCTTGTTCGTCTCTTCCAGGGGTTTGTGTACACACACAGGCTTTAGTTTCTGATTTCAGCGAAAATAGGGAACTGTATTCCTGTACAAAACAAGGATATGGGATCTGAAGGGCCAAAGGCGTTTACCATTCATGTAACTGGATTTAAGAAGTTCCAAGGGGTTGCTGAAAATCCTACAGAAACAATTGTTACTAACCTGAAGGATTTTGTTGAAAAGAGAGGGTTACCCCTTGGTGTTACTCTTGGGGCTTGCACAATTCTAGAGACTGCTGGAGATGGGTCCCTGCCCCTGCTTTACCAGACCTTGGAATCGGGCATCTCAAGAACGGATGGTACAAGCAATGAGCAAGTGGTATGGGTAAGTTAACATTTTTTTATCATGGAGGTCCTATTTTTTAAGAAGTTTTTGGTCGTGGAAGAAAGTAATTCTTTCTGCATTGATTCCGAAGGTAATTTGTAGTCTAAGAAAAGCTGTCATGGGGCCTAGTCAAGTTGTATTTACTAATTCAGTTCTACCAAAATCAGGGTTGGGGGACTTACTGGGTAAAAAAGGATGTTCAGAAGAGTTGTCAGAATGCCTTGGAAATGGAATAGTAGTTAGGCGCCGCCTAGGAAATCTGCGAATATATGGTCTTACAAAATGCCTTAAAAAAATTGACAGATGTGAATTCATCATTGGTCCATCCATTTCAATTCAAATGGATCATAGAACTGTAGCTCGAAACACTTTAGAATCATAAGTTAATCAATGGTCAAAATCGCCCTCAATTAATTGTTTTTGAGGTATCTGATCACTTTCTGTTTGCAATAGCGAGTTCACACATGGTGCAAGAATTGAGGAAAATAGTATTCATAGGGTATGGTATTGGTTAGTTCAACAAAACTATTATGCATTCCTTCATTGATGCCTTGCAAAACTATGATGCATTCCCTCTCTCTTCTAAATCATTGTCGGGTTATGTGGCTTTCCTAAGAAGAAATTTTTTCCCAATCATGATAAAAGGGCCCTTATGATGGTGCAAATATTGGCAACAAAAATTTAATTGAAAAAGATTCTGATTATGCAGAAGTTTACCTTAGTACAGTCTCCAATCTCTCCTGGACTGGGCTTTGCTTCTTGTTTAAAAGTTTTTTTTTTGCCTCATTATTTCTTCAGCTACACTTGGGGGTGAATAGTGGGGCTCAAAAATTTGCCATTGAGCGGAAGGCAGTAAATGAAGCCACTTTCCGTTGTCCAGATGAGTTAGGGTGGCAACCTCAGGTGCGTGTGGTTCTTTAGAGCTATGATTACATCAAATTATATGCATCGAGTTTTATGCGGTTTTGGTTTTTATCCTCTGAGTTATGTTTTCGTGGTACATTTTCTCAGAGAATTCCTATAGTATCTGAAGATGGAGGAATATCCCGAGCAAGAGAGGTATTTGTGATCTGATATAATATGACTTTTGGCACTCATTTTTATTTGATCGACTTCATATGGAACAATCTGGTGGCAGCATGGACATGTTATCAGTTCATTGCTTCAAATACTGTGGAGAGAGAAGTGAAATGTTCAATTTAAGTTTATCCCAAGAATCAATATGCAGGCTTTTAGGAGATAATCCTTCATTAGCAAATAAGCATGCTAACCTGTGATGTGTCAAGCATTAACTTTCAGTTGCAGTCCTCCCCCCCTCCCCCCCCCCTCTTCCAAAGAGAGGAGGATGGATTATTCATGGTCAGAGCATTATAGAGGTGCTAACTTTATGTTCATAAATACTGTGGTCCTGGCTTTGATATTTACCTTAGCTGTGTGCCGTTATATAAGCAATGTAGATTCTTTATGCTTTATGAAGTTAAAGCAGCTTAGGAAAGGAGGCATGATGATTGCAGTCCTCTTCCCCCCTCCCACCCTTTTCAAAGAGAGGAGGACTGGTTATTCATGGTCAGAGCATTATAGATGGTGCTGACTTTATGTTCATAAAGGCTTTGATATTTACCTTTTATATAAGCAATGTAGATTCTTTATGCTCTATGAAGTTAAAGTAGCTTATGAAAGGAGGCATGATGATACGTTTCGTTTCAGTGGAGGTTGGACATGTATGTGTGTAAATTGTGTAATCAAAGTGAATAATTTACTTAACAGAAATCATTGAAACGAAGAAGCATCCCTATAAACAGTGAAAATCATTGTAACACTTGCATGTAAACATTGGGGTCATTCACAGCTGCGTCATTTAGTGAGATTTCAGTTTGCAGCGTCTATGGAGATCCTAGGGGGAATTTTTAACTCATCTAAAGATTGGGCAGTTTAGCATAGTCTACATGGAACTGAAAACTTTTCCTCATCTGAATCCGAAATGCACTCTCCCACGTGTTTTACCACTAGCAGCAACAGGTAGGTAACATCCTGCTCATCCCGTATTTCGGCCTGTAGGTGACTGACTATATGATCTCTTTTGCATTCTAGATGCTTATTAATTGGACTAGCCACAAAATTGTACTATCTGCCTCATAAAATTGGACTTTTTGTTTGTCATGCCACTGCTTTCTCTCTTTCCCTCTCTTTCCATTTTTTGTTTTCCTCAATGTTCTAACTTCCATCATTTGGTTGTTGAAGACTTCTTGCTGTGTTGAGAGAGTCCGGAAGTTCTTGAAGGAGAAGGGCTTTGATGTGGTACTGTCAGATGATGCTGGCCGTTTTGTGTGCAATTATGTGTATTATCATTCTCTCCGTTTTGCAGAGCTGAAGGGTCACAAATCTTTATTTGCCCATGTGCCACTGTTTACAAAAATCAATCAAGAAACCCAGATCCGTTTTGTAGCCTCCCTTTTGGAAGCTATTGCAACTGCATGTTAATGTTATTGATCAGAGTGCTTATTTGGACATTCTTGGAATCCCGTCTGTTTGTCATCTTCTAGTGCATATAAATCAGCTTATCTTTTTTTTTTTTTTTTCTTGATCATATAAATCATCTTATCAATATAATGTATTGTTGAAATGTTCACGCGAATGAACTTTTGGGCTGGTTTTTCTTCGTTTGGAATCCTTTCTGTTCAGACCAAGTCATCCGTTTGTAAAGTCTGCTGTATGATATGATGCTCAAGAAATTTCTGTCAGTTTTTCAAACTCACTTCAGCTGTATGTATGTCATGCATTTTAGTGTGTTTTCGGCAGATGACTCGTCAAAAGTGGGACATCGATGCCAAAATTTGCAAGCATGCGTGTTAGCCATGGTTTTAAAACATCTCTTTTAGCGCGGTGTTAAAGCCTTATAACTTGGCCATTTTACCGTATGTAGTCATGTAAGGCGTCAACATTAATTCATAGAGGTGAAGAAATCCAGTGGCGCAAACATGAATTTGGGGATCGTCTGCGGTCAGACTGTCAAACGCGGTAAATTTGTGGTTTGGATGTAATATATCTTAGACCACACGTGGAAAATTGGATACTGGAAAAGTTTTATTGGGTTGGAGTGGAAACTGTGGAAGGTAAAGACTGGTGTATGTGGCTGAATCGTTCGTGTTTAACAATTCTTCCCTACTCGAATTTCCAAAGTTCGGAGATGTTCAGTTTACGTAGCACGGTCTCATGGGCTCGAAGCATTAAATTCTTGTCCTTTAAACGGAACATATCAACTTTTTCACCAAAGTGCAACATACCCATTGCTTCATCAACCCCTTGTCTGGTATTGGAATCGTACTGTGAAAGCGATGTTCAAGAGGGTGTTTACTGCAGAAACCGAATCATTGATAGTTTTGTAAAATCCGGAAGGTTAAATTCTGCCCTCAAGGAGTTTGACGAAATGCCATTTTGTGATGTTGTTACATATAATTTGCTGATTTCTGGGCATGGCCGATATGGGCTCCCAAAGCAGGCTCTTCACCTCTATGCTGAAATGGTTCTCCAAGGAATAAGAGAAAGCCCGTCGACAGTTTCCTCTGTTTTGGGAATTTGTAGTGATGCAGAGTTCTATAAAGAAGGAATTCAAGTCCACTGCAGGGTGCTATCACTTGGGTTTAGTTTGAATGTGTTTGTTGGGAGTTCACTGGTTGATCTCTACATGCATATGGGGCTTAATGATGTGGCTTTGAAACTATTTAATGAATTGCCAGAGCGAAACTTGGCCATATGGAATTTGGTATTACGTGGATATTGCGAACTTTATCGATCACACGAGTTATTTGGTTTGTACACCAGAATGGAATTGGACGGAGTGAAGCCAGATGGTCTCTCTTTTTGTTATCTATTTCGTGCATGCTGTAATGAGAAGCTTTTATATCAAGGAAAGCAGCTACACTGCCACGTCGTCACGGCCGGTTGGGTAAGATCGAATATATTTGTTGCTAATGCTTTAGTGGATTTTTATTCGGCTTGCGGCCGGTTAATAGATACACGGAAATCATTTGAGACTATTCCAGTGGAGGAGGTGATTTCATGGAATTCAATGGTTGCAGTCTACGTAGCAAATGGTCTATTGGCTGATGCTCTCAGCATATTTTCAATAATGCAGTTTGAAGGGAAGAGACCATCAATTCGGTCATTTGTAGGGTTCTTGAACTTGTCTAGTGGGACCAAGAATATTCAGTTTGGGAAGCAAATTCACTCTTCTGTTCTAAAGTTGGGTCATGATAATGCAAGCAGACATATCCAATCTGCTTTGATCGATATGTATGGGAAATGCGGTTATGTTGAGAGTGCCGTAACAATATATGAAAATGTTCCAGAGAGAACATTAGAGTGTTGTAACTCTTTAATGACCTCACTGTTGCACTGTGGGATTACCGAAGATGTGGTTGAGATGTTTGGTTTCATGGCTGATGAAGGAGTTGGGTACGATGAAGTTACTTTCTCCACAACACTGAAGGCATTGTCCGTGTCTGATTCAACGAGTTTGGCCAGCTGCAGATTGCTTCACTGTTGTGCAATTAAATCAGGTTTTGAATCTGACAGCGCAGTTGCTTGTTCTCTTGTCGATGCATATTCGAGATGTGGTCATGTCGAACTTTCTCGTATAGTTTTTGACAAAATTCGTTCGCCAAATGTAATTTGTTTCTCGTCTATCATCAATGGATATGCCCGCAATGGAATGGGAAGAGAAGGAATTGAGATGCTTCAAGCACTGGTCCAAAAGGGTCTGAAACCCGATAGAGTCGCATTCTTGTGCGCATTAACAGGGTGCAACTATTCAGGATTGGTTGAAGAAGGAAGGTTGCTGTTTGATTCAATGAAAACACAGCATGGTCTATACCCTGATAGGGAGCATTATTCATGTATGGTGGACCTGTTAGGCCGTGCAGGTTTGCTTGATGAAGCTGAAGAGTTACTGCGAGGGTCACCTGGAAAGGGTAATGGCGTGATGTGGAGCTCATTCCTGCGAAGTTGTAGGGTTCACGGGAATGAGACAATGGGAAGGAGGGCAGCAAAAGCGTTAATGGAGTTTGAACCTGAGGATCCTGCAATTTGTTTGCAAGTTTCCAATTTCTATTCAGAAATTGGCGACTTTCAAACCTCAATGCAAGTTAGAAAGAGTGCTTTGTCAAGAATGGTGACAGGGGAGATTGGTCACAGTTTAATTAATGTCGACTCTTGCTTTTAAGTGTCAACATCAGCGTCCAACAAACATGGATCTAAGTGAACGACATGGGCATCAAGTGCAGAGCTCAAACCAGAGCGTGGTCAATGGTTGTTTAGGTTTCATTCCCCGTGAACCTGAACCTGTTTGTGAGTCTGGGTCCTTTACAAACTTAGGTACGGAACAGTTTCTTTTGCTTCAAGATTTCAGCGTCTAATAGACAGCTGTATTTGGGTTGTCCTGTTGTATCTAACTAACCAATTGAAGCCCCCCCCCCCCTCTTCCGGGTCTGGGGGTGTTCATTACACTAATGCTACGTTATACAGTGCATAGGTTGTACATGATATTTTGGTACAATTGCAATTTTGAGTGAGTAGACATCAACTCTAAAAGTAGTGAACTTTGTGCACTGGTTGAAGAGTAAAGCAAAGAACTAGGGAAAAAAAAAATCCCTTTTACTCAAAGTGTGGGCATGTAGAAAATGTAACACCTTCATCTACTTTTAAGCCAAGCCATATAGCCCACAAAACCTTTCATTTTCTTAACTAATCTGCAGATATAAAATAATCCATCGTGTATATCGAATTTTGTACAAACCAATCAATCTTGCAAAACAACCAAAACAAACAGAACATGGATAAGTTCTTCTTGGTTTCCTTTTTTGGTATGCTGATAACGGCTCATGGAGTTGTAGGAAACATGATATATGACCATATGGTCATACTCGAAGAACTAGAAAACTTGGACATAGAAGAAGAAAAGGAGGTGGAGCTTTCTCCGATCCCGTCATGGACCAGTGAACGTGGTAGCAAGGTTCTGGTGAATGTGGATAGCTTTGGTGCTTTTGGAGATGGAGTTTCTGATGACACTCAGGTGAATATGTGTTCCTTAGAAACAGTCATGGCACTCATATACCATTTATTGAATTGCCACCCTTTTTCCACTAAGCCTATGCTTAAATTTAAGCCTGCTTGGCAAGAGGTTTTGTAATAGTGTAATACCATTAACATCATATCATCAGTTGAAGCAGGTCTGATCTTGCCGACTTGATCAATATGCACAACCTTTTTTTCTTTAACCAAAGTTGTTATTATTGCTGTGATGTTGTACCTGGATTCTTCTCTAACGTTATTATACTCTTAGGCTTTCCGAAATGCATGGAAAATTGCCTGCTCTACGGAGAAATCAGTTTTTTTGGTGCCTGAAGGACGGCGTTATCTAGTTAATGCAACAAGATTTAACGGGCCATGCTCAGACAGATTAGTTATCCAGGTGATATGCTGTTACTCATACATATGTAAACTATCCTTAGTTGTTTCTGTCTGCATCATAATACTATGATCTGTTTAGTGCAGATTGACGGAACAATAATAGCACCAGATGAACCAAAAAACTGGGATCCAAAGTTCCCACGAATATGGCTCGAGTTTTCTAAACTAACTGGAGCCCTCTTCCAAGGGGGTGGAGTTATTGATGGCTCAGGCAGCAAATGGTGGGCATCATCTTGCAAAAAGAACAAGACAAATGTAATATCTTCAAACCGACACTATAGATTTTCATATGCCAAAATTTGATTAAAAAAATGGCACTAACAACTCTTTTTTTTTGTTCCTGTTGGCAATTTCACAGCCTTGCAGGGGGGCACCCACGGTAAGCATCTCTCTTGCTCGTCATGTGAGACTAGTATCACCAAAAATAATTAAACCTCCAAGGTTTATTGCAGGCATTAACTATAGATTCAAGCTCAGCTATAAAGGTAACAGGCCTCACTATCCAGAACAGCCAACAGATGAATTTTGTTATTGGCCGCTCTGACTCTGTGCGAGTCTACGGAGTACAAGTATCAGCTCCAGAAGATAGTCCCAATACTGATGGAATCCATATCACCGAATCAACTAATGTTATTCTCCAAGATTGCAAAATCGGAACAGGTTCTCAAACCTTATCATATTTCTTGTCTGTTAGGGTCCAATTCTTTCCTCGTCCCATCCTTTCTAGTAGGAACTAGAATGAAGGTGAAGCCAAAAAATAGCTGAACTTAATTTGACGTCTTTTGAGTAACAAAAACTAGAACATGGCGCTGAATTTATAAGACATCCAGAATGCCTTTCATACTCATAGGCATAATTACGAAATAAAAGGTGATCTACAACATACACGTTTTCTGTCCTAGGGAAGAATACTGACCAGTTGTGTTCTGGGTAAATTCCGCATGTAATATCCAGGGGATGACTGCATCTCAATTGTCAATGCTAGCTCCAACATCAAGATGAAGAGGATCTACTGTGGACCAGGACATGGAGTCAGGTACCTTCTGAATTTGACTTTACCCTCTTTAGAGTTTGCAGGTCCTATTATACGGAAAGGACCTTGCAAATTTGGCAGATTATGATGGGATTTTGAAGTATAGACACCAGTGACGGCACTTTTCTAGCCTCTTACTTATATATTGGTGCAAAATTCTTAATACTTAGCATCGGAAGCCTTGGGAAGGACAACTCTACTGGTCTAGTCACGAAGGTGGTCTTGGATACAGCATTCCTCAAGGAGACTACAAATGGTCTAAGGATTAAGACTTGGCAGGTAATTCTCGACATCATTCTGGTTAAACATATATATAACACAAAGAATTCGCAACTGAAAGAAACACCAACTCAGCTACCTTTTCAGAAAGGTAAGGAAAAGATCAAACCAGGAAAGAGACTGCAACAAGCATCTAAGTGACTGCAAAAAGGTGTTAAAATCTTGTTTGAAAATAAATACTTTGTTCTTTTATTTCCTCTCTCTATCAAATATAGGGTTGGAATTCAGTGGCGGAACTATGATTGATATTCAAGGGTGTCGAACTTTAAAGGAAAAATGACCAAAATGGTAACACAATATCCTATACATCTTTTCAGCGCCGTGGTATGGCAGTGCCAAAATTCTCTTGTTTTTCATTATTTCTTCTTTGTTTCCCTCTCTTTTTGCCCTCTCCGCACGCCCAAAATTACCAAGATCTAAAGTGCTTTAGTTGTTCCAAGACTTTGTCATGCACAAGAAACAGAGTAATTAATGTCCTGCACCCAGCACACGCACAAAGTCTACCTATCACTGAATTTGCCCAAACAATGAGTCATTCATGATTCATCCAGTGATTCAAACAAGACCTCTAATGCATTAATCATATTCATGTCTTTCCTGGCACAATGCAACCTTAATAAGAGTGACCACAAACCAATTCATCATATATGTAATTTTTTTTTGGAGGGGGGGGCGCGATGGGTGTCGGCCGACACCCATCGCGCCCCCTGCTTTCGCCCCTGTTGGAATTCCTCCTTTCTTGACTGCCTTTAATCTAGGAAGAAATTGGAGCGGTCTAGAAGCTGCTATATGTGCATAGAGCACTCTGCAGAAAGATTGCAATTAGAGCTCGTATGATATCTCTCAATGTTATACACTACCATTGAATCCTTTTTACTCTGGTGTTCTGGTACAGGGAGGTTCTGGATATGTTCGTGGAGTACGTTTCCAAAATGTTATGATGGAGGATGTATCAAACCCTATCATTATTGATCAGTTCTATTGTGATTCGCCAGAAGCTTGTCAAAACAAGGTAACAGTAGGGGTGGTTAACGGTAGTGTAAGTGACGGTTTGGCGAAAATCGTAACCATAATTGACGAAATTACATATTTGACACCGTCACCGCACTGCTAAGACACAATAACTGTTCTTGTCAGTGCCAGTATTAACGGAAGTTAGACAGTAACCGCGTAAACCGTGCAACCGTTGGGTAAAAAAATGGGTTTTTTTTTACTTTTCATTTTTTTTTCACTGTTTTGGGTTGTTTTCCTTGGGCTTTTTTGGACCATTAAGACCAATTTATACTCATATATAAGCAACAAATATAATCATTCAAATATTATAACATGTTTAAATTTCCAACATAATATCATAATCAATAATCATATCAAATGGACAAATATCATAACTTATTCAAACATAATATCATAATCATTAATACTTATAACAAATATAATAAGTTGTCCAAAAGTCCAACATAATATCATATTCAAACATAAAGACTAAAGTCTACTAAAAGTGTCCAACAATATGACATAAACCAATTAACATATTCTAACAAAAGTCCAATAAAAGTATGTCACATAATGAATAATAACTATGAGTGGTTAACGGTAGTGTAGGTGACGGTTTGGTGAAAACAGTCACCGCAATTGACAGAATCACATTTTTGACACTGTCACTGCAACACGACGGCACAATAACCGTTTTTACCGATTACGGTAGCGGTAACGGTTAAACAGCCGCCATTGGTGAAAATGAGCATCGGTAACGGTTAAACAGCCGCCATTGGTGAAAATGAGCATCGTTAGGTAATAGTCTCCAAGTTTCCCCTTTCATGGCTTTCGAAATGTCATATTTAGTACTGATGACATACCATACGCACTTCTTGTTTACTCAGACGGCGGCGGTGAAAATAAGCCAGATCCTCTACCGGAACATCAGTGGGACTACAAAGAGTGCAGAGGCCATGAAATTTGCTTGCAGCGACACAGTGCCATGCAGCAACATAGTCCTTAGCAACGTCAACTTAGAGAAGAAAGATGGCACAGTGGAGACCTACTGCAACTCTGCCGAAGGCTTTGGCTACGGAATTGTGCATCCTTCAGCTGACTGCCTATCTTCCCATGACAAGGAATACATCTTTATCAACAAGGAAGAAAAAGCCGAGGTTGCGGATTCCAGCAGTGTGGATATTGTTCACACAGAGCTCTGACTTGGCCCTTTATGAGACTGAAATATTTACATACTAGACCGAGTAAATGGGTTTTAGAGTGCACCGTTAATAGGATTTCTTGGAGGAATTTTGTGGTGCCCCAGATAGAAGCATAAAGTAGATTCAAGATATCCCATGATCATATAGCTATGGTGTACTAAAACTGGAGTCAAAATAATTCAGAGAAATTAGAAAGAAGCTGTGTTATGCAGTTATTGAAAATACAAAGATTTACCAATTATATAAATTTTGAGTAATATAGGTCTTTACACCTTGGTGATCATCCGTGGAATTTTGGTTTTTTTTTTATTGGTAATTAAGTTATTAACAAGCTACTGCGCACTAACTTGAGAAAAATCAGCATGCCTGACTGAAGGTCGCCACAGACCAGGCCCAAAAGAAAAGAGTTTGCTGTGACAAAATAGCCGATCATCAGGCCCAACTTGAGCATATCTTCCATTGCAAATTGGAAAGCCAATCTTGGGCCAGACGTACCTTAATCTTTTTTTTTTTTTTGAGGCAATGCAGGTCATAGCCTGTCAGGGGAGGGGAGGAGATGAGATATTCGAACCCCAAATCAAGATCCTCCTATACGGAGGAAGTACCACTCGAGCCATAGCTCATTGGCCAGACGTACCTTAATCTACAAAGGTGCGGTAACGTATAAAATAAATTTATTAACTTATTTTATTCTTATGGGATCGAGATATTCTCCTCGGACATCAGAATGATTCTCATCACCACGAGCAAGTGTGCCTTTTCTTCGTGTTTTCTACAAGTGAATGTGCCTTAACAGGATAGTTTAAACTCTAACAAATTCTCCATCTTTCACGTCACAAAAGCAGGGTAGAAATGCCAGACCATAAAAGCTAATGTTTCTCAAATTATTAATAAATCTCATGCTGATCAGGACAATAAGACATTAGTAGCAACACCAATCAGGGACCACCTGAGATGTTCGAATCCATGCAATATAACAAGCAATTAGTTGGGAGATTATTGAGAAGATTTGCCTGAATAAATTCTACGCTGATCAGATTTGTTTGGACCCCAAGAAAAAGACAGAAATGTAAGCTGTCAGTTGTGAATTAGAACCACTGACTCATTAATTATTATTTAAGTCTCTTAGATTTCCTCTCCTTGCAAAGTGACAACTGCGTTAATTTTGCGAACCAGTTTGCGTATTGCAAGACATTGCGGTCCAGACTCCAAAGAAACATAATATATACTAAACAAGATTTGATTTTTTGTTGTTGTTTTGTTTAATGTTGCGTAAACGTACCTACATCAAGAAAAGGAATCAAAGACGTACAGATTATTTCTAATGACAACGTAAAGCAATTCGACCAAGAAATTGTTGCTTCGATCGGGTCTAAAGATCCAAATTCGGTATCCCCAAGACAATGATTGATAGTTATTAGTTACTAACTTTGATAGGAATTAGAAGTCGGGCAGGGAAACTTGGGTCGGATCTGACCCGACCCAAAATGGGTTCAACAAATGTGCGGATCAAAATCCGGCTTTACCAGATATGAGTTTGGACTCGAATGATTGAGGAGAACGAAAACAACAATTCCACATAAAAATGCTAAGCGGGTAAGACAGGTAGACATATTTGGATTATCTAGTACTTGGTGGGTCTTTAATCTGAATCTCGATTCTTATTTGGGACTGTCTGTCCCTTCAAACTTTGGTCCATCCTAGTAATATTAGGCACCAGACAAGGTCCCGGGCAATGCTCAGCCACAACTCTTGTTCAAAGGGCAGGTGGCCTAGCATGATACCTAGGTTCTTTGTGCAGCATATCTGACAGGCCTGTCAGTTGTTAGAGTCCAGAAGTTTTTTTTTGTTCTAAGCAGAGTCTAGAAGTTATTCCTAGGTAATTTTCGGTTAATGTGTTTTGTGAAGATTTTTTGTGTTTTGAGAATTTTTATGTGATGTTAACTTTATTGTTATGCGTGTTGTAGTTATATTTATGTGGTGTGAAAAATGATGTTTGGTTGTAGAATTCTGAGGATTCAAAAAATCCTGATGATTCTTTGTAAACGAACAAACCCCTAATATTTTGTGTCAGCAGTCACGAGAGGTTGCCACCTAATGGATATATCAGAAGTGTCAAGTGTGTAGTTGCAATTGTCCTTTTAAATTTAAGGAAACTATTGGCCTGATAATTTTTGTTATCTTCACCGATCTTTCATGCAATTTGCTCTTTTTTTTTCTAATGTCCAGACCTAATCCAATTTAGACCCGTTGTAAGACCGTAACACGCTCTAAGTAAATCTGGTGTTTGAGAATAAAATTTTAGGGTTTGTATAAAAGTGAGGAAAGAATAAAAAAAATAGGTGGAAAAAGTTTAGGGTTTGCATTCTTAGGTGATGTTTGTTTTCCCATAATTCGGAGTATAAAAGTTTTCACTAAAATAAATACACTCTAATATTTTTAATTTTTTACACATAACATTTTTTTTACAAATTTTAATAAATCTCAATAAAATAAAAATTATTAAAATTTCGAAAATACTCTTCAAAATTTTGAAAAACAAACGTACAACGGGCCACACAGTCTAAATAAGCATTAAATTAAGGATTTTTTTTGGTAAGAGAAGGAATCAAATTGGCATTCAACACATTTCGTTTTTAAGTGGCGGCGGCACAAAAATGGGCCCTTTACAAACGGCTCAAGGCCTACAAAGAGACGGTAATTCGTACAGATGGTACTTGAAAGGACAGCCATTACATCAAGGAGGAAAATTGTGACCTAAATAATCTAATGGCGAATGTGGTTGCACAGTGATCACGAAATCATAACTAATGCCACAAGGCACTCTGCACTGACTATTGCCATCGTGAATTCGCAAGGCACATCGCGGGTCACGTTTGGCAAAAGTGGAAGAAAGAGAAAGAGAGAGAAGAGGTGTGGGGAAGAACAATATTGTTCATGTGCTGGGGCATCCCTGCTGGTCAAGCAGGATAGCCTGCATTACAGGCCAAGTTATCGGAAGAAGAAGAAACAGAAAACAAAAAAAAAGTCTCTGAGATCTTGTCGTGGAAAAAACAGAGGCAAACTTCATGGTCTCAAAGCGATCCGTGATTTCGCTTGGATGGCTTTTTGTTGGCCACGAAGTGAGAGGGTCTTGGAATGCGAACAAAGTGGATGGCGACAAAAACACTTTAGTCTTTCTAGATTTAAAGAATCAATTGGGATCACGCACATCAGCAAAAAAAGGACCTTTCCAACTGAAAATTCACATGCACAAGAACAATGTCCAACAACTATTAACATCATCACCAGAAGCAACAACGGTAAACCCCCAATGGGGAAGCTTCAGATCAAAAAGCATTATTCTTTGTATATTTCAAAAAATTATGATCATGTTTTGTACGCTGCTTCAAATTCTAGAATGATCCGTGACCTTTTCCTAAGTTAGTTCAGATGGAGGATTATATATTTCTAGGACCAGCTCAAACACTTTGCTTTTTTCTCACCGGAAAGTCATACTGGATGGTGAGGTGGAATTTTGTGTGGTCGTGGATGTTGGTAGTTTTTGTCACCTCTTGTCAGCAGGAATATATATGTACATATTCATGAATACCTACCCAATACTAAGAAAATAATATATATTAGCTAGGTAGGTGAAGCAGATCCTCCTGAGGGTGTCATTAACCACTCAGCCTACCAATTAAGATTGAGAGATATATGTCCAATGAAGATTAATCATTAATTTAATCTTTGAAAAAAAGGAATCAAAGATATCGACTAAATTTAGAGGTACATTCTTTTATTTTTTATTTTTTAAATATTGATAATGATAGACATTGACTATGACAGCTTCCAACCCGATTCATTGATTTTCAGATCTTTAATATTCTCATAGAGGAGAGCTGAGAGGGCAACCAAATAAACATAAAGAGGAACAAAGTGTATGGAGTTTCCATGCTACTGATCTCGTGATGGGAAAACCTTATTATAGGAGAATAAGGAGTAATTCTCGGCTTTTCCTCCTTTTGACCTTTTGTTTTCTTGCATGCAGAATCATTAATATTGTCGCAGTACTCTCAATCGCTGCACAATTAGTTGATAATGGAGTGATCTAAAAGCATGAAGTTTTTCCTGCCTTCGTTGGTCACTGAAGCCTTTTCACAATACAATAATGGAGCGAGCAGTAGAAACCCTAATCATCTCTATGCATGGAGTTCACGAGAGGGCTCGAAGTTCACGAGCATGTAAGCACAAAAAGACGGCTAAGAAGGTCGCAGTCGAAGCCCTTATTGGCAATTTTGTTTATATTGTACTCTTCGCTTTGTTGTCACAAAGAAAAGCAAAACTATTAATGCAACTTCAGTCAATTCTGTATACAAATTAAAAACTATTTGAATCTGAAAACGAAGTACAGCAATTAAAGAGTTAGATATGGGAGGCAAGCCCCGTGCTACAGAGAGAAACAGAGCTCCGGATCTGCGCATTTAAGTAGGCTGAAGAATATTAGATTCAATTAGGTTGACATCATCAGATTTCTCTTATTCATTCAAAGCAAGCAGTTCATGTTGAAAGTGATGAGTGTTATAGTTCCTGTCATCCGTACGTCCCCCAAACACAAAAAAATTCTCATGTCTCGGAAGCAGATCACTAATTCAACATTACAGAAAGAAAATCCACAAAAAGTGCTGCCTTTTTTTTTAACAGAATTTACTGCTGAAAAAGGAAAACCACGGATCAAAACTTTTGAATGACACAGTACACGCCTGCAGTCTGCAGAGACACATATGATCATGTTTGGTTGGAAATCTCTGAGGCCAGGAAAGGGACGGGTGGAAGGGGTCGGAGGCTCAAAAAGATAAACCTTGGTTGGTGGTGGAGAATGATGCCTGGTCCCTCATACTTCACAGAAGATAGTACGGCTCCATGAAATCCAGAAGCTCTGAGGGAACAACCGGCGGAAAAGGGAAAGTGTGAAACCAACTGAAATGACTACGTCTGCCTAAAATATGCCAACTGCATTCCCATCGTTTTCTTGGATTTTAGAAGCATATATATATATTATGTCAGACAGATCATAAGTACATATCAGTATAAATCTGCGCGATGGGTGTCTCTGTTTTTACCACATTCTAAGCTACAAAGCAGAGTTCCTGCTTTTGTTCTGTAAGAAGTCTCCCTTTGAACTTTAGCTTCGGACTAAAAGTTTAGGAACCCCAACTCAGTGACTGGGCTTCATGTTTTCGTACTTCCACTGGGTCCTCTGACTAGCAAATGTTTCAGAGCTCGTTCACCCAACGGCCAACTCCCATCCCAAGATGCAAACCTGACGCACTTCCACTGTACTTACTAAAGCTAAAGTGGTCAGTTTTTTTGAATGCCCTATCACAATCTTTCTTGTTTGTCCCTTTTGATCTTCCTTTCTTTATCAAGGCCATATACCCTCGCACGGGTATTAAACATGTGATCTGGAAAAAAAGCTATTTGCCCAAAGATTTTTTTTATTTGTGAACTAAATAATAGTTAGTTCACTTAGTTGGACAGTAATATCGTAGGTTGTTTCAATTATCACAAATGTAGAACATAATTGTGAATCATAAAGCAAAACTATGGGCGCATAAAGGTCTCTTTCAAATGGTTTGCTTCAAGAACGATAGGCGGTTTGAAAATACGCACCGATATTTTTTCCCCTCCCTCTCTTTTAGTGGAGAAATATAAGGGAATTGAAAACCCTGACACCATAGTTTCAGTTGCTTTTTACCCCTTCTCTCTCTTCCATAATTAGGAAACAGGAATTTTTGCTGGAAGAAAGGGAAAGGGAAAGGGGAGGGAAGGAGAAGCGAAAGCTATGATAGCAAACAGCCTACGAGTTTCTTCGTGGCCATATGGTTGCGGGTTAAGAAGACAAAGGACAAAAAGTCCTAGCCCGTGAAGGGTGCATGTGATCGTATAGAGCTGTTATAATCAGTGCCGGCTCTTGACACCTTATAGACCACTCACGTGCCACTTTTTTTGGCTTTTACTATCAACTGCTGGATTATAATACTATTATACTACTAATAGTAAAATATGTTGTACGCAGGTCTGAAAAAGCATGGAGGAAAGCCAAAGAAATTTGGGAGGAGTAGAGGACCAAATTGTGTACAAGTAACTCATTTTACATCCAGAAAATAGGGGTAAAAAGAATATGTTTCACATATTCCTTTGAGTAGCTCGCTTTTGGCGAGCTTCTTTTGAATAGAAATTGTTGCAATATCTAGGATTAATCAAACAATATATCGAAGATTGGCTTGTATTGATAATTGGTTAACGACGTGTTCGCGCAAGCAATTTGGATGTCACATGCAATGGGGTGTCGACATGTGGCAATAAAGATTGGGACCGAAGGGTGAGCTAAACAAATTCCACATAAAGAAAAATAAGATTTTTTTTTTTTAAAAAAAGAGAAAGAATGAAGGGAGAATAACGTAAAATGCCTACCAATATCACAACTATATCTCTGCTTGTGTCTACCAAAGTCTTCAACCTTGGAGTTGGAGTTCTCTCCCTATTTAAACCCAACCATCACTCATTTTGGCTATCTAAAGCCGCTCTCTCCCTCCCTCCCTCCTTCTCTCTCTCTCTCCCCTCTCCCTCTGCCTTTCTCTGTTTCCACATTGTACTAAACATGAGTAGGCTGAGCTTCAGAAGCCTCACATTTATGTTTTTCATTGCGTTTCTTGTTTGGTCGTCGAGTATAGAAACTTGCAATGCGAGAAGAGGAAAGCATTGGAGGCAGAGCAGAGCTTCCTCATCTCTGACTAAGAAGAAAGGAAAGAGTTACAGCAATGGCAACCACCGCCTCGGTGGAGGATCAAAACCAAAAGCTCCAAAATCTTCATCTCCCAAAGCTCCCCCGGTTCCAGCTCCTAAACCTAAAGAAGATTTCCCGTCAAGCCCGCCCCAGAAAGGTTACAAGGGCGGCCATTCTGCAGCCACATTTAACGTGCTAGATTTTGGTGCTAAGGGTGATGGAAGCACCGATGACACGCAGGTCATTCTACAAATTTTCATTACTGCTCTTTTTTTTTTCTTCTTCACAAAATATAAAAAACAAAAAAAAAAGAGTTCAATTTGCTTAAATTCCAATAGTTTAATTTTTCGAAATAGAACTTACAGAAATGTGCTATTACAAAACGTGGTTTTAAATCAAGGTTTGTTCTTAAAGCTCAAATTTAAATAAATATTGATTTATTTAATCAATATGAATAACCATAAGTAATAAAATATTATTTTTATCAAATTAATTCATCACTGTTCTTTCGCCTACAAAGCAATGCAAGTGACTGTGGTCAATTTAAGATTAGGTGGGTGCTCAAACACAAATAACAGCTGGAGGTTGTAAGAACAAACAAAAGTCATATACTCATCTACTGTGTAGTGTGTACAAAGGAAGAGGGTGACAGAACTTAGGGGAATATGTGTTTAGGGGGGTCAAAGAATTGGAGACACAGAGAGGTAAAAGACACAGGAACTAACCAAGAAGGTGGGGCCCACACTAATGAATGATTCCCGTTGCGGCAGTTGGGTTGCGATTCCAACAATTAATGTATACAGTTACGCCCAAACGACCACCAACCGTATTCGTAGGAAGTACTATACAGTTGCTCTTGTAGTTATACCAAGACCAAGTGATTTATTGTTACTAACGTGAAAATTGCTACGGTGCATCGCAGGCATTCCAAGCTGCATGGGCAGCTGCTTGTAAAGTGGAGGCATCAACGGTGATCGTTCCATCAGAGTCCGTATACCTCGTGGGACCCATTTCATTCTCCGGTCCATACTGTCAAGCAAACATTGTATTTCAGGTATACACAAACATACTAATTTTACTTTTTGCAGTCTTAAAAATGAAAAATAAAAATTCAGGATGAGAGATAATGCCGCATCTCGTAATTCTTGTAGAATTTGTGATTTTTTTTTTTCTGAACAATATGGATTGTGAATAAATCGAGAAATTATTGGTCAAGTCTAGATAGGTCCTTTGTTTTTTTGGTGCAACACAGAAATTCGAGGGTGGCCAAAAAGGAATTTTCACACTACTAGAATTTTAGACTTATATCATACAAGATCAGGGTCCTCTCTAATTTATTACCAAATTCAAAGAGAGATTAATATAGCATGTGAGTCTCACAACATTCAATATACCTGTAATTAACAGGTATTGTAATACCCATATGTTGTGTCTATCTTTCTCAGAATTGGACTATTCAATTTAAGTAGCAAATTGAAGATGATCTTTATTCCAATAGACGAGGGACCGGTTGAATTTCTCGTGCAGAATATACCTTATCCATTTATCTTGTGGGAATGATTTATATTCTTATCCATATACCTAGCGGGAATGATTTCAACGAGCAGAAGTATTTTTTTTTATGGATTGAATGGCTATGATTATCGTTATGAGAATAATGACGTAAATTCGATGAATATAATCCAGCCATGACTAGTCTGAACATTAATGCTTCTACCTTAGATTATTGTAAGAATAAGCTGAGATTTGTGCTGGTTCTCATCCTGAAGAGATTGTGTTTTATCAGCTGGACGGGACGATCGTTGCTCCAACAGATCCCAAAGCTTGGGGCAAAGGTCTGTTACAATGGCTGGAGTTCACAAAGCTGCGAGGAATTACCATTCAGGGAAGTGGTATCATTGAGGGAAGAGGCTCAGTCTGGTGGCAAGATTCACCATTCGATGATCCTGTCGATGATGAAATGAAACTCATTGTCCCATTAAACAGCACGGTCCCAAAGAGCCCATCAATGGTAACAATTCCTTCGCATTTGTCTTTCTCGTGGAATTACTTCCTTCTGTTATCAAAAACTGATTGTGATTCATACAACTGTGTGGTAGATAAGGAGCGAGCTTGGAAGCAAAATGCCAAGCATCAAGCCAACTGTAAGGACCACTACAAGCTGGAAAATGCTCTGCATATTTCACGGCCATGGAATCCCTCTTAACATAATTGTTGCATTGTTATTGCACAGGCGCTCAGGTTTTATGGGAGCTTCAATGTCACGGTCACAGGCATAACAATTCAAAGCAGTCCCCAGTGCCACCTCAAGTTTGACAACTGCGTGGGAGTGTTGGTTCATGATATTACCGTCTCATCTCCTGGTGACAGTCCCAACACCGATGGAATCCATCTGCAGAACTCAAAAGACGCTCTAATTTACAGCAGCACTCTCGGTTGCGGTAAGTAATTACACTTCAGTTATCTCTGTAATTTTTCAGACAATGGTGGGTCACACATTTGAGCTAGAATATCAAAGAATACAACCTGCAGAGTCAAATACTGAGGTTCCATAACTTTGCAGGCAACATAGATAAAACAGCCAGATGAGATTACAGATAGGATTACCCGAGGGAACAACTCATGGCACAATCTTATCCTGTCAAAGCCTTATTCCTCTGAGCAACAAGCTCTCACCACTTAAGACTCTGACACATGACTCCAGCAATCTGCCAATCTCTCACACTTCAAGCATTGTAGCCACCTATTATATGACGCGTGTCATATATATCCTGAATTATAACGCCCATCGCCTACATGAATCATTAGTGACCATCCAGTAGAGGATCAGGTCTTGAACCCCACAGATAACAAAGAACACTTCTTTGTCGTATTTTCTCAAGTTTCTTTTGTCTTCATCGACAACTAGAAGTTGTATATCTCATTGGGAAATGAGGCCCACGTAGCCAACATAGCATGAACTTTAATCAAGGCCATACATCCAGTATAAGCTATAAGTTTAGCTCTTAATACCAGATGCTTTGAGCAGGCAGCGGCGCATTTATACAACGATTAAAAGATCAAAGCTTATTCCTACAACAATGTGGAAATCGGAATGGGGCATGAAATAAGCAGTAAACTTAAATAAAATGTGATACTATGAGCTAACTATAACTTAGAAAAGGTCCCGAACTTCTTTTGGCACATGCAGGAGATGACTGTGTTTCCATACAAACTGGATGCTCAAATATATACGTACACAATGTGAATTGTGGACCCGGACATGGAATCAGCATTGGAAGTCTAGGAAAGGATGGTACCAAAGCCTGTGTCTCTAACATCACTATCCGAGATGTCATGATGCACAACACAATGACTGGTGTCAGAATCAAGACATGGCAGGTACGGATACCATTTCCTATTCTATGCAATTGAAAAACTCGAGTAATAAAAGCAAGATTCTGGTTAACAAGGCAGAGCAACTTCTTTTTCCTTATGATTTGTAACATACTCATGCCATCCACAGGACTGAAATTGACCTCACTCACGCCCCCATACTTAAAAAGGGTTGTGAAAGTATTCTTTGGCTCCCATGCGGATCAGCTATTCCAGACTGAGAAAACATTGAAAGCCAAGCATTTAATTCTTTGTTGCTTACTTTACAAATACGACTCAACCAATGGATTTTGTATTTTTTACTTCAGAAAAAATCTAAGTTTAACCTGGAGGTATCGAATTCCAGAAGAGTTCAACAATTCTATTGATTAGATAAGAAGTCTAAAAAGTTCCACATTTCATACCTTCAACCTAGCTCAACATGCAGTTTCCAGGATTTCTATAGAACTAGTGCCAGAATTCAAAAAGTAACCCCTCTTACAATTCACAACCCTTTAAGAACACAGTCTGGGTAATTAGAACATATGATTGTTGTTGTCAATGCCAGATGTATCCCGTTGTTGGGCTATTATATTCTTTATGAACCAAATATGAGTTCCTCCAAAACCTCCAACTTGTAAAAAACGGAAGATAAAATCAATTTTACATCTTACACATAATTTCAAATGCTAAATCTGCAGGGAGGATCAGGCTCTGTGCAGGGAGTGCTCTTTTCAAACATTCAAGTTTCTGAAGTTCAACTCCCTATTGTGATTGACCAATACTACTGTGACAAAAGTTCATGCAAGAACCAAACATCAGCCGTGGCTCTATCAGGAATCAACTATGAGAGGATAAAAGGGACATACACTGTTAAGCCTGTACACTTTGCCTGCAGTGACAGTCTACCATGCGTCGATGTGACGCTAACTGCTATACAGCTAAAACCACTGCAAGAAAAATACCACATGTACGATCCCTTCTGCTGGCAGACTTTTGGAGAGTTGAGGACTCCTGCTGTGCCGCCTATAGATTGTTTACAGATTGGCAAGCCCTCAAGCAACCGAGTTCAATCTGATCATGATTCCTGTTGAGCTCGTCATTGTTATTTGATGGTACAGGCAGTTGTGTGGTCGGGATTACTGCCAGACCCCCTTTGCTACCATGAGCTAGTTAGGTAAAGCATGTATATTACGACAGTCCAAGTTAATAGGAATTCTTCTTTAGCAGCATCATATCAATTCTGATTGTGAGAGAGTATACGGGCATTGCTTTTATTTAGAGTCCCATAACAGTGTATGATACAAGCTTCCTATAATAGATTGCCAGTGTTTGAGATCGTATTCAAATTGTTCCACCCAAATTTGAAACAAAAGAATGGACTCCTCCATACATATCCAGAATCTTGTCAATCATCACCAGCAAAAAGCTTACAAGGACATAAGCATCTTGCGGAGCACTTATGAGTTAGAAAAAAGATACAATGCTGAATCAATTTTGATAAATTATCTGAAGCAAAAAGAAAGCAAATTCCTGTCACCCATTGAATAGTGACAACAGAGGACCTCAAAGATGAGTAGACCTAAATATATAGCTGGTAAAGCAAATGGGGACTCCTGCATTACCAAAAGGGAACACATTCTCACAATATGGCTCTAGCAGACCGTGCAATCGGGAACAGTAATCGAAGGGCAAAAACAATTTGGCAATAGCTATTTCAAGTAGAACCAAAGAGAACTGGTCAAGCAGTGTGGGTTCATCGTTGAAGTACGTAAAATGGATTAAACAGACAATTTAAAGAGCCCAAAAGCTGGATCAATAAGAGAATTATACGATATTTTCCGCTGTTTTCCATCCTTGCAGGCCAATGCTGCGGCTTGGCTTCTTTCAGAACCAGCGACTGATTTGTTTGGCTTTTTGAAGCGCAACGTTGATATCCTTCATTAGATGGAAATCATGTCTCGACGACTTGTCGCGCATGATTTCATCCATGTCTAAACACAGTTAATGTTCTGAGTTTTGTTTTTTTTTTCAGCTAGAGAATTTAGAGCAAGAAACGATTAAATGGTGTCGAGAGATCCTAAGAAACAGCCCAACAGCAATTCGGGTACTCAAATCAGCACTTAATGCAGTTGATGTCAAGCAGATGTTGTCGAGATTAAAAGAAAGAACTCGAGTTTTCTTCAAACGAACCTGATGAGGCGATACTTTGATTTTAATAAGTCGCAGATTGTCCGACGCTTTAGGGGTTCTAGCACGTGATATTGTACTGGCTAGTTATAATTTATGTTTAATTGCACTGTAAGTCCATTTGGTATCACCTTTTGACAAATTGGTCCTTGGGGTATAAGTTTGTACTGGCTAGTCCCTGAGGTAAGCATAATGTAACAAAAGGTCCTCGTTATTTTGTAGCCATAATTATAATTTAGACTTAATTGCACTGTAGGTCCATGTGGTATCACCTTTTGACAAATTGGTCTATGAGGTATGAGTTTGTACTGCTTAGTCCATGGGGTAAGCATCATGTAATAAAAAGGTCCTCCCGTTAGCTTTTTGTCGACCCACTTAACGGCCAAAGCTTTCGGAAGGATCTTTTTGTTACACGATGCTTACCCTAGAGACCAATTTGTCAAAAATGTGACATCAGAGGGACCTATGTAATTAAGCCTTCTTTTTTCCACTCCAAAATAATACAAAATAAGAAAATTAATCACTTCAAATGGACAACTGAGAACTAATTCATGGCTTTCAAAGATAAATACTTAAGAAAATCCGAATAACTGTAATAGACCTAACTAATACATGCATAAGATGGGGTTGAACACATAAATTGGTGTGTTGAGTTTTTGAGGCATTACAAGCAGTTGCTAACAAACTTTGTGAAATGGATTGCAACAAAAATGATGTCATGGACGACAAAACAATTGCATAGAAGTTATGGAGATGACCACAACTTGAGTGAGAAAATTAAGTTTCAAGGCTCAGATATCAAATCCTGCACCAAATGGTATTCCTCAATTGTTGGTTGTTCTAGATATGTACATCTCGGTCAAGAAAAGAAATAACGGGAAACTTGATTGTTAAATGATTATTAGTGTAGAACTCTTGCCTATAGCGAGACAATGTGGAACAATAATGATAAACTAGTTCTTGGTCTTTCCCCTGACTAATATTAAAAACTGATGCTTTGGAGTTTCTATTTGATGTTAAATTTGATGGAAGCTGAGAATCCTTTAATAGTTGTCTTTTATAGTTTGTGTGTACCTAATGTCGAGTCTGCACCAAGTTGGGGATTCCTCTCCATCAGAAAGAAAAAATTACTTATTGCTGAAATCTCGAATAGTTATAGTTCATACAAAACTGCGGAGAGATCATTCAACCCTGGCTGGAGGAGAAGCAAATGGGGACTTAGATGTCAGAGTGCAGAGAACAAATCTAGACTAAGAAATTTATTGGTGCATAGTATCACATAGGTCGTGGAAAAGCAACAAAAAACAGTTAAGACTTCCAAATTGTGTTAGGTTGTATGGAAACCAAGAGGTGCAAAGATTTGTGGCTGGAATATTGGCCTGTCTTTGATTGTTTCCGGCATACCTATGTCATAAAATTCTTTATGTACCACTTAAGTACGATTTTTTTTATTGTCTGCAGATGATTGTTCGCTTCCCATCTACCTTTCACATATGTTGTCAACATAGTACAATGTTATTCTATAACACCTATATTTCTTTTCTCTTCTTCACCTTTGATCACTACTTTCCGTTCCTTCTTCTTTAGTTTAATTGCACTTTAGGTCCCCGTGGTATCACTGTTTGACAAATTAACTACCAAAGCTTTCGGGAGGACCTTTTTGTTACATGATACTTACCTAGAGACTAATCAGTACAAACTCATACTCTAAAGACCAATTTGTCAAAAGATAACAAATGTACCTACAATGCAATTGGGCGTTTGTTTCCCAATTTTTCCAACCCGCAAGATTTCCAAACAATCATAAAATAATACATCTCTCCTCATTAAATTATAAAATAATATTATACTATTAAATAAAATATTCTCTCCTCACTTTTCTATAAAATACTATACTTTTTCACAAATCCCAATACCCAAAATTTTCAAAATCAAAATATTTCCACAAACATACGTAAACCTATAATTTATAACGTAGTTCCAAGATTCTGCGACAAATAGTTTGTCCTTGTCGTCGATTCAAACTCTAATTTGAAGCAATAGAAGCGTGCAATGGCGTGTCGTTTATGACTATCCGTCTGCAGAAACAGTAATATTTGTCGAGCAGCACGCAATTTCAGCCTCCAGGGTTTGAATCTGGATTTTAAAGGAAGGAAGACTTCCTCGTTACAAAGACGATCTCTCCCAGCCGAAACAGTGAAATCCTTCATAGGGCATTCCGTATTTTAAGGCATAATAATAGGAGTTAGTTACTGTAGTCCTTAGAAGTACCAGAACTGATCTCCTATTTTATTTTCTTTGGGAGGTTGGCTGAACATCAAATTCAGTTGAGTGTCCTTTCTATTTCTCATCACAAGCTTCAGTTTAATTACATCCAGAATTTACAAAAAGAGTGCTACAAAGAGGTAGAAGAAGAAGGCGAAGAAATGAACGGCAACGAGTTCCGGTTCTTCCTGTCCTGCGACATCAATCTTCCAGTAACCTTTCGCATCGAGAGGTTGGAGGGCAATTTGCCCCCTACCAAGTCCCCTGATTCGGGTACTTTCGTCGCCTTCTTCTTTTTCTTATATAAGTCTCAGAGTCTATCTCTAGTATTCTGTTTGGTTTCCCCGAAAATCCATTGTAGTTACTTGATTACCAGAAAAGAGATCACGAAGACATAGTACAAGGAGTCTTGGAATATTCCGTGCATAGGATTTTCTAAAACCATAGTTGGGCCAATTAAAATACTATCCTTTTATATGCTTTGAACTATTCGCTATACTTGCCCGAAAAAGAAAACTACGCGCTTCCAATTTAATTAAATTTCTGTCTGCCTTATTTGAACTTCCAGTACTACCAGAACTAGGTAGCGTTCTAACTTCACCAAGGTTGCTTTTAGCTTTTGCTCTCAGTTGTTTGATTTTTGTCCTATAGAGAGTGATCCTCTGACTGCTTGTGGTGCGTAGTTTTATTTGATTATCTCTTGAAAATGTTGTAAATCAGTAATTTATGAGCATTACAGTAACTTCTTCATATTCATTAAACCTTACAGTATACCACGTCCTATTCTATTCTCCTGCAGAAACTGATTCCACCACCGAGGAGAGAAGAGCAGAGCTATATGTTGAGTGTGCATTGTACATTGATGGTGCTCCATTCGGCCTTCCCACGAGAACGAGGTTTTACTTGAAACCTTTTTGTGCATTTAGTTTTCAGGACAGACATTTTCAATTTTGTTGTAGGGCCTGAATCGGCTTGTCAGATTCAAACTACATGAACTCAACTGCACCCTCACGAACATGCATAAGAATGATCACGTTGAATGATTAAAAAATCTCTTCTTTCTTCCTCTTCTGCCCTTGAGTGAGTTTAGCCTCACTCTCCTTGATTCAGATCCTCTTTTTTCTAGACCGTTGATTTTGTAAAGGCTGTTTGACATTGGTGGGCTGCAAGATGTCTCAGAAGTGTTAAAAACCTTATTTTGTTTTGGTAAGTTAATATTATTGAAACTCAAATGTTCACAGTAAAAACTTTACAGGAATCCCACTCTAGTTCCACAACTAGACAACACAAGAAAACAATCTCAATGGCAACACGCTGCAAACACACCTGCAACAGTCAGGTAGCACTCCAGCCACAAAAAAACCCCAGTCAACACAAATGCAAAGTCCAAAGGCAACATCCTCCTAGTTACGATTTCCGTAAAACTAGTACAAGCTCATAGACAGTTTAGAACAGACAGAATCAAACAGGCATCAACAGAAACTTACCTCCATGGCAATGAATCTCCTGACCTTCTATGGCTGCGGTATCACACACCACTGACTCTCACCATAGGATGGTGTTAGTACATGAAAGAATAGCTTCTCGCTGAGACAGTTTTATCTGTCCATGTTAACCCACTAACAGCACAAAATCTCTTAACCAACAAAAGGAATAACCACAAATCGTTTCTAATGTTTGGATAACTCTTTGCCCATGTCCTTTCAAATATGACATTATGTTGTTGCTGTCTTCTATCAATTGCTTTGCACTGCATCTTTTTTTATCTCCTTTTCTTTTGTCAACGAAGTCACTGTCTTATGTCAAATGAATTTTATTTTTTGTGACAGGTTGGAATCTACTGGACCACCGTATTGTTGGAATGAACTTATTACGTTGAGTACTAAGTATCGTGATTTAACTGTTCACTCACAACTTGCTTTAACGGTGAGCAGGCAATCATCTGCCTATGTGCTTGGTACTCCAAGCCCTCCTTGTGTAGAGTCCAGGAAACTTCACTACCAAACGACTCTTTTTAGACTTAGCCATCTTAAATAATGTGGGCCAAGGCATTGTTCAATTTAGTAGTTGGATTCTGGCTTACCTGGAAAGTAATGTTACATTGTAGCAATTACAAGAGAGTAAGAAAGCGTCATATGTTGGTAGTAAAAGCTGATGATTTTGTTGATATATGGCTAGTATTTATTCTCCCTTAACTTTTGTGGATCAACTCAGTGGTTGACTTTGTCACTGTGTTTTTGACATAGAGTAGGCAGTTATATATGTTGGTTATTCTATTTCTTCATAACATATATGTATCTCTCTTTTCTTTCTCTCTCTCTCTCTCTCTCTCTCTATTGTGTTCCTAGAAGCTTGAGCATTTGCCCTCCATCTTATTGGAAACATAGGTTTGGGATGTTTCATGCGGGAAAGATGATGGACTGATCGGTGGAGCAACAATCCTTCTATTTAATGGCAAGAAGCAACTCAAAACGGGTAGACAAAAGCTTAGGCTTTGGCCAGGAAAAGAAGCAGATGGGTCATTTCCTACAACTACCCCTGGAAAGGTTCTTTGCTTACTTCATTAGGAATGACATTTCAAGCTCTTAGCATTGGTTTTTACAGAAATGGCTGGATCCGTTTCTCAAGACTTTGGTTAAACTTCCCATAGGTCCCACAGCATGAGCGTGGGGAGTTGGAGCGCTTGGAAAAGCTTGTGAATAAGTATGAGAGGGGACAGATTCAACGTGTTGATTGGCTGGACCGTCTCACATTTAAGTCTATGGACAAAATCAAGGAACGTGAAAGCTCTAGAAATGGGGGCTCTCATCTGTACGTCGTTGTCGATTTCTGTAGCTTTGAACATCGAGTTGTTTTTCAGGTAGTGACAGTCTGCAGTATATAAACTGACCTATAATATTTAATTATAAACATGCGTGGAGTATGCTTTCATTTTTGTAGATTTGATAAGTTCACTTGAATCAGCTGGTTTTATGTTTCTAAGAAATATTCACTATGAGGTTGTTTTTCTTCCTTTAATTTCTTCTCTACTCTCTCCTTTTGATTATACTTGATATAATAATATCAGTTTTAGGCAGTTCGCTTTGACAATTGAAGATGATGTGTGTATTACTAACAACAAGCTTGAGAGGGTCTTGGTAATTTACCTAGTTTTGCTCATTTTTAGTTCCCTATGCACCTAATGTCGCATTAAAACGCAAACTAAATCTTTAATGCAATCATATCTTGAAATGGACACTTTGTGGGTTTATTTCGGATATTTAGAGATTATTGACTTTATTTTGTATTTAGCCAACATTTATGCTTGGTGGTTACTTCTATTTGGCTTTTATTTTTGGTGAGGAGTAATTATTGTTTGTTGGAGATGTAGGAATCAGGATCAAATTTCTTATTACCGTCTCCTATAACTTCAACAAATGAGATTGTCACTGTCTGGGACCCAGAAGTGGGAAAGATAAATCCCTCTGAGCACAAGCAGCTAAAGCTCGCTAGGAGTCTAACGCGTGGTATTATTGACAGGGATCTTAAACCAAGCTCTAATGAGAGAAAGTAAGCTTTGAATTCTTACATCATGATTCAGTTAGCTCTGTTGTTGGATTAATCTACAATGTATAATGCTGACCCTTTGACTTGGTGTCTTACTGTGCTGAACTGAATCGGGTTTTACTTAGAGTCTGTTCGGCCATAAAAAAATTTTAAGATTTTTTTGAATACAAAATATTCACAACCAAACATCATTTTTAACCCTACATAAAAATAACTACAACACGCATACCAATAAAGTTAACATCACATAAAAATTCTCAAAACACAAAAAAATCCTCAAAATACTATACAACCGAACAGCCCCTTAGTCTCTTTGACTTGGTATCTTTTAGAGATGCTTAAAAAATTAGATTTATCCATCTTTTAAGTACTTTGAGAGAGTTAACCTTGTTTTGATATTTCCTGTGCCGGTTCTTTGTAGACATCCAAAAGTACGCTTCTTTGGAAAATTTGGTAAGCTATGTCCAGGTTTTCCAGTTTCTTATAGGCCTGGCAGTCTTTTATCCTAACAAGTTGACTGGACAAATTATTCTTGTTTGAAATTTGGGTTACAGATTCTCAAAACTGCACAAAAGCATTAACTATGGCCTGCATCTGAATTCATGTTATTTATGTTGTAATTTTGTCCTGAACATATCTCTCTTGAATCCATCTGAAACTTACCTGGTTTCGTGCCTTCTTGAAACAAAATAAAATGCTCTTGCAAGAATTCCAAAAAGAAAAAGGTGCTTTTGCTCCAGGTATGAAATTAAAAGGCCAAGGAAATGCATCTAAAATGCAATACAAAAGGCCACATGCTATTTGAATGAAGACACAAGGTCTGAAAATTAATGATATAGGGTCTTGCTGAAGATTTCTCTTTAAAGCACATCACATTTGGTGATAAGAAAATGATTTTGGAGTGTGCCGAAGCTACTTTTGTATTTTTCTCACTTTAGTTATTTTTAGTATACTTTCTACACCCTCATTTGTGTTGTTAATTTTCTTCCTTTTAGCTATATTTCACTTCCAACATCAGTTCCACTTCAGTGTGTTGTTTGTTTGATTTAAAAAGTGGTTGGAGGCATCTCATTTTGCACACTCCTCTGTTGAAGGTCAATACAAAGAATATTAAAATACCCACCAACAAGAACTTTGAGTGGAGATGAGAGGCAGCTGCTGTGGAAATTCCGGTTCTCATTGATGTCTGAGAAAAGGGCTCTCACAAAGTTTCTCCAATGTGTTGAATGGAGTGATGTTCAGGTTAGCTCTTTTTTTTCTTTTCTGTTACTTTCTTTCACTCCTTAGACATGGTATTTCCTTCCAATCATTTCATTACGTTGATCTTATATTAAAAAAGAGAACAGAAAAAAACACCACACTTCAGGAGGGGTAAAAGGTAGGAAAGGGGGTGATGTGAAGAGTGAGAGTGGGAGTTAGAATATCGCCGAGCTTCTAATGATAATTTTAAGTAAACCCCTTTTTTGTTTAGAGGCCATATGCAGGAAAAATACTGTGTTCTTGGCTATTAGCTGAGGTTTCTTGTTTTGGTATGCCATCTTTACTAATAAGTTAGCTTTCTTTCTCCCTAGTTCTTGGTGCTCGTGATCTTTATGGACAAGTTACATGATGATTATTGTTGTTATCATTACTACTCATTATTTTTGAATGGATATTCTTCTAATGAACTAAACAAAGTAC
Source organism: Myrica gale (assembly GCA_963930655.1). NCBI lineage: Eukaryota > Viridiplantae > Streptophyta > Magnoliopsida > Fagales > Myricaceae > Myrica > Myrica gale. Next base: position 4,072,318 of record OZ005606.1, on the reverse strand, counting down.
AAAGCTGCAGCTAAACAGTATAACACAGGCAAAATAAGACTTAAAAAATGAGTGCAAAATACTGAGAAGCTTGAGGTGAATTTTAAGAGATTCTTATGCTGTTCTATCTGCAGGAAGCAAAACAGGCATTAGAATTGATAGGTAGGTGGGAAATGATTGATGTTTGCGATGCACTGGAGCTTCTATCTCCTGTTTTTGAAAGTGAAGAGGTAAGTGGCTGTGAAAAATATGGTCTTTGTTCTATGGTTTCTCTATGACTACTGAATTTTCCTGTGAATGACTACGTACAGACACATGCACGTAGGTATAATTACTAATTTCATTTGACCACTTCAACTAATACTTTTGTGGCAGTTTTGATAGATTTTACCTTGTGCCCATTTTGTCGACAGTCTTTTATTCAAAAAAACTGCTACCATCAATTGTAGTCGGTACTGACGTATTTTTGTTGTTAGTCCACCTCTATTCACGTTGTATAATGTTATCCTTGAAAACATTGTTCTGGGCTTTCTCATTGGCACATGTCTGATTTAATAGAACTGTTGCAGAAGTTCATTCGAATTTATATTTCAGGCATCATTATAATACCTGCAAAGAAGATCAAGAGAAAGTTTTTCATTCCTTTTTGAAGATAAGATTTCCTGCTTCATGCAAATTTTCCCTAATTGTAATCCCTCTTCACAGGTGCGTGCATATGCTGTTAGCGTTCTTGAAAGAGCTGATGATGAAGAGCTCCAGTGTTATTTACTTCAGCTTGTTCAGGCTCTTCGGTTTGAGCGCTCTGATAAATCTTGCCTATCTCATTTCCTTGTGCAACGTGGTATGCAGTGAGATATGCCTGTATATATATTTTTTGTCTGTGTGTGTGTGTGTGTATGTGAGAGAGAGAGAGAGAGAGAGAGAGAGAGAATACATGTTCAAGTTTTACACATAGTATTGAAATTGTTGGTAGCATCTGAGACTTCCCCTGAACTTTGACAGCATTGCGCAATATTGAGTTTGCTAGCTTTCTTCGCTGGTACGTAGCTGTGGAACTTTATGATCCAGCATATGCTAAACGTTTCTATTGTACCTACGAGATTCTGGAAGAAAATATGATGAAGGTTAGAGATCATCAACTTTCATTTGAGTGTAATTCCTATTTCGATGACAATAGCAGTTACTAGTTTTGTTATCATGATATGTAATTCACGTCCTTATATGTGTCTAGATGATAAAGTCTTGGTAAATCTTTCTTTGTGCATTCAGAACTTAAAAACTTATAGTAGTCCAAAACATGCAAATATCTTCCTTAAACCGTATCTGCTGCTTAGAAGATGGAGGAGGTTGAAAATCTGTGCTATGGTACTGTTCATCATCATAAATTGATTATTGCAGAATGGAACATTATTCTATGTCAAATATAACTGACCTGTTAGAATCGCTAAATGTTTCCTTTTACATTGAGCTTGATGATGAGAAATGAATGCCTTTCTTGGTGCTGAGAATGTTTGAGTGCTTGTCTCAGCAGTGATATAATTCTATCCATTTAATTACAGTTGGCAGGTGGTGTAAATGGAGATGAAGATGGATTTAAATTGTGGCAGAGTTTGGTGCGCCAGACGGAATTGACTGCCCAATTGTGTTCAATTATGAGAGATGTAAGAAATGTACGCGGTAATACTCAGAAGAAGATCGAAAAGCTTAGACAGCTGCTTTCTGGTCTTCTTAGTGAACTTACCTATTTTGAAGAGGTATTTCCTGATCTAAATACCCTTTGCCTGTTGTTCAATTCCTGCTTTAAACAATTGGCTGGATTCATGTTGACAAAGGCGAGCAAGGTGAAACCAAGGCGTACTTGAGATCTTGAGGCAGTTCGCCTTTAGTGAGGCAACCCACTTTCAATGCTTAGGCAAGCGCCTTGCACAAGGTTCCAGGCACTTGAGATGAGGAAAAGTTCCAAAGTTTTAGAGATGGACAAAATCTGTTCAGTGAAGTGGAAATTTTAAAATCTCAGGCTAGGGATAAATTATCATTATGAAGGTGTCACTAGAATCAACAAAAGTGGGTTTGGTGAGTCATATCAAGTCAGCAAAAGGCCAAAGGAAAAAGCAATTGAGGAAAATTCAGATAACATGTTTATAGACCAGCTTCCCATCCATTAGGCACGAAAAGGATGTGATTATAATAGTCCGATGCAATAGAAATGTATAGTTTTGAGTTAATAGTTAGTGTACTTACTATGTTTAGAACTTGGCGCCTTCACTCAGGTCAGCTCCTTTTCGGTGCCCCACGCCTTGGGGATGCAGGAGTTGGTGCATTATGTCGCATTTCTTCTTCTTCAGCATTGGTTTTAATCATCAGTTTTATCTAGTCAATTTGTCACAGCTGCTCAAATTTTATCAGTTGTATTAAATGTGTTGGCCTGTTGCTTTTGCAGCCAATAAGATCTCCACTGGCTCCAAATGTCCTCATTACTGGAATTGTTCCATCTGAGTCATCAATATTCAAAAGTGCATTGCATCCCTTGCGACTGACTTTTCGAACAGCAAATGGCGGAAGTTGGAAAATCATATTTAAAAAGGGAGATGATCTTCGGCAGGACCAATTGGTAGCTATTAATATATTCCCTCTGTTTGTTACACACACATCACATGACACTATCTGGACATGTGGTTACTGTAGGTTGTTCAAATGGTATCACTCATGGATCGATTGCTTAAATTGGAGAATCTTGATCTGCACTTAACTCCGTATATGGTGTTGGCAACTGGGCAAGATGAAGGCATGATGGAATTCATACCATCACGTTCTTTAGCACAGGTATTATATCCTTTGAAGATGCTTCATTGATGCAAGAAACGCAGAGACTGCGTAGAACAACCATTTAGTCTGTATTTCTAAGGAACTAACTTTCAAAGATATGTCATATCTTTACATCATTATATATAACAGGAATATTGCATGGTATGTTCTATTAATGTTTATCGTCCTTTTTAATCTCCTGAATATGTTGTGAGTTCCACAAACATTGCTGCTAAATTTCTGTACTTTGGAGGCACAATATCTTCAAAAAAGAGACGTGAGTATTTTTATATAGTTGTGATTCTCTTGAATTATCTGTGCAGGTGAGTTAATTTCATAGAAAAGTTGCTCACTCGTAACAGGAAATTGATGCCATAGTTTATTTATAAGTCTATGATGTCTGCTAGTCTTGCAGACATTCACAGATTTTGTAACTATGTCCACTAATTAGAGGGAACATTCAGGGCATTTGGTCCACTGGATTTACATGCAGTACTTCCTGAAGCTTGATGATCAACCCTGGAGAAAAAACTATTATATATAGTTGAGTGTACATATTTCTGTATTAAGCGAACTGAATTAGGTTAAAAGGCATATCTTGGTTTTCTCTAACAAACATCCACATAAGCTGCTACCGTAGACAAATGCTTCCCTGTCTATTTTTAATGAGGAATATTGAACGCAATCCTGAATAGGATTTTAACTAGTTACTCTTGGGCTTTATTTGGAAGATTTGGAACTATTTTTTTTGGACTTTGTGGTGAGCAGCAGTTTGGTGCCTAGGTTATTATGACAAGACCCCTCTTATCTGGTATTAAAGATTGCGTAAGTGGCTGTGCTTTTGGTGGGCTAGGCAATTGAAGACTTCACATGATTTTGATCCAAGCACAAATGTATAACAGACTCTCAATCGTTTTTCATGATATCATTACTTGAGATCTTTTCTAATAGTTGTGGAAAGCATAGAGAAAAATAGACGAAATCTGAAGACTGCATAAAGAAAATGTGTTGTGATGTTAGAACCCTAATCACGAACATTGCCAGTTGTTGATTAGCAGTTACACTAAAGACGGCTTCTTCCATGATGCCGGCATCAAGTCTTTTGCAATTGGGCTTGGAGTTTATATAAATTCGTACCTTTTTGGTTTTAGTATTTGCTCCCATTGGTATTTGGCTATATGTTGACCTCCTATGGTATACAACTTTTTGCTGTGGGTTCATAATGTGTATGTCTTTGTATACAGATTCTCTCAGAGCATCGTAGCATCATAAGCTATCTCCAGAAGTTTCACCCAGATGAGCACGGACCATTCGGCATAACAGCCACCTGCCTTGAAACATTTATAAAAAGCTGTGCTGGCTACTCTGTAATCACTTACATACTCGGCATTGGAGACAGGTGACCATTTATGGTTATATTAATCATTTCGATTCAGATGTGCAATTAGTACTTGATTTAGCTACAAACTTCAATGATTCCCATTAGAAACATAGAACGATTTTTCTGTCTCAAGTTCTCTAGTCGAGTTTAGGTTTTCCTACCAGATGTAGAACAGGATGCAGCTAGTCCCCTTTATGGATGGATACTAATGTAGCTGTCTGTTCCATGAAATATCATGGACAGTTCATCGGAACCATGATGATTCCACTTCCTAGGGCAGTTTTGAGTATTCCAGTGTGCATTTGGTAAGATGTCAGTGTCTTTTTGTCCCCAGGCACCTAGACAACCTTCTCCTCAGAGATGATGGGCGTCTTTTCCATGTTGATTTTGGTTTCATTCTTGGGCGAGACCCAAAGCCATTTCCACCACCGATGAAGCTCTGCAAAGAGATGGTTGAGGCTATGGGTGGAGCTGAAAGGTAACTAGTTGACAGTCTTTGCTTCTTTCTTATTTTTGTTCATCTTTGCTGGACCAAGTTCCATTGGATTTGTGACGTCAAAAGCCCACAGTATGGTGCTGCAAAGTCAGCATTCGAGTAACAAAATCATTATTTATTTTTCCTCCTGCAGTCAGTACTATACAAGATTCAAATCCTATTGTTGCGAAGCATACAACATCCTCCGGAAATCCAGTAACCTAATTTTAAATCTGTTTCATCTCATGGCGGGTTCTAACATTCCTGACATAGCCTCTGATCCTGAAAAAGGAATTCTTAAGGTGAAGTTATTTATGTTTATAATCTGGTTTTCATTCCAGTACATATTTGTTTTTCTTGTTTTAACCAGGACCCTATTGATGGCTTACAGGTTCAGGAGAAGTTCCGGTTAGACTTGGATGATGAAGCCTCCATACACTTTTTCCAGGATCTTATCAATGAGAGTGTCAGTGCACTGTTTCCTCAAATGGTTGAGACTATTCATCGGTGGGCTCAATACTGGCGCTGATCCCAGAAAGAAATATGTTTCTATAAACGAATTTGTAAATGGCAAGGTGGTTTCTACAATCTTTCGATTTCTGTTTGCAGTTTTTGCATATTCTTCGAGTCCTTTTAACTGGAAATGAACCTGTTTTTCTGGCAAAGTGTCAGAACTGGAGTTAATTTGCTTGTTTTCAGCAAAACACAAGCTTCAGCTGAGTTGAACTAGCACCCAAATCACTTGTCACGTTTTTATTTATTGTTGATTCTTTAGTTAGGGTTTGCAATTGACTAGTTGGATTTGATGGCTGTGCAGGTGATACTCTGTTTAGGTCCTGAAAAGACAGACGTGGCAGCTGTGTATAGCATTGTGGTAATTCATGGTGTTTTCCCTGTTTAGTGAATTTGAAGCAATATCTTTTATGCGTTCCTCGGGTGAACCACAGTTGTCATGTTGGTTGGTATACGGCAAAATGTAAAGCTGTTTTATATATTATCTTTATATTCCTCAACCAACCCAGTCGGAGGGTCATATTCCCCTCACTTCGACTCTTTCTGCCAAAGCTTGACCGATTCTTGGGTCCTAGGTGGCTTGTTGAGGAAGTAACTCGGCAACGTGTCTTGACCATGCGTTTGATGACTACCATTCAATTATGAAGAAAGTTTTATAATTTCAGGTATTATATTCATTGGACCCAAGATAACCTTTTCCTGCATATCTTTGCCCTAAATCTAATTGTATCCGGCCAGAAGAAGGGGCTCAGGGTGCTGGCTCCGATATTTTAGATCTCCTTGCCGCGGTATTATATTTATTGAATTTTCGAAGTCACTTATTTTTCTATTGCCCTTCTTTTCCTAAAGTTGAGGCCGGGAGTGACGATCTCACATTCTCATGTATGAAAGGGTTATTTTGAAGCAGCAAACTCGCCTGTCGTCATGAAAGATTGGGGGGGGGGGGGTCGGGCATCCAAACGGACGAGCCAAAAAAAAAAAAAAGAACAAGGCAGTTGTCCTGTAAGAGTAAAGAGTGTATATAAATTCTTATCCTTTTATCAGATTCAGAGGTTTCAATCTAAATATGCAGTGTTTGAAACGTATCGAAATAAGTTGCACCAGTTTTTATGTCTGGATACCGAATGTTTTTCTTTTTGTTCTTGCCCATATACGTCCCATTCAAGATTAGAAGAGTGAGTTGGAAAGACAATACGGTTTCCTGGACTAAGTGGGGTGGAGACTTGGGGGGGGGGGGGGAGGGAGGAAAGAGATATATATCAATTTATAAGTCATATCGGCTAACCCATTTGCAAGTGGGAAGTTTCAAAACAGGCGGGGCTCGAATTTTGTAAACTCGACTGGACCTTTAAATTGGACTCGAATGAAAATAAACTTTTGTTATGGAACGAGGCTGTTCATACTGATTAGAAGCGACATTTCTAATCCTCATAGTGTTATTTCTATCAATTTATAATAGCAAAGAGAATATTTTATGTTTTTGCAAATATGAGAAGAATATACACACGCACGCGTAGAATTTAGAGATAAAATCACGAGAAGTGATCTTTATATCTTGTAACATAGTTGAAGTTCCTAACTTTTGGTTTTGGTACACTGGTCGGCACCCAATTATATGGTCTTAGTATTATGTGCACAAAATTGTACCTTTTTGTTTAGTCATTGTACAACTACATAATATTTGATGCCACTTACGCTATGGAACAAGTGCAATAGGTCGTTACAATGTCTTGATAGGGGCTGTCACAAAAGGATTTTACAACTTTAAAGGGTCCTTGTTCACCATTTCTTCGTTGTTGTGTAAAACTATCCGTCCAAATTTAATTTAACACGGTAACAAAAATATTCTATAACAATCACTACCTTCATACCATATCAATATGTTATAGGAAATCCTTTCAAATGGGGAGTATAATGATCTACATGTCTAAATTCAAGCAAAATTATTGTATTTGTCGAAATATTAACACAAGGTAGAGTACCTGCCGGAGATAGAACTTACAACCTTTTATCGACTGTCTTAAGGTGGGTTTATTCTTAATTTACTTTTAAAATTTATAGAAGTACAAAAAATTTCTCTCATAATCTCGGTAAATGGGTTGTGTAATAGTATTATTCTTCATGTTTTCAACTCCATGGCACCTTCAATCCTCTTGATTGTTGATTCTATTTCATGTTTGTCCGACAAAAATAAAAGAATATAAAAACGAAACCCACCATCTTAAGCATTATTAGTACCATTTAGATTTGCACCAAATGGGATTCCACTAGTCTTAACTTGGCCAAAATAAAATTAATAAATTTTGGATAATATCATAATAATAATTATGGATAAAAAATCAAATTGAACTCCATAATTTTTAGGTCAAAATTTTCTAAACCTATTACCTCCAAAACCTAAGCTGTCACCTTAAATTTCCTTCACCTAACAGAAACAGACTTTCTATACTTGAAAAAGAGAAAAAAACAATAAAAGAGAAGGAATAGGAAGCTCCAAAGAATTTATATATTTTTGGGGTAAACTCATAGTTACCCCCTATGTTTGGGCCAAAATCATAGTTAGCTCCATATTTTTGAATCCAAAAAACAATTCGATACCCATAACTTTCAAAACCTATCAATCTTCGCCCCCGTCTAAATTAGACGTTAAATCAGACGGAAAGCATGAAAAATGACCAAAATGCCCCTCCAAAATAAAATTACTAAAAAAATAAAAAAATTCATTAAAAATAAAAAATGATATTTTTTCAAAAATTAATATTTTTTAAATAAAACTATATTGAAAATATATTTCAATAATATATTTATTTTAATTTATTTCTTAAATTTATATTTATATTTTATTTTATTCTAAATTTTAGCTTTGGAGGGACATTTCGGTCATTTTGCATAAATTTCTGTCGGACTTAATACCTGATTTAGACGGGGAGCTAACTTTGATAGGTTGTGAAAGTTATGAGTATCAAATTGTTGGATTCAAAAATATGGGGCTAACTATGATTTTTGTCCAAACATAGGGGGCTAACTATGAGTTTACCCTTATATTTTTATTACCCCCAAGAAAATATTAAAAAAAATGAAAAATGAAAAAGAAAAAGAAATAAAATTTATACTTCTTTATTTTTATCTCAAAAATTCAATTTAATTTTTACTCATAAATATGAGACTTATTATCATGTTTTCGCAATAAGTTTTGAAGCACTTTGCTATGTTCACTTTGTTTAGTAGCCACATGTTCTTATTCGAGAAGGAAAAAAAGCCACTTAGGCCGGAAAATTGTGAATCTTACTAATAAGTATTGTTGATTAATGATTATGTTATTAATATTATAACAATTGTTTTCCTCCTTTCTTCTATTTTTGACGGATTTTGGCAACAAAGAAAAATGTTGATAGCGCAATGCGAATGATCCTCCCTCTATTCTGCGTGGTTCCTGTTTTTTTTTTTGTACTTTTATGGTTCGGTGTCAAAATTACCCCTGGCCATTGACATTGGCAACAACCGAATTTCATGGTGCAGCTCATATTCCGTCCCTGCCATTGCCAACCTGCAATCCCAATGACTTCAAGGACCTTCTCGTCATTCGAACTTGCATAGGACCTTTGCTAATCACTCACTTTATTGACGTGGCTGTCACCAATTGGACAGACAACGCAACCCCGCAGTCGTAATATCCACGAACGATCTAGGGGGCATTTTCGTTACTTCGATACCAAAAATGAAGAAAGCACTCCGGAGCCCCTGGTTTCTGATTTATATAAATCCCTCTGTTGACGATCCACACCCCACACTAAGCGTTGGTGTGAAGCTTCACTTCCTTCCTCCCTCCCTCTCTCTCTCTCAGCGTTCTCTCTCATTTTTCTCTCATTAGATCCCTCTGCTCTCCGAAGGTAATTTCCAAGTCGCAATCTTAATCGCTTTTTGTTCTTTTGTAATCTTAATAGCTTGATCCATAAAATTTCGCGGCATTTCATTCGAATTTATACCTCAACAAATTGAAGGTTATTTCGAAGGATTTCGTGGTTTATGTTTGAAATCGGGTGGTTTCCTCGTGTTTCTCTTCTGATCTGAAGATCGTGATGGGGAATTTGTCCGATCTGTTGTAGTTAATGCGTAACAATTTACCGGGAATTCTTCATTATGGTTCCTACTGATGCCTTATGAGGTCCATTTTCATTTCTTGGAAATGATTTCATGGTTTCTTTTGTATCGTTGCCGTTGGATCTGTTCGATCAGGTTGAGAATAAGGATGTGAAATTTTCTTGCGGGTGGTTTTCTAGGCTGCTTTTGAGATGGATCAGATAAATCTTCCTGTTAAAATTATTTCCATCTAATATGTATTGGTTTCCATGTAATATATTGATTGTAATGTAAATGTGTAGGGATCCACAGCCAGAAAGATAAATGGGGCTGACATTCACTAAGCTTTTCAGCCGGCTCTTTGCCAAGAATGAGATGCGAATTCTTATGGTTGGTCTTGATGCTGCTGGTAAGACCACCATCCTGTACAAGCTCAAGCTTGGCGAGATTGTTACAACCATTCCTACCATTGGTGAGTTCCTGAATTGATTCGCTTTCTAAACCTCTTTTAGAGGCTACACTGTAGGATTTAAGGGGAAGATCTCCAAGAACTTCTAGTACATTTGTTAATTAATGAATATGCTAACCAAGTAATCATATCATGTTGCTGATATTATGCAGTTCAAACGTGTTGATGTAAATAGATACTACACGTGAAAAACACACTACTATTTGAGACACAGTTCCTTCATGGTTTGTGGTATCATAGAGTTTGCATGGGCATGATATCGGCAGATGATATACACAAACATGAATTGTGATCTCAATTCTGAGAGAGGTGCCATGCATGGTTTTAGGGTGATGATGATGCTCTCAGTAATTTATCCTTTAGGCTTTATTTTTTAAGTTTTTTTCATGCAGTGTACGTATTAGTCATAATTTACACGTTTTCATTTTCTCACTCAGTTAGCCTTTCTTCCATGTTTGTGCCGATATTCTATTTGTGGAGTCAATCATAGGTAATTATGTGAAGCTACAGTGCATATGCATTTTCACCTGAATATCAGAAGGTGCGAGTACGATAGTAATATTCTTGAGTGGGAACAACCATAATATATGTGTCTATAGTAATAGAATTGAACTTGTTCACTATTTTTCAGTTTGTGTGCTAGAATTTTTCCATGATGAAGATGGGTTGTATGGTTTTGTCAAAGAGAAAATGAATCGAACCAATCATCAAATATGGTGGTCCTTGTTTAATTATTTGATGTGTCTTTTTCTCATTATTCGTTGAAACTGAAAATATTTTTGGTATTTTCTTTATCAATTTTATGGTGGATTACATTCATTATTTCCAGGGTTCAATGTGGAGACTGTAGAATATAAGAACATCAGCTTCACTGTCTGGGACGTCGGGGGTCAGGACAAGGTATGAAGTGTAATCTTTCTTCTTTTCTTCTCTCTAGTTATTGATAGGATCTTTGCACCTTTCTGTTTTTTTTTCTGTGTTCTCTATTTTTTGTATAATTTTTTTTGTAAGGCCTGTATTTTCCCCTCAATAGAGTTCCCTTCCAAACAATGGATAAACATTGAAGTCTTACTGTTCTACAGATCCGTCCCCTGTGGAGGCACTACTTTCAGAACACACAGGGTCTCATTTTTGTGGTAGACAGCAATGACAGAGACCGAGTTGTTGAGGCAAGGGATGAATTGCATAGGATGTTGAATGAGGTACGTCAGATAGGAAGTGCAATTCTTTTTATGATTTGAATTATAATTTGGGGGTTTTTTTTATTGGTTTGGGGGGGGGGGATTGGAGTGAGTATGTTGCTGGTAAATATGATGACATGATAAAGATGTCATAGGCCTGTTTACCGATTTAAAAATTAGTTGTGTAACATGAACTACCCACAGTGTATATGAAGTTATAACTTGCCAAAGTTATAAATATTGCGAACTCATAGAAATTTTTATATGCTTTGATTTATTTATCATTTTATTTTTGTGCTTCACAGAATTTTCTGCCGAGAAGTATTTAAATATGAAAACATAGTTCTAGCTGCAGAAGCTGGTGGTATTTGCATCTAATAATAATGATCCTTTGCACATGGCAGAAATTGTATGTGCCTGGTGTTAGTTAGAATGCTTATCTTGATTATCGGAGTCATTTCCTGAAGCCTTTCACAACTGATGTTATGGGTCTTTTAGGCAGTATAGGCTATACAAGTGGGTAACAGTTTGTTGATTGCCTAACTGTAATTACTATTGCTGATAAAAAGTTGTTTGGAGAGATGTTTGTTAAAAGTTTATCCTTTTCTTTGCCAATTAGTTAGTCTTTAACCTATTTAGATCTTTATGTTTCAATTTTCTGTACATGACTGACCAAACTGCTCATGACTCATGCTATTTGATTTCAGGATGAACTAAGAGATGCAGTGTTACTTGTATTTGCTAACAAGCAAGATCTTCCAAATGCAATGAATGCTGCTGAGATTACTGATAAGCTCGGTCTCAACTCTCTCCGGCAGCGTCACTGGTAAACTTTCTTGGGGTGTTGCGATATTGTGATTTGTGATATTGTCTGAGACTATCATATTTCCCTTAGTTGGTCCTAATATGTTTTCTGGTCTTTTCAGGTACATCCAGAGCACCTGTGCGACCTCAGGAGAGGGGCTTTATGAGGGTCTGGAATGGCTCTCTAGCAACATTGCAAACAAGGTAGTACTGACACAAATCTTTCTTTCTCAAACAGTGATTCCGTATGTTTTAGCACCATTGAATTGTCTATACATGCAGTGATACTTTATTGGAGGGATTTTTGGCTGTATGTTTTAGTCTTTTAATGTTGGACATTTGGTTCTCTTTCTCGTCTTCTTCCTTTGCAGGCATAAAGCTCCCGGGGAGTCATTTTGTCAACTGGAAATTCTGGATGCAGGGGTGAATATTATCTAGTTCTTTGTTTTCAGTTCTTTTGAAGACGGATGGTTGTGATGCCTTTCTACTACCGGAATCCTTTAATTGGGAACTTCATGGTTATGTTGTAATAGAAATTGGTATCATTGATACATATTCTTGAGCTTTTTATCTGGATTGTCTGCATACTCCTAGTTGTAATCAAAACCATTTCGTTTTGCAACTCAACATTTGTTTTATTCGTATTATGCATTTCATTCTTTATGTTCGTATGTTTTGTCTCATGAATGGTGATATTCCGAGTAGTCAGTCGTCTTGGTATAGCAGTCTTGTGGGACACAACACCAAGACCAGGCAACTGCCTATACGAACTGTTTGAAAGATTGTGATTGCTTCGGGTCACTTTATCCTGTGATCATCAGCCCAGCCTGGTTAACTGATCCATGTTCTTATGAATAGGTAGATGCAATAGGCATCCCTATTATGTTTGTAATCCTGCGTGTGAAGTCAATATCCTGTCACTGGATTCATCTTTAAATGGCGAGTCGATTCTCTTATATCTTATCTGCCTCTCTGATTTGAAGCGGCAGCTCTTGGGAGTTTGGCCATTTTTATAGCTCCGTTAGATGCATAGGTGATCCGCCACCTTTTTTTGGCTCCATTTGCGAGCATAGTGACCATTTTCCTGCATAGTGCTAAGGAGTTTGGCCCGTAATAAATTTGCCTATATCACCAAGGAAGCTCTACTTCGTTGGTCTAGACTTGCCCCGCAAGATAATTCCCTTGTGCGCGGTAAGTTTGGACTCATCCAGTAGGAGCATCAGACCCCCAATTTAGACCCTTTCTCTTATAGGCTTATAGCCGGTAATCCATTTGCAGTAGACAATTTTATAGTAAAGGTCTTGGGCCACTATTGATTATGGGCCCTGAGCCCATCATTTTAAACTCTATATTTGAGTTTTATGCCCAATGCTCCTCTGGCTCCTGTCCACTGTTTTCTGTTATCTGTTTCATTTTACATTGTTTTCCACTAGTGAATACAATTATCTTCGTAAAAAAAAAAAGATGTCTTTTGTAGGACCTTGATCTTTGATCTTGGCTAATAGAGTTTTTGGACTATAAATGCGCTTCAGAAATGACTCTTGGTTGAAAGTATGAGATCAATCCAAGACTATAAGACCGACCAATTAGTTGCTGCAGGATTGGACGTCTATCTATCTCACCGCGTTCTCCTACTCCTATAGAGACTGCAAGGAGAGAGCTGCAATGAGACTCGCATGTGAAGGTCCGGACCTCCCACGGGAATGATTTGGAAGATCCAATAAAAAAATAGAGAGCAATATTCAGGATGGCAGGAAACAAGGTTTAGTCTTACAGTACTGTAAGATTCAAATCATTGCTCTCACATAAACAACAAGAGAACGAGGGCAGTAGCATCTGCTTGGGAGTGATCATGATATAGAGGTGAAAAGCATCTCAACATCAAGAGTCGATGTTTCAATTTTATGCGTTCGAGGATTTACCTTATTGGGTGATCCTTTCTTTCTCTTGCTTTCTAGCCGGGCCAATGCCTCTTAACCAACTTCTTAACTAGTCCGGCTGTCCCCACAGGCCAACAGACAAAACCTCGTAGCCGCCCACGTAATATTCCAAGAAAGCATACTAATAGTACGGGGTGATTCCATCGCCAAAGAGACCCTACGTACTCAACTTCAGGGGTGTCTATTTCACCAAACAAGTTGCCAAGAATAATATCCCCTGTCCTGGAGTACAAAAAGGTTGGACCAGTTGTTATTGGGAGGTCTAGGTTCCAAGAGGAATATGGCCTGATTTATAGTTTTAACACACCCCTAGGATGAGAGGTTCCGCCTCGCTTATGGGTTTCGTACACATGTTAATTTCATAATTTTTGATCCCGTCCTTCTTTCCGACCAACCTCGACCACATGTAAATAGGAGGTAGCTATATATATACGTGAGGGCAATTACCTCCAACCCTAGAGTCGTAAGGGCCCATTTTTTTGCGACCACAATTTTCTTGTCAGAGGTTTGGACCAGAGGAGGACTTGACATTAATAACAGCTATCAAACTGGTGTTGGTACAATGGACAGCAGGGGATCGAAGATTGCATCAAAATATCAGCATATTTGATCTTTGGCGAAGAAGGGTTCTTGAAAAGAGTTGGGACTCCTCAAAACGTTTTACATTTGAATATAGGGGGATATGGTCCAATATTACCGTCAAATCCCTCACCGTAACTTAACAAAAAAATAAAGGCAGAACAATTCAACTCACGTACTCGTTTTATTTCAGAGGAAATGGATTTTTAATCGCATGAAAGCCCGCGACTTGCTGCAGACACAACCATAACAAAGCTAGAACTTGTCGTGCACCTAATGAAATGGATACAGAGCCGACAAACATCTCTTGAAGTCCTTTGTCCATCTGCGGCACTTGGCATAAATAATCATTGGACCACTGCGGTTATTTACATGACCGAAACTGCCTTGTTTGGGGGTGCAAACAGAATGAGATGAAGTCCTTTGTCCATCTGCGGCTCCTGGCATAAATCAAGGGTAAGGTTGGACCACTGCGACAATTTACATGATCGAAACTGCATGCTTGTTTTTTTGGAGTGTGTAAAAAGAGTTTTGGAATTTGTGGGAAAAAAAAGTGATTGTGAAATTCTTTTTATACATCCAAACGCGTGAGAAAATCTATTAAAATATCATATAATTATAAAATCTCATTAAACTGGGAAGAATTAGTTGACTCTCTTTCTTTAGGATCGTAATGCCCCTGTACAGAGTATACTACTGCTTAGGCTCTTGGAATCCCCTGGGATATGTCGTCCCAAAGCTCAACCTAGCGCCCAGAAGCTGAGTTTGTCGAACCTGCTTGGAAAATGACTCGTTTCCAAAGGAATATGTCATGTTCCGATCAATGATACTGCAGCCATTGCTTTCTAGCTAGGAACCACGTCCTGGGGGATACTTGGTTCTAGTACACGCGCCTACTTCTTCACGGGTTTTCGACGTACTTGTAGGGGAACACAATAAGCGTATAATAATTAAGCATAAAAAACCAGGTCCTATAGCTACCATTTTTCTCTCCTCTCTTTCTGGTTGTTATTGTGGCACGCTTGGCCCAAAGTGTCGATATATTCTTTGTTTTTACATTTGGACTGGTGCACTGAGTACTTGACACAAGGCATGTATATATACATGGCGTTTTACATTTTTTTTTTTGACAAATTGCAGTTGTGTTCAGTCTAATTACCCATCCTTCTTCCCGATCTTTGAAATTGATTCGGTTAGAGAATACATTAAAATAATAAAATTTTTCTCTTCATGTCAACTTAAGCTTTTGGGATGAGTGTTAGATTCACATAGTATCAAAATTAGATTCCAAGTTTGAGATGTGACTTCCTGTTCTATTCTAATTATTTTAATTAAATATTGGAAGTATTGAAAAAAATATATGCCAACTTTTAGAATTAGTGGCAGATTTTAAAGAATGTCTTTAGAAAATTGCCACTGACCTTGTGACTTTTGGACAAAAACACGTTGCTGCAGGCCGTACTCAACACCTTCCGCAAGGCGCAAAGTCGCAAACCACAGTTTTCGTTTTCCTCTTTCTTACTTTTTTTTTTTTTTTTTTTCTACGTAACATGAAAACTAGACATTACAGCCGCCCAGAGCTTTCGGCAGGGCTATGACAAAGCAGTAAACTAGGACTTGGTTTGAGTGAAAGTTTGAAGGTTCGATATTCCCTATCTAGCTGCTAACATCGATATTTGCTGCTTGGGAAAATTCCTGAAGACCGACCTCACTGGGTGACAGCGATCGATTATGAGAATTCATAAGGGTTCCTTCAAGATAAGATGGGTCGAGTCATAGTCTGCAGTACTCTGCAGTCTTCAATCCTACCGAAAAGATAGTGGCAAAGAAGCTTGCGACTTGTGAGACGCAAGGATAGATATAAGTATGAGTTATCGTCTCATAATTAACATCTTATCTATTGAAAATTCGAACTCGTGATCTCCTGTCCACAAATCGTAGACGTTGGTCTAGCTGTCATCATAGTCAACTATATATGTGAGTTTGTTAAGTAAGTAATCTACCGCGAGTAATTTAACTACTTAATTAATGCAATTATTTAGTGTGGAAAATTACATGATCTATTCTACTATTACCCACTTATGTTTATCGATCGTTTCAAAAGCTTGTGGAAACCGATAATGTAATTTATTTGCAATACACTCAAGTGAAAGCATGACCTAAATATTTCATTAAGACAAAAAACAAAAAGAACATGATTTTTTTATTCCTTGGATAATGATGGCGTTAAACTTGTCTTTCTATTTTTGCGTATTAATTTGTTGAGGGGGAATTATGGTAGGCCATGGGCCCATGGTTACCAAGAGAAAAAAACAAGGATACGGTAGTCTATAGTACTCTTTAACCCCCGGAAAAGATTATTTTGTTCCACCCACTTATTATTCTTTTCTTAATTTTTTATAGGCTATAATATCAAGTTGCTTTGTGGGAGACATTAATTAATTCCAGAAATTTTTATATCAACTGGTCCGGGTACACAACATTAATTAATCGGTCACGCTTTACTAGTGATTAGTCGTAAATATAATTTAAAAAGATATCTTAAGCCAATCAAGCACTATATATAATAACTTCTTCAAGATCAATCTTCCTGATCATACAGATTTTGTATATATATAACAGCGAACTTTGCTTGGAATTGCCGACGTAATTGCGTAGGTCTTAAACAATATGTTTTTAATTAAGGCAAAAGCTAGCTAGCTAGCTAGCTAGCTTAACCAGTCGAATCGTGATTGGAGAGCTGGTCATCAGAGGTGTCCACCACGTACTTGTAGATGCTGGCCTAGCTTGTGGAGCCCAGAAAATCTACCCAAAGGAAGATTGTGGAGGATGGATGCACTGTGCAGTAGTAAAAGCCCAAAAGATAAAGCAGATAATTAGTTAGAATATGAGAAAAGCGTGTGTATATATATATATATATATATATATAGCTCCTAATCTGAGCAACCAAAAGAAAAAGAGACGATTCAGCTTGTCCATATCCCGGAATCAAGTAGTTTAATATGGACGCTACTATCTAACAAAAATTTAATTTTACTTTATATATATATATATATTCCTACAGCAGAGGATGACCATCCCCGACTAAATATTATTGTTAAGCAATATAATTAACTCCAATTGACATATAATATATGAATAAAATACTAAAAAAATAGTTTACCTGTCAATATAAACAATGTTTTTTTTTGGTTTGGATAATTCTATATAAATAATGTTGTTAAGTAACAGTTGATATACTCTCTTAAATATATATTGTAGGTGGAGTGTCGGGGTTTTTAAATGGCTTAAATGCACTGTAGGTCAATGTGGTATCACTTTTTTTTTTTATAAATTGGTCCATGTGGTATGAGTTTGTATTGGCTAGTCCTTGGGGTAAGCATATTGTAACAAATTGGTACTCCCGTTAGATTTCAGTTGATCCACTTAACGATCGAAACTGACGTGGACTTTTTTTTCGCGTATGCACCAATAGAGGACAAACCGAGCATCTCGAGCACAGACCGAGCCCATGCAGCCCGAGCAATCTGAGCAGCACCAGCCTGAGCATCCCGAGCACAAGGCAGCCCGACCTGCTCGGGCCTCTCGACCCTCTCAACTTTCCGTCTGCTCAGCGCATTCGCTGATGACGTCAGATTTTTTTGACATGTCAGTTTCGGCCATTAAGTGGGTCGACGAAAATCTAACGAGAGGACCAATTTGTTACAAGATGCTTACCCCAGAGACTAGCCAGTACAAACTCATACCACATGGACCAATTTTTAAAAAGATGATACCACATAGACCTACAGTGCATTTAAGCCTTTTTAAATTATACGTACTTTATTTATGTGATATGGTCTATGTACCCATTATATATATATATATATAAATAAAAGACTATATATACTTTATGTGACATGGTCTATGTACCCAATATATATATAGAAAAAGACTATTGACTTCAAACCCGTCTTTAACCATTGGCATCCCTGAGTTTTGGCAGTAATATCCCATAATTTAGCTTCTGAAACAAGGCCCCACGACAGCCGACTGCTTCCACTATAGATGCTACGTAGCGTCCTTCTCGTTCTCTCGACTCCCACTTGATTACTTTGAGGCTTCTGTTCTATGGGGAAGTATAATTAAAAAAAGGGATACACGTAAGAGATCAATCTCCATGTCGACTATGACCTCAGCTGACGGAATCTCTTCCGTTCATCTTGATGATAAGGCTCAAGAGGGATGGTTGGTTTGAACAGCAAACTATGTTCATTCATTTTTTTTTACTCGTCCGTGGACCTTATATATATATAAGCAAAATATAAAAAGAAATAAACACAAGGACATCAGTGATTTGAATTTCATTTGGAGTTAATTTGGTATTCATTTATCCCTCATGTATGATCTATATAAGAAGGCGAAGGCGGCCAATGGCCATTGCAGAACTCAGGAACAAAGGTTAGTAGGTTGGCATCCTTGGACCGGCCGGGTTGCTATTTTACTTCCCTACGTACTCCTCGACACCAATCTTCTGATTCCCACTCCACAAGGTTCGTCCACTAAACTCATAAAAACCACATTATGGCCCCCCAAGATGGGTTTACACACACTGCAGCCAAGGTTTCTGCACTTAACGCCAGCTACTCTAAGAGGGCGTACGTAACATTTTTGGCTGGTAAAGGTGACTATGTCAAGGGGGTGGTTGGTTTGGCAAAGGGTCTGCGCAAGGCCAAAAGCGCATACCCTTTGGTGGTTGCCATGTTGCCTGACGTCCCGGAGGAGCATCGCGAGATCTTGAGGTCTCAAGGTTGCATCGTCCGTGAGATCGAGCCCATTTATCCGCCTGAAAACCATGTTCAGTTTGCTATGGCGTACTATGTCATCAACTACTCCAAACTTCGTATTTGGAATGTGAGTAATAAATTTGACTTACATAAATGCTTTTTAATTACGTACCATCAGATGTTTAATGATGTTCATGCAATATCCCAGATGTCTAATACATGTACGAGATTTTCTGGGGACTCAATTGAGTTAATTTAATGCCTAGAAATTTGGTTCCTACGTAATACTAAAAATAAAATCTGGACCATATGTTAGATTTGTGAAGCCCAGCTCCTTAATTTCTTTATTCAATCCGTAGCTAGCCCTTAATTACATATATAAATATTGTATAATATATCTACCTAGAAAGGGGGGTTTGGGCGTAGAATGCTTCGGTAGCCAAACACACGAATCCATTTTTCGCAGGTTCGCAGCAAATAAATATTCACTGCAATTAGATATCTATTTCATCGCCGAAAAGTTGTACATCAATATGATCATGAGTTTTATGCTTTGCCCATATGTGCAGTTTGAGGAGTACAGCAAGATGATGTATTTGGATGCGGATATCCAAGTGTTCGAGAACATAGATCACCTCTTTGACGCACCAGACGGCTACTTCTATGCCGTCATGGACTGCTTTTGCGAGAAGACATGGAGCCACTCGCCGCAGTACAAAATCGGGTATTGCCAGCAGTGCCCAGATAAGGTTACATGGCCTGCTGCTCAGATGGGTTCTCCTCCTCCCCTTTATTTCAACGCCGGCATGTTCGTCTACGAGCCTAGCCGTTTAACTTATGAGAACCTTATTGAGGTCCTCCAGATCACTCCTCCTACGCCATTTGCAGAGCAAGTGAGTCATTAAAGTAATTGTAGTCATAAATAGCTAATATCTGCTTTTTAGTCTTTCCCCACTATGAATCTATGATCTCTTCCACACACACACATACATATATGTATGAGTTGTCACTAGCTAGCTGGAAAGATGAATATTCCGTGTCGTGGGCATGCAATAAGCTTAGGCCGCCACCAGTATTTGGGCTTGAAAAGCGACGACGATCAATATTTCCCACCGTCAACTTGCTTTAATTTTCTCTTGGATACGATGGCACAGTTATTGGGGTACATGAATGTCAGGATGGTAATTACGAAGAGAGTACTATGCACTTCCTGTATTTGATATCAGAGTCCCTATCATCACCACCGATCACTATCAGTTTGAAAAAAGAAAACCTAGACAAAAAAACCAAAAATGGAAAAGCGCAAAGTAGTCAGATGGTATTACAAATCTTTTGGTAATTACAAATTGAGATAAAACCCTCTTGTCATGTGACAGGATTTCCTGAATATGTTCTTCCAAAAAATGTACAAGCCCATCCCCCTGGTATACAACCTTGTTCTTGCTATGTTATGGCGCCATCCGGAGAACGTTGAGCTGGAGAAAGTCAAGGTGGTGCACTATTGTGCTGCTGTAAGTAATCTCTTTTTCTTATTCTACTTCTAAGATAACTAATATTGAATACCTAATATCCTCTTCTCAAGCGTCAACCTTATCTATTCTTTGCAAAAAAAAAAAATCAGGGATCAAAGCCATGGAGGTACACTGGCAAGGAAGTTAACATGGACAGAGAGGACATCAAGATGTTGGTAGCTAAATGGTGGGATATCTACAACGATGAGTCACTCAATTTCAAGGAGGAAACCCCAGTTCCAGAGGGCGATGCATTCTCAAAGTCATCCATCATGGCATCCATGCCCGAACCCACGTTGTCTTACATTCCTGCTCCCTCTGCTGCTTGAAGAGTATTAATGAGGAGTGTTGGAAGTTAATTTATCAAGTGTTTTTCTTCATTTCTTTCGTATGCTATACTTTTTCAAGGCTACTTGGCCTCCTTTGGTTTAAGAGTTTACGAAAAATACAAATAAAGTTTCTTAATATATTTGACCTTATGGATATTTTTAAAGCCTTGCTAAAGACTATACAACTTTTGCCTTGACAAATTGTGAGAGTTCCCTATATGTGTATATGTTGTTAATCGGATGAATGCATTCATCTCTCTCTTATCTCCAACTTCCTATTTTTCTTCAGATTATACAATTATACCATACGTATTTTTCTCCCAAGGGTAAAGACGTCATCGATAATTCATCACAAATATTTTTGGCATGTATCTATCAATGCCGTCAATTAAAAGAGGTATTGGACAATTGCCTTTTTTGGCGCCTTGTCGCCCAATTTCTTTTCCGCTTCCCAGAGAAGGGAAGGGCAGATTAGATGCCTTTCCGGCTACCTACCAATTGCATTTGCTTCCACGTATGGGTTTACCATACACGTGGCGGCTTTTGAGATGGGTCTAGATCCTCATGTCAAAACCCTCAGCCAACGGCCATTTGTTGGATTTTTGCTACATGATAGATCCCAAAATCAGTCCACTCATTTATCGAACACTCGCATCAATTTGAAATAAGAAATAAAAAATCAGAAAACCATGAGCGGAGCTTGATTTAATCACCTCCTTCGTGACAGTGACATCTTCTATTAAGCGCTCGGGGGTTTAGCCAAATTCTTCTATATATCCAAGTGGCTGAAAGCATCTTCGCCTTCTTCATACTCCTCTTCTTGGATCTCTAGATTGTGGAGGCAGTCATCCTTGAAGAGAAAAGGTGCTACTACTTCTTCACTTCTCTGGTGGGGTTTTCTATCATTTATTTCTATAACTGATATTATCTTTTCCTTGATACAATCTTCAACAATTTTACCTCCAACACCCTGACACTGCAAGCCAAGTAGAGAAAAGCATTCTTCCTGGAAGCCTGAGTCGTTGGAGGACAAGACTAGGCCAGCAATAGTTCTGGCAAGATCAGGCGCATAACTGCGAATCTGAGGAGGATAACTAAGTTTTCAGTTAAAACTCACCAACCTGATTAAAGAAATCTTATAAATAAGATGCTTGTTTATCCATAGTGAATAATTTTATAAAAAGGATATGCTCATTTATCCATGATGAACACCCTACAGACAAGGAGCTAAATACGAAGTGGTAGTACTAAGAAAAAGAATCGCATTTTTCTGCAAAAAGTTTCTAACCCAACACTAATGGACAATTCTGTTACTTTGATCAAAATTTTCTCAAAGCCATTCGTGTGTTTGACAACTATCTTTGTAAGTTTTCTTGACTTTGGTGACAGTTAATTCATCGCTCTCAAGCATCATTACAACAGAAATTTCAGGATCTCCTTTAGTTGATCTGCCAAATTAATTTCTTAAGAGGACTCATTTCAGTTGAAATTTCAAAGATTTCGTCCATTGGGGAGGAGAAGTAAGAGAGATTTACCTTAACGGCATGGGCACTTAGAAGAACTCCTGCATGCTTCTCCTTCAAGTTGTCCAATGCACGCTTCACCACTCTTTTCATAAGATTTCGATCAAGAGGAGCCTTTTGCCTTGTTGATGGTATCATGGCCTTGGTAAGAGTCAAGGAAGATGTATACATGTAGTAGTTTATATTTGACAAACTCTTTAATTTCATCTCTTTATTGTTTGCTTCGGAAAATAAAGTCCAGGAAAAGGTACTCTGTTGAAAGGAAAATCTTCTGATCCAAGAAGGAACTGAGGCCCCTTTTGGGCCCCCTATAATTTGCCAAAGTATTAATATATATAGGATATGCATATATTTATGCATATGCTAGTAACTAATATCAGAAAGCATGAAAGGGGTGTTACGAGACATATCAAGCACTAAAGCATGTTGCTGGATATTGCTTCTGGTAACAGTGGATGCCAATAGCAATACATGTATATGCTGCCAGGCCTTCCCATTCCAACAAGGCATGACTACCTTTATTCACAATACTCCCCAAAGTCAACCCATAAGTTTTCCAGCCAATGCTACTCAATGTCTTGATAGTTGACTGGGAGATTGAACAAGGTGAGAAATCTTCAAAATAGAAAACCTGGAAACAAATACTGTCAGATAATCTAAAATAAAGAGAAACTGAAAAAGAAAGCCAAGCACATAGAACGAATTACACAACTGTTACTGAGAAATAAAGGCAACTTGATCAGATGTTGATGTCTATTTCCTCTGATTACCTTCGTTGATCCTTGAATTCTTTCCTCAGATAATTAATTTCAACCCTTGTCATATCGAAAGAATTTATCAGTGCTGAAAGTCATTAGCACATTGTTTAGACTATCCTAGCAAATCATTCCAGCATGATGACACTAAACCTACTTGATAGCATACCTAAACACAGAATGAGGACGATTTTTTTTAAAATTTTGCTAATGGAGATATGTGAGGAAGTTTGTCCTGGATTGAACTATAGGTCGCATAGCCTAAGACCTCTACCTACTTTCACATGTACTTCGACAAATCAAGTACGAAAGAAGAGCAAGATACAAGAGAATGAAATAAGTGAAATGTTTCAGATCATGGCAACAAAGCTGAGGAATGGGCCTTAATACCAAGATGGGTAGAGATTGAGGGGACTTTAAACAAATTCCAACTCCATCAGCTGATACCTCTTAAGCATTATATATATGGGATTGAACTTGGTCACGTTCTGACAACCTAAAAACATCAACCAGACAATTTGTATGCTTATGCCTAATTTTGTTGATCCTCAATGACCTTTTTAGCTCGGTACATAATCAATTCCCAAAATTCAAAATTTTAGGTGATATACAGTCATACACTAGAAAAACCAAAATTTGGTTTGAAAGATAACGTACTTGCAGTGTGACCTACTTAGGCTCTCAGCTCTCTCGCTCCAAAAACATTCTTGTTCAATGCTATCGGCTCTTGCTCTATGCATGTGTCTTAGGTTGTATCCTGGAACTTATGTCTTCCATAATTATTTAATTTAATTCAGAAGTAATGAAATGAAAAACTCAGCTATAACAGGAGCCTAAAGGAGACAAATCTTAAAAAATATATCTAGCACTTAACTTTATGAAACCGCTGATAAATGAATTCACTGATTCTTTCATGGAATTCTATAGGAAAAAAAAAAAGGATGTGGCTAGGTTTTAGTGATCCTCATGCACAAGACAAGCAAATGCAGCAGACCCCTTCCCATGCAGACTTGTAGCTTTACCAAAACACATCTGATGGCTATTCTTCGTTTGGAAGACGTGGAACAATGTACAATCAAATAAATGAAACTAACCTCACTTTTAGCACAGCATGCGCTGAAGCAACTACTGGTTTGCTCTGATATTTCACTTATCACGATCACAACTTCCATCACCCATGCAATATTTTTATGGCCTTCCACGCAGTATACTGTTCCACTCCCAACCTTGAGATGCTCCCTATCAAGAGGTTCATAAGTAAATAGAGCATCAACTAGTTTTGAAGGTAATATTTGACCAGAAGAAAAAATGAAAAATAATGTTTACAAGATTAAGCATGCATTATTTGCCACAGAAGATAACGTGAATCATTTGTAAGGGAATTAATAAATCTCAAAACATGAAAGATCCTGATTCATCCTACTTACTCCTGATCAATAGAATTTGAGCCCACAAGATGGAGAGAAAACTCAGTGTTAATTTGAAATGAACTTACACACTCGGAAAGCAAAGGCCACACTTCTTGTTTGAGCTATTTCCATGCTTTAGAACATAATCTTCAAGCCCAGACTTCAAACATTCAAGATTTGAGGCTGAGAAAGGTAAGGGATTGGACTCATCTACTAGAAAAACACGTTCATCCCGCAATCCATAAGCATCCCCACGTTCAACTACTAGTTCATATGCAACATTCTGGACAGAAACAAAATTAATCAATTAAATAATGATAAAGGCATCATCATAGTATGACAAATTTGTATTATTGCTTCTCTTTGTGAATATCAAAAGTGCAAGATTGATAAGTCGGGGCAGCTTGGATACGAGATTATTGAAGTGAAGTTTGGAATCATCTTTGGTTTCTATCTCTAGATTACCAAATTTGAGAATCACTAAGGTCTTTCAGCAATTTGACGCGCCCCCCTAAGCTAGAAGAAAATTAAATTAAGCAAGCTCAAAGTGACAAGAGAAGGTTTTTCAGGGGAATTGAAAAGATGTTGCGTACCCATGTTTGATAATACAAGTTTCTCCAAAGAAAAAAAAATTGCTTCATTTTCCTTTTGAGCTGAAAATTCCTTCAACTCTAATCAAAATATTTACAGTGAAAACAAGAGCTTTTAGTAACATGCGAAGCCTTAGTAAATGAAGCAAGAGTAGTAAGTAGAACTCACAGGAATCTTGAGCATGAGCATCTGCAATGGGGAACAAACTTGGGTAAATGAAGGGAAAACTAGAAGACAAGATTTCCAACAAGCCCTTGACAGAGAAGTAAGGACAGTGAGTTCAGAAATCTATACTGTGAAGAAATGAGATATCAGTGTCCAAGTCCAGCACAGAAGAACCCAAGGATATCACACGATAAACTAAATTAAAACATCAGCCACATAAAAACCAGAAGAACTATAAGCCGAGATCAATAGCCGTTATGTTAAATTTTTCCGGTAGTTTAAACATTGGCCTGTGAACACATCAAAACAGTTATCATTACATCAGTAATAGTAAGTCTCTACAGTCTTAAGCTCTTCATCATTGCAGAACTATGTAAGTGTTCGTTTTTGGTTGCTAGACAGCAATAGTGATTCATAGGCTGACAAGCAATCTGATCAAGTATTGGATTAGACACAAAAGTAAGATGCACGCATTATTTAGAAACAACAGGGACAAAAGAGAAACAGCTGAATATGCAGAAAAGAGAAAACAAACCTTTTGAAAGAAGCAATTGATCTCTGCCACTAGAATATCAATGGTTTCGAAGATGAAGAGAAATACTTCAGTCCCACTGGGAAAATGAAAATCAACGATTACAAAAAGTTAATTACAATTCATGGGCATAAAAGTTAAGGTAACTTGCATGCCTGAATTTTAAACCATTCTTAGGATTTGAAGGTAGCCTAGTTAGCCTTCCAGCAGAAGCACTCTCCTTTAGATTTAACTGATAGTGATTTACCTCATCATCACATTTGCCTGCAATCACCACCAAATAAATACAACCACTACTAAGTGCACGCTAAACATAAAATAAAATCAGACATATTTCCTACCAGATTTTCAATGAACTAGCTTCTCAACAATAGAAACCAAAACATTATATCAAACAAAATACAGGAAAGGCTGAAAACCACGAAGCCTTGAGATTACTTGCTTCTGCATCAAAAGCAACCTTGATCGTGACATGGAAACGACGTAGTTTCCAAATAGTTTTTATGTCATATCAAAGCGTAGTTACCTGGAGGCTGGAGAAAACGGAACTTACTTGTAGTTCTGACAGAGAGGACTCCATCTGCGTCACAAAATGCTAGACATCAATCAAACACACATCAAACAATCGAATAAATAGTTCCCTCTCAAATTCAAATAACTAAGGTGTTTTTGGCATTGCGTGAAAATGAATATAGCCAATCTTGGCAATTAATTGAAGCTCTTGAACAGGAGAACAACGTACTGAAGATGATCAAGATCAGGCGCTTTTAGCACAATGTCATTCTCTACTTACCCCACTTTTCGGCACCGGTGCCTTCCCTTGAAAACTTCAAGCGCTGAAACTCCTCCAAGCAGCTTCCGATGCCGGTATCTGAAACTGATCAGGAAGAAACAAAGGAATAGCTCTTCAAACAGTTCATTTTCATTTGGAATCGATATATTATCACACGACTCTGAACCTTGTCACCATTGATTTCTTAAGAATCAGTTATAGCTTCTCTGGTTACATTCCTTCGGCCAGAAAGTAACGTTTTCGCAGGCATTGCCAGCTCCAAGGCAAGCACGCGATAGAGCTAAACAACAACAGCAACAGAATCGAACTCTAAGCTGTCCGAGAAAAATGAAGAGCAGAACCGACATAAAAACGTCAAAGTGCGAGAGAGAAAGAGAGAAAAGAGATTTACTTGAAATTTGGAGAACAGGCGGATCGGAAGGTGGAGAGCATTTGAGAGAAACTGAGAGTCTGCATAGCTCGCCGGATAGGCGGCATCTTTGAATCGCAGAAGAAATTAACTGCTTGCGTTTTTTTTTTTTAATTTAACAAACAAAAACATCAGATAGCAAGCTAGAACGACACTTAGTAGAAGGACGGTTTGTCGCAAGCTTTCTCTTACGGATGAAAGAAACTAACATGAAGACAGATTGCAGTGGCTGAAGAAAACTCCATCGGAGAAACTCTTTTTCAGGAAGTGAACAGAAAGTAACTCCCCCGCCCTTGCTAACAAATTCTTTGAAAGGCTTCATTTTAAAGTGGGTTTCAGGCTTCACTGCTGGTCTGTCTCGGCCTTCGAAAACGATTAGCAAAGAGGACTTGTTAATGGGAACGGATCGTGGATTCGAGGACAAAATACCACCGACTTAACCCAAACTTAATTGGTTCCAGCGGCGGGCCTCCGGCCCAGACTTGTAGAGCTGCAACAGCACGTAAGGCCCGAATTAAGTAATCCAAGATCATCCGAAAATAATAAGTTAGGTGAGTCTAGGTACAGAGTGGGTTCTGTTTCAGTGGACAGATTTATTTTAGTAAAATGTTTTGAGTTGTTTGTGGTAGTGGGTAGATGGTCCATATCAGGGGCGGACCCAGGCCTGGGCGAGCCTGGGCGGCCGCTCGGGGTCCGCCCCTAAAAAAAAAAATTTTAATGTATTTTTTTTTAAAAAAATAAAAATTAATGTATTTTTTTTTAAAAAAAAAATTGGCCTGGGCCGCCCTGGTTGGCCCAGGCCAACATAAGCCCGCCCGGGTGACTCTCTGAGTAGTAAATGAGAAAACGAATATCGTTAATGAGCTTTCACTTTTAATGGGAATAGAATCTGCAAAGATAAAAATCCATTTGAAAAAACATCTATAAAGTAAAGGCAAGTGAAATTGTGGAAACTTGTCACAGACTCACAATTACCACCATTCGAGATAGCGCGGATTCCAGATGTGTTAAGGCCTCCATCAAATATTGGAAGTGGTGAATTTGAAGTCACGTATCTCGATGCAGATACCCGCATTACCAGAGGATACAAAGACGAGCTTAGGGTTTTTGTTATTGCGTAATATCTTTGCATAAGCACTTTCTGCATTCTCAGTTCCTGCTTCTGCTGGTACTGTAGTTTTTTCCCTTCCATTTTACAGGAGCAGTCTTTTTTTTTTTACTTTTTTTGGGAGGGAGGTGATGTAGTACAATTAAGAATAATTTACCCATAGTACTATTGTAAATCTATCATATATAAATTGAAACTCTACCTTATATTAATATGCAGTTCTAATGACTTTCTTTTCCTCCCCATTTTCCAGTAAAACGCATATAGACTCCCTAATATCTGGGTAGATCACATTGATTGTTTGAGTTTTCAATGTTTCTTCTAATGACATCCATATAGTGTGAATGTGTTTTAATCAGTCACTTTCATCCCTCTCTTATAGTAAATTCCTATTTATTTCAATTATGCTTGCACTTTTTTATTATTATAGATAATTATGCTCGCACTCAGTTATTATTCTTTATAGATAATTATGTTCCTACATTGCTGGGAAATAAATTATGTAGCAAATTAAATATTTACTTGTTAACTTATTGTTCTTTATGTGGATTTGTGTAGTAAAGATCAAAATTCATTGCTGGAAGCACATTTGAACTTTGCTAATATACTTGTTTATTTGCTGGAAGGACATTTGCGGTAGGTAATCTCCTTTCTTTAAAACTTTTTTTCATTTCTTGCTTAACTCTAGGTTGGATTGTGAAGGAAACCGGAGGAAGAGATGTTATTTGTGTAGTAGTTTTTAGGTTGGATTGTGATGTTGTTGAGCCTAGGACAACCTTAGTTGAGCCCAATTTTTGGAAGAAGTCAAAACATTTTGTCTGAATAATTTTATCAATGTGCCCAATATGGAAAACATTATACAAACTCGCTCGTTCGAGGCGTGGAGGGCAAACAATTACTTATTTGTATTATTTTCGTGTGGAAGTCTTATGTCAGGTTATTGATTTGATTGCTCAGGAGATGAATAATCGTTTCACAAAAACAAGTATGATGTTACTTCTTTGCATAACATGTCTTGATCCAAGGGACTCATTCTCAGCATTTGATCTTGATAGATTATGTCGTCTTGTTGAATTTTACCCTGAAGATTTCTCAACAATTGATCACGTGGTACTTAGAGATCAGCTTGACACCTACATTAGAGATGTTAGAAGAACTAATTTTTTGATATTGTAACTCTAAGACAATTTTTTACATTACGTATACAAAAAAATTTCCGTTATTTTACTTTAAAAGTTCGTCCGGGTTAATTTTCATTCCTGATTCCGCCACTGGTCCATATAGAGTGTTGTTTAAATGGAATAAACACTTTTGTGGTTTTTTTGGGTAATTAAGCTAAATACTACTTATTCCACTTCTTCTCCACGCATGATTCATGTGGTCGCCGGCTAGGCTAGCTAATAACTTCCTCCGTTTTAAAGCTCACCTAATATAACAAAAACCTTAGGGCATGAGATATTCAGATGTGCCTCTCTTTTATTCCCATTCCGAACGTTAATTGCCGGGGACCAAAACACCAATAGGAATGACTGTTGGTCTCTGGTCAAATGAAACGGTTATACTATACTTTCCTTTGCGATAACCACCACGCCAGTGTGCCAAGAGTCTAAACAAACAGTACTGCCAAGGATAAATGCTTGTAAGTAGTGTTCAATTCAATTGGTGGGTCGGTCCTCCATCGAGAAAGAAAATGCAAGTTTAGTTTGCCAAGACTTGGAGATGGAGGAAAAATAAAGGCATAGACTTGATCGTTGACATTAAAGGAGTTTGTACTTGCCAGTTTCCACTAGAGGAGTTATTTGTGGCGCTCACTCTGTCGGCCTGACCAGTAACCAGTGACGACGTGTGAAAAGAGATTTTGCCTTGTCTGGGCCGCAGTCTGATAGACCGAAGTCAGCTGGAGTTGGTTGGTGGGTAGGCCCGGGGATGTTTGTTCAAGGTTTCACGCGAATCGTGTGCGTTTTTCTGAATTTACTTGCTAATTTTTGGCTGATCAGGGCATGGTCGGAGCTGTATAGAATATCAGGCATGGTTTGGCTGATCATAGAATATTCGGATTTGAGAATATTATCAGGAAAGCATTTAGCTTCGCTAAGCATGTTGATATGCCTAAGGTAAGGATCCAAATCAGTCTTTGCCTCGCTATAAACGCACTAGGTTAGTTGGGAGCATTGGAGGCTTCTTTGTCCCCTAACCTTGGCAACCACGTCGGCTTTAACGTCTGGCAATCATTGAACTATTACAACTTACCCTGTTGGACATTGGGTCCTACTCCTCCCCACTTGATACACGATAAAATAAAAATCATTTTTCTAATCAATAATCATCATCCAAATAATCACAGTCGGTATAACACAACAACAGAAATAATAGTAGTTATATACATTTTTATGTATATTATTCTCGAATATATATATATATATATTAAACTTGCCTTAACAAAAAAAAAAAACAGCACACAACGTTCCTGTAACGGATGCAAAATTGCAAATTACCAGCAGCCTATGCCAGCTGGGAGTTGCAATCACCGACAATTCTTTAAACATCACCTCCAACAACGCAGACCCTCTCAAAGAAAAATAACACGGAAAAAGAGAGCCTACACCTAAGTCCAAAAACGTTGATTGTCAAAGGTAGCGAGGGGTTAGGTACTGAGCAGTTGCCTATTTGGTCCACGGTCCACCACCACCAGCCTTCGAATCAGCACCCCTCCTTCAGAATCGAGAGCGAGAGACTGAAAGAGGGAGAAAAATGGATCATGGAGAAGTTAAAATTCCGGGGAAGTCCGAGAAAAACGAACCGGGCTGGAAAATATCTCATTTGGCTCTGGATATCGGAGGTGACCCTCTTAACTGTCTCAGTTTTTCACTCTCTGTTCAGTTCCCGTGAAATTGTTTCCGAGATTGAATTTTGACTCGAGTCAAATCGATTATATGTTACATGGTACTGTGGGGAGCACTTTGAACATTCTAAATTTCGGTATGCTATGAAACAAGTTTTTAGTACTCAAAGTTGATTCGCTGCACTCATTTAGCTCAGACAAATATTTTCGTGGTTGTGACACGTTTGTAATCTGCTTCTCGGCAGTGAGACTCCCTCTTGAGGAGCTTGGTATAATGAATGTTACCATTTACCCCCACAAAAAAATGTTACCGAAATTATATGTCCTCTAAATTCTGTGAAGATTGCTCCAACCAATTCTCTCTGTATTGAGATCGCCTCAACCAATTGTCTCTGTATTATTTCCTTGTGCGAGAAAACATTGACGCTCTTAGAAGCTCAACTGATCCTTGAATTGAACTAACACTGTGTCTGTTGGCAGGGTCTCTGGTTAAGGTGGTGTATTTCTCAACAAAAGATGATGTTGATAATGAGGTGGGGAGTTCAGAAAACGACAGTCTCGGGGTTCCTAATGGTAAAAGGAACTGCAGGGTTCGTAAAGGGAGGATCCATTTTGCGAAATTTGAAACAAGGAAGATCAATGATTGTTTAGAGTTTATCCAAACCGGGAAGCTTCATCTTGGTGGTATGTGTGTGCTAACATGTTACCGATACTTCAGAACCTGTTTCTCTGGTTTTACATTTTTGGGCACTAATGTATAGTGAAAACAAGCCTAGCTGAGCTAATCGTTGGAATGTCCAAGATCAGCTGGGCTGAGTATCAAGCTTGAGCTCAGTTAGAGTATGATATAAGCTCAAGATAGTTTTTCCAAGTTCGTATTGGATATGTTTGACTGACCGAGTTCAAAATATACATATCCCAAACATGTTGATAATCATCCTGATATATCATGGAGTTCGGCCAGAACCATACGATCATAATTTACTAATGCAACTTAATAATTACAATATACACTAAAGCTGCAACTTTATAGTCTAAATCTTAAAGAGTTTGTCATTGTATGCCACTGGCTCTTTATTGTAGACTTACGACAAGTTTCTTTGGTAACTCCTCCAAGTGATCTAAACTGGCCATGTTCTGATGCACTTGACCTGAGTGTTTCTCTAGCTTGGCAGATAAAGCTGTTGACCTTGAACCTGAGCTGAACTTTTATTGCATTGAAGCTCCTTCGAAAAGCCAAAAACTTTACATAATTTCAGAAAGGACACAGGTTGCACCTGCATTTTCATTAGAAGTTTCACCTAAGGTGTAGGAATCAGTAACAGTTGGTGATTCCTCAGAAGGGAATCGCTTTAATCATGTTATGCAAACATATTGTCACAAACTTTCCGCTATAAATTAGAGTGCTGCAGTCTAGGATAATTTTCCCTTTAAGCTGATTTCAGATGCTCTTTAATCTTCATGACGTTTCTGCTACTTCTGGTCATTCTGGTTATATTTGAACATGAATATAGGATGCCGGCATCTCGAGGCTCCTGCAATTGACAAGGTCATAGTTAAGGTAAAACTTTGTTCTTCCCCATAATACTATTTCGAAGTAGTTGGGTCAAATTAGCTACTCTACTCTTTTTTATTGTCTAGATAAGAGCTAGACTGTTTTTAAGAATACCGGAAAAAATTGAACATGTGATTAATGGTCAGAAAAGAAAATGCATTTTGAGAAAATGTTATGACAAACTTGCTTTTATGGCTTATACTTCTGAAGCATGGAAACTTACTAACCACTTACTTCCTCTGAGAAGGCCACAGGTGGTGGGGCATATAAGTATGCAGATCTCTTCAAAGAAAAGCTTGATATTTGTCTTGACAAGGAGGGTGAAATGGACTGTCTTGTTGCTGGAGCTAATTTTTTACTTAAGGTGGGACCCTAATTTGACATAAAAAATTTGGTATGTACAATTTATTGAAGATGTTTTGAAAGTGAAGTCTTCTCAAATAGTCCTAAATCTTTTGCTCTCCATGTATCTGGAACACTGTTGTTGTAATTCTCCGTGAAACCACTGCATCTCTTTTCTTGTTTGCCCTACCAATATCTTGGCTGATAGTTTCAAGTGGCGCCTTCTTATTTTTTGAGTAGGCAGTCCACCAAGAAGCATTTACATACATGGATGGGAAGAAGGAATTTGTGGAGATTGACCATAATGATTTGTTCCCTTACCTCCTTGTTAATATTGGATCTGGTGTCAGCATGATCAAGGTATTTCAGTCATATCATGTGCTGGGTTTACTAGTTTAGTTCAATGTTCTTAGAACTTTTAAATTGTTATTTGTTCATGATGCTTTGAAATCACACTAATGGTTCAATTCTACCCTTTTTTAAAGGTGGATGGCGATGGGAAGTTTGAGCGAGTGAGTGGAACAAATGTTGGTGGTGGCACTTTTTGGGGTTTGGGAAGGCTCTTAACAAATTGCAAGAGGTAATTTGTTCATGTGCCTTCTCTGTATGACGATTGATCTTTCTATTCTATGTCTTTTGACAGTTTGTTTTCTGTCTCAGTTTCGATGAGTTGCTGGAATTAAGTCATAAGGGAAACAATAGAGTGATAGACATGCTTGTTGGGGACATCTATGGTGGAATGGACTATTCGAAGGTCAATATTCTTGATAGATAAGTCTTTGCTTAGGTTGCAAGAGCTTGCTGCGTTTTGTGTTTGGGTACTTCTGAGTTGAAGTTTTCATATGAATTTTGTTTCAAATTTTTAATGGTGGATGATTGGATTTTTTTTAGTTTCGATGTTAATTTTCCATCTCTTGATTGTTAACTTCACTACAATCCTCATTCCCTGGCCCCCTTTTTCTTCTTCTTTTACTGGTAACAGGTGGGTCTTTCATCAACAACTATTGCTTCTAGCTTTGGCAGGGCAGTTTCTGATAATAAAGGGCTTGAAGAGTACAAACCGGAAGATATTGCCCGATCCCTATTGAGAATGATTTCAAATAACATTGGACAGGTCAGTTGCAGTGGGATACGTTTCTCGTTTGGCAAAAATTAGAGATGCATTGTGAAATGTTGGAGATCCTTTTGAACCAACCATAGTTTTATCTTGCTTTTTGTACAAGTAATTCTCTCTTGCTTAAACCTAATGCCGAACTTTTAGGAGTGCTCTAATTCTCTTACTCTTATGTAGTGAAGAGCAATCTGGTCAAATAAGCTGAACTCTCAAATTCTCATAAAGTAAGGACCGATGACCGTAAACAAAGCTTTAGAATCTTATAAACCTCTTACTGAAATCAACTATTTGCACAGATCTTCTGAAATAAGGCCTATATACACACTTTAATTGATAGAGCATTTGAATCTCTCACACCGAGGGACAACCTATACTTTTCTAAGTATGCTTTCAATTTCTCCATTTGATTTATTTTGTATATGCTTGTCAAATTTGAAGAGTTCTTTTGAATACAACCAGCCTATCATGTAAGATGTGACATAAAGTCGAGAGCATACTGTTGTTGTCAAAACTTTCTGCCTCTATCTCTGTATGAATATGTGTTCTGTGGCTTCAGTTCTTTCATCTCCTATGTGCTTACAGTAATCCGCCCATAGTTTGGGAACTTTCAAACTTCTCTAGAGCATCCTTTCTTAGTAGCAAGGTTCAAACTACTCTTAAGACTTTAAGATATCCAACTTTTTAATATAATGATAAGAATGGTCTCATGAATCTTAAAATTATGTTTCCTGATCTGTATCCCTGGCTTTCTCAACCGCACTAGGTATTTTACCTCTCATTTATGTACTCTACTTTAGTTTTATAATGTCATTTGGTTGAGCATGCATGCGTAAATAGCAGTCAGTCTGAATCCCTCCGTTTATTTTCTTTTTATGCAATTGATCCTGGTGTTGAATGCCTGTTCATAAGAGTTCTGTGCAAGACGTAGGAGGTATAAGCATGTTTATATTTCCCTTGCCATGCCTGGAGATGCAAAGTACTTGGAAACACTTTTTTCTGTTTCCTAGGCATCCCTTAAAGTGCAATATGTAACCTATGATTTTTCTGTGTCCAAAAGAGGTTGGTTTGTTTCCTCTCTTTTTCTTAGATGTTCTGTTGCTCATTTTTTTTCAATTAATTCCTCCGAAATTAACACAAGTTTATAAAATCTACAGTTAACTTTCCTAGTGTTTCTGATCTTATATCACTTTACTTTTTACTGTCAGATCTCTTACTTGAATGCACTTCGATTTGGGCTCAAGCGGATATTTTTTGGAGGATTTTTCATTCGCGGTCATGCATTTACACTGGACACTATTTCTGTTGCAGTTAACTTCTGGTAATTATGACCATGATCCTTCTTTCATGTTTCATGTTTCATGTTTCAACCTACCAAAAAGAAGAACAAAGCAAAAAAACATAGGTTATGCTTCAAATATTATTGATAAACAGGTTCCATTATATATATAATATATCATAGCAGCAACGCATTAGAATGGTACGCAAGGGAAGAGAAGTGAGCTACAGAATGTTGCAATTATGAGTTGGTATGTAACAGCGACGGCAATGATAAATGGTAAAGGCGCGTTAGCAGACATTCTATTGAGAAAGAGTGAAACAACGGTATTTCCCAAGATCACGACAATGACCCCATGCATGTAACAAACTTGACATTCAATTGTTGTAAAAAATGTAATGAGTTAATTTTTGGGTGGTGGGTTCACCTTGTTCGTACTGGCCTTCTTATTTATACTTTCCAGTTTTGGTCAATCTCTACAACGATTATGACATTCCATGCCTGCTTTTGGTCTGGTTCTTTTGTTCCTTTCAGGTCTAAAGGCGAGGCAAAAGCAATGTTTTTGCGGCATGAAGGATTTCTTGGAGCATTGGGTGCCTTCGTGAGCTATGAAAAGCATGGTCTTGATGACTTGATTGACCATCAGCTAATTCAGCCACTCTTCCCAATCACCTCTTCCCTTGCAGGTGATAATATTTGTAGCCCACTGACCGGGGAATTGAATGAGACTGATAGTATAGAGTGTAGTGTCTATGCATCTTAGAATTTGCGGCTAGTTTCTCTTGGCCTTTGATAGAGGATGCTGATAAGGCAATGCTTAGTTGCCCTCATGCACTTACTCTCAGCAAGTCAAAGTTGAAACTTGGTGTAATGTGTACCATACTCAGAAAGTATTTTAGGAAAATATCTGAGCAAGAAAAATTAACGCACAGAGAGAGAGAAAGATACAAGCAACAACCATTACTGGATAGTATTATTCTGCCTGATTGTTCACGTAGAATGAGTAGATTCTGTAATATCCTGGGTCAAGAATGTTCAACATACTGTAAGTTCTATTCTCTAATAAGATCTCTATCTTGTATCACTAGACTTGTTTCACCTTTGAAGTTCTTTTTTATCCTCTGTCCTCTGTTATTTGGACTTAGATGAAAACTTCACGGGAGTCATAGAGCCCCGTCTCATTTGTGCCCGAGTGGGTTCAATGCAATAGACCATGCTAGCCTGAAAGGTTCCTTTTTAAGCGAAAGTATTTTTTTTTTTTTGGGGTAAGCAAGCTATTCTAGTATAGATATGAACAACAAAACAACACGGGAAGGACCCCTAAAACAGGTCACAGACCATATACAAACCAGGTGGAAAAAGAACCACCCACCAGAGCTAGAAAACAGAAAGCAACACCTAACAGTCGATCAGATGCTGGGTACAAGTTTAGTAAGTGGCTTTTTTCTCCTTGTCACTTTGGTCTACATAACAGTCGATCAGATGTGTGTTATCCCTAAATCAGTAAACGGTTCATGCAGTCACAGAACTGAGACGGAAAGAGAGGCTATCAATGACAACCAAACTCGTGAAGAAAAATGCAAAACAAGATCTAAAACTATTATAAAAATAGCATAGTAGCAGTATAGTTTTTGGAATTAAAATTCAAACGGAAATTGCTAAATCAACAATCTGTCTGTAAATAGTTCCCAACCTTTAGAATTAGGAAAGTAGCTCACCATCTAACAACATAAGAACCCTCAAACGTTGAACCCAACCTTCGAGGGAGATTTGAAGATGTGCCGGTCGCCTACAAATTATTTGGAACATACATGCGTGTTACAATCTGTAAAGAGTTAGGCTAAGAACATCAACAGTTTTTCAGCCTAACTCAATTTATTCCTCGGATTGCTGTCTGCAAGAGTTAAGGAGAGAGATGTTGAGAAAATTCCTCAAAAGCTTGATGCAAACTAGCTAGCTGAAGGAAAGCAGCAGTTCTGTTGCTCCAATTGATTGATGTGCTCTATAGCATCCTTTGAACCAAATGGAACCAAATAACGAGCATCCCGATAGTCTCGATACAGACATTATTACGAATTATTGGTCGAGGGTTCACATATAAATTACACCTACAATGGATATAGATAGGTAGCTACTAAGGAGATATTAAACAGAAGTTACAAGTAGATCATTTGGCAGTCAGCAGCCTTCTCTGACATTGCTTTGCAGTTCTCCTACGCAGGGCCCATCTTTCTTTAATATCGTACGTGCTATGGATGAAGCTTTCGTCGAGCATTTCCTTGGATATCTCAAGCTCTTTATCAGACCTTTCAGGGCTAAAACCTCCTCTAATTCTGGCAGCTTCGGCAAGCAGATCAACTACTAGAATCTCCGTTGTCCTGGATGTTATTCCTCGAAGATACCAGGAAATGGGCGGAGGTGGAACAATGGTCGGTTGGATCAGTTGCTCCAAGCTCACTTTAGAACCAACTCTTCCCTTTCCTCCCGTACATGCACAATACTCCTTCCATGTCTTAGGCTTGAGAGGAAAGCAGATTTTTTCATCAATAAATACAGGATCTACTGTCCAGCACCCCTCAAATTTTTGCATAAACCCTGTTTTCACTTGCTTGAACTTCATCTGACAGTCAATCGTTAGAAATATAAGAAGCGATTTTCGCATTGCAAAATCCAAAAGCATAATGTGATGAATGGATGGACTTCCGTAATTAGGTATTTGACTAAATGCTGATAGATGGGGTACTGTGTATCAACATGACCGTAGAGTACTTTAGTAATGCAAAGGCAAACATAAGCTAAATGTGGCATCAGTCAAGTATAGCCAGCTTATTTTCCAGAAAACGACTTGAAGAAAATCGAAGATGCATTTAAATTCCATAAGCTTCCTTCCATAACCTTTGGGTACAGGAGTTTTAGAACTCATTTTCAATGAAAAGAAACTCCAGAAAGTCTTCTTTCTTCCTACTGGAGATTCAGAATATTTGTTTTCACAGAGGTATCCATTTGCTGGTGATGTGAACATGAGTTTGACAAGTAGTAATGGGACTATAATAGAACATTCTACAGATCACCAATGTCTGATGTAAACCAGTTTTACAAACATCACCTACATCAGGCCAGAAAATTGAAAAGCCCAACTCCTGCTCCAAGCAGGCAAACTTCGTAATTCAAACTCTCCCCCACCCACCCTCTCCACCAAGACACACAACAGCAACAACAAAAAACTACAACAATTCCTTACCGAGTGATCTTCTCTGTTTTGATCTACTAAAATGTGAATTGACATAGTTCCTGACCACCAAAGAAATCTCCACAAGGCTGCCTGATCCACTTCAACCACCTGCCTTGGACCTTCATCAACCAAAACCCTTCTGGAAATTACTTTCTGAGGAGAGTAGAATCTCTATGAGATGGTGAAGCTCTTAACCAAGTAAGGTTCCGTACCATAAAATATGAGTTTTATGAGAAAAAAAAAACTCCAGTATGTATTGAAGACAAATCCTTACAAGTAAATAGCATCTTTAACCCTAAAATATCACCAGTCCCTTGAGATGGGTTCAAGTAAAATATGCAAGAAATAGCGGATCAGTTACCTGTATATTCTTGAAAACCCTCTTATTATCAGGGTCAATCACAATATTATATACAGCATCTGGAGGCAAGCCAACATTAACTTTTACACTGAGGTTGCAAAGAGAGCCTTTTGGTACGCTGACCTGCCAAGAGTGACATTAGAATCCATATACCTGGTGGCTTTGATGAAAGTAAGTATGGGGCCCAAAGAAGCAAACAACTTTGCAATATAATCCCAGCAACAGGTGCAAAGTTTCTGTTTTAGTATTAATTTTTTCAAATCTATGTAGTTTTAGGGCAATTAATACCAATCTAAAAGTGTAGATCATATTTTGATTCCGCAAAAAATCCTTCATTTTGTTTTTTGGGTTATCGACCCATGGAGCGGATCTCATGTTCTGGATCGAACTATTCCACTGACACAAATAGTTCGTGGGAGAAAATTGAGTTATTTGGGCCTTCAAGGATCGACAGGGGGAACAACTAGTTTTCGGATAGAAGATATCCATCCTAGTAACTATGGGCGCATTGGTTCAATTTGAATTAGCAAAACCAATGTCTCCATGGAACTAGATTTTATGTACCGGCGCACTTATCTAAAAGATTAGTGTCTAAGACTAATCCTGTTAGAACTTGAAGTGCTAAAGAAATTTCCTAACTGAGATCTCAACTTGAGCCAATTTGTCACAACTCCTTAGAAATCCAAAGGCGGTACAGAAACGAACATTTTTTCCCTGCTTCATTTTTTCTCACCTTTATTTCTGGAGGTTGATCAACCCACGATGGATTTTCTCTCCATGCTTGCATCTGCTTTTCCAGCTCAACTTCCCAAGAAGTAGACGATCCTTTCTCCTGCTTTTCCAGCTCAACTTCCCAAGAAGTAGACGATCCTTTCTCCTTTCTTACAGCAGTGTTCCCTGGGTTTACTCGTTCAAAGTCCTTAGATAACCTTTGGAGCCGAGACTGTGACGAAAAAGGAATGTCTTTTATTACTTCAACTAACATTAGCAGCCCAGCCCGTACTCTATTTCAGGCTTCGAATGAGATGACTAACCTTGAGACAATTCTGAAGCTTGTGAGGGAGCCGCACAAAAAATGAAGAGAGCGCTGAATCAAACACCTGGCGGTGCTCTTTTCTCTGGTTCTGGTGGACATCTACCGTTCTTTTCAAGACCTCCGTCTCACCCATTAAACCCTGGAATCGGCAATTGGTTCAAAAAATCGGTGCTATGTCATGTATCAATGTTTCAACTTTTGGCAACCACATGCGATAGATTGAAAGCTCATTGAATCTTAAAACAGGAATTGTCCACTTAATAGCTATCTAGACAGCAACCAACGACATTCTAATTTCTATGTACATCGTCCAAGTATGAAAGATGTAATCGGTGGTACACCGCATATCAGGTAAGGAGTACCCATCTCGGTTTTCAGCAAATTCAAGAAATTTCAGTTCAATTGCAAACAATCTGAAGCATGAACAATTTAAGTTACAACGAAAAGAATACCAACACTCGGGATGAAAAGCAACACAGAGAACACAAAAAAGGACCCAGGAAAAGCAAGAGAAGTCCATAACAGATGAAAACTCACTGATCTTTTAGCAGGGAATCAGAGCGAATGGATTCGCCTACAGAGCCGGGTTTATTAAGAGAATATCCAGTCAACTGTACACTACTGAAGCTGATTTGCTGATCCCAGATTTGCACTTTGCAGTTGGATACGATTCATACGAAAGCATTATTACTTATTAATTTTTCTGTTTTTACTTTTCACAAAACAATTTTCATTGCCTCGAGAGCGAATTGCACATGATACACATGTTCCAAGCAAAGTGCGAGGAGACCCACCCTCCAGTTAAAAATGCACCGTCCGAAAGAGACTCGTGTTCACCGTACAACTCATATCTTTCTGCAATAATCCAACGGTGCAGAGATCACTCATAACTCGTGTTCCCGATGCTGTGGCCCCAGGGTCCCATTGCTGATTGCTGTAAGATATCCGGCCTGTTTGATTTCGGGTCAAATGTCCATATGTCCTGTATCTGAAATGCATGGATCAAGTCCAGATTTTATACTGGTTGATGTTTCCAATTCCACATACTGAGTTCAACTCATTTCAAGGAACACCAAAGAAAACTGGATACATTCAAATTGTTTTTAATGAAACGATTCAGTGTTTTCCGTTCTCAGTATACAAATACAGTGTTGGGAGATCGTCTTTTATAAACTCGACGTATCATCATGTAATTCGAGAAATTAATGTTCCACTATTAGACAAGTTTCAGACTTACTGCACACAGAACCGGTTTCGTGGACACCACCCTAAGAAATCTACCGCATGTTTAAGCTAGCAAAATAGCTCTGATCGTGTCTTAATTTTTTATTTTTTA
The DNA here is from genome assembly GCA_963930655.1 of Myrica gale. NCBI lineage: Eukaryota > Viridiplantae > Streptophyta > Magnoliopsida > Fagales > Myricaceae > Myrica > Myrica gale. The sequence continues at coordinate 4,031,127 of OZ005606.1, read as the reverse complement.
TTTTAATTAGAAGAGGAAAAATCAATGATCTTATCCTCTTGTAAAGGTCACCGGTAGTAGACCTAACACTACTTTCGAAAGGGTTTGTTTTTCCCTCAAGTCAGATTGGTACTGTGTCCGAGTGGTCACAGAACATACCCAAAGTGGGTCCAAGAGAAGCATTTGTCCCACGCCTATACTTGGATTAAGGTTGAGCTCCAAGCTTCCAAAGTCGCACAAACTTGGGCGGACCTTTGTCCCCTTATATTCGATCATACTCTCAACCTTAATTGCACAAGGTCTATATCTTCCCTAAATGCACGAAGGCTTGAAGACACACATTCACATCCGCAACACAACTGTCACCCCCAAACTGAATTACAAAAGACACAATCACACAGAATATAATTATAGCTATATAAGTAAGCACCGTGATATATTAAGACGCATATATTTTGTAATGGGATGGCCTGCTCAAGCTCTGCGGCACACATCTCCATCGCAAATCACTCCATCCTTTGCTTTTCCATCATCTTTTGTTCCTTCGCTGGTCTTCAAAGCACACTCGGGATGGAGGTTAAAGTGACACTGGTGGCAGCGAAAGGACCATCCATTTCCCATCCCCCTACAAGCACTGCAACCATATGAACCCTGGCGAGTTTTTTCAAGTTCATGCTTAGAATGGAGTTCATGCTTCAGTTTCTCAGGCCACCCCTTTGCCACTTCCTCAAAATGGTCCAGACGCTCTTGGGTGAATGGATAAGCTTCCGCACCATGAGCTGTTATGAGCTGCCGAGCTTGCTTAGTGACCATCTTGCCAGTAGGGCCAATAGCTATGGCAGCAGGAATGCCTTGAATTTTGAAGTTGCGTGCTAGAAACTTCTTCCTCTCATCACCAAATGGGAGGGCTAGCCAGGGCATGGTTGCAAAGAACTCGTCAAATGCGGACTGATCGTTGTCACTTGAGATGAATACGATTTCAAATGCATTGTCCTTCGCCTTGATCTCGTGATACGCTTCTATAAGCTTAGGCATGAATGCACGACATGGAGGGCACCAGTGAGCTGAGAAATACAGCAGAATGTTCTTTCCAACTAATTCAGACACGGGGACCTGACAAAGGACACAACAAAAATATCAGTTTGAAAGAATTCACTTAATTGCACCATCCATTTAACTCTTATCGCTGCAATTTCCAGGATTCGAATACTCTATAGATAGCAAGGAGTAAAAAATCGTTTACAAGGGTAAAAGTTTACAATAACAGTACCTTGGAACCACTTGTGTCAATCACAAAGTCTCTTTCCTCTGAAACCAGAATTGATTCCAACGTCTCCAATTCAAGCCTGGCCTTCTCAACCTCAGCAAGCTCAGCAACCTTTTCCGGTGTAAAAGGGTAGGCTTCAATACCATGTTGCTCTATTAGGTCAGCTACATCTGGCTGTAATGTCTGCCCATCTGGCCCAATTACCACAACCGTGGGAAGAGCTTTCAGCTCAAAGTAACGAGCAAGCTTTTCACAGGTTTTGTCCTTAGATGGCACTGCCCACCATGGCATTGTTTTGAAACCCTCTTTAAAGTGTTCATCTTCAGAATCCAGAGGTATCAACACTATCTCAAAATTTTCTCCCCTTTCTCTGAGTCTCTTATAAACCTCCACAAGCTTCGGAGTAAATTCAAGGCAAGGCCGATGAGTATGTACTGAAAAATACAGGCCAACCGTTTTGCCTTCAAGCTCAGCTACAGAGATCTGTCAACAAACAAAATTATCAACTATTAGGGATTGTCATTTACCTGCCTAGAAGAATAGGGCCCTACCGAAGCTATCAACGTAGAAAGCCAGATATTGCTACCTTGTTTCCATCATTTGAAACCAAGTGATCCCGAGAGCGAGAAATCAAAATAGAACTCAAGGACTGATTCTTCTTAGCTGCCTCCTCTTCCTCTTTCACGAAATTGATTCTTTCTGTTGTAAATGGATATCCATCCGCTCCGTATTCCCTGACGATTTCGTACCCTGCATCCGTCAAAATTTTCCCACTGGCATCAAGAATGACGAGGTGAGGGATGCCCCTCACGTTGAACAATCCCTTGATGCGTTTCCGGGTCTCCGAATCCGGAAATGGAATGGCAAGCCAAGGCATTTTAGCGAAGTAACCAGTGAATGATTCATCATTTCTATCAGAAGAAATGAAAACCAATTCAAATTCGCCTTTGGGCAAGAGCTCTTCGTAAGCTTCCACTAATTTGGGGGTGAAACGGCAACATGGACTGCACCATGAGGCAGAGAAATACAACCCCACAGTCTTTCCGATCAACTCACTGATTTTAACCTTTTACGAAAAAAAGGAAATCAAAGATCAGAGAAAAAGGTCCCAAAAAAAATCCTTTAACAACTAGCCCGATAAATGAAAGTCAAATATCCTTGCACTTCTTGAAATACCGGATGAAGTAGGAAATCATTTTGATCGACTGGATTTCTTAAAAAATATGAGCTGGTTAACATTCCATTTCTTTCTTTGTTGGGAAAGAATCCTAAAATCTGTTACATATAAAACAGTCGCATATTCTGGACAGTATATATCTTCCCTTCTATATCTAACATTCTTTCTAGCAATACGCCTTCGCAATAAAAGAAAGTCCGCCAGATTAAAGAAGTTAGTGAGCATCATACTTTCGTTGTCTTTGAGGTTGTATTGTTAGGTTACCTGGTCGCCGTTGTTGCGGACGAGAGAGTCCCTCTTCTCCGAAGAGAGAAGCGACATTAGATCGTGGGAAACGCAGTCAACGTCAACATTAGCCATGGCTTCTCGTCGCTCAGTCTGTATGTCTTCCTGCTAGATGGTTTGGTGGATTACAGGGCTCTTTGATGCTGTATATATATATTCTTTTTTGTTTCATCCGTCGAGGACGTGAGACTTGGCGACTAAGCAAAATCAGAGAGATCAAAAGATTCAAAACGCATCCGATTATTGTTATTTTTGTCAAGTTATTCAATTTAAATATAAAAACATCATTTATCATGCTTTCTATATTCTTTATATATAAAAAAATTACCTTCTATATGCAATTAAGATATAAAAAACAGACAGTAGATTTTCTAGAGGGTGTTCGGTTGAGTTGTGTTTTGAGAATTTTTAAGTGATGTTAACTTTATTGGTATGCGTGTTGTAGTTATTTTTATGTAGTGTTAAAAATGATGTTTGTTTGTTGAATTTTTTGTGTTGTGAAGATTCTAAAAAATACTGAGAATAATGATTAAACGAACATGCCTTAAATTGAACCGCGTCTTATATTTCAATTCAATACCTATTTTATTTTATTTTTCAGACTTTGTCAATGTCATGCGAGGCGCGATGACGATTGGGCGGGTAATTGGCCTTGATAATGCTGATTTCCAAATGGCCCAGATGATATGTTCCCCCAAATATCTCACAAGCCTCGCATAATCACTTGCATGAAGGCTCAAACTTTGTAACAAAATGTCTCTAAGATCGGCCCAAAATCATGTTGCATATTTTAAGGCCACGATACACCCATCTAAAGGACGCTACTTTTCTGTAGGACTTTTTTACGCAGCTAAACTTTTTCCGTCTTTTCTTTTTTTTCCTCGCATACGCCTCACACTTTGAGTTCGATTTCCAAACAATTCCCATGCCCAAAGCCTCATCACTAATGTCTAATAAGCATTTTATCTATCGCAATTCAATAACAGCCAATCATCCCAACGGAAACATTTCCCTACCCCCAAAGAATTCAGAACAAACGGTCAGTTGATCAACGGTGGAGCAAATATGAATTCACGATTAACCTCATCTCACGAAGTCGGCAACATGATTACTCAAATATATTCGCTCCTTTTATACTCTGTCCATTGATAGGAATTCCAATTCCTGTAATTTCTGATTAATTGGAGCCGAAACCAGTATTTTATTTTGTTTCTCGTGTTAGCTGCTTCCGATGTAGCGACAATTGAAAGGCACAGATGTTACAGCATCCATAAGTTCCTCAATTTATTGTCCGTAGATATTATACAATACGACACGCCCTATACACACAATAGCACACCCCAGTTCATAGTGCAAAAGATGGAAATTACTTCAAGGTATATCAGAGAAGCTAACCTTGAACACTTAAGATTAACATCACAAGCAAACGACGGGTAAAAGCCACTTTAGATCAAATGATTTCACGATTAGGAAGCGAAACTGTCAAGCTTTGGTGCAGACTTCCCCATCACAGACCCAGCCTTCTTTGTGATTTTCTTCTTTGGGTCCTTTGTCTTCTTCTAAGGCACACTTCGGATGAAGATCAAAGTCACACTCCTCACAGTAGTAAGACCAGGCATGTCCCTCTTCATTGCATCCATCACATGTGTAAGTCTTACGGGGAGTAAGCACAAGCTCGTGCTTCTCATGGAGTTCGTGTTTAACCTTCTCAGGCCACCGCTTTGCCATCTCCTCAAGTTTAGCCTCGATCTGCTTCACATGCTCATCAGTGAAAGGATAAGCGTCGGCCCCATGAATCATTATGAGATCTCTAGCTTCTTTTGAGACCGTCCTTCCACTCGGTCCAATGGCTATGACCATGGGGATGCCATAGACCTTGAAAGTGCGATTCAAGGATGCCTTCCTAGGGTCACCAAAGGGCAGCGCTAGCCATGGCATTCCCGAAAAAAATTCATTAAAGGAGGCTTCGTCTCTATCACTAGAGATGAAAATCACTTCAAAAGCATCATCCTTCGCCTTGATCTTGTGGTATGCCTCAATAAGTTTTGGTAGAAAAGCACGGCATGGAGGGCACCAATGTGCTGAGAAGTAAAGGAGAATGTTCTTTCCCACCAAGTCTGACACTGGAATCTGACAAAGGGACAACGAGTAGTTTACCATCATCTACTGCCAATGAAAAAGGTGGAAAATAAGGGGAACGGGGGAGGGGCAGTGAGTTAACTGAATTGACACAGAAACTCCACCACATGACCCAGAGAATGTTACATGTTCAAGCAATAGATAAATACAACTATCAACATGACCATTGTAACATGCAACATCAAGCGGCTGGGCCAACATTAAAGTTCACAACATTAAATATAATCCTATGCTTTACCTTGACTCCATCTTTCCCAAGGACAAAATCTCGATCCCCCAAAACCAAAATTGACTCCAGGGTTTGAGCTTCCTCTTTAGCCTTCTCTATTTCCACAAGCTCTGCAAACTTTTCTGGGGTGAATGGGTATGCGAGAATCCCATGTTCTTCAACTGCTTCAGCAACATTGGAATGAAGTGTCTTTCCATCTGAACCTATAATAACCAAAGTGGGGAGGGTTGAGAGCTCAAAATATCGAGCCAGCTTTTCACAGCTCTTGTCCTTTAAGGGCAGGGCAAACCAGGGCATGCTTTTGAAGCCCTGATTAAATGCTTCCTCATCATCGTCAAGCGGTATCAAGACAACCTCAAAGCTCTCTCCCTTTGCTTTCAACTTTTCGTAAACCTCAACTAGTTTTGGAGTAAAATCGTCGCATGACTTGTATGAAAACAATGAGAAGTACAATCCTACTATCTTCCCTTCAAGTTCAGAGATAGCCACCTTGTACATTAATAACAAGTACAGATTAGGAAAGAGGAATAATATGCTCCAAGGAGATTAACTCTTTCAACAATGAGCAATACCATCGGAAGTTACCTTCTTGCCATCAGATGAAATTACAAAGTCACGGGAGCGGGAGACCAATATAGATCTCAAGGACTGATCCCTCCTAGCAGCTTCCTCTTGATCTTTCAAATCCTTGATCTTTTCTTGTGTAAAAGGGTATGCTTCAATTCCATACTCTCGAATGACCTCAATGCCACTGTCACTCACAACCTTCCCATCTTCATCAATGAGTACCAGGTGGGGAATCCCCTTTACCTGGAACAATTCATCTAACCGGTCGCGTGTCTCTGAATCAGAAAATGGGATCGCAAGCCATGGCATCTTGGAGAAGTATCCTTTGAAGGACTCCTCGTCTTCATCACCCGAGACAAAAACAATCTCAAAATCACCTTTTGGAGAGAGTTCATTGTAAACCTCAACTAGAGTTGGGGTGAATCGACGACAGGGGCCACACCACGATGCTGAAAAATACAGCCCAAGCTTCTTCCCCTTCAAGCTGTCAACTTTAACCTGTAAAATTAAGAATTTGTGATATAATTCTCTCTTAACTCATTCCCCCTAGCAGTCAACTGAATAGAATTTACTGACTTTCAGTCGATGGAACAGTTCTCCCAACCAAAAGGGAAATTTTAACGAACATAAAACCATGTCAAACAACTCATTATCATAAGCGTATATATCCTGAAGTTCATGATAAAAGTATTAGCTGTCACATAATGATACGGTAAACAATACATTTTTTTTTCCTTTTTCTGGTCCATAAGCTAGGAAAAAATTGTCCTATCTCATAACTAAAGAAAGATTTGCATACGCGCGATCAAAAGCTTCCCATTCGTTTCATATATTCTCTAATTTATTGAGCAGCCAACCACAATCCAAGCACCCAAAAGACTTGCAAATTACAATCATACCCAAGAGAAACGGAAAAAACTTGGAAAGCATAATAAAGTACAGGAGTCTACTATAAATCTCAAGATCACAGGCTCACAGCAGAGCATATCCGTAAATCAGCTATGAAAACAAGTTAGGCCTCCTCCAATAAATAGTTAAGATAGGATTTCAAACACTCTTCCAGGAAGAAAATGAAAAGCCATCCGCTAAAACTATAAATGACAATCACCAAGGGATCTGATTCTCCGTATGTTTCTCTGTGTACCTAATCTAAATCTCCCAGCCTGTCAGACCATATTTTCCAGAGAAAATCGAAAATTGACCAGAATAGTGCCCTCAATAAAGTACCTGGTCACCGTTGATACGGATGAGAAAGTCTCTCTCCGAAGAAGAGAAGAGAGACCGGAAGTCGTGAGTATCGCCGTCGTTCATCTCAGTGACACTTTCTCCACCACCAGCCATTTCTATCGCTTCTCAGTGTGAAAAACAACCAGTCTATTCGGCTTTCGTCGCGTTAGAGACAGGGGTCACATATTTATCTGTGACGGAAAAAGGTCTCGCTTCTAGAATTTCTTGGCCTGTAAGAAAGCCGACGTAGCGGAGGCCCCCGCCACACAGTGGGAATGCCTAAAACGCCCTCTTTATCTTTTCTGCGGTTTTATATTTTATTTCTGTTTTGGTACACGAATGAAAAAAAAAATTTATTCGCAGAGCAGTGCAGGCTCTGCACTCAGTTAATATATTAAAAAAAATTTAAAAAATATATTTACTAAATGCGGTCCGGTCCGGTCCAGTTCGCATATCATAAATTTATAAATCGGACCGGATTACATAGATCTGGTACTTCAATCCGGACCGGACCGTATTTTAAAAATTAGAATCGGACCTGACCGCAAATTCGGTCCGATTTTCAGGTCCGGTCTGCGGTCCGATTTTATTCAGCCCTACCATTTCCTTGTGTTTCGACAGATCTCAATAGATTGTTCAAAGTCACGTTCAAAGAATTCTAGAGAACGAGTTCTAATTACGTTACTTTCTTTTGTTGTTATGTGCATAATATCGAGAAATTAGAGAAAGTTGTGGAATAGGGTAATTATTATGGAGCTCAACAAATGTACAAATCAACTTGTGCAAGGTAGGTGCATTATTCCACTTCCTGCCAACCATATCAGACAAATATTTGTGTACTCAATTTATTTGTTGTTTAAGGGTCACTATCCTCAATAATCACTTCTTGTAGCACACAAGTGAACTGGTCCTGATTATTAAACTCAAATAATTGGCTTTGAAGAATATGTTGTTTGGGTACTATGTTGTCAGCGTAGAGGAGTCCGACAACAAATTGACAGAAGAATTCACGAATTTACCAATTTCTGTTGGCAAAATAATTGATTTCAGGGGAATATTCCGCTTACGAAAACGGCTAGATGCTCTTTTGAGATGAAGGTCTGTAATAACCCTCCTCGTTTGGGTAATCGGTGATTTTGTTCCATTCTCTCATTTAAAAATCTTTCCGTTTATCTATAGTCGGCCAGCCCCAAATAGTTAGGATGAAATTGTATTTGTGTGAGTTAGATGTACAGATTATAAAATCAATTTTTCACTAAGTGAATACTAAAATCTATTTAAACTTAAATAGAGTCACAAAACTATACTAGCTCTCCAAACTTATCCACACATTAAGTACACGCAAAGATAACCTGCCGTTAGGGCTATTTAATACCACCGGAACGGATACCGACACCGGATTGCCGGTACCCGGTTTTACCGGTGTCGGTTTATCATTTTGAGAAAAATTCGGTGGTATTCTCGGTTCTCGAGTTACCGGGTATAGGTAAATCGGGATTTTTTTTTAACAAAACGTTTTGTTTTGTTGAAATCTCCTTCCCCTTGTTTTTTCAAAATCCCCCCTCCCCATTTCCTTGTGTTTCGACAAATCTCAATAGAATGTTCAAAGAATTCTAGAGAACGAGTTCTGATTACGTTACTTTCTTTTGTTGTTATGTGCATAATATCGAGAAATTAGAGAAAGTTGTGGAAGAGGGTAATTATTATGGAGCTCAACAAATGTACAAATCAACTTGTGCAAGGTAGGTGCATTATTCCACTTCCTGCCAACCATATCAGACAAATATTTGTGTACTCAATTTATTTGTTGTTTAAGGGTCACTATCCTCAATAATCACTTCTTGTAGCACACAAGTGAACTGCTCCTGATTTCAATATAAGGTATGCACACTCGGGAAAATTTCATGCTTTGTTCACAGATATGCATCTGCTCAGAGGTATTTTGAAGCCTTGGATATCCTTCAAGCTGGTGCATGCATCCAATTAAAACATGGGCAGGTTATTTATCTTTGAAGTCCTTTGTTCCTATGTTTTTTATTTGACTTTTCTAACTTCTAGCAATTAAAACATGGGCAGGTTATTTATCTTTGAAGTCCTTTGTTCCTGTGTTTTTTATTTAACCTTTCTCTCTTCTAGCTGTGTTTAGAAATATTCATGTCGGATGGGGTTTTTGATGATTGATAGGCAAACAAATTTGATGAAAATCGGGTGCTAATATCCTAGTTTTACATGTATTTAGATCTAGTGCGATGAAGAGTACTATAGGTCACTTGGTAGAGATCTCGCAAATTTATCCTTTTGCCCAATATTCGCATAATTGACATTATCAATTAGATGTTTCAAGTCTTGTTGATGCTTACATATATCTTCTCCTTAGTTAATGCATAACTTTAGATATCATAGATAAGGGATTGCAAATGACTGGGCCTAACATTATGATATAACAACCTCGGATGAACCAAGACTGAAGTGCAATCTTTCCCCATCAGTGCATGCCTGTTGATGGCTCATGGGGTGCATGTTTTCAAATTTGAAATCCTTGTTAATAGCATATTCTTCTAATGATATTCCAAGAGATTTGATATACATGGAATTTTCATGAACTTAGTATAATTTGTTAGAAGATGACTGGTGTGGTTATCTTTTCAAATCTACTCCATTGATATACTGGAAAAACATTGCAGGTTACTTGTGGGGCAGAGCTTGCTATTTTGTTTGTGGAGCCCCTTGTTAAAGGGAAGATTCCTTATGAGAGTAAAACCCTTGGTCAGTTGATTTATGCTTTCCTTGTAATGCTTTTTTTAGTGCTCAAGAACACTCTATTAACTTGTAGCATTTTTGCTCTCTATGTTGCTGTGATATTGTTGTTGAGGAAAAATCTGATTTTGGATTTTGGTACTACATTTTATATTTTCAGTGTGTTTGCTTAATGGTTATATGTTACTATCAATTCAATTCCTCTGGAAATGATGTGCTGGAAGCTGGAAGATATCTTGTTGCAGATAAACTCTATAGTATTTTTTTATTCGTCATTTTCTTTTCATTTTTGGATTAACTCTATAGCAATGGGCTTGCTGCCTTTCCTATATCCGGAAATTGCTTTATTTTGGATTTGACTGGTCAGTGGTAATTGTTTCATGTGTCAAGTTAGTTGAATTTGTTTGAGTTTGGAGCTTCGTGCCTTTGACACCATAGTTCTACCATCCTGGAGTGTAAAAGACCAGTAGTTGTTCATTTGCATCAGATATGTCTTATAATATTTGGAGGTGTAGGGATATTGATCATTTTGTTTGAATATCTATAACCTAATCTTGTTGTATAATAATGTTATGTTCTTTGCTCAGTGGCAACTCCAGGACGATTGGTCGATTTGCTTGAGAGAGCTAGAGTCTCATTGCAGATGATCAGATATTTGGCCCTTGATGAGGCAGATCTGATGTTGGATATGGGTTTTGAGCCTCAAATCCGAAAGATAGTGGAACAAATGGACATGTCTCGACCAGGTGTGAGACATACCATGTTGTTCAGTGCCACCTTTCCTAAAGAGATACAGGTTGGTCCTAGTTGTTTTATTTGAGTCACCTTTTGTATGCATGTTTTTGTGGGTGTGAGTAGGAATCCTAAATATGTAATGCAGGGTATCTGAGTGGTCAATCTGTGGTATTAGGTTTTCATTTCAATGCCCAGATGAGACATAGTTCAAGCAGTCAGAATGTGGTTCTGGGTTTTCATTTCCAATGATAAATGCAATAATTACGTAATATAGTTTAGATTTTATTGATATGTAATTAATGGACCAAAAAAAGAGAAAAAAGTACATTGGGCCAAGTGTGTAAAATACTAAAAAAAATGGTCCAATATGAATGTAGGATAACCGGAAACCGTCACCGCTAAGGTCCAGTTTTTGCCTTTAACGGTGTAGTTGGCAATTATTTAAAAACTGGCCTATCTGGTGGACCAAAACCTGCACCTACACTGGGGTTAAACAACCCTACCTGTCATGCGAGATTTGTAGACCGAGATTGAAGAGCCATACCTGTTGTGCGAGATTTGGCCTGTCGTGCAGGGTTTGGCCTCGTCATCCAAGTTTTTTTTTCGCGATTTATCTAAAGTTGGTCGGTAACATTTTAATATTGTAGGTGGGTGTTTCTGTCCTTGCATTTATAAATTATACCATTACTGTACGGATTGCACCAGTTGTTTTAAAGTTCAGGAGTGAACAAACCAACAGGGACATGTGGCCGACTTTGTTTTTACATGGTAAAGATGCTTCCGTATGTGTCAGCGTATGAATTGTTTCTCGACTGCAGGCACACCTGTCAGGCTGGCCCCCCTCTCTCTCTCTCCCCTTAAATTGAGATAGTATTATTAATTAATTACACGCTAACATATATTTAATCCTCTTAAAGACAAGTTTATATTATTGCACAAAAAAGTTATCTTTTTTTTTCTCTAAATTTTTTTTGATCATTTTGAATCTCAAGTGCTAAAATTGGTTGTTTGATGGTCATATTGTAAATGGGGTATCAATATGAGCTGTAATTTTCTTATGCCTTGTATGTTGTACCATATTAATAAATCACTAAATATAACATTTAAAATTAAAGTGTAATTCTAAACACTAAATAAGTTCAAGAATTTAAATGCTGACCAATGAGGATATGTCAATCTAAGTTGCATGTTTTTCTTCATTTTTATTCTCTTGCTCTTTTTAAAATTTATTTTAAGGAATTTGACAATTTAACCCTTAAGTTTATGCCTTTTTTGTATTTGAATATTTCGATTTCAAACTTTAAATTTAACACTCTTATATTTTTTACTTTTAACAAATAAACCGTTTCGTCGACCTCCTTCCATCCTCTAATCGGCAGCTCCAAATCATGAGCCACTTAAGCAAAACTTTTAAATGACAACTTATGGGTTCAATTCTTTAGCCCTTCGCAAGCTTCCAACATTCACGCGATGAATGAAGGCTTCTCCTTCTGCTTGAATCATATCAGAGTGCTTTTAAATTGACGGTCAGTATCGCGACCAACACCAAGTTTAGTGTGTTCTACAACCTCTTCACGTGGATCCAGCGAAGCAAAGACGACACCATGCTGAGAAATCAGAACTCCGCAGAGTACCTAAGCAAATGCATATATTCTGTTGTCATAGGCAGCAACGACTATATTAATAATTACTTCTTGCCTAAGTACTTCCCTACTAGCCGCCAATATGCCCAAGACCAATATGCTGAAGCTCTCGTCCTATAACTCTCTCAGCGGTGAAAGGTATGTTAAAGCAACTTCACCGTATATATACTAATTTTCCATTATTGTTCCATATTGGTGTAGAAAAACTGAAACTATTCCGCTGATGCTAGACTTTGTACGAGTGTGGAGCAACTAGCAAGGGACTTTACTACAAGAATTTTGGCTTGTAGCAGTACGAGGACACGTCACGTTGTTACACCAGATCCCATTTGTGGGTGCAATTGTTGTTTTGGCTTTAGTTATTTATAATGCTTTTTTTATTATCCTGAGTATTATATTGAATGCTTTGTTTTGATGTTAGAAACTTGTTAAGGTTAAGAGAGTACGTGCATTCATTAACTAGTCTTTACATTGAAAACTTTAATGAATTTAGGCAGGAGATTCTCAAAGTTATCAAGTACTACTTATTCAACTCTATCAAGATCTACGAGCTCAAGATTGCATATCCAAATCGGAATTTCCCATCCACATCTAGAACATAAGCAATACCACCACTCATACCTGTAGCAAAGTTAGCCCCTGAATTTCGTACACAGAATCTTTCTGCTGCCATCTCATTCACAGGCGGAGCTAGGGGGCAAACAGGGGGCCACCGTCCCGGTTGGCTCCCCAAAACCAAATTTATTACACTTATTTTGTTTTACCAGGCTAGCCCACCTTGAATCGATGTTTTACTTTTTCAGCGTGATATCCATGTGAAGAATTTGGCGAAAGTGTCTTTATTTTACGTTCTCTACATTGTTTTTCTTGTATCTTTTGATAAGTACCTTTATTCATGTGAGTGTATCTTGTCATCATATCTCATGTTTCAGTTCATGTTAGGGTTTCTTTGCAGTTGAAAAATCTGATTCAATCAATTTCCTATTTTCTCTTGACATACGTTGAACTTGTTCAGTGTTTAAGTCAATTATATATCCAAATTATCATAAATAATGATATAGGGACAAAGAGGGAGGTGTTGGTGGAGTTGGAGGCGAGGGAGGGGAGGAGTTCGTTGGGCACACCGATCATGAGCTTGATTCTGGTGCCCGAGAAGGATCTGAGAGTGGCGGGATCCCGTCAAAGAGGCGGACATATTTGATGCCGTTGGATTTTAGGAGGTCGACGACGGAGGAGGTAGGCGGTAGGTTGTTAGCGACTCGGCCATATTCCAACTGCGCGGCAGCTGCCAAAATAAAACGAAATATCACCAATTTATTACTCTAGACAGAAACATACGCATTATACATTAACTATAGAACGGAGGGTTTAGAGAGAAACCTGTTGAAGCTGAGAAAAGGGTCAAGAGGAGGAGTGAGATGATGGAGAGAAAGATGTCCTGAATTCTTTTTGACATTATGGTACAGTGAAGAACCGAAGGAAAAGTGCAAAAAAGAAGGAACGTCTGTGAATGCTGATGGATTCCTGTTAGAATGGAACACAGTCTACACAGAGGCAGAGGAGCAGAAATGATTTAGTTGCAGCTTGCAAAGTTCTGGTTCGAATTTGGATGGAAGTGGTTTAATTGAGAGGCATGGCACAATGGGATTTGTTCGTCCGCTCCGTTCGGTTAGAAGTTGTACGGTGGCTTTTTGAGATTTTAGCTTACAGGTATTCCGTTTTTAACGCATTCATGGATCATCACTCATCGACAAAATAGAGACATATGGTCCCACTTTGACCATGGTCATTTAAGAAACTTTTGCCAAAGCAAACACCTGACCAGTCACACATCTCACGTAGTGGCAGGGACACCGGACAAAGAGGATTACTGGGCTTTGGGTTTGGCCCATCCCAGTTGTTTTGCACTCATTTAAACAGAAGCCCATGAATAAAACCCCCAAACTCTAGTTCCCAACTTCCCATAGGGCGGCCCATAAGTCACTAGGTCCCTTGATTATATTCCTATTAAATTCAAGTTGTTAAAAATGCACTACGATTAAATTATGTTAATGGCGCTCTAATCATTAAAAGACATAAAATCAAGTTCAGAGCACTCTAGCATAGTCCTTCTTTGAAAAAGGAAAGGTATAAAGCCAATAATCTAGCAGAGTGACCCCATTTAAGTCAGATAATCTCTTCTTGGGGAAATGGTGCATGATTTCTTACACAAATCCCAATATTGAACCCCATAATCTCTCTTTTAAAAATATCTGCGACGAAGCTATAGAATTCTGGAACTATGAGCCGAATGTCTTGACCAATGGACCGAATGTGCCTTTTTCCCTGTACCAGAGATGTGCACAGATCTCTCTGCAAATGTACAAATTCAAACCTAATTACTATTCTCTGCACAATATAGTGTTGCATAGGGATTTAGGAGACAATCACCGATTTACAAAGCAAATATCCAGGGATGTTTTCTTGTGTACACATATGTAATAAAAGGCAATTAGGTCACCTTGTGTACATAATAGCTACCCAGAAGACTTGTCGAGTCTAATACCCCAAGGAGACTCATTTATTTTGCAATTAAATCATGAATTTAATACCAAGTGCCCAGATTACGGGTGAGCCACCGTGGAAATTGTATATTGAAATAGGATAATATCTTTTGTATACATGGTGGCACCAGAGATCATCCTAATCCAATGATTTAGTGGGAGCACCATAGTACTTAATTGCTGCTCTTTCATGGGTTCCTTGAGAGAGTGCTGTCCAAAGAGGGCTAAAATCCTACTTTCTGTCCAAACAAAGCAATAGCACTTCCCAATCTTCGGCAGTAAAGAACAGAGGGAATATCTTTAGACGTCTCTTTATTAAAGAAAGTTCCCCTTTTATTGAATTGAAAACGCTCATATTTGAAACCCATTATACATAACCCCTGGCCACAGCCAATGTAGTTGCCTGTTTCGTGAGTAAACCAATATCTCACTTTGCCTGCACTCAAAGAACAAGAGCTACAGACTAATACTAAATCTACACCCCTGTCCTCTCTTCTCTCAGCCAAGCCCGAAGATGTCTCTGCAACCAGAGCAGCAGCCACTGCCGCAGCAGCAGCAACAGCAGCCCGTTCTGATTTACCCCAACACTGTCACAAGGCAGCCACCTTCACACCATTCAAATGGATCCTTCGGGACAGTTTTTATTGTTCTTGCCGCAATCATTGTCGTGTCAGCTATTGCCTGCTTTCTTGGCCGGCTCTGCAACCGGCGCTACCACAGTCAAAAACCCAAGCAAAACCACCACTTCCGTCCCAAAGAAACTGGGGACATTGAGTTTGGGTTTGATAAGAGAATCCCAACTGGTAAACAAGCAGGAAACGGAGGAAGCAGAGGGCACAAGCAGTCTGAAAATGGTCGTGACCACTTTAAGGGCGAAATGAGGCCTGCTGATCATGAAGGAGAGCCCAGAGCCGGTGCATGATAACATACAGAAGGAGCTTCAGTATAATAGTTATCCACCTGGATGACATCTTCATCAAACCCTTCTGTTTTTCTCTTTTTAACTTCCCTTCTGTACCGCTAGATTTCCACGGCCACATGAAATATGTAATTATATAAATATGGTGTTGTGACGTGCAGTAATTTAAATTACCAATGGTGTCTGATCTGAAAATTCTGGATTTATTCATCCCCTGTCACGATCTTCATAACAGTGAGCCTACACAAAGTAACTTAACCATCAGCCAATCAGTCGCTCAATAGCTAATCGTGAAACAACCAGTTTGGGATTGAAATGCGGTGGGAGTTTCAATTTATGCTTCCATCTTTAAGCTGAGAAACTCTTATCATCAATTTCGTTGATCCTGACCATCATGTGAATGCTCATATATTATTTATTTATGTAACTCTCTCTTGTATATGTACGTTTCTAGTACTTGGGAACTAGAAATTTTGTAGTCCAATTTTTGTATATATGAGTGCCATGGCAACTCTTTGAAAAAAAACAAAACTTGTTCCATGGAAGCCTCTTATTCGGTTTCAGTGGATGTAAATGCCTTATCGAAGCAGCCCAAAACTCTGTTAAATGAGGCCCAACCTGACCCATCAGCTTCTGCCCAGCCCGCCCATCTATGCTCTGCGACCCTTGAAGCGTAACGCTAAAACCAAATACGAAAATGGGGTTCCAAAACTATTCGTTCTGCGCAATGTCTGCAACTTTCAAGATTCAAGATTGTACTCTTGTACACTATGCGCTATGGCCTTCCTAATCGCGCCGTTTGGGAACAAGACAGAAACGTACCCCCCCCCCCCCCCAAAAAAAACCGTGCAAATATTCCCTTTTCTGACATCCTTCTCCTACGATTTGTCTCCCACGCGCAAGTAATCTGAATCTTGAAGGTAAAGCGTTTAGTAAAGAAGAGACACTTGGCTAACCCATGCCATTTTTATTAATATCTTCTCAAACCCTGCATCTTGTCAAAATAAAGCATACCAACTACAAATATGCAGCACTGCATTTAAATTAGGTAAACCATGTCTATAAATCTTGGCCAAGATGGGGAAAGTAAATTTACTGACCCATCGAGATGAATAAAAAAAGGGAGACCATTACTTGTTATACTCCTTCAATTTAAGCTACCCACAAATTTTGGTTAATGGCTCATTTGTAAATTATAATAGTAAACCAATATTCTTCAATCTTATGTTGCTGAAAATAATGCAAATTTCATCAACGTCCCAATACACCCGCTTAAATGTTTGTAGGCAATCTTGCTCAATAAGCCCAAAAAAAAAGGAAAAAAAGGGTGAGAAACAAAATTTCAAAAAATTTGGTAGTAGTGTTAAATTTAGGAAGATTGTGAAAGATAGAAAAAATTTGAAATAAAGGCTTAATTAATGTATCGGTTCCTGTTGTTTGAACTTTTCTAATATATGTCCTAAAGTTTACTTCGTCCCACAATGATTTATGAGGTTAACAAAGTGTCTTGATTACATCCCTCCATTAGTGCCGCAATACAATCGTAATGGATTCCTTCGACGTGGCAAAGTTCAAACTATAGGGGCAGACAGATTAATTAGGCCAAAAATAAAAATGGATTTGTGTTTGAGTGATGATTAAAATTTTGGGTATAGAAGTTGAAGAAAAAGTGAAGTTCAGACATGTTCGGCTAATATATTTTTCTAGGATTTTTTAGAATTCTAAAATTCTACAACCGAACATGTTTTTTAACATCATCTAAAAATATTTTTTGCACGTATCATAATAAAGTTTGAAATCACCTAAAAATTATTAAAACACTTCAAATTCTCAAAATTTTAACTAACCGAACATAGAGTGAAAAATTTGGTGAAAAGTAAAAAAATTTACGAGAGGTGGTGAAAAAAATGAGGAATTTTTTTTTTTAATAATGATAAAAATTTAGAGGGTCAAAATTGTAGTTATGAACGGAAAAGAACAACTGGAGCGTGTCATGAACCCGCCTCAAAGGAGAGTGGAAGGTTGCACTCCTTTTCCAACTAGTATATCAAAACTGTCCCTCACTCTGCACCGTGCAGGCATCGGATACCCGCTGTCTGTTGCAGTTTTGCCATTGATTTGGATAGGACGAGAACCCTACTCATTGTAAAAGAGAAGTTGGTTACTCTGTCTTGTACTATTTTGTCTCAATTTTGGAGGCAGTTAGAAAGGGAGACATCAAAGGCCTTTGTTTGTCACACCAGTGCTCGTAGAAAAGGCACGAGCAGAGGTGTCGTGGATGGAGGAGACAATGAAGGGTTTAGAGGGAGCAAGGGAGTGGCTTAGACCCCTTGTACAGACTAACGCGTGGGACTATTGTGTGGTTTGGAAATTAGGAGATGATCCGTCCAGGTATTATACATCCTAATATAATCAGCTTCTGACACTCTTTGCAAGTTTCCAGTCCTTTCTATCAACTTTTCAGTGCTCATTTGGTTTTGTAGGTTTATTGAATGGATGGGTTGCTGTTGTAGTGGTGGTGGTCATGGAAAGGCTAATATCAAAGAGGAACTAGACATGGAGCACCCTTCGACTCCCCTTTGCAGGGATGCCCAATTTGAGCATCCCATTAGGACAAAGGCCTGTGAGTCTCTTGCTCAGCTTCCTTCTTCTATGCCGCTGTATTCTGGGTACAAACTTCCTTGCTCCTCTCTCTCTCTCTCTCTCAAATTCCAAACCTTTCTTTCTGCTATAAAGAGATCAAGCAAACATTCATACGAAAAGATTGGAATCAGGTTTCACGGAGAGGCTGTGTTATCAACCCAACCCAGGTGGAAATTTTCCAATGCCAATGCCTCAGCGTCAGAAGCTTCAAATGTGGGTATACCAATCTCTCTTTCTCCTCCTCTCGAATTTGGTGCCGCATAAATTAGCCATACCATTCCTTCTGTCTTGATGGTGAGAAAACTGGGGATCGAAGAACATAGTTCGTACTCCAGCTTATGCTTTAAACACTTTAATTGTCCAAGAAATAAAAGGTCCCCTAAATTAAGAAGAAGCTGAGAGAGTAGGCCTTTGCTTTCTCAGGTCGCAAATGCAACTACGCAATGGCTGGATTCCCAATTTTGTTTTCTTACATTTTTTTAGTTAAAACATTTTTCTCAGCAACCATACGGAGAGCCTTGAGGTTCCTAAGCCTTATCCAAGCTTCACGCTGTAACAGACGTTTTTCCTTGAGGGTCTCATCAAGTAGTTTATTATATGCTTGAACAATTGACGAGAGGATGGATTGCCTCCGGATGACCGAATGGATGGCTTCCAGCCGTCCATTCGGTCATCCGGATGGATTTGCCTTTGGAGGCAATCCATTCTCCAATTGACGATGCTACCTGGACATGGTAATCCATATCTGAAAGGAGCATGACTTGAAAGACAGACTATTAGAACTTAAAAAGCGTCAAGTCATGGACAAGACATGTTGTTTAACTTGCATAAAGTGTCATTTTTACAGGATTCCATTGGAACTCAAGTTTTGATCCCTGTTGCTGGTGGGCTTATTGAGCTCTTTGCCGCAAAGCATGTAAGATTCTTTTGTGGCTCTTTATGTGATTTCAGCGTGGGTATTCTCCTCCTTTTCTAAAAGTATAATCTTTTTAGATACCAAAAGACGAGAAGATCATAGAGGTCATTGCAGCTCAATGTACTATCCCTTTTGACCAAGAAGCCATGACCGCCTGGAGCTGTACTACTATGGACCTCAATGAACATCATCTTGAGCCACTGCCCGAAGAGTCCTTACACAACTGGCCATCCTCCCTGCAATTATCAAGTTTCAGACCTAGGATACAGGTTTTTCCTCCGCTGATTCAGTCAAGCTCCTATCGTAGTGTTGAGGGATCTTCCAACGGTTCCAATCCTTGGCATCAATGTCCACCATTGGATTTAGATTCTTGTCATATATCTCTACATGATTCTTTGAAGCAGTCGATTGGCAAATCTTCCAGATCTTCAAAGTCCAAGAAAACTGAGTGTTCATTAAAGCAACAGACAGGTTCTGTTTCTAATTGTGACAAAGCGGCAGAAAATGATAAAGCAAACGTTATCCCGAAGGCACAAGGAGAACAATACCATTCAAAAAATCTTGTCACAGAGAGGAAGAGAAGGCGCAGGATTAAATATGGGCTCTACACCCTACGCTCTTTAGTCCCGAGGATAACCAAGGTTATTATAATTAATCTCTGTCAGAGATTATAATGGTTTATTGTTTGTATTGCACAGTTGAGTGTCTCTCTGCTTTTGTTCAGTTTTTACTCTTCTTCATGCAATGAATTTCTAGATGGATATGTCTTCGATTCTTGGAGATGCAATTGGATATATACAAGAGTTGCAGAAGGAAGGGAAACAACTTCAGGATCAGCTCACGAAAATGGAAGAAGAGGACTGCAAGAAGAATAAAGCAGAGTCGAAGATCTCAACATCAAACTCGATACATGGTAACTCCATATCTTTGCCTCTTACTGAGCAGAACCAGGGCTCATCGGCCTGTGGTGAAAAGAAACAAACAGAGGTACGTAGAGCTAGTATAACTCTATAGCTGTCACATCCAATATCAGTGATCAGTGAACTATTGTAGCAAAATGCTCAATCGAGTATATTGCATTGAACCTATCGTTAGGTGCAAGTGGAAGTGAACCAGATAAGCCAAAGAGACTTCTGGATCAGATTCTGCTGTGAGCAAAAACGAGGTGGGTTTACCAGGTTGATGGAGGCTTTAAATTTGCTAGGGCTTCAAGTAGCTGATGCCAATATCACCACATTCTGTGGAAAGGTCCTGAACATTCTCAAGGTTGAGGTAAGACTCAACTAATGGAATACCAAGCTGGCATTTGGAGATCTGGAATAGTTCTTTTGGTCATTGCACTGATGTGGAATAAACATTGAATATGTTCCCCAGGCAAAGAAGGACATTCAGCTGACCAACCTAAGGAGCTCTTTGATGGACTTAGCAAACTAGAGTCCATAACATCAGACAGTAGGTAAGAGTATGCTGCATTGATCTTTAGAGACATCCAAGTAGGAAAAGGTAGATTTCATATCTTGTATTTATTTCCCAGAAAGTTTTGTAACGATGGGGAAGTTCATCAAGTGGGGCATGTATGTGACCAGTGACTTGCTTACCTTTTGTTTCAAGTATGAGGGTCTTAGGCAACCTCCCTCCTTCTGAAACGACTTTCGAAGTCTACCCTAATGTATTTGTCTTTTGTAAATAAACTAGTGCCATGCTAGACCTCTCTTTCTGTAAGCACATCGATATTTAAGATGGTATAATGGCTTTTAGATAAAGCTCAACCCGCGACCTCTTGTCTTTTTCTTTAACTTAAAAAGCATACACTCCAATGTTGTCTTCTTTTGGCAGAAAAGAGTAGCATCACATATTAATAAGAAACTTGTATTCGTTCCATAGGCAAAAATATACTCTTCCTTGCACCTAAAAAATATTTATCACAGCGAGTAATGGCACAAAATTCTGTCTTCCCCTGATACCTACAAGGCAGGAGTGTTATATCAGAAAATAACTGTCAGTAGAACTCGCACTTTACAGGCTTCACCAAATCCGAAGATAATATGAGAGAATAGAGAATGTACCAAGATTCTAAACATTAAAATAAGAAGAAAAATATTATTTACACACAAGTTAAAAATCAGATTTAAGTCAAAAGCCTGTTCTGGTGCGACCTGTGGGTCATATAATGCGCAGAAGAAATCTCCATTTGGACTAGTTAAAACCTGTGGCCGCTGGAGCTTCATTGGGCACCGCTGTATTTGTGCTCGCCACTTTGCCCATTAATGGCTCGAGTTTCACCTGAATCATCCTGGGGCTTCCACGAACTTTGTGATCCAGACATTTCTCTGGAATTGTATTCTCCGCTGAACGCATATCCTGAGCCGTTGCTGCCAAGTGCCATTCTCCTGAATCTCGAAATTTCTTGATTGTATTGACCAGAATCATATGTAGTGCTCTGACCATATTTGACTCCATTAGAGAGATCAGACATTTCAGCTTCACTATCCAGTGCTCTTACCACCTGAAGAAGAGAGACAAAGTTGTTCAAGTCAAAGAGAAATACCACGAGAATGTAGGAGATGAAAGTAACAGTCAGACAATAAAAAGAGTTCCAAGCTAGTTGGAGATTGTAGTAGCTGCAACAATAAGGAACCGAGAAAATGGTGTTTGTTAGTGTCACCTGCGCCATGCGGGGCCGTTTTGGAGCGGAATGGCGAACACAGGCAGCAGCTGCCTCAATCATTCTGAACATTTCACTCTCCACATATTGCTTTTCAAGCCGTGGATCTACCAGTTCACCAAAATCACAAGTTTCAAGGGCATGAATAAGGAGTGGCCGAGCCTGACAATACATTGTTTGAAAGGAAGGAAACCAAGTTCGTCATTAGGAAACAGTTACCAGCAGCAGTCTGCTAGAGGAGTATACACAGAAAAACATTCCCAAAATAAAAGGTTCAACTCAAGAGACCCTCCACGGTAGGTGCTAAGATATTGGACTCATCTCTGTAAAATAAGACCTGGACTCAAATCACCTCCAAGTGTAGTACTTGATTTCGGGGGAGAAAATTAATTATATCCATACCCATTCAACCAAGCTCTCATCCCCCAAAGGCTGAGTTGTATCAACAGGTTTACGCCCAGTGACAAGCTCTAGCAGAACCACTCCAAATGAGTACACATCTGATCTATCTGTCAATTTCCCACTTGATGCGTACTCTGGTGCCAAGTACCTGAAAGCCAAATTTTGCATTGATTATGCAAGTCACATTATTATAACTGAATCATCAAGAAAAAATTTCGAGCAGCAAAAAACTATTGAGTAATGGTTTCAACATGGGAGTTTGTCGCCTTAGATTAATAAGTTGACATTACCGTGGCCATTGGAGGAATTTTCTATTTGCAGCACGCAACTATGGCTCTCTTAAGAATAGAAAAAAGAAACTTGTTCTCAAAACCTTAAATATGCAACAGTGCTCAGGTGTTCCAGACGTTCGAACCTACCCAAATGTCCCCATGATTCGAGTTGATACATGTGTATTAGTGTCGTTTGCTAATTTTGCAAGCCCAAAGTCTGCAACCTGCACCTCCAAGCAATTCTCAAATTGTGAATCTAGGTCACAGTAAGAGAAACATAAAAAATAGAAAATAAAAAATCAAGGAAATGGAATAGACGTACCTGTGCCTCAAAAGCGTCATCTAAAAGAATATTTGCTGACTTAATGTCTCTGTGAATAATTTTTGGATGGCCTGGAAACAGATCACAGTGATGGTAAAATAAATAGATACTTTACTTCTCAATTATGGTCACGGGCAATCCAAATGGCTGCTAACATGATAATTTCGAAGGAGATGGTTTATCAATACTGAAGAACACAAGTCCAAATCAAGAGAAATGCAACAAGTGACACATACAATCTTCATGTAAATAAGCCAGGCCCTTCGCAGCTCCAACAGCAATCTTGAGTCTTTTGCTCCAGTCCAACACCGGCATTCCTTGACCTGGAGCGAATACCAAGATCATGCTAAGAATCACAACAAATAATAACCTGATGGCTGATGGCTGATGTTTGATCAGGCCAGGAAACAAGAATAATTCTCCTTACCATGCAAATGATGTTCTAGAGTTTTATTCGGAACAAATTCATAGATGAGCAATCTCTGATTCTCGGAGATACAATAGCCCACCAAGGAAACCAAATGCCGGTGATGAACACGACTAATAATCTCAACTTCGGCCCTGAACTCTCGCTCCCCTTGTCCGCTACCTGCCCTGAGCTGCTTAACTGCTACCACTCTCCCATCAGGCAGCCAACCCTTGTAAACGCATCCAAACCCACCCTCACCGAGAACATTTTCGTGCGAGAATCCACCTGTAATTTCCGTCAATTCTTCATAGCTGAAAAAGGATTTAGCATTGCCTATACCACTAGCATCTGGTGCTCCTCCTTGGTGCACATTCCCTCCTCTTTGACTGCCATAGCTACTTGCTATGGAAGATTGATAATAGACATCTCCTCCATTATTTCCCATTGCTTGTTGCTGGTGGTAGTAATATCCGTCTATATCAGGGAGAATAAATAAACCTAAAAATTACTAATTCATAAAGACACAGGAAGCAATTCGAGACCTCAATACTCTTTTTCTTTTTTTGTACCTGATGTCACAGAAACCTTATTGGGGGCCATGTAATGTGAGGAGTAGATCTGTGCTTGTCTTCTCTTCCGCCTTGAGGCCAACAAAAAGATTGCAATTACAGCAATGAGAACCACTCCTGCCACCGCAACCCCTATCAAAGTACCAGAACTCACACTTGATCCTGGCGATGAGCTAGAGCTGCCCTTAGAGGACGAACTTTCATTTTTTGTATTGGAGGGATGGGACAGGGTCTGTCCATGAGGAGACGACCGGGGAGATGGAGATGATTGAGAAACAGTTCTAGGGGATAGCTCAGTTGGCGGGGAAGGGTTTGATTTCTGAGGCAGTGAACTAGGGGGCTCTGGTGAAGAGGTGGGAGTTGGAGGAGAAACGGGAGGGGATGCAGGTGGCGGAGATTGTTTAGCACGTGAAGCATCATCATCAGCAGGAGGAGGAGGAGGAGGAGCAGGAGTAGGTGGGGATGATTGTGATACTGATGGAGGTGGCGATTGTTCATCAGGACTAGGAGGAGGAGGCGGAGGAAAAGCCGATGGAGAAGGTGGTGAAGCTTTTGAATTTGAAGGAGGTGATAGTGAAGCTTTTGAATGTGAAGGAGGTGGTGGTGGTGAAGCTTTTGAATTTGAAGGAGGAGGTGGTGGTGAAGCCTTCGAATTTGAAGGCGGTGGTGGTGAAGCCTTCGAATTTGAAGGTGGTGGTGGTGAAGCTTTCGAATTTGAAGGCCGTGGTGGTGAAGCTTTCGAATTTGAAGGTGGTGATGGCGATGGTGTCCGAGGTGGAGGTGAAGCTTTTGGAGCTTCAGAATCCAATGGAGGCGAGGGGTTTTTGGAACTTGAGCCCTGCGGCGAACTAGGAGGAGGCGATCCCACATCTAAAGGCGGTGCAGGCGCGCCTGCTTTTGACTCTGACTCCGGAGGCAGCTGAGAAGGTGGAGGGGATTTTGAACTTCGTAGGCGTGGCGAAGACGACGAAGAATTCAGCGGTGGAGGAGCATACTTGGATGATGAATTGGGCAGGAGTAGATTTTGTTCCAAACTAGGCGATGAGCCCTTCGGAGGAGGTGAATAAGAGTCAGAAGATGGCAGCGATGGAGGAAATTCATTCGAAGAACCTGTCGTCGTCTCCCCGGAGCCTGACATTCTCCTCCTCCTGCCGCTATTTTCTCTGGTTTACGTGGTATTTAAACTTTCAAAACTTTCTTCTACTTTCAATATGTTAACAAAAAACAGAGTACGCTGTAGCGTTCTACATATGTCCGCTCGGAATCTAAACATTGAAACAACAACGAACTCTTATACGATCAGATGGAAGCCGAAAACATCAAAATTTTAAAGCATGTAGAGAAAAAAAAGAAAGAAAACAAAATTTTTTTCCAAAAATATCGAAATTTGAAGCATGAACAGAAAAAGGAATTGAATATGGAACCTGGGTTTTTTTAGAAATGGCGCTGCAACGCCTGGATCCTCACGGAGTTGAGAGCCATTCAGAGAGTTCTGCGGAAATTTTGGGCAGAGATTTGCCCGTGCGATTCAAAAAAGACCATCAAACAACAACAATAATCCCAAGAAACTCTCTGCCTTACTTCCTCTTTCTTCTTTTTTAGATATGTCGTCTTAATCTCTGTTACACGGAGTTGCAATTCAGCTGTCGGTAAAGATCCAACGGTTGAATTCCCCTTCAATTTCGGTTACCGCGCAACGGAAACGCGGGCGGGGTGGTGTCGTTGCCCGGGATTGGATTATACGGGCCCCTAGTGGAGGTCCAGTTCCCGGCTCAATCACTCCAGGTGGGCAAGTTCTTTGGGCCCAGATTATGGGGGCATCACATAAGGACATTGTACATACGGTGTTGAAACTGGGCTGGATCCACTTACGTTTTTTTGTTTGTTTTTTTTTTAATCTTGACACGTTCATTTACAAAAGTATTATAGAATATAAATTTATTCAACAAAATTTGCAAAACGAATATCAAAATCTCAAAAATTAATACACAAATACCAACATCTTTTACACAATCTTCGACAACTTTTCACATAAACTCAAATACATTTTTAAAAAAATTATAACAAATATTCTTACTTTTTCACCTAACTCCAATAATTTTTTATTAAAAAATAACATCAAATTTCGTTTAGTTTCACTTTAAACCTTTTTACAAACTCTAAATGAGAAAAGATTAAAACTCGCATGCACTCGTAGATAATTCTGCAGAGACTTATAAGAACATCCCTCAAAAAATGAGGAAGCTGACTAAGAATTTTTATTAGAGTTTGTAAAAATGTGTAGAGATAGACGATTTAATGTAATTATTTAATAAAAAATATTGGAATTAGGTGAAAATGTGATTTGTGTGAAAAGTTGTTAGAGATTGTGTGAAATGTATTGATATTTATGTATGAATTTTTTAGATTTTATTTAATACATTTATATTTTATAATATTTTGTAAACGATCATGTTAGGTATTGCAAAAGAGAATTCGCACTAGAGCAAGAAAAAAAGTCACCTTACAATCTTGAAAAGGAGTCTAATAAAAAGCTGTCGTTATAAATACCATTGCTTACTTGATACGCAAGACTTTTTTGAAGTTTCAAAAAACGTATGTTGTGTTCTTCAGCAACAAAAAAAAGTATACCTTACAATCTTGAAAGGAGTTTAATAAAAAGCTGGCGTTACAAATACCATTGCTTACTTGATAAGCAAGACTTTTTTAAGTTTCAAAAAAGTATGTTGTGTTGAGTAACTTTGGGTATAAATTTTTTGAAACCTATCAATTTATTTGGTTGGGTAAATTTTTCTTTGGTAAGGGAAGAAATTTGGAGAGGTCCCCCACCACTCCAAGAGAGGTTCTCCGGTGAAGGGAGGAGGAATCTCTCCTCCACCTCGGGTCGCCTAGGTCTGGATGACAGGGGTGAAAGACATGTCCATACATATATATATTCTAATTGATTACATTTTTTTTTAAAAAAAACTCATTGGAATTTTTGAAAAATAGGTAAAATATATTTTTCCTTTCAAAAAGAAAAAAGAAAACACAATTACAGGAAAGAATGAATCCTCCTTTTCCTCCAGTTTTGAAACCTTAACATGACACGCGTCCTTAAAATGGTTTGTGATGCCGATCCAGTTTCGAACATATTATCGTGACTTGATAAGGAAGTTGACCCTGAAACCCACGTTCACGTAGACAAATGTGATTGAGAAAAGAAAAGAATTAGAGAGACACAATTAAAAATTAAAAATTAAATTAAATTAAATGCAAATCTCTAATTAGAAACAAGAACAAACAATTCCACGCTTTTGTACGGCTGAGGTGCGACAAAGCATAGCTTGGCCTGTAAGTAACAGAGAGACGCAATGCAGTCCACGTCTAATTCCAATCCACCATTACTTCAGGAATATGTGTCTATTATATAGGGGATAAAGGTCAAAGAAAACCGCGGCCGATTCCGAGTCTACTTAGAAACGGCGGCACGGAATATATTCCTGTGTCAACCGCAAAAGGACCCTCCCACCTATATATAACGGCTTCATCAAGCAATGTGCTCACCACCAACGTCACCTATTTTGCCTTTTTTCCTTTTTCCTCTGGCCTCTCTCTTATCTCTCCCTAATTCTAGGTTCGTCGTTCTCTTTCTTTGTTGATTCTTTATTTCTACAAGATTCTTCAAGTTCTAAAGTTTTCTCTCTGAACTTCGGAAGAGACGGAGCAAATGGATGATGAAGAGCAAATCTCAGTGTCTTTTGATGATGACGACATTTCGGATGCCGGGTCTGTAACCGAAGAGACGGGTCCTCCATACGGGAAATACGGGTTCTTTGCTCGGGACGGGTTGGTTTCGTTAGAAGGGGGTGCGGAGCATGACTTGATCAAGAAAATCTTTCTTCTCGGTATGGGACAGCAGTCAAAGGATACGGACGTTGTGGCAATACACAAGAACTCTAGTTCTAGTTTGACAAAGAACGCCAGGCTCGATGCGTTTCGGATTTTCTTGGAGGCGGTGGCGAAAAAGTGCGGTGGCGATGCTAACAAGAGGTACGCGTGGTATGCCGGTACGAGGGACGAAATTAGTGAGATTGTGAAACACGGATTTAGTCAATGTGGAAGGCCTTCCCACGGCCAGGCGTATGGTGTTGGACTCCAGTTGTTTTCTGCGAAGTTTTCCATTGATGGGTATGTCAGCGTTGAGTATTTTCTGTTAAATTATTGTTTTATGGAGGGTATGTCATCATTCCATGGTGTGTCATCTGTTCGACTAATAGATAAGAAGTTTGGGTGTTCACTCTAATTGAATTCTTGGGAATAAAGCAATGAAAATTGTGTTTTCTCAGGAAAGTCGAAGAAATTTGTGTTCTCTTTTCCTTTCTTCAAGTTTCTGAGTAACAGAATGCAGCTCACTAACTTACCAAAAAAAGGAAAAAATAAAGCTCAATCTGAAGAGAAACTCAATTTGTTGCCTCACTTATATGGTTAAATATTTCGCAGTGCGTTATCCTCTGAGGTTGATGAAGATGGCTTGAGGCATGTTCTGCTCTGCCGCGTGATACTGGGGAACATGGAAGTGGTTGCTCCTGGTTCCAAGCAGTTTCATCCGAGTTCTCAGAATTTCGACTCTGGCGTAGACAATCTTTCGGCACCCAGACGATACATTGTGTGGAGTGCTTACATGAATTCCCATGTCCTTCCAGTTTACATCGTAACTTTCAAGACCCCTCGTCGCTTAAATCGTAAGGCTATTTGTTGCTGCTTTCTTTGTTTTGCTTTCCAACTTTTTGGACTTCTACCCATTGAGGTTTGGTCGGTTTGTCATGCCAGCAAATATTCTGAAATCCTCAGGGCAATGTATTAGTTTCCCTGCTCTGTTATCGGTACTTTCGAGGTCCTTAGACCCTTCAGCAATGGCTTTGATTACCGAGTTGTATAAAGATTTTCGAGTAAGTCACATTGTATTATATTTCCTGTTGGGTGTTTTTTTTTCTTAGTCGGTAATTTTTTTTGTCTGATTTAATTAGCCGAATTAAACGGAGGGCATTGATTCTTTTTAAAATTTACGGAGCCTAACAAAACAAAATAAAAGCTATATAATTTCATTTAATTTTTATCCATAGACATTAGACATATTAATAGTATAATTTTTCTCCGTATTTTTTTCTTGACTCATGATATTGTTTGTATTCCGGTTACAGGAATCCAAGATCACGCGACTACAATTTATGCAGATTTTGCGGCACACTGCTGGAGATGAGTTGTTAACTGCAATACTCGAAAGGTCACACACAAGATGAGGTGTGGTTTGCCGACTTGCTTATGAGATGTTAGGGGTTTTTTTTTGGTGGGCATGGGATGTTTTTTTTTCTCTTGTGTTTGTAAGTATGGATGGGTTGTTAATATGTTTTTTTTTTCTAGGCAGGTTGTTAGTTTTTCTCTAGCCTAAACCCTGCTTCTCAAGGTAGTACGCCTAAGACCATCATCCTATCTGTTATCGCACTTTTGAGCGGGTTGTTAGTGGGAATGGATTCAGTCCGAAGAGAGTCCGTGCGAAGGAGTGCAAAGACGCGATCCAAATTTTAAAAAGAACATATAACAGTTTATATTTCACCACGTCATTTAATGAAACACTTGACACAAAATTGAGGCTCGGCTTGACTTGGCTTGACCAAGCCAATTTCTTTCCCGACTTTTTCTCAACCTTTATCCCGTCTCTTCCTCTCGTCTTCCCCAACAAGAAAGAACTGTGTTTTTTCTTTCTTCTCCGCATAGTTTTTCTCTTCAGCGCATTCCCTTTGAACAACACTCAGAAAGAAATTGAGATTCCGATTACCAGAGCTTTTGAGATTTCTAGAGAGAGAGGAAACGAGAGAAAACAATAATACCTCTCATTTTCTAAAAAAAATCAGAACCTGAAATTGAATGGGTTTCTAGCTTCTCGTTCTTGCTTTGTTTGGTAGTTTGTCGTTAAACAGTTCAATTCGGTATCACCTTAAAGCACAAGAAACTTCTCCACACTCTCTCTCTTGTCCCAGCTTGTCTTCCTCCCTCATTTTTCTGTCTTCCCTTTTATTCTTGTTGTCACTTAGAACCAAAGACATTGATCGGCGAAACTAGCAGGCGGGACTGTGGAGGAGGAAAAAAATCGTAATCACAATAGCACAGGTTATAGGTTATTTGAATCGAGTATTAATTCGAGTCTGTCATGCGAGTAGAGGAGAGAGAGGCGGGACTGTAACGAAGAAAAAATACCTTTTTTCTCTTGAATCCGGCGAGCAGAGGAGAGAGAGGCAAACGAAGAGAGAGAAAGAAGGGAGTTGCGTCTCTCATGCGAAAAAAGGAATTTTGAGGGAATTTGGGAGCCACACAAAGCCGAGCCAAGTCGAGAAGCCTTTCGATCAGGTGAATTTGTAACTACCGTTGATTTGATTTCTTTATATCTTGACCGTGTCTTTGGTACCCTTCGGAATTCCCTCCTTCGGAGGGAATCCGCTCCAGTTGTTAGTATGTAGATAGTGCAGAATTTTGTCATTACTTGGACAGATCTTGTCAGCCTAAATAGGGGTGGGTAGCAGTGAAACCTGCAACAGTTTAGCCCACAATTGCCACAGCCGAGGGCTGTTTCCAAATTTCGACCACCGGTCCAGGCACCGGTAAGGGATACGGTGTGCAGTGTAGTGTGACAGCTCCTAAAAAAAACTTCAGAGAAGAAATGGCTCAAATAGGGGAGAGGGAGGATCTCGAACCCTTTAGGGTTTTGTGAGCCCTCAAAAAAGCCAATTTCAAAAACGGCTCAATCCTTTTTTAGGGGTCCCATTTTTATTTTCTGCGGTGGCAGTTTGACCGCCACATTGCCACCGCTTGGATTGCCACCTCCCAAGAAAAGGGACACCACCCCCATAATTGCTGGGAGGTGATTACCGCTCTCTGGTGGTTTTGAACATCTCTAAGCCTGAAGGGCTCCGCAATGTTCAATGAACAGTATCAATAACAGGAGACATTTACCGGGAAAAAAGAAATAAAGTTTCAATATTGGAAGATGGGAACTTCAATTAGATTCTGATCGGTCATTTTCACTTGATGAAAGTTTCTTTTATGCAGAGTATAACAGAAGGCAAAGTACAAGCTAACGGGACTGGAATGGAAGCGGCAGATTCTTACTACCTTGAGAAGCACGGTTCAGGCTAGAGATTAGAATCTTTCAAGTTTGAATCTGTCATCTCAAGTGTTTCTGAAAGAGGATTTGTTTTGTTTACCATGATTTTCGAATTGAAAAGATCAGAATTCAGTACTTCTTGCCTCTCTCTCTATCTCATCAACTGAAATGGATACTTCCTCGTGGCTGCCATTTGTAAAGATTATGGTACCCTTGCAGCATATAATACCATAATTTAGGTCTTTGGCCTCAGTATGACCCAAGATACAAAGTATTAGTAGGTACACACTGAAAAAGATCCCCCATAAGTGTGTTAAGTACCCCAATGGCTCCTACTTGTCGAGTGAAGCATTTACTTGCCTTTCCATCTGTATAAGCAGAGAGAACCAAACGAATTTAAACTTTGATCAACAGCTTTTGAAATCTTTGCATGTTGGCTCTAGTATGAACCTATTCCCTACTCGTTAATGCCGATCTAAACCTTAATCAACAAAGAAGTACGAATATGCTTACAGAGAAGTGACGGTCAAGGAGGCATTTGCTCCAACGATGCTACATACCTCTGCATTCGTTATCTTCCATCTCTGTAACTCTTTATCAAGCTTCTCAATGCTGACATGGCAGAGAAGTGACGGTCAAGATTTATCACTAAGTACTGTTGTGACAACAATATATAGGTGTTTCTCACGTACCGTTGTTGCAGACGGATCACCTGAGCTTGTAGGACTCTCTCCCTTGCAGAGGCTAGAGATCTCTGCCAACCATAATGTGTAAATTGCCAGATATTTGTGGTTACATTGTAATTTTTGGATTTCCATTTTTCTTTCTGGGAAAAATATATTTTTCATGCTCTTCAAACTATTTGATTTTATTACATTTCGCCCCTCAACTACCAATCGTATACAATATAAGACATTTCGCCCCTCAACTACCAGCCATTAGCCAAGCTCTTGTGTCGATTTATTGGCTCCCTCAAGATGGTGTCCTTTTTTGTCCCTTACGGTCACCACCTGTTGGATAAACAGGGAATAGATACGAGTCTCTGGTTGACCAACCATTGAGATCAGAATCATCGTCCTTGCCTGCCTGAACCTATATAGCCGTTTTGCCTTTTCTAAAATAAGTGTAACGACAACCTTTTAAATGTTGTTAAGGCGAGAAGATCATCGCATCAGGCTTTTGGTAACGAACTTTTACAAATCTGCATTGCCACGGATAGCAACACTTTAAAGTTTAAACTGATCTTGAATCTCTTCAGTATCTGTTGTCCGAAAATTTAATACAGATAATATTATATAATGTATGACCCACAAACAAAAATAAGGCAATCACTTATTTATTGCTATCGAAAGATTTTTACTGAAAAAGAGGAAAATTTTAAGCATTCTCTCTATATCAATCGGGAGGATATAATAAAAGAAAAAAAAACCAAATATGTTATTAATTTACCAAAGGGAATTCTTGAAAAGATAATATGTATAAAGAGAGAAAAGGGATTTGATCCTGAACCGGGGATCAAATCCCCCCAAAAAATTGCCAAGAAAAAAAAAAGAGAGAAAAGAGGGCTATAGACAGTGACAGTGAAAGATGACATTTCCTTCCCACTTATAGGCTAAATGTTCACTTCCAAATTCTCTTCTACCTGCCCGTTTCGTTCCCAAGTTGGCTCATCGGACTAGTAATACCCATAATAGGCTTTTCAACGTATAATAAGGCTGCCTCTTAGAACTAACAAAACCTTCAAAACAGCTGCCTAGAAAATAATACGAAAAAAACAGAAGAGAAAAACTCTCAAAAGTTGATGATATGGCGCCCATAACGTAGACAAGTATTGGGCCCATATTTACAAAAAATCACACCATGGTCTCATGGGAAGCCCGATTCGCTTCATGGGCCTTTAACCGAACTTTACTTTTAATCTGGCCAGTATCAAAACTTGTCAGCTTCCAAATAAGCCCACACCTCGGTTCCTTCTAAGGAGTCTCACACTTTTGAGTGTCCCAACTATCAAGTCCTTCACATTAAATATTCAAATTACCAACACTCATTGCTTTCCGCTATTACCAACAATCAAAATCATGCCACGTGTTATAAAATCAGTTATGTGTTAAATTTTTTATAATTGAATCTTATTTTCCTCACCCGAACTCGACTCGAATCATTTGGGACAATGGATCTAAAACCTGACCCGACGCCGAATGCACCTAAAACCCAAGTCAAAAATGAAGTTCGAGTTTGGATCGGGTCGAGGTCGAGTTTCAGTTGCACTAGGATTTTTTTTTGTTAACTCTGGACTATTTTTGTAGGCCCAAAATGTTATGGGCACACCATTCTTTTTAGCCCAGAGGGCATGAGCCTTTTTTTTAAGCTCCAGGCGCCTTGGCCATGTTATAGCCCATGACTCCCTGGGCTTTTCTATTCTAAGCCCAATCATTAGTATTGGGGTCGGGTTTGAATTTTTCGATTTCATGATTCATAACCCAAGCCCGATATTAGTCGATAAGGGTAGGGGGCGTTTGTTTGTCGAAATTTCGGAGAATATTCTTAAATTTTTGAGAATCTTGTGGAGTTAGAAATTTTTTGGGGTTTGTGAAAAGATGTTATAATTTTGAAATATTTTAAATAATTTTTGAAAATTTTAAGATAGTTATACAGGATAATAATTGTAATTATTTGTTTGTTTATTTTTTATTATTTTTCTTAGTTTACCGCCTCCCCATGCCTTTTGTCTTTTTGTGTTCCCTTAACTTTTTTTCTTTCTTCATTAGGCGCCAATTGCATTCGGCTGCTTCACCTGCTGTTTTTTTTATCCGACAACATATTGCGCAACCCAAGAGACCAATGTCTTCCGTCTCTTTTTTTTTCTTCTATTTTGCAGGCTGTCAGGTACGGCTCAAATGGGTATTGTCCGGTGGCATTTGGCGTTTGTTTTACTTGAAATTTCGGAGTCCGAAATTTCGAGTAAACAAGCGCCCCCTAAATAAGAGTCAACCCCGAGTTAACCCACCCTCAATCGGGTGAAACGTGTCATCTCTAGGTCGGATAGTCGAGTCTCGGCGCTTATGGATTAATTTTGATAATTCGGATATCAAAGCGACATCGATATCATAATTCAAAGTGCCATTAAAATTGAACAGAAAACAAAAATCAAAATCAAATGTGAAGGGAGACCCAAAAATTAACAGGGATGTCTTTGAACCTCTCCCGTGGACTACCGGTGGCCAGCTAGCGATTGTATGACATCAAAGAGGCCGTTTTCTTAGCGGATAAGGTTGGAAGATTGTTATAAAAAATAAAATTAATTAATAGTCAATGGGAGTATGGGACTTTCATACTTAAGAAAACGCAGTAATACATTGACCAAGAAAATTAAAAGATTAGGCGTCCTCCACAAAGTTTATATAACTTATATGCCATAATTTAATCGATCACTCTGATATGCATTTGTTTAGCGTTGATAAGCCACAACATGCGCACTAACCCCACAAGAAGAATGCCGCAAAATGCTTGACCTGGACTATTGATCGCACGAGTTTGTTCTACTTTTCCATGGATTTGGAATGTTCTTCTTCGTCATGAGCCACTGTATTTGACGGTCAAAAGATACAGCTATATCCTGCCACAATTTGGTCGCAGAGACGACAGTGATCGGGATAATCCTTTGGCATTGGCCTCCTAGAACATCAGGCATTTCCTGCGTGCGTGCGTAGTGTCGAGAACCAAAGGACTTTTTTTTGGCTTTCTGTCTAAAGACGTTGCTTCAAGCTATGAGCAAATATGTTAGACTCGGTCAACGGCGTCGATCATAGAGCTAAGGTAGCTAGGTAGTTTGAAGCGCAACGCAAGCTATATATAAGGAATTTGGGTAGCCCGATTAGAAACTAGAAAGTAGCATGGATAATAAGAAGGTTTAATTTTCAGGGGAAGAAGAAATCGTTCGTGTGTTTGGAATTACAATTGGAGCCGAGCATGGAATTGAGATGCCAATTATTACTCAATAGGTCCAACCCCATGAGCAGGGAATGATTTTAAAAAATCCAATATTTGGACATTGTTTACCTAATGACCCAAGAAAAAGGAAAGACAAAAAAAAGACGGAAAAATGGACACGGATACTGTTTAGCTAGTTAGTAACCCCAACAAAAATATCTTAAAAAAGGGCCATTAGAGAATGTTCAGCTAATGAACCCCAACAAATGCATGGAAAAAATAAAAAGACAATAAATTGGATAATATATAGATAATTATGACCCAAAAAAGCTAATAAATAAAAAAGAAAAGAAAAAGGGTCATAGACCTGAAAATAAACCAGGGAAAAGACAAGGGCCATAGTTTTTGCCCGTCAATTGGTCAAGGTCGAGATCGAGATAAACATGCATTAGAAATGCCTTCATTCTCAGCCTTTGCGGCAACACCTGCAACTGGCAGGGCCGTCGATCGACGAAGTTGGGGATCCAGATGTCGATTCAACGACGAACTCCCTTAAGCAAAAAAAGCGTGGTTAGGCACCTTTGATAGGCCCTAATGAAGGGTTTAAAAGGCGGTTTTAGCTTTAGCGCTCAGAGGGGATAAGGATAGAGACCATTGAATTCATTTGAATCATTTGATCAGATTTGCTTGCTACCCGCAAAATATATACATTGCCAACCTCGTGCTGTCTATCCCAAATCCCACCGACATCCCAACTGCACTGTAGGGGCGGCTCAACATTTTTTGTGTGGACATTAGATACAACTGAGGTCTTTTAATTTTTTTAAAATTAATAAATTAAACTATAAATTTGTTTATTGACTTTTTAGATGTAAAATTATTAATTAAACTTTTGTATTCAAATTTATCCAATAAATTAGTTTGGATAGATAAAATTGCTAAACAACTTAATCTATCTTGAGACATATTGTTAGTAAATAATTTTGTATTATCTTTAACTCTGAAAAACTTCTAGTTGCAGATAAAATTGTAAATAGTATTCTAAATGCAATAAAAAAATTAGAAAAAAATCTAGTTCTTTTAGTAGATTAAGTATTTCCGTGGAGTATTAATTTTTTGTTTTTGTAACTTTTTTTAAAACTTTTAATTTTAAAAATAAATTAATATTTTATTAGATTAAATGAGCGAATAATTATTGTGAATGATGCTATTATTTATAGTAATCTAATTAGACATTGGTGTGCAAATATATCGTTAAAAGATTAAGTTATAATTTAATTATTTGAGATGTTTATTTTGAAAATTGGCGTTGATAATGGTATTATTTTGAAAAGAGACATTGATAGTGTTATTTTTATTTTTTTATTTTATAAACTAATTTTTAAATATTCCCGTTTTGTAGGTCTTTAAGTTTTATTTGAAAAAATTTAGGCTTAATTTTAATTTTGCTATAATATAGGATTTTTATAATTAAAGAATTTTAATTTTACATAAAGGACATTCATAGTATGGAGTCTTCCTTCCTAATTAAGAGGCCTTAAGCGATTGTCTCACCTGCCTACCTCTCACCCCTACACAACTGCCACCAGTGTTTGAATGATGTTGTCGTACCATTCACTGTGGTAGCTGACCCATATCACTCTAGTTCAGAGCCACAAAAGGTGGTTTGTACTACTGTGGCATTAATACCTTGCCCTTAAGCTTCAGCCTTCACCTAGGATTTATGATATTACTTCGGATTAAGTGATCATTTCAAGTTTTAACCATTTTTAATAAATCATTCTTCGGTTTTCAACTTGATCATAGTCCATAGAAGTCCCTAAGTTTATAATTTTTGTCAAAGAAGTCCTCTTAAATTTTCATTCTCAAAATTAATGGTTCACTAGTCACCACCAATCATAAGTTCACATGTGTCACCACAATACTAAAATAATGTGACTTATATTTTTTAATTTTTCCCCTTAATTTGTTAACATAGTTTACTTTATTTTATTTAAAAAAACAAAAAATTAGGGAAAAAATTATTAAAAAAAGTTAGAAAAATTATGTCTCATAGTTTTAGTTTAGTTTTGATTAACAAGTGTATTGTAACTGACGTGTGAATCATTAACTTTATAGATAGAAGTTTAACGAAATGACTTGTTTGATAAAAATTATAAACTTATTATCTTTATGATTAATTTGAAAACCTAAAGACTATTTATTAAAATAGGTCAAAACTTAAGAACCATGTACATAACCCTATTACTTCAATTCAAGGACAAATGAATGCATCACGACCACAGCTCCCAACAGATATATGATCCACATTTTAGGTTGAAATAACAATGAAATTAATTTCCAGATCGAAGCTGAAACTGATAAGGTAGACAGGTGCCAAGCATGCATTCAGGCTGCAGCAGCTAATGGCATCACATCCACGCCTTATGAAGGTGCCAAGGTGGGATATGCATGATATGGAGTCGCAATACGGTGGAAGTGAATGAATTAGCCTAATGAATACACGACAAGTACTGGAAACGGCTAAAGCAACACACTTCGCATGTGAAAGCGCTACCACGTACCTACCCGTGATTAGTCACGATCCTCCTTGTGAAAACTTGTTTCTTCTTTTGGAAATATATATAGTTTCCATAAGAAAATATCTCTCTACATTCACGACTTCTATGCCAATCCAATCTATATGACAAGAAACATCACGACTTTGCCATAGGCTTTTCCCATTTGGCTTAAGGATTCATGCCTCCTATAATATTCATTGTATTTCCATCACTTAAAAAACCTTTTTCCAATTTCGAGGATGTTTATTCAGCTACCCTATTGTGATGAGGATCCCCTGCAATTCCCTGCCCGGGCAATTCGGTGAGAGGCAGGAAGAGAGGTGTGGGTCCCGGGTCCCCCTGCAATTCGGGCAGGGAATTGCAGGGGAGCCTGGTCCTACCCTATTGTCCCCTTAAGTTACATTCTTACTTTATGCTATCATTATCTCTTTGTACTATATACAACAAAAACTCCTCTTCAATAAGGCCAAAAAATATCTCTTGTCCCACCCATCTCCAATCATGACGGGCAATAACTTCTTAATCAATTGGTCATTATGGAATAAGAACCACGCTCTAGTAAGTACCACCATCTTTTTCATCGACCTTTATATGAACCTAACATCAACAACATGGGTCTCTAATAAATCCAAGGCTGTTTTCTAAGGGAACACGTAGCTAACAAAATATCACCCATAATTAATACAACAGATGAGGTTCACATTTTCTCCACCGGTTTTCCTTTTATGTTTAAATGGAACCTGCTGGCCGTTTGACTTCACGACAGATGTTCAGACCTCTACCATTCGGTGAACCATGATATGATAGTCACATGGAACCTGCTGGGCCATTCTCTTACCTCTACGAATCCAAAATTAATGCATCAAACTTGCCCTCCCAAGTTACAACCTCCGTTACAATAAGCACTTGCCTTACATCACCCATGACCCTTGAGCTGTCCACCTCATCTTTGATTTGCTATAGGCTGACATCATCATCAAGAATTCCCCCTTTTGACCCTGAAGCAGTTCACTTCGAAACCCCAAGTAAACCGTCACCCGTTGGGTTATTGATTTCTACACCCCCCACGCCCTTCCGTCATCACACACGAGGGCAAAATGCAAACACGTGGGCAGCTAATAAACAACTCGCGTTTCTGCGCGAACACGTGTACCTTGTAAACCAAGGCACCAAGCAACTAGAGCTCAAGCCTCAAGGGGAAGGAGAAATATAATAGAATATTCTGCAAACGACGACCGTCAAAATCGTCTGGCCTCGTGAGAATTAGGAATTCACGCCGATATTTCGGACTTCAAACCAATACGTGGTGGCGGGCCCCTTACGCGCTCTCTCTATTCGGCTTCACGGCTTTTATAAGGATTGGTATATAAACGAAATATCCTCGTTTCTTCTCGAACCAGCAAAACCGCAAACAAAACACTATATAAATTTAAGAGAACGCATTCATACTCACATACTTCGTACTTGTTTCCCCCGGCCCTCGCCAACCACCTTATTAAATCCCAACCAATTCGAATAAGCCTTTCACTAGTAGATCTCAATTCATTAAATATTTGGAAACTAGGAAAAGAAATGCAAGCGGCTTCAGTTTTATCCTTATCTTCGAGCTTTCATCTTCATTCGCCTGCCAGGGGATATTCAGAAGTCGCAGCTCAAGCTAGGGAAGATCTTAGAGCGAAGATGAATTTGGAGGATTTTGATACCGAGTCTGAGGTGCAGGAAAATGCAGGAATCTCAAAACCTGAAGCTTTGGATGAGAATTCAGGAGATGAACAACAGGGAGAAGGTGAAAATGATGAAGAGAAAGAGAGTGATGACGAGGACTTCTCGTTTGCTTGCACGAACGTTGACGGATCGCCTATTTCCGCAGACGATATATTCGACCAGGGCCAGATCCGCCCGGTATTTCCGCTCTTCAACAGAGATCTCCTCTTCTCGGACGCTTACGACGGCGATTTGAAGGATAAGGACGCTTCCTCCTCGCCTACCAGACTGCCGTTGAGGAAGCTCTTTGTCGAAGAGCGCGATATTCCGTCGTCGTCGGCCTCCGAATCGGACGACTTGGAAGTAGTCCCCGAGGGGACGTACTGTGAGTGGTCCGGTAAGGGCTCCGTGAAGGCCGCGCTGCGGGAGGTCGCCAAGAAGAGTAACTCCACGGGGTTCTCGAAGCTCTGGAGGTTCCGGGAGCTAGTTCCGCGAAGCAACAGCGACGGCCGTGACGCGTTCGTGTTTCTTAGTCCTTCGTCGGCGAACGCGAAGCCGAGAAGCGAAACGACGGCAGTTAAGAAAAACGACAACGGTGAGAAGAAGGAGAAGACAAGGGTAGACGTGGGGGAAGTGAAACCGAAGGAGGCAAGGGGCGTTAAAACGGCGTCGTCGGCGCACGAGAGGCATTACTTGCGAAATAAGGCCCTGAGAGAGGGAGATAAACGGAAGTCGTATTTACCTTACAGGCAGGACCTGGTTGGGTTTTTCACTAATGTGAACGGTCTAAGTAGAAATGTGCATCCCTTCTAAGCGCTGCACTATATTATATTATTTTTAGCTTTTCCTCCCGAATCCCGATTGTGCCTCTGTGGGATGATTTATTCGTTTGTTTAAACGATTTATTGGTTAATTTGTCGACCTATAAATGTGAGCAGAACAGAAATGATCTTTAGGGATTTTGTAATTAGCGGTTCTGGATGTAGGCCTGCTTATGCTCTGTATAAATAGCAATATTAGCTAGTTGTTGTTTTGAATTATATGTATAAATCTTTGTAATTGAGGTGGCTAGATTATAAATTCAATCTCGTTTCCAAAATTATAGCTTTGTTGTAAATTACAGACCGTTGATTTTATGAACTTTGATTCAATTTCCCGCACGTTAATTATCTTCAGCGTAATTAAAATGCCTTTTTTCGTATCTGTAACACAAATTTCATTTTATTGTCCTGCTTTTTCTATTATTAGCTAAGAGAGATGCAACTTTAAAAGAAAAAATATATATACTTTGCATTTATATATATTATTTTCATCATATTAGACATCGAGATTTCTGACAATTTAAACAATCTCTTAAAAATTGATCGAAAATTTTAATATTATGATGTAAAGTGTATGAAATTAATATTTGATGAGTCTAATGTGTTATTTTAAGATTGCATCAAGACAGTTCATTGAATACATTTATCTTTAAAAAAGGAATAAATACACTTTGTCTCTCTTGTCTTTGAGGTCGTTTACACTTTACACACCGATGCTTTATTTTGATACATTGGACTCATTATCTTCCACATTTTTGCCTTCTAAACTGACTGATTTCGTCAACACATGCACCGGTCGACCGCGACATACACCGGTCAAGGCTCATCATGTCTTTCACGTTACCATGACTTTCACGTTACCTTTAAAAAAGGAATAAATACACTTTGTCTCTCTTGTCTTTGAGGTCGTTTACACTTTACACACCGATGCTTTATTTTGATACATTGGACCCATTATCTTCCACATTTTTGCCTTCTAAATTGACTGATTTCGTCAACACATGCACCGGTCGACCGCTACATACACCGGTCAAGGCTCATCATGTCTTTCACGTTACCTTTGTAGCGGTCGACCGGTTCACGTGTTGATAAAATCCGTCAATTTAAACGGTCAAATTGAGTACGGGTACAGATTACAAAAATATGAAAGATAATAAGTCCAATGTATCAAAAATAAAATATCGGAGTGCAAATTGTAAATGAACTCAAAAACAATGGGGCAAAATGTATTTATCCCTTAATTTTTTCAAGGACAAATATAAAATCAATCCGTATATCACGAGGGGCTGATTGTGCATTCATCCCTAGAAAACAAATACCGAATAGATAGATGAATGCGCAAAACATTTGACAAAGTTTTTGAGGAAACTTTAGAAGGCAGTGTGTCAATTAGACAGGCCGTTTCCCACGGAGGAAGTGGGAAACAAGCTTTTCCCACTGGACGAACTTGGTGAGAAGTTTCGGAGTCAAGATGGAGAAGATGTGGAATGTATACTTTTTGGACTTTGAAAGGACGTTTTATATTGTATCATTTGTTTTCAGCACGGAAGTTGGGCTTCCCTGCTTTCCTCTTTTGGTTCTTTCTTGGAACATTACGAAGCAAATCATGGGTTCTGCCAACTAAACCCACGGCGGGGTATCCACCAAACTTCTGCCACACAATTGGCCAATCCCACTTCAGTAACCATTGGATTACAAAAACTTAATTCTTGCTAGCAATTCCGTACGCATACTCGAACAAAACAAGTATAGTCGCCGGGGGGGGGGGGGGGAAGAAAGATATTACAAGCTGGAGAAAAATTAGGACAATGTCAGGTCCGGCTATCGGCAGAGCTCCGGTTCTGGGAAGCTGAGTTAATGGCCTGGTTACTCATACATACAGACCTCTCACAACTATGAACAAAGCATACAGAGCAGTAACTTTGGATGTAGGCGTATCAACGCAGATCAAAGATTTCAAACCTCAGATTCGAATTTTTGTAGATATTAGAGCAGTGCTCGTAAATGGGACACTCATCCGCTGGTTCTTTGTGAGGATGAAATCCCTTCTCTTGGCACTCTTTCAGAACACTCATCCCCCCAGGTTCAGATAGCCGAAATATACCGTAGCTCCTGGAGAAGATACATTTCATTAAAGTTTTCGAATAGCTTCATCTATGTAGATAATTTACACTACCAGAAAGAAATAAGAGATGCAAATGGCACTGGTGGATTGCTATCACCTTAATTGAAGGCAAACCCATTCAAACTAAAGGCAAGAAGGACATGAACTGAAGTCATAGGGAAAATCACAATTGCCCTTCAAGAACAATGTCCCTCTAAATGGAGATTAGAATGGACTGAATGTATAAGTCTAACCAGATTACTAGATGAAGGCAAAAGCATTATTAGTCTCTCCACCCAAGTTCGTGAGCATTAAACAAGAGTGAAACAGCTGCACACCTTGATGTATCAGTTGGAGCCATGACAATGGCAAATGCCTCAGGTACCATTGCCTGATAAATTAAATAGGGAAGAAACATATCAGTGTTACTCTGCTCATTATTGCCTTGGGGAACCAGACCAAATTATCGTATGAATTATTCCCAGCATTTGCAGGTAATGCTACGAAGGGATATATAAGCACCAGCTCTAGTCGAAATTGGGGGGAAAATAATTAGTTAGTCTAATGGTTGTTTCATCATATCATTAGCACAAACACTTATCTGATTCATTATCAAAGGCTCTGGTTGAAAGTAATGAAAAACTACCAAAAAAGCATGCATCACCTGTATGCTAGGATTAATTTTAATGTTGATTCTTGTGATCCTAACACGTGCTCACCCCATGAACCAATGTATTGGAAACACCAACCTTGTAGTGGAACACCCTTTAATGGAACTGCCATTTCAATATTATAACTAACTAAAGGAGATCAACCTGTGAATTTGTAGAATAACTAAAAGAAAGAAACTGAAGTTCCTCAAGTAACAACAAGGCGCACCCAGACTTAACTGAGAAACTTACCTGATATGAATACTGTGTGTGCAAATCTACTGATGACATGAAGCAACTTTGGGAAGGATGTGTCTGAAAATGAAGATAAGAGCATTTGTTGACACAGAAAGCCGTCATCCAGAATGAACTTTACATTCCAAGTACACAGAAACACAAGGAAAAACAAAACTTTGGTTGCTCAAACATGGAGTATTTATTGAAGACCAAATTGATAATCTTAACAGATGCTAAAAATGAACACATACTTCCAGAAGACCCTCATAGGTATAAATTATCGTGGATATAGACAATGTCGACAGACTTTATACTGAGAACAATAACAAAAGTGGAGAAAAAGTTCAAATCTCTGGTCCCTGACCAGGCATTAAAAGAAGATAAAATATATACAAAAAAAAGGATGGAAAATGACCAATACAAAGAAACACAAGGATGGGAATGCATACATGGATCCAACCCACAGGGAAAAGGGATCCTTCATTTTGAATGGCAAAAACTTCTTCCTCGTTTATAGCCTGACACTGCCATTCAGGATTTATGTCAGCAGCAAGCAGTACTGGAATCATACATCACGCAAAAACACAATCAAGATTTAAT
Organism: Myrica gale; assembly: GCA_963930655.1. Classification (NCBI taxonomy): domain Eukaryota; kingdom Viridiplantae; phylum Streptophyta; class Magnoliopsida; order Fagales; family Myricaceae; genus Myrica; species Myrica gale. Next base: position 3,987,714 of record OZ005606.1, on the reverse strand, counting down.
GAAAAAGGCTCTGAAGACTAACAGAACTGGAAGTTGATTCCTGTTTGGGTATGATCAGAGTTGTCGCGTAGAAGGTTCCTTTTTCCTGTAAACATGAAGGAAACAAACATATAATAGCTACGAGTTAGCGAACGATTCTCCCAAATCACTTTCCCATTCTCTAACATTCAAGGGAAGCAACATGGAAAAAATGGTTAAGCCAAAGAACAACAATGGGAAGGAGAGACAGATTAATTCTTGCTTTTCAGGTCGTAAAATCAAGAAGTGTCCTAAATCGTCTATTGTGTCTGATGAAACAACACCAGTAGGATAGGAAACACAGGCTTCAGAATGTACGAGAAAGAACAAATCTTACGAGAAAGGCACCAAGGATTCCGCAGGTTTCCAGATCCTTGTCTGTGTTGTGTTTAGCAAGCTCAAGAAAATCCTCCATCAATCGTGTCGACTAACAATGAATATAACAATGACGTATTAGCCATCTATTTTCCAAGTCATTGTTATATTCAGCTAAAAAAGAAGGGTATTTTCAGCTAAAAAAGTGCAGGTTTAGAGAGGGACAATATGTTTTACAAGAAAATGTACGAAAAAATATAGATAACAAAGAGTTGAAAAGAAACAAAAAATCAAAAGAAAAGGCATGCAGTTCATTTGTTCTTACTATATGAATATCTCGCAGGAACTTAGATGTGGTGGGCACATCATTTGACTTTGAGTGTTCATGTTCTGAATCAGCAGCAATAATTTGTGAAAGATGTGCACCCTGAGGCAGACTCGCTACACAAGAGATTATCGGAGAAGGAAAAGACTGAGTGACCATATGAACTGCAACATGATGACATTTGCTGGCTGTCTGAATGATTTGGGAGCAACTAGTTCCCGTCCCAGCTTTTCCATCGGTAATCACCCTCAAGCTATAGTATAGCAAAAGGGAACACAAATTTATATTCAGCACTGAATGAGATTATCTGATAGAAATGGAAAAATTTGAACTTGTACTCCTTGGGTTCCCTCAATGGTCATACTTTCCATGCAAATGGTGAAATCTCATACCTTTGCTTTCTCATTTCTGCTTGGCAAGGAAGTTCTAACCTGAGAAGGAACTACAGTCAATACGAAAAAAAAGCCAGGTGGTCTGAGAAAAAAAAGAAAACGAGGACTATTGCCCCGAGCATGCTGATATACTATAATCTTTAACTTCAGCACCATAGCTTGAACAACAGACCATTCAAAATTCAAATCACACCCTGTGTCGGTGCAGGGGCTTAAGATGCTTTTTTAATAAAGGAGTTACGAGGCACAAAACCCTGAACTTAAAACATAATAATATGAAAACTACACCTCTAAAATTCATCTTAAAAACTAAAAAGCCACAGTTCAGATCAAAGAAAGACGTTCACACTTCTCCAAACAATTGTAATTACCAAGGACACCATCTGGACGAAATTCTTCAGTGTTCTAACTTTTCATAAGCACCCTTAAAAACAGAGGAATTATTAATCACCATCAGATTATCTAAGAGTAGATTTCAAGAAGATGTTTTCGATAACGTTTCGCAGGCAAAAACTTAGACAACAAAAAGGGGGATGGGTTATTTTAAAAACTCATGCCTGCAAAATGTTCAAAGGATGGTGTATTGCGCAGCTACCCTTCCCTTATTCCCACACGCCTAAGCCTTAACCCAGAGGGCAATGAATAATAACAATAAAGAGGAATATCTTTCAGTCTTGGAATACGGATGAGAAATGAACAGGTAAACAACGGATAACCTCTATCATTAGATATAAGAAAGAACCTGGTTGACGAGCTGATTGGCGATTCTGTAGAAGAAGGCGATGATCTGAATTCGGCTGTCTGCGTCTCTTCCTTTATTCTTTAATAAGATGAAAGAGCTTATCATTTTCCCTTTTCAAAATTCAACCTCAATATCGACTATTCGAATTTGGTATCAGCTTCCATCTATACCAAATCGCACGCCTCATTCAATGGGTACAGTATGACAGTATGAGTGCTTACTAGTTTGAGCCACGCATGCGCCAACTGTTCGAATGGTTGGCAGCGAGTTTATTGACCTATATATATATATTCTTGCCAAAACTTTTATTAGCACAAGAATTTATCTTATTGGGAGTAATTATATCCCCTAGAGAAGCTTGGGTGATAAAATTTGAAAATTAGACTACAAGACACCTTACTAGCAATATTTTTCCTTTTTTTTTTCTTTTTTCGTGACGAAATAAATCTTATACTGTGAACTTATATGCAGTGTTACTCACCTTACATACAAGTAAATCTTGAAGAACGAAAACTAGCGCAAAAACTCATTACTCAATTAGTCACCGGTCTAATTCCGAAAAAAATTGAACACGTGACCTTACAGCGAATTATATCATGAACTCAATTGTCGCATTTACCACCACTCTATTGGAGGTGGGTGTATCCTTGTTAAATTACTTTGTTTAGTACGAGGACATAAAAGACAATATTGAACCTGTGTGGCATGACTGGCTTGAGATGATCAAGTATTCTCCAACATGGGATTCTCATCCATAGACCAGGAACCCCTATCGACTCACCTTTCGCTTTCTTTATCTCCACAGCACACTCCTCAGTTCTTCCATCTTGTCCTCAATATGCATTGTGTCCACGACTTCATTTTCCTGGCTCGCCCTTACGTTTCCAAGGCAGTTCCAATATCCAAACAAAGCGTCTCTCAGATCCTGTGCAGTACTAGTACTTGAAACATTCTTCTAAAAGGACGTGGTGGAAAGGAGTGCATTTTTTTTTTGCTGGCCGAAAAGCTACTTCTAGCTTCTACGTTCTCTGGTACTCTCTCCCACAACATGCAACCCCTCGTATGGCCTTAAAGCAAAGATTCAATCCCACACTGTCCACACACATGACACACCCTAAGTTTTTGCATATGGAGCGGTTAATTTATATACGCAGCTTCTTGACCAACAGTCGAATGTAAAAATGTATCTAGACGTACGTTATTGAAGTTCTGATGATCTTTGCATAGGTTGAAGTACCAAACGTGACCTGAAAGCTGAAACCGTTGGATATTTTGCTCAGTTCCAGAGTTTAGTCCATAATTACGCTCACAACAAATAAATGACATGACAAACTTCCAGCCTTAATTAAGTTCCATTTGATCTGCTGTCTACTGCTTATAATTTCTTCAGTTTTCTGCTCTGTTATAGGTCGGAGAGGATTAAACTGCGGTAACAATCTATGGCTGGATTATTCAAGGGGTGCCTGATGTCATGTTGTGCGAGCTGCAAGGTTTCCGTAAGTTCTCTCACATTACTCTCAGACCGTAGGCTTTTATATATCTACCAGTCATCTCAAAGACTTAAGACGATAAGGAAAAGAAATTTTTTTATTTAAATTATATCTCTAATAACGCATACAAGTTACATGCATGTACTGCTGCAAGAGATGAAAACGTCAAAAAGGGGTTTAAAGTAGGCCAGTGAAAAAATAATATGTAAATGGGAAAACATGTTTCTTCTCTAAGGTTTTCCTTTGGGATCATCAGCACATGGGAAAAGAGAAACTAAAATAAAAGGCCAAAATGTTTGTTTTTAGATAAATTTTTTGTTAAACAGAGATTTAATTAGCCCTCTTTAAGAGAAGCGCAAAGTACTATTTTTAATTAACCGATCACGTGCACGCATCGGATAGAACTTCTAATTTCATGTGCACCTCCCGCTGTCGTTCATTTCAAGGCCCAATCAAATGAACCCGTCGTTTGTTTAAGTTTGTCCGCCGGCCTGCTTGGGGTCATCAAGTTCTCGCCCGGTTATATCCAACGCCGTCTTGACGAGACAGTCAAAGCCGGTGGACATCCTTGTCTAATTATGGTCCGCGTTCGAGAAACTTCATGGCTATGTCATTTGACCCAGTTGACTCAAAAGCTTTCACATTCATATTCCAATCCGGCGAACCCACACTTCCGCCCATCACTTTTTCTTCTCTGGATCAGGATGCCTTCTTATTGGAGGGAAAATTGAAGAAGTCTCGTCAATCATCAATGGACTAGGATGCAATTGATCAGCTCAACTCTCCGATCACAGCCGTCAATTTATCTGCAATACTTATCTCTTAATTACTGTTTTCAATTTAAGGTGTTTTTTTTTTAAAATACAATTTAAGGTGTGGATATTGGAGGTCGTCCACTCATCATGTGCCCTGTCAACAAACCACGGAAGTGGTGGTTCCATGCGTTTGCTCGAAACTGGGCTAGGGGCTGGGGTTCTTGGATTGAATCTCTGGCCATTAAAATTAGTAGTACTTTTATGTGACTGTGGTGACGGTATAAACCTCCAGTTTAATAGTTAAGGCTCAATCCGAAAATGTCACAGCGGATGAGGAGCCTCTATGATCACTCTTGATCACACTTGGTCGTCCCCGGCCTTCTATCATTTTTACTTTTAAAAAAAAAAAGTGCCCTTTCAACCCTGCACATGGCAGCCACCATAGACTTCGTCTAATATGGTTGACTTGCTCAGCCGCAATACCCGCTATCCTATATTTTATCCCGTCGCTAGTTTTTCTTTTTCTTTTATTGACCCCTCAAACTACTACTGTTTTGTAAGATTACCCCTCTATTTTGCTTAAAACAAAAACCTGAGACAATCTCAAGGTTAAATTCAAACTTTAAAGATACCTTCCAAAAAGTTGATAGTTTAATGGCCTAATTACCCATAATAGTTTAGGAGACAAATCATAGATGGAATAGTAATTTGAGGAATTAACACTTAATTTTCTCAATTTTGATTACAAGAGAAAAACGTAGATATAGAAGTGATAAAAAGTGGAATCAAAGTTACCAATTTTGGACGTTTATTTAAAATTCTTCTCTATTATGGTCTTTAGTTATTGACACATGGCTGGTAAAGGTCTAAATCACCATCCGAGCTACTGAGTCATCTTAGATTGTGTAAAAAATTATATTAAATTCATTTTGACACAACCTACAGATTGTTGCTCTTTAAGACGGATAAAAATGTTACTGTTAATTTCCATGTACAGAACCAAAGAGCCAAAGAGGCCGTAGTGTTATATTTGCCTTTTCCTTCGTCGTTTAGATAATCTGATCCTTAAAAAAATACGGTATTGCCTTTTCTGGTCATTTTCGGATTTAACCACGGGCTGAATCGGTGAAGTTCGCCATGATTGGTCAATTGTTTTATAAATCGAGGCCTTGCCTGTCTTTCTCTGGCACACTGTTCGTCAGTTGTGGACTGGTGGGGGAGCGACAGATCGAGCTTGTTAAAAAGTGAGTGTTGTGATTTGGTCCTTAATTCTCTTCAGAAACTCAGAGATCCACGAAGAATCTTAGAGAAAGGTCCGTACAGATAATCTTTTTCCGCTGTTACTACCCCCGCTTTCTTCGTGTTTTTCCTTTTTTTTTTTAGCTTCTATCTGGAACTTGATCTTACGGTTTCATCTGTGGGGAATTAGAATTCTAATTTATTTATCGCCCTTCTTGATTTGTTTGGTCCATCGTTTCGAGTTTGAGTTATTCAGAAGACTCGCGAGTCGCTTCGGTGTTTTCCGGCTTATCTATCTACTTCTCTTGCAACGTTTCTTTCTGCAACTCTCCGGTTGTTCATCCGGAAAAGGACATTTTAAAAAAAAAACTGCGATTCCCCTGTAGTAGTTTCAGCTGAACTCTTGTCAGTCTGGTGGGCTTTTGAAATATCTCAGTAATTTGTGAGCATTAGGTTCTGATGATGATATATTACATGGGGGTAATCTATTTTTGATTTCTCTGAATAATATGCTCAGCATCGTACCTTCTGAGTCCTGACCCTATCCATTGGTGGAAATAAGCCCAGAGAATTCCTTCTGACAAACCGAGCTTGCTAAATTCATTGATTCAAGTTTTTTAAATCAGAAAGAATGTGAAATGGTTCAGTTTCTCGTCCGAATATCCTCCTTTAAGCTTTAGACGCATCAAAAAGCTTATAACTAGCTAATTTATTTTCAATTGTTGTCGATTTGATTATATCTCGTGATTTCATTTATTAATTTTTGGAATTAGCAGCGGGAAGACATGGCGTCGGAGACATACGAGGAAGCCATTGCAGGACTCACGAAGCTTATCAGGTAACCCACTCATGTGTTCTCCGTCCTTCCTCCGTCCAAACAAAACGCTGTTTCTCTTCTCCGTAAATAGACAAAAATTTGCCGTCCTCCAAGGTCATTTCGGATTCCATTCTTTAAAACTCCCCATCATTAAAGTCGGACAACACTCCAAGACGCGTTAAGGTAGTTATTTCCCACGCGGGACCACGTAAGAACGTCCTAGATCAAACGTTCATACCATTGGGTCCCACCCGAACTGACACTGTCTGAAAATCTTACGGTGTGAACTCTTTTCGAACTGACATTGTCTGAAAATCTTACGGTGTGAACTCTTTTCGATTATAGTACGAAAGCTGACCTCGGGGACGTCGCCGCCGCAAAGATCAAGCAGATAACGGCCGAGTTGGAGGCGGCGGGTTCGAAGGGGTTTGACCCGGTCGACAGGATCAAAACCGGTTTCGTCCACTTCAAGCAAGAGAAATTTAAGTACGTTCTTTTAGTCCTGGAAACCTTTGTTAGTTTTATGATTATATTATGTACTCGTAACTAGAATATGCTGTTTGTTTAAATTTCCTTCTCTCGATTCGAAATACCCAAAAAAAAATTCGTGTACGATGCTCAAACTAGTGGGTTGGGATCTGGCTTTAGTCCTTTTCAATCAAAAAGATACCACTCGTTTGGTACAGGCTTGCATAATCAACAGGGTACCACCATTAATGCCTGTAAACTTGGAGTTGGATTGTGGTCCAATTGTTTTTAATGTTCGTAATGTAGACATTTATCTATGATTCTAGACAATTAAGATGCCAGAAGGTTGACAATAACAGGAATATTCCGGTCCTGTGAAGTTAGGATTAGAGATTTGGGGGACAACTTCATTAAATTACAATTTGAGAGGGTCAAATTACAAATAAGTTCAGAAAAAGATGTCTAAAATATCATTTTGTTTTGCCTAGGGGAAAAAAAATTCTGACATTTTGGGAACCTTGCTTCGACCCCGGATTCAGTTCAGAGATTCAAGGAACCAAATTAGCTAGTTGTGTTAGAAGGAGAAATAAGTGCACTTCAGTTTTCTTGAATCTTATCGGACCCAAAATTAGTTAATCAAGGAATTTTTTGTAAGTAATTAGTTAATTAATCAAGGATGACTTCCAGAGGTTCTGCAGTTTGCCTTCATTTACTCTTCTTCTATGTACTGATTGGTGTTCACGGCATACCTTTTCCAGGAAGAATCCTGAGTTGTACGGTGAGCTTGCCAAAGGCCAAAGTCCCAAGGTTTGTCAGGCAATCGGTGCAGGTGTTTTTGGTTATTTCTCTTTAGTTCCGAATGGCGTTTATGTCATTTGGTCAATAGAGTGTGCAAATTTATCTGCTGCCAGGGACAAAATGTTCGGATTTTTCAAGTAAGATCTATATATATATATAAGCGTGGAACATCATTTAATTTACTACTTTATTAGATTCATATTCAGTTTTAGTATATGAACATTCAGATGGGGGGTTTAATTAACCTGTTGCTATCTGTAAAAATGTCCATAGGCGCAACAATATGTGACTTCATATTGGATAGAATAAGGTAGGAGGGCCCTATAGACAAAAAAAAGTGCTTTTTTGGGTGTATTTGGAATTTAGCAGTGAAATTATTGCTCCTAGTGCTTGAAAATCGTTGTCAACAATCAACGGGAGAGGCCAAAGCTGAAACCACATTTATTTTCCTAATTCTAATAGAATGCCAATCATGATAAGAGTTTGCAATTTTTACGCCTCTGCAGTTTCTGGTATTTGCATGCTCAGACTCTCGTGTCTGTCCCTCTCACATCCTGAATTTCCAACCTGGAGAGGCCTTTACGGTGCGCAACATCGCCAACATGGTCCCGCCGTATGACAAGGTTCGCCTCGCAAAACCTCACCTGTTAAGACAATCTTTTGTTCGCATGCAATTCACTTAAGAGTTGGTTCATGTCCTCCTCCATAATGATGTTTTTGTTGACTGGCCGTGGTCTCTGCAGACAAAGTATTCAGGCGTGGGGGCGGCCATTGAATATGCAGTGTTGCATCTGAAGGTGAATAAAATTGCCAGCCACATCTTTTCGTAGTCCAACTTTATTCTTACGCGTCATCTGTATATTAATTATATAATTCTTGAGTGGTTGTTGGTCCTTTTGGCAAAGGGAGACTCTCTGGTAGGGGCAACGTGAATCGTGATGTGTCGTCCATCCAATACGCGTTCCCGGCCCACACCCTCCCCCATGTATTGACGCCAACTACTTCATGTACCACCAATGGCCAAGAGACGCTTTCCTTTCTAATTTTTTGTTCCCAAACCCGAGGGGTTGTCGCCTTGAAATAGTAACCTTTTTTTTTCCCAGGTTGGAAGAAATAAATATGCGAAACCCCTATGAAATATTCCTAGCACTCCTCTAAATTATGAAATATAAGGCGGATATATAAAAAGCGATTAAATGATTTCGTTACCACACATTGCCTTACTGAAATTGAAAGGCTTCCACACAAGCCAAAAGTCAGAATATATATAGTTTGGCAAAAAGCAAAAGTACTTATCGTATGCCACTGCCTCTCCTTTCCCTTTATTCTTTCTTTTTATTTTTTCTAGGCTCATTTCCCTTTATTCTGATACTGATAAGAAAGGGAATGTATATTTTCAGGTGGAAAATATTGTGGTCATTGGACACAGCTGCTGTGGTGGTATAAAGGGGCTCATGTCCATCCCAGATGATGGGACCACTGCCAGGTACCCAAGTACTCTCATATTAAGAGCTAATTAGTTTCTTTACCTAATTTTGTCAGCGTGAATGATTAAAAGTCCATAATAGAAAGCTAATGATCCTATTAAGATAAAAATAACATTTTAGTTTATTGTCTTTACAGAGAATTCCATCGGTACGTAGATTCCCCATCCCATGTGAGGCCAATCCCACACTATATAATAGACGTATAAAAGAGGGTCACCCAAGTAACGTTGGGGGGGGGGGGGGGGAACATTACTAGAAAGAGAAGGAAAAGGAGTAGTTTACTACAGTGATACCAAATTCTTGGAGGCATGCAGAATGTATGAGTAAAGAAAGGAGGGCAGCTTCCAGACATATATTAAATAGTCTCTCATGGCATATACCAATATGCCATTAGTGCTGCTGTGCCCCGCGGGCCCTCCCACCCATCATAAAAAATAAACGAGCATCACCTGTCCATAGGTTTCCCTAATCCATTATCTAAACATGTCCACATGCATGGATGGAATCGCGATGCATATATGATATATGGATCGATCTAAATCTTATTCCTTACCAAGGAAATTGTTTGGAAGATTTTGGTTTCACTGTTTATTGATCCAACGCTCTTCCTGGGCGTTGCTACCTTGAAGTAGACAGTCTGAAAAAAAAAACCTTGGGGGCAAAGAGACTAAGAGGACTAATTAAAAAATCTTCTTTTCTGTCTTTTGAAATTGCAGTGATTTCATTGAGCACTGGGTCCAGATCTGCTCACCCGCAAAGGCCAAGGTTAAGGCAGAGTGCAGCGAGTTGAGTTTCGCGGAACAGTGCACCAACTGCGAGAAGGTATAAATTACACTGAGGCCGGTTATTGTGTGAGTAAAGCTATTGTGTGAGTGTGTGAGTGGACGGGTGAGATTAGAAGTTGAGAAATCTAACAGCTGACAAAATGTCACGTCAATTAATAATGAAACCGGGTCGGTTGTGCGGGTCGGATTCGTTAATTGACGTGACATTTTGTCAGCCGTTAGATTTCTCAACTTCTAATCTCATCCGTCCACTCACACAATAACTTTTGCCAAATTACACCACACACGACAACAGTACCCATAACATTAATTATTTCTATTAAAGTAGGTTTCAAGATCTACAACAAGAGATCGACATGGTGCACAATAAGAGTGGGCGGGGACGACACGTGTGCACTTTTTTTATATAGCTCCAATCTCAGTCTTTACACGACGACACTAATTAAGCAACTTGGCAATTCGATACTAATTTTCAGCCATGTAGCACGTAGCACCAGGGTCGAACTCATTTGCATTGGACAAGAAACATATGCCATGCCCTTGATATTGATTAAATAATTGTGACCCACCCACCAACTAGTAATGTAAATGAACAACGTCAAGGGTCTGCTCAGTCACGCTTTGCTCATCTCTTGCCCTCATGCAGGAAGCTGTGAACATATCACTGGGAAACTTATTGACATATCCCTTTGTGAGAGAGACTCTGACAAAGAAAACACTGTCAAAGAAAACACTGGCTCTGAAAGGTGCACACTACGATTTCGTCAAAGGAACTTTCGACCTCTGGGATCTCGACTTCAAAATTATACCCTCTCTGTCTGTTTAATGAGCATCTATTATCGCCACAAATATGAGGGTAAGTCTGTTTTTTCTTTGTTTCTTTCTTTCCTTTCCCGACAGTGCGTGCTGTAGATGCTGTACGTGGTGAACAACATTTGCAGAAATAATTTACAGTGTTCCCTGTAGGCTGTGGCTGGCATCTTGCTTGAATAATGCAGTTCCTATTTGATCCCCACCTCTACTGATTTTCATTGCCATCTGATTCTTCATTAAACCTTTCGGATGTTTTATTTTGGATCAGCATCCCTTCGACTTTTTAGTATTAGGCATAAGCACTTCTAAATTTTCGGTTTCAAATTTCAATGTGCCAAACATAATAATAATTACTAAGAAAAATAAATATTTGAGTTTGAAGGGAAAAAGGATATCTCTACTAGAGAATTCGAAAATAATTATGATATTTTTTGGTGATTCACCCTAAATGTAACGACCCAAGAACAAGCACCAGCCACATCTGTGCTTTGACTTCAAAAAGACTTAGTCAAGGTTGCGCTTTGAAGCCTCTTGGATCATTATAAAGCTCAGTTCAACCTAGTAAGGTCCCAATGTGAGACTTGACCCTTATAGAACTCATTTCTCATTCATTCTTCTCTCTCACTCCATGTGGGATTCAGGGTATCACAATCTTCCCCCCTTAAATCCTTGACGTCCCCGTCAAGGCCCACCAAGCCCACATTGGTGGTTACTAGGACTGCTTTGATATCATTTGTAACGACCCAAAAACAAGCATCAGCCACATCTGTGTTTTGACTTCAAAAGGACTAGTCAAGGTTGATCTTGAAGCCTCTTAGATCATTATAAAGTTCAGTTCAACCTAGTAAGGTCTCAATGTGAGATTTGTCCCTTATAGGACTCATTTCTCATTCATTCTCCTCTACCACTCCATGTGGGATTCAGGTATCACACTAAAAATAATTGTAAAATTCAAAGAAATTCTCATCAGTTTTTTTTCCAATTCGAAGTGCCTCGAGAGATGAATCAGCAGCCGAGATTGCAGCTGTTTGGCCCAAAATTATAGTAATCAGAGGCCTTGCCCAAATGGGATTTTATATATTTCTAAGCCTTAAGAATAGCTGTTTGGGCTTTCCCCAAAGCTTGACTCGTTTTTGCCAGTTGGTGACTCAACCATTAGTATAGGCACACCAGCTTCGAGACACTTCCTGACCCAGTTTAACACGGTTTGGGCTTTTCTCATTTGTCTTGCTGGGCTTCCGTGCTTTGTATCGCTTTTTCACCGGACGGCGGACTTTTGCGCGAGACCTTGTTTCTGTTCAGTTTCGGTTTCTTTTTCCCTTTTTGTCGTTTAAATAATATCAGTTTTTCTTTTGCTCTACATGTAATCAAGCTGAGAGCTCTTCCAACTTTTGAGGTCACTATTGTACTCCGAGTTCTTCCACGTCACTTCCAAACTATTATAGTTTATTAACGTACGTGCACACTCTCCTATGATCCGACGAAACAACTATAAATAAGGCACACGACAGTCGACACCTTCTGTAACAATTGAATCCTAGCATGCACACATTACTGATACATTATAATTGGAGACTTCAATATTATTCACTTGACGCATATTGACATTCAAATGATATTTTCACTTTATTTTTAAAAGAATAAGTATACTTTTTACTTATCAATTATAAAGAATTTGATGCATCACACTCTAAACTATCAATTTGACTCATTGTACCGTTTAAATAACAATCTTAGACAGTTTGTATCTTATCTCAAATTTTTAAATCGAAAATGATGATAATATCATTGACCAATTTTGCATATATTAAGAATATTGTTGTCAATTAAGACATCAAGTGTATTATCTTTAAATAAAAAGGTATAAATTGTCTAACATTAAAATATACAGATAAAAAGTGTAATATGTCCAACGGGTAGCTTAAGATGCCATGTGTTGAAACTCCTACAATTGATGAGTAAAAAGTATCCTCATGGCCTCTTTTAATTTAATTTACAACTTTTTTTGTTTTTGTTTTGGATAACTGACAAGTATATTTACCAAATAGCTATACATAGTTAGGCCTCAGCCATTACTTACAAAAGTGACACCATAACACCTCGTTGTAAGAGGGTTTATAATAACATTTGTTTTGCCCAAAAGATGGAACCTTCTTCGTTTCCTCCCTCCTTCCCCTTCCTCTCTTGTTCAACATGGAAGCAATGAAACCGCATTCCTGAAAGATAGTGCAAAGTCCAAAGAGGATGGATAGATAGTATATTCCACTAAACCATTCTGGCCACAATAGACAAGCGAAACAAAGAAAACAACCTTTCTAAGTGTGGATTTTCAAAAGTTCATGTGAGTCCTAGTTTCAGGATTAAGGCAACCCAAGAGGGAGGGTGAATTTGTTTACTAAATTTTTCGGTTAAAAACCCTCAAAGTTGTGTTTGCAAGTAAATACTACTTTAGCACAAGTATATAATATTCGGAACTGTAAATAAGTGCTAAAGTAAGAAGTAGGGATAAGAGAAGCAAACACTCGATTTTTAGGTGGTTCGACAAACCCGCCTACATCCACCCCTCAAGCTCCTTCACCGAGCCTTGAGGTTTCTCCACTATTCTTCAAATAGCTTTACACACTAGCTTCCGGGTGCTAGTGAACCGTACAAGTGTTTTCTCCCGGGCTCAACACTCAAACCCACCCAAGTGGTTTTTCGGGCTCACCACTCACAACCTAACCAAGCTTGAGATATACTCTCTCTAAGCTTCTTCTTTAGTGAACAACCTCACTAAAGGAAACAATTCTCTAGATAGGAAGATTGAAGAATAAAAACTCTCTTAAAGAGTGGATATGAAAGTGGAAATCACTATCTCTTAATTCACACAAAGACAAGGATATGAAAGTGTGTTTTGTGTGAATGCTATGAGAAATATAGAATAAGAAGGTTTAAAATATTTCTCAAGTAGTAGAAATGATATGTGGTCGTTGGTTCTTCATTTTAGACGTTTTGGATGTGTATTTATAGGCCACATAGCCGTTTATAGCCGTTGGGGGTCGATTTGACAATTTTACCGTTGTACCGGTCGACCGCTTCATGTACCGGTCGACCGGTTCAAGTAGTCGTTGCCCAACGGTCATAATTTTGAATGCTGTCAATGATTGACCGCTTCATGTAGAGGTCGACCGCTACAAAAAGTCCATCGACCGCTTCATTTAAAAACATGTTTTTGACCACTTTTAAACACTCAATTTTAAAGACTTAATTCTCATAAGTATATGAAGGGTTTAAGAATATATTTAGGGTGTTTTGAAACCTTTAAAAACATTATAATCTTTCAAACAAAAAGTAAACGGTTTATGCACGTTTTGAAAGATATGCAAGTGCGTGATTCAAATCCTTGTCAAATGTGAAATAAAGAGTTACAAGGATTATACCCTAAGGTCTTGAATCGTCATTTTAAGCTCCTTGCATCTTCTTGTTCTTCTTTCTTCAAGTCTTTGGCTCTTTTATCAAGTCGTCTTTGTCTTTGAAGATGTCCACTTTATAAACTTATCAATTTATTGAAATCATCAAAACCTTGATTGTGTAAAAAAAAAAAAAAACAACAGTTCAAAGCTGCACCATTCTACCTAAACAAAAAGTTACGAGTCCGTAAATTTTTTTTGTTGGCCTATCCCACCAGAACTCCTTGTTTTTTGTCCCCCTTGGATTTCGATATCTTCGGCTGTCGAGTGTCATACAGCACGAGTGACATGACTTCCGTTGTTCCTATTAGCACAGTAAAAAAGGAAACTGATCACGTGAAGTTATGAAGTGATACAAACCATTGGGCCTTGTTGCCGCCGTAGGAAAGCTCCCAAGCAGCACCTCTCTTTGTGGGTCAATGGCTCACTGTTCCAAATTATATATATATCGTCACACACAAACGAAACGACTTTGTCTATTAAGAATAGTTTTGTTTTTTTGGATCCTTTGCTCTATCCCAAAAAAGCAACTGCGTGTCCAATTAAATTTTCCAGGACAGTAATATCACTCGAGAACACCCATAAACTCACGTAATAATAACAGCCACCAACAAACTCCCCAGTTCGCGAAGATCAACCTTACCACTTTTGAACCAAAAAGGCTGCCTGCTGTTTCGTTGAAGTGATCGCCGACCGACACACTCACGATCCATCTATTGATTGTTTGGCATGAGTATCACTTCATTATTCTAATCATCATCGATCCGTTCAAATTAGATCTTCCCAAAAAAAAAACCCTTAGACAACGGACACGAGAGTTGCGCGCTATCTTTGGTTGAATAGTCATATTACAGTTTCTATGATTAATTATTAATTTATTGTCTCCTTATTTCGAAGCAGCTGATAAATGTGGATTAATTCTAATTAGATAGATATATAATTTTGTTATATGATTAACGATGTCGATAAGTATGTTTTCTTCTTCCTGATCTGCTTCTTCTTACTATTTTGTCACGAAAATCAATCTACTATTTCGTTTCAAGGACATTTTTATCTTGGGTAAGTGAGTTATCATGTACGTACATTTTACCATCTACCAAAAATTTTAAATAAACTTTATTAATAAAATCCATTAATTTTTTCTTTACATTTTTTAAAAAATCATTGTAAATTTGTTTGGTACATAACTATATCGTTTCTAGTAATAAACATAAAATTATTTAATAATATATTATTATTTCGTCTCCAAAAAAAAATCTAGATAGGTCCACGACGAACGGAAAGTATTTTAATGACGCACGAATCACTTTGTAGTTTTCCTTTTAATTTTGTGCTCAAAATGGTTTCACGAGTAAGAAATTTATGATGCCTTATATTGACAGAAATGACGACAAAATGACAGCGGAACAATATACAGAGAAGAAAGGAAGTGCAACGTACGAGCGTGGGGACGTCATGGGCCAATAAATAATTTCTCTTATTTCAAGGCCTTGGCCTCTTCCTACTGGGTGAAGATAAAGTCTTGCTTTCTGTAGTTGGTTTTGTTGTTTTTCGTTATACTGCATAGCATTAACCTTATCCTACGCAGCCAAAAGTGGAGTGGCGCTACAACATAGCTGATCTTTTTACCAGTGGATGCTGCTTGCAGATCTCTGGAAAGATTGGTGTTTTACGAAAGGCCAAAGGGAGCAAATTAAAGAATCCAGTATATAAATATGTTAAGATCGAGATGCAGATGAATGATTGAAGGCGAAGATTGAAGAACGTTTTTCTATTGATCAATAAAAGGAAGAGGGAGAAAAGGGGCAACCATGCATATCTAGAAACTCTAGGAAGCCTGGACTCTCCGGAATCGGATAATAAACCGGAAACAAAGGCAACGATTCAGCAAAATGATTGCTCATGATCCATTGTCCTTCTCTATTAGATTTCTCACCGGCAACAGTAAAAGGGTTTTCATCTGTCTGGCCTTCCACCACTTTGGCATCAAAACTAAGATGAGAAATCTTGGAGTGCAAATTAGCGGAGAGTGGGTGAGTCTCTTCCATCTGATCATGAGTAGAGTACTGTGTTTTGGAGGTACCCACAACTTCCGTATCTTTCTTTTTTATGCCGATAAGCTTCTTTCGCAAATGAGTGTTCCAGTGGTTCTTTACTTGGTTGTCAGTTCTACCAGGCACTCGCCCTGCAATCAGTGACCACCTGCAGAAACTCGTTAGTGTCAACATATACTCCCTTGCTGAAAGCAGTTTTTTTTTCTCTTTTTGTTCTGGTTTTTTGGTCTTGATCTTGCTCTGTTTTGGTCGGTTGACTCTGTATTCACACACCCAATTTCTAGTCTCTAGACTTGTGTGAAATAATTGAAGCCGCAATGATGTGAATAAATCTAACTCAGAATATGAACTGCATGGTATGCATCGATCCAAACAGTACTCGCAGGTTTCTTCCTCAAAGGCTTAAAGTTATTTCGTTCTTTTTCTCCCCAATTAAAAGATAAATAAACAAATAAAAACAGATCGAGCTGTCGATTTGTTGGTTGTACGGGAGACACCAGGAAGGAGTGAAGGTCATGGAAGATAAATAATCCATTCGGCTCGCTTGCGAGCAAATAAGAAATATGCTAGAAAATGGGGATACTTGAAATTATTAACACGGAAGGGACAAGTAAAAATCTTACTTGAATGTCAGTCAAACAAATAGATGAAGGCCGGTACTAGTACCTAACAAGATAGACTACAATAACTTAATCCAAGTTCGGACAGGAATAGACGGAAAGGAAAAAAAAAATTAAGGAGATGATGAGGTCCGAGGAAACCTGTTTCCAAGGAGATGGTGGAGTCTAATGATGAGATCTTCTTCTTCCTCCGAGAAACCGCCGCGCTTCACCGCGGGGCTCAGATAATTCAGCCATCTTAACCGGCAGCTCTTCCCGCACCTTCTTAAGCCTACAAACCATTCACATAACACGCAATCATGAAAAACCTCCCACCTACTGCTTCATGTTGAAGGAAATTAGCTAGAATGTGAAACTTCTTCCCAAAATATTTCTTTCTAATTCATTACCTGTCACTTTAGGGACGTGATTCCACTTTCCTCTTCCGTTCACCCTTATGTAGTCTAGCAGAATCCGGTCCTCCTCTTCAGTCCATAGCCCTCTCTTATGTGGATTCTCTGCTTCCATTTGTGTTCCAGAGAGAGAGAGAGAAGAGTTTTTTTTTTTTTGCTGAGCGAGAGGGAAGTTAAAGAAGCTTGGACCGTAGAAAAGGGTTTGGCTGCCTACAGGGTTTAGGCTTTTTTTCCAGCCTCGGAAGTTGAGTGAAGCACGTGGGTCAGTTTTGTCAACCCACACCTTTGTATTTTTGAGTGATGATAGTAATGTTTTGGGCCTCCATAGATTTTTCGATATCAAGCACAGATCTAGATGCGTCGTTGATGTAAAACCAAAAGACTACACACTTTTCAAACCTTTGGGAAGTTGAGTGAAGCACGTGGGTCAGTTTTGTCAACCCACACCTTTGTATTTTTGAGTGATGATAGTAATGTTTTGGGCCTCCATAGATTTCGAGACTCCTTCGTGAAAATCAAGCACAGATCTAGATGCGTCGTTGATGTAAAACCAAGACTACACACTTTTCAAACCTTTGTCTTGCAACATTTTGTTGTTGGGAGTAGGTATTCATCAAGACTACACCAGCAAAAATGCTACTAACTTGGGGTTAACAAAGTCGTACCTATATAATACCCATTAATTAATTTGCTAGTATCTTCTTATAATTCGATACTCAACTTGAAAACCATATCCTCTTGACATATTCAAGATGCACTTAATAATCAATGGATGACAAGTGTACTGCCCATTTTAATACCAGCCTACACGTTTTGCTTTTACTGCTAATAACTTATTGCATAAATTTTAGTAAATTTATTCTTCATCTCCCAATATCCCCCACTTGCATGCTTCAAGCGTTAGCGTACATTTTTCAAGCGTACATTTTTTGAACTCGAAAAGGAGGAATCGCATTATCTGCAACTCAAACCCCATCGTAATACAGAGTAAATGGATTTCCTATTACAGTCTTCATTTTGGTAAAGAGAAAGAAAATTCTAACATAGCTCACGAACATATAGCTAGCCAATAAAATGTGAGTGGATATATTATAAACAGCCCAAATCCATCAGTACTGTTTCTAATGCAGGAATTCAGAAAAATACATCATGAAAGGTGATGAAATAAATAAAAGAAGTTATATACGTGCGCTCAACCAAAAAGATAATCTTTCAAAGTTTAAGTTTTTGGCCAAGATGACTTTCAATCATTCAAGCAGTACTGGTGAGCTAATTTGAAAGTTCTCCTTCTACAACTATTCTTGTTGTTATTTCCGGGAAAGTACGTTGTCCTTTTTTAGTTCAAAGAGACCATCTTGGCCTCTGCCCCTTCCTGATCCGGGAGACTCGCAAACAAAAGGAAAAAAAAAAAAACTCTTCGGGGTTCTTTAGGGTTTTCGATATTATCGCAAAGCAGGTAAGGGCCTTCTTGTGGTCTACGTTCCTGCGGACTGCGCGCCGAGAGAGGAGCATTGATTATTTCTGGACCATCCCCATCAGTTTGACTAGCAGAGTAAATAAATGTACTCTCTTTGTAGAAATTAACATCATATCCAAGTAGGTCAGGGCACGGCGGAGGCCGGAGCCGTTCCTTTCTCCTTATCCAGATGAATTGAATAGTGCTGTTGGATACAATTAATCTGCAGCCTGTTTTTCAGCTAAATGTGCCAGAGACTTAATTTTTCGATGCAGTACTCATGTGCTTAAGAACCAAACAATTGATCGACGTCGTAGCTTATATATATATATATATATATATGGATTTCAATTTTCATTCGTTGTCTAAGGTCAAGATATATCTTAGATTGGTTTTTTTATTTAGCAAATAATTGTTATTTAATGCAATAACTTTGAGTATTTATTTATTTTAAAATGAATGCATATTTTGTTTATGAAAATGCCATTGATATGACTTGGCTGAATAGAAATAAACAAGTCTATGAGGGCATCAAAATGGAGGTCTTGCAGCTTGCTCGAAGGGGTAGGAGGTTAAGTTGGGAACATTTGGTGACCTGGAAAAAGAAGTTGCAGAATATTGGTCCGAGTGTTTGGAGAGCTCCTCCACGTGATGTGGTCAAAATAAATGTAGATGTTGTCATTCGAGATTCTTTTGCAGTTACAACTGTTGTTTTTCGTGATCACAATGGTGCAATTCTTGATTGGAACGTGGATAAAGTACCAAAAACTAGTCATTTGGAAGGTGAAGCTTTGGCAGCAAAAAAAGGGTCTTGAAGCAGCATGCAGAAATAGGCTCTCCAGCATCATTTTAGAAGGGGATTCTCTCAAAGACATTCAAGCAATCAAGGCTTACCCAAAGAAAGTGGAATGAAGAATTTATGAGGAGATTGGTGATATCTATAGCCTACTCCTCAAATTTCAGCAATCAAAGATCTCTCATGTACCTAGAGATGCAAACTTAGTAGTGCATCAATTAACTCGTTGAGCCGCCTCAGAATTTAGTTCTTAAGGCACTCTCCGCAATTATGAGCATGTTTCTCTTTTGTCCTGGTTGTTTTATGGGGCTGACCCCTTGAGGATCATTTGTTCTTCTTTTTTTTCTTTTGCCTTTAATAAAGGTTAGTTATTTTGATAAAAAAAGAATGCATATTTTGTTTTCTTTTCCTTTTTTTCAATAATATTATCTGTACAGTGGATTAAATTCACGGTTTGAGCTTAAAAAACAGAGAGTTTTTTTCATCAACAATAAATATATTTTCCCGAATTTTGTTATATGATCATCTTCAACTTATAATTACTATCAACCCATATATATAACTTATATAGTCAAAAATAATTTAACGTTCTTACGCTCACATGTGCATATGGTTTATAGTAATCACAATATATGGATTTTATTTTGATATAAGGAGTCGTTAAATAAACATCAGTAATTAATATGATGCTTCGTATATAAATTCATTTTTCAAAACCAAATAATAATAAGTCATATAAGATGCATTCTTACAAATTATTATGTTGTAGTCATTAATTTGCTACTATGCACCATAAAATTAAAGTTGGTGGAGCGTCTTACAAATTAGTTGTAGTCAGCAAACTTCCTTTTTCTTTATTTTTAAGTTTTTTGTTGTACGAGGGGGATCAAGATAACTTGTGCCGAAGGCCAAAGGGCACCACGAACTTGAATAGATATCTAATAATATTCAAGACGTAGTCTCACGTACATGAATTATGGAGAGTCTAGTTACTGTGTTAAACACTATTATGCTGAGTATCTTAAGCGACGACTGAGATTAAAATCTTCAAAATTCAAAGGTATAGATCGTGTCAAATCAATTAAAATGTTTTGAATATTTTAAACGATGTGTTTAACCACAACCGTCAGATCTCTAACTTTTAATTTCAGTTATAGTTCAACATGCTCAGCACAATAATATTTAACACAATAACCTTATTAGAATTATGGATGACTAGAACAATTCTTTATATGTCTATAAAGAAAAACGAAATTAGAAGCTTTCCCATGCTACGTCAAAAGGGTACCCATCTAGGAAATCGAGGAAACCTGGACCGGCAAAAATTGCATGATCATCCGGAATCGAAGGCGGCGATTCAGCGAAATGCTTATAATTTATCCATTGTGCTTCTCCATGAGGTGCCTCGCTGTCAGTCAAAGGCCGCTTTTCTTTCGTCACTACTTCCATCGATTCGGCACCGGAGTGCAGATTGTCGGAGGGTGATGAGTGAGTCTCTTCCGTCTGAGTAGCGCGTGTTTTGGAGCTTCCCCCAACTTTCCTGTTTTGCTTGTGGATGCCGAGCTTTTTGCGCAAATGACTGTTCCAGTGGTTCTTTACTTGGTTGTCAGTTCTACCAGGCACCCGTCCCGCAATCAGTGACCACCTACAGATAATAAATGTCAGCATGACAGCATTTACTACCTCATTGAAAGCATTTTCCTTCTTTCGTTTTTGTTGTTTTTCCCCTTTCTGGTTTTGGACTCTATTCACACGCTCAATTTCTTCAGTAATGTGAAATGATTGAAGCCGCAATATCGTGGATAATTATCAACTCATATTCTAGACGTGCAAAGTGTCTTCTCCCGAAGGGCAGGTTCAATTCTTCCGGAAAGTGATATCCTTATTATATTCTACCAAGAAAGAAAAGGGAAGAAATTTGTGGTTTTTCTTTTCGTGTGTCTAGTTGAAGCATTTGTAAGGATATTCTGATGAACTTCCTTTTCTTTGTCGACTACGCCAAGTAAACAAACAACGAAGTTTACACAAGTCTTTCCTGGATGAGAAAATATCTGCGATTTGCTGGATGTAGGAGATGAAAGAGATCATGATGGGTACGTAACTCCAACAAATGAATCGTTGGGTAGCTAGATTGTGAGCCGTACAAATTAACTATTATTACGGCTAATGTGGATTGCTTTTTTATGGAAACCTCTTCGGATGCTTCCAATTATCACAGAAGCAACAAATACAACGTCGGTAAAGCATATATAACTTCAGGCTTTCCCTTCGAACAGGATGAGTCTGTGAACGAGACAGGAGAATATGGAAATATGGAAAATGCCAAAAGAAAGGAATGCTGTAGATGAGGAGAAAACCTGTTTCCGAGGAGATTATGGAGTCGTATAATGAGATCTTCTTCTTGCTCTGAGAAATCGCCTCGTTTCACAGTGGGACTCAGATAATTCAGCCACCTTAACCTACAGCTCTTCCCACACCTCTTCAAACCTACAAACCATAATGTACATAAAAGGCAACGATCGAAAGGCTGGCCACTGCTAGCTGTTTTCCTTCCAGTGGATGAAAAAAGCTAGAATACGAAGCTACTCATTCTGAAAACATTTCTTTCTTCATGATTACCTGTCACCTTGGGGATGCGATTCCATTTTCCCGTTCCTTCAACTGTTATGTATTGTAGCAGGATCCGGTCTTCCTCTTCTGTCCATAGCCCTTTCTTAAACTGATTCTCGGGTTTCATCTTTTGTTACAAAAGAGAAGACAGAGACAGAGATCTAGAGATCAGAGAGAGAGAGAGAGATGGATATTACCGAAGGAAGATTGGAGCACAGTTGGTTCCCTGCTTCCCCTTCCTCTTATGCGCTTTCAATGTCTCAATGTTTTTGGCATTTTTCCAGCCTTGGGCACAGTGTGAAGCACATGGGTTTGTTTTGTCAACGAAGTCCTTGTAGTTTTGGGTTTTATGGAAATGGTACGGGGGAGTTGATAGATTTCAACCTCGTGGCTTAAAATCATTCATGTTTAATTTGGTAGGATGGGATGACGACTACACCTTTTTAATTTCTTTGTTCCGTTATATATAAATGTTGGGGTAGGTTGGGATGACGATTACTTCACAAACAAAAATGCTGCCAAAATAACGAATTGGTTACGTACAACAAAGTCTAATAACCTATTGCATAACGTCATGGATGCTGTCCTATTCCCAACATCACCCACTTGATCTTTCTTGTCGATTTCTCATGTCGATATTATAATTATGTCTATACTTTGTTAATTGCATTTAGGAGAGACCCAAGAAGTTTCTCTGTGGAAACTGCCATTTTAAATTCTGAACCCTGTATGCCTGAATTTGAAAAGGGAAATTAGAAGAATCTCACATACCCCAACCACTATTGTATTTCTAGGGAGTAAGAGCACTGCAATGGAGCTCGACCATAAAATGACGATCGACGGGCATATTCGTATCAACTAATTCCTTGTTATTAAAGAGCTCCTCGGCCATAGATTTTGTGGTAAGACAAAAATCTTAGCAAAAGTTCGTATGTGTTGGTTTTTTTTTTTTATGGGACCTAAAAGCATGTGACTTCCGGGTACCTTTTGGTTCCATGTACTCCTCAGGCACGGCATATTTGGTTAACCAGAAAGATATTCTACAACGATACAAGTACTGATATAGCTCGCGCGGGTCCGTCCTAATAGGAAAACGTCCTTTGGTTTCTTATCCAAAGCGTTTATGTTTTATTACTCTGGAGTGTGTTGTTAATACGTAGAAAAAAAAGAAGAAGTGTGTTGTTAATGTTTTAGGAAGAGGATTTGTCAGTTATCATTTAAAATAAAAATAAAAAGGACAGATGCCATGATCATCGGACAGTGTTTGGACACAAGCTCATGGCCATCACGGCTAGGGCTGTGAAGTGCCACCGGCAGCACCGACACTGGTACTTGGCTTTACCGGTGTCGGTGCCGGTTTAAAATTTTGCAAAAAACTCGGTGCTATTTCCGGTACCCGGGTATTGGGACACCAAGTTTTTTTTAATAACAAAACAAATCATTTTGTTTAAACCTCCTCTCACATTTGTTCGCAGACCCCCCGGCATCCCCCTTATGGCCTTCTCGCGTCTCGCCTCTGTACGTGCAGCCCATCCCGCCCATGCCTCTCTCTCTATCTCCCTCTCATGTCGACCACCACGCGCTGCAGCTGTCGCGCCTCTCGTCGCTGATCACAAGTCCCCTCCTTCACGCGTCAAGCTCCCATCTCCTCTGATATCTGCCACATCTCTCTCATGTGTCGAGGATTGAGATTCGTTTAGGTATGTTAAAAATCAATAGATTTTTTAATTTTTTCTATTGAAAATATTAAGACATTATTGTTGAACGTTTTTCTCATTGTTTGTTATTTTTAGGGTTTGTAATTTAATACATTTGGGAAGTTTAAGAAAACAACAAAGTGAAATGCTAAAATTTTCAAGAGGTTTTCACTTCCTTTAAGTACTATCCAAGAAATTTTCATAGGCACACAAATACTTGGACCCATCTCCTAGTTCTCTCTCTCATATGCTGATTATTTTCGTAGGCAAACAATTACCTTCCAAGAAATTTTTGTAGGCAAACAACTATTATTATTTTATAGTTTCTTGTAAGACATATCTCCAATTTGACTAACTATATGATATGAGCATATAATTTCATATGCTTGTTAATTTATTCGTATAATATGATTATATATATAAGACTGTTGTTAATTGATTCACTTGTTAATTGATTCGTCTATGATTTCATATGCTTGTTAATTGCTCGACTATTGTCTTATTTTGTTGTTTGTATGTTTGTACGTTTTATTGTTTGTTACTTGTTAGTACTTTGATTTTTAATTGGGGTAAACTCATAGTTAGCCCCCTATGTTTGGGCAAAAATCAAGTTAGCTCCCTATTTTTCAATCCAACAATTTGAGACCCATAACTTTCACAACCTATCAAACTTATCCCCCCGTCTAAATCAGGTGTTAAGTCCGACGGAAATTCATGCAAAATGACCGAAATGCTCCTCCAAAACTAAAATTTAAAATAAAATAAAATTTAAATTTAAATTTAAGAAATAAATTAAAATAAATATATTATTGAAATAGAGTTTCAATATAGTTTTATTTAAAAAATATTAATTTTTGAAAAAATATCATTTTTTATTTTTAATGAATTTTTTATTTTTTTAGTAATTTTATTTTGGAATGGCATTTTGGTCATTTTTCATGTTTTTCCGTCTGATTTAACGTCTAATTTAGACGGAGGCGAAGATTGATAGGTTTTGAAAGTTATGGGTATCAAATTGTTGGATTGAAAAATATGGGGCTAACTATGATTTTTGCCCAAACATAGGGGGCTAACTATGAGTTTACCCCTTTTTAATTTTTAGGTGAATGATTGGGGGATACAAAAGATTCTTATAATAACAGTTGACAATGTCTCATCGAATGACACTGTCATTGGCCATTTAAAGAGGGTGCAATTGCAAAAAGATACTCCAGATGTAGGGTGGATTGTTTGTGACCATGAATTCCTACACTTGAAATGTTGTGCACATATTTTAAATTTGATTGTGTCTGAGGGGTTGAAAAAGGTTGATAAATCAATTGCTAAGGTTCGGAATATGATCAAATATGTTGAGTCATCACCCCAAATGTTAGACAAGTTTAAAGAATATTTGCAAATTAAAGAGATTACATTTACTCAATTTTTGACTCTTGATGTTACCACTCGTTGGAACTCAACTTATTTGATGTTGGATGTGGCTTTGAAGTATCGAGAGGCATTTGAGTTGATGTTGGATGAGGATGAACACTTTATATTGTATTTGGGCGAAGAGGGGCATGAGACCAGAGGATTAGACCCCCCGCACTCGATGATTGAGAGCACATCTGCCACTTTGTAAAGCTCTTGAAGTTATTTTATGAAATAACAATAAGAATGTCAGAATCAAATGTATCTGCAACTAATGTCTACTTGGAGGAGTTGACTAAGATACATAGACATTTAGACAAATATTCTTCTAGTAATGATACTTTGCTTAAAGAGATGCCATCTCACATGAAAACGAAGTATGACAAGTATTGGGATGATTTGATGATAGTGAATAGACTTTTATTTGTTGCAGCATTGCTTGATCCAAGAAACAAGATGATTGTACTGAATTATTGGTTTAAGAAAGTATTGAGAGAAGCGGAAGACGAAATTATGACATTGAATGTGAAGGCTAGTTTAGAATGGTTGTTTACGAAATATAACAATGACAATCATGGTAGTGTCAGGGAGGTGAGTGACAGTAATAATGTGACTTTGGAGGATAACTAGGATTGAGATGAATTTGATCTTGTAGAATTAGAAGATAAGACAAATATGACATCAGTAGAATTAGAAGATAAGACTTTTTTTTATAAGAGAATTAGAAGATAAGACAAATATGAAGAATAGCTGGAAAACAATCGTCTTCTTAATTCCTCCGAGAAATGGGCATGTTTCACATGAGTGGGCTCAGATAATTCAGCCACCTTAAACTACAGCTCTTTCCACACCTCTTCAACCCTACAAACACAGTGACATAACAAGCTTCCCCCGCTGAAGAAAATATCTAGAATGCGAAGCTATAGCTCATTTCTAAAATGCTACCAATTAAGTGCGTATAGAAGAAAAATGTTAGAATGAGGAGGGGAGAGAAATAAGAATAAGAGACGAGATTTTTAAGTGATTACAAAGCATGATATGAAAATATTTCTACATTTAAATTTGAATCTTTACATTTTAAAACTTAATAAAGATTCAAAACTTAATATCTGTTATTTGATAACGATATCACATTTAACTCGATATCATGTTAACAATAATATCATATCAAATTTTGTAGACTTAATTATGATGTTATTTCTAATAAGTATCTATAACAAAAGTAAAACAACCACATCCAGCAGCACCAACAAGCAACCGAATCTGCTTTGCCTATTCTTTGAGAAGTTGTTTTGCAGATATTGGGTAGCAAATAAGTAAGAAATACTTTGAGAATAAGAAGCTGGTTGTATTATGCCATTGTTTTGCTGTTTAGCAAAAAGAACAATCCATTACTAATAATCTAATTAGACATTAGTGAACTAATTTAATTAGCTAGCCATTGTCGTTAATGTTAGAATTAATTAATTTTTGAGAACTTAAATTAATTTTTTTTTTGTAGGCAAAATAGACAAGCCTGCAAGGGGAATGAGGGTAAAGGGATTCTATCCCCCGAAGCAACCCTCCCCATTTGGAGGACGTGCCACTTGAGCTAGAGAACTTAAATTAATTAAAAGTAGACAGTTGTGGTGCTAAGTTTTAGGAGAAAAGTTTGTTGAGAATGATGCGGTATATTATGTTTTCTATTTTCACTCTCAATTTTTAGATATTCCTAATTTATACAACTTTTATTAAGTTTTATAAATAAAACTTCCTTCCTCGAGAGGGAACAGTACCGCCTTTCATTTCCTTATCCTAATTCCGAAGTTGTATTTGCGAAAGTGTGGCCAGCTAGATTTGTCTAGGATAAAATAATTAGAAAATGACAGAAAAAAAAAAGACAGACTTGGTTTTGACACATACCCCCGGCACGTCTCGGCCTTTGGGAGCCCTGGGTTGGGACACCAAGGCCTCTTGTTCCAGGGGAAGACAGATGGATATTTATTGGATGTATGAGAAGTTGTATTTGATCACGGCCATATTCATATGGACTTATGATCAAGACCGATATTCTGCATTGAGGACCATATTGATATTGACATATCAATAGTTTATAGAGAGGGGACCCTCCGGATGTCCGGCCCAACAGTTGGGACTGACGGGACCCACACCGTCCGGGCATCCCAACCGTTAGATGTTCGGCTGGATGGCTTCCAGCCGGAGGGGATTGCGTTCCCTTCCATTGTTTATATGGACATCTTGATTAATTGAATGAAGCAATTACAGAGATATATATATGTATATATATTTTTTATTTTATATATCAAGTAAAGAGTCCTCAGTCCTTTGGGGGTGAAAGGTTTGACTCCATGTGGGTGGGTCTTTATACCCACATCTAGTATCTAATTAAAACTCCATTGCTTGTAATCTTTATTGGAATAAATCTCTAATAACCCAAATTTATTTAATTAAAACTTTATGACAGGTGATATGTGGACCACACCTTAGCAAATATTTAAATAATATCTTACATACATATACATATACATTTTTATTTCAGGGCATACTACTTTCATAGTCTCTATTTGAATATTTCACGCTTTCTCGTCCGTAGATACAAGTTACCAACCATCCTACAAGACTTCATTACGGGCATGAGTGGTCTTTTTTTTTCTTTTCTTTTCTTGGCTAACACACAAAAGGAATGAGAATAATAAAGAGCAGTAAGAGACTATTTAAATTTTAATACAACGCAAAAAAAAATGCCTAGTTTTCCATTATTTCTCATGGAATTGGATGGATAACTACCTTCCCGGTTGCTCTGTTTGTCTCAATGTATGAGAAAGCCTCAACAACCTGGCTGAATGGGAATGGCCCTTTGGGGTCGATAACCGGCTTCACCTTCCCACTCTCTAAATATGGGTTCAGTTTTCTCAGAACGGCTCCATTGGAGGTGACTACAAATCTGAAGCCAGGAGGTGTGACAGCACCAGTTAGGGCCACTACACTGCCTCCTTCTTTCACTACCTTCACTGCCCTCTCACACTGCCCTGTCATTACAGTAACAACAGAAGAACATTTTCATCTATCACGAATTTTTTGTAACAACCAAGACCTTGTGGGGAAAAAATGTGTGGTAAAAACTCTAACCAATAGCATCATAGACAACGTCAAATTTTTCTGGCAATTCTTCGAAGTTTTCCTTAGTGTAATCAATAGCCAAATCAGCACCCAAGCTCTTCAGCAACTCCAATTTTCTAGTGCTGGAAGTGGCTGCAACTCTTGAAGCACCGAATACGTGTTTTGCAAGCTACATAAACAGGAAGATACACCAAAAAAATAACGACGAAATAAAGGTTGCTTTTGAATTGCATTTGAAAGCAGTGAGATCACTGTCTTGTTCTGTTAAGCTGAGATCAAGCACAGGTTTTATTGCTTTTGTCCAGTCTACTGAAGGTATTATTGTGATTAATACATGTAATTTACCTCTCTTCCGAGAGTGCTTAATATTACTCATAGGATCTCACCAACAACTGAAGAAAGTCTGAAAAAAATCATGGAGAAGCCTGAGATCTGGTGAAGAGAATTGTTCAATGTCATCTAAACACAACCACAAGTAGCAACTAGATGACAGAACAAATTTTCCAGCAAACACAACCCCTTCAGCAATGAAAGTGCCGAATACAGATCGAGATAGATCACTTCTAGGGAAGAATATGAGACAAGTGAAAATTTGGGGATATGATGCATGTGGTAAAGGTGCATGCGAGTAGAGTTAGGTAAAGGGGAGAATCAATCAGATATAGTGATTAAAAAACTGGCAACTCATCTAACACAAAAAGATGTCATATTATGCTTAATAGTACTCAATAGGTTTTCACCAAAAGCTGGAAAAAAAAAAGATTATGGGGAAGCCAAAATCTGGAGTATAAGAGATTTGATCGATGTTATCTAACCTTTCGTTTTCGTATACTTAAAATAAACGGAAAACCACACAAGTAGCAACTAGATGACAACAAAATTACCAGTAAACTCAAACCCAGAAAAGCACAAAATATACATTGAGACAGACCACTTCTAGGAACTTAGGAAGGTTCATGAGATTATACGAGTTAGGTCAATCCGAGAATCAATAAGCTATAGAACTAGTACCTCATCTAATAGAAAAAGAAATTATATCACGCACAGCCACATATATTAAAGGAAACAAACTATGATATTTACAACATAGGTAATTGTTTGTTGTTTTGCAGCATAGGTAAAAAGTATATGTTAAGTAATTGTTTCTTATTCTGCAGCATAGGTAAAAAGTATCATTAGTCAGGATGTTACGTACCTGAATTACCAGGCTTCCAACTCCACCAGCACCATTCAAAACAAGAATAGATTTACCAGCAGAAAACCCAGTTCTTTCTAGACCCTCATAAGCAGTCTCAATTGCTAGAGGTAGTGCAGCAGCCTGTACAAAATCCAGATTCTTTGGCTTTGGAGCCAATAATTTTTCCTCAACGGCTGTGTACTCCGCAAGAGAGCCAAACTGGTTAGGCCCTTCCAATGCTTTCTCATTAATGTCTCCGTACACCTCATCCCCCACTTTCAGGTCCTTTACTTGACTGCCTACTTTGACGATCACACCAGCTACATCATAACCTGGAATAGTCTACTGGCAAACAAAATTGAAGAACGCGCCATAGTCAATCATAAAAACGAGCCCAACAACACCAATTTCATTTCTGATAGACGTCTGAAAGTTTGCTCCAGAATATAAGTAAACAACGCCCACAACATCATTGTAAGACATCTGTTACCAATCTAATTCACACATCTTCAAAATAATTGGCAATTGCACTTCAAATCCACATTAAATAGCATTCCTAATTGTTTTTGCCCAGCCACTTCAAGAAATTTTGCAATTCCAGCTCAGATTTCTAACATCCAAGCAGATAATAATACAAATTTCACTAACGCCACACAATTGCTGGAAATTTAAGTAACCATTACACTAAAGCTATGCTCAATTTGAATCTGCAGGTCTATGCTCCTTTTAAAAGTTTTCCGGAGTCCATAACCAACAGACATTTTTCTGTCTAGACTCTGAATTTTGCTGTCCATCCACATCTCTTAGCAAACAAACAGCCCAGTAAAAGAACCGGGAAATAGAATTACCGGAAGAGGCGAATCAGTGGCCTTGAACTTCCCCTGCCTCCTCTTGAAATCGACAGGGTTAAGCGCCGCCGCGACAACCTTGACCAGAACTTGGTCCTCCTTAACTTCCGGCACTGTCACTTTCGGCTCAAACTTCAAAACATCCACACCCCCGTACTCCCCATACAACCACGCCTTCATTTCGGAAGGAATGGAGGACGCTTCAGCAGAAGCAGCGGCAGCTTGCGAACTAGCAGAGACACTGGGACGGAATGGAGGAACCCGTCTTTGACCCACAGAAGTTCTGCTGGTGGGAATGTTTTTCTTCTTCGCTTCTCTGGAAGTGAGGGAATATCTGAAGGGAGAAAATGGGTTCGATTCTCGTGGAGACAGGGATGAGAGAGAGTGGAAGGTTGTGAGTTGAGAAGCTGTAGATGCGAGCATGGCTTGGCTTCTAATGTGTTCCAGCTGTTTCTAACGGCTTATCTCTTCGTAGTCGTTTCTCTTTCTCAGAGTTCGTATATATGGCGCTTTTTCGTTCGCACCGTAGAATGTATCCAGGTACGAATCGGGATGGCAGAGGGATTCTGTGCGGAGGAGAGCACAAATGCAGTCGTAGTCTCGTCCAATATTTCCGAAGCAAAATACAATGTTTTGGCCTGCAAAAGCTGTTAATTAGAAAATGGGTATATGGTAGTGTTATCTGATTACTATATATAATTAAAAAAAATCATAGCAGGAGCTGAAAATTATTATCGTATGGCATAAAAAAGGGTATCTTCTCCTCTATTAAGACTGCCTTTTCTATGCCGGATATGTTTTTTTTTCTATATACTTGTTTTTTTAATTAAAAAAATTCATTGCACTCCATCTTTGTAACGTCTATTGGTATTGAAAGAATATACTAGTGCCTTTTGATAGAAATTTAGCAGATATATTTTTAGAAAATTTAACAGTTTAGTCCTTAAGTTTTACACGCTTTTACGTTTTAATTTTTGGGTTTAATTTTTTCGAATATTAATCATTGTGTTTACATCTTTTTACAAAATGGTTCTTCCGTCAGTTTACCGTCTATATGTTTAATGGAACTCTCTGATACGTCAGCAATTTGAAGCGGTCGACCGCTACATATACCGATCACGTTCAAAACATATACCCGGTCGACCGCTACATGGTCCGTTAAGCATATGAACGACATACTGACAGAAGAACTATTTTGTAAAAAAATGTAAACCCAATAATTAATATTTATAAAAAAAATTAAAGTCAAGAACTAAAAAGTAAAAACGTGTAAAACATAAGGACTAAACCGATAAATTTCATATTTTTAACCTAAGATTATTATATCACAAATTTAAAAGAATATAAACATAGTCACTTCCATTTTATTGTTTGAAATTCTACTTCTAAATAGTATTTGTTTCAAGCAAATCATAATATCTTATATTTTAAATAAGCATTATAATGTTTAGATCAAATGAATATTATCTTCTTTAATTTGCATGAAATTCCATACTACAATTGACAACAAAAGTACCTATATCAATTTTTGTTTAGCTTTTTATTCGGTATTTATGGACATATTCAAACATTCTTTTATTAGTTTACAATTTTTTTCCATAAAAAAATATTACACTCGATGAATTTTTTTCAATGAATCTATTTCTTAATATTCCCATGTAAATATCGAGCCTTATGCGTTATTAATTATTAACACATGTTATAAACACTCAATTAAACAATGGATTTATGCCGATAGACTTGTAAGTATCCTTGGGATTTGGGGTTTGTTTTTTAAAGGTTTTAAGTTTAAAATTTTCTAGATGTTATTAACTCTTTGATGTCATCAATTAATTTGATAATTATTTATTTTGTGTGAGAGTCCATTTAGATACAAGATTATTAACATGGTGTTTAGGCCTTCAAAATTTTGACATCAATAAAATAACTCTCTAAAATTCTCTCTCTATCCATCATATCATCCTTTTTAAATCCAATTAAAATATAAAACCATTTTCTTTAAGTTTTTTTTTACCAATACCAACCCCTAAAATTTTAACAATAATAATAATAATAAATACTTATAACCTGATTATATTTTAGAGTCTCTTTCAGCGTTCGTGCACGTGTAAGGTCAAGATTAGTACTCACGTGATCAAGATCAGGGTCTTTTTTTTTTGGGAATTTGACATTTTAGTCCTTGAGTTTATACCTTTTTGGCAAATGAGTCATTAAGTTTCAAATTTCAAAATTTTAGTTCTTGAGTTTTCGTTGTTTGACAAAATGGTCTTTCCGTTAGTCTGCAGTCCATATGCTTGACGAATTTGAAGTGGTCGATCGGATATATGTATAAAAAGTGATTAGTCGTCCGCTATATGAAGCGGTCGACCGCTTCAAATTGGTTAAATAAATGGACGACAAACTAACGGAAGGACCATTTTGTCAAACAACGAAAACCTAAAGACGAAAATTTTAAAATTTGAAACTCAAGGACTTATTTGTCAAATTCCATTTTTTTTTTCTATGAGATCAGGGTCATTATTCAGGCGAGGTATTTTCTAGAGCCGACTGTGACGCCTTCACTTCGCATTTTCAGATCCCTCTCTTCCAGCTCGTACATTCTATCGCCTCTGCAAAGTCAAGGTGATCCCCCGAACCCTAATTCTCGCGATCTACTCAGTATCGGCACTTCTCCGTTAGGTCGAATTTGGAATTTGAGTTCATCTTATAGTTATCAACATTCGTTTATCGTTTCTTAGAAAAAAAAACATTCGTTTATCGTTTATTATAGCAATTGGCATCTTGATATCAGATGTTTAGTTCATGATTCCGCTTTCTCTTTCGCTCTGATCTGTTACCTTGACAATCGGGATTTGGAAATTTTGACGCAAATTTGGGATTTCTTTCTTTAATTGAAGAATTCATGGGATGATTGATAATACACTGTGCTAAAGGTCTAATTTTTGAGGTTTTGAGTTTTACAGAGAACGTGGAAATTGGTACGTTCTAGTTTTCGAGAAAATCCGGCATTGGATTCCAACATCTATATATAACAGTGATTGTTTGATTGATGATAAAACGTGGGAGAAAGTTTAGCCATTGCAATTTGGATCTTTAACTATTCGAGAGGAGTTTTTTTTTTTTTAAATTTGATTTTCTTTCTGCATCATCTCAGCAACCAGAATAATTATAATGGGCTTTTCTTTTTGGTTGAGAAGATGGTGCAAGTGAAGGAATTTGCATTATGCTTCGTGTCCACCATTCTTTGTCATTCCATTTGGCAGTTGGTTCGCATATAGTAAAGGCAACTAATGGAACCTGATGAGATGAGCCTTATGTTGGTAATAGGATCATTGAATGTATTTCATTTTTGATGACCCCAGTAGGTGGAAAATCAAACTTTATTAGAGGTTGAAGCAAATCGGTTTTGGTCACTCCATGGATTTATATTGCTTATTGCTGTACAGGGTTCCCTCTGGTTTGTATGCTGTTGTCACAGTGAGATTATTTCTTAATTTGGTGTCCTGCAGGATCAACAATGGCAGAATCAAAACCAGGATTGAGGAAACCAGTGTTCACTAAGGTTGAACAGCTTCGCCCTGGCACTAGTGGGCACACTCTCACGGTGAAGGTTGTCAGTGCTAAGATGGTATTGCAGAAGGGTCGTGCTGACGGTCCTCAAGTACGTCAAATGCGAATTGCTGAATGCTTGGTTGGCGATGAGACGGGAATGATTATTTTCACAGCTAGAAATGATCAAGGTACATGTCTTTCAATCCTATTCTATGGACTATTTATCATTTTTTTTGTGGCACTTTATATTTGCCTTTTGTTTTGTTTATTTTGTTCGGGGGGGGGATGGTTGGGGTTACATCGGCGGTCCATTTAGATAGCATGCGTTTGATATATAATATTTTGTCAAGTTTCTTAGGTTATGTTTGTTATACCTCATGTTATCAGTGTCCATGTCTTGTCTGGAGCAAATCATTTTTTCTTCAAGCAAGTATCTTATAATGGCCCAGTGCCATTATTTGATCGATAGAACTGATTTGCAATCGTTCCAAGACGCCAGAGTATTAGTCAAGAAATGATGGTGTTGACACTTTGTGCTAGTCAAAGGGGGTGTTTAGCCATGTGCATGCCAGGGTCTGGATCCCTTGTTCAATCTTCTATGATAACGATATCTGGGAAGGCTGGGAAACATTCAGGAGATACTTAACCTGTGGCAATATGGTTGTCTGTAATTCACTGTCAATCTGCTTCCCCAATCTACTGGTGAAATAGTTCTTGAAAAGATGTGGGCGGAAAATAATCAGTGTCATAGTGATGTTTCACTCTAATATTATGCTTGTTAATGGAGGAAATTGTGAGCAACCTTCAGCTAAGTAGTGGTGTGTAGGACCAGAATGTTTCCTGATGATTTTGGCGACAGAGTTCTTGACTTTTCATTTCATTTCATGTTGTTTTTCATTTCCTCTCTAGGTTGAGATTCTATGCAAGACATATTTACTTGCCATCTAAAATAAAGAATGATGATAAGATGATGTTTGTCATTCTGAAAATGTTTTGCCACATAGAGATTCTTTCGATACTAGGCAACCCAATATGTCAACATTACTGGATTGCACCACACGACTGTGAAGGCCAGGATTTAAGGTTTCTGAGTTCCAATAGCAGATGAGGTGGTCATTTGTTTTTATGTTTATGCTTTTGATATTCTTGTTATCTATCCAGCTATCTTGCTATAGTCTTTACTTATACTCGCAGCATATGGTGTCACATTCTTTATAGAAGCATAAATCTAGTGTTTAGTTTAAGGTGTCTATGTTCAGTAACTCCATTACATTTTCATTACTGGTATTAGTATTGGGTTTTGTTTCTTTTTCGATGCGAGTGTGAATTTTACTTGTTTCATAATATGTTTGTTAAAAATGGAGGTTTGAGTGGATAACAGTGAATGCTGTAAGATGTAGGCTAATTCCTTCTACAACTCTTTGGAAATGTCTAAAAGAGGTGGCAGTTAGAGATGCTAGAACTGACAAGTGCGAGACATTCTTTTAGCAGTTTTTTAGTTTTAGTTCAAGATTTGTAGTATATGTTTCGCAGCTATTTTAATGCCACCGGCTTGTCATGTTGTGGTTTCACACAATGATAAACTGTATGAACATGATACCCTTTCCACTGTGTGGTTCAATTGTTTTTCCCTATGAATCATAGCTGAACAAGGATTACTGGTACTCTAAAATTTGAATTATTAACTATATTGGATTTTGTTCTACCAGGGGGGTTTAGCTTAGGACTGAAGTTTAATTTTTCCTTTTAATAAACATGTTGAGAGTGGTCTATGTACATTTGAGTTGTTAATTATTGAAAGAGTCAGTTTGTCTATGATTTCTTTAAACAGGGATGGAGGGGGGGGGGGTACTTTTTTTTTCTTGTTTTATAAGTAAGCACTATCACAAAGCAGTAACTTGTTTGAATTTCCCTTTTTTAATTGTTTCCATTCATTGTTGATGTTATTTAGTGGACTTGGTGAAAGAAGGCACCACTGTGATCCTGCGCAATGCTAAAATTGACATGTTCAAAGGATCGATGAGGCTTGCTGTGGACAAATGGGGCCGTGTTGAAGTCGCTGAACCTGCCGATTTTACAGTGAAGGAAGATAACAACCTTTCACTGATTGAATACGAACTTGTGAATGTTGTAGAAGAGTGACTTTTCTGGACAGTGTTCACTTTCCTACAACAACCTGGCGCAAAAATAAAGTCAAAATGCAGAGAAGAAAAGTAATGTTGTCTTTGGGGCACCCGTCCTCCTAAATGGTCTTTAAAAGTTCATTTTTACTTAGAGGAAATCTGGAAGCTAGTACTATCCAACAGTTCCCGTGGAACCATTGGTCGAACCTCCAAGCACGTGGTGACAGGCTACAGCTTGATGGAGATATAGCAACTGGCTTTTGGATCTTGTTTTTTGTTTGTTTGGTATCTATTTATATTTGGCAAGTACAATCTATTTTCTCTGTTATACATTTAATGTCTCTGTACTCTGTAATTTAGTAATTTCTACATTCATTATGTTTCTATTGTCCAAGTGCTTTTGTCGTGAAGTTACATATTTACATATGCCAATGTGAAATTTTCACTTTCTTGATGAGTTTAAAGCGTCATGTGAAGCAGATGATGAAGTACCTTGGTCTTGATTGGGAGTAGAAATGGAACGAACAAGGTACTGCTCACATGGTTTCTCTTCACTTGAGTCGGAATTTTTATCCCAGCAACGAGTTTGAAGTGGCCGTCCCCTTGCACTACTTTTGTAGTAGTGCTAGGTTAGTGTACTGTATGTTATCTAGAATTACGGGACGTTTACTACACTGCAGAAGAGCTTGAGTATTAAAAAAAAAACTTGAGTATTAGTATTGGGTTTTGTTTCTTTTTCGATGCGAGCTTTTTCCTGTTTAACCCAATTATTGTTTTCGAGACTGGAGGACATATATATCTTATATGAGCTGGATAAGGCACGTGGGGTGTAAACTTGACGTACTATAGAGAGTGTACACTGTCCCTGGAATATCACTCTGTTATTTTGATTGTAAGGTTGTAAGGACTCCCATCTTTGATACCCCTAAACATCACCATAGCAACAGGAGGAGAAACAATGGTCACTGAGTGGCGCTGTGTCTGGAGCTTTCTAAGTGGGAATTATGTCATTATATTCCCCCTTGGACCTCAAGGGACTCGGTGGCCTACTCTGTTGAGGTGGGTGGCCGTGGCACTGTGGCACATGGTTTGGAGCTTTCTACCCGCTAATTTTGCCCCGAGGAGCCGGTAAACTACCTGTGTGTAGTACCATAGCATGTGGAAATGGCGAATGTTATTATGGAAACAGGAAGACTGGAACTGGGCCAGGATCCTCATCTCTTGCACTTGCAGTATGACAGTAAACGAAGGGAAAAGAACTGTCATGCGAAATATTCACGTGTTTGATTTACCCAGTGTCGTAGACTCCTAAATCTTACTTCGAACCCGATTGCCTATTCATCACCTTGGCGTGTTGCGCGTCACTTTCGGCATTATATACCATTAATCCAAGAATCCAAGTTTAGTGAATAGTAGGTGTAGAAGGCTTATCTTCTGATGGATTATGGGTATATATCCCAAGTGCGTGGTTAGTTGAGGTGACAGATTTAAGGTTCTAATTACATCCATTAGGCGACAAAAGAAAAAAAAAATGCTAACTAGAAGAAATAATATATATTAGCTTATCCCATCTGTACCCTACCCTCTTTTCACTCAGTGGTGTAGTTTTTCACACACAGGATCACAAAAGAAGTGAAATATGTTGCCCAACTGGTTGCGGGGAAATTAATTGGCCCTACTCGAACTACCACCTTCTTTGTCTTGTATATCTGGGACTTGCGAACCATACATTATCATGGCCTCATGAGAACTAGTGAAAGGACCACTCACATGGCTGATAATGAATAAAAAAAGCGCCAAAACAATGGAAGAAGAAAAAAGAAGACAGAACGATGTCATAATGTACCTCGAGGCATAAAGGGAACGGAAACGTGATTACATGTCATTACGACTGAAGGACGTCACGCGAATACGTATTGAAGCAGTAAGGCTACTGATCGAGGAGTTTGATGCAAACAGGATCTCAAAGAAAACGTCATGGGAAAACCATATTAATCTAAAGATATATACTCGATCCTCGTGTACAGCAGTAACGATGTTTGCAGGAGTACTACATGATATGTCCGTCGTTGTCCTCTCGTTTTTTTAGTTCGTTGTAAAGTTTCTTTTTATCATCCTCTGATTGTCATGAGTACTGCATTCAAGATTAGTCAGTTAAGAGAAAAATCGTCCATAGATCAAATAGCCAGGATTGTACTATAAAAAAATTAGGTAGAAGATTGATCGCGGCGTACTTCGCATGCAGCTGAAATATTAACATGTTGCAGACTTGCAGTGAGATGACCATGTAGGTACGCATAGAATGTTCTAGTGTCAGTCAACACAAAGAAATGAGTAATTTGTCCAAATGCCTGCAGCTCCTAAGTCCTAACAGCTTTCTCGTAAGTGCTGTCATGAATTATTTAACTGGCCGGCCACCTTCTTTGAATTTTTGAGTGCTTTTCTCTGGGATCTCGAGTACATGTCCATGCTTTGCTCGGTGGTGACTGGTGAGGGCACCTGTTAGAAAGCTCTCCAGGCGGAAATTAAATTATCGTGCTGTGAGCCGTTGTTGTCCTTGGATTAATGATTACTGCTGCACGTCTTTAAGTTTGTCATCAACACCAATCAATTAAGAGCTTAACCCTCGTGACGTTCATCATTTTTCTGGAGTACTCGGTCTTGTAGTTGTAGGGGTACTAGTTTTCAATTCATAAACAGCTATATTTCACCAAAGGAGATATCAATGCGTCACATTCTCTCCAAAGCTAATCCGTTAAGTTGAAAGGCCGTCTCAACTGGAATGGAAATAATTGGTTAGAGATTTGATATCTCCTGGTCCACTTCTATAGAATCCCATTCGCAGCTTCTTTTGGGAGTTTCCTTAATTTGTTCCATTACACACCAGCCTTTTTAATATCTATAATGTGTGATTCCTTTCCCCCTTTCCTCAAATTAATCAATGAAAAAGAAGAAAAGAAAAAGAAAAATAGGCTTGTAGTGCTGTGAGAGAAACCACTGAGAGGAATTAGATAGAGATTCATGCAAAATGTACAAACCAACTTTACTTCATGTCCCGCACCCATTCGAGAATATATATGGAAATTGATGATATATAGTAACACAAATGGCTTATCATGAGGACAGTCTATATAAAGAGAATTGCAATGGGAATATCTTACGTACGTCGACGCTCCTCTGTCACATTGGTTAAGCCAGCATGAATCACTCAACAGGCCAGTGCTGAACTTGCACTAATTAAGCAGCTTGATGTATGGAAAGGGCACTGAAGCTGTCTCTGAATTGGCACTGGTGTTCAGTAGACAAGTTAAAGAAAAATGTACAGCACGAAGCATTCCGTGATTTAATCTTTTTTAGTCCTGATCAGGATTTATCCGTTCATTAGGTTTCAAAACGTTGCTGAGATACTCTGCTACGCCCACAAACACAAAAAATATTTAGTCTTGGAGTCTATTACCTAACTTGTGAATGTGTAATGAGTTGTCAAATTAGGAGATCACGGCTGTACATGCGATGCGAGATCACATGAGGTTAAGGTATATTTAGAAACTTTGAGATCCACATCAAGCCCGCCCTCTCCGCCTCCTCACGATACAACTTGCCTATGGTCTTTTTCTGTATCATAGAAGGACCTTAAGAGTTAAAAGAGTATCGAGACTAATCCAGTAGCTTCCTTATGTTATATATATATATATATTAACATGCATCCACAGCAGTCAATTGTAACTCTCGCATTGCACATTTTTACTACCACATCACAATCTCAATTTTCAAATATCTAATGTGCGCTTCATATTGTCATCAACTCTGCAATTTTGATGACAATTTCGTACGATTTGATCACTAATTAAACAGGAACGGCCAAACTGAATGTCTTCTGGTTGGGTATCAGAGAGAGAGAGAGAGAGTCTGAGAGAGGATAGCCAATACAGCATGTGGGTGCAAAGACCATATAACCATGTTTATGATCAGTTGAGCATTT
Organism: Myrica gale; assembly: GCA_963930655.1. Taxonomy (NCBI): domain Eukaryota; kingdom Viridiplantae; phylum Streptophyta; class Magnoliopsida; order Fagales; family Myricaceae; genus Myrica; species Myrica gale. The sequence continues at coordinate 3,947,987 of OZ005606.1, read as the reverse complement.
ATCGTGCTCTGGGGAATCAAAGGCATGCTCCCCCCCCCCCCCCCCCCGCGGGACGTTTCAATCCCGGAGCTCAATCATTTCATATGTTAGGTGGAAGTACCATCAAGCACAAGATGAACCAGTGGCAGCAGTAACACTTTCTGTTTCGTAAAGATGTAGCTTAGCCTACGAGATTTAATTGAAACATAGTCTTGGAGTCTATCACAATTGAGATCTGTGGGATTGGCACTCTTGCGTGGAAATGGTCATGCATGGTTTACTCCTTGGTTTCCACACCTAGTTTGAAGACATAAACTGTGTGGTCCAGTGCTAAAAAATGGAAAGCAAGGTTCACCGATCAGAAAGTATTCACAATACGATTCTGTATGAATCTATAGCCAATTACTAATAGGCATTGCAGACGCAAGAACCTAGCTTGTTCCCCCTTTTATAATGGGGCTCATCTATTTTTCTATTGATTCGGTACACACACAGCGCGAGGGTGAGAGCTAAATCTGGCATACATGTAAGACGTTCATATAATTTAATGGGCATGCATGTGGGTATTTGGTGACCGGAACGGGTTATGATGCTGGCCTTTAAGATGCTGGCCGGTGCTGATGGACTGCTGGGATCAAATTTTAAAGATCCAAGGGTGTTGGTAGTGTCACGTCAATTAATGAGGGTTGACCCGGTTTTCTGCTGACCTGCGAATGAGATTCGGTCGATCGCTATATTAACAGGTCGACCGCTACATTAACAAGTATATCTGTTCATGAAGCAGTCGACCGCTACATGAAACGGTCGACCGAATCTCATTCGCGGATCAGTAGGAAAAATGGTCAATCCGTGGGTCAACCTTCATTAATTGACTTAGCACTACCAACACTCTTGGATTTTTAAAATTGAATCCCCGGCCAGCACCGGCCAGCACCATAACCGAACCTTTTGGTGACCCACCCGGGACCGGACCAGAATTATGACTGTAAAAGACCAACCTGTACTCCATGCGTATGTGTTTGAATATATACAGATATATGATATTGATATCCCTGTGGGAAAACGCGTGTTGATCAAGATTGAGGATAAAAAAAGATTAAATATAGAAACACGGGAAGCAGTTGCGATCGAGAAATGCTTGCCCCCCCCCCCCCCAACACACACACTGGAATTTCTTAATTTGGTTGGCGTATTAATTACTTTATACCTAGCAAAATCTTGTCTTCCCACACTACGTACACAAGCAAACATAAGTTTGAGATAGATAATCTTCAGCCATCGGATAAGATAGAGAGTTTTTCTTCGATGGTTCAATATAATATCCTTTTCTTCTACTAGCTAGGCAAATTATTTGGGATGAAAAGTTGGGAGGAAGTTGGATAAAGTAGGAAATATGATATATAGGACGAAAAGATTATTGCTGGGTATATGGGACTGTGATGCATGTATTACAACCTAAGAAAAATACATTTTCTCCGAGTACATCGACCTTTTTGTTACTTCTGAGGTAATCCAGTTAAAAATATCTTCTATGCATTAGAGACCAACAGGCAGTTTCTTCTGAATCTTTTCTTTGAAATCTCCCAGAATCTTATCCGAGGAAAGAGATCACACCAAAATCCCTTGTCTTTTATACTAGCTAATGGGAGTATTAAAAAATTGTACCAATATTAAAAGTGTTTCAAAATTAATCTGCACATGATGTCTCAACAATGTTATGACATACAAAAGATTTTAAGTGTAGGATAATGCAGACACATGTAAGGTGTTTTTCCTAATAATTAAGTAAGTTGATCATGACAAGACGATGGATTTTAGTTGTCCAAAGTAAAAATAGCAGGATGAGAATATTGAAACTTGGCCAAAATATGAAAGGTAACTGAATTATTTAGCTCATTGGATCTGGCGTATCATTGAGTATTTTCCCTTTCTATGACTAAAGTGAAGTTTTGTCCAATATTCACGTAAACTTTGGCTGAATTATTCAAGGAAAATTCAGCTCGATAATGGCGTACGGCCTGCTGTCAGGCTACGTACCTATAAACTGCTCAAACCAAATGGCGCCACAAGGTGTGGGTCTTGATCAGCATAACCATATCCACGAAATGGATGTTCTGGTGCATTGATGCGCCTCTGAAAAGAAAGGATGAGATTAGGTCTTCTGTATTATCATAACTGTACAAACCTTTCATGAGATAAAAAGAGCAACGAAAGTTAAGTTTTCGGAAGTCCATTCATGGAGTTGGGAGTGGGAATTGCCATTAATTATGTGCCCAGCAGAAGAATGTGTACGTGCAAAATTCAAAACAGTCATTAATTAGACGACTATAAATTCTAGAAAGTCATTGATGCAACGTGCGATGGTCACAACCAATTATTACTATAGATAGCACACAGATTGTGTGGGGGTTGGCGTCTCTTCCTTTAATAATGTCTGAAGAACAGAATTAATGTTAGTGTATTTGAGTATTGACATATTTTACGTTAAATTAAATCGAAATTGAGTTGTAAATCCTTACCACATAAGTTTGAGAGACTATAAAATCTAATCTAAGCGGTTTAACCCCGGGACAGATCCAATCGAAAGGTGCTAGACAAATTTAATTAATTGTTTAAGCTGAGGATAAGTATGATCTTTTTGAATGCTAATGAGATTGCATCACTAGATAAAAGATAAGTACTTGGAGTCCTCATGAGATTGTATCATTTGAAGATCCTTAAATACTTGTGATACTTGAGATCTAGGGTGTAGAGCTGGCATTATAATATTTTTCTATATGCATGTTGCCAAAGAGAAAAATACCCTCTACCTAAGGGAGGTTGTCTATTGTTTATTTGAACCATCATTTAAGAGAGAGAAATACCTCAGAGATTCTACCTAAATTGTTAGATTTTTTTCTCACTCAATCACCTTGAAACCAACTTTATGTTGTGAAGTCTTCAGAATGCTGAAGGAGTTTGGCTGCTGGAATTTTGGTGTTGAAGAAGGAGATCGTTCGTGAAGAGTCTATAAGAAAGAACTCAGTGGTCTAAGGTGTTTACCGCACGAAGCGGATCTAAGTAGGGTTATTCGGATTATTACATGAAGATTGTTAGAGTTAGCAAAAGATTTTTGCCGGTGTTCAACATCGGAGTTGTCAAAATCAACAAAGTATTAATTTGTGTTTGAATCACCATTTGTAATATTTTTTTAGTGGATTTCAGGTGGTTCTAATAGCTTGAAATGATTTTACTTTTAAAGGGTGCTTCACAAGTTTTTCATTCCGCCAACAAAATCTGTCTCTTTGTGTGATTGGAGTTTTTTTTCTACATTATTTTGTTGATTGAATTGGTATTTGTTAGAATCTAGACTCGATTGATTTTGAAGGTGAAACTATTTCGCGTAGAATTTTGATGGTGGGTAAATGTCCATAAGTCTAGTTTCAATTAACGTCCTCAATCATATAAGAGCATTTATGTGAAGGAATAATGCTGTTCAGCTAACGTGGTGGGTGATAAATTAGTTAGGAAACCCAAATAATATCATCTTAGTTTCTTAGCCGACAATTAAGAGCACCCAATATAGATGCATGACAGCTGCCTTAGGTTGCCTTCATGGTATGCAATATACCATGGAGGGCAAAAATACTACATTTACATAATATAATTAAGTTCTACTTTGCAGAATGAAAAGGGAAACTTTTGCATATAATATCATGGCTTGTTTTGTAGATACTATTATAGAAAGTAAAGGATATGGCTAAAGTATACATAGTGGAAGTATTTACTCTCTCTCTCTTATAGCTAATTAAATTAAATTTATCTGTAACAGCACGATTGGAATCCGATGAACCCCAGAAGGGAAACTATTATTAGATAATCTATTAAATATTTGTGGTGCATTCTGGGGTACACAGTCTTTTGGAATGTCCTAGAGTACTCCTAGTGATCATTCTGTACCCTACCGAAAGGCAACCCCAACTAGAGGCCGGGAAACAAATACTGCAAATTAATAATTAATAATTAATCATATTTCTTCAGCAGATGCCATAAGGTTAATTTATCCAATTGTCCAAGCTCTGTAGACTTTCATACAAATCAAAAGGTGTATTCTTTTCATTAAGGACGGACGTTAAGGTGGTCCCTATTCAAGGGAGGACAATATTAGAGCTAGCCCGTGAGTTGACTCAATATGACGTCTATCTTATCCCCAAAACCATCCAGACTAATACGTACACTGCGCTGGGACTAAGTTCTTCATATAGAGGTAGCTAGTATAACTGGTTTTTATAGTGGGGGCGTCTAATGACTCGCTAGTTTCTGATAATTTTATATATTATGTTAGGTTATCGTTCTGCCTAATACGACGTATATAGTGATTTAATCCGATCTTTTTGAGATTTCGCTGATTTCTGTTCAACCTGGTCTCTTTCTTGTTTCTTTCCCACGTCTTTTTTGTTTCTCCCCCTGCATACTCCACTTAGGTTGTCAGGTTTTCATTTTGTTGTAAAGCAAAAAAAGGCAAAACCGTCTTAAAATTAAGGAATTGAAGAATCATGCAAAAGTAGTCGATCGATTACAACTCTTATATTGTAGAAGTCACGAGTTATAAAAATGTCATGTCTGCAAACTCTTCCTAGAAAACGTGAACTATGGGAGGGAATCGATCATGAAAACGTAACTTCTGGTCATATTCAAGAGCCAATATTATTGTCTGTGATTTAACTCAATCTATGTCGTCTTCTCCCATATATACCACCCCAGAGTACTGATAACATCATAGTTTATGACCATATGTTTAGGCCAACATAGTTTGTCTAACTTTCTATAGCTTTTTTGGCCATTTTCACACGTCCCTCCACGTGTGTGGCACTTCATTTCAGTACTGACTTTGGGAAGTATTTGGAGATCACATGCATGCTTCAATAGTTTTTCTATCTTTTTTTTTTTAATTCACATCAGTACTGGCTTTGCATTATTGACCTACGTGTTATACAATTATTGTATTAACTTGGGACCATATCCTATGTATATATAATGAATTATTGAGTCGTGTTAGAATTAAGTGTCGGACGTAAGCTTGAACGTCAAACTTGCTATATATATATATATATACAAATGTCTCCAAATAATATTTAAAGAAAAGCCAAGTTCACCATATCAGCAAGCTTTGCCCTAAAGGAGGAGAAGAACATAGGAGATATATGGAGTGTATATCAAGACTTTTTTTTCTAAATAAAATGGATTCAAAACCCGATTGAGTCAAACCCTAAGGTACTCTTAATTAATTTAATTATGAGGGATTAAAAAAAATTATTAGTTTAGCAGCCAAGTAGTAAGCAATAGAAGTATGGAGCTGACTGTTTATCCGAGTAGTGCCGGGGAAATAAAAAAGAAGTAAAAGTACAAAAAAGTGAAAGAGAAAATTATAGTTGGACAACTGCCTAGAATTACGAACAATGCCATTATCACGAGCCTTGTCGCTGAGCAAGGTGATATCCGACGGTGGCATATGTTTATTCACGAAAAGATTCTTAAAATTACAAAACAAAAAACTTTAGCGGCTAAGCGCGTGGAAATCTCTTTTGATAATGACGTCTGACCGGGCAAAGAGGGCCACGTGTGATAACGCGGCTATGTGGAGTATCCCGATTCCCCCGTGCCCTCCCTCTGGCCTCTATCGATTTTCCCAAAGACGAACCCATTTTGCTTGAAAAAAAAGAGAAATTAAAAATTTAGTAAGTGAGTTTTAATACCGGTGACAAAATGATTATTGGACTTATTTTTTTACTTTTTGGTCACTGAGACCACGTAATGGTGACTTTTCACTCCATCCGTTAAACATCCGTTAAAATTTAACGGATGAAGTGAAAAATCAGTATTTTCAGTGACCAAAAAGTAAACAAAATAAGTTCAGTCACATTTTGTAATCTGTACTAAAATTCAGAGACTAAATTACAAAAAAATAAAAATAAACAAAAATAAAAACAGAAACTGAAGCTCACTTTGCAGCCTTGGACTCAACCGCGTCGTTTTAAGCCCCACTGACATTGCACTTGCAAAATCTTTTGGATTAAGAAATCAAATTTTTTTTCTAAACAACATTATTTGCAAGCTTGGTGGGGTGTCCAAATTTTATTGGTTTGAGCTGGCTAATGCTCTCTTAACCTTCTAGAAAATGGTGCTAGAATATCTCACCACTTGGGGGGCCATGGCACCCACAGCCACTAAAAATTAGTAGGAATATTTTTTGCCCTTTACCAAAAATAAAAATAAATTAATTTTTAATATTTTTCATCCATCTTCTATATTCTGACCCCCTCAATATTAATTTGTGTTTAATTGATTCCCTAAAGTTCAGTCTATGTTTATAATGGTTTTGAGCTTTACTTGCTGCCTTTGTTATTGCAATGTAAGAGTCTCGGACTCAACTAAATTCGAATTAATTCTTTGATTAGTAAAAGTATAATTGTGTACATTTTTTACTTACAAACAAGTAACGAATAAAAAGAATATTTCAAAATTATTATTTTGAAATTAAAAACCTTTTTAGAGATACTTTTTGGGGTGTTTGGATCCATAGAAAATATGTTTCGAATGAAAAAAATTCTCCAAATATATTCTTTTAGGAATTGTGAGAAAAACAAAAGGTAAGTTTTGAACACTTATTATGAACAGCTGAAAAGAAAAAAAAAAACTCTTATGAACTATTTAAAGTTGTCTCTCCGGCGGGGAGACCCTTCAGTATCAAAGCTCATAAATCACAACTCGGAGCAACCATTCAAAGCTCGACCTTTTAAATGGCACACTGATACTCGTTCACTCTCCGTCTCTCTCTCTCTCTCCACGATAATATAAATTTCTTCCGACTACAGCCTAACAAAACCACCGACATTCTCACTCCCCTCTTCCGCTTAAGAAAACAAAAAGAAAAGCACAAAAAAACTCAGACCCATGACTGCTCTCTTCCTCTTTATCTTTTTCTCATCTCTGGCTGTAAGCACTCTGCGTCTCATTCGGTGTTTCGCATTCTTTTCGGTATCGAACTCCGTTTCTACGTCTCCCTGTCTCACCCATGTCTTCGTTTTGTGTCAATGCAGGTTCACTACGCCGGCGCCGGTGGCTCTCAAGCGGCAGAGAACCCATTTACCCCGAAAGCCTATCTGATTCGTTATTGGAACAAAGAGATCCGGAACAACCTGGCGAAGCCTAATTTTCTGATATCCAAGGCGTCGCCATTGGGCGCGGTGGACTTGGCGAGTTTTTCCAAACTCATCTCGCAGAATGCCCTCTCCTCGCACCTCCCGGCGTTCTGCTCAGCAGCGAACCTGCTCTGTTTCCCCGATTTGTCCCCAAGTTTGGAGAAGCACAGCAGAGACTCGAGCTTTGCCGGGTACTTGAACCGAAACTTCACCAATTACGGCACGGATCGGCTCGGCGGGACCGACATGTTCAAGAAGTACTCCGAAAACCAGAACCTCCCGGTGGACTCGTTCCGCCGGTACAGCCGAGACTCGACGGGCCACAAGGATAATTTCGTCAATTACGCCTCGAATGGCAACGTCGTCGACCAGAGTTTCAGCACTTACGCCAACGGTGCTACTGGCGGTTCCGGCGAGTTCACCAAGTACGCGGACTCAGTCAACGTCCCCAACCTCCGATTCGGCTCTTACTCGGACGATTCCAACGGCCGGACCCACTCGTTCTCGTCCTACAGTGAGAATGCAAACGCAGGTGACCAGAGATTCGCCAACTACGGGAAAAACGGCAATGGGGCTTCAAACCTTTTCACTAACTACGGGTCGAGCGCGAACGTAATTGGATCGGGGTTCTCGGGCTATGGCCAAACGTCGAATGCTGCAAACGACACGTTCACAAATTACGGGAACGACCAGAATAATCCGCAGAACAACTTCAAGAACTATGGGGATGGAGGCAATGGTGCCGTTGATAGCTTCGCGAATTACAGGGAGGATGCCAATGTGGGTGACGACTTGTTCCAGAGCTACGCCAAGAACTCGAACTCGGCTAAGGTCAACTTCGCCAATTATGGCAAATCCTTCAACATTGGTACTGACAAGTTCAGTGGGTACGGTGAGGGCGCTGAGGGTCAGACAGTCGGGTTCAAGATCTACGGTGTGAACACTACTTTCAAGGATTACGCGAAAAAGGGTGTCACATTTGCCACATATACCAATGCGAGCTCGGGAAGCAGTGCTACAATGGCTGTCAGTGACAGTTTGGTGAAAAGGTGGGTGGAGCCTGGCAAATTCTTTCGTGAGACAATGCTGAAGAAGGGGAAGGTGATGCCAATGCCGGACATTAGAGATAAAATGCCAAAAAGGTCGTTTCTACCCCGCTCCATCTCGTCAAAATTACCGTTTTCTACCTCGAAGGTCTCGGAGCTGAAGCAGATTTTCCACGCCGCCGACAATTCTACAATGGAGACGATGATACTGGACTCGCTGAGCCAGTGCGAGAGGGCTCCGAGCGCGGGCGAGACCAAGCGGTGCGTGGGCTCGGCCGAGGACATGATCGATTTTGCAACCTCTGTCCTGGGCCGCGACGTCCTCGTTCGCACAACCGAGAACGTAAACGGGTCAAAGAAGAACATTCTGATCGGATCCGTCAAAGGGATCAACGGTGGGAAAGTGACGCAGTCAGTCTCTTGTCACCAGAGCTTGTTCCCGTACCTACTCTATTATTGCCACTCGGTCCCAAAGGTTCGGGTCTACGAGGCTGATATACTGGATCCGAGTAGTAAGGCCAAAATTAACCACGGCGTAGCCATCTGTCACTTGGACACGTCTTCTTGGAGCCCGAGCCACGGAGCTTTCTTGGCTTTGGGGTCGGGTCCGGGGCGGATCGAGGTTTGCCACTGGATTTTCGAGAACGATATGACCTGGGCAGTTGCTGATTAGGTGCTCAAGCTACTTGGATGGTTCAATTTAGTGAGTTGGAATCGGCCACTGAGAAAGCTTAGCTGCCGGTTAGATACCAACTTTGATTTGCTTAAGTCCATTAAGGCTTTTTAGCTTTGATAGGAAAACTAAGTCCTGGTTTACTTTTTAAATTTGAAAGACGCTTATATAATATTGAAGATTTGGTAAATGTTCCACCAAATAATTGGAGCAAATGAAGGAAAGAGAACATGCCTTTTTTTTAAAAAAAAAATTACCCAAAAAAAAACGTTCATCTCTCACACTTTCTGTGCCTTTGTTTTGTTAATGGGTGATTAGTGTGGAAGTAGATGCGATGGGAGAATATTGAGTACCAACTGAAAAAACCTAACAATCGATATGTAGATTGCTTGGACATGTAAACAGAACCGTGTGGCTGAGGATGAGGTGGTCCAAATTTTGGTTTTGTTTCGTGTGGTAAAGGCAATGAGCTCGACAGCTGTTTTGGGGACAATTGCTGCAATTGTTTCATGGCAATATTCTTTCATATTGCTCCTACGTACTTTGTTTTTTTTCTTTGCCTCTTTGTCAAATATCAGGCATAGATTAATCACACGAATACAATCTACCCTCCTCCGAGTCACAAGTTTTGGGGTCAATTCAATTGTGTTGAAATTTGAAACTTTAATGGTAAGGATTAGGAACATTTGTCAGTGGTTTTCTGGGTTTCAAGAGACCCCACAAAAAGGTTCATTGAAATAGCATTAGCATCTGAAAGTGAGGGTTTTCTAGAGGATAAGATTAGTGAGAGAGAGAAAAACAAAGAGAGTGGGGCAAATGTTAAAAGGGCCCTACTTAAATGATGAGGATGAAGCTTTAGGTTGGGCCATCGTATTGGGACTCCGCTGGTTGCTTCGATGTAGTTGAAATAATCATAGACACATTTCTCAAAACCTGTGGTCAGCTTGGCCAAGTGCGTTTCATGAGGAGAGCTAGGAGCCTTGGACTCCGTGGAAATTATCAAGCATCCAAAGCCCCAAGGCAAGGCAAAGCGACTGCACAAACATGGCAATATGCCCAAAAAGAAAGAAAGCGGTGGCACACCCGGCTTCACTTCAGTCACTTCTCTCCACTGCAGTCACTATTACTTGTTATGCAAATCCTGTTTTCTGACGGTTCTTTTACTGGATTTAGGTAGAGGGTCATTTCATATTTTGGTCCATTAATGGCCTACTGATATCTATTTTGTGCAGAAGATCAATTCCAATATGGGAGGGATATATTAGAATAATAAAAAAGAAAGAAAAATGCAAACAATTAAAAACCTCAACTGTTTTCGCATCCAATGGTTCGCTTGCAAACAAACTTTTGTTTATGCCTTAATTGACCTGAGGGGCCGCAGAAAAAGTACTCAGCAATCGATGCAAATATGAACTTTTTCAACAGTCAAATGTACAAAATTTACATACATTAATGATCCTAGAACAAAATCTCCATATATCTGTTGTTCTAGCTGGCTCTGGGCCTCTGGCCAAAAAATAAAGAGTCTTGATTGTTCATGACCAGAAACCTGCAGAGTACCCATTATTTGCCTCATCTAAATCCCCGATTTTCTCTACCTAGCTATATGCGCGCTTTATCACTACGGACATTTTGTGCATTTCGGTGTTCATTACTAAAATCTGCAGATTCTAAAGAGATCACGATGCAGCAGCTACTTAATGATTGTCTTGCGGTAGGTTGAAGAAAGAAATAAAGGATGCGTACTGCCCTCTGCTTAATAGCTAGACGGAGTTTAGGGTGTCAAGGCCCAGCTACCAAGACCAGCCTTTCCTGTTTCCTTTTTGCTTTTCCTTTCTTTGTTTAGTACTACAAAAACTTACCTATTCCAAGTCCATTAAAACCTTTTTTTTCCAGAAGGATCATCAGAAACTGCGGCACGATATATGTTTGTCAAATCTAGTCGTAAGAGATTGTTTTGAGTGCCTCTTGAGTTAAGTAACAATAGCAGGATGCAGTTTCTGGCTTTCTGCAATATCTTTTGTCTTACTGATGCTGCTGCGCTTGTCAAATATAGACCGTAACTTCTTGAATGTTTCTTAGGGGATTCTGGCATAAAGTGATTATGTTTAGAGGTCAGAAATGTCTCACTGATCCAAGTTTCCTTAGTACCTGCGATAAAAAGCTAAACAATGTTGTCTCTTTTTTCATGTTCCTTCAATCGTGTACAGCGGGAAACAAGGCTCTGAAGTGGGGGCTTATAGGCGAAAAATCTGCGATTCTCTCAACCAGCCATGTTATTATATGCAGGCATGGACCACTGGGGCAGTACTGAACCAAGCAAGACCATCCTTTTGCCATAATTTTGGTAGCTAGCTAGAGCCATTGAAAGAAGGTCCTATACTTGCGGAAGTTCTGCATTGCCTTTCCCAACATATTGACAGTGTATACTAGTAAGGACAACGGACCGTGGTTTTTGTTGGATCATAAAGATGGAAGTAAGAATTTGCGCAGCGCCAATAATTTTAGCCATTTGCCATTATTTCATGTTTTGTTTTCAGTCAAACAGTTTGCATATTTTACCGTTCTGGAAAGGGGATATTAAGAAAAGAAAAAAAAAGGTCAAAATACCTGCAATTAATACTCGAGTTGGGGACGACCATTGGACTTCCCTTTATGACTGGTAAGCCATGGACTTCCCTTTATGACTGGTAAGCCATGGACTTTCAAGTTCTGTGTATTTCAGCAAATCCCACTGCAGCATCAATATTTATGCAAGTGCCAGTGCGCCACAGACTCCCATTACTCTTGTCCTGGTAGGTTGGAGTAGTATATTATGAAGTCTGAGACTGACATCTGGTACGAGCCACAACCACCCCAAAGAAAACTCAAATGTTATGCCCAATGCTGTAATAAATAATATCAAAAGTGGCCCTGGATGCTTAAGAAAGCCACCGACTCTTTAGTCGCAGAAACTAATTATAGAACTATTCTCCTCCATCGATCAGAACAATATATATATGCTGCAAAACGTCAAAATGGTAGCACCGTAGTAGTTTCAACTGGTTTTTGGGAAGCCACAACCACTGAGTGACTATGCTTTGAAGCTCGTTAGTTAAGGGCGTAGCCATACGTAGACAAGACAATATGCACGTACATTTATTTTTCACAAACCAAGGTTTTGATGCTCCCCAAACACTTTCCTCATTCACATTTGGTGCTCGATCTTGGTCTTAGTCCAACCCAAAAAATGTACTTCTGAAAGTCCCAGCCAAGGTTATAAGGAAGATTAATATCCCAACACGAAGAGTCGAAGAGTACCGTAGACATTATTTTTGCCTTCTCTTTTGTTGACAAAAGCCAACCTACTCTTTGGCTTCATTGGGTGGTTTCCACCTTTCATCCACCCATCGTGGCGCCTGATCATGCTCTCTTCATTGCTTTTTTGAAACTTCAAACGCACAGCACGCGATATGGTCAAAAAATAATATACCACGTAATTATTGCTTGCCTTTTATAATTGCAAGAGCATTTTACCGTGTGGTGTCCTTATCAAGCTGCCAAAGCAGCACTGTTTGCTGGAGGCACATTTTCTTTTCTTTTAAAGGAAGAATTTTTTTTTGAACTTTGGAAGGGATGATGCTTCCCCTAGAAAAAAGAAAGGGATATATGATGCTACAGTGGCACAAGGGCTATCTGTCAACTAGGGTCTACCATGGCTTGGAGCATCATTCCACTGATTTTCAGATATTCATTGCTCATAGGAAGTCATCCTAACTACAGCTTCCATTTTGTTCAGCCAAAAGCTAATTATGTAGCACAAATTATAACCTGACGATAAAGAAACTGAATCAGTCCAGCCCAAATCAATATGATCATACAAAAAGCCCAAAACGATGAGAGGTCTGTATTACACCCAGCCCAAAGGAAAAAAGGTGATGACGTGCAATATAACAATTATAAGTCAACTTATAACGTGCAATATCCCCACGATCCTGAGATCCCCACTAAAAAAAAAAATCATCTTTACACGATGAAGCGTGAGAAGCGAGTGTTCTAAGAGACATGATATAAATGAGGGATAAAATCTCTTCATTAAGGGGAAACGTGAGGACGTAAAAAAATGGCTATCAAAGCAGAGTACTGTGAAGAAAAAAGGTGAGTAATTCTTGAAAAATTAAATAGATAAGTTATTATACTAAAGTACTGACTTTAGCATCGGATGTGTCATACCCCAGTGTTCGGGGTAATCTTTGTTATTTTAAAGGATTACGTGAAGATCAAAACGCATTTATTTCGAGTATTCTCTGTACTACGCCCAATAAACAACTCATGAGATGACGATTGGTAACATTCATACATCCCGTATTCATATTTAATGTCTTTCGAGTCACAATCTAAAGTTCCTTTTAATTGAGGAATGGGTATTGCTTATAAAGAAAGAAAGAAAAAACTGCCACACGGCTTCACAGATTATTCGCTAATTTCTTATGGGAAAATGAGGGGGACATTAAAAAGCATTGGGTATCTTACAAGAAGATTACTTATAAACCTGTCGAGGAAGGTGGTAACCGGTACTGTAGCTATCCGTGACTTAGGCGAAATACAATGTGCTATGCATATTAAATTAGCTTGGAAATTCGCCGATGAAAAGTGTCCATGGAGCAGCTTTATGACAGCAAAGTATGGTACAATTCAAGAGATTTTAATCCCAGGCTAGTCGGACCTCATCTAGACTATGGAAGTCGATTGTTGCTAAAACACCCACTCTTGTGCAATTTTTTATTCTTATCCTTTTCCATGGGGATTCTCCCGATGGAAATGTGGGTGGACAACGAGGTAATTGAGTTGTGCCCATTAAACCCTCCTCCACAGACAAATCGATCCCAAGATGCCGTATAAAATGTGGTAATGGACAGGGCTGCACAATCTCGGTGTAGGTGCTGGTTTTGGCCAAAATCGGCATCTACACCGGGTAGGCCGGTTTTGAAAAAATTGTCATCTACACTTACATTGTTAAGGGCAAAAATCGGCCCTTAACGGTGGCGATTTCCTGTTATCCTACATTTATATTTAGTCATTTTTTAGCATTTTACGCACTTAGTCCAATGTATTTTTTCTTTTGGTCCATTAATCACATATCAATAAAATCTAAACTAATGAAATCCAAATTCAAAAATCAATAAAATTAAAGATCATCTTAAAAGATAAGATGAGAATTTAAAGTTCAAAGTAATAGAGACGTCACTGTAAGTAGAAACTATATCTTTTGGAAAATCCAGTTTAGAGTCTTAGACCCTAACAACACTTAAAGGGGAGAATATGTGTTTTCTCTCTAGTTAACAAATCAATAACAATTTTAAAACATGTTCAAAACCTAGTAGGGTTTCCCTTGGTTTCACAAGGAAAATCCAAAAATTCAGCAATTTTTGAAGGTGCTTTAACTGAGAGCTCGAGCGCTTGTTAAACGTTAGTCAAACGTGATGACTCTGTCTAAATTTTTGAACTAAAATGTATTAGGAATTTGAACTAAAATGTAATTGAGTGACTGATTTTGCAAGCATGGTATAAATTTAATAGTGATTTGTCAATTTTATAAATTATAAAATTAGACAATTAGTTAAAATTTCTTAAAAACTCTTAAACTCATACAATGATTTGTCAATTTTTCGTGGTAGAATCTCGACCTCTTGACTTATATTATGCGATGTACTTACCAAAGTTTGGCATTAAACTCTTTAATTATGATTCCAATGCCTTCATATATACCCTTCTAAATACAATAAATATATAATTTTTTCTATCAAAATTCTAAATAACTAGTTCATTCACCTAGCAAGCTTCTTGGTAACTTGAATGTAAGTATTTGATTAAACAAAACCAACAACAAATCTCAAATATTTAGGTGAAACTAAACTATTGAGTAGACCTTGTCATGCTTCTAGAATACTACGTCTTGAGGTGAAATTAAAGTTTAAACTATTGAGTAGAAACTAAACTAAAAAAACTAAAAAAAAAAATCTCGATTTATCCCGATTTTTTCAAAAAATTAAACCTACACCGACACCAGTTAGGCCGGATATCGAGAACCTGGTGCCACCGAAATTTTTCGGTGGCATTGTGTAGCCCTAGTAATGGATAGATAGCACCTGGCTAGTTCATTTTTAGCTAATGGAACACTTAACTTGGCAGTTGTGTGACGTCATGCCAATCACACCCATCAAAAGAAGTTCTAAATGGCAATTTACACACATGCCCACTCATGCATAAGTATTTCAGCTGTTTGTACAGTACTCCAACTTTTTCTGAACAGAGCCTATCTGGTTCTTTCCTTCTTTAGGCCCATGTGTTTCTCTGGGCAAGCTTACTCCCCGCAATTAGCCCAATAAAAGCAATCAAGTTCGAGCTAAATCTTGGCCCATACTAAGCCCATGTTTCAGAGACCCCGCCCATAAACAGCCCCTTTCTTCGTGCGACTGCATCCCTGGATCCGAGTCTGAGAAAGGCTTCGTGTAGTGTAGAGCAGAGTAGAGCCATGGCGGCTAACTGTGCTAGGCGAACACTACAAATTGCTTCAGCTTCTGCCAAAACCCTACCGATCCGTACGCAATCGTCTTCATTACCCTTCGCTTCGAAAGCTTCCAAGTTGAGCGGCCAATTCTCTGTTGAGAAGCGCATTTTCTCCAGGTTACACTTTTACTAGTTCCGTATGCATTTGATAGTTTGGAAGAAATGGAATGTAAAAGAACACTTTACTCGTTTCGTTGCCGAGAAAATTGATGAAAGTAGAGGATCTTGTTTTCTTTCATTAACTGAATTTTTTTGAAGTAACCTGGCCAACTTTTAAGGTTGTTGTCTTGTCGCAGATAGGAAAATAAAATTGATATTTCAGTTTGATTTATTCTACATAGTTTTCTTAGTACCCGAACGGAGCACTAAGGTTTGTGTCGGACTCTGCTTGTTTGTCCCCATTTTCTTCTGGGTTTAAAGCTTTTCTCTTGTTGGTACTTTTGCACTTATTTTCGTGCACTTCCAATTGCTACATATTTTCTATTGCTGTAGAACTATTCATGGGCCCCAAATTGGTGAGCATTAGTTCAGATAACCATGGGCATCGATCATGATAATATGTTTTGCTACCTCTTCATGATATTGAATTTGTTGCACTGTATGCCTTAGCAGAATTATATTGTTGCTATTTTAGGCTTCCTGTGGAGTTGGCAGGGGTGCAGCAGTCTTTGATGCCATTACACAGTGTTACTGCTTCTGCCTTGTTCACTTCGCTGTTGTCTTTGCAGAATCACAACTGGGGGTGTCTATCAGAAGGTGACAATTAACTGTATCTTGTTGTGCTCTCAAACATCTATGCTGTACCACTATTTTTAAGCCCTTAAGGGTCATTTGCTTCGTAGAGAATGGCACGAAGTAACTGCTAATTCACTGCCATGTAAATTGTATTTTATTTGTTGACATGGGTGATAATGGTTTGGATGGAAAAAAGGAGGATTTCTCGGACAGGTCTGTTAGTCTATTGAGGACACAAGGCAGTGTTGACCTGAATGTGCTTTTGGATTTCTAACATTTTGGGGATGAAATGTATGTCCCTTTTGTTGATTACTTTTGTAAGGTGTTGAGTGGATGTTTCATGCGCTTTTAGTGGTTCGAACTGGAAGATAACTGGACTTCAGAGACAAAATAAAAAGTGGACTATTCTTGAGCACGCTTGTAATGCCCCTCTCTATTTTCACCTACTTGATGTTTATGTTTGACATATATATAGTATGCTATTTGCATTTACTCCTCTAATATCAAAATTATCTCTTTGATAAAACAATATTAGATTCATATGCTAGCTAATATTTTATTTTTCTTATTATTTAGTTAGGTATTTCCCTATATGCCACGATTTTTTATTTCTTTGAATTTTGAGTACTTTCATTTCCTTGCAAATTTATGCTTGTTTATTTCCTTGTATTCATCAAGCATTAGAAAAAGCTAGTTTTTACTAATAAAAAAATTCTTGTCATTATTTTACGTTTTGGTTAGGCACATTAGGACGGTTGTAATTAGACACATTATTTCTACTTTTTTTATCATTATTATGATGCATTTCTTGATTAATTCAAATTTTTACACTCGTTCACTCCCTTGGAGTAATTTTAGTCCTATGTAATTAAGTTGTCTTGACTTGAAACTCTTTTATTTTTTTTCTCTCTTTCCCTAGGTTCAGCCGGCCCTTAAGTTCCCATTGGTTGTTGAGTTATTTTGTTCCCTTTTTGCATGCATTTCACGTTAAGAGCATTAGACCATTTGGTTGCTTTTTGGAAGATTTGAGAAGATTTGGCCTTATCTAGAAAAGAGAGGACAAACATGTGGCAAATCCCCATAGTTACTTATCTTAGTAAAACTCTAGTCATGATTACCTAAACTAGGCTAGGTCGCTAAGGTGGCAAGTTAGAAATTAATTAGCTAGAGGCCAAATTGAGTGTATGTGGCCTTTTATTCTCTTGTAATTGCCGACATTTAGAGTGTAGGAAGAGATAGAGTGTCGTGTGAAGCATAGACTCAAAGAAGAAGAAGAGGAAAAAGAGAAGAGGAAGAAAAAGGACCAAAAGAGAAAGGAGAGAGGGTGCTTTGTCCAAAAGAAAACAATTTATGTCCACCAAATAAGAAAGGTAAGGGGTAGTTTCTTGCATTTTGTGTTGGGAAAGCATGTTCTTGTTTGTTTTTACTTGCTGATTTGATGAACATCCTGCCATATACGTTGGATGCAATAAGGACATTGTAGAGGGTACATGAGAAAATGGAGGAATTCATGAAATAGATCAAATAGGGCTCCTTAGTGTTAAGTTTTAGGTCAGTACGATTAGGCTACAATCGCATGGGTCAAATGGGATCGTCTGGACTCCAAATATGGAGGGTTATCTCAGAACAGGTTACGGAATCTCTGTTTAAAATTTCAGCTCATTTGGAGTTACGGTTAGGAAGTTATTAGCTTTCAAAGTTAGGGGTATAACTGAAAAGTTTTCTAAAACGGGTCACTTTAGGTATATTCGAATTGAGCTTTGAATTTTGCTTTTTGGGCTGACCTAGATGGGCCCTAGGATCCCTGAACCTTATTCTAGGATATCCTTGCGTTGTAGGCCCAAGTAGTGGTCCTTATTGGACTTAGAGATGCTAATTGCTAAATAAGCCTTAGATCATTTAGGTGCATAAGTTGTTGGACTTTCCTATTAAAGTTTTAAACGTTTTAAGCCTTAGATCATATCTCATGCATGTTGTGATTATTGCTAGTTTATTGACTTGTTCATATTCCTTAGAATGTAGCAAAACACAAAAGTACAAAAGCAGGTAGATTTTTCTTTCATGTACAATACACCCGATTGCTTTGCACTACTTTTGTGACAAAATATGTGGATTTAGACCCTAAGAAAATTCAGATAGGCTGCTGTAGTGTGCTGGACGAAGCCCTAAAAATTTGAAGAAGAAATGATGAGAAAAAAGAGGTGCAAATGACCAAAAAGTGCATCAGGGACAGTTTCGGAATTTACTGACAAATCAGGGGTAAAAATGTCCAAACGAAAAATCTGGGCCCATGGCAGTGTTAAGCATTATTTAAAGGTCATAGGGTCAAAATTTAGGTCCAAGACTGGCCTCATTAAGGGTCATACTTGGCCAATAAGCAATAATTAATTTAATTATTCAATAATACTACATGATCCTAAGTAGTTAATCAATTTCAATTTCAAATTGTTTAAATGGCTAGTACTTGTTAATATATTTGGCTTACACAATTAGTTTAGTATTCTTGAAAGCTGTAGAAAGCCACTTAAATGTATATTTAGTGATAAGTGACTAAAATTGGAGTAAAAATAGAAAGATTGTAAAATTATGGCATGCAAGAGTTGAGAACTTAGAGTGAAAGTATAATATTTCTCTTTTACGTGTTTAAACATCATTTACGATATTTACTTGATCTCTTTTAATGATTTGATTATTAATTATGCATATAAAAAATCATATTGCATCAACATAGCATGGGTATTGGGATTTTATTGACCGAACTGACCGAAACGAAACTCATACCCTGAGGTGGTCCTTAGATTGGGTAACGGTGCATGTACTATCACAGTGGGATAGTGCAAGCCACCACTGAGAGGTTAGTGGTTGGTATCCCTAGGCGATGGAACAATGCAAGTCTAACCGGGTCCTTGTGCCGGGGCACGAGACTGTCTCAAAGGAGAGGAGGGACGCACAACCCGGACTTGGGGGGTTAAACAGAGAGAAGAAAGAGCACCTCTACCGGACCGGAAAAAGAAAGAAAGAAAGTGAAATGACCGGGAAAATGATGCATTCATTCTGCATTGCATCGCTCATACCGTATATATTGGTTTATTATGAATATTGCTTTGTGATTGATTTTCTGAAATTTTGTTACTTCTGTTTTATATCGCTGCATGGTTTGTCCCCCCTATTCCTCCCTTACTGAGTCAGTAGGACTCACTCCTTTTATTTTTTATTTATTTGTATGTACCGTTGTGGACGTTGGACCTGTCAGATGAGGACATTTTTGAGCGAGCAAGTTCTGGGGATAGATCCTTATATCTTAGTCGTAAAGATCTGGACCTACGTGACCGATACCCTTGAGGTGTATGTGGGGTACGAGCCTCAGTGGTACCTCAAGGATCCACCCCTGGCCAACTTTCACGTGTGGAAGATTTTGGCTGGTTGATGTAGATCCGACCCTCCTACATATTGTCCCTCCTCCACCGTCCCCGCCGGCGGACGAGTAGCCCCTTAGGATGGCTTAGTTTTATGTTGATGTACATAGTTGGGTAAGCTTTTGGTAGTGTAGATAACGATGTTGTAATACGGAAACCTTTAGACAACTTCCACTTTTATACTTGCTTTCTCTTACTTTTGTTTTCCTCATGAAGGATATTTTGTAAAAAAAAAAATTGTGATCATAGTGTAATTGTTTATATTTTTTAAAAAATGTCTCTTATTCTATTTCTTGTCTTATGCCATATTTGATTTTCTTAAACCTTCATTTCTTCTTTTAATTTTTTCCAGTTAATTTCTAATGACAATTCCTTAAATATATCATTTTGTTTTTTCGTTATTCAAGTAAGAATTTCTAACTTTTAGAAGGATTTGAAATGTCGTATTTCTAATTTAAAAATCAATTTTCAAGTAAACGTTTTCCTCTAAGTTTTTTCAAAGCCAATTATCAGAACCTTATAGGATCGATTCGTGTCGTAATCCCCGCTCGTGTGCATGTCATCACTATAGGTGAGCCTAGGGGGTAAGTACTAGTACGGGGCGTGACAACGGTAGAGATATATTATGACCATTTGGATGAATTTCTGTAGGAAGGATGGAAATTAGTCATCCATAAAGATTTTTGGAGGAAGGCTGTAAAAATTAATCAGCAAATTCAGCAAAAGGCATAATGGTTTGGATGGAAAAAAGGGTCATCTAGATTAGCTCTGTTGCAGAAAAAGGCATAATTCAGCAAATTCCCCCTCCCCCTTGGCTGTTGAACATTATGTCTCCTTAAGTTCTCATTCGTGGCTGCATGAACTAAGTTGTAACTTGGTTTTCTGTAACATATAGTTCCTTTGTTCTTGGATTTCTGATTTCTATTGTAGATTTTTTAAGGTGGTTTCCATTAGAGAATATTTTAAGGGTCTGGAACCGAATCAGAAAGTTATATTTACTTGAGGCTTTCATTATATCTGTCTCTGTTCTTCATCACACAATCTGCCTTTATTTTAACTTCATGTTGACATTGTAGTTTGTTTTTCCCTGGCAGGATTTGCAACTCCTCTATGACATGGCCAGTGAGTTGCTGTTCTAAGTACCAGCCAGATAAAAACCAGCATCAGATTTTGTTTGGATCCATGTTTCTAATTGTGATTGAACTAGAATTTAGCTTTAGAAAGAGATGGTTACCTCTCTCTTCATCTTTTGAATTCATTAACGGGGTGATGTTCGCCTTCGCCACCCTTACTGCTCTTGAGTTCTGAAAAGAAATGGGTCTCACCCGATGAGTAACTCTGCGATTTTTTGCCAGAGTTTATTTTTGTCATAATTGGTGAATAATTTCTATACTTTTATTTTGGATTCACTGAATAATTTCTATACTTATATTTTGGATTCACCATCTGTGGAAAACATGAAACATAATTTTGTACCATGGGAATGACAATTCTTATTATCTTCATCAATATTACCCAATGAGGTATATACAGTGTATTCTTGATGAGCAATGTACACAAGTGTTATCATCTCTCCCACTCTTCTGTGCAGGGGTTATATTTGAAAGCCTTTTTTGCTGTAGACTGCAGTTGCAGTTGCCCATAAAAAGTCATTTTTGGTCTCGTACCACTAATTCTAAAAATGCTTGCTATTGGGAGAAATTGGTACTTACACTTCGTTTTTTCTTTGGTTGGGCACAAAAGGCAATGTAGTCCTAAAAACCAATCATTATGATTATTATCACATAGCTTGCAAAATAAATCTCATTAGGTGAATCATGGTTTGTATAAGTAATCTCTCTGTTCATCCTCACAATGTAGGCTTAGGACGTTGGCCATATATCGACCTACCTATTGGAGTCTTGATGTCTTGTAGATTTTGTTCTCAGAGCCTAATATGCCTTCTACGATAAAGGGTCTATCTTTTTTTTTTTTTTTGTTAAACAAGGGTGTAGTTTTTTACTGATTGGACCTAGAGTGGAGTTATTTACTTGTATCAATGTTTAAAAGAGAAATTTTCTTGCCCTTTTCCCCTCCACTATTGGTCTCTGGTCTAGTTATAAAAATGCGAGAAAAGTTTGAGTGTCCTTTTCCAACGTCATCAATGGTTATCATATTAGGTTTCATTTAACAGAAAATGAGAGAGAGACAACAAGCTCCCTTGGCAAAAAGGCTTTAGTCACAAGTCAAGTAAGCGAGTGAGCGACCGGTGGGTTGAAAGTGATTATGATGGGACGCACAAGTAAAAATATGACCGTTGCCTAACGTTCCGAAAATACGAAATTTCAAAAAATTGGCCTTTTCTGGGAGCGTACTTACCGTTGCCAACGTCCACTTCGTCCCCAGTGATGCTTACTCTGAACATCTGAAGAGCCCAGAAGTCGGCCCCGTTTTTCGCTGATCAATCTTTTCTAACAAATCTTTTTGGGTTTCGATCTTCACCTATTGCACTGGAACATGAAATTCATGTGATAGGAGTGCAAGATCGGTTGGTTGGTGGTTTCTTTTATTAGCTCTAAGATTTTTGCTTTTCAACTCCTGATTCAATCATTGAGGTTGATCGCTTTGGTTCATTCTTGAACTCTCAAAGGCGATGGCGACGCTGGCACCCGGAATTCTGCTGAAGCTTCTCAATGGAATCAACACTGGGATCAAACCCACTAGCGAGCACCGGAGCTCGCTTTTGCAGGTGACAGATATCGTCCCTGCAGATCTTGACGAGAAGAATCTCTGGCCGAAGCACGGGTTCTACATTAAAGTTTCTGATTCTTCGCACTCAATCTATGTCAGTCTTCCATCAGAGCATAACGATTTCGTTCTTAGCAATAAAATGCAGTTAGGGCAGTTCATTTATGTCGATAGATTGGATCCTGGGTCTCCGGTTCCGGTCATTAAAGGTGCCAAACCACTTCCTGGCCGACACCCCTTCGTTGGCACGCCGGAGCCAATAATGGGTCTTAGAGAGAAAGGTGAGCCAAGGTCCAACTCAAAGCCCTCAGCTCACAGAAGGGGCTCTTGGGGAACAGGGCCGAATGGGACAGATGGTGTTTCGTCTCCCTTAGTTTGCAAGCCGATTAATTTGGATTTCGATCAATGCACACCCGTGAAAGAGCGTGGCAGTTCTGTGAAAGACGGAAATAATAACTTTCCAATGTCTCCGATGATAAGAGGGAGGGTTGGGAAGGACGGAAGTTCTAGTGCCGCTCTTAGATGTTCGTTTGGCGGTGGGCTTTTGGCGAAGATGGTAGATACAAAGGGAGAAGGCCCTGCAATGCTTAGGAAAAGCTGTGCCGTCCCTTCGTCGTCCAAATTTCCGAGAAGCAAGAGCGTTTGCGACAGAGAGCCTAAGATCCCAACGAGCCCCTTCAACTCAGCTGTAGGTACATTGTTCCTCTTTGGGGTTTGAATTGTTAGTAAAGAAACATTACCTGAACATTATGTTTTTCAATGGAATGTTATTCCTTTAGGTTCTGGTTTAGCCACTTTTTGAACGCCCAATATTATCAAAAGATTGCGGCCTTCCCTGGTTCAGTTATTATATCTTAATTGAGAAATTTAGATAGTTCCACACAAATTTGCTGAGAATTCCTTTTCTCCTTGCAGGAAAAGAAAAGTTCGACTCCTACACCGCGTTCAAGGAGTACTGCAAGAGTGGCAACTTCCCTCAATATGGCTGGAGAGACCCGGAACTCCAGCTCAATGATGAATCCTCAATTCCAATCTGAGTCCGGTGATTCAGCTCCTGATATCAACACGAGTCTCCCTATGAATTTACCTGGAAAACTTGGTTTACTGGGCAAGGTAAAATTTCCCTAATTTCGTATTCCTTGTAGCTTTCAACTCATTTTTTCAGCCAGTTAACTCACATTTATGCTCACAGGAAGCAGTGCAGCAGAGAGAGACGGCTCAGAAGATAGCCCTTCAAGCACTGAGAGATGCATCAGCTACTGAGACATTAGTTCGGTCTCTCAAGTATACATAACCTTCTATAAGCTTGTTTCTTGTTGATTGTGCATCAGCTAACTCATTGATTCTCCAACTAGTAGATTCCATTCAGCTAATATACTGTGGTTTTCCGCAGGATGTTCTCCAACTTGAGCAAATCAGCTAGAGCTGACGCTCCAGCTGCCTGTTTTGATCAGTTTCTAGAATTCCATCATCAAATTGTGCAAGCAGTGACAGACATGGTGTCTATTCAAGCAGCTACTTCAGCAGCCTCTGAAATGGCTAAATATACGAATACTAAAAAGAAAGATTGCCTAGATGAAGAAGAGACTCCAGTTTTACACGAAATCATACCCAATTCTATGAACCAAAGCACAGCGTTATACAAATCCATTGCAGCCTTTCCTGAAAGAGGTGGTGAGCAGAGGCCGAATCTGGGAAGACTCCTTAGATCGAATAGCAACCCGAAGGCATCTTCGGAAAGAAAAGGACCGCCTACCCCACTTGGAAAATTGCCGCTTGAAGCTGGCGAGAACGATGAAAACAAGAAACCATCGTCTTGTAGCCTAGGCAATGCAATCAAATTGGGGAAGCAGATTGAAACAGAAGCCGGAATCTGGTTTATGGACTTCTTGGAGAAGGCTTTAGAAACAGGCATGAAGAAAATAAAAGGAGCAGCAGATAGGGATGGTCGGAAGGTTCCTCAATCTCTCATCCTTAAGATTATTAACTGGATGGAGGTAGAGCAGTGTGATAGTAGCAAGCGGCCGGTTCATCCCAAAGCAGCACAGATAGCCCGGAAGCTAAGGATCAAGATGAAGAATCCTTGAACTTCTGGCAGTGTTTGTGTTCCAACCACACGATTCTATGAAGAACACGTAATACGCTGTATTGCTTGAAGCATTTTTCAATATTTTTTTATTCTCTCTGATTAATACGTCACGAAACCTTAAATGGAATTTTTTTTATTATATGTACAACTGCTGTCTTGGAAATTTGAATTACAATTCCCCTCTGTACTAAATGGAATTTCCAAATAATGCTCATATACTCGATATATCTCTAAGAGAAAAAAAGAAGTTTCAAATGATAAGTTACCAGAATCAGTCGATTTAATCATGGTTTGGTTAATTGGGTTGGCGTTTCATTTACTCCTTTGTAATTAGGGGCTCCAGCCCTCCCCAAATGGAAGGGTGTAAGCCAAGGTTCGTTAGTGTGTAACTATGCACTCAAACCACAACTTCAAGAAACTTCCTCAAAACTCAAAAGGATTCATGAACTTTCATTAAAAGCTTCCTATCAAGTGTCCAACACACGGTGGAATCAAGATCTATAAAGAGTTGGTGTAAGTAAATTTTTAAGAAAATTGTTTGGCCCTGATCTACATATAGGGTCCACCTTCAGAGGTGCAAATTTCGGTGAAGAAAAGAAGCAACGCAAAATACACTTAACTGCCAAACTGCTCCAGTCTTGATTTTATAATGGGCTAAAGAAAAAGAAGAAAAAATCTACAAAACGTAAAAAATAATAGTAATACAAGACGAGTACATTTCCAGCATACCACTTGATGACGAGATTGTTGATAAAATTAACTCGAAAAAGTTGCCAAGTTGGTCCACCATTACTGTAGGCATGTAGTGTTGCCGTCATACATTTCTGATCTCTGACCAAGCAGGTTTAGGCGTGTTCCAGTGAACGAACTCAAATCACAGTATTGACTTCAAAAGCACAATTTTGTCTCCTCTGGTCCATCAGGTTGGCATCTCCGAGACAGGTCGATAGATTATTATATCAAATGCTCGAAAAGCAACTAGTCCCTGTCTTAGAAAAAAAAACTAGTCCCTGCAAGCCAGGATGAAAGAAGTTAGCCTTCCACATAAATAAAGCTCACGGATCCATCCTTTAGTACAAATAGGGAGGGAAAGTCATTCAGCGGCGCAGAGATGTATTTTAATGTAAGCAATTGCAACTCCACATTTGACGTCATGATTCAAAACACATCTTAGACGTCACGTCCAGAGTATAAGCAGAGTAGAGGAAAACTGAGAATGATTTCATGAGAGACGAAATTAACCTAACGTGGCTCTCCAAAAGGGGATTGCTAAAGCAAGAAAACAAACATGACGATCCGAGTGGAATTGACCACAGGAAGCAAATTTATCTTACTGTTCGTTAAAACATCTCTAATCTAAGCCACCCATTATAAATTGAGTAAGGATTACTCAAAAGGCATCCCTTGCAAATCATGGCTACAGACGCATTAACAGATTTTTCCTATTGCATGGTTACAATACCTTGAAGAGTAGCAAGCAAGGCTTCTAGCCCCTGAGCACTATTTGCAACAACCATATGCTTTAGACAACTTGCCATGCTGGGATTTTACATGGACAAAACATTTAGCCAAAAAAAGAGAAACAACAACTTTGCTGACTAAGGGCCAAAAGTTAAAATTCTGCAGCCAATTTTATATTAAGGAGTCCTATAGTCTCTTGAGTCAAAGAGAGAAATTTTTTTGTCCATTACCTATTCCCAGTGGCAGAGTGGACGGTAACAGTAAAGGTAATGACAATAAGGGAGGCAAGTCTATAATCTCCTAGGGGTTCAAAGGAATGAGACAGGATACATTTATATTATGTAGCTAACATTTCTCCCTGTAGTGGCACAAGTCCTACTTACCTTTTGTTCTGCGAATCTAGATAACCAATAGATTATGCAAAAAATTTCAGTAGCCTCATCTCACATGTTGACTACATCCTCAAGAGACTTCTACATAGAAAATTACAAAAGGTGATGAAAAATGGTGTGGGACAGTCAGAACTTAGTCTTTTCCTGACTTTTTAAGTGCAATTATTTGGTAATACTCGTTATTAGACTTCGACTTTGGGGTGGGGTGAAGTGGGGTTGGGATGTTTTGGGGTTTTCTTCTTTTTAGGTTCTTTCTCTTTTATTTTTTTGGTTGGGTGGGGGGTGTTGTGCAACAAACTGTTTACTTAATAGCTATGAAGGTAGGGGCGCAAAGGAAACAATAAATTTACGACACAAGTGTTTTAGAGAGTCAGCGAGTCCAAACGGAGGCTTGGAAGCAGACCTCCAGAATTATTTGCGAGAGAGAGCCAGTGCTAGAACAAATGTTCTGAACTACATGTCTTTTAGATAAAATAAAGATGGCAACCAATGCTTTAAACTCCTAGATGTCTTCAGTACTGTCGCAATTAATAATACATGAGGAACAATAGGCTCAGGATAACCTTACAATAATGAGCTGTTGCAATCAGGTGAGAAAACACGATATTAAAGGATTAGTCACCCAGCCCCCTTCATCTCAATTAGCTCTTGAAGGTGAATATTCTTTGATATGTAAGTGTTAGATGACAGTGAGGGAGGAGATTCCTAATATTGAGATATTAGCGCTTCAAAAGAAAGGACAGAAAGCAGCTATTGAAAACACATATACTG
Source organism: Myrica gale (assembly GCA_963930655.1). NCBI lineage: Eukaryota > Viridiplantae > Streptophyta > Magnoliopsida > Fagales > Myricaceae > Myrica > Myrica gale. Next base: position 3,920,968 of record OZ005606.1, on the reverse strand, counting down.
GACTCTGGTCCACATACAGCAATTTTTGGTTTCCTAAATCAATCCCGGAACAAAATTGATGAAAAGGAATCTGAAAGGACTATTCCTCCAAGGATGACATGTTTCTGGAGTCTAGGACTTTGCTCAACAACAATACCAAACTTATCTATATCAGATACTTTGTATTTAAGGAACAAAAAAAGTGAACTATGCATTATTAAAACGATTAGACCTAATTTAGCAAATAGCAAATAACATAACTAAGGGGCATAGCGCACAAGATTGAACATGAATGAGTCTTGTAGCGTACCAGTAAATATCACAGACTGAGAGGCTGACTGGGACATACCACACAAGATGCAAATATGAATGAGTCAGATATTGAGAAGCTAACTTACCAGTATTTGATCAATCCATCCCAGCCGCATGTCGCTACCTTGCTTTGTTCCAATGGATGCCACTCACACCCAATGCACACTCCCTCATGGCACTTGATAGTTCTGAAGACTCTGCAAGACTTCCAATCCCAAAACCAGCATTTACCCTCGCCATCTCCAGACATAACAAACCGTCCATCAGGTGAGAAATTGACTTGGCATGCATAGCCAGCCACAATGTGCCCTGCAAATCTCTTCTTCTTATTGAGCTGAAACCTTTCCCTCGTGCTATATATTAGAATTTGATTATCCAAACTCTGCGCAGCAAGATAATTTGTACTGGGGTGTAGCGAAATTGATGGCATAGAGTGCATATGAGGCTCGCTAATATACTTTATAACCACAGGAATTCCGAATTCCCACACGCGAAGCGACTTGTCATCACTCGAAGTCACAAACCTCCTATTATTATCAACAAACGTAATGGTATTCACTGCCCCCAAATGCTGATCATACTCTTGCGTGATTTGTCCCGTATTCATGTCCCACTGAACAATCTTCTTATCGCTCATCCCCGCTAACAAAATGTTCTGCTTATCTTCATCTGGATTTAGCCTAACCACGTACGGAATTTTCCCAGTACTGAAGGTCGATATCACTTGCCCTGTCTCGGTATCCCAGTACTTGATATTTTTATCATACCCAGCAGTCAAAAACTTGGCCCCGTCGTTGCAGAACCAAATATCCCGAACCGCCTTGGAGTGGCCCATGTAGGTTCTCATACACTTGCCAGAATTGAACACGTCCCAAATCTTCACCTTCGTGTCCATTCCCGCTGACAAAATCAAATGCCCGTGTTTAGGGAAGAACCGGATTGCGGACACGCCCTTGGTGTGGCCACTCCAAGTGTGCACCAACCTCTTGGGTATATAACAATGGTCGTTCGTGGCCTTCGCGTCCTTGGGCGGCGAGATCCAAGACCTACCCTGATAATCCCTCTCCTCCTTACCATGGAACGTGCTCTTCTCTGGAACAATCTCGCCTTTTTCGTTGCCTCTCTCTTTCTCTTCTCCCTTCTTCTTCGCGTATTCCTCAGCATACTTCTTCTGCTCCTCCGTTAAGTCAGTTTGCAGACCTTCCTTCTTGCCCACCCAAGGACTCTTCCTGTTCTTCATCAACCACGTGTCGCTCGCCGGATTATCAAGCTCTACCTCGTCGACAATTTCGGCGGGGTCTTTATCCTCTTCCATTTCCTTCTTCTTCTCGATCTTCCTCTTCTTCTGCTCGTGCTGCGGTATGCTGTATACGGAGATGCCATCATTCTGGCGCAACGCGTCTAGATCGCCAACATAGTTGTAGCCGGCAGAGGCGGAGGGGTCCGCCGCATAGCCGTACTTGTGAAAGGTGTTGTACTGCTCGTCGAAGACGAAGGATTCAATCGAGGCATCCTCGACGAAGCCGAGCTTGTGGTTGCGCATGCCCTGGGCGATACCATCCTTGGCGTAGGGGTGAGCGGGGCCGTAGATGGGGGCCCAGAGCTGGTCGTAGGTGGGGTTGAAGGCGACGGCGTGCTGGACCGGGTCGATGGGCTTGGACAGAGCTTGGTGGGCTTGCGCCACCGTGAGGGCCAGCATAGTGTCGTCGACCTTGGGCGCGGCGGACTTCCCGGGGAGGAGGCGAGGCGGGGAAGCGTCCGGTGACGACGTGGTGGAATTAGGGTTTTGGTTGTGGTATTCTGGTTCGGCTAATTCGTCGTCGTTTTGATCTGTGTAGGTCTGCAGGAGATCCATCGACGCTTTATTTTCCTCTCCTCCTGATCAAGTTTCAATCTTCTTAAAGATTAACAAGATACCTAGTTTCGCACATGCCATAAGAAAAGAGCCGGTCCTGAATTTGTAAGAAAACCCTCTCTGAACCCTAGGTGCGCCAGACGATAAGAAGATCTATTCGAGGGTGCTGATTCGACTTTAAGGGGATGTTTGAGAGGGTATATTTTAGATATTGGGGTTTTATAAAGTAGATGCTACGTGGATGAAAAATTAAAGTGAAAAGATTTTTAATAAATATTATAATAATAAAAAATTATGTGATAATTTTTTTATTATTAAAATTAAATTTTTGAATCTAAATTATTGGAGCTGAAAGAACACTATTAAAATCTTTGATTAGAGCCTTCCCGTTTCCTATCATTGACCAATGGATGCCTGACACACCATTTAATGAAAATACAATGACTGAGATGACATTCTTTCTCAATGGGACAAGCTAACGTCTATTAGTTAATAGAAAAACCTTATGTACAATGTTTTTTTTTTCTAATTAAGGTGAAATCCAGTTCATTGTTATCTAAATAAAATATACAATGCTGATACAGACGACCAGACGAGACCGAATACAAAGCACTGGGGCATAATGCCCATTACATCAACATAAAAAGCCCTACGAGCTGTACACCAAATGGCCATAAAGGCCGCATAATAACGGATCCCATAGGGCCGTGAATACAAAGCGGATCCAAAGACCCGAACGAACCTCCGCCGAAAGTGGTGGTCGCCGAAGGAGTTGGTAGTAGCACACCGCACTCTCACTTCCTCGAGAGAGCGTCCACACCAGCACCAAAGGACACCGAGGTCCACACCCAAAGCCTAACGAAATAGACAACATAGCACAAAGAAAAAACAGCAAAACAGGACACAAAAAAGCCGCTGGCCAATCGGAAGCCAGCCAGAAAACAAGGCCCCAAGACATCGTCGAGAACCCCCACATCATAGCCAAAAAAAAGGCCAACGCGTGTAAGCCACGTGCCCGCGCATGGTTGCGCGTGAGGGAACACACGTGGGCCAAGGTGACCGGAAAACACGTGAGACGAGCTCCTGGAGCTGCTGACGTCGTCCTTGCCGAGTGTAGCCACTGAAGTCCAATAGGAAAGCCGGGATATGGAGTTGAACACAAACTCATACGGAGATTAAAAAAAAAAAAAGGTTTGAAGGGGAGCCGACCAAAAGGGGGAGAGGACAAAGGGAAAAAGAAGGGGGACGGTGGGAGGAGCTCCCACCGCCGGCCACAGGAAAGAAAAAGGGGGAGGGTAGGCGAAGGGAAAGGGACTCGTCTAGAGAGAGGCCTCTCTCCGTACAAGGCATTTGGCTACAAAAATAAGGCTGCGTTTGCAACCAAAATTTTACCCAAAATTTTATCTCTCTCCTAATAAAATATTCTAATATAATTTCTCTCTCTCATCAACAAATATAAAATATTACCTCTCTCTTCACTTTTTCACTAAACCCAATACCAACACTAAACCCAATACCAAAAATTTTACAACACAAACACACTATAAATTTTTTGAAAACATCGAGATAAATTATTCAAATAATTTATTTATATTTATTTTAATAAAAAGATATAATTTAATAAAAAAGAAATAATTTTTAAATTTTATCATTATTATTTTCTTAATTAAAATTAATTATATTTTTAAATAACAATTTTAGAATAAAGATAACTAACTACTATCACAACTGTGACACATCTACCTTCACAGCAAATAAAACCAATAATGACCTTCAATTTTAATTCAGACATCAATTTTTCAAGATTTAGGCTAAGATATATCAATTTTTCAAGCTTTAAGTCAAGATATTCTCGTAGACGAAAGGTCCATGTTAGCTTGCTAATTTCTTTAGCTCTAGTCAAGATTAGCCCTCCAATATAGTGATATTTGCATTTTAAAAATTTAGTCATCTTAAAATATTGGTCTAATAAAATAATTTTTTATTAAATTATCTTTTTTTTACTACCATAAATATAACAAAATTACTAAAATTATGGCTTTTTGACCGATTTTTTCATTTTGAAAAGACGAAAAAGATTCAACGCTGGACGACGAAAGAGAAAAGAGCACAGTGGCGTTCACGGAGAAAAAATGTATAGAACGTTTGTTACCGTTAGTTGCCTTTAGCTTTGGATTGCTAATTACACCCGTGGCCTCAAAATGGGAGGAAACGGAAGGCTCCCAACAGGAGGGCAGCCACTCCCAGTACACGAGACGAGTTGATACCTTCTGAGATAGATTCCACCGTATGTGGATGACTCAGGTGCGCGTGCGATTAGGAGCTAACAACTCTCTGCTCCTATGGAAGCCTTCCATGGCGTCTCTGTCCTCTACTCTTCACCCATCCCCTATCTCCTCTTATCCCCAATCACCATCCTCCCTCGTCTCCCTCGTTTTGGCCTACCCTCGCTCGCTTTCAACCGGCGCTTGCTCTCCAGCAGTTCCTCGAGTTTCCGTTAATAATAATTGCTCTGATTTCGGTGAGTCTATTTACACATTTGTATTCGCATAACGAAGAGCAGATAGTGTTAAATCCATGTGAAACCTATTAGCTTTACTCTTCTGGATAACGATGTATGAACATTTAGGATCTTGGGTTTGTAGTCTTGACGCGCGCTCTTATTCTTTTTTCGTAGGAGATGGTAAAGGAGTTGGTGTTTCGAATGATAGCTCCAAGGTGCTTCTTAAGGGGATGAGATACTGTGAACTTGAAGTATGTTTGAGCTTATTCTTTATCTGAGTTTTTTGTTTTCTTTTTCTCTGTGTTTCGTTAAAATTGACAAGCTGCTCCATTTCGACGGTGCAGTGAACTCTATATTCATTGTTGCTCTTTATAGATGGGAAAACTTGTCAATTAAATCATGGTCTAGTTTACGTTTTGGTGTTACTTTTTATGCTTTTAGTATCATATTTACTCAAAGACCGAAAGTTATTTCAATGCTCTAAATTTACAATACTACTTTGTATAGAGCTTTCGGTTTTATTATCTTTGATGCCCAGCTTTTCAGAAGTTGTGACCAAATATACTTCATATGGGTAGTATTTCAAACTAGGACTTGAACAGCTGCATAATGTTTTTGTGTTTGTATCTTTCCTGGCAATATTTCTACTTTCAGCGTCTTGGCTGAATCTCAAGACTTCTCGTTTTAACAATGAGAGCATGCTTTGACAGAATTGGGTTCAATTACAAGGATATAGGCCTGGTCAGGCTCTAATGCTTTGGAAGCGCCTCTATGGAAATGACATCTGGGCTCATAACAGTGATGAGTTGGAAGGTCTTCTTCTACTTTTTTGCTTGCATATTAGAATATGATCATTGTTCTTTTATGTAATGTTCTTGGTTAGCTGTTCATTCATTATTCCTCTTAAGTTCACTTAACAGCTAGATATACATTTCTCTGTCAGGTTTTCTCTCCCTGTGATTGTCCTGTTGAGTCTCACGAATTCTATTCTTTGTATTGTACTTCGGTAGGTTTGAACAAAGATTTCAAGAATATGTTATGTGAAAATGCTGAGTTCAAGGCACTATCTTTAAAGGAAATTGTCACTGCATCTGATGGAACTAGGAAGGTAGAGATGATCTTGTTCCTTTTTGTAACTGCAGCTAATTTATATTCTTGAGAATATTCTTGTTGATTGTGAAAAGTGGCAGGCGACTGCAGATTTTATTCACGTTGGAAGATGGACTAGTAATAGAGACAGTTGTCATACCTTGTGAGAGGGGGAGGACTACCGTTTGTGTCTCCAGTCAAGTCGGATGTGCCATGAATTGTCAGTTTTGCTACACTGGCAGGCAAGTTTTTATTCTTCTCCCAGAGCCACGCAACCTGTATTTGTCCAATTTCTGCTGGCATAGACAATACACATGTTTGCTGAAGATCAACCTATTTTGCAGGATGGGTTTAAAGAGGCACTTAACTGCAGCTGAGATAGTAGAGCAAGCCGTATTTTCCCGGCGTCTACTCACGATTGAAGTTGGTCCCATTACCAATGTTGTATTTATGGTAGGTTAAGCTTCCAGGCAGAATTCCAGAACACTTGATTTTATTCTTTTGTCAACATGACATTCTCTAAACACTGCTCAACCTTATTTGAGGATGCAGAGGCTGTCATTATAAGAGTATGGTGCAGAGACACACTTTGTTATGAATTTAGTAATAACTTATTCAGGGAACAGAATAAATGTTGTAGTTGCAAAGCACATGGTTTCAATTGTTTACAGAAACATCTAATAGGTTTTATTAGATGCTTCTGTAATATACTCCCCCATAAAAAGAGCACATGTTTCTTTGTTTTAGTGAAAAAGGATACGTGCACTTTTTCAGGTCATTATTTAATGTAGCTGAAGGGGCTACTTCATTTGTATCTATGATACAGGTAGTGTGGCGTGCAAACACCCTTGAGTAGCTCTTTCAAGACCAATTTCATTTGCTTTAGCTTAATTCATCCTATAATTCCAGGATCCTTCATACATTCTTGACTAACCCTCTCAAGGCCTATTTTGTTTAACTGCAGTTTTTTTAATTGAGAAAATTACACTAAACTTCTCAATTTCAGACTATCATGCACCAACCTCTCAATCTTAGTGGAAAATGAAAAATGAAGTGATTTTAAAAATATACTTTTTCCTCTCTATTTATAGGTATGCTTTTTAACTTGTAGGGAATGGGTGAGCCACTGCATAATATTGACAATGTCATAAAAGCTGCAGACATTATGGTGCATGAGCAAGGTCTTCATTTCAGTCCTCGCAAAGTCACTGTCTCAACTAGTGGGCTTGTTCCCCAGTTGAGACGTTTTCTTCGTGAATCCAATTGTGCTTTGGCCGTTAGTTTGAATGCAACGACTGATGAGGTATATTGGTTTGGGGTTATTTTGATGCACGGGACCTTCAAATGAAGGAACTCTCTTACACCCTGAAACATCACAGGTCAGAAACTGGATAATGCCGATTAACCGGAAGTATAAGTTGGGCTTGCTTCTTCAAACCCTTCGGGAGGAACTTCGCTTCAAACATAACTTCAAAGTTCTACTTGAATATGTAATGCTTTCAGGAGTTAATGACAGGTTGGATAAACCTTTCCACTTTTCCACATTGTTTTGACTTGGATTTATCGTTTAAGCTATTTGAAGTTATCAGGCAATGGTGCTGCATGGTTTTTGTGGTTAGCATGACGTCTAATCTCTGTGTTACGACGGTTAAGTGGAAGAGAACACGCTATTGCTTTGTATGACCATGGTCATATTATTTGTTTGGCAGTGTTGTAGTGAGACCTCCATTCTTGTCAACACCTTTTTTCTAACAAGCTATTGATGGATTGGATATACAGGTCGATCACTTTATAAACTTGTTGCTAGTTTTCCTCAATCGCAGGTTTTTTGCTGGCTGTTACTAAGTCTCTGTCCCTTTTCCTTCTGTATGGCCTGAATTTTTCAAGAACCAGACTAGAGTTTTATTTTCTTGGTGGTGGTGGTTTTTTTTTTCATTTTCCTTTACAGTTATTTTTATTAACTTTGTGTTTTTATCTACATTGAAACTCTAGTCATTGATTTAGTCACTGCGGCTCTGCTTGCAGCTTTGAGGATGCAAAGAGGCTTATTGAGCTCGTACAGGGCATTCCATGCAAGATCAATCTCATCTCGTTCAATCCTCATACTGGATCCCAGTTTCGACCAACCAGTGAGGCAAAGATGATCGAGTTTCGAAATGTTTTGGCAGAAGCAGGGTGCACTGTTTTCTTGAGACTTAGTAGAGGTGATGATCAGATGGCCGCCTGTGGTCAGCTCGGCAATCCTGGTGCAATCCAAGCTCCCTTGCTCCGTGTGCCAGAGCAATTCCAAACAGCAGTCAATACGTGTGTGTGATTACTTCATGAGCATGTGGTGACAAGTTGTGACAAGTTACTGCTTATTTTTTTCACAGAAAAATATGACACGGGACGGTCTAGGTGTGCATTTTGGTAGCTATAATGGTGACACCGTGGATCTTATTTAGGAGCATCATATCGAGTACCATTTTGTTTCCTTTCACTTTCTAGTACGTTTTGCGCATGGAAAAATATCTAGACCAAACGAAAACTGTTATAATGGGCTGTCTAAATTTGCCTTTTCAAATCTTGTTCAAATTTGCAAGAGTTTCGTTGCCAACTCCCTCAGTTCAGATGGTGCTTCTGGCAAAGATCATGCGGTGCATGTTGGTAGCCACGAATATTCGACATTGATGCCATTTTTATCCACCGTCGCCAACATGAAATGAAAGAGGGGAGACATGAATCGACCACCACTTCTTCTACCTTTTATCGTACCATAGAAAAAAGTTCACTCGAAAGCAGAACGGTACGAAGTTATCCCAATACTTTGTATTATTCTTTTTTAAAAGTATTTAAAGATTTATTGTTAATCAAACAAATATGAAATTAAAAATTTTGAAGATTTTTAAGTAAAATAGAACAATTGATAACTGAGTTATAACTTTTGATGATTGGCCCATAAGATAAGGACTGGAAGCATTGATGGCTAGATAGGCCCGTCGAGAACCAAACAGGCGCAAACACTGTCAGACCTTTATTGAAACGTACAGAAAACTAAATGTGTTCTTCAGTCTCCTATAAATCTACGATCTTGCCTTATGATCGTGGATTAGTATCTTCTGCAATTCGGGCAGGATAATTATGAGAGAGAGATTGAGAAAAGTGAGTTTCGTGCAGAATCTACGGCTATGTTTGTTTCATATCTAAAAAAAATTCAAAATTTTCTTATTCACTTTTTCATCAATTTCAATACATTTTTATCAATCCCAATAATTTTTTCATCAATTCCAATACCTTTTTAACAATCTCAATAACCTTTTACAAATTCCAACAACTTTTAACACATTTTTTACCAATTTCAAAAAAATCTACACTACTTCCAAAAAATACAAAAAATAAAAACGATTTTGAGAACTCAACCAAACATAGCCTACGTATCTGTCTCTCTCTCCAGAATTGCACCAACAATTCGATCCGGTTATGTGGATCTTTTTTTTTTCATTCGGAGGACCGATTATGTAATAAATAAATGAGTTTGATCTACATAGCTCTCAGCCCCAACATTGACTTCAATAATAATAATAGGAGTAAAATAATAAGAAAAAGGATAAGCTACCTTTTCGTTAGACGAATCTTGTTTTAGTCTTGCATTAGATTGGCAGGATAAGGACGACAACTAATCTCTTACGACAGTATTATCTTTTACTTTTTTGCTTGTCGCTTGGGACAAGTTGTTAGCGTTGAATCACATCCCCACATATTGTGGACAAGCATGCTGCATGTGTGCTGCGTGCCGGTCTTTTGATTCCTTCGATTCCTCTGCGTTACAATTTCTTTCAAGGGGAAAACTTACGACACTCGTAAGAAAATAGATCCCATCCCTCTCCAGAACGAAGAAGACCCACAAACTGCGCTTCACTTTTCCATGTGAATGAAAGCAAAAGGCCGAGTCCGAGAAAAAAGAAAGAAGAAAGCAAAAGGGCGAGGACGTCCTCTTCAAACTTAGTTGGTCACTTTAATTCGTTTTTGCTGTGGCCCACACTTCTAATATATATATACTCGAGTTAAAGAGGACAACTTTGTCTTAAATGCTTAGAATTTGTATATCTAATATATTCGTAACGTACGGCTATATTACTTTTTAATTATTGATTTCTTTCAGTTCAATTTATTAAATATTTATTTAATATGCTATAAAATAAAAACCCTTTTACAAATATATGTATACTTTGTAAGGGTTAATAAAATTATATATTTATTTCTTTCTGAATTTTCTTGATGATTGGTGAATTTTCTCGATGGTTGGTAGGGTTATTCCTTAATGATCAAGGACGGTCGAACCCTTATTGTTACTGTATCTTCCTTATGGATCGTAGTAGATTGCATTTGTGAACTTTCACCGCAGTACACGACGACAGATCTGGTAGCGGGAGCCACCGTGGATCTCGATTGCAAACCTGTCGATGGAGCTTGGGCACTCTGTGAGGGTGATTATTGTTCGAGCGTTGGATTACTATAAAAGAGAGGGAAGTATAGGCTGTACGGTTGTCATTTATGTTGTTTGGGTGAGATGGTGCTAATTTTGTCTTCATAATATTTTTTGATGATACATCTTAATCGGTGTACCGATACTTATACAAAAAAAATCGGTGTATCGATCCTATCCCAGAGGACATTGACCCGGTTAAAGTATACATTATTAGTTTGTATAATAAAAAAATTGTTTTTCTTCCTTAATACCTTCAATCAAATTAAAACTTCATTCATTAATAATTCTGAATAAATGAACTAAAATAAACACCTCTAATTTACTTCGGTTAAGTTATGGACCAAGTAAATCTTATAACGTGTTATATCACGATTGTTATGGATATGTTTGTTTGCCTAAAATTTTCCTATAAAACAAACATACTGAAAATTTTGCGAGGCTTTACACATATATTTTAAACTTTTCATAAACTTCAATAAACTTCAACATTCAAAAGATTCTAAAAAAGTTTTAAATATTCCCCAAAATTTAGTATACAAACATACCCTATATTCACATTTTATCGTCATTGTTTGTCCTTACTCTATACAAAGTCAAATATTGTATTACTTAAATTGTGGTAAGCGTTTCTACTAATTGAAATTTGTATGTTTGTTCGGTTAAACATTAAATCTTACTTAAAAAAAATTTGTATAACTTTTTCAGTAGTAATAGTTTTACCATGTGACCAATTCTAAGTAAGAGGTTTGAAAAATAGTTTGGAAGCATATGAAAAATGATAAAAAAAATAATTAATAATATCGAATAAAATATTATTTTACATATTTGTACTTATTTTATTAACTGACCCGTAATTCTGTAAAAAATAAAAAAATTCTAATAATCATAATAACAAGAGGTTGATGAATGCGAAAGTTTAGCCATATCGTTGAAGAGAAATTTAAGAGATGAGTAAGAAAACTTAAAGACACGTATACTAGTCATATCGCTTAATATTGTATATGTCAGAGATTATGATTGGGCAGAGACCGTTGCAGCGTCAATTAAAGCACGCGTTGTCCTTGTACTCGTAGAATCTGTTTCCGTAAATTGAAAGCAAAGGCAAATTTATTTGACAAACATAGCGTGTATCGTATCATACCGATTTCTTTAATTCATTAAAGTTATCCAGATCGATGGTTAAAAAATAATTTAAAGCAATACAGGTGACGCCAAGCCAATATGTACAGGTGACGCCAATCTTTTTTTTTTTCAATCAATCATGGATATGCTTTTTCCACTTTCTCCTTCTCTCCGCGTTTGGCACTCCCACTTTACACGTTTTACCTTTACACGTCGCATATTAAGGACGATCCGTTTTGTTTCGAAATGGACCAGCACTTCGAATCGCCATCTGTGACGTCTTTTTTAAAGTAAAATTCTTCCGTTTCTACTTTTACTAATCATTGAGCTGAGCCCTGGCAGAGGATAGATTTAATCGTGCGTTACTTAAGTATTTAATGTTGTCGTCTGTATTAATAATGGACAGTATAAATTTATTGTATTTAAAAAAAAGAATCATCTAATTTAATGATCAAATTAGAGAGAATTTGATCCTAACACTGATCGCTGCACAGTACAACTATTGGTTAGTAACTAGGGGCTTGTTCGGCAATTTTAAATTCTCAAAATTTTTTGAATCTTGAGAATACACAAGCTGAACATGTTTTGTAACATCACTTAAAAATAACTATTGTACGCATGCCAATAAAGTTAATATCACCTAGAAATTCTCAAAACACAAAAAATTCTCAAAATACTTCATCACCGAACAGCCTCTAGCATTTCTTTTACCGGTTTCTTTGTGTGTTTTTTTTTGACAGGTTGGTTACTTAACTTACTTGGTAGGTAATTGGGACCTCTAACTGGATTTGTACAGCTTATACGACGGTGGAGTTGTTCGAGGCGTGCACTGAACTAATTGGGTGAAAATAAAACTACTGAATTAATAAACCTGCATCCCTGGACATCATGTGTATCACTGTATTGATGTCCTTTTGAGTTTTGGTTGTAGCGGAGTGTCTACGTCGAAGAGAAATGCTGGGCGTCCCCCCCGCGTCCCCCCCGCGTCCCGCTGGGCTGACGTGGAGCGGGACGCCCAGCACACTAACACAGCGTTTTTAATTTGAGAAATGATTGAATTTTTTATCTGATTTAGACCGGGCGCATTTCTTCTCTTTATTTCTTATTTAGAACCCGATACCCTCAGATCGAATTTGAAATCCCACCACCCCCTCTCAGACCGAAGTCGGCCAGCAAAATCCCTAGCCCTCTCAGATCGAAGTCGACCGGCAGATTCTCGTCCAGATACCCAGCAAAATCGGAAGCTCTCTCCCAACAAAAGACCATTTTGTCGATTTCACCGTAGTACTGAGGTAGAAAAACTCATTTCTCTATCTGCTCTATTCACCAGCCGATTCACTTCTCTTTTCAACAAAGAGACTGTGTCATCCTCGTCGCCAGACCAAAGGCGAGTTTTCGGTGTCCTAATAGCTCCGCCCATAGTGGTTCTGCTATGTCGAAGACTCCACCAATCTCATCCATTTCGGGCAAGTATTCTATTTTCTGATCTCTGTTTTCAATATTGCAATGATTTTTTGTTACGTTCCCCTTCTCTCCCTCACACTTGGGTTGGTAGCAAAATTGTTTTCTTTTTTGGCTGCACATCTCATTTTTGGTGGTTCTCAATGGGGGTTAGCACCGAGTTTCAGTCAATCATATTTGGACATAATTTTGGTATAGAAGGTAAAAACCTTTGGATGGGTTCAATGGACTTTTGCATGATTGTTGAGAGAAAAACCTGCGCAAATAGGTGTTGGTTCTGCTCTAATATTGTAGGGGATGAGCATATTTGGTAGATTGGGGGTTGTAGTTTAATGAGTGTTCAGTTTGATTTGTGAAATTTAGTTTGCATTCTTGGCTAAATTTTGTAGGCTTGGCCAATAAGTTCTAGGTATTGTCAAGATTATATCATTTTGATGTTTATAAGTGGGGTTTTTTTGAAGAGGCTTCTGAGTTAATCTGTTTTGGTCATTTTGCAGGGAGCTAGAGTTAGGGTTTTCATGTACCCCAGCAATATATACGGTACATTTAGACCTTTTATCTCATTTAATGTGCTTATATTTTTTGTGGGTATGTTCTTGTGTTAATTTTCAACTGGGTTCAAAAATATTTTAGGTAGGCAGCTAGGAAATTAGCCTTGTGGGCATTAAATTTCCAATGTAGATTTATTTTGCAAACTCATCACTGATTGCTTACTATCAGATGTTCTAATGGCGTTTAGGCTTTTAAGCTTTCTTATTTGGAGGATGCTCATATTTCCCTGTGGTTTATTGAGATCTTTCTACAGCCTTTTTTCCAGTGGTGTCTTAATTTGCTGTATTTCATGTGACCCTCTTTCTTGGATTTTGAGTTTGTTGTCATACTCCAAATCCTTTTCCGTATTGTTTGCTTTTGTTTATCTGAAGAATAACCCTATGGAACAGATCAATTTCATCTTTGTAGTACAGAGATCTCAATATTCTGTACTCTTACTACAGAATGCATGCATAATTGAGAATTATTTGGCTGCAGATCTCAACGTCCCCTGCCATTTGCTTTCACTGGAATGCTGAACGAGAAGAGTGATGTTTACAGCACCAAAATCGGATCATGGAGATAATTTCTAGGAGAAGCCTAGTTGATTATTGTAATCTGCCACATGGGTGCTGTATTTTAAACTTTCTTCTGAAAGATCTTGTAATTGGTATTTGGCATATTTTCTTCTGAAAGAACTATACTCTGTTCTTTCTTTCAATATGGTGAGGCAAATTCTCCCCTAAGCTTATAAGCGGCCTGTTGTTGTTGTTTCTATTGCTGTTGGAGTTGAATTTGGGCTTGGATTTGAAGAATCTGTGATGGGGTGAGGTGGTTGAGCCCTTGGATTGGGTATAGCAACCATGGGTACCATCCATTTCATTCTCAGTTTAAGGTCAGTTTGTTACATGTTGTTGTTTGAAAATAGGGAAATTTTGTGTACATGGGGTTGATTGTGCTCTCCCCCTTGTTTGATGAGAATTAAAGTGCGGTTGCGGCTTGTAACTCTTGTAAAATTTGAATTTTTGGGAAAATGGATGCTGTGGATTTCGGATTTGCATTTGACGTGTATGGTATGTTTGAAAACGAGTAGAAAGAAGTGACCACTGCTAAGGAAAAAAAGAAAGAAAGAAAGAAGTGACCACTTAAAACAAATTGTATTTTTCTCCACTGTGAGTAATGGAAATGAAACTTAGTTGGCTTAATGTTAGGTAGTTCTTAAAGTAACCAGAAATCCTATTTCCATCGAGCATAAAAGGTTGATGCTTCCAAGAGTTTCGTCCATGGTGCCTTTTTATGATTTGCGTATAATGGAAGAATTTGAACTGGTTTCGCTTCACTCCAATCGCCCACTTATGAAAAGTACCTTGCCTTGACTTTGATGCAATGGCCAAGCATGGCAGTTTGGGTCCTTCCCCAACCAATAAGATATAATATGTGCTTCAATCTATAATGGAGCCCTCTGTGGTGCGTGTGTTCAGCTTGAAAGAGGCCAAATAAGCTTCAATTAGCAAATTTACAATAACTCACATCTAGAAAGTTCACTAAACCTAAACATATTACAATACATCACAATAAACTAATTATGTCATTGCTCACAATAACTCTAAACAACAAAAACAGCAAGACAACACATCATCCTGTTTGAAGCACATACAGGTTACAGAAACCTAAACATATTACAATAACTCTTCAGCTTCTCCACCTCGGCCTCCAATGCATCATCCTGTTTGAAGCACATACAGGTTACAGAAACAACAAAACAACAAAAATTTGAAATCCATTTAAGTACTGCAGTTTAATGAGAACCTTAGAAAGCTGAACAGGGTGGCTGGTATTCTCATCCGACCCAGAAACAACATCCAGTCAAGTCAATCAAGTGCCCAATCATCATGTCCCAGACCCCAGCTCCAATTTCAAAGAGCCAATATATAAAACAGGCAGAAAGAATTATAAGAACCTCATATATTGATATTTATACCACATATATTCAAAATCAAACATTGTGAATGACATGAAAGCATATGGAACTTTCACAGCTTATACATGGAAAAGGAGAATTGCATAGAGAAGGTTGCAAAAACAATCCCCCCACCCCCAAAAATCAACCTTCTTTTCTATTGCTTTGTTTTTTCTTTAATGGAAAAAGAACGAAAGCTTTCTTATAAACCCATTATGTAGCACATTGAGTGACATAAGACCTTTTGCCTTATAAATTTTTTTCAGGAAATTCAAATTAAAACCACAATTTATCATGACACCTCCTCTTATATTATTCTTGTTATTATTCAATCATCAGTCAATAACATTGTCATTTATTTATTTGGGTAAGAAAAAACATTTTTAATTTGTTCTGCAGTTAGCAATGACACAGCACACTCATCTGAACCTTTATTTGAGAAAGCCAATCATCTTACTATCCTTCTTAGAACATAATGGAAAATGAACTTAAAATATAAATAACGAAATCTCATCTGCTGTTTAAAGTTTCTACGTCTAAAATTTCCAATGTGAATATAGACACCATGTTGCCTTTGTTACCAAATCATAACAGGAACTAGAATAGTGAAAAACATGCAACACACAAGAAAAATGATAACCTTTCACAAAACTAGAGACAGAAAAGGGGGCAAACAAATGTTAGAAATAGTCCTAAAAACATGGAAACCGAACTAATTAGATCATCATAAGCATGGAAACAAAGATTCGGAATCGGATTTGTCAAAGATTCAAATTTTATACTCAGAAAAACAAAAATCTTGGTATTCTTTACCATTACCCAACGTTCTCCAAGCAACCAAACAACGAAGAAACCAACAAGAACTATAATATAAAACCCAACCACCACCATCCCTACTACTAAGAGTATCGGATAATACAAAAACCCAACCACCACCATCCCTACTACGGAGAAACCGAGAGACAGAGTGAGAAAGACTAGAGATTTTTCCCCTAGGGATTTTACCTCTAGGGATTTGTCGGAGAGAGCACGGAGGAGCTTGTTGGGAGAGAGCTTCCGATTTTGCTGGGTATCTGGACGAGAATCTGTCGGTCGACTTCGATCTGAGAGGGCTAGGGATTTTGCTGGCCGACTTCGGTCTGAGAGGGGGTGGTGGGATTTCAAATTCGATCTGAGGGTATCGGGTTCTAAATAAGAAATAAAGAGAAGAAATGCGCCCGGTCTAAATCAGATAAAAAATTCAATCATTTCTCAAATTAAAAACGTTGTGTTAGTGTGCTGGGCGTCCCTCTCCACGTCAGCCCAGCGGGACGCGGGGGGACGCCCAGCATTTCTCTGAATAGTCCTAGTACTGCTCATATTTTATTTTTTTTAAGAACTTTCATTAATTCCCTATTGGATAGAGTGCTCGTAAGCGAATAGCCCACCTTTTGGCTGCATCACTTCGTCTACACCACTCCAAAATTCTTTGGAACACGCACTCATTCTCATTTCCATTTTCCGTTACCTTCCTCATTTTTTGCATTGCTTTGTTACTCTGCTCTCTCTCTCTCTCCCCCTGCGTTCACGGAACTTCACTGAGAGAGCAAGCAATGGGAAGTAATACGGACGTCGAGGTCTCGAGGGACCGGCGTGCGTTGAAGCACGTCCACGACAACGTTCACGGCAACATATATCTCGAACCGGTTTGGACATCTTTTCAACCGCTTCTTTTGTTTCCGTTTCTGTATTCAGCGTGATTTTGCTTTCTTGAAGCGGTTTTATTGTTTTTGTTTGTTTCCCTCTTTGAATTGTTAAAAGCTCAGAGAAATGTAGAAGTATTGACTGAATTTCGGACTCGTATGCTTCGGAGCTGTAGAATAGAGATTGAGTCTTTTGAAGTGAAACTACTATGTTACTTTGATTCGTAATATGTTTTTCTGTTGTTTTTGTTTTTTGTCTGTTCGAGAGAAATGTATAGTTCTGGAGTCACGGAGTGAATGATTACTGATATGTTTTGGACCTATAGAACTCTGATTGAATCAAGGAAGTGAGTTTTGTTTACTTCCGTCTCCGAAATTGTTTTTTTTTCTTGTATTTTCTGCCTTGTCTTAGCTCATAGCCAGAGAAATGCATACTTCATAAATTTCAAACAGATTATTTTGGAGCTTGGAAATTTAAATGCTTTTCATTTTTTGCTTCTCAAGTAATCGTATATACTTTCTGTTTTCTGCTTTGGTTTGGATTATAAAAGGAACGATAGAATTTGTCAAATAAATTTTATATGTATAGACTTTGGTGCTTTAGAATTTTTATCGCCTGAAGAATTCCGACCTTATCTGTATTTGATGTGTACGTATATCTTACTATGAGAATCTGAGCCAGTGACGTAGCAATATGAATGATCGCAATTCATGGCGGTGTATATTGGAGAAGAGGAAGCAGAAATACTACCTTTCCATGATTTCTTTTTCTTTTTTCCCCCTTTTTTGAACCAAGAATGAGGATCTTACTCTGACAATTTAAGCAAGTGCAGAAGCTATGTATTAAGATATTCTCGTTGAAAATCCTCAGTTTAATGATTAATGCCTCATATTGTAGTCTGAGAAATTGACCGACTAAGAAAATAGATTAAACTGAATCTAATTCAGAACAGAGTGTAGTTATTGAATTTGTATAAACAAAATATCTGAAAACTGGAAAAAAGGAAGAGAGAAAATGCAAGTATATAAATAGGCAATCTTGGGCGAGATATCAGTAATCTAATCAATCCATAAGGCATATATCCACGAGAAAATGTCTAGAATAGGTTTATTCTGAAATTTCAAGGTTCGGTGTGAGACTTTTAATAAGTAATTGTCTTCAGCGGCAGAGAAAATGAAACAATGAATAAAGGAAAAACAAAAGAAACTATAGGACATCATGTATGATTCTGTTCTGTTGTTAACATTTTATCAGACATGTTGCAGCTCTTTTTGAAGTTCATCGACACCGAGCAGTTTCAGAGGCAAGTCTGTTGTCCTTCAAACCCATGCGCAGTTTTGCTGAGTTGTTTCTTTTTTAGTGCGTTACTATGAAAAATCTGATGATTTTGTTAATTGCAGGCTTCGTGAGCTAAAGCAACTTGGTGAGTCAACCTTTGTTAGTATTAACTCAGCAAAACTAATTTATAAAAAAATTATCAGGTGGTCTGCCCAAATTTTTTTCATAACTTGCATAATTAACAATTGCTACCACCAAGTTCTCGGAACTAAAGGAACTCTCTTGTCCAGTTCCTTTTCAAATTCTGACATCCTCCTTGACATTTCCTCAAAGCATATGTGGATGTCATTCCTCTTTCAACCATATTTCCCTTTGACTCTAGCCTTAATGTTACCCAGTTTACCTGTTATACCAAACAAAGTGCAGCTTTGAAACCTTTTCCATATGGCTTCCATGCATTACATTGAAGCACTGGACCATGCTGTGACACTCATTAAAGGTTTCTATCATGGTTATTGTAACGATTGAGATAAAATATGTCATAACTTTCAACCGTTATGGAAAAATAGTCATGGTCATAGATTCCAATAACCATAAAACCAGGTTCACAGTTAGATTGCAGTTAATCATCAGGCTAAAGGCTGTATAAAAGGATAAAGTGAGTTTGAACCCTTAGGATCACTCCACATCATTTGCTGTACAATTGGGGAAATATCTGACTTTTTCTTCCAGGTTATGCAAACTGCTTAATCATGTAATTTCCTTTTGTGCAGTTCGGTTCGTACTTTTCATCTGCATAGTTCATTCCTAAGCTGAGTCTCATTTACCACAGTATAGTGTCAGAATGTTGTCTGAGATGCACTCATCAGAGAAAATGAAATATGTCTAGTTCAATGCATTCTTTTTATTGTCATACAGGATCCCGGTGGCTTAAACTAATTTAAACTCTACTTTTGTTTCAGGTTTAACGCACATGGTTTACCCAGGGGCAGTCCATTCTCGTTTTGAACATTCGCTAGGGGTGTATTGGTTAGCCTGGGAAGCTGTTGATAAAATTAACACTTACCAAGTAGGCATGTCTCGTATAATGTATCTTCCTGTGAGTTCAAATATTATGTTAATACACACGCCATCCTTGCAGGGCTCGGAGCTTGGTATGGAGCGTTCAGATATACAAACAGTAAAACTTGCTGGTGACTAGCTGTATCTGTCATGACATATGCCAATTTTGTTTTTGTCGCTTCATTTCACCTAGTTTTCTTTTTTGTTGTCTTTCTAGGACTACTGCATGATGTCGGCCATGGGCCATTCAGCCACTTGTTTGAGCGCGAGTTTCTTCCCCGGGTTCACAATGGCTTCAAATGGTGACTCTTACCGTCCATGCCAAAATAAATTAAAAATGATATCACATTTCAATAGATAAGATTGCATAGTCCGCATCTCTAACCTTTCTGTGACAATAGATAGAGTCACGAAGGTAGAAAAGTTTGAATCACCATTTAGAGAAATATACTGTAGAATTATAGATAGATTGCATCTTCCATAATTTTATCTACAATCTTCATGAGTGATTTGTAAGTCATGACATTAATTGTGAATAACAAACCACGTAGTAATTATGAAAGGAATCTTATTGTTCGAATCAGAAGTATTGAAGACGAATATATTTTTCCCCTCTATGCTTGATTTTGCTCTTTTTTGTCAGTTTCTTTGGGATGAATTTTGTATCCACTGAATGCCATATAGGAATCTACTGAACCTTACCTCGAAGTGATCTTTTTGGCAGAACTTCAAAGGTCACTTGTTCAGATTGTACATGTACTTTATTCTCACACTCTTTCAAGTTAAAATGGTTTTGCTGCTATATTATTCGCTAAGGGACACTTCTGGAACCAGGCATTGTCTAGGTTTTGAATAGTGGATAGGACGTAGACTTTCCATGAGCAGAAGTAGATTCACTCGGGATTGACTGTGTTATTCATTATACGCACGTGCCAGTACAAAGGAACTAACCTCATGATCTTTTACTGCAAGCCGGCATTCAACCTCCTAATTGCTTCTGTTTTCAGGCAGAAAATCAATTCACAGTTGCAAAGAAGTAAAATGTGTTAGATTAAGAATCTGATATTACCGGTATAGATTACCTGTGACTTTATTGGTGAATTATGCTTACCAAAGAGGATTCGTACTTACTGTTCTTCTTATACTATTTAAAATTAAAGATCTAGATCTTCTAAGCTGTCTTTCTAGTAGCTCATGCTTGTTAGACTGTTTCAATCTTACCGATAACTGATTAATAGAATCAAATAATATTTTCATTTCTGGAAAAAGATATTGAGTGATCTTTTATAGTTTCCTGCAGTTATTCGCGATTTCCTTTCCATTAGAGAGTTTTATTCTGTCTGAGGTGATTACATTGAAAATTTTCAGGTGTCATGAGGACATGTCTGTGAAGATGATAGACTACATTGTTGATGAGCATAATATTGACGTTCATCCAGAGTGCCTTAAGAAAGTGAAGGTTAAATGTTAACTAAAATGTTTCCTTTCTTTAATGGTCAAGTTCTACAGAAGCATACTTCTACAGCTATTTAAACCCATTATGAATTACATGTTTCAATCTCTAGAATGTTTAGCAGCATGTGGAATATAACTAGCTGGAGCACGTTGCTCCAAGTCTCCAGCCTCTATTAGCTCCTTTTCCCATTTGCTCTTGTTCGCGTTGACTTGCTTCCTCTGGGACTGTTTTGCCTATTTCTTTTTTTTTTTTCTGAACAGAAGTATCTTTCCTTGTCATGTCTTTTGGGGCCGAGATTATTTTGACACTTGAAGATTTAAGCTGGCTATTTCTATGTACATGAAGAATGGAGGATATAGATACATTTGTAAAATCCAGAAATTCGAGACCTGGAATTTTTGGATAATTGTGCTGATGAGCTTTGGCTCAAATGAAATTTGTCCTCTCTATAATAGTGGAATGGAGGGTGAGGTTGCAGGGTTAGATCCACTAGGTGCAGTTCAGGTCTATCTCACTGATTGTAATGAAAAAAAACCAACAAAACAAGAGGGAGTTGATATATCTACGTTGTCTTGGCAGGAAATGATAATTGCTAGCCCTGATCGTCGGAGGACAGCAGTGAGTTCTGTAATAGCAAGGGGTTTTTTTCATTTACATTTTCTTCATCCCATAACACCCTTCACAACATTTCTTTACGCATAACACCCATAACACCCTTCAACTTCTATAGTACCTGATGTTGTCTTTGCCCTTTCAATGATTATCCGGAACGTAGAATATGGCGGAAAAGTGTTTCTTGTATGATATTGTAGCAAATGGTCGAAATGGAATAGATGTAGACAAGTAAGTCAATTTCATTTGTTTTTCCTATTCCTAGCTACTTTTCTTTTGGATGCTTTCTGACAAGGGAGGAGATACTAAAATGCCATTCTTTTGAAGGTTTGACTACATTGTTCGGGACACTCGAGCTTGTGGTCTAGGCTGCAATTTTCAATTTGAGAGGTATTCATTGTATCATCCAGAAGGCTTAATCTTATCATTAGTTGTATACTTCCATGAACTCCTCCATTTAAGCTAACACAAAACTTCTCCGATGCTTGCAAAACGTGCAGAAATATCTTGGCTTACTTGAAATTGCGCAATACTTGTAGTCATTGTAATATTCTTTAATTGTTTCAGGTTGATGGAACACATGCGAGTAATGGGTGATGAGATATGTTACCGGGCGAAGGATTGTTAGTATATATCAGTAATTCTTACATCAGTTTATATTATGAAGTTGTAATATTCTTGAGTTTGTGTTGACATCTTTCTCAGATCTGACAATCCACAAGTTATTTGCCACTCGTGCTGATTTGCATAGAACAGTCTATACACATGCCAAAGTGAAGGTACAAATGCCAACTACTTTTTTCAAAATAGTAGTTGTAGCATAAATGTCAGAATCTGCATGATAAACCCTACAGGAGTTAAATTTGACAGCATTTTTCTTCCCAGGCAATAGATCTTATGGTTGTTGATGCTCTGACAAAAGCAAACGATTATCTTAAAATTTCGTCCTCAGTTCACCATCCAGCTGAATTTTGGAAGGTTTGAACTTTACATGTTACTAGATTCTGATTGGGGCTTCCAAGTTCTGCTTTATGGCACTATATGTCTTAAAGTGCAGTTAGATGACTCAATATTAAAAAAGATTGAAACTGCTTCCCAACAAGAGCTCAAGGAATCAAGAGACTTGATTCTACGCATTCGGAGAAGGGACCTGTATCAGGTATCTTAATATAGTACCAAAGACTGGGAAGGGGTAGTTATGTCAATTTCTTGATGTCTCAAATTCTAACTTCTCCTGGACTACACCTTCAGCAATATCAACCATAACATAAGCACAATTCTTCCTATATAATTGTGCAGTTCTGCAATGAGTTCTCTGTCCCTAAGGAAAAGATGGAGCACTTCAAAGGCATCACTCCCCAAGATATCATTTGTTCTCAGGTCCAGAAATTTATATTGCATACCTCTTTCGTCTCTCATTGTAGAAAAATAGGATATCCTATTTAAACAGAATTTTTCAACCAGAAAAGTGGTGGTGTTACACTAAAAGAAGAAGACATCGCTGTGAGCAATGTTAAGATTGATTTGACACGTGGAAGGAATAACCCTCTTGAAAGGTACTCAGAACTATTCTAATGATGATTATGATGACGGCACCATTTTTATTTGCAATTTGTTTGATAAAATTCCACACTTCTGATCCAATCTGACTAAGGATCTTTCTTCTTGATGCATGCTTCTCCTCCAGCATCAAATTTTTCAAGGTACTGGAACCAATTCCACACCTCGTATTCTTTCATGTCTTTGCTCATCATTGTTCTGATTAAGTTTGATTAAGGACTAAGTTAATTGTTTTTTTATGTTAATGAAATAACTCAACCAAAAGGCTGCAGGTTATCCTGAAGATATGTCCTTATAATTTATGTGACATTGAGAATAGCCAACAACTTTAGCACAAGATTAACAGCTGGAATCAAGACCATGAGTAGAAAGTTAGTGACTTAATCCCATTTCTGGCGGCATCATAGCACACATGCAGTATCTAGCATGCACTGTCCTTGAGGAATTAGATTATGAGGACTTGGAAAATCTTAAATGAAGAAATCAGTGAACCAACATACAAAAAACCTTTACAGCACAGGTTAACTTGACCTGTTAGCCAATGGCATAGAAATTTCTAGTACCTTTCCTAAAATTTGCACTTGCTTTGTCTAGTGATAAACTATGCCAACCCTACTTGAAGTCACTGATACTAGATTTAGTCAGTCCTGAAGCTGAATTGGTTGGACTAATTAATTTGTGAAGAAACAGCCTCTCTTTTAGAGGACGTAACATCACTTGCACATTGGAGAATTACCTGTTTTGCTTTTATCAGGATTATGAGAGCGATGAGAAGTTCCCAATCAAAGATGATCGCATCAGCCACTTGCTGCCTGCATTTTACCAAGACATGATAGTCAGGGTGTACTCCAAGAAGCCTGATCTGGTTTGTGGAAATTAAAAGATATATATATCTCTTGTAGCTTTCAGATTGGTTGGATGTATATCAGTTAATGATCATGGATCACATACAAATATTACATACAGGTGGGAGCAGTATCTGAGGCCTTTGAAAATTTTCAGCTGAAGACATATGGAAGGACAGCACAGGTTCATCCAACACCAGAGAAGAAGAAACGACGAAGATAATTGCTACAATTGTGTCTGATCCTTACCTGGCCCTTAGCAGGAACAATTAAAACATCATGTCCACAAATGCACATAGTTGAATAGGTTTATAAATTTAAATTCTCAAAGTGTGACCTCCCTATATTGAATATATGAGCAAATGATAAAATCCCTATATCTGCCCAACCTTCATCGCTCTTCCTCTCTCAATTTGCTTGGGTAACCCAACTCAGATTGTTCCTATAGCCAACTAATGGGAGATAGAACTGGTTTTGTCTTACCGAAGCTAGTCTAAGATAACAAGCAGATCATGATAGTTTAGTGCAGCTGCTTGAAACTTGTCTCTGGGGAAGCTTAAATTAAATGGAAATTATTAGACATTGGCCGCAGCATATATAGTTAAATTCAAAATCTATAAAAGCACAAGCATTAGACTAGTTGTGAGTACTGTAAGCATCTTGACTTGGATCTTTTTGATGGAATTGAGATGTTTAGTTTGAGTAGCTGGCTAATCTCTCATTTTCAAATAAAAGGCAAATAAGGTTTCCGGCCCTAAAAATAATAAGATATTAACAAAGATGAATTATTCGTACCCATTTGAATTATAATCTCTTTTGTAATACAACCTTCAAACTATAAGCATTAACCCCTACCTCTTCAAGTTGAAAGGTGTACTGCTTAGATCTAGGAATTTCCAAATTGTTGTGTGCTAAAGCTGAACAATACTTTGATATCTTTATCATGTTATTTCCTCCTCCTTTTTAAGGCGCAATCGCACACGAAATTCTTGCTGTATTGAAAAGTTCTAAATAATCCTTTTAATAAGAAAAATTGACAAATAACTCCCTTAGATCATATTTCGTTAAAAAACAAGCTCCTCAATATACTTTAGTTACAAATAAGCCACCCTTAACGTTAAAGATGAGACAGTGCAAGGAAAGAATCTGTTTTTAACAGAATATACGAGCTCTATTACCGTACGGGCTTATTTGAAACTTTTCAATACTTAGAAACTTTTGAGTGTAATTATGTTTTTTTTTTATAATACAAAGTGATGACGTTTTGGATACTTCACGTTTTTTCAGAACATGCACAGTTTTCTAATTGAAGTACATGTGGAAGTTCGAAATTTGGACCTCGCGGAACGCCGGTAACTAGTTTTAAGGAGTTCAAATACAATTTTCTCTGGTAATTACTTATGGCAATGAATAAAGGAGTTGTTTAATATTCATACAAGTGGCCCAATGACTCCGCTTACCCAATAGGCACGTTGGCTGCGCAATCCACACAAGCAAAGCAGAAATCGTACTTTGTTGGCAAATCAGTTTGGTGTATAAAATATACATACACACCTCGAAGTGTTCGTAGGAATGACGCAACCAGGGATTGGCCGGCCAAATGCTTATAGAAGCGATGTCACCTGGAGGTTTTCTAGGAAAATAAAAAGATTATGCCAAGGATACATCTGTCTTTTTCATTTTTTTACACTTACATAACAATTCCTCATATCTATAATACAGTCACGGTGTTCCCATCCAACTCATGTACGAATATCATTGGACTATATAAACAATGTTTCTATATATATATATATATAAAACCAGAGACAAGGCGAGGTGACCGTCCCTCTCTAGAAGATCCGGAGAACAAAAGAACTCGTCGATTTATTTTTTCTATTGGAAAAAAAAAGTTTAGGGGAACAACACTGGGTCCGTTTTATTATTGGGCTTCTTAAAGGGGCCTGGAAAACACATTTCAGTAGGAAAAAAAAAATCCTCTCCCCGAAAAGCCATTGTGATTTTAGTCCTTTTCTCTACCAAAAACATAGGGACGGGTCTACTGCAGTTCAGCTGAGCAAACTTAGGGGTGATCACATTTGGGCCGAAACCGATTGGGTCGACCCAAACCGACCCGAAACTGACTGGGTCGGCCAGTTTTGGGCTAGCTCGATTCGGCTGTAGGTCCAAAATGTGAGAGAACCGAATGGGTCGGTTTGGCCCACGGTTCTGGGTACCTAAAATTGTGGGCCGAACCGAACCGAGGGGTATTTTGAAACTTTCATGCTATTTTTTTATTTTTTAAAACTAAAATATGCTAATATCCCTCCCTAAAGACACGACGTCGTCTCCCTACCCCCTCCAACTTCTTCGTCTTCCCCAAGTCTCTCTCTCTCTCGGTTGTTGCTTTGACTCAATACTGCTCTCACGTCGTCTCTCTCTCACGCCCACTGCTCCTACGTCGTCTCTCCCTCCCCCCACCACTCCACACCACCGTTGTCTTCAAGAACAAGTGCCTACTATCATTCGAAAACAGAGCAATCAAATAGAACAAGCAGGCTTGAAAATCAAAACTCAGCTCACCTTGTTGATCCTGAGTGAAGGCACCGAGTGCCCAGAGAAGCAACGGAAAACACGAAATGCGGGCCGACCGAAGCCGAATGTCGTCGATCCGACCGGTCTCTTTCTCTCCCGGCGCAGTTGTCGACCCATGTTTTCCAGCAACCGAACCCCTCGATTCGGTTGCCGGTAGGGGCTAAAAACCGCGCCGAGGGGTCGGTGTGAAGGAGGGGTGTGGGTCCCCTACCCGAGCAGTGCGCAGCAAATCTGCAGCAGTTCGGTCAGCAGAGCCGCGCTCAAAAACATATACGTATTGGTGCTTGTTCCCGTGAGACTTCTGATCCGTCAGTTTTGACTTATCTTTTTCATCCATGACCTAATTAAAAGTCTAATGTCGATAGATCTGGGAGCCTTGTTTCCATCACATGCATCTAATCCGCTGACGTGCCACATGGGTATTGGGTGATATATATGAGTTAGAAAGTTAAGACAGTTGTCTGATTGATCTTTACAGCAGGTTTCGTCCCCAGTTGAAGTTCCTCATGAGTCATGATCATCCGAAAAATTTTGGACTCCCAAAACTCAAAAGCGAATTAGGACTCCCGAGACTCGTATCTTCTACCAAAATCCCAAGCCCGACGACGTGTTCGAGTCGTATTCCAGTGTGATTCAGCCTGAACGAAAGAAAATCCACCTGCTAGTTTTCTTCACGCAAACGAACCTATATATATACATACAGCTCTTTGCTTTTTTTCATTTACATACTGTTTTGCGGTGGAAAAAAAGAATAGAATTTCGTTGAGCGTATTCCCAGAAAAGCCTGAGTCAGAGAGAGACATGGAAGGGCGGAGTAAGGTGTTCTTGAGGGCGGACACGGTAGACATAAATAGACTAGACGAGCAGCTTGGAAGGCATCTAGATCGAGTTTGGGCCATGGAGAACCATGACAAAGGGAAGAAATTAGAGAGGATCACCCCCGCCAAAGAAGACTGGGAGATCGATACCCGTAAGCTTACCGCAAAAGAAGTGATCGCTCGCGGTGCCTTTGGTATCGTTCACAGAGGAATCTACGGTGGCAAAGACGTCGCTGGTAAGATTTCTAAGCCTCTTTTTTACTGTTTTGGATGGGGATTTCGTTTTTTTTTTCCTACTAGAAAACGCTGCTCTTCCGTTGCATGGATTCGTTTTTTGCGAGACTAAAAGCTTTTCAACAAGCAGTTGTTGGTTCTTTATCTATTTCGGTTTCAAATCAACCAAAAAGCTATTAGATTCAGATTTCACTGACGTTTGTGGTTCGCTTTTCTCTACAATGAATTTGTCAGTTAAGGTTCTGGACTGGGGAGACGGACAAAAAACAGAAGCTCAAACAGAATTACTCAATCGCCTTTTTAGGCAAGAGATTGCAATTTGGCATAAGCTTGATCATCCGAACGTTGCCAAGGTAATCCCACGAATTTCTAGTCTTCTGTGTTTTTCATCTTTTATCATCTTTTCTATTTTTTTTTAAGATACTGAATCTTCAATTTTTATCCATACGCTTACATCAAAATGTCAAAAAAATATTAATCAAAATCTTTATATTTAGCCTCAAGAATATCAAAATTTTGCTCTATCAGAGTATCCAACTGCCAATATTGTGTCATATGGTCTATTTTCGATCAAAATTCAATCATTGGATCCTATGACATGTCGAACCACGATGCATTTTGATAATTTAGAGCTAAGAGAGAGTACTGATTATGTTTTATCGAGAAGTTCTTCTCTTTGCTACAGATGTTTTGTTAATTTTCATACGTGAATATGTTTTGTTGACTTTCATCGTGCTTTTTTTTTTGTGATCAAACTTTCATCATGCCATATTGCGGATACTTGTTTTAAATTGATGAAATTGATAACTATATATTTTAGATTCTCTTTCTCTAGGTACACTGAACCACGCACACGCACAAACACGTGTAGTACTATGTCTTATGTTATACAACTATAAACGCCCGCCGGGATTCGCATGTCCTGGCATTGTAGCTGAATTTCATTTTCTTTTTCTTTCGTAATATTCCCCAGTTCATAGGAGCTACAATGGGTTCATCGGGCTCAAACATCCATAGTACTCCTAACGAAGCTTGCATTGTTATGGAGTATCTTCCTCTGGGTACTCTGAAGTCTTACCTAATAAAGAACCAGAAAAGGAAGCTGGCTTTCAAAATTGTCATACGACGCGCACTAGATCTTGCGAGAGGGTCAGTAGTTTCCCCCCACATCTCTTTTCGTTTTTGTTCTTTGTAATTCCCGTGCACCTACGCTGAAGGTGGTTTGGTTTTGGAATTTCAAGACGCCCAGAACCATTACTTATTGAATCAGCTGCACGTGATCAACAGCTAAGCTCGTAGGAAACTTTGTCCTCCTTGCAGGGTGAGTTACCTCCACTCCAGGAATGTTGTCCACAGAGATTTAAAGACAGAAAACATGCTTCTTGACAATAATCATACGGTAAAGATAACGGACTTTGGAGTTGCTCGTCTTCAGGCTGCAATTCCCACTGAGATGACAGGCAATACAGGGACCCTAGGCTACATGGCTCCTGAGGTATATATATAGTTCGCTTAGAATTTTCTAGAAGTTAAAGCTATTATAAATGAGTTGCTTTTAACTTTACAAGAAACTCTTGGTCCTGTATTATTCAGTACTGCTGCTGTACTTCACCTTCACTTCGTTTTTCCCGTTAAAATGGTGCAGGTCCTTGAAAATAAACCATTTAACTGGAAATGTGACGTCTACAGTTTTGGAATTTGCCTGTGGGAGATATATTGCTGTGATATGTCATTTCCTAACGTCCGATTCTCAGATTTGAGTTCCGTTGTTTACAAGGTACGTATCTTCTGCTACCTGTCTCTGACACAAAAATATTGCATGCACTTCATAAGGGCTGACAAAACCTTATTATTCCGTCTCCTCGAAACTGCAGAATATGAGGCCAGAGATACCCACCTGTTGCCCAAGCTCTCTGGCAGAAGTTATGACGCGATGCTGGGATGCAGACCCAAAGAAAAGACCAGAGATGAAAGAGGTGGTAACTATGTTAGAAGCCATCGACACTTCAAAGGGCAGGGGGATGACACCTTTGTGCGAACCAGAACCACAGGGTTGTTTCTGCTTCTGCCGGCGGTGAGGGCCTCAAATTTACACTCTTCTACATCGGGAGTAGAGATTAAGCTTGGGATAATATTGGCTCTAGAGCTGTAAATATTGACAGATTACAAAGGCAGTGGAGATTTTCCCAAAGGAGGCCTTCATTAGCCCACCTTCACTTTTGTTTGAATGTTGGATCTTATTACAAAGAGTTGTCACAGAACCAACACTCAAAAATGGTGTGAAGGTTTGGATTACAAACACAAGGCCCAGATCATTCTGTATGTACGACATTTTATATCTTAGGTTTGTACAGTCATTTAGGAGGTGGTTTTGAACAAAAGATAGTGTGCTTGTAGACGAAATAAAATACTAATTGCAGGGAAATGGGCATATTTATCAATTCAGTGGGCTGTTTTGTATGAACCCTAGTAATTGTTTAGCATAAAGTTATTCCAAAAGAACCCAGCGCCAGAATCCAGTATCTACATATGGATATCATATTTTTATACCACATGATCACAAAACTCGTTATTGCGCTTTTATTGAAAATTAGTCACATGTTTGTCTACGCTCGGATGTATGTGATGCTGCAAGGTAATACACCAGCGGAAACTAGAAGAATATCTTGTGCATATATGTTACTGCTTCCATAGCCCAGGAAAAAGAAAAAAACAAAACAAAACAGTTGCTGCTTCCAAACAATTCCTGTTCTTGCCTGTGCCTTCCCATACATTCTGACAACAGTATATATAGAACCCCGATTTGAAATCAAAACCTCAAGGCAAAAATGAAATTAAACTCTTGGCACCAAAACAAATGGTGTGTACTGCCCTACACTACGTCATAACTTGTTAGCAGCACTGTCCCTATCCTCTATACATCTGGTGAATGGTTTTTAATTGAGCTTCTAACCCACAAACTGGTTACTACTTAAGATCCGGATACGACCTCTTCTTGCAACGACATCTCTTTTCAGGCAATACGAAACTAATTTCAGGGATCTTTACACAGCTGATTTGCCTTGGTAAACTGAACAAAAGAAGGTAATGGGCAAAATACTTTCACGATATGAGCTGTATATAAATGACACATCTTTCAACGTTGAACTTCTAATTGGATCTGCATCGGATTGAGTCAGAAGCCTTCCAGTCCTACGTAGACAGGAGATTCTGAGGTGTGATTAACCTCACATGCTTTTTGAAATTCTTGCATGATTATCTTCTGGATTTTTACTCTCAAACCAGAGGCCTCCTCTGGTTTGAACCACCGCCGGTCAAACTGGGAATACAAATACAACATTTAACCAGGGAAAACATTTCACGACATTTACTAAATGGAAGAAACAATTTTACCATTCAGCTTACCATTGCTAAATCTTTCTTTTTCAGCCTTTCAGGGGCCTCTTCAATGAAGCGCTCCATGAAGAAAAGAACAAAGAGACCACAATCATAATCATTCTTTTGTTGAGGAACCTGGTGGAAAACAAGAATAGAACATGAGAAAAGAGGTAAGGTTCTAATGATGGGAGAGAGAATCTCCAGATGAAGATGTCATTAATGACAAACATATCCACAGTTTTAAATGAAAACATAGCAGAGATGGACACCCGGTGCCTAGTGAAAGTGAAAATCAGGAGAAAGAATTCCCTCAGATTTTCCTATTCCGTTAGGACTTATGATGCTCAAATTCAAGTTCATACTGCCACACCTTCGATGCAAGTTTTCTTCAGTTAGGTCTTATGATACTCATGATCTTACATCCTATTTCTCAACGAATGTTTCCACCAATGACTTGTTTAGTCCCTAAGCACCAACCAATTTAACAAAGTGCACATCTGAAGGTTAAGCATCAAGCTAAGCTCCGCTAAACAATGTTTCAACCGTCATGTATCTTCGACAATGGGCAAAACCTGCTCGACAAGCTCTAAATTATTGCCTCACATTTCAAGGATGTACACATCAGTGAAAGATTGTTCTTTTTGGTAAAGGAGGCTGTTGTTGATTAAAAACCGAAACGTGGTATATTAACGTTCCTAAACACGATATTCACCATACCAAACAAATTTGCATGGCACATGTATTCCTTTAAATGTCGGAGAAATTGAGCAGTCAAAGTAAACACGTCCCACCTTTCATGGATGCACTAACAGGCAATACATGAAAGCTTTGGATTCTTTATTAAACAAATTAACTTCAATAGCTGGGTGTTTAGCCCTTCGGCCCAAGAGCAATAATAGACCAACAAAAGAACATGCGAGAAGCAATTGAGAGGGAAAAAAAATTACCGCAATTACTTTCTCATCAATTCTATGAGGGAGCTTTCTCCATACGCTGTCAGCGATTGGAAGATCCAAAGGAGCAACTACTCGAACCAAATAGTTCCACTCTTCTTTCATAAAGCTACAGAGCATATTTACACCATTCCTTAAGTTTAGAAATATATGAACTTATTTTGGAAGAATGAGAATGATATCTGAATGGTGAAACAATAGCGTAAACGAATATAATGACCCAGTGACATTACGAACGTATCAAATAAATAGCTCATCCGTGTTCCATATCAATATTAAAAGACTAAGTTACACACTGGTTGAGAAATATTTCTACATCAGGAAACCAAGAGTGCTAAAGTCTCAAGTACAGGTATGCAGTCCTCTCCAACATCAAAGGTTCTCAAATAATAGTGTGTTCGTAGGGCTCTCATGCGACGGAAAATCAATTACAACTATATGCTGAAACACTAACTTTTGGGTGCTGTAAATAACTCAAAGTAATTATTCTTCCAAATGAACAGGTAAATTGAGAGAAAAATGGGGAAAATGTCGCGGGGGGGGGGGGAAGAAACCATCTAAAGATCCAGGACAAAATATAATAAGCAATATTATTGTTTTTCGATCAAACAAAAAACATCACTTATGAAATGTGCTATAAACTCAGCCTACACAAAATCTACAATCTAATCATTCACCTAGACACCTACATATTGTCATTTTACACAGTCTAAAACATATCCATTATAGGTTGGCCCAGTGCCTGTGTCTTACCTTTTGATGTTCTCAAAAATCGATCTGCTTGAGTGAAGTCTTAATGAATCTAAATGAAGAACAATGGGCCCTGATTCATCTTCCTTGTCTGGGATACATATAATCACCAAGCTCCAATGAAGACTGAAAAAGAAACAACATAAAGACCTCAAACAGTGTACAAATTTTAGCCAAACAAGATAACGGACACGGAGCGGAAAGCACACCATATATCATCAGATTTACTATACTCGCATGTTACTTAGAAAGTAGCTACCAAACTAACAATCAAGGCACCCAATCAGTCACTATGAACCAACTGAGACAATCAACTATGTTTGTGGATCTAATACCAACAGAGTAATAATACATTATTTTGCATTCTGTAGTGGATACTTAACATTTTAACTTCCCTTTTGTTCCACTGACCAAATATTCTTTGCTAATTGTAGTTTCTTCTAATCTTCCTTGATTCCTGAATCTCCAATCCATCTGAGTTGTTTCTTTATCAAAATCATTCCAATGCACCATTTTGAGATGATAAATGGCAAACAATGGCCTGTTACTTCATAATATGATCCAACCCAGAGCCTTCGGTGTCATTATTAGCTCACTTTCAATTTATGTTGATATTCATCTAGGTGGCTAAGCCAGTGCCTAATCCAAATATATCAGGGAAACTTCATTTTACTTAAATGAAAAAGGATCAGCAAGCAATGAAATGAAAAAGGTGCCAGAGGCCTAATTTTGATATTCCTACACAGAGACAAGTAATTTGCTTGCAAAATCATGTCATGAATCTGTTTTCAACGAGCACCAGCAGTAATAGCACCAGAATGAGATCATGGGTAAAATGTCTCGTGAGGGTAATTTTTCCTCTTTTTACTCTTTATGGAGTTTTTAAGACAATAAAATGAGAGAGACCACTTAGGCAGACAGGAAAGGAAGAGACCCCGTAATCAACACAGAATATTCGCGGTCCATTCAAGTCATGACAATAACTTTGGATTCGCATCCCGAACTGCAAAGGATGTTTGCAGGAAGTAAAGATCATCCGGTCAATATCATTTGTGAATAAAATATCATCTTTATAGTAGGTCCTTCTGATATCATGTAGACGTTCATATCTCTAAAACACACTCTGACCATTTTACCATCTTACACATACAGAATTGCAATTACAAAAGAAACAGAAACTTACTCCTCATGTATTGGAATAAGTACATATGCCTTCTGAAATATATTGATACCCTTCCACCACCTTCTGAACTTGACAAAATAAGTCTCCTTGTCACTTCCCTACGTATTACCGAGAAATATGAGTTAGAGATGGATTGAACAAAACCAAAGATATTTATACAACAAACTTTAAAGAAAAGGTGAGCTGGTGCCCCATAGGCAGCTGAACTCCCTCAGTTTCAAAACTTACGCTATCAAATTCTTCCATCCACGACCGAATCTAAAACAAAACAAAAAGTGCCATGACTAGTTTGACAACCTAGTTGTACAATGCGGCATTACCAAACACCAACCCAAAAAGTGTCTTCAGCAACAAAAGCGAACCAAGAATTTGAGTTATGTAAAGTAAACAAACCGAGAGAAAGAAATACCTTGTAAGATACAGCCTCTTTGAGCTTGTTGTAAAAGTATGTGTTGAAAAAGTGATAATCCCATATTGCTCTACTGGTTGGAGATGCTTGCTGCTGTAGATATCTAGCCAAATGAACCAGCAGGTGATTAAGATAGAGACTCTAAGGTAAAATTCTTCCTTCAAAAAGAGCTATTTATACAACAAACGACTTCCGCAAAAAGGGAGTGTGCCCCCCCCCCCCCAAACCCCCAAGGGGCAAGGGAAATAACCAGGGAGGGAGGGGAAAATAACAACAAGACTGGGCCATGATAAATACTTACATAAAAAAAAAGAATAGAGAAGATACTTCAATGTACAACTTTAGATTTAACATGGACGAGGTAACTATTGTGCTTCGACTGATTTAGTTTTTATCTGCACGTATATGTATCTGCCTCCAGCATAATAGGCCAAAAGCAGTTCTAAGAACATCATCAACTCCTACTAATGGCCCTATACCAATACACTTCACCAAGTGTTAACACTTTCTTATACAAGTTCTTCCATTATATCCCAAATCAAGGGAAAAGAAAATTTTCAATAAAAGGGAAGAATAAGAGAAGCCACGCAAAATAAGTGATAAAATATTCCATCAGTCACTGGAAAAATGGATCAAGGCGAAACTAAAGCATGTAAACTCGACATCCAATGGACCAACAAATTTCAATAAGATTATACCAAGTATCATTGAGAAAAATCGGGGCCCATTTGCATTTTCTTCGATCGTTTCTTTTTAATGATCACCCCATGCATGTTCTAAATTGGAGTGTTAAAGAATCTGATAAGAACAAATTATGACGGGAAAGGCGAATAATTGATGCAGCCAAGATAAAAATGAAGGATGCTAAAAAACTGAGACACTAACTGCAAGCAATGGGAAAGCCAGAGTGAGTAAACAGAAACCATCATAAAAAAAGAACACAAACAGTCCACTGCTCTGATTCAAACCACCCAAGACTGCAGGATGAATTACAGAATGAATGAAGATATAAAGCTTGGGATGTGCAGTGAGATAGTACATTCATCTGTATTCCAAATTACTGCAACAATCTAAATACACCAACCGGATGTAAAAATTCATGATAGTCGATGTCAAATAACCCTCAGGGGCCAGGCAGTCTATGTCAGCATAACAAATTTCGATTGATTCTGGATCATCCCTGTCAAATAAAGAAAAATGTAGAGTATTATGCACAGATATTATTCTAAATCGCCTGAAGTGTAGGAAGATATACTAATCATTTATGAGAAAGCTTTCAGTGTACCTTGATGGGTAAGTGATCTTTGCATCTTTCATGCTGAATGAGTCATTGGAATCAAATTATGTCAGACATCATCACATACGCTAAATACACCAAATAAAACTAACAAGTGGTACGGGAAGTCCATTTTACCATTCAGCAAGTCTGTCTGCTCGCTCTGTCATCTCTAGAATCTGAGATTCATCTTCATCTATAAGAACAATGGTATGCTCCTGTATGAATAATTTTACCGTCGATTTCATCAGTGAACCAGAACAAAGGCATGACAAAGATATGCAAAAGCATAAATCCTAAAGCAGCTAATATATGAGGGGTTTTTATAGGCATTAACTACATCAAGATGTTCTGTTCCTGGGGTTTCAATCTAGAAAGAGTTCTATTCCCATTCTCAGAAGAATATTTTCAGTTCCCCATAAAAGGATCAGGGAAATAAGATCAAAAATCACAACAATAATCTCAAAGCAGATGACTTTAAACACAAAGATAAGACGCAAAAACAACAAATAAACATACCTTCTTAGGCCTTGAACCATTTGGATGAAGGACTTGAAAAGCATCCTTTCTACCAGAAAAGGAGAAATCTCAAAATCCCAATATAAAATACAATGAATTCATTTTCCATGTCATTCATGATGCAAACAACATAAGGCTCATAAAAAATAATAGAGGCAAAAGAGTAATGTTTAAAATCAATGTCAGGCATAAATTAATTGAAGTTTTAATCTATGTTTCATCTTAACTTAGTACAGCTGGTTCAGTGCCATACAAATTCCATTATCTAGCCAATGAGCCTTAGCTCAACAAGCACCCCTTTGTACTGTAAGAATAAGGTAAATGGGAAGGTCTTGGATTAAGAACATACCAAATGCAAATTTCTGTCAGGTATATTTGTAATTTTCAGATTTGATGGGCACAGACACAACTCCATCTGTATACATTGATCTGCACAGCTATGGGTCATTATTCGTGAATTTTGTAAGTTTTACGTATAGTAGAGGGTTTCTTAATTAGGAATAATACTCACAGAGATCAGCCTAAGTCGTCAGACATTGGTTAATGAAATTCCGATCATATTAGTCTATGGAAAAGCATAGTTGCCTTGTTTCTTTCCTTCTCTTCCTCTCCTTCCTTTTCATTTCCTATTTCTGTTCTCCGATATTATTTACAGCCCCCGAAGAGCACCAAGTTTCACCTTTCCAGTCTTGCTCTTAAACCCAAACCAAACACCTCTTTCTGCACCTTCAGGGCCCTAAACCCTATGCAGTTTCCACACTTCAGGCACTGAATTTACCCATTACTTGAAAGCTTAATGCATTACAGCCAAAAAGGTGTTTCAGAACCAGAATTGGGAGCTCAATCCCCATTTTGCCTTCAAGACGTGCTCAGATCCCGTTAATCTACAAGCCCAATCCCCTTTATACTGCAACATAAATCCCTAAAATCATCCCAAAATTAGCCAACCAAACATGCAATTGTACACGAATCTCAAAATCTGCCATAGGCTAGTTCACGCAGTTCCAAAAAATATCCAAAGGTCATCTTCACAGGACTATAAACAGAAAAAACACATCCAGTCCAAAGGGCCAGAATAGTAGGCAAGTTGTTAAATAATTACAGGTTTCTTTCTTTCTTCCTTTTTGTTTTGTTTTGGTTTTTCTGGACAAGCAATATTTCCTTTAGACCATGCACTCATAGAAAGTTCCTCCCAACCCTACCCTTCCCATCTATGATACTGCCAGTACACAAGCATCACCGGAGTGACTTCATATCCAAAAAAACAAAGAAAGAATACGGAGGAACCAGTAAAGGGGCATAATTAAATGAAATACAGCTATTCAGCAGAATTAAGGATATACTGATCTTCCAATAGATGTGTCTGTTATACTGACTAAAGCCTTATACATGAAGATTGTCTCTCAAGCAGCCAGAATGCGACCATGGCCCTGATAACAATCATTTAAGTGCATAATTATGTTAAAACATTACTTATCAAAAAATAATT
The DNA here is from genome assembly GCA_963930655.1 of Myrica gale. NCBI lineage: Eukaryota > Viridiplantae > Streptophyta > Magnoliopsida > Fagales > Myricaceae > Myrica > Myrica gale. The sequence goes on along the minus strand of OZ005606.1, from coordinate 3,883,609 downwards.
ATGTTAAAACATTGATTTTGAAACAAGTATTAAGTAAAGTATGCCCCCGCAATCCTTTGGCATTGATACTACAAATATAATTGCAATGTACACCTCTTATTTTGGTCATCTCACGGCTTCTGTTGACAACTACAATAAACGTGCATATGTTTTGGACAATCGGCCAATATCATACCACTGTGATAAACTCACAATCTTAAGAACTAAGCATATGTCATGTGAGATGTCAATACTCCAACTTTCTCATCCTATTATGTCATGTCCCTGTCGTCTACCCACCCTACATATAATGGTATTAATACCCATATTGTGCATTGAATTTTTCTTTTCTAGTCAAATGAAAATGTGGTATTTGAATTGAGTACAATGTACACATCCTTTACTTCAAAAAGAAGCACACAAACATTAAAAAAAAGAACCCCAAGATATGCTCAATATCGGCAAAAGGTCAGTATAATAATTAACTTAAAAAGAAAGAGAGAGAAAGAAAGAGGGAGCGGAACTAAGCAAAAGGATGCTCACTTCTCAGAAAAGTAGCTGGACAAGCTTTCCCGAACCTGCCGAAGAGAACAAGCAGGAGAAGCTCTGCCTTTTTTGTTACTATTCGAGACACCATGCTTAGAAATATGGCTCGGACGATGAAATAACAATTGCCTTGATGATGATTGACCTTTCCGTCTTCCCCCTTCTGATAATTCTTCCTTATGTCTTGTCTTTTGTCTGTCACCATGACTCAAAACTGACAGCTCTTTGTCAAATGCATGTGTTGTCCCACAGTATGTCTGCTTCATACAGTAAAAGTAGATAAAAAGTAACTAGGTTGCTCATTCAGAGGGTCCACTAGTAAGTTATGTGAAAAGTGTTAGTACAGCACCATACATTTTCCTCCATTTTCTGTCGGAAATGTGAAGCAAATGATGACTGTGAAGGGTCTTGAGATGAGGTGGTATGTTCCCTAAAGCCATGAGACACACCTACGTAACACAGTTAGATTCATTGAATAAGAGCCTTAAAATTGAAAATCATTAATTACAAAACTGCAGCCTGTTTTAGCACGTTGGTCATGCTTCAAGTATCAGATATCCAGTGTAGCGTTAAAATTAGCACTTTATAAGTTCTTTTAGGGTTAAAAAGAAAAAAGAAAAACAGTGATTGTCCTCTAGTGGAATGGTTTGTGAATTGGACACAATCTATAAAATTGTCAACCGTCTCTGTGCCTCTATTTTTTATGAAAAAAATACAAGAAGAAAATCCAATAATGTACTAAAACTGTTTCAATCCCCATTTCAGTCCAGTTAATATCCGAACATCTTCGATACCTTTGAACAACTGACCATGCTATTAAGAATCAACAAAGCAAGTGACGATTGTAGCCAGAACCTTACCCGAAGTACTTGAGCTCATTGATTGTGTTGGCTTCTCACATCCATCATTTTCCTGCTAAATGATAAGCAAAAGTAAAAAAAACTAGCTACACCCTCTACGCAATTAAAGCACTGAGATGGCCTTTCCACCGTCAAGAAATTCAATCCTTTGCATATGTTCTTGCCAATAACTTCATATTACTACGCACAAGTCATATTACCAATAATGCACACAACAGAGACAGGGGCAATTAAAGCTCACAAAGAGGCTATGTGTAACCTTAGCACATATCATATCCAACTTCAACACAAACAGGAGTACATTACCTGACACCCTTAGAATGAAATCACCGCAAATTACTTGCTCTCTAAATATACGATTACACAAAAGTCATGGCAAACTCATCAGAAGTTTCCATACGAAGTTCTTATGACCAATTCCTAATATTTTCACCACTAACAAAGGCAGCATTTTGCATTAACACGGACCAAGACTGATAATCTGAAGTGCAAAAACAATCTGTTTGGCTGCAGAGTGAACATTTAAAATCATAAAAGACTATTAAATTTTGGAATCTCGGTTTTCACTGTTTAATGCATTGCTAATGAAGATCTGGGTGATCTTATCTAATGTGGTCAAAATATCAACTACGCATACTCAGGGCCAGCTCTTCAATTTCCTGAATTTGAGGGAGGATTATCGATTAAACGGGAAACCAATAATTTCATTTTGCTTTCCACTCCTTCCCTCCTCATTAGTTTTCTCGGCAAAGACGCAGACAGATGAAAAAAAAACCATGAGAGAACAAAACAATTAAAAGAAAAGAGAGAGAGAACCCTGTCAACTCTTCTAAGTTTCCTCCACTCCATCTCGTCCTCCAAAAGCTTAAGAGCGGCCTGCAACTTTTCCCCTTTGTCGGGCAATTTCGAACCCGTTGTCTCAAGGGTGCGTCGCTTGCTCCTAAGCGACTCTTTGAGCTCGTGATCGCTGAGGAGTTCGAAGCGCTCGTCTCTCTGTGAATGAGACTGATCGTTGCCCATTTCCGACTCCTTTGGCGTCTCTGTCGTCATGGTGGGCTTGACAATCAGTACGGGGGGCGGCACGTCCTCGTCTTGGCTAGACAAGAGCTTATCCCAGTCAAGGACTAGCGCACTTTTCTTAGCTCCTTCCTCCTCCATGCACGAAACGCTTTTTACAGAGAGCGTCTCTTCTCTTTGCCGAGCCCGCGAAGAGGGTTCTGAATCGATTGTCGCTTTCCTCTGAATTAGTATTTATCCCTCCCTCTTTCTGTGTCAGTCTGGGTAAGTGAATCGCAATGGGAGGTGAATCATGTGAGAGTGACACTGTAAATGTATAACGGCAAAATGACTATTCGCATACTTGTTTGATGTTTCGCTCGTTTCCAACAGGAAGTGATTAGGTTTACTATATTTTTACGATTTAGTAATTTTTTTTATTAAATGGTCAATGAGAATATATAGTTATCGATTTAGTCTTTTCGTCGAACATTCGTTAATTTTTAACGGAATAGAATGCGGTCGATCGCTACAATTTACTGTTGCCACAACAGTAAACAAAGCGGTCGACCGTTATTCCGTTTAAAAATTTAATGGAAGTTTGACGGAAAGACCAAATCGTCACAACTATATATTATTAGTGACTATTTAGTAAAAAAATGAAACCTAGTCACTAAATCGAAAAAGTGTTATGTACCTGTAAACGTAAATAAGTGTGGCTATAGTACTTCCAATATAGGTATGGCAACCTTCTCGGGATATTTTTTTTATACGTTAGATTAGTGGTTATGTTTGTTAAACAAAATTTTACATTTTTAAAATTTTAACGCAATAAAAAATTACAATATAATTTCTCTCCCAATCACATCATTACTTTTCACTGTAATAAAATATTAAAAATCACCTTTTTCTTCACTTTTTTCACCAAACCCAATACTCTAAAAGTGAAATGTAATCATTCATGTTTTTTGCTCTATTATTGTCCTGGAAATTTTATCTTTTTTCCCTTCTTTTTAAGTGTTTTTTCTCTCATTTATTTTTCCAATAGAAATTTACCATGTAAATTAGATGGTCCAATTTGAAGTTATAAGATTAATAATATCTAGATAATTAATATAGATAATATTTGATGTAATCAGTTCTACAATTAACATCTATGTTAGTGGTTAAAACTTAGGTCTTGCTGATATACTCCCTCTAAATTTTAAGTTCAAAATCTCATAAGTACTATCAATCCTTTGAAGCTATCTTGAAATATTTAATTTTTTAATTACCCGTGGAATGAAAAATCGCACAAATCTTAGAATTAATTGAGATGCTGGTAAGCTGACAGATCTTGAGATTAATCCAAATGCTCTTAAGTTGACCTAGACAATCTGTTATAACTTATAAGCAAACAAGTGATCATAATCTATGGGGGTGTTTGTTTGTGAAAATTTCGGGGAATATTCCCGAAATTTTGGGAATCTTTACTTTATTGAGATTTTATTGGGGTTTGTGAAAAGTAGAGAGTGTGTGTGTAAAAGTTAAAAATTTTGGAATGTGTTTGTTTTGTTGGAAATTTCGAACCCCAAAATTTTGGGGAAACAAACACCCCCTATATATCTTCTCGTAATTTTAATATACTTTTTCTTGCTTTATCGTCTTCTTCAATTTTTGTTCTCTTTCTTATTTTACTTTATTTCCGTATACTTACTTTCTGCTAACAATCTCCTCTTTTCTCTATCAACCGTTACTTTGACTACATTAACTTTCTAGTCATTCTTTTTTTTTTCTATTTAGGAATAGGGGGAAACAAGACACAACCGCGAAGTGCTTCGCTGGGAGAGAGTAGACAAACTTCCCAACGGTCAGTCGAACACACCTTCAAAAGGGCCTATCCTTTGAAGGGGAACTACCAACTTAAGAAGTCTGCCTCCTCTCTATCCAGTAGTGGTGTGGGATGAGAACTTTTTTCTTTTTCTATTCAGGGATAAGGGGAAACAAGACACAACCTCGAAGTGCATTCAAGTCTAGCCTCTTTATAATTTTTTTTGTTGCTGTTCTCTGAAAGAAAAAAAAAACGTACCTGCATTGTGCCCCATCAGTATGGTAATATTGAAAGAGAAAAATGACAAGTATCAGGAATTAGAGACGATCTATTTCTAATAGGGTTTATGATGTTTGGTTACACTTTTAAAAAAACTTTATAAGAAAAATTACAATGTCAAAATTTTTTGCATAAATTCTAACACATGTTCACATAAATTTTAATATTATTATTTTTATATAAAAAAAGCTTATATCAAATCATATCTCTTCTTAATTTTGTTTTCATAAACTTCTTACAAATGTTATAAAAAAGTCGAATTATTAAAAATTTATTCTACAAACTCAAAATTAGTGTTAATGTGCAATACTTATCTCATATATATATATATATATATAAGGAACGATTTATCCCCGACGAAACCCTCTAGGTATACAAGTGTACCCTTCCGACTCAACAGTGCAGCCGTGCAGGGCACAGAAAGATCAAAAGCACAGTCCAATACAAAGACGAAAACAATAACATTTTTAACGAACTCGAAAGTCGCAGCTCTCTGTCTCTGTTCCCGAATTTCTACCATGGCTGAAGCTCCTGCAACCCTAGAAGTCAATCATTCACAGCCCCATCCCGAAACTCCCAATCCTCGAACAATCCTGCCCGATCCGCCACCCGCCTTTACACCCCCACAACCGCAATCGTCGTCGACTCCGTCATCCACACCTATCCCTGTAAACCCAAATTCAAACGCCCCTCCTCTAGCCTCCGCGCCGCCGCCGCATCATGTCTCCTACACGCCTACGCAGGTATTCGGCGGTGCCGTGCTTCCTCCGGCGGCGCCTTCGTTCCGGCCGGTCCCCCAGTTCTCGTCGATGCATAATCCGATCTTTGCGAACCCGAATTACCAAAACCATAGCGGGGTACAGCCCCCCGGTGTGAGCGTGGCTCCTAATGCGGTGAGTGGCGGTGTTGGGGCTCCCCCAGTGTCGTTGCCGCAGCCGATGGTTCAGTATCACTTGCCGCCTGGTCAGCCTCCGAGACCGTACCCGCTGCCGCCTATGCCAAATGGATATCCAGTGGTTGCTCCTCAGGGGACTATACCTCCTCACGGTGGGTTATTCCATCTCCCTGTGTTTGTGTATGCATATTCTTAGCTCGCCGGTGAGAATGCTTGTATTTATTTCCGTCTTGCTTACTTCTGCTTATAATGGTAATATCCAAGCTCGCCGAGTTGTTGGGTGTTGATTTATCAGCTATTTTTCCATATTCTTTTTGCGAGAAAGTTTTTTTTTTCTTAAGCAGATAAAGTAGATTAAGATTAGTGTTATTGTATATAGGTGAAGAAATTGTTAGGGATACGTTGAGCAAAATTAGAGAATGCGAGTTGGTTAAGGGGTATCGATGACAGGGTGTTTTCTCCTACAGTGTCTTGATTATATACGGTGGGAAAGGTTGGAAGGCTTCATATTGCTTAGAGACCTCCCTCTACAACTCCTTTTTGGTATGCACATATTTTTGCTTGGTTTCATTGTTTGTCTTTCGTATAAACATTGTTTTAGCGAGAAAAAAACAAGGCCTTGGAGTTTATAAGTTAAACAATATTCCAGAATTCAGAAAGTTATACTGCCCCATTTGTCATCTTGCATGTTTCTTTTACTAGGCTCCTTTCTGGTAGTTATGAGAACACTTTCCCTTTCTTGGGTCTATGATTTGCCAGAAGCAGACCATGTTTGCCACTGAATGCTCGTTGGCTTGTGTTCTAAGGTATAGAAATTCTTTCAATTTCAGCTTGCCTCTCTTTCTGTTTTCTCATGTTGCATCACACGCTGCTAACACTTGTATTAGATAAATATGATAAAATTTACACATGGTTTTGTGCTATCAATTCTCCTCGGTGCATGAGATGCTTCAAGTCTCATGATAATTTAAATGTCCATTTTTTTTCACTGGGTGGATGGAAAGTGTAAGAAGGCTAGTATGTTGCAAGTGGATTCTCAAGGTAAGCCCACTTTACATATCCACGGTTTATGAACTGGATGCTACTTTTAATCTTTCCTTCAGGTTATCTGTTCAGCTGGTGATAGTTGCCATGCCTGTGCTGCCATCTCTTATATGCTTTTCATGTGTGGTAACAACGTTCAATTATTCTTGTCACATTCTTTTACATGTATATATGGAAACTAGTGACGAGATGGATGGTTGTCATTGTATTTGTTTGTTAACTAGCTCTGATGTATTTGCATAGATATTTGTTTCCGTTTGCAGGACTTCCTCGATATCCACCTCCATACACAGCTATGGTTCGGCCTCCATTTCCTCCACGCCCACCAGGAGCGATTGGTGTGCTTCCATCTGTGTCACGCCCCCCAATTCCAGGGGTTCCTGGAGTTCGACCTATTATACCCTCTGTTATTAGGCCAGTTGTTCCTACTGTTACTCCAGCTGAGAAACCTCAAACCACAGTTTATGTTGGTAAGATTGCATCAACAGTGGAAAACGATTTTATACTGTCTCTCCTTCAGGTAGGTTATTGATCTTTTGTGGTCTGTTGTTTTCTACACACTATGCACTCTAGCTTTTTTTCCATATTAGATGCAGTGACCTTCAAGGCCTTTATTTGAAGCATTATTTGCTGATCTGTACGTTTTCTGAAGCTTTGTGGACCTGTCAAAAGTTGGAAACATGCTCAAAATCCTACATATGGGACTCCTAAGGGGTTTGGGTTCTGTGAATTTGAATCTGCTGAAGGGGTTCTTCGCGCACTGCGCCTACTGAGTAAATGTAACATTGACGGGCAAGAATTGGTGGTATGTCTGGATTTCCACCTTTTTCTGTTGGCAGATATTATGATTGTTTTTTTAATCTCCTTTTGGGTGTTATGTGAGTCCAAAAGGGAAGGTTGTATGCTAGAAGCACCATTTGCTTGAGAACAGTCAAGACTAAATGCTTTTTTCTGTCACTAGATTTAAATTATTTGCCATTTTTTAGTAGTGGAAAGATGAGGTAGAAATTTTGTGTGTTTAGAATACTGCTTGGACATGCAGGGGGTGAAACCCTATCTCTCTCAAATGAAAACGAGACGCTTGCAAACCTGATTACGAAAGATGAAGTAGAGATAGTCCAATAATCACGAATTCTGTGGTTGACAAGAATAAGGGTTCAATATCCCTTCTTTCTTGATCTAAGTGGTTTTAGCCATTGATTGATGGATATTAGATATAGGTTTCACTGTTAAATGATTATGTGGTAGGTGGATAGTTGTCTACACAAATGTGTTTTTGTAATAGTTGCATTTGTCATTAAGTTTTCTGTTTTAAAATGTGGTAGGCTTAACATCCATTATTGGCTTTTCTTTCTTTGTAGCTGCTATCCTCTCCCTCCCCTTCCTTTTCATAAAGCAAACCTAAAATAACTCCTAGGGTTAATTAGTCAACTAGTCCCTAGGGTATAGCCGGATCCCAAACTGGTTCTTGAGGTTTATTTCATCCCAAACTAATCCCTGGGGAATTCTTCGTGTCCTAGAGTGGTCATTCCGTCAACTTGGTTCGCCCCATTAACGGAATAAATCCAACGTGGCTAACGGAGACACGACACCACCAATCACGTGTCCCAAGTAGCCATGTGTCCTCAAGTCACTCAAACTGGCAAGTTGAAAGTCGGACCGGTGTCTGTTAATTCAACATCCACATCAAACTGTCTACGCCTCCTACACATAAAATGCCAACTCAATTACGCCATGCTGGATAAGTCTTTTGTAAAGACAACGTACTCCAAGTGACTTGGGGCCACCTGATTGCTTGCAATTGGTGGTGGAATAATTAAGCCTAACTCCTAGGGATTAGTATAGGACGAAATAAACCCTAGGGACTAGTTTCAGAGCTGGCCATATCCCATAGACTAGTGGACTAATTAAGCCTAACTCCTATTACCTGACAACCAAATTATTATGATAATCACGTGCTGCTTCTCTAAATCAGCACTGCCATTCTGTCATCAAACTTACTTGGGGGCTTTTGCAGCTGTAACTGCTCATTTGGCATATGTTTCTGTCATTTGATTATATGTGTCCTGATCTAGTGATTTTTTAAAATCTATTTGGAAATAGTTCAATATAGAGGTTGAATTGAAGCTTGAGATTGTGCCTGAGCATATGGCTATGGATATGAAACTGTCATGTTGGACCTGGGTGTTCACCTGTTAAATTCCTGAATATGAGCATCTTCTTGATCTGTTATGTTTTCTGAAATATGGATGTCTCGTGTGTTATAGTTCTGCTTTTTTGTGAATGAATTTGTTGAAATTTTTTAGTGTTTGATCTTCTTCTCTTATAATATGTAATTAACAGTTGAACGTTAATCAAGCAACAAAAGAATATTTGGAACGGAACGTTGATAAAAAAACTGAAAACTGGAAGAAACTTAAAGATGCACAAGCTACAGCGCCTGAGAAAGAGGATGAAAGTGTAGTAAATGATGAGAAGAATGAACATCTGAAGACTTCTGTGGTGGACTCAAATAAAGACAACAGTGGTTCAGGGAACAAGGGAAATCATGATTTTGCTAATTTCGGCATTGTGACTGATGAGGATAGGGAAGCTGACCGAGAAGCTTTGGAGAAGCTTACAAGCATGATAGAGGAGAGACTAAAGACCAGACCTCTGCCTCCGCCCCCTACACATGCACCTGGGGATGGCTCTGGGAATCCAAACTCAGAAGCGCCTGCTAAATCGAGGGATGGGGACTCTGAAATGAGAAGTGGTGAGTCTTAGCGGAAATGCGTAGTTTTGTGATCATCTATAATGATTGACAGTCTTCTATAATTTTGATATAATAACAGTGTTCTCAGTGGCTTTTCTTCGGTATTCTCCTATTCTTTTTTTGCAGATGCAGCTGAATATAAAAATGATGATGAGACAACTAGTGAAACCAAACCAAACAGTGAGCATGATAGGCCTGAAACAAGCTCGCCTGATAGGAATAGAAGGTATGATAGGAGAAGCAGAGATAGGGACCGAGAGCGGGACCTGAAAAGGGAGAAGGAGCGGGAGATTGAAAGGTATGAAAGAGAAACTGAGCGAGAGCGGGTTAGGAAAGAGAGGGAGCAAAGAAGAAAGATTGAGGAGGCTGAACGTCAGTATGAAGAATATCTTAAAAAGTGGGAGCATAAAGAGAGAGAGAAAGAGAAACAGCGGCAGTATGAGAAAGAGAGGGAAAAAGAGAGGGAACGCAAACGGAGGAAGGAGATAAAATATGACGAGGAGGATGAGGAGGATGATTCGAGAAGAAGATGGCACCGGAGTGCCTTAGAAGACAAGAGAAAGAAGAGGCTTCGGGAAAAGGAAGATGATTTGGCTGACAGGCGTAAAGAAGAGGAAGAAATTGCTGAGGGTGAGAAGAGAGCTGAGGAGGAACAGCAACAGAAGCAACAGAGAGATGCGTTGAAGGTCTCATCCAATCAAGTAGTGAATGGAAGTGAAAAAACTGTTTCGGCTGAAGCATCCAGCGCTGAAATGAAAGATAATACTAGTGAACAGGGGTATGAAGGTGATTCTGTTTTGGAGAACCAAATAGGTAACCTAATTTGAAATTTCTTTGAGCTTTATTTCAGCTTTTATCTCCCCTTTGACCGATTCTTTCAACTGGGCCTTGTATTATAATGATAGGTGAAGGGATTATGCAAAATGGTACTGTTGAAGAATCAGCCATGTTGTCAATTGCTGCATCAGACACCCAGCATACTGGCAATGCCCCTGCAAAGAAGTTGGGGTTCGGCCTAGTTGGCTCTGGAAAACGAACTGCGGTCCCTTCTGTTTTCCATGAGGAGGAGGAGGATGCACACAAGGAGAAAAAAATGAGGCCCCTTGTCCCAATTGATTACTCGACTGAGGAACTGGAGGCTGTCCAACCTACTCTACCTGGGGCACCATCACCAAATTTGGCTGCAGCTGCAGAGTTCGCCAAACGTATATCAAATATTAATCCCAAAGAAGAAAAGCCTGATGCAGAAAGGGAAAGAAGTAGTCGTTCTAATGACAAGTCAAGCCAACGGGATAGGGACCGTGGTGATGACAATGTGAGTCGCACCAGAGAGGAGAACAGAGAGAAGGGTCTTGGCAGGGAGAGGGACAGGGATCGGGAGCAGGGGTCGGATAAACTGAAGACGCCTGATAATAATAAGCTTTTGACTTTAAAGCAATTGATAGATATGATACCAAAGACAAAGGAGGAGCTATTTGCATATGAAATTAATTGGGTCATATATGAAAAGGTATGCAACCTTACTCAAGCCACGCTCACTATACTAACAACTTAAATTGTGGAACATTTGGCATTAGAAACTATATGCTGGATCTAAGGGTTCTGAGATTTAGGGTTTTTCTTTTGGGAAGGAGGGGCCCTTATTCCCTTTTTAATATACCTGAAATCCTGAGTCTCGTGGCTTCAGAACCGGTTAAGTGGTAATTGCTAAGTATGTGATGTTGTACTTGGACCTGCTGAGGATAGCTGACCATGCCATGCATGTGCTACCTGTAGCTAATATGTATGAAAATGAGACGTGAGAAAATTCTAAAAGCACAAGAGATTGACCATTTGTTGAGCTGTCCAAACTCAGTGAGAAAGAACCATACGCTCTAGGGTGGTATTCATTTTTCTTTTAGCATACACAATGAATAGGCATCCTATGTTACTTATCCTGATAAGTGCTGCATTTAACTTGAGAAGTTTAGATAATCTGGTCTTGGTTCTTCAGAGAGAACACATAACATTTCAAATTTCGTTTTATCGGTGTAGAATATTCATTTTATTGGTTATAACCTTGTCCAATATGTTCTAAACTGTTGCTTCGATGTCATGCACTTTGACAGCATGAATTGCACGAAAGAATGAGGCCGTGGATTTCGAAAAAGATAACAGAGTTCTTAGGAGAGGAAGAAACAACACTAGTAGATTACATTGTATCCAGCACTCAAGAACATGTGAAGGCATCTCAAATGCTGGAGCTACTCCAATCCATTTTAGACGATGAAGCGGAAATGTTCGTTCTCAAAATGTGGAGGATGCTCATCTATGAAATTAAGAGGGTAGAAATGGGCCTTGCTTCAAAGTGAAAAATGTTTTAGGGTTTTGTTTTTTATTGATCCTTTTTGGCTGCATGACTGATGTGCTCCATCTCTTTGACCATACTCATGTCATCACTTTTGTAGAGTAGAGATTGTTGATTTAGTATTGGTTCAAAATTTGATTAGTTTATGAACTGCTTTTGACATCGATTACTCCCCTGCTTATGTGGAAAGCAATGTTTGGTAAATAAACATCCATCCGTTGTTATATCGAGACAGTTTCTTTATTTCTTCTGGTATAGTTGTTGAAGGTGCTAATTATACATAGTTCCTTGTATAATGTGAATAATGTTTTCTCAGGGCTGTTTTTTCATGTTAGCTCTGTGGGATGGTTAGGGTTCCAACTGAGCTGTTTATGAAACACCTCGATCTCAATCTGTATGAACCTAATCTTTTAATTGACTCGGATTTGTATTAGCACAGTTTGGTTTGTCCAAGTTCGTATCTCATTTTTGCTATTTTTTTATTTTTCTAATTCTGCAATTTGAATATCTTCAGTATTCAAAAGAAAAAGAGAATTATTTTCTTGTCGTGATAGGTGGGGTGTAATCGATATGTATGCGAGTCTTGGTATGGTACATCAAAAGGCACATATATCAGGAAGGAGACCCCTTAGGGCTTGGACCAAATATCCGTACAAAGCAAATAAATTCTTCACACCTTATTTAGGTTGTGTTTGTGTTGTAAAATGTTGGGTATGAGAATATGTGTTGGTATTGAGTTTAGTGAAAAGGTGAAGAGAGGTAATTTTTTATAGTTTTTGTAATTTTTTATATTTTTTTATGGGAGAGAGAGATTATATTGGAGTATTTTATTAGGAGAGAGATAAAATGTTGGAAATGTTGATTTTTGCAAACACAGTTAGGCCTCAATGCTTGACTGAATACATTTAGGGAAAAAAAAAACTTGACTGAATACAGGTCACTTTCACGTTAACTGGACCCGAATTTCAACAGTATGTCTCCAGTGGGACCCAGACCCAACCCATCCCTCATCCCACGTGATTCGCAATGTCCAGATAAACGGCGTCCTTTTGTCTGTAGAGAATTATTGCTTCCAACAGTAAACCCGTCTCTTACCCAAAAGCCTAGCGCCCTAGCCTATTGGGAACTCCGATGAGCTACCCCGGCGAAACCCGAGACGGAGATTCCGAATCAACCCTCCTTCTATCCTCGGCCACTACCACCACCAACACCACGCCCACACCTACAGCGGCCACCGAAGACAAATTTCACTTTGCCTACATAATCTACTTCACCCTCGGCTGCGGCTACCTCCTCCCATGGAACGCCTTCGTAACGGCCGTCGATTACTTCACCTATCTCTACCCGGACGCCAGCGTGGACCGCATCTTCGCGGTCTCGTACATGCTGGTGGGCCTCTTCTGCCTTGTCATCATCATCCTCTATGCCCACAAGTCCGATGCTTTCGTCCGGATCAATGTCGGCCTGGTCCTCTTCGTCCTGGCCCTACTCATTGTCCCCGTCATGGACCTTGTCTACATTAAAGGCCGTGTCGGGTTGTACGACGGGTTCTACGTCACTGTTGGAGCGACGGCGCTCTGTGGTCTCGCGGATGCTCTGGTCCAGGGTGGGGTAATCGGGGCCGCCGGTGAGTTGCCGGAGCGCTACATGCAGGCTGTTGTTGCTGGCACGGCAGCTTCAGGTGATCAATCTCTTTTTTGTTGCGTCTATGTTTAATTTTGATCACTGATTTTAACCTTTCTATTGTTGAAATTGCACTTGCGTTAATCTAATTTTTGAGCATTTGCCGTTTGGGCTATCGAGAACTTGATCGTATTGGTTTTTATGTTTAATGTTGGTGCTTTTAGTATCTTTTATTTGTGTTTATCTTTGGTTTGACTCATTCCTATTACTAATGTGTGATACATAGTCAATATTAATAAGATTCTAAGAACAACCTAATTTTACCAAGAAAAATATATTGTTTAAGCTTTGGCTTAATTCATCGAAACGAGAGGGAAATTCTCTTTTTTCAGGGCGTGTCATGGAATTTGTGGTCAACTAGTGAAGTTGGTATATTTGCTGAATAACAAAACCTGTACTTTCTAGACCCTAATTTTCCATATTCTCGGATATGAACACAGTATCCCACATTTCGGAACTCCCTTTGGTCTTTGTTGATGATTGTAAAAGAAAAACTATGAAATTGTGCACCTGACTGATTAACAGTTAGTTATTTTATTAGAAAAGAAACAATTTGATTTGTACTTCTAGTGTACAGAAAAATAAGTACTCTGTGGTCATTCTCAAGAAGATTTGTCCAAGTGTAGCACAATATGGGGATTTCAACACAATATCATACTGGACTCCTATAAGCCTCTTGACTCCAGTGACTGTAACAGGCCATATCTTGTAAGCACTTGATGTGGGTTTTTTGGATATGCTCTGGTCCTGTTACTCAACTAGTGCTTGCTAGTGGGAGTACAATAGTAGGAGTTACTAAGATAAACAAAGTGCACACTGTAGATCCTTCTTTTGATACAAATTCATACAGTTTTGCCTCGGAGAGGTTTAATAGATGTTCTCATCTTCAAATTGTTGATTGCAGGGGTCCTTGTTTCTCTTCTACGGATCCTAACCAAAGCTGTATACTCCCAAGATGCAGAGGGCCTGAGAAGCAGTGCAAATCTTTATTTTGCTGTTAGTATTGTGGGTATGATAGTATGCATTGTTTTTCACAATTTAGCTCACAGGCTTCCAGTTATCAAGTACTTCAACAAGTTGAAAATTCAGGCTGTGAATGAGGAGACAGAAGAGAAAGGTCCCCTGACGGGGCCTGTTTGGAGAGCCACCTTATGGGAAATCATAGGAAGAGTCAAGTGGTATGGAATTGGCATTGTTGCCATCTATATCGTAACTCTGGCAATATTTCCAGGCTATATCACGGAGGATGTGCACTCTGAGATCCTGAAGGATTGGTATTCCATCCTGTTAATCACTGCGTACAACGTGTTTGATCTGGTTGGCAAGTCGTTGACTGCTGTATATGTCCTTGAAAATGCAAAAGTTGCTATTGGTGGCTGTATTGCGAGATTTGTGTTCTTTCCTCTCTTCTATGCGTGCTTGCATGGACCTGCATTCTTCCGAACAGAGATTCCAGTGACAATTCTGACGTCTCTGTTGGGGCTTACCAACGGCTACTTGACAAGCGTGTTGATGATATTGGCTCCCAAAGTTGTCGAATTACAGCATGCAGAGACTGCCGGGATTGTGATCGTATTGTTCTTAGTTGTTGGTCTGGCCATTGGTTCAGTTGTAGCTTGGTTTTGGGTCATTTGATTTGAAGCAATTTGTACTACATTCATAACCCTGAGAGGCCAGAGATCCTGTGATCTCCAGCTCCCACAATTAGGATTGGAACGTGTTGCCTTAGTCATGTTCTGTAGACCGTTGTAAACTACATTATCACTCTTGGGATTGCTCTTTTATCTTTTGCTCCACTCGCTTTATTTGCAGCTTTTTGGAACACTAAACATTATGGACTGCTTCAATGGAAAATGATAAGGCCCATGACTGCGAGCAGGATATAAGGACTGCCAACTAATGGAACAACACTGTACTCCAAACTTTGCTCCTGACCGGGAAAAAAATAATTAGAGAACTTTTTTGAAAGAAAAAGAAAAACTGAAACCAAAAAGGCAATACAAAAGCAGCAGAAACAACGTAAGCGTTCGTCTGATCTGTTTGTCGCTTTGCTTTTGAGCATTAATCAACATTAAATCTGACAAAATTGCACTAGTAGCTGCCAACGAACATTCTCATCAATTCTAACTTTCAAGCAAGCTCTTAGGCTTTCAGTTATCTAAAGTTATGGGCGTGGACGGCCAGTCCAATGTGAGCTCTGAAGTGAGAGGGACATTTAGTTAGGTTGACCCTGAATACCACCACGTAAATGCTTCTGGGGATGTTTACAATTTTGGGATGGTGCTATACTGCAGCTTCTTTCAGGGCAGAGGGTTATTAACTAGATCTAACGAGACTAATGCCTCTAAAGGAATTAATGGTATGAAAAAGTATACGATCTACCCAATTTATATTTCCTTTTTGCCCCTGGGATAATCATATAGGATAAATATCTTTCAGTTCTCAGGCTAGATTACTCACAAGACAGCAATGGGGCGTACTCACTGGAAGTCTTTCAGCTCATACTGAAAGATAGCAATGTTGTGCACAGGGCTTAAGCAGAGAACTGACCATCCATGGAGCAAGTAGTTTCAAGACTTGAAGAGGCACTTGAGCTCTCAAACCAAGTCTTAACTCACTCACATCTCGTCCAATACCATAGTTTTTGCATTGAATAGCGTTCAAGTCTTTTTTTCAATCTTCCATAACATGTAATATCCAAGAATTTTTATTGTTATTATAGTGGAAAAGGAACAATAAAGAAAACGTTACTCCTGTACGAAGCTTCATTAGAAAAACAGAAGCTGATATAGCTATTAGCCCTTCAAAAAACTGAGCTAATACTACAATCAAATGGGAAAGAAAAGCAATTACAGGTTCACAGTCGTATGTATTCACATGTTGCAGGTGCCTGAAAAGAATGATGAAAGAAAACCCTAAAAATTTGGGTTTTTCTTTCTGGTAGGTGCATATAAAAAAAATGGGTTACCGTACGTGAACAAATCGTTCTCGTGCAAGAATCGGACTCCTTTCAGAAAAATTGTGAAGAACCCTGATGAGAGCACTGGCCTTCTTGCTTGCTCGTGATGTGCCTTCACTGAGTAGGGAATACAATGATTCCATTAGTGAAGAGCTCTTTACCAAAAGAGCAACCACATCTGCTCCAGCGTTAATGCATAGAGCCAGCAATACAGACGAGCAGTACTCCTTCCCTGCCCTTGAAATAGCAGAGGAATCAAGAACCTCCACCATCAGATGCAAAGCTCCTTGACTACGCATGATTGCAATTGTTCCATCAGGTTTCTCTGCCAGAGTTGCTAGTATTGCTAGAGAATCTGCAACAAGATCCTCTATATCAGTACGAGACTCCGAAAGTTTAACCAGCACCGGGACTGCCCCTGCTGCAAGCACCCTAGAATGGTTTTCAGGGTGCATAAGAAGCCCGAAGATCGCAACCAATGCATTCTTTTTCCCACGATCGGTTCCGTTTTTTATCAGCTCCATCAAACCAGGGATCGCCTCTGGAATTTCCCCGATTAATTGCCTGTAGGCCTCGATTGAAGCAAGGTAAAACAGAACCCCAGCAGCGTGCTGTCTCACTTGTTGGTTTACTCCCTTGCTCAGTACATCTACAACCAGTTCCAATCCCCCATTCTCAAAAATAATAGCTCTGCTTTTCAGATGCTTGGAAAGGTTCAATAGGGCCGCCATAGCATTCTCATGGGAAGAAGAACATCTTGACGACGACACCAACTTCAATAGACTAGGAATGGTACCTGCTTCCGCCAAACAAGACCGGTTAAAAATGCTTGTTTTCGACAGAACCCGGACCTCATAAGCAGCCCTGTTTCTGTTTTCCTCTTCCTCCCATGACGCAGTCTCGAGCCTGCCAGCGAGGAAGCTGGCCACCATTTTCATTGATTTCTCGGCCGCCAAACTCCCCGACGAAAGCAATACGGCCCTCCCCAGGTCCCGATTCCTGCGACCTGATTCAGCAATTGGCATCCCATTTGCGGAACAGTATTGCTGATACAGCTTACGCAGCGCCATGTTCGGAACCAGCTCCGAATTGGGTAGCTTCTGACCTGTCTTGGGACAGGTCATATTCCCCGCCCTGAACCATTTCAGAATTGAGGAGCGATCGTAAGTGTGCCCTGTCGATACCGTTACCGGATCGATCATAAATTCGAGAGAGATCGGACACCGAAAATCGTCGGGGTTGAGACAACTCAGCAGCATCACGTCGCTACTGCTTCTTCTTATGCTACACTCGGGTTGTGCACCGTCGATGACGTCGAACAACACGCACCGGCAGTAGCACATGAACCCCATAAGACTACTTAAAAATCCCACCTCTCTCTTCTCCTTGTCCATCCGCTCCAATGCAATTTCAGAGTCCAAGAACTTAACCTCCTTATTGCACGCACCCCAGTCTCTGATTCCCAGATAATCAAGAACCCTGCTCAAATCACTCCTATCCGGAATGATTCCGTTCTCGAACAGATTCAGAACTGAGATAACGCAATTGATGGCTGCTTTGTCGTCTGGCTCAACCTCGAACCTTGCTTTTCGGGATTGCCTCATTAGTAACTCAACGTTCTCCTTAATGTCAACAGAGAACTTAGTTGTATGCAACGGGAGGACATCCAGTGCCGTCGAGATTTCTCGGGTCAGGACCCGAAATTGGTTCGTCACGCGCTCCGATTTCATCAGTATCCATAGCCGAGCGCCTTCGCGGGTACAGTCTTCCACTAGGTACTGAAGCTTCTGGAAGACAAGGTGAAGCTCTGAGAGACCCAGGACCCACGAATCTGGAAGGTTCGGACACTCGTTTCGGAGCTCCTCGAGCAAAATTCGGAGGACTCCGATCTGGCGAATAGATTCGCCCACGCTTCTCTTATTGCTGGCGAAGAATTTGGCTCTGTAATCAGAAATGTTGCCGGCGAGTTTGATTAAGGAGTTGAGAAGCGTCGACGGAGCGATGGCCTCGCAGGGATGAACCGCCGGCGACGTCAGTATCCGGCGAGCTGGCCCGTTGGACTTGTTGATCATCGATTCGAAAGAGAATAGCAGAAGGAAGAGTTCTTAGAGGAAAAAAATAAAAACCGAAAAAGACTATAACGGATGGGAGTAGAAACTTTGTGGCTTTTGGTTTTGTAGATTTGATTTTTGGATCTGCTTGTTTCGTGGATTTTAGTTATGGCCGTTAGTCGGTATATAAAGGGAGGGAGTAAAGATGACACGCGTCGACATAGTGGACGATCTTGGCGGGTGCGTAAGATCTGACGGCAAAGTGTACAGTTTAGCCTTAGACTTTGACTCGACACGTGGGGAGGCGGATGGAATGAAATCATTGAAATGGGCAAAGGCGGCTTCGTACGGAGTTTCAGAGTTGAGCACCAATGGATGGGAGAACGACACGTAGCGCGAGAAATACGGGAGGGGGTTCGTGCAGTTGAAGGACGTGGAGAGACGCAGCCGACAACGACAGATACGGATTACGTGGAATTATTAGCCGGAAAAATTGGACCAATCATTTATGCCAATTCCAGGTTGTACAGCGCAAAGAAAATAGCAACAACCCCCAAAACGACGACGTGCGCATGCGCGCTTTGCCAAGTGTCTTATGTTATCCATCTAATTATTTTCATACAATTTATTTCTTTTTTATTATAACTTAAAGAAGATTATAGTTAGTATTCCCGCCTTTTCGACCATTGGCTTTCTCAGGCCTTTGAATCCTTCCTAGCAAATGTATTTAGACATATTTGTCCCTTCCATAAGTTTTCTGGTGGTTAATTCTTTTTTAATTATTATTTCTATAATTAGGGTCTTATTTTAGTCTTTCGTGTTTTTCTTATAAGTAACAATAAATAAATTTCGAAATATTTTATGTCTAATTATTTTTCCTCAAATACTTTTAATTTTTCCGGTACATTAAAAAAAAATCTGAATCGGAGAATCTCTGAGCTTTTCAAAAGACATGTATAACCATGAGCAATAGGGTGTAAAAATAGTATTTATTGGGTATATTTGTATTTGTTATTCCAGAATAAATATTTGGTTACGATAAGAGAGGGAGGGAAGGGCTCAGAGCCTCAGGTCATGTCCGTAATGATCAAGAGGACGGGCGAGTGAAACAGGAGATGGGATGCATGATGGGCCACGGCCCACGAGGAGTTACCAAAAGCCCAGATAATAGGCTAAGTTGTGGGCCACTAGAGGAGCCCACTCAAAAATTACCCAGCCTGAAAGAATAAAGGAGTCCAAAATGGCCCAATTATTTTCATAGCCTCAAATCCAAGAAAAAAGTGGGTACAACCAGCCGAGGCCCGAGACTCCTTATAAGATGATTTCCATAATTAGAGAAAAGACCTTATACAAGAATTAACATGTTCATAAAACGTGCATAGACAAAACGAACAAATGTATACAAACGAGTGAAAATATTAGAAAAGATGGGGACTCAAAACTTAGAAAATGAAGACATTTGTTCAAGGTTAGGGTGGATATAAATGAGAGAACAATAAACAAAATAATTTGACGGTTGAAGAAAAATTATATCCTTTTAATGGAAATTAAGGGAAACTTCGTTTTGCAACATTGAATTATGGGGTCAATGCCACTTTGGGAGTCCAAACTATCATATCACTCACATTGATCCTTCGAATTACTAAGATTTATCAATGCTCGCTCTTTAAATAGATCATATGTTTGATATGTGAAATAAATAGGTCATGTGACACGATTTTAACGATCGGATCTTAGTTGAAAGCGCACATTAATGAATTTCGATAGTGTAATTGACACTTGGTAGTTCGAACACCCCAAGTAGCATTAACCCCATAGTACGGTTTTGGATGCGCAAAATGATTTTTCTCCTTGAATTAATATCTAATGACATGCTTATTTCATTTTGGAATGAGCATGGTTGAAGTATTACCCCTTACCCCATCTCCCACAAGAAAGAATCTGTACCTAAGTAATAGGATTGAAAATTAGAATACTCAATTAGAAAGCTAACAAGGCATGTTGGTATAGATAATATTGATCCACATTTAAGAGAAAAGGTACACAACTTTATGCTCTATAATTTTTTTTGTAACGAGAGAAATCTGTTGCATATAGTCTTTTTGCATCAGATTCAGATGAATCTAATGAGTTGAAAAACATATTAATATTTGAAAAACCTAATTTAGACCCTAACTTCACCTAGAGGGGGTGAATAGGTGAAATATAAAAATTATTTCAACAATACCAATATTAAAAACAAGTTTTAATACCGAATAACCTAGATCAAACAATTAATTCAACACAATCATCAAAACAAAAAATCAACTTGTAAAGAGATCAATCAAACACAAGGAGACAATCGATTTGATGACGAAGTGAAAAACCTTTGAAATACCATTCAAAGGAAAAACCACTCCGGGCTAGCAGCCACCCGAAATCCACTAAGAAGAATAACTTACAACAGTGATTCAGACACGGAAAACCCCAGTTGCTTGACTCTGACACCCCTGAAGTAATAATCTAAGCTATCTCGCTCAGACCCGCTCCAAGCGGCATTCACCTCAACGCCTTGAGGTTTTTCTTAAAGATCTCCACGAACAACCTTGTTCATCAGCACTCCTTCACCACCATGAAGAAATCAATACAATATAATTGAAGAGTGAGGAAGAAATCCACCAACTTGAAGCACAAAATCTCCCAACACTTGTTCCAAGGAATGAGGCACCCAAAACACTAGAAAAACTCCTTAGAAAGGTTTTTGGACGGCAACCCTCGAACATAGTAGGGTTTCACATGTATTCAAAAGGAAACTCCAAAAATTCAGCATTTTCTGAAATTCGCCGGAGACCGCTCGAGCGTCGGTCGAGCGCTCGTCGAACACAAAGCTTCTGTTTGAATTTTTCCTAGTGTCGCTCGAGCTGTTGTCGAGCGTGTCGTCTCTGTATAATATTCTCCAAGGGCGCTCGAGCACTGGTCGAGCGTGACAAGTTTGTCTGAATATTCCAAGGACGCTCGAACATGTGTCGAACGCTGGTTGAACGTGATGACACATTAAACAAACCACTTCTAACTCTTGAACATAGAACCAAACTTACAACCCAAACACGGCATATTTTGACACGAAATAATGCCAACACGAAAATACCCTAACAATATTGATCAGGCTTAGAGAGTGCAATGATAAACTCTGGACATTTGAACAAGCTTTTAAATTATTTAGATCTAGTAGGGGAGATGGCTAATTTTTAAGGAACTCCGCACAGATGTGTGCTAGCTTCGTGCTTTCTTTTGAGCTCACATTCTCCTTCCACTCCCCCTTTGAACTCACATTCTCCTTCCACGACCCCCCCCCCCCCCCCCCCCCCCCGATTTCCCAATGGTTAACCTGTTTTTATCACGTGGAAGATAATGCGTCTAGAAAGAGAACTTGGGGTTCTGCTCTTTGAGCTCCATATCCAGCATTCTGACCACAATCGTGTCACGTGCGTCTTGAAGTTCCAACGAAAAGGCAGATAGCACCATGCCTTAGCGATTTTCCACTTCCGGGTAACGCATGAGTCTACTCTCCGAGTACCATGTGGGTGCTTATGCAACAACAAGTTTTTGGGAACCTTTCGATTGTGACAAAATTCGTCTGAGCTTCCTACACTCAACCCGTTCCCAGATTGTGCACACCTTTGCGTGCTTCTCTGCGAGTGTGTGTGCACGTTGTCCTGGGCGTAGGAAGTTCTATGGAAGACATCAAGACAAATTTTATATGACCGATGGGAAACTAAAAATTTGTGCATCTCTCGTGTGAAGTTCTGAAAGTTATATATTTCAGCAGTACTCTATTTAGGATTAATCTATTTTGCACGTTCAAAATTACAAAGATCTTGAATTTAATAACAAAAAGAAAATGTAATCCTGACAAGACTCTGCCTTTAATCTCTTGATTATAATCTGAATCTACCGCACATGGCGGCCACATCTGCGTTTTCTGCAATATGGTTAGCAGTCTTCCAGGCTTCTTCCACTTGCACATTGTTCGCCCACACATCACCGACCTGACAGGGTGGCCCAGATTCGCAAGTTGATCTTCTATCTTCATTTTCCAAAGCAAAAAAACAAAAAAATTTCTCTCTGTGCTGAACTTGGGAAGGTGGATCTACTACTAGTTTCAGCCTACTTCCACGGGCTTTCGTTGTCCATTGCATTATATGCCTCTTTTGGTAACAGTATTCCTATCAAACATTTTTCACTGTCAGAAATAAAATTATTGAACTGAACAAAAGAAAAAAATATTTACACTGATAAGTGAGATATCCACTATGGAAATGAATTTATTATTTTTCTCACTTATGTTTTGATAAGATTACATAGGGCTTTATATATAAGCCAATGAATACAATAGCTCACATTGCTTTAACAATGTGAGACTCTTAAGTCTCTAACTTTAATACTCCCCCGCAAACTCAAGGTGGACACACCTTGAGTTTGAACTTACAAAAATAATTCAAGGAAATAAAATAAAAATAACACCGAAAGGTTGTCGGACTGATGCTGGGAGGTCGCAGGTCTGATGCCAGAAGGTTGCCGGACTGAAGCTGGATGGTCGCCAGTACTAATGCTGGTTGGTAGCCGGACTGATGCCAGGTGGTCGTCGGTCTGGTGCCGAAAGGTCGCCGGATGGTCGCCGGTACTGATGCCGGGAGATCGCTGGTCTTATGCCGGACGGTTGCCGAACTTATGCCAGGAAGTGCCAGAAAGTAACCAGACTAATGCCGAAAACCTTGCTCTGATACCATGTAAGAAATAAAAATTTAACTAAAAAAATTATTTATACTGATAAGTGAGATATCTAATATGAAAATAAATTTATTATTTTTCTCACTTATGTTTTGATAAAATTACATAAAACTTTATTTATAAGCCAATGAATACAATAGCTAATATAGCTAACAATGTGAGAAGTCTCTAACTTTAAGAAAGCCAGCTAGAAAGCTAATGGCAGATGGGCCACAACATGAACAAGAAACACACTCTGTGAGTCAGCACCAGCACTGTTTAAGTGAATTTTTCTGTCGAAATTGTCAGTTTCAGGTGTTCCACCCTGTGCTACTGCTAGTTGCTCTCAATCAGCACCCAAATAAAATTGGACGAAAAGAAAAAGGAAAATCATGGATTGGTTACTCGTGTGCTCCATCAAAGAAAGCATATCCTCTCAATTCATGACTCAAATAGTCAAAGAGATGGGAACTTGGCAGCCATGGTAGTGCATGCCTTGCGTAAGGCCAGCAACTTTGACATCGGCTTACCGGTTGCAGACAAAAACTTCGTTTTCCTTTTGGCCCATGCCAACCCATCGTATACGTAGAAGCAACTTGTGGACCACACCGAGTACTAGAAGGGGACATCTCCACGGGACGTAGCATGTAACAGTCAAACAGAGCTTGCCATCAATAATGTCATTGTCCTTCTCATGCAGCTAATTAACTTTTAGGCAGCCCCACAAGCACTGCCATGCTTCTCAGAATCACACCCACATGATCGTTTCGTCCATGTCCTGAAGATCTGAAGTGACAACCGAAAGAGATACAGCCAAAGAGATCATAGCCAGCTAGTAACAACTAAGCAAGACTATGAACCTCCCTAGCTAAAACCTCTCAATAAATGGCCAAATTGAGTTCTTTTCTCCTTCATCTATCGTATAAGGCATGGCAGTTTTGCAAGAGAAGATACTCTTCTCAGGTCTTCTAATCTTTTGCATGAATGCAGTCGTCTCTTCTTCACGAAATAGATATTACACGCCTCCAACCGTTACACATTTAACGGATTACTTTCCACATGTTTCAATTGATAAAGGGTTTTCTAACTTCTATGGGGGCCCAAATATCCAGCTGATTGGTAATGGTTCGATGGCCAATCTTGCTCTCGGCAAAACCTCAGGTAAAGTAGTCCTTTTACAATGATGTCTTATATAAAGCCCTGTTTCGTCCGTGTTAACTTAATCTCCGGTTGTGTTCTAACAGGAGCCGGATTGGTCTCCAGGAACAAATATTACTATGGATTCTTCAGCGCTGCAATTAAGCTGCCATCCGGTCTCTCATCTGGAGTTGTAGTAGCTTTCTACGTAAGCTCTTTTATCCACACAAGTCTCATGCAACATATCACTGGAATATTGTACATTTTGCAACACTAAAGCATACTGCATAAGTGAAATCTGCCTTAAATGAAATAGGGAAAGCCTATATTTTGGGACATGATTTTCTGACTGGTTGCCAGCTTAATATTATATTATGTAAGATGTTTCACACAATTCTTGTGGCTATATATGTATCCTTCTAGACTGACAACAAATGGGAAAATTTGCAGTTGTCAAATGCAGATACTTTCCCTCGTACCCATGATGAGATTGACATCGAGCTGCTTGGTCATGATAAAAGAAACGACTGGGTCTTCCAAACAAATATATATGCTAATGGAAGCGTAAGCACTGGAAGAGAAGAGAAATTCTATCTCTGGTTTGACCCAACAGAACAGCACCATCAATATAGCATCATCTGGAACAACCATCATACTGTGTAAGTAACCCAAAATTTGCACACAACACAGACAAAACCCCCCACAGAATTACCACGGAGGCAAGTTTGAATGTTGATTACCAGTTCTTCTCAAAGTGCATGCACATGAACCTAATTAAATATGCAGGTTCCTGATCGACAATATACCTGTAAGAGAGTTTCCTCACAATAGCGCCATCTCCTCTGTTTATCCATCAAAACCCATGTCAGTTTACGCAACAATTTGGGATGGATCAGAGTGGGCAACTCATGGAGGAAAATACCCAGTTAACTATAAATATGGTCCATTCGTAGCTTCATTTAAAGATGTCGAAATGAGTGGCTGCATATGGAATCAAACAGAGCCAGTTTCTTCATGTTCTAAGGCCAGTATTTCTAGCTCGGACCCGGTTGAGGGACCAGAGTTTGTACGGCTATCAAAGCAGCAGCTTGAGGCAATGGACTGGGCAAGAAGAAAGCTGATGTTCTACTCATATTGCAAAGATACATCCAGATACAAAGTCCTTCCACCTGAGTGCAAGTAAAAGGATTTACTTACTTTCCATTCATTTTTCTCCGCAAAGTTGAAGTAAATAACATTAGAGGCGCATTGACATTGAGAACACGACCGTAAGATCAAAGAAAATAAAATACATAATGGTATTCCTCTGCCATAGTGGATTCCTACAATTTTCTGCCATACATTTTGAAGAAAGATAGACACAACACGTAGACTCTAAATCATTTAATGCTGTCTATATAAAGTTTCAAGCATCATAAACAGTATAATGAAGTTCATCTGTTGTGTTTATTTGTACAGTACAATTCAGATATAAAACTGCAGAAGATCTATTTGTACTAATATTGGTTAGGATATATTTGTATCTTAGGAACAGTACTAAAAGCTAAGTGCTTTTAGAGATTTCGCTTATAGATGAAATCACTGCGAGAATCCGAAGGTCAATTAGTACGTAACCTAAACTTGAAGCTTTTAAACAGATTTTGAAGCAAGAAAGAAAAAAATGAAAAAAATAAAGCAATCATCATGTACACAGTACACGCGTACAAAAACATATATGTAACCCGCGTTTGATATACAAAATTTTTGACATAATAAAATAATTACAATATAATATCTCTCACCATCAAATCATTATTTTTCATTATAATAAATATAAAAAATTCATTCAAATCATATATTTCTCCACTTTTCCATCGATTCCAATATCTTTAAATTTTAACTTCCCTAAAATTTAAACACTCAAACACAACCTGATAAGACACAAATCAGCTTAGGTTTAAATCACCATTTGTCTGAAGTAATGTTAATTAATCATTGCCTGTCCTAACTTACTTCCACGAAATAAAATACACAGAAGATAAATACGTTAAATAAAAGAAATTAATTATTGAATTCAGGTTTAAAAACAATATCCAAACCCTAAAATAACACTCAAAATAAAGAATTTTTTTTGTTATGCTTGTTTATGATCTCAAAATCTGGATTAGAATCATTTCCAATTTGTTATCTAAATTAAATAGTCCAATTAAAAAAATGGACTCAATTATCAACCCTAAACATTTACTCATAAAAACAAATTGAAAAATATATGATCCGTACCTCAAATCTTGATATCAAATTCATATAAAATCTTCTACTGTTACAACAAAATCCCTGCCATCAGGGCCGGCTTAGAGCCTACAGGAGAGGCCCCTGTCCAAGGGCTCAAAGTCAAGAAGGTCCCCTTTTAAAAAGTGTATCTTTGCATATATAGTTCCTTAAAAATATATTACAGATAGAAAAAAATATATATATACTTAAAAGAGTTGTTTGTATTCTTGAAGGCCACATCCTAAACTTTTGCCTCAAGGGGGCTTCGTTTGTGTTGAGGCGCCGCACCTTCCTGCCATCACATGTGGTCGTTTGGAAGCCATTTATTTGAGTTGTTATTTGTCTCCATCATATATAAATGAAGACGTACGGCCACAATAGTGCATCAACATTATTACGGGTGACATATATACCCAGGAAGGCGGAAAAGTGCCATGAAATTGACAGACCATCACACATATACGGCATCTCAATAATGGACAGCCAATGATTTTGGACGTGTAATTTAATATAATACATGTATCGGTTTCATCGATGACATAGCTATGTAGTTGGATGGTCCAGATATCCACAAGCTTTCAAATGGGAAAGTTGGGTGGACCCTTTTAAGACTTGTAACTGAAATCAAACGCAACTTAAATATCACTCTCATTAACCTACTTCTATTTGGCATTATATTTTCAAATTTCCTATTTGGTCCATGGAGAAAAAGACTTACTAAAAGGAGGAAATAGCATTTAACCATTAATATTCAACAGAAAACAGCAAATATGGAGTGCTGTAAGCTATATATGAGTATCCAAGAGTTGTGGAATGGAAAACTCAAGACACTTTAAAGGAGACGAGCAGCATTCTAAATGAGATGAACCAATGGAAAGTAAGCAGTACCATGTCGTTATAATCTACTCTGACGACTACCCTTTTTTCCTGAGCATTTAGAGAGTTTGATGTGATGGTACGAGGGGTTTGATCTCCCATAGGTCTATGTTCTTTTGTTACTGATTTCTGCGCTGGTTTCATTGGTGGTTAATAAAGAGGTGTTCTGATAATTAAAAAAAAAAGTATCCAACAAAAGGAAAGAGCCTTTCTCCGATTTCAGTCGATCACAAACATGGATTTTATCGCCATCATCATCATGCAATCAACCTCAACTTTTGAGGCATTCTTCTCTTTATTTTGGAAAATACCGCAGGTGACAAAGTCATGTGGAATTTAGAGCCATGCCGGATTCTTCAAAGGAGTGACAACAGCCTTCACTTGCAAGTAATTTGAAAGACTGTAGATCCCTTTCTCTCTGCCCTGCCCACTCATCTTGTACCCACCGAAAGGAATTGCAGCGTCAAATATATCAAAGCAGTTCACCCACACCGTCCCCGCGCGCAATGCCCTTGTCAATGTGTTAGCAGTATCTATGTTCTCTGTGAACACTCCAGCAGCAAGCCCGTAGGGCGTGGAATTCGCTCTTCGTACCACATCCTCAAGATCCCTGAAATCAACCAACACATCAGTGACTCTAAAATTGCAGGGTGATAATGAGAGGCCTAGAAATTGTTCGTTTCTCACTTGAATTTCAAGATGGACTGCACTGGGCCGAATATCTCATCTTTCGCTATCAACATGTCATCCTGTATAAGTTACAGTGAAGCTAGCTGCCTTGGTGACCATATTTCAATCTTCGTGGCTAGACGATGACATAACTGAATTTTTTTTATATACCTTAACATTTGAGAACACTGTGGGCTTAATGTAGAATCCCTTGTTGCCAAGTCTCTCTCCCCCTGTCTCAAGGGTAGCTCCACTTTCAACACCGGATCTAATGTACCCAAGAATCTTCTCAAATTGTTCCGTATCAATCTGGTGGCATTTGAGTAAGTAGCATCAGTCATCACTCAAGAGAGTAAGCTAATCCATACTTAATATGAACATAGAAGCAGTAAGAGACCCAACTGATATCTTTTGTATACTTTTGTGATACTGATATAGTTAGTATTACAGACCATTCAAAAGTATTGCGCCCTAAACCCATGCACATACAGAGAGCAAAATATGTGAACCTGAAAGTAAAACCAAGTCTTATGAGATTCTTCTGGCTTACTAACCTGAGGACCTTGTTCAATGCCTCCCTTGAATGGGTCACCAACAGCACGTTTCAAAGCACGTGCCTTTGCTTTCTCTACAAACTCATCGTATACACGTTCATGAACAAATGTACGAGAGCCAGCGCAGCAGCATTGTCCCTGCAAATTGTGCAGAGTCGAGATTAGTAGATGGAGTTTAAGTTCCTTACAACCCATCATGGTGTCAGAGCAATTTCTTGGACAAACCTGATTGAAGAACAGAGCAAAGTGCGCAAGCTCAACGGCCGTATCAACATCAGCATCCTCACATACAATAAAGGGGGATTTCCCTCCAAGTTCCAAAGTTACTGGCTTAAGATTGCTTCTTGCTGCCAATCCAAGAACAACTTTTCCCGTTTTCGTGGATCCAGTGAAAGCAAGCTGGATAAAAATTACTAACATTTGAGTAGGCATATAAGAAGAGATCAGAACAGCATGAGAGTATTTATCACAAACAGTTTACATTCCACTAACCATTTCAAAATTCAAAGAAATGCCATAGTTGCATCCTAAACGCCCTTAGAAAGAAATTTTACTCTATGTTGACAGGTATATTACATCTAAGAGGAATGTGATATTAATTATCTCAAACTACCTTATCCACTTCCATATGGCTTGCAAGGGCTGAACCAGCAGTCGGACCAAAACCAGAAACCACATTTAGAACACCAGCAGGAAGCCCAGCCTGTCACAAAGATTAACAATCACAAAAGAATAAAAATGAAAGAGATCAGTATGCATTTTGTACCTCATGCATAGAAAGATAATATCCCACGAGTTGATTATCAGATTTAGAAACATTAGTGCATATAAGTTCGTCATCAGTAGAAATAATTATGATATCCTTGCGATTATGTATCTCCCATCCAGCTTCGGGTCCAGTTCTTACAAAAGGTTACCAAAGATAAACAAATACTTGATATGTAAACCGACGCATTCAAGCTCTCATTAAACAATTTAAAAGAATGACACGCGTCATCACCTTGAGTATCAGAAATCATAAGGTAGAAATCTTATATACGGTATAGATGAAACATTGAGATGTTTCAGGTCCAGGCTCTAGATGTTACTTCTGATATTTGGTGAATGAAACAACATTAAAACCAACAATCAAAGACCACCTGATTGTAAAAGAAGAGAAACAAAAGTTTCATCCATGATCTACCTCATGCAATAGATTTGAAGCGAGGAGAGCAGATAATGGTGTCTGCTCCGCTGTTTTCATAACAGCAGTGTTGCCACAGGCTAATGCAGGCCCGATCTTCCAAGCAAACATGAGAAGAGGAAAATTCCACGGAATAATCTGACCCGCAACACCAATAGGTTCATGTAAGGTTTGCACATGGTAGGGTCCATCAGCTGGAGCTGTCAGACCATGAATCTTATCCGCCCAACCTGAGAGTTTAGTACATCGAAATGTTAAAAATCTCAGCAACATATATAGAATCCAAGGAATACCCAAAACCGATAAAGCAGAAGATGAACTATCTCCCTTGGGTTTGCATACCAGCATAGTATCGCATTAGACGTGCCACCATTGGAACTTCAATTGTGGCAGCCTGTTCATATGGCTTCCCATTGTCCCAAGTCTCGAGTGCAGCAAGTTCATCATTATGCTTTTCAATCAAATCGGCAAAGCGCAAAAGTATTCTTTGTCTTTCCTGGATGAGTTTTTTAACAAGTCAATTGTATTTGTTTGGAGACATCAAATTACAAATGAAAATGAGAAGCGCTATTCGGAATAGGTACATATGCGGGCATCCTTGGCCATGGTCCTTCATCAAATGCCTTGCGAGCAGCAGCAACTGCTCGATTTATATCTTCCGCATCACCTTCAGAAACATGAGCAATGACATCCCCAGTCCTGGGATCCAATGTTGGAAAAGTTTTGCCTGATACCAAAGCAAGCGGTACCATAAATTCAGTGCATGGCTATAACAATAGAATGCGACTCCAGACATCGCATTGCCTAAAAATTGAGATTGAAAAAAATATGCAACACATATATGCCAATATCCGTTGACCAAAAGCTGGGAAATCTCACCTGATGCGGCATCGACAAATCGTCCATTGATCAAAAGCTGGGTATAATTTACGTTAACCGCAGGATTGATTGGATCCTCAACAGCAGCAGCAGTGCTATATTTGGATATTCCTCTGCTCTGGTTAGTAATATTCCTACCTGAAAGGAAAATAATTTCCAACCAATAACGGGTATAAGCTCTTCGTATACCAAAAGCAAAACGCACGAAACAATACCAGAGGACAGCTATACTTCTAGAAAGCAGTTCTACATTCTCGGATTCATCCAAAAGGAATTAGGTCAGGCTGAATTACTCTTAAAGAGAAACTCTCATTTGATGCTCCACTGAGAAAACAGAGGAATAAGCATTTAGAAAGATACATCTAACTTCCAACTATTGTTTTGTAGCTCAAGAAAATAATAATAATACAAATTATACTTCATAAAGAAATCAGATCAGTATTAGTAGATAAGGCTGATATTATTTAGGGAAAAAAAGGATTTAGCTGATATTGGCGCAGCAACGAGCTCCCAGGGAGATAATAGCCGCCTTGTATAATGATAAACGTTTTCGCTTTTCGGTTGCGATAACTTTTTAAGTTGCCACAAAAATAGAAATCTCAGCTCGGATATCAAATCGCTGTGTTCGGCGAAACATGAGCTGTCCCAGTCCAGCCCAAAGAAACAATCAACGTTTCATTCGCACTCGCACATATTTTCTCAGGAAAGAAACAGAGGATTTTCAAGTCGGGTATAGCTCTGATCCGATCATGGACGTAATCGCCCAATTCCAATGAGGACTCGATCGTCACAATCGACGCGATTAATATCACAAACCACATAACACAAGTCAACCAAAAAAGCTACAGAGAAAAGAAAAAACAAACGAGTAAGTTGAGAGGTACCATCACCTCTAGAAAACAAGGCAGCAGAAGTCGAAGAAGACGCAGAAACAGAAGTGATAGAGCGAGAAAGCAGCCAACACATCCTCCGACTCGCCATGGCTCCGACTAAAGTTCTTCAGCACTCACAGTACTCTTGCGCGATTGTCCGAATATCCAGAGTGCATATTTTTATATATGAGTCGTGGCATGAGAAGCGTACCGCCTACCAACCAAATAAAGGGTAGCACCAGAAAATGGGAATTAATTAAGTATCCAAATTAAGAAGAAGTTTAACGAAACGAGGGTAGTGGTTATTTACTTTTCTGAGCACGTGGGCCTGACAGCACCTGAACGGGGAACTTATCTTCGATTGCACGGCCAGCACAGCTTTCGCGATTTGGAACCGGTATGGAGCCCTCGACTCGGAGACGTTCACAGGGGTCCTGCAAATCACGCGGTTTTCATTGTTTTGCTGCATTGACGAATGAAATCAAGTGGATAAGTCTGAGTGATTAAAAAAAAAAAAGTGGATAAATCTGATGGTCCCCGCCTCGATAAAAAGGTTACTCATCATTTGGACACTAGCTGAGACTTCGCCTTTATTGACGGTTGCCTCGTTGGTGAAGGACTATTTTGGCACCTATATATATATATAAAAGGAGGTCTATTTTGGAGGGTTAATTGAAAGATTTAGCTATTAACTATTTTCTAAAAGAACCAAAGTGTCATAAAGTAAATAACTAGGAGTATTTGAGTCATAAATGATAAAAACAGGGCCGTATATCTAATTCAGATTTCAACATTTTTTATAGTGACACGAGCTGTCAATATCACATGTCCAAAGTACAAAAGACACCCGACCGGTATCCTCTCGCAATTCGGTCACATGGACAATTCGGTCAGAGGATCCTCGAGAATGTTCGGTGGAGGTAATTTTTTAAAAATTTTGTGTGTTTTAAAAATTTTTAGGTGATGTTAACTTTATTAGTATACATGCGGTAGTTATTTTTAGGTGATGTTAAAAAATATATTCAGTTTATGTATTCTCAATATTCAAAAAATTCTGAGAATACAAAGGTGCCGAACAGACCCCCTCGTCTCCCTTTTACTGCCGGTATAAGCTGTCAAATTGAATAATTGATAACGTAGAAAAAAAAAAATTTGAATAATTGATACAAGTTGACCTGAGGCACATGCTGCCAATTGGAGCCGCCCAGGCCAGGAAGGAAAGGCTGAAAGCTACGGTCAGCCTCAAGACTATCTCATATAAGACCCAAGTTTTCCATGCCATCGACATACAGAGAGGGTGAGCGGATGCGTGTGGGAGAACGAGAAGCCCAAATATTTGACGGCTGGAAACGACGACTTCAATGCTTAAGCTACAGCCAGGTCCCAGCGGCTCTTCACATTATTGAAGAGGGGTAAAGAGACGTGTTTTAATATTGAATCACTCTTAACTTACCGGGTACTTCGAGTGGCAGCGGACTATGAGAATATGGATTAAACATATATTAAAGAGTTTAAATTATCATTTGTGACTTAAACATACTTAAGTCTCTTTAAAATGTATAGGTTACGTTAAGCTCAACTCATACAGATATTAAATAAGATCCGTTTTAATTCGTTTCACATGTTCGTATTATCCTTGTTACAAAACAAAAGAATATTAAATCACTTGATTTTTAACGTAAGAGTCAAAAAAGCAAAAGAAATATTTCGAGTAATCGATTGTGACCGAAAATTGATGAAAAAATCTATTATAGATTAACAACGCTTTAAATGTTTAAAAATATGTTTGGACGAAAATTTGATTTTAAGATAAGTAAATATAAAATTTGATTAACAACCCTGCTCCGATTCCAGTCAATCACAAACATGGAAATTCTAGCCATCATCATCATGCAATCAGCCTCCAGTTTTGAAGCATTCTTCTCTTTATTTTGGTAGAGACACCAAGTGATAGAATCACGTTGAATTTAGAGCCATGCCGGATTCTTCACAGGAGTGACAACGGCCTTCACTTACAAGTATTTTTTTTTAATAAATGCCTTCACTTGCAAGTAATTTGAAAAGACTGTAGATCCCTTTTTCTGCCACGCCCACTCATCTTGTGCCCACCGAAAGGAATTGCAGCGTCAAATACGTCAAAGCAGTTCACCCACACCGTCCCCTCGCGCAATGCGCGTGTCAATGTGTTAGCAGTATCTATGTTCTCTGTGAACACTCCAGCAGCAAGCCCGTAGTGGGTGGAATTCGCTCTTCGTATCACCTCGTCGAGATCCCTGAAAACAGCCAACACATGAGTGGTTTCAAAATTGCAGGGCGACAATGGAGATGTTGAGAAATTGTTCGTCTCTCACTTGAATCGTGAATGGGTCACCAACAGTACGTTTCAAAGCACGTGCCTTCGCTTTCTCTACAAACTCATCATATACACGTTCATGAACAAATGTACGAGAGCCAGCGCAGCAGCATTGTCCCTGCAGATTGCACAGAGTCATGATTAGTACAATGGAGTCTAGAGGTTCCTTGTGACCCATCATGGTGTCGGACCAATTTCTTAGACAAACCTGATTCAAGAACAGAGCAGTGTGTGCAGTCTCAACAGCTGTGTCTAAATCGGCATCCTCAAACACAATAAAGGGGATTTCCCCCTAGTTCCAAAGTTACTGGTTTAAGATTGCTTCTTGCTGCCAATTCAAGAACAATTTTTCCTGTACTCGTTGATGCAGTGAAAGCAAGCTGTGTAGAAATTACTAACAGTTGAGTAGATAGATAAGCAAATATCAGCACGTTTGTTCGTATCCCCTAATCATTTCAAAATTCTTGTGAAGGCCAAAGAAACACCATAGTTGCTCTTAGCTGTACAACGTTCACATTCTGCATATGGTTACTACAACGTTCACCTTCTGTATATGGTTATAATTCTGCACAGTGTTATTTCCTTTCCTTATTGACAACCACCGAATATGGGATATGATTTCCTTCTATTGTAATATAAATCAATACTGTAATGTTACCTGTGAACTCTAATACGAATAGAATTTTCTCATCAATGGCATTCCAAGTACAAGCTTAACATGGTATCAGAGCCAGAGCATTCAATGTCCACACCATCTTCAACCTCCCATCCGGAGGGTCCTTCTTCACAATCTCATTCCACAGATCTCAACTCTCCATATCATCTTCATTCATCCGATTATCCCGGGGCAATTCTGGTCTCCACCCCGCTCACAGGTGATAATTATCTCAAATGGCGACGTGCCATGAAAATAGCTCTCAACGCCAAGAACAAACTTGGTTTTGTCGATGGCACACTCACCAAACCTACCACTTCTTTGTCTGCAATTCAACTGTGGGAGCGCTGCAACGACATGGTTTTGTCATGGATTCTCAATTCCATTGACAAAACCATCGTCGACAGTCTCATTTACCATGACAGCCCACGAGCTGTGTGGCTTGACATTCAAGACCGATTCTCCCAATCTAACAACCCTCGCATTTTTCGCCTCAAACGTGCCATTGCCAATCTTACACAAGATACCCAATCACTTACATCATACTTTACAGCTCTGAAATCCAATTGGGAAGAACTCTCTGCTCTTCAATCCATTCCCGCTTGCACTTGTGGTGCTTTCAAAGAATCTCAGATCCATAATGACACAGAGAAGGTCTTCCAATTTCTCATGGGGCTCCATGAATCTTATGCCCCCATTCGCAGCCAGATCTTGGCGATGGATCCTCTTCCACATCTGCCCAAAGTGTATTCGATCTTGCATCAGGAAGAAACTCAACGCCATCTCCAGATCTCACACCCACATCTCCAAATCTCCACCTCTTTGCCGGAAGTCTCTGCCATGGCCACCAATCGCAGCTTCCACAGGCCACCTGCAACACGCGGGAGAGGGAGAGGCCGACCGAACTGCTCCCACTGTCACCGCGATGGGCACTGGAAGGAACAATGTTATCACATCATTGGGTTTCCTCCCAATCACCGGCCTCCCTCTCGCCCATCGTCCGGCCACGGAGATGCCCGTCCAGCTGCTGCCGCTAACACTTCTCTCTCTGCAGGTCTCTCGGCTGAGTCGGCTCCAGCAAGTCTTTTGGTTTCGCACGATACAGGGGTTCCAGCTGGTCTTTCGGCTGACCAATTCAGCCAACTAATGGATTTTTTTAATTCCAAACTTACCCCTTCAGGTCACACTTCAGCCAATTTCGCTGGTAACATCTCCTGTAACTCTGTCTCTTGTTATAATTCTGAGTGGGTCATTGACTCTGGCGCCTCTGATCATATGGTCTCTAATGCCTCTCATCTCACTAATCTGCAATCTCTTCATCGCCCTTGTCCTATTAATTTGCCCAATGGTGATATTGTTTCTATTACTCATTCTGGCACTGTTAATTTATCCCCCCAATTATCTTTACAAAATGTTCTCTTTGTTCCCGATTTTAAATTCAATTTATTATCTATTAGTAAACTCACCTCATCTCTTAATTGTGTCGCTATCTTTTTTCCTAACTTTTGTGTTTTTCAGGACCTTGTCACGAAGAAGCTGATTGGAACGGGTGAAGTTCGAGATGGACTTTACTATTGCAACCCTTCTTCTCCATCGGCCCTTCACATTTCTCGTGCTCACTCCTCTCGTTTATGGCACGCGCGATTAGGTCACCCTTCTTCGTCCTGTCTTCCCCCTGTTTTAAATCTTTCTCTGATACGTTTCATTGTGATGTTTGTGCTAGAGCTAAACATACTCGGCTACCTTTTTCATTAAATTTGAATAAGAGCATGTCTTGTTTTAATCGTATTTATTGTGATATTTGGGGTGGATATTCTACTCCATCGCTCTCTGGTGCTCACTAATTTTTGACTCTTGTTGACGATTATTCTCGTACTACTTGGGTATATTTGATGCGTTTTAAATCTGATACATATTCATGTCTCACACAATTTTTTTCCCTTGTCAAAAATCAATTTGACACGACTATTAAAATTATTCGCACGGATAATGGTCAAGAATTTCTTTCTCACAAAATGCAACATTTTTTCACTACTCATGGCATCTTTCATGAAAAAACTTGTGTCAAAACACCCCAACAAAATGGCGTTGCTGAACGTAAACACCGGCACCTCCTTAATGTTGCCCGATGTCTTCGTTTCCACGCCAATCTTCCTCTTATTTTTTGGGGTGAGTGCATTCTAACTGCCACCTATCTTATTAATCGCACACCCTCCGCTAGTCTTGCCCATAAATCCCCTTACGAACTTCTTTTTTGTCAAACCCCTTCTTATCGTCACTTACGCATTTTTGGTTGCTTATGTTATGCTCACACCCTCTCTTCCCATCGGGATAAATTTTCCCCTCGTGCTCGCCGTTGCCTCTTCCTTGGTTACCCTTCCCATCATAGTGCTTATCGTGTTTACGACCTTGACACTCACCAACTCCATATTTCTCGCGATGTCACTTTTGAAGAGACTCTTTTTCCTTATCATGATCCCGCCACTCATCCTTCTCCTAGTCCCGTTCTCCCGTTACCTATTCCTGACATCCCCCCTCCTTCCCCTTCCTCCCCTACTCCTGACATCCCCTCTCCTTCCCCTTCCTCCCCTCTTCCTCCACCCTCTCTTGTTCCCCCACCTCCTTCCCGTCCCAAGCGCCACATTACTTGTCCTTCTCGTCTTCGTGACTACCTCTGCCCCACTCTCCCTTCCTCTCACTTGGTTTCTCCTTCCTCTCCGGCTCCATCAGGCACGGCTCATTGTCTCTCCTCTCATTTATCTTACCATCGCTTTCACTCCCATCATTTAGCTTTTCTCTCCTCATTAGCTCATCATGATGATCCCACCTGTTACTCTACTGCTGTTCGTCATGCCCACTGGCGTGACGCCATGACTGCCGAGCTCAACGCTCTTGACGCTAATCATACTTGGCTTCTCCAACCTCTTCCTCCTGGTAAGAAACCCATTGGTTGCAAATGGGTTTTCAAGACCAAACTTCGGGCTGACGGTTCTATTGAACGTTATAAAGCTCGTTTGGTTGCCAAAGGCTACACTCAGGTAGAAGGCCTTGACTATCATGACACATTTTCACCCGTTGCTAAACTTGTCACTGTTAGATGTGTCCTTGCAGTTGCTGCCGCCAAGAATTGGACTCTTCATCAACTGGATGTCCACAACGCTTTCTTGCATGGCGACCTTGATGAAGAAGTTTACATGTCTCTCCCTCCCGGCTATGGTCGCAAGGGGGAGTCTCGTGTCTGTCGCCTCCAAAAATCTCTCTACGGCCTCAAGCAAGCCTCTCGCAACTGGTTTTCCAAGCTCTCCACCGCTCTCTTGGCCGCTGGTTTCCATCAGTCTCAGGCTGATCACTCTCTCTTTACTCGCACTTCCGGTTCTTCTTTTACACTAATCTTAGTTTATGTTGATGACATTCTTCTCGCAGGTAATGACCTCTCTCATATTCAACAACTCAAAGCTTTCGTTGGGCAACGCTTCAAGATCAAGGATCTTGGCCCCATCAAATATTTTCTTGGTCTTGAGGTCGCTCGCTCACCCTCTGGCATCTTCTTCAATCAACGCAAGTATACCCTTGATATCCTTGCCGACAGTGGTCAACTTGGTGCTCGTCCTGCTTCCACGCCCATGGAGCAAAACCTCAAGCTCACCGACACTGATGGTGCACTCTTGCCCGACTCCAGTCTATATCGTCGTCTCGTGGGCCGCCTCATTTACCTCACCCTTACACGGCCAGACATCGTCTTCTCGGTCAATCTCCTCAGCCAATTCATGCATGCTCCTCGCCAACCACATTATGACGCTGCTCTCCGTATTTTACGCTATCTTAAATCTACTCCAGGCCAAGGTCTTTTTTACCCTACTCAGAATACATTGCAGGTCACTGCCTATACCGACTCCGACTGGGCCAGCTGTCCCTCTACTCGACGTTCCACCACTGGTTTCTTCATTCAGCTTGGTTCCAGTTCCATCTCTTGGCGCACCAAGAAACAGTCCACTGTTTCTCGCTCCTCCGCTGAAGCTGAATACCGTGCCATGGCCTCCACCACTTGTGAGCTCACTTGGTTGCAGACTCTTCTTCGCGATCTTCACGTCTCTCACCCTCAACCTATGCATCTCTACTGCGATAATCAAGCCGCCTTACACATTGCTAAGAATCCGGTTTTTCATGAACGCACCAAACATATTGAAATTGATTGCCACCTTGTTCGTGAAAAATTGCGCAGTGGTCTTATCGCTCCCGCTCATGTTCCTGCCTCGGCCCAATTAGCCGATATTTTCACCAAAGCTTTGGGCTGTGACCTCTTTCGTGCCTTGCTTAGCAAGTTGGGCATTTCGGACCTCCATGCGCCAACTTGAGGGGGAGTCTTAGCTGTACAACGTTCACATTCTGCATATGGTTACTACAACGTTCACCTTCTGTATATGGTTATAATTCTGCACAGTGTTATTTCCTTTCCTTATTGACAACCACCGAATATGGGATATGATTTCCTTCTATTGTAATATAAATCAATACTGTAATGTTACCTGTGAACTCTAATACGAATAGAATTTTCTCATCAATGGCATTCCAAGTACAAGCTTAACAGTTGCCTTCTACTCTAGGATGAGAGGTACATCCATATGACTTGCAAGAGCGGCACCAGCGTTGGACCAAAACCAGAAACCAGATTTAGAGCACCAGGAGGAAGTCCAGCCTGTCACATAGATCAATGATCAAAATAAAAATAAAATAAACCTTTGTAGATTTATAAGGAACAGGTACATATGCGGTCATCCTTGGCCATAGTCCGTCATCAAATGCCTTGCGAGCAACAGCAACTGCTCGATTTATATTTTCAGCATCACCTTCAGCAACACGAGCAATCACATCCCTATTCCTGGGATCCAATGTCGGATATGTTTTCACTGAGGCCAAAGGAAGCCATAGTATAGGATTCAGTGCATGTCAATAACAATATAAGGTGTCTTAGGATACCCGATAGCTTAAAAATTTAGGTTGCAGAAATAAGTAATTCATATACACCATGTCCATTAATGAGAAGCTGGGAAAGCTCACCTGATGCGGCATCAACAAATTGTCCATTAATAAAAAGCTGGGTGTAATTTAGTTTGACCCCCCGGACTGATTGGCTCCTCAACAGCAGCAACAGCAGTGCTATATTCATATATTCCTCTACTCAAGCTACTCATATTCCGGGAACGGGATTCCCCTTTGGCTCATTTCTAAATGAGTCCGATTGAACGAAGAGGATTACCTCCCACAAGTCTAACAACCCAGTCATTGCAAATAATATTGTAATTTAAACATCATAGTTATTCATTAAATGACCGGTTCGGTCTGCAATTACTAAGATTAAAGCTGCTGGGTCAGGAACTGAGGATAAATACTTCTGGACATTAGATGCTTCAGGTGAGTTTTCGGTGAAATCCGTCCACCGATGGCTAGTTGGTCAACGTTTGGGAGGTATGAATCCTTTGAATGGTAAGGAGTGGAAGGATATCTGGAAGTTGTTGGTGCATGAAAGGTTAAAATTGCTGATTTGGAAAGTGTTGTGGGATATATTGCCGACTAAGGTTCGGGTGGCTGAGCGGATAGGATGCTGTGCTGAAGGAGCAGATGAGGTTTGCTGTGTTTTGTGTGGGGCGCAATCAGAAACTGTGCACCATTTATTTTTAATGTGTCCGTTCAGTTGTGCTATTTGGTGTGAATCACCCTGGCAACTTGACATTTTGAGGTTCAGCACAGATTCGGTGGGAGCTTGGATTAAGAAAGTGTGCCATCCTCATGTGTCTATCGGAATTGATTTGGAGGATCAACATCGATTTCAAATCTTTGCTTCTAATGCTATTGATATGGTGTGGTTGGCTAGGAATAATGTTGTCCATGGTGGAAAGTCGTGCGATATGCAGGAGCTGGTTCAACGGGTGTGTAAGCTCAGTCGGGAACATTGGATAGCGTGGCAAATGCAGTTTCAGTTGGTAAAGAAACAAAGTGTTTGGAAGCCTCCACCCCCGGATAAGGTAAAGGTCAATGTGGATGTAGCTGTGCGTGAAAACTTTGCTGTCATTGCAACCATAATTCGGGATCATCAAGGTGATGTTAAAGGTTCCACGTTTTTAAAGATTGTGGCAATCCAACCAATTGAAGGAGAGGCGGAGGCAGCTAAAAAGGGGGTCAAGTTTGCTATACAGATGGGGTTTCGTGACATCATTCTAGAAGGTGATTCAGAAAGGGTGATCAAAGCTATTAAGTTATGGCCAAAAAGAACGGAGTGGAGTATCCATTCCACAGTGGCTGAGATTACTGAGTTATGTTCAACTATGAATAGTTGGCAAGCTGTTCATATATATCGTGGTGCAAATGAGGCAGTACACTCCCTTGCTCGTTAGGCCGCTGCCGAGTTCAGCTCTGGTGGTAATCCCCGTAGTTGTGAGCATTTTTGTGATTTACCTTGGGTTTATGCGGGGTCTGACCCGCCCTAATGTTTTCTATGTTGAGGTTTATTTATGAATAAGATGGGGTTTTGATTTAAAAAAATGACCTGTTCGGTCTGATCTGGTTGGCCAAATCGGACACTCTGGGAACCAAGTCAACCGGACTGAACCTGACCAGTCATGCAATGGAAACGGACCGGCCAAGGACCGATTCATGCGGTCCGATTTGGCCAGTTTTGGCCTTAAGATCGGGTCTAGATTTGGGCCTTGTTTTACATTACGTTTTTTTGTTCTTTTTTTGGGCTTTTGGATTATTTTCTGGGCTTCTTTACATCAATTTTTTGGTTTTTTTACATCAATTTTTGGGCTGACCTTTCTTCTAGAACAAACCAAATAGAATTATAAATCATACATTTAAAGAATACTAGGCTACTAATTAAAGAATTCTAAGGTGGTGTTTGTTTGTGAAAATATTGAGGATTTGAAAATTTTGGGTATTGAGGTTTGTGAAAAAGTATAGTATTTTATGGAAAAGTGACGAGAGATAAGATTTAATTGAATAATATAATATTATTTTATAATTTAATGAGGAGAGATTATTTTATGATTGTTTGGAAATATTGAGGGGTGAAAATATTGGGAAACAAACGCCCCCTAAATCTTATTTTTTTTCAAGAATACTAAATCATACTTCTTAAAGCATACATTTAAAGAATTCTAAATCAACAAACCAAATGTAAGCTATTAATTAAGATCTTAAAGCACACATTTAAAGAAAATCCAAAATAAAAGTATCAAATAGAAATGCTACTTGAGCTAATTAGTAATTACTAATTACTAATTACGCTACTCTATTACAAGCCATAACAAACAACAAAATAATCAAATAAACAAACTAAAAGTATAATTAATACATGTCAACAAAATAGTAGAAAAATAAAATAAAGTTAATAAATTGTATACAATTACAAAATACATTACAACAAAAAGACTTTGGTCATCCAAAGAAATCCATCATCAATGTGTCCAAATTCTCATCTCCCACCAAGCTGTAAAAAAATATACACATGTGAGATAATAAACTAAGAAACAATAATGGACATTATTATAAAAAAGAAATAAATCTTACCATGAAATCAATCTAATTATTCCATATTGATCTCAACCTGAGCCACTCGTGAATTAAAGTTACTCCTAATAATTTAGGACAAAAACAACATATTTAAATCTTCATAAATAACTAGAACTTACAAAATTAAAAAAACTAACCAACATGGAGACATTTTACAATAAGATTACCTGATTCTAATGTCTCATAGGCCTCAACTTCGTCCGTTGACTTCCGAAGATCTAATTTAATTGGAAACTTCAACTAATTTTGAGAGCACACAATAGCCTCAACTATGACCGGAGACAAAGATTGATAACATTAGATCATAAACAACAATTCTCATTATTTTGAAACATTGATAACAGTACAAGATTCTTATTACTGGGTCGGGACTACAATCA
This sequence comes from Myrica gale, assembly GCA_963930655.1. Lineage (NCBI taxonomy): Eukaryota > Viridiplantae > Streptophyta > Magnoliopsida > Fagales > Myricaceae > Myrica > Myrica gale. Next base: position 3,841,279 of record OZ005606.1, on the reverse strand, counting down.
ATCAAATTATACAATGACAATATATTAAGTGAGGAGAAATCTGACCAAATAAAATTAGATCTCAAAAGAGTGATTAACTGACCAGGGGACAAAGTGAGAAAAAGTAATAATTTGGCTACTAGATATAAAATAATCTCATTTAATCATTAGGGAACGAAAAAAATGAACAAATACAGCTCACAAATTCAAGCAAATACACTGAACAAATTCAAGCAACTCTGCAGATTTGAGTAATGAAAAAATGAAAACGAATGCACAGCTCACAAATTTCTCCATTATGAGTCAGCAATATAAACATTCAAAAATCACAACCTCCCCTTTAATTTCACAATCACAGTGCACCAATTCGTAGAGATCAAAAGAATTAAGAAGTTACCTGAGAGATGGAGAGAGACACACGGCAAGGGAGAGAGAGACGGGGCTGTGCGACATGCGTGAGGGAGGGGTTGGGGCCGGAGGGGAGGGAGTTGTGCCTGTGCGTGAGGGGGGGGGGGGGAGGGGAGTTGTGCATGAAATGTTAGGTTTTTTTACAAATATTGGTTTTTTTAATGACCGGTTCGGACCAGTCTGGAGCAGTATACTCCGATCCGATACTGGTTTTTTAATGTGTGAAACCGAGACTGGACCGACCATTCTAGTAGACTATTGTCACTGGTTTGGCCATAACCAGTCCGGTCCGACCGGTTTCTTGGGCACCCCTAATTAGACTTGTGGGAGAGAATCCTCTCCGTCTAGTCGGACACATTTCAAAAATTATAGCGTGCATTACATATCCAAAAATACTTTCAAAAAACGTAACAATCAAATACTGAAAACCAAATTACTTTACCAAAATATAATAATTTGAAACTACTTTACACTTTCCGTCGAAACAAAAAACGGAAACTAAAGGTAAACATTATTCTAACCACTAGAGTTCCCTTCTATCTTATGCGTTAATATTTTCTCTGATCTCTCACAGTAGCATCACTCAATGTCGCGTGGCTGACAAGAATAAAGAAACCTATGAAGATTCAATCATTCAGGTACGCTTTATCTTTGAAAATGTTCCTGTCTCAGAAAAGTACGTGCTTTGAATTCCACTGCCAAGTTGGTGCGCATGAGCCTGTGGGTTTGAGAGCTCTATTCCCTGTAGAGAAAAATTGGCGATTGGTACCATTGACATCAACAAAAGAAAATGATAAACACAAACAAATAACAACGAACATAAAACCCACTAGCAGATTAGATCAGCCGACTTTTCATAACAAAAGGCTGTAGGTTGAAGAACTGACAGAAATACAAAAAAAAAATAGAGCAATCTATTCGACAGCAGAGAAGCTGGGCTATGGTAAGGAACCAAACCCTTTAAACATCCAGATGTTTTCTCGAGAATAAAGGTGAAGAAAATTTGCAATCAGAGAAAATCCCAGTTAAAATGGTATATTATAACACACCCACTACATCACCAGTTTACTGCACCTACTATTTACCTAGGTTAGCCACGCAGCATTATAACATGACCTGATTTAGAAGAAAACTGACTACCCTGTCCAACTAAAACTTTTCCAATGCTATTTTAGTAACTTCCTTCTCTAAAGCATCCTCCAGTACGGAAGCCTGTGCCTCCTTTGCAATAAATATCTTTGGGTTCAACCTCTATTATGGGACTTTTAAGGTCTAATTAGAGGCCAACTGAGGCTCATCTCCATTCGTATTTGAAGTGGACAGAAGCCATCAAATGCGCATTAAAGCACCATCTTCAATGTTTCGGGGAAATAATACCGACGGCAAAAAAAAGTTTATAGAAAAAGAAAACAACACAACAATATTGACAAGACGAGAGAAAGAGAACGATCTCCATGTAGGCATTGCCAACCTTGTCCTCAGCGATCTGAACTTTGGTACATGCCTCCCAATTTTAAGACTTTATACACATCACAGTCAGTTCCTAGAGAGGTTTAAAAGTAGTACAAACCTGCACAGGTGTAAATGCCAAACTTGAAGTCAATCCTGAGGAAGCACCACTGCTTCCGTATTGCTTTTCCTTAAACCTGAAAGCATTTAGTAGATCCTCAGTTAACGAGGCAAAATTGATTCTGAGATTTATCTGATCGAATGCACAACTGAAAAAGGACTTAGAATCCACCATAGACTACAACTATTACTAACTTACCCAACAGAATAAAAAAGAAAAAGAAAAAAGAAAATACTACTAAGCTTGTTAGCCTAGCAGCTTGGCCAGAGAAAACAAATATACTTCAAGTGAAAGCAGCAGTTGAAGACTTACTTCTTAGCAACTTTTGCAGCAAGTTTGCTCTGACCAATGGATACACGCAGCTTGCCACTCCCAGCCTGACCCAGCATTCCATAACCCTCCCCCAGTCCATCCCCTACCACCGAGGAGCATAAAAAACGTAAGAAAGGACTGTTTAAATGGATATTGTCACTCGTACCATATGGTCTAGTGTTACGATTGAAGACTGTATTTAACAGTAAGAGTTACAAAATGAAGATGGTATTACAGTAGATACACCAGGGAATAGGTTAACAAGAAGAGATAATTTACCCTCATCCTCAAACATACAATCCAAAGATTTCAAAGAAATAGACTAGAGTACAGACTTCAGTTAGACAATACTGAAAACAAACACTTCAAACTTGCAAATTAGGCATTTTTGTCAGACTTGCACGCCCTGAATAGGGTTTTGTGCTTAACAAGAGACCCACAGCAAACAAAAACTAAAAATTGAAACACGGAGGAGATTTGAAAAGAACTGCAAAGGAATCTAATTAACAATTACTTAACATCCAAACCAGCCGATTACGCCTGTTGAGAAAGGTACAAAACACACTAAACTTTACCTAAAGAACTCTCTTCAGGTACACCAAATTGCATCCTATTGGCCAGCTTCCTCATGTCTGTTATGGCATATCTGGAGTATAAAGTATTAGAATAGAGTCAGATTCATTTCAAACCCTAACAATAAATTAAGCTGAAGAGAGCAATAAAAAGATTGAACAACCTCTCCTTCATCTTCCTTAATCGACGGCCACCTCTCTTCTTTTTAGGCTCAGAATCAGGAACTGGAAGTGGTTTGGGTTGCTTTGCTGGAGGAGGCTCTTGCCACTTCTCAATCTTCTTGCGGATCTCTTCTCGTAATATTCTTCCAGTGTTCCCTGATGGATCTCCTCTTGTGGAATCCACTCTTGCTGCAAGTGTTGACTTTGCAGCCAAGAGCCGACACGCGCGCATCCTCAAAGAAGGGGGTGTAGATTGAAATATCTCTGTTTGCTCAATGTAACCTACACGAAATTGTGATGTTGCAGTAGAAAATCCAGCAAGATTCTTTTTCTTTGCACCGAGAAGCTGAACATTACACGCAGGCATCTTAGCTAATGCCACAAGACCACCAGCAGTCCCCATAAGTTTAGCCGCAACAGCGCTCCCAACAATAGTAGAAAGATTTGGTGCAATGTATCCCATTCTGCTTTCTACAAAGTCGAGGACCTTTTTCTTTGCTGCATCTAGAGCAAGAGCTCGATCACACGCATCAACTGTCTTTTCAAGAATTTCTTCAGGAAGCGGTTTGCCACTTGTAGTCGATGCAGTAACTGACACCACCATAATGATAGCAGAGGGTAAGAGCCCTTCAAGATCAACCAGGGTCAAATCCATTTCATTCCCAATTTTCTTAACAACACGTGCATAGTCAATTGGGTGATGGACAAGTGATTCAAGCTCTGGAAATTTTAGGCGGTACTTGTCCCGGATAAAATTATGGATAATGATGATTTCATTCTCAATGTCAACTGACAAAACATTACAGTCCACAATTAGCTGGTATTCAGGATCATCCTCCAAGACCATTCCTTGATTTGAGATATAAGAACCCTTCTGGAGCGCATCTTCCACTTTCTGCCAATGAGAAACAACGTTAACCATTATATTAACATCAATACACTGAACAAAGCATAGGGAAAAGTCAAATGAACAAAGCATAGGAAAGAGTCAAATTATAAACCTAACCCACACAATAAATCATCACGAGGCACAAAGAGAAGAACAAGAGTAAAAAAAGAAAAAGGAAAAAGACCATGCTGAATTTACAGAAAAAAAATATCCCAAACAAACATGTTCCCTTGCACAACCGTGTACTCTTAAATCAACCAAAACAATATGACAGAAAAAGAATGGGAGAACAAAGTATGTAACGTAAATCAACCAAAAGCTGGCAATGGAACCCCCACAGGCAGAACCATCTAGCCCATTGCTTGGCTAAATGGACTGCTTGAAAATCATATTTATGGTTGTATTTCCCTTTCACTTATTCCGGAAGACATTCGAATTGTTGACATGCATCTCGAACCCCCTTGACTTTTGCATATTTTAATATCAGTATTGTTTGCTTAGAAAAAAAACATGTAATGTAAACATGACAGGATTTTTTTATTTTTGTTTTTCTTTTGTTACGGCACATTATATCTTGAAAACAGGGGTTTGAGCAAAATATTTATTAACCTGCATAACTTCAACATATCTCTGGGTTTTCTGCAACTTTGAAACACTATCGAGATCATCATAGTTTAGAGTTTCTATGTCTGCCATCTCCCCATCAACATCTTCTTCCATATTTCCAGCATCAACATCTTCTTCCTCCTGAAAGAAGATAAGAACAAAATAACATACGATGCCAAAGGCGAAAAACATTAACAGAAAAAACTTCAGAGATATCATTGGTACTATATTGCTTACAGAAAACAGAAATGCTTACAATAACATCAGCTTCATTGTCAGATAGTTCATCAAGGTCTGCAAGGAAAGAATCAGCAAGAGTTGCCTGCAATCAACCAAAAAATAAGTGAAAAAGTGAAAAGATAAGAAATATAGACATCAGCAATAACAGCAATTACAAGTATCTGGGATTAAAGATTAAAATGTTCCACAATAAATCATCGACTACAGTGGTTCTTTCACAAATCAATATGAGCACATAGAAACTCAGAAAAGAAGATCATTAATGGTCCTGTCTAAACTCCACCATCTGATTTGAGCTAAATCACATGGGATGATGTCACACAATTTGGCAAACCCCCCCACCCCCCAAAAAAAACAAAAAAAAAACCAAGAAAAAGACAAATTAATCATCTTGCAGCTGGAATTTTTTGTGAAAAGTATCTCATTAATTAGGCAACAGAGCAAGCAAGTTATTAACAGTGAAATAACAATAGGAATTGCATTACAGTTGGATCCCCTCAAAGAAGGATATCAACTCTTGAAACCCAAATGGGTGGGTAAAATATCCAGAATTTTATTTGGAAAGAGGACAACAAGGGATGAAACTTTGTGCCCCTATTTTATATTTTCTTGTAAGGGATTGCAGCAGTGCATAGGCTGTAGATATATACATATATCCCAACGTAAGACTGTAAGACAAGAAAAATAATGCCGTTGCAGACTGCATGATATTCGAAGAACGTCACTATCCAACTAAATCATAACCCGACCGCCACAAAAGAACTTCAGATGCCTTACAAACTGGTCTACCAAGAAGCATGAAAACACCGCCCTGAGAATGTCAAAACAACAGCGGAACACACTAAACGAAACGATGCTATGCTATGCTACATAAAACGGTTAAAGAGGTCCACCGTCTAGTAATTTGCACTGCAGCACCCCAAGGCCAAAACCCAAGATCAAATTGCCATTCTTAAATCCTCATTATGAAATGCGTTAAATAAACTGCATATGATAAACAGATAAAACAGCTTCATAAACGATTGAACGACCTTAATCTCACTTGCGCGTTCAAGTAAAAACACACGCATCAGAATAAAGTTTGCGAAAGCAGAAACAAAGGGGCAGAAGAGGAAAAACTGAAGTCGAACTAAATAATTAAATTAACAACAAATCACTAACCATTCTTGCAAACTCCAAGCGACGAAGCTCAGGTGGAATTTAATCTTCTAGGGCTTTCCCGGACTGCAAAAAAGAAAAAGAAAAAGAAAAAAAGATCAAAACGATGGAAAAAGGAAAGAATCGAAATTCCCAAATTGACTGTGAGTCCTAATTGAAGAGAACAGAAAGAAAGATTAGTACCTGTAGGGAACTTAGCGAGGAGAACACTAATAGTAGGGAGGGCAATGGTTTAGATTGATTTGTGGAGCGGAGTACCGATGACTAACCGACTCGGCGAGAAGTATTTTTTTTTTTTTAATACAATGAGTCTTATTGATGAAGATCCGGAGAAAGCAAGTCCAACCTCTTATCAAAGACACATAAATTTTGGTATTGAGTTTAGTGAAAAAGTGAAGAAAGGGGTAATATTTTATAGTTTTTGTAATATTTTATATTTTTTGATGGAAGAGAGAGATTATATTGAAGTATTTTATTAGGAGAGAGATAAAATTTTGGGTAAAATTTTAGTGACAAACGCAGCATAAGTATAGGTAAACACAAAGTTGTCTGTAAAACGAAAGGGAGTGGAACCAGTTGTCGTGAGATCGGAACTTCTTCTGCATATGATGATTAAAATTGAGGCTTCTGCATATCAAGAGACTATAGAACAGATCGTACATCACCATTAGGAAATACACTGGTATAAATGTCCCTAGATAAAATGGTGCCGTCATAGTTCAATAACTGTTCAAGTTTGGCTCAACAAAAATGTATGTCGGCTCGAGCTCAATGCAAATAGACAAAATACAGGGAACTCGAGCTTGAGTCAAGTTCCAGTTTAAAAACTTAATTCCAATCCATCCACCACCAAAACGGAAAAGCAAAATCTGTAACAAGTCACTGACCTCAACCCTGTGGTAACTCCATAACCTCAAGGTACCATAATTCCCTGTTAAGATGATCATTCCATTATTTTAAAAAAATACAGCTTTTATTTTATTCTTCCTTAGTGATTAATAGGCATAGCAGTGGGAATTTAGGGTAATATAAGTTTATAATATGGCACATGTAATGCAATAAAAAAAAGCTTGTTTTGAATTTTTCATTATTTACAGATTCATTGTGGTGCCTGTAAACCTAAACCTCTAATATTTACACAGTCAATACATATAGATTAAAAAACTAGTCGATATTTAAGGACATAAATATAGTTACCGTAAGGAGATCAAAATAAGCGGAGTCAAGTTTGATATTTGAGCAAGGTAAAAGCCTAAACAACCTGAGGTGAATTTCTACAAGCTCAGCTAAGTTAGTAAATGAGCATCAATTTTTGTTCAATGTCAGTTTATTTATTAAGTGAATTGAATCCGAGTGGAGTTTATACAAGTTGAGCTTGAAATGCTCATAAGCACCTCTATTAGTTCAGAGTCTAATTAGATGTATTCTGGTCTTTGTATAATAGTACCTATATCAGGAATTTGCTTAAATCACAACATCTTGAGCATCACTAGTGGCTAACTTCCTCACAGGAGAGAAAGAATGTATTGAAGTTGATGGAATAAGTGCCTGATTGCAAGTGGCTTATCATGGTTGGGGTTTCAATTCGTCTCTAGTGATTGAGATCTCATAGCTGATTGACATGTGGTTATAAAATTGACAATATTTGGTGTCTTGGAATATTGTTGGATGATGTTCCAAATTATATTTTTAGGTAAGTATTCCTTCTATTTTATTCAAATTCAAATTGTGAGAGATTAGGGGAATATCAAGTTCTCCCATTTTTGTATCGAGAGCTTTCTGGAATAAAAGAGTGTAGAGAACATACCAAGCAGTCAGCTCTCGTCAAAGATATTCTGCAGTGTATGATGGATTTTAGTTCTTTACCAGTTTGCTTGAAATATGAGCTTTCATAGTAGTTCATGTTGCATGATCTTTGGGTTGAAAGAAATGGATGCCAAGGCAATCGGTTAAGCACAGCCTACAAATATGAATCACGAAAAATCATGGAGTTTGATCGTCTGCTTATGAGAGAATATTGTAGAGTCATTTCCAATTACCTACAGTTGCAGCCTGGTCATGCTTTCTTGGGAGAAAGCATGGCAATAATTGTCTTATCCACGGAAACAAAATAGTGGATTGAGATTTAAAATTTGTTGGACGTATGGTTGAGAAAAAAAGAGCAGATTTTGTAGCTTTATTTGTCTTTTCTATCACACGATTTATTGTCTTTGTGTCACATGTTATTTATTATTGCTACTTACAAAAAAAAAATTCTTATGGTGGATGGAGAATGCTGATCATCTTCAGGATCTTAGCCATAATATGCATTCTCTAGTCATCACAGATCTCTTAAATCTCACTTCTCCAATTCTCAGTTGGAATGGTTCTCATGGTCTTGATTCTGCTGAAATAAGCAAGCATTTATTCCCTTTCCTTTCTCCTGGGAGGCCTGGCTTTTGCTTGACTTGAAATGAGTGCAAAGCATTTCCAGTAGGCATCTCATCAGAGACAACTGAAGGGGATTAAGATCTTCCAATGACACTTGTTCTAAATTGGTTTGATGCTTTATTCAGAAAAAAGAAGAAGATATTTTTATGGCTCAACAAGAAAAAGTTATTGTCTTTCTGCCATACGCGACCTTTTATGGCTATGTACCACGAATTTCTTATGGCTGATGGCGAATGCTGGTCATCATGGGCTTTAGAACCATAATATACATTCTCAGATCCATCGCAGCTCATTTGAATCACACTGCTCCTAATATCACTTGTCATAGTTTCACGGTACTGATTCTGCTGAAATATCAAGCATTTTTTCCCTTTCTTTTCTTTTAGGGGCCCTTGCTTATGCTTGACTTGAAAAGAGTTCAATAATTGACCCGTGATGTCTGACCTAACTAGAAAATCAGCTCTGTTTTCAGACAGCTTCTATCAGATTATTGTTCCAACTTTTTGTGCATGTTTGGCCCGATGCTGGATTATTTTGACATACTACCTGTACATGCAATGTTTTGAGCCAATAGTGAAGCATTCGCGGTTCAATTTGAAATTTTCACGAGTTGTCTGACTTATTCATCAAAAGTAATTGCATGCCAGATATTGAGTGAATATTTGCACAATGAGTATGGAGGACCCGGGACATTATTGGTGGAGCCTTTCACAAACATGCTGGTTGCCCTGAACGAGAAAAAATTACGTGGAGCACCCTTGGCTGCAAGGGCATCGCTATTATGGGGACAAAACTTTGTCGATCAGGACTGGAAAGATTGGAACTCGAAATTACCAAATTGATTATGCTTCATGACTTGTGTATTTCTGGAAGTTAAAAAGTTCATATTGTATTTATAACTCCTGATAAGTTTTGGCAAACTCATAGGAAAAGGTGGAGGCAAGATATTACTTGCACTACAGTGAGATTCAGCTCCTTTTGTAGCCATACAGATGTTCCGTTACCAGAAAATGGTTTGAATCTGGGGTTGTGGTTGATGACGAATATGCAATCTTGTACCTTCGTGCATTCAGTGAATCTATTTGCTCATCTTGGGAGTCCGTCTGTCTACACAGAACATCAGGGAATGAAAGAGGCAGTCCCTTACTTTAGGAACACAAGGCATGATACAATTGGAGTACGTCTAAAGCACCAATCAACTCCAGGACTCAGAGATGCTCTGTAATGAGGGGCGCCAAGATTTGGACTTCATTGCAGCAGATTTCATTGATGGTGTCCTTATTCGGTGACTTTCATGTCTCATCACCTGAAAATTTTGACATGGTTACGGGTAAGGTCTCATGAATCAGACCGTAAACTTTACAAACGGGAAAATGAATACATTATGCAGGTGACAACATCGTTAGACCCGCGTCTTCCTCTTCCTTTTGCTACTTCAACTCGAGTCCGTATCACAAAATACAATCAGAATGGAGTTTATTGAAAACTCAGCCACTTAATTTGTTATACCAAACTGTAAATGCTTGATGTGCTTCATCCTGTTAATTGGTTGACTTGTGTGTGTGTTTACTTTTGGCAAGAAGGATAACAAGCCCGTATTCTGTTTAACATAGACACCTGTCATGAACCCAAATAATTCAAGCGGCACAGGGGGGATGATAGCCAGTTCACTATCTCAGAGATTGTCCCAGTATCTAATATTTTAAAAGAATGCACAGCTCAGAAAAACTTGGATGCGCAATGGCTCACTGTTAGATACCTGGTATGTCCTGTCCTTGTCTGACTTCTCTTCTGCCGCACAACCTGAACTGGGCTTCTTCTGGACTGTCTGTGAGTTGGCTGATTCTGGCTGCTGGGGCTTCGTTTTGGCATACTTTTTAGCCCGCAGTACTTTCATAACCTCTGCAACCACAAATAAACATCTAAAGCCTTCAATCAAAACAACTACAGAGTTCTCCCAAACCGAGTCTCGTACTCCACCAAATCATCCCAACTAGTCGAAATGAGTTCGTTCAACTGAAATACAAACCATACCTTGACTAGTGACAAGCCGATAAGCATGACCGAGAGCAAGAGTTTCATTCGGCCGGAGAAGCTTAACGCGGGTGAACCGCACGGCCTTCGGCTCCTGGTTCTCTTCCTCGGATACAGGCAACGGGATGATCAACGAAACGTAGTGACCTGGGTTCAGTTTCATCACCTCGCTTGCGCTTACCGGCCAGTACAGCCTCTCTATCCTCCCACTCGGGTGCTGTATCACCAGGGCTGCTGCATCTATGGCCTGGCAATTTCCCATCTCTCTCTCTCTGGGTCTCTTTCCCTCTCTGAAAGCTGGATGATGAAGAAAGATAAGGAGAATAAACGAAGGAAGGAGGAGAGCAAGCGGCAGTCTCTTTCTGTACAGCTCCTCTCCTATATACACACCCCCCGTCAACAGATATAGTAAAAACGGGTCCTTTCTCTGCAGGCCCTCCCAACTAACTTGTTGCTACAAATGTCAATATATATATAATTGGCATGACCTATACTGATATATACATACATATTATATGTATATATAATTGCCACTAAACGGCTACGATATATATAGAATAATATGGTCAGTAGGGCTAATAAATATTGAGCTAGTAAGATGTGGATCGAACAGTGTAGATTACTCATTACTATTATATTTCACGATGACGACCAGTAGGCACCGGCGAGTTCCACGTGGGAAATTGGACGTACGTGCTCGGCGGTGTCGACGGGGTCAAGGCTTTGGACTTCGGGAATGACGTCGGCTTTTTAATCTTAACAACGGCTAAAATTAGATTTTTGCCTGACCAGAAGGTCCAGAACCAAAGCGTGCGTGCGAATATTGATTCCTTTGAGTGGAGAAGGAGTGGGACACCCAGACACGCTGTTGGGAACGGCTTCTGTCGAAATTGCTACCCTTATGTGCTCCCTTTGGTCTTCAATCATTTCGCAATACTAAATTCTTTTACTTCCTCTTTGCCAAGAATAAAAATTACCCACTGAAATGGACGAAAATCTTTCAAAATCTCAATGACTACGTTATAGAGTTTTAAAAAATTGGTGTAAAAACCTAAAGACAAAAAATAATTTTACCTTAATTTGGTGGTGGAGCTCTAATATACTTATAGTGTTTCTTGTGGATCCATGCCATTCAAATTCTCTGTTTTGAAATAGCATCCTTCCTAGGAAGGAAGCTTTCCCGAATTCTGTGGTTTGCATTCTAGTTTTCCCTGGGTTTATGCCGGCTTTGAACCTCCTTGAGTGGTTTCTGTTGTGTATGTACGTTTTGTTTTATTAATATATCAGTAGTTGATTAAAAAAATAGCTTTTTAATCACTAAACTTTAGTGCCACGGCTAATAAAGCATCCCACTATCTACATGCGGAATATTTAAAACATTACGCTGCGCAACTTTTTCTGAAAGCTTCAAACTCCAATGCAGTTTTAAGTAAACTGATCAACGTGACAACTTAGAAAATACTTAAGATTTTCCTTTGGGATGCTTTTATCGGCTGCTTCTTCTTGAAGAAGCTGAATTTTGTTTGAATGGAAACTGACGTGGAGTAGTAGGGTGTATTTGTTTTGTAAAATTTCAGCGTTGTTAAAATTTTAGGTATTGGGTTTAGTGAAAAAGTGAAGAGAGAGGTAATTTTTTATATTTTTTGTAGTGAAAAGTAGTGATTTGATGGGAGAGAGAGAGATTATATTGTAATATTTTATTGTGTTAAAATTTTAGAGGGTGTAAAATTTTAATACGCAAACGCTTGGCACGCATTTGCTAGGCATTAAGCTCTGATCCAAATCAAATCAATTAAGGCAGCTGCTAAAGTTGATCCTATCTGCATTTTGAAGGCATACCCCTCTGCAGTACACACCAACTCCCGTCACAGTGTCGGTTTCGGAAATTCCGGAAATAAGATATAATGGGGGGTTTTGGAGGAAGGTGAGCTTCTGCAGATCTTTGACTCCTGTAAATCTGGTTTAACTTATAAAAACCTTCTTTTAGAATCCCAAAGTTTGAAAATCTTCTTCTGGGCTTCACATGTGTATAACACCCCCTGATTAATGTCAGTGTATGTAAGCCATGTGAGGTGTTGGGAGACCTTTGGTCTGCGTATTAAATGGTGGATAGACCATTTCTTTTTGAAACATGGCTCATATAGGGGGGACTACAACCCTTCAATATTATACCCAAAGGCCCTTAACCTCTTATGGCAGTGGGTATGGCAGCCATTAATTTTAAACAGTGGAAAGTCTAAGCAATCGTTTTGACAGCTTTTAAATATGGAAGTTGATGGGATTCAAACCTATGATGTTGTTTGTATAAATAAATAGAAGACATATATATGTCTATACTGTTCAGAAATTGCTGCTTGGTGGGGCAGCAAAATTTTGGTCTTAGTATGACTGTACCTTGGCTTTTAAACATTTCAATTTGTACTTAAAAACCTTTCCTTCAAACACTGAGGCTCCTGTTGGTGGGTCTCTGTTCTTGATGCAAAGGACAGAGAGTTTAAAGTTGCTTTCCCCATATTCCTCCCCCTTAATGCAGAATACAAACTATACATTGTGTAGCTACTACTTTATGGGTAAATAAAGTTAGGAGTGTTGAACAGTTGAAGATCCTCGAGACAACAGAGGGACAAAGACTTCCATAATCAAACGGAAAAGGAAGAAAAGAAGCAAACATATACTGTTGTCCGTACGGAACATTCATGTAGCTTATATTCCATTAGCTTCCAAGAGCAGGGTCAATTTTTTACAGCAATTCTTATGGAAAAATGAGCACCATATTTGGGGAAATTTGGGAAGTTTATTAAGGATGTGAGGCATCCATGATTACATGCATGGATGGTTGCTGATACTGGCAAGATAGCACCTGCATAAAGTTATGACTGCAAAAGGGTGTTCTCTTAATGTGATTGGGCATCCTATCCAATTAAATTTTCGGCACAAAGACTCAGAAACGAAAGCCTACTACAAAAGAAGAAAAGTTCCTAGAATTCTTCAAGAAGTTGTTAAAAGTACTGCGGTGATCAATCAGTGAGATATTCTCTCTACTAGCTAATGGAGCACTTAATGTGTCCTTAAACTAGAAAATGCAGCATCTCTATAGCATTTTGGCAAGTGGGATATAACTTTTTAGCTTAAAAAAATAATCAATCTCTGCAGCGATGATGGAGATTTGTCCTACAATGGCTACCATGCATATGGGAACAATGTGGAATACGTGGCAGAGTTTATGTCACTAAGCTTTTTGATGAATTATTAATAAGAAAAAAAGGATCTCCTTCAATGAGATCTATACTTTATCCCTTTAAAAAATCGGACTAATATATGATCTAGAATTCACGCCATAATGTTATATTGGCAACTTTCTCATACATGATGGGGGTCAAAAAATTGCAGGTGATCAGCTCGAGAAAATTTCAGATGCCCTTTTAATCAAGTACCAACATATTAAAATGTTCAAATTAAAACAGATAAAGCTTAAGCTGTGATGATTGCTTAGTCAAAGGAACCATTGCTATAGATTGCGCTGAAAGGACCTGACTCTTTTTAATTTGGAAGACATACCAACACTACAGCAACAAACAACCAAGATAATGTTGTTGCTGGTAGGCGTGCAGTGTGCATGTCATTTTAGATAGGCAGTGCATAGTTATTATAAATATAAATATCGTCCGCCACAAGTTAGGGTTTTTCAATAAAGATCGAATGTGATGTCCTCTCGACAAGATTCACCCACGTCCAATTTTTTGTGATTAAACTAGATAAACTACTTTGTGATTATAAAAATAGAAAGTGGGTCGAAAACATTGTCTTGCGAGTCCGAGAGTGTAGGTTCTAGTACTCTTGACAAGCTCCACTATAGCTTAGGAGGATCCACACCATGAAGATACGTCAGGGTTTAAGCGATCGAGTAAGAGCAATGACATTATTAATCCGACTTCTTTTTCTTTATATTTTTTTTTAAAAAAAAAGGAACGTAAAGATAAAAGATGGGGATATTGATTAAGACCTAAATAAGGATTGTGCAAATAATTCATATTGGATGGAGCCAAATGAAAGTTGATATATAACTTATTGTTAATTGGTAGCGATGATCAGTACCTACAATTTCGAGGAACAAGCACGGCGACAACACTTCGTGGTGGTCGCCCTTGTGACCCATATGGTTTTGGATTTACTCCTATAAAAGATGAGGGCTGTCTAAGGTTATGTAGACAATTGTATCCACAGTGACCTAATTCCTTGCCTCGGATGGAGACAATTAGATCAGGCGTCCAACTAATGTTCTTTTCCCTTATGGTATTTGGCGCTTAGAGGCAAGAAAACAATGAACTAGAGGAGTCCAAATCATTGGGGTGTATTAATTCAATTTTAAAAAATATATATTTTACCACCCACCATTGCTTAGTTTAGAAACGAATCTTTTCTGAATGGAGAGAGGAGACATTTGTTTAAAAGAAAAAAGGGATGGGGAAGAAGAACATGCCAGAGTCGAGAGATTAAGAAAATTACACGCTACTCTATATCAAATAAACCAATTAAGCTTGCCACAAGAGTAACTTTAGTGTTTAAGAAGAGCCTAGGATGAACGGTATAATTCAGACATTCTGAATTCGAATTACATTTAAGATCAGACTCGTGACTTCACCTGAAATTTGTCGGGTTGGGTCTAATATTTCCTTGTCTTGAATGGCTTCCTCGTAACTCCAAAAAAAAAAATCAATCAATTCCCCGAAGATAAAAAGCTTGGCCTTGAAATCTGTGCTTCACGAAGAACCAAATCAGGGCCTTCTATTATATCTACGACATGGGAGTGTACCTCACCCTCCCCAACCTCTTATGATTATAATTGATCCCTCACCGGATAAGTTTACGAGGGGATGGGTCCTGAACATTTCTACGGGGGAAAAAAGCCCCTTGTCATGTGTCATCATGCAGCAAACCGGACTACTACAAGTGCCTGCTTTGTCACTTACCGGCTATTGCATTCATTTAACCAATGATTGGCCATTCAAAGTAGTTATGACTGATTTTTCATAAATGATCAAATGTTTGTATTATTGATATTGTCGTTATTGCTATTGCCTCCGCTAGAGCAGTCCTTATCAAGGAGGAAAAGAACTGCAAATTCCATTAAAAAAGCCAAACGAGAGGGGAAAAGATGCAATTTTTGTCTTAGAACACAATACTCAACAGAAGCATAGCCGGACCAACATAGAACAGAGCAACTATATGTATATGTAACATCCCAAGTGGAAGAAACGGATCGAAGTGTCTCGACCCGACCTCTTTAATGTTATCTTCATGTTCTGTTCGGACCGTCGTCCTCTCCCCTCTGACCAGACATGTCGCTAGCCAGATTGTTGATATTTTCTGTTTTCATCCTTTTTTGGTGTACGTGTAGGTCTTATGGGGTGGGGGAGAGAAAAACGACAGATCGATCTATCAACATGCAAAGCTCTCATCCAGTCACTGTCACGCAGCAGATGAACCAATTATAGAAGACGAACTTTCTCGGAGTCATCTCCTCCATTTTTCTGATCACTCAGTTCTATATACCCATGATTGGCAGATCCCACATTCTCAGAGATATTCATGATAAGCTCCTCCAAGGAATCCCATGCACGTCCATAGATTATACCTCGGAAGCACATCATACCGACTATTACCGAGCACATAATTAATGCTCAAACTATATCGCAGTACCAATGCTACACAGCCTAGAATCTCTTCAAATGGACCGCTTCCATCTTCCTATCAACAAGCAATCCTGCATCCAGCCTCCACCCGTTGTTTCAGCTCTTGACTGCGACCTAAGACCACGTTAAAACCGTTTCTTTGCTTCTTTTCTCTAGTTGTTTTCTTCTGCCTATCGTGTATATGTTTCGGGGAGGAAAAAAGGTAGAACCAAAGAGAGGATTGCTAGTGTGGTGTGAAAATAAGGATTCATACTACTGCGTCTACGTTAATTAATTTACAAAAGTTGATGAAGTGGATGTAAGGGAGACATATTAATGTGATTCACGTTACAGAATGTGATGCCCACAAGAAGATGAAGATGTTGGAGGAGCATAAATCGGTCATACAATTCCAAAACTACTACTTATCAGTTATCACAAAGATCAAACGGAAGGGAAAAACTTATTCAGGTTAAAGGGCAGAGAATAGAATTCCTCGCTTCTTGTGTCTGTCTTGAATGATCTGAACCTGTCCCACCAATGCATGCCTCTATCTTTCCTGGTTTGGTTGTCTTTCCGGTGCAATGTGATGTCCAAGAATAAAGCCAATATGCCAGCAACAAAAGCTTCTGATGAAAAGGGTACATTGATCATATCGTTAAACTGCCAAAACAACATAAAAGAAAACTTGATTAGAAAGCTTCGATAATGTTCCACAACTAAGGGATACAATTCTTTTGGTAGATAATGTAGATAGAGCCTAGAGGACAGAGGCCATTTACCCATCTTGCCCCGGTGTGTGCAGGACCATAGCCGTTAACAACTGTATACTCATTGAAGTATTGAGGTATTGACAATCCCATGAAAATAGAGAAGCCTAATATGAACTTCGTTCTAAAGCTGTTTAGATTGCAAAACTGAAGAAAACTGAGGCCTGCTGAACCTGCTCACGTGGATGTTCCAAAATATCAGACTAATAAACCTTAAATCTAAAGTACCAGAATAAAATCAACTCCATGAGTTTATAATACCTACCCACATAAGCAAAGAACAGGCAATATAAAGCTGCAACAATTGGTGCTGGGATTGAAGCAAAGACGGCTCCGAATTTTCCTGGACAGCCATGTATGGTTAATACACTCTTTCAACAAGGAGAGAGTGAGAGATTAAAGTGTAATCTGTTACATGTATCACTTACCAAGAATGGAAAAGAAGATCATGAATCCAGCTGATATTTGGACAACCCTTCGGCTACCAACACGAGTCAATGCTAACAAACCCGCATTTTCACTAGAGTATAACAAAAATGGTAGAAAAAAAAACTAGCTTAGAATCGACAAAACCAGAGCAATATTAAGTATGTGGTGACTTGGAACAAGAATCTCACACAGAAACTGATGACCCAATTCCAGTTCCAAATATCCCAGAAAACAGAATGCCCACTCCCTGACAATTAACAATGGTAATGAAATAAATCAAACTAATCAAATGAAATATTCTCGTCTGGTATGAAGTCGACCTAAAAAAGATGTTTATATAAACTATGCAGGCGCTGCATATTGATTTACGCAAGTATTAAGATGAGGGTAAACTTAATGCGAGCGAATCAGAACCCGTTACCTGCCAACCCACACCACGACTAAGAATAGAAGGGGGCAGTGGAGTTGCACTTGCATACCGTGACACAGCAATGAAAGTACCAGTGGACTGTCTCAATCAAATAGTAAAAGATAATTAGGTTATTATATATTATGGAGAACCGAAATAAGCATATGAAAATTCTACAGATTCACTGTATGCCTACAAAAGGAGTAAAGTTTAATATATACATGATCAGTACAATTTAAGACAACATTCTGCCTTCAAGATTCAGTATATAAAATAAACAAGCGTTGCTCAACAGTATTTTAGAAAGTAAAAATGAGCTCAATGAAAAATATTTCACAAGCACAAGGTAAACAACCTCTACAAGAGCGACAAATGAAGTAGCCATCATAGCAAATGCTTCACCCGCATCAAAAGTGGGAGCTCCCCATTGAAAAGGATACGGAACTCTTATCCTGCACGAAGCGGTGTTTTCCAAAAATAAGGTCCACTAGTTACCAAAATGACACTCCATTTTGTGTGGTCACTCAGCTGTAAAGGAAAGAACTTAATTGATGCTCGGTGTTCCAATCACAGGAAGGGAATATTGACTTGATCAATCTAATTTTTTCGTGTATAACACCTCTAAACAATGTATGGACTGGAATATTCAAAGTGAAAAAATTCCCTCAGAGTTATAGAAAATCGGATAATAAGAGCCTTACCATGGAGCAGCGCCAATGATTCCAGCACGATCAGTTCTACAACTCAGTTGAGTTTTAGGCCCTGTATTCTTGTAAGCCCCACCCACAGTGAGCAGGTGAGCATAAATCCAAACAATCACCACTGAGAATATAACAGCAAAACGATCGAAGACATGCCTCTCCCCACGCATCAAATGTGGTATATACTGCAAATCATTGACTTCGTGTTTAGAATGGCTGCCTACAAATAACAAAGAGAAATAGCTGCAGCTGATGATGGAAAAATTACCTGTGAGAATACTACTAGAATGATGAGTTCTGGTAGTCCAATCTCCACACATTTTGCAAGCTAGACATGTGAAGCCGTATTCAATAATATGTAGTAAAAGAAGTTACAATTTCAATGGCATAGCGAAGGAGAGGTGAAGAGGGGTTTGGGGATGGTGGGAGCAGAGGGACGAAATGGTATCCACTTGTTTTTCTGTAGGAAAACATACCACAGGAAAACCAAGCTCATATAGCCCAAAACCTGACAGCGCGACCAGAGGAACAGCAGAAAGTGGACTTAAGAACCTGGACAAACATAAGAACACTTACCCACATTGGACTAGGAGGAATTACAGCATAAGAAATATGATCAAAAACCCAATCCACCAACTTTGAGTGTTGGAGACCCACTTAATTAGGTTTGTGTTTAATGGAAACTGTCATTGAGAATTTTTATTTATTTTTGATAAGTAACTGTCATTGAGAAATTAGGATCATGGAATCTTTATTGCAATCAGGAGTTCATAGTTGCATCAAACAAACATATCTTAAAGGAATGAGACTATTCTAAAGTGAATGCTACCATGAAAACCATTAATACATTCTAAAACGGAAGTTCGTGGATTTAAAACACCAATGCGCCGGATTACATTAATCATACTACATTGTACTAACCAACCTCGCAACATTACGCCAAAGGCCACTAAAGCCGAATACAATCTGGAGAGTCGAGGCAACAATAAGAGAACCCTGGATTCCACGCATTATCTTCTCAAATTTCTGCATATACATCACAAATCGAGTGATATAGGATTGTGCCATAACAGATTAGAAACTCAGTGACCAAACTAAGTGGGATTCCACCGAACCAACCTCCTGAGGATTTACGATGTCACTGTATCGGCCTGCCAAAATAATCGAAATGATCGTTGGCACATAGGTATAAGAAGCTCCGACCACAGCAGGTAGCCGAGTCCCAAAAAAAGTTTGGAACAACGTGTTCAAACCAGCTACGAACAATATCGTCTGAATCATTTTAGCTTTCTCCTCCTAAAAACCAATCATTGATTAACACTTGTAAAATTCGAAATCCAGATAACAAAATAAGAAACATAAAAAAAATATTGTCTAATCGTTATTGTCTTGTCAAGTCTTACATTGCCTCCTCCCATCTGCGGAACTAGAGAGGTGGGAATCAACACTGTTGTCCCAAGCATCACCAAGTAATGTTGGAAACCAAGTAGAATTGCCTCGGCTGCATTCAAAAAACAACCCTCAATTTTTCGTATTTACAATTCTGAACCGAGTCAAATACAGAATAATGCACAGAAGGGTCCCCTGAATATTATGATCTTTTTTTTAGCAAATACCAGACCATATTATAAATAATAACCAGAGTTCAAAAAACAACAAAACATCAGGGGGGTCAAATCCCTCAAAAACCCAAGGATACGAACAAGAGTGCTAAGAAAAAAGGGGGATGTCTCCCTCCACCCGGGAGGAAGCGGCCCATTGAGCCCCTGAATAGTATGATCAAACATTCAAATTGTGTCCCCTGAGACAGAGTCAAGTATTCAGCCCTTTTCTCCGTGGAAAAATAAAATTGAAGCTGGAAGTGATTTTCATGTCATAAACTACATTGATATTTATCTAATCAATGAGACAGCAAAGAGGAAATAAAATCAAATGAGACACTCACGCCATGGAGGAGGACTGGTAATGCAGTAAGAAATGCTTGGTAGCTGATCTTTGACTTGATGTGGCTGTAGTTCTTCTTGTTTTGGCTGTGGTGCGGCTCCTCCACCTCCTGCCATGCTTCTTTCTCTTGTTGTTTACTTCTATTTCTCTCAAAGAGGAACCCACAACAAAATTTGAGCGCAAAATTTCACGAATCTCCAAACAAAAAACCGCACACCAAAAAATTCTCATTACTCCAAAAGAAGAAAAGAAATCAGAAAATCTTCACGAAAACCCAGAGGCTCCAAACCCCACACAACTCTTCCACTCCACCCGCACAAACACCTACACCAGCGAGACTCAAAGGGAAAAAAAATAGAGAGAAAAAAATACAAATATAAGAATATAAGAATTAGCAAAACTCACTTCTAAGGAGTGAAACGAGAGTAGCAATTATCAGAAGGCCTGCACTGCTGTCAAAAGTTCTCTTCTTCTCTGAAAAAAGTTATCTCATGCTGCAACAACTAGAGAATCCCGGGTAGTGTTCACGGTACGTTATGCATGCGTTATTTGACAGCCCAAGACCCACTTGGAGGCTAAGAAAAAAGTGAGTGAAGATATGGAAAAAGGAACAAAAGCAAAAGCAGGCAGTGCTCCCTACTAAAGTGAGAAAGATATCATACCTCTCTGAGTGACCCAGAGGAATCTCTCGCTCAGTTTCTTTTGTAATTAAAGCATTGGTTTTTTGAACTGTGGTCTGCCTTCTTTGTTCCAACCACGTAAAGAAAAAACTTTGAATAAAGCATCTCCATCGTCACCTTTCACGAATCTGATACTTGCTATATGTTACTACACTGCACAATCGATTTCTCTCTGTCACCTCGTCCTCTTCTCTACAGTAAGGTTATAAGTTTTAGCTTCTGACATAATATGAAAGACAATGACGTAGCTGTCAATTCTTTGAAGAGAAAGATAAAAGAGTTTTTAGATTGGTTGCAGGAACGTAGAACTGATACGCCCATCGCCTCTCAACCGATCTCAAGTAGTAGTGTCGAAACGTTTACAAATTACATTTGCAACGTAGAACTGGGACGGAATATATGTGGTTTATGTTAGAGTCTCACATTGATTATGAACGATTTAATGTCGTGTTTCATGTACTTGTTGGACCACCTCTTTTCATTGCTAATTAGTTTTAGGATGAAACTTGATAGTTTATCGAATCTTTAGATCTGGCTAGTTTTTTTTGTAACCTAATTTTGCTTGGATCTTTTGTATCTTGATATTTTTTTTGTATATTGTATTTTGGATTTATATGCAATTAAAGCCTTTTCGGTATTATTCAACAACAAAAAAGAGCTCAATGAAAAATATTGGGCAAATTTCCTTTTTCATGTACAAGGATCTCCACTTCAAACGCCGGTTTATCCAAAATATGTGTAAGAATACTAATGTTGTAGTCCACGAGTTCAAAAAACACCTCTACCAATACATTGACTATTATACGAAAAAGGTTAGAATGAATAGACCAGATAAATAATAATAAGAGATAATGGTTCGATTTAGAATATTTACGTTCACTATAAAAACCTTCTAATTTTGTATTATAAATTCGCACAGATTATAAATTAAAAGTCTCTATTTATAAAGACAGTACAAACATGATAAAAAAATTCTTATATTTAAATTTGAATCTCTACATTTAATCTTAATAACTACATAACATTTAAACTCAAATCTTTATACCTATGATCATAATATTATAATCAAATAATATTATCTCTAACATTCCCAGCTTTTATTAGCTTGCCCTTAATGCTTTTTATCTCTTCTGTAATGTAATTGACATTCACGAAAAAAAATTGCAAGAAAAGAAAAGAAACAGAATGGCAAGATTAAAGGACCGGGTCTGACGATCTTCTATATGTACTTATTGCTGCAAAATGTCATGTTATTTTCCACCAGAAAGGGTTGCTTGCTGAGGTTTCACTAATAGGGAGAATTTCACTGGAACTTTCCTATCTGTCTGACCCTTCTTTCAAGCAACACATGAAAAGGTTATTCCTTACCCTCCAAAACGGTCCCATAGGCCATTGCTTTCCTTTCGCTAACCCCAAAAAACAATGAGTAAAGTAATAAATTCATCAACTTTAGAAAATAAAAGAACGAAAGAGAGACAATCGTAGCTCAAATGCACTGGTTTGTTGCTCAAATGCAGTACAGAGGAACTCATTCGATTGTCACGCAAGACAAGGAAGCGGAGGTAAAGAGAACCTATGGGCCCCTATAAACTGTCAGGCATTTGAGTCCTCTGCTACTGATATTGGTTAATGTTTTTTTATATAGAAAAATATAAACAGTAAATGTAAATAATGAAAAGAATAAGTAGAGATAGAGATTTTAAGTTCTGTATGAAAGATTTATATCTATTGTGAAAGTTTTCTATGATTGTATTTTATATTATAAATCCATATAGATTACAAAGTTGAAGTCTTTATTTATATATACAATACAAAGCATAGAAGAATATTCTTATATTTAAAATTTGAATATTTTAATATTGATAACGATATCAAAAATTTAATATCGTGATAACTATAATATCATATCAAATCTTGATATCTAACATCCTCCACCACTCTTACTGTTGCCTTTTGTGGTTACCAATATTATATCCGCTTCACATTCCTTTATCCTTTAGTCCTATTTCTTGATTTTCTTCGTTTTCTGAAGTTCAAAAGACAAAGAGAGCGAGTTCTCTACAAAGGAGCTTCTCAGTTTTAGCTGAAACCTAAATGTTCAGAAAGAGATTCGTAGACTATTAAATCTAAGAGAAATGAATTTTTGTGTAGAAGCATGTAATTCGACCCCTTGAAATCCCAACTCACTTTTTATAAAGTGCTACCATCATTGCTGGTTTGCTAAAACTCTAAAAAGAAGTTGTCAAGCACCTTAAACCCACTGCAGAGGGTTGCATTTTTCTTGGATACACATTCATTTTCACTGTAGAGAACACAAATCGCTGGCATTCTTTCCTAAAGGCACTTTAAAGTCTCTTTCGGCAGTATGGTATTTGAAAATTTCTATTCACTTTTTACACTGCCAAAGAATTACAGCCCAGACCAGATTAAAAGGGGAAAATTGAAAAAGCCTTCCAATCCATTCTGTTCCTTTACATGATAGAGTCTCTTATGATGATGTTGGCCACTATAAAACCAAAATACAAAAAAAGCAGTGCTTCCATGGCCTTGAAACCACCATTATGATGTGTGTTGACTTGTATTGATATTTATAAAAAAAAATAATATTTAGTTGTATTGTTATTCATGTAGAAATACTGTTAGAGATATTAAAAAGCTGGACGCAAATTCTTAAAATTGTTACCAAACAGATGCATATAGAATTAGATCTCGGTTAAACGCAGCAGAAGTGCTTCTTAGGCAATTACTTTAGGTAGATGTGGGGACGCCGGGGGTCTGACACAAGAAGTTTTGTCTTGAGACCGGGCGTGTTGACTTTTGGGAGTTGGTAATACCCAGACATCCATCGCCAATCTTGGCACATGGTCCAGTTTTATTTTCCGGGCTAAAGCCGAACTTCGGAGTCAACATGGGTCCCACATTTTTCGGATCCAAAATTCCGCCGACTACCTTACCGTTTGCCTAGCAAGTAGGCCCGAGAGAAAACAAAAGAGATCGTTTGGGCGTTGCAAGTACATCTTTGCATAGCTTTCCTGTAGTAAAACCTACGGTCTACGGCGGCTCCACATCAATTCCTAGTGGGAGTAACGTTGTATTGGAAAGTTTAACATACTCAGATGCTGCGCTTCTCATATGAAGTTAGTTCCGAATAACACAGGCTTTACAATAAAATTATATTCAAATAATAAATTTCATAACATACTAATCCTCTCTAGCAGATAAGGAAAAAGGGGAATCGTCTATGTTATTTATCCCCCTTTAATTACCCAATGATAACGCATGGGCAAGTTTCCCTTTTACGTTTCAAGCATTCATTTCAGCATTTATTCCTTCGAGAATACAACCTTCGACTCCATCCCGGTTGAAAGGTACTGTCGAGCACAATCCACAGATTTTCATTACGACAGGTGCCACGATAAAAAGGTTCAATTGTGACTTTCCTATACATTCATTTCCACTTACTAATTACTTGGCCATGATGATTGTAAACAAAGACAGATTTGGCCCCGGTTGCCGGACCTATCCGACATCTAATAGATATTAACATATTGCTCCGAACATAATTCCCAGAAAAGCTGTCAATAGGTTAGACACGCTGCATCACAGAGATGGCACTGTGAAAGAACAACAAGAGATGAAAGATAAGTAACTTGAAATTCCTTGATCAAAGGAAGCATCAAAACGTTGGAGATAGACAACATGTTCCTCTCAGATAAGGCTTAGGGATACAAGGCACAAGGCACTTCTCCAAGCTCTGGTAGAAACGTAATTATCACTGACCACCACCACCACGAATTTGCAACCTCTTCCTCTCAAACTCAAGCTAGAACGAAAAAAAAAGAAGACTAAATCAGTGATTGATTGCCTAAGAAGATAAATACTTAATAGTTCCCTGACGAAGTTCTCAGAAAATTAAATCTAGGAATCCCTAGTGTCTTACCACTTTCTTCACCCGGTCATTGGCAGCAGGGGTTCCTCCACTAACAGATTCAGGGAGATACGGACTGCAAACACGGACCTCCTTCATGACAACTATGACAGTCTTGTCCCAGCGCACTGGAAGCCTGTTAAAATCAATCACATCAGTTAAATGTCGCATCAGTCGCAGAAAAACTGACAACTAAAATGTTGATTATAACTTTCCACCAAGTTACATATCATGATTGGAAGTAAGAAAAACATTGCTTAAGTTACTCTACAGTTAAAAGTCACAGGGTAATCCATCCACCAAATACAATTGAGAACAATGTCAAACACTGTGCATCCATGTAAGCAAGAACCCAATGGTAATCCATCCACCAAATACAAAGTGTTATTATAGTTTGGCACTACAATGTACAATGTACAATGTATGACAAGTTGCTCAAAATAGTAGATGCGATGGGAAGTATGGTAGGAGATTGAACAGGGGTACAATGTACAATGTACAATGTATGACAAGTTGCTCAAAATAGTAGAAGCGATGGGAAGTATGGTAGGAGATTGAACAGGGGTACAATGTACAATGTACAATGTATGACAAGTTGCTCAAAATAGTAGACGCGATGGGAAGTATGGTAGGAGATTGAACAGGGGTGATGTTTAATGACTCAGCTAATGCAGATAACCTCAGCATAGCTCATCTGTAAGGAACGCCTGTGACTTCCAGATTAGATGTCTCTGCAAGGAGCACTTCGATTCCAATCTAAATTGGCACTAAAACTGGTAAGTGATGGAGAAATAAATCATCTATTAGAATTCAATAAATACCGCACATACTACCCAATTTTACCAACACCCATTACTTTTTACATGTCCCAGTAAATGCAAAAAAGTGTCGGATATCACAAAGGAACTTGACATTAAAACGGTGGGGCGAAGAGGTCATACCTAGATCTTAGGTTAAAATTATACTAACAAAAAGAAAACCAGGAAAACAAATTCAAAGAATTACAGAAACACCATTCCGTTTAAAAACAAACCTTTAGTACAACCCTAAAGGTCAGAGGTTATCAAACACAGGAGGAGAGTTTTGATTCTGGAGGAAGGCACGGCACTTCAAGGAAAGCTGCTATCCCCTTCTCCGAGTTTATCCCAAAGTCTCCAACCCTCTCCTTTGTTATGTCCTACTCTGAAGTGCCATTCATCTAGTCCTCCTTTGTCTGTTCCTTGATTTGCATATTTTGCTTTCAAGAAAGTATTTCAATCTTATTTAGAACCTGGAATTGAAAATTTTTGTGGAAAAGAACAGTTTTTCTTTCCTGGAGTAATTTTGTTCCGAAGTACAGACTTATGCTTTCCCAGATCAAGGATACACAAGGGAACTGATAGATATGAGTGTCACAATCATATGGTAATTAGAGTCTCTAGTTATGGCCTTTTTTCGTAGTTTATCGATAGAGGCGAAAACCTTTCAGTTCTCGGTGAGCTCGGTTGGCATTGTCACGATTAAGGAGCTGAGTAGAAAAAAGGAGAGCTCGTTGCGTTGTGGCAGATATGGGGTGTTGTGGTTGTCGAACCTCTTTGGCAAATTGGTTAAGGGAAAGGAAGCCAAAGACTTTTCGATTAAATTCAACGAATCATCCCGTGCGTTTCTCGCTCAAGGTCGATCAAATGAGAAAGGTTGTTATGTTGCTTTAGCAGCATTTGGGGAGCGGCGCTTACAAGGGCAGATTTTGATTCCGGAAGGAAGATCACGAATGGGGTGGCAGGCCTTTGCTCAGTTGTGTGAGGAGCTGATCTCTGTTATTGGCATTCTTCGCCGTAAGAAGTTGGGGCATGCTAACTGGGCGGTCAAGCAAGGCGTCTCCTATGCTCAAATGGTGCAGGCGAATCGGCCGGAGAAGAGGGTGTTGGGAGAGCAGTCCAGCCCGTGTGAAGTAGTCGTTGGCAGTCTGAAAAAGGTGACGTCTTTTGGCTCCCCGACGGCAGCGCATGCAGGGGTCGGTGAAGAGGACGTGAATTACAAAACTTTTCACTCAAGTGGGGCTATGGGTGAGTCGGCTGGGACAGAAGGTAGGCTGTGGGAGCATTTAATGAGGGTAAAGGCTGAGCTGGATTGGATTATCGGGCTGGTTAAAAAGAAGGAGTTGGGTCTGGAGCCAGGGAGAGATTTTTGCTGCACGGCATGCGGGTTTAGAATGGTGACCCAGCCGACATCTAAATCTCATGCTCATGGGCTCCATGAGACTGTCGTGGCCCAAGAGAAGAAAGGCTTGGGCGTTGCTGGCAAGCCTGGCCCACTGCCTCTACGCAGTGTGGAGGCTGTCTCGGCCTTTCGTGGGTTGGGGTGTGTCGGGCCTCTTGAGGCCGACGATGGTACACGGCTTGCCGGGGAGGGCCAGATGGCGCCGGCGAGCCATGTATACGCCGGCAATGATTTGGGTCTGGCGAGCGATGACCACACGCGGCCGGCGAGCTCAGTAATGGCAGGCCATGCCTTGGGTTTCGTGGGGGAGGCCCAGACGACGTCGGCGGGATCTGCGGTGGCCGGCGCCGACTTGGATCTGGCCGGGGCTGCCCAGACGACGCCGGCGAAGCTCGGGGGAGCGCTGACTGTGGCGGGAAGGCTCCACCTGAGCTCTCCTCTTGAGCTCCAGACGCCAGACACGTGCGGGGACCGCTACATGTCGACCAGATATGTTCCGGTTTCAAATTTCTCACAACCCGATGGAGGTTCTGCCGTGCCTATAGTTGTAGAGGGGGGAGGAATCGACGATTATGGTATGCTTGTGCCTTTGGAGGTGGAGGTTCGTAGTGGTGCAGATCTGTCTCACTTGGTGGAAGTTGTAGATGAGGGTGGGGAGTCGGTTGCTCTTGAGTACGGGGCTACTGAGATGCTCGTTGAGCCTTTGAGGATGCTCCTACCTTCACAGCAACCTTCCAGTTGGGTTCTAGAGAAGATTAAGTCTTTTAGGCTTATGGTGGGTGTCTCTTGTGAAGGGCATGAGGTTGATTTGATGAACTTGTTTGCAGAAATAGAGAAAGAGAGGGGGCAGCATCGTGCTCAATCAGTGGGGAGATCAGGGCGGAAGTTGGTGAGGGAAATGAAGGCTTTGGAGTCTTCGCTGAATTATGATTCTAATGCTTCTAGTTCTCGTAAGAGTAGGAAGCCTGGGCGGGAGTTAGCGATTGTTTTATGAAGCCTAGAATTATTTGTTGGAATGTTAGGGGGTTAAATAACGTCAACAAATGTAAGGGTGTAGGGAATTTGTTACGAGGGTGGAAAGTGGATCTTGTTTGTCTACAAGAGACTAAGGTGTCGTGTGTTTCGAGGGCGTTGGTGCGACGGTTGTGGGGTGGACCTCATGTTAGGTGGTGTCATATGGAGGCCGCTGGAGCCTCGGGCGGTATCTTGATTCTCTGGGATTCTCGGGTTATGGAGTTGGTGGAGTCGTGTATTGGCTCTTACTCTCTTTCGGCGTTGTTTAGGAATGTTGAAGATGGGTTTTCATGGGTTTTTTCTGGCGTTTATGGACCCAATGATGATAGCAGTCGGAGGATCTTGTGGGATGAGCTGGCGGGTATATCTTCGTTGTGGAATTTTCCTTGGTGTATAGGAGGGGACTTTAATGTTACTCGTTTTCCTGGAGAACGGTCGGGGGTCGGGGGTAGTAGGAGCGCTATGAACGATTTCTCGGAGTTCATTGCTGACTGTGGCTTGGTGGATCTTGCATTGGTGGGTGGCTTGTATACTTGGTCTAGTGGTAGCGCTCACTAGACATGGTCTAGAATTGATCGTTTTCTGGTTACTTCCGGTTGGGACTCTATTTACCCGGAGCTTATTCAGCGGAGGTTACCCCGTTTGTATTCGGATCATTTCCCGATATTGTTAGAGGGTGGGCGATGGGGGGATTCCGTGAAACCTTTTCGCTTTGAGAACATGTGGCTCAAGGTGGACGGTTTTGTAGAGCAGGTTAGGGAGTGGTGGCAGAGTTATGTTTACAGTGGTTCTCCTAGCTTTGTGTTACACATGAAATTGAAAGCTCTCAAGAGAGATCTCAAAATGTGGAATAGGGACGTCTTTGGTGATCTTAATTTTCGCAAAGCAGCGCTCTTACAGGAGCTCTCTTCTCTGGATGAGTTGGATGAGAGGGGCATCATGGATGGGGAAGGCAAGGAGAGGAAGTTGTCTGTATCTCGGGAACTTGACCACTTAATTGAGTTGGAGGAAATGAGTTGGAGACAAAAATCGAGAGCTTTGTGGCTAAAGGAGGGGGATCGATGTACTAAATTCTTCCATAAGGTTGCTAATTCTAATCGGAGAAATAACTCAATCTCGAGTTTGGAGTTGGAGGGAGCAGTGGTGGAGGATCCATCTGTGATTTCAGAAGCTATTGTTGATTATTACTCCTCCTTGTATAAGGAGCCCTTCAGTTGGCGCCCTTTGTTGGATGGGCTAGATTTCAATACTATTCCGGGGGAGGACGCTGAATACATTGAGAGGCCTTTTGAGGATGAGGAGGTGGCAAGTGTGGTAAGTAGTCTGAATGGGGATAAGGCGCCGGGTCCGGATGGGTTCTCTCTCGCCTTTTTTAAATCGTGTTGGGATGTGGTGAAGCGGGATGTTTTGTTAGTGTTTAATGAATTTGCAACCGAGGGGAAGTTTGTAAGGAGCTTGAATGCTTCTTTTATTGTGCTTATTCCAAAAAAACCGGGCGTCGTCGACCTTAAGGATTTCAGGCCTATTAGTCTCGTGGGAGGTGTGTACAAAATTTTAGCTAAGGTTTTAGCTAACAGATTGAAGCTCGTTCTGGATAAGATAATTTCTTCGTCTCAAAATGCTTTTGTGAAGGGTAGACAAATTCTGGATTCGGTGCTTGTGGCCAATGAATGCATCGATTCAAGGTTGAGGGCGGGGGATCCAGGTGTGCTTTGCAAACTGGATGTGCAGAAGGCATATGACCATGTGAACTGGAATTTCCTTATGTACCTTCTAAGGAGATGTGGGTTTGGTGAGAGATGGTGTAGGTGGATCTTCTTCTGTATTTCGACGGTTAAGTTTTCAGTGTTTATTAATGGGTCTCCTAAAGGGTTCTTTAGTAGCTCTCGTGGCTTGCGTCAAGGGGATCCTCTTTCTCCTCTTTTGTTCGTGATTGTGATGGAGGCTTTTAGTCGCATGATGGGGGAGGTGGTGTTGTTCGGGGGGATACAAGGCTTTAAAGTTTCGGAGGGGGTTGCCATCTCGCACCTTCTTTTTGCGGATGATACGTTAGTGATGTGTGGGAATGATGCTGAACACCTTCGGAACCTTAGTTGCCTTCTTTTATGTTTCGAGGCTGTTTCGGGATTAAAGATTAATCTCTCTAAGTCCGCAGTCATCCCTATTGGTGAGGTGGAGAATGTGCAGGAGTTGGCGGATATTTTAGGGTGTGAGATCTCTTCTTTGCCTCTTCAGTACCTTGGCCTCCCTTTGGGTGCATCTTTCAAGAACATTCACATTTGGGATGGGATCGTTGAGAGGATGGACCGTCGTTTGGCGGGTTGGAAGCGTATGTACCTCTCTAAGGGTGGTAGATTAACTCTTATCAAATCTACTCTCTCTAGTTTACCTTCATACTTTCTTTCTTTGTTCCCGATTCCGGCGGGGGTAGAGGCAAGGATGGAGAAAATTCAGCGGGACTTCCTTTGGGGAAGTGATGGAGACGTGCACAAGCTACATCTGATGAAGTGGAAAAAAGTGTGTTCTCCGATGTATGATGGTGGGTTGGGCATTCGTAGTATTAGAATGTATAATACGGCGTTATTAAGCAAATGGTTATGGCGGTTTGCTACGGAAAGTGATAGGCTGTGGCGGAGGGTTATAGCTGCAAAATATGGTTGCTTGGTGGGAGGTTGGCATACACAATCTGGTCGTGGCTCTTATGGGGTCAGCTTGTGGAGGTTCATTAGTAAAGGTTGGGCAGCTTTCAGTAAGCAGATTCGGTTCAAGGTGGGCAATGGGGGCACTGTTAGTTTCTGGCATGATGATTGGTGCGGTGATCAGCCCCTAAGTCTTGCATTTCCTATGGTTTTCTCGTTATCTCGGTGTAAGGAGGCTATGGTGGCGGATTGTCTGGTAGATGATGGTGGTCAGGTGGTATGGAATATTCCTTTCTTTAGAGCTGCAAATGACTGGGAGATGGAGGATTTTGACGCTTTTTTTGCCTTGTTGTATGGGACTACTCTCAGAAGTGGGGAGGATGACGTCATCGTATGGAAGGGTTCTAAGGATGGGGTATTCTCTGTTAGATCTATGTATGATTTGCTTAGAGGAGGGGCCGGTCCCTCTTTCCCCTGGAAGAGTGTTTGGCGGTCTTCATGCCCTTTGCGAGTTTCTTTCTTTGTGTGGGAGGCTTCTCATGGTAGGAGTCTAACTATTGATAATCTCCGTAGAAGGGGGCTGATCCTTGCTGATTGGTGCTTTTTATGTCGCTGTGGTGGGGAGTCGGTTGATCATGTTTTGTTGCATTGTCCTTATGCGAGTGGATTATGGTTCCATGTGCTCAAAATTTTGAATTTTCAATGGGTTATGCCTGAGAAGGTGGAAGGGGTGCTGAGGTGTTGGCATCGAAGCTTCAAAAACCCTTTTGCGAAGACTATTTGGAGAATGATTCCACATTGTATCTGGTGGTGCCTTTGGCGTGAGCGCAATAATAGATGTTTTGAGGATTATTCCTTGTCCTTGGTTAGGTTGCAGGGTGTGCTGTTGTCTTTACTGTTTTCTTGGGTGAACTCGGCGCTTGGTTGCCCCTTTCTTGATTTTCTAGATTTTGTTAGTTTTCTGGCTTGTTTAGAATAGTGGTTGCGGTATAGTCTTTGTACTGTGTTCACTTTTCTAATGAGATTGGCTTATTTATCAAAAAAAAAAAAGGAAAGCTGCTAAAGGTTATGACCATATTCAGATCTGCCCTGTAAAACCCAGCCTTGGTACAACAAACCAAGAAGTTCTTTCTATGACTACTAAAATGATCAACCTCTAGACTAATATGCTACGCAGTGATCAACCCCTTTTTAATGAGTTCAATAATCAAACAAATAGAGAAATAGACTCAAATTGCTTGTTTGGACTAAGCGATTTTGGTATGGTACCTTGTACTGCTTTCGCTTTTTCTAATAATAATATTGGCTTACTTATCAAAAAAAAAATAGACTCAAACATCCTACACCATCTGTGAACAAAATCTCTCCCTAACTTGATCATGTATTATTCACCAATTGCCTGACATAAACAGCAAATTCATGACTAGAGTTAAAACCAAATACAACAGAAATATCAGAAAAACTGTTTGGCATTCATCTCTTAAGGAAGCTGGTCAGGACATTCGGATCTGCAGTTGTTAGCATCCATTCTGGACCAATTATTCACCCCCTGGGCATAGGCAACTTTTAACATCCCTCATTAAAAAAAAAAAAAGAGATCCTAAAATTATATAAGCATATATCAAACCCATTGCATGTTGCATGGTGTTTTGGTGATAGTGTTTGCCACATTGAGGGAGAGGATTTACATACATTAACATTAACCCACAATCCGATGCTTGATGTTAAACACCTCAAATTATCATAGAAAAGTATGGTTATTAGTCAACATTTTGTATTTTCAGTACTCCTCCACTTCCAAGTTTTACAAACATGAGACAGTGAAAATTTCTCCAAATGAGAAGACTGCAGGAGTCCATAGACAACCAACTCAAAAGATCTGCAGTAGTATCAAATTTATAAGCAGATGGCCGAGTCCATCCAAAACCTGACCTTACGCCATTAACTCAAGTCTATGGACTCCTGCAAGGTGAGGGTGGAGGGTCAGGGCCTGAAGGTAGGAGAGAGTGTAGTTGGTGGTAGAGGATATGTCGAGGGATGTTCAACGTCTATATGCTTTAAATGAAGGGCAAAACGGGAAATGACATTGTTAAGTTGTCACGTAGACGGCATGTTCTTGATTTTCCTTGAGAAGTAACGGCAATTTAAGGTCCAAGGTGGAAATTAACATAAACATAAACTTTGGAGTACTAATGTAACAAAACCGATAAAAGGGGTGCAACTTAGAAATGACCCCAACGTTCAGGGGTGAAAAGTGTATTTTCCTTCTTCTTTTTTATAAGTAAGCTTGAGTTGAGCATTGTTCAAGTACATCGTAAAATCTTCAAAACAAACCTAAGTCCAAAGTACCATAAGATTTAGAAAGGATGATAGCTTGCAATACCAGCGACTGCAAATTGAAACAACTGTTTGTGTCAGCTAAAATGCTAAACCTAGTGACTGAAAAATTCTTCCCCTTGAAGTATATAAGATAGAACTAGTAGTATTATGCAAATAATAGCCAATTGCATACTCTTCAGATCCGTATATAAGAAAAGGTGTCAGGCGCTTACGTCTTGGACAAGGCGTCAAAAATGTTCTGGGCCTCACTGGTGACATCTACGCCGATCCTCTCAGCCTCTGCTTCTGCTTGTCTGAAATCAACTTTGTAAAAGACCATTACCATTCGACGACATTAGCAAGAAATACGCAATAAAATAAAATAAGTAGACTTTCTCAAACAAGGTTGTGATGCAAATTGCAAAAAATCCACCTGATGGCCAAATCTTCCTTAGCTTGAAGACTTGTAAGATCAACGTGACACTTTTTGACGTCAAGTGGGTCTTCGGCTTCACCCAATAACGAGAACTCCTTTATGTAACTGGCCTTCAAAAACCTTACGTTGCGGCGAGGTCCCGGTTTCGAACCCTCTTGTGCGCAGCCAACATTTAAGTCAAGAAATAACCAACAAAAAATATATTTAAACCGAGAACCTCAAAATTTGTTTTGTTTTTGTTTTGATTTCTAGGGTTAGCAACAACAACAAAAAAGGCATCGGAGTGAAGGATATGAAAGACGAGGATGTTGGAGTGGCGGTCGAAGGTGATAACCTGGCCCTCGAACTCGTCGCCTAGGGTTGTCTTGATGGAGAGCAAGCAGCCAACGGCGAAGTCCTCGGGGTTGGTACTGCCATTCATGGCCCTTCGAGTTCTGCTTCTACTTCTTTCCTCCGTAATATAAATAATTTTCCAGCGTTTTCTAGTTCTCTGCTATGGGCTTTGTTGGAAGCCGAATGCCCGGTTGATTCATTTCTGAGATTTGGGCTCTCTTGGTTCTGGTCCGTTTAAGTATGGGTCTCAGGGGATTGGGTTGGCCCATTATCCGCTTTGGTTGAGTTTGGGATCGGGGTTGGCGGATTTGGTGTCAGCCCAGTGTGGTCCAGGATAGGGCTTCTATGCTTAAAGTAGTTGGGCTGTCTGACCAATCCCAAACGGTTCGAAATGTTAGAGATGGGCTTGAACTTGATAGCAACATTCGTTTCTTCTGATCCAAAATATGCACGACGTACATTTAAAGTATCTAGAGGGGAGGTGATTACCATTCCTTGCTCAGTGATCTCGTACGACTGATTGGACTTGCTGTGAAATGTCCTTTTTGCGGAAGAAGTTTCCTCAAATCCTTGCAGACCTACGCCATTGGTATAGAGACCTTTCGGGCTTCGGCCTCTTATCTTACACCTGAAATAGGGCCTGTAGGTCCCTCTATTTTCTGGGGCTTTTCTCGTAAGACTTGTGTGTCCTTATTGGACTGGACTTAATCGAGTTGAGTCGAGAAATATCTAATCCATCAAATATATATTGAAGTACCTGAATGAAATTTATTTGGTGAAGTTTACTTCAAGGTTTAATAAACAATATATATTTAAAGGAAATACATGAATGGAAAAAGGTTTTGACTAAAAACATCAAGGGTTTGACATTTTTGGAATTTATAATAATGTCGGTCGTTTATTTCAGGTATTTTTAAGGCTAGACCATCTGTCGTTGGTCAAATAACGATGTGTCGTACAGATGCTATTAACGTCTTATTAATGAAAGATGGTAATCCCCATGTCGGTGCTCCGCTGGTAAGAAGAGTTGAGCATAATCATGGCTCACGATGGCTAAAGAATGAAATAATAGAAAAGAAAGAGAAGAGTACACACGTTCATGGCCTCCCTCTACTGAATTTAATTATTTATATATATATAAAATATATGAAGAAAAAATTGTCATTGTCAAAATTCATTTTTTCTTACCATTTTAAGAAATGATGCGTAGAGTGTCAAGACTTTTATAATTAAAAATTATAAAATATATTTATTTATTTTATTTTGTAGAAATATCAAAGGTAGCTTTCCATCTTCTTTCACTTTTTTTATTTTTATTTTAATAATTTATTGTCTAATATAAGCATACAAGTAAAAACTCGGGTGCTTGGAAGGAATCATCCCTTATACTCCAAACATAAGTTGATACAACTCATCATTGATGGTGGGTCGTATGAAGTGCTTGGAATCAATCTGTATCCTAAATTCAGCGAACTGGCTCGGGTGCTCTTGAAAATAATCTTCTTATCTTAAAGTCAAATCTCGACCAATAATACAATAAAAAAAACACACTTATAACGTTGAATATAACTTTTAAAAGTATTGAACATTTGGATTTTGACCAATCAGTTCGCATGTATAGCTCGCAATATATATGCCATTCGCGGAACCAGAGAACTATGCAGAAAGGCCATGTGGAGTGTGGGATAGACGGATCCACGATTGAATTTGCTAAGCTTTTTATATTAAACACAATGGTTTCCTCTCTTAACTCTAGGACCAGTAGCTGTCCCACCACTTCCCCCACTTGTTTATTGAGAAAACGAGTCAGATTCTGGGACTTTTGTTTGCTATTCGGGGATGTTTTTCATGCCACAAACAGTCATTGTTATCGTGAGCTGGGGGCACTGGTCCTCCTGACACGAAATAAAAATTTCTTTTTCTTTTTCTTGGATACTGTTCCTGTTTTTCTAAGTCCAGTTTCCTTTAGGCTGCAGACTCACCGAAACCCAGATCTTCCCAGCACCGCACACCATCATGATCGTAGTTATATGTTATTAATTCCGGCCACTGAGCTGGCGAGCTGGCTGTTATTAATTTTTTACCGAGATTGAAGGTACAATTCATAAAGAAATAGACTCCAGTGGCGGTGTCAAGAATTGATTGACCGAATAATTTAACAACTTTATTTTTAATTATATATATAATAGTAATAATAATTTTTTCTAATCATAGTAATAATAATTTTAAACATATAATTCTTAAGATAAGAATATATTAAAACTCTTGAACATATTTTTTGACCCCTCTAATGATGAAAATTCATAAATCGTATAATTTTTATAGTATAATTCAAAAGTATAATTTTTATGAAAAATTTCAAAAAATTTCAGTTTTAGGAAAGGGTATTAGGCCATTGACTATATTATTTAATGTTGTTCATATAAAATTTTAAATAATATGAGAGCTCTAATACAAAACAAAAAGATAGAGACTATAAATAGAATCTATATCATTTAAAGCAACATATATCGACCTCTCAGGAAATCGTTTGGCTTCCCCTTCTGAAGGATATTGTTAAAGTCAACGTGGACGTGGCTGTTAGGGTTGATTATGCAGTGACAGGTGCACTTATACGAGACCATTCTAGTGCCTTATGTAAGTTCAAGGTAACTATGTTGGGAGCAGTTCTGCCGTTACTTGGTGAGGCCGAGGCACCATATGTGAGAGTTGCATTGGCATATCAACAAGGTTTTCATCATGTTATCCTGTAGGGTGATTGATTCTGAGCAAGTTATAAGGTCGTTCAATAATACCCCATCTGTTGGATTGACGTATTCATCATGAGATTTCATAAATTTATTATGTTCTCCAACTCTTTCAAAGTTGGGAGACTAGACATGTTACGTGAGGTACTAATTTTGTAGTGCACCAGTTAACTCGTTTGGGCCGTCTTTGAGTATTACTCAAGTGACCATTCCAATAATTATGAGTATTTTCTTAATTTTCTTTGGAGTATGATATAAGGACAACCATAACTATTGTATGGCAGGTGATTGAATAAGAGGCGATGCTTTGATTATTTTTTTAAAAAAAGCAAATGTAGTACAAGGTGGTCTCTGGCCACCATCTTCTGTTATTATTTTATTAAGGGGATGTTCGGTTAAGGTGTATTGTGAGGATTTTTTGTGTTTTGAAAATTTTTATGTGATGTTAACTTTATTGATATGCGTGTTGTAATTATATTTATGCGGTGTGAAAAATGATGTTTGGTTAAAAAATTCTCAAGATTTTTTATAAACGAACAGACTCTAAAGCAACATGTACGGACGAGGCACGTTAGTCGAATACTGCCAAATTCAATTATGCTCCTTCCATGATAACTTTATCGTTTTTTAGTCGTTGCACCTTTCGAGATTGTCGTATATGATTCCATTATTTCGGGAAATGACAACCTTATCCCTATTATATTATATACATATTAATTATACACTCACATTCCTCTTGCCTACTTAAGATCATTAATGGGCAGCTTAGCTTTTCCGTTTTTGTCTTTTAGGTAGGAAGTCTTGACAATTATGAAGGGCTTGCCTAAACCAGTACCTTTTCCTTCTACCTTTTAGGTGGAAGGTCTTATTCTCTCACTGCAAGCCAAGCATTTTGTGGCAGCCACAAGAGGCCAACATCAAGCAGTTTGTGTAACAAGATAAAATATTAACAAAACAAAAAAAATTGGTTCTTCTTATCCCCTCCCAGAAAACGAATAAGAGAATATATATAATTCCGCGAGGGAGGATTCTATTTCTTTCTGTAAGCAGTGGCGGAACCAGCATTATAATTAATGGGGATAAATTTCTAAGAAAATTTAATGGGACTGAGATGGGCTGCTTGGGCTTAATGAAACGGTCTAAAATTCAGTGAGCATCAAGGAGCAAGCCTTAAAAAATTTTAAAAATCAACGTGTAAAAAAATTTTACCCTCCGCCTGTGTCTGTGGGTGTACTAGTAGAGTGCTCCAGGATTTTGGAAGCCCCTTGATTGTGGATGCCTCCTGCGATGATATTCATATAAGAATCATCACTTTCTATCACGAAAGTTACACTATCTGTTAAAATAATATTTGTAAATTTAAAATATTAATTTTTTTAAATACCAACATAATAATTCACAATTTTGATTACAAAAATAAAATAATTTTTTTAAAAAACAGTTATCTTCTCATTAAATCATTTTCTGTATTAAATAAACATAAAAAGTTTACTCTAATCAACTCTCTTCTTTTTCTATTTACTTTCAATTTTATTTTGGATGAACATTTGAGTCATTTTATATCACTTTCTATCTGATTTGAAGACCAAATTAAACTGAAGGAAATAATTAATTATTTTTGAAATATTATAAACGTAATAAAATAAATTAAAACTTGAGATGAACTAGTTGATTTTTGTTATTTATAAATATAAGACATACTATAACATTTCTCAAAAATATATATTTAAAATATTTGATTTGCTAACATAATGACGAGTTGCACTCAAGGGATACTTTATAATTTTATAATACTTTTTCGGCACTCTAAATGGATGGAAATATAATTTTTTTTGTGCAACTCAATATATTTTATAATTGAGTGTATAAATGGAATTACTTTATTTCTTACATAGAATATTCTACCTATCACTATTTTATTATTACAACTTTATTCTTTTTCATGTCGTGCGAACAATCATTAATCATTACTATACTATAAAAAAATATTCCAGGACCAACTTACCTGATTAAGAAAATTACCTTCGAAAGGTGATAAAAAGGTGGGATACTGGGAGACAATTGGAAATTTGTACATAAATAAAAATATCCCAATTAGCATTGATATCCGTATTTTCATAATAATTGATATCCCAATTAGCAACAAGAACCAAAAAAAAATATCCGTCCCTATTTTCACGACGAGACGGTGCTAATTGGACGGCTCAATCACGGATATGTTTGTTTCTTCAATATTTTACGGTATAAATTTTTTTAACAAAATAAATATATTTTAATATTTTTAATGTTTATAAATAAATATTTTATTTTTTACAAATAAAAATAATAATAAAATATTTTTAAAAACATTTTAAAAATATTCTCGAGAAACAAAACCTTCAGTATAGTTTATGATAAGATGGGTTGTTCTTAGCTAGTTTGATGTCTACGCGGCGCTTTCTAGTTGGAACATTTGGCACTGTTATTCCATTCTTTTTTGTCACTGTTTCTGTTTGGGGAGCGGAAGTATCTTTAAAGACGCTTTTGTCCTTGTGAAGCTAATGGCGTCGACGGTCGAGATATGATTTATGGACCCCTTAAGGGTATTTTGGGGTTTTAACTTTCCCTAAGGGCGGCTACTAGTCCCATTAATCAAAATATCAAAGAGAAGAGGGTGGCCATAACTGGCCCATACAAAAAGAAAAAGAGTTTTTTAAAAAAATCAAAAAGGAAAGAGAGAAGGAACTGCTAGAGTTACCACAGGTCCACACGTGTTCCAACCCGCACGAAGAAGCGTGAAGACAACTAGACAAGTCTCAAAATGCCAATTATATAGTTGCCGAACTACAAATCCCACTGGATTGTCCATGTTACTTTCCCTGAGCCACGCCACAAGCAAACCTACCCCTACAGGCCTTGCTCCGGCTCCTTTATCTCTCTGCCTGCTCAATTTTTTTTAGATGGGAAAACAAAGTACTCATTTTTTTTAAGTGTCTAGCTCAGC
The DNA here is from genome assembly GCA_963930655.1 of Myrica gale. Taxonomy (NCBI): domain Eukaryota; kingdom Viridiplantae; phylum Streptophyta; class Magnoliopsida; order Fagales; family Myricaceae; genus Myrica; species Myrica gale. The sequence continues at coordinate 3,801,716 of OZ005606.1, read as the reverse complement.
CTTCTGCATCTCTGAAACACGCCACAAAAGAGAGACTGGGGCGGAGAAAAAGCAGGGGAACAGAAGAAAAGCTACGAAATGGGTGGTGTTGCTACAACAAGCCCGTTCAAAGACCAACCTCACTGCCTCGCTAGAAGGCTCTTACCGTGGACCATCTATGCCATCCTTCCCCTAGCTATCTTTCGCCTGTACTTTTACCCTCTTCAACTCCCTCGGTCTTCCCCAGATCAGCTCTCCAGTACCACCGCCACAACCGTGACCTCGTTCTCTGATCTTTCTCCTCCTCCTCCCACTCATTTTTCCTCTTCTCAAGGTACGTACATGCATTCTGTTTCTTTGTTAAAAACCATCGAAATGTTAGTTGGGTTTTTGTTATAGAACTTCGGTTTTGCGATTTGTTGCTCATAAATGCTCCATGTGCTGTTCTTTTCTGCAGAAAAAGAGGGAGCTAATGATAAACCATGTGACTACAACACAGGCGAATGGGTCCGTGACGAGTCGGGACCTTTGTACAACGGTACATGTGGTACAATCAAGGAGGGCCAGAATTGCATTACTCATGGCAGACGTGACCTCGACTACCTCTATTGGAGGTGGAAACCCAAGCAATGCAGCCTGCCGAGGTTTGAACCCAACAATTTTCTTGAACTCATTAGGAACAAGCACATAGCTTTTGTGGGTGACTCCTTGGCTAGGAACCAATTGGAGTCCCTTCTTTGCATGCTAGCCACTGCCTCTGCGCCTCACCTTGTCTACCAGGACGGCGAGGAGAACAAGTTCCGTAGGTGGCGCTTCCCTTCTCACGATGCCATTGTGTCAATCTACTGGTCACCATTTCTCGTCAAAGGTTCTGAAAAATCTCCCGCACGGCCTAATTATAACAAATTGTATTTAGATAAGGTAGATGAAAGGTGGGCAAGTGACTTGGATCGCATAGATATGCTTGTTTTATCAATTGGGCATTGGTTTCTACATCCTGCGGTGTACTTGGACGGTGATTCGGTGCTAGGCTGCCACTACTGCCCTGGTCTCAATCACACCGAGATTGGTTTTTATGATGTTTTGAGGAAGGGTTTGAGGACTACCCTTAAGGCCATAATTGAAAGGAAAGGGTCTAATGGCAATGGAATTGATGTAATAGTGACTACGTTTTCGCCTTCTCATTTTGAAGGTGATTGGGATAAGGCCGGGGCTTGTTCAAAGAAAAAGCCTTATCAGGAGGGTGAGAAGCAGCTCGAAGGGATGGATGCAGAGATGAGAAAAATTGAGGTAGAAGAAGTGGAAGCGGCAAAGGAGAATGCCAAGCAATTTGCAGGTTTGAGGCTAGAAGCATTGGACGTGACAAAATTATCTTTGATGAGGCCGGATGGTCACCCGGGGCCGTATATGCATCCTTTTCCATTTGCTAATAATGAGGTGAGAGAACGCGTGCAGAATGATTGTGTGCATTGGTGCTTGCCGGGGCCTGTAGACACATGGAATGAGATTCTGCTAGAAGTGCTGAAGAAATGGGCTTATCAAAAAAGTACTGAAGAAATGGGCGGGTCAGAAAAAGAGAGGAGAATGAGTCCTTAACATGTCAAGCTGGTAAGGTTGTTCATCTTTTGGGTCTTTCTCTCAATTTGGATGGTGGTTGCTGCTCTGGAAGAGATCTGAAAGAAGAGGAAGAGAAGTAACTTCTTTATTTTGTTATTTATGGGCTCCTCGTCTAGAGAAATGAGAGAAGAGACAAACAGGTGACTTCTTTTTTTTGGAAGGTTGTTTATTCTGTCCGACTATACTGATATTTTTGAATGTGAAAGTTGTAGAAGAAATTGTGAAGAACATTCGCAGTTCCTCTGTCTCTATATGAATCCACCGAGGAAAATTTGGCCACATCCCAGCAAAATACAACTTTTGCATTCTTTTATTTTGTCTTCTAAAGAGTTTGATTTCTTGTAAGTTTCTATCTTGGTTCAACTTTTATCGCTTTAGTACCTGCTCTGCTTTTGAAATGTCCTTATCTTTTACTATTCTTCAACGGCAGAGAAGGATTCAATTTTGACAAGCCCCTGCTATTAGGTGAACTGAATTGATCAAATCAAGGGAAGTCTGGGCCCATCAGTAATGACTCATTCAAGCAAGTTTGCTGGTGATGTCAACACTAATTGAGATATTTAAACAACATGCATATTTTGTTCAAATTAAGGCCGGATGATTTGAATCGCCCTTACACCTTGGGCAGCAGCTTAATTGTCATTTATAAATGAACTTTGTTGCGGAGAAATCTAGCACTTGCCCCCTTGTTGTGGCTCCTTTATAATCAAAGAGTTGACCTTAAATCGGAGAGTTTGGTGAGCTGCGGGACTCCTTTTTGCCACTTTTTGGATTAGATTCTTATATGCCAAAAGAAAATTACAAACACCATTTATTTATTTGCCTTGCACTACTAGCTTTTTGGCCTTTTGAGAACTCGAATCATTAGTCTGGTTCATTATTTGCCAGCTTTAGGGATCCAATGCGACTTTTTTTTAGCTTAGCAAGGAAGCGACCATGAGGGCTGCTTGTAGGTCTGATGGGTCTCGGATAGATCGTAGATGAACTAAAAAAAAGGTCATGTAGCTCAACGCAATAGATTTCCAGTGGACTGGAGTTTCAATTACCACCTTTCAAAGAGGAGGAGTTTTGGGTACTGTTCGTTTTCAATTTTTTTTTTTCTAGAATTCAAATCTATTTAAAAAATTACCGCCGAACATCTTAAGAATTCAAATACAAACATCAATACATTTAACATAATCTTCAACAATTTTTTACTTTTTTATTTAACACAAATTTTCTCTCTGTACTTTTTCACATTAACTCCAATAAATTTTTATTAAACAATTACATCAAATCATTTCTCTCTTCACTTTACACAAACACCTATAAAACACTATTCAACATAAATATTCATAATTTTTCTAAGATCCTATATTTTTTCCCCAACACGAACATCACCTTGGTCTGCTTGCGGGGGAGCCACTACACCTGTAATAGTTATATCAGACTCAAAGATAAACTCTCAAATTTAGATTCACACCAGAAAATTCCATTCAAGCCTCTTGGAAAAATTACAGTTTATTATCCTAAAAATAGCACCTAATTTGTAAATTTTACCTCCCAAAACTACCGGTCTTGTTAATTTCTCTCAAACTATTGCTTCTTTGCAATTTACTTGAAATTAAAGATCTAACAAGTGAGATTGTGCTATTGACATAATTTTTAACAGTCAGATCTTTAATTGAGAGATAGTTTGAAGGGGTCAATTGCCAAAAATGGTAGTTTGAGAATAAATTGCAAATAAGATAATAATTTAAGGTGGTAAAGCATAATTTTCTCATAATATTTTTCATAGGGCAAGACGTCATTGTTTACGTTTAGGAAGGTTGTTTGATTTGAGCATAGACTTGGTCGCACCAGAAATTCAAGCAAAGTCCTTATAAAGAAAGGATTAAATGCAAAATTTGTATAGTTGAGTTTATAATATAGACAAAAATGCAATGTAGGCTTTCAAATGTGACAGAATTGGTCTTTTAGGTTGTAGATTACAAAAGCTAGTACTTAAAATGTTAATTTGATACATACAAGTAAATGAGACCTCCTTCTAATTCATACTCAACTGTGGAGAGTGTTTATCACTTCTGTTCTGCCGAGAGAGAGAGGGGCTGAGAATTAAATGCCTAGCTGATAACTATACACCGGATATGAGGTTTTATAATGGACTAAAATGAAAAAGAAAATGATGACGTAACTTATCCATCCACTCGAGAGAAAAAAAATTGAAAATTGAAAATTGAAAAAGTAAAATAGCAAACAGGGTCTCTCCCCCATTCCATGGCTGCAACAGTCTTACTAGCTTTCTCCTTGGATCCACAACACCACCGCTGCTCCCTCAGGACACACTTCAGACCCCACCAAACGCTTCCTTTCACTCTCACACTTCCTACGCTACTAGGGGCAGTTTGTTTCCCAATATTTTCAACCCTCAAAATTTCTTGGTGAAGCAGTACTTGATTGAGAGACGAGGTTTAATGCCCCACGCAGCCACGCTTATCGGGTTTTACAGAGGAAAAGAAAATGGAGTACCAGCACAAGCAGAACACGAAAATGGAGAGGAACAGTTGGCGGGGACTGTGGAGGTTCGCTTCGATCAAAGGGGTGCAAATGCTTCTCCTCCAAAGAATTCGCCTTATATCTGTAATATGACCGTCAGGAAGCCGCTTCGCAGGTATGTTTTGGTTTTTGGATTTTCACAACTAGGCTCCCCTTTTCCAATTTCTGTATTTTTTCCATTTGTTGGATAATTAATTTGTTTCTTTAAATATGTAAAACCCTTGTCTGGAAGACGAATGATTTGTTGCGCTTATACAAGCTATTGTGGGGTCTTTGTTCGCATGCTGGGTTGAGTTGAATTTCTTGGTTTGATTAGAGACTGCCTTCTCTACTGTCGCAAAGTAGGTTAGATGTTTTACTATACTATGACTATGAGTCCTCCACCGAAACACTGGAAAGGAAGCGAAAATGTACTGTTTTAAGATCATGTACGAATAACAAGTTCATTCGATAAACTAGCATTACAAACTATGTTAAGAATTAAAGTGGTAAATATTAAACGTGAAGGATCCATTTTGGGGAATTTTGTGGATTTAAAATATATAATTTAAAGGAATAACTTGGGAGGAAACCTCTATTTTTCCCTCTCTTGTTCCTGGTAAAACCATTTTGAAGTAAGCAAACATGTGGGAAATTCTATACAATTGTTGTCTTTGTAATCCATGGCTGGTTTGATGGGATACTTGGTTGCTTTTTTGGTAGGGAAGACATGTAGGGTTTTAGCCTTTTAGGGTTGCAATGGGTAAGGAGAAGAACTTGATTTGCATGGCAAAATGGAGAAAAAAGAGAGGTGTGTGACTCTGCAGGGCCATGAATGGTACCTACGACTGTTCCAATGCATGGAAGGAGAGGAAAAGATTAGTGGGTAATCTTGCCTCAAGACTCGAAACTGAATATTCCATCACCAATTCTGTCAATTCGTTGAGTACATTAAGGATATTAATGTGACTCTTTAACCTTTTTTAAAAAAATTTAATGGAGAAAGGAGTCCTTATTGGAATAGTAAAGTGAAGACATAATCAAAATCAAGGATCTTTGAAGCTCCTCGAAAGTTCTAGACACAGCCAATTTTTCAACTACTATTGATTCATGGATGTCTCAAAGAATTACAGATCTATCCCTTACTAACTATAGCATATCAAAGAATACCACAATTATAGGTCGTTTTGATCCTAGACTCTCAATGCCCTTATCTTGAAAGCCATACAAGAGTCAGATCCAATTTGGTGTTTCATGTAAGCCGTAACGAACCTTGGTATTTAATTGAAGTTGCAAAATAACAACAAATCAAGCGTCAGTGGCTGCTCTATAATGTTATAGAAAATAGAAGTCACACTGAGGCTGACTTATCTCATGCGTGCACCACAGACGGACAGACAGATATGAGTAGCTTTTATCTCCAGTCAAAACATTCTTTCAGATCTTATCAGTAGCAATCTAGTTTGGAAAACGTAATTGAAGCATGCAGCACCTTTTGGGACCATCAACTATCAACTAAACTAGGAATGCGATTTCACTAGTTGTCTTTTAAAATAATTTGACATTTATATATATTTTTGAAATAATTACATTTTAGCTCCTCAAATTACCACACCATTCGTAGTGTGCCCTAAAATTATCATTCTTAGCAATTGACCCTCCGGGTTATATTGCAAATGACATGGTAGTTTGATGAGATAAAGTAGTTATTTTATTTTCCTATCTTCTATGTATTATGAACCGTAATCTTAATTTAGAGTTCTCAGTGCTCAATTACCAGTTTCGAAAGCCGTAGCATTTCTATATACTACAGCATTTCTTGTGTCTGAGGCTATGTTTTTTCATCTTTCAGGAGGGGCATTGGCTGGCATCTCCTAAAGGCAAGTGAGGAACTAATTTCTCACATGAGTTCCTCAAGAGAGGTCTACTTGCACTGCAGAATGATTGATGCAGCTCCATTCAAGATGTATGAAAAAGCGGGCTACAGCATTATTAAGACAGACAGTATATTAATCCTGTTGATGTTGCAGAGACGTAAGCACTTGATGTGCAAGAAACTTCCAGCCCTAAGAATCCCTTCTGATGTGTCACATCCGGATGAGGAATTAAAATCTTGAAGGGATCTGTGGATCACAAAATATATCCCTACGGTGCATGCCATAACTGCCGTGTGTTATCCATCTACAAAATAACCTGCATTTTTATGTCCAACTTTTACTAATCTATTCTCTCTCTCCCACACACCGACACAGGAATTTTGGTTGTATATTCCCATTATGTCTTTCCATTTAGTGCTTGTTATTAGATTTATCTTCTGTTAGTAGCACTTGCAATGGTTGGGTATATGAATATTGTCCTGTTATATTGTACTGTACTTTCATATGGGCCTTTTGGGGCTCTTGTTGTGCAGGATACAGGTCAATGTGGCAATGATGATCACCTGGCTGGTTTGAATTATGGCTAGGAGATGAAGTTGATGTTCAGCTTCTCCTTGTTTGTATTCTGTTGTGTGCTGTAGACTCCCATCTTATTGCAGGTAAATTGCATCAGGCATTCCCATGTCTAGTAATCTTAGTTCCATTGCTGTTACAAGAAGAACTGATTGTGTTTTGCATGTCTTGCCAGTTTTGATACACCTGATTTGTATTTGTACATGTATGATCGGGAATTTGATATAGAAGTTTTTTCTTCCAAGCTTCTGAAACTTATACAACAGCAAGTATGATTAGCAGTAGTAAATTGTGAACTCTAGCTGATCCTTTATACAAGTTGATGGATAGGTGGGTTATATAATGAAATGCTGAAGAATTAGAGCTTCATTTTCCTGTCCTTAGGTCTCCTGATTGCCGAGTGCCAAAAAGTACATAAAACCGAAACTAGAGAACGCGAGTGTTCCATAGTTCTTAGTTGTATTTTTTTGCAAATTTATATTTTATACATTATTTTCTGGAGGTTTGTGACACTTGAGGACTTAACCTGGCTGTGCAAATTACCAAGTTGTTTTATAGTGTCTTGGTATACAACAGTGGAGATAAGCTTATTCACGAATTCTAATGGTTTCATCAATCACTCTTAAGCTTTGACATATAAATTTCTTTCGAGATTTCATGGCCTCCAATAACTAACAGACTCATTTGGTTACATATTACGTACTTTTTTTTACCTCCATTAGCGTATAGCACATAGCATATGTAGACCTGAAAAACCAAAAAAAACCAAAACCGATGGATTGCCTGTAGAAGCGAAGGTCACCGAGTTATACACTCTAAGCAAATGGTGATTATATATGGAAACTGTACATGGTAGGAAATGCTGTCTTCTTATAGTTGATTTACTCGCTAGGTTATCTTGTACCTGCTCGAAAAAGCTAACTTCATCATGATCTTATTGGACTGCTGCTGTTGTTTTTGATAAAATTATTCAAGTGCTAGCTCCTTCTCATAGATCGTTATCAAATAACATAATGGCTATATTTTTTATCTTGTAGGGGCACAAGAATTCTAGTTTCATGAAATCCTAAACAGACGTATAGGATCTTTCCTGTTCACATAAAACAATTACATCCTGCTGCTAAAATATCTGGCTTTATCAGACCATTCTCAAAGTGTGCATGGCCGTGCCCAAGCCTTTTGAATTTGTATAAATAATCACTTGCAGTTCTTTTACGCAGTCTGCCATTGAGGGTCTCTCGCTACTCTCAACACGAACACAGCGGGATGCCAGGTTTGCAAACATGGCTATAGACTCCATGGTGTATGAACTTCTGCTTAGCTCAGGATCTAGCACCTTGCGCAGTTTCTTCCTATCATTCAATATGTGCCTTACCTACAGTACAAAGAAAAAATATATTTACCAGTCCGTCATTGTCAGTCACTAAACTTCTTGGAGCTTGAGATCCAAAGCCCTTGTGAAATGAGAAGAAATTTTCCTTACCTGTAGTACGAGGTTTTGATCATTTGGTCCCTGGTTTAAGTCCACAGCTCTACGTCCAGTCAGAAGCTCAAGAAGAACTACTCCAAATGCGTAAACATCACTTTGTAGAGTTAGTTTCCCTGTCTGATGTCAAAGTAGACAAATTCAATGCTCAGAGCCGTCGTATTAAACAAATAAACTGGGGTTGGAGAAAAAGGAAGGAAATAAAGGGGAAACAAAAAACTTTTGTGAGAAAACTATCAATACAATTTATAGATTGGTAGGACGACAGAGTATTGCTCCTCTGAATCCTTTTGTATTGCTGAGAACTACACCCAGGGAATGTCTTTTTTTCGGAGTTCATATATAATGGGTTTGTTTGGAGTATGGATTGCAATCCCACCTTTTTTTTTTTTTGCTAAATAAAACCTCGTATTATTAGAAAATAAAGGAACTAAAAGCCAGGCTGCATTGTGATATGCTCAGGTATGTCCGAAACAGTAAAGAAACCCGACTTACCAAGGCGGGCAGCCCACTTAGCCAAGTTGTGAGCCAAGCCATTACACTTTTTAGGAACCCAAGCAATTTTCCCACCTCACTATGTAAGAAAAATTATTTCAAACATTCAACACATCATGAGTAAACCCGGGGTTTAAGATCATTTGGATCCCCAAATTTACTTAGAATACTAGGGCATACTGGAATAGCAATTAGTGTTTGGTTCAAATTTGTTGACAAGAAAGTTGCGTGAAGCCAAGCAAGAAAGTTAGGTGCAAGTGTTTTACTGATTACTGTGGAAGTTTGCCTCTTGTTACACGGATGCATACCGATGTATACTCGGGATCAAAATAGCCAAATGTACCAAGCACTCTGACTGTCATGTAGGTCTCCTGGCCCTCTGGCATTAACTTGGCAAGCCCAAAATCAGATATCTGTCAAAATTAGCAACTCAATCTTAGGCATTTCGAATAAAACACATGCTATTAGCCTAGTAGAAAATTTGTCAGTCTGGCAAATTACCTTTGCTTCAAAGTTGGCATTTAGAAGAACGTTAGTCGACTTGAAATCTCGATGAACAATTGGGATCCCCACAGCAGTGCTTGAATGGAGATAAGCAAGCCCGTTCGCTGCTCCAAGCGCCACTTTGAGCCTTTTAGGCCACTCCATAATGGCTTCCCCAATTCCTAATTTATGGGATCCCAGATTAACAAGTTACAATAAACGAAATTCTGACATGAAAATTGAATACTTTCCAACAGAAAACCAACCATTTAAATGATCTTGCAGGTTCCCATTCTGCATAAATTCGTACACCAGAAACCTGTGCTTCCCATCGGCACAGTAGCCTATCAAGGAAACCAGATTCGGGTGGTCGAGTCTGCTCAAGATATCAACTTCTACTCGGAACTCTCGCTCCCCCTCAGCTTCTTTAAATGGCGGGAGCTCCATTTTCTTGATTGCTACAACCTCTCCTGATCGCAGAGTGCCTTTGTAAACTCGGCCAAATCCTCCTTTTCCAAGCAAATTATCCTCACTGAATGAATTTGTTGCCTCTTCCATTTCCCTGAGGGTGAAAACTGATGATCCTTGGTGCCTTTTGCTGGTTTGGAGGTTTTGATCTTCAAGTTGCCAAAACTCCATGGGTCTGTAAGTCCCTGAAAAGTTCAGATGGTAATATTAATTCGAAGGCTATATTCTATAATAACATGCTTCAACGAACAAATTATTACAGTGCTTGAGAAGGAGAAGCAGAAGCAGGAGCGGAGGACCTACAAGGGTCTGTGTTGTCATGAGACTTGCTTCTCCTGCGCTTGTTCCACGCTGAAACCAATCCGAAGGGCATAATTGCTTTCTTGAACGGAACTAATTCTCTGTTTAAGTCATCAAATGGCGGATTATATCACGTGAAACTGACAATATGGGATGGATAAACTCACTTCCATGACACCATTGGGTGTCACGTAAACACTATGCAGAGGGCAAATCAGATCATGAATTTAGCCTAGTTGGCCGTGAGTTCAAATGTCCTGCTCAAGCCCCCCAAAACACCAAAAGAATGGTGAAGATTTCGATGGTATAATAATAATAATGTCAAAGAGTACGTGTAGAGCAAGGGAGGTTAGATTAGCAGAATACTCAACAACATCATCTACCAACAACTTGGGTTTATAGGAGAGATCGGGCTAGCTAGCGTTGTACTTGAAGGAAAAGTAGGTCTTGCTTGCTTGCCTTGCCTTTGGATGAGAAGTGGTGGTGGGGGGTGTCTAATTTGACAAGGAAATAGAAGCAGCAACTATCGCTCCAATTTCTTTTCAATTTTTACTTGTTTTTTTTCTTCTTCTCTGAACAAACGTGTGATGAGGAAAAGGCCGTTGCGATGGCGCTTTCTTTCGTTTCCCTAACCCACGCTTCTCTCTGTGTAAGATGGAATTACTGTCGCCATTTTTACTAGTTGAATATGACAACGTAAGAAGATGGTCAGTGACGATTTCCTCACCGTAGAAAGTGTGGGGACATAGGATACCAATCTTCTACTGTGAAGTCATCACAGAGCGTAAGAAATGGGTGCTTTAAGAGTTTCTGAGATTCACAACCACGTGCCGTGCCAACACCATCAATGGTGGTGGTGGTTGTGGTTGAATAGAAGGGCCGTACGAATTTTAGCTACAATATTCCCCTTACTTTTTTTTCTTCTTTTTTTTTTTCTCTAATTGCTGAAAGCTCCTCCTGATGGGCTTAAATGGGGGCTTCGGAGAGTGGATAAGATTGGATAGATACGGAGGGTTTGCTGATGCTTCTGTAAGAGGAGATCAAACCATAACATGATTATGGAACAAGATCAGAAGAGATAGACACATAATTGGGGTCATATAATATGCAATATTGAATTTATTAATTATCGGGGAGTGTGGACTCTATAGCATACAATGCATGATGTATTTATCTCTCTTCCCGAATTAGATTATCCAATTTGGATAGTAAATTATAGAGGATATACTAGTTAGAGTTTGGTCTATTGAAATTTTTGTACGAGCCTCATCTTTGCAACCGACTAAAATCAACATCACAACCCACCAATCTACTTTGATAACGAAGCATCTCATAGCCAAGCCAACTTCTCTAGAAGATATGAAAAAGTCACTATTTGAAGAGAAATTGAATATAAGGAGAGGATTTCCCGCTAATAACCTGTGTTTGATATAAAAAAAGTTCTGAACTTTTTTTTTTGCAATCACTTTTCTGACAAATTCTAATATATTTTTACAAACAACTACAACTTCAACAAGATTTTTTATATAATAATTTAGAAAGAAAAAAAAAGGTCTCTAGTGCGAACCATCTCTCAGTTTTAGAGAGTATTGGTTCCTGCACTAATCATCCCGTGAGATTCTGACATTTTCTGCATGGGAACTAGAAAATAATTTTTATTTTTATTTTCAATGGCTCTGAATTTACTTTTCAGTCCAGTGACCAGTGTTGTCTGTCTATTATTTTTTTTCTAGGCAACAGAAATAGTATATTAATATTTGAGAAAGTTCGTACAAAATATAAAAACAACTTGAAGGCTAACGAAAGGCCTAAACGGATCAAAAGGCCCTACAACAAACCGGATCCAAAGGACTTGTAGCCAAACCGGACTCAACAGTCGGGAACAACAACAACCACAAGTGTTGTAACGAGCCACAATGGTAAACGCACAAAACCAACACAAACTGGCCACAAGGGCCATCACATAGGACAAACACAAGCCGGTCACAAGGACCAGAACACAACACAACCATCGCCCAAAGCGATGGCGGCTTCCGCTAGAGGACGGACGAGCAAAGCAACGATTCGACTCCTTCAAGAGAATCTTCATACAAAGATTGGTTGCACTAGGAGGAAGGAGAGAGAGCTCCAAACGGTACAAAATGACGGTATCCATAAACGGCAGAAAGCAAAAATGTCGTGCATATAGGCCGCATACGCGCCCACGGTTGCCGTGCTTAACTTCCCCTGACAGTCTTTGTTGTCTTTGCCCGACCTCTCCTTGCCGGCGCGTGGCCTCAGCCAGAGCAAGAGAGGGGAAGAGGCTGACAGAAGAAGGGGAGGGGAATTCTAGAGAGAGGGAGGAGTCTCTCTCTCTAGACGGGTTCTGTTGAGCTAGAAAATTGACCTCGGTTGTGTTTGTGTTGAAAAATTTTTGGTATTGGGTTTTGTGTTGGTATTGAGTTTAGTGAAAAAGTGAAGAGAGAGGTAATTTTTTATAGGAGAGAGAGATTATATTATAATATTTTATTGTAAGTTGGTGAAAAATATTGTGATATTTTTGTTGCAAATGCACCCCTCGTATCATTTACTTCTGGAGCCCAAGTAAGATACGGCATCTAATGGACCCAATAACTGCGGGAGCTATCCCTGTTTTATTAGTTTGATCGGAAAAGGAAGGAGCTCTTACCTTGGTCTAATCTGGCTTTTAATGTTTATATCAGGGTCGGAGGCTGTACTAAATTTTGATTAATTAACTGTACACATAGCCCAGGAATTGAAAGGTCCGGTTGTTTGTCCTGGCCCCCTGGGAGCGATAGAGCTTATGGTAATGGCAGCCTTGAAGATGCATATAGCCGGGTGCATTGCAGAGCAAAATACAAATGGTCCAAGCATCTACCTGAAGGGCATGGTCCACAAGCAAAAGTGGGGCTCGCTTGATACGCTTTTGGGCTTTCAAATTTTGCTCCGAAAGAAGCGGCGGAGGTTTTGATTTTTTTTTTTCTAAGCGAGGTTTTGATTGCGTCCATTGGAGCATGTCGAACTGGAACCGCGGGCCTTGTTTGCTATGCATCTTCCTTCGTGGCGTTGATTGATGGGGGCAAATGAGACTGCCATGATATCATCAATACGTCAGTTCGATTTCTGCTTTGTTTGCAAATTGCGTCCATGGCTTTTTCCATCACCTCACCACAAAAATGAATGAAAAATCTACCTCTAACTTTGGCTCCTAGAAATAAATAGTGATACTAATTAGGTAGGCATTTTCTTGCAAGTACCACCTCCAATAACACCTGTGCTGCGCAAGCAAACTCCCTCAAATCGATCTGTGATATTGGTCTGGATTTGACGAGTCCTGGAGTTAAACTATGCCGGTTGGCCCCCACCTTGCATTACTGCCTTACAGAAGCACTTAAATGACTGGACCCATTTTTCTCGTGAGGTTGGTGATCGTTGTAATTCCCATGATACCTCTCATGGGGATTAATAATAGCGGCAGTTGAATTTATGGCCCCTGCCTGAGAACCAAAGCTCTTGCACTTTCTCTATTACTATATATATATATATGCCTATGCTATATTCTGAATGCATTACTTCAAGAAGTAGCTCTTGTATTTTTCATTCTACTCCATTAAAATGGCTTCCATTGGTAAGCTTGGTGTGGAAGTTGAGGTGAAGTCTCAAGCAGATCAGTTCTGGGGATGCATTAGGGACTCTGCCACTATCCTCCCTAAGGCCTTCCCTCAGGATTACAAGAGCATTGAAGTCCTTGAAGGCGATGGCAAGTCTGTTGGTTCTGTTCGTCTGATAACATATGGGGAAGGTTACTTCAACGTCCTTTAAAAATCAAGGTTTTGCCTTTTTTGTTGAAGGTGTCATAAAAAGGTTCACGTGCAATGTGTTTGAGAAGTACCCATTTCTGCTGCTTACTACAAAACCTTGTTCGATTTGGAATAGAGCAATGCCACTGGAAAAAAAAGTGCTATTTTCTTTTTAAGAATCATCTATCTCGTTTCATTTGTTGCTTGTTTTTTTCTTTCTTTCTAGGTTCTCCTCTTGTCAAAGTATCGAAGGAGAAGCTTCATGCTTTTGATGAAGCAAACAAGACGTTTGCTTACAGTGTGATCGATGGGGATCTCCTGAAATACTACAAGGATTTCAAGAGCCAGATCACTGTAGCTCCAAATGGTGCTGGGAGCCTGGTGAAATGGTCCTGCGAGTTTCAGAAGGCTAGCGACGAGGTTCCAGACCCACACGTCATGAAGGACTTCGTAGTCAAAAACTTCCAGGAGATGGATGCCTATGTTCTCAAGGCATAGAGGCCAGTCAGCCACTTGGGGGTTGGCGGGGTTTTGGATATTATGGTCTAATAAACAATAAGCAGTTTGCAGCGCACGTATCTTCGTAGTTATTTGGGCGCCTAATTCCTGTCCTTGTCTCATGTCTGTTGGCTTAAGTAATGTTTATGTACTGGTTGTTTCTTATTATCTTTAGTTATGGATGGTTCCACTTCCTATTGGCAAAGAAAAAATTCGAATTCCTCGATTCTGTTGACCTTCTCAAGCTAAATATATAGCCGATTTTATCGATATAATCAGCAGAAGAAATCTGCGTATGCCTAAATCTCATATTTTCTCAATCACTCGACTGATAAACCCAGATTACCCATTGGAGGCTCATTATGTAGGAAGAAGAAAAGAGGTTGGCCGTATTCCACATTAGGATTGATGATGCTAACTCTGCAGTCCATCCAGTGTGTTAAAATTAAAATAAAAGAAAGAAAAATAATTTAAACTAAGAGAGTGAAAGAGATAAGTGAGACAAGTGGTTTGGTCTATATATCTACATTCACTATGAGAAGGTCCAACCAGACAGATTTGGGTACTCACTCATGTAAGGATGAGATTACATAAAACAATGATGTAATGATGAGATTACATAAAGCAATGTAAGACTCTAATAACTCTAATACAGTGGGCCATCGCATTCAATCAGTCCAACCTTTCTGCAGTTCCATTCACAACAGAAGATATCCCATGTGGGATGAGGCTGCAAATCCTATGTCGTGGTTGAACAGTTGAGAACCTTCTCACCGCAATGGAGCACATATGGTGCAGCAGATCCATCAGTACCAGGAACAATGCGATGCATAAAGTTGGTCGCAGAGGCATGATCTTGTGAACTCTTTTTTTAACTTTTCTCGATCACTTTTGGTTGTGAACTATTTTCTGCCTTTACGGTCAAAGTTTGAAGCCCTTTTTGTCAGTTTTATCCATCGCCTCTCATAGAGGATATTTAATGTCATGTATGGCGGCATCCAACCCCATCCCTGCCCCTTCACCCACTTCTACAATTCATTCAATAAGGGTAAACTTCTATCCCCTGGGCCTACCACTCTGTACACAGAGGGCCAACATAGATTTCTGACATAAATTTACTCATATGAAATAAATTACAGCTCTTCCTAACATAAATTTCTTCCAAAGCAAAATAAAACTGCATATCCACGCACAAACAAATGCAAGCTTCTTGAAAATCAAAGGCACCCTCAGAAGAAAAGAAAAAAATACTATGTCAGCTTTCAAGGCCCTCAAATCTAATGTATAAAATTTATACACAACACCACTTTCATAGCAGTTGCAAGTTCATTTCCTGACTATCGTTAATTGCAAAGCTTGATGAATCTGCACTGATCTCCTGCCCTTTGGCAACAAGAAGAAGGAAGGAATTTGCCACATGGTCAAAGCTCTTTATTCAGCAAAAGTATGAATAATCTCCTGATCAGCGAGTCACGTGTTATGCTAGAAGCTCATGGCCTCTGAAGTCTAACATAACTCTCAAGCTTCTATTTTTCCGAATACTTTTTTCTCCTTGTGGCTTTCTGATTGCAACAAGATTTTATACTTGCATCTCTTCTTGCAACAGAGGAACTCTTTTCTCTAAGGAATCCACAATTTCAGCAGAATGATCTTCACGTGCTTCATCTTCTCTATCTTGTGCCCACATCACAGCATAATACCCAATTCCGACTACAATTGCTCCTATCACACTGCCCATTATATTTGGGTTTTTAGGAACGAACTAGTTGAAGCGAAAAAAACAAACTTTACTATTAAACATTCGAAGTTTTGGACATGCAAGCCTATAAATAAGCATAATGTCACTATTTTTTTTTTCTTGTTTACCTGCCATAGTGAAGACTATTTGTGAAGAAGCTAAGACCAAAAATGGTAGCAAAGAGAATTCCAAATGGCTTGAACATAGGAACATAGAAAGGACCCTTTGATTGCGTGCACCATAGATGAACACTAGCACGGATTAAACCCCCAAAGACGCCCTACAGCACAGAGCACGTATTTATATTCAGAAACATCCTCTGCATTTTGATGAAACATGCTGGCATAATTCAACTATTTTTATGATTTGCTTACTGTCGAAACAATGAGAAGGAGCTCCATGTTAAGCTTTAGTTTCCAAGCACTTAGGTCTCTCTCTAGGATTGAGGAACTATTGCACATTGAACTGTCCCCAGAAAGCTAGAGAAAGACACCGCCTTCATTACTTGTAGTTCTGGATATTGTCTCACGGTTCCAAGCTGGAACAGATGAAATTGAGATTTCACTTTTAGACCTCCTGAAAAGTAAAAAAAGAACTATAAAACATGTCACGGGCGGGCCGAGAAGTTGTACCTGAATGATGTTCCACACCGAAACAGACAAAGAAGAAACTGCGAGTAGAATGCCACCAAGAATCCAATGTTCCGTGGTTGAGGAAAAGATGAACGACTGCTGCTTGAGTTGAAGAAAATACGAAGAAACAGAAGATGGGAGTATCACTGGGCCTTTGTAAAGTTCCACCATTGTTGCCCCCATAATTGATATCAACATGCCAATTACTTTAGCCTGGAGGCTTGAAGTTCTCCAATCTAATATTGTCGTCCTAAAAATGATTTAGAGAGGTTAAGGTTAAATCCAGATCCAGACCTACTAAACCCTTTTCAGTTCTATGAATTTTTTGCTCTTAGCTTTTTAATTCCTCTCTTTTCTCTCGCTCTCATTTATTGAATCAGAAACTAAAAGAAGATGAAGTTCAGGGGAGACCTGAGCATGACAGAGAGCACGAAGGAAAAAGCAGGGATCAAGAGGCCCATTGCGCAGACTACAATTGGAGAACAGTAACTGAGACCGAGGAATGCAAGGTTCTGAGTTATGGTTATCCTACAAAACGCATGAAAAGCCAGAAATATTGTGATTTTATGCTATTTTCTAATGCCAGGCTCTTAGCCGAAAAAAAAGGCCGGGAAAGAAATGTTCATCTTCTAAGTAGGAAGCCATCTAGTTGGAGCTTTGTTTAATTACATTCATCAATGATAATCACAGTCGAAGTTGGGATTATAGGCCTGATCTGCCAAGACATGGACCCAGTCGCATGGTTCACAAAGAGTAACACCAAAGCCCAGTGAGGACTATTTCAAAGGGTTGTGATTGAAACACGTGTCCTGAAGTGAAATACAGGACGGCCTAAAGGAAGACCGCAAGTGCTAGCAAGCCTAAGTTAGGCTTCTTTTTGGGCTGCATAGTGTCGGGCCTACCAGATCTGGGTCCGGGCGTGTGTGCGTGTGAGAGAGAGAATTCAAACCCTGTTAAACCCAGCAAGAAGAATCGCAAGAGGAGAGGAAAGGTGAAGAGAGGCTGTACTGTTCTGAAAAGAGAAAGAAGATAAAAGAAGATGAATAGGAGGTCCTGATATAATTCGAAGAGGAAGAAGAAAAAGGAGAGGAAGAAGAACCTGTCACTGCAAGGAAACATTAAGGAATAAGGGAGCAGGAGGATGGTGGCAATAGCATTGGTATAGACAACGAATACAAAAGGGCTCATCCCATTTGTTATGGCCGTTTTCGCCAAAATGGTCAATGTATTAGCTGTTTTTTTTTTTAGGGTGGGTTTGTATTTTCGGTACTTTTGAAAGGCTAAAGTCAAGTATTAAAGTGTCCTCCTCATTAGCAGAGAAGCCGGATAATGTTGACAAGAGTTTGTCCCTCCGCCACCATTTGAAGCTAAATTAACTAAATAACTATTAATGATGCATTGGCTTGGAGTGGTGTCAAGACGCAAAATTCCCTGGACATGTACTTGTACACTTAGTTTGCAGCAATGATCATCCAAACCGTGTGTTGCATTTAACAATATCTGAAAATATAATCTCCTACAAGAAATAAGTGGCTACCTTACTTTTGATTAAATAATGCTAGCTAAGCCATTCTCAAAAGAAAAATGTTCCTGCCCACAGGCCTAGCTTTTCCCGTATCACCTAAGGTGACATGCACTCCAGCGTGCCTGGCCTGGAGCAAATGATGCGCTTATCAATCTCAATTCCCAACTTCTATAAAGTATTCATGGGTGGTGGGCAGTGAGCAAATTGATGAAAGAGAACCTTTGAACAATAACTTTTTATGTTTATGTTCTTCGATTTCCAAGACAATGGCACTAAAAATTACCCATTTGATTGCAAACGAGACCTTACCTTTTGCTTTGATTTGATGTACAAATCCTCTATATTTCTTCACTTAGATTTTGCAAGAGAGGGACCTTTTGTCTGCTCGAGCCCAAGCTGCCTCCCGCAGCTTCCTCAATTATCTTCTGTTCTTTGGCTTTCCCCCACATTAGGGAATAAAATCCAATGACAATCAGGATTGCTCCAAACAAACTGCATCGGATTCAACATGGTATGATGAAAAATATGCCCTATTGCATTCACTTATACTTATGGAAGAAAATAAGGCAGGAATGAAGGAAGATACTCAGCATAATCACAAGTGGAGGTGGAGGGAGTGAGACTAGGGGAACATTGCCTCTTCAAAGATGAATTCATTCATTGGCCACTGATAATCGGTAAAACGTAGTATACAGGAAGAAAAAAAAAAGTAATTGTTATTTACCCTACCTTCCGAGGTAGAGAGTATCTCCTAATAGGATAACCCTGACGACAATGGAAATGATGATTCCCACAGGCTTGAACATAGCAACAAACACAGGCCCCGTCTTGTGCAGGCACCACGCAGAAACACCAACTTGGAATGCAGAACCAAACACTCCCTGTACTTTCACAAGTTAAACCCACTATATACATATTTCTTATTCTTGGGTAAGTTCGCATGTAGATTCAGTAGGTGAAGCATGGTGGGATTGTTATTCAATTACCGAATATAGAATGGCAATCAACCTTCCATTAGGTTTTAAGCTCCAAGAACTTAAGTCTCTCTCCACAACCAAAGACACTACTGCAGATTGAAAGGCCACTGAGAAGCAGTAGAAAAAGACTACAGTAAGCTCTGCCGGGTATTTCTTAAGGATAAATGCCTGAAACAGAGAAAATATGAAACATATGAACTTGTTCTCATTATTCTAACCGTTTTCCACATGTGATGGGGGCTAACAGAATTTCACCTGCACGATAAGCCATGATGAAGCCAGCACAGAATTAGCTGCAAGGAGAAATCCTCCCATGACCCAGTCTGACATTCGCAAGAGAAGTTCATGAGATGTATTCGAAGGAGACGATGTCAATAAAAGAGGAAGGCCCTTGTACAAAGTGACAATGAATGCCCCTGCAATTGATACCAATGTTCCCATGCATTTAGCTAGGCCACTGGTTCTTCTCCAATCTAGTTTCTCCATCCTGAAACCACCAGCTTAATCAATAATAGGACACGTGTAATGGCAAATTTTTATTCCAAGCAGCAGCATCTATCTGCAAGGCTTTCAAAAAGTGCACTTTTCAGCCTTAAACTGGGGCCATCCCACATAGCAGGCAAAGCAAAAATTGTATAAAATGTTTTATAAGTGAACCAAATCCCATTTGCCTAAACCAGGGGGGGGGGGGGAATTGACACGGAATTTATAGAGCACACTTAATAAAGTTTCCAATAACTCTAAAGCAGTTTATGCAACCGGGCTAATGGACATCCCAGGCATTGAAAGCCTGTCATGTCAGGTAATTCAATTACTTTGATTACTTGGCATATCCAAGGCACAAAACACCTAGTCCCCCTGTGTATTAGTAATGGGAAAGCTCTTAAGCTCTTAAATAATAATTTCAGTTTTTTTCTTTCCTTTTTGGTTGGTGGGGGTATTTTCTTTGGGGGCGGTGGGGGTGACTCTTTCTTTGTCGTCGATACTAAGCTACCCAATTTGTAAAACTGGTTCCTCCCCAATACTGTGCTACCCAATTTCTACAACTGGTTCCTTCATGGAAACCTCTGTCTATATATACGTGTTACCTTAATACTCTTACATATTAGGGAAAGTGTTCCCTCAATCAAGAACGTACGCTAAAGCACCCTTGATTAAGCAAAGAAAAATGCTGACCACATAGCTAAACTAGAAAAGAGCTAAAAGAACCTGAAAAAGGTCAGAAGCTTCCAGCTGAGTTCCCCCCAACACTCACCTCACTACCATCAACATAAGAGTGATCCATTGATAAGAGGGTCAATCCAGTTGAGAAAATTATGGAATAGAATTGATCTGCAGTAATTCTTAATCCAATACCGTATTATCAATTTTATGGTGGATTTCACATGTAAAAGCCAAGTCCACAACTTTGGTTAAGAAATATTACACGTGGGAAAATGTGTCCCTGGTGGCTCCGCAAGCTTAGAGCCAGAATCCTACTGACACAGCTAATTGAAGATCCATTACATACTACACTTAGTCACAAACAACAACCTATAGAAACAAATGACCGCTCCTTAAAAGAAAAACCACAAAAAAGTTGCTGAGCAGACGTTTTCAGCTAAAGAAGACTAGAAACAAAAATGCGGCAACTACATTTTATCCTCTCTCAATGAATTGTTATTTCACAAGAAGGAAAAAGAAAAAAAAAAACGGATAATTTATGCTTTCTCAAGAATCTAAGTGCAAAAGAAAACTTAAAATCTAAAACCACCAATATCGTTACCCAAGCAAACATGTTTCATACCACGAGAAGCTACAGTTGTTATAGTTAAGTTACATGGACCTTCTTTCTCATATTAGAGTTTAAATGGCATCAGTTCCATGAATTATGAAGGACAATCTTCATCATCTACAGAGGAAGGATTCTGTGATTTGTTGGAGGCGCAGACACATTGTGACATAGGAAGCCATCCAGCCTTAATACAGCGTGCCGATACACTCTTTCCCCGAAAGCTTAGGCCTATGCCCTTAAGTCCAATCATATCATACTAAACAAGACAGAAGACTAGACTCCTATACGAGATAGAACTTGATTTATCAAAATTACACGCTTTTACTCCAACAGGATTTACAGTCACGATAAAGCGTATTCAAAATCCATTGTGTGCCATATGATTGACAAGGTATTAACAAGCGAGAGGAGAGCATGACCTGAAAGCAATGGCGAGAATGAAGGTAAAAGCTGGGATAAGGTTGAGCATGGCCGTGCCAAGCGTAGGCGAGCTATACAATATCCCAGCATAGCCCAGAGTCTGCGCAATAAAACTGTAGAAGCGTTAAACCAGAGGAACCCCAAATAAGAGAATCCATCCATTACGTGAATTGGGTAAGGAAAACATGGGAAAAAGCAACAGGAATTCATTAAAACAGTAAGAAACCCACGATGAAATTTTCAAATGGAAGTAAATTAAGCTAAAATTGCAACTAACCCAAGTAGGCCGAGCAAGAAGAATCCAGAAAGAACGGAAAAAGTGAGCGGAGGACGCTCTGATCTGCCAGGATAATTACCAAAGAAAAAAGTTATTGTGTTGTCTACGTCAGCGAGAAGTGAGAGAGAGAGAGAGAGAGAGAGAGAGTGCGCGTACTTATGGAAGAGAAAGGAACAGGGGAGGAGGATAAGGGAGGCAAAGGCGTTGGAGTAGAAGATGAAGATGAGGTTGCTCATTCCCTTTGACATGGCCGCTTTTCCCACTATCATTAGCCCAACCTGCGCACACTCGGCCATTATCATGCCCACAAACGGAAGTGCCGGACTCCCCATTCTCTCTCTCTCTCCCGCCCGCCCCCTTTCTTCCTCTCTCTGACTGTGGGTCAAGAGTCCAAATTCAAGACGCCACCCGACGCCAACGAATCTTTTTCTCTAGAGCGCCGATGAATCTTTAAATAATAGCGAGATAATGAATCTACCAGCGTTCTTTGTTCTGTTCACTTCACTGGCCACTTTGCCTCCCTTACTTGGACCTGGTGACTAAGCAGAGACTGACGAAAACAATAAAAAAAACCACTATAGATTTCCTTATAGAAACGACTTGTAGCATTGGAAATTTGATCTACCATGGATACTGAAACGGTGTTCTGGATATTTCCAAATATCCGTCTGGAAAGGAATGAAAGTGAAGGTTGCCATAATTCATTAGAGAAATGGATCCGTCTTTCTAGCATTCTACGTTTCACTCGTTTATACACATATTTACACTTCAGGTTCTTATTGGTGGTGGATTGAGAAGGGGAATTTGAACTCCATGAAATCTCTAGTACCCCGTTGTTAGCTAACGTGTGCTGAGGACTACTAATTCCTCCTTTTCACATCTGCAGATGGAAACATTTAGGCTTTGCTCTGTTGATGAAACGATATCTTAAGGTTAGCTTTTTTTGTATTTGAATTTAGATGTAGTTCTCAATTCCAGCCACTGGCCATAATGGTCTGGGTGGTCGAGTGGAAGAAGCAAGCAGTGTGTTTAGGACACTGACAATAGTGCCATCCAATTTTGTTTCAAGTAGTCCAAATATATTTCTTCTTTACTGCTTTGCAACAGAGGGATCTTTTCGCTGGATGATCTGAAGCTTACTGCTCTTTTGTCTTTGTACACCATTTGCTTTTCCCCACAAAACAGCATAAAATCCAACTACAGTTACTGCTGCTCCAATCAAACTGCAACATTTTAAGCGGAGTCAATAATTCTCTGATCCTATTGATTTCCAGCCTATAGACAGAATGATCAATTGTAGAAAAGAACAAAAGGGAATATTTAAGCTTAATTTATCCTGCTAGGTACAACAACAAGGAATATTTTAGCTTAAATCATTATTAGGTAGGACATTATTTTAATTGTGTTAGGTCCAGAGCTCACACGCCTGTGAAAACTGTATCTAACATCTTGTAAGTGAGCAATCCATTTGGGGGAAAAGAATTGCAAAGGCCTCAGATTCAACAGATATTACCTCCCACAATTAAAATAGAACAGAAGAGGGGAGCAGTCTTCGACAGGCACCATGCACTCAAGCTACCACGCAACAGAGAGGAAATAACTGCCTTCATTTGAAAAATCGAAGTTCATGTCATCAAAACATAGCTTGTGTGATATAAATAATTGCAGAATCGATAAACTTCTCATTCCGGCTCACTTAAATCTGCGCTTCCTCTCTTTCCTCTTCCTTGTCGCCCTTCAGTATTATTATTATGATATATATACTTCGATGTACTTTATTTTAAAAATAATAGTTTATTTTAATTTTATAAAAATTATTCAATTGATTATATATGTGAATTATAGTTCATGTTAAATTGATATTAAGAATTAGTTAAACAAACCATACAAGATTACAAAAAATACCACGTGGAATATCAACAATTGCTTCAAACAACATATTTTGAGACAATGATTAAACACTGAAAGTTAGAATATTTTAGTAAAATATAATTATCTGAAACTAGCTTTACGTCAGGGAGGCATGCTTTTGTTTTCAAGAAGAGGGGCTTTGCATGACCCAAGACTAGAAATCTCTGCCTCTACAACCTTCTTCTCTTCTTGGGCTTGCCCCCATATCACAGCATAAAACCCAGCAGCTATAGTTCCTGCTCCAAGCACGCTGCAGAACAACAAAATTGAACTTCAATTATTCGCTTCATGGTGACCATTTGGACGTTTATTCTTTAAACTCGATGACAAGTTTTATTTTCAGCAAGAAAATCCGATGTAGGAGATGTTGCCATCCTATAGATTGATGAGGATTACGATGCTCGTTTTTATTTCAAAATTGTTTAAGATTTCCAAATAACATTGCAACATCTATCTGCTCGAGCTTCCCGAGCTTGGGGATTTTCTTAAGTAAGCGTGATGCCATCCATTCTTGAGGTTGCTTCCAAGGACGACATGGGAGGAATTTTCATGATTCCTTCAAATTCCCAACTTTAATTCATTTTAAACCCTGTAAGAACTTTAGACACGGCCATCTAAAATTTTATAGGAGAGAGATGTTGAGTTATACTTATACCTTCCGAGAAACAGAGTATCCCCAAGAAAAGAAACCCCCATGATACTTGCAATGACCATCCCAAGAGGCTTAAACGTTGAGACATAAACGGGTCCCTTCTTGTGACATGCCCATGTATGAGCAACACTTCGAATTGCTACCCCAAAAAGCGCCTAGAGATAATGCAGCAGGGGAAGATATTACAAAATCAGAAATGAAGTGAAACGAGGGACTTGTATATATGGTCTTACAGAGTACCCAATAGTTATCAATTCCATGTCAGGCCTTAGTCGCCAAGAATTTGGGTCATTCTCGGCAGCCAGAGAGACTGCCGCGGATAGGATGGTCACAATTACGCAACAAATGAGTGTTAGCATCAGCTCCGCAGGGTAGTCCTTAATAATCCAGGTCTGAATATATGGAAAACTTCGATTTCAGGTAAAGTTTTGTGTGGCTGCAAGGAGAGCATCAAGAGGCATTTTGAAGGACGGGTAATGTTACCTGAACAATCCACAAAAGTGCGAGGCAAAAGCTACCAGCTGCTAGGAGAAAGCCTCCAGTGGCCCAGTCTGATAGAATCGATTTGATAAGCTCATTGTGTAAATTATCCGGCGAGGTATCAAATGCGATTGTTGGTCCTTTATATAACGTCACCATTAATGCCCCTGCAACAGATACCATGGTGCCAATAGACTTGGCTAGGCTGCTTCGGACTCTAAAATCCAGCTTTTCCATTCTGACACAACCATGCCATTCAAAGATTATTTGGTATTTTTTTTAAAAGAAAGATAATAGTGTACTTTTCAGATCCAAAAAAAAAAAGAAAAAGAAAAAGTGGAAGACTAACCGGGATAGGATGGCAAGAATGAAGGCGAATGCCGGAGCAAGATCCATCATTGCTGAGGCCAAAGTGGGAGAGCTGTACCCTATCCCAAAATACATGAACATCTGCACGCAGCAACTACAAGAGCCACCCGAAATCTAGGTAAATACGCAGGTGGGCACTAAACACACATATATCATAGACCGCTATAAACAGGTACCTGAGCAGACCAAGGAGGAAGATTCTACATAAGATGGAGAATGTAAGTGGGGGACGTGTTCTGTTCCTGCGAGCGAAACGACGTAATAAGAAAACAAGAGAAGTCGAGGAATTCGTAAAAACATGAGTGAGTGAAACCTGTAAAAGATGAGGGACGCTGGAAGAAGGAAACAGATGGCGAGGGCGTTAGAGTACACGACGAACACGAAGTCACTCATCCCTCTTCTCATGGCTGCCTTGCTTAAAGTGTTTAAGCCCACTTCCAAGCACTCCATTGCCACCATCACCACTGTTATGCCTGAGCACCACATTCTCTCACTCCCTACTTTACTCGTCCGAATTTCAGACAAAATTCGGGGCAGAGACTATTTTTTGACCACGGGATAGATAAACACTGCGGGATTATTTCACTCTCATCGGTGGGATGGGGCTTGGGTGGCTGATTTTTTGCCCCAAGTTGTTTTGTATTTTTCCTCTGTTTCTTCTCGAGTGTCCGTTTCCTCTTCTGTTTCATTTGTTTTTGGTGTCTGGTTCTCTGTTTTTTTTTTCTTGGCAATAGTGAAAATTCATTTCACAAAAGGGTATTACACGATGACTGCGTAGAGACAGGACTCCGGAGCTGGTTCTCTTTTTTTTTCCTAGGCAAATGTGAAATTCATTTCACAAAAATCAACAGACGAACCTACGAGGCCGATTACAACGTTTAGGGTCATGAAGCCCATAACATCAACATTCAAAGCCCTAAGGGCCTACTTCCCAATTATCATAAAGGCCTCATACAGATAGGTTAAAAAATTCATGATTTTAAAATGGGTCATAAGACCCACATACAATATTAGATCCGCCACGCAAGGCGGTTTTAGTCTCCGGAGAATGGAGCAGTCAAACCACGCTCTTCCACTTCCACACATGTACATCCACCACACCACAACCAAAAGAGGACCATAGCGAGAGCTATAGCAAAATATGATAGAGGGGTCGCCGGAGGACCACAAGGAGTGGTAGAGCACTATCTGATTTGCAGATCCGCTAATAACAAAAAGAGAGAGTATGTCCACCGAAAGTTGATAATTGGTCGCCACTACTTATTTCACAAAACAAATCTCCTAGAATAAAAAATGCACATGTAAAAGAAACCAACAAAAAAAAAAGTCGAGAAAAGCCCAAAAATGAGGGGAAAATGGGTTGGCGCGTGTCACCCAAGCTTGCGAGTGGGCCACCACCCGCTGCCCAACCACCTCCGGGATTAAGCCTAAAATGACCACCACACACCAAACAGTGAGTGGCCAAAGATGACCACCACACCAGCCTAGATCTAACTTGAAACCAAACCTAAAATGGTGCTAAGATCCAAGCGGGTAGAGAGGAGAAAAACTATAAACCAGCCCAGAGAGAGAGAACAGGAAAAAAGAGAGAGAGCGATAGAGAACAGGGGCCCCTGCCCGGCAGAGGGAGGAGGGACTGTGTTCAGATTCTCAGCAGGTGGGGGAAGGGGGCGCTAGAGAGAGGCTCTCTCTTTTAGTTCTGCATTGATGTACAAACTACAAAAGACGGAAGCAACCAAAATCTTGTGTCAGTGGACCAAACTTGGGCTTAATTCTCACTGGGCTTGATGGCGAAAGAACCCATATTATGTTTTTTTTTAAGCCAAATCGGAGGTTGCAGGACCAAGCCTGCTAATGCAAAAGATATGTTAGGAGCGTAGAAAAAAAAACGATATGTTAGGCACGTCAGCAAAATTCGACTTAAATTTCATATCTAGATACGCGAGTTTGTTCTTTCACCACTGTTAAAAGCAGTAGCCAAGAAGCCGTACCAAACTACGCTACTCCTAATTTTCCACTACCAATAATTTTTGTTACAGATAGACATCCTGTCCAGAAACTGGCTCAGACTGAGATGCACTTCGGGGCTTCTGTCTTCTTGTGCAAGACTCCTAGATATCCAAGCCTTTGTTCAGCAAAAGAGGGACTTTAGGAGAAGACTCAAAGCTACAAATTCCTGACTTCTCAGTGTTCTTCTCTTCCTGGGCTTGCCCCCAGATGACAGCATAAAAGCCTAGAGCTATTACTGCCGCTCCTATTACACTGCACAGAAATTTTAAATGGACCATAATAATAAGAACATTTCTTAATATCCTGGACAGTATCATAGGTTCACAGAATTAGTGTAATTACAACTATACCTTCCAAGATAAAGATTATCCCCAAGAAACGTAATCCCCATGACAACCGCAATGACCATTCCTAGCGGGCTAAACAACGCGACATAGACAGGACCCTTCTTGCGACATGCCCATGCAGCAACCACACTTCGTGTAGCCACCACGAAGAAGGCCTGGGAATATGTGTCACAAAACCAAACTATAAACTGCAATGAATGACAGAATTATGATCCTAAAAATGGAGCAAGCCACGTTCTCTATGCTTACCGAATACACTATAGCTATCAACTCCATATTTGGCGCTAGTAGCCAAGCTTTTGGATCTTTCTCTGCAATTACAGCGACCAAGGCGGATAGGAGGGTCACAAAAAAGCAACAAACGAGAGTCACCACCAACTCTTCAGGATATTCTCTGACAATATGTGTCTGGATATGTATTTGAAAAAAAAAACAATTGAGTTACTTTACTGAGATGTAATGCCTGCAAGAAACGCAATAGGAGATAATTGAATGCCTGAATAAGTTTTTACCTGGAAGATGAATAACGTTGATAGGCATAAGCTAGCAATGGCAAGGAAAATGCCTCCAATAACCCAAGTCGACTGCTCTGACAGAAGAGCATCATTGAATTGACTATTGGGTGATGAAGCACTTGTGATAGGTAGGCCTTTGTACAGAGTCACAACTAATGCACCTGCTATAGATACCATGGTGCCGAAACACTTGGCCAGACTGCTTTGAACTCCCAAGTCGAGCTTTTCCATCCTACAACCACCATTTCATTCAAGCCTTACATTTCGCATCTTTTGGGAGAAGGATTGCATTCTAATGGATTTTCTTATAATAACTGTTCATGACAAATTAAGATTTCAGCTGCTGGGAAAGCAAGATTTAGACATCCAAGGGCCTCAAACTCTACAAAAAGGAGTTCTTCAAAAACAACTAGCTCCTAGTCTTCCGATAGCTAAATAACTTTCCCAGGAAAGCACGCCTTTGGTTGAAGTCAGTACTTGGGTCAAAACCTCACTGAGATTGAAGCTTCCAGTTAGATCAAAGTTTGGGGGCACCTTCTTACACATCTAATTTCTAACGTGAGATTTACCAGAATTTGACGCAAGTGACAAAAAAAATCTCCATCTTGACCCAACTTCTATCAAGTCAAATGTCATTATAAAGCTTTCTTCACCTTAACTTAAATTTTATTAAAACTCACCACGCAAAATCTCCTCAAGATGCCTCTTCCAAAAGGTAATCACAAATTACAAACACCAGTCAACTCCTAACAAATGCATAATATAAGCAAAGAAGCAGAGTTGATAATCATTTCTACCTGATAATCTATTATGGAGACAGCTCTATTTGTAAGGATGACTTGAGATATTATCTGCCAAATGAAAAGATATCTGATGCTAATGTTTTTGATCCCCCAACAATATTTTTTTTTTCTTTTTAATTCATATGCATATTAGCTTCATCTTGTCCTGTTGTATGTTATTTCTACTTGAACAATCTCCATTCTTAATGACAATATGAATTGAAATTGATCTCTTAAAAAATAACCTATAAGTCAATAAATCGCAAAATAAGGCCAAATACGAAGAAAATTATGGAAACCCCCCAAAAAAATCACTGGAACACCGGCTACTTGAAAAAATGAATAAGTTGATCAAGAAAAAAAGTAGAAGAGGTTAAAGAACAGGAGGAGGTTAACCACTTGATCACCAAAATATTGTCATGAATATGTGTTAAACCTGCATTGGGTGTATAGACTGAGAAGGTCCAGCATAAGTTTGAAGTCCTATGTTAGATCGTTGCTAGGTATAATTGTACTTTCGAAGTAATTCTAGGAGCTCCAATTGTAACTTGGCTAGTCCTGTTGGAGTTTAGGGACAGTAGGGTAACTGAGATTAATACATACTTCTAACATAATCTAGATTGTGTCAAATAAAAATAGAATCAACGTAGAACACCTTGTGATGCTAGCTAGAGCTCTATGCAATGTAGACTAACAGAACTGTCAAGCATTTGAGATGGAGGAGATTGTAACATCTTGGATTATCATAAACATGTGTCTTAGGTCTCACATTGGATGGTTAGATTGTGAAGGTGTCGTACGATTTCAAGGTCCCATATTGGATCTTTGTTGCTAGAGAGGAGTAGGCTTTAGAAGTCAATGTTTAAAGCTCCAAGTCCAACATTGACTTGGCTTGTTCTATGCTTCTGTTAAGGACTCAGCAATGTCAAGCCACCAATCTACACAATCGCAATCTCCAAATTAAGAATCTAGAGTTTATGAGATTTGGAGATTTGGTTTAAGTAGGAATTTAATCTAGACAAATCAATGAGATTTGCCTAGATTAACGTCTGAAAATTGAAATAGAATGATAATCAAATATCAAGACAGAAAAAATGGTTGAATCGAATATATTCAATGGATTGCATGAGTGTAATTCGAAATTACAGAAAGATAAAATGACAGATTAATCAAACTCTATTCAATGAATTGCAAGATAAGATCTTCTAATTTAGATTCCATGAATTGCACTAAGCTAGCTCAAGTCTTCCAAGACCTATGAAACCTAGAAAACTGAAAGTTCAAGAGTCCCCAAGGCCAAAACAAATCGTCCCCAATAAGTCTAAACATGAATGAATAATCCTCTAGGGTCACAACTAAGTGGAACCATGTATAAAATGATGTTTTCAGTGGTTCATGACTCAATACTATTCTAGAATTTAATAATTAATGTTTGCATTAACTGTAGCAGAGATGTTCAAACACTCTCAATATAGGTAATCCGAAAGTTACGGAGAGTGGGCACTTGCCTAACAAAGGATGTTTTCAATTTGGTAGCAACTCGTTTCACAAAAGTATTTGAGCAGTGAAAAATGTTAGGCGAAATCCAATATTCACCCTTACATAACAAGGGTGGAGACGGGTATAAGCATGCTGTCTGTTCTTGCCGAAATCTACACTAGAGTATTCTCCGTCGTTTTGGTTTATACCAGAAATGTGCTAGCACAAATGCGACATATTTTGATCGGTGACAAGTGAGAATAGCTTAGGCTTGTAGCACAGGGAACGGAGAGATGGAGATGTACCTGGAGATGACAGCAAGTATGAAGGTAAAAGCTGGGGTCAGATCAACTATTGCCGAGGCCAAAGTTGGAGAGCTGTACCCAATCCCAGTGTACATCAAGGTCTGCACACAGCAGCTATAAAGCCGCCCAAAAATCACGATAGATTGTAAATTGGTTTACGCTGCGCGCACGAATGTCATACTTTTCAGACTCAAAACTAGAAACCCATTCACATCTTGCTAATTATAGTCTCAAACAGTTACCTTAGCAAGCCAAGAAGAAAGATTCTCCCGACTAATGAAATTTTTATTGGAGGAAGACTTCTTTTCCTGCAACCAAAGTAATGAGTAGAAGACGTTAAAGAAAATGTTGGAAGTAATTATCGAGTTGAAGAGTTGACGCAGATGAATAGAAAAACCTGTAAAAGATGACGGAAGCTGCAAGAAGGACGAAGAAGGCGAGAGCGTTCGAGTATACAACAAAAACGAAGTTACTCATCCCTCCACTCATGGCTGCTTTTAATATAGTGTTCAAACCCACATCCAGGAACTGCGCTGCCACCATGGCTACTGTTACTCCAAAGCCCTTCATCTCTCTCCCTCCCCGCTAGACTGATACTGTTCATGCAAAGTGGTGAAGGTGAAAAGAAAGAAAAGTCAAACCCCTGCCAGAAGAGGGATTGCACAAATGGGCTCGGTCTGTAATGTTCAGTCCTCTGCTGTAGTACGAATTTATATTCTTTTTTCTTGGTCGAATAAACAAAGTAAACAATGTTGGAAGAGAACTAATACGACAACGAAAGTAGCCAAGCATGGGCCAGAGTGAACTGCAACTTTCACCTCCGTAGAGGGATCAACGAGTGGCTCCAATAAAACGTGACTGTGCTCTTGATAAGGAATCCTCATGTGATTACTATATTAGTAAACAAAGTAAACAATGTTGGAAGAGAACTAATACGACAACGAAAGTAGCCAAGCATGGGCCAGAGTGAACTGCAACTTTCACCTCCGTAGAGGGATCAACGAGTGGCTCCAATAAAACGTGACTGTGCTCTTGATAAGGAATTCTCACGTGATTACTATATTGAATGGAATCGAAACCAATTGATCCGCGGGGTGGGGACTTGGGAGATCGCTTTTGATGCTCATATCATGTAGAATTGAAGATATCACGTGTGTGGACTAAAGATTCTTGCACGATCTAATTCCGAAATAGAGACTTTGAACACAAATCACCCAAGGCGATTACTTCTTGAAATCCAACTTTGATGAGTTGAGGTTCTTTCTCTTTACTCTTTTGCAGTGGCGGAACCAGGACCAAAATTTAGGGGGGTCGAATTCTAAAGACGAAATGACAAAATTTTTTTTTTCCTTTATAATGCTAAAAATTGTCTTACAATTACAATATCAAAAATTAAAGACTAAAAGCATTAAAAATATTACAATACATGTATTGTGCTATGTACTGCGACTGAGATGTGACAATTGCATCCTACGATTTTGCATCTTTTGAAAATGTTACAAAACGGCTTCGTTCTCTTGTGACAAACTTATTCATTATCTAAATAAAATAAAATAAAGTGAATGTATCGATATATTATATTCCAGAGACTAAAAGCCATGTGGAGATGCAAATACATGTGGAGATGCAGAGTGAAGTCGGAGTTCATAAACACAAGTGGAGATGCAAATAAACAGTGAAAAATAGATGGCAGTCAATTCCACAAAAGCAAAACAGTACAACAATTGTCAATTCCACAAGGAACCTTTCATGAAAAATTCAACAACATATCCCACTATCCCAGCACTTCCAACAACCCACAAAATTCACACATTTCTAATTCACAAAATTCATAAAATTCCTAATCCACAAAACTCATCAAATCTCTAATTCACATATTCCTAATTCAAAAAATTCATCAAATTCCTAATTCAAAAATCCATAATTCATAAAATTCATCAAAAAATCACAACAATAATTAAATTTGTAAATATAATTAAATCATGTCTGAGTGCCCAGACCTGCGGCGGTGGCTAGTGCGGTAGTGGCTGAGTGAGAGAGTGAAAGGTGTGAGAAACAGAAAAGAGAAAGGTAGGAGGCAGTGGCGGAAGGAAGGGGTAGCAACCCTGCATTTGTTCTGCAAATTTTGGCAATCAACTTTTTCTTCGTTGTTTTTTTCTTTCATTCTTTGACTAAGTTAACGTTCATACATAGTGGAGATCTAAGTCCACATACTATTGTACCTATGAATAGAGGAAACAACACCTGACCCTTATGATCAGACATCGAGACTTTCACAAACACCCAGCGAGGGAATGCCCAGGGAAGGAGAAAAGTGGGTCGCAGGAACAACTTGCAACCGTACTATCCAAATAATTGAACAATATATATATATATATTTTTTTTGCAAAAAATTACGTGGGAAAATGCAAAAAGTTACAATCGGAGCTTTTAAGTTTTTTTTAATATAATATGCAAAAACAAGGGAAAAAAGCGAAAAATGAGAGAGTGAGAGGAGTGAGGACTGATGGTGCCAGACTGCCAGTTTAGCTCATTTCTGCTGTGTGGACTGATAGAAAATGTCAGACGATGTTATTGCAGTTTTCCTGGGTCAGGGGTATCGGGCTAGGCTTTATGTGTAAAACATATGTATAGTTGGTCTGGGCCTGAGCTTCAGGGGTTTCGGGCCCAAGCCAACTTAATTTTATTTTTTTTTTTTAAAAGTAATGAATTTTTTTTTTAGGTGGCGTGAGGGGTAGCGGCCGCCCAAGGTCGCTACCCCTTCCTTCCGCCTCTACTCTTTTGCACGATCCAACTTCTTAGAATGAGAATTTGAACACAAAAAACTCATTACCTCTGGAAATCTTCAGAAAAAAAAAATCATTACCTCTGGAAATCCAATTACTTTGAGGAGGTGAGGTTCTTTCACGTTAGGAATGTTGCCTAGCTACAGGTGATATTAGGGAAAGGGTGAGGATTTTTATTTTTTACCATGCAGAAGCCGTAGTGAGCTCATCAAACATGGCGTGATATCATCCCTCTCTACTTCATCCTTGGCCTCATCGCTCATGACATACTAGAAAAGTTTTCATAGCGCACTTCAACAAATAGGTGTCACTAGGAGTACTTTTTGCGATCAGTGGTAACGTGCTAATGTGTAATCCGCTATCTCCAAGTACTAGAAGTTGAATAACAATATATATATATGTGTAATGTTTTATGGATTTCAGTAGCTGCAAAAAATAAAAAATAAAAAGAAAGATCCAAAAGGTCGTTGTTCTTTTTGCAACTTTGACATCCAAGACAAAAAATTTAAAATTTAGGAAAATATTGCTTCGAAGTATTGGTCAAACGTCATGTTGAGTTCATACATTACTAATTTATCACATTGAACTCTCAAATTATCAAAATTCATTAATGTCGATCTATCATATGATTAAATTGTCGAGATTATCTCGCGTAGTCTATTTTTTTACATATTTACACAGTAAAAGGAAAATACTGATGTAATTGGATAGTGTAAAGTAACGCAATTGATAATTTGTAGACTCAAAATGACATTTAAATGATAGTTCAGATGCTAGAAAATGATGATTTTCTTTTCAATTTTCAATGTGACATATTTGAAACTTAAATTTAGGCTCAACATAACCTTCAAACCTTCTTCATAATTGTCAGTAATTTTTAATATTGAACAATTAGAACTATGGGTATATTATTTGACCACTCACTTCAAGATCTGAAGTTAAAAAGTTTTTTTTGTATGAAAAATATACGGAGAGATGGCGTAGAGCCAGTTCGATATACAAAATCACAGTTCCACGAGGGGCTACATCACCTCGAGATACAAGAGAAGAGAAAGATAACATGCATCTTGCTTCCGTATTGAATCCCTCAATCCCCATCTACAAGCAATTTCTCCCTTCCAAGGATTTGGCTTAAATCTTCCACTAGCAGATAACTTCGATCTTTCTGCTACAACAATGTCATTCTGCACTTAGAACTGATTTTCTCTTCCCTTTTCCACGAGTTCTTTTGAGTTCGTTTTTAAGGAAAAATTGTTAAAAAATATTATTCAAATAATAAAATATTTATCTTCCTAACCGGTGAATCATATTCCAATTTCAATGAAATATCCCAAGTAACCTCTCAATTAAACGAGAGTTCAGGTCCATGAGCTTCCTTCATGTCCATGGGCTTCTGAACAACAAAGAATGGACCAATCATGGCCCAATTTCTTCATTGCTAGGACCTCGATACAAAACAAGCCATATTCGCCCAATGCGTCTGATGACAACCTTTTTTTAAAAAAAAAAACACAAAAAAAGCTGCTAAGAGGGTCGAAGCCCTCGTACACCCAAGGATATCTATGATACCACCCACAAAGCTCGGCGGAAGGGAGGAAGCGGCACATTTGGCAAGGTTGTGTGCTGAGACATTCGCACACCTAGGAGAGAAAGAGCACCGGATGACAGCCTAATGCAACCGAATGACACTCTTTTTGTGCATAGGATATATGAGTCAGAGTAGAGAGGTCTTACTTTGCACAATGACTGCTTCGATGGAAGAAGAATTCCTAGCAGGAGTGTGTGAATCCTATCTGATGAGAGGTCGAATTGTAACATTGTCTATGTTAGTATAATACCCTCTTGTGTTGCAAATTCCATTGATGCATAAGCATTACAAATAGTTTGCCAGACCTGTTTTCCCTAGAACCGAATCAAAATGCAAATGAAGTAAAATTTAAGCAGCGAGGGTGCAACTTTTACTGCCTAAAGCTGTTATGCTTTTGATGTCTCTCAGTTTTAGGGTGCTTAGGCACAGGACCGCTCTACTTCCTTTATCTGTGAAGATGGTCATAATGTCTGAACGGCTCAAAACTACGGCAGTAGCTCTTAGGAACTCCTTCCTGCTTGGTGATGGTCTCACGTCGTACGCTACTGGAAAGAGTACAAGAACTTAAAAGGGGTCTGTATTCAGCAGCGGTGGGGATCATTAAACGTTTGTCAGTAATTTGAAATGCAGCATTGGGAACATTGCTAGTGTTCTCAGGTTTCATTCGATTTGTTGTGGATTGGATGAATCAGGCTGCTTCTGTAGTCCTTGGAACATGCAAATGCTATTATGCCTGCTTTTGCTATCTCTGTCATGGAACAGTAAGAACTTCGTTAGGAGCCAATTTAATAATTCTTCATTGTTGTCGTTTATTCTGTCACCACTATTCATCATGTCTTCATCACCGGGTAGAGTTTTTGTTCTGTTTCCAGCCTAATGTTTGTCACTTATCTATCTTGAGTTATGGGGAGAGGGACTTGTTATAGAGAAAATTATCTTCCCACATTGTTGGGATTAGTCCCACGTGGATTGTGGGAGGAATTAGTGGTCAGTTTATAAGTGTTAGGAAACTCTCACTTTTTGAACTAGTTTTTAGGGTTAACAAGCCTAAGCACACCCAACACACATTGCACTGGTAGAAACGTAGCCTCAATCAATTGTATGCCGTGCTTCGCCCTTTGCATCTTCTTTCTTCCGCATAATCCTTAATCCTTCAATTTTTCAGCTCTGGAATTCAGGTGCAGTGAGAGCGCGCAGGCCTAAGCACACCCAACACACATTGCACTGGTAGAAACGCCAGCCTTAATCAATTGTATGCCGTGCTTCGCCCTTTGCGTCTTCTTTCTTCTGCATAATCCTTAATCCTTCAATTTTTCAGCTCTGGAATTCAGGTGTAGTGAGAGCGCGCATATCAACCTGTCCTGGATTTCAAACGAGTTTCGAACACTTGTGCTTTACGAGTGATAAATGTATATCGTATGAAGAAGATCACGTGAGTCCTGATATTTCTGGGTATAATAGTTTCCCACTTGACCCGTTTCACAACGTCATTTATCCCTTAATATGGAGCCCATTGGCTCCAACCAAAAGAACAAATAAAGCAAAAAGCAAAAACGACTAAGGTGGAGTCTTATAATCATGTAAAAAAAACCTCTAAACCACCGAGAGTTATCCTATCAGCCTAAACGTGCCTCGCAGGGTAATTCTTTTTGGGTGGTGCGCACAGTGCTGGCGGAATGCCGAGTTTTACAATCATAGTGATCCTCTGGAAGTCACTCTTTAGATAGGAAGCCTAGTCATTTAATTGATGTCGATCCGGTTACATCAATAATAATGTAAAAGTATTTGAGTGCAGGTTACTTCAGAGAGCAGAAGCACATGATTTATGCCCCCATATCACTTCAATGAGTAGAATATGACGGGCCGGAAGTCCATAATATATATGTACACGACCGGTAAGGTAGGCCCGGTCCTCTCTAGCAGCCATTAGGTTCGATCGTCCATGAAATTGGCCTGGAATGAGAGAGCCAAAAGAGCTGTAATTCCTTGACTTTAATGTTGTCTGCAAAGGGAATGGAAAGATGAATAGACAGGACAATCTGTGGATGTAAGCAGGCGGAGGAAAGCAAGAAGGGTAAAATATTCAAACATACATCGGTAAACTTGGCCACAACATCTTTTGGATTCCATAAAGTTTATTGGACTCAAACTAACTCCAGAAAACTGTCTTTCGCCATAAGTAATATACATTCGCTTCCCCTGTTTTGAAGAAATTTATCCAGAACAACATGGTCCCACATTATGTTAAAATAGACTGTTAATTTGGAGTTTTCCTTTTTCTATGAAGACTTGGAAACCGATGGAGATAATCATTTGAAGTGTTAGGATTAAGGCAGCAACACGAGCATTAAAGTTAACGTCGTTCCTAAGATGACTGGGAGCAGGGGATAAGAGGAGCGTGTCTAATTGATCTGGGTCACACAGAGATTGCACCCATCTCCACCTTTTTGTTACCTCATCGTCCATTATGTGCCAAACACAAAAGATTACTGTTTCTGCAGTTGAATAGCCAATCATGCTGTGCCACGCATGACATGTCACATCCAAAACGCGTGGAAGTCACATGCCACTGGCTGTGGAAGAAGATGCAGTTGTCGCTTCATAGGGGGACTCCCTTTCAGAAGTTCATGACGATCTATTCCCACCCCTCTCCTTTGACGTGAGTGGCAGAGAACGGAGAGGGACTAGACGGTTCTTCTAATTGGCTGGTAGTACCAAGGACGTCCCACTTCACTGAGTAATGCAAATAAAGAAATCAAGACAGTTTAAAAGTTTACTGGGAGAGAAAGAAAAGTATATAGCAGCATACTTTGTAGGGGGCCCCTCCCTCCCCCCTCAGGCCTCAACTCTGGTATCTGAGGGGCTGGTCCAGGTTTACTGTATTGATAGTGGTCCATTGTCTTTTATAGTGGCCTAGCCACTGGTTTCCAATACATAACACTTCTCTTACATGAACATACATAAAGTCTGAGTTTGAAATGACAGAGTATTATGACTACAGCCCCTTTACAAGCTGGATATTAAGAATTATGTGGACCTTCGTTTCTTCTCCTCTCTGTTTTTTTTTTTGGCTCCACGAGGCAAATGCAATTGTATCGGTGTAAATTGAAAGGGAGTGGTCCAAAACTATGGGTATCTACGTAGATTCTGTGAGCAGAAAGAGACAACTCTATAAATGATGTTCGGTTGCGGTTCTCGTGGCTGGTGATTGGTGAATTGGTAGTCAACATATATTTTTTTCTAATATTGGCTTGTGGAAATTACCTGAAGGCACTCATGAATCTCCAATCTATGTAATCCAAACTCGTTCATTATTGATCTTCAATTTTTCTGGGTAATTAGAGACATCTTGAACATGCGACGTACTTAGACGAAATTGAGGGTTTTTTTTTTTTTAGAAAATGACGATAGTTTGTCCGAATTTTATTAGAAAAGCTTCACTTATTATGACAGAAGAACACACCGCTAACAATCACACTTGGCTGGTTACATAGGAAATATCAAAAGCCAAGCGAAAAACAACCAACTCAAAAGTTAAAACTAGATGTGCAAATTTGGTAAAGCTGGTTGGGCTGCCTCTAGAGTTCATTTGGAGGCTACCCTCAGTTGGAGAAGTTGACTTGGTTGTATGCTGAGTTAGATCTCCTTTTCTAGTTTCTTTGTTATTGCTTTGACTAAAATGCTTCGGCTTTTCATTAAAAAAAATGCTCGTAGTATTTCTGCTTAGTCAGTCTCATATCAGTTGTGGAAGAGGTTAGTAATCAGTTTATAAGTGTGAAAAAAAAATTACCTTTTGAACTAACTTTTTAGGTTGAAAAAATCCAAGATTACCCAACAATTTTTTTTGGTATATCTCTGATCGCTTGAAATTGATGGACGAAACCTTGTTGATCCCATATTGGCCAAAATGTCACTACAAAATTTGCTTCTCTCTGTATATATATGAATTATCTGAAAAAAGAGGATGTCTAATACCCAAGTTGAGTAGACAGCTTAACTCCATTAAGCATAGCTAAAAGTTTCCCTTTCAGAATTTGAACCCATGCCATAACATCTCAAAAAATCAGATTGAAAAAATCCTTTGTCATCCCTGATAATTCCACGTCCTGTGTCCTCCAGAATCCCTCGGCTCCCTCTACATGATCTATTACGGTTGTGTTTGTGTTGTAAAATTTTAGTGTTGTTAAAATTTTAGGTATTGGGTTTAGTGAAAAAGTAAAGAGAGAGGTAATTTTTTATATTTTTGTAGTGAATAGTAGTGATTTGATGGGGGAGAGAGAGATTATATTGTAATTTTTTATTGTGCTAAAATTTTAGAGTGTGTAAAATTTTAGGACGCAAACGCAGCCTACATTTAGGGTGAGTTTGCATATACAATTTTACCCAAAATATTATCTCTCTCCTAATAAAATACTATAATATAATCTCTCTCTCCCATCAAAAAATATAAAAAATTATCTCTCTCTTCACTTTTTCACTAAACTCAATACCAACACAAAACCCAATAACAAAAATATTTCAACACAAATACAACCTTAGTTTACACAAGCAATCAACCGTAGTTATTCCTCTGTCTTGGCCAACCACAGGAATGCCCAGATTCTTCAATGTATGCTTATTGTTAGTGTTTTAATATTTGCTAATTTCATGTCAAAATTTAAATTCAAATTCAAATTGAGTTATATTTTAAATTTGGTCAAAGTGTTGAGTCTTTCAAATTTTGAAAGAATAAGACATCATCAAGATGAAAAGCTAAAAACAAAGAGATGATGATGCAAAGTCTTATGAAAATTTCGAAACTATTTCAAAATTTGAATTTTGAATTATTTCATTTCTTTTATAATTTTTTTTAAATAGAAGTCAACCAATTCTATAAATACACATAGAGATCGACCAAAAATATTTAAGAAGGTCATTAGAAAATCATTTAGAAATTCTGCTCACAGTTCAGATTTTCTCTAGTTATCTAGATTCAATAACCATTGAAACCAACCTTTTCGTGGGAGTTTGACTGCCGGAGTTCCCTATGTTGAATAACAATGATGTTTTTGAAAAGTTCATAAAAAGAACCTCAATTAGCTGAGGATAAACCGCTGGAAGTGAGTCTAGGTTGAATTACTTAGATTATTACACATCGGGTACGTAGTCAGAGTCAAGCAAGTGGAGGTTGTCCGTGTCTAAATCATCGTTGTAAGGTTTTACTTCTTAGTAAATTTCTGATGGTTGCTAGCCCGGAGTAGTTTTTCTTTGATTGATATTATTCAGATCTAGACTCAACAATTTTAGGACTTGTTCTAAAATTGTTATTGAATTTTTAAATAGAGGGAAAACTCCTATTCTACCCCTATAGGTATTAAATATAATTTTTCACTTACGAATGAAATACCTTTTAAACCCCATCTATTATTGATGTAGCTTCGAATCGGAGACAAAGATGGTCATCTTCTAAGAAACTTCAAAACCACGAAAAATCTGAAAGTTTTTTTTAGGGCTAAATGTAAAATTGGTCACTGTGCTATACGCAAAAGTCGATTTAGTCCCTGTGATATGAAAATCATCAATTTAGTCCCTGTGATTTCAGAAAGTGATAAAATCAGTATCTGATGGAGGACCAATAACAAACGAAAATAGAATCACAGGGACTAAATCGATGTTTTTCATATCACAAGGACTAAATCGATTTTTGCGTATAGCACAGGGACCAATTTTACATTTATCCATTTTTTTTAAGATGACGCACTTCCGAACTTTATTCAAAACCCACGTTCATGGTATAGGAATACTGTGGTTACGTCCCAAAACCAAACAAAGGACTTAAAAAAAACAAACACAACCTACAAACTAAAAACTAAACCATTGACCTAAAATCTAATATTAGCAAAGCTCAATTTATCAAGACGTAGAATACCACGCATAATATAATAAAGATCATCAAAACCCACACATTGAATTCGTTGATCACCCACAAATTGCATAACCTAATAACCTTCACTGCCATCAAAGTTCTTTTCTAAAGCTCCTTTCTTAACTAATAAATCAGCCGCCATATTATACTCGTGCAAAATTTGAGATATTCAAAAATTAAACCAAGCAAGCAACTATAGATTTTCATCCAAGTAATTTCACAGATACCATAATGTACAAGATCCATTTGTGAGCCAAGAAATCACCATGTGAGGTGACAAAAAGGTGGTTGGGTGGTTGAGTTTTTGCAGTACGTTCAGTTTTCGATTTTGTGGAAAATAAAGCAGGTTTCACCTGCAATTAACTTCCGCTCCCTCATAGTTAGTTAACTCCATTCATACTAACTCTAGATCTATTGCTGTCTTTCGATTCTTGGGAGTTTATTTTACTCCTAGGTACTAATTCTCTAGCGCGGCCGCCACCTTTCTTGAGCTTTTTGATAATTATCCTTGGCTGTATATGGCGTGGGATCCTCTTGACTACCTGTTATTCATTTTGTGTTTGACGAGGAATGTGACATGGCTTACAAAAAAAAAACGTCGGCTCCCTCGTAGGCATCTCCACTTCAGGGAGAGGATGTGGCCTAGCCTCCGTGAAAGAACGCTTTTCCCCTAAAGTTGATTCCAAAAACGATTTTTGCTTCTCAAGAGATGAATCAAGCCTCTCATCTCTCACCGAACCACCCAACCCCGCTTGCACAGAAGTTCCCGAAAGGGCTACTGAAGCCTTGGCCGAGCTGCAGGCCAATTCTTGCAAAGGCTCAAAACCCTGGCAGAGCTTTTTTTTAAGCATTACAAACTTCATGTTTTTTTTTCTCTTACCTAACATAACAAATCTTAAGCACTTAATTATTACCCACCACAAGCTTAGATAATTGAAAGGTATTCCTCAACCAATAAATAACGTGAGAAGCATACTAACTTGCCAGTTGAATGATTTAAAAAACAAAGATTCTGCCATTCCTGCTACCTGTAAATTAGTTTGTTTTTCTCCATTGTACTTTAGGCTCAGAAGTCCTAAAGCACCACTCACTGGCGGATTTAGGGGGGGCAACCGGGCCTAATGCAAAATGTTGAAATTTTATTTTTATTTTATTTTTTTATATAACTTATATGTCTCAATTAATCAAGCTGGTCCCCTTTAAACCTCGCCTTCGCCCCGTCCACTGCTCAGTCACCCACCTTCGCCCCGTCCAAGCCCATTCGTCCAGCTCCAAGCCCATTCACCCAAATGTAACAACTTTTTGGCTTGGTGATCTGTTGCTATTACTATTTTTATCTGGTCTCTTCTACCAACTGTATCAATCCCATCAATATATGAGGTATATTTGTCTGTTTTTCTTTATTTAATCTCTTTTCATTTTTGTGGGTTTGTTGCTGCATTATAGCTAGACATGTAGGAATAAGCTTTGCGGGGATAAAAATTTAGATGTGTTTTTAGTCCTTAATTTTTAATATTTTAACTTTAAAACATTTTTACATTACGTAGTAAAAAAAAATTTATTATCATTTTTTTTTTGAAATTAACCCCTTCAGAATCACTCCCGGTTCCGCCACTGGCACCACTTTCTAAAGCAAAACAGTTTAGCTGTTACGCATGTCCTCGATGAAGCGAATACGATACCAAAAGTTTCCTCTTTTCTCTCCCGCAAAACGTCTCAAAGTGATTGGCTCCTACCACTTGCATTCTTTCTTTACTGTGGAGAGTAGACCCCTAAAATTAGTACATATTACCCACGTAGCGACCTGTAGATAAGCGGATGCAGGTACGTACCACAGTCGGAAAGATGGTGCTCGCCTAGCATGTTCCATGTATGTTTCCTAAATAAACGTCGTCGTCGTCACTCTTAGCAATTCGGGGCCCAAACCGATGGGCCTCCTCCCTCCAAGAACAAAAGAGGGAATCTAATCCACCATATGGACACCAAACTAATGAAATTGTAAAGGAAGAGTTAATAGTGTGTGAATACGGACATCTACACCGCGCTAAAGTTACCAGATATTCTATGTTCTTTTTCAGAGCAGAGAACAGAAGAGTCTGAAGAGAGGAACAGCATCTCACTTACACCGGTGACGCCCCCATGTGGCCTCTCTCGTACTTTTGTTTGAGAGAACATATGAACTAATCGAAGCTTTTATCCTTTTGGGCAAATACGAAATCAAATAAGCAGCTATTAAAATAAGCATAAACTGTTAGCCATATAGTATGGTTGGTAGTTGGGGGGAAGATGCGCAGTGTCTTTGATTTATTAGTCCTTATCATCTTTCCCGCACACCTCTGTCTGTGTGTGTGGGACAGAGAGAGAGAGAGAGAAGAAAAGGGGAGAAACACTTTCAGTGTGATTAGATCAAATGTCCCTATCTCTTGGTACTCTGCATATCTCAGTCATATTGTCCTCAAGCACAGAGCTGTTAGATGCCTATTCCATCTTTCTATGATTATGAGTCTCTTTCAATGCTCTGTTGGGTAAAGAAGCTAGCGTCATCAAAAGCTTTCCCCACCCTACCCAAGTGCTGCAATCATTTATCCTGTCGCACTCGACTAACTAAATGAATCTATGTAGGACTTATCTTCTAATGATCGACATAAGTCCAAATGAGAGACAAATTAACAAGCCATTTTGCATGTTAATTGCAAGTCGATTCAGTAATAGTAGCAGGTACATATGTTACACGAGGGTGAAATAACCAAAACAAACCTTCCGTTTAACGATATGATCACAGCAAAAAAGTAGACCAGCATAAACTAGTTGAGTATCGTTGTCAACAACTCTGCTTTATTTATGATGTTGATGGATGCTGATAGCGAAGGGGATGGTCTTGACAGAGAGACGGGCAATATCTTTCTTAAGCCTTAGAGGAGATTGTGCGAGAAATCTGTATTCACATTAAGAGCAGTTGGATCCCTCATATGG
This sequence comes from Myrica gale, assembly GCA_963930655.1. Taxonomy (NCBI): domain Eukaryota; kingdom Viridiplantae; phylum Streptophyta; class Magnoliopsida; order Fagales; family Myricaceae; genus Myrica; species Myrica gale. The sequence goes on along the minus strand of OZ005606.1, from coordinate 3,758,181 downwards.
ATCGTTCAAAAGATTGACTAAGCTAGTGGTCTATGTTAGAACTTCGATCAAGGTTTTACCAACACGAGTAAAACAGGGTATATTTGAGTACTTTTTGACATCTATAGAGGAAACAGTTCGTGGGAGGGGAATTAGGTGGGATTGGATTCTCAGCGTACATATGGATTGCACATTAGAGACAATCTAATCCCTTGGTTCTGAAGAATTTTTTTGTCATCCTAATGGGCTGTCCAGATTGGAAGGGCAGAGTTCATGTTATTGTACATGGTCCCATGTTGAGGCAGTGCGAGGGCCTTTTTGCCACATTGATGCCTTGGGAAAGTTGTGTGGGATGAGAGTCGAGGAATAGTGAAGTTTTTTGAAAGAACAAAGTAACAAACTCAGTTTTCCAGTAATAAAAAAGTTCAGCCAAAAGCGAATAGAAAGGACTTCCCTTTCTTTCTTTAAGTCCCTTATTTTCCGCTTTGCTTTTGGTTTTTGGTGGTGTACAGTAACAAGAGCTTCTTTTCTTTCGGGTTAAGATTGTGTCAAGCAATGCTCTTCACTTGATGCCTTGTAGTTCTTCTGTGTCCAACTATCTAGTGAAATAGAACTCCCATTGTTCTGACACAACATGTTGTTGGCCAATATTTAGTGTTGTAAGTTCAAGATCTTTATCATTTTCTCTTTGTTCCGTTTCTATCCTTACCCTACACTTTGTTATTGGTGGTGAGTCGTGGCATCCAGCTCTTCAAAATTGTGCCTTTTTATTCCCACAACTGGTATCCAGCAAAAAACAAGGCCGACATATCTAAGAAGCCAAGGAAGATAAATAAATAAACATTTCCCTTCTAGATTACACACCCCCAAGAAAAATACAAGTCCCTACCAAGACACAAGTTGGCGTTGGGAAATGTGGATCCCAAGTGATACTGATGTGCAAACAAATCAGTTTGTTAAGTGAGTAAGATATTTCATCACTCCAAGAAACACTGAAATTTAGATCTAAATCACCAACCACGTCTAGCAAAACCAATTCCGAACAGATCCTCTGTAGTAGTTTGTGTTTCTGTTCTTTTAAAGACATGGAAGGCAATCTAACCCGACCTGTCAAGTAGATATAATTCACTTTCAAACATTCCAAAACCATATTAAATGAGACCACCTCTCTACAATGCTCTGCTCCCGCACCAGACTTTTTCATAAAAGTATTTTTTTTTCTGATCAAAGTATTATTTGTGGAGTGGAGACGCAGATTTGCCTGCACAATTTGCAGCATGCATTAGGACATGGCTGTGTTTTGTTGAATGATTATACTATCTTATTTTCAAAGGCACGCATACCATACTGACATCCTGTTTTAAAAAAACTACGCTTTTGGTACTTTCTTGGATTGAATAATTTAGAATATCTAAGGGGGACATTGGGAAGGATGGGAAGGGCAGAGATTCCACTTTCTTTATTGCAAAAAAGGATGGGGGATTAGTCAACATTGTTATCTTGACCAAAGAATCTTGTGCCATTCTTTTCCTCCCTTAGCACCTTCTCCAATTCCAACGCCAATATAAAACACTTGGAAGAACTTAGAAAAATAAAATAAAACACTTGGAAGAGTTATTGACAGAACAAAAAACCAGAATGATATGTCCTCTGCGACCACTACCAATTTACCACCATCTAGAAATCCAAACCTCATCCAATTGTAGCCCCAACACCTTCATCCTTCTTACATCACCTCTATCAGATTCTGTCGCACCCTTTTAATTTACAGTTTCACTCTACCTTAGTTAGGGAACAGACAGTCATACACAACATACAATTAAAATGGAAAACAATACATCCCATTTATGATCCCCAAGTCTATACTTCTCTCTCGCACGTACGGACACAGACACAAATGGGGTTGCCTTGGAAGAAAAAGCCAAAAGAGAGAAAAAAAAATTGAATACCCACTTCTGTCGCTATCTAAATTTGAAGGTGGCAAACGCCGGTGTACATTGAAAATTATTGCTCAGAAGAACAAAAACATTGGAAATGAATTCATTTATTACAGTTGCTATTGAGAGGACAGTTTTTGTCATCAGACGGTCAAAGAAAGAGTGATGATCTGACAAACTTCTTGATGTCCGGGTGGGGAAATGAAAGCACTAGAATTTCCCTTAGTCATCATTGAGAACCTTGATTAATTAAAAACCACACCTCATGTTAGTTGTACTTGCTCCTTAGTGTTCTCAACCAAATTAGATCTAGGACTAGAAGCATACCACGGGATTTAGGCATATGGGGATGACGTACTTGTGTGTGGACCAAAGGTGTAAGTTTGTCATTGAAAGAACCGATTTTAGACTTAACTATTGCGGAAAATACATAGAGAGGGTGAATAGGTATATTAAAATTTAATCAAGTAATTCTTTTCCTAAGACAAAAACCTATTATTTGAAAAACAAATCAACCACACTGTTTTTCAATATCCCAAGACACTTTAAAGATCAGCAAAACAATTAGATGCAAATCAATACAAAACATAAAACATGAATCTGTAAAACAGGGGAATCCGAAGAAACTATAGAAACGAAAATTATAAATTCAATACTTCAATAAATTAATAATCAATTCATTAGTTCACCAAATACCAAGTTCTTATCAGCAACTTACCAAACAGCAAATCTTAGACGTCCTTTGTATAAAAGCCTCAATCAAAACGATTCGAACTCTCAATCACAGATAACAATATTTGTTAGAAAGATAACAAGTTAAACTAATTAAGAACAATAAGTATAATCACACAATCGAAACACCGAGAATGGTTACGAAGAGAAAACTCTCTTAAGAAACATCCTTAAGGAGAAAAACTCTCCGGGTCCGAGGCCGTTCGAATCCACTAGTTTCCAATCGATTTACAAAGTGATCTATTGAAACAACTAACCTAGCCTATCAACCCACTTTAAAATCTTACCAACGTAGAACCTCTACATCCAAACGGAAACTCCGATCTCGAACGCCTCTTGATCTTCACGCACAAACCTTGTGCAATCAATGGTCATTGCTGGAACCTCCAGCAACCACTCTTCCAGAACTTCTGGAAGCCTCAATCAATCGTAATGAATGTATCGGTGATTAGCACACAAACATTCTCCTCTTCTCCGATCGACTCTCTCAATTTCATCAACACCCAAATATTTTCAGCAAGAACACGAGAGCTTCTTCAATCAGCGCACACCTTGAGAGAGCTTTCTTGAAAAGTGAAAACACAGGGGAGGATACCTCACAACCAAAATGGCAACACTAGACCTTATACCCGCAAGCCACCACTCTGTTTTTCCTCAATCTTGTTATTCACGCGTGAGAGGCTAACAACCACTTCTTGCCTTTCTCACATCTTCTAGAAATAGGTAGAATGACTAAACTACCCTTAATGAAAACTCAAATGAATCATACGTCCAGCTTTTGCTTTTCTCCTTCTAGAAAACATACAAATTACAAAACATTCCTTCTTTGTTTTTCACGTAGATGCCAACGTGCTTTCACAATCATAAGAAATGCAGCCAAGATAACTTTAAGTTCGCACTTCGGAACATGAGTTGGAAAGAGAGTTTTTTTCTTATAGCAAGTGCTTATAGAATGACCAAGAATAACCATTACAAGTACCCACAAACCCAGAGATCAATATACCTATATCAGTCAGCAAATCAGAAAGAATCATATGAAGCATGTGCTTTAGCACTTTTGCTGCTCCCTTCAAGCGCTCACAGATCCACTGTGTGCGATGTCGAATGTCATAAAAGACTCGAGTGACGCTCTCTTAACATCAATTGGTTTTGACAGGAATGGTGGCTCAACGGTCCGACAAGTGGTATCGGAGCCAGGAGGTCATGGGTTCAAATCGCGGGAGCCTCATCGCGAGGGAGTTATTGTTTGGAGTTCCACAATACTGCTCCCTGCAAACGCTCTTAGATCAGACCCGCTGGGTGCGATGTCGAATGACATAAAAGACTTGAGTGACGCTCTCTTGACACCAATTGGTTTTGAGAGGAATGACGGATTAACGATCCGACAACTTCAATTGTTGAGTCTTTGTAGATAGTGATGCGTGTTCGTGGCTGTATGGGCGCGTTCATGCCTTTCATGGGAGCACTGCATTTTAATAAATCTCTTTGTTGGATTGGTTTGGTATTTCCATTCACTCACTGCAGCTAGACTCATCTACAACTATATAATATGAGGGGAACACTTTGTGGCGATATGAAATCCACACATTGATTGGGACGCCCAGGCCTCAACGCTTGGCATTCTTAGATACACACGGTCAATGAATATGTTATTGTGCTGCAGGCTGCAGCAGGTCTTGTGCCCCCAATGTCACAACCACTTGATTGAGTAACTAATGTATATGATTAGAAAAAAAAAAGAGTAACTAATGTATATGCCTATAAATTATCTTTGTTCAGTAAGTAACTGATGCACTTGTCACTTGGTATTCTTTTTAGCAGAAAAAAGTGATGTTACTCGAGAAATTGATCAGGTACTAAATGCACTGCGAGATTGTGACGACCTGGACCCTTGGAATCTCTGCCACGTACGAATGGATCACTATTAAAATGTTTTCTCATCACTATGAACTGCTGCAGATTATTAATTAGAGGTGGCCTGCTGAAAACCGCTGCTGGCTGTGCAGTTGTTCGCTGTATGGGCAGAATAAATGAAGCTGATGGTAAACAAGTTTTCCTGGGACTGAAATAAAGAGGTAATACCCTAATGTGTCAGGAAAGAAATACATTAATGGGGCGGAGGAGAAAAATAGTACTGGTCGTCAAAGAGAGAGCTATAATAACTCATGATGTATTCCGAGAATAATGTAAGGTCCGGTACTCTCTCTCGGATTTAGTACCTTTTTTTTCTTTTCTACGCAATATTGAAACCTTCATTGAAGACACCTCAAGGAGGTAATAGATACAAAAGTTGATGAACCAGTAAAGCAGGGGGTAAGAGGGTTAGGGGAACAATTCCACGGTACATCCCAGCAGGCGGCCCACCGGCCCGGGAGTGTACTTTGGAATTAGCCAAGCTTTCACAAAGCTCCAAGATGGCTTATCCCTCGTCATTCCAGGAATGACTTCAATAGAGTGGTTAATTCTGTCATCCACTGGGTAAATTAAAATCATTAATACTATCAATGACCACCAAAGAATCGCCTTCCATAATTACTCGATCTCGGATTTAGTACTTCATTGGGGTAACAGTAGGAGAGAGAAAATTAAGAACCGTCGATAGTAATCTTGAATCGAGGATTGTAAGATTAGAGGGGAAAAAAGGGGGTTAATTACAAAAAAAACTTCATCAAACTTTCCAACTTATCCCAATATCCCCATAAACTTCAACTCGTGTCAATCCGCCCCCTCAAACTTGCGTAAACTTCTCAATTTCGTTTTTTACTTGGATTTAACGAAACCATACAACGCATTCCATTACATGTGAGCAACACGTGAGTTCCTTCATATTTTAAAAGGCAAAAATGACCTCACTTATGCTTTGAACTAATTCAGACAAAGCAAAGGACTTCTCATTGTTGTTCGAAGCAAAAACATGTCGACCTCCATTGCAAAACTAGATTCTCCACCGAGGATGTCGAAACTCCACGCAAGGTTTGGGTTAATCATTTTCCTTTGCATATTCGGAAGTTACCTCTATTATTCCTTCCCTATTCCTCCTTATGGCAGAGACTTTGTTACTCACCAACCCACCAGGAGGTTCTGCAATGGAAAGCTAGCCACAGATTTCACAGGTAACATTTCAGACGAACTTGCTTATTTCTTCTAATCTACTTCTTCTGTACTGAACCTTAGGTGTTGCTTGACTTCTTACATACCAATTGAGTCCCTTGGGTTCATGGGCGGAACCAAGCCATGGCGAACCATGGCGGCCGCCATGGTTGGCTCCGCCCAAAATAAATTTTTATATGTAATATTTTTTTATAAATAAGTTCGCCTGGGTCCGCCATGGTTGAGCCTAGGGCACAGACCTCTTGGCTCTTATCCACTCCTAAGAGGTAATAAAATTATAAATTATGTTGGATTTGATAATTTTGATTTTGAAAGGTTGATCAATGTCCAATTTCGAATGATTTTTTTTTGTGAAATTGTGAATTTAAGTGCATTTTTTGTGAATGAATTTATACTTATATTTTGAAATTGTTCAGTTTATGATTATCTTGTCTTGTGAAATTAATTTGTATGAATGTATGATTGAGATTTGAGAATTTGAGATTGAGAATTTGTAATTATATTGAATTATGTTTTTATTCCAACTTAGGGCACGTTAGGCAGAATTAATTATATATAAAATAAAATATTGCATTTTAATTTTTCACCACCATCTTTCTTTTTTTCAATGTCTAGGAATAGTTGTAGGTTCTCTCTTTAATTTTAGATGGTTCGGTATACTTGATTGATTTAGCTATATATCTTAGACAGTTAATAATTTGGGAGAAACTATTTGATTATTTGATTGATTTAGCTATATATCTTACAAATGCATTGTCACAAGCTTTACAGCGAAAAGATCAAGACATTGTTAATGTTATGAGTTTGGTTAGAGTTGTGAGAGAACAATTGCAGGAGTTGAGGGAGATAGGATGAGATGAATTTTTAGAACAAGTCACAATATTTTGTCTGAATAATTCTATCAGTGTGCCCAATATGGAAGATATTATACCAACTCGCGGTTGTTCGAGCCGTGGAGGGCAGACAATTACTTATTTGCATTATTTTTGTGTGAAAGTGTTTTGATAGGTTATTGATTTAATTGCTCAAGAGATGCATGATCTTTTCACAGAAGCAAGTACGAAGTTACTTCTTTGCATAACATGTCTTGATCCAAGGGACTCACTCTCAACATTTGACCTTGATAAGTTATATCGTCTTGCTAAGTTTTATTCAGAAGATTTCTTAACAACTGAGAAATTGTTTCTTAGAGATCAGCTTGACACTTACATTAGAGATATTAGATTACATGATGTTTTTCTGGGCTTCAAGATATTGGAGGTCTTGCTGTGAAGATGGTTGAGACCAGAAAGAATATTTTGTATCCACTAGTTTATCAGCATATTGAGTTGTCATTGATCTTACCAATTGCGATTGCAACTGTTGAAAGAGTGTTCTCTGCGATGAAAATTATCGAGACTGATTTGCGTAATAGGATAAGAGATGACTGGATGAATGATTGCATGATAGTGTACATCGAGCGAGAAATTTTTGAAACTATAGAGAATGAAGTCGTTTTACAACATTTTCAGAAAATACAACTGCCCCCTCAGTCGTAGTACATAGTAAGATATGTGTATTTCAATATTTTTAGTATTTTTAGTCTTTAATTTTTGATTTTGTAATTCTAAGACAGTTTTTAGAATTATTTATGGAAAAAAATTCCAGTCATTTCGCTTTAAAGTTCACCATGGTTGACTTCTAATCCTGGTTCTGCCACTGCTTGGGTTCACGTCATACCCGCTAACTTACCTGAGCCAAGAAGCTAGAGGAAATAACCCGTTGAATGGAGCTAACTTTGCTTTCGGTGCTTCTGGTTATTATGAGAGGACATCCCAGTTATATATAGGTATTGAAAATACAACTCTTTCTCTCTCTCTCTCTGTTGCTCTTTTTGTGTCTCTCTCTGCGTATTTGCATTACAACACACTTGTGACTTATTTGTGTCCTTATTGTTTTGTAGGATGCAATTTCATTGACACAACAATTGAATAATTACAAAAAGTACCAGACAAAAGTCGTGAAGATGGTAGGAAGAGCCAAAGCCAATGCCATATTCTCAGGCGCAATCCATATGTTGAGTGCAGGAAGCAGTGATTTCATTCAGAACTACTACATAAATCCCCTCATCAACATTGCCTATTGCCTACATTAAACAAAAGAGCAGTACAACAGAGGGAGGTGGGGGGGAACCCCTACAACCACCCCGTTCATCCACCACAAACGTAAAAAGAAAAGAAAAAACCCTTGGTCAATAGCCAAGGCAGGGCCGCCGTGAAAGCGGTTACAAGATACAACCTTGGAGAGACTGCAAATAACATCTGCTACAACACCATCACAAGGTTGAAACCGCAACAGGAAGGGGCTTGGTGACAGAACAGAAGCAGCTGGAGGGAGAAGCCACACTGAACTCTGTTGATGGCAGAAGAAGAGCACGAACCGACTCCGGACAAAAGAGAGAAATAGGTAGATCTGAACAATTTCGTCAAAGGAGGGACAAAGCAGGAGCTCCACTTTCCCGATCAAAAAGAGAAGGAGAACTACAGGGAAAGGGAAAGAGAGAATAGGGGAGAGGAAGAGAGAGGGGAAGGGAAGGAGGGAGGAGCAAGAGCTCCAGAGCTCCAGCCTCCTTCCCAAGGCAGCTGGAAAATGGTGAAGGGCAGTCGGGAAGGGGGAGAGCATTTTCGCAGAGGAGAGAGGAAAGTTCAATTGTTATAATTTTAAATGCCAACAATGGGAAGTCCTTTGCTTTGTCTGAGTTAGTTCAACGTATAAGTGATGTCATTTTTGTCTATTAAATATGAAGGAACTCATGTGTGATGGAATGTGTTGTACGGTTTCGTTAAATCCGAGTAAAAAATGAAACTGAGACGTTTAAGTAAGTTTGAGGGGGTGGGTTGACACGAGTTGAAGTTTATGTGGATATTGGGATAAATGAGAAAGTTTGAGTGGATTTTTTTGTAATTAGCCCAAAAAAATGGAGGATTGTAAAAGAGACTAGGGAATCGGGAAGTGAAAAAAGTGTGGGGCCTAATGACATCAATTTGGTGAAATTAAAGCTAGATATAATTGACCTCCAAATGGGATACACTACAGATTGAGACTGGGGGGAGAGGAGGAGGAGAGCGGGGTTAAATATCAGTAATTTCCAACTTTGTAGGCATATATAAAGGTGGCTAAGATGTTTGGAAATTGGGTTTCCCTTCTCTTGAAGATAGAGATCGATCGATAAAGGAGCAAACGAGAGGAATAAAGGAAAGACAGTATTGGTGTGAGGAATCGATGGAAGAACACCTCACTTCATTGGCTGTCACTCATCTCCTTCAACACACACTACGAAGTCTCTGCATTCATGAAAATTCACAGTGGGTTTATGCTGTCTTCTGGAGGATCCTGCCCAGAAATTATCCCCCACCCAAGTGAGGAAATACAGATTTGATTCACAAAGAAAAAGAAAGTACTTACATATATATGTTCATACTCGCATATAAACCCATCATATGCATAGACTACTGACACGTCTCCATTCCAAAGTAGAGATCAGTGCATATTTATCTAAACGTCATGCTATAATTTCCAACAGATGGGATGGTCAAGGAGCTTATGACAGGTCAAGAGGGAACAGGAGAAACTGGTATTTCCCTCATTTTGCTGGTTTATAGCTTGCTGTATTGCATTTTTAGTATGTTATGATATATCTACTGTCAGGATATTGGTATGGGAAGATGGTTTCTGCAATTTTTCTGCCTCGTCAGCTGCTGAGATGAATTCGGGCGACTGTTCTGGCTCATCAGTTTACAGGAACTGTGAGTTTCAACACTGCCACGGGCTGCAGCCAGAGCTGTTCTTCAAGATGTCCCATGAGATCTACAACTATGGAGAAGGGTGAGTGGCAACAATGAAATTTCTATATAAATTTGTTCTCACTATTTTTGTGGGACAGTTGGCCCTATTCACCAGTTAAAAAGAACAATCAAATTGATTTGGTTCCTTGGACCTGCAGCTTGATAGGAAAAGTGGCCGCAGATCATAGTCATAAGTGGATATACAAAGAACCACACGACCAAGAAATCAATTTCTTATCAGCATGGCACAACTCAGCGGACTCAGTAAGCATACTCTCTTTAGTGCCTTAATGAGTTCTTAATTTCATGTTCTATTTGCCTGCGAAAAACAAAAAGTTGTTTACTTGAACTAGCTTGTGTTTTTAAGCTATATGTCTGCGGTAAAATGACTTTTCCAAACTCTATTTCTGTTTTATTTTGCCTTTCTGCAGCACCCTAGGACATGGGAAGCCCAGTTCCAGTCTGGTATAAAGGTACTTATACATTTAAAATGATAGCCTTCAAAACAAAATTTGTCGACCTACTTTCTGGTTTGATTCAAGCATCCTGCAGACCATCGCCCTGATTGCAGTAAGAGAAGGCGTTGTTCAGTTGGGAGCCATTCACAAGGTCTTCTCTCTCTCGAGTCTCGAAACTGGTTTGCAGCTTTTCAGACATAATTTGTACCGTTGTCCTTCAATTCTTTTAATTCTTTTTCGTTCTTTCGATATTCAAGGTCATTGAAGACCTGAGCTACGTTGTTCTGCTAAGAAAGAAATTCAGCTATATTGAAAGCATCCCGGGGGTGCTTTTACCTCATCCATCATCATCCACATTCCCCTTCAAAGTTGATGGATACAGCACTCCAGACGCATGGCATTTCCAAGGCGCACTTGCAACCCAAGCTGAATTCTATGAGCAATACAACCAGCCTTTAAAAATAACACCTTCCATAAGCAGCCTTGAAGCCCTCCTCTCAAAGCTTCCCTCGGTTGTGCCACCCTGCAACACGCCGGAGCAGTCACAGTTTATGTCATCTCAGAGGCCATTGGAGTTCATGGAACTAGAAAAAGTGGCCAAGGAAGAGCTTGACGTGGAGGTATACAGGCCAGAACTCGAAGTGGGAGAGGGCAGCAGTTCCATACCGGCTTATGGTCGTCAACAGCATTTCCATCAGAACCAAGACCAGAATGTAACCAATGGCGGACCCAGCAACAATAATGTGTTTTAAAAACTTTTGAATGGTGCAACGTGATTTTATTAGCTTATATAAAGGAATGATGAGCTAGATGTCTAACGTTGTTAGCAATCTTTTGAGTTTCTGTTTTGTTGTCCTTGGTGTTTCTACTAGGCGCTTTAGCTTTCCTAGTAATTGCGATTGCACACTTGACTCCTAGCCAGTACGATGTATACAGTTCCAAGAATCCAAGAATCTTCCCGTTCTTGTGTCACGAGCATCGACACGTTTTCACTTTTCTTTCTGCGTGTGCGCGTTTGCCTTCGTGTGTTTCTGTCACAGAGAGAGAGAGAGGGGGGGGGGGGGGACAGAGGGGGAACGATAGAGCCATGAAAACTAGTGCAACTAAACTCTTATATGTATATGTTAATTACCTGAACAAAACAAAAATCTAAAGCAGGTTGGAGAAAGGGAACAAATACTTCGGACAGATTTTTTCTTCTTTTAAATTTTTTTTCCTTCTTTTTCTTTCCTCAGACAAGGCTAGGAACTCCTAGCCTTGTAGGGTTGTGTATTGGAGCATATTTCACGCCATCTGCCAGAAGACAGTTGCCTTTGAAACAGTATCGACAGATTCCTTGTACCTGTGAACCTACTCCAGAACAAGTGCAATAAGTCCGAAGGTAGAGTACCTATAGAGGTAACTGGCACATCTTTTTTAGCTTGCCCAAAAAGAGTTGCACCTCTTTATGGCATAAACCTCGCAGGTCCAAATTGCATTGGACAATGTTCTTCAAATTCATGCCGCGTAAAGTTCCACTTAGCCAACACGGAAGGGTAAAGAGAAAACGAAGTCAGAATTGAGATTCTACCCTACGTGACCTTAATAAGTGGCAGAAACTTGTTTGGATTATCCTTCGGAATACAAAATAAGACGCATCGTATTGATATTCTGCAAAAAGCCATAAATTCTATGGATTACATTTTTAAGTCAGAAAGGCGATGGACTTTGACAAGATGAGACAAATTCTACCGCATGGATTGTGTTCCACAACGAGTGATTGAGAGGTTCTTAATTGTTAAGAAGTTGGTAGTTGCTTTTACTACACGCGGCATGGAAGTGAAAGATTAGTCGTATTATCGATTTTTTTTCCACATTTTCTTGGATGTGATGTTCTGTTATTCATCATACTCTAGAGAAACCAACGAAGTAAATCTTCAACATCTTCCGTAGCAACCTTTGAGGTACCGTTTATGACTTTTCATCGGGCGCTACTTTTTTGTACTGTCCTTCGCTTTGTGTTTGTCATTGTCGCCGGAAGAAAATGAACAGAGTTGGGCAATTGGTTAAGCACAGGTAGCAGTACCAATGGACACGAGAAACACAGCACGACAATGAATAGGCTATACACCCTTTTTCGTTTTCCTTTTCTGAACCAAAAAAACATGAAATTTTGGAGCAGAAAAACACCACCCTTCTTCAATGGAGACTGAAGCACAAACGAAGAATTGATAAACAAGACGCAAATCTAAGTGTACACGGGCATCATCCTGTTACGGTAAGAATGAAGTAAAATGCATGTATTAGTCTCATTAAGGAGGCAGGAACCTAATGGAATGCTGCAATTTCTTTCTCAAAGTGCTCCAGAAGGCTCCCAATGCTCATCACTGAATGATCTGCGTTGTCTCTCACTCGTACACTCACCTGGAACAATCAGGATTCAAGGTTTAAATTTAACAAGTCTGCAAAACCCAAACAGGGAAAAAGAGCTGGTTTCCACCCACAGGATATATGCACGGCACATGGACTTCATTTTCATACCATTTCTAACAAACTGTATGGGGAACAATACGACAATTAGGAATTTCTAAAATTAGTTTATAGGTAGAACCTGTCCGGTGTTGGCTTCCTCTTCCCCAACAACCAATATGTAGTTGTACTGTGCCAATTGAGCTTCCCTTACCTGCAGGAAAGCTAGGAATATCAGTATATCTCTTACTTTTTATCACTTCATTGCGAAGTAGAAGCAAATTAGGAGAAAAAATGGGTGGGAGATTCTCAATAGCGCAATAGAGAAACTAGAAAGGGGAAAGAGACTAAAAAGTGGATAATATCTTTTAGAAACACTATGAAGCACGAAAAATATATTGCGTCAACGTGCGACATTTTTAAGATCTTTCTCAGGAACACACCAGTCAACCAAAATACTTCTTTGACATGTAAAAGGTCAACAAACGATGGAATGAAGGAATTATGAATGCACCTTTTTCTGGATCTTTCTATCGGTAGTATCAACATCGACATAATAACCAGCTTTAAATATCTGATCTTGCACCTACAAGAACGCAGCAAAAAGGAAACATCGTCAAAAGCGAAAAGAGGCACAAAAAAGTCTAAAAAAAGTTACATATACAAGCATGTCTGACTCAAGCACATGAACAACTCACAACTACAAACAGTCAATGTACCAGAGCCATGATAAGGACTGCTGAAAATCATAAGGCAAAGCTACCTTTAGTGCATATGGCTGAGATTTCTCTGACACTGGACAAACGATTGCTTGGCGTGGACTAAGCCAGAAGGGCCATTTCCCTTTGTAGTGCTCCAACAGTATAGCAAACATACGCTCAACAGATCCTAGAATGGCTCTGTGTATCATAACAGGTGCCTCCCTCTTGGCTTCATCTTCTGCTGAGTAATACAGTTCAAAACGAGCAGGAAGCTGAAAGTCCAGCTGCAACCATAGGCATTGATCTATTAAGTGCTAATCTGCATTACAACATAGCAGCACAAAGGCATAATACAAACAAAAGTGAAACACCACAAACCTGTAATGTTGCACATTGAAATTTCCTATTCAATGCATCAGAGACACTGATATCTATTTTTGGTCCATAAAATGCTCCATCCGCTTCATTTATCTGTATAACATAAGCATTGAGTGAACAGGTGGATGCCTTGAATACTCCTCGAAACAAAACAAAAGATCAACAAAAGTAACTAAGACCTATATTGTGGGAGTTTTCCTATTCTATTCTTCAAAAGAGAAAAGGCAATTATAATGGGAAAAATAAGCATATCATAAGCATTTAGCCTTTTTCTCTAACGGATCAAATCTCATAGGTTCAAGCTGTCCAACTGATAGAGGACCCTCTGAGATCACCATATAGCCCATTAGAACTTGGACAGTTTCAGCATCATATCAACTCTCATTCGAAATGTTGGTAGGAATGTTTTTTGTTTCTTTCTTGGGTAAGTATATTGGTAGGAATGTTAATAACATTAAATGGTCAGTATTTTCCAGCTACGTTATCTTTGACTTCTGGCTGACTTGAGCGCTCTCAAATTTTTTAATCCAGTTTGGGCCAAGCTCAAAGTAACTTCAACAGGAGTAAGCTAAAGCATGGCTCATGCAGATGGTGATTTGTGTATATTTTGTCACAATGTAGAACATTTTTACATCAATAAAGAGTGGGTACATGCTAAGGTCCAGTTGAAGTGTGAGGAAGATTTTACCTGCCACGGCTTCCCAAACTCGTTCAGTGCTTCTGCAAGAGCAGCCTCAGCTTTCTCCCATGTAGCCAAGTCTCCTAAGTACTTCTCAGGCCTCTACAATTTTGATACCAATAAAGATATCGGGTTAACAGCCTATCACAGAACTCATTTCCAGAAACACTCAGCAACCTAAGAGGAAAATAGTATGCTGAGGTAGAAAGAGTATAAAACAGAGGAAACAAATAGCAAATCCCACATCCCACAGATAAAGCAACATATAGAACTGAAAACACAGAGATGCTGTATTTCACACCCAATCTACCGTGCATATCAGACTTTGAACTGAAGGGCCTGTAATAATCAATTAAAAGGAAATCACAGGCATTGGCATTATAAGAATCTAAACTAATGATGCTACTTTGGCTTAGAAAAAGAAGGAAATCACAGGCATGGGAACTTTCAAAACAACATACAAAGAAGAGGTATTCAACAAAAAGGTCAAATTATTCAAAGAGAAAATAAAAGGCAATTTTAATATAATCCATGTTGCTGCTTCAAAGAAACGCAAGGAACCTTCCTTGATGACAACCCAAAGTAAATATATGAAGTTCCTTCAGGAATGCCCTCTAAATTTTCAAGTGTCCATGTGTTGAAGAGACTTGCTATAACTCAACGAGCAATACTTTGCTTATGTTTTGTCTTTAGCTATTAATAAAACCATTATTAACATTTGAAGCCTGCAAAACTAACAAGAACGTACTTATCAAAAAAAACTAACAAGAACGTAGTGCCCGCCAGGCACTCTGATATTAAGAAAAGATTCATTAACAAGCAACTCCTACTTGGATTTTGAATTCAAAAAAAAAATTGAAATGTTGTAACTTCAAAAATTGTTGTTATAATGAGCCAATACCGTAGTCTGCACCAATAAAAGCTACTAGTCAAGATGGCGATACTTTCAGCAGCATATTTTTCAAGTTATAAATATTCTCGATCAATAGGCTCAACATTGAAATAAGGGGCAAATAATGTACCGTTGATAGCTTCAAGTCAAAAGTGAACCCAAATATATCATAAACATGCTTGATGAAGTCTAAGACACCGCGAACTTCATCTTTTATCTGTAAAATGAGGCATATTAATAAGTTGCAAAGGCAGCAAAAAGAGGTTTAAAGTTCTATCAGAAGTCAACTAAATTCAACTCACCTGGGACTCCCGGCAGAAGATATGAGCATCATCCTGTGCCAAGATTTGAAATAAAATTTGTCAAAGGAAGATAAACTTTACAGTCACCACAAGGAACAATTAAAACTATAAACTACTAAAACAAAAGGGTCCGTAAGAATCATATGACTAACGCACTTCAAGTCCAGAGGAAAAATAAAGATTCTATCATCAGTGTGGGAGCCCCAATGACCAAAAAAAACAAAAAAGGAAAAAGTAGAAAAAGCCCAACTAGACGTGATGCATTTCTAGTATATAAAATACATTGTTCAGTAGCAACCACATCTAAAATGGTACCTGCTGAAATCTCCTGACACGAGTCAACCCAGTGAGTGCACCACTGGCCTCATTGCGGTGCAAAACACCAAAGTCAGCCAGTCGAAGTGGAAGCTCTGCAAAACAAATCATAAACAATCAAGATAATGAAGGTGCATAGAAGCAACATAAAGGTAATTGACAAATAAGTAGCCTTAAGAAGAGAGGATGATATGTTACAAATAGCACATAAGTTTTCGGATAAGGCTATATATCGAAAAGAAGTAACGTTACGACATAAGTCGTCTAACGCTATTAAGTCTGCCTTGCATGGGGAGATCGATACAGCTACAATGACTAGTGTAAATCATAACTACACATCTTAAAAAGAAGGTGGTACGTGTTGAGTGGGAGGAGGCATAGGGGAAGCTATACACAAGAAGCATGACCAAGAATTAATATCATCTTTATTAGGTTGCTTTCAGATTCAGCAGTTATGGTACAGAAGTCTTGTTACCTATCCAACTTCACAAGGCCAATCATCTGCAACCGACTTCAAGCATGTCACAACATAACATGATTACAAAAAGAAAAAAGGATCACAGGTTCATAGTTCTAGTAGCATGAAGGCTCACCTTACGGAAACCTGGTTCTAAAATAGCCATTTCACAAGTAAACTCATCATGCGTGCAAACATCATATGACTAAATTTGATCTCATTAAAACTTATAGAGCAAGGAGCGATATTCACTTACTGATGTAGTGTTGCACTTAAATCTTTCAACAACTCAAAATGAATTAAATCCCATAACCCGTGACTGTTCAATTGTGAAGCACATGAAAACTTAGTCTCAAAGCTCAAGATTTTACAAAATCTCCACTTCGGAAAACAAACATAAGCTGTTGTAGAGAATGACATATGTGCCCTATACAAGGCAATAATATCCACGTTGACAAACTTACCTCTATATGAGCGAACTCTATGCTGAAACATTAAGCAGTGCCCAGGGCAATTCATTGGTTTCAGTCCAAACTCTTGTTTTTCAATCTGTGAGAAAAATAATGATATCTGTCATCTACCCAGCAAGATATAAGCATATGCTAAGTACAAAAATTTTGTGAACATACTCCTTGTATCCTACAAAACAAAATGAATTGCATACTCTTCCCAAATAGAAAATTCCAATCTCCAACATCCATTGAATCATATTCTCTGTCACATTAGGAACAAACATATTTTCCTTCCAATCCCATCACAAAAACCTACTTTTGAAAAATGATATTTCTTGACAAGAACATATCTATCTAGTGCAATACTTCTCAAAAAAATTTCTGGCATGGATGATTTTAGGTGGCCATATTACTTTTTCGCATATATGTTAGTAACCAAAATTGCTTCTCATTAGTGACCACTTAACAAACACACAAAAGCACATACAAGAATGACAATACAATTGAAATCCCTATTCATCAAGTTTACTTTTTTCTCCCCATTATTTTTTATTCCCTATCCATGATGCTCCTTCTTGGTGTACTCCACATAAGCAGAGATATGAAGGGTTGTTTCTTATCAATAATAATTGATGTACAACATATAAAACTGCACCTCAAATACAAACATATTCTCCTTGTAATTTGCAGCATGACCGGATGTTTCCCAAAGTTGCATATTGTACATATTTGGCGACAGAACCTGCCAAAGTCAAGCGAATTAGGAGCAAATTTACAGTTCTTAAACACCATGACAACACAACACCTTAATCATTGACTATTAACCTCTTGGTATCCTCTCTCTCTATATTGACTGAGTATAAAGTCCATTAATTTGTTGTATATCCGAGTCCCATGCGGAAGGAAGAACCAACTTCCTGGGCTGACATTCACAAAAGATTGACATGAGCAACCCTGATCACCAAAAGGCGAAACCAAGTATATTGCAGCCATGTTCTACCTGAGTGGGTGGCAAAAGAAAAGCTCTTGTTTCGTACCCACTAGTCTATGGTCATATTTCTTTGCTTCTTCAAGCTGCTTGATATATTCCTGCACAAAGATTGATTTTGAGAAGAAAGAGTACCATCATTCAGAACAATAGGCACATCCATATTGCATTAATGACATTTCTCCCATCCTGATAGAAAGTGAGCATGCCCCTCCCCAGATGGAGACAAAGGGGGGCAGTCAACCATCCAATCTTGAGATTCATATCGACCAATCTCCTAACTCGTCCTCCATATATTAATTCCCCAATTAAGGCTTCGGAGTTATTGTCCAAGATGACACTGGGGAAGTGTAATGATTTAAAAATGTGATTCTCATTCTTTTATCAAAGATATGGAAGTCTACATGCTTCACAATATTCCTTCATGAAATACTATGCCAAGCAATGTGGATCACCCGATGCAAGGGATTTTTGTTTAGTTTTGTCACCTCTCAGTCCACAGAACCCAGTTATATATCCATGAATGACTTGAGAACAAGGCTAACCATGCATTTTCTTAACATTTAGGGAAAAGGAAAGCTAGTGTCTAATGAACTAGCGTCTGCAGGCATTATTTAGTTCCTTTATATATGTACAGGTTCATCTGATTTTCTGAATATACCACTATGGCCACCAATTGTGATGGTAATGCCATCACATAAAACCTTTTGTAGAAATCGAGGCATTCAAATTAAATTGGCAGTGTGAATGGATACAAAATGTTAAAATAACCAATTATTGAACATCCCTTCTAGAATACATTCAAACTGAAAAGGGAATGTCTTAGACATCTAAACAATCAAACACATCAAAAATTTCTGATTAAACAAAAGCAAAAGACAGAAAACATACTTAGCAGCCTAATCAAAGTAGCTTATAAGAGTTAGAGGCAAAGAGGAAAGAAGTAAACCGCATTTACTACGGGACAAAAAAAGAAATAAACCTTAAGACGTTTTTGATCAGGATAAGATATTCCATAAACTCTTTGTAAACTTTCACGGTCCTTATTCCCCCTCCAGTAAGCTGATGAAGCCTGGAATATCAAAAGTGTGGGTCAAGTTTGTTTGTAACATAATGCTTGCATATGTCTATAAGCAAAACACTTAGACATTACCTTCAAACAAGCTAATGCTTTGACAAATGATGTGTTTGGTATATGGGGACCACGGCACAAATCAACCAAGGGGCCACATCTGTACACTGTAATTGTCTTGTCCGAGGGCAAATCATTTATGATTTCTATCTGATTAAAACAGTTGGTAAAATAGTTTATGTTACAAATGTACAACTATGAAATGCAAAGAGGTTGTATCTAAGAATATATGCTTTTCTTATGAGGCAAAATTGGACACATTTACTCACCTTGAAATTATTTTCCGAAAACATCTGAAGTGCCTCCTCCTTAGATACTTCAATCCTCTCAAAAGGCTGTCTTTCCTGAAAAAATTAAAACACGACGTGATTTGAGCATCCTTCTCAAAAGAGAGAGAGAGAGAGAGAGAGAGAGAGAGAGAGAGAGAGGTCCAAGAATTTTTGTAAGGGGACTGGCAACATTTGACAGGTCTAGTACTTTAAAAGATGGAAAGGGTATGACCAAGCCAAGAGGCAACCCACCTAAAGTGATGTAGATAGGTTGTGCTTATATTTCATTACACAAAACACACACTGATTATTGTTTCTGAAAGTTGTTCACCACTTCTAAAGCAACTATTAGCCCCTTTTTCACTTCAAAAAGATCACGATTTTGTCTGTCTCCTTTCAAATTTATTTTGATTCTTCATTATGGTCTATGTCAAGGTAAGCAATACAAACATAGTAAGCATTTAGTAAGATGTATATTAAAGTTTTGCATCACTAGGACCGAAAGTCTGGGCTATGCATGTGCAGCTGACTGGACTTAATCTCCGCCCAACACTCAGGCGGAGGGGTTTATGATACTCAAAAGTAAATTTTTGAGCTCTTCCACCCGGTGTGATTACCAAGCCCTTGAATTTATTCACTTATATGGTAGGGTATATCAATAATAGACTAGACAAAAGTATGTTTGTCCATCAAGAGGAGAAAAAGTTTCCCTCAACATGAACCCCCAAGGGTTTGGTGTGGTGGTAAGGCTTCGGCTTGGGTTCTAACATGTCCCAAGTTTAAGCCCCAACACCCCCATTATTGCCCTTGACTTACCTGCTCCCTGGGTTGTGGGGTTGGTCCCAGGGGCCGGGGTTTGTATTTCAGGGTTGAGCCAAAAGTGTCCGACTTTGGAGAATTTCCTCGTCATAAAAAAAAAAAAAAGTGTCCCTCAACATGAACAAAGTAACCATAAAGTATACATCATATTTTGGACAAGAGAATCATAAATACCGCAGCAGCCTTCAATGCTCCTGATTCAATTTGCTTGAAGTGATCATCATTCAAGCCCAAATCGCCATAAAATCCATCATAATAGAAACCCTGTCATCAGTTGAACCATTTCATAAGGATGCTTAATTTGCACTCCCATTCTTGTAAAAGACCAAGAAACAACAAGAGAAGCAAAAGCTACACAGTTGTTTCAACAGTAAGATGTCAAATTAGCAAAGTAGTATTTCTATACAACAGTAGATACAGAGTTAACAATAACAGAGTTTGTGGTAGAAATATGCTAGCAACTAACAATGACCAATTTGCAGAACATAAGTTTAATTTACAGCAATCTTGGCGATTTTACCTCTCCCCTGGTAGTACAGGGTCCAATGCACAGCTTGCAACCATACTCCTGCTCAACCGACTGCACCACCAAAACAACAAATTCAACATTCCGATTGAGACTATATTTAAAATTAAAATTTTGCCACCAGTAAGCTCAGAACAATTCAAATGCACGAGAAAGTACGAAAGGCGAGTACCTGACCGAGAATATGGGCGCTGGAATGCCAGAAAGTGTCGCGACCCTCGTCGCTATCGAAAGTGAACAACTTGAGATCACAGTCGCCTTCCAAGGGCCTAGTCATGTCCCACAGAACCCCATTCACCTGCGAAATCAACGCGTTCGCAGCTAAACTCTTAGAAATCTCTCTCGCCACGTCCATCGGTGAGGTGATCCACTTCCTCCCCTCATTGACAGTCCCATCCGGCAACGTAATCCTTAACAAAAAGAAGAAATCACAGAAAAGCAAAACGAAATCAACAAATGTACACGTTAGTTACGGGGAGACGGGTTGGGCTTTTTCTCATTTTACTTGATGGGATCGGCGGAGAGGGACTGACGCTCAGCGTGTTGCTTGGCTTGGATGGCCTCGAAGAGCTGGATACGTTTGGGGATGACCGTATCGAGGTAGGCTTTGTCTTTGGCGTGACTGGCGACCATGTCGGCTAGCGGTGGAGGAGCCGAGGAGAAATTGCGTAGGAGAGAGATTTGGGAAGAGAAAGGCGAAGGGACTGAGGAGGAGTAGCGGCGGAAATGGAACGAGAAGACACTCCCGAGTCTAGTGCATAGCATATGTGGGAGTTGGGGAGGTTTTGAAAGGGTTTTTCGCTTGTTCCCCCGGTAATAGAGAGGGAGGTTTTAGCCTTAGGGGAGGGCTTCCAATGGGGGCAGGAAGATGGCCGGGTTTGCTTGGCTTTGCCACCACCAAGCAATGGGTCAATGGTCGTGTGAGTTTTTTGAGGCTTTCTCGGTCATGTTGGACTTGGACCTAAGCGCACATGGGTTCCGTTCAATTGTGGTGAAAGTGTACGATGAGGATTTCGTAATTTCTTATTTAAATTGCGCGGTGCAATCTAGACCTAAGTTAATAACATATCGGTTCAATTGAGATGAAAGTGTAGGGACAAGGACCGAGGTTCAATTGAGGTTCAATTTAGAAAGATGGGATTAGTCTCACATCCATTATGGAAGGGACTTCTTGAACTAACTTTTAAGGTTAATAAGGCTTAAGATCACCAAACACCAATCTCCCCCTTCCCACTATGTGGAGAAATTTGTCATCTCGGCGAACAACAATCTTCAAGTTTGTGCCTTGGTAGCGCTTTTGTCAACATATCAGAATTGAGATTGAGACATGTAGAAAATATAAATTAAATCACATATATGACATACTCCTATATAGACTACTTTTTTTTCTAAGCTCCTAAATAGACTACTTAATTTTAGAAAAATAGAGACTACTATCACAAGACAAGGATTTTATACAATTATCTTTTAAATCGGAGAGAGATATATAGACTAAACATGAAATGTTATAAGGTTTACACTATTCGAAAAAACTTCATATAAATAACATTAAACATCGCAGAGTTAGGGTTTATGATATGTATGGATCATAATCATAGTACGATATTTATGAGAATTTAGAAGATCTTGGTCATAATTTATTCTGAATGTGTTGCATGAGTAGTAAATGCTCCAGTGCCACGTGGTATTACAAGGTCAACTTTGATCCAAGTAAAGTGTATCACGTTTAGAAAAAACGAAGAAGAGTAAAGTGTATCATATTTACGTTTGTTAAGACTATTTTTTAAATCGAAAAGTCATAATTTGTAATTGTTTGTAAAGAAGAAATGAGCTTCTTCTAATGTAATAACTTTTTTTTGCATCTTTATTTCTTTCGTGGGCTTTATTAAGACATGGGGAGTTCTCACAAGCCCTGTTCAATTCTAACAAACTCAGCCCATCAGTTACTCGGCCCACTCGTCATCACGTGCACTTCTTCTCCAGTTGTCTCTTACACTATCAATGGCTTCTAATTTTGTCTTAAGATGTCCGAACGCATCCCGACCGCTCATTACTTTTCTTACCCTAATTCCCAACTTATTCGCCTATCTTCCCGATGCGTCTTCTTCTCCTCTTGCAACCCTAACATTTTCATGCCCCCTTTCGGCTCTGCCTCAACACTTATCTCCAGCTCAGCTGTAGCCCGTTACAAACTTACCATATACCTCCCTAAAAAAGAACCAGTTGGAGAATGAGAATCCTTTTGTTTGCTTGTAAAACAAATTTCGTAATTTGTTTTACTTGTTTTTAGATATTTGGCAAGCACTTAAAAATAATAAGGTCAAAGTAAAAAGTTTAAAAGCTCTGTTATTTTTCAGAAAACAAATTAGGCTCAAA
Source organism: Myrica gale (assembly GCA_963930655.1). Taxonomy (NCBI): domain Eukaryota; kingdom Viridiplantae; phylum Streptophyta; class Magnoliopsida; order Fagales; family Myricaceae; genus Myrica; species Myrica gale. Next base: position 3,735,406 of record OZ005606.1, on the reverse strand, counting down.
TTTTCCTCAAGAGCTCGACGGTTGAAATCGATACATGAGGGACTAAAATGTCAAAAGTATAAACTACATAAACATATATGATAATTAAGTTTTTTTATGTAAATACGTAAATCATTAAGTGTATCAAATATCAAAAAATATTTTCTTGAAAATATATTAAAAGAATAACTAAACACCGAAAAAAAAATTTCTTAAAAACATTTCAATAAAAATATTTTTTACGTAAAATAATAGTTTTACAAACAAATAAACGGACCTGAGTTATAATTGCAACTCCTTCAGAATGGCTTATAAGTCTTCATTTCTACGTACGTAACATTTAAATGCAATCGATCGCAATTAATCCTGAATGTTCGGGGCGAATTAGGGCAGAATGTGTGTCATGGCATAGCTCGAATTTGTACGAGAGAACTCCCTTCAACTGGCCGCACGTTGTTAATGGCTCCTAAATAGCATATAACAATACTGCTGGCATTTGAGTGGCAACAATATTCTTACGAGCTGTTGTGAAGAAATATTTGAGGCTTTAGTATCATTAACGTACGTGAATTTAGGAAAGTGAGAAGATATTTCAAGAATAAAACATCATTATTTGGTGTACATACAAATAAAATATATATTGTCCAAAGTAATTACAAGTATTTGATTAGCATTAAAAGCTTGCACATATATATATATCGCTACCCTCAAATTGCTCCATCCAATTTCATGAAAAGATATCATAAGAACAGAAAAGTACTCAACAAAATGCAAAGGAATTAAATGATAGTGAATATATATTAATTCTAGATATATAACTACTGTCAAGTTGGGGATGAGGGATCGTCATGTCACTTTAGTAGTGAAGGGGAGGGGGGAAAGTGATCATAACTCATAAAAAGGTCGGGCTAGGGTCGAGTTACCGATTCACATGCGGCGGAGGGGAGATCAAGGGGGTGGGGAGTCACTACAATGCAGATTTTTTCTTGTTTACATATAAATTACCTCAAAATAAACACGCACGATGTCTCGATCGTCAGAGAACTGAGAACATGCATTAGAATTGATGGCCTCTGATGTTGTGTAAGCCTATAAGGTATATATGACAATGTCCATATATAGATGAGATTAGCACAAAAAACCAGACATTTGGGCAGCTTCGTATATCTGGTCACAATTAGAACAACGTACGAATAACAAAATCATGACGGGGGAATATTATGGTAGGGCTAAGGGCCGGGGCCGGAGTACTGTAATTAATTACTTTGCTGTCAGGGCATCACTGCAACCCGAAAACCGAGTTGGGTACGGGGGGATCTGTATACGCTGGCTAGAGGCCAGGGTTTGAAAACTAAAGAGAACTGCAGCAGGCATGTGCAGGCATCTGCGTTCCGTTCCCACCACAAAGGTCCAGCTAATTAGAAGCCAACGGCACCACATGAGTACGCTCCTATTTTACCCCATGCACACCTATATATATATCCCACTCCAGACTCCAGTACTCTCTGCTTCCCACCAGTCAGCTGGCCTCTCATCATCAACGACCACCTTTCTAGCTAGCTATACAAGAACATTTCACAAGTACTTTCTCCCTCTTTTATATATATATATATACACGCGAGTAAAATTATAGTTAGTTATGTACGTATGAGTAAAAAAATTAAATCGGTACCCATAATTTTCAATTCGGTGATTTGAGACCCATAAATTTTGAAAATCATCAATTCACGCCATTCGTCCAAATTAGGGGTTAAGTTTGAAGGAAAATAATGTAAAATGACTGAAAATGCCCCTCCCAGATTAATTTGTTTAAAAAAAAAAATAAAAGATATAAATTAAAAATAAATAGATTATTGAAATAGAGTTTCAATAGTTTTATTTAAAAAATATTAATTTTTTTAAAAAAAATATCATTTTTAAATATTTTTAGTAATTTTATATTGGAGGGGCATTTTTGTCATTTTGTATGATTTTCCGTCGAATTTAACATCTAATTTAAATGGGACTTGAATTGATCATTTTCAAAAATTATGAGTCTCAAATCGCTGAATTGATAATTAGGGGTACCGATTTGATTTTTGCTCATACTTTTATGACTAACTATGATTTTACCCCATATATCTATATGTTCAATCTTACCTTTTTTTTTTCTCTAATAATACAATTGTACTCCTACTTTGGCCATGTTTACTAAACAAAATTTTACACTTTTTAAAATTTTAACACAATAAAAAATTACAATATAATATATCTCTCTCCATCATATCATTACTTTTCACTATAATAAATATTAAAAATCATCTCTCCCTTCACTTTTTCACCAAATCCAATACCCTAAAATTTTAACCTTCCCAAAATTTTATCACTCAAACACAACCTTTGAAACATTAATATATATGCCGTATGACGCTCACACGATACATAAATGGGAGGAGATATATTTTATGTCCTAGAGGGTGTTCAGTTGAGTTGTGTTTTGAGAATTTTTAGGTGATGTTAACTTTATTGGTATGCGTGTTGTAGTTATTTTTATGTAGTGTTAAAAATGATGTTTGGTTGTAGAATTTTTTGTTTTGTGAGGATTCTAAAAAATCCTGAGAATACTGGTTAAACGAACAGGCCACTAATTAGTGTTGGGAGCTCGAGCGACAATTCCTTATAACTGTTTATGCATTAATTGCCTCTTATTTCTCATTTTGAAAATTTCACTTAAGTTCTGAAGTTTATAACTCTGCTTAGCAAAGACTAAGTCAGGATTCGACATTAAAGTGTCAATTATATAAAAATAATTTGGGGATGGTCAAAAAAAATAAAAAACAGTTTGAAAAATCAGTAAAGAAAAATTATTTCGTCAAGAAATTTTTTTTCCATTGGTTTTGGGAGGCTGATGGGGGGCCGGCCCCCTAGCTCCGTCCCTAGCTAGCTAGCTGCGGGGACATTGTTGACAATAACAGGAATATATATCTATCCTCCATTGACCAAATTGCCAATTGTCCCGAAGGCCGAAAGAGTTTTTGGCCTAATTCTTCTAGTCCTTAATTATGGACCTAATATATTTTTTTACTATCCGGAAGAGTAATATATATATATAATCCCTTTTCTTCAATTTTGTTAGAATAATGCCTTTTTCGTGCTCAATTTGCTCCCTTTTACCGCATGGACTCAAGTAGATCTGTCGACGTCCAAGTGAATAAATTCCTTTTACACCTACGACAGCAGCTCATGTAGACAATAAGAAAGGAAAGACTACTTATTGATCGAAAACGGGTTGAGCAAATTGAGAAAATTAAGGAAAATAACAAAACGAAAATAACGGAAACGAAAGCGAAAAAAGCTGAACTTGGAAATATCGGATTGTCCTACAATTAATTATTTGGTGATCCATGACGACAACTATATACGAGTATGTCAAACTAATGAATGGTCAAGATCAATGAGTTGGCAAACCACATGCACAGTATGGGTTGTAGGGTGCAACAGAAACTTGTGGGCTAGAGGACCTTAGCCCATATCATCATGCAAACCCTACAAACAACTTGAGGTCAATCGATGTGCATAATGCATGCATCTGTAAAGTTACCGATCCGCCTTCTTTCGCATGCTTCAAAGAGTTCCTATGCCAGCCATGAAGGTGACACTTCATAACAGCCCGCCGGCACTTGAAACTACCCAATAAATTGACCCATCATGACGAGGCAATACCTGACGTACGTCGGGCGAGCCACAACGATGAGCTAGGCCAGCCTCCGAAGACATGCCTGTCCGAGCCATCCCTCGAGAGGTTGTCGATCAGTACCAAAGTCTCCATCTACGAGTATTTTGATATTATCTTTTCAGAGTACTGTCGAAAGCGCGGGGGATGTTTAAAGCACTAATTCAATGAATCAAATGCAGTTTTAATAGCTTAATTACAAGTTTGGAAATCATTAGTAGATCTCCGATATTTGATAGAAACTCAAAAGAGGCCGGCAGATGAAAAAAGATATATCCTACGATCACGATCGCTCCTTACTTCTGTGGTGCAAGTTCAAAGGGATACAAAAGAATTGAAGCATAAATAAGGTCGAAGGAATTATATCCCCACAGCAAGCATGTCAACGCTGGCACTCCAGCCTCCAGGCACATGATCTGCTATCTTCATCACCCTTTCTGTGATCTGCATTAACTCGCCCCACGTGCTATGTATCATGCACATGGACTTGAGGTACATAGATGAGTAGCCAACACCATGCTGTGACTGAACAGTGCATTAATGCATGGTAACGTACGTGTACATGTCGTTTTATGTTTATATGTGATTTACACATCTATTCAAAGTCATTAACATCCCTCACATGGCATGGGTTTTGAATGTCCTCGTGAACCCCTGGAACTTTCTGAGGCATGAAATAGGGGACCGCATACTTACAATCCACAACATCTAGCATCTGCCGGCCGCTATCTACATTTCCACTTGTGCTTCTAGGTAATTCTTAAGGGTTCCATGTTTCCACTTTTTGTCTTGTGATTCAGAAGCTAATTGGCTTATATCCCTTCTGTGGTTTTATGGAAACGGAGATCTCCTTTTTGTTTTGTCATCCGCTATATATATGCATCTTCGAGTCTAATGATCAGAGCCAATATTCTCTGAATACATATGGACCTATAATATTTTCAATGTGATTTCTCTACTGCCCAAGATATTATCATCAGATGTAGGGAGAGATTTATTGACCAATGCTTTTTGCTGCCTGCAATTTATTTCCATGGATTAATGCAGGGTCTAGGGAGAGATCAAAACTCTAAATAACGCAAGTCGCAAACTCTGAATGATTTACCATTTCTGAGTCTTCTCAAAAAGTGAAAGCTGCTTTAAGACATCACAAGCTCGGAAAGTGAGATCATTAATTAGCTCTCACCCGCGCGAGTACAACATGCATGCATGTGGGGGTTCCTTAATTTGTTTTTGATCTTCCTTCATTCTTATTGTATATATCAACCAGGAGTCTCAAGGAGCCACGGGTCTAGATTAACGTGTATAGATCCCCCCCTGTTCCGGTCACGAAATTGAGAAACACCGTTATAAACGTACCAATTACTCATGGAGGTATATATATATATATATATATATATATTTGTCGTTTCGTTTCTTTGTTTTCCCTTAAAATTACATGGAGCCTGGACTACTCATCTCCTATCTCCTTTTGTCCTATCATATATATAAAAGATAAAATATGCATGAGAACGAGGCCGTACTATTCTTAAAGGAGGAGCTTTGTTTAAATATAGCAAGATAAGAAGTGCATCCACAATCCCTTTTCTTTTTCCAGCCATTTCTATATCCGTTACACGCATTTCACTCATTCTTGATGAGACGGACAAGTCAATATATGAATGAAAAACAAGACCCCCCCCCAAATAAAGAAATATTTTAGACTCTTTATAACCAACAAAAAAGAGTTACCCTTATAACAATCATGTTTAGATTATTTAGACCACAGGACTATTTGCAAAATATGTTGCCCATACGTACGGTACTTCCTTCTCTATTATTTGTTTCAATCGTATTCCCAATATTGATGGGCGGTTTCCAATATTTGTACCAACCAAAACACAAGTAAAATTATATATCCATTTCATATAATATGCGTTTCTTCAATTATTGCCAATCACATAATATTATTAATAGTAATATAACCAAATTATAAATCTTTTTTAAGTGTTCCGGGACCATATCGAACTATCACATGCATACTAATTAAAAAGGCTTAAGCAATTAGATAGAAAGACATCACTTAATTAGTATATAATTAATTAGTTCGTTCTAAGATCGATACCCAATATTCCCGATTTTCCTACACCCTTTCACATTCAAACTCCATATATATGTTGCTATTAATTTGAGAACATTCATATACTTTTAGTATATAATTGCTTTGACGCTTTAATCACTTTCTAACAAATATCTATACAGCCTAGAAAAAAATAAATATCTATACATGCAAGTGCACTTGTTTCTTTCCAACCTAGTGGGACATTCCTCCCATTTTGTCGTGGGATTTCCTACGTTGCCAAACACTAAGTACTAAATTAGTAATTTGTTTTCGACATTCTAAACAGAGAAAACTGTTAAAGGGTCTAGACTCTAGAGGAATATTATATCACGAATCAGATGGTCAAAACCTTTCCCAACTTGTTAGTGGGTCACCCACTAAAGATTTGATCACATCACCCACGAGGCCACGAAGTTGCAGCTAAGCTGTCTCTCCTGGAACCCGGTTGGACATCACCACCACCACACATGTACACTCCCAACCGCCGCACGTGTAAGACTGTAATCTGCTGGTGGGTCCTAACGAAATCCAAACACAAGATGGATCATCCGCCGTGTTATGTTTTTTTTTTTCTAAAGTGCGATTCGGGTTTTGATGGGAGGTGAAGTAGGTGATCGGATCTAGACACGTGTGTGGGAGTTCGAACTGTCAGGATTCGGGGATTACGAGGACAGATATTGTGAAGCGTAAATGTAACAGGAGAAGGCAGTGGCTGGCGCGGGCAGGCGAGCGAGCTGTCAGACACGTGCTTGAGTTATTGAAGGCCAAGCAAAACGACAACGTAATTGAGCGTGTGAGTGAAATTTCAAACTCGGCAGTCTCATTGGTCCACGTCCAAAAGCCATGGCCACAGAGAGGTAGCTCGGCTCACATGGCACCGTCCTATAACTTCGACTCCCCACTACCTTGTCAGCTTTCCCACTCATTTATAGCTCTCTCATCCTTCGATCGGTCGCTATTCACAACAATCTCCATTTACTCTCGCTAGAGTGAAGTTAGGGAGAGTGTTCTTGATTTCCTTCTGTCTCTGTAATTAGTGTTTAATCGATGGGTTCTAATGGCTGCAACTGCAAAGAACCTTATAAGGCAAGATGGAGGCGGTCACTGAGGCGGAGGCGGGCGGGTCGCGGGGAGGTGGAAATGAAGGTGAAGAAGCTGCAGAGGCTCATTCCGGGGGGCCAAGGTCTGAACCCGGATCGGCTTTTTCTTCGGACTGCCGATTACATCATGCATTTGAGGTTGCAAGTAAATGTTTTGCATGAGGCTCTTTCCAAGAATTACAAACCATGAGTTTTTATGGTACTCCAATTGTAATATTATGTTAGTAGTGGCTTATATGGCTACTGTATCTGCTGAAAGGTAAGTTCCTTTCTTAATTTTTTTTCTTATCTATATGTAAGGTCTTGAAGATGCCATTCGCTAGCTTTAGTATAGTTTCTATCCATCTGTTCTGTACGTGTTGGGTGTATCACCTCACTTTTCTGCTTAATTTCCTGAATTTAGAAACTTCCAATTCCAAAGGGAGGTTAATGATGAGCTTCATTTCTTTCTCTCATTCTCTTTGTGGTTTTGAAATTAGTGTTTTCTTATTAATCCTTAAGCCGATCGACAAACAAATTAGTAGTGGTTTCTCCTAGGGTTTTGAAAGTTTGATCCATTGTCCTCTTAACTTTTTTGTACATTTCCCATCTCTCTCATTTTCTCCACCGCCGATTATATAATGCAAAGCCGAGATTATGTACATCATGCGTGAACTATAAATGCATCACTCATATTAATGCAGATCTACTTTTGCAAAATGAACCATATCTGTATATATATGATCACTTAGCTTACGTACTCTTCCTCCCATGTTCATGATTTCCTCTCAGTTTTCTTCTTCGCTCGTGATTATTTTTTATTTTCTTTCTGGAACAGTTATAGATAATTAACAGAAGAGGAAAAAAAATTACCATAGAAGAATCATTACTAATACATGTCAGTTGCAGAATCTCAAAATATGCGACGCACCAATATTACTAATGCACTGCCTTCCAGGCCTCCATATTTCCTTATGTTTTTCTTGGTATCATGTCATAATTAAGCTTCTTGTTCGTGCACTTTGCTTCCCCCAAATGGAAAAAAGTAAAATCATGTACAATTTCCTTCTTCTTTTGTTTTTTTAAAATTTCCCTTCCACTGAAAAAGAAAGCTAGCTGTAGAATCTCATGTCCATGACTTATGAGATAAGGAATAATCTAGCTAAACCGATGCGAACTTATAAATGAGTTCACATTATGCGGAGAATTTTTATCTAATTCCTGTCCAGATTATGTTAAAACGTGACTAAAACGACCTGAGGTACTCCCTCATATTGCTCTCGTCTAATTAAGTCGTACGTAACCTGTAGAACAAAACTATTGAAAACCCGGTACATTATTTATTAATCCTCTTGTTGGTAAAACAACTCTAAAGCCGTTGAGAACTTGGTGAACTCTGTCTCTCTGGTCTCTCTCCATTGGGTGCAACTCCGTTGAAAATTACTGCAACAAAGTCATGAGATAATTGTTTATCAGTAAAGAGGCTACGACGACTGTCGGCCGGAGAAATTTGTTGCTCATATCCAGTTTGGACACTGATGGACTAGATTTACCTCGGAGAATTTTATTGGAAATCGGACCCACTTGATCATGTTAGAGGCTTTTGCGAAGATAGGGACCATGAACCTCTTTTATATGCCATTAATCCGTACTGTATGGTCAGAACCCGTGGCTTTTTTCTGTGCAAGTCATAACCACGTACGGCTCAACCTGTAAAGTTGTGTCTACAAGTGTGAAACGGGAACCAAGCAAAGAATCATTTTTAGCTAGACCAAACCTGGACAGAGCAAACAATCAGTCCCATCAACGTTAAATCTGGGTTATGTTCGTGTTGAGTAAAAATGCAGGATTTTAGAGAAGTTGTGAATTTTTATGTTGAATAGTGTTTTATTGGTGTTTGTGTAAAGTGGAGAGAGAAATGATTTGATGTAATTGTTTAATAAAAAATTATTAGAGTTATGTGAAAAAGTAAAGAGAGAGAAAATTTATGTTGAATAAAAAATTAAAAAATTGTTGGAGATTGTGTAAAATGTATTGGTGTTTGTGTTTGAATTCTAAACATGTTCGGTGGTAGATTTGTGAATATAGTTAGAATCCTGAAAAAAGTCTGAAAACGAACATTACCCTGGTCACCACAACTCGTACAGTCAGTCACTCTGTCCCAAAGAGTTGCTCAAAGCCAACAATGCTCGTCTGTACTGGTTAAAGAGATGTACATATTGTTGCGCGTAAACCATATACTTCGAAACGAAAGAACGTGAACGGTGAACCCCATGGCCTACCGTCCTCGCCAGCTTCATTACCAGCCCACATGACGTTACAGATTTCCCGTCCCTCGCAGCCGCTAACTACCATGCTTTATCCCGGCCCACCGGCCCGTTTTGGTGTTTTCGGTTTTGGCCAGTATTCAAGGACTAGGCCTAACAAATAATTATCACATTTGGACTAAGCTTTGCATGCATAAACATAAACCAAATTAGGACGCGCCAGGCATCCCCGCCAAGGACTTCGCTGACTGCAATATGGCTGCCTCTTTGCCAAAAGTTTTAGAAGAGGTCAATTATTTTGTGCATCTACCCTAGTACCGTATCAAGTTTAGACTTTAACTCTTTCTGTGCAAAAGATTGTGCGCTGGATATGGGCCCAATCTTTTAAACTCCTTCAGCAAAGCACGTGATGGTGCTTTTTTCTCCAGAATCCCGATATTTTTCCATCCTCTTCGGCCGGAAATGCCCTCATCCTTTTCAACGCCCCTACGGCAGTCCCAGAAGGTTTCTCTCCCACCCATCACATCTGGTACTTCGTTTTTGCTCTTCCGTACCTAGTGTTCGGTGTGTTTCATTGACCTAGCATATTTCTTTTTTTGTTGGTAGGCAGGTATTGACCAGTGAGCATACAATTGATTCAACGGGAAGTCGTCGATCTTTGGTTTTGTGCAGAGTTGACAAGCAGCATGTACTAGAGAGAGTTTATAACAAGAGTGTGCCTTCCCCTCCCGCCGGCCGCCCCACGCTGCCGGAACGAGTAAAATAACACAAAAGCTAGCTGTTTCAAACGTTAATTTGAGGCATGCTAGAAATTAGTGACGAAAGTCAAATAGAGATCATTCTCACAGAGCTGAAACATTCAGTTTTAATTACTGCGTCTCTCTCTTCTCACTATAACGAACACTCCCAGGAAAACTTTTTAAGCGATAATGAGGGATCCGATAGTCCTCAAATTGCTAATAGAATTAGAAGAAGAAAAAAAAGACACAATATACAATGAGCATGAGTTATGTAGGATCCTGAATTATGTTTATTTCTTTTGGAATTAAATCACTCAATTGAAAAAAAAGATAAATATTGAGAATTACTCTACCAAAAGAAAAACTGTTAAGACTTATTTCTCACAAAAAGAAAAAACAGATATTTTGCTGTCACATTTTTTATGTTCATCAATCAAAAACTAATATTGAATTTATTTTTGACGAAAAACAATGTTTTTAATGGCTTATAAAACAAAGGACATTTGGAATGTTTGGTTGTTTATTTATACCTTTTGGGAATTTGGCATATTAGTCCCTGAGTTTATACCTCTTTGACAAATGGGTCATTGGGTTTCAAATTTCAAAATTTTAGTCTTTGGGTTTTTGTTGTTTGACGAAATGATCATTCCGTTAGTTTGTCATTTATATGCTTAACGGATTTGAAGCGGTCGATCGGATATATGTGTAAAAAGTGAACAGTCGTCCGCTTTCTGACGTGTAGCGGTCGATGCTTCAAATCCGTTAAGTATATAGACAACAGACTAACGGAATGACTATTTCGTCAAACAACAAAAATTCAAAGACTAAAATTTTAAAATTTGAAACTCAATGAACCATTTAGTATAAATCCAAAACCAACTTGTCAAAATTCCATACCTTTTTAGCGTTTTTTTAGGCTGAAACAAGCAAAAATCTTATAAATAGAAAGTCAATAGACAAGCGTAGAAAAAAAAAAGGCAAGGGTCAATAGACAAGTGGCGGTAGCCAAGAAGACGGATGAGGCGATGATGTCATGATGATAACTATCTTTCGACTCAAGTGGTATATATATATATATATAGGGCTGTGCTGGGCATCCCGCCCCCGTCCCGCTGGCTGACGTGGGGTGGGACCCACGTGGGCATTTCCATATATATATATATATATATATTTTTAAAATGAAATGTCAATTCATTAAAAACTAAAGCCAGCAAGATACCTTTGGCTGCCACGTCACTCTTCATGCACTAATTGCTTCAGTACCAGTCATCACCCTCTTCTAATCGTACCTGACAAACATTTAGCAAAAAAAAAAAGGTCCTAATTTGAAATGTTAGCTTGTGCGGTCATTTAATTATTTTTCATAACCAAATTCAATATGAAAGTCTTACAGATTTATTCAAATAAATAAATTACTTCGAATGGTGTTCCATAAAAAAACGCACGTCATCTGCGGTCCCGTTATAACGCCACCAAATGGATGCATTCCATTTGGTGTACCAGAGATCGAATGACCAATTTCCTTTTGGGCACAACACTATTGGGCACGTCATTGTGGACAATATTATGCTTTTTTTTTTTTAAATAAAAAAATCTGTTCACATTATTATATTACACGTATTGGGGCCATTACGAGACTTTAGGTTAGATGATATTCTTAAAAAAAAATTATTTTGAGAATTTTTAATTGATGATAATTTTATTAGTATGCGTGTTTTAATTTTTTAAGTGATGTTAAAAAATATGATTAATTTATATATTCTTATAATTTAAAAAATTCTTATAATGCTAAGAAAGCGAACTTAAAATCAAATTTTGAGAGCTTGTCGAAAGAGAACAAGAAGGGATCGCGGAATGTCATTCCAAGAATCTTTTTGGTAAGCAAATTAAGGCAAAAACTTTATTCGGTAACAAAAATTTCAAAAATGGTAAGAAAATTCGAATCATCATCTAACACGATGATGGAAAATGATATCATCAATCCAAAAGTGAAACCTCACATCCTTCCTATCACTTTGGTATCCTATTTAATCCAAAGAAATAATTAATTGCAATTTTTACATAGTTTGAAAGTCAACATTCTTGCTCAGATCTAACTAACTAATACTGTCATTTTTAAGTAAGAATGGAAAATAAATAATTATTCGAATAAATATAAATACGTGCATGGTTTTGTAGATACGCATGTATTTTCTATTTTTAGCTTATAATTATTTATATTTTCTACTGAAGATTATCCAGTTTAAATTAAAAATATTATATACTGTAAACTGTAAAGTGGTGGTTTGTAATTATTAGTATTGGTATTATTCGTTAAGTTTGGTCACAATTGTAAGACAAAAGAAATATGTGCACGCGGCACGCCCAATGTACCTGTGAAAAGGCTCTTCCTGACACGTATAGACCGGGTCTATGCCCTTGTCATCATAGATTACGATTTTGCTACTGGACCCTTTTTTGGCTCCCTAAACGTCGCTTTTTGGAAGCTACTACCGTTCTTCTTTTCTTGTGAAGCGGGACTACTATCTTTCTTCTCTCCCTTTAGCCTCTTTCCTTTCCCTAATATAATATATTAAAACCCCTCGAACCCAAAGGGCATATTGTCTTTCTGTGTTTTAATGTTGTTCTTTAATCTTTTCTGACTGCACCGAACACTGTACTTGAGAAAATGGCTTCGTTAATGGCGGATTTTTCTCGGAGCTGAGGTAGGTAAACTGCAACCTTGACATCACTAAAGTGTGTTACCTTCCCCCATATTCTTACACGTCAGTATCTATGGCTTCATGTCAATGTAGAAGAAAAGAGGTGGTGTTTTTGGTGTCTAATGAATATTGTTCTTCCCAAGCGTGCCGGTTTGCCTGCAAATCTCAGTCAAATACGTAGATTTTTTGTGAGCAAATTATTGGCAGAATTCCATTGGTTCCTTGTGAGTGCAAGAAATAATGCCCCTATTGCTCGTTTCCGCAATATGTGAGTTGGATTTGATCTCAGAGGAAGCAAGGAAATTTGTCTTGAGGTTACATATTGGAAAACCGTGTCTTCGATTCAAGTAGCCCAGTTAAGTGGTGGTATTTAGTATAACTATATTCTAAAATGTCTTCGATTCAATCTGAAGTCCGGCTGAGAGAGGGTTTTCTCGCCAGCCCTCCTCTCTCTCATTTGCATTCTTCTTCTTCTTCTCCTTTGCCATCTAATAGTGATTTCCAGAGACAATCAGCCCCATCATCATCATCTGGAAACAAAATAAGCCCAGCAATTCTCTTTATCATAGTCGTTCTAGCTGTTATCTTTTTCATATCTGGTCTGATTCACCTGCTTATTAGATTTCTCGTAAAGCATAGGTCTCCATCATCAATTACTGAATCCAACGGATATCCAGAAATGTCAGGGTCTGATGCCTTTCAGAGACAGTTACAACAGCTCTTTCATCTTCATGATTCTGGCCTAGATCAGGCTTCCATAGATGCTCTCCCTGTCTTCCTTTATAAAGAGATAAAGGGTCTTAAAGAACCGTTTGATTGTGCAGTTTGTCTGTGCGAATTTTCAGAACAAGATAAGTTGAGGTTGCTTCCGACATGTAGTCATGCTTTTCATATTGATTGTATAGACACATGGTTGCTATCTAATTCAACTTGCCCTCTTTGTAGAGGGAACCTTTACATGCCTGGGCTTACAATTGAAAAGCCAGTTTTTTACTTTGAAGATCTAAGGGAAGAAGAATGGATTCCGAGCAATGGGGGAAGTGGGGTTATTTCTGGTAAAAAACCTGTAGAGAATGAGATTGTCAGTGAAAAGAGGGTATTTTCTGTAAGACTTGGCAAATATAGAAGCTCAAATGATGGGGGAGTAGGAGAGGGAGCAGTCGAGAGAAGAGAGGGAGAGACGAGTAGCAGCAATTTGGATGCAAGAAGATGTTACTCCATGGGCTCATATCAGTATGTAGTTACTGATTCAGAACTGCAAGTTGCCTTATGTCCCAGTAGAGTTGGTGCTAGTATGAGGATTGCGAAAGGAAGAGGCGGACAATATGGGAATTCCGCCATTGATGGGGATTCTGAGGGGAAGAGAATTAGCATTGGAAGTAAAGGTGAAAGTTTCTCTGTTTCTAAGATCTGGCAATGGTCCAAGAAGAGTAAATTCACAAGTTCCTCGGAAACCCATATGGGTAGTACATCTTCTCTCACTGTGGCTACCCCATGGTCTGATAGATCTCAGGGTACATGAAGGTATTCTCTGTGTTTTGTACTTTTGCGATTATTTCAATGAATTCAGAGTTTTTTTCTCTCAGCTTTTTGCCGTTTCTTTTCTTTGGAGGGTTAACTCCTTACACTTACATGCTAACTTGTGTGAATTTATGGTTCTTGATATTGAATTCAATGGCAAATGGCTCATTGATTTTAATTTCTCAATGCTGTTCCTTAGCCCATAAGATTGCAATTTTGAGATGCTTTTTTTCTTTTTGAAACTTTAGACCTCCGTGCAAGGCATCAATCTTTTTAACTTTCAAGTTGTTCTATTTGCTTCCATCACCATAGGTGAGGCTGGATAGATAGGGGCTTCCTTACCTTTACTCAACATTCGTTGGAACTAGAACCATCTAATTTCGGAGACAAAAATGAACATTTTCCCTTCCCCACCATTTAAAACTGCCCATATTCGTTAGGGTGGACAACTCCTTCCTGCTATCTTACAGATTCGCAGCAAAGTCTTTTAGAAAAACCAGTGCCTAGATTCAAAAGACAAAGGGGTCTTTTACATAGAAAATTTTTGTGCGAGCGAAGGATTAACAGTGGAGTCAAATCAAATGTTGCTTTTTGGATGCTTCGAGTCTCTTTAGAAGTTTGCTTTTTCTTTTGTCTAAAATGAAATTATTTTCTTTTGATCTTCGAATGGAGGCCCATTTTATTGCGGGTTCCACGAAAAAGTTGCGAGGGAGACTGGTTATGAATAGCCATTATTTGAAGACGTTGACATAGGCTAGTAGTGGTGGGGAGCGTGTTACCCAGGTTATGATGCATCTCTCCCAGAGAGACATTATGAACCTGAATCCAATGGCAAGGCGTCCTTGTACATCTGCCGTAAAAGTCAAAAAACTTTAAAAGCTCACACATTTAGATGGGGACTACGAAAAAGATTTGGAACGAAGATGGATCGGGATGGTGCGTTATGGTCTATCTGTACCGGAAAACGAATCTCTTTTGGTAATATCTTCCCAAGCTAAATGCCATATTTCAACCTATATTAGGGTCTTGTTTGTTTGTTAAAGTTTTGGAAATTTTTTTGAAATTTTTAGAATCTTTATTTTATTGAGATTTATTAGAGTTTGTGAAAAATTAGAGTGAATAGGTGTAAAAGTTAAAAAATTTGGAGTTGTGTTTAGTTTGTCCGAATTGTTAGGACTCCAAGAATTTGGCTAAACAAGCATGTTTTAGATATCGGACAAATTTGGAGGGCATGTGAGAAGAGAAATATAGAAGCAATAGAAGACAAAGTGCAACCCTACGTACCGTGGAAAAGGGGAAGAGGCTTGCCGACGCAGTTGTTGGCATGTGATTTGGCAAATCCGCCAGAAAATCACAAGCTGGTTCTGAGCAAAATGCCAGGAAGCCAGCCAAAAGTCAAGCGATGTCTCGGTAGTTGGTGAGTCAGAGCTCATAATAATACCAACTCCGCAGGAGACACACGGGCTCATATAAGGAAAGAAATGCATATAAAATTATTCAATCTTTTTCAAGGTGATTTCACTATGCAAATTATGCGTACCCAGAGAGAGAGAGAGAGGATTCATGGGTAGCATACAAGGAATTTAGACTTTAAATGACTAGGGAAATACTGCACTAGAAATGGAGGAAGACATATATTAGGTGACTTTCAAGAGCTTACCCAAGTTTAGGTGAATCTGACATGGAAATCGTTTTAAGATGGGTCATTTTATGGCGCAGTCTAGGTGAATCTAGACTGCATGGTATGCGTCGATAAGAGGAAAGTGTTTTTTTTTTTTGAGTATGTATGATTACAAGACACTCGTTAAATTTGACGTGTGATCACACGTTCATTAGCGTGGATCTTACTTTTTGGCATTTGAAAATGAGAGAGAGAAGCAATGCCGTCATAGTAACGTCATCCTCTCTTCTTCTTTTTTCCCGAAACAAGTTATACTTTTCCCTGAAGTTATTAACTTTCCTCATCTTAAATTCGTCATGCTTTTCCTAGCAATTATTAACTTCCCTGATCTAAATTAGGTGTAAAAGCACCCACAATCTTTTTTTTTTTTTTCAAAACACGTCGTGCTTTTCCTTAAAATTGTTAACTTTTCTAATCTAAATTAGGCGTAAAAGCACCCATAGTTATACAAATTAGTACCTAATGTAATATAAGAAAATTACAAATAAATCTATGAACCAAAAAAAATTACAAATTAATCTAGAGTGAAATTTTCGCTAAAAACACGTACCTATCCATCTTGTTCTGTCTCTTTCACTAACCACCACGCTATGTATCGAAATAGACTCCATTAGTCTACTAACATTTGCAGTTAGTAAAAGAGACAAAAATAGACAAAGAAATATGTTTCTAATGAAAATGTTATCAAAAAGATTAATTTACAATTCTCTTTACTTTTAAGGATTAATTTATAATTTTTTTATACCGCAGGTGCATTTATGCTTTAAACTTGAAAACAATCAGAATGACTCTATGTTGGAAAGGTTCGTGATAAGTTTCTATGTAACTTTTTTGAGTTAGTGCCCAGCTGATAACATAAGCTTGATATCGAGGTAAAAGGTAACCTCCAACTAGGAAAAGTAGAAAAGGAAACAAAATAATAATAATAATATAAGCTAATATTTCACAGATAACGATAAAGAAAATATTACATGAAGTCATTATATTGGAATATGCCATCGCTGTCCAAAGTCAGAGACCTTTATCCCAAACAATAACGCCCGCGAGTAAATTAAAACTAGAAAATACAGCTTCCTCAAGTACTCAAAATATGACACAGGAACTCCCTCCTCTCTGTGCCTCTAAAGGCAAAATTCCATTACCAGAATTCCTTACAGGAATATAAATGAAATAATGTACATGGAACACCTACAAAAGGAAGTGAAGTGTAAAAGGGCCAATCAGCCATGAACCCAAAATGAAGCAAAATCAGCCCCAATCACAGCAAATCTTACCGCAGATTTTGAAGAATTGAAACAGGAGATTGTACGGACACCACGAGAAGCGAGAAAGATGAGTGCTAGTACATCACCATCTTAAACACATTGAAAGGCCATCCGACCTCACAAACCACGAGGAAAATTGCTGATTTGCCCTTCCTCCAAAATATCTTTGTTGTTGTTCTTGTAAGCTATCCTTATTCGCATGACAAGCGATTTCTGAAAATAAAATCAAACAATAACCAGCCAGTTTCTCACACCCAAAAAAGGGGGTGGGGATGCAATCTCCATAACTTATCATGCTCAACAACATAAGCCACAGATACAGCACGACATAAAACAAGTCCCGATATTCAACACCAACTCGTAGGGCAGAGTCTCTACGGAGTACAGCCCATGGAATTACATAAACTAGTACGTACAGATTCCACAAATTTTTCCAATTGATCCCTCAAATCTTATGATAAAGGAACAAGGCAGTCCTATAACCTTCTGGTTAATTTGAGTTCAATGCACCCCAAAGGTTTCACAAAAATTTAATGGATAAAAAGTAACAGGTGCTGTAGAAGAGAGGTGGTTAAAAGAATGTCCCCAATCACCATTTAAAATTTTCAGTAACAATCTTGTTGATCATTTTTATACTTTGGTAGACAACATTTATACAGATGCTGTTAACCATATAGAAAGCAGTGAACTCCAAAATAGTAAGCTCACATTCCAATTATTTACTATGAGGGAATCTACGTCCCAGCAGCACTTTAATGATATAAATCCTAGGATGGTTACAACCTCCCTCTTGTACATGGGTTCAGCTCCTACCACCCTCTCTGAAACAGTTTTTTTTTTTTTTGATTACGAGAAAATCCTCCAAAGCCGGACCCTTTTGGCCCAACCCTGAAGTACAAACCCCGGCCCCCTGGACCGACCCCACAACCCAGGGAGCAGGTAATTCTCTCTGAAACAGTTGAAGCATCAGTAGATCTAATAAGCACTTAAAACTTTCTTTCACATTTTGCTAATCCCAAAACAACACAGGACCAATTGCGGAAGCTTAAATTTTAACTGGTCCCACAATCAAACCAAGCAAGTCAACAGTCCACAGAACAAGTATACACTAACAAAATCTCCAAATGGCATAAGAAAAAAGAAAAAGGCGAAAACTTTTTGAGTGTTAAAATTATGGGTATAGAAATTGGTGAAAAGTGAAAATAGTTCATGGAAGTTGGTGAAAAGTGAAGAGAGAGAAGAGAGAAGATTTGAATGAATATTATAATGAAAAAGAATGATTTGGTAGGGAGAGAGATTATTTTGTAATTTTTTTAATTAAGGACCAAAATTTCAAACACCACCCTAATAAAAAGGGCAAAAACAAATTGAAATTGTAGAGATAAAGAAGACTAGTAAGGACATGATTAAATTTGAGCTGGTTTAAGGAAGAAGTATCTATTTGAATAACAAACTTTGATAAGAATATTTGAATAACAAACTGAAGCATATTACACTTCGTCATGAAATCCAGGTTCAGGACCATGCAGATATGCAAGAGAATATATATACCTTTCCATGTTGGCTGTTAGTCACTCTCAAATTTTGCATAATAGATCCATTACCACTTGCAGGAAGCGAATTGCTGCTAGCAGGATCTAATTGCAGTTGAAGAAACTGTGGGTTGCAAAAAACAAGAGATATCAAAACTGCAATCTTGTATGAAACATTCCAAACATAGACCTAAGAATTTAAACAGCACAGAAATTAGAGAACACGAGGGCTCAATCTACATCAAGAGACAACAATAGTACCTATAAATAATATCTAAGGCATGCCATACTTTACAACGGCAGATAAAGTACCTCACATAAAGGGTGGGAAAGTCCAATAACAAGTGGACAAATATCAAACAATACTTCAATGGACATATTGAGTAGTATATTAGCTGGCATTACCTTTGGAACTGCCGCCTGGAAAATAAAATCTGTATAGATATCTGGCGACAAATTTGTAAAAGTAGCCTGGATCGATGTTGTTTGTGGGTTTCCAGATGCCTTAGAGAACTTAAACGTTATTCTCAAGGAGCTGCTCTCAAATGCAACAATCGATGGATAAACTGGACCATTGTTTTCTGCTCATAAAGATAAAGGCTATCACTATTTTGACAGAAACATAAATGCTTAAAAGATCTCCAAGTGATACCAAATTTTACCAGGAATTGGTGCATTGGGAACAAAGCCATCCAATAAATCCATCATAGGACCAGCTCCCACAGGGGTAATGGCTTGTGCAGATAGTGAAGATGGCGATGAGAGTCCCTCCAATGACCCAACTG
This sequence comes from Myrica gale, assembly GCA_963930655.1. Taxonomy (NCBI): domain Eukaryota; kingdom Viridiplantae; phylum Streptophyta; class Magnoliopsida; order Fagales; family Myricaceae; genus Myrica; species Myrica gale. The sequence goes on along the minus strand of OZ005606.1, from coordinate 3,716,042 downwards.
GGGATTTGTTATCTTGACTGACAGGTAATAAGTCAGTTGTTGGTGGGCTACCTTGTGCTGGAGGTGTTTCAATAGACAAGAGATCCAGAAGGACATCTGTGCCACTTCTAGGAGCATGATTTCTATCAAAAATTGCTGAAAGAGAAGCACAGACGATGTCACAAGTTAAGTCGATATTAATCAATGCATAATGCATCTCTACACATACAGATATTTGTTTGTGTGCATGATTGTATGTCTTTAGCTGTATACATCAACAGAACATCAAGAAAGCAAACTTTCAACAGTAGTTAAAAATTGACAAATGAGGAAACAGACTGGCATTATTAGAAGGCCATAAGTAGCTTATTTGGGGAAAAGATGTAAGAAACATTTAAAGATGATGGGGTCTGGAAATGGATCCTGCACAATAAATTTCTTGCCATTTCACACAAGGACAAAGAACTATTTTCTAATCACAAGCATGGATCCCTTACAATCAACCATTGTAGAATCAAGTTCGCATCTTTCAATGTTCTCACACCATGAAAAAATTCAAGAACTTGAGCAATGGTAGATATTAGGCCAACCCTAATGCCTCCCAAGAAATTATGGATAATTACACTCCTAGACAATGTAACCAGCACCCAGCACATCACTCAGGACAGGCATAACCTAATGGTTCTACTCTTCATATCTATGTCTAATATAACACTTGATGCTCCGTGATATTTTTCACACAGATTATGGGTGCACTCATCCATATTCAATAGCTCTGAACTGGCCAATGGGCCACCATCATTGTCAGAACTAGGCCCTCCAAAAATTATACATGAAAAGGTATCACTTGCTAATCGTACAGAAGGGAATAGTTTTCCTTCAAAACAAGGCTAGAATTCTGGAAGATGCTGACTCCTACCTTAATGATTCGAAGCAAAAGTTTTATAAGCACGATAGTCAGCGTAAAAAAAATAGTACATGCTTAGACAAATAAAACATAACTTTCCCACATGTTCAGGATAAACTTCTGCCTTGTTATATTCAAATACTAACCAGATGGTGTGGAAGCTGGCGAAATATCAACACCAAGAAGATCCTGAAGAAAATCACCACCAGAAGTGGTAGGTGCAGGGGTGTCATCTGCACTTAGATCAAGCAAATCTACAAGAGGAGCCGCAGGAAGTTTAGCAACTCCATTTGGAAGATTGTGTGATATCCCATTGGAAGTTGAAACTGTTGCTGGCATCGAACCAGCCCTCCTCCCAATGAAAGTAGCCTCATCCAGGACAGGCATCCTTTCAACAAGCGCAGACCTGCACAAACTAATCCATCAGCTTTCCAGTATACAAATTTTCTTCAGTAGAAGAAAAAAAAATCATTCTCAAGGGTAGTGGGGTGAGGAAGAAACAATAAGAAGGGGGAAAAGAAACTGAAGCTCTTCACAATCAAAATCCTATAAACATTTAAATAATGAATACCTGATATTCTGATGCTTCTGAAGAATTGAATTGAATTCAATGGATCTCTGCTGCAATTCAAGCACAAGGCTTCCTCTGTTTTGAGTGATAATATCTCGGATCCTCCTATAGATATGGTTTAGTGAACACTCACACTTCCATAGCATAAGAAGAGAGGAGAAGGAATTTGTACGATTCATTTGTTCAGAAAAGATTGGCTAACTTAAGGAGACAAGGATTATAGGTCCAAAAGAACCACACTATCAGACGAGTTCCTAAACAAACCCACAAGTAGTTGAAACATATAAACCTCATGTATATGTGTATGCCATATGCATATGTCTGCTTGTACAGATGTATGTATGTACATGTGTATGTATAGGTATCTTCTACAGAGAGAGCGAAAGAAAGAGGGAGAGAGAGAGAGAGAGAGAGAGAGAGAGGAGATTAACCACAATCATATCAGAAGACCTATGGTATTCACATAACAAGCAATCTGAAAAGCAAACACATGATGTGGAACAATAAGCTAAACCCAAAAAGGAAAACCCTCTTCAGCTATATATATATATATATGGAATGTGGGCATCTTATTATAACTATATACACCTCTCACAAGACAGCAGGGACACTGGACACAAATACACAAACAATGCCACAAAGTAAAATGTAATACAAAATAAGACATTACTTAAAAGAGCATGGACATACTCCGAACAAGATGGAAAACGGGAAGAGAGCTTTAACAGAGCAACCAAAGACATCGCTTTAGTGGTGAGATCCGACGTATGGTGCTTAATGGCAAGCTCTATGACATCCACAGCATCAGATTCTGTTACCTGCTAGAAGAACTCTAGTTATTTGCGAGAAACAAATACATGGTTGACAAAGTAAAGGATCTAACCATCAATGTGTCACCAAACAACTTTGCTCAGAGCTGCGGTTGCGGGATCATATACAATAAGCGCAGAAGTCGGTAGACAGCCTTATTGTAGATTTAGCCCACAAACTTTTATTTAAGCAAATGATTCTGTGGAATATGGTTGACTTGTCTACGCGACATTATTTAATGTATTGTCTTAATGATCCCATCTAATCACAGAGAGCAATGCATGTGAGCGAAGATATTTTAGGTTTCTCTCATTTCAGTTGCTGAAACTTTTGAAACAACAAGAAGCAGCTAAATTTTATTTTGGCAACATTTCTGTGTTAATTATGACTTTTCCAAAAAGCTTTGTGTAGAAAAGGATGCATCAGAGATCTAAACCAATATTCTAACGCTTATCCTTAATAAGTTCAACCCAACACTTTTGATTCTATTTTTCTTTTCTGCATGAAGTAAAGTGGAGCCAAGTTCCAAACTTAGGACCTCTTGTTCTCATACCATATTACATTATCACTTATTCCAAAAGCCTTCTATAGGAAGGATGAATCAAATGACTCAACTATTATTTGAAGATTCTGCACGCACCAAATAAGCAAGACATAACCCCCCCCCCCCCAAGGAAAAAATAAGAAGAAAAAAGAAAGAGCAAAGAAAAAGAATGACTTATTCAAACAGCAATCCATAAGAGATGGAGATTTTATTGTTCATGGCATTATGTATAGCTCAGATTTCTCCAACTTTCTACAATGGAATAATACAGCCAAGATGACCACAGGACATTCATACAACCTAACACATGGATGAGGTTGAACTCACAGTTATTGGATCCTCTATATCAAGCATCCCAACATTATTGACCAACATGTCAGCATATTCTCCTATGCACCAAACTGCCACTCGAACAAGAGTTTCCTGGTGAAAACATTATAACAATCCTGTCAGGAAGAACAAATGAGTATAAATGGGACATTTGCTTAAGTATTGAAGATGATAGGAGCTCCTATTGAGCATTTATCTTATCGTTTTTCCAACGTTTATTGAACATTTATGCTAGCAGGGGGAAAAAGCCAAATACCTGTTCAGCTGATGTTTGAAATGCTCTGTATAATCCTCTTATGGTATATCCATGGAGGTCAGAAGCATTGCTTATCACAACAACAAGGGCATGCCAGACTTCATCTTTTACAAAATTTCCAGCCTACTAAGCACAACATAAAACTTTAAGTACCCTCAAAACAGAGAATATCTGCTGGAGTATGCAGAGGCTAACACAAACGAAAAGATCACAAATGTCAGATAAATCACTTTCATACAGGAGCAAACAGATTGCATGATGAGATTCTGTAGGAAGTTTTAAACCACTTGCTTTTATCATTCGTGCGTATCCCGGTCGCATTGCTCCAATAGGGATACTCAGTCAGTGATACTGCATTACTGCCTTGTCCTAATCTGCTTAACACAAGGATTTCAATACCCTCCATAATCCCTAGGGGAGGTGAATCAGAGCTTGCAGACAGCCCTAGTAGGCACAGTGTTCCTTGATAGCTAAATGGCATAGCAAGAGTTCCTTCTGAATATAAAGCACAAGAATGATTACAAATATGTGATCACTTCACCCGATACAAATGTGTATATTACCTAAACTCTCAGAAATTTTCCACTAGAAAGCACAGGATACTCTCTCTTCAGATGCCAAGAAAATAAAGTAACAATGGGCAGTATACATTTGTCTTTCTTTATAATTTTTCTTCCGGGGGGGGGGGGGGGGATGCTATAAAGAAGATTCTGACAATCTTATGCTCAGAGATTCCCAGCATCCATAACAATAGATCCCCCTACTGATCATGATTTTTCATGAGGTAAAATGTATAGGTCGACCCCTACTGATCTATATTAAACTCAGCCCACACATACGTCACTGGATTCATAACAACTTAGGATATCAAATAGGTTGAGGGTTACTCTAAGTGATATCAAGGTAGGAAATATGAGTTAAATGCCCTTTTAACCTTTAACAAAAAATGTAGCACATGTTTTGTTGTATACCTGCACTTTTACCAACCATTTGTACTCAACTTAGGGTGGGTTTGTGTGGTAAAATTTTTAATATTGGGTTTAGTGTTGGTATTGGGTTTAGTGAAAAAGTGAAGAGAGAGGTAATATTTTATAGTTTTTGTAATTTTTTATATTTTTTTATGGAAGAGAGAGAGATTATATTGGAGTATTTTATTAAGAGAGAGATAAAATTTTGGGTAAAATTTTAGTGACAAACGCAGCCTTAGTAAATAATCTAGCTCTAGTAACCCAAACTGATTTGGATGGTGTCTAGCTTTCCTGTTCGCAGTCCCCATAACTGTTATATATATAAGAAATCTAACGCATCTAAAAGCAGGTAAAGTTTCGTAGATGTTGCTCAGTCAGGACCATATTTTTTTTTGATAATTAAGCCCATTTTATTAAAAAAGAGAAAAAGACAAAGAACACGCGACAACGGGGTCAACAGTACAAGAGAAAATACTGAGGACCCTCCCAAAAAGCAAACTAGAGAAACAAAAACACCCTCAGCCCACTAGCCAACTAGACTCTCCCAAGAAACAAAAACACCCTCAGCCCACTAGCCAACTAGACTCTCCCTAGCGGACAGTTACAGCTTCGTAGCAAGTGCAGCAGACCCTTCATAATTAACCGAAGACTTCAACCCCTTCAACTCCCTGATCATCCTCCCCCCTGACTTTCTGGACTTCTGCGAAGAAAGCAGAACCCGATTACGTTCCAACGCTGCAAAGAGGTCCCTCAATTTATCCTCTTGACCACCACACGACACCCCAACCATCTGACCCACCGAGGAAACCATGTCCAAGACCCACTCCGGAGAATCCCCCCCCCCCACAGCTTTACGAGGGACACTGACCGTCCAGGGTTGAGATTCGATAGCTGGGTCTACAACAGTGCCCGCTACAACACCCTCAGCTTCTACCATTCCCGAAGTCAACTCCCCTCCAACAGTGACCTCTACTTCTCGCATACCCACCTCTGGAACTCCAACAGTGCCAACCATCTGACCCACCCGAGAACATTCCCCCTGAGGACCCTCCACCGAAGTCAACTCCCCTCCAACAGTGCCAACCATCTGACCCTCCCAATAACATTCCCCCTCCTCCAAACCACCGGAAAGAGTTCCCACAGAAAGATCCAACTGTTCCCCCCCCTGTTCGGCAACAACACTCCCCGGAACCTGAAGGTCGGCGAGATCTGGCTCCGAAAAGGAACCCCCCGTCGTCTCCGGCAAGCCAAAAGCGATACGTGTTAAATCTTCTCCAACTACATGACACTGTTCCGGCACCGGAATCACGCCTGAAACCATCCCTGTCACCACAGACGGGGTCGCCGAAGGCAAGGCTGCCACCGTCTTGGAGGTCCGATCAACATCCGATAGTTGTACCACGGGAACAGGGATGGCGCTGCGCTCCACCTGCAAGGGGTCATCTCTGCACCCGACACCCAAAATGGTCGATGGGCCAGACACATAGGCTCCAGGCCCACGCAAATTGGTCGATGAGCCCAGCTCGGTCCCCCCACGCATCCCCCCCAACGCCTTCTCCCCCTCCACACCAACGAGAGCCTCAGAGACCAGGCCCAAATTAGGCGATGGATCGTCCTCACACAGCCCAGACCCACGATCCATAGCAAGAGAATTACATGCCGAACATCTCAGCACCTTCCGTGATTCCTTTCGTTGATTTTCAACCAGATCGATGAGTCTTTCCAGCTCATCACGCATGCGCATTAAATGCGCCCAGAGCTCCCCATCATTCCCAGCCGACTCGGCAGGCCTCCCAACATCACCATTTCGAATTGAAAGCACGTGCCGTGTCAGGTTTTCGTTACCAACACAAGACTCCCGAAACTCCCCCCCTCCCTCCTCCTTCATCACCGACGATCCACCCTTCACCAGCTGTGCATACGAAACATCTTTCTTAACCTCGGCCACTTTTTGTCCCTCACCTGAATGACGCATCTCCCCAAACACAGACAACAACTCCTCAACAGACCGAGCAAAATTCCGCCAGCCACCGCCACACCTCCCCTCTGGGATCTTGACTGCCCCCCTCCGCCTACTGTCCCCAAGCTCCACCAACACAACGAATCTGCCATGCTCGTTTGAGCATTTCTGAGCAAGAAACGCTCGTGAAAATTCGTTGAACTTCACCGGAAAATCCTTGTCATCGATCCCCTCCCCCAGATTACCAAAGAGGTTGGCAAGCCAAACCATCCCATATCGGCCAAGACGAACGAAGCTCTGCGATTTCCGACTTGACTCCGATAACGTAACAGTACCCAACTTGTTAACCGAGAAACGAAACGTCTTCGACTCAATCACTAAACTACTAAAAAAAACCATCTCAAAACACTAGAACAGGACCCTAACCCAACTGACGGGGAGAAGGGCGAGGAAGAGAGAGAACGGAGAAAAAGACAAAACGAAACCTACAGAAGAAATTACATACAAAATGCGAGGCTCAGTCAGTACCATATTAACAAACGGAAGAACGCTCTCAAATATACAGGAAGTATACTAGATGGTTTCTTGAATTCTACACGTAAGACATTATAAATGAAAATATTGCCCAGTACATACATTCACTCACACAATCATAGAAGCAAAATTCCACAATAGCATTTACTTAATTAAACTCCAAAAAGTCATACAAGCTTTCATAGAGATCAAATACAGCCAAGTAATAACAAATCAAGAAGGGATTAAGATGTTGGTTGATACATGAGCTAACCCCACCTAGGGTACTGACACTGCCTTATCAATGTGTAAAGATTGACCAGTTTCAGAAATGCATAAAAAAATGGCCTCAAACAGAATACAATAGATAAAGAATATACCATCATGATTTATACCTCAGAGAGAACCTTGAGCATCTGATCAATGTACCATATCTTCTCTGGTGAAAACCTAAAGCACCAAGGAGTCAACGTTGATTGACAAAACATTGCTGGGTAGTAATTCCAATTAATTCATGATTTATATGATGTCCATCTAATCCTATCTGTATGCACCATAGAACGATCCGAAAGTTTAAATACATATTGACCTATACGTGTTGAATGCATATATGAATATGGATACACACGTGTATGTATATGTAAACCCAGCACACACAATTAAGCCTGCAGGATAACAGTGGAACAACCAACGCCAATGCAAGCGCAAAAGAGAAGAAATAGAGGTCCCAGTACTTGAAAAAGGCCCTTTGAAATAACCAAAACCGTAATACCATCTCATGAAACATCAATCCCAACAGCGCAAAGCCATTAGAAGTCAAAAAGCTCACAAACCCATAAACACTTATAATCTAGACCAAAATGGAAACCGACTTACTTCCCCCTATACTTGTAGAACTGCCTTAAAACGGTGCAAGAATTGGCATGTTACCAACTACCTCTAGAGGCTAGAGCTATAACTTTATGAATGCCAAGTCCTACTGGTTACCAAATACAAGGAAAATATAAGCTGGTATCTCAGAGGAGGAGAAGAAAAAAAAATACATCAACTTTGAATTCTTTGACCGTAACTTACTTTGCAATTATGGAACAGATTTTGTCTGTAAGATCTCCCTTGAATTCTTGATCACTTACTTCCAGATAGTCAATGAGCTCTTTTGTCAAAGGCTTTACATTGCTCTCATTTACTAGAAGATAAACAAGTTCAAGGGCCCTTTTCCGAATTGAAGCATCAGAATCCTGAAAAAGGAAAGGTCAAATGACAGTGTACACTAGCCGACACTGTTTTGTCATCAGTAGGACATCACAACAACCAAGGAGGCGATGAGTTAATCCCAAGTAAAGCTGAATGTCAAAAAAAGTTTGAAACCGATTAATAACTTGATCCAAAGTCCCCATAATCATATTTGTAAACAATGAATAGTACATCTCCCCCCCCCCCAAAAAAAAAAAGTAAAAATTACTACCACACCATTTGCAATGCGCCCTTCAACTGTCATCTAATCTACCATTTTTTCATAATTTGCCCCCCCCAAAAAAAAGTAAAAAATTACTACCGCGCCATTCGCAATGCGCCCTTCAACTGTCATCTAATCTACCATTTTTTCGTAATTTGTCCCCAGTTAAGATCCAAACAGGGGCCTCTTCAACGGCACTAGCCTGAACCCACTAGCTATAGCTTGGCCTAACCTTTGGCTCTGATACCACTTGTCACGGTGTTAAGTCCTTCAAGCCCACAAACCGTGGCATGATGCTAATGGTCTGTTGTAGCAGAGTAAGCTGAAAAATCCCTTTCTATCTTAGGTTATGTTTGTGTTGTAAAATTTTTGGTATTGGGTTTAGTGAAAAAGTGAAGAGAGAGGTAATTTTTTATATTTTTTGTAGTGAAAAGTTATGATTTGATGAAAGAGAGATTATATTGTAGTATTTTATTGTGAGTTGGTGAAAAATTTTGTAAAATTTTTCATGCAAACGCACCCTTAACTTGTCCCGATTTTAGGAATAGTAGCGTAAAGGAGTCAATTGCTAAGACTGGTGGTTTGAGGGACACATTGCTAATGGGGTGTAGTTTTTACGAGTAAAATAAAAGTGATTACATCATATATTCCCTAGACAACTGGAAACTAGACAGCCAGAATCTCTTGGGCCTAAAGACTATACGGAAAGCAACTGAGTATATTTCGATCATGGCAGAAAAAGAAGAGGAGAAGAAGAAGAAAGCAAAAGGAGACTTCTAGATTGCTTTCCAAGCAACGGTTGTTTAAGAAACATCATTAAAATTAAAGCACATTATGGAATACCTTTACACATTCCAAGATTGTTGCCCGATGCCTCTGCACTGCTTGAGCATCCACCGTTATAGCCTTCATCAGCATGTTCAAGGCAACATATCTGAAAAAAGTTTAGATAAGTTTTACTTTTATGATACTTATCAAAAAACAAAAAAAAAATTACATTTATGATATATCTGAACAAAAAGTCAATAGATAGGGCTATTGCAAAGGCCGAAGGCACTAAGGGGAAAAAAATCATACAAGGACTAATAATTGTTAGGCTGAAAGCATAACAGATAAAAACTTTAAGAGTCATGTTTCAAGGAGGCGCCTGCAGAAAAGTCGATGGAAGGCTTTAAAACATAGTCCTGAAGAATTTTAGAAATTTCAACTAAAACAATGACACATTCTGCTTAGTGAGTTAGACCTTGGTGACAAGGTTAAGCAGTTATTGAATCTGGACTACTGGCTCCACACAAGTAGCCATTGAATATGGAAAATAAGATACACACTAACTTAATTTACTTTCTAGTATTCCTGATCTCTCCAGATAAATATAAAGTCACATATATAATGTCGACCCCTTATTGCGAGTGATACTACAGTCAAAACAGAAGTGACAGACTCCTGAGATATAGATTAATAGTCATCTAAAGATACTGGGTGTGATGCTTGCAGAGACGATTAAGATATTTCCCGCAAGTATCAGCACAAATATCATACAATGCGCAGCAATTGATATCCATTCTAGAATTTTTATCAGTATCTTTCGGCTTCCAAACAAACACCCAACCTCTTCCTTCTAGCGCATATACTTACGAGAGGGACATAAAAGGGAAATCTCCTTTAGTAAGGAGGATCTTTGGTATAAAACCATCATGGGGAAGAGTTTGGGATAGGAGAGAATGGCATCTTTGTATTGCCTACAACTACCAGCTGATTGAAAAACAAAACAAAACCACCCACTAACATCACATTTACAATCCTAACTAATGATGTAGACCATTACTCACATATCTTGACTTTCATGAGCTTAAAGGACTATATGTAAGATGGCAGTATCTAGGAAAGTGATATACCCCTTAACATAGTTAGCAACATGTCATCACAGGATCAGACAATAAACATTATGCAAAAGAAACAGAAGCATGTTTGAGTAGCATACACATCAAGGAGACCTGAAAACGAAAATAAATCAATCATTCCATAAAAGCATGCCCAGCTAAAAATAATATAACAAAACCTGATATTGTTGTCCCGGTTTGACAAGAATCTTCCCAAGATATTGATAGCAAGCACCCGTAAGCCGCCACTATCTTCAATGCTCATGATAGTTTCGACACATTCATATAGAATGGCATTCCCAGCATTCTTGTTTGACTCGGTTTTTGTTGCCACCTGGGAAGAAAAAATAAGGCGAGTCAATCAAAAAAGAAAAGAGAGTAAACTTCGTCAGGCTTTGTCAAATCATGAAGTAGCTAACATCAAGAATTCTGAGCAATTACAATTGCCTTAAAAGGGATATCAGAGTGAAAGCAAGAAGCTTCAAAAATTCATATACGCCACTTTTCTTAGGAATCATCTATTCTAAAGCATCTCCTTGTTGTCCTACCATTCTCCCTTCAATGACACCTAAATTCTCAACAAGCATACAGGCCACCATCAGAACAAAAGGGAAGCCCAGCCAGATATGCATAACCAGAGCAAGAAGGATTTTCACAGAAGAGATAAGAAGCCTCCATTCTCCCTTCAGTGACACACTATATTCCAGTTGTTTAAAATCTTGCTTAATCACCCAATAAATCTCAGAGCACAACCGCAAGTTATTCTTACTTGTCAATTAGATTTCCCTAAGATTCTCTAATTTGGCTTCTGATGACTGCTCTCTCTCTGCTTTCTATTTTAATGAAAGAACATGCATCTTAAGAAACTCTTTTTTTTCTCTATTTTTTTAAAATACCGTCTAAAATCAACACTCCCAACTTCACGCAAAATTAGCAAGTCATCATGGATAAAGTATCCATCAGTAGTAGAATGTAACTAAGAAACCACACAGATTGACGGTGTAAGCAATCCTGCAAAGCAAGAATTCAATAATCCAACGGCCATGGCTCATCGAATACATTATTAGCATGAAATAATAGTATATTGACAACTGACCTGTGCAAGTATGTCATTCATCAAGTCACTAGCATCTGCATCTCCTTGGCCCAATGCACGCAAGAGCCTAAGCAATCTGATATGGAGGAAAGGATCCGTGATGCCAGCAATGTCGTACTCAGGAGCATATGGACTGTTCACGACATCCTTTAGAGTTCTGACCAAACCCTCTGTGCACTTCTACAATAATTGAACAAACAACTTTCTTATTGCTACAAAAAATTGATCAGGTTAAAAGCTCAGCACCACAGTTCCATTTTTGCATAAAAGAGTTCCTAAAATAGTACACTCAAATATTAAACATCTATATAGGACACAGCAAACTGCTTTGTCCAGTACACAAACCAACAGCACAATTTAACGTGTAGCACCTACAGCATAAAAGCAGGACGTTGCTAGATGACTAATAACATCAGGTGCTCAAGAAAATGAAAACATCTAAGATAGACAGTGGATTCTCCACTGATGCATGATAAACTCTATGACTAGTAACACATCACCTACAATCTTGATTAAGGAATATAAGAGATGAAACAAACTCAAGATCCAACCAACATTTAAGATCTTAATGGACTATTTTTGCATTTTCTTTTACAAGCAGACACGTATTCCAGCAAGGATCATCCAAAAAGAATGAAACAGCAGCTATATAGTGGGAGCGAAATAAATTATTCAAAAACTCTTCTTTCATGTGATAAGAACATTACATCTCCCTATAAAATATATCTATACCACAAAGGATGTCAGTCCTATTCAGAGAAACAGGAAACTTATAGGCCAGGCCATGCATGCTAAACTTACCATTCTGAAAAATTCCAGGGCTTCTGTACTGACTTTACATAGATCTGTACAAAGTTGAACTCCTGTTATTAAGACTCCATGATGCTTTTCTTTAAGCAAGGCAGCAGCAGGATTTATAAAATTTTCTGCCAGCTCTGGTACTTTCTTTATAATCCTTATAGCACACAAGGCTGCCTATATACACAATTTAGTGTAGTCAACTCTCAAGAATAAAGATAACAGACAAACCCGTGAACCAATAACACGAGATTATTTGCAATCCACAAAAGAATGTTCAAAGTTTAATATCTGTCTACAAAATCCAATTATTAACACTTCAAAATAGTTTCTTAACAAAGAAACACCCCTGGCATGCCATAGTAGGTTAACATGTCTACAATCGACTGATTCGTTTGATTCAAGCTTTAACTGAACAATAAGCTCAAATATGTTGATACACCATGTTAGTATGCTTCTAACAAGAAAACACCGTATACCATGAGAAGGAGGAAGTCAGTCAAAAAATGTTTCAAAAATGGAGACCATGTTAATATGAGGTCCAGAATCTGCAAGAACTAAAACAAGTACAATGGATTTGCAAAAAATTGTTTCCAAGAACAATGTCCTTCTTCAGATAACTGATGATGACTAAGGTCTTTTTTTGATAAGTAAGGCAATTTTATTAAAAGAAAAATGAATAGAAGGAACAGTACAAATGACTATACTGAGACCTCTAGACCAAACAAGCTAGAAAACTAATGAAATCTAAAAGCTCCGAAAAGGGAGAACCCAACATAGCATTCACCCACAAGAACAAAACTGCAAAAAAAAATGCCCCTCAGACTGTGGTGGGTGGTGACTAAGGTCTTGCCAGTGAAAAAAACCACGGACTTCCTCGTGTCACAAAAACAAACTTGAGAGTGATGTAATCATATTTGTTTTTTTTTCTTTTTTCCAATGACGGTAGAAAAATTAATGCTCAAATACAATGTTCTTGACCTATTCTGAAGGAGTAGTATCTGGGCTTAAGGAAAACTCGAAAACAAATGGAACTTGTGGCAAAAAGTTCAAGAACTAACAATTCACTCTGCATAAAAACTCACTTTCTTCCGAGTATTTGGATCTCGAAATTGCAACAATCTTTCTACTTCTGGAGCAAGATCACGGGCCATCTCAGCTGAACAAATATTCCCCAGAGCACAAAGGGCAAGTCCCACAATATACTGATTTGTATGATTGAGATCTCTGTGTGTAGGTTAAGGTTGCACAATATTTTTCTCTTCTATTATCGTCAGAAAACCATGCAAGGATAGGTAAAGAACATTAATAATAATAACACAAGGAAAAAAAATAAGATTTATTGGGAAATGATAAAACAGAAAGACTGAGGGATGACAAGGAAAAACATTTATCCAAAACAAAAAAGATTGAACAAAGAATGTAAATGAAGGGATACTGTTTTAGTGAATTTGTGACCAACATCAGAACTTCTTGTCTTTCATCAAGAAGCAACATGAGGCCAAGGTATCCTATTCTCTTCTCTGGAAATTCAGCAGATGCAATTGACTTCAGGCATTCCATTTGACCAAAATGTGTCGGGTAGCCGAGCATGTGAATGAACATGAGCTTCGCAAGGTTACGATGCCTATAATCTTGATCATTTTCGTTAATTGCTGCACGAATAGCAGCACACTCTTTTCTTACCACACCACGTTCCTCTGCTGCAGTTTTGCAGGTACGTATAGCTCGAATCATGTCCCTGAACAGAAATAGTTATACACTACCAAAAAATAATTTTAACATGTCTGATACAAACAGTAAGGTCCATGAAACATCACCTTTGGAACAAACATACAAGTAGCACGTAAGTCATGTATTATTATATAAACAAACTGAATGATCAGTAAATATATATATATATATATCTCACAGGCAACAACCTATTATCCAAAACCAAACAAAGCCGGAAAGAAATGAAAAAACGAAATTAGCCTTTTTCCCTAGCACCAAAAGGTTTCACAGAGTCTCATTATTAATACGAATGGGTCAAAATTATCAATACCTATCCCTTCATTTTTTTTTATAAATAAGCCAATCTTATTAAAGAGGAGAGAACCAGAGAACACACAACAACGGAGTCGACAGTACAAGAGAATATACTAAAAACCCCAAACACGCAAACGAAAAACAAAAAACAAAAAACAAAAGATTAAAGCACCCTCAACCCTCTAGCCATAGGGCAAAGCAACAAAACTCTCCCTCAACCCTCTAGCCACCTATCCCTTCATATAACACAGCAGATATCACCATCAACGTTGTAATTATATGACATTCTTAACCCACCATGCAGATCACTTCCCACAACAGTACATATTACTAAAGAGAGGGCCACTCATTTCCACTACGTTAAGTGTTTATGAGAAACTATTTGCCCAAAATGATCAACAGTTCAGCTATTCGCTCGTATCTTCTATTGCTCATTATGGGTGAACTTTTATGAACCAACCTCAATGACGTTCCAGGATATAAATCTTTAACAAGTGCAATGGAGCATATGAACTCCAACCATATCCCTCGTTTACATTGTTTTGATCAATGAAACTGCAGAAATATGGTAAGTCTATACCAACGGAGAAAGAGGCATTGAAGGCAATAGCATTGGTTCCATCCAACTATCCAAGCTATCCACTTTCTATGAAAAAAATCAAACACTGCAAAAGTACAAAATGATAGAGCCGGAAAAAGAAATGGTGTATTTAATGTTCATCAGAAGGGAACAAAAACAATGAATTGACCACTTTGACCTCAAGAAAACTTAAACCAGAAGTTTGGAATTTGTAGACCATTTGTTTTCCTTCAGCCCCTCTCTTTTTGTTTTCTTTCGTTCACTCGCTAACTTCTAGATGTAAGATCTAAGTTGATCTTTCCCTACCTGTTACTACTTAGGACATAGGCCAAAAGCCAAGATGAGTCTTAGGTAAGTCAAACCTGTGGCAACCTGATTATAGCATGGCAATCTAACAACCACATTGTATCAAAAGTTGCAACAATGTAGCAACCATATCTTATGAATCAAAAGTTGCAAAGAGTAACTGTTCAGAAGTTACCAACTTATACCATGGCTGCACTGCTTTATAAACATTCCAGCTGTTGATTAATTGACTAATCAACAGTGAATGTGAAGACAACCCTCTTAACAGCCTCATCTTGACAGCAGATTAACCTGAATTTCCTTTTGTTCACAACAACTTTGTATATGTCGATTTGGAGATCTAAAGTTAGTACTTGGCGTAAAAAAATTTACTTGCTTAATAAGTGAAGGCAAGTTTAAGTTTGACTTTGACCATGTGCTACTTCTAACCAAGCCGTAACCTTCATGTTCCTTTTACTTGGGTTAGAAATGAAAATATTGAAATCGTTTTTATCCAACAAAAAAAAATCATCACTTTGATTATTTCAATAAAATCACTCCGTGCAGCCATAGAACTATAGGTTACACTTCCAACTGAATGGTTTTGTTTGCTTCATTTCTGCAAGCTTTGAACCTAAAATCATTGCCAACCCAATCTATTCGTTAACCACTCAGCAAATATAAAGTTGGCAAAAACATATTTCTTTGTCTATACATAGTTTATGAATTTGGAAAGCCTTTGATGTATATTGAGGTTTCAATCTCCCTCCAAGCTGTCCTAAAAACACACCATTATGAAAATAAAGCTTAATATGAACTAAGATCAACCTTTCAGTCAGGAATGGTACAGTCTAATTTGAGACTCTTTGCGTTAAACTTCCTATAAGCAACCCTTCAAAGATCACTTTAGAAACCCTCTCAAGTATCATGAGGTAGTTTCAGAACTTTTTTTTTATAACGTGGAAATCCCCCAAAGCCGGACCCGTTTGGCCTAACCTTGAGGTACAAACCACGGCCCACTGGACCAACCCCACAACCCAGGGAGCAGATAAGTCATCCTACACCCTTGAGACTCGAACTTGGTACGTCGAGCCCCAAGGAGGATGTCCCTCCTAACCACTGAGCTATCGCCCTTGGGGGTAAGGTAGTTTCGGAACTGGAGCATCAACTTTCTTGGGACTCCTTACATCCACGACCTCAATTTGGCATTGCAAAGAGTTTTCAATCAGCACCTCTAGAACCTTTCCAGGCACCACTTTTCTTACCTTTCCAATAGCCTAACCTAAGAGAAGCATTCCCTCGCATGGTTCAAAGCATTCTTACAGATATATCAAGTTATTGTTCCTATACAATGAGACCTCTATATCATATGCATCCGAGAACACACGCAAATGGCTAAGTGGCTGACACATTTCAACATTTGCTTCGATAATTTCCAGTAAACTCAACCCGTCGGACACATTTCCCTGTGCTACAAAATGAAGTCCACACATTTCACTGATGCCAGCTCAACCATCCATACATCCAGTATCAATCCCAAGGACAGAACTATTCATAAGCAAGCAACTCCAAATACGAAAATAACCAAACCATCAAGAAAAAACCAGGTATGCGCAACAATTTCCAACCATAACCATATTGAATTACTCGAACTAGGTAGCGGCAACAACTTATATGCTTCACCAGTACTCCAACTAGACGAAATTATATCTCTCTAATCTTGGAAAGAACGAAGGAAAAACGAGAGAGGGAGAGATTAAGACTGCGTGATTGATCTAAATAGACTGGTCACTGTTCGAAGCTCACCTTAGACGTGTTCCGGACGAGAAGGGATTCATGATTGGGTCTGTAGTGAAGCTCCAGGAAAGCTCAATCAGATCCGAACGAAATCCCGGACCCCGTATGCGATCAATCACCGGTATTGTCCAATTCGGGAGCTGAAACGGACGGCCCGAAACCAAAACTCAAGATCCGACAACGAATGTTCAGATTGATCTCGGAGAGAGCGAAGCGAGATTTGGATCTGAGAGAGACTCTGTTTGGAGGGGCTTATATTTTCCGTCCACTTAACTACAACGAGTGCTCTTCCTTTGTCTCGGTGAAATGGGAAAAACACTCGCATTACAACTCTATGCGAGTAATGCGAGTGTTTGATTACGTTACCCGATGCTGTGACCTCGATGGATCACCGCGGATGCTGGTTGGATGAAACGGAACGGAACGTGCGAGGTGTCATATCTTTATTTCCGCCCGTTGCTTTGTAATTCCCCCGTATAGAGATCTACCTCTCCCGAGGTTAATTTGGTCATTTTCTTTTAAATTTAGGTAATTGTAAAGGTATAGAGAATGGATGCGTTAAAACAAAACTTTACCTTTAACTATCATCTCATTTTCTTCATAATTAGAAATGGGTAACAAAAAGTGACGTGGAAGAGAACGTGAGCTAGACTATAAATGCAAAAATTGGGAATTATCTTATTGTTCTATTATATGGCTCGCACAATAACTCTTTTTATGTGGTACACTCAAAATCAATCTATAGCTACGTGTGTTATAAATTTAGAACTTATTCAACAGAACATCAAACACACACTCAAATAACTTGAATTTTGTACATCGAGTATTTGGAAACCTTACCGCTGAAACCAAATGAACAAAATTAGACTATAAACTAGACACCAAAATACGAACCAGGCAAAAAAAATCTCTCCTTAAACAATGGTCCCCAAAAACTTATTTAGGTTATGTTTGAGTGTTAAAATTTGAGGGTATTGAATTTGGTGAAAAAGTGAAAAGATAGATGATTTTTAATATTTATTAAGTGAAAAGTAATAATGTAATGAGAAGAGAGAGATTATATTATAACTTTTTATTATATTAAAATTTTAGAAAATACAAAATTTTACATAACAAACGCATACTTAGGCCATGGAGTTGGAACAACCTAGTACAAAACACTTGTAACTCGTGAGACTAGAAAAAGAAAAAGACGTGGACTTAACCCAAAGAGTCAACATTAAAAACAAAGACATGAGACTCACGACCTCATATTAACTCAATCCACTTTCGACTGCTCCAAAAAAAAACTATCATATCGTGTTTTAAATTTTAACTACTAAACAATTGCTTTAAATATGTTTGTAAGCATACATGCCATGTCTGTAAAAGAGAATTATGTCCGCATAAAAATTATCCATGCCAAACATAACTAACTAAAAAATTGTCAATCAATTTTTTTTTTCGATTTCCAAGTTAAATCAAGGCCTACAATAATTTCAATATGCCTCAATTTTCACAACTATTCAAAAAATTTATAAATGCAAACGTGACGGTTGGTTTGGAAAAAATTTCTTAAATTTTAAGAGTAATTTAAATATTTAAATTTTATTAATATGTTAATAAAAATTATTGAATTGTATTAATATATATAAAATAATAATAAATTTAAAAAGTGAATTCAAATTCTAAATTTTTTTCCGGAACAACGTGTGAAAGTTCGACTGTTAAGATTATACCGGACCTCGATCCCGCTGTCACAAGAAGTAAGCTCGCCACGTGGTCCGCGATTAAAACCCCTCCCCGCCACATTCTTTTTTCCCTTCAGCTCGTGTAGTTCTCTCACAGAAGGGAAAGGTGAAAAGCCTAGGGCCCTAAGCGTACTCTATCAGCGAAGCTCACTATCAACTGTTTGATCATGGCCTCTGCGCTCGCTCTCTTCCTCCTATTCAACATCGCTTCCGTTCACGGTAAGTACAGTTTAAGGAGAAAAATGATTACTTCTTAGTGCCATTTCGCGTCTGAATCTTTCGTGTTATTTAAGTTTTGGCCAAGGTCGTTCTCGAGGAAGGGTACACCGTGAGTACGGTGATCGACGGCCACAAGCTTCGCATAAATCCGCACTCGGTCCTCCCTCGATCTGGTTCGTCTGATATCGTACTCCTTGATTCTGCCGGTAGTGCCTTCTACACTGTAGCTTTTCCCACTACTCAAGGTACTAGCTACTGAACCCCTCTGTCTGGGGTTGTACATTAGTAATATTATTGGTTATTGTATATTTATTTAGGTGTAGTATTAATCTGATGGAGCGATTGCAGAGAGTTCGGTGAAACGCTTATCTGGCGACGGGGTTGCCGGGTATTCGGACGGGAAATCGGGTGCGGCGCGTTTCAACAAGCCTCGGAGCTTTGCAGTTGATCTAAAAGGGAATGTTTATGTTGCTGATGTTCAGAATAACCGTGCCATTCGAAAGATTAGCGACTCAGGTCCTCGCTTTCTCTCTTTGTTCCCACGCCTATGTAAATCATCATCGTTGTCGTTGTTGGTTTTTTTGGTGTTTCTGTCTATAAGAATTACTTGGATGACCGATGATGTAAAGGCGATATCTTACGTATAACGCTTAGTTAAGAGTGACATTAATTGTCCTTAATTTGGTACAAATCTATACGGACAAATACACACGCGAACCATGTATATATGTAGCTATGTACAGTATGCGTTAGCGTGTCGATTAGCTTAGCTGACAAACCCCTCCTCATAGTACAACAGTTTGGGATTGAGGGATAAGGGAGGGCCAGGTTCTATCGGGTAGCCTTAGGGATGGGTAGAAGTAGTATATCTTCCTTTGCTTACATTTTGCAAATTTTTCCTTTCATCTCCAAAAGGAAGTGGGGTTGTAGTTTGCAGATATTATTTCACGCTTTAAACATTCAAGTTAGATACCTTCGAGTTGACGATTCATGTTAGGGGTGACAACAATTGCCGGGGGATACTCAAAGAAGCCAGGCCACGAGGATGGACCAGCACAGAATGCGTCATTCTCTGATGATTTTGAGATATCTTTTGTTCCCGAATTATGTGCCTTATTGATTTCAGATCATGGGAATCAATTGGTCCGCCTGATGAGTCTCAAGGAGGAGGACTGTGCCGGTGGTTCTAAAATCGGTGAGCTTTGGAAAAGTATTTTTGTGTTATACTGCTCTACATATATGACATGCATATTATATGCTTGGGTTCCAGCGAGTTGTTTTCTTTTTTGTGTGTGTGAGTGTGTTGGGGGGGCATCTTATGTAAGTGTAAGTTCAGAGTTCCAGAGGAGGAAGGGCAGTTCAGCTGGTTATATTGTGCATAATGTATTGCATTCCAGTTTCCAAGACACAGTTGGAACGTTTTCCCCCCTTTTATAACATTGGAAACATAGTATGCCAGTGATATGCATGCTGGTTAATAGCGCTATTTCAAGGTCTCTTTGAGAAAGGTACAGTTTTTCAGGACACCTTTTTGTCCAGTTTTACTTCTTTAAAACAGCAACAGTTTTTTTTTCTTATATTAAGTGTGCTGTAAACAGTATTTTTCCATTTGCCATATGAACCAGTGACCCCTGACATCTTCTTAATACTCTTGGTGGGTATTTGCGACTCTTTTGCTATTCCTGAAGGATTTTTATAGCTGCTTGGTATCCATTTTCATCACAGATTTAGGTTTCTTTCTTCATTTGGGGAAATTCTATTTCCTGATTTAGAGTTTCCAACTCTTCCTCAAGGGAAGTACTGAGGTGGAAGCTTACCTCCTTTGTTGACATTCATCCTAGAACTGTATTTGTAGTATATCTTTGTTGATTCAGATTTGGTTATAAGGAAATAAGAGTTTATCCACTCAATTTTCCAGCAAAGGGAGCAATTTCAACTTGGGCGCTAGGATTGGGGCTTTCGTGTTTTCTTGGCTTTGTCATTGGAATTGCAGTTCGTTCATATATTCCTCGTGTAAGTGTCTTCTACATCTTTGCGACATTTTATACAATAAAAAGTTGCTTAAACCTTTTCTGACTGCACCTTTGTAGACAGGAAGGCTCGAGGCCCCTATTTTTCAGCGAGACATGGAAGCATTGCCTAATCCATCTGGGGAAATCAGTACGGATACTCTGCTCCGACATAAGAAGCGTAGTTGCTAGCTTCCCACGCTACACGCTCTTCAGGAGGCTCGTTTCTCTGAGCCTCTCGCAACTATCTCGTATGTTTAGAATTAAGAAAGTAAAACCTCCAAACTCGTTTAAGGAATCTGTATCTTTGTCTGATTCGGATGACATAAGTGGTTATAAGTCAACAAAGTCCGAGATGTATGCTGAACAATTGAAGGACCTGATAGCTTTTGATGGAAGCCTGGATTTGTTAAACATGGCTGAAGAATTCAACCAAGATGATGATAGTGAGGAAGAAAGTCGTGATCTGTCTGAACGCCATGGCAGCATAGATGCTATGATACAGGTTAACATCATGGGCATCAAACCGGCTAAAGAAAAGGCTCCAGTGGAGGGGACTCTTGTAACGCCCGGGCCCAAACTCTATGCGAATATATTTTCATATAAAATAAGGTTTTTTCACCATGGATAATCATTTATCTAGGCTCTAATATTTCAAAACTAATTTGTACAACCTCATCAAAATATTCATAAACTGTAAAAAGCTAAAAAATATCAATCTGAGCCTTAAAATTTACATATGCATATCTGATATTTTCAATATCGATTAAGATCTCCTAAAAGAATTCTTCAATATTAATCTCTAAAAGTACTTTTGCAAAACATTCATTCGAAACACAAATCTATCTGAAGTTCTTCAAATTTCTCTAATTTGTCAACTCTGAAAAATATGAGAATAAGGGATGAGTTACGACTAGCTCAGTAGGTAGTAAGTCAATGGGGGTTGGGAAAAAGATAATTTTATCACAGTAACCGAAATACAAAATAAAACAATGTGAGACATACCAAATCCAAAAATACAAGTTTATAACAAAAATATCCAAAGCCGCACAATATAGGGAAATCACTAATGGTCACACAATCACAAAGACCTCCAAATATCATGCTACAC
This sequence comes from Myrica gale, assembly GCA_963930655.1. Classification (NCBI taxonomy): domain Eukaryota; kingdom Viridiplantae; phylum Streptophyta; class Magnoliopsida; order Fagales; family Myricaceae; genus Myrica; species Myrica gale. Next base: position 3,694,215 of record OZ005606.1, on the reverse strand, counting down.
AGACCTCCAGGCCACAAAGACCTCCAAATACCACGAGAAATATCAAATTGGTCACAGACCACAGAGATATATCATCAGCGCGAGGACAATTTTCACAATATGCTCACCAAATAACTTATAAATATTTCAATTGAGTTTCACAAAATCTCGACAATCTCATTTTATCCAAAATTTGTTCAGTTCCCCAAATAATACATCAAAACAATATAAAATACGGTGCATGTTCAAAATCTCATTGAAGAACCACTTACCTCGAACGCTTAACCAATCTTTAAAACTGCTCCAATAATTGCTGAACAATCTCTTGGAACCTAATAGCACCATCTTAATCCAAATTTTTGTCTCTAATAAATACTCTCTGCGGCTATTTATTAACCTCAATCTCTTCAACTTTAAAAATTCAAACATACATTTATCCATCACTTTTAAATTCAAACATAAGATCTTTGTGACCTAAGATCTACTAGGAGCCACTTCAAGTCTCGGTAAGCGGAAATGAAAGTAATCAGAAGGCGATTTCCTTGTGACATAGCTTGTCTTCTATTATGTGGCATGTAAATATTTATCCTACTGAGTACTAACTTGTTATTGACCATTATTATCGATACCCATCTCCTTTTGATTCCTTCTCTCTGCCCAGAGATTTCTTGTTTTTTTTTTTAATCGAAATGATTGTGAGAGGAAAAGCAGCGGGTTTTGGATCTTGGTGATTTGTCATTTTTCGGCCAAGTTGTGCTGAATCGAGTAAAATCAATCATGCAGTTTGGACTCTAGCTGGAGACCCGTACGGCAGTAAATGAACACTCCGCGCTTTTACACTACTGCGTTCCTTTGTGAGGTCTCTTTGCTGTCTGTGCCGTTGGTTGCTTGCTTTTGTGGATGCATGCGCGTCCGACTCGCAGAGTAAGTAATAACATGAGCTAACAACCGTCTTTATACACGGGAGTTGGTGGCATGTGTTGCTTCAACCAAGGTCAGAGGTCGGGAGGTTGGTGGTGGAGGTGAAAATATGAACTGCCAGTAGAACCAGAGTAAGAGGTCGGGAGGTTGGTGGAGGAGATGAAGGAAAAATAATTACACTCAATTAACTTAGGCATCTAAGCCTGCTTACGGCTTCGAAGACCAATTTTCAACTCGGGGGATCTAAAAGATTCAAAAGGAAGGAAGGAAACAGCCCAATCCGTGCTGAGATCACTGTTAACAGACCATGTGCTAGTAGAAAGTTCAGTTACAAACCACTTGTCACACCTCATGAAAGCCATTGGATGTGCTGTCATTTGACTGCCCAAGTGAAGCGAGGGACCCAAATGCTTCTCCCATTCGAGAATTGTACCAGGAAAAAAAAACAAGTTTTCTCCATTCTAAGTGACCTGATGGAAATGGTGGTGGGGCTGCTCGGTCTTTGAAGCATGAGATATTTCTCCTTATGGTCATATGGAATATCACTCTCAGGGGGATCGGAGAATGAAGATTAAGAGTATAATTGTAATATCCTGAATTTAATAAAAGGGAATAAAAAAATAAAAAATGGAAATTTTGTAATTGTTAGAAACTGCAGTAGTAATTAACTGAAAATGTAACAAAATAAAAACAATATATATTTACCGGAATGTTAGGAGGTGGGAGAGGGGAAGCTAACTTAACACCTGATTGTTAAGTTACCGGAATATTCACGAAGGTTGCTTCGTTTGTTAAAGAAAGAAAAAAAAGAAAAGAAAAAAGAAACGAAAGAATGAAATCAATATAAAAGTAAGGGAAATTGACATTTTAGTCCTTAGATTTTGGACACTTTTTCATTTTAGTCCTTCACTTTCAACTTTCAAATTTTAGTCATTGAGTTTTGTTTTTTGACGAAATTGTCCTTCCATCAGTCTGCCGTTCATATGCTTAATGGCACATGAAGCGATCGACCGGGTTTGTGTTGAAAGTGTGAAAACCCGTTTAAAAAGAAAAATGGGCATGCCTAGGATTCGAACTCCTGAGCTAGTGGTAAACAAAGGGAAACCACTGAGCTGCAAATGTTTGCACGTTTTAAAAGGACGCGCATTATATTTATTATGTTTAGACGTTTAAATGAGAAAAGAGGCAGCGCGAGGATTCGAACCCCGGTGTCGTGTGAGGTAAAGGGCAAGCAAGCCACTGGAGTCATGCGCTCGCGTGGTTATAATGGTGAAATTAATTCATACTTAAAACTTTTTTTCGCCCGGTTTGATTTTTAGTTAAACGGTGCGTTTTGATTGTCTTTTTCCTCTCAACCCTAAAACTCTTCGATTTCTCTTCGTTTTAGCTGCAGTTTCGCCGATTTCAGACGTTCCCTCTCCTAAATTCTCTCTCTCTCTTCATTTCCTCACTTGTTACATTCATTTTTGGCTAATTTGCGTAGTCTTTTCAACTCCAACATAAAGATCTCGAAGTCTCTAGGTAAATCATGTGTTTTATCCTGTTTAATGGGGGTTTCGAAAGGGCATAAATTTCAGACGTTATTCAATGAGTTTTTGGTTAAAAATTCGAGTTGTCTCACCTATAAAAAGGGGAGCTTGTTCAGAGGTCGAACACCCCTCTCAAATCTGACCTCACCGTTATTTTTTGAGCCCTTTCTCCCTTTATATCTCACTTTTGGCTCTTGAAGAATTTCGGCTCTTAAGCAGTGTGAGTATGCTCTGATGTTTCTCTACTCCAATCACATGTTTAATTCGTTTCAAATGTTTGAGCGAATTATGCAACGTGAAATTCGAGTTGCAAATATCGTTTTGATCCCTAATTATTTTTCGGATTACTGTTAGGTTGTGCTCATAGCGAGGATATTGATTTTTCAAGCGAGTCAGGTAAGCGGGGTAACGATAGATTTTTCCTCGATTATATGAAATGACGGGTTTTGAAAATTATACTGAAGTCTGTTTTGAATTTTTGGATTCACTGTTATTCAATTACTGGTTATACTGAAATATGATTTTATGTTGTTAATTACTGTTTTATGTTTCGAAATCCCGGTGGCAATATATATTACTGATTACTGTTATTACTGTCTCTGTTGGTACCAACTCATTGATTACTGATTACTGGTGCATCTATTCTTCGGAGTGATGGCACAACCCTGCCATAGGGTAAATATGGCTTACTGATATTGCCTAAGGGAAATTTCTGAACTACTGAAAAATCAATTGAAAATTTATTTTAAAAGATTATTATTAATATTTTTATTCTCCACTTACTGAGTTGTCGAACTCACTCCGTTAATATATTCCTATTTTCAGAGAATTTAGAGGAGCATGCTGAAGATCGAGCTTAGATGGCATGCGGGCTGGGATAGATGAGGAAGAAGTTTTTTTAAAAAAATTTATGTATTATTTAGAGTTTTTAATTATGATGATGATTTTAAAACTGAGAACTTTATAAGTGTTCAATTTCAGAATAAACGAATGAATTACCTATATCTTATATTATATTTTTTTTACTGTTGTCAAGAGAAAAGTTAACTATTGGACACTGTTGGGTCTGGGGTGTGACAGAAAGGGTCGATCAGTACAAATTTGTTGACGTGTCAGAGAACTCTATTAAGTATATGAACGACAGACTGACGGAAGGACCATTTCGTCAAACAAAGAAAACTCAAGGACTAAAAATTTAAAAGTTGAAAGTGAAAGACTAAAATGAAAAAGTGTCCAAAACTTAAGGACTAAAAAGTGAATTTCCCTAAAAGTAAACATACATGATTGAAGACATTAGACGTGAAAGAAAACAGAGACCGAGAGAGAGGGAAGAGCCAAGAAAAAAAAAGAGGAAGCCGACAGGAGAGGGGAAGAAAGAAAAAAAGAAAAAGGGAAGAAAATTTTGGGGAAATGAGAAAATTGATCAAGAATATCTGCATGCATCATGCATGAGTGGTGATGGACCGTGAAATACTCAGCCCGACCAGAACACTTGGGCTCGAGCTCATTAGCCGGTTAGTAACCCCGAGTAGCCGACCGCGCGTCAACATCCGGTACTCGCTCTCACATAGAGGCCTAACCACCCGAGGACTCCTCATGAATATTTGAATGGCTGGTGGCACTCTCCTAATACAACTCTACAACAAGACTCATAGCAAGATAAGGATCTTAGAGACTTCGGGACTCCAGGTAAGATCAGTAGTCCTGAACCCATACCCAGCTTATAATTTTGACAACTAAGAAAATTATGGACGATCCCAAAAATCTTCTAGTAGTAGAAAATGATGAATTCAGTAATTGATTGTGTATTTTTAGCAATAACTGCGACTGTGCAAAAGGAATTTGCTGATTCTTTATTATATGATTGAAACTAGTCAGTGAGAAAATAAACAAAATTGAATCTGGTTATGATAACCCAAACACAACCTTAGTTTTGATAAAATTAAGTTTTGAACGAGCTAAAGTACCCGACCCACATAGCCATAGTTGGCTCTAGGAGTTGTTAACGGTAGTATAGGTGACGGTTTGGCGAAAACCGTCACCGTCACCGCAATTGACGGAATCACATATTTAACACCGTCACCGCACCGCTAAGGCACAATAAACGTCATTGCCGATGACGGTATTAGCGGTAACGGTTATACGATAACCGCTTAAACTGTATAACCGTTGTGTAAAAAAAACTAAGTTTTTTCCTTAAGCTTTTTCATTTTTTTCACTGTTTTAGGCTGTTTAAATTTCCAACATAATATCATAATCAATAATCATATCAAATTGACAAATATCATAACATATTCAAATATAATATCATAATCATTAACAATCATAACAAATATAAAACTGTCCAAAAGTATAACATAATATTATATTCAAACATAAAGACTAAAGTCTAATAAAAGTGTTCAACAATGTGACATAAACCAACTAACATATTCCAACAAAAGCCTAACAAAAATATGTCACATAATCAATAATCATCTCAAGTCTCAACTAGGGGTAGTTAACGGTAGTGTAGGTGACGGTTTGGCAAAAACCGTCATCGTGACCGCAATTGACGGAATCACATATTTGACACCGTCACCGCACCGCTAAGGCACAATAACCGCCCCTTACCGGTAACGGTTTTAGCGGTTAAAACAGTAACCGCCGGTGCAAATGAACACCCCTAGTTGGCTCACACGTATGTTATAAATACCCGCATGTCGTTGGATCAGCAGGAGGGCACTGGAACGTTTTGTTTCAAATATGGGAAAGTTACGGGCCATTGTCATCAGCACTACGCGGAAAAGCTTTCTCTGCAAATAAATCAAAACATCAGGGAACCTCAAACATGAATTTTAGAACCCAACTGAGGGCGAGTTCAAACTATGGCCTTCAATATTGTGGCCAGATACTGACTAGATCTCCCATTTGCAAAGCTCCCAAGTCCCAAGAGACACCTGACACTCCATCTCTTCAGAAGAAAATATTGATACCATCTATAGCCTAAATATCTAAAGGAATATATCAGATGGACTGACGTCAAAACTATGAATAGCTGATGCATACGATCACTATCCATTGCGATAGCCTCTAGGATTAATACGGGAGCGAATATTGTGATGATCAAACAGGGGGTCTTCATAATTAATAGGTTTTACCACCACAGCTTTCCGTTTTCCATCCTGCTCCTGCACTGCCCCGAAAACAATCTCGTTCGTTTTCTCACAGCTCTGCTCATAGTAAGTGTGTGGGATGGATGAATGATACCTATGATGATGTTGCTGTTTCTGCTGGTGGTGGTGCTGAAGATCTCCATCCCAACCATTAGAGAAAACTCTACTTTGGCGCAACTGGTGTATCTTCTCTGCATCCTTAGACATGAAAGGGTAGGTTTTACGTGGAGTGGGGGTTCTAGTGTCAATTGTAGGGGGCTCATCTTCATCAGGTATCACAAAGCTCTCTTGCATGGGCCAAGAATTTGAGTGCTTTTGTTGCGGCTGTTGGCCTTGATATCGATAGCTAACTGGCTTCTTTCTAAAGCCAGGAAATATTCCTCCCAGAATCTCTACTACAGAAGCCCCTGTGTTGACAAGAAGCTTTCCGATGGATCCAAAGAAGCCTTCTTCTTGCTTCTCCTGTTCACCCTCTGTGGGAATTAATGGCGGCCTGACTGACTTCAGAGGCTTCTGATATGGACTTGGCGGAATCATCTTTGTTGCATCTTGATCCTTCAATAGCACGAGATGAAAGGTGACTGTATGTCTCATGTTGTCATAAAAGAAACTAGGAAACTTCATTTATGCCACATTGAAGACAGGCAACATTTTGAACTTCAAAAACTATATCTTTACTCACATGTGAAGTTACTCTTGCCATACAGGTCATGCAAAACATGAAATAAAAAGTGTTTGAAGCCTGTGCTGTTTCATATGCATAATGCGTGGGCGTTTTTTTTTTTTTTTTTGAGGTTGGGGTCAAATTTTCATTACTTCTTGCAAACAGAATTTGTTTTCAAGTAACACTTTCCTTAGATACAGGATGTAAGAGTAGACTGGAAACTATTCTTACATCAAATTTTCAATTTCCAAACACAGCCAAGGCAGAAGAATTACTGGATGACATGCTTTCTGGGATGAGATGTCAAACTAATCTGTAATAATTCCGGTGCATTCTCACATAACCAAGCATCACTTAAAAAACCATTCAAAGAGGAGATTTTTAATTTATAGGGTGCAGAAGGCAAGGTGCTACAAGTACATAGAAGACAAGACTAATTACTCACATTATGGGAAGACACAATTGTTCCCACTCTACGTTGCAGCAATGCAAGCATGTAACCAAAGAAGCCGGCCCCCACAAGCATTGCAATCCCTGCAATGATGAAGGAGAGTACATATTGATCTCCTGTATCAGAAACTTTTAAAGGAAGGAATTTAGATGAACAGTGAACTAGTTTACCAAGTGGAAAACCACTTCCATATTGATAAGCACAATCATCGAAGTGGAGTTGGATCTCCCTGATAGCCCGACTTCCTCTGTCAATAACAAGTAGGGAACAACTGCTACCAATGTAAACTACATCAAAGTCATCAGAAAATTTTGCATCTTCACTTGGTCCGTCGACATGACCCCCTCCCCGGCCCCATTTTCCTCCTGCAATTGTTGTAACCCCTACAAGCAGAAATTTCAATCGTATTAGAATGAAATATAGCTACTTATCTGTAACACCAACACTAGAATCAATCCATAGTCATCATAGTAATTCTGTACTAGTAATAAGAAATGTAAAGATTGTTTCTCCAATGGGATGAATCCCTAAAACTGTTTCCGGATAGAAAATTAAAAAGGGAAAGGGCACAAAGGCAAAAGTTGAACATGAATTATCTGTTTTTGGAGGATCTAGAAATTTCATTTCCGCAATGGAAAATGTTGTACAATACACATAGCATTTACCAATATCACTGATCTTCCTGATAGCCATATTCATAGTGTCTGCAATATAAATGTTTCCCCTGTCATCAACCGTAAGCCCCTTTGGCTGGTTCATCCTCGCCTCTCTGGCCTTCCCATCTATATGTCCAGAATGACCTTCAGGGGATCCTGCAACCAGCTTTGGTCTGCTGTCTGCAGTTGTCCAGTGTCTTTAAGAATCATTAGAAGGAAAGGAAATGTGCACACATTTCTAAAAGGGCAGGTAAAAACAGAAAAATTACATGAAAAAGGAGTTCTATTGGATTTACGGGATAAGCACAAAGCCGGGGGTTTGTGGATAGTTTTACACAAACATGCCAAACCCCCTAAAGTTTTCATCACATTGCCATTGGCCAACGGCGGCAGAAGCTTAAGAGAAACCACCTCAAAACAAAGATTTTTTAACATAATAAAAAATTAATTCAATAAACCAAGATGAACCGCGCAATTTGTTCGAAGCCATTAGAGAAGCATCTACTTACATAGAGAAAGAGAGGCAGATATTCTATAGATATTACTATTCGCAGAGTCCAGAATCAAAAGGTCCCCACTGGGCAACACCTCAACCGAGTAAGGCTCAATTCCAAGCTTGCTTCCATCAAACACAGTCTCCACAGTATAGCCACTCTCAAACTTCATCATCGGACGGCCTGTAATAGCTGCATAAATAAATCGCATGAAACCCACAATTTCAGGTTAATCTCTAAGGAACACACCACTAAATAAAAAACCCAGAACAGAAAGCAAAGAAAATGTAGCTGCTTCCAGAGATCTATACCTGTCTTGGTGGTTGCTTTGAGCGACCACAACCATTTCGTAAACACAGGAACGGCATTTGAGAAAAATCCACTGACAATCTCTGCACCAGACAAGTCCGATACATAGCAACTCAGATCAAGTAAACGCAAACACTTATCCATACCTCCAAACATACATACAAAGTAGGCTCACTCACTTGCAGGAGATGTGGTAGGAGCTGATGAGACAACTCCAAAAAGAACCAAAAGAGTGAGACCCAAAACAAACACATTCTTCCCCATTACTTCCGCTCTCAAGACGAACCCCAAGAACAGCTCGGAGCAGCAAGATTTAAGGTTTCAGTATTACCAAAAACCCTTGTGCATAAGCAGAACTGGGTCTGCTATGGAGTGAGAAAGATGCCCTACAGTGGCTGAGTTCAACAAAAGCCACTGCGTTTAGAGTGTGAAGTGTGAGTGGAAGATGGGCAGGAATAGGATGAAAGAGAAAGGCAAAAAAGAGAGGAAAAGAAGGTGAAAAGCAAAGAAAGTGACAGGGCCTAGGTGGGGTCAGCTTTAGTGTAAGAGAATCGTATACTGTGATTAGTGAAGTTCCCTTTTTTTTTCCTAAACGATTAGTGAAGTTCTTGATTGGTATATATGTTTCTAGCTTTTGCATCGGGAATTCTAACGACCAACAATCTCACATTTATTCGCTACCTAAATTCTCGCGCCGGCTCTCAAAACACGGACTTTCTATTGGGAACTCTCTAGATTCTCCTTCCTCCCTTTATTGCTCTAATTATTATGATCAAAGAGCACTAAGTGTATGTTTTTTTTTCTTGAATAATGTGGTTTGGTTTGTATTGCAAGAGTGTAATCGTACCAGGAATATTTTAAATAAAGTCAAACTACAATCAGCTAAAAAGAAAATCAGTCGAGATCAAAAAAATATCAGGAAAATTACTATATGCGTCATGTTAGGTAGAGAGTGTAGGTGGCCAATAATAACAAACAAGCCACGAAAATCTAGATGGACTAGTAATAAAAGCGCAGAAAATCTAAACAATAATAGAATTATTTTCAAATACTTTTTGGTGAGGCGATTTTGAATGGACGAAAAACCTGAACGTTCTGGACTCACAACACACCCATTAGTTGTAGATAAATTGGGAGTGTTTGTTTGTGGAAATATTGGAGTTTTAAAAATTTTGGGTATATGGGTTTGTGAAAAAATATAGTATTTTATGAAAAAGTGAGGAGAGAGAAAATTTAATTGAATAATATAATATTATTTTATAATTTAATGAAAATAGATAAATTATTTTATAATTATTTAAAAATATTGAGGATTGGAAAGTTTGAGAAACGGACGTCCCAATATTTCGAAACTAACTCCAAAAGGACTGAAAAGAATAAACTACAATGAGGCAGAACGGGTTAGAATAAATAAGATAAAAGGAGGTGGATCTGAAGACATCAATCTCTAAAAAAGTTGTAAGAAATTCCACTGACATTTTATTTTCTTTCTTTCTCGTCTTCTTTTGGAGTTTTGCACGAGGAAAGATATTCCCCCTCGTATATGATTTTTTTTTGTTCACATTTAGATCCCATGATGTGCTTCTTTTGTTCTTACAAATGAATCGTAGACGATATTAAACTGAAGTGGTCGTTTTCTCCATTGTTCGAACCCATTCAAAAAGGCTGAACTTTTTCTGAGATATGTTGTACAACAACAGATTCTTCGTTCTTTGGTGTAATTAATCTACAAGAACAGTATTGCCTCTTGCGAGTGCAATGAACCCTCTTGTAAACTGTACAGCTGCGTGGTCCAGTCAAATTGTTCTATTTATTAGCCTTGTTATCCTCTTTTGGTTGGATCCAGCAAAACTATTCGGTAATTTGTCCCCGATCTAATCTTCGTCTCAAAGTTTGACCAGCAGAATTACTAGGCATGCTTTTATTTTTTTTGTTTCCTAAGTTCGTCCCAAGGGCAACAATTATACGAGAAAACAGATGTGGCTGCCAATTTGCCACTGACAAGGGATTGGCTCGGGGTAAGGGCCTGACCCAGTAGCCAGAGAGTCCTTGCCTGGGTTCAGGAATAAAACAGGCTTCGTCATAAACCCTGGTGATTGGTGACTACAGGCTAGGCCGGCCGACAATGGCAACATCCACCGAGAGAGTTGTCTGAACACCAGCAGGACCAATTTTGAATGACCAGTATACTTGGTTGGTGTTTCTTTGCGGAAATAACGAGGTTTTGAAAATTCCGGGTATTAGTGTTTGTGAAAAAATACAGTATTTTATGAAAAAGTGAGAAGAGAAGATTTAAATTAATAGTATAATATTATTTTATAATTTAATGAGGAAATATAGATTATTTTATAATTGTTTAGAAATTTTGAGGAATATAAATGTTGGGAAACAAACGCTCCCTTGATACTTTGGGAGACTAATTCACAGCCAAAGCCCTAGTCCCTATGCAAACTTTTAACCAAGTAAAATATTTAAAAAATGTTGTAAAATTTGAGAAAATTAGAGTTTTATTGAGTTTTGTGAGAGTAATGATATGAGAGTTGATGAAGAGGTGAACGAGAGATAATTTGAATGAATTTTGTATATTTTTATAATGAAAATAGATGATTTGATGGGGGGAGAAATTATTTTGAAATTATTTTATTTGATAAACAATTTAAGTTAGTTGTGTTTCTAAACTAAAATTTGAAATAATAAAAAATTTTGTGATGGTTTACATTTGCAAACTTGTCCTTACTCTTTCGGATCAGAATCCTTTGTGATTTATTGTCTAAATTACACGGTACAATTCGAAGAGAGACATACACAATAGGTGAATCTTACACTATTTAACGTTGCCAATATAAATTTTCAAGTAACATGAACCCTAACATAAAGTCCACTTATTATATTTATCTCTCTCCGAATAGCACGTGTAATTCAGACGACATATTGGGTATGTTTATTTTCCCAATATTTTGGAGCATAGAAATTTCTAGCAAAACAAACACACTCCAATATTTTTAATTTTTACATATACATTTTACCTTTCACAAATTCCAATAAATGTAAAGATTCTCAAAATTTTAAAAATATTCTCCAAATATTTTTGCAAACAAACGTAACCACGGTAAATCCCTATCCTACTATTTCGGCCATCCATGTCTACAATTATGATTTGGAAGAAAATTTATGGAAAGAAGCGTCTGAAAAACGCCTTGATGGCAACAGCTTCCTTCAATGTCTGATGCCTCATCTTCTGCTTGGTTTTGACATTTGAAAAAGGAGCCGATAAGTGTAGGCGTGATCTCTCTTGTTTTTTCCCCTCTCTGTGGATGCTGGATGGGATTCCCTGCCCCACCCTACGCCCTTTCAATCCACTTGGAACGTGGCGGGTTCTTGTCTAGTTGTCTTCCAACCGAAGATGATAGTGATTGTTTAAGCTGCCTACTTTCGGTGCTCTCCGAATTTGTAATGCATCTTTAACTGGGTTGTCTTCTGTAGGGCTGTTCAATGGCAGGTTCGGCCGGTCAAATCGGTATGTTTGTAAAGTGAATATACCGGATCGAACTGGTCATTCTAATAGAACCGATCTGATTCGATCTCCGATTTCACCGGTCCGGATTAGACAGTTTCGGTCATGCCATTTTGGGCCTTTTTTGGTTTGACCTTTTAGCATTTTTACTGTTTTTTAGGTCTTTTTTGTTTTTTTTTTGACCGGTTTGAAGTGGTATACTCCGGTTCAGTTCCGGTTTTCCATATAGGTAACCCGGAACCGGACCGGAGTACACCGGTTTCGGTCCGGCCGATTTTTTGGACAGCCCTAGTCTTTCCTAAGTTACCAAACCAATCAGCTGAAAAAAGTAAACAATTTTCTCCATACCGCTCTGTTCAAAATAACCAAAAAGTGTAATTTAAGCCGTGTTGACATTTCCTTCTGAGGAGATCATAATCCATACCATTTTTTTTGTTGGGGAAAATTTACTTTGCACTTCTGAACTTTGGGGTCATTTCTAAGTTGCACCCACTTTTATCGATTTTGTTAGATTAATACTCCAAAGTTTATGATTACGTCGATTTCCACCCTAGACCTTAAATTGCCGTTAATTCTCACGAAAAAATTAAACATGTGTCTTCCACGTGACAACTTACGGTTTAAATGGTCAATTTTACCCTTCACTTACGGTTTAAAACCCGACGCCAGAAAGCTTACTCAAAACTACCGCTGGGCGGGAGATGCTTCGAGAGCTTCTGGCAATTTTCTATATTATATATATATAATGGCAATTTTCGGCAAGGTTCTAGTGCAGTTAAATCGGTAACAATCGGTTTAACAAAAGTGACAACAGGAACCGGTGCCAGTTTACGGAGGGTGAATACGCTCACCCCTACAGACCAGCGCAGCCAAAAGGGAGGAAAAAGCGAAGAACCACATAGAACTGCTGACTAGCCAACAAAAGTAGCCTAAAAAGATGGTTGCCGCGAGATCCTTCTTCCCACAAAATTCCAAAGAAATGAAATTTTTAGAAACATCATAAAAATAACAAAGCACGCAATTTGGAACCCATTGATCGATCAACGGCAGGTCAGAAACTATAGCAAAGAAAACCACCACAAGCAGCCCAAACAAAGCAAAAAATGGCCGAACACGAGATTCGTGCCCACGTGTGGGTGCACGTTTGTCTTCACGCAACGGCTTCATATGGGTGGGACAGAAGATCACCTTGAACTGCTGAGCTCTACCGTGCTGTGCATGACCACCAAAATACCTCCAAAACACCTAAATCTAGCCATGAGAAAAGTAAAAAATAAGATGTAGAAAGTAGTGGTAATGGAGGTGAGAAGAAAACAATCGGCTAAAGGGAATTGGGTAAGGGAAGGGAAGGGAGAGATGGGGAGGCGTCGCCAGAGTCAACTTTTGCGAGGGATCAGGTCACGCAGGGGAGATTGTAGCTGCTTTCACTCTAGAATACGCTTTTTTTTCAATTCATCTGCGTTGTTTTCCTGCTACTTGGACAAAATCTTTTTCTCTTGAAGCAAATTCAGAAGTAAATCACCAAGCATATACATACACTACAGATCAGTCGCAAAAAGCTGAGCACAACTATAGACAAGAGGTGTGCTAATTCAGTGCAACCCAACGGAGATGGATTTAGACCACCACTACACTAGGAATCACTGAATATGTATCAGCCGGTAGAATGACCAGACCACCACTAGGTTATCTCTCAGATCAGAGGCAGTATGTAACGTGTGACAAAAGCAGTGTACCTATACAATAATGTATTGGTGCCATATCACTAAAAGACGGCCGTTATAGACATTTGGACTGCAATCCCGATGACAATGGCAGAGATACAACAACAAAGTACCGTCAAGTGATCCTTGATCCTGACAAGCCCAGCACAATCAACTTACAGCGTACACGGTCAGGGGCTCACGAAGGATCATAGCTGTTTCCTGCAATGTTCCCACCATTGCATAAGATCAGATTCAGGAGAGAGAGCCAAGACTTTTCTCCTGATTCACAGATGAGAGATGCCTCAGAGCAAAACGAAGGTTCAAAGTCAATGGAACTTGAATGTCTGTGCCAGTCAACAGGCTCGAACTCAAACAGCACTCTCAAACGAAACCTGGATATGGGCCAGATGACTGGGCTTTGGACTTGAAGCACTGGCAAGTCCTTCAAGCAATCTCACAACATCAGAGGGATCATCGAGATAATACTTCGCCTTGCTTGGTTTTCCGCCAACAGTACAAGCAAAGATTTCTGGAGCTGTCGGCAAGGATGGACCGGAGACCGTGCTTAATATGCTCTCAAACATATCTTCATCAGATCTATCATCTCCGATGCACATCACAAAATCTGGTCGAGTCCCACTGTTGACCATTCTCAAAAGAACCTTTTCGGCAACCAACCCTTTGCTGACTCCCTGCATGTAACAGGGACATCAAACAAATTTCACTCCAGATTCATATGTAAGAAGAGAAAAACAAGAAAAAGGTGGGAGACTTGGGCTTTGGATGCAATCATACCTGTGGTTTTACTTCAACAATGTGCTGACCCCTGTTAACAACTGCAGGTTCATTAGCAAGTACACTTTCCAGATGATCCAACAACTCCTTCGCTTGGCAAGATCCAAAGTCGGGGTCTGCATCTTGATGGTGCCAGACCAAAGCACTCTCCTTAATCTCTATGTTGGAGCCGTCAGTTGCTTCAGTGTACGATCTCATGACAGGTTCCACAATATTTTTCCAATCAAGATCAGCAGCTGCTGGACTGGTCTCCCACTCAGCGGATTGATTCCACCTGCAACAAGAGCAGAGCAAAAGAATCTCAGTTCCTCTACAAAGCAATTGACTAGGTCAACTGGACGGCCAAAGTGTGTCACAAACATACCTCAAGAAGTATCCATGTTCAGCTGCTATTCCCAGCATCCCACATGGAGCAAACCACTCACTCAAAGAACTCCGCCCTCTCCCGCTAACAATAAATACAGTATTCTTGGGATCCTTGCACAGAACATTAAGAACAGAGATGACTTCAGGGCTAGGGATTTTAATAATCGAATTTTGTGGCACAACAGTACCATCGTAGTCCAGAAAGATTGCTCTTCTGTTAGTCCTTTTATATGCTGAGACAATGTGATGAATCGACAACTTCCTAAATCCAGGAGAAAGTGAGACAACTCTAAATCCTAGACCCAAGCCAATCCCCCAGCAGCGTTTACTATAGTGATCCCGGCATGCTCTCTCTAAATCCTGCATAAAGCTGCGAGCCCAATAAGCTACGTCATGAGAACTCACATAGCGATAGTGTTTCTCATGACGCAATTGCTTCTCAGAATCCCGCATGGTGATTGCCGATTCCAAGGCATCAGCCACAGCATCAATGTCCCAAGGGTTAACCCTGATCGCTCCACTTAAAGAAGGTGAACAGCCAATGAACTCAGACACAACAAGCATGCTTGTTCGAGGAGTACCAGATTTTACACCTAAAGCTTCATCCATAGACGGAGTACCCTGTCTGCAAACAATATACTTGTAGGGCACCAAGTTCATACCGTCCCTCACAGCATTCACTATGCAACACTCTGCTAAAGCATAATAGGCAGACTTCTCAAAACGAGGAACGTGCCTATCAATAACAATCACCGGTTCATAATTTGGTGAACCATAAACCTCGTTGATCCTTTTGGCAGTTAAATAGGTCTCTCTCTTTGCTTCCTGGACATCTTTCCCTGAGCCCCTTGCAGGATTCACTATCTGAACCAGAACAATCTTGCCCTGCAGCTCTGGGCGTTGCTGCAACAGCTGCTCTACAGCTAGGAGTTTCAGACTGATGCCTTTAAATATATCCATGTCATCAATACCAAGAATGATCTTTTTCCCCTTAAACTGTCCTTCAATCTCTTGGATTTTGGCAGATGTCGCTGGAAGATTCAGCACAGATTCCAGCCGACCCATGTGCACACCTACAGGAAGAATTTTAATATAAACTGTGCGGCCAAAGTAATCAAGTCCAATGTGTCCCCGCTTCGATTCATAGTCCAGGCCCAACATTCTACTGCAGCATGAGAGGAAGTGACGTGCATAGTCAAATGTCTGGAAACCAATGAGATCGCAATTTAGCAGTCCCCTCAAAATTATATCCCGAACTGGCAAAGTTCGGTATATCTCTGATGACGGGAATGGGCTGTGGAGAAAGAATCCAAGCTTGAATCTATTATACCGCTTTCTCAACAATGTTGGGAGAACCATTAGGTGATAATCATGAACCCAAACAGAATCCTCCTCAGGATTAATTACTTCCATAACCTTGTCTGCAAATATTTTGTTTGCAGAGACATAGGCCTGCCATAGAGTGCGGTCAAAGCGATCACCATGGTCTGGGCACATGGGTAGCATGTAATGAAAAAGTGGCCAAAGTTGCTGTTTACAGAACCCAAGATAAAACTTCTTCTGGAGGTCAAGAGGTAAAAAGGTAGGTACACATTTAAAATCTTCCAGCAGTTTTTGTGCAACCTCTTCTTGTTCATTAGCGTCTATTTCAACCTTAAGGGAACCCACATACAGCACCTCCATTTCGGGAGAAAACACATCCTTCAATTGTAATAAAAGTGAATCCTCATCCAGACTGAAGCACCATTTTTCAGTTTCTGGATCCCTTTTGGCATGCAAAGGTAGCATATTTGCCACAATAATTTTCCTCTCACGACATACATCTGAATCCCCATCAGTACTGCCATAACCATCCAAGGCAGAGATGATTCCTGGAAAAGTCATCACCCGTGGAAGAACTCTGGGAGTGTGAGGATTCTGAGGAACATCCAATAGGTCTCCAGAAGCCAAGTCTAAAAAGTTTGCACATGATCTTGATGCCATGAATGACAAGTGAGAGAATCCTTTCTACTAAATCATACGGAAGATACACTTCCTACCAAAATCTTCTCAGCAAAGCTATCCAAAAACCTAGAGAAAAAGATAGGATCACTTACATCAGTAACTTGTTGACAATAGAACTCAAAATCCACATACGGAAATTTCACTTAATATAGCAAAGACGCATCAAAATAAATGTGTATCAGGGTAGCCATTCTCAACAGACATTTTATAATTCCAACCAAGATAAAGATTATCCATTTACCTTTGGAGGAAAAGTGACTAACCCGGTAAAGATGTCTAGACAACATATGCTAGTCCAAACCATAGGATTAACAGCCAAACCATATTTTCCATAAAGCATGCTAAATCAAAAGAAATGAGAAAATAATGTTTTATGATAAGCTCCAATTATGGGAAACCAAAGGAAAATAAAATCTGTAAAGCAAGAGGCACAAAAACAAAAAGATATGCAGTTGCTCCTTTTGATAGGAACAAATATGCAGCTACAAGAAATATAACTAATGCATTTACCAAGATCTGAAGCTGAAATTTGTACAGAAGAGTTGAAACTTAAATTTTATTCTCCATTATCAGTCACAGCCATCTTAGCAAAACATCATGTATACCCTGCTTAAACTGGCGATATTG
The DNA here is from genome assembly GCA_963930655.1 of Myrica gale. Lineage (NCBI taxonomy): Eukaryota > Viridiplantae > Streptophyta > Magnoliopsida > Fagales > Myricaceae > Myrica > Myrica gale. The sequence goes on along the minus strand of OZ005606.1, from coordinate 3,677,045 downwards.
AGAGCGTTCGAGGGCATTAAAGTATTTAATCATTTTAATCTCCCACCCCCAACCTAGGCGGAATAACCAATTACAATTTCCACCTTCCAACTTTTCCTGCACGATGATGGAGATCAAAATGATCATAAGTATATCCAAAACGCAACTTCTTATAAACTTCATCTAGTAGGAAACCTATAAAAATAAACAGTCCATTGAGAGGGAAAAAGGATTGCTCTCAAGCTCGCGTTATGTACACTTTAATCTTTGAGAAAACTGTTTAGGACTCTGTTAAGATCAACAGAATAATTTTGAATCTAGCGGAAACCAGAGAACAATACCTCCACACCTTCGTTACGTTAAGTCAGTTGCACTTTTCCAGAAAGTATTTTCCCTGAACGTAGTAATTTCCGGGAAAAACTGTGCACGGCTTATTTAGGTTAAAAGAACACCCAATTTTGAATTTTGTTCAAAATATTCTTTTGTCGGGTAAGAGTACCTCCGAGACCAGAAGAAAACTCTAATGATATCTCAGCCAAAATAGTGGTAATAACTAATAAGATCCGCAGAGATAATACAGTTCGCGAGGAGAGCTATTCACAGCGACAAGACCTTTAAGATCTCAACATCAGCAAAAACCCCAAAAATGTTATGTCATTGAAACTCCAAAGAACTTACCATAAACAAATTCAAACAGACGTAGAATTTCAGGTCTCATCGACGCCTTAATTAAATAAATTCCTGCTAAAACCGTCCAAATTATACTGCAGAAATCTAGGGATCTAGGCAAAACATAAATATACATACAGTAGTATACGATAACAAATACATATATACATATGCATATGTAAGTACGCGTATAATATACAGTTTTCAAGTCGTAGAAAATCTCTGAGACCACTGTTAGGCCCCAGGTAAACAAAACGAAGAAAAGACTCTATACTCGTACTTCTATTTTCCGATAAAACACCCGAGATCAAAACCTATATATTTTCTTTTGCTATTTTTCTGTTTCCAACATTTCCTCAGGAACCAAACGACGCTTTAAGGAAATTCAACCAAACGCATACCAATTACGGCCGTAAATCAGAGGAAAAACACGAGCTGCAACGGCCAAAAACCCGAGCCTCAGTTAACCGTCGATCGAAATCGAATAGGGTTGCGAGGCGACTTTTTTGGGGGCGAAGGCTGAAGCAGGCTTGGAAAGATGAGAAACGGTTCTCGGCTAGCGTTAGGATTGTTCGACAAATACAGAACGAGGGACGGATTGAAATTGTGAAAAGTTATTTATATTTCGGGAGAGAGAGAGAGACATCGGACAATTTTTCTCGGCCTCGGATAAAGCTTTTACCCCTGTTTGGCGTTTAAACCCAGCTTCGGGTTTTGGGATTGCGTTTCCGATTTTCAACTCATACGAAGTGAAATTACCATGATGTCCCTCTTCTTTTCTCCTCTCCGTGTGTGGATTCTCACGTTTCGACTTTCTCAATTGACAACATTGCCCTTTTTGTGATGGTGGACTAGAATGGGAGAAGTTATTCCGGCTCTTTGGTAAAGGATCAAAGTGATTTTTTTATTCTGATTTATATATATATTTTTTAATTACTCTTATCCCTCCTAAAGTGTTGGGTTTGATACCACCAACTTTTATTACCATAAATAAATGATAGAAGGTGGATATTCTATAACCATAATTTTCTGGGCAAATATAGAAAAAATAGCTTTGTTTATCCCACTTTGATGCATCTTTAATAGAAAGTTAGGCCAGAAAATATAAAGCACAAAGTAGGTAAGGACGGATTTGTTTAGGAAAATTGGTGGTGCCATAGGAGTAGTTGGGTGAGCCTAACACCTACTATTTTTATCTTTAATTTGGTAAGTGGGGTTTCTCCATGTGTATAAATAACATTATCCTCTCGTGCTGCATTTTGTATTGGTTTCTTTTTTGTATTTGCAGTGTATTTTAGGAGCTGTTCGGTTTGGTAGTATTTTGAGAATTTTTTGTGTTTTGAAATTTTTTAGGTGATATTAACTTTATTGGTATACGTGTTGTAGTTGTTTTTAGGTGATGTTAAAAAACATGTTCGGTTTGTGTATTCTCAAGATTCAAAAAATCCTGAGAATACAAACAAACCGAACAGCCTCTGAATCAGAACGTGACGTACACACAGTACGCAGCTACCCAACCAGGCAACCACAACATTTCCTAACTGTCATTTGGATAAGCCTCAGCAGCGTATTTACTCTCTCTCTCCAATAATTATTACCCCTATCTTTTCAACTTTTTACCAGATTACCGTTAGCTTTTAACCAGATAATATATTAAATATTTTTAATTTTTGTCTCTCATTGCAATTCTAAAAAATAAAATAAAAAATATTCTGATCATACGTGGCTGAATGGATTGGATCATTCCTAGGCATGTTTGGTGTCCAAATATTTAAGCTCAAATATTTGGGTTTAATCATAAAAAATTTATCACATAATTTTTTATTATTATAATACTTATTAAAAATCTTCTTTCTCTTTACTTTTTTACCAACTCCCATAACATATCTTTACTTTATAATATTTCTCAAACCTCAGTACTCAAAATTTTCACCAAGCATCCCCTGATTTCCTACGGGCGGCCACTATAAGAAATCCAATTAGTTAAATTAAAAAATAAAAAGAAGGCCTCGAAATCTGTGTAATTAGTAGTGGCACAGGAGTGAAATAGAGCCCGTCTTTACACTTTCTTTTCCTGCAAGGCTTCCGAATTCTCTCCTACAATTTTCCTCGTCCTAACGACCTGCCCACTGCCCAGTGCCGACAATTCTTAACACGTGTAACGCTCGGTCTCTCCCCCAACACGACGTCCCCAAGTGGGCCCAACTCTACGCGTCAACGTCGGAGAACCTCGACACTAACATCGATGGTGGTGATGATGATGATATGGACATGAATTTTTTGTTTCCTCCTGGACGGCACGTGGTGATCACATGAATCTAACGATTGGGGAAGGAAGACAGGCCTGTGGGCCCGGATTATCTGGTCGCCGCGTTTTCCGGGGATGAGAGAAGAAGGTTGGGCCTTTCACTTGGGGGGTTGGGTTACGAGCTCGTCCTTATCCAAAAGCTACGCATTGGACCCATCCCGCAAATGGAATGTTCCAATCGTACCTTTCACGCCATGATATCTGCTATTAAAAAAAAGAAAAAAGAAAAAGAAAGAACATGCTTATCCGTAATGAAATAAATAAAAATTAACTTCCAACGCACTGTTCTCTAACTATATTAATAATATTCGTGGTTTGAATTGTAATTGGTATATAAGAATAATATTAGATGTTGTTGGTCCAGATTTGTTTAGAGGTAAACTTTTGGAAGGGTAAAATGTGCTAATCTTTTAATTTAGAAAAATGCAAGCTGGGAACTTTGTATTAGTAGGGTGTGGTGCCAAAATGGGGAAAGAGGCATTGTTGTATGCGAATATTCTCCCCTCAGTGCCTTGCCTGATCGTTGATATGCCGTGCGTAAAGAGGCATTGTTTGAATAAAACATATTCCTAACGAATATTTTGAATATAAGATTCCTCTAACTTTTTCCAAATACGAGTTGAGTTGAGTTCATGGATTTGATCAATCAAAATTAAGTGAAATGGAATACCAATTGGATTTCTCTTAAAAACCTAAGGTATGAACTCTCGAACTATTAAATTCGTCACTAAGATATTTAAACTATTAAAATCCATCATTGTATTCCTCCAAAAAATATACTATGGTCAAAGTATTATCACATATGTTATAAATGAACCATGCGGCGCGATTTTGACGGACGGATTTTATTTGAGTTTGCAAATTGATGAATTTTAGTATTTCAAGTGTTCACTGGAAATAATTTAGTAGTTCGGACCTCAAAATGACATTCATCCCACAATTTAGGACTCAAAGTAAAGCTTATCCTAAAAACTATTATGCAGGTCAGAGTTGAAAAGCTTAATTTGAAAAGCTCAATATTTGTAGGAATAATTAATTTTGAGCTTAAAAGCAATATTGTCCGGAATAAGAACAATGTCCTCGTTACGGACCTTCTCTTAGATAAGGGATTTTTCTAAAATGTATTATACCTTAAGTCAAAGCTAAAAGTTATATTTTTAAAAGCTCCAAAAAGCTATGAAAACCACACATATAATGAATCTAATAATATACCTCAATACATACATGTTATTTGAGATACACGAATATTCTTTGTGCCTTTATGTTTTTGGAATAGAATATTCTCTTTTTTCTTTTTCTCAAGGACCAGTTTTTCCCCTCTTAAACAAAGGAGGTTGAATTCAGAACATTTCAAAACTCTGTAAACATGTAGAAGATAAATGCCATACCCACTCGAATAGAGAGATAACCCTCTAAAATAATCTTATTGGTAATTGAATCGTATGAAAAAATTAGTTCAAGGGAGCCACACCTATTATCAGCATACTTGAATGTTGTGTTCCTTTTTATGGAATGGATTGATCCAAAAAAAAAGGAAAATTAAAATAGGATATGGGTTTATCTATTTGGCCATAGACATCGAGTCATCGTTGGACTAATCTAAACATCGATAGAAAGAAGAAGTTGCATTATTTATTAAGAATAGAAAGGCACATTTAATGCCACACAGTGTAAATAAGATGATACGGAACCATGGACCCTATATATGCTCTTTGTGACCAATGCAGCATTGGGAGCCCCATATCTTTGTCCCATTGACTTTATTTTATCCTAAAGTATTATTAATTCTGTGTATGAATTGGCCTGGCTGACTATCGGGGGTGGGGGTGGGGGTGGGGGTGGGGGCAAGGGCTTGTCAAGAGCGATTGATAGCCTCTTATCCCATTCCCCGTAGCTCACTTGATTAGGAAACTAGTAGAATAATCGAATTGGGAAGTGGAGAAAAGGAATCCTCCTATCCCACTTTTCACTTTTCAGCTACCTACTTGAAGGTGAAAGTAAAGGTCGACGAGGGCGTCGAGGGCAATGAAAAGAAGATAAATATAAATTCCCTTTTCGGTACTGTGGGCGGCACACAGCCAAACCCAATAGATGAACGATAACACTTTTTGGTGCCTTAAATATTGCAGTTCACTGTATTCTTCCACAAAACCGACCATGCGAAGAGCTTTTACTATACTTCGCAAGTTAACCAACCATTTTTCTATATTTTAGCTAATTGCATAGGATAGTCGTCTTGGATCCACTTGGATCGGTGGGGATATGAGCCCCAAGACGAATGGATTTAGAGTTTGAACCTTTTTTTGTAATGATGTTATGATATCTCGAATCGCTAAGAGAATAAAGAAACGAGACAGTCAAATCCTACGTTCAAACCTTATTAGGTTGAATTGAGTTTTACAATGATCTAAATAACTTTAAGAGCAATTTTAATTAGTTTTTTTAAAGTCAAAGTGCAAATATAACTAGTATTTTCCTTGAGTCGCTACAAATTGAGAGTTTAAACATCATGATGAGTTACAAAATGAAAATTTTAACTTTTTACGACCTTGTGATACCTTAAATCTCACTTGGAGTGAAAAAGGAGAAAAGAATGTGAGATTACCGATCCTACATTGAGATCTTACCAGGATAAATTGAACTTTATAATGATTCGAGAAATTTTAAAATCAAAGCATAGATGTATCTAGTAGTTTCTTTGGATCGTTACAAATAGTATTAGAGAAGCCGTAATAATCTTCAATGTGGGCTTGGTGAGCTTTGACGTCTTGATTTAATAAGGGGAGATTGTAATACCCTGAATCTCACTTGGAGTGGGAGAAGAGAAAGGAATCAGAGATAATCAAATCCTACATTGGGACCTTACTATTGGTTGGACTGAACTTTATATTATGGTTTTATTATAAAGTTCTCATATATTGAAATTTTTGAGAGCCAAAATTTTAATTGTTGAACGCAACCTAATAAGCTTATTTATTCTTCATAGTCCTCTGTCGCACTCTAATACTTAGAAAATTATTGTTTTTTTCATTGAAGAAAAAAGAAAGCACATAAGACGAAAACAAGAATTTCCTGAGCAAAGACCTGCACCATGAAAACGACTAAACTCTGTATAAGCTCTTCCATCCACCATCAAACAGTGGCGGTCTTTCACTATTGCATAAGGTTACAAGATGTACATGTAATGTAACTAACGAGTAAGCAGAAATCAAACATGGTAGACCATCCCCACCTCCAAAGTGGATGCATGTGGTAGACTGAATGCATAGGAGGTTGCCCTGCTGTTCCTCCGGAGAAATTCATACCCGTAGTTAATTACAAGCTTCTTCATCATGCTAGATCCTTGTTTTGCTTTCATGTATGAGTGGCCCAGTATGTAAGCTATCCCAGCTTCCCTAGCTTCCATCAGCTCCTCCAGCTCTTCCCTTGCACTTGTGTCTATCTCTGGACTCTCCGGCACAATAAACCTTACCTTTTTTCTTCGTTTAATCACTGGCGGTGACTTTATCTCTCTAAGTTCTGATGTGCCACCTGATGGTGAATTTATCTCTCTAAGTTCTGATGTGCCTACTGACTCCACATTGCTCACATCCTCCTCGTGCATTCGAATTCCATCTGCATTGGTAGAACATGTCCCGACAACTGTCATTTTGTCTTCATCCTTTACTAAATCTTCAATTGTTCCATTGCATCCAACGTTCCCAAAGCGTATGAACTCTGCTATGCTACAAACGAGATCCTTCTCAAACTCAATGTCATCCTTATGAATATCGCAATATCCATATCGCACAATGCACCTGTAGAGCCGGTACTCTTTGGGGCCAATGCGGCCAACTAGAAACCGTTCCTCGGGTCTAACATATGGGACTGGGACACGTTTGATGCAGAGAAAAACGAGGACCTGGTGGAAGGCAGGGAGGTTGGTGACAAAGTGGGAAAAGATTGCTGGGATTCCAGAAACAAGCTCAGTATGTACGAGGCCGATGCCACGGACTCGAACAATGCCTAGGCTGGGACCCAGGCTGAGTAGCCAGTTAATGGAGACCTTGTTTTGCACGTCAAACTCATACTTCTTAAGCGTGCCATAGTGCCAAACATGCATGACGATCATGAAGACAACTGAAAGGGCAACAGGTACCCAGGCTCCTTCAGTAAACTTGATGAGAGAAGCTGAGAAGTAGAGAGCCTCAATTGTACCAAAAAAGAAGACGAAGCAAATTGCAAGGAAGACACTCTGATGCCAGCATAGGACGATAATTAGAGACATTAAGCAGGTGGTCACCAACATGACGGTAATAACGGCTAAACCTGTTTCACACAAAGCATCAGTTCAAAGATTAGAGCTGAAGAGAGAAAAAAAAAAACAGGCGGGACCCAACTCCTCTCCAAACAAAGCACAGTTGGTCCTTCTACTGAGAGGTAAAACGCAGGATTCATCATTCTAAATCCTGGCATGGTGAAATTCATTTTCATATAAGCTAATCATTGGGACACTTTTACTGGAAAAGCATCTACGTGGGTCCAACAACTTACTATTGTTCTCATACCTGATGCATTACCCATGCGCTTTGTGTCTCTAAAACCAATAGTAACAGCCAAGCACAACAGCATCAAGATCCAGTTTATCTCAGGGATATAGATTTGACCATGAACTTTGGATGATGTGTGGACTATTTTCACTTTTGGGAAGCAACCCAGAGCAGAGCATTGTTTAATGATAGAGAAAGTTCCAGTAATGATGGCCTGGCTTCCCACAACAGCAGCAAGTATGGCTATTACCAGAACAGGCCATCTTAAGTTCTCTGCAATACGCATGGAATATTTCTGATTAGCTGAGTACTTGCCTGTAATCCAAACTATATCACCTTCATGGAGAACAAGTCAAGGTACATACCAGGTACAGACACATAAAATCCAATCCGATAATCCTTCTCACTAAAATGATGCTGAGATAGATAGGCAGCCTGCCCCATATATGCAAGAATCAAAGCCGGATAAACCACGGACGTGAAAGCAATCTGCAGAAGTGTGAACATCTATTAGTAGCCCGAATACAAGAAAGGAGACCTTACTCATCTGTCAAAATTGAAGCTCACACCCTTTATCTTTTCTCAAAGCCCCAAATTCTACCACTAGTCCCAGGCAGACCAAGAGAGCAATGTATTCAGCTAAAAACATTAATTAGATATGACACTTGAGGACCACACTATACTGTAAACATAAGGTATAATCTTATGTCATTTGAGACATTTATATGCCCTCAAATTTGTAAACATGAATACTTTCTTGGTAGAAGATCTAACTGCATTTTCCTTGAATGGTTGAAACCACCATATTGCAAAATAAACTTATTAAGGGAGGCAAAAAGGTATTCAAGGCTGTTATGGTTGAATCTGACAGCATTCCAGTAACAATTCATCAACATGAATGCTTACGCTCATGAATCAGAACCAAAAACAACACAAAGAAAAGGGCAGGATGGCTGGAAGTCAGACTAGTAAAGACCAGCAACCATCACATCCCTATCACACTATTAGCTCACGGTTTAAAGGAATCATGACCATCTAACTAAAACTTTGTCATGCTCCTTTCAGCAAGGAAATGTTTAATGGAATCTTTAACATGAAGGTCTACAGCAATAAAACTAAATCCACCAGAAAAAGAAGAGACATCATCACCTATAGCTCTCTTACATATTTCGATCAGATAAATATTTTAAGGTGCTAATCAAAGGGTCTGGATTGGGTCAAGTTCCTAATACTGCAAAAGCTGATCCCAAAACCAGCAAAGGGACCTATTTGGTTCAAAATCAATTTTTAACCTCAGTTATGAAGATTGGTAAAGCAAATTATTGGTTAAACAGGTACCATGCTGACATCTAAATCTACAAAATATATCCACAGTCGTTCTACAGTGCAAGATTCATGACACAATAAGAGTGAATCAAGAATAGCGTCATCACAGGTCCATACGCAGTATAGGATACACATGGGTTACCAATACGCCCTGAGGTTATAGACCATCATATTTTGGGGTTTTTTTTTTGTTTGTGCTGGAGGGGAGGTATACATAGTGAAAGGATGTGAACCCCACCTATGAACCATATAGGCCAGGTTTTTATTTCAGCCTGAAATTTCTGAAAAAAAGGGCCTACGGGACGAGACAACTAACAAAATTTGAAAACTGTGCCTACCAAATAATGAGATTAAGGCTGGAAAAAGGGTTTGATACTACAGTACAAGGTCCTACCTCAATAATAATGCAAACTTTCCAATTGTTTAGATAATAACTCTTTTCAAGTTAATCTTGTAAAGAAACATAACCTATTAATTGTATAGTTAGCTGATCTACCTTGATTGACAATTGTGAAAAGTGTCCAAGATCGGCGAACATGGCTTCCGAACCTGGAAATGTGAGGATATGTATTAGGAAAACAGCAAAAAAGTTTGCTTGTAAGGGCACTGGAATCAAAATGAACTATCAGCTCACCTGTCATGCACAACAGAATTCCACCCAGGGACATCCAACCTCCTCTTTGAGTTTTCCTCAAGAATTGAAACATGTAATATGGAGAAAGTGCTCGAAAGACATGAGGATTCCACCGGAATATATTATATATACCAATGGCACTAATGCAGAAAAGCCACAGCAAAACTATGGGAGCAAACAAGAACCCAACCTTGTGGGTGCCATAATGTTGAAGGGCAAACAAGCCGATCAGTATGATGCATGTAACAGGAACTTCTAAATCTGCAAAATTACCAAATCATCACGAGGAAAGACTAAGAGAGTGGCATGTCTTGTAGAGTAAAAGAAACAAAGAGTTGCAAAATTTAACTGCTGATGCAAGCGGTTCAATAAAATATGCAGGCAAGTTAGAGACCGGTAATGAAGCACAACCTATTGGTTTTTATTGTAAGACAAGTGTCTGAATTATTTATTCTGGAAATGTTGACTTGACAAAGAAGCAATGGTGGTCCCTTCACCAATAAAGGGGTTCCATCTGTGGTTTTTGAACGAAAAATTTAAGTCGAATTGCATTCCTTCACATTCTAGTCTGAAATAGTTGTTATACAGGTGATGATAATTACTAGCAGGGACAATACGAATTAGTCTTCTAAGCAACTTCAACATTAGAAAGAGGACCACTATTAGTTATCCAAGGTATCTGTATCAACGCTATCTTAAATCTTCAATGAAAAATTACACCAATAAGGTAAAAGGTAAATAGTTTCAGTACCGCTTTGCGTTACTAAATATATATCAATGATCCTATTACACCTAAACGAGAAGTAATGAACATTATAGTTGCAGCAATATTAAGATCAAATGCAGAATGTCTTGAGGAGTCCTGTTTTAGCCTGCCTCAAACCATTGGCATGGTGTTCAAACAAGTAGAGAAATTAGGAAATTCCAAATAAGTTGGCATACCAGCATCAGTAGGGTACTATCAAAAACATTAAAAAACAAAGGTGTATCACAGTCCCCTTAGATTCTTATTAACTCTGCTTTATGCACAGGGACTACTGGCCCTACTCCTAGATTTCACAGCAACTTAAGCTCCACCTAACGCCACAAGAATAACTAATGTCAAGATGCCATAAGTGCCAATCCAACCAGACACCATATAAAAGCTAAAAGAGGCTGTCAACAAGACAAAGCCAAATCCTTTCTCTCAACAATTTTTAGCCTGCAAGGACTAATTTCAGAAGCATGAAATTCTCTTAGGCACCTGTTCCTCCCTACATTTAACAGCGATTATACCATTTTTTAAGTAAACCCAAAGATTTTTGGATTTTCAGTGTACTTCTCTTGTATCACAGGCTTCAGTGACATAAGTAGGATGAGTATAGGAGTGAGGCTGAACATGGACAATATATGTTGCTGTCTTCCTAAAACTCCTTGGAAGCACCCTTAAGTTATCTCAGGGGTGATTGTGAAGACAACTTCGTACGCTTGAAACTTAACTTCTCACTATCGACTCAAAAAGTAACCTTAAAAAAAGCGGGGTGGTCTAACCGTAAAATTGGGATTAAATTTCTCCAGTATCGCAACTTGCCCAGATTGCTTTAAAAGAATGCAAACCAATTGAATCACACCTACGACCAACTGTTTAAGAGATATTACGCTCCCCCCCCCCTCTTCCAAGAAAAGAAGAGAAGAGAAAACTGTACTTTTGTATCATGCCAATCAGTTTACAATGCTGCACATAGTTTTGCTGCATAAATTCACAAAATAGGACGCGGGGACCACAATACAGTACTTAGCCATGAGAGGGCGGGTGGATTGCATAATTAGGAGCATAAAAAGTAATTCCCAGGAGACTGAAAAGAGAGGAAAAGATGATGATTGCTGTGAAATAATTCCGCTTATCATAAGACCAGTAACATGTTCGCAAAATGGAAACTCTGACTCATATGCGCAACAGGTCAGCCTCAAAATCCTAAAATCAAACTAGATTTTGGAAAAGTTGGACGAAACAACGGGAACGCAATATTGACTAAGCTGCCATCCTAAAAGGACGTCAACACATAACTCATAATCAAGTGAAAAATCGAGACAAGGCGAGAATTTTACATTTGTGATGCTGCTGTGAAATCACAACTTCGAGGCCAGAAACCGCAGAGAAAACTGCACCAATCAAATCCAATCCAGTTAGCCACAAGCACCGAAATTTCGAGCTCCAAACCAAAAGCCAGAAAACAAGCCCTCATAGTTTACCAGAAAGAGCTGGTGTGAGCACACCGTCTCCAATCACCATGCAAGTACCAATCAAAGCCAGAACAAGCAGAAATCTTTGCAAAACCCTGTGCCTCTCCAACGTAGACTTCAAGCTCGACCCAAAACCAGTATTCGGGGCTAAACCAATGCTGTCCTTCTTGTAATCCGAGATCTCCTCGTCTGCCACCTGGCAATTGGGCAGTGAGCTGACTCGGGCGTGTCGACACAGCAACGAGTACAGTGCAAACGTGCCTCCTTCGCCATTATCGTCGGCCTTGAGGACAATAAACACGTATTTGAGCAAAGGAACCAAAGTGAGGGTCCAGAAAACAAAGGACAAAACGCCATAAATTTCTTCATTGGTTTCCGAGTGTTCGATATCCTCTGCGAATGTGCTTTTATATACGTATAAAGGTGAAGTACTCAAATCTCCATATACTACGCCAAGACTCTGATAAGCCAGAGTCAGCACTGTCTTCCAGGACTCTCTCTGCAGACTCTGCAACAGAACCAACAAACTCGATTACAAAAACCGAACGGGGTTTCAGTAAAACTACCACAAAGAAAAAAAAAATTAATGCATGTTTTTGAATAATCCGAGAGCTGACCTTAGCTTGGTTTTGATAAACGCCAGGTTCCAGATCCATGATGAATGGTCTCAGAGATTCAAGGAAGACCCATTTGCGATCAACGCTAGGCTGCAGAAATTGAAGAAAGCGATGTTTTTACTGCTAGTAGAAGGGACTCAAGGACGACCCAGACTCCCAGTTGCGAAACCTCCCTCCCCCAGTTTCGTGCTCATCGAAGCGACTGAGATATGCACGAATTATTTATTAAGATTAAAAACTAATAAGAGAAAGCTGTACTCGGTCTATTTTAAGGAGCAAATGTGGATAGCAGGTGAATGACCATGAGCACGGCGACATAAAAAGAACAAAAACGAAAAGCCACCCGGCCAAAACTTGGAATCACAACTGCGAGCTTGGTTACGGATATTTTGCTTGATACTTGATAGCTTTGGAAAAGAAAGTGGAAGACAAGTTACCAAAAAAGAAAGAAAAGAAAAGTGAGAGAGAGACTGAGAGAGTTTTGTAGGAGTTTTTTTCTTTATTTTATTTCTTTTATTCGCTCTTAGAGGAGTGTGCTGTAGTTGGGCTCCCGGCTCCTAAGTGCTGTTTTCTGCTTAAAAGCGCTGAATTATAATGGAAGATTTTTATTTAGAAAAAAAAATAATGGAAGATTTTGCTTTTTGCGTGCCTCTGTTCTGGTTTTTTTTTTCTAAAGCCTCTGTTCTGGTTAGGTATGGGTTGGGTGAAGAATTTTCCGTGAGGTCGGTTGAGTGTGCGTTTAATAACAATATTTTACTAACTCACAATAAAATATTATAATATAATCTATTTCCCATCAAATCATAACTTTTCACTACAAAAAATATAAAAAATTACCTATGTCTTCATTTTTTCACTAAACCCATTATCAACGTTAAACTCAATACCAAAAATTTTACAACACAAACATAACTTGACTCCAACTTGGAGTCGCAATTAACTAGAAGTATGTATACGTATTGTCCTTGTATTGTCTATGATGACAATTACCAATTAACCAAATCAAAACTAACACAACGGTAGTAACTTCCAACAATTCTCCTTCAAAAAAACAGAGGCACTCAAAAGTGCAACTTACTGTATTTGTGTTTTAGGGTTAAAATTCATAATCATGATCAATTTTCTTTTATAAATAACATTTTTCATTTTTTTCACTACAAAAAAGTCTTTAACAGCGGTGCGACTGCTGCTATATGTCCGTCAGGATAGATTTAAGCAGCGCTTTTTGTGATCGCCGGTGAAAAGGGAGAGATATATCGACGGTCGCTTATCAGCGACCACAAACGCTTCTAAAGACTAAGCGCATTTGTGAACTTTTTTAGCGGCGTTTTAGACTATAGCAGCGTTTTTAAAAACAATGCTATATCTCAATTTTGTCATGCTTTTAAAAATCTACAACAGCGTTTTGTGATCGCCGTGAAAAACATATGCCATCGTTTTTTTTTGGTATGTGCCAGCATTTTTAAAACGCCACTAAATCATTTTAAAAAACACTACAATAGATACATTTGTGTAAAAACCTACGTTTTTCTTGATTTTCCTGTAATACAAATTTTAATTAATTGATGTATAAACATAAAAATATGTGTAATAAAACAAAATATATTTCATCATTGACTAAATAACCACGTCTTGCAAGTTTTGCAACGAACACAAATAAGTATTAAAAGTTTCTAAGTAGTCTAAAAAATAATAATTAATGACATTTAACAATAAATAACTATAAATTTAATCTTTAGCAGCTTCAGTGCTCTAGCACCATCTACATCGGCACTAGCACCATAATCATTGACTACAATTGTAATATTATAAAATTAACCAATAATAATATTTTGAACAAAAATACAAAAATACAAACACAAGCGCTTACCTGAGCTTGAATCTATAGTTAGTGCCTGCAACAAACTTTGGAAGTTTAATTATTTTTGGTGATACTAGTCTCAAATGACGAGAAAGAGGGATGCTTATCGTGGGTGCCCTCTGCAAGGATGTGAAATTGCCAACAGGAACAAAAAAAAACAAAAGAAGTTGTTAGTGCAATTTTTTTAATCAAATTTTGGCATATTAAGATCTTTAGTGTCGGTTTGTATACCTCTTCACCACATATGACTCGCTCGTTGTCATATCTAGCCTCTTTATGCATGTAGCTCCAATGCTTAGTCTCATCATAGACGACTAATAAACTCAAAGATCATATTATTTTTTATGGTTGAATCAAATTAATAGATCCATTTAATATCTAAAGATTTAAACAGATCAACCCTTTTTGTATGCTTAGAACAATAAACTAAAAAGTTCAAAGAACACATTCCATTTGTTTTTTTTCTCTGACAAATAAAACAACTTCAGCACCATCATCTATGCTGTCAGTTCCTCATTCCATCACAACACCATTTACACCATCACACCAGTCACCGACTAGTTCACTTCATTAGTGCCCCTGTTAGTTCTATAACATACTGAGAAGGCTAAGATAGAAACTGAACTTGTACATAATTGTGTTTCTGCCCTTTTGATTCCCAAGGGAACGACAGCTTGAGTTTAAGGACTATATTTTTTTTTCTCTCTCCTTGCTCCATCATTTGTTCCAGCAATCCCAGTAGATCAGCTACCATATCAATTATATAGCTGCTACAACCATGTAATGGAATTTCCATATCCTAATATCATGGGAGATATATATGCAATGCCATGGACAAGATGCAACCTAATTTTCCTGCTTAGCATTATGTCTCCAATCCATCTCCAATTGAAGCATACAATCAAGTAGTAGACATGAATGGGTATTAAGCTATAACTTACGAAAACTCAGCAGAAACACTATCCTTGTTGATGTCAGTAGGAAGTGGCCACACGACCTGGTATGGCCCTTGTGAAATCTCTCTTTTGTGATAGGCAGAAATTGAGCCATTTGAACTACCTGCCACTTTCCAGTACTGGGTTGAGCGTATACCCCTAACAGTCATAGTAGTTCATAAACAATAGGATTTGAACTCAAATTTACCCACTAAATACAGTCCGTTTAAGAATAAAATTTCGTTCTTCCACTAATTAAACTATCACCCTTTAAGAAAGCAAAGAACATTAATTTCGCTGAAGTAAAAGATAGGGTATGGTTTTCTCAAACAATACCAATAATACTATCTTAAATTATCATCCATAGTTTAAGGTGCATGTATCATGCATATTTATATTGAATGCATACTTTGGTGCTGCTGAAGAAAATATCCGATTTTCTTTAGTAAGATGGTATCGGATTTTGTTATTAAAAATATCGGATTCTGTGACAGAGAGAAAATATTATTAGGTTCTAATTGACACACGCCCAGTACCAAACCAGTCATTTATCCATAGATTTCTGGCATAAAAAAGAGCAAAGCAATAAATCCTTCTGATCGGATTGGTAGCTGTGAAGTTGAAAGTCTTCCAAAGAGGCTACCCACTATTTGTTTCAAAGAGAGGCAGACAATAATTCACCAATAAAAAAAAATATTATATCACATGTTCAAGACTAAAGAATCAAAAAGATTTTGGCTGCTGCGGCCGGCAGCCAAAAAAACTAATTAAAAAAAACCCTGCATTTTGGCCCAATAAAAAAAAGGACAACAACCCCCTTGATACGAAAGGTTGTCGGTTCATAAAGTTGGAAACTTTATAACAAAGTGAAAGATATACAAAGACTAAGGCAGATATCAAGATGTTTAATTGTCAAACTATGATTTTTGAATATGATCAAGAAGTTGACTCGGCCTCTGATTATCTGATAGGCTATCAGTACTAACAAGAGGGTTTTGGACTATAAAGTAGACACTCATGTTTTTTTTTTCCCTTTTTTTGTTGTGGTATCTCACAGAGAATCATTCTGAGGGTTGAGAAGGGTCTGGATTCTCCGGTTGGAATGTATTATCAAGTATCTTTTCAACCTAAGAAGAAATCTTTTTTTTTTCTTTTTTGATTCATTTTTTTAAATGGAGAGCAACGATTTAATTTAATTTTTTTCTAAGCAAAAGAGAGAAACAATTTAATTGATAGCTATTGATGATGGAAACTCCAACAGGTGGTGGGTGGCTACCTCTTCTTTTTAATGCAGCAATTATTGTCACATCGTGGACCTGACATTTAAGCTCTCAAAAGAATTGTTTGGGGAATTGCTGTTATTATTCTAATTATCTTAATAAATATTTATTAAAACTTGTAGTTCCAAACTCTGAAGAAACCTAAGTAATCTTATTCCTTAATCCTTTTGAGACACCTTCAGCTCTCAAACAGTCATATGCTACAACAATTAATATATAGGTTCTTATAGGCATGAATTTTATATTTATATTGCCTTCAATACACATTAGAAGACCATTCCTTTTCAGCAGCTCAAAAAGGTAATGGAATTTAAGCCTATAACCCCCCATGCACGCAATGAAAAGCCACCCATGATTATGGTTTCATCACCAAAATTGGTTGGAAAGTCAAATTATTAGCAAAATGTATTACAAAGACTGCACGCGCAGAGTTTTGGATTTGAATTTTCTGGAAGATCATATCATATAAATTAAGTGAATTTATTTCGGTGGAATTATTTTGAGGGACAATTATAATTTGGGTTAATAAGTTTGACTGAATACTATTTTCATGTTAGGCGTACAAACATACACACAAATAAGCGTTTGGAAAAAGCAAAAGATATGTTGCTAATAAAGAAAATAAAAGTCGCTATTTTTATATGTACCCACAGCAAACCTCTAAAAATAAAAAAAAATCAAAATCTAGAGAATTCTAGCCTCAGTCCCACTTATATATATTATTACTTCCCGTTGAGAGCAGATGGAGACAAGTTTGCACAACTTCTACCCTCCAGCCACGTGTTTTTTAGATTTGATAATTTATTTATTTATTTTATGATATTCTGAATTTCACGAGGTAAAACAAGTGAATGAATATTATATAAATTCTATAAGAATTAAGTCTTATATTGAGACATTACTAAATTAAACTGATTTTATAATGAACAACCTTAACTATGTGTTTTGATTTTACTTTTCCTTACAATCGCTGTGTAATTACATACGGGTTGATTACAGCGTGACATGTTTTCAATGGGTGCAAGTTGCAACACATGGTATGTAAAAATGGTGGACGTGAGATATTTTTACTCTGTAGCTTTAAATTAATTTGCATAATTTGTCGAGCTGCAGCATTAAGCCTACTGTACTAAAAGCTATGCAACTGCAACACGTGGCGTTTTGCATGGCACTCATTTTTTAGGTATTTTTTTGCCCTTTTGAGATTTTGTTTTGGTGCCTTGGGCGGCTCTTCCACCTTGCTTTTGCCAGTTCCAGAAAATGTGATACCGCTAGAAGCCGGTTTCCCGTACTTAAGATGAGACCCCAGCTGTCATAATGGCTCAAAATTTCGCCACCTATGCGATAAAGACAGACCGGTCCAGGAAGTACTCGATATCCACCCCTATTATTATACAATTTGTAATCTGTACCCCTAAACTAATCAATTTTCACAGGTTACTCTACAAACTACTCACAAACTAATTACTTTACATTTACATTGTATAAGGTTATATGAGCACAATCTTGATGATGGAATTGCATTAAAATTAAAATTGAAGAAAAATAATTAAAATTAGAAAAAAAATCATAAAAATACAATATTTAAGTAGTTCAGTCCATAAATCTACATTCACAAAAGAAAGTTTCAACCCATAAAACACATTTGTATACAAACTGGTGCAAGAATGAGATTACAAATATAGGGGGTGTTTGTTTGTGGAAATTTCGGGGAATATTTCCGAAATTTTGGGAATCTTTACTTTATTGAGATTTATTGGGGTTTGTGAAAAGTAGTGTGTGTGTGTAAAAGTTAAAAATTTTGGAGTGTGTTTGTTTTGTTGGAAATTTTAAACCCCGATTTATTGGGGAAACAAACGCCCCCATATTTTTATTTATAAGTTTTTTGAGATATATTAAGTTTTTTTTTAAAACGGCTCCAACTAGGAACCTCATTGAAAACACCACAGATTGTTACATAGATGAAAACACAAATTTAAGGGATCAGTACCCTCATACAACCAAAATAAAAAAGAAAATTGCTCAGAAAGAACAGGGAGTCCTCCAAACTCAACTTTGGAGGCTGCCTAATGATCGCTAGGAGGTGCGCAGCCGGAGTTTGCACCATGATTAATAAGCTTTAGAGACCACTCCTACACAGATGACAAAGTGCAGCGTATATGCCAAATAGTATTGCTAATTTTTCAATCTTCACACTTAGGATAACGTTGAATGAACTTAATCACCAAAGATGAGTCACATTACAAGATAAGTCTAGGCCAATTACGAACTGACGCCTCACAAGCACCCATTTTGGCAGCAATATCCTCTCTTTCCACCGGAGACCCCAACTTTTCCATTTTTGCACCCAGTACCATACCGTGGTCATTACGAAAGACTGCTGCAGCCACAACAAAATCCTCCCTAATGGCTACGTCCGTATTAATCTTGACACAACCAGGATGGGGGAGACCAAACACTATTTCCAACAACCTGTTTCGTACGTCAGGCCTCCCAATGTTCATGGCCTATCTTATTCATTCAGCGAGAAAAGAGTTGCCACATCCACCTCAATGCCTTTGTGAATACAAATGTTTCTGCAATGCCAGACCAAATCAATTAAAGAAAGGAAAATTACACTTTTCGCCCCTCCTTCGCACATTGGATCCAAGCCCACATTTTACACTCCGCCGTCTGTTTTTCCGTCATTTTAAACGAAAAACATTACACATGACAAGCATGTGCATTGCACCTCTTTCTTCTCCCCATTTTACCCCTGCACGTGACAAGTATGTGGGTATCTTTAAGGAATGCTTAGCCTTTGAGCAGGGTTAAAGAGACACTCAGACCACTCAATCATAGATAAGTGAGCAAACCGAAGAGAGTTCAGCGGCCATGGGGACTGACGCCAAATATGCTGAGCAACATCACATTCTAACCACAAATGAGCCATAGTTTCAGTTGTAGCTTGACAGAAAACACACGCTACAGGAACTCCCCCTAACCCCAAGCCTTGCCTCAAGTTTCCCTTTAGTAGGGACAATATTCAATACAATTTTCCAAAGCAACAATTTCAGTCTAACTTGAATTTTAAGGCTCCATAACTTCTTCCAGAAAGAAGGTTCAATAGAGGGTGAAACATGACTCATGACCCGCAGTAATAAATCGATACATAGATTTAATAGTGTAACAACCCGACTTCTCAAGGGACCACCGCAATTCATCCCCACGAGGAATAGTAGGAAGTGAGATGATGGAAATAGCCTCTACTAATTCATCTGTAAATAAGGTCTTTAAAAGCTGAAAATCCCAACGTTGAAAGTGAGGAATCATTAAATCAGCAACCTGCATATGAAGATTGTCATCTCGACAACTATCACTTCTAGGTTGGGGAAGGAACTGGGGACACTACAACAAATTTGATCTTTAGTGACCAACTTATCAGCAGCAAAACTAATGTCGTCGCTAAATATACCTCTTTAGCGACAAAATTATTTGGTTTGTCGCTAAAGAGTAAACAAATTTGTTTTTAGTGACAAATATCAATTTTGTTGCTAAAATACTTCTTTAGCGACGAATTTATTAGCGACGAAATCAATTTCGTCACTAAAAATAATCTACAGCGACAAAAATATTGATTCGTCACTAAAAAGTTAAAACACATATGTTTTAGCTACGAATATCAACTTTGTCGCTAAAAGTACTATTTTGCGACGATATTATTTCGTTGCTAATGAGTAAAACACATGTTTTTAGTAACAAATGTTAAGTTTGTCACTAAAAATAGCTATTTAGCAACAAAAATATGGTTCGTTGCTAAAAGTTATCTTCTACAACGATATTGTTTCGTTGTTAAAGAGTAACACATATGTTTGTAGCGACCAATATTAAGTTAGTTGCTAAAAATACCTTTTTAGTGACAAAAATATTAATTCGTTGCTAGAGTTAAAACACACTTGTAGTATCAAGAGAAATAATGTGTAAATTATGTCAATCTAATTATAATGGTTAGCGTTTGATTTCAAACTTTAAATTTAAACAAATAGAATTTAATTGTAACAAATAGAATTTAATTGTAACAGATTCGTGGGAGAAAGAAGCGGCAGATGAAAAGCCAAAGTTGATTTGATTTTTTTACTTTTTAGTAACGTACGGGAGTTACAAGGGGACGCGCACTTTGTATCTTTTGTAACAATAGAAGAATTTGGCCTAGTGACAAAACGGAAAGGCTCCGTGGTTGAAAAATTTAAAGGAAGTTACAGAATGTAAAGGAGTGACAGAAAATCAAGAGCGCTCAATGTCACTTTTTCGAGCCTTGTCGATTGAGTTTCCCCGGGAAGAAAATGAGCTATGTACGAGAGGGACTTTCACACTAAATCTATCCTATGTAAACGCCCATAAATTTTTAATAAAAAGATAAATTAAGTATTTAAATTATGTTTGATATTTGAAATTTAAAACATTCTCTATAGATTTGAAATTTGAATTTAACTTATTTAAGTAGTTGAATCAAAATGAGCTGCAATTCTGTGCGCTTCAAGCGGTACATTATGCAGTCTGAAAACAACCAAGGCCTTATAGTTTTAAAGGGAGATTATTTTAAAATTTGAAACTATATTCATCTGTTTGAAATTTAAGAATAAGATGGATTTAAAATTGGAAACATTTGTTTTTAAAATTTATGCATTGATCGTGAGTTTTAAGTTACACGATGGTTTTATTTTATTTTTCAAATTTCTAGTTGTGAGATTTAGAAGCAAAGACCGTGACTTTAAATTGCTATTTAGTTTTAGTTTTTCCAAATCACACTTTCACGTCATCAAGAGGGAAAACAAGAGTTTTCTTGCTTTCAACAATCTAGACGAATTTTCTTGAAGCAAAATCAGGTATTTCGAATTTCTTTAGATTTTCTTCTTATTATTTTTATCAAAATTTTATGAGAAATCAAACCATAGGATGTTTATATCTAGCCGTAATTATTTCAAGAGTTTAGAAATAGTTTTAATGAGTTCCTAGAGTAATTGAAATTTTGGGTTCAAGATTTGTTCAGGAAAATTTACGTTCTTGATCTAAGTAGTAGATCGAATTTTATTGTTACAGGTATATTCCACTATGGATAAAAGTTGGATGTGTTCTACAAATAGAATCAAGGATAAAGCATATACAGAAGGGGTCAAAAGATTTATACATTTGGCACGTAATCAAGTTGACAAGGGAAATCGGGTGAGGTGCCCTTGTAGGGGTTGTTTAAATCGATACTATAAACCTTTAAGCGAGGTTGAAGATCATCTATTCATAAAAGGGATTGATCCTAATTATACAGAGTGGATATTTCATGGGGAGGAGGAAAGATCTCATTCATCTAATGAAATTGGTGGTTCTGATGATGAGCGTCAGTATGGATACATTGATGATATGGATGAGTTGTTAGATGATGTTGCTATGGGTACTTTTATGAATGCTGATGAAGGAGAACCGTCTACCAACCGGGAGCAGCTGAATTTCCAGAATTTGTGGGAGGACGCTCGGCGTCCACTTTATCTGAATTGTGAGAAATTCTCGAAGTTGTCTTTCATTGCGAAGTTGTTGCACATAAAGACTATTAATAATTGGAGTATCAAGTCGTTCGATATGTTACTTAATTTGTTAAGAACTGCATGGCCTAATGCATCGTTACCAGTGTCACATTACGAGGCAAGACAATTGAGAAAGGGTTTGGGCTTTGATTATGAGAAGATACACGCATGCAAAAATGATTGCATTCTTTTTTGGAAGGAGCATGAAAACACACAAGAATGTCCTGTATGTAAATGTTCCAGGTGGAATCCTGAGTCAGGAAAAAACAAGAATGTCCCACAGAAGGTGCTCCGATATTTTCCTCTGAGACCGAGGTTACAAAGATTATTTATGTCACGGACAATAGCTGCAGAGATGAGTTGGCACAAAGAAAAGCGAGTTGTTGATGACAATGTAATGCAACATCCTTCAGATTCTCTTGAATGGAAAGACTTTGATAAGAATCATCAGTGGTTTGCAAATGACCCTCGAAATGTTCGACTTGGACTAGCAAGTGATGGTTTTAACCCATTTGGCATTATGAGTACATCTTACAGCATGTGGCCAGTTATTCTTATGCCATATAACCTCCCCCCTTGGAAGTGCATGAAAGACCCATATATGATGATGCCTCTACTTATTCCTGGACCCAAGGCACCTGGAAATGATATTGATGTGTATTTAAGGCCATTGGTGGATGAGCTAAATGAGTTATGGAAGAATGGAGTGGATACATTTGATGCCTCTACTGCACAGACGTTCCGAATGCATGCAGCTTTGTTGTGGACTATAAATGACTTTCCAGCCTATGAAAATCTTTCAGGGTGGAGCACTAAGGGCAAGCTAGCATGTCCAGATTGAACTTCAGCAACGATATACTTTGTCACTATATATATTAAATAGCGACAAAGTATTCTTCTCGTCGCTAAAAGCCTTTACCAACGGTTTAGTTGCGACCACTGAGCAACGGTCTTATAGGGTCACTATATCGTTTTAGCAACCAAATTCTGTCTCTTTAGCATCGAAATAACCCGTCGCTAAAACCCTAATTTGTTGTAGTGGGAAGAGAAGGAAGATATAAAGTGTAAGTTAATTAAAAGCTTTGGGTGTAATTGTGTCAAATTTGATAGCTTGGATGAAAATTATAAAATGTATGTATATTAAATTGATTGATGTTATATACAGATCCTTTTGTTACAGAAATAAAGGAAAACCGATTTCTTCTATACTTCCCGAAGTTGTTTTAAATGTCCTAACCTATAATATATATATTTTTGGGTAAGTAGCCTAACCTCAAAATTTTAACTGTTAGTGATCGAAAGTCAAATATATAATAAGTTAAATCATACCAATACAACTCATTATTATATTTTTTTACACACATCAATACAAGTCAACACTTTTATACACATGTCAATAAATCTCTCGTACGACACCACGAAACTTCCAATTAAGTTGATCACACTTAATTTAATCCGAAGTTGCTTTATTTTTCCTAACCTATAAATCCAAGCAGCTAGTTAGATATTACCTAATTAATTTTAAAAAGGTGAAAAAGTCTTGTGTTTCAACAACGTAATTTATAACCCACTTTTAGTCAAACCTTTTGAGCCAACTAATTCAAATTAAGCACGTCAAGTGACTAGTCACAATTTATGTGACCAAAATTCGTCACACTTGATTTCGTGCACCAATCAATGTATAAACCAAAAGATTAACCAATAATTAATTAACTTTTAATTAATAATGATCATAGACTTAATTCGTGAAGTAAAGTACTATATAGGTAAACAAGGCATTGTCGTACCGCGTACGTCGTCGGACACTTCCAAAATTAAGGCATATACTTTAGAATTTAGATACTTCTTAAGTCACGTGTTTTGAACAAAGCACTCCATACATAATTAATTCGTTTCCGTTTGAGTTTCTTGCTCGATTAACAATGTACTGAATACGTTTCAAACAATGCTCTCGATCGAGCTGATGATAGATCTTTCCTAGCTAATCATTGAAACTTCAATATTCAGATCACTTGCTTAGAGAGAAGTATTAATCTCTAGCTAGGTTAATCGGAGGTCATGACCAATATTAATTGAACGCTAATGGCCTAGTCGGAGGTGGATTAACAAATAGTATTTACTTTAATTTGCTGGATTAGTTTAGTGTAAAGGCAAATCATTCTCTCCAGTGGTTGAAGGTTGTATGATCTTTTGAGTTCGTATCCATCGCATGCAAGAAAAAGCCTTTTATTATTAGGTGGAGCACCATTATTTATCAACCTTTGCGTGCACATATATATATATAACCCCGGCCCACATCCCGATAACAACGAAGGTGGTCCGCCAATCGTCCTGCAGCTTTTCAAGGAGTACTACGTACGTATACATAGATAGCTAGCCGAAAACAGACAATAAATTAATGAAATACTAAAATCACAGTAGTGCGCGCGTTGGTTGCGCAGGTAGGTTAAGCACGAACGAACAAGATACGACGTATATATAACGTAAACGTAATTGTGGCAAATCACAGTTGTGTTTGGTCGAAAAGCATATATCGATCCTGCTACCCTCTAATTTATAATTAAGTTAAGAGATATGCTCTACCCTTTTGGACCACCATCGTTGTACTTTCCCAAAAAAAATTTAAAAAAGGCCGGCCGTCCCGGGAAAAATACGTACGTATAATAAAATAAATGGATCATATATATACACACTTCTATACATAATACACTTGACTAATGCTGTTATATCTTAATGGACGAGATAGTCTCGAGCATTGATCATGTTAGTGAAAACACCGAGGAATATGTTTTTAGCATCCTGGAATATTACTTTTAAGAGTACGTGCTCTCGAGTCTCTGACTTCGTCGTCGATCCAACGAGAGTCATGTCGAGGAATTTCGAAGGCTGCTTTGACGTGTGGGCGCGCCGTATAGTACTCCCCTCCACCCACACGAGGATTGAACAAATTGTGGTTGTAGTAAACAGAGTATCTGGGTTTTGTGTCTTACCTTAATGGGGACAAATGGTGATTCTAATAGAGCAAATCTTGTTTATCTGATGGCATTGTCATTGGTTTCTTTCCCACGTACGTGTCTAGAAATTGATGGGGTTTTTTTGTTTGTTTGTACTAATGGCAATATTAATATAGCACTTAATACTGTTCTCTGCCTTTTTGTTATACACAGTG
This sequence comes from Myrica gale, assembly GCA_963930655.1. Lineage (NCBI taxonomy): Eukaryota > Viridiplantae > Streptophyta > Magnoliopsida > Fagales > Myricaceae > Myrica > Myrica gale. Next base: position 3,651,960 of record OZ005606.1, on the reverse strand, counting down.
TACAATTAATGGTGGCTTGAAATCCTGGCGAAGATTTATACTGCATATATAGTTTTGAAAATCTCTTTCACGATCACGAGAAGATTGCTGGCCGTGATAGAAAAGTCTTAGTTCGTGTTAAATAGAATATTGTTCTTGTTGACAGTCACGTTTCTTATCTTCCCAGTCTTCAATTGATCTTCATTGTGTTGTTGCAGCAAATCGATCCCAACCACAATTTATGAACCACGTCTTTGCCGTGTTAATCATTGAATGAAGCAATTCCATCCTATGGGCCAGGGTCCCCCGATCAATGCTTATAATAAGTGGTTGCTGTTCCTTGAGGAAGCAATGAGTTCTTAATTTCTACGTATGTCTATTGATGGAGAGATATTTGACAATCTGGACAAATCATCATGAAAGATATATGCTTTTGACTTCAAAACCAATAATTCTAACTCGTGCTAAAATCAAGAAGAATTGTCTTTTGGGTGCATGAAATGAGGGATTTTGACACTTTTCTTGCAAATATCAGCTTCCGTTTTTTTATTTTTTGTGAGTGCACACGCTTTCAGACTTACGTCTGTTAAGTCTGGAACTCAATAGCTAAAGTGTGACTCGAAGGCACACCCAAACATTTGATACGATTTGTCAAGTAATTTGAGGTCCTGCCGGTTAACCCACTAGGTTGGCATCTCAAAGGGTCAGGTTCAACTTTTGTAGTCGAGGTTATTGAAATAAAATGAAAGCTAGAAAAAAAAAAGGTAAGGTGAAGCTTTAACCTTACACAAAATAAAAACTGAATATATCAACTTTGAGGGGTTAAAACCTTGCATTTGTTTATTTTATTTAGGTTGATTTGCAGTGCACGTGCCTTGTTAAGATCTAGGAATGAATTGAAGAAATTAAATTAGGAAAATTGCCATATATTATGAAGAAAAGTGTCGACAAGTATAAGTAAGTAGAAGAAATTTCAAACGTCGACATAGCCCTCCTTCACGTGCTCATGAAAACTGGATTACTCTGCCCCAATAGGAAGACTTTTAGAGAAGTAAATGGGCAATGAAAACTGAATACCCGTACCTTTTTGGACAATGATATCTCATGAGTCGACCATGACATTGAGCCTCGCTTGACTTAATTTCTTGGGCGTTGAAAGTGTCACAAATTCTACGGTATACTTTTTTTATTAAATAATTATATCAAATTATTTACCTCAATATTTTTTATAAATTTTAACAAAAATTAAATATCTTTAAAACTTTTCACCAACTTTTATACAAAATCTATAAAAATCCAATCTACATAAATATTCACAATTCTATCAAAATCCTAATTTTTATTATTATTTTTTACAAAACAAACATCCCATGTCTAGAAGTCATATGTATCTTCTCATGTTTGTTTGCAAAAGTATTATAGGATACAAATGTATTCAATAAAATTTATAAAAAGAACATCTAAAATCTCAAAAAATCATACACAAACACTAATAACTTTTACATTTAGAGTTAAGTGAAAAAATATGGAAATACAAAATTTATTATATTTTTTTTGAAAATGTATTAGAACTTGTGTGAAAAGTTGTTGGAAAAAATATGGAAATAGAATATATATTTTTTAAAATATATTGGAGTTTGTGTGAAAAGTTATTTGAAAAAATTATAGAAATAGAAGATATATTATTTTTTTTTAAAAAAAATAGTAAAATTTGTGTGAAAAATTATGAAAAATTGTGTAAAAGTTATTGATGTTTATGTATAAATTTTTGAAATTTTAAATATTTATTTTATAGATTTTGTTGAATATATTTGAATTCTAAAATACTTTTTACGTTAAGATGACCTGTATTACTCTTCTCCCATGACCTTCGCACTCGTTTTCACTTTCCCAAATCGAAACTGCACTGAAGCGACAACGTCGTGCTCTTCTCCTCCATTTTTTTTTCTAGATAAATTAAAGAAGCAGGACTAAACCTGCTGGAAGAGTTGCCATCTGAGCTAAAGCTCATTGGCCTCCTCTTCCCCACTTGTTTCTTTAATCAATCATACCCTCTAGAGCGAATACCAGAACAGAGAAAAGATTCAAGCTCCGACAGGAGTCTTGAGCTGATCGTGCTCCTTCTGCCCACCTATGGGCTATGGCTATGGCTATGGCTATGGGCGGGTCTATTAAACAAAAGCTAATTAGGATGCATGCATGGCCGACTTTTAAATACGGTTGCGTGTTTTACCCAAACTTGTACGTACAGTTGCACTCCACCGTTCAGTTTCTACGGTTGTGTTTGTGTTGTCAAATGTTGGGTATGAGAATATGTGTTGGTATTGGGTTTAGTGAAAAGGTGAAGAGAGAGGTAATTTTTTATAGTTTTTGTAATTTTTTATATTTTTTTATGGAAGAGAGAGAGATTATATTGGAGTATTTTATTATGAGAGAGATAAAATGTTGGAAATTATTAGGTTGGCAAACACAGCCGTAACGTTAATGTTAAAGCGCTTAGATGGGAGCAAATATTTTGAAATTCCACGTGGACCAATTGGAGACCCACAGATCAGGGTGATGTTCGTTTTGAGAAAAAATGTAGGATTTTAGAGAAGTTGTGAATTTTTATGTTGAATAGTGTTTTATTGGTGTTTGTGTAAAGTAGAGAGAGAAATGATTTGATGTAATTGTTTAATAAAACAGTATTGGAGTTATGTGAAAAAGTATAGAGAGAGAAAATTTATGTTGAATAAAAAATTAAAAAGTTGTTGGAAATTGTGTAAAATGTATTGGTTTTTGTGTTTGAATTCTGAATATGTTCGGTGGTAGAATTGTGAATATACTTAGAATCCTGAAAAAATGGTGAAAACGAACATACCCCAGGATGTCAGAAACCCTGTTTTTTTAACTTGGAGTTGGCGAGTGCCGACTGACGACGCTCTCCCCAGTCGCTGTCTGACGATGTGTAGTGGAATTCTCGTTTGCTCCTCCGGGTATGTAGAAACAATCCTGTGTGAATCCACGGGTCCATGACACGTGTTGGTCTCTAGTGGCGGCTCACTCATCTACGTAGTACTCCTCACTTTTTTTTTTTAACAATGGAGCGGGGCTATAAGTGTAGTCAACTTTTTCTGTGCCTAATTATAGGAACTCTCACTCGTTGCAAAATGTTCATGTTTAGCCATAGCTACCTATCCTGAGAGAGATGACCGTCACCACAGCTCCACCAGCATGCAAGTAATAGTGGAGGCAGAAAGGTTCGATCCAAGGATCTTCCCCGATACTCTCTCTTGAATGCCTTATTTCAGACCCTCGTACCACTTGAGCTGTCCTAGCCCCCACTTGATATGCAAACCCCTCCCTTCTTGTAGCATGTCGTTTTCCTTTTCCCTCATTTTGTCCCACCCTCATGGCCCACTCTCATCTCAATTAACGCAATTTTTAGGTCTGTTCAAGCTCGGTAAGCAAAGACTGCGTACAATAGATGTCTCTAGTTAGGCAAATTTGTATTACAAAAGTTAGCAGTGATGCTGCAACAAGTTACGTCGATTTTTAACTTGTTATGTGGAGGTTTATGCATAGGCAGCTCCCCAAGTCATATCTACCAAGCCCAACAAAAAGCTAAAGCTGCTTCTTGGTGCAACTTACCAAAAATTAGCAAGGCATAGAAGGTATCAAAAAGCAACAATCGTCCTTAAGATGGAGGCCAAGGATCCTCTGATCGTAAATTTTTCGATGTTGGCAAATAGAGAGGGACATGGAGATACAATCGAAAAACACAAAGAAGGTATTGCTTTCCGTACAAGTTATAGACGAAATATTTGTCGAGTGTAGTTAGAAGTTGCAAATTCTGACAAAGATATCTGATCGGAGGATACGAAGAAGACAGCTAGGCATGTTGGTTTTATAAAAAATGGTAAGATTTTTAGGATTTTTTTATGAAATTATTAATATTTTAGGTAGATTGGAGTTTTATAAGTTTTTGTGTAAAAATTGGTGAAAAGTTTTAAAGATATATATTTTTCTTAAATTTGTAAAAAGGTGTACAAAGATGATTTGATTTAATTTTTTAATAAAAAAATATTAAAATTTGATGAAAAAGTATGAAGAAGAATTGTTATAATTTTTTTTAAAAAAAAAGATATTGAAGTTTGTGTAAAAAAATTATTGAAATATGTATTATAAGCATTTTGTGTATGATTTTTTTATGTTTTAAATGTTAATTTTATAAATTTATTAAATTTTTTGTATTAAAATACGTTGTGCAAGATGCCCGATCCGGCCACTTGCAGATATCTTATAGCGAATGGTACCTTTTTTTATGCGAATAGTTTCAAACAATCAAGTCCTTGCAGGTAACCAGAGTTGGCCCGATAACTATAGTCTCGTATGTTCCATACCACAAAAGATTCGATGAGGACACGAAAGATGCGATATGCCGTGCCAAAAGGAGAAGAGGAAAGCAGATTGACAGAAGAAAATTGGGAAAAGTTTTAAAGCAACTTTCAGAGACAAAAAAGTCATTGATTTGGGGTGGTAGCTCTAAACACTAGGCATGATTTCCTCCTCCTCTTCTTCTTCTACTTTTTACTCTGTTTATGTATAGCACTGAGCCCGTTCAATCCATGCTGGAGAAGCTTAAGACACATGGTGAAGGTAATAGACATGAAACACCAAAGCATTTGGCAAAGGAAGAGAAAGATTTGAGTAGAAAAACAGGAAAGCACAAGATCAGCAAAAGCCTTGTTGTTTAATTGTGTTCATCCAAAATACATAAACTGTAATATTAAATATTAAATAATTAGAGGAACAAGTAATTGGGTTCAATTTGAAAACAATACGAGGAATATGAGAAGACCAAAGAGAAGGTGCATTGAGGGCAAAAGAAACCTAGAAAGGATTCAAAAAAGTTCCCAACAGGCAGCCAAGATCGTGGCTAAGATTTTATCATTCCTAGTTTACTTTTAACGAAGTTCCAGCATTGGGGAAGTAATGGGCATCCAAACTTGATGAAAAACACCGATCTGGAAACGCTGCCGCTAACAGATTACACCATATATGTCATTCCAACCCGGATGACATTCATGTGAGGTACTCTCATGTTTGCAGCACCTGCTCTACAGTTCCTCCTCAAGAATCCATAGAAGTAATTAATTACCAATTTCTTAATGAAAAATGAGCTTTTCTTTGCCTTCACGTCACCATGTGCAAGCATATAAGTAAATCCAGAATCCATTGCCTCTCGAAGAGCAGAAAGTTCACACTCCAGACTTGGATCTTCACCCAATGACATGATGCTCGATGGCAATGCTGAGACAACTTCTTCCGAGGTAGAAGTACCAGTTTCATCCAGTATTCGATCCTGCATCAATGGAATCCTAAGATCCTCATTTCCATTACCACCTGTGACTCCAGAATCCCTCGACCTCACTGAAACACTATCAAATTCCAACTCGTTCAAATTGCTTTCCAATGCAAGATCTTGAGCCTCCCTTCTCAAGAACTTCTCAAGGCTTTCAACCAAAAGTTGCTCAAAGGCATGATGATCTTCCTTCCGGATATCTTTGAAACCATATCGAGCAACACAGCGGAACATATTGTAATCTTTTGGGCAAAGTCTTCGAAACAGAAACCTTTCTTCTTGAGGAACGACCGGGATTGGGACATATTTAATACAAACAAACACTACTGCAGAATGGATAGCTGGAAGGCCCAGTAAGAACTGCCCGAAGACGGAGGGAATGCCTTGGACAAGCTCATTGTACAGCAATCCAATTCCTGGGACTCTTACAGTCCCGAGAGTTGATCCAAGTTCAAGCATGAAGTCCATCGATATCTTCCCCCTGACCTCACTCTGGTATTTCAATACACTCCCGTAGTTCCAGGTGTACATCACAGAGAGGAAGCAAGTGGCAAACGCAAGGGGAAGCCAACCACCCTCTTTTATTTTGGACAGCACAACCGACATGTAGACAAGCTCCACTGATCCGAAAACAAGTGGAAAGCACAAAGCCAAAAACAGGTTGGTCTGCCAGATTAGAAGCATTACAAGTGTCACCAATGTGATGCTCGCCATCATGACACCAACTTCAGCTATGCCTGTAAGAGCAAATTTAATTTCATTAGCAGAGATCAACACTGCATCAAAACTATTGGTATGCATGAACTAAATTCCTATGTTGGTAACAAAAATGAACACTCATGGTCCAACCCAATAGGGCATCAAATTATTTGCCACCACCAGCAACATAATTCAGCTACACAGTACGATAGAAAAGGTCAACACACAAAGCTGGGATTCATGTAGAGGAAAAATAGAAGGGATTGCCTCCGTGAAAAGATAACAATATCCTGTAATTCCAGCACAGTTAATGACCTGTTTGAATAACATTAGGATATATGAATTGCTTCCAATATCATTATACAATGTAGAAGCCCTATACAAATCCTCCGAGCATTTTCTTAAAAGGCAATTCCAGGAAGAAAAATAGGAGGAAGATACTTCACCATATGCATTGGCAATATCTGCAGTGCTCCGAAAGATGGATACTACAACTATGCACATAATCATTAAAAGCAATTCATCACGGGGATGTAAATTTGACCCATTAGCCTTTTTGAGGTGTGAACTATCTTCAGCCTTGGGAAACATCCAAGAGCCATAGACTGCTTCACACATAAAAATGTAGCAGATATCATCGCTTGGCTTGCAACCATGGCCGCAATGGTTGCTATCACGAAAACTGGCCAGAATAGAGCATCTGCTTTTTCACAAGGTCCAGGAACAGAAAGTGTCAACACACTTGCCAGATATATACACATTTCTCTTTAATATGACCCTAAAAACTCAGAGTAGGTACGCCAGACGTAAGCCATATCATAAGAAGGTCACCTGGCACAGAGTCATAGAATATTCTTCCTGCAGAACTTGGGTATTTCATCAAGTACGCAGCTTGGCCCATGTAAGCCAAGAGAAGACAGGGAAACACCACACAAGTAAAGGCAATCTGGATAATTAATATGGATTAGTCACAAGAAGCCTTCGGTAAAGCACATCAATGGAGTTAGCACTTGAGGAAGAATAAATTGAGGAACCTGTATGGCTGGTACAGAAAAATGACCTAGATCAACAAACATTGCTTCCACTCCTGCAACAATAATATATAATCATGTCAAGAAAAAATGCACCCTTTCTGCAATTTTTGGGACAACTTCAAAAGAGGAAGAAACCCTCTTTCTCATCCTGACACTGGTGCTGCTTGAAATTATTAGGGTGCACGCTCATCAGCATTTTATTTCATCTACTTGAGATAAATGGATGATTTAAAGCCCGTTAGAAATCATGGCTCCTTCTGATAAAGTATACAACATATGTCTACAGTCGTTTCCTGTACTCTTCTTATCCATTATCTAAATATCAAAGAATGAGTGGAGAGATTCAGTTTTAACAAAAAGAAAGATTTTACGTGATGGAATGTCATTAGGTTTTCCATTTCACAAGAAACACCGGTATATGTAAAAGAAAATAGCAGCAGATGAGGTCAGGATATTTCAGGGGCAAAGTGCATAAAACCTTTTCTCTTAAGCAGAACCTGAACATCCATCTGTTAACACATATTTCTAAGAAAAAGTTGCTAGCCCACCTGCAGGTTCTTGGGGTGAGATATACCTGTAATGCATAGAACACAACCACCCAGAGCTGACCACGCATCTTTACTGTTCTTCTAGAAGAAGAAGTAGATGTAAGCCGGGTTGAATGCCCTTAGAACGGTCAAATCATATTCAACTAGATTGTAAATCCCGATGGATCCCAGAGAGAAGAACCACAAAGCAAGTATAGGAGCAAACATGAAACCAACTTTGCCCGTCCCAAACTGCTGTATGCAGAACAACCCAACAAGAATCACAAATGACACGATAACCACAGCATCTGCAAGGTAGATCAATCATATTTAAGGCTATCCTCTGAAAAATACCAATATTGGTTTTCACCAAATCATTAGCTGCACAAAAGAAAATATATCAGTTGGACTATTGAGTGTTGAAAATGAAAATAATCAGCTGAACACTGGTCCTCTAACGCGGAGACTAATTGTTAAGGCAGTCCTGCATAATTTTGAACTGTCACTGACATCTACGTTGGTGGGCATCCAGTCCATACGTCAAAGAGATATGACAAACACATCAAACATGAAGTGATGCTGCTCCAAGATAAACTCTTCATGATTGCCAGGATATCATAAGGAAAGAAAAAAAAAACTTGGAATCTCAGAACAGCAGCCCTATCACCCACCAGTTAGACATTCCCCTGCTGTCAGTTCTTTCGTGTGAAATCCTGGTAATCAAGTAAACTTTAACTACTTAACACAAAAAGAAAGATACCCACTTGTACCGAATCCTTCTACTTCGCCCTGCAGACCACTCACGGCTGACATCACTGAAACAAGAAAAAAAATGTACATCAGCGTCAACCCAGGCAGTAAATGTCCTATATCACAAGTGATACTGCATATTATTGCAAACCCCAGGTATGCAATCCCTTGTCCCTACAGCACCAAAGATGGATCACAAAAAAGATAATTCTGCACCCCTTTCAGGCAAGCTTTTTGCTCCTCTGAAGAAGAAAATATTGTTCCTCCACGGAACAAAACGGGGGATTAAATGGATGATGACTCTGGGCCACGAATTTAACAATGATCAACGGTTTGAACAACCATACTTTACTCAGCTTAAGTATCTGTTTATCTTGATATTAACTAGGATAGAAGTATAATGTTGATGCAACCTAATTAGAATAGAAAAACAAAATTACGTATTCATGATTTGTCTGCATGCAAACACAGCCTATGCAGGTAGTTGAGCATGTGTTCAACATATATGATCTGTAGAGTGATCTAAAGCAGAGGAGATCAGCCTAGCTCAGCACACACAACTCAGACACGTGCACACACACAAAGAGCATTGCGTAGTTTGGATAGTCAGAGAACAAAATGCCTAGAATGCAAGAAGTTAAGAGCTGACAAAATACAATAAATTATTGGCAAACCACACAAACCAGTTTTTAAGTTGACAGTAACTGGTAATTTGTTTTTTCTACTTTTTTCAGAATTAGTGCATAAGAGCTTCCATAAAAAGGCCAAAACCTGAATACTGACGGGTTAGATGAACTGCACATAAACCAGAACCAGCTAAAAAATTGAAGTAGTTTTTTTTTTTAGAACAGGCCAGACACTCCCTTGCTATCACAATGTGAAACATTCATGGGTTTTCGTAGCATCTAGCTATTTATAACCAATTGACGGTCCAGAATATACATATCAATTTCAGTGCCCTGTACAATTTAGCTACAAGGCACATATGCAATAATGTACCTGATATTGCTGGGGTTAGAATACCATCTCCTATAACCATGGAAGTTCCCATCAGAACGAACAGCAATAGAAGGGTTTCAAGGAAGATCTCCTTTCCAAAGTCTCTTTTATGTTTAAAGCCCTTTCCAACTCAGGAGTTGGGAGTTTGAGCCGAAAACTTGATATTTGTTCATCAGCTGCCTGTCGATTAGGCAGCATATTAACATTTGCATACCTGCAAATCAGAGAATACAGTGCAAAAATCCAAAAAATCATGTCATAAATAATTATATGCTCCAGATGACAGCAAATGAAGGGAGAAAGTAACTCAAACTAGATGACTCCTACCTTCCCCATTATCATTGGCTTTGAGCACAATAAAAACATATTTTGCAAGAGGAATAAGAGCAATTGTATACATCACTAATGATAAAGCCCCCAAAACATCAACATCTGACTTGATGGACACCGTGGAAACAACATTAACAATATATTACCTTGGAATGGTGGGCATGAGCGCCAGCAATCTCCATGGTTTCACTACCAAAAGAAACAACTCGCCTGGGCTTCTTCACCAGCCTCCTCCTAATAGCAGCATACCCTTCTATGCCGTCATTTTCGTCAAGCAGAGACCATGGAGGTGACTCTGAATCCAGTTCACTACCATCAACCCATCTGGAATCACTGCCACCGCCACTACCACTCCTAGCGAACAATCTCACACTAGTCTCTTCAATTCCATCACGTTCTTCCATGTTCCCACGAATCCCCACCTCCAATAACCTCGCTTTGGACAGAAATTAACTCTCTGGGCTTCGAGCGCTTCCTCGTCAGTACTCACCCTTTTCCCCTTTCTTGACAGGAATAAAATCTGCCATTTGTTGCACTTTCCCAGCAAAAAAACTGCATCCTTTGATTATCTTATGGCAACCTCTGATGGTTTATTCGTTAAATTGCGTAATGAAGATTGGTGCCTGGTCGGACAAAACAGCAATAATCATAAGAGCTACGATTGGACTTCGGAGTTACCTTATAAGACATTTTCCACGTGTCACGCCTGTTATCTCCATTGGCTGAGACAGCCAGATTTCTGGTTGGTCAATTTTATTTGTACATTTCCCGTATCTATCCAACAAAATTAGTGAGGTAACCCTTCCCCGCAAATACCACACTGACACTGTACTGTCTTGATAGAACTTTGACATTGGCATGGCGCCGTTCAATCGTTGTCACTTCAATGGCCGACCGCTTCTCGCCCATTGACTCCCTGGACTCTGTGGAACAGGTGGAGTACTGAGGGAAGGTAAAGAAACCAGAGAAGGAAGAGGACAACTGATGTCTGGTCGTTGCTCGATTCTCTTCTGGGCTTGCAGGGATTGGAGGAGCTGCTCAAGCTCCTTTACAAAATTAAGGGCTCCTCCTATGATTGACGCTTGGGCCCCCTGCTCACATGAGCGAGAGAGAAACAGAGAGAGAGATAAGTTATTTATAACTCCAAGCATTTAAATACTTCTGATCTCCTTCTTTAAACAACAGCAAATAGGAAAAGGAAAGACTTGAACCTACATAAAAAATGCTAACCAAATCAGTTACTTTTTTTTCTTTCTTTTTTCTAGGAACCCAATCGGTCACTAAATGGAACGGAAATATTACCCTTTGCACATAAGAAGCGGGCATCATAGACCGGAGAGCAGCGAGATAGTCGTTCATTTGCTTTCTCCTATTGCGTTCCACAGCAATGTGGGTCATCCTCTGATTCTCCAATTCTTCCTCATTCTTGGTGCTTCTGATGCGCCATTTTTTTCTCCTGCCGGTTGTGGCTGCTGGAGCTGCCACCGAAGAAAGTCCTTGAGCCAATAATCCGTCGTTGCTGCAATTCTGCGAGGAGCACATGTTGGTACCCCGCTTCTTCACCCCTTGCAGTACCGGAGAAGAAGGTGAAGATTCCAACTTTGCATTGAATCCTTGCGGTAATTGGTTGTTTCCTTTCCAGCAGGATCCACTTAAGTCCAATTCAGTAAATTGGTCTTTTAGAGGATTAGGGGGTTGAAATTTTGGATATTTGAATTTGTGAAATATTATAAAATAAAAATATTTTATGAGAATTAATAAAAAAGTAAAAAGAGAATATTTTTAATAAATATTATAATAATAAAAAATTATATAATTTTTTTTTTAATATTAACCTCCAAATAATTAAAGTCAATTATTTTAGATTCAAATAAGTTCTTAATTTCAAGGCATAAATTGGAGCAGTTTCATCTTTTTTTATCGAGAGAGCTCACGTGTATATTACGTGTGATCGTAAAAGTACGTTGGTAACCTTAAAATTGGGTCAAAAATGAACTTGTAAAAGTTACTTACGTTTATGTAGCTGAGTTGTCACAAGTTCTAAGAGAAATTTTGAGATAAAGTGGTATGGTTTTAAGGGATTTTTGTAATTAATTTTAAATAAAATTATTCATTCAATTTTTTCTTAAAATCTAATAAAAATTTATTTTTAATTATTTTTTCGATATTATAAGACTAAAAAAACTCACCTCAATTTGTAAAAATATTCAATTTTGGGAATGTTTTTACAAATTTGATTCGCCCGCTGAAAAGTTTGGAAAGATGCCCTAAATAGCTTATACTCGTCTAAACGACGCGTACGAAATATCACCGTGTCTGGGCTTCTGGTGCAGGGTTTAAGAGCTCTGCGATTTGGCGCAGAGCCTCTTGCTTCCTTTCTTCTTCTTTCCTATTGCTCCCGATCTCTCAGAATCCTGGAGTTTATTTTCTTCTAGGTACGCTTTTGGCATTTAATATTCAGAGTTGCATCTCACACATCGGCTTCGCGGGGTCCGTGTGTACAAACCCTCCCTAGTTTATTTCATATTTTACACGATATATTAAATGGCCTTGTTTTTTTTTGGAGTCTTGTTCTTTCCTTTCCCCAGAAGATTTTTTTTTAAACAAAATAATTTCGATCATCTGTTGTGGTTGAAAGTTGTGAAATCAGGCTCTATTATCTTGGACCTACTATTTGTTTATCGGAAAATATTGATTATAAATTACTTTCTTTGTGGAATTAATAGTGGGGATCATTGGTGTGATTTATTCTTCAGGTTTAGTAGATAGCGACAATGTCTCGGGTTTATGTTGGGAATTTGGATCCCCGAGCGACGGAGAGGGATCTTGAAGATGAATTCCGAATGTTCGGTGTTCTTCGCAGGTAAAAGAAACGTTTATTTTGAAAAAGGAATTGTTGTTATCAGAATTGATGCTCTGTTTTGTTTGGAGGGTTAGAATTTGGGGTTCCAGAGTTTCTATAGAATTTAAGGCACCTCTTTTGGTTATCTGAAGGGAGGAGGATTTTAATTGGAATTTGCAGAACCCTTTCTTTGTGCTTTCAGAGGAAGATATTTCTGTTATGGCCAATCCCAATTTACAAACTCAGAAGCCGGTTCAGCACTTTTGTATACTTTGTTTAAATCGTGCCAGTTTTGAATGATTTTCAGTTTTCTGGAGGCGTTGTTTGATAAGTGTGTTAATTCAACATTTTAAAGCATCTGTTTCTAATGATTTTTTTTTTCATATGCAATTCGTGTGGAACAACATGAAATTTGAGTGGGGAGGGGAGGGGAGGTGATGGCTTTGTGTGTCACGGCGGTTAATACTATTTTGCATGGAGTTATAAGCTCTTGGTGGAAATATGCAGTGTATGGGTTGCTCGAAGACCACCAGGATATGCATTTGTTGAGTTTGATGATCGCAGGGATGCTCTTGATGCAATTCAGTCATTGGACGGTCAGTATAGGGCATCCGAAACTTTTCACCATACTTTATTTTTGTGGAGCTTCAATTATCACTGTTATTATTATTATCTGAAAGGCTTCCTTTTAGTTACGTACTCATTGCTAGTTATCTCTCCTTGAATGAATCATCTTCTACTCATTTACTTTTTATCCATCCACGCATTGGAAGAACTGTTTATTTGTAATTTGTAGAGAGTTTTTAATTGTTATAAGTTTCCCTTGCTTGATTATAGCATGACACTATCTGAGTGATGAGCGTGGGAGGGTGGAATTTGGTAGATGTTCACTTAAACTTGTAAGACTACTGAAGGTGGAAATAAGAGTGAAACATGGATCTGTATGCCTTTCGGTCTCTCTTTTATATGTGGATTCTGTTTCATTATGAAAAAAAACGCGTTTATAAATATCACCTAGGCTGTTCTACTTTTTTCAGGACAACTGGATTCTATCATACAACTAAAGTAATGGTTTAAGTATGCTCTTTATCAAATGCTAATGGCCATATTAGCTGGTCTTTGGGCTTTTAAGTTAATCGTTTTCACCCTTTTTCAAATTATTGGTGTTTTCATCTTTGCAAATATCCTTTTTTTCATAAGCCTTTTCAAATGCCCCTTCAGTGGACTTAACCCTTTTCTACTTTATGCTTGGGGTCTTTGGCAATTTATTCACTGTGGTACATAGCATGTCTAAGACATTTTCTCTGACAATGCTGTAATGAATACTTTCCTTGATGACATACTACTGGCCATTTGCAAGGGTCGCATGAGGAGTCTGTCTGATGAGTACCTGATAATATTCTGTATCATCCTTCTTTCTGGTTAAATCATAAATTGTTCAGGGCTTTGCAAGTTGATATAGCTTGTTGGATAATATATTTAGATCGGGGTCTAGAAATACCACTGGGCACTTTGTGGTAAAGTTTTTTGAAGTTGGGACCTTTCCTGTATCTCTCGCTTTTACAGGGAAAAATGGTTGGCGTGTAGAGCTTTCGCACAATTCTAAGGGTGGTGGAGGCCGTGGTGGTGGTGGTGGTGGACGTGGTCGTGGTGGGGGAGAGGACCTTAAGTGTTATGAGTGTGGCGAATCTGGTCATTTTGCACGAGAATGTCGGTTGCGCATTGGCTCACGAGCTGTGGGAAGTGGATGGCATCGTAGCCCTAGCCCTCTTCGACGCCGGATGAGTCCAAGCTATGGGAATGGGCGCAGGTGTGTTGAGGGTGTAGTGATGCTTTGTTTAGATCCCTTCCTTTGCAAGTTTTGAATAATCCATCTAGTATTACTCATCAAAAAAATAATAATTTATCTAGTATTGTACCAGATTCTAAGATATAAGCGCCTTCCATATTTGCTTCAAAGTTGGTGAAATATTCGTTTTGAGCAATTTGCTTGAAGTCCAGAGCCAAAATGAAATCAATTGCACATAGTCATTTAAATATAAAGGCTTGTGGATGCCCTACGCATCTGGTATATTGGAGCTGGAAACAGTACCATGAAGATGGACATGATATTTACTTGTCAGTACAATGTATTGGTTGAAGCGTTCTATGGCATTTATCAGTTGGTCAATTTTAAGGAATACATAGTGGGCTGTAGCTACCTTGATATGTGATTGTATCTACTTTGCCATCTTTCCTTGTACATAAGCCATCTTTTACCCATTTTAAAATTTCTCCCCCCACATCAGTCTTCTCTAATATCATTGCCTCTTTCTTTCTTTGTGTTTGCTCTATCTTTGTTCATTTTTTTGTTGGAAGTCTAAGACAAACAGTGATTGAGTCTTCTGTGTAAGTTTTGTCATGTCTTTTGCCATCTATGCCTACTGGTAAGCTTATTTTGGCTTTTACCTGGGATGTTTGTTTGCCCACTCGAATGTGAGAACTTGAAGCTCCTGAAATATCATCGATGCATATCTTCTTCAATTTCCAAGCTTTTGTATCATGTCAACTCGATGCTTATTTTTGGTTAATGTTTAATGTTGGATGTTTCTATGTTCAAAAGAAACCCTAAAACTTGTGTAAGTTTTTGACAATTATCCTATTGCTCAATTATTTTCAGCTTATACGAAACTTTAGTTGGCACTTTTGCCTAGTTTTTTCACGTATCACATGGTACTATTAACTGTGGACTTTAAAGTATTTATTTTTTGTACTTGATAGTTACCTGTCTTTATATCTCCTGGCAGGAGTTACAGCCCCTATGGGAGAAGATCTCCAAAACACCGGAGCGTAACGCCTCCTCGACGTGGTCGCAGTTACAGCAGGTCACCTCCCTATCGCCGTGCTCGCCATGACTCACCGTATGCTAATGGGTATGGGTTGAATTTGCAATGTGACCCTGTTGCTGCTTAATGACGTTGTGAATCAAGCGCTTAAGTTGACAACTTCTTAGAGAGACATTTTCTCTGTTGGAGGGTCTCAGCTGTTGTTTAATTATCTCCTAATATTTTGAACCATGTTCTCATGATTATTTTTCTCCCTTTTCTTGCAGTGATTAAGGATGGGTGGTACGTGAACTCAAAGTGAATGTTGAAATGATGTTAACTGCCATCTCACTTTTACTGTAGTTCTTATAGATTTGCTTGAACAAACAAGAATCATGTTAGTTATGTTTGTGTCGTGACAATGGATATTGTTAGAAACCTGGTTATGGATAGCATCTACAAAGTGTTTTAGCCTCCAAAAGGGGTTCTTTGGACACCGCTTAGCGTCGGCTCTCTCTTCAGCTTACTGAAACTCGGAGGTCTCTTTCCTACTTTAAATTGCTACTTTCTTACTATGTTTTTTCCATCTTAATTTTGGTGACTTAGATCTATTTGTATTAGTGATTCCTAAAAAGTTTGCATGTTTTGTTTTGAGGTATAGTTTTCAGCTAAAACGGCATCGTTTCGCTGCATACTGCATCTTAGTGCACATGGTTCCCATCCCTGCCTCTCTGCACCAGTCTTCTAGTCGTCATTGCTCCTGCATCTTGGTTGTGTGCTGTACTTTTTAGTGTACTCATCTGCGACAAAGCTTCAAACCTAGTTAAACTTTTTGTTTGCTGGTTTGCGAAGAGGAAGCTGTTCATTACTCTCCCCTCAGATTCTCTGTGCAACATTTATACTCGTATGCTTCTTGTTCAGCATCCGTTAGGTAGTGAAATTTATCCAGAAATTTGGTTGTCTATGACCCTTTGTGATGATCTCGTCTGCAACAAAGCTTCTGCACTAGTTAACGCTTTCATCTCTCTAATGGCTGGTTGAAGAAGTTATTATGGCCTTTGGGTTCAATAGTTCGAGTTTGGTTCTAAATGATTAGAAGGTTAGGGTAATTATGGACCTCATTCCCGGTGCTGCCAATCTGATAATGTATCCCGTGATGCTTGTGTTATGTCATCGGTAGGTTCTGCGGAACGCTCTTAAATTTACTCAATATGTACGTGTAGCGCGCTGTTGACTCGTGAGTTGCTTTTTTGTTTTTTGTTGTTGAAGTGTCATTTTGCCGCGATGATCGGAATGCGTTAGAATTTGGTTTATATTATGGATTCTCTCTCCTTTTCTCCTGGTTATCACGACTATTGCTTATTGTTTCGTTACCAAGTTACTTTGGCCTCAAAAGAATACTGAAGGGGCAAAGTCTTCCGATCAGTACTGATATTCAACAATTTTTTTCTGTGTAAACGTCTTTCCTTTATTGTTTATATTTACTTGTGCTGTTTATAAGCTCGGCAGCAGCGTGGTTAGTGTCGTCTTTTGTCCTGTACTAGGTCTAGGAGACGTGGAATAATGCTTTCAAAAAAAAAAGTTCAGGTAACTCCGAGGGTTGGCTTAGTGGTTGATGTTTGGTTTTTGGTAGTTTGCTTTCAAAATCTCTCTCGTGTTAATAAATTTTTAGGGTTACGGATTTTTTGGCCCAGTTTGTGTGAGACGGGATTGCACAAGTTTCCGGATTAATAGATGTGTGCATAAATTGGTAAGGACACTGGTTTTTAAAAAAAAAAGTCCAGTTAAATCCCAATTCAACTTGTGAGAAACGTCACTGTTGTCTGCTATTGACCTAAACAAGCCCCCATGATTGCACATTTCAAGAGTAGTTTTATTCGAGGAGAATAGTTTCCATTTTCCAGTTGGAATTGAGTGAGAATATGCGAGATAACAGTGGTCATCGATCATGTTTCTATGCGGTGTGAAGGCTGCTGAATAGTTCAAAGTCTGCCTCGATTAAGGTTGTGTTTGTGTTGAAATATTTTTGGTATTGAGTTTTGTGTTGTTATTGGGTTTAGTGAAAAAGTGAAGAGAAATTTTTTTTATATTTTTTGTAATTTTTTATATTTTTTGATAAGAGAGATGGATTATATTGTAGTATTTTATTAAGAGAGAATATTTTAGGTAATACTGTGTTAGCAAACGCAGCCTAAGAATTAATTTAATGGCCTGTACCTCTTGCCTTTACCAAGAGCAACGTTCCCGTTGGATTCTAATAGCAAAAGAAAGTTCAGTTCACCCATATTCTGAGCTTGGAAAATGGAAGGCTCAAATATGGAGACAAATCGTACTATGGCGGACCAGAAGCGGATGGAGGTACTCGATATCCTCAAAGAAGCTCCGAGGATCTTTTTCAGGAACTTCAACTTCGTCATCTTCATCCTTCTGATCTCCGTCCCTGTTTTCTTGTTAATGGTGTACTACGAAGCTTCTCTTCAAAGAACTCTGGTCAAATTTGTAGATATTCCAGAGCAGCCTCCTGGTTACTTAAGTTTTCGGTTGTCGATACTCGAAGCTAAAATCCAATTTGTCGCCAAAGATTTTAATCATCCACTGGTGCAACTCATTTGCCTTTACGTGGTGCCGTTTCATCTTCTTGAGCTTTGCACAATGATCGTGACTGTTGATTTGGCATCAAAGATATACACAGAAGAGAGAACACGGACTCTCAAGGAGATGGTACAGAGACCAATTTACGGAGCAAGAGTGCAAGGCACTGTTATCACATCCTTCCAGGTCCTCTTCTTATCGACTTCTACTCTACTCGGATTACTTTGGTTAGCAACCAGCTTTACTGTTTGGAGAAACTCTTATATGTTCCATGAGTCATTTGTAGTGTTTTATGGGCCAATTTTTGTAGCGCTGCTAATAAAATACTGGGAATGGAGTGCTGTGTGGAATATGGGTATCGTCATTTCTGTGTTAGAGGATACCTACGGCGTTCAAGCACTGGCGCTTTCTACTCGTTTCAGTAAAGGTAGCGAGCGGCGTGGGCTTCTTTTGATGCTTGTGTTCTTTGTTTGGGGATTGGGTCTAAGGCTGCCGTGCCTCTATTTTGGATGCTATGGATGGATCGGAATTGTTGCACACGTTAGCTTGTTGTGCTTGGGTAATGTGCTGAAATGTCTGGTCTGCGTGGTGTATTTCCATGATTGCAAGAAGCGGACCTTAAAGAAGAAAGTTGATGTGGAAATTGGAAGAGAAATCGAAGCTGTCGAGAAATAGTCTGGTGTTTCAAGTCATGACTGGGGATGTTTTATTGTAGGCTGTTATGTTCTTAGGTTATTTTAGTACAATATTGTCGTCTTTCTTTGGCGAAGTTTTGTTTAGTCCTCGTAATTCGTATGTATCAATAGACTGGTCTTTGCGGTTCTCTGTCTTGCCTTTGAGGTTGTTTCAATAAGATACTTGTTCGGGGGGTTTTTTTTTCAAAGCAAAAAAAGAGTTTATTGGGTGTAATCGGTCCCGACCCACTTAAACTTGGATATATCCTAAAATGAGACACCTCAAGAGATAGTGAAACTTGCCAAGGTTGAAATCCACAATTCGGACTGACTCAGTACATCTATGTTGTTAGTTGGAAAATGAGAATTCAAGGCTTACTTTCTCATTACCTCCAACCCATTTAAACTCGAATATATCTCGCCATGAGACCTCTCAAGAGATAATCATGTTTGAGCCCCAATTAATTGGACTCAAAATTTTAGGTTTACTACTAAAAAATTCACCACATAATTTTTTATTATTATAATATTTATTAAAAATCTTCTCTCTCTTCACTTTTTCACCAACTCTCATAACATTTCTTTAGTTTATAATATTTCTTAAACCCCAATACCCAAAATTTTCACCCTCAAACGTATGTAACTTACCAAAATTGAAATCCATTCTCCGAAAATTCCTAAGGACTACACTAGTGAAGTTGCTTTTCTTTTCGCCTAAAAAAAGGGTCCTTTTCTTATCTGTTTTTTTTTTCGAATTTTCTTTAGTTTTCCTAAGAGGAAAATGAAAAGAGAATTAACATAAACCATACTTATTTTGATCGGACGGCTCATACCAAACGTGCTTAACTGAACAGTTGATAAAGATCTGCTTACAGTCGACCAGGGCAATTAGCCAACCAGGGAAGTCTTTGCCCGGATTTCGGCCTTTCTCTCCGTTCCGTGTTGGCGTTGTGAAGAATGCTGAATAGTTGAAAGTCCGCGTCAACTTACGATTAACTTTAATAGCCTGAATGACCACTGGCCTTTATCAAGGGCAACGTTCCCGTGGGTCCAAGAATCTTTTCCAGGAACTTCAAATGACAGGCCACGTAAATCGATCCGACTAAACCTTGACGTGTGGATGCTCTAGAGATAAGGAGGGACGTCGATGATGACACTACGAGCCATGAAGACTCCCAAGTAGCAGAGTACATGGCTTCGGTGTCTGACTCTCTGTTCTTGTATGTCCGGTGTGAAGACTATCAACAAGTTGAAAAGTCACTCTTTAGATATTAAATTAATGGCCAGCGGGGCTACTAACAGACTAAAGAGCGATGTCCCATCAGCTCCGTGGCACCAATTTCCAGTCTCTGGATTTGATTGGCAAAAGCACGTCAAGTCCACCCATATCCGTCATCATTTCACCTTTTTTTTTCTACATATCATGTACACCTTTCAATTGTGAGGAAAAACGAGTCTGGAAATGAAACAAGGCTTCGAGATCAAGAACAACGATTATAAGCCAGAGGAGAAGCTGATGGATGACGATCGGCTTAAGCTCAATCAGAAGTTGGAGGTCCTTGGTATCCTCAAAGAAGCTTTTGCGGTATTTTCCAAGAATTTCAGGTTCATCATCTTCATCCTTTTGACTACCCTGCCTCTCTTCGTCTTCATGGTTTACTACGAAAGTTTGCTTCAAAGAACTCTGGTTGAGACCTCAAATATTCTGAGGCAGACGCCTCTTTATGTCTACGATGGTATAATATTGCAGAATATGGAATATATGATATTGCAGAATATGGAACCTATAATCGATAGAATGACCGAGGATTTTGTTAATGAATTGGTTCAGCTTAGTTTCCTTTATCTAGTGCCCCTTCATCTGCTTGAGTTTTGCACAGTGATTGTGACTGTTGATTTGGCTTCAAAGATAGGACAAGAAGAAGGAACAATGACTCTTAAGGAGATTATACAGAAACCCATTTCCGGAGCAAGAATGAGAGGCATTTTTGTCACGTACTTTCAAGTTCTCTTCGTATCGACCTGTATGCTACTCGGATTGATAGGGTTAGTGACAAACTACTCTGTTTGGGGGAGAAGTCCGATGTTCAGTCTGTTCTTTGCAGCGTTTTATGGGGCGGCTTT
The DNA here is from genome assembly GCA_963930655.1 of Myrica gale. Taxonomy (NCBI): domain Eukaryota; kingdom Viridiplantae; phylum Streptophyta; class Magnoliopsida; order Fagales; family Myricaceae; genus Myrica; species Myrica gale. Next base: position 3,631,262 of record OZ005606.1, on the reverse strand, counting down.
TGTAGCACTCCTAACGAAATACTTAGAATGGAGTGCTGCGTGGAATATGAGTATTGTCATCTCGGTGTTGGAGGGGACTTACGGGTTTCAAGCATTAGCGCTTGCTGGTCTTTTCAATAAAGGTAGCGAGCGGCGTGGGCTGCTTTTGATGCTTGTTTTCTTTGTTTGGGGACTGGGTTTAAGATCGATATGCCTCTGTGTTGGATGCAATGAAAGAGGGATGGACTTGGTGGTTATTGCGCAAGTTAGCTTGTTCTGTCTGGGTCATTTGCTCAAATGGGTTGCCTGCGTGGTTTATTTCCATGATTGCAAGAAGTGGACTTTGCACTTGCAGAAGAAAGTTGATGTGGAAGTAGGAAGAGAGATTAAAGCCGTTGATAAATGATTCCAATATCAAAGACACAAATTCCATCCGCGTATCTGTGAAGGTGTTCCCCGCCCTTGTTGGCTGATGGGTCTTTGGACCGGGTTTCAATTGTATCTCGGGTCTTTGAGCCCGATTTGGATCTGTAGGCATTGGGGTCTTCTTTATCTTCTGTTACAAATTATGTGATCTTAAGTCTTAAGTTTAGTAGTCGGCCCACATGAGTCTTCCATATTAAGTGTTATATTTTGTGCTGCACTGATTAAGATTGCTTTTGAAGTTTCTTAGATAATTTTTGTGACTTAATCCTCTCTCATTTTTTTCTCTTTTCCCACTCTAAATGAGATTCGGAGAATCACAATTATGGTTTCCAATAAGACTTAGAAAACAAATGTAAAAATTGCAGTAATCCTATTCAGGCCCAATTTTCAAAATGAAAAAAAAAAAGAGAGAGGAAGACTCATGCGGGCACAAATAGAGCACAGAAATAACAGACCTATTTGCAATATCCTTGATCACACAGAGGTGACTAATCCGGATGTTTGCATCCATCTTCCTTAGTCGTCAAACCCACTTTAGCAATTGACCAAAAACCTGAAGGATCTTTGAAATGAAATTTAATTCTAAGAAACAGCATTAACCGCTAAACTCATCAATAATCATACTACCACTCTTTTACCCAATACTTGGAACATCAATTTTGAACCTCAGCTTATTCCATGTTTGCCCGCTAGACAGAACCATCTCTTGAAGATCATAAACCGCAGTCTACAAAAGCAATAACTGCTGGCTGCAAATTCTTGAGAAGTTCCATATTACTTTGATTTGGAGTCAATCACATTCTTTGCAAATGATGGCAAACAGAAAGCCGCTGTATGAATCTGAAGAGACCAACGACAAAAACAAAAGGAAAATGTGAACTTCAAACAAATTATAGGAACCAAAAAAAAAATAGCGAATCACATGGGCAAGAAATAAACCGAGGAAGAGAAGAGTGAAACAGAATCACACCTCTGAGTTGTAAAATTTCAAGGGCCCTTTTGATTTGTTATGACAGTCATCTGTATCTATCGGATTCAAAGGATGCTTAAAATCAACCGGTGGTCCTTCCGTTGAGCACAGCATAAAACCAATTACACCACTGAAACATGTGTAAATAAATGGAACATCAGCATCTTATAACCATACTCACTCCGCCACCCGCTGATCCAAGCAGAGCACCATATAATACCCAATAACCAACGGTAGAGGGCATAAGGTAAAAACCTGCATTAACCTTGCTACACACAAACAAACATACGTCCATGCATGCGTGCATACATACCTAGATGTGCATTTAAACACAAATGGTATTCCCTTTGGGAGGATTTTTTTTTATTTCTTTTTGGGTGGGGCGCGGGGGCTGGGGGGAAGCATTGAACTGGAATGGTAAAGAAGTTTTAGAAAGCACCTTGGGTATGTAGGCACCGTGGTCCATGCATAGTTAACAGAGCCTCTATATATCTGGCGACAGTTTGCCACAATGTCCTCAATGATGTGCATGTGAAGCCATATGCTTTCAGCCTGAGTGCACACAACTCCACCAGGACGCAGAGCCTTTGCCACTGATTCGAAAAAGGGCTTCTCAAAAAGCTCTTGTGCAGGACCTAATCAGATCAAACAGAAAATTTGCAAGTTCAAGATACAATTCTCATGTTCCCAACGGGGAGTAAAAGAATTTAACTGGTAGCAGATATATGCTTTACCTATTGGATCAGAAGAATCCACTATAACTGCATCATAAGTTCCTTCAGGAACAGCCTTCAAAAATGCAACTCCTAGACCAATAAGCAAGAGCCCATATGACATCGATTTGTGAAAATAAGGAGAATGAAAAGGAAGAAGAATTAGAAGATCATACCATCACCAATATGAAGATTCACTCGATGATCTTCATATCCAACTGCTATGTCAGGGAAATACTCCTTGGAAATCTGGAAAAGGTAGAGAAAGAAATTTCAAGGATTCTGGTAGTTCCTTGATGACTAAAGTCCTAGGGGTACATAACTACAAATTGCCGGAGATGGTGTAGAAAAGTACTCCAGATAGTAGAAGTTATTTTCTAAGGTTTAAATTTAGAGAATGGATTCCCTCCGAAGGGGAATCCGTCCGAAGGACCGAAGGGACGGCTGGAACCTCACGTTCCAGTCATCCAACGGTCCAGAATCCAGGCGTGTGGGTCCCGCGCGGGACCCACACCTGCCCGAGCAGCCTCTGCTCGGGCATTCTGGACCGTTGGATGGCTGGAACGTGAGGTTCCAGCCGTCCCTTCGGTCCTTCGGAGGGAATCCATTCTCTTAAATTTATTCCATTGGGAAAGAAAATGTCGGGAAGTGAGAGATGCAACAAGCTATTTTCACGAGGTTCTGCCCTAATGCTTGAATAAAATATATGATGGGTTCTTTTATCAATTTCTTACTTACATCAACTACCATCTTATCAATTTCACAAATATCAATCTGCTCAACAGAAGAATGGCGAGACACTTCCCGCACAACCCCACCATCTCCTCCACCAATAACCAAAACCTGAAGAGAGAGGAAATGATAAGTGAACCAAAGGACTAGCAAATAGAAAGAACAGAGACACTTATCATTAATCATCAGTTCTCTATAAACACTTTGTGCATAGCAGTAGCACAATATGGAACGGAACAATTTGTGCACCCAGTGTGAAGACGCAGAATCCATGAAATATTCATAAAAAAAAACTAAATAAAAGTGACTTCTTTCTATATTCTGTTTGCTTTCCTGTTTTCCTTCGCTAAGTACCATCTCAAGATTTGTCAGGAAAATGACGAGGGCAAAAAGAGGCTAACATTGAGCTGTGACCATAAGCCCAAGACAATCACAGTGGTGCAATCAATGACGATGTATCTACAAGGCCACATTAAAATTATTTCGTGCAATGTCAACAATATTGTTACGCCTGTGTTCATCTTATATCAACATATGTATAGGTGTACAAACAACTTCGCATGTAAGCCACGAGATGCACTAAATAGATTATAAGATGGCATATGGATCACAAAGGTCATCAAGGTTGCAGCCTTGAAATGATTCATATGGTCTAATCAGCAAAGGATCAATTGTCAGGTGAATGAAAGAATGGTGATGAAACTTATGGCAGTGGAAGCATTTTATTAGTAATTCAGTTCCAACAATATATAACGACCTTTTTCGGGCTTGGAATTGAGCAAAGCGGAAGATGAGTGATCATTTCTTGATATGCGCATTCATCCCTTTCAGTTAGCTGAATCACACCATCCAAAACAAGAACCTTTCCATATGTTGATGACTGCAAAAAGGAAATTGCAAGATCGAGTCTAATCAAAGGAATATCAAATAATAAGTGGAAGGAAATATTGTTTTCTATGGTCCTACGGCATTATGTACCTGAAAGACCATGACATTCTGATAGTCAGATTTTCCTTGAAATAAGATCTTCTCAACCTTCAAGGAGTGTGCCTCTCCTGCATCATATCAGACAGCCCAGCTAATGATTTTTGCATAAAGTTGCATGAACAGTTAAAAGTTGCGATTCTGAAGAACTGCCAATAATATCTCTGCCAGCTGGAAGGGTGTGAGGGGCTAATAAAGAACGAAATGCACTGTTACACTAAAAGCGTATTTGGTTGCAACATTTACCAGTGCTTCAGCTTCATACACATTAAAAATGGAAAAAGATGGTATCAAAGGCGCATTAAGATCTATAGAGGTGGTTCTACCTCCCATTTTTTATGATGAGAATGAATCCTTTTTATCATTTCTGGCCAAAGATCTACATTCAGTCGAATTAGAAGACAGACTAGCAAATAGACTAAGGGGAGCGGCACATGACAGGTTCACTAATCAAACAACCAAAATACCCAAATCAAATACCTCTAACCCCTTCACACACATAATGGCACTCGAAACAGCATGAAAAGTCATACACCACCTGAAGTAATCAGTTCTTATTTCCAGCTGAACAGTAAACAACGAAACAACATGAATAAGAGCTCGAAACAAATGATAATACTATGTATACGTTCTCTAATCATAACGTAAGGGAAAATACGAACGCTGACGGTTGATTGAGTAGAAACGAATATAAACTCATCGAACTAGGCCAAAAAACCACAATAACAGGCACCCACGATTTCTATTACGTCCCTAACATAACATAAAGGCGACAGGATATAACAGACCAATACGAAATCAAGAAATTCCCAGTTTGGTTGGGGAGAATCATTACGACAACGTTATATTAAAAGAGTTTCGTTCCCTTTAACGCAGTGTCTCAAATAACCAACAGTGAGGGTCTGGGGGGGGGGGGGGGGGACATGGAGAGAGAACGAGAAAGACCCACCAGGCCACATTGGGCTAATCTCAGAGAACCAACCAGGAATCACAGCGGATATACAATCAGGCTGGTCTCTGTTCCCCTCCAGCTCCATAGACACAGTGGAAGCTGAGACCCCATTATCCTCTTCTTCTTCTCTCGGCCTCTTCACCGGCAAATCAGCGGTCGCCGCAAGAGGCTCTGCAGCCATATCTTCCTTCTCGCTAAAACCCCAAAAACTGCCTGAAAAAAACGACCGCTTTCTTCTTTTTTTTTATAGATAAAACGACCGCTTTCTACTCGAGAGACGCCACACAATCATGGTCTTCCTCCATTTTATAGAAAGCGGGAGAAGGAGAAAAAAAAATAAAAAAGAAAAAGGAATATTTGGCACAGAAACGAATCCGCTTAGGAAGAACGCATCTGATTCTGTGTCGATGCCTTTTCCGATTTTCCCTGTGATAAAAGTTAATATAAATAATTACCAAACAACGTTATTATAGTTTAGATTAAAAAAAACGTTATTATTTATCTATTACGTGGCCTTTTCTTTTAATTTCTATTTCTTTATCGTTTCGGGTACAACATAAAATCATTGGACTCTCAATTAGGGTTCTGGTTGTTTTCTTGGTTTTTGTTAGGCTTATAAGAACTAAATGTGCAATATAGTCCTCGTTTTGATATAGATTTTGCATCATTGCCATCCTCGCTTTCCCCGCCACGCTATTTTTTTTTTCGATACAGTGGGACCAACCATGTGTTCAAACTTTAAAAGAATACTTAAAAGTTTTCTCTTTTTAGAAAATGTTTTTAAGAATACAAATTTTAAATTTAAGATGCTGTTCGGTTAAAACAAATTCTCAAGATTTTTTTGAATTAACACTATACAAAAAATTTTACAACCAAATATCATTATTAGCACCACATAAAAATAATTATAACAAGCATATTAATAAAGTTAACATCACCTAAAATTTTTCAAAAAACAACACAACCGAACATCCTCTAATTTTTAAATTTATTTGTAAATTTATAAATTTGAGACATAATAAGTAAAAACAGATCAGATTGTATTTGAGAAGTACTTCCAGAGAGGTGATATGTTTAGTTGGCACAACAAAAAAATTTATTTATTTTTTACCAATTTAAGAATATTCTGAAATGGTAAATATTTGGCACCTTATTTAAATGAAATAATTTTGTTGGAGTTACCATAACAACTTTAAATAAAAAAATGAATTTAATATAATATGTGCAGCAGCAAGTCTAGCTGGAAAAAAGTTAAGTTCCTCCAGGGTGGGTCGGGAACGAGAACTTGGATGTGTTCGGTTAGAGGAAAATGTAGTATTTTAGAGAAATGAATATTTATGTTGAATAGTGTTTTGTGTAAAGTGGAGAGAAAAATGATTTGATGTAATTATTTAATAAAAAAATATTTGAGTTATATGAAAAAATAAAAAGAGGAAATTTATATTGAATAAAAAAGTAAAAAGTTGTTAGAGATTGTGTAAAATGTATTGATATTTGTATATAAATTTTAAATATATTTAATAATAATTTTATAAATATATTTAAATCTTAAAAAATAGAAAACTAACGTAAACTTCGATAAAACCAGAAACAAAAGAGCCCTACCAGCCGAAAAGCTGATGGGAAATTGGGAATTGTTCACCGTCCAATATTACTAATAAAACAAGGGGCGTCCCTACTCCCATGCGAAATTCAGTCAGTCAGTCACAAGAGAATCTCTCTACAATATATCTGGATGATTTAATTCAGCCCGACTAATGTTACGACGTCGCATTTGTCATTTGCGTGGAAAAAGGGTGTAGATTTAATACTCCTTAAAATTTATTTATATATATATATCAAATTGTGTGGATAAAGGGTATAGTTTTAATAATCATTAAAATTACATATATATATTAAATTGGACCGATGTCCTTGTGAAAGAGAGAATAAGGACAACAAGGGTAGCCCCAGTCCCAAAGATAACTCTCAGGTTTCCTACCCACTAGACTTAAATTAAAGCCAAATTATTGCTGGTTGCATGGAAATATATGAGCCGCTGTCTGATGCTGTTACCACACGTGTCACAAAACGACAAACACTTAAAAAAAAAATTATCGTGTGCACGTACTTTTTTTTAGGATTTGTGTATCCATCTAGGGTGTTCAATCAAACCGGAAAATCTCGTTTCCACCGTCGTCAGTATCGGGTTCTCGGTACCCGATTTAATCAGCGCCGGCTTCGATGGTCCCTATTTACAAAATTTTGGTGATTTTACCAGTATTCGGGTTCACGAGTACCGGTAAAACCAGATTTTTTAAGATAATTTAGAAAAGGGTATGCGCTTGCCCCCTATCGTCGACCCCCTTCGACTTCCCCAAATCCATTTCCATTTTCCTACTTTCAGTTTCCCCTTCTCTCTCTCCTATGTTGTTGTCCCTTTCCTTCTTGGTCGCTCACTGCTTGACTTTCGCACGGACGACGAACTCTCTACATTTGTTTGCTGAATCTCGAAGTCCATACGAAGCGTTTGACTTCAAGCAATGTTTTTCAAAGCTCTAGGTTTTCGTTTATCTTCTGTTTTGTACAGTTTTCTTTCGGTTACATCATGGGAGGAATTTTGTTTATTAAAGCATTCCTACCTCTCTTCAAATTTAGCTCTCTATTTTAACCAAAAAACACACTTCTTTATTTTTACTATCAACTTTTAAAACACATTCTCAGCAACTTCTCTATTTTTACTATTTTATTTAAATATTTTTTCAAATATTTTTTTATTATTTCTCTAATATTTATATTTTTGAATATTCATTTTATCGTAATAGTTGAATATTTGTCTTATCTTAAAAAGATCGATTTTTAAATTTTTTTATTTTACTAACTGTTGTAATTTTTTAAATTTTAAGATGGTTAAGTGAACAATAATTTTTAAAAAGAAAAAAAGATATATATTAATATTTTAAGATAGTAAGGTGAATAGTGTCTCTCTAAAAATAGAGAGCCACTGTTCACTTCTTCAAATTTTTTGTTAAAATTTGTTAAATTAGAGAGGCTGTTGAGGAGTGTTTTTTGGCTTTTTGGTTAAATTAGCTCTCTATTCTAACCAAAATGTTAGAATAGAGAGCCTACTAAAAATGCTCTAAGATATTGCTTGATTTCAATTTAGTTTAAGCTGCAATTTATTAATTATTTATATTTTACTCCGGTTGTTTATTGATCAAATATGAAAAATTGCAGGGAATAGATTCAAAGTTTATATATTTGAGGAGTTATTGCGTGAATGAATAAAGAAAAGTTTGGAATATTATTTGTCAATTTTATTTGCTGCAAAGATAGAATTCACTTGTAATTTTCCGTAATGCCTAACGGTGTTGCTGAAATCCTCAGGGGGGTGTTGTACAAGTTTGAAGTCATGGAAAATGGTTCAAATCTGCATGTCCTTGATATTTTTGGCTGGACAGGTAATGGGGAAGGACAAAGTAAAAAGTGGTGCAAAAAAAGTAAAGTGCTAAATATAAATGTAAATTAACTGGGAACCGCCATCGCTAAATTATCCTTAATGGTGTAGGTGGCGGTGACCAATATTTGAAAACTGACCTATCCGGTGTAGGTACTGGTTTTGATCATAACCGTCACCTACACCGGAGTTGAACAACCCTAATCCATTTATCTGTCTCACGCTATATGTAATCTATCATTTGTGAAAGATATGAATAGAGTCATTTTGTCACCCGTTTAAGAAGATTGAATGTGGCCAAAATCGGTACCTATACTGGGGTTGAACAACCCTAATTCATCTACCTGTCTCACGCTAGATGGAATCTATAATTTGTGAAAGGATATAAATAGAGTCATTTTATCGCCGGTTTAAAAGATGGAATGTTCAAATATCAAATAATATTCCTAAAACGGTGTCATTTTAACACTTCAAGGAAGTTAATTAGGTTGATCATTAGAGCCATTTTGTCACCCGTTTAAAAGAGAATAATATCATTATCCTCTCTGGAACAAATTAGTCTATTTATTTTTATTATTTTAAAATTCCTCTCGAATATATAGGGTCCCCGCTTATATGCTACCTAATTGATTGAAAGAAATCCCAGATAGTGACTCCAAAAAGTTTGTTACACATTGTGTCAGCTTAATATTATAGCACATCCAGCATGCTTATTTTTGATTCGTGTGGCCTAATATTTATAAATATTTTTCCCCTAAAGTGCTAAAGTGGGTTAAGTTGGCCTCATATCATGGGATGTCCGTCACAGGTTATCAATTTTGTTCTTTCCAAAGTTAGATAGTGGAGTGGTTCCATCCTTTTATCTAAAGTAGTTGGAATAACTCTTTGTTTAGGGGCTGTTTTAATATTGTTGTCAGAGATTAGATACCATCTAAGTATCTAATAGAATCATAGATAGTGGAATGGTGGCCTTCCTTTTTCTTTAAAAGTCGTTCCAATCTTGGGCCGAGTGGGCTAGTACAATAGGTTCGCTTTGAGTTTTTGTTCCAATGTCCGACTCGAAAACTTTCGGCCTCTTATGAGAGTACGCTCAGCCCTAGATGGCTATGGATATGGATCATGGGTTCGAGCCCAAGTCGCTCCTTATACAATAATTTGTTTTTTTCCCCTACAATCAAAAAATATTGAGCATGAGAGAGACCTGAGGCTGAGGTCGAGTCTTTGGGTTTGAATTGGCTAATAATCTTTGGGACCTTCGTTTTTCCTGAGCGATTGACCTTTGGGGCTTGAAAAGAAGTAAAAAGGGCTTGGTCTTGTTTAGCTGCTATACATGTTAGGTACTATCTACTCAATTTGACTTAAGGGGAGATTTGGAACCGACCATGTGAATGCTAGCTAGTGTCCATTAGATGATCTCCAGACATTCAGCCCAAAACTAATCGTAGCAGCTAGCTTAGCTAGAACCCTTTTCTCATTGTCTTTCTATCTGTTTTGGGTTGTGTACCCAAAGGGATGGGGATTGCCTAACCGCAAGATAGCTTTTATGGATCCTGCAAATTCCCTAACCTTGGTCATTCATTGGCGGAGCATGGCATGCTGTGATCTACATACTCTTTTCCGTACCACTAGAGGAACTAATTACTCGAAAAGGTAACACCTAGTTATCGATTGGTCAAGTAAGATCGTTGATCATGACTACGTACGTACGGACACTTTACCAACTAATTCTCCCCCGTGCCAATTTGGAAGAGTTTTCTTTTTTGGTCCAGGGATATTGATGTGGAATGCACTAAATCATCAATGATTAAATATTCTTCATTATATACCCATCTCTTCATTTTATGTACGATATTTTTGAATCGCACGTGTGAGGTCATGATCGAGGGAAAAAAGAGATTCTAGATATTGGTCTGCTCAAATAAACAATAATATGAAACATAGCGTACGTGAAGGCTTGCATTACTTTTTCCTTAATGCGTGACTTTAGTAGGGAGGAATAAAGGGTGAGGGAGAGTATACTGTCCGAAGTTCATGGTATTTATTTTTGTTTTCTTCTTTATAGAATGACTAATATATATCAGGTCATTTTCTATTAAAAGCGATCACCTTCCTCGGGAATCTGTCTTATCAAAGCATATTTTTAAGCCCAACTTCCCGAACATCCTGTTTTTCTTTTCCGCTATATGGTATTTGGGGTACAAAGTCGATCTTTTGGCTAAACAGCATCTCTTTCCACGTTCATCCCACTTCCCACATTTTCTTTTCACCTCCACATCGAATATGGGTTGGTAGGTAAGATCTAAACGAATTTAAGCTACATGGGTTAAATTTAGATGATCAAAATGAAATTTTATCATATCTAATTACATGCGAACATGTCACGTTAACTGGAATCGGGTTGCATGTCAGGTTGGATCGAATTCTCTTCATTAATTGATGTGGCAAAGGATCCGACACAGAATTGAGTCGAGTGAAATTTTGGATCCATACAATCTGGATGGAATCGAGACCTAGTAAATTTAGGCTGCATTATATTTTTTGTTGTTGTAAGTTTATATTTCTTCTCTTACCCATGTTGCTTCTACATTTAAGTATTGCATTCTCACTGTTAACTTGGCTTGAATGGGTTACTATATAGCAAATGTGCTTGACGAATTTCCAGCTATCAGACTAATTTTGATCAAGTACTGCTTAGTGAATAACTGTAACAAATTTAAACTATCTAAATGGATATATATATATATATATATATGTGTGTGTGTGTGTGTTTTGGATACATCAAATAGGGAAGTGGTGTTCTTATTCTTGATGATTGAACAGATGACTCTTTTGTCTCCACTCTTCCAAATGGAGGTCCAGGGCACTATCAAAGCAACAAAAAGCACCACGACATCCACGCTCCCTCGAGAGTAGCCACCCCCTATATCCTAGCTCTTTCAATCTCTTTTCATGGTATCCAAAGAGGGTAACGTGAGTTGGAAAAGCCAAAATTCGGGCTCCCCCTGCAAAAGATGACCTTTTTTTCTTTTATATTAGCCCCAACACTACGTACCACGTACTGGAAAAAGAAAAAGAGAGACTACAATCGTGAAGCACTAAATACAAGACAGAACTCAATTATGAAACAGTGGACGCGCGTATGTATAAGCAACATATATAACTGTATGTAATTAGAAAGCACAAATTAGGGAGATTTGTGGATATCATGCTGTGAGAAACGACCATGTTATTGAGTAATAAACCTTCCATAAATGCATGGAAAAAATGAATCTATGCATCTATCAGGGCTCAGGGATCAAATACTAAAGAGACAAAGTATATTTAGGTTTCAGGTAAAAGGGTGCATGTATTATTATATGATCAAAATTTTCTTTTTCAGTTGCTTTTCCTTTTCCTTTTTTTTCTTTTCTTTTCTTTTTCAGAGAAATTGAATTGGGATGTGGACATTGAGTACCCCATGAACATGAGAATGGTGCTGTCTTGCATTCAGCATAAAATCAGAAATCATATCTGAGGATTCAGAATGATTCTAGCTTTTGAACCCAAGGGGCCAAAGGACTTTTGCAGCAGCCCCACGATTCCACGAACATGGTTTTACAACCCGAAATCATCTTTAAAAGCTGAATTTTAGGGGTCCTAGCTAGCTATCTTTGTCATCGTCATCTAAAGTCGAAAATTCCCCGAGAAAAAGATAGGGTAAAGAGCCGTATTCTGCAATATGCCTACACACTTTAACTCCTGTCTTTTCCAGTGGGAGGGATAAAGAGTTTTGTCTTTGGGTTTATACTTAGGATTCCTCACTTCAGATACCTATTTACTTAGAGAAAAGGAAATATGTCGGCCGGAACTGTTTTATTTTTCAGGGTAATATCTTTCGCATGATATCAGATCAAATTATAAAGTAGCAGTACTTGTGATCTCCTTGTGATTTGAGGTTTGCATATGTTATGCTATTGTTCGACTAAAATATATTTTAACCGACAGTACTTGATAGTCAGTAGCAGTAGTCAGAACTGCTTAATTAATTCCTATATGCATGCCATAATTAATCTATATAGTTACTATTTAATCATAATAACAACACAAACACTCACATGGTATTATTTGGCCTTCATAATAGGGGGATAATGGTGGGAACCAGCAGCTGATCACAAAATCGATGATTCTCATAGGTTCCACCTTTTTGTATCCATGAATGAGATGGCATGACATCATCACGATTAATGATCCGTAATTTGCGTATAATTTTAGTGCATGTATCTTAATTAATGACTTACACGTCTCACGGCGGATTAAATATGTACGTGCATCTTGTATTGGATCAAGTTCAATCCCATTGAATGTTTTGGAAACTTTACCGCCAAAGGATTTCTTTTAGTCCCAATTTTTTGTTTCGAATTAAATGATAAGGATTATGATATACACCAGTAAATATATAGCCCTTCTAACTTAAATATCTCTAACCTTAGCATTTAGCAGATTTAAATGCGAACTGGGTTATTTTTGAACTTTGAATAATAATAACCTTAGTATTTTTCCTGATTATCTGAAAGTGTTAATTAAATTGTTTATATGTCAAAATTCCTGCCACTAAATTTGAAAACAACACAAGTTTCGGGATTCTCATATGATCTCCTCAACAACAAACAAAATCATATGAACTTCAATCTGTTAGTATAGTCGATGCTGAGTCTTTCATATTAAGATGATAATATCTGAAAAGTTCTAATTAGTTCTTTGCACCAAGAGGTAACAAGATCAATAACATCCGACCAACTTGGCTTTGACGATTAATTTTTTAAGAGAATGTCATTGCATTCCACGAATTGTCCTTATAAGGTCTGTCCCATTCATCCGTTTTAATTTATAAGTAGAGCTAATTTATACTCCTAGCTAGCTAGCTACTACCAAGCTTTTGTCATTTACCCAACCAAGAGGTGGGCAGACGTGGGCTATTGTGAATTGATTATTTAATTATCGAGTCGTTGATCATCACCAAACCGGATCCATGTTTTGTTTAATGGGAAAGAAGGTGGGTCTGATTGGCCATATGCTGGTCCAAAGCTTGATGCCTGATGCTTCCCACCGACCTGGCCTATTAGGGAAATGCCACATACATTAGATTAACTCGAGTACTTTAGGCTGCAGTCTTATAACGTAGGCATTCATAATATTGAATTAACAAGTGGATTCCTACAAGGTGGACAATGGGATCCACATTGCTAGAAACAAGCTAAAAGCTCTACACAAATGGTTAAGTAAAGTGAGCTAGTGTATATGTTCATAATTATATATATGCGCCAGCAAAATATTTCCGTCAATCAGGTGGTCCTAATAATTGTCCCTGTTCCGACGAGATTGCTTTCATTATACATATATACAACACAACCCTCCAAGAGAAACCGGAGGAAAATGTGCTGACAGAAAATTGTCACCAAGTTGCTTATAATTTTAAACCGCCGTGGTCCATTGAATAAGTGGGCACGTACAATTTCATGTGCTAGAGTAAGATAATGGGGATGTGATGGAGGATGCCTCGTCGCTGGTGCTACTTGTCATCACCCATGGAAGGTGATAGGATTGCATGACAAATGCCCTAAAGAATGCATGGTGACCTTTTTACGCGCCATTTGATGGGCCATTTGTTCTGTATAGGTGAGGTTACTACTTGCAAGAATAAGAAACAGTACATATGTCGGGGATCTGGGGCTAAATGACAACTTCTTTGCTGGACTAGTCTTCCCATTTCTACCGCAGAAACCGTAGTTTAAAGATTCTTTTCAAGCCGTACTTGGCTTTACACCAGTATATCATTGTACCCCACTTCCAGTGTTTATCAGCTTCTTAAAGTCATCCTAAATTCCTAATGGAGGATATTATAAATTGTACCCACTTCCAGTGTTTCTCCATAGAACTTGAAGTGATCTAAAGTACATGAAAATAGATCGATTTCTCTTTGGTTTAGGGAAACCTGTGTTGCACGGAATTTGCAGAAGTGGATCGTTTACACTGGCGCGCACTATGCTGAAGTGAAACTTTATATGACAGATTATGTATTCTAGGGGTGAGCTGAGAGGAAGATTTTTCTGCCATCTATGGGGAATGATACACCGCTAGAAGCCATTACTGGGTCACGAGAGGGCATCGGCTAAGGAGCCTGTCACTGACTGAATCGACTTTATTGCTGGCGGGTCCATGCAGCAGTCTCTTCAGTTCACTGATCAGCTATGCCCAAAATATTCCAGATGGTTCTTGAAAGTTGTTAGACACAGTAATAAAACAAATGGCAAAGCTACAAAGTCTTCAATCGTCAATCACGTGCCATGCACAGAGAAAGAGGAAGGAGGGGGGTGAAGAAGAAATACATTTAAGATTATTATATTAATGGATCAAATACAGCAAGCATGAAAGGCCCCAAAGACCTTTTGTATATCTGTTAGGCCAAACTCGGGCCATGAACTTATGAGAGGTTTCTCCCCTAACAAAAGAACAATAGAGCAGATAAAAGATTTTACAAAACAAAAACAAAAAAAACAAAGAGTGTTCACACGTGTAACCAACACACGCGTGAACCGCTCTCAAGAGTTCAGTAAGGTTAGGCCGAGCTCAAGCTCAAGGCCGCCGATCGATAGGGGAAAAGAAGAAAACAGAACCCGCCAAAAAAGCAATCATACACACGTGTGCCACGCACCCAAAGCGTGTGACACATAGCACTCAGAAAACAAAAACAAAGTTATACGAGAATGGAGCCGATCTCTATTCATCACTCCCTCTCATCATGAAAAGACGCAGCGGTTGAAGCAATGATGGTGGCTAGATGAGAAGCTTGACTTGTAAATGCCATAAACAAAGCAAACTTCAAACTCCAATCCCCTTATTTTGGCCAACCTTGAATTCCTCCCCCTCCCTCTTTTCCCAACCCTATGAACATGGCCCCCACCCTCTTCCTTTCATTCAATAATCAATGCCCCCTTTGAATTCAACTCCCACTTCTTTCACACTCCAATCTCCATCGCTCCAACAACCCCTCTCTCTCTCACTTTCCTCGCTATTGTAAGCAAAATATATTATGTAAGAAAATCCCCCTCCCTTGGGAATCTGCAAAGCCATTAATGAATGGCGCAATGCCCACCAAAAAAAAAAATATCTTCAAACTCACCAAACTCTGATACATACATTATAAATACTATAATCTACACCCTCGCTTCAGTCCATTTGATATCAAACCCCTCCAAAAAACTATAGACCCCCCCCCCCCCGGGCCCGCCCCTTTGCTTTCTTTATTTCTCTCTCCTTTTTTCCGTTTCTCTAACTCTTACTCGGAGTTTCCTTTGTCGTCATCCTCCCACAAGCAGTTAGTTAATTTTCTCCTTTTATTCGATGATGATGCGGATGATGACGATGAGCCACTGGACCTCACTCTGGCCCGAATTGTGACTCGAAGCTGTGGCAAGATTTTTGAGGGCTTTCTCCTGCTATTGCCAATCACAAATTCTTGCATTAACCTGTAGCAGTCAATGATTTTTTCCTGCAAAAAATCGGTATTTTGAATTGGCAAACAAGTTCGAGCTCAAAAGATCAATATTGCCAATTATCGTATACCACAATCACATGCTTACTTTCTGTAGTCCATCACACCATGATTCGGCATGCTCAGGATTAACAAGAGATAGATTGGGAATTTCGCTTGCTGCACAAAGTATGGATGCGGCAGCAATGCAAGATGGCCAGTATTCAAGAAAGCTAGCCTCTGTGGACATCGTGAACAGAAAAAGTATTCTTTCAATTTTCGTTGTACAGAATGCCTTTTGTTCTTAATAAACATTAATGTACCAAAAATTGATTTTTTTTTTTGTAGCCATACGGTAAATGTACATCTGTGCATGCATGTAATATCCGTATTACCTTGTATATTGGATAAAATAATCTCAGTCGCCCGTGAAACTAAAAACCCAGCAAAATTAGTTCCTGTCGAATCAAGCTTGCATGCAAAGTAATAGATGAAGCTGAACGGCGTGATAGATCGTAGCCTCCAATCCAAAACACTAAGCACCAGGAGCTCCATCCTTAGGATCGTTCTAGGTTCAAAAATGTATTTTGCACCTTCAACCTATATAAAATACATTGCGTCGAATTAGTTCAATGTTGACAAGCCAAATTGAACAGCATGGACCGGCGCAGACACTATAAGGAAAGGGATCAGAAGAATTAGTGCAGGTTGAAGGAATCACATACCTGAATATCCAACAGTGAAGGAACAAGAGGTTCCTCCATTTTAGCAGCTAACGACAAGCAAGCCACAGATAATAGTTGCAATGGCCATCCATTTGTCAGCTGAAATAGTTGAAAAGAACAGAAAAATAAAAAAAAAGAACAAAAACTGGACAATTTCATATGAATTCTAAAAGAACATGATCATGATCAACAATGATGGTCACAATTATAAGGTTTATGGTTCCTGTGTTTGTTGTGTTATGTCATGGTCGATGCCTAATCATTTTGTGGCACACAAATGCCAACGACTAGTGCACATGCTGGGATAACAATACGTCTATATATAAAAAAAATTTAGTAAAAGCATCGATCGACGTAAGTAGCAAAGTGTACTTTATACTGTACTTATCCCCCAAAGTCAAGTGTAACAAATGATTATGTATAAGTAATCGTTCGGACTTTCACACACGCGCTGACACACACAATATATAGGATCATAATCTTTTCTTTACCCAGAACACTGAGAGTTACGTACGTGGACATCTACTGCATAAGTAGACACTCTAACTCAAAGGTACGTACGTACTCAGAGTCATACCCAGCTCCTTTTCATAGTTGAAAAGTCAACCGTAATTACTACCACTTTATAGACTTATAGACTATAGTAGTGAAAAAGATAGTTATTACCCGAATCTCAGTGTATTAATCCTAACATCTCGGGTTATCGCACTGTACTTAACTTAACGCTCACGGGACCTTACCGGCAAGTGGCGAGAGTAAAGAAACCGATCCAAGTAGTTGACGGAGAGGTACGCCGTCAGTGGCTGAAAACCATAATAAGCTTGAACCTGCAAAACCCAACGGCTCATGAATCGTCTGTACTTTCAAGCGTTTTTGGTGTTCCAGTGTATGTTAGCAAAATTTTGCTAAAATGCGCCTGTATCGGATGGCGGAGCTGAGCTGATCGACTCAGATCTGCGCCTCCGGTGGGAGTTGAAAAATAACCACCGGCGTGATTCAGCGTCAACTACGTAAACGAACATGCCTTGGTGGCATTACGGTAAAATTGTACAACTTAATGTCCGATAATTCGAAGTCCTCTAAGAACAAATAAAAGGAAAAAAGAAGTTTTTATGATCAGGCTACGTTAGAGGCGAACAGAACCGTACCTTGAGAATCCATGCGACGGATTCTTCTCTGGCGGAGGCGTCGAGGGACTGAGAGCGAAACCTTGCCAGGTAATCGAATCCAGGCACGAAGTTTCTCTCGTCCTCGATGAACTCGGCTATCGATTCCTCGCTGCAAGCTCGAGAGTCGATGTCAGAAGAGCATTCCAGCGATTCTTCAGACAGGATCCCCGACCCTTCACCGCAGAGCAAGTCAGAGAAGCAGTCGGAGCACGAGAGAGACATGATCGCCAATTGCTGCTGCCTGCTCATTCTCTTTCCATGTTCCAAGATTCGCTCCTAGAAATCGCCGGAGAGGTTGTCGGAGAAGTCGCCGGCACTTGTGTGTGAGAGATATGGAGTAGAGTGTGTGAGAGAGAGACTTCGGTTTTGGCTTGGAAGGGCTATCTGTTTCTTCAGATATATAAATATTACAAATTGTAATTTTATCTTCTTCTTTTTTAAATCTAAATTTCTTATGACCAGTAACTGTGGGAACGAAGAATAAATAGAGCGGGATTATGATTTTCCCGGGAAAATATCTATCCATTTTGGGACGGAAATTTCAAGGTTTTGGGTTATATGTAACTTGTAGATGTTAGCTTGATTACTTGTTACTCTCTTTAGAGTTTAGCTGATGGGAGACTGCAGGCCAGGGGGCCTGATGGCGACCGAGGCTTTCACGACTCTACCAGCAAGGAACGTAGGGTAACTTTACCCGTGTGATCTCGTTCTGCCACGTGGCTGTTGGATTCCCGGCGGCTGGATATAACCCTCTTTACTATAATTTATTCTCGAATAAAAGTTAATTTTCGTGTAGATAATTTATAAAATAAGAGATCAGAAATTAAATAGTTTAAAGTTAATCTTCGTTTCTTTAATTATTTTTTTAATTAAGTCAGTCAAAGGCCAGCCATTAGATTAAGATGTCACATGGTGAATTTGTATGAATTGAATCTGGGGCCTGCACGTGGCAGATCTTCCGCGTTTTTTTATGGCTATTTTCCACCGGTGGGTGGGGTGGGGGGGGGGGGGAAGAGGAGAAAAATACAAAACGGTGACCCTGGCTTTCCCGCTAAATTTGGTGGATTTTATATTGCTTTTTGGCAGCTATCTCTGTCCTTATCTGCAGGACCTTTGCTAAAGTTATTGGGCTGGATTAACAGGGTGATTGATATTAATCCTGAAGCCTTCGACCGTACACGTGTATGGATCTCGGACGTCATGCATGCTGGTAGGGCACCTCTCTGGAAGTGGAAGTAGCCCAGTCAGGGGTTAGCCATGCTAGCGAAATTTTTTGAAGGCTGAAGCTGTTGATAGCGTGAGAATGATGGCGGATCTTTTTTGGGTTCATGGAGTACATGTACATCCAGCTATCATGGTCAGTGACAATAACGATGTTAACATCTTTTCTTGCTATAATTATTTTCCTCATTTATTATAATTAGGTCCCAAAAGAAAATTATAAGGTTCACTTACGAATTAGCTTCTACTCAGTTGAAAAAAAAGGGAATACATTCTAATGATTAGGCTAAGCAAAATTATAGATATTTTAATCTAATTCTTCAATTACTTTTGTTATATTAGATTATCATTTGTTTATTAAAAAAAAAAGACAAAGACACAAAAGTTTAGTTCGAGGAAGATCGCGAGCCTTCTAACAATTTTTTGTTCAGAATGCACTGTATGATTTGGAGAAAAATATACAACATATAACAAATCAAGCGGGATACTAAAGATGATGTAAATCCATTAAAATTCGACATGACATCAACCAACCTACGTACGTCCTGGGCTCAGCAAAGTGTACTATGCCAGCATTCAAGTCAAAATTTCTACCCTGACATGTTTGCTCTGGGTCTTTTGAATGAAGAGCAATAGATCGATGTGTATATATCTACCATCAGGTTCTTCGTAAATGTGAAAATTCTGATGGAGCGGTTTGATTTCCATTGGCTCCTCTCCTTGTTGATTTGTGGTCTTTGATTGGTAAAGATCCAAACCCGTGGTCAGCTGATGGGAGAGGAGATGAACATAATATCCAGACATGATGTATGGGGTCTTGGCGGCATTAATGGGGTTGAATTTAGCAGAAGCGCCGAGTCACATCAATTGCCGCGACACGAGACAGGTAAAATCAGCAAGTTTTCCTTATTGTAAATTAGCTAGCTTTTGTCAAAGTACGAAATTGGTGATGGCGTTAAAAAAATGTTTCAAGAGAAGAAAAGTGGTTGTATGGTTTGTGGATTGATGAAAGTAACCCAAAACTTCCTAACTTTTGGTGGAGCGTGGACAATGGAGTGCATGCATTAGCCTTTTAAGATATTCATGAACTCGCAAAAGATATCCATAATCTATACAAAGACAAAGAAAAGCTCTCTGATCTCTCTCTGAAGGACATGATTTAAAGTTTTCGACGATCCTAAAAGTTGCATATAAATTGTGAAACGATAAAAAACAGTAGTTATAAGGTGGTGTTCTATAGGAAATTAAGGATAAACTGCATGTGATTTTCCCACTGAGAGGTGAATTTTTGAAGATTACCTTTTCATGTTGATCGTGAGTTTAGACTAATTAGCACTTTGATCAATCCAGAGTACGTAAAACGCTTAAAACTGGCTAGCACTAATTAATCAATCAGTGAAGCTGCAACTTTTACCCCTATTTTCCATGGCGTGCGTCTGCTTTAAGAAATAATAATAAATACGTAGCATGGTATTTTTTTTATGTCACAAATAATTGATCATTTAATGGTATTTTAATGTGTAGAATATATTTAAGTAAATTAAGGTCATGATCATGAGAATGTGATATTAAGGCGGCTGCCCCCATTTTCAGTTGAACTGTAGAAACTAAATTTATAACCATGCAATGAGATATTTCATTAATAGGTGAAGAATTCTTAGACAGGCATGCATGTTTTTTAGCAGTCAAATTTTAATTCGTGTAAGAGAATATATCGTACTAGTTGTGTGATGTTCATGTAATTAAGGATACATTTTTCTTCCCCATCTACATCACCTTGAAAATGGGGTATCTGAATTAACGAAACACTCTACGGAGCTTTTCATGGTTAGAGATAAAAGAAACCCCTCTAATAAATGCTAGAGATCATCTTTAATGTAGTGCAGAGATAGCAGATCACCATTGATGATCATCAGGAAAAATTAGGACTGTGTATGGACGGTGCCGGTTAACCGGTACACCCTCAGGACCAGTACTGATTAGCCCTAGGAGAAGCTAATTGCTGCTTGAGGTTGTTGGAGGTGTTCCTCAACCACATCATCATATAACTTTGACTCCTCGACCTCCAACGTGCATAGTACGTGGTAGCATTTTCATTCATCCATCTTGTCCGGGTCCGCTATATATATTTCGGTGGTTCTTTAGGCTAGTGGCTACCTCTATAAGATGGCCGGTCATTTCCCATTAACAAGGAACCAAACACAATATTCGAATTCGTAGACTAATTAATCATGCACGCTCAAGGTATGTCCGGTACACATTTCGTGTCCCAATCAAGAAGCGCAATGCTGCCCCTCATGGGGATGAGAAATGGGGATATGCTGGAGGGGGAGCTAGAGCTTTTATTTATACATTCTCTTTCCTCTGTCCTTGGACAAGGGTCACAGGAGCCCTAGCCGAGCCTGTCCCTTAGCATCATAATTGATCACTTAATAAAAATAAAAAAAGTGGGAACATCATTTTCAGCACTGTTCGTGCTTCATGTTACTATCTCTGCCTTGTATTATTTGCCTCACAGACAAGACTACTAGAGATGGCTTTATAAAAAATTTCCTTCCCGATCCTTTTCTCTGGCCTTACCACTTTTGGTGGATATATAAAGTGAATGAGAAATTTGAAGTTATCACCAATTGTCAATTGACGCCTTGAGCCTTGCTCAAGGACCTTTGGATTCTGTTATCTGTTCCTATCTAGGCTTGGATTCTAAAAATAAAAATAAAAAACATAGGACCCATGCATTAGCTCCTTTATGGCTTGGTCGGCGATGTAGATATTATGACAGATTTCTTTGGGACATTTTAATGTCTAATCCCATTTACCATTGGTTTGAATGTTAGGTCACGTACTCTTTTTTTTCCTGCTACTTGATGTATTTTTACTCCAATGATGATGAATGCTTTAGGTTATTCAACCAGTATATGATGCTGCAATGAGTATTAGGCTACTGCAGCATCAAAAGTGCGTTATGTTTTTTCTTTGCCTATGCATCAAAGTTCGGCAGTCTAGTTGGTTAGAGTAATGACTGGTGAACGCGCCAGTAATTATGAGCCTAAATCACTTTCAAAGTGGCTAGAACTTGTAGATTTTGGCTAAAGTTTTTCTTTATGGGATGAACACGGCCGTGATCCACTGCCTAACTAAGCTTTACTGATCCAACTTTTCCTGTCATTATTATTATTATTTTTAGACGAGGAACCCATCCAAGATGGAGCCCTTTGGATCCATCCCTATTTGGTAAACTCCGGGGCAAGTGGGGGCGGTTCCAACCTCACTATGCCAGATTAAATCCGACTTTGGTTCTAGACTAGTTTCGAATCTGGGATCACAGAGTGATTGCCCAAGCCGAGACCAGTTGGGCTACCCATGGGGACTTCTTGTCATGAGTTGCCCACAAGTGCATTCTTAATGTGCATCGATTATGACCTCTCTAGGGACTAATAACTTGATTTCAGCATCCAACTAGATATGCCACTTAGAGGGTCCATAGATGTCTTAGCCCAGTGAAGCTGCAAATTACGATAATGGAAGCATCTTAGTGATACATGATTCGGGTTAACTGTATTATAACCATGTCTAATATAAAATCCGACAAAATACATATAAATTAATGATTTCGCTGGGAATTTCCGTATGTCGTCTAGATGTTCAATATGTTGTTTATATTTTCTTCTTTGGAAGCCTTGATATGGTCAGGCATAATTTTTATATATGAACCGATCGGCTGACCCCCTAACTTGCCAAAGTTTTTCAATAAAGGGAAGAGGATGAGGTTAAAGAAGACTCAGATTGTGCATTTAGTCTGTAAACTGACAAACCGGCTTGTCAATTCTCACAACTCTTCCTTGCTTGTTCCTTAATTTCGCTAACTAAACTATTGTCTGATATTGAATCGAAAACATGAATGAATGATTTCCTAACAACCTTGGTGGATAAGGGACATGAAAATAATAAATGCTATTGAGGGATCGGAGAGAGAGAAAAACCGTGGATTAATTGGCTTGCAGGCCTGTTACTGAGTACAATGAGCTAATTACTTGCTACCTACTGGATCAGAAGTCAAGCGGACCAGCAAGAGTGTTGAGGTCTCAACCTCCCACTTTGACTATTCTCTGTATTGCTCAGCTGAAAATTAAAGATTTTTCATACTTGTGGACAGCTCGACTAGCCAAATGCCTACTTCCGAGAGCATGACCTTGTGTCGTGCCAAATTTGTTGTTAATTTTTCTTTCTTCCTCTATTTTTTTTCCAGTATTTTTCTGAAAGTATATGGTTTATTTGTTTACCGAAAATTTAAAGAATATTTTTAAAATTTTGAGAATTTTTTAATATTGAAATTTATTAAAATTGATAAAAAAATTTGAAATATATATATATAAATTAAAAATTTGAAATCTAAAATTTTGGGTAAAAAAAACATGTTCTCCATCTCTCTATGGTGTTTCTCACGTCATTATTGTTGTCCAGAGGACTCAAGAGAAAATAATGCATTTACCTGCGAACAGTACAATGTTCCAATCAAATCAAGAAAAGATGGGGGAGATTCGAAACATCAGGCCGTACATGGACTGCCAGAGGTTACTCTGTCAGCAGGGAAGAGATTGGGGCATGGATTGCCAGACATGTACCACCCAACAACCTTTTTAATCTTTTTGCCAAATGGAACTTCTACCACTCTTTTTGCCAGATGATATTGGGGCATGGTACTGCTGTTTGAATCATACATACAAATGTAAGCCGAAGAGGGACGTACTGATTTTAACCGACAGAGAAACAGCTGAACTGACTTGCCGGACCAAAGTCCAAGGTGAAAGTTGGGGCTGTTACATGTTTCGGCCTGGTCCAGACCAAGATCATTTGGACATTCTCTCTACATGCTTTGGGTTCGTCCGCCTAGCCTAAGCCCTGGGATCTCTTCAGTGGTTAGGTCCATGAACCTTGGTGCAGCTTCTCCTTTCTTACATGGAAGCTAATTATTGAGCAGATTGCTTGGGTATTCCACCGACTATCTCCCCTTGGATAAGATTTGTATCCCACCAAACGACCGATCTCTTTGGCTGGGCTTTTTTTAACGAGGCCTGAGCAGCCTTAGTTGCAGCCTCAAGGATAATGCTGATCAAGTGTATTTTCTTCCTTCTTTGGTGCAAAAAGAAGCCCAAGAAAAATGTGGAAGACAAAACAAACTGACCTCCAGGAGAAGGAAAAAATTGGCGTCGCCCGGGTTCGAACCGGAGACCTTCAGTGTGTTAGACTGACGTGATAACCAACTACACCACGACACCTCGTTGGTCTATGAAATCAGATATTCAAATAAGAAGTACTTGTATGCGAGAACCATATCTTCCAGCGGCGCTGTAGTCTCTAGCCGTAGAGAAGAGCAGAAGGGGCTTGAGCGACAAAGATGGTAAGCAATGGAGTGTTTCCACCACCCTGCAACTCAACGACTCTTCTCACTCCTCAATGCACTACCGCTACGCTACTGTCGTTCCCAACAAAAACCCACCTCTCTTTGGTTTCAAATACTTGCTTATCTGGTTCGCTTTACTCAGTCTTTTGCAAAACCCACTCCTTCATTTCTTCATTATCGCAAACCCATCTCCATTGTCGTGTTATTTGTAAACGTCAACGTTGTGGGTTGGGCGTAGGTGCTTTGAGTAAGTGTGGGAAAGATGACATTGGGCTTATGGAAATGGATGGCCTTGATGAGGACGGTGAGTTTGGCGATGGGGATGATACATATGATGAAGATGAAAATGATGAGTTGTTATTGCCATTTGAGAACATGAAGCAGTGGGTGAAGAACAAGCCGCGTGGCTTTGGTGAAGGGAAGGTCTATGACACCTCTGTTGAGGACAAGCTGCTTGAAGAAATGGAGCAGAGTAAACAGGCACAGACTGCTAATGTCAATAAGCTTCAGAAAAATCCCTTAAAGCCCACTTCAATGAAAGACGCTCAAAACAAGAGAGGTTAGTTGTTGTTCGACTTTTGAGTCAGTGAATTCTGTACTCGACTTAAATAATATACTCATCTGCTCAAATGTGTTTTGCCGCTATCGATCTATTGTTGAAAAGCGGTGGGAGTATATGATTTCGATGTCCTTACTGTCAACATTTCCAGGGAACTCCAAATATTTTCCAGCTAGTTTAACTTTATCTAAGTTTTTTTTTTCATAAGCAACTAACATTATTAAGTTATTAGCTATGTGGTTGCAATGGCTTGCTTTCTCCTGATCCTTGGTTACTACGTCATTCTTGGCGAACATCTGTGAGGTTGCAAAGAACTCCACTATCTAATTTCTCATATATAATGAAAAATGTACATAGAAGGATGAAACTTACATACCTCAACAAGTTATGCATGATAGGCCGGAATGGACTCGCATGGTTAGTGGAAACAAACGTAAGTGTTGCTCAAACTATCCATGCATGGGTGGATAAGGTGTGACCAAACAGTGGAAGAGAAAGTGATAAATAAATATTCAAGTGGAAGCATATCTGAGAAATGTAGTGAACTTCCTCATCTTGACAATATCGATAACTAGAGAAATTTCATCTAGCCCAATTGTGCAGGGGCTTTCGTTTCCCCTTCTTTCAAATAAGCACTAAGAATGGTCAGCAGAACCAATCTACTCTGTGGCCCTTGTTTAAGCAGGTTATCCTACATCGGACTATAGGATCTTAACTATGGATTAATGGTAGATGCTTATTTAAAAGCTTGGCTGACAATTCTTCAGCCAACTTTTCATATTCTTGACAAAATAACGGCCCATCATTCTCGATGTCCTCATTGCTTTCATCACATGAGTATGTTGCCTAGTAGGAACTTTAGTTCTCTTTCCTTAGTTTTTTACTGTTAGAACAATTGTTAAATGACTAAATGTATTGTATATCCTTTTATCCTGGATAAGTGGTAATTAACATGGTGAGATTAGGGGGTCTGGAGTTCACACCATGATCGCACTCTTCTTTCTTGTTGAAAAGTAAGAACTTCCTATTTTGGTTCTTGTTTTTATTTAGCATGAGTTATTGAGTTTTAGCCTACATGCAAGGAGGAATATTAGAATAGGCAAGTGATTAAATTCACTGTGTGCTGTTTTACACTTCTTCCCCCTTGCATGTGCCTCTAGTTGGCTGCTTGGTTTTCTTTTTCACTTCAACGATTTCTTTTTGGTGCTAAGGAACTTCTATCTCTGCCGAGAATGAAGCCAGGAATTTTATCTATGGGGGGCCAAAGTTGAGTAGGTAGAGCGATATAATTTTTTGTACAACTCAATTTCATTTCGTTGGTTTAGAGGATAATCCCAAATTTGAGGACGCAAGCCTGGATCACGTTCTAAAATAGCTGTATCAATTTCTTCAAGTTGAACTCTAGAGAAATTGAAACATCGATACTAGTAGGAGAAATAGGTTCAACTTGTGAAACATCAACATCTTTTTTCTTGAAATACGAGTCAATAGTTTTTGCTTGCTCATTGGAATCAACCTAAATTTTTATTATAAGATGCAAAAAACACATTACATGAACTACGTAAAAAATAAAATCTAAATCTTATTTAAACAACTTCAAAATTTCATACAATAACTATTCGACTAAAGAAAAATGGCATACTTCAGTTGTATGAAACTTTTGAAGCCATTTCAATGAAGTATTGTTAAGCTAGCATTCAAGAACTGAAAACAAAGAACAAATATTAATTTATCGTTTTATGTATTTTCCATCTGTTTCTAATGGAACACTTAAACTAGAAAAAAATATTATTCCTTGCTGAGAAAAAGGCAAAATTTTCATGAAATCTTCAATATTGTGTTCTTTAAAAATTTGTAGAAGAAAAAGAGCACAAATAGGCGTTTAATACTCTTCTTTGAATATGTGGGCGGCTGCAGTGTGAGAGAGCTTGAGATAGGGATTTTGGAAGAACCAAAGAGCCAGGGTTGTATTCCTTGTATTAGCAGCTAAGAGGATAGGCTTGAGTTTGTGATATCAGTGATTTATTTGCATGATTTGGCTTAACTAACACAGTCTTGTCCGTGAAACAATCATATCGGAGAATCCTTTTGATGTGCTTTGGTTGAGTTGGTAGTATTTTTTCAATCTGCAACTAATGTTCAACTTTACCTATGGCAATTTATGTCTTTTTACTTCTTTATTATCCATGTAAGTCAGAGTTTACTGTTCTGGACTGTACTTTTGCAGCTATTGAAGTTGTTCCAAGAGGAGTTCGGGTGCGAGTTGTCAACCTTCCTAAAAAGAAGAACATTCATAGGGATTTAAAATCAGCTTTCCTTGGGGTCCCTGGCATTCTTGACATAATGCCAGGAGTTTCTGGGAACAGCAAGACTAGGGACCCTGTCTGCAAGGGTTTTGCTTTTGTTGATTTCAAGTCGAAGGAAGATGCAACTAGGTATTTCATTTTTTTCTGGAAGATGAAAAGACTTCTCTGCCAAGTCAGAGATATGTAGATTTTTTTTTTCCTTTGTTAGTAGGTAATTAATTAGAAATAATTTTCCCTTCATTGCAGATTCATAGAAATATTTTCCAGTCGCAGTGTTATGTTTGGTAAAATTCAGAAAGAGATAAAATGTGATATTAAGGATATACAGTCTCCAAGTTCTGCTCATGTGCGGTCAACAATCATTCCCTGTACTGCTTCCGAGTTTAGAGTTCCTGGCTTGGATGGAGACAGAAGCACAGATTCCAGCCTAGATGCTTCTTCTCTGGATTCATGGGAGGAGATCAATTCAATTGAATCAGAAGACCCAGATAGTGAGCTCGTAAGAGCAAATGTAGAAGACATCAGAGAGAACTTGGAATCAATGAGTTTACTGAAGGTTAATGGAGATTATGGTATGGAAGTAAGTACAGATTCTTCAACTCATTTATTCTCCTCAAAGACAGAGAGAGTCCAGGCACCTGAGAAGAACCGACTTGCCAAAGGAAAAGTAGAGAAGTTTCCAGAGAAAAAGTTACATGTGAAAGCAAAAGGAGAAACGGATCCCGAGAAAAAACGGCTTGCACATGGAAAAAAAGAGAAAGTTCCAAAGTTGGATGTTCCAGGGTCTGCGAAGAGGTACTACCTTGCATTTTTTCATGTTGTTGTTGACATGATTTTGGTACCTTATTTATTCATCTGTTTTTTCTTGGTCCTATTCCCTGTTGATCATGATTCAGGTTAAAGATCAAGGAGAAGGCTGTCCTTACTGATGTTTTCGCCAAATATGGAGTACAAGCTTCTTTGGCTTCAAAGGAAGGGAGCTAACCAGTTGTTTATATTAATTGAAATTTGATCAGATGTAGCCCTTCTCTGAATATGGAGTATAAATTGTATAAGCATTAATAAAAAAAAATTCAGTTTTATTTAAACGACAAATTTCTTAAAGCAATACTAGTCTGGTCAATCATGGGTAAACCTTGTCTTCTTTGGACAATTGGACGTCAGTATTTTCTTTTTTCTGAGCAAGATTTGTTTATATCAGCAACGTCATAAAAGACAGGTCAAACATCTTGATCAAGGGATGCACCAAGTACACCGTGGGCCAAGTAACCCAACAACCACACCGTAGGGGAAATTTCTACCATGTTGATTTTAACTATAACCCAAAATTGCATTAAAATATAACGATGAAAATATTTTCGGTATTTCTTGTGATTCAATTTTGCCTGGCATAATATAGAGCTGGAACATTATTAAATATTTTTTAAAAAAAAGAATAAAATCAATCAAGCTGTTCATATATAGGCCTCACGGCCCACTCAATGTTTCATAAATAAAGATACACAGGCCTATGTCGAAAATTAAAAGCGGCTCGTAAAACGTAACTGGACCGTATATCTGATGGATATCGTACTCCCTCGCCAACCCAACCCAACCCAACCCGTAAATTTTAAACCCGCCGACAACCTACCTACTAAACTGTTTGAACCCCTAAACCCATCCAAAACCCCCGGTGTGGACATTAGGGCGAGAGCTCCATCATCTCCAGTTAGCAGTAATGTGATTGACTGGTACGTAAGAATAGGTTCGAGATTGTCATTTAGGGTCTGTTTGTTTGTCTGTAGAAAAAAATTTGTATATTCTTATACTTGTTTTCCGATATTTGGGAATTGGGATGTTGAGAGACTCGTAGACAGGACCATCAACGCCACGATAGTTTTGGCTGCGGGTAGTTTCGCCATCACCTCTTCACCATTGACCAGGATTACTGGCATGTGAGTCACTTTACCATTCTTTGTGTGGGTTCTTGATTTCCTCAGGGTTCTGCTCTGCTGCCAACAGAGGGTTTTGGTTAAAAATAGCTTTAGCAGCCCAAAATTGAAATTGGTATCTTTAGTTATTAGAGAATGTTTTAATAGCAAACAATTCACTTTCAGAAAGCTAGACCATCTGGGAAAGCTACTCTGTGATGAACTGCTTGTCGCAAGTGTCTTTATATGCTGCGGCTATAGTCAGAAGGACAAGTCATTGCTTCGCAGGGAGTTCTTTATATGGACGTGTTACTGTCTCATGGAAAAGAAACTTTGAGCATATTGGCATTAAGGCAATCAATTCAGAAATTGTGCTGACGAGGTTTCGTGTTCAGTGCTATTCATCTCAAAGGGGCAGCAAAAGTGCATCTCGTTCCCGGAAGTTAGATCCTGAGCCAGCTATGGAACAAGAGAAGGATGCGTTTTTTGTTGTGCGTAAAGGAGATATTGTCGGTGTCTATAAGAGCTTCACTGATTGTCAGGCTCAAGTTGGATCTTCAGTAATTCCTTTCACTTCCTATAATCTAGTGTGTTTTATTGCATTTCACCTCT
This sequence comes from Myrica gale, assembly GCA_963930655.1. Taxonomy (NCBI): domain Eukaryota; kingdom Viridiplantae; phylum Streptophyta; class Magnoliopsida; order Fagales; family Myricaceae; genus Myrica; species Myrica gale. Next base: position 3,601,654 of record OZ005606.1, on the reverse strand, counting down.
TTTATTGGATCCTTTAACCTGTGTGCTTTATATTGTAATTTTCATTTTTAATTTTTCCGTTAGTTCAATACTGCTATATATCTGTGTAAATTCCAAAAACAGGAATACACTTTTGTTGACAATCTTTTTCTGATGTAAGTAGCTCCCATTCATTTTGCTTCTGGTTGTTGCTTATTGGCACATTCGTTTGATTTAAATGCTTTCAAAGGTATATCACTTGGTTTTTGTTGTTAATTAGTCGTTATATGTCCATTCTTTTATGCCCTCATACCACGTAGTTGAGAAAATAATGATTTTTTGCTTGTTACTTTTCTAATTAACAATATTGCAAAGTATATAAAAGACTGAAAGAGTTACAAAATGCTTCGTATTTTAATATTGTGTAGATATTGTCTCTGTGCTTACTAAACAGATGGGTGTCCTTCTCGTGTTAGATATGTGATCCTCCCGTTAGTGTGTACAAAGGATACTGCCTGCCTAAGGATACGGAGGAATATCTCATTGCCCGTGGTCTTAAGAATGCGATCTACACTATTAAAGCTACCGACTTGAAGGAAGATCTTTTTGGCACACTTATGCCTTGCCCTTTTCAAGTAAGATGACTTATTTGTATGAATTGAAGGTGATAGTTTTATAACTAACAATGTGAAGGCAAATAATTATCTGTGCCAATTTGATATGAACGTCTTTGAATTACTCTTCCAGCGCATTGAACGTTTCCACTTTTTACTTTGAATCTCTGAGAAATTTGTCCTATTGGCTGAAAGTGCCATCTCTCAGGTTATCTGATCATGCGTTTGGCTTATTATCTCTGATCACTTTAAATGTGACCTTACTCCTTATTCTTCTGTCTTGTTTGTGAGTTTTCAGAGTGTGATCATATAAGCCTGAGTACTTGTTTGAACTGTTTCCCCCTTTTCCAATCATTTTATGCTATTCATTTTAATTCCAAGGTAATCTAACTTGTTGATTACATATGTCAACACTGTTTCTTCATTATGTCAAGAACTACTTAGTAGTTTTGTATTGCATTGTTTCTGTTGAGTGCATTTTTATCGACCCGCAGTTAAATTTTGAATGTGTACATAATGGTTCAGCCAAAACTTGTTTGCTTTTTGTGTACCTAGTGCATTGGAGAAGTTTGAGATTAGTAGCTTATATAATTGTGGAGATTAAGACTTCTTTCATATTTCAGGATCCATCTTATTCTGGGGGTGAAACATCTAAAAGGGATGCTTCTAAAAAAAGGTCACAGGAAGTGCTCGAAATGGAAACTGAGGTCAGTTCTTAACTAGAAAATCCTCGTTTAAGAACATAAAGAACCATGGATGACACATTTTTCTGCAACTATGAGGTCTTGAATGTGTTGTTATCTCACCTGTTTAGTGGAAGTTCCGCTGGAAATCTTTATCACTGTCATTTAGCTCATAAGTTGGGAGAAATAATATTTTCTAAATTTATCAAGGAGAGGAAGTTGTGGTGTTTGACTCCTTGCATCTCATCATTAATGAATTGAATATAAGGTGTGTTGGAGGTAGAAACTAAGCATGTGATCTTCCTGTGATAAAAAATTAAATGCCTAGAGGAGGCTATGTAGTCTTTTGTTAATATTTTGGGTAATCTGGGTTCTCAAAAATTTTCTGCACTTCTGAGGTCGGAGATTCAATAATTTTAGAAATGGTCAGACAAATGTATCAATTAGATGATTACTGGGGAAGCCTCTTTGTGGATGCGAGTTCAGCTTATGGGCGGAAGGTGTTGACTCTATTGTTTGGCTCATTGGGGACTCTCATTATTATGTGTTGAGAATTTTGTGGGAGCAATCGGCAACTCCGACCTTTATTGCTCTCATACAAATGTCCTTTTTATCATAGTTTTTAATTGTATTTGTTCACAGTATCAGAAATCTACTGGCATAATTCTTAAATGTATGCCTTAGTCTTTCACAAACGCCTGAAGGAAGCTGTTGCTATGACTTGTACCTTTTTCGTGAGGTTGATTCTTGTGCCATTGACAACATGAAATGTGGCTCTCTAGGTCCTTGGCAGTGTGGGCATTTGATGCGAAAGAATAGGGATTATTTTGCTGTTATATAGTGCTGGAGGTTAGATAGGTAGCTTGATATGCTGCTCAGGGGCTGATTTTTCTACAATGTCAGTGATGGTTTTTCACACCCTCAGCAGGACACCAACGCAGCACATTGCTGGTCTTTGGGCCAGCCCAAGCTCCCCCCTGCTCCATTTTCGTCCCTTTTCTCATTATTAGGAATTCAGGTCAGGGAGATCCAAGCATAATTTAAGTTGTAAGCTTTAGGCATAGTCTAAAGGTGTAGAATTTCTTTCGTCATTTGGTGAAAGTCTATTTCTTTGTTTGTTTTTTCCCTGGCTAATATTAGCTCATGGTGTATGATGTAGACTCTGCTGTGATATTTTTGGTTTCTTTATAGTGACTCAGACACTATTCAGTTGAAAAGGTTGATCATATTCTGTGCCTCAGATGATCTAAGGTTGCCGACCTTTTTCTGTTTCCAATGCTTTTCAGGAATTAATTGGATCTGCATCCATTACGACTGATCCCTTGAGTAAGCATGTCAAACTCGACCATTCTGCTGTGGCTGATGCTTCATCCGCTGCTAGTGTAAGTGGATATCATGGTGATGCCTAATGATACAGAAAAAATTTGCTCAATATCCCTTATTTCAACCCCAGTTTTTGCTCCACTCCACGTCATGCAGGCTTATTGTCTCACTGTTTGGTTTGGATGAAGCCAAAAAGTTGGTTGAGAATCTGGGCTATCATATTTTACTTTCTTGTTAATTAGTACATTGGAGCATGTGGGCCCTTTAGTGGAGGTCGTCCTGCCATGGAATCTACCTGAGATTGCGGACAGTAGGGAATTCATGATTTTTGTTCAGATTGCGTAATGTCCATGTGCTAGCATTCACATCTATGGTTTAGCAGTAACACTTGATCTCTGCAACAATATGTGTAGGTGCAGTGGTCATGCACTCTAGAGTTTGATGGTGCATCAAAAGGAAATCCTGGACAAGCCGGTGCAGGAGTTGTGCTTCGAGCTGATGATGGAAGTTTGGTATGCATTTTATCTTTTGGGGATTTGTATGTATCTTTCATCTGATAACTTTAGCTAACTATCCTTTCTGCATAGATATGTAGATTGCAGGAAGGTTTGGGCATAGCAACCTGTAACGTTGCTGAATATCGAGCTTTGATTTTAGGGTTGAGATATGCTCTTAAAAAGGGTTTTACTAGCATCCGAGTCCAAGGGGACTCCAAGCTCATCTGTATGCAGGTTTGTCTATTATATCATTTTTCCCCTTTAGTGTGCATTCGGTGTCTAGAATACATGTTTCATTGTCCCTATTTATCATCTTGTGATGTGGTTTGTGGTGAAATGGTTTTCTTCACTCTCCAAACTTTATCTGTGTGTGTAGTTTTATATAGTATCAATAGGAATTCAAGTCATTCCTGCTTGGGACTAATGTTGCAAAAGTCCAGTATCGCAGATTCAATTTTGAATAAAGAGATTTTGAACGTATTAAAATAATTTATTGTAGATGTATATACGTATATCGGAAAGTTGTAGCGAACAAACCTCAGTGATACTATCCAAATCGGTTATAATGCTTAGATTGAACAATATCATTTGATATTCCTATGATTAGACTATTGGTGCCATTTTCCTGTAATTCTGTTCTTTTTGCTTTTCTTTTTCTTTTCGTCTGAGTGGTCGATCTTTTTGCTTAATTTGCTATGAGTAATGATATACCTTGGAACAGGTTCAGGGCTTGTGGAGAGTCGGGTTTACTTTTTTTTTCTCAATGAGTCGGGTTTACTTAATTTGCTATGAGTAATGATATACCTTGGAACAGGTTCAGGGCTTGTGGAGAGTCAGAAACCCAAGGATGTCTGAGTTGTATGAGGAGGCAAAGGAACTGATGACTAAATTTCTGTCCTTCCAGATAACTCATGTCTTAAGGGTGCGTACAAGTTGCTACAGCTATGTGGTAGTTCTTATAGACTCTGTACAATACCGGTGAAGGCTGCTATTGTATTAAATGGCCTTCACTAGTATTCAAGTGTTTAAGCTGCATTGCTGCACCGTGGTTTGCGCGACCAAGTTAAAATCCATAGCTCATGATCACAGGCCTAGCAAGCGTGCTTGTTTGCTGTTCAGTTCAGCAATTTATACTTTCCATGATAGGCTCAGTCTAACCTTCCCGTTGGGTTGGTTTAGTTTGGTGGGCACCGTAGTTTGTTTATGGTTTCAAAATAAGCAGGAGCATTTTGGTCAGCTAATTTTAGGTTTACTGCTTAGAAGTAAACATAAATGTGTTCTGTGTTGGTAGCTTACAATTCTTTGCAATTATACCATTGAAATTGAACCAGTTGCAAAATTTCATCTTTACCGTGGAGGTTTAATATAGGACAAAATTTCAGGTAAATCCCATGTATTCATCTCTATCCTGACCGTCTTCACCAATGTCCCTTTTGTCATTGTTTGGTGCTCGTCATGCTTTTAGCTTGGATTTTATGCATTGGAAATATGTACTTCTCTGTTATTTGTGCATAAGAATCCTGATGCTGCTGCTTTTATGTCATTGCTTTGACATTTTTACCTCTTGAAGGACCTAAACTCTGAGGCTGATGCTCAAGCAAACTTAGCAATCACTCTTGCTGGTGAGGCTCTCAGAATTCTTATAGCTTTTCTGACTTTTAGTTGTATTCGACTTAGTTATTGATCTTGTGTGACCTGTCTACTGCAACAGATGGTCAGATCCAGGAGTTGGAAGAGTAGTTAAATGGTAGGCCGGCGGATATGTTTTCAGTTTGGTAATGAAGAAAATGTCCAGTCCCACCACAGATTTGCATTGCCTATGGGCTAAATTTTTGGCTCTATGTAGCTGAGCCGGCTTTTTGACAAACCCCTGGCGTGCACGGTTTCTGGGTTTAAAACCCTGTGCCATGATGAGCCATATGATTTGGTGGTTTATATTTTCATGGATGAGTGGGCGCCATATCAAGAAGCATCAGTGTGATGTTTTACATCTAAAGTCACTGTATTTGTTAAGGTCATAAACCAGAGATGGAAACATTTTTGAATGTTGAGCTCTTGGGAAGAGCCTGTGTGGTAAATTAACTTGGGTTTTAATTTTTTAAATGTTAGCGCTACAAATGAACCTCATTGGCTCATTTGTCATCTTCAGCTGTTTTTTTTTAAAAAAAAAACCTGCATTAATAACATTGTTTCATTTATGCTGTTGTGGTTATCTGGGTTATTTTCCCGTTATCTTTTCTTCTACAAATGAACCTCATTGGCTCATTTGTCATCTTCAGCTGTTTTTTTTTTTTTATAAAAAACCTGCATTAATAACATTGTTTCATTTATGCTGTTGTGGTTATCTGGGTTATTTTCCCGTTATCTTTTCTTCGCTCTGTTCAGTAAGCCATACCATGAGTAAGCGGGAAAATTCATGGTTGTACTCTGACCCAGATACAAATTAGTTCCGTAACTTCGTTACATTATTATAGAAGAAAAATGATAATGTTATGGACTAAAAAAGAAAATAAAAGAAGATATTGCTATGAAGAAAATTGACTGGAGATACAAATTGTGAGGGTGTTTATATAATTAACTTTTTATTATTTGGGTAAAATATTGGCAAAGCGATTCCATGAAAGAAAAAATAAGAGAAAGTGTCTGGCACAAAAAAATAAAAATATTTTATTTGTAGATGAGAACGTCAACAGCTGGAGTAGCTCATTTGGTTAGAGCGTGTGGCTGTTAACCACAAGGTCGAAGGTTCGACCCCTTCCTCTAGCGGATTTTTTATATTACGTCTTTGGCCCTTCATTTTGGTGGAGATCTTACATTGGGCTGTAGGCAGCCCAATTCCCTTTTTGGGTTTGAATCCTGGCCCGCATTTGGCCTGCAGTTGGGCGGTGGCCCTATTCTGTACACAGAAGCCTGAGTGTCCGGAACAAACAGATAGTTAAGATCCAAATTCACCATCGCCGTCCGATTGAACAAGCATCGAGGCCCAATAACACATCAGCAATCAGGAAAAGGAAAATAAAAACACGACCGCATTGCCGTCCCGGCGAGACTTGCAGATCAAGAAACGCACCGTTACGATCATACCTCAAATACGAACAGAACCCAAAGGCTCCGAGTCTCCAGCTCCTGTACCTTCTCCTCCAACAGAATCGGAAAATGACCTGAATCAGAAAGAATAGTCCGACGGCCCAACTTTAACTATCACGTCGCTCCAGACGTAGCAAAATCAAAAAATAACTCGGAGAAAATGATGAATTTGACGGCGATGTTGGGGAGAGGAGTTCGGAACTTAACCGCAGTCACAAGTAGAGCTCCATTTCCTCATTACTCTTCTCCTTCCTTCTATTGCTTCTTTTATTCGACCTCTATGTCAACCCCATCCCAGCCTTCTTCCGGCGTCGTTTCGCGGGCATCTGCTTATGATGTGGCGGATGTCGTCGAAGAAGAAGTCGATGATGTGTTGTACCCGCACGCGGCAGCTTCTTCTGCTGTCAAGCTCGCAATACCTACTCTCCTTCAGCCACGTGTCGTCGTCTACGACGGCGTATGCCACCTTTGCCACCGAGGTGCTCAACTCTGCTTCCAATTGTTTCCTGTCATAGAGTTTCTTTTTCACCTATTTCATGCTCTTTTAGGGTCTTCAATCTTTGTATTTGGTTTATTTTAAGTAATGGATAAAGCTTTCTAGTTCTTTCAAATGCATTTGTGATTTTTGATTAGGCTTCCAATTGCGATCCTGATAATATCAATGCTAAAATGTATCCAATTCGACATGAAGTGGAATTGTATTTATGTTTTTCCTCTGAATTCATTGGGAATTCGATGCTACTTCCGAAATTGTTTTTGCTTTGTTGCATTGAATTCTTGGCCTGTAGCTTCTGGTATTTCAATGTGCTGTTTTCTGGGATCATATCTTATATGCGATCTTAAAATATTTTTATGAGCAGGAGTGAAGTGGGTGATTCAAGCCGACAAGTATAAGAAGATCAAGTTCTGTTGCCTTCAGTCAAAGGCTGCTGAGCCATACCTGAGGCTTTGTGGTGTTGACCGAGAGGATGTTCTCCGTCGCTTTTTGTTCATTGAAGGCCCTGGCTTATATCACCAGGCATCAACTGGTTAGAGCCCTCATCTTGTTTTATACTACTTATCTGTATGTCTTATTCTTTGATGAGAGATGCGTCTAAAAGTGTTTCTTTGGACGAACATGGTTACTTGTGGGTACTGTTTCCAATGAAATTGGATACTCTAGAATCACACAGGAAAGAACAATCATGTGTTCTATTTGACCACTTGATATGTTATTTTTTTGTTTGTTCATACTTACCTCATAGTTGCGGGTTCTTCAAACAGAACAGACTGCAGAATATAGGAGAAGTGTTCTCCTTGCCAAGTCTTAAAGGGTAAAAGAGGGAATCATTTTGCCAAATATTGCTGTAGAACGCCCATTGTAGCTCTTTTTCGTACTCTTTACTCTAAGCATATGTTTGTTTCAGAAAAGTTCTCTTGGTTAAAATTTGGAAGTTGTTCGAACAGCATCTACCCCCTTCCATCCTCCTCCTCCTCTTCCTTTCTTCTTATTCATAATAGAGGGTGATAGAGAGTAGAGACCATATAAACGTCGCTTATGGTCAACATGGGGAATCATTAAGGTTCTTTAACTATAAAGCCAAACCCTGGATTTAAAACCAATTTGATTTTCATTTACTTAATCTAAGGTTCACTTGTATGTAATCGATATCTTTGGAACATGTTCTCCTCAAATAGACTGACAGGGAATGAACTCATGAGGAAACTGGTATTGATCTTCTGCATTCTGTATCTATTGAACAATCTAATCTCGTCTACATAACTTGGTATATGACTTTCCTGACATAGTCATATTCTTATTCCATCTCCTTATCTTTGCAGCAACTCAGGGTTAATGAACACTGAACACTCCTTGACTGTTGCTGTTTGGTCTAAAGTTGAGGGGGGGAAGTCAGTCTTTGTTGAACCCTACTTGCACTTTATCTTAAGATTAGTTGAGTTGATGAAAACAGTGATTTTCCGGGTTGAATTATTAGTAGGTTCTTGAGAATTTTCTTCTTTATCATTCAAACTGATGCCAAGTAAATGAAACTCTATGGTGTAGAGGTTCCAAACTGTTTTTCTCAAATCAGAGGCTTCCATTTACAAGCGTCAATGACTAGGGAGAATTTTGTGGTTTCAATGCTTGCATATAACAAACTTGGAACATCTTTTAAGAGGACAAACTGAATGCTCGGATAGATTGTTGTGCTCACAGACGTGAATTTGAATGGTCCCACTTTTTATTTTTATTTTTTATGTACAGCATGTTTTTATTATTTACTTGTGACAAATATTATGTGAGTCTAATCTTTGGAGTAATGTAATTCTGCAGCTGCTTTAAAAGTTGTCTCATACCTGCCACTGCCTTACTCTGCTTTAAGCGCATTATCCGTTGTTCCAACTCCACTTAGGGATGCTGTCTACGACTATGTTGCCAAGCAACGGTATGACTGGTTTGGGAAGAGTGAAGATTGCTTAGTTTTACAGGAGAAAGAGCTGCTTGAGCGCTTCATTGATAGGGAAGAACTGATGGACCAGAGTCAGTCAGAATTGTGACCCACTTCTTAAACGCCATTAGAACTATTAATTAGTTTCTTAAATGCCACTGGGTCTTGTGATCTACTTCTTAAATGAGATAAGCTGATCTCTTTTGTAGATGTCTTCGTTAATATTGTTGAGGGGACACAGAAATCTGAAGTTGTAGGAATGGGTGTATTGTTTAGCAGAGTCTTGTTTGCCCCACTATACTGGAATGATGTGAATGATGAGATGTCATTGGGACGTGATTCCACAGTCAAAGAATGCCAAATGTGTTCTGCTATCACGCACCGTTGCTTTGTCTCACTGTACTCTAGCAGCTTGGTCTGGATCTCTGAGCTCCCCTGAGATTTTCTAAACTCCCATGGTAGATTTTTTAACTCAATTATGTCAGGGTTTATCACATTGAGAGTTTGTATGAATATGAAAACAGCGAAAAGCAAGCAGATCAGATAATGATACAACCGTCTATACCTATTTGGGTCCGTTCCCTCTTTTCTTCTTTGAGCTGAACAAGAAGTATAACCCCTTCCTAGTTCCCAACATAGTGTGGCGCACGTCTTCTTGTGATCTCTTTCAAAAGCAAAACAACCAGGACTTATTTCAATTAGTTAAACAACTAGGAGTCTGACTTTGTCCCTGAATGGTTGTACTGGGCTCCAAGTTCAGCACATAAAGATATAGTTTCGTTATCCCTAATCAATGCAAGAAATGCGGGATGGGATTGAACTTGTTTGGGCACTTGATTCAATCTGTGGGGGCAATACTTTAGAATTGGGAATTTCTACATAGGAAAGTGTTCCTCGTATTTATTTAGTTTTTTTGGGTGTGTTGCGGGGGAAGGAAAAACGAGTCTTGCTGAGGTGGGAAGAAGGATGAGATCGTCAATGACCAGAAATTGAACTCTACATTGAAACTGAACTTCTGTTGACATAGAATCCATTATTTTTACCCTACGACTAGTAGTACAGGATAATCTGCTCAAATTTCAATTGTTATCTTCTCCACTCCCACATAACAAAAAAAAAAAAAACTACCAAAATTGCTAGATCAGCTTCTCAGAACCCATATTTGATAAAACTTAGAAGCTTATACTTGCTCCAACTTAAGGCATTCAGCTTAATCGCTATCACCAGTCCAAGCTTTCCAATCCTTGTCAACGAACTTTTGGGCCCATTTGACTGCTGCACGTGCAGCCTCTGGTCCTCCAGGTAAATCCCGTTCATTTATAGTATCAGCCATGTCAATGAAGGGTAAGACCAAGAGAGTTCCAGGACCACCGTAATGTGTGTGTAAAAACTCGCTGAATATCTGGTTAAAATATTAGTAGAGAACATTTTTTAATACAACCACACTTCAACAAATCAAGTCAACAAGTGCATCAGCAAAGATACAGGTTGATGGACGATCGAAAATCTTTCACACAAAATAATGAGTTCTATAAAAGCAGGGGCTCTCGATTATTAGAGCAGGGGCTTAGTAATTATCTTTTACTGTTCACAGAAAGTAAGGTACTAAAGAATTACTCAATGGAGGCTACAAAGAACTTCAAGAAGAATACACGAAAAATTCTAAATTGAAACATAACAGAATTTCAAATTTTGTGTTCGCTAGGAGTCATTTTGCAACCATGATGAGTAGTTTGGAAACAGTCCCCTCTTCCCATATCCCAGTCACAAACCAACAACCCCATTTGATCAATCCTGTTCCAAATAAGTATCGACAATTACATGTGCATCAAGCACAATTTGTCCTTGAACCACAAATTAATAATCGACTAAATGCATCTAATTGGTACATCCAGTGGCCACTTTTGCCTTCCCACCCCCACCTCTTTTACCACCTCAATACAATTTTAAGAGAGGAATCTCTCTACAAACCATAGTATTTTGCAGGGCTAATCAAGATATACACAGGATTTCTGTCTTACTTTTCCAACTCCTCACCCCCCCTTCTCTTTCCTCTCTTTTTATTTTATCTTTACCTCATTTGAAAGGTGATCAGATTTGGAAAGATGGCCAAATGCAAAGTACCACAACGTTATTACTAACTTTTATGGTCAGGTCAAGATTACCCGGGCAGCAAGATCACAAATTTTACCCATAAAACAACCAGTGGCATGAAAGTTCCTTCGAATATATCGGGGGTTCCTAAAGCATGCTATAGTGTCCTGCTTGTGAAGCGAGTTTAGCATTATGAAATAAGTTGACAAGAATAAGTATAATAACCACTGTAGAGTTCAGGGCATGCATACTTTCGGATCCCTGAATCAGTATCAACAAAACTGATTTCTCCATCTAATATCACTTGAGTCTCTTCTATAGATTTACTTGCTAGCCACCGGGAACTCAAATCTTACTGATCGTAATGACATTGTTTCCCAAGCCAATAATGCAACAACGCCTTAATCCCAACAACATATGGTATTGTAGGAAATAGATAGCAGGGAAGCTAATAGATGCGAAGGACAATGAGAAATCTAATATCTCTTAACAAACAATCGTGTCTTACAAATATTAAACATCCTATCAGTCTAATAACTAGTTGAGCAGCACAAAAATATCCATACATATACTATACATATAACAAGAATAAGGTAATTGTTAGTCAGATAAATACCTTGTAGGGAATTTTCAACAAAAAAAAACTTGTACCTCAGTGCAGATTCCTAAGACTTCTTCAAGTGAATCTCCATATATATCTTTTTTAACAAGCTTCTGGCGGAGAGTGTCCCTAAATTTTTCCGTCTCCTGAACCAAATTTCAAGACTTCTTAATAATATAATTCTCCAAATTGATACTTAAGTTAAAGAAACTAAAAGAAATATAAAGAAGAACACACACAACAAGCAACGGACCACACTTGTAAAGCATCTAGAAAAATAATAACGACGGCGGTGATAAAATTCTCCTCTAAGACAATGCTATGCACGTAAAAACGGAGAAGAGACTTACGGCAGTGGCGAATTCAGGGATTGGGTCGGGAAATTTGTATTCGGCTGCATTGCAAATGTGATTGGTGAAAGAAGAGAGTGAAAGTTGTATGCTTTGAACCCTTTTGCGCAAGGAAATAAATGAATAGGAGCAATCGACTCTGATGCTACTTGAGCGACTGTATGCAGAAAAGAAAGGGAAGGATGGGTGGCATGTTGTTGAAGGAGGAGATATGCCTATTCTCCAAGCCATCGTTCTCTCTCTCCCTCTTATCCGTTTCTGCCACCATGTCCCTAAACCCTGTATAGAGGGTTTTATGGAGCGAGTTCAAATAAATTTTCACTCTTTGCTATCAGTTTGGTCCCTTAACTATTGAAAATTGCAGTTGGCTCTCTAACACTGTAACACAGCACTTACTGTTGTCTGAGCTTAACCAGGGTCCCCCATATAGATTACCACATTAACAATTTTTCTTCCGACATCGATGAACAACTAATTATTTTTTGGATTTGCTAAACCAGTACGGTCTATTGGAATTTGTAGAATTAGAGGACGACTTTAACTTAATCACGATTAAGGAGAAAGTAAATGGAGAAAAGACAACGTTCCAGTTTTCGATGTAAACAGCCCTTTGTCTTTTATTCTTATCATTTGCTGCTGTTGTTGTCTCCGTATTTCACCGATTAGTCGCTAATCAATTGATCAAATGGATGGTTTATTCTTTCTTTTTTTTTCTAGGTAAATGGATGGTTTATTCTTTACCTGTTGTTCATCCTCTCCCTTCCTTCCCTCTATTTGATACTTATTTTACTTGGAAGTTTTGTGAAAGGGAAGTTGGGGACCAAAGCTCACGCTTGTCAACAGTAACTTGATATCACTCTATTTACTTTGCACCCTTTCATTTGAGTTCTACAACTTACAAGGCTACCGTACCATTAGTTACATAATACATTACAAGGAAAGCATGCCAAAGAGACTCCCTCTCGGCCAACAAAAATGTGAGCCAGCTTTGACATGGTGCAAACCAGGTTTGGTACGTCCTCCTATGTACAGCATGTTCATCACATTATTTACAGGTCACAGATTCCTTTCATGTGGTTCAAGCCAAGGAAATCCCAGGAAATTGAACACCTCTTTCTCTGTGTCAAATTTCAAGCTTGCGCTAGCTCTTGTGCCCTGCAACGGAATGTATGAGCTGGTGCTAAGTGAACCACGAGCAACAAACAAAAAGTGTAATAGCAAACACCCAGAAACCAAAGTCATTACCCGTTTACTGCCTGAACCATGAGTAGCTGGAAACAACCCTGTATCATCAAGTCGAAATCCTTTAGATTCTGCCAGCAATCTCAACCTGCAACCAAGTGTTAAGCAAAACCGAGAGTCATAAATATTGTTCAACTATATGAAGACATTTAAGCAATGGAAATAATACATATGAGATGGAAACCCCCCCCCCCCCCCCCCCGACATAAACGCAACAATTTGGTACGCAAATATAGTAGGTATGAAGAATGGTTCCTGAAAAGTCAGCACCAATCTGTCTGCAGCAAACCACAAATTAGCAGTAATCTTCAATAAAGCTAGTTTCTTGTTTCTCTCTATGATGTGCAGCTCGCCAAGATTGTTGGTATACGCTAGCAACATAACCATGAGGACAGGTCTACTTCATATGGAAAGACAGGACTTTAATATTGGGACAAGTTAGTCCTGTTATATGTAGGGTGAACACTAGAGGGTTTCCAACCCTCCAGAGAACTCATCAGCCTTGTGGAGTCTTGGGACTAAATGAGAGGATCCTTGAGAAAGGTGTTCTTGTGGCTGATGGTCGGAAGAGTTGTCTCTATTCATCGCCGTATGTTTTGGTTGCTGATTTGCGATTGCTATATTGGCATACTAGTGTAGATCTGGCGTTATTCCTGTTGTTTGTTGAGATACTCTCTTGTTCAATGGTTCTGAATATGAGTGTCCTCTTGCTGCTGGAAATGCTGTATATGGCTTTGGCCTTTTGTGTCCAAAAATGGACGCATAACTGGAGTTGTCAAGGTGGTTTACAGTTGGTCTAAATCCTTCTGGGTTTGTAAAAACTTTTAACTTCTTTATTGCTAATATTCACTGCGTCCCCAAGAAGAAGATAGTACACTGTTGGGCTACTGCCAGTGTTACCTCTGGTGGAGAGGTTTAGTTACCTTCTGTGGGATATCCCTGATTACTGTCCCTAATTGTAATCAACAAATTTCTAACGTACCAAAAGAAAAAATGTTGGGACGTATTACTCAACAGCAACTCCACACTTCTCCCAATACTAAATGTTTGTACTAAATGCATCACCTCACTCTTGGTTTTTGGCTTAGCCTGTAAACTCCTATGCAGAGAGAGATGATGTGAACTTATTTTGTCTCAACAAGATGGAAACGAGTTGGGAGCTCGAAAAGTTAGCAGACAACAGAGTTCAATTTGTAGGACATACCTCCTATTTAATTCATCATTCCCTGTCCAAGCTATTAGTCCAAATGCATGTATGTCCCTTGGAAACACCTACGAGAAGGAAAACAGAGATTAAAGAGTCAGGAGATCAATCATATGCATTCTTGCAATTATACATGAAACAACTGAAACCTGTATAGTGCCAACATATAAAAAAACTAGTTTAAATGAAGAATTCAACTAAGAATATTTTCCTTTTCCTTGCCTAGTACCAGTTACACAACCGCTTGGGGGGGGGGGGGGGGGTTAAAGATAACGAAAAAAGGGGTAGGAAAGGCTTCTTCCCCTAGGTTGTTAGGGCAAAGGAGCACAAAGCAAACAAGTAAATTACCAGGACAGATTGAAGCGCAGATGTCCCTTGCAGTAAATTTCTCAGAAATTAAGGAAACCATCAAGTACCTTAAAATCTATGCGGTGACGCAACTCACGTCCAGGATAGGTGAAAAGACCAAAGTATGTGTCAACACCAGAATCAGTTCCCTGTGCATATTATGGTGTAAAGAAGATTAATGGGGCATATCTCAGAAAGTCCAACTGTCCAAAACACAAAAGCATAGATGCTTACAAGGGTCCAACAATGTATATCACGCTGACACAAACTTCAAACAAAACAAACAAGATTCCTAGGACTCAAAAACAAGAGATTTCCATATGGAGGACCAGCTCTGATACCATGTCGAAGAACCAATCATCCTAAAACTCAAGTGTATTGGAATTCAGCCCAACGATGATTCCAAGCCAATGGACCTTTTTTAAATATTGTGAATTCAAGTTGGGTGAAAAATACTAAAACGTTGACTCAAAATCAGGTGCAACCATCAAAAAGTACTGACCATCACTAGGATATCATCTCCTGTAATTGCAGTGAATCCTATTTGCAGAAAGGAACTAATAGGTAGTAATGTTCCCCTATTTCATTCAAAAACAATGATTCTTGTAATCTAACACAAGGTGAAATTATAAAAGAAGAAAAAAAACACAAAGTGTGTCCTCATTATAAACTTACAATGACTATTGTCCTTATTTATGCAACCGAGTATACAAGAAATGAGAAACTTGTACAAAGCAACAATCAAACAGATAGAAACAAAATATTACCTCCTCACTGTGAGTACTGAAAACCAGATCCTCTCTTAAGAACTTCATATCCTTTAAGCGCTTTACAAATTTTGATAGAAAGCCTCTATGAATGGAATACATAACAATTTAACTAGTATTTCAGAAACATTACCACAAACATGATGTTAGAAAGCGGGAAGACAAATTTAGTAAAGGAATGTACAACCGTATAGAGGTGACAGGAAAGAAAACTAAAGAAACATGTCCCCAACAAACAGTGTCCACCCAAATAAAAAGCATGTTAATGTATTGGAACACAATACTGCATTAAAGGTCCTTGCAATTTTCTTTTTTCCCAGGTATTAAGAAATATTCTCTCTAGAATTGTGTATGTATACAAGTAATACAAACCATTCTCGTCGGTACCGAGATTGGCCAGATATACAGTTGTTAACCAAAAGCAAATAAGGACCATGGAAAAATGTCTTAAGAGTTGTCTTACTAATCGACCATAAAATTTCTCCTACCATCTTGTCTATTTTTCTTTAATGCAAGTAAATTACTCCTACCATTTTCATTTATATCTCATACTTTCAGGGGAGGAAAATGCAAACAATTGACCTACAGCCATCTGATCTCCTCTAACATCAAGTAAAAAAAAATCCCGAAAGAAACAAATACATAAGGTGCATGACACGCTAAGAGAAAAACGAATTATGTACCTCTACCCATCAGGATGTGTAATTACAATGTCTAAATCCCCATAGGAGGCTTTTCCACTTCTATATGATCCTCCGCATTCAATAATCATCTTCAAGACAGTCATCAAAATTCCAGAATAACCCATATGCAAAAGCACATCGTTAATCCGAGAATTGCAAACAAGGCATTTGCCTTTACTGTTAATGAATTATATCTAGATCCACATCATATATTGATGACAAAACTGAATTACGTGTGTCACCAGTTCATTCAACAATGTCTACTGATATTTACCAAAGAAACGTATAAAGCTTGACGCAGAAAGAGAAAATCAATACGTTTTTTCAGCCAGAAAAGATATGCTCCAAAGAAAAAGTTATGCTGCTCACCCCTGGCAGAATATCCTCCCCAACTCTCTGAAGAAGAAGCTCCATCTCTTGAACCTGTGGAATCAGAAATAGCATAAAAAAATATCCAAGGTGACGTAAATCCAGAGCCTTCAGTAGCCATGTATAATTAATAAAGAAGCACGAAGATCAGACCTCATGGTGTGGAATCCTCTTCTTGATATCATCAAAATATTTCAACCCAAATCTTTGTGAATTCGTCAATGATCCCTCATTCTTCAAATCATCTAGTGTACGATATCCTTTTTCATATAGTTTTAGTGCAGTGGCTGGACCAATACCCCATACTTCTCCAAATAAGGTGATTGTTTGTACCTGCAAACAGAGCAGTTAAAAGAAAGATTACAATTAGCATGAAGAGCTATAGCTACATGTAGCTTGTATCAAATTAAATGAAGAAAAAAGCACATAAGTGGACAAACACCCACCCCAAATTGCAGTTTGTGTCCCTAACAACTTACATAATTTTGTATTTCTATGGTCCAGACAAGGGTCACCAAAATTGAAACGATATATTGTGAATCAAAATACAAAATATATCTATACAAGAGATACAAAAGCTTAAACCTACAAAAGCAAGAGAAGCTTTATATATATATATAAGAAAAAGCAAGAGAAGCTTTAAAGATCGACATTCTTCAAGCCTTGTACTATGATCAAGTATGTAGCTCCATACCAGAAGATCCACAATGTAAAACAATTTGAAAATGTATCGACGGCATAGGATAATCAATTGTTGGCATTCAAGGACAATGTTCAAGAAAGAACTCCAAATACGAGGACAGTGAAATCAAGGAATTCTGAGATCAACTTAACGAAAACGTGGTAAGAAGAAAGACTGTATTCAGCAATCAGAAAGAGTGTAAATAAGTCATTCTTTTGAGGAATGAAAGAATGCAAATATTTATAGTGTTATTGAGAACCTTTGCAATACCTTTTCATCACTTTCAAAGTGCTCAAGCTTGGATAACTTTCCAGTTGTCACTATCTCCTGGATCAGCAAGCAATTACAATTACCTCCATAAGTTTTAGACAAAAGACGTTAAAATTATACACTGCACCAGAAAATGCATATTTTTTACATCATGGATTTCTCTAAATTCTGATTGCAACCTGCACAAGGATCCACGACTAATGTTGAGATTTTTGGGTTTCAACATGAGAATTAGTACCTCACCAAACTAAGTCTTTAAAGTGTGAAGCAGAAACAGTGCAAAATTTTAGATACCAGAACACAGGTCAGCCAAGAAAGTAACAATATCATGCTACGTCTCGCAATCCAGCAAACACATTTCCAGGTCAGTCATAATCATATATGTAAATTGAAAGAGGAAAATATGAATGCTAAACTATCCTACTATCCAAACCTGAGATGAAAGGCACAAAATTTAAAAGATAAGCCCAGTAAAGACTACAACTTAGAAACACAAGCCAAGTAATCAACCAAGCCAAAATAATGCTGATCTCCATGAGGGTATAAACTTACATGATCTTGCAATGACTTTCCAATTGAGGGTAGGTTTTTGACCTGGTCTGCGCTTTCAATTTTGAAGGGCAATTTCTCAATAACTGGGATGGCCTTGTAGTAGCTAAATGATCTCCGGTCATCACCCAAAGCTTTTATAAGCAATAACCGCAACACATAAGACCACCAACAGCGAAGAATGCAACACAACAATACAAAGTTGTATCTCACATCTATATATGTCGATAAGCTTTTTAAATACCTCGGTTATATTCCTATTTAAATCAGGAGGACTATACACCAAGGATGTCTGCAATGCGTCAACCTGATTACATATAATAAAAGTACTCAGCTGAAAGAAACTAAAGCACAAATCTTATGAAACAGTTAGCAGCGATAGCATTATCATCCCCACTCCCAATGTCCATGCTTGTATGTGGTGGCTACCAAATTGTCAACAGAAAGTTCTAAGGATTATTCTGAATCATTGTCTATTTAATCTTACATCCTTATTGAAAGCATCAATAGTGCCTGGACTGCTCTTTCCTGCGCTTAGTATTGGGGATGAATCACCAGAACCTCCAGGATTACTTTGTGCCTCGTATAGAGCATTATGTTTTGAATCTTCATCACTTTCTGCATTTATACTTTTTGAATCGTGAGGAGAGGGTCTGATCTTTTTGCTACGCAACTGTTCTTCATAGCTAGAAGTGTTTCCATTGGCCTCCTCGGGAATCAAAGACTTGTCTGGTACGTTATCTCCTTCTGGGTCAAGATTATAGGAATCCTCAGAGACCTTTTCTCCTAATCTCAAGCTGTCCTCTAGCCACTGATAAAGGAGAACATTCTGCAATAATTGTAGTACCATCACAATGTTAAGCAGCTTTATAAGATAACGGGCAATGGTTAAAGAATGATATATGAACAGTATAATCAAACAGTAGCAGGAGTACAAAATCCATCACAGGTTAGTGTACAACATAAATAGATGAAATCTCGCTGGCCAACATGAAGATTTGTATCAAATTTTCTAAAGAACAATGTCAAAATCATTTTCCTAAAACTAGTCGACAGACTAGTCCTATACAGTTGATCTGGAAGCCACATACTTGGCCGATATCTAACTAGCCTTTTCCTGTCCTTTATATCCCTAATCCATTTTTGAAAAAAATCAGCCCTAAGATTTTAATACAACCACACTAAGAGCAGATTTTGGTGTAACATCCTGGACAATGAAGACTCACTGAGAATTTAGGCGGGTCATAAAGCTCAATTAACTAAGGGTCCAACATAGAGAGCATAGAGTTAAAGCAAACACCTTAGATTGGAATCCTTGCCACCTGCTATGATTATGAAGCACTCAGCTACCCCACAATTAGGCACTAAAAATTAAGCCTTGTCTGACCCCCTACTATTCGAGACAAGAGGCACTATGTTGTACATTCAACTACAGTTCGTGATCGCCTAAAAAAATACAACAACTACAGCTCATGAACTGGGATCCGAAAACCTCAAATTCGAACTACGTTACACGATGGCTGTTCTTAGTAGCTCATACAATCTTCACGGGAGGTTTTAGGCGAAACTTATAACTAACACCGGAACAAAGTAAATGATGCAACAAGTCTGGGCATATGTGAACCATTAAATAAAATGGACAGTGTTCAATTTAGAGACAAGAACGGAGACTCACTCCTTTGAAGCGTCGCAAGCGTTCAGCGGCCACTTGTTTGAGAAGGGCTTCTGAGTTCATAGCAAATACATGAGTGATCCTTTTTGATAGGTGGTCCTCTATTGCAGCCCCCGTCTGCACGAGTTTCTGCTTCCAAATCTTTTACGTGCCAAAAAAAGAAGCAAAAAAGATTCATCTATAAGACAGTTTTAAGTAGGCGGGGTTGTGAGAAAATCAGAAGACGGTGCAACCTGTAAACGGCGAGTCTGAACTCGCGTTTCGACTAACAAAACCACCATTCCTGCGAACATTCCATTTGGATTGGAAGGGGGAGTTCGGTTTTTGGTTGGCCTTGGCGCCATGGAGTCCGCTTCGCTTCCTGGAGTTTTCGGTCTTCTTCTCCAAGCTGCCAAAGTGGCTTTCTTAACCGAATGAGGGTGGGTTCTAACACGCTCTGGGTTTCAGAGATCCTATGATCAGTGAAAGGCACGCGTCAACTTCGCCATTGTTATAGCTGAACATCTATAAAAAATTCAATAAAATCCCATGTTCACTACAATTCATGGATCGCTGGAAACTACCAGTGAAGAGCAATTTTGAACGCTATTTGAATTAGACAAAAAAAAATATCTAATGACATCACAGTTAACATAATTTTACTATCGATTATCCGTGGGATAAAAAGGCACGAAAAGGAAGTTTTTTTTTCCCCTAGAGAAGAACTTGGGTTGGTACTGTGAGGATTTCGTGGGAGTCCTTTTACGAGGATCCAAACGATGAGTCGCCAGGGCCCGAGGCTACTACAGTCACGCGCCAAGCCAACGTTCCAAACACACTCATCAGGTAGTCGTTTCTCTATCAAACGTGCCACGAACGCCGGAACGCGTCACCATACGTACTTTCGAAAACACCACCGTTTTCTCACCAAGGGCTTTATGCATTTTTTCTTAAAAGCCTTAAACCCTGAACCCCAACCCTTCCAGCCTTTCTTGACAGGTCAGACTAATCTCACCTTTGAAACGACCAATGCTTCTTTATCGCTCCGCTTCATGGCTCCATCTCTACGAACTGTCACCCCCGCCTAAATTCCTCTCCCAATTCAAACGCTCCTTCTCATTTCTCTCTACTCCTTCGTGCTCTTCTTCTTCTTCTTTGCAATTTTGGCAGAACCCTGCACGCCGTAGACAAGCTCGGGCTTTCACAACGGCCACCGCTGCCGTCGCGGAAAGGAAGGGAAGGGATACGTTTTTCGCGGACGAGGACGTTTCGTGGACGTCCCTCGGCGTTTCAGAGAAGCTTTCTCGGGCTCTCTATGGTGCTGGCATTGATAGGCCGTCTCTGGTTCAGGTACACCCCTCGCCATTAACCACTTATTTTTCAATTTATCGCAGAAATGTTAATGGTTCTATCCCTTCTCTCGCGAGTAAATCCGTGGAGAATAACAAGAAAAAAAAAAAGATGAATATTTGCTTTGGCTTCTTGTAATTCGGAGCGAATTAGCCATTGTATGGTTTTAACTGTTGATGAATTGTTGAAATATTTGATTTGAAATTTAGGCTGCTTGCGTACCAGCTATACTTTCGGGAAAAGATGTGGTTGTGGCTGCGGAGACTGGTAGTGGTAAAACATATGCATATTTGGCTCCACTGATTGATAGACTATCCATTCATGATAATTCTGCAAATACAATCGCTGATCAAGAACTGGCTCGATCACAAAGAGTTTGCCTTGTGCTTTGCCCAAATGTGCTGCTTTGTGAACAAGTGGTTCGGGTGGCTAATGGTCTCTGTGGTGATGATGGTGAACCACTCCTCAAAATTGCAACTGTCTGCGGTCGGCAGGTACTTGAATTAGAAATGTTTCTTGTTATGGATAACAACACTGTGCCATAATCTAGTGGAACTTTTGCTAATAAAGAGGATTGTCTATGGACAATGTAAGGTTCCCGGTTCTCACCAAGAAGTTAATTGACTGCAGGGTTGGCCAGTTAATGAGCCTGATATTATTGTGTCCACTCCAGCTGCTCTTCTGAATAATATTGACCCAGACAAACCCCGCCGTTTGGAGTTTTTGCATTATGTGAAATATGTGGTATATTTTCTGTGTAACTATTTGGAATTAATTTGTTGGCCCCATAGTTGCAAATCTGACGTCGCAAAGTCCTGAGAGAGGAAAGATTACATAATAATGCATCTCTTACTATAACTGGCAGGTATTCGATGAAGCAGATATGCTTCTCTGTGGGGGGTTCCAAAATAAAGTTATTCGTTTAATAAACATGCTTCGCTTTGACAAAAAGCTATTGTCTCGGTCCAAAGAATCTGTATCTGAGTCGCCAATGGAATTGGAATCGGAACCTTCATCGAACTTTACTTCGGATGGCAAAGAAGAAGTAGAAACTGAAATCATATTGGAAGGGAAGGAAGTTTGTGGGGATGTTGATATTGATGATTTAGCAGAAGATGTTGAGGTTGCGTCAAATAAAAGAACAGACTGGAGGAGAGTCAGAAAAAATTATGAGCGCAGTAAACAATACATTTTTGTTGCAGCTACCCTTCCAGTAAACGGAAAGAAAACTGCCGGGGCGGTGTTGAAACATATGTTTCCAAATGCCAGCTGGGTTAGTGGGAACTACCTCCACTGTCACAGCCCCAGGTGCTGCATCACTTTCCTGATTGCAAGTTATTATCTGTAGTTGTGTACTCTCTCCCCTACCCCTTGCTAGTTGTCTATTTTGAAGCATCAGAGTATGTATTTTATTTTAGAATAGTATGTGTTAGGAAATACCTCTTGAAGAAAACAAAAAACAAAAATACAACCTCTGTGTGCACTATATTGGGTTCTTTCCATTAAGAGTATGTGCTGTGGGCTGAACCAATGTTGGCATAATTAAAATTGCCAAACACCAGTTTGGTCGCTTATTGTTAGCTCATGAGAGATATGGTTCACAACCATGCAGAAGGATTCTCTTATGGTTCCACTTTTCATTTCATTTCCCTTTCTTATTAATTTGCTGCTGGATGCTCGATGATTTGTAGAGTACTGATCATGGTCAACGTCAGACATCCATGGTGAGCCCCCATACATGGTTAGAGTCTTAAAGATGTTTTTTCCATGCATTATGTTCATACGTTGATCCACGGATTCTCCTGGTGAATACCTAAATGTAATCCAATAAGTTAATACCATGCTTGGTTAATTAAAGTATTTTATTCATGAGCATTAAGGTTTCCTCTGTGTGAAATAAGAAAATGTTGGATGGGACAGTTGGGAGGCATAGGCACGATGCATATCCTGTAATACATACTTTTCTCTCCTGCACTACGTGGGTTAAATTATGATTTCCTCCCCTTTAAGACATTCTTAAGGAACTCAGTTTCTTTTGGGGCAATTGCTTTAGTTATAGCTTCATTGCAATGGACTCTTTGGTGTTCAATTTTAGGAGAGGTCTCGCACACTTGTGGGTTGACACTCTAGGTGTGTGGCAATGGTCATGTGCCTAGCTCATACAGTTGGTTTGGGATGTGACATTTAGAGTCAGAAGCAAGTTTGAATTCTTAAGTCACTTTTCTTCGTGGGAACTAGTGCATATCAAGAACAGTAGGGAGTTTGGAGGAGCAAACAAGTTTGGGTGAAAAAATGTGTGACCCCAGTTACTGACGGTGGCATATATGTGTGTGTGTGTGTGTGTGTGTGTGCTGATGCTGAAACAAAAACATTTAACGTTGAGAAAAAAAGCCTAATCTTTCCCTCCTATTGATGACAGGATATGGTTTTTTGCTTTGTGTTATGAGCTGCTCAAAATATATGCAAAAGATGCTGCTGTATGAAACTTCATCTTTTCATTTAATATGCATTCTGCAAGTTTAATTACAATGTGACCCCTTGTTTTTATGAGGTATTTTATAATGCCTTTGAGTTGTGGATCGTTTGATTCGATTCTACTTCAGATTGAAGCAGAGGTGGATTGAAGTTACCCTTGAGAATCAGGTGGATGAACTCATAAAGGCTGTGAATCAAGGTTTTAGATCTAAGGCTGGTGAATGCCGAACCATGGTGTTTGTTAACACTGTTGAGGCTGCTGAAGCAGTGGCAAATGTATTGCAGAAAGCTGGGATTGACTGTTACTGTTATCATAAGGATATTTCCTTGGAGAACCGTTCCCAGACATTGGCTGATTTCCAAGAGAAAGGTGGTATCCTTGTGTGCACTGATGCAGCTGCACGTGGTGTTGACATACCAAATGTGTCACATGTTATTCAGGTTCTTCCATTTTTACCCAATCATCTAGGTTCCTGCTTCGTGTATCTGCTTATCTTTTCACTGAGTAGAAAGCATTTTTAAGGCTGGATTTCATTACAGGAAGCCATCAATGAAATGGGTATGAAAAACGTCTATAGAAATTTTTAATGAGAAAGCAAAAACAGCTATGAATAGATTTATAAATCTGATACATGACAACAGATATTTACATACACTAAAGTTCATTGTTTTAAGTGTGGTGACTGAACAACCATGAGAGTTATTTTTTCTTTTATTAAATTAACAATGAGAGTCAATTCACTAACTTTAGTACATCAAAGTAAATGTACATTGAAAAAGGGAGAAACTAATACAATATGATGGAAACATTGTTTTCTACAAGTACTAAAAGAAGGTAATATATCATGGGAACAAACCTACTTTCTTTACCTAATAATTTTTTTTTTTGATAAGTAAGCACAGTTTTATTAAAAGAGAAAGAGGAATAGGTAAATTCAGTACAAAGACTATACCGAAATCACTCAAAGCATACAAATGAAAAAACTAAGGAAATAAAAAAAATCCAAGAAACGACCCCCCAACGAAGCATTAGCCCAGCAGAAAAGAGAAAGGAACACATCGCCCTGCAAACTCCCTAGAGATCTAGTCGAATCCTCAAAACATCGTCTATTCCGCTCTCTCCAAAGGCACCACCAAATACACGTAGGTATCATCCTCCAAATTGCTTTTGCTGCAGGATCCACAAACTTTCGTTCCCAACAAGAGAGGACATATACCACTCTTTCAGGCATTATCCAATGAACATTCAACAAACCAAGGACATGCATCCAGAGACCTCTTGCAACCGGACAATGTAATAACAAATGATTAACAGATTCTCCATCACCTTTACACATGTAACACCACTCTGTGACATAAACTCCACTTCTTCTGAGATTATCAATAGTCAAAATCCTACCATGGGAAGCCTCCCGAACAAAGAAAGACGCGCATAGGGACGTTGACCTTCCACACCCCACGCCAAGGAAAAGGCTCAGGAGTATCACCACTAGTAAGGTAATCATAGAATCACTTAACTGAAAAAACACCACCCTTAGAACCCAACCAAACCATCATATCAGCTCTGCTTCTATGCGCCCTCTGAATAGAGTAAAAAGGCAGCAAACTCCTTAATATCCCAATCATTAGCAGATCTAGAGAACTGAATATTCCACACTATTCTTTATGAGCAAAGGGTGCATAATAAATGAAGGTGAAATGAAAGTTTTTCAATGTTAGAACATATTGGAAAAAGGAGACTAGAATGGCGCATTCATGTATTTATGTAAAAATAGGTAGACACACCTAACATCAGACTTTCTAATAGTTAAAGCAAGGCCCAGTTATCAGAAACCCCCTTTTTCTGCCCATAGCTTCCTCCCATCCTTTGTAAGCTCATATTATGTACCAAGAAAAAAAAATTCTCAGAGTGGTGGAGTAATCAGCCATGGTTGCTTGAAATAAGTGAGCTATCTGTTCCTCAACTCCTCTCCCCCCCCCCACCACGCAAAGGGCAGTCACGCACAAAGAGAAAAAAAATATATGAAATAGGCTTTATTAAGGGCCCTGGACCCTATAGGGGGTCACTCTAGGCTATCTTTTTCATTTTCCTCTTGAACTCTCTTCTGTTAGATGACCTCTTTTCAACTTCCTCTTGTATGCTCTTCCATTAGGTGACCGCTTGTACTATTATAACTAGCATGCTTCCATTATTTTTTATGCCATGTTGTTTTTTACTTGTTCAACATTTTTTCCAATGGGCTTTATGGATCTGGAGATGGCTCAAGTCTTGAAGTAATTTACTTCTTCCAGGCAGATTTTGCTACTTCTGCTGTAGATTTCTTGCATAGGGTTGGTCGTACTGCTAGAGCTGGTCAATTTGGCATTGTGACAAGTCTCTACACCGAATCCAACTGGGATCTTGTTGCTGCTGTTCGTCAAGCAGGGGAACTTGGCCAGCCTGTGGTAATTCTTCAAACTTGCAATTTGATGCTCGAAAAAATGCTGTTACGTGAATAGACAGTTTTGATGCTACTTTGACCAGATTTTTAGAAAACTGACATTGATAATAGTTATTTTTTTTACCCTATTGATGTTTAATATGATGCTGGATACTTGGGAGTGCAAAACTAGGTGCATGCTACAATTCTTGATTCATTGTTTATAGAAGAATGGAGGTCATCACATCCTAATAATGGATCACAAATTTCATTTCTGGCTCCCTAATTCTTGCAGCTTCTTAAATGGTGACTGGTTATTTTCTTATGCCTGCAGGAGACAGCATTTAGCAGGAAAAGAAGCTTCCGCAACAAGCTTAAGAAAAAAGGTGAGTTTTCTTTTTCATTTGCCACAATATATCAGGAGTAAAATCTCTACATAGACAGGGAATGCATGTGATGCAAATAAATTCAATATGCACTCACACATCAAAGTTTCCACTCGAAAACCAAATGGCATTATATCTGGGTACAGTTACTCAGAAAAATTCGAATGACTAGAGACGTATGGTTCAGTTATTATATTAAAGTTGGGCTCTTCTTTCGTGTCTTAGCAGGTTTGGGCAAACATCAGAGACTTGTCAATAGTTGAAAAGTGCTTCCTACCGTATAACTACTAGATAGTGAGGAATTTGGTATGTAAAGAAGCATAGCTTGTCTTTGTTTTTGCAACAGCATCCAAGGAATGTAAATGATCTTTTTATTGGTCCCTTCTATTAAATAGAAGCTAACTAATTTATACTTGCCAGCAAATGCAGATCTCTCTCTCTAGACAGATCTGATGGCTTTCTTTCATTTCTTTTTTGTTGTCCAACAGTCATTTTGTAGAGTTGCATTGTATATCTTCGAGTACCCCACCAATACTTCTGTTTCATTTATTCATCGAGGTTGCCTGCCTTTCCATGGTTCCGGTGTTTTCAATTCATAGGTTTAGCAGACCTGTCTAATGAAGTTAAAATCTTACCTGAACCTGGTTGTGCCCTAGGCCCGTCACTCTGTTAGGTGAGAATTTATTATGCGCGGGCTGATAATTCTTTGGAAACTAGTTCCTGTGGGGCTAACATGGTGGAACAGCTATTTTTTTTTTTTTTTCTCTTTCTGACCTTCACAACGAAAGTCCCCTTCTTTCTCTCCTGGCGTGGGGGCCACTGGGTTGGTTGTCTTGCAGCCAAGTTTGGAAGACCAGTTTTATAAAGCGATCCTATGGATTTTTAAGCTCTAGAGAAGCCATGAACATGTGAGTTGGAGAGGTAAAATGCAAGGGAAAAAGTTCTCTTTTCTCAAAATTACAAGGCATATATTAGGAGTTTGATGGCACGAGAAAACGTAGATTCAATGTTGCCATTTGAAAACCCTCTCTTTAACTGTTTTACTTTCGAATCGAATCCACACTTTCTTCTTTATATTTGACTCTCTTGCAATTTGGTATATCTTATAAGGTGTTAAGTGTTACTTGTGGACCTATTTGCCAGCTTCGTGCTCCAAATCTGACGATATGTGTGAAGTTCCTGAATTCTCCGTGAAAATTTTCAACTAGGGTAAAAACTTCACTAATTAGCATTGACGAAATGATAAAATACCTAACTGCATGTATGGATATCATATGTATTTTATGTCTGGGGTGTACTATTTTCCGTATAATAAACATCCAGAAGCTGTTTTACTAGCAAGTCTAGCAGTTTAAGAATCGACGAATCGTTTTAACATTCTTGTCTGAAGCAGCTTTCCTCTTTCGTTTTCCATGTACAAATGTTCTTTGTAGGGTGGAATGGAGACCAAATATGAGATATCGTCCCTATGGGCTCAATGGCTTGACAGAATCCGGTTCTAAAAGTTTGACGTTGGACACAACGTTTTCAGAGAACGGCCATAATTGCGGGTCATCTGGATTGATGGATGCTTGCGTTTTCAGGTGAAGTGATTTAGCTTTTAGATCGGACTTTGGATGCGTGTGGACCTGGTTGCTCAAAAATAGTGGCCATTAATATCATAAGGTAGCATAGGATCCTAAACTGTTTCAACTCAATATTCTTGGGGTGTAGGGTCAGCGTGTCACTAAACTGAGGACTCCAGCCCCACGAATAACTAATATATGACTTGGCTGGCAGAGATTGGATCCTTCTCTAAGAGTATCATGGGCCTTGGCCTCGGATTATTCATTTAAGATTTGGAGGTGATACGGTGAGTTTCGAAGCCACTTCACAGGAAGAGAGGAAGAGAGAGATTGATGGCTGCCTATGTCGTGTATCACGTGGTTCTCTCACTAGGTCCATTTTTTTTTTTTTTGCATTACAGTAGCTTTTTAGTCTATAGTAATTATGTCGGAGGGAAAATTTGCCAACAGGAGGAGCATGATCACCGGTATTTTATGTGAACATTTTGGTGGCAATATATGAAAATAGAGATGACATTAAAAATCAAAATTTTAATATTGGAATTCCCACACAATTCCGAAATATAGAATTACGAAACAAATAATAACAGTACGACGAGCTTAGACAAAAAAAACAATGCCAGCACAACAATCTAATCGGCGCTTCACGTACACACATTATTTAAGTGACTACTGATCTTATCTCATGCCAAATGGTGAGGGTTCGAAATGGTCTTTGCCTCTCCTTTTTCATTAGCTCGTTTCAACTGCTCAACAAACTCATTGATAGGCTTGTCGGAGCTCCCTCCTTCACTAACTGTTCTTTTAGCCAATTCCTTCCATTTCCCGGCATTCTTCTTAATCTCCTCGCTTGTCTCTCCCGCCATTACTTCCTTCAAACACATAACAACTTCTTCTTTTCTCACGACTCCCTTCTCATCCTCCTTTGCTCTGAGTCCCACCCCCCAAATCTCCCCCACAAATTTGGCATCGGTCAATTGGTCAGCCCACTGTGGCACTCCCACCATTGGCACGCCGAGGCTCAGCCCTTCGAGGGTCGAATTCCACCCACAATGTGTCATAAAGCAACCGATGGCTTGGTGTGCCAGTATCTCTAGTTGGTTGCACCATGTCACAATCAGACCCTGTTCTTTTGTCGAGTCCACGAACCCATCAGGAAATTTAGCTTGCTCGGGCTCTTTCACGACCCACAGGAAATGCAAATCACTTTCCTTCAGGGCCCCTGCAATTTCTTGCATCTGTTCTGCCGTTAAGGAGACCATGCTTCCGAAGGAGACATACACTACTGACCTTTGTGGCTTTGTGTTTAGCCATTTGACGCAATCTTCGCTAAGAGGTTCCCATAGACTTGCTCCGTATCCTTTGTCATCTTCAATTCGGCCATCCAAGTAAGCCGATGGCACCATTGGACCGATCAACTTTGCTGGCCAGAGGTTCGATATGCTTTTCGCCTCCTGTGCGAACATAGAACAACAAACGTCAACACAACAGGAAATAGAGTTAAAAGTTGTGTAGGGGACTTTAAAATCTTTATCATGCATTTTCTTAATGCTAATGAGAAAATTAAAATTATAATCTGCGGACGCATGAAAGATGATCAATATGGTTGTGATGGTGGTAGTCACACACCTCGCTTTCTAGTTCTTCGAAAGTGTTATCAAATATCCAATCAGCTCCGTCCAAGTTGGAAAACTGGCTCAGTTTCATCGCCAAGTAGGCTGGGTAACTTTCTGGCAACCTAAGAAAACTTGGAAGGTCGGATTTGTTAAGAGGAGGTAGGCCGGGAATCAACAACGGTGAGTTTTCCAGCTCTAGAGGCAGCGAAAGGAGGCCATGGTGTATGCGACAGAATATGTGGCATACTGTGGCCGAATTGGTAAAGAAGGAGGCCCCTAATAAGCCATGTTGCTTAGCAACACCCAGAGCCCAGGGTAGAAATGAATCATACACAACACAAGTGACAGGCGAGCTGGAGTCTTGGAACTTCTGGATGAGCTCAGATAGAGTCCTGGAGCCATTGGCCTTGAATGACTTCAGGTATAAGTCCACATTTCGCGCTTGTGCAAAGCCACCCTCATCAAACCCATCGGAGATGGGCTCAACCCCTACGTTCGCTGCACAAATGGACTTGGTAGTATAACGGGTTGTAGCTAATGTGGCTTTGACGCCTTTGGAGGCTAAACGCTTTGCAAACTGGAGGAGGGGGTTTATATGCCCCTGGCCTGGATATGGGAGCACTACGACGTGGCCTATATACCGTTTATCCTCCATTTTTGTTGTGTTTGTTTCTGTTTAAGTATCCTTCCCCTTATTTATAGGCTAGAAGAAGTAGAAGGGACCTTTACGTCTTTTCTCCCTTTAGGTTTCTCGATTGCGGTGGAGGTTCCTACTCGGAATTTAAAAAACCGAAATTTTATTAAAAATTGAAAATTTATTCATTAGTTATTACTATTTAAACTTATTTTTTTTATTTTTTTGGTCATTGAGAATATGTGGGGACTTTTCATTCCATCCGTCAAATTTTTGTTAATTTTTAACAGAATAGAACGCGGTCGACCGCTGCAAATTTTCATTGCCGCAACGATAAACAAAGCAGGTCAACCTCTATTATTGTTAAAAATTAACGGAATTTTGACGGAATGAGTGAAAAGTTATCATTACATATTTTCAGTGACTAAAAAGTAAAAAAAAAAATTAGTGACTATTTTATTAACAGTACTCAAATCTAATGACTAAATTTTCAATTTCCGTATCATTTTATAAACTGTTCATAACTTTTGATCTGTTTTGTCCCTAAAAAAATATGTGAAATGTTAACTTTAACTTCAGTCTTTAGAATTTTTTGAATTGAAGCAAAGGGTCTTTCAGTCCCTTACAAACTCCGTGGGTCCTATGCTGCCTACGGCAAAAACAAAAACAAAAAAATACCACCTTTACACATATTCCAAGATAAACATCAATTATTGATATTCAAAAAAATTTAACATTTATTTAAATACAATTTAAATTATATTACTTTTCACCCATTTCAATACTATCTTTATTTTAACAACAAAATTACAAAATTTTATTTTCAAACGTCGCGTTAAAACCTTAGGCTCTTAATTAAAATAATCAAAGTAGTAATTTTTTCTAATCTTTAATGACGTCAATATCTTAAAACCCTAGCCAGCAGCTCTGCTGCTTCAATTAGAATACAACGTATATAGTTTGCACACAGGTTCTCACATTTTCGTATTTCAATCAGAATATAATATATATATATAGAATATTTAACTTTAATTCGAGGAATCCTTTATCAGTTGTGAATGACTATTTTTCTTAATTTTTTCGATCTTGGTTCTGTAGGAGCGAATTAGAATAAAACCATTGATTTGATTTATTCTCAATAGCCATAAGATATTAAATGGATACTAAATAATTTGCTGCAATTGTACGTGGGTAGCTAATTATAATTAGTATGGTAGGTTAACGAAGAAAATATAAAATGAATATTATTTAATATCCTCTCAAACTCAAGGTGGTGAATAAAGATATTCTTGAAATTCAAATCCTCACTACACTTATTGCAATATATATATATATATATTGCTCTTTAATTTGTATACTTTTTTAATTTATATTTAAATTATTTCATTTAATAAATTATACTCTAAATTATCAATGCGTTTATAATTTGTACTCTATGTTAAGATGTCGTCTTTAAAATCAATAAGAAATGGGAGAAATAAATTTAACGATCAAATTAATAATTTTGATGGTCGCCTGTCAAAATTTAATATGTTGGGATGTAAATTCTGAATGGATAATTTACACTAAACGTATAGCATAAATACACTAAACGGATAAGATCATATCGACAAACCTCGGAAATTTGAATACGTTGTTACTTTACTAGGAGAGAAACACGTATCAGGTGTATTTTGTTGACTGTCCCGCGCCGAAAGTAAGTTGATGCAAATATCAGATGACAGAATGGGATCAAGCAAACCGTCGGTGGCTGGTTTCACATTAGAGTTTTTGTGTCAGAATCTGTTTTCGCAGCAATAAGCTAAGGCCGCGTTTGCAAATTGCAAATGCAAAACTATCATAATTTTTTTTACTATTTTAAAATATTAGTTTACAAATATAATTAACTCAAATTTTTTATTAAATTAAATAATTTCACTTAGTTAGAATTTGGAAGACTCTGGACAGGTAGATGCAATTTGGCCCAGTGCCGTCGCTGTCGTAATAGGGAGTGCATTATCCTCCATTCCTTTCCAGCTGCATTATTTTATTTTGGGGGACCAATTTAACGCTGCATTCCGAGGCAGCTGCTAACGCCTAGAATTCTCTTTACACACTGATTTAGACGATGATATGACCCACGTGAATCACATCTGATATGACCAAAGCACGGCTTGAGAGGTCGTGGCGAAAGTGAACTTTAACATGATAATTGATACACCTGTGAGACAGCTCATTGCGTCCAAACTATTTGGAACTGTGGCTGTTGAATCAATTTGGAGAATATTATGGTTCAACTTTAGATTAGTCCCGAATTGCGTCCACTAATTCCCCTCGTCAGTTCGGCAGAAAACCTGCTTCCTTTGTGACTTACACCGTCATCGCTTCTGAATGGGGCTTACGTACAATGATTTAATTAGTCACGTATACCACTGGGTGACTGGAAACTACTACAGCAAAGAGGTTTCTATGATTTCCGCTATCTGCATATATTGGCATTTGGCTGGTCACAAACGAATACATGGTGGGAATACGTATTTACAGTGTCAAATATGTCATGTTCTTCCAAGATCTCAGATCTACTCCCTTCTCTATTGCTTGCCCAACCTGGTTTTTCTTGCTCTGTTGCAAAACTCAAATTGGTAACAAAGGCCACTAGTGGACCTAATTCAACTGAAGGAAGTAGAGTAGGTTGAGTTAGAGCATCCGTAAACCATTATGGCACTGAGATTGCATCCCGCTTCTTTTTGTACAAGTTGGTTGCGAGTCCATTTGACACCAGCTTGCTCTGTTTTTCTGCTGTTCTGCTAATACTCCTTGCCCCTTTGGTCACAAGCTAAACAATAATGATGCTCGTTTATGTTATGGACCTTATTACACATGCCATACTCGTGGCGGATCACACGTTCTACTCCCTTTTCATTTGCTTGTCCCACTTCTTTTCTCCTTGGTTCTCCTAACTCAAGGTTGTAACCAAAGCACGTCTGGGAGATTATTCAAATATTCACATCACGTAATGAGTTTGCCGACACTCACGTTGCACACAAGATGTCATCTTTTATTTCTAAGTGATCTCAGCAAATGTAGCCTTTACCTGACCGAGGCCATTTGGAAGTCGAATTTGGTTTCTTGGTCGAGAAATGTTAGGGCAGGGGTCTGCGACGTTTTGACTTTATAGGTGGTGTTCGGCCTCGGGTGAATTTCTACACATTCAAAAATTATAAAATAATTTATCTCTTCCCATCAAATTATTATATTTTATTATAATATTTATTTAAATTTTTTCTCTCTTCACTTTTTTATCAAATCTAATAAAATATTTTTATTTTTTCACGAACCTCGATACTCCAAAATTTTTAACTTCACTGCCGAACACCCCGATACCTTAGTGACCATGAAGTATATTTATTTATTTAGAATCCTTAATTAAATGTATAAAAGGATAAAGAAGTTAGTGGCTCCAATAATAGTCTCGTCCCGGTCCTGGGACTGCGGCCCGTAGAAACTAAACTGGACCGGGACTGCGGCCCGTAGAAACTAAACTTATTAACTTAGTTATACCACAAATTCCACGTACATTGAGAGAAATAGAAGAAATAAGAGATGATTAAATTATATATTGAGAATTTATTAAGTTGAACTGAACTTTATAATGATCTAAAAAATTTTAAGAGTAACATTAACTAATTATTTTGAAGTCAAAATACACATGTGACTAGCATTTGCTTGAGTTGTTACATGACTACACATTCATCAAGCTACATCAGATTCCGCTTTAATCACACAACTAACCCTCCAGTGGGTCCTTTAATTACGTGTCCAACTAAAGAGAGAGGTGGGGGGAAGAGTTGGCATTCGTAAAGCATTATGACACCGAGCTACTCTGTTTTCTCCTACTAATTGCTTATTAGTCCAAATAAGCATTCATGTTGGACCTTGTCATATAATTCATAGCCCTCGTGGATCGTATATTTATCTACTTTCTTCTTCTTTTGCTTGTCCCACTTCTCTCTCCTGGTTTGCCCTATTCAAATTGGTAACGCAATCATGGACCCGACAAAAACTGATGTGGACTATTTTCTATAAATAATGCTTTGAAGGTACATCATTTTCTACAACTAATGCTTGAGAGCTTCCATTTTACCACCAATTATATGTGCCAAACTCGTAGTTTGCTAGGAAAAGGATATTTGTAACTTCAATTAGGCTTATGAAGAAATGATCATTAAACTGTCATCAGCCTCTGGGGATCGAGCAAAAACGTAAATATGAACGACTCCACTGGGGATCGAACCCAGAATCTCTGGTTCCGTAGACCAGCACCTTATCCATTGGGCCATGGAGTCCCGTTGTTAATCGTATGTGTAATTAAATTATTTTACCAAAGTGTTCAACAAAGAAGCAACTACGAAACGCAGCAATCAGCATAAAAATCTCAATGATGTGTTTATATGAAAATTTGTGGTAGAAGGCAAAATAGTGGTAGGTTGAAATCCTTTCCGCATCAAACATCAGTTTTTTGAAAAGGATCTTGATCCGAATTGAGCTACCTGACCTTAACTCAGCCCAATCTCACGTACGTTTAGAATTCCACGGAACAAGAAACTTGCACTTTCCTATAACCAAATTGAATATGCATACTGGAAAACTGAACCCGCAATTAAGATACGTTTTCAAAGATGGCTTCTTTCTGCCCCTTTAGTTGGTTGTGGCCACTGGCCACATGTGGATATACTGAACTAAACAAATTGGGATTTAGAAAAAAAAACAAAAATTGACAATTTGATCCTAAGGTTTTGACCCGTTTTGCATTTTAGTCCCTAGATTTCAAATTTTAAATCTAAAACCCCCTTTTGTCAGGCTTTCGCTCATCCCCTTAACGGAGGCTCAAACACGTCAACAAATTTGTACCGGTCGACCGGTATATGTTTTGAAATAGATACAGTACGTGAGCGGTCGACCGCTACATGAAGCAGTCGACCGGTATACATTTGCTGACGTGTTTTAAGGGGATGGACGGAAGCCTGACATAAGGGCCTCATCATCAAAAATATAAAACTTAAGGGCTTTAGATTTGAAATTTAAAATCTAAGGACTAAAATGCAAAACCGGTCAAAATTCAAGGACTAATTTGTCAATTTTCAAAAAAAAAAAAAACTAAACAAATTGGGAAATAAGTACTGATCGACTACACGTGGTTCTCCAAAACAGAGGCGTCGAAGTTCATTTCATGGCTGAAAGAGAATGCTTTATTTTGGGGGAGTGGGGTGCTACTCCGTGCGAGCTCATGGGCCTACGGGCACTTGGTTCCGTTGCCATGAGTGGTCATGTCCATATAGCACCTCCCACACCTCTCTATTCCCTGAGGTCCCCGGCGGAACACACTTGCACCTGGCACAGCACGTTCCACACGCTCTGATGCACAAGTTCGGCCTCGAGTGTAAACCGCATCTCACCTTACACAACCCTCCACAGTCTGCAAAAACAATATTACAGCAACATGAATCCATCAAACGCTTCAACCATCAAGGATCCCTACCTACACTTCTAGAGCAGCTGATGCCCGCGGGAACGGATTCAGTCCAGACCCGTTTCCGACCACTAAAACGGTACTCTCCCCGTCAGCCGTTAGATTTGGTCTGGACTGAATCCCGTCCCGATGCCCAATCCCTTCTGTTCACAAGGCGTAATTTATACTTACCCAATAAAGGCAAAAGCCTTCTGTTAGCTCCTTTCACCACCTGGGGAAAAAATGCATCATAAATTCAAAAATTGAAAAAAGCCCGCAGTGATAAAGATAAGCCGTTGATACTAGCTAGAGGTGGTGGCATAACAATTAATAAACCTGGGTTTTCTGGTCCTCTATCTTGGTGTCAGATGAAACCTGTAATGAAATTAATGAAGTAAAACGATCGGAAAACAGAGATTTGCAGTCACATTTCAAAGAAGAGATTCAGCAGAATCAACCTCTACCTGGGCAATGCAGAATAGCAATTCACCATTACAAGTAGTACGCGTAAAGCCATGTGTTGCCTGGAAGCAGTAGCACGAAGTTGCAGGTGAGACTGCTATCCAAGGTTTGAACTGGAGAACAGTGTCTTGCTTTATATAGACGGTTCTTCATGACATATAATTACAGTAGTGTCCACTGCTTTTGCCAACGGTCGAAAAAAGAGAAATAAATTTGCCATGCACTTAAAAAAAACAATTCCATTGTAATTTAACAACACAAAAAAATTGGAGCTTCCATAATCTAAGCCCGATGGTAAGACACAAGTGAGCGACCCACTTCGGTGCCTTTTGTTTCATGTTATTACAATTTTTATATGAAGTTTACTTAAAATTACCTGGAAATCTTTCCACTCTTCGCTTTGGTTGAACTCATTTTCTAGATTTTACATTAAAATGATCAGTATAGAAACTTGAAAAAGAAAGAGAGACAGAGAGGGAACTTGGTCTGAACTCTCCTCTCTCTCTCCGCTTCCCAATATTACTATAAAATCAACGCTAAATGTTGCAGCCTCGGAGGCTGACATGTTTGTCGGAGCATTTAATAATGTTTCTGTTTTCACATCTATATGCATGCGACAGAGTGCCTCATGCATCATCCCCGGTATCTACCGACTCCCAGTTCGATAATCCAAAAGGCAAGGCATTGCTTGCGGTGATTCTTTTCAGACACCCCAAGTGCGTGACAGACTCATACAGCTACTTGCATTCGCAGTCCACGACGTCGTATTCTTACATCCACGTAACAAATATACTACTTTCAGGAAGCAAACTTACAAACCGAACAACGCCACAGCGTACAACAGCTGGAACCTAAAGAGAACCTCCTCAGCCAGACGACTGACTCTCCGTTCACATTTTATGCCCAGATTTGAAAGCCTCAGAAGCCCATAATTTAAGTCGCAACATGAATGCTGTTTCCAAAGACAGACGGGCTTTCCCATACACAAACTCGGTGTCATTTGGGTGCCACCAAAGACTTGGCACATAGCTGCCAGCCTGCCGCTTGTGAAGATGCCATTTACTACGACACCACGGCAAGCTTTCTTCTTTTTGTTTTTTTTTTTCCTGGCTAAACATGCTTTCAACTTAAGCGCTTGTCAAGTTTCATCCCAAAATCAATTGACAATGGAAAAAGGTGGCTCAATAGGTACATGAAGCACAAGATTAAATAGTCTCTAATCAATGTGGGACTAACACTCCCCCTCACGTGCAGGCCGAATGAACATAGTTCATGCACGAGGACAACAATGAGAAACACAAACAAGTGAGCCAAATCCAGAAATAGTTGGACTGATACCATGTCAAGTTTCATCCCAAAACCAATTGGCAATGGGAAGAGGTGGTTCAACAGGTACATGAAGCAAAAGATTAAATGATCTCTAATCAATGTGAGACTCTAACAGCGCTCATAAATTTACCTTGAAATGCGAAGAGCATCTAACACTGTTGGCACCCACGCTATCCATACATGTCCAGTATCAGACTCATATACACAGCAGCACATTCAATATCGCTGCTGAACATTATCCCACATCGTTTCCTATTTAAAATATCTCTTGTTCACTGTATATATAAACTGCCCACGAAATTTGAAGCTATCGGCTCGAAGGGTATCAGAAATCCTGGGATCATTTCAACACACCACATACTATTTACCACTACAACATGAAAAAAAAGAAGAAGAGGTTTTACGTCGTTTCCTAGGGCAAGGAATGTTATTAAATGGCAAATTCTTACAAATTTTATGAAAAAAATTAATCTTCAGCAAATTGACATAAACCTGTAAGTTCGTAAACTAAAGTAAAATTCTATATCAAAACTGGGCATCTAAAGAACAATGGCCAACATGATATATGAACAGTATAATCAAACAGCTTTATAAGATAACGGGCAATGGTTAAAGAATGATATATGAACAGTATAATCAAACAGTAGCAGGAGTACAAAATCCATCACAGGTTAGTGTACAACATAAATAGATGAAATCTCGCTGGCCAACATGAAGATTTGTATCAAATTTTCTAAAGAACAATGTCAAAATCATTTTCCTAAAACTAGTCGACAGACTAGTCCTATACAGTTGATCTGGAAGCCACATACTTGGCCGATATCTAACTAGCCTTTTCCTGTCCTTTATATCCCTAATCCATTTTTGAAAAAAATCAGCCCTAAGATTTTAATACAACCACACTAAGAGCAGATTTTGGTGTAACATCCTGGACAATGAAGACTCACTGAGAATTTAGGCGGGTCATAAAGCTCAATTAACTAAGGGTCCAACATAGAGAGCATAGAGTTAAAGCAAACACCTTAGATTGGAATCCTTGCCACCTGCTATGATTATGAAGCACTCAGCTACCCCACAATTAGGCACTAAAAATTAAGCCTTGTCTG
This sequence comes from Myrica gale, assembly GCA_963930655.1. Classification (NCBI taxonomy): domain Eukaryota; kingdom Viridiplantae; phylum Streptophyta; class Magnoliopsida; order Fagales; family Myricaceae; genus Myrica; species Myrica gale. Next base: position 3,563,422 of record OZ005606.1, on the reverse strand, counting down.
ACCCCCTACTATTCGAGACAAGAGGCACTATGTTGTACATTCAACTACAGTTCGTGATCGCCTAAAAAAATACAACAACTACAGCTCATGAACTGGGATCCGAAAACCTCAAATTCGAACTACGTTACACGATGGCTGTTCTTAGTAGCTCATACAATCTTCACGGGAGGTTTTAGGCGAAACTTATAACTAACACCGGAACAAAGTAAATGATGCAACAAGTCTGGGCATATGTGAACCATTAAATAAAATGGACAGTGTTCAATTTAGAGACAAGAACGGAGACTCACTCCTTTGAAGCGTCGCAAGCGTTCAGCGGCCACTTGTTTGAGAAGGGCTTCTGAGTTCATAGCAAATACATGAGTGATCCTTTTTGATAGGTGGTCCTCTATTGCAGCCCCCGTCTGCACGAGTTTCTGCTTCCAAATCTTTTACGTGCCAAAAAAAGAAGCAAAAAAGATTCATCTATAAGACAGTTTTAAGTAGGCGGGGTTGTGAGAAAATCAGAAGACGGTGCAACCTGTAAACGGCGAGTCTGAACTCGCGTTTCGACTAACAAAACCACCATTCCTGCGAACATTCCATTTGGATTGGAAGGGGGAGTTCGGTTTTTGGTTGGCCTTGGCGCCATGGAGTCCGCTTCGCTTCCTGGAGTTTTCGGTCTTCTTCTCCAAGCTGCCAAAGTGGCTTTCTTAACCGAATGAGGGTGGGTTCTAACACGCTCTGGGTTTCAGAGATCCTATGATCAGTGAAAGGCACGCGTCAACTTCGCCATTGTTATAGCTGAACATCTATAAAAAATTCAATAAAATCCCATGTTCACTACAATTCATGGATCGCTGGAAACTACCAGTGAAGAGCAATTTTGAACGCTATTTGAATTAGACAAAAAAAAATATCTAATGACATCACAGTTAACATAATTTTACTATCGATTATCCGTGGGATAAAAAGGCACGAAAAGGAAGTTTTTTTTTCCCCTAGAGAAGAACTTGGGTTGGTACTGTGAGGATTTCGTGGGAGTCCTTTTACGAGGATCCAAACGATGAGTCGCCAGGGCCCGAGGCTACTACAGTCACGCGCCAAGCCAACGTTCCAAACACACTCATCAGGTAGTCGTTTCTCTATCAAACGTGCCACGAACGCCGGAACGCGTCACCATACGTACTTTCGAAAACACCACCGTTTTCTCACCAAGGGCTTTATGCATTTTTTCTTAAAAGCCTTAAACCCTGAACCCCAACCCTTCCAGCCTTTCTTGACAGGTCAGACTAATCTCACCTTTGAAACGACCAATGCTTCTTTATCGCTCCGCTTCATGGCTCCATCTCTACGAACTGTCACCCCCGCCTAAATTCCTCTCCCAATTCAAACGCTCCTTCTCATTTCTCTCTACTCCTTCGTGCTCTTCTTCTTCTTCTTTGCAATTTTGGCAGAACCCTGCACGCCGTAGACAAGCTCGGGCTTTCACAACGGCCACCGCTGCCGTCGCGGAAAGGAAGGGAAGGGATACGTTTTTCGCGGACGAGGACGTTTCGTGGACGTCCCTCGGCGTTTCAGAGAAGCTTTCTCGGGCTCTCTATGGTGCTGGCATTGATAGGCCGTCTCTGGTTCAGGTACACCCCTCGCCATTAACCACTTATTTTTCAATTTATCGCAGAAATGTTAATGGTTCTATCCCTTCTCTCGCGAGTAAATCCGTGGAGAATAACAAGAAAAAAAAAAAGATGAATATTTGCTTTGGCTTCTTGTAATTCGGAGCGAATTAGCCATTGTATGGTTTTAACTGTTGATGAATTGTTGAAATATTTGATTTGAAATTTAGGCTGCTTGCGTACCAGCTATACTTTCGGGAAAAGATGTGGTTGTGGCTGCGGAGACTGGTAGTGGTAAAACATATGCATATTTGGCTCCACTGATTGATAGACTATCCATTCATGATAATTCTGCAAATACAATCGCTGATCAAGAACTGGCTCGATCACAAAGAGTTTGCCTTGTGCTTTGCCCAAATGTGCTGCTTTGTGAACAAGTGGTTCGGGTGGCTAATGGTCTCTGTGGTGATGATGGTGAACCACTCCTCAAAATTGCAACTGTCTGCGGTCGGCAGGTACTTGAATTAGAAATGTTTCTTGTTATGGATAACAACACTGTGCCATAATCTAGTGGAACTTTTGCTAATAAAGAGGATTGTCTATGGACAATGTAAGGTTCCCGGTTCTCACCAAGAAGTTAATTGACTGCAGGGTTGGCCAGTTAATGAGCCTGATATTATTGTGTCCACTCCAGCTGCTCTTCTGAATAATATTGACCCAGACAAACCCCGCCGTTTGGAGTTTTTGCATTATGTGAAATATGTGGTATATTTTCTGTGTAACTATTTGGAATTAATTTGTTGGCCCCATAGTTGCAAATCTGACGTCGCAAAGTCCTGAGAGAGGAAAGATTACATAATAATGCATCTCTTACTATAACTGGCAGGTATTCGATGAAGCAGATATGCTTCTCTGTGGGGGGTTCCAAAATAAAGTTATTCGTTTAATAAACATGCTTCGCTTTGACAAAAAGCTATTGTCTCGGTCCAAAGAATCTGTATCTGAGTCGCCAATGGAATTGGAATCGGAACCTTCATCGAACTTTACTTCGGATGGCAAAGAAGAAGTAGAAACTGAAATCATATTGGAAGGGAAGGAAGTTTGTGGGGATGTTGATATTGATGATTTAGCAGAAGATGTTGAGGTTGCGTCAAATAAAAGAACAGACTGGAGGAGAGTCAGAAAAAATTATGAGCGCAGTAAACAATACATTTTTGTTGCAGCTACCCTTCCAGTAAACGGAAAGAAAACTGCCGGGGCGGTGTTGAAACATATGTTTCCAAATGCCAGCTGGGTTAGTGGGAACTACCTCCACTGTCACAGCCCCAGGTGCTGCATCACTTTCCTGATTGCAAGTTATTATCTGTAGTTGTGTACTCTCTCCCCTACCCCTTGCTAGTTGTCTATTTTGAAGCATCAGAGTATGTATTTTATTTTAGAATAGTATGTGTTAGGAAATACCTCTTGAAGAAAACAAAAAACAAAAATACAACCTCTGTGTGCACTATATTGGGTTCTTTCCATTAAGAGTATGTGCTGTGGGCTGAACCAATGTTGGCATAATTAAAATTGCCAAACACCAGTTTGGTCGCTTATTGTTAGCTCATGAGAGATATGGTTCACAACCATGCAGAAGGATTCTCTTATGGTTCCACTTTTCATTTCATTTCCCTTTCTTATTAATTTGCTGCTGGATGCTCGATGATTTGTAGAGTACTGATCATGGTCAACGTCAGACATCCATGGTGAGCCCCCATACATGGTTAGAGTCTTAAAGATGTTTTTTCCATGCATTATGTTCATACGTTGATCCACGGATTCTCCTGGTGAATACCTAAATGTAATCCAATAAGTTAATACCATGCTTGGTTAATTAAAGTATTTTATTCATGAGCATTAAGGTTTCCTCTGTGTGAAATAAGAAAATGTTGGATGGGACAGTTGGGAGGCATAGGCACGATGCATATCCTGTAATACATACTTTTCTCTCCTGCACTACGTGGGTTAAATTATGATTTCCTCCCCTTTAAGACATTCTTAAGGAACTCAGTTTCTTTTGGGGCAATTGCTTTAGTTATAGCTTCATTGCAATGGACTCTTTGGTGTTCAATTTTAGGAGAGGTCTCGCACACTTGTGGGTTGACACTCTAGGTGTGTGGCAATGGTCATGTGCCTAGCTCATACAGTTGGTTTGGGATGTGACATTTAGAGTCAGAAGCAAGTTTGAATTCTTAAGTCACTTTTCTTCGTGGGAACTAGTGCATATCAAGAACAGTAGGGAGTTTGGAGGAGCAAACAAGTTTGGGTGAAAAAATGTGTGACCCCAGTTACTGACGGTGGCATATATGTGTGTGTGTGTGTGTGTGTGTGTGCTGATGCTGAAACAAAAACATTTAACGTTGAGAAAAAAAGCCTAATCTTTCCCTCCTATTGATGACAGGATATGGTTTTTTGCTTTGTGTTATGAGCTGCTCAAAATATATGCAAAAGATGCTGCTGTATGAAACTTCATCTTTTCATTTAATATGCATTCTGCAAGTTTAATTACAATGTGACCCCTTGTTTTTATGAGGTATTTTATAATGCCTTTGAGTTGTGGATCGTTTGATTCGATTCTACTTCAGATTGAAGCAGAGGTGGATTGAAGTTACCCTTGAGAATCAGGTGGATGAACTCATAAAGGCTGTGAATCAAGGTTTTAGATCTAAGGCTGGTGAATGCCGAACCATGGTGTTTGTTAACACTGTTGAGGCTGCTGAAGCAGTGGCAAATGTATTGCAGAAAGCTGGGATTGACTGTTACTGTTATCATAAGGATATTTCCTTGGAGAACCGTTCCCAGACATTGGCTGATTTCCAAGAGAAAGGTGGTATCCTTGTGTGCACTGATGCAGCTGCACGTGGTGTTGACATACCAAATGTGTCACATGTTATTCAGGTTCTTCCATTTTTACCCAATCATCTAGGTTCCTGCTTCGTGTATCTGCTTATCTTTTCACTGAGTAGAAAGCATTTTTAAGGCTGGATTTCATTACAGGAAGCCATCAATGAAATGGGTATGAAAAACGTCTATAGAAATTTTTAATGAGAAAGCAAAAACAGCTATGAATAGATTTATAAATCTGATACATGACAACAGATATTTACATACACTAAAGTTCATTGTTTTAAGTGTGGTGACTGAACAACCATGAGAGTTATTTTTTCTTTTATTAAATTAACAATGAGAGTCAATTCACTAACTTTAGTACATCAAAGTAAATGTACATTGAAAAAGGGAGAAACTAATACAATATGATGGAAACATTGTTTTCTACAAGTACTAAAAGAAGGTAATATATCATGGGAACAAACCTACTTTCTTTACCTAATAATTTTTTTTTTTGATAAGTAAGCACAGTTTTATTAAAAGAGAAAGAGGAATAGGTAAATTCAGTACAAAGACTATACCGAAATCACTCAAAGCATACAAATGAAAAAACTAAGGAAATAAAAAAAATCCAAGAAACGACCCCCCAACGAAGCATTAGCCCAGCAGAAAAGAGAAAGGAACACATCGCCCTGCAAACTCCCTAGAGATCTAGTCGAATCCTCAAAACATCGTCTATTCCGCTCTCTCCAAAGGCACCACCAAATACACGTAGGTATCATCCTCCAAATTGCTTTTGCTGCAGGATCCACAAACTTTCGTTCCCAACAAGAGAGGACATATACCACTCTTTCAGGCATTATCCAATGAACATTCAACAAACCAAGGACATGCATCCAGAGACCTCTTGCAACCGGACAATGTAATAACAAATGATTAACAGATTCTCCATCACCTTTACACATGTAACACCACTCTGTGACATAAACTCCACTTCTTCTGAGATTATCAATAGTCAAAATCCTACCATGGGAAGCCTCCCGAACAAAGAAAGACGCGCATAGGGACGTTGACCTTCCACACCCCACGCCAAGGAAAAGGCTCAGGAGTATCACCACTAGTAAGGTAATCATAGAATCACTTAACTGAAAAAACACCACCCTTAGAACCCAACCAAACCATCATATCAGCTCTGCTTCTATGCGCCCTCTGAATAGAGTAAAAAGGCAGCAAACTCCTTAATATCCCAATCATTAGCAGATCTAGAGAACTGAATATTCCACACTATTCTTTATGAGCAAAGGGTGCATAATAAATGAAGGTGAAATGAAAGTTTTTCAATGTTAGAACATATTGGAAAAAGGAGACTAGAATGGCGCATTCATGTATTTATGTAAAAATAGGTAGACACACCTAACATCAGACTTTCTAATAGTTAAAGCAAGGCCCAGTTATCAGAAACCCCCTTTTTCTGCCCATAGCTTCCTCCCATCCTTTGTAAGCTCATATTATGTACCAAGAAAAAAAAATTCTCAGAGTGGTGGAGTAATCAGCCATGGTTGCTTGAAATAAGTGAGCTATCTGTTCCTCAACTCCTCTCCCCCCCCCCACCACGCAAAGGGCAGTCACGCACAAAGAGAAAAAAAATATATGAAATAGGCTTTATTAAGGGCCCTGGACCCTATAGGGGGTCACTCTAGGCTATCTTTTTCATTTTCCTCTTGAACTCTCTTCTGTTAGATGACCTCTTTTCAACTTCCTCTTGTATGCTCTTCCATTAGGTGACCGCTTGTACTATTATAACTAGCATGCTTCCATTATTTTTTATGCCATGTTGTTTTTTACTTGTTCAACATTTTTTCCAATGGGCTTTATGGATCTGGAGATGGCTCAAGTCTTGAAGTAATTTACTTCTTCCAGGCAGATTTTGCTACTTCTGCTGTAGATTTCTTGCATAGGGTTGGTCGTACTGCTAGAGCTGGTCAATTTGGCATTGTGACAAGTCTCTACACCGAATCCAACTGGGATCTTGTTGCTGCTGTTCGTCAAGCAGGGGAACTTGGCCAGCCTGTGGTAATTCTTCAAACTTGCAATTTGATGCTCGAAAAAATGCTGTTACGTGAATAGACAGTTTTGATGCTACTTTGACCAGATTTTTAGAAAACTGACATTGATAATAGTTATTTTTTTTACCCTATTGATGTTTAATATGATGCTGGATACTTGGGAGTGCAAAACTAGGTGCATGCTACAATTCTTGATTCATTGTTTATAGAAGAATGGAGGTCATCACATCCTAATAATGGATCACAAATTTCATTTCTGGCTCCCTAATTCTTGCAGCTTCTTAAATGGTGACTGGTTATTTTCTTATGCCTGCAGGAGACAGCATTTAGCAGGAAAAGAAGCTTCCGCAACAAGCTTAAGAAAAAAGGTGAGTTTTCTTTTTCATTTGCCACAATATATCAGGAGTAAAATCTCTACATAGACAGGGAATGCATGTGATGCAAATAAATTCAATATGCACTCACACATCAAAGTTTCCACTCGAAAACCAAATGGCATTATATCTGGGTACAGTTACTCAGAAAAATTCGAATGACTAGAGACGTATGGTTCAGTTATTATATTAAAGTTGGGCTCTTCTTTCGTGTCTTAGCAGGTTTGGGCAAACATCAGAGACTTGTCAATAGTTGAAAAGTGCTTCCTACCGTATAACTACTAGATAGTGAGGAATTTGGTATGTAAAGAAGCATAGCTTGTCTTTGTTTTTGCAACAGCATCCAAGGAATGTAAATGATCTTTTTATTGGTCCCTTCTATTAAATAGAAGCTAACTAATTTATACTTGCCAGCAAATGCAGATCTCTCTCTCTAGACAGATCTGATGGCTTTCTTTCATTTCTTTTTTGTTGTCCAACAGTCATTTTGTAGAGTTGCATTGTATATCTTCGAGTACCCCACCAATACTTCTGTTTCATTTATTCATCGAGGTTGCCTGCCTTTCCATGGTTCCGGTGTTTTCAATTCATAGGTTTAGCAGACCTGTCTAATGAAGTTAAAATCTTACCTGAACCTGGTTGTGCCCTAGGCCCGTCACTCTGTTAGGTGAGAATTTATTATGCGCGGGCTGATAATTCTTTGGAAACTAGTTCCTGTGGGGCTAACATGGTGGAACAGCTATTTTTTTTTTTTTTTCTCTTTCTGACCTTCACAACGAAAGTCCCCTTCTTTCTCTCCTGGCGTGGGGGCCACTGGGTTGGTTGTCTTGCAGCCAAGTTTGGAAGACCAGTTTTATAAAGCGATCCTATGGATTTTTAAGCTCTAGAGAAGCCATGAACATGTGAGTTGGAGAGGTAAAATGCAAGGGAAAAAGTTCTCTTTTCTCAAAATTACAAGGCATATATTAGGAGTTTGATGGCACGAGAAAACGTAGATTCAATGTTGCCATTTGAAAACCCTCTCTTTAACTGTTTTACTTTCGAATCGAATCCACACTTTCTTCTTTATATTTGACTCTCTTGCAATTTGGTATATCTTATAAGGTGTTAAGTGTTACTTGTGGACCTATTTGCCAGCTTCGTGCTCCAAATCTGACGATATGTGTGAAGTTCCTGAATTCTCCGTGAAAATTTTCAACTAGGGTAAAAACTTCACTAATTAGCATTGACGAAATGATAAAATACCTAACTGCATGTATGGATATCATATGTATTTTATGTCTGGGGTGTACTATTTTCCGTATAATAAACATCCAGAAGCTGTTTTACTAGCAAGTCTAGCAGTTTAAGAATCGACGAATCGTTTTAACATTCTTGTCTGAAGCAGCTTTCCTCTTTCGTTTTCCATGTACAAATGTTCTTTGTAGGGTGGAATGGAGACCAAATATGAGATATCGTCCCTATGGGCTCAATGGCTTGACAGAATCCGGTTCTAAAAGTTTGACGTTGGACACAACGTTTTCAGAGAACGGCCATAATTGCGGGTCATCTGGATTGATGGATGCTTGCGTTTTCAGGTGAAGTGATTTAGCTTTTAGATCGGACTTTGGATGCGTGTGGACCTGGTTGCTCAAAAATAGTGGCCATTAATATCATAAGGTAGCATAGGATCCTAAACTGTTTCAACTCAATATTCTTGGGGTGTAGGGTCAGCGTGTCACTAAACTGAGGACTCCAGCCCCACGAATAACTAATATATGACTTGGCTGGCAGAGATTGGATCCTTCTCTAAGAGTATCATGGGCCTTGGCCTCGGATTATTCATTTAAGATTTGGAGGTGATACGGTGAGTTTCGAAGCCACTTCACAGGAAGAGAGGAAGAGAGAGATTGATGGCTGCCTATGTCGTGTATCACGTGGTTCTCTCACTAGGTCCATTTTTTTTTTTTTTGCATTACAGTAGCTTTTTAGTCTATAGTAATTATGTCGGAGGGAAAATTTGCCAACAGGAGGAGCATGATCACCGGTATTTTATGTGAACATTTTGGTGGCAATATATGAAAATAGAGATGACATTAAAAATCAAAATTTTAATATTGGAATTCCCACACAATTCCGAAATATAGAATTACGAAACAAATAATAACAGTACGACGAGCTTAGACAAAAAAAACAATGCCAGCACAACAATCTAATCGGCGCTTCACGTACACACATTATTTAAGTGACTACTGATCTTATCTCATGCCAAATGGTGAGGGTTCGAAATGGTCTTTGCCTCTCCTTTTTCATTAGCTCGTTTCAACTGCTCAACAAACTCATTGATAGGCTTGTCGGAGCTCCCTCCTTCACTAACTGTTCTTTTAGCCAATTCCTTCCATTTCCCGGCATTCTTCTTAATCTCCTCGCTTGTCTCTCCCGCCATTACTTCCTTCAAACACATAACAACTTCTTCTTTTCTCACGACTCCCTTCTCATCCTCCTTTGCTCTGAGTCCCACCCCCCAAATCTCCCCCACAAATTTGGCATCGGTCAATTGGTCAGCCCACTGTGGCACTCCCACCATTGGCACGCCGAGGCTCAGCCCTTCGAGGGTCGAATTCCACCCACAATGTGTCATAAAGCAACCGATGGCTTGGTGTGCCAGTATCTCTAGTTGGTTGCACCATGTCACAATCAGACCCTGTTCTTTTGTCGAGTCCACGAACCCATCAGGAAATTTAGCTTGCTCGGGCTCTTTCACGACCCACAGGAAATGCAAATCACTTTCCTTCAGGGCCCCTGCAATTTCTTGCATCTGTTCTGCCGTTAAGGAGACCATGCTTCCGAAGGAGACATACACTACTGACCTTTGTGGCTTTGTGTTTAGCCATTTGACGCAATCTTCGCTAAGAGGTTCCCATAGACTTGCTCCGTATCCTTTGTCATCTTCAATTCGGCCATCCAAGTAAGCCGATGGCACCATTGGACCGATCAACTTTGCTGGCCAGAGGTTCGATATGCTTTTCGCCTCCTGTGCGAACATAGAACAACAAACGTCAACACAACAGGAAATAGAGTTAAAAGTTGTGTAGGGGACTTTAAAATCTTTATCATGCATTTTCTTAATGCTAATGAGAAAATTAAAATTATAATCTGCGGACGCATGAAAGATGATCAATATGGTTGTGATGGTGGTAGTCACACACCTCGCTTTCTAGTTCTTCGAAAGTGTTATCAAATATCCAATCAGCTCCGTCCAAGTTGGAAAACTGGCTCAGTTTCATCGCCAAGTAGGCTGGGTAACTTTCTGGCAACCTAAGAAAACTTGGAAGGTCGGATTTGTTAAGAGGAGGTAGGCCGGGAATCAACAACGGTGAGTTTTCCAGCTCTAGAGGCAGCGAAAGGAGGCCATGGTGTATGCGACAGAATATGTGGCATACTGTGGCCGAATTGGTAAAGAAGGAGGCCCCTAATAAGCCATGTTGCTTAGCAACACCCAGAGCCCAGGGTAGAAATGAATCATACACAACACAAGTGACAGGCGAGCTGGAGTCTTGGAACTTCTGGATGAGCTCAGATAGAGTCCTGGAGCCATTGGCCTTGAATGACTTCAGGTATAAGTCCACATTTCGCGCTTGTGCAAAGCCACCCTCATCAAACCCATCGGAGATGGGCTCAACCCCTACGTTCGCTGCACAAATGGACTTGGTAGTATAACGGGTTGTAGCTAATGTGGCTTTGACGCCTTTGGAGGCTAAACGCTTTGCAAACTGGAGGAGGGGGTTTATATGCCCCTGGCCTGGATATGGGAGCACTACGACGTGGCCTATATACCGTTTATCCTCCATTTTTGTTGTGTTTGTTTCTGTTTAAGTATCCTTCCCCTTATTTATAGGCTAGAAGAAGTAGAAGGGACCTTTACGTCTTTTCTCCCTTTAGGTTTCTCGATTGCGGTGGAGGTTCCTACTCGGAATTTAAAAAACCGAAATTTTATTAAAAATTGAAAATTTATTCATTAGTTATTACTATTTAAACTTATTTTTTTTATTTTTTTGGTCATTGAGAATATGTGGGGACTTTTCATTCCATCCGTCAAATTTTTGTTAATTTTTAACAGAATAGAACGCGGTCGACCGCTGCAAATTTTCATTGCCGCAACGATAAACAAAGCAGGTCAACCTCTATTATTGTTAAAAATTAACGGAATTTTGACGGAATGAGTGAAAAGTTATCATTACATATTTTCAGTGACTAAAAAGTAAAAAAAAAAATTAGTGACTATTTTATTAACAGTACTCAAATCTAATGACTAAATTTTCAATTTCCGTATCATTTTATAAACTGTTCATAACTTTTGATCTGTTTTGTCCCTAAAAAAATATGTGAAATGTTAACTTTAACTTCAGTCTTTAGAATTTTTTGAATTGAAGCAAAGGGTCTTTCAGTCCCTTACAAACTCCGTGGGTCCTATGCTGCCTACGGCAAAAACAAAAACAAAAAAATACCACCTTTACACATATTCCAAGATAAACATCAATTATTGATATTCAAAAAAATTTAACATTTATTTAAATACAATTTAAATTATATTACTTTTCACCCATTTCAATACTATCTTTATTTTAACAACAAAATTACAAAATTTTATTTTCAAACGTCGCGTTAAAACCTTAGGCTCTTAATTAAAATAATCAAAGTAGTAATTTTTTCTAATCTTTAATGACGTCAATATCTTAAAACCCTAGCCAGCAGCTCTGCTGCTTCAATTAGAATACAACGTATATAGTTTGCACACAGGTTCTCACATTTTCGTATTTCAATCAGAATATAATATATATATATAGAATATTTAACTTTAATTCGAGGAATCCTTTATCAGTTGTGAATGACTATTTTTCTTAATTTTTTCGATCTTGGTTCTGTAGGAGCGAATTAGAATAAAACCATTGATTTGATTTATTCTCAATAGCCATAAGATATTAAATGGATACTAAATAATTTGCTGCAATTGTACGTGGGTAGCTAATTATAATTAGTATGGTAGGTTAACGAAGAAAATATAAAATGAATATTATTTAATATCCTCTCAAACTCAAGGTGGTGAATAAAGATATTCTTGAAATTCAAATCCTCACTACACTTATTGCAATATATATATATATATATTGCTCTTTAATTTGTATACTTTTTTAATTTATATTTAAATTATTTCATTTAATAAATTATACTCTAAATTATCAATGCGTTTATAATTTGTACTCTATGTTAAGATGTCGTCTTTAAAATCAATAAGAAATGGGAGAAATAAATTTAACGATCAAATTAATAATTTTGATGGTCGCCTGTCAAAATTTAATATGTTGGGATGTAAATTCTGAATGGATAATTTACACTAAACGTATAGCATAAATACACTAAACGGATAAGATCATATCGACAAACCTCGGAAATTTGAATACGTTGTTACTTTACTAGGAGAGAAACACGTATCAGGTGTATTTTGTTGACTGTCCCGCGCCGAAAGTAAGTTGATGCAAATATCAGATGACAGAATGGGATCAAGCAAACCGTCGGTGGCTGGTTTCACATTAGAGTTTTTGTGTCAGAATCTGTTTTCGCAGCAATAAGCTAAGGCCGCGTTTGCAAATTGCAAATGCAAAACTATCATAATTTTTTTTACTATTTTAAAATATTAGTTTACAAATATAATTAACTCAAATTTTTTATTAAATTAAATAATTTCACTTAGTTAGAATTTGGAAGACTCTGGACAGGTAGATGCAATTTGGCCCAGTGCCGTCGCTGTCGTAATAGGGAGTGCATTATCCTCCATTCCTTTCCAGCTGCATTATTTTATTTTGGGGGACCAATTTAACGCTGCATTCCGAGGCAGCTGCTAACGCCTAGAATTCTCTTTACACACTGATTTAGACGATGATATGACCCACGTGAATCACATCTGATATGACCAAAGCACGGCTTGAGAGGTCGTGGCGAAAGTGAACTTTAACATGATAATTGATACACCTGTGAGACAGCTCATTGCGTCCAAACTATTTGGAACTGTGGCTGTTGAATCAATTTGGAGAATATTATGGTTCAACTTTAGATTAGTCCCGAATTGCGTCCACTAATTCCCCTCGTCAGTTCGGCAGAAAACCTGCTTCCTTTGTGACTTACACCGTCATCGCTTCTGAATGGGGCTTACGTACAATGATTTAATTAGTCACGTATACCACTGGGTGACTGGAAACTACTACAGCAAAGAGGTTTCTATGATTTCCGCTATCTGCATATATTGGCATTTGGCTGGTCACAAACGAATACATGGTGGGAATACGTATTTACAGTGTCAAATATGTCATGTTCTTCCAAGATCTCAGATCTACTCCCTTCTCTATTGCTTGCCCAACCTGGTTTTTCTTGCTCTGTTGCAAAACTCAAATTGGTAACAAAGGCCACTAGTGGACCTAATTCAACTGAAGGAAGTAGAGTAGGTTGAGTTAGAGCATCCGTAAACCATTATGGCACTGAGATTGCATCCCGCTTCTTTTTGTACAAGTTGGTTGCGAGTCCATTTGACACCAGCTTGCTCTGTTTTTCTGCTGTTCTGCTAATACTCCTTGCCCCTTTGGTCACAAGCTAAACAATAATGATGCTCGTTTATGTTATGGACCTTATTACACATGCCATACTCGTGGCGGATCACACGTTCTACTCCCTTTTCATTTGCTTGTCCCACTTCTTTTCTCCTTGGTTCTCCTAACTCAAGGTTGTAACCAAAGCACGTCTGGGAGATTATTCAAATATTCACATCACGTAATGAGTTTGCCGACACTCACGTTGCACACAAGATGTCATCTTTTATTTCTAAGTGATCTCAGCAAATGTAGCCTTTACCTGACCGAGGCCATTTGGAAGTCGAATTTGGTTTCTTGGTCGAGAAATGTTAGGGCAGGGGTCTGCGACGTTTTGACTTTATAGGTGGTGTTCGGCCTCGGGTGAATTTCTACACATTCAAAAATTATAAAATAATTTATCTCTTCCCATCAAATTATTATATTTTATTATAATATTTATTTAAATTTTTTCTCTCTTCACTTTTTTATCAAATCTAATAAAATATTTTTATTTTTTCACGAACCTCGATACTCCAAAATTTTTAACTTCACTGCCGAACACCCCGATACCTTAGTGACCATGAAGTATATTTATTTATTTAGAATCCTTAATTAAATGTATAAAAGGATAAAGAAGTTAGTGGCTCCAATAATAGTCTCGTCCCGGTCCTGGGACTGCGGCCCGTAGAAACTAAACTGGACCGGGACTGCGGCCCGTAGAAACTAAACTTATTAACTTAGTTATACCACAAATTCCACGTACATTGAGAGAAATAGAAGAAATAAGAGATGATTAAATTATATATTGAGAATTTATTAAGTTGAACTGAACTTTATAATGATCTAAAAAATTTTAAGAGTAACATTAACTAATTATTTTGAAGTCAAAATACACATGTGACTAGCATTTGCTTGAGTTGTTACATGACTACACATTCATCAAGCTACATCAGATTCCGCTTTAATCACACAACTAACCCTCCAGTGGGTCCTTTAATTACGTGTCCAACTAAAGAGAGAGGTGGGGGGAAGAGTTGGCATTCGTAAAGCATTATGACACCGAGCTACTCTGTTTTCTCCTACTAATTGCTTATTAGTCCAAATAAGCATTCATGTTGGACCTTGTCATATAATTCATAGCCCTCGTGGATCGTATATTTATCTACTTTCTTCTTCTTTTGCTTGTCCCACTTCTCTCTCCTGGTTTGCCCTATTCAAATTGGTAACGCAATCATGGACCCGACAAAAACTGATGTGGACTATTTTCTATAAATAATGCTTTGAAGGTACATCATTTTCTACAACTAATGCTTGAGAGCTTCCATTTTACCACCAATTATATGTGCCAAACTCGTAGTTTGCTAGGAAAAGGATATTTGTAACTTCAATTAGGCTTATGAAGAAATGATCATTAAACTGTCATCAGCCTCTGGGGATCGAGCAAAAACGTAAATATGAACGACTCCACTGGGGATCGAACCCAGAATCTCTGGTTCCGTAGACCAGCACCTTATCCATTGGGCCATGGAGTCCCGTTGTTAATCGTATGTGTAATTAAATTATTTTACCAAAGTGTTCAACAAAGAAGCAACTACGAAACGCAGCAATCAGCATAAAAATCTCAATGATGTGTTTATATGAAAATTTGTGGTAGAAGGCAAAATAGTGGTAGGTTGAAATCCTTTCCGCATCAAACATCAGTTTTTTGAAAAGGATCTTGATCCGAATTGAGCTACCTGACCTTAACTCAGCCCAATCTCACGTACGTTTAGAATTCCACGGAACAAGAAACTTGCACTTTCCTATAACCAAATTGAATATGCATACTGGAAAACTGAACCCGCAATTAAGATACGTTTTCAAAGATGGCTTCTTTCTGCCCCTTTAGTTGGTTGTGGCCACTGGCCACATGTGGATATACTGAACTAAACAAATTGGGATTTAGAAAAAAAAACAAAAATTGACAATTTGATCCTAAGGTTTTGACCCGTTTTGCATTTTAGTCCCTAGATTTCAAATTTTAAATCTAAAACCCCCTTTTGTCAGGCTTTCGCTCATCCCCTTAACGGAGGCTCAAACACGTCAACAAATTTGTACCGGTCGACCGGTATATGTTTTGAAATAGATACAGTACGTGAGCGGTCGACCGCTACATGAAGCAGTCGACCGGTATACATTTGCTGACGTGTTTTAAGGGGATGGACGGAAGCCTGACATAAGGGCCTCATCATCAAAAATATAAAACTTAAGGGCTTTAGATTTGAAATTTAAAATCTAAGGACTAAAATGCAAAACCGGTCAAAATTCAAGGACTAATTTGTCAATTTTCAAAAAAAAAAAAAACTAAACAAATTGGGAAATAAGTACTGATCGACTACACGTGGTTCTCCAAAACAGAGGCGTCGAAGTTCATTTCATGGCTGAAAGAGAATGCTTTATTTTGGGGGAGTGGGGTGCTACTCCGTGCGAGCTCATGGGCCTACGGGCACTTGGTTCCGTTGCCATGAGTGGTCATGTCCATATAGCACCTCCCACACCTCTCTATTCCCTGAGGTCCCCGGCGGAACACACTTGCACCTGGCACAGCACGTTCCACACGCTCTGATGCACAAGTTCGGCCTCGAGTGTAAACCGCATCTCACCTTACACAACCCTCCACAGTCTGCAAAAACAATATTACAGCAACATGAATCCATCAAACGCTTCAACCATCAAGGATCCCTACCTACACTTCTAGAGCAGCTGATGCCCGCGGGAACGGATTCAGTCCAGACCCGTTTCCGACCACTAAAACGGTACTCTCCCCGTCAGCCGTTAGATTTGGTCTGGACTGAATCCCGTCCCGATGCCCAATCCCTTCTGTTCACAAGGCGTAATTTATACTTACCCAATAAAGGCAAAAGCCTTCTGTTAGCTCCTTTCACCACCTGGGGAAAAAATGCATCATAAATTCAAAAATTGAAAAAAGCCCGCAGTGATAAAGATAAGCCGTTGATACTAGCTAGAGGTGGTGGCATAACAATTAATAAACCTGGGTTTTCTGGTCCTCTATCTTGGTGTCAGATGAAACCTGTAATGAAATTAATGAAGTAAAACGATCGGAAAACAGAGATTTGCAGTCACATTTCAAAGAAGAGATTCAGCAGAATCAACCTCTACCTGGGCAATGCAGAATAGCAATTCACCATTACAAGTAGTACGCGTAAAGCCATGTGTTGCCTGGAAGCAGTAGCACGAAGTTGCAGGTGAGACTGCTATCCAAGGTTTGAACTGGAGAACAGTGTCTTGCTTTATATAGACGGTTCTTCATGACATATAATTACAGTAGTGTCCACTGCTTTTGCCAACGGTCGAAAAAAGAGAAATAAATTTGCCATGCACTTAAAAAAAACAATTCCATTGTAATTTAACAACACAAAAAAATTGGAGCTTCCATAATCTAAGCCCGATGGTAAGACACAAGTGAGCGACCCACTTCGGTGCCTTTTGTTTCATGTTATTACAATTTTTATATGAAGTTTACTTAAAATTACCTGGAAATCTTTCCACTCTTCGCTTTGGTTGAACTCATTTTCTAGATTTTACATTAAAATGATCAGTATAGAAACTTGAAAAAGAAAGAGAGACAGAGAGGGAACTTGGTCTGAACTCTCCTCTCTCTCTCCGCTTCCCAATATTACTATAAAATCAACGCTAAATGTTGCAGCCTCGGAGGCTGACATGTTTGTCGGAGCATTTAATAATGTTTCTGTTTTCACATCTATATGCATGCGACAGAGTGCCTCATGCATCATCCCCGGTATCTACCGACTCCCAGTTCGATAATCCAAAAGGCAAGGCATTGCTTGCGGTGATTCTTTTCAGACACCCCAAGTGCGTGACAGACTCATACAGCTACTTGCATTCGCAGTCCACGACGTCGTATTCTTACATCCACGTAACAAATATACTACTTTCAGGAAGCAAACTTACAAACCGAACAACGCCACAGCGTACAACAGCTGGAACCTAAAGAGAACCTCCTCAGCCAGACGACTGACTCTCCGTTCACATTTTATGCCCAGATTTGAAAGCCTCAGAAGCCCATAATTTAAGTCGCAACATGAATGCTGTTTCCAAAGACAGACGGGCTTTCCCATACACAAACTCGGTGTCATTTGGGTGCCACCAAAGACTTGGCACATAGCTGCCAGCCTGCCGCTTGTGAAGATGCCATTTACTACGACACCACGGCAAGCTTTCTTCTTTTTGTTTTTTTTTTTCCTGGCTAAACATGCTTTCAACTTAAGCGCTTGTCAAGTTTCATCCCAAAATCAATTGACAATGGAAAAAGGTGGCTCAATAGGTACATGAAGCACAAGATTAAATAGTCTCTAATCAATGTGGGACTAACACTCCCCCTCACGTGCAGGCCGAATGAACATAGTTCATGCACGAGGACAACAATGAGAAACACAAACAAGTGAGCCAAATCCAGAAATAGTTGGACTGATACCATGTCAAGTTTCATCCCAAAACCAATTGG
The DNA here is from genome assembly GCA_963930655.1 of Myrica gale. Lineage (NCBI taxonomy): Eukaryota > Viridiplantae > Streptophyta > Magnoliopsida > Fagales > Myricaceae > Myrica > Myrica gale. The sequence goes on along the minus strand of OZ005606.1, from coordinate 3,545,392 downwards.
CAATGGGAAGAGGTGGTTCAACAGGTACATGAAGCAAAAGATTAAATGATCTCTAATCAATGTGAGACTCTAACAGCGCTCATAAATTTACCTTGAAATGCGAAGAGCATCTAACACTGTTGGCACCCACGCTATCCATACATGTCCAGTATCAGACTCATATACACAGCAGCACATTCAATATCGCTGCTGAACATTATCCCACATCGTTTCCTATTTAAAATATCTCTTGTTCACTGTATATATAAACTGCCCACGAAATTTGAAGCTATCGGCTCGAAGGGTATCAGAAATCCTGGGATCATTTCAACACACCACATACTATTTACCACTACAACATGAAAAAAAAGAAGAAGAGGTTTTACGTCGTTTCCTAGGGCAAGGAATGTTATTAAATGGCAAATTCTTACAAATTTTATGAAAAAAATTAATCTTCAGCAAATTGACATAAACCTGTAAGTTCGTAAACTAAAGTAAAATTCTATATCAAAACTGGGCATCTAAAGAACAATTTGAGAATAATTTCGGATCAAACTTACAAATCTTGTAACGTCAAAATTTTCCTGAGTGGATTTTAATCAGAGCTCAAAAATTTGAACTAGAAGCCTTTTTCAAACCATACTTGCCGCAGAAAGAATGACCAAAGAATTGTATTGTTTTAACACATTATACCCACGAAGTACAACTCTTCTATCTAGAAAAACACATTTACTTCCTTATCGCTCATTTCGTATACATGGTCTCTTGCATCCGTAAGGGCACTCTGCATGATTAAATAATTTGCTAAGATACAAAGGAAGAAGCTATGCGTAAGAAAATAGCAACACACCAAGGTCGAAACAAGCAAAATGAGAACTATATACCTGTCCAAATTTTGTCAGGAAGTTATTGGCAAGGTTCAGAGATGCGACAGTCACATCTTCATTGGCCTTTAGTGCTTGAGCAATGGCAAAAGCCCCATCATCCTGCATTCATAATCAATCTTAACCGGTGCTACATACGAGTAACAGTTGACGAGAAGTTCAATAGAACATAAAACCTATACCCTTATTTCATTGAATCCTAAATCTAGTGAAGTTAAAGCTTCATTAACCACTTTCAAGCTGCGAGCTAGGCAAACTGCACCCTGCAAAGAGTGAAAAAGAGAAAGCACAAGAGATTTAAGTAGCCAAAATGACTCAAATTGCATTAATAGATATTAGTATCTGCACAAACGCACTTCATCTTTAAGTCCATTAGCTCGCAAGTCCAAAACAGATATGGTTGTATTGTATTTCAAGGTATCTGCAATGAACTCCGCGCCCTTTGCTCCTATCTGCAAGACATTTTCATGTAACTACATTGTTTGAAGGTTCTTTAAAATACACGTCCAGCTCTATAATTACCTGGCACCAACCAAGCTTAAGAGTGTTTACGTTTCCATGAAACTTAAGAACCTCAGACAAAGCCTTTGCTCCATCTGGTCCAATGGGATTGTAACCAAGTTCCAACTGTAGCAAGAATAGTCCAATTAATCCCAAAAGTAATGATCTAAGCGAAGTTACATTTGACATTACCAATGGAACAATGACAAATTACGAAGTGAGGAAAAATTAAAAAACAAAACTGAGCAAAAAGAGGGAGGACTTACAGTTGTAATGACAGAATTATCTTTCAAAACTTGAGCTATGTCACTGACTCCCTTGGCATGGATGTTATTCCCCCCCTGTAGGATTGAGCACCAGAAAAAAAAAAATTAGTACAAGAGTTCAATTGAGATAATTGAAACAAATATGTGAAAGATGAACTCTCCTCTTACCAGGTCTATGGTTGCTATTGTTCGGTTTTGCTTCAACGCATCTGCAATTTTTTCAGCTCCCTGATAAGTATTCATAGTTCAAAAAGTCAGTATCCAGGCCACATTATTACATACTACTGAATTTGAAAACTAAACAAAAAACTCAGAAATAGAGTTTTCTTCCATTCCTTGGTATGAAATTCCATCAAAATTTGGTGCCCCCGTTGATCACTAACAAGAGAAAGGATGAAAGTGAAAGTAATGCATATCCTTCTCTGCCTTCTCCTCTTGTTGGTAACCAGAATGAAATAAAGGAAAAAATCAACACAATACCACCTTGTGTCATGATTGAGACTCAGACAATAAGTAGCATCTCTATATATTAAGAACTCCTAACCTCATCATTGCTTTCAATTATCTCCTTATTTTAGATTCCAGGAGATTGGCAAAAGGCATAGTAACACTATAGCCATTTCCACGGTAAATATATAAGGTTTAACAGAGGAACCAACTTGATGCTTGGCTTAGAAAAGTCCAACAAAGTGATCTTTTGAAGCTATAGAGAATGAGTACGTAATCCTGTACGATATAATTGTTGGCCGCAGAGATATATCAGTACCTCATCACCTATGTCATTCATGTAAAGGTTCAACCATAACAAGTTCTTGGTCTTCTTTATATATTCGGCAACATAAAAGGCACCTCTCCCAGTAATTGAGTTGTTGCTAATGTCTAGAAGCGTGAGCTTCCCTAAAGAGCAAACACAAATGTCAGATTAGATGTTTTAACAGTAGAAGTACAGGAAAAGAGAAATATATTCTGATAACCAATTGCCAGGGAATATAGCTTATTGCAAACCTTTATGCGAAGATAACCCTGACATCAAAGCACGTACTCCTTCATCTCCAATAGAATTTCCATGCAAATGAAGTTCCTGACCATGCATTATAAACTACCATTTAAGAGCCATCTATGCTAATCTTATTCTCAAATAAAGATAACATGGTTCCACACTTGTAAAACTACCAAGTAGAACACGTTGCTAAAGAGGGAACTGTTGTTGTCAAGAAAGAGCTCAGCTATACGGGAAGAGGAATGGAAATATGAGTCCAAAAAGGCAAGTTTTCCCCTAGAGCAGCAAGCCAGTTACAAAACCCTCATAATTAGACACACGCAACAAACAAAGAAAGAAGCAAGAGAATTGACATGAGCATCTAGAAGGGAACAAACCACTTTAGAACTTCTAAAACCCACAAATCAAATTGTGAGACTGATTGCCAAAGAAAACCGAACAAGATGTAATCTAATACAATCATCCAGTTTCTCTTCCTAAGTAATCTAATGATCATTCTGATAAAACAGGTAAGTTTTCCCCAAAGTGGAACAGAGAAAGAATTGCAAGTCAATGAACCGGTACCCTCAGACACTTGTTCCCTTCAAGTCCTTTTGACAAAGCGTTAGCCCCTAGAGCACCGCCATAATTGCCACTGAGGAATAAGAAAATGTCAGAAAATTTCCAAAGGAGCAGAGGTAAGGGGAATACTTGAGTAAATTTTGAGAGAGAGAGGTATATAACCAGCCACTTAACATATGCATTCTTAGCATCTAGAAACCAAAAAGGGGGAGGGGGGGGGGGGAAGAAGACGAAACGCAAGTTTTCACTTACTTGAGATGTAGATTTCGTAAAGTGTTATTCTCGAGAAGTGCGCCGGCAAGACCAGTGAATCCCTACCTCCATTTCCAAAAACAAACCACAGGTAGAATCAATTTTCAGCTTCAGCTAAGTTCATGTAAGGGTAATTCTTAGCATATGTGAAGGTAACTTCATACAGCATAGTCGATCATATTGTTGTTAAGTTCAAGAACACTTAAGCTTGAATTCTTCTTCAGCAACTCAGCGATAGCTTTTGCACCCTGCCCAACAAGAGAGTGACTCTCAATCATATTATTACAGAAGAGGCTTCCTTCACATGAACTTCTAAGGCACAAGCTTGCACTGATCAAGGTACAGTCTTTAACGTTAGGAATAAGCAAACCTCATCACACAAGTCAGTACTGTTCAGCAGAAGCCTTTGAATGCTAGCATTATCCACCAACATATTGCATAGGGACTGTGACAAGAATACATAAAACACAATCTAACTTTAGGAATAAACATGATACAAGCAAAAGAATAAGTAGGAAGGGAAAAACAACAAAATGAACACTAACGAAACTTTGGCATCAGCATCATAAAAATATTGGTACGCCAATATGAAGTGAAAGATGCCATAAAGGGAATGACAAACAGTAGACAGAAGAAGTCATACATGCATTCAGCTGAACAACAGGATTATGGAACCTCTTCTCCATTGTAAGTCATACATGCATTCAGCTGATCTTGAGCTCACAATTTTAACCTCTACCTTGTTCTTACCTGGGGATTTGCCACTTCACTCTCTCGAATTTTTTGTATAAGAGGTAGGACATGTAACCTTCCACTACACCTTTGCTAGTGCCAAGCCAGCTCATATTCCTATATGCTTCTCGATATTTATATGCCATTCTCAATGAAGGGTGAGATTGGCACAAGGGATTGATCTGAATGAGATAATATTTTATGGATCTGAAAAGAGCACTTGAAAAAAATACTGCCTAAAAAAATATTAAATCAACTCAGACCCTCCATGGCAAAGAGGAAGGATGTGCTATGCTCGGAAGAAACCTTAAACCAAAATAAAGGGAAAAAACAGTTACAAAACAAATGAAAATGATGCAGCTCCCAAAGCATGTGAGACATAGTTTCTATGTGACATGAAGGTGAAGGACCGTTAATGATGATTCAGCTGCACAACACAGCCTAGTATGCGTAGGAGCAAATACATTAATGCAAACCCTCTTATCCCACTATTATTCCATGTTCATTTCCAGCACTCAATCTAGAATGAGAATCAACATTGGATTCTCTAAATATATGTACAGATAGATACTCATCAAGCAGCAGACTTGAGCTGACCTTAATTCCTTCATCTCCGATAGGATTTCCAGAAAGATTAAGAGTCTTTAATACGATGTTTGATTGCAGAACACCATCAAAGGCTTTAATTCCAGCTGCAGTTATTCCGTTTGCAGCAAAACTTACTTCCTCAACAGTCTGAGACACAGCAAATACATTTCTATAAGTTCATAAGCAAACCACGATTGTGCTCATATTTCTAAACCATAATCTAATTTGGGGATGCCTCTTACAAAAACTTTTCAAGTACAATATGCCTTCAATCCATGCCCACAAATTAGTGAAATTAGACAGTTTTTTTTTGTAATTTTTCCTTTACAAAATAAAAAACAAACAGGGTCAATAATTGTCATAACTTTCACATAAATGTAAAATACTTAAGTAATCTAGATAGACAAGTAAGCATATTATACAAATGAAAATGTAGGACAAATAAAAGACAAAAAGATGTGTCCTTTGTCTGGCTCATCAAACATGAGCTAGGACATAGCTCTTTGGGCTTCAATTTCCAGGGAATAGACTTTCCAAATAAAGCATGAGAATTAGGATTCCATTGTAGTCATCCGATATGTACATGGTTACAATAATCCATGTTCCCAATGCTCCCATGATATTGCACTAGATAGACTGTTACTGTAACACCCCTAGTCTCACATAGAATAGGAGAGGAGAAGTAATGAAAAATGAATGATATAAAGACCAAGTCTCACATTGGTTCCTTACTAGGAAGAACTTTTTTTTTTATAAGTCCTTACTAGGTAGAACTGAGTCTTATAATGATTCTAAGGAGCTTCAAAAAGCAACCTTAACTAGTTCATTTGAAGTTAAATGTAGATGTGGCTAGCGCACCCTTGGGTCTTTACAAATGGTATTAGAGCGGCCCAGTAACAACTAATGTGGGCTTGGTGGGCCCTAACAAGGTTGTCAAGGATTTAAGGAAGAGAGAATGTAACACCCTAAGTCCCATATAAAGTGGGAGAGGAGAAATATTGAGAAATTAATGGTATAAAGACCAAGTCCCATATTGATTCCTTAGTGGGTAAAACTGGACCTTACAATGATTCCAAAGAGTTTCGAAAAGCAACATTGACTAGTCCTTTTGAAGTCAAAGTATAAATGTGGCTAGCGCTCCTATGGGTCGTTACAATTACCTACCGCGTATCATCTTACGAGAATGGCTTATTGTATAAATCAACTGAATACGGTACAAATAAAAGCATTTGCCCTAAGAAGGAATGAATGCAATATATTTTATGTGTTTGGAAAAGTCTATTTTCAAGAAATAAAACTTCTGATATGTTGGGAAATCTTTTATAATAATCCTCTGCTTCTAAAACTTATCTCAATGTCATAAAGTTGGATAGCATGGCCTTTACATAAGGATTATATTGCCACGAATTTTTATGGAACACATGATGGTCAACAAATAAAAAGCTTATCTTCACTTTTACAACTCCAGATATGAATATTTTTACTTTTTTTCATAAATCAAAGAGGCTAACTAAAGTGCATTATAAAATGGACTAAATAAAAAAAAGGGAATAAATGTATCTATTCAGTTTACTTTATTCAAAACTAAATAACACGAATTGATAAGCATAAATAATAATAGCGATATATAACATAGATTAATATGAAAAACCCAGATAGTGGGAATATATTAATGAAGCTTGAACCTGATTGTATCCTAAACTCTGAGAAAGAAAAAATAGTCCTTCATCTCCAAAGTTGCGTCCTGCCAAAATCCTCTTGACAGGTCAAATAAAAACCGGATGTATTTAAATTGCAACAATGAATCTATTCTAACTGCCAATCAAGAGGGGGTAATAAAGAATATGACTAGGATTTGTTAGCAGAACTTCAAAAATCAAGGTCTCCAGAACAAAGATTTCAGCAAAATCCCTAAAAATAATGGTTTCAGGAGTAAAAATGCATCTTAGACCATAACGAGAGAGTTGTACAGAAGTCATTTTAACTGACCCCCAATGACAGTGTATACGCCAGGTAAGCTTGTATAAGTGCTAAAGCATAAAAATTGATGATTTTACTTCTCTGTAACCTATATTTATTCAGCAAGCATACCTGACATGTCAACACTTGGGAATGTCCTGAGTTCTTTAGCAAATTCATTGATCTTCTGCTTGGACTCTCTATCAATCGTCGCCTTGAGACCAGGTAAAAGATTTGTTCCTACCGCGAAGGACCAATTCATTCCTTGTGGGGGAGACTTGTTTTCTATGGATGAAGGCTTTGGTGGCTTTGGAATAAGGAGTTTTTCCACCAATTTCCACAAAACTGTCAGCTGAAAACATAAATTAGTACACCCAACAACAACGATAAGATGTAGTTTGTGTTTGCATTCACAATCTTGTGACTTGGCTAAAATTTAAATTCCAACACAGTAAAGCCATAAATATACAACAAGCATGTACCATGGTGAGATGTTACAAAGTATTTGCTACAGCCTACATGGAAGGAGAAATTCTGAAACTGAAATTTTACCAAGTTTCCGACTACGTACACGATGAAATCTAGAAATTATGAAATACTTCACTGTGACACATATCAACAAGAGTGTAGTGTTTATGAACCCACCGTTTCCCAAACTTAAAACTAAAGCATGTCAATATTTACGAAATTTTCTTCAAATTCGGCTATGGTATTCTTCTCATTTCATCAATTCTACAATTAAATTTTTCGCACATAGCATTTGGCTAAGCTAGTAAATATAAGCAGACTTGTGAATTTTCTTACAAACAGAAAAGGAAACTAAGAAAACAACGCTACTTATACAAGCAACTAAAATGTAATTCCATCCGAAGTTACAGTGCACCCAAAAAGAAGCAATTTCAACAAGCAGTTAAATTCAAATCCTTACCGAAAGTAACCACAAAAAACACACCGGCCGGCACAACCAACGATGCGAGCTGCTTCACCGGAGCAGGCGTTAACTCGCCCTGAGCTTCCCTGTAAACTCTCCGACCAGTCGTCGTGCGCCTCGAACCTCCATCAGCCCTAGAAGCGGCCCTAACAACCAAACTTCTCAACCTACAGCGTTTTATTTTGCTTGCAAGCGAGAGAGAAAAAGAAAGCCGTGGCAATAGCACGCCCTGCGGAGAATAACCCGAAGCAGAAACGCTTAGAAAACGAGATTGTAACCTCTGCTTGAGCAGGTGGACCGGGGGCGAAACCTGAGATCCGAAAAAACACTACTGTTAATATTTGAGCGGCAAAATGAAGGGAGAGAGTCAGCGTGGGAATGTACCGGTGGGTGAGAGTACAGAGAGACTGTGGAAGTGAAGCCCATAGGTGGCTAGAAGGTCAGGGGATTAGACGCGCATAGGGGTTGGCAGGTTCTTATCCTGCGACTACTCAACGTTGAGAGAGTAGGAATTTGCAGAGAGAAGGGGCAGGGGGATAGAGCGGCGGGCGACGAACTTGTTCTGAAAACCGAGGTGAACTACCAGACTCGGAGTCAAACGGGGAATGTCGGGTATTGGGCCAAGCAGGCCAACTAAACTGGACCTTAAGTTTGTGTCCAGAATTAATTAATAGAAGTCTAAGCCCAACTAAACGTTCGGCCTAGATTCTAAATGCTTGTTTGCGGGTTTTTATTGGATCCAATTAACAAACTTCGGCCCATTCGAGAGGTTAAGGATTGCGTTTCGGGAAATTGCATTGCGTAAAGCGTTGGTGTATTTTTTCTTTTCACTGAAACTCAAATGCTATAATCAAGTCCATCTTGCATGCATATCCATAAATATAGATCGGCAGACGCGCTATCAACAGTTGTTCAAACAATCCGTCACAACCGTCAATTCCATGATTTCTCGATTTCGAAGGTGGAGAGGAGCGATCTCTACGAAGACGTGCAAAAAATCGTCAAACAGCACACGATCACACGAGGAGGAATTCCTGCCAAAAACGAAGGGAAAGAACGTGGGAGAAAAGCTATAAAAGGAAGAGAAAACGATAGAAGAGGTACGCCAATTTTCTGAGCAACAAAAAGCTGCATAACATATACACAAAAGAAACTGACTTAAGCATCGGAGGTTAGTAAACTCGGTGTCCGAGGCTATTATTGTAATTTTGCAGGAAGGATACGCGAAAATCAAGACGTCTCTACTCGAACGTGTTGACCATAAACCAACTGATTCGTCATTCTCAATACGAAGAGAAACATTTACGGTGTCTAGCAGAGAAATACCCATCTTGGAAACGAGGAAATTTTTGTAATTTATTGGTAACAATGTGTGCGCACAAACGGTGGAAAATTAATTGACATATACTCATAGGCCCGTATTCTCCCATAAGATTTGCCAAATTTTAAGCCTAAGATGTCAAATTACACGTTAGTCTCTCGAGTTAATGCCATACTTGCGTTATGCCTTCCAAACTCTTGTTCTTGACCATTGATTTCCTACACTATCGATAACCTTTTCATAATTTAATTTCCCATTGGTTAAGATTTAAAATTTGAGATTTTGTCACGTGGTTTATTATTATTTTTCATCTGTCTTACTAATCAGATATGAAATGAGGAGCACACTATATATACAAAGATCAGTACGTAGTTTATGGATTAAAGTCGAAAGCATATGAAAAATGAGGTTTTAATTAATTATGAGGGATAAATTCTTTGGTTACGTGGGTTCTTGCTTGTCAATTTTTAATTTGTAGCTAATTCATTTTCCTTCTTCTGTTCCTGGGGCTGTTAATTACCTTTAATTTTTGTTCTTTCATGTGCATAAGCTTGATTAATTAAATTGATTAGGACGAGACAATGAAATAAGCCTGAAAATTATTTGGATAATGTACTACTAATTAACAATGTGGAAAAGATTTAGACCAAAGAGTTCGGTCAACAAGGGACAGAAACGCGCTACCTGGTTTAATGAAAGAGACCTCGCTAAATATTTTTATCCCTTAAATTTGGAAAAACAAATTTAGGAAGACATAAACGCGCTACCAATATATATATATTAAAAAGTAACCCTTATTTTTTCTTTTTTTTTTACATTAGCCCCCCAAAATTATATTATTATACTTTGACCCCCAAAAGCTATTTAGGGGCTGCTCGGTTTGTTTGTATTTTCAGGATTTTTTGAATCCTGAGAATACATAAATCGAACATATTTTTTAACACCACCTAAAAACAACTACAACACGTATACCAATAAAGTTAACATCACTTAAAAATTCTCAAAACACAAAAAATTCTCAAAAAACTACCAAACCGAACAGCTCATAAAATCTCATCTTCGCCCCTACGTGCCACCTCCTTATATCTCTTTTATGTTCTTTGAATTCAAAAGTATAAATTCAGGAACAAATACTTTGATTTGAATCTTTTTTTCCAGCAACATGTATAGTACCCATGCACCCCAGTGGAAGCGACATGGATCCTTAATAAGGTCTGCTCGACTGGCTAGCAAAGTTCATAGCATAGGAATGCACAAAATCTAGTGTCATCCTAGATCCTTCGCCATAGAAACAAGTATAACCGGTTTTGACGCGTCCAATTGGACTGTAAGAGGATTTGGAGGCTTTGTATATGGCAGTGACGAAAATAGTATTGAATTTGAAGGGGATAAATTATTAAGGTCAAATGGCAAAAAAAATCATAAATAATATAAAAAATATCTTAAAGTTAAAATATCAAAAATTAAGGACTAATAGAACACCCAACTAATCAAACAAACTGAGCATTTAATATATATATATATCAGCACCGGAACTCTTCAATTCCAGCAACGTTGATACATTTCCTAGCTTTCTAATTCAACAGATTACATGTAAGCATTTCCGATAAGCATTTTTCTCAAGGCCTAGAAATCGTAAGCTTTATGCACTTATGCAAAAGTAACTTTCTGGTTTACATTTTTCAAGGTCAAGTAAGTTGCAGTTTAAGGTATTCATTCAGGCATCGCATAAAGAGAAGGCAAAGACATCACACATTACACAAACATTAGTAAGTGCAATACGTACACAAGCTTAAACAATAATAAAACACTACCAGAGCCAATATTTTTTAATCGTCAGTTTTACAGTGTCTTTCTCGATTAAATGACCCAAACTAAACCAAAAACATAATTCTCATAAATCATAATGCCCTTCGAAAAGGAAAAGGAACATCTCAGAACATGGCCCTGTTTGTACTCCCCATCTGCCGAGCATAACATGAGATTGCTTTTCGTGATACCACTCAACACTGGTATCAGAGTCCAAGTTTATCAACAAGTCTCAAACCCAACAGTCTATGAGAGAAACGAGTTATCTCCACCCAACCCAAGGCCCGATGTGTGAGAGAGATATTGTTGGGGTTAGTTTCACATCGGTTGTGGAAGAGGCTGGTGGTTAGTTTATAAGTGTGAGGGAAAATCTTACCTCTTAAATTAGCTTTTGGGGTTGAGAAGGACCAAAACCACCCAACACAATCCACTACGCAAAACTCAATTTCCAGATACTCGATTTCCATTCCATAGTTGGGCACAGAAAGCATAAACTATCTACTAAATTTACTAGCATCCCATCCAATTTACATAACATCCTAAACCCCCAAATAAGCCAAGAACAACACGGGGTTGCTTTTTGTGAAATTTCTGAGAAACAAGCGTTCACGATAGGGCATTTGAAAATGTTTCATGATCATCCGTCACTTCTGTGGACTTACCCACTCCACTCAATTCTCCAACACTCATACTAGCAAACACCATTCGCAATAGACTACAAATAAGTGCCTAAGGGGGGCGGGCCTAGGCTAAATGGGCTACTAAAAAAAATAGAACCAAATGCAGGGGCCAACAGGGGCTTGGCCCCCCTGCTTCCGCCTCTGAAGTCTGAACTGTATAGGGTAGTTTTGTTTGATCTCTTAATATTGTATATATATGTTTGGAAACCACAAAAACAAAACACTTGGATCGTAATTGAATAGAATTTTACTAAAGAATATTAACGTTCTTCAAGACTAGAATATTTAGGAACTGAAAGAGTAAATATGAGATAAATAAATAAGTAATTGGAATATATATACCATGCCTTAGGATAAGAGGAATAATTTGCAGAAGATTGAAACAAAAATGTTTAGCAACGAGCTGCTGAACGTGATGATCATGAGTCCTTTCGCGTTAAATCTGAGAGGTATGATTGTGCAAATGCTGCATGTATTGCGGCCCCGATGGGAAGCACATCCTCGTCGACAGTGAAGTAAGGGCTATGTGGAGGATAAACAGCTCCAACCTTTTCATTTCTTGTGCCTAAAAATAGGAAGGATCCAGGTACCTTATCCAAGTAGAACGCGAAATCTTCACTCCCCATGAAGCAAGGAGCTAATCTTATGTTTTCTTCTCCTACTATCTCCATTGAGACCCGCCGTACATGTTCATAAATTCTCTCGTCGTTTACAGTCGGTGGAATTGTGGGATTGTCCTTCCCTAAGAAATCAATCTCTGCACTGCAACGATGTACTGCCGCCTGCCCTTTAATAACCTGCAGGCACCCTTTAATTTATTAGACTAACAAAACAGTAGTAATCCTAAATTATGTCTTCGTGATAGTTTAGACCCCGTGACATCTACATGCAAGGTTAAGGCTTGGATTTTAGTGGTATGTTAATGGTACTCTTTAAAGTCACTTTTAAGGTATTTGGTCTAGTAATTGTCTAGTTTATAAGAGACGAGATGACTGCACAAATCTCAAAATTAATCGAGATATGCCTAAACTGACCTATAGACCCGATTAGACACCCCCCCCCCCCCCCCAAAAAAAAAGAAAGAAAGAGATATATATGCCGGGCTTTTGTAGTAGAAAATGAGCTATAGGACTAAATGCAGGCCGATATATGTGACCATAAAAAGCACGAGAGAAAACCAAACAAAAGCAAAACAAGACAAGAGACCAATGACCTGTTCTATTCTGTCTCTGAGAGAAAAGAAGCTTTTCTTGCTGAAAGCCCTAAAAGTGCCGGCTATTGAAGCTGAGTCTGGGATGACGTTAAATGCCGTCCCTCCTTGTATCATGGCGACAGAAACCACCTGCAGTGTTTTTAACATTATTTGATAAGTTACGATAAATGACCACAATTTCACCCCATTCTACATGGAAGCTGTGAATCAAATGTCTGAATTCATCAATGGGTGCTAATTAATTACACTTTGGAATATAAGGTATCGATACCTGGGAATCTAAAGGGTCAATCTCCCTCGAAACAATACTTTGCAAGCTAACTACTGATGTTGCTGCAGCCAAAATTGGATCAATGGAATTTTGTGGAATTGCTGCGTGTCCACCTTTCCCACTGATCTTCGCTTTAAAGCTGCCACACCCAGCTAGGAATTCCCCAGGTCGTGATGCAACCACACCAAAGGGATACCTGTGCACTAAATGCAGCCCAAAAATGGCCTCAACATTCTCAAGCACTCCTTCTTCAATCATGTCTTTCGCACCTTGCCCAAGCTCCTCAGCAGGTTGAAATATGAGAATAACTGTACCCTATATTAAAAATTCGAAGGAGAATTAGTCTATGCTTGGAAGGGATATGAAATACAGTAGTACTAGTCATAAAATTAATGGACCAGCTACATATTTTTTAAACTAGATCATCATTACCTGTAACTTATCTCGCAGTTCTTGCAGTATCTTTGCAGCACCAAGTAGCATGGCAACATGTGCATCATGACCACAGGCATGCATTTTGCCTTCTACTTTGCTCTTGTATTCCCATTCCACTGATTCCTACAAATTTAGGTAGTATGTGTATACTTAGTTATAGACAACATATATACACGAATAACACTGCCAAATCCAGAACTCCAAAGGAATAAAGCGTCAAGTTTGAACATTTGATTTTCTTGAGTAGATGAAAGCAAAAATCTCTATCTACTTTTCACTAACTCATAGCCCGTGCATTGACCGCTAGCTGCTACAATATACTCGATCTCGTTCTCATTACTAAAGGTGAGACCTGATCCAGTTTGTAACATATATGATGCCAGCAAACCTTAGAAGTTGAATTAAGAGACACCCTTTCTGGAAGGAAAAACGGGGGGGGGGGGGGGAACCCGACAGATTTTTACAATTGATAATGCCTCAATGTTCATAATCTTCTGCCTTTTTCCTATACCTTCTTAACAAATACAGAAAGCCTTGGCACTCTTCACTAAATATATGAATTTGTTGGTAGACATTCTAGATAAATAGAGAGAAGAAACAGATTTTGTAACTTTCTGAGTCCCAGATCATAATCATTAATGGTACTTTCTGATAAAAGGTTAAGAGCTTTTTGCCAAAAAGTTTTTGCAAAAGCAAAAATCTGTGGATTGAGACCAAAACGATGGGCTGAAACTTAACTGACCTGAATTGGGAGTGCATCCATATCCGCTCTTAGAGCTACAAAGGGGGGAGAACCAGAACCAATAGCAGCTACTACGCCGGTCCGTGCCACAGGCCACAAAGTAACACCCAAGTGATCGAGCTCCAGCGTAATGAGCGCACTTGTCTTGAATTCTTCATACGCGAGTTCTGGGTGCTCGTGAATTTCTCTCCGAACCTTTTTCATCCAATCCACTGTATTGGGATCATTAGACAACTCTACTATCCGTTCTCTCAACCAAGAATTCGTATACATCGGGTGAGAATCCAAGCAATTCTCATGGCCAGGAGCTTGAAAGTTCAAAGAAAGGCCGAGTTGTATGGCTATGGAGATCAGGAATATGAGTCCCAGAAAGTCCATTTGGCTTCGTCCTAAGTCCTATGATAAAACAGTTGGCAGTTATATATTTATAAAGAAGTAGCCGCTAGAATCCGACGAAAATAGAGAACTAATTAATTTCATCGCTTCAGGGGAATCTCGTTTCCCATCCTCTTGCTTTTGAATTGCAGTAGTAGAACGCACTGTGATTAGATGGAGCATGGAGGAAATATGATGCACGTGTATCCCACGAGGAATAGTACAGGTTCACGATGCAACAGGTGATAGAACTAACTGCTGCAGTCATCCCTGATCCCTTGACTTCCTTGTCGTCTAATTTATTTTTAGCAGAGCAGCCACCATTAAATCTTACTTTATTTGTGAGAATTGACTAAATTTTAATAATTTAAAAGTTTAATGTGACGGTTTTATAATTCGAACATATAATTTTGATTTAAAGTGAACGCTAAAAATAAAAATAAAAAAGATTTATAGAAAAGGTGAGCACCAAATTCTTCATGTAGATGGTATCAAATAATAAAATATATGGGCATGTTTGAGCCCCAATTAATTGGGCTCAAAATTTTAGATTTATTACTAAAAAATTCACCACATAAATTTTTATTAAAAATATTTTCTCTCTTCACTTTTCACCAATTCCTATAACATTTTTTTATTTTATAATATTTCTCAAACCTCAATACCCAAAATTCACCCTCAAACATACTCATAATTTCTTGATTGTTTAAACTTTTAGTATAGATCGGTAATTTTAAATAGCGTCAAAACCAATTTTTTATTTTTTAGACTTTTGACTCCCAAATTCAAACAATTTGCGATATTAATTTATTTTTTGGTGACGAAGGAAATTCGGATACTCAATCACGTGCACCGAGTTCGGACGAACTTAGTTCAGTATACGCACAAGGTGGGCTTAACGCCACGGTAAATTTCGAGTCGTGCAGCCCTCCCAAACCACACATGTCAATTAAGTCCAACTTCATTGAGAGAGTGACTCCAAAGATTTGTTTGTCCATTTTTTTTTGTGAGCCAATGTAGATAAGTTTTGGAGTTTGAGACGAAGGGCGGCGATTCATTCTCATCCACTATTAGTTTATAGAAGCGGACAAATATTTCTCAATACATCGTATTGATATGGAAAGAGAATAAACAACAAGGACCACCGATTTCGGTGGTGCAATGGGGTCCACGAGAATGAAAATGAAGGCTTTTCTTCTGCACCCGAAAGTGGCTGGTCGCATCGAGGGCTACGAATTAGACTAGTATTCGTTGCTTTTTAATTATGTTGTCAAAATTAAGCTGGATTAAAATTTTATTAAATTTTAAAATAAAGTAGTGAAAAATAAAAGTGAAATATGATTTGAGTATAATTTTTATAGTTATTATAACAAAAAAATATGATTTGACACGAAGAAGTAGATTATTTTAAGTTTTATTATTATTATAATTATAAATTAAAATCTTATTTATTATTTTTGCCCAAATTCAGTTAGGTTGGTAGTCATGTACAACACGATGACATTGTGAAAAGATTTGGGACACATAGGGCTATCGGATGATGCAAACGTACAAGGCATGCAATGCATGGAGAATCAGACAAATCGTGAGTTGCCTGCCTGGAAAAAGCAAAGGCATCTGAAAGATAGGTCCGAGTGGTCCTCTTCGCCTGCATGTGAAACCTGTAGCCGTAGGTCCTATCCTAACTACTTGCGCACTAGCTAGGCCCCATCTATCACATCGCTAGTCTTTATCCCGGAAAAAGGTTCTTTATTCCGTTTCGATTAACAACATGCTCTATTCCACTCGTATATGATTGTACCACTTTGCTCACCGGACAATATATATTTATATTATTTACATGGTGTATTTATTTATTTTTCAAACTATAACATGTAATTCTGATATAAAATTACAGGATATATTGTATTTATCTCTTTTCAAATTCTAACATTACAATTTTAATCTATTAAAACGGAATGTTAAACTTATAAACCATACTAAATGAAGTATTCCATTCCAATACTCTTAGGAATTTGTGTTTTAGTTGGCTTTGAATACGAATTTCGTGTGCCACCATCCAAGCTAGAATAGGTCGGCCATAATTGTGGTATCCAGTTAAAGTTGGTCTGCATTCATCCCTAACACGTAAAATATGGTGGGCACTTCCTTAATATATATATAAAGAATTGTGTCAGTTGCATGTAATGATGTAAATATCAACTACTGCATTTATGAGATGATTTTGGCTGGGCCATGGGAAGTGGAACTTGCCATCTAGATCGGGCCAAGCTTGGACAGTTTAGCAAATCTATATAAATGGGTCTGAAGCACCAAGCTCAGACCACGCAGAGTTCTCGATTGGGCTTGGCACGAACGCACCTCTGCCCTTAGTTACAAGGCTTTTATCAAATGTCATGCTCTATGTTTGTTGTTTGATTGGATCACTTGTGGCCCATGGGCCTAGAATTCACACTCTTGTTTTTCCTTTTGATTTCTGTTCATTGTTTAATAGGGTTAATTGGTCCACTTAAATCCGGCTATATTCTCATGGTCAGGGGTGAAGTCAGAATTTGACTTTTGAGGGAGCAGAATATTGAAATTTTTGGGGTGCCCATGTGAAAAATAATGGGGTAAATTTTTTTTAGAAAAATCTCTGATTTTATTTGTTTAAAGACTCCACCGGCGAGGAAGAACTTTATTTGTATAGGGACGCTTTCACAACACAGACCAACGTACACATCTTTCTCAGTTTGCCACCTTGATTAGAATTTAGAGTACATGTGTTTATCGTGATTTACAACTCTGTCCAATATAGGAAGCCAAACCCTCTACCAATGCTTGGACGTCGCACTTGTCCAACCCAAAGCCAAAGGCATGGAAATTAAACAGAGTCACACACACTTCTCCTCTCTCTACCTCTCTAAATATATCCTCTCCCTCCTATAAATCCTCTCTTCCACGATGAGCTGAGCCCTCTAACCTGCCAAGGTGTTTTGCCATACCCACCACTATTTACCACAAACCTAAAAAGTTGAGTTCCCATCACCATTTCCCTCCCCAACCATATCTCTTTCATCCTCCAACAAACCATGGCATTGCCCTTCCTTGTTCTCCTTTTGCTTCTTCCCTCTCTCTCAATCCTACCCTTTACGGAATCGAAGCTCTCCGTCAACTACTACGAGAAGTCATGCCCCAAGTTCCAACAGATCATCCAACAAGCTACCACCGACAAGCAACTCAGCGCCCCCAGCACCGCCGCGGCCACCCTCTGCCTCTTCCTCCACGACTGCCTGGTCGAAGGCTGAGACGCCTCCGTCCTCATCTCCTCTAACGCCTTCAATAAGGCCGAGCGCGATGCCGATATCAACCTCTCCCTCGGCGGCGATAGCTTCGACCTCGTAACCCGTGCCAAGACCTCCCTCGAGCTCGAATGTCCTGGCATAGTCTCCTGCGCTGACATCCTGGCCGCGGTCACGCGTGACTTGATCACCATGGTGGGAGGGCCAACCTACCCCGTCCGCCTCGGCCGAAAAGACTGCTTCATATCAAAAGCAGAGGACGTCGAAGGCAATATTGCAAAGCCCACAATGCCGTTGTCCCAAATTATCGCCGTCTTCGCTTCCAAGAACCTCTCTGTCCAAGAAATGGTAGCATTAGTCGGAGCACACACCATTGGGTTCTGTCACTGCAAACAATTCAGCCACAGAATCTTCAACTTCAGCAAAGGCTCGGAGTATGACCCCGCTTACAACCCCAAGTTCGCGGAGGGGTTGAGGAAACTCTGCGCGAACTACACGCAAAGACCCAGGTATGGCGGCCTTTAACGATGTGATGACGCCGAACAAGTTTGACAACATGTACTATCAGAATCTGCAGAGAGGATTGGGGCTGCTGCCTGCTGGACTCGGACCATGCGTTGGCTTTGGACAAGAGGACGAAGCCGTACGTGGAGATGTACGCGGCGAACGAGACCAAGTTCTTTCAAGATTTCGCCCATGCAATGGAGAAGTTGAGCATTTATAAGGTTAAGACGGGAAGAAAGGGAGAAGTACGGCACAAATGCGATGCTTTCAACTCCATTAAACCTTGAACCTTTGATTCTATTGCAGTTTCTTCTACATAGGATTTTCCAGTTCTCTTTTGCTTAAAAAGGGATATACCATTCCTCGCTCACACGCGCGTGAAATAAGAGAAAAGAACCACATAGCACCAATTTCTAGGAGAAAAACTGAATCTTAAATCTGCATTTTCCAGACCCCGGACAAAGAAGCCATAGTACATTTCCTATCCTTGTCTTGCACATGAGCCATAATTACATAATCCTAATCCGGTTAGTCCTGCCTAAGATAATGGACTACCCTAAGATGACGATAAGCGCCCGTCACTCGCGTTGGGCATCATAGAACAAACACGTAGAAACTGCCGTTAAAAGCAATTTGCGAAAACATAGCAGCAACTATTATAATTTCTACTACAACTTCTGTGTACGCCATATATAAAAATTATTTCGCAAACCACGTTAAAATTATCAGCATCATGTCCTACTTCGAAGTCCGGCTGACTCTGCATAAGCAGAAGGCAAACAGATCCTGACCTATCGTTCACTACAGTAGATTGACCAGACTCAGGGTGAACAAGTGTTGAAAGTGGTGTAGTCCCGCATTGCTTAGCAACGTGGAGTGTGAGTTTTTAGGCTTATAAATATAAGTCCCTTTATAATGTTTTAAATTATAAGTGAGTTAACACAATTAATCCAATTGGGTATTTCCCTATTGGATGTCTCACTTATCAAGTTTAATTTTTTTTATTTCTAACATGGTATCAGAGCAAGGTTTTGGGCTTAGTCCGATTACCTCCTAGCGACCATCCGACTTAGTACCGGCTTTCTCCCGGCTTAGTACCGGCAACTTTCCCGGCTCAATACCGGCTTTCTCCCAGCTTAGTACCAGCGATCATCCGGCTCAGTACCGACTTTCTCCCTGCTCAGTACCGGCATCTTCTCAGCGCAATACCGGCGACTTCCCGGCTTAGTACCGGCAATCTTTGTAATTATTTTTGTAACTTCAAATTCAAGGTTTGTCGGTTTGTCCACCTTGAGTTTGCGGGGGAGTGTTGAAAGTGGTGTAGTCCCACATTACTTAGCAATGTGAAGTGTGTGAGTTTTTAGGCTTATAAATATAAGTCCCCTTGTAATGTTTTAAATTATAAGTGAGTTAACACAATTAATCTAATTGGGTATTTCCCTATTGGATGTCTCACTTATCAAGTTTAATTTTTTTTATTTCTAACAAGTGAAGTACAAAGTTTCTTGCAGTATTTATCCATGTCATTAGTCCAAAAATACATCCCATGAAAAGGCACCGGTTATTGTGTGAGTGGACGAGTCAGATTAGATAAATAGAAATCTAATAGCTGAAACAATAACACATCATTTAAATGAAACGGGTCGGTTTCATTAAATGATGTTGCATTGTTTCAGCCATTAAATTTCTATTTATCTAATTTGACCCGCCCACTCACACAATAACCGTAGCCCCCATGAAAAATGTAGACGAAATGAACTTCATGAATAAATTATGCACTTTACAGGTATGATGGACAGATTCTGAGGAAAAGAAAAAGAGGAATGGCCAAGGTAGTGAAAAGGGTAAAAAGGAGGGAGGGAGGGAGAGGAAAGAATCCTACATCAACAATAAGGCATTGTCACAGATGACATGCTAGAGTAATGGAGCCATTCCTTGGCAATCATCGGGACCAACATACCAATTGCAGACTATCTCAACGAACCATTTATCTAGTTTACCCCCAAAATGTCAACAAAGAAAGGATATGCCATTTACTCTCTTCAGCAAGGCTTTCTCTTGTCAACCTTCAAGTGGATATTGTACCACTTCTTTTTCTTAGGCCGATCTCTTGTTGTAGATTTCTTCTCTCTCGCTTCACCCTCTTCTTTGGCTTCCTTGAAGGAACCTCTGATCTTGCTTTTACTTGTACTTCGCTTCATTGGAGGAACAGTTGTGTATGATGCGTGTATTTCATTCCTTTGCTTAAGAAGCTCATCTATCTGCAAAACGAACAGTCAGCAAGACCGCAAAACATCATCAGCGATTATGCGAAATTATCATTTAAGTTCCGAATCGGGCCTTGAGCATAAAGTTTTCACTAGTTAAACTCACTGCTTGCATTTCTTGTGCATATCTACTCGTCATCTCCGTAAATTGTGTGAGAACCTGTCAACATTGTACATTGTAACAGAACCTATCAAGACTTAACCTTTAAATTGACATAGAAATAAACTTATACAACAATGTGTGATCATATATAAGTTGAGACCTCTCGGTATTCAGTCTCAAACTTCGATAATTCCACTCTTTTTGTTAGGATTTGAGCCTCTACAGCTCTTAGATACTCCTTCTCTTCTTTATAAGGTGCAGCACAAATCGCCTCTATAGTATAGCTTGCACTTTTAAAGAAGTTGTCACCTGGAATAAATTCACCAGAAAAAGAAGGTGGTCATCACGTACAAACATATACCTGTGTAGCGAAGAAACCTACTTAGCCTTACTGGATACACATCAACTAACCATAAACAGCAAAGAAATGGGTGCCAGCCTTCAGTTCAGTTATTTCGCATGGCTGAAACCCATCCAGCTTTTTGAAGAAGACAGCATCTGGATCTTTTGCGGCAGTCATCTGACACCAAAAGAATACAGAAAACCAGATGAGCAAAATTAACAAGCCAAATTAGAAGTTGAAGTTTGAGTATATTCATCGGCTCACCGAATTTGTTGTTTGATCCAAGCGATAAAC
Organism: Myrica gale; assembly: GCA_963930655.1. Lineage (NCBI taxonomy): Eukaryota > Viridiplantae > Streptophyta > Magnoliopsida > Fagales > Myricaceae > Myrica > Myrica gale. The sequence continues at coordinate 3,524,101 of OZ005606.1, read as the reverse complement.
AGGAAAACCAAGAAAATACATTCCAGCAGATGTAATCTTTCCTGTTTTGGCGCCGTCCTCCTACAGAAATAATTGCATATTGGTGACTTTGAAAAAGGGCAATAGATAGGTATATGCCCGTGAACAGTAACAGCATAAGAAGATAATGGGTTCATTAAGGTCCTTAAACATATGTCCAGGTGCATGAAGGCTTATCTATACAAAGAATAATCAAATACGACAAATGACATCATTGTTGTTTTCCTACGTGTGGGTATACCTGCAATGAAACTGCTCAATGAAAGCACCAAACCCTCCTCTCCCTCTCTCAACTTCTGATTAAGATGCGCACATTGTATTCTAAGTAACGTTGGCTATTTCAAGATAAAGCAAGACTACTGCAGTTGATTTTCAATAGTTTTCAATAGAATTTATAGACAAATTATATACACACATGCAAGAACCATAAAGCATAAATCAGATCAATGAATAGACAGACACAATATGCTATAGACACATGATCTCACAAAATCCAAAGATTTCTAACAAATCATATGTTCAACCCAGCTAAAATGGGAGAATAAAGTGCTTCATACCTGCAGCGCTAGGCTTAATCCGCCATTCTCCTCCTGATCAAAGTACAATAACTGCAAAAAGCTAAGATATCAGTACCAAAGACATGATTGCTCACAAACAGAAAACACTATTACTCAGGTAATTCCTCTGCATATATGAAATTACTTAAATGCAAAATACATTGGACGCCTATTAATTTCCTAATTTTAATCAATGAAAATAGATAGAAACTCTGAAGTCAATGTTAGAATCAAATATAACAAATTACAGACTTTTAGGTTCTAAACTGCAGAACTCATGATAAACAGAGTAAAGAGGATACACTACAAAAATTAATTAGGAAACTCCATACATTTTTTACCCTGCTGGCAAAATGAAAGAACGAGTTCCCAGATCTTTGTGCATTTTTCTACATATCATGACTAAAGGATCACAGTACTACCAACTCTCTGTGAGAAGTAGACAAATAAATGGCCCTGTTACAGGCTCTCAAGCTGAAAGAAAAAAGTTTTTAATTAGATAATGAAGTCAAGCTCTACAATTATAGAGCAAGATATTAGGTAAGATTGATCCAGACTGCCTGCAGGCTTATTATCTTTTCAGTTCATTTTTAAAGGCCTAATGGATGGAAAAGAAGGGTTTCAACCTTCAGAAAAGAGAGTAGGAATCAATAGTCTAGTTTAGCAGCGGTGACCCTAAGTGGTCTATCTGTAAGAAGGAATGACACCTATACGGCTAGCAGAGAGAGAGAGAGAGAGAGCAGACTCAATTGAGATAGGAAGTAGGAAAACAAAAAACACATGCAAGGTTATGCCGCCAAGGCATCCTAACAGGTAAGCATGGAATATTTGCAAATATCTGTTGTATTAGTGTCATAAACAGTATTCTTTGATGACAATGCACATAGATACAAAAAGATTTCAGGTGGTTGAAACAATGTAAGTCCCATGTTTCAAAGCTTACAAGAAAACAACCTTCATCAGAATGAATTGACTAAATTGCTCAAAAATTAGTTCAATAGACAAGTAAAACCAGAGAAGCTTCATAAGAGTACAAAGAAAGCCACAAAAGCAACAATAAAACTAAGAGAGAATGCAGTTGTCATTGCATTATCTGTGCCAGGGGGTTTATTAACCTTGAACTTGCTTTTGTCTGGCGTCTGCACTCGACACACTAATCCAGCTCGAGCTTCTTCTTCTGTTATCGTAACAGAATAGAAGTGAGCAGACTGCTTCTCAACCTGTTACGTAAAAAGAAAGGGTAAAATTTATTCAGTCAGCAACATCCCAACTAATGAAAATGACAGCTCAACTGGAATAACCACAGCTCACCTTCTTTGATATAGGCTGCCCCAATGGAAGAGGACGAATTGTGACCACCCCATTAAGTGCCTCCTCCAAGACTGTTGCTGATACAGTAGTCTTGATCGGCACACCAAGTTTACTAGTATAGATAGAACAGTAAAAAAGAAACTTTTAATGCATAGAACCGCAGAAAATCAATGAGGAATTGTTCACAATAAAATGATGGAAAAAATTGCAACACAAGACTACCTAAAAAGTGCAGCAAACATTGTGTTCACAGCTCCCAAACTTGAAAGATCTAGCTCCATGTCTTGGCTTTCTGAATCAACAGCCTAGGAAAAGAATAATAAATCATGCTCCACACCAGAATTCAATAGTTAGCCAAAGCTGAGAACAGATTGTTTTTGGAAATTTAATGAATTGCATGTGCAATGATGTTTTCATAACAAATGAACCAAGGAATGAACAAAAACTCTGGAAGGATTGTGTGATCTTCCTGAACCACAGAGAGTTAGCAGTACAAAAAACTAGCGCTAATGTCTCACCTCGAAACCAGCTGTGTCATATTGGCGCCGTTTGTCTGGATCAGACAAGATGTTATAGGAAAAGGTAACCTCCTTAAACATATCAGCCGCTTTAGGATCATTTGCATTCTTATCAGGATGGTACCTGAATCAGTACAATTTTAGCATCTCAACAATCTAAAACACATTGGCATGAAGCAATGCTGCAATTGTACAAACAAGAAAAATATTGACAGCACAAAGTGCACCTGAGCATCAAACTTTGACCAAAAACCATCAATCTCAAAAAAAAACCTCAGAGGGTTTCCATCTAGTGTCACAGTGAGTCAGTAACACTCCAACACGTGAGAAGCACCCATGTTGGGCACAAAGTATTGATGGTTCTATATTGGATGTGTTCCTGGGCAGGTTTTTTAATGGTTGTATGTGTCATAAAAACCATTGCTGGAAGGAATTCAATGGTTTGAGGGACCATGGCAGTCATGTACATGGATGTTTTCCTATACTTCTTGCTTGCATATTCCAGCATCAATAGACGTATGGATCTCCTGCACATTTTTGTTGCACATACAAAACACATGGGATATTGGAGGTTAGACAGATCTAACACCAAAAACTTCACATGGCACATTAACCCATATTCCCAAACATATAGCTTTTCATAGCCAACATCAGCACTTCTTGATCATGCATTTCTTAACTAGATGCTTCCCGAGATGGTTTGCCAACTTTTCTCTGCTGCATCTGGTTTGAGCATGTGCCACCACAGCAAATTAATGAGCTATGAACAGAGAGTTGGCTTTATGAAAGACCATCCCTACTATAACTTGTAGTTGGGCTTTGAGCTATGTTGAGACTTCTCTTTTAGCTCCCCTTCTCATAGATCACCAATATCTATCCTAGTTATGAATAGTCTCCGCATACATAAACTCTATCAAAATTCGCTTGTTTGGCTCAGTCACTCACGGAAGTCTGGTCCATCCTCATACGCAGTTATTAGGGGACAACAAAACTACCACATCCCAGATGAACGGTAAACTCAGTCATCACTTTGTGGAAAGCTAGCAGTTCCTCCTTGTACATTATTGACGAGCTAAATCGAGAACAGCTATAATAGACATTCAAATGCGAAATTAGACAAATCGCTTCAAATTTCTAAGACATAACACATGAATGTTTGACAACTAGAAATCCTCAAATCCTCAATTCGGAATTCTGAAAGGACTCATAAACTATATAACCCCAAATCTCCAGCACTGACCTATTCAACTCTGAGGACCACAAAGTAAAAAAAATAATAATTCTTCAAACTTATCCGACAAAAGCTCAGAAATAATGCCATAATTAGCTGAAAATTATTTCAAATGTACTGTTCCAACAACCTGAGAGCCATTCTTCTGTAAGCGCTTTTGATTTCCTGATCCGTGGAATTTCTCGATACTCCAAGAACCTCGTAAGGGTCCCGCCGGAGCGGCTTCGCAGCATCTTGCTTCTCCGTTTTCGATCTGTGAGCCGGCATTCTTCAAATTAATCCTTAACTTTTCGTTAAAACCCTGGAAGTCACTCTGAAAATCTTCCCCAAAATTCCACAAAACTTCAGGAGCATGGGATTTGGGCAGAACTATCTCTCATTCTCCACAAACTTTATTGGAGAAAGTAATGGACCTTTAGGAGCAATTGGACACCCCAGCTAGGAGAGAGAGAATCTCCATGGACCTCCGAGCTGGAGCGCTGGAGGAGAGAGGAAGATAAAAAGAGGGTAATTTACGGCATGTGTTTTATTATTTTTATACTGTATTTTCAGAACAGTTTCAAAACGAATTTGCTTTTAGGTAAAGTGGTCGGGGGTGCGTAATACGCACGAGCATCTGTTGATGCGGTTGCCACGTGGGTAGTCACGAGTGCGTGCGGCGCATATGAGCCTCACGTTGGGAGGGGTGCGTTGTACGCAGTGCGCACTGTGGCGCAAGGAAGAGTCTGTGGGTTGTAATTTTGGAGAGGGGCTTGGTTCTTTTTTTTTTTTTTCTGCATAAGGAGAGGGGCTTGGTTCAAAAGATCATTTGGTTACGAAAGGGTGGGAAACTTAAAGGAGGCTCGGGATCTGGGTCTGGGTCTGGGTGATTGGCCATAATTAATGCCAGAAAGGTAAGGCATAAAAATCGCAATAAGTGCGAAGGAGAAACTTGGCCTCAAGCTTGATGACACTATTATGCCATGTGATTATTAACGTTGACAATATCCTTTGCAACTTTTGTATTACTATATTTTAAGATTCTTTGTTTGAATCGTATGAAATAATTTGAAGAGATTAATATAATATGAGTTATATTATTTAATATTTTTTGTATTAAATTTAGACAACTAAAGACATGTTGGTTTACAAAAGTATTCTAAAATGGTTGTTTGTTTATTAAATTTGGGAATCTTCTAAATGTTGAATTTTACTGGGATTTGTGAAAAGTTTGAAATGTATGTGTAAAAGTTGAAAGTTTTAAAGTATATTTGTTTGGTTGGAATTTTTGGGGCCCCAAAAATTCGGTAAAATAAACATCCTTAAGATTCAACAAAATTTACAAAATAAATGTCTAAAATCTCAAAAATTCCTACACAAACACTAATGCATTTTACATAATATCCAACAACTTTACGAAAACTCCAATACATTTTCAAAAAAAATTATAACAAATATTTTCTCTCCATTCTTTTTCACCCAACTCCAATATTTTTTATTAAACAATTACATCAAATCATCTCTCTACACTTTTTTACAAACTTAAATAAAAATTAAATATCTTTAAAACTTTTCACCAACTTTTATATAAAAAACCTATAAAACTTCAATCTACATAAATATTCACAATTCTATTAAAATTTTAAAATTTTTAAAATTTTTTACCAACCGAAAATAGTTTAAACACTTCCGCGATTCATGCTTGTTGTATATGTTTTTTTCCCTAATTATACCATATAATGCAGGTAAAGAGTTGTAGACAATTTAATCCTTCTCTTTTGGAAGGTATAATTATTGGTGTGATCTTACGGTCAAACTAATCATGAAGGGTCAGGTTACTTTGTCACGATTCTAATCCCATCAACAAAGAATGATGACCCTCCAATTTTGACGAGGTTATTTGGGTTTAGCTTGTTGACAATGTTCTTGCTTTTTGGTATAATTGGAAGCATCATTATTAGTGGGATCTTAGGGTTTAGCTTATTGTTTTTTGTTCCATTTTTAATTACAAATCTTATGGCATTTCCTTATATATATTAGGTAACAAAATCACTCACGTTGATGCAAGCTGTGATCAAAATTACGAGACTTCTATTTGAAGCCTCGATATCACTACAAGAAAAATGCTTTGTCGCAACGAAATGTTTGACCACCAGTTAAATGTGGTTGCTAATAATTAACTTTTAGCAACCAATTATTAAAATTCGTTGCAAATAATATTTTTGGCTGCGAATTCAAGTTAGTAACTATTTTTTGTTGCAATACATACATTGGCAACGAGATGATTGATCGGTAAAAGTTAGACAATAGCAACCACTATTAAATAGTCATAAATAATGAACTTTTTGCAACCAATGGAAGATATGGTTGATAAAAATTATAGAATTAAACAGGGCAGAGACGGTACAAAAAAACTCGCTGCCATTGCATTCTTAAAAAAAAAAAGTTTTGGCAACGAGATTTTTAGGAGCGTGGCCTTTTCACCAGCAGTAGAGACGTTAAAGAAAAACTAGGTGCAATTAGGCCCTTAGCACAAGTCAAAAGTATTCAGAACTTAAAAAAAAAAAAAAACTATATGGCTGAGAGTGGCAAAGTGCTTGGTTTTCAAAACACTAGGCGGCAAGAATTGCCGCTCACACGAAAAAGCCTTCAACCTCTGAACAAAATTTGCTTTTTAACTTCTGAACGAAGACTCAAACCCGGACACAGGTGAATAGATGGAAACTCCGTCGATAGAAGTCGATGGGGACTACCCGCTGGTGAGGAGTGTAGGGGAAATGAAGCAGGTATTGTGGAAATAATAGGTGAAGTTATGGAAAATAGCGGGGCCCATCTCGTTCAACATTCTATGCCAATACATGACCAACTCGGTCGCCAACATCTTCGTCGGCCACATTGGAGACTCTCCGCCATCTGTATTGCTCTCTCTGTCATCGACACTTTCTCTTTTGGTTTCATGGTAGCCTCCGTATAGATCTATCTATTAGGATTTCGTTTTATCAGTATTGTATAGTGCAAAAACCTAAAGATGTGAAGCACATGTTGATGTATCTTTACCCCAGGTAGCCTCTCATCTATAGACCTTGAGGTGCTTTATTTCACGAAAAAGTAGGTTGGTATGGGAATGCACTCGAGAAGCTTCGTGGTCAAGCTTTTGGTGCTGGACAAACTTATATGCTCGGTATTTACATGAAAAGGTCATGGATAATCCATTGTCAGATTCTTTTTTGAGGTACCTAGCTAGCTTTGGACAAATAAGTTCTGTTTTTTGTTTTGGCAAGTCAAACTCTGGAGCTTATTTATGTCTCAAATTGTTAAGATTTCCTTCCACCAGGTTTATCAAGTTGTCATTTTTTCCATCTTGTTTTGCAATTACATGGACTGTTATGAGATAATGGTTCCTACCATTTCCGGCATTGAGAATCTATGCAATGTGGTGTAGTCTAATCGCTCTTGGTCTGTGGATAGGATTTTCTAGGGTGACCAAATTTTGGCTGATTTTTGAGTTTTGTTGCATATTCAGTCTAATTAGTTTATACTTGGGTCTTTTGAAGACATAATCCACAGGGGCTTCTAATTGCAATGTGCATTAAAGATAACTGCAAAAGCAAAAGTTGAGTCCAAAGACCATGAGGTCTTTTAGATCATTCTTACATTTGTGATTGTGCTTTGTTTTTATTGTGAAAGACCTCTGTTCAATTGGAGTTTAGCCATTAAGTTCTGCCTTTTCCCTCACAAAACTTTGTGATTGTGCCTCTTGTCTCTGTTTTTAATTTGGGGTAAATTTTCTTGTCTCTGTTTTTTGTTTCAATCAAATAACATTATGGTACAATGTTATTTTTATTTTCTGTAAATTGTATGCTTCTAATTGGTGTAAATTTATGCTATCTCTACACTTTTGGCTATTCGATGTGCTATCTTGAGTATCAAAAATGGTTTATGCTTGAGGCTGAGTTTCTCTTTGCTTTCTACAGGTTTGCAACTTCTCCCAAACTTCAGCTGGTTGATTGGCCAGAAATTGGAGAGTTATGGTGTCATGAATGTTCTGTATTATCAATGTCAAGAGTAACGCTGATGTCTCAATAGTAGGCGTGTAAGTGAGTTTTTTACACGTGAACATGCAGTAGGTTAAGGTTTAACCTACTTACTTGATGTATATGTATTGCTCAGCTCAGTTAGACATCTTGCTTAACAAGTGATGATGGTTTTATAAATCTGTAAGTCTTTTCGGTATTATCAATGAAATGGTTGTCGGAATGTATGTGTTGGTTTAGATATATCAATTTATGTTTTAGTGTGATCCTACATATAACTATGGATAAGAAGAAAAAAGTTATTTTGGCTAAATTTAGATAAATGCACCAATGCACTGCTAAATTTCAAGACTTTCCTCACAACATCTATACCAGCATAACTTGGACTTTTGTAAATTTGCTGAACCAGAATACACAAATTTAACGAAATAACTCAGATTTGTATTTTTTGGGTAAGTATATACACATAACTGAGATTTGATGAACAAGTATTTGCAGAGTTGTAAACTATGAAATATTAAATTTAAAAATGAGAATTGGAAAACCAAAATAATAATAAAATATGCCCAGTTGCAACCATTCAGCACATGCGTCTAATTAAATCTCTCCATCCACTAGTTACTGTCTCCATTTTGCTGTCGAAAACAAATCTCGTCGTCAATAATTTCCCGCAACAGCCCAACGTTGTCAGCAAAACTCTCTTGCTAGGACCCGCTAAACCTTCGGCATTGCTCAGTTGCAGCGACTCTCTAGTCGCCAATCTTGCTTTATTGCAACGACTCTGTGTCGTTGAATTTCATTTGCTTTCTCTGCGGGTGTTTGTCGCCTTGGGAGCACCTTAACGAAGACCCGTATATGTCGTTGTTAAATGTCAGTGTTCACGAGGCAGTTGCAACCAACTTCTCGACGACTCATTTCGTTGGGATAGAACTTTACCAACGAATCTCTACACTTTTGGCAACGCTAGACTGCGCTGTTACAATCCCAATTTCTTGTAGTGTATGCTATTGCCTATTGGAATAACTTTGCATAGATAACATGTTTGAAGTATAAATAATCAAATATCGAAAAATATATGACAAGTCTGTTTATTTTTATTGGTAGTTTCCATTATAAAGGTGTTTGTTGGGTAGACATTAATGATTATGATTTAGCATTAAGGTTTGTTTCGAAAATTATGATCTGAAAAACTCTGATCAGAATCATATAATACTTGTTATATAGTAAACAATAATTATGTTTTTGGGTGACACTTGATTGATTAGGTTCTTCTAATCAGTAAAAACAAACATGCTTTGATCAATTAGCCGTGATCCATAAACTTCGTCTTTTGGAGAAAGAAAAACAAATTGAGAAGGTTGAATGGAGAAACGATTAGGAGAGGAAACAGATTAAAGTAATGGATTGTATATTAATAGACAAAGAAATTAAGGAGATTCATTCATCTGTAACTAGAACGTACATTAATGACTTAATTTATAACCTTTAATTTCGTGGAAACACAAGACTGTTGCGAACTAATTAATTCTGTAGTCTCTGAATATTATTTGGTAGATGTTTCTTTCAATAGTGGTAACTTTCTAGCTAGCTTGCACGGGTGGTAATCCGTTGGCATGCTTGTCTTCAGGAGTTAAGATACTAATTAATTTCTACTATCCCCTCTTATAGTCATTAATAATCAACTTTCGTGATCCAATAGTATTGGTGTTTTTATAGATAGAGGTTTAGGTTCAGCATCTTTTTTAGCTACTATTTTATGGTGGTAATTCAAGCTCCTCAAGTCACGATACATAAATAAATAAATTCATAACATATTATATATATATTATAATATAATATATGTCTGTTTTGTCCATATTTTCTCCCAGTCTCTCTTGGCACGAGCTCCCTTGTTTTCATTCAAATGGACTTATATGGGTACCTATTACCTAACCCAGCTTGCATGATAAGGGCTAGGGTTTTCCGAAGTGCATGGTTCCTCCAAAGAATAAAATTGAGATGTCTATAAGATAGGCATGTCCAACTTCTCACTTGGCAGCTTACCTAAACATCATCTAAAATGAGAAAACAATTGGGTAATCATAGCTAAGAACACAAACCCAAATGGGCGATTGGTCACCCAGCTAATTAATTAACAAGAAAAAAAAAAAGAACAAGTACTCAAGCAGAACTGACTGACAGATATACATATGTACAAAGCAGCCAGCTTGCATGATTATGCGTGATAAGGGTGCACCCAGCTGTGTTTGGTGCAGGGACCTTAGCTTTCTTACAATTTATCTAAATTGTCTCCCAGCTGTTTAATACAAATATATATGCTCAATGCGCACGCTTGTGGGAAACATCAGTGTCACCTGGTTAATGATTGTGAATGTTCTTTCTCAAGTACAATCCTTAGAGTAAATAACCTTCCAGATCTTGGGGGCTGTTCGGCCAAACAAAATCTTTAGGATTTTTTTGAATTCTCAGAATACAAAATATTCTACAACCAAACATCATTTTTAACAATACATAAAAATAACTACAACACGCATATCAATAAAGTTAACCTCACATAAAAATTCTCAAAACACAAAAAATCTTCAAAATACAACATAACCGAACAACACCCAAGTTAAAGTTCCTATCAGGAAGACAGAGAGATTGATTTGAAAGAGAAAGATAAAGATAAACAAGGTAATGGCCTAGCTATCAATACAGCCAAAAAAAAAGAAAAAAAAACAAATATTTTTTTATTTGACCAAGCTAGAAACTTGGCATTGGTTAATTCGTAAAATGGTTGGCAAATCACTGATCGGAGCACGGTTAGATGCATGTAGTACAAATTGTAGATAAATTTGCTCATGATATAAAACAAAAAAGGGAAATATACAAATATCACACTGAGTTTTAACGTCTTTTGTGAAAACTCACTAAGTTTTAAAAAGTTTCAAATTGCTCACTAGGTTTATCATTTTTTTTATAAAAACTCACTGAACTCAATGTCGTTAGCCTCATTTAACGAAAAATTCATTACGTCTCATCACAATATGACACGTGTCACTAAATAATTTAATGGACTTCCCCCATCACGCAACTCATGCCAACGGATGGAGGAGGTCCACCCATGGCCGCCTAGAACTGAGCGGCCAGAGGTGGAGGGGGAGACCCTACTCCCCCGGAGGCGCCAGGTGTGGAGGGGGGATTCCCCTTTCACAGTGAAAGGATCGGGGTTGCCCGATCCTTTTGTTTTTTTTAAATTAATAATGTTTTTTTTGTTAATTTTAGATTTATTTTTAATTTTTATTTATTTAGTGACACGTGGTAGATTTTCTATTAAACGGGGCTAACGGTATTGAATTCAGTGAGTTTTTATACAAAAATGATAAATCCTGGTGAGTTTTAAAGCATTTTGTGAGTAATTTGAAACTTTTTAAAACCCGGTGAGTTTTAAAGCCTTTTGTGAAAATGTAGTGTGACATTTGTATATTTTCTAAATAAAAACCTAAAATAAAGGTAACAGAAACATGAGACCCAGTTCATCCTTGAACAGAAGGAAAGAAGGAAAAGCAAAGGGAAAAAAGACCCACCTCGAATATATAGACAATTTTTGCTTGTGGAAGCTTGGACATAGAGAAGGGACCCATATACCTAATCACGCAAGAATTGTGCTGTTCTAACATCAAAGCGACAAAGACGTGACACCTCATCATATTTCTGAACTTATTAAACTTTCGGCTTCCCATTTATTGCTGATTCTCCTAAGGAAATGCCAAACAGTTATCACTGTTTGATTAGAAAAGCAAAAAGGGTTGGCGACGAAGACACATGACAAAAGCAGAAACCATATATTCTCAATTCTCTTTCTTATGAACACAGGACGGACACTAAAGATTTCTCTGTTTTTTTTTAATATATATATATATAACCTTTTCTATATGTTTGGTGAATAATTACAAAAGGCGAAAAGCTAGATATGGAAATAAAAAAAGGTCTGGCTAGCTGGAGTCTATCGCAAGACATACTGAAATTGATTTATCTGTTAAATTGAAAAAAAAAGTGTACTGTACTCTTTAATTTATTAATTTTAAGAAAATATAAAATTTGATCAGAATCCTCTCTAATTTACTTGAGGCTCATATTGTTCCATAATTAATTTAAATATTATAAATCCCACCTACTGTGTTTTATATATCCCAATTGAACCTTTCAACTAATCAATTTGTTAAACAAAATTTTATATTTTCTAAAATTTTAACACAATAAAAAATTACAATATAAATATTAAAAATAATCTATTTCTTCACTTTTTCACAAAATTCAATACCTTCAAATTTTAACCTCTCCAAAATCTTATCACTAAAACACAAACTAAGTAAGCAATTTAAGAAGATATCCATCCGGAGAGGTCGGAGAAGAAGCATCAAGCATCCCTGCCCTTCATTATTGGCTGATCCTAGTAGATAAAAAGTTTAAGGCCGGCCCATAGATACAACCTGCAGAACTTCTGGGGACAAGCGGCCTGATCCATCCCAAAAGAGACTGGAGGTTGCATCTCATATCATAATGGGTATGGCCCAGGGTCTGACAGGTCGAATTGCTGAAACTGGTGCTTAAACGGAAAAGGCCCAAATCTAATGGGCTACGGGGTGAGTGAGATTGAAGCTAAAAGTCTATTACGGCACTCAACGAAACAATCTGCGAAAATACTTGTCGTAAACTTTGTATAGGACCGCAAAGAGCATGATATGTATATATTCTGAGACAACAAATCACCTTTTTCGATATTTCCTGCGTGCGTAAACAAACCCGATTCGAGTCGTGTTCTGAAATCGTGAGTTCGCGGATCTATGCCTCCAAGGAAAGTAGACAAAGAGGTAGTATTGCATGCGGCCATTATATAGGATTCGGTTTTTCTTTCTCTCTCCTTTCTTTTTCGGGAGCTGCAGGGGGTGGGGGACAGATTTTCGAAGGGTCATGTATGTCTTCTTTTACTACGATATGATAGTGTAGCCTCATATTCTCTCCTGTTTTTTCCCCCTTCGTTTATGGAAGGGTACTTTTCCTTTACCTTGAAAAACATTTTTATCAACTTAACTTATAACAGACATTGGTGCCTCTCTCTCTCTCTCTCTCTCTCTCTCTCTCTTACATATATATATATATATATATATATATATATATATATATATATATATATATATATACCGGAGTGGTGACCCAATGATATTAGGGGAAATGGTGAAAGTATAGATGGGCAAAATATCCTTGGATCAAACCCTCCAAAGCAAATTGCATTACTGTGGGACTATGGTGATGATCTAATCTTCCCTAGTTCCATAACTATGACCTGACTCGATCATAACATTATGCAGCAGTGGGAGCCCTCTTCCACCTTTTTTATTAATTAAGAAAGAAAAATATATGTAAAAAATTATATATGAGGTATATATTATTTCTCTTTGAGGATCTTCTTATAAGGTATTCGGTTAGGTGAATTATTTTTCTAATCACGATCGTCATTGTTTTTAGAATGAATGGCTTAGAACATTATAACTCAAATATTTGTGACTTAACTAAGTATTGACATGTGTAGCACACCGAAATTGAGATTTACCGATTCTTATTGTTGGATTTTCAGAACAATGATCAATATTTCAAAAAAAAATCCTCTGATATAATATCCTAAGAATTCTAATTAGAGATACCCATATAAAAAATAAATCAAAAGTAAAATATTATGCTTTTATGTTAGTCAGCATATTATCTTCAGAAACCCTGCTTAGAAGAAGGATAATAATTTAAAAATAAAGCTTCATTACTGATATGTCCATGTGGTATTGATTTTGAACTAATAAGTTTATGGGGTATAGTTTTAATTTGAACGAACATGTCTATGTGATTCATTTTTTAGACATATAAATATTCTGTCGACCAAATGTTCGTCTTCTTATGAATACATGATCTAGAATAAATTATATGACCCCAACAATGGACATCCGAACCCATACGCCATATGGGTGATCTTTTGTTATAAAGTAAAAAGCAAAACAAAAAAAAGTAAATAATTAGACCAAGTAGGAAAGAAAAAAGAAGCAAAAGTAAAAAAGAGTGAACAACAAGTAAAGAGTTAGACCAAGGTTAATTTATATATATATACTTATTCACTTGTTCTTGTGGAGATGTTGAGATTAGAACCGAGTTCAAAGCTATTGTATGCCAAGCCTATCGAACAACTGGCACCAAACTATAGGCTGCACGTTAGCCATAGATGCACTTCATGTGGTCGGAAAATTAAACATTACCTGCAGCTAGATCGTATATTAAGAGCTATATATAATATTCAATATATTTTATTTGCAGATTAATGCAAATATCGCTGTTTGCATGATTATAATTTATAATAGTCGTAACTGTACGAAAGCTGACCTCCTTATTTAAGTTTTGCCTTCCTTATTTTATAGTCACTACGATAATTATTGTTTGGTCGTGTCAGCAAGCAACCTGTCTAGGTTCCAGGAATTAATGCTGCTTGTAACATAAACTAATTAAGGGCTAGCTAGCTTCAAGGAATGCTGAATGAGGAAGAAATCTTTTTTATACGTTTGTATCTCTGCTTATTTGCACGTGTCAGTTGGGCAAAGGGGTTGGCGGGGGCCGGGTTTGTTTTTGTACTTTTAATTAATTTGGGGAAATTGTGTGATTACATTAATAAATATCATATGTTAGGTACGTAAACCAGAGGAAATTATCAACGTTTCCTGGCTATAAAAAATAATTAAATATCACAAGTCCAATTGGATTATCCTAGGTCTTTAATTAAGCATTATTCTAAGAAACCTAGTAGCCAAGATCAACTTGGCAAACAGGTCATGACCGGACCCTAATTAATCAGTCAAATTTTTAATCACATAAAAAATGCTAAATGGTATAGTACTTCTCGGTGATTTCTTTCAAGTATCCAATAAAAAATATAAGCTTATGCTCCAAAACCTTAGATCCAACTCATGAAGCAAGTATACTAATTAGAAAGTAATTAATTAATGAGTTAATATTGCAGTGTCGGAACCATGACTTAAGTTAAGGGGGGTGGGAGTGCAAACTCCTAAGGCGAAATGATAAATTTTTTCCTAGTTAATGCAAAAAGTGTCTTAAAGTTAAAATATAAAAATTAAGGACTAAAAATATTAAAATACACATACACTAATAGTCCTCCAACCTTCAACAAATTGTCAAAAACCATCTTACAACATCACCCACTGGCTTGGGGCGGTTGCACAAAAAAAAACTGGAGCATGTACAATTCTCTCGTCTTACATAAATCGAGTAAGATTTACTTAATCAAAAGTTCTAGAAAAATAAATTACCAAAGTCAGAGGCTTAATCACTAGACTAACCCTTGAGGTTAAAATCATAAATGTTTGGAAGGTTTTTTTTAAAAGATCCTATAAAGAAAAAGGATTTCCTCATGACTGAATTTACTAACCAGGGAAAAAATGAATTTACCCCCCAAAAAAAAGGCAAAAAGGAATTGAGCCTTTTTTTTTCTTATATCCTTCTTCCTAAGGTTTTTTTTATACAAGAAACTTTAATCTGAAATCCGAACTAATTCCTACCTGGGAGGCTTAAGGGAACCAAAACAAAAAAAATATATAAAAATAAAAGAAAGAAAGAAAGAAAATTCCTTCCTTGGTAGATGTAATTGTTTCTTTCACACCAGTCACCGCAAGTGCTTGCTTTAATGCCTCTCTGTCAAGATGTGAATTCTTTATTAATTTGTCTTCGTTTCAATTGCTATGTATATATATGGCATATGACATATCTGGCAGAACGGAAGGGGGCCGCCCCCGCTTCCCCGGCCCCTCCGTCCGCCACTGGTTAATAGTATTGTTCAAAGCCATCAATTACCTGACTTAAAGCTTAATCAAGGACCAATTCAAACAATTAGCTAGCTTATTCCATTAAATACAATATCAAATTACGATGATCTTGTCGGACCTAACTCGTTCGTATGTCGTCTGAACCGGTCGATCGACAGCTATAGCCCAACTCAAACAGTGATTATGTTTTACAAATGCGAGGTCACTGTATCAACTAGCTTTTATCCTACTAGTTTTGTGACGCCAGTGACAAGCAAGCGCACATTGGACTTCAACCTTGTGCAGTAAACTCGATTATATAACACAAAGGAGTATTACAGTATGATCATCCATGCCATTGATGCATGAGGGAAAGAATTATCAGTACTGGAATTAGAGTTAATTTATGGGACCATTTATAAGCTAGTGTAATTCAGGATCATAAGAAAATTGCATTTAATTCGGGTGGAATATATATTAAGAGTTTTGGGAGCTTTAAAAATTAGGGATAAATGCAAAATTGGTCTCTGTGCTATACGCAAAAATCGATTTAGTCCCTGTGATATAAAAAACATCGATTTAGTCTCTGTAATTTCAGAAAGTGATAAAATCAGTCCCTAATGGATTACCGATAACAAACGAAAATAGAATCACAAGGATTAAATCGATATTTTTCGTATCACATGGACTAAATCGATTTTTGCGTATAGCACATGGACTAATTTTGCATTTATCCCTAAAAATTATACCATTCTTCTAGATGTACTGTTGCTTTTTTCTATTTCTTTAATTACTTATGTCGCCCTCTCTCTTAGATCATAGACTACTGGAAGTCATGGCGTTTGGTTCATGATGGTGCAACTTACCAACAGAGAAAGAAAAACACGTACGGTCGTGACCAAATTAAGATTAATCGGCTGGATCATTCATTGCACTGATCCATTCTAACACAACAAGATATCAAAATTCGACGTTTTGTTTCTAGAACAAGATGGGCTGAATCAGTTCTAAAGTACTTCTACCGCCATGATCAGTGTACAGATAAAAGTAGTCAGCAAAACAAAACAAAAATCTGGCTTCCAGCCTGAATCGATTCCCATGTGATATTGGTTTATATTCATTAATACAGTCTACAGAGTTGTATTATAATTGGAGTTCTGGTCATGGCAGTTGCTTTGGAGAAGACATATGGCACTATATACCTGCAGTATATGTATAGAATTGTATGTCACACGCCACTTCTAGAGGAGCTTCGTATTTTCGCTTGCATGTCGAGGCCTAATTGTAGATCTAAAGATTTACAGCTTTTCTTGGAAGCAGGCAAAGGGGAAGGCTTAAAGATAACGGGATTTTTGTCTCCAGATCTGTTCGCATGTGTTAAAGTGAAGGTGCATGTATCTTGTTGGAAAGATAGGTGAGCAGGTAGGGCGTACCACTTAGATAACTGAGACCCAGTAAGATGGGCATCCTGACCAAAGGGATTGAAACAAATCTGTGATTCATCATAAGGTGTATATGATGAGGGGCTATAAAACCACGGGACAGGGGCGTTGGAAGCAAAACCATGGCTGTTCTGCAAAGGTTGAAGGTAACAGTTGATGCTGGCCTTCCTGGCTTGAAGCTGCAACCTCTTCTTCTTCATCCTCTCCTTCTTATGGGCATTTTGATGACCTCCCAATGCCTGTGAGTTGGCGAATTCCTTGAAACAGTATTGGCATTCGAACTTTTTCCCTTCTGGGGCCACGGTCAAGCTTCTCTCCTTGGAAGGTTTCTGATCCCTTCCAGAGCAAACTGTGGAAGATGATGAGTTTACACTCTCATCTCCGTCCGCAGAGCTTTTCACGTTGCTCTCATCGTTCTTAGATGGATTCAAATCAAAACCAAATAATTTGAGCTTCTTCTCAGCACAAGAACCACCAGAGAAGCCATGTTCTCCATCCCATGTGGGAGATAAGAGATCAGACTCACACTTTGGCATCGCTCTAGAAACGAGATCAAGAGAGAGATAATTTGTTGTAGAAGTTACTTACCGATTGTTGTGTGGCGATCTCTTCCTTTTATATTAATCTCTATGGTTTCCAACGATGCATTGCATCTTAAATGTGTAGTTTAACAATCATGGTGGCAAAAAGCATAACCAAGGGTCAATAAAAAAAAGACAAGAGAAGAAAAATCAGATCCAGGAATAGCCGTCTCATGCAGTATTGGTTTTTTTTAAAATATATTTTTTTTATTGTTGTATATATACACCTCAAACTTCACCCATGAAAGAGTATTCAGTGTCTTTTATTAATGAGGAATATGCACGGTCTATAAGCACTTTAATTGATATAAAACATGCAATTATGCTACCACTTGGGATTTTAAAACTTATATTCCATGCTTAAAGAGATTATTACTAAGTTGATTATATTAATACCGCAAAGTCAAAGAAAGATGGGGATGTAATCACCTGGAAGGAAGGGGGGCTCCAACTTTGCAACAAATCTTCCACTGTACTTTTATGCATATCTTAATTATTTTTCTGGAGTAATCAATGAGTCAGTGGATTCATGTAATTGCCTCAATTAAAGCTTATCATATAATATTAAGATAACTACAAAAGAAATATAGCTGTGGGTGCCCAGTCCCATCTACTACAATGATCGAAATAAAATGCATATATAAAATTAATGCAGTGATCTGTACAAATATGACTAATCAGCGCTTGATGAAGCTTCTTTATGATTATCCCTTCAGCCACACTCAAATTAAAACAAAAAGCCTAAACATGTCTATCTTGACCATGTTAATTGAGACGGCGAGCTCTTGGAATAGTAAGGGAGGGATAGTTTCTAAACGAAGGAATATTAAGAAGTGGGCAATGATGTAAGCATATATACTAATATGGGTCTTCGATGAGATCTGGGCATATCTTCTTAGAGCAGGCAAAGGCTATTATTTTATTCCCAAAAGCATATGTTATCAGGTGAATCAAGTCATCAACTAATATTATTTTATAACTAAGCAAAGCATTTTAATGGACAGTTGTTCCAGTCGGACCCCACCTTTTCTGGCTTTGGGGACATGTTAGAAACGATTGGATTGTGTTGTTATTCCATTGTCTCTACCTATATCTTCCAATGGTGGACTTCCTTCCCACCTAAAGATCTCTCATGCTAATCAATTCCCACTCCTTTTCTTTCTTGCCAGTGTATTCAAATTAACTTTCTCACTTTCGAGGAAGAATTCCACGGAGGCATGCTGTCACCAAGCATTTCATGTATCCTAACATGTGGAATAAAATGAGCCCATTAGAGGTGAGATTGGATATCATGGTGGCTAGCTGGGTGGGTGGGTTGGTTGATTGATTGATTTCAGCTAATTTCATTTCATTAATCCGCGGAGTGATGGAGGATCAGATGGTGGCCCCTACCATCAGCCACCCCAAAAACCCTGTTCCCATGATCCCACTCTACGTCCTTGCTTCTCTCTTCTGGAAAAGTCCTACCAGCAATACTTTCTACTATTTTATGAATACAGAACCCCCTAGACTAGAGAGAATGCCAAAATTGACCATGGCGGCCATAATATTCATAATCTATTTGTTTTGTGTAAGATCAGATCTACCAAGTTAAAAGAGACGCATGGGCTCTTGATATGGCGCACCTATGGCACAGAGCAAGCTGTGTACTACAGAAATATATATACATATATTTAGTTCAGATGCATGATTGCATATTGACCCCTATCATATTCAGTAGCAAAGATGTAAATTTCCCTGGCCTGT
This sequence comes from Myrica gale, assembly GCA_963930655.1. NCBI lineage: Eukaryota > Viridiplantae > Streptophyta > Magnoliopsida > Fagales > Myricaceae > Myrica > Myrica gale. The sequence continues at coordinate 3,504,846 of OZ005606.1, read as the reverse complement.
TCCAGCTGCTCTTCATAATTTATAGCCCTCTGCATGAACCCCGGAAACTGCATGCCAATCTAGGAACTATTTGATTGAACCAACCCTATTGATGCAAATGAGTAATTAAGAAACTTAATTATGTATCCTTTTCACGCTAGCATTTGATCGTAAACTATGAGATCATAGTTTACGTGACGGAGTAGATCACTCCGTGTTCTCAGTACTGCTGATGCATTGACATTGATTGACTGGTAGACATTATTTTTTGTCTGAGAAAAAATAGGGAAATTCGTCCTATTAGTATGCCCAATCATGTCCCGGCCGGAGGTGACTGTTGCAGGCACTTTAAATATTCACAATGCAAGTGGAAGAATAGAACACATGACACCCTTCAACCAATATCATGTACTCAAGAAAACTGAAAAACCAATAACATGAGAAAAACAACAGCAGAATAATCATAAATTACACGAGAAAAATCGCATCAAGATCCCATATGAGAAAGACATAGTAGTACAAGATTGACCAAATTAAAACGAACTTACACTACCCTCGGAAAATAAAGGACTCAGATCCTCAATGACTTATAAGATATATTGGCAACTCTTCACTGCCGTGGATTCCAGGACATGCGGATAAAATCAGAAGGTAAAACTGGGGAGGGAGGCAAGCTGCATGTTGTCAAAAACATTAGAGAAAGAAACTGAAGATCAGTGGCGATTGGCTGATCGCTGAACCTAGTTTGGGCCGCATCAAGAGTTGTTATAATTAGGAATGAAAAAGGTAAAGTGTGATTAACAAAAAAAAAGAAAAAGGTAAAGTGTGTTCGTAATCCCGTGGTATAGAAGTGGAATCCGAGGAGATCACCACAACATTTGGGTTGGCCACCTCGATCTATAGCAGCAGTATTGCACTCCGCCATATATATTTAATACCGGCTTTTCCGCAACTCCACAGCAAGAGCCAAGAGAGGTTGCAACTTGAAAAGATGAATCTTAGATCGTTACCTGTAGTTTTGAAGTCAGGTCGATGTCGCCATAATAAGCCGGCCTACTAAGGGTGCATTTGCGGTAAAAATTTCACAAAATATTTCACCAACTTCCAATAAAATACTACAATATAATTTTTATCTCTCACATAAAAAATATAAAAAATTACATATCTCTTCACTTTTTTACTAAACCCAATACTAACACTAAACCCAATACCAAAAATTTTACAACTCAAACATAACCTAAACCTATTGCCAATGACACCGTTGTAGGTGACCTTTCGTGATATCAAGGCGGTAAAAATTAATGAAAGTCCCTAGCTGAACCTTTTAATGCAAGGCATCTACAGAAAGCCTTACCAAAAGGGTGTACTAGCTAGGTCAATATTTTAAGCTGGAAAAGCCGCTATCTTTACTTTAATGAGTGTATGAATAATATATATTTGGTATGAGAATTAGAAGACCACTAACACCGTGTCGGTAGTTATCCATTTCAAGCAAACTCGTTTTTTTATTTCGTACGACTTCTGAGACCTGCAAGTTGGTCAAGGAATGATCACGTTGAAAATAAGGGGAGAAATTAAGTAAATCTGTTCAAACCTTTCATAGCCATTTTATGTTAACTTATCTATTTTAGATTTTTTAAATATATATATATTCGTAAAGCTTTTTAACATTCCTTCTGTTCAAATCATAATTGACTACTTACTAATCGCTTAGAAAAAAAAGAGACTACTTACTAATCATTATCATACTTGGAACACGTCCTCCATTTAAGGTAAAAATACAGAATAATATTGAAGCAGTATAAGCTGTTTTTGAGGAACCAAATGCATGCTTTACTAATTTTAAGAATAACTAAACTCTAAATCCGACATTTAAACTTGTAAATCATGCACGCTTATGTACAAATCTACATAATCTTTCCTTCTTAAACAAAAAAACCTGTCAGGAGTGAACCATCATCGAGTCAGCATGAAACCCCCACCACTTCAACTTGGGATTCCACATGACATGGAACCACGGAGACAGAATAAACCTGCGAAGGTTCAAACCTCCGTCGGATATCACCCTGCCTGAATCCTAACCAAAGCTCAGCACGGCTAACCCACCACCTTTGTGGTGAAATGATATCTTAAATATTTACGATTTCAATAGGGCTTGCTTGTTGACACTTGCTTATATATAAATGTGCATCTATTGGGTTTTTTCTTCCACTGTCATAAAACGAAAGAAAACAGTTGCGAAGTTCTTTTGCTAGGCACCGGGGAGACGCTAATCCGTCCACCTCTGCAGCTTACTGTTTAAAATCGAATATCCATTGGAGGAGATCAGGAATTCTTACTGCCTCAAGAGTTGGTTTAAGCTTTTCTTCTCCTCCTTCCTTTTTAAGTAATTGCTACAACATCTCAGGTTCTTAATTGATGGTCTGAAAGCCCTATATCACTGGCAATTATTTGCAGTAACAGCCGCATAACCCATTACTCATCTTCCAACTGTTTGCTACTAACAATTCTACAGCGAAAAAAAAGCTCCTTAATGCATGTGGAGGCTACAAATTTAGCCTCCTCACAAAGGCTGATGGCAGTAGCTAATCCGTTTGGTGGTAGTGCTCTCAATGATCTGGGATCGCCCGAATCATTAGATGCTGCCATCAGCCTTAACACTAGCGAAAATTCGCAAGTTGTTTAGTCACATTTGGCAGCGGTATCAGGCCAAGAACCATACCTTTTGGCATATAAGATACCACCAACCCTAATCCGGATTATATATGAAAGCAATTGAACCATAATCATTAAGGAACGAACAAAAAACACCTCAATTTTCCTTGCTAAAATCTATGAACAGTCATAATGGAGTCATTCTCTGAATTTAAAGAATGTGAGAACTGATTCATGGGCAACTTCAAAACCCAGATTGAATTGCACACAGTTTCATGTGAAATATTCTCGATACATGCTCAAAAAACTAACAGAGGATTCCAATAAATCTTGCTTCAAAATTGTAACTGTCATGGTTGCCGTTTGAATCGAGGCGCAAGAGAAAGAAGGATCTTTTTTCTAGGCCCCTGCAATACAAAACAACCTTTGTAAGAAACATAGACATAGTGCAATGATTAATACAAATAAGAGAAACTTACACTTTACCACCCTAAACTACCACTTCATTTGCAATTTGCCCCCCAAAACTACCACTTCAAATGCCCACTAAGGCAGTCTAACAAAACATGTATTTACTTGAAAGTAGAATCATTGCAGGACAAAGGGACATTTCCAGCATTTGATTTAAATGAGGCAACATAAGAGGATTTCTCTTTTCCGTGCATAGTGACATTTACATTTGCACTGCAATGCTTTACAAATAATTTCAATTGTTTTTTTCTTTAGTGCCTTCTCACTACAGAAGCAGCTTGATGATGGCATTTTTTGTTCCCAACGAGGGAAAGAGAAACATGGTACCACAATTGATAACGTTGGTTAAAACCAATGAAATTAGGTCAGGTGACAGATTCTGACAGAAATTGAGCATAAATGTGTTGTGCCTAAAGAAATAAGGTCGTGCCTCATACATATAAAACACCGAAGTAACACAATAAAAAATAAGAGAAAGAAAAGTACGGGAAAGAGGAATACCATAGGAATCCCCAGTTCTTTGAGGTCGTTTTCCCCCATCTGCTTCAATGCAGCCATATCCACCTAAGCATTAAGACAAAATTATCAGTATCTGCAGGATGAAAAAGAAGCAACTAAACAAAGGGTTGGCCTAATGGTAGGATTGGGACTTGGGAGTTTGCTCCCTCCAAGGTCTCAAGTTCAAAACCTCTTAGGTGCTACCAATCCTTTAGGGCCATCTCCAGGGCCTGTGGCCTAGTAATTATAATTAACAACTTCCGATCATGCTATGGCTACAAGCTGCAGCACCCACAAATCAAAGAACAGTGATCTTGTGTTCAAAGCCTAATACCCAGCCCGTTTATCAAAAAATGATGCTGAACATGCACAGTAAGTAAACTTTCATTCTTGATTACCTGGTGCATGCATCAACACCATCACCTATGAACTGAAAATCCCTCATCCATTACCATTTCCTTGTGACATGATGTATACTGGATATGCATCCAGACATTTCACAATTACTGACATGTTACAGTTTCATTCAAACAGATATCAAGTATACGGCACACTTTACTAATATAATCTCAGTTCCAGGAATATTCACAATTATAATTGGGCGAGGAAAGAGACCCCTTTCTCTTCCCTCAAGATATTCGTCACACTTTACTAATATAATCTCAAGTCAAGGCTCTGGCGAAGGGAGTAGGATAGACAAACACAGATCTGCCATAGCAGGGTCAAAGGATATGATCAGTCTTCTGTTGAGAAAGCTAAGATCCTGTCTCAGCTCATCATTGCTTCCTCTATAACTAACATAAAAGTGTAGATAGGCCTAGATTATTGTTTTGTTATTTTCCCTTTTTAGCAGATGAAACTTCTAAATAACCCATACCCTGAGCTTCGGTAACATGCCGTAGTATAAAAGATCCAGTAATTTTTTTCATTGTGCAAATATGTGTAACTGGATGATTTAGGTGTTATAAGAACCCTTGATCTAAATCAAATGGCGGAAACAGGATGCACATATTTATCCGAAACTGAGGATCTAACAATTGACAAGCGTAACCCAACCTCCATCATCTAACTTTGTATTCAAGAGGAACAAAATTACTGGTATTAAATCATATGTACTAGTCTCGAGCCAAATAAGTAGACCATTAGAGGTTAATCAATCTAGAGAATGCCTTAGATTTGAAACCCCAATCAGTTACTGAATCTAGGATCCTATTCCACCGACAATAGGTTATTTAATAGGATGCGTTGAGTGAATTGATCGGGATACTAAACATTGGAGATTAATTCCAAGAAATTTTTATGTCAGAGAAATGAAGGAAAATAGTGATATTAAGTGACAGAATGCCCTTTCTTCTTTTTCGGCGGGGGGGGGGGGGGGGGAGAAGAGGGAGGTGTTAGGGGTGAGGTTGAAAGACCAGTGTATTCCTTCATATCAGCCATGAAAAAGAACTAGCATATTAGATCTTAAAAGTCCTCAAGTTTCAAAGCATTATTCCTCTCTTGGATCTTATATTGACAGCAGTACGTATCGTAAAGAATAGGATGCATATAAAAAAAAGGAAAAAAGAAGTAGAAACACCATAAGATTTTTTTTTTTGATAACCCAAGAACTCCCAAAGTCGGGTCACTTCGTGTACCCGGCCCTACAAGCCAACCTGGGGGCATGTGTCAGGACCCCACCCAACACACCAGAAACACCATAAGATTTAAAATGATGCTTCTTGTTCAGTTGTTTAAAACTGAAAAGCATGGAGCCCAATACGAAGGTGAGACTGAGACTTTATCGAAAAAATCTCCCAGATTAAGATAAAGAAACTATAACACACCTCCTCAGCCTTGAAAATAATTGCATATTTTCCCAGTCCCAACGAGTGTAACAAGCCATCAACAGTTTGCTGTTCCTCGCCCTACATAATAACCCAACCGGAACCCAGTTCAGAACATGCTCAAAAATTACTAATGTTATAAAATGACTAACAAATATATATTTCAAAAGAAAAAAGAAATCTACAGTATTGTGACATTTCACCCAAGACACAGGGACGCTGATAAAGTTCAGACACTAAAACTCCCATAATCCAGAAGAAGATAAGATAACTAGCAGTACCGAATATGAAATCTTTTGTCCAATGCTACTCGGCGGAGGTTGTACAATAGTAGAGGTCACAGGATTGGAAGGTACAGGAGGCATTGCTGGCTTTGCCATGAAAGTTGTAGTGCTCAAAGGTCGTGAAGTATCAAAAACATCTTGTCTCATATAAGGCACAGATCTTACTTCGTCATGTGTCCTGTTCAACGGTGTTCCATGTAGTCCTTCCATGTTCCTAGGTGTTGAGAGACCCCTAGAAGTACCTATAGATAGAGCTCTATCAGGCGATCGTCTCCTCAAATGATCCAAAGTCCATGTGGAATATGAACTTCTCATTGAGTCCATCCGAGGCAAATCATCCGTATTTCTTGTTGAAGTGATTCGTCCTACGAAACCTGTCTCTTTTGGTTCTGGCAGGAGCTGCCTTGAATTAACAGTTGTTACCCGGGGCCGAACAGCCTTTGACAACTTCTCACGTAGGTCAACGCGTTTCGGATCATCATTGCTCAGAGGTCGTCTAGATGCATTTTTTTGCATGAGTGTAAATCGAAGATCATCTCTACCAACACGTAAACCTTGTTTTTTTAATGGAAGCAACATTAGTAATCAATACAGAATAGCAGAAACGCAATGATACCAGGATTGCTAGAGAAGACTTGCTACCATTGGGACCATGAGCACCCAAACTTGGCATACCAATATCTCCACGCTGCCTGTAAACAGTAATTACAAACATAAGCTTGTCATATGAAAAATCTGATCTATAACTGAAGATCAAAGACATCATGCACACGAAGCGTATACATCAAGGACATCCGAAAACTTCCTCTTGCTCTGTCACTCCACATATACAGTATGAGAATTTACACTAATCCATAGATTGTGCAAGTGCCCAAATTGAAAAATAAAAACAAGTACAGTGTTTCCTTGTAAATGAACGGAAAATGGAAGCCATATGACTAGGTCAACACAACAGACACCAGAATAAAAAAGGAAAGCAACACATACCGTTTGTTGTTGAGGTCACTTCCATGCGACAAGAAATTATCTGCATTACTTCCTAATCTATCTCTCACAGAGCGCTTAGTCCCAACCGCAGGAATAGAATCCGCATATGAAACATTTGACACTTGAGCAGGCCTCTTCACTACCTGTATAACGATTGGTACAGGCCAAAGCACCAAGAAGATAGAACAATGAGAGTGCTTATCATATTCTAAACTAACGGACAACATAACCTTCCGCTTGGTTGCCTAGACAATGATATAAATGAAAGTAAAGACTGTTCCCTCCGCTTTATGTTGTTCTCGTCCCCATTAAAAAAACAAGAAAAGGAAAAAAGAAGAAGAACTAGTTAAGCTACGCTCACTAGTTGCACCACGCCCGATCGGAAACAGAAATAGATTTGTCATTAGATCATTTTTTTTCCTCGATTTCCTTCATTTTCCTCTCTCGAAAATCACACAGTAAAAACAACAACAAATTTCCCCCTACAATTAAAATTTTCGAGACAAAAGAAAAAAGAAATCAATAAAACTTCAAACCAGCATATAAATAAAAACATGCTGCTGTTAAATTTTTTTTTGATAAGCAAAACATGCTGCTGTTAATTAAGTTGCATTAAAATAAAATAGGACCGAACAAAACCCTAAATAAGCAATAAGACCCTGAGAAAGATATAAGATACCTGGCCACCTCGCCCAAGAGTAATGGTGACTCGGTCCCTCGAAGTTTCGGCCATATGTCAAAACCGAAACCCTATGTAATCAATCAGTTAATCTCGCTCCAACTGCACCTAAAATCCAAAGGTACACGAAGCATCACCGCATTTGACCGATCGAAAGAAAGCCTAATCTCATTTCAAATACTAGCTCGCGGGAACGAAGATTTCCTTACGAGGCAACTGTGGCCTTTCTTCTCTTCTCCAGGTAGAGTAGAACCAATTTCGAGCACAAAGGGAAGAAATGTCTCGCAACTGTGATGGGATTCAGAGGGCGAGAGTTTTTTTTTGTGAGCTTGGGAGAGAGAGAGAAATTATTCTGGTCACGGTCGGAAAATGAGAACAGTGGAGCTCGAAGCAGGCACTAATGCACTATCGCTGGGGGGTTTTCAGAAACGCGAGATCTTGAAGATTGTGTGATGTGGCTTTGATCAGATTTAATACAGACCGTCAGATTACTGGACAAATCTACAGTTCATTTACGAAGGGATAATCAGACGCTATACACTTGGGCCAGGAATTCCACATCATGGGCCTGCTTGACGAGGTCTTTGAATGGCGCAGAAAAATAACCGACCTGAGAATGGAAAAAGAAGAAGTAAAACTCAGGGCCCGCCGTGGGCTGGGCTCAGCAAGATTCAGTGGCAGTACAAGCTCCATCAGACAACATATAATAATTACAATTGTACTTCTTGAGTAGAAAGGCCCAAAGGCCTAAAAGAGATAAGCCCAACACGGGAAATAGAAAAAAAAAACTTTTGGAGAAATAGCGCAGATCTTTAAACGGAGGGAAATTCACTTTTTAATCCATAAGTTTTGGACACTTTTTCATTTTAGTCTTTAAGTTTCAAATTTCAAATTTTTAGTCCTTGAGTTTTTTTTTTTAACGAAATGATCATTCAGTCTCCTGTCTATATGCTTAACGGACCTTGAAGCATACGGACGACAGACTGACAAAATGACCATTTCGTCAAACAAAAAATACTCAAGGACTAAAAATTTGAAATTTAAAAGTGAATGACTAAAATGAAAAAATAGTCAAAACCTAAAGACTAAAAAGTGAATTTCCCTTAAAGGAAGAACGAGTTGTACTCCGTTTTAACTGTGTTTATTTTTGCTCTCTCTCTCTCTCTTTTTTGTGTGAAAATGAGACAGCAAATAATCTACCCGAGTTAATTTAGCGGTTAGGTAGACTCACTTGAGTAGACTTTTATATAAATTCTCTCCTTGTTATCCAAGAATAAAACGAATATGATAAATGATCCATCGAAAGTATATATATATATATTTGTCCCCGAATTCGAATAATGGGTAGAGACCGGTACCGGCGGTGGGCCGGTTAACCGGCACAGCTAACCGCTCATTAGCGGGGGCGGTGGCGGTAGCCTTTAGTAGGGAAAAACGGTGATATTAGCGGTGGCCGCTTATTTTTTTTATTTTTTCCTTTAACTTAAACGATGTCGTTTTAACCCTATCTCTTTAGGGTTTTGTTTCGCAACCGCTTCCCCCCCGACCCCTTCATTTTATCGTTTGCCTAACCTAATTGCCTCAGCCTCCTCACTTTCGACTTTGCCTCCCCGAGAGCCCAAGACCACAACGGCACATCCCTCCCGACGCCCCTCCGACCCAGTGCACCTCGCCATTCTGCCACTACCCTCCTTGCCGTCAGTCGTCTACCTATTGGTGTCTCACGATAACTCTCTCTATCTCTCTCACGTTCATCTCTATCTCCTTAGCTCATCTCTACCTCTCCGTGTCTCACTGTAAAATATATCTTTCCCTCTCAGGTAAATGCTGTTTTGGTGGTTGATTTTAAGGTAAATGCTCTCCAATTCCTTTTCATTTGTTCACGTTCTGTTTCTTAGTTTCAGCAGTTCCGTAACACTTGCTATGTCAATAGAACACATCAAGTGAATAATAATATACTTTGAGCTTTACTATGGGGTGCATGAACTATCGGGTGCATGATTCGGTTTTAAGTTCCTTAACCATCCACGAATTTTGACAACTCTGTTCACTGTCAAGTAATGGGGTTGGGGAATTAGAACATCTCAATAGAGTTTCCAAAATGTAGACTAGATTCTATAGTTAAATGCAGTTCAAGGCCATACTATATGCTTTAGAACTAAATGGATTCTTATTCATTACAACATTGATTGATCGATCCTCGATACAAATTGAGGGCATTGGAGTATTGGTTCAAAAACCAATTAGGGGAGGCAAAGGGGATGAAGATGACAATTAAGGTAGAATGTGTATCTGAGAGAATGTTTTTCGAGTATTGTAGTGGTACTAGTACTACTGCTCCTCCTTGTGCTGTTGTCGATAGCACTGTCTCTACGGTTGATGTTGATGATGATGATGACGATGATTACTTTGCTGAATGGAGAATTTCACAGCGGGCGTTAGAGTCCAAATCTGAGATTGAAAGGTATTTATCCAAGGGAGTTATAGAGAGGAGTCCAGAATTTGATATTCTAAATTGGTGGAAGGTGAACTCTACGAAGTTTCCAGTTATTTCTCTGATAGCCCGTGATGTATTGGCAATCCCCATCACCACTGTGCCCTCTGAGTCGGTGTTTAGTACTGGAGGATGGATCTAGGATCCTTTCAGGAGTTCGTTGGCTCCAAAGACTGCTGAAGGACTAATATGTGTTCAGAATTGGTTGAGAGGTGACCCTATTGTGTGAGTGGTTGAGTCTGAACTTGATGTATCTGATAACATAACTGAAGATGAAGAGACTTACCGACTCGATTAAGGTACAATTATTCTTTGGTTAAATTTTGAAATTTGATACTCAATATTATGTAATCATTATAATTTGATGTTTTTATTTCTGAATTATGTAGAGATATCAACTTCGACGACGGAGATCGAGATGGAGTAGGACGCATGTTGCATTTGCCCCACCATTTAGTCCTTATGCTATTTTATTTGAACAATGTTTATTTGATGTATCATGTATATATAATGTTGTATTTTAGTAATTTTATAGTGTTGTCTTGTATTATGTATTGTTGTAGTTTGATTAACTTGTAAGTTTTCTAACTTGTATTTGACAATTTGTTAATTTTGTTGTAGTTTTGTAACTTGTAAGTGAAAATTAAAATCACGTTTTAATATTTTAATTGAGAATGATAAAATATTGGATTTGGTCATTCTCAAAAAAATGGGGCATATAAAAAAAGGTCATATGATAAGAATCTCCATGATTAAACTTAATTATTGTCATGGGGATCAATAATATGACATACATGTTTAGTCTTAGATACAATTTTCACTATATTTTTTTTATTTCATTAATTGTTTTAGATCTTTGTTTAGATTATGGATCATTGTATTGTTCTATTTTTGCTTTATAGATCAATGTGCAATTTGTTTTATATTATAGCCTATAGGTGGTTCAATTGGGAACTCTAAACAATATCCCAAAAGGGGTACAAATGGGTCCAAAATTCCCAAAAAAATGGGTCTAAAACACCACAAAAAGGGTCGAAATGGCCCAAAATCGCTCAAAAAACGAGTCCAAATGACCCAAAATGCCCAACAAAATGGGCCCAAATGCCCCAAGTGGGCCTAAAAGGCCAATAATCGGGGCCCAGCGGTGGTAGCGGTGCACCGCCACCGCCACCGCTGGGCCGGTTATATGTTACCACCGGTGCCGGTGCCTGTGGTAAGATATCCATCACCGCTTGTGGCGGTGGGTGGCATAACCGCCGCTCATGCACAACCCTAATAATGGGGATGATTCTTTCTCAATTTACTTACAGCTTGAATTATAGAAACAATTTCCAAACTTTGTAATTTTGATAGGAGACAAATAGCATTGACATTATTCGGTCCTCTGTGGTTAATTTAATTTTTTGGTAACAGTTTACACAATGGAGGATCTTTTGCCCTAAGAAAAAAAGGTACAAAAATACATGTACCGAACGCCCTAATTTCTTTATGCAGGTTCCACCGAAGAAATTCTAGTAACAGCTTGATGCGTACGTTCCGTCATGGTTCAAAAGAAAGGAGGGATTGGAAACAGGAGAAAGCAGAATAGTGGCAGAAGCTCAATACTATAGTAAATGGAATCCAAGTATTTAAACTAGCAGATAATTAAGATGTAAATATCCATAGACGTTTCACGAGTAACCATCCTTCAAAAGGTTCATTTCTCCTAAGCATATAGTGTTGAAAGTTATATAAACTTGATTTGGGCTCAAGGTCTGCTCGAAATTTTGTCTTGGCTCAATGAAGGATGAAGCTCTTCTAGAGAGTTCCATAAATCTCTAGAGAAAAGGAAGATAAATCATTTTTCTAGGGAGTTCTATAGAGCTCTAGATAAAGGAATAACAACCACTTCTCTAAATAGTTCTATAAATATTTATAGTAGAGAAGATCAATTACTTTCTAGAAAGTTCTATGGAAATATCTTAGAATTAGTTAAGTATAAATGTCTTTTTAGAAAGTGCTACAAAAATATCTAGAAAGTGTAATTAATATCTAAAGTTTCTCTAGATAGTTTAGATGAAATGTGTGGCTAAGATTTAATTTGTAAGCCTGAATAAAGAAGTTAAGTTTGAGAAATTAATGTGTTCTTACATCTCCCTTATCACTACCTCTTCCACAAGCAAAAAGAGACCATAAAGAAAAAAAATTAATGATTAGAATCTTCACTCTTAGCCCCCAACTTTCAACCAAATGTACGTCAGTTACATATCTAGCTACACAAATTGTCACATTTAATCTGTAAAATATCAAAATTGATCAATATTTGCATGTCCTGCCATAGGATCCAACCATCAATATATATTATTCTAAATAGCCTTTTTTTTTACAAATTTCAACGGTAAGATTTTTACCATGGAGCAAACATTAATGATGCACTTTGATAGTTTGAGGGCTAAATGTGACCTTTTTTTGTAGTTGAGACCTGTAATAGACATTTGGTTATGAAAGGTCGAAACTAAAAATGAAGATTTTAAAAAAAATTAAGAAAAAGGAGTAAGTTTTAACACCTTTCGTTCCATAGTTTTATCCAACTTATTATCCAAAAAGAAAACAGAAGGAAAAAAAAAACAAACCGAAGGATGAGATTTTGATCTAATTAGAAAAGGTTAGCTAGCTAAAACATGCAAGTTAGACACCTGTAGAAACTGCAGCACTAATTTCTTCCATAATCATACACGTAGCTGAAAAATCTTCAAAAACGACAAGCAAAATATCCGGTACTTCAAAAGATCTGATAGTGCGTTGTTATTTCAAAGTACACGTTGTTCTACAAACAAGTTAATCAGTATATTATAGCAGTTGCACATACTGTACATGTATGTGCATGTCTGCAGACGTAAAGTATAGACATTCCTTGTTGCTAATTGAGCACCAATATATACATACATTCATGACATTTCTATATCTCTGACTAACAACCCATGAACTCCATTCGAATATACAAAAACATATCGAAATTATTACTGAGGAAAGTTCTTTTGTGGTTAATTAATAATTAGTCATTAATGTATATATCTTCTCTAAGGATGTATGCTAATTGTTGGAGTCGAGGAAGCAATCCCACATACAGAACTACTTTTGTGTGACGCTGCAATGGATGTGAAACTTTTAAAGAAGAAACGTAACCTTCGAGATGATCAAAAGAGAATTAATAGAACACCAGACTGAGGTGCATGAAGCAGAATGCATAAAGAATCAATCGGCACTTAGCTAGCTCTAAGAAGAAGTATAGAAGGACATGAAGAATGATTATAAACTGGCCAAATTAGCCAAATTTCTGATTTCCTAAATTGTGGATCAGCTGAAAGAACCGGTTAGCAGAGCCAAAGATGCAACAAAGTGTTCCGTCCATTTAGAACAAAACCGCAGGAAACCACCTTATATAATATGGATTCTCTCTCTAGAACTGCAAGCAGCAGTACATGGGAAACAGTGCTTCAGAAACAGTAGCTCAGGTAAAAATTGATTCGGTACTAGTCCTAGAATCTTATTACGATTCTCCATTTAGAGTACAATCTCTTGCGGATACACGATCAGAACTTCAGATGTCAAGAATATCACTAGGTAATATGTACCTAAGATTGACATGTGGAAGGTACATACGCACTATCATTTCTTTCATTGTTGCCATTGATATGGATATATAGAAGTACGTAATATTGTGCAATATATCATCAGTCATAGATCCTGCTATGAAGATAGAAATAGAACTTGAAATCTTCGAGAACTCAAAGCCATAGAGTAATTATAACAATGTTTAGGTTATACATATAGAAGATCTGACGAGTCAAACAAAAACGAATCACGAACCCCACCTCCAAGAAAGTAGCTGAGTAATTAATGGATGGTCGCACAGATCAAATATTCACTGTTAGATACTTCCAAATAGATATATGTCCCAGCTAGCCAAGAAAACAAAGACGGAAGCATATATGTTCACATCACTTAGCTGCTCATCTCCTGATCAGAAACAACATTTATTACCATACATACAAATAGAAATCCAGATCTACCACAAACTGTTTTTTGCATCCATACAGAATCAATTAACATACAGGCAAGCAAATCAAAGAAGTGGAAACAATAGTTTTCCAGCACAACAGAGAGAGAGAGAGAGAGTTCGTCATCATGATTATTCTACCAAGGTATCCAGAATGCGTTTATGTGCAACTCCTTCAATACCTCAAGGCGCACAGTCCCGCGCGACAATATATACCTGAAACTCTCGTGCATATTTCAGACGGAAAAACAAAAGAAACCCATACGAACATTAGCTCTTTATAACTTGTCTGGATTTGCTTGATCTAAAAAACAATCGGACCATAACGCTTCAATTCCCCGAGAGAAGAGAAGAAATTAACATCAAAGGCTACTGAAGAAGAAGACCCTTCACTCAAAACATACTAGAAATGAGAGATAGGGTTTCTTCTTCTTGAGTGAAGCCATCTTCATCTCCTAACGTTCTCTTTCTTCTTTCTCTTTCTCCTTGTTTTGATCTTTGAGGAGGATGGTGGTTTTGGTGCGGTTGGTGGGTGGTAAAGGATGGTGTGGTGATGAGAAAAGTGAGGGACAAATGATGACAGGAAGAAGCGGGAGGACATGATGATTGCTTCAGGTTGTGTTTTTTGCGTCGAAGGAAGAGGTGGAATTCCGAAGTGTTGGGGTTCTAATTCTCAGAGATGGTTTGATGTTGGTTATTACGATCTTTCACATGAGATAATTATCATGAAGCCACCAGGACAGTGTCTTTTTCTCTCTCCTTACCCCTAAGCGCTCGGAGAGAGAGAGGGGGCCGGAGACCAAGGGAGATGATGGAAATCTGCTGTGATTACCCTAACCTTTTCACCTACTCTAGTTGTATCTTGTCAAACGGGAGAAATAAATTATAACAGGGGAGACTATCTTTATGGGGGCATGGTGGTTGTAGCGAATGGTGAATGACTCTCAAATTAAAACTCTTCGTTTTTTCTCGAAGTATCACTGTTTTCTGTTTCTAGCTTAAGTCTAAATGTAATTCAAATTCTATTCTACCTCTTAATTGTCCATGATATGGAACGCGCGCACTTGCGAGTTGTGATTGTCATTGTTGTTGTTGTTGTTAAGGTCAAAGCCCCTCAGTAACTTCGTCGAATACCTTCTCTTTATGCTGTTTTTATTGTACTGCTAAAATCCCAAAGTGCATGAACTGTCAGCATACCATCTGATCAATAGTCTACGCTCAACAGTATAGAGTGGCCTTGTGTGATGTTCTTTTTTCCCCACGTGATATTGCTTAATTTGTTGCACACAAACGGAAATGGCCGTAGTTATCCAGCCAGCATAAACAAGCAACTTACAGCTACCATAACTGTAAATTTCACAAGCCTATATAATTGTCCGCAACATTCGTCTATTTTCTGGTCTTGTCCTATACAATGGATGTTGATGACGGTGGCATTACATATGGTGATGAAAAGGTTGATGAAGATAAGTCGACGATAGTCATGATTAGTAAAATGATGCAATGTTGGCAATGATGATTAAGGAGTTGGAAACTAATTCATAGCAGCACATGAACAGCGTGACTTTTTGGTTTTGGCTAATTCTTTTAACTGGAAAATGGATAATTAATATCCCAGACAAATTTTTGTTATGCTCGTCAGTACTCCTCAGATTGGCATACACATTAAAGCTACACCCTTTGAGTTCTTGGTGTTTACAGAATATGAAGACGTCGTGTTCACCTTCTGATCTTTATGCAGATTACAGTCTTTCCAAAGCAAATGCTTGCTTCAGTTCGGCAGATACTCACCAAATAAGTATTCTTCGAGCGCGTTAATTGATTATGCTTTTCATCGTAATTAAATTGGCTCTGAGTTACCTCTCATTGGAAATTTTCCTCTCTCCCGAAAAAGACATTCACCGGATTAAAAGGGTCAGTGATCATCCTAAAATTAGGATTCATTTCTTGTTGCAAATCTTCACTGAGCATAGGATTTGTCGTAATTTTTCTACTGCGTGTATGTTTCCATTGATCCGAGATCAATCGAGGCTTACCAAGAAGATACGGTAGAGATTTTAGCAAGGTGGTTGCGAATTGCAAATCAAGGAACAACCCTCGTGCGAAGAAGTATAATTTCAATTTCAACTAGACATGATTAATGGAATCTAAAGCCACTCAAACCCACCTCTCCCATTTACCATCTAGGCTGACTTCCTGAGTGAAAATTATGTGCCCTATTTGGTCCCATTCATGTTAAAAACTAGTTACTCAGAAAAAGGTCCAAGAAAAAGAAGCGCAGTTTATCCTCTCTTTCTAGCTTTATGTTTGACCCTTATACAAAAGATATATACGACTTCCATTGGAGCTATCTTCTCCAAAAAAATTCTCGCCGTTTTCACCTCTTAGATAATTGATGATCAAAAGCCTATCAGGTTTAGCCTAGTGCGCCAATTATAAGGCACGTATATCCACTAAGCAGCACTACTGCTAGTCTTTTTTTATATATATAAATAGCACTACTGCTAGTCTGCTTCTGTCATTTCATCGACAAAAATTAAAGCGACGTAAAAGAGCATAAAAGAACCTCCCCCCCCCCCCCAGATCCCTTTGGTTGATGTAGCGGTGGGAACCCCGGGTAAAGGACAAAAGGTCGGGCTGTAAAAGCTAACTTGAACTTTCGAAGAATTACAAATGATGATTCTTATTTATTTGTTTATTAGTTTTTTTAGCCGACAAGGTCTTCTTAATTTTATATTTTGCATTTCAATTAATAAAGATAAAAATAGGTTCCACATTTTGCGAGTACTGAATTAATTACGATAAACGTTCTATGAGTAGCAAGCTAATCCATTTTGATTTCTTAAAATGTAGAACTGTTTTTATATTAGAGATTGAATTGTGTATAATTATAGATTTCTAAATTTGCTTTGTTCATTGCATATGAAAAATACGCTTGAAATGACTTGTTTTCCCTATGATCTAGCTAAGTCAAGAGACTGCACCGGTATGCTCCCCTAACATGAAGCAATTCAAGGACATCATGAATTGCCTCATGATGTCCTACCATGACATAAGGAGCAAAATGATGTCCTACCATTTAGATCATATATAATGTCTATGTGGATGGCATGGCTACATGGCTACAAAGGTTCTGTGAGTGAAGAAATGGATCCCTCAAAAAATCTATCTAACTAGCTACTTTTTCTAGCTTAAAGTAGATATTCAATATTGTATAATAATCCATGTGATATAAAAGCACAAAGCACGGAGCCACTGGAACTTTCATAGGGCATCGAAGAACACCTTAAAAGAGATACCATAAAGGAGTATTTCAATATTCTATAGTTTCAACAAGCTCTTTCTCTTTTCCTTTTTACTATCAGAGGGGCTTTTACTATCAGAGAGTGTCAATGTTTTAATGCTGGATTAATTCCGTATCAAAATTTTAAATTCAAAGAGTTATATTTTAAGTTTAGTCAAAGTGTAAAGTTTTTTAAAATTTGAAAGGATAAGGACATCATCAAGATAAAGAGCTAAAAATAAGAAGCTGGTAATACAAAATCTTGAAACTATTTCAAAATTTGGATTTTGAAATATTTCATTTCATTTATAATTATTTTTGAAAAAAACTCAAACAACTCTATAAATACATATAGAGATCTACCAAGAAAATTTGATGAGGTCATTCCAAGTTTTATTCAAATTCAAGCCTCCTCCTTTAGATATCTCTGCTCATAAGCTGTTTAGATTTTTTCCAGTTATTTAGATTCAATCACCATTAAAACCAACTTTCCTGTTGGAGTCTGGCTTGTTAAAGAACAATTACGTTCTTGAAAAATTCATAAGAAGAACTTCATAGAACTGAGGATTAACCGCAAGAAGATAGTCTAGGTTGGATTACTTAGATTATTAGGTAGTCTTTGCCTGTGTCTGAATTACCGTTGTAAGGTTTTACTTCTTAGTGAATTTATGTTGGTCCGGATGGTTTTTCCTTTGAAATTAAGTTCAAAAGTTTTTCACTTCGTCAACAAAATCATTATTTATTATTGATATTTATTTTATTATTCCGCTGCATATATATTTTGTTGATTGATTATTCAGATCTAGACTCAAAATTTTAGGACTTTGTTCTAAAATTGATATTTAATTTTCAAATAGAGGGGGAACATCTATTATACAACTATAGGTGTTTTTCAGAGAAATTTTAGATCACGGGACGATCGACCAAGTAAACCAAATTGAATCCCTTTAGAGAGTAAGATATTTTGTCTCGTGATAGTTTGATCTTGTTTTTTTTTTGGAAACTTTCAGACAGAAATTTTTAAATTTAATTGAAAAATAACGTCTTACGGCGCATATTATTAATCACGGATCAAACTTCATATGATCTCTCTCAAAATAAGATCCTACCATTGCCCTCTAACTTGAAATTTTCTGGGCAGAGCTAAAGCTTGCTTTATGGAGATCAAAGAACGTGCCAAGTACAAATAAGTTCGTAAGCTATTCATGAGAAGCACGTGGGAGTGTCCTCTCTGTAGTACCTACCACTTGCTCTCTTTTTTCACGGTCGAGAGGAGTTGATGAGCTGAATCCAATTTCCTAACGTAATGATTATGATTCCATTTTCTGGGGCAAGCAAAAAAGTCATAATCTTTGGAAAATTCATTACCATATTTTGGAGCCATCGCGCGGGACCCACCGTAGTGTTGGGCTCCACAGCCAATTTAATTTAGTTCAACCTTCTAGATGTTGGCCAGCTGCAGAACTAATCAAAAGTCAAAGCTCGAGACTTCAGTTATACGGTAAGTCGTATTATAATCTGACTTCTCCCAAGTAGGATCTAATATTCTCTTTAAGCGACGAACTCAGGCTCCTTGATCCTTGACCCATGCAACCAGGGCCTTCCTTCCCTCCCTGCTCTTCTCTAACAACTGGTGATTCTTTAATCTCTTGGATCATTGGAAAGGGGAGGGGTGGGTCCCATCTGAGGACAAAGCGAGGAATTTGCGCTACAGCGAGAATGTTGGCTAAAGTTGGAAAATGATCCTTTCGACAGAGAAACGTTGGAACCGTATGATTAAACTCAAACCACTAGTTGACTTTAGGACTTCGTCGGGCGTTCCTTCTTTGTCGCTTGTGGAAATTATAACCCTCTCCTCTTTTCGCTGCTCTGCTTTTTTTCTGAGCGCAAAGACTGATCTCTTCTTGGAGAAAGCTTTTAAATCTTCAAAAAATTTGTAGAAAGGTCCATTGTCGTACTAATGATATTAACTTTAGTTTACTACCGGTGTATTATATATTCTTGATAGTTTTCGGTAGGGAGATTAAATTCAGGGTTTGGTTTAGTGGTAAAATAACGGCTTGGATTTTCAGATGTCTCAAGTTCAAACTCTAACACCGTCATCATCGCCCCTAACTTATCTAGGATGAAGTCCTAACATATGCTCCCAGGTTGACTTGTAGGGCCGAGTACACGAAGTGACACGATCTTAGGAACTCCTCGGTTATAAAAAAAAAAGTTTTCAATAGGGAGATTTACATATATGATATAAGCTATATTGGAGCATTTCTCTCTCTCTCTTCCCGGTTTTCTAGATATTGTTGAATTCTTGCGATATAATGCCTCATATATGTTAGCTTGGGGAAAAGGAAAGGAAAGGAATAGGATAAAGTGGAGCGTGTTAGAGATAATATCATAATTAAGTCATAAAAAATTGATATGATATTATAGTTACAGATATCAAAGATTTAATATTGTTATGAAAATTCAAAATTCAAAGGAAGATATTCAAATTTAAATATAGGATATTTTTGCTACTTTGTATTATCTATCTTCAACTATAATCTGTATAGACTTACAATACAAAATACAGTCATAGATAATAGATGTAGGCCTTTTAGACGAACTATTTAAATGTCTTGTCTCTTGTTACTATTTCTCTCCCCTCTTCATTCTAACTTTTTTTTTTCTTCTTAGAGAAAAGATAAGTATTTTCCTTTAGGAAATAAAAGAAGAAGCAGCAGTGTTTATTTCTTTCTAAGGTCAATTTCTATCTCTTCCGAGAGAAAAGAAGATAGAAGGAGGCTCTGACTAGTGACGGGAGAGTAGAGACTTAGATATATTCGTTTTCACACTTTTTTCAGGATTCTAAGTATATTCACAAATCTACCACCGAACATATTTAGAATTCAAACACAAACACCAATACATTTTACACAATCTCCAACAATTTTTTAATTTTTTATTCAACATAAATTTTCTCTCTATATACTTTTTCACATAACTCTAATATTTTTTTATTAAACAATTACATCAAATCATTTCTCTCTCCACTTTACACAAAGACCAATAAAATACTATTCAACCTAAAAATTCACAACTTCTCTAAATTCCTACATTTTTACTCAACACGAACATAACCTAGTAAGTGTTTATTTCCTTTCTCTCCCCTGTCCTTCCATTAGAAAATGGTATGTATGGAAGCCCAATTTGCCCGTAAGCCGGGCCCTAAGATCATGGCCCGTATTTTGGAAAGTCTGACATGTCATCATGCTTGGCATTTGGTTCAAGGTCCCAGTACAGAGAGTGCCGGAAATGATTTCGCTTCTACTAATTCCGTTCTTCTATGGAAATATGAACACTCCTTCCATTGCTTGATGTTAATGGTTTCTCTGGCTGCTATATATTTCCAATCGGCAGAGAATTCCCAACATAGTGTGAAATGTGACCTAATTAATTTGGCTAGAAAAAACTAGAAGATTACGAATATTTGAAAATCCATCCAATGGGGAAAATTGCAGGGCTACTGAGTACTTATTTCTGGAAACAGAAGCATGTCTCTATTTTACTTGGGATCTTACCTAATTTGTATGGGTTCGAAAGAAGCAGCGCTAGCTAGCTAGCCCGCCACAATAACAGGGCAAGATGATGGAAGAAATAGAAAAGATCAGACTGTGATGCAGCTGATGCTGAGGCAAAGAATGTGAACCTGGGCATTACTTGTAGGCTACCGTTGTACTGGAGGTTACAGTGGACGTCCCGAAGACACAATTCTCTGGCTTACCTTTTGGCTGCTTGGACCGCTCGTTCTGTCTTTTGGCTTTATTCCTTTACTTGCTATTCCTTTGAATGTTGCTACTGTGGATGTCTCTTTTGAGCATCCTTGATGTTTCATACTCTTTTTAGTTTTAATGAAGTTTGCTTAGAAAAAAAATTAATTGACACCGGCTAAACGTTTGTCTTGGTTTACGTAATTAAGAAAGGCGATATTGTGCCAAATCGCAAGTATTTTAACATGCACATGCATGCATGATTCACTTGTATAGTATTTTCAAAACCTAATAATCTTGAACTTAGAGCAGTATCTTCCATATGGATCAGTTGACGCGAAGAAGCTAGGTATATTGTTATAATCAAATGACACTTACTAATTATTTGACATTTGATTAAATGCCAATCTCAGCAATGTTTCCCCTAATCAATAGCCTAATTGGTGCGAAGTTGGTAGCAATGTTTCGTGTGTTAGGCCTAATATTCTTTTCTCCTTCCACTACCACGGAACACTTGGAAAAAATTGGTTCCCTACGGTCTATATTATCAGTTGTTTGCCTCCATTTTTTCTTCATATTGTATAGCTTAAGTCAAAGGTAATCATGATTGAAGCATTTTCACACTCCTGCACGAGATCGAATATTAACTCGTATCATGTTTGGCATAACCAAAGCTTGCATAATAAGAGGTGACTAGAGACTTTCACTTTAACCCATACATCTCGACGTGGCTGAAACCTGTACACACACGAATTAAGCAGCGAGTTGGGAGAAAGGTAGGCTTCTCTAGAAGTTAAACAGATAAGAATGTTTGCCATCTTGTCCAATTAATTACCTTTTGAGGGGATTAGCTGATTACTTTGTACCCTGTCTCCCAAAGTCCCGATGCCACTTGTTAGTTGTTATGTACTACGTACGAATGTTTGGTGCTCCTAACGAAACACTAGTTTGATTGAAGAGACAGACGTAATTGATAAGTTTCTGCGGTATCTTATTGCGACAGTGGTATATGAAGAAAGTTCTGATCAAATCGCGCGAGCAAGTAATTCAAAAGCTAATTACAGATATACATGTTTTGTCAGAAATTGTTCGTAATTTTTCCTTTCCGTTTAGTCTTCTTCTTGTTTATTATATAAAAGAAACAACCTGATCATTATCAACTTACTTCCCGGGATCAGTATCGGTATTTATGCTTTGTTTCATGTATTCATGGTACTCTCTGTTCTGGACTTCCAGAACGCCTAAAAGGTTACCTGACTCAGAGGGTTCAGGTGGGGGAGAAGGGATAGGTGTTCGCTTAGAGACAAGGCTCATAAGAAAGAAGTGTGTATATAGAATAGTAATTAATTAGGCCTCTCAAAGCATTTGAAAATGAAGTTCTGTTTGGCAAAAGAAGAAAATCATTTAAAGAAAGATTGTTCACCAAACAAGCAATAATACGCATGATGATCTCTTATGTACGTAAGCTGATAATTGCTAGCGATCGACATTGATCTTGGTTTCATATTCGGATTAAAACAAAAGATATAAAAAGATAAAACAAAAATAAGAAGAGCGAGAAAGAGAGTAATTAGAGATTTTATAAAATTATCTTCATTAAAAGGCTATGATTCCACTACTCATGAACGGACCGTCAATTAGAGTTTTAGTCATTGATTTAATGGAACGTACTAGTAATTAGGTCTCCTGTCATGTTAGGTATCAAAAAGTTGAAACTCCCAATAGCAATTATGTCAACAATTACAACCAAATGATGTCTTAGTACTTAGTGTTAGAGATAATATCATAATCAAATTTTAAAGATTTGATATGATATTATGATTATCACAGTATCAAATTTTTGATATTGTTATGAAAATTCAAATTCAAATATAGAGATTCAGATTTAAATATAGGATATTATCCTATTATGCTTTGTATTATCTCTATAAATAGATATCTTTAATTGTAATCTCTATGGACTCATAATACAAAATACAGCGATATAGGGTTTTCACAGTGGATGTATGTCTTCTAGACCAATCTCTTGTCTCTTGTTACCATTTCTCTCCCTTCTTCACTATTACCTTTTTCTTCTCTTAGACTAATTTGTCATAGAATATTAGAATCAGTGGGCTAAAGTTGTATTAGTTACGTTCTTATCTATTAATCTTCTTTATCATAATATATATATAGTCTTCAGCCGGGGACCTGGAGTCAGAAGCTTCTTGCTAGATCATCATGAGCCCGTATGTGATCAACTTATAATTATGGTCTATAAGTTTCACACGGGAAAATTAATCGACGGAACCCTCACTCCACAACTCCGATATTTTAGTAAACACAATTACATCTCCTAACAATGAAAAATTGAAGCATATATAAAACTTTATAACCCTTATCTTAGAAATCCTAAATAATATGTTTCAGAAAAAGGGAACTACCATTTGATGAAAGGGAACCCATATCTGCCAAACCCTAATATCACAGTCCAAACTACCACTGTAAACCAGATAGGAATTACCGGAATCACAACCATTTCTATCAGCATTGTTACCATCGACAGCCGCAGCCAAGCACTTAACTGGGCGTCTGTGCCCTTCCAACACAGCCAAGCAAGAGTAGCTGGGCTCCGGTTAATGTGTGAGTTTCAAACCCTGTGAGTGGTGAGATTACACGGGTGTGATCACACCAGCCGCATCTAACGGTCAAAACGAGACCAACGCATTAATGATCCTCAACCCGAACGAAACCCGCAACCCGCGAGCCTCCCCCCGAATCGCCTTCGTCTTCGACTCCTCCCCCCCTTTCGAATATTCTCTCGCCCTAACAGAGCTTCCCCCCGAATCGCCTCGCCTTCGTCTTCGACTCCTCCCCCCATTTTGAATATCCTCTTGTCAACACTGTGCTTTGTCTATTGCGGGAGGATATATTGGCAGGGAACCTTAAGTCGGAGTGAGATTAAGGTATACCGTATACATTCTGTCCTGTTGCATATGTGTGTCTAGGTTACTGCTCTGTGTTTGAATTTTATGTTGGTATAAATTTTAGGGTTTTCTTGTTTGTTTGCAATCAGTAATAATGTTCTTCCCTTTTACTTTGTTCTTGGCTTATTCGTCATTCTTTGGTTGTTGTTTGGAACAAAACATGGCACAGAGTAATTGGGAAGCCGATAAGATGTATGTATGCTGTCAAGTTGTTTCATGGAGTTGATTCTGTGTTGAATTTTCTGATTCTTCTTTGGGTTTTGTTCTTGTCGTTTTAGTCTTGGAACAAAACCCAAAGAAGAAACGTACTAGTTCATGTTGCTCTGCTTATAAGTGAAAAAGCTCTAGTTCAGTTTATATTTTCACAAAATCAGGGTCTAGGATATGTATCCCATTTTTCAACCCAAAAGATTGCTACTGTTTACAACCGTGAGGACGAGAGTGAGGTGGGTTTGTTGAGTTTTTGTTTGGATTGGCAGCAATAGATGCTCCTGGAGGATTTCTTTGGTTGTATGTTTTATTTCATCAAAACTAGGCTCAGCAAAGTAAGGCTAATGATGTAAATCGTTCCTATTAATTAAGCCTATTGTTCCTATGTTACTTTTTTGGGTTAACCAGCTAAGGTGGTACTTGATAGGACAAGCTGGAGGCCTTCTTCAGTATATAAAAGTTCTGTACGCAAGATCCTGTTTTAGCCATCCAAGGGTTCATGATTATAGTCACATTCCTCATCTAATTCCTGCGTTATTTGACAGGGTGATAAAATGTGTGAATCCAAGTTTTAGTTTTTCTTTTTTCTTTCTCTTGTTTGATGAATATAGATTGGGACTTGGGAGGTCTTTCCCGTCCTGTTTCCTTATTTATTTTGGAGCTAGAATTTGATTCCACAAAAAACAAAAAGCATCGATCGAAAAATGAAAAATAAAAGAAGAAAAAAAGGTTTGCATTTTATGTATCAGTCAAAGTTGACACTGCAGTACTGCGCAAAGGATATTTGTTGGCTATTCTTTTCTTCTATCAACACAATTGATGGGATTGTATACTCACTCTGTGGGGTCAGACCAATTGCTTCGATAACACCCAGATGATTCTACAAAAAGAAGAAGTGGGGGATCGAAGTGGGAAATTCCTTATTAAATTTTTGGTGGTGTCTAGTATTTGGTGTGCTTTTGGGCAGGCAAAGAGCTGTTTACATCATTTGGATATAAACTTTGCTTGCATTACCACTAGAAAGTTTTGCATTCTATTTGCTTCTTGCTTGCTCCAACACATACTGTCGAGGGTAATGGGGCCGCCAAACACTAAAAACTTACATCCATGCTGACAACAATAAGCCACTTTCATGATATGTTAACCACCACTCCTGATATTCGTACCATCTGCTTTTTGGATTCTTTTGATGATACTGGAAATATCTAGACGTGCTCCAGCAGTCAAAAGTTTATTTTGCGATTGATTTAAAGGGCCGGATAATCTGGTCTAGATCTAGATGGGCCCTGTAAAGAGGGGTGTCCTCTGGTACTCTTCTTTGCAGCTGCTTGCGGACCACGAATGACTTTTCAGAAAGTAAATCCCAAGCTTTCATTTCAACTTGCACAGGCCCAACTTATTTGGAATAGTGTGGTTTTCACTTTGCTACTCCCCAGGTATGGTTTGCTTCACTTCAACCCACGTGCACCAAGAACAAAATGGAACATAAAAAACAAGGCAAAGCCTTTGAAGCAGAAGATCACTTCCTCTAGAACGTTTCGCCATGGACAGAGTAGAAGAAAAGACAGAAATTTGTAATCTTAAGGGTGCCATGGTGTTTGCATTTGGGGAAGGGAAAAAAAAACTAAATGCGTTTTTTATTTCTTCTAAGCAACCAAATGGCCATTTCGTTTCTGAGTTTGGTGCCAAAAATTTGCAATCCGAAACAGTAAAATCAACTCCGAAATTTGAATGAGCCCACACCCCAACTAATTATTCAAACATCGTGTGGAAGAGTCAAATAAGGCATCTCAGCTGTTCGATAGTCTCTTGTGCAACTAGTCTATTAGAATTGCGTTTTGCCCCCAATCTCTGAATGCAATAAGAGATCCAAAAGCCGCCACGCATCTTCTGTATAAAAAGTGTATTGAGTGATTGTCTAGTTTTGGTCACGATAGCAATAGAATGGACCCAAAACTGAGTGATTGTCCCCCATTTCGATCGCTTCAAGAGGCTTTGATGTAACTGCTCAGTTGTTCTATATTGTGATATACAAGTAAACAGCCTACAAAAAAACAAAAAACAAAAGATGTATAAGTAAACAAAAAATGGTGGACACAGTACATTCCTAACTGATGGGTAAAAGACCCTCCCATAAAAAAAAAGCTCTATGTTGCATATAACCCCTAACCCCTTTGATATTTATGAGAAATCACTTCCTCACAATACTCTTGATTCCAATTTTTCTATAAAATATTGACTAGAGCATTGGAAACTGACCCCAAGTAAACGCTCCGTTCATTCTAAGGTGACTAAAAATTTTCGTAATAATCGAAATTTTCTGATTCCACTTCCGGTTTCGACATATATCAAAATTCATTTTTTTACAATTTTCGGAATCGAAATTGAAACCGGAAATTATGGCAGAATATCAGAATTTTCGGTTCCGGTAGAACTCAAAATAAAGTATAACATATGATGAGTACCGAATTTATTTGAATATTTATTTTAAAATCTATATTTTTATTGAATGTTTATATTTATTGTTAATTTATGATAAATCTTCTAAAAACTCGGTCTAAAAAATATTTTTTAGTTCGTTAGTTTAAAAAAATATATATGTTTAAAAAAATTCACATGCCGAATCAGAACAAAAAAAAGTTGCATTCTAATAAATAACGAAACGGAATCAAAATTGTCCATTTGATTTTATCTGTTCTCGTACTCACAACTCGTTTTGCAGGTTCATCTATCTGGGATTCCAAGATAGCCCATTACTCAATCGATTGGGCCAGATAAATTTGACTCGACCACTAGCCATATAGTTACCGGTGGCAAGAAATTAGTACCGGTCAGCATTCAAAATTTCATATAATAATGTGAATCGAATTCTTAACTCACGAATAGAAGAATAGAACGTTGGAGTTTATGTTCGTGTCGATCCATAAATCATGTATCAAACGTCAGAATCCAAACCGACCCAAGAATAGCTTCGAGGAGCTCCAATTTGACCAAACTCTTGAAGGAACAATTCAAAAGAAGGCGAACAGGATCAACAGTATAATAATATATAACTAATCAAATCATGTACGAAAACAATCATATATATACCAATCTCTGTGGGTATGTATAAAATCGCCCCATATTACTAACCCAATTGCCCAGAATAAATGCAAAATCAATGGGCCTTTTAAGTGCCTTGCTAATTGCTACCCGCATCACTAGTTACCCCGGCACGTGAAAA
Source organism: Myrica gale (assembly GCA_963930655.1). Taxonomy (NCBI): domain Eukaryota; kingdom Viridiplantae; phylum Streptophyta; class Magnoliopsida; order Fagales; family Myricaceae; genus Myrica; species Myrica gale. The sequence goes on along the minus strand of OZ005606.1, from coordinate 3,477,503 downwards.
TGAATAAAAAAACTAATCAAATAATTAAGAAATAAAATAAAAACTAGGAGAGCCACAGTAATCCAAATCCAGATACCAACATGCCACTTAGGACCCACATGGAACCCAAAGTCTTGGCGCCACCGTCATTGGTGTCTCCCTCCTGAGTGGACGGAGTGCTAGACGAACCATTGTAACTGGGGTTCGCACCGTACAGCTCCTGAATCCCCTGTATATCATCGCTGGCCAGCTCGACCTTCCGGGTCCGAGACGAGATGGTCGGGTACATGATCGAGTCCTCCACTGAGGAGTGGCCCAGCCCTAGAAGATGCCCGATCTCGTGCACGGCCACGGATTCGAGGTCCACCGCTGTCGTCAACGACGAGGCGGTAACATCCCCCGCGACCACCCAGCTCTCGTCGGCGTCCAGGTGGAGTCGTCCACTCGTGGGTGAGAACGCGTGGGCCAGCGTCCCCAGCACCCCGTCGAACGGCTCTCCGTCCCCGTGGTCCCCCACGAAGAACCCGATCCTTAAGTCCGCGTCGGTGTACGAGTCCGTCATTGTGAACGTCAATTCCGTCACTGTCGACCACCGGGTGAAGGCCCGTGTGAACACGCTCTTGACGTCGTCCGAGAGCTGGTTATCCGGCTGGAACGCGTAAGTCAGGGCCCGCTTGTTTTCCGGCCACCGGGGCTTGCCATCGAAGAAGGTGTAGTGAGAGACGGTGTGGAACTGCGTGCTGTTAGACGAAGGCGTCGTCTTCCCGGAGTTCATGCTCGTGGAGCCGTTGACGATATCAGGGACGCCGCATCTGGGCCGCACGATCTGCTGAACGGTCTGAGAGTCTAGCTCGCCGGTGGCGTTGAGGTTGAAGTTCTTCTGGTAGGTCTCGAGGGCGTGTTTGAGAGCTTCGTCGAAGTCGTCCGTGAAATTGGAGGTGGAGTTGATGTAACCGAAATATCGCAAGTAGTTCTTGAGCTTGGACAAGCCGTCAACACTCTCGCCGCGGTGGCAACCGGAGAGGTTCCGGAACGAGTCCCACGCTCCGTGCGTTGCATTTAACCACGGAGGTATGGATGTTACGTTGGGGAAGAAGTGAGCGGAGACTGTAGTCGATGAGAACAAGACCGACACTGCAATCGCGAACCAGTAGACGAATCTCATGCTTCAATAATTCAATTGGGGGAAAGAAATTCAGAGAGTATTTTCCGGACTGCGAGATTAAAATGTGAAATGAAATCAAAGAATTATGCGGATTGATTGTTGCTGGAGAAACGGGTTATTAAGGGAGACGGTGGTTGGCGTTGAATTAATGCTCAGCGCAATGAACTTGACTTTCCAACTGCTCACTGTATTCGTCGATAATGGTTTCTATATTTTTGCGTGTTGAAAAGTTTGCTCCGAAGTTAGGAGTTAGGACTGTTCTAAACGACGCCGCTGTACGTGACTTTCCAACTGCTCACTGTAATTACTGACGAGAGTTCACGAAATTGACTTCGGATACGAGTGTGTCCGGCGTTTCGGACAAGACGGAGCGGTCAAAGTTGGAGGTTGAACAGAACAGCGTTTGGTAATGGTTTTCCCACTATGTTGAAGGCCATCGTAGCTTTCCCATACACGTGGAGGTGGAGTACAAGTTGAAAGAAACAGATGTCTGACTTTCAAGATATTTGCATTTTGACCCTGTTACATAAAAGTCATAAGCTAACGTTTCAAGTCGCAACAGGTAAGTTGGTTGCAAATGAGTTGCGCCTCGACTTTCCTTTGTTGATTCGGCTAGTTACACTTTTGCACTTCCGTTATATATATTATTGTCAAAATTGACGTAAATTATTTGTTTGACATTTAAATTAGGATTTTACTCTTATACTCAATAAATATTATAGGGACAATTTTTATTTCACACACCAAAAAAATCATTTTTTGTTTAAATTAACAGAAAATTTTAGACAAAGATAAAAAAATGTATTAAATTAATAGTTGGTGGGTGAAATATGATAAAAAAAAATAGATTGGGTGCAAATTATATTTATTATTAAAATTAATTATTGAGCTGACAAATGATAAGTAAGGTTCAAAAAACTCTTTGTTGAATAATGAGAAAAAATTGTTACTCACTTTTGAGCAGTGAGATTGCACGAACTTAGCCTAGCTGACGCACTAATAAAGTTGAGAGCGCAACGGTAAACCCTAAACACTTACATTGTCCCTACAACCCAAATATAATTTAAGTCAAGGACTTGGTCCTAAGGTAATTGTTAAATTAATCAATTGGGTTGATTTTTTAAAAAAATATTTTGGTCCTTAATTGTTTTATTAATTAATTTTCTTCATTTTCTTTAATTATATGATCTCTAATTATTAAATTAATTAATTGAGTTTATTTTTTTCTTAATATTATGGTCTCTAATTATTTCATTAATCAATTAATTTTTTTTAATATTATAATCTTTAGTTTTTAAATTAATGGTTCATACTGTTAATCTCCATACGTCTAAGTACTTTCTTTTTGCTAAAAAAAAGTACGTTATTTTTACCTTATCTGGAAAGGTTCGAGAACCTTTTCTTACAAAAAACAAAAAATGGACATGTTAGAGCATTCCTAGCAGCCTCTTCAAATTTGGCTCTCTACTTTAACCAAAAAACACACTTCTCTATTTTAACTATCAACTTTTAAAAAACATTCACAGCAGCTTCTCTATTTTAACCATCTATTTTTACTATTCTATTTAAATATTATTTTTTAAAGATTTCTTTATTATTTCTCTAACATTTATATTTTTGAATATTCATTTTATCGTAATAGTCATATTTTTGAATATTTGTCTTATCTTAAAAAGATCGATTTTTAAATTTTTTTTATTTTACTAACTGTTGGAATTTTTTAAATTTTAAGATGGTGAAGTGAATAATAATTTTTTAAAAATAAAAAAGAAAAGAAGAAGAAAAAAAAAGAAAAGAAAAAAAAAAGAATATATATATTAATATTTTAAGATAGTGAAGTGAATAGTGGCTCTCTAAAAATAGAGAGCCACTGTTCACTTCTTCAAAAATTTTGTTAAAAGTTGTTAAAATAGAGAGGCTGTTGAGGAGTGTTTTTTGGCTTTTTGGTTAAATTGGCTCTCTATTCTAACCAAAATGTTAGAATAGAGAGCTTGCTAGGAACCCGTGGGAATGGAATAGAGTATCGACCGGCTGCTTTGGAACCCCGTGGGCTGACTATGGGAACGGTCCCCGAGGCCCAAAGGTGCCATCGTCGTCTTGGTCCAAAGGCGGCTATTACGTACCAAGGAAGGAGAAACTTTGGTCAAAAGTCAAAACCAAACACGTCAGCAGGAGCGGCCGTTTGTTGTTTTCTCTACAAATGAACACGCGTCGGTCAGCTGCAGCCCTCAACAACCTAAGTGGACCTCGAAGACGACGGGACCCACACTATCCTCTCAGAAAAGTCAAGAACCACGCGTAGGTACACAGTACACGCCTTGGTATTTTTGTTTTTGTTTCTTTATTTAACGGGACGTTTGACGGTAGAAATTTTTGATTATTAAGATTTGAAAAATATTATAAAATAAATATATGTTATAAAAGTTGGTGAAAAATTAAAATAGAGAAGATTTTTAATAAATATTATAATAATAAAAATTATGTTATTAATTTATTATTATTAAATCTAAATTTTTTGACCTAAATGATTGGGCGCAAATAAGATCAAGATGTAGGTGGAATAATGGCAACGAAAGTGTTATCCCCTTTCCCTAAATTGTGTCTGTTTTGGAATCAAAATTCTTTTTCTCTTCCTACTTTTAAACAGAAGTTCTAGCATGAAACTTCATCGAGATACTATTTGTCCAGATTTAACGGAACTAACGAGTAAAATTGAATTAGCTCTGGAAAAAAAATAATTAAAATTCAATTAAATTATTAATACGCAATACTTGTTTGATAACAAAATTTGGGTTTTGATCTGATCTACCACGAACCTAATTTTATCAGTCCTTTTTTTTTAGCATATTAACTTATGGGTTACTATCTGATGGGCCAATCAATTTGGGCTTGCGGAAGGATCAAATTGCAATTGGCTGCCGCTTGACTGAGGCTGCGTTTGCAAAGCTAATCTTTCCCAAAATTTTATCTCTCTCCTAATAAAATACTCTAATATAATCTCTCTCTCCCATAAAAAAATATAAAAAATACAAAAATTATAAAAAATTATCTCTCTCTTCACCTTTTCACTAAACCTAATACCAACACGTATTTCCATACTAAAAATATTACAACACAAACACAACCTAACCTGAATATATTTCAAAGGCCTTTTTACCCATGAATCCTAGAGAATGAGGAGGTAATGATGGGTAAATCAAGCATCGATTACATCCAAATATAGACAGGCAGGTCTACTCCCCAACCCCTGTAAAAGGAACAAGTATGCGCCCCTTTCAAGGTTAACTATTATTCTACTAACATGCTCTCCTAAAACTCATTGAGGCATGCGAGTTTCACCCACATGGTGACTCTAGCACGGTTTGTCTTTCTCTTGCATGTGTATCTTTTATATGAGGACATTATTGGAGGGCTGATCATCGTTCATTTATAGGGCTGAACGTTTTCGATATCATGACTATCGTTGATCTTATAACTTGGAGAACACGGGTTGAGTGCACCATAATTTATAGGTGAATAAAAAATGAAAACTAGTTTTGTACGAAGTTAATTAATAAGATTTTTGCACTCTCCAATCTAAATATTTTTTTCTTCGGCTAGAGTCATCTACAATTCCTTACAGAATTGTAATGTATAATTGAAAGAGAAAGATACACAGCAAACATTAAATGCAGTTGGACTCATACTGTCCGAAATTTTATATAACATTAAATAGCGTATGACTCACATTCTATAGTTATCTATCTTTAAATTACACCATATTATTGGAATAAGAAACTTTAGAAGATGCTAATCTATTTTCTCTTGCTAAGCAAAAGAGGGTTCAAGTAGGGGATAGAATGTTAGTTTAACTCTTCTCACCTATAAAGATTAGTATCAATCTAACTATTTTATCTTCAACTAACAATTCAAAAAGATAATTACTAGATAACTATATATATTGAGCTCGCAGCTTACTTTTAATTAAACTTTATTTAGTCTAAGCTCATTAAATATGTTGATGAGATTACATCATGTGTTACGTTTTGTTTTCGTATTACGCATCACGTATCACGTTATATATTATAGTAAGCAGCTTCATTAATTGGTGGCTTTTTTTATTATTGTTGCCTTGATGGGCAGGTGGTGGAACATTCCAAGAGCGCCGCTCCCGCTCCTTTTCAGTAAACGTTTATTTTTATTATCGCGAAGAAAGAGATGCTATGTGAGGAACCTTCATTTTAGCTTATCATTCTTTTTCTTCTGGAAATTAAGAAGGTTCTTTCTGGTAACCGGTTTGGCATCCATAAATAGACCACCCCGTCTCCCATAGCTCCACAAGAAAGCCTCAATCGACTTGGTCTGATCTTTTTCTCAAGAAGGAAAACAAGCCTTTTATCTGTTTCTGGGGTGCAGAGATTCTCAATGGAATCCAATAACTCGTATACCTCGTGGGCTGATCAATGGGACTCAGACCCGCTTCCTCAGACAAGGAGTCGTGGTGGTGGTAACAGCGCCGGCGGCAAGGGAAAATATTCGAGAAAGGTTGAAGCGGGCTGGGGGAAAACTAAAGCGGTCGCATCAACCGGCATGAAAAAAGTCAAGGAAGGAACATCTGTTAGTGTTCACTGGATCAAAGACAAGTACCACAAGACCACCCACAAGCGCTAGCTGTTGCCACGTTTCGTGCAACAAGGATCTCTTTGTTTTTTCGTTTTTCTTCTGTTGGAGTCCAGAGTGATCATCTTAATTCTTTCATTTTCCTTTCTATATTTTTTGCTGCAAATTAAAGAAAAAAAGAACTCGTTTTTGTTTTCCATGCATTTCCTAGGGCAAAGATTGATTACCATGTCTCCTCAAATGCCTGAAAGCATTTGGAGACGAGGTCGACAAAAAAAAACTACAGTAAACAATCAGCATGTTCCATTTGGAAAATAATGACCCCAGATTTGTACGTGAATTTAGGATTTGGTTTGTATGTATATGCCTCTTTGATTGGTGTTTACGGAATTTCTTGGCGGCTAATCTTATGTATAAGTTGTCACGTAATCTACCTTTTCTTTTCGTCTCTGTTCCTCTATCTCTCAAAGGCTATGCCATGCTTTTCAGTTTCAGTCAGAATCTTATACAAAATCCAGACCTTGAAAGAAAGCAGAGATCTCAAACGACCTGAATTAAATATGGAGCAACCAACTCCTAATGGCAAAATATGGAACATCTTCTACTAAATACTAATTAGACAAGCATTAAATTAAAGAGAAGCCATGATCATTGATCATTTTCTGATTATTAATTTTTAAAAAGAATAATTAATATACTTTTGAGCCACCTAACTATATGAATAGAGAGAGAGATAGAGACTTTTGATACATTGCACTATAAACTATCAGTACTGACACTTTGCACTATATCAAATTAGATGGAAATAAAGTTTTTTTTCAGATGAAATGACGATAATGTCATTGATCGTACATAAACATATGCAAAATGGGTAAGGAGTATCATTGTCATTTTTGTCTAATTTGCCGAAAGGTGTTGTGTATAAGATTGGTGAATGGTGGCTGAAGGGTGTAATGTGTCAAAGTTAGGATGAAGTCTAAATATAGATTTTGGGAGGGACAAACTATAATATAATAATTTTTGTGGGGCTAGTATAAAAAAATTTAAAAATAAAGCCTAAAACTAAAAAGAGATTTTTTCTAAATTATTTTTGGGGGCTTGGAGGACATATTATTTCGTCTTTTGTCAACGTGGATGTTTAGAGTGGAATATGTCATATCCCTTATAATTAATGGGTGAGAAATATATTTATCCAAATAAATAAATAAATAACGGCTGCCTGACTTCTATCCTATATATGTGTGTAATTATAATCAACAGTCCGAGAAACATGCTAACACCACCAACTGTCTGCGGTACGACTAAAAACGTTGGACATGATTTACAAAACCCAGAACACAAAACATCTTGACAACTGGGTGAAATCGAACTAACAAACAAAAATCACTTAAATTATTTCTAGGTAGGACTTGCTTAATAACCAAGTTGCATGTGGGTTTTGATATGATCACGTGATGACTGCAAAATTTTCTTTTTAAATGCTAAGGGAAAAAACAAAACTGATCTAAATAATAATCAAATTTAGCCTTTGCGAGCTGGCAACTCCTATACGGCCTACCTTATACAGTACACGTACACACACATATATATATATATACACACCTTGAACCACTTAATTTATATTCTTAGACCAACGGTCTTATAACTTGGAGATTACGGGTACAATTAATGCACCATAAGGTATGGATTTTACAGGTAATTAGTTCTGTTCCTCATGGAACAATAATCTAGAAGGTAATAATAATGTTTTTTAAGGAAAAGAAAAAGTGAAGGTAGGCCAGTGGAGACCAGATGTTGTTGGTACTCCTTACCCTTGACTCGACTCAAATAGCAACCTTTTATTGTTGGAAAACACAGCAGTAGTTACTTACCCGGCCAAAAGCAGCAGCAGTAGTCTTCTAAAGGAGCCTGCAAGCCTTGTACAGGCCGTCCTTCGAGCCATATGACCAAATCAACCCATTTCACTAGTTTCCCATCGAAAATAATATTTTTGTGAGCCATTATCTGGGAATTTATCTTTAGCTTTTCTTCATTCAGGAAGTCAATTTGCTGAAATGAATTTTGAAGTAGGCTTGATTATTGAAAATTCACACTCCAAACCTTTGATTATAATCTTCGCAGTAACAAAAATCCTGCGAGTGAATTGATACATATGGTTAGAGACCGCTACACATGACTGATATTTGTTTAAATCTTCCGGTGTAATCATATTCTCTCCTCCCTCCGACTGTCCGACTGGATGGCTGGATGCCATCCAGTCGGACGGTAGGAGGGAGCAGAGTTCGGATGGAATCCGAACTTATCATATTGGGCCAGATTCGTTTAATATATTTTCTCTAGCGCCTAACCAAAATAAAAAGTTGCAGGAATTTCCTTTTGAGATCATGCACCATTAATTCGTCCTCCGAGTAGGAATGATATACGTACACTCAACTTCTACCCAGTATCGCATGGATCATGACTTGGTTTGTGAAAAAAAAAATCCCTTTTGAATATTGACCGATTTAATCTACTCTAATGTAACAATTGACTTCAAAAGATACACGATGTTTCTTCTTATTTTATGTTTTTGGAGTCTAAAGGAATACCTGATTACTATTTTATAATATACTCGCTGCTTGCAATTGCATCAGGTGTTACGATTTTGTTTCCTTATATGAACACATCATGTATCACGTTATGTATTAATTAACCTTCATTTATTGGCTTTTTTTATGGTTGCCTTGCTAGGCATGCAGGTGATGGAACATTCCCCGACTGCCATCTGCTCCTCTTCCTTCTAAACGTTTATTTATTATTATCGCGAAGAGAGACTACGTGAGGGAGGTTCATTTTAAGTAGGCTTTTGTTTTCTTCTGGAAATTAGGAAGGTTCTTTCTGGTAGCAGTTTTGGCTTCGAAATACTTATATTTATTGCCCTCGATCGCGATCAATGACGATAGACAGCATCTATAAGTAGACCAGTACCCCCATCTGCCATAGCCCACAAGCAACCTTCAAACGAGTAGTCTGCTCTCTTTCTCAAGGAAAAAGCTAACGTTTTTATCTCTCTGGGGGTGCAAAGTTTCATCATCAATGGCGTTGGACAATTCGTATAACTCGTGGGCTGATCAATGGGACCCAGAACCGATGCCTGGGAACAAGAGTCGGGGAGGCCGAGGCGAAAAGGGTAAACATTCGAAAAGGGTTGAAGAGGGCTGGGGAAAAACTAAAGCGGTCGCATCAACCGGCGTGAAGAAAGTCAAGGAAGGAGCATCTGTGAGTTTTCACTGGATCAAAGATAAGTGCCACAAGACCAAGCGCTAGCTGTTGCCAAGTTTCGTGCAACAGCCGACGTGGATCTTTTCTTTTTCTTTTTGGTTGGCGTTTTGAGTGAACATCGTATTTCTTTCGTTTGCCCTTTTCTCGTTGGCTTTCTATTTTTGTACAAAAACAAACTCGTTCATGTTGTTTATGGATTGGTTCTATGCCTCAAATGCCTTTAGGCATGTGTACATGAAATTATGCTTCGGCTCGTACGTATTCGCCTTTTGACTGTTGTTTATGGAAAGTCCAAGGCGGCTGTTATGCCCCCCTCTCTCTCTCTCTCTCTCTTACACAGAAAGTTTTCATGTCAGGAAATGCTCTCATTTCAGTTCCAAGTTTTTATAGACCTTATGGGCTGCATTTGTTTCCATTCCGGCTTACATGTATATCGACCAAGATTCACAACAGAATTAATCCCTAAAAAAACACATAATCTGAGCTAATGTTCTAGTGTTTTCCAGTAAAAACTAATACCATAATGCTTCGATCCCTAGTCTGTTCCAAGAATAGAAAACCTGAAAGTAACAGTCCATAAACTGCACTTTGCCCCGGAAAAATAAACGACAGACAAGAGGTCTCCTTTCTTCTCTGGTTATGAGAAATACAAAAAAAAAAAACGAATCAGTTGTAAACGATTATTAGAGTTGCTCAGGATGACAGTATATAAAAATTTTAAGGCAGAACTAGTTTTCTCCTATTAAGCTCCACACAATATGTAATGATCAATATTTACAGTACTACATTCTGACTATGACTCTGAAGTGGCATTTAATAGAGGCTTAATTATACAAACATTCAACGTGGTATAACGTTTTGACAAAAAGGTTCATGTATTAAACGTTTGTACAAATTCGTTATACAAATTCGTCTTTATAGTCAATGTATAATAACAAAATGATCCATCTATCTCAGTTCCATCATCTCCTTTAAAGTTCGATGCTGAACTTTTGATTAATAACATATGACTCGTTGGCTGGATATTCATTTCATCTCAGCATCGAGCATTATGAGAGATGACGGAACTGAAACGAAATGACCATTTTGTTGTTATACAATGACCATAGGGACAAATTTATACAAACGTTTGCCACAGAAACTTTTTTGTCAAAGGTTTATACCACAGGCACACAAGTACAAGTTCCTCAAAGTTGCAGTCAATAAACAAATGGTGGGATTTGTAGGGAGAAAATGAGGAATAACTTTCCCTCCCAGAGTTCTTTTCTTGTTCTGTGTCAAGTACTCTCCCTTACAGAGTCTCTCGTCTAGTTTAATGCGACTGAATCCACAATCACCACATTTAGCGAACTCAAAATATGTAAAATGCCTTCAGTCTAATAACAGATATATACAAATACTGAATCTATCTCATTAAGACTAAAAGAACATATCAGTGACTTACACCACATGTTCTATGGGTATTACCATTAATATATTTGCAGCTACACATTTATAGAAGCAGCATAAACACGTGACTACGGGAAGAACTCTTTCACAAGCATGTACATTGAATTTCGAATTAACATCGAATGGGCCTATCATAAATAGGAGGTAAGGAGGGGCAATTCTCATTCATATTGGCATACGGTTCTAGAGTGTTATACTGAGGCAGTTCCATCCAGTACTCGCCAAGAATCTGGCAGAAAGGGGCACGCCCAACCTCATTGTTGCACCAACTTGGTAGACGCGCTTGGTTATCCTCAAATATCTTAAGCATATATGCATCACGAATCTGCGACAATTAGTATATAGTAGGTAAATCCCATGTGACATCTAGTGACCACGATGAGAAAGATTCTTAGATACAAGTCCCAAAAAGATTGATTACAGAAGAGGGGGAGAGAGAGAGAGAGAACAACTTACAGTGAACTCAGTTACTTGAATAGAGCTAGAAAAAGGTCCAAAGATCCCAGCCTCTTTATACATCGAAAGGATAAATGCGACACAGGTCGTCGATTTCCCATCGCTATACACCCATTCATCTTGTTCCGGAATGGTAAGCAATTGATCAAATGCTATGCCACGCTTTTCAGTTTCAGCTAGAATCTCATACAAGTCCAGACCCTGCAGAAATCAAACAGATCCTTAAATGAGATGACATTAAAGGCCAAATTCAACAGTGAAAAGTCACTTACGAATTTTCTACTAACAGTAGCACTTAAGAGAACGCCTGGCTATGAAAGTCCTATCCTATGTGTATAATAATCAGTCCAAGAAAAATGTCCATACCACCAACTTGCTGTTGTAGTGAAAACATATCAAATGTACAAAACCAAGAACTGAACAACAGCTTTAATAAATTCTTCAGAATTGAAGGAATTCTTAAAGAGGAAGTCAAATTTCAGTCTATCATTTCTGGTATCAAGAAGCTAGTCAACAGTGTAGCAAATCCTGGTAAGAACCACTAATTCCTAATGACATCCGTAGCGGGATGCATTTCAATATAGCCTCCCTTCCTATTGCCTGTGGCAGGTGTACTTCAATGTAGCACAAAAATACTAGATTGCGTAGAACGTAAAGATAATCTTCAAAACAGCAGCAGATGCCACACAATGCTAGCCATAATAAGGAGATAAAACTCAGAACAGATATTTAAACAGTGACTCAACATGTCAAAAGCGAGAAACTCATAAGCATCTAAGCACTTTTCTTCTTAAAGTACATAATTCAATTAGTTTGGAACACGCATCATACACCCAGGTCAACTGTTTTTGTCCAATTTGTCATTGGAACAAACCAATATAGATTAGAATCAGACTAATGTTTGATAATCACCACAAAAATAGGAAAAATAACGGCCTCAAAGGAAAGCAACTACCTCAGTCCCTAGTCGCTTGTTAAGAGCTTCATTCCACATATTTGCAGCATATGCTGGCTGCATTCTTGACCACATAGACATGACAGAAATGACCTGCAAAGAGAAACGAACCGGCCAATTCAAAACTACTTGCTAATTCTCCATACCTCTATCCTTTGTAGTACATTCATAAGAGCATAAGTGCACTAGACCTGTGCATGGATTAAATGTATTCTTCCTATTTGAAAGGGGGAAGGGCTGGAGGTGAAGAATATAGTACCCACTATGCACAAGCAAGACAATTATACAGGTAAGATCATTATGGAAAGAACCTTCTTGATATATACAATTTTTGACAGAAGTCAATAAGAATAAGCTACTGATAGACCAGTACATTCATCTCTACTGAAATATGGGCATGCAGACTTGCATGCATAAACACAACTAGTGCAGACTAGAAATTTGCAAACAAGCATCAACAGAGCAATAAATTGACCACAACGCCAAAACAGTGATGAAACAAGTGTCACCACCATCATACAAAGTCAACAAGCCTTCAGGAAGTTAATAACAACTGAAGTGATATGCTTATTCCCATGCTGCAGCTACAACCCTCCTTGGCAAAGCAAGATCAATAATGCACATTCTGAGATAATTAACAAGTGGAGAGACATACCAAGTGAGCATCAAGAGGTGGAGGATAGTTGTCAGTTACAGTGTCTATCCAACTAAATATCATGTTGTGATAACCATATGGCTTGCCAGACATGCTCCGAGCATATTCCCATGCTGCAGTGGCGTTGAATTTTGAACGCAACTCTGGATGCAATGGAAGCAAGGCTATTTGGGGATTAGAACTATCCTTTAGTGCCAATTCCCACCATTCATCCCATGGAATTACAACTATAATCTCTTCACCCTGGAAAGTTATTATAAGCATAATGTCAAACACGGAAAAAAACAAAAACAAAAAAAGACAACACAATATGTGGCACTTAAGAAAATAAAGAGAGACAAGGTCCTCATAACTAAGTTGAAAACTCAAATCCTGTCAGACAATTCCTGAAATACAATGAAGATAAAGTTAACAATATCAGAACCTTACCACCAAACACAGCACTGCTAAATAAAACATCATCATCAGTAAGGATCTTCCCATGCTAAAATGTAGAGATGAACTACAATGTATGTTTTGGAATATTTTACTTATTTTATTACTGTGTATCTGAGCTCTGGTAACACCCCCCCCCCCCACCAAACAAAAAAAGAAGATATATCTCAGATTTTGTCCTCTATTTCATACCTTTTCATTCTCATGCCCGGATTCACCAACCCAAAGATTACCCATATCATCCTTCAAACAAACTGCAGTATGACCAGCAAATGCACCAGTTACCCATTTTTCTAATGTCTCAAATCCACCCCACCGACCACGGATCTTTGATACGGCTAGGAAATCACCAGAATGAACATCATCCGGATCTATAGTTGCACGCCAAGGCTGAGAACGTTTTTCAAAAGATGCACCCATGTGGTTCTTCAGAAACGCTATGTTAGCATTCTGACCCCATGCAGTGTTTGAAAACAAAGGCAAGACGTCCACTAAAGAGAGCAGGGTCCCTAGCATTCCTGATGGCATGAGAAACACTGAAATCCCGTGCTGCTTAATCTGTTCAGTAGACCAATTGAAAATATCACCCTTATGCAATAAGGTTTATATGGCATAGATCTAAACAAACAACAGAGAACACAATCATACATATTCCAACTCTGCGCGCTCTTCCCATGAATCAAATGTCAAAGTATGTTCTCTAGCAGAGAAGTAGTAATCCCATGTAATCCTGTAAGGCGTCGCAAAAACATACAAATCCATGCAGGTCCAACTGTGAGCTTCAGATGTCTGTAAATGGGCAGAAAGTCAATACTCGAAATTGTACCATATATCAAGATAAGGGAGCAGCAAAAGAAAAACAGAGAGCTTGGATGATTAACCAACCGATCAACCAAAATCTTCCGCTTACTTCTGATGTGTATTTTCCAAAGAAAATAGACACAGCCACAATAATCATGATTCTTTAAATGCCTTTAGTGCTAACTATTTCTATTTGCTAGCAACATCAGTTTTAGTTGTAACCTATGCCAAACAGTGATATCTATTGAAGCTTAAAATTATGTTTGGGTCAATGGTCGCTCTTCAAAAGAGGTGACGCAGAAGTAGTTGGTTTTACACGAGGCAAATGGCAAATGCTTCTACAACGAAAACTGTTTCAGATATTCAGATAGACACCTTTCCACTTAACTGTTATGTCACATTTGTATTTACTTCAGAGAGAAAAATCAGGATCATGGAAGTGGGAAATCGAAAGAGTAAGCTCACTCCACGCGTCAAAAAACGAAAGAAAAAGGTAATACAAGAGGCCGCCTAAGAGAACTATTCAGCAGTTGTGATTAGGACACCAACTCCTATAAATTAAGGTTAACGATCACGGGGGGAAATTTAAAGAATTTTACTGTTTAGAGGCACAAAATACCATTAAGTCTGAGCATTTCGACTTCAGGAGATTATTTGACTCGTGCAAGTCAATTTAGCAGTATTTTAGGAAAAAGAGAAACACTCACTGAAACTAAACAGAATTTAAAAACTTTCCACAGGCAACCTCACCTAGATGACGTTAAATGCCTAATCAATCTTTATTTAACCGTCCCTCCAGTTCAAGTTTCTTAATTGCATCATATACAATTCACATCGTAACTATTCCACATACAGTTCTTGATCGTGGATAAGCCTAACCTTGAGATAGAGAACACCGCCTCCCAAGCCCCGATCGCCTTCGGTGAAGTCGAGGCGGGCCTCGTTGCCATTAAAGCACGCTCCATTCCACGAAATCGTCCCATTGGACGGACTCACCGTTCCCACAAAAGCCGGCAACAAATCCAGGGCGCTGTGTAAGTTGTTCAGCACCGGCCACGATATCTGACGCGGAAGCACGGGAAGCACGTCCTTGACCCGGAACGGTAGCTTAAGAGCGTGCCCGAAATCCGACCCGAACGCTAGCCCAAAAACGCAGATTACCAGCGACAGCCGCACAGATGGGGATGCGGGAGACATGGAGTTTTGTAGGCCACAATTCTCAGGGAGAAAACCTAAGAATTGAGAATATGAGGAAAGGGGAGGGATTTCTATTTTGACTTCTTTTTTTCATCTTTCTCCCTGCGTTTGTTCAGTTTAGGAGGACGATAGGTGGGCGGCTGTTCTCAAGGGCCACGTGGGGGGGTCCAACAATGACTTCCTTTAAAATTGAAAATTTCACCATGCACCCTTTACTATACAAAAAATGTTCAATATACACCGTTCATGACCCATGTTAAAATTTGGTAATTTACATAACAGGGCTTATGTTCCAGCGACTTTAATAATTGACTTTAATGTGTAAAGTAAAAATAAGTGATAACTTCGGGTGCACATTGCAAATGATTTGGTCTTAATATGAAGAAAAAACAGTTAAATCTTGGTTAGTACACAAGAGCCGAATTAATGAATAAAGTTTTGATAATTGGAGTTCAACGCACTCTCGAAGCACCTCCGAAAGATTATTCCACTAACCCAAAAAATCAGGCAAGATATTATTATTTGAGTCTCTCTTCATAATAGCACGTAGTCGCTACACTGCGATCAAAACTTGCTTAATAAATCAATCCAAAGTCTATGTTCATTGTTTGATATTGACATTTTTTTTTGAAAAAAATATTTTTTAATGATTAAAAAGAAAATTACAGATATTTTTTACAGTATTTGTGAGAGTGGTGAGCCGTATAATAATAATAATAATACTTTTGTTATATTTTTATTTAATTTAATAAAAAAATATATATAGTATAAAAATATTTATCATTAGGTTATATTCAAACTAAATCTTAAAATTTAATAATCTACATTTCAACTATTTAAGGGAGCTAAATATTTATTTTTTGTACAAACTATATATGAGGACCAAAGACGGGTTTTAAAATTTTTGCGAGGGCAAAATTTTAATTTTTTTTGTGAAAATCGTGTAAAGAACGCTAAGGGGGTAAAAAGGGATTTTTAAAATTTTGGAGGGCCATTGCCCCTGGCTCAGCCACTGGACTAGTGAGGCTTTAAATTTAGGCTTAATTATACTAGGGGTCCCTTTGATATTGGGTTGTGATAAAATAGTCTATGGGGTACCATTTTTTACAAATCAGTCCTTGTGGTCACCCCTTTTATTTAAAATAAGACATTTCGTCCATAGGACGTCAAGGCACTAACAGAAGATGCTGACGTGTAAAAAAAACATCAATAGCCAATGAGAGGAGAACACATGTTACTTGATTCAGACTCACAGACTATTCTGACAAGCGTACAACCACCTAAGCAATTAAAAAAAATCAAAAAACATAAACACAAACAAACCTAAAATAGCACAAATTTCGCCACTGAAGAACGACGTCGTCATTTTTATCCCTCCTCATCCCCTACCCCCTCTTTTCTCCTCGATCTTTGTATCCTTCAAAATCTTCATTGAAAGTCCTCGTCATTTACATCCCTTTTGTGCAAACACAAAAGCTACACATACATGGTTGTACATAAATCTGTTCATCTACAAATTACAACTAATTTCCACCGAACAAAATACAAACAGTTTTTCCAATCAACAAAATAGTTCCTAATTTTCAGCCAACAAAAGTTTGAAACTACATCTCCTACTTTCCACCCAGCAAAATAGCGCAGACATCTCTGTACATCTACAGATCATAATTTCCAGCCAACAAAATACAACTACACCAAAAATTGATTCGGTTTTCCACCAAAAAGGTGATCAGTCGTCTGTCTTCACTGGGTGCTTCTCGTTGTTTGTTGGGCATGATGGTTCTTCTTCCGCAATGTCCGTGTGGATTTGTAGTTGCTGGGCACGAAGAGTAGAGATTCGAAACAAACTCAAAATGTCTGAACGGAATCCCTAAACGGAATGGAATCGCACAATGTTGTGAGGAGAGAATGAGAAAACAACTAACTTGGACGACGTCGTTCTTAGTGGCCAAATTTGTGCTAATTTAAGTTTGTTTTATGTTTTTTAATTTTTTGTTTTTAATTGCTTAGGTAGCTGCACGCGTGGCAGGATAGTTTATGGGTTTAAATCAAATAACATGTGTCCTCCTCTCATTGGTTGCTGACGTGACTTTTTTTTTACACTCAGCATCCTCCGTTAGTGACTTGACGTTTTATAGATGGAGGGACCTATTTTTAACAAAAGGGGTGACCACATGGATTGATTTGTATAAAGTGATACTCCATGGACTATTTTGTTACAACTTAATACCACAAGGACCGTGGTGTAATTAAGCCTTAAATTTATAAGGCTTGAAAAATGTGAGAGAGTATTTATGAGAACCGTGAAGTCTATAAAAAAAATAAAAATGTATTCTCTTGAAAGGTGAGAGAGTAAACGTTCAAGAAACGCTTCGTGCGTCAAATCAAAATTGAGCTAAAAATAACGCATCAGAGAGACATTTGGCCAATTTCAATTGCCCTCTCAGAATGTGGAGAGCTTGAATCAGGCAAACAGTCAAACCGGATAGGAGACCAACTATATTAGACAGTTTTTTTGCTTTTCTTGTTAGTATTAAAGTTTTTTTTATTAGGGGTAAAGTCATAGTTAGTCCCGTAAGTATGAACAAAAATCATAGTTAGTCCTGTAACTTTCAAAACAACGATTTGACCATTAATTTTTAAAATTCATCAATTCACGTACCCGTCCAAGTTAGGCTACGAGAAATCATGTAAAATGATCGAAATGTCATTTCAAGACTAAATTTTTAAAAAATAAATAAATTAATTAAAATTTAAGAAATAAATTAAAAATAAATAGATTATTGAAATAGAATTTCAATAGTTTTATTTAAAAAATTACTTTTTTATTTTTTTTTATTTTTTTAATTTTTAATGATTTTTTAAATCTTTTTAGTAATTTTATCTTGAAGAGACATTTTGGTAATTTCATATTTTTCCGTCTAATTCAACTCATAATTTGGACGGAGGCGTGAATTGATGGGTTTCAAAAATTAAAGGTATTAAATTGTCGTTTTGAAAGTTACAGAGCTAACTAGATTTTTGCTCATACTCATGGAGCTAAGTATGAATTTACCCCTTTTAATTATTATTATTATTATTATTATATTTTTTCTCGTTATAGTCTTACAGTTTCTAACTAGTAGCGTCCCTATTCCATGAGTATAGTTCTGGAACGGTTTATAGTTCCGTTTCTTCCTTGGCAATAGAAGAAGAAAAGACAAAAAAAGTTCACACTTCCGAAGGGCCAAAGACCTTAGAATTGATTCAATAGCAAAGGTTAACTATGAAAATACCCATGCTCTGATGAAAACTTGCAGTTTAAAGTTTAAGCAACACACACAGTAATGAAGCGCCAAACTTACAATGCAATAGCATTTCCTTCTGTATGATTTAGAAAATAGTTAAAGAAACATTGCCAATATAACATACTAAGTTCAGTGCTGAGGAACTTCTAGATCTTCCTTCGATTTTTTTCTTCCTCTTTTAGGGGGTGGAGATATACTTGATGTTGCATCGAGCATCTTGGTCTTGATCCCCGGAGTAAGGCAGGCAAACAGTGGTAATTTTGCAGCAGACCTCCATGAACCCCTGGAACTTCAGATTGCTGCATCAGGAAACATGTCGATAACCCAGTGAAATGATGATTTGATAAAAGACTTCCAGCAATCCATCAGTTGAAATTAATGAATAGTCCTCAACTGACTTCTAAGACCATTTCACATCCCAAACAGGAAACAATTACTGTAGCAGGGAAGAAACAGAGCACTGTTTTCGACCACCAATGGCTGTCTGAAAGGATTTAACTGTATCTACAAGTCAAAGGGTAATTTTATAATACAAGATTAAGTAGTGACAATTTAATTGCTTTTACACAGAACGGAAGAGTAGCTCCTAGACAGAGAGAGAGAGAGAGAGAGAGAGAAGAAGAAGACAGAAACAATATGGCACAGTGAACACACAGGAAATCTGAGAGGATGCCCAGTTACAGTGCTTATGCAATGAGCTCCAAGCTGACAAGCTTCTTCACAGTAGTCGGTAAAAACTGCTGGTACGTTTATCTCCCTTATTAGCTCCTGAAATGCTCATCCAAGCAACCAAAAATATTGAGAGCAAAAAGAAAATGCAAGGCTCATTCAGTTCTTAGTTTACTGATAAAGGTAACACATTCTAAGTAGTTCAGCTAACATGGATGAACTTCTACAAACTATGACAGTGGCATGTTTAGAGTATCAAAGACATACAACTGTTGGCAACCAACTTGAAAAAGCAGCAACACCAGCATTTGGGGCAATCACCAAATGAGGACAGAAATCCTGTTTACATGATAAAAGTGTGGAATTAAAGCAGAAAAAGCAGATAAAAAGGCCGAAATAGGTTTGGATGGACAACTCGAGAATAAAATAGATAATCGACAATGAGTTTTTGGAAGTGTGTGCACGTGCGTCTATAGAGAGATCAAGGAAAAGAGACCTTTACTATATCCCTATAACGGTCATGATAAAAACCTCTTCGAAGCTGCAATGTCACTTTTGAAGACCGACTGGTCTGTACACCCCAGCTTATAGTCTCGCTTGCAGATTTACAAATGCAATCTGTCTCAAGGCAATGAGAATAATTGCAAAGATTAATCCTTTCACCATCCCTATTTATCCCAGGGCAAGAAAACAAAAATGACAGTTAGCAATGATGTTTTCAGTAGGACAATATCCATAGAATGTTTAAGCATCATAATAGTAAACACAGCAGGGAACACTGCAAATGCTACCAAAATTTAGTTTTGCAGGATGAATTCTAATAAAAACTATTTAGTAAACAAATCCTTGGAAGACATCCGTTCTGAAGTGCAGAACTGACCTATTTTGTGGGATTGCAGGTCCAACAAGCTCTATATGCAAATGCACACCAGGAAAAAGGGCACACAACTCGGTGAAGACAGAAAGTTGCAAAAGCTCTTTCTCTGGCCCTGTTCGTAACAAAAACTTCAATAAAACAACGATGACATTATAGATTTCAAATGTTTCTTTCCGATGCAATCAATCTACACATGCAACCAATTCATCATTGCCAAAGGGCCACATAAAACTTTTTCAATATTACCAAGAGGCACCATCAGCAATTCATCAAATTCATAAACTTGATACAAGACTAAAAACATATTTTGTAATTGATTTATGCAAACAATTTTCACCCAAACTCAAGTGCCAATACTTTTCTGATACCAGGAGACAGTGCAGCAACACGTATTCACATTAAACAGTAGACAAAACATCCTCATTAATTTTTCAGGTAAGAAAAATATGATAGCCAACTGCCATGAACATACACCCTTATACATTATGAATCAGCATGGTCATTAATTGCACACTGTGAGAAGCATGTGGCGAACATCATCCCTATCAGAACAGTTTCTAAGGCCAACAACTGAAAAACCAGTTTCATTTGTTACAGTAAGACTTAAAGCAGTTATAAGGAAGTTGGGCACAGAGTTCAACTCCTACAATCCAGTCTCACATCCTTAAGAATAAACCCACGAAGAGCAGTTCAAGAGAGATGTCAAACACTAAATCTTACTGCCCATAAAGAGGATAATTGAAGGCAAGATACCAAGATAATGGATGTACAGCTTGTCCCTCATCTCATGAGTCGAGCTTCCCAAACCAGCAACATGAATGGCATGATATATTGCAAGTGGCTGAAACAAGAAATCAACATTAATGCCATTATTTAGGAATTTGCATAAAGTTTTGTTTGGATTCATAGATGCACGGGGATTAGATTTTAATTGAACCCTTTGGCAAAATTAGAAGCCAATGCATAGCCACAAAAATGTGGATTAAAATATAACAGGGATCTACTACTAACCCAAACCAGATGGAGTTTGAAAACATGACCTAGAAAATTGTAAGCCTTCCAAAAAAGGATTGTCTAACATGAAGTTGAAATACTTGGGTATCGACTTGGCCTACATGTTTCCATCTTTGCACAAACATAGAGGTCTTTAAAAAAAGTACTACACAACAGTCGACCATGAAAAACAGTAATGCAAATTCCTAGACAACTAACAGCTGAAAGATGTCCTACCCAATGAAGAAGCAAAGCAACAGGTGAATGAAGTGGAATGCACCTCCACTCATAGTAGTCCTTCCAACTTTTTAGCTGCCTTGATATTGGAGAACCAGGCTCTGCATGTTTCCATTGTAAATCAAAAAACATCGACTTCTATTTCAAAACAAAGAGCCAGAAGCAAAGATGATACCATTACATGGGCACAAGACACTCAAAAGATGCCAACCATCTTTTGACCTGCCAATAAGATCAAAATGAAAAAAGTAGTTAAAAAGAATTAAGAAAATATTTGCATTGCCTCCCAACATTAGAATTCTATGTGAACAATGCAGAAAGAAAAGATCATGCTAGATAAATAACCTAGAACAATAAGAGGAAGGAACTGATGCCCCACAAGAGCATTCATGCAACCACATTCCCACTTGATGGATGCCCCTTTTGCTCAGGAATGAACAACTAGTCTCTCTCTTTTCATGGACCTAGCAAATTTGAACAAAAGAAGTCAATGAAATCAATGAAGACACCAAGACATGACAAATATAACGGGAGATAGTTACCTCAAGTGTAGCTTCTTGAGAAAATGTGAAAGGGAAGTCGTTCAAAACATCTATGCATTTCATTTGTTGTTCTAATCTTTTGCACTCTTCTTTATGATCACTCCAGTGCAAAATCTAGAGGCAGAAGTTGACTAATAATAGTCTTTAGCTCATAATTTTAAGAGTTAACAAAAAATATATCAAGCACTTGGAAGTCTGGTAAGATACAATGCTGAATATTGACCAAAGTAAAAAACGTGGAACAATGTCTGTTTCTGCCAATAACGGGGCACATAAGCGTAATGGAAAAGGTTCACACCAGCGTCTCGGCAGTCCAGGACAGTCATGGAAGACACATGCATAATCCCATAACTAAGACACTCCATGTAAACACTGTTTCCCAAGGTTTGAGTCAAAGTAATTAAATCACACTTCCGGTAATGTTGACAGTGAAGTTACTTCCACCCCACTAAAAATGATGCAGACTCGTGGGCAAAGGAAACATATGGATAATGTATAAAATACTTCATTTCCTTCTAGGCTTTAAACATACCACATACGAGAACATAGGTAATGATTGGATATGGGTAACACCCACTCAATATCCAGCAAAAGCTTCACGACCAGCTGTCTCACATTCCAAACCAGTCCTGATATTACCCTTGAGGATCAAAGCATGAGAAATATTGGGTTTGCACCAAGAGAAACTTGAACAATGACTTCTCAAGGCCACCAGACCTCTATTGGAAGGGACTACCCGAGGTACTTATCATGAAGAACTGCATTTTTCACGAATGAAGAGTCTTACAAGACCCTCAGTGTGGCACATCTTCACTTATCAACCAGAGTGTAATGATATTATGCTAAGTGAAGAAGCCAGTATTTGAATAGTACCAAAACTAACTATTGATTTACTTAGCCTACACCAGTATTCCAACTCTTCTTTGGACAACAGCAAATCGAACCACCCTTCTTCCGTTAAGCCCTTTTGTCCATCTTCCCATGTTAACTAAAGAGTAATGATGTTATGCTGCGACCAAAAGCTGATAAACCGTATCACTTAACCATTCCAGTCTAACGAGATTACTTGTGATAGTAACCTCTTCTCTAAAGCGTTATCGTCGTTAGGAGCAAATTTCGCTTTCCAAGCACACACCAATTCGGCAAAAACTGAAGCACCCAATCCCATCTTCGTTAAACATTTTAACACTCACAAAGTCCATAATTCGGGTGCTACTATGCAACATGGCCTTCAAATTGGTTGTTTTGTAGACCAAGTAAGCCCGGAACTCTCATAAAATCTAAGGTAGAAAGAGCTTACACAACTCGAGGGTACCTGGTGAGAGGCGGAGCAATAAGCAACTGCTCCACAGCGGTCACAGCGTCTTCTGGGCGGGCCCAAACACCGAGTTCCTCGCCCTTTCCCAGCGCACTCCATTGTTTCCAGGATCACCAGCTTCCTTCAAAGCCACCTCTGTGTTTAGCAACAACAACAACAAAAATCATTACAAAAGCGAGCCCCTTAGCTCTGTATAATGACTTTCATTTTTGTTATTTTTTAAAATAAAAAAATAATAATAATTTAGATCAGACATGATGGGCCTGTTCAACTCTGCTCGATTCCAACCCACTTACCCACATAGTTTGTAGTCTACAGAACTTAGGCCCAACAGAAAATCAACCACAAAAACAAAATAGACTTAATTGTACCAGGGCTCATGAGGTAACACAATGTTGCAAATAAGCCCTTTTCAAAAAATAAACCCCTACGGTCGAATTCTCATAAAAAATAAGTCTTCACGTTCATTTTCCGTCAGACCACTTAACGACAATTGCTGATTAGGATTAAAAATTCATGTCAGAGGCAACCAATGAACGACACATGTCCAGTTAAAATTCCTCAGCCTCCTTACCTCGCCTTCTTGCTAATCCTCCAGACCAGCACCGTGGCCGGTGAATTGCCATCTTTTTACACCCCAATACCTCACCATTGAAGAATCACAAAACAAGGCATCGCTTACCGCTAGCGCAGTTAAACGATCCCCCTCTGCCCTAAGTACCCTTTGCAACTGCCCGACTCTCTCTCTCTCTCTCTCCCCCGTTCACCTACATATACAGATTAAATGTTGGAGGGAAGTTCATCTCACCCACTAAAGACACTGGAATGTTTCGGCAATGGAGCGACGACTACCGGTACTTAAGAGATGAAAGGCCACTTGCCCTACCTTCAAACACCACAATTGAGCTCACCTTTACCATTGTTGTACCTGCTTACACTACACCAAAAGATGTCTATCGGACTGCCCGCTCTATGGGAACTAACTCAGCAATCAACCTGAGTTACAATCTCACCTGGGAATTCCCCCTTGACTATGGGTTTGCTTACCTTATTAGGCTACATTTCTGCAAGTTTCAATCAGAAATTATTGATGTCAGTCAGAGAGTGTTCTTTATTTCATATTAAATATAACCGGCTTCCACAACTACAGTTAAGGCGGAAACTACTAATTACATAATGGGTTCTAAAAGAAAAGAAGTTGCTTCAACCGTTTGCACTAACATCCCGGACAGCGTGCACTACACTTGAAGCAATACAAAGTTGATTATTGAATCAAACAATGATGCTTGTGCTTTCGCAAAGACCTATACTATAGGAACCCCTATTTGTCGCAACACATGAGGAACCGTGTGCTACAATCGTGAATGCCAGAGCATTTCACTAAACTATAAGAAATACGCAAACTTGCTTAGCCAGTAAAATGTTATCTATTCGCTCAATTCAGTTACGAGCAAAAAAAAGGAAACGACTCCCAATAGCTTGCAGCAGTACAAAAGCAAATGAAAACGTTGAGCCTAGATTTAAAGACTACATCGTTTCAATGCTTGGAAAAGAAACAAAGAAAAAGAACCACTTTCTCGCAATAGGAGCGAACCCAGATGTCTAGAAGACTACTCACCATGATGCAATCTTGAACGGCCTCACAATCTTGTCGGACAAAACCCCGACCCACTTCCCTAGACCCCTCTCATGGTTTCACCACCAAGACAATTGAAGAAGTTGAATAATATAACAACAATCGTTGTTGTAGCTGGAAACGGAGCAACCGTTTTGTTATGATGTCGATACTCGGATTCTTGATTTTCCAGCGGGGCAAGAATATGAAGGAAACAAGCTCTGGTAGTCTGGTGATGGGTCAACGTGGTGGGGTCCATTTTCTTTCTTAACGACCAAGTCAACGGAGACCCATGTCAATCACTTGGCGCACGCGTGGCTGGAAAATTTTAATGGGTCATGTGTCGTTCATTACTTTGATTTTTAGTCCTAATCAACAATTGTCATTAAGTGGTCTGACGGAGAATTGACAGAATGACTTATTTTTTATAAAAACTCGACCTCAGGGGTCTATTTGTTGAAAACGTTACTTGAGGGACTTATGTGCAATAATGTGTTACTTCAAGGACCCCTGGTGCAATTAAGCCAACAAAATAAATGGATTAATCTCTCATATATATACATATGAAAGGTGACTGGGCAAGCACATAACGCAATCTAAAGGATACTTTCCTTTTTGGAGTTAGGTTTTGCAATTTCTCAGTTTGCAAGATTTCTAGGCGAGCTACCACTTTCTCCATAATCTAACCTAAAATTGTGTCAAGTTGCTAGCCATACTATATGCATGCCCAAGAATCAAGATGCCCGTGTGGGTAAAATGGATTTGTTAAAAGGATTATTTCAACCAATGCAAATCCACCACTTGTTCGAATTCAAGGTCTCTGTAATGATACTCTTAAGCACAACATAAGTAAAGGAAAAGTAACATCATTTTTGAACAAACTGATTTAGACCCAACTATGCGAAAAATATCTAGAGGGGGTGAATAGGTATATTAAAAAATTTATCAAATAACTATTTCTTTTTTAAAACACAACTTATTCTCAGTTATATAAACTCAAACACACTGTTAACAATATTCAAATACCTAATTACCAATCAGATATAAACATATGACAAAAACACTATAAAACTCAAATCTGAAAAACGAGGGAATATGAAGAAACTTCAAGCGACTCCGAAGAAACTGCAACTGGCAGAAACACAATTTTTTAGATTAACTTCAGACAAACGAAACACAATCAATTGAATACTTAAACATGAAATCAGAATATCACAAAGAACACTTACCAACTAGATCAGTGAGTATGTT
This sequence comes from Myrica gale, assembly GCA_963930655.1. Classification (NCBI taxonomy): domain Eukaryota; kingdom Viridiplantae; phylum Streptophyta; class Magnoliopsida; order Fagales; family Myricaceae; genus Myrica; species Myrica gale. The sequence continues at coordinate 3,451,762 of OZ005606.1, read as the reverse complement.
TACCAAATCTCAAGATTGAATACTCACAACACAAATAGCACACTTGGTTAGTAAAATAGTGACTAATCAAAGCAAGAATCAATTAAAGAGAATTGTAACACCGGAAATGGTTACGAAGAGAAACTCCTTAAGGAACGTCCTTAAGGAGAAAAACTCTCCGGGCCCGTAGGCCGTTCGAATCCACTAGTTTCCTTTTGATTACAAGGTGATCTATGACTAACCTAGCTTAACAACAACACTTGAATCAAAGACGATTTACCATAAACTGATTCTTCAGCTGGACATAGAACCTCTAAGTCCACCAAGGAAACCCGATCTCGAACTCTCTTGATTTCTATGCACAAACCTTGTGCAATCAAAGGCCACGGCTGAAACCTTTAGCCACTCCGATTCAGAACCTCTGAATTTTCAACTTCACGAAGTCGAATGGGGGAAATTCGGTGATCGTCTCTAAATCTTCATCATCAACTCAATCAACACCAAAGGAGCCATCATCAAGAAGGAGACGAATCAGATCTACACACTTGAACCCACTCAATCTTGAACCCAACAAAATCTTGAAGGAACGAAAAATATTTCTCGCGTGAAGCCCCCTTCTCCAATTTTCCAGATATGTTTTTGAAAGCCCGTGAAAAGTCAAAATTCAGCTCCTTTCTCACATCTTCTAGAAACCAAGGAAAAGACAAGAAAGCCTTTAATGAGGACTTTTGATCACCAACGGTTCAGCACAACATTTCTATCTTCTAGAATCATCACAAAGTACAAAAAATACCCATTTTTACAGATAATCACGTGATGTGAATATTGCAGTAACAATCTTTAAAAGACCATCCAAATCCAACCCACTCTTTTTTTGCTTCGTAATCTAAACCAATATTATTATTCCCTTAATATTATAGCATATCCGGGATAAAAATAGTACCTCCAGGCTCCAACATATCCTCTAGTCCTCCCAAGTGTTTGAAAATCTGGAAGATGTTCGGATTACCTGTCTGGTAAAGGGAGAGCCAAAAGTCCCTGTTGTTTTTGGCAGTACAAGAAACAGCAAGAAAAAAGATGCCCCCAAATCACAGTCTGTTTTTTGAAAAAAAAGGAGATGCCATATAAGAGAAAAAAAAAACAAAGATGGTTCTGTCACAGGGGTCATTGTGCCAGCTCTTTTCTTAACCCATTAAAGTTCCTGAGGAAAGATGATTTTGCTTTTTTTGTGTATTTTTTTTAACCTTGGGGGGTCCATGATTCTCTTTGAAACTTCAGTGCATGATCGGATTTGATCCATGAAATTAGTTCAATTGGTCGGCCATAGCCTGCACAAAACTATACATGACTTGGTGACGCACCCACAATATGTATCATCTGCCATACCCATCAACCCCTTGGGTAGAAGATAACAAGCAATAAATCCGGCAGATGAACCATTGAACCCGACCTTGTACAAAACGTAAAGACCCCACGCCATCAATTGTCTTTTAATAATCATGAAAAGGTAAACGGCGGGATATAAAAAAATTATGTGGGCTTCTTTTGGTGCCCAAATGTCAGATCTTGTTTGACTAAAGGGAAAATTGGATGTTATTTTATTTCGACCTCCTCCTAATGAACTCTTTGTTTGTGGCTCTTCCTTTCGTGAGATTATTAAAGGCCAACCACTTGTTAATACTTTTTTCTCGAATTCTAGGTAGCTATTCGGTGTATAAGTTTTGATGGTTTGAAGATTTGAAAAATATAAATGAATGTGATACCGGGTGTGTCGAATGCATTGATCCCAATCGTTTTGACTTACGTGCATAATCTAGAGAAATCTTTATACCTAGCCCTTATAGGTCACATGAATCCAAACGTATCTTGCAATATGATTAAAATGTAATTTATTGTATAAATTACATCAACATATCTTCATGTTTGAAATTGTTTAGTTGTTTGTCTTCGTTCCTCCCCTCGGGACGAGGGCACACTGGAATGCTAGCAAATGAGGAGGCCAAATCAGGGAGAAAATTTCATGCGGGTAAGATTTTGAGACGTGGGGCTTCTGGAATTTCTTATAGATATTGCATAGCACCATTTTTTTTTTAAAAAAAAAATAGACAACCGGTGGATTCCACATAATTTAATAATTAATACTGCTCATGTAAATTTTTCAGACATAATGGATCATACAATGAAGTTGATCTGTTGTGTCTATCTCTCTTCAAATTAAACAGTGTAATTTGGACAGAAAATTACAGATGATCTTAATCTAAGACTTGAAGGGAACCATATGAAATTATAAGGACATGTTTGCAGGATCAAGATTTTCTGTAATTTTTATATCATAATGTAATTCGGAGAGAGATAGACACGATTTGTAGGGCTCGTGTTGCTTGAAACTTTACATGGATAAATATGGATAGCATTAAATGACGTATGATTCATCTATTGTGTTTATCTCTATTCATGCAATTCGAGTAAGAAATTGTAGAAAATTCTAATTTATATTTACAAATTGTGAAAATATAGGTAAATTAAAGTTTTATTAGATTTTGAGAGAAAGTAGTGAAAAATAGAATTTTATGGTTGTTGATGAAAAATTGTGATATGATTTGAGTGATTTTTTTATATTTTTTATAATAAAAGATGATTTTGATTTATTTTTTATTGACCAAAATTTTAAATTAATTATATTTATAAATTAAAATGTTAATTAACAAACATGCCTGATAATATCATACCCTCCGGGATCAGTGGCTATGATTTACCTATTTCAATAGTGCATTCATATGATTATTTTCACCTAGAGTCGAGAAAAATAAAATAAAAAACAAAGTGATATGATAAAGGACGTGTTCGTTTTGGAGAGATTTTTAAGATTTGAAGTGTTTTGAAAAATATTAGGTGATGTTTGAGTTTTATTGGTGTTTGGGTAGAAAGTTTGTCTTATATTGATGTTTGTAAAAAAATAATATTAAATAATATTGATATTCATATAAAAATAATTTTAAAATTGTAATTTTAAAAATTAAATTCAAATTCTTTAAATTTTAACAAAACTAACTACTAAGAGAATGTTTGAGTGTGAAAATTTTGGGTATTAGAGTTTGAAAAATATTATAAAGTAAAAATATGTTATGGGAGTTGGTGAAATAGTGAATAGGAAGAATATTTTAAATAAATATTATAATAATAAAAAATTATGTAATAGTTTTTTTATTATTAAATTCAAATATTTGGCCGGCTTTGTCGATCAAAAAAGTGAAGAGAAAGCCCCTCTGGAGAATATAACGGAGGTAAACGGAAGCATCTCGTGGGCCTGACATCTAGCAGGCTGAGGAGGTGACTGTGACGACAACAATCCCATCGGGGTATTTTTTTTGGGGCAACTACGTTCCTAAGCTTTCGAAATCTGACGGCTGAGGAGGTGACTGTGACGACAACAATCCCATCGTTTGTGATATTAGGTAACATCCTGTTCACGGACCACACTAATCGCCTTAAATCGGCGATACGGGGGTGATCTGACTACGTGCGGAAAATCAATCTCGGAAAGACAACTTGAGTAATATCTCGGATTTGATCTGTCCAGTGTCCGCAAAATTTCGAACTCCGGTGGGAAAAGTCCAAGCATATAGAAAAAGGAACACCGGGTCCCACCCCCAGATTTCGTAATCTCCTCAATTCCTACCTTGTCGCGCTGGTTTCTGGCAAAAATACTACCCGCACAATAAATATCTATCGTACGTCTAGCTGCAATTTAATACGACACAACATCTAATCCCAGACGTCCGTTTATATTCTATGACCTCAGGATGCCCTGATCTAACCGTCCAAGTCAAACACAAAAAAAAAACAATTATTGGACTAGGAATCTGAAGAAAAGCTGTGGCGTAGAAATTTATTCCCTGTACCCTTTTATCGTTAAGGTTGTTAATGATATAGTTGCTGACTTGCTGTCCACGTCATCAGACAAAAGGACAATCAAATTGAGAGCAAATTGTTTATTTTAAATAATTGTTATATTTCTGGCCAGATGAGTGTTAAGCTAGGTAGAGTCACATTTAAATAACACGATGCATAGTGTTAATAAGCCAAGGACTTAAATATATTTTCAGTTAAATATTGTGTTCCCGTAGTAAACATGCTTCTGCAAAAAAAAATCAGAATATTTCCTTGATTTTCTATAAATGAAGTTAAGACTTTGATTAGTCATAGTGATGACTTCAATATATATATATTTGACTCCATAATTTAAATTCATAAATTTGGAATCCGGAATCCTTGTTAAGATACAAATAACCTACTATAAGCTAAATTTTTAGAGCAAGTTATATATACAGGGGATAATATTTATTTATTTTATGAGTTAATTACAATTTATTTTTTTAAATTATCACTTAATTTTTAAATATTTATACAAATTTTAACTACGTAAAGAAAATATGGAGAATGAGGTATCACGTGTATGAGGTTGCGGTGGGCTCGCACGCTCACGAGATTAGGAAAGATACTGGTGAACTCGTCTTTATCGCTCAGAAGAGGAAAAAGAAAAAAAAGACTTTGGAAGGTGTCGGGATCTCACTGTGTCAGATTGTACGAACAGCGTAGTAAATGTCACCGGCGAAATGCGGTAAATTTTTTTTCCCCTCTTTTTTATGCCGCCGGTTCCCGAGCCTTTGTCGCTCTGCCTCATTTTTCCACCTTAGGATTTGACGGCGGGGTCCTCAATTGACCTCCGGTCAACTCTTTACCGCCCCCTCGATCCGAAACAATCACAGTGGCACACATCTTCAAGATTGACCAAAATCTCGCGCTCAATCTTTGTCGCGATCGATAGCGATACGATCAAGTCGATCACGAGATATCGTGGCTGCGATTTGGAGATCGCATCAAAGTGGACATCAGAATCCCAGCGTTATGGCCTATATTAAAAAAAAAACAGATTTGAGATTTCTTAGAGAGAGAAAGGATCTGATTTGAGGGAGGGTGTGGGGCTAATATAGAGATAGAGAGTGTGTTTCTCAGTGACCAAAAACAGAGAAACTTTTACATTACACCGTATAAAAAAGATTAGCCGAAGGCACAGGAGGAACTCTCTTCTGTTTTTGCCTCTTCGGAAGAATCAAATTGATATAGGAGAGTTTGGGAAGATCTTCACGCTCGGAATGGAAAGGAACGTTATTGTTTCAAGGCGTAGATTCGACGGTTGTGATGTTTCACCGTCTGATCTCGAAGAAGCTCATGTTCTGGCCGTCGATGACAGCCTTGTTGATCGGAAGGCCATCGAGCAGTTGCTTAAAATCTCTTCTTTCAAAGGTTTGCTAGTTAGTCGAAATTTCAGTGTTTTCAGCATTGTGTTTATTTCATGCAATTCTGAACTTAAAAACGGTCGGAACTTGCAGTAACGGCAGTAGATAGCGGAAGGAGAGCCCTGCAATTCCTGGGGCTGGACGAGGAGAAGAGCTCCTCTGTCGGTTTTGATGTGAGTTCCAAGCAGAATTTGATTAATGACAAAACAAATTAGATTGTCAATTACTCCTTTGCTTAGGATTTCTCAGGTTTTTGTCATTATCAGGCCTTGAAGGTCGATCTGATCATCACGGACTACTGCATGCCCGGAATGACTGGATACGAATTGCTCAAGAAAATCAAGGTCGAAATGTTCACACAATTCATTTTCTAAACAGAAATTTAGCCAGCTTTTGGTTGTTGTAACTCAAACAAGTTTTGATGGAACAGGAATCGTCTACTTTCAGAGAGATTCCAGTTGTGATTATGTCGTCTGAGAACGTCTTAGCGCGAATTGACAGGTAGATTTTGCTAACAACGTTCTTACCTGCACAGAGTGCACGATATTTCGTTAGAAGATTATGTAATGAACTTTATTTTTCTGTTCCAATTGTATAGATGTTTGGAGGAAGGGGCAGAGGATTTCCTAGTGAAGCCGGTGAAGTTATCGGACGTGAAACGGTTGAAGGATTACATGATGCGAGAGGTCAAGATTGGGAGTGAGAATAAAGGAGGAATCAACAAGAGAAAGCTAATGGAGAGTTGCGATCTGACTTCATCAGAACCGTCCCTTTCATCACCATCGCCATCGCCATCGCCATCGCCCTCGTCACCAGAATCGCCATTACGGTCGCCTTTATTATCTTCATCAGCAGCATCTGTTCCAACGCCAGTAGACTCTCCGATCAGGCGGCTTAAAATGACAAACACTGACTGATTTAGATCGTTCACACCTCTCGCACCCTCATCAGTCGGAAACCCTGCAATATTTGCAATTACATATTTTTCTCTCTTGATAAAAAAAAACTGCCATTTTCCGTTACCTGTAACAGTTTTTGTTGCATTACGGATTTTATTTTTTTGTTGCGTTAGTCTTTCTGTTTTATTACGAGGGGTGAGATCTAGTTACTAATACCGGTCATTAACTAATTACATTTTTTTATCTATTAAGAGAAATCGCGGCCATTGATTGAGATTTGCTCCTGAACTGATCAATCTTTTGGGTAATGGGTGGATTGTCTGAATAGGGTCCCGCCCCCATCATTTGTCTTGGGGGTTGGTAATCGAAAAGTTGTGTGTCAATATCTACTGCCACGCGTTCAATTTGTGCAGCGGGAACAGAAGGTAAAACTGGTTGGAACGAGGCTGTACAGATTGTCCGAAGTGTGGCTTGATTGATTTGTTTGAGATTGGGTCATAGATATGCAAGATCTTTCTTGTCTGCTGAAAATAATATCGGATTGGGACGCGAGTTGAACATGCTTGAGATGTTTCCTTTGGGAGGGACTGGCTGGAGTGGGGCTGGATGTTGGATGTCCTTTGGAGTCTGTCAAAAATGTCTCTTCCAGAGTAGCAAAGCTAGCATACACCCTGCTAGTTAAAGGGGTAAAAGCCCCAGTCACACACCCTGTAATCCGGTGCACATCTTTTGGTTCCATTACAAATAATTTTTTTTAAAAAAATGCATTCAACCTATTTGAGTTATTGGCTTCTCTTTTATTGCCTGCCTAGTGGTGGGTGCGTTTTTGGTTAATTTGTGCAGTCGATTTGTCCATGCCCATTAGCAACCTGATTATGAGTCGCTTGATCGAGGCTAACACTCTCAGTTCTCCAATGAAGAAGCTCGATAATTTAGGCTTCATTTCTTAGATGACCCTTGACCGGCAATACGATGGTGAGGGTGGGGAAGGCTTTCTGGGTATGGGCTAGGCCTAATATTTTCCAATACCATAAACAGTAATCGAAGGGCGGGAATTGAAAAGAGTGGGCTTTCTATGTGCTTTCTTTGCCGTGGGGCCCAATTATATCCCAACGCGGCGTGGGATATTCTGCGGAGAGTCTAGTTATAGTGCTAAGCACTATTGTGCTGAGAATGCTGAGCGACGCTTAAAATTAAAAGCTTCAAATTTCAAGAGTTCAGATCGCGCCACATCAATTAAAATGTTTTGAATATTTAAATGATGCGTTTAACCACAACCGTCGGATCTTCAACTTTTAATCTCAACCGTCGCTCAGTATGCTCAGCACAATAGTGCTTAACACATTAACCAAACTCTTCTGCGGAAGCCAATTCGGATCGGTTTTCGTTGCTGGCAAAATGATGGATGTCCAAGAGGCTAGAGGCAAGAAATCCTTTTCGGTGCTTTGTCTGGCTCAACCAATGTCTGTCTGCTGGCATTCTCTGTTTGCGTCTCCTACAGCGAGAGATTTTGGGCCTTAACAGCTGGCGGGTAACAGTTTTTTTCTTTCTGTTAAAAATCATCGCAGGTTTAGAATCAAATCGTTCGTCGTTTCTTCTCTCTCTCTCTCTCTTTCCAAAAACTTTCCCCGGATTGAGATGCTTTTGAACCGAATCACGATAAGCCCAGATGCTTGAAAAGAGGAGTAGTGGATTTACTCAGAATCATGCTGAAATGAATATACCGGACTTTCCTCCTCTAACATGGTTATCTTATTACCTTTTTCTTCCTTTTATAACTTGCCTCCTGATATAAAGTAGTTCGTTTTAAGTGGAATTTGGCTGCTCAAATGTTAAGATTTTAAAGTTGTGGTATATCGGTGAAAAAAATAAAAAGAGATGATTTAAGTAATTTTTTATTTTTTATTTTAATAAAAAAAATGATTTGATGGAATGAAAAAAAATTATTTTATTAAACCAAATATATAAGATGACCAGAGTGAAAGGGTCTGGTTTGAGTGTTTAGAGTTGATTAATGCACTCTCGTTCGGAGCAAGTCTATCCGAGGTATGTGTACAAAGTCAGGGGCAGGTTACAACAGATTTTCTATATTATTAAAAAAACATATAGTTTTGCATAAATAATCCGAGGTATGTGTACAAAGTCAAGGGCAGGTTACAACAGGAAAAAAAGGGCGCAGGTTACAACAGATTTTTTATATTATTAAAAATATAGTTTTTCATAAATAATTAATTCGGTCCCAATTTTCCTTTGCAGGCGAACAACCTTGAGTTTACCAAGAAAAAAAAAAACAAAAAGAACAACCGTGAATTTCAAATTGAGTGAGCAGCTGAACAAAAAAAAAAAGGGTGCTGCGCAGCCGGCGCTCACTTTTGCTTCAGGTATCAGAGAAGTTCTGCTTACCGGAGAAGTGAGACACTGTACGGTGTTTTAAAAGTGAGTCAATTAAGACCTTCAAAATAGGGGAAATTACAATTTACACTCTAATGATAGCATTTTATACCCTTATTTTTTAATTTCGTGATATTGACTATATGAATTTTTAAAATTCATCTTTGCAATCCATAACCGAATTATTCATTAAATATGAAAGTAAATACCCACGTGACGTCCACGTGATTATTTCTAGCTTGTTATGCTCATTTTTTTTAGAAAAATATACTTTTGCACCTCTCAACTATAGTTATTGGCACTTTGCACCATCGTCTTTTAATTTTGTGACATTTTCTTCAATTTGTATACCACGAGCCAACCATTAAATGCAACGGTAAATCTTTGACGTGCAAATTCTCCTGGTTCAACACCACGTCGACAGCTGATAAGGGAAAACAAAACACAAAATTTATTTACAATTGGAATCGTTTAAAAATTTGAAAAAACTGTCAAAGATGGAATCACTCCAAATTTTATATATCCAATCAATGAATTACAATCTAGGAAAGAAAAAATAAACAAATAAACAAATTTGAATTTTTTTTAAAAAAATATATATGCTTTTTCAAAGTCCTATACCTATCGGGTGCAACACCATGATTTAAAGAATTTTCTAATTTGAATTAATGAATCATGTGAATGACACGTGGCAGATTTACCGGCACATTTAACGACTACTTGGCTTGTGGGGTGCAAATCAATGAAAATGTCACAAAATCGAAAAACAGGGGTGCAAAGTGTTAGTACCCTTATAATTGGATGTGCAAAGTATATTTTTTTTTCAAAGAGCAAAATAGGCATAACGAGCCGAAGTTAATCACTTGGACGACACATAAGCATTTATCGTGAGACTTAACGGCTAATTAGGCTATGAGATGCAAATCGACGAATTTTAAAAATTTGTGGGCTCAATATCACAAAATTGAAGTGCACAGTATCAGTAACCCTGACCATAATTCAGGGGTGCAAAAATGTATTTTTCATATAAAAACCTGGACGCGAAAATTAGAAAAAGGCAAGGGACCTACTTTGAGGGAGTCAGTGTCCTTCGAGTTGGATGAACAAACATGAGAAATACATAATATACTTTAAGCTTAATTAGTAGTTTGGTCGAATCTCAAATTGGTTCTTAAGTTTATATAATTTCCTCAAATCTCAAATTGCTGTGACCAAGTGGGAAAAGCTTGACCGCATCAGAAGAAGCTTCTTCCAAGCTTCAACAACCACTCCACATTACTTCCTTGCAAGGAAAGAAGAAGAAGAAAGCAACCCCACTACACATCATTCGTAGATGAAGTCAACGTTCCGGACACCCAAAACATTCGTAAATAACACAAAAAGCCACTCCACCGCTCCATACTCAAACTTCTCGAGGAAAAATTTGGTGAGCAACCGTTCTTCACCCAATTTCAGATTTCTTTTCTTCTGAGCACCCCATGAGAGAATTTAATCAGATTTGGGGGTGGAGTTGGAGGCATAGTTAAAAGAGATCCATTTGAGCATTTTGCATTCATTTCAACAGGGCAGTAAGAAAAAATTGGATACATGATGGATGATATTCTGCATTCATTATAAGGGTGCTTTCATTTTGTTAGGATCCAGGAGTGATGAGCAACGAAAATTTCAAACTTTAGCAAGCACATTATATTCCGATGTTAAAATAATTTTGGTCTGACTCGTTGATGGTTCACTCTGAATCTTTTTGTTTAAAAATAAATAAATTAGGGTGGTGCAGGTAACAAGAACCTTTCATTAGCTAAAATTATTATTTATTTATTTATAATGAAGTCTTCCTCCTTATAACAAAACTAAACAAAATTATCAAAATCTTGAGTTGACTACGGTACATAGAGAGCACTCCATGGACGACCCAGCTGCAAGCAATAGTGCATAAGATGTTTTGGCCATTTGGGATATTAAGACCCGTTCTATTGGGATATTAACTGAATGACAGCAATGGAGCATAAGATGTTTTGGCCATCTGGAGACAAGAAAGGGACAGGAAAGATACAAATGGGATAACAACCAACTGCACTTTCTTTCTTTCTTTTTTGAAATTGTCAGCAACCAAATCCCAAATGCACACGACAAAAGAGAAACCTAAATCCCCCAGAATACAGAAAATTAGAACGGCTTCAGTTTCATGTATCTTCTCCAAACCAACCAGAAACATCATGGCCAAGCCGTGGCTATCTCGGTTCCTGTTGTTCGTGTTTCTCGTTTCTGCCGTTCCTCTCTCCCATTGCCAGTTCGGTTCTCCACAAAACATTGAGACTTTCTATCCCTTTGACGCTCCTTCTCCTGCGCCGGCGCCAATTTTTCCCGGCAACCCTCCAAGCGTTATTCCATCGCTTCCCGCAAATCCGCCTCTACTACCGTCTTCACCGCAATTGGCACCGCCGAAGTCACCGTCGAAGAGAAGGATTGCGGTGATAGTAGCCGCCACCGCAGGCAGCACTCTGGTTTTTTCCGTGTTACTCTTCTGTTTGATCAACAGGTTTATTGCTGCAAGACGCGGAACAGATCCCAATGGAGGTCGCCCCGCAGTGCCACCCGATGAGTTTACGCGGTTTGATGGGGATCTCAAGGGGTTCATTGTTGATGAAAATGGTTTGGATGTGCTTTATTGGAGGAAACTTGAAGGGAAAGACTCCAAGAAGAGTTTCCATAAAGAGGTTTTGCAGGGTCCGAAGATTGAAGAGAGAGAAGGGGTGATACTATATGACGGTTCAAGAAGGAAGTCCGAGCCTATACAAGAAGTTCCACTGCTTCGAGGGAAGTCTTCAACTTCGCATGTTAAAGTTGTACCAGGCGACGATGATACGAATAGAATTAGTTCTCTTGCAACAATTGCCATCAAAGATGTTGAGAAGCCAGAACCACCGCCTCCCCCTCCACAGAACCCAGCAAAGAAAACTCCGGCAGCACCGCCTCCCCCTCCGATCCCAGCAAATAAAACTCCGGCAGCACCACCACCTCCACCACCGAAGGCAGGTAGTGTGAAATCATCATTAAAACCTCCAGCCCCACCAAAAGGGAGGCCGGATGACAATAAGCCAGGAGAGCCTTCATCTGGAACAGGAAATGGTCAGGTAAAAATGAAGGCATTGCATTGGGATAAGGTGAACACCAACACAGATCATTCCATGGTGTGGGACAAGATAGATGGCGGTTCTTTCAGGTAATTATGAATTATATGTTTGGATCCCAATAAATAATACCTAATCAATCCTTTCTGAATATCAAAGGTGTTTTAATTTGATGTTTCAGGTTTGATGGAGATCTTATGGAACACCTCTTTGGCCATGTTGCTGCCAACCGAATATCGCCTCAAAGAAACGGTAAAGCAATGGATGGAAGCAGTTCCACGTCTAATCCACAGGCACAGACACAAATATTTATCCTCGATCCTCGAAGGTCTCAGAACACTGCAATTGTTCTGAAATCTTTGTCTATCTCTCGCAAAGGAATCCTTGATGCCCTCGACGAGGGCCAAGGCCTTGAGACAGATACCCTAGAAAAGCTGGCCAGAATCTCCCCGACCGCGGAAGAAAGATCCCAGATCCTAGAATACGAAGGGGACCACACAAGACTAGCTGATGCTGAAGCTTTCCTCTACCACCTCCTGAAAGCTGTTCCATCAGCTTTTACTCGTATTAATGCCATGCTTTTCAGATTGAATTATGAGTCTGAGATTCTACAACTTAAGGAGTCTATACAAACACTCGAATTGGGCTGCCAGGAGCTTAGAACAAGAGGGCGGCTCTTTATGAAACTTTTAGAAGCAATCCTCAAGGCTGGCAATCGCATGAATGCAGGTACTGCCCGAGGAAACGCCCAAGCCTTCAACCTTAATGCTCTGCAAAAGCTCTCTGATGTTAAAAGCACCGATGGAAGGACATCTTTGCTCCATTTTGTAGTCGAAGAAGTAGTTCGGTCTGAGGGAAAACGATGCGCAATGACCAGGAACAGTAGCTTTGGTCGCAGCAGTAGCCGTGGCAGCAAGGGCAGCTCTAATGCCGAGGGTTTAACACCGAAGGAGGAAAGTGAGAAGGAATATAAAATGCTGGGGTTACCCATAGTAGGAGGCCTCAGTGCGGAGTTCTCTAATGTAAAGAAAGCAGCCACCATAGAATATGACGCCTTTGCTGGTATGAACTCAGCTCTCACGGCACGCGCAGCAGACATTAGACAAACAGTGTCCCAATGTGCCAATGATATAGAAGGAGGGTTTGTGAGAGAGATGAAAGGTTTTCTTGAAGAAGCTGAAGGAGAACTAAAGATCCTGAGAGAAGAACAAACAAGCGTGACGGAGCTTGTAAAGAGAACAGCAGAGTATTATCAAGCAGGAGCTTCAAAGGACAAAAGAGCATCCCCGCTTCAACTATTTGTTATAGTTAACGATTTCCTTGATATGGTCGATCATGTCTGCATTGAAATTTCCCGAAAACTGCAGAGGAAGACATTAAAAACAACTTTGGGATCATCCTCACCAAAATCACCACCAAGGACCACTGTGAGGTTCCCAAACTTGCCAGAAAATTTCATGTCAGATAAGTCGAGGAGTAGTTCTAGTGAATCAGATAAGTTTTGAATTAGGCAATTGTTGTACAAGTTTTTTATTTTCTTCTTTACCTCGCGGTTTAGCAATAGCAGAAGGATATGTTCACTGTATATAAGCGCTAAACACATGATGCAATTGCGCATTGTACAGAATGTGATTTTTTGATGAATCAAAATTCATGTCTGAACCCTGCTGTCATTGGAAGGCCAGGGGTTGTATGAACTCAAACATGAAGACATGAGACCAGGATCGGTGAACAGTGTAGGACTAGTAATCGTGGCATGCATTGTAACTACAAATCCATAAAGAGGGCCGAAGGGCTATTTAGGGCCACTTCTTCTACAGGCAGTAGGCACCAGGTAAAACAAGTTCCTTTTGCATTTTAAACTAGCCAACTGAATTGCTGCTCACAGACGGATACTGCTTTAGATACAGCATTGGAGAACATAAAAAAAGGTTGACACTAAACGAATAAGGGGCCAGAAGACGATGGTATTAACCATCTCCACGCTAGTTCAGAACATTGATACAAGAAGAACCTGCGAAACCATTACATGAAACAAAATGGAAAAGGAAATGGTGGGACTTCTTATGAAAAATATTCAGTGGCAGGCCATTTGCTCAACTTCCATGTCAGTGAGCTACGATCCCCTTTACCGCCATATTCAGATAGGTCTTCGTAGCTAAGGAAATTATAATTTCGTTATTGTCATATGGGCCAGCTTGAGCCCGGATAGTTGTGAAGCCTTTTGCTCTGTTATACCCCCATCTTCAAGGATTCATCTTGTGTTACAGAAATGTACTGGTAGTTTACAGTTCCTTGAGCCTGTGCAATATTTTGAACTCACATCCGCTATGACTCATTTATCATGTTCATGAATACATCTTTAATATTCTTCCTGATTCCTGAATAAGCACCAAATCTAGAAAATCTTATTGTTCTGAGATTTGTAGTTCTACAGGAATTACAACAGATCAATTGATTAGGCCTTTGATTCCTACCTAAGATGCAAAATATTTCTCCTAGAAAAGGAAAACACATACATAATCTTAATCAAAATTTACTAGTACATGTAGTCCATATTACAATAGGGACCAAACATTTCAACAGTGTAGGATGCCAACTAACAACAAGAATTAATGTGTATCCAACTATTTCACAGTTTATAGACCTCTTCAACTTATTTATTTACTTGCTCTGTATGTACCTGGTTTGAGAGAAGTACAAGAGAGGAGTAAGAATTTTTCAATGGAAGGTAGCAGCGTTCGAACCTCTTCTGTATATCCTGCATATTATTAATGTGCCCCAACACGAACGATGATATGGGTTGTCTCTTATGGCCTTTCAGAATGGCAGTCTGCGATTCCTCAGTGACTCCTTTCATCCAAGTAATTATTATGGCATTGAGTCCCTCTTAAGAGCAATTCTACCATATATATCATCCTTCTCCATGTAAGTATTTCGCTTTTGAAGCTGACGTATATCTCAGAATATGATGCAAGAGTCCCTAACCTAAGGATTTACTCACTGATGGATCTCATTTTTTGAAACTTCCTGCATAATTCCACAAAGTAACATAACTCATGGGGGAGAAAAACTAAGAACAATAGTAACTCACGTTTGCATATGCCATTCTATCCCCCCACCCCCAAAAAAAAGAAACAGAAATTCCTCCGAGCAAATATACCTAACCAATTATGAATGATGCTCTTCGGTATTTCAATATTGATTTCGAGTAACTAAAGTATAGAAAACTCTTGACATGCTCATCAAGATGACAGGGACCACTGGCTTATAATAACACTGAGCTTCATGTAAGAATGGCTTCTAAGTATTTTGCTAAAATGATTTAGAATAAGCAGTGTTTCCTTCAGGTAAGAAAAGCATGAAAGCGTTAAAACAACTGTCTTTTGTTCCCAGTGCCTTATTAGCTACATTTATGTTACACCCGAAAGAACTAATACCAATTAAAGTTTCTCGGAATCACTTGTAGTCTAACTCAACCAAGTATATGCATGACGTGGTCTCTTTGATCGGAAAATCTGCGTGCATTAGAGTGCTCTTAAGCCACATGGGGTTTAAGTTGGTCCTGCTACCTCTTGTCACTACTCGAGGATGCTGGTCATATGAGACTCAGAAGGACTAGACACATTTGTAGCTATCTGCCATCGCTAATAGAAAGTTCTAAGCAACTTATTACATGTCCATCAGATAACAAACCGCCTTCACAAATTCAAATAAAAACAAGCTAAGGTACGCAGCTTGGGGCTGGTAAAATACATCTCCCAGTCCCCAAAACAACCATGTTGAATCTTAAATGCACCCAGCTACAAATGAAACTAATCTTGCATCTTAAATGCACCTAGCTACAAATGCTTGATGGTTTCTACGAAATTGCTGCTGTTCAACATCAACGAACACCACTATCTTACTTTTGGAGGAAAGAAGAGAAAAGGTTGTGTGAAATGGTTAACAGTGAGTAACCATCATGGTTGTTGACGTTGTGACCACTCCATGCCAACTTGACATAATAGTTGCTTAGGAAAAATAAAAGCTTGACAGAATATTTAACAGCATAGCAAGACAGCTATGGGCCTCTTCACTTCTTCTACCACCACTGCTAGTAGTTAGATTGGTTGATTTGATCAAGGACTCAAGTTATTAAATTAAATAATCAACATAAAAATCAAGCGAAACATTAAAACTAAAATAGGAGGGGAGGGGAGGGGAGGGGGGGGGAACAGAAAAAGGAAATAAAAGGAAAAAATAGACTGCAATTGAATGACAGAAGACTCAAAAATATGGTATACCTTATCTAAAGCGCTTTTTGACATTTTTAGAGCACCATAGAAGGCAGGCAACGGTGTGGCTTTAAAATTAAGGCTCTGTCTTAACTTTCGAATCTCTACCCCCTTCTCCTCCTGTGTCAAGCATAGGGTGTCAGAACATGTCATTTACGTAAGCTGGAAAAAGTTATTCTTCTGATTAACTCATGCCGATAACAGTTGCTCATAGAATACGAGAATGTGTAGCCATACAACAAATGAGGACACAAAGGGAATGCTATGTGAAATTTATTAATTATTCTGATGAGGTAATGCAGATAACAGTTGCTTGTAGAATGTACATATTTGAATTCATTAAGAGAATGTCCAGCCATACAACAAATGGGGACACAAAGGGAATGCTATGTGCTTTCTAGAGAGAACTAGTCATAAATGAATTGTACCTTCGATTTTGATTGAAGGCCAGTCCTTGTTGCCTCTTTGACATTTGATTTTTCCTCCAATTTCTTTGAAAACTGAAAAATAAATTGGTAAAAAGAGATTACTAGATATTTGGTAGAGGACAACATTGTATCTATGTGTATGTGTGCCTGATACAGGATTTCCTCTCTCTTTTTATTTTTTATTTTACTTTTTCTGGTTATTTTTGGTGGCGAAAGAGAGAGGGGGGGAGGGGGTGGGGTATCAATGGATACCTCGTTTCTTTTCCGTATCTTTGCATCGTTTTTCAAGCCAAAAGAAGAAGGAGCCGCCTTAGCACTCTTTTTATCTGTACCACCTGCTCTTACTGGCCTATTCCAGGACAACAATGTGTAATGTTGTATGTTCGACAAAAGAACAATCAAAGATCAAAATGAGCATAATTTGAATGATTTACAGAACACTCCATAAACCAACCGCCAATACTATTTCTAATGCAAAACATCCAGGGGACAATCCCCTTTATGTAGGTGAATGATGTACAGAACAATCTTCACTAATTACCCCCCCCCCCAAAAAAAACAATCTTCACTAAAATGGACATAATTTGAATGAGGAAATTGAGATAATTAAACTGAACAACATAAAAGAAAAGGCGATAGTCTGGTCGGTAAATTAATGCCTCAAATGGTGAAAAATCATCTTACAAGCCATACGATTCAATTCCAAGATTACTCAAGAATCTTACATTTCATTTATTTTATTTCGTTGCAAAAAAAAAGAATTTGAATACCACTTGTTTGGGATTCAGGTATCTACTGCACATGTTGAACACTAGCAAAGGCATACAAAATGACAAACTATTCAGATTTCACCTTTTCCATTTGTACTATCCTCCTGTTTCATGTTCAGATTTGATCAGATAACATGTCAAAGCAAACACTAATTGACTATGACGTGGAGATAGAAAACATACAGAACCAATCATTGTTAAAATGTAAGTATCATGTCCATTAAAGCAAAAAGCTGCAACATACAATTACTGTCATAGAGAAAGCAATGGCAAAGACATTCATCATGGGAAAAGATAAAGCAAAAACCTTTACCCTGCATTCTCTTTTCGTGAAGTCATAGAACTTGAAACCCTTGGTTCTGTCCCCTTTGTAGACACCTAGTAAAAGAAAAGTAGAAAAAGGGAATCGTTCCACAAAATGAAAATCTAATGTTAGAAAAACCTGTCATTATCGTTTATCAGCAAAGACAAAAGTAATTGTTCAAAAGATCGCCTCTTTTCTTTGAAAAATATAAAAAGAAAAAAGTTTTTCTTCATTTTGCAAATCATCATAATGAGATAAACCTGTTTTGCTACCAAAGATCTCTCTTCAACAGAAGGTTTCAGTTGGTTAACATTTTTCTGAAATGTCTTAAATGCTCGTTTGACAATGTCCTTGTCTCCCATTTCCTCCATAATGAAGGATTTCCGTGTAGTGCTATGCGAAGATGGCTCAAAATTGGTAGGCTCCAAGCCAATGGACATGTGCAGAGACTTAGGAGCAACTTTCTTGCTTCCAACGACAGAAACAGTTTTGCTCCTTGGTAAAGAAGAATCATGTCCCTTCTTAGAAGATCGAGATGCAGATAATGAAGTATAGGTTGGTGAAGGCTTTGACACTTTAGGGGAGGAAATATGCGATGCTTTAGTTGCAGGTAATGCTGATTTCTTCTTTACCCTCGTCACATTCCTCTCTTTATTCGCTGGACTAACCTGTACAAACAAAACTGACAGGGACTGAGCCACGAGAAACAATCGAAGTTCCTATAATTTAAGTGTCGATAATGATCAACCAATTGCATAAATTAATTACTTCACCTTCTTAGATTCCTTTGGATGATCCAACTTCACTACTTTTTCTTCTTTAACTTGTGGACCCTTTCCTATCTCATTGTCCCAATTGTTTGAATTTTCATTCATGTCTTTGGATTCAATCAAAGCAGTTTCTTCTTCTTCCTCTTCTTCTTCTCCCTCTTCCACCACAATGGCCTTTTCCGGTCCGCAAGACTCAGGGCTATCTGTTAAGCTATCCATTTCTTGTGCCATTTCCGCATATGACCTTAGGTTTTCTATACTGATTGCAGCATCCTCCTTCAGATCAGCCACATTGGTACTAATCGCCTCACCGATCAAGTTGGTTTCTTGCTTAACAGCTTCCTGTGTGGAACTGTCGCTATTTAATATATCAAACTCCAAACCGGCACCTCCAACATCACCAGTCAGATCGCCGCCATTTTCAATCTTTGACCACAAGGGATCATCTTCCATTTGGTTTCCTTGGTCCATTAGCTCAGCTCTGCGAGCGGCAATCTTCTTGTAATGGGCTTCAAAATAAGCCTTCTTCTGAGCCACTGACCCGGGTGTTGCACACTTTTCAACTTCTTCCAAGTACTTATTGGGCGAGAAAGCAGACCATTTCTCCCATGAGAGTGAATCATTCGCAAACCTTCCGAAAGAAACCGACACTTCCAAGTCAGGTTTTGAGGCAGCAGTCTCCGTCATCTGTTCATATACCAAAGAAAAACCAAAATCCAGTGATATTTTCGCGCCAGCAACAGAATAAACAACTCGCAACAAAACAAAATAGCACGAAATTTAGCAATTTCTGATAGGTGATCGATCAATAAGCCTAAGAAGAAATAAGATAAACGTGGAAAACAATAGATCAAATGAATATGTCACTTTCGTTTTTTCACATATTTTGAGGACAGAATAGGTTTACCTTATCTTCATCTCTGGAAACATCTACTATTGATTCACCCATCTCTGTTTCAGGACTGAGGGTTGAGTCACACCACTCACCAAAGAGCTACCACGCCTAGGCAGAGACTGTGTATACTATGGCCTGCGACTAGCATGGACGGTATACCATCTGTTCATTGGATCTCACTGAAAGACCAAGAAAATTCAATATGGAGAGAAAAGGAAAACACTAAAATAAGCAGGCAGTGAAGAAAAAGATAACATGTCCATGTGCTGTCTACACTTCTACTTGTTTTTTCTGAAAATTCAATATGGAGAGAAAAGGAAAACACTAAAATAAGCAGGCAGTGAAGAAAAAGATAACATGTCCATGTGCTGTCTACACTTCTACTTGTTTTTTCTTGTCATCCTATAATCAATTACCACTTCAACTTGGTTCAGTAAAGTCAAATTCGTCTGTTTCTGGGACTTCTGGAAGGTCCCCAAATGATAAACCCAATCAACAACGAAAACAATTATATGAAAAGAGGTGGGGGGAGCAATTATATATTCTAAACACGGTTTAGCTTCACTAACAGTACTACTTCCAGAGAAAGATAACAAGTGATAACTTTTGACAGAGAAAATATGATTTGAGTAAAAAGCCAAAAGATGGAGTAGCATTTGGATAATCTTTAATGAGGAAATTAAGATTAGGTGGCTCAGTTATGGCGGTTCAACGAAACAAAGTGGGCTCATTAAATAAGCTAAGATATCCCAACCATTTGGAACCCATTTTCTGCGAAATTACTTTCAGGTTTCTTGTGCAGGGCTTGAGAGAGAGACCCAATATCCCCACAACAAATTGATCGTCACTACAGGTCAATGTGACCGACAGGGCTCTGTGAATGTTAATTTATCAGGACTACTACGGCCTTGTGTGGACCCTACGATTGAATTGGTCGAACAAAATGAAAATATTAAATGCGAGAAATATCCTAAGAACGGAGAAACAGTATCGTATGACCAGTTGCTGAGTTCATTCGTCGTCCCTTGTCTTCCTTAGTAAGGGACTGGCCATAATGAAAGAGATGTATGCAGAAAAGTGGCCGGAAAATAAATATACAAGCAAGTTATCGGGACAACTTTATATACTCCCCCTAAACAAAATGTTTTTATTTACCATTGAAAATAATTACTTCACTTGTCTCACTGTCATATCTATATCACTTAGGTTGTGTCTGAGTATTAAAATTTCACAATATTAAATTGAGTGAAAAAAAAGAGAGACACGAAGATTTCCTGCAATTCAGGTGACCAAATTGCAGTCCACAACCTTAGTCCACGAGTAGAAATATTAATTAAATGGACTTATTATTTTATTTATATAATTATATTTCGTGATTATTATACCTACAAACATAATATGTCAGGTAATAAAAACCCATTAGTTTATATTTTTCGATTAAATAGGTCCTTGTATTTCATGTAGGGGTCTGCCTACCTGATCACTCCCCCTTTACTTGCCTTGCATTTTCCTTCTCTAATGCTGTTAAGCTACTCAATCACCTTCCCCACATAAATTCTTATTCACTAAACACCACAATCAGGTATATATAACTTAATGCTCTTTTGCTTCATAAATTCGTACCCCCTAAACCAAAAACACTTGCTTGCTTCTCTGCCATGAACACCAGCGGTTCCCCTTTGCTACAGTTATTACTCGGGTTGGCTCTTATATTGGGCCTGGCTAAACCCGACCCGGATGCGCTTCAAGATTACTGCATTGCAGATAACAGAACGCCACGGTCTATATTCACAAATGGCGTGCCATGCATCGACCCTGCTAGAGCGAACTCTTCCTTCTTCGCCACGTCCGCTCTGTCGCGTCCTGGCAATACAAGCTCCAACCAGTACGGCTCCAATGTCACTCTGGTCAACACTGTAAATTTGCCTGGGCTCAACACCATGGGCCTGACCATGGCCCGAATCGACATAGCAGCAGACGGTATCGTCCCGCTGCACTCGCACCCACGGGCCTCAGAAGTAACCATTTGCCTTAAAGGCGAACTCACCGTGGGCTTTATGGACACCTCGAACCGTCAATACACCGAGAAATTGAGGCCCGGAGATTCGTTTGTGTTCCCAAAGGGCTTGTTCCATTTTATCTACAATAGAGACGGAAAGAGACCCGCAGTAGCCGTGTCGGGGTTCAACAGCCAGGATCCTGGAACCCAACTAGCATCCACGGCCACATTTGCTTCCAAACGTGGAATCCCTGATGCCGTCTCGAAGAGGGCGTTTCGAATTAGCAATTAAGAATTGACCACCCGACTTGGAGCTTGATTGCACTCTCGCTTTTGGCACAAAAAGGTGACTTGCTTATTTATCCTGGAATGTGTGCTTGCGTGTGCTGGTGGTAAAATAGACTAACAACTGTCACATAATAATCCTATTGTTTTTAATTATATAACACTATGGCAATAGAATATCTTCTTTTAGATGTGTCGTGCAGAGAGAGCATGCCAAATACCAATACCAAAATATGACAATAAATGCAGTCAGGAAAATGGACCTGGTGCAACACATCTAGATAACTTGACGGTTAAGGCTCATCCGAAACTGTGTAGATATATTCTACTACATCTTAAATTCAATTTTCTTCCAATCCGATCAGTGACTTAAGCTAGGGCTTGCTGATTGTGGGTCACTGTGTTAATCTTCACCAAATTTACATATTTTGTAGGTGAGCTCGTTCGGATAGACTTATCATAGAGTTTCTCCTCGAACCAAAACAATAATAGTAATAATGCATTGGGTGCAATTAGTAAAGGGGTTGGTTTTCGGTGGCAAGAGTAGATGTTTTGGCAAATTCCACCCAGATCTTGATCCAATCGTGACTGCTGATTTTGAATCTTCTTTGGCCAAATTGCATGTTGGGCATGTGACCACACGCAGTTATTTCAGGTCACGATACCACGTGACCAAATTTTTTAAAAAACAATTAACGTTAATCCTCACTTATAAATGCCACCATTACTGTTTTCCAGTAGCTCCATAACTAATGACATTGAAAAAGGTGCAAGCGGGATAGTTGAATTGGACTCCTGCTTGGAACGCGAGAAAAGGAAAAAGAAACATGAATTGCTCAGATCGTGCCGACTAAAAAATCTAGAACCTACTACTACTGTGAAGACACGTGTGATTGATTGTTCATTTTTGTTTCGCGCAGAGGGGTAGGTCTCAGTAAATTGAAAGAGAAAAAAAAAAAAAAGGTGCGTCTCGTTGACTTGATTGGAACCCCAACTTATCCACACATATTAAACACGTTACAAAAGAAGCCCCGCACAGAGTATAATTCCGGGTATCTAACGTGGTTGAAAACAGTAAGCGTCGGCGAAATTTCACAAAATTTCACATCTTCGCAATAAAATATTATATATAATTTCTTTTTTTTATTAAATCATAAATTTATTATAAAAATATAAAAAATTAACTCTCTTCATTTTTCACTTAATCTAATAACTAAAATTATAACAACATTAAAATTTTATAATACAGACACCTAAAAATGAAAGCCACGTCAGACCGTCTTAGGCACGACGACGAGGCCCCCGAAACACACTTCAATGCTCTGGACTTGAGGTTGATGGCCACATTAATAGCATTATTTATTTTTTATTTATCAATTCTCTGAATGGAGACGTTAATAGCATTTATATTCCTTCCAGCTTCTTCTCTAAACTTTCTCATAGTAGATAACTGGGTTTGTTTGGTAAAATTCAGTGTTAGTTAAAATTTTAGATATTGAATTTAGTAAAACATGAAAAAGCAGTAATTTTTTATATTTATTAGAGTGAAAAATAATAATTTGATAAAATAAAAAAATTATATTGTAATATTTTATTATATTAAAATTTGAGAGTACTACACAGACGCAGCCTTGAAACCCTTTGGATCTGAAAATCAATTCAATCGTTCCCTCATATAGTGATTTACCAGCTTTTTTTCGTAACTTTTAAGTAAAAAAAAAAAAAGGGTAAAGTAAACGACATAGACACAGCATCTCAGAGTTCTCAAAGTCCTTCTGAAATTTCCATCACATTTTCACATACAAAGAAATCAATCCAGCAAAACTTGTTCCAAATAACTGGAAACCCATAAATAATAATCGAAATCTAAGATGTAGGCATAAGAATGAAATCAAGAAATAAAGAGGATCAAACGTAGAGAAAGAATATATGTCTCAGAAACAGGGGGAAAGCCCAACAAGAGCCCCATCAATCTGTACACAGCTATCAAAGAATAACTGAATAATGTACAAAGAATCATAAGAAATAACCCGAATACCCGACCAACTTCGAAGACGACGTTGAAGAGGCGACCCCCAATGTGTGATCCTTTGCTCTGAAAAGATCGTATGGCTCCCATAGACGATCCAAAGTACACGGCTTCTGGGCATCGAGTCGAACCCAAGGCTTCCCTTTCCCACTCCAGTGCAGCAAGCTCACCGGACCCGGGTGCAGGGACCTACAGCTACCCCTGACATTGTCACCGCCGAGACCGTGCTGGTTCCACCTGTGATCAATGGGCTCCACGTTCCCAGCGAAGACAAGCAAGAACGGCGGTAGAGAACCAAGATCGTAGATCCTTATCTTCCTCTGCAATTCCATCCAATTCTCGATTCTCTTCCTGTAATTCCCCACTCTCCACCTCGCGAGGTCCATGACCATCACACCAGTGTTGAAATAGCAAGGGTTTCTGGAGGCGAAGACCCGTGAGAGAACCGGGTCGGCCCAGAACGTGTCGGTGAAGTACTTGGTGAAGTTGGCGTGGCAGTACTCAGGCGCGCCGATGACCCGGGCCCCGGTGAGCGAGATGTCCCAGAGCTTGCGAATGTCGTCGACCACGATCACGTCTGAGTCCAGGTAAATGACCCGTTCAACGCAGCGATCCAGTATGTCGCCCAGGTAATTCCTCGCGTAGTTCAACGGGTTCTCGAGGGCTTGACGTATTGAGGACGAGATGAGGTTGATCACCGTGTCCTCCCGGAATATGTAGACCTTAAAGTTTAGGGAAGGGAACGTTGATCGGACGAGTTGGGTCAGAATCCGGGGGCTAGCCGGGTCGAACTCGGCCGAGATGAAATGGAAGAATACGTGCTCCGGGCAGGAAGCGTGACGCAAAACCGAGTGAACAGCCGCAATGGAGCCACGTAGGTACTCCGAGTCCAAAGTCATCGCGATATGGACCAGCGACGTGTCGCACGACGACACGTATTCCCTGTTGCTCGACGCTGGGCACTCCGCTCCGTTACGGTAGTCCGGCGCTTCCGCGAACCGGGACAAACCCTGGAGCACCAGTCCCAGCCCATCACCACCGCCAGGCACCCGCGTACGAAACGACCGGATACCCAGACAAAACGACGGTAACAGCAACGAAACAAAAATTAGGAACACGGCGGCGTTTAATCGAAGGCGAACCATTTACGGCCTTCGCTCGATTAAGAAGAACAAGAAATGGGCTCTCTTTCCGATTTTCTTCTGGGTTCTTGAAATGAAATAGCTATAGGGCTGGGTTTTGCCTTTATGTGGAAGTGAATAGAAAGAGACGGTTCTGGAGATACAGAACGTCAAAGAGGGGCCAATGCCAAATGCGAATCAGCCTGAAACAATGAGGGAGAGAAAGATCAAAGAAAAACCCGACACGCTGAATTTCCTTGAAACAAACGCGGTTTCTCCTTCCCCTGTGAAAGAGAAAGAGAGACAGAGAGGGGGGAGACTGAGTATTGGAGGAGATCAATGGCTATTTAAATGGGACTTCTCACTCTCTCTGTCGGTATTTTCTGTTACTTTTTTGTTTGTTTAAAGAACTATTTTAAGTGGTATATTATCAAAAAGTCCAAAATTTTTATTGTTAAAAAATTGTAATCTCTTGTTGGGTTTACCGGTTTAGTTAGAGTGCAGTAATTTTTTTTATTACAGTAACACATTAATTTCTTTAAAGTAATTCCTTCTAAAATCTACTCTCCCACATAAATTTAATAATTATCTTATTACAAATTTTGAAGATAATCTCAAAAAATTAATAACACCTTAGAAATTTAAAACCTGACATTTTTTAAGACTATAATTTTGTTCATAAACATGAAACAAAATGGATAAGCACAAAAAACTGCCTACTGCATGTGTCCATTTTAAATTATGGAAAAAATGGTCATCGGGCATTAACAAGGCCTTACTAATTTGTAGTTATGGTTTCCCGTTTCTCTTTTATTTTTTCGAAAGTTCTCATGGCTGTATAATATTTTGGCTATGTTTGTTTTAGATTTTAAAACGGTTTTTATTTTTTGCGTTTTTTAGAAGTAGTGTAGATTTTATTGAGATTGGTGAAAAATGTGTTAAAAGTTGTTGGAATTTATAAAAAGTTATTGAGATTGTTAAAAAATTATTAGACTTGATGAAAAAATTATTGGGATTGACGAAAAGGTATTGAAATTAATGAAAAAATGATAAATTTTTAAAATTTGTTTGAGATACAACACAAACATAGCATTTGATGCGTGATAGATGATGCTCTCGTTCAATGAACTCCTAATCCTTCATGATTATTGCGTACGAGCTCTTAATTGGATAAAAGGTAGAAATTTATCCAACATTAGGCAACTGTAAGAAACAAGCCATATTTTAAATTGACCGCGACTTTGGTATTTGCTTGAGGAAGTAGTTAAAGCTCGACCAATTATTTAATTTAAAATTAATTCACTAATAAATCGAGGTCATGCCTATAATTTAATACAAAAATTGCAGATCATACGTCAGTGAAGGTCCATCTTTTTCAAAGCTTGGGTCCTCCCTCATAAAAAATAAATGATAAACTTAGAGGTTTATCTACCTAAACATAACTATAATTAAATACCTTCGTGGCTAAGAAAGTTATTATTTTTTATAATTTTATTTTTTTGAATTGTATAGTATAATTTATAGAAATTCACTTTTTAGTCCTTAGGTTTTAGACACTTTTTTATTTTAGTCCTTCAGTTTCAACTTTCAAATTTTTAGTCCTTGAATTTTCATTGTTTGACGAAATGGTCATTCCATCAGTCTGCCGTCTATATACTTAACGGAGCTCTCTAACACGTTAGCAATTTTGACCCGGTCGACCGATCACTTTTAACATATATACCCGGTCGACCGTTACATGTGTCGTTAAGCATATGGATGACAGATTGGCGGAAGGACCATTTCGTCAAAACAATAAAACTCAAAGACTAACAAATTGAAATGGAATGACTAAAATAAAAAAGTGCCCAAAATCTAAGGACTAAAATGTCAATTTTCCTATAATTTAAGAAAATACACACACAACATCATTAAATGATGGAGGGATCATATTATCCAGAGTTTAATACATGCAATATTGGGCCAATATATGGGGTCTCCCTCTTTAAACTGTATGGGAAAAATCGTAGAAGATACTTATTCTTCAAAATCCTGCAATTAAAGAGGATAGAGTAATTGTAACAAATGTTTTTGTAATAATTTTAAAGGTTAAATGCATTTTGCACTTCTTATTTTGCTTAGTATATAATTTTAAAGGTTAAATGCATTTTGCACTTCTTATTTTTTAGGATGTCGACGAATTGCATCCCAATATTTTATTTTGAGACATTTAGCTCATTATGCTATCTTCTCAATCATTTGTATCTCATTGTGAAATTTTGAGTCAAATTAGACGGTAATCGTTTACCTGTGTCTCTTATGTGATCTCAATTTGAACCTCATTTAATCGTGACTTGTTTAAAATTCAATGACAATACATTAATCTGACAAAGACACATGTAAACGATTACTATCTAATTTGACATCAAATTTCACTTTATGTACAAATCGTTGAGGAGATAACATAATGTTTTCAATGTCTAAAAAATAAAATATTTTGGTGCAATGTGTCAACATCCTAAACGTAAAAGGATGACAATTGTATTTGACCCTAAAAATTTTAGGGTGTTAGAGTTGGTAAAAAAATGAACAGAGATAATTTGAATGTAATTTTTTATAATTATTTAGAATGGAAAATAATGATTCGATAAAAATAGATAAAATTTTGAAAAATTATTTTAATAGTTTAAAAATTTTGGATAGAAATTTGGAAGGATTTCTTCATCTTCGTCTCTGAAAATTAGCCGGCAAGAGTAAAAGAAAAAAAAAACAGCAGAGCAAGTGCGGTAGTCAGGGATTTCTCATGAGCGATGACAGACAGTCATGAAGTGCCAGGTGACAGCGAAGAGGAGAGAGGGGGATCATGCTCGACGGCATGGTGTAGCGACTGGTGATCAGGGAATCGCTTCCTCTTGTTTGGAACAAAAGTAACAATATTCTTTCCCTCCTGTAATGACATGCCAGCTAAGCTTCCAACGAAAGCCAGCTGTGCTTCCTAATTGCAATTGATGTTGACGGCTATGTTCAGTCTGTACTCTGACCCTCCCCCCTCCCCATTGGCTTCCCCATCCCATATTCCCATGTGGTCACGTGCTGCCCAACTTCGAACTGCCGGTACCTACGCCTACGTAGGCTTCCTTCATCTACTAATTACGTATTTGGAAATCTTTCAGAAAGTTATGCTACGCTACGAGACTAATACACCGTACTTATTGTACACCCCCTCGGGCCCAAAGTCTCTCTCTCTCTCGACCCTTTCAACTATCGCCCTCTTTAGAAAATTCAATAAAATCTCCATTGCCGTACACATCACGTAATATTCGGCAGGTGTGCTTCAATAATTTGAATTTCTTCTCTTCTTACATGATATGCGCGATGGTCCAGGCCTGGCTGATTCCTTATATATTTTATAGACCTCTACACGGCAGTTCGTTGTCAATAATAAACCGACATGTCGTTGTGTTCAAACGTCAAGGTCAATAATTACGCCTTTTTTTTCTTTCTCTATTTTTTCAGCGGCATGAAACGGAACAGAAACACTAACAGCGTATAAACAACAGACGAATTGTGTAACGGCATGTGGTCAGGAAATCTGTAGAAACCGAATGCAGTGGCATGTTATGTTCGGCGAGCAGTGGTATATTTATAGGATGCTTAACAGTGATGATCATAACATGTCGACTGTCATTGTCCCCTTACACGTGGTACTTTGTCCCTTGCTGCCTTGCTACTGCAGTTTGTCGTTTTACAAATTTTTGCCTTTTTGCCTTTTTGTTTTTTTTTTTACTTTTAAATTTTAATAAAAAATTAATAATTTTGAAATAAATAAAAATAACTTTAAACATCGTCATTACTTTTTTACACATCATCAATCTCTACACAAACACCAATACAACTTTAACAACACTTAAAAATTTTTAAAATATTTCAAATCCTACAAAAATTCTCAAAACGAACATAACCCTAATGTTAGTCGTAGGTTGAGTGAGCGAGAAGGTTCTTGACATCGAATCCCTTCGACGCAATGCTTCCAATCTATTGGAGGATGCGACGATCGTTCCGTCTACTACAATCAAAGTAAAAGGGTTAGTTCGTTAGAATGATTATTTCATGATTTGTTTCTCGTTAGACTTTTCTTTCTAAAAATAAGCCTGACGTGTGTTGCTTTAACACGTGTCCAAACTAAGTCAGAGCAGGGAAATTTTGAGCGAAAAAGATGGTTGTTTCGTGCCTGTGTCATATTCGGTTACTATTTTTTTTAAGATTTAGATCGTAATTTTATATTTATAATTTAAACATAAAAAATATACATATTCCAATACAACATTTTATTATCTTTTTATAAATATAAATCCTTTTTAACAATCCAACTGATGATGTCAAGAAATCAACACAGTGCTCAGAAGCTTGATGATGTAAAGAATCATCACAATGCTCGGAAGCTAAGTGAACCTACAAAAATCACTGAGTGGGTGACCTCGGGTCCGAAGACTCCGACGGTCAAGTTAGATCTAGAGAAGAAGTATAATGCTTAAAGAATGAAATTAAGCATCAACGTGTAAGAATTCAATTTAGTACATGAAGGAGATATCTAACTATTTATATAGGGAGGTGGTAGAGACCTAAAAGGAGTCTAAATGTATAAGCTTCAGGACTCCATTTTACCTGGAGTCTTGAAGTCTCTAAGATCATTATCTTATCAGGAGTCTTGTTGTAGAGTTGTATCAGGAGTGTCGCCGGTCATTCGAATTGCCATGAGGAGTAATTGGGTGGCTAGAATTTTATGTGAGATCGGATGTCAGACTCCTATGTGATGTCGGATAGTCGGGACTGACCAACATGTTAATGGACTCAAGCCTAAGTGGTTTGGTCGGGCTGAGTATTTCATGGGCCTTGTACGCATGCTAATACAACTTTAACATAATCTAAATATTCACAATTTTTTCAGAATCCTACAAATTTCTTTCAAACGAACACCACTTAATGCAATGGATTATTATAAGTCGGATTTAAAGTTAGACGATGCAGGAATTTTTCAAAGTTTGCATTAAAGGTTAGTTTTCCTCATCTATTAAGATACGTAGAGTAACGGAGATACTATTTTTGAAAACACTGATAAATTAATTTTGAAATTAATAGAAAAGTAAAGGAAGGGATTATATTTAACAGGCGGATAAAATAAAATAGATGTAAAATTCCCTTCGTTTTATTCCATACAAAATTTTTAGGGGCTGTTCGTTTATGTAGTATTTTCAGGATTTTTTGTATTCTCACAACACAAAAATCCTACAACTAAACATCATTTTTAACTTCACATAAAAATAACTACAATACGCATATCAATAAAGTTAACATCACCTAAAAATTCTCAAAACATAAAAAATCCTCACAACACACTTAACCGAACACAATCTTAGTTTGTTTTCGATTGCTTGAATAGAAGTAGTTCATAATACTTATGAGAATACAAATACTATTAACTTAGGAATGAAGCATACGGAAAAAGGAATGACTATTGGGCTATTGACTTGTATACGGTAACGTGTAAAGGGATCTCGTTTCGTCGGCAATATCTTGTGAAATGAGAACTGTGTAGTGCGTCGACTTTTGGCTCTTTTGTGAACAGAAATTGCATAGTCGACAAAATCTAGCATACATTCTACGACGGAGTCAGGTGGAATAATAATTGAAAGTACCAAATGGGCGTTTGATAAATTATGGGCACCGACCGACACCCAATAAATTAACACCGAAAAAGTTAAAACAGTTCACTTCTCAAAGGTCTCGTTTGGCAAGCAAACTAATCTCCATTATAATATGAGTGAAAACTGTCTTGAAGTTTCCGACGAGATGGCCCCTAGTGGGGCTTCTGAAAATGGATTCCCTCGCTCTTAAATATGCTAAAAAGCACGCACAGTCTGGCTAGATCGAGTTCACTACCCTAGAGGAAAATATAAAATGAGGCTGTTTTGGTTCATTGGTTGATTATCCACGATATCATATAATCAGACGGTGGAGATTGTTCTTGAGGGTCAGGACTTTAGCCGAATGAATCATACACAGAAGGGAACAAAAAGTGAAAGGAAAGTACACTCTTTAACATAGATGCCTGCACGTGTGGGTTGAGGGCAGGTAATTTGGCACTTCAGGAGGAAATGTAAAGGGTCGAAAATCGAGATTAAGTTATGTCATTAGGTGAATAATGAAAGTATTGGAAGGTGGGTGGTTGGGGAAGTAGGTGCGTATAGGGTGCTCAGTGCTCTGCATAGTGCTTAGGATACTCTGACAGTGATGCAAAGGTGAAGCACGGAATGAATAGTGCAAGCAGAGTCGGACGGTGGCGCTTGTCGACATGTGACTTTTTAAATAACGCCAAGCAGCGCGAGAACGAGTTAGGAGTTAGGACGATGAGAGGATGGCCCATGCCGCGTGGGATAGTGGTTTTTGGGTGGGGGGAAGTAGGACCCATTCTCCGGATTAGCCCCACTTACGATGAGTTTGAACGTTAAAATTTTGGGCTGAATTTTTTTTTTTGAAGTGTTAGAATTGATAAAATAGTAGTTTTTTTTTAATGATGATTGAAATGAATTTTTTATATTATTTGAAATAAAATAATAATAATTTTATAAAAAAGAGAATTTTATATAATTATTTTATTAAAGCTAAAATCCGAACGTCTGTGAGGTTTGCGATGATGAGTTAGACGTGGGCCATCAAGTAAGAGATGGGTAATAAACTAGTCTAGATCAATCATCTCAGCACACCCGTGAAACAGGCGTGCTTCATGTTTGTTTTTCAACAGAGAACATGTGAACTTTGAAACCAGGAAACTTTTTTACGACCCACCGAAAAGTTACCGTGAATTAAGCTTCTGTCATCTGATCCTTCTGGAATTGGAGGAAGAAAGCCAATGTTTGATGTTGTCGTTATTGCTATTGGAACAATTTCCAAGCATGTGAAGTTTCCTCTTTTAGGTTCTTAAAATTAGAATCACTAGCGAACTTCTTTCACGAGATTGATTACGATGTCACCACTAGGTAAGCGACAATATTAATTCGAGCATTAAAAAATGTTTGGTACACGAAACATCATATTAAGTATTAACATCACATGATTGTGAAGAGTTTTGGAGGAATGGCTTTTGTTATTCGTTCGAGCCCAACCCAGACCCAATAAAAGTCGGATTTCTGGTCCGTAGGGCCGACTCCCGCTCCGACTAAGTCAGTCCACACCCCAAATCTGTGACATTGCGGACTGGGATTTACTACCATAATAAGAATAGTAATAGCTTTTACAAAGGAAAACAAAAGAGGAGAACGAAATGAAGAAAAAAACCCAACGAGAGAGGAGGGAATCTAGTATGCGTCTCTCCCGTCTTTACTAATGGTCCATGTTTGTGTTTGAGAAAAAGAACGTTAAAAGAAGAAAGGAAAACCTCGACAACGTGTCAGACAACCAAACATGAAGACAATGCCTCGAAGCTCGAAACATAAAAAACAATGTTTTGGGAGCTTTCAGTACATTATACGGGCTTGTAAGCATTACGAACCCGTACTATATGAAGACATGGCCCAAGACAAAGAAGAAAACTACGGGATAAATGCTAATTCGTTTCTTTAATTAAAAAAAAATGCAAATACAAATATAGAAGGTACCAAGACAACGCTCCCGCGACTTGAAACCAACCCCCATAAAAAGTAACGACTGAAACTGAACAATGGTAACGGTAAACAGAAACAAGTGAGTCGTGCAGGAAAAGCTCTTCTCCTTGAAGGTTTATATCCGGATATTCAGAAGCACAAAATATTCAGATCAATCACAAAAATGTCAGATTTTTAAGCTCTCCAAAATAGAGGCCAGAATGCAGCAATTCTGCCCCATGACTACACAAGAATCAGTTTCCTATACAAACAACGAGGGAACTTCAAAAACAGGGATAGAGATGACCATCTTTACTCCAACCTTTTTATTGTTGTAATTTAGCAGGTTTGGTGTCTTGAAGTGGTTCTGGCAGCTTTCCACATAAATGACAAATTATGGAAGTACAGCTCTGACCTCTTTCCTATCTGGTCCATATGCCTGCAACCAAATCAATAAAAACAACATCACAAAAGGTATAAACATTGATCAGGTGCGAATCTATATCTAAACCCATCAAGCAATGCTCCAGCAGTCAGTTTTTTGAAAAAGGAAATTCCACTACATTACACGAAGGGTTTAACGGGATAACAAATTACATAGATGATCAACGGATTTATCTCTTGATGAAGTGATATCTGATCGCATGAAGTGATTGTTATCAGCATTCGAGGGTTCTCAATGGAAGAAACAAGTGACAAAAACCATGACAATGGGCAACCAAAAGTAAACAGAGACGATGACTATGAAGAGTACCTCAACTCCAAAACCTTTCACATATACATTGGTAAAGAGTTCAGCAGGATCTGGCATTGGACTTTCCTGAAATATTGGAAGGATAGAGGAAAAGTGCACCATCAGCAATTTGAAAACATTCAATACCATTAATTCCAAAAGATATGAACAAGCCAGCTACAAATTGGAGCAAGAACTTTGAAGCAATTCAAAGCATAACTGCAACAATGCTTTTTACCTTGGCTTTAGCGATGGCTTCGTCAACTTCTTTTCTTATTTCCTTCTCACTATCCTGCAGAGTGAGAAATTTGCATTCAGTTTTGTACTATTAGTTCTAATCATGCAAATCCAATGACAAATTCAGGCTTCATAAGTTACCTTGAGCTCCTTCTCAGTAGCTAGATCATGAGATAGTATCAATTTCCTAACTCTTTCAACTGGGTCACGCTCCTAGATTCATATTGTCAAAGAGAAAACCTTTAGAAACGAATCCTTCTAAATAAAATTAACAAGGGATAAATAACCTTGTAAAATAGTCACTATTAAAACATTATAGGGATAAATATGTCATTTTGCGTGCCAAAAGATCACTTTCCGTTCCAATTGATTTGAAAACGGAAGGTACAATGTGTCTGAAATTAATAGTTCATGAGTGCAATGTGATAAAAATAATAGATTGGGGTGTAAAGTGTCAAGACCCTTGTAATTAGAAGGTGCATAGTGTATTTATCACAATTAACAATGTTTCTATTTGGGAACATGAGTATCAGGTATTGGATCAACCTGTCTAACACCAGAAATCTCATCACGGGTGCGGTAGGTGCTTCCTGGATCAGACATAGAATGACCATGGTACCTGTAAGTGTCCATTTCTAGAATCTGAATACAAGCATCAGTAAGAAAAATACAAGGAAATGTCATTAGAAAATAGTAAGAAATAAATACTCCACCTTAATATAAAAATACATACTGCAACTTTCACTTCTACCTATCATTTTATCAACAGGATATCTATAGTTTTATTATCACTACAAGTTCAACCGGAAGCCTAATAGAGAGTACAGAACAATCATACAACCATACATAAGACGCCAAATTAACTAACTTTAATGATGAGCAATGTAAACATATCCTTTTCAATTGGTATATGAATTCAAATGAAACCCAGACCAAGAACTTGAATGTTCAAGGTGCATCCAACCCAAACTGAAAGTCATAAGCCTGGTGTTAATGACTCAACAAGTCACACTGATGTGTCCCATGAACCTCTAACCTACTTCTGGGATCAAACACCTTAAAACCATGAATTTAGTTTCCATTCAGCTTTGTTATCTCGAGGGAACCAAAGCTGCAAAACTCTAAAAACCACAGGCTGCAAAATTTCTCTTATGTGGCTTCTTGACCAAAATACATCATATTTTAAAGTAAATAAGTTTCACTTGCACAAACAATTGTCATAACCTCCCTCCAAATCATAACTAGAATCAGGTAATAGATATTCCACAGAAACCACCTTCCATCAACTTTCACGCCCTGGATACTATGTCCCTATTCTAGTAGCCAAACTACAAAAAGATAATATCAATGAACCTATTAGAAGCTCTATGATGAGGAATGCTAATCTTTTAGTCCATCTAGCAGTAGTTGTCCTAAGTTGGTATATGAGCTTGAGAACGATGAGAACCTACTGACTGACAAAATCATTTTCAGACTATACAGGCATGTGTCGGGCTAAACTCAAACTAAATTATTCCCTACAACCAAGCATACAAATGTGATTCAGAGTTAGCATAATAGAAAGGAAGGATTTCTGTTGCCCACTCTAAGAAGCTGGATCATGATCATCTAGAGCAATCATCCACTCTATATCTGTGGTGGATTTAAGAAAGGTTCCATCCATGGAAAGCCTTTCTTACAGAGAGAACACCTCTATTTTGAGCTTGATGAACTAAAAGTGAAAACCCCTGGGCTTTTCGTAGAAGAGGGAACAGTGTCAAGGGACATGATTGTGTTACCCAATCAATATAAACGAGGGGGGAAAAGAACTTGATCTGTTTCTAGACACAAGCCAGGGCCAAGGAAGCACTATACAAGTACACGAGGGATGAGTTGTAGCAGGTAATGAATGTAGTACCATTTGTTAGTATTGGGAGAAAATCCCACCTTTTATTTTCTTGTTTTACACTGGACAAGCCAATCCCAACAACTACAGGGAAGAATGATAAGCAGTACAACAACCAAAATTCCCAGCGAGTTGATGGCATAACAAGGGTTAAATATTGGTTTGGTGGAAGCCAAATCTTCACATATACAAGAGCTCCTTGACTATCCCAAAATCCACAAAAGTGTTGGGTATGTGATTTTACATGCATTACAAAATAAAATCAGGCCACATCCAGATTGAATTCTAAAAGGGTTGCTATTCAAAGTAAATACCATATTCTTATAGACAGTAACAAGGATAACTGCGTACGAAATGGCATAATAATGATGAGAAATTTGTGCAGTCAATTGCAAGTAACAATGTTCAATAGCATTGTTGAGCACCAGCAATTAGGTGGAAAGATCCACTCATATCAACCATAGATTCTGAAAGGAACATAGAAAGAACATAACAGCAGAACAGCTGAATATATAACTCACAATGGGACCATTCGCCAAAGCGTGCTCTTTGGCAAACTTGCATGCCTGTTTCACCGCAAGGACGTCCATGCCATCTACCTGTTACATACATGTGACAACCATTAGCGATACGTAACAAGAAAAAAAGACTAGATAAGGTATCCCTAAACATGAAAATATATATCGCCAGTAATATATCTGCATGGAAGAAAATGATTTATTTCTTTTGTCCAAAATGTACTATTTCTAATGGCACTCAAACCAGCAACTCCAGAATAACCAAAAAATTCACATAAAGCATATAAAATTCAAGTATGCTAAACATAGTTTCTTCAAAGTTCCCAAAAAAAAGGATGTCTACCAAAAAAATTAATCCATTTTTTTTTGATAAGTAAGCCAATCTTATTAAAAAAAAAAAAAAAAAAAAAAAAAAAAAAAAAAAAAAAAAAAAAAAACAAGAAACACACAAGGGGCAACAGTACAAAAGAATGTACTGAAGAACCCAAACACATACAAACAAGAGAACAAAGAAAAACAAAGGCCCAAAGCCAACAAGATACTCCCGAGAAACTCCCACCCACCCTCAACCCACTAGCCAACAAGATTCTCCCAAGATCTCCCAAGAACTCCCGCCCAGCAATATTCTCCCAAAAAAACACAAGCACCCACAACCCACTAGCCAACAGATAGCCACCCAAACGATTCCCCTAGCTGGTCAGCCCATAGCTCTTAGTCTTCCTAGTGATCGAAGAAGACCCTTCATAGTTAACCGAAGACTGCAATCCCTGCAACTCCCTGAGCATCTTCCCCTTAGATTTTCTAGACTTTGTCGAACTAAGCGGCACTCGATCGCGTTCCAACGCTGCAAAAAGATCCCTCAATTTTTCCTCTTGACCACCACACGACAGCCCAACCATAGGACCCACAGAGGAAACCATATCCAAGACCCACGACTGAGAGCCCCCTTCCAAAGCAGTACTAGGGAAACTAACCGCCAAGGGTGCGGTTGAGGTTCCAGCCTCCGTCGCTAGAGAATGAGGTTCGAGAACTAGTTCTAAAGAACCCTCCCCCACCTCTTGACCACCGAAGAGGGACCCAGAAGAGAGAGCCATCACTGCCCGCTCTCTTGCGGCTTCACAACTCTCCTCTATGCTAGTAGAGATAACCACCTCCAACGGGATCTCACGCGAAATCTCTCCATCGGGACTGCCCGAGTTAAAGATCTGTATGTCTGTACACCCAGCAAGCCCAGAAGCTGCCAATGGAACCCCACACAGATCTGGATCTCCCCTCTGCACCAAAGACAACTCCTCAACAGTCTCATCTACCATATGACCCAACCGATCCCTTCCCACAGGACTGCCAAACCCCTCACCCGAGATATCACGGCCAGCCCCTAACTCGCCCACGTCAGATCTCTTGCCCTGCCCCTCTCCATGAACCTCGCCCAACCTCTCTTCCATACCCGCCCCCTGAACCTCTTCAAAAGCCTCTAAAGAAGAGCCGACGACCTGATCTGTGCCATCTACAACAAGTTCCGGCGAAAAAGACACCCCCTGGGAAGAGACAGATATGTCGGGAGGCACAGAAGCGCAGATCGGCGTCAGCTCCAGCGCCGGAACGGCCTCCGGGATGCTAACCCTCGCCCCCGCAATCGCCGACGAGCCTCCACCCTCCGCCGGAGGTTGGTCTGCACCATCAACTATTCCTCCAGGCTGACCGGCATCACCCCCGACCTCGGCCTCACAAGGCCTAACAAGGCCCAGTAAGCCCACCGCGGCCTCACAAGGCCTTACAACACAATCTGAGTAGCTGAAGCCCCCTTCCACTGAGCTAGAAAGGCCCAGTAAGCCCACCTCGGCCTCACAAGGCCTTACAACACAATCCGTGCAGCTGAAGCCCCCTTCCACTGAGCCAGAAAAGCCCAGTAAGCCCACCGAATGAAAGAGGCGATCCAACTCCACTTTTAAATCTGAAAGCCTCTGATAAAAATGTTTGTGACAATAACGGCCTCCCACGCAACCTCCAGGCGACAAAACATTAATAGCGTTGTCTATAGGACCTGAACATACTGTCGCCAAATCTGCTGACTTTGTCCCCTTCAGCGCATGCGCACACACATCGACTGTCGCAACAACAACTTTCGACTTTCCCTCTGCCGCGACATTAACTTTTGACTTACCCTCGACCTTTGACAGCTCCCGGCCACAAAGCTCCGACGACGGCAAAAACTTTACTACGTCAGCAAAGGAAGCGCCTCCCCTCCGCCCCACATTACCCGAAGGAAGAGTAGCTTTCCAAATATTGCCAAAGAAATCAACAACGAGCTGGAAAATCTCCGCCATTATATGCCATCCTCTCCCCTGAAAACCTTCAGGAATCATGATCGACCCGAGACGACGTCCCTCTCCGTATTCAAGAATGGCCACATAACGCCCCGCCTTATTGCGACACCTCTGGGCCAAAAACGCACGAGACGCTTCATTGTATTTCAAGACAAATGGGCGGTCAGCATCCGCCTCCAGCACCTTACTAGCCAAGTCGGCCAGCCAAACAGCTCCATATCGCCCTAAGGAAATCGAACTATAACACTTACGGCTCCATTCATTCACCCT
This sequence comes from Myrica gale, assembly GCA_963930655.1. Taxonomy (NCBI): domain Eukaryota; kingdom Viridiplantae; phylum Streptophyta; class Magnoliopsida; order Fagales; family Myricaceae; genus Myrica; species Myrica gale. The sequence goes on along the minus strand of OZ005606.1, from coordinate 3,413,595 downwards.
AACCAGACCACCGTCATTCACGGTCACCTGAAACTCCTTAGCTTCGACTCTAAAACACCTTGAGAAAGCCATCAAACCACGAACCACTACCTGCAGCGAAATCCCAAGGCCAACTCCATCTCCCCACCGAGATAGACCAGGCGGTTGTTTAAGACAAGACCTACCAAAAAAAAAAAAAAAAAAAAAAAAAAAAAAAAAAAAAAAAAAAAAATTAATCCATGCATACACCATGTGGCCCCTTGCAGATATTAGCTCTGCAGTTTCTCAAATCACCCTTACCAGTAGAATGTTAATCTCTAGCTCTGATCACCGCACCAATATATGATACAGACCATATAAGCTAAACTAAGCTGTTAAATAGTACTTAAAGTGTGAGTTTTACAATCTGCACGCATGCAACATATTATTACAAGAAAGAAAATTCATATCCAAGGGTAATGCTCTGAAATCAAGATCGATGATTGTTTTCTTTTCTTTTTTTTTTCTAAGAAATTGAAAGAAAGAAAAGGGAAGCTATTCAAACACTTGTTTAACATCTTTTAAATCATGACTGTTCCCTATGAACATAACACACATTTGTAACAGATAATGTTCAGCATTCATATTTTATTTTGGCTGAAAAGAGCTGAGTTTAATTATCTTGTATCCTAAAGTTGAACATACAATTCACAAGCATTTGAGCGTCAATTTAGTCAATATCAAAGCACATTAGCCACATCTAAAACGCCCCAAAATTCACAAACTGCAAAACATTCCCATGTCTGGTTCATAAATAAGCTACAACACTTGGATGATAAGGAGAATGACACCGCATCCTGTAGTAGGTCTTACCTAAACAAGACGTCGGGCTCCAACCAAAGCATTAAATAACTAACACACCCAATGAGCACAGCCATTAAAATGATGACAATATTGATTTATAAAGTCTTGGTCTGCTTCTAAAACATCATTCAGATATGTCACAGATTAATTAATTAGATACCATGACGACTGACTAGTCTCCAGAGCTTTGAGATGCGTAATTCAAAACACCCAGTATTATAACACTGGTAATCTACTATTTCATAGCACATACTTCCTAAAAATATCCATTTTTACTAATCACAACTCTCTAATTCTTGAAAATAGACGGGAAAAAGGTAGCAACAACATAAGCAGAACGAGAAAACAATTGACACAACAGAAGGTAAATCGAACTCACTTTCAATCCAGGAACATAATCCCCACGCTTGTAGTAGGCCGGACTCTTCGCTGCTCTCCACTCCGCCGTACCCATACCATCTATAATAACCAAATAAATCCAACTTATATCACACAACAAGACAGAACAACGTGAGCAGACAATAATTCAACTTTCAAAACAACTCAAATTTAACCTAAATCTACTATTTCCTTACAGTGATTATTTTCGCAGACCAAAATTGCCGGCAGATCCCAAAGGGCGGATATGTTCAAGGCCTCAAACAACTGACCCTGATTGGCCGCACCGTCACCGTATAAGGCGAACGCCACAGTCCCGTCCTTGGAGTACTTCTGCGCGAAAGCCAAACCACAACCTAGAGGCACCTGAGCCCCCACGATACCGTGACCGCCATAGAAACCAGAATCCTTCTTATAGAAGTGCATAGAGCCACCCTTTCCTCGGGAGCACCCGCCCTGGCGGCCCATGAGCTCGGAGAAGATCTCGAGCAGGGTCCCACCGCGGGCGAGGAAGGTGCAGTGGTCACGATAGGCTGTGATGATGCTATCCTTCTTCGTGATCGCGGCCTCCATGCCCAAGGCCACGGCTTCCTGGCCGTCGTAGAGGTGGCAAAACCCGCGGATCAGCTTGGCCTTGTAAAGCGAGTCCGCGGCAATCTCCATCCGCCGCATCGTCGCCATGTCATGGAAGAATGTGAGAAGCTCCTGCGGGCTGGTGTCCACGGAGCGCGACGGCGCTTCGCATTGATGGGCAGTGAATGGGATGGAGGTTTCGATGGTGATAGTTCTGGTGTCGTCCGCGGCGGAGGAGATCAGACGACGGAGAGATGCGGTGCTGGATAACGCGGCGGAGAGGGGCTTCAAGAGGTTGGAGCGAGATGAGGACGAGGCTAGGTGCGACAGGGCCATCTCGACCGTCGGATCGTTCTGGCCGGTGAGCGGTGAATTATGGAAGCCTTTGGGAAACGGGAGGTGTGGCGAGGGAGAGTGAGGGGAGACTCGAAACTAATAGGTGAGAGCTGCGAAGGGGAAACTAGTTCCCAGCCTGCGTCTGCAACAAAAATTTTACAAAATATTTACTCAAATTCACAATAAAATACTACAATATAATTTCTCTTCCATAAAAAATTATAAAAATTATAAAAATTACCTCTCTTCATTTTTTCACTAAACTCAATACCAAACTAAATTCAAACCAAAAAATTTTCAACACAAACATAACCATTTGGGTTGACCATTATTATTCATGTCATTTCACACATGAGTCCAAGATCTAAAATAAATTAAGTCCCAAAGCCCAAATTTACAGTGACACATATCACAACCGTGAATCAGTTAGATCTACAGTGACATGCTAGAGAAATTATACTGCAGTTTAAAATTAGAGATAAATGTAAAATCAGTCGTAAAAATCGTTTTAGTCCCTATGATATGAAAATTATTGATTTAGTCTCTGTGATTCTATTTTTGTTTGTTATTGGTCCTCCATCAGGAACTGATTTTATCACTTTCTGAAATTACAGGGACTAAATCGATGTTTTTCATATCACAAGGATTAAATCGATTTTTACGTATAGCACAGAGACCGATTTTGCATTTATCCCTTAAAATTATCGGGTACTATGTACCTTAAATTATCAATGAATTTTTAACTTGGGTCTCATGTTTATATTGGTCGTTAAATTTATATCGCATGCCTTATTTTTCCATAATCATATATAAAAATATAATGTAATGAAAATTGTAATATCAATTTTTTTTGAATCATGTAGAAATAATGTAAAAATTTGAAAATATAATATACAAGATATTCTCTAATTTACCATAGTTAAATGTCTAACTACCTTCAAAGATTTTTGTATTAATTTTCGGGATAAATGCAAAATCAGTCCTTATACTATAAGTAAAAAATGATTTAGTCCCCGTGATATGAAAAGTATAGATTTAGTCTATGTGATTTCAGAAAATGATAAAATCAGTCCTTAATAGAGAACGCAAGACAAATAAAAATAGAATCACAAATACTAAATTTATAATTTTTATATCACATGTACTAAATCAATTTTTAGACGAATTTTACCTTTATTCCTTAATTTTCAAACAAGTTGAACAAAAACATCGAACGTATTGACTCCGAGATTCGTGCCTCTCCTTAAGGTTTCATCTTCCTTTAGTACGAGTAAAATACTATTATCAGTTTTATTAATAATATATATCAGTCGAGTATTTACTACTTTTAACACTTGGTTGTTCGGAACGGTGGAGGTAAACAAACGTGTGCTGCGCGTGGCGGGTTAGGTACGCAGTCCTCCCTACTTCTGTAATTTTCGGCTAAAACCTAAACTCCAAGAAGCGCCTCTCACCAAATCGACCCTAAAATCACAATCACCGCTGTCCGCAAACAGGAAAGGAGAAGTTTCGTGCTTTTCTAAATCGTAGCGGAAGTGTGTTATTAATTGAAAATAATTAAATACAAGCTATTATACTCCTATCCCATGCTGGCATGCTCCTTTGAAAACGGGGAAAACTTCAAATTTGTATGTCCCATGCGTACCAATATTTTTTTTGGCAATATTCACTTAAAATAGTATTGACTCCGAGATTCGTGCCTCTCCTGTCCTTTGGTGTGCGCGGTAAACGCATCGCGCGAGCACTGCTTTGAGCGAGGGGGGCGGCTACGGGGGCCAAACCCCCTCAAATTATCTGCTAGCTAACAAAAAAACATATTTCTTAGGGTATTTAAAAAAATACATTTTGACCATATTTTATTGTTTTATTCAATTTTTATTTTATTTTATTTTATTGTGTTGAAATATGAGTAGTCCCACATTTCTTAGCAATGTGGAGTGTGTGTGTGTTTAAGCCTCCCTTTGTAACTTCATTTTCATAAATGAGATGTAAACAAATCCAATTGGGTTTTTCCATTGGGTGTCTCATTTATTTAAAGTTAAAATTTTTTATTTCTAACATGGTATCAGAGCGAGGTTTTCGACTTTAGTTCGGTTATCCCATGGCGACCATCCGGCTTAGTACCGGCGACCACCCGGCTTAGTACCAGCAATTTTCCCGGCTCAGTACCGGCATCCTCCCGGTGCAGTACCGGCAATCTTTGTAATTATTTTTTTGTAATTATTATTTTTTATGTAATTTCTTTCTTGTAATTATTTTTGTAACTCCAAACTCAAGGTTTATCGGTTTGTCCACCTTGAGTTTGCGGGGGAGTGTTGAAATATGAGTAGTCTCACATTGCTTAACAATGTAGGGTGTGTGTGTGTGTTTAAGCTTATAAATATAAGCCTCCCTTTGTAACTTCATTTTCATAAATGAGATGTAAATAAATCCAATTAAATTTTTTCATTGGATATCTCATTTATCTAAAGTTAATTTTTTTATTTCTAACATATTCGGTCCTCAACAGTCATTTCTTTCGTCCTTGCGCGCTGGCACAGTGGCATCAGTAGATTGTAACTTTGTAAGACGTGCACATTATACTGTTTGGAAAGGGACCTTTTATTTTCGTAATACTCTCAACCCCTAAGAGAAAGTGAAAAATATACCACCAGACTACCAGAGAGCTGCCCCAGCCCCGCTAGCTATAGCTTCACAGGTGGATGCATATCTTTTTGGTCTCATGAACTTACACCCAAACACTTACATGATTCGTAAGTGATTAGAATTCATGCTCGCAGCCTACTAGGCTACAAAGATTAGAAGGAAGTTGCGGCAGTCCGCTAACGTAGTGCTCCCCGAGCAACCGAGAGAGAATATGGGGAAACCCTCGGTGATCGTAGAGCTAAAGAACAACATAGATTTTGTTTTTGTGATCATTTGCATTTTTCAGTGTTCGACATATAGTGGGCGACAACGGAGGAAGGTATGCCTCATCATACTTACCCAAAAACAAAAAGAGTATGTTTCATCATCTTGGCGTGATAGAAATGTTCTAGTTCTCAGTTTCTCACCTAATATCACATCAACGTTATGGCAAGTTAACTCCAAGGGATTGGTCTGAGTGGTGAAGACTTGAGGCTTAGGGGTTTGCTCCCCCTGAGGTCTCAAGTTCGAATCATCTCAGGTGCAAATAATTCATTGGAGTCACTCTCTCAGCGAAGCTGGACTTAACTAACATGTGTGGTTTGAGGGGGTTGCACAGTCCGGAATTTGTCGTGGCGTTAAGCTCACTTCGTGCGTATACTGTACCAAGTTTGTCCGAGCTCGGTGCACGTGGTTGAGAGCCAGGATTTCCCTCGTCGCAAAAAAAAAAAAACGTTATGGCAAGTCCAAGCATATTCCTCATCTCAGTGCTACAACGTAATTATACCTTTTAGGATACTAATGAAACTTGCGGCATTCCAGCAATCTGCCTAGTTAAAAAGGCAATAGTTAGGTATCCTTGTTCGTCTACTAACTCAGAAGAAAAGAAAATGCATTTTAAAAGTTTGAATGATTATTTTTATTATATTTGATCTGTTAATTATCATCTAACATGATCAATTTGTACCTTTAATCAAATTATACGATGAAATGAGTGAAAATATTTTTGATAGCAACATAATTTTTTCAGGAGTGATTTGAAACCGGTGAAAGGTAGTAGTTAGGGTATGTTCGAAATTTTAGAAAATATTTTAGAAAATTTTAAAATATTTTGAATGTTGAAATTTATTGAAATTTGTGAAAAATTTTAAGTATATGGATAAAAATTAAAATTTTTAAAATATATTTATTTTGTTGAAAATTCTGGACCCAAATTTTAGACAAACAAATATTTCCTTAAATGGATGAATTATTTGTTCCCTCCGACTCTCCGAGAGGGAGATTTTTTTTTGTCCACTCAATAGATTGCACAGGGAAAAAACGTAATTCCGTATATAGCCATTAGCCACGATGGTCGATGGGTATCCGAAAATCCCCGAGAAATATCTCCCGCCATGGACACTCTCCCTATCCTCTCAACTCCGCAACTTTCCACACTTTCCATTCTCACCTCCTCGACTTACAGATCTTCTTCATATACACAAACTCTTGTTCTCTCTCAGACACTGGGGTTTTGTCCGCCCAAATCGCTTCGCACGCTATCATCACTATTCCGAGTCTCATCATTCAAGATCCAAAGTTCACCCTACCCCGTAGAATCCCGACTATACGACGCCGAGGAGGACGAGGACGAGGATGACGACGACGACGACGTGGCTGCAGATGAGTACGAAGACATATCCGGCGACGTGTCGGACGGGGTCGAACAGAGCGACGACGAAGCTGAAATTTCTGTTGCCGCAACTGAGGCACCGATGCGGCACGAGGAATTCAAGTGGCAGAGAGTGGAAAAGCTGAACGCCGAGGTAAGAGAATTTGGCGAAGATATCATCGACGCGGATGAGCTCGCTTCAATCTACGACTTCCGCATCGATAAATTCCAGGTTTGTTTGTGCGCATTCTTATATCTGAAATTCATTTGCCTCTGCAAATGCACACAGAAGCTATGTCCCTTTATTACTTCGGAATTCACTACAAAGAAATTTCCAACGCTTTCATTGGCTCCTTGAGATTACTTTTTCTTCTATTTTCTCGGTCAGCGTTTGGCTATACAAGCATTCTTGAGAGGCTCATCGGTCGTCGTTTCTGCACCGACGAGCAGCGGGAAGACTTTAATTGCTGAAGCTGCAGCGGTGGCCACACTAGCCAGGCAGAGGCGAATCTTCTATACAACTCCACTCAAGGCATTATCCAATCAAAAGTTTCGCGAATTCCGGTATACAAGTCTTTCCACGTTAGTTTAAATAGAAGAGACTTACAACTTTGTCAATTTTACTGAATGACATTGTATTGATAACGATGTGTGTCTCAGTGAGACATTTGGAGACAGCAATGTTGGCCTTCTAACAGGGGATTCTGCAGTGAATAAAGATGCTCAGGTTTTGATTATGACTACGGAGATTCTACGTAATATGTTATACCAGAGGTACATTACATAGTAATTTGAACTCTGACCCTTTTAGCTCATGGGAATTACTAAATAAATACATTAAAAACGGATTTGGAGTGTGCACACCTCCTTTCTTGTGCAACCTCTTATTCATAACTTTGATTTTTCTTTAAAGAACGTGAATCAGTGTGAAAGATATGCTGACTGGATTTGAGACTAATGATATATAAAGTGGGCAGAGGAGATAAATAGCACTATCCATAAATGTATGCTACTAGTGCCATGAATTTTTCATTGGTTCAGTTGATTGTTGAAATCAAAAGGATGGTCATTTACCATAACTTCTCATGCAGTGTTGGAATAGTTTCTTCTGATAGTGGACTTTTCCATGTTGATGTAATTGTTTTGGATGAAGTTCATTATCTAAGCGACATATCCCGGGGTACAGTGTGGGAAGAGATCGTAAGTACATTTCCTCGTCCAGAATCTCATTTATTGTCAAAATTCTCCCATTTTTGTCATCATACAACATAAGCATCATACTTCAGGTTATTTATTGCCCCAAAGAAGTCCAACTAATATGCCTGTCAGCAACGGTTGCGAATCCAGATGAGCTTGCTGGTTGGATTGGCCAGGTATTTTTTCATTTAGCTGACCATTAATGTTTCAGAATTGAGGGGATCGTAATGACACTTTCTTGTTACACATTAGGTGCTACACCAATCCAATTTGGAGAGATGTTTTGCTAACAATGTTTTAGACATGTCACATGTTGAGATTGCAGGATGGAGGCATTAATTTCTTGTTTCTTATAGTTTTTTGTTTGCTGCTTACAGTCAAGCATGTCTTTTGTTTGAGAATAAAATATTATCTGATGGTCTTTTGTGGTGAAAATACTAACAGAGACGAAGTATTTTCAGACACCATTGATATCAATTGAAGACATAGTCTGGCAATTTCAATATTTTCGTTTGGTTAATTTTATATCAATGGTGAGCCAGCTACACAGATCACATCTAAGTTTCATGAGAAAATTTCTTGTAAAGACGCATGAAAGCGTTAGTCTCATTCATGCTATACGCCTAAAAGGCTAGTCATAGTTAGGACAAGAGCTCTCTGGAATAAATATATATGAGCCAACTCAACTTAGTATACAACCAATGCAAACTTAGCATCCATAGAATATTTTCCTTATCAACCCATCAATGCGCAACTTAACTCAGTGTTTTTATTATTCAAGATATCATAATCTTAAAACGCGGATATACTCGTTAGGGACCTTGTATTGCAATACCCCAGACATTAGATACCCATTATATGGTGTTAACAGGTTGCTATGATACTATTTGTTATAACTGAGGGAAGTGCTAGTCATATGTACTCTGTCTCCTAGAACTCCTATTTGTGGTTTCAATTGGTATTTCCTGAAATCATTTCTAAAAGTCAGTAATACCACCTACTGATGTTGTGTTTTTTTTAGCTACTGTTGTTGGATTTAGCATTCATGCAACAACTTTTACAATTAATCCACCTTGTATAGGACTTCATACGATATTCACCATTTCTGTTATTCCATCATTCGTTCCTTAGGTGACTTATTCATTGCATTTAATTCCACAATGTGCAATAGAACTCATCAGTATCAAGAAATAATAGGTTGCTCTGATAATATACTTAGCGATAATACTTCTCATTGACGACCCATTGTGATCTATATATCATGGTCTTGTTCATTCCTTCTTGGGTGTTGGCTTTTCATGTCTTGCTGCTAGATCCATCCTGCATATTTAGTTGTCTCCATCATCCTCTAATTGTGATTATATAATGCTTACCAATGACTATATTGGTTCCTGAGCTTTTGGGGATAGCTGGTTTACAGAAATTGTGAGAGGATCAACTTCATCTGATTTCATCCTGTTTCTAGATTCATGGTAGAACTGAGTTGGTAACATCATCAAAGCGTCCAGTTCCATTGACATGGCATTTCTCTATGAAGACAGCTTTGTTACCTCTTCTTGATGAGAAAGGAACGCGAATGAATAGGTATTCTTCTTCCTTTTTTTTTTCTCTACAAATGATTGCTATATCACCTTATTCAATTTTACGTATAGCTTCACTAAAGATGAATGCCAGAGTAGGGATCCTTAACCTTTTTTTCTTTGTTTTATTCTCTTCTTTTGTAAACTTTTTTGGGTTTTACTAATTACTTTGGTTTCTTTTGGAACATGAGTTTAGAACTTAACGCAACAAAATAACTTGGTTCAAGCCAGTGCTTGTTTCAATACATGGTATGCTGTAAGACATGTTTTTGCCCATCATAATTAATTGTATGTCATCCCCCCATTCCAACCTACTCTTTGAGCACTTGTGGAAAGTTAATACTATCAATTATTTTTCATTTGCTTTTTTCTAAATTGGAACAGGAAGCTGTCACTCAATTATCTACAACTTTATGCTTCAGGAGTCAGATCTTATAAGGATGATGGGCCTAGAAGGAGAAATTCAAGAAAACGAAGAGGTAACACGAGCTACGAAAGTTTTGATAGCATGTCTGAACCTCCTCTTTCAAAGAACGACATAAACACTATTCGACGTTCACAAGTATGGGCTCATTGCATCAATTCTCTGATATCTCAGTATTTATATAGATTTGCTGGGTCTTCCTATTTACCAGTCTTGACCATGTAATTGATGAATTCCCTAAAGAATGAGAGATCAATTTGATAATGCAAGTGAGGTATTCATTTTCAGGTTCCTCAAGTTATTGACACGTTATGGCACCTTAAGGAAAGGGACATGCTTCCAGCAATTTGGTTTATTTTTAGCAGGAAAGGATGTGATGCAGCTGCCCAATACCTTGAAGATTCCAAGCTCTTAGATGAGTGTGAGATGAGTGAGGTTGAACTAGCCTTGAAGAGGTTCCGCATTAGGTATCCTGATGCTGTCAGGGAGTCCGGTGTCAAAGGATTGCTTCATGGGGTTGCTGCACATCATGCTGGCTGTCTACCCTTATGGAAATCATTTGTAGAAGAGCTGTTTCAGAGAGGACTTGTCAAGGTTGTTTTCGCTACAGAAACGCTTGCTGCTGGAATGAATATGCCTGCAAGGACAGCTGTAATTTCATCCCTCAGCAAGAGGACTGATGGTGGGCGAATCCAATTAAGCTCAAATGAACTGCTTCAAATGGCTGGGCGTGCTGGACGTAGAGGCACTGATGAAAGGGGTCATGTAGTGATTGTTCAGACTCCTTACGAAGGTGCTGAAGAGTGTTGCAAGCTTCTATTCGCTGGAGTTGAGCCTCTTGTTTCACAGTTTACTGCTTCATATGGGATGGTGCTAAATCTTCTTTCAGGTGCAAAAGTTACTATCAGATCTAATGACTCAAACGACATGAAAATAATACAAGCGGGGCGAACTTTGGAAGAAGCTAGGAAGTTAGTTGAGCGGAGTTTTGGAAACTATGTTGGCAGCAATGTTATGCTTGCTGCAAAAGAGGAGCTTACTAAGATAGAGAAGGAGGTTGAGATGCTGACTTTAGAAGTTAGTGACGATGCCATAGATAGAAAGAGCAGGAATATCTTATCAGAGGTATCGTATAAGGAGATTGCGGATCTACAGGAAGAACTGAGGGCAGAAAAACGTCTTCGGACAGAACTGCGAAGAAGGTTGGAATCGCAGAGAATTTCTGCTGTGAAACCTCTTTTGGAGGAGTTTGAAAATGGACACTTACCCTTTTTGTGCTTGCAATATAAGCATTCTGAAGGAGTTCAACAATCACTCCCTGCTGTTTATTTGGGTAGTGTTGAATCACTCAATGATTCGAAACTTAAGAACATGGTTTCTGCTGACAATTCTTTTGCACCAAATGTAGTTGCTACAGAGTTGAGTGTTAATGATCGTGAAGTGAGTGCAGACTTTGAACCATCATATTATGTGGCTCTTGGTTCAGATAACACGTGGTATCTGTTTACAGAAAAGTGGATTAAAACCATTTATAGGGCTGGCTTTCCTAATGTTGCTCTAGCTCAAGGGGATGCTTTACCTCGGGAAATTATGAGGATGCTTCTTGAAAAGGAGGAAATGAAATGGGAGAAGCTAACTGATTCTGAACTTGGTAGTTTATGGCGCATGGAGGGGTCTCTAGAAACATGGTCCTGGAGTTTAAATGTGCCAGTTTTGAATAGTCTTTCTGAAAGCGATGAGCTGTTACAAATGTCAGAACCATACCTCGACGCCGTTGAACTTTACAAGGAACAAAGAAATAAAGTTGCACGTTTGAAGAAAAGGATAGCACGTACAGAGGGCTTTAAAGAATATAAGAAAATCATTGATGTGGCCAAGTTTACTGAGGAAAAGATTAAACGCTTGAAGACTAGATCAAAACGTCTGACTAATCGTGTAGAGCAGATTGAACCAGCCGGTTGGAAGGAGTTTTTGAAGATCAGCAATATCATACATGAAATTCGAGCATTGGATAGTAATGCACATGTAATATTTCCTCTTGGTGAAACTGCAGCTGCAATTCGAGGGGAAAATGAACTTTGGCTTGCAATGGTTCTTCGAAGTAAAATCCTGCTAGGCCTAAAGCCTGCACAACTTGCTGCTGTCTGTGCAAGTTTAGTTTCTGAAGGAATCAAAGTTCGTCCTTGGAAAAACAACAGCTACATATATGAACCTTCCACAACCGTATTCAATATGATCAAATTATTGGACGAGCAAAGAACCTTCCTTTCACAACTTCAAGAAAAACACGGGGTAAACATCCCCTGCTGTTTGGATAGCCAGTTTTCAGGTATGGCTGAAGCCTGGGCATCTGGGCTGACTTGGAGGGAAATGATGATGGACTGTGCAATGGATGAAGGAGATCTGGCACGCCTCTTACGACGGACTATTGATCTATTAGCTCAGATTCCTAAATTGCCTGATATTGATCCGCTGCTGCAAAGCAATGCGAAGATAGCATCCAGTGTCATGGACCGGCCACCAATCAGTGAGCTGGCTGGATAATGTTCTATTGGTCAGAGCGTTTCTGAAATTATAGAACATTGATTCCAACGATGTAGCGGCATGAGCCTGCTTTCTCATGTAATTCACATTACGTGTTCATTTATATTGGTTGATACGACACATTAGAATGAATGTTGGCTGCAGAAATTCAACTGCTCAGATTATGCTGCTACCAGGGTGCGCCTTCTAGCCAACAGATTGTTTACAACTTGCGAATCCAACGCCCAGGTAGATTTGCATGAACTAATTTTTCTGGTTTGATTCTTAAATATGCTTTGGAACTACTTCGGCTCACTAAGCTGACCTCAATTCTGCATTGCAATCATTTTGATACACTTCCCTGCTGCATGCTTTTGCTCTATTTTGCTTTCTCGGTTACAATAAAGAAGAAGGTACGAAGAGGTTTCTAATCCGAGGGAGGGGTCTAACCGTCTTTATAAGGAGCATCGCGGGTAGGGAGACTCTGCATTTTTTTTTTTGGCTAAGCAATACCTTGTCATATTAACGAAAACTAGACTACGCTGGATATCACGCACCCGTGTATGTTCAGGAATATCAGAAACTTAAAAGAAATCAGAACGGCTGCCCACTTAGCTATACTATGCAAACATTGGTGGGAAGTGATTCCACGGCTTGTGTGCCGATTTTTTTTGGGTAAGAGGTAAGTAATATTAGAGAAGAAAAAGGACACCCGAATGTTCTAGAGAGAGAGGCTCTGCCTTCTCTCTAGAACTCTTTTTTTTCCTCCCCTAGCCGTTTCCCCTCTTTCACCCTTGTTTCTGGCGGTCGCGGAGCTCCTCCCACCGCCCCCTTCCTCTCCCCACCGCCCCCTTTCTTCTTCGTCCTTTTCTCTTCCCCCTATTTTTTGTTCGGAACCTAGGTGGTCAAATTCCGGTGATTCCGTGTGTCATCAGTGGACACAGCGTTGCTAGATGCCATCTCCTCCTCTAGTCGAGCACAACAGGACCAGTCCGGCTTCCAGTGGACGGCGAGTGGCATCTCACGCGCTCACCTTGGGCATTCTCTTCCGGCCTGTTTTCCGACGGTTTGAGCTGCCGCGCGCCTTTTGGAGGGTTCCTACTTCCTTTGTCGTGCTCGTCGCCGCTGTTTTGATACCTTCCGGCGGCGCGTGGTGGTCACACGCTGGTGCCTCTCCTTGTGCTGCCGGTGTTGTGGCCTATCTGTTTGCTCGTGGTGGAGTGTGTTCCGTCTCTTTTGTTGGTTTTTTTTTGCTTTTTTGTTGGTTCTCTGCTTTGTTTGGTTGTTGGTCTGTGTTTAGTTTAGGTGTGTTTTGGTCCGGCTCCTGCGTGAGCTTTCTCCGATCCCTTGTGGATTTTTTCCGCCCTCGCATGGGCTTTCTGTACGAGGTTGTGGTGCTTTCCTTACTGGCATGTAAAGGTCCTGGTAGATGTGTCTACCGAGTCCAGCCGCCGCTCCCATTGCTTTGCATGGAGTATATAGCGGCTTTCTCCGATCCGTTTTAAGATCCGCCCGGTATTTATCGTCTAGTATTTGTTTCGGTTCCTCTTTGGAACTTGATCTAGAAAAAAATAGAGAAGAAAAAGGACAACTTTGGTGAACAACACCCTAAGTTCAGTCACAATATGCAAAACACAACCCAGCCACAGGGCTATTAGCCAATATTATTACAATACAAACTGATGCACAAATGTAAGTGATAAGTCCAGGTCAACCATTCCTAATAATATAGTCAGAGGCACCAATCTCCTTTCTCCTCTGCCGTGCACAAGATAGTTTCTCCTTCCATATTATATAGACACGAGCCAACAGAATCCTACGTGCCATACAAGTCAGTGAGCGTTGTGCTGCTTTCCTTCGCCAACCATCCAATCAAATCCTCCCAGCTTCTATCTGCGCTAGGAATACTACACTTGTCTCCTAGTAAGAACCAGATTTTCTGGGAGAAAGAGCATCTGAAAAACAAATGATCAACTTGTGAGCCGATTTCACCAACCATTGCCGTCCTTTTTATTCTTTCTCCTAAGCCCCTCGACAAACCAAAAAGAAGGATACACTTGTTAGTGCTCTGTCCTTCTCGAATGTCTTCGGCCAATGAAATAGAGCTAGAAAAATGGGCCTACGTTGCTGATGAGGGTGCTCATTATCCTATTTCGATAGTGCTAAAAGCCTTATGGGTTGCGGCACGGTGTGCATATTTGGAGAGAATGGAACACGTATCCAGAGAAATCGTCGGATTCCGGTTTTACAGTTTCGATACTGCTTGACCATGCGAACAGATAGCGATGAAAGCCATCCCAGTCGTTCTAACATGATTTTTGACATGTAACACGAACTCCAAAAATTTTAAGCATTGCCAGGCAGGAAAAATCAAGACAGAATGTAAATTGAAACCCAAAGAGCTTTTGTTAAAGGTTCAGAACCCAAGAACTGGAACAGTATTTATCCTCGACAAATTTTCAACTCGCGTGCTTCAACCCAAACCCGCGAAATAACTCAAGTCTATGCGATGGACAAATATTCCCATTTTCCAAAGCCATGACCTTGACCACCAAGAGACCGGGTAAAAATGCTCCGTTAAATCTATTACAACGAGAATAACGTCATGCCTGCAGCTTCACCAAGGCAATTGTGGAACAATGTTTCATCACCCAGGAAAATTTAGAAAACCCATAATAACAGCATTTATTAAACTATTGAGATGGGCATGGCAGCCAGGATATTTCACTGAGGCCCAAAAAACAAAAGCACTACACATTTCAGAGTAAATGCAAAACGAAATCTCCAATCGGGAGAAAAGATTAACTAGAATTTTGATGAATGGAATGAATATATCTCAAGTTTACGTCACAAATTACCTCTATTTACATAATTGTGGCTAAAAACGCCACGAGCATACAGTATACTCGCTCCTCAGTTCGTTATTTGGTCCGTGAGATAGAAAGATGATTCCACGGAAGGTTTTCCTTCGTGGCGTAGTAATCTTCCCAACTCTGGCTTTCCTTCGCGGCACAGCAATCTTCCCAACGCTGGCTCCACATAACTAATGCGTGCAAAAAGCTACTGCAAAGTAAAAAATTCAACCAATATCAAAGCAATTTTCATCTATTTGGACTGCAGAAAAGTCGAAATCAAAAGGACGAACCACGGTAGTTACTAGCAAGGAATTCAGTTCAGACACTCCTAACCAACCAATTGTATACTGATACCGAGAAACAAAACCCCCAATTCCCGCATCTGCTGCCTATCTATCACTTCTAATACATGCTCTACTGTCATGAAAATACATATATACACAACATGAGGTAGAACTCTCACCGCCTACTGACCCAATTGATGAATTTGCGGCAATTTTTTTTATAAGTAAATTTGAGGTAAAATTAGACCTAAATCAGTCGTAGTTGGAGTCTCATTACTGATCCAACCTTGTGGTTTAGAGGTGTGGATGAAACCGCAACAGCAACAGCAACGGAAAGGTAAGATATCCATGTTAAAAGCTCAAACAACAGATATGTTCACTGCAGGCAAATGCTGTAGGGAACGGGATATCACAGCTACGCAAACCAGATTCAGCAACAAAAAGGTTATTACATACCGTATCTACTTAGGGTCACAGAAGTCACAATATCAACTGGAGAGCAGTCTATAAAATCGCTGTAGTCTACTTGAACAGTCTCTCGAAGACTCAGCCTGGTCGTGGCATGAGCTGTAAGTTGTCCTCCTCGTTTTCACCCGGAACAAAAAGTCTTCTGTATCCAAAACATACGAGACCTACAGGGTACATAATCCGCAAATTTAACCGAAGTGGCAGTAGAGGCATAAAAGATCAGAAAAATGAAACAGATACATATCATGGTTAACTGAACTACGAACTTGTCATAATCAGCACAACTGAGACAAGAAATAGGCTTCACATAACATACCTTGGATGAATTGCACGCTATCTTACACTCCAATCCATTGACAACTTGAACTCCTTCCATTGCCTGGCATACCGTAGAAAATTCATCCCCATTGGCATATTTCCGAATATTTCTGCAAACAGCAGCTGCGCTTATGACTTATGACCATTCAACAACAACAATGATGACTATCTTTTTGTCCCAAGCTTACATACCTCTTCAAAAAGATTCCAGACTTCTCTTTTTTTTCAGGAACAACTGCGAGGAAGTCAGAGTGCAGATATGCTGAAAAATTAGGGTCCATGGAAACAGCAGTCACTTCGGGCTTATCATGTCCATTGTCCATAAGCTGAATCGACAAACGGGTTAGTGTAGATGACTGCAAAACAATTCACAATGAAAAAATTTAGGGTCATATAAAACTTATATTTGAATTCTTTTTTTGGCAAAGCATTCAAAGAGAAAGCTTATTCAAGAAAGATAGGAGGCAAAATAGCCGAAGACCTACACATTCAATGCGATATATGTTCTCATCATGGAGAAGAACACGCGAATTTTCATGATAGACTATATCAACAAATTGTCCGGGTTTTCTTGATTTTTCATATGCATATAGTTGGAGAAGCTTGTTGTCCATCTCATCAGCGGCTACTGTTTGAAGCTGAAGTAATATGTGAAAAGTGACACTCCCAGGTCAAATGGTAGAAAGAACAGGAGATAATTCGAGACAAGCATTAGAATTACGGATCTTACTTGTTTAACAAGTTTATATATCAGCTTGTCCAATGTAAATAAAACATATGACTGAGTTCCAATAATGGCTCGGCAATCATCCTCAAATTTTGTATTGTCAGAAGAACCATCAAGTAAATTGTAAAGTGCATTCATGAATCTGTAACACCAAAAATGGAAAAGCATTCCTGATTAGAAGGCATCAATATTTGAGTTGATTTAAATACAAACTAGAGCTAAACCACCTGGCATATAGATCAGTGGGGCTTGAGTCATTTGAAGCTCTCCATTTCCTTTCAGCAGATGACGAATTAACCTTTGCTGATTGTATTCTCTCATACAGTGTCTGTCAAATTAGTGAAAAAGGTACAGATATTGTTTATTTGGTAACGATCATATAATGAGCTCCCAAAATAAATTATAAAATCTAAAATAAATCATATTAAATATAATGAGCCTTACTTGGTGAAGCCTTAAAAGCACATAGAAGGAGTCGTTTCCATAAAACACCCGAGAATCCTTTTCTTTCTCATGCAAAGCTGAAGGGACATGCTTTGCAAGAGGCTTCACTGTAAGTAGAAACCGTTCTGAATAGGGTAGCGATGTCCCATCTCCTTCAACATCATGCGCATCAGCCATTCCTTCGGCTTCACCTTCACTCTCGGCCTTGTTATCATGCTCGTCATGATCTCCATCTTCCTCGTGCTCTTCACGAGAACACTCCTCACCATCAGCAGACTCACTTCCCGACACATCCCCATTTCCAGAAGCATTCTCAGTGTCCTCCGAAGACCTCTGAGCGCTTTCCTCACCTTCGTCATCAGCATCGTTTTCTCCTCCTGCCTCCTCACAACACACGTCTTCTTCTCCATGTCTGGCTTGATATTGCCTGCTTAAAGCACCATCCTTCGCTTTACGCACTGCTTCGGAACCAGCATCTCTATAAACTGCAAAATTATCCTCCTCAAAATCACCGTTTGGAGATAATTCACCCTCTTCTCTTTCAACTTTGAAGTGTCCAACAGGCTCTTCATGGTATCTGTGAGCTTTGACGTCATCTGACAACACCCCATTTGTGGACAAAATTGGTCTTGCAGAATCACCACCCTGTAGGATCAAATAAGAACAAAAATCTTAAGACCCCATTAGTCACGATGTTTGTAACCTTCAAGATCCAAAACCTAGCATCACACCAATCTATCAAGGAATAGTCTGCAATGGTTCACTAAACGGTTACCTCAGATGAAGGTAGCTCAACCGCACCCTCAGCAGCGGCATTGCTTGGTCTGGATGGAGTAGCACTAAGCCCTTGTAACAAAAAAAATGTTTCTCAGAATTCATACTGAAATCTATTGGAAGATCACAACAAGCAGTGACGAGTTCACAAAAATGATTTTGTCGATTGACACAAGCATAACGAGTTTGAAGCGTTCTGCAAACCTGAAGTATTCTCTATGTCAGTTCTTCCGTTAATTTGCTCCACTCCAGCAGTAAGTGATGCATTTGGATGAACTATCCGTTCATGGGAATTATTGTGCTTGCTGAGTCCAGATAATTCATCAGCCATTGATGCACTTACCTGTACTTTATTGTGTGGGGGAGTATTGCAGAATGTATCACTCTTATGTGCAATGTGTTCTGCATCAAGAGAACTATCTTCTTTAATTCCATTATCCCCACTTACTGGCCAAGTCCTGCAAGAACTTGATTGTTCAGGTGGAATACTTTCATCTCCGTTTCTGGGAGGATTTGAATGTTTAGAATTCATCGCAGCGGCGCCACCACCAGGACTAAGTTCAGGTTCCCCAACAGTTGCAGCACCACTTTTGACAGCATTACTCTTTGCATTAATCACATCTTCAGTATCCTCTGGCCCATGAGGTCGAGAAGGAACACCAAGCATGGGTTCTAAAAACGTTGTCCAAATCTTCATTACTTTATCTGACTGTTCTGTTGTACAAACTTCTCCACATGAATACTTAATGAGCTGATATAGTTCTTCATGGATGTCTGGATCAGGGTACTCAAATTCCAAATTCGGAATGATTGGTCGTCTATTTCCAGCTGCAATAGCCAGTAGCACATCATCTTCCTTGCGCTTCTTCTCACTAATTTCTTTGATCTCTGCCAACAAGGCTGCAAAACAGAATACATGAACCATGAAAAGTGAAGAACATTTGTTGTATCTGGATGTCAGCTGGTAATTGTACGAGTATATTTCTTTTACTACTGATTGCTAAATAAGTGATTTCATGACTGCAGCATCCATTTCCACTTCTTAAAAAACAAAAAAATTGTGGTGACATTACAAATTGCACATGAACCCAGTTTAGTGCATCTTCTGAACATACATTTCTACAGAAGATGCACTGATAGTTAGCTACTTCAGTCGATATAGTATGTCACGAACATCAAACATCAAGATTGGAAGTATTTAGGAACTTAAAATAAATCAAGATCCTGAGACATGAAGGTGAAAGTTACCTTTCGTGCTCAGGCTCTTTGCGTCCTGTTGCTTGAAATAGAAGCTACGATGATCTAGTGATTTGTGGTAGTTCTTAGAATAAATCTCAGCCCAGACATTATTAAAATCCGAACGACACCTTGCCCACTCTTCTTGTTTCTGCTTCAAACGTGTTAGTATAACTGGCAAAGCGAGATGCGCATTCTTCCTCAACACATCCATCACATCAAGCCCATGGTCACCATATAAACGTTCAATGCACCTGAGATTCAGCGCTGCGAGAATAGAGAAGGAAAATTCCCATAAGAAAAAATCATCTAAGGAATGAGCTTACCTGTCATTATTTATGTCCTGGAATTTCACTAGTCAATGGTCAGATTATAACCTGTGAAGTGTTCCTCAATGCGAATTGGACTGTCCATTTTCAATGTATTATTGTTAATCTTTTCCAATAGCTCTTCTACATGTTTGGTCGTTACATTCACAGACTCTAACAACATGTCCAGTTCGAACCTGACAGCAGTATAAGAAAAAGATCACCTTACTGTCCAGAGAGCATATTAAAGCTACCAATTATATATATATGATATCAATTAGGCTCTACTCGCTCCAGAATCTAAAGTTTCAGAAAGAGAACACGAGCATACATGACAAAGTAGGCAGCTAGAACAGACGAGAAAAACTAATGCCCAACAAGAATAAATAAAATCACAAATACAAAATATGCAAAAAGAAGGACAGCTTACTTCATGCCACCTGCAAATCAAATCAAAATTGAATGAAAACAATGAACAAAAACATTATAACCTCGGGAAACCTCTAACCTGTCATCTTCACATCGAAACAAGCTTTCTTCATACTGATTCTTGCGCATGTGTTTAAATGAGTAATCCTCACTTCCTGATGTGACAGACACCCAATGATCATTCAACACTTCAGCACCGAGCTCTGTTCTATGGCTAGCTGAAGGTATTGGATACTGCATCATTGTAAAACAAACGCCCGATGAATAAAAACATTATTGGAAGCATTGCAGTTTCTAAAAAGCATAAAAGAAAAGAACATAGCATACATTCTTTGGAAGCAGACGGTAACTGGGAGTGCAACGCTCACAATTGGACAGGTCAAGTTCATTAATAGGTTTTGCCAAATACTTTTCCTTGCTTGGAAATAAGGACATTTTATGACTCCCGGAATCTTTATTGCCAAAAACAGAACTTTTGTCAAGTCTGTCCCTTTCCCTGTTTTCAAGTCTATCCCTCTCTCTGTTTTCACGGTCTCTATCTTTAACCCCATCATCCTTTTCACGATCACGATCTCGATCTTTGTCTCTATCTTCTATCTTCACTGATCTGGGTAACACTCCATCATTCCACAAGGATTCTGTAATGAAGTAACAGTTAAGTTAAAGTAGACAGGCCAGACATGAGGTTCAAGAAAATCATAATGCATCTACCAATAATCCACTAAAACAAAAATGATCTGTTTAGAAGCAATGGCAGCAAAAAAAAACTCCCACAAGAAATTGCATCTAGCCTAAGGGCAAGAAAAGCGAAAGAAGTAATTTTACGTACTTTTACTCATGACACCAGCAAGGAGTGCATCTGCAATGCAGGGTTTCATTAGATATAAATTTAACACTACAAAATCAAAGGAAGTAGACATCAGGTAAAGAATTACCATTCTTTTCACAACGTGACAAAAATTCATTAAACCCGTCCATAAGATCTGGATATCTTCCAAGTAAATCACCCACCTGACATAAGCCAAAGTATCCACACATTACTGATCATATTCCCCTAAAGGTCTCCTTATGAGTATGCCAAAGGAAACAGTTAGCCATAGTGTGACGCCCGAGATTATTGAAATATTGGGCACATGAACAAGTTGATCCCAAATTTTTCCAAATAGATCAGCGCTATCAGCAATGCCAGACTAGAAAACCAAATATAACTACGAGGCACTAGTGGCAGCCAGAAATGCATGGAAGAAAACATCAATAGAAAAGCAATCCCCTTAGATGTCAATGTATATTCTATCACCTCCCAATTCCTTTTTATATCGTTATATCTGCCCTTTCTAAAAAATATGGGGAGAGAAGAGCAAATGGATCCTATCACTTATAGGAAACTCCTTTACTTGTAGGAGCGCTGATTATGTTATGGCTAAAGTCCTACTCATTATGACCTAGTTGACTTGGGAGAAGCTGTAGGTATTATTGGGAGTTGATCTAGTGGAGAACCAGGCATTCAGCTAACAATAAGCCACTCTCCCAGGCCTGAGCCAAGGCACTCATCCATGGGTTCTAAGGAGGGTGACACTCTAAATCAATCAAAAAGATTATTGGTTTGAGTTGAAGAGGACTAAATTACATATTAGCTTAGCCAGCATTTCGGAATAATCTAGTAATTTAGCCAATTCACAAGAATCTCACTAAAGCAAGGGGCAAAGCTGCAAGTAAGAAGTATGCCCTTAAGATCCAAACTTCCGTTCAAACCAACTTCAATCCACTGAGAAATTGTCCTTTACCTTTACAATTTAAAGCAACTTCCCATTACATTATGTAAGAAATGT
Source organism: Myrica gale (assembly GCA_963930655.1). Taxonomy (NCBI): domain Eukaryota; kingdom Viridiplantae; phylum Streptophyta; class Magnoliopsida; order Fagales; family Myricaceae; genus Myrica; species Myrica gale. The sequence goes on along the minus strand of OZ005606.1, from coordinate 3,391,814 downwards.
GCCCCTACCATACATAATGCCTAATATATACACACTTGTGCATGGCTTCTGGACTGGAACCAATTCATATATGTCCCATGTTTCATGACAGTCATTTGTTTCCCAACTGAGTCTACCCATGTTAGTGGACAAGTAAAAACAACAGGGTCTCATGCAAAGCTTTTGAAAGTTGGAGACTGGCCAATTTAAAAGGGCGCCAACCACTATCACTAAGGTATTGTATAGCCCTCATATGTCTGTCCTCTCATGCAGAGCTCCAGCCAAACACTTACGCTTCGATATGTTAGATTTTTTATACTTCTTCGATTGAAGAAATATCAAGTTAATTATCATAACAAATGCTCAATAAACTTAACCATATTGAGGGAGGCCAATAATACTATCAGTAAACTTAACTATCATTAGATATATTTATCAGCCATACCAAAGATTGCAATTCTGATCGAGTAATTATTTCCTTGCTATAAATATGAAGGCACTTCAAAAATTCCTGGTAATCGTCAGGATTTCGTAACTTCTCCTTTACTCTCTCGCAAAAAGCAAACTCTTGACCATACATACCTGCAAGAACGTTAACCAAATTAAGGAACAAAAAAAAAGAAGGCAGCAGTAGGATTACTGTATACCAGTCGAAGATAACTCATAAGACCAAAGTATTTTTCAAATGAAATTCACTAAAAAATATCATACTTGATATGTAAGTTGGAATACTCAAAGCTAAGAGAACAATAAGGTAATCAATAAGGCAATTATCTCAAAAAAATATTCAAGTTGTGACAATGAAAAGATATATTATAAGAAGGAAAGATGCTAATAAGTAAACAAACCTTCAGAAATAAGGAAACAGATGTACTACAGTCAAACTTTTCAAACTCCAACTAATTCAATAAGTACTTTTAAGGATAACATCTATTAATGAACAATGACAAAATGAGCATGCAAAGTTCAAAAGTTCACTTGAGTGTAGGATCAGAAACATCTAAAGTACTCACTTTTCAAGGAACTTTTATCATCATAGGAGGATGAAATAGGACGCACTCCAAAGTTCTCATCACCTTCCCCTCCTTGATGCAACTGTTCAGAAGAGTCTTCAGCCCGGCGAGAAGGTTTTCGCTTGTGGGGAAATCGTTGCAAGTTGAAATCCCTACTTCCATCATGATCAAATTCTTTATCATCCCTTTCCCGATCTCTTTTATCTCTGTCTTCTCGCCTATCCTTTTCACCATGCCTCCGTTGCTCTTTCTCCGCTCTCATCAACGATCTGTCATGGTCTGGACCAGGCCGGCCAACACTGAGGTCATGGTCACCGTGTGTAGGCATTGTCCTTTCTTTCTGGTAAAAATGCTTGTCAGCTTGATGTTAGCCCACTCATAAAGAAATCAGACAGGTGAAGTGAGTATAAGACAAGATAAACCTTATCAACATGCATTTGCCTCATCATAGGCATGGCGGAGCTTCTATCCCGGAGTATTGAATTCCTTGCAGACGGAGCATATTCATCAGCAGTTGTTGTTGAGGAATCAGGCAGAAAATGAGTGAACTCGTCAAGCAGGTCTTGGTGATCTTGAAAAAGTGCAGCAACCTGAAGAAGGCAAAAGATATAGTCGTTGATAGCAGAAACCAAAATATAAAAAACAAATGCTGCAGCACCATGGCAAAGGAAAATAAGAAGCAAACCTCCTGGAAAACATCAGTGATAGACTTGTTCTCCTTTCTGTACATATTTAAGATGTCCAAAAATGATTTGTAAACATGGTCATCACCTTGAAATCGTGACTGCAGGCAGAGAGTTCTTTAGATTACAAGACCTGAAACTAAAAGGTACCACCTAAAAAGCAGTTGTGGAATAATATTTACCTTTATCTTGTTCACAAAGCTGATAGCTTCTTCAAATTCCACGGGCTTCTTTGGTACAGGTTGTTCATCCTCAAGTGGGAGAGTGATCTCATATCCCTTTGGCAAGAAGGTATTGAAGCCCAAAATAAGGTCTCGATGCCCCTTAAATAATTCCTTTACCCTTGCTATGACTCCTGTAGTGTCAATTCTACAATAAACGTGATAGCAACCAACATCAAGCTAAAATAAACAACATTCCCTACTCCAAAAAGAAAAGTATGAAAAATGCTAGGCTAAATCCCAATTTATGTCATAAGCAAACCTTTGAGCCTTGAAATCTTTCATGACTTCGAGAAAATCATCGTATTTTTCCCTTTTGTCTTGAAATATGTCCTTCACTGCCTTGAGATATGCTAGGGCATCATTCGTTGTTAGTTTTTGTGTATTTCCCCCTCCAATCATCTGGGGTTGCTCAGACCTTCATTGAAAAGAGGAACACATAAACAAATGGACATACTGAGAAATATGTAAACTCTTCCAGTTGATCAATACCCAAATCATAGTTTCCACACGGCATCAAATTTTAATCTCTTACACTGAAATATTCTCACCGTCCAACGATGAGAAAAGTGCAAATGCATACCAGAAGAACGATCGCTATTTTTGGGTTCTCTATTTCTAACTGAACAGAGTCGCTTGCCTTAGAGAATTAACAAATAAAAGTCTGATCTTTTCTCAGCGAGTCAAACATATTTCACAGATTTACTTCTAGGCTAAATAATAACCACACTCCAAGTAAATCAACAGACATCCCTGTATCAAATTCAAATAACTCTTCCCGAAAAAATTGCAGAAGGAAAGTCACCAATTATATGATTAATCTCATCGCTACACAGCATCACTCAAATAATCAAAGAGAAATATTAAATATAAGAAAACAAAGAAAAGTAAGAACAAAAATGAGAGAAGACAAAAAGCACTCACGACTCTCCTCGAGAAGATGCCATGGGCCGCTTGAGTTGAGAGCCCATGTAAACGTCGTCCTTGGACCTTTTCATGCCTGAAAGCCAAGCTCTCCTCTCTTCAACAGCAAATCATGCTTCCGACTCCCTACATACGAAAATCCTGCAAAACCAACTCGCTCATTCACACGAAAGCAACAAGCAGAAAGCAGATCTAACCCGGGGGAAAAAACGAAAAAAGAAATAATAACTATATGAGCAAGAATTTCAGTCTGGACCTCTTAAACAGATCACCTCCGAAGAGCCAAATCGTGACAAAAATAATAAAAGTAATTCACGTTTCTTGAAGATTAAGCAACGTTCAGACGAATTGCAGGGAAAAGGTTAATATCAACGAAGCAGAATTTCCAAAGTGACAAAAGAGACGAAGAGAGAGAGAGAGAGAGAGAGATCGTTTTAGTTGCCGAATAACAAAGTATTCCGCGACAAGCTTTACAGAAAACACAACGGAAGAACAAATCCTCTGTATGAAAGAGTACTTAGAAGATTATATCTGTTTCTCTAACATAAGAAGGATGGAACACAACGATTAGAAACAAGTTTTACTTTTTAATTTTCTTGGAAGACAAACAGCAAGCAGAGGATACAATGTAAATGAAAGAGAGAACGAGAGCTTAGTATGAGATATATATGGGGGGATATAAAACACTCCCTCAATTCTCAAAGAGAGAAGGAGAATAGCGGGGGATGTGGAGGTAAGTCATTTTTTTGACGTTCATTTCCCGGTAGCCTTATGGATGTGTTACCGGATGCAGGCGGTTAATCTAATCCTACGTATGCAAATTAGGGCTTATTGATCGTAACGAGAGCGTAGTCAGCACGGTCCAATTACCATTTTATGAAAGGCGTAAAGTGGCAATTAGCGGGAATTAAGTTAACACGGAGAGGGTATAGGAGTAATGTGGTTCAAATTGTGGCTTTTCCGATTGCGTAGGGTGGACTGTGGAGGGTGGTGGATTCGCGAAATTTGGGTTTTGCGTGCGCTTTTGGGAATTAGGGTTAGGGCAAGCACATAGATTTTGGTTTGGTACGAGCGGTTGTTGGTATTTGGCAAATAAAAGAGGTTTTCTGGACGACAATGATGAAATTAGGCGTAAGAAGAAGGGCGAGTAAGTAATTTGATGTTTAATTAATTTTTCCAGCGCTTAATTATCTGAATTTAAGTTCAAACGAAGGGGGATTTGTAGTTCAATGTTTAAATTTGAATCGATTTTTTATTTCCAAAAATTATCCGAAAATGTGGATGTTAATTGAGTGTTGGTAGGGGGGAAGCGGACCGAGGTCAGGCCTTGTTAAATTTGATTTAAAAGTCTTTATTAGTTCTGGGTCGGCCGATCTCGTATTTCAGAAGATATATGTAATATAAACTTTGGGCTTTATGTGGATGTAAGGCCCATTTCAATGGGCTTAAGGGTTGAAAAAGACGAGGCGAATGGAGTTTCTGTGCATTTCGGATCTGTATCTCATTCTCCTTCTTCATTTGTTTTTCAGGTCGGGATATATCTCGTTTTTTATTTGGATAGAATGACGACATTGCTTGAGACCAATATTATTGTTTCTTCTTTTGGAGACTTTTTTTTATGGAGCTGGAACTGGAGCTTTAAGGTTGGTTGAGATTATGGCTGCCCATGGCCCCCTTGTGACTTCGGTCCTTTTAGCCGTTTAAGGTTGACCAGCTCCCCCTCCCGGCGTCCCAGAAAACCGTGGTGGGAAGCTATAATCACGGGTAGGCTCTCTCTTTCTGGCTCTGAAATTGAAAATGATCGGTACTTCCAACTAGGCCTTCAAAGGCTAAGAAGCCTGGTAGGGTTAAAAGGGAGTCCAGATATATTTCATATTTTAGTCAGACTCCTTTCGATGGTTGGCCCATTATACGAACTTCTAAAAGTGCTGCCATTGTTGAGGTTGATCCAAAAAAGTGCAATCTATTTGGGCGAGGCTGAAATGGGTAGGGGAAAAACCCTTGTTGATCCAACCAAAACCGGTGTCCATTCTTTAACACCCCCAACCCACTCACACAACTGTACTTCGGTTGCTTCCTGAGCCCGTCTTGTGTTGGTAGGATATATTACTAGATTACAATACATTTATTAGAGATAATATTTTAATTAATTTATAAAATTTGATATGATATTATTACAATATTAGAGACTCAATTTTAATGTAAGATATTGTTAAATTTTTAGATATTCAATTTAAATGTAGAATATATATTTCCTATCGTGTTATACTTTACATGGACTCATAAAACAAAATAGAGACGTTTAAGTGTTATAGACCTAACTATTTAAATATCTGTCTCTGTTTATTATTTCTCTTATTCTCTCTCCCTATTAATCATTTTCTTCTACATTTCTTTTCGAGAGGGCTTAAGTTGATACATTCTAGTCTTTTGTTTGTTTCTGTAAATATATCAATTCATTTATTTTATAGTGAACCTTTACTGCTTATGAGGTAAAAAAGATATTCCAACTGCACCAATAAAACTGGAGTAAACATACTGATGTATTCGAAAGGACACGAGAATGTTTTCTTTTGATTGTGCCCATTCTGAAAAGGCATTCCCAAGTTATTATATTCGGTACCCCAGGCGGAGGTTCACCTGCATGCACCACGCTGGCTCTGCAGAGCATCCACCTCCCTCTCCTCGTACAGCAACATGCAGGGAAGATTGGAATGGTCCCAATGAGTAGGAAGAGGATAATGCGCACTAGGATTAGTTATACTTCAGCCTATCAAATTATGACAGATGTGCATTCATAGTGATTATGCAGAGTTTTTATTTTTTTATTTTTTTATAACAACAAAGAACCCACCCACCGGACAGGCCCTATAGACAGGTCCAACTAAACAGCAGTGCGGAGGTCTACAGCCCACGGCTCTCCATTTAAATCCACTTGAGTTACTAATCTGATTCTCAGGATAATCGAATTCGAGATGTGCGCCTAACCCACACAACTCGTTCGCACCTAATCATTGAGACAACTCGGAGTGGGTTGTCGTTAATCAAAGTTAGTAGAAGAGAGAAGATGTTCTTTTTCTATCTATTACGATACATCGATGTATATATATATATACATGTAGCCTCCCTAAATGTTGAAGAACAATGAAATGGATAGAATTATTTCCCATTTCGCATTGCAACTCTCTCTATTTTCTTCTCACTTTTTAATAGAGGGTGTCCCTTATCCTTTCTTCCCGTAAGGGAAAAAAGAAAAGAAATTCAGCTTCCCTCTTAGATTTCTTGTATCATCAATTGATCAAGATTTCAAAGCATACCATGCCTCCCTTAATATTTGCCTCTAGCAGAAGTTTGTACATATGGATACAATTTAGACCCTACAATTACTTAGAGGGGATGAATAGGAATTAAAAAAATTTCAGCACCTAACACATCCAAATGCGGAAATCCCAATAAAAATCTTCACACACTCAATGAGTTGAATATGAACTGATTGTAATATGTCAATCAGCTCAATACATAGTCACACAAGATCAAAGAGGGTTTTCCTCAAACACTTGGTGTGCGATAAAATCTTTATCAATTCTTTGAAACCAAGAATCATATGCAACCAACCAAGATTATGAATAATCTAAAGCTAATCAATGAACAAGAAAATATGAGAGGAAAGGAATACAAACAATCACACAAACACAAAGAACACAATAAGTTATTTATGAAGTGGAAAACCCTATAAAAAACTCATTCGATAAGAAAAAATCACTTCGGGCACCACACTACTTAACCAATCTACTAGAGAATCAACACTTACAATTCGGTGACTTGAATATGACAAAACCTTTGCTTAACTTACAAGATCCAATTAAAGCCATTTGAATGACTCATTCGAACCCGCACCAAGCGGTAGAATCGAAACTCTTTATTTCTCTCATGTGGATTATAACTAAAGCAAACTTGCTTCAATGTCGTTTGGAACTCCAATCCTTCAAAACATTAAAAACTCTAATATTTACCCGCTACCACATAAGGATTTTGCTTGTGGTGATTGTGTTTCTTCAATGACCCAAGAGAGAGATCATCTTTGATTGTGGATTCTTCAAACCTTCAATAATGTCGCCTTCAAAAATCACTCAAAGAAGCCTTGGAATAGTTTCTGGAATATTTGTCTCTATACTTCGAAGTTCGAAGCCTGTACATTCAGCTACTCAAATATCACTTTTTAAATGGTTTGCGTAAATGTCTGTTGTAAGTAACTTAACTTTTGATCGCGTCCAAGCTTGAGCCTCAAGCTGGCCCAAATACAACACAATTTTTTCAAGCTTGCTTTAAGTTAGCCCAAACAATACTTCACCATTTTAACTTTCAAAAAAATAGCTCTGTAACTTTCAAAAAATTTCACTTCTTTAATCTTTTCAACTGAAGGGCATTCTCTTGATCAACCTCGTCGAAGACGACCTTTCTCTACCTAACACTTGACACAAAACAAACATTACAAAATAGGCATCTACCATTTGATGGGTAGTAGTTAATGCCCTTCCAGTAGACTGGTAGCTTGAACACTTCATTTTTCTAGGTATTGCGAGATGACTGTTTCATGGGTCCCTTATGAGAGAACCTATGCTCAGAATTCTACTGAATTATTGCACTCCCTAGTCTCCTAGGCATCGAGTATCGAGTTTGTCTGTGTTTACATAAGACAGCTTTGTTCGAGGACTTCATATACCAAAGATTCTCCTAAGACAGACTTCGCCTGATAAACTTGACTTATACAGAACGTGATCCGTCCTAAGACCTTATAGAAAATATCACTTATTAGAAGGTGGTTGAAGGATTATCCAATTAGAAAAGAAAAAAAAGGTTGAATGATTATCCATGAAGCGGAGCAAATGCATTTGGTTCATTCCAATCTCCAGAGAACTCAGCGAGCTGAGGCTATGCCACGTGATGCTAAAGAAACAGCTATGGATTCGGAGGCTCATGTGCAGATCCTTAATTTCTATATAATTTCCTGATTTAAAAAAGAAACGACACTATGTCACTTTGTCATTTCAAATGGAAACAAATTTTCAGTCGTTCCCTGCTCTGCATCCTTCCAACTGGCGACCTCAACCATCTTCCAGTAGAGCAAAAAATATACACATCTCAATCATTGGGTAATGATTGGCGGGCAAGCTTTGCATATACCGTACTGTTCATTGGCGACGAAAAAATAATACATGCCTTTTTCAAATTACTTCTGGCAATCTATAACTCACAACTCATAACATATTAGCTCATTTTGTTTATTCCCTGCCTTATCTGACATCTTTCTGTTCTTGTGGCAATCTGGATCACAAAATTCTTGCGAGAGAATACTACATATAAAGCCAAAAGCCAGTCCATGATGGTTCTGCATCTTCCATGTGGAATTATGGAGGCTGATGATTGATGAATTGATGATATCAATAATATGCTAACTAACTCTCCATTTAGAGTGTGTTCGGTTAAGGTGTTTTGTGAGGATTTTTTGTGTTTTGAGAATTTTTACGTGATGTTAACTTTATTGGTATGCGTGTTATAGTTATATTTATGTGGTGTGAAAAATGATGTTTGGTTGTAAAATACTGAGAATTCAGAAAATACTGAAGATTTATGATAAACGAACAGCCTCTTACTTTTTTTTTTTTTTTTTTTTTAATCACTCCATTTACTATGTCAGATATAACAGAGTGATGAATGCCAGATTCTCCGCTGAGAAGAATAATGGGTCCACCTCCAGTTTGCAGCGCTCTACAACTCTAGCCCTCTAGGACAGGTCCATCACGTAGCCTCTGTCTTGTAAACGACGAAGACCTTATATTATTTCTCTGAGTTTCACGTGGGACTCGCTTCTCTATCTATGGCCCGTAGCAATTGTAGTCCTCGTATTTAGGTTCCCTTGTTTTCCCAAGTAATAAATGGACGAGAAAAGTTAATTAGAACTGCGAAAACACAAGCCCTCAACCTAAGATGCAAAATTATATGAAAAATAAAAATAAAAAATTAAGAGGGACTTCTGTAATTTTCTACTTGAATTTCGTGATATAATTTGAAAAACGATAGACAAGTTAATCCTCTACCATTTAATATAGTTTATGTAAAATTTCAAGCAGTATGAACTTACAATGAGACATAGCCGTTGTGCTTGTCTTTTCGAATTACATGATGCAATTCGAATAGAAATTTTGGATCTTGATCCCTACGAGAGATGGCCTTCAAAGATATAACCTATTTTTTTCTATTATCTTGAAATGCACAACTCACTATTTATCTAATTTTAGAGAAATTCAAAATTTGATCACTAAGTTTTGACCCCTTTTACGAATTGGTCGCTTAGAAAAAAAAATCCAGTTTTCAATCACTAACGTTAGGCCCATGTGACGATTTAGTCCTTATATTAGTTGACTATCTATTTCACTAACGAGAGCCATGTCTACGTCAGCAACGCTTCACACTCACCTGACCTCTGTTCACGTCACTTCCCACTCAACACTTAGCCTAAAAATGACACACTGATAGCTTTAACGAGGAAACGATCTGCTCTGATAATTTCGTTAAAAGCGCACCGTTTTTGTATCCTCCAACATAAACAAACAGACAAAAAAAAAACATGAACTTCGTCTTAATCTTTCTCGTCCCACATGCTCCTTATCTCTTCTCCCTCTTAGTCTTATTTCTCTTCTTCGAACAGATCACTTACTTGCGCAAGAGAAAATGGGTCCTCGACCCTGCTCTTGTCTTTCCCTTCCTAAAAAATGCTATTACATTGGTTTGTCAGCCTACTAGTTTCTAGGACCTCCAATCCGCTCTCGCCAAGTCCTCTAGTCTCGACTTCTCCGTCATCTACATCGTCGGCAAGTTTATTGTCTTCATCCACGACACTGATGTCGACATATCTGCAGCTGCTTGTTTGGCATTCTTGGCAACCAAGGCAATGTATCGAAGAAGATAAAGAAGACTAAGAGGGAGAAGAGATAAGGAGCAAGTGGAACGAGAAAGGTTAAGACGAAGTTCATGTTTTTTTGTTTTATGATGGAGGATACAGAAACGGTGTGCATCGATTTTAATGAAATTATCAGAACACATCGTTTCCTCATTAAAACTAATTGATGTGTCATTTTTAGCCTGGGTGCTAAGTGGGAAGTGAGGTGGACAGAGATCAGGTGAGTGTGCAATGTTGCTGACGTGGACATGACTCCCATTAGTCAAATAGACAGTCAATTGACAGAAAGACTAAATCTCACAGGGATTTAAAGTTAGTATTTGAAAACTGAAAATAAAAATTCTTAATGACCAATTCGTAAAAATGATCAAAATCTAGTGACCAAATATTAAATTTCTCATAACTTATATTTTTCATATTTCTAACAATCCAAGGCGAAGAGTAAGTAATGATCAAACATGTTCACAAGTAATGAACCAGACTCAGACTTAGAGGCTGTTCGGTTTAAAAAAATCCTTAGGATTTTTTTTAATCCTCACAATACAAAAAATTATACAATCAAACATCATTTTTAACACCACATAAAAATAACTACAACACACATATTAATAAAGTTAACATCACGTAAAAATTCTCGAAACACAAAAAAATCTCAAAAAACAACCCAACCAAACATCCTCTTAAAAAAAAAAAAAAGAGAGAGAGAACCAGACTCTTGACCTTTTTTCCGCTCCATGAAGGTGTAATGTTACGTCTGAAGTTACGCCTGACCGCGAAATGTTCTCAAAACGACATCAAAACTCATTATCCCATCAAGCACGTGTATGGGGATATGAGAGCGACACACGATCCAATTCCGTTGGCCCATATCCATATGCCAAGTGTCACGTGGCAACACGTCGGCGGAGAAGTAAGGGAATGTTTCAGTGGGTATGCCTCGTAGTTTATCTCCCCCCATAACTCAATAAAATAATGCCTCCCACGCCCTCTTTGAATTTGTTCCTCCCAAGACACAAGCTGCATGTGAGAGTGTCGCGCGGGCAGGAAAACACATGGGGAGCAGATATAAGGACATCGATAGCAGTTCGATGGTTCTGGTCGAGATTTTGGCCTTCCCATGGGAAGCCTAGCAACCTAACGAGAAAGCTTAGCAGATGGGTCTGCCTCTCAGTCAAACAGCATGGAGATTGACCATAGCCCCCATGATGTACGAAATTTAAGTCCACATCTATTGCCTTAATCCCTATCTGTCTTCTGGCCTATGCGCTTTTCCTTTAATGGCCGTCACCCATTTGTCGTGTCCATGCTTTTTGAATTGAAACAATTAGATATATAAAGACAACCGTAGAAAAAAAAAAGATATACAAAAGACAACCTATATTTAAAAAAAAAAAACCCAACTTTGTGATGTTTGTTTGAAAAAGCTAAGGAAAAAAGAGGACCATTAGGAGGAAGGAGGGGAATGCTTCCGTATACAAATAAAGATACGAAACCTAGCAAAAGCATGTAGGTTGTTCCTAGGAGGCTAGGAGCCCAAATTGTTTCTTCCCTTTTTCTCTTTCCGACTTTTTACCTTTATTTTATACTAAATTACCCATCATCTCCTTGTCATCACTCTCACGTGACCATGAAAGGAGCACAAAAACACCAGCAACTTTTTACAGGCAGATTCTCTCGCCGCATTAACATGAAAGATTGATTATCTCGAGTCTACAAATAAAAAACCCAATTGATTTTATCTTCTTCTTCAGCGTATATGATATGATCAACTGTTTATGTGCCGGGATAGTCCCTTGGATGATTTGGCCAATTTTAGTTTCCGTCCCTTTGGAATATAATTTCACCTAACCATATTGGCATGATTGATCAGAAACTTAGCCCCTGCGCATTCTTTATGCAGAGAAATTCAATCTCGGTGCCCTTTGATTCTCATCCAAGTATCTAACTCGAAGAAAAAGAGGAAAAAAGAAGCTTATATTAATAGCTCTAAAAGTTATGCCACGGTTGCGCATCCAAAGACTACAAAATTGAGAGGCATCTTCTCTAGCCCAAGTTTTACACTTGTCCTCCGCCTTCTAGGCATTAAAATGTGGCAAAAAGCAGTATTCACAGATATCCAAAAGGTAGTTGGACTAATCCACCACAAAAAAAAAAACTGGACTAGATCGTTAGTTTGGAAATTATTAAAGTAATTGTAAAAATAGACTTTTGCCATAAAACATCAAAGATGTTCACATGGATTCTAACCTATTCAGTGTCGCCACTTTGGCCTTAGATTTAGGGGGGATATCATATGCCATTATAACACACACTAACCTAAGGTTCTATTTTGGTCACCCTTCATGCATGCTTTCGTTTCATTATTGCGTTTTTAACTTAATTCACGGGGAGCATCTTTACTCTTTTTACACCCAAATTGCTCTTTTCACCCCATCTTCCATTAGAAAGTTTAGATGCTGCTACATCTAGCGCAGACAAGCAGTTAGGTTGGTAGGTAGGTGGATAAAGGCCCGGGAATTCTCACATTTACAACCTCCTATATTAACCGGCCCTAGCTAGTTATCATGAGACATATCATCTCATTACAACCTACACATTATAGCCTAATTCATCCACCAAAATGCTTAGAATTATATAACATAAATCTGAACCCACGCGCACGCGGGTAAGTGGCAGTGAGAGAACTCTGAGAGTGTAAGTTGGACGCACATTTAGAGGTTTTAAACTATCATTTATATAAAAACTCGCGACTTAAATAGAGATTGATCAGTTAATCGATTAATTTTTTTAAAATTTATAATAGCGTTGAACCTGATTTATGTAGATATTGGGTCAGATCCGTGTAAACCTAGTGCACGTGAATAGGTGCTCACATTTTCGTCTACCCAAAAAAAAAGTCTGCTTGTAAAATCAAAACAAATTGGAACATGTTCCTTCAAGTAGAAGCACGAATAAAACTCAACAAGAACATCAAAATACGAACGCAGAACAGTACATAATTGAAATTTTCACTGATTTATAAATTTTCTTGCTTAATATTTTGTTTTCTAATCATGTTATTGAAAAAAAAAACTTCGGGTTTTTTGGTTAGTTAAGATCATTTTTGCCACACACTCAAGTTCATTTGCGATATGTTCGTTTTCACATTTTTTTCAGGATTCTAAGTATATTCACAAATATACCACCGAACATATTCAGAATTCAAACACAAAAACTAATACATTTTACACAATCTCCAACAATTTTTTAATTTTTTATTAAACATAAATTTTCTCTCTCTATAATTTTTTCACATATTTCCAATATTTTTTTATTAAACAATTACATCAAATCATTTCTCTCTCCACTTTACACAAAACCAATAAAACACTATTCAACATAAAAATTCACAACTTGTCTAAAATCCTACATTTTTACTCAAAACGAACGTAACCTTAGTTTGTTATCATTTGACCTGGGTAGCATCCTTCTTCACCACGGTGATGAATTGTTTCTATGGCAGAAAACAAATCTGGAGGCAAAAAGCATATTCTAGGGTGTCCTACGGGAGCAATCTAAACGTTTTGCTTTTACTACAAGCAACTGATCTTCGAGTCAGTCCATTGACGATCCACACAGTGTCACGTGATTCCCTGTCCTTACTGCACTTTTACCATGTTGCGTCCTTATCCCCCCTGCTCACATGCTCCACATTCATGTCTTCCCCCTGGATTTCCTTCCAGTTTACCAGATTTCTTTATTCTCTCTCTCCTTTAGCCATTCGGCATGTTAATTTTTCATTTCCACCATGGAAAATGATTATATAACCATGAAATCCAAACCAAACACTATTACAAAGAAAAGAAAAACACATAAACAAAGAGATTCTCTTTCTCAGGTGCTGCATTCTCGTCTTAATGCAAGCCATGTTACGATTTTCGTTCTTATTTCATTTCTGTAATGGACAAGCAAGTCACAAGATTTTATGATGGGGTCAACTCTCTCCAGCTGGAGATCTTCCCTTCGCAAACTCATTGGCCTTGTCCATTTGGCATCTAACAATTTGGCTTCCCCATCTGGCATTTGAGGGGTCTTCTGTGCATGTGGATCAGCAGCAAGATTCAGATTAAACCAGGTGAACCAATATAGAACCAAATAGTACAGCTACCAAATATTTGTTTTTGGGCCAGATTAATTCATTAAAGACTGGAAAAAAGCTTATCTTATCAATTATCTTCTAAATCAATAATCAACGATCATTAATTAAGGGTCTTTGAAAGAAGGTACCAACTTTCTGCAGAAAATTCTTCCGTTTGAAGCCGGCAGGTCCAGCGGTACTAATTCCTTAAAAAAAAAAACTTTTCTGGTCTATTATTAAGACTAAGGGCATGTTCCATTTCTAATTTTTTTTAGAATTTACATCTTACTTTTTTTTTATAATCCAAATATCACAAACACACGTATATATACAACATTTTATTACTTTTTTTACAAACAACAATCACTTTTAACAACTTCTACAAGCATTCCAATATAATTTTAATATCACCTAAAAATTCTCAAAACATTAAACATTTTACAAATATTTTGAAAACGAAAATATCAAGAGATACTTTATTGTTATTTCATATAATATTGAAGATTTCTAATTTCTAACCCTTATTATTTTGTTTTTCCTCTTTTTGTTCTGGGCTTCTGACTTCTGAGCCCACGCTTACTGGTTCAGAACTAGTACGTGAAGTTTACAGTTGGCTCTAGGATAAAATAAACAAATAAAGGGCATGTTTGAGCCCCAATTAATTGGGCTCAAAATTCACAGCATAATTTTTTATTATTATAATATTTATTAAAATCTTCTCTCTTTTCACTTTTTCACCAACTTTCATAATATTTCTTTACTTTATAATATTTCTCAAACCTAGCCAAAATTTTCACCCTCAAACACACCCAAAGTAAAGGGTATGTTTGTTTAAGTAAATTTCGTGGAATATTTTCAAGATTTAAAAAAAAATTTGAACGTTAAAGTTGACCGAAGTTTGTAAAAAATTTAAAGTGTAGGGTTAAAAATTAAAAACTTTAAAATATATTTATTTCGTTCAAAATATTAGAACACACAGTTTTGAGAAAACAAACACCTAATGAATAAATAGAACTACTCGAAAAATAGTGCCACGCCACGCCGTACCTCCCTTCCCACACTGAAACGTTTAAAAAGCCAACACAATGCCTTCATTAACAGAACTTTAACACCCTTTCCAAGCACGCACAACCACCACCTCTGCCGCCAAATCACTACCGAAAACCGCCAAAATTACCGCACCACAGCCAATGCTGAGACACTGATCACTTGAGAAAACAATGTCTCTTGCCAAACGTTCCCCGCCCAGTCCGGCCCAACCGGCCGGGTGGACTCACGATCTCAAGCACCGAGTCATCACGTGCCTCAACAAACTCTCCGACCGAGACACCCACGCGCTAGCCACTACGGAGCTCGAGTCCATTGCCCGAGCCCTCTCCCACGACTCCTTCTCGCCCTTCCTCAGTTGCCTTCACAACACCGACTCCTCCTCCAAGTCTCCGGTGCGCAAGCAATGCGTACATCTTCTGGTGTTCCTCTCTCACACTCATGGTAATTCTCTCTCTCCCTTCCTCTCCAAGATGATCTCCACAGTCCTTCGTCGCCTCCGGGACCCGGACTCTGTCGTCCGATCGGCCTGTATCGATGCCGTCACCGCCATGTCGTCTCAAATCACGAAGCCGCCGTTCTCCGCTCTCTTTAAGCCTTTGATGGACGCGATTACTCTCGAACAGGATCTCAACTCGCAGATCGGGTCCGCGCTGTGTCTCGCCGCGGGGATTGAGACTGCGCCGGCCCCCGATGTTGAGCTACTGCGTAAGAGTTTGCCGAGGCTGGGGAAACTGCTAAAGAGCGAAGGGTTTAAGGCCAAGGCCGCGCTGTTGGTGCTCGTTGGGAGCGTCGCTGGAGTCGGTGGAGCGTCGAGTCGAGGAGTGTTGGACTGGTTGGTGCCGTGTGTGGTTGAGTTCTTGAGTGTTGAGGATTGGGCGGTGAGGAAGGCCGCGGCGGAGGCGTTGGGAAAGGTGGCGGTGGTAGAGAGGGATTTGGCGGCTGAGTATAAGGCTTCGTGTATGAATTCTCTGGAGTCTCGGAGATTTGATAAGGTAGATACTAAAATGGATTTCTGTTTGGTTTCTGCGAAACTATGGGAAACGGGAAAAGTGGAACTGTAGTCATATCAGGGAATGGGAACTCATATCATCGAAGTGATTGGCCATAAAGACCTTTTGAAGAGACGAAAACGAGAACAAAATCAGAAGAGAACAATAAATTTGTCATTTGAAAAAAAAAGAGAGTCTTTTCTTCTACTTGTTAGACAATTTAATGAGCTTGTAGCCAATACATGGTTGAATTCTTTTGCGAAATTTTTAATCGGATAACCATTGGTGTAACAGGTCAAGGTTGTACGGGAGACCATGAATCACACCTTGGAGTTGTGGAAGGAAGTTCCTAGTGCGTCTGAGGAGGCCTCTGTTTCATCTGATTCTAAATCTTCCTCAACAGGTTTTGCCCTGCTTGAGCATCTTCTATTTTAGCAGGATGTAACGTTATTGGTTGATAAATGGGTTCCTAGTTGTTGAATCTTAATTTACGAAGCCATAGATCATTTATGACACGAGGGTTACATTTTTGAATCATTTTCCGGCATAATATCCCATTACCTTTCATCCAGAATGAGGAATGGAGTGGGGAATCACAAAATTGGTTTTATGCACATGGAAACATAAAAATTTCGTCACTAACTTGTCCAATTATAGTATTTGACTTTAAGATTGTTTAGGTAATCTGCATTCTGCTTTTCTTTTGACTTCATCTGTTGTAATTGGACCACCATTGATGAACCTTTCTAATATCCTATTGCATATGTTGTGGCTTTTTACATGGGTCCAGATGACGGTAGTGGTGGATCCTTCCATCCAATCTCCAGAAGTTCCAGCAATGACGGCTTTAAGACTCCTAAACCAATGAAAACAGTCCCCACAAACAGGTCTCCTCCCTCTGCTGTTTCCGTGACATGTAACAAAAGAGAGGGTCAGCAGAAGAATACTAACTGCAATTCAAGGGCGGACATGTTCTCTAAGCTGGACCACAATAAACCATCTGATTGCAAAATTGAAGTAGTGGAACCAAATTCGTCCTCATCAAAGGCGGCTTATGGAGGTAGTATCAAAAGGAGTGGCATCAGTGACTTCAAATCAGGAGAGAAGGAGAGCAGTGGAAATTCGAGGCCAGATTCAAAATGTGTCCTCTTCAATAAGATCTCTGATGAAAAAGTGCACAAATTTGGTGGTTCAAGATATGGGTCTCGTGTGGTTCCATTTCACGATGATGAGAACCTTGACTTGGGTGTTATAGTCAGCGACACAGTCCATGAAGTTTACGAGAATAACAAAGATGTGGAGGATCTGTCTTTGATCCGGGAACAACTTCTTCAAATTGAAAACCAGCAATCCAGTCTGTTAGACCTTCTCCAGGTATGTTGCCACTTGCCAAAGCTTGACATCACCTGTCTCCTTCACAAGAGGTTGAATACCAATTTAATTCTCAGAGCACATTTGAACCTACGGACCTACGGTTGTACTGCTATGATTTCTTTTTGTCGGTGATAAAATTGATATCCACAGGATGTCAACTAAGTTTGAAATCTCTTTTCTTGGCATTCCTTTTTAAGTTCCTTATGTTGCTTGTGAAAAATGTCCTTGATGTGCTTGCTCTTTTTAGAGTCTGGTCTCTCCTTGTTTTTCAAGATTGACCCTCCAATGATAAAAATAAATAAGCTTAATGCAGTAAAGCCCGCCTAAAGGCTTTGTCGCTAATATTCCCTCTGATAATGTACCCTTGTGAACTGTGCCTGTATAAAGGGGTGGAGGGCGAGATTGTCAGTTCAAGATCTTAAGTATAATGTACACGAAAATATAAAAAATCATATATCTACTCTGCTGGCTTATATCTTGTTGCTTTTTTTGAATCCAGAGATTCATCGGAAGTTCTCAGATTGGGATAAATTCCCTACAGACACGAGTACATGGCCTAGAGATGGCACTGGATGAAATTTCGTTTGATTTGGCAATATCAAGTGGAAGGATCCCAAACACCAACTCCGCCGAAAACACATGTTGCAAACTGCCTGGTGCAGAATTCTTGAGTTCCAAGTTCTGGAGGAGAGCAGAAGGCAGGTGTTCTACTTCAAAGTTCTCTCCTTCCGGAATTGTAGAATCACCCAATGCCATGCGTGGCACACCTAATAAAGATGGAATCACCGCATCATCAAATCCAGGAAGCCACTCTCAACACCATAATAGGTTCGGAAACGTTACAAATCCATTGGCAGATGGGTATGAAGACTCGGGGAGGAACTTAAGACGTTATTCAAACAGTACAACAAAGAAAGACCGAGATTTGGAGAGGATACGAGTTGTCAATGCCAGTCGATTGGATGGGGCTTTACCTGCTAGTTTCACGGCGCAGTGAATCAAAGCAACAGGTAAGTTAATGTGTGATATTGTACCACTTCTTGTCTGCCTCATCGTTTTGGCATAATTACTACTATTTCTTGAAGATCAGCTCTGTTTTGCTGGTGTGTGTGGGTGCGTTGCATCTTGAAATTAGCACAACTCCCGTTGAAGGAGAGTTCCATGGTTTTTTTTTTTTGGTAGTGAGGGAAATTCGGTCACCCAACCACGTGCACCGAGCTTGAACGAACCTGGTTCAGTATATGCATGAGGTGTGCTTAACGTCACGGCAAACCCGGGCCGTGCAGCTCTCCTAAACCATACATGTTAATTAAGTCCAGCTTCGCTGAAGGAGTGACCCTAAGGAATTATTTGCACCTTAGAGTATTCAAACTTGAAATCTCATAAGAGCAAACTCCTAAGTTCCAAACTTCACCACTCAAGCTAACCATCGGAGTTAAATGTTCCATGGGTTTAACCAACACTCGGCTGCACTCTGCACTTGTACAGCACTTGTATAGTATCTATCGCTATGAGTCCGCCAAAGTTTTTATTTTTTATCTATCTCGTCAGATTCTCAGACCCTGTCAGTAATGTTGTTGAACGAGTTACATCGGACTGTCGACTAATACGGTGCAAAATAGTCACCTGTTATATAGGCCGTTCCCATGTCCCATTATCCTTTCATCCTTACTGGGATTCAATGGTAAACAGGGATCGAACATCAACACGCGAGGCGGTTCATTTTTCCTTTTTATTTTGTCGTGCTTGTTTGTCTTGTGAATTGCACTTACACCCAAAAGCTTGGTTTTTTATATCAACTTTATTGACTGCAATGCCAGAGAATCTGCTTAGCTGGAATAGAGTTCGGACGGCTACCATTCTTTTTTTCTAAGCCCGGACTGCTACTTTCATCTCAGAGACTAGCACTATGGTTTCATCAAAGCCGCAATATGACAGTGAAAGGCATCTCGCTGCTAATTAAGGGTCCGTCTGTGTCACCAAATTTTACACTCACAATAAAATAATATAATATAATCTCTCTCTCCCATCAAATCATAACTTTTTACTACAAAAATATAAAAAATTATCTCTCTTCACTTTTTCACTAAACTCAATATCTAAAATTTTAACAACACAAACTCACCCTAAGTCTTACGTAGAGATCCCGAATTCGGTATTTCTGATTCATTGTGTCAGAGTAGGGCCTGTTTTATTTGAACGAGTATCCTCTGCAATTCGATCACGCAGAGCAATTTGGAGAGAGAGATAGAGGAAAGTGGGTCCCGCTCGGGACCCACAATGCCTGAACAGGGCTCACCTGCCTGAGCAGGTGTGGGTCCCGTGCGGGACCCTCCCCTCCGTGACCCTCTCTCACCAGAATTGCACCAGCAATTCGGTCAGGATATCGTGGTCCGTTTTATTTATGTAACTTCTTTCAAAGGCATCACTCCGCTTTAAATTCGATACCAGAGCAAGCCTTCATGCATATGCGATTCTTATCCCCATATTTGTCCCTGTACGAGCGCCGGTGAAGTGGTTTACTTTGTACATAATGTGATAAATATCTCGAGGTGCTAGAGAGAGATGATCCTCCTCGGTTATCTTCCATAGGCTTGCTTTTCCTTTTTTTTTTCCAGTACAAAGTAATCTTCAAATTCTTGGGATATTGTCTGGTTCATAGAAATGCGCTATTTCTGCAATCTTGTTCTCAATTCTGAAAATACGACAAAGATGTGACGAGATGAAACTAGAACCAATTGAGCGAACTAGAGAGTGAGACATCCTCAATAGACATGAAGACCATTCCAAGTTGATTTGGCAAAGGTTAGGGCTACCACGAATCTTTTCATGTCCTGCCTTGATCAAACTGGTCCTATTGCAGGTAGCACATAAAAGTTAAAAAAAATGTTGGTTTAATGTTTTAAATTCATTTGCTAATCTCTTCATAAATGGGGTATCAAGCGAATGATAGTTTCGGGATAGTGAAATGTTAGGTTAGAATTTTCATGTTTGATTTGTGCTGCCATGCCTCCCACAACTGGAGAAAAATAAATAAATCATCGAGCTTTTATTTCCTAGAACAAGCATGCGTTGACAGGGATGGTTGATCTCCAGATTTAGAGACCTTTCCGCAACGGGGACTAAGATGCAATTGAACCAAAATTTGATTGGTCCAAATCTGTCTTAAATTTGATGGGCGAATGAGTGGTTGATAACCGAAGATCTATTTTTCTATAGGAATTGCCTTATCTAAAGATTTGTCGACCTTTTCCAGTAGGTGTTGAAACTTGAAAGTGAACGACCAACAAACTAAAAATTATTAAAAGCTATAGAAAGGATTAGCACCCGTCCACTTAATCATGCTCTCATAATTTATAATATAAAGTATGGATTAACACCCTTCCCTTGCCTTGCCTAACGGAATAAGTTTTTATAATCTTCCATAATTTGTTATTTGATTCGACACGTTAGGAGTTGCATGATTAAGAACTAAAGTATGGATTTTCTGGTCGTGGGGGCTCCATTATATTCTAGATCGAGTACAACTTCGTCTTGTGGTTTGACCTTGACTTTTGTTTTATTTTTTTCTTTTTTCTTTTTCGGAAGTGGACCTTAACGTGAACGCCATTTGTGTAAGCAACACAACCCAACCCAAAAACATCAGGCCCATTTTTGAAGATCACTGATGAGAAGTTGGGTTCGGAGTGAGAATCTAGCTGGGTTTACGACTTGAAACGAATGAGGCCCAAACTGGAAGAGCCCAAAGTGGGACGGCGTATAACAACACGCAAGCAGTCAGCTCAACGTGCTACTCTTCGCAGAGTAAGGCTCTGCCTGACAGCTGAAAGTCCAAACTCCAAAGCATAAGATGACAATTTCCTGCAATTTGCTAATTGTACATTTCAGTTTAGAGAGAGATAGACACAGCGGGTAGACTTCACTGTAATACTTGTGATGTCCGAAACTTTAAATGTGCAGCATTAAATGGTGTGGGTTCCACTTATTGTGTCTATCTCTCTCCAAATTGTACCGTGTAATTCGGATAACAAATTGCAGAGGATCCTGATCCCAAAACATACGTTTGAACCTCTGTTACAAAACTGAGAAAAAAAAACCTTTGTTACAACATATTTGAGTTGCGCCGGAAATAGGAGACCCCAAATCGAATTCCTTTCTATTAAATCATATCTAGAATTTAGGATATGCTCCTTGCACTTATCACTTATCTTAAAAAAAATATATTATTTGAAATATATTTTCTAACAATTCATTGAATACGATTTTGACATCGTAATTGTCATCTTATTTTGATAGAAACTCCTAAGTATTTGATGATCTTTTATCACACCTTCCTTACCTTGAGGTAAGTGAAGTGTCTTAGGAGTTGTACGAGTGTAGGTGGGCTAATGATCTCGTGGGCAAGGAGTTTCTTTCACAAGCAAAGCGAGAGGTGAGATTTTCTTTTACCATTTTCCTTTTCGTGGGATTTCCTTTAATTGCTTTTGCCAATTTTATTCATTAATTATCAACAGCCACACGTTCCATATTATATTACGAAGAGTGGAGAAAAATGGAAACCAAAGATAGCTTGAAGAGCAAGAAGCAGAGATTTGGATATTGATATGATACATTACCCAACATCAAGTTTTCTAATGTGGGAGGGATGCAACAACAACCTCCCCAAATAATTAGGTACAAATTTTCAGCAAATGAAATGATCACACAAAATAGAAATTTGGTGGATCTAAGTTTGCTTATCTGAAGAAAGAAAATGGAAAAAAAAAACAAGAGAAAAAAAAAATAGAGATCTGCTCTCCAACCTATCAATCATTTTAGTTTGTTGGCTCTTAGATAATTTTCTTAACCTTTTCAATTAGTCTTTGAAATGATAATTTTATTGTTAAAAAATTATAGAGATAAAATTATTATTTTACTTATCAAAAAATTATTTTTCATTTCCTGCGTTTGGATGAGCATATTTTTTTTAAAAAAATTCATAACTATTTTTTCACCTCCTATACATTTTTACAAATTCTAATAACTTTTTACGAACTCCTATAAATTTTTACCAATTTCAAGAGAATATACATCACCTCCAATAAAAAAATTGTGTCCATCCAAACATAGGCTAAATTGATAAAATAATAATAATAATAATAAGTGAAGATATTAAATATTTAAAGTTAATATTTGATAAGTACAATGCTACGAAAATAATTGTTTGAGATAATAAATATTAAAATCTCATAAGAAAATGTTACACAAATATTTATCCCGTTTAGTTTAAGTTGGTTGGCTGTTGGATAATCTTCTTCACCTTCCCAATTTTGGGACTTCGCAAGGCCTCAGGACTGACAAATTAACCCGTTACAGAACGCTGGAAAGCCTAATTAAAATTCTTGGTGAGTGATTTTCATAAGCATAAGCTTCCTTCTTTTATTACGTGCTCGATCCTCGTGACTCGCCCACTTGGCCTATTACGTCCAAAAATTCCAGCAGGTCGTGGCTGGCAAGTGGAACCCTACATAATAAAATAAATAAACACCGGAAGGGGATGGAATACAATACTAATCAATGCATATGTTCTCTTACAAACTTTGCTTAGAGAACAGGAAGGAAAAAAAGAAAAAAAAGTCTAGGAGACCCTTATTCGGGCTAGGGAGCAAATTCTAAAACTTCGTGGGAAGAAAATAAAAGAAATAAACGGTGTGACTGGGGGAGGATTGAACAAGAAGTCGGACACCAAATAAAATAATAGACAGACCCTGATGCTCAAAATAAACAAAAACAAACACGATAAAAACCTCTAAACGGTTGGGAGAGCTATCTGCACACAATACCGATCCCAAATAAAGACGATCTGTGTAATACGGTCCTCAATTGCAACTTTCGAATACTAATTTTATCTAATATTAAAGCTTGGCCTTTTCGAAATACAAAGCTAGAAATGGTCTCATTTGGTGGACTGAATTACGTGGGCAGGCTTATCACAAGCCTGATGTCCTTTTCAGTTTTCACATTATTTTTGACCATCCAACTTGGATGGACTGAATTGTTTAATCTAAGAACGCAAGTGGCATGCCCAGAATCTTTCTCTTTCAATGATTGAGTGGTGCTGGAAAGGAATACCCAGGAGAATATGCCGCACCATTGATCGATTTCATGTGGATCGGGATCATTTTTCCCAGAAAGCAAAAACAAAATTCATCATAAATTTCTCAAATGTCGTCTTCGAAGGATTTTTTCTCTTCTGTGCTGATGGATGTCGACCCATGGCTATGGAGGTGCACTCGACCTCATCCATTCCCTAAATTGGATTCACACCTCTCCTTTTCTGGGGATATTTCTGCCGTGGAAACATTATTATTTATTCTCTGCCCCCATTACAAAATAATTTGAACGGCCCTTCAATTTTACAAAATAATGGGAGCCAAAGGTCCTAATGCTGTTAGTATCTACTCTAGTCGAGAAGAAAGATGTTTCAAGACTTCTCTGTGTAGGTATGTTATTCTATCAATCTTAACTTCGAACAATAATTCACTTTGTTTGTTTTAGTTATGAGCAATTATAGCTACATAATTTAGAACAATATTTTTTTTAATAAAAATCATTTGATACAATTGGAAAGTAATAAGATACAAAATCCATTAATTACGTAATGAATATCATAGGGTATGAAACTTTACCCGGCTGATATTATTAGGGTTGCATAATCAGAAATCTCGTCTGGTTTTTGGACCTAAAATTCTGACCAAATTTTCGGTTGTGCTTATATGGAGGACCGGACCGGTTTTATTTTTTTAATTTTTTTAAGATTAATTTCAAAGGGGAAGGACATATAAAAATGTAAAGTTTTAGTTTAGGTTAGAATTAAACTTTTTAAGTTTGTAATTTGTATTAAAAAGTATAATTTTTTTTATTTATATTAATAAATCCGATCCGGACCGGTTTGTCAAAAGGTATGGACCGAACAGTAAATCTGATCCGATTTGCGGTCCGATTTTGTTCAGCCCTATATCTTATATAATAGAAGACATTTCACGCTTCGCCCTAACTTTGGAGCCAATATAATTTTAAATGTCAAAACTACTACCAATTTAGTCACATATATTCTCGAAGTATTAAATAATTAATGTATTTGATACAGCCTATCCATCAAGATTATGTTAGGTAGCCAATTTTCGTTTATTTCAATATAATTTTTTAAAAAATTTAGGTAGTTTGGACCCTTTAATGATATTGGTCTATAATTTAGGGGAAAACTGAAATTAAGGTCCACATCTGCCTATAATCTGCCTCCAACATTCATGCAAAAATAAATGTTAGGGGTGAAAAAACAGAGCCCTAGAAAATAAAAGGGGATGGGCCACACCTGCCAACTAAAGGGGAAAGGGTTTTAAATGGGCTATAAGTCCTGCAAATTAAAATTGTTTTAAATTGCAAACTGACCTACTAAACTGTGTCCCTACCCCTCTCTCTCTCTGCCAGCGAAGTTTAGGATATTCCAATAATGGCGTGACTTAAATATATAAAATAGTAGAATAGATGTAGTGGGAGAACATTTGGATACCAGACATCTTAAGCTCGAACAAAGACAGCTTAGCGAGTGCTTTCCACGGTGTCCTGTGCACATGTAGAGAGGTTATCCCTATCCTGTGCCAGATGTTGGTTGCACCGGAGGAGTTATAATTCACCACCCTCGTTCCACAACGTGTACACGCCAACCATGGCTGTCAAAAGTGGTCGCGTTCTCTATTGTTTATGCTCCATCTAAAACAACACAGAATGTTTTGAATAAATCAACCTCCAATGAGCTGCAGAGTACTAGAGAAGTTTCCTTGTGTATATTTAGAAAAAAATATATTTTCAACTATTGAGATTATGACACTTTGTACTAAAAATTATTAATTTCGTTACATTTTGCTCTTTAATTATCAATAATTTACACTTTTGCATCCCAACGTTAATTTTGACGAAAATTACTATTTTGTCTGTTCAGTGAAATAAAAAATGTATCCCTATACAAAAATATTATTATAAAAAATTATGAAGGTAAAATCGTCATTTCACTGAACAAAATTAACAATTTCCGTCCAATTAACGGTAGATGGTGCAAAGAGTAAACAGTTGGTAGTTGACAGGCGAAATGTAACGAATTTGATTGTTTGAAGTGCAAAGTGTCATAAGCTCAATAGTGACGAAAAAAGTGTATTTAACTGTGTAATACATTATGATTGAAACCAAAACCATGAGTTAGAACGAGAGAATGAGAGAGAGGAAAAAGATTTTTCAATCGAAAAGTGTTATAATAGACAGCTTTGATTTGTTTTTTCATATTTAAGACATAAATCATTTTTCATAGTTTAGGTTCAGTCCAAAATTGTCATAATCGGTGTCTTAGATTAAATACTTATGAAAAAAATACACTTTTTGCAACCTTATTATTAGAATTCTGATACTTTGTAATCAGAATTATCAAATTTGTTACGTTTATTAGATTGCCTGGAATACTTTTCGCGTGATCTTCCGTAGCATTTGAACTACAAGTCTAAGTATCACAAATTGCATGAAGGGGATGTTAAAGACGTGTTTGGAAAACATTAGTTCGCGTAATCTTAGGAGAATCAGCCAAACTAAAAGTACGTGGGTATGTTACCTGTGTTGTTGGTCGAGATTTAAATCTTCTGACTAACCTAGTATTTAGTGTGTGGTATAATTTAAATTGTTTGGAATTTGCATACATGTTAGTTTGGTCCCCCCATCGGCCTTCGGTAGACTTTGCTCATAGAATCTCCCTTGTTACCAAAAAAAAAAAACGAATCCACGATATAGTAAAAATAATAAACATTTATACCCTCTTAAAACCCATAAAGGTAATTAGTTAAAAGAGAAAAATCGTCCTTGTGAGGCGATAGAAAAGTGACACGAAAAATGAGCGAATGTGGTCCAAGCAGCACCATTGGAGGTTGTTAACTTCCTTTCTTAACCCAATAAACCAATAGAATGGAATTAAGAGAGAACAGAATTAGATTGAAAGTTAAAAAGTTTGGTTTTTTAGGACTGAAAACTGGAGCTTATAAACGTCCAACGAGTACCCAACAGCAGCCCACCAAGGAAAAGAAAAAACCCTCCCCCACATTTGACGGCACCAACAAACGCGTTCTATTCCGACACACTTTCACAGAATCCCCCCCCCCCCCCCATCTCGCCAAGGAAACAAGCAAAGAATAAAATTCACTGTCGGCACCAGATCTGCGCGTTCCCCTACTTTTCTCTTTTGCCTTCTACTTCTTCTTCTCTTCTGTCTTCTGGGTTCCAGTCAAGAGAGGAAACAGAGAGAGGATTAAAAGAGAAAAAGAAAAGAAAAATGGATTCGGAGCAACGCCGCAAGCGGAAGCGTATTGGCAGGACGTACTCAAAGGCACATTACTTGTCGCTTAGATCTTTTGTTCTTTGCTTGTTCTTCCTTGTCTTCCTACTCTTATTGTCCTCCGATTGGTTCTCGATTGGCCCGGTGTCGTTTCGGCCGGCTCTCAGAGCCTCCACTACATTGTCCCTCCTGTCCTCCTCCGCGAGCAGCTCGGTTCTTGATTCTTTCGACAAGAGATTCTTGCCCCTCAGAGTAGAGGATCGGATTATGTTCCCGGATCACGTGCTGCTTATGGTGTCTAGCAAAAACAGTGAAAGCGAAGAGTTGGAGTGCGTTTACTACAAATTTTCGAACGGTTCCGACGAGCTTCTTGAAGATAAGAGGAGGAGCCAAGAAGTTCGTCTCCGACCTGTGCTGTCTACTGACCAGTACGACGCGTTTCGGTCGATTGTCAGGTGCCCGCTACCGCCGGCGAATTATTCGGCCGCCGCGGTCGATTTGCGGAGACGGCGGAAAGGCCACTTGGGCGATTACGATTTGTCTGTGAGGACTAATCAGACGGCTCATTGGTGGGAGAAGGTGGTTTATGAGGCCGTTTTAGATGGCGATACCGTGGTTGTTTTCGCGAAGGGATTGAATCTTCGGCCGCACAAGATATCCGATCCCACAAAACTTCGCTGTCATTTTGGGTTTGGGAACTGGGGGACCGATGAAGGGTTTATGCTCACAACAAAAGCAGTATCGGCTTCACAAGAAATTGTTCGGTGTTTGTTGCCGCTGAGTATTGTGAACAACGGGGAGAGGATTCAGGGAATCAGGGTTACCGTTAGTAATTCTAACGCTAATCCGAGGGCTCAAGGTCATGAGTATATGCCTTCTGCGGCTAGGATATACAGCTCCAAGACAGAGAAGAGCAAGACAAATCGAAGCAAGTATGAGCTCTGCGTGTGTACCATGCTCTGGAACCAAGCACCTGCGCTTCGAGAGTGGATTATGTACCACGCCTGGCTAGGGGTCGAGCGCTGGTTTATCTATGACAACGACAGCGATGATGACATTGAAGAAGTAATTAAAGAGCTAAAGTTACAAAACTACAATGTTAGTAGGCAGAGCTGGCCATGGATTAAAGCCCAAGAAGCTGGTTTTTCGCATTGTGCCTTGAAAGCAAGAGATGAATGCAATTGGGTGGGGTTCTTTGATGTTGATGAGTTCTTTTACTTCCCATCTGTCTTTCGTCACCCCAAAGGAAATGGTCTACCGGGTCAGGATTTGCTCAAGTCCATGGTTGCCAATTTTTCATCTTCAACAACAATTGCGGAGATCAGAACAGCTTGCCACAGCTTTGGGCCATCTGGGTTGAGGTCACACCCACCACAGGGGGTAACTGTAGGGTACACTTGCCGGCTGCAAAGTCCTGAGCGGCACAAATCTATTGTGCGTCCCGATTTGCTTGACATTTCTCTTCTCAATGTGGTGCACCACTTTCAGCTTAGGGAAGGATTCAGGTACTTGAATGTTCTGGAAAGCACTGCTATGATAAACCACTACAAGTACCAGGTGTGGGAGACATTCAAAGCCAAGTTCTTCAGAAGGGTTGCTACCTACGTTGTTGACTGGCGAGAGGACCAGAATAAGGGGTCGAAAGATAGAGCGCCTGGGTTAGGGACTCAGGCCATTGAACCATTGAATTGGCGGTTACGCTTCTGCGAGGTTTGGGATACAGGCCTGAGGGACTTTCTTTTGGCCTATCTTGCCGACTCTGCAACCGGGTTACTGCCTTGGGAGAGGTCTCCTCTGTAACGGATACCAAGCGAGGACGCTTGCAGCTTAGACCCAGTTTAGAAACATATACAACAGCCGCAGATTCTTTTCATTGTTTCTTGTTTTAACTGATTTTTGCTATTGCTTTTTTATACATGCCACAACTTCATTACAGATGATCGCAGTTGTAAATTTGGTACAACATGAGAAATCTTACAGTTTTTCTATTTTTGTTTCGGCACTTGTGGAATGATCCATCGAATTATTTATTTCTCCATTTCTTTGTTTAATTCTTTTCGAGGAAACGCAAGATATTTTGCATTCCATGTGACGATGTTGCATGCAAAATCCAGATTCTAGGAAAATAGAGAGCAACGCCTCAAGTTGAGAGAGCAAGAGAGCAAAATAGGCCTAGTGTTGCGTGCAGATAGAAGAAATTTAGGAGAGGATAAGGCAAATCACTTGAACGAGCCATTGCCCCTTTTGCTTTTGGGGGAAAAATAGTTTATATCTAACACCTTACCGGTAAAGTTAACCTATGCTTTAAGCCAAGAATCGAAAAATAATATAATGCATATGTTCTAGACAGTTCTAACGGTGGCCAACAGCTAGGCAATTTGATGCTAGTTTGCTACAGATATTCCACGCTAGCTAGCTTATAACTAGTTACTATAGGAACACCAAGACGGATCAACGAAATGGGATAAGCACGTGTACGCGTTAACTTACTAGTATATCCAAGGTATACTGCAATTTAAAAATTCATTTCAAAGAGGTGTTTTAGAGAGAAAAAAACGGCACCAGGGTCGATCTCCTTTTCTTTCCTTCGTTTTTTTTTTTCTTTAATGGTTTTTTTTATAGTTTTTTTTGGTTCGATAAGAGACAAATAAGAGGAAAACTATCAAATGACAGTACTGAGCAAGATGAAGTGTGATATAAAACTTCGCACCCACTTGCTTAAATAATCAATTAAAACTTCAAAGATAGAGTTTCGCAGAAATGAAGTGAAAACAAGAATCAAAATTACCTTACTTAAAGGCCACATCAAATGTTAAACACATGATATTGGTAAGCTTCATATAAGTAATTGTTTCAAATTCGATCTTGCACAGCCAATGGAAGGTTTTTCACATTCTTTGCAATTGTAGCGTCCAGCTTTTCTCCAATTAACGTAATCCATGCCTAAAATCACGCAGATATTTACAAGTTTGATCAAACGACAAGAAGCAACTGAGATATCGGATTCCACATTCTCAGAAACATGGTTAATGACACATTAAAGACAAAAATGCAGGTTCCCCAAAACATGTTGATTGGTTTCTCCTCTATCAAAGCAGCGAAAATGCAGGATCCATTAAAATTGGAATATTGATTGGTATTCCACTCCTGAAGTAGGCATAGAGCCTAGAGAGATCAAAACAATATTTGACTGTGCAGAGAAATGTGTAAGTTGTGCTAAATATTTGAGGCTACAAATCAATTTGATCAAGCCCCAAGGTCACCTGATTCAGCCAAGTAATAATTACACAGTATGTAGAAGGCAGGACTATAGTAAGAGGACAGCGAGGGGTGCCTCTGTCATTTATTTGCTCGAAGTCTAAAGGCACGGAGGCATGGAATAATAATAATTGCAATATCTATCATGCCAATCATCTTGGCATCCTTTGACAATTAGCAATGCCAATTGAGAGAAAGGGATACAGGGAATGGGAGGAAGAAAGAAGTCACGTAGGTTTAACTCTCTCTAATAAATGACCAATTACCAAAGAAGCTAACATTTGTAGGGTATGAGAGAAGCACCTGGTCAGAAGTGGAAAAACCCCTAATTATGTCACCACCAATAATTGCAATTCCTTTCTCTCCAAGTGGCTGCAGAATTACTGTCTATCAAAGAAAGATTCGTATAAGTGAAACTCCAAAACGAACATGTTTGAAACCTTGCACTTGCCTAGCAAAGTCAACTCGAGTCCAAGCATGATACCTGTGTATTTGAAGGCAGAAATGGCAACTCAGATTTCCCAGGATAAAGAGAGAGGTTGGCCAAGTAGCTCTCTGCAGATTTAGGTAATATAGGTGGTTTCTAAGATCATATGTCTTATCGGACATCTTGCAGAGTTTAGGACAAGGTGAAGTACTTGAAAATCCAGCGAATAACATGAATTCCATCCAAATAACTTACGAGCCCCAGATTTTATCGCATTCTGATAGAGTGATCCTTCCATTAGTTTAATGGCATCCACCGCCACAGCCTCGTCGTTACCAACGGAGGATTTAGCTGCAAAACCAATTTGAAGGATACAACGGCTGTCATAAACCACAATTAGAGACCTGCAGCACGTCACAGCTGACAGAGATTCCCATACCCTGAGAATAAGCAATGAAAGCCTAGAATTAAGAACTATGAATAGTTTGTCACCTGCTATTTACAACGAATGTTTTTTTTTTTGCCTTCTCTGTTTGATAGAAGCAAGACAATATTATTCTTTAGACTTCTCAACTGGATTCGGATTAACTTCTTATCCATTAAACAAACATGCCACTCCGAGAAACAAATAGGGATTGGGGCCAGTTCGTTTGAACTATAATGTCAAAATGAGACATCCATTGCACATTTGAAATGAACTCAAACTTAGACCACCTATTCTTTTTGAAACTTATCAATGTAGAGCATAAAATTGTTTATTTGTTGTGCATAATATCTCAGCTGATAATCTGGTATAAAAGAAAGGTCATACAATTGTTTATTTGTTGTGCATCATCAAACTTAGACCACCCATTCTCTCAGTTTACTTTTATTTTTAAGAACACTAAAAGGTTATGAATTTTGCATCAAAGTAAAGAAGACTTTCGTCAAAAGTAAAATGCCGCAGATGAGTATAAGGATAACCGCGACCATTGTACAAAAGGATACAGAATGTGTATTACCATAGTAACTCAGCAACTACAGAATCAGGGACATGAGAATATAGTCTCTGACATTCAACCCCTTGAGGGCTTACCTGAAATCAAAACCACACTGTCAATGAGAAGTTCTGGAATGGAAGGGAATTAAAAATTGATCAAACTCATCGACTGCAATGGGAGAAATTTGGGTTGACAAGAAGATGGGAAGCACTCACCACAGATATGGCCTTTGGTCGTATTGACAACCACACCAGACCAGTTAGAATATTGGTGACAGCCAAGCCAAGCGTCAAAAGATCAGCTCTTGATTGTGAACTGCAGGACACGTTCATCTCACATGAATATGACTGTAATGAAAAAATATAATTGAAAAGTGCTTGAGAAAAATTGTAAGAAGCAATGATGAACTCAGAGCAGAATAACTTTGTGGGAATTCCGTAAAGTAAAATATGAATTATTTTTTACTTGAAATAAAAAAATATGCTTAAAACTTTGAACTTGTAAATTCCAAAAAGAGGAAGCAATACGTTTTATCTTGACTTCAGCTCCATCTGTGTCACCTTTTATGCATAGAACTGGATGAAAATGTAGAAGCTGATAAGTGCATTAACCTGACTTCAACATCTTTCATCCCATTCACTATTCTATCTACATTCTCTTACTTCAGCTCTCAAAGGACTTGGAATCCTTTGATTTGATGGAGATATAGTAGACACTAAACAGGTTACGTGGCCCATCTCCGTGCCCCCTACACCACGACATGTGCACCTGCACTAATTCAGGTGGAAGGCATTACCAGTGAACTGAACAAGGAGAATCCCATGTTTTCCAGCTTCTCCAAGCCATTTACGAAAAACCACAAAAATCGGAGCGAGTCTCGACCATCAGAACGTTCAAGCTTCTACCGTATTACTTAGAGAAGTTCGACAAGTACATCTATTCATGGACAAACAGAGAAAGTGGCATCCAGTAGTTGTAAGCCGTAACTCATACATATTCTGGTCTCTTTGATGTCTAGTGCCTAACCAAATATGTGCTACCCGTAATCTTCACCAGGAAAGTGAAAAAGTAATTGCTTTGGGGAGTCTTTGAGGCTCAAACGGTATAGCTAAACTTACTATCTCGAAAATAACACACGCATTCCCCACACACGTAGCAAACCGATTTCACCTGATTGAGTTAGAAGAACAGTGAGCTGGAATTGAGCAATAATATTAGAGCTCAAGCTTGACCAACAGTGCCAAAGCAATTCTCCACATATTCCCAAAAATGGTGACAATTTCATAGATTCATCCGACAGCCTTACCTGCTAGCATCAGCAACAGGAGCAATGCCCGAAACGGTGCGGTTAAGTAGAACAGCCAACAGCGACGCCCCTCCAACGTAAATAGGCAAACCCCGGACGGCGTCGTCGTTGTTATAGACCCAGTCGGCGACCCAATCCCTCCTCGGCTTTGGCCCTTTGTAACCTGAATTTGAAGAGGAAGAAGATGAGGAGGAGGAAGCCCTAAAGAAGAAGAAGCGCGGGGAAGGGGACTTAATACGACGGCGTAGTCGGAGTTTTGGGTTCCATGGACTTGAACAACAGAGGAGACTTCCCGCTGCCATCGAAATATCAAACAGAACAACGCCAACGGTGGTGTTGGCTGTTCTAGTTTTGGAGGTAGAAATCCTACCTAAAAGGCCCGCTTGGCGCCGAGGGCATAGTCCAGTAATCTGGGGTTA
The DNA here is from genome assembly GCA_963930655.1 of Myrica gale. Lineage (NCBI taxonomy): Eukaryota > Viridiplantae > Streptophyta > Magnoliopsida > Fagales > Myricaceae > Myrica > Myrica gale. The sequence continues at coordinate 3,358,761 of OZ005606.1, read as the reverse complement.
AGCTGCAGCTGGACGAGGATTATCTCTCCTTTTTTTTTTTTGTCTCAGTTGTATATAGTATAATTTACACGTTTATCTCTCTATAAATTGTATAATGTAATTTGGCCATAAAATTAAAGAAGATCTTAATTCGCTACCGTTCGCAAGTTCACGACTTACCCATAAAACAAATCGTACATATAGAAAATAAACAAATTGTATCGCTTAAGAGAGTTATCTCATAGCTTAAAAAAAACAATTACTTTGGATTTTGGTGATAGTACTGACGGTATGCCCTTCAATACAAATAAAATATAATCTCTAATACCTTTTCCAACAGATTTTAATAATTTTTTACACAAATTCTAATATTTATTTTTTAAAAAATTGTCAAATATTCTTTAGTCAAATTTGATAACTTTTTTATTAAAAAATTCATAAAATTAACTCTTTATATAGTTTTTTTTTAAATTCAATAGAAATTATTCAATTAAATATTTTTTAAAAAATTCACCAATTTTTTTAAAAAATTTCAATAAAACTTCAATCTACCTCAATGCCATTCAATAGTTTATAAATTTAGACAACTTTTTATATCCCAACTTCACTTAAACATGATAGAGACTGATAAAATAATTGGTGAGTCATCGTCTTGCCATCAATACTTATGCGAACCCCTTTTTCTTGTCGGCTTTTGTGTTTCTCTATACGTGCTCTGGCGACCTAATTTTTTTAGGAAAAAATACCGAAACAGCGCGTGCGTGTTTTCACGTTTTGACAAAATAGTTTTTGTGGTTTCAAGTTGAACTCAATAATTCTTGTGATCAGAAAGTTGTTGCAATTAAGTCCTTCCATCAACTCATTTAACGGTCAAAACTTTTGAAAAGACTTTTTTGTTACATGATGCATAAAGAACTCATTTGTCAAAAGCTGATACCACAGGACTAGTACTGGTACGCACCCACCCCCTTGATGTGGACCATGCGTGACATGTGAACAGTGAATTGGCTTTTATAGAAATGCCTTGGCATCTGGTTTTTTGAGCTAAGCAGGGTGCTCGAGTTCCTGCGTGTTTGAATTAGCGGTTTCATCCAGTCTCCACTAACAAAACAATCAAAGCCCAAAGGGATGCATGGGTACGGATTTCCATTATTAAATTACACCTCTGGTTAGAGAATTCGTACGCTTAAAAAAATTTGCTTTAAAATTCCCCACTTTCCATGCAATCCATGGATGCTAGAGCTGCCAGAACTGCTTGGCGTGCAGCCACTGTCAACAAGTTGAACCGCTGTCGTACGTACTTAAAACTCATTTTCAAGCAGCAAGTGGTTTCTTTTCCCTTTACTCTCCTCATATTCCTCTCTCGCTGTAATGGCTTCCACTACCTAACTGTATTATTAATTTCATTGTATTTTTATTTTCTATTTCCTTCTTAAATCGGTGTGAAGCAGAAGTAATGGCAAACCCTCTGCTTTGCTCCCTCCGAGACCGAGAAGACAGATACCAATAGCATCGATAGATCGACCGTTTCAAGACTAGTTTCGAGGATTCACATCCACAGAATGTTGTTGCAGAGCATTTAATAGTGCTTGCATGATCATACACGTTGCTGATGCGACATCGATCAGACTCAAATCAGCCTGGCCTTTTCAACCTTTTAGCTTCGTGAAGATCCTGCCGCAAGAGAGAAACCGGTGCCGAGGAGTCAACATCAGAGATCGTAAAGTTGGGGCCGGCTAAAATTGTGTGCCACTGTATCTCGTAGGGGTTTGTTTTGGTGGTCTGCATGAGGTGAGAGTAATGAATGTGAATTTGACGGATGCAGGGCAATGCAGGCTCTTCAACGATTATTTGGATGGGCAATTTATTTTTATTTTTTTTATCGTAGGTAGGTAAGCTACTTAGGTCGCGTTAACAACTCAAAATTTTACCTATACTAAAATTTTAACGTAATAAAAAATTACAATATAATCTCTTTTCCTCCATTACATCATTAATTTTTACTATAATAAATATTAAAAATCATCTCTCTTCATTTTTTCACCAAATTCAATACCCAAAATTTCAACCTCCCCCAAATTTTAACACTCAAATACACCGAGCATGTTCTGTTATTTTTTTTAGGATTTACATTATATTTTTATATTTACAATCCAAACATCAAAATAATATTCATAATTTTTGCATGTATACTAATACAATTTTAACACCACTTAAATATTCATAATTTTATCAGAATCATATAAATTTTTTCCAAACCAACATCACCTTATATTTTTAACATTATTTGAAGTTTGAGTTAAAATTATTAAAATTTATTTAAAGTTAGCAGTGATTGTAAAAAAATGGTCTCTGAAATTGTTTGGTTTAGTCGTAGAGGTAACATATTCAGGACATATTAGCCCTTTTGACCTTCGTTAAGTATTTTTTAATCATATGATGACGTACCATCATTCCACTATTGATTAAAATGAAATAGTGGAATTCTACGTCACCATCAAAGTTAAATGCTTAACAGAGCCGAAGGACTAATATGTCCTGGATATGTACATTGTTTAAGTTTGAACTCGAGACTAAAGTGTATGTGCTGTAAATTTTTAAGTTGAAAAAGTAAGAAAAGATATGGCTTAAATAAATTTTTTATATTTATTATATTATAAATGAATGATTTGTCGAGAATAAAAAGATTATTTTATTGTTAGATAAAATTTTGAAAAGTGTGCCTAACGCAACATCAAACTATAAGAACGTTGGGTGCAATTAACCTAAAAAAATTATTTTAAAAAGTTGTGCCACCTAAACAAAGCGCATGAGCATTAAAAAATTCATGATCTGTCTGTTTTAAATTTTACATTTTTCATTATAAATCATTTTACATTTTTCACTACATGAAATAAAATGATTTTTATAGTCGTAAGTATAATTTACTATTTGAATTTTTAAGGATACCGATATTTTATATTAAAAAATAAAATTTAAAAATAAAATAAATTGAATGTATTCCGTGTTAAAAATGGTAATTTATGTAGTTATAGTTGGTGAGTTATAAATGTATTTTTACAAATTTATAACCAAAAAATAAATAAAAAAAATTGCACGCATCATTATGATCGAGTCAAATCGAACGGTGTGAATAAACTAGAGAATTTGTTTCTCAATATTTTCATCCCTTAATATTTTTAAATAATTATAAAATAATTTATCTTTTCATTAAATTATAAAATAATATTATACTATTTAATTAAATCTTCCTTCTCTCACTTTTATAAAATATTATATTTTTTCACAAATTCTAATACATAAAATTTTTAAAACCCCAGTATTTCCGCGAAGAAGCACCCCCGAACAGTTCAAATAGGATGTAGCTGCTTGCTTGAGTGGATTATCATCACGAGGACGTCCCTTTTACGGTGAGTTTAATGACTGCCGTCCTCCACTTGGGGGTGGCTTTAAGGGCACGTATCACCTCTTCAATCACTATTGTTGACAAATCCCAAGACAAACGTCCCATCAGAGATGGTAACTTTCACAAGATTGCCGTCATAGACGACACGTCTGGCTAATTCTTGGATAGAGTGATAAACTTATCCTTAAGTGGATATGAGATGCATCTTATCTCTGCTTTTTCATCCGCATGGTCCTATGCATCCACATTCACCCCATACCTCTTTTGATCCTCCTCTCTCGCGAGATAATGATGTTAGAAGAGGTTTTTTCTTGCCCATGTGATCAGTAAGATATCTAGCTAGACGCAAATCAATGGATTGGTTGAGCGGTTAAAACCTTGAGTAGTTTATTCTTTTTAAGATATTGGGTTCGAATTTATTCAGTTATAAATATTATTTGGGGTCACTTTTCTCATAAAGTCAGATTGAGCTTATATGTATGATTTATTTGTTAGGTGGATCCACTCAGATAAACTAGACAAACTAAATCCGAACGGCAAGTTACGTATTTAATGTTCGTGTCTTTGTGTTTGTCTTGTTTTTGGACAACCTACGTTTACCCATTTGTATGATATTAATGAATGGGATATTTATGAGGAGAGGAGGAAAAAATAATCCTTTTTTTGTTCCGTGTTTTAGAGGGTCCAAGGGATTGGATGGAAGGATAAGAAAAACACTTTGATAACCATCGGTGTTGCCGTGTGAGACGAAGGATATAATTGAATAATGAATGGTTGTGATTGGACTTCAGAATTTCGAAATTTGGTACATCTTTTTGTCATTCTAGTGCTCATACAAAGCAACAATTCCCTTGTCGTCTTAGCATGGAGCATGTGAGAAAATATGTGACTGCTGGTGTTTTTATTATTTAGTAAAAAAAAGAAAAGAAAATACAGTGCTGCTCTCTTGCCTTTTGCTGCAAGTTAAAGTAGTTGGCATTCGCGGTTAAAAGACGCAGTAGAGTTGGACGGAAGCGGATGGTGAAAAGAAAAGGGCAAAGATATCGTGGTGGATAAAGTGATCTGATGTGGGATTAGACGGGGCTGAATAACAATTGGATCAGAGAGTGCAGCCATGGGATCGGGCTCGTCTGCAATACCAGTTATTGCAGAGGGAGCAATTCGGAAAGGGGGGAGCAATTCGGAGAGAAAGAAGTAGGTCTTGCGAGACTCATCTTTTTCTCTCCCCCATTCGAAATTGCACATGTAATCGGTCAATCGAATGACAGGAAATCTCTGTCCGCAGCCATGGAGGATTAGCCACAAACTTCGTGTATCAAAAAGTGGCCCAACGGGCGTACCCGAGGTGCGGGACATGAACGCCGTAGAAAAAAATAAAATAAAGTTTTTAATTCAACACAGAAATGGCCAAAACGCATCGACAGCAGCGGAGCAAGCGAGAAACACGTGGTTCGCATCGAACAACAATCTGACAACCCCCTTGACACACATTTGCATCACAGCCGGATAACACACGGACAAAGTTCTCTCCTGCTTTCCACGCGGTCCACCCCCACTGGACATTCAGGGTTCAGTGTCCTTTTTAGGTGAGGAGTTTTGATACTTTTATGGGTTTCTTCGAAAAGTGAGAGGGAGAAAAAGGAATTGGAGTAAAGTGAGGCCCATCAAATTAAACTGTTAAAAATGAAAAAAAGAAAGAATAAGAAGAAGGAAAGCGAAAGGCATCCGTCCACCAAGAGCACCACAGGGCCACAGCCACATAGAAAGGTTGGGGTAAAGATGTGCGTGTAGGTGATGGGTGGGGTCCAAGTTCACTTATCCTCCACAACTGCACCCCTCCCTCACAGCTTGGACAATTGAATACGGGACAACGAAATCTCTCCCCCCACAAAAGGAGGCCAGGGAATATGCCAATTTGACGGTGCACAAACACTTTGGCTCCTTCACCATCCCCTTTCTTTATACCCTTTTTTTAATCTGTTGGTATTTTGTTTGAACTCCCCACTATGGTTTTTCCAACCGGTTTCCATTTATATGGCAGACGCTTTCACCCAATACTCCTATAATTTTCAGCACCAAGAATCAAGGATTTATAGGTTAAGATAAAGTAATCCCAACTCAAAATTATTATAAATATAAAGCTTATGGTCAATAGGCATTGGAGGAAGCCACAGTTGCAACTGATTCAAACCTGGACCGCCCAATTACAAGAGGCAGTTTGGTGGAAACCTACGGGTACTTGCCCATGAACGACTAAATTCATGCCCTTGGTAATTGGACGGTAGAAGGAACTTTTGTTCTCGTGCTTTGGCACACAGGATATAGTGTTTACCTAAAATAATAGACATTTGGTCTTGTTTTGTACCGAGGTGTAGCCAAATTGGACGGTCCTAGTTCATCATTTGGAAAAAGTCTACTCTTGAGATTGCATTATGGGGTGCAGTCCTATCTAATATGATGGTCCTGCGAGGTATTCTTCACTTTTCCTCGTGAACCCCAAACAGAACATGCCTGTACCGATAGCACCGACCCAAGCACCAACCCTAAATATAAACCAAAGCAATCCTCAGTTCTCTTTTCCATTAGACTCTACCTTTCCAGTTTTCTCTCCAGCCGCTTTTCTCTCTCTCGCTCTCGCTCTCGCTCGTGCATGAACTGAGATTATACTGCGCTTTGCTTTGCAATATCTTTTTGCTTTCTTGAAGCTAAACTACGTACGAGGGACGAAGATGTCTCGCACGTGCTCTCAGTGCGGGAACAACGGCCACAACTCGCGCACGTGCACGGACTCCAGCGGCGGAGAAAACGGAATCATGCTGTTCGGCGTGCGACTCACGGAGGGCAACTCGTTCAGGAAGAGTGCTAGTATGACCAATCTCTCTCAGTTTGATCAGCAGCCTCAAGATTCCAACCCCGAGGCCGGATATGCCTCAGACGACGTGGTTCACCCTTCAGGCCGCAGTCGCGAGCGTAAGAGAGGTACTTTTTTTTTTTATCTGTAACCTGACTACGCCGTTCGTTTGTTCTTTTATTTGAGTCTTAATGTTTTTGGATTGATTTGTGTGTGTATATGTAGGGGTGCCATGGACGGAGGAGGAGCACAGGCTTTTTTTGTTGGGTTTGCAGAAGGTAGGGAAAGGAGATTGGAGAGGTATTTCTAGAAACTTTGTAAAAACACGAACTCCGACTCAGGTGGCAAGCCACGCTCAGAAGTACTTCCTCCGCCGGACCAACCAGAATCGGAGACGCCGGAGATCTAGTCTCTTTGATATCACCGCTGATATGGTAACTACTAACTACTAATCCGATAAGTCAGATTCCCAGGCTATCATCGGTTTCTTCCGCAACTACTCCAACTAGGACCACGCGAAGTATAAATCAAAACGAATATTTATTTTCCCAACTCTTTTTTGTTTTTTGTGGCAGTGTATGGGCTCCTCAGGCTCAGTGGACGAAGATCAAGCGCACCATGAACCTGTGCCCCTGCCGAAGCCACAGCCGCGTGATCTAAACCATAGTACTCTCGGTGGATTTCCGCTGTCAACTTTTCCCCTGGCACTCGCTCCAGTGGTGGTACCGCTTCCTGTTGAAGACCCAATGGACAATCTCTCATTAGGACCCAACAGCAACAATCATACGAGGATGTCAAGCAAGCCTATCAGGACGATTCCGATCATTCCAGTCTCTCCGTCTTCAAAAATGGCTGATCTTAATCTGAATCAGACAACCCACGCAGACCCGTCGCCGTTGTCACTGAAGCTCTCAACACCATCTTCTGATGAGCAGTCATCGCAAGCGAAGCACTCCTCAGCTTTTCAGGGCATGCCCGGCAACTTCAGCAGCAGCGGAGATAGTATTATCAGTGTTGCTTGAAGCATATTTATGCTTCAAACTAGTCTTGTGATGTAAAGGTAGCGGATCGAAGTCGGGATTATATATGATAAATTCAATTTAATCGGACAAAAGTTGGGTCGTCTTAGGTAACTAGTAGGTGATTAATTCCTTGTTTGTACAGGTCCAGAGAAAATATAGGGAAGATGGGATGTTGTACTTTTCTGTGTGGTGCATGGATTCTTGTTTAATCTGTCTAGTTGCTTTTGGATTGAACTGAAAGAGCACTAAGCTAGCTAGAGGTACCCTCCTGTTATCTGGTCCACTGATTTGCCGGAGCTTCAACTAGTAAAAATATCAGAAACTGGAATATTCTCTTTTAATTATCTGATGATCCTATATAGGTTTTCAGAATTCTAGATTTGGAGAACGATATATATAGGGTTTGCGTCGCTGATTGATTCGAGTATATAGTTTTATCGTAATTTCGATGGATATGAATCATTAGTACTAACCGAACACGTATGGTCTATGCATTGTAATTTGTTTGTGAAGTTCCTTTCAGACTTGGACAGCGCCTCAACTTTTCCCATTTGAGCATCTAAACGACTAAACGAGTACTAATGTCATTTTAAAAGTCATCTGGCCGCGTTAATATTTTAGAATAGATTAATAAAAGATAATCCCAATTAGTAATTCACGTTTCGTTTTCCTTTTGCAGTATCACGTCGACCAAAATATCTCCGGCCAGCACAAAAAATCAAATACAATAACTTTTATCTGCTCGTGGTTCACACTCAGAATAGTACGAAATTTGATGGAATCAATGGCTCATGATCTAGGGACTTACCCAAAAAAAGGTCATTTAGGGGGCTTAGTTGGTGATCATTGGGTTCTCTTCAACGACAAGAGATTATCCTCATTGTCTCATAGACTAGCCTGGCCTGCGCCCAGGAAGAGATGGAAGGGATGAACTTCTCGTACACTGAACAGGCCTTTTCATTGTCCAAAAGAGGGCTTCTAGCCCGATTCCTGAACCCTCTATAACAGTAGAGAATAATATTGTAGGGGTAGGCAGCTTCTATGCAAGACCTTTGCTAGACGCTAGTTGTTGTTTGAAAATTGAAGAGATCCTCCACTTCAATTGGTATTTCTTTTCCAGGAAATGCATCCCATTTAATAAAACAAATCTGGTCTCAATTCTGATATGCTGATTTGATATTATATCTGTTTGTAGACTAATGATTCTCCACCAGGGTTACTGCCTAAGGATCAAATCATTATAGGCTACGTATAAACAAAAACCCCGCTCATATGTTGACATTTTTTGTTGGCATATTGAGATCGCTCAACGTGTGGATTGTTGGACCCACTCTCATGGAGTCACGGTCGCGTTAGAGGCAACAATATATATAGAACCCTTCTCATATGCTAAGTACGGTGGATTAATTGATACTTCCGCCTCTAATAATTTTTTTGTTTGAGTTAAATACACTTTACATCCTCAAACTATATGATCTTGACACTTTACACTTCAATTTATTATTATTATCACATTACATCTACCAAACAATGATTTCAGATGCTTTGAATTTCCTTAATTTTTTTTATTAATTTAGACCGAAATTTATTTTTGACATGCGAAATGACAATTTTGTCATCATAATTTTTTTTGGTATTGACTATTTTACGAGGATAAAATTCTCATTTTTTAAAATAAAAAAATTATTTTCCTTTCAAATTAACCGGAATATTTAATAGATGATTCAAAATGTTTGAAATCAATAGTTGGTAGGTTAAATGAGAGATAATATATATGGGTGCAAAATGTCCAAACTCCCAAAGTTAGAAGATACCAAGTATATTTATCTTTTTTTTAAAAAAAAAAACTTAAATAAAGCTGACATGGCCGTATTCGTATATATTGTCAAAATTATAAGTTTAATAAGTATCTCTTTTTTTTCTATTAAATTCATTTGTGAATACAGTAATTTATTTTTATTTTTTCTCAATTTAGTCGATAGGGTAAATATTTTTCTTTAGTCTATGGGTTAATCGCGAACTCCTATAATCTTGCCGTAAACTCTTGGATGAAAAATGCTGATGTGGCTGACTCATGCCACATCACATATAATCTCTTATTTGCTGGATCAAAGTGACACGTCATTTATTTTAAGTTTTTATTTGAATAAATAAAATAAATTATTAAGTATAAATAAAATGAAAAAATTATTCAGAACAAAAGTTATGATCTCCACTCCTTAAAAAAATTAAATAAATAAGTAAAAAGTAAACAAATAAAGAGACGAAAAACTGAATTCAAATATCTACAAATGAAATAAATAGAATAAAGGAAGAAATATAGGAACAAAAAGAAAGAAAGATAACAATAAAAATTTGAAATGAATCCTATATAAATTGTAAAAAAGGCAGGACCTTTTATTGTCTATTCTTACTCAATTTTATTTTTAAGGATTTATATAAATAGAATAAATTGCAATTTTTTCATTTTCTCTCTTTTATTTTCAGCAATCTTTTATCTTCGTCTCGTAAATTATTTGTATTTTCGAGTTATTTATTTAATTTTTTGAGGTATTATATTTTTTAAGGAGTAGTACTGCCGGAGGGTGATGCATGCCTTTTGTTTTCATCATTTTTATGTATTTTTGTTTATATTTCATTACCGTACGAACAGTTAAATTAATGAAAACAATACGACACTGTTTACATACCGAAGACAAAACCATTTTTTAATTTTTCTAATGAAATTGTCTGGTTTTCTTACAAAACCACCTGAATGGTTTCGTGAGAGCAACCCGACACCGTTTTATCTGACAAAATGACATCGTTCATTATTAACTAACCGTTTGAACGGATAATCAACCCGTTCAAATTACATGAAAGACCATTAATTAAGGAACCGTGTGCATAGTTATTACATGCCTATGCTTATATTTCAATCGTCATAACATCTTAATTAATAACTTCAATGCATTAACATTCGCAATTGTCATTAGCGCGACATAGAAATATCGGAGCATATCCATAGGGTGTGTACCCGATCTTAGCAGATACAAGACCCAACTTTAAGATTCCATAATATCATGAGTGGTCCTCTTGAACGGCATATCTCGACGCTTAGTCATCGGATCATTGTCCGATGCTCTTCCAAAATCCTGGAGATTCCTGCTGGGCAGAGCTTTCGCCAAATAATGAAGAAGTTGGACATTGCTACAACGTTTCGAAAAAGATATATAATACTAGGAAACTGGGAAATCATACTTGGTAACTTGGCGCTATGGGAGGAGGGGGAGGCGATATAGAGGTAAAAGCGTTTTTACGTAGTCTTCCAACCATTCCAGTTCCTTTCATGGATCCTCTCAATGAATTCTGCAGCTCTTTCGTCGATATTGTTTTCACGTGTCACGTATGCTGAATTATGCTCTTCTGGCTCAATTAAGCAGGAAAATGACTTTGAATTGCTCTCTGGCTCTTGGGACCTTTGGCTTCTGGGAAGTCGAGGAACGGAGGAAACATTCATAGAAGGGAGTTTAGGCGCTGTCTCAGGCACACAGTTGTCGTCAGCCGCTGGCTGTTTGAAACTTGTGCTGAAACTTACACTTGCTAGAGAAAGAGACAATAATTTAGTGATGTTCGCCACCAGCATCACGGTTTTCTCACAAAGCGATTTCTTCTTGGGGCTGATCTCGGTTGTCATGGTAAGTAGTTGCTCGTAAACTTCAAACTATCTTCAAGAAAGGATGAGCTGATGGCAGAAAGGAAATAGAAGTGCATCCATTTAAATCGGTAATTCCCCTCATGACTTGAAAGGAAGCACTTAAAGTCCAATTGTTCTTTGGGGTCCCTGGAAATCGATGGGGTTAATGCTTGATGAGGCACAGCTGTTGGGCGGGTCCTTTACTACTCCATTATAAATTGAAGGCCTGTACTGAAAAGGACGAGCAACTCATCAACTACTCATCTGCAGCTATAGCTAGTCCAAGCAAGAAGATTCTTTTGTATTATATGATATGAGAGACTCCAATAATTTGATGCATATATTCTATACCTCCCTTAATAATGCTTCCATTCCTGTACAATCAAATACTTTATGTCCTTATGGAATCAAGAATATCAATTAATTCATGTACCACAAAACAGCTGATTTTGCACGCCGCAGACCTAATTGGTAACCTTGTCTCTTAAGGGCGCACGACTCTTTCAGTGGGAACCTTTTGCATACGTTCTACTTTTGGATGAAGCAAGTTGTGAATATCTGGTGCTAAATTTGGATGATGTCCTCTTTAAGTTTCTTTGTTTCAACTTCATCAGCTTTGAATATCCTGCAAAAGATAAGGAGCACTAACTCTTCTTCTCTGACGTGAGGTTAGTATGAGCTGTCACTTCATGAGAAATTTCCAACTTCAATTTTCTTTTTGAAAAATCTGTAAATAGAACGACTTTAGTCGATATTCTTCACTGATGTGTTCCTCTTTCTTTGTTTTGGCTTTCTCAATTCTTCGCTCCCCACTGTTTACCATATCATTTGGCCCAGGGGAAAAGGTGACTTTTTAGCCTGCCCCAATCAGAATCTGTTTGCGAGTGCAGGTATATGATATGTCTACAGATAGTGCTATTCCATTAAACGTCATGGTCCCAAACGCCCACCTGTTCGTCGTTGCTATTCATCCCAAGCACCGTCCAGAGTCCAGACTCTCGTTTTCAGCTTTCGTTTCGTGTGCCGATTCTATTCTGAGGCTTCGTTTTCTCGAGCTAGATTCTGCTACATCATCTTTGAATAGGCAAACGTCATTGCTAGCACCTGACTCGAGCCTCGGCCAATTTGTTTCTAGTCCAAAGTTTTAGAGCGCGATTGGGCTTTAGACTCATGACAGATATTCTTAGTTGGTGTACGTATTCCTCCTCTAAGGATGATAGTACTGTATAATGTTTATAATTTACATATATTAAAAAAAAATGTATATTATATTTTGTCTTTGCTCATCTTTTTTGACTCGTCTATTTATATTTCTTTTATTTCTCCACCTCACTCCTCTTCATTTTTTTGGGGGGTCAAAAATACTATAAAACCAAAAAACAATGAGAACAATTTAGTGAGTAAGAGCAATTTTGAATTGCCAGATATAAAGAAAGTGTAGAATCTTATCTCTTACAAAAAAAATTCACATGCGAGCTTGCTAAAGTCAGAGATAGGGAGCATAGAGTATAAAATTGCATGTTGTTATATATATATAAAACAAGACCGGGACATGTTCCTTTTGTTAAAATTTTAAAAAATTTAATTCAACTTTTAATCTTACAATCCTAATAATACTCTTACACACGTTTCAACATACAACTTATGAATATTACATTTTTTACAAACATCAATACAACTCAACAACTTCTACACGTATGTCAATAAAGTTAAAACACCACCTAAATATTCACAATATAATTAAAATCCTTAAAAATTTCTCTACGCGGGAATAAAAAAAATAAAGAAACTGAATTAAAATTTTAAAGATAAATTTTTATATTAATTTTAAATATGAATTTAGAATTACTATTGATCCGAGATTGAGGAACTTAAATATATTTTTTAATATACATTAACAATTTAAAAAGGGTAGCTTGGTGTAGAATTAGGGAGAGCCTATGGCTACGGTGGCTCTGACAGGCAACCCTTCACCACGTGATTATTATTATTATTATTATTTTATGCAGAGATCTCCAAATCATTAAGTGGAACAAGCAGCCCCTGATAGAGACTTAACACAGTTGGTGATTACCCACTCCTCCAAAAGCGTCGTCCTTTTTAGTTCAATAATACATGTTGAACAAGCAAGTAAATAACTACGTGCTTGCTTAGAAAAAAATGTCGTCGCTTTTTTTCCTATTTATTTAATTCGAACAAACAAACAAAAGAAAAGGAAATCGGACCGGCAGTCAAAAGCTGCATTCAGTGTAGGTGCGTCTGTTGTGTTGGCTTACCGAACGCAGTCAGTCTGGCCGCCCATCCAACACATATCTCTAAGCCTTATTTACCGCCACCACTATCGGTGCGCTGCAGCTCGCAGCTCGAAGATAGTGAGAAGAAGAGGAAAAATCGGAACGAACCAAACTCTTGAACCGTAGCTGTAGGTCCTGGACCATGAAGACTCTGGCTCCTTTTCTGGCTTCAATCTTGCTGCTGTGCTCGTTTCTGTGCAATTGCAAAGACGACGTGGCGTGCCTCGAGGGCGTGAAGGCCTCGCTCTCCGATCCGGCTAACAAGCTCAGCTCATGGACCTTCACGAATACCTCCGTGGGATCAATCTGCAAGCTAGAAGGGGTGTCGTGCTGGAACGAGAAGGAGAATCGCCTCATCAGCCTCCAGCTCCCCTCGATGCAGCTAGCCGGTGAGGTCCCCGAGTCGCTCGAGTACTGCCGGAGCCTTCAGAACCTCGATCTCTCCGGCAACGCCATCTCCGGCCCCATCCCTCCCCAAATCTGCCTCTGGTTGCCCTACCTCGTAACCCTAGATCTCTCCTCCAACAGCCTCTCCGGCCCGATCCCTCCGGAGATCACCGAATGCAAGTTCCTCAACGCCTTGGATTTGAGCGGCAATCGCCTCTCGGGTTCGATCCCTTACGGCCTCGGCCGCCTCGACAGGTTGAAGACGTTCTCCGTCGCGAACAATGGCCTCTCCGGCTCTGTACCGTCCGATTTGGGAAATTTCGATGAAGCGGGCTTTAGTGGGAACCGCGGACTCTGCGGGAGTCCCCTCGGATCCAAGTGCGGTGGACTGAGTAACAACAGCCTCGCCATTATCGTTGCCGCTGGGGTAATCGGTGCCGCCGGGTCTCTGTTTCTGGGGTTATTGATGTGGTGGTGGTTGTTCGCTAGGCGGAGTGGGGAAAGGCAAGGCTTCGGTGTTGGTGGTGTTGGTAAGAGTGACAGTAGCTGGGTCACGCTACTGAGGTCACATAAGCTTGTTCAAGTGTCTTTGTTTCAGAAACCCATTGTTAAAGTCAGGTTGGCGGATTTATTGGTGGCGACGAACAATTTTGATTCTGAATACATCGTGGTCTCGACGGGATCGGGGGTTTCTTATAAGGCTGTGTTGCCGGACGGGTCGGCTCTTGCGATCAAACGGCTTAATGGTTGTAAGCTCAGCGAGAAGCAATTCCGGTCGGAGATGAACAGGTTAGGTCAACTTAGGCAACCCAATTTGGTGCCATTGTTAGGGTTTTGCGTGGTGGAAGGAGAGAAGCTTCTGGTGTCCAAGCACATGTTTAATGGGACTTTATACTCTCAGTTGCATGGCAGCGGCAATGCCAATAGTCAGTACGGTTTTCTAGACTGGCCGACAAGGCTGAGAATCGGTGTTGGTGCGGCCAGGGGACTTGCCTGGCTTCACCATGCGTGTCAGCCGCCGTATTTGCACCAAAACATTAGCTCCAATGTGATTCTTCTCGACTATGATTTCGAAGCTCGTATATCAGATTTCGGGTTGGCGAGGCTTCTGGATTCTCGTGATTCTAGCGATAGCTCGTTTGTGAATGGAGATTTGGGGGAGATTGGTTATGTGGCTCCCGAGCAGTCGAACACAATGATTACGTCAATGAAAGGGGATGTTTATGGTTTTGGGGTAGTGCTTTTGGAGTTGGTCACCGGGCGGAAGCCTCTTGAAGTCACCGCGGGAGGGGAAGGATATAAACGAAATTTGGTGGATTGGGTCAGTCAGTTGCTGGTCACTGGCGGGAGCAGAGATGCCATTGATAAGACTCTTAGTGGAAAAGGCCATGACGATGAAATTGTGCAGTTTATGAGGGTTGCTTGTACTTGTGTGGCTTCTAGGCCCAAGGATAGGCCGTCTATGTACCAGATTTATGAGTCGTTGCGGAGCATTGGTGAGAAACATGGCTTCTACGAACAGTACGAAGAATTTCCCGTAATATATGGGAAACAAGATCCTGGCTACACGGGGTAGCCTGGGTAGGGAAAAAGAAGCACATAAAAAGTCCTTGGGATGCTTTGAGAATTGCAGCATTGGGACATCTCTACATTTTATGTGAAGATCTAAAAGGTGATTTTCACAGTCTGTATGGTTTCCACTTGACCATGATCCCCTGTTCCCAAGTTCATTTGTTTCTTGACATTTCTGTATTTATACAAGAAGCATTTTGCACTGTAGCTTTTGTTTCAGAAAATCTCTGTGGTTCCGTTTCCGTTATTGGATAAAATTCCCTTGTGGATCATTGTGGTTTCTAACATACTGTTCTAAAGACTTTGATCAATTTTGGGTTGAACACGATGGTGTTCCAATATCCAACGCGCTTTAAAGGAAATGTTATTACGATACACGATTTATCTTGCTAGGCTCGATTAGCAACCAACTTTTGATGCAGTCGTTTATGACCAAATTCCCTGTAACCTGATCTCTCAAGATTCCGATGAGGGTTGCAAGAACAACTATAAGTAGAATAATTGGTATGCGTTTGTCATTTTCCGTCTTGTATGTGTAGGGAACAGAATGTTGTGGGTGTGTTGAGACTTATGTTTACTTGCTTTGATATGAGCTTAGGTCAGAGAGAAGCTTCCAAAGATTTGGTAGAAGTTTTGGTTAAACCAACCTTCAAGTAAAGTCGGTGTTCAATTAGTTCCAACTTCATTATTTTCGGTCAAAACCCAGCTGTGCACCATTAGGTATTCTTAAATTTCTAAAAGACCTAAACCATGGCAGCTTGGTCAAAAGCAGCATGGAGAATCACTTAAGCTTCGTTGTCATCCTATGGAGCATGTGGGCTGTCGCTGACCAAATATCAAATACGTACAAGTAACAACGATCACTAGCATTTTAAAAGGTTCCAGAAAAAGAAAGAAGGAAAGAAAGAATTTCTGCCTGATGAGCAATAAATGATGATAGTAATTGTTGTTTTTGGATGGAAGCGGAAGGACAGGAAAGGGAGAAGGATTAAGATTTCCATCGTTTGGTACGAGAGAAAATAGGAAGACGTTCTTCCGTTTGTCCATATGTACCAAACAATATCAAAAAGTGATTATCTTTTCCCTTTTTCCTTTATCCTTTTTCTTTCTTTTTTTTTTTCCTTTTTCATCTTTTCGTCCTTTTAACCTTTCATTTTTGTCTCAATATTGTCTCTCCCTAAGACCCAAAATTGAATGATTCTCCACTATAGTGGTGGCCAAGTCCTTTTTGAAGAGTCCACCGCATGCACCACACCTTTTACATATAAGCTATTGGAAAGCATTAAAAGTTCTCATTTTTTTTCATTTTCTGTTCTAATTAAGCCAAAGTTCTCTAGCTAAATTTCTATATTCTAGCTTTGTTGGCTTAGGAATGCGTTGAAGTTCTCTACTTACGTCACATAAATTCTAGAAATAGACAAATAGTGACAACTCCCAATTGTTGTTGATGCTTTTTGCTCTTCTTAGTGCATGGACTTGGGGCGAAACACGATTTGGTGACAAAGATATAATTTCTATGATTCAGCTGTTCCTTGTTGCTTTTTAATAACGTTTTTTGAACAAAACAGGGGTCTTGTTATTTTTACATGGCAACAAGATTCCCAATAAATAACTGATGGAGACTTGGAAAGAGAGAATCCGTGAATTATATATCATTTCATGTTCCTATATAAAGATTCCTTGCTGTTAACTCTTTCTTGTACAATTGTGCTATGCATTTTGAATAAGAAAATTTTCTGTAAATTACACTTTACACCTATATGGTTTAATGACATTTACACTTTACACCCTAATATATTAATTTTAAGACATTACACCCATATAGTTTGAACTTTATACGTTTTGCGCTCCACCGTTAAATTTTCTGCGATTTTGGATGGAATGAAGGACCACGTGCACCGTCTATGCCATTTTGCCCTTACCAACTACGATTCGATATACTGTTTTATCCCTATCTTCAACCACTTTGCCCTAACCAAATTGATTAACGAATGGTGTCCAATGGCAAGAATGCTCAGCTATTTCTTTGCAGCGCTTACCGTGTCGGAGATGAGTCCTATCCAGGTGCTGGCGCAATTGAGAACACTCCCCATGGTCTTGTGCACATATGGTGCGGTGACACAAGCCAACCTAATTTGGAGGACATGGGAAACTTCTACTCGGCTGATAGAGATCCAATATTTTTTTGCTCACCACTCCAATGTGTATCGAATGTGGGCCATATGGAAGACATTAGGAGGGAAACGAACTGATCACATAGACCCAGATTTGTTAAATGCCAATTTTCTCATCTACGATGAAAATAGACGTCCTATTCACGTGAAGGTTCAAGACTGCCTTCAAACTACAAATCTAGGGTATGTTTACCAAGATGTCGATATTCCATGGCTAAACACTAAGCCGACTCCTCACAAATCCAAGGTAGCTATACAGAAAGTAAAGAAGTTTTTACATTTAGGAAAAGGGGATGTAGCACATGCGGCCGAAACATAGATAAGCGTTAAGTTTCCGATTGTTTTGGATCAAGTGATAAGTGCTCTGGTCCCTCGACCCAGTAAATCCAGGAGCAAAAAAGAAAAGGAAGACGAGGAAGAAGTGTTAGTGATTGAAGGTATTGAGTTCGAGAGAGATGCAGTGGTAAAGTTTGAAGTTTATGTTAACGATGAGCATGACTCGCCCAGCGGTCCAGCCAACACAAAGTTTGCAGGAAGCTTTGTGAACGTGCAACACAAGCATAGGAAGAAGATGATTCGAAATTGGAGGGTAAAATGGAGAAAATGGCACCGTCAGTGCACATGGTCATTTACTCCATCCAAAATCACATAAAATTTGACGGTGGAGTGCAAAACATCCAAGTTACATGGGTGAAATGTTTTAAAAGTAATATATTGAGGTGCAAAGTATAAATGTCATCAAACTACAGGAGTGCAAAGTGTAATTAATTATAACCCAATCATAATTGTGTGGAGCTTACACTCGTGAGCCCAAGACATGGTCCCCTCCTTCAAACAAAACTAGATATTTTTGTTGTCCCTTCACGCAAAAAAAATAATATTTTCTTGAAGATGTGTTTTTTTAAAAAAAACATTACAATTTGGTCCTTCAAAATGTTTTTTTCTTTATGAAACTGACTCCCTTAATATCTAATCCTAACTTCGACCTAATAGCGTGATAGAATTGCGACTAGTCGCCCAAATCCAGCCCTCAACCTTGTGTTTAACTCTCTCGTACAGCACTAAACTTTGGTAACACAGACTTTCCCTTCTCATATTTGCTTAAAAGTGCAGGAGCAGCTACGGTTATATGAGTTCAAGTTGAGTGCCATGTAAGAGGAGTATACAGCCTTCATATAATTCATCCAAGGCTTTTTTTTTTTTTACAAATTCTATTTTTTTTTTCCAAACTCAACACCTTTTCACAAATTTCCCTAACAAATTAGAACAAAAGGAGATAAATATGATGACGTAGGTGTCCAAATTCGAACATGGCGGCAGATGAACCGGTAGAATGTTAGTTAATACACAGTAATTATCGATGAAGGTTTCATATCCAAAGTCAAACCGAGGGTCTTTACACGAAATTGAGAATAAGCTGGGCCACAATTCTAAAATCGAATAATTTGGTCCGAAATGTATAATTTCTAGAAAATCTTGTGACTAATGGACAAAAAGGAAAGAAAGCAGAAAGCAAGCAACTCTTCCAATTATTTCTATTACGGGATAGAAATGTCATTACAGCTGCTACACTAAAAGACGAAAAATGCACCGATACACAGAGTCACACTCATGCATCAACTAGAACCTTCGGCATAGTCACTACGTCTGCCACCTCAGCTGGAAAGAATCTCATCCCTTAAAGATTGTTTGTTATTTCTTCTCTCTCCTCTGGTTGTATCAGTGAGCTGGAGAGACGCTTCGTGCTACTTTTCACGCAGCAGTTTGTTAGAATAAGTTTGTTACGATTTCGGTTCTTTATTCGTTTTTCCCATTCTTTATTACTCAGCTTTTGTATATAAAGGCCTCAAGGTCTTTTGTAAAGATAGAGAAATATACGAAGAGTATTCTCCACAGTCTATCGCCTACTTCATTTACTCTGCTTATTTTACTTTCTTACATGGTATCAGAGCTTGGTTGAGCAACTATGGCAGCAGAAGTAGGCGATGTCAACCCCCCTCCACAAACAGCACAACCACTATCCAATCAAAATCCTTTCCTGAACTTCAATAATCTCAACAACCCTTATCGACTTGATAATGGTGATAATCCGGCCATTGTTTTGGTCACTGATCTTCTATCCAATGAAAATTATGTCTCCTGGTCCCGCTCGATGATGAGGGCACTAAGAACCAAGAACAAAATAGGCTTCGTCAATGGCGATTTTCAGAAACCAACGGCATCTGATGACCCATTACTTGATGCTTGGGAAAGGTGCAACGATTTGGTAGTCTCTTGGATCTACAACTCTGTTAGTTCTTCTGTGAAGTCCAGTCTAATTTTTGTTGATAATGCAAGGGAAATGTGGACTGAGCTGAAAGATAGATACTCTCAGCAAAATGGTCCACGCATTTTTCAACTCAAAAAGGCTTTGGCAAGCTTACTACAGGAGCAGGACTCGGTCAGTACTTATTATGGCAAACTAAAGGTTTTATGGGATGAGTTATCTAACTATGACCCCATACCTGATTGTGATTGTGGCAAACTAAAAATCCTTTTGGACAGACAGCAAAGGGATTATGTGATCCAATTTTTTATGGGACTTAATGAAGCATACACCAATGTGAGAGATCAGGTTATGCTCTTAGAACCCATACCTGCTGTAAATCGTATGTTCTCCATGGTTCAACAGCAAGAGATGCAGCATAGGATGATGGTCACTGGTCCATCGGTTGACTCTATGGCCCTGGCAACTAGACGAAGTTTTCCTAGTTTTAATTTTGGAAACAAACCATTTACTGCATCTAAACCCACAAAATTATTCTGCCCTCACTGCCGCATAACAGGGCACTCTTTGGAAACATGTTCTAAATCCGAAAAGGGCACACCACCGACATGTTCTCACTGCAATATGATTGGACATGTAGCTGCAAAGTGCTACAAATTGCACGGTTACCCCCCTGGCCACAAGCTCTTTGGGAAATTCAAACCAGTCACAGTCAACATGGTTTCCACGGATGTACCCTCTGATCAAAATATTGATGCTGCTATGACTTTTACAAAGCAACAGTATCACCAATTGTTGAGTCTTCTACCACAGCAAGAGGGTAACAGTGGTGTTCCTTCCGTGCATCAAGTTCAGACTATTTCTCCTTCCCTATCCACCCCACCCAAGGCTTCTACTATGTCTGGTATTTTCACTTGCTCTTCTGTTTATCACCAGAAATCTGCTACACCATCTAATGCACCTTGGATCATCGACACAGGTGCAACAGATCATATGATCTGCTGCACTTCTTTTTACTCTTCCATTCCTTCTACTGTGAGCTACTTTGTGAAGTTGCCGAATGGAGTAGAAGTCCCTGTTACCCACATTGGGGTTGTTCAGCTATCTCCTACCTTGTTACTCACAAATGTTATCTGTGTTCCTTCCTTTTCTTTCAATTTAATTTCTGCCAAGAAACTAGCCGAGACACTCACTTGTTGTTTGGTTTGCTTTGCTGATTGTTGTTTCATTCAGGACCTTTCATCGTGGACCACGATTGGGATGGGTGATGTGCAGCATGGTCTCTACCATTTACAGCAAACTGATGTCCTTCCCACTTCTTTGCAAACCAGACTTTCTTCCATTACTACTTCCACTCGTGCTTTTACTACTGTTACTCAACATGTAGACACCTCAAACTTATGGCATTGCCGTTTGGGGCATCTTTCAAATTCTAGATTAAAGTTAATTAATGATCCTGCTGTAACAGTTTCTTCCACTAGCAATGACATTATTTGTTCTATCTGCCCTTTATCCAAACATCACAAACTTCCTTTCCATCTCAGCACACACAAGTCTACTGCTATCTTTGAAATCATACATTGTGACATTTGGGGACCCTTTACTATAGAGGCTCATGATGGATCCAGATTTTTTCTAACTATTGTTGAAGATTTTTCCAGATGTACATGGGTTTATTTACTCAAATCTAAATCCGAAGTTAGAAAATGTTTGGAATCTTTTTATAACATGGTGGACAATCAATTCGGTGTCAAACTTAAGGTGTTGCGCAGTGATAATGGGGCTGAATTTCACATGGTTGATTTTTTCAACTCTAAAGGAATTATACATCAGCGCACTTGTGTTGAAACACCACAGCAAAATGGGATCGTAGAGAGGAAACACCAGCATCTTCTTAATGTCGCTAGGTCCCTTAGATTTCAAGCCAACTTACCACTTCTCTATTGGTCAGATTGCATACTCACGGCGGTTTACCTAATCAACCGCACCCCTACACCTCTGCTGGACAATAGGACCCCATTTGAACTGCTTTTCCAGACTCCACCTCAGTATAGCCACCTTCGAGTCTTCGGGTGCCTCTGCTTTGCTGCCACCCTCTCCCATGGCCGTAGGAAGTTTGACCCAAGAGGAAGACGTTGTGTCTTTCTTGGCTATCCCTTTGGTGTGAAAGGATATAAATTATTGGATCTGGACAGTGGTGATATTTTCCTATCTAGAGATGTTGTTTTCCACGAAAACTCTTTTCCCTTCACTCCAGCTACCACCACTCCTTCACCCCATACCTCTACTCTCTTTACACCTTCACCTTCTGATTTGTCATACTCTCTTATTCCTCCAATTTCCACATCATCTCCCATCTCAGCTCCACCTTCCACCTCTTCTCTTTCTCCTCCTCCTCTTTCACCTTCTCCTCCCGCCACTACATCTCCTTCTCCCTCCATTCCTTCTGTCCCTACTAATATCTCTACTGATGTCCCTCCTCCTCTGCCTCTTCGTAGATCTCTTAGGCAGAAACGACCTCCCCTGCATCTTCGTGACTATCATTGCCATCAGACCTTGCTCACAACTCCAGCTCCTGACTTGGCCACGGTGCAGGTTCCTTCAGCAGGTAGTCCTTATCCTTTGGCTTTGTCTCTTTCTTATCACCGCTTGTCTCCCTCTTATCTTGCTTTTTCCTCTTCTATTTCTCAAATTACTGAACCATCTACTTTCAAACAAGCCTCCACTAATCCTCATTGGTGCCAAGCTATAGCTACTGAACTGCTTGCCTTGGAAGCTAACCAGACTTGGGAATTATCTGATTTACCACCCGGTAAACAAGCTATCGGGTGCAAGTATGTTTTCAAGGTCAAATATCATTCTGATGGTTCTTTAGAGCGCTACAAGGCTCGTTTGGTGGCCAAGGATTATACCCAGCTTGAAGGGGTGGACTATCATGAGACCTTTTCACCCGTTGCCAAGATGGTAACTGTGAAATGTCTACTTTCTCTTGCTGCCATTAAGGGCTGGCTCCTCCATCAGTTTGACGTTAATAATGCTTTTTTACACGGTGATTTACAAGAGGAAATTTATATGTGTAAGCCTCCAGGTTATAGTAAAGGGGGTCCTCATCAAGTCATCAGGTTATAGGTTATAGCAAACGGTGGTGTCCCGATCTTCAGCTGAGGCTGAGTACCGAGCGATGGCTTCCACTTGCACTGAGCTCACTTGGATTCGTTACCTTCTCACTGATCTTCTTCTTCCTCATCCACAGGCTGCCACTCTTCACTGTGATAATCAAGCTGCCCTCCACATTGCAGCTAACCCCGTTTTTCACGAACGTACGAAACATATCATTACAGCTGCTACACTAAAAGACGAAAAATGCACCGATACACAGAGTCACACTCATGCATCAGCTAGAACCTTCGGCATAGTCACTACGTCTGCCACCTCAGCTGGAAAGAATCTCATCCCTTAAAGATTGTTTGTTATTTCTTCTCTCTCCTCTGGTTGTATCAGTGAGCTGGAGAGATGCTTCGTGCTACTTTTCAAGCAGCAGTTTGTTAGAATAAGTTTGTTACGATTTCGGTTCTTTATTCGTTTTTCCCATTCTTTATTACTCAGCTTTTGTATATAAAGGCCTCAAGGTCTTTTGTAAAGATAGAGAAATATTAGAAGAGTATTCTCCACAGTCTATCGCCTACTTCATTTACTCTGCTTATTTTACTTTCTTACAATTTCCCCCAGAAAAAAAACGAAAAAAAAAGGAAAAGAAAAGCAACTCTTCCGATTGTAAAATCTAGAGAATTAGCGAAGCCCAGCAGAAGCAGAAGCCGAAGCCGAAGCCGCAGAAATGTTTCGAAATTCACTGCTGTTTCTCCTCTTCTTCCTCTCAATTGCTTTGCAAACGCTAGGGCTCCAAACGTAATTGCACACACTCTTCCTCGGCGTGTATTATAGTGTTTATCTGGCTAATTGCTCTGATCTAGCGCTATTGAAATCCAATTTGTTATTAAAATTTTGTAGTTTGATTTGCAGAATTGGTGGAAGTCAAGGGGCAGAATGGATTGGGCGCAGAGCTCTGCTGAGTTTCAAAGAGACCCCTCGGGGAAGTAACACTACCTACGACTGCGGTCCTTCCGGTCCCTGCGTTCCCTGCCCCTACTCCGAAAAGGTACTTAATTAATTAGTTTGTTTATTTTTACAAATTTGAACCTTCTCCCGGAAATGGATTTTTAAAGCTGTAGATTAATTGGTTATGTTTGCATATGTTTATGAGTTGGAATTGCTTTAATTGGTTTGGAGTTGTTGCTACCGTTATTGATTACGTGATGTTGGAATTCACTTGGAATTTGGGTGTAGTGAAAGGTTTGGTTTATGTCTGGGAGTATTTGAGAAACTCTATCGATATTGCTGACATTTTTGAGTCATGTTCATGTTAATGCCCTCTGCTGGTGAATTGCATAGGTAGTCTTTTGCGAAACTAGCAACCAATTGAATGACATGGTGGGTCTCCTTGGTATTGGAAACTCGGCTATGTTTGCGTAACAAAATTTTACTCATCTAAAATTTTATCATCATTACAAAACACTCTCTCTCCTCAATTTTTCATCAATTTCCATACACTTTTTCACTTTTTCACCAACTTTTTCACTCTCTCTCCTCACTTTTTCATCAATCCCACTACCTAAAATTTTAACCACTCTAAAATTTTACTTCTCAAACACAGCTACTAGTGATAGTAGAGTGAAATGGCAAGCAGGAATGCCTGCAGTGGAATGGGTTTGATAAACGAGGAAAATTTTGCCTTCTTGGATTTAAAAGGAAAGTTCCCTTTCCGCTAGGTTGCCAGTAAAATCAATCTTAACCAACGCCACCACTTTAAGAGTCAGTTTATCTACCAAACTTACAAGATGAATATGTTTATTACCTTTCATCCCCTCCCAAAGGAGTCACTGTGAATCTTCTATAACCTCCTCCACTTCCACCAGGATGTGGAGAACAGATGTACGATAGGCAGGCATGTGTGCTAAAGTGCTTTGGGTTTCCTTTATGGAGAATGCGCTGTTTTTCAGTTACTTAAGCTCCTTTTCAAGTTTCCAACCCCTCTTTTAATACTTGGGAATGAATTTGCCTCATAAAATGCAACTGAAGGATACAAGTAAAGAGGAAAATTGTAGACCATGCTGGCAACATCTTGTATCAGCCACCATTGCTTCTCCACAACCACCTTTCCTGCTGGCAGCAACCGTTTACTGGTTCTCACTGTGTATATTGTTGGCTGTTCGGCTGTTCCTAACGTAGGTAGATTGCAAATAAACTGCTTCTCATAATTTCAAGTGTTAAATACCCAGATAAAGCATTGCGTTTTCTCTGCTTCACTTTCCTTGTATCCTGTATATTTTATCTGCATGTCACTATATATCTCTGTGAAATGCCTCGGCATTTAATTAATTTATATTTTTTTCTGTAGAATGATGAAAAATATCGATGCAGTGAGACTGGCTATCACATTCCTTTGAAATGCATTGAAATTAAAGATAACACAAAGGACACAAGCGGGAAGAGTTCTCATAACGGTCGATCTAATCTGGAAACCTTTGATACCAATGCAAAATCAGATGGAGTATTGTATGATGCTAGAGAGTTCAGCGCATCACTCAGACATAGAAGTGTACTGCATGATGAAACAAAGCTAGAGAATATGCCACAAGCTTATACTACGTATAGAAGCTGTATACCAGCAGTTATTGAGGAGAAGATATCAGTTTTTGGGTTTGAGGTAGGTTATTGTTTGGTGCTCGTCTTAATTACTTTCGATTTTCGAGTTGATACTCTTTGTTTTAGGCATCAGTACTATCTTTGTGCACTTTGAGCTTTATAATCCCAACAAGCATCAAAAGAAGTTAAAACATGAAGAACAACTCAGATCTAACATTTAAAAACATTATTCTCTGTAGAAGACATTTAAGGTCTTCCTCTCTCACTCTCTTTCTCTGTGGGTGTTTGTGAGCGTCTTGGACAGGGTGTTCTGGACTCTCTAAGTTGCTTCTCTATTTCACACTTCTATTATAATGACTGGTAGAAAAAAAATATCGCAAATGTAATGGAAGCTCCATGAAATTACGTCTTTTACTTGCATTGTGAAAAAATGAAGAACATGATTACATATGGGTGCCTTTTCTTTTTTTGGCTAAGATTTCATGCCTATGTTGATGCATATTTTCTGTACCACTCTGGACAGGCGATTGTCTTGTGTTTGTTGCTTATCAGCGGTTCAGTTGTATACTTCAGAAGAAAGCGGACTGTTACCATGACAGGTTTTGGGGGAGGGAGGATTCAGACCAGCTCTAGGTTTTAACAACTTGTGGTTTGAATCCAGTTCTTGCTGGTCACTGTGTATTTTAGGCTGTTGATTTTATAATGAATTAAGCCAACTGTTGATTACTGCCCAAAGTTTGTTCTCTTAACTAATATTACCTCTCCAACAGCAAAATGGTCCTTTTTGTTTTCCAGTCTACTGTAATCAATCAAGTCACATTGATGCAAGTTGATACATGTTTTTTTGGTAACTCATGTGTTCTTACAGTCTGAAATTGCAAATCAGAGGCAAAATTTCCAGTTTTTGATATGCAAGGCAGAAAGGGTTGCACCCGAGAGTTTTGATGACGTGAACTTGTAACCTAGTGATATTGATCCTCTAGTGATAATTTTTCTTCCTTCAAATCAGAGCTCTGGAGAGGTCTCAGATAAGACTCACCATAGGCATAATAGGGTATCTAGGATTAATGAGGCTGTTAGATACTTCTATCGTTGCAAGAGGGAACGGAGGCTGGAGTGGAAGAAAAGGGTGCATGCAAACTGTTCCAATATTTATTAAACTACATGAAAATATCTGATTAATATCCTCTTTTGCAAGCTTTCCTCTTGCATCCTGCCTCTCTGAACGGAAACGATGCTCATCTTAAGTTTGATCCAGCGCTTGATAAGAGCTTCATGTTTGCCCAAAAAAAAACCGGACCTCCTACTATTCTATGCCTACCTCATCTCTGAAACCTGAGAGATCTTTTGATCTAATGTTCTCGCTTCCACATTCCAACCTTTATTGACGTTAAGGCAAGGTGGGCGAGGGACGCAGTGATATTGCCATGACCCGGTAGCCTGTTATATTATGCGTGCCAAATCACAGAGAGGAAAGGGAAAGCTCATAAGACGTTTGGAAAGGCATCTAAAGGTTGAGAATTAGCCATGTCCTTCGCTAGGCAAAATGTAAGTTTCGATTTCTCAAACAAATTCTGCATATAGTCTCTCTGAAACCTCTTAACACGCTCCCTCTTCACACAACTTTGGTGACACTTTCGTTTACATGGGAGTAGCTTCCTCCACGCATCACTTTAATGTCTTCGAAAATTTTGCAACTCTCTCTCTCTCTCTCTCTCGCTTGTTTTCCCATATAGTTAACCAGAATCTCACATCTGGTCTAAAACCAGCTTTGGCCTTCAATAATTGTTTTGACAGCAAGTATTTTACTACTTTCTGCAGCTTTACTCCCATTGGAGGCTTAACGAAAAGAAGGCCCTAAAAGCAAATGACAACTGCTCCAAAAATCTGCTCTCTACCTTCATATTGCAAAATTACAGAACAAATATACCATGTTATTGCCGCTTCCTCCTCCCGAAAATATACAAGAAAACAGGCCATTGGTGCCTCCGTCAGTTCTCCTACGAGTTACTCGAGAAAATCAATAAAGCAGCAGCAGCACAAACTCCAAACAAAAGAATCACGTTGATAATAACCCTCAACTTAAACAACAGAACTCTTTTTAAAGACGCATCTACAATAACACAGCAGGAAACAAGGATTACAAGCAGCAGGAAGAAATATGAAATTACAAAAAATAATCTGGAGTCTTGCGTGCGGTGTCAGGCTCAATTTGCCGAGGGGCTGGATCAAACTGCAGAAAATTCTGGTCCATATTCTCCCCAATCTCAAGTATTGCAGCCATATTCCCACAACGGTAACAATAGTTTGGAGCACTAAATACTGTCACCACGTTCTTTTCCTAGAAAGCAAATTGATATATGAGTCAAATATGCAGCACAAAAATATGCAGTGCGGAAAAACATTTGTTCGAATCAAGTCCACACCTGACACCAGTTGTAGCCTTCCATGACAAGCTGGTGGGCTCTTGAAATCAGTGTCAGCCCATTTGTGTGGTTGAACTGAGCAGCTATATCTTGTCCAAATGTATAACCAGCACCACGGGGAGATATACCCCACCCACAACGGTCATCTGGATCAGACCATAGGAGGTCACACATTGGTCCTTCATGCGGAACCTGCTCATGGACAAAACAAGGGATTCATGAAGTGCACAGAATAAACAAAATGAAAAGTCCAAAAGGAATATATGCTCAAACAAATGATGTAATAAAATACAAGATAATCATGGGAAGGAAAGAGAGACTGTAATTTTATGTTATTCCAACGTACATTGACTTTAACAAAAAAAAAACGAAAACTGGAAAACTGGACATATGGGCAAAGCAATTCTAAGAGTGAGACATTGCAACTGAATAAAACAGCAAATACCTTACTACCAGTATAACATTCTACAAGTCTTATATCGAATTTAAAAGAGAAAAACAAAAAGGATCAGCATTCAGACAGTAGTAGTGACTCATTCTGAAATTTTTGCCAAAAGAATCCAGTCCAACACATACAAAATTATTTTAAAAAATGGTAGCCATTTCTTGAATGAAAACATCAGATGAGCAATCATGCACATACCTCCTGTATACGGTCTAAGGCTCGGATATTATCCAAAGTGTCCAAAGATGGTGACAGACCTCCATGCAAACAGAAGATCTACAACAATAATGTAAGTCAGAAGCTGTCATTAAAATAACCAAGTAACCTATCAGCAATGTCTCCAAATCAAACCTGACTCTCGATAAGGGCTGTGAGGGGTAAATAGTCAAATAAATCAGTAAAGAACTTCCACACATTGGCATTTCCGTATTTCCTCAAGCATTCGTCATAAAAACCATACCTGAAAAAGAGGGAAGAGGGGAATGGGGAGGAAAAATGAACAAACATAAGGCAGAGTCCGACCAAATAAACTGGAGTGTGTTTTGTGGCCTGTGTGCAGGTGAGTGAGTGCGAGACATATAGAATGAGAGAGAGAAGAATAGGGTAGGGGGAAGCTGCTGGTGAGATGATACACTAAAAAGACCTATTAGATCATGGACCTTTGGTGTTAAACAATCATCTTTATCTAGAGAAATACACTTTTTGCAGCCATAAGCCATCATAAGCCACCTCTACCAATGTATTTGTTACCCTTATCGTATCTCAATGATCAATGCAGCACCATCAACCTAAGGTTCATCACCCTTTACTGACTTAAGGCATTTTCTATTAAAGAAGGAGAACCGTATCAAGCAACTCTATCATGTACACAGTTGGAGCTCTCTATAAAATATAATAATCATCTCAAACATAAAAAAAATTAACGAACAATCGTAAGCGCAGGAGTCCATTTGAAAGACCTATATATATATATCTTGCGCTTGGACCAGTGCAGAACTTAGTTTACCTAGTCATCAACCAAACAAAGAAAACAACAAGGAAAAGGTCTTACACTTGAGTTATTTGCCGGCTCTCATGATTCCCTCTAAGAATTGTGATCCTATCTCTATAACGTACTTTCAGCGCCACCAAAAGTGTGACAGTCTCCACTGAATAGTACCCACGATCTGCATACAAGCACCCAAAGACATGAAGAAAGACTAGTACATTCATAAATATAGCAACTAGCAAGTACCAAATTTCTAGTTTAATTTTAAGAAAGACGTTGCTCTTCCAAATATAGCAAGTACAAACCAAAGAAAACTAAAGTCACTGCCTCATTCTCTAGAAAAAACAAGATCTACGTCTTGGCATCTTCAGACCAAAGCCATCTTCCTCACTGGCAGTAGACGGAACATAACCAGAAAATGAGACGTAGATCTTTGTTCATTTAACGGAAATTTTTTAAGCAGAAGGCCTGTTCAGTCCAAACAACGTTCTTGCATACAGGTTTGACCTAAGAAAGTCTTCGCCCAAGTGCATGCGGAGCCTGCCCCAACTTGTATTGGTCACACAAACCAAGCTTAAAAAATTTCTATGCATCTCAGATACCACACAAACCAAGCTTAAAAAATTGCACCAAGCTTAAAAAATTGCAGGAAATAGTGACAGAGAGCGTTGAGCGTTTACCAAACTGCAGTAGTATCTTGCATATTCATTTAATAAAGCATAAAAAACGCAAATTAGGGATAATTCAATCCATTGCTCTGTCCCAGAACGAAAGAGAGATATTCCGTTCAACTAATTTAGCGTGAACATGAAATTCTCATGTACAAAAGGTTTAACATACAAATTGGAATCATAGGTTAAAGTAATTTAGATATAAAACCAGCCATCAGGTAATGTTCTACATCTGACCAACATATTTTCAACCATAACAGAGCTAAGGCATTTCTTCTTCAGCAATCATTACAGAGGAACCGCGAAAAAAATCCTAAATCAAACACATCATGCCAAAATTAACGAGGGGAACAATAAAGCTAAAAAATACAAACAATTATAGTACGCTCACCTACATAGTCGCCCATAAAGAGATAATTGGTATCGGGCGCATTCCCTCCTATCCGAAACAGCTCGATGAGATCGTAGAACTGACCGTGGATATCACCGCATACCGTCACCGGGCACTTCACCGGCTGTACGTTCCATTCCTCCACCAGAATCGCCCTCGCCTGATCGCAGAGCGTCTTGACCTCCGCCTCCGGCAACGGCTTGCACTCCATCAGATGCTCGATCTGACGGTCCAGATCCGCGTGCGAGGGCATCGTTCTAGCCTCTCTTTATCCCGTCCCGCTCAGATCCGTACCGCCGAGATCGCCGATTTCACGGATCGAAAGCCGCTAGATGAACCCGGCTCGGCAGATCTCTGAGATTTCGGATTCAGTCGAAACGACAAGTCATCGGAAGCGATCTGCGAAGCGTTATGGTTAGGTTTTCGGATCGAAACGCAGAGGCAGATGATGAAACGAATCGTTTTGGCGGCGATCGGTTGGTGTACAGGTACGACCCTTCGAGCATGCCTCGCTCTCTAAGCTGTGTTTTTCACCCTTTTGGGCAAAAAGACTGAGAAATTAAATCAAAATCATATTTATGTGAATGACAAAAAGAAGAGGGAAGTGGAGGGAGCAAAAGAAATAGGCTGCCAAATGAAACTCAAATGCAAACCCAAATGTGGGGACTGCGATGTGTGTTTGAGACGAGATTTTTTGTTTTAAGCATTTAATTATTTGCTTTTATTTCGTCAAATATCGAAGGGAAGGAAGATCTTCTCCCTCCGAGTCAAAATCATCAAAAGGCACACGACACGTGTCACGCCAGCTGCTCTTTTTGGACGGTTCAAAACTACTCACTCCGCACAAGATAGAAATCCGATAACAGGCGGGCGAGGGATTTGGTTAGTCAACGACGAAACTATTCACGAAGGGTATTCGGTCCAAGACAGTAGTAGTACATGAATCATGAACGAAAGCTATTCGTCTCGAATAGATAGATGTACATGATATTTTATATTAGTATATATTCATTGG
The DNA here is from genome assembly GCA_963930655.1 of Myrica gale. NCBI lineage: Eukaryota > Viridiplantae > Streptophyta > Magnoliopsida > Fagales > Myricaceae > Myrica > Myrica gale. Next base: position 3,327,495 of record OZ005606.1, on the reverse strand, counting down.
AAAAAATATTAATCAGATATGTAATTTAATGATTCAAATTTCAAAAATTGATTACCGAGAAAAAATATATATTTTTTAATAGAAGATTATAATCTAATCCCTTAAATAATTGAGGTTATTTTTGCGAATACTTTTTTAAAAAAATTGAAATTTAAATCGGGGAAATGTCCATGTTACCCAGAACATAGAGTTTTCATGAAGAGCATGATTTGCCAGCTTATAATGTCTTGATATGTTTTATTTACTATTTAGTTTGATGAATGAATTAGTGGCAAGTTATAATTGTAATTAATGATGGACAAAGTATATGAAGCTATATTATAAAAATCAAGGTGGTTGGCTTGATTAATGGATATTTTCATTGTCTTCTCTTTTTCAGGTTGAAATTAATGTGAAAGCTAAGATACGAGAAACTAATATCGTTGTGGAATTTGTTTTCATTATATGTTACTTATGATATTATACTATCATATCCTAATTCCTATGGACCTATGCTGAGAGTTATTAGCTCAAGACAGGTGAGGTTAAGCGCTTGATTCAAATTGGCGGTGGAATGAGGCCTCAACTCCCAAACGAAAATCCAGCATGCTTCAAAACTGGTCTGGGAAAAGCCTATTCAAATGGCGGAACTCCAGCTCAAGCTTCGTGGGGGGCTGGGCTCTAATCGGACTGTTTCAACACATCCCCCTCGGTCCATGTTTGGCTGCTTCACATGCATCAAAGCACCAGTTTGAATCTCTTTTCGGTAAATACCCTAAATTTTGAATTCTCAGTCCCATATATAAAAACAAACACAAGACTTTGGTAAAAGCAGGCAAAAAGCTCGAGTATGAATTCCTTTAAGTTTCACTTTGTACAGATGACCATATGTGGTTGTTCCTTCTTTGCCTTTACTTATTTTAATTCTCCTCATTTCTCCCATTTGATTGCCACGAGACTAGAAGAATCTCAAGCAGTTAAACAAGTTTGAATGGACCAAAGACCAAAACAGTCCCGCACCACCCACCAAAGAATCCATAGAATAAGGCCCTATACACTACACACCACAGATAAGAGCGTACCTTTTTCAATTTTACAGATGCAACCACTTTTTAATTGGTGGGGTTTCACTTTAGTTTTAAGAACTCATGCCACCTCTTTAAAGCAAACAATGGAATAAAATATATATGTTTAAAACTCTGAACAAGCCAAAGCCAAAGATGACTCTGATCTAGGGCTTGGCAAACCGGGTTCGGGTTTGAAATTTTTGACCCGAACCCGATTCGGAATGGGGTGGAACCCCAAACCGGAGCCGCAGACCTGGTTCGGGGCGGGTTCAGCTCACTGTGTATTTTCCCACCCATCGCCTGCCCCTTCATTCCAGTTAGAAGGCATATCCTCACCATTTTGATCCCTCCTTCCACGGCCTCTATCTCCGAATCCTCTTATGTTTGATCTACCACCAAATCCTCCTCTGTTTGATCTACATCTACCACCAAAAAACTCCCCGTCTCCACCTCGACCCCCAAAACACCCTCTACCTCTACACAATTAATTGTAACCAAATTAAGCCCATAAAAAAAATTTGTTACCAAATCAAAAGTATAACCAAATAAAAGCTGTGAGCTAGGGTAGATTGTAGAGTCGTGAGGTGAGGTGAGGTTGTAAGCTGTGTTGGAGAGTGAGCTAGGGCAAAGAGACAGAGAGAGAGCTAGGGGCAGGGCAATGAGAGAGACAGAGAAACAGTGAGAGAGGAAGATACAGTGAGAGAGACGGCGGTCGGCAAGTGGGGCGTGAGCTAAGGCAGAGGCCAGTGAGAGGGGAAGATGTCGACCGTCGAGGGCTGGGAGAGGGAGAACTGGGATGTCGAGGGCTGGGGGGATTAAACCCATAGTGAAACAGTGTGTTTCGCTAAGGGTATAAAAGGTATTATACACGTTTAATAAAGTTAAACGGGTCAGGTTCAGTTTTAATTCGGGGTTACATGGTATACCCGAACCCCGAAAACCTATTTTTTACACTAAACAAACTCAAACCTGCCCCCGAACCCGGCTAAACCCGCCCTGAACGAGTCAGAATGGGTCGGGCCGGGTCGGCTTGGTGGGTTTTGGGTAAAATGCCCACCCCTACTCTGCGATAACATCTTCAGTCACCAACTTTAGTTCTTTTCTCTCTCTCTCTAGCTCTCCCTCTCTCTGGTTTTATGCATGCTATTCCTTATTTGGCGTTTCAAAAGCAAAGATTGATGTTTGTTAAAATTACTCTCTCTGTCTCCTCTCCAAATAATTAAATAATATTACAAACTAAAGTAGGGTTTCTGCAAAGGCTCGTGAATCTTCCTCTTTGAGCGTACGTATTTAGTGTGCCACAAGCTTCCGTTTCTTTACTCCCTGATCATCAGTACCCAATTCCCATAACATACGTGTAAGTAAAATAAGACTGCATGCATGCTTGGATGCTCGAGTACTGTCAGGAGTATCTATTGTTCCCATTTCTAAGAAATACAACATGCTCCGACATTTCTGCAAGCTATACGTTTCCTGAAGCTTGCTCAACCGTACGTGGTAGCTATAGCTAATCTCGACCAGGAGGTCGTCCAGAGTTCCCAGCTTTCCTTGAAAAAGGGAAAAAAAAAGGGCAAAGAAAAGCGATCAAATTTATTAAATTAACAGCACAAAACTCTTAAAGCTTAAGTTAAGTGTACTTGTTAGTTGGCATCAATTAGATAAAAGTCCAGTAAATTAAAAACCCAAAAGCAAGTCCATATACAGGGTTTATACCAGTGAAGGCCGCATGTTCCTTTTTTTATGAAACAATATTCCAAGCCATGCTTATCTTCATTCTCCAGTGATGCAGAGATTTTTAAAAGTACACGAAGCAAGAAGGCCTTAAGTTACGTTTGAGCTTACAGATTGTGATAAAGGAAACGAGAAAGTGACAAGAAAGGCACCGTGAAAAGCTTGAAGGCTTCATATGTTGAGAATCAAACGAATAATGCTATTTAGCTTTGAATATATATATATATATATAATCATGATTAGGGGATGGAATAAAGTCAGTGGACAGCTTTATTTCCTTTTCCTTTTAGGGTTTAAGTGGGCCGGGTTAATTTATGAAATATAGATAAAATTAAAGGAACTTAAGACCTCAAAACAGCGCCTCAATGTAACAGTTAAAGCATGAAAAATCCTCTCCTAGCTATATTAACACCAACAAATACGTACCCTCCGAGTTGGAGCCGAGAGCAATTAAATAAATGATGGGAAAGAAAAGCAGAGAGAAAAGACAATTGAGGGAATAATTGCAGGGCAGTTTAGTATATATGCCCTCCCTTCCTAAAAGATGGCCCCTTTTACAAAGGCTCAGATTTTAAGAAATTAATATTTGAATGATTTGTACTTAATTAGTACTAGTCCATCTATTGAAATTCCCCTACTACCTTTACTTTTCAAGTTGAAGAGTAAAAAGTATGACAAACTTTGTAATAGATGAAGATGATCATCAAGGCTTGTTGTGAAGAGGAAAAAAAAACAGAAACATTTCTTTGACTCGTGGAAGTGGACCAATATATTTGGGACGGTTAATCAAGCATATGATGAACGGGATCATTAAGAGAATTAAGCTCAGTTGCTCAGAACTGTAGTTAGCCATGCAAGAAACCAAATATAGATATTGATTGCGATAGAAGTTTGGCAATCATCTGTGTTTTTAGCTAATACCCAATTGAGACTATATAATTAATCTTTTAGCTGATTGTTTCTTCGTATAAATAAAGTAAGAAATGGTAAAAAAATTTAAGCTGTTCCTACCACACGTCTATGCTGGTTCATAAAGAAATTAGAAAGCTACTTGCTGAACTCAGAAGGGATAAAAACAACCAAAACGCAGTCGAATATGATCTAAACGATATTTTTATGCACGGTGTCTGCAGTACTAGTATACTCTGTATGCGTTGGTGATGTGTACCTGTTATGTATAGGATCTGGTCCATTGGGAACTCGTCTTTTGCTCATGTAGTTGAGATCTAACTCTGGTGGATGGTCAGGGAGATTTACTCCACCCATAACATCTTCAAGCTTGAAAGTTCGTCGGCCGGAGAGAGAAGTGACCGTTGGTGAAGTAGTACTCTTTGCTCTTACGCTCTCCTGGCTGCCAAAGAACAAGAGAGAAATAACGCCCACCAATGCAAGTGCTCCAAAGAAGACCTTCAAATAAGAGGAATCACGACTACTACTACTACTACTTCCACCCATATTTGTCCTTTAATATTCCTATATTTTATATCTCTAGGAGAAGATGCCTTATACTTCAAGGACACACAGATCAAGGAAAAAACTGGACAGGACTATCATTGCATGGCTACTGTGGTGAATATGGGTCTATAAAAGAAGTTGAGGGCAGAAGAAATGGAGTACTAGAGAAGGGAGGTTACTGAACCAAGGCATGAAGAACTTTTGTGAGCGGCTGGGGGTGGATGATTTTTACTTCATGGGTTTAGGGAATGGTTGGTTTTCTTTATAGGGTAGGACGGGATTCTGTTGCACTTTCTCGAACCTAGATCTATAGAGAGATAGAGAGAGAAGGCTAGCTTAGCTGGTTTCGAACGTGACATGGGGGGAACCCCTTTGCTTTATGCTGAGAAGGTCCCAATACGACTCTTCTTTTGCTTTGATTTGTGTATTTTCATGCGACTATACGATACCAACACCTTCATTCTATCAATATCCTTTACGTATAGTAGGATGAAAAGGAAAAAGATCTTATTGCCCACATTCTCATGAAATTAATTATCTCCCCCAGCTGCCACAACGTACGGAATAAAAAAAAGAATCGAGCATGTAGTACTGCAGCATCAAGCTAGCCACGTAAAAATGAGTGCTCAATACCCATGGTAAAACTTTAGGAATGAAATTACTTTACCAAGTTGATAAGTTATTGATAACCTTGGAACAACAAGAAAAACATTTTGTATTTCTAAATTTAGCAATGCATGCAATGATAGCTAATTAAATTGCATCCATAAGAAAATACCAAATTAATTAACGTGATCCTCTGAAATTTATAAAACAAGAGAAGCTTGAGAATATGTATATATTAAGATAAAGCTACACGACACAGATATTCACCAAATGAAGTTTACTAGATAACAATCAGAACCCAAGTCTAAGGAAGCGAAAAAAGAAACCATGATCAGATATAAGTTATTCTCAAAGACCCTATATATTAATTAGCAAGTGAATATACTCATCACGACTTTGTTGATCCAGATTCTAATCCATCTAATTAATACGAGCTTAAGAATTAAACAAGATCCTTGGGATTTACCTATGCTGCATGCAGTGGCGAAGCCATAATTTGATTTTTGGGGGGCGAATTAATATAAACATAAAAAATGAATAAACACAAAAAATAAACTACCAATAAATTCAAGTCGAAAGAAAAATGAACACACCGTATATGGATTTACCTAGCTATGTACTAGTACAAGTACAACCACATAAGTGGTTGGTCGTGTATAGAGAGCTCTTTGAAACCTAAAAATAGGAAACTAACAAATCAAAGTTAACATAAATTTTAAAAAAAAAAACAGAATGGACGGGACAAAACAACAGTACCTAAATCATCGGTTGTGTACGTAGATATTAATTATACTTTTTCCAATTGGCTTTTTATGTTCGTGGATGTTGCCATCGGCCGTTTTGTCATTCTGGGAATGCGATGCTCATGACAGTCAGATGAAAGATAGGTGCTTAATTAATTAGTCCTTAGTGCATAAATTCTCACAATTAGATGGATATCTTGGGGTTCACTGGTGGAGGCGTGGAGTTAAACGATCGATTAATTAATAGACTCGATCCTCAACTTACCTTTTTGTGTGTTTTAGGGGCATATTATATGTTCAATGCAACATTATTGGTATTCTGCTGAAAATTATAAGGCTCCTGCACTCACGAAAAGGCCGAAAGAATAAAAGGAAAAGGAGGCTTAAGTGCAGAGCCAAGGTTAAATTTACTGCAGAATTTTTGTTGCAATGCCAAAATTATGGCATCTTGGTCATGAAGTTTGTCAGTTTAAAAAACACGTCTCAGCTTTCACAGTAATATATAAATTCTGCTTTGGATTTACATATATATAGATAAAGTAAATGGAAATAGTACTCCTAGCTAGTTCTCGTTATACGTGATCTTCTTTGTTGACTGTTAGGGCACCAAGTAATTGGTGATATCTTGAATTCATCATGCACGCAGTACTTTTCCTTTTTAACCAGCAGACTTGAAATTGTTACCACCGGGTTTAAGAAGCTTCTAATGAATAGGGCCGTACAGACAGGCGTGGCAGCCCTTCAATACAAGGAGAGCCAAAATTTGATATTCTGATCAACTGAATATATTTCTGCACTTTACCTCGTTCTACCTTTTCCCTTTTTCGAGTTATTGGCCTTGAGCAAATGAGAAGCTGCCACTCAAGGGGCACAGAAAGATTCTACCATACTTATGGTTGATATGAAGTTTCCCGAACATAAAAAGTTATGAATTATACATCACATAAATTTTTTTCAGTACTAGACAGTTTCCAGTCAGCCATGGTCCACATACTTATGCCCTAATCACTTGAACCAGTACTCTTAATTAGTTGCGACTAGAGGCTACTAATTTAATATGAATATTATATATATGTACGTCTCTGTACTCTTGTAATTGGAGGATATGATCATGTTTAGGAATTTCTAGTGTTGGATATTTACAAGTATATAATTAATATGATCAACTAGAATAGACTGCACAGTACAGAAGCTGGTTCCTTCGCATATATGTAAGGCCTTTTAGTTGGGGGAATATGGCGTCCATACTCTATAAGGCCAAGCATATGGTACATTTGATGTTATCCAATCTATGTGAATCTCACAGAAGAAACATAAAAGTTTTATGTATTGGAGAATCCAATGCTTTTACTCCAATAGCAGCTTGTCGTTCAAGGCAGATAAATTAGTTAATTAGCCGTATGAAAAAAAATCATTGTATATATATATATGGTGCATGGTAGAATGGGTTGAGATGCCTTACCTAAGTTCCCATGTGGGTTTTTGTTATATTATTATATGTTCAAGATATTGACGTACTGCAGTAAATTAAATATATTAATTTGTGATCAGTTAAGGTTTGTTAATATTGTTGGAATCCTATGTACTCGACGAAGCAGATAGCCAGCTAGTAGCTTATACAGGTGAATTAATTCTTTTCCCCTTCTCTGCATGAATTAAATAGTGTAGATTTCCTCTAAGGTAAATAGGGTTGTAAACTTTCGATAGGGGGATGGATGAAAGGGGCACGAGAAGTCCATGGCGCGTTCCTAAACTTTATAATTAAAACCCCATCCACCTTCCCCTAATTAAGCCTGCCGAAACGGTCCTTCAAATTAAATTTCAAAGTCATTTTTGTTCGTTCCCCTTCAAGATCTGTACCATCCCATTGCATGCCTCTTTAAAATTTGGAGAAAATTTTATATTATGATTGCATTATTCGAATTTTAAATTTAATAATTAGAAAATTATACATATATAGATTTCATGATCAGTAAAGGGGAGATTTCAGGATATATATTTTCCATGTATAGAATTAACTCCTTAGATGAGTAATTACTTGATAATGTACTATTTAGCTCGTGAAAAGGATCCGATCGATAATCTTGGCCTTAGTGGGTGACTTTAATAACAGGGATAACTTGACTTATCCTAATCGTTAAATACTTTAGTCATATATATAATTATTAATACATATATGTATGTATGTATGTATACATGCGCCCACACTATGTTAAAAACATAAATGATAATTTTTTATTTTACTAATTAATTTGTTTCCTTGATGCAGATATTTGAATAGCATATCAAATCCGAACTATAGTACCATGTATACAAAATCTTGATGGAATATGTACTTCGATATTTGTTTATGTTCTGTTTGTACGTAGTACGTGTATATATATATATATATATAACCTAATTAATGATAATAATAATCAGACGTATTTTTTAAATTTGATAAATATCTTCATTTGTAGTTTGACCTAAATCCTTCACCGATTTCTCTAATTAATTTGAAGGATAAGGAAAAACATAAATAGAACATGTATGTATATATACGTATGTATAGGAGTCATGCGTACGTGAAGCAGGCATGCATGCGTTTAGTTGTTGGCGAAAATATTGCATACGTGTACGTCTTTGAACATCGATCCATGAAGTTTTTGTTTATTCTGACACAGTTCAAAGCAATGAAACTGCGACTCAGACCGTCATGATACGCACTATCACAGTCAAACTGATCATGAGCAGCCAGCAGACTTTGCTTGCTTTAACAATATGCATGGTTACTCTTGGAAGCTTTCGTGAAAAGCTTGTTTAATGGAATGGAATCCATTCTGAGATGGCTTCAGTTGTACAACCAGTCCAGTCGGCAGCCATTTTAATTGGCTGCCCAAGTAGAAGGGGTCTTGTCTATATATATAATTGGATTTACCATATCTTTCAGGATTTGCTTTGAAAAGCTTCCTTGCGGCTGTCGCCGGAATGACTGCACAGGTACAGACAGTAAATCTCCACTGCTTTTAAGCTTGGACATAATGTTGGGAGTGGAACAGATCAGCATGGGCTTGCTAGATAGTAGTTCCCCATGTCTTATGCTTAGGAATCTCTCCTTAATTTGTCATATCACGGCCTTCGATATATATATATATATATATATTGAAGAATATATATATGTATTTTTTTTCCTATATATATATATTGAAGAATCGCCAAAAGAAACCAGCCCTATATATATATTTATATAAAAAAACGATATAATTTTGAAAGAAATTACGTACTGATCAACTATTACATCTCATATATTGACAGGAAAAAATCTAATCGGGTATAATATCAATGAAAAAGGTAAGATTTTCCAATTAAACCTTACGCGCTAAACATAATAATATGGTATGTTTCATCTTAATATATATCATGAAGAGGTTTTTGGTTTCACGTTAACCTGCCTAACCTTAAGGTAGAAATATAAATGGCAAAAAAATAAATATATGACATGCAACCATGACCAAGTCCAAGCCTTCGTCCGATGATCAAACCTAGTACTAAAAGGCAACCAGGCCAGCTACTTCAATTCTCGTGGCCAAAAAAGAGTATGTATAGGGCTGGCCTACCTGTTTTATATCGTTTAGTAAAATCTCATCTTCTTTAAGGATTCGTACACAGAGAGCTTTGTGAAATGTTCGCACAAACCGCAAGATATTATTTAATATTCGGCCGGCACGAATAACTCAACATCCCCCAAGTGATGACTGATGATTCTATGCCGCAGACACCAATTAGCTTATAGCTGCTAGCCAGTTGTAAAAGCATACATTTTTCTGCGCTTATCTTAATCATGCATGCTCCTCGATCGGCCTTACTGAAGAAGCATATATAATAAAGTGCCTCATTTCTTGACACATTTCAAATCCCCCCCGTTACCCGTATATATATATATATATATATATTATATCTTGCATTATTTAGATTCTACAGCTCCTATAACAGAGAAGTTTGACGTACGTATTTCTGTCTTTTCGGACTTTTCAAGTTTGCGTTTCACCACATCTGTGACATTTATGCATATCTTATATTAATCAAAATAATATACGTATGAGGTTTGAAGTTCAAGTGTACGGGTCATGCATGTTTGCAAACTTACAAAATTTTCTATGCCAAACAAAACAAGTTCTCAAACTTTTTGTAACATTTCTTCTATATTTTTCGGGTTTCACAGTACCAAATCAAGGGCCCACAACATTTTAACTTGCTTTCTCTTTTCTTTTTAATTCAGAAATTTTAAAAAGATAATAAAAAAATCTTCAATTATCTCTACATTAAAATAAACATAAAAAATTATCTCTCTCTATATTTTTTAAAATAAAATTTTAAAATTTATAAGATCTACCAAACATATTTTTTCATAAAATCTAATAAAACTTCGATCTACCTCAATTTTTACCATGGGACCAAATTTTTCTAAATGCAAACCTGCCCTAAACTTGCCTCGGAGATAGGGCAAGGTACTTTGAAAGTGTATAGGTGAGTTGCTTTAAATATATAACGTGTACGGTAGGCAAAATGGAGAATGTAGCTCATATATAGGATTCACCTATCTATATATACTATTTCCCCCCTTTTCGAACAAAGTAATGATACAACTTGCAAGCAAGCTTAGGGGGGTCGAAGTCTCATATATTGGCCTTTAAAGTACAGTATATTTGATGTGACAAATCGCGGCGCAAAAAGAGGAAATGATAAAGAATACGCATATATATATATATTTGAACCAAAATATCAAATTAAAAAGCATAACTTCTTTCTTTATATAGATATCCCGAAAGGCTTAAATATTCGGGAGTGTTAAAATATAAAGTAGAGTCACCTATATATATAATATCACACATTCTGCTTACAAGTTACAACCAATATTCTCATGCTATTTGCCTGAGCCACACAAAAGGAAACAAACATGACCATATATATATATATGCCATGCCTAGAGCTTTTATAAAAGTGGTCAATTGGAACAACCGATATTGGTAGCTGTTTTTCAAAAAACTGTTTCCTGTATTGGGAAACTGTTGACGTAGAACACAGCTACCAATTAATAATAATGTTTTCGAAAACCAATGTTCTAAATTTTTATATTAATTAATAACTTTGGTGAAATTTGCATTTAGAAAGTATTGACTTTCTTACAAAGATAAAGAGATTTAAAGTTCATAATTATGTATTCATTTTGAGATTTTACATGATAAATTGAATAGGCATACTTCTATGTTATTGATCGAGATTGGAAGCTTTGTAATGTATTAGCCCATAAAAACAGAGAAGCGTTCATAGTCGCCTCCCCTTCCAAGGTATATTCAGTTTGTGGAACAGCATACCGCGCGAAGCATGTCCTATCGCTATAGAGCAAGGGCTGGTAGGCTAATGATGTGCAGTGCGAAGGAAGTGCGCTGCTCACCCAGGCGCGCACCTCAGCATCACCCGCCGCGGCATTATCTCGTGCAGCCAACTTGCCCTGGTCACGACGTCGAAGCCATATTTCACCGAAAGCAATCGCTTCGATCCATTATACGCCAGGAGCTCAAGAACATGGACCCAATTCGAAGATCCCAAGAAGGTCCCAAACTTTCCATTATCCTCCGTGTCATTCAGCCGACTTTGAGCCGTTTGTTTGTTTGTCTGTGTGAAAAATCCAGATTTTTCTGTATTCATCATCTTAATGCGTTTTGATCACATTATAAGTAAAGCGTGGAATTGGTACACCAAAAGAGAACGCATGGAAAAATTATTAATGAGACATGTATCTTTAGGCCCAGAGGAGTCCAGTCCACTTGAAATTATGTTTATGAAAGACGTTTTGGTCTCGTAATGGGAGAGACAACTCATGCAGGTTTATGTTCCTCGAGTGGAGGACTGGAATAGCAACATGAGAATGCTCAGGATTACCAATGTTGACGATCTGATTGCGAATTCAATGAATATTTTTGAACCATCTCTAATATGTTCTGATGGGGAAAAACGTGAAGATGGTACAGTATTCCTTTATTTTCTGATCTCTTTTCCTGTCCCTGACATGAGATATTAGTTTTACCATTTGTTCTCATGGTTCAACATTGTCCAATCTCCTTCCCACTACATTGGTCTCTTGCATGCATCTATATGCATCAAGTCTTAGCTTATCCTCTTCACCTGTTTCCTTCGTCTACCAATTTTATAAGGCAACTCAGAGTAAATGGTACTTCATTAATTTGTTTTGTTTGATGTGTTACGTGTGGTGCATATACAGTTTTGATATGATAGACACAGAATAAATCATCACCCTCCTATGGCAGCTCTGCTCAAAATATCTTTACTAACCAAAGATAAAACCAACAAAAGGAACCTACATACCACTTTTCCTTTCCCCTTACCCATGGTATGGGACTCCTGTTATTTTGGTAGAAGGAAAAAGAATCAGACGACTGTATGTCCAAAAAGGCCATCATTGAGGCAAAGGATGCAATTAGAGTGAAGCCCAAAATGGCATAACTAGATAATTGTTTTGCCAATAATTGATTTCGTGCCTTGGAATGCATCAAAGAACTGAACTTCATGCTTTCGGGTTGATGATGCTATCATATGTCTTCAAAGATAAATATCTGTTCATGCAAGTTTTCCTGTAAGAGAGCAGTCAATAAAATCCGCTAATTATCTGAATGAAACATTTGCTGCAGTTATGGAGGTGAGCAATCCAGTTGACTTGTTCATCCTACCTGGCGATGTTTCTCAGCTTTTGATTGCCTACCAGTCCTGGACATTTTACGACTTCACTGGTCTAAATTCCTCTCTATCATCTGCTAGGGCTTGCATTTGACAGATCTGGAAGACGTTTGGGCCGTAGTGAGGGGTAAGTCAATGCATCTCTTCTTCAGGTTTATTACATTACACATTGCTTATAACAGTGGAGGAGTTGGCCACTAATCCCTCTATAACAATCTTTGACACTTATTACTTTTTAATATTTGAAGACACTGTGATATGTTGTACGTTTTATTCAGCTGGTATAGAACTATTGTGAAGAAGCAGTGACCTAGTAAAAATACTGGCAGATGCTGAAAGTGTCTCGTAAGAGAACCTTTAGTTACTGGAAGTTTTCCTGGCAACAGTACTTTAAGGGAAATCAGGTTGTTTTAGGTTGCGGTTTTGGGGTAAAAGACCAGGTTAAGTTTTGATTATGGAGTAGACGAGTATGTTTTGGAGCTCACTACACAGCGGAAAAGGAATCAAATTTAATCTGGTCCAAGACCTGGTCCTGCGGGTTTGGATGCTAGTAATAGGTGGGCTGTACCAGGATTTCTGTTCTTTGGATTTTAGGGTTGTAAGATTGAGAAATCAAGGTTGATTCTGGTGTTCTATGGTTTGGTAAATTACAGGAAATTAGAGAGGCATGAAGAAAGATAGATCTAGGCAAGGACGAAGCCAAGATTGAACTTAAGAGGGGGGCCTATTATATAGAAATAAATTTTGGGGGCCCAAAATACAAAAAAAATATAAGAAAATCAGTAAATGATTTATTTTTTTGGGGGGTGGGGTGGGGGGGGGGAGGGGGGGCCTCGCTGCGTCCCTGCGAGATCATAACGCATTAGGCCTATGTGAAAATTATTGCAATACTACTCATAGACCTCTCATGTAGAAACATTTAACTATTGTACTATGGCTGGTAAGTTGAAACTAAATAACTTAGAAAAATTGCATATAAGATCAATATGGTCAGAAACACAAGGCCTTGTTTAGAGAGCTGAAAAAGTTAAAAAATTTCAGTTGTCATGGAAGAAAATGTTGAGATAGTTTTTTTTAGATCATTGACATTTTCAGGAATGATAAACTGATTGGTGGGAGCATTTTAAGTGTAGCACGCCTTGCTTTTTTGAGATATGAAGTTCTGCATTAACAATCAAGAATTTAGGATCTTTTTGTTGGGCACTACCAGGTGGTCAGCTGCCACACCGTCAACTTCTTTGGCTACAATATGAAGAGCAATGTTGATGTTGTTTTCAGGTCGCTTAGCCACTTCTTTCGGTTCAATCAGGGCCTAATTAAACAGCAGTTGTCAATCTCATAGACAACAACATGATTAAGCTCTTAACTCTTTGCTCCCTCGTTGACATTTATCTTTGCCAACCAAGTCTAGGTCTCTGTTTCTATCATAATTTTGCTGTTGTGGACTTTTATCATCAACACGATAAAGCTCTTATGACAGAAACAGCAAAACATGCCGATTACGTGTTATAATGGTGATATTTTTAGCAGATTAGTGGAGTAAAACATGACTGGTTTCACCAGATTTTGGAGAAATATAGAAGAAAAAGTCAAGCATGATTGTCATACCACGATGTCTTGAACACAGAAACTCATTGATTCACGCTCTTGCATCCCCATTCATATATAATTTTTTAAGATCTTGTTCTGAATTTTTGCTTTTCAAATGTATGGTGAACTCCAAAAGTTACTATGATATGTTCTTGAAGAAGTTCCAAGAGCTTGCGAAGAAGCTGAAATGGAAGCCCCTCCTTGGTAAATGCCTACTGCTTTTGGATCTTCCTGTTATTGCACAATAACTAGGGCCGCAAGTGAATTAAAATATTGATGAACAACTTGAGCTCCAGTATAAGCTTGACTTGTTTTGAGCTTGTTTAAAGCTCGTGTATGGAAAACATATCAAAATATATGTGCATAATTTTCTTTAAATTTACATCATTAGAACTCTAGAAAGGAATTTTGCTTTCACATCATTAGAACTCTATAGATATAAAGCTGATTTGGTAAACTGCTCGAGGATAAGTAAATACGTGAGAGATGTTGAGTGCCTTCCAGCAACATAGAAGATCTTTCTTCCGCATGTTTCACCCACCCAAAATACTATCCCACCAAGTTAAAAAAAAAACCCACCAGTGCAAATCACGAAACTGATGGGAAGGTTTTTCACATTCTCAATTTCATCACACCAGTGTCTCCATCCTCTGTGCCTCTCCTACTTCTCACATTTAAAGCAAAGACGAGAGCATTTGTGTTCGTCATATAGGGCCTTGGTGCTCTGAAAATTCCTTGCATTGTAAAGGCTAAAATTTCCACTGCATGATCCTGGGGGCCATATGCCAGGGAGGTGACTGGAAATGGCATCGGTGGTTCATCCATTGCCGGCTCCAAGTTACCTCACAAGGATTTCGTCAAGAAGCACATTGGCCTCACTGTTCTCTATATGGCCCACCATTGATCTGGGACCTATTGATTCAAAATTTCACTACAAGCACATGGTCTGGGCCAGGTCATTGGAGCATGGATGTCATGAAGGCGCTTGGAGGTGGAGATCCAGCTCTAGAAGGAACTTGACTCCAAGGTAGTGTCCAGTGAAAAAATTCTAGATCTAGTTCTTCCGCCTGCATCTTCCTGGACAGATTAGTAAAGATCTTGATCTAGTGTTTCTTGTCCTCCCAGTTCAGTTCTTAGTTTTGGACTAGTTTTTTTTTTTTTAAATGGTTAGACTGGTTTTTGGCGAAACAATTTTTTTTTTTTTTTTGCGTCGTTTTAAGAGGTATGTGGATATAACCGATGTTTGGTTGAGCCTTATATGTTCACAGTTTCTAGAAACTATGTTTACTCTCGTATAGCAGGTTTTTCTATAACAACATTTCCGTGTTTTTCCTGCTCTCATCCTGTGTTTTTAGTTCACTTATTTTAACCCACAAAAGATGGAATTTTAAGCCAATGCCCGATTACACCCTTAATGGTAACTATATTGTGAAACTTCTAGCATTGAAGTCTGGGTTGATCCTGTATCTTTATATCAATGTTTGTTATTTTTGGTTCCAGTTGCACTGTCATATTCTCTGCAGATCATGGATGAGGGAGCCATTGCTGTCACTTCCAATGATGTTCCAGCGGATGCTCTTGTATCCCCTTCTGGACTTCTGGTTACATGCCCATAAGCCCAGCTGCTATGGAAAGGGGTAAATGAACAGAAGCTCTCTTTTTCACTATGGTCTCCTACTAAATTTGAAGCATGACAAGTAATCTCTATAATTCCCTTGCATTGATAAGCTAGTGTGTGGGCTACTTGGCAACATGCAGTTGACTTTTCATTTGTTTCGTGCTGGCAAGGGAATGAGTATAGCCTGCTATAGTTTAATGCAGTTCCAAATTTTGGTGATTGTAGGATAATCACCAGAACGGATCTGAGTCTTTCTTATGCTTCCGCAGTAAGTTCTGTAAGAATCTTATGGCTTTGAAGTATAGGTTTGGCCGCTCATTTGTGTCTAAAATTCTAGTCAATTACTTAATCGGAGAAAGGGGACAGCCCAGTTCGTAGCCAATTGCGGATAGGCAGCCTGTTGAAATGTTCCAGCAAGAGAAATTTTGCTAGATATCATGGCAGCCCTCGGAACAACAAAGTTCTTTGTGGTAAGAGTCCCAGCAGTGGAGGGCGTTCTGACTGCATAATTTATGTTGAATATCCACTACAAAGTATGACAAAAAGTCATTCATATCAATCGATCTGATTGGTTCGAACAACGAAAAATTATATATTATTTTTTTACTAAGTTGAAATTTATGATCTGATATCTTTTTATAATTTTATTCTATGAAAGTTCAGAGTTGATAAACGTTAATCAGTGATTTTGACATGTATGAATAATAGCAGCAGAAGACACATTCAATGATTCAGTCACGTTTGCATATCTTTTTTACTTTAATTAACTATCTTTTAATAAGTAATTTTATTTTTATTTAGTCTTATTTTATTACCTCTTTGAAGGTGATCAATTGGGGGTGCGTATTTAAGAACAAGAAGCAATTTTGTCCTTCAGATGCAGTCATGGTATTATTCTTGGGGTATATTTATTTTGGGGGCCACTTTTTTTTTCTAGGAGCCCCCTTGGCCCTGCTCTGTCGTCTTCTCCGTTTAAAGCTCTACCGTGAACTTTATTTCCGATTAATAAAGCCGGTCGTTACTCGTCTACGTCAAGTCGTTAGCCCAACAGTGCAGTCAACGGATGAAGTTTCTTCGTTACCTCGAAGCAAAAAAATGGTGTGTTTCTCTATCAGCCCTGCGCGATGATGTTCCAGACTTTCTTTTGTTTTTTCTTTAATGCAGCCATGCGTTTGTTATTAGAATTGATGAATGAGAGATAGAAGTAAAAATAAAATTTTAAAGTGTGTTTGATAAAAGTGAAATTAGAGGGCCAAAATTTAAAAAAATAGAAGAAAAACATTACAAAATTTTTCTTTTCTGCCAAAGGGCAAAAAACTTTACTACTAATTTTTGGAGACTGGGGGCCAATAGCCCCTCCCTCCCCTGGCCCCCAGCTCCATCCCAGTTTACAATTTTGCATCAATTTATCCTAATTTCTTAGCTCATATGATATATATTTATCCATTTTCTCTTTGGGTATGATTATTAACTATATATGAATAAATTGAGAAAAGCACACACCGGATTGTAATTCTGTAATCACATTAAGCAGGGACAGAACTAGGCCCATGCCCCCTAGGGATTTTATAATTTTTACTGTTTTTTTTGCATTTTGGCCTCCCAATTTTTTTTGGCGCATAATTAACTCCCCTAATGTCTAATCCTGACATTGTCCCTTATTTTAAGTGACAGATCTTCCATCTACCGCTTGATGTACGGGGCTCATACTCAAGGCTTTTTTTTTTTAGTCCATACTTGAGGCTTGCTAAAGTCGCTATTCACTCCACTGTTCGGGCATACTTTGGGAGCAGAGCTCTTTTTTTTTTTCCCTACGTGGAGCAGAGCTCTTAACAGGGGTACTTTCTCATTGCTAACTAAGGCTGCACACAACCGGATCGCAGACTGAACCGGATCAGATTTGGGATTTTGATCGAGTCTTTTTTTTTAATAATTTTTAATACAAATTATAAACTTAAAACGTTTAATTTTAATTTAAACTAAAACTCAATATTTTTATATGCACTTCCCCTTGAAATTAATCTAAATTTTTTTAAAAAAATTAAAACCGTGGTCCGGACCGGACCGCATTTAGTAGGACCGGTCCAGTCCTCTATTTGAAGAGGACCAGATATCCGGTCCGACCGAAAATCGAACCGAAAATTTGATTTTCAGCCCTATGCTAACATTGTTTACTGACTGGAATGAATACTTAACTGCACTTTCAGTAAAAAAAATACTTTTTACAGAGATTTAACAAAACTCATTTGCTTAACACAACTATTTTCTAGCTTCCATACCCGTAAGGGAGGCGAATCAAAGCAAGCAGACAACCCTCGTTCTAGTGTTCTCAGCAAGGAGCTAAAGAGCTAGAGTTGTTCTTTAGAAGGAAGGGAGCCAGTAGGAACATCGAGAGCATGTAGGAACACTCATGTAACCTGATGGTCTATGAAATATTCGGTCCGACCAGACCACTTAAGTTCGGATCCATTAGTCTGTTGGTCAGTCCCGACTATCCGATCTCGCATAGGAGTCTGACATTCGATCTCACATAGAAGTCTAGCCACCCGATGACTCTTCACAACAACTCAAATGGTTGGCGACGCTCTCCTAATACAACTCTACAACCTGACTATTCCAGAAGGCAGTCTCACGATAGACTTGAAACTCTCACATTGGTATAAAAGCCAATGTATGTTCTTCAATGATGATACATTCAATTCTGTCTTCAAAATACTCATTTTCTCTCTTAAACATTAACTTGACCGTCGGATACTTGATCCGAGACCACCCTCTCGATGATTCTTGCAGGATTACTTGGCTTCTGAGCATTGTGGTGATTTTAGGCATCATCAAATTATTTATTTTTATTATAAAAAATCTACCATTATTATTTTTTCAATATTTCGGGTTTGAACAGTGACTGACCTCGAATGCGTACTCTTGCTCGGCTGCCCCCACCTTTTCCAAAGCCAAGAATAGTATCGACGGTAATCTGATCTTTCAAGCAAACAGCCTGAAGACTTATTTAAAAAAAAAGGAAATTGACAGCTTTAGTGACTAGGTTTTAGTATCGTTGACGATTTAGTCACTAAGTTTTATTTTTTTACTATATGATCACTGAGAATATATAGTTGTGACGATCTGGTCTTTTCGTCAAATTTTCGTTAGATTTTTAACAGGAATAGCGATCGACCGGTTTGTTTACCGTTGCGGCAACGGTAAATTATAGCGGTCAACCGCATTGTATTCCGTTAAAAATTAACGGAGATTTGACGGAAAGATCATATTGTCACAACTATATATTCTCAATAATCATATAGTAAAAAAATGAAATATAGTGACTAATAACACTAATGACTAAATTGCTAATTTCATTAAAAAAGAAGAAGCAAACAGACTACTTGACTTATATTCCAAGAAACAAAAAAAAAAGACATACAAATTTAAAAAACAAGCTAACAGCCTAAAGAACTCTGCAGCAAATATGGACGATGACGCTTTTTCCCATTCATCAACTCTGGGAGCTTTCAGGCACCAGTGGGACGTGTTCCTAAGCTTCAGAGGCGAAGACACCTGCCAACCCTTCATTCGCAACCTCTACAATTCGCTCGAGAAACACGGAGTCCGAGTCTTCCTCGACGACCAGGGGTTACGCGGCGAGGACGAGATCAAGCCGGGTCTGCTCGAGGCCATTGAGGACTCGGTCGCTTCAATCGTCGTCATCTCCGAAAACTATTCGTCGTCACGTTGGTGTGTCGAGGAACTGTCCAAGATATGCGAGTTGCGGAGGCTCCTTCTCCCGGTGTTCTACGGGGTCGACCTGTCGGACGTTCGGCGTCAGAGGGGGCCTTTTGAAAAACACTTCAGAAACCATGAAAAGATGTATGGGGAGACAAGGTTGCGTTGTGGAGGAGAGCTATGGAAAGAGCCGGTGGACGGACTTATTAGATTATCCACAACTGTTAGTTTTGGTTAGTGGGTTAAGTTGTTAAGCTGTATAGTTAAGTTGTTACTTTTTTACTTGTTACTCTCTGCACTGTATATATATACTCTTCGGTGGATTAATAAAGATACATGCACGAAGGTATCATTTCACATCACAATTCTTGAAATTACTGGTTGGGTTTTCAAAAACCGGTACTATATATATTTCTTTTTTATTTTAATCACAATTCTGCTAGTCAAACCGGAGTAGGAAAATATATCTTTGATGAACCTTTCACAAAACCCTTGCGTGGTTATCAAGATTCTGTTGACGAAGGGCGAAATAATATGATGCCCTATATATGTGTAAACTTTGCAAAAGAAAGAAGCAGTGTAACGAGAGAGAGAATGAGAGTGGGTTAAATTTATGTATATTCGAAGTAATAATGAGTACATGTTACCAGCTATATAGCCAATAACAGAATAACCATATCTGCTATAACAATGCTAACTAGACTGCCAGCTCAGATCACATGCGAGTTAACAGAGGAAAAATATAGCTCAACACTCCCCTTCAAGATGAACAAAAATATTGTTTAAATTCATCTTGCACATGAGGAAACTAAACTGATAAGAGCCTTATGACTTGGTAAACAAGTCAACCAATTGATGCTTAGAATGCACATGAAGAGTTCGAATCAAACCAGTAAGAATTTTGTCTCTAATAAGATGACAATCTAATTCTATGTGCTTAGTGCGTTCATGAAACACTGGATTAGCTGCAATGTGCATAACAATGAAATTATCACAGAAAAGGATAGCTGACTGTGGGTAGAAATCTGGAAGTCAACAAGAATAAACTTAAGTCACATTAACTCACAACTCGTGGCTGTCATGACCCTATATTCAGTCTCAGCTGATGATCTAGAAACAATGGTTTGTTTCTTAGACTTCCACGAAACCAATGAGTCACCTAGAAAAAACACAAAATTTGGTAATAGAACCCCACTAACAAGTCAAAATATTGAGGAAACAATAAAAAAAAATATTGACGAAATGGCACAGTAAACTCCACTAAGAGCATTCCTAGTAGCTTATTCAAATTTGACTCTCTATTTTAACCAAAAAGTATACTTTTCTATTTTAACTATCAACTTTTTAAAAACACCCACAGCAGTTGCTCTATTTTAACTATTTACTTTTACTATTCTATTTAAATATTATTATTCAAATATTTCTTTATTATTTCTCTAACATTTATAACATTTATCTTATCTCAACGATTTGATTTTTAAAAAATTTTCTTATTCTAACGGTAATATTTATAAATAGTCGTCTTATTTTAACGATCATATTTTTAAAAATGTATTAAGTTAGTCTTTATTTAGCTTAAAATGTATTAAGTTAGTCTTTATTTAGTCTAAAATGTATTAAGAAAAAAAAATATTAATATTTTATTATAGAAAAGTGAACAGTGGTTATCTAAATATAGAGAACCACTGTTCACATGTTAAAATTTTTAGCTAAAAACTGTTAAAATAGATAAGTTGTTAAAGAGTGTTTTTTGACTTTTTTGTTAAATTGGTTCTCTATTATAACCAAAATGTTAGAATAGAGAACCTACAAGGAATGCTCTAACAAGTTAAAATATTGACAAAAATGATACAATAACAAATTTTCTTTGAATATGTGGTTGGCACGAGACATGGGATAGTGGGATAAATTGCAAAAATGGCCCATGTGGTTGGCAAGTGGTGCTCTGAGTACGATAGAAGAAGGGCTTTTAAGGTTGTCACATGTTTGGTTTCAGTTTTTTTTTGTCCAAGTATATGGTGTGGTTTCAGTTAAAAACTTAACAACACAAGGCATGATCGGCCATATAACTATTTTTAAGAAAAGTCCAACTCGTTATAATATCGTTGAAGCTTTGTATTGTTAGGGAAAAAGCGTTTGACATCTACAATATGTACATTGAAATAGCAAACGTTGAGGGACCAATAGAGAACGTACCACCTGAGTTGAAGATAACGAAGGGAAATTTGAGAAACACGGCAAGGAGCAGAAAAAAGCAGGGAGAGATCTTGACCAGTTCTCCAGTTCGTGACTTCTTTGCGTGCAAACCAGAAAAAAGAAGGGTAATCGTCTCAATCGCCCAAGATCACAACAAATTTTTCGTGCCCAGACTAGGAGAGTTCTTAGTGCGACTTGGATTAACCAGAAAGTGAAATTTTGAAAGTTGAATCAAAATGAAGGAGGTGACCAAAAAATTGTGCGACTTGCGGCGACGACATTCTGCTAGTGTGTATTTTTTTAATTAGAGGAGCATTACAATCTTTTAATATTATGAAGGGTATAATGATCATTTAATGATGATATATAATCACGTGAGAGACACATGGGACAGATTCCGTTCAATTTAACACTCAAAATCGCTCAGGGATGATATTACAACAAATACATAATTGAGGGAGACGAGTTACAACGAATCATAGTTTAGGGGGTAAATGAGACACGTGTGATAGTTCGAGAGATATTTATAATTTGCCCTTGATTAATTATCTTTTAATAGGCAACTTTGTTTTTATTTAATCTTTATTTTATTACCTTTTTGAAGTTGATTGTTGGGGGTGGGGGGATGTGTTTGATTTAACTATCAAGAAGCAATCAATCTTTTTTTTGCTCCGTAAGACGCAATCAATCAGTTTATTGATTTTCGGGCCCGTTTTATTTTTCCTAAGCATTCTTGGTTCCCCTCCCATGGAACTTTTTTTTTTCTCGGCACCTCCTCCTCCCCTGTAACTTGTTTATTTTCGTTTTGAGTAAAAATATAAGATTTTAAAGAAGTTGTGAATATTTATTTTAAATAATATTTTATTGGTGTTTGTGTAAAGTAAAAAGAGAAATGATTTGATGTAATTGTTTAATAAAAAAGTATTAGAGTTATGTGAAAAAATATAGAGAGAAAAAAATTATGTTGAATAAAAAATTAAAAAATATTAGAGATTGTGTAAAATGTATTGATGTTTGTGTTTGAATTCTGAATATGTTCGGTGGTAGTTTTGTAAATATACTTAGAATCCTGAAAAAAATGTGAAAACGAACATATCCTTAGTCCTACACTCTCGTCTTCTCTGTTTAAAGCTCCACCGTGGACTTTAATTTCCAATAATAAAGTTGTGGTTGTTATTAGTCTAAAATTTTAACGTAATAAAATAATTATAATATAATATCTTTCTTTTCATCAAATCATTATTTTTTATTACAATAGATACTAATAATTTATTTAAATAATCTACTTTATCGTCAAATCTAATATCTAAAAATTTTTACCTTCTAAAATTTTAATATTCAAACACATCCATGTACAGTCAACGGATGCATATCTTATTGTTTCACACCGAATACAAGAGAAGTTGGTGGGGTGGGTTGTAAGTAAGGATGATAAAAGAAAGTTGTTAGTTTTAAGGGGCAAAAAGAATTAAAAAAGTCAGACGTGGAGATTACTTGGGTGCATTGCTCTCAAAACGTGGGGATCACTTCCTTGCTTTGATTATGACACGGTTGACACCCACCCCCCTTGAAATTACTAACTTTTTGAGAGCATAATAATTAATTTTGAATCAATTGGTCCCATGCCAATGCTGGGCCATGTAGAGGACGTTGAGGCCAGTGTGCTTCTAGACGAAAACCTTGTGAGCAAATGGCTTTATAGTAATTTTAGGCCTGTGTTTGGCAATTCATTTTTTTTGTTTTATATAATTATTTTCTCACAAATTTCAATATCGGTTTTACAAATTCATACAATTATTTTACAAACTATAACAAATTTTTAACAACTTTAATAATTTTTTACCGACTCTTAACATATTTTTTTGGAAAATTGACTTTTTAGTCCCTAAATTTTTGGCACTTTTTCATTTTAGTCATTCACTTTGAACTTTTAAATTTCTAGTCATTGAATTTTCATTGTTTGACAAAATTATCCTTCCATCAGTCTACCGTTCATATACTTAACGGAGCTCTCTGACATATCATCAATTTTAACCCGATCGACCGCTCATTTTCAACATATATATTCGATCGACCGCTTCATGTGTCGTTAAAGATATGAACGGCAGACTGACGGAAGGAACATTTTATCAAACAATTAAAACTCAAAGACTAAAATTTTAAAAATTAAAACTAAAAAAAAAAAAATTATCCAAAACTTACTAAAATGTCAATTTCCCTATTTCTTTTTACTGATTGCAAGAGAACTCGCGCTACTTTCAACTGTACATCCAGAAACGCTGGTTATTACCGAGATTTAAAATTTTTAAAGATTTTCGGGCACTGTCTGAAATAAGGACCTTTTGACTTTTGTTCTCTTCAATTGTCTGGCGCTAAAGGATTAAATGAGATTTTTTTTTCTTGGATAAAGAGTTATGAGATTACAGTCATTGAAGTGGTGTTTCTGGAGACGTGCTAGAGACCGTGGCAAACAGGAGGGCATATGAAGTGTACCTGAATAAAATGCCGCGTGGCAGACTGGTATTACATAATGCAATTGTGGTTTAGCATATGCGTGAACTGTATTCTGTTATCTCTGGACAGAATTGAGTTCTAGTGAGTTTCGTATTAACGGCAGAATTGGGTTGCAGTGAGTTTTTTTTTTTTAAAATAAAAACTAAGAACATGTCAGTTTCCTTTGCATTTTAAGAATTTTTCAAATTACGAGAATACACAAATCGAACATATTTTTTTAACATCACTAAAAAACAACTGCAGCACGCATACCAATAAAATTAACATCACTTAAAAATTCTCAAAACACTAAAAATTCAAAAAAAAACACACTAACCGAACATCATTTAAGTGAGGTTTTAAAAATTCGGCTAAAAAGTAAGTTTTTTTTTTGGGTAATTTAATTTTTAATCCTTAGGTTTTGGACACTTTTTCATTTTAATCTTTCACTTTTAAACTTCAAAATTTTAGTCCTTGAGTTTTCTTTGTTTGACTAAAAGGTCTTTCCGTCAGTCTATCGTCCATATGCTTAACGAAGTCTTCTGGCACGTCAGTAAATTTGTACCGGTCGACCGCTATATGTACCAGTCGACCGCTCAAGTTCAAAACATATACCCGATCGACCGCTTCAAATTTACTGACGTGTCAAGGAGGTCCGTTAAGCATATGGACGACAGATTATATTGTAATTTTTTATTGTGTTAAAATTTTTGAAAGTGTAAAATTTTACTTTGCAAACACACCCTAAGTTGTTGAGCGACAAGTAGCATCTAGGCATGATGATGTCTGTGTCAACATGTGAACTTTCCTATGACTTGTAATCGTGGGAATATGTTTTGTCGGAAGAAATATCCATGTTAGTTTACCCCACTTTCTCAATCTCACTCTCTAAACAAATCATTAAAATGTCATAGTTGTATCCTGCACGTTCCCATTTCTCTTATCTTGTTAGATATTGTACAACTTATAATGCAAATGGAGGTTAACTACTTATCTAATCCTCAGGTTTTGACTTTTAAATGTCGTCCATGAGTTTTCACTCTTGACTTTTAAAAGTCATCCATGAGTTTTCAATCTGATTATAGATAGTCTTAGTTTTTTCTTTAAGTATCAATTTAGTTCTGTCATTAATCTCCATCCAAAAAGTCAACGGTTTGACATGTCACACCGAATACTAATTTGGCATGCAGCCCTCACAGCAACACATAATTGACATGTCATGTCCACGTAAACTTATAGCACACGTTGATCAAAATTCATGCCATGTCACCAAATATATAGCCATACCATTTTGAAGAAGGCAAATCAGGTGACAAAAATTAAAGAAATATCACTGACATGTCTGTTTCTGTTGGGCCGGTTGGTCTTGGCCAAAATTGAACACCCTTAATAATGAACGTGCAGTTGGACATGATGCGCCATTACTCCATTGCATCTCACTCCTATTGGTACTATATATATCATCTAAGTCTCAAAGACAATTATTCTTGTGGAAGCTGATGCTTTGGCTATAATCGTTTGGTCCTTCAGAAGTCGATGTCTTCATTCTAGGTTTCAAATGCACGTTCAATAGCCATTCTCATAGAGTGAACAAAAATACTGAACGAATGATTTTCTAATTCACTCTCAACCGTTGTGTTTATGTGAATATCAATATGATCCCAAACCTGCATAGCGCGTATTGGGTGGGTTTATCGCCATTCATTAGTGATGAGAGTTGAAAAAAATTGAGTTCTGTGATTAAAGTGGGTACATAGGAGTGATCCTTGACACCCTCGTTTTTCCTTCTTCTTCTTTTTTGGTGATATTGAGATCCCTCTGACTGATATTTATTCTTCCTGACAGCAATGAGGCACAAGCACAGTTGATTGAATCTTTACTCAAAAGGGTGTTGACTGAACTTGCCAATACTCCGGTGCGTGTGGCACAATACACAGTTGGACTTGATTATCGTCTTGAAAAACTGATGAGCATGTTAGATGTTAGATCCAATGGCATTCGAGTTCTTGGATTATACGGGATTGGCGGGGTTGGTAAGACAACCATTGCCAAAGCTCTTTGCAATAAACTTGTCGGCCACTTTGAGTGCCTCAGTTTCATTGGAAAAGTAAGAGAAAATTCTGCAAATGATAATGGTTTAATAGGCCTTCAGAACAAACTTATACAGGACCTCTCCTCTGGTAAGGTTCGGATATATTCCAAAGCTGCA
The DNA here is from genome assembly GCA_963930655.1 of Myrica gale. NCBI lineage: Eukaryota > Viridiplantae > Streptophyta > Magnoliopsida > Fagales > Myricaceae > Myrica > Myrica gale. The sequence continues at coordinate 3,301,353 of OZ005606.1, read as the reverse complement.
ATCAAGGAAGTACTTACGGTGAAGAGAGTGCTTGTTGTTTTAGATGATATTGACAGTGTCGGCCAGCTTGATATGCTAATTGGGAGAAGAGAATGGTTTTGTGAAGGAAGTAGGATCATCATTACCACAAGAGACACTGAAGTTTTACCACAGCATCATGTGAATGTGTTGTATGAGATCAGAGAGTTGGACTCCTCTGAGGCACTACAACTTTTCAGCCACCATGCACTAAGAAGAAAGAAACCGATGGATAGTCTTTTAAATCTGTCTATGGAAATGGTATCTCTTACAGGAGGTCTACCACTGGCTCTGGAAGTATTTGGTTCTTTTCTTGTTGATAAGAGGAGTACAAAGGAATGGGAAGATGCGCTGCAAAAGTTGAAGCAGATACGTCCACATCATCTTCAGGATGTGTTGAAGATAAGTTATGATGGGTTAGACGTAGAAGATAAGCGTATATTCCTGGACATTTCCTGCTTACTCATACAAATGGGAATGATGAGGGAGGACGTAATTGACGTATTGAAAGGCTGCGGTTTTAGGGCAGAGATAGGAGTCAGAGTCCTAACGGCAAAGTCACTTATTAAAATTACAGAGGACAACACTTTGTGGATGCACGATCAAGTTAGAGACATGGGAAGACAGATTGTTCTTGATGTTAACCCTCTAGATCCCGATATGCCAAGTAGACTGTGGGATCGTGATGAAATCATGTCTGTCTTGAAGGATAAAAAGGTACGGCAAATAGTGAGATACCTTGTTTTCTGGTTCTTTTGAATTCCTTTTTAGTTGGATGCCAAGTTTTAGCAGACCTTTTTTAAGTGGTAGACATAGAAAGATACTCGCAAATGCCAAAAGATATCCATGCTTCCATAGTTCCATGTCTTTGCGTATTATCCTTGAGGTGGAAAAGGAGCCAGAGTAATTTATGGTCCACTTTTGTTACTGTGTGCACTCTCCCTGCAGTATATTTATGTAGGAATTCTAGTCGGTGAAGCTTTATGGGAGATTGGAAAAATTTAAGAGAGTTGATAAGCAATGCTCAAGCTTACATTTTTAAACTGTACAATTATTAAGGAAAACAGGGTGTTTAAATATATGCTGCCGTATTGTATGTGCCTTAACCATTAATGACGTATGAAATGTGTGGGCTTAGATGTGTATTTATGACTCTGCTGGTGGACTGCTGAAACATTAAGTGAAAAAATTTACTCATTGCATTTGAAGACCCTATCCCAAACCATAATTGGTCTAGATTATTAGAGGTCCTAGGCTCCCAAATTTGGGTACAGAATGGTACATGCATTAGTGGGTTTTCCGGATTTTTTGAGTTTTTTAGGCTATGTTTGGTTTATATCTCAAAACAGTTTTTGTTTTTTGCTCTTTTTGGAAGTAGTGTAGATTCTCTTGGGATTGGTGAAAAGTGTGTTAAAAGTTGTTGGAATTTGTAAAAAATTATTGGGATTGTTGAAAAGATATTGACATTGGTGAAAAAGGTATTGGAATTGATGAAAAAGTGAGTGAGAAGTTTTTGAAAATTTTTTGAGATACGAAACAAACATAGCCTTAGCTTGTATGCTCTAGTGTTTCAGTATAATCTCTTGTACCGTAAATTTCTTTCTCGTTAATAAAGTTTAACTTATAAAAAAAAAAAATTCCTATATACAGTTTTGACTTGCTAACTTGCTTGTAGCTCAATTCCTTAATATTGTTGATTGAAATTCCTTATACTGGTAGAAGCTAACTTACCCGAAAAAATTGTTGCTTCCTTAATTGTTGAGCCATATTTGCTTCTTGATTGTCTCTCTTATTCACCTGGTTCCATTCGCTTTATGTAAATCTTTTCGATTGGATAATAGGGAACAGGAAGTTTAGAGGGGCTCGTCCTTGACCTTGAAAGGAGATCCTTTCTCAAGGATCTGAGCGGTTATGCAATTTCTTGGGAAAACCTTAAGAGCACGCCCAATTGCACCTCTGCATTAACATACTTCACGGAAAAGTACAAAAAACATCTTCAAAATAAAGCAGAGAAAAAGAGGGAGGTAGTACTGTGCACGAAGTCCTTTGAAGCTATGTTTAATCTAAGACTTCTGCAAATCAATTATACAACATTGGTAGGAAGTTATAAAGATCTTCCTCCCCAACTGAAATGGCTACAGTGGAAAGGATGTCCTCTTAAAAGTCTTCCTTCTGATTTTAGTCCTCGGGAACTTGCTGTCCTTGACCTCTCAGAAAGTGCAATTGAACAAGTCTGGGCCTGGCACAGTAACAAGGTATGCTTCACTTGTCTGGTTCTTTTTCTGACAGCAATTCGTCATGATCGTCTCTTTTGTAACACCAAAACTTCTTCCTATTCAGGTGGCTGAGAAATTGAAGGTTATGGATCTCCGCAGTTGCCATAATCTTGCTGCTAGTCCTGATTTGTCTGGACACAAAACCTTAGAAAAGCTTGTTCTTGAGCATTGCCACAGTCTAATTAAGATTCATGAGTCAGTTGGGAATGCTACTTCACTAGTTCATTTGAACCTGAGAAGTTGTTCAAACCTTATTGAATTTCCTGCTAAAGTATCTGGGCTGAAAAAACTAGAGTACCTTATCCTCTCCGGCTGCTCAAAGTTGAGAGAATTACCAATGGATATAGGCAGCATGAGGTCTCTGAAAGAACTTCTTGTTGATAACACTGCTATAGAAAAGCTACCTGAATCCATTTTCCAGCTTGCAAAACTTGAAAAGCTTAATCTCAGTGGTTGTCAGTTCTTAAGAACACTACCTAACTGCATTGGACTGCTGTCTTCCCTGAAAGAACTCTCTCTTTCTGGTTCTGCCCTGGAAGAAATACCTGGTTCGGTTGGATCTTTGTTGAACCTTGAGAAACTAAGCATAATGTGGTGTAAATCACTCACTTCAATTCCTGATTCTATTGGCAATCTCATATCATTGACAGAACTTCGAATCCGTGGCAGTGCATTCAAAGAACTGCCGGCTTCTATTGGTTCACTATCATATTTGAAGATTTTATCACTTGGAAGCTGTCAGTTTCTGAGCAAATTGCCTTGTACGATAGAAGGATTAGCTTCCGTTGTTGAGCTTCAGTTAGAGGAAACGTCGATAGTAAATCTTCCGGATCAGGTAGGTGCCCTGAAAATGCTTAGGAAGTTTGAGATGAGGAAGTGTGAAAGTCTTAGATCTTTACCACAATCAATTGGAAGCTTGTTCGGTCTTACTACTCTGACCATATTTCAGGTCAGTATTTTTGAATTGCCAGAATCAATAGGGATGCTGGAAAATCTTATTATACTAAGATTGAGCAAGTGTACACAGCTCCATAAACTTCCTGATTCGATAGGAAATTTGAAGTCTTTGAAACACTTGTTGATGGAAGAAACTGTTGTCACAGTGTTACCTGAAAGCTTTGGGATGCTCTCAAGCTTAATGATATTGAAAATGGCTAAGAAGCCTCAGTTTCAGGTAGCCGGAAACAGCGTGCCTGAAGATGTCGCTGCCGCAACCAAACTAGAGACACCTAATCCTATTAGTGTCAGACTTCCAACCTCTTTTTCCAATTTATGCTCGCTAGAAGAACTGGATGCTCGTGCTTGGAACCTATGTGGGAAACTTCCTGATGATTTTGAGAGGTTGTCGTCATTGGAGATTTTGAATCTAAGCCATAATAATATCTCCAGCCTTCCGTCTAGCTTGAGGGGCCTTTCGTTTCTCAAAAAGCTTTTATTGCCCTACTGTAAACAGCTCAAATCTATTCCTCCACTTCCCTCAAGCTTGGTGGATCTGAATGTTGCAAACTGTACGGCATTGGAGAGGGTTTCTGATCTTTCAAACTTGGAAAGCTTGTCCGATCTGAACCTTACAAACTGTTCGAAGGTGGTGGATATTCCAGGCCTTAAAGACTTGAAGTCCTTGAAAAGGTTGTTCATGAATGGCTGCAGAGCGTGCTCGTCCGTGGTGAAGAGAAGACTTTCTAAGGTTTTCTTCTCTTGCTCCCTCCTGTCGAGCACATTAACTTCGTAGTTTAAGTTGTTATTTTTATAATCTTCTTCGTATTAAGAAAATTGAAAAGAAAAAGATATAAAGAAGGTGGCTTTTCTTTCTTTTTGTCATATTTCATGAAAATCTCGATTGCAGGTTTCTTTGAGGAATTTAAGATCCCTAAGTATGCCAGGAAGCGAAATACCAGTTTGGTTTTCTCAAGAGGTGGTCAGATTTTCAGAACAGAGAAACCGCAAGATCAAAGCTGTAATTGTCGGGGTTGTTTTCTCTGTCAACCATCAAATACCGGATGACTTAAGAGATCAACTCCCTTCAATCCCATTTATACGAGCAAACATTACCAAACTGAGTAAACCTATATTCAGTACAATGCCGGAGTTAAAGGGACTCCCAAAGACGCATGAAGATCATATGTACTTGTTTCGATATCCAGACTGTCATCCGCTAGTTTCTAAGTTGAGAGATGGTTACGATATACATGTGACAGAGCAAGACCCTCCGTACATCAGGGGGATTGAGGTGAAGCATTGTGGGTTTTATTTGGTCGTTGAAGGTGAGGATGATTACGGTGGAGATGAAGAATCACTGGACGAGAGCCAGATATCTATTTCAGAAAAGCTAGCGAAGTTTTTCAACTCTATTGAGGAGGAAGATCACATCTCTGAATCTGGTTGTGAAGTAAACAGCCAAGTGCAGGAAACTGGGGAACAAGATGAAAGAGGAAGGGAGCCCTTGTGGTGGGGGGCCCTTTTGCACCTTGTCCGAGGGTGCTTTTGTTTCTAAAGAGGAGAAGCTAGTTCAAAGTCTGCATCTCTATGTCCATCCTTTTTCCCTCCATGATAAGAGGATCGTATTCATTACTTCTATTTTGGGTGGCCGTGTTCTGGTTGTGAAGTTAGTGTTCATGTTAGTGCCTTAAGAGGCCACAAGGGCCTCCATTGGCTGTCAACCAGCTTGGAGTCGCGGCAGGCATATAGGAGAAATAATGGTAATCCATCATTCTGGAACCATTTTGCCCCGTATCATTCTTTCTAATATGAGCCTTCAACTTCTTTCTTCGTTCTTCTTTCTTTTTGGATGCTTCACTTGTACAAACTTCCATATATCACTGTATTTTTAATATTTTTTGGCATAATTATACCCACAGCCCTGAGGTAATGTTTGCAATCAAGCCGCCCAGTTAACGTTTCGAATGATTGCCTCCTTAAGGCCCATTTGTATCCAGCTCTTATGTAACTCTCCATTCACTTTCCTTCCTTTTCATGTCATAATTAATTACCACGCGTTAGGGTAAGCTTTTTATCCGGCGGAAACCAGAAGTTTCGGTTCTGGTTCCGATACCGGTACCGGTTCTCGGGATGTTCTGGAACCGGAACTCATTTTAGAGATATTCCGGTTCCGGATTTTTTTGAAAAAAAAAACGTTAACGTGGCCTGTGTCGTTTGACCCAGGTCACACTCACACAGAACACCCCCCCCCCCCCACGGCCTCCATCCCTCCGGACCCTCCTAGCGTCCCTCATGAAAGCTCCTTCTCTCTCTCACACCTTTCTCGGATCTGCTAGGTTAAAGAGGGAAAATTGTGACTGCACCAAATACGAGTCCGTCTTCTCCAAAGGCAGGTTCATACTTCAGAACTCTCTCACTATCTGGGAGTGCGAGCTTTGCTCTTTGTTTTCCGGATCAATTTCAAACTTTGGTTCCACTTGCCCTAAACTATGTCCATTTGAGTTGTTAAGCATGTTTTCTCCAAAAGTTCGTCTTTTAAGATTTATTAGCACTCTTGTGAATGCGCAATGGTTTCAATAACTGGGTGTGAAGAATTCTTGTGATTCTATTTGCCACTCATTTTTGTGGAGCTCCCAAATTTCAACTAGTAGCTTTCCCCTCATTTGGAGAATTCATTCGAAATCTGACCGTCTTGGAATATTTTTTTGTTTCTCTTAAATGTATCACCAAACTAGATGGTGAAGTTTCTTCACAGTTTGAATCGTGTGAATTATACTTTCTGGTGCAATATTTTCCTTTCGGGCTCACACTGTGTCTGTTTCAACATTTCTAGATTCTAGTTGGTTCTTCCGATTGGGAAGACTATTCACTAGGAAAGGAAAGAGCTGGAACCGGAATTTCCGGATTCTGTTTTCGGCACTATTCCGGAATGGAAAATTCTATTCCGGTGAGTACCGGAACCGGTCATTCTGGTTCCATCCGTTCCGGTACTCACCCTTAACCACGCGACACATGTCCACTTAAAATCAGATGTTGTGTCTTCCTGTCGATCGATCAACCATCACCAAAAAGCTTTAACTTTCAAATAATGTTTTTTTAAAAAAAAGTCATAGTTAGCCCTTATATTTGTGTAAAAATTAAATGGTTTCTTTAACTTTTAATTTAAAAATTTGAGATCTATAATTTTCAAAATCTATCCATCTTCGTCTCTAGCCTAAATCAGACGTTAAGTCTGACAAAAAATATGCAAAATCTCAAGTTATACTTAAGAAGGTGGGGGTGACAAACAATGTCGTCCAAGATTCTTTCAAGGTGGGGGTGACGAACAATGTCGTCCAAGATTCTTCCACCCCGTATTCCCTCATTACCAAAGTCTCAAAGTTGTTTCTAAAAGAGATTCTTGTATGTTAGAGAAAGGCATTCTCCCAAAACACCCCAGGGCATTCTTCGAATAAATATCTATATCACATGGGGATGGCAGATCCGGGATCGAAGCAAAGGGTCACTGCGATATTGGACTGTTCCCTGGCGAGAGCCCAATGAGGAACACCATTCACCGCAACCCCTTGCTGTTCCAAATAATTAATTATGAAAAGTAAGGGAAATCCATGTTGGTCAATAAGTTTCCAAGTATTTGTCCTGAAGCTGTAGCGTAAGAGATGAACAAATATAGGAGAAGGAAAATCCAGGACCCCAAAAACTGCCATGTAGTCATCAGACGAGGGATCATAACTGAGTCCGCTGAGAGCGATGACTCTACGTAGAAAGCGAGGAAGTGAGGACCTCTTCTCAATCCCCGAGCATGGTCGGGTTTCAAATTCAAAGATAACAAAGACAACTTACAAGTAGCAAACCGTTACAAGAACCCAGAAATTCAGAATAGCTCTTGGATGGAGATTGGACTGATAGGAAGGCTAGGTGATGTTCGTTTTGAGAAAAAATGTAGGATTTTAGAGAATCTGTGAATTTTTATGTTGAATAGTGTTTTATTGGTGTTTGTGTAAAGTGGAGAGAGAAATGATTTGATGTAATTGTTTAATAAAAAAGTATTGGAGTTATGTGAAAAAGTATAGAGAGAAAATTTATGTTGAATAAAAAATTAAAAAGTTGTTGGAGATTGTGTAAAATGTATTGGTTTTTGTGTTTGAATTCTGAATATGTTCGGTGGTAGAATTGTGAATATACTTAAAATCCTGAAAAAATGGTAAAACGAACATACCTGTTTGACTTTGTGCGTGACACATCTCTATTCCCAATTATGCTTCATCGATTATATTAGAAAGAAGATTTATTTTCATATTCTTTATGACAAGCTGTGTGCGCATGTACGACGTCTACACAAACTATAAAAGAAATCTATGTAAACTAGACAGTGATTTGAATATTATTTATTTAATTAAATTTTGGGTATAACTTTGACTTAATTACTTGGGATAAATACACTTTGCCCCTTGTCTTTGTGGTCATTTACACTTTACACCCTGATATTTTATTTTTGATACATTGGACTCATTATCTTCCATATTTTGTAATCTGGACCCCGTACCCGACTTTAGCCGTCGAAATTGACGGATTCCGTTAAAAATTTACATATTGTCCCCCTTATCTTTGGGGGTATGTACACATTGCTCCCCTTATCTTTGGAGACATTTACACATTGCACCCCACGTTTTAACGGAATCCGTCTAAATTAACGGGCAATTTGGGTACGGGGTCCAAATTGAAAAAATGTGTAAGTTAAAGGGTCCAATGTGTCAAAAATAAAACATCGGGGTGCAAAGTGTAAATGACCCAAAAAATAAGGGGGGCAAAGTGTATTTATCCCTAATTATTTCGTGTAGTTCATATTATAGACATATAGATTCTTTCATTCACTAAAAGTTAGCTAACTAAATAGATGAGATCTGAATTAGGCTATCTGATCTCGAAAATAAATATCATAATCATAAATTCATGTCGGTTTTTCTTTATTAATTAATTTTAAAGAGACAAAAAGACTCATATATCTAAAAAATAGATCATAAAAACTGATTTTTCAAAATTATTATAGTTGTGCTACTATAGCTGATTTGTTAAAAGTCAATAATACAAAGACTATCACTCTAAGGGTGCGTTTGCATATACAATTTTACCCAAAATATTATCTCTCTCCTAATAAAACACTACAATATAATCTCTCCCTCTCTCATCAAAAAATATAAAAAATTATAAAAAATATAAAAAATTATCTCTCTTCACTTTTTCACTAAACTCAATACCAACACAAAATCCAATACCAAAAATATTTCAACACAAATACAACCTAAGTCGAGTCAATTTATTTATGCCTTAAATAAACTGATTCAAAGTTATAACCCATCAATTGATTTGTTTAAAATTTACTAGCATAGTTATTGTATTAGTATTTATGCCCTTGGAAAAAAAAGTATATTAAGCCTTTAAATAAGCCCATTTAGCTGGGGGAAGTCTGAAGAGCTGCAAAAGAATGAACTACGACGCCGTTTCCGCTCCATCTACTCCGGCTTTCAGGCACCGGTGGGATGTGTTCCTGAGCTTCAGAGGCGAAGAATCACCCCACTGTCACGCATTCACTTGCAACCTCCGCGACTCACTGGAGAAACACGGCGTCCGAGTCTTCCACAAAGAGGATGGGTTGCACGGCGCGGACGACATCACGCCGAGCCTGCTCGAGGCCATCGAGGATTCGGCCGCTTCCATCGCCATCCTCTCCCCTGACTACGCGTCCACGCCTCTGTGCCTCGAAATACTTTCCAAGATATGCGAGTGCCGGAGGCTCCTTCTCCCCGTGTTCTACGAAGTCACCCCTTCGGACGTTCGTCGACAGGGGGGACGTTTTGAAGAACAGTTTAGGAACTATGAAGAGAGGCTTGGCGAGGCCAAGGTTAAGACGTGGCGAAGAGCCATGAAAAAAGCTGGTGGAAATTCTGGCTGGGTTATCAACAACAGGTGGTAATATATTCGCTTTGCTTTGCTCTCCTCACAATATTTCCGCTACTCAAATACGTAGTAGGCATCCTTGTTAGAGTTATTATGGTTCCTTTGGTTGCGACGCATTTAAGATTTACCAAAAGATCTTTTAATTTTTCGGTTTCAAATTGACGATCGAATTGGAGAGGTGCCTTAAGGCTCAATTGTCTCTTATGAGTTGACTTAAGCAGCTTCTCCTTGTTCAGTGGGATAGAGAAGAGTGACATGTTGCAATTGCTCTGTAGAATTCTTTAATGGCTCTTTAGTATTTATTATTCATTAAGCACTAAGTTATATGAGAAGATTGTTGTTTGCCTTGACTTTCCGATTGGGATGAATTTTTTCGATTATGGTAGAAATTTCCATCCAGTTTCTCCCGCTGTCATTTTCATTGGGGAGAGGTAGGCTATTTATTTTTTCCCCTCTTTCTGTTTTTGTAACCGAGTGCAATGGAGAATTTCTTTTTCTTAGAACAAGGTGATTATAATACGTTATTACAGAGACAAAACAAAGAAAAGAAAGTTGAATCCATTCCACAACGAGTATGTTAGGCATTTAAAGTATAAGATTTTTGTACTTTTCTACTTATAAAAAAAATGTACTTTTCTATTTAAATTAATTGTTTAATTGAAATGTAGGGAAAATGCACTTCACCCCCTCAAAGTAGCTCCTCACATGTAATTTGTCCCTCAAACCCTCAAACTACCACTACTGATTATTAACCTCCTTAAACTACCATTTCTTTGCACTTATCAAAAAAAAAAACTACCATTTCTTTGCAATGTGCCCAATTAGTTGAGATCCAACATTTGACATCTTGTTTCACTGTCCATTTTTTATCCATTTGAGTAGTTTGTATTTTAACTTAAGGACAAATGGCAAGCAGTGGTAATTTAGGGGGGGTCAATTGCAACGAGTGTTTGTTTAAGGGGCACATTGCAAATGGAATGATAGTTTAGGGTGAGAAATACTAATTTTCCCTAAAATGTTCATAGCTAGCTATGTCATCTATTGGTTGGTTACATTGTGGTTAAGACAAACAAAGATAAAAGAACCACCGTCTGTGCTTTCAGGTTTTAAGCCTTTTAGAGTAAGATCCCAATTCTGACAAGCTATGCAATTATATTTGTACTTTTTCTTGAGGATTCCTGAGAGCCCTCCAAATGTTACAAACAGGCCCTTCATGGTTACCATTTATTTTTCCTCACTGTGAGTCAGTTGGGTGAAGGGAGGAGCTCCGGCTACTCCAACAACCCCCCCCCCCCTCCCTCCTCCCAAACACACAAAAAAGAAGAAGAATATTTTGCTGCCCCCTGTATATTCCTGCATCTCTCATCCTTTTGATTTCGACAATCTAGGAGGATCGGGCTGTTATATATATCACTTGGGGAATACCCCTTTCATCTTCCGGCAAGGTTCCCAGCAGATAGATCGGTCCTGTGGTGATCCAGCATAGTTTGGTATCATCAAAGCTCCTCTACTAGGAAGGATATCAACCCCCTTTTGCTCTCGCATTCGAAATTTATCTAGTCGGGTTTCGTTGTAAGTTCCTCTAGGTGTGCAACTGTCAGCAAAAATGGGTGTGATGCCAGCTATCCTACTCTTTCCCCCTGCACCGCAGCAACCCCAGCTGCCATTAGTTATTTTCTTATGCTCATGGGGCCTTTGAGCCTCTGATTGGTAGTGGGAGGTCCACGTGTATATATATTGCATTGAGTTTATTGCTCAACGCAGCTGGCTTCTTCCAATTTCTTGTGTGCTCTTGGATCTTATAAATAAAGTTTGCATTGCGCAAAACTAACATTGGGCGGATTCCAGGGTGGGCTGTGGGAACTGGGGATTGGGGGGCTGCCTACTGGGAAACATAGGAGAGGAGGGGGGGGGGGGGTGTGGGGGTTGGGTTGTGAAAGCTGCATGGAGGGGTCTGCGCGGGTGGGCCGCACCAGCAGGGGAAGTATTCCTCTTTGCTGAAAACCAGGGTATCAGATTTAGAATCGAAATCATAAAAAAGCCTAAAGTCCCAAACATGAGGGTATAGATTGCCTCTCTGCTTAAAACAAATTAATTTTGACCGGTGCATGTGAAGTAAGACTGGCTCCTTGACCTTTTACCAATAACATCCATTGTAATTGGGGGCATGATGCATCTGGAAATAATGCTTACAGAATCCAAGCTCTAGAATCGAAATCATAAAAAAGCCTAAAGTCCCAAACATGAGGGTATAGATTGCCTCTCTGCTTAAAACAAATTAATTTTGACCGGTGCATGTGAATTAAGACTGGCTCCTTGACCTTTTATCAATAACATCCATTGTAATTGGGGGCATGATGCATCTGGAAATAATGCTTACAGAATCCAATCTCTTGTGGTCATTCAGTGCTTGATGTGGTTCAGAGGCTTCAGAAGTGTCAAATGCACTATGCATAGACATTTTTTATAATAAGTGAACCACCATTCTATCAAAATGATTTTGTAATTCATCCTTACCCATTGTATGTTTATGTTCATGAAATCTCTATTATGCATACCATCAAAATGGCTTGGTCTCATTTAAAGCCATGGAGTGAAATATGTCTGTCCTTGGAAGAGGGACAGGAGTGGCGACTGAAGTTTTATTACTGACATCCTTATTAACCATCTTTATATTTATTGGCAGCAATGAGGCACAAATGCAGTTGATTCAATCTTTGGTGAAAAGGGTGTTGACAGAACTGGCCAATACTCCAGTGGGTGTCGCTGCATATACTGTTGGACTTGATTCACGTATTGAAAAACTGTTGAGTTTGTTAGATGTTAGATCCAATGACATTCGAGTTCTTGGGTTATATGGGATGGGTGGGGTCGGTAAGTCAACTCTGGCCAAGGCTTTGTGTAATAAACTTGTTGGCCACTTTGAGTGTCTCAGTTTCATTTCAAACATAAGAGAACATTCGATGAACGTGAACGATTTGGCATCTCTTCAGAACAAATTTATCAACGACCTTTCCTCTGGCAAGGTTTCTGTATACTCTGTCGCTGCAATCAAAGGAGTACTTCATGATAAGCGAGTTCTTGTTGTATTAGATGATATTGACAACATAAGTCAGTTCGATGTACTAATTGGAAGAACCAAATGGTTTTGTGAAGGAAGTAGAATCATCATTACTACAAGAAACAGAGAAGCTTTACCTGATAATTTCGTGAATGCATTGTACGAGGTTAGAGAGTTGGGCGACTCTGAGGCTCTACAGCTTTTTAGCTACCATGCGCAAAGGAGAGAAAAACCCACAGACAGATTTTGGCATCTGTCCAAGCAAATCGTGTCTCTTACAGGAGGTCTCCCATTGGCTCTGGAAGTATTTGGTTCTTTTTTATTCGATAAGAGAAGGTTAGAGGAATGGGAAGATGCTTTGCAAAAGTTGAAAAAGATTCGTCCATGCAATCTTCAGGATGTTTTGAAGATAAGTTTTGATGGGTTAAGTATGCAGGGGAAGTGCGTATTTCTTGACATTGCATGTTTATTCATTAAAATGGGAATGAAGAGAGAGGATGTAATTGATGTATTGAAAGGTTGCGGCTTTAGCGCTGAGATAGCTGTCAGAGACCTCACAGTAAAATCCCTCATCAAAGTTACCAAGGACAACAATTTGTGGATGCATAATCAAGTCAGAGACATGGGAAGACAGATTGTTCTAAATGATAACCCCGTGTATCCTGGTATGCCAAGTAGATTGTGGGATCGTGATGAGATCATGACTGTCTTGAAGGGTCAGAAGGTAGGACTAAGATACCTCTCCTTATTGTTTTTTCAATTCCTTTTTTGTTGCAAAGCATTCTAGGAGAACTTTCGTAGTGGTTGACATAGATAAATACTCGCAAACCCCGCAAAAGGTGGATGTGTCCATGTCTCTGTGTAGATCCCTCAAGAGACAAGTGACTGCAGGTATTTGTGCTCCGTTTGATGCAGCATGCAGAGTCTTTTCAGTGTATTATTAGTTCCGTCCCACTCACACATAGAGTTCTGATTGCTGCAGCTTGATGGGCCCTTTAAAACTTTTTGAGAGATAAAAGTTTTCAAGATGATACCTTTGGAATGTACTATTAATAAGAAAAAACTAATACTGTTTTAGGAAAATGTTTATGCATGTATCATGAAGACAGAGAGGGGAGGGGAATTGTTCTTGACCTACCATTTTGAAAATTTGCCAGAAGAGATGGTTTGATCAGTTGTAACAATTCCATTCCTGTTTTGGTGGAATGCTGAAACTTTTGGAGAGAAACATGACATTTGAACCTGAAAATAAAAGAGATCTCCTAAATATGTTCCCATGTGGAAAAAAATTTGGGCTCCATTATTCCAGTTTTCTATATGTCCGGAGACCCAAAGTACGGTAACCATTTCAATGTCCTTTATTGTAGTCAAAACATTTTTTTAATTGCTGATTATTTGTCAGTTATCTCTACTTCACTTTGCTCCACTCCCGTTTTTAAGTAATTTCTGTATTACTGGTAATAGGGAACAGAACGGGTAGAAGGGATTGTCCTAGACTTTGAAAGAAGGTCCCTGCCAATGGATCGAAGTGGTGCTGCAATTGCTTGGGACAACCTTAAAAGAACGCCTAATGTCACCTCTGTGTTAACATACTTGAAAGAAAGGTATAAGAAGTATCTTGAAACCAAAGCAGAGAAAGAGGAGGAGGTAATACTATTCACCAAGTCCTTTGAATCTATGGTTAGGCTAAGACTTCTGCAAATCAACTATACAAGATTGGTAGGAAGTTACGCATATCTTCCTGCAAAACTGAAGTGGTTACAGTGGAAAGGATGTGCTCGTAGAAGTTTTCCTTCTGATTTTTCTCCTCGGAAACTTGCTGTCCTTGACCTCTCAGAAAGCAAAATTGAACAAGTGTGGGACGGGTGTAGTAAAAAGGTATGCTTCAGTCTCAGGTTTATGAATTTGGTTATCAATTAATACAGGAGTTCATTTCCTAGGTTGATATGCTTCTGAAATCACTTGCGCTTTTTGATAGCCATTCTCCATGATTGTTGCATTTATAACTGACAAGAATCTTGTTTGCCAGGTGGCCGAGAACATGATGGTCATGAATCTATGCCGTTGCTATAATCTTGCTGGTATTCCTGATTTATCTGGGCATCAAATGTTGGAGAAGCTTGTCCTTGAGCATTGCCATAGCCTAATTAAGATTCATGAATCAATTGGAAAAGTGAGTACATTAGTTCATTTGAACTTGAGAGATTGTTGGAATCTTATTGAATTTCCTGCTGAAGTCTCTGGGCTTCAAAGTCTAGAGAACCTTATCCTGTCTGGCTGCAGAAAATTGGAACAATTACCAGCAGACATAGGCAGCATGAAATCTCTGAAAGAACTTCTTGTTGATGACACGGCTATAGCAAAGCTGCCTGAATCCATTTTCCACCTAACGAAACTTGAAAAGCTTAGCCTAAATGGTTGCCACTGCTTAACAACACTACCCAACTGCCTTGGAGAGCTATCTTCACTGAAAGAGCTGTCCCTTGACCATTCTGCTCTAGAAGAAATACCTGATTCTGTTGGATGTTTGTCGAACCTTGAGAAATTAAGTTTAGTTTGGTGTAAATCACTCACCTCAATTCCTGATTCCCTTGGCAATCTCGTATCATTGACAGAACTTCTAATACAGGGTAGTGCAATCGAAGAACTACCTACTTCAATTGGTTCATTATCATGTTTGGAGGTGTTCTTGGCTGGAAACTGTAGGTTTTTGAGCAAATTGCCTGATTCAATTAAAGGTTTAGAATCTATTATTACCCTTCAGTTAGATAGGACATCAATCACAAATCTGCCGGACCAGATAGGTGCCTTGAAAATGCTAAGGAAGCTTGAAATGAGCAATTGTAAAGATCTCAAATCATTACCAGAATCAATTGGGAGCATATTTGGTCTTAATACTTTGAATATTTCTGATGCCAATGTTTCTGAATTGCCGGAATCCACTGGGATGCTGGAAAATCTTGTTATGTTAAGATTGACGAAGTGTACAAAGCTGCGTAGACTTCCTGCTTCAATAGGAAATTTGAAGTCTTTGCGCTCCTTGCTGATGGAAGAAACTGCTGTGAAAGAACTACCTGAAAGCTTTGGGATGCTCTCAAGCTTAATGAGATTAAAAATGGCTAAGCAGCCGCATTTGGAGTTTTCTGAAAATGGCAGGCCTGAAGAGGTTGTAACTGCAACTGCAGAAGAGAACCCTAATCATGTCAGTTTTCCAACTTCTTTTTCCACTTTATGCTCGCTAGAAGAACTGAATGCTTGTGCTTGGAACCTATGTGGGAAAATTCCTGATGATTTTGAGAAGTTGTCATCATTGGAGATTTTGAATCTGAGCCATAATAATATCTCCAGCCTTCCGTCCAGCTTGAGGGGCCTTTCTTTTCTCAAAAATCTTGAACTGCACCACTGCAAAGAGCTCAAGTCTCTTCCTCCCCTTCCCTCTAGTTTGTTGAAGTTAAATGTTGCAAACTGTACTTCACTGGAAAGAGTGTCTGATCTTTCAAACCTGGAAAGCTTATTGGAGCTGAACCTTACAAACTGTGAGAAGGTGGTGGATATTCCAGGCCTTGAAGGCTTGAAGTCCCTCAGATGGTTGTTAATGACTGGCTGCAGAACCTGCTCATCTGTGGTGAAAAGAAGACTTTCCAAGGTTCTCTTTTGGGTCTATCTTTGTGCATGTGAACAAAAGTAGTTAAGATTTTCCTCTTGTTACAATCACGTTCATTTCAATTGGAATTTGGTTATTCATCATGTACAAGGATCCCCGCTATGCATCCATGGCCATCTTAGTTAAAAATGATCAGAACAATTCTAAAATGAAAATGTTTCATTGCAGGTTTCTTTCAGGAATTTGCACTCTCTTAGCATGCCTGGATGCAAAATTCCAGATTGGTTTTCTGAAGAGGTGGTTACATTTTCAGAACGCAAGAACTGTGAGATCAAAGGCGTGCTGATAGGTGTTGTTGTTTCCGTCAATCATGAAATAAGGGATGAGTTAAGAGATCGACTCCCTTTAATTGCAGGCATACGAGCGTATATTCTCAAACTGAATGAACCCGTATACAGTGCAATGCTGCCATTAAATGGAATCCCAATGGGGCAAGAAGATCATTTTTACTTGTGTCAATTTCACAATCCCTTCATTAGTCAGTTGAAGGATGGTTATAAGATACATGTGAGACAGCAAGACCCTCCATACATGAAGGGGATTGAGGTGAAAAGATGTGGAATTCATTTGATCTTTGAAGGTGATGATGATTATGAAGGAGATGAAGATTCACTGGATGAAGGCCAACTATCCACTTCAGAGAAACTAGCAAAGTTCTTCGGCTCTCTTGAAGAGGAAGATCATATCTCTGAATCTGGTTGTGAAGTCGAAAGCCAAGCGCAAGCAAGTGAGGAACAAGAAGAAAGAAAGAGAGAGCCATTTTTCACTGGCATTTTGTCGCTTGTTCAAAGGTGCTTTTGTCTATTAGTTACCTGCAACACCATGTGATAGCAATTTTCGGGCTCGCCTAGCTGCTTTTTGTGGAGATGCTTCAGGTATATTCGAACTTTGTCCCCTATGTGGTGAGTTCCCTGAGACTGCTGAACATGTTTTTTTGAGATGCCGAGTAGCTAAAGTGAATTGGCGAGATGCTCCCTTGCCGCTTTTGATTGAAGCCATTCCTGTTTTCCTGTTTCTGAATTTATCCACAAGCTAATTCTTCCTGGTATTTCTTTTCGTACTCCCATCCAAAGCCATAGATCCTTCTCACTGTGTGCTGCTTTGGTTTTGGATCAATTGTGGTTTACCCGAAACCAAGTTATCCATAACCTCATTGCAATCAATCCTGAACAGATTTCTGAAGCTATCAGGTGCTGTTTTCTCGAACACTCAGCTGCTTGGTCTGAGTCAGATGCCATTCATAATCGAGTTTGGACCCCCCCTCCTCCGGGCATTTTTAAATGTAATACCGATATTGCTGTTGGCCGATATTTTTCTTCTCTGGCCGGTTTCTTTCCGAGACCATTCCAGCTCTCTGTAGCCTCCACATGGAGCAAGTCCAGTCCAGAGACCCTCTATTTCGTGAAGCTGCTGCCCTTCTTGCTGCTATGGTTTTTGCCCAGGACAAAGGTTGGGAACATGTGATTTTTGAGTTTGACTGCCAACTCCTTCGCAGTTTTATTTTGGATAATTCTTCCGTGCCTAATTGGGTGGTGCAATCGCAAGTGGCTGGTATTCTGGTGCTTTTTTCAGATTCTTCGGGTTGGTCACTAGTCTGGGTTCCAAGGAAGATAAACATATTTGCTCATCAAGCTGCGCAGTGGAATCTTCCTTCTTCCTTTATTAACTGGTCGGTAGCTGTTAACAAAATTCAGGGTAAGATGCAGCATCTCCAGGGGATGGTCTGGTCTTCTACCTGTTTGGCCTACGAATAGAGCATGGAAAAACTATTCCCTTTTTATTTTTTTGGATAATTAATATCCCCATATCTCCTGCACTCATCCTTTCTGCAGGGTAATTAAGTATCCCTCTCTCTCGTACATTTATCCTATCCGTGCTCGAAATTACCAAACGGAAAAACTATAATCATGGTTTTTTAGGCGCCAAGTTATTTGGAAGTTCTCGTCTAAGAGTGTCCAAAATGACTGCCTCTAATCTCGTACGAGAGCTACAGATTACGAGAAAAGGGAAAGTAGAGCCAATCTCAAATATTGTCACTTTTTAATATGCATCATGCTGAAAACCGATCATCTTGCACAGCCCGAAAATTGCTCATTTGTAATTGTTGGTAAACCACATCTGTGGCAACCCCGATAACCAGACCAGTTCAATAAGAGTAAAAACCGATTACAGGGTTGAAGAAAAAAAAACCTAGATATGGCACAATCTAATTCTACAAATATTTCTAAAGCTGATTGTCAAAGTGGAAAACTTTGTACAATAACTTAGTCATTGCACCCTATTTCTTAAGGGGAATCTTTGGTTTTGATCTCATGCTGGCTCTGCGAGCAACGTCCCATGCCTTCTGTGGGGCATAGATCCCTAGCTGTGAAGCAAAAAATGACTCATACCCAGGTGAGTCAAAAGCAAAGCCTGTATGTTTTGATCTTTCTTGTGGGAGTTGCGATAGGGCATATCCCCTTGCCTCAGATGGCGTAAGTTGGTTTCCAATGTCAAGCAAGTCTGACCGACTGGTACCATCAGGCTCATGTCTGTGAATCTCCTGAACTATCTGATAATCATAGGGGAAGAACCATCTTTGAATCCTGTATCCACAAATAAAAAATTACGGGAGGCAAACAACACGAATCAAAATGAATACGGTGACTCAATTATCAAAAGAAAGACGATCAAATGCAAAGTATTATCAGAAGTTGTATAGTCATATAGGGTTCATGTAAGGAGCAAGTAGAAAGTGCAATATGAGGAAGTTTTCATCATGCCACATAAGCTAGATTATGTAATTTCTGTGGTCACATGTCCATCTGTTGGATCACAACAATACTCTCAGGCTACTTAGATCAGGTGATGTGAATAGGAGTTCCAGCTCCGTACTTTTACTAAAGCACTGCACCCATTGTCCAGATTGAATAAGCATTCACCAGAATGGACGCTAACCTGTTCATTCCTTCATTGGCTTATTTCAAACAAAGCTAATCCTCCCCTTCATCATCTTCCATTGATTGAAAAGTCTATTCCAAGCGAAAAACAAACAATTTGGCCAATACTGCAGGGATCCTTCTATTGGATATCCTAAATATGCTACCTTCCTCCAAAAGCATAATGATAAAAGAACAAGGTCATGGATCATCAAGGGTTGTGGTACCTTCCTCCAAAAGCAACTCAGTGTATTATCCATATCAACAAAAAAATTGCTACAAGCTTGGTCAGTTGAACCTGACCCTGCCTCACACAAATGGGCCCAAGTTGTTGATTTCGTCAATGAAGACATGCATAGATAGGCTTCATAAGGGGTAAAAGACTTGCAAACTATTCTATATATAAAAGCCACAGAATCCTTTGAAATACTAAATGCTTACCCTTGGTAGATGAAGTCACCCAACAGAGCAACAATGGGAACAATCAGAAGTGTGACATAAAAGTATGATGTGCTCATCAAGACATATATGGTGAAATAAACATTCTCCTGCAGTGAAAAGAAGTGAGTGAGCAGTTAGAATGATTTGAACGGGCGTAGGAAGAGATACCAAGAAAAGAAAGAAGACCCACCTGTCGATCCATTGGGGTCATAATTCCTGAATAAATAAAGATGAAGATAAACCATGCTAATATACTCCCTCCAATGCTAATGTAATGCCATCTTGTAATTGAATTACACAGCAAAAGAAGTCGCAAGTTGACCGTTACTACAACACAAGTGAAGGCCATTGTGCTGACATCCCAGAGACCAAACATCTTCCCTGATGAATTTTTAGCACTTTTGCTGGAAGCGGTAACAAAGTGATAGAAGACCAGAGATTGGTAGAAAGAAAAGAATGCCCATACCGCCACAACTCTCCATTTAAAAAAGACATTTCTTATTCCTTCCCCATACAGTTGAGGATACTTCTTAGAAAGGGACGCACTGACGTCCTGACAAAGAACATAAGTAAATAATCAAGAAAATTTTCCCTACAAGAATCAATAAAAATAAACGGTGGAACTAGCAATTTGTTTCTTGAGATGGGGTCGTCTCATACATGTTTTCCCAACAAAAGTGAAGAACCAAACCAATTACATGTACCTTAATAGAACATGCAGTAAAAGTTGACATGGTAAATGGTCCGAGAGAATGTAGTACCTTGTCAAAAAGCCCCACCATGATCACAGGCAGTGCTGTAAATATAACGTTATACAATGACTGAAACCAGTCATCATAGAATCTCTGACCAGAGAATCCCGTTTGAAAGGTGAACCAAAATTGAGTCAATGTGAATGTAAGATTCTTGTAAAAGAAGTATGTCACTACCTGCAACATAAAAATTATTATTTATGTAACACCACAAGCGGATATCAACAAAGTTTTGAAGTCTACAAAAGTCCGACCTTGCATAACCTAAGATAAGACCACCGTCCATGCACAAGAAGCAGATCCGTAAGGAAGCGAAACTGAGCAATTGCAAAATCACTAGCCATCACCGCTTGCATCCCTTCCATCCCACTTATTCCAATTCCAATATGAGCAGCTTGAATCATACTAACATCATTGGCACCATCACCAATACTAAGTGTAATCTTCCGTGCACCTTTTTTAACCAGACTTGTCACCTGCTAGGCAATTTTTGGTTAGTACTATAGAAGATACTTCCATAGAAAGGAGAGATAGGGGGGGGGGGGGAATATCATCTGCTAAACATAGGAAACAATCTAACATGACGGCAAAAAGGAAAAAGGGAGAGACAGAGCCTAAGCAAAAGGCTTCTTTTTCTTCTGTTTTTTGAGCATAGCAAACAAGCTAGTATAATAAAAGCCAAACTGAAACCTGCTAGGTTTTCAATCTTGCTTTATTTTGTTACTATTTAGAAGTAAACATCAATGGAGTTTAAATATAGAGGGACGTATCATTTTGTAGCCCCAAACAATAGGACCAATATCACTTTATGATGGTTCCACAAATTGCACCCTCAAAACTGTAAAACTTTCAATGTGCAACTTTGGTTAAGAACTGACAAGTAAAATAGGGGGACAAGAAAGCCACGCCTCATGAAGAGGGCACACATTGACAAAAATATGTTAGTTCGAGAGTTCAATGTGACGAACTTGGTAGTTGAAATGCAAGGTGCCATTGGTTACGTATGGAGCCCAAAGTGATCTTTCCCTGAACCAATATTCAGAGCCCATGCCCCATTTGTCGCTCAATTAAGAAAAGATTTACTCAAGTTAAATCAGGAACCGCACCTGTGCTTTCTGTAAAGGAGAAACTCGACAGCAAACAACTGAACTACAATTCAAGCTCAAGTTTAGTAGCATCACTCGTAAACTCAGATCTAATGCATACATCAGACACTTTCCATCAATTACAAGTGCTAATTTTGGTCCACACACTGTCTGAAGATAGTGCTGTGCTTCCTCAAGGCACCTTTTCAGATCATTTTTGACTTGTTCTTTGATGAAGCGTGCAATTTCCACTTGGTCACCCTAACAACAGATTGCAATTAATTGGATACCTTTTAGACGATTCGAAATCTAAATGCTAACTTACCGAGATGCAAAATTATGCTAAAAAATGCAGCTTACCCTTTCTTCAACTTCTCTAATCGCATCAGTTTCGGAGCTGATGATAAATTGCTTCATGTCATTGTTAATTAAGTTGCAGGCTACAGCGGATAGAAACACAGAGAATAGTCAATTTGTTGCGGACACATGAGGAAATGACAAATATTTAATCAAAATTTGGGGGCAAAGCAAGAGAGAGATCGCTAGCTCCCATTGTAAACCAACTTACCATAAGCAATGTTTATGGCCGTTTCCATCTTGTCTCCTGTTAGTACCCAAATCTTAATACCAGCTCTAGAAAGAGTCTCTATACAAGCTGGTACTCCTTCTTGAAGCTTGTCTTCTATTGCAGTACAACCAATCAAAATAAGATCTGTTTCTATGAGTTCCGCCACCTGCATAAATTGCACATTTTTATTGCAAAAATTACTCAACTTACACCCTAAAAACGATTAACTGAATTAGGAACACAAAATTAAAATAAGTTCAAAAAGATGTAACACAATGCTCATGTAAGAGCACTACATTGACCAAATTAAAGAAAAATCAAAGTAAAACATTAAACAGAATTTGAGTGTGTTCTTCAAACATCCTATACAATAAAAGAACTAGAATTAGCAAAAAAAGCAGAGGTGCTGTAATATGCAACATGAAAGCTGAATTTATATCACCAAGCGTTTGCTACTCAGTTTAACGGCTTGTTGCACGCATCAGGATGTAAAAACAATAAACAAGTGTCAAGATACTTCAGGATAAAATAAACTGGGAAGACAATACTCTTTTTCATGGGCCATAAAAACAAAAAAAGATTGAAGAAACACCAGCACATCAATATCCACAAATAAAGGGTTGGAAACATCATTCTTGTAGCGCTTCCCTTAATTCAGATTTTGCACAAGCATGTTAAATCCAGGAATGACAAACTAAAACAGCATAATGCAAAAACAGAACATTGTTTCAGCTTACAGAAACAGTAATATTACCTTGTGTAATGCATAGGTATTATAATTAGAATCTTATTTTACCCAAATATGAAAAAGAGTATAACATTCAAGTGGGCTAACAAATTTCTACAAAAGGATATACCTCATCCAACTTCTTCTCACGATCTCGTAGAGAAGATTTAGCCTGAATGAATTTCTCGTTCCAGCTTTCATACATGTCAGGACTTAAATCTCTATAGGCCAGGCAAAGTGTACGTAATCCGGAAGATCCAAAATGCTCCAAGTTTTCCCTTGTTACTTTCTTTAAATGAGCATTTGAGTCAGCCAATCTCTCAAAGATTACAGAATCAGCACCCTGTGAAAAGAAAGTTACTGGCCAAGTGTTATTTTCTTTTCCGACAGCCAGAGAATACAAAGTTCAAACCTCAAGAACCAATTACCTTGCAGTACAACACAAGCCGGCCATCTGGATAGCGACATACAACAGACTGACGCTTCCGTGTACTATTTAGAAAACATACATTAATTGATGTCAGAGCAGTCAACCCTGATGTTGTAAACAAGGATAAATTATTGAACCCAAAAAAAAAAGCGAAATAAAAACAAATGTATACCCACCTATTGAACTCGAGGACATTTAAAATCTCATAAGACACGTCTTGGATTTTACCCATCTTCTCAACATGAGATTCACGGACATATATCATTGTAGGTGTACGCCTGAGAATGAGAAAATCATTAGCCTCAGAACAAGCTGGATGCCATTGAATGATAGTTGCTCTCTAAGAGAAGTCACACTAGAACCAGAATCAGCAAGCCATATCAAAACATTAAAAGTTGAGTCACTGTATAAAAAATATACTCATTTAGGTTCAAGACTATTTCTTTGACCAGCACTCAACTTAGCCTCCACACTTGATGAAAAACCCCCAAAGTTCTGTAACACAATCTGGCAAGAAACCCCCATGGGTATGCAGAAGAACACAAACCACTGGTGCCAGATGAATCAGGCTTTGCCACTTTTATAGCATTTCACAATGTGGTATCCGAGGCAGAAAAATTAACAGAGAAAAATAATCCATTCACTAGCAAGGCATGTGAGAGAATGGGAAGTACAGACCTGTAAAAGAAAAAGCCAAAGTTCTTTGCAGCAGTAACCAAAGCAGCCTCATCTGGGGATGCAGCTTGATAAGAGATTTTTTCCGGGTTCTCATCACCCTCAGGGAGTACAGTATGACAAATAGCAAGGCATCTGAAGAACTCCTATAGTCAAAAATATTGTAGCTATTAGATTAGTTATAAGATTATTTTGATGAATAATTATATATATAAGACCTTACCAAAGCAATATGAAGCAATCCAGATAAATAAGTTTACTGCCTCACTAGGAGCACATACAGTAAGTGCTCTAAGAAACTAGACCGGATTGTAATAATTTTGATGCAGCTAGAAAGAAGCCAACTTTACTGTGGCAGAATTTTAGGAGTCTAGGAATTTCTGTAATTCTATAATTTTGGACATTCAAAGCCATAGAGTACGACTTTATTAACTTCAGGTGGTTTTCTATAGATACTGATGTAATGCTTTCAATTGAAGAGAGAACAAGTTAATGGGAACTTCACTCACTATGCTTTTGAGGCTTGGAAAATGCAAACCCTCTCCCAGATGTGCTTGGGTGTGAAGCTAAAGAAATTTAGGTGTTATGTGCAGATCTTCTTCTTTTTCTCTTTGATCCCCAACAACTTTATTTTCCTTCAACCCTAGAATGGTTAAAACAAAAACCTAAATCCCCCTACCTCAAAAGGCTTGCCAAAAGTCAAAAACAAATTTTCCTATATTAATTAGGTATTAAAGCTGTTTTTCCTACACGACTTTGGTAATCGAACCCTCTGACCTACATTAGATTGGGGTCACAGCGTGTCTCAAACCAATTCTGATTTTGAAGTTTAAGTCCTACATCATATTAAATCTGTGGTAGACGTATGAAAACAATACTGCATTCAGCTCACAATCAAGATAATCTACCTTGCAAACATCGGGGTTAGGCTCATTTCTCCAAGCTCCTCGCATAAGCCTAGCATCATCAAAATTAAAACCCTTCTCATGCACCACATTGGCCGAGTTCCGCTCCTGTAAAAAATTTCATGACATTAAAGTTACCTTCAGTATACATAGGAATTATGTCAGTGTCCATCCAATGACAGCAATATATACCTCCACTTTTAAGCCGTTCCGCTGTGCTATTCCCTTCTCTATTTCTGTGACACCAGTTCCATAGACCTCTCCCCCAATTGAACACTTGAAGAACTCCATTAAATTCCGTGTTAAAGTTCCAGTTTTATCAGAGAAGATGTATTCCACCTGATTATAGCAGCAATTCAGTACAACAGAACTCTTGGATGAGAAGAATAATGTAAGAGAAGTAACTCTTTGTATGATAACAATGATGATGATTGCAACCACCACAATAAGAACAACAACATAGTACCAAAAAGCTCTTCGGCGACAATAACATGAAGAACACTAGCTGCAATACACACTAGAATGTCAATACAGCAGTAAATTACCTGTCCAAGTTCCTCATTCAAATTGGAAGTACGCGCCAGCGCTGGGGTGTTGGTTTCACTATGGTACATGTGTAAGTCCTTATTGATAAATTGGGTACACTGAATGAATTTGACCATCTGAGATAGTAATTGCAAAAGTTTTAAAGTGTTACCCTTCAAATATGCAACGGATTCCAGGACCCAGATTATAATAGGCTAAGGGAACCTACCTCAATGGAAACATAAAGAGAAATGGGGATAATTGATGAGTACAAAGTAATCAGTGTAAACATAGTCAGAAGTGCAACCTGAAAAACCAATAGGTATAATGCTTATCAAAAAAAAAAAAAAGCCAATAGGTAGAATGAACTGATGAAAATGTAAACAAAAGATACAGCATTATCTCCTTCCATAGCATTAGGCTCATAGTGGCAAGCAAAAATACCAAGAATCGGTTGTCAGGGTTGAACTGATCGTCCACACTTTTGGTGAGAGACAAGTAATAGTACTTGCGATCTATGAATACACCACTGCAGAATTTCAAGAAGCCAAATTCATCATGACAGGAACGGTGTACCAGGGATAATTATAACTCTTAACAAA
The DNA here is from genome assembly GCA_963930655.1 of Myrica gale. Lineage (NCBI taxonomy): Eukaryota > Viridiplantae > Streptophyta > Magnoliopsida > Fagales > Myricaceae > Myrica > Myrica gale. The sequence continues at coordinate 3,275,809 of OZ005606.1, read as the reverse complement.
TAAAAACTCACGAATATGTACAGTCACAAATTGCTTAAGTGTCAAACCTGCCTATAGCTCCGATCAGGCACATAGTAAACAGAACACCAAAAAGCATGAGGATAAGTTTGTCAAGTTTTCTCTCGAACGTACTTCTTTTGGAAGGAACATTCATGGCATTCATCATAACCTGCAATTGAATCCAAACATCCACTAAAATAATCTTACAAAGAAAGATAGAAGATACAAAATGATTCAGTGAGGCAGATACCAGAGCAACAAAAAGGGTTTTGTTAGCCTAAGGTTGTTTTATAAACAATCTATTTTTGATTTTGATGATAACAAACTTTTTCAACTAGTTTGAGACCTTTAGATTCTACATTTGAAAATCTTTTTAAGAAAATGATATCAAGAGTTCTCTAAGCTTAAATTGGCCTTAGATATAATTGAACACCTCTACACAAGCTTATTGGTCAATCTTTACATTGTAGATGTTTTTGGAATGCTTGATGGTGTCAAGGGAAACCATTTTTCAGTCTAAGTGTTGATGGTGTCGACACATAGGACCATGGTGTCGACACATTGGTCATACTCCAGAATGCACAAAACTATGAGTCGACACATAGAAGACATAGTGTCGACACATTGAACAATGGCAAGATCCCGCTTTTTTTGTCGTCCGATCGAGCTGAAATTTGGAGAGGACGTTCACAACACAAGGTGCTATAATCTGAACGGTGAAGATCAGATTTGGAGCTCGGGAACAGTGTTTCTCATGCATGAACAGTAACCGCGAAATTTGTGTTTTCGGAATGCTTGTTACTATCAAAGAACACATTTTTCAGACTAAGTGTTGTATGTGTCGACACATAGGACCATAGTGTCGACACATTGGTCATACACCCGAAAAAGTGAGTTTCCAGGCAAAGCTCCTAGGTGTCGACACATACATGGAAGGTGTCGACACATGCTTCGATTTCTCAGATCTGGAGCGACGTCACTCATTCTAAAAGTGTCTCCAACGGATCTAAATGCCATCCAACGGCTCCAAAAGATGACAAGAAAGCCCTTGGTGCCCTAGAGACTATAAATAGAACAAGATTGAAAGAGAAAAGCAAGAGCTACACACGAAAATCATTCTTGCCCTAATTTCTTGAGAGACAAAGCTCAAAGAAGAAGAAGAAGAAGAGAGAAGCTCTTCCAATCTAGAAGGCTTGCATTCAATCTTGCACATCCATAAGCCTTCCTTGAAGAACTCATTCTTCCAGCAAATCTCAGGTTCTTATATTTGTAGATTTGGCTTAGAGAGCCCTATCATTTCTTGAGTTACCCATTTGTATATTTGGTTTAGAGAGCCCTATAATTTCTTGAGCTACCCATTTGTAGATTTGGCTTAGAGAGTCATCCTCCATTGTACCCATCTATTGTAAAACATATGAGTGTTGGGTAAACACTTGGTCCTACTTGTGAGAGTAGAAGAAATACTTTAGGTTGTGAGGATTTGTAAGAGAGTTAAAGTGTAAGCTCGGAAAACACTTGGTCCTACTTGTAAGAGTAGAAGAAATCCTCTAGGTTGTGAGGATTTGTAAGAGTTGAAGCGTGAGCTCGCAAAACGCTTTGTAAAGGTTCCTTAGCACCCGGGAAGCTAAGGTGTATTCGCTATTTGGAGAATAGTGGAGGAAGCCCAAGGAAGCCAATTGCCTTGGGGGTGGACGTAGGCACGTGTTTGGCCGAACCACCTAAAAACTACGGTGTCATATCTCTAACTCTATCTCTCTTACATTTTAGTACTTATTCATATTTGTGGAGATTTATACTTTATCATTCATTGATTATATTTGGCATAGCTTTAGACTCATTTAGATCAACATTATTTTTTGTTAAAGAGGGGTAGTTTTCAGATCTGCATATTCATTTAAAAGTGTTAAGTTTTTGAAAAACCCAATTCACCCCCCCTCTTGGGTTGTCATTTAGACTCACAATTGGTATCGGAGCTGAGGTTTAATATCTCTATCTATGACAACCTTTGTTAGCACCGCCTTAGCTGAAGGTCAATCCACAAATAGACCTCCCTTATTTAATGGCACTTGTTACAATTATTGGAAGGCTAGGATGAGGATTTACATCCAAGCCGTGGACTATGATCTATGGAGAGTTATCTCAAATGGTCCTACATTTCCTAGGGATAAGGATGGAAAGTTGAAAGATGAAAATGAATGGAATGATGTTGATCTTAGAATTATGTCTCAAAATGCTAAAGCTATGAATGTGTTATATTGTGCACTTGATTCAAATGAATTTAATCGTGTTTCCGGGTGTGATACCGCGAAACAAATTTGGGACAAACTTCAAGTAACTCATGAGGGTACGAATCAAGTCAAAGAAAATAAGATTAGTATGCTTGTTCATAGCTATGAGCTTTTTAAGATGAGATCTGATGAAACTATCTCTTCTATGTTTACTCGTTTTACTGATATTATAAATGAATTAAAATCTCTCGGTAAAGAGTATACTAATGTTGAAATGGTGAGAAAGATCCTCAGGTGTCTTCCTAAGACTTGGGAGCCTAAAGTGACAGCAATTCAAGAAGCTAAGGATTTGACAAAGCTCTCACTTGACGAACTCATGGGATCTCTCATGACACATGAGATGAACCAAGTAGAGGAGGATGAGGACAAAGGTAGAAGAAAAAGGGGCATAGCATTAAAAGCCTCATGCTCTAGTGATGATGAGTCTTCCAAAGATGATGAAGACGTGGAATTGTTGATAAAGAGATTTAAGAAGTTTCTCCTAAAGAAACAAGGAGATAAAACTTTTTCGAGGAAGACAAATTACATAAGCGATAGTGAAAGTGATGATGAAGATGCAAACCTTTGCTTCATGGCAAAGGATAACGAAGATGAGGTACAAAACTCTTCAATTTACTCTTTCACATTTGATGAATTGCAAGATGCATTTGATGAACAATATGTTGAACTAAAAGGAATATTTTCAAAATATTCTTCTCTTAAAAAGAATTTTGAAAGTATTGCAAAAGAGAATGATACTTTGAAAAGTCAAGTCACATCTCTTAGAGATGATCTTGCAAGGACCATAAACGAAAATAAAAAACCTTTGCAAAATGAGTCAAATATTTTGATTGTTGAAAATGACACCTTGAAAACGAAAGTTGACTTGCTTACAAATGATCTTGCAATGTTTACTCAAGGAAAGAAAAACCTTGACATTCTTCTTGGTTCTCAACGGTGTTGCTTCAACAAAAGTGGTCTTGGATATGACTCCTTCAATGACCAGAAACTTTATTCTTATATGATCACAAAATCATCTCCATCATTTACATTGTGCAACTTTTGTGGTCAATCTGGTCACATTTCACACACTTGTCCAGCTAGAAAGAAATCCACTCATGGCATCAAATTTATGTGGATTCAAAAAGACAAGGTGAATGAATTTATTTCTAACACCAAAGGACCCAAAAAGATTTGGGTACCAAAAACCAAGAGTTGATTGATTTTGCATATGTGCTTGAAGTCCAATGTGAATGCTCCAAGCACATGACCGGAGACAAGAGTTGGTTTAACTCTATTTGTCTCAAAGAAAAGGGATCGATTACATTTGGTGATATCAATAAAGGAAGGATTATTGGTTTTGAAAATGTCGGTATATCTCATAATCCTACTATTGAACATATTATATGCATTGATTGTTGGAGAATTTGTTCATATTGTTATTGATGAATCTAACAATCTTATGAAAAGAAATGATGAAGATGTTATAGATCTTGATAATGAGATTGAGAAACTTGCCATAAATGAGGACAAGGAAGAAACTCGTGTACAAGAGCAAAGATCTCAATATTCACAAGAAAAAGTTCAACAAGTCAACATTGATCTACCAAAGTCTTGGAATTACCTCAAAAGATCATCATATTGATCAAGTCATTGGTAATGTGGAGAAAATGTAAGTATTCACTACTTTCATAATCAAGCTAGTAATTTTGCCTTACTTTCTCAAATTGAGCCAAAACATATTTCTGAGGCAAAAGTTGATAAAAGTTGGATTCATGCCATGGATGATGAAGTAAAACAAGTTTTAAAAAAATATGATATGACATCTAGTTCCTAGACTCCAAGATCATCCAGTTATTGGTATTCAATGAAATTTTCAAAACAATATGGATGTATCTGGGGAAGTGGTAAGGAACAAGGCAATATTAGTAGCCCAAGGTTACAATCTAGAAGATGCAATTAATTTTGATGAATCTTTTGCTCCTATGACTAGACTATAATCTATTCACATATTGCTTACCTTTGCATGTTGTAATGATTTCAAATGCATCTCTTAATGATTATTTATGAGGAAGTGTGTGTAGAACAAACTCCTAGACTTGTAGATGAAAAGCCACCACACCATGTGTTCAAGCTCACAAAAGCACTATATGGCTTGAAGCAAGCATCTCAAGAATGGAAAAGGAAAATGATCAAAAAGGTAAAGACGTTGAACACACAAGGTATCAAGGTATGATTGGATCCTTCCTTTACCTCACTGTAAGTATACCTAATAAAATGCCTTGCATATGCATGTGTGCTAATTTCCAATATTGACCTATGCAATCTCATTTACTCGTGGTTAAAAGAACTTTCAGATATCTTATTGGAATGAGATTACTTTTGGATTAAATTGGTGATTTGTGCTTGTTTTGTAATATTAATTGTGTTGTTGATTGCATTGGATATATTTTGATCTTTGTTTAAATTGCTCTCTATGCATTTAGCTCTAAAATCATATTTGTTCCTTGTTAAAATATTGTATGCATTCTTTTTACATGACATATGTCAACACTTGGTAAAACAATGTGTCAACACTTATAATGAGTACAATGTTTTTTAAAATGATGGACATACATATCATATATATATATACTCTTCAGGGCAAAAGGGGTCAGCACTTTATTTCTCCTCCATCTCACAGACCCTCTTTTCTCTCCCAAACGGCATGAACTCCTCTCTTTCAAAATCATCTCTTGCCCACAGCCCTCTCCGAAAAATCCACTGCTGAAAACCTTCAAACTCCTCACAATGCCTCTGCTGAAATGTCTTCCAGCCGCCCTAAACATTCCGCTCGCCAATCACCCGTATTTGTCAATTCTCGGGCTCAGAAGAAAGGGAAAAGCATTGAGGAACCTGCTCCTACTCTAAAGGCCTACACTTTCAGGTCAGGGCTTTACAATAATCATTTTGTGCAAGATTTTCGGAATATGATAGTAATTGCTGGTTGAGGGGCTGCTTTTCAATGGTTAACTGAGAATGATTTTGATTTTAAAGAGATGTCAATAGTTGTGAAAATGGGGAGATATTAGTCATATCAGTTGCTTCATTAAACTCCCTGATTTCTGCTCCTAATGATGGAAAAAGAAATTCTTTGATGCTTACAGATGGATGGGGTTATCAGAGGTAGAACCACTTGATATTTAGGGTTGTGTTGGATAGCTCAACCCTTAATGAGGTTACTAAACCTACTGCCAGTGGATTGACTGTTCATAGATAATTATTGCATCATATGCTTTGTAACATTATCTTACCAAGAACTGGATAATTCAAATACATCATATTCTTGGAGATGTCTAGGGGATGCTTTTCATGAATATATTTCAGATCTTTGAGATTGATATGACTGGGGAAGTTAGAGAAAAATCCAAAGACTCCATGTAATACAACAAGAAAACCCTTTGGGTATTGAGATTTTATGCAAAACAAGGATGGAGAATGGATAAAGAAATGTGTGGTGATACCTTAGAAAGAAAATGAAAGAGGTTCAGTTTTGAGGAAAAGACTGAAACTGAAAGGACTCTCAAGGGAAATACGACTTCTTTGGGTACGCAAACACCTATTTCCTTTCCCCCCACTGCACATTGGATCATCTTCCGTATTTTCTGCTCCTAGTTCTCATGAGTCTCACCTAAGTCAACTTGAGGATTAAATTGCTGATATCGAGAAGGAACTGAAAAGTTTGGGTAATCATATGGCGGAAATGACCACTCGTTTGAAGATGAGATTGGAAGATATTCGAAGCTGAGTGATGTTTATACATAGTGTTGTGGGACTCTTCATAAGGAAATGAGAGGTATCAAGCATCAAGTCAACAACAACCTCCATGTGACTAGAAATGTGATTCAACTTACTGATGATGAGTTCACTACTGTTTATGCTGATCTTCATGCTTTTATGAATTCATCAACTGAGGATGTTATAAAGGCTACAGAGGCGCCTATGGAACCTGCTAGAACCCTTTGACCTCCCCTTAGCTTATTTTTGATGATGCCAAAGGGGGAGAAGTTAGAAGGAAGAAAATTTGGAGAAGTTTTAAGTGATTATGTTGACTCTCTAGCTCTTACTGAGTACATTCCATTTTGATGTTGGATGATCACTTGACTTGCCTTATCTATGCATATCTCTATAATTTATATGTCTCCATTAGATTATTTGATTATGCTCGCATCTATTGTTTATCTAATGGTGATTTTAAGGGTTCTGCAAAGTGCTTATCTCTTTGCTCTTAATTGTGGATATTTGAGACGTGCTTCAGGTAATCTTCTTGAAACTCTCCTCTATATGAAGTCTTGTGATCTGAAATTGAATGATGAAGTTTGGGGGAGTTTGGAGGACGTTATAGAAGTGTTTTTACAGGCTTTGAAAATTTGGAAAACCTCTATTTACAAAGGGAACTCTTGCAAAATTTTCATAGAATCTCAAAGTTCTTTTTGCTAAAAACTCTTGAAAAACTCCAGACTAATCTCAGGGGGAGCTTTTCATTTTGGTATCAACAGTTTATTATTAGTTAGGTTTGTCATCATCAAAAAGGGGGAGATTGTTAGCCTAAGGTTGTTTTATAAACAATCTATTTTTGATTTTGATGATAACAAACTTTTTCAACTAGTTTGAGACCTTTAGATTCTACATTTGAAAATCTTTTTAAGAAAATGATATCAAGAGTTCTCTAAGCTTAAATTGGCCTTAGATATAATTGAACACCTCTACACAAGCTTATTGGTCAATCTTTACATTGTAGATGTTTTTGGAATGCTTGATGGTGTCAAGGGAAACCATTTTTCAGTCTAAGTGTTGATGGTGTCGACACATAGGACCATGGTGTCGACACATTGGTCATACTCCAGAATGCACAAAACTATGAGTCGACACATAGAAGACATAGTGTCGACACATTGAACAATGGCAAGATCCCGCTTTTTTTGTCGTCCGATCGAGCTGAAATTTGGAGAGGACGTTCACAACACAAGGTGCTATAATCTGAACGGTGAAGATCAGATTTGGAGCTCGGGAACAGTGTTTCTCATGCATGAACAGTAACCGCGAAATTTGTGTTTTCGGAATGCTTGTTACTATCAAAGAACACATTTTTCAGACTAAGTGTTGTATGTGTCGACACATAGGACCATAGTGTCGACACATTGGTCATACACCCGAAAAAGTGAGTTTCCAGGCAAAGCTCCTAGGTGTCGACACATACATGGAAGGTGTCGACACATGCTTCGATTTCTCAGATCTGGAGCGACGTCACTCATTCTAAAAGTGTCTCCAACGGATCTAAATGCCATCCAACGGCTCCAAAAGATGACAAGAAAGCCCTTGGTGCCCTAGAGACTATAAATAGAACAAGATTGAAAGAGAAAAGCAAGAGCTACACACGAAAATCATTCTTGCCCTAATTTCTTGAGAGACAAAGCTCAAAGAAGAAGAAGAAGAAGAGAGAAGCTCTTCCAATCTAGAAGGCTTGCATTCAATCTTGCACATCCATAAGCCTTCCTTGAAGAACTCATTCTTCCAGCAAATCTCAGGTTCTTATATTTGTAGATTTGGCTTAGAGAGCCCTATCATTTCTTGAGTTACCCATTTGTATATTTGGTTTAGAGAGCCCTATAATTTCTTGAGCTACCCATTTGTAGATTTGGCTTAGAGAGTCATCCTCCATTGTACCCATCTATTGTAAAACATATGAGTGTTGGGTAAACACTTGGTCCTACTTGTGAGAGTAGAAGAAATACTTTAGGTTGTGAGGATTTGTAAGAGAGTTAAAGTGTAAGCTCGGAAAACACTTGGTCCTACTTGTAAGAGTAGAAGAAATCCTCTAGGTTGTGAGGATTTGTAAGAGTTGAAGCGTGAGCTCGCAAAACGCTTTGTAAAGGTTCCTTAGCACCCGGGAAGCTAAGGTGTATTCGCTATTTGGAGAATAGTGGAGGAAGCCCAAGGAAGCCAATTGCCTTGGGGGTGGACGTAGGCACGTGTTTGGCCGAACCACCTAAAAACTACGGTGTCATATCTCTAACTCTATCTCTCTTACATTTTAGTACTTATTCATATTTGTGGAGATTTATACTTTATCATTCATTGATTATATTTGGCATAGCTTTAGACTCATTTAGATCAACATTATTTTTTGTTAAAGAGGGGTAGTTTTCAGATCTGCATATTCATTTAAAAGTGTTAAGTTTTTGAAAAACCCAATTCACCCCCCCTCTTGGGTTGTCATTTAGACTCACAGGTTTAGCCCATACAGTGAAAGTATTTGTGCAAACCAAATACCCTCCATCAGTTCCAAAATAAAATAGCTTGAAAACATCAGTGGATAGCATGTCTTTGCAGAGAGAGCAAACAAGGTCATTTTTTATGCTTTCTTTTTCAATCATTGTGATACTTTGTAAAAATATCTGCAAGTGCTCGTATTGTTTACAAGAAAACATTTGCCCACAAACAAGGAAGTTGAGGCATCAGTGACAGGAGAATAATCAAACATCTCAACATGGAACTCGAGAAGCACAGGATGCCTGCAACGTCAAGTGTCATGATGTATGATATATGATTGGCACATATTGGAAATCCCCTCCACAAATGTCAGACACAAGTCAGAACTTTGGTATGATTGGCAATGGCTCTGACAAGTCTGACAAGCTGGGCATGTGAAGTAAAATGGTTTGAAACTCAAAATAGGGCACATCCCAGGACAATTACTTATAACATCGTCCACTTTAATTTATGGGCTTCTAAGCTTCACCTTTTCCACTACCCCTTCTCCTCTTGATCACATTAGGGGATTTGTTATTGAAATCTAAGGAGACCGACACAGACATCCCACACACTGGCTGACAATTTTTTTTTTTTGATAAGTAAGAAAAGCTTTATTGAAATAAAAAGGTGACAGAACAGTACAAGGAGCTATACTGAACCATTTACAGTAAACATGCTAGAAAACTAATAAAATCATAGAAGTCTAGAAAACTGGCTGACAATACAGAGACATAACCATGTTTTTGCCACACCTATGTCCAACATCTTTAACATTAACCGTTTTCATAAGTTAGTACTTGCTTCCTAGCATTGAGGAAATGGTAAAAGAGAAAATCAGCTGTTGTACATAGCAGTGTAGTTCATGATGTCAAACCTTTGTTTCATGTCCTGAGAAAATAACAACCCCAACAATGTATTCTGTATTTCTGAGACTGCAGCCCTAAAAAACATTAGAAATGCCAATGAATAAAGAGATAGCTAGTTCCCCCTATGGAGAGCACATGTCAAAATCATAGACCAAACAGGAAACAATTAGGACTAACCAGAAAGGGATTCTTATTCTGTGTGTAAAGAATTAATCAACAAACGAAACAGCCCCTCTAGACATGAAGCCTAGACAAGCTTCCCCAAACATCACAAATCTCAATATCAAACAAGATGTTTTGCCACAAGTGTGCGACCACTTATACAAGGTTCATCAATAACAATTTCATCTCAAAATTGGCAACTCCAAATTGTTAAGTGCAAGTCTGTTCCTCCCTGTCAAACTAATCCAGGCCAGACATAGAAGAGCCACATTTTAAATGAAACCATTCATTTGTCCTCATAGAAAACCATTCCAGCAAAAGAAGACACCAACAACAGTCACCATCACCCATTGAATCCATAATACATCAAATACGGAAGACCATACTTTTCATGCCAGAGGGCAGCGAAATTTACTTTAACATATAACAGCAACTCACTAATTAAATATGGAAGACCATACTTCTCATGCCAGAGGGCAATGAAATTCACTTTCACATATAACAGCAACTCACTAATGATAATTAAACTGGTAAAATGATTCTGAACAAAGCCTACTAAAGTGATCATCAAGCCCAGCAGAGAAAAAATTGATACAAACCACCAAGCTCAACAGAATAGTGGAGTGTGGCATAGTGCAGTCCAATACAAAACTAATTTTGTCATATTCCTAGCAAAAGGTCAAGGGCAGCAAGAACATATTCAATGACAAAGACTACAACTAAAACCAAAAACCTGAAAAAAAAAAATTAACTGCTAAAGTTTTGAGGAAGAATAATCATATCATACTCGCAACAAAAGTTGGTTTGGAGTGAGAGGTAGTGTTTGCTTCTGAACTATAAGATTGCCAGTGAAAGTGTATAAGGAATTGTTTGGTTGCTCACATTGCACTTCACCTGGAATGATCAAAGAAATGATTGTCAGACTTCCCCGAAGTACACAGGAAGTATACATAGAGAAATACCCAAGTACACAGGAGGTGTACATAGGGAAATGACCCAGAGAGGCTTTTATCAGAGTTGAAACAAGTAGACCAAATAATTGACTTACTGATTTAAGCTCAAACATCTCAGGTTCTAAATGAGTTATTGGCAGCCAGTAAAAACCTAAAACGTCAGACAGTTTAAATGCACATAGTGATAAACAGGCGTATTAACATTGTTGCACGGCATCACTAAGCATAAACTTTCATAAGCTTCCCCCTTGAATTATGCTTCACCAGTTTCTATTTATTTATGTGCCAATTGTGATAGGGAAGTAACTACAATGCATAGGGTTGTAACCATTTCATATGAGCTCCTCCCATTTTAGAAAAATTATGCAACTTCTGGTCAATTTTTATATGGATTCGATAAAAGCTTCTGGGAAAGCTATGAATGCAGATGACAGAAGAAGCAGCATGTAACAAAACTTTAGACAGACAAGTGGGGCAACGAAAAAGGTAAACCTTTGAATTCGTGTGCCTTCTCAGGAGTAAAGTAATCCCATGTCTTCTCCAATGCCTTTCTAATTTTCAAATTCGTTTCCCCATCCAAATTCGCAGTCTGTAATCAACAAGAAACACAAAGTGAGGAAAAAAGATATGATAAAAGTTATTGAATTGCAAATACAGGAACCAAACACTCTCCTCTAATCTGGAAAAACTTTTTTTTTATAAGTCAATCTTATTAAAGAAAAAGAAAGTTGACAGTACAAGAGACTACTGACAATAACTAAAGCATACACGCTGAAAAGCAAAGAAAATCCGGAAAATCCACAAAAGGACAGCCTTAAACTGAATTAGCCCACAGAAACAGAGAATGCAACAAAAAACCCCTCAAACTAGCCAAAGACACAGCCCCGTCTTCGAAACATCTCTCATTCCTTTCCCTCCACAAGCTCCACCAAATGCAAGCTGGAATCATCTTCCAAATGGAGACCGACTCTGACCCGTAGTTAAGTCGCGATGGAGACCTGACTCTGACCTGTCGTTGACCCGTTGCTGCCCCAAAGGCCCCTCCTCAACAACCAAAGAAGGCCCAACTTCCGAAGGACACACTGGCCTACTCGTGGCCCCCAGTACACTCCATCAGGCCCAAAGGGTCATCTGCACCCTCCAAACCCAATGACCAAAGGAGCTGGTCCAACTCTTCCCTTAAGCCCAGCAATTTTTTTCTTAAAAAAGTCATACAAGCCCTTTCTCCATTAAAAGCCCTTGTCGACTCTCCCAATCTCACATCCTTGGAAAAAACATCCCTCTGTTTTGCATGCTTTGTCTGCACTTGCAAAGACAGATCGTCCTTTTTGCCATCTTCTCCATAACATGCTACAGACGACACCTGCCCTCCTGCGCCCATCACTAACTTCCCCTTATTTACTACTTCAGCAAAAGAGAGCCCTCCCCTCAGCCCCACCCGACCAGAAAGATGTCTCCCCTTATTTCCATTTATAACTTTACCACTACAGAGGTGATCGACCACCTCCTGGAACACCCCAGCCAGCAACCTCCACCCTTTACCAACCTTGCCTTTTGAAACGAAAACCGCTCCCCTATGTCGGCCCTCTCCAAATTCAGCGATGGCTACGTACCTTCCCGCCTTATTAGCACACCTCTGTGCTAGGAAAGCACGAAAGACGTCATTGGCTTTCGAGACAAAGGATCGGCCCCCTGCAGCTGCCAACAGTTTTACAGCCATATTAACCATCCATACTGCACCAAATTTCCCAAAGGAAATCGAACTAACAGCCTTTCTACTCCATTCCGTGATCTTAACTGCACCACCATCACTAACATACACATGGAACTCCTTGGCTTCGACTCTAAAACTCCGGGTATGACCCATCAGAAACAACCCCAAACTAACTAAGAGAAAACAAAACAGAATCTACGGGAGAAAGACAACGGAAACACCAGACTAAGCTAATGGCAGAAACATGCCGGAAAAAACTAGACTAACGATCAAACCCACAGCCCAGGCATCCCTCAGGGGAGACAAATCAAGAACAAAGACTTTTCTTTTTTTTTTGATAAGTTTTTTCTCGATGCTTTGTTAAGAACAAAGACTTTTCTGGAAAACCATAATCATTATCATTACAATGACAATAAATATAACAATAGTAAAGAATATTAAGAAAACCTCAATATAGCAGACACCATCTGGGTTTGTACTCGCAAGAAAAAGCAGATCCGCAGGAAAGAATCCGTCTTGCTTAACCTGCAACCATTGGAAAAAATCGGCATCATATAGAAGCCTCAGATCTAACCCATAATGTTAAGGTAAAATAATTGATGACATTAATGATGACACTATCAGCAACATAGAGCATCTTAACCACTTAAAAACAATGCGATTATAGGTAAACCAGAAACCAAACTTTATTGGAAAATTTTCCATTAAAACATCCTATAGTTTCAACGTCATATAGTATTCCAATAGCGTAACTTGAAGTCTCCAACACAAACTCCTTGTATAAAATTACAGACCAGAAATCAAACCAAAAAGAAATACCAAAGAACCATCTGTCAAAAAAGAGGATTTTTAAGAACCAGAGCCCAACAACTACCTCGTCAAGACTATAGCTCAGCTACACTGTCACCTCCACTCACCATCACTCCAACCACCACCCCCTCCCCCCCCCCCCCTTTCCCCCAAAATAGAAGATACAAAACAAAAATCAAAATTAAAAAAGGAAGCAGAAAGGAAGGAACATCTTCAGCCATAATGGTAGATTAGGAAGCAATCACAGAGTGGAGCCCCCTTTGCCCTACGTGGCAACCTACTAAGGTTAGAACAAGGACATATGTATTACTAACAATACAGCACTCTTCTATTCGAGCGTAAATTTCAAATAATAACACTAGATTACTCCTACTAAGCAAAAGCACACCCATTCTAACTAGTTATGCAAAAAACTCAAATCAGTTTTTAGGGCCACAGACCAGGGGTCACAGTACATGCAATGCATAAGATGACAGATTTTACCAGATAACACATTGTTTTGTATGTCGAAAACAGGGAATGCAGTCAACAAAGAAATGAGAAATGTCTGCTGGTAAAGAGAGCTAAATAAGCATGGTTCGAGTTACTATTTGAACAAGGATGAAACTATACATACTCCAATAGGTTTAAACTTGACCCACCACAGAATTGGCTCAGAAAAATGAAACAATATAGAAAACAAGTCGACATGATTTATACACTTGCAACGATACCAAAGCCCACAGATTAAAAAACAACATAACTGGCATAGTTTATCTAAAAGATCATAGATTCAGAGATCATAGGGCTTTCCAGAAACATCAAAACTCAATCTCAACAAGTAACAAATCCCAGTACATTCTATATTGAAAACGCAATAAGTGCAGAAAACTCACCCTGACAATGTCTCCAACCTGCAATTTTTTCCAGGGTATAGGCTCCCACTTTTGATCTTGCAAGACGTCTATCGGATTGTTATTGATTGCCATATCGTTCTGAAAACGCTTCTGTTGGCCATTGATTAAGCAAAATAATCAGAAACTAAGGAATTAAGCATTTGACGTACATTTACACTCCAATGGAGATACTAATCGATTGATGGTATTTCAAGCCCAATGCAAATGCAAAAGAGAGATAACAAAGTCTGATATAAAAGACACCCAAACCAGAAATAAAAACTCATAAATGAGAGTGCATGCCACAATGAGCAAGACCTGCAGTACTCACCCAGTCCTCAAAAGCTTCTTTTACAAGAGAGACTAAGAGCACGAGACTCAAAGGGACCACATTCGTTATTGGAGAGACGGGACTGCATAATCAAAGCAATACTTAAAAAATTCATATTCAGAAAAGGATAAAAGTAATACATAAACTGAGGCATCAATAGGGTACCTATAATATAGAAAAGTAGCACAATTACATAGAGTTAATTCATCGTTTTTCTCGCAAAATGATGATGGCAAAGCCAAAACAAGGCTTGTAGAAGAAAGTCGAAAGGGGATGTATCTCAATGAGAAAACAGTATGCCGTAAGTGATGCACGTTGAATACTAATCATCAAATTAACTTTTAATCAAAAGGTAAAACTGGTATAAAAGAGGGAATTTAATATTTTAGTCATCATCTTAAAAGTCCATCAATGAGTTGGACCCAAGACATGGAATTTTAACTTTCTAAACCGGAGGTAGACCAGATACTAGGTTTAAACTGAAGATTACTTGCTCTAGTACCATATCAAACTATTCATTTACACACCAGCTTAAGCTGAGTATAAATTGTAGAACTAATCACTCAATTATTAGATTAAAGTAATAAACATTAAAAAACAACACATAATCAGGTCAAATACCAAAAAATCACTTTATAACAAGAGTAGCTTTAAACCAGTAGATATCTCAACGTCACACAAAACTTGATATAAAGCATCCCAATAAGTATAACAGCTTTCTATGACACTTGAAGCAATATTCCCAGAGCCTATAGAGGTGCAACTTCGAGAATATTGAAATACATGTAATCTTCCGTTTCAGAAGCAAGGAGCTAAATGCTACAAAAGCAATTTTTTTCCGTCTATATGTTCTGTTACAGAGCAAGTTAATAACAAAGTAAAACAATATTTTCAAAGGTAAGAACTGTGGATTCAGCCAAAAAAGGGATCATTGAGCCAGTCCCTATTAGTTGGGTCTATGACGTGCTATGTGAAGATCTAGAGCTATAACTATCAAGGACTAAGATAACATACTATGGAAAATTAGTAGAATGCACATGAAATGAATAAACGTTTGTAATATACAACATTATTTACAAATAGTTAAATGCAGGTAAATTTGGAAGCCAAGCCAAACATTGATTGAGATTCAAGATACCCTTAGACCAACATACCTGATTTTCGTCGCTGATAAAATCGAGATCGTAAGAAAATAGAGGTTAGCTACCCGCCTGAACTGTCCAGTGTGAGCAAAACAAAGTTCTCAGGAAGATAACCAATACAAAAATCACGAACGGATTGCAACAAATAAACCCTAACCAATCGTTAACTATGCATTCAGTAACCCAATCAGAAAATCAATAATAGTAATTCTCTCAATGCAACTCCAAACATTCGGCACAAAAGTCATTGTATCCCATTCATAAGCTAATTTGCATAGTTTAAATCAGCCTAGTCAAGTTTACAGGATAATCACCTGATTCCATTTACAAAACTGTGGAGTCAAAAACAAGAAAGAAGTGCAGAAATTGTGGACTGAATCTGAGAAAAATAAGTTCTTGGTGATGTGTTCTTTTAGGTCATGTAATGCATTGTCCAACAACAGGTTTAATATTTACCTGTGTCCCACTGTTAGTGTAATGTAATTGTAAGTCTGATAGACATTGTTGACCCACTTTCTAGCAGATTAAATCTTTGGGAATAGTGGTTATCAAAGGGGTATTAGAGTCCACTAGTTTATGAGCTCCTTGGTTAAAGTCTTGGTATCGCCATTCTGTTCATTTCTGGGCTTTGCACATAGAAGGCCCAGCGTTCATGTGTCTGTGAGATTAATATACACTCTGGGCCTCCTTCCAAACAATTTGAACTTTGGGGACTGATGGTTACTAACACAAACAAAAAACATAATTGAGGCACCAGTTCCCAACCTAAGGTACAGGAGGCTGACCTAAAGGCAAACATACACCAACTATCGCCACCCAAATGAAGTTCCATGCTGAAAAAGAACTCAAATTCATTCGAGTTTCTCTCTGGAAGGGATTGAGATTCCCCATTTCCAAGACCCAAAGAAAAATAAATTTGTCAATTTTATGCACTTTGAAGTGCATCTTCTAATCCAAAAACACCTCATGTGTGAGTGAAGTTATATGCATAGGTTGGTTCAGAAATTACCACCACCTAACAGCCACATTCAATCATAAGCTAAAATCTAGGTAAGAAATGAACAAAACATTTGGACCAAGTTTACACCTTTTATGGCCAGGATGCTTGAAAGTAAGTTACCTGTTCAAACAGACCTTTTGGAAGAAAAGTGAAGATATTGTACTTGGTAGTTGATATAGAATTTCCCTGACAAGATGATACCATACTAATCAAAACCAGATAAACATATTGGAACACGATGCAAGCCACATGCAATATAAAATACCCAGAAGTGCAGAAATTTCATATTTCCAGAGCTGGGAGACATTCTCATCAATTGATTTCAAGATTCAAACATATGTCTGTGAATTCATAAGACAGAAGAATTAAATTGCTTTTCTATCGGTTAACCTATGTACAAGGGTTGATAATGGCAGAAACATTTGAATCACTCAAGTTTCCTCGAGAACACTGGAACTGAAATATCTCTAGCAGAAGTAAAGTAGTCAAACCAAGCTGTCTGATATTGTGAATTCAAATTTCATCAAGACGACAATTTTTGTCCACCCAACTGTTTCAAGTAAAATTTTTGCACCAATTATCAGCGAACTACTTATTGCTTTCTTATTGGTACCACTCTGTTCATGAGACACTGCGGGCAAACTGTGCCAGAACATTGGGAAAAATGTCGACCACCAAGGTATCAATGCGGGGTAGGTTTAGAATGGTAAATGCCACGTCCTATGGAACATTAAAATAGATCCAATATGGTGCCGTATGTTAAACTTTTAAGGCAAAAAGGAGAGTCCAAAGAGCTTCAATCAAGAAAATATAATTCAGTTGCGTCCAAAGAGTTTCAAAGGGAATAGAATTCAGTCCTTTGTCTTACCCAATACACTTATGTGGAATGTGTTTTAACTATAGCTTTAAATTAAAAAAAAAACTACCAGCGCACTTTTTCGTCAAAAACGGGGTTTGATGTCTGTGGATGGATACACACGTGGTACTGCTGGAAAACACTCCTTTATAAATTTTGGCATGCAATGTAGGTTAAGCCTAACACCTTCAAATAACGAGAACTGCGGCCTATGCCCCATCAAGTAGCAGGAGGGCCCGTAGACCCATAGCAAGGTGCATTAGAGTCGGAAGGGACTAAAAGGTTGTACAGACTATGATAGCCAAATAAATTCCATTCTGCACGGCATAACCATCCCCCCCCCCCCCCCGCGGGAAGGTGGCAGAGGAATGACTTGATATATACTCCATTAAAAAGCAAAAGTAAAGAAGGCGTTATACAGATATCAATAAACTCAGTTCAGGAAAGCTCATTTTTTCTTGGGGGTCATATGAAGAAAATGAACAATTCAAAAGGTCTGTCTTCATTTCTATTCAACCAAAGTACAGAAAGAAAACGAAAAAACAAAATTGGGAAGTACGTAAACGTAAATTCATACATAAATTATAAATAGACGAACGCACAAATCTGTACACAAAAAAGTTGGCGAACCTTGAATCTGACGGGTTGATTGGCTTCCCGATCATTGCAGTAGATGGTGCGATGACCAGGGGCCTGGGGCGTGACCCGGCCGAGCCGAATCGCCCGAGACGAAGGTATGCGCTCGTTCATAGCTGAATCGCGACCGAATCTCGTTTTCGATCTCGGCCCCCCAAGCCTCTCCCATCCTCTCATCTTCCTCCGATCCAGATTACAACATGCGCTGTTGTCCTCCCCGATTGGCCGTTAAGGAGCTTCGCTGTACTCGTTGATATAGAGAGGACTATGCGCATTCAGCCAGGCCACTCAGCTTTCTTTCCATTTTCACCTTTTATTTCCCGTTTTACCCCTTCACGGATTCCCTTTTTTTTTTGTCACCCTTCTTGTGTAATTTTTGCTCATCGAAGAAGAAAATAAGAAAACAGCGTGACTGCTTGCTTCGCCGTTAATCTACCCTGTTGGATTTTATCTGCCTACGCGTTCCTGTGCGCGTGCAATATGACCTGTCGGAGTTTGAAGCTTCTGCGTGAGGAGGACGCGGGCGTCGAGCGTAGAGTTGAACGGGAGAACTGAAGCGCCACACAATACTTTTTCGCTTCCACGGCGTCGTTTGCGTTTTAAAACCATCTCGTATAGCTGACGTTCGCTGGCCACGTAGGAAGTTGCTCTGACCTTTTAGATAGACCGGAGTCGGTTACTACCGGTCGTGGTGGTCTAGAGGCAGTTGAAAACGTACGTCGCCTAATCGCGTTACATAATATTAATATATATCGTTAACATAACACAAGTACATAGAAATACCACAGCACGTTACCCTTAAAAAAAGTCACTTCCTAAAGTAAGAGTCTCGACTAACTAAAATTTCAAAATCAATTAATTTGTATCACAGGTGTCACGATTTTGACGGTATTTAAAAGTATAAATTGGTAAAATTTAATAATTCCGATACTTAATACCTTATCTACAGTAATTTAGACCTTTATTTGAGATTGTTATAATAATTTAGAAGTGTCAAATGACTTTTTGTCAAAAAAAAAAAAACATTTTAACTAGATGGACCGCACCAACCAATAATACTCCATCATTATGTATCAGTACTATTATGTTAAGAACTACGTTCGAGTTAGTTGTAGCCGACTCCAAACAACTGGCTAACAAAAAAATATATATGTACAGGCAATATCAGCTGTAACATAATGTTTTTTTTTTTAGCTGCCAACAGCAGCCATAGCGGCCACCTCGTCTTAGAGGTGTACACTTTTGGGTTGGAACTTATTGGGTCTATCCAAACCGATTAGATCGGCCCGGTTCGGCTGCCAGCCTAAAAATATCCAAAATTGACTGGGTCTGTTACCCATAATCATGGATTGAGCCGAACTGATGGTATATAGTGAATTTCACGTTATTTTTAATTTTTTAAATTAAAATATTATAAATTTATCGAAGACGACGTTGTCTCCCTAGCCCACCTTTCTTCTTCCCCGAACCTCAGTCGACTCTCCCCACTATTTGTCTTAGATTGCCTAGCCCCCCACCACCTTCCCCCGCCGCCGACACAACCTCCCCTATCGTCGCCACCTCTCTCTCTCGGACCGAGCGAACATCGATTGTCGTCGATCTGGCCGATCCCTTTCTCCTTCGGCGCGATAGTCGCCCCATGTTTTTCAGGAACTGAACCCCCTGCAAGTAGGGGCTAAAAACTGCGTCGAATGATCGGTTTTCAACCCTATTTTAACTTACACTTGTGCGTGAATTTCTTAAGATTGAATTAGCTTAGTTATTGTCTGCAGTCTATGGGTCGAGTAATTCTTCTTTACCTCTTTTTGCAGTAGAGACTTTGATTCGAACAAAAAATAATAATAATTGGAGGTAAAAAAATAATTATTAAAAACTACATACATTTGAAAATTGGGTTGGCAAAATGTACGACATAGCTAGGTCCGACAAGAGAAATAAAAAGTGAAAGTATCTAAAATTTATTTATATGAAATGAAGAAGGCATGATTGGTGACCACAAGGATAGTAATCTTATCCTTTGCTCGAATGTACGTACCGGAGATATTTATAAGGTGGTCTTTAATTCATATAAATAAATAAAAAGATTCATAACTTCTTGTTTTCAAGTTTATTTGCATCGAGTGGATTACTTGATCTTATGAAAATATGTTTAGGGAAATTTACTTTTTAGTCCTTAGGTTTTGGGCCCTTTTTAATTTTAGTCCTTAATTTTCAACCTTCAAAATTTTAGTCCTTGAACTTTCATCTTTGTAAAATTTAGTCATTCCGTTAGTCTGCCGTCAATTTTTGTACCGGTCGACCGGATATATGTTTTGAAAGTGAGCGGTCGACCGCTTCGTGTACCGGTCGTCCGCTTCGTGTACCGGTCGATCGGTACAAATTTGACGGCAGACTGACGGAATGACTAAATTTTACAAAGATGAAAGTTCAAGGACTAAAATTTTGACCCTCTAAAATTCATGACTAAAAATGAAAAGAAATTAAAACCTAAGGACTAAAAAGTAAATTTCCCATATGTCTAATATGGCAAAAAGGTGTCTTATTACACTTTTTCTCCGATGAAAATTGTTTCCCTCAATTAATACATGTTATGATGCAGGGACATAAATAAATAAATAAAATAGTGAGTGAAAAGGTGTCTCACTCACTCACCAAAAGAGTGTTTCACTTCAAAATAATTGAATTCAATAATCTCTCTACCCTTTTATTATTCAATATATCCTTCTTATAATGGTGAGAATTACAGAGAAGTTGAAATTGAAACATAAGTACTAAAACTAGCTAACGTATCGAATTTGAAACCAATAAATTTTAAATACAAGTTTTAAAACTTAAACAAAATGAAACGGCATTTCATTTGTGTGTCTTGGGATTTTCTTTTTGATTAAATACACTATGCATATTTCAACTATGTGGGTCTTGATACTTTACAACTCAATCTATTATTTTTGTCACATTGAACTCACAAATTATTGATCTTCAGACACTCTATACATTTCCTTAAAATGTTCGGTAGTAAATGACAATTTTGTCTTTGTAATCATTTTGTGAGAGTGCAAAGTTTCTGAAATTAATAGTCGGTAAGTAAAATGTGACAAAAACAATAGATTTAAGGTGCAGAGTGTGAAGATCCCCAAAATTAAAAGGCTGCAAAATATATTTATTGTAAAAAAAATAAGAAGCCGAACCGACAACTCCATGGAGGAGGTGGCTTTAATATTTCATTCATCCCCTTGAAAAGAAAAGGTTTTCCATAAGGTTGTTTAGTGTGGATTAAGGTGGTTTAAAATACAAGATACAAATATAACATTAAAATTTTGTTATTTGTTTTTTACAATAGGAGTGTGATTTATTTACTTATATTGTATGTGTAACATTATTTAGTTATAATATAAGTAAATATATATTATATATTTATAGTACAAATCCACCAATTCATGCGAAATGAAAGTGATTCTCTACTTGGTAGTTTATAGTTATATTTGAAAGCACCGATCAAATCTACCGGTACTATCAAAATGTATATGATGGCGAGAAATGTATTTTAGCACAATATATCTCCAAAAAAAATATTTTTTATTTATTTAGTCAGTGCAATCATTTTTCCCTCCTAATAGGGTTGAAATTAACAACAGAAAAAGAAAAAAACAAAGATAATGGGTCAAGTCCCGTAGGTTAATTTGTTGTCGTCTCAGTCAGAAAAGAGAGGGCCAAATAAAAAAAACACACACACACAAAAGAGTTGGGCTTGTTACGGACATCAGGTCGAGCCTAAAACTCATAAGGGAGGGAGTTGGTTATCATCTCGGGCCTGTTAGATTCCTGAAACCCAGCCTATGTAGCAAGCAGAATATTAGACTATTAGTAATGCTGCTTGGAATCCCGAGTCCAGCAATCATGGCAGGAGCATCAACGTTATCCTTGTTCATCAACCTCACACCGCTCCACTCCTCTCTCTCACAACCTGCAAATTTCTCACTGCCTCGCTATACTCTCTGTTGCCGCCACCACACACCTCGTATAAAGTCCGCCACCATTTGCCACAGCAAGGTCTCTCTCTCTCTCTCTCTCTCTCTCTCTCTCTCTCTCTCTCTACAACACCTATGAACTAACACAGACGCTCGTAGTTAGAACTTGGAGTTGACTATTAGGATGTGAATGTTCTCAGCTGAATAGTTCAAGAAGTGAAGAAGCAGAGGAAATTGATGGAGCTTTCTTCGAAGGAGATGATGTGGTTGAGGAGGAAAGCGACGAGGAAGACGCAGAAAGCAGTGTCGATTTGTTAATCAGGTTATTGCAAAGCATGTGCAAGAAGGTCTCCAAGCGAGCTAAGAAGGCCTCGCGCTCTGTTTTGCCTGCCTTAATCCCGACCCAGCTGGTAATTCTCTATGATCCTTAATGACTGCAACCAAATTAGCTTTGAATTTTTATGGCCAGGAGTGCGTCCTTTAGATAGTGCCAAATTTCTGATTGTAATCTCAAGCTGGAAATTTCAGGTTTCCTTCGCAGTTGATGGAATTCTACTGTTGGGTTCACTTTCTATTGTCAAAGCACTTCTTGAGGTATTTCTTTGCTGAGCTATCACCAACATCGAATTGTTAGATCCCACAGTCCCACTGGGAAGGCATCTAAGTCATCTTTCACCCTTTGATTAAATGCTCCAGATATAGACAGGCCTCTCACAAATGTTCTTAGAAGAGAGGGCCTTTGGCGCTCCGACTCAAAAAGATAGCTGGACGGAACTAGATAACACTAACTGGTACGATGATTATTGATTGCAGGTGGCCTGCACACTCGGAGGCACCGTGTTCGCGACAATCCTGCTGCTACGTGTGATATGGGCAACCCTTTCTTATTTCCAATCAAGTGGGAGCAGTTTTTACCAGGGTGGAAATTCCTTCGGAACCACACAGCCTGTTACATAATCTTCGATGTTTTTGAGAGCTCCGTTTCCTGAATCTCCTCAGAATGTCATTTCTCTCTCTCTCTCTCTCTCTCTCTCTCTCTTCCTATTCTTCTGGCCCTTTGTTCCCTGAATACTACATGGCCCTCTGTTCCCTGGCAAATACAGACTCGACTCAAACCAGCAACGTAGTTTCAAGGAAAATTTCATCCGTTCACGTGACTCCTGTCTGTTGGGTACACCAAGCTGCTTCTCCATTGCCAACAATCATTTTCCCGAGAATATATTTAACTAAAATAACAAGCGTTTATATTTGCTTTCCTACCTACAGTTAATTCTGCGGAAAAATCATGAGGAATGTGTCGCGCAGAAGGTCCTGTAAGAACGTCTACCTTTGAAGAAAAATATTTTCTTGTCAACTCAGTCAGGACCCCAAGATGAATAGCATGAGACTCGCTGAATTTATCAAAGGCTACAGTTTCTTAATAAACACATGGTGTTTATAAAACAAGGGTCACACGTGATGTAACTTGTAAGCATTACATATTCTGAACAAGTGAATGTTCTTTCGCGGGAACATGAATTCTGATCATTCGAGGGCGTTAAAGTTTGGGTATTAGTACAGAGACACTTACGGTCGTCAAGCCTGCTACAAGATACACGAGGTAAAAAAATAATTGATACACCAACTCAGGAACCTATGGAGAGTGGTTCGTAAAGTACTTGAGAGCAGTTTTACAGACAGCAACCGCAGCTCAATGACTGATGCGTCCCATTTGGTTTGAACAGATTTGGGTATATAGGGTATGTCCTTTGACAACCACTAAACAAATAAGCATTTGTTTCTTAATGCTTTTATTACCAATAAACAAGGATCTCCTTGTATGTGGTTTTTTTTTGGAGGGGGGCCAAATGAGAACTCCATAGATTATGTTCTTTCAAAACCACCACCAACCTGCATGTGCAACCAGTCTGGTGATGAACCACGAGCGTACTCCCTTGTAGCTTGTGAACCAAATGCCATGCCAGCAGTATCAAAAGTCTGTTTACCAAACCAACTGTCATAAGAATCGTTTATTGGAAAAGAGAGGATATGTCTACCATTCTCTTTGTATATTTTCTTACTTCCTAACCCAAAAGGCAAGCTCTTATCTTAAGCTACCAAACTGTTGCCAAATCTAGAAACACTCGAATTCCTTGAAAAACAGAGGAAACATTCCTTAAGGAATTTGCAAAACCAAAAGAAGTGACTGTCCATTTTAACCATATGTATTTTGTGCATGGTTTGGTGTG
Organism: Myrica gale; assembly: GCA_963930655.1. NCBI lineage: Eukaryota > Viridiplantae > Streptophyta > Magnoliopsida > Fagales > Myricaceae > Myrica > Myrica gale. The sequence continues at coordinate 3,251,707 of OZ005606.1, read as the reverse complement.
GTGGTAAGACTTCGGCTTGGGTTCTAACATGTCCCAAGTTCGAGCCCCAACATCCCCATTATCGCCCTTGACTTACCTGCTCCCTGGGTTGTGGGGTCGGTCCAGGGGGCCGGGGTTTGTACTTCAGGGTTGGGCCAAAAAGGTCCGGCTTTGGAGAATTTCCTCGTCATAAAAAAAAAAAAAAAAATCTCCAGGACAGATTTTTTTTTTTTAATGCCAGATTAATGGCACATCAACGTGTATCAAAAGCAACGAAAGGAAAACTGTGCAAGAGATCAAAAGAGGTACTCCCTATGCTTGTGTTCCAAGAAAAGACATCATACAGAAGACCGCCACAACTACAATATCAGACCTAGTAGTTAGTTATGACTTACATCTCTCGAAGGAAACACTTCAATTGCAGGGTTCATTCTTGTATTAACTGCTTCAAGCTTCATGGACAAGAACTGCAAAATAAAGTTTCACCTCAGAGTTAGCAAGTGAAATAAACAGTAGAACGTTACCACAAGCTAAATTAGTTATGGGGATTCATACCTCAACCTGACGCTGTAGTGATTGTATGTAATTAATTATCTCATCAAGGACCAGCGCTTTGCCAATAACCTGAATTTAAAAGGCTACTACTCAGTAAACATCCTTTCTGATCAAAATACCATGTTGAAAGGAAACTGAAAGTAAATCTCAAGACGACAGGTCGACTGTACATAACAAGATTTGTCTGTCACTACAGATTGGGACAATTCTACAAGTTTTTAGTTCAAGAAATACTAATACCGAACCTTGTTACAACCAGGGACCAAATCCTGGAGAATTTTCATCCTCTCGCTTATCTTTTCTCTTCTAGCCTGTCCAACAAACGGCTCCATCAGAAAATACATTCAATAGCTTTTAACGCAAGCCACGGCTACATCGATTTTCACCGCTTGCTCTACCATGATTGTTAAATGAAACATAATAAAGAACCTATTCCATCGTAGGTACCCAGATTCAAAGTCTAATCCCTTGTATCGATGTTTTGGTCCATGTTGCCTTCAAAAGAATGTAAAAGTAATACAATGTTATAACAGAAGCAACAGGATTAAGTGGAAAATTACTCTTTCTGCTAGACTGTGGCTGTCAGTTGCTTGACCCCTTCTTGCTCGTACGTGGATATAGTCTGGCTTGGGCGGCTCGGACGGTGGTTGAGTATCTTGTTCCACATGCTTGCCTGAACTGGATTCTGCTTCAGCTTTTGAATCACGATTCTCGTCTCCGCATCCTGATGTTTTGAGCCGCTTTCCGTCGGATTCAGTCTGAGCAATTAAGAACCACCAAAGAAAAAAAAACAAAACGAAAGGTAAAAACCATCACCACAAACATCTAAACTCATCTCAGAGCTTATTAGATTGTTTGAGCTAAATTGCCGCTGATATTCAGTGTCAACCCTCTAAGTTCTGTATGATATAGTATTACAGATATAGCAACAATAAGAGATCATCAAACAAGGAACTGAAACATGAGTTGCATTTTAATTTAGTGACATGAGGCACACTCCGTTTCATTCAATCAGTCCCTAGATTTGCTCATAGTTTTCGCAAAATGAATGACAATATCCGTACAGTTGAGTAAGATTTGAACAATTACCGGGACATTGCCATTAATGGTGGAGACAGCCTTGGTGGACTCGTCCTCTAAATTATGCCGCTTCCTCGCACAGCCATTATCGACACCACCGCCATGACTAGATCGCTGGTCCAAAGTCACCTGATGATTGCCCGAAACGTCCCGTTTGGTACAATCTACATCCCCGAACAGCGCCCTACTCAGCCCCAATCCACCTCCGAATTCCCCCACTCCCCCATGGCCATTCATCTGGAAAGGCCAGATCTCCGGCAGGTTGTACGGCTTCGCATTTGCGTTCGAAAACGATGCTCCGTTCATCAGAGCCGGCGGATCCATTTATACGCGCAGCACAAGCGGATTCGAATTCGGATTCGTATGCCAAATCAAATATCCCGCATTTACAAGCGGAATCAGCTCGCGAAGCACTCGGAGCAAGCAGTTAATCTTTTTTATAAGGAGCGAGAGAGAGAAGTTCTTTTGTTAAGTCGCACCCTCGAAAAAAGAAACTGAAGAAGGCGAGCTCATTCAAGTTGAAAATGGAAAACGAGAGGCAGAGAGAGAGAGAGAGAGAGAGAGAGAGAGAGAGAGAGCTGAAGCTGCGTGTGTGATCTCCTTGGACAGTGGAGGGAAGTGCGCACTGTGTTTCTCTTTCTCTGTCCACCACCACTCACTATTAAGAGACAGAGACCTCGGGAGTAGCTGAGGTTTTCTCGGAGGGTCCAGTCCAAGTCCTGGGTGATGTTCGTTTTGAGAAAAAAAGTAGGAATTTAGAGAAGTTGTGAATTTTTATGTTGAATAGTGTTTTATTGGTGTTTGTGTAAAATGGAGAGAGAAATGATTTGATGTAATTGTTTAATAAAAAAGTATTGAAGTTATGTGAAAAAATATAGAGAGAGAAAATTTATATTGAATAAAAAGTTAAAAAGTTGTTGGAGATTGTGTAAAATGTATTGGTTTTTGTGTTTGAATTCTGAATATGTTCGGTGGTAGTATTGTGAATATATTTAGAATCCTGAAAAAATGGTGAAAACGAACCTACCCCAGACCTTTCAGTCCCGGCTCTTCCTCACGTGCACGTGCACCTTACTCGTCCACCGTTTGATCACCAGAAACCACAAACTTCTCCCACATCAACGATTGATGATGAGGCGAGAGGCGTACTCGTCAGAAGCGCAGGGGAATTTTTGGACTCGAGAGCTGGGGGTAACGAACCTTAGCTAGCTAGCTAGCTAGGGAGCGCACAGTAGAAAATTCAATGAAGGGTGGGGGGTGGGGTTCTCTCGGTTAACGAGATTGTGGGGGCGTGGTTGATTAACATATGAATATGATTTAGTTAGAGTTTTGGACATTATTAATGATTGTTATGATTGTGATGGATAATATATAAACGGTCTACTTATCGTAAAGTCTAAATATATAAAAGTCTCGAGTTCGCTTCTTCACAAGATTAGATCAGTGACTTAAATGAAAGAATGATGTGTTGGATTATCGCATTAGTTTTCTGGAGATTAATTTGTGCACTCACTCATGTGGGTTTCCCATACAAGATTTCTTCTCGTACCGAAAACAAGAAACAAATCCTACTTATATATTCATTTCCTGACTCAAATATTTAGATAATCAAATAGCCATCAAAATGCTGTAGCGCCAAGTTGTCTAGTACTTTATGCTAACAACATTCAATGTTGTAAAACTCAATTTTTTTTTTGGTGTGTGTTTCTTTCTCCAAATCCAACTATCTAACTCAAATGCCATTCCATTCCATCATATGTTATAGGTTTTATTCAATCTTTCATTTCAACCCTATAATCTACAGAGTGCAGAATAATTAACATAATGTCCTGCCTTTGTTGATATTGGTGATGAATATATTCCTACAGCGTCTTTGAACCTGTCATTTTGTCGAGCAACCATTCCGTCTTCTTTTTACCTTTGAAGTCAGAGAACGAACGAACGAACGAACGTGTTCTCTTACGATTCATTCCAGCATTCGGTACTACGAATAGGCCGGAATAAAGCTTCACGGAAAGCCATCACCCATTGGCCTCATACTTTCGACTTTCGAGGGAAAGAACACGTGACCATCAATTTATTACTCGCTCGCTTCGTAATTGATGATAATCCCACGTGCAAAATGGACGAATGCATCCAATAAGCACCCTTCTTATTGGGTAAAATAGGATCCCCATGTCACCCATGATTAAGACGCAAATCTCACGTGCTCGAAAAGGGCCCGAGCAATTGCATATGGTACAGCCTTTTTTTTTTCAAGTCATTTTGACAAAAAAAAATCTCCGATAAGACTAGGATATAACCAAATTTGCTTCAAAATTCATCTTAAATTTTTATAAACTCTTTTAGGATTCGTGACATTTCACCCTGTTTCTTTGTACGTTTGATCTGATCATTATTAATGCACTTTTTTGCAATGCTTTAAGCAGAGCCGTACACACCTTGCCATTTCAGCTGTTAAATTCGGTTGGGCATATATACACAACTGAAAGAGTAGCTGGCTCCATTCTCAAGATAGCACCTGCACATAACCTATTTCGTCACATGTCCAATGCGGTGGGACGCGATAGATATGCGGCTTACAGCAAAGCAAGTGGCTAAGTACTTCAAACAATTGCTTTCCCACCGTCCGCCCACTAGTTTGGTTTCATATATCAGCACTCCATAGTCTGATCCATAGTTTCAAGCCATTTACTTGAGCATGTAATGGAATTTCATGAAGGTTGGTTCCGCTCATCACTTTCGTTGGCCTTCTATGGAGCTCTCAACGAAAAAGGGGAGAAAAAAAAGTGGGTAGGGAGGAGGGAAGAATATGATAACTACCAAACCTCTAATGGGTTACCTTTTTAAATATATGTGTTTGGGTAATAATATGCTATAACTCAAATAATAAAATCTATTTTTTTGTTTGACAAGTTAAGTTGTTAACCTTTCGAGGTTAAATGATAATTTTATTAGAGTAAACCTTCTTGCATTCGAGGAGCGTCGGAATGCGGTTATAAACAGACGACCTCTCCGCATTCGCATCTCGATTTACTGCACCCTCCGTTAAAGCCGTGGGACCTTGCTTCTGCTCCCTACGTTCCAATTCCTGCCAGAGGTTTTCCTGGTCCACCGAGGACACCGAGGAAGGCGGCAGGGGGTACCCAGACCGCAAACTTCCACACTTAAACACTCTACTTCTTAGGATAAGTGGCTATTTCACACTATATTCATGCATTTGCAAAGAATTGCTCCCAACTGCATGCCTGTCATCACCATCAATAGGCCAGCCAAGAAAGAAAAGACACACGACGCGTGAATGAAGGTTTGAGATTGTGGTGTGATTGACAACTACATAATGTCGGGTCCAACTGTTATATCTGAGTGTTTGATATGCTTTTATGCATCCACTTTCTCAGTCTAATCTGCTGAGTTGTGTTTGGGTCCCTCTTCAAGGCTGACGATAGAGCAAGGAATTTTAGTGGTTCAACGTTGAGCTGTATATACAGAATTCCTATAAACAAGCTCGTCAAGTTTATTAAAAAGGTAGTAATTAATTAGTTGAGCAAACAAGAAAACAATACGTGCTTCGTTCGATGGATAGATTTTCTTGGCTTAACGTTGAGGTAGAGTAGCTAAAAATCAGCTCCTCAAGTTTATAAAAACTAGTATTTGGGCCTTGGTGTTTCTTTTTATTAGAATTTACACAGTATGTGAAAAGTGGGTCTAACTCAACTCCAAAAGACATCTTGAGGAATGAGGGATGTCACAACCTTATAAGTAGCACATTGACTAGTTTCTCTAGTAAGGTGTGACACTTTTACTAGTTAAACCAGATTCAGCTCTAGCCAGGAACCGTATCAGACATGGTCGGTGGAGTTGAGCCGAGAGATTGGAATTTCTGGAACTTTTGAGCTGCTGAATGGATCTTGTTGGTTTCTGAACGAAAAGGGGATCAGGCCCTCGGCCCCTACCTTGCTGGTATGCAGTATGTGTATGAATCTTGACAGGCTGCCAGCTGCAAGGCATGCAGATGAATTTATGGGACTTGGGACCATTGAGCCTAACGAACAGAGAGCTAATCAGATGGCCCACTGTTTGAACGAATTGCCTCTGCATGGACCCTAAAAAGCACCAATAATTTGAAGATTGGGAGCTCTTTGTATGGCAGCCTTACCAATCAAAAACTTCTAGGCCTTCAATCATGACTTCGTGGAACACGAGCCTCGAATGATGTTTAACTGGAGGATAAGGCTTAAGTCCTTTGCCATCTAGCTTCAAATGTCACAGAAGGGGAACACATATGATAAATTATTGAACACTTGACGCTGACCTTTGTACTGCTTAAACGATGCTTTTGAATTAATCGAATAGGCCATTCCTATGATCAAAGTTCGACAAAAGTGATTGACCCAGATTCAGTCTTCCACTTCCAAGTTGCTTAGATTATTAGAGGGGATAGTCCATAAATCTTGATGAAAACAGAGAGGAGTTACGAATTTATTAGTTGTTATGCTTAAGGTGATGTTTGGCAAGCAAAAATATACTCCAGGTGATTTTACAATATATCATATATAGCTGGTCTTCTGCTCCGTTGGGTGTCAAGGTGAACTGAAGAGTGCCCTGCTTTTGGAGGGACTCAAGAGCTAGCTGAAGAAGATGACTTAGTGTCGAACAGTGAAAGATATATTTTCTTGGGCTTGTTCAAGAGAGAGAGATATTGGGTGTTCTGTCTTGCAGTGAGATGGCGCACTTGTGGAGGGCTGGAGGCGACAAAAGCGATCTGGAAAGAGTAATCTTGTAACGATATTCATAACCTCACTAAAATCGTTTTTTTCTTCTAAGCCAAGATTAATACATAAAGTTCAAAATTAGGGAGTTATACATCCAGTCACAGATAAGAACATTTGGGGGAATAGCAGTCAGCATTAATAGTCTACCAAATTGATTGGTTAATGCAACCCATTTCGCTATCTTGAGGGACCCAAACAAGAGACCAGCCATGATGTGATTGAATCAAAGAACGAATATCCACTATAAGATCTCCATAGTGGTCTTCAAGAGTAAATTGCGAGTGATTAATGGCATTGCATGCAAATAGAGCATCTCCTTCGAAAATAACTTTATCCCATTGGAACTCTCACGCCATTTGGCGGGTAAGTTGAATAGCACTATAAATGAGTTCAGCATCTTTAGCATGCCATGTAGAGGAGTGTACTCTGAACCCGCGTTGAGTAGTATGAATTGTTTGGTCGACTACCGCAGTTTTGGAATCCGAACTATGTTGTCACAATGTATCAAAATTACGAAACGGAAATGATCAATATTTCCTACCATCAAAGTTTTATGAAGGTAAAATCGTAATTTCAAAGGATAAAAAATCAATTTCTATCCAAATTGACAGCAAATTTTAACCTAGGCTACAAAAGTGTTTGAAATCAATAGTTAGTAGGTATATTGTGAAAAATAATAATTTGAGTGTAAAATGTAAAATTGACCCAATTGAAGGTGGAAAATGTATTTAGCCTCAGAAGATCATCCAAATTTTATCCGAGGCCAAAACTAGGGCTAAGTAATGATGAACTCGGTGCTGGTTTGGCCACACCTGACACCTACACTGTTACTCACGGTTAGGAAATTCTCTAATCGATAGCGACACCGGTTGGCTACAAAATAAGTCTTGCCGGTTTTGGTTATATAGCAATCGGTGGTTCACGTGCAATGGATATAGGCGACGACAACATCACGCAGGGAAGAGAGAGCTAGGGGAGTGGGGTAAGGGAGAGATAAGACAATTCGGGAGAGAGACCCCCGATGGTTCTTCTGCGCCCAACGTTGCCTTTTTCTACTTACAGAAAACGATGCCTTTTATTTTTTATTTTTTTTAAAAAACCAATTGTTTAAAAATAAAATGTGGTGTCGGTTAACCTTGGGAAGCCCTAAGACTATCGAAAAAATTCCTTAAATTACTACTAGAACCGGCCCTGAGAATTGATCACTAGAATCATATTATTAATCCTGATTCTGTTACAGTAAATAATGGAATCAGAATAGAATTAGTAACAGAAAATTCCAGTTCTAATATTTGGACTAATCAAAATCCTAATTCTGAAATCATTAATCAACAAACTCTAAAGCATATAGTTCATAATTAATCTCATCATATCATGTTCTACATTCAGAGCAACGTAATCATACCTTAGGGCTTAGTAGAAAGAGAGAGGTGGTGGAAAATCCCATAATAGGGAAGAGAGGGAAAGGGCAAAGAGAGATTGGAGATTCCAGGAAGAAATGACGAGAGAGAGGGGGCGGTCGTCGGGGCTGAACCTGGACGGTGAGAGAGCGGGGGAGAGAAGACTCAATTAGAGAGAGAGATATTGAAGGGAGAGCCACGAAGTCGGTCGAATTTTTTCTCACCCCTAGGCATAGATATCAAGTAGGACAGGTGCACTAACATTTCGTATCCTACCAATTTGGATAGATATGATCATACGAGCTACTAAAATTTATAATAGCATTCATAGCAGTTTCTTCAAATTTGGATCTCTAATTTAATCAAAAAATGCACTTCTCTATTTTAACTATCAACTTTTTAAAAACATTCCTAGCAGATTCTCTATTTTAACCATCTACTTTTAATATTCTATTTAAATATTATTTTTCAAATATTTATTTATTCTTTCTCTAATATTTATATTGTTGAATATTCATTTTATCGTAACAGTCATATTTTTGAATATTTGTCTTATTTAAAAAATGTCGGAATTTTTAAAATTTGTTTTATCATAACGATCATATTTTTAGATACTTGTCTTATTCCAACGATCATATTTTTAAAATGTTCAATAAAAACAAGTGCACAGAAAAAGTCCAATACCTAATCAAAAGTGCAGAGCTAATAAGGAGTAAACCTTTAAGTCCAATACCTACTAAAAAATCTACATATAAAGACTAAACATTAAAGTCTGATACCTAGAATACAAGAGCAAATCAAGTGAGAGCGACAATCCTGTAGACAAGAGCTACGAGCTAATGATTTGTGGAACATGCAATAAAGACCCGCTTGAATGGGAAGGAAAAAATGTTTGTTCCTTTTTTTTGTCTGGGTTGGGGGGATTGTTGTGTGTGCTTGAGCTTCCAACGAATCAATATAAAGCTTTCCACCGTGATCACCATGCTTAATGAAAAGTTTTGAACTTACAAACCAAAACACCCACCCCAGGAGCAACTAACTCGAAAATTCTTAATCCAAAGTGCTGGGAGGAAGAAAAGAATGAAAGGGAGAGCGTGAGAGTTGTGAGGAAGAAAAGAAAAAAAAAGAGAGGGAGAGCGCATTAGAGTTGGGCGGAAGAAAAGAAAATATTATTATTTTAATATGGTTAAGTAAACAGTGATTTTCTAAAAATAGAACCACGGTTCAGATGTTAAACATTTTTGTTAAAATTTGTTAAATTAGATAAGCTGGTTGATGATTGTTTTTTGACTTTTTGGTTGAATTGGTTCTTTATTCTAAAATTTTGGTTAGAATAGAAAACTAGGGACATATTGAACCCCAAATAATTGGAGTAAATTATTTGAGATTAATATTAAAAAATTTATCACATAATTTTTTATTATTATAATATTTATAAAAAATATTTTCTCTCCACTTTTTCATCAACTCTCATAAAATATCTTTAATTTATAATATTTTACAAAATCCAAAAACCCAAAACCCAAAAATTTTACACTCAAACATTCGTTAGTAATGCTCTAAGCAAACTATGACTTGGATTTTTTTTTTGCATTATTTTTCCCCCCACTCACGTTGGGTTGGGTCATTGGCGCCGGTTATTATACGACTTCAGAAGCCTGTGAGTGCTCCGATTGGACGCTCAGGATCGCTTGGCTTATGTTGGACGGTGAGGATCGTGCCAACGAATTAATGACTTCAACCCGCGACCCGCGACCCGTTCCTCCCCCAACGTCCCTCCCCCATCGTATTCGACTGCCCAGCCTTCTTCCCCCAAATCAAGCCCTAACACTGGAAGGTAGCAGCTTATACTGTGTCAGACTGCCCAGCGTTCCTCCCCCAACCCGACGAGATTGAGAAGGTAGCAGCTTTCCAGTGAAATTCCTTCTCCTCCTTACACACTTTTTATTCTGGTTCTTTTTTGCTTCTGAAATGGGGTGGCCCTGGACAGCTCTCGCGAGTAATCCTACCATATAGACAGCTTATAATGTGTTTGTTTACAACGTGGTGCTTGGTGCTTGGTGGGTTGTGCCCATTCTTCTATGGAGAATGAGAGATGCGGAGAAGTTGTTTGATGAAATGGTGAAAAGGAGGTTGGATGTTGCCTAGGATTGCTTATGTGTTGTGTTACTCTGCTAATTATGCGTTTCACGTTAAAAATGGCCTACGGAAAGTTTAGAACAGTGTCCAGTTCTCTGATATTGTACTCTCGAGGTTGCCTTATCGGGTTGTATGATCCCTTATTATTTAAACATTATCTCAGCCAGCTACTATTGTATGTTTGCATGTTATTGCTAGCAGCTGGGAAAGTCGGTTATTCATTATTCCTAGTTATGTTTGCAGACAATTTTAACTATTTTTGGCTCATTCTTGTTTAGCATCTTAATCTCTCCACTCTCGTATAGTTTTAATACGCATTGGGAAGCCACAGAATCTAAGGTTATGCCCTTCAAGCTTCCTAGTAAGCCTAGAAGCTGTTCAAAGACGTGAAGGTTATTGGAGGAGAAACATACATGAGTACCATAACTATTTTAATTGACGTGAATCTGATTAAGCCTAGAAGCTGTTCAAAGACGTGAATCTGAGTATAGCTCTATGTTTGCAGGTTGTGCTCGTTGGGGTACAGATAATTTTAACTATTTTTGTGTGCTATTCCTTATAATGATTGTGAAAATCTTGTTGATGCAGGGTTGTCAAGACAGCCATTGATTGAAATTTGTAATTCATCTATTTAGATGTCACGCTGAGAAGTGCTGTCAAATGCTCATCTAAATTAGTTGCTTGCAAAGGGAAAAGGAAGGGACAAGTTCTGCTGCAGGGGACCTACATAGTATGCAGTCACTATGCCTGCGGAGTTTCCAGGAATGAACATGTTGAGTAGAAATTTGTAAATTGTAAATTGCTTTGTATTTATGAACATGTTGTGAACATGGAGCAGTTTGCATAGATATAGATTTCACGAGTGTTGTATTGCTCTCCTTGTTGAGCTCAAAGATACAGCTAATGTAAGAAATTTGCCTTATTCTCTGGAGTGCATCTCCAACTGGTTTCCCAAACTGACCTCTCTATGATATATAAAGACTCTGTACATCGGTCCAAACACAACGGATGAGGGCATAACATTTAATATCATTTAAACCATAACATCTACAGAACTAAAACTGTTCGTTGCTTCCACCTTACACGAGAAATTCTTTAGGATGCACCAAATCTTTAATATCTTCCCAATACAAGTAATTAGACCAAATCTTAAGATGCAAAACAAATTGTCACTGCTGAGTAAAATGCAACCCTCGAATTCAAGAAATGTGTGGGCACCATCAAATAAGTGTCCAAGTCATCCCAACTCGAATAGCTGCACACCATAGCTGAATCAGGCTGAATCAGGCAGGGCTCCCACCATGATCCTTCTGGAAATAAAAATGGGTGACTTCAGGGGACATTGGATGTAGGAGAGGTTGACACTTCTAGAAGAAAAGTAGGACAGGGTCAAATTTTGAAGGAGCCCACCACCTATTCAACAAGAACCAAACAGCCACATAAGGGATCAGTGATATCTTTCTCACACCAAAAAATTGTTTCAGCTACCCAAAACACCCACAGTTACAAGGGCAGCATAAAGTAGAAAATTAAGAGTCAACAGCACAACTGGTGTACATTTTGATCCTATGTCCACAAATATCAGTGGTCACATGGCTATGACTTATCCACCATATCTGTATGAAAACCCAATCCGCAGAGAATTAAGCAATGATAGTGCATTATCAATCATTGTACCTACATAATCATCTCTCTGTTTTTAAGATTACACTCCTGTATTATTTGTACCACTTGACTTCGCATTATCAATTATTTGTACCACTTGACTTCGTATTTCATCAGCCTGCAAAGTTTCTCATCTACAGGTGGCTTTTTTCTAACTATTTCATATTTGGCTATTACACTATCACCACATTGCTTCATGAATAGAATAGGCATTCATGTTCTGGAAAATTGCTTGAAAGAAAACTTGTTTATGTCTCTTCTATCAAAAGCAATCAATTTCCTAAATATCACATGGAATGTATCATTAATTAAGTCTTAGAAATTTGCATAATGTACTTAAGCCTCTTACCATTTTTATATTTCCTTCAATATTTTTTTATATTTCTTTCTTTATTTAAAAAACAAAAAATAAAAATCTTTAAGCTTTCATGTCAAGCACTGGAGGTGGACGTTGAGGTACAACATCTATCTTTGGATAGTATTGATATGGATACACAGAAAGATGACCACAGTTATTAAGTTTGGCATAATTTGATACAGCAAAAAACTTCACAACATTCTATGTTGTTCTCTTCTAGAGATGGACTTTGAAAAGCAATACCTAAAGCAGAAGGAAAAACAAATTGCTAAAGAAACAGGTTGTGCCTTTTCAGCTAAACTTTATCCAGGATAATGCCATCACACAGAACCAGAAAAGGGAAAAACACATTGCGAAAGGGATGACCAGCAACCAGAGACCAAGACATCCACTACAAAACTTTTAAGAGCAAGACACTTGGGTTTGTACATTAATTGATCTACATTCAGAGGTTTCAAAAGTTTGTCAGGATTTAAGGATCATACCATTTTGCCAAATGGGAAAACAATTAAAAAAAAAAAACTCGTTTGGGCAACATAGACAAATAAAATCCGTGAGATATATTGAGTTGCCCTGGACACAGTGCAGAAAAGGCACTTCTCTTACGGGTCCAAGCTGCGGTAAGAAACATCAAAATGCTAGAAAAATTAATTCAACCCTCTTAAACACAGATTCGTCTAGCCAACACAGATTAGAAAACAAACATGTGAGCAACCATGTACCATGCGATTGTTCTATTCCAAATCGTCTCAGAGAAAAGCTGTCGACGACCTCTACAGCCACCATAGAAACACCGGAGGAGCGACCTCAGCGGTTTCGAAGGCTGAAGGCTCTGCTAAGGCGAGAGAAGCTGAAAATTTGGGGGAAAAGCTCGAAAATTGGGGGAGCTGCGGGTGCGAGTGATTTTTGCGGGAGACGGGTTGAGATCGTTGGCTTTCGGGTCATAGAGTCGGGTTTGCCTCATTAATGTGCTGGCCTCCTTTACACCGTGCGATGAAGCCCACACGATCTGAGCCGTGTAATCGGAACACTCACAGGCTTCTGAAGTCGCATAATAACCGGCGCCTGGGTCATTGGGTTCAAATACTTTGATGGCGGGATTTTTTTCCTTGAGCCATTTTTATTTTCGCAATCGCCGGACTCGGAATGAAAATTGAAATGTTGAAACTTCAAACTGAAGCATATTTTCAACAACAAGAATAAGAAGAACTACGTTTATCTGAAACATTTTAAAGGGAAAATGGGGTTGCTTGAATTGTCTAAATTCAAACTCCAGCTCCGATCCCTAATCACCGAAGTTCGAGACCTCAGAGTATGATTTCCAATTACCAAATCCGCGAAAACTTTTGTGCGCGCGTGTGTAATTGTTTATTTGCTGCGAATTGTCAGGAAAGGGAACGCTCAGCCAGTGAACAACTCTATCAACTAATTCAGGTGTTTTCTTTGGTTCATTTCGCTTTCAAAATTTGCAGAAAGCGTTGAGGTTTTCCTTTCATTTGCTAGGATTTTTTTGTGATCGGATACAGAAGCAAAAGCAAACTGAGGAGGAACACATCAGAAAGTTACAGGAACTGCAAGCAGAGTTAGCTTCGTCCAATGACATGAGGCAAAAACTCGAAAGGAAGGTTCGTGAATTTCGGATCGACTTTACGGCTATGTGCTTGTTGAAAATGATCGTTAGAAATACAACTTACAAGTTTTTATTTCGTTAATGTTACTCGTCACCGATTCAAGCTTGTGTCTGCAGGTGAATTACCTTCAAAACGACAATGCTTTACTTGAGAACAAGCAAAAAGAATTTAAGGGAACAATACAAAGCCTAGTTCAATCGAGGGAAAGTTTCATAAATGCTTACGAGGTCTGTATTTTTCTAACCTTCTCGAGACCACATGCCGGTTGTTGCTTCATCCTTCTTGAGGAGAAAAGAATGAAGATGTGTCGGCTAGAGAAAAAGTGGTATGAGTCTGACACGAGTTGAACTCCAAGTAAGGAAGTTGGTTATAAGGATAGAATACCTAAAGTGTCGACGAAACGTGGTGTTTCCATTTCAGCCCTGTATAAAGAATTGACTTTATGAAGCATTTGGTCTCCTGCTTCTTGTCATTTGAAGCAGCTCAAACATATGAAAGCCATAGCTGAATATGCCAAGCGCTTGTGAATTTGAGCGGTAAAAGTATTAGGTGAATGGCTTTCATGGGATGATTTCTTTGATTACCTAGTGCTCCGAAGTGCATAATTGTCGGCATGTCGTTGAGCTTTGATGTTCAAACAGCCTCTTTGCTATACGTGGTTCATTCTTTGGATTCATTAACTTTGCAACTATTAAGTTGATCTTACTTCTGAATTCCCTGGAAAATTGGTAAGTAGTTTGTCAAGCCTTCTGCACAATCTGAGGGCTGGACTATTCTGTAGATACTACTGAACAAACCTTATGTTGAACAAACATCTTGCAATAGTTATTTATCTTGCAGAATCCCAACCTTGACTTTCATCATGTCAAGAAGTGTATTGGAGTGATTTTGTGTTCTGAGTCATACTATGTGCAGGAATCTACCTGTGAAATGAAACGTTCAATTGAAACCAGAGATAGAAAGCTCAAAGTCCTAACCGAGAAGATCAAGTCTCACTTTTCTTTATTTGATTCAATAGAGAAGGAGGCGTTTTCTATCAAGCAGGTTGTCAATGACGTGCAATGCCTTGTGCACGAGAAAGAGGAATTAGGCAAGTAGCTTTCTGGATTATTACTTATTCAAGTTGTATGCTCATTGTTAGATTTTTTATGGAGACCATTCATAGTTACATCAAAGTTGCAGTCCCAGATTCATTTTCAACTCTCTCTTGTGTACTCAGTTGCTGGCTTAAAGAGCAAAATGGAGAAGGTCTCTGCCTTTGAAAAAGGTTTTGTTGGTATGCTAAATTCTCAATCAGCTACCTTAGTTATGTCCTCACTTCGTACTGCAAAAACACTTCTGTTTACCCTTATGTGTTACACTTAAGGGAATTACTACTTCCAGACTAAGATTTTATATTTCTGCATCACTCTTTCTCACCAAGGTGAGTCCCACGAATTGGGAGAGGGTTGGTGGAAAAATAGTAAATATTGGCATGGAAGTAGCCGCCGCTCTATATTAAGTTCTTTTTTTTTCTGTTATTACAAGCAATCAGCAGCATCATACCATTCTGGAACATATTAGGTGACTATTTAGATGCTGTCAAGCACTTACGAATTAGTTTTCATTATCATAGTTTCCCCTAACAGTTGATTTTAAACAGAATCGCTTTATCATCTATCTATGATTTTTTAGCAGTAGAATTTGCTGTCTTTCATACAGAGAAGATCTCTGACCTTGAAAACCAACTTAGACACAAAAAGGACGAGTTGCGAAGCAAGGATGGAATCATTTCAGAGCTAGAAGCACATCTGGAGGCAGCAAGAACTAGCAACAACCACCAAAGTCAAATAGAAGAGATATCCGTAAACCTATAGAAGTTAATGTTTTATTGGTTCCAAGAATAAATTTTCACTTGCACTGAAGGTAAACTTTACGAGTGTTTCATCTTAACTGGCCAAACCTTCAGAAAACCCTAGCCGCAAAGGATGTGGTCATACAGAATTTAATCTCTCAAAAAGAGGTTTCTGAATTGTATTAAAATTCGTTGTTTATTTGATTTCTGGCTGTTGTTGTGCTTGTTGGTTTTCTGAACTTCTTTTGAAATTATCCTCGATCAGGTGTTGCATGTTGAACTTGGGAGTGTAACCATCATTTTACAGAAGATTCAGGATATTGCTGCAAACATGAATGAAGAGGTTAGAAGGGGGTGTGAGTTTGATGTGGAATATGCTTATATTTAGGTTTGAAGCTGTTATGTTATTTGGCTCCTAAGAAATTTCGGGTGCCATGATGATTCTCATTTAAAGATGGAGAGATAATAAGGATATTATTTGTTTGGTTGAAAACATCTACCTTTGATTTATATACTTTTAGTGTGTAGGGTGAGGAGTATACTATGATCGTTCCACATAGTGTGTAGAATACAAATTTGACCCTACACTTTGTTCCTTCGCTATTTTAAGTTGTTCGGCTGTTGTGTTAAACTTTTATTCCCGCTAAAGTGAATGCTACCAGTATAAGTGTTAACTTATCGATAGTTTAACCTGCTCAACTTTTAATATTGCGCCTTGTTATGCCTCAGCAACTTCTGGTCATTATCTTCCTCATGGTTTTTCTTGTGAAATACCTTGTGATATTTCTTTTAAATTTCGTTTAAATTCATTGTTACACTGCCTTATCTCTTCAACAGACCATTTGCTTTTGGGTGAAATATCTGTTATTCTCATGACAGGACAAAACGATATTTTCATTGCTAATGGAATGCCAAGGAGGATGTGAGATGACAAAGGAAGATAATAAGTAGGATACATATACTTTTGCAATTATTCATGTCCAGGACTACTTAAACCTATTGCATGCAACATTTTGAACACTTAGTGATTATAATATAGAAAAAAAGAATTATTTTTCCCTGTTGGCAGTCTAGACACTTACGTGCATATGTCAGGTCATTGGATCTGGTCATTCTGGCCTAGTCGTTCGATATCACAGCATTGGATGTCAAGCATGTAATGGCAAATGATACCCAACCAAGAAAATCTATTTAACATCATGTATATGTATGATTCTCTCATTCCTCGTGTGGGCAGCACGGGTGTCTGTATGTGTTTCAATTCAAAGTTTTCCCAAAGAATACTGACTATAATCTGTTGGAATAGAATTACTGCTTTAGGAGTTCCCAGCGGGTGAGCATGCATCCTGACCCGAACATTGGGGATAAGACTTGTTTAAGTTTTTTCCTTCTTCAGTAGTTGTTTCTGTTCTTAGTATTTGTCGTGTTGGCTATGGATTATTAGGACTGAAGACATGCTTCCATGTAATGTGGAAAAATCTCCAGATAAGGCCTGTAAGAGTGGCTCTAAAGGAGATACAGGTTTATTCTGCCTTCTCCATATATTTTTTTCCCACTACTATGTGGCTTAGACGGATGCAGAGTATATTAATAAGCATTCATGTCACTTTAGTCATGTGAGAGCGATATCCCATATTTGCAATATTGTAGTAGGCAAATGATACACTGACACTGCTAGCGGTGGTGATCTTGGAGCACAAAAGGTTTATGTCAGGGTGCTTATCTCTTTCATATGTTTTGCCTTCTACGTTAATCTGCTGTAGCAATTTGGTCAGAAGACTCACCGAGATTGAGTTTGATGCTTCTTTTCTTGAGTTTGTTTACGAATATCCTTTTAACTTTAAGGATGAGATCATCAGAAAGTGGCATTGGTAGTTGTATTACAAATGGATTTTGTTCCTACAGTAGCAGAGCAGACCCAGGTACTGTAGTATCACCATGGAAAGCCACTTTAAAATCTTAGAACTTGGTGGTATAAGGGCGATGTCTAGTTTGTCTAAATGAAACACTCGTATTATCCCAGTTGAATGTAAATAAAACAAAATGATTATGTTATGCATCTTTTGGTTTTCTGTTTGTAAGTATAGAAAAGAGTATGGAAAGAAAAAATGAGAGCTGGTTCGAGATGCTCAATCTCCAGAAACGAAACATCAATAAGGCTTGTGTATTTCACGAATGCCATCCATTGTAAATTGGGCTTTCATTTATACAACTGCTTGGCTAAACAATCTAAGCACTTGCCTAACTAACACGGCCCATGAACTAACTTTCTTTACAACTTGTCTAACTATCACCATCACAGATCACCCTTCCATGGGATAGAACATGCGCATATTGAGATTTTCCAGATGTTTTTAAGCACACATGCATTCGCTTTCTGTGTTATGTATCTGTGCAGAAAGTCTAGCATTTCCAAATGTTTTGATGCAGCTTCAGTTCTAGGTGAGAAGTACTATAAAAATGTTGGCGGCTGCTCACTGGAACAAAATGACAATGACTCATGTGTGTCAGAGGCAAGTGGATCGGTTTTTGCCTAGACTGCAAATTCAGAAACTTATTGTTTGGTCGTGTGGAAAGATAGATACGTTCGTTATAAAAAAAAAGATAGATATGTTAGTTTTCTGTAATGATTAAAAGGAATGTTGCCTGTTCTCCACAGTCAGCTTTCTCAGAGCCGCAATTAGCAGCGGATGATCCTAGCCTGTCTGACAATGATGGTAAGGTCTGGAGATGGCGTATCTTGCACAGCTATTTTCATTTCCTTAGCAATTGCTCCGAGAAACCTCAACTTGTTGGAGTATCTAACGCTTCGAAAACTGTTCTATTCCACCCTAATGCCGGAGTCTTGCATCCTTTTTTATGCATAGGATAACTGTACCAGTTCAGTACACCGCTTAGATTCTGAGTGCTCAACAACCCAAGCAGAAGCATCTTCTGATCCAGGTTAGGTTTTTATAATGTAATGTAACTTGCGTTTTTAAACTGAGTGTGATATTCTACTAAATAACAAGCAGATATTTGAAATCAGGTGCACAAGTAGGATGATGTACGTGGGAAATGGCTCATAAAGTATGATGATATATAGGAGTAATTCCTAGTAGCACAATGATCTTGGAAAGCCTGTGGTGAGTCTCTTCTTTTTTGTGTCACATCCATTGGGATTGTAAATCAGAGTATTCCATATACTAATCCTTTCCCTGAATGGGAATTTCATACACAATAGGAAATTCTGCTTACGTTCCACTCTAGGAACAAGATTTTATCTTATGGTCCCATGATAAATTTTATCTGTTTTTTAATCACTAGTCTATCAAAACTGAAAATTAAGATAAATGGTCTTTGTTAATCTGATTTTTCTATAATTTTTTCAAGAGTGAGGCGAAGGTATCAACAGTCTTCCTTTAGTACTGTGCAGCGACAAGAAGCCAAATGCTTGTCAGGGAATTTTGTTTTATATATCCTCTATATTACAAATATCATTTGGAAAAGGATTAGTGTTGAATTATTTTCCAAATTTTCTTTGTAAGATGGAAAAAAGTGTATTTACCTTAAAACTCTAATCACTTGGTGGTTCTTAATTTCCTTTTAATTGGTTTAGCCCATCTCAGAATATGTTTGACAATAGCCTCTTTGAATTCTTGTTCTTTGATGTATTTATTGTATTTTATTTTTCTTGTAGAAAGAAAAATAAAATACATTTTTTTGCTTAGAAACTATTTCACCAATATCTTGTTAATCTATGAAATCATGTTTCCACTCGATTAGCTAGACAAATGACCAATTATTATATTGCTATAGAGTGGTTAGTGTAGGAAAGGGAATCGCAAAATTTTGGGAGGCTAGGGCTGCTCGTGACTATATGGTTCGGGAGATTCAGAAAAGGGTGTCCAATCCATATAACATGGATCAAGTAGTCGGTTACTGCTGAACTAAGCCCATCTTATTTCTTGGACTGTCCAAGCCATACTTGGTCCGTCAGTTAAGAACTCGTGTTTCGGTCAAATCTTCAGGTGGGCTGATATAACCAGGACTTACTCCTTTCGTGTCTTACTCATGAAAAATATGCTTCGGTCACCCTACTTTTCCTTCATGAACACAAACGATGACTTTGTACCATTCCAAGAGATTTGCTCAGAAAATCAACGATATGATTGCTAAAGTCTGCTCGGCAACTAGCCAAGGGAATCAAACCAGTCATTATTTTATTCAGAAGCAAACAAAAAATCTCAACTCTGTTTACCATTATAACTGCGTGCGATGACAAATACTCTATTTTTTGTGGACCCTGGAGTTTGGCTTCTATATAGTCTGAATCGTTCTTCCAATGTTTTTGGTCATTTGTGGGCAATAAATCTAAGGCTGGAACACCAACCACGATTCACGAAGTGGGAAAAATTAGAATATATCCCAGAATTTAGAGACCGAAGAGTGACAGTACTCCTGGCACGGAAAGCTGCAATTTTGTCTTCAATCGTCTCCAAGATGCAAGGGCGTCCATGGCTGGCCGAAGAGACAATTCTGGGTTTTCCACCGTGCATTGGGCCTGCTCAAGTGAAAAACAAACAAAAAACCCCGGGTTTGAGCTTCAGCTCGGGAGACGTGCAGTTTTACCTGTCCGAGTGTCCGGCACGTGAGGCGATGACTTCCCAACCGACGATTTAATAGGCAATGGCCAAATTGGCTTCCGTAAATGCACACCTTTGGGATCTTTGATTTCTTTTCTCTCTAGTCGGGGGAAGTAACAGTGGATCAAGAACATGATTCTTTGTCTAAAATTTTGGGCTTAAAAATTTTAACCAAACAAGCATACTTTAAAATTTCTAATTTTTAAACATACAATTCAAACTTTTTATAAATTTTAATAAACTTCAACATTCAAAAAATTCTCAAAATTTTAAAAATATTCTTCAAAATTTCGATAAACAAACACACTCTAAACAATGTCAGACGCCAAGGAGGCGACGACCTAGAATTCACAAACCTCAGGATTTGTTAAATTATACCATCAAGATAATTTTTTTTTGTAACTTCCAAAGTTCTATCTGGGCAAACTTTTTTGAAAATCTCAATATTTTGTAAATTAAATGTTTTTTTTTTTAAAAAACTAGCGGTCCCTTGTATGATGTATCGTGCCATCACGGGCATCCAAGAGCTAGTGAAAGTCTTCGATTTTAGATCCTCCAATTGACAAACCTTACACTTTGAAAATGATTGCTACCAATATCAGGTCATGTGTAATATTTTTGACTAGGTATAGATATCCGACCTGAAAAAGACGTTTTCTGATTTTTTTTAAAAAAATTTATAATGAATAAATTCAATATGTATCACTGATTGGAATAAAATGCCAGAAATAGCAGGTCCAGGCTGAAGTTAAGACCCACCTAAGGCCTTTTGACCTGCGAGTAGAAGTCCCTGCAATAAATTTTCATAATAATAGACTTACTTGCCAGTATAAACTCATTTATAGTGCCCGTGGCTTATTAATGGCACTCAGGAGCTGCTTGTAGTGCGGTGAGGAAGAAGAAGCAATGACTATTAGTTTGTGACTTTGTCCAATGCACCAACAGCTTTAAACAAAGAAATCTTGGAAACCTGAAGTAAAGTATTGTGTATGCAGGCACGCCGCAGAGCCGTAAAGCCATTTAATGGAGCATCTGTCCCCTGAAATGTATTTCCCTCCACAGGTAGGTGCCGTTCCTTTTATCCACACACACACACATATATATATATATATATATATAGCATTTATGGCCAATGATATCGTGTATCACTCCAACTAGTTTTTATTAGTGCCCCTTCGTGGTTGAATTCTCATATTGCCATTCCATATCAATATCTGCCCTCGAGACGGTCCATTACATATCTGTTTTGTGTGTTTTTTTTTTTTAAATATCAGGCACGTGGTCCAACTTCTAGGCACTATTAATTTGTACGTTTAAATTGAAAACAGGGCAGCCTAATCATAGCCATCGCTTTAAAGATACTCATCGAGGCTATATACGGCTCCATTCAAGGGCGTGCAAGACATAGGGTGGGGTCCCCATATTTTTTTGCTGTTCTCTTGTGTAATTTCCTCTCCCTATAATATCCATCCATTCATATACTTCTCTTGGTGGCATTTGAAGACATTTATGTATACTACTGGGCCCGGGCATCGATTAAAGACGTTTGAATTCTTGCACACCGACAGAGCTAACCGCTTCAATTAACTGAAGATTATATTGAATATAATAGTATATTAGCGTCTGGCACAAACAAATAAAATGCTTTAATTGGATTCCCAGAATAATTCTTCTGAACCAGAAAAAAAATATCTATGTTTGGTTTAAGTCTTGAGATATGTTTTTGCGTTTTTATTTTTTTTAAAGTTGTGTAAATTCTTTTGGGATTGGTGAAAAATGTGTTAAAAGTTGTTGAAATTTGTAAAAAATTATTAGGATTGGTGAAAATGTATTGAAATTGATGAAAAAATAAATAGAAAATGTTTTGAGACATGAAACAAACATAACCTTAATTTCTCAAGGACCATCTCCTCGTAAAGTTTAATAACCTCAATGCTTGTTAAATAAATTTTTAAACTCCTGGAAAATAAAAAATAAAAATAAAAAAGGGATAGTTTGGGCCATCAAGCATCTGTTGAAAAGCCTCGACGTGATACAAGGTCCTGTTAGCGAAGAATAAGAAGACCACGATATTTTGGAGTACTCCGAACTGGTGAGTGGTGAGAGGGATATATGGAGATACAGAGAGATAATAACTGTGGTAGATGAAGACATGCATATATTATTATATTTATTCTAATTTTCACAATTGGAAAATAGTAATATACTTTATTCTTATTCTTATTCTTATACAAGGACTCAAACGAAAGATGCTAGCTATTTTGCGCGTTAAAATCACTTCTTTAATGAATTCAAATCTGATTCCTACAAGAGTAATTTACACAAGTAATTCCATAGGCATTTTTTTCCAGTCAGTTTCTAATGCAGGCATACAGATCAGGGGGAAAGTGCTTAATTGAACCAAGTTAATAATTTTTGACAAGTATGAAAGGTACAGTCGGATTGACTCCCCAATATTACCTTAAATCGTAGTCTCGTAATATGCACTGACCAATTAATGTCATTTAACTAGATTGTGTTTTTTTTCACTTGTTTCTAAGATTACTATGTTTTTACTAATTTTTTTTTTAACTCGGGTGTTCGAGTCAGCTTACATTCACCTCGATTAATTTCAAAAACCTTAAGATAACCCTAAAAGGTTGGTTTCCTTCCCACGCTCTTATATAGCGAATGCTGGTTTTGAGACTCTTGAAGGAACACCTTAACAAAACGTGGATAATATTCCTATCAATTTTCAAGAGTACTAGTCATACCATGCGGCACAAATTTTCTTTCTTTTCCAATTTTTTGTTATTGTTTTCTTTTCTTTTTGGTAAAATAGCGAAGTTTACACTAAAGTATTTTGCAAATTTTTT
The DNA here is from genome assembly GCA_963930655.1 of Myrica gale. Lineage (NCBI taxonomy): Eukaryota > Viridiplantae > Streptophyta > Magnoliopsida > Fagales > Myricaceae > Myrica > Myrica gale. Next base: position 3,228,811 of record OZ005606.1, on the reverse strand, counting down.
TATAGTGTGTAGGTGATTATAAACTAAAATGCTCTTTGATTATTAAATTTAATTTATCACTTTTTTATATCCTGTCTTATGATTTTTGTTATTATAGAAAAATAAAAACTAGACTGATCACTGCAAAAGATTGAACTCCATAACTTACAATAGAAGAAATTACAGAATGGATATGAACACTTCTGGTTCTGGTAGGTAAGTTATTGGGGTCAGACAGGCAATATATTGTAGAAGGGATTCACCTAGCACAGATCATCAGTGGCCAACACTTTTTGACAGAAAACCCATTTAGGTAAGGTTTGGTAACCTCTATGAATTCACCTAAGCTACGCTTTATTATCCCTACCTCCTATAAAACTAGCAACATAAACCCTTGTACACGATCTCTTTCCCGCAAATTAACCAGCCAGGTTTGTTTCTTTAATTAATTAGCAAGAAATATATGAAAGTGATCACATCCCCCCTCGTCCTTAGTCATCAGGTAAGTTGTGGGTTCTTGTTAAGCAGGGGAGGTTTGTTCTCTTGATTGCGTATAAAATTAACGCTCGTAATCTTTGCAGATTTTGGCCGCCCCGCCCTGCTGGCGATGGACAATGGACGAAGTTAAACAGCAGCTTTCCGCGACCGACGTATACAAATATCTTTGTTTATCGAAATTTTGAAGAGTATTTTAAATGTTAAAATTTATAAAAAAAATTTGGAAGGAATTATAAAAATTTAAAATACATTTATTTTATTAAAAATTTTATAACCAAATTTTCAGACAAACAAACGCGTCATAATTTGGACTGGTTACATAGACGTGAAACGTCAACAGCAGGAGCAGGAAATGTCGTACCACGTCGAAAGGGGCTCTTCACGAAACGCACGTCCACCACGTACTCAGCGAGTCAGTGCCACTTCCATACGTTCGGTTAACCGTGTTTCGGACACGTGGCACTGAAAAAGTCCCCACAGGCGGGTCCCCCCTTCATCCCCCACTAGTCCGCTATATATGCCTTGTGCTGCCCGCCACAACGACGACTCTACCGTCACTGTGTTGTCCCATTTAATTGACTTCATAAAAGAGTTTTTAAAGCGAACCCCGAATAAAAGAGAGAATAGGGAATTTCATTTACGAACGCTTAAGCTCAACTCTCTCACTCTAGAATTCACCGTCTCTCATTTCTCTCTCTAGGATTTTTTTTGTTCTCTATCTCTTTCTTCGGGTCTCTCGTTCTTTGGGTTGAGGATGATGATGGTGGTGGTGGGGATTACAGGGGGGTGATTGATCTGAGAGGGAGATATGGGGGCGTGTGTGTCCACGCCTCAGGAGTGTGTGGGAGGGAGATCGAGGTCGTCCAAGAACAAGAACCGTAGAAGGAGGAGAGGACTCAAACGAAGAGTGCCTTCTCGGTTGTCTGAGGGATCAGTGGACAAGGATGATAGGCCTGCAGCATCTGATCGCTCCTACACCAACCCCGCTTTCCAAGGTCTGTTTCTCTCTCTCTCTCTCTCGGTCTTTAATGGAAGTAGTAAAAAGATGCACCGCCTTTTTTTTTTTACTTTTACGTTTGTTTTTTTTGTTGGATTTAATTATGGATTCATGTGTTTCAATGGATATGTTTGATGAGTTTCGACGTTGAACGGTTTTGTTGGTTGCTTTTAAGGTTTGTGTTGGAAGACCTATTTTGGATTGCTGGAGTAAGCTTTTGGGGCAGTTAATCTGGTAGCATGAAATGCACTCGTGTTACGGGAGAGTCTCGTCAATAAGTGAAATTTCTTTGCAAAAGTGGGTCGATTATTGCTTTTTGTGCACATATGATACTGGCTTAAAGTTCACGTAAATTATCTGTTAGTATGTTCTGCTTTTAGCTTTATGCAAAGCAAGATCTTCTTTATGCGGGGTTGTGATTTATATCTTGTAAAAGTTGAATAGTGATTCCGATGGAAATTTTACAACGTTGATTGTTCTCTGCCGCTGGAGGAGATATATAACTTTGTCCTAGATTGTTATTTACCTGGAGATTAGCAGAGGGAAGTCTTTTTTTTAGCAAATGTATCGATATAAATGGTTGACTTCAACAGGGCCGTATGAAAAAGGCTGATTTGTTCAAATGTACCTTGTTAAAGTTGATTTTATTACATCATTTTTTATTTTGTTCATCGAATATATCAGCAGGAAGTATTGAAGAGGCATGGTTTGATTCAGTAGCAATTCTTGAGTCCGACTGTGATGAAGATTACCAAAGTGTTCCGGATGGTATGATTTTGTACATGTTTAGAGTCAGTTTTTTATATGAGTGTTCATTGTCCTTCTCCTCTCAGATGAGGTTCATTTCGTTCTTCTTTTTGGGATATATGATATGTGTTTATATTTGACTTGTGTGCACCGTTGATGTCGGCAGATGTCTCATCTCTGAGTGGCTTTGAAGGTCTATCTAGATCAAGTAATTCATCTACGCGAGATGCCAATCATGGAGACTGTAATGTCAACCACCATCATACCTCCTCCACCGTTCATATGCAAAAAGCAGGGATTTTGTCAACAAGGAATTCTGCGCGCAACTCTGTTAGTGAGGTTTCGAAAACGAACACTCAGAATTCAGATGACATTGATTCACAATCCAAATGTGATGGACCTTTAAATGAAGCAAACCAACCTGTGTTCCTAGATCAAATCTCCTTGTCTGGGGATGGAAGTCCTGGCAAGGAGGGGATGTTAGATAACTGTGGGATTCTTCCAAGCAACTGTTTACCTTGTCTTCAATCCACTCTTCCCTCTGTCGAAAAGAGAAGATCATTGAGCTCTAGTCCGCCGAGTGCAAGAAAAAAGGCTACCTTAAAACTTTCCTTCAAATGTAAAGAAGGAAATGCTGAAGGCACTCTGCGTGAGTATCAAACCGTCAACTTTTGATAGAATTAATGTCATTTAGATGCAAACATAGATGCAACAGAAAATACACCTTTAACTTTGGAGACTGTAGATTAAGTCAAAATTGTACATTGAGTGCAGTTTATCTTCCTGGTATTGGTCCATATCCTTCGTTCTCCGAGTAAAATATTGATAATGGTTTGTTTATACAACATGCATAAGACTGGAGCTGTCTAGCAGTAGTACATTGGTCTGCCTTTTGGGCCCTTGAGAAAAAAAGTATAAACCTGTGTTGCTACAATCATTTTAACTTTTTATTTCTGTATTATTTCAGTTTCCTCAAAAACGCTTCTGCAAAGACCAATAGCAGGTTCCCAAGTGCCTTTTTGCCCAATAGAAAAGAAAATGCTGGACTGTTGGTCGCATATCGAGCCAAGTACTTTCAAAGTTCGTGGTGCGAATTATTTCAGGTATGATTCTAGTAAGTTGCTTTTTATTAGCGTGTGCATAAACTTGTGAATTTGTATACGCATGATTGCATACATGTGTACATATTAGACTATTGATTGTGCTGAAGCTAGCGCCCTTACTTGCCAACTTTACAGGCCTTACAATGGCACTTATATTAGTTGGGTGTCTTATTAGAATTGTCTTAGTTCAACTGTTTAACTTGGAATTGGTCTTTTGACTGACAGGGACAAGAAGAAGGATTTTGCTGCCAATTGTGCTGCATATTACCCTTTTGGTGTTGATGTATTCTTATCCCAGCGCAAAATAGATCATATAGCTCGTTTTGTGGAACTCCCGGCTATTGATTCTTCTGGAAACCTCCCACCTATCCTCGTTGTAAATGTCCAGGTACACCTTCTTTCTACTTTTGATTGCTCTGTATTTTGTTAAGCTTGGCGGCATGTGTTCTGTGGGTATATATGTTTTTTCTTTCTGGTAGGTAGAGATTGAAAATGGAGTTAAAGCTCTGGAGAATCTTAATCCCTGTTTGTGGATACGACCAGTCTGCACTTGCAAGCAGTCCAGCTTGCATCTTTGAATGAGATAAACTGATAATTTTTCCTTTGATTGTGGTTGAACAAATTATTGAAGAAAAGTTACAAATTTTGACTGTGAAACTACACCAAAATAGTAATGTTTCATTCCTTTCCCCCTTTCTGCTAAGGAGTCCAGCCTCAGAGATATCCAACCAATCCCTGTACCATCTGACGAGCCTCATGCAGAAAATACATCTTGCTTGTTTTTTTAAGTTTTTTCCCTTCTCCTGAGAGCTTATCGTATTTTGTATTTCAAGTTCCAAAGTTAGTATATGAGCGGAGCGAGGGTGACTAGAGTTCACTTCAGGCAGTTGCTTGTAGTTTTCTTTTGCAAAAATTCTTTTCTCTTCTACTTTTTCTCTTTAGTGATGAGTAAACTATTTCTTCTTACTAATTTTGTAATTGGGCGGTGGTAGGTAGTTAATCGAGATCCTCCAGTTCGTTAACAAAGTTAACATGGGCTTCAATTCTAGTCACTACCTCTTTTTAAGATTACCTTGCCAAGACAGTAACTTATTTGTGCGGTCATTAACCTGTGACTCCAGTAACTTATTTATGCAATTCATGGCTTGTTGTACAATAGCAACGATATTTGAAAGCCAATGTTTTTGCAGTTTCTATATCCTTTTTTGCTTTTAGGAAGGAAAAAGGGGCTTCTCACTTCTTTTCTGGGGTAGTTAAGTGGTTCATACTTTTCACTCACTAAGTTTCTGTTTCTATTCATTGGCTCCAAACATCCTGAAATTAGTTAAGCTTTTTATTTCAAGTCATGTTTCTTGCCAATGTGGCATTTCTAATTCGTTAAGGAATCATTTTTTCCCAGTGGATAAATAATGAAGTAAGCTCTTATACTAGTAGCTTTCCAAAATTTTCCTTGAGCCTCATTCAGGCACGGGCTTAATCAACTGTTTGAAGTATTATTTGAAGCTTGGAACTGCAAATTTGCATGAGAAGAACATTTTCTTTCCTTTATAGTTCTTTCTAATATATTTTTTTTTTCTTTTTCCTATATTCTGATTCTGGCCTATGTGGACTGTACAGATTCCATTGTACCCAACCACAATTTTTCAGGGTGAAACTGATGGGGAAGGAATGAGTTTTGTTTTGTACTTTAAGCTTTCTGACAATTACTCTACGGAGCTTCCATCCAGTTTTCAAGAAAATATCAGAGTAAGATGGGGAATTTGTTTCCTACCTAAAAAAGATGGATCATATCTTCCCTGATGTTTGTCTCCTTGGACTTTAGCCACTTAAATAAAAAGTGAACTAATTTTCAATTTTTTCAGATTATCCATGATTTCATTGTTACACACAACCTTCTTTTTTCAATACAGAGGTTACTGGATGATGAAGTTGAAAAGGTCAGAGGTTTTCCTGTAGATTCAATTGTACCCTTTCGCGAAAGGCTGAAAATATTGGGCCGTGTTGCAAATATAGAAGATCTCCATTTGAGTGGGCCTGAGAGGAAGCTTATGCAGGCTTACAATGAAAAACCTGTTCTTTCACGGCCTCAACACGAGTTCTACACTGTAAGTTTGCATCCAGCTTGCTATCTTTGTCAATACAAATCAATAAACGTGTTCATAGTTTTGACTTGCAGTTACCATTGCTTTGCTTGACCCACAATATTGATGTAGCAGCAATGGCATCGCCAGCTACTTGTTCTACATGATTTTAGCTTTTCTTTTCTGCTTGAGGAGAGGGCGGGTTGAGGGTGTTTTAGTTGTAGGTTCTATGAACTTAAGATTGGAGGGGCATTAGGTAAACTTTTGGAGGAGCCACCTATATTGTTTGCCAATTAGGTAAAGCATACGATAAAAGGGTACTGCCCTACGTCTCCATATAATAGGTTTTCATCAACAATTATCTCACGCGAGAGCTCCAGTGTTAGTTCTGGCGGAAAACACATGATCGGATTTGTGGTGGTTCAATATTCTTTTGATGTTGAAAAAATCCATCTTGTTTTTACAAAAACAAGCGAGTAAAACACGTGTATTTGTCAGTCACGCTTTTTTCTACAATACAATATGTCCAAGTAATATTTTTGTCTTCTGTTGCAATTTTCTTTCCGGATGACATTGGATGACAAAGGATTAAGAATTTACTGTCTTTGGTTACAGGGAGAAAATTACTTCGAGATTGACTTAGATATGCACAGATTCAGTTATATCTCTAGGAAAGGGTGTGAAGCGTTCCTAGACAGGCTAAAGCTCTGCAACTTGGATGTTGGCCTCACAATTCAGGCAAGGCCCTTTTTTTCCTTCATATCACGGATTCCCCACCCCCCACACCACCCCAGGAGATAGATTTTCTTTCTACATTTTGTTATTCTTGTTTTGATGCTGGCTTTCTAAAAGCTTTCGTACATCATGTATGGACTCTAAAACAGGCGAACAAAGCTGAAGAGTTGCCAGAACAGGTATTATGTTGTGTGCGGCTAAACGGCATTGACTACACGAATTACCAGCAACTGGGGTTGAATCAAGAACCCCTTTAAAATTACAAGTACTGTAACAATGTGAGGCTTACAGTTAATAATTAATGAAGCTAATTTATTAGAAATTTCTGTTCTATTTCGTGCCGTCTGTATAGTCTCTGGTCTTCAACGAATAAAGGTCACTATTCTTAGTCACAAGTGGCGAATGCATTCCATTCTACGATCTCAAATGGTAAAAGTTTCACTGGCATAGTGATTGATGCATGGCCCTTACTCAAAAAAACATTTCCGACTCAACAAAATCAGTTCATAAACAGACGAAGAAAAAGAAACTGGATCTTTATAGTGATCATATCTATATTGCCATTTTTCTTTGGAAAAATCAAGGCTTAATGGAATTCAAGTAATTAGTCAAATCATTCCAAACAATATATTCACAAGTGACTACTTTGAGATGAACAGGCCAGGTGATTTAACAGAATCTACAGGTCTAACAAGGCTCCGTAACCCTATCAGATCCTTAGTCGTCGTAAGCACATTTTGAGAGAGAGGGAGAGGGAGAAGGGAAGGGGAGGGGGAGGGGGTTATTTGAGGTGCAAAGATGTTTCTCATAGACTGGTATCCATGACTTAGTTTGCATTTGCCCTGCACCCTTGCCCGTCTGCGGAAGGAAAAAAGATGTTCGAATAAATATATGGATCAAACCTCAGAGGATCTGTTGCTCGAGCTTTCATGCATAAGAATCAAACCTCAGAGCTTACAGACAGGGAGCAAGAGGCTTCCCACACAAACCTTTGTTTCCAGAGTAAGAGCTCTCAGGAAAGTCACTTAGAGGTTTACCCGCAGGAATTTCCCCCACCAATAGGTTATGTGATAAATCTAATTCCTTAAGCTTCCTCAGCTTCAAAAATCCTTTTGGTATAGCACCAGTGAAGTGGTTTTCCTGCAACTTCAGCGTTTCTAACAAGATAATATCTCCTAGAGCCTCCGGCAAGCTGAAATTGAAGTTGTTGTAGCTCAAATCCAAACTTCGCATGGATATCAGTCCCCCTACTGCTGTCGGTAATCTGCCTTCGAGAGAGTTTTGTGAGAGATTAAGAAACTGAATCCCCCTTTGTGCTGCTATACCTATTTCCTCAATTCCGCCATAGAAGCTGTTATCAGAAAGGTCAATGTATGCAAGTGATCCGTCAGGAAACCGCTGTCCTATCTGGAAAACCTGGGTGATGTTCGTTTTGAAGGTTTTTGTAGGATTTGGAGAATTTTTAGGTGATATTAAAGTTGTGTTGGTGTTTGTGTAGAAGTTGGTGAGACAAAAAAATGAATGATGATGTTTATAATTTTTTTGTTTTTTTTTTCGAAAAAAAAACAAAATAAAGCATAAACCGACCATATCAACGTCAAGTCTGGCGCAAATATTCACGAGACATGTCAGGAGACATGTCAGGCCCCTGGCAGGCCCAAGTTTTAAAAATTCCAAATTTGCCCTTTGTTGTTTTTAGTTGTTAGATTGTGGTGGAGGGTGTTTTAGTCATTCAATATCAATTTTTTCAGGGCAAAAAAGGAAAAAAATTCCGAATCCTTTCTTTTTTCTCAACTTAGCCGAACATGATGCATTTTGGATTCAAATCCAACAAAAAAGAAGGAAACGAACATTACCCTGATTTATTGTGCTTGTTAGCTTGTTTGAGTGGAGATCAAGAACACCCAAATCATGCAGGCTTGTAACGGACTCGGGGATATTTGACAGAAGTGAGTTCTTAGAGAGATTAAGTAGGTATAATTGACTAAGGCTTCCAAGCCACTCTGGAATGCTTCCGAAGAGATGGTTAGCTGATAAGTCCAGCTCCTGTATGGGACTTGAAGTTGTTCGCAATAACTCTGGAATTCTGCCTTGGATACCACATCCTGCCAAGAAGATTCGAGAAAGAGATGGCAATGCTGCCAGCCATTCTGGGATGGTGGAGAGGTTTAAACGGTTGAAGGAAAGATCAAGTATTTGAAGATTTTGGAGGGATGACATCTCATGAGGCAACGGTCCTCGAATCAAATTATGAGGAAGGCTTAAGACAAGAAGCCGAGAAAGTTGACCCATTGATTTCGGGAGTTGGCCAGACAACCGGTTGCCACCAATATAGAGCTCTGTTAAAGCTACTAAGTTCCCCACAGTAGAGGGAACTGGTCCACAGAGGTTGTTATTTGCTAAAGAAACTCTTTGGAGGGAGACCAGATATCCAAAGTTGGGGCGTATCCTTCCAGTTAGACGATTATTATGCAGCCTTGGAAAGCCAAGCAAAGTCATTTGACCTGAAATTGATGGAAATGGGATTGATCCCTCAAGATATATAGTTGGCATCCAAGTACAAAACTGAAATGGCAGTTAAATTAGTCAATGATTGGGGAAGTTTCCCTCTTAAGAAATTGTTTGAAAGATCAAGCTCTTCCAAAACCTGCAACTGACCGATACTATCTGGAATTTGCCCAGACAGTGAATTGCTGTGAAGATCTAACTGTATCAAATTTGTCAAATTTGTCAAAGAATCCGGTATAGCACCAGAAAATTGGTTTGAATATAAGAGAATCATTTTTAGATTTCTGAGCTCTCCGAGGGTTGGAGGGAGGGACTCAGATAATCTATTCTCATGGAGGGCAAGTTCTTCAAGTTTTGACAGCTTACCAATGCTTTCTGGTACAGCACCAGTTGGATTGTTGCCATAGAGGTAGAGCTTTCGGAGATTAGGGAGGTGAAACCCAATTGCCGGTGGGATATTTCCAGCAAGACCAGTAAGTCCACCAAGATCAATGACTTCAAGGTAGCTGAGAAGTGTTATCGAAGGAGACAACCGGCCTTTCATCTGGGATTGTAATAAGAATTGGTCGCTGGAAATGAAGCCAGGAAGAAGGATTTTGGTTACCCTGCCGGTGGTGTTGTGACAGACGATGCCTTACCACCTGCAGCAGCTGTGGCCGAGCCACTTCTCTAGCCTGCCAGATGTGTCCATTTGAATTGCAGTCTTGAAACTGTTTAGACCTCTCAGGTCACTGGGGTTGCATCCTTCGCCAATACTCTCCGCAAACACAGTGATACTGAGCACAAGAACCACACACAGCCGCTGAGAAGACGTGTCGTCTGAACAGATGGATAAGTCTGTCCAAATTTTTTTCACTGGCGTTCATCTGATTTCATCAGGAGTTTTAAGAAAATGAGTTGCATTTATAAACTTGACGATCCGTCCAGGGAGTAAAGCAAAGAAAGAGAACGACGGTTGGTCAAACATCTCTCTATATTTCTTTTTTCCTTTTCTTGTCCCCTTTATCCTTTACAGTTAGTATTGCTGAAAAAGCATAATTGTGTCTGAATTATGTTGTCCTGGGTTATGATTAAAGGAGCCATAACGATCGAAGGCTGGCTCATTTGGTAAAACAGAGAAGCGGCAAAAATCTCTCGACCCAATAGTTGCAAAATGGTTAAACTAATCCGTATCTCTTCTGTATTCAGAGCATCCAAATCTCCTTTTCCAAGAAGCTTAGACGCTGATGCAGGGCGTGCAATACAATGTTCTTTTTTTTAAAAAAAAAAATCCCCAGATTCAAACTCCTGACAGCGTGCCAGCTAATTAGATGCAAAATGCAACAATAAAATCACATGGAGATCTCATCTGGTACTTCTTATAGTTCTCTCCTAAAAGCCAGTTTGCCATATTCTACGTTCCTATAAAACTACTGGAGTTGATGTACTTATAAAACTCCCATGCTTAGAGGGTTCCTGCCCTTGTTTATGCATTCCAAGGACAGCCTTCTGTTTATACAATGTATTTCAAGAAGGATCGATCTTACAGTTATCAGATGTTTAAGCTGTTAAAAGCACACACTTTCCTCGCACATCAGTATAATATTTAAATATGTTAAGGTAAGTTTGGAACCTGTTATGGACCATTTGGAGAGTATGAGATCCGTTTCACATTCGTAGTATGGGATGCAAATGTGAGATTTTATATGCTTTGAGCTCCCTTTTCCCTTGAACTAGTTTTTGGAGATGAGTTCTTCTAAGATATGTAACAAATGGTATTAGAGCCTACACCATGCCCTCCCAGTTGGAATCGTGCGGTGCAGGGGATGATGCTAGTATTACGTGTTAGCCCTGGACTAGGAAAAACCTAGAGCATAGCCAGCACACATTGCGTTGGGGCTGCAGAGTGTGGTAGAATGTTATGTATCATTCAAGGAGTATAAGATCCGTTCCACATTGGTAGTATCGGATGCCAATGTGAGATTTATATGTCTTGAGCCCCTTCTCCCTTGTGTTAACTTTTGGGGGTGAATTCTCCCAAGACATGTAACATAACCATCTTTTTACCCCCACAAATAAAATTTGAGGTAACTTCTAAATTAATTAACCCTGTTCTAGGAAAAGGATGAGTCATTCAACTAAAGCAGCCTTGGATGCTAGCGGAATAAACCATTATTGATGCGTCGAACTTATGGGTTTTACTACTGCAATATTCTGTAAGTAAAAGATCCATATTTTCATTCATGGCAGCAATATAGTTGTCTGGGGAGAATAGGCAGTTCTGCTCATTAATTTCAGGAGACAATAATATCTTTTGGTCTCTATGTGGCACAAGGGACAAACATCAATTCTTTAGAGTTCTTAGCTGATAGAGAAACACAATTCATGCGCATGAGAAGATGCGCATGAGAGCTGGCTGGTAATTGGTCACATGGCTGAGAAAATATGAAATAAATATTGTCTAAATAATGATTTAACTGAAAAACGCATAGAATAATCAACATATACACGTAGAAAAAAAATCAACATATACAATAATTTCGAAAGACAGATTTATTTTTCTAATACATAATACTTGTTTTTTGCTGTGTTGGAATTGGAGACTCACCGATGGCTTGATTCCCATACACATCACAAGCCTGTATAACATAGCACATCCATCTTAAATTTGAACCCCATAAGACCCCACAGAAAAAGTAGGTAGATTGTAAGTAGGAATGTGAGAGAAGATAGCCAACTCATTACCCAAAAAGCGAGGAGAAAAATGATAAGAGGCCAGATTCTTACTCCACAGATACGCCTGCAGCTCTTTGAATGGCTTGAGTCTCTAGTTGCTTCCAAAAGATAGAGCTGACTTAGCTGATACAGATGCCGTGGGGCTGTTCATGGCATCTCGATCTATATTATTACTAAAGTTGGCTCTCCCAGACAGCATTTTTACTGCTATTTGAGCTACTTCAGCAAACCAGTCATCTTCTGGCAATACGCTGCCAAAAAACAAAGGTTGATCAGGGCATACTATATTACCAACTGAATGATTGAACTCAAGCTTTTTCCTTTAGTTTAGAGGTTTCGGTGACCGGTGATTATTAAGAACTAAGGTTGTTTATGCATAATGTTTTATGTAAGCAGTAGCTAATAAGTCTCAATCACTGAAGAAGACTTGATAATGTTCACTATTATCGTAATCAACCACCCGTGATGCAGACAAGCTGCAAGACAGATGATTAAGAACATCCCATGTTTATGGAAAATATTATATGGGAGAAGGAATATAAGCCTCAATAGCAAGCGGACCGGCGAGATGATGTTGAATGCTCTTTTCATAGTCGTCAAAAGGATTTCATGCTCCTCTTCTTAATTATTCTTCCTTTCTGAATACTATAACTATACCTGTAAGGATCCAATCCAGTGGCAGCAACTGCATCTATAGCTCGAGCTATAATGTTCTTGCTAACTTGTTGCAGATGCCTAGATAAGTAACGGCCTTGGGATGAAAAGAGAATCGCAAACTCCATATCCAAATACAACTGCACAAATATCAAACAGTTATACGAATAAAAGAAAAAACAATTGCTACATCATTGATAATTAGTAGGGATCGTTTCCCTTTGGTATGGGGGTTACTCGGGTTGTAACAATGCACCTGCTGAAGACCAAGAGGACCTAGAGGCTTTGGCCCTTCCTCTATATCTTCCCAGAAGGTTTGATCGTCAGAAAGCCACAGGACCACAGTCTCTGTGAATCTCATTAATAGAATAGTTGCAGACCTTTCCCTTCCCACGAACATATCTGCTGCAATGCCTGCCATCCGTGTGAGTTTTGTAAAAAGTTCCTGAAAAGAGATTTAGTCAATGCTAATTTGTAGGATCTTAACAAATAGAATATGTCTGCAACAAGGAATGCATTGTGAGAAAAAAGCTGCCTGATATGTAATGATTTGGTGCATCTTAGATGCAGAATAATTGCTGCCTAGATCAGATGTCAGCCAACCATGTTGAAGAACGAAGCTGGGAAAATCAGATGACAGGGGTTGAGTACGTGAATGTGAACATTCTACTGTGTCACTGCATTATAGAAGCAGCAAATAGAAAGGTGGCTAGAAAATAAATTCTGACTAGGAGGAACGGAAATGACACAACAATTGTAGAAGAAATAATTGCATGACTTCATTCAAGTGCTCTGCATACTGAACTTCTAAAATGTTAGCACACTTTGGAAGAAAAATTCATTTTGCTCTTCAACTACATAAATATTATTACAGAACAAAAAAATGCACAGGGCATGCTAATAATACACCATAATTTAGCAAAAGCGTAATGGAAAAGCTTCACTCACTGTACAGTCTGAATTTAGAAGAGGTCCAGACAATACAAAGCACAAAGGTTCCAAATTTCTTTCTTCTTCTTTTTTCAATGCAACTTGACTAGAATTCATTAAAAATCAGAAATAAAGACCTCATGGAGGTTCATACAGTCCGACTGAGAAAATGAGCAGGTAGGAGTTAAGGGGTACATCACCAAAAAGTTGTTTATCAGCAACCCATTTAGCAAGTAGATGGGCCATGGAATTAGCCTCACGGGAGACTTCTAAAAAAACTATAGAAAGGCACATTTCTCTTCATTTCAAGAATGAATTCAATGGTAGATTGGATAAAAGATTCCATCTGTTGAGTGGGATCCAGGATTCCAAATTTCAACTTTCTGATTTGTTTGAAACAGATATTATTATCTGCCGAACATTCTGTGATAACCAACATGGCAGCAACTATGACGTAGGTGAATCCATGCTGAGGTTTCTATTTGAGGTCTCTTGTAACCCAAACTTACAACATCACCCTATATTCACCTCCTCAAGACAAAACTATGCCATCTCAAGGCAGATTTGGACTGAAAATTACCTGAAAAATTGGAGATGGGAACCATTCAGGCTCATCTTCTGCACCGTCCATATTTATGTACATTTGTGCATTGAGACTAGTGTCACCATCTTCTGTGAAGATTAGATCAAGAGCAAGCTGTCGGCATAAGTTATCTCGCAGGCGGTCAACTGAGCGTTGAAGCCTTTTCTTCCATTCCCTTTGCTCTGGAAGACGGCTTTGCCTGTTTGAAACTGGTCTAGGGGGCTCATCAGTTCTGTTAGTCTGCTGCAAGGGCAAAAGTTTCATGGCAGCACGTGGGAGCAGCTCATCTGCTAGCAATGATGCATTGGCTAGCAAAGCTATCTGTTGGGCCTCAGACTCTGCCATCTTAACAATTTTCTTGTCAGAACCTTCGGGGTTCCCCTCACTGTCCATTGTAATTGGTAATGCATTTATCAACGAGTTGACATAGGAATTGAACACTCGTAAAACCCCTTCCAGGGTCTCACCATCCAACTGCAGGCTCTCAAGGGGTCCTACACCCGTTAAAAAATCCTGATTCCGGCATGGTGCATATTTAGTGAGCATTATAAATAAGCAAAATGTAATGAAAAAAGATGATCCAATATTCCATATCGTAATCGCAATCAGTTTTCTTCGCTTCCTAATCTAATTCTGTGGTTGAAGCCAGGTTCAGTAAATAAGAAGGCTGTCAGCTTCTTTTGAAAATATGGGGAAGTAATCAAGTAAGTGGTATTCTAAAAAGCAGAAATATGCTAAACGAAGATGAAATACCTCTTCCAATAACATGAGCGGAGAAATCTATAAGGGGTAAAAAATCACCTGAACCATTGCATTGAACCTTTGAGCACTGGATGACAGCTTTGGCTGTGATGCATTCGCACCACCAAGAGATGTAGTTGAAACCAGACGTGTACCAGTTGCTGGATAAGCAAGCAACCAATCTTCTGAGGCGACTAATGCTGCACTGCTCTGTTCAATTCTTTTTAAGTTGGCGTCTAATGCCTGTTCAATACAGGGTCTAAAGAGTTTCAAGAGGACCGGCGAAAGGGCCAATCCTCGAGCTTCTAACAAAGAACAGTGAGCCAAGCATACATGAAAACACTCGGCAGTAACTCTTAAGCCCCCGGCAGCTGCTGAGGAGGCTAGAACATGCCTCTTAAGAAGGAGACCAAAAGCCTCAGTTTGTCGCACGGCCCAAGTAACAAGTTCAGAAGCATATGCAGACTCATCAGCAAAAAGTGAGAATGAGTCTTTTGCTGCTTGTGCAATGGTGGAAAAGACAAGCTGGGAGAGCGTCACAGTATATGCTGCTCCATATGAAGCATGTGATGGTCGAAGACTATGCATATTGCCCTGCAACTTCTGCTGGTGACAGTCAAGTAGCAAAGTATGGGCACGTGGACCATCCCCAAGTCTTTTCAGAGCCAAAACAGCTGTACGAAGCTCAACACCACGAGTAGAAGGTTGGCAGATGGTCTCCGCAAGCTGATCAGCTAGTTTTAGTCTATTTTCGATGATAGCAGTCTGCAGCGATAAGAGAGTGGTTTGGCTCAATGTTTGCTTCTCACTGGCTTCTTCTGCTATAGTTTCTGCTTCATCCAATGTGGCCAAAGCTTCATTCACTCTTCTCTCAGCCAAGAGAACTTCGAGCATGTCCAAAAATTCGATCAACCAATTTTCCATCTTGGAAAGTTCCTCATTTTCGTTCAATACGTCCTCGGCGGCTGAATCTTCGGGACCAGAGGACACGGAGTAAATGTGAACTCCTTCCGCTAAACCATGAACCAGAGCAGCCTGGGTAGATAGGAGATTTCTCATTGAGAGGAGCTGACCCTCAAGATTGGAGATCTCCCTTGATGTGCTGCAAATGGTAACACCACAAATGTTCACCAACAATGAGTGGAGACACTTTGAGAAGGATTCATAAATTTGTTTATGGAAACAAAGCAGTAAAGATGCTTTTTTTGGAAGGTAAGACATTTTCTAAGAATGGCAAAACGGAGAGCTAAGTATTTCATTTTTCATACAAAAAAAATTGCATTTTCTAGACCTTCGCAAAATTTCCTAGAAAGTGCATGTGGGGACGAATTAGTATGGACGATATTCACCAATTTCAGGGTTCATTGAATTGGGCATGGCAATGATATTTCTCCAAGTATCCTGGAGAAATAGAAATAATGTTGTTCCCTTGTCTAATCTTCATGAGTGCAACACGTTATCAAAGCGGCTCTGGTTATTGTGTGATTGTATAACCGTGTGAGTGTGCCGATTGCACGGTGACGATCGCGTGAAGGAGGTTGGACGACTCAGACCGCGCCAGCGAATTTATGAGTTATAACCGGACCCGACTCCACGATCCGAACTCCTTCACCCACCCGTTCACGCGAATTTGGAGAGCAGCCCTGTTCATTTTCGTTGAAGTATTATTGTGTTTGCGGTTCCTGATTTAGTGCACAAAGCGAAACTTTGGGAAAGCGAATCAAATCCAGGAACTAGAAGCGTATGGTTTCTGTTCAAAACCAGGAACTAGAAGCATATGGTAGCGATAACATGGACGGTGCTTCTGGGGATGATCAAGACGCAGCCGACAATCCTCCGAGAAAGAAGCGTTACCACTGACACACACCCCCCACAGCAAATCCAGGAACTAGAAGCGTATGGTTTCTGTTCAAAATCTTTTAGTTGGTTCTTGTGATTTGTAAGCACTGTCCATGTTATCGCTGCCAGCCATGTGTTTATGAACGGGTGGGTGAAGGAGTTCGGATCATGGAGTTGGGTCCGGTTATAACTCATTAATTCGTTAGCGGGATCTAAGCCGTCCAACCTCCTTCACGTGATGGTCACCGTGCAATCGCACACTCACACAGTTACACAATCACACAATAATCGGAGCCTTATCAAAGCTCCAAGAGAAAAGGAGCAATAGAGATATGCAATGTACACTTGTTACAGTTACGTACAGTTGAGTTCCTTATTAAGATTATAACTACAAGCATTAGTAAGTGCGAAATCTGACAATAGGCAAATTAAGCTGAGAAGATAACCCATATATTCTTCTCTTTGTATTTAGGTTAGCCGCATCAGAAGATTGAGCTCATTTCAGTTAGTTTTCTTATTTTGCTGAAGCCACAAGGCTGCTGTATTCATAAAGGACACTGTACACATGCATTCGGGCATTCTGAATGAGACGAGAATTTCCTCAGGTCGTGTGTGCGTTTTCTGAAACTACCCACTTTGAAACTCGTCTTACATACATACTTTTAAAAGAGCAGTGCTCACCGGATGAAGGCTGCATAATTAGCATAGACACTCCTACGCATTTCCTCCGCGGATGCCTTCCTCAGATCAACAAGGTAAGAGAACAAGTGCCGTATCTCCTGTTAACGTTATATGAACAAAAACTATTACGTACTCGTGTTTTACATAACAATCTACTCCATATGACTAATCTATAAGTCCTTAATTTGCTAGACTGATCAACATTAGTCTACGTAGAAACGAAAATAATACAATTATACACAGTTATTGATTTATTTTTGGTGAATCGGCCTGTACTGTACATGAAAATACGAAGCACCGTACACCTAGTTTCATGTATATTGTATGTGAATATAAGTTGTGTATTTACCAAATATGCCTCTTCTATGACATATCATTTGCGCTAGCTGCAAGCTGCCTGCAAGGTACTTGTATATATGCAACAACGTCACATGCATAAGGAAGAACTGCAACGAAAAATATATTTTGGTTTTTTTTGTAATTTAGCAGTGAGATCATTTCTGAGGTCATGCCAACATGGAAAATTTCTGACTACATTATGGAGGGAAAAAAAATTGAAAAAGAAAAAAAAAACTCTGTTTCTAGGGTTTACTATGAACTTGCATATATAACCTATTAAATTTATCACACTTTCTTTCTCTTAAACGGCGGCGAAGTGTACACCCACATGTGACATATTATAATCACCGACGCCATGCACGCAGCGAGTGAAAGGGAGAGAGGAACCTTTTCATTCATGGTCTGGCATTTGGAGGTGACATATGCATTGGGATCGAAGTTATTTGTCTTGAAGACCTTAAGCCTGTCGCTGAGTGTTATATTTGCATCTTGTTCTGACGTTGAGTCTTCAACACTCGATGAAAACGAAACCGATGAAAGTCTTGAGGAGTCCATTCCTATCTCTAACTCTGAACCCAGAAATCGAAAGATCTTTGCGAAACGAAAAGTCGAAGAGAAAAGAACAACAACCCTAGAGAATAAATAAATTAAATATCCGATTTCATTGTGGGCAGCTCTTAGATAATGGGATCAAGGAGACGAGACGCATCTGGAACTCGGAGATCATAGATCGGACGCAAACATGACGAGCAGCCACTGCAAATCACGTACGACTCGCTTGGTTTGTTTTACTTTTAGGTGGGGGCGGCTGAATCGCCTAATGCCCCTATTACGAGCTTTGTTGACCAAAATTTTTGAGAATGAAATGAGGTTTACTGAGATCTATTCAGGTTTGTGTACGTGTAAAGTTAAAAATGTTTGAGTTTGTTTTGGTGGAAATTTTCATGCCTCGAATTGTGGGGGAAACAAACATCACACACACACACATATATATATATATATATATTATAATAAATTTAAAATTATTTAATTAAGAAATTTTTATATTATAACAAAATTAAAATTAATAGTATGAAAAAAGGTAAAATTTTTCAGATAAAACTTAATATACAAAATATAAATATTTAAAAAATAACTTATAAAAAATTAAAATTGAAAACAAAAAATACATCGTAGAAACTAACACTATAAACATATCTTTTCAAAATAATAGAACTATCGTCAATTTTAAAAATAATCATAAATTATAACGTAATTGCTAATTAAATTATAACATAATTTTTTAACTGTACATTTCCACACCAATGTCTAATTAGATTACTATAAAATAATAGCATCATTCACAATAAATTATTTGCTCCTAAAACTTAGAACCACAATTATCTCTACTTTATTGCTAATTAAGTTCTCAAATAATTAGATAAAAGGTATGTGCATCAAGTGTTCACAAAACACTCTCCAATATCCTTGGGATGATCGAATGATAGGATTGAAAGTTTAATTAATTTATTTATTTACCAAAGTAAAAATTAATTAATGTAATAAATACATTTTACATTCTCTATTAAAATTTTGTGTCAATTTGAACAGAAAGTAATTTTTTTGGCACATGATATAATGATTTTATCCCATAAATTTTTTGACTGATATTTTTTTGTGAGGATAAAATCGTTGTGACAAAAATGATAATTTAAAGTGCAATGGGTAGACCATGATATAAGAGTTTGGAATATGAAACTAAGGGAGGAGTTTACTCCAACATATACTTTAGCGTATTCGGATATCAAATCCTATTCTTTACAAAAAGAAAAAAAAAAGAAATGTAAAGAACATGATTGAAAATAAACGTTAGCCCCGTCTAGAAGACTAAACCCATTGAATCCTAACAGAAGACGTCCAATTTATTTATATTAATATATATTTTTTCCTCAATGAATTAACTGTACATAATAATATCCCAAAGAAACAAAGACATAAGACGAAAATTGCAAACTATATATGTTTTAGTAAGATCCTAATTAACATAGTCTAAAAAATGGAAATGCAGTTGCAATAACTTGGTAGCAAGTGGTGAGACCAATTGCATAGTATAACAAATTTTTGAAATCCCATTTGAGTTTCATTACATGCCTATAAAAATCTCATTCTCAATATCCAAGGCTACGAAGTTATTGATGGAACCATTGATTTACGGATAACATTTGGAGTAAATGCTCCTTAATCCTCAGTATATTTTCCTACTAAAATACAAATCAACCCCGGGCACCGGGGTATAAAATCCTCAATGGTTAAGTCGGTATTCTTGTTTTTCTTTTGTAATGTCTTTACTGCTTAACTTATAATTTTTTACTCACCTTTCTCATTCTTCGTCCTTTGCTTTTATAGTCCATCATTCATGTTCTCACGGTCCTCTTTTCCTGTAGTTTGATCTCTCGTTTTTTTGTATTGTATATGGCTCCCTTCTTACACATCTTCTTGTGTATGGGTCATGTTTCTTCACGTGAGAGATTCGAGATCGTGAGATATATATGTTCGTGTGATGCTTTATAACCGACGTCCTTCATGGGTAAGCGATTTGCCTCTTCTGGGCTTTGGGCTAATATGGGCCTTTTGTTGTTGTTGGATTGTTCATATGATCAACGTGTTCGACCCAACTTAATTGGGCCGAGTAATTCAAGAGTAATTCAGTTTAGGTATGCATGGCACACACACTTCTTCTTCTTCTTTTTTCTTTTTGTCAAATGGTCATGGCAAAAGAATAATATGACATAAATAGGTATTTCTCTCTTCTGACAATTGATCATTCTATTACATTATTCTCGTATACTGTAGCAGAACCATATTAATTACCATACTTATGTTAATTTGTTTGATAAAAGGATCCGGGATGGCTTCTATTTGGATACCATATTCTAGAGAAAAAAACATAACACTATTTTTGGGAGATAGAAATCATCTCCAATTTATTACCTTAGATGTTTCAATTCTGAGAGAAATAGACACTGTATATGGTCTCACAATAAGATACATGCATTAATACAGACAATATTGAATGTTGTAGGACTCATATGTTGTGTCGTCTCTTTTAAAATTGAACCATCTAATTCTGAACAACAAATTAGAAAGGACGCTCATCCATTTTTAGATATCAAGCTAAAAATTCTGAAAACGAGCATGTAAAATAAAAAATATTTACTCCAATAAAACGAGTGGTGCTGAAAAATCTTGCACTAGAAAGTATTGATTCATATATGGGTCTAATTAAAAATATTCCTCAAAGTCTTCATGCGACAGATTATTCATATTTGGATACCTTCTAATTATGAGTGTCTTGACATTTCACATTCTAATTTTTTTTTTTGTTATTACACTTAACTCGCTAACTAATAATTTCAAACACTTTGCACTATTTATAAAAAAAATTCATTATTTGTGACAAAATTACTAGTTCAACAGGAGTGCAAAGTGTATAAAATCAATGTTGATGGCTGATTGTGACAAAAAAATAAACATCTATGGAAGTTGAGTTGAGCTCGAGAGGATATTCGTTTAATGGCTTAAAGTTTACTTCCATAAGAGTTTTGTGGATAAAAAAGTTATATTAAGAAAACCAAACTGATGATATGGATATCTGATTTTCTCTTATTATGCTTCATATAGAAAATATAATTGTGATACTATTATATGGGATATAAGTTTATTAAGCACTAGTCACCCAAATACGTCCGAAAGAATCTAATCGTGTTAGTGGCCGATCATGAGAAATTTCAAATTCTAAGTGTTCCTAAGTCCATAATCATTCGAGGATCGATTGGAAATAATCTCATTCTCAATAGTGTTCTTTGGGAATTCTCATTTTAAATGTGAATCTTATATATGTCAATCAAACTTTTTAATTGCTTTAGGCTGCGTTTGCACCAAATATTTCACAAAATATTTCACAAACTCTCAATAAAATATTACAATATAATCTCTCTCTCCTATCAAAAAATTACTTTCTCTTCACTTTTTCACTAAACCCAATACCAACACTAAATCCAATACCAAAAATTTTACAATACAAACATAACCTTAATAGATGCGGGGTCGAAACCGTACGTGTACACCCACGTAAGATACCTACCCTTTATGGAGGTCATGATCAGTTAGCTGGACATAACTTTTTTTTTCTTATAAAGAAAGGGAATATTTTAATCTTTTAAAATACTCATTTAAAATTGTAGTGTCTTGTTATTTTAAAGTCATAACAGCTCATAAATTCTCATTAAAATTAAGGAGATTCGAAAACTACCCAATGTAGTCACAAGGGCGGAGGGAGGGGGGGCGACGGGTATCGGCGGATACCCTTCACCCAAAAAATTTTTTACATTATTTTTTATTTTTTATTTTTTAAAAAAAAAAATAAGTTGGCCTGGGCCGACACCCATCAGGCTCAGGCCCAGGCCAACTAGCTGGTAGTCTTGCTCCTCACAGCCCTGTTCGTTGGTCTTGAGCTGATTCAGTGTAGTGTCACCTACGATAAGAAGGCTATCATCATCAATGGCCGAAGGAGAATCCTCTTCTTCGGCTCCATTCACTATCCCCGAAGTACTCCTGAAGTATGTTCTTATCTTCAGAAAAAAAAAAACAACGCCTTCGTTTGATTTTGAGCTTTAAAAACTGGGGGGTTTTGTGTGGATATCTGTGACATTGTGATGTTTTCGTGAAATGCGTGTTGGTGCAGATGTGGGAGGACCTTATTCACAAGGCCAAAAATGGAGGGTTGGATGTCATTGATACCCATGTGTTTTGCCTGTGCTTATAAGTTGCTTTAACGGGCATTGGAAAGATATGGAGTTATGCCTAGTTTTTCATATTTTGTCTTCTAAGTAAATTGTTGTGTTGGATGAATTTTCTCAAGTCTTGGTCAGATGTGTGAACAGTTGCTAGATTTCTCTTTTTCTTCCTTGATCCAAACTGTTTTAGGCTCTTTTCACTTATTTCTGAAGTCTCAGTATATATTTTTTGTGTGTTTAAGGATGCTTATAGATGTATTCTAGTTCTTATTGTTCTGTGTTGATTTTGTATAGTAGAAATTTCAGTCTTTAGTACTGTAGGAGGCCTTATGAGTTTAGTGCTGGGAAAGTGTACATAACGAATTATATAACTAGATATTAAAGAAAATTGCTTGGATCACTGCATCAGGATCGATGGAGTTAAGGGCAGAAAATTTGATCAAGCAATTGCCTAAGATTCAATTTTGTAGTAATTCAATTGAATGTTTTGGATCTCGATGTCTTTCATTTATCCCCCTTGACCTTTGTGCACCCTTGTTCTGTTGTTCATTGTTCTTGCTTAAAAATTTGTGTAGGTGCAAAGTTACGTACCTAACATCAACATTTTACTGCCTGTGGAGAAGACACAATTTTTGTCTCCCAAGGGGGAGAAGACGATCAATCTTGCGGCAAGGTGGGAAGAGCTTGTTAGTAATTACAGTACGCAATTAAAATTAGTTTTGTTTTCAGTAACTTGTTTCTAGGTTTTGAGACATATGTGATTGGTTAGATTTGGTTTGTTCAGACAACTTAAAGTCAAGATACCCAAAATTGCACTGATGGATTATTGGACCACGACAATGCCTACTTTAATATAGTCATTGGTTAACAAACACCAAGTAATTGCCATCACAACATTCTACACCAATTAGTTGTTAATTTTTAAAGGGGAGCACCTTGGTCAATGTCACTTCTTTCTAAAAGGTTTCATTTAGGAGAATCTAAAAAGAGTCACTTGCCAACACTTTGGAACACAATCTAAAAGCTGGCTAACATGCCAAAATATGGTGGTTGGCGGTCTGCAACTAGGTATCAGATAGTCATCCTAATCTTGTTTTAGGTCTTCATTTGTAGGAGAAAAGCAGGTTCAGAAACAGAAGACCTCTCTGAAATCAGTCTCTGACCCTAATTCTTGAAGTAGTGGTTCTACAGAAGAAGATACGGTGCACTTTTTTCTTTTTAGTTTGCACTGAACTTTTAATTTTCTCCTGAATTCTTTGTTTAGAATCTTAGTAGAGAAATAAATAATTTTTTGTGTTATGTTAATTTCAATGTCTTCTTCTCTGTTATTAATTTATCTATGTATCAAATAATGAACTACTAATTGTTTGTGTTTTGCAAATCCACTTGTTCTGCCCTCACTGTTATTAAGTCAGACTAGAGCATTGTTGTTTCATATAGGTTCATGTGATACCCTCCTTATTAAGCACGTAGTTTGTTAGGGCATGTGCTGGAAATTTTTTGCATTACGAATGAAATTTTTTTCGTCATTTCGCCTTAAAAGTTCGACACCTTGGATTTTGATCCTGGTTCCGCCACTGTATGTAGAGGCGACATTCCAACGAGTAAAGAGATTTAAAGGCTTTGCAAATCCAAACTCAAATGGATGATAAGTGATTTATAAAAAAAAGTAGCAAGTTGATAAACCCCACCCCCCAAAAAAAAAACCTGGAGCTGTAGTCTAGATGTTTGTTTTATAAAAAAAATTATAAGGTTTTTAGGATTTTTTTTGTAGAATTGTGAATATTTATGTAAATTAGGGTTTTATAGATTTTTGTTTAAAAATTGGTGAAAAGTTCTAAAGATATTTAATTTTTATTAGAGTTTGTAAAAAGTTGTAGAGAGTGATAATTTGATGTAGTTTTTTAATAAAAAAATATTAAAGTTTAATAATAAAAAAATAAGGAGAAAGAATATTTGTTAGATTTTTTTTTAAAGATATCAAAGTTTATGTGAAAAGTTGTTAGAATTTATGTTAAAGGTGCCAGTGTTTCTGAAGGATTTTTTTAATATTTTAGATATTTATTTAGTGAATTTATTATGTTTATTATAACCTAGAATACTTTTACAAAATGTAGGTCACCTAATTTTTTCTTATACCACACCAAATTTTTTAGGGAATTATACAAATAACATACTAGGTTTTAACGTCTTTTTAAAAAACTCACTGGATTTTTAAAAATTTTAAAAAGCTCACTGGTTTGTCATTTTGATACCAAAACTCACTCGACCCAACATCGTTAAACTTGTTTAACGGAAAATTCATCTCGTTCAATCGCAATGTGACACGTGTCATTAAAATTCATCTCTTTCAATCCTTTCACGGTGGAACTCCTCCACCTCTGGCAGCCCAGAACTAGGCGGCCAGTAGAGGGAGGAGGAATCTCTCCTCCACCCCGGGCGGTGGTTTGCGCGGTTGGGGGACCTTCCCCATCTCACAACAGACCACCGCCCAGTTCTGGGCTGTCGGGAACTAGGCGACCAGGCTCCCTTGATAGCCAGAGGTGAGGTGGAATTCTCCCCCTTCAACCTGAAAGGATAGGGGTCTCCGATCCTCCTCTTTTTTAAAATAATAATTATTTTTTGTTTTTTAATTTTAGATTTATTTTTTTGTTATTTTTTTAAAAAAATATTTTATTTATTTTAATGACATATGTCACATTACGATTGGACGTGATGAATTTTCCGTTAAACATGTTTAAAGACGTTGGGTCGAGTGAATTTTAGTATCAAAATGACAACTTCAGTGAGCTTTTTTTTAATTTTGTAAAACCCAATAAATTTTTAAAAAAGGCCTTAAGGTTTGTTTTGAGAAAATTTTCAAGATGCTAAGTATAGTGTGAATATTTAGGTGATGTTTGAGCTTTATTGACATGCGTGTAGAATGTGCTGAGTTTGAAAAAGAACAAATTGGAAGTATGTTGCATTGTTCTTTCTGCTCTTCAATCTAGCTCTCTCTCTCTCCCTCTCCCTCTTTTTGTGTGTGCGTATGTTGTGTTTCTGTTTGTCCACCATGCACACATACACGTGATATGCTTCAGAAGTTGTGGTGGGTGATATTGACTAAATGGATCCATATGGTGCCAGTTGTTCAAGATGGAGGATGTGGGCATGGCAAGGTGGGTGGGGGAATTCAACAGTTCAAGACCTTGTTGGAAGTCCCACATTGCTAAAGAAACTAGTCAATGTACTCCTTATAAGGTTGTGACATCCCTCACTCCTCAAGGCGTCTTTTGGAGTTGAGTTAGACACACCTTTCACATATTGTGTAAATTCTAATATGGTATCAGAGGCAGGTTCCTAGTTTGTGGTCCACCGTCACCCGTTTCCACGTGTTGGCTTGGATGTCCTCCCGCCACACGTGAGGGGGCGTGTTGGAAGTCCCACATTGCTAAAGAAACTAGTAAATGTGCTCCTTATAAGGTTGTGGCATCACTCACTCCTTAAGAAGTCTTTTGGAGTTGAGTTAGGCTCACCTTTCACATATTATGTAAATTCTAATACAGTGCAGTATGTGCACAGCTTTAAGTTCTGCCAGAGTGGGTGCATTGAAGATTATTATACTGCACATTACCAATCTCCAAGACAAATGATATGCTTGTGGGAAAAATTGCAATCTGAAGGAAAACCCCAGTGCTGCGACTCGAGATGACAATAAAACAATATGGTGTTCGCCATACAAATTTTGCAGTCATAGCATACCTCTGTCAATACATGCTCAAGTGAGTCTCAAGTTAGATAATAAGTGTCTTGTAAACTAGTATGAAACCATAATAAGTTTCTCTCTCTCTCGTTTACTGGAATGGTGCAGTACATGTACCCAGACTGAAGTTTGTTATGTGTGGCTTGCTAAAGCAGATTCAAAGTGAAGCTGCACTATTCGATTCCTATTAGCGTGCGTTTTTCCTTGTCAGTGCAGAGGATTGAGCATAACAAATCAGTTACAACCTCACCTACTCTTGTTCAAAAATGCTTTAAGCCTTCATGGCTCGTGTCCAACCCTGGAGACCTGTGTTCCGCAGCTCAGATTCTCTCGATATTACAAGATCATCTTCAATCTACAATTCCATTTGGTTACCGATCCAATTTCTGCTTGAATTTGATGCATCTGCAGCACGTCACGATTCTCTTGCATGTTGGAGAAGCATGGCATATGCAACCGGGAACGAGACACCATCTCCCTGCACGTATCTATCTAGCAATTTTGTCATCCCCTTTCCCGTTTCGGTTTCTCTCTTTCTTTCCTTATTCAAATTCAAATTTAAATGTAGAGATTCAAATTTAAATATAGGATATTCTCATATTATGCTTTTTATTATCTCTATAAATAGAGATCTTCAATTGTAATCTATATGTACTCATAACACAAAATACAGTCATAGAGTGCTTTGACAGTGGATGTAGGTCTTCTAGACCGAAACACTTAAAATCTTTTGTCTCTTGTTACTATTTCTCTCCCCTCTTCACTATAACTTTTTTCTTCTTGGTATCAGAGCAACAAAATTCCGCATCCTTAAAAGTAAAATTCTGCATCGTTAAAACTTAGTGAATTTCACATCCGCTGTACTTACAGCAAATCTCCGTTTGAGAGAAAAAAAATAGGTGAGTGAAATAGAGAGAAAAAAAAGACGAGCAGATATATGTTTGGCAAGGGTCGTGTGCCTATGATTTCAAGGTCCGATCAAATTCAAAAAATATATATATATATGTTCAGCAAGGAGCAAAGATCAGCAAGGGAGCAAGTATCTATGACTTCAAGGTCCAATCACCTTCATATCTCAACACAAGATTTCAGATTTATTTATCTTGTGTTCGAGGGAGAATGTTAGAGATAATATCATATCTATCACGCCCCAAAAATCAGCATAAATAAGTAAAAGAAATTTATCTCATTTATTCGAAACAAAACAAATTATAATGATATTGTTTTCAAAACAGAAACGTGAACAAATTAAAATCCATAATGATGCTCTCATCTATCCCGCCCACATGCTCTCTAGGCTCAATCTCTGAGCAATCTCTGAAAATAAGAAAAATAAAATGAAGTGAGTTCGACAACTCAGTAAGCAGAGAATAAAAATATATATTATTTTCTTTGAAAATAATACTCAATTCAGTGAACAGAAATACAGAAAATAAAATAGCTTTTTCAGAAAATCCCCTTGACATCAACAGTAAGCCACATTGACCCCTGTGGCAGGGTTGTGCAACGACTTAACCGGCGGCCAAACCGAATTAAGCCAACAGAAAGTGGAGTTTGCCCTACTAAGACTTAGCCACGTACGCTAAGTGTGCACTAGGGAGAAACCCACAAAGAAACCAATCCGAAGAATGGGCGCACCAGTAATCAGTAATGAGTTGGTACCAACAGCAGCAGTAATCAGTAATCAGAACATCGCCTCGGGGTTTGAAAACAGTATAATATATAATATCAGAACTCAAATTTAAAATCAGAAATGATGTTCAGCAGAATACAGAATCTCTGAGAAATAATTCAGAACAGTCATATAAACAATCTCAGTAGGTCTTTTAAAATTCCACATTTGTTTTCAGAATAACATAAATTGCAATAAAATATTTTCCACAAAATCGTTTATGAAAACATGTTCATAATTTTTGAAGAAAAACAATATAGTAGTTCCGCTTACCAGATTTGCTTCAACAATCGAATCGCCCTAAAATCCACGTATTGCAGCGACCTAAAAAAACCGAATAAAATCGAGAAACTCAACAATGGCCGAAATTGACTTAGAGAGAGAGAGAGAAAACTCAAAATGGAGAATAACCCAAAATTGAGTGGTGTGCACTACAATCTGAACGAAACTCCCTTTTATAGGTGTTGAGGCTTAATCACAAGGTAGATGATGAGTCTCTAACGTTCTAATTTGAGATCCAACCGACGTCCATTCGATTACCACTCATTATTGACTTTAATCACATAAAAATCATAAACAGACTTAAAGCAAATTGTTGAAGAGATGAAACGCCCAAACAAACGCTTAAAAATGAGTTAAAATGAGTGAGAAAATGAAGAGAGAGAGAGAATTGATGAGAGAGAAAGTCCAGATCTTGAAATCGGCGGCCATAGGTTAAAACTCGGGTGTTTTAGGGTTTGGGGAAGAAGGAGATCAAAACTCACCGTTTTACTTAAAAATCAAAGTCGAGAAAAACGAGTTTAAATAAACTAAAAATCACCATAAGACATAAAGACGCACAACGCCTCAGTGGTCAAGATGCGCGCCTCTCTCCTTCCTAAGTGCCCCAGTTCGAATCTCCACCTTGCAAAATAATCTTTCCTTTTTTTTAAAAGACCGGGTCTTCACATTCTTCCCCTCTAAAAAAAATTTTGTCCTCAAAATTTGCTAAAACTTACAGATACCTGGTAAATCCTCATCGTCATGACCCTAAAAAGTTAACCCTCTTCATCCAACTATTCATCTTCCAAAAAAAAAAAAATCAAGGAATACGAGTTCTTGCTGCATACATGTGTCTACGACGTGGATTCGATCGAGAAAACAAATCTAACCAACTAAATTATAACATTCTGAAAAGCATGTTTGGTATTCAATATATTCATTAAACAAAACAAATAAAACAATTCACATGTAAGCAAAACTTAATCTACCCAAGCCTACCCCAAAAATTTTCAAATGTCAAATGTCAAAAAGTTAAAAAGTGTACAGAATCTATAACCTTTCCTCTGATACCAATCTGTCACGCCCCAAAAATCAGCATAAATAAATAAAAGAAATTTATCTCATTTATTCGAAACAAAACAAATTATAATGATATTGTTTTCAAAACAGAAACGTGAACAAATTAAAATCCATAATGATGCTCTCATCTATCCCGCCCACATGCTCTCTAGGCTCAATCTCTGAGCAATCTCTGAAAATAAGAAAAATAAAATGAAGTGAGTTTGACAACTCAGTAAGCAGAGAATAAAAATATATATTATTTTCTTTGAAAATAATACTCAATTCAGTGAACAGAAATACAGAAAATAAAATAGCTTTTTCAGAAAATCCCCTTGACATCAACAGTAAGCCACATTGACCCCTGTGGCAGGGTTGTGCAACGACTTAACCGGCGGCCAAACCGAATTAAGCCAACAGAAAGTGGAGTTTGCCCTACTAAGACTTAGCCACGTACGCTAAGTGTGCACTAGGGAGAAACCCACAAAGAAACCAATCCGAAGAATGGGCGCACCAGTAATCAGTAATGAGTTGGTACCAACAGCAGCAGTAATCAGTAATCAGAACATCGCCTCGGGGTTTGAAAACAGTATAATATATAATATCAGAACTCAAATTTAAAATCAGAAATGATGTTCAGCAGAATACAGAATCTCTGAGAAATAATTCAGAACAGTCATATAAACAATCTCAGTAGGTCTTTTAAAATTCCACATTTGTTTTCAGAATAACATAAATTGCAATAAAATATTTTCCACAAAATCGTTTATGAAAACATGTTCATAATTTTTGAAGAAAAACAATATAGTAGTTCCGCTTACCAGATTTGCTTCAACAATCGAATCGCCCTAAAATCCACGTATTGCAGCGACCCAAAAAAACCGAATAAAATCGAGAAACTCAACAATGGCAAAATTGACTTAGAGAGAGAGAGAGAAAACTCAAAATGGAGAATAACCCAAAATTGAGTGGTGTGCACTACAATCTGAACGAAACTCCCTTTTATAGGTGTTGAGGCTTAATCACAAGGTAGATGATGAGTCTCTAACGTTCTAATTTGAGATCCAACCGACGTCCCTTCGATTACCACTCATTATTGACTTTAATCACATAAAAATCATAAACAGACTTAAAGCAAATTGTTGAAGAGATGAAACGCCCAAACAAACGCTTAAAAATGAGTTAAAATGAGTGAGAAAATAAAGAGAGAGAGAGAATTGATGAGAGAGAAAGTCCAGATCTTGAAATCGGCGGCCATAGGTTAAAACTCGGGTGTTTTAGGGTTTGGGGAAGAAGGAGATCAAAACTCACCGTTTTACTTAAAAATCAAAGTCGAGAAAAACGAGTTTAAATAAACTAAAAATCACCATAAGACATAAAGACGCACAACGCCTCAGTGGTCAAGATGCGCGCCTCTCTCCTTCCTAAGTGCCCCAGTTCGAATCTCCACCTTGCAAAATAATCTTTCCTTTTTTTTAAAAGACCGGGTCTTCACAATATCAAATCTTAAAGATTTGATATGATATTATGGTTATCACAATATCAAAAATTTGATATTGTTATGAAGATTCAAATTCAAATTTAAATATAGGATATTCTTCTATTATGCTTTGTATTATCTTTATAAATAGAGATATTCAATTGTAATCTATATGAACTCATAATACAAAATACAGACATATAGGGCTTTCACAGTAGATGTATGTCTTCTAGACCGAATAACTTAAAATCTCTTGTCTCTTGTTACTATTCCTCTTCCCTCTTCACTATAACGGATAACCTTTTTCTTGTGGGGTCACGGTTGTTTGAAATCAAAACATCTTCCTCTAAATTCTGTTGCAAGTTGTCTTACCAAAACGTGTCCCGATATCTAGCACCGCAGAGGAAATTGCCTTTGCACTCCACAAGAAAATTTCAAGCTCCTCGCTGTTCCAATATTAGTTCGTTCTTTTCTTATAAACCTCCCGCTTCCTCCTCTATAAGTCTAGGGCCACCTCTCAGCTCACAAAAAATTATGTTTTCCTTACTGAACTCTGTTTTTCAAATATTCCATATTACCTATAATGGTTAAAACATAATAATTTAAATTATTTCATCTCTTAATTTATGTGGACGTTTCAATAGTTCTTTATCTAAAAAATATGACCTATGAAATGCCTGGATTTAAGAGTTTTGCAAGTCATTAATTACCTACTTTTTCTATCTTTAAAGATTTGTTAGAATGAAGCTCAGCCATGGCTCTATACCGCTGTACGCTCACTTCCAGAAAGAAGAGAGAAAGAAGTAAGTTAGACGATCGAGATGCTTACTAAGGTTTTATATTAAGAGCAAGCACCAGCCCATTTTGATGATTAAGACGTGTGGGTTCGGTGATATATGCTTAAAACAATCTCAGAATTGCATTTAATGCTCAAGGTTTTCATATATCAAAGCAACATAAAAAGTCTATGTACAGTATTCATCACCTGAGCGGGGCGTTTGTTTGCTGAAATTTTAAGGAATATTCTTAAAATTTTAGAAATCTTGTGAAGTTAGAAATTTTTTGGGTTTGTGAAAAGTTGTTATAATTTTAAAATGTTTTAAATAATTTTTAAAAATTTTAAGATAATTATAAAAAGTAATGATTGAAATCTTTATTTTTTTTATTTTTTTTCCACTGCCCACGTGCGTATTGTCTTTTACTGTTGACCTTTTATTTCTTTCTTGGTTACGCGGCAATTTGTTGTCTGCTTCTGTTTTTGTGATTTCTTTTTTTTTTGTTTTTTTTTCTTATCTGTAGAGACCTGTCAGCTGCTGGTCGGAGGTCTGACAGACGCTTCTATTTTTCTGGCACGGTGGGGACAGCGTGTTTCCTGATTCCAAATTTGCCTTCCAAAAGTTTTAAGAGACCCTTTGTTGATGGGGTATATTTGGTAATTTGAGATGTTGTTTCAGGACAAAAATGTCCTAAAATGTGTACGGTTCAAAACGTTGGGGGCAACTAATCACGTTTGTTTTGATCATAACACTGTCTGTACCTCCCTTCTCTCAACAGCAGCTTTCTATCTTTCCTTCCCTCTCTTTGTTAAGCCACATGGCGATTCGCCTTAGGATATTCTCCAATGATGCTCATAATATCCTTTGTTCTATCGATGAGTGGCTCTCTCTCCACAACCCTAAGAGAATAACGAGACGTACCTCTAGAGGACATAGATGCTGATTTCAATTTGTGTTTCCACTGGACACATTTGTTTTTTTTGTTTTTGTTTCTCGCTCTTTCTTTTGGACATTGACATGTCATTTGACAAAGAATTTAATTCGCTGCATTTATTGTTTTCTAAACCTGAAAGTAGTTTTGCGATGTCACCGAAGTGGACAATGGGGCAGCCATAAAATCATATTTTGGGGACAAAATGAAATATATATATTAAAAAGGCTAAACTTAAGGCTATTTTATTTTTTAGAGTTTGGGGTCTGGGGGCTTAGCCCCACTAGCCTCCTGGATTTCGTTTCTAGTCATCGAGTTTTCCTTGTTTGGATGGGAAAAAGAAATTTATGTGAATTTTTTTTTGGGGAGTTATCAAAATTCTATTGAAATTTAGTTTTCCTTGTTTGGATGGGAAAAAGAAAGTTTGTGTGAAATTTTTATTTTGGAAATATACTACTGAAATTTGTTGAAAAAGTCGTTGGAGTTTATTAAAAGATGTTACGGTTCGTAAAACTGTAGCCTAAGTTAATGCAAACATGGGATGAAGAAGGAAAAGGCAAAGGGGTTTTTGCTGACTCTGCGAGGACTATTAGAGAAGGGAATCAAGATACTCGAGGCATGTCACTGAGTTTACAGCATAGATAGGAAAAGGCCAGTATCTGCTGGCTCCTTCAAGACCAGCAGAGAGGTAGATAGGATATTATAACGAAAAAAGAAGAAGGGTAGATAGGAATCATAGGATATTAAAAAATTGGTAGAGAGTTTCAAGTCTTAGAAAAGAATGATTTTAATAAAAAGAAAAGAAAAGCTCAAGAAATAAACACCAAAGAGAGCCACCTGTTACCGAGGAGTCAGTTTCGAACAGTATTTTAGTAGTCTTTGGAGTTTCAGCCACTCGCGCCCTCCGCTCTATCCTGGCAACAGGAAGCCAGGAACACTTCTCTAATAAACTGAGTCCAAAAATGAACTGAGAAAGTTCAAGAGCGAAATGAAGGGATTAATGCGTTACGTAGAAAAAAAAAAAGAAATGAAGGGATTAATGCAATAGAGTGGCACCCACCTGTCCACCCTTCAACGACATCACTGCCCACCTAATCCCTTCACGTGCTGTACCAAATTCACACTCACTTCAGCTTTGAGCTCTTGTCTCGTTCAATATTTAGTAGGAAGCCTCACACAGACACACTGAACCCAACATCTTGCGCAGGTTTGTGATTGTCAATTCGGAGGCTGAACTGATCATGGCAAAGAGTGATGATGTCAAGGTTCTGGGAGCATGGCCGAGCCCTTTTGTGATGAGGGCTCGGATTGCCCTTAATCTCAAGTCTATTAACTATGAGTTCCTTGAAGAGACGATTGGATCAAAGAGTCAGCTTCTTCTCCAGTCCAACCCGGTCCACAAGAAAGTCCCGGTTCTCATCCATGGTGACAAGCCCATCTGCGAGTCTCTGATCATTGTCCAGTACATTGACGAGGTCTGGACCTCTGGTCCCTCCATCCTCCCTTCTGATCCCTATGATCGTGCAATTCAACGATTCTGGGCTGCCTACGTTGATGATAAGGTAGGAGATGAAGGAATGAAACAAACGACTTGTTAAATCATATATACTTCGACATACTCCTAATAGGCTGTTTCGCATAAAATTTTATTTATTTATTTTTCTCTTTCCTTCCGGCATAATAGCATTTCATTTTTCAGTCGTTGTAAATTATCTCAAATGGCTGCGCAGTTGTTCGCTTCCATGAGACAAATTAAAAGTCTAGAAGGGGAGGAGAAGAAGGCGATGATCGAACAGGCGACTGAAGGGATTGTGCTGTTGGAGGAAGCCTTCGAGAAGTGTAGCAAAGGGAAGCCTTTCTTTGGGGGAGATCGCATTGGGTACCTCGATATTGCTTTTGGGTCCATATTGGGGTGGCTGAGGGCGACAGAGAAGATGGGTGAGGTGAAGCTGCTGGACGAAGCAAAGACTCCTAGGCTGTTTAAGTGGGCTGGGAGGTTTTGCGCGGATGGTGCTGTCAAGGATTGTATGCCAGAGACTGACAAGCTTATAGAGGTTGCTAAGATGCTTATGGCCAAAATGAAAGGGGCTCCCCCTAAGCAGTAAAATAGCTGTGTTTCGTGCAGAAAAAAAATAACTGTTTGCTTCGTGTTTATCTTGGAATTAGTACCTGATGGCCTTTGTACTCTGTGATGTTCCTTTCTTTTGCCTTTTTTTTTCAGAGCTTTGTTAGGTTCCTTTCATATGAATTTTGGTACTGAAAAATGTGGTGAAGAATAAAATTTGACTTGCTCGTGGTGAGAGTTTAGAAACGGAGCAGTTCTTGATTTGTTTTTTTTTTCTATTTAGATTATCGTATTACGGCACTAACACAAGGCTTGTTATTACACATGAGAAGACTTTCTAATGGCTTCTTAGCGAAAAGTATTTATAATTGCTTATATAGTACGGTGAACTAACTAATTATTCTTAACACTTGTGAAACAGGCAATTATTATATGCGTGCTTACCCTATATAATAAGGGAAAACATCATAGTAAATTACTGCCCATAAATTTCTAAAAAGATCAATACTCATTATTAATTTGATTTAACCGTTAACCCACACAAAAAAATGACTGAAATGTTACTCCAAGATAAAATATAAATTAAAAGTAATATTTTCTAAATAACAATATTTTTTATTTGTTTTTAATTTTTTAATTTCTTTTTCTAATTTTATCTTGGAATGACATTTCTATCAATTCAAGTAACTTTCTGGCTAATTTAAAGGCTCAATCTAAAGGTAAACTATAATTAATTTCTTAAAAAAAACTTATATAGAGCTTAATGAGATAAATTATCAGTTATATTATACAATTTAATTATTTTCCATAAATAGGAGGAGGAGGAGGAGGAGGATAATATTGTTCCATCTAATAAAGAAAAACGTGATCACCATGAGAGTTTCGTTTTTTTGGCTAAACTTGCAATCTTTGGTCACAATCTGCAATATGCGTGGTACAAAAGATTAAAGTTATTGTTTGTAGATTATTTTTATTAGGATGAGTGAAAAAGAAAGATTAAAGATAAAATAATATTTAAATTTATGTTTTTTTATAATATTTATTATAATTATGATTTTTTTAATTTTAATATAAATTTATAATATTTAAATCGATGATTATTTAGTTTTTATTATAATATAAATATTTGAAAGTTATTAAAAATATATAAAAAAAAGAAGACAAATGGGGTTAAAAAAACAAACGAAGAAGTAGACAATTTGACAAACATTAAAAAAAAAAAGACAAACATTAATGCTTTAAAAATACAAACAAACAAACTAAGAACGAAAGAGAAAAGAGCGATGGACGGCTGAACAAGTTGCAGAGGACGAAGTGACCATATTACCCTCAACCAAATGATAAAGCACAGTTGGATTATTTCATTCATTCACTGTCCGAGTAGTTAATGCGCTTAACGTGGAGGGTATTTTTTTAATTCCGATTTTATCCTTAGGTATTTATTTACTCAAAGCATTACAGGAGGGTAGTTTCGTAATTTACCATTCGCATGATCAAGGTCAAAAAAGAAAATAGTCAGCTGCATCCTAGATTTAAACATCTTCCGTTGAGTTCGTGGAAACTTGAATGCGAATTTGTTAGGATTCATCGAAACGAACATCACCGAAGGTTTTGCACGGTCAGCGGATATTTTAGCAGTCGTGTTGCAGTTTCAGCCACTAATTATAAGTCCCAAAAGAAACCGTGATGTCCAAGAACGAAATAAATGCTATGCAATAAAGTACGCCCACCTACTTACCCTCCAATGACCTCATTGCTTACCTGATCCCTTCACACATGTTCACACCCTGTCATCTCTTGTTTCATTCTCTATTTAATAGGAAGCCACACAGACACACTAAACCCAACCATCTTGCTTAGGTTTGTTTGTGGCTGGCAATTCTTATTTCTTTTAGACTGAAAGTCTGAACTGGCGATGGCGAAGAGTGATGTCAAGGTTCTGGGTGCATGGCCGAGCCCGTTTGTGATGCGGCCTCGGATTGCCCTTAATCTCAAGTCTGTTGACTACGAGTTTCTTCAAGAGACGTTTGGGTCTAAGAGTCAGCTTCTTCTCCAATCCAACCCTGTCCACAAGAAAATCCCTGTCCTCATCCATGGTGAAAAGCCCGTCTGCGAGTCTCTGATCATTGTCCAGTACATTGATGAATTCTGGACCTCTGGTCCCTCCATCCTCCCTTCTGATCCCTACGAACGTGCTATTGAACGATTCTGGGCGGCCTTTGTTGACGAAAAGGTAGGAGATTCGTTTGATAAGCTTCCCTTCCTGCACTTTTGCCTTTCTAATTAATCTAAAGTGCAACAGGAAAGTAGGTTAATCATGCACTAGTTTGAACTTCAAAGGATGGTGATGATCATCGTTGTTCATATGCTTGCAGCTTGCTATATTCTGGGGTATATTTATGCATCAGATCTAATTTAATATATAAAGAGTGATATTATTTCATAATAACCCGTGATAAAGGTTAGAAAAGAAGGGACTTTTTTTTTTCTACGAGAAAAGAAGGGACTTGTTAAATCATTAATTATGCATTTATGTCTCACCTAACTCTGAAAAGTGGAGTTTTTATAGATTAGCTGATTAGGCATATGGATAAGTGGATTTTCGGACTGTCACTGTCAGTTTGAAATTTATTGCTTGAATCGTGGGAACAGTGGGATTAGGGTAAATGGTAAATGAGCTTGGACAGCTAGCATGTATATTTGTCTACGGCGACAGGATTGAGATATTATGAGAATAAGAGGATCTACATATGGACCTTACAAATCAGTTTATCTGGTATGCGGATATATTCACTCTTCAACATACTCCTAATAGGCTGTTTGGTAAATCATTATTGGCTTTCAATTTCTCTGTTTTCGATATAATTGCGTTCTATCGAATTTTGGAAATGGGTGCGCAGTTGTTCCCTTCCCTTAGACTCATGAGGGGTGCAGAAGGAGAAGAGAAGAAGGCGGTGGTGGAACAATTGACTGAGTCGCTTGTGCTGTTGGAGGAAGCCTTCGAGAAGTGTAGCAAAGGGAAGCCTTTCTTTGGAGGAGATGGAATCGGGTACCTTGATATTGCTTTGGGGTCCATATTGGGGTGGCTGAGGGCGACAGAGAAGATGGCTCAGTTAAAGCTGCTGGACGAAGCAAAGACTCCGAGGCTGGTGAAGTGGGCTGACAGGTTTTGCGCTGATGGTGCTGTTAAGGATGTTATGCCAGAGACTGACAAACTTATAGAGTTTGCTAAGACGCTTATGGCCAAAATGAAAGGGGCTCCGCCTAGCCAGTAGAATAGTTGAGAGGGAATAAAAATGATTTACTTGTTTCGTGTTGACGATGAGAGTACCTGATTGCCTCTGAGGTGTTCTTTTTCTCTTTTCTGTCTTAGCTTTGTTATGTTCCTTTCGCCGCTTTCGCTAGGAATTTGGAGCTGACAGATGTGGTGTTGAATAAATTTGACTTGCTATGAGTGATGAA
The DNA here is from genome assembly GCA_963930655.1 of Myrica gale. NCBI lineage: Eukaryota > Viridiplantae > Streptophyta > Magnoliopsida > Fagales > Myricaceae > Myrica > Myrica gale. The sequence continues at coordinate 3,191,458 of OZ005606.1, read as the reverse complement.
CGAATTAAGAAGTTAAATTTAACCTGATTATCACGAAGTCTAATGGGTTTGAATCCGAGGATCCAGCGTTTGAGACAAGTTGCATGAACGCTCCTTCCTTCCTCTTACAAGCAAAGAAAATACAGAGAATTTTTCCGATGTCTTTGTTAATCGCCAGTTTCCTATATCTTTTATTTACTAGTTTGATTATGAGTGAGAAAGAGGGTATACCTCTTTGTTTCTTCCTTGTTCTCCTATGTCCCTTGCTTTCCTGCGGGGCTTAGGGCTTGTTGGGCCTCAGCCCCCTTTCGTGGTCGAGGCCCTGGCGTCTTTAGATTTTATTCATCATATCTAATCTTTCATCAGACATCGGCTCTGTTAGGCTTATCTCCTTCGGCTCTGTTAGGCTTATCTCCTTTCTAATAGACTGAACTGACTGATTCTTTATTATTTCTTTCTATTTTTAGAATCATTGGCTTTAATAACTCACGTGGACAATCTCTCTCTGCAAAGTTTTTATGACAAATTTTCTTTATGGACTTCCTATCACGAGAAAGAACCATGCCAACTCAACCGTGCTGGCTCTGTCTCACTATATTTGGGCTTCTAATTATGAGTTTTTGTAGCGAGGAAGAATTCCTCCTCCCTCCTCCACTTTTGGGTATTTGGGTGTGAGAGGAGATTACCCTATTGGACCTTAGGGCACAGCCGACATGGTTGTTCCTTTGATGGTGTCTATATCCGACTTTTTGTTGATGTCTTTGTGATATCTACTTTGATTTTGATTTTGGTTTTGTTAATAAATAAAAGGGATCACTATAGTAACTCTTTTTCGTCTCACTTAAACTTGGATCATGGAATGACGCGAGGCACACAAAGTCTCACACATAATTGAGCACTACATCTAGTCCATGAAATTCAAATACCCTGCAGAGTGGGGGTGTGATTCAAACTCTTGATAACGAGGTCAGAGCTATAAACATGATCAAATCGCCAACTACTAGGCCATCCCTACGTTGTCACTCTGTTTCGATAGTATAGCCAATGTCTGTTTTATTGTAGAATAAATTTTATAATTTATTTTTATATATTTGAAAAATATCTACAAATTAAGTCAAAATAAAAAGTTTTCAAGTTAATTGTAAATTTTTTATTATTTTTTTAAAAGTAAGCTAAAATCAAAATTTTCATATGTTAGTTTCTTATATTTTTTAGGATTCAAATACATTCACAAACTACTACAGAACATATTCAGAATTCAAACACAAACACCAGTACATTTTACACAATCTCCAACAACTTTTTAATTTTTTATTCAACGTAAGTTTTCTCTCTCTATACTTTTTCACATAACTAATATTTTTTTATTAAACAATTACATCAAATCATTTATCTCCACTTTACACAAATACAAATAAAATACTATTCAATATAAAATATTCACAATTTCTCTAAAATCTTACATTTTTACTCCAACCAATGAACATATCCTTGATTTTTGGGGAGAAAATCATGGTAATCTCCAATAAATTCCCTCAAATTTCAAAATTTTTTATTCAAATTAAACCACATGCAAAATTTTATACAAATAGGTAAATCTTAACATCACAAAATATTTTTAAAAGATTGAAAAAGGAATTATTTTCTAAAAATGTTTAAATGAATTTTTTTTACCTAAAATAATAGTTTTAGGTAAAAAAGCCGAAGAGATTAATCCGCACGGCGCAAAACCTTACAATACTTTTGTCAACTGAAACCAGCGTGAAAGGGAAAAAAACATATTTTTTATATTATAATTGTGCCCCATATCGGCTTTGAGCTATGATTAATTAATTATGAATCTGATGATCAAGCGCAAAAGATTATTAAACTGTCATTATGATGGCTCAAAATAGAGAAAGGAGAAGGTCTTCCATGATCATCGGATTATGTTCTTGTTTACTCAAAATAGCTTCTTCCATAAAAGAGCATCAATGGATGCCCTATCCAAACAGCGTAAGCCTTAAGCAGAATCTGATCGTGGATGGTAGGCAGGTGTCATGCTGACTAGGCCCAATGTCAGGCAGACTGCGACAAGTAACAGCGCTGTTCCTCACGCTATCTACCTGATAAAAGTCTCGTGGCCGGACAAAGCTTTCATTTTTCCTCCGAAAATCCTTGGGAACTAATTGCAACCCAGTTCTCTTTGGAGACCCCGGCGGAACTTTGTGGTCTGAGAAACACGGTGTTGTTTGCCTATTTGGGGCTTCTCTGCACCTTTTTAACTCTTCCACAACAGAGAAACATGGAAGAAGTGAAACTGGACAGGTGGGGCTACGAGGTTAGGACCTCTTCGGATTCTTGTATCTCTGCCATCAACGCCTTCTACCATCAGGTTTGTTCTCGCCCTGTCTTTTGCCTCAGACTCCGTTTCCTTTTCTTTTTTCTCACGTGTAAGTCCAAAATTCTGTGATGGGTTTGGGTTTCTTGACATTGGCGATTGATACGAAGGTGCTTAGTTATGGAAGACAGAGGTCAGTGATTCTGGAAGCGCCGGACCATGACAAGGACTGCGTGTTGGCCAACATTTTGGCTGCTCATTTCCTCTGCTCCTCCGATCGTTCCCGAGCTGTTTCCCATCTCCAAGCCGCTAAGTCTCGCCTCGTAAGCCTCTTTTTTCTTGTCAGAATTGTAACCTTTTTCTTTGTTTTTGCTTCTGACAGAAAACTTGATATCATTCACAGGAGCAAGCCACCTCGTACGAGAAAGTTGTTTTCGATGCCGTCAATTATATGGTATCTGAGAATAAAGACGACAATGTCGCTGTCGAGTTACATTCGAAGGTATATGAGCCTCTTACTTACTATGGAGACACAGGACTTTCAAGTTTACCAGTCGATTTATTCAATCTTCAAGTTCTTTAATTTTTCTCAAATTTTATTTTCGTAATTGCGTTTTATACCCAAATGCGCTTCTCTTCTTGGTTGCTCAGCTTTTAGAGTGTAATTTCTCTTCTACTTAAACTACCTAATGGCTTCTTAGTGAATATCATTTAGAGTGGCATTAACAGGAACAGTTGTTGGTTTTAATGACCATGCTGTGACCATAACAAAAAAAAAACTCCAGCGACTGCCCAAGTAACTTCACAGATTGTAATGTGATGAATTATAGCAGTGGGTAGTAGTACTTTGTATGAACTTCTGTGGTTTCTGTAGGGTATGATAGGAGTGGCGTAGCTTAAGCTGTTGGGAGGAGTTTAATTTAATCATCTAACTTATATTTCTTACAACGAGTGATGCATTTTTTTTTCTTCCTTTCGGGGTTTTTTTTTTTTCTATTGGGGGGTAAGTAGACTGATTACTACGAGGATTGCAAATCTTCTACCATGATTTGCTTACTTTCAATCTTTAGGGTGTATACAAGCTCTCTCGTTCACAGTGATTCCTCTAATCTTTTGCAGCTATTGAAAGATTTCCCAAGAGATCTGTTATCTCTGAAGAGGGCCCAAGTGCTATGTTTTTACATGGGACGACCTGATCTATCCTTGAATCTTGTTCAACAGGTGTCCATTTTAATATTATTTCATGAAATAGATAGGAAGAGCAATTTACATTAGATTTTTTTGCACATTTATGGAGAGAAAGGAGGGCAAAAATTTAGTCTCATAGGGCTTGAAATTTTGATGTAGGTTCAATGCATTTTGATCTCATGACATGTAATATCAACAGGTTTTGACTGAAAATCAAGGAGAGAATTACATATATGGCATGCTTTCTTTTTCTCTGCTGGAGCTTGACCGAATGGCAGATGCTGAGAAAGCTGCAAAACAGGGATTTGAGATCAACAAGAATGACTACTGGGCACAGCATGCTGTGAGTTATATTATTTTAAATCTCTGAAAAATGATACACACACGAGCACACATTTAAGTATTTATCTTTTTGGTGCCAACATATTGTTGATTTACGTTTTTTGTTTCAATGAAATTCTTGTGTCTCCCAGTCGTCTATATGCAATAATAGAATATTGAGCGTCTTGGTCTTATTATAAGTGTTGTGGTTCAGACAGATATTGTATGAGGACAAAGCTCTTTAGATTCGGCAATTACACTAATGATGAATTAGGAACAGACAGATATGCATACAAGTGTAGTTCCAGGACTGGATCCTGCCAACGTAGGGTTCAGAATTGGTAATCGATTGTTCATTTATTAAGAGATATCATTTCCTTTCCAGTCCCTGACAGATTGCCTTTAATATTGAGTTTTATGCAGTTGTGCCATGTTCTACAGCATCAGTGCCGCTTTAAAGAAGCAGTAGACTTCATGGAAGGATGCTCATCTTCTTGGAATTCTTGTTCTTCATTTATGTATGCATATTAAATCTTCTATATTGTCATGAATACAATCTCTTTCTTGCTATCTTGGAGGTCTTAAAAGTCTTTCCTCTCCAGGCTGACCCATAATTGGTGGCATGTAGCTCTTTGTTACTTGGAAGGTAATTCTCCAATTCAAAGAGTCTTAGAAGTATATGATCATTGCATCTGGAAGGAATTGGAAAAAGGTGATGCTGTGTGTCCAGAGGTATATATATAGTTTCGCCTAACGTCAACTTTTTCGTTCTTTTATTTTCATTTTTTTTTCTGATGCTATGCTCCTCAGTCCTAACTTCTTCAGCATCTAGGTGTATTTAAACTCTGTCGGTTTGTTATTGCGAATGTATGTACGAGGTGAAATTGATGCTATTGAGGAGCGTCTCAGGATCTTAGCCAGTTGCCTTACAGATAAAGTGAGCTACAGTACATCACCCATTCAATAGAAGTTTTACATTTAATTATGTAATCGACTATGGACTAGTTTCATTAGAATTGAAGTTACTGGCATTAGATAGTATTAGAGATTATATTAGGCAATTGGCTCTTTGATACATGTTTATCTATGTATTTGCACTTGCTAATAGTGATCTATCAGAAAAAGATGGAATGACATTCTCGAAGGCATTCTATGCTTTTGTAACATGGTGTTAACTTTTCAGATTGCAAAAGCCTGTTAATCCCAAATAAAATCTGAAATGAAAAAATTGGATTGTAGTTGGCTGGCAGTAACATTTGGCTTCCAAAATAGCCCCAGAACAGAAACTTAAATTTCAAGCAGCATTAGTGTCATGTGTCTGTTAGCTTTGTTGAGCAACAGCATATAAAGTGCAAAAAAAAAACCAAGGGTAGATGTTTAAGTGCGAATAACTTTTCAACTTTTGTGCGGCTTTTTTGTTACTTGTAGAATATAGTGTCTACATTCTTCATTCTAAATATGGCCGGCAAAGTGGCAGAGAATTCTTCTCTTTAAGAGACTGTGACTGAGGTTTCGTTCATGTTGTTCAGGCCCCCCATACCTTCATTGCAGTTCATCTTGTAACGAAGTTTTCCTGAAATAATATGAAATGGGAAGTAGCATCTTTTGGAATAGATAAGATATAGGTTTGTGAAAGGACTGACATTTCACTTTAAAGGTTACAAGACCTATGCTATATGCTAGGTTCATATAATATAACGTGAAGCATATTTTATCAGGGGTAAATTTCCTAGGGTAGCATGTTTCGTGTTTTCTTGGTAGTTATAGTTTAAAATAGGTATAAACTTGGTTAATAAAACGATGAGTATAATTTACTTATTCTGCAATGTCTGGATGTGGCGCCAACATGTTCAGGCAAACTGGTATATAGAATGACACCTTGATTCCTTGACATTATGGGCCTTGGCGAGTTCTGGGGAGCTATCTAAAGCAGAGGAGTTACTCAAGGGCTTGAAGTCCAGGTGAGAAGGTTCTTCTTCCTTTTCAGATTCTTACCTTCTCAAATGTAATCAGCAATTAGTTTATTGATAATCTCGTCTTGTAGATTTTCTCTGATGAACAAGAAAAAGCAACAATTAATGCAGAGAGGAATGCTGGTTTGTTCTGATTGCTCCATCCTTTGCCATATAATGCCTCCTTGTTCTATTATTTCTGTAATTCTCTGTTTCCTTTTCATAAGCTACCTTTAGAGTGTCCTGGTCACATCAAATAGCTCTTCCAAGCTCTATCCATGGAAGGATAGAGTCTTTGATTTTTCTGGAGCTGTTGGAAGGTGCCTTAACATATACCAGGAACAAACTTATCAGGGAAAAAATGAGGGGGGGGAAGAAGAAGATGTAGAAGAAAAATATATATACATCGGCGCTTCCACTCTATCACTATTACTAGAGAGACAGATCAGGAAATCATGATCAGTAAATGGCGTATATGTAGTTCATATTAATCATCTGTAGTTTGAACCTATAAATATTTTCAAGTTGGGACTTGCTTTTCATCCCCAAACAGATTTAAAAAAGTAAAAATGGTTTCTCTTTTGGAAGTTTGTAATCCCTTTACATATTTGTTGCTTCTCAGCTTGCAGAAGCCCTGTATGAGTATGGGAAGGGAAATGACAAACAAGCATTGAAATTGCTTGGTCCAGATTTTGATGCCAATAACTGCAAGGTACGATATTAGTACTGATATATGCGCTACAAAATCCCTTGTCTTTTACATTTCGGAAGTTTTGAATATGAATTTTATTCTGCTAGATGATAGGAGCATCTGAGGAACAACTAGATGTATTCAACGAAGTCTGGTACAGTATGTTGCTGAATACTGGACAAGCTGCGAAGGGTAAGACATTCAATTTGTGACATTCTGATCGAACTTCACAGAGGTTCCTAATTGAAATCTTTGACTTCTGAACTGTAGCGATTTATGTAATCGAGAAGCGGATCAACAAGCGGGAAGGAGTCCCTTTCTTGTGGCGCCTTCTGGTATTAACACTGCCTTAGACATGAGCTTTTGGATTGGCACTTTGTAAGAGCTATAGTAAGTGTGGGTATTTGTTTCAGGAGAGAGGCTATAACCTTATTGGAAGTAAGGAAGCTGCAATTGCAGGACAGAAAGCAAGGGCTTTGGAGATCGCATATTTCAAATAGCTGGTATGATGATCACAAGGCACAGCCTGATCTGATCATTTTTACATCTTTCTGGTCTCAGCCCTTACATGACATTTGAGCAGCTGATCAGAACGAAAAATGGAAGGAAGAGGAGAAAGGAAGGTCCAACTCTATTGCCAGTTCACCTTAAGCCATTCAATTTCGAAAATGGGCTAGCCTTACATTTTGATCTTCTTTTGACCTTGAGCCATTGCAGTTAAGGCAGCGTATGCAGTGTCGGTTTTTATTTTTTAATAAAGTGTTCGGGCAAATTTACACTCATTTCAACTAATCTCAAGTCTGTACAGTCTTCTGAACCACTCAAATCGTATAATTACCGAGTTAAGATTTACATTGATACAATGGCACCGGTAGAGAATTGGTGGAGAGTGGAATAACACAAGGAAGCCAATGTGAATTGCTTTCTTCAAGACGGGTTTGTAATTTATCCGAAAGGCAAAAGCAAAGCCAATGGAGAAACAGAGTACGTAGTTCGGTTGAAGAAAGTTTAGCCAACAGATCTGTTCACATTTTAACTTCTTTTGACTCCACGTAAAAACATCTGAGAAAATGTAATGCAGTCATAGTCGGTCAAACTCACACATGTGCAACCGACTCATCCAATCTCCAGTCCCTAAATCACGTCAGAATCCAATAAAAAAACTCAGCAGCTCGCAACGTCATCACTTGTATTCGTGTTGGGCGTGCGGAAGGCTCCACGTGTACGGCTTCTAATCCTTTTCAGCTCCTCCACCACCTCCTTGGCATCGGGCCGGTCGTCCTTATCCGCTGCAACGCACCGGAAGGCGAGCTCGGCCGCCGCGTGAACGACTTCCATGGCCTCCGCATCGAGCGCCAGAACCGGGTCGACTACCTGGTGGAGCAGCCCCATGTGGATCTTGGACACTACCAAATCAGCCAGTGCTATCTCCCTCTTGTCCCTGCTCTGGTCCACAGCCTTCGACCCAGTTATGAGCTCCAACAACACCACGCGAAAGCTATACACGTCACTCTTCTCTGTCAACCGGAACGACCGGTGATAGTCCGGATCCAAGTACCCGGGTGTACCTTGAGGCCCTGTCCAGACAAACCCGGACGACGAAGACGACGTTTCGGGGAGAACTAGCAGCCTAGACAACCCAAAGTCGCCAACTTTGATTCTCATATCTCTTTCCAAGAAAATATTCGACGAAGTAATGTCTCTGTGCACAATCGGTGGCACAACTGAGAAGTGCAGGTACTCCATAGCCATAGCGGTTTGCAGGGATATGTCAATTCTGACTTGCCAAGTCAAAGACTCTTTTCTGTACAAGCTCTTTGGGCCGTGAAGGTGGTCTGCGAGAGTACCATTGGCGACGTAGTCGTAAATCAAAAGTAAGCCTCTCGGGTCGCTACAGTATCCGTGGAGCTTAACAAGATTTGGGTGATCAATAGACGATAGGATCAAAATTTCATTGCAGAAGGACTTGGTGGAGAAGGCTCGGCCAGCGGCTGCGTGGTTGTGCTTGTGAAGGTACTTGACGGCAACTATTCGGCCGTCGTAAAGCTGACCCAGGTACACAGAACCGAAGCCACCATCGCCGATTTTGCGCTTTGCGTCAAATCCATTGGTGGATGTCTCGAGCTCTTCGTAGGTGACGACTGGCGGGAGGAGACTAGCTGAGCGATGACGGTAGAGGTAAAGAGTGTTTGGGTCTTCCTCTATAGCTGACGGTTTAAATCGTCGAGAACGGATAATCCCTGTAGCAACCAGTAGCAAACATGTCAGTGCAAATACAGAGCACAAGATAGCAAGTCGTTTTGGGCTTCCTTGACGAAGCCATGGCGGAGAATATCGGTTCCGGGACTGAAAGCATACGAATTGCTTCTCTGGATCAGACGAATTGAAGCCGCAGACTCCGTCCTTAGCCCTGCAATCTTTGCAGCTCGAAAAGTAAGTATCTTGAGCTTCGTCCCATTCAACTTGAAACCCGAAACTGAGGAGAAACTTGTCGAGGAAACCCAAAACGTCGCGTTGGCAGCCCTGTTCTGAGGTGGGACGGTGCGTGCCACCACAGCCATGGAATAGCTGAAGTGGATTCTTGATGAGCTTGCATTCCCACGGACAATGGCTGCAGTTTGGAAGAGTCGGAGGGGAACAGGACTGGAGGAGAGAAAGACGAGAACAGGAACCGTCGGAGACACGGAATGGAGAGCCTGAGAGATTGATAGAGCGATTAGGTATTGAGACGGAGTGAGGGGAGGAGCAGTTCCCGAGAGCTGCAGATTTAGTTCCTGTGGTTGCGCTGGAAGGATTGGGGGAAAGGATGAGAGTGGAGGAGTTGGGTTCGTAGTGGACGAGTGAGAACGAGAGGTCGTTGATCGAAATGACAGAGTGGGGAGTTGAGCATTTTATTTGGAAGGAAGGATGGCCACATCCTGGTGAGGATGAGAAGGGGAACGAGGGCGAGGAAGTGAACGGAGGACACGGGGATCTGGAGGTCTCTGTTTCTGAAGAGCATCTCTGAGCCGCCGCAGAAGTTGTAAAATGTGGGTACAAAATCAGAAAGCAGACGGCGAATGCGGTGGAATGAGGTAGTGGTGGCGGCATGGAAGAGGATTAATATGTGGCCGTGTGGTTGTAGGAGTCATCAACAGATGGATACTATGGACTGGGCTGCGGGAGATCTGAATCTGGCCAAGGGCGGGGATTTGCGAGAGCTAGAGGTTCTTGCCCTCTTAGAGTTGCAGAGAGGGTGAGAGAGAGAGGTTTGTCTCGTTAGGAGGGAAGGGAGCTGACTGCTGATTATCACGTGGAGTCGCGGAGTAAGGTGGGAGAAGACAAAAACAGCTCGGGCGAGCTGAGAGAAGTGTGGCCCTGGGGTCGTGGAAATCTCGGACGGGATTCCCCCCACACCGAATTGCAGGTGCGTCGAAAAAAAAAAAGAATTGCAGGTGCGTCACTGTTCGGGCAGGTTGATCCGATCAGGACCCACCTCCTGCTCTCCTTTCTTTCGGAATTGCTACTTCTCCGCTACCCGCATTTAAGGAAATTATCAACAATAAAAAAAATTACCGTCGACACATTGACCGACACGTCATTTAGCTTCCGATAAAATAAGTAACAAAGGTCGTGTTGATCTGGCCCTGACACAAGTCTGGCTCTAGCTATGTTTGTGTAGGCCACTGAGGCTCTTTGCTGCCGGAAGATATTTTTAATGATTTTTCTTGAGCACCTCGTCCACATAAGTACTATAATTTGGTCATAATCCGGGCCCCATGGGCAACGCCTGAAAGAGCCCGCGCACAGATTTCTCACAATAAACAGTTCAATAGTAACCATGAAACATGACTCGCGCAATTATTTTTGATTTGATGCAATCACAACCGTATAATCCGCGGGTCGCCGAGTCCGGCCGACTGTTCCTTTCTATTTCCGGGTCAAGGCCTCCCCCAATTTGATGCAGGGCCCAGATCCACTGCTAGGGCCTATTGTTAAGGACCAAAACATATTTAAAGGCCCATCAGTTTGGCCCGTCCATGATATCCCAAACACAAACAATTGTTGCCGCAGTCCCTCTGTTTCACGACCCAAAAGCAAAATGATCTTTCGAGACCATAAAAATACGGTGGGAGTTACTGCACGTGCGGTACCCAAAAAAATAAATCATTTAATATTTTTGTTGAATTGTTTTTTAATTTCTTTTTAAGATTGTAGGTGATGGGTCAGGAAATACTCGGTCCGACCAAACCACTCGGGCTCGGGCTGATTAGCCAGTTAGTAATCTCGAGTAGCCGACCACGTGTCAAAGTCTGGTATCCGCTCTCACTTAGAAGTCTAGCCACCCGAGGACTCCTCATGGCAACTCGAATCGCCGGTGACACTCTCCTAATACAACTCTACAACAAGACTCCTAGTCAGATAATGATCTTAGGGACTTCAGGACTCCAGGTAAGATGAGGAGTCCTGAAGCTCATACCCTTAAGACTCCTTTTAGGACTATACCACCTCCCTTTATAAATAGAAAGGTATTCTCCTTCATATTCTCTAATGTTTTGACTATCATTTATTATCTCTCTCAAGTTTTACCTCTCCAATACTGAGATCTCTCTCATGTTCAATCCTTTCATCTCGAATGCTTTCAGGCTTAATTCTATTTCTCAAGCCTTACTTTTCTTATATTTATTATCTCGAACACTAACTTGGTCGTCGGAGTCTCCGGACCCTAGGCCACCCCCCTCGGTGATTCTTGCAGGTTCACTTGGCTTCCGAGCATATTTGTGATCTTCGACATCATCCGACTTCCGAGCACCGCGTTGATTTCTTGGCATCATCGGTAAGTATCCAAGTACACTCACCTTTTCAATGTTCCTAAATAAGCCGACGAGTAAGGTACGTTCTTATATTTAAGGGAATTTGGTATTTCAGATTTATATCCCTTTTGCATTTGATCCTTCAATTTCAAATTTTAAATTCAATACTTTTATATTTTCGACCTTTGAGTTCATTTATATGTCTACGTGGCATGTCAGACGTAAATTCCTGCTCACTTTAGTTTACTCCTGCGGCCCTGCCCATTTTTTAGTTTCTTGATCGAACACCAACGCTTTGACTTCATCTTCTCCTTAACTTGTGCGTATGGGTCAAATATAAAAGCAGAGAGCCATGCAACCCCGGAGAAAAGTTCCCCGTTTGATAATTTTGTAGAATGCTTGACCTGACACAGCACTGCAAATACATATAGAACATAACCCTCTGCATATCTTCCTTGAAGGCACGTAGGTGGGTGCAGTGTCCACCAGCACACGTGCAGAACCTTGATAAAGAATCAATACCCGTCCCGAAATCAGGCCGCCTGTTTTGGGCAGTAGCACTGATTTGTGATTTCTTGACCGCTTTCCATGCTTTGGCATTTGCAGAGACTGCCACCGTCTGGATACCCTCCGGTTACTTTGTCATTTCCGGCCATGCGATGGGCACGGAAGGGATATCTTCCCAAGCCTGCGGGGCCAAGCAATGGCCTCTCATGGGTCAAACCCTCCAAGCAACGCACAATCATAATTCTCAGTTTAACCTATTTGAAATTACGGCAATTGATAACAGACAGTGGCCAAGATTCGAGGTCTGGCCTGCCTCCTTACAGAAATGGGAGAGAGAGTTTACGCCAAAGCGTGATTTATCTGATAAGAAACTTCTAGAATGACTACTGCTGCTATAAGAAACAGCTGGAAAAAACTAACGGTCTAACTAACTCTTACGGAAAGAAAAATATTCCCCGAGCCTTCACTTCTCTAGCCCATTACAAGCCCAAATGTCAATACTGACCCAATTTGCTTCGTAGCCCAAACCACAAAGCTCCATGTTCCAATTTGCTTTTGTAGCCCAGTCCACCAAGCCCGACATCATGCGAACTTAAAATATTTGTCCCCTCTGTGTTTCCCGATCCTTCCAATCCTCAGCCAACCCTAACTCTTACGCCTGCAGTCAGCAAAACCTAACTCCTACGACTTCAGTCATGTGACACCTCCATACCCATATCTTTCTTGTGGCTAAACTTTGAGCCCAAACTTTTATTTTGGGGCGGAGACCAGACCATTTCATCCATTGCCGCCACCTATCTTGCATTCTCTCTTCCAGTCCCTCGTTAATCCTCTGAAAATCTACCTAAGAACCCAAAATATAACCCTCCCTGTCATGCTCAGCTCAGCCTTTTCTCTTTCCCTTCACGCAACCATTAACTCTTTCGTTGTTCATCATCTCAATCTGGGGATACGAAGCATTGTCAAGGCAGGCGCCTTGACGGGAGTCCTAACACTCCTAACGAGATCTCGCGGTGGATGAATGCTGTTGATTCTGTAAAGGCTTTACGCAATGAACACTACAAGGTAGTGGTTGTACTTGTTGCATTTAGCCATTTAATGTTATAATTGTTTTACTTCGTAAAATATTGTTCAGAGAATGTTTAAGTTAGAACTTAGATACGCAGGGTAGGAGGAAAATGTGGTAAAACCAGTTCTTGTCAGGTTTTAATTTTCTGTTCTTTTTCTCACCAGTTCTTGTCAGGTTTTCATTTTATGTTCTTTTTCTCTTCTCATGGGCTACAATTTTTCCTAGAGTTCCAATGCACTACCGATTCCCTTGTACAGAAGCAAGACTATAAGATGGCACTTAGAAAGTATCGGAAGGCTTTACGATATCTGGATATCTGCTGGGAGAAAGAAGGGATTGACGAAGATGAGGAAGGAGAAGATGAAGTCAAAGCTTTGGTGTTCGATCTGTAAATTAAGTGGGAAGGTGACATTACTGACATGACACACGTGGACATATAAATGAAGACCTTCCGTTAAAAAAAATGGATCAACGGCTCGAAGGTAAAATAGAAAGATGTTAAATTTGAAGTTTAAAATTAATAGAAGAGATACAAAAATCAAAAGGGCATAATTTAAGGATTAAAATGTTAAATTTTTTTTATTTAATTTTCTGTTTTTCAAAGATTACGCTACCCAACAATAGCCAAAGTTAGGATATGACTTTTAGATGAGGCCAAACTAATATTATTGATAAATTTTGGGAGGCCACTCGTCCTCCATGGACTTGGTCTCTGGTGATAACATGACTCTCATAGTCATTTGAATCACAGGTGGTACTTTCTTAGTACAATTATACAACAAGACTCCTGGTAAGATGAGGATTTTACAGACTTCAGGACTCTAGGTAAGATGAGGAGTCCTAAAACTCATACCCTTAAGACTACCTTTGAGACTCTACCACCTCCACATAAATAGCCAGGTATTTTTCTCCATAAACATCAAGTTTTACCTCCCTAATACTGAGAGATCTCTCTCTCATGTTCAATCCTCTCACATTTCATCAGATTTCTCTCATGTTTTACTATCATATCTCTCATCTTGAATAATCTGATATTCTCTCAAGTCTGATTTCTATAATAATTCTTCTTCTTCATAACTAACTTGGCCGTCGGAGTCTCCAGACCCGAGGCCACCCCCTCGGTGATTCTTTCAGGTTCACTTGACTTCCGAGCATTGTGGTGATTCTTGACATCAATAGGCTTTCGAACACTGCGATAATTTCTTGTCATCATCACCTGACATAAAATATTGCATTCAGATCCAGTTTCTAACCGAGTCAAAAAGAAAATCCCTATTCTTATTTTGACCGGACAGAAATAGCTTCGTCGAAATTATCCCGGAGGAAAGAAAACGAAATTTCGTACGAACAAACTAAACGATAAGACTTTTGAAGCTGTCACGACCGCTTGTGGATCAATGAGTCAACATCCCCCAGCTTCTAGATGGATTGGAGAAGCCGAAAACCCCGTGATTCCGTGAATACCCCAATATGCACATGCTGAGTTCTCACCACATCCTTCCCCACCTTCGCTCTTCGGCGCGTCCAAAACCCCCATCTCCCTCAGTCGGCAATCCCCTCTCTAAATTCTCTGCACGATGCGCAACCTCGAAGATTCAGACCAGTCGTGAACCATCCCAAAGTCCTCGACGACCACTTGGCGATCTTGGCTAGCAAGAAACAATTAATTAATATAATGAAAGCAATACTCCGATACCAACAAAGCACGACAAGACCCACTTTTTAACTTTTCCTTAATTATTATAAAGTGAAATTAATTTGACTAACAATAAACTATTTATTTATTTTCCGTTCACATAACTCCTACAACAACTTTTCCTGTATAAACGAAACCCTATCGTTCTGTTTTTAAGTTTGGCTATCTCTAAAAACTACCGAAAGACAGTGCGAGGGTTAGTACTGGTCTTCAGAATTTGATCATGGAGGCCTTCAACAAAGCCAAGGCCGTGAAACTCCGAAGCCACCTGGACAAGTACCTATTCGCCGACGATGATCAGGAGAAGGTCCGCCAGAGCCGCAACTCCTCATCACGCAGGGCTGTATGGTTCGTGGAGTTCGTCGAAGGGAAAAGCCACGCGATACGCTTGAGAAGCTGCCACGGCCGGTACCTCACCGCCACGGACGAGGTGTTTCTCCTGGGGTGGACCGGGTACAAGGTGATTCAGAGTGTGCTCGATAAAGGCTACTACTGGAAGTACGAGTGGGAGCCAATACAGGACGGGTTCCAGGTGAAGCTGAGGACCTGGTGCGGTAAACATCTGCGCGCGAATGGAGGAACCCCGCCGTGGAGGAACTCGATCACGCACGACGACCCGCACACCTCGGCCACGAAGAATTGGATTCTGTGGGATGTAGTGGCCGCGGATGCACTGGAGTCGGAGTCAGCTGTGGATTTTCTTTCAACTCGGTCGAGCATTTCTGCTTTGTCCGATGAAGCTTTCAATTCGGGACCGGCGTCTTGCGCGTCGGTTATCTCTGCAACTTCACCGAGACGATTATCTTCAAAACAGGTTAGCGTCTTTTTCGTAATTTGATAAAAATCATAAACGGTTGATTAATTATTTGTTGTTTTTGGCGGTGGGTTAACCAGTTGCTTAGGATGATTACTTAAGTCGTTTGCCTTTGTTTTGGTTGATAGAAATTATGAATAATTTTCTAGGAAAACTTGATTACTGAGTACAAACCAGAAGACCAAGTAGGGGTTTAGTGATTTAGAAGTTAACAAAAAGCCTCATCATTTTGGGATATAGAAAGATGTCCAGGCAAATCCTTATGACACTTAGTCATGGGCTGAAATGCTAGATTATCTTAATTTCTTGAGGGTAGATAGCGGCAACGCCTGTACGCAGTAGGAGTACAAATTGTAAGGACAAAAACAGAAGAAATATGAGTAGGGAACAAAAAGAGAAGGAAAATTGAAGTCATCAAGGCATGTAAAGTGTTCGAAACAAAACTAGATCGGTGAAGTTTATAAGGAATTAATTGTGTTTTAACTTTTTTTGGCGTGTTCAGTAGCATACAAGTAATGGCATTAGGAATCATATAGGAAAAAAAACAAAAAAAGTAGGCCCCATGACCCCCGTCCATGTGAAGTCGTGAACTAGAAAAAGCAATCTACGAATATTCAAGATTGAGTGGTATGGCGTTCACACATGCAACCCCCCACCCTACCAACCCTTAGTGCACTAACTTTAGTGGCGCTAAACTCGCACTCCTTAAGAAAGCACTCAGACCTCTGTTATGGGAACAGTGATCTCCTTCCAACTACCATTCTATTCTTAAAGATCCTAATTATAAATTATCATTTATTATAATTCTTCTTCGTTTTTATTAGGATTTCCATCCCAACCTTCTCATATCTTATAGGAGTTAATACAAATTTTAAATAATAATTAATAAAAAGAGGGTTGTAAAGTATAATATCTCCTGAAAATTTTCTACTGTTTTTTTTCATTGTAGATACTCTCACAACATCTCCTATTCATATATCTGCGTCTGCCTTATACACTTAGATACAAAATTATCTATTTTGGAAACAGGAATTAAAGTAGTAGATCTTTTAGCTCCTTATCGCCGTTGGGAAAAAAATAGGACTATTAAATAATATTAGTATAGCTTATCGTTTCATTTATTATTTTGCCAAAATTTCAACTTAATTTTCATTGGCAAGGACAATGACATCGCTCCTATCTTTCCGAAGGGACAAAACACAAACATCCTTATCTCTTAAGATAACATTAAGACCATAGATTTATCTTGTAGGCAACACGAAAATGAAAGGATTCATATATTATTACTTGGACAGTCACGGCCCATGGGCTGTAATATTTGCTTAATCGGGCTGGTTAAAGTCCAACCCGGTAGTTTTTTTTTTTTTAATACCGGGCCTAAGATGGAAGCAAAGCTGCAAAAGACGCGGAGTCGGACAGAAAGTCAAAGATCAGGGTGATGTTCGTTTTGAGAAAAAATGTAGGATTTTAGAGAAGTTGTGAATTTTTATGTTGAATAGTGTTTTATTGGTGTTTGTGTAAAGTGGAGAGATAAATGATTTGATGTAATTGTTTAATAAAAAAGTATTGGAGTTATGTGAAAAAGTATAGAGAGAGAAAATTTATGTTGAATAAAAAATTAAAAAGTTGTTGGAGATTGTGTAAAATGTATTGGTTTTTGTGTTTGAATTCTGAATATGTTCGGTGGTAGAATTGTGAATATACTTAGAATCCTGAAAAAATGGTGAAAACGAACATACCCCAGGTTTCACGAGCACGATACGAACACGGAACACAAATGGATTTGACCACCTAATAACACGTGCATCTATCTTAATCTAACCGTGGCGTGCCGACTTGGCTGCCTGGCTGGCGCTGACAAAGAAGTAGGACGACGCGTAATTGTTTCTCTCTCTCTTGGGAGAGATTTCCAAGCGCGGGTCAATTTCTTTTAGAATTTAGAATAAGGGATAAAGCAAAACCACCTACGAAACCAGACTAAAAAATTGTTGTGGGTAAAAGGCTAAAGCTATTACATTTTCTTTCTGTTTTTTTTGTAAGCAAAGCTATTACACGTTAAACATTTCTCTCTCTCTCCCCTCCCCTCCCCTCCCCTCAAACTGTCTTTGTCCTCCGAAGGTTTAACCTAAAGTTTCGATCTTCAGGGCTCTTTGACTTTGTGGGGGCAGACCAATTCCAACAAGTTCCGCTCGGGAATGGAGCTGTTTCACAACGCGAAGGCGGTGCGCCTCCGTAGCCACCACGACAGGTACCTCCTGGCCGAGGAAGACGAGGTGTCTGTCACCCAAGATAGAAAAGGATCCGCCAAGAACGCCCGCTGGACCGTCGAATTTGTGCCGGACTCCCAGAACTTCATCCGCCTCAAGAGCTGCTACAACAAGTACCTAACCGCCTCCAACCAGCCCTTCTTGCTCGGCATGACCGGTCGCAAAGTGACCCAGTCTCAGCCTCGGAGGCCAGACTCCTCCGTCGAATGGGAGCCCATTAGAGAAGGGACACAGACCAAGCTCAAGACCCGGTACGGCAACTTCTTGAGGGCCAACGGCGGAATGCCGCCTTGGCGGAACTCGATCACCCATGATATTCCTCATAGAACTGCCACCCAGGATTGGATTATTTGGGATGTCGATATCGTTGAGATTCAGGTTCAGTCTCCGGGGCATAAACCTACCGCCTCAGAACCATTTGCCCATTCGGACTCTTTGTATTTCGGTTCGGGATCTCCACATTCCATTTCCTCCAAATCCGAAAATTTTTCGAGACAAGAGGTGTGAGATTTTCGCAATACCCTCAAGGCTCTCTTTCCGGGTTGATATTGCGATTCCATTTTAACGTTTTGTGTATGATTTTGCAGTCTAATGCTTCTAATGTGAGTTCGCCACGCAAGTCGGATGGGAGGACTATATACTACCATGTGGCTGATGAGAACGGTGATGTGGACGATGAAGTTGTGGAGGGGTACTTTTTCACTTTTAAGGGGAGTGGGGTTGATGAATTGACCCGTAAATTGGAGGAAGCGACGGGATTGGCGGATATCATTGTGTGTCATCGCAGTCCCTTGAATGGAAAGCTTTGTCCCCTTCACTTGCAGTTGCCTCCAAACAATGTGACTATGCATATCGTGGTGGTTTTATTGTCTTCAAAACGTAAGTTTTTATCTTGAGTTGGTTCAATTATTTCCTGAATTCCAAGTCAATTTTGTGATAGAACTTTTGATAGATCCCAAAGTGATCTTCTTCCTGATTAATTATATGGATTAAGTTCTCAGTATGTGCTCAATAGAAATGATAAATAGATTAGAATATGCTCTGCTTCACATTGTACCTAAATGTGCTTTGTTTGTCTTTTGTGAAGTCAGTAAAAATACTTCAAAAGGTTTACCTTACAATTATCTTCCCAGAGCATAGTGATTGCACTTTTATGCTCCATTTGGTTGACTAGAAGATAGCGGGAATAGGATCAAACATAGCATCAAAAGTTAGACGGGCTTGAGCAGATAATTTGTAATCTTCATTTCAGTGCACTTAGGTCTGGTAGTCAGTTAACAGTTGCACACTATAGAGACGCGTATTAGGGCTGTATTATTGTGTGCTGCTTGTTAGAGAACATAATAAAGATTTGATGAGCTGGCAAGGATTTTGGATATGGGTTACTTAGCTTGATGAATTTCCAGTCTTTATAAGGGAGTGCTTTCCTGGAAAGATGATCATCATCATGTGACCTATTTGTATAGCCTCTTATCCTGTGATTGATACCTGAAGTTTTGTTACTTTTCTTTTCCCTAGTCTATATTTGAAAGGAGTCCTCTGGCATCTAGCAAAAGATGGTAAAACCCATATGTGAGAAATATATGGTTGGTTTTACGTAAATTTTATTGAATTAACGCGGAGTATGTTAACAAATAGACAACTTAGATATTGAAAAGCGGCAGAAATTGCACATGCAATTGGGGTGGCCATGCAGGTGACAACAAGTCTCCTACACTCTCGCTTGCTACCTTCATCTTTATCATCTTCAGTAGGGACCAGCTATCTACGCAGATTCTCCTATATCTAAGATCAGGTTCTAGCCCTACCATATAAAATACCTGCCAGAATACCTACTAAAGTATTTTTGAGATAAAAATTCTGTTTCGAGGGACCATACTGCCAAGTACAGGGGTTGCACCCTGTTACTTGCCTAACATGTCAGCTAGCGAGATGAATTTGAGTTCATTCAAGGCACAGTAATCATAAGGCAATGGCTAATTACCTACTGCTATTTTAGGAACAATGTACTCAAAGATCAGCAAGATGAATATATAAGGACTATTAATCATCCTTTTCATTCATTTTCACTGTTGGCTACAAGGCCGTAGGCAGCTCAATCTGTTCTTATTATTGTTGTATTGCCATTGCTCATGTCCATTTCTTATCTTTTTGCCTTGCCTTTTCCTTTTTTAAAATTATTTATTCTGCTTCCTCAGTGGCGAAGGACTTTGTAAAACAAGGTTTGTTGTAAGGAGCATCAAATGGAACGTTACAGTTTTCAAGAATATCAATGGAAAACTGTTCTGTACTTTCTGGTTCAGGCCTGTTCCTGTTCGTATGCCACCTCAAAGCATTCTGGAGTGACGTCTAGTATGTTGGCGTGATGTGTTAATACAGATTGTATACAGTCAAATGGAGAGAACTAAAAGCGCGTGTTCATATTTGCTGTGATGGAGAGTCGTAAGGGCGCCAAGGCCTTGCAATTTGCCTCTTCTTGGAAGCTTTTTGATGATACTTATCTTATTAGGTCGAGCAGAGATTATGATGTAAAATTCAGCACACTTTTTTCTGCTTTTGAGTTGCTTTTTTTTTTTAAACAGTTATATACCTCCTGCTGCAGCTGCTTCTAGTTTCTCTTCCGAGGCGTGTAAAATAAATTTTTTCGTAAAGATATTGGCAGCTTGTTGTCTAGTATTTTAAGGTCTAATAATACATTCCAATTTTTGTGTCAAATTTTGCGATCATGATCTGTTAATTTAACGTACGTATTAACTTGAATGGACGTAGTAATGATTTAACGTATTCTGAGGTCTTAATTCTGATACACGATTTGTTCTGAAAGGAGCAATCAAGGCAGTCAATGATATAGCATAATAGCTTAGGTCTGGTAGCATTGTCTACTGTGTCCAGCCACCGTTCACACTGTTTTGTATGGAGCATATAGTGGCTTTCTCCGATCCTTATAAGGATCCTGCCGGCTTACATCGCCTGGTCAGTGTAATTCGGTTCCTCCTTTTGGAGCTTGATCTATAAAAAAAAATATAGCATAATAGCTGCGTTTGACCACATTGCATCACACAGAGGAGAGAGCATGTGCATCTGGCAGCCAGATTTTATAATTTGTAATTTGCATTCTGCAGCGAGTAGTTCAAAATCTCTACTCTATAATTTCAAAATTCTTATCTTTCTGTAAGAAAGAGGAGAGTTATGGCAGGCGTGGAGGAAGGATTTGTTGCATTTATCTGCGGGTTACGACAGTGGGAAGCCGCCCAACGTGCTGAAGTTGACTAAGGCCAGATGGTCGAGGAAAGCCATTGTAAACTCGTCTTACACTGATAATTCGGGGAAGCTGGTAGGCAATAGGCATACTGGCTTCCGTGAGTTGCCAAATGGGATTTGATCTCATCGCATTCCACGATCTGCGACCGTCAGAATCTATACCTCACATGGTATGTGTATTTAGACAGGCTGCTAACGTCTGAGCTAATTCCAAGAGGAGAATCCGATGCGACTATTTTATCTTTTACTGCTTTCTCTCTTTCTTTTTTTGAGGTCATAATCCCTTTGTAACCCAAACTATGGGGTAATACCAAATAGGTCCATTTTTTGTCAGGTTAGGCACATGAAACTTCCTTCCCTTCCCCCATATGGGTTTTACTCGTATTCTGGTTTTTAAAATTGAGGCATATAATGTTAAGATCCTTGCTAATCTATTTATGTAGCAGGAATGTTATGCATACAAGGCACTTCGCTCTTGCTATAAACGCAGATCTCCAATTCTTTGACATTGTACATCTTAATGAGAGATAAATCACCATGAAAGGGAAAACCATCACCAATAATCCAGGCAAGAACAGGTTCCATCTTTAAAATGATGGAAACGAGCACGATCTCTCACAATAATCTCCACGTTATAGATTCTAGAGATTAATTTGGTAACCTTGTGGCAGTCATTACATACCCGAAGATTCTTAAATACACGTATCGGCATGCCCGGTTTCAAGCTCAAAAGCCCGAAAGCGATGGCAAGTCTCTCACTATGCACCCTAAGAGCAAGTCGTTTCTTATCACTGACCTCATCAAACATTGATGCTTGTGAAATGTCAGGTACGTGCCCTACTGATTCTAGTCTTTCTTCAATCACATCCAAAACCCGATAAATCTCTTCTCTTTGAGGATGGGATGTGTCCCCAGCAAAAAATTCGTGGGAAGTACCATCTATCTCAATTGAACTACAGCCAGGCTCTTTTGCTACACCCTTATCAGTCATCAATTTCCTGACCAATCCAACGTCATCCCACTGCCTGGCAGATGCATAGACTCTGGACAAAAGCACATAAACACCACTACAATGATCTCCTCCTGATTCCAGGACCTGTGAGGCCATTTCTTCACTAAGCTCTACACCTGCATTATTCTTGCAACAAGCATCAAGAAGACTCCTCCAAATTACACAATCAGGTTTAATGGGCATATTGGACACCAAGCTCAAAGCTTCATCAATGAGCCCTGCACGAGCAAGGAGATCTACAAGGCATCCGTAGTGCTCTAATCGGGGTTCAATCTTGTACTCAGTTATCATCATATCAAAATACTTATGGCCCTCTCTTACAAGGCCCCTGTGGTTGCATGCACTCAAAACCCCCACAAATGTGATGGAATCAGGCACAAGCCTCGCTCGTCTGACCATACGGAAAAAATACTCCAATGCAGCCTCAGACTTCCCATGCATTGCCAACCCCAAAATCATTAAATTCCATGAATTTACATCACGTACAGGCATTCTCTCAAACAATTGCCGAGCAATTTCCTCTGATCCACATTTGCAGTACATATCCACCAAGCAATTGTTCACCAAAACATTACCAACCACGTCGGCACCACACTTTCTCAACACCCAAGCATGAGCCCACATCCCCAAAGACACAGCCCCCAGACCAGCACAGGCACTGACGACACTCTGCATCGTATACCCGTCAGGCACAAAGATGTTCTGCATCTCGCGAAATAGTTTCAAGGCAATATCAAACTCACCTAGTAGGACATGAGCATCAATTATTACATTCCAGGAAACAACATTCCTTTCCGGCATCCTTTCAAATATTTTCAGTGCTATATCCAGACAGTCACAAGTACCATACAAATGAATCAAACTGTTGTTAACATACACATCCGAATCATAGCCAAGTTTCAAAACCTGGGCATGCACCTGTCTCCCTTCAAACAGAGCATACAAATACGCGCAAGCTTTTAAAACAAACGGAAACGTATGTTTGTCTGGCATGACGGTTCCCTCTTCCAACAGTCTATAGTACAGCTGTATGGCCTCCTCTCTGCGTTCAAAGCTTCGCGCACACGCCATTATGAGAGTGTTCCACATAAAGGAATTGGGGTTATCAATCTGATCGAAAACCCGCCACGCGTAGTCTATGTCAGCTAGAGACGAAAAGCGTAGAATTCGGCTAAAGAGAAAGAGGGCATGTGGGTTGTGGGTCGAGGTGGTACGGAGCACGCGAGCATGGATTTGTTTGAGCCGAGACATGTCCGTACATTCATTCAGCAACAGGAGGAGACGGCCGTGACCGTGACGGTTAGCTGAGTAGCCGTTGAGGTTGGATGTGAAAGCAGGCGTAATGTGAGGGGGTGATGGGCTTGGTGAAACTGTCAGGACCATCGTCACATTCACAGGATGGCTGTCGTAAATAGCGGATAAGGACGGCGTTTCTATGAACGACCTGCGTTTATTCAGATCAGATTCTTTTAGAGGCTAGAGCTGAGCCCACGAATTCCTTTTCGGGCAAATCTTTCCCTCTGGCCTCTGCAATGGAAACGATTCTGACGAAACGCAGAGACAGCATCATGTGGCTCCAAGAAACGAGAGCCCTTTATCTACAGGCGCAGTCTTACGGAACGATGTGCCGTATAATAATGCGACGTGTAGTTTAGAACGAACAAAAACATCCAATTCCAACTCCGTATAATAATGCGAGATCATCATGTTGACGCGGATCTTTTTTAAATACGATACAAAATAAAATTTTAAACTAAATATTCAGACTTACTATTTACTATAAAAGTGTAGCAAATTTCAAGTACATAATATAATAATAACATATTCTTGCGGCGGCGCGGGGTGACGTCAGTATTACAGTGTTAGTCCTGGACTAGGAAAAACCTAGTGCACAGCCAGCCCGCGTGGGCGTCGGGGCTGCGGAGCGTGGTGAAATGTTATGGACCATTTTGGGAGAGTGAGATCCGTCCCACATTGGTAGTATGAGATGTCAATGTGAGGTTTATATGCCTTAGGCTCCCTTCCCTCTTGAGCTACCTTTTGGAGGTGAGTTTTCCTAAGACATGTAACAAAGTCACCAAAATTTTGAAAAAGTATATTGTAAATTTGTAGATTCTAACATTATTCAACTTGTTTATGCTCTCATTTGTTGAATATGCCCATTTGAGAGCATAAACAAGTTAGAATCTTGTTAATGGAATTAACGGGTGATCTCCAACAAATCCGGAATCTCAAGTACGATTTGAATGATCTCCTATTTCTTAGATCTTCTCATTTTTTTCAAAAAAGAAAGGCGTATTTTGAACCCGTGGAAGTGGGCTGCACAACCACGGTGTAGGTGCCGATTTTGAAAAAATTGTCACCTACACCTACGCCGTTAAGGGCAAAAATCGGCCCATAGCGGTGGCGGTTTCCGGTTATCCTACATTAATATTGAGTCATTTTTTTAGCATTTTACGCACTTGGCCAAATGTATTTTTCCTTTTTTCTTTTGGTCCATTAATCACATATCAATAAAATCTAAACTAATGAAATCCAAATTCCAAAATCGATAAAATTAAAGATATCTTAAAATATAAGATGAGAATTTAAAGTCCAAAGTAATAGAAACGACATTATAAGTAGAAACTATTATCTTTTGAAAAATCCAATTTAGACCCTAACAACACTTAGAGGGGAGAATATGTGTTTTCCCTCTAATTAACAAATCAATAACAATTTTAAAACATGTTAAAAACCTAGTAGGGTTTCCATTGGTTTCACAAGGAAAATTCAAAAATTCAGCAATTTTTTAAGGCGCTCAAGCGCGAGTCAAACGCTCGTCGAGCGCTTATGTTTCTGTCTGAAATTTTCACTGAGCGCTCGAGCGCTTGTCTAACGCTAATTAAACGTGATGACTCTGTCTGAATTTTTTCAAAGGGCGCTCGAACGCTTGTCAAACGTTGGTCAAACGTGATGACTCTATCTGGATTTTTGAACTAAAATGTAATTTAGTGACTGATTTTGCAAGCATAATATAAATTTAATAGTGATTTGTCAATTTTAGAAATTTAGACAATTTGTTAACATTTCATAAAAACTCTTAAACTAATACATTTATTTTTTAAAAAAAATTGGTAGAATCTCGACCTCTTGACTTATATTATGCGATGTAATTACCAAAGTTTGGCATTAAACTTTTTAATTATGATTTCAATGCCTTCGTATATACCCTTCTAAATACAATATATTTGTAATTTTTTCTACCAAAATTCTAAATAACTAGTTCATTCACCTAGCAAGCTTCTTGGTGCCGGTTAAACCGGGAACCACCGGTTTTTTCAAAAAACCAAACCTACACCGGCACCTGTTAGACCAAAAACTGGAAACTCGGTGCAGGAATTTCCCGATGGCATTGTGCGGCCCTACGTGGAACACTCTAATGCCTGTGTTTTTTTACTAGAACTTGTGTACCTTTTCCTTCTCGCTCGAGCTTTCTTTTTCTTTTATAATTTTTACTGTTACCCTTTTTTTCTCTATTTTCGACAACATTCGAGGTTCTATTTTTTATCTTCTCAGTGCACGTGGGACTCAAGTCGTTTCATCGAATCCCCATATAGTCGTGATGGTTGGATCTAGGACATGTTCGTTTCGGTAAAATTTTAAGAATTTTAAGTATGGTTAAGGCTGATTACCGGTATCGGCAGTGAGCAAAATCCCCGCTAGTGGTGGTGAAACCGTTCACCGCTTCACCATTTTTTTAAAAGATGTGTATCGAAACGACGTCGTTTTATGTTAGATATTTAACCATAACCCTACCTCTTTCTCCCTCTCTCGAGTTTGTCTGATGCCGCTCAACCTCTCTCCTTCATTTGCACGACGCCGACTCCCCCTCTACACCAGCAAGCATCAGTTGTCTTCTCTTCTCCAGTGCCAACCAGCAAGCAGCGACTCTCTCTCTCTCCCCCCTCTGTTTTCTTGTGATGTGTTGTGTTTGTAAAAATTGTTGGGTTTGTTGCGATTCGTTAAATGTGCATTCCAATAAGACTTGTTAAATCTGTAGCAAATGGAGATTTGTGGATATGGATGTTTCTTGCGATTTGTTGGGTTTTGGTGGAGATTCTCTTGCGATTTGCTGGATTTGTTGGGTTTGGGATGTGAGTTTGCGATTTTTTTGAGATTTTTTTTTTGAATTTGAATTTGGATTTGTTAAGTTTTTTACGATTTTGCTTTTGATTAATTTGATTTGAGTTTGTGTCGGTGTGGGTGGCGGTAACCGCCACGGACACCGTCAAAGAGAGACGTGGTTTGAGGCCTTGTACCAATTCGGCTTGCTGGACTGAGAACTCAATTCTGATTGGAGTTTGTTGTTGTCTTGTTTCTTTTGCATGCACTCTTTATTTTTGGTTTAATGAAGCTATTTGCTTATAAAATTAAATTTATTTATTTATTTATTAAAAAACGACGAAGACATGAAAACAGCGTAAATAACTATAGATTGGTTAATTTGGCCTAAGTAATCCATAGGAACAGTGTGATAATTTGGTTCACGTGGTATCAGATTGAATGATTTACGTGGCTTTTATTTCCCGAAATGTTTGGTATCATATGCAGACATATTATATAAAATTATAAATTAATATTTTTTTACATAAATTAATTTTTCATTATTATAATTTTCACTCAAATCTTCTCTCTTCCATTTCCTCATTTTTTTCATCAACTCCCACAAAATATATTTACTTTTTCACAAACCTCAATATCTCAACATTTCTACCACCCAAAATTTCCACAAACAAAAATCAACTTAGTCTTTGGCGTCACAAAAAATGTCACATTTAGGTTATGTCTGTGTTGTAAAATTTTTGGTATTGACTTTAGTGTTGGTATTGGGTTTAGTGAAAAATTGAAGAGAGATAATTTTTTTATATTTTTTATAGTGAAAAGTTATGATTTGATGGGAGAGAGAGATTATATTATAGCATTTTATTGTGAGTTAGGTGAAATATTTTGTGAAATATTGTCAGCAAATGCACCCTTAGTCTATCTCTCCCTCTCTTTCTAACAGAAAATGCTGACTTGTAATTTTTAAATAAATTATATCTACTTATTGAGTGACAAGTGTTCACTTTGCTGAATGGATATGCATGATCAACCTGATTATTGTACAACTCCTCCAAAGTCACTTGAATTTTTTAAGTTGAGGTGGCATCAACTTTAACGAGTAGTATAGTTTTTTTTTCTTGGCGAGTAGTATAGTTATTAAGCTGACAAGTCATGTCCACTTAACATAACAGACGCATGTCACTTCATAAATGGATTTGATGTGTCTAAAAATAATAAATCAGCGTATTGCCTTAGGAAAGAGACGAAGACATTTATTTGCTTTAATTTGGTTTCTAAACGACTAAATGGTTTACCACATGTCAAAATATAATTTTCAACCACAAACTATGAAGACAGTAATAACTTACACCTTAAATTATCATTTTTAAGATATTAAATTTTTTAATTATATTTTTCATAAACATAACAACTTCCATCCATATTTATCGTGAGTTTGGACGAATTTACCAAATAAATATGTAGGAGCCTTGCACATGGGAGTTAAATCCGTCCAAACTGACGTTAAATATTGATAGATGGTGCTATGTGTGTAAAAGAAATAGTTGAAAGATATAATGTCTTAAATATAGTAGTTTGGGGTGGAATGTATCAGTATATCGATAATTTGTGAGTGAAAATTATATTCTAATCGAAGGACAGAGAAAACAAAGTGACCTGTGGTGGTCCGGTCCGGTGGATAAATTGCGTAGTGAAGTCAATGACACTGGCTGGCAGCGACCAGATTCAGTAACCGACTAAACTAACTGTATTTTGATACTCCGCTCCGATCTCTCCAGCTATTACTCCTACTACTACTAGTACTCTGCACGTTCTCCTTTTAATATTATCAAATGGGCGTCCTGTTAACCTAACATGCCTGTTACCAAATACTTCTTTCTCACGTGGCAATTACAGTACAGGCCAGTCCAACTAAATTTGGAAATACTCGACTACCACCAAAAAAGTCGAATTAAATTTTAGACAAGTGCAGCACATATTATTTTAAGAGATAAATATAAAAAATTAAATAAATACTTCAATTTTAAAATCCATCTTAGATTTAATATTCATTAAATTTTAAATCTTAATTTATTTTTATTTTTTTAAATGTGAATGATTTTAAATGTTAATAATTCATTTAATGTGTTTTAAAGTTTAAAAATTTATTTAATTTTAGTGTAAACAATATAGACTAATATTAATATAACATTTGACTTTTAGAGTTTTCATGTTACACAATAATAATATAACATTTGACTTTTAGAAGCCTTAAAATAAAAATAAAAATACACCGAAAGAGTAAAGAAATTGAAAAAGAAAGAGACTTCAAAACAGAAACTCCTCAAAGATTAGTAATAAAGTTAGGATAATAAGCGCTCCTAATATTTGCTGGACGTTCATGAACTTCCCAGTACCACAACTGTCGCACAAACATTTTCGCTTTAAGGAACAATTATCCCGAGGCGCGTAACAAAAACGTGACCCCTGCTCCTTTGCGCCTTTGATTTGGCCTTGTCGACAACGGCCGACTCGCCGGTTTATCTGTCCGACCACGGTTGAAACTCGGAATCTGTTAAGTTTTAAGGAGAAAGCACGGAACGTTCGTGAATACTCACGAACCTGCAATTCAAATATAGGGGTGAAATACCCTGGCATTCCCGTCAGAATCCGAAAAACGACGAGTTTCAGAGAGAGAGAGAAGGAGATGGGAGTGGACTACTACCACATACTGAGGGTGAACCGGAACGCGAGCGAGGAGGACCTGAAGAAAGCGTACAAGAGATTAGCGATGAAGTGGCACCCGGATAAGAACCCGGACAACAAGAAGGAGGCCGAGGCCAAGTTCAAGCAGATCTCCGAGGCGTACGACGTCCTCAGCGACCCTCACAAGCGCCAGATCTACGAATTCTATGGCGAGCAATCGCTCCAGGCTGCTGAGTCTGTAGGCCCTTACTCGGCCGCTGGGTCCCAAGCCGCTGGTAACTCTGGCTTCCGGTATAATCCCCGCGACGCCAAGGACATCTTCGACGAGTTTTTCGGCGGATCCGGAGACGTCAGCGGGAACGATAGGTTCAAGAGAGCGAATGGGAATGCGGGGGAAATTGGGAGGAGCCAGGAGAAGAAGAAAGCGAATCTGAAGGCGGCGGCGATCGAGAGCAAGTTGGTGTGTAGCTTGGAGGAGCTTTACAAGGGTTGCCGAAAGAAGATGAGGATTGCGCGCTCCGTTCCAGACGAGTTTGGGTTCGTTCTTTTCTGGCTCTTTTTTTTCCCTGAATTCTCCATTTGTTATTACAAGTTTAATTATTCCACTCGAAATCCGACTCCTATATAGAGCTGTGGTGAGAGAGGTTCTTAAATCTTGGCATCGTTTGAAATTGGCCGAAGATCACTTTGGTCGAGTAACCAATCAATGGATTTAGATGTGGATGCGTTCTTGTGGAGAGCTATGTGCTTTTAGCAGATCCCTTTTTGTTTGGTGATAAGGGCAGGGTTTTTTAGCTTTTTCCAATTGGAGGTGGTTTATAGAGATTTGCAGGAATGAGAATAGAATACTTTTGAACCTAAACTTGTGTTTTCAGGTTGGTAGTGATTCTACAAAAGGAAGAAATCAGTACAACACATGAGCGTCGCCACATACAAGTAGCTTTAGAAAACCTACGCTGTTAATGAAGTACTTGTAGGATAAGTTATCACATTGTAAGTCTCACCATCTTCTTCAGCATGTAACCCCATAGAAAAGTACATAAACAATTTTATGAATCAAGGAGGAAACTTACCTGGTATTCTGCCAAACCTTTTTGATGTTCACAATGTTTCCTATCATCAGATGTTTGAAAGCATGAACATTGCTTTGTGATCTTGATGCACACACATGTAGATAGACAAAGGGAAAGAGAGAAGATAAGCGATTTCTGCTTATATTTTTTCGTCTTGCCACAGTATGCAGTTTTTCTTTGCAGTATTTCCATTGCTTGCTCCTAGATATTTTGGAGGCCAAAGGAAAGAATCGTATGATTTTCAGAATGTATTCAGCAGAGATAATTTTAGCAGAAGTCAACTGTAGTGCATACAGCTTCCTAAGCACTCAGTTGGCTCGAGTCAAAGTTTTGCAGGGCAGGCATATAACTTCGGGTCAAACTCTGGCGATTACCCTGATTGTTTGTCATCCTTAGGGACCTTATCTGATATAAACTTAAGAAATGGCGAGGGCCTGCGTGAGGCCCCTTGATATTCAATTTGATTTTGGTCAGGCCATCCCCTTCTCTCATCTGGAAACTGTAGAAAAGTTGTCATCTACAAGCAATTGTTCTGTGCAGTGGCTATGATCATCTGATAATGCAAGTGTTTTTACTTAGGTTGTGGGCCATATGGTTGAACTAAAGGAGATGGAACGAAGATACTTCATTAAGTCTGTCTATGGTTGGTTAACCTAGACTGTAATCGACATTTTCAGTTTATTTCCAGAACATCTTAGCTATGCCTCCCCCACCCCCAACACCAACACCGACACACACACACACACACACGAGAAAAGTACACTATCTTCTGTCTATTTCTTTTTTTCTTCATGCTTCACATACTAGCAATTGTTTTGCAGAAGGCCAAAGACAGTTGAAGAAATCTTAAAAATAGATATCAAACCTGGCTGGAAGAAGGGTACAAAAATCACTTTTCCTGAGAAAGGCAACCAAGAACCTGGCATTACTTCAGCTGATCTAATCTTTGTGGTGGATGAGAAACCTCATGCTTTTTTTAAGAGAGATGGAAATGATCTGGTAGTTGATCAAAAAATCTCATTGTTGGAGGCTCTCACTGGGGTAACTCTTAACTTGACAACCTTGGACGGAAGGAATCTTGCAATCTCAATGACTAATATTGTAAAACCTGGCCATGAGATGGTGATCCAAAATGAAGGAATGCCCAACTCAAAGGAACCTACCAAGAAGGGAGACCTTATAATTAAGTTCGACATTACATTTCCTTCGAGGCTCACTGCGGAACAGAAATCTGACTTGAGGAGGGCACTCGGTGGGGCTGATAACTAGTTCTGTTGACGGCTAGGTCTATGACTATCCAGTAACTCGAATTGACATTGTAAGTTCAGTTAAATGTAAATATGTTCCGTTGCACTAATAAAAGCAAGATTGTGCATAGTAGGAAGTTTGAAAGAAGCATGGGATAAACTACCGACTTCAGCTACTGCGTTGGCTGCCACAAGATGACTTTGGGTTATTTAATTTAAATTCGTATGTTAGGAATGTAAAGATACTTGTATTTTTAGTGGAAAGTGACAAGGAGAACATCGTAAATGGTATATTTGGAAGTTACGTTGTTTAATGCACGGACTTTAGATCAAGATTTTGCTATTCTTTTTAGATGATCTATTGGAAAGTATTCTCCTTGTTCCTTTAGTCTCTAAATATATATGGTTAATCTTGTCTATTCTTGCAATCTTTCTTGAATGTGTTGCAAGAATCAAATTATTTGTTCTCTGAGTAATCAAGTTAGGTGTGTCATTAATTCCAAAAATGATAATTGATTCACTAAATCCAGGTTAGGTGGTGAGAATAAAGTCTACCATTCACCTGAACAATGCTTGTGCATACCCTGTGTTTGACGAAATCCTAATGCTGAAATATGGAGAAAGATTGGCAGCTGAAGATAGCAGCACATATCGCGTTCCTTTCCACAGGGTGCAGTGGAGGGAGCAGCAGCTTCTGACCTGTTCCTGCGTATTGGGTCGTGACTAGTAATGAAGTGCAAGCAAACAGTACGTAATTTGCAAAATGCTTAGCTGGATTACTTGATACATACACAGTTATTTGTACAACATAGTCCTCAAACATTAGTCGTTGGGGAAATAAAAAATAAAAAACTATACGCATTTGTATTATGGTAAATTCTTCTAAGAATAAAGGAGCTAAACTCTTTGCTTATCAAATTACCGTGGACCTAAGGATCTTGCCTTTAGGGGAAAAGATGATAGGGTACTGAAGGCAGTTTTTGGTGCTTTTTATCGAATCGAAGTGAGATATAAGGGAATTTTGCATCCCAAGGTGGCCACTCTTGTTCAACTTTTACTTTCTATCCGCGTACATGATATTTTTTTTTGGGGAAAAATTATAGTTCGCCCGTGACTATAAGGCAAAATCAATTTCGATCCCTTAACTATCAAAATGACGATTTACTTTCTTTAACTTTTGAAAGTCTTCAATGTATGCTCCGTCCAAATAAAGCTTTAAGTCGTATGGGAAAAAATGCAAAATGATAAAAATGTCATTTCAAAACAAAATTACTACAATATTAAAAAATGATATATATATATATATATATATATATATATATTAAAAATAATGTTTTTAAATAAAAATATTAAAACTCTATTTCATAAATCTATTTATTTTTCAAAATATTTTTTAAAAAATTGTCTTGGATGGTTATTTCGGTTATTTTGCATATTTTCTGTCATACTTAAAGCCTGATTTGGACGCCGGGAAGGAGCGTACATTGAAGATTTTCAAAATATAAAAGGACTTAAATCGTCGTTTTAATAATTAAGAGATCTAGATTGATTTTGCCCTATAGTTATGGGAACTTTTCCCCTAAAAATATCATGCATGCAGACATAACAATAAGAGTCGAACATAAAGAGAGAGATAGAGAGAGATAATATAGAGGTCTTACAAATTGAACTGCAGGAGAAGGAATGCTCACGGATTATTCCATTAATATGAGAAGAAAGACACCATTTTATTTTAGCTACAATACACACAGTTATTATTTGATGTCTTTTTCCTCCTTTACTTGTTCTCATAAAGTTGTTGTAGCAGAATATGTTGTCAAGAAGAGGATCATGCTGCACCATGATTTGCTATTCTTATGCCCTGTGTTTCTCAATCTTCTTCTGCAGTTCATCCTTCCTAGCCCCCACCACCTTGTCAACCACCTTCCCTTTCTTAATCAGTAAAAATGTTGGCATTGCCTCCACCCCGAACTCCCGTGCTACAGCCTGCTTACATTTAAACCTTGTTACTATAAATCATTGGATTCATGGTTTAACCAATCCAAGGATAACAAGACAAAAGAGTCAGCTAACCCACAAGTATTCTCTGTTAAAGGATTAAGAGCTTTTTTACCTGCAACTCATCCACATCAATCTTGATGAAATCGACATCCGTATATTTGGCAGAAAAATCTTTGAAAGCTGGCTCCATGAATTTACAAGGTCCACACCATGTAGCAGTGAAATCGATCACCAACTTCAGCACCAGAAATCAAAGTTCATCAAAACCAAAAACATCACAAAAGTAGATTCCTATTGGCAAGGAAAGGACAATATCAACTCTGCATAAAAAGGAGACCTCGTAGTTTGTAGTCTTACCAGTTTGTTAGTTTCCTTAGAGGCATCGAAGTGGGCTTTCCATTGGTCTTTTGAATGGAAAGCAATGACTCGAGGCGTCGCCGCCACTGTTCCATAGGAGTTCTCCAAGTTGGAAAGGCCGGCTCCCATTTCTCCTGCTGCAGATTTCTTTCTCTTATGGCTAAAAACTAGAGAATATGTGAGTTTTGGCTTGGGACTAAAAGATGTGGTTGGAGAGGCTTTATATATAGTTGGAAGATTGGTAAGGAGGAGTTTATGATAATGATCCTGGGAGCATTAGATTCGTCCTACTATTTGATGGTTACAACTCTATAATGTAGACAGTGGGCTCTAATTTGGTAATGGTTAGAGCATAAGTACCCAATTAAAAATGTTCTTAGTGAGCATAAAACAGATTTTCTCCTCACTGGCCATCCGTTCCAAAGCACTGCTGCTACCCATAAGTTCTGATTCTCTGTCGACTTTCTCTTCAAGCTCTCTGCTGGTCTCAACTCTCAAGCCGAAGTCATTGACTTTGCCTTTGTGCTTCCAATACAAACCATTCCAATTTTTTCAAGTCCATAGCTTTTCAAAATTGTGAAAAATCAATTTTCTTGATGATTGATTGAACGGACCTGGTTTCGTACGCTCAGATTTTGTTTTAGGAAAGAGGATGGAAAGTGGTCGTAACTCGTAAATATCAGTGTTACGCAAATAGGTGGAACAGAGTGGGAAATAGTTTTCACGAACTGGAGTCTACTAATCTGCTGAGATAGCTACAGAGTGAAAATATTCTTCAAATCTTAGTACTTTCCAAGTTGGTGTTTCGGATTTTATCACCTCAGTTATGAGGTATCCACTAAATGCTCTTTAGACTTTAGAGGTAGCAAATTCCAATCGTTCAAATTGGATCTATCGTGCAACCCAATTTTTTTGTTGTTCCAAACCCCTTTCCTCTCGCCCAGAAAAGAAAGGAAAAAAAAAAAGGATCGATGCTTTCCTCTTACCAAGAGGAAAAAAAAAGCGTTCTTTTCCTCTCATAGGTGACGCTTTATCCACTTTAGAATCTATGCAAAAAATGGAAAGAAAAAAGCATTGGATCATAGGCTCTTAGCAAGTTAGCATCGTCCGGAAAAAAAAAACGTCCTAAAAAATGTGTTAAATAAGTCTTTGCATTTACAATGAGCTGCATCTGCATGGAATATAACTCAATTGCGTCTCCGAAATAGCATATGCTCTCGACCCCTCGACTCTTTTGCAGTTTACACACGATTCTAAAGACCGCCTCCCTATATTCTTATACCACTTGAAGGACGCAAGTCGTCTTAACCCAAGACGCCCTTTTTTTTCATAGAAACTTCAACTTGCATTACGAAAAGAGGGACAACCAGAGTTCACATCACAAGACAGAATATAAAGAGGAACATAAATATAATCTCTAAAACCAGAAAGATTACAAGTAGCCGCCCATTTTGTCAACAGGTGAGCTTGCTAGTTGAGCTTCCTAGGACCCAATGAATGACCCAGGCAGATTGAGCTTTGAATTCCTTAAGAAGCGCAGAAAGATGTTGAGCGCGTCCTCACAGATGTGAGATTTAAAACTTCTCCACCTGAAGGAATGTTAAATGGCGCAGGGAGTTGGCGGCAACTTCTGACATAATGGAATGTTCTTTTTATAAAAAATGGTAAGAGTTCATAGAACTGTGAATATTCATGTAAATTAGAGTTTTATAAGTTTTTATGTTAAAATTGGTGAAAAGTTTTAAAGATATTTAATTTTTATTAGAGTGTGTAAAAATAGACAATTTGATGTAATTTTTTAATAAAAAAATATTTGAGTTTGTTTAAAAAATATGAAGAGAGAAGATTTGTTAGATTTTTTTAAAAAAGATATTGGAGTTTGTGTAAAAAATTATTGAATTTTAAATTAAAAGTATCGATATTTGTGTAGAATTTTTTGATGTTCGTTTTGTAAATAGTAGTATTCATTGTATTTAAGAATAAGTTCGCAAAACAAATATACAACCCTTTGCCCAGGAATAGACTTTCGGATCTATGCTGTTTGTGTTTAGTTTTAAGACTTCTAGTCCTTGACAAGCAAAGTGCAATAAGAACGTCGGCCCAAAAAGAATAATGGAAAAAAAATTATATATAGGAATGTCAGATTTCGGGATTCGAATTTCGAAAAGGAATGCCGATTTCGAGAGTTAATACCCAACACGGTGAGATCAGTAGGGTAAGTTTTTGTTTAGACAATCTGTATTAAAGAAATGTTAAGGTGCATGTGCATCCCTCCAGCATCCAGTGCTCGCTTTCACTAGGTAGATGTCATTGTCTAGCTTCTAATTCACGGGAGTGGATGTGCTGCTCTAAGGAACAAACCTAAGTGGGAGAACTATTTTATGGAAATTTTAAGTAAGTTTCGATGTTTAGACAAAAAAATAATAATAAGTAAGCTTCGATGCAAAGAGATACCTCATTGTCAATCTAATTCAAGTTTTAACTTGGGCGTCTTCAATTTCATACTGCTATTGCAGAGTCTTGCTGAATGCTCATGTGAAGAAGAATGAGATGAAAACAAAAGGGTTACAGTTAATTTACTAAGGCAACCACAAAAAACACAGGAAATATATAAGCCCAGGCACTGCACTTCCGAATAAATAATGTCTCGGAACAACTTTTTCTCATAAGGTTTCTGGTGAAAATTCTTCAACAACCATTAACAAAAAGGGAGGTCCGGGATGGTGAATTGATCGACAGCAACCAACAGTCAAAACATGTTTTATGCAAGGCAAAAAACATTCTCACCACCCACCCAGAGAACTAGTACCAAAAACCATATGAACATCTACTGAGTAACGTCATGACCTGACCCCGACATCAGCTGGGGCATGACCACCTTGAACTGCTG
Source organism: Myrica gale (assembly GCA_963930655.1). Taxonomy (NCBI): domain Eukaryota; kingdom Viridiplantae; phylum Streptophyta; class Magnoliopsida; order Fagales; family Myricaceae; genus Myrica; species Myrica gale. Next base: position 3,155,231 of record OZ005606.1, on the reverse strand, counting down.
AACCATGGTTGTTATAAGGCTGCCCACCACCCCTGCCACCCCTTCCCCTGTTGTTATAAACAATTTTTGGATAATAACTTCCAGTCTGATCAGAATATGGGCTGCGACCATTTTGATAGGATCCACTTCCCCTGCCACTGCCTCGACCTCCACGTCCATTGGAATAACCCCTACGGCCACCCCCACTACCACGACCACCTCTTTGGTTCTGATAGGCCCTTCTGGGAATGTATTGCTGTGCTTTTGACTGTGGATCTATCTCAGCATGCTCCAGTTCTGCCTGTGATTGGACTTGTTCTTGTTGAACTGAGACAAACTCCACAGCACCTTCCGGCTCTTCTTCATCCTGCCATGCAGAAGCCTCACATATTCAATCAAGGGCTTAGAAAGTATAGCAGGAGAAAGTGTTTTTTGAGATAATTTAGAGTACCTTTTGAAGATCATCCACAGGACTAGATTCATTATCTCCAGTTTCATCATGTCCTTGAAAATTTGCCGTGTCTTGGTCCTACAAAAGAACAACAATTTAGAAGAAATGCTCAACCAGGGGGAGGAATCTAAAAAAATTAATGTTGAAAATATATGGAATGATAAGTCATCACAAATAGATAGCAATATAAACCCATCCTCATAAAAGTTTAAAACAGGCATGCATATTATACATACTATTACCAGAATGCCCTTACATCGGGTAAAAAAAGTGGGTTCAAAATTGGAAAGAAGGTTGGTTCAAATTTAAAGGTAATGTTGGAAGTTAAAACACATCGATTTTTTTTATTTCAGAAACTGTAATCTATTCTGGGACGGCATAAAAGGGCGCACACATCATATATTTTAGTAGCAAACACTAACTCAGGAAAAAAGAACGGGATAAGTTACATGTGCCTGTCCATCGGATAGGAACTTCAGGGGGAGAAGCCACTCCTCTAAATTGTAATGGCAGGAAGGAGCTAGACAATTTGTTTCCCAAGCCAGAAGAATGCTACCACTAAGACATTCATGTGCTCCTTTCCTATCACTATTCTTGGTGGAATGCAAGAACAGGGTTGTGCTTTTGCTAAGAAGAAATGCAATTGTGGCCTTTGGAAGTAGAAGGACAAAAGACAAGGACGAGGTTCAACTCCCATTTTGTGGTAAAATTTGACTTCAAGTACATCATGCTGAAAGGACAAACTACAAAGTAAGACCACCTGGTGCACGTTCTTTCAGCAAAACTGCAGAAGCACCTTCCCCATTACGTGGAGTGATCCTTATCACGGGGAGGCCTAAGCTTCTAAGGCTTAGGCTTGCATTATATGTTTGGAGGGATCTTCTAGTTTAGTGTCCCTGAAGCATGTCAGAATGGTTTAAGATAATGCTTAGAACACGCATAGAAGTTTATCCTTTCTCCTCATGTACTCTAAACTATCTACTTCCCTCTAAATCAAGCAGACAGGTAAATGAAATACTAGTAAATTAGCTCAATCACATAAGTGCTCACAACCAAGAAGAAAAAAAGCTCAATCACATAAGAACTGGACATTCCATACTTGAACATCTCTTAGCTAGTGAGAAAGGCAACTGACCCCTAGTATCCAACAATTCTGAAATCCCTGCGGTTTACCATGTTGCAATGCCTAATTAAAATTTAAATAGTACAGATTGCTAGAATACAGAGTTTAACTGAATTTGCTTACAAAATCATGAGTAACAAACCTAAAATGCAAGTTAAGAGAAACATTATCAATACCTTCACCTACAAGAGAAAATAACCAAGAAACCTCAGAATGGTAGAAAATTTTGGTGCCATGGAGAAGGAGAAAGAAAGTAAAAAATGGAGGCTAGTATCTGCTTCTGAATCAGTGCTCTAAACTCTACCAAATGGATAAGGAAAAATGTTCACCCTACAGGAGCTTCTTTATGGTGTATAACCCACAGAACATTATTTAAGAACAATTTTACTTCAAAACAAGAAGTACAAAACAGAAAATCAAGAAGCACTTCTACGTAGGTGATTCTAGGAACTTGAATCTTCGGATATGCTTGATCATAATTCTCTGAAGCCATAGATTTACTATTACAAATAGAAAACCTCAATTTAACTATTCACGGGTTAGGCTTAGACGAAATCAACAATAAAAAAATTTTCCCAAGACCCACCTTAACTGGCAAGTAGGTGTTCTCCCTAAATTGTTACCCTATTGTTCAACAATTTCTAACATACCCGGTAAGTGGGATTTGGAATAATTTCACTACCGGGGTTCTCCATGTTAACAAAGAAAAAAAAATACCAACAAGGCTTTAATGAAAACGAAATTGGAACATCTGATTTCCTCTGGATTTACATATAAAGAAGATTAGGGATGTAATATCCCGTCCCGAAAAATGTGTAAGTGATTAATTTGAATTTTAAATGAAGAGATATTGTTTAATCTTGTGTTTGATTTTTGGATAGAGGTTTAATTGTATTTTTGAATTTAAAGGTGCTGATATGGAGATGTGATCTATTTTTGAATTTAAAGGTTTGAATAAATATTTGATCTTGAGTTTGAATTTAAAGGTTTGAATAAAGATTTGATCTTGAGTTCGAATTTAAAGATTTGAATAAAGATTTGATCTTGAATTGGAATTAAAAGGTTTGAATAAAGATTTGATCTTGAATTTGAATTTAAAAGTGTTGGATAGAGGTATGTTTGAATTTTAAAGTTGCAGAGATTGAGCTTAATAAATAGTTGCAGAGATGTTAATAAATAGTGGCAGAGAATGTATATTGGAGACCAAAATTGGGACTGAGGTTGTGCTACTAGTTTCTGAGAGATTGTTCGACAATTATTGGAGAAGTTTTAAGGATTGATTAAGTGTTCGAGGTAAGTGGTTCTTCAATGAGATTTTGAACGTGCATCGTATTTTATATGGTTTTGATGTATTATTTGGGGAATTGAACAAGTTTTTGGTAAAATGAGATTGTTGAGATTTTCGTAAAACTCAATTGAAATATTTATAACTTGTTTGGTGAGCATGCTGTGAAAATTATCCTTGCGCTGGTGATATATCTCTATGGTCTTTGTGGCCAATTTATCCTTGTGGTCTGTGTGGCCAATTTGATACCCTTCGTGGTATTTGGAGGTCTTTGTGGCCTAATATTTTGAGGTCTGTGTGGCCTGGAGGTCTGTGTGGCCTGATGTTCGAAGGTCTTTGTGGCCTGGAGGTCTGTGTGACCATTGGTGATTTCCCTATATTGCGTGGCCTTGGATATTTTTGTTACAAACTGATATTTTTGGATTCGGTATGGCTCACAATGTTTTATTTTGGATTTCGGCTATTGTGATAAAATTGTCTTTTCCCCAACCCTCATTGACTTACTACTTACTGAGCTAGTCGTAGCTCACCCCTTATTTTCATATTTTCCAGAGTTGACGGAATTAGAGAAATTGGAGGAGCTTCAGAGATATTTGTGTTTCGAAGGCGTGTTTTCAAGAGTACATTTGAAGATTAATGTTGGAGAATTCAATATTGTATTATTTTGGGAGATCATCGATATTGGAAATATCGGATATGCTAATATAAATTTTAGGGCTCGGATTGATATTTTTGGGCTTTTTACGGTTTATGAATATTTTGTTGAGGTTGTACAAAATTAGTTTTGAAATATTGGGGCCTAGATAAATGATTATTCATGGTGGAAAAGCCTTATTTTATACGAAAATCTATCCGTATGGAGTTTGGGCCCGGGGCGTTACAGATGGTATCAGAGCATAGGTTTGTGATTCTGTAGACTCTTAGAAATATTTTGATTGAAGTCCGAGCATAGGTTTTGATATGTGGTAATTCTATTGATTTTCAGAAGGATTTCGATTTTAGTCGGATTATAGCTTTAAATTTGGAAGAGATTCAAATCTTGGTCATTCTATTACAGATAAGAGCTAAAGTTATGAGCTTGTTTTGAGGATATTGATGTTAATCATAGGCTAGGCTTGTATATAGTATGAGTTTAGGTTTTAGGCTTGAATTGTGTTAATAAAAAATAAATTATGAGGTGATTTTGTATGATCAGAGTGCGCAGCAGAAGCATGAATAATTTGTGATTTGGTTTGTTAATGAATTTATTCTTTTATGGAAGGTGTCGCAAATTTCGGGGACGAAATTTATTTTAAGGAGGGGAGATTGTAATATCCCGTCCCGAAAAATGTGTAAGTGATTAATTTGAATTTTAAATGAAGAGATATTGTTTAATCTTGTGTTTGATTTTTGGATAGAGGTTTAATTGTATTTTTGAATTTAAAGGTGCTGATATGGAGATGTGATCTATTTTTGAATTTAAAGGTTTGAATAAATATTTGATCTTGAGTTTGAATTTAAAGGTTTGAATAAAGATTTGATCTTGAGTTCGAATTTAAAGATTTGAATAAAGATTTGATCTTGAATTGGAATTAAAAGGTTTGAATAAAGATTTGATCTTGAATTTGAATTTAAAAGTGTTGGATAGAGGTATGTTTGAATTTTAAAGTTGCAGAGATTGAGCTTAATAAATAGTTGCAGAGATGTTAATAAATAGTGGCAGAGAATGTATATTGGAGACCAAAATTGGGACTGAGGTTGTGCTACTAGTTTCTGAGAGATTGTTCGACAATTATTGGAGAAGTTTTAAGGATTGATTAAGTGTTCGAGGTAAGTGGTTCTTCAATGAGATTTTGAACGTGCATCGTATTTTATATGGTTTTGATGTATTATTTGGGGAATTGAACAAGTTTTTGGTAAAATGAGATTGTTGAGATTTTCGTAAAACTCAATTGAAATATTTATAACTTGTTTGGTGAGCATGCTGTGAAAATTATCCTTGCGCTGGTGATATATCTCTATGGTCTTTGTGGCCAATTTATCCTTGTGGTCTGTGTGGCCAATTTGATACCCTTCGTGGTATTTGGAGGTCTTTGTGGCCTAATATTTTGAGGTCTGTGTGGCCTGGAGGTCTGTGTGGCCTGATGTTCGAAGGTCTTTGTGGCCTGGAGGTCTGTGTGACCATTGGTGATTTCCCTATATTGCGTGGCCTTGGATATTTTTGTTACAAACTGATATTTTTGGATTCGGTATGGCTCACAATGTTTTATTTTGGATTTCGGCTATTGTGATAAAATTGTCTTTTCCCCAACCCTCATTGACTTACTACTTACTGAGCTAGTCGTAGCTCACCCCTTATTTTCATATTTTCCAGAGTTGACGGAATTAGAGAAATTGGAGGAGCTTCAGAGATATTTGTGTTTCGAAGGCGTGTTTTCAAGAGTACATTTGAAGATTAATGTTGGAGAATTCAATATTGTATTATTTTGGGAGATCATCGATATTGGAAATATCGGATATGCTAATATAAATTTTAGGGCTCGGATTGATATTTTTGGGCTTTTTACGGTTTATGAATATTTTGTTGAGGTTGTACAAAATTAGTTTTGAAATATTGGGGCCTAGATAAATGATTATTCATGGTGGAAAAGCCTTATTTTATACGAAAATCTATCCGTATGGAGTTTGGGCCCGGGGCGTTACAAGGGAAATTTTGACAAACAAAAGAAGTGAGCCTTACGTTCAAGCCATGAAGAATGAAGAACAAAGAAAAGCCAAAAACGAAAACGAAAACTGAAAGAGAATCTAAGATAGAAGTAAGCAACACTTTGTTCTGAAGCAAGATAAGTAATTAAATTACAATGAGAACAGTTGCACCCTCATACATGGAGCATAAAAGAGATCGGCCAAAAAAAAATAAAAGCAAGATTTTGTGTTGTACCCAACAATCTGAACTGAGGATGGGTTTTGAATGTTTCAAAAATTGATTTCGAGTTAAATGGGTAGATCACTTTCACTAAGTTATGTTTTCTCTGAGTCCCAACTTCAAACTTCAAATTTACAATTCTAGAACAAAAAACAAGCACTAATCTTGGGACAACCTCCATTAGAGAATCAGTTGTTCTCTAAAGGTGATGCATTTTTCGTAGAAACAACAAATTCCTCAGCTTACCACTGTGTAGAAGTAGAGGACACAGAAATTATAGCACCCATTATTGGAAACAAGCAACAAGCAAGGAAAACCAGTCACTCATGGACAGACAGACATGCTTTTTAAGGATAAGAAAATTTTGTACAAAAAATACCCAACACCCATACTTATACAAGAGTAGTTAATAGGATTCTTAGTTTTGTTGTTTGTTTGGACTAAGCGTATTCGGTGTAGTCCCTTGTACTATTTTCGCTTTTTCTAATAAGATTGCTTACTTATCAAAAAAAAAAGAAGTCATTAGGATTTGTCATCAATATCAGAAACTCCCAAGGAGGTATGACACTTCTTCTTATGGGAACTGCATGTTGTAACCGTCTCAATACAACACCTATGTCCACCAATGTCTGGCGATTCCTTCAGACACATGGTTTACATATTTTGGTCAAAACACTAACTAGATAACTAAACCCTCCAACATTGCTTTCCCCAAAAATGACACATATCGAGCCGTATGGTAATTTCTAACTTTATTGCGACCCATTTCTAGATATTTCAAGGCTCGTGTGTTTCACATATCGCCAAAACTTAATGACCTCCTTCCACATTGGAATAGTAAGTTTTTTTTTTTGATAACCCACGTTGGAATAGTAAGTTGAAGGAAAAACGAACATTTTGTGTGGTACAGGGATACTACATGAAAGGGAATAGCAGCTCTAGTTTCAAACACAGTAATCTCTCATTATCTACAATCCCAGAAAGCACATACAGAGATAAGTCGTCCTTATTTTCACTTGAAACATGCAAAGCACCAACATATTATTGGATTAAGTCATGCTCCACTTCTAGAGGCAGCTAATTATCCGTATTTCCACACATAAGAGCAATCTACAAGGGATACATTCCTTAATGCGCAGTAAGGGCTAGTATTTCCAAACCTCCTTAACAAAGTTTCATCAAGCCTAAATTACAAACCAACGGATCCAGCAATACAGAAAGCATCTCAGCAAAGTCAGTAAAATGATAACAGACTTCAACACAATGAATATTGCGATACAATACCCAATGCAGCCACCAATAAAAAAAAAGAATGAGGTATATAAATGTAACCAGAAAGACACGGGTAGATGCAGATGTATACAATTTATAGAGCACAAAACAAACACGTGAAACAAAAATCCAAAACTTTTTACTAGAAAGTATATAAGGCTATACCTCATGCTGGAATTCTGCAACCGAACCATCCACTTGTGTGGGGGCTGTGATCGGCACTTGGAAAGAAGCATAATTTCCAGCAGCAGCGGCCGCAGCAACTTCAACAGGAGCTTTCATCTCTGGCGTTGTGGTGAAATAGTCTGAAGCCATAATCTTATTCAGCCTCTCTCTCAAACCCGCATCTACCGAAAAACAAAACACAAATATTACGAAGCAATTAAACAAATGAAAAAAGTACAAATGAAATTTAAAAATCCCATGAACCAACAACCAAAAATGCAGATTGTCAGAAATATTTACAAGAAACGCTGGCATTGGGCTCAATGGGCTGGTCGGAGTTGGCGAGCCAGAGCTTGGCGTGCTCGATGCAGCGCTGCAAGGCATTCTTGTGGGACAAACTCGTATCAACCGGGCGAGATATCAACAAGCCACCCAAAGCCGATATGAAATCCAAGTCCCTCTCGCCAAGCAGATCGGTGGCGTCGTCTGTGACGTAATCGTAGGTCAAGCAACAACCTCGCTCGTGCGTCCTCGTCAGCATCGTCGCGGTGAAATCACTCTGCGGCTTCACATCGAACAGTGACCCGAAGTAGAGCAGATTGAGGAGATCCTCCACAACTCCGAGGTCAGGCTGGTCGTTTTTGATGCGCTGTTCGTCTTGGTCGTCCTCATCGGGGGTGTTCTCGCGATCGACGGCGGGGGCGAGGGCGGAATCGGAGGGGAGCTGGTGGTGTTGGGCGGCGAGGCTGAGCTCCTCGGAGACAGCTTGTGAAAGGGGCTGACGGAGCTTCTCTAGCTCTTCGATGAGGGTGACGACAGCGGGCTTGGAGCGGAGGACCTCCTCTTGCTCCTTGTTGATGGGCTTGCCTTGTGTGATGGCTTCCTCCATCTGGAGGATGCGGTTGAGCTTCTTTTTCAAGGATCGGAGGCGCTTGCTCACGAAGCTGAGGACTGGGCCTTCCGAGACGTCAGAGGCCGCGCTTGCCGCCATTGGCTCCGATTGGAAGGGGAGGGTTTAGTTAGGAAGAAAAGAGGAAGGCACCACCGGTCTTTGGTGGTGGTGGAAAATTTAAGGGTTTTTGAAGGAAGCGAAAGCGGCTTTTGAGAAGGGATTTCAGTCAGAGACCGAGAGAAAATAGAGAGCTGAGAGGGCAGAGGCTTTTAATTGAGCCGGAAGAGGATAAGGGTTTAGGGGAAATAGATTAAACTACTGGACTCCCTACTAGCAATTATTTTCGCCTCTAGTTACGATTTAATTTTAAAATTTTAAAAAAACTAGTTGAGTTGTACTTTAAGCCTAAGGGACGGAAATAATTGACTATTTTTTTTAAAAAAATTAGATAAGTGTGGGCGAAAATTTTCGATTCTCGTCCGATTTCGAAATTTCAGTTCTAATTTCGGCATATACAGAAGACGAAATCGGAAGTCTTTTTTTTTTTTTTTTTTTTTGTAGTTTTCATAATCGAAATCAGAATTGGAAAATTTGGTTCTATTTTTTAAAAAATAAAATAAAAATAAGACTCAAAATAAAGTATAACATATAACAATTGCTTGAATGTTTATTTTAGAATCAATATTTTAAATGAATGTTTAACATTTATTGTTAATTTATGATGAATAATTAAAAAATATCGAAATTTTCTGTTCCATTTTTTTATAATAAAAAAATTTCAAAATCAAGTATAACATATTAAATTTGATTCTTTGAATGTTTATTTTAAAATTTAGAATTTAGATGGATATTTACATTTATTGTTAATTTATGATGAATTAGATATATTTTGTTTGGTGTTTACAAAAATTGATACCAAACTAATATTAGTGGTGCCAATGTGGTTTACCAGAATTAGCTATTGACTGTGCATGCATAATAATACTCACAACTGCACTCTAAGGAACACTTACACGAATTGTTCCTCTTCATTACTTTGTGAATTAGGTGATGTTTATTTATTTTAAAAATTATATTTTTTAAGAAATTTTAAGCTAAAATTTGTACATCTAAACAAATTTCAACTCATTTTCACACCAACATCAATATTTTTTTCATAATATATATTCTCCTCTTACTTTTTAACAAATTTCATTAACTTTCTTTTTATAAAAAAAATGCATCAAATATTATCTCTCGTCACTTTTTAACAAATCTAATAAAAATCATTTTACAACGAAACATTCTTGAAACTTTTTATAAACCTCCTAAAAAGTCGAAATTCCCAAATTTTTTTCCTATAAATTAAAAATTCTTAAAATGTTTGTTTCCTAAACATTTGGTTAGGAAAAATTATAACTTTCTATTAATTTAAAAAAAAAACGAAATTTTTACGACTATCAAAATTTTACACAAATTCTAACACTTTTTTTTTCACACAAAGTTCAATATTTTTTCATAAAAGAAGACATTAAACCTTCTCTCATCTTGCATTTTAAGTAATATTTTCTCCATCAACATGCCAGCATCGAAATACAGCTGGGGGCTCTTTCTCGAATTGAGGAAATACAAAAAGATGTAAAGAAGCACCTCTAGGGGCGTCTCAAATGCAGAAGTCTCCGTCTAATTCTGAATGGATTGGATACACTGCGTGGAGGGGGGGGGGGGGGCGCTTTATGTGTCATTCTCCACTTTTTATGTCCGACAAAAATGGCAAATGATAAAAGTTAGAATTCAAGCCCGAACATATGCATCTGATCGTTAGAAGTCATACTGCAAGGATCATATCCTTGCCATATACCTATAAAACTTCCGAATCCCCACTTCACCTGAGCAAAATGGGGTAAGCAGGTACATTGGTAGGGAGAGTATTACAAAATTGGCCTAAAAAATGTGTCATCCCTCGAAGCTGTTGTGATAATTTTTCTTCTTGAAACTGCTACTCCTAACAGTCTCTTCACTTGAATGAAGCAGAGGAAGATAAGAAGACAAGAAGACCAACTGATAAAATGACAATGGGATGCGCCAGGCAAAAGCCGGGCATAAATTCTGACATCAGCTCTAATGTGAATAGCTGTAGCCTGTATAGAGAGTGTATCGGGGAAGAACATACTATATTGTTGGCTTCATGGCTCTACATCTTCAGGAAACCTGGCTTTTCCTGAGTAGACATACTGCATCTCTTCCTTCCATGTCTGCAGAACATCTACCTCATTAGCTGGAAACAACGGACATCAAACTGATTGCACTTAAAAGGTCTGTAATAAGAATCATGAAACTTACCTCATGTCGAAATGCAATCCTGAAATTGGGTACATTTGTTTTATGAATATCATTGCCTTCAGGGCCTCTCATGAAATATCTATCACCAAGCCAGTGCAACTGCAAAAGCAACCAAAATGATAACAGGAACATTGATGATTATTATTCCAGTAAATACTATGACAAAAACAGATAGTCCGCAATTATTCTGCTTCTCCATGCAAAAAGCAAACACACGCACACCCAGATGGAGTAAAAGGAAGCGGGTGGTTGGAACATTGAAAGGATCTACCACTATGTATGGGAGCGGTGGAACTCGTGGCCAGTCTCCTAGAAATCCTATAGACAGTTCAATATCAGGTTGGATCAACAATGGGGTCAATCAACCAGTGCTGGTCTCATCTAGGTGAGATTCTAGTAGGAATGTTGTTTTGAATATGGCCCTACCCTTCAGGGTTGTTTCATTAGTGATGCAATACTAAAAACTTTGTATTGGCACTACACAGCTGGAGACTTCATCATTGCACCAAACAATGGCCCCTAGAGTTGGATATAGAAGTAAACTATTTTCCCTGAAAATAGCTTATTCGCGAGTACACATGATATAGCATAATCTGTTTGCTTGTGTGCTAGCCATTAGCCTTGAAAAATTTTTCCATGCTTTCAAAATTTTCATATTTTCACTACAGAAAAAGTAGAATAGGGACAAACTTCCCTTTTTCTGAGGATGGAAAAACTTTCTCGAATCAAAAAGCTGAAGTTACAAATTAGTTTACAGTATGTGTGGTTGTTTGGTGAAATTCCAACTTGTATTGGGCAACATAGAAGATAGCCATTTCATGTTTGCCGAGCTCCTCACCTTTGTGTCATGTGAAAATCCGGATTGATAAACGGAATTTCTAGCTATCTCACATAGGTCACAAGAACTGAGCTTCCAGACCTGCAAGAAGAAGCCTATAAGACAAATGAATGAGCAATGATGGAAAACAATATTCTAACGTACCTTTGCAGCAACACTATATTCCTCCACGAGCGGTTCCTTTGTTAAATGGATTTGCAAAGGATCATCTGTTGAGAGTGAGATATTAAGGCCACGCTGGAAGAACATGAGAAAGGGGTTGCGATGATAGTCCAAGAAAAGGGAATTGTTGCTCAGAGGTGACATGGCCAATCCAATCTGAAAATATAATCAACATTACTGTTCAATTTAGTGCAACATTAAAACAATTGAGACAGGCCTTAATAATACAGTTACGAAAGGAACTCCATAGCACCATGAACTTTAGGGGACCGCAGATTATGACAGACAGGAAACAGAGCAAATCACTCCAGTCAGCAAGGAGAATTTGAGAAGAGAGGGAAGCATGGAGAATTTGAAAAGAGAGGGAAGAGAGAGGCAGAGAGACAGAGAAAAGATATGTTGGCCAAACCTGTGCAAGATAATACAAATACTGCAAAACTGGAGATTTCCGCAGATTAATTCCATGGGAAATGTTATGGCATAGAAGGAATGCAGCAGCTAAATGGTCGATATCACCTGCCTGCAAAGGATGCAAATATCATAAGCTCAATGATGACAGAAGAACAGGAACTTAAGATATACAGTATAACAAAACCTCTCCACAGTGGGGCCGGAATCGTATGGTTGGCATTCCTTTTGATTCCCGAAGCTGAAAAGACCATCCATAGTTTGGCATCAGTTTCAACTTCAGATTCTTTATTTCTCACAAAGGCAAGGTGAAGTTAATTTGTCAAGATGTTGAATTATGGTCGGACCTTGTTGAGAGTATACAAGTTTGCATAGCAGTAATAAGCATAATAGGAATACGCAGGATTGAACTCATTGGTCCATTCAGCTGGTGTTGGCATGTGCTTAGTTGGACGCCTTTCTGGTTTACTTTCATCATCAACAAGATCAAAACCCACCACCTGGATTGAAAAATAACTAACCTCATTAAGCACCCTGAGTTTAAAGCAAAAAAAAAAAAAGACAAGCAAAAGTTCAATGGAGGGAAGAGAAAGCAATCATAATAATCATAACACGTTAATTCAGCCATGATCTCACAAGTAACCGACTCAACACAACAGCAATGCAGAGATCAAAATGAGTGGGTGGAAATACAAGGACCGGTATAACAACAAATGAATGTCTACCTAAGGCTAAGAAGGCACTAAAATAGACAAGTTGAAGGAAAATCATATAAGATAAAATCAAGTGTTTATTTTCAACTTAAAGGAGCCAAGCACAACTGGAATGCTGAAAATTGGACAGTGGACAATGAGAAATGACCTGATTGCCAAGTATTTTAACAGGCATATGGTCAAAAAAGAGTGAACAATGAGGGGAATTTGTTGTTTGCCCCAACTAGAGGAACCCAGGCTCTGTTTGATTTGGTTTTATTTCGAAAAATGGCAGAGATGTACCACTTTGGAATGAGTGAACAAGTGCCATTACAGTATGAAGTTCACATTGGTTTATCACACTCCTGCCAAATTGTTTGCCACAAGTTAGAGAAAGTAATAGCTTTGGACTTGTCCAGCGCATAACACCTTCCCAACTGACAGAGAACAGGGACTTCTGATGTCATTCCCACTATTACGGCCATATTGTTCTTCAAATGGAGCAGTAAGGAGCCGCTTCAATCAAATAGTGTGACAAACTGGCAGTTGTCTTATACAGGATTAGATACAAAAATAATTACATTGGATAATATCAATAAGCCATATGCCATAAGCCAATACACACAATCTTTTTCTGGCGAGAAATCGCAGACTGAAAAAGGTTAATGACATGCAGAAACATAAGCAGTTATTTAATGAGAACTCTTTTCTGATGCTTCACAATACTGGACAATCGAAGACAAGTACAAAATAAAAAAGAAGTGACAGGGAATGAGAAATATGTCCTATCTCCATCTGAATGGAGAATGAGTTCAAAGATTAAATAATTGTCAATAAAGGGGATATACAAAAATGATGCATTCAACAAACCTGCATCAGGAACAAATGTAATTGAGGATGAGAACCTGGATCAACTGTGGCTTCAAATAGTGGAATAAACACGTTATCCAAGATATTCTGAAAAGAGGTAACAATTCCCATTGCCTTGTACACATTATATAGCCGTGGTAGCTGCACATCAAAGTTCAAACAAAGATACAAAAAAGTTTAGAAAAACGACGTACATCAGTGAATAGTTTAAGAAGTTACAATTGACAATACATTGGTAAAAGTAACATGCAATGCCAATGCGACGAATTCCAATGAAGATTCAAGCAATATGACTGTACAATATATCTAATGGAGGCCACATTGCTGTCTCTAAATCTTTGTTATGTATAGTTCAAATCCCATGCGATCAAAATAAATCTATTACCAAATGTATCCAAATTCTATATATACATAGAAGACTTTCAATAATCTGCAATCTACAGATTCAAGTGTGAAGAAATGATAGATGTCACTTTTAAATATGCTTTTTTGCCCCACAGAAAGCGGTTCATTAAATTACCTGTTTCAGATCTGAATTAAAAAGAATGCACCTACTTGCTAGAGAAACTAATATATGCATAGTCTATATTCTTGTGGAATACCAAGTAGTCAACTCTTACTTCACCAGATGATCATCACTGAGGAAAATGAAATTAATTTTAGTGCGTCCACATCTGAATGCATAAAGTTAACATGTATGCTAAAAAGAGTAATATACGCCAAATCTTATCTCCTCTCTCTTTCCCATAAACAACTACATAAATAATGAAGTAAGCCACACAACTAGAGCATGCCACAGGCAATACGCAAAAGGAGTTAATTCATTAAGTAGCAAATCATGAGGAACCAGCACCAACTCATCTCTCTTATAAGCACCAGGACAGACATTAACCACACATACTCCAGCAGCTATCATAAGAAGAGGAAGACATAAAATACCTGGATTAACCATACAGCATTCTCACTATAAATTTCATTGTTAACAAACCAACTTGCCATCTGATCCCATTCACTTTGTTTCCTTCCATAAATGGAAATCCTGTACTCCGCCACCTAAAAATGAAAGAAAAGCAAATTCCTCAGCATTCAACTTAGCAATTGTCTGAGATACTAAGAATGACAAGAAAGTTTAATTGTTTTAAGTATTTGATTTGGGCTCTGGAGAGCTGACAAGCGACGGTTGTTGGTAAGAGGTGTTCCAAAACCAAAACCAAAACCAACATCAACAAAATGACACAATAGAATTACAAAACCATCAATTTGTACAAGCAGCAGCAATATGTCCTTGACAATGTCACTTATAGACCAAGAATTTTGTCCTCATCATTCCTTCGATATTGCTCAGTAGTGAAGCATATTACCAAATTAATCTGTTTTTTGGTGATCAGCACCAAATTAAATTACATTACCTAAATCCACCAAAACAATTCTGAGCCAATCAGTAGATTTGAAGGATACTTGGTATAAACCATATATAGAACACTGCTCAAATTTGATGTTTACAATGCAAACGTTAACTATCTGCAATCAAATTTTGGCTTTGAACCAAGTGGATCAGAAAGTACAGAAATTTGTGTAAGTATCAGGTGTTCAATAGCCCTTCAAGAGAATCTAAGCAAAAAAGGACAATAAAATAAGATCCGATACCTGTCTATATAGGTCAGTATTTTACTTAAATTAAATGCTGAAGAAGATCATGGTGCAAAAATTAACATGCTTTTTCTGCAAGTTAGTCTAATGTTTTTTTCTTTCCGGTAAGTAGTCTAATGTATTTTCTGAGCATGAAAAGCCAAAAAGTGACTACAACATAAACTGACATACTCAGCTCGATAATCGTCCAGCAAAATTGATCACCAAATATAAATATGAAGACACTATGAATCAGAAGATACAGAGGATCCACGGAGAAAGAAGAAAAATAGACTTTCTGACACGATAAATGATAAAACCTGGTATTTGCTTGCTTCAAGATCTGATAAAACTTCCTTGGTTACTTCTGCCAGAAACCGACCTGCAATATATATTCAAATACTTTGCTTAGCAGAAGCAACACATTGATTATGGTTATCAGTATGGATCAAGTAGACAACAACAAAAACAGAAGTGAAGCAGAATCAAAACAGTAAAGAAATTTACCCCAAAAAGGGTAAATACTAAAGAGCCTAAACTTGAAAAATATAACACCCATGCAAATTGAACCAATCTGGTACATACAATAACAACCAAGATTTGTCATCTACTAAATTTTAGCATAAGCATGTGCATATCTCTAGATGAAGCGCTTTTGATGTTTTTCACAAACTTTTACACTCATCATAAAGAAGAAAAAGCAATTACACAAGAAATGGAAAAACCAAACCAAACAAAAGGAGAGTAGTATTTCCTGAAGGTTCTCCAAATGCAATTAATTCTTATTAGAGTTTCCAAGCATCAAATATTATACATGCAACAAGTAGGTTTAACTGTAATCATGAACCAAACCTTGGATAAGATTGTCCTGCTTTAAGAATATCTCTCTGAGTCTGCTCTGTCCACAAGGATTATACTTAAGGTTGAATTTGTCAAATCGATGAAAGGTACTTTTATCAGCATGAACATCCAATAAATCGACATTCAGATCATGCCTGCATTGGGATTCCCTTCAGTATTAGAAAAACAAGGACATATGTGTGAAAACATATTTAGACTTACGGAGAAAGTGAGAGAGGCTTTCTTCTGACAGATAGAAATCAAGAGAACTACAGGTTTGCATACCCTGTCAAGTCCAAGCTCTCAAAAACTTCCTTGAGGGTCATATATTTTCCATCTCTGAAAATGACAACCTGCCACAGCAGGATTCAAGAGGATACAAAGTGAAATGTAAGTGGGACTGTGGGAGAAAATTCGTGAGACATATAAAGCTGAATTGCTCGATTTCAACTCATCCCAAATAGGTCAAAACACTGAACTAGCCAAAACAATAAGTTAGAAGAGAGAAAAAAAAAAGAGAACATTTTTTACCTCATCAGGTTCCTTTTTGAGCTTTGACTTGATGAACAGAAGGAGATGCTTCTGGTTCATGCATGCAGAATGATGCACATGAGTATCAACTTTTCTGATATTGTAAAAATCACGATGTGGTGCGCTCTTTTGATCCAGAAACTCCCTATCCGCATATACCAACAGATGAAGGCGGAATTTCTGTATGATGTTCAGATATATGTTATACACGTGCTAAAGTGCAAAACACAGAATATAAGTGCAAAGGCAAAGGTTGCTGAAAGCTACCTCCTCAAGAAATCGTAGTCTATGATGGCATGCAGATCGAACATTTCCAAGAGACGTAACTTTTAGAAGGTGATGCATATCGGTGAAAAATCTTGTTGAACTTGCAACAGGGAACAAATCCACAGTATCTGAGTTAACAATCAAAGAAAGCTTCAATATACTTATAATCAAGAAACTGTATAATAAAGGATACTCGCACATCAAATATTCAATACAGAATTTTCACTTTTAATGCATTATGTATTATTCTGCAATTCGTACCACTTTCACTTGCATAGACATGTGCGACTCCATCTTCCATTTTGACATGGTGCTGGATGGAAAACCACAAAGCAACAGTCAGACACAAGGTTAAAAATTAAATGAATGATTGTGTTATAATGTTAATATACACTATCTTTATTATATACAAACAAAAATTCATGCAAATCTCACATCATGAATAAGGAAAGATTAACTCACAGATGTTGCTTCGGTTGGTTCAAAGTGAAAGGGATCCCTCTTCATCTCTGATGCACTAAACACCCCCACAGATTCCTTCCTCCATGGTACAACTCTTTCCCGATAGACATAACTCTCACGCAAATCTAAACATTCCTCAATTATTTCCCGTTCTTCATCTTCTGCAGTTGTTGACTCTGAAACCATATGTTTTGCAAGACAAATATCCAAAAACTAGTTAGTATTTGGCTCAGACGATACAATAAAAAAATGAGTGCATTTCCAAAGGTTGACAAACCCATTCTCTGTACCCAATTAGTAGTGATAAAACATTATTTTCTTTTCACAACAAAGGGGAACTAAATAAATTCAAGAAGTAGAGATATGCCAATACCACCACTGAGTGTACCAACCAACAACAGGACCAATATATATTAACATCAGCAGTATTTGAAGAGAGATTGAAAGATACATATTTCCATTTAACTCTCTAGGACAAGGAAGTCGAGAATACCAGGGACTGTTTTTGTCAGAGAGACAGTAGTGTTGGCAAAATTAGGATCATTCCCCACCGTGTGCGCTGAAGCTGCATCTACCTTTCTATTCCCATGCAGATCTACACCAGCTTTTGGCTCACTCACAGTTGCCCTGCACATCTTATCGTGTATACAGTTCCCACCATCATCTAGTATTGGAACAGGGCATAAGTTTTGGTTCTTCGAATTTATATCCTGCAAATCCATCAACCGGTTAAAGAGATCAACCACAGAGAATCACTTTTCTAGTCACAACCATAAAGACATAACATTGAAAAACTTGGATTAGTAGAATCTTTTCACCAGAGGACTGGCACTCATTCCCGTTGTCTGTAAACTCTGTTCCCCCATAATATATTCTCATTCTTGATACCATAGTATCAGAAACAATGATTATATGATTGCACAATGGTACTTTCTTTGATGTCAAGATGAGACATCCCGTAAGTAAAGAAACCTTTTTTTGTTTGATAAATCCGTAAGTAAAGAAACCTACTGACTGGTGATTGGAGTTAGCTTCCCAAGTACACCATGCCAATTTTGGTAACCTTAATATCATCCGTACTGATTGATATTTCCCTACGCCAAACACAACATTTTTGCTATTCAAGCTCAAGCATACTAGAATATGAAATAAGTAGCTAGAACTTCACATACTTGTGCATTTGTAAGTTCAGTTGAAGAATCTATATATCCATAGTCGAAAAGCACATCCTCTTCATTTGCAAATTCGTTTCCTTCCTCGTCAGAGTCTCCGGCACTATCAAAAGCATTGCCACAGGAGGATCTTGGAGTCACTAGTCTACCAACAGATGCCATCCTTGGAACCATACCAGAATGCATAAGAAACCGATCCTCTCCTAATGAAATGAAGACAAAATTTGATGCAATTTAGAATTCCAAACTGTGCTTCGAGTAAGATGTTACAATGAACCAGTTAATATCCTCAAACGGACGACAAAGGACTTAAATATCACTCATGCAACAAGACTAAGCAATTAGGTGTTTCGGCCGGCACTATCACAACTATATTCATCGTGGAAATTAGGATTCAACTTCTTTTTTCAAGAATTTATTCTTCTTTTATTTCTTCTTTACCCTACGTTCTCTTGAGCGGGTAGTCAGATTTACAAAGAAAGATATAGTAAAAAAATACAAAAATGTTGCCCCAGCAGTTTAAAATTGCTGCTCACTCATCCAAGCCAAAAAACGACCAACTTAATGGCGCAAACATTTTGCCATCGTTTTCCCTCTTAGATATGATTATCCTGCTGACCCTTTTCTCCGCCTCCATCGGCCTCAGCTCACTGGTTACTTGGGATTCAATTACAAAAGTTTCTCTGTTTTTTTTTTGCGCTAGACAATTGAAGAAGGAGAGGAGTAGCCGAGACATAGTAAGTATGCTGAGCAAGTCAGAAACGCATATCCGAAACTCAAAAGAAGCAGTTAGCATTGTCTTATTTTCTTTTTCAGCGCATACTTTTCTCAAATAGTTTCCAACGAACAAGGAAACGCATTGATTCAAAATTTGCCAGAAAAACCACAAACCATATTACAAAGAACCCTAGCAAAACGATTTTGGTTTTTAAATTGTTTCAATACGTCTGAAAAGAAAGATTCAAATCCAAGCACATACCGCTTCTTTGATCCATTCGAAGAGGCGGAAGGCCCGAAGGAATCAAATTGAGTTTGTCCAGCGAGGAAGCACAAACTTGACCACTAAATCCCAGTAGCGGCTGATCGAACTTTGGGTCCTCGTCCTGCCAATTATTTCTCAAAGCCACATTAGGCATCGACGACGACATTCTATAACACCGCATCATTTTGTCGTCCAGAGACCTCGACAAACTCCGGGCCCACATTTTCCGACCAGTCGCCACATCTCCGTCGGAACCGTACTGACCGTCATCGTCCGCTTCTTCTGCTTCCTCATCCGTTTCTTCGTCGCCGACAAAGCGGTTGTTGGTATTTCGAGGAGGCCTGCGACGGACCTCGATAAGACGTTGGACGAGCTTGTCGACGCTACGCCTGTGGATGTAGAAGGCCGAAATGGCCATCAGTGAGGCCCCCATCAAAGCCGCCATGGCGAGGTGAAGAGACGACGTCGAAGATGAAGACGAAGAAGAAGAAGATGACGCCATGGGTAAAAGATGACGTATTCCGGTGTGTTCTTCTCGTTCAGGTTAGTTATAAACCGACGATGAGAACTGCAAAAATGGAACCTACAGTGCGAGTTTGAGAGGCCGACGGACTCAGATCCGAGGGTCTGAGTCTTACGTGTGGGAAGTGGAAGTGTCAAAAGGCAGCAGCCAACATATAATACTTTCTGATTCTAGGGCCCAGAAAAGTACACGTGGGCAGAGCTGACACGTACTTGAACCTTTTTGTGCGGCTCCAATCAAGATCAGTCACCCATCTTCTGAATTCACTGCGAGCTTGCTACAGTGGTTGAGTGCAGGTGCCCCTCTCAAATAATTGGGCCTAGGCAAGATCAAGTGATGCTATATATATGTTGAATATGTCTGTATTGTTTTGTTTTGGATTTTAGTTAACAGTAACAGTGTTGATGTAATTGAAGTAGTGTATACTGTCATATCATTAGTAGTAATGGAAATTATGATCTAATTTGAGATGTCAAACGGGTGTTGCACTTTATTACATAACAATGAGTTATAAAAATAGCAGAATTTAGATACATACCAAGAAAACTATCGGCTACAATATTGATGCAGCTCCGAGCCTCAACTAAATCAAGACCAAGAATTATAATATTGAAATCACTGTAAAAATCAAGCTCTTTGTCTTCAATTCGGTAATAATGTGGCTTGATAACTCTTTCCATAACACGATTTGCAGTAACCTTAGAACGAAACCGTCACCATTAAAGAAAATATTTGCGAAAAATAAATTGAAAAATTCAAAATGTCACATATAGAACACACATAAAATAAAGGAATCGTTGGAAGTCATTAGGGACAGCAATTCGCATAGTAAAACATTAAATTAATTGATTTCATAAAAAAAGACATCAGAGACACTGTAGATTGCTCATGCTTATAATCGTAGTCAAGGACTAAAAAAATGCGAGCTACAGTGTAGCTTTTCTTAACGATATACTACTAGACTCACCTCTAGATGTTTTCAATATACAATTTTGGTTTTAAGAAAATTAATACATATTATTGGTGACCTAAGTACCCTAAAAGCTTTGATCACCAGAAATCGAAGCAAATTTAGCAAATATGAGGATTTGCCCATTCTATGAGGTCCTCTAAGAATGCATGATAATTCCAACATCCAAATTGACCCAAAATTATGATAAAAGCAAAATTTACGTATTTTAAAAGAGTTCCATCATTTTCTAAATATCTGTGACATGAGTTTCATTCATATATTCAAACTTGAAAGTGAAAACCAAAACCTGGGAAACAAATAAACTTTGATTCAGATCAAAACAAAAGAGAAGAAAAAGAAAGATAGAAAAACTAACAAAGTACCAGTAGAGGAACTGACGATTGAGATTGGAGACCTCGATTTTGTCCATATCGTTTGGGGAAGAGGATGGAGAGGATGAAGACGAACGCGCAACATATTTTGGGGAAAAAAATTTTGGACAAAAATTTAGAGAGAGAGAGAGTATAGCGTTTTTGCAAGTAATTTTTGTTTTTTAAAACTTGGTGCCACGTTTCAAACAAAAAAAACTGACACGTATGCAGGGTCGGCTAGAAGTCGGTTTGAGTCGAGTGTATATCATTACTCCTAAAGTAATTATGCCTAGGCGAGATCAAGTGAGGCTTCTTTTTAATAAATTATAAAATATTATATTCAGTTAATTGTATGTTATTTTGGAGTTTAGGAAGCTTTTGGATCAATTAGTAATTAATGTCCTTAATTAAGGAAAATTTATAGGATGGTCAATTTAAATTATTATCTAAAAGTAAAGAGTACTATTAAATGATTACTTAAATTAAGACGATTTAAGGGTCTAGTTTGAAATAATAATAAAAAACTAATTAGAATTGTACACAAATATTTAAATAAAGTAACTTTAAGTTAATTTTTTGGCTTAATTAGTCTGCTAGTCCTTGGGGTATGACTTAATCTCTAATTGGTCCATAAGGTTTATTTCATTTTAAACTATATGAATCATTTGCGTCTTAGAGTGGTCATTATGTCGACTCGGTTGACTCATTTAATTTAATAAATTTCACGTGACTAACTGAGACACATCACCACCAATAATATGAAGCTACTTGTTTCCAAGTCACTCGGAGTGCGTTGTCTTGACAAAAAAAATTGTCTAATATGGAGTTATGAGTTGGCATTTTAGGTCCAAATGACATAGACAATTCAATGTGAATTTTAAATAATACCAACCGGTCCAACTTGATAGTTTGAGTGAATTGGGAACGCATGACTACTTATGATTGGTGATGATATGTTCTCGTTAGTCACATGAGATTTATTCTATTAATAAAGTCAGTAGAGTTGATGGAATGACCATTGTAAGACCTGAATGATTCATCAGAGACTAATTTAGGACAAAATAAATCTTAGGGAACAATTTGAGATTCGACCATAACTTAGGGATTAATAGACTAATTAGGCCTAATTTTTTAGTCCTTTGAATAATATTAGACATTATTTTAATTGTGACTATTAAAGAAAATTTAAAATTTAGAGGCCTTTCTATCTCGGGGCCTTTAGCCTAGATTGCCTATGCTTGGAGCCGCACTAGTTGAGACCTGTTAGTGCGGCAGCAGTGGACTGAAAACCGACCAGTCTTAGGCACCATCGGTTTGGGCCCAATTTAGATACTGATTTGGGCTCACCTAGATCTCCCGCACACGGCCCAGGTCAAAAGTCGCTAGAAATTAACCCTCCCAAGTCAACAAGTCATATTTGCAGCCCTGGCACCACACTTCCTCGCGACCGTACGTCAGTTGGATTTGAAGTCTGCTGAACTTAATAGCATGCACCTAATAGAATTTTATCTTACTTTTGTTTCTTCCTACAATTATGCTGCACTTTGTAGTTCATTCCCATATAAACATACTTATATCTACAATAGCGATCAATTCATTCTAGTAAAAATTAAGTAATTGCAGGACTTTATGGTACAGTGGACATTTGCATGCCTTCAAGTCTAACTAGGGTAAATTGTAGGATATTAAATTATATATGTTGTTAATAAAAGTTTATCTGTGGAAAATTACTTACTTGATATTTGATGAACAATCTTAATCTTTCTCTGTGGTTGACTCTTCAATCTTCTTTAATCTTTAGGTCTTGTCGATCTCACATTTGAGTTTTTTTTATTTCACAACTTAGCCGCCTAAATATTCTGTCTCCTTTCTCTCCACGCTCACAGCCCTCATAGAGCTTCTCTAAGATCCTAATGACCAACCACATGACTAACTATCATATAGTTAACCTTTTAAATAGAACCCTAGTTGTGATAGTGCGTGGGATCGTGACGGATCTCAGATCTCACATGAATTTTTTTCCATTATTTCTCTTTTATTATTTTATTCTGAATTTTGAGCTTCTACTAATTGCAATCATGTTCATCAACATATCACAATTCACCTCTGAGTATTTGAAATTGATTTGTGAAATTTCTTATAATAACAATTTATTTATTTATTTATTCTTCCACCATGTTATATTCCACAAGAGCCAATAAGACCATAATCATATCACCGATTAAGTCTGTAGCTCATATAATTCTTAATTCACAATTTGTAACTCTTTGGACTCTCGAATTGTTTCTAAAACAATTTCACAAATAAATATTATATATATATATATATATATATATATATATATATATATATTTCAAAAAATATTTCACAAAATTCCATTGGCTAATAATTTCTTTTGGAGTCCAACCCTATACAGATATATCGAATATACTGTCTCATCAAGAGACTTGTTGAACGTTTATACAAATTCATTTATCATGCATGCAATATCCAACGTTATCTGGAATATTTCATTTAGAAAGATCATCATCAAATGACTCAGTTAAAGCACAAGTACACAACAAATAGACCTGAACAAATCTCTCAGGTCTAATGATATAATAAATTAATTGTGTTGAATACCTTTTCAACATTAGTGATCACTTCCAGAAGATATCCACATTTGATCATATTCAGTGTATGTACTTTTACAGTGCACCACTCGTTTGCTTAAGGTCACAATCTCAATGACGAAGTCCATCATTCTAAATAATAGAGTCACTATGAGTGTAGACCTACTTGTACAAAAATATGTACTTCGGTCTAGAACAAGTATCAAGTGAACAAGGAACC
Organism: Myrica gale; assembly: GCA_963930655.1. Classification (NCBI taxonomy): domain Eukaryota; kingdom Viridiplantae; phylum Streptophyta; class Magnoliopsida; order Fagales; family Myricaceae; genus Myrica; species Myrica gale. The sequence continues at coordinate 3,131,306 of OZ005606.1, read as the reverse complement.
GAATAATCATACTATCCGCCTTTGATTCATTAATAATTGACATGACTTTTCTACAATGTCACTCAACAATATCTGTGTAACATCTAATTTTTAGAGGAGATGATATAAATAAACATAAATATGTGATATATAAATAAATAATTATCCAGATAACTAATTTTTAGGCGTATAACTTACCATTAATTGTTCGAATATTATCTCCACCTTCACCTCTCGTACTTACACTCACCTGTCATAAGGCTATTAATTAATGCTATGATCTTTAGAGGAGATGTCCACAAACCCAAGATTATATATGTACCGTTAGTCGATTGTTCTTGATTTTTTCGTATAATATGGTTTCAATATTAAGTTCATTCCAGTAAAGAAAAAAAAAAAAAGAACATGTTCCTTACTTAAGCCTTGCTGCATGCTGATCTGTAGCCCTAAAGCAGTACGGCTCGTATATTATATCCTGATATTTCGACCCCAATCTTAACAACCTTATGAGATCTAAACTCTAGTTCTGAATATTTCCTTTTTCCTTTAGGATTCCGTGGCTAGTCCATTTCCAAATTCCTTTTTCTCGGGCTTATAATAAACTTTTTGGTACGACAATATGTCATCGTGAAATATATATATATATATATATATATATATATATATATATATTTGGAAAGAGATGATTATCATTATATATATGGAAGTGGCGGACAGTTTGATCGTTAATGATGAAAGTCTTCTGATCTTTTTGAAAGGTACATATCAATATTAAAAGTGAATAGACACGTAATATCTAGGACCACACACAAATAATTGGTACTTTATTTCTACGTGTGACTTTTCACCACATCCACGTTCGATCGATGCCCATGCAAGCAGCCAAATTAACAAGAAGTGGGCAGCCCCTCCGCCTCCGGTTCCACTCTCTCCTCCGGCGTGGATAGTGTGGTACATGCGCTCTATTTTTCACTTCAGCTCCCCTCTGCCGCCACCCACGCGCCGCCGCCGCCGGTTTTAGTCCGACCAGTAATAAACCCGTTTGGGTCTGCCCCTTTGTTTAGGGCTTGTCTTATGTCTTGTTATCGCCTGTTTGGGCCTGCCCCTCTGTTTAGGGCTCGTGTTTGGTCTTGTTTTCGTCCGTTTGGGTATGCCCCTCTGTTTAGGGCTTGTTGTCTGTCTTGTTCCGTAGTTGTCTGTCCGCCCCTTCCGTGGGCTTATCCGAGTCCTTGTGGCTCTTTTCCGACCCTTTATTGGGTCTCGCTACGCTTCGCTTGTGACGCTTTCCCGGCTTGTCCAGGTCCTAGTAGTTTTGCCTACTATGTCCGGTCATCACTCTCTCTGCCTTGCATGAAGTTCATAGTGGTTCCTCTAATCCGTTGGAGGGTCTTGCTGATTGTGTCTGTGTCTGTCTGTCCTGTAATTGTGTCTGTGTTAGTCATTTTGTTGTGTTCGTTTTTTAGTTTTTAATCTATTGATTGTTTTTCTAGATAAAAAAAAAGTGACGTTGAAAATGAGAGTACTGGGTTCAACCCACCGATTCCGTCACTCGTCACTCGTCACTCGTATGTGTTTTGTATATATATATATATATATATATGGTGGCAGTGGTGGTGGTGAGTTGCATATTACTGAAAGCGCGCAGTATGGAATACGTCTATTCACTAAAAGACAGTAACAATTATTACGGATAATACCCTCAGTCCAAGGATGAGTGAACGATCGAGCTTCAATTTACGAGGATTTTGGTCAATGGAAGTTTACCAATTATGCGATTCCAAGGGCTCTTGATATGGCCGTCGACCTGGACCAGTAAACTCTAATGAAGGGAATTGTCAAGGTTGGAAGACTACAAGATTCGGTAATACTGGAACTGGACAAAGATAGATGTAATTGTATGAAAAACTATTAGCGTTCTTCTCTGGATCATCTCGCGTTAACCTATTGAATATAATATTACTATTTTGTAATTTTTCTAGTGGACCTCCTTATAATGCAAACATACCGATTTCTGAAACAGGCCGATTTTTGTTTTAAACTCTCTTAGACCGGTTCCTGAAGCAGACCAGCCCCCAGTTCTCTCTGAGTCATTCTCTCTCTCTTCTATCGAAAAGTAAAGAAATAACAATGGCGTGCGTGGTACCTCCTGGTACGACGACGCAAAGCGAGGCTCCACGCCCGCCAAGGAAGAGAGTCGATTACATGAACCTTCCATGCCCCATCCCCTACGAAGAAATCCACCGCGAACCTTTCAGTTTGTACACTGTACTTTCAAAGTTTTCCACTTTCTCCATAATGCTATAATGGGCTCGACATTGTTGCGTACGTAGACGCCTCAAAAGATGCCGGATGTCATTGTCAAACAGATCAAGACGATGCATGTGCTTGTCATGCCTGGAAGAGTGGACTCTTCTCTATCGTTATGGTAAGGGAAAGATAAACCCACCACCGTCTCGAGATCATTCTAGTACTGTCACAAAGATAAGTCGGACACGTACGTACGTACAAAAGATGAGGAAGAGAGTGGCAAGTGGCAACCCATCACAGCTTTTGCGTCACGCGTATACGTACGTACGTCGTCAGGATATAATATGCAGAAACAGTGAGAAAGGACCCAAAACCAGCTCTCAGTAAATTATTACAATCACTGACTAAGTAAATTATTACAATCACTAACTAAGAGGGAATTACCTAATGGGTCCTAACAGACCATTGGATGAGTGACAACACATTAATGAATTCATCCAATGGTCTATATCGCATTCATAATTTTTTTTTTATTTTGTAATTTTTGTTTTGTTTTTATTTTATATTTTTTTAATATTTTAATATAGACCATTGTATGAATTCATTAATATATTGTCATCCATCTAATGACCTATTAGGACCCATTAGGTAATCCCTATTAGGAGGATATCCGAGTCCTCACTAAACAACTCCCTAAGGCGCTCAGTCACGGCCACGTATCGTTCCAAAGATTAATTAGTGGTCCTCAAAAGTGGATCGGTCTAGTCACTCCATTATTAATTACACTTAGAAGCAATACTTAATTTGGAACCTTTTGCTCTTTAGCAAATGTGACAGTAAACAGCTTGCCAAGAAGTTAATTAAGAGATCCCTATATATAGGCAGTGGAACAACACCATATATGTATACTTTCTCAAAGCAACCCATACCATGCACGTACGTTTTTCTGTTTCCAAGATTTTTAATCAAAGTCTTATATCTGTAGTACATCTGAAATAAGAGTTGAAAAGGTTCTCTCTTTTATTTAATCAGTGGCAGCCCGATAAACTTATCAACTTACATTCAAGCTTTGATCGCACTAAGTTCCAAATCAACTTGATGAGAATTGACTTCTGTTTGTACACTTCCCTTGTAACGATATCGACGAGCGCAGAACATAAAATATACAAGATTCAGGACACCCATCCCTGCGAAAAGAAAGTACAAATAATCTAGTCTGCCAGCATTGATATCATTTGTTAGCCAATCAGGGTGGCTACGCGTTCCCGTGACTTGATGCACGATGGTCACCACCACGCTACTCAGGTAGCTTGCTCCAGCAAAGGCACAAGAAAAGAGAGCATTACCGAGGCTTCTCATGTGCTCAGGGAACTGCCTATTGAAGAATTCAATCTGTCCGATAATGTTGAATGCCTCACAAAACCCCAATAAAATGAGCTGGGGGGCTAACCACATGGCTGACATGGGTGCGACCCCGAGGGGCTGAGGGTTTAAAATGGCTGAAGCCCTTCTCACCCTTTCGACCAATCCAGCTACTACCATTGAAAGAATCGAAAACATAATCCCAATTCCGATTCTTTGGAGAAGGGTGATCCCGCCTTCATGTCCGGTGATTTTTCGAAGAGCCGGTACGAGGATTCGGTCATAGAATGGGAGCCATAGTCCTATGGTGATCAGTGATATGACCGCCATTGAACCAGCTGGGATTTGGAATTTGGGTCCAAGGTGTCTGTCCATTTTCAGGGCCTGCGATACTGTAAATGTTCCTTGTTGTGTCATGGAGGTGAGGCTGATTATACCGGCAGCCCATATTGGTATGATTCTTATTATACATTTAACCTCTTCAACCTGCTGGATGCTGCAGAGCCTCCATTTCTTGGAACATGTACCATCCGGATTTAGCTCACCCTCTTCTATTTTTGCAGCTTTGTTCAGGAATCTAAGTAACAAAACTAGCTGGTGAACTTAGCAAATTAAGCAACAAAAGTACAAGTGAAATTGTTCTCACTACCATGAAAGACACTCTTTCTGGTGAAATTCAGCACCACTCGCCTAAATTATTCGTGAGACAGTACTATATATAAAACCAGTTATAGTTCTAGAAGCAACTATCATCGGGTCCACTCAGCTTTCCCATATCAGACAAAAGGTACCAAGTTGCTAGTTATGATTGAATTACAAAAAGTCTACCCCAATCAAGTACGTACATAATATGAACATGACGTAATAAGGTCCAATTTCCTACTAAGATTCCAGGATTAATGGTTTATAGACACTATTAGTACCTAACCTCAAAAGTTGAAAACCAAGCCACCCAGAGTTTATAATGTCATTAAGGGCTTAATTTAAGCATTCAAGAGGATCAATATTTTCCAATCAATGTGTTAATATAATATTAAAAATTAAGTTTTTCATGCATGATAACTAGCTTACCTGAACTGATTGGTGAAAGGAAGCTTTGTGGATATAACCCCCTTCAATGGAGGATCATAAAATATTCTATCTACCTCGCCGTCGACTGGAAGCTTAATCCAGCGCTTCTTATAAGCCGCAACAAAGACTTGCACAATGCCGGAAAATGCACTTCCTTCTGCTTTGACATGCACATAAATCTTTGTTCCAACAAAGTATAAGATGATTGAACAGAACATACACGCTGTCGGTACCCCAAAGCCCACGATCCAGCTAACAGAGTCTTGGATATAAACCACTATAGTTAGAGTTAACAACAAGACTACTGTAAATGTGGTGTAGTACCAATTGAAGAAGCTGTTGATGCCTTTCCTTCCTTCATCAGTGGTTGGATCGAACTGATCCACACCAAAAGGAATGCTGCATGGTCTAACTCCACCAGCGCCTATGGACAGAAATCCTAGGCCCATCAATAAAACACTCAGTTGAGCATTGGTAGGACCCATGCATTGACCCAATTGTTGCTGCTCTATGGCACATGGTGGAGGATGAAGCCCCGGCATCCAAGCAGTCAAAGTCACAGTCGCCATTCCCTGTTGATTCAACTGTTGATCAAAATGATTAATGCATCACTTTTGTCTATCAAACTAATTTACGAAAGATATGCCGAGAGTTGCCTTAGTGCACACTGTTTATCTCAGAGGACCCTCTGGCTTATGGGGACTCCAGTGTCAACGACAAAATTAAAACCAGAGAAATATCTTGTATTTCAGCAAATACTTATTTGACATTAATAATGATGCTGCAGTAGAATTTTGAACAACCCAACCGGCTAAAGTCTAACCAGTCACCCTCTCTGAAATTTCACGTACAACGATACCAGAAACAGAAAACTTCGTATAGAACTCAAGAGATCTTCAGCGGTTCAATCACAGCCTTATATGTCAAGATAAGTCGCGAACGCTCCTTGCAGTATTCACTACTCAAATGAATTAGCTCTACATGAATTATGATGACTATTTTCAAGTGCAAAATCCACAAATAACACTAGTGAGAAGGAGCGCAGGGTGTCATGTGGTGGGTATATACCAAAAGTGATGCGAAGGATGCGAAAGCAATAGTACGGAACCGGCCTACATAGGCGTCAGAGACGAAGGCGCCAACTAAGGGAGCAAAATTAGTCACACCGGACCATATATTGATGATATTGGAAGCCAAAACCTGATCCATGTGAAGCTCTCTTGTCAAATACACCATAAAGTTAGCCAATAATCCAAAAGAAGCCAACCTTTCTAAGGATTCATTTCCTGCGTACACCAAATAACGCCAAAAATATTTCCGTCAGTCACATGCATGACAACTCTGCAACAAATTCAATGGCATGCATTCGTTCCTTTATGTGAATCTGTATCTGTGTGTGTGTGACTCTCCGTGCATGAGAGAGAGAGAGACGGAAGGACGGACCTATGATGAAGGGCATAGCCTTCCATCCACCAGGCTTTCTTTGGGTTGGATTTGTATCTGCTAGAACTTTGCCATCCCTTTGTTTTTGTTCCTCCACGGGGGATGAAGGCTTCGAAATTGATGACAACGAAGGTACGATTTGGAAGCACTTTGTTCTGGTGTATAACCAAGATGAGCTTGACTGTTTCCTGTTATCCTCAAGTGCCATTTCTTTTTTGTGCTCCGCTTCAATTTTCTCTCGCCCCCTCTCAAGGCATGTGATCATGTGCTCAGTTTGAGTCAAGGAAATCTGCCTACATGTATATATATATAACTAGGGTTAATGACCAAAATAGTCCCTGAGTTTTATGTCCATTATCGATTTGGTCCCTGAGTTTCAAATTTAGTCACGTAAGTCCTTAGGTTATCCTCATTTATCGATTTGGTCATTCCGTCCAATTCTGTCTCCTCCGTGCACAGTTAGCTAACAGTGGGCTACGTCACCACCAATCATATCGGGACAAGTGTATATTTTTTTTTTTTTTAAAAAAACATGTCCACCGGTCATATTCGTAAAAAAAAAAAATCATACACGTGTCGCGATATGATTGGTGGTGACGTGGCCCACCGTTAGCTGACTGTGTATGGAGGAGACGAAATTGGACGGAAGGACCAAATCGATAAATGAGGATAACCTAAGGACTTACGTGACCAAATTTGAAACCCAGGGACCAAATCGATAATGGGCATAAAACCCAGGGACTATTTTGGTCATTAACCCATATAACTAATATAAGACAGGCAGGAGGGAAGAGAGAAAAGGAAGGGGAAGGTGGTGAGGGTGGGGGATAGTGGCCGTGATTGAATGGTTGACAAAATATGAGCGTCATGAGCCATAAAGGGCTTCATTCAGCTCATTTGATCAACTCTTGCTTGGGGTTTGAACCTAGCTCCTTAGTTTGCTTTTGTTTGTTGTTCTGGTTTTCGGATTTTTTTGCTTTCTGTTGTATTCGTACTCTTTTATTTGGTTAGTTAATGGATGATGTTGTTTCTGCTCTGGTAGAACAGCGTGGTTTCAAAAAAGAAAAAAGAAAAAAAGATCAACACTTGCCTGAGTTGCCTCAACAAAGAATGCTCCATTTGTGTTTTTATTGTGATAGTTAGTGGACGTGTGGGGACCCAGCCCTGCGTAAGTTCCTGAAGTATTTCACTTCCTTGTAATGATCAATTCAGTCAGATCATCGCATCCTGTGAAGTTGACAATATATACGGTGTGATTCGTGAACTGAAGGAGCAGTAACAATCTTGTACTCATTGGTAGAATTTGAACCTGATTGAACGAACAATTACCTCATTAGTTTTGGAGTCTGATCTAGTACTTCACAACGTTAGATATTGGATAAGAAAGAAACTAAATACTGACAACCTTGAATGCTGAATGAAAGCTTTTTATATTAGTAATACAATAATGCAGTATAAGGAAGTGATACAGTTCCATGCTGACCTTATAACAGTATGTTAATTAATGTACGAAAGTGTAATTTTACCAAACGATAATAAAAATTCTGAACATATCATGGTAATAATTGATCCACTATAAGTCTTCTTTCATGTCAAGCTAGACCAGCTTCACATTAATTTTATGCAGGTTCTGGGGACGATATTTACGAGTGCAGACAAAATTCAATGCCCCCACTCCTGCTATATATAAAGAAAAAGAAACAATCTATTTGGCTAGCATTTATATCATTGGCAAGCCCAAGCCAGTCCAAGGAGTCCGGTTGGACATCCTGCCGACGTTGTCCACAGTATTCACAGGTAAGCTACTCGTCATATATGCTGGCCCCAGCAGAAGCGCCAAAGAACATTAGAAATGTGGGTATCTACCTCCCATTTTTTCAGGGAATTGCTTGTTTATAAAAATATTCAATCATTGCCAACAGCATCGAGCTGTGACTCATAAAGGTCCGGTAGGACTTGTTTCAGAGCTGAAGTGTTATCCACACGATACTCATGGCCCATGGGTGGATGCGACCCCCAGTCCCCAGTAGGCCCAGCGTGTAGCGTCGTCGTAGCTGAAACCTTTCTCTGTTACCTCAAACAATCTGCCAGCCGCACCGCTATGGTAATTATGAGTGATATGAGACTGAATGAACGACTCTGATCATTTCCATTTTCAAGCTGATAATATAGGCGAAACCCATATTATGGCCGGAGATGACTTTTGTGAGGCATTTAACCTGTTCAACGTCGGCCCTTTGGATGCTGCTTAAGTAACTAATAAGTTTCCATTAATTGGTTTTCTAAAAGCACCCCTATTGCAATACTACTTTATAAACAATTAAATGCAAGTTTTCGCGTTTGCGAAGATGGAAAAAAAAATCTCAGATTTTGGCTCCTGGTCCCGTGCAATATCCGCCTCTATACGTTGTAAATATGTACATTCTGTTGGACTTTTCGGTGAGGGTGTGCTTTCAGGCTGCATTTTCCTCCAATGGAAGATTGTAGAAAATCCCACATTTCTCTCCGTTAGCGGGGAGCCTGGTCGGCATTTCTTGTCCGAACTAGCCAGATATTTATTATTAGTCTAAATTCTAATCTCGAGAGATACATATAAGGTGTGAGATCTACGACATTTAATACTGCCAGTATTTATGGTTAGATAGTGTGAACACTATAGCATGCATTGTAGGCTATGTTGATTCTCTTTTCCAATTAGATGTCCAATTCAGGCCCTAAATTCTTCGTTCTCTCTCTATTAATATTATTATTATTTTGTCATAATTATGGATGGAAGCTTGATAAATAGAAAAGCTATAAGAAAAAATATAGGTGGCTTTTCGTGAAAATTAACATACACAAACTAAAAGTACTATCAATTCATCGCATAATTCTATAGAAAAATCTAAGATATATATATATATATATTCTCATCAACGTTGTAAGATATTAATTAACATTAAAAAAAGGGGGAAGACGATAGAAAATTACATCCCATTCCGTACTCCATGAATTTAATATTGGAACTCCAATGAACTAACAAGAAAAATTGCAAGATTTCGATTTTTTTTCTGAAAGCTTGGATAATGTCCTGGAGGCTGGAGTAGTATCTCAACCTTATTCCCTTTGAAGTTGTTTGTTTTTACAACACGACCTAAAAGCATTGTATTTATCAAAACTAAATACAGGCCGCGGAGGGCATGCACTAATTCCGTCACAACGAATATTCCTGCTTATAACATAGCCACATATAAGCTGGATTGGTTATTTTTAGAAGGCAAAACACATCTTTATCACAATGTGACGAGTTCCCACAAAAAAAAATCCTGCAAAAGTTGTCTCCATGAAGAAGTTTGCGCAAGAAAGTCATGCTGCCCATTTCAGATGCGTAGGTTAAAATTGAAAAGGGCAAGAATTTTAACAAGGAAATAAAGTTGGGCTTTCCTGTCTTGCCGTGCCACCCATTGAGTTATTGTAATTTGTAATTGTTGGTACTGGCTGGCTAGAGCAGAGATCCAAATTTCATTCTATAATTAAAATTAATTAATTGCAGGATTTTTATGGTACGATCATGGACATATGCCTTCAACTCTAACTAGGGTAAATTTTAGATTATTTTTTATCTCCTTCTCCCCCTATACAATTCCCCACTTAATTTTATTTTCTTTTATATCTTCCCAATTATATATTGTGGATATCATAAAATTGATCAGCGAAGCAAGTGAGATATATATGGACACCGTCAGTAGAAACGTTTGTTCTTAATTGATCCATTATACGGTCATTCATGCACAAACAATATTGAGTCCTTGGTTGGACGTATACGAATGGTAATGGTAAAAGACCAAGTTTAAATTATCCACCTTCACTTCTCTTAAGGATATTAATGTTAAGATCTGTCCACAAACCCAAGATTATATATGTTCCCGTCGATCGAGTCGAATATTGTTCTTGATTAAGTTCATTTCAGAAGAAGAAGAAAAAAAAAGAACATGTTCCTACTTATAATTAGGCCTTGCTGCGGATGCTGATCTGTAGGCCCAAAGTACTAGTGCTGGTATATATGTATATATATATCCTGATATTTCGACCCCAATCTTAACAACCTTATGAGATCTAAACTAGCTGTATTCCTGAATATTTCCTGTTCCCTTAGGATGCCGTGGCTAGTCCATTTACAAATTCCTTTTTCTCAGGCTTATTGGCGGCCGGTGGGTTCTTTTCGGTACAACAAGATATATTCGGAAAAAAGATGATCATGATATGGAAGTGGCGGACACAGTCTGACCGCTCATCATGAAAGTCTTCTATTTGTGACAGGTACATCAATATTAAACACGGAATATCTAGAAACGCACATTCAAATAATTGGTACTTTGTTTCTACGTACTGTGACTTTTGACCACATCCACGCTTCGATGGCCATGCAAGCAGACAAATTAAGAAGAAGTGGGGCAGATCTGAGTGACATTAAAAATGACAGTACTTAATTTGGAACCTTTTCCTCTTTGGTAAATATGACAATAAACAACGTGCAAATAAGCCAAGAGATCCCTATATATAGGCAGTGGAACACAATATATATATGTATACTTGTTAAGGCAACCCATACGGCCTATTTCTGTTTCCTAGATTTTTAATACAAGTCTTATATCTGTGGTTCATCTGAAATAATAGTTGAAAAAGGTTAATCTCTCTTATATTAATTCAATGTAAGCTAGATAAACTTATCACATTACATTCAAGCTTTGATCGCACTAAGTTCCAGATCATCAACATGATAGGAATTATCTTCTGTTTGTACACTTCCCTAATTGTAACGATATCTAGGAGCTAGCGCAGAACAGAAAATATATAAGATTCAGGACTCCCATCCCGACGAAAAGAAAGTACAAATAATCCAGTGCCAGTATTGACATCATTTCACATTTGTCAGCCAATCAGGCCGGGTGCTTAAGCGTTCCCGTGACTTGATGCACAACGGTCACCACCACGCTATAGAAGTAGCTTGCTCCAGCAAAGGATCGGAACAAGAAAATAGAGCATTACCGAGGCTTCTCATGCGCATTATAGCTAGCTTACCTTCTAATCAATTTAATCAATTTTCGAAAATGAAGCTTTGTGGATACAACCCCCTTCAACAGAGAAACATGAAATATTTCATCTGTCTAGCTCGCCGTCGACTGGAAGCTTAATCCGACGCTACCTATAAGCAGCAACAAAGACTTGCGTAATGCCGGAAAATCATGAGCTTCCTTCTCCTAGTTAAGCTATGGTCGGACCCATGCATTGACCCAATTGTTGCAACTGCATGTAAGGCGCATGGTGGAGGATAGAGCTGCGGCATCCAAGCCGTCAAAGTTACAGCCAACATTCCCTATTGATTCAACTGTTAATCAAAATGATTGATAAGTCACTTTTATCTATCAAACGAATTTACGAAAGATATGCTTGAATGATGCAAGTGACAATTGCTTATAAAGATTGTTGATAGTGAAACATTGCAGCGAGTAATAAATTTCTCAACTTTTTAATTTTTGTAATTCGCTAAAGACTGACAATTGACATTAGGAAAACGTCCTGTTAGGACCTATATATCGAGAATGGAATCAGGCTTTGTGAGGACTGTCACAGTTGACATTAATTAGGAAAACGTCCTGTTAAGACCTATATATCGAGAATGGAATCAGGCTTTGTGAGGACTAGGTCACAGTTGACATTAATTAATTAGGAAAACGTCCTGTTAAGACCTATATTATCGAGAATGGAACCAGGCTTTGTGAGGACTGTCACAGTTGACATTAATTCGGAAAAAGTCGTGTTAAGTCCTATCGAGAACCGGATCAGGCTCTTTTAGGGTTGCCTAAGTGTGCAAAACTGTTTATTTTAAAGGACCTGTGATATATGGGCACTCTAAAATCAACGAAGAAAATTTAAACCAGAGTCGTATCATTGGTTATTGATGAAGTCATTTTCAATTAGCTTGTCACAAAGATCTATTGGGTCAAAAGGCCGAGGGAGCTAGACTCAAAGCTCAGTATTTGTGACTGGTTGAAAGGTCTAAACTCTCCTTCCTTCCTCCTGTAAGTGAAATAACACACTATAACTCAGAGTCCTTCCCGTAATGGGATTTCTTCGATGTCATTGTATGTTATCATCGTCTAATATTTTGTCTTTTCTTCTGGTTTCTTGTTATCAGTGAGAGAGTTTTGAGAGAGAATTATTCGTACCTTTTTCTCCCCATATTTTTCTTTTTATACTCCCTTTTCATTGTCTGGGCTGGGGGCTCCATTTGGGCTTCGGCCATATTGTTCCCCTGGACCGTATCACTTTTTCAACGTTTTTGTCTCATCCAACATTTTATTTAAGGCATGTATCGTCATAATTGGTCTCCTAGGATGATCCAAACCGACTGTCTTTTACTTATCTTTTCTACCGTCCACCTCATCTGATAGTAATAGAGAATAATCATAATTTCTTACGTCAGTTTCTTTATCTAACAAAAAAACATGAATGTCAGTTTTCTTTATAGACCTTTAATCACCGTAGAACATATATCATATCGAATGAGCTAATCCTTGTTCTACTATTTTTGGGTTTTAAGTTATGAGCTTTTAATAGGAGAAATTTCTCCACCATCAGTTATCTTAAAAACACCTATTGCAAGACTCCTTTAGAAACAATTAAAGGAAAGTTTTAGCGTTTGCTAAGAGGAAAAAGAATCTCAAATTTTGTCCACCGTGCATCCGCTTCTGTATGTAAGCCCTGATAACTAAATTAAGACTAATGTGTAATTTGTTTTGTTGGCTGTTTGTGGTAATATATGGCGTATTGTTTATCAAAAAAAAAAATTAAGACTAATGTGACAGCTATAAAACCATTCTTAAACATTATAATATTGAATAAAACCACCGTAGCGTGTGATTTTAAATATATTATTCTAGTATCTATATAAATAGGGAATTAGAGATATTTTGAATACAGGCCAGAACAAAAAAAAACGAGATATAAGAATAACAAGTAACAGAACTCACATTCGCGTAAATCTTTGCTCCTCCAAATAATAAGAGTGGGGCCCAAAGCCCAAGCCCAAGCCCAAGCCCAAGCCCAAGCCCAAGAGTTTGGTAGATCAACAAGACCGTCACTTTTCGTGTGTATTGTAATAGCCCGTTATAGAAATCAAAATCTTGAATGCCACTACCTGACGCTGACGGACCCTTCTCTAAAATTGGAGCGTGTAGTTCCTTTACTTTCGTGAACTACTTCTATTGTTTATAGTAAAGGATGGATAATTGTACCTGAGGGAGATAGATTTTCCGACCCCAAGAAAACTTATTGAAGCCCCGTGAGAAAAGGCTCAGGTCCATCCGAACACATACAAAGCTTTTATCGACTAAGAACTAAGTCATGTGGGAAAGACCAACAACTCTCTTAAATAGAGATAATGTCTAGCGTAAAAAGTAAAGCCTAAGGGGGAAGGGTTAATCATCTGATTCCTTGACACAATCGATGTTAGAAATAATAAAATCTAGTGATTAAATGTATGAACAGAAACCGTCTTACTGAAGACCAATAAGAGATAAAGAATGAAAAGTGGGCCCTGCTTAATTAATGAAAATCAGAAGGCCCAGGAAAAAGAGAAACCGTCATCAAAGAAAAGGGATAACGGGTCGAGGACCTAGAAACTCCGACCCAGAAATGAAAGAGAAAGGATAAATGGAGAGGAAGAGAAAAAAAAAAGGTACACACAATTCTCTCTCAATCTCTCTCACTGATAACAAAAACCAGAAAGAAAAGATATTAGACGATGATGACTGACAATGACATCGAAGAAATCCCCCTATTGAGAGGACTCCGAGTTCTATTGTGTTTATTTTGCTTTGCAGGAGCACTGGAGAAGAATTTTGACATTTCAACCCATCCCAAGTGTTGGACTTTAAGTCTATCTTCCTCGGACTTTGGCCCAGTAAACGTTGTGATAGGTCGGTTAAAAATGATTTCATCAGTACACACTGTTTATTTTTCTCTGCGACTAAGTATATAGATAGTTGTGATTAGTGAACACCTTCAAATACTTTACAAAAAATAGTCTATCAGATGTACAACTTGAGATAGAACTAAATGCATGCTATGCTTAATTTACCACATGGTGTAGCTAAATAGAGCAAGTTACTAGTTATGGATCAAATTCCTCCCTTCTCCCTCTCGAACCAATATCCTCTTTAATTTCCTGTCCAAAATAAAATATTGGTCTAACTTCAAATTTTGAGAGATAAACACAACAAGTATGTGATTTACAATATTAATGGTTTGATAGTGTAGATCCTATCACATGCATTGCATGCTATGTGATTCTCTTTCACAATTAGATGTTCGGACTCTAAATTTTTCATTCTCTCTTTATCAATATTATTATTTTGTCATAGTTATGGATGGAAGCTTAATAAATAGAAAAGCTATAATGAAAACAAAAAAAAGGGTGGCTTTTGGTGAAAATTAACACGCACATACTGAAACTATAAATTCATGGCATAATTATATAGAAAAAATATAAGATATTCTCATCAACGTTGTAAGATATTAATTCACATTAAAAAGGGAAAACAATAGAAAATTACATCCCATTCTATACTCCATGAATTTAATATTGGAACTCCAATGGACCAACGAGAAAAATTGCAAGATTTCGATTTATTTATTTATTTTCTGATTAATGTCCTGGAGGTATCTCAACCTAATGCCCTTTGAACTTGTTTGTTTGTTTGTTTGTATCTCAACCTAATGCCCTTTGAAAAAAGTCATGCTGCCCATTTCAGATGCGTATATAAAATTGAGAAGGGCAATGATTTTAACAAGGAAATAAAGTTGGGCTTACCTGCCTTGCCGTGCCACCCATGGAATTATTGTAATTTTGTTAGTACTAAGAGCAGACATCCGAGTTGACGGAAACTTCCTATTAATAAAATAGTCCAATAAATTTTTCTTGGAAAATCCTAATTTTGTCTTTGTCCGAGGGAAGAAAAACAAGAAACAGCCAAAACGCGATCCTCCTCTTCGGGCCCGGTCTAATCAGCTGCCAAACACGGTCTTAGGCCCTAAGAAACCGAAGCTTACTGGGACGGAAGCGAAACACTGCCGTTTAAAGGAATTTTTGGGAGACATCTACCAACACTGGAAGTGGACGTCGAAGGAAAAGCCATGTACTATAATCGCTTTTTCTCACTTTCCCCGCCCAAATGTCTGACACGCTATTAAACAGAACACACAGTAAGCTGAGCTATTGAAGGAATCCGAGCCATTGAATTTAAGGCACAGTACGCTTCCCGGTTGTTTTGTTCGTTGCTTCGCCACCTCTCTTTGCCTTTTTCTCTCGCCTCGCGCCTATTTTGCCTGTAATTCTATTTTCGCCTTTGGACCGCCGGAGTGTTCGACGAAATGCCTGAGCCATGCTGTCCCTCACAACCTCTTCTACTCACCTCCTCGTCTCCTCCACCTCGCCCCCGCATTTGAGCCCTCTCTGTCTCTCTGCCCCCTCCGCTCTCTTCGTTACGGATTCGAGAATGAGAGGAAGAAGAAGGGAAGTAACAGGGAAACAGTTTGTGCTTTTGAGTTCTGTTGCGGAGAAGCAGAGCGGTGATTCTGTGGGAGGGTTTCCCAGGCGTTTGTGTGGCGGTGGTTGTTCTGGGTTTGTGAGGAGGAGTGCCAACTGGGATAGCGAGGGAGATTTTGCTTTGGAGGCGGAAATATTGGTGTTCATGAAAGAATCAAGGAATCCGGAGGCGTTTCCGAGCAAGAAAGAGCTGGTTGAAGCTGGGAGGATGGATTTGGTGGACGCTATCGCGAAGAGAGGTGATTGGCTCTCGCTGGGCTGGGATTTGAGTGACGACGAGGAGGAAGAGAAGGTCCAAGAAAATGTTGCCGCTAGGGTTTCGGATCCTTCTTCAACGGACAAAGAATGTGGCATTGTTTGTGATTCGGTGGCCAACGGAATTCGCAGCTCTGAGATGGTTTCTTGTCTTTCAGGAAAATTTTCTCAGTTAGCCTCCTCGTCCGGTAGATCACTGTGAGGATTCTTTACTTCGTTTTCTTTTTATGTGCTAGTGCATTATGACTTGTTTTCTGGTCCTTTGCTGTATTTGTAGCAAATCATTGGAAAAGGAAAGAGTTTTGGAAGCTCAGAGCAGTCATGACTTCATGTTATTCGCAACATGTTATATTATTAGATTCCAATTTCGATTTTTATCTACCCTTGATTTTGTTGAAACCAAAACAAACATATCATTTCTGGGGCGGGTGATTTGACTTATGATATTTGCATAGGGAAACGGCAGAAGAGTATGAGTCTGGGATTGAGGGTATATTGAATCGATTGGAGAAACAAAGGAATAGGACTTTTGGAATTGAATCGAAACAGAAAGGAAATGATATTCCCTTGGAAAGTGATCATGGTAAAGATGACTGGCATTCTGGAACTTCAATGGATACGGTATGTTATTTTTGTCAATTTTTTTATGACGTAGCTTTGCTGTTTACTTGAGTTTTATATTTAATTTGAAAATGATGCACTGGTCATATTGCTCGAATTTTCGATTTGCTCCTACACATTAAATATGTCAAGCATAGTTGCATCTCATTGAGAGAGAAATTGGGTTGATCTCATTTCGAGTTTTATACTTCCAAAAAAATAATAAAATATGATATAAGAGTATAAGCAAAAATTCAATCAACTACATCTCTCTAGTGGTCTTTTTAAATATGTGCTATTGAGCCGTTTGTACCCTAGAAAGAGATGAATAACATTTAAGATCTCTATTATTTGGGAGCCCCTGTCATGGCTGCCCTTTCTGGGAGATGTTGCTGATTCTAGGTTTGATGTTTGATTTCCTGTCCTTTGGTGGTTGAGATTATGTGAATTGTTTTGTAAGAAAATCTTCTAAATCATAACATGTGGTGCGTGTTTCATTGCAAAAGACAGTTGCTGGACTGGAAAGTTGTAAACTGACTTCTGTAAGTTCCAATAAACACATTCACAATGATTTGGAGGGAAAGCTTGGCAAGAACAGATCCTTCTTTGACGTTGATGGTTTAAGAAACTCACTTAAGCCAAACATGTGGAGAACTTGGAGCATCCAGAGGGCAGGCTTTTCTGATGCCAATTTTGAAGGTGTTTTATTTTACGTAATCTTATTTTCATTTTCTCGGTACCAGTATCTGGTGGTTTCACTGTTTGACAGATTGAATTAACTGTCACCTTTTGTTAATACAATGAACAGCGGCTGAAATTGCTTCGATTGAAACAAGAACAGAAGGACCAATGGATGGTACAAGAGACGAGATACTGGAGGTAAGAGAGATTGTTGGTGAACCTTTAGTCGTTAGTAAAGATTTGAGCTCTTGTTCCGAAGAGATTACTCACAATGGAGTACGAGACCGCCTTCAGCACCTGGAGTTGGAGCTTTCCTCTGTACTTCGCTCGTTAAGGTTAAATGCTGATGAAGTTATCTCACAGAAGGTGGGTGATACAATTTGCTTTCAAACCAGTTGAACAACACCCCCCCCCCCAACAAAAAAAAAAGAGAGAAAAGGAATATGAATCCAAAAACATCCATGGGGATATAATTGGATTTTTTTTTTGTTTGGCCAATCTCTCTCTCAGAATATGGGAGGTTCATTGATTATGGGCTGCAGAGTTATACATTAATTGGTGGTAATGAAACTGCATTGTAGAAAATTGTTACATTGACTGTGTACAATGTTTTATCAGGTTCGATACAATGCATTTTTGTTTCTTAAGACAAAGATATGAAGCTTTAGTTCTAGTGCGAGGAGCACTTTGACACTGCTACAGCGGTCACTACCAAATTATTCGTATTTTTTCAGTTTTAGAAGATTCAGCTGTGCATTCGCTCTCTCGAAAGCTTTCTCATACTGTGGATGTAGTTTGGACACTTCTTCGGGGCATTTTCAATTATCTTCTAAATTTTGCTTTATTTTTCGATAGGGTCATGAGAGCTCCTCCGAGGAGTTGCAGAATCTATCTGATGCTTGGGAGTTCCAGGAAAATGAGATCATGAATGCCCAGGGCAGATTACGGTCAATACGTGCAAAATTGGTTGTAGTGGAGGGAAAGATGGCCCTAGCTATAATGTGTGCAGAAGTTAGTCATTTACAAAGATATATGCCACTAAGATTCTCTCTTTTTGATAATGTTCCAATCTTATATGCTTTTTCAGTGATGCTCAGAAGATGGTGGAGGAGAAACAGAAGAGAATCGATGATACTCGTATAGCTTTACGACTTCTTCGTACTACTTGCGTTGTTTGGCCCAGTTCAGCCTCTGAGGTGCTCTTGACAGGTTCATTTGATGGTTGGGCGACCCAGGTTTGATCTCATCTTGCATTCAGCTCTTAGGTTTCATATATACTGCAGAGGCTTGTTCGGCAATCACTAGCCACAGTTAATATAGCACTTTTTTTTTGTCTGTTGTTGGGATGTGATATTGCTTTTCATATGTAGGTAATATTTAGCTAAAGACTACTTCCACAATAGTAAGTTGGGTAGGATTCTGATCTCAAGTGTTGTTATAGGAATATAGTTGGAGTTTCTTCTTGCGCTAGCAATGATTGGTGGACTGAGAAGCATTGGAACTAGACCCCAAGTTTAGGTTGTAAGCTGCACTAGTGCTAAGTGGTGAAAGTAGTATGTTATACATGGAAACATGTTCTGAATTTTAGTGCCGTATGGGCTGGTTTCTTGTTAGGCTTAGAATTAATTAATTTCATGCACCGGCCATTCAAAATCTTCGATTCTCATGCGTATGCATGGACACTGCCTTGAACTTTTTGACATCCTTTCTCCCCAGTCAGTATGTCTTGTATTTGTCTAGAAAGAAAGTCTATATCTGGTACAAATGAAATTATGCATGCAACTAAATGGAGGGATAACTTTTTGGTAGTTTACTACCTACTTCCTATTCTTACAAAGGGTACGACTTTTGATCAGTTAGGTATAGGGTGTTCCTATTTTGATAGTGCAAGCTTTAGTATCAGAGACGTGGGCGAACTGTGCATCCTCTTATCATTTGTCAGGAAGAAACTTTTAACCTCTTTTTTTGCTACAAAATTTGTTGTGCCTCTGCCAAGAATAATGTGCTGGGTTTGTTACTTTTTTTTTTATGAATAAGACAGTTTTATTGAAAAGAAAAAACAAAACACAACGGAGTCAACAGTACAAGAGAAAATACTGAAGAAACCAAAACACAAAGAGGAAAACCCACCGTCCCCCAACCCACTGGCCTACAACACTTTCCCAGAATACAAGACCCACCCTCACCCGCATCCCAAACGAGACCCCTAACAGTCCATTCCAAATGTCACAGTCTTCCTAGCGGTCGAAGAAGACCCTTCATAATTAACCGAAGACTTCAATCCCTTCAACTCCCTGAGCATCCTCCCCCCTGATTTTCTAGATGTTTTCGACCGAATCGGCACCCGATCGCGTTCCAACGCTGCAAAGAGCTCCCTCATATTTTCCTCTTGGCCGCCACAAGACACCTCAACCATCTCACCCACAGAGGAAACCATGTCCAAGACCCACGCCGGAGAGTCTCCCCCAAAACTTTATGAGGGAAACTAACCGCCAAGGGTACGATCGAGGTAAAACTTCCATCCTCCGTCATTAAAGACTCAGCAACACTATTGTCAAAACAAACAACAGCCCCTGGAATGGTCTCAGAGCTCTGACCGAGCTTCTCCAAGTCCACGGGCTCCACAACCTCCATATCTAGAGCTGTCTTGGAGTTCCCAACACAAGGCCCGGTCTTAGACAACCCCCGGACACTCTCCTCCACCTCCATACCACCTGAGAGAGCCCCAGAAGCATTCTCCACCGCTGGTCGCGCCAGAACGTCGGAACTCCCATCACCAATATCCTGAACATGGATCTCCTCCATCAGTACACCACACGGGATCTTCCCAACCTCATAATCGGCCCGATCTGTCTCGAAAAGGCATAGATTCGACGTTCGCAGCAAGCCAGAAGGGAAGCGGGCAGAAACAACCCCAACATCAATCGACTGTTCCGGTGCCGGCGAGTCATCGGAACCCATCCCTGCCGCCACAAACGTCGTCGACGAGGGCCTATTGTCCACCTGCAGAGTGCTCCGGTCAACACCCGAGCCCATCTCCAGCGGATCGGAGATGGCGCAATTATCGGGTTCAAAAGGGGTTCTCGGGACAACCATTCCCTCCTGCCCATCGCCCGGATCTGCAAGCCCACCCGGCCCAGAACCAAGCCCACCCAAAACCCTTCCCGAAACAACCTCAGCTACCGACTGGGCCCCCTGCCCATCCTGCCCAACACCCAGCTCGGCCCACCCACCCGGCCTCTCCACACCAGCATGCGCATCTAATTCCTGGGCCGAAACCAGCACCCTCTCAACACCAACAGGTGCACACAACTGGCCCAACCCGAGAGAACCACATGCCAAACATCTCGCAGACGAGATTGTTCCCTTCCGTTGTTTCACAACGAGATTGGTCAGGCTGTCCAGCTGGTCAGGCTGTCCAGCTCATCTCGCAGACGCATTAAATGCGCCCATACCTCCCCATCTGTCCCAGCCGTCTCCGCAGACCCCCCAACAGCAGCATTTCGAATGGGCTTCACGTGCCCTGTCAGGTTACCGTTGCCATGCTCACGAAACTCCCCCACACCCTCCTCCTGCATCTCCGGCGAGCAACCCTTCACCAGCTGGGCATAGGAAACGCCCTTCCTAACCTCTGAAACTGCATGCCCCACACTTGACCGACACATCTCACCAATAGCAGAAATCGTCTCCTCACAAGACTGAGCGAAAGCCTGCCAGCCAGGGCCCGACCGTCCCTCAGGGATCCTTACTGCCCCCCTCCGCCGTCTGTCCCCAAATTCCGCCAAAACTACGAATCTACCATGCTCATTCGAGCATTTCTGGGCAAGAAACGCTCGCGAGGATTCATTGAACTTCACAGGAATATCATTGTCGTCGTTCCCCTCCACCAGTTTGCCAAAAAGGTTGGCAAGCCAAACCACCCCATATCTGTCGATACGAACGAAGCTCTGCGATTTACGACTCGACTCCGATAACGTAACAAGACCCAACCTGCTAACCGAGAAATGAAATGTCTTCGCCTCTATCACTAAACTACGATAATAAGCCATCTCAAACCACTAACTCAGGACAGTAACACAATTGGATGAACCTACGGGTAGGAGAACGAAGAGGAGAGAGAACGGTGAAAAATGGTGTTGAGAACCCATTTTTTCCAAATCACCAAAAAGAGCATAAAATATAAGGTGCTGGGTTTGTTACTGAAGGAGTATTGGGAAGCATCTGCGAAAATGGCGTTGTTCAATTTGTTTGTCTTCATTTAAAAAGACTGCTTGAGATCATTTTGTTTTTCCATTGGTTATGATTGATTTATCGTTTGTAGAACTGTGCCCTGCTTCATTGGGCATTCTGTAGGATTATTCAGTGGTAAAAGGAAAAAATCATGTGCTATTTTGCAGAGAAAAATGAAGTCGTCAAGCACAGGTGTCTTTTCTTTGTGCCTGAAGTTGTATCCAGGCAGATATGAGGTACTTCTTGTTTGTCGACTTTGTTGTAGTTTCACATTTGCGCTTCCCCTTGTAGACTATTTGATCTTCCTGACATTTTTGACTTGATCATGCAGATCAAGTTTATTGTTGATGGTGAATGGAGGGTTGATCCCCTACGTCCTATAGTGAATAACAACGGATACGAGAATAATGTACTAATTATTACATAAGTGGCACAAAAGAGGCATCCATCGGAGCTATTTCATCGTCGCAAAGTCAGCATCCGTGCATGCATTTGGGCTTTTTCGTTTCTTTCTTTACCCCCTCCTTGTAAACAGCTATAGCAATTGGCCCTTGATTCTTTCACCCCCAACAGATGCATTAGTATGTAATGTTGTTAGGAGCTATTCCCTTGCCCCTCCATTTTGGTTTTGCTTTTGTAATGGTTGTTGGTTTTGCAGTGTTTCTTGTTCACAAAAGACATCTCCTTTTCATAATCTCGAACAAATTATTTCATAAAATTTTTAATAAGTTGTAACACGTCAAAGCAATGGGAAATTGCATAGTGAAAGTATAAAAATATGAACAAATATCCAGTGAAACCCATAGCCTTAAGCCCATTCCTTCAAGGGAATAACGCCGCTGTAAATTCTCCATTAACAGCACCTATTCAAGGATAGGCTATTCGCTCGAGATAGACTTACACAGCATGGGATTGGTCCAAGGCCCTTGTTGCCCCCTCTGCGGCTCAACTACTGAAAGCGTTAAATCATTTAAAAGTTTTTTAGCGCAATCTCTTGGGGAGAATTTGGACATTGCTTGGTGGCAAGTGTGACTGCACTTAGATTACGATGAATTGGAAAGAAACCATATGCTGGGCATCAGAGAACTTAAAGAGGAGATCCCTACTCTCCCAGGTTAGGCTTATACTCTGTGCTGCCGTAAAAGGAACAGTTTGGACAAAAGAATAACACTTTAAGAGCAAGACAAGAAGATTAAAGACCTTTCAAGAGCAAGACAAAAATACCGATTCATGTTTTCTTTAAGATTGCCTCAAATTCAAGGCAAGAATTGGTGTCCTCAAAGTGGTCAAGCCAACCCAGACCAATTGTATGCTCATCCAGCCATGGCCATTCTCCGAACTGATTGATCCGAGGAGGAGTCTCTTCCCCTACCCTTTGGTATTTTCATTGTTTGGTGCTTCTGAACTCCGAATCTTGTAAATCATTCTTTTGAGAATATGCTGACCATTTACCGAGTTTTTTTTGGGTAACAAGTCATCTAGATGGCCCTGATTTTATCAAAAGATACTCTTGACACAATCCCACCTTATCCTTTGCCGCTTGAGCCGGAGGGTCTCCGTAATGCCGTTAAAAACCAAACTGTATTGGCGATCAATGTTTGGGATGTGTGCCATTCATCTTTTCTTTCCTAGTCAATATATGATGGGAGACTTCAACTAGTAGTTTAGTATCCCTAAAAAATAGTCAGGTAGCACAAGTAAGCGGGAGATCAGTCTTAAGACGGTCACAAGGATACTCTAGGACAAAGGTAAACCCACTACCACAGAAAACCTTGAATGTCGCAGCTTCGTTGGGATTGTTCGTCAGACTCACTACCTGTGGGTTAGTGTGATCACAAGTATTCCCTAAGCCAAGTTGACCGTGTTCACCCCAACCCCACGTCCTTATCTCTCCTTTCTCTGTAATCACAATTATGCAGATATATAACTCAGCAACCAACAGAAGTAAACAGAAATAAAACAATAAAGATTAGAAGCTTGCCTGTTACCACTGCAGAGTGCTCAGCTCCAGCTGCAATGTGCAGAACTTTTGTCCCATCAAGACCAAGGACTTTCTCTAGAATAGCTTCTGTTGAATCTGCTGGAACAAACAAAAAACTAATTACTAATTACATTATTTTGTAATATGTATGAATTGCCAAAACCACATATTTGGAATTATATTCGGCAGTGGAGACTAAACACTTCAAGTAGTAAAGCCATTGCAGTTTGTCAGCATCGGAACTATCAAGCTGCTGCTTTGTACCCATTAACCAGTTTGTTTATGGGAGCAGTTACCAGAATGCCTGGATGCTCCCGACTATCACATGCATTACCAGGTAATTGCTTCGCTGGTCTCATCTTCTCAAGATCACCAAGGAATCCATGGTGGCTGCCGCCAAGCATAAAAACTTGTGCACCATCTGTTTAAGATGCCAAACACTGCTATTTTATTGGAGAACAAAGGAAATGAAGAATACATACACAGTGTGATGAAGAGAAACATACATACCAGTTAATGCTAAAGCATGGTTCCATCCGAGAGCTGCTCCGGTAAAGAAGAAGGATGAAGATGAACACTGAGGAAAGTGAGTATCGGGAGTGCCACCAAACCCTCGTCCCCAAGTGTAAAGATGCCCATCAACTGATGCAACATAGATGATTCAACAACGGCACAAAAAAATAAAAAATAGAGCATAGAATAAATGCATAACCTGAAATCGGCGCTTGATTAGGTCAAATCAAAACTTTCTAGCAGCTTCACTAGATTCTCCATTGGGTCATATTTCTTTAACACTCCAATTTAAAGCTATTAGCTGATTCTTTAAGCTTATTTACAAAATATATGTTCTTCCTTATTTTCCATATGAATCAGGAGAAAATATGGAGGACTTACAAGATAATGCTGCACTATGATCTCCATTTGCAGCAATGCTAGCGATTTTGACTTCTTCCAATGCCTGAGTTACTTTAGGAACACTAACTGATTTGATTTTGCCCTCAGAGATACCTAGTTGACCACGCTTGCCAGACCCAAAGGCATAAATGTGACATCCTGAATCGGATTGATATTAGTCATTAAAGCTTGAACTGATTAAGCTTTCCTGAGCTAGGGACTTCTACTCCAAAATTTAGCATGTAAGTCATCAGAATATACTTATTTCCTCCTGTTATTCTTCGAAGTTCTTCAGCAAATCCAATTGCAGTAGAAAAAAAGGCAGAAAATTATATCCTGTTCAAAGCTTTGTCTCTTGAGCATTGCTTTCCTTGGTTTTATGTTCAGCAACCAATATTCCGTTTTCCATACATCTATCATATGCTAGCTCAAGGAAATTATCATAGCAATGAAGAGACTCTTAATGAAAATCTAGCTTTCCTGCTCATCTATATCTGGTTTCTTTGGGAACTTTATCTTAGAGCAATGAAACGCAATTTACCATGTAATTTACCTTTCAACAATACAAGCGAGTGGCGCATACCACATGCTATCTTTTCAACATGCTCATTAGCAAAGAAGGAGAGTCTTACAGGAGAGCAATGTGACTTGTAATCCCCATGCCCAAGCTGGCCAAACGAGCCATCTCCACAGGTAAAAAGGCACCCACTATCTGAAATTGTAAATTAACAACAAATATTAACAGCAAATTCGGTGGTTTCTAATTTGAAATTTGCATCAGAACAAACCTGCAACAAAGCCAGAGTGGCTCCACCCAGCAGAAACATGGATAATGAAGTCATTTTGCAAGGAAGTCACAGCCTTGGGATGTAAGTTATTAACCATTTCTCCATGGCCTAGCTGACCAGATGCACCTCTTCCCCAAGTCATTACCTTTCCACCTACATTGTGTTTCAAATCAATTACCCAGTTATATTCTAGACCAAGTAGAAGACGACCGACTTTTCTTTAGTACAAGAAAAAAGGAGAAGAAAAGAAGAGGCTGGCACCGGATGTCAGGGCAATAACGTGAGCGCCGCCACATGCGAGCAGAGAGATGGGCCCAGCGGAGGGGAGAGAAGGAAAGTGAAGCAGTTGAGGGAGGTGCTCGTCCTCTAGCGTGCCCGTTCCAAGCTGCCCGTCCGTTCCTGCTCCCCAACTCCATATTTTTGTACTTCTGGTTGCTGTTCTTCGTCCTCGTGAATTGCTTCTCTTTTTTTTTTCAATCTGTTCCGTCATCACCGCGCTCTCCGACTCTCTTCCGCCGATCCGATTCTCCTCCACCGAACCCGAATCAAGTCGCGGGTATTGCCGTAAAAGCCAATGTTGATCCAGGGGGCCGTGTTTTCGGGCTTTTCTAAACTTGCACACGGACCATGGGGACTCATCCCACTGTATTTTCAGTAAAAAGTGTAGAAAAAAGAAAAAAAATGAACGAAATAAGAAGTTAGTAGTTGCACTTGCATTATAAAAAACAGAAGAAAATAAATTACATGTACTTCCCAAATTAAGGTAAAAATTTTGTGTTTTTTGTGCAAGTCGAAATAGAGGATGTCAAATGTGATCGATCATCGTTTAACTTGCAAGTCAGATATGAAGAATACACCTTACTTTTTAAAGCGAGAAATCTCAAGATTATCCTTGATTTATGACTGAAGTCAGTCATATTATCACTTTCTTTGTTTGAGCTTTGATTTTCACTTAAGTCTTTAATTGTTTTACCCTAAATATAGAAAGAAGAAAAAAGAAGGCGTTTTCATTTACAAATATGTTGAGAAAAATTATTGACTTGCACTATTTTTTTTTGTTATCTTTAAATATTATGGAACGCGACTCTTTGGTGGAATTGAAGGCAATAAATATTTTTCTTGTAAGTTCCGTATATCTAATACTTTTGTTCGAAGTACAAGTAGATAGAAGTAATTGAAAAAAAATGAGGCTAATCATTTTTAGTTAAAAAGAAAATATAAAATTGATCGCTAGCTGCTGAGCCAGGTGGAGTACCCTTTTTCACCTATTTCGCTTGTGTTTTTATGAACCTAGGGTCCACTTGATGTTATGTAACGGGCTTTATACCCTAAACCCTGGGCTAATCCATTATTTCGTTTTTTCTGTTGTATAACTATAAATTTTCTGCTGCCCAGAAAGAGAAAAAGTGCTAGAAAGTAGGGAAAATTAAATTAATAGCCCAGATATATGCAGTTGCACCTGTTGTAGTTATTTAACACACCAACTATGGCGCCATGTCTTGCTTAGGGGAGAATAAAAAAAAAGTGCAAACGTCTTTCCTAGACATAGTACTGTGTTTTTAGCTGTACTTCACATCTGTAGGCTAAATATTCAGTTCTTGTAAAAGTAAGTACATTTCGCTTATACTCCTCCGTCCCTTCTGTATCTTTACACAGCTTCGAACTTGCGGGTTAGATTTATCTTCTAGAAGCAAGGGTGCTGTAGTCTATGCTGAAGGGCATATCAGTAGACAGTAGCAGTCGCATTAGAGGTGACAATGTATGTAGGGGGTCCAAGGAAGTACAACATGAAGGATAAGATAAACGAATAGAAACGCTTGCATTCCTAATTGAAGCTTCTACCATTATAGGAGGAGGAAGTGGAGGAAGGGAGGGGGGAATGAAGCCTCTGCTTGTATACAGGGTCATTGATATGCTTGAAGAAAACATCTATTGGTAAGCAAACTGAAATTGTTGGGTCAGCAGGCAAACCTGTGAGTGTGGTATGACAAGCAAGCCTGTAAATACTACAGCATGTAAGTAGAGCATACAAACATATGGTCAGCTTCAAAAAGTTGACCTTGCAACCAAAGCCACCTTTAGAAAAGGAAACTTCTACTTGTCAATTAGAAAAAAAAAAAAAGATACACTGTCAGTATTAGACTGCCATGGCAACTCAACTAAAGAAAAAACTCTGTTATCCTGGCTATACAGTCAAAACCATGTCACTTGAGATAATCGTCAGACAGTCAATATCAATTGCATCATCTGAAAGAAAACTCAAAAGCCTAAACAATCACTGAACTAGGAAACCTGCCATTCCCAAATTCCCTGAAATCAGGCCTTAATTTAACCTTGTGAAACTCTTTATCAATGCGAGCAACATTTTACATCAAACAATTACATTACCAATCTGAATAAACCAAACATAATCCAAAAAAAAAAAAGAATTAAACCAAACATAAGGCAGCGAAACTCAACAAGCAACATTAGAACCTCACAAAACCAGAAGCCACATTCAACAACTTTGACTAATTTCTTCCAACGAAACCCCTCTTTAAAGCAGCTTCAGGCCCACATACACATAAAATTCCATCTATAACTTGACCTAAAACCCATTCAATCACTATAAATATAGAATAAACCTAGGACTAATTCCATTGTTACAGGATATCATCATAACCAATGATTTCTCTGCCCCTAAAAGGCACTTCTGAAACAGTCGAAGAACCATCATTACTACTTCTGGGGTTCACTATGGCAGAAGCAAGTTCATTACCTCTACCGTGTCTGCTAAGAGGTAACTCAGGTCGCAAAAGCTTGGATGAAGACGACCCACTGTCGTTGTTAGAACCAAGTCCAACTCCATGCCTCCACTGGGCAAGAGGATCAGTTGCCCACATCACCTCTACCTGAAACACATACGCAGTGAAGTAAATACACAAATGCCAAGCGCAGAAAAGCATCCTCATGTTTGCTTGCCCAAATACGGAGTAAAATAACTTTGACAGCTGATGTTATTAGACTGTTAAGACCCGCATTTTTCATTCCAGCTAGAGTGCATTGGGAAGCTGAACGGAGAATTACTTTTCTTTCCTCGAGTTCAAAATTGCTTCAAATCTTAATGCTGAACGATTCAAAATTCAGCTATCTCTTCCAATATTATTTGAGGGAGGATTTTAATCTAAAGTAATTCTCAGCTTGGCTTCATAGAAAATTTTACAAAGAAAAATCTCACTTTGATGTGTTGCAGTCGATGAAAAGTGAAGAATGAACAAAATTTAGCCCCAATCACCGCTCCACTAAGCAATGAAATTAACGACATAGGGTTCCAATCTAACATTCCTCTAATAATTCCCCTACTTCTTCAGCAACCAAACGCACGAAAGCAATAACCGCCGAGAGAAAGGGAGATAGAGAGTACTTTTTTGGAATCAACGGTGATGCCGAAAGACGGGTCTAGGGCAGCGTCAAAGGCAGCTTGGGCAGAGTCCTTGGCACGAAACATAACGTAGGCGGACCCGTCGCGGTCGATGCGGATCCGCGAAATGGATCCGTAGATCTCGAACCGGGACTTGACGTCCAGTACAGAGCAGTCGGAGGGGAGCCCCGTCACCACAAGAGCCGGCGCCGGGGCAGGCTTTGCAATGGGCTTGTCGACGACCTCGTCGTCCTGACGAGGATGGGGAGGCATAGGACGACGCCGTTCGGCCAGGGAGGAGGTCGGGAAATGGCGGGAGAGGAAGGGCTTGTCTCTCTTGCGGTTGCGGCTCATGATTCTGGTGGAGAGGGCGAACCGGGTCCAAGTGAAGGTGTATGCAACTCTCTGGTTACGAATTTGGCACTCGAGTTAAAAGATTGGGTTCTAGGACTCTTGACAACGTCGCGGTGGCACTCGAGTTAAGATTGGGTTTTAGAACTCTTGACAACGTCGCGGGAAATGGGAATTCAGGGGTTATGTTTGTTTGATACAATTTTTTCAAGATTCAAATACATTCACAAAATTATTATCGAACATATTCAGAATTTAAACACAAATACTAATACATTTTACATAATCTCTAACAACTTTTTACTTTTTTATTCAACATAAATTCTCTATATACTTTTTCACATAACTCAAATATTTTTTTATTAAACAATTACATCAAATCATTTCTCTCTCTACTTTACACAAACACCAATAATATTATTTTAGAAAAGTTGTGAATA
This sequence comes from Myrica gale, assembly GCA_963930655.1. NCBI lineage: Eukaryota > Viridiplantae > Streptophyta > Magnoliopsida > Fagales > Myricaceae > Myrica > Myrica gale. The sequence continues at coordinate 3,101,995 of OZ005606.1, read as the reverse complement.
TTTATGTTAAATAGTATTTTATAGGTGTTTGTGTAAAGTGGATAGAAAAATAATTTGATATAATTGTTTAATAAAAAAATATTGGAGTTATGTGAAAAAAATATAGAGAGAAAATTTGTGTTAAATAAAAAAGTAAAAAATTGTTGGAGATTGTGTTAAATGTATTGATGTTTGTGTTTGAATTCTTTAAATGTTCTGTAATAATTTTGTGAATGAATTTGAATCCTCAAAAAAACTTGAAAATGAGTAAAAATGAACATTACTCAGAAAAAATAAAATACAATTCTCAGCCACATCACACATGCATGTCAAGTAATGAAAATAATAAGTTCTTTTCTACTTTTGTACACCGAAATTTAACTTACAGACTATTTATTTCAAATACATTATACTTGTCTGTAGTCTATTTTTCTTTCAAATTAGACAAAAATTAATTTTTTTAATATTAAATGTCTTATATCCTTTAAAAATAAAATAATAAATTACATTTAAAGAAAAAAAATTCGTTTTTTTTTAAAAAGTTACTATCATTTTTTTTTCAAATTATTCATTATTTATTTATTTTATCAAATTAGATAGAAATAATTTTTTAATATAAAATATCCATGACTTTAAAAAATGGGTAAGATTTAAAGTTATAATTATCATTTTTATTTTAAAATTTATCAATTTAATCAAATAGAAAAAATAGAAGAATAGTGCAATGTGTTAGATACTCATAATTTGTAGATACAATATCTTTAGTTTAAGAGGTAAAGTGAAAAATTTATAACATATTTTTCATAATTAAAAATGGACCTTTGTAGAGACTAGAGAATGCTGGTCTGACCACACGTGTAGAGGGTAGTTTCCAAGTCCTCGTACCCGTTAGACTATTATATAGTAGTTCCCACAACACAGAACCATACGCCGGCCCTGGATTAGTAAGTCCTTAGTAAATCTTAAAATTTTGTCAGAAATTCATAGACCCAGTTCGGCAATTCCCATTGCTTGCATCTGCAAGTACCGGAACACTCGCCCTATTTTATCCATTTGGCCAAACTAACTCCGTCTCAATCTCAACCTATTATTGGAGGTTTTCTATTTTTATTTTTTAATAATTCAGTTCACCAATTACAGAGGCACCGTGAGGATAGCAGACACTGTTGGATTTCTCTTTTAAGTTCAGTTGTTTATGAACATGAATAGAATGCGCTGTAGATTATAACCAACCCCCAGGTCTTAGGCTTCTGTTCTCGATGGCTGCCTCTTTATCAGCGTCAGCATCACTAATAACCTCGGCGTCCGCCACCCGAAAGACCCACCGGAAATTTTCTCTCAGCCACGGCCATTTATCCATTGCTTCTAGCAGACAACCTCTTTTCAAATCAAATGTACAGTTAACATTTCAAGCTTCCCAACATTTTAGCCCTCTTCTTGCAACTACAGCTTCTTCTGATGGGTTTGTTGACACCGCCGAGGAGAATGAGACTGTGCCGTCTCCCTTCGAGGAACCGCCGGTCAAGTTTATCTTATGGGTAATATTTTGGGCCTCTGTGTCCCTAACTTGGTTTGCGGCTTCTGGTGATGCCAAGGCTGCCAGCGATTCCATTAGAGCCTCGAGCTTTGGCCTCAAGATTGCGAGCAAGCTTCGGAGTTCGGGCTGGCCTGATGAGGCCGTTGTATTTACCCTCGCTATGCTTCCTGTGCTTGAGCTTCGTGGGGCTATCCCTGTTGGATATTGGATGCAACTCAAGCCTGTTCTCCTGACCGTCCTATCCGTTCTTGGGTCAGTCTTTTCCCTTATTCTCAAAACCCCCATTTTCTGAAATTCTATTTGGTTCTTTCAGTCCTTTTGTACATGTTTGATTGGCTTTTAATTATCTTTGGGACATAAGAGGAGTAGGAACTTCACTTTTGACACCATTTTTCTTTACCTCATATGTTTCTCACAACTCTTAAAGCCATTTGAAAGAATATCTTAACAGTCGTAGTTATTTTGTTATAACGATTAGTTGGACTGTTAGAACGAATTGTTATTCTGTTGTATTTCGACTGGCTATAAACAGAGTTACTGTAACTTCATTCTTTAATGAAAATATCCTCTTCTATTTCGTTTTCTCTCATGACACTGTAGTGTCTAAGGTTGTGGCTTTATGAGATCTAAATTAGCGAATTTTGGGGCTGTAACTGCAGGAACATTTTTCCTGTGCCCTTCATCGTACTATATCTGAGGAAATTTGCAACTTTTGTTGCTGGGAGGAACCGGTTTGCTTCTCATTTCCTTGACATGGTATTTGAGAGTGCAAAAAATAAAGCGGGTCCTGTGGAAGAGTTCCAATGGCTAGGTCTAATGCTGTTTGTAGCTGTGCCTTTCCCTGGAACAGGAGCATGGACTGGAGCCATAATAGCTTCTATTCTTGAGATGCCATTCTGGTCAGCTGTGTCTGCCAATTTCTGCGGTGTGGTTTTAGCTGGGCTTCTGGTAAATTTGCTGGTAAATCTCGGTGTCGTGTATGCCATTGTTACTGGTGTTATCCTCTTCTTTATTTCTACATTCATGTGGACCATCCTTCGAAATTTTAGGAAGTCTTCCAGTTCATCAAGGTGATAAATTAAGAAACTTGCACAGTTTTTCCCTCATAGCTGAGGGTTGACCATATTTGAATTCTCGAGTTGCATAATTAGACGCAACAGATTGGTCTTTTTTCCTTTTGATGCTGTTCAAGTTCTACTTATCCTTCAGAGAAACTTTATGTTCAGAGATTTTTAGATGATCAAATATGGGAGTTATCCTTCCTCGCAAAGAGGATGTTGTGCTTTGAATGTGGCCATGCACAATGCCTGAAAATTTTTCCTTCTATTGTTGGAACATTATGACAGACTGAATTAACCTTTTACTGCATTCGCATATTGCTGCCCATATATGATCAGAGCTGACTTAAACAGAAGCTACCAGTGTGCTATTGCAGTAATATTTAAAAAAGCTAGAACTGGCTTCTGCTTCGTTTTTGTTACAGAGATCCTGTTGGACGTTAAGTTTGTTTGGCAGGCCACACTACCTTGATCTGATATTCTGCTAGTAGCATGCTAACATACCCATGTCTAACCTTGAGGTTCCTCAACTTCCAACCACGAGCAATTAGTTACCTATGCCCAAGCTTAGTTTTTGCTGGATCAACAAAAGGAGGTAAGAGAGGTTGCACCGGGCAAATTGGAGCTGGCTCTGCATATAATACGATGGTGGTTTAAGATTCAGCCATGTGCCTTCTATTTAGTATGCATTTTTGGTCTCCAAGATAAGGGAATAGTTCTAATGGCATATGCCAATATGCCATCGAGTACCATACTGTCTTAGTTACTTAACATGAAGGATTAAATATATTTTATACTCTCCAACTATAGGGTTTTGACACCTTGCACACTCAATCTATTATTTTTGTCACGTTGCACCCACCAACTATTGATTTTCAGACACTTTGCTCCCTTGGTTAAAATTTTCGATCATTTAGATGAAAAATGATTTGTTAAAGAAGTGTCTAAAATCAATAGTTGGTAGTTGGTGGATGTAATGTGACAAAAATAATAAATGAGGGTGCAAAATGTCAAGACTCCATATTTAAAGGGTGAAAAGTTTATTTATCCCTAAATAACAAGAAAGAATGGCTGCATATGCTGCTTTATGAAAAAAATTGATCCTAAGCTTGATTCCCCACCTAACATCTAGAAAAGCTCCTTTCTACTGTGTTTTCCACTGCTGTCTTTTAGGGTCTTGAGGAGTAAAGTGGAATCACAGGAGAGTTGTCTGCAGTCCTCGACTAGCTTGGGGAGCTATATACTGGAAAAAGAAAAGGAATGTCTCTATTTCTTGGAGAACCATTCTAATCACCCTGTCTTTTTGTAACCCTCAGCGTAGATATGGATCTTTGAATTGTTCAGTCAGCTACTGGTTAAGGCATCTTCATTCAAAAGGAGAACTGTTTCTTTTCTCATGGAATCAACGTCTTGGGCCTTGGCCGCACCTTTTAAGAGTGCTGATCTGCTTCACAAAACTCAAATCTCTATTTGGGTTTGCTGACAGTTAATTCTAAATCCACTTCTTTGAAATCCTCTGTTCTACTTCCAGACCATACTTTTAAGTTAATTCTTAGTTACTTATTTAAACATTTATAATTTTCAAACAAGATCTTGTATGTTCACCATCTTGGTTGGGAAATCAGACCCGAACTGCTCCTTTCACTAAGGCTTCTGTAGAGGTTCTTGGAAGTAAAACGTGTGACATCTCTCTCTCTCTCTCTCTCTCTCTCTCTCTCTCTCTCTCTCTCTCTCTCTCTATATATATATATATATATATATATATATATATATATATATATATATATATATATATATATATACATCATCTCTTAATCTCAGAGCAGCTTTATCTCTATGCGGTCAAGAGTTTGCTAATTTGCTCTCACAAGTTTGTCCTTCAAAAGCATCAAACAGAAGCCACACTTCTTGATAAACTTGTATTAGCTTTTTGTCTTTTTGAATGAAATTCTTCACGAAGTTGCTTTAGCAAGAAATTTTGATGGGATGTGTATCCAATTTTCTGACAAGTGGGATTCTAGTCTTCTAATTCTTGTAAGAAACGTGGGGGGTTTGTTCTTTGTTTTCTGAGCTTGTAAGAAGGGTAGCTGTTGTGCGACTGAAAATCTGCGCTGCAAAGCCTCATGAGTGGAAGCTTTAGCTGCAGAGATGTCTTCCATGGCCTTGATTCGACTTCTAAGCGTCTAGGTAATCTGTCTATTTCTTGCCGAACTAAGGAGAAGGTTATTTGCCTCATTCCTTTGTTTACAACTCGTGCTCAGCTGCAGAAAACGTAGGAATGGCCCTGCCCGTTTCTGTTTAATGTCTTTGTTGAATTGAATTGAGACTTTGGAGTACACTGTTAAGGGTGGGTATGGAATGGATGGGGTTCCGGTTCCGGTATCACTGAAATCAAATGTTTGGTTCCAATTTTATTATGTGGACTTTTTTGGTTATATGTTTTTAGGCCCTAATAAGCCATTAGGCGCCAGCAAGGCTTTAGTCCAATTGGTACCACCCATGGTTTACTAGCCTCAAGGTCTGGAATTTGAGTGCGAACATAAGTTGAAATCTCTTGCGAAAATAAAGTCGGATCTTGGGCCTAGTAGACGGGCTTGAGACTCTTTGGTAGTCTTGTTGGTGTTGTGGTGACGGGCTCGCCCATTGGCAGCAGCTGTGGCTCAAACCGAACATTTTGCAGCGGTGGGTGCTTCTATGGTCACGCCCAGAGAGGGTTGCTACGTTGGTCGCCCCCTCCTCCCTTTTGCTTAGAAAATAAAAAATAAAAGCCAATTAGGCATTTTGAGCTGAAATTTTGCACAAATTGCTTTGTATAAATCATAAATTAACAATAAATAACATGTAAAATAAATATTCAACCAAATTCTAAAATAAAATTACGAGCATAAAAAAAAGGTTGTGAGGTCTATTTTAAAATTACAATGTTTTAAACTCTATCTAAAATAAAATAAACGTTTACCCAAAATCTTATATAAAATGACAAGGTTTTGAGTCATATTTTTAAAAAAAAATAGTCTTTGAAATTTTCAGTTCCAATTTCGATTAAAAAAAAGATGTAAAAAATATACTCCCATTTTGGTTTCAATATGTATCGCAATCAACTCGGAATTCCGATTTTGGTCGAAATTTTTTACCACCCGTGCAGGCGTGCACAGTCTTCAGTTGGGCCCGATTTATAACCCCATGCTGAATACATACTCCTTAGAGAACTCTTCTCAACATTTTCAAAAAATCTTTGGATCTGCTAGGAATCGATCCGACAAAAGTTTCACTTGGGTAAATGTTTTATGTGAAAATGCGTATTACACGATCTACCGACATAATTTGGTTTCCTCGTGTTGGGGTGGCTTTAATTTTTTTATTATTTAAAAGTAATATGAAATAATTAATGAAACAGGATATGTTTTTTTTATGGTTATATTTGTAATGGTAATTGACTGTTTATTATTCGTTCAAGATCCAATAACATTTTTACTTCTTTTTTGTGGTAAATGAAAAAATAATTTGATATGATTGTTTTTTTTTGGGTGGGTAAGTAATTTTGCTAAAGGGAATTTGCAACTTAGTCTCTGGGTTTATACCCTTTTGAAAAATGGGTTCTTGGATTTCAAATTTCAAAATTTTAGTCCTTCGGTTTTCGTTGTTTGACAAAATGTTTATTCCGTTAGTCTGTCGTCCATATGCTTAACGGATTTGCAGCGGTCGACCGGATACATGTGTAAAAAGTGAGCAGTCGTTCGCTATATGAAGCGGTCGACCTCTACAATGAAGCGGACGATCGGTACAAATTACTGGCGTGTAGCGGTCGACCGCTTCAAATCCGTTAAGCATATGGACGACAGACTAATGGAAGGACCATTTTGTCAAACAACGAAAATCTAAGGACTAAAATTTTTAAATTTGAAATCCAAGGACCCATTTACCTAAGGGGTATATACCCAGAGACTAAATTGTCAAATTCCCTTTGGTAAACTATAGAACAAACAGTTAAATTTTGAAAAAATAATAATTAAAAAACAGTAATATTCCTCTATCCTCCTCTCGTATAAATAACACTGACAATAAGGAGTGATAGGCACGTGGGAAGTGGGACCCATGAAAAGCGAATCAGCTACATGAAGTCAGGAAGAAGAATAGACACTCGTATGCTATCTCCACGGACAAAAGCTCACGTCCAAGTCTTGGGCCCTCCTCTTCACCGCAAATCCTTATCCGTACCCTCCTGTGAAAGAACGAACTAAAGAGACACTTCTGCGCTGGACCCCACTCTCTCAGCTTTAGCTTTCACGGCCACCACGGATTACCTGCCACGTCGCATGGACATATCTGTACTACCCCGGCCTTTAGCCGGGGGGGGGGGGGTCCAAACCATCAAAGTCCGCGATGCTTGCTGTCTAGGGTCGCGTGGCACGTTTGTCCACGACACGTGGGCGGTAGATTTGGACTTGCGTTGGAGGGATGCGTGTACGTGGCGGACAGTGACTGTTCGTTTCAGAGATCGTCAGTGGAGGAATATCTAAAGTTCAAAATTCAAGGGGTTGCTTACACGTGATCTTTTAATTGTCTTGTTTTTTTTCGCCTGCTTTCAGAATCCTCCAAGTCGCATCACTATCAACAGTACTAAAATCTTTTTTCAATTCCTTCCCTTATACCCTATAATTTGGATTAAAATTATTAGATTAAAAGTAAATTAAGTATATTTTTTATTCATAAATTATTGAAGTTGAAACACTACTATTATTGATTTTGAGATCTCACAAATCTTCTGGTAGATTAAATTATATTTTTTTGTGTAGTCTACATTTTTTATATTATTTTTTTTCGGTCTTGTTTATTTTGTTGAGTCTTATTTGTTGTTGTAACTTTTTTTGCTTTCTTAGTGTCATTTTCGAGGACGAGATACTCTGTAATTTAGGTGATCGAATTACAGAAGCAATAAGAGAGAGACAAAGTGAAGAGGGTCCTGCTCGGGACCCACATTGCTCGAACAAGACCTACACTACCCGAGTAGTGTGGGTCTCAGGCAAGACCCATTTTCGACCAAGCCACTCAGACTTGGGAGACTGCTTCGATTTTGAATTTATCAGTCATTTCCATAGGTTTGTCAGGTTAATTTTTTTTATTATCCAAAAAAATTATTGTCAAATTAAAACCCACACGATCCGAATCAAAATCATAGCTAATGTGAAAATTAATTTTCATCAGAAAATTAGAAATGGTCTCCGATAATACGAGTGACTGTTCAAAACTGATGTTTTTCAATCCACCCCCTGTATATTTCGCTTATAAGGGTTTGTCAAGATCTTACTTGATGTGTGACAGCCTCTCTTAACTTGCTCTTCTCTGTCCCTTAAGCATCAGACGGTACACTTTTAGCTTCCTATTGCTATCACATTATAAAACCAAATGCACGAATGCGGCGTCTAACCAGTGAGCATTTGTTCATTCTAACAAGCATTAATTTGGTGGACCTCGAAGAACAGCTTGATTTCATTTGACTTTTTAACACCGACTCTCGAGGTGTCCTGACGGACTTTTTAACAGCTTGATCTCTTATATATATGGTATTAAAATAATACACATCTAACTTCAAAGGGATATAATATTGATCAGAAATTATGATTATTTTGATTTAAGATAATAAAAGATTCCTCTAAGTTTAGTTTATGCAAGAAGTTTCCAGTGGTTGGGTTTCGTGGAAATTTTCATTAAAAAAAATATAGTACCTTAATTAATTCTTTCCCTTAAATTTCACGAACTCGGATTAGAAGGAAGAAAAGGTTCCCTGACGTCAAAACGACAAAGTCCACAGTACAATTACGTTATAGTTTATGACTCCCAAGAAGAGGGGGTGTCGTAGAAAAATGATACATGTTATGTCAGGTACAGTCTCAGTAGTAAACAAGTAGCAACTTCTTCACGTGAATTGTGACAAACCAATTGCAGTCATCCAGAAGAAGTCCCTCCATTTCTCGATGCTCAATGCTGATGCAATACATTAACCACTGCACAAATAAAATTCTTTTGGAGAGATCCTATCTCTCAAGAGAAAGACATTATAATATCAGCCAAATTTTCAGAGGTCGAATCGAGTTGCATCAGCAAGATATTCTGTAACAGACGCAATCTCCTTGAATAAGCAAACTTTAGATTAGAAAAAATAAGATGGAATTGTTTATAATTCAAAGACGAAGCTGTCAACATCCTCAAGAAGCTATGGGGGCCTCAAAAGTCCACAGAGCCATACCGAATTTTGGACTTTTTTCCCGTTTCTTTTGCAGTATTCACTAACATTTTTCATATTCTTCTTACTTTTGGATTAAAACTGTTGTCACGCTACTGTAAACTACGCGCATTTGTTGGATGTTGCTTCAGAAGCATGAAATATTCGTACCTTTCTGCGATCAAGTTCATTTTATTTTGGCAATTGTTTCTATGTGAAGAGTACTGAACATGCATTAAGGTCCATCAGGGTTCATCAGTGTAACAGAGTAAGCACGCAATCCTGCAATGGGAGCTGGTTTATTTTGCAAACACGCAAGTGTTTGATATGCTTCGTAGAATAAGCAAAGAATCGGAAACCCAAAAAGAAGAAAATTCAAACACAAGCTCTGATTAAGGCCAAGGTAATAGGATTTATTGCTTGCTAATCATAATTACAACTGGGAACTTAGAACATTGCAGAAGGGCATAATCTAGAAGCTAGGAAGCGTATGTGACATATGATAACTCAGTAATTCCAGAAAAAGGGATGATCCTCCGCTGGGAATAAGAAATTACAATAATTTGCAGGAGGCTCATCGGTACAAATGTCTTCAACTTTTAGGAAGTATCCTTGGGCCAAGGGGATCTTGCTGTGGTTATCTTCTTCATCTTGTGAGAAATCCGACTGGTCTGGTTCAATGACATGAGAGGAATACGAAGGCTCTAGCAAAGAAGAATGGTTCCCATCAGTGCCACGAGGGCTGGCGTCAGAGTCAAAGCCATCACTTTTGGCTGAATTCGCATCTTCCTGTTTACACCCCAGTATTGGTACATTGTGCATGTTTTCAGAAACTGCATCCGGAGTTGCTTCTTCAGGTTCAGCATTTGATAACTTGATGGCATCGACTGGTTCCACATTTTCCATCACTCTCTCTCCGATGAGCAGTTTGGCTTTAAGGGAATTAACCTGTTTGGAAATGAAATCGTCGAACAAGGAACCATTATTCCGTCAGAAGGGCATAGTCTACACTTTACACCAAATTAGTTATTGAAAAAGTAAATTTTAATCAAATAGGACTAACCTCATTCTTCAAGCTTTCCTTTTCCTTGAGGAGATTGTCATAGTCAACCTTGAGCCTATCATAGCTAGTTTTCAACAAGCCAAAGTCCTTTTCCAGTTGTTTGGTCTTAAATCGAGCCCGCCGGTTTTGAAACCAAATGGCCACTTGCCGAGACTGCAAGCCAAGTTCCTTTGCAAGTTGGACCTTCCTCTCTGGTTCAAGCTTGTTTTCCAGCTCAAAACTTCTCTCAAGCAGCTGAACTTGGTTGGGGCTAAGCCGCCTTTTCTTTCCTGGTTGATGAAAGCACACATCATAATCCTCCTCAACGTTGTCATCTTTATCGAGCGGTGGGAAAAATGGCCTCGCTGTTCTGTCTCCTCCATTAACATCCTCGTAATCAACCATGGAGTTTGAAGCTGAATTAAAGGCACCCAAATTTAGTTAAATTAGGCCATAATATCCTAAGTTCCTATTTTTCATGTTGGTCACATCGAATGCAAAATTTACAGAGGGGTTTCTGAAAGGAAATAAATTAAATTAACATCCTAAGCATCTGCTACCGGCCCTACATATGCTGTACCAGGCATAATCCCAGAATGAGTCACCAATCAAGGCAGATCAAATACCGGCGAGAGCCAATTAGAGCACACATTCACACAGACACGCAGCTGTTTAACATCAGACACTATGAAAGTTTCGAACTTCAATTCTCAATATGTTGGACTAAACGTGGGTTCTCTGTTCGCAACCAAAATCATCAACGCATAGTCGAATTTCACACAAAGAAAGTACAAACAGAGAAAAAAAAGGCAGAAACAAATACTCCAATGACAGTGGGAAACAATCAAGATCGACAAACAGGAACTCACAGCTGTGGGAGGACTATTTACAACCAACATCAACTAAAAAATTTCCCGTTAGTATATATGACGAATAAATTTTAAAATACGAAAACATAAAGCAAGAACTCCACAACAAAGAAGACACAGGACGGGAGATAATAGCTCAAGCCTCAAAAGGCCCCAACGAGAACGACAAACTTGCACCACAGCTTTGGAAAATTACCGTGCAAAGAGTGATTAGAGCTGGGAATCCAAAGAGGCTCAAGAACCTCAGAAGAACAAGGAAGCCTTTCGTTTTGAAGTAAGACGCTTATGTTTGACGTACCCCCATAGAGTTCACTATCCGCCATAGATTCCCCCTCCTTTTGTTATCGAAATTTTCAGTTCAGTATTTCAATTCCCAGAGGACTTTAAACGGACATATTCTAGAAAGAAAAGCAACGGCCATAGACTTTTCCCCCGGAAGTGGAATTTTAAAGTCTACGACGGAAGAAGCTGGAGGTGAGGATCATTGCAATGTGAGAAGTTTAAGAGTGTGGAGTCCTCACACCCGTCACTCAGTAGCAGTTGTAGGAATTCAGTGCGTCAGAGAAACAATTTCCTGGCAAAGACGGAAGACGTGCTCTGTGGGTGTGAAGGGAGGCAGGATGAGGATTTAGCGTTTGGATCGGAGAGCTCTAAATTTGAGAACTTCTTGGGGGAGGAAGGGAGAGAGAATGGGGGTTATAAGGAGTAGCGAAAGGTTTGCAGGTTTTCTTTTTCTCATTTGAGGATGGACAGGCTGAATGCGAAGTTACCGTCATGTCCACTTACGTCCTAGGGCTGTGTTTGAGAAGTAAAATTTTAGGGTGGTTAAAATTTTAGATATTGAATTTAATGAAAAAGTGAGAAGAGAGAATAAAAAAGTTGGTAAAAAAATGTATAAAAATTAATGAAAAAATGAGGAGAGAGAGTGTTTTATAATGGTAATAAAATTTTATCCCTCAAACCTAGCCTAAGGAACGAAAACAACCAAAAACAACTTAAAAAAAAAGCAGCAACACAATTCATGAGTGATGTTGTGTTGAAGAATTTTGTAGGATTTGAAGAGTTTTGTGAATTTTTATGTGTTATTAAAGTTGTATTGATGTTTATGTAGAGATTGATGATGTATAAAAAAGTGATGATGATGTTTAAAGTTATTTTTTATTTATTTCGATTTTATTATATTTTATTAAATTTAATTTTTTAAAGGTTAAAAAAAAAAGGAAAAGAAAAAAAGTAGCAAAAAAGCAACAAAAAACAGTACGCATGGCAGCAGCTTGTCGGAAGGGGACAACTTAAATAAAAAAACAAAAAAAGGCAAAGAGGGGAGTCAGACGGTGGGTCACCTATGTCTGTGTGTATTCTATTTCTGCCGAACATAAGTCTGACTTCAACACGAATCCACCAAAACATTTGAAAACGAACATGCTCATGATTTTATTCCTCCAGTTCCATGATAGAATACCAAAAGATATGAAGGAAAAAAAAATTCTTACCATTTTTGCATCTATTACAACAAAAGATAATCTATTATAAACCACTTAGAAAATACGATGCTAGCCAAACATTTTACACATTTTTCATTCTAAAACCCATTTGGCATGCTTAAGTTAGTCTCTGCACTTCTTCAGCCTCTATCTCTAAGCATCTCTTGATTAACCACACAAATTGTAACATAATAAAATAAATAAAGAATTAATTAATTATGAGTGGAAGATTGACAGTAAATACCAAATTATAAGCAATTTAAGTGAGGATAGTTAGTCAATACCTCCCGTATCAGTCTATTTCAGATTATATGTGCTTTAGGTTAGTTCACTCTACTTGAGTTTGTAGTTTATAGAATTTCTCTCTTTATAATAAAAAAAAGATGATGCCAATTAATTTTATAGTTAATTATATAAGTAAAGAACTGTTATTAGAAGCTAAATTTTGAAAAACGTTTGTATTTTGTGTGTAAGAAATAACGGTGTGCAAAAATTACGGTGGATAATATTTTCATTATTTTGAGTTTGCCCAAAAAAATTAACAAATCACATAGACTGACAAGGGCAATATCGGGAAAACAAGGTTGTGAGGAGAGATGACAACAAGGGGAAGAGAGAGAGAAAAAAAAAAGAAAAAAAAGCTGTCCAATCAGTCGCTATCAGATTAGGAGCTCGCAATTCAGGGAGTGCGATAAAAAAGGCCGATTCTGATAAAAAAAATAAAAATAAAATAGCGAGCCCGTTTCTCAACCTACTTTTCAGAGTAGGGTTTTTATTAAATACTATTATCTTTATTAATAATTTAAAAATATTAAAAGAGACAAAAATTATCATATTCTCTTTATTTTTTTTAAAAAAATATATTTTTAACTTTTAAAACTTTTTTCTATTCAAAAGATAGAGTTTTAATGAAAATTTTAGATTTTTGAAGATTTAAATTGAATTTTGAATTATTTTAATCCTATTAAATGTGTTATTAAAATTGTCAAAATTAAAAATAACATGTTATTATTCAATATACAAGGCCAAAATTTGTATTTCAAAATTTGAACAGTAATTCTTGATGAAAGAACCATTTAGTCAAAAAATATAAACTGAAGGACTAAAATTTTAAAAAATTAAACCTAAGGACTAAAAAATAAAATTACTTGAAACTTAAGAACTAAACTGTCAATTTCTATTACCACATCAGCTGCTGAGTTGTCAGCTGATATGACCGTTAGAGAAACAAACGGATCCCTAACAGAAGGACCATTTTGTAAAAAAAATGTAAATCCAAGTACTTTAAATTTGAAATTACAACTCAAGGACTAAAACGTAAAAAGATGTAAAACTTAAAGACTAAAATGTCAATTTTTTAATATTTAATTGTGTTAAAATTTTAAAAGATGTAGGTAACCTTGAAGCCAATTCTTAAGGCTGCCTTACTTACCAAAATTCGTGCTTATCATCATTATAATTTTTTTTATATATTCACTTTTTTTAGCAAATCTTTTTCACTTTTTTTACTAGCTCTCGTAAAGTTTTCCACCATTTCCATACTTTTTCAGCTAAACGACCAGCATGAGCTTGTTGACATATTGTCGAAAATTAAGAGAAAGTCTCCTTATAATTTCGCAAGTCTACTTATTTATCCCCTCCTTTGGTTTGGGTATTCAAACCCGATAAATCGCAATTGTCAGTGGTCCAGTACTAAAGGTGGATTATTATTGCCTATTGGGTTGTATATGGTATAAACACTATATGATTATAATTGCAGTATTGCACCGTCAAATCAATTTCGTAGTCCTAGGAAGGCTAGATATCCGTTAAAATTCTATTTATTTTAGTATATATATATATATATATATATATATATATATATGCATAATTGAAGAAAATTACCCATTGAGATCCGTTGTATATCAATCATTCACGTGGATTTGGATGGATCTGGTTAGTATTTGTATGAGTTATAGGTTCAATGCTACAACAAATTTTAAAGATACTGACCTGCCCACATATAAACCCTTATTTAAATTGCGAATTTTCTATGCAACTGTGGTTTTAACTCTTGAATGTTCTTCTAGCTCACACTCTCAAGTACCCGCTTTCACTAAGTTCTCCAATTTCTACGTTAACGTACACTATTAACTTCATAGGTCTCGAAATTCAATGCTGCATGTATATATTGTCTTCGTTAAGAGCCACGATGAAGAAAATCGGAAACAATGTTTAGTAACCGAGCTAGATCTTTAAAAAGCGCAAAGAAAGAGAATTCGAGTCAGAGGACTGGATATGGTTCGATGCCATCGTTGTCATATTCTCTTTGTATGAAACAGATTGATGAAGTTTGGAGATGGCAGCTGATCATGGGTGCGATAAAGTCAAGGCTGGTGGGTGCCAGAGTTTACTTCTTTCGAGATCGATGTAACGTATGTTGATTGAATAATTGATATCAAAGTGTATAGTTTCTTCCAGTTTACATCCTAGCGTTGATTTGAGGCACCTACATGTATATATATGGGGTATTTTAATTGCTAGCTACTATGAACGTACGTACATAAATGTCTACAGTTCAACTTCCAGAAAAAAGGAACCAGAGGCGCCACATTTTCAGTGAATTTTTGCGAGTTTTTGCTGTCATCTTTTGATGGTCATGACTCCCATTTCCCAAAAATAGTGCCACTAATTACTGTTAGAAGGGCATTTTTTTTTTGGAAAGGGTTTTCGGCTATGATTACGTTTTAAGTCAATGCCTCATGGAGCAATTCTATGGCTTTGGCCGAAAGAGTTATAAGGCTCCGCCATTAATAGGAGGGACAGGTCTAATAGTACTTGCTGTTGAGTGCGGAAGGAGAAAGTCTTCTTCATGGGAAAGGTCAGAAGGAAATATGGGTCTCTAGGTTCTGCATGCCTGTAGCCTGCCTGGTTTGACTAATTGTGTGCATCTGCATAAGTACCAAGTTGCTCCCCAATTCAGAAAACAGATGGTTTTGTTTTGAAAATAGAAGTAGGAAGTAGGAACAAGGCTCCATAAAAGTCTACTTCGACCATGGTCTAGGATTTCACTGTTTTGATGCATTTCGCATTTAACTTGGAAAAAAAGAAGACAATATAAAATCATGAATAGATATTGCAATAGTCAGAAGAACATTTCGTTTCAATTACCATTTTAATTAATCCCTGCTTTTTCTTCGATCTTTCTTTCAGTACTGATATATTGCATTGGTATGTTCCTCTTCTGTTCCAGTACTGCATGCGAACCAAATGCTATATATATATATATATATATATATATATATATAAGTGCCCGTTACTGGTGAATATGCCAAAAATGTATAATCTTTCCCGCTGAACGACTGGGGCAATCTTCATCTGCATTCACTATATATGTGGTCCTTGTGTTAATGGTTTAATTTGTAGATATAATTAACTACGAGCTGTATGGTATCGGACGGTTATTTTCCAAGGTGTTATCAAATAATAACATGCCTGACCATTATTTTTCTCATTTTTCACCAAAACTCTCAAACTCTCTCAACCGATTAAAAGTAATTCTTTTTATTAGTTTTTATCATTTCTTTTTAGTTTATAGATTTTGATATATTTTGCTTTAATTAAATCGCTTTGTTTGATGAATGTAGATGTTTAGAGTTTGTGTTTAATTTCATCATAAATTTAATTAAGACATGATTAATCTATTTTAAAAAGGATTAAAAACTGAGACTAAACGAACTTTTGTGGATAAAATGTGTATCATAGCTAGATAGCGTTATTTTTGTTAAGATATATTAAATGATTGTTGATTTCTACTTGTTAATTTTGTAAGCCATTGTTAACACTTAACAGCTACTTAGTGGGTCATAGCTAGAAACCATTGGGTGACATCTAAATGTATAGGAGTAGATCATCTACCAAAGAAAAGTAGCATGGCCTGCTTAGTCTAGACCTTTTCCTTGAAAATGTAGATTTACAAGAGCAAGACCATGATCTTCTCCAGCCGCCGCTAGCTCTCTGCAAAGTTCTCTCACGGACGTTATAGTGAATTATTTTCGTGTCGTTACACTTGCGCAGGTCTATACGGATTACGGGCATGCAGTACTACTGCCTGTGACATTGCCTCTTCGGCATTCTCGCTGGATCAATTAAAGTGGATCGAATGAAATGCGTCATGGCATGCCTGATGACATGGTGAGGACAACCCGTTTGGTGACTATTTCCTAGCGCGCGTATGATCACATACTAAAACAATCACGTAAGTCGCTTTGGCTTTAGCCGTACGTAGTTTTTCATTTAGAGCTGATGCAGTTATTAGGCCATAGAGGACTTTAAGGCTGACCATTTCATTGTATTGGTCCTCCTCTCTGTGGAGGGGGCAGGATAAGAGAATTCAAGACTTGAGGAGGAGATCGAGCAGCTAGAGATTCCTGCAGGGAGAATGAATAAGTTTGATCGGTCCATATCGTCCATTTGTTTTTTTATTTTAAAGTTTTTTCACACTAAAATTGGAGACACTCATATTCAATTTTTTTTTGTATTTTATTGATAAAGATGATAGCATGGGCTTGTGGTGTGGTGTAACATAGAAGACCCACGCTTCTATTTTTATTTTATTTTATCTGTTAATGGGTTCTCTGAAGGTGGTAGAATTGCATCATCAACTAGGAATTGTTTTTTTGTTCTGTTTTTGCCCAGAATTTTAGCTCAGATGGCAACTCCACCTTCTGCTTCTTCAATTTGGCTAGAAACCCAAATTTGTTTATTTAATTAAAAAAAGAGAAGAAATTCGTGGCTAATTGTGTAATTTCCCTCTGTTTAAACCACAACGATTTTCCCAAAGGGTTAATGACCAAAATAATCCTTGGGTTTTATGCCCTTTATCGATTTGGTTCTTGAGTTTTCAATTTGGTCACATAAGTCCTTAGATTATCCTCATTTATCAATTTGGTCATTGAGTTTCCAATTTGGTCACATAAGTCCTTAGGTTACCCTCATCTATCGATTTGATCATTCCATCCAATTTCGTCTCCTCCGTACACAGTCAGCTAATGGTGGGTCACGTCACCACCAATAACATCGCAACACGTGTATGTTTTTTTTTTATTTAAAAATAAACTCACGTCCACCTGACATATTCGTAAAAAAGAAAAAAAATCGAACAGGGGAGACCCCCCCCATTTGATCGACGAAGGGAGCCCAGATCCATGTTTTACCAAAATCAGTCATGCTGGTCGTCTATTTTTCACGGAGCGAAGAGATATCCAATCTAAAGTCGTTGGTGATCTTTGAGATTTGAATCGTGTCGTGGATTTTCTATTTGTTGCTCTCTTTTTGCAGATTGATTTGGGGGTAGTGGCTCATTTTGATGAGACGTCAAAGTAGAAATTGGACGGATGAACCAAATCGATAAATGATGATAACCTAAGGACTTATGTGACCAAATTGGAAACCCAGGGACCAAATCGATAAATGAGAATAACCTAAGGACTTATGTGACCAAATTAGAAACTCAGAGACCAAATTGATAAATGATGATAACCTAAGGACTTATGTGACCAAATTAGAAACTCAGGGACCAAATCGATAAAGGACATAAAACCCAAGGACTATTTTGATCATTAACCCTTTCCCAAATGCCGGTAGAGGAAAATTCTCATCGACCGCGAGGCCCTAAGAAACGCTTGTTTCTGAGTCGCTGGACATGAACTCCCTAAGATGCATTGCGAAGGACGTCATTTCCCTCCTAGATTCCGACACCGCCATCAAAGAGCTGAAGCAAATCCACGCCCAACTGCTTCTCAACGGTTTCTTTAACGACCCTCTTCTCCTAGGCCAATTTGTAGCCGCCGTAGCCCTCAAGAACCCCTGCAATCTTGATTATTCCAATCAAGTCCTGGACCAATGCGAGAACCCTACCCTCTTCTCCTTGAACTGTATGATCAGAGCCTACTCCAAAAGCTCAACCCCTCAAAAGAGTTTTCAATTCTATGACAGAATTCTACGATCCAGGAGCAATGTCTCGCCCGATAACTACACTTTCAACTTCTTGGTTCGCACGTGCGCGCAGCTCGTGGCGCGTGAGACGGGTCCGTCTGTATATGGTGCGCTTTTAAAACACGGGTTTGAGCACGACCCGCATGTTCAAAGCGGGTTGATTTTCATGTACGCTGAATTGAGTTGCTTGAGTTCGTGTCATCGCGTGTTCGTAGAAATTCCTGAGCCAGATCTGGTGTCCCAGACGGCGATGGTGAGCGCTTGTGCCAAATGTCGCGATATTCGTTTTGCCAGAGAGTTGTTTGATATAATGCCAAAGAGAGATCCCATTGCATGGAATGCGATGATTTCAGGGTATGCCCAGTGTGGGAAGTCAAAAGAGGCATTGGATTTATTTCATTTTATGCAAATGGAGGGTGTGAGGATTAATGAGGTTTCTATGGTTTCGGTTTTATCTGCGTGTACCCACTTAGGTGCATTGGATCATGGGAGATGGGCGCATGCATATATAGAGAGAAACAAGCTAAGGATAACAGTGACGCTGGGGACCGCACTGATTGACATGTATGCAAAATGTGGAAACGTGAATAAGGCCATGGAGGTTTTCTGGGAAATGAAAGAAAAGAATGTCTATACTTGGACTAGTGCCATGGGTGGGCTAGCCATGAATGGATGTGGTGAGAAGTGTCTTGAACTTTTTTCCCTCATGAAACAAAAGGGGGTTCAGCCCAATGAGGTCACGTTTGTTTCTGTTCTTAGAGGTTGTAGTGTGGTTGGACTCGTCGAAGAAGGCCGTGAGCATTTTGAGTCAATAAGCAAAGTGTATGGTATTGAGCCCAAACTTGAACACTATGGCTGTATGGTGGATTTATATGGTCGAGCTGGCCGTTTAGATGAAGCCTTAAACTTCATCAACAACATGCCTGTGAATCCTCATGCTGGTGCTTGGGGAGCCTTGCTTAATGCTTGTAGAATGTATAAGAATGTGGATATGGGTGAAATTGCCTCGAGAAAGCTAGTGGATCTGGAGGCCCAGAATCATTGTGCTTATGTTCTCCTATCAAATATGTATGCTGATTCCAAGAAGTGGGAAAGGGTTAGTGGTGTGCGAGAGACTATGAAGGCCAAGGCTGTGAGAAAGCTTCCTGGTTGTAGTGTTATAGAGGTCGACGGTGAATTTCATGAGTTCTTTGTTGGGGATGAGTCTCACCCAAGGTATGATGAAATTGAGATGATGTTGGCAGAGATTTCAAAGCGGCTGAAATTAACAGGTTATGTTGCGGACACCAATCCCGTGCTGTTTGATATAGACGAGGAAGAGAAAGAGGATGCTTTGAATAAACATAGTGAGAAGGTAGCCATTGCTTTTGGTCTGATCGCTTTGAAGGAGGGTGTACCCATTAGGATTGTGAAGAACCTCAGGGTTTGTTTGGATTGCCATGAAGTAATAAAAATTATATCTAAAACTTTTAACAGAGAGATTGTTGTGAGAGACAGGAATAGGTTTCACCATTTCAAAGAGGGCAACTGTTCTTGTAAGGATTATTGGTGAAATCTTTATGCAATAACTTTTCCTTTTAGGATAGCAATGATTTTCCAGATGGTATCCAGGGAACTAGCCTGATCTTATTTGCAGCATTGGCTATGGATTCGGTGTGGCATGCTCTCAACATTGCAGTTCACCAAGGGAAAATCCCAGATGTGTTGGAGCTGGCAAGGGAGACTCTGACAATGAGGAGATTCTAGAAGCATAACAGTGCATGGGAGATTAGCAGAGATCCTGAGAAAACCTGGAAGCCTCCGAAAGTGGGGATGCTGGAAAACGAATTGTGATGTGGCAGTGAGAAGGGATCGGCAGTATTTTGTAGCAATTTGTAGAAATAGTGGGGGCAGGATTATTGAAGCATGGGAGGGGAAGAAAAAAGGTTGAAATCCACTGCAAGGAGAGGCGTTGGCGGTATGTTTGGCTGTGAGGGCTGCCTAGTTATCTGCCTATGATAAATTCAATATCGAGAGTGACTCGTTAGAGCTCTGCAATCAACGTAATACAATAACAATCCAGCCTGACTGGGGTGCAGAGAGAGAAATCAGAGAGATTAGGGGTGCCCTTGGTGAATGTCCATCATGGAGTCTTAATTGGGTGCCAAGGGAAAGCAACAGAGTGGCTTATAACATTGCAAGATTGTTTGCAGATAATGATATGTGTGCATGGATGTCTCAATTGTGCACCTATCCCTGAGTCGGTATTAAGGGAGCAAGGCTCGAATTATGTCCTGCTGTAAGTTCTGAAGTTGTATGTTGCTAAGAAAAAAAAAGGGAACTGTGATTTTATTTTTGCTGAGGCTGTTATGTTCCTTTCACCATGAAAGAGTGATTTTCTTTTTCTTCCGTAGTATCTGTTTGACTTTGGGTACCTCTGAATATCCCCTTTGTGTGTCCAGGATACTCAACATACTCCCTATCGGAGATGAATCACCTAGGTTTTATTGCAAGCGTCTTGGATCAGGTCAGTCTATTGCTGATCTAGTGATCTTCTTTACGGTACCGTAGCAGTACTATTTGGATCGACTGGGTGAGATTGATTGTCCGTGGCATGATCCAACTGATGCCGAACTCTTTGCTAAATATCGCCATAGTAAAATGCGCTCTAATGGCATCTTCTCTGGCTTCTTTATACAAGGTTCGCCTGTAATTCTCATCCTTCCCGGGGTCAAAACTTTGATATGCACCTCTCCCTATCAAAATCCGTCCTATGGCTTACTTTGGACTTCCCCCATTAATGCCCAAATTTGGTCTTATTCATTGATTCCTGAATTTCTGTTTCCTTTATTTAGCTTGGGTATCCTTTTATCATGAGCCTACGGTGCAATCGCTCGAGTCTCTTCCTCCATGTTCAACAATTCAGTAAGTAATCCATTAAAGCATCCAATATATGGTAAATAAATACCCGTAGAGGTATAGTTTAGAAATGCAAAGTACAATTTTTCAATAAATAAAAAAAGGAATAAAAACAGACTCTTCCAACAGAAGTTAATAACCAACGAGGAGAAATATAGTTAGGCTCCGTGGGTTAGTTTCCATGCATATATACTCGAAACGAACATGTTTGAAGAGAAAACAAACGAATTAATTAATTGCTAGCGGCCATGTCGCTCCCGGCCCATTACCCTTTTCTGCTATCGGACAAGTACAATTCCATTTCTTTCAGCCGCTGCAACAACAAACAAACGTCAATTGAGGTAGTTGATTTTCCTTGCAAGAAATGGAAACTATATATAGAAAGCAAGCACTAGCTACCTCAGATTCGCTAACAATAGCAACCTCATGTAATGGTTTTGAATCTGATTTCTGCGACACTTCTTGAGAAAAGCTGCTAAAAATGCCTAAAACAAAGCAATCCAGGAAAGGCTGCCATCCATGCAACATATGATCAGGTGGATTAAGAGATAAAGAAGAAGATGAAAAAAGAAACAAATACGTGTAAAATCTTCTTCTAGAATGTATATATATGGACAAACGTATATATATTAGCTGATTGATTTGTTGCCTGTGAAGTAATTGCATGTACTTTAAGAGCTTAGAGTTGAATTTGTCATAATACTAATTTCTCTGCTTTCACTTAGTCAATATTACAGCTCTCACTAAATGCCTGCAAGCCGAGGTGGATAGGATAGCTTCTGGGAGTTAAAAATCATTTTTTCTTCTAAAACGAAAGCAGCTGAAAGCCTGAAATCCTTAGTTGACCTTATCAAAGTGGATTCAGATCTATACGGGATTAGAGTGTCAAACTTGATCAGAGAGTGACATTAATATGTACATGGTAGTCAGTCACCGCGTTGGGACAAGATTAGGAAGAAAGAGACATTTCTATATGAAGAGATCACCCCGCTCGTGAAGTAAGTTAGGCGCAGATCGATGCCTACCTATTGTTTGCATTAAAGAAGGCCGTAAGTTTACTGTTTCAGGTCTAATTCTTCATTTGGCGAGGAAAAAGGGGGCAAGTCGGCGCTTGTTTGTGTGGTTGGTTTAACTTTTCCGGGTCTGAGAAGCACTTTTGACGAAACTCTGGTCTTCAACTTTATATAAAACATTTTTCCTGTAGCAGAAATTCCGAGAATAACTACCACCGGCCTCTAGCTCTACTAGGATGTTTTTGAATGGTGAAGGAAAGTTTGGAATTTGGAGAGATAAATAACAATGGGATGCAGAGTTGTGTTGCATGCCACTATAGGGTCCAAATTCGTATCAGTAGGCACAACCCAACAGAATCCAATTCCTCTGGCATGAGCGTCAAGTAATCGATCGGCCTCTTCAAGTCGTATAGATGCTACGAGAGTGTTACATATCCATGGATCACTTGGGTGAAGTTTGAACGTTAAAAGTCTTTTGGGAAAGAAAGCTTTTGCCATGGAGATGGGTCCCACGATATTGACCCCGCTTTACCTAACCCCAGTTGGAAAATGCATTGTTAGCTATGACCATACGTAACCGTCATTGGCTTATCAGGCTCTTGGGAGTTAGAATATCGTTTGCCACTTTGCCTGCCCAATAAAACACATTTTATTTGTTGATTCACACGGGACAACGACAATAACTTCTTTTTCGTTTCTGAATATTTGGTCCTTCACCACATATATATACTATAGGAATAATGGCTCACTTTCTAGCATAATGGACTTTGTGATAAGCTGATTAAATTTGGCTTCATCATATTCTTTTCTAAATTCTAACAAATTGTAATTGATAGAGGGTTCAAATTGTGAGCAGCTCATAATTTAAATACAATAATTTCCTTGAAGGGGTCTACTGAGTCATGTAAATGATATATTAAAGTACCTTGAATGCATATATGCATGGTGAAATTGGCTCTTATATATGTGTGCATGCACTACTCTGATGCGCATGCTTATAAGAGGATATTGGAAATGCATGTTAGGATCGCTTTTAAACAAATATTCTTTCTTAACAGATACAATTAATATGATTAATAGATTGTTTATTCTCCACATCACGATGCCTTCGAAGAGACGACGGGCATGGGGAAGATAATATATAGACACATTATAACTTTTGAAGTTTCTAATTATGCTAATTCCATGCATATATATATATATATCCAGTGTTTTTCAATTGTGAATCTTTGGTGGGCGGGCAAGAATCGAGGAAGTTTCTCGTGAAACAAAATTAGTCAATATTGACTTGGACATGCACTTTAACTCGATAGCCTTTTCTTAATTTCTAAGTGGTGCAAACGAATCAGGTTTAAGGATAAAATAAAATATTACCAATTGAGAATTTGCTCTCCCGACCATTTACTTGAGATTTTCTCCACTTTTCTGTCCAAGTTTAACTTTTAACAATAGATAGAGAAGGAATTAACGTCCTGACGTACGGAACAATATCAACGAGGATTGATTCTAAGATTAATTTTGCAATGAACTACCTATATCTCTTGGCTGCCTTTGTTGAATATACTTCAATATTCGACATTTACACTGCGGCATATTATAAATAATTGTTTACAAATTTATATTCTTTTATGTTTAGTTTATTTTTTGCTTTATTCTTCTTACAGATTATTGCAAATTTGCAAGCATGCAACAAAAAGAGTAAAAGTTACGGCCTTCAGCCTTACTTTTCAGGCATCACTTTGAATGTGTTCGCGCATGCAAGTTGATGGCATCTCTAATCACTTTTTTTTTTCTCAGTAGGCATCTATAATCACTTGATTACAGCGAAAATCACGGCAACAGAAGCCAATCTTCCTCGAAGTTTAAGTTGGGTCAGCTTATGTGGCGAGAAATATTCCTCAGTTTCGGAATATATCCCTTAAGAATGTTTTTATCAAAACAAAACCACCGACTTTTCGGGGGTAGAGCAACAAGCGAGCGCGCGGGCTCGCGCTCTCTCTCTCTCTCTTTGTGTGTGGCTTCAGCTGAATTGGCACCTCCCCTTTCAGAAGAGTTTGGTTCTGGGGTCAAATCCTTAGAATTGTAAGCTTTAGATTCTTCTAAAGAAAGCCTTAAGGGACAAAAGAAAAAGCATGCAATTTGGCGTTAGAATAAATAAAGTTCTAGAAAGAATACATTGCATCTCGTCCCTCCCATTGTTTCTCCTCTTTCATAGATTCCTCCTTTACTTTGATTTGCCAAACCCTCTACCCTACAAGGAAACAAACCATTAACGATTTAACGTCACTAACATTCTTTTGCTCTCCTGCAATAGTGTTTCTTCCTTCACTCCTTGTACGATAGTCTGTAGGAACTGTTACACATTTAAGATTGGAATCTTTTAGAAATTGCAAACCCAAGTTGGCCGAACATCGTCAAAGAGGACAAATAACAAAGCCTTTCTCCAGAGAGAGAGGGAGAGACAGATAGGACTAATGAAAATAAACGACGACATCTATTTGTTGGTGTCAAAGCAGTAAGGAAAAAAGAGGATGGCATCTGGGCGTCGAAATGCAATAACAACCTCACGTGGTGGTACTGAAAAAGGTTGCGGATGACATGATCGATTAGCAAGTTGCAGTTATGGGCATCTTCCTCTTTTCGAGGGGTCCCTTTTAGTACTAAGCAGGAACATGCCTAGAAATCTAGGAAACCGAACTCCACTCAAATTTTGACGTTCGAATTACATGACTATATATAATATTTGTCCTGAAATATTATATATGGGATATGACGATCGACCGATCATCGTCGCAAGGTTTTGTGTTTGTGGTAAGCAAAGTAAAGCGAGAAACCACAGCACTTGAGCGTTGGATAATGATGCGCATAAACTTAAGGCTGCTAGTTAGATCAGATTCCAGCATTCTCGTCACCGATTAGAATTATGACATTGTCTTTATGGCTGTGGAGGAATAAGAATTTCGACACGGCAATCTTTTGTTCAGAACATATAGATTAGGGTCGAGCAAAATCAGACTGCGGACCGGACCGGACCGGATTTGCGGTCCAGTCCGATCTTGTTTATGTAAATCCGGTTCGGACCTTTTGACAATTCGGTTCGGACTGGATTTATTAATATAATAAATTGTTTGTTTATATTTTTAATACAAATTACAAACTTAAAAAGTTTAGTTTTAACATAAAGTAAAACTCTACATTTTTATATGTCATTCCTCTTTCAAAATTAACCTAAAAAAAATTTAAAAAAAAAATTAAACCGGTACCGGACCGCATTTGGCTGGTCCAGTCCTCTATTTAATAGGATCGAAAATCCGGTCCGACCGCATTTCATTTATCACGATCACTTGGATTAGGACTAAGGTTAAGTGGTATTAATTACTTAATGTAGGACACATGCAGAGAATTCGGGATATTTACGGATTCGTGCCTACTTTAGTGATCGTCAGTTTACAGCTTGAACAACATTAATTGTCCGTATTAGATTTTTGTAGGTCATATATACGGAGTCCCTATCAGGCTATCACTCATTTAATTGACATCTCTCCATTTCAGTAGCTAGATAGATTCGATCGGAACTCTAAATTAAAAATAATAATATTGACCAATTTTTCAGAAAATAGAGAACCAATATATATATATATTACACATATTTTGCTACGTAAAAAATCAAGTGTATGGTCATATGCTGGTTAAATTGAAGAGTCAATGCCTTTACAAGAGAGCAAAGGTTAATTAGAACTTCAGTTTTGTTTAAAGTCGCGATATATTTTTTATATAAACATTTTCTGTACCAATTTTATGAGGTCCAAATTGTCACATTGAGGCGTGATCACTTGTAAAGTATCAAGGAAAATGCATGAACATTGGATCTAGTCACCATTATTATGCCGATCCAAATTATAGAGATTACTCTGGCACCGTATTGGATGTATGGTCCAGATCCATCCAACTGTTATTTGAGTACCTGATATATATATCCTATGTTAAATATATATATATATATATATAATAAATGTTACTATCTGATTATTTACTCATGGCACACAATTAAAAGAAACAAAAGTACTGTTGCTCTGATGGGTTTCGCTTTATATTATATTATAATATATATAATATTTATACGCACACATTTATGCACTTTGTTTTTACTTGGTTTATATGAGACAAAACGCATATGGGGGGTGCAACTGAAGACTCTTGAGCGTATGACGGGGCGGGGACTTGAGCAGTGGAATTAAGCGGCGGTCAGGCGGTGGCTCTGGGGAAGTTCACGTGGACATGTGGTGAAGATCAGATGTCAGTTCCAAACTTCCCAACAGAAGAGCAGATGTAACTGATTAGAGCAAGCTGCGGAGCCACCTAAACCTAAAAAATAGAGCCCATCCAGATTGGATGATCCTGTACAACATTAAACCATTTCAATTATATAAATATATATATATTTAAATATATTTGTTTCTCCCGTTTCTTTTGGAGTCAGCTGAGAGCAGCATCTGAGCGACTGAATAAGACAAAAGGAAAACCCCATAAAATAATCTGTCTAGGCTGGGTGCTGTAGATGTTAGAACACTTAAAACCCACATAAGAAAATTATCTGGACGCTTTATTTATCTATACACTCAATTAGATTCAAAGCACGTTCAATGATATCGCCTCTTTCTCTTTGTCCCTGACCAAGTTTTGGGGTCCTTGACCTTCTAACTTCTTGTCCCAAACATTTAGTCCTGCAGGTGGGTGTACTGTAGACTGTAGTATAGTGCATCACGATGTCTTGTATTTCAACTTTCAAGGGTCGACATAGCATACTCCACCCACCTCGTACGGTGTGGCCGCTTGATGCAGAATTATTCATGAAGCTGGTTGGTATACAGTCGTTCAGCTCTTATCATTCCTTATTGGCTGGAACGTGGAAAGAGGCGACATCATTGAACGTGCGAGAGGAAAAAGAAAATTAGAGATTAAAACAGTTGCTTGGCCCTGAAACATGCCTATCTTATAGGAAGGGAACCTTATAGTATTGATTCTGCATCATCAACATTATCATTATATATATATATAGGCAGGGGACCTTATAGTATTGATTCTGCATCATCATCATTATCATTATATATATATGTCTTCTCAATTGATGGTACCTACCAAAAATACAAATGTCCAGAGGCTACCTATAGTTCACTTGACGCAGATCATACCACCCCACGTTGCATTTTTATTTTTAATGTTTTGAAAACGACAAATTGGAAAATTTTCTTCTGGAATGCTTGTATAATGCGGCTAGCCATTATCTTTTCTCTTCGAATATTAATTTTCCACCCGAATGCAGCCATATTTAGAGTCAGAGGGTCATTAATTGTGAAGAACTATTCCCTTATCCTGTTAAAGAAACAACGTGGAACTTGTTTACCCCCTCAAATTAATGACTATTTATCTAGGTGCATGAAAGTACCATCACATATATATTTCCGAAAGGTTATCTTTGAAAAGGAAATCAAATCCCGCCTTAAATTATTCGAGATGAAATTTAAAACAGATGAGATAATTTGGAGCTTATAGTTGCGACTCAACCTATCTTTACAGATAGAGGCTTCTTGTAATCTGTCATGTGTCGGCTTTTGGTTGGCTACCGGATGAACATTGCTATCAAAAACTTTCGTAGGCAAGGGAAGCCCCGTGTGGGATTCAGCTAATAGCTTGTTTGTCTCTACGGGTGATCATACGCTGTTTTGTGGCATTCAATGGTCAATGGTCAATGGGGTTGGCATGTCAAAAGTTTACGCCATGTTTGGATGGACATAAAATTTGATTTTTTCTGATATTTTTTCACAAATCCCAATAATTTTCTATAAACTCCAATTGATTATATTTTCTTCGAACTTCAATAACTTTTCACAAACTTTAATATTTTTTATAAATTTATATCTAAGAAAAAAATCAACACAATTAACTTTTTTAAGATCGGTGATCCTCTCAAGGTGACTATTGATAATCAAACAAGGCCAAGAGTTTTTCACGAAGGGGTTGAAAAGATATATATCCCCCAGAAGAAATGAAGAGAAAGTGGCATCCAAAGCATGCACTTGCAAAATCGTATGGTCAAAAGGAATTGCAAAAGGGACATTTAAATTCCTTTTCTTTTTTTCCTATGATTTTACAGGGAGCTGCAGAATATTTACACTGGTAGATTTGTTTCGAAATAAATCAAATGCTTTATTCGATTGGCATAGTGGTAACCACGTTCTTAAACCATGTCCAAAGAACGGCACAAAATTACAAATGTCAACTCTTAGGCTAACTCTACGCTCTACAGTAAGTTTCTTTTGTTTGTTTGTGGGTAACTCTACAGTAATGGACCTACACTAATATTATATTGCCTCTAATAATATTAACTAATGGGGCTAGCTATCACACCTGGAGGTCAACGTTGCACTTTTATTGCTCCTAACAATTGTCTTTTTCTTTTTCTTTTTTTGGGTCCACACGAAGTTAGTTGAGCTAATATATTTTTCTATATATATGCATGCACTCCCAAAATATCTAGATTGTGAACATCCTGATACAGTTCAGCGAATTCCCCAATCCCATTTGATTACTGTTAGCAACCAATTAAATAACAGAGGATGCCAAGAATTCGACACATAGGGGAGAGAGACAATAAGACTTTTAGGTATTTCACTACTCCGCAAAACTTTGAACTTCATGAGAGTCAAATTAGGTCCTAGCTTTAGGGCAAGTCCACCCGTCGTGCCACTTAGCAAGGGTGAGTGGAGGATGGGGTTATGTTCCTCAAAAGCTAAATTTTGACTCCCTTTTGACCCGAATCACTAATCAGCAAAGCTCTATTCTCGCATGCAACCTTGATTCGATTAAAATGTTATTCGTCGATCTTTATCATGTAACTTGATGGTGAAATCTGATGGAACTCTCAAGATCCAATGGTGATCAAAGCAGTAGCACTTTAAAGGTTGTTCGTCGATCTTTATCATCATCCATGCATCTGGTGAATTCCCACTGCTTCCACAAGCAAGTTCATTTCAGAGGATCATTCTGCTGGATTAAGTGAAGATTGAAGAACCGACAGTTGAATGGAATTTCTGCATGTAATTTTTTGGGTAATTGGTTAGTAATATTAAAGAGTTAAATGTAGAGAGGTACAGGCATAGTACGGCTGAGAAGCAGCCAATATACATCAATACGCAAAACAGGAGAAACAAGAGAAATAAAATACCCAAAAGGAAGAAAAAGATGGGTTCTGTTCCAAGTTTTAGCATTTGCCATCCTGTGAAAGCCAGCATACCATAATGTGTAGGAGGGCGAAGGACCAACACCTTTACAGTTAATATACGGCCTTTTGGTACTTGGCAAAAAAAAATATACGGCCTTTTGGTCAAACAAGACAACGGTACCCTGTTTGGCTCTTTACTTTTTACTTTGGTGGGAGGATTTGATTCTTCTCTCCCTTTCTTCCACTCCTTCCATTCCTTTTTGGAAATATTAGGTCTATTCTTAATCCAAGCAAACCTAGATAAGAACCTGCCCTTTTGTCACCAGTCACCATGTGCATGTTGGGTGTTGAGTGCCGCATGATTCGCAAAATAAAAAACGAAAAGCGAATTCTCAGTGGAAAAAGAAAAATGGAATTTGAGACTTTGAGGGGATCAAAGTCATTTTCTTAAGGTCCAGACCATTCTCCCCGAGTTGGACCCTTCCTTTCCCCAGCTCTATATATCTCCTCCCCCTAGTCATCTCGAGCTATGCTTTTCTCATCAGAGTCCTCTCAAAACACCAGGGATCCAACCAACTCAACCCAAGTTGGAAAAGCGTTGGAGATAATGGTGGGTTCCTCTTCGTCTCTTTCTCCTTTTGGTTTCTCTCTGTATCTCTGTATCTGCATGTTCTTGGTTTCCTTAATTGGAAACTGCAACCTATACTGTTTGCTTGCTCTTAACTCCTCCAGAGATTGTCTACAGGATACGGAACACCAGCTGACCAGATGGGAAGGCTATGTGGACTGGAGGAAAAGACCTGCTCTCAGAGGCCGCCATGGCGGCATGATTGCTGCTTCCTTTGTATTGGGTCCGTGCAAAATTTCAACACCCCACTTGATCGTCTTTTAAAAAGTTACCACATGATTCACTTTTTTCTCAAGAAATATCTCAGTGGGTATATCTGTGAAAGCTGAAAAAGCACTCTCTATAATGGGTTTATATTTCTGTAAATTCTTGTCACATGCAGTTGCGGAGATATTGGAGAACCTGGCATTTTTAGCAAATGCAAGCAATTTGGTGCTGTATCTATCAGAGTACATGAACTTCTCTCCCTCAAAATCCGCCAACAATGTCACAGATTTCATGGGGACGGCTTTCCTTCTGGCTCTCCTTGGAGGATTCCTAGCCGATGCCTTTTTCACCACTTATCACATCTACCTGATAAGTGCAGTAATTGAATTCCTGGTAAATATGCTCTTTCCACTCCCTCTTTCTCTTACATAATATATTTTCTTATTATGTCTTACCTTAGCCACAATATTCTCCTTCTGTTAGCAGAAACTGATTTGGCTCTTATTGAAAAATTTCACCTGTTCTCTGTTGCATCAGCTCCATTTTGTGACCTTCTTAGGCAGGAGACATTGCCTGAGCTATAAAAACGCACAGCCAAAACACAAGTCTTTGAAATTTTATAAACCTTCCGAAAACTTGGATTTCAGAACCATTACTTGGGCTGTTGGGCACACTCTCATTGGATAAAGTTGCAAGTTGATGCAGTCTGTTTTCTGCAATTCAATTCATCTGTCAAAAAACAGCAAATTTCCTTTTCGTCCTCGCCTGAAGCAAATTCGGCCAAATAACCTTTTTCCAATGCTCAGTTCTTTTTTTTCTTTTTTTTCTTTTTTGGCTACAAGTGTACAAAACCGAAACAACACTATCACCTCTACGCATTGAATGACGCTCCTGTGAAGAAAAAAAAATCCTGGTCTTTTCTCCCTTAATTTCATTTCTGAAACATATTAATAATCCTTAATTTCTAGCAACCTAGGATCTCTTGATACAAACAGATGACGTGTTCATTGAGATAGTTTTCCTATTCAATTAAGATGCGAGGGTTTGACCTGATCATCGATCGATCGAGTAGATAGAAATTTGATGTATTTATTTTGTTTGGGTCTGATTTTCAATATCCCATATGCAATCTTTGAATTTCTTGGACTTTGATATATATATATATATATATTTGTATTACTGTAAAAGACAAAATTATGGTCGTTGGAAGTTGCGTTATGGGATATAGTCATAAAGAGCAATATTCTGTTGAGGAAACCTCTGATGATCGTGCCAAATATATCATTATATTTAGAGTACACATAAGTAGGTTGGAGAAAATCTGTCCCCCCACATAGTACTCCACATGCAACGCATCCAAACACATTTCGTTCCTGATCGGGTCCCATGCATCTAAACGTCTCTCTCTGCTTTGAGAGGACAAAGAGAAAGTTCGTTTTTTCTCGTTTTAATTAGCTCGAATATATCTACGTTGTCCTGACTCCTGATGCATCTTCGAACTTTATCTTATCTTTGCTAGTGTTGCCCAATAGTGTACGGCCTCTGTGTCACATGTCCCTTCCTTTTCTGCGTCTTGACGCCCCTCGATCGGTATATATATACTATACGTCAGGGACGAAATCAAGATTAGACATTAAATGGTCAGTTACATAAAAGTAAGTTTTAGAGGGTTAAAATATAAATAATAAAAAAATAGTAAAATCATTAATGAATTTTTTTTCTAACTGATTTTTGGGGGCTGGGGTGCCTGACCCCCTTAGTTTGGTCCCTGTGGTACTTGGCCCCAGCTTGGTTCCTTGTCTAAGATACCCTAGTTTTGGTGTACCGATAATACAGGAAATATGTGCAGCTAGTTGTGGCACTGAGACACGTTGTGACAAAATATTGGAAAATCCGTCTCATTTGATATTTTTCCTTTTCTTGGATCTCGTTGGCAAGTGGAAGAGCCATATTGGGAAACAGTGTTTCCATGCAGTTGCGTGAACCACGTGGATGGTTTCCATCTGGATAGAACCAACCAAAAGATCATCAAAGTTGACCCTCACAATAGCACTTAAAAGACCCAACCACACCTCAATAAATACCACACACCTCTAATAGTGACATTTCGTGCTCAATGGGACATAGAAGAGTAACCATCCTTGCCAAACACGTGCTTTAGGAGCCCACTATCGTGGTGCCCAACCATATATATAGCTCGACCAAAATTTAAGTTTTACTTCACATGTTCGATTATAGTAAATATCGTAATCAGCTTGAGTGAGAGTCACAGTAACGTAGATGAGCTTACACTAGCTCTTCAGGATTTATAAATACATTAGGTAAACTCTCTCCGACGCCCCCACCTCTTTGTATGTCATTTGGTTATATGGGCCAGGGGATTGAGCTGGGAGGCAAGAGGAAATTTGTGGATGCAACGTGATTTCCATGCTGGATTGGACCAGGTCGCAGCCCATCATCACACCACTCCATCTGGGCTGTTCTTTTATGTTAGGAATGATTGGGCCCAGTTTCGTGATCTTTGGTCGAGGTCCAGTTTAGACCAACGGGCCCATTCCAGGCCTGTATTACCCAATCGCATTAATATACGAATATACCGACTTGAGAAAGTTGCTTATCTGATGTGAATATCTTGTTCGTATCTAGGCTGTCTCTATATCGAAATCCTTATTGCTCCTCTGTTTTACATGGCCCTAACTAATTGCTAACTACTGAAACAGGGCTTGGTTGTACTGACGGTGCAAGCAAAGTCACCTTCCCTGAAGCCACCAGCATGTGACCCAACCAACCGCAACATTGCCTGCCAGGAAGTACATGGAGGAAAAGCTACAATGCTATTCCTAGGGCTCTATCTGGTGGCCCTGGGCGTTGGAGGGATAAAGGGATCACTACCAGCACATGGAGCTGAGCAATTTGATGAGAGCACACCGGAAGGAAGGAAGCAGAGATCAACCTTTTTCAACTACTTTGTCTTCTGTCTCTCATGCGGAGCCCTCATCGCGGTGACATTGGTGGTGTGGATTGAGGACAACAAGGGGTGGGAGTGGGGTTTTGGCGTCTCTACCATTAGCATATTTATATCCATCCCAGTCTTCCTAGCCGGTTCAGCTACTTACAGGAACAAAATACCTAGTGGAAGTCCACTTACAACCATCCTCAAGGTAAGCTTGGCACATTATGGATAGATATCATGAACAACGCCTAAACGTTGCGTTTGGATAGCCCCTAGGTTTAGTTTAGTGTTGTATGCATAAACTATGACAGGTAAGTTCGTCTGCAATTGTTAGATATTTCATCAACCAGATTGCATCATATCATTCATTCAAACAATTAAATTCACATGTTTCCTATCAGTTTAAGATGTTGGAACAGACTGTTATGTCTGATCATCTATAGGTACTGCATGGTTCCTGATTAAAGCAAAAGCACTTTGGCGATGCAATTTACTCTGCTTTTTGAACAACTAAACTGTGGCAGTTTTGCATGAAGACAGACTAAATTGGTTTAATGATCAAACAGGTTTTGGTTGCTGCTACACTCAATAGATGCGTAAGCATTAGCCCAAGGAATGCTGTTGTAAGCATGGCCACCTGCCCTTCTCCAAACTTAACCAGCAAGGAAGCTGAAGAGCAGAGTACTAAAACAAGGGAGGAGTCGACTAATGCCCCAACAGAAAGCCTCAAGTTCCTAAATAAAGCGGTGGTAAACAAACCAGCCCACAAAACACTAGAATGCACCGTGCAGCAAGTAGAAGACGTGAAAGTTGTGCTAAAAGTACTCCCCATATTTGTTTGCACCATTATGCTCAACTGCTGTCTAGCTCAGCTCTCCACATTTTCTGTCCAACAAGCTGCTTCGATGGACACCAAGCTGGGCTCCATGAAAGTCCCACCAGCTTCACTTCCTGTGTTTCCAGTAACCTTCATCATTATTCTTGCACCAGTTTATGACCATCTCATCATTCCATTTGCTCGGAAAGCAACCAAATCCGAAATGGGAATCACTCATCTCCAACGAATTGGAATTGGTTTAATTCTTTCGATTGTAGCTATGGCAGTGGCAGCTCTTGTCGAAATAAAGCGGAAGAGAGTGGCAACCCACTCAGGCTTACTAGACTCCGAGCATCCATTACCGATCACATTCTTATGGATTGCTTTTCAGTATCTATTCCTCGGTTCTGCAGATCTTTTCACCTTGGCCGGGTTGTTGGAATTTTTCTTTACAGAGGCACCCATAAGCATGAGATCTCTGGCTACCTCTCTTTCCTGGGCCTCTCTGGCCATGGGGTACTACCTCAGCTCAGTCATTGTTTCAATAGTTAACAGTATCACCGGCCACTCCAAACACAGGGCTTGGCTTTCTGGAAGCAACTTGAATCAGTATCATCTGGAACGATTCTACTGGCTGTTGTGCGTGCTCAGCGCATTGAATTTCTTGCACTACCTCTTCTGGGCCAGCCGGTACAAGTACAGATCACCTGGAGCACAAAAGTAAAACGTACATGTTACGGCCAGATATATCTGACATGGCCTAGCCTGCTTATACATACATGGCCAACTAGACGTGTCAACCTCTTCTTTGCTTTCACAATTGTGCAAATACTGCACCAATACTGCATCTTCCTTGCCTGCTACTGCGGGGAAGATGCAAAATACTTTGTAGTTGAATTAGCCTTGTGCAAAGTGTGAGATTTGCTGTACTTACTTTTTGCCATCACCGGCTCTGTTGTAATAGTTGGGAATATAACTAGTTCATGCTGTTGGAAAAAGGAAGTCGATCATGTTCAATTCCACGGCATCATCTGTTTTCCAAAGCCTCCAATGCCCTCAGCATGGGCAACCAATTAAAACGGAAAGAAAAGATAAACTGGGCCTGAGGTCTCGTAAACTCACTCAGACACTCACTATACAGGACCCCATGGGCGAGAAAAGCAGCTCAATGGGATAAGGAACTCCGCTGTCCCGCAAAATTTGGATAATTCCAACTGAGATTCTCCAATTTAGTCACTCAGTGGAAACTTGAGGTTTTAAGCTTCGTTACATTATAGTTTCAGGCAATACTCCAAACAGGGGATGTAGCTCAGATGGTAGAGCGCTCGCTTAGCATGCGAGAGGTACGGGGATCGATACCCCGCATCTCCAGCGTCGTTCTGTTCTTGTGAACTTGTATTTTCTTTGGACTTTTTTTCGCGTCGACAGTTGACACTACATCCATGATAGTAGGGCACCGATTTTGTGGTGTTAATAGCGTAAATCCGGTCCAAATTTAAAAGACCGATTAAATCTGGTTCGATCTATATTTTTTAAGAACCGGTCTGGACCAGACCGTATTTATGAAGTTAAATAATAAATATTTTTTAATACAAAACTTTAAACTTTAAAAAAAAATTAAGTAAAATTATGCGTTTTGACGCCCTAAGAACTACTCTGGCGTCTCCTTCCTTCCCAGATTTCAACTCCCCCCTTCGAAGAATCGAAAGTCTTTCCCCTTCGAACTCAAGTCCCTCCCCCCCCCACTCCCCAGTGCAGCCACGTCGTTGCCCAGTGCCCACGCCAACCACGCTTCACACCAGCGACCAGCGTCACCTCCCCGAAGCCTCACTCCAAGCCACGCCCAGTGCATGATTTTCTTTTATCTTTTGCTTCGGTTGAGTGTAAATTTATATGAGGGCTTAGGGAAAAAAATGAAACTGGACTAGACCACTTTCGATCCGTTCGGTCCTCACATTTAAGTACAAATCGAAAATTCGGTCCGATCGAATTTCGGTCCAAAAATCGGACCGGATTTCCGATTGTACAACCCTACGTGATAGGATAATTGGAAAAATGCGGATACAAAATCTATCTAAAACTTCAATTATATAGATCTAATTGAAATTTATTTTGACGCATATAGATCTAGGCTAAAATTGAATTTTACCGTATTAGGTAACGTGTTTTTTTAGTTATAAAATATTGATATTTGATCACATCAATATTACCACTTTTAAAGACATTCTAAAAATGTTCACTTTTTTACTAGTACAAAATAAAAATTGATCATATAACAGATACTAACCATTCGATTTGAAGTTAGGACCTCTGCTCCTATCAAGAGTTAGCCCAAAAAAAAACCCTTTTGGCGGGAGACCAAACTAGCCTTTGATCCCACGTGGAGCTGGGTCCTCCTATGACACCTCGAGCCCCATGAAGTGGGAGGGAGAAGAGAAGGAATGGTTAGTAAACAGTATAAGAGACCCAGTTCAGCTGAATAAAACTTTGACTAATATACGTTTCAAAATATTTCAGAAGCAAACTTTGACTAATGTTTTTAAAATCAAAGCATAGAGGTACAAAATTGTGCAAAATAAATTACTTCAAAACAATAATAGATTACTTTAAGAATTAGATAGTTTAATAAGTAAATTTTAATATTTAATTTTTAATCTGGACGAATTAAATTTCTGATTGGTCTCTTTCAATTTTCTTACCCTAACTTCGACTCGACGGCACCGATTATTGTGTGAGTACACAGTTGAGATTAGATTGTGTGAAATCTAATAGCTGAAACAATGTCACGTTAATTAATAAAACCAAGTCTGTTTCGCGGGTCGGATTTATTAATTGACGTGACATTGTTTCAACTATTAGATTTCACACAATCTAATCTCAGCCGTGTACTCACACACTCTCTACAAACACAATAACTTTTGTCTCGACTCATGTGCTGATCCTCACTCAAGATATCCTACTCTTTCTAACCCAAAGCCATATGTATTCTGTGTATATATCTTTTTTGAGTAATTAAAACAGACTGAAATATTTCATTCCACCAAAAAAAATAAAGAATCTGAGGACCCATGCATACACTTAGAAATATAGAAAAACTGGAAACAATAATAACAAAGACCTGCCCACCGTCCGATCAAAGTTACTTTTCTTTCTTCATTTTTTTTATCCCCTTTATGATCTCAGCTACCAATTATACCATCCAGTGAACGATAAATTCGCCTAGCAAAAGAATATGAAGGAAAAAAAAAAGTGAACGATTTATTCACTGAACCTTCACCCAAACAGCGTGGCTCGGAATTGCAGCTTGGACAACGAATAGCATGTAGTACCCAGGTGGAGCCACAGTGGCAGTTGGGGGCCCAGTGGCCGTAATCTTATAAGTGAAAACCGACAACTGTTCCAGTGCAACCACCTCCAGGAAGACCATTCTCTGGTTCATGGCAAACGAGTGCGTGGTAAACGACGGTGCCATGAGCGCCACCGATATCACCCGTTCCGTACGGTACAGTTCCAACACGAACGTGACGGAGAACGTCTGCCGATACAATACGGTCATCCCCTTTGACTCCACCGTTACGATCGAAGGGCGCTGAGGAGAGAGCCGTGGGTACAGGTAATACGGGTGATAAGCCTCCAGACTCAGCTCCGTCGGGAAAGGATGAGCTGTGAAGTTGTACTTCGGGTGAGGGTTACTTCCTCCCACTAATATCCTGCCGTCTGCCAGGAGAACGGCCGACGAGTGGTACATCCTGGGGATCCTTGACGGGCTTAGCACCATGAACCTGGGGCGTCGACTGTGAAGTCCGTTGGTCCTGTAAAGAACCGGGTGGTAAGCCGGGTTCGTGGCGTCCTCCCAACCAGCTGTCCCTTTCATTGCTCCGTTGATGAGGATCACGTCACCGGTGGGTAACAGTAACATGTCCGACATAATGCGAGGCATTGGCATCTCCTCCATGACCCACTGGGGTTCCGGGTCGGTCACTCTGAGCCTCCCACAGGTATTGGACGCCGACACGAACACCCGCAATTTATCTGACAGGTTGAAAGCACCGTGTGGTGCGCCTCCGCATACCATCACCTCCGCATCGGGAAAGTCGGTCCCGTTCAACCTCAAGGGAAGCAACACCGAAGAACCCGTACTCGGATAATTCCTCTTAAATTCACCAGGTATTACCGGGAACTCTTTCAGGACCCTGTTACTTTTATAGTCCAACAAGATCGACCTTTTGTTAGCGAAGACGAAAAGATTCCCATCCGGTACGAGATGCAGAAAAGGATAAAGATTGTTCTCGTCACCGTAACCGTCCAGCGTCTCTATCAAGAACTTCATAAAATAAGTGGTGTCATTTGGCGAGCTCTTTGGGAAGAACTCATACGTGTAAGCTACACGACCTCCCATGATTATCACACGCCCGTCGGGTAAAATTTGGTTCGTCGCATACCACCGGCGGTTCTTTAATCCCCTGGGCAGCTCTTTCCAGTCGCAGGTATCGTCGTCGCAAGATGCGAGTGTGCGAACCGCAAGCTCCCCCTTAGAAAACCCTCCGGTTTGAATTAAGGTCCCATCCGGGTCGACGGCGCCGGAGGAGCACCAGGTGTCTGTAAGGAGAAGGAGGGGACGGACAGTGTTGGAAACAACGTCATATAAGAGAGAGTGAGCGGTGCAATCTGCGGACATATTGGTCTTGTCAATGCACTTGTCCATGGGGAGAGAGAGGTTGGAGGGGCCCATGTCCAGCCGGTCGAAGATGATAACCTTGTTGTTCTTCAAAAGCTGCATGTGCATGGCCGAGACACCGATGCTCGAGTGGAGTAGAACCCACTGGCCGCCTATCCATTCCGTCGAAGGCGTCGCAATTACCTCATCTTCCAAGGAAGAACGAACTATGGCCAGAGAGAAACCTGTAATAACAGAGAACAGAAACAAGAATAAAGAAGCTGGGTTCTTGGACGCCATGCTTGGAAGTTCTTGGGCTATCTTTGCGCGTGCAGTACCGTGGTCATTAAATGCTGATGAAAGACCCTCGGTTTTGTGGTTTTATAAGAACTGGAAAGAATGGGCATGATGCAGGTTCGGTTTCGGAGGGGGGCGGGGCCATAACACGCGTATTTCGTATGCATAAATATAAATGCTGTACTCTTTTTTTCTGCGTAATATAAATGCTCTAGTACTCACTACTGACTGACGGGCTCATCTTTCGTGGCCGTGGCCTATGATGAACGTTTTTGAAGGAGTATCCGTATTAATATATTATTGCTAATTTTCAGCACCATTAATTCTTCCAAGTCCTACCGTTCATGGATACAATTCAAGATTAGATCATGCTGTGGTCATAAGTTTATGGTAGTGGGGTGGCCTAAAATGAATTTACTGTAAGAGGGTATAGCAATGATTTTCATATTTTAATACTTTATAGTCTTTAAGTTCAATCTTTAATATGTTAGAAATTATACGTATTAGGATAATAAATATTTAAATTTGACACCGGCAACTGCCACTGTCTGTGTCTCGGCATGCATTATTTGGCCTATTGGAAAATCTAAAATAAATAATTAAAGCCATTAGAGAGGCCCACCATGTGAATGAAGTGGAAGCTAGATGAAACACCTCGTTTTATTTCGACCACAGCCAATTATTCTCACGTCTAATACAGTTTGATCATCAATTCTAGTTAGTCCCATTACCATTTGATGCACTCACATTGAAACGTTCTATATATGAACAATATGAATCTTAACACGGATTCATTGGTGTGCCAGACAACTTCTCCACTTCTAGCCTTTTCAACACCCCAGTGACGTATAAGCTACATTTTGGAGGGTCCAGACATTTTTGACACATCAAACAGACTAAGAATGCACAGAGATTTTTCCTATCGCTTTGAAGGGCCAGCACCCATAGATGAACTCCTTACTGCAACCTTAACTGCGCCAACAGCACTAAGCTGCCTCATCTCAGGGCTCAGACCATGCCTATCCTGGTTCTTGCAGCCTTCTTCTATCTGTACACCCACAAAGTACGCTATCTGAACATAACATAAACTCAGTAAGACAAAACAGAGACTAGCTGCAGGCGATCATGAACTCCCATGGTCTTGGTTCAGGGAGGAAGGGAAAGAGAGAGAGGATGGCAGATATGCATGTGATATGGTGGAAAACTAGTCTAACATTGACACGAACACATGAGTTTCAGCAGACTTGTGTCCTAGCATCCATAAGTGTGCCTAAAAAGCAACTAGCAGACGAACTACCCTTATCGACATACTTAAAGTAATCTGTATTGTACAATATATCCCCTAATTGGAGCTCCTTATAACCTATCCATTTTGTTCCCGTCTCCAATTGAGCAAACCATTGATCCAACCTGTGGAAGAAACATACTATTTCCATCATTTCTAGGGCTATCCCCCTAAACTACTTTAGGAGGCCTATGTTGCCTAAAATGAGTGGTTCATTCTACACATCATCTTGAACGAATCAATATCATCATATCCACCTTAATCACTTGTAAGAAAACAAAATTTACAATTTTAAGACATTGCTGGCAATTTCAATCTAGTAGTTAATTGATTTCCCTTCGTCAACAACAGAATCACAACCATACGCAAAACCTGTAGAAAGCTTTTGCTCAAGGATCAAAGTAACACCAGGGGCATGTTCGTTTTCAAGTTTTTTCTAGGATTCAAATCCATTCACAAAACTATCACCGAACATCTTAAGAATTCAAACACAAACATCAATACATTTTCAAAAAAAAAATTATAACAAATTTTCTCTCTATACTTTTTCACCTAATTCTAATATTTTTTTATTAAACAATTACATCAAATCATCTCTCTCTATCCTTTATACAAACACCTATAAAACACTATTTTACATAAATATTCACAATTCTACTAGAATCCTACAGTTTTTTACAACACGAACATGCCCCAGGAATCCATGTACTCAGAAGAACTCTAGGACAGGGGTTTGACACGAGGAAAAAGCATGAAACATGCTGTCCAGAATTAGCATAATATTCAATGCAAAAAATAGCATGGTTAAAGGGAAAATTTAAGGGATTTAGCCCAGATTGTTCAAATCTAGACTAATAGTGTATGACCCAAGTGAAGCGTTAGTCATATCTGCGCTTTAACTTCATAATGACTAGTCATGGTTGCTTTTGAAGCTCCTTTAAATTAGGCTTAATTGCACCATAGGCCCTTGTGGTATGCTAGGGTTGCAAATAGGCCCCCGAGGTAACGATTTTGACAATTAGGCACCTGAGGTTGAGTTAAAAAAAAAAAAACCCCTCCGTCAATTAGCCGTCAGATCGGTTAACGCTTATCGCTGACGTGATTTTTTTCACTTTCTCTCACTCTCTCTCTCCGCGTTTGGCACTCCATCCTTACAGGTTTCACCTTCTTTTTGATTTCCTTAATCATCTTCTCTCTCGTAGCCCTACCTCCTGCTCCTCTTTCTCCGACCTCACAACCCTTTCCCTAGACCAGTCCCCACCCGATCCCACCTCCCTCCTTTCCGACCACATCCTCCTCCACATCTTCTCCCAGCTCCCCGTTGTATTGCAGGAACTTGTTGGGACCCAGATTTTATAACTACTACTAACTGGGAGATCCAAATTTGCTGCGTCTTCATTCCCAGATTCATGAATTTAACCATGGGTGTCATTTCCCCAACAAGCAACTAGTTCAGAAGTGGAGCGACAAAAATGGTATAGTTGATTCCTTTAAATAGAGCCAGTTGATTTACTACAAGATACACCCGAGCTTACATCGTGGAAGGGGTTAAGTCCTAATCTCGCCAAGTCAGTCTCCCTACAACTACTACTAGTCACTAAATTTCTACAATGTCTAGTCGTGTCAGAATGCAAAAAAGGAATGCTTCCTTCACTCTGTGCCCCAGTGGTTTTGGGAAAACCCGAAAGAAAATGAACCAATCTGAATTTCGGTGGAGGACCTGAAATACATGTTTATGATGTGATTAGGGAGTTATTTTAGCTTTGACAGAGGTTATTTGCTAACCCAGGTAATCATTTGGTTTGGTTTTTGGTGGTGGGAGCAATAGCAGCACCTCGATCATTTGAACATTGCCTGACAGTAGATCTGAAAGGAGTAACAAGGGGCGCATTGAGAAGAAATGTATGTGAATAGTCAACATATGGGTGGACTATTGTTAAGTGGACAAGTGTCGATTTATGATTCGTTATAATGTGTATTTTAAAGCCACGTCAGCGATGGACATTAACGGATCTGACGGCTAATTGACGAATGGGTTTGTTTTTTTTTAAAAACTCAACCTCAGGGGCCTAATTGTCGAAATCGTTACCTCGGGGGCCTATTTGCAACCCTAGCATACCACGGGGACTTACGGTGCAATTAAGCCTTTAAATTATTATAAGGTTTAGTTCGATTTAGTAAGATCCCAATGTGGGAAAGCTCTTATAGAACTTATCTTTCATTCCTTCTTTTTTCAATTTAGTAAGGCCCACCAAGCCCTGTAACGACTCAATAGAAGCGCTAGCAACATCTGCGCTTTGACTTCAAAATGATTACTAAATGTAGCTTTTGAAGCTTCTTTGAATCATTATAAAGCTCAATTTAACCTAGGGTGGGTTTGTGTTGTAAATTTTTTGTGTTGTTAAAATTTTAGGTATTGGGTTTAGTGAAAAAGTGAAGAGAGATAATTTTTTATATTTTTTGTTGTGAAAAGTTATGATTTGATGGAAGAGAGAGATTATATTGTAGTATTTTATTGTGAGAGGGTGATTTTGTGAAATTTTACATTGCAAACGGACCCCTAGTGAGGTCCAAAAATGACTTTGTCCTTATAGAACTCATTTCTCATTCTTTTTCTTCTCCTACTCCATGGGGGATTCGGGGTATCACAGATATCATAGCAGGTGTTTGGAATTTCATGTTACTTAGCGATTATCAAATGCTGGGAAGCCATCTCTTTCTCGAGGGGCTAATCGTGGTTGGATAGTTGGGACAAGCTATAGCCTTGGGGTGTAATTCTGAAAGAAGTAATAGATATAGATATAGACATAAGGAAGCGATAGTCATGCTACATCTCTGAGACATTACCATCTCTTATATCGAAATCTCTGGCGTCCTTGTCAAGACTGACATTCATTGCAATACCTCAACACCACGTGGCCGTAATACCACTGTAGTGACCCAAGAAAGCGCGAGCTACATCTGCACTATGCGTCTTAAAGGACTGACGAATATTCATATGCGGAGCTCCATGGAGTCACTTATAAAACACAGTTCCACCTAATAAAGAGTCAATGTGAGGCTAAGCACTTAAGTAACCCCTATCATGTTCCAAAATTTTCATTAAGCAAACATAAAACTAGGACAAAATTTTGGGCATAAACATTTTTAGGTTGACGTTTTTATCCTTGACTTTTGTTGTTATTTTGACAATGTTACCCTCATTTTTTAATCATATTAAAAAAATAAAAATAAAAACTTCACAATCTCTCTCCCCATCAAATCATCTATTTCCATCAAAATAAACATAAAAAATTCAATTATCATCTCGCTCCTTACTTTTCACCAACTCTCATAAAATTCCAAAAAAATTCATCCACCCAAACATATTATAAATTTTTCACTACTTTTTCACGAACTCCCATAAAAATCTTATCTCCCGATATTTTCATACTAAGTCCAAAACTTTTAAAACATTTCTAAAATTTTCAGTTGGCAAACATGACCCCAGTCAATGTGAGACTTAACCAATTCAAGACATTACAGTGTCACCCCTACCTCACATAGAAAGTGGGAGATGAAAAAGTGCTTGCTGGGTGGGGAAAAAATAATCGGACGATTATTTAATCCATTATAACATAGTAATAAACTACCGGACATTTATTATAACATAGTAATAAATAACTTCATGTTACAGATTTATCACGTGAGTGCAAAAACTCATGTTTCCAACCCAGCAACTGGAGCAAGGCTCTCTTGATGGAATCATTTGACCCTTCTCTTGTTTTCTGCACCAACAGCTAGGATCTCAACATCATCCTCAAGGATGAAGTGTGAAAATCATGGCCCATAAGAAAAGCAACCAGAAATAACCTTTTTAGTATACCCTCCAATGTTTAGTTTTTTATGTTACTGTTTTGAATGGCTTAAACATGCCCTATATCCATCATCCTCTAGACATTTGTGAGTCACTAAGAAATCTATCATGATCACCTCCAAGCAAATTCCCAATTCCAACCCTATCTGATAGGCTTATATAATCTTGTGCCATTAAATCCATTAGTTCCACACAATATAACAGCACCAATCACAACGATATCTGACAGAGTATAACAACTAATCAGTCACCAGCTTAGAAAAAAAAAAAACTAATCAGTCGCCAGATAGATAAAAATAACTAACAATGACCAGAATCTCTAGACAATAATATATCATCCTCTATTATGAAAACAAAGGGGCATTATGTTGCATATACTGGAAACAAATAATCTCCTCTTTCCAAATGAACCCAACAAAAACCCGCCACTGCACAAGCACAAAAGAATAAATAAATACGAGAAAAAGAAGAAAGAACAAAAGTGCCCTGAAATTTA
Organism: Myrica gale; assembly: GCA_963930655.1. NCBI lineage: Eukaryota > Viridiplantae > Streptophyta > Magnoliopsida > Fagales > Myricaceae > Myrica > Myrica gale. The sequence continues at coordinate 3,057,498 of OZ005606.1, read as the reverse complement.
GCACCCTAATAAACAGAACCAACATCCAGCACACAGTACAAAATGAGTCAGACGTCACTGTTATTGCCAAGCCTTCTCTACCAGTTCACTAATCCAAACCACTAAAACCTTCTTCCCAGTTATACCATATATGAACAACTTCGAACATTACAATACATTACCAAGATTCCATCAGAGAGTAGCTTCAGTCAATGGAGTATACAATGTTAACACTTTTCCACAATAGCAATAACATAAATTGTCAGGCTATTTTCTTAATCTATTCACTGCAACTCAAAAGTAGGATATCAATTCAAGTTTGTACATGAGCAAAATATTCATCTCTGCCTGTTTAGACACTAGAACAAAAATGAAAGTAGTCCTCCTCGCTTTCAATCAAGCCAAAAGGACTACACTGAAAGTACCAACTATATAAGCGAAGCATACAATAATACCTTTCCCGTAGCATTCCGGACAGGTGATATGTGAAGATAATTCCAAAATGAACTCTTGTCCTTCCTGAGGATGAAATGTTAACTAATTTAGCAAGATGTACAACTGAAATTCAAATCTTGAGAGAACACAATGCAAGCATACTTGAGTTTCGACCTGTAATTTAATATATGTACTGTGCATGTCTGCTCAAGTCGAATGCTTTCCTTTATCTGGGAAACGATAAGCAATAAATCTATCTATATGTTCAATTTCAATGATGTTAGTCACCAAATCACGTAACACGAATAAGGATTAAACAAAAAATATACCCGATATAAAGTTGAGGAATCTGTATCCAACCCACTCAAAAACCTACAATTGCGCCCCAACACTTCATGTCTAGCATAGCCTACAGAAGTAAACAATTGATTGATCATTGGTCAATATGTTTACAAACTGCATGGTCCGTAGGAAATCCATTGAGGATGACATTGCATACTGGGAAAAGCTTTGAATACCTGTCAATCTTAAAAAGGCATCACTTGCATAAACTATGGGCATGTCAGGTAAATGCGGGTCAGTTCTGCAATCACGACACATGTATTGCAGAAAAAACAAAATAATATAGATCAGAAATCTTCTAAGAGTATGGAATCCATTATAAAGCAAGAAAATGAGAATCTGCAAAAACTCACAATACAAAGCTTTGTTTGATTCTACCAAGAGAAATATTTAAGGATGAATTGAGAAGGCCTTGCCCAGGTAGGCTGCATCTCCTTCCACATACCAATCTGCCTGTTAACTCGCTATAATTTGTTAGTACAGACAAGATGGTGTCAATGGCAGTTGCAGCTCTTCGCTTCTCGTGATCACTTGCCTCGCATGGATCTTCAATATCCAATCCTGTAAGTAGCAGAGTAAATCAGAAAACAACAAAACGAGATCTTGCTTCTTCTTCTTTTTTGGGGGGTGGGGGGCGCATGGAGGAGAAAACCGAAAAATAACAAAGGAAATCCAGACAGACATACCTAGTACACACCAGAGAAATCCACTAGTTAAAACTGAGATCGGATATAAATGCCTAAATCCATTTGTCATCGACATTCAATAAATGCAAACGGAAAATCAAACAGTGATGACACTGCATCTATGCCACTGAACAGTCAAGACATTAAGCAATCATACTATTTGAATGGAAAAAAGAGAGTCCAGTACACGTGGAAAAAAATCAAGCGCCACACTAAGTCATAGCCAACTGAGAACCTAAACAACCAAGGGCTACATTAATAAGGCAACAAAGAAACTACATAAGCTACCACAATATGGAATGTCAGATAAAAATTAACCAACAGCATGACCTTCCACTGATGTACACTAATTGAGCGGGGGCAAAAAAGAAGAGACCTGAAAAGACAAATTAACACAAGGTAGAACACATTTGCAATTACAACGAGGACAAGAAAATGTAAGGAAGTTATGTTTAAAAAAAACAAAGTGTAGAGAAGTTGAACAAGAAAGTGGAGGGAATGGAGGGAGAAAAAGAAACATGCTGCTTTTTGCACATGAATCAAACTCAAATCAACGACCAGGGCGAACAATAATAAACTATCACCATTGCAAGATAATTCCATCAAACATATACTACAACCAATTGCAGCTCATCTTTAATCCGTCGACTAGAATACGAAGCGAGAAACAAACCTCCACCATCAGAATCCAAGACCGACTCAAGAGCCAAAACACGACCCAACTCCACCAAAGAATCCAAGCACACTTCCCTCCTACACGACCCAAAGACAATATCACCGCGCATCCTAGATGCGTCGTCACAGAAATCTAACCCATTTTTTTCTACCAAACTCCCCGACCACCTCGGTTTGCGCGAAATCGGCACCTGAACTCCCACGAAATGAATCACCGTTCCGTCATCTTTGCTGAAAACTGGGTTCATATGAAACAACATCCAAAAGGGAGTCCCGTCCTTGCGATAGTTCAACAGATTGACCTGTGTCGGCCTCTCCTCCCGAATCGCTTCGACGACTTCCCTGACCGACCTTCGGTTAGTCCTGGGGCCCTGGAAGGCCCTGCCGTTCCGGCCGATCACCTCGTCTTTCGAATACCCCGACATTTTCAGGAACCCGCCGCTTGCGAATACGATAGGGTGGCCCGAGATGCTGGGGTCAGTGATTGTGAAACTGTCAGGCAATTCGTCGAGCGCTTCCCGGACATATTGCGAGTAGCGACTGTTGAATGATTCTTCTATAAGAACCAACTGCGATTCCATTCTCCACCTTCTTCCTCTTCCTCTACTACTTGCTCCGTCAATTCCTCGGTTCTCCTCGTAGTCCGGACTGGTTCCAATCCCATGTGGCACCTCAACCACGTTCGCTTCGACTAGAAACCCACTTAAACAGAGGACGCAGAAAACAGAGCACCTAGAAAATGAAGAAACCCAACAGAGAAACGGAGTGAAAACAGAGAGAAACAAGAAGCAGAGCACCAAACTATCGAACTAATTGTCACCCTGGACGCCATAGATTTCTGAGCAATACTTTCATAAAATGCAAGAAGTTGAGAGCTTGTTTGATGAAAAATCTTAAAGAGACTAATGACGTGAAAGCACTACATCTAGCGTGGGGAAGTGAACAAATATATAGTGAATAACAAGAAACTGTACCCATTCCGATTACATATCAAAATATCTATGCAGATAATGGTACTGAATGCGCAACGACAGTCGAGGGATGCCCATCAATCGCTTTTGGCTGGCTGATGGATGGGAATGAAACTACGCAGCAAGAACGCGAAGAAGTACACCAACAACAACAACAACACCGAGTCTGCACGTCACACAATTTTTTTAACATCTTTATTCTCTCCTTTTTTCCTTCGGTTTGGTTTTTTCTGTCTTATAATCAATCGGCTGGCCCGCTGGGAATCCCTTTTTCACTGTCCGTTTTAGTTTTTCCCTCTGTGCCATTTCATGTCTTTTTTCTAAGCTTTTCACTTGATGGTTTTAAAATAAACAAAGGAGTGGTGCAAAAATCATTAAATTTTCAGCTTCGCACGTTGGGGTTGTCCTCTCTCTTCTGTGTTCTGGTTCTGGTTCAATACCAGATATTTTTAGCTTTAATTATGGTGTGGTATTTAAATGTTTCTGTCAACCGAAATATAATGTTTACCGGTTTATGTCAGCCTCCAATTTTTGTTTGGATAAGAAATTAGGATAACCATTTAGGTCAGAAGAACACTATAGTATTGGCCAACATTTAGTTTTATAAATCTCTTTCTCTCTATATATATATCGAAATCTTGAAAATTATAATAAATTATTGTCCTTCTAGTGCAAAATGTATTTTTTATAAACAAAATTCCATTAACAAATTATAAAATAAAAAAATAAAGTTATTCTATTTTCCAACGCAACAGGACGAGCATAAGGTATGTGGGTCAGAAGAAGACAATTGGCTAAATTAACATATTTTTAATTTATGAAATACTATAAAGTTCGTACAATTTCGACAACTCATACCAATAATATTATATTAATATTATAAAGCGAAAAATAAAAGAAAGCACGCGTATGGACCCTGATGCGATTTAAAAAAAAAATCTGACGCTGATACTTATCCAATCCGCGTCATCCTGCACCGCCCGCTTAATCTGATGGAGCTTACGTGGACCAAGTTTGGCGGCCTGGTAAGCGCAAGCGCTCACTGAAAATGAAGCTAGTAGGTGAGCTCGCAGTTTAGCGCATCACCGCATTCCCACGTGTCCTGTGTTGATCCACGCACGGATAATGACATTGCTAATCCACTAATCCTCATAATTAGAGATAGCGCGAAGCCGAAAATATAAAAAATAATATGCTTTAAATTAGTTGAGCATATGTGTGTTGACTGTTAGGCTTTTTATGTGTTTGTGTTGTAAAATTTTAGTGTTGTTAAAATTTTAGGTATTGGGTTTAGTGAAAAAGTGAAGAGAGAGGTAATTTTTTATATTTTTGTAGTGAATAATAGTGATTTGATGGGGGAGAGAGAGATTATATTGTAATTTTTTATTATGTTAAAATTTTAGAGTGTATAAAATTTTAGGACGCAAACGCAGCCTTATATTCATTCTGAAGCTTGTTTTTTTTTTCGGCACCCTTCGTTTTGTAGTTACTTTTAAATAATCTAAATTGCACTATTTTTACAATTGAAGATATTTTTTTATGGGGCATGTGCAGCCAAAAGTAATAGCCACGTAGAAATGAGATAGATAGCTATAGAATATATAGGCATAGGAAAAGAATTTGTAAGCTATTGCTTTTGAGAGGGAACCGATTTTTAGGAGTGGTTGCGTCTTGTTTACAAATTAAAATTTTATGAAAATTTTGAAAATATTAACAAACTTGGAGTGGGTTGTTTTTTTATGAATTTTGAGATAAAAATAGTGAAACAATATAATTTTATGGGAGTTTGTGAAAAAAATGATAGATAGGTAATTTGAGTGAAATTATTTATATTTATTGTAATAAAAATATATGGTTTAATAGGGATAAATGAATTATTTTAAAGTTATTTATTTGACCAAATTTTTGAATTAATTAAGTTTGTAAAAAAAAATTGAAATAGAGGGAATGAGATAAATGAATCAGCGGTGAAGATCACTTGATATCGTGGTGCATATTTTCAATTCCCACTTTATATGGGGAAATTATTCCCTCCTAATAGATAATTATCTAATGGGTCATAACAGACCATTGAATGGATGACAACACATTAATGAATTCATCCAATGGTCTATATTACATATATTTTTTTTATTTTTTTATTTTTTTATTTTTTTGATATTTTAATATAGATCATTGGATGAATTCATTAATGTATTGTCATTCATCAAATGGTCATCCAATGGTCTGTTAGGACCCACTAGATAATCTCTCTTAGGAGGAAATCTGAGTCCCTTTATATGTGTCATTTTGTTCTCAATAAAGGTATTGTGTATGAATAAATGTATAGGACTTAGTTTTGTATAATTAATCAAGTCATCAAAATTCTCAACAATTTTTTATTCAAATTATATTTTGTAATTTGAAGAAGGTAGACGCATGACTCGCATTATTCTAATTTTTTCACATCAACATTAAACAGTGAAGCATTTAGATGCTGTATTTATTTCTCCATATCACTATACAATTCGAATTGCAACCAAAAGGATTGAAAGTCTATCCTTGCATCAAATCATATTTCCATTGACAAAATATTGGGATTGCTCATGTCTAAAGAAAATGATAGTCATATATGCACCAGCACTTTAGCCTATGTTTGGTTGGCACAACTTTTCTCACAAAACTCCAATAAATTTTTATAAACCGTAATTTTTTTAAGGGATAAATGATATTTTGGTCCCTGAAGTTTGGGTAAAAATCAAATTAGTCCCTTAACAATTTTTTTCATCAATCGGGTCCTTGTAGTTTGCATGAAAATCAAATTAGTCCCTTATCAAATTTTTTCATCAATCGGGTCCTTGATTTTTACATGCTTTTATATTAAGTCCTTCCGTCCAAATCCGTCCACTGACTTAACGGTAAGTGTCAACCTGATCTGTTCGGGATGGAGAGCTGAGAGGATCGAGAGGCCCGAGCAGGCCGGGTTGCTATCAAATTAGTCTCTTATCAATTTTTTCCATCAATTGAGTCTCTCATCTTTACATGCTTTTATATTAAGTCCTTCCGTCCACTCATTTAACGGTAAGTGCCAACCTGATCTACTCGAGATGGAGAGCTGAGAGGATCGAGAGGCTCGAGCATGTCGGGCTGCTTGTGGCTCAGGATGCTCGGGCTGCTTTTATATAGCCTTTGCACGAGCGGCCTTGGTGTTTAGGCCTCTCGATTTGCTTACGCTCGGGATTCTCGGGCTGATTGTGCTCAGGATGTCGGGTTGCTTGTGCTCGGGATGCTCAGACTGCTTTTATATAGTATTTGTGCGCGCGTCCGACTTGCTCGGGCCTCTAGATCCTCTCAGCTCTTCATCCCGAACAGATCAGGTTGACACTTACCTTTAAGTCAGTGGACAGATTTGGACGAAAAGACTTAATATAAAAGTATGTAAAGATGAGAGACACAATTTATGAAAAAAATTGATAATGGACTAATTTGATAGCAGCCCGTCCGGCTCGTGCCTCTCGATCCTCTCAGCTCTCCATCCCGAGCAAATCAGGTTGACACTTACCGTTAAGTCAGTGGATGAATTTGGACGGAAGGACTTAATATAAAAGCATGTAAAGATCAGAGACCCGATTGATGAAAAAAATTGATAAAGGACTAATATGATTTTCATTCAAACTACAAGGACCCGATTGATGAAAAAAATTGTTAAGGGACTAATTTGATTTTCACCCAAACTTCAGGGACCAAAATATCATTTATCCCTTTTTTTAATAAACTTCAACAATTTTTTACAAACTCCAACAATTTTTTCACAAAACTTTCATATATTTTTTTACAAATGCCAGCAATATATATATTTTTCCCTATCCAGACAAATTAGACAATTACTTTTTTTTAAAAAAAAATTAGTCAAGATCAAACAAGGTTCTAATTGACTTGACCTTATTCTAGTTCTTTCCTATTTTCTCTCTCTCCCAGTTATGTGAAACTTAAGAGATTACAAAAAGGGCTTCTTACAGTAATTGTATTTTTATGGAAAAAAGAGAGCATATTTTTCTTAAAATTGGTTATATATATGATGGGCCGTGAAATACCCGTCCCAACCACAATGCGGTTGCAAGGGTTATTTAACCCCGAAGGGCCGACCGCGCGTCACAGGAGGCTCTAGCACACAATGACTCCTCATAGTCATTCGAACCGCAGGTGATACTCTCCTAGAACAACTCTGCAACGAGACTCCTGGCCAGACGAGGATTTTAGGGAATCTAGGTAAGATGAAGTGTCCTAAAGCTCATACATTTAAGACTCTTTTTGTGACTCTACCACCTCCCTATATAAATAACCAGGTATTATTCTCCAGAGATCTCAAGTTTTACCTCCCTAATACTAAACTCTCTTTCTCCCTAAACACTAACTTAGCCATCGGAGACTTGATCTGAGGTCACTCCTCGGTGATTCTTGCAAGTTCATCAAGCTTTCGAGTACTATGGTGATTTCTTGACATCATCAATATATATATTTCATTTTGATCCATGACAAAATTACTTTAGTGTAGCTTATACCATAGATTCTAATCCTAATTTCATTCGAAGGCTAGTGAATGAAATTAATTTGTACATAATTGAGCTAAAGACTAGCTAAATTGTAGGGTTTTATACGATTGTGGGACTTTTGATAGTTTAACCGAGGCAGGAAAAGATAATTAGTATGACAATCTGTTATTTTCAATATCATAATTAAGATCTTGATTCGTTCCATAATTAAAACTCTCACGAGATATGCGGTCTTCGCCTCCATTCATCAGAAATATGTAAATAGAATACCCGTGCTTTTGGCAAAATCGGTTTCCTATTTACATTTTCCAAAGAGTAAAAACTACTGCATTGGAATTTTAAGTCATATTTGTAAAATCATGGGTTTAAGTCATATTTGTAAAATCATTTTATCCGTCACATTTTATAAATAAAAATTATAATATATTTTAAAGGTTTAATATTTTTTATTTAATTTCTGAATTTTATAAATTTATTTTTATAATTGTTTATTTATTTGTAAGACGTGTGTTACGATACATAGCTATATATTGATATGTGGGGTGCCATCTCATCAATTTCATTAGAAATTGGACGGAAATATGACTAATGAAATTTTTTTTATAATCATGGTTTAAATTTAAACAGTGATTTATCAATTATAAATATTAAGCATGTTTTTAAACTCTCGTAAAAACTAGATTGTAATTTTAAAATTTCCCATACGTTAAATAGGAACTCGAAAAATTTGTTAAACGACGACGGTGCGTTTTTGGGGCGTTTGAGAGTAACGGTGCGTTTAGGCCGGCTCCCAAAACGGCCTGGTTCCTGGTTGGGTATGGAAACATGACCACCCGAACCATGTCGGAGCCCCAAAGGACAATATCCATGGTGAGAGAATCAGATCGGGATACAGTGAGTTAAGCCCCGGCACAGACACTCCCCCCCTGCAAGTGGATCTCGCGCACGGGATATCCGACCAGGTAACCCTTAAGAAACCCCTTTTCCATCGTCTTCTATATGCGTAACTCCCTCGATGGAATCAAAGATATCGGATCAAAATCTGGACAATTGTTTTGCATTTCTTATCGTTCATTTCACTCTGTGACGGTCTTAGATTTGATGCTTTCCAGACTTTTATAAGTCCACGCATGTTTGGTTGTTTCAGTTTAGGTTTCTTTCTTTGTTGAATGTTGTTAATTTTCCTATTTACGACAATGCGAGCGAGTGTGAGACTTTTAGTGGCTTTTATTGCTTAATCCAGAACAAAATCTGTAACTTGTTTGGAATGCGGTGGAGGAAGTGGCGGGATTTACATGGAGAATACCGTGTGAGAGCTCCCAAGTCAATGGAAATCTTGTGTGAGGAGATTCCAACGGTGGTAGTTTCCTACATGTGAGGTGGTGACAGATCTGCTTACACTTTTGATTCTCATGGTTCAATGATAATGACTTCGCTTTGGAAGATAATAGACTGTCCGGTGTTACTTTTGTAGTAGAAACGGAAGGTTATATAAACGTATTATGGCACTGGTTTGCGATTATCAAACCGGGGATAACCCTAAGCCGTTTGATTGTCATTTAATAGCGTATTAAGATGCCCTCCATTGCAGTTATTAACCAGGACTTGCTGATTCTGCAGATAATTCCTTGGGATAATGAATTTTCTGATGCGGCCTGCTCAAAATGTAGATTCAGAGCAGCCGTCTACTCATGAATCTCCTGCTAACATTGATCATAAGACAAAGCCTGCAGCAACTTTGGAAGGCCTTATAGCTAAAGATCCATATTCGCAGTTTTCCACCGTTGAAGATCACGATGGAGGGGATGTTGGAGTTGAAGGTGAAAATGACAGTGTTGCAGGTCCATCTGCAGAAAATGAGTCCTCTTCTGAAGTGAAGCACTCTGATGTTGCAGAAGGAGAAGGATGTATTGCTATTCCATACAGTACGTCAAGTATTCAACTTGTATATTGATTCATCTGTAACATGATCAGCATGCAGACCTTTACATGCACTTTTTTATGTGTAGTTGCATTGTATCTTATGTTCATTTCATGCGGACTTCAAAATTTTGCATGCAGAATTCAACTTTAAATTGTCAATTGAACTTAATGGAGAAGGTAATGATAAATGAATAACGAATTACAGAGTTTTTATTGGCACATATCGTGCAAGAAAGTGATCAGGCTCAATTGGGTGGGTGAATGGTGATGGTTCATTTGGTTATGGTTTTCATCAGCATGGAGAGAGTTTGTATTCCACAGCACCACTGTCCATCATTCTCCTCTCTATCTTACAGGCCGAAATTTGAAAAGATTTCCAATGTTCCCTTTGGTCTTTGAAGGAAGTATTGGTTCATTCTTGTATAGCAAGCTTTATGGGGTCATGATCACTTCTTTCATGGCAAAGATAGAGATCCTAATATTGGTTTTTGAAAATTGTGATCTATATCCTCTAATTTCATTTTGTGAATAATGTTGAAGAATTAGTTTCTCACAATTCTTCATTAGTTGCTTTTCGATGTGCTATATGAGATTCTCTTCATAATTAATTTGGTCAGTTTTGGTACATGAAATGCTTGGTTTGCTCTTTTAGGGGAACTCCCTGACAATTTGAATGATGCACCGGATATATATTCATTACGCAGAATGGACCGCTCCTTTGTCTTTCCTGGTATTTATTTATTTCTTAGCCCTCTTATTTATTGCAGTTCTTTCATGCATTGGTTCTTTTTCCATGATAGAGATGTTGCGCCTTTCACATCATTTATGAACATGGAACCTGAATTCTATATCTTTTCCAGGTGAACAAGTTAAAATCTTGGCATGCTTGTCAGCTTATAAGCAGGATACCGAAGTTATTACTCCTTTTAAAGTCGCTGCAGTTATGAGTAAGAATGGCAAAGGACAGAGCCCCCAGGAACAAAATGGAAACATGGAAGATCGAACAAATTCGTTGTCTGGAGACAGGCAAGGTCCTGATGGTCAAGAGCTCGATAAGAATGGTGAAAGGCTATTAAAGGAGAAGATTGATCCTGTGAAGGATGTTTCTGATAGTGAATCCCTTCTAAGAATGGAAGACCATAAAAGACAGACAGAAGTATTACTACAAAGATTTGAGAACTCCCATTTTTTTGTTAGGTTTGCAGAGTCGGGTGAGTCACTATGGTCTAAAAGAAGTTCTCCGGAGAAGGCGTCAGAATCTTTGGAAATGAATGGTCAAGATTCTACTGCAAATGGAACCCAAAAAGGTGCAAAAAGCACCTCCCATCTTAGTGCTGTTATTGATAGGGGAAATTTTGATGCCAATTTCTCTGGTGGAGTGGCAAGGAATTTTCTTAAGTGTTGCTCTCTTTCTAATGGAGATATAGTGGTATGTGCAACAATCTTCTAGGTTAATGATATAAAGTAGATTCATCTGTTTTATTTTGTCCTGCATAAATCTGGTCTTGCGCTTGAAGCTACTATTCCACATAAAGGGTTCATGCTTTAGATTCATATATGCCAATATAGCATTTGGGAGTTGGATGGTATTGTAACTCATACTAGAAACTTTAACAGAAGTTACTTGTCATCAGTTTGTCTTCCTGCATTTAGAAACTCCATCCATTTATTATTGATTGAAGGATATCAATAGCAAGCAAAAGATCTAACTTATTGATTATTGAGACAAGGGATTGATGAACTTGTAAAATGAGTGTTTTGGCCAAAGCTAAACAATTAAAGAACTGGGGAAGGGCTAGAGAGGGAAAAGCACCTTTTTAGTGCCTAACAAGGGGCTAGTGGGTTGAGGGTGCTTTTGTTTTTTCTTTTTCGTGTTTTTTTTTGTTTTGTTTGTTTTTTGTTTTTAGTTTGCGTGTTTGGGGTTTTCAGTATAGTTTCTTGTACTGCCGACTCCGTTGTTGTGTGTTCTTTGGTTCTTTTCTCTTTAATAAGATTGACTTACTTATCAAAAAAAAAAAACAAGGGGCTAAGACAAAAAACCTGATTGGAGCGCATTTTTTTTTGGGTTGGATATAATCCAGAATATAACCACAACCATCGAATTTCGATGCAGATGGAGCACTTGACAGACTATAATTTATGCCATACTTGGGTGTCCTATAGAGGCTATGCTCACACGGGATCTTGGGATTAGCATCACTAAGCTAGCTAGAATCTGACATTTAGGCCATGTTTACAAACCAAGATTTTCTGGAATTTTGGAAATGTTGTGAAAATTGAGGTAGATTAGAGTTTTATTGGATTTTGTGAGAAAAGAGTGAAAAGTGGAGTTTTATGGGAGTTGGTGAAAAAGTGAAAAGAGATGATTTGAGTGAATTTTTTATGTTTATTGTAGTGGAAATAGATGATTTGATGCAGAGAGAGAGAGAGATATAATTTGGAAGTTTTTTTTATTCTTTTCTTGAGCAAAATTTTGAGTTAGTTATGTTTGCAAATGAAAATTTTGGAATAGAGAGAATTTTGGCCAAAATTCTCATTTGCAAACATGCCCTATGTACAAGATATTTTATTTTTGTCTTAATAGGCCTCCATTTGTTGTCTAATTGTTTTTCCCACAAACAATTTGAAACTCGGGAACAAATTGTTAGCCAATGACAATCCTCATTACTCCATTACAGCTTGTTGTCCTCTTAAATGTCACTGATTGTGATTAAGAAAGTAAAGCAGTCAAGATAATTTGTGCTGCCTACCTGAAAGGGATTGAATTTCCACTTCTAGAAAAAAGGGGATTGCCGATGCATGAGTGAAATAAGAGGGAATTGGTGATGAATGAAACTCTGTTTGAGAACCTTGTTCTAAGTCATACCTTAAACGTACTCCTAGTGACAGGTGCATTTTAAGTTATTCCGCTCCCTGCAAAATTTCACTGGATGAAAACCCTGGGTGATCCTTGTTTGTATGAAAGTAAGATCTTTTTGGCACTTATGACTCTATAGATAATATTGTACATACATACGTAAGTTTTGGTGTGGAGGCCTTCACTTTGGCCTCCTGTTGTGTGATGTGTTTGCTGCTTGTGGATGCAATGCTTCTGGTTTGCTTTATGATGCTTTATTACTTGTGCAATTCTGATATATATTGGCGATTGCATATTGCTGCATTTTCCAGTTGTTCAGATTGCTGGTTCTCATCTTATCCTATTGTTTGGAAGGATGCAGGTGGTTTTGCAAGTGAATGTTGGTGTTGATTTTTTGCACGACCCTGTCATTGAAGTTCTTCAATTTGAGAAATATCAAGACATAAATTTGAATTTGGAAAGCCAGGACAACTCAGTTTCTGCAAATCCGGATCCATGTGGATCACTGTTGAAATGGTTGCTTCCCTTGGATAACACTCGCCCTCCATCTCGTCCTTTATCTCCTCCTCTAAGTTCTAGTTCAGGAATTGGTATCTCATCTCAAAAGCCAACATTCTCTTCCACATCTAGCTCTCAACTCTTTTCTTTTAGCAATTTTAGAAGTTACTCTATGTCATCACTACCTCAAAGTGCTGTACCATCTCCTGCACCCATCAAAGCTGCCAGTTCTAAGCCAAGCTTTGACCTTGAAGATTGGGATCAGTTCTCAGCTCAGAAGCCTGCGAAGAGTCAGAAAACTGGGAGTGAAGAGCTTTTATCTTTCCGAGGCGTGGCTTTAGATCGAGAGCGTTTTTCTGTTCGTTGTGGGCTGGAAGGCATCTATATACCAGGTAGAAGGTGGAGGAGAAAACTTGAAATAATTCAACCTGTACAAATCCATTCTTTTGCAGCTGACTGCAATACAGATGATCTTATTTGCGTTCAAGTAAAGGTGTGAATGATGTCTACTACTGAATGAAGTTATTTCACCTAACTATGTAGAAATGATATCCTTGTTAAGTTCTACATTTATATTTTTGCCCTATTTCTGTTTGCAGAACATTTCCCCATCACATACACCAGATATTGTGGTGTATATAGATGCTATAACGATTATTTTTGAGGAGGCTTCGAAAGATGGACCACCGTCATCATTACCAATTGCATGTATTGAAGCTGGAAATGAACACAGTTTGCCAAACCTAGCCCTCAGGTTGTTGTTCACCCTAGGTATCTGAAGTTATTCTCTGTTAGATATTTTGACTGCATTCCCTGTGTACAACCGTTGCTATCTATGGTGGTATTTTTGTATGTACATTAGTTTACACAAAATAATGTTTAGTGGTAGTGCACTATATATCACTGCAAAACTGATTCCTATAAAAATTTTGTTTAGAAAGGACAGTGCCTTTGTTACATGCATGCTAAGTGAGGAAATCTTAATGCAGCAGATGGTACTAACTGGAGGCAGAAAAAAGCCCTGTTCTATGCTATGGTTGGCAGGAAATTTTAGGTTCAAGAGTCACTGTAAGGATTTTTATAGCTATAAAAGATCTATCTACGCGTCTTTTTGAACATTCTTTGTGCTAGGCCTTTAGCAACCCTCGAGTTCTGGCCCTTGTTTAGGTATATATCCTTTTTGTTTTTGCTTCTTTAAGTGAATTGAGAGTTACTTGCTAAAAAAGGTGGTCACAGTCCATAGACTGAATTAAAAAAGAAGAAGAAACAAATTGTAATGTCAGGACAAAAGTAAGAGAGACCCTGGTTTAATGTGATTATAATCCAGTGCCACCAGATTCACTTATGCACTCTATGAGCCACAGATCATGTCTTCCCACATGCGGTACTTACACGTTAAATTCTCCAAAACTGGGGAGAGGGTGTTCATTGCCGATGAATGAAGAAGGGATTTTGGGTTTTCTTTTGCACTCTAATACATGGAGTCAAAAAAAGAATATAAAGACTTATCTCCAGTCAATTTTATGTGTTCAGAAATAGGTATGCACCTATATGTCTGCATATACCACGCAAAATCAGCCCAAATAAAGTGTTTTGACGTGAACAAAGACCACAAAACAGCAAACCAACTAAACCATGCTCCAACGTACTACGTGTCGGAAATAGGTGTGCATGGTGATCCAAACCATGTTGCATTCTATTGAACTCCGTTAAAACCTAAACGTGGTTTAGGTCATCCAAAGCCACTTAGTTCTATGTTGGGTGGGAGTTGTATTAGCTGCATGTGTGAAGAATGTGTCACCCAGTTTTTGTCATGGTTCCAGTGCATGGAGAGAGAGAGCTATGGATGTTGATGCCTACTGAACAATGAATTAACAGTGTAACAGTGTCATTCTGGACGTTTGCACATATCACGGAAAAATATGTATACAAGTGCATATTTGTGTCACTTGGATGGACGGAATATGAAAAGAATCGTAATATAGTGTTCGATATCACAAGGTTTATGTTCCCTTAATTTGTTTCCTTATGACAGGAGAGGTGAAGAGCACTGCTTTATTCTTAAACCTGCAACTTCTATGTGGAAGAATCTCAAGGCCAATGGTGAAAGAAGCTCTCAGTCATCACAAGTACAGGCTGGAAATGCAGCATCAAGCTTGAAGACTGTTGAAGGGAAGAGGAGTGCTTTGATTGCTGATCAGTATGCAATTATGGTGTCATGTCGGTGCAACTACACTGGTATCTATGTTTCTCTTTGTTTACCATATCATCTGGAAGGAGTTAGTTGTTTCTTATGATTGGTATTTCTATCCCATGGTTTGTGTTGAACGTAGAGTCAAGATTGTTTTTCAAGAAGCCTACAAATTGGCGACCACGAATCTCAAGGGATTTTATGATCTCTGTTGCATCCGAAATGTCAGGACAATCTCCAGCTTCCAATGGAGTCGCTCAACTTCCTGTTCAGGTTACATCTAAATTTGGTTAATCATCGTGCCAGTTTTTATGGGTTTCCTATCTTTTACGCTACTATATGTTGTTTTTTCTGACTAGTTAAATTTTTCAGGTCCTAACTCTTCAAGCTTCAAATTTGACCACCGAAGATCTTACTTTGACAGTTCTTGCTCCAGCCTCATTTACTTCACCTCCATCTGTGGTATCCCTAAATTCTTCACCATCCTCACCAATGAGTCCATTTGTCAGGTTTTCTGAGTTTACCGGAAGGGTAAGTGGTGACAGAAATGGTAGTGCTATGCAAAGGCCCAGCTCAGTTCCTTTTGTATCAGATAATCAGAAAGAGAATGGTGATGGTGGAGCTCAGTCAGTTTCCTCTAATGAGAGGGCGTCTTCCGTGTCTGATGTTGTTCCAGGTACTGGTCTGGGTTGTACGCATCTGTGGCTGCAGAGTAGAGTACCATTAGGGTATGCCTCTCTTCCTTTTTCTTCTTCTTCATCTTCCTCTCGAAAAAGGAAAAGTGCTAATGATTATAATTCTACTCACCTCAGATGTGTACCTTCTCAATCTAAGGCTACCATCAAGCTTGAGCTACTTCCATTGACCAATGGCATAATTACACTCGATACACTACAAATTGATGTCAAGGAGAAAGGTACCAATCTGTTTATTTCTATTGTTGATTTCTTTGTACCTGCATGCTCAAGTTGTCAGAAGAAGTGCGTATTGTTTGGCATGGTCTCTGCCGTGATGGAGAAATTATGGATGGAGCTACAGCTTAGCATTATATCCTGTGTATATTGACCCATGCAATTCTGTAGCGAATGCGTTACATATCCAGGCTGGGGAGCATGTTCCCAATAATGAAACTAGAACGAATTATCTGAACACACCAACCCACTGCCACCCACAGTCACTCGCGTGCGTGTTGTACATTGGATTGTAGAAGGTTCTTATCTTTGACAATCCAATCGTCAGCCACTGTGCCTGTTTCTGGTTGTTTGGTATTCCAGGCATTTAGTATCTGTGAAGGGTTTGTAAAAGTGATGGTTTTCCTCAATACAAAAGTGCTGAAGTTCTTACGGTAATTTACTCACTGGCATAACAGGTCTTACCTATGTCCCTGAGCACTCTCTGAAGATTAATGCAACATCCAGCATCTCCACAGTGATTATATAGGGTTGAAATGTTTATAACTTCAAGTTCTACCACATTATCTCGAATGGAAAGAAGTTTGAAGTGTTAATTATCTCGGAGTGGAAAGAAGTTTGAAATGTTACTGCTCCAGTAATCAGGCGTCAGGCTTGCCGCTTGCCATCCAACCAACTAGCATTGAGCTCCTCTCTTGGCTGTAATTTGTTTTCTCATTAACGTGTTATATTTTTCCTTCTTTTTTCCCCCCCCAGAAATACAGCTTATCACATTGTGTGTTATACATGATATCGAGTGTGGGAGTTGTTGTATACCCTTCATAGGAAAAGAATATACACTATGTAGATTTTCCACTTCTGTGAGATTTAGTTCATTCAATACCACTGAATAAAAGCAGAGAAATCATTACCGCTCTTTCCAGATTGGTGGTCAGTTAGTATCCTTGGTTTTCTTGTGAGCTTATTGTCATTTTACTCGGCCTGGCTTCAAAGACTGAAGTTTTCACCACCTTTTGAAGTGCTTCAACATCTGAACATGTCATGCTTTTCTGAAGCTTGACTTTTGGACAGAAGGTTCAGAATGCAAGCAAATGATGTTCCTTTTTGGGTGTACCATGTAGGACCGCATTATGGTTCAGAAATGTCCACCTAATGGCCTAAACTCTACCTACTCTTATTTAATTGCAAAACCTAATATAATTGGGTATTAGTCTAATGCCAAACATTATCTATTTGGTTCAAACCGTCCCCACTTCTTACCACTTCTTAGTGGCGCAAAGCTCAAACTCTTCATCGTGGATTGTTGTGTTTCTTAGTACTTTAAAATACCACTTCCCCACCACCTTGAAGAAAGAACTTTACCATTTTCTTCTTGGAAATCGTAATAATTAGGGAGCGACAGAAATCCTTGAGGTGATCACAAACTTGAATATCTCAACATTAGATAAAGCTTTGTCCCTCAAGCTCAAATTGAAAAAGGCCAAGCCACCAGGGATGACCTCCTAATGGATTGACACTAGGAAAATCTTGGAACATTTTGTCACGGTACGAGTCCCACAACTCGCGCGTGAGGGTAAATCAATGACTCTTAGGATTCGAATTCATGCGCTATTCTAGCTACCGTTCGACTAGTTAGTAGAATATTCATCTTTTTAACCATTGAACTATTATTGCCTTTAGGACCTTCCAGTTAAAATTGAATATGGGTTCATGTTAGAATTTTCCGTACGTGGATTTTAGCACAAGTCTTTGTCAGGATAGATGTTTCAAGAGATGATCAATCATTTTAGAGTATGTAGTAGGATCAAGCGTTACTATTGAGCTAAAAGTTTAAGCTCTTAGTCATGATGCAACTTTATTTCTCTATACGTTTGGCAGCGTAGAGCACCGTAATGAGCGATAAGTGGACATAAGAGCTGCACTACGTGAGTGCCATAGGTTGGGCTGTCAAGCACCGTCCTCTATCCCCGTAAAATAGCGATCGAGTCAAAAGGGTTATTACTTGCCTCATAAAGCTAACGTAAATGACTCACCATCTTTTAAGGTTTACTATATTTTGTTTTGTTTTGTTTTTTTTATAAAATCTCAAGTCGATTGCGGATACTTCCAAAAAATATATCAGTAACCATATAATCATGAATATTGTTAAGTAGTTAAGTAGTATGACGGAAGTCATATATTTTGTTGTACACAGATACTCTAAAAGTCAAACGAAGTTACTTTGAACTAGCACACAAGCTCTCAAACTTCCTGACTGTGCCTGTCTTTTTCTTCCCTAATTGAGTGCCATTATATTGTTATCGTTTTGCCCTCTCTAAAGGAAAAGTAAAAATGATCCTCCCGCTAGATTTAACCTATGTTTGCAAGTGTAAAAAAACACCATCAAATCATTTCTCTCTTTATATATTTTTTTGGATAAATACATTAGTTTATGTGTTTATTCTAAAATTAAATAAGTCTTTAAACTTTAAAACACATAAAATTAGTTCCTAAAGTTTAACATCAATTATGACTATAGTCCCTCTATGACCCTTCTAATGTGAGTGATTTTAAACTTCATGGACTAATTTTATGTGTTTTAAAGTTTAATGACTCATTTGATTTTCGAGTTAAACCACATGGACAATTTTTGTTTTGTTTTTGCAAATTGCAACATTTTTTCATAATAAAAACTCCATCTACACTATCCTCAATAAAAATATTTTGAACCTTATACGACAGCCATTCTGACATTAAATAGACTGGGGTATGGAAAATTGGTATAATCCGAATGGAGTTTCGATCTTCAACAGATTCATTTTTATTGCTACTCGATCTTTATCCATTAGCTTTGTTTAATTCCTTAATGTAAATTAAACAGCTTCAACACTATATGACTCTGATTCTTACTTGAGTCTTATTTGACTAGTAGTTTCACGAAAGACACCCCCATAAATATAGAAGGATATTTAATTGTTAAACTAAAGTTAAGGATCTATCCAGCTTATGTGTTGAAGAATAAATAAAGATAACTTTGGTTGTTTTGTTTTATTATATGATGTTTTTTTATAATTAAATTATATATATAAACCTGTCCTTGATTGATTAGTTGTTTGATTAATATAGAATTATCTGCTATAATTATATATTAATGTTTCTAAAATTTTAAAGTTGTTTGATGTCACGAAAATTGTCATTTCCGCAATTCCAATAGCAGATGTAAAGAAAGGATAAGTTTCTTTTTTATTTTCTTTTTATTTAAAAAAATCCGTAACCTATTTTTGATGCATAAAACTTTTAATCCACATATTTGAAATTCAATAAATATTTGGAAAAAAAATCACTACGTGTCAGATAACAGACAAGACATTTTTTTTCCCTTGAGACTTGTGTGAGTAAGAAACTAAGAGACTCTTCGTTTAGGTAGAATCCTCAGGATTTTTTGAATCATCAGGATTCTACAATCAAACATAATTTTCCACACCACATAAATATAACCACAACATGCATACCAATAAAGTTAACATCACATAAAAATTCTCAAAACACAAAAAAGCCTCACAACACACCTTATCCGAACACACTTTAAGCTATGTTTGTTTCATGTTTTAAAACGTTTTTAAAATGTTTTATACTCACTTTTTCATCAATTTCAATACCTTTTCATCAATTCCAATAACTTTTTACAAATTCCAACAACTTTTAACACACTTTTCACTAATCCCAAGAGAATTTACACTACTTTTAAAAAATAAAAACACAAAAATATATCTCAAAACCTAAACCGCCTAAACACTATTTTTAACAATTATGTCACTAATTTGTCGTTATCAAATCCTTTATGTAATAAATTAGTCACGCTCAAGGAATAGACAAATTGTCAGTTATCAATGTAGGATATATATATCCTTCAAAAACTTTAGTTGTTAATTATTAGACAACTTGTCACTTAAATTAATATTTCTTAAAATCTGTTGTTAGTGATGAACATAAAGGAAAAATTACAACCAAAATTTTGAAAAATTTAAGCAAATAAATAAAAGAAGCAAACTTGCATTTCTTTAGCTCATTCTAATTGAGTTCTGAAAATCCCATTTAAAGGGCAGAATGAATGCATGGGACCGATGAGAGTAACGCGCGTTTTCGTTTGTATCCGCCCACCGAAGGCCGACACGTCAGCACTTAGGTGGGTCCCTGATATTCTCTTCTCTCTCCTGCCCAAATTGTCCACTTCTCTCTCTGCCCTAAACGCCCGCCCGGTCTCTCGACGCACGCCCGGTCTGGGTCGACAGCGTTCTGTTCAACTTCCCAATTATGTTCGGTCAGCGTCACAACGGGCACTCCGGGCAGTTAAGCCCCCACAGCCCGTTTTCTTTTTTCTGGTCTTTGATTCGATTTAAAAAAAAAAAGAACAACACAGAGATTGAGAGAGAGAGAGAGAATCCATCATTCAGATTATATATCTGATATTTCCAAATTGGTCAGCTCGCTGCTCGCAAGAGCCCTTCTCTAAGATTTCTGTCTTTGAGCAGACATTTCTGGGTTCCACTGAGATTTTTTTGCTTCTCCCTGGTAAAGCTTAGCAGTACTATTTCAACAGCGACAGCATCCACAAGCTGATCAATTTTTGGGTTTCGAGTTTTTTTTTTCCTCAAAATTTTGATCTACTCCATGTGATCTAGCTCTTTTCTCGTCTCGCATGGTCTAATTTTTCGGTTTAGGAGAGGACGTTGTGAAATTTTTACTGCCATGTTGCTAGTTTGTTTTTGGGTCTGGTGATATCGAAAGACTAACTAGTGGTGGGGGAGGCGGATATAGGTTGGTGTTTTGGGATTTGGGGGTTTTGATGGCATGTGTAGCTTGAGTGTTTAGGGCTCTTGAGAGATGGGATTGGGTGGTGGGAATGGAAAGGTGGAGACTTGGGAAGTGAGCAAATCAAAAGGTGGGAAGAAGAAGAAGAAGGAGGTGGAAGAAATGGGAGAGGAGGAGATTGGGTGTTGGATTAGGCTGAGGTTCCTTGGGAGCTGCATTTCTTCAAGATCCAAAGTTGATAGCTCAATCAGTGGGACCGCTGGTAATTATGGTAACTTCTGTTTTCTTTGGAGAAATTCTTACTTGGTTATTTTGTCCTAGTTTTGTAGTAGTGGTATGATTTTGGTTTCGCTCTTCCACTTATGTATGATTTCGATTGGATGTGTTGTTTTGTGGGATTTCTCTATTTTAGCATGTTTTTTAGATCGAGTCCCTCCGTTGCTAACTAGTACATGTTTGCTGATGTAAATACTATTATCATCAAGAGGACCGTGAATATCTTTTTAGATAATTAGTGGGTTATAGTTAGAAAACACTGAAACCTGATGACCGGGATTGGGGTGCTATAAATGGCTGCATCAAAACTAAGGTCAAGGTCAATCTGTAGGACTTCACTTGTTACGGTTTAATAGGTATCAAAAAGACAGAGCAAGTGTGGAAAAAATCTGTATATTCATACTTCGCATTTAATACAAAGCTGCAGTACCCTATATATACAATTAGCTTTAGGAGCAGAGTGCGAGCCAATTACAATCTGTTATAACAGAAAATAAAGAATATTCTATACTAGTTTGTTACAACCAATTTACACGTAGCATCTCAACCTTTTTCTTTCTTCCTCCTTCTAGAAACACAAACTTCCTTTTCTTGATTCTGCGAGCTTGTGGTTCATCTTGGATTACATCTGTATTATTTTCGTCACACTCCCCCTCAAGATGGACAGCAGCATAGATGTTTAAAAGTCCCATCTTGCCAATTAAAACGCTGAACTGATGAAATCCAAGTGCTTTAGTAAATACATCAGCGAGCTGCATATTAGTCTTCAAATGCAAAGTTTTGATAATCCCAGCTTGCACTTTCTCCCTCACAATGTGACAATCAATCTCTATGTGTTTAGTCCTTTCGTGAAAAACTGGGTTTGCAGCAATATGCAAAGCTGCCTGGTTATCGCAAAATAATAGAGCAGCTTTTGTGTGGGAGATATGTAGGTCTTTGAGCAATCTGATAATCCATATTACCTCACAGACCGTGGATGCCATTGATCTGTATTCGGCCTCAGCAGATGACCTTGACACTGTTGACTGCTTTTTGGATTTCCATGAGATTAATGAATCTCCAAGGAAAATGCAAAATCCAGTTACAGATCTTCTACTATCTACACACCCTGCCCAATCCGAATCTGAGAAGGCTTTCACATGTATTTCAGAGGCAACAGACAACAATATTCCTTGGCCTGGAGCCTCTTTTATAAATTGTAACACTCGCATAGCAGCTTTGAAGTGTGTATCCCTCGGTTTGTCCATGAACTGACTGAGTACTTGGACAGAATAGGCAATGTCAGGCCTGGTTATAGTCAAATAAATCAGCCTCCCAATCAATCTTCGATACACTGTGGGATCAGCCAATAGAGTTCCATCATTACTGCTGAATTTCACATTCTGCTCCATAGGAAATCTCGAGATTTTGCTTGCTAACATCCCACTGTCCTTCAAGATTTCCAAAGCATACTTCCTTTGGCAAAGAGTAATCCCACGAGCTGATCTTGCTATTTCAATGCCTAAGAAGTACTTAAGGACACCGAGACCCTTTAGTTTGAATTTACTATCTAAAAACAATTTTAACTCAGCAACTGCACTTGGATCATTAGATGCTATGAGTATATCATCCACGTAGACTAATAGAGTGATAAAAGACTTGCCAACCAATCTTGTAAATAGAGAGTAGTCGGCAGTGGATTGAACAAAACCATGATCAAGTAAGGTGGTGGAGAATTTGCTAAACCATTGCCTTGAGGCTTGCTTAAGGCCATATAAGGATTTGAGAAGTCGACATACACGGTTCTCCCCCTGTTTAGCAAATCCGGGTGGAAGAGACATGTAAACCTCCTCATGCAAATCTCCATGGAGAAAAGCATTGTTGACATCCAATTGAGAGAGGTGCCAATTATTGATGGCAGCAAGGGCAAGAACAGTGTGAACCGTCACCATCTTAGCAATGGGAGAGAAAGTTTCATGGTAATCGAAACCTTCACGTTGATTGTACCCTTTGGCAACCAAACATGCCTTGTACCTCTCAAGAGAACCATCAGATTTGAGCTTGACCTTAAAGACCCATTTACAGCCAATGGGATGCTGACCAAGGGGCAGAGGAGTAAGATCCCAAGTGCGGTTGGCCTCAAGAGCAGCAATTTCAGCTGCCATGGCCTCACGCCAATGAAGGTGACCAACTGCCTCTTGAAAAGACTGAGGTTCATGAAGAGTAGATAGACAAAGGGAAAAGGCTCGATGGGGTGATGAGAGCTGAGAATAAGAGATAAAATTTGAAAGAGGGTGAGGGGTACCTGTTGAATCAGAAACCACCTGGGAAGAAGAATGAGCTGGAGCTTGAGAGGACAACAGCCTGCAATGATAGTCATGCAAATAATGGGGAATATACCGGGACCTACGAGATCTGCGAAGAGCAGGTAATGGAGGAGGTGAAGGAAGAGAAGGAGAAGTGGGAAAAAGAGAAGAAGTGGGAGGTGAAGAAGGTGGTGAAGGAGGGAAGGAAAAAGAATCGGAAGAATCAGATATAGGATGAGGTAAAACAGAAGCTGGAGGATAAGTATGTGGAGCAGAATTTAAGAGGGTACGGGAATGAAAAGGAAAAAGAGTTTCATGAAAAATGACATGTCGGGAAGTGAAAGTGGTCTTGGAATCCAGATCAAATAATTTGTAACCCTTAGTCCCAAAAGGATACCCAATAAAAATACACTTCCTAGCACGGGGAGAGAACTTGTGGCGTTGACTAGGGAGTGTAGAGGCATAACATAAAGAGCCGAAAACTCTTAAATGAGAGTAGGAAGGAGTGTGTTTGTAGAGGGCAAAATATGGAGTTTGATTGCCTAAGATGGGAGTAGGAAGTCTGTTGATGAGATAGGCTGCAGTGAGGACACAATCACCCCAAAAGGTAAGAGGAACATTGGACTGGAAACGTAGAGCTCTAGCAACATTGAGAAGGTGCTGATGTTTTCTCTCAACCCTTCCATTTTGCTGGGGAGTCTCAACACAACTGGTTTGATGATAAGTGCCAATGGTGTTGTAAAATTCGGGCATAGAAAATTCAAGGCCATTATCGGTCCTAATGCACTTGATAGTGGTGCGAAATTGTGTCTGTACTAAAGCAAAAAAGGTCTTTAAAATTTGTCTGGATTCAGATTTTAATTTCATAAGGAATACCCAAGTGCAGCGAGTGCAATCGTCAACTATTGTGAGAAAATATCGATGACCAAGAGAAGTAGCTATTGAAAAGGGACCCCATATATCTGCATGTATAAGGTCAAAAGGATTGGAAGCTAAAGAACTACTGTCATTAAAGCATAAACGGCGCTGTTTGGCTAATGGACAAGTAGTACAATGAAAATTAGAAGAAGTCTGGATAGCTGGATCATGTTTATGTAAAAAAGAAAGTCTAGAATCAGATACATGTCCTAGACGAAAATGCCAAAGATCAAAGAAACAAGGAGAAACAAAAGTTGCAGCAGTAGGTCCAAGTATATCAGCTGGATGTTCATCAATTTGCAGAATGTATAGACCATCTCTCTCTCTACCCAGCCCAATCTTCTTCCAATCGGTAAGGTCCTGAATCAAACAATGGTCATGAAAAAATGACAAACAACAGTGAAGATCAGTAGTTAATTTACTAGCAGAAAGTAAATTGAAAGAAATGAAAACTTGGCACACACAACACATTTGTCAGAACAAGAGAAGGAGATAAACGGACAGTGCCAATATGGGAAACAGAAACTGACTGACCATCAGGGAGATTAACATTGGACTGACAAGGACGAATATTGGATGTAAAGAAACTGACCGAATTTATCATATGATTAGAGGCTCCTGTATCAATAATCCAAACAGGAGATGGAAGAGAAGGAGGAAATAGAGGGCAGTTACCACCTGAGACATTATGCGAGTGGACCAAATTGGCAGCTGAGTTTGCAGACCCTTCAGGATGTACCGATTGAGTGTTGAGCAACGAAAGAAGTTGTTGACATTGTTCTGTAGTGAAAGGCAGTGTAGGAGAAGGTGCTGTCATGACAGGTGAAGCGGCAGGGTCAAAAATCCCATCAGCAAAGTTGGATTCATTTGAACCATTCCCAACGGCATTAGCAGTAGGTGTGGCAAATCTGTTCTTATTGCGATATCCAGGGGGTATCCAATAAGTTTGTAACATTTATCAACCGTGTGCCCAAGATTTCCACAATGGCTGCAATGTGGCCGTTCTTTGCCTCGAGAAGAAAACTGTCGAGAACCTTTAAACTGCTTGCTGAGTAGGGCAATAGAGTCAGCAGGGGAGGCAAGACTAATTCCTCTTTGGCGTTCTTCTTGAAGAACTAAGGAAAATACCTTGTTAATGGGAGGTAGAGGGACAGATAAGAGAATCTGAGCACGTACTTGTGCAAAAGATTCATTCAACCCCATAAGAAAATGCATAACATATTCGGTTTGCTGAGATTCAGCAACTAAACGCAAAGCTCCACAATGACAACCACAGGAGCAGCTTGGAAGAGGCTGATAGTTGTGCAATTCATCCCACAATCCCTTAAGAATTGTGAAGTACGCACTAACAGAATCAGATCCTTGAGTGAGAGAGGCAATATGTTTTTGCAGTTGAAAAATGCGAGGACCATTTGCTTGGGAAAAACGATCACGAAGATCACTCCAAACATCCTTGGCATCACTAATGTAGATAACACTAGCATCTATTTCCTTTGAAACAACGTTAATAATCCATGAAAACACCATGTTGTTGGAACGACACCAAGCACCAAATGAAGCATCGGTGGACGACAGACGGGGAAGAGATCCATCAAGAAAACCGAGCTTATTTTTGGCCTCCAAAGCAATCAACATGGAACGACTCTAGGTATGATAATTTTCTCCAGAAACATGAAGAAGTTTCGAGACAAGAACAGAGCCAGGGCTCTCACCATAGTGGAGATAATAGGGGTTGGAAGGATGATCATCTTTCGAGGGATTAACAACAGGAGAAGTGACTACAACAGGAGGAGGATCGGAACTTGCCATTTAGCGAAGAAAGAAAGAAAACACTCGGCTAAGAAGCCTATGATACCATATCAAAAAGACAGAGCAAGTGTGGAAAAAATCTGTATATTCATACTTCGCATTTAATACAAAGTTGCAGTACCCTATATATACAATTAGCTTTAGGAGCAGAGTGCGAGCCAATTACAATCTGTTATAACAGAAAATAAAGAATATTCTATACTAGTTTGTTACAACCAATTTACACGTAGCATCTCAACCTTTTTCTTTCTTCCTCCTAGAAACACAAACTTCCTTTTCTTGATTCTGCGAGCTTGTGGCTTCATCTTGGATTACAGCTGTATTATTTTCGTCACAATAGGGAAACCTCTTCTTCTCTCTGTCTCTGTCTTTGTTTCCCCCCCTCCCCCTGGGGGCGCTTCTTTTTGGCCTGAAGGGAGGCGATTGCTGTAGAAGAAAGCTCGACTTTCCAAGAAATAAATGGAAAGTATAACTGGTACGGTCGGGGTTGTTTATGGTCTTGGGCCAAACGTCTATCTCTGCTTTGTGTTTGGTCATCAACATGATTGACGAAAACTGGAGTGGTTTATATCTGACCAGACACTAATAAGAGGTGAATTTGATCTCCGACAAACATAAGGCATCACCAGAATTGCACCTCTAAATCTTTCAGCTGTGTTTGGTCATCAACATGATTTTTGAAAACTGGAGTGGTTTATCTCCCACCAGACACCAGTAAGAGGTGAATTTGATCTCCCACAAACAGAAGGCATCACCGGAATTGCACCTCTAAATCCTAAAAGAAACCCTTTGTTGGCTGAGCTGGATTTGATTCAGCGTAATCCTCCAGAGCTTGTTTCAAGAATTTGAGAGTTTGCTCTCTAGTCCCTTGCGCCATCCGCTGGCGAGGGAAGCCCAGTTTTCATTTGTACAATATATGTCTATGAAGAACTAAGATGCTCGCTTGGACTACACAAGAAGCACTTAGTGCCTGATTGAGCTGGATAAGTGTTTGTGTTGAATGTTTAGAAGCTTTTACACCTTCGTACTTTTCACTGTCTTCTAAATTGTCTCCAAATTTGTTATCCACAATTCATTTTTCCCCACTCTTCATGTCAAGTTAACTTCGTCTAAGTGGGCTATGTATTTGCTAATATTTTTCTTTATTGCAATTTTCTGTTGACACCTTGTAAGCTTGTTACATTCTCACATATTGGCATCTCTCTCCTTGTTTCATCCTTTTGTCATTTGTGTAGTAGTTTGAAGAATCACTTCTGATGCATTGGGGGAGGGGGAAAGAAGAGGGTAAAACAAAAAAGAACCACAACTAATATAAATGTTATGTTTGCCAAGATTTAATGTGCTTAATGGATGGCTGAATATGTTGTTACTAATGAAGTCTGCCTGTCCTGTTGATTCCGTTATGTTAGTTGCTATTCTAATATGTTGGTTTTTGCGCTGGTCAGCTGAAAGTAAATCAACGAATGATACAACCAGAGACCAACCTGCAGCTCCTATAGTCCCATCCTCAACCACTAGTAATGCAGAAAGTAATTCTTCCACTTCCAAACTCGAAGAAGAGCTTAAAGTTGCATCTCGGCTGCGGAAATTCTCATTTAATGATCTTAAGTTGGCAACAAGAAATTTTAGACCTGAGAGTCTACTAGGCGAAGGTGGTTTTGGTTGTGTGTTCAAGGGGTGGATTGAAGAAAATGGAACTGCTCCTGTGAAACCTGGGACAGGACTTACTGTTGCTGTTAAAACCCTCAACCATGATGGACTCCAGGGTCATAAAGAATGGCTGGTTTGTAACTTTTCTAATTTCTTTTCCTTTATTAATTTGGACAACAATTTTCTCTTCCTTTCTCTTTTGTTCTAATTTTTGGATTTTTCTTCTTATGTTGTATAATCCGTTTTCCATTTCGTTTCCTTGTCAAATTCTTGGCTCATCTCATGTTATAGGCTGAAGTAAATTTTCTCGGTGATCTTGTTCATCCTAACCTCGTCAAACTAATTGGTTACTGCATTGAAGATGACCAAAGGCTGCTGGTCTATGAGTTCATGCCTCGAGGGAGTTTGGAGAATCATCTATTTAGAAGTATGTCACTGTCTTTTCAACAGTTTATTGCCCTTTCTCCTTCACTCTTTCATTTACAGTTCATATTCTGTTAGATTCTTTTAGGACCTTGTGAATCATACATCTTTAGGATCCCATAAACTTATTTGGGTGTTTTGAAGCTATTCTCTTCTCATTGGTCTTTTGTTGCCTAATTCTGTTTATCCACGATTATGACTTGTTTCCTTCCATGGGAAAATGGAGATTGGTTTGTCTATAGTAGCGAAAACAGGACCATTGACTTTTAAAGTTGGCACGGAATTACTTTTGGATATACCATCTGGAGGGATTATGTTTTCTCTCCCAGATTTATCATGGTGGAAACTGTGCATGTTTCAATTTCTGGTCAAGGAAGTCATAAATAGGGGAAAAAAAGTGCCTCAGTTTTGATAATATCATTTAGGAGGTAGAGTTAGTTTTTTTTTTATAAGTTAGGAGGTAGAGTTAGTTATTGCTGCATCAGTAGTGTACCTACTAGAGGGAGCAGCCACATAACAAAATTGACTTGGTATCAGCAAAAAGAACCTATAAATTCTTTGAACTTTGCTGGAAATTCTCCCATGGAAGTATTATATTACTTTCAGCTTTTGAGATTCTGAATTAGAGAACTTTGGGCTTTGAGTTTTGTGATTAGATTAGGAAGGTTCATGTCTAACTTTCTGTGGATTTGAATGTGGATAAAAGTTCTCCTATATAGAGTAGTAACTTTTATGGTAAAATAGAGCTTCGTCATTGAGGACCAATCTTAGGACTTGAGAAAAAGGTGGATGGAGCTTAGGATATGCAATCTTAACAATCTTGAAGAGAAGATTACTGGCCTAGTTGAAAAGGAAGAAAAAAAGGGTTAAGAAATATAGTGCATCTCAGCATGTTACTTGTGCGGAGTGGGTTTTCCTTAGATATTCCTTATTGTGCTGTATTATATACAATATTGTGCTTCCTATAGAGTTACATTCTAGAAATACGAAATCTCACATCTGCTTTATAGGGAATGAGACTCGTTAAATAACCACTGCATGATTTGAGTGTAGAATGACTGGCAGTTGCTGCTTTTTGATACGGTTCTTCCTCATATGATGTTCTCTTGTACCACTTGTTTTATATGCAGGGTCATTGCCTCTACCATGGTCCATTAGAATGAAAATAGCACTAGGTGCTGCAAAGGGTCTTGCTTTCCTTCACGAGGAAGCAGAAAGGCCAGTTATATATCGTGATTTTAAAACGTCCAACATCCTATTAGACGCAGTATGTAGCTAAAACTAACACAATATAACACATTTTGGCCCTTGATATCATTCATTAGTTTAGTAAAATGCTATTTCAGGACTACAATGCAAAGCTTTCTGATTTTGGACTTGCCAAAGATGGTCCTGAGGGGGACAAAACCCACGTTTCAACCCGTGTGATGGGAACCTATGGTTATGCGGCCCCAGAATATGTCATGACAGGTAAGTTCTTTTCAGTTAATCTGAGCCACCCCCCTGTCTCTCTTTTCCCTTGTCCCCCTTTTTTGCTTCCCCCTTATTCTTCAACTTGAATTGCGTGCATTTTTTACATCGCTGTTGGATGAGTAGGATGGCTAATGACCTGGCCTCTACGACTCTGTATTTTATTATCAAGTAATGCAATGTTCTAATGATCTTTGCATGTGACGCTTATGAATTGTTTCGATTTTTTCCTCGTGGTAGGTAATGAGAGAAAAAAAATGTTCAGAAGACCAATTTTGATTGCTCATTATGCTTGCAAAGATATATATATATATATATATTTAACTTGGCCTTGAATATGTTAGGGGGCCATCCTTCAGACTTGGCATTGAATGCTTTTTGTGCGTCATGTTTCCGGTTGATACATATTAATTTGCCTAATTTTTAGGGAGCTTAAGACACCAATGTTGTCCCGTTGCCTATAGCTCCTGCCAATCTTGTCTCCTGCATTCTTTTTCTTTTAAAATCAAACTGTGTTTGTGTTGTAACTTGTCCATCGGATACCATTTCCTTCTCTCTTTTTTAGTTGTTATAGGTCGGCTAGAAGGCAATATACCCTTTTAGAGGATGAATGTGGTGCACTAGCCCCTATGGGCAACGAGTTCACTGTTTTTGTTTTGATCTTGTAGAAGTTGGACATACATTTTTTTGTGCCATGCAATGGCTGCATGCTGAATTCCAAGTGGTGATCAATTCTTAACCATGTTTCTGTTGTAGGACATCTTACTTCACGGAGTGATGTCTACAGTTTTGGTGTGGTTCTACTTGAAATGTTGACTGGCAGAAGATCTATGGACAAAAACAGACCAAATGGTGAACATAACCTTGTGGAATGGGCTCGGCCACATCTAGGAGAGAGGAGAAGATTCTATCGGTTGATAGACCCTCGGCTTGAAGGTCACTTTTCAATTAAAGGAGCCCAAAAAGCCGCACAACTGGCTGCCCATTGCCTTTGTCGGGATCCAAAAGCCAGACCTCTGATGAGTGAAGTTGTTGAAGCCTTAAAACCCCTGCCAAACCTTAAGGACATGGCAAGCTCATCATATTATTTCCAGACAGTGCAAGCAGACCGCATTGGGTCCAGCCCTAATGCTAGAAATGGCATCCGAACACAGGGAGGATCCTTTTTAAGGAATGGGCAACAGCAGAGGAGCCTTTCCATGAATGGTTCCCATGCTTCTCCATATCACCATCAGTACTCTCATCAATCACCAAAACCAAATGTTAAACCATAGAATTGGCCATGGAATATATCTGTCTGTTGCCCCCCAACCCTTGGCCATCATTCGTTTCTACCCCCCCCCCCCCCTTTCGTCCTTGGTATAGATGTATCTTCTGTTAAAGCATTTGTTCTCAGAGAACCGGAAAAGCAACAGAGAAACATGTTTGCTTTATGTTGTGTTTAGAGTGGTGACCTCCCAGCAGGGAAGAATGTAAGGGCAGGTGAGAGGCTTATTGAGGAAAATGTGTATGCCAATCAATGTATTTCTCCAGTTTGTTTGGAAATATCAAAGTGTATTGTCTCCTATCCATATCTTTTAACTTTCTTTTCATCTCATGCTTGATTGGTACAAGGTCGTCTGCTGTGTGTTCTGATTGGTTTGGGAGGAAGAGAGTTGTATTCGACTATGTACAATTTTTGCTATAACCATATAAGCCTGTAGACTGGTCACAGACTGAACAAAGATACAGCTTGTTTTCTCACCCAGCGATATCTCGATTCGCGATGCAAATGGTCGTGGGAATAAAATACAACTGTTAAGAGTACTTTCTGTTTAATTGGAAAATGAAAGGAAAAATGAATGAAATGGGTTGAATTTATTGAACTGGTTCGTCGAGTGAAGAGAAATTTCTTGCAACTTTGGGCTAATTTCTCAATAATCCCTACAATAAAATGCAAATGGTCGTGACATTTTATAAAAATATTAAAAATTATTAAACAAATTTATTATTATTTTTTTAAAATAAATTAAGACATTAAATAAAATAAATTTGTCACAAAGCAGCTACCTCTAACCTGAACACAACTTAGCTGATGGGTAATTGGAAAGTAGCTGCGTGATCAAATAGACATCATTCTCTGGCGTCTCTCCGGGGACATCCGATAATATTGGAACAATACAGCGAAGAGTAGCATGCCCCATCTCACCATTAAGAACCAGTGAACAAGAATACAAATAAAAGTAAATGATAAATGCAAGACAGGTAGAATATGATAAGAAGATGAAGTTCTGCCAGTTAGATTTTTTCCTTTTTTTGGGGGGTGAGGGGCCGGTCCATTCCACCAGTTTTTTGTTTCTGAACAATATAAGGACATTCTATTGCAACCCAGTCAACCAAAATCGCATACAGTGATCTCTCTTGGGAGAGAGGAAATAACAATAGAACCACAATGCCTATTGGTGACACACCATTTAGCAACGAAATGTGCCAGAAAGTTTCCTTCTCTTGGGGTCCATCTAAAATTCCAATTCTGATTGGCCTCTAGATAATCTCTAATTGTGCTAATTTCTCCTGCTATCATCCAATCTGGAGTGGATTGCAAATCAGTTGCTTGCTTCCAAACGACCAGTGAATCACCTTCAATGATCAAATCTGAGTGGGACATATCACTGGTCCATTCCACCAGTTATTCTTACTAGTTTTTTTTTTTCACTATAATAGTGCAAAGCACCAAGCTGTTCAAAGGAGACGCAAATGTTCAGTTTTTAAATGAAACTTGCTTTATTTTTATTACAAGAAGCATACTGATGTAGATGCTTCAACCGGTAAATATGTATGCATATGGACTTGCGGACTTGAGGCCACTTTTAATGGAACCTCCAGCTAGATGTACCAAATCTATCTTATTTCCCTCAACAGCGAGTCAACTGCATCATGCTAAAGACTTAGTTTTTTTTGTATCTCATGCCGCTCTCCTCGTCAGCTGCTCCTTTGATGTGCTCTCAAAGATTTTGTCAGCATTTCCAACCTCAAAGCCATCTCACCTGTGGAACTCTTTAACCTGTCCTAGTTAATGATATAAGAGGGCGGCAGTTTTGAAGAATTAAGGGTCTCATTTCGTATGTGGAACAGAGTATTCATTTTTCTGTCATCAGTCACACAATATCCAATTTAAACCAAGAACTAAAAAAAAATGTACAAAAGAAAAAGGGTTGGCTACCTCTCTTTCAGGCATACTTTTAAACTGAGGCAGCACCAGGCGTTCGGCAAACTCAATGTATGAGGAGGGAACTGATTCGGTGATACCATCAGAAAACTCAAAAGGAGCTGAATCTGCCACTGTTGAACTTTGCAGCAGGAGACCATCAGGGCTCACTAGTTAAAGGAAACGAATAGTGTCAAAATCGTCTCCAGGCTTGAACTTTTTGATATGGTTCTATTAGCATGAAATACTCTGTAATAATATGTTTCTCAACTTGCTTGGGATTTTGTCTTTCAATGCATCTCGTAAATTCTAATTTATGTTTATTTCCATTTTGAGTAAAGTGGAATTTAAGAGATTATTATATTAGGTAAGCGACCTTTCAGAAGTCCCCCTTCAGAATTCAACTTGAATTCACTCCCTTCAATAAATTGATTGAGACTATTTATACTTCTCAAGTGAGATTTTAGCCGATGAGTGGAAATAGTGACATGGTTCAGTGCGTATCCATTGACAAGGGTCCATGCAGCATATTCACTTTCCCTGCATTTCCAGAAAACAAACTGAAGCATTTCAAAACGGAAAGGTGCTAAAAATATTAACTCTTTTTTAGGAGTTCCAGATAATGCAGTCCTAACCAAGAATATGATGCCTAAAGATAATGCTCAATTTACATTATGATCCTATCGAAATGTGTCAAATATTTGTCAAAATAAACGCTGATGTATACATCCAGGAAAACAAGTACCTTGCCAATTGCTGGAATTCAGAATATAGGGGTTTCTCCCACGTTAGAGATCCCAGTGCGCTTGCAAGAGCTGCATACTTGTTTCCACTACCAGATATTCCAGTGTATTTCCTAATTATTTCCTGAACGCAAAAAGCAAAGAACATCAGTGCAACTAATATATACATTAAAGAAGTAACTCATCCTGAGAAAGCAAGAGGAAAAGTGCAACTGATGGGTGTACCTAGAAAAGTAAACAGATCTCATACATAATGGACTTCCAAAAGTAAACAGAACTCATATATAATAGACTTACAAGTCAGTTATAGAACTAATATTGGAATTATGGTAAATCTCATATCCCCACGATTCTTCTAATGGATATCCTTAAAATTGCAGACAAAGATATTCAAGGAGCAAAAGCTGAGAACTATAGAATGAAGTGTATCCTATGACAAACACCATAGCTATAACATATAAACCCTAAAGTAGATTTGAGAAAGAAGACCAAAAAGTACATCATATATATAACAAAGAACTTCGAGTGTAGGTGCATCAGGTCCCAAAATCGACTGATTCGACTCTACAAATTTAAGAACGAGCTCTTTTGCTCGCCCCTATCTCTAAAGGGGCATAAGAACTTCACTCGCAAGGGGATGGGATTCATTCACTTTCATTCCAGCTAGCACTACAAAAAGCTCCTGTTTTTAACGCCCCTACCACTGTGTGCAGCCTTTCCTCTGGTTTGTAGAGTTGGGTTTCCCGTTTACCCAAAAAGGAGGAACTGCCCCCACCAGGCAGGCGGCCAGGGGCCATAACACACTCTAAGAATTAACAGAAATATGGACAAAGCCTTTTCATTTTATCATAGCAGGATTTGAAGGTCATCTATGGTTTTACAACCTGCAAAAGCCACATATCATGAATCTACCCAAAAGCATCATTGTGAAATTCCCCAAATGGCACCAACTTTTATCCAACTTACAAAGCAGACTATCAGTGGCGGAACCAGGATTTTTCGATTGGAGGGGCCAGACTAATTAAATAATATTATTAAAAATAAAATTCAAATATTATAGGACATAAAAAATTTGAAACAGTATTTTGTTATAAGTTAACCTTGATTTAGAACTAAAAACACGTACACACAAATTTATCTTATCTACTTGATTTTAGATATACTAAAAAAAGTACACAAAAACATATTGATTTCCTATTAAAGTCCACGTAAATATATCTTATCTAGATATACTAAAAAAAAGTACACAAAAGCATATTAATTTCCTATTACAGAGCAACTCGAGAACTCATCTATTAACATTTATATGCTAAAAGTTGCAGCAAATTCTTTCTCAATATAGATAACCAAAGAATTTGCAAGAAAATCATCTTCGATCTTATTGCGAAGTCTTGTTTTAATGATTTTCATGACTGAAAAAGCTCGCTCTGTAGTAGCTGTTGAAACTGGAAGAGTTAGCACAAGACGAATCAATCTATCAATCAAATGGAAAATCTTTGACCTTCTTGTTTCCACCAATTTTCGGCATAACTCAAAAATTGTAGACAAACTTTTGAAATCGGGATCGTGAGACACATCACGCTTAAAGCTATCCAAGGTTGAGCTAAGAATAAGAAGTTATGTTATTTTTTCACTAAACCTGTTGTTTAGTTATTGCAATTGAGAGTCAATTGCAGCCACAAATATGTTAATTCGATAATGGTGCTCAATTATAACATGATCTCGTTGACTCTGAGACCTAGCTCGACCTGACTTGTACAAAACATTCATATCAGGAACTTCAATATCATGTTTTTCACAAAATGACTTCATATTCCCAAGAAAGACATCCCAACCATTTTCTCTCAACTCTTGAATGAACTATTTTGTAGTTTTGACCAAATGCATATCATTCAAAATGTCTTGAGTTTCTTTTAGAGTGCTTGACATAGACAATAAGATAATCTCATGATTTATTTCATCAAATGTAAAATAAATACAAGGGATAATTTCATAGTTTGCCCATTAAGTGGATCCATCAATGATGATATTGTCAAGAACTTTCAAAGTTGCATTGAACAAATGGTTGGGTCTTGACATTTTGTAAATGTGTTGGGACTTTAATTTGGGGGGACCAAATAGAAATATCAAAATTTTGGAGGTGCCAATTCTAAATTTTTTCAGTCTAGCCACTAAATGTATATACTAAAAAAAATTTTCGCAAAATTTTTGTAGGGGCCAGGGCCCCCCCTTCCCTCCGCCCCTGCAGACTATAATATGGTAACATAACGACATCAAGAATCAACATGACTGCAACAGTATGAAAAATAAGAGAAACACATGGCATGCCAGTGAATTTGAGAGTGAAAAGTTTTAATAAGAAAGAAAGACATTATTCATAGGAAGCATTACATAATTACTTGGAGAAAAGATTCAAAATGCAGAAAAATTTCTTCAACAAGAATAGTCCCTAGGACACACCTGAGTCTGCGTGCTCATCTGATCCACAAGAAGCTCTGATATAAAAATTCTTGGCAAAGGCCCATTGACCCTACCACTGCCATCAGGAAGAGGAATACTAGGAGGAGAAAACCACAGTGCTTTTAATTTCTTTGCAGCAAACCTTAATTCCTCCCGCGGTGTATAGCCAAAATCGATGAAAATTTTCGCCATTGAGTCAATACCATAACCATCAACCTATTATGTTCCAAAAGGAAGAGAATGTGTAAGTTATCACACAGAAATGCACACAATATCAAGTTAATGTGGCTATGCTAAAGAGAAACTTAGGACTCAAGTTCAGCGAACAAGTGTGCATTGGGTATGTCTTTGACTCTGCGCGGTGGGCGAATTTTCTCCTCATCCAGAAGCAAGGTTACTAATTATACCTTGATGTTTGGGTAAGACAAAAATGCCATCCAAAACCCCTAGTTAAAGTTAAGGGCCTTGTAGCAGGTGACTAATAATAGAATGTACAGAATTTAAGACAAAAAGAATACCCCAAATGTCCTAAATGCAAAATGATCATAGCAAATGTTGTCGTTGTCCACAGACTGAACAAGCTCCAAGATTGCTTTTGCTGTGGGGTTCCTATTTAAGTACACCCTTTCCATACTTGCCAGAGCGCTCCTGAAAAATGATTCAGCTCCCTGAAACATGGACATCACCGCACACCTCAGTCTGGAATAACAAGATAAACTGAGCAAATTATAAAGCTTATTTGATCCAAATGAGCATAAAAGCATCATAAAAAGTAGCAACTCAGGTTTGTTAGTAATTTGAAAACGGTAGTTTAGACAGTAGCATTCAGCATTTCTGCATAATCTTTCTAAAATCACCTTACACAGACCATACACGACCCATTATCATATCTACAGCTCTAACATATAAGGAAAAAAATCATAGCACCGAATCATATCATATCTCACATCCTCGCACAATCGAATTTCTTTGAACCAATTTATTGGGATAATATTATTATTCGCACTCTAATTAGATGCCAAAATCAATCTCGTCCTCCAAGTTTCAAAACGACAATTTGAGTCTCTTATGTTTCAAGCATGATCATACAAAATAATTGAAATGACACTTCAAGATAAAAGTCTTAAAAATATTAATAAAAAACAAAAAAAATATAAATTTTATCTTGTTATTGGCTTACTTATAAAAATATATATTTTTTCTGATTTTTTTTAAAATTTTATCTTGTTAAATTTCAGTCATGTGTGCCAAAATAAGCATAAGGGCCGTCACCGTTTTGAGACTCAGGCAGCGAGTTAGGGGAGTTCCTATGATATTACTCCCAATTTATTTCAAGGTGGTGTAACTTATAGATTGCAGGCGATGTTGTTCGCTTTACATAGAAGTGTCCGTAGAGGACGAGAGCGACTAAGCAATTTCTTTTCAATCGCGCAGGAAAAAAGCAATTTCTTTTCAGTCTCTAGCGATATAGTAGATAATAAATTTAAAAAAAAAACAACGAAACAACCAAAAAAGAGAGAGTAAATCAATGATCATATGGGTGCCTCCACTTTCAATCATAGAATAACTCACGGCCCTCGCATACAGCGAAAGATGGGAAAATTTGATCTAACCTGAAAGGAAGAATCTAGGGATCCATCGTCCGTTTTGGAGCCTGAAACGACGAAGAGGTTTCGTCGCTTGATGGAAATTGAATTCCCGGGGAACGACCATTCCTTGAGGGAAACGAAGTTGCGGAATTTGAGTCGAAGAGGAAAGGACGAGGAGTAAAGAGAGTGAAGGGACGACGGTGGGAAAGGTGAGCAGTGAGAGGTGGTTTTGATCGTTGATGAGTAGTACTGTAGTAGAACGAGAACATTGTGGCAGCTCTCATGGATAAGTCTGGCTGATCCACCCAATATTTTCTTTGGGCAATTTAAGACATGATCAGAAGTTCCCGGTTCTGTAACTGCTTATTTTTGATCAGTTTGCTCCATGCCTGTCGCCTGTCGCCTGACGCCTGTCAGTGTCAATGTCTTATAATCCTTTTTCTGCCACGTCATGTCCTTTGTTTTATTCCGTTTCGTTTGATGATGATCCAAGAGATCGTCTCCAGCCAGTTCCGTGTCCGCGTTGGATGGCATAAGCAGAGTCAGTATTATTTAAAGGCCGGTTGGCTCCCCCAAATTTTTTTTTATATGTATTTTTTTATTTTTATTAGGTTTGTCTCTCTTGGCCAAATAAAAATTATGTTTGCCCCTCTTACCTGCCTAGATTAATCAGTCCGCCCCCCTTAAAACTCAAGCAGCCCAATACCTCAAAATCAAATTAAAAGAATAAGCAGAGAGATATTTATTTATGTCAAAACTTGAAATCCTACATTAACTTGTCGACGTTGTCGTGAATTTTGCGACGAATATTTCATATACTTCTCCTGAGTCCTGATAATCGTTGTGTGTTGTAATCATTGAAATAGATGTTTTCACTATTCTAGTACTGTTTTTTTTTGTTCTTTTGCCTTTTATGTTGGACTTGGTTGAGAATTTGGATATCGCAAATACTAAGAAAGGGGGTGGTGTGCTCTTGTTGGATAATTGATAATTCAATTATTCAAGGGTGATGCATGTCCATCTTTACTTACTAGAGAATCATTGGTTATATCATTTTATTGTCACTATCATCATCTAATTTTACATGTCTGACTTCTCCACAATTTATGAAAATCCAAAGTTGAAGTAAGACTCATTTTCATCTATCTTTTGTTTGTTTAGGTCTGATTTTTCATAGCCCATGAGATTAACTTGTTTTTAATTGTCTTTCTCTAAAGGTGGAACTTCTTTTCCATTGTAATTTGTGACGTTTGGATCAAGTTATAAATATATTTCTTCAAAATTTTAATCATTAATTTAGCCAGGTAATGGGTACTTTGAACTACGATTTTTCTATTTTCTCATTTTGTAAAGGGAGTAGAATAGTTATTTGGATGTTAAAATTGAACTTTTTCTCCAAATTTTTTTCTATTATCATTTACCAAGTATGTATTTCCTCCTTGCAATTTCGGGTTATTTTATTGTTGATAGAGATTCTACTCTTGAGAAACTCGTGTTCAATAGTACTGTCACACTAAAAAAAACTATAGCAAGGGTGAGAAGTATTTTTATGCCATTGGAACCTGGATTCTTTTTGAACTTTGGATAATTTGGCTTCTTTTTCCAATATACTTCGTTTTGCTATTGTTTCTTTCAAGAATAATAGAAATATAGTAATTATTTATTTTTCTCATTTATGTGTTATGTTTTCTTTTTACATATCCCAACAAATTCAACAGGACTTATTGAGCATAGGGCACATCCTTTCTAACAACAAAAATAAGTACTTCATTTATGGAAGTAAAAAGTTATATTGCTGAAAATATTTTATTTCATTTATGTGTTTTGTTTTACAAAGAATATATATATAAATATTTTTGTTTGTGTGATTAGTTGATGCTCTATTGGTGTCTTGAACAACAAGAATTTAATCTTTAATGTCACCTCTCAGTATCAGCAAATAGTACGGTACGTGTGTTTCAATATTTTTAGTGTTTTTAGTCCTTATTTTTTTTATTTATACTCTTAAGACTTTTTTTCATTAAGTAATAAAAATTTTTTTTTTTGCCATTTTTCCTTAAAAAGTTTGCCCCCCATTAATTGGTTTTCTGGCTCCGCCACTGACCCTAAGTCAATTTGGTACTACAAAGTTGTAAATATGCAACGTAAGAAAAGTTACAAATATGTAATGTTTTTCCGTTAAATTTATGTCCTTCCTTCGGTTTCAATTAAAAATATTAATTAGATTTGATGATGTGGCAAGTTTAAACCGCTTTAGCATGAATCAAATTAGGTTGTGTTCCCTTGGGTCTATTATTGCCAACACATCATTGCCAAGTCATCAAATGGTGACACGTAGATTAATTTTATTTTAAAAAAAACTCTATTCTGGTTGAACCATTCCAGTTAAATCTTCATTCGCTTATCTTGATAGTGTTCTTTACTCCTTAGGAATTTTATGATGTGTTTCCTTAGTTAGTCTTTTCTCAATCAGTGGTTTTATGGATCGTCAAATGATAAGCTATCATTTTGATTCGGAATCAGTGATTTTACGAAATTGAATTCCCTAAAAAAACTTATATGTTAGTATAGTAGTTTACTAGTTAATCTCTCGCTTTGAGATCTATTTTGTCTATGCGTACTTTGGTAGTTTAACATTTAATATTGTAGGTTTATACAGTGGCTTTGGCTAGAACTTTGGGTGTAGGAAAAATTACTTAGTAAAAATTCAGAATTAGCTTTAGCTTTTAATCCTCAATTTTGATATTTTAATTTTAAGATATTTTTGCATTAGGTAAGAAAAAAATTTGAGACGTCACTTCTCCTTAGAAATTTGCCCTCTCTAACTAAAATTCTGGTTCTTGTAAAAACTTGATTTTGAATATGGTCTAAATCCTGGCGAAGGCGAATAATAATAGATTGAATGCATCCAAAACTAGTAGTATTCCAACATTTAAGCGCAGATTTTAGGTAACGCGGAACTTCTGGACTAGTTTATATACAGGAGAACGTCCCACAAAGTGACTCGCCCGAGAAAACTGGAGGTATCAGAGGATCCAAAATGCTTGAAACTTGAAACATGGGAATAACACCAGATGTATTAAGAAATATTTTTCACAAAATACCTGTGTTTTCTACTATTTTGAACCAAGGAGGAAGGGTCAATTGGCAATGAGCTATGGCTCAGTTGGCACGTCCTCCTCTTAGGAGGGTACCGAATTGGGGTTCGATTCTCTCATCCCTTCCCCCGGTAAGCTTAGGCTTACATTGACTAAAAAAAAAACGGAGGAAGGGGAGGTTCTCCCATGCAAGAGAATTTTTTTGCCTCCTTACTAGCCGGAGGTGGATCCCCACTTAGGCACGGGGAGGTTTCCTCTCCACCCCGTGCCCTCCACTCTTTATGAGCTGGAAGAGACGTAATTATCTAAAGAAAATACTAGTCAATTTGCTTTTAAAGCCACGAAGGCTCAATTTTACCCAATAAAAATTAAACTACGATTTGAAATCTACCAACTCACTCTCTGCATGTGCTGCAGTGATCAACAATGGCAACAATGGAAAAGGGGATCACCATGGAGCATGCGTGAAAATGTTATTTATAAATCCATAGAATAGAAGCAACGAGCTGGTTTGCAATGAAGTCTCTAAATTTCCAGTGGCTGTCTGCAAAACTATTTCCCAACCTTTTTCCAACAAGGCATGTAACCAAGAAGGCATCAATTGGTGTAGCTGACACGAAAACGAATGACTTTTTCAGATTCAAAAAATACCAGACCCAGTTAACCAAAAAACAAAATACAAGACCCTCCTTGCAAACTAAAACATATAACCATGTACTCTTCTCTGATAAACGTAAAGGAGACCCTTCTAATAAATACATATTAAAAGTCAAGTTTCATCTCATAACCATTTGACAATGAGTAGAGGTAGCCCAACAGGTATATGAAGCATAAGATTAAATGGTCCTTAATCAATATGAGACTCTAACACTCTTCTCATATGCAGGCCGAATGAACATGGTTCATGCACGCGAACAACAAATTGTTGTTATCAAACGGTACCTATAAAAATGCCCCCTTCAAACAATATCATTTGAGCTAACGTCACATTTTATTTTTCACGTCAGCGTATCTGTAGGCTAAGTGAGATTTTTCTGACACCAAATAAACGAAAATGTGAGGTCAAAGTCCTTATTTCACATAGGTAGGTAGCACAATTCCTTAATCTAAAACTTTAAAAACATAGGTCTAACACCAAAAGAGATACAAATATTTTTCCAATCTTTCAGCTATATATTACTTTGTATTATAAACTATTTCTTTTTATCAAATTTAATCCACCAAATATTGATTTCATATACTTTGTACTATTCATTATTAATTTTTTCATTATTTTAGATGAAAGGTGATTTTTTTCACGTGAAATTATGGTTTTATCCTTTTTTTATAAAAAAAAATACACTTTGCACCCCCTATGTTTGAGGGTGTTGACATATTACATTTCAATGTTTCATTTTTGAAACATTGAGCTCATTATGTTACATTCTCAAACGATTTGCACTCGGGCGTCAAATTAAACGGTAATCATTTACACGTGCCTCTCACATAACCTCAGTTCATGTGAGATTACCGTATTGTCCTTGAATCTTAAACAAGTCACGATTAAATGAGTTTCAAACAATTTTTTACAAACTCTAACAATTTTTTTACGAACTCCAACAACTTTTTACAAATTCTAACAACTTTTTTACCAATCTCAACAGAATCTACACTGCATTCGACAACAAAAATTTCATCACCCATCCAAACTCATCAAATAGCCAAAAAAAATTACCTATCATGCCGTGGATAATATTTTCTCAATTTTAACAATAAAATATTTCATTGGAGTTGATTAACATTTTGAAATGGTCCTCTCCTTTTGTGTGTTAAATGTGAAGTGTTTACACACGTATTCGAAAAAGCAAAGTCTTCAAGGGTGCGAAATAACTTCTTCTTTTAATGGGGGAGACAACCAGATTAATCTTATAATTGCTTTTAGATGATGAAATATTTGGCTTAGCTCCATCTCTTCCAGTTAGGGTTAAAGGTCAAGACAAGTATCGTGATATCATGTTTGAGAATATCTTTTGTTTATGATTATTTTTTATCCACAAACAACATAGTATGCAGCACACGCAACAATCTCAGCCATATCCTGCCTAATGCGTTCCCAAAATCACCCATGTACAGATATCTATCTAATATTTATTTAATTTATTATAATATCTAATTTTTATTTTATCAAATATGTATTAGAGTTAATATCATAATCAATCAATAAAATTTAATGCTATATTATCATTAGTAAGAGAAAAAGACTTTTATTTGTACTATACATTTGTAATTAATACAAAATGAAGTAGTAGAAGACTTTTATATATAGTGGATATTGGTCTTTTAAACACTGAGCAGCCCCTAAAACAATTGCAAACCTTAATAAATTATGTAACCCCACCCAAAATCTAAGCCTTTTGAAGATTCAGCACCCCAAAAAAAATGGTCTACAAATAAATGAAGATTGTGGATAATTAAAAGCTGTGTTATGGCATTAATTACTTGCCCATAAAAAATATAAACTTTTTTTTCCCGACTATCTGATAAACTTCTCATTTTTATATGTTATTTTTAACAATTTAGTTTTATTATTTGACCCTTTCAAGAAATTTTTGTTGGCTTCGCCACTGCTGTTAGACCACATTCAAATCTTTTCCTTAGAATTTATTTTTTTTTAATTTATATTAAGTAATGCCTTTATTTTATCTTTCGATGTTTGGTAACATAATAAAGATTATTATTTTCCACAAATGAACTTATTTATTATATTTAATTGATTCCTTAATTATTGTAATAATTAGAAGTTTTTTTTTTTTAAAGGACAAGTTAATTTTACACTTATTGAACTTTCAAAGTCGTCGATAACAAAACACTCGGAACACGTTTCTTATTTTATGATAGTACGACCAGCTAACAGCCACATTGGCCCACGACGTTGACCAATTCAGTCCATGGTTCTTATCCAAACACTAATTGGAAACGTCACCGTCGTGGTTATCCAATACTTGACCACAAACTCGAATTTTTTCAATACAATTATGACTGTAAAAACATTCTCGCAAGTTGCCCCGGTCTTTCCAAGAAGGTGTACTTTGTTTTTATAAGGGTTAACAATAAATATGACTTCTTTTTCCCCTAATTACGTAATTAGTTATATATTATTGTTGTTATGGTTTAGAATTCTTTCGATCATACTTATTTTTTAAAAAACATTTGAGATAAAATAGTAAAAAAAAGTAGAATTTTATAAAAATTTGTTAAAAATTAAAGAAATATGATTTGAATAATTTTTTAAATTTATTTTAATAAAAGAATATGATTGAGATTATTTTAAAAATATTTATTATTATTATTTTGACCAAAATTTTGAATTAATTATGTTTTTTGACCAAAATTTTGGTGTGGAAGCATAAATTAATTGCAGATTGAAAAAAAATCAAAATTTATTGAGAAATATAAATAAAATATCATAATGAAATATAGCTAACACAAAGGATTTGCCAAGTAAATTTGAAATTCAATCCTCAACTGATAATATGAAGAATGTCAATTTTTTAAAATTTTAAAGATTAGCCGGTGTCTGTCAAATTAAATTTTTATTTTTATTAAATACTTCAAAATTTTATTTTTACTTTTTATGGTTCGATTTCAATTTAATACTATTTTTTTAACACCATCACACAATTTTAATAAAATTTTGAAAACAATATTTTAGGCATATCGCATCCAATTATTTTCCATGAAGGCACTGAATCCGGTTCCGCCGTCCCTCTCAGCAACCGCTAATCGGAATATTTAACCCAATCAAGACCGCCTCGTCGCTGTACTAGCTGCAATCTTGTTATTCAAGTCTTTCCGTTTTTTGATGTTAAGGAGGGTCCTCATTTCCTCGTTGTTTCTCGTGGCGCGTCGTCGTTGTCCACGTTTGTTTCGGGTC
Organism: Myrica gale; assembly: GCA_963930655.1. NCBI lineage: Eukaryota > Viridiplantae > Streptophyta > Magnoliopsida > Fagales > Myricaceae > Myrica > Myrica gale. The sequence continues at coordinate 3,012,886 of OZ005606.1, read as the reverse complement.
CACGCTTTTTTTTTTTCTTTCTCCACTATCCCTCCAAGTAAAATCCACGCCAATTAATTCCCTCTCCATTCCGAGTCCCTGAATCCTATTCTGTCTCTCGGAAGCGAAGTTTCGAGCTCAGAGTTCTCTAGGGTGAGCGGAGAATCTCTGTTGAATTGGTTGCCAACTTAGATGTTTTTTGTTTTAATCATATTTCTTCTTTCCTTGCTTATATGCTCTTTGATCCCGCTAATGCGGGTAATTACTCATTGCTTCTGAATTTAACGATTTTGCTATGTGCAGCATGTGCTCTGTAATATTTCCAAAATTAGTGAAATTAGATCCAGCTTCTGCATCTAATCGCTTTTGCTACGGATCACTCAGAGGGTTACGCAATTTATTGACTTTCTTAAAGATTCTGACTTGTCTTCTGCATATTCTTTTCCTTATTTGAATTGATACGTGCATAATAATCTTGGCATATTCTTTTCCTTATTTGAATTTATACACGGTGCTCACCTTTTTTGTTTTTAAAGTGGCTCCCGACTTGCTCAATTTGACTAAGTTTTGGCAGACCAATTATTTTAATTGAAATACCAGTTCGATACTAGTATATAAAGAATGTTGGCCACTTCAGCGTTGAATAATTAGCTTTGCTTCTTAACATTAAACTCTCATATAGATTCGAAGTTGCAAAACGAATTATATAGACAGGCTGTTTCTTTTTTCCTCTTTATATTTTGGGAAACCTTCATGTGCTTTTGACAACTTGCCTTTGAGTTGAGTTCGGACTTTCTTCTTCACACTGAAGGCGAAATTTGCGGTTTCATTGTTTTCTCAACACATTATTTTTAGTTGTACCGTTCACATCGTATTGTTATCTGGCAGTACAATATATGCTTTTGGCTGTTTCTTTTTATTTTGGTCTTTGTGATTAGGATAAACAGATCTAGTTTCTTCCATTTACATTGTCAGAGCAGAGTAAGCTCTATGAATTTTGTTTATGTTTATTATTCTTGACGGGAGATTTCATTTCTAGGCTACTTTTTAATATGGTTCTAATGGAATGCTTGGCTGACATAGTAAGACCAATGCTAGGGAGGTTGCTGGCATAGTAAGACCAGTTCTGAAATAGTACCTGGCCGATTGTTTGCTCAATTTCAAAGGTCCTACCTAATCTGTTTGTTCTGAACCACATATTGGTTGGTGTATGGTTTTATTGTCACTTTGATTAGAATGATTTGTTCATGGTGACTATAATCTAGTTGAAATTTTTGTGTCCAATTAACCAGTCTTTGAAAAATGGTGGTGTTAAATCTTCTATCATTTGTGCATAGTGAATTGCTTTGATGTTGTATTGACATTCATAGCTGTTACTGCATTTTGTAGAATAAAAGATGGGGCAAATTTTCTGTTGTGTTCAAGTGGACCAGTCTACTGTAGCCATCAGAGAAACTTTTGGGAAATTTGATGATGTGCTTGAGCCTGGTTGTCACTGTATGCCTTGGATTTTCGGCAAGCAGATAGCTGGTCATCTCTCTTTACGTCTGCAGCAGCTGGATGTTCGATGTGAAACAAAGACAAAGGTCTGTTGGATGTATTTTCGTCTTAGTTTCTCTATATTTTGTTTCTAATAGCATCTGTTTCGCATCTTGGGAGTTTATCAGGGCCATGCTCATGTACTATGAGACATTGTTTCATAGAGTGTCTCATATTGGGTCCAAGTTTTGCGTAGTTAAACTCTTAGAATCTTGGCAATGATGTGAAAAATGGAAAGAAAACTTGTACTTTTAGAAGTTCGTCAGAAAACAAAGGCAATGTCTTGGCTTGTATTCAGAAACCAGACTGATTTGAAATAATTGATTTCTGTGAGTATTAGGTTTTCAAATTCTTTTCTTTGGTGTTAAAAGGAATCTGCAGCTGATTTGAAATTAGCATCTTACAAACTTTGCAAGAAATGTCTGATTTCAGATGTATTAATGTTGTACCTGATTGTTGAGAAGTCGCGAACATCTGAAGAATTGATTTGAAAGTTTGCTTGTTTGAGCGGAAACCATTGTCATCATTCAGGCCACAACACTTTTTTTTTTCCAAAATAAAACATAGGATTTGTCAAACAGCTTCTAATCTATGGTATGTTATCAGGATAACGTCTTTGTTACAGTCGTTGCTTCTATTCAATACCGGGCCTTAGTCAACAAGGCTGCAGATGCTTTCTACAAACTCAGCAATACCAGAGGACAAATCCAATCCTATGTCTTTGATGGTATGGATGTGTGACTGGACCATGACCATTACCTTGGTGGTTGTTTCATAGTTTAGTTATGAAAACGCAAAAATTATAGCTCTGATCACTACCACAATGTCCTTGTCCACATTTATTAAAATGAAGTTCCTGAGGAGTCTGGATTTTCTATCTAGCTTGATGTTGTTTCCTAAGGTAACGCTGATGAAATAAAGTCTCTTAGAAGTGTCTCTGATGATAGTAGGGGAATTTTGAACATTGTAGAGTCTGATATGAGGAGACCATTGATGCTCCTGTTGAAAGTAACGACCCTTGTGATCTGATGTAAAGTATTATTAGGATTAAAAAAAGACAGATGGTGCAGGGAAAACTGAGAAAGAAAAGAAAAATAGCATTGGTATGAAATTTTCACTAAAGAATGTGTGTTTGGTTAAAACTTTCGGTCAATGAGCATATTTGTCTCTATCATGAGAAGTTATAAGTTAACCTTCGAGACAGTTTTCGCTTACCTGTTTGCAGATCACAGTTTGGAGAAACTAACTGGTTGAATTCTCTGTTTAGTTATTAGGGCCAGTGTTCCAAAGTTGGAGCTGGATTCTGTCTTTGAACAGAAGAATGAAATAGCAAAAGCTGTCGAAGATGAACTAGAAAAGGTAATTTTCTATCTGCTAGTTTGGTTTGTAGTTAGCCGGGTTGCGGAAAATAAATATTTTTTTTTTCTGTTTAACGTCTTGGAAATTAATGTCCATAGGCCATGTCAGCGTATGGGTTCGAGATAGTTCAGACTCTAATTGTGGATATTGAACCAGATGAGCATGTGAAGAGGGCAATGAATGAGATAAATGCGGGTATAATTTCTTCATTTGTCTTCAACTGGAATATTTTCCCTTTAGTCTTCTGTTTATTGACTTATTTTTCCTAAGATATAAGAATTAACTTTGACAAAATTATTTTTAGTGTAAAACAAAATGGAAACCGTCGAAGTTCTTCCTTTTCTTAAACCTTTTACATGTGAGCTATGTTTATTTCGTGCAGACGATTGATCTTCTACTTTCTGCCATCATTTATGGATTGGGACCTTGAGTGTCCATATTCGATTTCTTACTTTCACTGATAAGGACAGTTTTATCAGCCTACATTCTCCTGAAAACTCTTAGGTCTTACTATCGGAACTTGATGAAGTCATACCATTTATTTTAATTGGTACTCCCAGAGAGGTTGCCCATGTTTTGAACAGGAACTTTTCTCCAAGTATAGGTTGGACAATGCAGATGGTGACTGAAACGGATTGTGTAATGTGCCGTGACTGGATCATGATTCCAGATATAGTAGTAGTTGCCGTTTACATGGTTTTCTATACACAAGAAATTCATCAATAAGAGGCTTTGTTCAATTATTTTAGGTTGGTTATTCAATTTTCTGCACAATGTCTGATATGCCTTTTGCTTTTAATTAATAGCTGCTAGAATGAGGGTGGCTGCGAATGATAAAGCTGAAGCAGAGAAGATATTGCAGATCAAGCGAGCTGAAGGAGATGCAGAGTCCAAGTATCTGGCTGGGCTTGGAATAGCTCGGCAGCGTCAGGCCATTGTAGATGGACTGAGGGACAGTGTGCTGGCTTTCTCTGAGAATGTTCCTGGGACTTCTTCAAAGGATGTCATGGACATGGTTCTGGTGACTCAATACTTTGACACAATGAAAGAAATTGGGGCATCGTCAAAGTCCAACTCCGTGTTCATACCACATGGCCCAGGTGCCGTGAGAGACATTGCTGCACAGATTAGAGACGGCCTCCTTCAAGGAAATACAACTCAGAACTAGTGTTTTAAGCCCAGCCTGCATTTATCATTTGCTTAATGGGGAAAGAAATCAGCGTGTATGTCGGAGGCTTTCTGTTGTGGTTGAAGGGATTGGTGCCATATTAGTTTCTGTCTCTGTGTTCTTCCTCCCGTGTCTTCTACTTGTTCCTTTACTATTGAATTAACCATATAAGAGGAGCTTGTGAATAACTTCCAAACAAATTATATGGTGTACACGTGGCGCTAAATTTGGCCACAGTATAACGTTGTGTATAATTGTAAATGACATCTACGTATGTACGTAATTGTTTGGTTCCTTCTGGTGATATTTGCTATTTATGTTACTGTTGTCTGGAATGCTGCGTGAGACATGCGAAAGTTGTCGTCACTGGTAAATGAGGCTCTGTTCTTTTGATTTGATTTTTTTATTTTTATGCAAAACATCCATGAATCCATGATAGAAAAACCATTGATTTCCACTTTAATTACCTCGTTTGTTCATAAAATAAAATTAAAATATTAGGCTATGCTGGGAGCACTGTAGCCGTAATTATTTGACCCAGATAGACCCATACGGATTGGTCGGTGATATCCCAATCCGCACATAGAGGGAAAATCTTTGAAAGTACATTCAGCGGGGATGGAATGCAGTATCTGCGTATCAAGATATTCTTTAATTTGTTATTATAATTAAATTTTTTAATTCGAAAATGAATTAGATTGTGGCTATCCATTTTTTTTGAATAGTAGCTATCCATCCACACCTAGGGCCCACCCCCAACAAAATTTACTTCGAAAAATGAGGACAGAGTGAAACGTTAGTGAAAAAGTGAACAATTGTATGAAAATTAATGAAGAAGTGAGGAGAAAGAGTGTTTTGTAATGATGATTCAATAACAGAATGCACTAAAAGTTTTAGCACCGATTACCAGTTTCTTAGACACGTCGACACATATAAGAGAATTCTGATAGCTTGTTATATGTTCAATATATATATATATATATAATCGATATTTGACTTAGAAGTACCTACAAATTAGCATTATATTATTTATATATGTGTTGGACAAAATCCTTTTAATTTGTCTAAGGAATTTTTTTAACTATTATACTAAACAAAATAACAAATGAAGATGTAGAAAAAATAGGCGGATTTGGGAAAATAGTAATAATATTGACAGTATTTGGCGCGCTGCAAACTATATTTTTTTAGCAGGATAAATTTATTATTCATATAAAATACAAGGAGATCAATCTAAAGCTAACACAAAGGCCCAAAAATCCACAATCTCAACAAAAATAAAAGAAAACCAACCATATATACAAGAGTACTCCAAACATGTGGGAATAATTAATGGACGAAATCAGGATTGAACTTTAGGGAAGGCCAGTTATATAAAAGTAAATGTTGGGGTACAATATAAAAAATATAAGAAAATAATTAAAAAAATATTGGAAGAGGGCCCCGTAGCTCTGTCCTGAACAAACCCACTACACTTGAATATCACACGAAAATAATCTTAAAAAAATGATATTCTCCTACATGCATGATCTTACTTGTCTTGACCCTTAGGATAGTATTAAATAATCCTCCTAGGACCTTACCTTGAAGATGTTTCGAAGTCAATATTAATCATATCAAGAAGCAATTTCAATCTTGTTAATGTCTTTTCAAAAAAAAAAATCATTCAAATCATCTATTTCTTTCATTTTTTCACCAATTCCAATTACTTAAAATTTTAACACTCAGACACAGCCTTAGACATGTTCATCTTTCAGAGTTCAATAACAAAACATGCACGATATATTTCTTATGTTTTACTAAATCTGGTTTCTTATTATATATGATAGAATCCACTTAAAGATTTTTGTTTTTTTGGTAATGAGGGACAATCTGCGACGATACTCCTTTTGTATCGAGCTTGGATGAACCTTGTTCAAAATGAATATACTAAAAGACTCAATGCCATGATAAACTCTGGACATGTGCAGCGATCTCTCACCACACATATTAGTTAAGTCGCGGTATTTTTGTTGTGATGGTGATTGGAAGCAAGAATCTCCCATTTGGAAGACATGTACCTTAATTTGCCATTTCACCCACACTAGGAGGCAAATTTTCTATTGACCTAACTTTCATTAATGATTCTTCGACATATACAATTAGAAATCCTTTCAGTCGTTGTACCTATAATTTTGATCCAACAGATGTAATATTCTGCAATTTAGTTCTCATCGAATTAATGGGGTCGTTAATAATGACTATCTTGCAATTTTGTAATTTCTGTTTTCCTGGACAAGAAAAGAGGTTTGAGTTCCCCCAGTTGTTCGTAGTACTGGAAAAGATATTATCAGAGTGAAACATATCTAAGACACAGCTATCAGCCTATATAAACGAAGCCTAGAGGTGTATACGGCTCATAACTTTCTTAATTTGACAATAAGGTTTGGCAGGGAAATTATTTCAGTTTGAAAGACCAGTTCCCTACTACTGTATGAATGTTGGCCAGCGTTGAATACCATTTGATGTAAACCTGCAAAGAGATTTCGAAGTTGCAAAAAGAATTACATAGGACTGGCCGTTTCTTCTTCCTCTATATATTTTGGGAAACATTCGTGATCTTTCGACAACTTGCCCTTGAGTTTAGTCGTCTGCTAGCTACTATAGCTGTTCTGCATTTTGAAGAAAGAAAAATGGGGCAAATCTTGTTTTGTGTTGTGTTGTGTTCAAGTGGACCAGTCTACTGTAGCCATCAAAGAAACTTTTGGGAAATTTGATGATGTGCTTGAGCCCGGTTGTCACTGTATGCCTTGGATCATGGGCAAGCAGATAGCTGGCCATCTCTCTTTACGCGTGCAGCAGCTGGATGTTCGATGTGAAACGAAAACAAAGATCTGTTGAATGTTTTTTGCCTTAATTTCTCCGTACTTTTCTTTAAGGTAGCATCTGTTTCTCATCTATGGTATGTTGTCAGGATAACGTCTTTGTCACGGTCGGTGCTTCTATTCAATACCGGGCCTTAGTCGATAAGGCTGCTGATGCTTTCTACAAACTCAGCAATACCAGAGCGCGAATCCAATCCTACGTCTTTGATGGTATGGATTCGTGACTGGCCCATGTTCATTACCTTGGAGACAGGTCTCGCTTACCTGATTGGAAAAACTAACTGGTTTATATCTCCTTTTAGTTATTTGGGCCAGTGTTCCGAAGTTGGAGTTGGATTCTGTTTTCGAACAGAAGAAAGAAATAGCGAAAGCTGTCGAAAAGGAACTAGAAAAGGTATCATTTCTCTATCTTGAGCTAGTTAAAGTGGTTTATAGTTAAATGTTTTTCCGTTTAATATCTGTGAATTTTATATTCATAGGCCATGTCAGCATATGGGTTCGAGATAGTTCAGACTCTCATTGTGGATATTGAACCAGATGGGCATGTGAAGGCGGCAATGAATGAGATAAATGCTGGTATAATTTCTTCTGTTTATTGACTTATTTTTCCTAAAATATAAGCATTAACTGGATCATTAATTCCAAACTTAGTAGCAGTTGCCGTTTACATTGTTTTCTACACAACATATCCTCAATAAGGAGGCTTTGTTCAATTATTTTAGTTTGCTTATTCAATTTTCTGAAGAATGTCTGATATGCCTAATTGTACTTTTAATTAATTAATAGCTGCTAGAATGAGGGTGGCTACAAATGAGAAAGCCGAAGCCGAGAAGATATTGCAGATCAATCGAGCTGAGGGAGATGCAGAATCCAAGTATCTGGCCTGACTTGGGATAGCTCGGCAGCGTCAGGCCATTGTAGATGGGCTGAGGGACAGCGTGATGGCTTTCTCTGAGAATGTTCCTGGGACTACTTCAAAGGATGTCATAGACACGGTTCTGGTGACTCAAACGACTCAATACTTTGATACAATGAAAGATATCGGGGCGTTGTCAAAGTCCAACTCCGTTTTCATACCGCATGGCCCAGGTGCTGTAAGAGACATTGCTGCACATATTAGAAACGGCCTCCTTCAAGCAAATACCATTCAGGAGTGCCGAGAAAAAAAAAATACCATTCAGGAGTAGTATTCATCATTAAATGCTTAATTTTAATGGGTGTACGTTGGAATCGTTGCTTTCTGTTGTGTGTGATTGTGATTGAATTGCTGCCATATTCATATTGTGTCCCTCTTTTTATGTGGTTTGAATTGACTACCTAAAAGGAGCTTGTGCAATTTGAAAGTGGGCCAGTATGGTAGCTATTTGAAAGTGGTTAAACCATAATAGCTCGAGGAAACAATATTTATTTCGCAAAAATAAACGTGACTGCAGCCAGATTTTAAATTGTTACCGAGGACTCTGAAATTTAACATGTTTAATAAGTGTAAAATATGGGTTAAACAAATACCCTTGACTTGTCTGAAACGGCATCGAATAATTACACTAATAATCAAGTAGTCAAAACATATAATATAATAGCTATACGAATTGGGGACTACAAATGATGTAGCCAAACATAATCAGACTGATATGACTGAATGCAGGGGAGGTCGTGATGGTAAAAAATTTATCCAATTAAATTAATATAAAAGTAATGTTTGATATCTTACTACAAGAAATGTCTACCACGCAGACGATTTTTTTCCCGCAGCTAAAACCTTTCATATATATTATATATATAGCGACAACTGCATTATGTAAATAATGCTCGGTAAAATGGATTGTAAATAATGAGAAAAAAAATTATAGCTACAAATACACGGTATATTTGGTAGCTTTAGTTATAATAAAATGGCTTCAGTAAATAATGAGCCACGTTACATTTCAACGTGACAACATACAGCAGAAGGCACCGCACAGTAAAGCACCACGGCCATAAGTAATGCACAAGGAAATTGGAAACTAATGACGCGAAACACGGAACAGGAAACAGCATCAATCAAGTCGCCAAAACTCCATATACGAAAATAGCTTTTAGCTCAAAGGATAGCATCCGCAAGCATTTGGATGGAGGAGAATCCGAAAAGGAAATTGGTTTGTGCCACCAGCTAAAATTATTTTCTACAACCGCTGTCCGCTGACCACCAAAATATCAAAACAATTGTAACACCTTAATTAACAGACCAAAAAGTTCATTGGAACAAAGAGATATCGTGGATCATCTACCTTTATTGCCCTCCACCAAACACGTCCCTCTTCCACTCATACCACGGGTAGTTAAGTAGCCTAAGGCTTTAGTGCCACGGCCAGCCCGATCTTTGCACTCTTTTCAATGGCCCTGGTATCCACCTCTCCGGAGATGGTGAAGAGGGATTTTGGGCGCCACTCATGCTGGATGAGAGCATTCGCCTTTCCGTAGTTGTTTACTCTAGCCTTCACCAAGGTCAAAGGGTCAAGTGCGTGCTGTGTGCCGATTGTGAGGGTGTTTTCATTGCTTGAAAAGCTATGCGACAGCTCTGCACCAACAGCTGTGCTGGTCAACGGGCTTACAGTGTGGTAGTATGAAGCAGTAAGGGTATCACCTTTATCATTCCTGTATTCACCAACAATAGCATCACGTTTATCAGGGAAAACACATCTCTACCCATCCAGGCAAGCACTGGGGAAAACTCAATTAGAACTCAAAAGCATTTTAAGTGAGTTAACAGAAAATGAAATCCCTTTAGACAAAGAAATACTCACACAGTCAGGGCAGCAACGAGATCAGAAAGGGTGTAACTCAACCCAGCATTCCATTTGGTGAAGTTCCCAGAGGCAGTGTCAAATGAAAGATCTGTCCCAAGAGCAACACAAGGGTTTCCAACTACACCAGAAAAGTTCACGATTGGATTGGCAGCCAATCCAAGGCTGGTGCTTATTCCAGCATACTCATGCTGGTATTGGAGTTCCACCTATGAACAAACCCCCAACAACTCAAATACAAGTGTACGATGTATGTCTATCTAGCAAAGAGGTGTTCATCAATGTAGCAAAAATCTTCTACACGTGAATGAAAAAATAAACTTGACAGAGAGAACGCATACATATGTTTTTCCTTACCTTACCAGACCTCTGATCAGGAACAATAAAGCTAAAGATAGCCTTGAGTCCAGGTGCAGGTTCGTCAACAGTAATTGTTGTGAGAAGCTGCAAGTGCATGTACCATAGTCAATTAAACAATTAAAGCATCGATATTTAGTACTATCAAATGACCATGCAAATTTAAGTATCAATAAAATACACCTGCCCCCTTCCCCCAACACACACACATGTATACTGTCGCAAGAAGAGATAAAAATACTGAAAGTGATAACCCTGGGTCATTATCTTCAAAGATAAGGGAAGAAGCTAAGACTGATATTATGAATCATACAAGAAAAGAAACCCCAATCCTAACCATCGATCACAGATTTAACAGCAGAATGAATCACAACTAATAATCTCATTCGCGATAGTAACTTATTTCTCACCCTGAAACATAAAAATGGCTGCAGAAAGCTCACAATAATAATGATTTCTACTGTTAAAATATTGAAAATCAGTTGGTCCTCTATCTCAAGCAATACGAAAAGCCAAATTCTCAGATCTAAAGTATGTCACTGCACGTCTAACTTCACCTACATACAAGATCAACGAGGAAAGTTCACAGCGAGAAATCTGTGGACAATTGAGGGGGATGAGGAGACATAAAAAGTAAATATGACGAGCAGCATTAATGACTTACATTAGAGTTAGTGTCCACTTTTATGTCAGTCGTGATGTTCTTGTTCTTCAGCTGAGTGCTCACATCCGCCAAAAAGAGTTCCCCTTTCTTAATACCAGTTGAAGAGATTGCCTGAGCAAGTGAAACAGACAGACAACTCAAAACATTAAGAAAGTAAAGCATATGCAAAATCAATAGTAACAAGCATGGCAGCTTATACAGCATATCGAGTGAATCTACTAAAATCAAGATGGACTAATATCTTTATTCTGAAAAAAGTATTCAGAAAGACACAAGATGATAGCATTAGCTGATAAAAGTCCAGACCGGGTATAAACATTTTGACAATGAGACATCCTAGGTTATACCACACGTTGGGAAGAATAAGATTTGAAATAAACAAAGAATAATTCTATGTGCTTACAAAATTTCTTGTGGCCTACTCCTATCAAACTCAGAGGCAAAAATCCAGCAGAGATTGCTGCAAAACTTGGGTATAGTAGTAATTTTAAAAAAAAAGGCTTCCACGGATAAAGAAAGTTTTAAAGTTTCCCAATAATACAATGACAGAGGCACATACCATTTGTAAATAAAAAAGAATTGAATTACAAACTACGCAAGTTAGTTTGCCAATTGCTACAGCATGCTTAACTATGAATTGTTAATACAAACTCCTTGTAAACATCCTACTAATTACGAAGGCAGACTGGATAATAACTACTCAAGCTAACTTGCAACAGTCACACTCGGTAACGACCAATAAGACAAAATCTTAACAACTGCTGCAACTCGTGTTGTAAGACAGCACCATTTCGAATCCCCTTTTTCAAAGCCTACAACTAATTTAAAGAAGAAGAAAAAAACACCAGAGAAAGAGGGCAGCTCTCTATTGCAAGCATTTTCTAAAGTAAGACTTAAACATACAAGTTTCTTGGAGAAGACCGACCATACAAAAACAACAGTTAAAGAGTCGTAAAACCAAACTAGAAACACACAAGCATATGGCAATGAATGCATATTGCACAGCCATTTCTACTCCTTTCTAAGCACTGGAATATCAATTCAAAGTGGAAGGGGAAAATGAAATTCTAAGACATTTTCAGTTAACCTCGCGATGAAATACATTTAATCACCAGAACAGATATGTAACAAATAAAAGAATGCCGTGTAAAATAAAAATTATCTGGTTGAATCTTGCTTGGAAAAAAAACACGGACGATATATAAGCATATTTCTATATCTTAAAGAGTTCTAAAAATCAACAAAAAACTTCGCTAGCTAAGCCGCCGAGAACTACTTGGCTTCTTTCTCGAATAAGCTTTCCATTATTCACATAGCGAATAATAAAATAACCTCAAACCTGGGTTTTCGTATCGTTTAACCCGTTTACTCGACGACCGAACGGTAAAAAGAAGAAAAGTAGAAGAACAAAATAACAGGCAAACAGCTTCATCAATGGAGAAAGAAACTCACAACTCCAGAGGAAGTGTAAGTAGTGATGGTGAACTTATGGTCACTCTGATAATCCTTATAGAGAAGATCTGAAAGTTAAAACACAACTATAATTAAAGACTCCCCAAATGCCTAGGAAAATAAACACTGCCCAAAATAAAATGATAGCGTATCTGAAGAAAAGAAAGAAACAGAAACTGATCGATGACCTCTGGCTCTCTTGCCGACATCGGAGTAGAGACCTGGCCCTTTCCCCATGATTTGCCTGAGAGAATGAAAGGAAAGTGGAAGAGAAAGGAGAGGGTTTGGCGTAGGGTTGTTGTTGAGCTACTCCAAGAGAGAGACTCGCGCTCACACTGGAGAAAATGAGAAAGGACGGGGGTTTGGACCTTTTTATTGGAAGGAGGGATATGAACCGTCGGATGTTTTGCTAGCGAGAGAATGATGTTCGAGCACAGCCAATTATTTGGAATTAATAATAAAAAAATTATTATAATATTTATTAAAAAAAATTATATCCTCATTTTTACACCCACTCCTGGCCTAGAGAATCGGGACGGGTTGTGGCATATTCGCTACGTGGTGCTGTATACACAACTTGTATTTATTTATTTATTTTCCGCTTTAAATTATGAAGAGTGCCAACTGCCACGTTGAGCCGGTGCCTCCTCTTCTTCCTCACACGAGTCGAAGTCGTTTAAACAGAAGATAAATATTTATTTTCCTTAAGTTCTTCTACGGATAAATTCCAAAAATAAATTTAGTTAAATTAAATTTATGTAATTTAAATACATACATCAATTAAATGATAGAAAATCAGTCAATATGATTAGGATGCATGATTTTCTTTGATTTCTTTTAGTGGGACCAACTTCTTATCTCTTTTTTCCTTTTCAACGTCGTTGAGATAAAAAATTATTAAATGAAACTGTAACTATCCATCGCGTATAAATATAGCATCGTACCAATAAAAAGATTATAACAAAAAAAAACCATTTATCCCTTAAACTATGTTTTGAGAGTCAAAATAACCATGACAGAAGAGACATAAACCCTTTCTGAAGCATTAGAATCATATGCTCAAAATGTATATAGAAATTTCCACATTAAAGTATAAAAGACTAAAGTAGGATATTCTTTACAATAAAAATTCACCTAAAAGTTAAAACTATAGACTATTAACAAAATATTGAGATCACATTACTGATTTTCAAGTTCCAATATATATATATATATAGAGAGAGAGAGTAGAATTTGCCTTAATCCACGAGAATAACTCTACATACTATGTTAGGGAATGTATAATTATAACGAGCTAAAAATCTATTGCATAAATAAATATATGTTTAGAAGGTTTTAACTTGAACTTTTATACAAATATTCACAAAAACATCAACTTTATTACTAGTAGACATAACATGGTAGAAATGCTCAATCACTAATGTGGTGATCAAGTGCCAAATCACGATTTGAACCGGTTGTAGCTGGGTCTCGCGGTTGAAAGTTTGATGGATCTTGTGTACCATCCTAATATGCTAAACAAGCAAATCACAAATAAAAGGGAAAAAATTATAGTTGGCCCAATAACTATAGAGCAAAGTAAATATTGACCCTTCAACTATCAAAACGGCTATTTACATCTTTCATCTTTATAAAATCTTTAATGTATGTCTCTCGTGTAATTCAAGCGTTAAATTAGACGAAAAAACATGTTAAATGACATAAATCAATTACTCAGATGGCTAGATTTCATCTAAAAACAGAGCACAAGTTCGGCTAGCATAAACTAGACATACATGCTCTGAAATTTATAGAAAACCCACGAGCTACATGGCTTGAAATATAAAATTTCTAATATGCAACAAAGGACTTTTGCATGCACATGTTTTCTCAACATAAACTCAAATACATTTAAAGGAACCGCAACTATTTAAACCATAAAAGAGTCATCCAAACATTAACTTAATCATGTTTCCATTATTTTCTTGTCCAAAAAATCGGTCATGCATGTCAAATTTTCAATAGAGATCGACCATAAACACTTAAAACATAATTGGATATCACCTTCAAGACCAAGTTACAAGTTTTAAAACCTTATGTTCGACGTCAAAACTTAAACTACACGGTTACACCACAAATCCCAACCAAAATCACATGTTCTCTACTCTTACCTTTGCTTTAGTGACACTTTTTACTAAGAAACTTCACCTAAAACGAAAGTGGAGTTAGTTATAGGTTAACTGGAGATTAAGGGAAGAAAAAGAGCAAGAGAATGAGCGAATGTGACTCACACTTCAACCGGATTTGATGGTTGCAAAAGGAGCCGAATTTTTCTCCTTATCCAAGCCTTCTCCCTCTCTCTCTCACCATAAATTTGCAAAGCTGGAAAATGGGACTCGAGGTTTCAATGTCCTTTAAATAAGCTTAATTTAAATAAGCCTAACTCACTTGATTCAAGCTTACTACTCTCAAGACCCAAAGAGCTCAATAAAACAAGGATCCATTCAAAGCCCAAAAGAGGTGGATGTGCAGCCCCTTGATGGAGCCCAAGGCCAGCCAAGCTCAGGTCCAATCTTGGTCTTTTTCTTTTATTCTATTTTTAACAATTAACCCAATATTACATAAATACTAAAGTAGATAATTAAATCGCTTTAACAAGTGAAAGAACATCAAATCTATAATGAGAAAGATGCACATAGAAAATTTAAAAGTAAATTAAAATTGGCAAAACACCTATTTTCTCATTAAGTCATTTAATCACATAAGATGGCATCAAATAAGAAATAGAGTATTAAGTGAGATGGTGCATTAGTAAAATAGACTTCAAACAATATAATCATTTAAGTTTAGGAAATTTCAATTCAACAATAAGTCACTCTATATTTCATAAACCCAAGCACAAAATCTTTCAATTAGTTTAAAAATACATTTTTAAAGATAATTAATTGGGAGGGGGTGTTATATAGTAGTTTATAACTAAAATAAAATATCAACGATTAACAATATATTATCTAATAAAAGAAGTTAATTAGCATAAAAAATGTATATAATGGAATATGAGACATTATGTTATAAAAAGAGTGCACAAATATAACATAATTAGACAAATTAAACATTTAAATGAACCTCATACATGTAACAATAAGACCTAAAATTAATCAAATAAATTTGACCACAAATTTATGAAATAATTTACAATTAAAGGCAATTAAATAGGAGGGGTGTTAAACATTTAAATGATGGTGTCGGCGAATCTATGCTGACGCGCCCCATGCAACGCTCATGGAAATCATGCGCTGAACCATTCGGGCCTCCTGTTACCTGTCACGCTCTTAGGAACAGCTTCACCGGTGGTTAACATCTCTCACGCGTGGTTTTCACCTCGCCTTAGGGGGTGTTCAGTTGAGTTGTGTTTTGAGAATTTTTTATGTTTTGAGATTTTTTAGGTGATGTTAACTTTATTGATATGCGTGTTGTAGTTATTTTTATGTAGTGTTAAAAATGATGTTTGGTTGTAGAATTTTTTGTGTTGTGAAGATTCTAAAAACTCCTGAAAATACTGGTTAAACGAACAGACCCTTATTGTCTTGGTCTACTGTTTTCGTTAGATCTCTACTTGCTTGGGTCTATCCGTTTGTTTAGGTTTAGATTTAGTGTTTTATTTTGGTCATGTGTATTTTTTTCGTGTTTTTATTTTATGTATTTACCGCTAGTGGTTGCATCTGTTATTGTTCAAGGGAGTTGGATCAATGGTACGTCTGTCTAGAGAATGGATTCCCTCCAACGGGGAATCCATTTCCCGTCTGTCTATTCTCTAGAGGCAATCGCCACCACCTTGTGCTGTAGTTGTTAATGTTTGTGGGATTTCGAGCCATATTACTGCGTGCTTGCTTGCTTTCAGTAAGCTTTCGAGCTCACTCACCGAGGATCTTGTCTCTTCATTTATAGACTATTACTCATAAGCTTACTACTGACCCTTAAAACAATTTTTATTGTAAGTTCTTATATGCAATTTTTCTTGGGCAATTTTTGGGATGTCCGTTCACAGTGTCACGAGCTAGGGCCATGTTTGCAAACTAATTTTTTTATGAAAAATGTTGGACATGTTGTAGAAATTGAGTGGATGGGGCGTTTGTTGCCCGAAATGTTGGATATAATAATTTTTTTACATCAAATATTTTTTACTAGGGAAATTGGCATTTTAGTCCTTAGGTTTTACACCCTTTTACGTTTTAGTCCTTGAGTTTCAACTTTCAAATCTAAAACCCCTGGGTTTACATTTTTTTTTACAAAATGGTCATTCCGTCAGAGATCCGTTTGTTTCCCTAACGGAAGGGCCACATCAGCTGACAACTCAGCAGCTGATGTGGTAGTAGAAATTGACAGTTTAGTCCTTAAGTTTTAAGTCGTTTTATTTTTTAGTCCTTAGGTTTAATTTTTTAAAACTTTAGTCCTTCAGTTTACATTTTTTGACTAAATGGCCCTTCTATCAAGAATTACTGTTCAAATTTTGAAATACAAATTGTGGCTTTGAATATTGAATAATAACATGTTATTTTTAGTTTTGAAAATTTTAATAACACATTTAATAGTACTAAAAAAATTCAAAATTCAATTTAAATCCTCAATCCCACGTAGAAGCTAGCAATCTCCCCCGTCCAATTAATCCTCTACTCTGCAGTCTGGAATAAAGAAGAAAAATGAGATCTGAGTCCGGTGTCTCTGGGCCGCATATGCCATGGGAGTGCCCTGTGCCTTTGCAGGAAGTGGCATCCGACTGGGTATGTTTGTTTTCAGAAATTTTGAGGAATATTTTTAAAATTTTAAAAATCTTTTGAACGTTGAAGTTTATTAGTGTTTGTGAAAAATTTGAAGTGTATATGTAAAAATTAGAAATTTTGAAGTATGTTTGTTTTGTTGGAAATTTTAAGCCCCAAAATTTTAGGCAAAACAAACATGTCCAAATATGTATATTTTTTTCCATTTAGACTGGTACTTCCGACCGCTATGTTTGGTTTGCTATCAAAAAGTTTTTAAAATTGGTTTATAATCATTTTTTTATTAATTTTAATACATTTTTACAAAATTCAATAAACTTTTACATTTTTTAACAAATTTTAACCATTCAAATAATTATTAACAAACTTTTCACAATCACAGAAAAATCTATACTAACTCAACAAAAAATGAAACACATAAAATATTTTTAAAACCAAACATAGCCCAACTTTTGACCCTTAAGAAGATCTACGTAAAGACAATTGATTCTCCGCCGTCCAAGTGGAGTGCAATTGCTCGTTAAAAAGGAAAAAAGTGCATATAAAGTACATGTCTTAAAAAAATTTCTAAAATTTCGAGAATATTCCGCCGAAAGGTTCTAATTTCTTTCCGGAAAAGACGAACGGTGGGACTTGAAAAGATAAACCAGCCGCAAGTTTAATGCTTCATACGTCTGTGGACACAAGCTTCTTACCGAAGTCAGAAGACGATAATAGAAAGAGAAACTCCGATACGAGCGCACCCGTGCATTGGCGTAATCTCGGAAGATATTTGAGAGGACAACAGCTGGCAGCTGGTCCCCCTAGTAATGTCAGCCGGAAGTTTTTTTAGTCACAGTGTACAGCCTGCGGGGAGTCGGAAGATTTATTTATTTATTTTTCTTGGCGAAGAACAACGTCAATGTTATAAAAAATATCATCTGAGTCTCCGTCTCGTTGGTGAAAAACAACGTCAGATATTTTATAAGAAATACAGTACCTGTTTCTTCCACACTTAAAAAGTAAAAAAAAAAATCCAAAAAGAAAAATTAAAGAAAATAACATTTCTAGCACTTTTTGCTTGTTATAATATTTTGTTTTTATAATTTTGACCTCCTTAATTTAATTATTAGAGAAAAAATAAAACACTACTATTTTTTTTTCCTTGGCATTTTTTGGGTCTATTTAAGAAGACATATAATAATGCGTGATAATTATTTTATTTTATAATGATATTTATGATATGTATAATTGGAAGGTGTGGACTGTGGAAGAACTATATTATGTATAATACGCGTGGTAAAAATAGGATTAAAAAAGGCCTTTATAATATAATAAAGAGACATTAAAAATAAAAAAAGGTCTTTATATCGTCCACTGTAAGGAATAGGGATCTGCAAACGAATCCGACCTCCCTCTCTCTCTCTCCCTCCTACTCTGTCTATAATTGTCGAAGCGCCTGGCTCACGCTCTTTTCAGAGAGACTCAAAATCATGTCGACCGTTAGCATAGAGCCTTTGCTCCACCACGGTGTTCGTGAGACCGTTACGCGCGGTCCCAAATACAATGCTTTCAAGCTCTGCTCCTTGAATTGCTCTCCGAATCGTAAGCTGAACTTTTCTGCCCGGAGCTTCTGCAACTTCATACCTCCCAAGGCTTACGCGCTCAGAGCTAGAGCTTCTACCGACACCGCTCTCGTTGAGACCGTCGAATCCACCGACGTCTTCTTCCGGGAGACTTTCCCTCTCAAGCGAACCGAAACGGTCCGAATTTTGAATCCTACTATTTCCCTTTAGTTTTGAGTAAGAGCGTGGTTTCTGTTTTGTTTCTGAGAAAGTGTTGGAAGGAAAAGGACGTGATTGGTTGGTGAGGAAACTAATGAATAAAAGTTGAAGCTCTACATGTTAATCGTTTTTGCTTTGTAGGAAAATGTTAAAATTCAACTTAACTCGTCTGTATTAGTTGTTTAAAAGCTGAATTGAGGCTTCTTCCCAAGTGCAGATTTTCCAATATATTAATTTTCTCTTTCCTCTGTTTTCTCAGCAATCAAACAGGACGTTTAATGTCAATTGAAAGAAATTGTTCTTTTTCTGGCTTGCCAGATTCCAGTGTTTCACTTTTTCCAAAGAAAATAAGAGGGAAAAAAACCAAAGTGCCGAAAACCCAGAAATATTGTCTCTAAACATTCAGCAGTTTGACGGAATTGAAGAGTTTGAATCTGATTGAAAGCTTCCTGTGATTGACATACGTGATAGGTGGAGGGAAAGATCTTCATCAGATTAGATCAGGGGCGAAATAATGGGAATTGGCAGCTTACTGTAGGTTGCAACGTTCTTGGGAAATGGATCCTTCACTGGGGAGTTTCCTATGTGGACGATGTTGGCAGGTACACACTGTTCTGTTGTTAGACGTTGTGATTAGATATTTATGTACTTAAAGAAGAAGGTTAAATAGAATTCAAAATCGTGTTTTTTTATCAAGGAAGACTCGTCTATACTATTATTGCAGTGAATGGGATCAACCTCCTGATGAAATGAGACCTCAGGGTTCAATTCCTATCAAGGTATGTGTTGGTTTCTTAAGGTCATGTGCTGAGCCACGTTTGCATTATCACTAAGAGCATGAACAGCAAATGTCTTTACAGGACTATGCAATAGAGACACCATTGAAGAAATCGTCATCTGAAGGAGATATGTTTTATGAAGTGAAGATTGATCTTATCCCCAAGAGTGGCATTGCTGCTATAAATTTTGTTTTGAAGGTTAGATTTGCAACAGTTAGCATTTGAAAATGTCAGTTCATCATATTAGAGTTGCCGGCTATTTAATGTTTATTTATAACTTCTCTTTAAAATATATTGGGGGTGGTGTTGGCGGTGAAGGATGAAGAAACTGGAGCTTGGTATCAGCACAGAGGGAGAGATTTTAAGGTGCCTGTTGTAGACTATCTTCAAGAAAATGGCAATATGGTAGGGGCAAAAAGGAGCTTCGGTATTTGGCCAGGTTGTAGATATTATTACGTACTACTATGGTTCACTCATTCATCCTTTTTTGGCATTATGGATCTGTTACACAGAAACTTTTGTCTTCAGTCTTAAACTATTATGTGATTTCTTTCAGAATTAGTGCAAGTCCTAAGCGAACATATGAGAGTCTAGTACATCAATAGAACCATGTAGTTGTATCAAACAGAATAGATCCACTTGCTGAAATGAGTGACGAAGTCATTAGCAATGAAACCAGTGTTACTCATATGTAGCTTCTTTTTTTATCTTTGCGGTTGTGTGTTGTTGCAATGAGGAGTGATGCTGTCAATGCCATGTTTTCTCCTGTTCCTTTCTTTCCTTTTTGTTTTATTTCTTTTCTAGTTGAGCTTGTGCGGAGTTGAAATTATGCTAATATTAAGCTGGTGAAGGTTGAAACCTGTTCTGTCCCTCATATATTTTTTTAGATGTATTTCATACATGAATCAACTGGGAAAGTTGAGCCAAGTATCCTTATTGCAGCTATGTTGTAGACTATTTCAGTTCTTCTTTCTGTTGTCATGATCTGAGAGTTTCTTGGCTCTTCTTGAACCCCAGGGGCTTTGGGGCCACTATCCAACTTGCTCCCTAAGGCAGAACCTTCCCAGACTAATGATGCAGACAGAAGGACTGAATCTGGAGATTCTAAACAAGAAAGTAGGAGCCTAGAAGGGTTTTATGTAGAACAGCTTATTGCAAAACAACTATGTCTTGATTACTTACTCTCAGTCTCTGTTAGAAAGTGCCCAGAGGCAGGTAAAAATCTTGTATATGTTGAAACTGATCTACCTGGAGATGTTTTTATCCACTGGGGAGTTTGCAGAGATCATGCCCAAAAGTGGGAAATTCCAGCTGTCCCACATCCACCAGAAACAATAGCTTTTAAGGACAAGGCTTTGCGGACTCGATTACAGGTATAGCATCTAAATATATTCCCCTGCTGAGACACTGACAAATGTTCTTTTGCTTTTGATCTGTACTATGCTATTTTGCTAATAATATGCTCACCTAATTAATTTAAAACGCGTGATATGTGTCTGCTTGATTCCAAATGCTATCCAGCTTTACCTTCAGTGGATTATTTGGTGCAAGAGAGCTTTACTGTAGTCAGCCTTCACTACTGTGTTTTAAGATTTTCTGGATTTTGACTGTTAGATTGTAATTTTAGGACGAAATCGTGTATAGGAAGGCCATTCGATCTTCCTTAATTGATTAGTGGTTAGTATACATATATAGATAGACAAACGGATAGACAGACATACTCATATGTTAATATAATAAAGTTGCATAACCATCAGGTCCATCACTATATCATCAAGCTTGTTAAACAACTCTCTGTCTCTATATTAGATGATAAAAAACATTTCTATAAAATACGGGAATGTTGCTTTACTTTGTCATGTATCTTCATTTGTGATCACTAAACCGAGGCATCACATAGTCATGTTGTTAAGTGCAATTATGTCTACCAAAGTGCAAGATAGAATATCATACCCGCAAGCATTTTTTGACTAGAATATGGCATGATTGTTGTGAAATTTTACTCAATGCGATATGCATGACGCATATACACATGGATCATGTTGATAGAACTCTTCTAAGTTCAGATGTGATGGATGGTATTCTTGCAAATACTTGAATTAGAGATATTAGTTTGACTTGCATGATGCATTCTTAGATTTTAGTCCGTAGCTGTAATGAATAGTTTTCTTCTATTTATGCCTGTTAATTGCATGTAACATGTTCTGCAGCCAAAAGAGGGAGGAGATGGATGTTGGGGATCGTTTACTCTAGAGGAAGGACTTGAAGGGTTTCTTTTTGTGCTCAAACTAAATGAAGACACTTGGTTAAAATGTAAGGGAAATGACTTCCATATCCCTCTCACAAGTTCTGGTAGCTCGCCTGGTAAATCCAGACTGGGTCTATCTGAAAGTGCAGAGACAGCTGAAAAGAATGCTGAAGCAAATAAAGAATCATCTCTTAGTGCATATACTAATGGAATAATTAAGGAAATAAGGAACTTGATGACTGAAATTTCCTCAGAGAAGACTCAAAAGACCAAATCAAAAGAAGCACAAGAAAGTATTCTCCAAGAAATTGAAAAATTGGCTGCTGAGGCATATAGTATTTTCAGGAGCTCCATTCCAACTTTCTCAGAGGAAGCTGTTGTGGAATCCAAGGAACCAACACCTCCTGCCAAAATATGCTCAGGGACTGGCACAGGCTTTGAAATTTTGTGCCAAGGATTTAACTGGGAATCTAATAAATCTGGAAGATGGTACATGGAGCTGAAAGAAAGAGCTTCAACATTATCTTCACTTGGTTTCACTGTGATATGGTTACCACCACCTACAGAATCTGTATCACCTGAAGGATACATGCCAACAGACTTATATAATCTAAATTCAAGGTACTGTAAAATAACTTGATAGGTCTGCTATCCTCCTACTACAGAGTCTGTTTTGTGGTCTTTATAGAAAGAATTCTCAGCTTGCTTTTTAGCTCTCTCAATAACTATGGGTGGGTTTGTGTTGTTAAAATTTTAGGTATTGAGTTTAGTGAAAAAGTGAAGAGGTAATTTTTTATATTTTTTGTAGTGAAAAATTATGATTTGATGGGAGAGAGAGAGATTATATTGTAATATTTTATTGTGAGAGGGTGTAAAATTTTGTGAAATTTTGGTTGGCAAACGGACCCTATGACTGAAAACCTCTTAAAAAAAACGAAAAACAGGGTACTCTGTTGTTAGGGAGATCTGCTTGCTTATTGTCTGTTTATATATAATTGGCAGTGGCGTAATTTCTTGGACTTGCCAACTTTGATAATTCTCAAATACAACAGCAGTTGCTCCTAAAAAAATACTAAGAAATAAAAAGGAAAAAATACACTTTGCACCCTTTAACTATTTCATTTTTTATAATATGCACCGCAAACTACCAAACTTGACACGTTACACCCGGAACTACCAATAGTTTTACACTTTACACCCCAAGTTACAATTTGACTGCTAAGTTTGTGCCACTTGATACGTTTATCAGTAATTTTATTGGTGAGGTTTTGACATGGGTCATGTTACAATTTGACTGCTAAGATTGTGCCACTTGACACATTTTTCAGTAATTTTATTGGTGAGGTCTTGACATGGGGTTCAAAGTGTAAAAATATTGGTAGTTTGGGGTGCAAATTGTCACATTTGGTAGATTGTGGTGCAAATTGCAAAATGCCTAGTAGTTAGAGGGTGCAAAATGTAATTTTCCAAAAAAAAACTTGAAAACAGAGTTGATTATTATAAGTGAGTGTCACCTTTAAAAATCCATGTTGGTTTCTATATTCTCTTTTATGGACGAAAGATGTCAGGGGGGATTGGAATAAAGGAGAATCCTGTGAGTAATATCTGGTTGTTTTATGGATACAATTCAGATATGGAAATATTGATGAGCTGAAAGAGATTGTGAAGACATTCCATGAAGTTAATATGAAAACTCTTGGAGATGTTGTCTTGAATCACCGTTGTGCACAATATAAGAATCAGAACGGTATTTGGAATATCTTTGGTGGTCGTCTAAATTGGGATGATCGTGCAGTTGTTAGAGATGATCCACATTTTCAGGTACTTCCTTTCTCCTGGTTCCTAACTTTTTCTTAGGATTAACAGGCTTAGGAAATTCTCTTTTATAATGTTTTAAAGACAAATTTGCATTTTCGTCTTAAGATTTATGTAAGACTTTTCTCTTTGGAAAGGTCAAGTTTTCTTTTGCAGCACTCACAATTGAAGCTGTTTTTTTTTTTTCCTGTTAATGTTTAAAATCACAAGGACACTGATATCTAGTATTTGCTAAATACTTGCAAGCAAAGTAAAGAATTGGGAATTAAAGTTTGAATTATTTGTAGGAAAGTCGAGATATTGTATTTAGAACCCCCATTCCCAAACAACCAAGAAAGTAAAAATTCAAAGGACGGAGGTCAATATAGTTGTAGAAAACAATTATTTGACGTGTACGCAAATGCTGTCATTTGCAAATTATGTAAATTTAGGACTCTATCTAAGCAAATAATAAAAATGCAAAGTACAATAGGAAAACAGATTAGTGGATATCAGTAGCCAAAGGGGGAGCGTTATATGATGCCTAGATGACTAAAATTTGAGGAATTGATAGGGAATTATCTGTGGATGGACATAGAATCGGAACAATTAGTGTATGTAGTTTCTGTAGCCACTTGCAAATGTGATGTAGTTTCTGACCAAGATTGACATGTGGACAGCCGGCAGAGATACCTGAACTTTATCTTATGGATGCACAGATAAGCAGTTACTAAACGCTGGGTCGATGTATTTGGCATTTATGCAACAATTAACACTTTAGCTTTGGCCAAAGTTCTTACCTTTAATTTCTGAAAATTTCAGTCGACAATGAAGTAGGAGAAAATAGCATGTGCACTTGTTTTCATGCTGATCCTAAAGTTGCAAAAGTTCGTTCCAACTTTTTGTTCTTAATTATATTTGTCCTGTTTTGTGTCCTTTGTCTTCAGTAACATAATTGGAGAATTGATCACTTAGGCATCTTTCTTTCAAATACTACTGCGAACTAATTACGGACAGTGTTCTTAAATTTTTCTTCTTCCTTGTCATAGTTGATTATGAAAGATTGGGGGATGAAGAGGTACATAATTTTAGGTCCCATATATGGCTTTTAGCCCAACTTTCTTGTTATTGTCCTCTGGAAATAGAATAGAAGGAACTCCTCTGTTTACTGCCTCAGTGAAGGAATTGTGGAAAAATAGCAAACAAAAAAGGAACTCTTGGGTTCCTTCGCCAAACAATGGTGTTGTGGGGAGCATGTATTGCAAAAAAATCTATTTTTCATGAATTTTTGTTGTTAAAAAAGAGAGAGAGAGAGATACTGAGATAGACATACAGAAACTATGTGGTCAAAAGAAGTCGATGTCAAAATCACTTAACTAGATTTACTGGATCGCATCTCTTTGCTAGTACAATAGTGATTGCGGCAACAATAGTGCTAGTAGTGTAGTAATAATAGTTGCGGAAGTGTTCATTACTTAATTCAATAGTAGTAATGCTGTCCATAAAAGTTTTGTGAAATGAATATAATTGATTTATGACTTGACTATCTGTATTATCCATGTATGCTACAATGATTAGAAATTGAAGTGTAAACCTAGGAATGCATGGTAACTAAATTTAGGTGTATGCTTGTATTGTTTGTCTCAGATCTTGGTCAATACAGCAACAGCAGTTGCAGCGGAGTGAGTGGATCTTGTTTTCTGCCTAAAAGGAGAAACCAAAGATGTTTTCTGTTTTTATATGATTGAAAAATTGATTTAACGAACAATGAAATTTCAAATGCAAAAGAATTTACTGTAGTTTTCAGGAATTTCAACCTATTTCTATGTTAGATATTCATGGTTTACTGTGAGATGACGTGGCTATACCTTGTTCCCAATCTATAATGTGTACCTTGGTTTTGTCATACAGGGCAGGGGCAACAAAAGTAGTGGAGACAACTTCCATGCTGCTCCAAATATTGATCATTCACAAGATTTTGTTAGGAAGGATCTCGTAGAGTGGTTACGTTGGCTGAGGTGAGCATTCTGAACTTTTTTCTTGAATTCCTGTGGAATGTTTTCTGCAGAAAATATCCTTTTCGTAACAATAGAGTCAGAAACTTCCTTTTGGAGGAAGAGATCTTTTGATAATTCCTAACCAGATCAACAAGTTAGATCTTTCTCTCTATCTGGAGTTGTTTCACAGTAAAAAACCTGGGTTCTGTCATCATCGTACCGCTTCTAGAGGCATCTCAAGGGATTTCTTAACAAATTGTCTGGCCCAATGCTCTAATTTGTTACATAGTGAGAACAAATATTTCTTCCCCTCTGAAAAAAGAACACATAAAGAGGACTCGAGGTTATTACTGGAGTTCACAGGTGTCTATTTGAGGATTGCCTTGCCCAAAAATCTCCTTGATGAATTTGATCAATTTTTTTGTTTCAATTAAATCGATTGATAATGCATCCTTTTTCTTACCTTAAAGCTGAACTGAACATAGCTGCAAAATTCTATGGCTTGAAGGTGCATATTTAGGTCGGAATCTAAGTGGAGCTTTTCCACTTATCCCTTGGATATGCATTTTTCTACTCTGGATATGTAAACAATGTTTTTGTAAATAAGGTGATGTTGAAAGCTTGGTTATATAGTTCTTATATAAAAAAAAAGAAAGCTTGGTTATATAGTTTTGTTTCCAACATGTAATCTACAGGCAAGAAATAGGGTATGATGGATGGAGGCTTGATTTTGCCAGAGGATTTTGGGGTGGTTATTTCAAGGAGTACCTGGAGGCAAGTGAACCTTTCTTTGCTGTGGGGGAGTATTGGGATTCCCTCAGTTATACATATGGTGAAATGGATCACAATCAAGATGCGCATAGGCAGAGAATTATTGACTGGATCAATGCAACTGGTGGAACTGCTGGTGCATTTGATGTTACGACCAAAGGGATTCTTCATTCAGTAAGCATTCATCTGGACTATGTTTAATAGTTTGTTTGGAATATTATAGAATATCTCTATTCATTCATTTTCTGTGGCTTTACAAATTGAAAGCCTCTTTTTCGAATTTCTAAATTATTGTTTTAAGTAGAAACATATCAATAACTAGAATGATCCATATTCAAATTTAAATGATTGTGCTAACCTCAAGGGGTTGGCTTGGGTGGTCAAGACCTGGGGCCTAGGAGTGTACTCTCCTTGAGGTCTCAAGTTCGAATCCCCTCAGGTGCAAACAATTTTTTGGGGCTACTCTCACAACAAAACTGAACTTACCTGGCATGTGTGGCTTGGAAGGGCTGCACGGCCCGGGGTCTGCTGTGGCATTGAACCCAACTCGTGTGTATACTGGGCCATGTCCGTCCGAGCTTGGTGCACGTGGATGGGTGCCCGGATTTCCCTCGTTATCAAAAAAAAAAAAAGATGATTGTGCTGATTTTGTCTACTTGTGTGGTTATACTTTGAGTAAAACTACAATGATGTGATTTGGTATCCATGACGGGGGGGGGAGAGATTTTTTGGTCAGAGACTATAGAGCTTGCAGCTGTGCCACAATTCTTCGTGGTTGATGCCATGGACTCTATCACTCTTGACTCTGCAATAGATACAACAAGTTCAGAAAGAAAATTGCCGGCTTGCTAGAACTCCTGTTTGCATACCTTCACCCTTCGCCTGTAAATTGAAAACCTTGATGGGAGCCGTAAAAACCGTAATACACATGTATATAAATATGCAAGCATATCTCAGCATCCAGGACCCCAATTGAGTTCTTATGCTGCTAATGACCTTCTTGTTTGGAGAATAGCATTTACTTACAGGCCACATGTATTTATGCAGACGCTAGAAAGATGTGAATATTGGAGATTATCTGATCAAAAGGGAAAGCCTCCTGGGGTTGTTGGATGGTGGCCGTCGCGTGCCGTTACCTTTATAGAGAATCATGACACTGGTTCTACTCAGGTTGAAGTTCTTCCACTTTTGAGGGGGTCCATTCTACCTGCTATTTTTGTTTTCTCATGAATTATTTTAATTGAAGAATGGAAAATAATGTTGATTACTACCAAGCTAATAGTCAAGTGCCTCTCATGATTATGACATAACTGTGAATGAACAGATTCTTCTTCTAGACTGATTACCCCCCAAAATAGTTATACTCTTCATATTCAGGTAAGTTTAACATATTATGTGAATTCTACAAAATAAGGTACTTGGAACATAAAGACACCTCTCTGCAGATCTGTAGGAGCATTGCCACAAATCTTGGACCAGCTTTCATTTTTTTCTCCTTTCGGTATTAGGAAAGAGCCATACTAGTCGTATGTGACCTTTTCACTCTCTTTCGTCTTGCAGGGTCATTGGAGATTCCCAGGTGGAAAGGAAATGCAAGGATATGCTTACATCCTGACTCACCCGGGAACACCCTCAGTGTTTTATGACCACATTTTTTCTCACTACCAATCTGAAATTGCAGCTCTAATCTCTCTCAGGAACCGGAACAAAATCCACTGTCGCAGTAAGGTAAGTATCAATTACAGGTTCCAATTGTTGGGCATCATGATGTGCATGGAAAACTTTTCACGGATATAAAATATTGATCTAGTCTTCTTGTTGTATGAGATCCTTGACAAATAAAGCACTAAAACACTTTGATCTAAGGAAAGAAATGAAGATCTATGGCAGTTATGCACAACAGGATTTGAACTTAAAAAATTTTAGTGACCAAGAGAGAAAAATCCGGTTAATTGGTGCCTAGTATAACTGTCATTATCATTGTTGGCTGGGGCCATCTCATCACTTTACGGAACCAAAATGGTTCTTTGGGAAAAACTCACGGTTATTATTTCTGTCTCCCATTTATGAAAGTAAGATGCTGTTGTTCTTAATGGTCAAGTTAAAACGAGTCTGTTGCTAAAAATTGAGCGAAACAAGTTTCAAAACATTGACTTCATTCGTGGAACTGCTAATCTAGGTTCAAATAACTAAGGCTGAAAGGGACGTGTATGCGGCCGTCATTGGTGAAAAAGTTGCGATGAAGATAGGACCAGGTCATTATGAACCCCCAAGTGGGCAGCAGAGATGGTCTTTAGTAGCTGAGGGAAAAGATTATAAGGCCTGGGAAGCATCTTGATATAATCTCAATGATTTCAGTCGTATCTTTTAGTATGTAAGGTCAGTAACAGAAGGTTTCCACGTCAATTCTCCATCATATTTTTTACAAAGCTACTTGAAGAGTACAGTAAAGAATAATGTACTTGTTCCTCATGGTAATCTGGTTGAAAACCTCCATAGAGGTTTCTTGTACCGCGCTTTTCCTGATCTCGAGGGTTAAGAGCAACTTCACTAAGGCGGAAATGGGAGCACTACCGGCAAGTTGGCTAATCTGGAAGCTGGAGTGGGTATTGGGTGTGGGATTGAGATGCACCACTTTACATATACTCTGCATTGTAATGCCTCGCAGAAACATTTTTCAATAAACTCAGTCAAAGAATATCAGTGTACCTTGTACTGTATATTTTTACAGAGATCATTCACAATAAGAGATGATTATATTTAGCTGTTCTTATTTTGGACTAAACACCATCTAGCTATATGCGCCATTAGTACTATACGTGACTAATTGTTCAGTGACTTTCCTTGTATGAGAGGTTCTCTTGTATGAGGGATGTGCGGTGTGCCAGTCCAATAAGTCGAATAAAGAGGCAGGATTTCTTTGTATGGAAATCCATGAAAAGAAGATGAGAAGTGATTTCAAACAGAAGCTTTGCTTTTTTCTCTATTTGCGGTGAGAACTGAAGATGCCTGATGCCACAGGCCCAGAAAAGTAGCTTACAAATGAGGCTTCCTCCATCGTACTAACCTGGTTAACAAACTGGAAATAACTTCCAGTTTACAGGACATCTATCTGAACAAAAAAAATAAATAAATCAAGAGTTTGGTCTCATTTGCAAACAAAATGATCTGATAGAGTTCTCCATTGAAGGGAAAAATCACTTTGTGTCTTCAAACCACGGGATCAATGTTGCTTTAGGGATTCGAATGATTAAGTTTGTCACATTGAGCTATTGATCATCAAAATTTATCAATCTACCCCTTTAAAAAAGTTGCACGGTCATACTTATAACAAATGTGTTATAAATGAGTCGTGTAGCATAATTTTAGCTGTTGAATCTTATTTGAGGACGCATATTGATGAATTTTAGTAGTTCGAAAACTCAGTTTGGAGAACTTGATAGTTGGGACCCAAAGTAATATTGCCCCTTATATTACATAGGTGCAAATAAAGTTTTCTCAACTTTTTATTTACCTATTTTTTTTTAAAAAATTTGGGCAAGTTTTTATTTGCTTTTTTTGGAAAACGAGGAATGGCGAAGATATAAAACTATGAATTTCATTAGCTGAAGGGCAAATTGACATCGCCAAGTTCGTTATGCAATCACACGGAGAACGTCATTTCTAGTACGTCTTTCGCCTTTCCAACATATTGTTCTCTTCATAGTATCACCTCAGGAAAAGAGACAAAAAGTTAATTGGAAAAAACACATTAATTTGGCACTCTTCAACGATTGTGGCTTTACCCAAATTACCGTAAACTAGATATATCGACCCTATAATATGTTAAGATTTTGCTATTAAATCAATTAAAAATGCGTCACGTATCACTTGTAAATGGTGATATGGTATGTCAAAGTGTAAACTCTTACTAGTTTAGGATGTCGAGCTTTGTAGTTTAGGGGGTAAATTGAAAAAACTTCCTATCACATAGCGTCTCTAAATGAGCACTTCAGATATATACCATTACTTTTCGTGTTTTAACGATTACGTCAGCATATATCAATATTCTAGTTCTCTATCCCCGTCTCAAAAATGAACTCGCCTTCCTGACATACTTAGATTTTGTAAAAACAATCTAATTATGTAGGCAACTGACAACTGCCAACTGCCAACTGATTAAAAAATCGTTCCCCCCCCCCCCCCTCTCTCTTGGGTACTAGAGGGAATAAAATCATTCTCAATTAAGCGGAAAACGGATCTTTACTGGGAGAGGGGCAGCTTGTAGTAAGAGGGTTGGATGCTGGCCGGGGTGATGCGGATGAAATTAGTTGGTCATTCACATTCATTAGACGTAGTAGTGTTTGTATAGGTTGTCTCTTGAGAGATGTCAAAGACGCGTTCTTAATTTGATACTGCATGGCATCCTTCCTGGACCTCGATCATGTATGAAGGAATTATAGGCTGGATAGAGCATTAATTTTAGTTCGTATTTGTAGTTAATTAAGGATGGCACTTTACTGCTAACCATCCTGCATGGCTGCATGCTGTAGATATCTCAGCCATTTCCATGTCGGTTATGATAACCATTTTACGTTCAGGAGACCCCAAATGTTTAGGGCCTTAACATCCCAAAAAAAAACATATCTTTAAAACTGAAAATTTTGATTTTTTTTTCGTAGCAACTTGAGATAGGTCAGCGGTTAATCGCTTCCCAAATGGCTGAAGGCAAAGCACAAAGATTGATACAGCCAACCAAATCATTCCGGGCACACTTAACTCATGGGCAGCTGTGTTGCACACTCGCGGGACCCAATTGATGGACCATTCGGGATGCGCCTCCAGGTGTCTTCTCAACTCATAGACTTCTTCCACAATGTCGGGACTGGGTGCATAGGATATATCTGCACATTGGTGATATAGCACTTGGGAATCTCCTTCCAGAATGCATTCCTTCGCCCACTCTTGCGCCATCTGTAAAGCCAACAAGGCAGCCATACACTCACTGACTCACCTATCAGGGGATTGGAGCCAACACACTTCCCAGCCCGCACTTGGGAGGACCTTCTTTTGATGGTTACTGGAAGCACCAAGCTGAGTAAGCCCGCGAAGCCGCCAGCAATGCCTATAATCCAAATCCCGAGGAAATCACCGATGAGTTGAACTCCCATGTCAACAAGTAGGTCTCTAATCGCTAGCTACCAAATCAAATATGTAAAACCTGTCTGAAAAATTTTCGACCATAGTCACGTAGTGCTTTTCATCCTTTCAAAATTTGGTACATAGGGCTTTGATGGGGACCAACAGCACCAGAAGAAACTTGAGGAAG
Organism: Myrica gale; assembly: GCA_963930655.1. Classification (NCBI taxonomy): domain Eukaryota; kingdom Viridiplantae; phylum Streptophyta; class Magnoliopsida; order Fagales; family Myricaceae; genus Myrica; species Myrica gale. Next base: position 2,981,304 of record OZ005606.1, on the reverse strand, counting down.
CACAACGGTCCGTGCAAGGCTACTAACCCCATTGACCGATGCTGGAGGTGTAAACCCAACTGGGCCATAAACCGCAAGAAGCTAGCTGACTGCGTTCTTGGCTTTGGCCAAGACTGTTAGTGGAAAAAATGGTCCTTTTCTATGTTGTGATTGATTCCTCGGACGATGACCTGGCGAATCCCAAGCATGGGATACTCTGCGGGAGGAGTTTTGTGGCAGCAAGAAGGTATGTGTTGTTCGCCTCCAAACTTTACGGCGAGATTTAGAGAATATTAAAATGAGAGATTCTGAGGCCATACAAGACTATTATGCTAGAATAATGCAAGTAATCAATCAAATGAGAAGCTATGGAGAAAATATCACCGATCAACGAGTGATAGAAAAAATCTTGATCAGTCTTACTGAAAAGTATGATCCTATAGTAGCTGTTGAAGAATCAAAGAATTTAGAAACTTTGACAGTTGCTGAACTAATAGGTTCTCTTGAAGCACATGAGAAAGGGCTAAATAGGCGTAACGAAAATTCAATTGAACGTGCCTTTCAGTCAAAATTGAATATACGGTCTTAGAAATCTCAAAATTTTGTTGAAAGAAAATTCAAGAAAAATTATGGAGGAGAAAGTTCGAGAACTTCAAAATACTCTCCTTGTGCTATATGTAAATTAAAAAATCATCTAGAGAAAGACTGTTATCATAAAGGAAAGACACGATGTACCAAGTGTAAAAAATTTGGACATGTTGAGAAAACATGTCGGTCTAAGCAAAACCATCATGCCAACTACACTGAAGAACAAGAAGAGTAAGGAGTAATATTCTATGCCACTCAAACATCACAACAGAATTAGGATACGTGGTATCTTGACAGTGGCTGCAGCAATCACATGACAAGTAATAGTAACATCTTCTGCAAATTAGATCCATCCTTCAGATCAAAAGTCAAGCTAGGAAAATAAATTATTTTTTCTATAATTTATTGAAACGAAAGGATGAAACGAAAATTAGATTCATGTAACAAGAGAAATGTTTCCAATTCAATGGCAGTATCTTATGAATACTGCTATGAAAGCTACCATTGATGAATCTTGGCTATGAAATCGAAGATTTGGGCACTTTAATTTTCAAGCACTGAAAATTCTTCACCAAAAGAAGATGATGAGAGATTTTCCATCCATATAGGAGATCCATGATATTTGTGAAGGTTGTCTACTAGGCAAGCAACAGAGACAATTATTTCCTTCAAGCAAAGCATGGAGAGCTACCAAAGTTCTGGAACTAATACACACGGATGTCCGCGGTCCCATAAATCTACCCTCGCATGAACAAAATAGGTACTTCATCCTTTTTATTGACGACTATACAAGAATGACATGGGTATACTTTATGCGAGAACGATTAGAAGTTTTCAAAATTTTCAATAAATTCAAGAACTTTGTTGAAAAACAAAGTGGTCGTTTTATCAAAAGTATCCGAAGTGACAGAGGCAAAGAGTATAACTCAAAGGAGTTTGAGAAGTTTTGTGAAGATGAAGGAGTTCACCATCAACTAACAGTTGACTATTCTCCAGGACAAAATGGAGTTGCAAAAAGAAAAAATAGAACAATGATGGAAATGGCAAGATCAATGTTGAAAGAGAAAGGTTTGCCTACAATCTTTTGGGCAGAATCAGTCTATACTGCAGTTTATTTACTGAACAGATGTCCAACCAAAGCTGGTTATAACAAAACGGCAATAGAAGCATGGAGTGGAAGAAAACCATCAGCAAAGTATCTCAGAGTTTTTGGTTGCATTTGCTATGTGCATATTCCAGTGGAGAAGAGAAAGAAGGTAGACGACAAGACAGACAGAAGAATATTTCTCGGCTACAGTGATCAATCAAAAGGCTACAAAATTTATAGTCTAAAATTAAAGAAATTAATAATCAGCCGAGATGTGTAGTTTGACGAAAATGCAGACTGGAATTGGAAAAAAGAAAAGATTGTCAAGAACATTATAGTGCCAACCACTCAAATTCAAGAAATCACTGAAGACCAAGGGAAAGGAAGTGATGTTGTACAATCACTAATTCAGCAAGCAACACTTCCATCAACATCATCAATATCACCAGGTACATCTTCTTCATCTCTCTCAAATCTACTAGAATCTTCTCCAGAATCAACTCCAAGGAAAGTAAAATCTTTTCGAGAAATATATGAGACTTGCAACTATGTTGCTCTAGAACCAAAAAGCTTTGAAGAAGCAGTAAAGAAAGATGTATGGATTAAAGCAATGGAGGAGGAAATAAAAATGATTGAGAAAAATAACACTTGGGAGCTAGTAGAGAAACCAAATGAAAAGGAGATAATTGGAGTTAAATGGGTTTACAAAACCAATCTAAACCCCAATGGCTCTATTCAAAAACACAAAGCAAGGCTAGTTGCTAAAGGGTACTCTCAGCTACCTAGAATTGACTATAACGAAACATTTGCTCCAGTTGCTCGCCTCGACACCATTCGAGCTCTTGTGGCACTATCAGCTCAAAAGCAGTGGAAAGTATATCAGCATGATGTGAAGTCATTATTTCTAAATGGATTTCTAGAAGAAGAAATTTATATAGAGCAACCACCGGGGTTTGTCATGGAAGACTAAAAAAAAGTTCTAAAACTGAAGAAAGCATTATATGGGCTCAAATAAGTTCCACGCGCGTGGTACAACATAATTGATAGCTAATTCATAAATCAAGGATTTAGAAGAAGCAAGAGCGAGCTTACTGTCTATATCAAAACCCAAGGTAATGCTGATACTCATATTATTTCCTTGTATGTTGATGATCTAATATATACATAAAATAATTAGAAAATGCTCCAAGAATTCAAGGAAGACATGATGAAGACATTTGAGATGAGTGGCTTAGGCCTAATGCACCACTTTCTTGGCATCGAGATAAGTCAGGATGAAGAAGGAATATTTATCTGCTAAAAAAATGTACAGAAAATCTTCTAAAGAGATTTAATATGCATAGATGCAAATTTGTGACAACACCACTTGTGCCAAACGAGAAGATAAGAAAAGAAGATGGAGCAAAAAAGGCAGATGCTTCAATATATCTAAGTCTAATTGGCAGCTTGTTGTATCTGACAGCTACAAGACCAGATATTATGTTCGCGACAAGTCTATTATCAAGATGTATGCAAAATCCAAGTCAGGTTCATTACGGAGCTGCTAAGAGAATACTAAGGTATCTACAAGGTAAAAGGAAGTATGGAATATGGTACAGGCCAAATTTTGACTCAAGATTTTTTGGATATACCAACATTGATTAGGCAAGATCAGCGGATGACATGAAAAGTATTTCAGGCTATGCATTCACACTAGGATTTAGAATACTTTCATGAGCATCAAAGAAACAAGACACAGTTGCACAATCTTCAACAAAAGCAGAATATGTAGCAGGAGCAATATGTGCAAGTCACGCAATTTGGCTCGTAGAATTTTTGATGACATGGGCCAAACTCAAAAGGAGCCTACAGATATTTTCTGTGACAGCAAATCAGCAATCGCTATTACAAAAAATCCTATGTTTCATAACAGGACTAAACACAGCGATCAAATATCACTTTCTATGAGAAGCCACCAAAGACAAAGAGATCGAGTTCAAGTATTGCAAAAATGAAGAACAATTGGCGGACATTTTTACTAAGGTGATACCCAAATTCAAGTTTGAAATTCTACGGAGTATCAGAAAAGTGCATTAATTTAAGGAGGAGTGTTAAATTAATGCACTTTTCTAGAAAAAACTAGTTTAAGCGTCCGTTTTCCTGATGTAGAATTATCCAGAGTAGTAAAGAGTGTCTAAAATAGTTTGACACTGTTGACAGCAGCGTATGTATGTACAGTTCTCGAGTTGGTGTCAATGATCACGATCAGAAAAAAAGAAAAGAAAAATTAAATCAGCCACTGTTGTTTTGTTCATAATTAGGCTAGACATGTTTCTTGTCTCATGCATTACTGGGCAAAACAGTACAATATTCCAAGAACTATTGCGCGCCATCTAAATAAGCTACTTGTTAATTTGTTTTGGGTTGAGAGCGGAGAAAGTTTTGGTTTGAGGTTCAACCCGAATATTAAGGATCTGTTAAATTGCTTTTATCTCGTTTAATTGGGATCCCGACTCGAAGATACACCATAGCTTCACACCGCTAATAAAAGTATAAAACAAAAGAAAATTTGAGAAATAAAATTTACTCTCACATCATAAGAAACACAGGCATAGAGGGAATGGACGTTTTGAAGCTCTTGTGTGGTATATATAAGGCCTCATGGAATCCAACCCAGAGGAAAAAGGGCAAAGCAAGCTGGTACATATATAATTCAATCGTCGTTATAATCCATTTTAATATACTGGCGTACATGTATGAGTGTTCCTCTTGCGTGTTGATCTCTTTGAGAGAAACTAACAAATTAATTCCTTAACATGGACAGTTATTTGAACGTAGATGCATTTGCTCCCTAGCCCCTTCTGTAAGGGCAACGACTTTCAAAATTGCAGCTCCGGACAAAGGAACACATTTTTAGACTTCCAAAGGGTAACTATAAGACCTGGGGCGCAAGATGGTGAGGGAGGTACATGATTTTCACCTGCATCTGTGGCAGCGCGCCCATGAATCTGATGATTGTGATCTGATTATGATGATGTGGGGAGGAGGATCGGAGGCGAGGAAAGTGGAAGGAAACTAGCAAGAGGACGAATGCACGGTGGAAGCGGAGCAAAAGGGGGCAAATCTTGATTTAAACATAAAAAAAAACGGAAGAGAAAAGAGGAATACAGAGAGTAGGACAAAGGTGAGGAGGAGAGGGAGCGAGGGCAGGTCAGAGGACTCGCTATGTGCTGGAGAGTTTTCTATGCGGGGAGAAGGGGCCAGGGGCGTTACACTATAGAGGATTTGTTAGTTCCTATACACACAAGGCCCTTCCATTAGGCGGGTGGAGTGTCCTACAATGGATATTACACCTCTCCTACTCTCCAGAAGTGGAGAATACTCCCCCCAGTGACAGATTGCAGCTTAAATTGCCATCTCCACAATACCTGTTTCTTGAGCAACACAAGCTGGCCAAGAAAATAAATCTCAACCATGGGCCCATGGCAAAATCCGGAAAAAAAACAAATTCTGTTGAAAACCTTTAATATAAGAGATAAAGGTCAAATCCATGCAGATTGGTTGACAACGAGTTGATGTTTTCACAGCGCCCAAGATACCTAGACGCCTCGACGGCATCTTATCGAGTGCAATGTTGCTCAGAAACAAGCTAACCCCCTGATTACTTAGAAAAAAAAAGCTAACCCCCTGATTCGATTGCATAAGAATTTATTTACGCCTTATTCAAAGAAACAATACATATATGCATATGAAAATTAACACAAGAAAAACCCATGAAAATGACTGATGTTGTGTACATCGAGCTTCAAAGTGAAACAAAAATAATTCTTCGATTAAGTACATGGAGGAAGAACCATATGATGGCTAGGTTACCATCTAGTCCAGAGTTTTGTAATCAACACTTGGTAGAAAGCGCCCTGCGAAAGTTCATGTGGTGTAAGCAGGATAGAATAAAGATGTAAAGAACAAATACGTCAAAATATTCTGTGATGAGTCGAGTGCTTATTTATTTGTTTCTTTTTTCAAGTCAAATTTGGGAGCCGGATGCTAGGACCCTGTAAATTCCTTTTCCAATGGGGCCACTGGACTGAAGGCTGATTGGCAATAGTCATATAATTAATTTTTCTCTCTTATTAGGATATACTTATTTTATTATTTATTTCCATTTGGCAACAAAAAGATCACAATTTCCATAGAAGGTCTTTATCGCATACTGAAACAAGCTACACAACGATGACACTTCCTAAAGCCCACTCGGGTAGGATAAGCAAGAACAGGAATCTAGCATGCAGAAATACGCATTAATTGCCTAAAACTCAATCACAAACATCCGAAACACTCTCCTCTAGGGCTCAGATGAAAAGTTAAATTCAGACCTCAGTACGGTTCTTGGCTGTTCTTCCAATCTATCAACACCAACTTGCACAATAGCATCCGATTGAGACGTATTCAGACTTCCAGATAAAGAGTCTGCAATCTCCTTAAGACCCTGCGAGCAAATAAAGTGACATCAAGTCCAAACAAAGACGACACATCTTACCAAAAGATAAATATCATCAGTTACTTATGATAAGAATTACCCACTAAATATCGAAAATCAGTATAAAGCATTAGGTCCCTTATCTACAAATGAAAGGAAAAGAAATGCCACACCTAAAATATAATTTCATCTACCTATTTCTCAGGCTGCCAACTAAAATGTAGGGGGTGGATAAATTCTTGGCCACGCACACGCATGGAGAGGGGGACAGCCTAAAAGTGTTGCCATAAGAGAATGACCTTGAGCTAACAAAGTTAATATTGTCAACAAGTATCTGTGGGCTAAGCAATATGTGTTAATCAACTAGATTCTAAGTAAAGCTTATTTATACACACTGAATTTCCTTCCCCTGTTTGACATATATCTATTTTGGTAATTCAGCAACCAGAAGAAGGGCCCTCAGGAGCAAACCTTCAGACTTGGGGTTTCAGGATATGTCAGCAAACTTCGAGGTTTTCCAGTAAGTTTAAGTTGATCCTGCAAGATTTTGAACAATAGTCAAATTATCGATCAGCTACATAAAAAAGCCTCCAAAGATGAGACGGCCATTATTCAATCTGGAAAATAGTGAAAAAAACACTACATCACAGTCGAAACTGGCGATGTCGCCAACTCAGTTGCACAAGATTAATACATAACCACCAAGCACCGTATGATTTTTTGAAAGGGTAGGAAAACATAGAGACCGCTAGATGCAACGTGATTCATTACAACTAGTAGGATGATACATTTGAAGTAGTAGACCATTAGAGGAGATCAAAATAAATGATTTGCAATTAAAGACTAACTACAAAATAGATCTTAGTGACAAGTGGTTACAACCTTCAGAACTTTGGGCATCACTCCTTCTTTTCCATTGACAAAGTTGCACAGGTACATGACACCAATATTTGCAAAATCCTGTCACCAAAAAATAATGTCAGCATCTCTTTGAGCACAGAAAACTGTAAGATTAGTAAGCCAATGCCAATGCAAGTCCTGTATCATAGATGATTTATCCTCACAGCAGGAAGTTCAAAAAACCAGCCACAATTATAAAGCATCCCAAAAAGCGACCATTAGAATACAACTCTTATTGAAACTTCTAAACAAATACACCACTATAGGCAGATACGTTCAATATGCATCTCGCTGAGCAAAAACTATAAATCTATTCTCCTTTTTTTTTCTTCTACTGGTTAGGTCTTTTACATCTTCCATGCAAGGATAAGAATTCCAAAGAGAAATTCAGCTATTGTTCTAGCTTACAAAAGAAATTCTTTATGCATCTAGCAGAAAGGGCTTCTCATACACAAAGAGGGCATTTATATGAAAGTCTTACCTGCTTATCTTCTAATGTGCCTATCTTGCCATCCTGAAATAAGTAAGTTAAATTAGAGCCAGTTCAAAAATCTTAAAAGTGTGCGTGTGCGGAAGCGACTAAAGGCCCATTAGATATTAATACAATGTATTTCCCACTTCTGCGGTGTAGGAGAAAGGAAAGTTACAAGAAAACATTCTAATTTTTCTGTTCTCATCAAAAAAGGTCAAAAGAAGAAGAAATCTTTAGTGGCAAATTTAATTCGTTCATAAGAAACAAAGCTTCAGGTTAAAAGGGAGGAAACAAATAAGTCACAGCATAATAGATCACCGCTGCAGACACCACATAACTGACATCACCAAAAACACAACTTTGAAAAAACTTCAGGAAAATTAACTCACCAACCCTTCTATCAGTCTCTGTAATTCATTCAAGTCATAGCCAATGTAACCGAGAGATTTTTGAACTTCAGAAACCTGGTACACAAGTTTTGATCTTAATAAAATGGTAATGCAAAAAAAACAATACAATCCATCTGGTTATCTTCTAGAGTGAACTGATACTTATGTCCAAATGAACATATATGCACAATAAAAGACTACAAAACAAGAAATTACAGAGAAACCATTATTCGTGAACTTATCATCAGAGCCACCTCTGGAAGAACCATGGTATTGAAAAAATGGAGAGTGGCAATAGTCTTATAATAGAAATGAAGAATAGGAAACTTGTAAAAGCCTCGAAGCACATACATCATTCTTAAGTAACTTTGACATCTCATTCTGCTTTTCCATTTTATCGTCCAAGTTTGCTATTCGCTGCGTCAAATGCCTCTTTGTAGCCTGGCCAACAGAAGAGTTGTAAACACAATCATAATTTGTGGATGACCATTGTATTAAAGTGCATCACCAAGTAAAATCACATAATATAATATTTCCTCACTTTAACCTACATTACACTTTTTTTTTTGATAAGCAAGTCAATCTTATTGAATAGGAAGAAAAAACACAGTACAAGAGGCTATACTGACGAAGGCAAAAGCAGACACGCTAGAAAACTAATAAAATCCGGAAAATCCACAAACGGACAACCTAAAACCGAATTAGCCCAAAGGAAAAGAGAATGCATCACAAAACCCCCCATACTAGACACAGACACAACCCTGTCTTCAAAACACCTCTCATTCCTCTCCCTCCACAAGCATCACCAAATACAAGCTGGGATCATCTTAACCTACATTACACAAACAATAATTCTTTTTTTTATAAGTAAGCTTTATTGAAAGAAAAGAGGACGAAACAGTACAAAGGTTATACTGAACACACAAGAAAAAATAATAAAAAAACCCTGAGAGACTAGCATCCCGGGAAGCCTTGAACACTCGGAGTCAAGCCCTGTAAGACCTGGTAGCCCTGTATAGCCGATGAAGAGGAGACCTGCACGCCCGGTATAACCGAGAAGACCGGGAAGAGGAGATCTGCACTTCTGGTATGACCTGGAAGACCTGTATACCCGACAAAGAGGAGACCAGCATGACCAGGATTCCATGAACACCCGGAGTCAAGCCCTGCAATCCCGAGAATCCCTGTAAGCCTGATAGAGAAGAGACCTGCAAATCCGGTATGACCGGAAATCCCGGGAAGACCTCACCCTACTACGCTTTTGACTATCCAACAACCCCAAAACATTCAAACTCAATATTTGGGCTTGCATAGGGATTTGATCGAGACCTGCCCTCCTTTTTTGTTCTTCCTAGACACCGACTGCTTCCCGTCATAATTGACTGAAGATTTCAACCCTTTCAGCTCCCTGAAGAGCTTGCCTCCTGATTTGCTGGGAGTCGTGAGCCCGCTCCCCTATCCTACTCTAGAGCTGCAAAGAGAGCCATCAGCTCACTCTCGTGCCCATCGCAAGAGAGACCAACCACGTGTGTAAAGGACAACACCATGTCCAACACCCAATCCGAAGAGGACAACTTCGTATGACAGCCCTCCTTCACCTCCATAGCAACACGCTGCCAACAGTTCAGCCACAACCCCTTCCGTGCCACTATCTACGCACACTACAACCCCTCCCGCTGCTAAAGAAGCAGCGGGTCCCCCATCATCTCCTTCATCAACATCTAGGTTACAACTCCCAAAGGAAGCCACCGAGTCGACGCTGTCCTGTCTAGAAAACAAGGAACCATGAGCAATAATGGGAAGATTGCGGCCTTCAACCCCACACTCCTCAAACACAGGGCCCACGTCAGAGGAACCCCAACCAACACCTCTGCATCCCCCTCACACTCCTCAAACACAGGGCCCACACTGATGGCTCCACTATCACTAACAGACATCTCGAAATCCTTGGCTTCAACTCGAAAGTAACGAAAAAAAACCATAGATGCAAAACAGAAATCACAAATCTGTGCCCATGCCCTTCGATTCACGTCCCCACACTCAGATGCTTACTTGGTTTTTAAATTCAGCTTGATTTATGCATGGTTGCTTGTTAGAAGAGTCTTTTTTTTTAATTCTTTGCAGTGCATGCTAGGAAGGATGCTCCTAAGCGTTGAATGCCAGATGGGAGCTAGAGAGCAACTCTGCTACCACAGCTTCTCATTTCCAAACTCAAAGAAATGCAAGCGCACAGACACTTCCATATCAACCTCAATGCATGAGATAATGACTACTACTCCAGAAAAGAAGAAGGGGGGTTATAACACCATACCAGAGAATAAAAAAAGGCCAACCAGATCATGAATGATCAGAGAAATATGCTTTTACCCTGTATCAAAGCAACTATAGCAGACAAGTCCAGAAAACTCAAAACTATTGGCCAAAAGAATGGATAAGCTTTTTGTTCTGACAAGCACCCAACACGTAAATAATTGCCTACTAAATGAAGTTCAAGGATTAAAATACATATAAAGCATACCTTCAAAGCATGGAATATATCACAGACAAAAGCTTTTCATTAAAATACAGATCCACAATTCAGAACTATCAACACCATTACTAGAGATTTTTCACAATGATATAAATGCTATCTTTTTCAACCGACATTACCAGACCCACTTTAAAAGCAAAATTCGTAATCAGCAATCTTCCTTCATACTACATTAATCTAAGCAATCAGCTAAACAGAAACTTACAGCAAGAGCCTCTGAAACGTGCTCTAGATGCTTTGTCAAGTTTGAAACAGCACTAGCCATATTACGTTTTGTCACGTACATAAGATCGGAGAATTTAAGTCCCTAATCATAAAGGAAGAAAGGTGAAAAGACAAATTAGGATCCCTAAAGGGTATATATAGTTTTCAGAAATCCACCAACAAGAATTAAATTAGACAACTGTATGCATTAAAAATAAAGGTGGATAAATGCAAGATTGGTAAAAAATAAAAAAAATCCAAGAAGTTTTATGCTACAACTACAGAAGCAACCTAAATTAGAGAATTAATGAGAACATTTAGATACCTTCCACCACATGTAGCCATAACCCAATGCCCCCAAGGTAGCAGCTGGAACTATGAAAGCTGATAAGTTACCTGGAAAAACAAAAAGGTAAAATCAAACCCCCCAAAAAAAACCAACCACAATATACCACATATCCATTGAAAGACGGATTATTCAGTAATAACTAGCAGTTTCAGAGAATTAAATCAAGGAGACAAATGCATAATGCCTTGAGGACCACCTAATTATTGCAAAAAAGGAAAGTAATTGTATTCATCCAAAAACAAAGGGAAATAACCAAAGACCGTAATTAGAACTGGTTTAAGTATGGTATACCAATTTGGCCATTACTCCCATTCAGCACAGTAATCTGACGTGATGAGGCTAGTTGTCGAACCTCCATTGCCAATCGACGAACCTACACAGACAAGTAGGAATTTGGTACACTTGATATCTAAGTCCCATAAGTGCTTAGCAAAATAAAGACAAAAAAAAATACAGAGAGAGAGATCGCCTCAATGATTTAGTAAATATTCATCTTCGCAATACCTGGGACGCGATGGCATCGGAATACTCGGCGTCGCCATCCGCGTGCTCCCCAGTTTTTTCCATTCCATTTACCAGTGACTGTGAAAACAAACGGGTAATCAACGTTAGATAAATAAATCAACCATGGAAAATATTCAACTTTTTGGCCAACCAAGCACTCCGCTTAATTTTCTAGGTTCCATGAGCTTCCCAAAACAACCAGAAAACAAATACGATTGACAAAAATCTGTGCAGTTTACAACTCAAAAGTTTGAAGATAATAGATGAAATGTAACAAAAAGGAAACAGGAGCGAACAAGCTTGTCACAAAATAAAATAGTTAAAAAAAGGTGCGATGTATGACTAAATAAACGGAGCAATATTTGAAGAAGCAGTAAAATTGGCAGAGTTAGAAAAAAGTACCTGAAGTTCGCCGACCACGTCCGATAATTTTCCGTTCTTAAGCAAGATGGTACCAGTGTATCCTGCACAAAGAAGAACACTCTCAGATCAGAATAGCGCACAGCTGATAAAGGGAGTATTCAGAAGTGATCGGATTGGAGAAAGAAAAGTACCTGCTCCGACCAAGATCAAGATCCGGGATAACCCCATGCCGGCTTGCATAGCCATGGCGGAGTTTGGTGAGTCAGATACCCTCGGCGGAGAGATATGGCCGTGGATTCGTATTCAACCACGTGGCACATGCATTCTTCACGCCTGTTTCGCATTGAAATAAGTGGTGTTCGATTGTAAAAATAATCTGGGGGGTAAAAATTTTGATGGGTTAGATTTTGTGAAAAAATGAACGGAGATTGTTTGAATGGATTGTTTATATTTATTTTAAAGTAAAATTGATGATTCGATAAAAAAGAGAGAACGTTTTAGAGTTATTTTGTAAGAAAATTGACGTTTTAATCTTTAAATTTTGCTCCGTTTAGCGATTTTATCCGTATGAAATAAATCCAAACAAAATAATCTTCGAAGTATTATCTTTCGACAATCATCCTTCCGTAAGTTTCGGTATGTTTGTTTAACGGCAGCCTTCTAAGCTGACAAATTTTTCATTTCACTGCACGAGCCAAGTATCTTCAACCATCTCAAATCTCGAATATTCAAAGGCTAACGTATCCCAAATCACAATGTTTGAATCCCAGCCCTTGAACAGTTTATTACTTTACGATGGACTTGGACTTGGACTTGGAATTGATTATGTTTATTAATCACAATGTTTGAATCCCAGTCCTGACCCTGGTTCTCTTCTTTCCTTCTTGGACTGTAATTCTGAGGGTGGAAGAAGATTCAAACGCTTATATTTAGATTGGGTTTGCGTGTTACACTTTTTAAAATTTTAGCACAATAAAATATTATAATATAATCTTTCTCTCCCATCAAATTATTATTTTTCACTATAAAAATATTAAAAATTACTTATTTTTCACTTTTTCACTATACCCAATATTTAAAATTTTAACAACACTAAAATTTTACAAAACAACTCACCCTAAAAATCATTTTCACTTACTAGAGTAACTCGCCCATTCTATAGAGGAAAAAATCACCCACTCACATTAAGGGAGATTTTGGTCTCTCAACCATATACCAAAAGCTTTCTTAACTTTTCCGGCAAGTTTATTCAGCATAATGACTGAGACGACAATAGCCACCAACAATTGATTCCATGTAAAATGAATTTCGCTGCATCTCTTTTTTAGTTTCTACCACAGAAATTCACAGCAAAGTAAATAAGAAAGAGACACATACATTGAGCTGACTGGTAGTGGTGTCCTGCTGGTTCGTAGGAGAAAGAATCACAGAGCACGTTTCCAGAATTCCCAGAAGTACAAGCATGTGTGGATAACAACAAATACTTCCAAAAATAAATCCCAGCACACCATAATATCAGCTACTTGGATCCAATACCTTGAAAGAATGAAACCGCGGGAAGGCGCTTATGGATCGAGACCGACCAGACTTTCTGACGAGGACATGTATCAGCCGGTGTGAAAACTATGCACGCCAGTTTTTGTGGTGAATTTTTCGCTAATTAATAATTATAAAATCAGGCATGTTCTTACTTAGCTTCCTGTGTGTTGGCGCAAGGAGGAGAAGACTGCCAGCTAGACTAGTTGAGAGAGAGTAAGAGACTGCAGAGAGAGATGAAGCGAAACATCCTTGACTATTTATAAAAACAGTTGCCGCTGCTTATAGACTCTCTCTCCCCATGCGTTTTCTCTTTGGAGACCGCATTATCCCTATTTTCCTTCTATGTCTAGAGGAGGCGCACTACGCGCTGATACGTCTGTGTAAGGACATGGTCGAGAGAATTCATGGAGTGGGCAACATTAATTTGGAAAGAAGTGATTCCCAAGCTTGTTTTGATTTTTTATATTTCATTAAAGGCAGAGTACTAATACTAAGGTATGACGAAGGACTGATATGCTGCAGGTTTCGGTTTTTGGAAAGGAGATGGAGAGGAAGAAGACGGAGGGGGAGACAATGGCCATGAAGACAAAGTTTGTGAAGAATTATAACGTTGGGGAGTTGGGGCATAAGCTAAGAAAGCTGAGGCCGGAGGGGAAGAAGTCAGGTGAAGAGTGGTTTTCCCTTGGGGAGTTGAGTGAGAGGCTGAAGAAGCTGAGGGAGATTGACGAGAAGGAGTGCAACGATATAACTCTGGTTGTATTTTAGTTTTGCTGGATGAATATAAAACGCACGACACCGTTTCAATTTGGCAGCGTGGAAGGCTGCCGTTAAACAAGCACACACCCTGATGGGAGGATGCTTTTTGTCGACAGATGATAGTTTGAAGATAATTTTGTTAGGGTTTATTTCTTAAGGACCAAACGTTAGAAGGGGCAAAACTAAAATATCAATTTCCTTTATTTTATTGAGATGAAAATTTTAAAGGGTGAAAATATTAGGTCTCAAACTAAAATTGCGAAAATTAATATGGTACTACTCGAAAAAATAAAAATGATTTTGTCATTTTCCTATATTCGTTAGAAATTGCGTGTCAATATGGATAAGATTGTGGGGGTAGATTGCGAGTTGAGAACACGTAGATCCGATCCTTGCACTTTCTTCACGAATTACAATTTGCTAACCAAACATGGGAAAACAGAGGTTAAAAGCTTCTAAGAATTCACTAAGGTGGAAATGACAGCAATAGTTCAATTCTCTTATTCTAAACCCTTTCTACCCTGCTTTTCAGCTTTATTTTTGTTATGGTAATATAAAAAGTTACCTAGAAAGGGATTCAATTATTTTATATTCTGTATGCAACTGACAACTGAATTCATATCTCTGCTTTTGCACCTCAATTGCCATCTGCGTATTTAACCAAACATTTGTGTTTGAGTTCTAGAATCTTGGGTACGATAGTTGGTGGAAAAAATGAAGAGAGCGGAAAGTTTGAATGAATGTTATAAAGAAAAATAATTATTTGATGAGAAGAGAAAATTAGTTAGTGAACATAAGTGAATATGATATGTTACTTGAGTGATCCGGGCCTCCCAAGACACAAGGGTCGTTTGATGAATAATGTTTGCATTCAAAAATTTATTCAATATGCAGTATCCCGCAAGAAAGTTCATTGCTTTCCTTCTTCAGATTGAGGATTAACCACAATGGGATTCATAATTCTAATAGGGCATGTCCGGATATTGTGGCCTCTCTCTTGGCACAACTGGCAAGTGCATGTTCTGCTCCCAGCACGAAAGATTCTTTTGGCATGAGTACCACTCAGACTTACCCCCGTCACCTGGGGGCAAGTCCTGCGATTGTGTCCGCTTTGAGAACATAGTCTGCAACGATGCTTTCTTGTAATGCTGTTTCCGTGATTGCTTGACCTGGACTTTCGGCAGGTTCTTTTGTTATGCCCCTTCTCTCCACACAACCTACACCTGAATTGTCTACCGATCAAACTATCCTTTAGTTCTGGACAGTAGTGTCTCCTGTGCCCCTCCCGTCCACAATTTTTGCAGTAAAATTTCACGCCTGCATCATAGCAGGAAAATTGATTTACATTAAATGTGAGTTCCAGTTATTTCCAGAGCATACAACAATAAACCACGTCTCTCATTCAAAGCCCATCTCTAATGAAAGGTACTCTTGACACTAATAAGTTACTTCCGGATCACTGGAACTTCTATTTTGAAGACGAGACAGGGCGACCAGGTGGTTTTGTAGCACTCATGGAGAATACCACAATGACAGAAGAACATTAGCTCTTGCAATGGTGCAACCGTAAAATCTCCAATTTTCAGCATCAAAATAAATATTATTTCATGCAAACTATGTCACTCCATAGTGTTAACCAGAATTGTTTAAACCAGAGAAAGGACATGGAGGACTGAGTGCTAAGAATTCCAAGTAACCCACCCAATCATGGTACCATAGCCCCACTTAATCAATACTGAGAAGTTACATCACTAAGGAGTAGTTCCCAAAAAAGCCCAAGACAAAAATTGTAATCCAGGTAAACAAGGACAAAATGTACACATTGACAGAAAGCTATTGACAGTGAACCTTGGTGTATAAGAACAGACCTTTCATAGCAATGCTCCTCTTGCGACGGTTTTCTGGATCACTAAAGAAAGCTTTTAATGATTCAGAAGCACGCCTTCGTGCTGCAGCTGTACCTTTGGCTTTCTACATAACATACATATCCCGGCATAGGTTTTCAATATCATTGGAAATTAAAGGTTCAATCAACTTCCAGGTTACAGAAAGAATAAAATGAACTGCAGATAGATAGATAGATAGATAGAGAGAGAGAGAGAGAGAACTCCACAAATGTCTATTTACTTTCCATATAACCTTTGGCTCTAGAATGAAAGCGGGTATTTCACATTTACTCCTTTATATCCAGTCCTTTAAGTCTCGAGCGCATGGTGATGTTGTGAATTATCTACTTCACTTCAGGTATACTGAACAGATAAATAGAGCAGTATATATAATATCAAACTACGAAGGCCTTACAGAATAAAGTTCATTTTCCATATCATGTGTTACGTTAATTATCCTAAGAGAAGAGGTTTGGGGAAAACTTAAACTGCTTCTGCTTGATACCTCTTTTATAGATCAGTATATCAGTACAGTCTAGTACCCTATGTAAAAGCTTTAGGAATATTTTGTGTATTTCGTGGTCAATTACAGTTTCCTCCCTTGAACTATCACTCCTTTCTCAATTTCACCGTAAAACTACCAATTCATCACTTAAGCCCCAAAATCACCGCCCTGATAGCAATCTACCTGCATCTGGATTGAAATATCCAAACTGCACTTACCTCAAACTCAGATTCTCAAATGTCCAAAGTATCTTTATCTGCATTGCAGTATTTTTTCTAGGCTGAGGACAATTTGGACATTCAAGCTGGAGAGGGTATATTGGGAGCTGGTAATTTGACGGCGAAGTGACAAGACCAGTAGTTTACAGGTGGCATTGTCAAAGAGGTGGTAGGTAGAAAAAGTTCAGTATAGCTTTCCCACTTTTAATTCAGTTTGAATTATATATCCAAAAGATCCGCTAGCAGCCATTCCACATGCTACCTAGCAGAGGTGTGGGCAATATTAATCCAATACTACTATCTAATACAATATTTTAAACCGCAAACATCAAAAGACCCATCAAAGGAGAACATTTGCATACCTTAATTGCAGCCACTCTTTGTGCATGAAGTTTAGGATCACGATGGATAATTTTCATTCTCTTGCTAAATAAACCAGTTTTCGCATTGAGACTCTGCAATCATCCAACTAAACCAAGAAACTTAAATTCATGATCTAATCGAAATTTGCAAATTTTCAGAATTCATTAAAACAATATTTGACAAGTAATAACTATGTTAGGTGCTACATCATACACAAACTTTGAATAGCATGCCCTTTTTAGATTCCGGGTCCACTCTGAGAGGGAGACATCAGAAAATTTCCTCACAATCTTAAAAAAATCAAATCTACAATGTCATGTAATCTTTTGAGATCCTTCACTTGTTCCACAAATATCCAATCATCCATAACTTGCTGAAAATGCAAGCCTGAAGCTGGAGCAAGTGAGCGACAATCGTTTAGAAAACTAGTCGACATGGCCATGAACAACCCCTAGGGCTTCGGACACTGATATTAAATCATATGAAACATTAAATTAGATGGAATGTTAAGTCTACATTCACTCTGAGAGGAGACCTTATATCCTTTCCCTGCGACTCTCACAAGTTCAACTTCCAAAGAATTGTGCATTCAAATATCTCTCCAGGTCCCAAGAATATCTAGTTCAAAATGCCAGAGCCCAAGCTCCAAAGAAGGACTCAATCTCGAATCATTCAGGAATGACCAGAAGCAAAAAGGAGGACTGTGAACTTGTGGTTTCAGTAGCACTAGAAATTCAAAGCATTTCAACATAGTTAAGATACCTAGGATTCTGTGTGTCTGCAGAGAGTTCCAGACATCATATCAATTTGCAATGTGGAAAACATGAATGTCCTGTTTTATATTCGCAACCCATTGGGTAAAAGTAGTCAACTTACTTTCAGTGACCGGCTTATTTTTAATCCGACTTCTGGAGGTGGTGATTGGTAAACACGCTTTGATTTTTTCTTCATGCCCAGCTTTATATCTAAATTGTCAACTTCATCATCTTCCTTTACTTTTAGTGGAGAACTGACGAATGTCCACAGATAAAAGAGCCAACATCAGAAATCTTTACACATCCTTCAAATAGATTAGATATGGAAAAATTTGAAAACATGCGACATATATAATAGAAAATAGGCTAAATTAGTCCACCAGTCTCTATGGTTTGGCCTTTTCCTAGTTTAGTCCTAAGGGTTCACTTCTTCCTACAGCAATCCAAATTGTCTAGTACATACCATGGTTGCTATGCAACTCTGTACCATTCCTACATCATCTAGCTTAACAATTTGTAAATGTGTAATAGTAAGTCCCAGGAGAGCTTTCCATCAATGCTGCCACTAACTAGCCTTGACGTAAAACATCGGATAACTGACCTGGGTGAATCTTCTTTACAAGGGCATAATCATGGCATAACTCATGGCACAAGTGACTTGCAGGGATAAAACAGGCGTAGTTTTTCATGTGGCATTGATTATTGGAGTGTGGAATGCAACACACGGTTCATTAGTTAAAGTAGGGGCTTAAAACACTCATGTGAGAAGCACTTCAACCTTAATATTCAGTGCTACAAGCCTTTCCTGTTAAATCTACATAGAACCTGCTGAAGTATGTTAAAAAAATGTAGACAACACGAATGGTTCTCCTTTCCCACATGTCAAAGGCATACTCGATTACAAACCATTATTATAACTACAGAACAAAAGCATAAAGCATGGAAGAGAAAAAAAAAGTGGCAGTTAAAGAACCAAAAGTCTAGTGTCTCAATATGTAATTTTTAGAGATATATATATCCTCAAGATGCATATACATACAAAACATCACTTGCAATGAGAAGGTCAAAACATATTAGATTATTTGGTTTTGCGTTGAAAGCTCGTAACCAAATTAGAAAGGTAATGGCGAGAGATTAAAATATATGCACTGACAGCAAGTGACAGTAAGATGTTGTGGAAAATATGAAATTCGTAAAACAAATGCAAATAAAAACAAAGAGGATTTGAAAAATTTACGTAGAGCGAGCTTTCTCCCATGGTCGCTCATCTATTGATTCTTCCCATATGACACACTCACCCAAACACTGTCGACAAATCATCATACCCTGTTGCCAACAGGACAAAAAAAAATAAGTGGAAAGGTAAATAGTATTCAGTCTCACCACAAACACCAATGTCACTTCATAATCAAAACAAATGACTGGATCATGGAAAGGGCATTACCGATTGCATTAAGAACAAAATAAAGAAATTAAACTGTTTATCTTTGTTTTGCTTAGTAAACCACCTATCTACCTGGTGGATTTTGAGCCCACAGCCTCATTCTCCATACTGTACTTATAGGGGCAGGAGGTGCATTGTAGCTAAAGCTCATTGGCAAAATTAGAAGTGAAATAACAATCAAGGAAATCATTAATCCCCCATAAGTTTACTAATAAAAGGTAGGACGATGTTAAACATACTAAGTATTCATGTCATAAAGAAGATACATGAGCTTCTAATTGCAAAATGTGGGAGCATATAGTAGTGCAAGGGGAACATATTAGTTTTGGTTGTCTCATGGTACTATGTGACTGCAAAAAACCAGTTTGATAACCTAATAAATTAAGTGAATTATATATTTTCAAGGTTTTTTTCTTTGTATTTGTTGCAACTTTAAGCTTCAGAAGGATCAATAAGTGCAACTTAGTGTTGTGACAGAGACATAGATTAATTTAAATAGGATAAAAAGAGAAACTGGAGAGGGTTCTCTCCTGTGTAGGTCAATTTCTGATAGTATAACATTTTCTGTTCTTAGACCAAGAACTTAACATGTTCATGCATCTTCAAGTGGTACAGTTTTTAGGGCTTTCTAGCCCTCACGCTTAAAACCTAGAGCAAAATGCAATTTCCCGTGCAGGTCATCGTCAAGTGTGTTTCATGGCCAAGAAGCATTCTCAAGTGGAACAGTGACTCAACCTCAACCTATTTTAGGTCACAAAGCCCACTATGAAGGAAAATGCGCAAAAGACACCTTTTATGAGTTAATTAATGCCCACATAATCTGATGCACTGCAGGTCCTCATAACAGATTGAAACGTCATGCATGCAGCTTTACAAACATAATGTGCTGCAGGAAATCTACAACTGTCTTCAAGAGACCAACCAACAGTCAACCAGGCTGATGTTGCGGACTGTGATAATGGTTTTAAATTTTCTCCAGTTTTTGGTGAGAGACAGAGCTAGTAAGAATGGTCTTAAATATGAGGTCGTTCATAAGGCAAGTGGGGGAAAAATTGCTGCATGCACCTACGATGCTATTTGCTACATGACAATAGAAAATATTTTCCATTCATATTGCTGTATGGAACAACTACAACTGAATATACCCAGGTTCAATTATTGAGAGTGGACGCCTTCATGCAACAATTTGGGAGAATATAATGATCTCCACTTGCTTCTACTTTAGTTAAACCATTATTTGGTATATATAATATGCAATAAACCCTTAGGAATATCATATACAAGAAAAACTTGCGAGTGATGATTCAGTTTTCTGTTAATTAATGTAATTTTCTATAAACCTGTCCTTGGATGCCTACTGACAGATTTTAGTCCTATAAAATGATTCAAATTTTTAAAAAAGTGCCCACTCCACAGTCAATGAGTATCAATAGTATGGGAATGCAAGACAACTTTCCAACTATGAAATGCGGCTGCAAGAGCATATACCTTCCCAGTACATTGTGAACAATCTAATCTGGATCTATCTATTCCACACTCTGTACAAGGAGTATAACCTCTTCCCCGGCAACAGGGGCAGGGTAGCTCTCTGATGTACTGCCCATTTGGGCCAAACCAGGATTGTGGTTTGGGCGCACCAGAATCATCATCTCTGGAAATTAAATATTAAAAATTGAATGTCATGTATCTCATGCTAAAGGAAATAGATATAACATCGAAACAAAAGGAAATATGAAATACCACGGCTGATTCTGTTTAGAAGAACTTAATGAGAACCATTGTCTACCAAAAAGCAAAGGGGTCAGTAGGTAGTCATATGGGTAGATAACATCTCTCTCTCTCTCATTCATTTGAAAATATGGAGAATTATCACAGTATTTTGATAACGTGCAGAATGGCCAGGCCAATCCGCAGTCAGTTTTGCCATTTGCTCTTTCTTTGGGAAACTAAATAATATGGAAGAGGAATCTTTTTTTTCTATCTTTCTTTTTAGTTTTTGTCCCAAGGGAATCACACTTGTGACCTCTGCTTCATGAGTCATGATCCCCAGCAGATTGGGGAACGGATTGCCTCCGAAGGCAATCATGTCCGGATGGACGGCTGGATGCCGTCCATCCGGACATCCTGTGGTTGGGAGCCGGGGAGCAGGTGGGTCCCGCCCGGGACCCACACCTGCCCCGGGCAGCCCCCTGCCCGGGCTCCCAACCACAGGATGGCCGGATGGACGGCATCCAGCCGTCCATCCGGACCTCTCCAGCAGATTGTGCTAGCCTTGGGTTAAACTAAAACAATTTTTGTCTACATATTTCTTACTCCAAAGCTGAGGAAACCCAATAATGGACAAAATAAATGCAAAACAGAATTCCCTCTCGAACTAGCACAAACTTCCTCGAATGATTAAGTCCTTAGTAATGCACACTTTTTACAAATTATGCGCTTAAAGGAAAAACATCTAATGGCATCAAATGAAACCGGCAGTCAAATCCGTAATAATGCGTAAGCTTGGTCCAGCTTAATTACTAACATAATATGATAACTGTATGAAGCACAAAAGTAAAGCATTCTAAACCTCGGCTTGGAAGTGACATCGAGCCCGAATAGCTCTTCCGAAGGATCATAACGCAACTGTAGCAGAATTATTAGAAGCAATCAACAACAAGTGACAGGAGAAAGAAAACCAAGTAATTATAAGTCAAACTTACCACAGGAAATGATAAACACGTGTCTGCATGGAAAGAGAGAAATAGAGTACCTGAAGCATTTCTTTGGGAGATGGAACAGAATCTTCGCTGGTAGAAGATGAAATGACGCCTGGAGTGAAGCTAATGTTTCGCTTGGAATGGACGAATATCAAGAAGCACAGGCTTTTGTGCCTCCATTGAGGTGCCAGAATTCTAAAGGAGGAACAGAGCGAGGACATTTCACTCCGCACAATTCAATAACTCCCAACTAAAGAAAAGCGAAAGGGAATATGAATGAAAGAATCTGTGACAGAGGGCAAGAGCATGATAAACGGGTTTTAACGTTAAACGACGATCGAGATTCTGATTCAGCTAGATCTTATTCATTAAAGAGGTTCGTTGCGTGTGTGGCTGGAAATAGAAGACGAGGGCGCCGCGCCCTTTGTGTTGTTTTTATCTGTGCGTGCGGGCGTGTGGCTTAGGATAAAGCCGAGCTGCCAGTGAATAAATGAAAGCCATCGAGGGCCGAACTCTTGGGTGGAATTATATTAGGCCCAATTTTGTTTTCACCTTAAAAAACAAGGCCCAATATCCTTGTTTCGAACTCCCACCCCTGCTGGAGAAGGGCCCAACTGTCCTTGGCTGTTGGCTGACTGGCTCCATCCATTCAACAAAATTCCGAAAGGCTAAAGGAATTCGAACGCTTAAAGCCTTAAACTAATTATGTTGTAATTGGTGAAAATATTTTAGAATTTGTAAAATGTTGTTAGATTTTATAAAAAAATTATTGAAATGTGTAAAAAGATATTAAAGTCAGTAAAAAAGTAATTATGATTTTTTTTAAAATAATTCTTGACATCTAAATATGGATTTAATTAAAGGAAAAAAATTAAAGTCGAAAGAAAGACAAGTTAGGAAAGGAGAAAATTTTTATTGGTTATGTTTTTGAAAAAAGAATAAAAAATTATGTTTAAGAAATATTTTTGTGAAAATAATTTTTTATAAGTTTTTGTAAAAAATGATTTTTTATAATTTTTTTTACAGAAATTGAACTTAATGTCTAAATAATTTTTTTTATTGAAGATTAAAATATATTTTTTTAAATGAATATCTATTATAATCTTTAAAGTAAAAGACTCATATATAGACTAAAGAAAAAGAAAAGAAATGCATGAACACCGGCATACAGATAATTGAAAAAGTTATAAGCAAAATTGAAAAAGAGCCTAAGAACTAAGAAGAGGAAGAATGCTGCGACTACAGCCCCTATCTTCCCCACTCACCACCACCCAAAACCCTAGACTCCACCATAGCTCCTTGCACTCCTTGCAACTTTCAACTAAACGCACCGCTTTCAACTCGAACATCTCGAGCAAGAGACTCTCCGTCTACTGCCGCAGCTCCGAGCACTTCGAGCAACAGAGGTTCGCCACCGCGGCGCCCACTCCGAGCAACTCCTTTGCTTCACAAGCTCCCGGAGGTAGTTCCATTGTTCCTATTTCTTTTTTTCTTTTTCGTTTTGTTTCTCTGTTTCCAGTTGCGGAGAAAAACTAGTAGAAAAAGTGCACAAGCTTGAACCTTTGTTTGGTTTTCGAGAAAGCATGTAGGAAAGGCATAATTTCTCTCCTCAATTTCTTCTGCGACCAAATAGAGATTTTACTCAATTTTTAACCAAGCTGAGTCTAACTTGTTCGTATCACTAAATGCATTTGAATAGTGAACCACTATTACAGTGAATATAATAAGACAGACCGAAGAGAGGGTTAAGTTAACAATTCTCCGTTCAGAGTGAGAATACTGGAATTACTTGGCTGGTTTGGTTTGTGTGTAGCTGGAGCATTGCCGCCTAGGTTTTTTGTGGGCCACTCAATATACAAAGGGAAGGCAGCTCTTACGGTAGAGCCCAGAGCACCAGACTTCACGCCCATGGATGTATGTTTCATGGAAGCTTTCTATTTTTCTGTTCATATTAGAAACATGGTTCTCGAGTTATTTATGATTTTTTTACAGGAATCTGAGTGCTTTTTTTGTGATGCTTTGTGTTGCATGCAGTCTGGAGCATTCAAACTATCCAAGGAAGGTTTCGTGCTGCTTCAGTTTGCTCCAGCAGCTGGTGTCCGACAATATGATTGGAACAGGAAGCAGGTGATCTAATTTGGTTACTGCAAATAATGAAATGTGGAAGCTATATGACATGCTCAACTATGTTCCAAGTATAGATTCTTGTGTATTTACGATGATTTGGAGGATAATACGCTCCTTGGATGATGACATTTTGTTATAACTTAATTCTCTTAGTTCGATCATTATATTTGAAGATCGTGTGCATAATTGCGTGGCAATGAAATGAAACACTTTTACTTTTTAGATTATGTTTCAAGCCTCTTGATATTACTTTCCTAAAACTTATGTATGTGAGCCTGCCTGGCTCCTGATGGTATGTGTCAATTTATTTTGAAGCAGTCTCTTCCTTTTTGAAGGGTTAATCGACTAATGTGAGCTTTCATTGCCGCTAGAGGAGGGAGGGAGGGAAGGGGGGGGGGGAGAGAGGGGGGGGGGTGGAATATAAACAACAGATATCCTGCTCTACTGCTATGAAAAAAGTACTGAACAACACCTAAGCTTCTTGCTTGTATATCTCAAAAGTTAGACAATGGTTGGTAGTCTAACTGAACCCTCTTCGGTTGATGGTGGATACAGCATCTGCATTTTTATATATAACATGATATGAGATCTATTCTAGGCATATGAGAGTTGATTATAACTGAATTCTGTGGAGATATCTTAAAGATTGAATGAAAGATGATGCTTTGATCTGTTTGAATGTAGGTATTCTCACTATCAGTGACAGAAATTGGAAATCTAGTTAGCCTTGGCGCAAGGGATTCGTGTGAATTTTTTCATGATCCCTTTAAGGGAAAAAGGTACTTTCTACTCTGTACTTTTCAAATTAAGCATGAAGTACATCCACGTGTTGTGTGTGTTAACTTCATTGTCTTTTATGCTTACATGAACTTTAAATTATGATCATGTGGCCTGCCCAGTATAGAGAGCCATATTTTCTCACTGTGAGAAAAAAAATACATCCATCTTTGTCTTCAGTAGTGGTACAGATATAGGAATGCAACAAGCTTGGTATTGTTCTAACTGTGGCCCTAAAAATATATCATATCCATGCATGTAATTACATGAATACTTGCCAAGCTTAGCCTTTTTTTTATCAGAATCGTATACATAAAAATTTATTCTCTTTCGCAGTGAGGAGGGAAAGGTCAGGAAGGTGTTGAAGGTGGAGCCTCTTCCAGACGGTTCCGGCCACTTCTTTAACCTCAGTAACTCTCTTTTTTCATCACATCTACGCAGTGAGCTTTAAGATATTGTTTGCTTTATAATCTTATAATAAGTGAATCTGATACAGTTGTTGTCAATGGTTACTCACTTGAAGTTGTGGAATGCATTATTCTCTAGTCCGATGGGATACTGCGAATATACTTTTCTTTTTAGACTTTTTCCCATTTATTACCAAAATGAAGGTATGAAATTTCAAGTATAATGTATTACATGCATGTCATGTTGTCAATTGATGTGCATGTGATAGTATTAGCACAAATTTCTTCTAGGCAGTTATGGGAGGCAGAGCCAAGCTTGCAGTCAAGGGGCATTGACCCCCAGTTCTGCCCTTCCCCAGTTTGCCCAGTTCGGCATGTGATAGTATTTGTAGAAATCAGGGGGTGATAGTTTGCAGGCAAGTTAGTTTGTCAGGAGATACTCACTATTTAAAAATTTATCTACATGGTTACCAATTGACTTTATATTCAACACTTCCCTCTAGACATACATCCGTATTTTCTTTCTGAGTGGAACCAAAAGGTGATGTGCTAATGGTATTTTACTTGGATAACAAACTAAGTTCGAATGTATCATTTGGTGACCCATTATAATTTTGAAGAAAGTTTAATTTATTTGTCCATAATTGCTTCATAACTTATCCTGTGATCTCATTTTCTGAAGGTGTTCAGAACAAGCTTTTAAATGTGGATGAGAGCATTTACATTCCTATCACCAGAGCAGAGTACACTGTCCTTATCTCAGCTTTCAACGTATGATATGCCTCTTTCTCTCCCTCTTTAGTTGTGTGATTGTACATTGTCTGTCTCGCACGATCAGTCGAAGAAATCAAACCCGGTTTTTGTTTTTTGCTTCTCTTTCTTGGGTTCCCCGGGGGGCGGGATGTGTTGGTTGCATACCCACATGACTTGCAAGGAAGCATATGGCAGTGATGCATTGAGACCCTCAGTCAAATCCTTTGAAAGCGCAGAACCCTCAAGTCCACGTGAAAGTCAAGTCTATGGCCAGGATAAGTTAGTGGCTATGTTTCAACCCAAACCTTACACTATTAGGAAGGACGCACCATAGCTTTCAAAGATAGACTGCCTTCAGCGATTCCCTTAAGTGAACCGCAGGGGGTGGGAAGGAGGGGGGAAGTAGAATAAGAATGGTTGGTGGTGATCAGATTAGTATTTCTATGTGCTTTTGCTAGAGACTAGGGCTATTATAAAAATTTGTCAGAAATGTAAATTTTTTGTTTTCCCTTGTCAAATGACGAGGTTGCCTGCCCTGTTAGTGACCAAATTTGCTGGTATCAATCACTTCTTGGCCATGTAATTCTACTGGCTCTCCTTGTTTTCTGGCATTATCCTGTTGCTTTTCTTTTTGAATGTGAATGGTGTTCATGCACATGCGTGTTTCAAAAATTTCTTGCGATATGACTTTTTGATTTGGTTCTATGCAGTTTATCTTGCCGTTTCTTTTAGGTTGGCATGCTTTTGCAAATTCCATAAAGCCAGATGATACAAGTCGTGTGAATAGTGCTAATTCTAGATATGGGGGAGATTTTGAGTGGAGCAGATAGTGAAGATTACTCTCTCAAAGAGCATGGTGCCGAAGACTGTAATTTAAATTTCGAGTTTTTCTTACCATATCCTGTCAGAGGAATGGGACCAAGACGTTGGCATCACTCTTCCCCTTGTTGGACGGAGGATTCAAATGGCTATGAATGAGAGAAAACTGGAACTGTATTATGCCAACATTAGATTTTGTAGGGCATTGAATTGGAAAGAAAGCGTGTATACAGTTTTGTAGATTGAGAACCATGTTCTGAGTTGGATTTTATGTCATGTTTTTTTGGTTAAGTAAATTGGTGTTGGATTTTCATACCCATTTCCAATTTCAGATTTTGACAGTTAAAACTACACAAGAACAGGTATAACTCGTTGCAGTTTCTTTTTTATTTATTTTTCCGACCATTTTTAACTAGGAAATTACATTGTCGATAAAAGTTCTCATTAGTAAATGACTTGCTAATGTGAAATGTTAGTCTCAAAAAGTGTATTATTTGCGACCAAATTATGTTGGTCGTTAAAAACAATGCCCATTTTTCTTGTAGTGAATTGATAAATTCAAGTGTGATCTGAAGACAAAGGAAAGGTCAAGGCCTACACGAGCACCGACGCCATAGCATTGTTAGAAACGAAAGAGCTTCATTATATGGTATAATTAACAGTATTATGTATATGGGACAAGATATTTTAATGGCCAGCTGTTGGACAGATTGAATGCTTATAGTAAACATGTAACCACTTGATTTGGAATAATTTGTTGGAATGTAGATACCACTTGAAAAAAGGTTTGCCACATAAATTTTCAAACCCGGACTTCCCTGGGAAAGGTGGATTACTGGAAAACACGCAAACTGAAATTTTGGGTAAGGAAGATTTGAATCCAGAATTCTAGGCTGCCTCTTTCGAGTTTCGAGTGTTATGGGTCAACAATAGAAGGTAGAATGGTATATATTTTGATGGAAAACTTTTTTTCCTTTGGGTCGTTTGGGCCAAGTATTTTCGGTGTAATTGCTTAATTAAAAAGAAGAAATTGAGGTGATATGTTCCCTTCTCTTGCGAGTAATGTACTCAGTTCTTATTGTTGACCCCTCACAGAAACCTCCCACGGTAGCACCAAAAATATGAAAAATGAGTGAACATGTTCGACACTTCGATTTGGAAATCGTGCTGAAAAATATTTTGACTGCCATTGAACAAATTTATTAATGGATATCTTGGAGATCTGCGAATAGGTTATAGTCCAACATCAAATCATTGATACTTTAAACGTTGGCCCATTGATGATTAGGGGCTTATCTATATATGAGGGTTACCAATATTGGATCTTCTTGGGCAAGTTTGAGCTCGCTTCAAGAGAGAAAGAGAGACTTGAACAGAAAGAGAATAATTCGCGCACGAACGATACTTATCGAAAACAATATCAAGTTTCCACTAGTCAATAATGTTAGAAATTTAATTATTTGCAAAATTTTTATGTTCTTCCATTGACTTTGCTGCTATGTATGTTGAGTACTTATTTTATGTCTTGCAAGTACCTTAAATTTTGTTCTACTTTATTCGGAAACGTGGTGGAGAAGAAATTGCATTGTTAAGCTACAAGTTAAAATACTTACTCATCAATTCCTAATCATTTACTAATTGGCTCTATTCTTAACCCATGATCTTAGCCGTTGACTCGTCTGTTTTTAAAATGCAGTCCTATGGAATTACAACGCGCGCTAACAAGATTGTGACGACTAGCCATAAGATTACTTGGTAGTACTCCAGGATTGTGACGAGAACATATATATATATAACAGATTACTTAGTGGACCATAGATCTGTATATTGATTTTGAATTAACTAATAGGCGATAACTAATTAATTAGCTAGCTATTTCATTCTGATATTGCAATATATTATAGGAGATAATATCTTTCTTGGAGTACTAGCGAGAAGAATCAGTCAACTTCTTGTAATATGTCATGATCCCATGCATATCAGTAAAATATAGGTAAATATCTGATACCACTGAGAAAAAAAAGAATAAATCTCTAATATATACTTGAAACTGTCTCACACTTTAAGTACAAGTATATTAGGAACTGAAATTATCGTGGCTATAACATAAAAGGGTATAATAATTCATTACTCGCGAAAGATATTCAGAAAACGAAAAATACTAGTGTACTGCTGATATATTATGTCATGGTAATATATATATATATATATATATATATATATATAGTACAATTGTTACTATTTACATTTTAATCCATTGATGGCAATAATTAATGAAGTAGAAGATCTCTTTTAGGACGTCGTGTGATCTGATTATCATAAGCTTAATCGTGATCATGGGCATCTAAAACATATATAAACTAATGAGACGAGTTGATTGCTTAATTCAACGGTGTCGCTTTGTAATCTAACTTATCAAAATGAGTTTACGTCGTCATTTGTATAACATATATGTTTCTTAATTAACATATGAACGTTGATGTGTATTTTGTGACAACTGGGCATGTAGTGAGAAGACGCATTAATTGTATTAAAAATGAAACACCTAGCTTAATCATGAATCATGATAATATATATATATATAGCATATGGGTTATTTGAGCATTTGAAGGGGGGCCGTTGACTTTCACGAGAAAGATGGACTAGCTACATAAAGTCGACTTTTGGAAGGTTGCGACATAAATATCATTCCTCTATAGTTAATGGAGGTGTGGGCTTAAAAAAAAATGGGGGTGTGAAAAAGAAAAAAAAGAACTTCGCCTTTTTGGCCTTAAAGTTATAAGTTTCCGTTGTCATTCACACAACCACAGAAGCCAGCATATATATATAATATAATATAATATAATATAATATATTCATAATATGGCTTTCGATCAATTAATTCTTTAATCGATCGGCTTTTATCCGTACTGAGACTTAATATAATAACTGGGCGCCACTTGGTCTAGTATACTTATAAAGAAATTAATTAAGCGCAAGATTAATTTCTAGGTTTTGATTAAGTGATCAGTGATCTTAATCAAGTGGAGGCCGCCAGACGATCATATAGCTGTACTAAGCTGTCCACAGCATATGCTAGTACATCTTAATCTAATAATTAACCCATTGATCCCTTGGATTCGTTAAGGTCAAAACGCTAATGTGGGTATATAAATTAAAATTCGGACTGGGATAATGTTTTATTGTGCCAGTAAGTTGTTATTCATTGACCTAATGATCTTTGTTTTATCAGGAGACCCTAATCTGTAGGATGTTAAAACCTTATAAATTAAGTTTCCGGCCCCATTTCTTTATATATATATATATAAGTCCATGTATAAAATGACTGAATATATAATTAATCGGACGTCGAGTTAATTATATATAGTATATTGCTTTGTTTATTTCACTAACTGGGGAATCTTTTGCCAAGTCTAAAAAGTACTGATAAGATCCTTCACGTTAACGACAGAAGAGTCGTTTACTATATTAATATAATATGGGCATAAAAGATTTATCAATTAATTAACTTGTTTGATAACGAACAAATAAATAAATAAATATACATATTAATTAGACCTACAAATCAGAACTTTTTTTATCAATTTGATGATGATTCTTAATTACTTTGTCTTTTAGTATACAAGCAGTATGAAAAGCTAGCTAACTGCCTTCCTTTAATTAATAATTAATAATTTATAAACCTTTAATTAATTTTAAATTTAGGTGACAGCAGACCTTATAGTCTTATCAACAAACCAATTTAAGTCATGATAGTGAAGTTGCTCTTAGTTTATATTAAGTACCTGATCAGCCTCTTCAAGATCATCTTTCGTCTGTAATTTTTATTGTTGTCGGCCACATTTTAATAAGCTCGTTTCACTGGTTGAATTTGATTTCTTTTAGCTAATTAATTTGACACAGAAGGATGAGAAACACTTTTAATCATCATTATTGTTATGTTAATCACCTAGTACGCAATGCTGTTTTTTATAAGTAGCTAAGGGCGCTAGCTGTACGCGCGTGTAAACTTTTAAAGGGTCTTTGAATTTGGAATAGATTAATAATTCTCTGTGACATTGTTCATCAGATAATGAAAGCTTCATCTAGCTATTTATAATATACAAACTGTAGGACTTGTGTGCATATATATATATATATATACCTTCAAATTAAGAAACCATTTCTAAGGATATGTATTTCTGTGTCTGTGTGATAATTTTTATTTTGTACTTTAGCTTTATCAGAAGAATTCAACATTAAATTAACATGAACTGCTTCCGAAAAATTTGGCGTTTGAATATTCTTCAGGGTCGACCTCGACCAAGTATATGCAGGTTCATATGAAAGCTTTAGGAAAATGGCGTGGAAATCCTAATTAAAGGTATAAATGGGATGCGATAGTTAATGGGCAACGAGCTCTTAAGTTGACACATTACTTAGGCTGACATCATAAGTGAAAGAGAAATTAACTTATAAATTAAAGCTGAAACATGCTCACAATATTTCAAGAATCAATTGGACAGATTAATTAAGACCGCGACATCATTTATATTTTCTATCACAACTTCCTCTTACACCAACAAGCATAGATAACGTGAAAGGAAAAAAAAAGAAAAAAAAAAAAGAACAGAACTTGTCATATTCCTTCCCTATTATCATACGTAGTAATTCGGCCCTCTACCCTGATCACTTTGTACTAAACAAACCAATTAGAGATTCAGTTAGAGAAGTGCAGACGTGTTCAATATAATATTTAACATAAAAAACAACCCTAAACAATAGGGTTTGTGTAAGTTGATCAAGGTCGTATAAACTGAGACGACGTGGATGCATCAACAGTGCAAAACTGCAAATCTGGTCTCTGGACATATAAGCAAATATGGCTTTTCAAGGGTTGGAATGGTTAAGTTCTTAATTGACAATGGATTCAGGCCAGTAAGCTTTATCTGCATGACTAATTGGATAAAATTTTTAAGTTGGATGAGCAGCGAGATGTCTTTGGACTACTCCGGGTATGTACCTGTCCATCTCAATATTCCTGTCCACTATAATTATATAGATTGTTAACTAAATGAGTCGCTTTGTTGATATTAGATGAACATATCACTTTCTTTATCAATATAGATTAGCAGAAAAGTTTGACAGCTTTTCAGTTCAAATATTTTCCCCACGTTAAGATCATAACAAGAGGCAACTACGGGGGCAAAATGATAAGAAAAGAAAACCAAAATGCGCGCGGGCTGTCTGCTTTTGACCATTTCGAGAATTAATCTCCCAAAATGTGTTATTAATTAAGAGTAAATCCAGTAGTTTATTTGATCTAACTAATTGATATGTACGTGTCAAGGGATCACCCTAATTAACTTCTGCATATATATATATAGATAGGGAAAATGGCTCAAATGGATTGCTTTCTATAAACATCTAAATTTATCGTTTTGATTATTGATTTATTTCCATATATATATAATTTATCTTCTTCATCTCTTCTTTCTTTTGGCTTCTCTAGCTATTCATTACATGAAATGTCCATGAGGATAGAAAAGTAGGACAAAATGTATATATATAATTAAATTAGTTGTATTAGTTTAAGCTTTTAGAGTTAATATATATATATATATATATAATATGTGGCTCGATCGCAGGTGAAAATGAAATCATTGACTATTTTAGGAAAGTTTGGACAAACTTTTCTGCTGTTAGCTAGGGCCGGTGGCAGGTTGGACCTACCATGGCATATGATTTCTGGTATATATGTATGTTGTTTAATAGCACCTACAGTTTGAGTACACGACTATACGAGTCAGGCACCAGCTTGACGTTTCCATTTTCGTACTGACAAAATGGGGTCACGAAGAAGACCGATATCTCTCATTGATGAGGGCCACAATATCTTACCTTTTTAATGACTAAAATAACGTGAATTACGCCCAAAGGTTCGACCTAGAGCTCCTTTGTTTTTTTAAATCCCTAAGCAAACTGTGGTCTTTTCTTTATGCCCCAAGACCTATGAGAATTTTCTTTTTCTTGGTTTAAAGTTTATACTTCCAAGTAATTACTTCTCAAATAGTAACAAATCTAACCCCTACAAACCAACCATTATTGACCCACGATGACATACAAACATCAAAGCCACCCTGTCATAAGTCTCATGGGCCACGACTCCGAGTGAACTCTCCGCAAACAGCGTCAAGCTTAGCTAGCTTTCCTATAATTAGGTTAAGGTATATATCCTCTATCATGGATAGAATGCACTTATAATCTTCACAAAATGGGACAGATAAGATACACGGTATCCAAGTTCTTGTGAGTAGGTTGTAATCCTTATAAGAACATTAAAAAACTAAAAAGGGGCATAATATCACGTGTAGTACCGTTTGATGTTTTCGCATTAATCCTGCCTTTCAAACACCATGGGATCCATGTGCGGCTAGGTACATAGGTTTCAACGCTAGCTACCGCAAAGTTGTGTGGAAAAGATAGCGCCGCACGGACAATTGTGTAATCCAACAGCCCTCAATAGTCACCGGAGTCGAGGTAATTGATTACGGTGGCGCCTGAACCTTGACCCAAATTGATAGGTTCCTTACACGCGTGAATCTTCAACCTGACTGGTAGATTTAAGGAGTCAAAGCTGATCGGATGGATCCCTCGTAAACGTCGTTGAATTAATTTGGGCATTATTCGTTTCTGAATTAAATAAATTTTGTAAGCCTACTAATTAAAGAGAAAGCAAAAAGTAGACTTTCGTTGCTTCTTGGAGTCATTTTACACTGCCTTGACCTTTCTCTCCCAGTTACATGCGAAGGATGAGCACTGGGGTTAGGGGTTTTTAAAAGAGAAAGTCAAAGGTCTTGAGGTCTGCCTCGTTATATAAATAAGACTCCGAAAGCTAGCCCATGGAAATTGCAGAGAGCTGCTAGCTGGATTATTTCAAAAGCAATATCCGAGAGCAATACCTTAGGAAATATCTTGCGCCTCGAAGTGCAGTCAGGGAATTAGAGAAGAGAGTACTATGGAATCTAATGGTACGGAAACGAGTACTTTCATGGAGATTAACAAAGTGAGTTCTTCTACGTCCCTACTTGTGAACGGCGCTTCGCCATGATGGTATCCACCGCATGGTTCTTTTTCGTTTTCCTGAGAATTTTTTGTACGGTGCAACTGGAATCCGGAGTAAACCTGCTCTCGTGTATAATTTTCTTTTTCTTTCAGGATGGATCAATAAATCAGTTCGGTTTTTCCACTAGGATTGAGTTTTAAGTTTATGTTCGCACACTCTGCAACTGGATTTCTGAATATCTCAAAGAGCAACTACCTACCTAATTCTTTACAAAATTAAAAATTCTGAAAATGATTATAAGAATTCTCATAAGTGATTCTACGAATGTTTGACTATTTTTATCTTTTTTCAAATGATATTAGTTAACTTTTTTTCTGCTAGAAATATATTCCAATTACTCCAAATTTAGTCTCCTATATGTGTTCCTTCGATCTGCTTCCTTCTGTAATTTAGGGAGGTCATGAAAAATCATATTGAAGAAGAGCAAGTACCAATTCGTTGCCTTAATCTCCTAAGGAAACTAAAGGGAAAATCTAACCATTGTGGAACAGATCAAGAAATCAAAAGGTTCGGAAATGAATAATCAGACATAAAGGTGTTATATATTGATTATATAAAGAACCTTGTTTTTGGCTTTTTTATTCATGCCTTTCGAGTTTGAAGGATCTTGTACTTCATCTTCCTGATCTATTATTTATTTCCTTTCTCTTGGTTTTTTCTTCTTTCCTTTTGCACAAGCGATTTATTTCCCATATCAAGATAACTTTTGGCGTATCATATCTAGCCAACCGAAAGAGGAATCAAGAGAGATATATATAGAGAGTGAATACTTCTAAACTGTCAATTTTCACATGATAGACGCTTCACCTTTGCAAGGCCAAATGTTTTCTGTGACGGACCCATGAAAATGTCTCAAAAGCATATGATTTTACTATCTTTCTGTACCTTACGTTGAAATTATACATCCCAAAAGCCATACTTGCCGGGTAAAAGTTATCAAATTATTCCATAGGCCAGGTTTAATCTATATATATCACGTGGTAGATCTGACTTATCACTACCTACGTCTTAAAGACCATGAGTTTCCAGACTGGTCCAGAAAGTCAACATAGATTGATAATTATGAATTGCATGTGAATGAAAACATAGTCTTTTTTGTTCTGTATCTGCAGCAATTCAATTTTGGTTTTCTGTCATTGGGTCAGTACTATATCAATGATTTTATCTTTCTTTTGATCCCTCTTCTTTGTTCTCTTTCTTCCTACATCCCTTCACTGGTCTCCAGAAAAAGGAAACTTGTATCCACAAGGCTACATATGCTTTAACATCTAGTCATCTACAATTCATTTTTATCGAATTTATGGCCAGAACCCTGATTTTTTTCTTTAAGATACGTACTACTACGGCAAACTGTGCTCTACTAATTTTCAGCTGTAGTTTTTTTTTTCCTTTGCTTGCTTATTGAGATACACTGAGTTGTTTGGGATTTGCTAGAGTTTTTCTCTTTGCTTGCTTGCTGAGATACACCCCTTGGGAGGGCATAGATTTCTTTAGATACCTGGCTAGGTTCATCAGTCATTTGGAGAATTAATATACTTACCAATTATCACAAGAAAAAAAGAAAAGAAAACTCAGCAAGCTGTTTCTCGAAAATTTGCAGGTGCATTTTGCAATGGAGGAAACTACAAAAGACTTGCTTTCTAGAGGAAAGAATCAGGTAAAATCTTATATGTTGTCCACTTTCTCTGTATGAATTAGAAAATGAAATCTTAGCATAAAATTGTGAAGCTTTTGATGTCAAACATATCGCATTTACGCTACGTTAACGTAAAATTAGTTGAAGATTTAATGTTTAATGGTAAAATCTTGTATTTTGTCCACGTTGTGTTTGCTAATTTGGCAACAGTACATTTCTAATTCGACAGGAGGATGAGCTAAAATTAGCTGAAGCTGAAATGGGCGAGGTTAAAGAAGAAAATGAAAGGCTAAGGCTGTTACTAGCACGAATCGCAAAGGATTACCAGTCCCTACAAATGCATTTCTTTGACATTCTTCAACAAGAAGAAACCAGATATACAGATTCAGCTTCTAGCAATCAGCAGGCAAAAGAAGAACCTGAACTTGTCTTCCTTAGCCTTGGGATGACGTCAACTTTAGTAAAAAAGGATGACAAAAAGAATACCAATTTGAGTAATGGCAAAGAGGACGAAAAATTGAACGGAGATCTTTCACTGGGGTTGAACTGCAGATTTGAGCCAAGCTCAACCGAGGATATCAGGACTAACGCAAGCTCCAATAATAGCTTTGAGGAACTGAAGGTAGAGGAGCCCACTGAAATTTGGCCACCAAGTAAGATATTAAAGACAATGAGAAGTGGGGACGATGAAATTCTACAAGAAAGTCCGTTGAAGAAAGCTAGGGTTTCTGTCAGAGCCAGATGCGACACCCCGACTGTTAGTTTCAAACGTGATGCCCTATATGAATTGATTCACAAGATAGCTTAACTTAGAAAAAAAGAAAAGAAAAAGAAAGATGTCCGAAAAAATTCTCATCGTGCCACCACCTGACATACACTGAGCCATGTATTTGATGACTTTTTTTTATAAGTTCATCAAGTTATATAGTTATACTGATAACTGATGCCTTTGTTTTCTTATACAGATGAACGACGGCTGTCAATGGAGAAAATATGGACAGAAAATAGCAAAAGGAAATCCATGCCCTCGGGGATACTACCGTTGCACTGCATCACCATCTTGTCCTGTGAGAAAACAGGTATATATATGATCTTCTGCATGTGTTAAAATGTGATATGCTTAGTAACGTTATTCATTTCTCGGAGCTTATCATAGAGCTATGTAATTTGAGTGGTTATTGAATTTCAAGATCCTCGATCGCCATCATTTAAATAAAGGAAAAGGGCAGCTTATCTTTCTTTGAGCTCATACCTCTAGAACTTAGACATTAATATTGTATGCTTTGAAGAACACAACATTCATAAGTGTCGCATTAAACCATGGCTTAATTACCACTATAGTCCATATGATATTTATTTTTAACAAATCAGCTATTGGGTACAACTTTGAATGTGCCGACCCATGATGTGGTTTATTTTTCAGATATATGGGTCATTCTGTCCATCAAAAGTTAGCTGACTAACGAAAAATCAACATGAGGTTAAGATTAAGATGTTTTTTTTACGGGGTCAGATAACCCATCTCAGACCATCCCCATTAGTGGACTAACTTGTGGTGGATGGGAGGACCTATATGTTTGAAAAATGAAAAACAATGACCGACTTTTTCAAAATTATACTTCAGAGATTGATTTGTTAAAAACCAATATCATAATTAGGACTGCATCAGTAATTAAGCCTTTGATCAATTCCGAAAATGAAGTTAAAAAGAACAAAACCTAGTCCGGGTTTATGGTGTCTTTCACTCTTCTCATCCTTAATGGAAGCTTTTTCAAAATATGAGAAACTTGATTATTCTTTCTGAAAATGCCCGGGTCTAACCTGATTTCTTAGAGAACCGATTCTGAAAGGGCTTTACAAAATTATTTTCAAGATTTGAAGTTCTCGAGAGTATAACCAAATCCACAGTTCCAAGTCTTTTGGAAATAACTTCTATAGCTATTTAAGTCACTGTGGAATTTGGCGGTAGCCCAAACGAAAACTCATCTATGTCAGTTTCTTTCTCAATTTTCAGGTGCAAAGATGCGCTGATGATATGTCTATCCTGATCACAACCTATGAAGGAACACACAACCATCCGCTTCCAATGTCAGCCACAGCTATGGCTTCCACCACTTCTGCTGCTGCTTCTATGCTTCAATCCTGCTCATCGAGCACACAAGGTCTCGGGACCTCGACTACTGCCCCCATCTCCACCTTCACCACTACCAACCTCCATGGATTGAACTTTCCTCTCTCCCAAACTTCACGACCCCAACAGTTCTATATGCCAAACTCTTCAATTTCAACTTGCAATTCACACCCAACAGTGACCCTGGACCTCACTACTGCACCACATGCATCCACCTCCTCTTCTTTTGGAAGGTTTTCTTCTAGCTTCTCATCTACACCAAGATATCCCTCAACATCTCTCAATTTTTCCTCACCATCTTTGTTTTCTTTAGAGCCTAACAGCCTGCAAGGAAATTGTAATGGTTATACTAGCTACCACAATTATGGAACCTCGACTTACAAACAAAACCCTATTGGGGTTTCCTACACTGGAAAGCAACCATTTCAAGAACATTTGCACCAAACTTACATGAACAGTCAGAATGCTTCGCAGCACCCTTCCAAAGAATCGATAGTAGCAGCAACCAAGGCAATCACATCAAACCCGAAATTGCAATCAGTTCTAGCAGCAGCGTTCACATCATATGTTGGGAATGGTGGAGGAGATGCCCGAGAAAATCAGGGTGTCATTGAGAGCTCCAACCTGAAGTTGAAGTGGGGTGAATCTCGTTTGGATCCTATCTACCAGTCTAGCCAGAATGGCATGGGGTGTGCGTCAAGCTTCCTGAACAAATCCCAGACTCTAAATTCTCCACGGCAAGGTGGCTTGACCTTGTTCCCACCTTCATTGCAAGTTTCTGCATCGAAGAGCGGTTCCGCGGCTCCCGCCGACCATAGGGACCATTTCAAATTGTGAGGATTTAGGACTAGTGGTATATGGCGTCATTTTTAGCTTTTAAGCTTGTGAAACGAGGCGGGCTTGTTGTTGAGGTGTAGATTCATCTTTGCAACCAAATACACGATTGGGAAAATGCATATTTTGATTCATCTGTTCGCGGGCACCTCCTATGTTCCTCTTTGTTGTTTGAAAATAATATATACCAGCAATTTATGTAACAAGAAAGCCCAAGGTAGAGACCTTACATGTTCAACGAAAGAGATCAGTAACAACGTTAGTAATAGAAATTACCTTGGTCTGCCAACACTGCTGACCGAATAGCATATGTGCATTGCCATGATCTGGACTTGGTGTTCAAAGAGGCTCGGACCCAAGTGTGGAATCACTGCGCACGTATTTGACCAACAGCAACAGCTCTGAGATACCCGCCCACAAAAAAGAAGGAAAAAACTCAGAGATAGGCCCATCAACTTGCATCACCCTATGTCCCTATACGGGGGGACTTACGATAGGATTGTCGTAGGAGAAAATACCAGCTCCGAACCTTTTACCAAGTTGCACGTGGTGAATCACTACTGTTCCATGTGTCCAGAACCTACACATGGCAAAGCTAGAGCCCATGCATATAGAACCAAGATAACTGAACTTCTAGGAGACGAACAGAGTGCTTTCCCCAAGCATCACTCAGTATAGCTGTTCCCTGATCACAAAACTTTAGTAGAGGTATGTCATGCTGTGTTTGATTGTTCAGCATTTTCATTACATATCCTTTTGATGTCAAATTAATTATTTTCCTGTGAATTACGAATTTCTTTTATCTAAGCTTTTGATATATTTGCCGTCTTTGTCCTTTTTCCACCTTATCTCCAAAAATGTATATTTCAAATTAATTCCATCTTGTTTGTTCTTTTAACCCATTTATCCGGCAAGGAAGTCAATCTTGATAGATCGTGGAACATGTATAGTTTAAAAGGGTGCACTTTAGAGAAGAAGGTAAAAACAGAGTTCCCAGCACAACACGCCTCTGTGATACGATAAATAATGAAACATGTGACGTACCTTTAAGCTAGTGTTGTTCCTTCAAATGGGTGATGCTTAGCAAAAAAAAAGGGTGAGATTGAATTATTTTTCTACTGAATGTTGAAATTGATTACATAGTTTTGCAGCTTGGAGCTAATCACAGGATTTTGTTACCGGTACGTAGACATCGGGATATCGGAAAATCTATTGAGTACCTTAATTTGGTGTAGGTATGGCAAATGAACAATTGATCAAAGAAAGTTCTAGATATGATATTTATTTTGAGAGGATCCATTCAAGGAAGAAACTACCAAGATCTTTGCAAGAGACTTTAACAACTGCCTTTGCAAACATTCCAGTTTCCTCGTTCCCACAAGTTCCCGTGGGCAAAGGTGAGAGCAACAAAACTAGTGCTCTTAAAGTTTTAGTATTAATTGGTTCTATGTGCTCAGCCGATTAACCCCTCCCAACCGGAAAAACGTAAAGTACATGTACTTGGCATCGTTAAGGGAAGCATATCTGAATCACTAAAGACACTGTTGCAACTCGTCTCTTTGCAGTGATTGAAATTCCAGCAGACACTTCAGTTGCTGAAGCTGTACAGATTCTCTCTGAATCCAACATTTTGTCAGCTCCTGTGAGAAACCCTGACAAGGAAAATAGTTCAGACTGGAGAGATAAGTACGTAGGAGTTATAGATTACCCAGCTATTGTTCTGTGGGTGATGGAGAATGCAGAACTTGCTGCCGTTGCTCTATCAGCTAGTTCAGCAACAGCCGCTGGAGTTGGTGCAGGAGCAGTTGGCGCTCTTGGTGCACTAGCATTGGGTGCGACAGGTCCTGTTGCGGTTGCAGGGTTAACAGCTGCTGCAGATGGTGCTGCTGTTGTGGGTGGTGTGGCTGCTGACAAAGGAATGGGACAAGATGCTCCCACAGCTACGGATAAGTTGGGCGAGGAAGGATTTTTACAAAGTTCTACTGCAAGATGAACCCTTCAAGTCAACCGCAGTAAGCGGCTTATTTGTAGAAACTAGGTTGCCTCCGATAACAATCTTTACAGTTTGTTTGACTAACTGAGGGATATGCTATGCCTGTCATTTATTATCTCAGTTCTCCTCTCAATGAAATGGTAAGCCTACTTCTGTTTATTTTATCATGAAGTGCTCTTATTGGGAACCAAGGGAGATAAATATCGTAAATCAATGGTAAATCCCCCGCCATTTCCTAGACATATGAAACTTAGAAATTATGTTTCATATACTACTTTTCCCCTTTCAGGTGAGATCAATACTGGATCATTTCGTTCGGCTCCTTTCCTTCCAGTCTCAACAGAGAGTTCTATGCTGACTGTCTTATTGCTACTCTCAAAGTATAGGCTGAGGAATGTACCTGTAATTGAGGAAGGCAAATCAGAGATCAAGAACTTCATTACTCAATTTGCAGTTGTTCAGGGTCTCGAGGGTTGCAAAGGAAGGGACTGGTTTGACTGCATTGGTGCTCGGCATATTTCTGATTTTGGACTTCCTTTCATGTCCCCTGCTGAGGTAAGGTTTGCGTTGCTTCTTAAGTACTTCTCTAGCTACTAAAAAATTTGAACCTAATGTTCTTCTGTGTTCTTGGCCAGGTTGTTAGCGTCCAGGCCAATGAGTTGATTCTGGAGGCTTTCAAGCGAAT
Source organism: Myrica gale (assembly GCA_963930655.1). NCBI lineage: Eukaryota > Viridiplantae > Streptophyta > Magnoliopsida > Fagales > Myricaceae > Myrica > Myrica gale. The sequence continues at coordinate 2,940,048 of OZ005606.1, read as the reverse complement.
GAAAGAGAATCAAATTGGCGGGCTTCCAGCAGTAGAGGGACCTAAGAAGAAGATACTCGGGAACATAAGCATAAGAGATATCAGACACTTGCGGCTGAAACCTGAGCTTTTCTCGAATTTCAGGTAGGGCAAAAGGCAAATCTTTGAATTTCCTTATTCACCAGCTTTCCTAGGTACTCTGAAATTCAGAAACTTATTGATTTAGTTTGAGAACATTATCAAACTACAAGAACATTGTGCTAAGTTTAGCTTAGAAGCATAACAAAGTACCTTAATAGTCACCAAAAGAACAATGCTTAAATTGATCACTCATAAAGTGGTGAGTTATTATGAAGGGGAAAATTTTTGTTCTCTAAAGAGGCATATTAGATAAATTATCCTCGTCTTCATGTGCCTCCTGCACTGTTTATTTTAGCATGTTCCGTGTTAGGATTGATTGTCAACTTACCTTCATCTTCCTTTTTCATTTAGGAAGCTGACTGATGGATTTCATGCACACCATTGCCTCCCAAGAAACCGGAAAAGTCATCCCACCAATTACATGCAAACTCAATTCAACTCTTGCTAGTGTGATCCACACTCTTGCTTCCAAATCCGTTCACAGGATCTATGTGGTAGCTGGAGAGGATGATGAAGTTGCTGGAATCATTACGCTCAGAGATGTGATTTCTTGCTTTATTTATGACCCCGAATAATTTTGATAACCACTTTGAGTTTGCAGTCAAGGAAATGTTGGGACCGTGATGCTTCTAGTGAGGAGATCCTTAAAATGTCTCGAATTAGAGATACGTAACAAACTTCAGTTTGGGACCAGAGAACATTTACTGTTCAATCACTACTGTACAAGTCTTTTCATATTTCTCCGACTATGCTAAAGCCAGGTTGCTTTTTCAAGCCTTTGTCGTCCATTATCCCCCTCATCCTCTCCACATCCCTCCACCTGCCGAATGCAGCATATATATTGGATAGGATCACAAACGGAGTAGGGTCTTCTGGATCTAATTCTGAGAGCTTTATTGCCATTTCTTCCCCCACTTCAGAATTTAAATGAAACTTACAAGCACCAAGCAACGAAGCAAAAACAGATGCAGAAGGCTGTGGTAATTCTTGAATCAATTCTCGAGCTTCGTCCAACTGACCAGATCGACCCAAAAGGTCAACCATGCAACCAACGTGCTCTGGTTTTGGTTTCAAGCCATAATCTTTAGTCATCATCCTAAAAAGTTCCCATCCTTTTTCAATCTGACCAGTGTGACTGCACACAGATAAGACACTAACAAACGTTGCCCCATTTGGTTGTACCTTTGCTTCTAACATTTGGTCAAAAATCTTAAGGGCAGTTTCATTCTCCCCATTTCTTCCACAGCCAGATATCATTGTATTCCAAAATGCAGGGTCAGCAGTTTTTCTGTCAAACTGATCAAAAATTATTTGTCCCAACAAATAACGCCCACATTTCATGTACATATCAATGAGTGAAGTTGCGATGAACTCCTCAGAACTGATATTGGTTCTAATTGCACGCCCATGAATCTCTTTTCCACACTGCAGAGCAGACAAATCTGAACAAGCAGGTAGAAGACTTGTCATAGATTTTAAATTTGGCACTATGCCTGCAGATGCCATTTTCTTGAAGTACATAATGGCTTCAATCCCCCTCCCAAGTTGCGAAAACCCGCTTATCATAGAATTCCACGTTGCTGAATCAGGCACCAGTCCTTTTGATTCTAACTGTTTGAATAGCTCAACAGCATTCTCACTCTGAGCATTCAACATCATACCAGCAATCATGGAATTCCATGTTATCAAGTTTCTGCTTCCATCAAGCTCTTTGAAAACATCAAACGCCACTTTCCAACAGCCACATTTGGAATATAAGTCCACCAGGGCAGTTGCCAGCATAGCGTCAAACTCTATTCCGCTTTTCATTATGAGTCCATGCAACTGCCTACCAAATCGAAGATAATGAAGACTAGCACATGCAGAAAGAACCAAAACAAAAGTAACTGAATTAGGTCCTTCAACGGAACGCTCCCTCATGTCCTTAAACAAGTCCAAAGTCATCCGTGGAACCCCATTCTGCAAAAGCCCCGAAATAAAAGCATTATAGCTTACTACAATCTTATTAGGTATCCCCTCAAATGCCTTCGAAGCTGAAACCAGATCTTCATAATCTGAATACATAGTGACAAATGAGGTTGCAACATAATCATCCATCTCAACACCCAACTTTATCGCCCAGCAATGTATTCCCTTCCCACGCTCAATGCATTCACTTGCTGACAACAAGCTAGCTACAGTCCTGGAATTCGGCCTGAACGTTCCAAACACCACCTTTTTGAACATACAGAATGCTTCATCATGATATCCATGTTGTGAAAAGCCCGATATTACAGCATTCAATGAAACCAAATTTCTTTCACGCATTTCATCGAACGCTTTCAGTGCATCGCGTAATAGGTGCAACTTCATATACATGACAGTGAGCGAGGTGGCTGCGTAAACGTCCGAACGAAAACCGGTTTTGATGAGATGGGTATGGATGATCTGCCCTTCTGGAACTGATTTGAGCTTGGCACAGGCTTTGAGCAGAGGAGGGAAGGTGAAATTGTGAGGAGGGAGTGAGGCTGAGTGGTGTAGGGAATACAAGGAAAGTGCTTCTTTGTAGAACCCATCGGAGACCAGCTTTGCTATTTCGCGCTTCATGGATGGCATCCAAAATGGGCGCAGGGCGGCAAATACCACCCGCGCGTCGAAGTAGTAAATAGTAATCCTTTCCAGAACTCAGTTTGGGATTTCAGGTCCAATAAACTCATTGTGAATATTTGGGCCTACAGATTCGGCCCCTTTAAAGTGGGTCCACTTCAGCACAGCCGACAAACACATTTTGGCGGGGTATAGGTTGATGACCGGATAAAGGTGAAGAAATAAACTCATTGGCAATAAATATCTTAAAGGTTGTTCGGTTAGTAGTTTTGTGACAAATTTTTGTGTTTTGAGAATCTTTAGGTGATGTTAACAATATGCGTGTTGTAATTATTTTTATGTAAGGTTAAGAATGATGTTTGATTATAAAATTTTTGTATTGTGAGAATTTAAAAAATCCTGATGATTTTTTGTTAAACGACAACCCCTTAACCACTTTCTCCGGTCACCTTACCATCACGATATATTTATGGTAAAATGATGAGTGAGATAGCTTTTAGGGGGACGAGGTATAATATTCTAATTTTTTGTGGCTAATGAAAAAAAAATTGAAAAAATAAAGATTAATTTTTTTAAAAAAAATTAATTAATTTTAGGGATCTGGGGGCAGTGTTTTTGCTCCTACAGTCCTACCTGCATGTGTCTGGAGTTTATGGTGACATTAATTCTACACAACAACCAAGCTGAGTCAAATTCGTACAAATACGATACACAAGGATTGTCGCAATTGTCCCCGTTATAATATATATATATTATATTTATTTATTACAATTTAAGAAAATAGTAAGCCTAAATTCTTCGAGTTTAGGTTGTAGTTTTTTTTAAGATAAATCAAAAGTTATCTATTTTTAAGGAAGAGATGGATACATAATATTTCTTTTTACTTAATCACGATTATATTATATCATCAATTTTAATAATAAGATGACCATATTGATAAAAAGGCATTAAACAACTAAAGAAATTATTCTGGCAAACATGCACATATTATTTCGTTATAAACACGTTGTTTTACATGTTTTTTTTACTTGACACACAATTACTCAAAAGTATATTTTTCTTGTAATATCTATTTTTTGTGGTTTGGAAAGTGTCAAAATTCAAAAAATTTATTTACAAAAGATCAAAAGGGTTATAGATTTTATCACAATTTGAAATATCTATGTTTGTTTAATGATCTTGAAAACCTTCTTTTATTTTAAAACAGCTTTTAATTTAAACATGATTTTTTTCACACTATAAATATTTTTTAATTTTCAATAAAATTTACTATCTAATTATTGGCATCAATTTATGAAACTTTCATAAAAAATACTCTCACATTTTTCTAAAATATTTGTTGTACTCTCACATTCACAATAAATTTCAAAGGGTAATATCATAGTATGTTCACTAATTATACGTCAAAATCAATCTCTCCCCCTAGGTGGTGTGTTATAGGCTGTGTAAGTGCCAAAATGTTGACTTAATAAAATAACTACAACTAATATCTCTCTCCATCATCAAGCTATCTCTTTTCATTTTAATAAACATATATTTCTTTTTACTTTTTCACTAATTTTCATATATTAAAATTTTAACAATATTCTCAAAATTTTGGTTTACAAACTCATTTCAAAATGGCTATTTGCATCCATTATGTTTCTAACATGATCAATCATCTCCTTCTATTAGATTTGAACGTCAAACCACAAGCAAAATTATCAAAATGCCCCTCAAACACAAAATTATTAAAAATTTAAAATGATTTTTTTAAAAAGTAAGGTTTTTTAAATAAAATTATCGAAAGTCTATTTTAATAATCTATTTATTTTTTATTTTATCTTAGAAGAACATTTCGATCATTTTACATGGATGCAAATGACAATTTTAAATTAAGGAGGCGAGATTAATTTTAGCCTATAATTAAGGAACTTACTATGTCATTAAGTCAAGTTCAAAACTTAGAGCTATGCTTTGATCTCGATTTTGAACACATTTGTTCTTGTAACCATTAAGCAAATTTTAGCGATGTATTTTTGAAAGTGATGTGTCCCATAGAAAATATATATATAAAGATTTTTTTTAGAATTATGGGTTTTTATGGTTTTATGAAAAACAAAAGGTTAATGTTAGTATGATACTTTAATAGGGGTTGGAAAGAATTTTAAGGAAAAAAATATTATGTTTGGACAAGAAATCAGTTTTGAAACTGAAAATCGTTTTTGAAAACACTAATCAAACATTTGTTTAGCTGTTTTGAAAACGTTGTTTATGATTATATTCCAAAATGAAAAGGAAACCATGTTATGGATAACTTTTTAAAACACAACCGAAAAGGTTTATCTTATGAATATATGTACCCATTTTTTTTTTAAAACAAAAAAGGAGAAAGAGAAGACTACAATCGCGTAGTTCATAGTTCATACGGTGGAGTAAAAGAAAGACAATAAAATAACAAATAAAACCAATACATATACATACAAGTGCATGAAAAAGCCGAGAACTTCTTGGCAGGACCGCTGCCCCGAACCTTTGCTAATAACAATTTCCTCTATCTACGTATGACATAATGGTAACTTAAGGCTTTTCTATCTCACTGATCAGGCGGTCGGTGACCTTTATTTTCATCTGTCTGTTTTGGAGAAAGTTTGGGAGGATAGGAGATTCTTCTGAAGGTCAGCTGGGACCTCACAAGTAAGAAATCTCATAATAAGATTTATATGCTTGCTTGCTTGATTTGCTTTGGTTGCGAATAAGCCTAGCTTTGATTGCTAGCTTGCTTTATAATTTTAAGTGCTTGGCGCATCTGGTTGTTAAATTTTGGTAAAAATTCGATTTATCGATCTAGGGTTTTCTGCGTTTGATGAGAATTGGGCTTGCACCTTTGTTTTTTTTGGGCGAGCTAGGTTAACTAGATATGGGTCTCGTTTGAATACTGAATCATAGTTCTTTTCACCGACACCTCAAAAGTTTTCTTGTTTGGGGTTTGCTTTCCAAGTGATATAATTGGCATGGTCTTGTTAATACTGAATCGTCGTTCTTTTCACCGACACCTCAAAGTTTTCTTGTTTGGGGGTTGCTTTCCAAATGATAGAATTGGCATGGTCTTGTTCATACTGAATCATCGTTCTTTTTAACGGCACCTCAAAGTTTTCTTGTTTAGGGTTTGCTTTCCAAGTGATATAATTGGCATGGTCTTAGCTTAGCTTTGTTGGAAGTCTCACATTGCTAGAGAAATTAGTCAATGTGCTCCTTATAAGGTTGTGACATCTCTCACTCCTCAAGGCGTCTTTTGGAGTTGAGTTAGGCCCACCTTTCACATATTGTGTAAATTCTAATATGGTATTAGAGCAGGTTCCTAGTTTGTGGTCCCACTGTCATCCGTTTCCACGTGTTGTCTTGGATGTCCTCCTGCCACTCGTGAGGGGGCGTGTTAGAAGTCCCACATTGCTAGAGAAACTAGTCAATGTGCTCCTTATAAGGTTATGACATCCCTCACTCCTCAAGGCGTCTTTTGGAGTTGAGTTAGGGCCCACCTTTCACATATTGTGTAAATTCTAATAAGCTTATGTTACAAATATATCTGGGAGGTTTTCGGAAATTAGTTTTCAAATTTGGGATTAGCGTGTTTGGAATTCCTGAGTCTGTTGTTTTGTTGAATAATTAATCGGGTACAATAAGTTTCATAAGTACTCCAATGTACTGTTATCGTTGCAATTTTTTTGAACGGTAGCTCCGGTGTTATACCTATGCACTCATATCTGTATAACAAATGACAATTACTGTGTTGTGTTGTTTGGTTTCATTTTCAGGTGGTGAGTATGTCGACTCCTTCGAGGAAGAGACTGATGAGGGATTTTAAGAGGTTGCAGCAAGATCCTCCTGCAGGCATCAGTGGTGCACCTCAAGACAACAATATAATGCTTTGGAATGCGGTTATCTTTGGGTATGTCTCAAATGAAAACAATATGGTGTTTGCCTTTGTCTCAATTATTAACATTTGCAATACGTATAGATCTTATATAGTTTCTCTTATGCCTCCTCCTTTGGTTGTATTGCAGGCCTGATGACACCCCATGGGATGGAGGTAAAGTTAATTATTGCGCCTAATTTGATTTAGTAAAGTTAATTATTGCGCCTAATTTGATTTAAATAGGATTTTATGTCATGTTTTGATCATTTTATTCTCTCGTTCGGTAACTTCTACACTACATGGAACATGTTCAATGTCCTATTGTTTGTCCTTAACCAACCATCAGAGCATATTTTGAACGCTTTATCTAATTGTTGGTTGAATGTCACTTCCTTTCTTTGCTTGTAATTTGAATTGCTATTGTGTATAGGATCTAGTTAGTAGCCTGCTATGTTCGGATATTTGCTATTTCTGTGAGGTTTTTCTTGTGATTTTAGGATAACAAAATGTAGACACAATTTGTCCGCTGTACATGGTGCTATCACCTCTCTGTTTGTTGTGTTTGGCTTGCTACACTACTTTAGGGCAGTCCACTATGTAAAATGGCAAAGTGTCAACATATCCTGTTCATCTACCGGCATTGTAACAAACCTTTCAACTTTTGTCAACCATGCAACGTGATGTGTGTATGTTTTTGTTTAGTGTCACAAATATTTGTGTTTGGCCTTTCCAGTAGTCTTCACATGAGTATTATATTATACGTAGAGAAGCTGCAAACTGGTACTTCTGTTATGGTAATAATTTCAGAGCTCTTGGAAAACTTCACTTTAGAATGATTGTTGTTATGAACATTTATAGAGTCTTATGCTGCTATAACCAATTTTTTTGTAGTACTCTATGCTTATGATGGCATCTTCGAGTCTTTCAGGTACATTTAAATTGACACTTCAGTTCACAGAGGATTATCCAAACAAGCCACCTACAGTGCGCTTTGTCTCTCGGATGTTCCATCCAAATAGTAAGTGGACAAACTATGTTTAACATCTGCAAAATTAGTCCTTGATACTCTTGCTGTACACCTTGAGTTTCTAAAGACATAAAATGTTTCGAGGTATTACAGTTTTCCCGTTATACCTCTAGGACCGAGGCTATTCTTTCTGTTCTGTCAATTTTTTGCCCTTAGATAGCAAGGATGGATGCTGGATTTATGTTGCCTGTTGCTCTCTCTTATGGTCACGTAATTTCATTAGCGTTGATATTTTCGTGTCACCTTTCTGTAAATCCCTGTCTTTTAATTTCATGTCTCTATAGGGCTGGCCATGCAATGCAAATAGGTGGGAAGCCAGGTAGTAGTGGTTATGAAGCATTATTTCTTATCATTAAAGAATGCTGCTTTTTGTTGGTTGGGTCAAGCTGTTAAATTTATGTGAAGTTGTGAACTTTGCATCTAAATCACAGGTTTTCTTAATTTTTTCTGTGAATGGTCACTATCATATTCCATTTCATGTGTGACCTTAAAATGTTTTTAATGATTTAGTCATTTTATCATTCTCATCTCCGCTTTCTTTGCAATTGTTTCAGTTTATGCGGATGGAAGTATATGTTTGGACATTCTACAAAATCAGTGGAGCCCCATTTATGATGTAGCAGCTATACTTACCTCTATCCAGGTACAAAATCATCTTTTGTTGTTTGTAGTCATGTGAAGGCAGTGACTCTCATTTTCATTGAACCTCAAGAATATCCACTCTTTGATGGTTAGTTAACGGTGCTTCTACAAAGCTAAGATGCCAGGAATGAATTATAGCTTAACATTATGTCAAACTATTGATGTACTCATGCTTATCTCCCCCACCTAAAGATATAATTCATGGCTGACAGGGGGGGGGGGGGGGGGGTCGCAACTTCTACCCCTTCATTATCTTACTAATTTATTTGCTTAAGAAACACAAAGTCTGTCGTCCAATCGGTTACATTTAAGGGTATAATCTTCATTTTGTTTAAAAAAAAAATCAATTTCCAATTAGATTGAAAAAATAGACGAAGGGTGCAATGTCTCGAACATTGTAGTTTAGGGTGTAAAGTGCAAAACCTATGGTAGATTGGTAGTTCGTGGATGAAAAATGTATTTTCCCTATTATAAATATTGAATGTCTGGCAGCAGAGATGAAATCAATAGAAAAATAAAAGCAAAAAGAGGTTGAGTTGGGGCATGTCTATATGTGCAAATCTAGATCGGGTTTCCTTGGAGCAGAGCATAAGCCTGAAAACGTTGAAGAAACCATTTTGGAACGAGAAGATGACATCATAATTTGGGTTTCATCTTATGAAACAATACATCCATGAGAAGTTCGTTGGATAATCTTAGTAATGACACACATACATGTACCCTCAAAACATTTTTCCTTCACATCTATTAGCAATAATGAACAACAACAACACAGTTTATACTCTTTACTAGAGCTCTTTCTTCAGCTCATGGCATAGACCCATAAATACGGGCTTGTATTGTACTGAAGGAATTTGGATTGACCTATCTGTATGTTATAGGAAAGTTGACACGTGTAATTCTAGAGGCTGTAGGTTCTATGGTGATGTCACTCAGATTATTGTTTTCCTTAATCCATCATCATTTCCTGATTGCAGTCATTGCTCTGTGACCCAAACCCAAATTCTCCTGCAAATTCAGAAGCTGCACGGATGTTTAGTGAGAGCAAACGAGAATATAACAGGAGAGTACGCGACATTGTTGAGCAGAGTTGGACTGCTGATTAGTTGTTGTGGTAGTTGCTATGGAACTTCAAAAAATTGTTCAATGGCTTGTTTAAATAACAATGGAACTTGACCATTGTATTGTGACCATTATGTTGTGAAATTCAAGACTTTATTACTTGATATGTTTGCATGGCTTATGTTGTTTGTCACATTAACCCTTAATATTTCTCGGATCTGATGCATTGCATTTTTTTAAGTCTTCAAATATGAAAACTCCTAGCCAGTATGCCTCACTCTTAATCTGAGGGTTGGAAAAGTATTACTGCTAGACGAGTTGGAACTTCAACAAATAAAAGAGAAGAATGTTTGGAAGCAAAACGCTTCTTTTAAATTTCTTAAGAAAATTTTCCTGCAATGTTACTGAACCGTAATAGCGCTCTGACCGGAGGTTGGTGAAATGTAAATACAAGGATGGATTGATCAAAAATTCTGGTCAACTATCGAAAGGAAATAGTTGAAACTTGACAAGATAGCAATAGATGCAGGGCAAGAGATGTGGTATGTACTTCTATTTTTGCGAGAACTGAAATATAGCAGTTGCAGCATTATAAGGAATCAAGGGTGTAAGACTCGAGCATAGTACGCCTACATCTGTGTACTTAGGTTTCCGCTACTCGTCCATCCTTCTTGAACCTGAATTGAGTACTGCAAATTCCAGAGAACGTCTTCTATTGAAGGGCGCTTGCTAGAGTCTTTACAGAGGCAGTTGAGGGTAATTTCTACTGCGGTCTTTAGGGATTGATATGCGAAACTTCCATGAATGGTGGGATCGATTGCAGCTCGTAGTTTCGATGGTGATTCTGCCAAGCCCCACTCGAGCTGCGAAGAGAACAAGCAATATTATAGGGAATGTGTCTGCAGGCTAGCAATGTGTGATGGCACAACCAGAAGGATAGGTTCCTCTTCATCTGAAAGCATTGACAAAATGGATGAATAATCGACTCAATACCTGAAGCTTTAGGTCATCAATTTCACTGGCTAATATGATCAGTCTGCCAGTTAGAACCTCGAGTAGGATAACACCCAGCTCGTAAATGTCTTCCTTTTCTGCAGTTCCAGTGCTGCATGTACAGGGTTCGGTAAGATTACATGGGTGCTGGAGCAGAACAGTGAAACAAAACAAGAAAAAGGAGAGGGGAAAATGGCAATATACCTGCCGAGATTACCATCTTTTCCATTCAGAGGGCTCTCTGAACCTACCTGGAAAAATTAAATTACCAAAAAATAATTGGGAAAATGATTGAAATTCAAATAGAATACGAAAAATGTCAGAAGAAACATGTTCTCCCAATAAAGTTTACAACATATATAATGTGAATTCACCTTGGATGGCAAGGGAATGTTATAGCCGCTAATTTTTGCACTAAGGCTGTTATCCAACAAGACGTTCTCAATCTTTAATTTATTCCCAAATATGCCGGGTGCAATCCCTGTGTGCAAGAACTGAACACCCCTAGCAACACCGATGGTAATCGCCATTCTCTGTGGCCATTTCAGCATCTCCTTTTTTCTCCAATCTGCCAAAATCAATTGAAACGCTTTGAGTTTAAGTTCATTGAGGAATGAAATGATGAGTAAAAAGGAGAGAGAGGTGTTGGCTTTACCATTAAGATAATCCCTTAGCGATGCGTTTGAGACGTGTTCATAAACGATAAAGATAGTTCCAGCTGTACTGGGATGGTCTTGACTAGCAACAATACAGTGACCAAGGATGCTCACCAAATGCCGATGCCTCAGCTGGGACAACACTTCCACGTGCGCCGTCAAGCTTTGAGGCAAAACCTTTGGCTTTAATTTCATGCACTTCACCAGGACCGCCAAACCATCTCTTAGCCAACCTTTATAGACCTGTATAACAGAGTAAGTGCATTCACATTGAAAAGAACTGAATTTGGTGGGTTCCATCCTTCCATTATAGCATGAGATGCCGATATAGTAATCCGGCAAACAGTTTGAATCAAATGCTTTACCTGTCCCTGAGATCCTTCCTCCATCAAATTTAATGGGTCGAAGTTATTCGTGGCATCTTCAATCTCCTCCAATGTGAAAACATGATATGGAGGGAGCCCGAATGCGGGTAACCTCGTTGTCTGGGGCACACGCCCTATGAAAAATACCGTTCATGAGCTGTAGCGTTGGAAAGAATCTAAACCACCCTTTAAAGGAATTACATTGGTTCAAAAAAACAGCTAGATTAAGTAGTATCTACATCGTTGTCAGTAGATTTAACGAATATAGCTAGAAGGATTGGCTTACTTGCATCGACGTTTAATCTTGGGGAGCTACGAAGGGATATTTTGTCTGCAGCAGATCTGTCAAATTTGTTACCTTCATTTCTCCTCTCTCCTCTCCTTCTGATGATGATGACCCAAATAAGCAATCCAAGAACCCCAGCAATGGCCGCAACAGCTCCAATGATTCCGAGTACTGGGCCCAGCTTAATGCTGGACTGCTGCTCTTTACTTTTGACGGGAGGCTTAACGGCCAATGCTTCTTTGTCGCAATGTGTATATGAAAACTGAAACTTTGAGTTCCCACTTGACAGACAGTTCCATGTGTACAGCACAGTCCGGTTTGAAGATTTCGATGCCAGGCAGGACGGCAGCTTTCCTATTAACAGGTTGTGTGAAATGTCTACTAAGCTGAGCTCTTCATTGCATGATATATTCGCAGGAAGAGCTCCACTTAGTTGATTTTCGGCCAAACTAAGATACTGAATTGAGGGCAGAGAGAACAGAGAAGATGGGATTGGTCCAAGAAATTTATTTGACGAGATGTCAAAGTGCTGGAGCTTAGAAAATTTCACAACTTGTGAAGGAATATTAGATCTCAAAGAATTGTTGCTCAATATAATACTTACAAGATTATTGCTCAGTGAGGGAAATTCAGGCCCAAGATGGTTGTCACCCAAGTTTAGCTCTTGAAGAACTACAAGACTTCTGAGATCTGGGACAGTTCCGTTGAACAAATTATTAGCCAAAACAAGACTCGTCAGATTCTTCAAGGAAGCAACTGACGAAGGAATCTTTCCATATATAAAATTCGAGCTAATATTTAGCACTTCCAGTGACCACAACCGCCTGATCTTGGCTGGTAAAGGACCCCACAATCCCAAGGAAACAAGTGACAACACTTTCAAATTCGATAGCTTTGTTACATCAGTGAAAAGGGAATCAATGGAGAATGTTGCAGAGAGAGTTTGCTCAGAAACAGTGAATTTCCCAGAAGCTGGTTTGGGGCTATGAGAAGGGGAGCTTTTGTTTCCGACTATAGTTAATTCGGCAACGCGATTATATGAGCAGACAACCCTTAGAGAAGATGAGGGAGGGAGGTAACAGAAGTTGGTCCAATTTGTCCACCCCTGAAGAGCTTCAGGGTATTCAAGGAGCTTTTGAACTTGTAAAAGAATTCGCGTTTCGCTTGGAATCAGTTGCGCAACCGAAACTGGAGCAAGAATGGCTAGACTGAGCGCTGGAAGCAAGAAACAGAAGGAAAACCAGAAATTCTCCATTTCTCAGGCAAACACAACCAATGCTAAGCCTCAAATAACAATTCTAATAGGAAGAGAAAGTGATTGGGTTAATCATGCAACTGGTATGACCCAACACAGAGAGCCATAACTTTTACCATACACAAATATGTTTGATCCTAAAAAATCAATAAAGCAGAGCAGACTATGAATCTGTGCCAGAGTTGCAGATGCATAAATGATTGTTATAAAGTCGGAGCAAAAAGAAGTTGCTTAGTTGTACATACACTTCGAGGAAAAGGTGTTCTCGGGAAGTGTAAGGCCAAGCTTTAGGGTATATTTGTAGGTAAAAATTTTGGGTATCTGGTTTTGAGAAATATTATAAAATAAAGAAATGTTATAGGAGTCGGTGAAAAAGTGAAGAGAGAGAAGATTTTTAATAAATATTATAATAATAAAAAAATTATGTAATGAATTTTTTTAATAATAAACCTAAAATTTGGAACAAAATTAATTGGGGCTCAAACATGCCGTGAGAAATTTTGTAGACAAAAAATTGGTAAAAATAAAGAGAAAAAATGACCTTTGAGAAGAGAATAAGACATATGGATGAGTGAGATTTCAAAGCAACCATGAAGACCCCCCCCCCCCCCCCCCCCCCCCCCCCCCCCCCAACGGAGTCGGGAGTGTATACACGGTTACACAGAGAAGAAAATGCAAGAGAGTTTCCGCAGTGAATCGAGAACGGGTTTTATCTCCAACCGCAGATCTGTCAGATCTGTCTTCTCTCTAACAACGGGGTGCCAAAAAATCAAAACGACAACTTAAGTTCTGACTTTATACCAGCTGATATGCGAGAACCTCGCTGTTGACCACGTTAATTATCGTAGACCAGCGGGTATCTCAAAATCATAACGCCATGTAATCTTTTGTATTTAAAGTTCGAATTGACCGGAATGCCCTATGTCGATGTCATGATCAATAACACAACGGTCCAAACAAAAAGTGGTCACACAAAGTTACAAAAATAGCCTCGGAGTGTGTGACAACTGAGGCTGTGTCGGTGGGAGGTGTCCTTAAAAAGTGGGGGTATTGGGCTATAATGTCACGCAAAATCTTTTAACACGTAATAGTTGTACCTAACCCCTTTCTCCTCCACATTTTACGTGGGCGCTGCTGTTTCCAGCCCAACTTAATTTGGAATTTAGCTAATTTGGCATCTGTAGTAGTAGTAGTAGTAGAGTAAGCTTTTATTGCAGAAGACAAATTGTATAAACTAGATTTGAAGCAGAGCGGTATTAAGAGATTTAATTGCATGCAATGACGGTGTTGCTCCACGCTAATCAAAGATTATTTTGGATCGTGATTCGTGATTGTATGTATTGATGTCTACCCATTCATGATTCACCTTATAAGGATCTGCGGACGATTGGATCTTGAATAATTACACTTGTTTTAGTTACAAAGAAGCAGAACTATAGACAGGGATGAAACCAGGAATTTGTTTCGAGGGGGGCCGGAATACAAATATAAGCAAAAAAAAAATTTCGAGAGGACCGGAATACAATTATAAGCACTAAAATACAATTATGACACTTTAAATATTAAATATTAATACTAAAAAAAAAATTTCAAAATTTTTGGAGGGCCAGGCCCCCCGGGCCCCCTTAGATTCGTCCCTGACTATAGAGGATAGATATATAAAATGATTCTTTTTTTTTTCTTTTGTGGATTCTGACAAAAAATTGTGAAATTCTATTATATAAACGGCCTGCCCCCCCTAGATTCGTCCCTGACTGTAGAGGATAGATATATAAAATGATTCTTTTTTTTTTCTTTTGTGGATTCTGACAAAAAATTGTGAAATTCTATTATATAAACTAACTCATAGTCATAGGCAATGGCTTCCTCCTATAGTCAGTAAAGAGGGCACATGACATGCCTTGGAAACAATGCATCCATCTTCCTTAAAATATTGCAAAAGAATTGAGTCCTCGATCGTAGTTCATGAACGCAGGTTTGCATGTCTAACAACTAACAAGTGATGGGATGCCAAAAGAAAATTGTCGAAGGGTATTTTGGTAATTTCTTTGATATTCAATAAATCTTGGCTCGTTATTTTTGCATGAATTTAACATTTTAGTCCCTAAATTTATATTTCTTTTACATTTGTGTTATTCGATTTCAAATTTCGAATTTAACACCTTTATATTTTCTACTTTGACAAAAAAGTCATTTCATCATTTTTCAGTCCATCTTCTCATGTTTTTGAGTAAAGGAACGGAGCTCAATTATTTACTTAAAAAAATTAAAAAAAAAATAGAGTTCAATATGAAGAGAAACTCAATTTGTTGACTTATATGGTTAAAATTAGTCTCAATTCTGTTGTAATTCATCATTCTTCAGTCCATCTTCTCATGTTTCTGAGTAAGCGAACAGAGCTCAATTATTTACTAAAAAAATTAAAAAAAAAATAGAGTTCAATATGAAGAGAAACACAATTTGTTGACTTATATGGTTAAAATTAGTCTCAATTCTGTTATAATATTTGGCAGATTTTGCATGACAAATTGTACTTACTTTGTTTCCAGAATTGTTGTGCATATTAGGTGCTTGATAATATACCCGTGAATAGATATTTTATGATTCCACATCTTATTGTCAAAATGTATTGTTCAATGTTAGAGTCGACACGTACTTCTCAATGCTATTGTCGAGGTCCTCTAATCCTCTATTGCAAAATAAATTACTCCATGCTCTGTGCAGCGGCTGATGGATATATTCTTTGTTAGGTTTGTGTCGTGGTTCCATAATGGTTCTCGGTTTGATTTTAACGTGAGATGAAGATAATTACAAAGGGAGGGAGGGCCCTGATAGGAAAGAAGGGAGTCGGTTTTCCTATCTTCTTGCTACATGTACCAATTGTTCAACCAATTGATGTAACAATTATTTAATAAAGACTGTACTCACCGAGTCATTATTTTGAGATTTGGTAGATTTTCTGATTGTGAATAATATAAAACATCAAATATTCTCTAGCATGTGCATTCGGTGGCACTTTTGGTCGTTGGAGTTAATTACTTTCAAGGTTCCATCATCGAACTTGGAACAAAAACAGAGCAGCGAATTCATACATTTACACAGGTCTACATCCAAAGCAAAATTTCCAAACGCAAGTGTAATAAGTGTATGATACATAAAAATTCTTTTACAGGGATTGAGATATAGACCGAGTATTGCAAACAACTCTCAAGGAGTCCTAATTAGCCACCCTAATAATCCTACTGAGCATATCATCCTCAAACAATTGTCATTCTAGTGTGACTAGTTCCTGCCACTAATATGTACAGCAACTGCACAAATCAGCAATTACGGTTCAATTACACACTAAAAGAAAATAACAACGCGACAACAATTCAGCCACTAAGCATTTGTATCCAGAGTAGCTAGCTGATTAGCTGCAATTGTGACAGTATCCTCAAGTCATCACATTGTACTTCTCCATCATCTTTTTTGCTCTTGATATCATCTCAAACCAAGAGTCCAGTGTTCTGATACTTAACTCCCTTAAATTCTTCCCTTCATCATTCGATTGATCCTGATGATTAGTAGCATTCTCTGCAATTGAAACTTTCTTCATTAGCTCAATCTTGGTCTCAAGATTGGACTCCTCGACAACATCAACATTCTCAGAAGGCAAATTTCTCCCCAGTCCGTCCGTCCTTCTCAATCACCGACTCAAAATTTACAATTCTTCATTCAATGCTATATACTGGTTTTGTTCTTCTCCTTGTATGGTACTTTTCAAGGTCAAGACCAGCCTGTATACAAAACTCCACAAAGGAAGGGATTCTTGGTATGTTATAGCTCTCATCATGCACAACCCTTGGGTAATTTGTGAGCTTAATGCTTAATGATATTTTTGGTGTGTATCTGTTTTCTTTTCCGTCTTCCAGCGACGTCTCGGATATCTTTTTTATTTATTTTTAGTCGTCTTGGATGGATATATCTTTTGTTTGTACGTGCGACTGTCTTTCGGGTGCTTCAGTCTGCTGGTTGTCCAGTAGGGTCCAGGACACGGCTCCTCCCTCTTGATTTTTATTTTCTCCGTCTTCCAGTCCTTCAGGTTTCTCTTTCGTCCTGACGTGCTCGTACGGGATGACTTCCTGGGCAAGTTTTAGTTGACTTGGGCTGCAATCTCTTCCAGAATAGGCGGCCCGTGACAAGGGTGAGCGTGTCTCTCCTCCAGACACAAGATTTTCAACTTGTTTTGACCTATTACTGGCAATCTGCAATCTAGGCTTCGATCAGGACTCCCTAGTTTCAGGCTTTATCAGCTCTGTTTTTGCTTTTCCTTTTCACGTTTCTTCATTTCAGAGTAAGCCCCATGTCAATCAAGTTCAGATGTTCAATCCGGCTTTCTATAAGAAAGGAGAAATTTTTTTTGGACAATGGTTTTTAAGAAAAGTTCTTGACAATCACTAGCCAGAGATTGGGGTCTAATCCTCTGGTTTTGAATGAGATTCAGCTGAGGCTAGATAGTAATAACTGTCGCCATACAATGGTGCGAGGACATGCTGTCTTTGGATTAAGAAAAGGAGAAGAACAAAAATAAAAAGTGTGAAACAACTTTTGTAGGGTACAACAGGCACAGACTAGAAACAATTAGGTAAAGCTAACTCCAATAACTCCAATTGGGCCAAACCAAATCATCCCCGTAGGAACATAAAATTAAAAACTAAAATCAATATACGAAGTTTTGAGACATCGGGCTTGGTAGACTCGTTGGCCACCTCTACGAGCTCGGGAACTATAACCCATTGTCAAGTGGGTCTCGGAGCACTCGACAAAGCTGGGCCTTTCCAACTTCTCTCTCCTCCTGTGTTCTGCTTGGCTGCTGATAAAATGCAAGGAACATCATGTATGAGAGGAGCTTGCAAACCTTGCACAAGGCAGTAGTTAGGAGGAGAAAAAAGGGCGAAGAAGATCTTCGGAGACAGAGAGACTCAGGAAAAAATTGGTGAGGGCTTAGTTGAGCCTAGTCGTTAACTTTGTCTCATATCTGATTAAATGAGTTGTTTAAGGTTGTGTTTGAGTGTTAAAATTTTAGGGTATTGAATTTGGTGAAAAAGTGAAGAGAAAAATGATTTTTAATATTTATTATATTAAAAAGTAATGATGTGATGAAAGAAAGATTATATTGTAATTTTTTATTGTATTTAAATTTTAAGAAAGGTAAAATTTTACGTATCAATCACACTCTAAATATTGTCCCATGTACGAGAAATTGAATCTTAACCGTTCCTTTGATAATCTTTGAACTTACCTTCTTTGAATAGAATCTTTCCCCCCCTCCCGTCTTCCTCATTTTTCTGCCGATCTACTCCTCACTCCCATGGCACAAGTGGCTCTTGACAGGGAGATGGCCCTCCGCATCGAACGGACTCAGATCGAACATCAACTCTCTGACCGTTTGTTCAACAAACCTGCATTTCGGGAGATCGTCCTGAAGTCATGGAGGTATGTAGATGGATTGGAGATTGAAGACATGAGCAATAACACCTTTCGTTTCACAAGAATCAACACATGATCAAACTTACTCCTTTTCTCCAAATAATATTGTTTCTTTTATATAGCCGGCTGTAGGCCGATTCCATTGTCACCGCGTAAAACAAGCCTAAAGTCAGGTGGACCTATAACCTACTGGTAGGGGACTTGTTAAAGTGGAAAATGACCTCTCGAGTTAGTCTGTTCAGAATTTTGATTGATATGAAGCCAATGAAGGGGAGAAATAACGTTGTGGTGAGTGGACGTGGGCCTTTCTCTCACAGATACAAAAGCTTATAGGGAGTGAGAAGATGCATCTACCGTCAGCTGATCAAGGATACCTTAAGCAGGTAGACCTCGATGATTTCTATACCCTGCAAGAGGGAAGGATCAGTTAAGTACGGAAAACTAATAATGACACAATGCACGATGCAAGGGAGTGAAATATTAAATTGAGAAAAGAACAGTAAAAACTCCTATACATGGCTGAGAATATTTATCAGTTATCACCAGCGTACGTAATTAGGCTTGTTTCCATGTCAGTTGCCACCCAGAGTTCCCCCAAACACTTCAGTAGAGCAGAACCTTCGTTAAGGTTCTAACAAGAGCCCCAATGAAGTGGTCAGGGGAATTCCAGGGGACAGCTGACGCTCCTCCTCTCTTGGTCCGGTTTCCTGGTAAGAAATTAAATGCACGCAAACTCCACCTTTTATAATGGAGGTTTTTTGCAAAAAATCTCGCTCCATAACTCATAAGGAGGAGATTAAACTTGAAGATGAGAGAGATCCACGTCCATGAAGTTGTGGAAACTGAATCTGGTTAGGATTGTGGGTAAGATAAGGGTAAGAAAGAATATCGAGGTTTGTGCCCTTAAAGATATTCCAACTTTTTCTGCTGTCTCATCTCTCAGTCCTATCTGCTTCAATCTCTTTCGTGTAGACGAAGTTTAAGTCATTCCTGATTAGAATCAAATCAGAAGTCTGGGTGCATTAGCTTGAGCACGGCGAGAGATAAATAATTAAGCTCTGATGCATGTTTAATGGAGAATATTATTAATATTACCAAGATTCGGTAGATGGTCAAAAAGCTGTGGGCTAGCTCGCTTGGCCAGTTGATGCCGAACTTAAAAGAAACTTTCCACTTAATTACCAGTTTCTAGAATTGCCTCATTGCTATTGAAGGCCTAATTTCTTCGGTAGATGGTCAAAAAGCTATGCAAGGAGGTTCTGGGGGCAGCATCCCTAGTTGGCCTATCGCTTCTCTGGTGGAGAAGATTCGTTTCGGGCTTACCTCTTTCAAGGATTAGAGAATTATTTGGGTCTTTCGGAAGTGTAATGTTATGACGCATATGCTTGCTGCTTAGACAGCATTTTCTGGTTGTGTAAGTTCTTTTTTGGCGTCTTACATTTCTCGAGCATATCCGGATTTGTGACATGCGTAGCTTCTCTAGCTTTCCTTAATTGTCTTTATTCAGCACAAAAAAGGCCTAATTTCTTGACCATGGTAAGGTGTATTTTCTCTTTTTCTGAGCAATAGAGACCACAGTTGTGTTCCAATATACTGGAATCTCTCTATAAAGATCTGGCTGAAAAGGAAAGCCTGGACAAATAGACAGATCAGGAAAAAGGCAGAATGGCTCGTGGCCTTTTAGGCCTCAAAATTCCTAAGTGATCAATCTGGTACACAATTTAGACTAGGTTCACAATACGGCCTATCTCCTCTTCGCTTAGACAGAACCAAACACCAACGTATGGAGCTAATACGCGGGACCTCATTATAAATACAAGGCTTAGGGACTCCTTACCTGGGCAATCGTAGGATAGGAGGAACGGCACATCAGGTGTCCCCTAGAGTTCCCTTGAACACTTCATTGGGTACTCTCTTCAAACAAGAGGGATGTCATTCCTACTGAAGTGTTTGGGGGAACTCTTGGTGTCGTTTGATATCATACTTATTCAATGTGCATGAAGAGGCCGGTGGTAGTGTCGTATATATGTACCGTTTTGTATAGCAATATATATATATATGCAGCCATGCAGGTATGACGACATTTCTGCACAAACTAATTTCGTAGTTAATTTCACGTAGTATATGTGCATTTTTGTTTTGCTGTTTTTACCTTGCTCGTACTCTCAAAGTTGCTAGTCTTTCATACTTTTTCTTTTCTGGTTTGTTATATTCACGTATTATTTCGTGGATTTATGATAGCTTCTTCTTCCTCAGTGTTGAGAATTCCTCAGTGAGACTTTTGGGTTATAAATAACCCCCTTATGTAACATTTTAAATATGAGTGAGTTAACAAAATTAATCCAATTGGGTATACCCATAATTGGATGTCTCACTTATCAAAGTTAAATTTTTTATTTCTAACATGGTATCAGAATAAAGTTTTCGGCTTTAGTCTGGTAACCTCCTGGTGACCATCCAGCTCAGTACCGGCAATCTCCCGGCTCAGTATCGGGGCAACCACCCGGCTCAGTACCGGAAATTTTTGTTATTATTTTTCCTTTAATTATTTTTGTAACTCCAAACTCAAGGTTTGTCGGTTTGTCCACCTTGAGTTTGCGGGGGAGTGTTGAGAATTGTGTAGTCTCACATTGCTTAGGCAATGTGGGCATGTGAGACTTTTGAGTTATAAATAACCTCCCTTATGTAACATTTTAAATATGAGTGAGTTAACAAAATTAATCCAATTGGATATTCCCATAATTGGATGTCTCACTTATCAAAGTTAAATTTTTTATTTTTAACACTCAGAGTGACCTGTTTTCAAAATGCCTCATGATCAATTAGCTGAGCTTTTACTTTTAATTTCTTTTGCGGTTCTTTTTCATGGGTTTTTGTTGTTCGTTGATTTCATATAATGGACCTCCGATTGTTATGTCCCACACGTAGATAATTAGCCATCCATATTCCTGAGTTTTTATGGAACCTAAATTGCATAGGATTATAATTCCTAGATAGTTATGATGTAGTAAAATTTTATTTTGGCACATGTCTCTAATATTCAAGTCCCCAAAATTTAATATATGTGTGTGCATGGTATATATTCTTGAGATCCTCCAATATCACTTTTGTTCATAAAAAAAGTAGAGCTTTGAATAGAATAAGACTAGAACAAGTCATTTATCTACTTACTATCACGTGTGTATATATAGTTTATATTCTAGGTAAATTTTGTTTTACTGTCTTTTAGTTTTGCTCTTAGCCGTCAGCCGTTGAAATAGTCTCTCCAAGAGCGAAAGTCATGAAGGACTGCAACATTTACAAACTGGTTTAACCAAACTCATGATGTACTATCTCAAAACCCATATGATCTGTCAAATGTCAACGTACGGGAAAAAAAGAAAAAAGTGGCAAATGTACGACTCTTCTGTATATAGTACTCCGTCTTGTCATATTCTTGGTAGCTACAAGAAATGGTAGTTTATTTAATAAAGTATTTCTTAATTCCTGACTGTTACCATAGCGTTCCAGTGAGGAAAAAAAGACCATAAACATGTATCCTGTTCATGTCATGAATGGCTGAATGGCAGGGCTGCTTCCCCATATAGCAGCACCTGAATAACGTCCTAATTTACCACCATTATCGGGAATCATATAGGTCCGCCAAATAACTCCACCAGTTGGAACATCCAGCTTTGCCAAGCTGCTGCGGAATGGAAAACATTGATCAGCTGGTATCATGCGTCTTTTCCAGTGATGACAACCCAACATAGAATGACCTATAGAAAGAATGAAATTAAAGCCAATCTTGTACGCAAGTAAAGTCAACTGGGGTATAAGCCCCCCCCCCCCCCCCCCCCCCCGCGTAGAATTTCACAAAAATCAATATGGATATTGCCATCAGAGAGACATCTAGGGTGGCAGCAGCGGTGTTAAGAAACACTCATCATGGGGTAGTTGTGGGAGCAGTTGTGGATTAGAGTATCAGCAACATAATTTCTGATATTCTAAACCAGTTGGCTAATATGTAGAAGTGGAGGTCTGTGCACCTCAACCGAGGTGCAAATTCGCTATCGCACTAATCGGTACGTTGGGCTGTTTCTAAAGTTGATCTTGGAGGCTACCTCTCTTATTTTGAACATTTTTTCGGACTTGCGCGCTTTGGCTGTATGAGAGAACTGATCCCATGACTTTGGTTTTGTTTGTTTTTCTTAGTTTGAATAAATTCACGTTTTGATAAAAAAAAATACAGAAAACAAAGAGATTACTGATTACTGTGGGCGTTGATCACAGTTATTCATGTTCCGTTAAATCCGGTCAACTCACCGAGGTTCTGGCTCCATATTAACATACCGATTGAAAGCATCAACAGCATATATACAAGTATCCATTCCATGAGGGGAAATAGATCACTCCATTGGCTAGTGCCGGGGTTGCAGATACGTCTTTCTATAGCAGCAAAGAATTTATATTGATCTGTCCAGAACTAAAACTTCAAGGGGGTTAGTTTGGGCGGTCAAGAATTGAAGCTTAAGGGTGTGCTCTTCCTAAGATCTCAAGTTCTCCTCAGGTGCAAATAATTTCTTGGGTCACCTCCACATTAAAGCTGAACTTACTTGACATATGTGGTTTAAAAGTTACACTACTCGGAGTTTGCCGTGACGTTGATTGTTGAATTCAATTTGTGCGAATATCAGGTCAGGTCTGTCCGATCTCAGTAGACATGAATGAGTGTCTAAACTTCTCTCCTTACCAATAAAAAAAATTCTACTTCAGCCGCATTTCTGACACTGTTGTTCTGTTGATCTGCACTTCTTCGGAAACGGTTATGAACAGAACAACAAAAGATTCTTTTCCCTCAGTTTCTGGTTGGAAATACTATCCGATGCTTAGAATTGCAACAGAGTTATCTACAATTGCAAATAGGCATAGTGCCATGAGAAGCCTACTAATTGTTGGGCGCGCACCGCCTGATTTTAAGCCATGACTAGTGAAGGCTCTCTATGTACAACATACACAAAAAGTATCCCTCACAAGATCCTCTTGCTAACTGGGCGGGCTCTGCTGGTGTTTTTGGCTTTCTTTAGTTTAAATTTCGTTCCTGTTTTTATTCTTGATTCTGACTCGAGGTTAATGTCTGGCAGTTCATTTACTTAGAAAAAAAGAAAAAAAATGGTAACTAGGATTGAAAGTTGGTGGCTAGCTGACTACTTTATAGTGTCAGCAAGGATTGTGAAGATGTGGCTCGAGTCTTTTGTGGGAAAACCTAAAGCCACGTAGCCCATAATTAGTAGACTTAAGTACGGTTGCTTACCCGTTGATCATGACCGTCTACCCTTCTTGACCAGGTGCAATTTTTGACATGTTAGCAGTTCGATCGTTGAGTTAAACCATTAATTTTAGGGAAAATTACACATAGCCCACTAGATTTTAGGCCGAAATCAGAAGCCTCACTGGGTTATAAAAAATATCTCAAAGCCCATTTGGTTTATCAGTTTCGTAGGATAACTAACCTGAGCCAACTTTGTTAATGGCAATAACGGAACCCAATCCACGTAATATAAATGAACGAATAGTTGTCCGACACGTGCTCACAAAAACCACATCAGCTTGCATGTCAGATTGCACCCCACCTCCTACCACGTCAAGCACGTTAGTTTAATTTCCTTTATTTATTTATTTCTAGATACGTTTGCCTCCTTTATTCTAACAAAAATAGAAGCAAGGAAGCCCTTGGTTCTTCGATCTGAAATCCTCCAAAGTTTTTTGCCCTTCTGCAAGCTTTTCAGTCTGCCACGTCTTTTTGCCTTGGAGGTTCCTTCAAAAAAGCTTCGGTCTGCCACATTGTTCTCCCCATTCTAGCAGGAGGTGGGGGTGCAATCTGGCATGCTGAAGCTGATGTGGTTTTTGTGAGCACATGTCGGGCAACTATTTGTTCATTTATATTACGTGGATTGAGCTTCAGTTATTGTCATTAACAAAGTTAGCTCGGGTTAGTTACATACGAAACTGATAAATCAAGTGGGCTTTGGGATTTTTTTTTTTAATCCAGTGAGTCTTTTGATTTTGGCCTAAAACTTAGTGGGCTCTGTTAATTTTCCCTTAATTTTATGCAAGAGTAATTTCCTAGATTCACGTCTGATCTAAATTAGATTTTTCGTAGCCGGCCAAAAACTAGAGACGACTCTGTTCAATATCCTTAGGTATCAGCTGTTGCAGGTATATTGCCGTATTGATAGGAGGCAAAAGTTGTTGTAGACATACGTCAACATGTATTAGTTGTACCTATATATATATATATACACGATATGGCCCTGGGATTATATATATATATACATATATAATACCATGGGCCATATCTATATCCATCACATTTTAGGCGCCGCTGCGCTTTACAATATGCAATTTGTCAGTCTTTTCTTTATTGCACGCATGCATTGCCGGTGTGTAACCCACACCAATCAAGACAAGGATTTCGAGTTTTTGGATCACAATTCGTGATTGTGTTGTAATTGTCTACCTATTCACCTCAGAATTTTCATACGATATACTTGTTTTGGCAACAAGACGCAGAAGAGTTGTTAAATATTGTGTACTAATTGGTTTGGACACTGATATAGTTGAGATCAAACTGATGATCAATTCCTTTTTCTTTTTTGGTTTTGGCATGGGTAATAAAAGAAATTCCGTAGTTAAAAACAAAGCAGTTCAGAGGGCAAACAGGCTCATATCGAATCATCGATACAAGCTAATTAATTAGGAAAACAAAAAAACTCAAATGGATACAATTGTGTTATATTAGAAAAAAGGAAAAAAAATATTTTTCATCTATACTATAAGTTTTATACTTTAGACTTTAAATTACTGTCAATTTTTTAGACTAAAATGACGATAATGCCCTTGACTCACTTTGCATATATTAAAAAATATTGTTAACAATATGTAATTCATTAGATTCTCAAGAGTATTATTGTAAAACAAGAGTGAAACTTATCTAACATTGATAGCTAAAGGTTGCAAAGTGGGTCATGATCAGTAATTTGGAAGGTTTCGCACTTGAGACAAGCTGGCTAAGTGACCTTATATTATATTGTTTATCTATAATTGTTATAAGCCTTCTTGGATCGCCAGCAATATCTGAGGTGGGGCTCAAGTCTCAACACTGTACGTTTTCGTTATGAAAGTCTTAAAAACAATCGAAATACAACACACATGATGAGTTTTATTATTAAATATATTGTCACTAGGAAAAAAATTTATTCAAAAATTTTGAAATTTTTTAAAAATTATAATTATTTAGATTTTTTGATTTTTTTTTAAATTATAATTTTTCAAAAATTATAATTATTTAGATTTTTTGATTTTTTTTTAAATTATAATTTTTCAAGATTCAAGCTAAATTTTGAAATTTAAAATAATTTTAAATACTTGATGGGGTTAAATATTAATTTTGTAAAATCTATATATGTAGCCACAATGTGCTAGAAATGACACATGCAATCATTGCAATGCACGATGCAAGGAAGTGAAATATTAAATTGAGAAAAAGAACCCTAATTGTACCTATAGCTCAGAATATTTATCATGGTTATCACCAGTGTAATTAGGCTTGTTTCCATGTCAGTTGCCACTTGCCACCTAGAGTTCCCCCAAACACTTCAGTAGAGCAGAACTCCACTTCGTTAAGGTTCTTACAAGACCCCAATGAAGTGGTCAGGGGAATTCCAGGGGACAGTTGACGCTCCTCCTCTCTTGGTCCGGTTTCCTGGTAAGAAAATGCACTCGAAGTACTCCACCTTTTATACTGGAGGTTCTCTGCTCAAATCTTGCCCTTTAAGGAGGAGATTAAACTTGAAGATGAGAGAGATCTACGTCCATGAAGTTATGGAAACTGAATCTGGTCAGGATTGTGGGTAAGATAAGGGTAAGAAAGATTATCGAGGTGAGTGGCCTTAAGATATCCCGGACTTTTCTGCTCTCTCATCTGAGTCCTATCCGCTTTAATCTTTTTCGCGTAGACGGAGCTTAAGTCATTCTTGATTAGAATCAAATCAGAAGTCTGAGTGTATTAGTTTGAGCACGGCAAGAGATAAATAAGCTCTAATGCATGTTAAATCGAGAATATTATTATTTCCAAGATTCGGTAGATGTTTAAAAAGCTGTGGACTAGCTCGCAATTGGCCAGTTGATGCTGAACTTCGAGAAATTTTCCACTTTCCAGTTTCTAGTATTGCCTCAATATTGCTATTGAAAGCCTAATTTTGTGACCACAGCAAGGTTTATTTTCTCTTTTTCTGAGCCATAGAGGCCGCAGTTGAGTTGCATACTGAAATCTCTATAAAGATCTGGGGTGAAAAGGAAAGCCTAGACAAATAGACAGAGGAAAAAGGCAGAAATGGTTGTGGCCTTTTAACCTCAAGATTCCTAAGTTCAATCTAGTCCACAGTTCTGTCTAGGTTCACAGTACGGTCTATCTTCTCTTCGCTTAGACAGCTAGCCAAACACCAACGTATGGAGCTAAAGCTCAGGAACTCATTATAAATATTAGGTTTAGCCGTTTAGGAACTCCTTGCCTCGGCAATCGTAGGACAGGAGGAACAGCGCATCAGATGTCCCCTAGAGTTCCCTTGAACACTTCACTAGGTACTGATCATCTCTTCAAATAAAAGGGATATCATCCCTACTGAAGTGTTTGGGGGAACTCCTGGTGGCATTTGATAACATATATACCTATTCAAAGTGAATGAAGAAGTCGGTAAATATTAGGTTTAGGAACTCCTTACCTCTGCAATCGTAGGACAGGAGGAACAGCTAGCGCATCAGATGTCCCCTAGAGTTCCCTTGAACCCTTCACTAGGTACCATGGTCTCTTCAAATAAAAGGGATATCATCCCCACTGAAGTGTTTGGGGGAACTCCTGGTGTCATTTGATAACATATATACCTATTCAAAGTGAATGAAGAAGTCGGTCATAGCTGTGTCGTATATATATAATTGAACCGTTTTGTATAGCACTATGTATGTATGAAATTTCTGCATAAACTAATCTCGTAGTTTCATGTAGTATTCCAACTTTTTGGTTTGCTGTTTTAATTACCTTGCTAGTAATATCAGAGTTGCAACCTTTTGTTTGCGGATTGTGATATTTATGCATGTAATATTATTTCTTGGATTTATGGTAGCTCATGATACATCTCTCAAAGTGTCCTCAACATCAGTATCAACTGATCTCGCTCACTAACTAGAATAGGCAAGGACAGAAATAGTGACAGTGCGGACTACTAAAGAAAGAGGTTGAAGAATTGGCTGCCTTACTAGCGAAGATGGAGAATATCTGAGGAGAGTAGCAAGAGCGTCAAGAAATGTTGGAAAGACAACTCTAGGAGCGCGAGGAGATGAAAGAGAGGGAGTGGTGGGAGGAACATACGCGGATGCAGGACTTACTCCAACTAGAGATGAAGGAGGATGGATTGCCTTCGAAGGCAAATCCATCCGGATGACCGAATGGACGGCTGGAAGCCATCCATTCGATCATCCAATGGTCAGGAACCAGGGAGGAGTGTGGGTCCCGGGCGGGACCCACACCTGCTCGAACAGGGCTGTCGCCCCTGGTTCCTGTCCATTCGGTCATCCAATGGTCAGGAACCAGGGAGGAGTGTGGGTCCCGGGCGGGACCCACACCTGCCCAAACAGGGCTGCAGCCCCTGGTTCCTGATCATTGGATGACCGAATGGATGGCTTCCAGCCGTCCATTCGGTCATCCGGATGGATTTGCCTTTGGAGGCAATCCATTCTCGAGATGAAGATGCAACTGGAGTAAGAAGGTGGATAAATTCATGAAACAGATGCAGTCACGACGTAGGTGACGAAAATTGTTTTTATTCTCATAGGGTACTAATATATATTTTACGTACATACCTTATACTTGTTATCTGAATTTTGATATTTTTATCATTTTGCTAGTATGATATTTTGTATTATGTACCATTATGTTTAGATGTAAATTAATCCTTTAATTTCGAAATTTTCATTTTAACATTTTTAATCAATAGTTTTGTTTAGTAAACTTCATTAATTTTCCCGTTCCATTAGAAGATATAAGCCATTCGGACGCTTAACGACAACAACATCCACCGGTATCAAACGTAATAGCAATTGACGTTTGTTAGTGTTCCAACGGAAAAGAATGCAACATCGCCTAGTGAAGTTTGTTAGTGTTCTAACATGAAAAAGTCGGTTATAGCTGGAAATAGAGCTGGAAACAAGTCGAGTAGTGAATGTTCGAAGTTTGCTCGTTTAACACTTATATATAAGACCTCAAGATCGAATAAAGCTCAAACCTTTGTTTAAACTATGCTCGCTAAATTTTAAATGAGCTTGAGCTCAGCTCAAAGTTCAACACAAAACAAACAAACGAGCTTGAGTTCAAGCTCAAGCTCATTTTGCATGTATTTTTAAAGCTAGGGAGAACATTTCCAAGATTTGAAATTACTATACAAAATCTTGATTTGTGATCATCATAATAACTAAATGATCTAATCTACTGCTTAATAAAATAACAATAATATGTATCAACCAAAAGAAGTATACTTCAATACAAATAATAGGGTGCTTTCTATTCTATATACATATAGGCTTTCACAAAATTAAAAGATATAGCCCGTAAAACATCAAGTGTACTATCTATAGGTACATAAATAAATATGCTCTATAGATATATAAATATTACTAATTACTAAATATTATGTAATAGTATATACCTAAACATATATAGAGTAATAATAAAGATATACAATAAATATACTATCTATAGGTACAAATATTATAAGTTTTATATATAACTGTAAATATTAAAATATATTTATGGATATATATTTTTATATACATGTATTTTTTGAATACGAGCTTTTACATGAGCTCAAAGAACTCAAGTCAAGCTTATATAAGCTTTGTTTATTAGCCTA
Source organism: Myrica gale (assembly GCA_963930655.1). NCBI lineage: Eukaryota > Viridiplantae > Streptophyta > Magnoliopsida > Fagales > Myricaceae > Myrica > Myrica gale. Next base: position 2,910,746 of record OZ005606.1, on the reverse strand, counting down.
AAATGAGTCTAGCTAAGTTTAATTGAGTTTGACTTGTTTATATAATAATCGAACTAAAAATAGTGTTTAAACTCGACTCGTTTATTAAATGAACTGTGCTTGAGCCGAATATATACTAGTTGAGTTTGAATTATTCATAACGAGCAAGATTCATTTATAGCCCTAGCTGTGAACGAAAACATGGCAAGGAGAAGTCCAAACAAACGTGTTTTGTTGTATCGTACTAGCTAAATCAGAAAAATGCTCCTTAATTAGTAAGCTTTCTCGACACACATTTATGGTTAGGTAGCTTTGTAGACAGTGGAACATGAGAGAACCATTGGAATCGGGATTGCAGAGCAATTCCGGAGAGAGGTGTGGGTCTCGCCCGGGACCCACACCTGCTCGGGCTGAGGTTGGTCCCAAGCGAGACCCACCTCACTCTCTCTGCCTCTCTCCTATTGCCCCTGCAATTCGGTCACCAAAACTGCAGAGGATCCCCGTCCGAACCATTGAGTATTGTGCGCTTTCTTATCCCAATAATTTGTAAGGTATGTCGACGCACCCTTTTAAGGTTACATAGCTTTCTACACATGGTACTACCGGAACATGGGAGAACCCACCATTAATGAGTAATGTACCTAAACTTTTTTTATTGAAACATTTTTGAGAAAAAAATTTCTTTTTCAGTATTTGGTTATTCTTTTAGAATATTTTCAAGAAAATATTTTTTAACGTTTTTCACACTTAATAATTTACGTAATTACATAAAAAATTTAATTATCGTACAGGTTCTTGTGGTTTTCATTTTTCACATTTTAGTCCCTGAGGTATCAATTTCATCCGTCCGGTACCTAAGATAAGTTTTTAAGACAAATCGATCCTCTGTCCAATTGTCGTTCGCCAAAGTACGGAATGATGCTCACGTGAATTTTAAATCTCATCTCATAGCCAATCCTAGATTGCTGAGTGGCGTGAAATTTTTTCTCGAAATTTTAATATGTTACTCTTTAAGGTACCGATTTCAACCTCCCTGAAGTACACATTTGAAATAAAATTAGTTTCCGCAGTTCGATTGTCGTTAGCCAACTATAATAGAAGTGACAATGTGGTCTGGAAAGAGAAGAATATAAAACTATCATATCCAACCTTCAAATTCAATTTTTATTTAAAAACATTAATTTTATTTATATATCATTTTTAATAATTTTTTCTTGAGGGGCATTTCGGTCATTTTTCATGTGATTTAATGGCTAAATCAAACCGAATGTATGAATTGATTTTTTTTAAGCATATGGGGCAGAATAAAATATTTTGGAACTTGAGGGAGACTTACTGATTTTTGTCCATAAATATAGGGCGTACTATAATGTTTCCCAAAAAATATTCTGATTTACGAAAAATTTGAGCTTAGTTTGTTTTCTGAAAAACAATAGAGGTTTTACAGTTGACTTGAAAACTTTTTAATTTGACTTCATTTTCAAGTGCTCGCCAAATACCGGAAAACAAGTAAAACAAATTACAGATTTTGTTTTACAAGTAAACAAACGGACCCTTAGATAACTGTTCATTTCTTTAGGGAGACAGTAAAAAAACGATCCCACTTGAAAAAAGAAATACAACCAGATCCCTATACAATATAAACCATTATCAGATATTTCACAGATGTTCAGCCCAAATATAAAAGAATTTGAAGGGCTTCTCCTTTTTTTTGGGGGGGGGGGGGGGGGGGGTGGTGTTGGCCATGGTGACAATGCATGCTGCAATTGGATCTGAAATTCAAGAGGATAAGTGGCCTGAGAAGGTGTCTGTCAAGAGGTTTTCCGCCTACACAAAAAGCGGTTTTCATTACTGCGTGTACGTAGGTTCTAATTTTACTTCGTCAAGTTCTTTTGTAGGTGGAAGCAGTTTTTGTGCGGGCATGCGCTTAAGAATATTGCTGAAGAAAGGTATAATTCGCAAGAGAAACAATATTAACCTCAAAATTAACAAAACTTGTTCCCAACGGGGAAATAGAATCTTGCAGCTACATCATATAATCCATCAAAATTCATTTGACTCGGGAAGTGATTTCAAATGTCTGCACTTTCAGTGAATGACAATTCTTTCGTAGATACTAGATGGAATTATAGTATGGCTTATGTTTTTCGCGTCTCAGATTCCATTATCCTCTGGTGTGTGCTCAAATTGAAAGTGTTCACTTAAATGGGAAAATATATTAATGGAAAGTGTTCACTTGTAGTTACAAACTATCATTCAAATGTCATTTACTCTTGTGACCTTTAATTTATCAAATTAAGCTCTCAAGAACCAAAGTTTCACAAGTTATCAATTTGAGGCTCAATCCTTCAATTTTTTTTTGTTAAATACACTTTGCCCCCTTATTTTTGGGGTATTTACACATTGCACCTCAATATATTATTTTTCAAACATTAGACCCATAAATTTACACATTTTTTTTTCTAATTTGGACCATATACCGAAATTGGGCTTCAATTTAGACAGATCCTAAGTGAGACGTGTAAATACCCCTAAAGATAAGAGGACAATGTGTAAATTTGAGTGACACGTTTTGGCGAAATCCGTCTAAATTGATGGTCAATTACGGTACGAGGTCCAAATCGAAAAATTGTGTAACTTGATAGGTTCAATGTCTCAAAAATATTACATCAAGATGCAATGTGTAAATGAACCCAAAAATAAGAGGCAAGATTTATTTAACCTTTTTTTCGTTAAAGATGACGAAATAAGTCCAGAAAGACAAAAAAAAATATCGGCAACGGAAATATCTTAATTAGAGATTAACTGATCAATGGAGGCAATTTTTGTCTTTTATGAGATTCTTTGGAAATGTCATTATTTAATGCGCGTAATGTGATAAAATTAAAAATTCAAACCGACATTGACTTTACAAACTGGGGATTGGGGGCTAAAAGTGAATTTTATTGTTCGCGAGCGAATAGATAAAAAATTTCACACCCAAAATATCACATAAGTGAGAGGGCCGGTTCAATTTCAATCATTGTCCAATAACGTAGAGAACATACTAATTGGTATAGCAAGATAGAGCTTGTGGACCGCAGCTACCCAATATCTTGGCTAGAAAACAATAATCAACGCATGCAAGATAATCCTAATTTGCTCAATATTGTTGTCTTTATATACCGGTTTTGTACGATATTTCGATCTTTACTTTGCAAAACAAGCCTAAACTGAGCACTACGCCCCGCCGGCGTGTGTTGAGTACAAAGCTTGTCACTTATAGCATCCCCTGAGAATCGTGATACTCAAGGATTAATAGTAGTAGTTCTGTATCTGAGAGAAATGATCATTCCAAGGGAGAAAAGCTTCTAATTTTGTTAGGAAAATATCTTACGCAAGTTTTGTATTACTGTCTTAAATTTACACACATGTATAACTAATAAATTGATGACCTTATTCCATGTAATTAACTCATTTTGTACACCACCCATGGCGTTTTTCTTTGTATTGAGTGTCTATCTGACAATCCCATGCACGTACGATTTTATGTTGGTATTTTTGGGAACCATTAGAAGGTGGAGGGTCTCAACGCACAATATGAGTTCATCCGATCTAAAGCATAATAGGAATAGTAGTGCTTATAGAGATCAATTAATTATTAGCAAGATCATGACTTGACTCATGGGGCTTCATAGCTAATTAATTGCCAAACAAAGCTGGTATAGCTATAATATTATTTGGACTTTCTATCTGCACCTGGGTACGTAATCCGTACAGAATTTCATTTTTTTTTTCTTAATTATGTTTTCAAGGCAAGATAGATAGCTTTTTGCAATTTTAAATAGTTTTGTTATTAATTTTGATTATCACTTTGCCCATTAAGGGTCTCAACGAAATCTCCAATATTGATGTAGCCACCATGCTCTTCTGTTTGGCTTTAATGTATCCCTTTCCAGGGACCACGGTATTGCATCGTTGCTATTGGAGGCCTAATTTTGTGACCACGGTAGGGTTGGTTTTTCTTTTTTTTCTGAATTCTGAGCAATTTGGACCACGGTTGGGTTACATAATGGAATATCTTCATTAAGATCTGAGGTGAAAAGGAAAGCCGGGACAAATAGTCGACAGAGGAAAAAGCCAGAATCACATGCGGCCTTTTAACCTCAAGATGCCTAAGTTCAATCTAGTCCACAGTTCTGTCTAGGTTCACTGTACGGTCTATCTTCTCTTCGCTTAGACAGCTAGCCAAACACCAACGTATGGAGCTAAAGCTCAGGAACTCCTTATAAATATAAGGTTTAGCAACTCGTTACCTCGGCAATCGTAGGACAGGAGGAACAGCGCATCAGGTGTCCCCTAGAGTTCCCTTGATCACTTCATTAGGTACTCTCTTCAAATAAAAGGGATGTCATCCTACTGAAGTGTTTGGGGGAACTCCTGGTGTCATTTGATATCATACTTATTCAAATTGCATGAAGAAGTCGGTCATATACATGAGCTGTGTCGTATATATAATTGAACCATTATGTATAGTACTATATAGGTAAGTATGAAGTTTCTGCATAAACTATTTAGTAGTTTCATGTAGTATATACATTCCTGTTTTGCTGTTTTTACCTTTCTCGTACTCTCAAATTATATTAGTTGCTAGTCTTTATTAGTAGTTTTTGTTTTCTGGTTGTTAAATTCACGTATTATTTTCTGGATTTATGATAGCTTCTCCATCCCTCAGCGTGACATGTTTTCAAGATGCCTGATCAAGTAGTGGAGCTTTTACTTTTCTTTATTTTTATTTTTATTTTTTTTTGGATTGTCAAAATATTTGGAATAAGCTGGCATAGATTTAGCATGAGTTTTAGTTTTCTAAAAAAAATTATTCATTTATTTCTTATTGACATATCCTAGTTATGCCCAATATTTAGGTCGTAGCTAGCCCACCACTGTTTATCAGTTTTTATAGTACCTTAGTTGCAATAGATTATAATAACTATGTATGATGTACGTAGTAAATCTTATTTAGCTAGGCATGGGTCATTAATTAATAAGGCCCTAAACTTTCTAATATTGTACCCATATTTTTGGAAGACGCCGTTATCTTTTATCATCTTTTAATTAACCATATTGAATGAAATCAAAAGAGATTTCATGACTAAAACTTCAAAGAAAATTAGCAGAGATTATAATTAAAATAAGGGACTAAGTGATTTCTCTACCCTAATATTAATTAAGTCCATTAATTCTATATTACAGTTAACTTTGAGGGCTAATTAGAGGGAGAAACGGTTTTCTAGATGTGCAATAGCTAGCTTTGAGAATCGAACTTGCTATAAGTATAAACTAATTTCATTGGACTTTTCACCATGTTTTTTGTTTTTGTTTTACTGATCTCTTTTAAAGTACTTCTGCTCTTAATTAATGAGCCGTCAGCCGTGAATTTCGTCAGAGGATATATAGCTTGTGTATTTAATTTGTAAGTCATGAACATATATGGCTAGTAAACCGGACACCGGCTAATTAAAAAAAAAGTGTTTATTAATTTGTTCCTTCATTTGCCTTTTGTGCATTTGGGATTGGGTTGAAGTTGTGATTTGGGTTGCGTTTTGACGAATTGCTTGCGTTGATAGCCGCTAACCACCCACCCCATCACCATGGTCAAACTACCCTAATCAGGTACAGGTTACAGCTCCTAGTGGCGCCTGGGACGGTGCACGTTTTTGGATAGCCGTCCATAACAGTAACTGTGCTAATGGGGACAGAAACCATCACCGCAAATGCACAGCCCTAGGGCAGGATCTTTTAATTTGTTGATCATTTGCTATTAATGCAGCCGTTGGATGATAAAGGTCGATATGGGCTGTAAGTGGCGGACCACAGGTATTTATATATTTGTCTATACGTGTATTAATTTTCACCACGTTCTAATTGCACGTAGTTGAAGTTTATATATATAAATTGTCACTAGGTCTCTCTGTGCTTAAGCTATATATGCTCGACCTTAGAAATTCCAAATAGGAAGATGGAATATCGAAGGGAAGGAAGATCTTCTCCCTCCGGTGGTTCCGTCGAGTCAAAATCATCAAAAATCACTCGACACGTGTCACATGCATGACTTGTTTGAAGCTCATTTAATCGTGATTTGTTTAAGATTCAAGGATAATACGGTAATCTGACAGGGACTGAGGTCACATGAGAGGTACATGTATAAACGATTATCATCTATTTGACGTCAAATTTCACTCCAGGATATGCAAATAGTTTGAGGAGATAACATAATGGGATTAATCTCTCAAAAATAAAAAAATTAAGGTGCATGCAATGTGTCAACATCTCCAAACATAAAGGGTAAAATCTATATAATTTGAATGCTCCTATATAATAAACCATCGACATTATCCCTCCAAGCACTAAAAAGACATGCTTACTAATTTAGATGCTACGTTTGTGAAGGCCGACTCCAATAGCGGGCAAAAGCCATGATCTGCATTAATTTGGCAAAAGTTACCCTACAAAGTAAAGAAAAAATAGGTGTCAAAAATATTGTACTAGCTAACTAATTTTATTCTTTCAGAAAAGAAAATTTTACAGCACTACTTTGCCGTCATATTTTTTGCTACATAAATTTGTAATTTTTTTAATCAATTCAAGTTAAATACTTAATAATTCCCTGTTATTATTTCTGAACCGCAGAATTCTCTCCCACATCTGAAAATTACGTGTTTAGTGTTCATTACAAAGTCGCAACTTTGGACTATACGTACGGCCTAATCCTCTTCTGTAAAGCAATATAGTTTTTAGGGCATGTTTGCAAAGCCAGATTTTGTATAAATTAATTTTTGAGGTTTTAAGAATTGATAGATGCAAACATAAAAAATTTTGTCTCAAATTTTTGAACTTTTTCAATTTTCACACTAAATTATTAGGGGCCCACAATAATTTTCTTTATTTTTTTATTTTAATTCTAAAATTTAAAAAATAAAAATAAAAAACTTCAAAATCATCTATTTTCATCACAATAAACACAAAAAATTTACTCAAATCATCTTTCTGTTCACTTTTCCACCAACTCCAAAACACTTTCACCATCTCTGATCAAACATATATATATATATATATATATATATATATATATATATATATATATATATATATATATTATTTATTTATTTATTTATTTATATATATATTTATATATACAGTTCAAGTTTTCACTATTTTTTTTACCAAACTCAACAAAACTATAATCTATCTCGATTTTCACAATGTCACTAAAAGTGTCTAAAAATTCCTAGATGCAAATATGCCTTTAGAAACTTATGACTCTGATCAAGAGTCATGGAAGCTTAAACCCTCCTTTGGGTAATTTTTTAATAGCTAGCTCCCTGATGCGCGCGGCAGGCTGATCAATAAATGCTTTTGGAATTCTCAGACTTGTGTTTTTACTAAATAATTTCGACTATTATTCCATATATAGCAATTTGGGGGAGATTGTAACTTACATCAATGCGTTATGCAAGGGACACCGTATACACTTCTTAAATCCGTCCTGGTTAAATTAGTTGAAATATAAGTTAAGCATGACTTTAATCAAAGCCAAGCTAAAACTACGAGTAAGACTTCTTTTTGTCCCATCCTAATCTCCTTGAGGCCCGAATATATATATATATATGCTTGAAACTCAATTGTGTTTTTCTTTTTTACCCAATTCAATTTTCTAACAACACTAGTGTTACGAGGTTTCAGATCCGCCTATAAATTGTGATTCGGGCACTAGACTTCCGCACAAAACCAACCAAAGTTTAAAGGCGTACGAGAGGGGGGCCGGTGCTATGGATAAAAAAGGTGATGATCATGATATCGACGATGGCATCAGTCATCCTTTCTCAAGTTGTAGTACTGCAAGCCACCAACCCTGCCATTACCCCTGACAGTACCCCTCATCACAAGCCTCTCTCTTCCAAAGAGCTTGTCTCTGCATTTGCTCATATCTTTAATCCACATCATGAAGTAAATTCCAAATATCGTAAACTTACAAAGGAAGAAATTTTATGTGTGATGGACTGCAGTTCCCTAATTAAACCACCCGCCTGGGCGCCCGCTCGCAACGTTCACTATTATCAGTGTATCGAGGAATGCTTGAAAGTTTAAACTTCGAAAGTACCGAAACCATGAGGCGCCCTAAGACGAGATTCGGTAAGAATTAATCCCCAACCTCTCTCTCTCTATAGATATTCTTTTACATTAATTACTTTTTCTTTATTGTAATTGCTTTATTTGTGTGGCAGATGTGAAATCTATATGGAAACTCGTACGTAATAGCAGAAGAAAGAAGGATGATTTCTAATGTGAGACATGAAGAAGGAGAAATATGTATGGCTACTTGCAGCAAGAAGAAAAATGAGTTGTTCCTCGTTGGTATCCTACGTTGTATTCAAAAAAAAAAAAAAAAGCGTGTGGTCATGTATTCAGATAAAGCTGGAATAAAGGCAAAAGTATTGATCAGTACTACAATGATATTATAGTATGATCATGATCTAATTCTTCCCAAAAATCCATTAACCATATGCTTGTAGCTATATATAGCCCCAATAATGTCTGGAATTGGCAAGCGCAAAACAGTTGCCATGATAAGGATTCCGTCCTTGTGCTGCTCACAAAATTACTTATGCATGATCTTTTTAATCCGTCAACTGAGAGAGCAATTTCAGTACTGCTAAACACATTACCCAGACTTATGCATGTGTCAATTAATTAAGCAGATAGCTAGTCGACCTAGTGGGGGATCCCTTAGGATGCCTAGGGGTCTCTTTAACGAACCAATATTGATTTCAAATTAAATTGGTTGGGGTTTTTTCATATTAATATTTATTACTTTTATAATATATATGCTGATCAACAAGGAAAATTAATACTAATTAATGTGATAAATTTTTAGTTATTACACTTGATAAAAATGCAGATGCAGTGCGTATCTCAACCATTCGATTGAAGTTGAGATTTGAGGAATCTACTTGCTAGAATAATAATAACCGATCAGCATAATTAATCTAGAAGATCTTGAGGTACTTGAACCATGCTGTAGATGTTGCATGCAGCATGCAGTACTTGCAGTTAGCAATGTAGATGTGCGTTAATTAAGTATTGGAGAGCCAACAACTCAACCTCACTGTTATTTGAATTTCCAAACTGTGATTTATATGCATATATACCTTGATACTTACAAAATTTGTAGAGACCAGAATCATCTTTTTTATGTCCTGGTCACGAGCTTCTTGTACGATGGTAGAGATCGTCCAATATTCTTCCACTGGACTTGGGTTGTTAAAGTAGTTTGCAACCATTGAAAAATAGTGGGATTTAGTTCTAGTTCTTGGGCAACTAATATGGCAAGAAGTGCAATTGTAGCAGCTTGGTCTAGACATTTACATACTCAGTTTGGATCGTTTTCTCTTCATCTAACGCCTCTGAAGGCACCACGTCAATTAATAAGGCATGACACGTACAAGCCGGATGCGAGCTAGACCCCCCCCCCCCTCCTTTTTTTGCCTCCCTCGTCATATTGTTCAACCACTTAAATTAACTTGCAACTAGTGTTTGTACCTGTACACCGGAAACGCCCCTTATTAAGCTATTTTTTCCTACTCCCAATTTCGAACCCTAACTTCTAAATTCCCCAAAATCTCACCTCAATTCTCCTCTGCCTAAAGAACGAAATTAAGTAATCTTTCTCAATTTTGAACAATTAAGTATTTCTTTTTGTAAAGAATAAAAGAGAGAGAAGGGGATTGAGGAATTTTGTCATCGTTTTCAACTTCTTCATTTTGCTCTGCTCAATACGTTACTTTTGTTAATACAGAAGAAACTCATCATATTTCTATCTCCTCCAATAAACCTAAGGGACAAAATATTCTTTCCTCTGTTTTTTTGTTCTCTCTGTTTTTAACTTCCAAACACGAGTGAACTACCCTGATTCACCTGCAAAATCAACCAACGAAACAAACCGAACCAGTACAATGCATGTCAGATCTATCTTTTCTTAGAGTGCAATATGTGTAAGTAGGGCATTCAACAAGTTTGGAGAGAAAAAAGTCAACGGTGAAATTTTAGGATTTAAAAGTTAGGATTTGAAATAGGGGCATTTGGGAGAAAATAACGTAACAGGGTGTTCTCATTGTACCGATCAGAGCACAAGTAGCAAGTTAATTTAAGTGGCCCGACTTATATTGCGAGGGAGGTGAAAAAGAGAGCCCTGGCTACTATTAGCCAGCTCTGTAAAGAGCCGAGCCAAGTTGGCTAAGGCCAAGTCTCATTAATTGCTGTCACACTCACCCTTAGGGACTAGTGAGGAGAAAAAGATTCAGACAGTGAGTTTGGATCCCTATGGTGTGGATCGAATCCTTTCCCTCGTTGGGACAATATCCCACGCTACCTTCCAAAGGATTTTTGCCTATATTAACTTTCAGCTTCCAAAGTTTTTTCCAATCAGCGCTAGTGAGAGGGCTACTTCGCACAAACTGCCTATATGCTGATTTGATCCACATCATAGGGATCAGAGTCTTCATTGGAGGCTGGGTTGTTAAGTAGGCTGCGGGTTGTAGCCTGGGTTGTGAAGTAGCCTGAATAATATTGAATAAAGTCAATGCAATGAATTTCCAGAAAAGCTCATTTCTTCACTGGAGATTGCTAACCTCAAAATTAGCTCTTCTTACCCTCGGTCGGAGAAAAGGAGAATGAGAATAGTAGGCCTGACGGGTGGAATCTCTTCGGGGAAGAGCACCGTCTCCAATCTTTTCAAGTCCCATGGCGTACCCGTCGTCGACGCGGACATAGTTGCCCGTGATGTATTAAAGAAATGCACTGGTGGCTGGAAAAAAGGTCGTTGCAGCATTTGGACAGGACATTCTACAAGCCGATCTTGGAGAAGTTGATAGGACTAGGTTGGGCCAAATTGTGTTCTCTGATCCTGCAAAGCGACAACTCCTTAATCGGCTATTGGCTCCACATATATCCTGTGGTATCTTCTAGGAAATTCTGAAGCTATGGATGAAGGGGTATAAGGCTATTGTTCTTGATAACCCTTTGTTATTTGAGTCTAAGATGGACAAGTGGATGAAGCCCATTGAACAGAATCGCTAGAGGACTTGAATAACAAAGCCCTTGATGCGGATTGAGTTTGGGCTTTCCAGACAGGGAGCCTTGTCAGCACTTGCTGCTGTTACTGTGTGTGTTCTTATATGCCGAAGAATCTAAAGTGGTAATCGTTTGGAACCCTCCCCTCCCATAACGATCTCCAAAAATTCTTGCATTTGATATTTGCCTTGGTATTCCATTACGCATCTTTGCTGCTCAGTTTTTATTTTTCTTTTGGATTTTTTAATCCATTGTAGAAGTATTTATATGTATTCTTGGGAAGGAAGATGGCCAAATATCAGGCTTGCCTTTTGTGTTCCAAAGAGTGAAATAAAAGACTTGACTCGAGTTATGAATCCTTAAAACAAAAAAAAAAATATATGCTTGTGTTAACTCGATCGGCATTGCATGCCTGGACATGTGGTTAAGAAAATAGACCCTGTTAAGAGCTCAATAGTGGAAGGCCATAAATCTCATTTAAAAGTATTGCATGCCTGACATTTTCAAACAAATAGCTCAAACACTTGCAGGCTAGTGCAACACAAAAACTACATTGCTCGAGGATATACACGTGGTGACTAATGGTGATTCAGTATACTTCTAAATTGTGTCAAGCTAATGCCCATGCTATCTTAAAATTAAATACAACGTAATATGGAAACAAACAAGAATAGCCAATATAAGATGTTTTTTGGTCAACGTACTTGAAGAATTTGCCGGTTGGATCGCAACGGAGAAGCACCAGGTGTTTGATTTCGTCGAGAATAATGTTGGGATGGCAATGGAGAAGCACCAGGTGTTAGATTTCGAGGAGAATAATGGTGACGCATGGGTGATTTTCGGAAAGGCGCAACTGTCTGATGCTCTGATTGGGAGGGTCTGCCTGCATTTTTGGAGGCTTCAAGCTGTTCCAGTGTGGCTAACACCTCTGCCATTCGAGGTCTGACTTTAGCTTCAGTGCTTAGGCACTGTAAAGCAAGGGTGGCAGCCGTATAGGCTCCTTTCTGGGGGTACTGGCCCTCCAATTTGGTGTCCATTATCCGGAACAATTTTCTTTTGTCACCCAAATATGGTTTTGCCCACTCCACCAGATTCTGCTCAACACCAACTTTTGTCTTATCAACAGCACGTCTTCCAGATAATAGTTCTAACAGCACAACCCCAAAGCTGTAGACATCGCTTTTTGCAGTCAGCCGACCTGTTCAGTGGAGAACCTTTCAGCAAAAATTGCCTCAATATACTGTGCGCAAATAAAGATAGTGACATGAAACTAAGTGGTTTCCACCTTATATTTGGTTGTTCTAACTAATCATGATGATTAGACTTGGACGTTCACTTAGAGTGCAATTTCAAATGTTAGAATTTTGTTTTTCTCTTCCCTCTGAATATAGTTCCAATTAAAGAAATAGATTATCCTGTATATTTTTCTCCTACACAATATTACTCTACCCCGAAGATCAATGTGGAATAGAGTACCACGAGTACCCAACATAGGTATTTTACTGACCTGTAGCAACGTATTCAGGTGCAGCATAGCCATGAGTACCCATGACTTGAGTAGAAACATGAGTCCTATCACCAGTAGGACCCGCCTTAGCCAAGCCGAAATCAGAAAGCTTAGCATTGAATTCCTGCATCCCAATGCATAATTAAGTTAAAAAATGATGAGAAATGTTGCTACAAATTACTTCCAGAGCATAAGATATTTCCTCCTCTTTATTTAACATACCACGTCTAAAAGGATATTAGAAGCTTTGAAATCACGATAAATAACTTGTGATTTGGCGTCATGAAGAAAACAGAGCCCTCTAGCTGCACCAATGGCCACTTTGATCCTTATTGACCAAGAAAGTGGATGTGGCCCTCCTGTGAAACAAACCACGACATCAAATTGACAAATACCCCACCTATTCTTGTAGCCACACCAAAAACTTCTATAATATCACCACCGTACATTTCTGAGCCTAATATATATAACATGTAGGCAGGAAAAGGTAATCAAACATATTTAAAGAGCCAGCTATTTGAACTTATAATTTAGCGAAAGGGATTTATTGCTAACAGTTTTCTCCCGAAATGCCCGGATTGCACTAGTCTCAGGGACATGCCCAGAAGAGGCTGTTTTCACACGTAATGAAACAATTGAAATAACAGCTTTCAGCAAAGAAATTATTGACAACCCATGCAGCTGTTCACCTGGACCCTCGTTCAAAGACTTGCCACCTAACCAGTATCATTCCTAGAACCAACTTATAAGTTATAACCCCGATTAACTTACTGGGCGGAAAATAGTGGGCCTGATATTCTGACAAATTAGAGAGCAGAGCAGCAGGATCTTCATACTTTTCAAGTTCCTATGGTTAAAACTTTTATCTAGTTTTGCCCCTTTCCTGAGTCAGCGGGGTCTATTTCAAAGTAGCAAATGAATGTCTGCAACAAATATGTTACTGCCCAGCAGCAATGAAACAAAGAAGACTCTACATCTGATAGATAGGAAATTGAAAGAAGTTGTCAAGTTGGCCATGTTGGTCAAACAGATATCAACAAATTCACACCTTTGGTATGAACAGGATAACTATAAAATGAGAACAAAGAATTTGACGTTTTGGTTGTCTTTTAATTAGTTAAGAGGAAAACATATCTAAATCTGGCTCCACACCCATATAACAAATTTTTTTGTTTCCAATGAACCAAACAGATACAAAGAACCACATTCAATTTCGGCCAATGAGAATGCAACTGCTTTCCCATATGTATAAATGACTGAGGTAAAACTGTACAAACATGCTTCAAAATAAAACTAATGGAATGCATAACTTACTTCTAAACAGATGATTCTCTAAGCTCCCTTTAGGCATGAACTCATACACCAAAAGCCTGTTCTCACCCTCCAGGCAGTACCCAGTTAGCTTAACGAGATTTGGGTGATGAAGTTGGCCAAGATAATTAACTTCAGTCTGGAATTGATAAGACCAATATTTAGGCCAAACATTCTAACACTGATGAGGAAAATGTAACGAAATAAAATATCCAGAATAAGAAGGCAAGAAGAGGCTCACCAACCACTCCTTGTGGCCTTGGAAACCCTCAAATTTAAGCTTTTTGACAGCAACAACCATCCCAGTTCCAGGTTTTGCAGCTGAAAGCGTGTGCTCATCGATCCATCCTTTGAAGACATAACCAAAACCTCCCTCACCAAGAAGACTGTCGGGGCGGAAATTTCGGGTGGCATTCTTTAGCTCATTGAATGAGAAGGCTTTCACATTTGGAGAGAACAATATTTCCCCTTCGGACCTTGGAGTAGGGAGACTAGACGCATTGCTCTTGTCACTGAAAGATGGAATGGTCAGGCTGGAAGGAGGTGATGAACGGCTGGTTTTGCTGGATTTTGAGACTCCCGATCCTGGTATGGGAAGAAAGAATTTGTTATAGCATAAACACCATAAGCACAATGTCTCTACTGCAAGTTTGAGTCATAATATCTGAAACTTACACCTTTTTGAACTACTCCTTGAACAAAGAGATTAAAATGCAACCTCTACAATGCTAAAAGCACTGCGGTAAAATCGCTATTGCCAAAAAATTTATCTTACTTCAAATTCATCATGCTTTCCTCTCATAATTATTTTGTTCATTTCCAGGAACAAGCGTACATGTAGTAGAACTGCTCACGACTGAGTTATTAATCATCTGACGGGATTGACCCACCACTTATTCTGATGCCTCCCGAACCATCAAGTGTGAGCTTGTTTTCATGGACATTTTTCATCGCTTTAAAAACCTTCTGATTTTTGTCCGTAAAATCACCACATCTTTTCCTTTGGCCAGTTTAAACCATCGGAATCATTTCCGAACTCAGAATCAGTCAGCAAGTCATACTAAGACCCAAATAGAGTGGAGCGGGCAGCCGTGAACTAAATGCCAAATCTTTCTACCAATGATCCTAATTTTTTTTTAATGCAAAACTAAAAGCGAATTCTAATGTTTTTTCATAACGCATTGCTGCTAGACCAGATTTCCGGATAGCTCATTTCTAAAAAGTTTAGGGAGGCAAACGTATGGAAATTATCATATATATTTCTGGTCAACTACCTCTGATCCCTCAAAAGAAAAAGAAAACCAGAAGACCAAGAAACTTGTACAAATATTGAGAGCTTAAAAAGAAGAGGAGGAAGAAAGGTTCTATACAGCTAAACCTAAACTCTAACAACCAGAGCTGATTTGCAGGACACCCAAATGATTCAAGATTCGACACCCTTTGAATGATAGATTGAAAAAAGAAAGCAGATAGATCTTGAAACAACCAAATAAACTAGAACACACCAAACTCTGCATCTTCACCATGATTTAATCATAATTTACCATTTCCTAAACAATAATTACCAGAAAAGTAAAACCCATGACAGAACAGGGAGAGAAATTATTTCCATCACGGCAACCAGAATTTGCTTTGATGCGACGAAGTAAAAAGAGCTCAAATTTTCAGCCCAAGCCACCCAAAACCGAGCTAAAACCAACGAAACACCCCCAAAAGTCCATGACTCTAAAGCCATGCAGTTCCCATAAGGCCAATTATCCTCCAAACTATTAAACCCAGCACCAAGTAAAAAAATTTAGAAATTAGAAACAATTATTTGAAGAAAATCAATAAAAGGACACGCGACCGCATCAACTAAAAAGGAAATATATGTTACCAGAATGGGATGTATCCACTTTAGCTGAAGAATCTATGCAGTTGCCCATGGGATCTTCTCCGGAGAAAAAAAAGCACGCTAGCAAGACTTTAGCTGGTCTCTTTGCAACTAACAATCAGCAAGTGATCATGTATTCTAAATCCTCGGACGAAAAGATGGAAACAGTGGAATCAGAAAGACAGATGACTTCTGTTCTTCGCGTGACCTTAGTTGGCCTGCCACAAACTTCACGGGGGAAACTAAGATACTAAGGTAGAATTCAATGAGCAGAAGGGGGTTCCCGGTTCTTGAGGCAAGAAGAAGGGGAAGGAAACAGAGGAGAAAACACAGCGGAAGAGCCCATTTTGGCTTTTGTGCTCAGTGTAGACGCGTGGAGCGCGTGGAAGACCTGCTCAATAGCTCGCCAATGACGTGTGCACCACCATTGGGTAGGTGAATTGGCTTGAATTCCCCTGGTGGCTGTGTCCACTCGAACCAACTTGGATAATGACGAGAACGTTCTAGTACCATCATCGATGATATATAATTTATAAACCATCTAGAAGTATTAGATATTATGTTTAGTTTTTAAAATTGTTCATAACAATCACTAAAACATTGATTGAGTGGTTGGAATTAAGAATTTTTTAAAAAAATTCAGTACAAAAAATAAATAAATAAACAGTTATAAAATTTATCTTACATGGAAGAGCTAAAAGCAAGATCACTAAATTGAAAAAAAAAAATAGATTGCTTTATTAAATTAATAAAATAAAATCAGACAGAAAGGGAAAGAAATTATAATTAAACCATCCCAATCTTAATGCCAGTTCAACTAACCCACATGAAGCAATCCTCCAATCTCCATAGATAATAATACTCTCTTTCCTTTAGAAAATAACAATACCGTTGACCAAACCGTTAAAAATCTGAAAATTGTTTAGGCACGGACTGTAAACATGGGGGGAGAGGTAGTGACTCAATTACCACCTGCAGATTCTGACATGGAATTGTTTTATGCACTGAGCTTGAGCAATCGCCAGCGCCCATTTGTCATGGTGAATAGAAAGCTTCGTTATCTTGAAAGACCTACCAATCCTCCACTCCCCCAAAATATAAAAACTAAATTATAACAATTAGAGTAATATGAGTAACCGGATAGGGATATTTTGGGAACAAGGATGGCAACGTCATGCTTGGGTAAGCTTCAAAAGGGCAGGCAAACAAAAAACGAAGAAAAGAAAGGAAAAGGAAATTGCATTGAGCCTGAGGGGAGGGGCCCAGTTTCCTGTGCTAACGACGGACGTGTCTCGCCCGAGATGAAAGAAAATATTAAAAGAATATTTTATAAGATATTGGTTTTCAAAAAAGCGTGGAATATTAATGCCTTGACCAAAATTCTTGACACGCGCAGGCTACGTTCACACGGGGACCTACCATCAGATTCAGGAAGAAGAAGAAGAAGTCAGAAAGCTCCTAAGGTCTGAACGGGTCTTTGGTTCTTTTATCCTTTTTTAACTTTTTAAGAATTGATATCCTTTTATTTTTTGATAGCATAATAATTAAAATCACTTAAAGTATGATATCTTTAGAAGTGAGTTGCTTCTGCAAAGAAATCATTATTGGGGAAATTTTGGGTGAGCGTGACAGCACTTGGGTGATCAAGTGGAGACTGGACGGACCTCCACTCTAAGCTCCGTGACAAAAGATACATGGAACAAGTTTGGATAAAAGTATATTATTGAGAAAGATAAAATACTAAAAATAAAAAAAACAGAAACCAAAATTATTAAAATAAAATACACAGATATAACATGCATACCATAAAAGCGATTGCCACATGGGGTTTGGTGGTCGTGGTTGCCACCGATATAGCAATGCTCACATCACTAATGCACTGCATGGAGACACCGACACGTACACTATCGGAACAATTTAGAAGAAGATACGTGGCATGCTGGGAATCTGATTCGTGTGGTCTTTTAATTTCTGAGAAGACCAGTTGACTTGACTAGCTAGGCCCATCCTTCACGGCAAGCCGGGCGTGCGAGTCAATGATCTCCCCGGTTCAGGCTCCAGCAACAGGGTGTGAGGCGGTTAGAAGTCCTGATAATCCACAACGAATTAAATTGCCGCAGGTAGCCATCACCTGCGGCTTCTCTAAGTGACGTTTTCTGCGTGAAGTCACAACGTTTGGCGAGAAACTGTGACGAATTAAGGAACCACCTCGGAAACGTTAAGTGGGGATGATGATCACAGAGACAAATTATGACAGTACTTTTGAGCATGAAATCCATCCATTTGGATTAGATTGAGCTACATGGGTATTTTCTTTTTCCCCAAACCAAACTTGTAACTACTTTAATTACAAAATACAAGCAGGTTGTCTCTCGCGCCTCGCGGTGAGTTGCCGATCTAGGTGGGATAAACGGGATAAAATAATGACACCTGCCAGTGACAGGGGTTTGATTTCAGAAAAAAAGGGTCCGTTTAGGCACACTTTCGAATCAAATTAAAACCATATTTGATATAATCTGAATGGGAGAGAAGCTTGTGAATGTGTTGGCCGTCAACCAATTGTAGGATAATGTTCTTTAATCGTGTTGTATGTCCTTCCATTATACCCTCAAGTGTTCTTCCACTATATATATGTTGCATTATTCGTACGTAGGTGTTGAGTATATATATATTTACAAGTGATCTCGGTATGCCGTACGTTCATGTTGGGTTCATTTCTCGCATTAATTATATATAGCTACATCGAATGTTAGTTTGCGAATGTTTATTGAGAGAGAGTCCACTTAGATTGTATTGGCCTTATTAATACTACGTACCGAATCGATCCATGGTGAATGATATTGTTTGCAATAAATTTCCTTGGTTGGTAAGTTATGTACATTTTATGCTTGATCGGCAAGTTAGAGAGAATCAATGACTGCTGCTTTGTTTGTATTCTCATTTCAAAAGTTATTTAAATTTAGGATTAAAGAGCACAAAAACCTCGAACAGAGTAGGAGTATCTCTAACATTGAGGCAAAGACCGAAGTGCATGCTTTGGGTTCAGCATTGTTTTACTCTGATCGGTGAAATTGATTGGCGTGGAGTGTTCATGGTAGGTTTCTTTCACACAACCTTCAAGTAATGGAAATTCACAGAAAACATTCCAATGTTTCCATTGAAAAATTGAGCAAGTTACACGACGCTTTCAAAATCTGGGCTTTGATTTTTTTTCATATTATAATTTTATATTCGAATTATATCATACAATTTAAAAAGAGATAGACACAATAAATAAATCATATATATTTTATAATAAAGTCTACCTATTGGAATTGTATAATCAAAAAAATTGGTGTGAATCTTAATCTTAACAAATACGGGTCTACAATATTGGAATATTGGATGGGTTGACTGTTAGATGAGAAACGCTTCAATAATTCGCAAATGAAAGAACTTGTTCGGTTATTTTGTATTCTCAAGATTTTTTGAATTCTGAGAATACACAAACCGAACATGTTTTTAAACATCACCTAAAAATAACTACAGCACGCATACCAATAAAGTTAACATCACCTAAAAATTCTCAAAATACACACTAACCGAACATTCTCAAAGTGAATTCACAATGTTAATATCGTGTTCTGTTACGTGACAGTTTGTGACGATTTTGCCCACAAAAACAAAAACAGAAAAGGAAGAACAAAAATCAGGTTTTATTTTCGTGGGCTTACTAGGGAAAGAGGAAAAAGTTAAAATTTGAAGACTTTTGAATTAAAATTGATTGAATTTATTGAAAAACTGTTATTTTAAGTAAAAGACTTTTCATGGAAATGTTTTCCAGAGAAATTTTTTATTTTCAATGTTTAATTATTATTTTAAAATATTTTGAAATTTGAGAAAGATTTATTAATTTTTACACACAGATATGAGGAGTACTGTAATATTCTTAAAAAAAATTGATTTACCGAAATTTTGAACTTAATTTTTAAAAAATAAAATAAAATTTTTATAATTGATTAGAAATTTTTTTATTATAACCTTATTTTTATTTTCTAGTATTTACCAAATACAATACCTGAAAACCAGCAAGCAAACAAACGACCTTTTTCAGGGAAAATATTATATAAATAACATCGTGCCTAAATAATAAAGGGGTTACGAAGTTCTGTCTGGACAGTCCATCTGGCGAGCTCAGTGTCAATCTTTTGTGGTTCTTTTTCCGAGCAAGGGAATCTTGGCACCAGAAAGAGAGCTCCGCGTTTTGCGTAGCCAATGAGAGACGCCAGGTAGAGTCACCAACCCAATAAAAAACGTCCACGTGGATTTTATGCGTGGCTTCGCGTTCCCTCGTCCGTTATATCAACGTCTCCACTGTCCGGATCGTTTCAGTTCCGCATTGTTTCCTTTCCATTGTCGCCTATTTACTTCCGATCTCATCTCACAGGCATTCGCTTTCTTTTGACTCTGATTTATTCCTGAAATTATATTTTGAAAGATCATAAGGGAAATCTTCCGGATCTAAGAGGTCTCCGGCGACACTAAATGGAAGCTCACGGCGCTGGACTCCGCCGTGTGTTAGTGTTGGCCTTTTGCGTTGCTGGTATCTGGTCTGCCTATATCTATCAAGGTTTTCTCCAGGAAACTCTGTAAGTTTTTCCGTTTCTATGGATTTTTCAATCTCGGTTTTAGTTTTTTCTTTTTCGGAATTATGCTTTGGTTAGTAGAAAACTGGACGAGGCTGTGCCTTTGGGATTTCTTTCTGATCACGCGGTTTTTCTTAATTTTAGGAGTAGCAATTCTGGCGTGTTGTTGTTGAATTAATATGCTTATAAATTCGGGGACTGCTTATTTAGCATAAATTAGCTGATACGCAAAATTTGGTAGTATATGTTGAAGTCTACGCTCTTAAATACTCTTAGCGACGAGCAGATTCAATTTTGCATTCTCTGTAGGGAATTGCAGTGACAAATTTCTGGATGATTAGATTTATGCTTAGGATCAGTAATGCTCGGATTGTACAGGCAGCAATTATGCAGTTTGCGCAAAATTATTAGATTATATTGGCAGCAATTGCAGTAGTTGATCAAAGTCTTTGAGTTTTGGACCATATGAACTTGGCATTTTAATCCATGCCAGACATCGGAGATACTAATTTTCTTTCTCAAGACTTTGAATCGAGATTCTTCATTAGCATTACTCTGACAAAACGCGTATCCAATATATGCGTACTGCTACTGGAGTGAGATACACGCCAAGTGATCACATTCTTTATTTATTTTTTATTTCCATCTCTGTAGGTCTACGAAGCGATTTGGTCCAGATAGGAAGAGGTTCGAACACCTTGCGTTTCTCAACTTCGCACAGAGCGTAGTATGTTTAATCTGGTCATATATAAGTGAGTTCCTCTTGACCTTCATTTTTTGACCTTATCCTTTACTAAAGTCTTACTGTAGGAAGTATTTATGGAAGGTATAATCTCACTGTTAATCGGTCTATCAAACAGTGATAAAGCTTTGGTCCAGTGGTAGTAAGGGCGGTGCTCCTTGGTGGGTATACTGGAGTGCTGGCATTACAAATACAATTGGTCCAGCTATGGGAATCGAAGCATTGAAATATATCAGCTACCCAGCTCAGGCATGTCTCCAGATCTCTTAATTTGACAGTTTCTTATATTCGGATGGAATAGTAGCAGCATTAGTAAAATTCTAACTGCTAGTCCCTATGACTTGCACTTGTACCGCTAGTCGCTATGACTAACTTGCACTTGAAAATGATTTGTCTGATCGGATTCTTTGCACCCATCAGTTTTTTAAAATTTCTCTGTTCTATTTTTCAATCTGTAATTGCATGAAGACTATCCTTATTACTCATTATTCGCAAAATCACTAGATTGTTGTGATCTGGACTACATATTTCTTGATTATCGCTGTAAATATTGATGTCAATTTTGTTAATTGCAGGTCCTGGCAAAATCATCAAAAATGATTCCAGGTGAGATATTTACTAGTTTATAGATAATTAAAAGAAAATAAGTCTGATGCCTGTTAAGTGTGATGGTAGCCAACTGTAAATATATGCTCTTATTGATGAACCTATATGTACCCCTCGTTTTGATTATTTGTACAAGTTGGTAATTATCTCCATATCAGTGATGGTTTTATAATTAACTAATGATTTATCTCATTTTTATGCAGTAATGCTGATGGGTACTTTAGTTTATGGTATAAGATACACATTTCCAGAGTATCTTTGTACTTTCCTCGTTGCTGGAGGGGTATCAATATTTGCACTTTTAAAGGTGATGATTATGTCTACATCATATATGTAATATATATATGTATGTATCTTTTTTCATGATTGGAATTTAGGATATTTTTGCAGGAGAGAATGAGTGGTTCTATCAATTTGTATTGGGGATTGTTATGTTTGTCTCATCTATAATTGGGCTGATCGCAGACTAGCTCAAAGACTATCAGCAAGCTGGCAAATCCAAATGCACCTCTTGGATATGGGCTATGTTTCCTGAACCTAGTGTTCGATGGATTTACAAATGCTACTCAGGATTCAATATCTGCAAGGTACGTTAGCGGATACCTTTATTTCCATTTGTCATTCTATTCTTTTGTAGGTTAAAACCCATTGATTTTGTGGGTTGTTGAAATTTTACTACTGCATTTTTCATTTTATTGAGCCATTGTACAAGTCACTAGGCAACATAGAAGAATGCTTCTCACTGATGTCGGTTTTGTACTTAACTGAGAAACCAATTCGTTGTTAGTTTTTAAGACTGAATATATCCCTGTCTAGGAAGAACTTGATTTATTTGTTACCGTCATTTATCCCTAGAGATATTAGCAAACACCTAAATGGGTCCTTATCTGTCATTTTGTCTTCTACCTGTAAGAAACATAGTGTACACAGGAGCATACCTATGTTACAACATAATAAATTGGTTCCAGCAAATGTTTAAGCATAATGACGATACTATAAACCAACCTGAAGAGAATCTGCATATGTAGGATAGTAGCAGATTATAAATTCCCAGTGTACCTTCTGGCCAAGAAGATGGCATTTGGCCCTCTTGTAAAAACCTTTTTTTTCTTCTCTTTCCTGTTAACATTAAACAGCCACTTGTTGAACATGAGTCAACACTTTGGCCTAGAAAGAAACCAAGACAGAATTCATTTGAGGGTTAATCGAAGATGACTTAGAAAAGGCTTGTGTGTACTTATGAAATGCTTGACAACTTATTAAAATTGCTTAACATTGGTTGTAGCAGCCTCTGCCAAAATTCCTCGTGTGTTTTTGCCTTTTTCCATTGGCGGATGTCTTCATAGCTCCCTGGTTATTACAAGCTTCATGAGGGAAAATTAAGAAAGCATGCTTTACTTGAAGCATTAATTTGCTTAAGTTGAAGGTTTGCTTGTAGAATTTGAAATTGGAATTCAGCTGTCTGCCCCTCTTGCTGGGCCATCCAAATTGATTATCTCATGAGTTCTTCCCCCCCCCCCCCCCCCCCAACCCCCTTTTTTTGGCGAGGGAAAGGGGCAAGGAAGGGTAGACCGTGGCTGGGACCCCTTATCTAGGCATGACCATGGTAGAATGATGACATTAATCGCAGATGCTGTTTCATTTGCTGGTCTTTACAACTTATTTCGAAAGCTATAGATAATCTCAATTGTGTTGGTTTCTTTGGCTTAGGAATCCAAAAACAAGTGCCTGGAATATTATGCTAGGAATGAACTTATGGGGTACCATTTACAACATGATCTACATGTTTGGCTGGCCGCATGCTAGCGGATTTGAGGCAGTCCAGTTCTGCAAGCAGCATCCAGAGGCAGCATGGGACATTTTTCTCTATTGTCTTTGTGGTGCAGTGGGACAGAATTTCATCTTTCTAACCATAAGTCGATTTGGTTCACTCGCTAATACCACGATCACCACGACCCGCAAGTTTGTGAGTATCGTGGTTTCTTCACTCCTAAGTGGCAATCCCCTGTCAACAAAGCAATGGGGATGCGTGGCCATGGTCTTCTCTGGTTTGTCATACCAGATCTACCTCAAGTGGAGGAAGTTGCAGAGAGTGCAGAAGAAGAGAAAGCCCATGTGAAGGAGTCTTTAACAATTTTGAACTTGAAAGTTCTCCCTCTTTCTCATGAGTCGTCTCATGTCATTTATAGTTAACCATGAGGATGTCATGGTTGCAAATTTAGACGATACTAAAGGAAATCGTTGAGATGCAATTGTAGATGCTTTATGGAGCAGCACCGTGTTTTTGTCATGCTCTTGGTACACACGCTTATTTTATTTTTCTGTTAGATATTGTAATCAATAGTACTGGAATTATAATACCCCAAAGCAAAGCCAAAAGAGAAGGCAATAGTAACGTCTGGGAGGAGGTTTGACTTTAGGTACGAATTTTGAGTTTGGCAAGTTGGTACGCTTTTAGACATGCAAGTCCCTCTCGCATGACTTCCTAAACAAAATAACAACCAAAAAAGTATTTTTTATCTTTACCTTAGGTCTTAACATAAATTATATTAGTTGCATTATTGAACTACGACTTCTTTCGGGACGTATCC
The DNA here is from genome assembly GCA_963930655.1 of Myrica gale. Lineage (NCBI taxonomy): Eukaryota > Viridiplantae > Streptophyta > Magnoliopsida > Fagales > Myricaceae > Myrica > Myrica gale. The sequence continues at coordinate 2,886,403 of OZ005606.1, read as the reverse complement.
TCTAAACCTTTTTTTTTTTTTATTACTCTCATACTATAAGCATAGTGAGGACTGAGGCCTAAAAGTTCCAAGGTTTAGGATGTGTGAGGGGAGGGTACTTTGGACATTTCAAGATTAGCTTCAAATCCAGTTGTGTTTTTATTTATTTAAGGAAAAAGGCATTACCTCCGAATTTTCACGGAGGCATTGATCATATTTTCTACATTTAAAAAATATATTCAGAGGATAATCTCTTAATGGGATATTACGGTTGTACCCTCTGTCTTTTTTTCTCCCAATGCAGACAAAACAAGAGGTTACTAAGGGCCAGGCCAGACCAGTTTGGAGCTTTGCATGGTAAATAAAGAGTCAAAAAGAGTGATTAGGGTACCTACCCCTCGAGAAAGCTAACGGCAAATGAGTGCGCTTTATTTTGTAGAGGGTTCCCTCCCACTTTTTTACCAATTGCTTTTGCTTTCGTCATAATTAGACATGTCTTCCACCACCAGCACCACTATGAGTCCATCTTCCCCATAGCAAGGTTTTGAGCCCTTCTTCGTCACAAAACTTTCCATAGTGGAGAACTCACAGAGAGAGGCACACAGATTCTACAATGCCACAGCCAGACAATAATTGCAGGTGCTCTATATCCTCCGTGAGCAAGGCATTCCGGTTCCTCCCGTCTCTTCAGTTCGTATTCTCTGATCTCTGCTTCCTTCTTAGATGAATGAGTTCTTCAATTTGATGTTCCCCTCTGATTCTTTGGAAGAAGCGAGCTGGCAGTGGTATGAAATGCAATTTTTAAGGCATATTCTTTTCGTTTTCTTGTTTCTTTGCAAGGAACACATAGCAGGCGGAGTTTAAAACTCGTATTTCACGTTTACATTTGTGCATGTGTCATGTGCTTCCGCAGAGTTCTAACACTTCCGAAATTTTTCTAGATATAATCACGCCTTAATTCAAGGGAAGCAAAATAGACAGGAAGAGATATATGCACACCAACACCAAAATACATTTCCAATCACTTCATTCTAAGTCTTGTTACATCAGAAATCAGGGGGGGGGGAATAAATGAAAAATAAAGCCTTATTCTATGTCCTATGCACACCCAAAAAAGAGCAACAAAAAAATAACAAGAAAGGAACCCATCTCAACTGGTTAGTCTTCCTTCTTCTCTGTTTTTTTTTTGGTTTTTGACTTTCCTCTATATCTTTCATCATATATAGGCGAGCTGCCGATGTACTTACACTCTGAATGACTATATAACAGGCTCTGTACAACTCCATTAATCACGACCAAATAACTGGAACACCCAAAACCATGTAGCACGAGAAGAAAAACAAAAGAATGACACACCGAGCACACTGGATTACATGCAAGTATCAGCGAAGTAACTCTGGTAGGGAACAAAAAATGCAGCCCACGTTAGATGTGTAGGAGAATGCCAGAATGCACCATAACATTCTAGATCTGGGGGCTTGGAATGCAGATCTCAACATGCCTATGTAAAATTTCAGGCCGGAATGGCTGCAAACCTAAGAAACTGAATTTCAATGAGAAAACAAAGAACTCAACAAAGGATCTGGATCATGTAGAATTTCTATTGTGAGGTAAATCAGAAGGTTGGTCATAGACTTTGGAGGAGGGCTCTTTTGCAGGTTGGTGGTTGTGAGGGATTGGCAATTGTGTTAGGGGAAGGAGACTCCATGCCAAGTGTTTTCAGTAGGAAGCTCCGTTCCTGGGAAACATGCAACAGAAAAAACTGGTCAGCTTTTGATCAGATTTGAAATAGAAAAATATAAATAGTAAGGGCAAGTCTGATTGATCTTCTCTTTAAGCTTCTCCTGTTTTCTAGCCTCATTATGAGATCGGTTATCAGTTCATGGAAGGGTCCCAGCATGCAATACTTAAATCAGGTATGACACATTTATTGAGTTTGAACTGCTTCCATTTTATAACATACTAACACACAGCGAGTTGTCCAGCAGGAGTCAGAACAAGCGTTAGCTAAATGCAAACAACTCATCATCCTTTCAATTTTACATTGTTGCATGATAGAGTAATCAAGGCAACATGTAGGAACCCACTTGGTCTGACTGAGCTTCTTTGCATATATAAACTAGCTAGGCAGGATGTCATATTAACATCAATACTTTGATAGCAGCGACTTGACCATACATCTAAGCGACTAAAGGCATTTTTGTGCAGATATCCAAGTCTAAGTTCCTTTCATGACATTTTGCTCTTTTATGATAGTATTATGCATTGCTGCCAGATACAGTATAATTCTATCTATTTGTAGAAAGTAGTCATGTTGACTATATGTGGTTTAAAAAGGTAGAGTTAGGCCTACAGCAGTTAATAGGATACATAAATCTACAAAGTCATAAAAGCACAGAAGCTGACTGTACATTCTTCGTCAGACTTAAAATAGGGAGAGTAAAGTTTATTTGATTTTAGAGTTGAGGGTAGAACTTCTTGCACTTCCTGTTCTTCATAACAGTGAACATCTGCTCTGGAACTTTCTATCGAATTTGTTGCACATGAAAATTCAAAGAATAAGGCTAGCCCTCCAGAATTTTGGCCACAGTTAAAATTAGTTCTTAATATGGTGCATCAAGAGGATCTACAGTCCACTGTAATTAAAAAACAACCTCAATAAAATGAATCAAAATATTCTGTTGTTTTCTTTTTTGGTGTTATCAATGCATCACAATGGGCTAAGTTTTGCCTAGATCTTGTATTTGACCTTCTGGATTTAATAACATGATATGCATGCTAATTGGCAGTAGCTGAATCTCTAAATGCGCAATTGGTCTTTATTTTTCCAAGAAACATGCTAAGAAAAGAAAATCAAGTAGGCATATTTTTATAATTCCATCCAAGTCACCGACAGCATAATGAGTTCTTAGTTAAGTTAAATTTCGGGAATTTGACAAAATGGTCCTTGGGTTTATACCCCTTTTGCAAATGGGTCCTTCACTTTCAAATTTCAAAATTTTAGTCCTTGGGTTTTCGATGTTTGACGAAATTGTCCTTCCGTCAGTCTGTCGTCCATATGCTTAACGGATTTGTAGCGGTCGACCGGATATATGTGTAAAAAGTGAGCGGTCAACCGGTACAAATTTGCTGACGTGTCAAGAGCTCCCTTAAGTATATGAACGACAGACTGACGGAAGAACCATTTCGTCAAACATCGAAAACCCAATGACTAAAATTTTGAAATTTGAAAGTGAATGACTCATTTTCCAAAGGCGTATAAATCCAAAGATCTTTTTGCCAAATTCCCTTAAATTTCACAAAGAAAGTCTTTTCTTGTTTCAAAAATCACTTCTGCAATTTATCTTCATGTGACCCCGCTTCCCAAATATTTTTCCTGTCAAAAATAATAACTGTCCGGAGTTTAACTAAGGTAAAGTTTCATGTTTTGATCAGGTTGAACTTTGGCAGGCCCAGAAGTAAGGTTTTCCCTATACTGAAAGTGGTAATAACTGTTGCTGCTTCACTACCATTACTGACTTCATTATCTGTTGCACGGAAATGAAGTCTTCCAACTACTGCTGCTAGTAATACTAGGTTTGGAATCCTTAATAATATGCCTTGATTCGCAGTAACTTTAACAGTTCTACTTATAAGTGGCAGTTTTGATTCATGAGTCGTAACCACAACCTCCAACTCTAAGCCCCTAAAAACTACCACAGCTACCGGTGGCTTCAGAAAAGTACCCTAAAGTCCAACTGTTTTGTCAATACTTATTGTTAAATCCCTATTTACAAGAATGGCTACATAGTTACTATAACTACTTCATACTGCTACTGCTACTAATCAGTAAGTCTTGAACTGTTACTAGCACTGCTACTTTGGCTGCAGTCGGCTTGATAGTTTAGAGCCTTTTACTAAGTTGTACTAGCACTGCTAGAATTGCTGAGACTTATTCAATGCTGCTGTTAGAAAATACCATAAACTAATGGCTTTTTAATCAAAGTTTTAGACTAACTCACACTTTCTGAAAACTTCGGACTGGGGATTCCTGCAGCTAATGATCTGAACAATGGGGTTACTTGAAGAGGGGAACCGAACTCTGTACTTGACAAGACAGAGACAACTCCATCATTGTTTGGTTGTACATCACAAGACGTGAAAATCCCTGCAATAGGATTGGATATTTTGTCTATTATTCTAACTCAGTAGTGCAGAGTTATAAATAATAAGAAACCAAATCTTAAAGGCTCTTGCATCCCATATAAGATTTCGTTACCTTGCTTTGTGGCTGCACCAGAAATAAGACTTTTCTCACATTCACTACCATCCTTTTCCTCTCCAATATGACATAATTGTGACCCAGTCCCTAAATCCTGATGCACTGAGCCCATCTCTGCTTGTGCTTGTTCCATGTTGTTACCAGCTGTATGAGACAGGAGAGTGGATCCTGTACTGTACTCAGAGCTGCCAGGAGACTCCTCGTAAAGATCAGGTTGCCTGATATAATGGTGATCATTTTAGATGCGAGTTTTAGCGCAGCCACATATCAAACCATTCATCCTAAATAAATACACCTACATAAATTTCAATATTAGTCCACACCATATGTATTACCTCCAGGATGATTGAGTTCCCTCGTTACTGCTCAAGTCTTCTACCAGATCCTTGATATCTTCGAGTTGAAGATCAAATTCAGGGATTCTATAATTGAGTATATCACTTTCTTTGCTTCGGTTAAGGAAATCTTGAAGAACCTGAATATCATATTTGATGAACATTGGACAATGAAACTCATGTGCATCACATTTTAAGATCTGAAATGAGGAAATATGGGACAGTCATGTGCTAAGCCGATACATGTGGGGTTTAACAGAATCAATTTGTCATTCTTTCTTCTGCATGTGCTTGCAGTTTGGCCATACATCAAGTCAAGAGGTTTGAACCCAAAGTTGACCAAGGTGATGACGACAGTCTACTCGATTAGAATGGTTTGGACTATATGAAAAAAAGTAACTGTGTTTATTTCCTTGACTCTAGTGATTGAGGGGCAGTTGATTGAATGCCAGTGTACCATACGAACGAAGAACATCACATGCTGAAAGCTGAAACGAAAGCAAATGTAAATTTCTTCTAACCTTCCAAGCACATTCGAGACTCTGGTCTGTATTCTCCATATTGAGTTTTAGTGCAAGTGAGCTGAGCAGTTCTGCTTGTTGCATCAAAGCAGTTATCTTGGGGTCATCTTTTTTGAGAAATGTACCCTGAATCTTGTAATTCTGAGCTGTTTTGAATAATAAAGACTAAGATTAACTTCAATAAAAGCCGGATAGAAGAAAACAAATAACCAACAGAAAGCAGAATTTTCTTACTGAAAAAGAGAGCAACATTGTTTTAGTTAAATTGAAAAAGTATGTCCTATTGTCACACTCGCTCCTAATCTGCTTCTCTGTTTTGCTAGAGCAACCAGAAGTCATTAACAAAAGATCTTTTCTACGAGGTGAATTACCATCCTTGACATCATCCTTGGCATTGTTGAGTTGGGGTTGCAAGTTATTGACACCGTGAATGTTCTGAACCAATACAGCAAAAGGAGCCCGCAGCTGCTGATTTATCGTTCCACATTGCTTATGTGATCTGTCTCTTAAGTTGTAATTTTCTGTGAGATCAGAGATGAAGGTTCTCCTGTATTGCCAAAACAATGAGTTATACTCTGTTCAACAGAAATATTACTTCCCTTTGTACATAGACAATCAACTTTACTCTACCTCATCTTCTTTATAGGTGCTGCAGTCTCTGGAGTTCCATCTGTATTGAACCCATTTTGGGGTATGACCCTTTTGTTGTTTGTATTGATGTATGAACTGGCATTCTCTTTTGCTAGAGCTTCATATTTTGCTCTCTTCTTGCAAAGGGTGGAGAAACGGTTTTTTACCGCATTATCCGTTCTGCATAGACAGCCATGAATTAAAACTTCGCTTTATAATTAATGAAAAAGTATGTTTGATTGCACAGAGGATGAAAGCAATCCTATGTACCTGCCTGAAACCACCTTCGCAATTTCTGTCCATCTGTTACCAAATATCTTCTGAGCCTGCAGATCACTGTGAGTTATTAGATCGCAGCCACATCCAACAATGGTTTAATGCTCATCTCTACTCAAATTTTTGGGTACTTCTCTGCTTAGCCTTGAGAAGCAGAAAAGTAGCAAATGGCCTTAACTGTACTTAAAATAACAAGTTGCGACTAGATTGCATACTCATATATGGTACAAGTGAAACATGTTGCAGCCATTCGGCAAGAAAGTAAATTTGGTCTCTAATCAGCATCTAGAGGGTATAGGAATTAATGATAAGCGATGCATTAACAGTAGTACTTTCACAAAAAGAGAGCATCAATCACCTCGCACAAAAGCATATCTTCCTCCGGAGACCAACCCCCTTTCTTGAAGTCTGAATTCAAGTAGGTGTACCACCTGCAATATTAAATGATTATCCACAGATAAGATTAAGATAGTAATCCGAAGCGAAATCGATTGACATTTTAACAACAACAAAAAAAGATGGACCAAACTTCATTATCCCTACAAACTAACCTTCGTCTGCATTGCCTCGTCGTTTTATCCTTGAACTTAGATGCAATAATCGCCCAACTGCATGTAAAGAGATTACGACCAGCAAATTAAATCACTTTGAAAGTCTATGTTTTTAATTTTATTTTTGAGGAAAACAAAGAAAGAAAGATAGATAAAGATAAATAACAATCCGTACTTGTCGGTTCCATGAAGGCTAATTTGCTCACGGAGTATGTCATCCTCCTGCAACAAGTAATCTTCAAATATCAGAACAACAGAGGCAAAGGATTTAAAACCAATGACATGAAACAGAGAACAGAGAACGGAGAAAGAAAAACAAAGGGGACCTCTTGAGTCCACGTGACAATGTGGCGCTCCTTCTTCTTGGAATCTTCGTTGCCCACCTGCTTCTTCGTTTTCTTACTCAAGTCTTGCATTGTTTAGTTTAGTGGCTCTGCTTTCTTTCTCGGACGCTCTCCCCCTCCCCTCCCCTTTTTATTGAAACCCAAATCGCGTGCTAAAGCCAAAGCCTTTATGGCATTACAGTAACCTAACATTAAAATAAATAAATACCCCCAAAGAAATTCGCCAAAAAAGGAACCACCCTTCCCTCTCTCTCTTTCTTTCTCACTTTCTTTCCTCCTTATCTTTACGGATACTGTTTGGTTCAAACGGAACCGTAGCCACAATTACAAAGCTCACTCAAAAGTTCTACACCCCCACTATACACTCCAAAACTTGCATTGGATTCTAACTTTTCAGTCCACCGTTGTTCTCCGCTATATTCCTGGATTCAATCAAAGTCACCACCACCGAAATCAGAGATTGAGAAAAAAAAGGAAAAAAGAGAGCGAGAGAGAGAGAGAGAGAGGAGTAACATAAATACTACTCCGGAGTGGAACGCAGAAGTGGTATTAAGTCCGTGCGTTCGTGATTGGATCCGAACAGAACCTTTTTTTATTTTTCTCCTGTTTCACGAAATCCGAGAAACCCGTTTTTTGAACGCGTTATATAAAAGAAGGGGATCTAAGAGAAAAACTCGAACTTACGGGTATAAACTCGCGATGGTCCAGAGAGTGCTGCTAAATGGGAGTGTGACTGTGGGGATTGAGAGGGCTTTGGAGATGGGGACGAACGCATTGCATGATCTCTCTCTCTCTCAACTTTTTGAAACGCACACTCACTCGCAGGGACCGGTGCTTTTTTAGAAATATATTTATATTTTATTGTTTCAATAAGAAAATAATAATTTAAAGACAACGGCCTTTTGGTGTAGTGCGCGGGTATGAGGAGAAGTTTGAAAAAAAACGCTGAATTCCATGAGATCACATTGATGGGATGGGGGAGTGGACTACGCCCACGCCCGCCACCCCCTACACGCAAATGAATATTTTCTAGGGTTTATTTCTGTCTGCTCTATCTTTCGAGAATGGACGAGACTTTGCTGCAATTCGGGTGATTCGCTGCAGTGTTGTACTGTTCGGAAATAAACAGTACAGGGGCGGGACCCACGCCCGCTCCTCACAATTGCAGCGAACTGTTGCTGAAGTTCGGTCACCCGAACTGCAGCAGACCCTCGCCCTTCGAGAATGGACTGCACTGGTTGGAAGTTAGGATTGAATTTTTTTTATAATTTTTTATCTGAATTATGCTATATAATTTTAAAAAAATAAACATATCAACTAGATTTTATTATAAGATTCATATTATTCAAAATTTTATATTAACAAATATATAAATCATTAAATAGATTAAAATTTACGTCTTATGCATATTACGAATTTTATCATACAATTTTAAAGAAAAATACAAACCATCTTAACCCAGCTTCTAAGTTGGCTCTCAGTATTTCTTTGTATATTAAGGTGTTGTTTGGCTAAAAAATATTCTCAGGATTTTTTTGAATCCTTACAATACAAATTTTTTTACAATTAATCATCATTTTTAACACCACATAAAAATAACTAAAAAAACATATTAATAAAGTTAATATTACCTAAAAATTCTTAAAACACAAATTTTTTTAAAAAAAATCACTACAACCGAACAACCTCTAAATTTGGGTAAAGGGAACGTGATCATCTTCGTGACCTAACAACCCCTTCAAGCTCCAATATTTACCATTTTCGATTCAATGCTCGGCGTTTTGGTTACTTATTATTATTATATGCGCCTCCTCCAATCTAATCCAATCATGCATAGCAGCAAGTTTATTTTTACTGTGCTTTAGGTGTCCTGGATTCCCATGCGTCCTTGAGTGAGTGGCAAATGACGCTCTGTTCCTATTGGAGGAGGACGTGAGTGGGACCGGGTTGTGCCTTACAGCAGCAACTTTTTTATGTCCGGATGGGGGAATGTTTCGCACGTGATTTGATCACGCTGTAAGCGCTTCTCGCCTGTATCCCATCATGTTTTGTCTGTGGAAACGTGAATGTCCTTCTTCTTCTTTATTTTTTCTAAGTATGGAAACGTGAATGTCAAATTGGGAATTTTTCATCCCGCTCACAGCTCCGTCAGCTTCATTCGAAACATGTGGTGCCCAATATTTGATGCAATTAATTTCCTCTTTGAAAATGTAGGGATAAGTTCGGTTTGAATAAAAATTGTAGTATTTTAAAGAAGTTGTGAATATGTATGTTGAATAGTATTTTAATGATGTTTGAGTAAATTAGAGAAAAATGATTTGATGTAATTGTTTAATAAAAAAATATTTGAATTATGTGAAAAAATATAGAGAGAAAATTTATATTGAGTTAGAGCATTCCTAGTAGGTTCTCTATTCTAACATTTTGGTTAGAAAAAAGAACCAATTTAACAAAAAAGTCAAAAAACACTCATTAACAGCTTATCTATTTTAACAGTTTTTAGCTAAAAATTTTAACATGTGAATAGTGATTCTCTATATTTAGATAACTACTGTTCACTTCTCTATAATAAAATATTAATATTTTTCTTATTTTTTTCTTTTTCTTTCTCTTTTCTTAATACATTTTAGACTAAATAAAGACTAACTTAATACATTTTAAACTAAATAAAGACTAACTTAATATATTTTTAAAAATATGATCGTTAAAATAAGAAGACTATTTATAAATATGACCGCTAGGATAAGAAATTTTTTTAAAAATCTAATCGTTAAGATAAGATAAACTTAAAAAATGTTGAGCGTTAGGAAAAGATAAAAATTAAAAAATCCACCCTTTTTAGGATAAGACAAATATTCAAAAATATAACCGTTACAATAAAACGAATATTAAAAAATATAAATGTTAGAGAAATAATAAAGAAATCTTTGAATAATAATATTTAAATAAAATAGTAAAAGTAGATAGTTAAAATAGAGAAGCTGCTGTGGGTGTTTTTAAAAAGTTGATAGTTAAAATAGAGAAGTGTACTTTTTTGTTAAAATAGAGAGCCAAATTTAAATAAGCTACTAGGAATGCTCTAAAAATAAAAAATTGTTGGAGATTGTGTAAAATATATTGGTGTTTGTGTTTGAATTCTGAATATGTTCGGTGATAGTTTTGTGAATGTATTTTGAATTTTATTGGGATATTACATATCAGGACGAAAGATATTTTTTTGTGATATGACATGCCGAATATATCCTTAAAAAATTAAAAATGATTAATTAAGGGCAGAATCTTTGTTTCATTTCTTTTAAATGTATCAAATTTTACGGAAAAAAATATAATGAGTGTAATATGTTAAGAATTGATAGTTTATTGGTACAATGTTTTAAATATGATCGTCCGTGGGTGAAAACAAATATTTTCTCTAAAAAGTTATTAATGAGGTATAATCAACCTTCTAAAAATTTGTGAAAGAAAAATCAAATATGCTTTTCCTCATGGGGTTAATGTTCTGGATATAATATTCTTCTGTCCATGTAATCCCTAATTGATTTATTTTCTTTATATACCATATCATTGGAAATTACCTACTTTAATTGGAAGCATTTGCCACCTCCAAATACAAAGAGCAATTAACTTTTAAAAAACATATATAAAAAGCATTGCCTTATCTTCATCAGGATATATTGGACAGATCCAGAAAGGTTAAAAATTGGCAATGTGTAATGTTTCAAAATTTGGATATAGTCAATTAATTAGTGGTTAGAGTTTCAAAATCAATTATGTCCAGAAATCAATCTCATTGACGCACGGTACATGTCGAGAATGTGACACGTTAAATTGCCGAACTTATTGCCTAACCGCAAGTTGGATTTTTCTACCATGTAAAGGCGCAATTTCGAACATGAATAAGATGTATCTTCGTTGACGGGGGTAGCTTTTATGTGGCAATGAGCACGTCTTCAATATATTTCTTTAAGTACATTGTAATCAAACCTAGAAAATAGTGGCTCAATTGGTGTTTGAAGAGTTCGCTTAGAATTAGGGTAGAGGGTAGACGTCATATGATAAAACCTTTCCCGATTAAGGCTCGTTGCATTCTCGTAGGGTTGTAGTCATGACGATCTAAACCTTCTAATTGAGTAGTTATGTTTCAATCTAAACATGTCGCAGCACATGAAGAGCCCTTATGATCATGTCCTAAAAGAGCTGATCACGATTTGTAAGCTCTTTCTACCCTTTTTGCTTCGAAACAAAAAAACGTATGTAAACATATTTACGTATTGTTTAAATATATTGTGACAATGTGAGATTGCGCAAGTTGGAGTGATTGGTTTGTATAAACGATTGACAAAGAAATGACTCAGTCTTTTTGTTATGAAAATATCATTATTTACTTCCTTGCATTCTTAGTAGATTGTTTATACTTAGGAGCTAATATATCGTTCAATAATCAATATGAGAAATGATCGGTTATCCCAAAATTTTAAATTATTAAGAATATATATATATATATATTATAATTTTAATTACATCTTTGATAACGGTTGAAGCATGTGGCAGCTAGCTGAGTCACTATTTAAGGAGATTTTGAATTGAAAAGGGAAGAGGGAGGTCTAGAACCCAACTTCCTCCTCTCATCACCGACCACAAAGTACACTTCCCGTTCCCATATATACACTCCATCGAGCAGGACTTGGCGTTTGACAAGTAATTCAAAAAATTTCGCTTTACGTACGCATGCATATGAGAAAATGGCCCGGTAAACGTCCCCACGGCACTCTCTCTGTGAAGTGAAGTGACTCAAACCTAACAGCGCCATATACCACAACTACTCGTACACACTTGAAAGTTATTTCTTAAGGAATAAAATTTGAAATTGGTGTACGGTGCCTAACCCTAGCATAATATTATATTAATATGCAAGATTAAGAAACACAGCTCCTCACAGTTTTGCCTTAATATTATATTAATAATGCATTATTCCTGGCGATCACGCCATCCACTATACTTGTTTAGGTCACTTAAACATTATCTCTTACGTCTAAAGTTACAAGAGAACTATATAAAGAAATTAGGTGATTAATTAGGCACCACCTCATAGTTAATTAGTTCGTAGGGTAATTCATAGCCTATCTTAAACGAGAAGTATTTGATCAATAATATAATAGTTCTATATACCATTACTCCAACTTTCACAGTTTGACTTATTCCTTAAACCAAACGGTTTAACCTACCAGTTGGTCTCTCCACGTGGACAAGACATCTATCTGCCACGTGGAACTAAAGGAAAGGGGAACGAGCGATCGAGCAGTCTTGTCTAAAGCTTTATAGATCTGGAAAATAGCATGGAGCCCCATCCAAAAGCAATAAAACTGCAAATGGACATCTCATTGGCCTCTTTCTTGACAACGAGATCTCCCGCCAAAAACTAGCCCTCGCTCGATTCAAGTAGCCCGAAACTATTCACTATCGAGGAGTCTTTGGGGGGTACTGTTTCCAAAGAGTGATGCGTTAAGATATCAAGGGGATGGGAAAACAAACATATTCGTTTTTTGAGTGGGAATCTAAGAAAATGTCCCATGTAAAAAGGGAGACTTGGTAGAGGCTAGGGGGATAGGGATACGAGGGATATTGTGGTGGAGGGGTCGGTGATATTTGTCCCACAGGCAGCCATCAAAGAGCAAGACGACCTAGAAAAAAACCGACCTTGTGTGGAACCCTATGCAAAAGCCAATTTTGCTACACCCCCAAACTTTTAAAAGTTCAAACCCCACGAGCCCTCATTTTCAAAAAGGAAAAAAATTTCCTCCCTCCCGATTCCTCCTCCTATTATGCCTTAACTTTATCATTTTTCGGCTATTGATTGAAGATGAAACCTTAATCCTTGGTTTTCTTCACGTTGTCGCTTATGGATCGTATCCTACAGAGGCACAGAAGGTTATAGTAGGTTCTATTTCCTAAACGCGTTTTCGTAGTCTTTTGACGAATTGCAGGTGGTAAAGTATTGGCTCTATTGTTCTTTCGGGTCCCATATGAGTTGTCAATAATGTTGTATATATTTAATAGTCTCGAACAGATCGAGCCAAGGGCCAAATGCTTTCGTGATGTACGTGAGTAATTATCCTGGCATCCTTAATGTCGTATAGTTCATCGTTTTCGTCCATGAGAGAGAGAGAGGTGCTATGATTAGGGTTGAAACAATCTAAACTAGACCATTGCATGCTATTTTGTCCGGACGGTGTATTGATCTGAAACCATCACAATAAGATTTGGCCAGGAGATGTAAAATGTTATTAATCAAAGTTATGCTGCTTATTCAAAAGCAGTAAGGGTCCCTCGCAAAGTATAGACTGGTGGAAAAATCTTTCAATGCTATGGCCAACCTAATTGACTAAGGAAGAATAATTTGAATGGCCTAGCTAGTTCTAATGGCATTTCCCCACACGCCACAATGACATTAAGAATAAAAATGGAAAAGAGTGGAGAGTGGTGTCCTCTTTTGCTCTTTCTATGATTTCCGACTACACTTTCTCATCTCCTAACAATAGTACTTTATAAACCCTAATCAACGTTTATTAATTTGCTTTATAAAATTAGATTAATTGGCACTCGAGCAATGTGACATATCATCAGTACTGGTTCTTGACCCAATTAACACAATCTTCATTTGAGAAAGATCTTATCGGACGTCGATCGATCGTCAGTACAAAGTATAGGGATGCCTAAATTATAGCCTCAATTTGACAGTCCCGGACATGCTGATCTGTTGGTTACACCAGCACCAATGCAATATTAACCAAAAAAACAAGGTATCGTATAAGTAGAGCTTGGTGGCCGAGAGGCCCAAGTTCCCAAAGAGATTGATATTTGATGAGATGGTGTGGGGCTTATGCATCTTCTTTTCATAAAATCCTCATCATGTCAAGCAGAGCGGCCACCCAATCAATTACCGTGCGCCATTTGTCTCCGCTCTCTCGGGCTCTCTTTATATTCGAGGGGGTAAAAAAAAAGTGGGCCTTTTTTGAGCTTCCTTTCTACCAAAAGGGAAATTAGAATGATTAGCTACTAAATATTCAATGAGCTTATTATAACCTGCCTTTCATTTCTTCTCATCAGATCATGCACAGTTCTATCTCTAGGCCATTCTTACCAACCTTATTAGATGTTTCTTAATTGCGTATAATTACTTTTTAGCATATATGTCCATGTGGTTGGGCACTTTGGCAGGATGATCTGTCCATGATCAAGCTTAATTTTTCATTATAATTAATAGTGCCCCACCACATAAATATGCGGCCAAAAATATAAACAGACAAACTTTTGATCACTATTTGAAAGAATAAGTAAAGATAATAATCAATTACTCTAATTTATTTGCTTTTATTAGTCGACCTGACATCAGTTTACTTAACCGTGATTGCAGTAGCAGATGTGATTTTCCATCCTTACTTGTTTTAATCATGTTCAAATACATCCCTCATTTTTCTTCCAACCTTTAGATCGATGGAAAAGTTACGGTTTCAAAGGATCAGACTGCTAATCTGAAGGCTCCATCATCCAATCTTTTGGTCTCCATATTTTGGAGAACAAAGGAGATCAATAAAGAAAAATGACGAGTAAAGAAAAAGAAAATAACATAAAGCAAGGAAAGAAATTTCGAATGAGGAAAGTTTGTCTATAAAAGATCAACTTTAATCATCAGACTCTGTAGTCTGAATCTTACTCTCGATGTACAGGACATACAATGCCAAGTTTCAAGTAATCATATATCTTAAACCAGTCACTTGGAAAGATTTTACATTCAAATTATATATGTTTCGACTTGTCACTAAAATCTCACTATTTTCCGGAAAGAAAAGTGATTTGTCTGGGACAACTTTTCTGGCGAACTGCCTTTTCAATAGAATACAATGCAAACCCTATTCAATGATGATCTTTTCCTAAGTACAGATTAATTGGTCTTGTTTTTTGTGCGCTGTCCCAATGATCTTATTTTGGTAAGCTGTTTTCAAAGACTAATAATCCTTCCTTTGCTTTCTTGAGGGCCCAGTTTGGGAATTGTTAACCGCTCCTGGTTGTCTTTCAAACTAAACCAAAGTTGGACTTGTCAAAAGAGAAGACAAGAAGGTCGAAAAAGAAGCCGGAAAAGATAAGAGTATTTTACCCTACAAATAAAGTTTGATGTAGATCAGCAATTTATTATCAAAACGGAACAAAGAGGACAAACCCACTTTCTATTGTTTTTCCTTGTTTTTCGTTTCGTAATTGGATTTCCAATTACATACTGCATTCTGGAGACGTTGCCCCTTACGTTTCGTTTGTGTCACATTTGCTTGTACGTACTATAGCAATTGAGTGAACAGGGAGAAATAGTAGTTCGCAGCCCTTTTAAGGTTGAATACCTCAAGATATATATGTTGTTTTTGAAACCTATATAATATAAATACATTTTGGGCAATGGAGTTCGTGGATGAAGTTGCAGCAACTTAGCATACCATATATACAACCGTGATCTTAGCCTCCCTTTTAATCTTCTGGGTTCCTTTCTTTTCCTCTTCCTTTTTCTTTTGTGAAATGACAAAGCTTGTTTTTATTCAAGTATATTTTACTGAGCGGCAAAATATTCCTTGACTGATCCCATGTAAAAGAGAAACAGGAAAGGCCCCACGTGCGAAACAAAACTTGGAGCTTATGCAATAACAGGTATATTTTCTTTACTTGTTTTTAGCTTTATGTGAATGTTGGGGCTCTCTTGCTTGGGATTCCTACATCCGTGTGGGCACCCCATTTTGGATATGAGAGCCACCTTTTCAAGGGGGTTGTGGATTTTCACTTCACTCGCTTTCTACCCCTCTTTTCTACAAAGCACGCTCTTGTTAAAGAGAAAGGTTTTTGGGAATCCTATGCCCTCCTTATATTCCCATAGTTTGGCTCTTATTGCTGTATCGCTTTTTAGATTACAAGATTCCCAAGTTTATCTTCGCCCTTATTAAAAGTTACATTCGTATTTCCATCATTACCCGAAGATATATTGAAATCTCTTGATTTGTATCGAAATTAGATAGCACTTGGGCTGTGATTCTATATATCCTACTTTCAGGTAAAGGCGGTCAAACGCATGCAGGTGGCTTGTTATGAAGAACATGGTTGCAGTAGATCTCATGTAAGGTAAATACGCTCCAGCTTGCATTTGATATGGAATATAGTTTTTTAGGCCGTGTTTCATTCATGGTATATATTCAGATGATCTGAGGTTTCTGAGCATTAATATGTTCTTAGATAAGGAAAACATTGTTTTGGTGACGATGTTGATGACTGTGTGGCCACCTTCTAACATGTTGGGATAGTCAATGAGTAACAGGACTAATTAAACTCAAATTGCAGGCCCCGTAAGGATCTTGATATCAAGACTGGAGCCCTATTAACAAAGGAAGAGCGTCTAATCATGTCCTAAAATGGGACACTACCACCACTATAGCTTGAATTTCCCGCCGATTCAATGAACAGGAATTTCTCAACTACTACTGCATAATGTTCCAAGAGTATGGTGATTGACAAATGAAGATAGTGCCTTGAAGTAACAAACTCAACTTGAGGATTGGTCTAGTCATCATATCTATACGCATGCAGCTAACATATACAGCTGAGGCAATACGCCTGCCACCTGCAGGAACTTTTTTTTTTCCCAAGGCAAATTTGAGAGCAGGACCAAGCTCACTGGCCCTGCCACCAGAGGAACTTGATACTTGATTGTGATATCCCTGTAAGCACTATAAGCTGGTTTATGTTCACTTAGTGGAGAGCTAGCTACTTCAGAAAGCTATATACATAAATCGGTTCATAAAAGAATTGAGAAAGCTTTTGCGAATAAATCAAGATGGTCAATACGTTATAAATGGAGCCGCTTTCTACTCGTACAGTGAAAACTTACTGTTCCATTCATATACAAGTTCACATTGACATCAAGACATGGTCCTTTGAAAGGACTACTCACATAACAGGGCGGGTAGTGGCAGGGCCTTGCAGCAGAACCTGCAAAGGGGTAAAGGGAACTCAGAATTACTCACATTCTGTCATTACTAAATGGGTCGTTCTCTTTAGCTTCTTTCAATAAAGATGCGCTTATAGAAGAGCTCACTTAACACGGCAGACCTGAGACCTCCTTGCCTCGTGACTTGACACCACCTCCTCCTCTTTCTGATTCTTAATTCTCCCCAAAGCCACACTTCCTCTTATTTTTCTTTTCCTGAGGAAACCAAATAAACCAAATGACAGAAAAAGAAGAGAATTACAGCAAGACGGTCAAAAGTCCCAATAAACCGGCAAACCCAGCTTCAGTACTTCCTTTTCATGACTTGAGGTTGGTCCATTTTATTCCGTTTTCTTTTACTCTGCCCGAGCCAGAGTGTGTAGGGATAGCCCTATTGATGACCAAAGTATGGAGTAAAACCAAGTATGGGACTTGCACGATCTGTCAGTCAAGCAATTAGCTAGGAATTATCCCAACCGTTTGATCTGCAATAATCTATTTTTTGCTCATCATTAACACAATTCAACGACTAGAGACTAGAGTCCAATGTTCCCTCCTAGAAAGAATGAAATGATGGACCAGTTTTATTTTATTTTTTCACTTTTTTATCCACCTCTTTTGTGTCAGTAGTATCATTACAGAGGTTTTGAGTAGTCGTTAACTCTTTACTGTGCCAGATTAAGTTCCATATACAGTAATAAACATAACCCAGTTGAAGGAAGTGAGGAGCTCCAATAACAACCTCTAATAAATCGCTGAAATAGTCGCAGGCTGATCGTTAGTAAGGAAGACACTCGAAAGTCGAAAGGGTCTCTTTCGCTAATTTTGTTATGCATGAACATCGAATATCCTACGTAATTCATTGGGTTATAATAGGTGATAAAAAGACGATCATCAAACCATCAGTAAGTTCTTAAAGAATTTAGTACCAATATTCCTAGACATTTCTAAGTGTGGATCTCAACGTTAGAACTACTTGACATGTGCACAGAGTTTTAATTTGGGTTAGGGTTTTCAGGGGTATTAACCTATATGCCTTATATCATTATAACTTCTTTTGTGACAGAGACATAATTAGAACTTTGCATGCAGGCCATCAAAAGTCTCTACATGCCAGTGATGAGGTGTGGCTCCTGCATGCTGTGCTGACTACGTGGTTGAAGACCTCGTATACGACCTGTAGAACCTCCCATAATTTTGCTTATTGCCAGTGAGCTCCCTTTTTGGCAATTAAGTTAAGCAACGGTACAAAGCAGCTATCAAACGTGCATGCTAATCTCTCAAACGTATTCAGAAACTTCGGCGAAGGCCTCTACATATATATGATCACAACATGCATTCTCTGCCAAAGGCCCCACTTGATAGTGTTAGAGATAATATCATAATCAAATCTTAAAAATTTGATATGATATTATAGTTATCACAATATCAAAAATGTGATATTGTTACTAAGATTCAAGTTCAAATTCAAATGTAGATATTCAAATTTAAATATAGGATATTCTCCTATTATGCTTTCAATTATCTCTATAAACAGAGATTTTCAATTATAATCTGCATAGACTTATAATACAAAATATAATCAGGCTTTCACAATAAATGTAGATTTTATAAACCGAAACACTTAAAATCTTTTGTTTCTTATTGCTATTTTTGTCCGATCTTCGTTTTAACCCTTTTTTTTTCTCACGATAGTACGAAAGATTACGACCAACTGTAGTGGACGGCAGAGAGAGGAATCCGATTTAAGGAGCTAGATAGCTTCTGAATATTAGCTGTACTGATGATTACTCACTTTTGCAGTGAAACTTTATAGTACTTGGTCAGATTCCGGCCGTGACGTAAAATCGCTCCATACACATATTTGTATCATGAAGTAGCTAGCTAGGTGGTAGTGATTGAATTTTTAACTAAAGTTCATGTTCTGTCAAGTAAATGATTTCCTTACAAAGCTCCGATATGGGACCTGAATATTGTACTTTTCCTTCACCGCAAACTGCAACAGTCTTCTTGGCTTTTTTTTTTTTTCTCTTTCTTTCTTTTCTCATTGGCTTTGAGCCCGTATATACATCAACACCTTGGGTCTCAAAATTTATTATGGTGCGCTCCCTCTGCCAGCCACGACCAGCAAAAGAGAAAGAAAAACAGCCGGCCCAAATAAATTTTCGCTGGTAGATTAATTAATGATCAAGAAGGAGAAGAAAATATTTTATTTTTTATATTATTTGTTTCTAAATATTCTTTAATTTCAATTTTTTTAGTACGAAGCTAAACTCTATACATCAAGTTGGAAATTAACCCCTCCACGACCCCCCACTTAAGTTAGGGCTAATTCATCCTACGACCTCTTATCCACGCAATTCCTTTTTCTATAGATCAAATATAATTGGGAGCCGGTAAAACAGTGATCCACACCCAGAGTGTGGGCCATCTTTGGAGCCCATGATATGAAGGCTGAGTCACGGACAGTAGAGTGGGGTGTTGTGAATAGTGTCCAACAAAGATTGAGAGTCGATTGGATTAGTTAGTGGCCCTACATTAATATATGAGAGTTTGCAATAAAGACATGCATGGACACCTAGAGGCAAAAATTAACTAAGCAAGCAAGGGAGAGCGACAGAAAAAGCACCTTTATTTGACTCATTTGAGAGGGGGGGAGGGGGAATGTGGGGATGACATTAAAGTGACAGGACTTGATCTCTATTGTGACCCATCAAAAACCTTTAATCGCAAATGGATTCGACATGGGGTTAATATACCTTTCACGTTTGTACAAGGGGATTGAATATTGGAATTTTGAAATATATATATACACTCTGTTCCTTCAAAATGTAAATCTATTTATAATTTCTCTCAAACTACTATACTTAATGATTGATCCGTTCAAAATATTAGTTATTGTTAATCCTCTCTTAAGCTTAAATTGTCGCAGGAGTAATTTCTTTTATCCATTTTAATAGTTGAAATCTTACATTAGAGCCGTAATAGTTTAAGAGATTCAATTGCTAAACAGGATAGTTTGGGGGTACATTGTAAAGAGAGTGGTAGATTTAGGTGGTCAAGTATAAATTTTCCTGAAATTTTTTACTTGCACTAAACTGCTTAAAAATACTTTCTTAAGAATGTGCTCCTTAATCTGGATCTCATTTTAGCAAAAGTGTCTCTCATCAGTGACAACCACTATTCTGACCTAATTATAAGGAACCCTATCTTCATGCAATACTTACTACACTTATAAAATCATATTATTTTAATATAGATCCCGGTTAGAAACAGTTATATAAAGCTCAAGTTTCGCACAGAAACCACTGGAAGTCTGGATACCGGTTAATCATACTCGTTATATCCACTAGATACAGTTCATCCAAGAGCAGAAATCTAATTATTAAACTATCGCCCTTGGCACCTTTATGCCAAATTACCTTAATTATAATAGGGCTACTACAATATCTCAAAGCTTTTTGTGCTGTAAATGCACATGTGAATGATGTAATTGGTTAAGTACCTTCGAGTGAATGATGTTATTGGTTAAGAAGCTTCGGATTAATTACGATAAAAATGAGCAGTTGATCCGATCGACCTAAGGGGATTCTAAGTTCTAAACGTTCTTTTGGACTTAATGTCATTAGGAAGATTCTCAAAGACATTTAGCTTAATTCCCACAAAATTTCCAATATTTTGCAATTAATACATACCGTTGCATTAATCCAAATATATGTAGTAGGATATATACTTCTTCCTTTTTAAACTAATTATATATTTTGCTAGAAATAAAAAATTTTAGACTAAAGAAAAATTATTTATACTGATAAGTGAGATATCCACTATGAGAATGCTCAATTGGATTTATTAATTTTCTCACTTATATTTATAAGATTACATTGAGGCTTTATTTATAAGCATTTTGATACAATACCCCTACTCCCCCACAAATTCAAGGTGGACAAACATTGAGTTTAGATTTACAAAAATAATTCAAAGGAAAAAAAATAACGCCAGACTGAAGCCGGAAGGCCGCCGGGCTGATGTCGGGAGGTCGTCGGACTAATGCTGGGAAGTTGCCAGACTGATGGTCGGAAGGTCGCCGGTCTAATGCAGATAAACTTTGCTCTGATACCACGTTAGAAATAAAAAATTTTAGACTACATAAAAAATATTTTATACTGATAAGTGAGATATCCATTATGGGAATACCCAATTGAATTTATTGATTTTCTCATTTATATTTATAAGATTACCTTGAGACTTTATTTATAAACCTTTTGACAAGACATACAACTCCCTTAGATCCAACAGTCGGGCTACACAAAATTTGCAGCCTTTCCCTCCTTTGGAGCCCAGCCTTATTTTGAGTAAAGGTCGAATCCTAGAGGCTAGACTTATGGTATAATTTTGCAGATATTATATCGGCTAAGCTAGCTAGTTGGCATTCACTAGTAGGAGACAACCAAATGCATTATTTCCCTTGGGCCAAGATACAGATGTTTCCAAACCCCTCCCCTATTACCAAAACCAACAAACTATTGAACTGAATGCACAAATAATCTATTGGGGATCATTTGTCATTTTTTTTATAGCGAGGGAGGTGATTACTTTATTATTACCAGTAATTGTAGATTATTTTGTATTACTATGCTATTGCTCCTAAAATATTAGTATAAAACTCGAATAGAATTCTCGAAAAATATTTGCCCGTCTAGTTCGAGTTAGAATATAAGTTTTCCGAATCCACGTAAGGAATGTCACAAAATATTATAGGACACCCCTATGGTTCTAGCATTTGTGTTTTGTCGGAAAGAATAGCAATGACAATTCCCATCACAAGAACTCTCCCAGGCATAGACTTCCTCTGTTCTCGCAGTGCCAACATGGTTATCAATCCTGTCTTATCGGTGTCCTTTTTACTTTGCAGCCACAATAACTTACCAAATATTTCTGAGTTCGGTCTT
The DNA here is from genome assembly GCA_963930655.1 of Myrica gale. Taxonomy (NCBI): domain Eukaryota; kingdom Viridiplantae; phylum Streptophyta; class Magnoliopsida; order Fagales; family Myricaceae; genus Myrica; species Myrica gale. The sequence continues at coordinate 2,864,536 of OZ005606.1, read as the reverse complement.
TTTATTCAAAATTAATGCTAAGTAAATGAAGCAAAACGAAGGGCGAAGGCCACGATTTTCATTCCCCAGAAAGAGAAGCCCATGAATCAATTTAATGTAATTGATTATAAACCACTCAAAACCTGACTTGAGTAGCCAGAGAAAGATTTCCAGCACTGAAAAATGGGAAAGGTTTATTACAAACACAAACGGCATTCCCATTATCTCAATGACAAACAAAAGAGTAAAGCAACCAAAATCAAAAGCCATATAATCGTTATAAAACAAATTGCCACCAACCGTGTTCATTACTGGGGGATAGCTATGAGAGCAAAAAAATTTACATACCTAAAAAGAAACAGATGTCACTCCTCGCACACCACCTATGAGTCCATATACACTAAGCCAAACCAAGACTCTCTAAAACCCTTTAGGCCCTCTTTCCTTCAAAACTGCGGGCTTCTCAGCCATTGCGAGGCAGTACTTAGCGATCTCTCTAAATTTTGGCACGCTCCTAAGGTCCACCTTGGTACCATCCTTCAGAGTGATAACAATGTCGCCCCACTCACCGATGAAACGTGGCACCACCTGAACATCCTTGATCACATCGTACGCGAAATCACTCCTGTCCTGACCCGTTAATCCCGAGATAACCGTCACCCGCAGGTTGGTGAACCTGTACCTCAAGAAGAAGGCCCTCGAAATAGCTGCCAAAGTCAAAGGCAGCCAGAACAGAGTGAAACCCAGAACGAGGTTGGCTAAAAGGTCTCCATAGTGGGCTCCACCGTCGAAGAAGACGGTTTCTTCGGAGGGCTTTTTGGAGGTTGCAGTGGTGGTGACGCTGGGCTGGTCGGTTGGGGAGGAGACGTGGAGCCTGATTATTGGTCTGTGGTTTTTCGAAGCGAAGCTTAGGAAAGGTCGTTGGGAGAATAAGTGGAGGGATTGGTAAGTTAGAGAGGAGGTGGCGGCGGCGGTGGGTGAGGGAATTGGGGTGGAGGCCATTGGGGTTATCCGTTGGAAGAGGAGGGGAGGAAACGATTTCTGTGGTGGGGAGTTCAAAGAGTTTCTTTTGAGTGTTCTGTGTCTCTATTGGCTAGACTCTAGAGGAGTCAGGAGCTGAGGAATGTGGGGGCCGGGCCACTAAAGAAGCTATCTGTTTGCTGGCTGAATGAAAGGTGTCACCGGAGGTTCTGTGGTATACTCTTAAGCCCAAATAGCGTACACTACAGTAAAAGCCCTTAAGCCCAAATCATTTTGGGCTAAAAGGAATCTGCAGGTATACAACCCACTCCGATCTCGAGTTTTGAAGGATTATGAAAGCAACCGGCACAAACAAATTAGAAAATTGAACCAAATTAGTTGGATGGGAGTGGTTGAAGCTTCAATTGTCATCCGGATTCAATATTTTGAAAAACATATTGAAACCAATGATAATTACAGAATTTGAGTCCTTAATATTCTTCTACATCCAAACTTGTGGAGCAAGAATTGGTGTTCACTGAAATAGGGATTAGGATCCTTTATTTTTTTTGTTTGAATGGCACGATATAAATTAAGGAGAGATAGACACATCGAATAAGTTCTACACTCTTTAATGTTGCTCATATAAAGATTCAATTAATATGGGTCATATTATATACAATAGTCTACTTTCTCACTGAAACAATTCTGGTAAGAAATTGTAGAGAAACAAGACAATTCCAGCATCACTTGCAACACTTTCCCTGAAAATATCAATGGGCGGTATAAAACAACCAAGGAACGAACGTGTCGAGGAAGAAATATTTTTCTTGAATCTTGGTTCTTTATATGAGGTTGGCCTTAGGTGTACGATTTCTATTTCAAACCAATGCCTAGACATTTCCAGCCAAGCAAGACAAGATCGCATGTTAGATTTTGGTTTTTTTTTTTTGGGTAACTGTCAGATTTGGGTTTCAAATGCGCAAGTTATACCATATCAATGACCACTTGGTCTTTTCGTACTACGACACGGTAAAAGGCACCCATATCTTACCATCTAGAAGAAAAATGGCCAGGGTGCAAAGCTTTTCAATGATTAGTAGGTTAGAAATTCTTCAGTCATTTGAGAGGAGACGATCGAAAATACTTAAAAATGCTGGTGGGTAGCGCCCTGGCATATATTAGTGGATGAAGCAGCAGATCGACTGCCTTTACGATGTCCCCAAACAAAGAAGATTGATTAATTCTAGTTAGCCAATCAATGTCTACAGAAGTTCCCGTCATTTAATATCGTGGGAAAAGAAGAAGAGCGCAAGAAAAAAGAGTTTGAACCACCGCCTCTGTCTCCAGATAATTCAAGGTGACGCCACTACTCTCTTCTGATCTTTAACATTTAAAAATCACTTCCACCCCTAGTTCTGCACAAACCCAGATCGAAAGCGATACAACTCAGATACCAGGGATTCAGGGATGGTTCACGAGTTCTGCCCACCCTCCATAGAATAGATTATAGTAAGGAATACGCATATATAAATATTAAATCTTCACGAAAGACCTCACCAGTGCCAACCTCGAACTCAGATATAAATTTATAACTCTAGCCTAATAAAGCCCTCTTTCCACATCTAGTTATGTAATTCTCATAAACCTCAAAAGCTATATGCATGAGTACTAACTATATGTTGGCAGTTCACACAACTCGAGTAGATGTCAGACTGCAACTCGATTACTATATGAAGAGCTTTAAAACGTTATTGCCCCTCACATGGCGGCTTAGTTTTTGGTCACAACAACAGCAAACATACTGGGAATTCTCTTGCTCCGGTATTATCATAATCCAACCTAATCCAATAAACGTTCGAATCCACGTACTAAACCACAATGCACGTGGCCACTCAACCGGCTAATCTCCAAAAGTAATTGTTAATTTGCCACTACGCCATTAAAGTTGGCAATGATATGTTGGCGCCCAAAACTGCCATCGAAGTACCAAAAGTTTCCAGCCATGATGCCTAGTATTATTTAAACCATCATCACATGATCCCAGAAATGTAGTTAACGAAGTCGAATACATAAAGATCAGGCGCGGTTAAAATGCTTGATCTTCTTTCTTTTGGCTTCCAACTTTGATTTATAGATACGGAGAAGGATATGCAGATTTCGTGATCACATGCTCGTTCCTATATTTTTATATATAAGATCATTGGTTGTTAGAATCTAATTATCTGTTATGACAGTTGTAGCACAACAGCTACTGTACTAGCTAATATCTGCTTCCCTTGGCTCAAGATGCTGTGATGAATTAAGATAGATGGGGGATTATAGATTCATTTATGAAAATGTTCGTTACTGTCTGGGTTCGCTTTCCGCTCTTTTCGTTTACGGAGCGATTTGTGGCGCCATAAATGACATTTCTGTAGCTTTAATTCTTTGAGTCTTCAGAAAACAGTATATGGAGTTCAATCTTCAAACAAACAAGGAGGTGGTTTGGTGTGGTAAGAAATGGCGTTTAAACAAGTTAAGGAACTGCAGTAAATCACCAGAGACCAAACGTGTTGCTGCAGAATGTTGTTATACGAAGGATCAAAGAAAAACTTGCGAGGGCCACACAAAACTTCGTCCAAGTGAAGAGGGTACTCTCGAAACCGCACCAGATTTGACATGCATGCATGATTCGATCACATCATATGCTTGCATGATCTGATTAAAGATTAGAAAATCGATTCTGACACCAGATAATCTTCTTCTTTTTTCTTTTCAAAACACCCGATAATCGATACACTAACTGATTCGTTATATTTGGAATCAGATATTTGGCCGTGGAAATGATTCTCATTACGTCAGGCAAAAAGCAGTGTGAAAATCAACATATCTAAGGGCTATTGTCTTGGCAATGTGAAAGAGGCAGGGGCACTGACACCGAGAGTGAGAGAGATGGAAAATGGAGTGAAAGCGAGGGTTCACATGAATTCCTCTGTCAAGACGCAAAAGGGTACAGTAGCCGGTAGCGTAGACTCTGCTATAGGCTTTTGGAAATCTGATTCCCCTTTCCATGCTTTGTGACCACAGGAAAATTACCAAACGTCTCTTTCACGAGAATGACCTCTTCCCAACTATGTTTTTTTTTTTCTTAAATTCTTCCCAACTATCTTGTTTTCTTCTGTTATTCATCTGCTTGTCTTCTTTCCCTCTTGGAATGTGTGTGATAGATTCTTTTTCTCTCTAAATACTTTATGCGTTATTAACTTCGAGTAACAAAACAAAACAAAAAAAACTTCGAGTAGATTTTCTTCACCATCGGTACTGACGGATGAAATCAGCAAAAAGATCACCACAAGGGTTTTCCTCAAAGCACTCGCCAGCATTTTCCTTTGGCAGTACCAAGACACGATTCCAAATTCTAAAACAAGAAAAGACGTGAAAAATGCAAGGAATCCCTCTTTATTTCACGGTCCGTGCTAGAACAGCATTCAGTGACTAGCAAACATATATATTCACTTATGTTTCTCAGGACCTCCACTGAAAAACATATCTCAAAGTCGAGGAAGCTTCTGGTATATAACTCCAAGTCTCCAACACACGCTAACCCCTTATTCCTCCATAAAGATCATCAACTCCACCTGAAAATTCAACTTGCTATATTTTACTTTATACAGCAATCTAAGTAACAAAACGTTGTTTTACTTAAAAGAACAAAGAACAAGGTAATTAATCTGCCCTCTTGATTTCGCTAGGAAATGGGTATACTCCAACATAATTGGTTCGTCTTAATTAAAATGTTGCTGGTCCAACCACGGCCAGAACGCGGATTGGTCATCCATGCTGCAGAACATGTTGCTTAAGCTTTCTTCTTTGACCATTTGATCCATCTTCTGACACTGGAGGTCAGGTCTTGAGGAGTTTTGGAAGAGTTGAACCACACCTGGAGGCCTTAGAGAGGCTGGGAAGAGAGGTCTGCTGGTTGGATGTGTGGATAAAGGACTGTCAATGGCTGGAGTCCTTGAGATGTCCAACTTGATCTCAGAGCTGTTCTCACTTCTATTGCTGCAGGAACCCTCAGTTTCTTTATTGAGGTTGATAGATTCGGTTGGTTCTCTAGTCTTTAGTGCCAATATCTGTAGGAATTAAAGTGAGCAGTCAAGGTGAAAAATGCAAACATACCTCATGAATAAATTATAGAGAGTAATTCAAGCAAATGAGAGCCGGCCCAGATGTGTCTGAGGGATCTCTCTTTTTGGATATGATTAGCCTTTAGCTCCGAACATTGATAAATAGCTATATCAAATACGAAAGCAAGAGGAACTTTTTAGAAATCTATTATTGGGTTCTAAGAGTTCCCAACAGAAATCAAAGGCTCTGAAAATCATGATGTAAGAAAAAGTAAAAAAGCAAAAATCTTAAGAGAGAAAATTATCGCGATTTCCGGTCTTTCATTTCAACATAAGTACACTCCCATGCAAAAACTGAACTATTGCTAGAAACTTCACAAAATCAACAAGCTAAATACCCAGAAGGAAAGATAAACTCTGGAAATAAGAAAATGGAGAGGAACAGAAAACATCTTAAAGAGATGCCAATTATGAAGAGGAAAGATTATAATTGGTATATTTTTTTCTAAATGATTATAATTGGTATATACTCCTAGGAACTAACCTCTGCTTGAAGCTTCTGGTTCTGAGCTTGGAGTAAATCATTATCTGCTTTGATTGCTTCAAACTGTCTCTTAAGAAGATCATAGTCTTTCTCCAACTGCTTGGTCTTCCACCTAGCCCTCCTGTTTTGGAACCATATAGCAATCTGTCTTGGCTGCAAACCTAGAGCTCTAGCCAACTGCATTTTCCTCTCTGGCTCAAGCTTGTTTCCCAACTCAAAGTTCTTCTCAAGTGTCTTCACCTGTTCGATGTTAAGCCTCCTCTTCTTCTCTCCTGCCTGTGACCCATCATCGGACAAATCATCCTCCCCATTACCTTCTTCTGTCAATTCAACACCTGAAAATGACAGGGATCTCTTCCCTATCTTCCTCAGAAAGGATGCAACCCCTGCATCAACTAAAGGATTTGAAACCCATGTTCTGATTCGTGTTCATTAGTGAGAGAGAGAGTGAGTGTGTACCATGAAAGTCTTGAGTTGTGCATGAAGGTAGGATTGGATTGAGACATGCGGAATGTTGATTGTCATCCTCATGAGGGGCTTGTAGCATGAAATTTGCTGGGAAGAAGGCCATCCCATTACTAGTCATTATCTAGCTTGTGTCACCCATTTTAAAAGCTTCAGAGATAATCTGGCTGTCATGACGAAACGGAGTAATAAGATTGAAGATGCACAGCGTGGACAAAGTTTAAGTGTAGGAAAAGGGGAAGAGATACCCAATATATCAAATAAAATCCTTCGCCAAAACTAAAAGAAAATACGAATTTCTTCCGTTGGAAATGCTGGTACGATGGACGGCTTAGAGCATTCCTAGCGGCCTCATCAATTTTGGCTCTCTATTTTAACCAAAAAGTACATTTCTCTATTTTAACTATCAATTTTTAAAAAACATTCTCAGCAGCTTCTCTATTTTAACCATCTATTTTTACTATTCTATTTAAATATTATTTTTCAAAAATTTCTTTATTATTTCTCTAACATTTATATTTTTGAATATTCATTTTATCGTAAAAGTTATATTTTTTTATCTTAAAAAGATCGATTTTTAAATTTTTTATTTTACTAATTGTTGAAATTTTTAAATTTTAAGATGGAGAAGTGAACAATAATTTTCTAAAAAAAGAAAAAAAAAATATATATATATATATTAATTTTTTAAGATAGTGAGGTGAATAGTGGCTCTCTAAAAATAGAGAGTCACTGTTCACTTCTTCAAATTTTTTTTAAAAATTTGTTAAATTAGAGAGACTGTTGAGAAGTGTTTTTTGACTTTTTAGTTAAATTGGCTCTCTATTCTAACCAAAATGTTAGAATAGAGAGCCTACTAGGAATGCTCTGCTTATATATACCTTATCAGCTTCTGATATTACTTTCGAAATAAATTTTGGAGAAAGAGAAAAGTAGAGATGAAGAGAGCTGTATGACTTTATCGTGTAAATAGCAATTTCTCTTTTCATATGTGCCTTTGGTTTTGTGGAAAAAAGAACTCCTTTCTCGATAGACATACAATTCTTTAATAATTTTTTTAATTAACAATAAATATCTTATATAATTAAAAGATAAAAAGAGGGCTAAAACTTGTCACCGCAGAACTTGTTAGATATATATGGTTTTTTTTTGTTTGCGTGTAGTGATTCTTTAAGTTGCTCTTATTTTCCAATCTTAGTTTTCTATTTCATTCTTGGGCGACAATCCGTGGTGTCATTCTTAACAAAGACAGTTGTCTAGACATACAAAATTTCAAATGAGAAGCGGGCACTTCTAAAGTAGCTTGATTCCAATGGTAAAGGAAAGAAAATGGGGTTCATATTTTATTATTCTTTAATGTGAAGTGGTGGACTTCAGACAGAAAAGAAACGTCTTAGTCATAATTTAATAAGCTCAAAAACTAGCGTTTTCAGATGGGATGGTGCTTAAGCGAATGAAAGAGTGGCTAGCTGGTGTGATATTTTTTTGCTGTCTTTTTTTGTGAAGAAAACAGGTTACTTAAGAAAAAGGAGAAATGAGTTGGCTGTATCTTTAGGGAGTTGGTTGTATCTTTAGGTCGAAAGGGGCGTTGTATTTGTACGTGAGAAAAAGAGAGAGAGAAGGGGCAGGAATCTAGGGGATGGGTCCAATGAGGGGGGCAGAGGTTGCTACCTAACCCACCAACAGGTATCGTGCTCTTGGACGAAACTCTTTCCCATCATCCATTATCCTTTTCATTCAATTTCATCTCAGACCAGTACAATGCCTTTCTGTGTTGTGTATTTCAATCTCCCAGGCCAGGCTATATGTTAACCCAGCTAGAGCTGGTCCTTTTCTTCATTATAACCTTGTATATATGTTCGACCCTCTCCGTTCGAGAAAAAAAAAGACCCTATCCGACTGATCTTCTCTTTCATCAACTGTGTGGCAAGGAGAGCAGCTTCGCCTCAAAGAGGGTTCGAGGTAGAACTGAGACCGGTTGCGGCTGCAATGATCGACCCCTGTGGATCAAGACAGATGACTGCTTCAATGGAGGACTACTCCTGAATAACTGATCATTTGAAGCTGAAAAATTTTACCTTAGGCTCGGAACATAGAGGCCGCGCGTGATCAGCCAGGGAAACATTTTGGCCACATAGCCATACACCGAGGAGTGTCTTAGAGCTGAGCAAGTCCTTGTGTTTTCCTGAGCTACGTGATGGAACAATTGTTTTAGACTTTTCAAGTCCACGTCCCTACTTGTCTGCCTTTGGTTAACTTGGGGATACAGATCCTTAGCTGAAGGGCTTAAATAAGCTATGGATTGGTACTGCAATGCGTAATTTGTCTATTTCGATTGCTCACTGGACCAAGAAAAAGGTTAAAGGAGGAGGGGTCACATCAGGACTAGTACAAAAGTGGCTAGCCTCGCTTTTTAAACAAGTGCAATGATCGTGAATAGAGCAGGCGGGGACACCCTTCACAGCACACCAATAAATACTCGAGTTTCATCATCCTTGTTCGCTCTTCTTTCATTTCCCCCCCCAGATTAAGTGATTCCATCTCATATATAAAGAAAAGAAGGCACAGGGTCAATCAGAGGAACCTGAAATTCCAAAACATGTCCCCGAACTGGCAAATTTAGACACAAACATACACTGCCACGAATACCAATTCGTATCTCGTCAATTTTCTTGGCTATGTTCCAATCATTCTTTCAAGTGATTGAATGTTTAAAACTAATAAATACGTTACATCAGAATCTCAAAAGCCAATTGCCTCGTTCATCTAGATCTAATCCAATCTTGTGTCTACCATTTTCGACCATGAAAATGGAAACTGAGTTTGCTTTTCGAACAAAAACTAAACCATTTTCATCCTTGCTTTTAACTTTAAAGCTAGCAAACGTTTATCATGCGCCCACATAAAGATGCATAAGTGAAGGTGCTCACTTTCTTCCGGAACTGCTACATGCATGGGGTAGGTTAGAACAGTAGAATATGAGAAAATATGTGATTGGGGGGTTGGCTTTCTGGCTTTTGATGGAGAAATCATTGGCTGCCTTATTCTACAACGAGGGATGTGTCCAAAGAGATAAGGGAGTAATCAAGGGATCCACCAATCTGTGAAATTGGACCAATTGGTGTTGATGGGACAGCTTGGGGTCCCCCAAAAAATGCCCGCTTTAATATTGGCCAAAGACAAGTTAGTCTCAGCTGCATCACATGAATTTATTAGTTGGAAGCTGAAGTGAAGAGGAGCCATAATTTTTTTTTGATATTTTGTTAAGTGAAATTGACAATTTGGTCACTAGATTTTATTACTGCTGACGATTTAGTTTTTAGGTTTCATTTTTTTACTATATGGTCACAGAGAATATATAGTTGTGACGATATGGTCATTCCGTCAAACTTTCGTTAAATTTTTAACTGAAATAGCGGTCGACCGGTTTGTTTATCGTTGCGGCAACGGTAATTTGTAGCGGTCAACCGCATTCTATTCCGTTAAAAATTAACGGAGATTTGATGGAAGGACCAGATCGTCACAACTATATATTCTCAGTGACTATATAATAAAAAAAGAAAACATAGTGACTAAATCGTCAGCGTGCTATAAACCTATTGACTAAATTGTTAATTTTCCTTTTGTTAAATATTATTAAGACGAACACATAAAAAAATAAGAAAACAAACCATAAAGAAAGAGATGAATCTTCTCCTCCACATGCTTTCATATGCTTTCATGCTTCTGGTGTGTTCAGCTTGCTCTGATTCCATGTGCATTCTTTTGCTCGACGTAGGCCCTCTTTTTGTTGGGGGGAGCGAGGATTTCTTTTCTTTTTTTTTTCGGAAAAATACTATTTTGGATATCCTTTTGGGCAGGGAGATATCCACTGATAGTGATTCGTCAACTACTGGTCCAGTTATGTTTCCTTCCTGTTTGGAAACTCTTATTTTAACCAGTTCACTTGCACGTGATACGAAATTTTGCACTTTTTCACCGATCTCTAATGTCTGATCAGTAAAACCATATGGTAGAGAATTGGATCATAAACGCATTTCTATGACCCCTGATATAGATAAGCAAAAATGCATTGCTAGCTGTTATAGAAGTTCAGAAAGCCCGCCGGTGTTGACGGGTCGTTAAGGATATCTTTTGTCGGCTGGCAAACTCTAGTTCGACTCTCACCGTAATCAACTTTTACTTGATGCGTGCGGTGAAATGTCATTTCATGTAGCTAGAGTTTACCGTGGCGTTAAGCTTAACAAGTGAGAGTAAGCTGATCAAATCTGTCCGAACCCAGTATGCAGGGGGAATACTGCAAAGTTTTTCTGGGGAAAAAAATCATAAGGCAGAAGTTTTAGATTTGTATATGTCATGGAATGACCTCCCCTCCTTTTATGCAACTTCAAAATTTCTCTGGAACCAAGTGATCTCTCTTCTCCGATCACCCATCGCTCTCATCAGTCATATGGCCAGCATGGTCGCTTCATGGATCATACACAGACACATACTTTCCAATCAAGCTAGCTCTCACTTTCTGAATCATATCACTGTCTCCATCCTGCCTCCTTACTCTCTCTCAGCATTCCTCTCTCCTTCAACCCGCCGCTAGACTCTGGCCTACTCCATTTTACTGGTCACCACAAATCTTCCAGTACCATCTTTTACACTCTCTTTCCCTATCTGTATATATGTAAGTACTTCTATGACGCCAAATTGATGATCACATTCTTTGTATTTGTTTACACTGAGTGTTATAGTAATGGGACCCCGTGAATTTGTATTCAAAGTAATTTTTCTACTGAAGGTACCTTGCTCATAAGGAAGGTCTCAATTTCAACGGGAGTCAGGTTAAGCTAGTCGCACTCTACCACCCTCTTGCTATAAAAACAAAAAAATAAAAAATAAAAATCTCAATTTATACGGTGGATTGTTGAGATTTCTCCCATTAAATTTTTGTGATTGAATAGATTTCCTCAAAACCTAGTTAACTACTACACCAACATTTGTTTGTGCTTAAATTTTTAATTTGTTAAAAATGAAAATACTGGTACGAACAAAACTTCAATTTTTAAATTTTTAACTACTAATAAAGAGGATAAATTTGTACTTAAAAATTCTATGGGATCTTGACCCACCTATCATTTTTTTATTTTATTTTTATCATAACAACTCTAGAATTTCATTAATTCAAGAAAGTTCAAAGACCTTCAGTTACATAGATGGAGATGAAGCCGGACGATGTTGAAGCCATCCGCCGAAACAAAGCCTTAAAAAGTGACAAGAATGTGGAGTTTATTGAAACTTCAAGCAAACAAAGAGCAGATCGGTAGAGGATAAGGAGGTGGGAGGAGTTGAAGCTTGCGGGAGAGTGTGGAGGGGGGATATTCTAGAGAGAAGCTCTAAAATGCAGAGCCTCTCTCTAGAGAGAGGAGCGGGAACGGCACTTGATACATCCTTGACACACATACCTTGTTTGCGAAATGCTAGTGGTTATTATATTATTGCTATTTTTTTTTACGTTTATTAACACATGGTTTTTTTGAGCTAGAACCATTTGCAAGATATGGTTCCATGCCTGCCCTCGCAGGTTTATTTCTTCTCTTAAGTCACACATTAAAAGCATTGATTAACTTCCTATTCTCTCATATCTTTGTTAGCCATGAAGTCTTCAATTACTTGAACCCCCGAAAAATTTTGCACGCCTCCTTTACCTTGTAGGAGGCCTACGCCCAATAGGAACTATCTAGATACCTAAGACTATCCTTGGCCCATAGTTCCTGATACAAGGTTATAATTTTGATCTTTCAGAGTGATGTCTCACTGCCTTCTCCTCCACCTAAGATGCGCAGAGGAAAAGCCTAAAGCCAATCCCCCGAGCTCCATAGGGCAAAAAGCAAAACCCATTAATCTTAAATTTAATGGCGCGTCATCTGCTTATAATGTAGTGTCATACGATTCCTCAAAAAGGGAAAAGGAAACCAGGAAACCCAAGGTCCTAAAATTCATAAGACAACCTAGGATTGAAATGGGCACGTTTCCTTGTGCTTTTGGAATTTGGAAGCGAGCATCACCATCTGTGACTATGAGGCATTTGCTTATGTCACCCAGGACCAATTATTGCGATGCAATACCCACGAACAATATACCACTACAGGAACTACCACTGTTACAATGGAGCGGAGGGTCTTTGGAACCGCTTAGATTTTTTCGCTAGTTTCCTGGCTTATTTTCTGTTCTGTACTGGCTATATTATTTTCAGATATTAATCACAGTATTTCAGTTGCCTAGAAAACAAATAGAACAATATTCAGAATATGCAGAAGCTATGAAAGTTAGCATTCTCAAGAATAAATTAATAAAGCATCTCCTACAGAGAATGCTACCGAGCTCTTCATTATATCCATTTATATCCCTTCAATTTAAATGATGAATTACAATCTACATAAGAGTACAGATGCCCCCAGAGGGAAAAAAATGAATGAATTTGAATATAAAGCTTGTGAGTTCTTTTGGTGAGAATAGGACACGTCAGCAAAAAGGCTGAGCCATCCATCTAGTGTTAGCAACTGAGCATGTTACCATGGCTGCGGATATATATACAGGTCAATCCCCACCTTAACGAGGCTGCTTCAATCATCAACCAAAATGGAAGCCAGACGACTTAAAAGAACCGCTGGAAAGATTTGGCAGCCTGTGGATTGCAATAACACCAGCTGCAAAGGCACTGAGGGAAGCCAGAACGAAGGCAGGAATGTTTCCTCCACCAAATAAAGCATCCCACGGCCCCGCACCAAGTGATAAAATCATCTACACAAATTACTTTTTCATATCAGCATTGTGTAAATTAAGAATCAAACAAAGGGAGCAAGTGTAGAAAAGTTTGTCACAACCAAACAAGAGTAAAACGAAAAAGTATCAGTTCTTATATACCACTGATATGCCCCGGCAGTAAAAATAACATGTTACAAGCTTATATTAGCTACCTCTGAACTCCAGCTCCCACCAATAAGGTACAATAGAAAAAAAAAAATGAAGGGAGGTGACTTTAAATGAATCAAAATATTTTGTTTTTCTCAGAAATGAAGGTAGAGCATTTCATCGGCACAGTAACCACTAGTTGAAATAGATGGGAAGCCACACAAAACGGTGAAAAGAAGTAGGTAAAGGAGAAGGTCGCACACCATATCCCCAACAAAACCAAATAGGAGTATAAGGAAATCGCGTGTCATACTTAACTAGTTAAACTACATGCTTACAGAAAGGCAAAAAATGATACTTAAGCCACAAAATCAAATTAAAAGTTGAATTATTATAAAGAAGACTATGGAAAAACCTGTGGAACAACAATTGCTAGATTTAGAACTCCTATAGCCAGCCCTGCATAGTCATATCCACCCGTCAGGATCATGACAGGATAAAGAAGGTAACATAATGAAGCAAAAAAGAAATTGCTACAACAAACCTTGGCCGCCACCTGAATCAGCAGTCAACTCTGCTGTGACAGAAAACGGAACACTGTAGGTAATCTGCAGCACACAAACAGGCAATGCCTGCATAATATAAGTTCTGAGGGAAGAAATGGAAGGAAATCAAGTACTACAGAAGGGCCACTATGCTTACAGCAAGAGGAAAGCCAAGAAGCGCAAATACAACCAAAGAAGCTATCCTGATTGCTGCACTTCCCCCTATTACATGTTGAATCCCTTCAGAATATCCTCGTGTGGATACAAAACTGATGATGGCAGTGCCAGCCATGCAGGCAAACACAATAAAATTGCTGATTGCCCATACTAATCTTGCGCCGATCCACTGACACATTGGTTCAATAAGGAAAGAACTTATGCCAAGAACAACCTACAGCAGGAAAGATAAGTCTCTTAACAATTGTCTACTGGGAAAAAGACACTAATTACAAGATTCCATTCCTGGAAATTTGTGTAGATACAGTGTCTCAAGTTGTGGTAGTATTCCTATTATGATTGCAATAGAGATCACAGATTTCAAATGAAAGTTAAACTAATGATGCTCATTTTTGAGTTCTTACTGAATTCAATAGCAAACCAAATGCACCTTCTCTGACTCCTTGGGAATACTTCTGTACATCAGCAAGCTCTCCTTTTGGATCTCCATGATAAACTTCCCTCCCCATCCAATCCGTATCGAAAAGAAAGAAGGGGAACCAGGACAACTACACACAAGGTTATGATTGCAAACAGCATAATGTTAACATGGCAACTCAAACAAGAAAAACAATAATCTGTGGTAAAACGTTAGCTATGGCAGTTGGGCCCTAGGCCACCACAAAAAAAATATTATTTTATCATGTGCGAAGAAACTAAGATAATAGAGAATAACATTATGACAAACATTTCCTTATACTTTACAATTCCTTTCTTGTTTTAATCGCAGTTCTTACTTTGTGTTAAAGAAGAGAGAGAAAATTATATTTTTTGGCACAGAAAATTTTTATTAGCTCATGCCTCCTCTTAGATAATCCAAAACTTTTTTTGATAAGTGATAATCCAAAACTTAGAATGTCAAACCTCCATTTTGCTTTTCCTGCCTTTTCCTTAATGCTTCCCCCACCCGCCATCCCAAAAACAAACACAAAATTTGTTGATTCAGTTATACCGATCCCTCATCTTGGCCAATTCTTATGAAGTGGAGAGTAGGAGTTCCTTTTAACTGCGGGGAATGTCATACCTATATATTGCATTTCACATCTTTTCATGTCTAAAATTTCATTTCTGTTTTGAATGTACATGTTAATTATATGAAAATACTTCTATTGTTAAATTGAGAATCTAGAGGTACATTTTGCTTATATTGAGAGCATGGATTTGTAACATTTCTCCACTTTAGTATCTATGATGAATCCCACTTATCCTACGACCTCTTTGCTAAAACTACCATGTTTGGTGCAACCCAGTAATCCTAAATTCTTTCCAAAGGCTTTTTGCCTTTCTATTGTATATTTTTGGTTTTCCTGCTGAGTTAAATGTCCCCCCCCCCCCTTCCCCACCATTTTATTTTGTACTTCTCAATATTTAATCAGAATCTGATAATTATTCATCCTCCCATACCTATACTTCAGTTTGTGCATCTTTTGATAAGTGAGTTTAACGCTCTCAACAATGATAGCCTTTGTTATTAGTTTCAACACATTGCGACTACCAGTGTTCAACGAAACCTTTTTAGCCCAAAATTATATTACTAACTCATATGCACGCACACATATCTATCTCATGTAAACTTACCTGTTTGATTTTTCGTGCTCTTCATTCTTTCAAGTTAAATGTAAAATGTACGGAAAACCTTTACCGTGCTTTAATAAATTTCGAAAGTGATTACAAACCCAGGAGCGGTCGGGCCACTTCGTGTACCCGTCCCTACAAGCCAACCTGGGGGCATGTGTCAGGACTCCACCCAACACACCCTAAATAAGTCAGGGGCGATAATGACGGTGTTGGGGCTCGAACTTGAGACATGTGAGAACCCAAGCCATTGCCTTACCACCAAACCAAACCCCTGGGGGTAGAAATTGATTACATGAAAGCTAAATGAAAACGAAATCAACCAAGAATTAATTAGAACGAGATGAAAACCGTAAAGAATGTCACGAGTATGAAACCAGTTTAGTGAAATTCTATATTACTAATTCATTGCGAGGATCCATTTCATGTAAACTACCCTATTTGATTTTTGTGCTCTGCATTTTTTCTCAACAAGTTAAAACAGGATACAGAAATATAAACAGTCCCATGCTCTAATAAAGTTAAGAATGATGTCTTCCAGTTTAAATGAACAGCAGATTAATGACAACTAATTAGGAAGGAACACGCACAAAAAGAAAACACATATAAGTACCGAAGTCCTTACCCAAGTAAGAGCCATAACAACAAGCACTGAATGCATCGCAGGAGGTAAATGCCTTAAACTGGTCAACAAATTGACTAGTACAGTTCCAGGGCCATCTCTAAGGCTTTCATTTCTATGATCCTCAACTTTAGGGTTGCCATTTGTGAGGTTTATATCCCTTTCAAAGGCACCTGCAGTATCATTACCTTTCACATTGTCAACAGTTGCCATATCATCCTTTGACTTTGAAAGGTCAAGACCGTTTGGTTCAGTTTCATCCAATAAAGGCGCAGAGTCAGATAGATGGTGGGGTTGATTCACACTAAGTGGAACCTCCTTTGCAAAATAAAGAGACACGAGTGTGCAAAGTGTCAGGAAAACCTGCACATGTACGAGGCAACATTCTAGGATTCAAACTTTCGCATAATAAGATGCCAGCAAAACAATTCAAGCAACAAATTACAATTTTCTTCTTTTGAAACTTTCCATTCAAAAGTAAATGAATTTCTCAACTACTAAAAAGTAGATGTATAAATGAATTTGTGTGATCAATTGTAGTGGGTTTGTTCCCACGTGTTTGGCATCTGGTATGGTTGGCTTTTTTTCTTTCCTTTTTTATTGAGATTCTAGAGTTTTGGGACCTCTGTATTAGGTTTAGATTGGTTTCCCTGTATCCTTTTCATTTTCAAAGAATAATAAATTTCCATTGCCCAAAAACAAAGGCAGATGTATAAAAACAAATACATACGAATTCAGAAGCTATGTGACTATAGATATTGTTTTCCCTACATCAAACAGGATGACTGACTGATCTTGATGAGTGACCATTAAGTCTACTGAAGCCATCTGAGGCTTTATAGGAAACTATTATTTCCACATCCATAATTCTTTTTCGCTCTGGTCTCTCAAGTAATCAGCATTTTCCTGACTTATGACATGCATTTACTAAGCACATTTAGCATATTATAAAAAAACCTAAATAAAATATCCTTTATTACTTCACTCAGATATTTAACAGGAACAAATTACTCGTAGGTTTGCAACAGATGTAGCTGGTCGGAAACCCTGTAAGAAGCCCGTTGTCCATGGTGAAAAGAAAGAAGTCGCAAGGAAATATACCACAATTGAAGCCACAAGTAACAAAAAAAAAGATGTGGATAAATGAAAGTTAAGTAATTAAATGGTTACATGACATGTAAAAGATTAATGCAAGTAAACAAATCTCCAAACCAACTCACCACAGCCACAAGAAATGCTGCTTTGAGATTTGCACAGGCTTCACAGCAAGCACTACTAGTCAGAAATGGAAACCATCTGCTCAGGAATGAATTCTCAGATGGATTAATTAAGTGCTGAATTTCAACAATGAAAACACAAAAACTGTATCAATTGGAACAAGGGAGAGCCTGGGCCATGCAAGATTCACGGTTTGTGTATGTCTACTCGGTAAAGAACAAAAGATAAAACATGTGGAGTCAAATACATATTGAAGCAAATAAGATGGCATGAACAGAACAAAAACTCAAGCTGAAAGCTGCATAAACATTACGTTACGACAACACAACAGTCAAGAAGTGTCACCTGTGCCAATTTCCACTAGCACCAGAAGAGAATCCTAGGATATTGCCAACAGCCATCCACGAGCAAAATACAGCATTTGCTAAATTACGTTGTTCAGGGCCTAAAAATTTTGTAAACATCTTATAAGATTATGCAATCTGATGGAAAAATTTAGGAGAAGAAAAGGAAGCTACCTGATAGATCAGCCAGAAGAGCACGAGCTGGTCCCTACAAACAATAAAAGGTTCATTGTTTGCTCTTATAGACAGTGATTAATAGCATAAGGTTTTGATACAGTATAAATTGAAAGCCACAAATAAATTGTTTAAACAAGCTTCACCTGCACTGTATTGTTGGCAAGATCCAGCATCCAGAAACCAATAATAAAGACTATAGCTGCCCTAGTTCGGGTACCTTTGTATGTGCTGCACTTAAACAGATAGTCTTAACTCAAACATACAGTATTTGTGAAATAAAAATCAAAGGATAAGTAGGAGGCAATAGGAACCTGCAATGCTCCTTCGTATCACCTAATAAGTATCCAATGTCTGCAGAAAAGCCGATTAATATCACCTATGGTGGAAGAAGTAGTTTAGCTTATTAAAGAAAAGAAAAAAAGCTGTAGGCACCAACTATTTAAAAGATGCACGAATTCCTAACACTCACTGCAGCTGAGATCATGAGAGATCCCACAAGAATATATGGCCTTCTTCTCCCATATTTAGATGTGCATTTATCACTCCAAATGCCAACACATGGTTGAACCTGAATAGCAATAAGCAAGTAACTCAAAACATTGTTACTTGAATAAAAAACGATCCAGTACATAACAATTATATGTCAACTTGTCTCGTGTCCCAGATTTTTCTTTAGCTATCTTTAACTTTTGTGTGTCTACATCAACTAGTAATTTCCCACAAAGATGAGCACGGCCATTAAGAGTTAAGTAAGTTTAACATGTTGAAGTGCAGAGGATCGGGAGTACCAGAAAACATTGATGAAGTGTATGGAAGAGTAATTTTTAGTGTTTTCTTCAGGAAAAATGAGGAAAACAAGTAATATCAAATACTGCCCAGTCCCATGTAACAAGTCATACCCAATCTTT
The DNA here is from genome assembly GCA_963930655.1 of Myrica gale. NCBI lineage: Eukaryota > Viridiplantae > Streptophyta > Magnoliopsida > Fagales > Myricaceae > Myrica > Myrica gale. Next base: position 2,845,971 of record OZ005606.1, on the reverse strand, counting down.
CTTTTCACACTAAACATGAGTGCCACACACCAAAGTTGTTGAATCATCCTCAGAAGGCACATGTATTTTCCCTTGAAGGTGGCCCTGCTTAATGGCCATGTTGTTCTCTATTCTTGTTATTTCTCTTTCTGTGTTGTTTTCTTCTTTTTTTGGTTGGGGGGGGGGGGGAGAAGAGATAAGGGTATAATAAGAGGTTATATGTAACCAACGAAGGGAACAAGGAACAAGCATCAGCTGATTTTCTGATTAAAGACAAAAGGAAAATTAAATAAACGAAAAAAGAGTAAGTGCTTGCTATCACCTACCACAAGACCTGTAATTGGGCCACAGAGCCAAATGAAAGAAGAAAATGCATGCCCTATTCCAAGTGTCTGCAACAATCAGTTGAAAGGATCAGTTAATCAAAATGAATCGTGACCATAAAAATTAGAAAGAAGTCAATACATTTTCCCTAATCAAAGCAAAGATGTCAGAAACCATCAAATTTATCAAGAATAAAACATTAACATTAAAAGATATCTACATGCATCAACGTGAACTCAAACAATCCCAGAAGCACAGCTACAGTTACAGGTACCGGGGAAGAAATTTTGTTTCTTGCTTAATAACTTGAACTTTTAACATTCACCACTGTGGATACTAGGACTATCTGATGCGTTTGGGTATTACATAGTCGTCAAGTCTGAAAGGCGGCACGGGCTGATTAAGAGAACTCTATTTTGATCACTTTAAACTCTTCTTCAACTCATAATGTAATTTTCTTCAGAGCTGGAATTAGAATAGGTGATAACATCAGAACAGCGTATGTTATGTAATTACTGAAAAAGTAATGATTTGCTTTTTCCTTGTAAGAAAGAGCATCAAATTAGGAATTGAAGATGGAAAGCTGTATAATATAAGACGATAGTACAGTCTACGACCCTTTAACTTTGCTGCAAGGACCTCAGAATCAACGTCACTGAATCACAAAATGACCAGTAATCCGTTCATAAGATTATGAAAAAAGTAAATCCCACTTCATTCTATAACTCGCATTCTTAAAGAATCGCTTATAGTAAGTTTAGTTCTTCGTTGCCCAAACATTCCCATGGTCCTCCAGATCCGACTCGTCCACAAACGCCCCAATTAAAAGCATAGAATAAACAAACAAACAAAAAACATTTTGAAGAGAGTTATGAACCTGAGCGTAGGGTGTTAAAAGCGAGAGCTGTAAGGCCCAGCCGAATTGGACCCCAGCAGCGACCGTACAGCTGAGAATCAGGGTAATCATGGTATTGTGTTTTTCTCTGGGAAGAGAGGAAGGAGAAGAAGGAGGAGAAGGAGAAGGAGAAGAATTGAGGTCGATCCGATGGGTGGGGTAGTGGGACTCGTCGACTCCTACCATCTCCACTTCCACCTCCTTCTGCAGGTTCTTGTACGGAACCCGCATCGACACAGCGTCCGTCTTCCCCGCCATGATCCAGAGATGGTGATCTTCAGTCGGCGATAGTTGCGAGCACTCGATTGCGTCGTCGCATTAATATCAATTGCTGAGGACCCAGTGTTTCGGCCCAAGATCTGATCCAAGGGTTATGGAGATAGAATAATGAGCGAAGGGAAAGAAGAAAAAATTGCAGAGGATTAGCCAGATCAAATTTGGGCGGGCGAGGGGATGACTATTGACTCTGATGCGTCGGCGATGCCACAAATGTTTGCTACGTTGCAGAACCATGAAGAATCCTGCTTAAGCGTCGTGGGCCCATCACAACACCAGAGAAAGGTTCACTTAAGGCATGGCCGTCGGACCCAGAGCCACCTTTGTCAAAACTTCTTGGTCTTTATCGCGTAAGGCAACGAGTAACATCGACACAAAGTGACCGAGCAAAAAAAAAAACATCGACACAAAGTGGCGGGTGAACCTTAGAGCTACGGGCAAGTGATTTGAATCAGCACCGTCGATTGGGGAGAAAACAAACTTTGTCTTTGACATGGCGTTTCCGCGAAGGAAAATATGGGAAAATTAAAGTAAAGATATATTATGGGAGTTGGTGAAAAAGTGAAGAGAGAAGATTTTTAATAAATATTATAATAATAAAAAATTATGTGGTGAATTTTTTATGATTAAACCTAAATTTTGGGTCCAAATATTTAAGCCGCAAACATACCTATAAGGGTGGGTTTGTGTGGTAAAATTTTTAGTATTGGGTTTAGTGTTGGTATTGGGTTTAGTGAAAAAGTGAAGAGAGAGGTAATATTTTATATTTTTTATGGAAGAGAGAGAGATTATATTGGAGTATTTTATTAGGAGAGAGATAAAATTTTGGGTAAAATTTTAGTGACAAACGCAGCCTAAGTCTTGTTTGAGCTCAAAAATTTAGGTTTAATAATAAAAAATTCATCACATAATTTATTATTATTATAATATTTATTAAAAATCTTCTCTCTTCACTTTATCACCAACTCTCATAACATATCTTTACTTTATAATATTTCTCAAATCTCAATACCCAAAATTTTCACCCTCAAACGTAAAAGCTTGCCGACAGTGGGGCTTGTGGGAGCATGATGCACGTGTCCACAATCCACATTATCTTTTTTTCTGAACCAACGACAAGATAAAAGACACGTAGTCATAAGACAAGACCCTCACTCGGAAATTTCTTTAGTTTATATATATTTATAATTTTATGTACTATTATATTGTTTAAAAATAATTAATTTATTTTTAAAAAACTCTTCTTATTTTTTATGAGAAATATTTTATTCATTTATTATACTAATAAAACATGTTTCAAGGTATAAACATTCAAAACCAGAATATGTTGCAAATATAAAATAAAATTCCCTTGAAACTATTGGAGGACTGAAAGCCATGTACGAGGACTGAAAGAAGAGAATTGTACAGGATAAAACCATTATCAGTTGTTCATGCGCGAAAAAAGGTGGATTCCCTGTCTGTCCCTCCAAGGAAGCAGTAGTGCTCCTTACTTCCATCAACGCGGTTTATGAAACCATCTAAACTCGCTTTGAGATTACCACTAGGGCTCAGGATATACTCCATCCCACGCATTAGAATAAAAATGGGAAAGATACAAATTAATAATTTAGCAACTAAGAGGAAAAAGATGAGTCGTGCGCAAAGTGTAAACAAACACATACATGCCGTCATTTCTTTTTCCCTTTTCAATCCTGTTTTGGTTAACAATTATACAGAATTTTCTTATACGAACAACGGCATGAAATTACGAACTACCGACATGTTTTTAGCTATTGATAATATACAAGAAAAGACATGTTCTAATAAACCGAAGGCCTCATTCCCTTACACCACGACTACCCAAATCAGCTGCAACTTTAGCTGCTCGAGCGAAAGCATCTGAGACCCAAATAGCTCCATTTGAAAAGTAGCTACTGTTTACCACGGTCTTTGCAGCTGCTGCAGCTGTTCTTCCTGTTGCTGATACGGCTGACATAGTCATCTCCGAGACATGGTACTTCTCATCCGCAGATTTAACAGCTTCAACTCCAGCACATATCTTATCAGTAAGGCCGATTCTCTCGCTGAACTCTGCAACCTTAACCGCCGCAGTAGCTGAAACTTGATGTGACTCGTCAAAGGCTTTGGCTTTGCTTAGGGCATCTTTACCCAAATCATACCCCCTGGCTAGCATGGTTTTCACTACTTCCTGAGCCACAGTTACTGCCTCTCCAGCACTGGGAAGTTGGCTTCTTTCTGTAGGCTGCCAAGGTAGACAGAAAACACTAATTAGCTGAGAGCTGTTGGAAAAATAGATTATTAAGCAAGAAGCTATAATAATTGGAATAGCTGTGAGAAGAAAAATTTATACAATGGAACCAGTTTGCTCTTCGTGTGTATATGAAGGCGTGTTCCAAAAGTCAAATTCATCTTGATATTGACCCCAGCGTGTGATGCATATCCGTTGATCCAAAATTGTGGCACCCTGGAAGAGATTGGAAATGTATAAAACAAGGTATCCTAAAATCTTCATCACAAGGACAGGACCAAACAAATAAAACAGATACCATTCTGATTTTCAGAAGATAGCAATGGGCTACTCACAAAAGAAGATTGGTGAAAATACTTGTGCACTTCAATGAAATATTACGTAGTTGTCGATACAAAAACCTTTCATAAGTAAACCTATTAATAAAGACAAGGTAAACAAAGAAAGCAGAAAAACTACAGGATTTACAACATAATCTTGTATTAGGTGGTGGGAAACAGAATAAAATGTGTCAGCTGCTAAAACGGACATAAAGGCATATTCAGATCACGAACAACACTTTCAGTCGAGGCAGGGAAACATCAATTATCCCATTCTCAAAAATAGGACATTTTAGTGAGTGCACATGTTTGCATAAATTCTGCCCGAATGTCTGTAGCTAACAACATCCTTATAATTACCATTCTGATTATCGATGTAATGGTTGAGGTTATCCATGTAAAACATACTTCAGTACTTATCCCGGGGGGGGGGGGGGGTTTCTAAAATTGTTCAACCAAACTGGCAATCAACCCAATACGTGTGTCAGCAAGGGTGCAGGATTTGGTTTGCATTTCTTATTGCTGACCAGAAAAGAACTTTCTACCACAACTATATCTTTACTCTTGCAAGCTTTGGTTCAGCCATAATTTCGACATCAAAAACATTTTGCAAGTTTATGACTATACAATGATTCATAGCTTTAGTGTTGGCAATCTCTGAAGAATTAAGCATTTTGCAAGTTTGTTTCCGCACTAATGATATGACAGAAGTCGGGTAGTAAATTACAATGGCTCCTGTTGGGCTGTAGCACAGGGGGCTCCAAGTATAAATGTAAGCACAATTACTGGTCAGGGAACTTAACCAAATGTGGTCACCAATTGTACGGTTACGTGAAATACAGGTACCTAACTTCAGTAGACCACTAAAAATTCAAAAACTCAGGTGCCTTACACATTATCAATTTATGAAAGAGTTGAACCAATACTCACGCTGAGCAAGCAAGCAGTTTCTTGAGAATAAGCATCTTTGAAGGTCACATAGGCAGTACAGGCAATATCACCCGATCTGTTTTCACCGACGAGAAACAAGGGAAAAGTCGAGGTTAGGGACAAACAATACATCACTCCACTTATTATGAGCAGGATTCAGAAAAAAACCATAACAGGTTACAGGCCAAAGAAATTAGCTGCCTACGTCAATTGCCACTTACTCTTAGGTTGGGTTTGAGTGCCAAAATTTTAGGGTGATTAAAATTTTTAGTATAGAAGCCGGTGAAAAAGCGAGGAGAGAGTGAAAAAGTTGGTGGAAAAAAAAATTATGAGAGGTGCTGAAAAAGTGAAAAAGTTTATGAAATTTGGTGAAAAAGTGTGGAGAGAAATTTTTGTAATAATGATAAAATTTTGGTTAATGAACGCAGTCTAGTTAATAGAATATTTTTACAATACAACTTCAAACCCAGTGGTTTACATCCCGAAAACAAAAGCCCAAAGGGTTATGTCTTCGCTTCTCTTGAACTAGTAAAAATTGCAAACACCAACGTTTATAATGAATTATAGTCTGCAAGAGATGCTCTCCTGAAGATGTCACTACCATACTAATGTAATGAACTTCTTTGCCATGATACGAGGTGCCAAGGGGGGTATACACACTGGCACACACACAAAGCGGTTTTTTTCCTATTAAATTTAGTAAAAACGAAAAAGGCAGCATGATTAACAAGATGATAGTAAAAATCATCAACAAGAGAAGAATGAAAAGAGTGAAGAGGTTCAAGTAAGGTCTGATCATCCCCGTTTTGATACCATGATAAATTCTAAACTATTAGAGAAAACAATAGCCTAACAGAAAAAGGAGGGGCATAAGAGATTAACGTGAAGCAACCCTAATGGTAATCCCTGATTCAAAGTTTAAAAAGCTACATAAAGCACCCCAATGAACCCACCTTTATAATGAGATTTATACAATTGATGACGATCTCATTATAATAGATAACACTTTATTTACTCTTTATATTCTTACAGTTAATTACCTTTTGGTTAACAAAGAAAAAATCACTGTCAGGCCATTTAGAGCTGACTATGATCCAGTTACCAACATGAGTCAGAGTCACCAATCCCCCTTGTGATCAAAATTGTTCAATAGTATGATAAAACTAGAATTTTCAGTATCAAGTACTACAAAAATAATATGGAGAAAACAGCAAATTCATGCCCATCTATTTATGAGGGTGTTTGGACATCCCAAGCAGATTGAAAGAGTCTATACGAGTATTCATATGCCCAAATTCATGCAATAATATGGAGAGAGAGAAAAACACTAGAAAACTCAAGTTCACTGATTTCCGGTTATCACAAGCTAGGAATAAATTGATGCTACCTGATGATTTCGACATGCTCAATTGCGCCAGAGAAAGAGAAAAAATCGTACACGTCCTTCTCCGTGGCTTTCGGAGACAGACCTGTAATTTCTATGGCATATCCACCAGGGTTCATGTTCTTCAGAAATCTCTCAGGACTTGCAAAATTGTCTCTAACCTGGATAAAACAAATAAAGAAGTTCAAAACCAAAAAACAAACCTATTATTGCAAATACACAACTATTTGTCGCAACAAACATACATGAATAAAACACGGACTAACTTAAATTTCTCACTACCAGCACCGGGCGATCTATCCGAAGTATGGATAACAAATGAAAAAAGAGATTCTGAAGCAATAAACGCGACATCAATTGCGTTAAACAATAAAAGCAAAAGTAATTAATCATATTTGAGACCTACTTAGGAGTAATACCCGAAATCCTTTGCTCGCTGGTTTCAGAGGAGGAGCGGAACTTCTAGAAGATGGAAGCCACTCCAACCGCAGATCGAGTTGGTGAGGTGAAGATGAGTGTTCAACTTCAAAACCAAACGCAACTTTTAAGCGACTCGTTTTGTGAGTGCGACGGAAACAAGGTTAACTTTAATCTGAATGGCCCGGACCGCTATGCGACGGCTAAGTCGTAAGTGTCCGGGCATGTAGTCCTTTTGTACCATTACAGTTGCGATAGGATTGAGGTCCGGATGTTAGGCCCATTTTGTTCCGGTTTTGTTGAGATAAGGAATTTTGGGCCTAAACCGCGGACTCCATTTGTTGGGGTTTCATAAGTGCGGTGCTGCTGGTAACGGGACTTGAGGGCTTCGATATTTTGAGAATTTTTAGTTGATGTTAAATTTTATTGATATAATTGTAGAAATTATTTTAGGTGATATTAAAAAAATATTTAGTTTTATAATTCTAAAATTTAAAAGAATCTTAGAAAAATAAAGAAACCGAACATCTCCAAACTACATTTTGTTTTGATAGAATTTTAAGTATGGTGTGAATATTTAAGTGATGTTAGAGTTTTATTTGTATTTACGTATAAGTAATGTTGCGATTGTAATTTTAGAGGGTTGAATTCAAATTCTAAAAATTTCACCAAAACGAATATGCACATAATATGTGTTAATTGGATGCCTACATCTGCATAGAGCTCAATAAGCAATTGTAGGTAAAATGATAAATTTTAAGTACTAATAACTCCTTACTTGATTTTTACTTCTGAACGAACCGTATTTGGGTGTGTTTGAGAAGTAAAATTTTAGGTATTGGGTTGATGAAAAAGTGAAAAGAGATGTAATTTTTCATATTTTTTGTAGTGAAAAGTAGTGATTTGATGGGGAGAGAGAGATTATATTGTAATTTTTTATTGTGTTAAAATTTTAAGATGAGTAAAATTTTAGTGTGCAAACGGAGCCTAAGGATGGACGAAACTTCCAACCCTATGCCCGACTAGCAAGTCTTGAACTTAATTGATACTCAAGCTATTGAACAAGTTGGAGTAGTCTTTGGAGTTTGATGTTGTGTTCTCATCTCAGTTAATTCTTTCCTAACTGAATTAGGGGCATGTTCGTTTGGCTAAAAAATTCAGAATTTGAATCTAGCTTTCTAAATTTATACTCCTAACATTATTCCTACACGCATATCAATACAACTTAACATTATTTTTTTTACACACATCAATACAACTCAACAACTTCTACACACATACCAATAAAGCTCAAACATCACTTAAATATTCACAATATTCTTAGAATTCAATAACTTTTCTCAAATCGATATGCTCCTATATTTGAGTTTAGTGCACAAAGGTCGGTCCCGCAATGGATGGAATGGTGCTTGGTCCCTTGGAGAGAGAGGGATCATAAATAAAGAAATCAAATAAGTTTTTGATTATGTGTGGCCAGCAAAACAAAGGTTTGTATTTGGAGCTACTTAACTTTGGATTTTTCGTTTCTATAGTTTTCCTGAAACCTTCAGAAAAACAGAAAGATACGCTTACGCCATGTATGGTGAATTTGAGCAAATCACGTGCAGATTAACTTTGGAGCCATCATGTGATTCTGGAAATGTGATAATTAATTAAAAATGAGGATAGAGGTGTGGCTAGTGGGGCCGGGTTTGTAAGTTCTGGAGGCCGAAAGAAAATGAGGATTGAAATCGACCCCTTATATATATATACTCGTACGGGGATACTCGGGTGACCAAATTGTCTCCCTTTCTCTCTTATTGTAGAGGAGCCCGAGACTAAAAAGAATATCTTTTATTCCACGTCAAGTGTCAATATATGGTTGCATGATATATTATGTGTCTTAAAATAATTACAAATTATAATATATTTTTGTAATTTAATAATTTGTATTTAATTTATGATTTTTTTATTAAAATTTAAATACCAAGTGATTATATATTGACACTTGTGTGCCACATCATTAATCAATACAGTTTAGAAATTTAGATGGAAATGTACGTGATGAAGGGAGTTTAGGGCTGTTCAACCCCGGTGTAGGTGCCGGTTTTGGCCAAAACCGGCACCTACACCGGATATGCCGATTTTTAAAAAAATGACACCTACACTGTTAAGGGCAAAAATCGGCCCGTAGTGGTGGCGGTTTTAGCGGTGGCGGTTTCCGGTAATCCTACATTCATATTGAATCATTTTTTTAACATATTAGGTACATAAAAAAATATAAACTCTATACTAATACAATCCAATCCAAAATCAATAATATAATCTAAACTAACTAGACCACAGCACATTAACAAGGTGCTCTAGAGATTTTGTAGACACAAAAATCAAACTTATGCTTTTCAACAGCCACTTAGTTCAAAATTTCAAGATAAGATGTGTGAGAAACAAAACAATTCAATTACATTTAAACATATTTAAGCACGTATACTCTTAACCAAATGCTCAAACATGCCTACTTCCTCATTATATCAGATTCAGGGCCTCCAGTTCACAAAAACAATATGTTTACTCTTGATTGAAGTATCTATATTGGTAAAACATAAGTGCAGAGTGTTGAGAGTTACCTGACTACCAAATAAATTCCTATGTACAGTACAATTTAGGCCCCCAACCAGTTCATGCCCGCCTGTTTTCTGCCCTGAAAATGCATGCCACCCATTCAGAGTCGGACAGGTTTTGAGGGGAAAAGAAAAAGAGCTTGAATGATGAAATTAACCCTAAGTCCACTCTAAGGGAACAAGGGACGAAAAACCCACCTGTAGCTTTGTTTGCCAAGAAATAAGCCCTGCACAGGTTCCCCAAACAGGCTTCCCCATTTTAACAAACTCACGCAGAGCAGGAAACTATGGGTAAGCCAAGAATCAATAAATTAGCTACATTTCGTTATGAAGAACATATACGAACTACAAATCCAGGGATGATAAGGGAAGCTACGCTGTCAAGTTGCTCCGGAACTTGCCAATGACTTGCGAGTCTGCGTTGATGCCTCAACCACCACTTTTGATGCCAGCTCAGGATCAAAGTCAGTACAAGTTAAAACCTTCCTTAGCCTTCGGCAAGTCATGTATGGAAAACGGATGAGGCAACCCAGGCGTGAGCCAAGGATCTCTCTTCTTTCCTCTAGTTTTGGGTAATGAGTCCGAGCCCACTTCAGCACAAAGTCATAAACAGTATCCTCTGAAGGCACCTGGAGATCATCACTGGACAATACTGCCTCAATACCAGCCAGAGGCAAGTTTAACACCTCATCCTGAAACCTGGAAAATGAAGCAAATCAGTATGTTTTTCCCTCCCATATCTGTGAATTTGGACCTTAAGTAATTATTTTGGATACTACCATATGGTTTAATCTAGCAAAACTACAGGCATTAATTCGCATGATTGATTACACATCCTAGTCATATGTCCACAGAATAATGGTCTAAATATGAGATACTACCATTTAAAAGAAAAATGGAACAGCAAACTCACTTAGTGCCTGCGATGTGTTCGTTGAAAGATCCCTGGAGAGCGAGGACGCCAACGACGGCCATAGCAAAGTCTGCATAGCTGATGCAGAGGAGAGAGAGAGAGAGACCCGATGGAAGCGCAAATACAAACTTGCTCTTGGCTAGGAAGATTCCAAACATGGAGAGGGAGGGGAGGGGGAGAGAGATGCTCGCTGGGGGGAGGGGGCGACGCAGTACGGATTTAGATTTTAGGGTATGAATGGGGAAAGAAAAATGGGGAGGGGGGGAGGGGTGACGCAGGGGGATTAAAAACAAAAGTGGGAAACCCGGTTCCCGGTGCCGGGGAACCCGGGAACCGGGAATACCACCGGGTTTCCCCAAATTTCTGCACCGGCACCTACATCGGGGTGCCTGGACACCGGCAACCCGGTGCCGGTGCCGGTGCCACCGGAAAATTCCGGTGGCACTGAACAGCCCTAAGGGAGTTATATTGCAAGTATGGTCTAAATCGATAATAATTTATCAATTTTAGAAACCTAGACATATTTTTAAAATTTCATAAAAAAAATCCAGGCAGTGATTACTAAATTTTCCAATAATTATTCAGTAAGCCAATTGGTTAGCTGCAGGTTAGCATGATTTATTACTAGCCTGAACAAAACATTAGTTTAACAAGCGATGCTTAGAGTACATTAAAATATAGATGGGAATCTCCAAACTAATTAATTAATGTGTTCCACTTAATTAGGACCCAGAGTCTCAGCCTATATCAACAATTGGATCCCAAATATTGATGTGGACTGATATACAGAACATTATTTAGTTTTTTCCTTCTTTTTTTTTCTAGAAGATTTGCTAGCAACTCAGGAGTGAGGTATCTGCATTAATGCCTATTCTCTTCCTTAACTCTAGCTCTTCCGAAGCAACAGCAGCGGCCCTCCAGTGGGGGCCAAAGCATATGGAACGTGATAATATCTCTCTCTCGGGAGTGAGTCTGTTTGCATGAAAAATTTTACACTAGCTCTTCCGAAGCAACAGCAGCGGCCCTCAAGTGGGGGCCAAAGCATATGGAACGTGATAATATCTCTCTCTCGGGAGAGTGAGTCTGTTTGCATGAAAAATTTTACAAAAATTTTCGCCAACTCACGATAAAATACTACAATATAATCTCTCTCTCTCTTATCAAATCATAACTTTTCACTACAAAAATATAAAAAATTACCTCTCTTTTCACTAAACCCAATACCAAAAATTTTACAACACAAACATAACCTGAGTCTCCAAGCGGATTCATGCCCCCAAATTTTTTGAAAATTCCTTTCAAGACTATTGTGTTATTTTTTTATATTTGATTAATAGTTGTGTTTGATTGATAAAATTTTGAGTAAAAGAATTGGTGAAAAAGTTAGGAGAGATAGTAAAAAAATTGGTGAAAAGGTAAAAATAAAGTTTATGGAAAGTAGTGAAAAGTGAAAAAAATATGGGAGTCGTTGAAAAACTGAGGAGAAATTTTTTTTTTTGTAACGATAATAAAATTTTAATTAGTGAACATTGCAGGAATTTTAGTATTTTTTAAAATTTTGCCCTTAACCCTTCCTAAAACTCTTGAAATTTGATTAAGGAATTTGAAATTCTTGTATATTTATTTAAACTTAAATTTGATTAAAGAATTCTAAATTATAGTATATTTGAAAATTGAACACCTATTTTGCCACAAATACGTAGAATAAAATAGAAATTGACGGGGAACTTTAGAATAAAATTGAAGGGGAGCTTTGGAATTTAAAAAACAGTTAGCGTTAAAAACATACAGTCTTCCAAAGTAAATATTGAATTGAAATTGAAATTTTAAAGGACAATTTATCTTTGAAATTCTGGTGTTCCAAAGCAAAGATACTATAATTGAAATTGAAATTTTGAAGGACACCTTTTGAAAAAAAAATTAAAGCAAATATTGCCACAGAGCTACATACTAATTTCTAAGCCATCTCTCATCACTATTTCAATTCAACAAGTAAGTTTTTTCTTCTTTTGTCTTGATTATTTGTGGTACTTATAGACAATCATAATTAATAAACGATTATTTTTTAGGTTCTTCCCCCCCCCCCAAAAAAAAGAAATTTCCCGGATCCCCCACTGACCCCACCGGGCCACACCCGAACCCCATATCTGGTCCCACTATTTGAATCCTGTTTTGTGTCGGGAGGGGGAAAATGTAGCTAATTGCTTCATTGTGCCTTGAGCTTAATTAATTAAGACATGAGTATGAGATGAAGACGTTCATTAGAATCGTAATGGCTTATGTTTCATGAGTTAAATTGATGGAAGTAACATATGCAAACAAAAGGTCACCGGCCGGCTCGTTGCAGCCTGCAGGGACGACGGGAACACTCGGTCACATGCAAAAGAAGCGCTATCATCATCAAGGTTGACCTTCAAGGTCTAGTACTTCTACGTTTTTCTTGTAAGAGAGACTCCGACTCTAGTACTACTAGACAAGCAATATAGTAGCCCTCTACAGAGAAAGTAACCATTTTCAACTAATTAGTTATTTACTAGAAGTGTCTCAATCACCAGCGAAAAACAAGAAACTCTGCTTTCTAAATCGGAGCAAAAGAAGACAGAGCTTAATTTCTAGATACAAAAAGCTTTAGAGCGACTGAAGATTGAGAACTCTATAGAAGTCTTTTTATTACATAGATTAATTAGTTACTACATTACTATTCGAAAATGAAGGGACACACCATGGAGCCCATGTTGACCCTTTTGTCCAGGCCTAGTGCCCAATCCCTAACTAGCTAGAAGAAGATAGAAACAAGCAGAGAACGACAACGGCCTCTGATATTACATAAGTAAGCTCCGGATTATGGCCGCTTGAGCGCTATCAGTGTCTGTTGTAGCCAAAAGGTCTGACAAGCGGTCGCTTAGGTCATCAACCTCTCTGTGTAAGTTTCTAATGTAGTTGCAAGTCTCCTGCAACACCTTGGATGCCGATACCTGCCAAAATATAAATAAGCTCTAGAGTTAGAGATATTATATGCAGTAAGATATATACATTAGGATATAATATAGAACAAGAGAGTTCCTCTAGGCAGAAACTTGGGTGATCCGGTCCACACCTCCAGTTTTTGTGGCCAAAGAATACGTGAGGTTGTGAGTGTGACTTATCTACCAAAGCAAATCAAGGCCACACGTATATGAGAGAGAGAGAGAGAGAGAGAGAGAGACTACACCTTGTCCGAGCGTCTATTGCGGATCTCAGGGATAAGTTGTTGTAACTTCGAAACAAGGTCGGTGATCTGGTCATCAGTGATGTTCCTGGAAACACCTGACTGCCTCGAACTCGATCTTCTGCTAGACATTGTTAGGGTTGGGGTGTCAGAAATAGTTGAAAGATAGGGAGAGGGGAAGTCGCTTACAGAGACAAATGGTGAGGGGGTTTGTCAGAGCAGATAGAAAAACTTAAGTTATCTGAAAGACTGTTGTGGGCGAGGGAAAGAGATAATGAGGGGATTTTAAAAGAGGAGGGAAAAGAGGTTTGTTCGAGACAAGTTATGGACAGAGAGATAAGGGAGCCATGAACAAAACTAGAGAAGTAGTGTTGGGAGTGAAGAGGACAAATTCATGGGAGAAAGCAGTGGGCTATGCTTGTTGTTAAATAGGGTTGTGGGAGTGTGGGTACGTACGTGTGCGGGCGCGCGAAAGAGTGCGAGAGAGAGAGTATCTATAAGGGAAAGAGAGAGATACGCCATACCGTCCTTGCCGAGTGTGTCCCCAAACTGGGGTTAGAGTTCAAGTGGGTTAAGGGAAATGTTTTTCAGCCAACGACGCGGGACCTGTGTGTGTCAGTCTTAGCACGCAAGCCCATGTTATCTTACTACTTCCTGTCATTTGAATAATTTAATTTCGTACATCATCTCTCCACACAAACCAAAATTTTTAAATCTTATCACCTAAGAAAATATATATTATAATGTATAAAAAAATTGAAGATATTAGGTTGGTAGACAAACCTTAGCTACATACGTGCTTTAATTTCAAAAGTACTAATCAAGGTTGGTAGACAAGAATTAGTCACATCTGTGCTTTAACTTCAAAATGAGTAATCAAGGTTGCTCTTGAAACCTATTGGATCATTATAAAACTCAGCTCAACTTAGTAAGATCTCAATGAAACTTGATTCTTATAGAACTCATCTCTCATTCATTCTCGTCTCCCACTCCATGTGGGATTCAAGGTATTACAATCTTCCCTCTTAAATCCTTAATGTCCTCATCAAGGCCCATCAAGCCCACATTGGTGATTATTAAGACCGCTCTGATATCATTTTTGTCACGTCCCGTGGAAAAACACTAATCACATCTGTGCTTTGACTTCAAAATGACTAGTCAAGGTTACTTAGTCATATCTGTACTTTGACTTCAAAAGGACTAGTCAAGGTTACTCTTGAAGTCTCTTAGATCATTATAAAACTCAGTTCAACCTAGTAAGGTCTCAATGTAGAACTTGACCTTTATTGAACTCATCTCTTATTTATTCTCGTCTCCCACTGCATGTGAGATTATGTGTATGAGAGTATTTTATAACATATCTTCCTATATTTCTCCACTTTATCAATCGGCTAGTACCTGTAGCTAGCTGTTGGCCTAGTTTGGAAGTTGCAAAATATAGCTGCTAATTAAGGATGACACTTTTGACCAGTCAGATATGATCCCCAATGCTCTTCGTTAATCCAGCCAGCTCCGGAAACGACATTGCATGTGTCGTCTCGTAATCTCTGCAAATACACTGAAACCCCATTCTCTGGGCCTCTGGCATGTCTTATTCGTCTCAGACTATAATTTCCAAAATATCATGAGCTTTATTACCCTTAAATACACCATTTGATATAGGAGCTTCCTGCGTTAAATACCGCTAGCTATCTAGCTTAGTCAGAATCATATAAATTAACGTATATCCCGCTTTATATATATAGATAGATAGATAGATATACTTAATTGAATTGGGTTTCCAAAACCGTACTATATATTATTATATGCTATTTTTTGCAGTCAAACCGCGACATCGTAAATGTTGGACGTTTACATGAAACCGCACGTGATAAGGATATATTTCAATTTTTTCCGGCGAGATTCCTGATAGAAGCCACCTTGTCGACGCAACATCATAACCTACACTTTGGATCCATCTGGGGTTCCGTTGGCATTTTCCACAGCATTTGACCAAAGCCTAAGGGCTTATCAGCCATATCATATATAGAGGAAGAATGCATAGCAACGAAAATGTTTACTTTATTAGTAGATCGATGTTGCAAATTATATATAATATATTAATGTCTTTTTTCCCGGACTAAGAAGTTATAACTAGGAAGGCACGATGATCCGGCCTCTGTAGCCATGTTGCAGCTAATTAGCTATATATGTAGGCCAACTCCACCAAACTAGCAAGCAAAAGGAAGGAATTGCATCACAGCTTTGTGGGTGGAAACTGCAGTACTAGCCACCGAATCATGGAAAACATCGCTATAATTCCTCTTGATTGAAGCCACAAACGGCCTCGTACGCGGGACCTGTTGACTGCAAAGTGATCGAGTATATATATATATATATATATATATATATATATATATATATATATATGATCCTTGGTCAAGATTCGGATCTTCATAATAACTAAATTTCACCTAAGTTAAGGTACATGTATTCATGCATACTTGCATGATTAAATATTTAATTGATCACAAGTACGTTACTCTACAATTAACACAGAAGAAGTACTATACAAAATGACTCTAATTATTTGAAGTTACAGATCAAGTACTGTAAATTAACTCTGACAAAACAAGGCTATGCCAAACAACAAAACAATGCAAAATAAACAAGAATACGAACTACAACCTGGGAAGTAAACTACTAATTGGGTGCAACCGACAGTGTTATATTAATATATAAACATTAAGCGTACGATTTACATTAAATAATCGGATTACATCCTTGATTCCTCCAAACAAGAAATGTTAGCTTGTTCTCTCTTTTTGTTAAGTACATGTGCTGGGTCAGAGTATATGCATCCGACTGACCATCTGAAAGTTGAAAGGTCATTTTCCAACAGTTAAGCAGCTTGCTAGCTGCACCATGAAAATCCAAACAGTCGAACCGTTTAGTAGATTTTATCAATTAGTTGAATTAGGTTCAGATACATAAGATCGAATGTTCATTTACGTGCAGATAATCTCATGCTGTACAGTTTGAGAGTTAGAAGTGAAAAAAAAAATTCTCCTTTTTTTATTCTTTTTTTTTTATTTGAAAACGATTGGGACTCGTAAATAAATCTTTTATTTGTGGTGGGTCGACGAATCTATAATATTTTCCTTTATAGATAAAAAAAATACCACCAAGAAGTGGTGCCTGATCTAATTTCTCATATTTGAGGAATGTACAAATCATCCACCAATGTTAAAAATTAGGCATTTTTTGGGGACGTATATGACCATTTATACGATTTACAATTATGGTGCAGCGGCACCTACGTATATAGATACATGTAGATTATATAGTTTGAATATATAGTACTACTCCACTATTTAAAATGATACAAATCAAGTCACTATATTTATATATGTTGCAAATCTAAATGCGCCATATGAAGAGGATTTTGACTTATTTCGCATCTATATTTTTTATATGTGGTCTTTCCGAGAACTAATTAGCTAGTGTAATTAGATGCCCTTCAATACGTACGTCCCTAATGTTCAAGGTGCAACCTGAGAACAAAAAGGTCGTCCACCTGAAATGATGCAAACAGTACTTAAGGTTATAAAGCCAAATTCTTTGAAATGGATTATTTGGCCAGTTCTCTGAAAAGCCAAATTCTTCAACATTAACACTAAAAAGTCAAAAACAGGATGCGATATATTCCGGATCTATTAATTTTAAAGTTTCAACCTAACAATTAATTCACCCCCCCCCCCCCAACCCCACCAAGTAGTTCTCCTTCTCTCTCTCTCGGGGCCCGTCACCAAAGAAGTTAGAAAAACTCAAAGCTAGCTTTTGAATATGACAAATTATTGCTTCACAAACAAAGATGTCGACCATTATATATAGCAGCTAATTGGAAAAACTAAGTTATAGGCTAAACAAATTTGGTCCACATGCAGCTTGGTGGGCCTATCCGAATTTGAAAATGCTTAATAATATATGCTTTATGCTTAAAATTATTAACCTGTGTACAGAACTACAAGTAACTGGTAGACTAATAGTAGTGAGCACTGAAAAAGAAGTAACTGATATATATTACATTAAACTGTGTAAAACTGAACAAAACAATAAACTATTGATGACAATTAGCATCATGTGCGGAAGCACTTGTTATATTTCAAGTATGTGTGATATTAGTCGGGTCCCAGAAGGAATAAGAAAAGTTGTAGTGTAATCTATATTAGGTACCTCTTAGGTGCTTCTAGACAAGAGATCTATCTGTCATTGTACTGTTTTGATTTCTATATATACAAGTTATAAGTAATCTTTTAAAACAGGCTCCACCACCAGAAAAAAGAAATTAAAAACAAATAGAATAAAGGAAAATATATATAGCCTGTTTAATCCGGAATCAAAGCAATATTATCTTCAAAAGGATGGGTTTGGTATATATGTTCGACTGGTTGAGGAGGTCCGCATTGCATCCCCTGCATTCATGCCCTTCGCCTGCGAGCGCGCTATCTGGTTGAGCAGCTTTCTGCTACATGACATGCAAAAGACCTTAGAACAGTTAACATTAATAGAGATACGAGCTAGATCAAATTCGGCTCATTTTCACATGCCCTGACACAGTCGTGATCTGGGCCATGGTTATTGTGTGAGTGAGGTTATGGTGTGAGTGTGTGAGTGGACGGGTGAGATTAGAAGTTGAGAAATCTAATGGCTGAAAAAATGTCACATCATTTAATGAAACCGGATCGGTTTTGCGGGTCGGGTTAGTGGGTCGGGATCATTAAATGACGTGGCGTTTTCTCAGCCATTAGATTTCTCAACTTCTAATCTCATTCGTCCACTCATACACTCACACAATAACTTTTGTCTCGTGATCTGTGCCAGAACCGTTATGGCACAGTGGTGGTAGCTGCTATAAATATGACTTGAGGGGAGGGGCAAAGCACCGACAAATCAAATTGATTGAGTGTTCGATCCATCAAAACTCGTAAGATTTGCGTCGATGAAGGATAGGAGATCAGTTTGTTCTTCTCGTTGAATAGCGCGATCATCTGATAGACAGCAGTCTTGGAGGGGCGCCCTCACAAAGAGAGATCATATGCAATCACGTGTGGAAGGTCACTTTGCCGTTCAACAAGAAAATACCATATATAATTATTAATTAATCATTAGGTTAACCCTATGGATCACCACTTTAAAATCTTTAGTTTAGTAATTATTCGATTTATATAAGACGAAAAGATTATACAAACTCTAAAATTAATAGAGGTGCGGATAAGTTGATTCGAATACCCAATTAAAAAATTTCCTGCATGCAAACTTGTATGACTGCCATCTTTTAAAGAGTATCAAGTAAGATTTCAATTTGTAATAGGATCGAGTACTCATCATCCTGCATGCAAACTTGTCTGCTAGCTGTTTAATTATATGTATATATACAACAAGTTTGGTTGGTTGTTGGGCTTAATATATATGGCTGATGGGTACTAATAACAAGATTCGTAAAATCAGATGTCAGCAGACGGAATCAGATTGTCATTAAAATTATTCCCACAAAAAGTTGGACCTTGCTAGCTACTAGCTAGCGTCTTAATTACTTTGCTAGTAGTCCAGTACCATGCACGTTCCTTTTTCATAAAGACACCATATATCATACCAAGAAATATAAAAATTCCTCTCCCATGTTATTTTATCAGTTTCTATGTACTATCCAACTCTTTTTACGACTATTTGCTTGAGTTTGTCTTCTATATATTATTCCCCTCCCACGTACAATTAATATATATAGGAAGAGTACTTAATTAGTCGCAGTTAACAAAACGTAATTAATGACTACTTGCAAATGAACAAATAATCGAGAGAGAGGGGGTCTAGTTTAAGTACTAGTTATTCGCTGATCAGGCCACGATCTAATCAGTAATCATGCAATTAATGAAGATATCAATGTGTGGGCACATGAGCTAGCTTGCCCCAATAGACAGCGATGCCTGTACTTGAGATCGTGATGGGTTTCGAGCTTGATTCATTTTTTGCTTAAATTATATTTTATGCATCTTGTTCGCTAGCGTGGAAGAAGGATGGATCCGCCATATGGTATGGAAAACTACAGAACAAAAGGGTTACAAAATATTGAACGTATAAAATTAGATGTATTGAAAATATTCTGGTGCATCTCCATATCTTATACGCTTTTGAGATAAATATTAGATTCACATGATATCAGAATCAAAGTTTTGATTAAGTTCGGACTCCTCACTTCACTTCAATTTTAATTAAACATTGTACATGTTGGGTCTCCTAATAAATGAGAGTTTAACTCACGCGAGAAAAAATGTTAGAGAATATAATTCAAATAATAAAATATATTTGTTTACTTGTGAGATCAGTGGTAGATTCACAAAATGAAGGAGACGAGAGAAGACATAAAGCTTGGGTATATTTATTGGATTAAATAATGATGAAGGAGACCGGAGAAGGCATAAAGCTAAAATTAAGTACTGGGGGTATTTCAGTTATTTGAATTGTTACAATAGTTAGGTTATTTTCTAGATTAAATAGAGAGGTCTTAGAAATTTGTTTCTTACTAATTTGAATGTCTATATTGAGGTGACACCCATCCGAAGTGGGGAATATTATCCTCTCTTTTCCAAGTACTGGTAGACTTATATCTTTGTGGGCTAAGTACTATATATCATGTGTTTCTCTTTTCTTTAATCAGAACATTCTTCGTTTATATTTTGTTGATGATCTTTCCTAGATGCAAGATCGATGTTCAGCATGAGCAGTTTTATTGGATAAGCAAGATGGTTAGAGTTCCATCAGGATTAGAATCCGAACATCAGCCTCAGCCTATCAGCAAAAATTCAGTTGAAGGTACGAGATGACAAGAGCCAAAGCAAGTCACGTAACTAATAGTTCATGGCATATGTGGTCAAAGCGTGGAACACTCCACGAGATTGCAATTGGTGCACAATTGCTGGACAATTAATGGGCTTTGCAGCCCCCCCCCCCCCCCCCCCTCCCGACAAGCTGTGTTTGTTATATGTCCTTTCCATGCAACATCCATTAGCTTGTTCCTTTGTTAGGAAACTTAATGGTTCAGTGGACATGTCAAAATTAATTTGAACGTTTTGCATATATGGTGTTTCGGAAGCAAACTGTAACATGACTCCGAGTCGAGGAAAACTAATGAGAAAGGTAAATGGTATAAAGTCAAATTTTACAATTGTTAATTTTTATAATGAACTTCGAAAGCAACTTTAACCATTTCTTTTGAAATCAAATCGCAGATATAGCTAGCACTACTCTTAATTTGTTACACAAAAGTAGTTGTCAAAGATTTCTCATACCTTAACAGTAGAAGGATCATTGGCAAAGAAACTTGGGATGATGGCGATGCTATGCCCGACCTCCTCTCGAACCATATAATTATTATAGGTTATTCCTACGATGGTTTAGGGATTGATGGAGATCTAATTTGAAAAGGAATTTGATCAGTTTCTTGGTTCTTTCTAGATCTTCAGTACGTTTTATGCAGAAGATCAGCAGAACCTAATTAGGACGGGCTTAGACTGACAGCTGAGTTTATCACTTATCTTTTGCTAAGCAAATGAGTTTCTAAACTTTCCTTATTTTATTTTCGAGTCATTTCATTGCTGAAAAAGAAGGACCGACGTGCTTGGGACCACAAGTGGTGATTTTTCATGTGATTATCGGATTGCTGTCTCACACGATGGTTCCTAACAGGGGCAGCAACCTGGCCATGTAGAAGAATAAACAACACCACGGGTTAGAAATTGACCCATTCCACAGACTTCTGCCACTTTGTTGGCTTTTTAGTCATGTGGGTATGCTCCCTTTTGCTCACTTGAAGACAATTTACAGCCCTTAACGGAGGCATCCTCAGACTGCAACATCTAAAAAGTCTGCCTAATTGCAACTACTGATGGGACTCGCCAATGAACGGCAACCATATTACTGTCCGGCCCAGAGGTGCTAGCAAATGCAAATGTTCGATTGTTCATGTGGTTATTATGCTTGATTATGAACCAAAGTATATAAGTAGCAAGTATACGACTTTTTTCGACAGGAGCTCCGGAACATGAAACTTCATATATAGTTTGGCTTCAATAATAACATGAGGAAGCACATGTTAATGTTTTTTCTGAATCGCAAGTTGGACTTACACATGATGCCTCTAGATCGCATTCATTCCATTTGTTTCTTTCAAGACGAAAATGGCCGGCGAAACGGTTTAGGACGTGGTCACAATCTTCCTTTCAAAATCATATGGTGTACTTCCACCTTATCTTACATGTGATTAGCATTTCCAAGTTGGAGTACGCATATATAGATGGGACTGATTTGCGTGATCTTCCCGGCACCTAGTTAAGGTTTATCCTAATGGTGCGAAAAAACGATGCCAAAGGGTTAGCCATATTCTCATGTGCGTTTGATAATTTAGAAATTGACAGTGACTCTTTAAATTCAGATCAAGATACTCTTCAGTTTTACTCGAATTACATGGTCCTATTGGGTAAGAGATAGAAGCAAAATGTAAACTCTCTAACATTCAATGTTGCCTTGGTAAGCAAATTACGGTGGATGTCAACCCGTCAAATTCTTTTCACTTGCACAACTATTCATCTAGTTGCTTCCGTATCCTTTTTCTGCATAATGCCATAAAGCTTGCATTTCATAAATTAGAATCATGAAAGGACAAATCTACATAAGGTCTAATTAACACCATGATGTAAAAGAAGACTATCAAAATCGCAAAAAGAGATCGAGAAAACTTTTATATGCTCCATGTTAGGCAAAGAGAGCGTGTGACCAACAATGGTAGATGTAGCTACTGAGATTTAGATTGGCTAGTAATAAAAGCGTCGACAACTTGGGCACAACAAAGCCCCCTGGAGGTTATAAAATATTCACAAGGGACCGAAGAGCCCCACCGGGGAGCGGGAACAACAAAGGAAATAAACAACTAAGACTAACATGGGCCGAAACAAACTAAACCACAACCCAAAACTAAAAGTCGAGCTGAAAACAAAGAGCCACCAAAAAAACAAGTGGAGAGAGCCAAAAACGCCAGTGGCGCATGGGAAGGACATACAGCTGCCATCGGCGTGTGGATGCAACAGTCTTGGAGGCATTTGGCTCACCTGAGACTGCCAGAACCACCCAATAGGTGCGTGGTGTCCCAATATCGTCCAAAACAGCCTGGGAAAATGAAGAACAAGTCGGGCACGTGAGATCCACGAGCAGTGTGTGGGGCACGTGGACTATCATGCACCAACCGAACAGGGTCGGACTTTTGTTGCAGAGCTCACCTAGAGGTGGAGATGAAGATTAGCTAGGTTATGTCCTCTAAAAGCCAACGAGTTCACCGAGATCTAGCCGCTAAGATTCCAACCAAAAAAACCAAGAAAACAATAACAAAGAGCAGGTAAAAGACAATAACTAGTTACAATAGGAAGAACTGGAGAGGGGGTGGGTGGTGAGAGGTTGAGAAGAAACTAGGGTTGGGGTTTCTTATTTTTTAGAGAGAGCCTCTACTCCTCCCACAACCGGAAAAAGAGAGGTTGAGGGAAAACTAGGATTGGGATTTATTTATTTTTTAGTTCTAGAGAGAAGGAAGAGCCCCTCTCTCTAAAACAGTTGCTTCTGTATCCATTAATAAAGAATAAATATCACTTATCAATGGACATTTTGGTCAGTGGCATGAAGGCTCAAAAGACTTGGCCTCTAGTCTTGAAAAAGTGGCATTCAAACGCAACTTTGTCCTTTTCAATAGCCTTACCCCAAATGATATAATATGTACTGCCCTTCGTCTTTTTAACGAAGTTCAGAAAATGTAACGAACAGTATCAAACCATAATAGCCAGTCGTGAGACGAGTGTAAAGAAAAACAAAGATCACTCCGCGTCCTCCCAAGAAAAATTTTCCGAACTCCAAATTTTGGTCCACCAGATTGCATTTTGCCACCTAATAGAGAGGGGTTAAGATCCAAATTCCAACACGAATCATGGGCTTCGAGCTTCATTTGGCACGGGCTCGAGTCTATGCAGGCCATGTACAAAAGTATACACTGTTTGTTCATGCTTCTTGATTACTGCCTCTAAGCCTGTTAAATAAAAATTCTATACAAGTTTTTGGTTTTCGAGGAAAAAGTATTCTGGAACCTCTTTGCTGTTTGAACAGATCTTAGCGAAACTCTCTGAAACCATTCGTAATGGCATGAAAATCTGAAAACTTCACAACAATATAGCATCTCTTCTCTCTGATCAGACTCATGCTTGAGAAATCATGGGAAGCACTTTATTCTCTGCAAAAAATGAAGGACAAGGCCAAGTTTACTCAGAAATGGATAAAACATAATCGCTTTCATGTCAAGATTTTTGGGAGTTAATTGTTCGACACTCGGGTCCTAGCCTTTTAGTGAGTGCGCGTGTGCTTATCTGGCTGCAGCTTACATTTTCATTGCATAAGAATAATGCACAATAAAATACGAACAAGAATTAGTTTCTTGACAGAATACATAACACTAGATATTTGTGTACTTTTAGGTGAGTGAGAGGAGTTTAAAAAAGCAGCAGTCCTACAAGTCTTGTAGCACACCTCTACTTACCTGTCTGTCAATTTCAACAGCAGATGCAGAAAGCCTTCTTTTCAAAATTGACCTCTCCTTTTCACAGCTCTCCATCTCAGTATCTGGAGAAGAAAAAAGCAACAAGCAAAGCGAGTATTAGAACGAGTGAATACACTTTCTTTATGATTATTATCTACAAGGACCTCCCTCTTGTTAGCTAAACCACTGAAAAGGCAGCTATATGATAATTGGTATTCCCAGAGTAACATTAAGAAGCCTTGCACCGAAAAGAAAATAAAACCCAGTTTCTATTGCATCTCTACCCCCCTCCTCAAGCCCCAAAACTTTGTGGGTTGGGGGCAGAAGGGGATCTATTGGCGTGTCAGCTAGTTTAGTTACAGTAATTGCTATCTTCTTCCTACTCGAACATAGAATCAGAGTAAGCTATAAACTGCCACTAAATTTTCCAGTTTGTAATAGCCTAAAGCTTTGCAGCAGAGTCATGGAACAGCAGAAAGGTAATTACTCCATTAAATTGGTTGGTGCCTAAAACTTGAAAACCATGAGTTCCTGAATTGGAATACAGGGAGAAAGAATGAGTGTTGTGCTGGGGAAAAAGATGATCAAGGTACAAGACTGAATCAGTTCCAGGTGCAATATATTCTTTGTACAATGCAGATGCATTGGTCAACTCAGGCTACACAAATCAATCTTCCTTTTGACACTAATAGGTCGAGTTTCAGGGAGAATCCTACATGTCAAGTGCATAAAATCTCTTGTGAACCTATCTTGGGTATAAGGACTCTCCAAGGCATGGCATGTTACGGATGATGTGGGCATGTTGTTACTACACACAAGAGGACTACCTCTGAACACTTCAGATGCATCTTAATAATTAACATATGCCATAGAAAAAAAAAATTATCGCTGGAAAAAACTTTACACTAAGAGTAACATTCAGGTCCAAATTAACAGTGATTTCACAACTGTATAGTACGGTTTTTATCCAGATATATTTGATTTTTTTGTTTTTGTTTTGGGGGGCTTGGAAGGAGTGGGGGGGGGGGGGGAATGAACCTTACAAGGTTTGCATCTGTATATTTAATCCCCTTTACTCTATATGAATCTACAAAAGATACCATAGTCAACTAGATAAAGGCTCTAACTCAGTCAGCTACAGAGCCAGGACCATCATTTGACAGTTTTAAACAAGAGGGGTAAAAAGCCTTATTTAAATATGCAATGGAAAATAAGGGAACCTTATATATCTAAAGGAACAGGCAAACTGTAAATACAAAGTAGACGTTAATAGAAAGCCACCTGTGTGGAAAGGGAATATCCACAGTTTTTTGAAGGAACAACTCTAAAATTATTGTGAAGGGACTCACAAAATTTCTAGTGTCACTAAACATTTTCAAGTATGATTTTTTTATCTAAAGAGATCAGTCCTTGGAGTGATCTCACTAATACACTCGGTTGACCCTGCTTCAAGCACCATTTGGTATACCAAATGCCATGACTCAAGAAATAATGTTGGTCCAGATGTAAAGGGTATGTAGCTTACATTTATATAGAGAAGTAATCAAGCATTGTTTCTCAATCCATATCAAAAAACAAATGCAAGTTGCACAACCAACCAAAATTAAAATAGCAAGCTGCTCAATTCTCACCATAATAGTACGATGACAGGATGGTGATGCGCTCAGTTGGCTGTAAGAAAGGAAAATAAAACAAATAAATTGGCTCAGTGCCAAGAATAAATGACTGCATGGACATAATTCCAAGCAAGTTGATTAAACTAAAACATTCAGAGCACATATAAAAAAGGCAACATAGCTTCACAAATCACAAGCAAATAACCAAGCTGGACAAAGAGACGACCATGTTTAGACATGGAACCATTATAGTTAGAGAAACTAGAATGGCATTATCCTCCCTACTTCTTGCTGCATAAGTCTCACGGTAAGAGTGTTAGAGCGCAAGATAGTAGTGGAAAAGATCGTTGAATCAAAGCAGCCCAAGCATTCTGCCTCCTCCAGAATCACGCACAATTTTTGAGAGAGTTTAGAGCTATTTATAATAGCTGGCTCAAAACTCAACTGTGCTTATGCGTGAGATCTTTAGGAACCTCAAATCTTGGTCGTAGGATCATCATGAAAAAATCTTTTTCATTGAACCCCCTTATATTCTGAAATCCGAATTTATGGGCTTCTACGAATTGTGATATGTCTTTAACATATCACAATTGACCCCTGAGATAATGAGATTGTTTTTGTGAAATATTTTTCGCTAACAATTATACGCTTATTTATCTTTCCACCATACTATATTCCACATTAGCTAATAGGACCGGAATAATATCACCGATTAAGTCTTTAACTCATATAATTCTTAATTCTCAGTCTGTACCTAGTTGGACTCCCAAAAAGTTTCAAAAATTAATTTTCGCAAATAATTACTTAATATATTATATAAGTAAAAACCGTGAAAACATTTTTCACAAAATTTTAGTTGCACAACATTCTTATATAAGTCCAACAATATACAGACATAATGAATATATTGTCTCGTCAAGAGACTAGTAGATTCCATATTGAGAAAATATACAAATTCACTTACTATGCACAAGGCCCAACATTATCTAGAATATTTGATCTGCGAAGATCATCACCAAATGACTCAGTCAAAGCACAAACACATAGCAAATAAACTTGCATAACTCTCTCAGGTCTAAGGACAACATAAGCTAATTGTGCTGAATATCATTCTCTACATCAGTGATCTTTTGCAAAAGGTATTCATATTTGATCCGGTTCAGTGCATGTACTCTTACATTGCACCCACGCATCTGCTTGAAGTCATCATCTCAATGACCAAGTACGTCATTCTATTATCTTATAGAGGCACAACGAGTGTAGACCTATGCATACATTATCATGTATCTCAGTCTAGAACAAAGAGAGTCAATAAGGATCCGAAAAGTCAAACTCCTCGCCTCCGATTCATTAATCTTTGGTCTTATTTTTCTACTGTGATGCTCAACAATATGACATCTTATGTCATTGCATGTGCCTCTATTGCTCAACAATAGAGGCACAACGAGTGTAGACCTATGCATACATTATCATGTATCTCAGTCTAGAACAAAGTGAGTCAATAAGGATCCGAAAAGTCAAACTCCCCGCCTCCGATTCATTAATCTTTGGCCTGACTTTTCTACTGTGATGCTCAACAATATGACATCTTATGTCATTGCATGTACCTAAAATAATATACAAGAGATTAATTAATAACAATAATTATCTCATAATTATTCACAGTGATTGGTTTTGAAGGCATACATCTAACAAAGAAGAATGAAACTCACAGTTCATCCAGTCTCATGTAAAAGTCAAGAACAACATGACCGTTGTATATGGCCATGGTGTAAGAGTTCCCATATCATGTGTTAGGCTCTGAGCATCCTTACTGAGACCCACTAAATACATTCCAACATGAAAGATTGAACACCAATGTTGGTTCCTCAGGACCAATTGACACAAGGACACGGATAGCATTCTTGAATGTTACATGACTGTATTATTTGTCTTCAAGGTGGAGTATAATGTATGGTAGCCCTGTCCAAAAAACCGGCCGGACCGGCCAAATCGGACCGGACCGGACCGGTTTTGACCCAACCCGGTTGAATTTTTTGAAACCGGGTTGACCGGACCGGTAAACCGGTGTTAACCGGTCCGGTCCCGGGTTACCCTCATAAAAACCCGGGACCGGACCGGAGTATACCTCTCCAAACCGGCCCAAACCGGAAATTGGCCCAAAATGGCAAGGCCCAACCCTAAAGCCGGCCTAAAATGGCATGACCCAACCCAAAACCGGCCCAAAATGGTATGGCCCAAACCGACCCAGACCGGACCGGACCGGTCCGGTCCGGTCTATATGCTTTGAAAAACTTCCGGTTTGGCCGGCCCTAATGTATGGTATATCAAATTACACAATCAATTGCCCAATAACTTTAATGGGATGGTATTGCCTACCAGTGAAATTGAATAACCATAATGACAACCAACCACAACCAATACTCATATGGGAAATTTTACAAGATAATGCACCAAAACTAGAAGCTTAAGATGATTACCATCACAAAAATCCCTTCACGACGAGTAGGGAGTTGCTCAAGCTTTTTCAATGTTTCATCACCTTTAGTAACTCTACCAAAAATAGCATATAAAGTAGGTTCATGTCAGCCATTTTCTTAGTAATCGCATCATATCAGAAAGTCAAAGAATCTTAGCACGAAAGCTGGCAAATGCAACTAGCAAACCTGGCCATCAAGATGAGGGGCATCTCCGAGAAGTATTGAAAACGATGACGATGCACTGTTGGGATCTTCAAACCTAGACCAAAGCCAAAATCAACAAGGCAAATTTTCATACAAGAAGAAGGCTTTCAAGGAAGATCCTCGTCAAATGCAACCATGACTATAGGTATTTACATAGAGTAGATCATTGATGTCAAAGAATCTGCATATAATAAAAAAAAATTACAAAAATAGAGATGAACATCCAGCATGGCTCTTGAAATTCCTATTCAGTAGGAAAAAAATAACACAGCATTTCTACCCAAACTTGATCCATCTTCATCTCTAGGCTAGTGACTCTAGTGCGTGATCAAATAGTTCATTATCATAAGCAGATCGGTGGGTAGCATGTCACAGTCCTATTGTCTTAACATGGCCCTCATTCTTCAAAGACTTACAAAAGCCTTTTTTTATCATTCATCATAGCCTTTTTTTACAAAAGTGGTGCGAGATCTACGAAAGAGAGGGAGAGAGGGAAACTTACAAGCATTTTTTACTGGGAAGCTAGAAGAGAAAGTTTGCTCCAGCAGGGCGACGGAATAGGCAAAAGCCGCAAAGGCTTACTGACACAGAGATCTGGGTTTCTCTCTCCTGTGAGATAGGTCCGCTGAGGTTTTCTTGAACGCCCGCGTTTTCGCCCCCTAGCCGAGGCAGCACTTGACATGTCAGTTATTTTTAAGTTATTAGAAAATGGGGCCGGACTCGCTGCCAGCTAGCTCATGGGTAGGTCGCAACTCAAAATTGAGCCCACCTTTTGGATCTGCCAATATGCCTATATTCTACATGGCCCCAAAACAAAGCCCTGATTAACGGCCTGATGTCAAAATAGAGTGTTTGGTATGGTCTTTTTTGTTATGAAAAGCTTTATTTCAATTAAATAATTTAATTCAAAAATATATAGGTAAAGATAGATTCAATAATAATATTAATTATGGATAGTATAACTCTATATTTATGATATTTAAAATTTATGTATTTTATAAATCGAAAAGAATCTCAATTCAGAATAAAGAATTCTTCTATAAATTAATTCTCTAATAATATATATACCTAAGTTCAATGGACCAATAAAGAGCCCGTCCAAACCGAATTTCAACCCTATCATAGTAGACTTCCAAAATTATGTGCTTTTCTTTTATTAGTTTTAAATAAGTTATTTCTAAAATCTGATGAAGTACTCACTACTTTTTTTGAATTTTAGTTAAATGATGCACATACAAGATTATTATTCATTGCCTTTGTTATGAACATTGAATAGACATCCATTGAAATTTGAGAAATAAAATAAAATCTAATAAACAAGAAGAAACAGGATGGCAATAATGAAATACTATAACTTGCTCCACCAAGCAAAAACTCCTGATTCCGCTACATAACCTGAGGATTTATCTCGGAGTCGTATAATCAAATCTTCATTAGCTCTAGAAACAAAATGTCTGGTTGCAGATTTCAACAGCAGCAGACATTAAATTTCACACTCGAGTAGTCAAATAAATAAATAAACAGAAAAGCCCATGTCTACCACAGAAGCCAATTTCCCAATTTCCTTAACCATTTCAAATGCATCACGTCTAGAAAGAAGTTGAAATATTATCATTGTCGGATAGGCCCCAGCCACTTCTTCCAGCTAGATGTTTGCCTCCAAGTTGTCTTTTAAAAGTCATCACCTGATAATTGATCACCCTAAGACTCTCTCAAGATTTCAGCAGCACTGCTAACTCCGTATCAACTAGTGTCATTTTCTAGTGCACTGGACTCTGAGTGTTGATTCGTAATGAGCAACACAATGCTTTCACCTCTAGAAGTATTCATTTCCTTTCAAGGAAAAATATACAAATAACAAATAAGCTAATTCATTCCTTTTTTTATAAGTAAATAAGCTAATTCATTCAGAAACAAGCGCGTGCAAGTCTGTAAGATTCAACACAAACCTGAGCAGAACAAAAGGTACAACCAGAGCAGAACAAAAATAAAATAAAATAAAATAAAAGGGGAGGGGACCAGCAGGGGTTGGGGAAAAGCAGCACTAGATACAGGAACAAAAGCAAAACCAATTTGCTATTATCAGGAAAGCATGCATCCAAAGCCACCCATCACTTTGTCCGGAAGGAATTGACCATCAGTTGCAGAGCAATACAGCAAGCAACAGAAAAATTAAGAATTTGGACACTTCAATAAAGCCCCAGTATGCAGTCAGTTTTGCTTCCGAATGAAATTCTAACTCTTTTACTAACAGTAACATTCAATAATCAACTTTTAGGTCTCAAGCTGACTGAGCCCTTCAACCATGTAGCACTGGCAGCATAGATTAATGCTTTCCAGGTAGACAAGACCCACTAAACAGATGAATAACATTGAGCTAACAATTGTACAGGATAAGCTAAATAACGACCACCAGGAAAAGTATGTTTCTTCGCAAAGTAGACATACCTCCCCATAGAAAGAACACCTTTTACATGTTTGACAGCACTAAATTCCCCAATAACCGTCTTTTCTGCTTCTCTTCTTTGCTCTTCATTCATAGGGGCAGATCTACCACCCACAACATCCGCCACTTGGGCAACAAAGCCCTTGTCAACCTACAATATGTTCATACACCAATTACACATATCTGTATACTAACGATATCTGCCAATGAAGAACAATAACACTAATCTAAGGTCCCCTCACCTACCCGAAAGAAGTGATTTGTATTATAGCATCCCAATCGAACAAGTTTGAAAATGTGGTCAACCGTTTGGGGTGCAACGGTTGGGAAGAAACCGAACTCGATGTCTCCATAGTTTGTCTGTTTCCAACATGCTTTACACGATTAGAAAGTGAACAGAAACAGATAGGAAAAATCCCTTCTTATGATCAAAACAACATTAGTTAGCATGTATGAAACACATCACACTGATTCAGATGTACAAAGTACTATGGAATTAGCAATTTCAACTTCACCACAGCTATCTATGAGTCGTGGAATGTCTAAGTGGGAGTTTGATTAGAGATTATAGCTCCATCGAGAGCTAATTGGACCAGTTCATACCAATCTCACCCAAAGGAAACAGAAACCCAAATAATTGATATCCTTGTGAGCTTAAAGTAGAAATCGCAAAAAAAATGACTAAGAAAAACATCTCATAACGCTTGTGTACGAAATAAGAAAATATTCTAGTTCCAGTGAAAACAGATACTTTTGTTCGGGAAAACAAAACCTGGAACACAACACGAGCAGAACCGAGCTGGGGATCTTGGGACAGCCTGCCAACTGCCATAAATGTCACGCAGAGGCAGCTCAATATCCACGCATTACGATCCCCACATTTTCAGCTCCAATTGGCGCCCGATCTCAACTTCTGCCTTCCACTCCAACAGAAAATTGAAAATATGAATTGCGCAACACCGTTACACCAGACAGAAAAAATATGAACTTTATACCTTGAGCCGGGCAATTGTCCAAATACTAACGGATAGTCGGCCAATACAGCAAGGGTTTGGGCTGATCTTAGACGGGGTGGGCTCCGGCAAGACATTTTTAGCCTAGTCCACCGACTGACAACAGTTTACCTTGAGCTGGATCAAGTTAAATAGCACCACCTTGCACTTTGCAATCGCATGAACTGAGGCCAGCGTCAAATCCAGTGGGCCAAAACGTCATTAAGAACCCAGACCACACAATCTGAGCTTCAGCTTAATTTGTTTGATTAATAAACAAGTTCAAACGAGTATCTTTACAAATCAATCGAGTGGATTATAAACAGTTCATTCCATTTTAAAACCCCTATTCTTCAATCGATCTCTTTCTTTTTTTGTCTTGCAAAAGTTCACCGAAAGCAAATATGCAAAGCATTTAATAATCCAACTAAAGCAAATGTGACATAATTAAAGGAAAAAAAATTATTTTGTTTCTTTTAACTATGGAGTCGTGTCATTATGGAGATCTAAACTACTTAATTCATCACCTTAAGGCTTCAAATTATCAAAATCATTAATGTACACCCTTTGATCAAAATCTGACGAAAAAAATGGTGCTAGGCCACCCATTAATCGCACATATCAACTATAGACTTTACTTGAATAGTACATATCGATATATTTTTATTATTCGAAACTCAATACGATGTACTCAGTAATTTAGATTTATAAAGTTTTGGGGTACAATGTTAAATATTTTTAAAACTAAAGTTTAGAAGTTAGCCCCTTCTTTAGGAACTCGTGAAGTGGCTAAAATAAATATAACCGGTTCTTTATTTTATTCAGAAATATAATTAAATTAATAAAATCTACTTATTTTTTCGAATAAAGGGTAATTTCACACATTTCAACCAATTCATGTGGGCTAGCACCGAAACAGTTGAGTTCGTGTACATGGAACTAAAATAAATTGAATGCGAATCAAATTCATATGCTTGTGCTTGGAATCCCAACTTGCCTATGGGGAATTGACAACCAAATTAAGGAATCGTATCAACTTTGGTATGGCTCTAAATTCGATTCGTTTCATGTAAGCCCTTTTTACCAAATGCCAACTATATGGCTTCTATCTTTTGCCATCTCTATGTAGTACATAACTGTACTTTTTTGGTTCCTAAGCTAGTACATAGCAGTACTAATTAGAACCTATATTTCTTTACACTTTTTTTTTCTTATCTGTGTTCTATAATATATACACACACAGATATGGACGACACATGGTGGATCTCCTTTTAACTTTTCCACATTCGGATTGTATATGTTCAAGCTGTACGTGGATAGAAATAAGAAGATTTGGTTAGGGTTTATTGATCTGATCCAATGAATCGAACTTCTTTTCTAATGTGTTCACTCTACACAAGTTGAATTGATAGACATTCACTGCGTCTTGGCTCAAGGGGCACTCCTTTCCTTTGGGGAGAGACTGGACCTGGCCGATCATATCTCATAACTATAGGATTAGTCTTAGGTGAAAAAAAAAACATTTAGATGAGATTTTTTTTAAGATAAATATATTTTATATCCTTCCATTATGAAGATCTTGATAATTTACACACTCACCTATTATTTTTATTATATTGCACTTAGTAACTATTAATTTCATACACTTTACATCATCATTTATAATTTTTTGAAAATAATTTATTGGCATTTAAAATTATGATTTTACCCTTATAAAATAATTAATGTAAAAAAATCATTTCGTGCACCGATTTGTTCAAATTGAAAAAAAAATCAACTGATGGTACAAAATATCTAAAATAAATAATTAGTGGGTGTAATGTAACAAAAATAAAAGGCTTAAAGTGTCAAAATGTCCATACTTAATAGGTGCAATGTGTAATTATTCAAATTTATTTTTAATTGATTGAAAATATTCAATCTAACTTAATCCATCCAAATAAACTAAATCCAAATCAAATGTCAGTTTAGTGCACGGGAATTAATTGAACTGGATTTCGATCGGAAGTGGTTTAACTTTAATCCTAATGCAATGAAATGAGGTTGGAACTAAATTAACTCAGAATCTTTTCTTCTTCTTTTTTTCCTGAATCAATTGCAAAGAGATTGCAATCACATGCTCTTTTCCAAAGATACGTCTTAGAAACAAAAAGGAATAGTTTTTTTTTTTGGTACTATATTCGGTGACTTTCATCGACATGTATGTAGGAGAGGGCCAGGCCAAAGAGGTCTAATTTACGGCGATAAAACGTGAAGCGTGTTAGTCAAAGCGCCCTCAGAATGCACGATCCTAGTTTGCGGCTCATGCCTCATGGAAATTGGAAAGTTATTTCCTTGTAGCAAAGATGATTGCTCACGCTAAAACACTGCTTCCTTAAGCAACAGCGGCTCTTGTTTGGCATCGATTAGTCCCATCCAATCTCACTGATTAGTCCTCGGCGGGTCTAACATGGACTCCGGATAAAGTAAAATATTCTATACATTTGATTCTCGAGTGGGGACTGCCCAACAGTCTCCAATCCTTATTCGAATTTTGAGGTGTATTGGTCCATTAAGAAGCCTCAAAGTGGAGCTCCAGACAAAAGTAGATAGCTATCTCACGAGCCTACTACCTTGTCTGCCTACCTGCACATTCGTCCTTGCTTTGGTCACATTTCTAGACATCTGGATCCAATTTTTGTTCAACATGTTTTGGTTGCTGTCAACAGTTGAAAGGGCACACTTTGTTCAAGTGAACGTGATTTTGAATATTACGGAGCAAATCATTAACTTAATTGATATTTGGGTTGTAAAGCACACATAGAATCGGGTTGATAAAGCGTACAGTTTCAGGTTCAATTCCCTTCATAATCAGACGAGTAATTTAAATTGGAGAGATCGTGGAGTACTATGAGCCACCACGTTAGTCCTTTCAGAATCCTTAGTAGGATTGCGGTATAAAATTTCAATGTTAAAGAAATTTATTTTGAACGAAAAAAAAAATTGGATTTTCAGCATTTGATTTGCCAAAATGATATTTAAACGTTCTTATTTGCCGACATTATAGGTAGAAGGAAGAATTTGGAAAAGACATTACAGATAACCGAAAGGAAGGTTAAAAAAGTTTCACCCTGCACAAGGACAAAGGGGCCACGCCGTTTCAAACTTCTCTTTCGCTTCGAGTTTCCACGTCTTGGCGGCCCAGCAAAACGGACCTTTTTCTCATCACAACCCCAATCAATCGTCTTCGCAGTCGAAAATGACATCGCTTTAAACGTGCTCATCTTCCACACGCAAATGAATTCTTATTTTTATAGCACTGCTTTTCTGAACGTTGAAATTATCTTTTTGGTCCTTTTCTGTTGGTTTCTTTTCCTATTTACCAAACATTTTTTCTTCACAACACGTCTCAAATAGCAACTCTCCATTCTCAAATATGAACGGCCCGACTTTCATACGGGATGTGACCAATCGGCAATCGCCCGCCCATCTCCTATAGCATTGCATTTACTTTCTTTCTTTTTCCTGCTTTTTCCATTCGCATTTTATTCGTGCGCACAATACAGATAAATCCCCCTTTTTTTGACATTTGAGAGGCAGATAGGCACGCTGAAGGAGAGAAGCAGATTGCAAAAACACCACGACAGAGCGTTGCAATGATTGTTCTTTCGTAAAGTCGCCAGGAAAAACTCAAAAAGAAGGTTATCGAGAGCACGTAAAGCTAACAAAACCGTGTACTGCACCAATCGCAGAGACTACGGAAAGGGGGGGGGGGGGCGGGGGGCGGCCCGCAAAGCAGAAGAATGACCATTTTCGCCAAACGGGACAAACTTTGTTCAGAAGAATACATCAGTTTCATTCGGAAAGTGACAGCTAGCAATTCCAAGTGAAGCCTTTGCGGCTTCTGTTAGCTGATACGTACCAGTAGAACTCCTATTTGCTTGTCGCACTGATTCACTGGTTGTCGGTTCCTCTCTTTTCTCTGCCTTAAACCCTGATTTTTTACACCCTCAGCTTTCCGATAATTCCAACAACTTCACGTGTGATTTATGAACGTGAAACAATAAAGTGTAAAACACTCAAACTATATAGCATTCCGGATCATATTTTATCTATATTTTATGGTTTAATTTGAAGATTAATAGAAACATATTACATGTTCGTATTGGATGCTAACACTGTAGATCCTAAAATTATAAATACATGTGATGTTTTTTCAATCAAAATTAAACTATGATTAAAATAGTAAAGTGGAGACAATCTCAGTCCACCCGTTAAGTGCTTCTTAGACCAAGTAAATGTTCAAAATATATGCAATCTTACCTACTAATTTACACGTCTAACATATGTTTGCTCATATATCATGGCGGAATCGAAGTTCTCTTCCGGTCAATCGTCCATGCACCCGGTCAAGTGCAAAAAAACACAGTAAAACTGCTTGTGCGTGTAGGATGGAATTAGTGCAAATATGTTTGGCCAAATTTGTGTTTTTTTTTAGGTTAATTAGTTTGCTAGTTTATGGGATATGGTCAAATCTCAAAGTGGTCCTATATTCTATTTCATGATATATTAGTCCGTGAGAAATCTTTTGTGTCTTAGAGTGATCATTCCATAATAAACTCAGTTGATCTCGTTAATGGTATAAATCGGTCGCGGCTAACTGTAACACATCGTCACCAATCGCAAGTAGTCATACAACGCTGAGTTAATTAGAAGTACGTTGTCTTACAAAAGACATGTCCAACACGGTGTTATGAGCTGGCGTTTTAGGTCCAGGTGACGTATACAATTTGATGTGGATTTTAAGTCAATACTAACTAGTCCAACTTGACAATTTGAGTGACTTAGGAACGCGTGACTATTTGCGTTGGTGGTGATGCGTCCATATTAGCTACTTGAGATTTATTCTGTTCATAGGACCAACTGAGTTGTCAGAATGGGCATTCTAGGACATGAATGATTACCTATGGAGTAGTTTAAGAATAAATAAACCCTGAAGACTAGTTCGAGATTTGGTCATACCCTAAAAAATAGTGGACTAATTAAGCATTTATTTTTCTCCTAAAAAATATTCCTAGTAGCTAGGTTCCATTTTAAAAAGGGTATAGAAAACGGGTTAATGTTGTCGGAAAATGAAATATAATTATGTAATCTCGTGCTGTAAATCCTCTAATTACCGCAACCAAATTAGAAAGCCTGAACAAAAAGATGGTTACGTGTTTTGATTGGGCAGTGCCCATTTGTGTTTTTTTCTTTTTTCAAAAGTGATTCCAATATGAGCTGTCGAAACAAGGAATAACTTAAAAGAGAAATCAGTCCCAAATCTTCCTCACCGATCATTGTTTCTATTCTACCTTTAATTTCTAGCTGTTATATATACAACATATCAAAAAAAAAAGATCAATGCTCCCAATTACTCACATAAGGAGCTATCCCCCAATCAATCTTCCACGTCCTCGATCGATCAATCGCTCCAAGTGTCTCCAAACTTTTGTATGTGAAGTGAGCGAACATCCTCCACTGACCAATCGCTGCCCCTATGAACATGCAATATTCTCCATGAACGAGCGATGTTGGAGGAATAAGTAGAAATTCACTCGCCAATCTAATACGAACCTTATTCAATGCGGTGTCACGTACCTACAAGATGCTCCACTTATATTATATGAGCCAGACATGATTAAGAGAGGTGTTGATTTGAGGCTCTAAGTCTATACGGGAATCTCTCGCTACCTTCTTTTTTCTATTTGGGTTTCCGATAGGTCGTTGTGGGATGATAGGCCTATATATGTTCCAAGTCATGTCATTTATAGAAAGAGAGGGCATCTAATCTTTGGCTTTTTTGGAAGTGAGAGGGCAAAGATAAGAAATTAAATCTTTAAAAAAAAAATAGAAGATCGAGAAGGTGAGCTTAATATTATAAAAAATTAAAAGATACTTTTTTAAATAAAAGATCTTTATATATATTTCCCTAACACATTACGATAGCATTATCTTTTCCCATCTGCTTAATGGGGCAAACTTGCAAAGAGGCCAAGTCATTTTCATGGATAGCGGTCGTTTAAATGAGCATTTCGAGTGTGATGTTTTCCCGATCAAGGTCGGTTGTTAATTGGTTAGGTGAAATTCACGGATTTATTGTTCCCCTCTTTAGTACGTGTGAAGACAACACGCTAACCTATCGTTTACTAGACAATACGCCGTGCATCTCATCAATATTGAATCCTTTAGAGAGAGAGAGAGGGGGGGGGAGAGAGACTTTGTCGTGAAGATGACCTTTGCCTAACATAGTGTTTTCTGCAATAATATTCTTTCTTGTGGAAACTGGATGGATTGCACAGAAATACGTCTCTTCTGTTGACCTTTCCATTTAGCCTTTTATGCTTAGTATTGACTTGATCATCAATCCCTCCCCGATCAAAGAGAGCCCCTTCCAACTTGATGGCTCTCTTCGACCACATCAAAATTCAAGACTTTGATCAACCAACCAACCAACTTAAACTTGATGATATCTTAAATGAGAATAACATATGTATATACATGCATGGGAATATAGGACAAGGTTTTTATATGTAGGATGGATGCACTAATCCAATGAGACATGGCCCTTTATTTGTTTCCTAATGTCCAAACTTTCTTTTGCTTCCTTTCCAACACAGGAGCTTCTAATTTATAAGGTGGGAAAGTAGAGACGAGAGGGAGTACTTTTGGATTGATCTGAGTGCATTATTTTTGTATAACCCACCTTGTGATGTTGGAAGGGGGCCCTTTCCAGATAAAACCCAGACTAACATAAAAACCTTATGTTATCCAACCAGTAATACATGTCACATGGGTAGCCCCCGCACAAAATGCATGTTCACCTCTGACCTCTCTTTGCACTCCGATACAAGGAGCAACACCACTACCTAGCTATCTATCCTCGTAGGCGAACACCAACTAATTACAACCTTAATTAGTTGTAAGAAAGAGACAGAGTCCATTCACATTCTTTATACTTTTTAAGTCTGCTCCATAGCCATTGCTCCGTTTTCTTTCTCTCAATAATTGGGCTTATTTCAAATAGTGACTTTTCGTTCCATACTAAACTCACACACACAAATATATATATATATATATATTCCCAACAATTGTTCAATAACATCATCGGAAACTTAGAAGCGGTTGTGGCCAAGCAATCGCCGAAAAGATCAATTTGTAACTAAACGCCCACCTCGTCAAGAGAAAAGGTTTTTCCTAGATTGCGTGCTAGCTCGCCGGTGGCACATAATTAAAGCATTTGTATACATAAAACATATAAGCAAATTGCGTCTTCTTTAAATATTCCAAGTCAAAAGGGAAAAGGTAGAGGGGGGATGGGCGTTTTTCTGCGTGTTACTTTTAAGTTTTTTTTTAACACTAATCGCTGCCTAGTGTTGCGCGTACGATGCGAGTGTGTGTGCGTGTGTTTATGTGAATCGCAATTAGTGTATTGATGACCACACGTCTTTAAATGAGCGATCGACGCGTGTCGGATTGGCATTGGAAGGGGAGGGATGCCTCGGTTCATGAAGAGAGGAGGATTATTATAAGTGGTTAGTGCACGCCATAATTTTTTTTCTTTTTCCTCTTCTTCTTCTTTTCTTTTTTATGAGGGTTGGAGATAGTCGAGTTGCTTGGTTTTGAAGTCTGTTTTATCATTGCAATATGCTACACATTTATATCTTCATTATTTTTCATCAAAGATGATGTTATTGCACGTGACTTCGAGTTTTCCTATAGCTATATATATATATATATATATATATATATATATATATAAGACGATATACATTTTGGACATTGAAGATTATAAGAGTGATTACTAGCTCCAACTAACGAAAGACAATGTGCCACATACGCCCCGCGAAAGCTTTAAGATCCAAAAAGACAACGTCCGATAATACCAAAGTGGCTGGAAAAATGCAATTGAGAAGCAATTTGTACCATATGGATCACGAGGCTCATCGGATTCGGTCATCCCACTTGTCATTTTTTGGATATAAACCCATAAGAGTTTGTAAGAGATTTGCGTTATAGGTCATCCCCTTCGTCAATGGTGCCAAACAAATATATGTAATAGAACGAGTATCAAAGTTAAGAATTAAAGAATTAAAAATGAGTGAAATATTTATTTTGATAGAATAGTATAATTATAATAATTGAAGAAAATAGGATGATCAGTAGGTCTTTTAAGACGGAAGGGTGACAACTCCAATCTTTATAAGATATATATATATAATTACTGTATTTTTAAATAAATTATTTGGAATCATTATCCTCAATGTTAAATTAACCGCGAAATGGAAGCCAAAGCAGGCATAGACGGACATTATCTCATGGTACTGCTCAAATCTCTGGCTTAACACAATAAAATTGGGCAAGTGTACAGTCGGCCGTATAAACAAAGCGTATAAGTAGTAAAGGAGCTTTTAGGAGCAATAGAGTCCAGTAAGAGCCTCCAACGTGCGCCGACACGTGGCTCGCATTCCTAGACCGATGTCTTTGCCCGGCCCCTAAATTCTAATGGTCTCGCGTTTACCCAAAAAATCTAACGCCGACACGTGTGTGTGTGTGCGTGTTGGCGATTAGATTTAAGATTATATTAGTTTGGATTACATCAAACATCGAATTCCTATCAATCACATGCGCGGCACAAAAGCTACACTCATCGAGTTTCACTTTCGGTCCTCGACGACGCCGTCAAGTCATACACGCAAAAACACACAACCATCCCGAAAAGGCAACTATATTTTAAAACCGACAGTATTTTTTTTTAAAAAAAATACCATTTCCACGTCAGTGATTACTAGTAGCGCGTCACTCGTGCTGCAGCTAAGAGGATAACCAGCGATTTTGATTTTACGCGGGAGTGTGGAGGGAAGAATTTCGAGCGACGACGCGTGGAGATTTGTGTAAAATTGTTAGAATTCTAAGTCCAAAAGTTTAGGATGGTCAAAATCGCGTGAAAGTAGTGGGTGATTTTGGGCCGTGATATACGAAGAATGAAAGTGGCGTGGAGTGAAAAGTCAGTGGGGACCATTGACATTGTGGGAGGTGGGACGAAACCCACATCTCCGCCGAGTCCGAAAAGCTTTCAAATTACGGCTAGTCGTTCCTCTCTTTGCTACCGTAACCCAAAATCCTGTGTTTTTTTTCTCTCCTTCTTTTGTTTGGTACTTGGAGTTGGGGCGTGGAATTAGATAATAGATAGGACGGAGGTAGTGGTCATTTTCATCACTAGATCCTGAGATCTCCTTAGAACAGATAATCAGGCCCTCTCGGAATCTTCAAGGAGATAACCTAAACTAATGTAACATGTGATTCATTTTGACAGGGGTCATTTGCGCAGGTGCTCCAACCAGAAAGACGCTAGTAGCCACCAAGAAAAAACCATACAGATACAATCCCGTATGGGTATTACAGGAATTTTAATACAAAAGTTTAGGACTCGTCATGTACATATGTCGTAGCCCTCTTATAGTTTAGTTCTAGCTCATGTGATCGAGTGGTACCTGGAGTTATTGACGGACACGCGCCACTTCAATATTTTTATTTTTTTCTCTTATCTTTTCTATATGGGAAAAAAAAGGAGAGATTAAAGGTAGGCTGTGGTGATGATTATTTTTTGCTGGTGATAAGCGTGAAAGGTTGGAGCCGACCCTATCAAAGCCTATATTTAATAGCGTGTATAATTGAAAATACCAAGTGATGATTGAGAATCTTTGTCACAGCGAAAGAGTTTGTACCAAGTGTTGTCAAGTAGTTTTCTCTCTCATTCTCTCGTACACGAAAGGGAAGATGATCTAACGTTGGAAGATTGGGGGTGTTTATTTCCCCAAAATTTTGGAGTTCGACATTTTTAACAAAATAAATACATTCCAAAATTTTTAACTTTTACATACACATACTATATTTTTCACAAACCCCAATAAATCTCAATAAAGTAAAGATTCCCAAAATTTCGAGAATATTTCCCGAAATTTCCACAAACAAATAGCCCCTGGAAGTGCGATGCTGCTAAATCGGTAGTGATGTTTGATTGTTCTGATTTGCCCAATACCAATCAATTAGTGCAGGAGTAAAAATAGTCACAAAATGGATGGGGTATTGGCGGGTTGTGTTTCCGTTATTAAATTATAGCGTATGTAATAAGTCTAGTTTCTTGGAGTCGCTACCTACCTGTCTTCCTCAATGTTAAATGATGGGTATCTAGGATATATGCAACGCCAAAAAAAAAGACTTCCGTTGGGGGGCAAAGTACAAATATGATAAATAATTATAGGAAAACGTCATAAAATCCTCAAAATTGCCCAAATAATTCGGTATTCGGGTTTTTGTGGTGGACGTAAATCAGTGACAAGGAGAGAAACGTATTGAAGGAAGGAATGATTCTGTGGGAAATATATCATGGAGCTAATATGCTTCTTGTAATTTATATAACTTGAAGTAGGAGTCTTCTGAAAAAAGATTCAAAACTAAAGAGTGTAGTCTTAAAGCTATTATTCTAGACAGTCTAGATTTACCTTTTCAAATCTAACAAGATAAGTCACTATTTCATTTAATGAAAAAGAGTTGGATAAAACACAACGCCTCGTTAAAGAAGTTTACTGATTTTTCTTAGGCAATGCAGGCTAGAGCCTGTCAAGGGAGGGATAGATGTATTCGAACCCCAGATCAGGACCCTCTTATACGAAAGAGGCGCCACTTGAGCCATAGCTCATTGGCATGAAGTTTACTGATTGAGTATTCATATTCTTTAGATTCGAAAAAGTAAATGTAACTCGCCAATTATAAAAGCTTTAGAATAATCTCTTTAATCTGAATCTCATAATCTTCCTGTTGATATACAAATTTTGACGTGATAATCTGGTTTGGAGTTTTATTGTAGGTATTGGATTTAAAAAAAAAGTTAATGTTTTTATATGAATTCGTCAAATTATTGCATAAAGTGTTTCTCAAGTGGATCTTTTAGCGTGCCATTTATTATAGATTTTTGGATTAAATTCTTGTATTGTTGGTATGATAATATTTCATTATGAAGAAAAATACCTCAGTATCAATTTTGGATTTCAAAATATGACAATGATCAATAAAATAATTCAGCCAATAAATAACTAAAAAACTTATATATATATATATATATATATATATATATATATATTTATATTTATTTGCAAATGTATATGTATTGTACGGGGGAGGAGTCAGGGGAGGGGCCATCGACCCGCGTAACACGAATGCAAGGAGCGTTCCCTTGCGTCATGACTCATGAGCCAGCCCGGCCAGGGCATTAGACCCAAAGGAGAGGGGTAGAGTATTTGTGTGTTTTTAATTTTGGTGGTGTTTTTAATATTTTTAGTAAAAGTTACGTTAGCTCCCAAACTATTAAAGTAGGTATTAATGATCATATTTGACATGTTGAATCTTAAAATGAATATATTTTATTAATTTACGACCTTAAAAGGATTTAATTATCAAACTCTCGTCACTTAGCACAACTTATTTGAATTTTATTTGAGAGCATAAATTGATTGATTTTAAAATTTTGAAGATCAATGTGTCAGTTGGTAATTTGTTTGATATTGTTTTAATAATTTGAAGGCTCAATGGAGGTTTTCCCTAATATTATTTGTCTTTTCTTTTCTTTTTTAACAGTGGAAGTATCAACGCGTCCATTCCAATTTGATATACCAATTGGATGGTTAAATTTTGAGAGAGGACAAGATATAGATGATGTTACGACATTTAATACTACTCATATTAATTAAATCTTACAATTTAGAATAGATGCTTTATCAATCTCTCTAGTAATAAATTGGCATATACATTCATGTAGGGAAGATAGGGAGATCTTTGAGCAATAAATTTGTTGTGTATTGAATTGCATCAGTTGTGACCAAGAAAAAAAAGGAGTATTTATGAGTTGTTGTGAATTGATTGATATTTCCAAATATATTGGACATTTCTGTAAACCAAAACTTGGATCTACAAACATTTTTTAACGTTGAAAATACTTAGAACAAATTATTTCATATTTAACTTAATTTCGAGAAGTTATAGTTAACTTATGTGTAGATATTAAAATAAAAGCAATTATTCTTAAATTGAAATGGTCCGGATGCCTAAAGAGATGGTCCAAATGATACCAACTCACATTTAAAATATGTAATATACAGTGAATGAAATAATCTGAAGATGATCAATATGAAATTTCCAAATACAAGTGGTAATTGGAAGGATCCATACGCTATAAAATGAATAAATGCTTGGAAAATAATAATTGAGGAAATTTTCTACGTAATCCAAATAAATTAATTTATTCCATTTAAGGGTGAGTAAAAATTCCGGTAAGAGTCGGAAAAAATGACCTCTGAAATCGGAAACATAACCGGAAATTCTGGCGGAATTATCGAAATTTATGGTTCCACTTTCGATTCCGAAAATCCGGTTCTAATTCCAGCATATACTGGAATCGAAAGTCATTTTGGAAAATTTCCTGAATCAAAATTGGAACTGGAAATTCAGGTGAAATTATCGGAATTTTCGGTTCCGACTTTGTTTCTAAAAAATAAAATAAAAATAGTGTTCAACATAAAATATAACATATGTAATTTGATTGAATTTTTATTTTAGAATCTAGATTTTGGATGGAAATTTTACATTTATTTTATATTTATGATGAATAATTAACAAATAATAAATTTTTTATTTTTTTAAATAGTACTCAAAATAAAGTATAGCATATGATGAGCATCAAATTTGTTTGAATGTTTATTTTATAACCCAAAAAAATATGTTTAAAAAAACTCACATGTCAAATCAAAATTTTCGGTTTCGGTTCCTGAAATTTTGATAAAATACCAGAACGGAACCAGAACAAAAAAAAAAATTGAATTCCGATGAA
This sequence comes from Myrica gale, assembly GCA_963930655.1. Lineage (NCBI taxonomy): Eukaryota > Viridiplantae > Streptophyta > Magnoliopsida > Fagales > Myricaceae > Myrica > Myrica gale. The sequence continues at coordinate 2,801,223 of OZ005606.1, read as the reverse complement.
TATAAGAACAAAATCGGAATTAGATGATGCCATTAGATTGAATGCACCAAAATTATCATAAATTTCCTGGTGTGATTAAGCTAACCGTGCGTTACTTTTGAAGGATAATAATAGTAATAATAACTGTAATTATATTGATAGTACCAGTTTGACCAGTCAGTTTAGGATAATTACGATAGGCTTCTATAACCCATAATCTTAACCACTTGTCCCCACCAAAAAGCGAGAACAACTGTAACAAACTCCCGGTTCCAACGTCACACCCAATCCTTCCGCCACGAAAGAGAAGATTGACCGAGTAGGGGGTTAACGGAGTCCGCTCCGGTCTCTCGAGTCGGAGCCTCAATTCCCTCACCCAGTCAACACGTGTCATTACCGGCAATTTCTGGTTCCCGGTTCTCCTTTAACGGCGAATATGTGAAGTATTTCATCCAACTTAAAAGCGGACCCACCTCTCTTCTCCGCCTTCATGGTCCAACACCGCCTCGTCCACCTCCCTCAACTATTAAATTAAAACAAAAACATACAGTTGAATTAATGAAAATGAAAAATCTTGAACTAAAAGTAAGTAAAAACCATAAAAAAAAAATTTAAAGGAATAGGAGTTAGCGAGTAACTGAGAGAGAGAGAGGGGGACCTCTTAAAAGATTTAGCTCCGAAGCCAGAAACCGAAGCTCCCATCTGATCTGCAGAGCAGAGAGAATCCAAAGGACGAAAGTCTCTGAGGGAAAGAATAAGAAGGCGAGCAACTGAAACAGCGCCAGAAACAGAGGAGTGTTTATGTGTTAATTTTCAGAATTTCCAATCGACTACTTTTTCCTCTTATCCAATCCGTAAGTCCCTTGCATTATAGTACCCTCCTCCTCCTCCTCCTCCTCCTCCTGTCTCTCTATCCTTTTTCCTTCTGTTCCTTTCTTAATTGTCTCATGGTTTCGTGGACGGGAAAATGATTTAGATGTCTATCTTTATATCATTAACACCGAACCAGACACGTAGAGATCTAATTTACTGCTTTTCTTTGGTTCCCCTCAATCGGACGTTTTTAGCTCTGGTAATGATCATTTCTGGAACTTTGGCTTACTGATTTCCAATCAAGCAACGCAACATAATTTTCCGTTATCCTGTTGGAGTTTGGAGATCTGGGTTCTCCTTCTCGAGCTCTTTTTGGGTCCTGAACACTTTTCAATTGGAACCTTTTTTTTTTGTTGCTGTTTTGGTCTCCGCGTCTGTCTCCTTGAAGAAATTAGTCCCGAAACAAAGATGTTGATTGTTGGTTCATTGGTTTCAGATCAGTGGGTGTTTTTTAGATAAAAAGAAAAGCTTAGGTTCTACGCAGTTCAGGTTTTCTTAGATTTCGTTTTGTTTTCGAAAAGTGAAAGTCGATCTTCTTGAATAAAATCGCTTTCGTTCTCTCTGAATAGGTTGGTTCTGGAATTGGACAGAGTTTTTTTGTGGGACTTCGGAGCTCATATATATATATATATACATCTTCTCTTTCGCCGTTGAATTTGTGGTATTGAGAGAAACAACAAGGCGGTTGGATCAGGTAGGGGGTTGTGAATTGCCAACTCTGATTGAGTTGAGGGAAGACATGTTAGAGGGTCGGTGTTTGGTTTCCAGGGCGTTTTCGAGCACAAAATCCAAGTGGTCTTACATGACTTATCGGCTCGATATCACAAACGGGAAGCGCCAATTGGAAATTGAGGATGATGACGAACGTGAATGTCGACAGAGGAAGTTATGTAATTCTTTGGATTATCGTGAGACGACTGGGATGGCTTTATCTTCCTGTGGCCTAGAGCAATCCCACGACCAGAGTGGAGGGGAAGGAGAAGGGTCCAATGACGGTCATGGAGGAGGGGGTTCTTCAGACTATGATTCCCTTAATGGAGGAGTAGGAGGAGGAGGGGATTCTTCAGATTCGGATTCCCTTAGTGCAAATGATGGAGGAGCTGGAGGGGATTCTTCAGATTCAGATTCCCTTATCAGTCCCATTGGTCGAGACAACTCAATCAGCTGTCTCATTCGTTGCTCCAGGTCCGATTACGGTTCCATTGCCTATTTGAACCGGAGCTTCCGTTCCTTGGTTCGGAATGGTGATCTGTATAAGCTGCGCCGCCAGAATCATGTGATTGAACACTGGATTTATTTTTCTTGCCAACTCCTTGAATGGGAAGCATTTGATCCGATTCGTCACAGGTGGATGCATTTACCTAGAATGACCTCCAATGAATGCTTCATGTGGTCAGATAAGGAATCCTTGGCCGTGGGCACCGAGCTTCTTGTATTTGGAAAAGAGGTGACGTCCCATGTCATCTACAGATATAGTATTTTGACAAACTCGTGGTCTTCTGGTATGACAATGAATGCTCCTAGATGCTTGTTTGGGTCTGCCAGTCTCGGGGAGATTGCGATATTAGCAGGTGGTTGTGATTCTCAAGGAATCTTGAGCTCTGCGGAGCTTTACAATTCAGAGACTCAATCTTGGGAGACACTCCCGAGCATGCATAAACCAAGGAAGATGTGCTCAGGGGTGTTCATGCATGGAAAGTTTTATGTCATTGGTGGAATTGGGGGAAGTGATTCGAAGGTTCTTACATGTGGAGAGGAGTATAATTTACAGACAAGGACTTGGACAGAAATTCCTCACATGTCTCCTGGACGGAGTGGTGCAGCCAGGGAGAATGAAATGCCTGCTACTGCTGAGGCACCGCCCTTGGTTGCGGTAGTGAATGATGAATTATATGCGGCTGATTATGCTGACATGGAGGTGAGGAAGTATGAGAAAGAGAGAAATGAGTGGGTTACAGTGGGAAGCTTGCCTGACCGGGCAGTCTCTATGAACGGTTGGGGTCTAGCTTTCAGGGCTTGTGGAGATAAGCTTATAGTAATTGGTGGGCCTAGGACTTTGGGTGAGGGTTTTATAGAAATCAACTCATGGGTTCCAAGTGAAGGCCCTCCCCAGTGGAACTTGCTTGCATCAAAGCGATTGGGAAACTTTGTCTATAACTGTGCTGTGATGGGATGCTGAAGAATTGGATTTTTGCAGTGCCATCTTCACTGTGATGGTGCCTTGCTCACAATGAATGTACAACATTGGTTTGTCCTTTGACACAGGTCTTGCTAATTGGTAATTTTTCTCCCTTCTTTCTTTCTTCAGATCTTTTCCCATTTTGGGTGATGGAGGATGGGGAGGAATCTCAGATTGTACTCAAGAGCCAGTAGAATGTTGCCTTGGAAGGAGGTCTTGAGTTTCTGTTTTTCTTTCAAACTTTTTATTTATGTTTTCCTTCCATTGAATTTATATCTCCCCCAATTGTTAGTGACATGAGAAATCTCAAAGGTTGACAGGAATAGATTCAATAATTTAAAGTACCAACTCCTGGGTAGGTTGTCATTAATGTTTTCTGATGCTTTTTAAAGAACACAGAAGCAGTTATATGGGTTTTCATGATCCTCAATCATCTTGGTATTGTCTTCAAGGGAGGAAATAATTTTCTGAAAGGTTGTTATCATAGATGTGGCATATGTACTAATCATAATTATTGTTGCAATCAAGGGGCTATAATATTTTCAGCTTTCTCTTTTGCATTTTTCGTGTATCCTCATGAAACCTTTATCATTGAGCATATCTCATTGAGCATATATATGCTAGAAAAGTTGTTGGCTTTTGATTTTCTCCCAAGGCATGGATATTGGCTGTGATCTTAGGAAGCTTTTCGACTCTATAGGCATTGGTCATTTCTTTTTGGTTGGAAGGTCAACTTTAGATTTCTCTTCACTTATTTACTTCTTAAGTTTTTTGGATGGCCTTTGTTAGTTGTTTTACATATTCACATTCAGCATATTGTGAGATGAGTATACTAGTCCCTCTTGGCTTATGAGAGATATACTGTTACAATCAGTATTTGCCCAACATGCATAGAAGCCTTGATAATTGACAATGATGTTGGACAATATGTAATCTATTAGAAAATTATAATATATAAATGAGCGTTATTTTTTTATAGAGGTCTTTCTATACTCTTGGTCAGTTCCTACATGGTGCTCTCATGATCATAGTGAAGGACAATTTGTTGATTGATGCCTTGAAACCCCCCATACCCTAATAAGTTTTTCATATGATGCAACATGAAAGAAAAAAAAATTAGAAAGTATTCATATCAAGTTGTTAAAATAAATTCCATGTCCTTGAGAAGAGATTTTATGAAAATATGGAAACAATTCTTGTTTCTAATCCTTCTGGGATCCCACATTGCTACTCATTGAAAAAAAAGAAACATGATTGTGGGAGTCCTTTTTGGGCAAGTGTTTATGGCACACTCAAATCCACTGCGAATATGTATGAAAGACAAGCTTTAAAACTCATAAATCAAATCCAGTAATAGATTTTTTGGGGTTGGGGAAGCAAATGCTACAAAACACAAAGTATTGGTTAACCGATGTTTGTGAGTGCAAAAATCAAATTCCAGTTTTAGTAGTCACAAATGACATGAAATTAAAGAGAACCATCAAAAACAAATATAGGGAGGCCAAACTTCAGCATGGTTAATCTATACTTTGGAGCTGGCTGTGTAACCGTTATTGGTTCACACAAGCCAAAATAAGTCACGGAGTAGTGGTCGGACTAACTCTTAGATGAGTTTGGTGGAGAACTGCACAATGTTTTGGTATTTATGTTAAGATCTAATAAGAAATGTTAGGAAACATGTGATTCATTAAACATCACAATTCACTTCTGTACTACTGGCACACTTACAAAAAGGTATAGCAGAGAACATATATGTTAGGGAAAAGATGATATACCTATCATTTGAGGGAACTCAGTTGTGGGATTTGGTGTGGCAAACAAATTTTTTTCTATTACACGCATGTTCTATAATAGGAAGGGAGAGGAAAGTAAGAGAGAACACTTCGTTTTTAAAACACTTTCCCATGTTATCAGAAGGAGCAGAATAATAGGTCTGGATTGGCATAATTGCTCAACCTTTGGACATGGAAATGTGATGGTTGTGAGATGAGTAAGATCATGCAGAGTATGGCAGTGTAACCTGTGAGGTTTTTATTCAGGTACAAATGGCATTTAAGTGGAGTTTACAGTGCTGTTGCTTGTCTTTTGGTCCATTAGGATGATATGACATGGTTGTTGCTGTTAAAATATTTTTGTAGCCAAACATGCTATCTTTGGCTCTTTCTTTTGTCTAGTTGACTGTGGTATCTACACGTTTGTATTATTTTTTCTTTAGCGGTCTTTTGGTATTATTTTTTTGATAAGTGGTACACACTTTTGGTATTAGGATCTATATAGTTCCCTGTCCAAACCAGTTATAGTCCCTATGCTTGTTCGGGTACATGGAGACCAGATGAAGTTGATTGCTTCAGAATCTGGCTGAAGTAAAGAAACTGCAAAAAAGAAGTTGCAGGTTTGAGTGCTTACAATCCTTTGCTTGTCTGCTTTTAATGGGGTGGGCAATTTGCATCTGCTGTACAGGGAAGAAATTTTGTTAATTGTGTGTTTGTTGTTTGTGAGATATCTTTTATATGCTCTCGTCTTGATTTACTTGTGAACTATATAGTCTTTCATTTCTTTTTCTTTTTCTTTTTTCTTACAAGTAATTTAGGTTTTGACATTGGAAGACTTCTTTGCTTGATTTTCTTGAAGGGTTTGTTTTGATTTACTATCTTGTTCTTTGGTAGGGAAAGCGTAATTTTTCCTTTACAAGAAACATGTTGCTGTGCCAGCATGATAGTAAATACGTCAATGAAATGGGAATGGATCTTGGTTCAACTGTTACGGTTGGCCGGTACTCGGTTATTTTTTCTATTTGACGGACAAAATTTCTATGAAACTTTGTAAAATCTTCAGAATTTGTGAGCAGCAACTTGCCAGAAGGGGCTCATTTAGAAATATGGCTTTTTGTAAATCTCGAGTGCGGTGATCGAATTTGTGACCTTTTTATTAGTCGTCTCTTAAATATATAGGTGCTTATATTGTACCTGTTGCTTGAGCAATAAATTGTAAAATGAGGGGGTGAGGTGCATTGGTTTTGTTAAGAGTTTTAGGCAATCTGTGGTGGTTGTTTAGTTGGAAACTTGGTTACACGTTCCTTTGATTGACTTTGTAGTCATCCATCTATTGGTTAGAAGGTTAGTGTAGGCTGTGGAGCACAGGTTTTGGGGTGATGTCCGTCGTGTTTATCCAAATAATTCCTGGCTCAGACGCGCTGATAGAAGCTACAGTAGTATGACCTTTGTTTTCCCCTCCCCTAGTCTCGCTTTCTGATCAATGAGAACTTGGGTAGTTGGGTTGTCGAGTTAGGACGGCGGCTAAATGACTTTTGTTGTTTTCAAAATGCTGACCTATGCGAGGCTTTGTTGAACCCTAATTTGCCTGTTTTCTTCCCATGGACAAGATCTTACTTGGGTCAATAAACCTGCACCCACCAACGTTTCTTTTGCTTTTTTGTTTTGAGCCATCAGTACTAGCGTTTGGATTTCTCTTCTTTGATTGTTATTACATACCAAGCTGGCTGTATTATTTGGATGCTATTAGAAATTTATTTGTTATAAGTTGGTTTGGTAGGTAGAATTTATTTGTTTTGGGCTCGACACTTTTGATCAGATGCGAACCTGCTCAAGCATGATCCACTGCCGCTTTTGTTGTTGGTACTCGAGAGGTCTAACCCCTACTTCGATTGGCCTGGCTTTGGTTATTGCTTTGTGGATTTCAGTCTTGCTACTTGGGAGGGCTTGTTCCTTGTAGGTGCGTTGAATTGCCTTGCCCTTGCTTTGGTTGTCTTCTTAGGTCAAGCCGGTCTTTCTGGTCTCTGTCTTGCATTAGACAACGTAGGTCTTTTATTAATGGGCGACCAAGTTTATGCAGGTTCCTCTCAAGCATGATCCATTGTTTATTGTTTTTCTATGTACTCGGTGGGTGGGCTACTGTTGAGTTACGTCTGTGTGGCTTGTGTTTGCATTAGACTGCAGAGGTGGCATGGTATTGAGATTGTCCAGATTGGTGGGGCCCTGTCCCCACCCGCCGCCTAGTGTTAAAAGACTCTTTTTAAGATTGTTGGCGAATCCCTTTTCTCTTGGTCCCAATCTCCAACTTCAGCTAGAATCCAACTCCCAGGTCACCTCCCCTTTCCAGTCCTATTTTAAGTCGGTGTAATCTGTATAAATGTTTCGAGATGATGAGCTGAAGTTGTGTAGGTCCGATTCACCTTAAAGATTAGATGGGCTAAGTGAACCGGATTGGACTCTGTCCTACCAGATTTTGACCATTGGGTTTCTATCTTCTCTTTTGTATTTGTGTTTCAAGTGACCTGCAAGCAATACTTCACTCGGTCATACGTGGATGGGGAAAAAATGTTAACACGTGCAGTTCCGTTTATACGTTCTAATCGGAAAAAAGGGATTATTAGCTAATATAAAAAGAATAGTTTTGGAAAAATAATTGGTTAAGAAAGTCCAATCTTGTGGAGGGTTTTACGTTTTGTAGTAGGTCCATTTTGTAACTAGCCTGATTGAGATACATCTCTATCTGTGCCTCGACCATGCTCTGCCTATGCAACCTGCACCAGATAACTCGTTTGGCAAGTACAAAGTTTTCAAATAAGAATATAAAGTTTCATCTCTACGCTTCATGCTGAAAATAAATAAATAAAAACACAGCTTAACCCAATTGAATATGGAAGTTTTTTTTTGTATACTTCATCAAGTTGCAGTTATCAAATTTTCTTCTTTTTCTCCTTTTCTCCGATCACAATGTCGGTCAGGTTTGGACTCATTTACAGTAACACCACTAATATATAAGTATAACCCACTATGAATACTTTATTCTTTATAAAGTAAGATATTGGAGCATTTACTTGAGCCCATCTTTATGGCCTATTAGCCCTAACCGAAGCTCATAGCAGAGGAACTGAGGAAGCAAGCAGCATTACACTTCCTGGAGAGCTTTTCTACGTGGTCTCCACTATCTGCAACACGAAACATGCGAAGCAAACAGTATTTTAAAAACAAATAATACATATCTATCCTCTAAGAATCTTTTGCTGCCCCCAATTGCTGTTGGTCTAATTTGGTTTTCCTTAAATCAACACAACTCCGATGTTTAAACTGATACCCAATTATGTCCATATACTTCAACGGAATATAGCCTTTTTAGACTTTTAATGGATAGTGCAGGTGGCCCATAACCAGCACAGTGCACAGCCAGCTAACTCCTCGGGCTGGATAATGGGTTGAAGTTCCTTTCTATGCCTCCACCAATTGAACATTTTTTTTTTTGCCTTTTTTTCTATTTTGTCTCAGGATAAATATATTTGGGTTCTCCATTACTGTCTCCCTCAAGACCATCCGATCAGCAGAAAACACTATAAAATCCAGCTTTTAAATAAAGGTAATTGCACCATTCTTCTTCCAAAAGCCACTGTAATTATTATTATATAGCTGATGAGTACCAGGAAAACTTTTTCTCTTTTACTTTAAATTTGAACCCTCCACTTTGGAGGCAACATATACTGATATGTATTGAGAACTAGCTGGGTCATCATTTTCTTCAACTGAGTATTCCATAAATAGGGTATGTCTTTGAATATATAAGTCATTAATGGATTTACACATAAGTAGCACCTTTTGTGCTTTTTCTCTTTTTTTATGCTGATAGGACCTTTCAAGATCTTCAAAGATATGACTATAGTGAGTGCTAATAACTTAAGCAATAAATTATGAATTAAAGGGACTATTATTGAACCCCCTTTAGGAGGTGTTAAGAACAATGAATAATAATCTGGTGATATTGACAGGAGAGATGGAGAAATTGCAATATTGAAGTATAATAACAGCAATATTATTATTATTATTATTATTATTATTATTATTATAATATTAAGAAGACTCATAATTGTGCAGAAATACAAATTAGAACAAAATTTACACTCGTTGACCTCCAAATAAGTCAAGCATAAATCTTATTGGGGATGTTTGAGTATGTCCAAGGTGTATACTCATGAATAAAAAAAGCTTGAAAAATGAGTTAAAATTCGCCTGACTTCGCTGTTGAGATTTCTTTATGCGTTTGATATTCAAAACCCTAATTATTTTACACTTGTTCCCATGTTCTCCTAATTCTTTGTCATGTCTTGGAAGTTTGTTTTTGTATATTCAAAACCTTTAATTCCTTTAGTTATTATTTTTTTGGCCTAGATTGCTGGCCAGTGCGGATCATGCTCGTATAAGCAAATATGTTGCATCCACCTTCTGCTTTCAATAAATACTTTTTTTTTTGGGTGGGGTTTATGTGAGGGCATAAACGTGCAAACGGGCTGTTATTATCAATGATCTTTTGATACGTGAAGATTAAGAAAATATTAGGCAATGGTAATCTTGATAATCAAGAATTTAAGAAGGCACAAGTTAGGCAAATGTGCGTCATCAATGGTATTACTTATCTTTGATTAAACAGTTTAAACTAGACGTGCGCGTTGCAATTAAAATAGTTGCTTTAACCTATATATAGTCAGTCATGTTTGTGTTTATCTAAAGGTTGAAACTGTATAGCTGCTTAATCTTTACTCATTTACATGTTTAATGAGTAAATCACTTTCGAGAGACTAAATAAAAATCAAACCAAATGCTTCCTAGAAAGCTCTCACAAATGACTCATCACCGGATTGGCTCAGTGGTTATGACAAATATGAGTTTGTGTAGATCGATCAAGCTTACTGTCGTAAGTTCGATTCCCTACCGAAATCATTCCGAACTCTATTTTAAGTGCGAATTGTAAAGACAATGCACTAGCTTATCTTATCAAAAATATCAGACCAAGAAAAAAAAAGCTTGACAAATGTGATTTGAAGGGCCTACCAAATTTTCATGTAATACGCTGGTTTACAACCAAAATTTTTGCTCACTAAATTTTATCATCATTACAAAAACTTTTCTCTCCTCACTTTTTCACCAACTCTCATAAATTTTTTCATCACTTCCAATTTTTTTTAAAACTTTTTTACCGTCTTTTTTACACTCTCTTCACTTTTTCATCCAATTATGTTTGCGCGTGGAAATTTTGGGTATTGAAGTTTGTGAAATATTATAAAATAAAGATAGAATATTTTTAATAAATAGTATATTAATAAAAAATTATGTGATGAATTTTTTAATATTAACCTCAAATAATTGACCCGTTCAAACATTCTCTGTATATTCAAAATTTTAACCCCTAATATTTTGTCGCCAAAACAAATTTTTTCCTTTGCAGTCGTGTTAACGGTGAAAATCCGTACGATGCAGATGCAGATGCCAGACGTATTTCCCTTCCCCGTTCAACAAACGTAGGCTGCGTTTGTCACTAAAATTTTACCCAAAATTTCATCTCTCTCCTAATAAAATACTCCAATATAATCTCTCTCTCTTCCATCAAAAAATATAAAAAATTACAAAAACTATAAAATATTACCTCTCTCTTCACTTTTTCACTAAACCCAATACCAAAAATTTTACCACACAAACCCACCCGTAATCGTCCATGTAGCTTTTCCCGCTTTTCCCGAGCTCTCGAGGCATTGGGGAAAAGCTAACAGAAAAGATGGTCCATCTGCCAAGTGGTTGAGGCACAAAACATTATGGAAACTTGCATGCTGTATTGTTTGGTATGACTTCAAAAACTTGAGCTTTTATGCAGAAGTAGCAATAATCATAACGTGCCAGCTCAAACAGTACTCAAATTGCTTTTGAAATCGGTCCACTTACCACGTGCAAACCCACTTTAGTTTTGGCTACCACTTCCACATAACCCACAAACTCATTACATGCATTTGGACGTTTACCATGTTGGTTGCCTACTTTATTTTACTACCAAATTTGTATGCACGCTTTTCCCCCCAGACGATCTCATTATTGATATTTGACAAACTAATTAACGTTCATGTAAAGTTTTGAGTCCACTTGCCTCATGGATTATTGGGTCCACAACTTGATGATTGAGCATGGTTTCCGCACGACCCGCTTGATAAGTAAATAATTGAGTTTCTTCTATGATTTGAAGCGGTATCAATCTAAAATATCAAGTTTATCTGATACAAAAGATTGTAATGGCTTTGAGATCAATTAAAGTATACTCAAATTAGTCCGAACACTATTAGAGAAAAATATAAATTTTAATTAGTACGTATAGAAGGAAGTTTATTTTTGCTGATCACTTGCCATCCCCCCGAAACATGAAGGGTTGAAGCATGATCCGGCACTATACAGACAAAGGCAGAAATTGGGACCCCGCAAAATGCCTTATTTCTTAATCTCGGATTAGCAACTTTGGATGCCTCTACAAATCCTAATCGATTTTGTCTTCGTTACTAATCACGACCCCCCAATCTCTTAATCCAAGGCATCGCCCGAGATAAACTAACACTTAAAGTATTAAATAAATTAGATTACACGCTTTTCAGATCTCAATTCGAACAACAAAGCGACCTTAAAGAAATATTAGCTCTACTTTCTTCTCTCCATAAGCTCAGTTCTTGTCTCAACAGTACACGTGATCTACGCACCAACTCCACTTTGAATATGTACCTTGACCAACTAAAATTTCCTTCTTTTTTTAATATATATATATATATATATATATATATTAATAAGTTGGCATGAACATCACTTCATGAATCTGTCTTTAGGAATACAGTTCATGACACAAAATGTACGAGCTTTAAGGGAGGTAAATATTCACCGAAATGTGCAATTTTTAAAAATAAGTCTAAGCTATCAGGGAAGTTACTCTGCTGGCCTAAACTTGCTTTGCAAGGTAGATCTACCTGTAGTGTGCACATAACCAGTTCCACAATTCTACACCCGATAAGTCTGTGACTTACCTAATTCACTACAAGAAAATGGGTCATCACCGACGGAGAGTTCCGTAGGAACAAATGACATAAGTCGTCGTAAGAGCTCTTCAGCCACGACAAAGGGTCGTCGAAGCTTCGTCGACATTGTGGCGTCGAGGCAGCTCATCTTCGACGACTTAGTACCTCTGTCGGGTCAGGGAGGCAACATTGACTACCTTTAGTCGTCGGTGATGAGGACCGCAAGTCAGATGGGCTGGTCGTAGTTGCTTTGCGCAGACGATCATTTTCCGTTGGAAATGGTCACTCCCGACAGTGCAATAGTCGTCGTCATTGATTTCAGTAAAGTCTGGAGCTACCGCTACGAGAGTAGCTCGTCGAAAAAGAGTTTAGCCCACGGCCATATTGGTTGCAATTGGTTCGTATTTACCCATGGGCATTTCTTCCAGTAAATTCATTTTTTTTACGTTCACGCTTGGCAACTGAAGAGTTCTACCCATTTGTGTACTTTCTGCATCATATAATGCAGATTTTTGAGCTATTTTTTTGTTTCTGAAATTTCCTATTTTTTGCATTAATTGAGCTATACTTGTTGATTCATTTCAAGATTCTTTCAAGAGAAATAAAACACTGTCGATATACCAATAAACTGACAAAACAGAGTGATGCATTTCTGTACAAGAGGTACATTACCAAATCGCCCATATTCATAATATATGCAAATTCAGGGTTTTTACAGATTTACATTAATTACTCAAAATCTGAAGTCAAGCTGCATTTGAAAATATGATGAATAATCTGATAATATTGAACTCCTTGAGCACCTGATCTTGTAAATTCAAAAATATCAATTGCTCTCCTAACAAAAAACTGCTCTTCAACCTTCTACTTGAACACCACATAATAGATCTTCAAAACCAAGGCAGCAACAACCTGGAGCATGAAAAAAACAAACGTGGAGCATGAGATAACTGTTCACAAAAGTGGAATGACAAAGAAAATGACCACAAAATTACCATATGAGTCAGAAAAGTTCAGATAAGCAACAACCTGGAGCATGAATTGGTTGTTGCGTAAATGTTCTAGATGTGTTTGCCTATAATGTCCTACAAAAATAGATGGAAAGAAGTTAAGAACAGAAGATTACCACTATTTACACATTTCAAAATAACATTTGACAACCTATGCCACTAAATATACAGTACTGCATCCAATGATCCACAAGGAGTTTGTAGACAGGGAAAGGGACAGGGCATCTCTGTCAAACCAATCCAAATAGAGAGCTGGGTGAGACTACTAAACCATAAAGCATGATCCAATCCCCACTTATCCACCAACTCAGTTTTTCAAAAGAGATGAGACTTCTCCAAGCCAAAAGTCAAAAACTAAAAAGATACATAATAGTATAGCACATTATCACAACCAAAGGTTTGCATTGTACCTCCAACGAGCCAGAAGGAACACCTAATGAAGTAATATAAATTCCGCACATAGGAAATCTCCTCAACCTGCTTGCTTTGATACTGCAGTGACATTTGCAGACGAATGACAAAAAAAAACTCTTGGACTAGTCAAAGTTTAATCTTCTCACACCATCAAAACAAAGAGAATGAGAATTTTCTTGTTACTATGCCCTATTTAAAAGGTGTGGATACCATAGATAACATTACTATGCTTAGGAAACAACAACAAATTATCAAATCAAATAACTGGGAATCTTGATATTGACTCGATGAATTTTACCTCTGATCTCCAGTTAATTCTTGCTAGATGATAAACATCACTTCTGGCCATGTTCATTTCTGATGTTAAGGTTTCGAAACAAGATTTAGCCACCAAAGGCAAACATCACTTCCACCCATAAAAGTAACATTGTTGAGAGAAAGTTAACTGACGACAATATTCCAAGATGTATGTCTAGTTCACATCACAAACTTTTCTCAATAAGGTGGATTACCATACAGCGACAATCAAAATTGAAGACATATTGCAGAGTAAAACTGAAGGACTATATGAGAGCTCATAAAATTCCCTTCTGTTTTTTTGTTGTCATATAAAGAAAAAAAAAATAGTATGATCACTGAAACTAGTGATTGCAACAAACAAAAGAATAATGCAAGCTCAAAGCAACAACCTGAGACATCATTCAGGTGGATGATTCCACGCAGATAAAAGCATATCAGATTTGGCATTAGGCAAGCAGTTTCTGACAACAAAAGGTACTATAATTTGCAATGTTTATCGGCATTGCTATGAATAGTGGGAGCATTAACTAAACAGCTAAAAAGGAGCATTAACTAAACGGCTAAACTAGACTCAACTGTATAAAGTCAAAATGGGCAAGGACACAACACGTCTTGTAGCTTCATCTACCCCTTCCAACTTGTTAGCCAAGGACCTGTAAAGAATATAACTCATAACCATAGGTATCAATCTTAGTAGCAAAAATAAACAGAGCACTTAAATTGGCCGGATGAGAAATGAATATTCCAAACATATGTGAAAAAAAACCTCATAAGTTTTTCCAGCTGCAACATTTATCTCTTTGTACTCATCACTTCCCCTGTAAAGACAAAAGAGCAAGACTTTGAAATGAAAGTACCAAAAAAATGATAGCTAAAAATTTGGACAACTTACCTGGCTTCTAACGCACCAGCAACCTCTGTTGACATTAAAAAGGGCGAATTTGTAAAGACATCACTGATAAAACACAGACGTTGCTATCAATAGAAAAACATCTCAAACCAAGCAATAATACAGAAACAATTGTAGCCCAGTACAAAAAGTAAGGCTTATATTCCCTTCATTTTCAAAATATCATATGCAGGCAAATACACATAAAACACGATAGACTAGTTAGCTCATACACATAAGGTTGCCTAAATTACAAGGGAAAAGGAATAAATGGTATGAATCGAAACCCAATTCAAAACGTATAACTTTAGTGTCAGAGTCTTCTCAGTTTGGTAATTGCACATCAGGACTCAAAAGATAGATCAAAGGAAAAGCTTTTTTTTGGGGTAATTGTCTTTCCTAGAAAAGATTGCAGTAACCAAATGTTCATAGAAATTAACACTCAGCAAAAACAGGAAACAAATCTCAGACTTCAAAGATTTTTCCACCAAGTGCTGTGCCAGAACCCCATCTTGCAGAGCCGATGCCGAGTCCGAGTGAGGCTTTGCAAAGCTTCGGGGCTCTTTGCCACCGATTTGTTACGAACTGCCATCATTTTCTTCTTTCTTCAACCGAAAGGATAATCAAATTAGTGGCCCATGAACAAGTGCCTACTCTAATCTAAAGATGCACTGCCTAAATCGAAAATCTTGAAGAAGCCATTTACGAAAAGAAAGAATAAACAAGAAAACTAGATAGGAAACCCTAAAACCGCAATTGCACAATGTAAATACCTGACACCGGGAAGGATTTTGGAAGCGATTGCTTCGGGGTAGAGACCAAAGGAAAATCTTCGTACTGTTCCAATCACAGATAAGTTTCAAAATCAAATCGGCAATAACAATGAACTCGAGAGAAGGATGAAAGAGAGAAAGAGAGAGAGAAAAAGGGGAGAAGAGAAGAGAAAAGTGAGCGACTGCAGCGGGAGAAGAATTTGGCAAAGGCAATGGCAGCGGGAGCAAGAAGGCGTAGCGCTAAATGAGAACCGCCAAAGTGGATTTAATTTTTGACTTTTAGTAACAAAACTTTTACTTTTCGTAACAGAAGTAATCGGTTAGTCATGCTTTGTACCTTTAGTGACCAATAAAAGGATTTTGTCACTAAAGGCTGATTTTTCAGCGACCAACTTCACGCTCATGTGACTCGAATTTAGTACATCGAGTCCATAAAAAATTACCTTCTAACCATTAGGCTAGCGGGTCAATTTTTTTAAATAAAAAAATGAACTTCTAGGTACTTCAATTGACACGGGATTTTTCCTTCTCAACTGGGAGTCACATTGAACTTCTCTAAGGTTGTGTTTGTGTTGTAAAATTTTAGTGTTGTTAAAATTTTAGCTATTGGGTTTAAGAGGGGTAATTTTTTATATTTTTTGTAGTAAATAGTAATGATTTGATGGGGAGAGAGAGATTATAGAAAAAAAAGTAAACCCCTTTGTTTTTATTCAATACTAATTCGTTTTAAAAAGACAAACAAGCCATTCTCTTTTTGTGGAGCATATTATAATTAAAGTATATTTTTTTCCCTTGTTTATAATGTATTGGCACTATTCTCCAAGTCTTCCGCGGGGCTCATAATTTTTGTATTTGTTGTCTGGATTTACTTGTTTCTTTGAGTTGTATTTAGTCCTGATTGTGATCAGATCTTTAGGTAGACCATCGGTTCAAATAATCAAAGACTTCAAAAACACTGACGAAATTTTCGTTATTTTGTTTAATTTAATTAAGAATTGGGTTGATCCGTTCAATGTTGCATGCGATACGAGAAGCTTCAAAGTTTTAGAATATCACAAACTTTGTAAAATAATTCAAATCGTGGTTTGCTTCGATCAGAGATGTCAGAAAAGTCAAATCCTCCTTCGAGGCAAATACGGGGGAAAACCGTAGACAATTAAGGGAGATTAATTTATTCCTTTTAACATTTTTCCTCGTTTGGAAAAGAGAAATTCCTCAAATAAGAAAACAGATTGCTTTTTATAAACACATTGTTACAGTTGGAAACATGCAATTTTCTTCTTCTTTAAACTTTAAAGTGCATGCTGTGCTGTTTTTTTTTTCTTGGGTTTTGTATAGTGAATTAACTTTATTTGACTTTTTAGGCCAACAGAAAAATGGGAAAGAAAAGAAAATAAGGTAATAAAACTTTATTTGACTTTTATTTGCTTTAAACGCTTAAACAAAGAAGGTAAAAAAAAAAGGAATTAGTTGACTTATATAATATAAAGCTTTCTTGATTAAAAAAAAAATAGTATAAAGCTTTCTATAAACGCCCTGGTTAGTCCCTTTGTACATCTTCCTTTCAATTTCAACTAAATATTGTCCTATACGAGTAGTGTACATCAATTATAAAACTTTCCCAGCTACTTTCCTGGCTGGCTGGCTGGGCTTCAATTAAATGTTGTCCTATACGAGTAGTGTACATCAATTATAAATGAGGGAATCCTTTTAAACCATTCGTAGGAGTGCTAATAATTTATTCCAGTGAAAAAGACCTTCCAATCACTCGTGATTTTCTGACTTTGTCACCTACCCAATACCCAGTGAGTGATGTAGAAATCTATTCTTTTTTTAATATATATATATATATATATTATAATGATATTTTTAAATGTAATTGGGTGATAAAGATTGCAACTGTCCTGAACAGTTTTCTATTTTTTTTATTCTGAATAATGTCGTTAGGCCTGTATTGCAATAGTGTAATCATAAAAGGAATATCGTAAATAAGGTCAAACTACAATCAGAGAGTAAAAGAAGACTAGCCGGAATTTAAAAAAGGATCAGAAAAACTACTATATACGCTATGGTGCGGGTGACCGATAACAGCATACAAGCCACGAAAATCTAGATGGACTAGCAGTGAAAGCGCAAACAACTTAGGTACTACAAAATTCCAACAGAGGGCTAAAAAAAATTAACAAAGCCCACCGAAGAGAAATTGGAGTTGCATTCTGTGTGACTCAATTTTGGCTGGGGGCCACCTTTTTTAGTTGGTCGCTGGACCGTCCGAGTGGGTTGTAATATCCTTTCACATATTGTTGTGCTCCTTGGAATGGTTAGTGGACTTTGGAGTTTCTGCGGCTAGAACGCGGCCTGCAGATTTAAAAACGTGACCACTTGACTTGGATGCATCTTCCTTCGGCTAATAGTTGTTCCACCAAACTTGATCAAAGTTGGCTCTGCATCCTCACTTTATTTTTAGTTTTAATTAAAGACTTGCAACCTTTTGGCCTAATAAAATATTGGTTAGAAAAGGAAACTAGAAAACCAGACAGAGAGAATCGATCATCTATACAAATTTTTAAAAAATAATAAAAAATCTCCATTAATTAAAAAAAAATCATGCTTCAGTTCGTGTTATTTACCTGCACAGTTGCCTTACAATGGGCGGTTTAATGGTAGGAAAAAACTCGCCCTCGGAGAAGAACACGTGTAATCCTTTGGGTGGGTTTGTTTCGTAAAATTTTAGTGTTGTTAAAATTTTAGGTATTGAGTTTAGTGAAAAAGTGAAGAGAAAAGTAATTTTTTTTATATTTTTATAATAAAAAATAATGATTTGTTAGGAAGTAAAAAATTATATTATAATATTTTATTGTGATAAAATTTTAAGCATTCAAATACAGCCAAAGAAGACAAAGAAATTAGGATAAAGCCACTCACACCCGAACAAACAACCGTGGATCTCCGTTGTGTTACTCGATCGGGCGTTTATTACTTCTTCGTCTGAGTCTCTGACACCAGACAAAGACTGTCACAAGTTGTGTAAGGTCCCCTGAGATAGGCCTAATACCCCCCACAACCAACCAAACATGCTTGAAAGTTCGAGTAACCACGCGATATGACTAAGTACTTCTCTATTTGTGTTTTCCGCGTCTTCTCTGTCAGTCTGTGGCCAGTACGGAGAGATGTTAATAGGTTAGGTGTTACCTGTTGTTGTAAGCTTCAATGCCTCTCATTAAATTTTAGGTTTAATATTTTGAAAATTGAATCGCAATCCTTTTTAATTTGAGGTTACAGTAATATGGTGTAATTTATAAACAAATTAGGCCTGAAAAAAATTGTAATACAATCATTATTAACTATTGACCAGCATGCTTTAATATTTAATGTAAATTTTCAGTTCAAACGAGAGAAAATCCTAAATCTTGAAGATTGTCCTAGTATAATGTTGTGTTTATCATAAAGTTTAAAGTATTACAAATGATTTATTCAGATATGCTGCTGAGAAAAAAGAAAAAAAAAGATTTATTCAGATATGCACCATGATAATTTATTTATAAATAATCCTTTCAATTATACATGTTTCTATGCGTAGGCCATCGGAGAGATCAGAATCCGAGGGAGCAGGTGCACCTTTGTCCTTTGGTGTTTAAACTGGCAGATGTAAATATAATATTATATCTTAAATATTTTTATCTCCAAGAATCGGGACCACTAAAGAAAATACTTTTTAAAGATATCCTCCACATGCACAACCCGCCTCGGGGCATTACATTTACTCCCACACCGAACCTGTAGGCTGTGACGCTGTGTAGCTTTCTTTAAGAGACACGCCCCCAGGCTCTGTCACCATCTTTGGAGTCTCTCATATCTTCCTCGTCATCTCAAGATTCACCCCGATTTCTAGCCGTTGATATCTCCCTCGAGAAGCACAAGTTTCGTTTTCACGTTAATCCGACGGTGAAACCCCAACTCATGACGCAGATTAGAGTATTCCAGCTATTACTTTTTTTTTCCTTTTCTTTCCTGCTGTCTTTCTTTATTTGTGCTGACTGCTGAGCATGTTTCTCTTTCTAACAAACATTAAATGCATTTTTTTTCTTCTCATCTTCCTCTTTTTACTCATTTTGACCAGAACCAGCCTTTGCTCCGCTCCATTTAAAAAAAAAAAACCTTTGCTCCGCTCCTGCCTCTATATAATCCCTCCCACCTCCGATCTCTCTCCTCATCCTTTGCCTTTTGCTATTCTCTCTCTCTCTCGTGTAATTGCAACCCTGAGGAAGTCTTCTGTTTCTCTTTGTTGTAACGGCCTTCTTGACTGAAAAGCTCTCTCTCACCCATGGCGGATACTCCATTGAAACGCCAAAGGGAAGAGACCCAGACGGAAGATTTTGACGAGTCTAAACGGCTCAAGTACAACCACATACTCTCTCTGCTCGAGGCTGAGGAAGAGGAACCCACTCAGGACCTTTCCTCTCTCATCACGACCCTGCAACAAGAACTGTCATCAGACTCTATCTTCGACTCTCTTTCGTTCCCTACCACAGAGATTGACCCCGAAAACCCAACATCAGCCTCTGCCAACCCAGAGGACCAAGCCTCCTCCGCTTCCTCTTCTCCATCTTCGACGGCGCTTCTGAAGGAGGATGACAAGGAGAGGGTCATTAGACACCTTCTCGAGGCTTCTGACGATGAGCTTGGGATCCCGAACAGAGATGGTGATGTAGTTTATACCGAGGATGAAGTGTTTAGCGGAGGAGAGTGGTTTTCATTTTGCGACGGTCTGTGGGAGATGGAAGATGAGGCTGCCAACTACTATGCCTTGTTGCAGTCCGAACTTTTCATGTAGCAGATGTTAGGGTTCAAAATGTTATAGGGGTAAAACAGGAAAGCAAAGTAAAGCTAGGGGTTAAAATGGAAAAGTAGCGGAGGGACGATAGAGAAAATGGAGATATTTTTAGTTATTTTTCATTTTAGTCCCCCTTCTTTGTAAAAATATAAAATGTGTCCCCTCATCCCTTTCTACAGACTACAAGATCAAATTAGAGAGAAGTGATTCGTATTCCATTCTTCTCTTGCCCCCCGTATTTTGTGTTTATTTATAATCGTTCCCGTATATCAACCTAGTATTCCGACGGTCCGAATCATGCACGTCTCTAGAGGGTGTTTTCCTTCTTCCTATGCCTCAGGAGAGAAAAGCTTGGAAGCAGTATAGTTCAGGGAAAGAGAAGGGTAATTATTTTTAAAAATAATAATAAGTTTTTAGGTATCGGCGACTACGCCCGTATCATTCATATGGGGTCGGTTTCTTAATTAAACGATTCACTGTGGCCCAGAAGATTTTCTTACAAAATTTTGTCGATTGTAGGTATCGGCGACTACGCCCGTAACCATATGGGGTCGGTTTCTTGATTAAACGATTGACTCTGTGGCCCAGAAGATTTTCTTACAAAATTTTGTCGAGGGAGGAATATCTTAGTAGTACAGAGTGAACAGACTGCTTTAAGAAAGAGATGCAGAATGCGTTAATCTGGCTGAAAAGGACAAAACTGAAAACAAACGAGGGCTATCCGCCTAAACATAAAATGGGAACTGCTAGCTATTAGGACAGTCCCAGACTTTTTTCAGTTTTCACCCGTCGTCACTCGGGCCACCCTGGCACAACACAATCTCTATGAATTCTTGCATTTCCACACAGGTAATTTAGGATTCTTGTCCCCCTGTCTAGGCCGTAAGATTGAAGCTCTTACTCCTCAACCCCACTAATTTTTTACACTAGAATTTAACTGACACCATTCTATTCCAAAAACTCCAGCTAGCTAGCCATCCGACTAAAAAGATGGCTGCAGTCGTCTCATGCATCATTCGTGCCACCGACCGGTACCAATATTTTGTAACTCCTCGGTTTATTACTTTATTTTTCTTTCCCGTCTATTTTTATTTTTTTATTTTATCTTTTTACCGTTGGCGTGGAGGGAACACGGCACGGCTTTTGGTGGAGGATAACGTTACCACTAAAGACGCTTTTGGGTCACGAGGTGGATGCTAACATGCCCCACGAGATGCACAGTACGCATAGTGATAATGTACTTTCTCTCTCTCTTTTATTTACTAGTTTTCTTTTCCTGACAAGACACTGTCAACTATACAGTTCAGATTTGGAAAAGGAAGAAAAACTGTCTACAATATTTTTACCAGCCCCGTCAAATACGCATTGATGGCCTCCGATAAAGTTTTTTTTTTTTTTTCTGGCGTTACGTATTCTCTGACCCTCGGTGGTTCAACCTTCCACAGCGAGTACGACACGCGCGGATTTTAAATAAACAAAAGAAAGAAAATGTCCTTGGTTCCCATGGACCCACGCACAATTACAGTACTACCACATAACTCCTCTTCTCTCTCGATCCTCGTTGATTGGATTGGAGGATGTTGTCATTTTCTTTATTATATAAAAAAAGGATTTTTTTAAATTCTTTCTTTATTATATAAAAAAAAGAAATAAAGATTTTTATTAAAAAAAATCGGATGATTGATCCTGACGTGGCGTGAGACACGATGTGATGGAGCCCGGTACGTACTCACTAGTCCCGCCACGCACGTTAACTCGTTAAGATATCTTCTCCCTCTGTATTTATGTTTTTTTTTTTCTGTTGCGTGTGTGGTGGATAAAATATTCTAGTGCGACAAGGCAATCCCGGGGGAAGCAGGTGGGACCGCGTGGCAGGGACGTCGTCGAGCGGTGTATGGGGCCCACGTGATAGTGAGATACTGACGAGGCAGTGCGTTGTCCGCTATGTCCGCACATGCGTCGGACCATTATTATTTTATCGAGGCTTTCCCCGCATTATGCTGCATGTTGCATGCATGTATGGTGATGGTGACAGGTGTTGTGGCGGTGATGCCACCACTTGTATGCATGGCATGTCTTCGGCCGTCCTGGGGACCACCTCAATAATATTAAGGAAAGATGCGCCTGCCTGCTTTTTCCATGTGAGTGGCTGTCGTTTGGTCATTTCCGTGCTATTTCAAGTATCTTACCCCTTCTCTACTCCCTTGGAATGGACCACCAAAAAGAACCAAATGAGAAAGTCGAAGCAAAAATCCTCTCAGATCTTTTGCATGGTACTTCAAATTCCTCGGTCTTTTTTCCACACAAATAAAAGAAAATTCTCATGATCTTTTTAAGCCAAAAGGATACTCTAAAGAAAATTTTAGTGATTAGTTTCACCCAACTTTTTTTTTTCCTTCCAGTTTTTTCAATTTTCAAGGGCACAGAAAATTTTACTTTTATAGTGTAATTATTTAGAAGACCTTTTTTTTTTAAGTAAAAGAAACACAGCCCAACAAGTCTATTGAGTCTTAAATCTCGGACTGATACAGGTCCTAAACTAGGTAGTCATATTTACTTCTTATGACAGGTTACTGAAGAAAAAGCAATGTTTTGATTATTAATACGTGGTCCGATTGGGAAAGAAGTAAAATTAAACCACTAATTATGTATTGGAATTTGGAGGGAGTAAATTTTTATAAACTTTTAATGGTAATTGAGTGCAAGAGAGGGTACATGCACTGCTAAAGATGAGAGAAACGGTAGCAAAGAAGCAAAAGAAGATTGACTGGGTACAGAGTCTTAAAGCCGTTAATGAATGTCTTCAGCTTTGGCAATTTCTTCCACACAGAAGAGAAACGTATTCTTTGGAGTTTGGGAGACGTGGCAGTGGGATGGAAGGGATATGGGGGGGATGATTATAAAAATATATCATGGCTTTCTAGAGGGGAAATGTGGGGCGTATCTGGTGAGGAAAAGTGATCTGGAGATTTGAATCGAGAAGATGCTGCGCTAGGCTGTGTGATTAGAGAAACACGAGCACATGACGCTGATTTGAGTGGATTGTAAACTAACAAAAACTCGCCCCTCTTTTTGAATCCAAGTGGGTCAGAAAATATCCCCCCACAAACTGGTGTTTTCCTCCCAAGTGCTGCTTTCGTTTTTGATTTGATTTGGGTAATTTTCTGAAGGAAAATTCATTAGACGGGGTGGGTGTAGATGTGTGTCCCCATTTTCATGGCACGAAAGTTACTCAAGTAGGATAAATTAATTGAAAACGACTAGATTAGTTCACAAGAAATTTAAAGGTGGGTGGAATATTTATCGAAAGCAAAAGGTCCGTGCCGTACCCGCCATGCTCTCCTATCGGCTTGAGCATTTCTGGTCTTTGAAGAAAAATCTCGCAACGCTTGTTCTTTCTGATTTTTCTGGTAAACCATCATGTTTCGCATCAAGGATGACAAAATTGATAAAAACCACAGGGAAAAAGAACCAAAAATTTTTTTCATGTCAACAGTGACGTACCAAACTATAACACTGGGCACTGATCGACAGACACGTTACGGCAGTCGGACGGGGGGTAAAACTTCCACCAACTAAATGAATCATAGAGAGCATAAAAATTTAAGAAGAATTTGGTTCTAAAATAAGATAATTTCCAGGACTCGGATTCCTCTGGCATTAATTTAATCTAAACAATATCAGGTGCTTCCTGGATTGAGTGCGTCACTGTTTCTTTGTCAAAAAAAAAAACGTAGAATCCAACTGGTTCTCTCTCAGTATTCAGTGTCCCGATTGTTCCTTTGACATTAGGAAAGGAGAAAGAGATTTCTCCACTAGTTGTCCCTTGGGTACCTCAATTATGAAGTACCTTTTGTAGTTTTGAAACAAGACAGAATCTGGAATGAAGGGGCTGCATCATCAAACAGTGGGCATATTTGGACATCATTGGCCGACACCGAGTATATTGTATTATGTGTTTCCGTAACATATACCAGAGTCGCTTCCGTCAAAATAAAGTTGTCCAATTAGGTCAGCGAATTGCGGTACTTGTTTACTGTTAATCATTTGGCATTTGGGATTGGGTTCTCTGTTTTCTCTTGAGAAAGAGCAAGATACGCCGAAACGAATAGAGATTCCTTGCACTTGCACACATGGTTCAAGGCCCCTCTGCTCCGGAAGCAATTGAACCATGAGACCACCCAAAATGCCCCAGCCAACCCGCACTGTGCATGCCATCTACGGCACTGTTTTTCTTTATAGAATGAAGAGGGTATGGAGGTTCTTCAGACTTCAGCACAGCCTGGCTTGATGGTTACATTCCCCCTACCCCCACACCCGAAAAAAGGGAAGGAAATGAAGAATTCCACCTTTCTACGACATTATCCTTGTAGCTGCAACTTGAGGAAGATGACACTTTTAACTCTTGAGTTAGGTTCTCAAAGTTGACCAATCAAACTAAACCCCTCCCCCCCCCCCCTCCCCCCGAATTATTGGTGCTCATACATTACACGCCTCTCCATCACCTGACCTCTAATGTCACGTCTCTTTTCTAACATGCTCGATGTCACGTAGGTTAGGCAAAATCACATGCCCAAAACAAATTCATACGTGTTTCTTGGGATTTTTTTGGAGGATTATGTTAATTACGTTGTATAAAAGTTTCATAAACACAAATTGAATACACAACTATTTGCTATTAATTCAAAAGGAAAATTTGCTCAAACTCTGCCTAAGAAAGCATGTAAAATATTCGTTTAACTACAATCGATGAAACTGGCTTTGGGGGAAAAAAGTAAAAAATAAAGAACTGGGAGCATGAAAGTAATTGGGCTGGCTAATAACCCACCACTAGGAGGCCCTATAAGAAGACCAGAGGTAACCAATTGGAGTGTCCAATCCAGAGGTCAGCCCATTTAGCAACGGTTGTCGTTGGTATCTACTATAAGAGGAAGCTCCATTCATATATATCAGACACTACATAGAAATTATATACGAGGAATAAGGGAAATATTGTAAATTCAGAAGGCTTCTTTCACTCTCCGTGCCTCCTTAGCCCATGTATGCAAAGCCAACCACCATCCACTATGATAAAAAATTCACTAATTTGAATCTACCATTTTTTTTTTTCTAAATTTGAATCTACCAATTCATGTAGACTGAATCAGATTTTAACCTCTTCTTACACGTCGAATAGAATGACTCCCATCGATGACTAATCTTACCAAAACGGGTGAAAAAGGGAACCGACCGTCGATTACGGTGGGGTATAATACCACAACTTTGTAGATCATGTTTCACAATCATTTTTTGTTATTAATTGGTTACAATCTATATGTTTAAGACCAAAAAAAGCCCCCTAGTGCTTCAGGTGATCAATTTCCTCAAAGAGTCGCATTGAAACACTATTCAACAAGTAATCAGATACAGCATTTTCACTTGCCAATCTAACTCCACCCGCATCATGAAATCAGAATTTAAGCACGAAATTTAAGATAGCTCCCATGTAGGACAAGTCACTAATATCCAACAATAACGAAGACAAACATATTCTCAATAGTACTCAAGAAAACATCAAGCAAAACTTCCCTATAATTTAACAATCTCAGAAAAGCCCAGCTTTAGTTCAAAATAGAAATGATTAATTGTGATGGAAAACTCTATTATTACCACCATCCTCTTATGTCTAAAACCGAGCTTACTCTTCCTCCTCTTCATCTCCACCAGAAGCCTTCTTGGCAGCTGCCTTTTGGTTCTTGCGCTTCACTCTCCCAGGGCGCCCACCACCAAAAGGACTAGTGAGTGAAAAGTCTATGTGCTTCTGTGAGTCCACCCTCACCATGAATGAGGCAATATTAACCACCTGCCTCCCAACCCTGACAAGGCCAAATAGACAACTTTTGTCACATGTTGCTGGTCATTGGCAAACTATCCAGCTGAGTATAACACTGACAAATTTCATAGGAATTTCAAGTCAATAAACAGTCATCTGATCACACCAAAGATATGTCAACGAGGCAAGTGATGGCCAAATACAGGCCCAAGAAACAGGTAATGCACACTTAAAAAAGAATGGGGTCACCACGCTCCTTATGCGTAACTCTTACAAATCAAACATACCAACAGTCTTAAGGCATTGAGTTGATTATGACTAGTATCCAAGTGAGTGTCATAGGCCCTGGTTCAACAGTCCCAGTGGGCCAACCTGGAAAGCCTGGGAAATTTGTTCTTCATTGCTCGAACAAACCAACTTGGCAAAATCCATTGCATCTTACTTGGGCCAACTCGACCACTAAGCTTATATTCGTTTAGATTAACATACCAAAATACATAGGAAAGAGCAAGTGCGCAAAAGGGCACCCAAAATGAAACCACAAAACAACCAGATTGTGTGACAAACGTGCAGCCACTTTAAAGGGTAAGACAGCCAATAAAATGAACTTCTATAGCACAATGCAGTGACCACCAAGTCCTTCAGCCACTCAACAAACACCACCAGCTTCACTACCACCACCATCAGCATACAATCTACACCAGACTTCAACTTCACTTTTAATAGTTCTCACAATTTCTATTCACTTCAACAACACAGTCAAGACTGAAGATCATCACAACATCCAACTTGAGGATAAACTGGCTCATCCTTAAGTGGTCGTACAGAAACCAAACTCCAGATTCTAAGAATTTTATGAGTAAAAATAACCATGGATGCTTCAATTCCTTAAACTGAATATAAGATCTCATAAACCACTTTCCTATGTCATAGTTCCTCTCGCAGCCTTCCCACATTAATTTTATCTGGATACTGACTCTCAATCACCTGAGCTTAATAATGTACTTCATCTTCAGAAAAGAGGCTCAATCAGACTATTTGTCAAATGAAAAAGGCAATGGAGGGAACCCATCAAGCCAGAAGTAGTTAGGATATTAACTTTCATTCATCGCATTGCTCGCTGTAAATGTCTGATTTTATGTCATTAATCTAATTAAGCAACACCTCACTCTAGAATTGACAGCTAACAAACATCAGTAATGAGGCCACACTAAAGGATTTGCCTTCCCTCCTTGAAGCATTATAGCGAATAAGAAGAAAGAAGTGGAATTCCAATCCAAGTGCCCAATCCCTGCCAATATTTGGAATATAACAAGCACAAACATAAAAGGCCTGAAAATACTTCATCTTCCTACATACCAATACAAAGCCAGAAAAAAATCCAACAGGACTCAATGAAATCCTAACCCCAACATAGCGATTTTCGTATGCTTCAAGGGGAAAAACACTAATGGTAATCCACGAAATTAACAAATTTTATTTTTTACTCGGCTCTCGACATAGTAGCCCAAATCAACCCTTCTATACAAATCAAGAACTCCCATACTAACATGATGCATGTTGTATTAAAATACTCTCAAGGTTGCTTCTATGAGAAGATTAGCTTGAATCAATGTGACCAAGTCTCTGAGAACTATCCCAATAAACTTTAAGAGTTAAAATCAGTGTTGGTTCATATAATGTAGCACAGAAATAAATGCTCAAGAGTCGCACCAAAATCAGACTCCTCAAAGAGACTCATATACGTTTTGAACTAATTGCAATAACAATGAACCAAGAAAGGAGAAACCAATCACACCAAATCAAAATTGATAAGCTGAATAAATGAAATGACGCATATTCAGAATATAGAAGCTAGATGACACGATCAGAAATTAACATATTAAATATTGTGAGTAAAGCAAGGGTAACGTCATTTTATCTCTCGGCAAGCTTAAGTGATAAGTTATTGATTATTTATTACCTAATATGCCTCTGCCTGATAAGCACTCTGGCGTGATGAATGGACTTGGCCATACCGGACTTGAAGACCAGGGTTTGGAGCCGGCGCTCAAGAAAGTTCTCGACGGTGAGGGCCAACACGTAATCGAGCTTGTTCTGGCTCTCGTCCAGTAACCCGTACCTATTCATTCTCCTCAGAAGGGCTTCACCCTCGAAAATACGACGTGGGTTCTTCTCGTCCAGGGTCAGAAGCATTCTCGCGTTGTTACGAATGCGACTGAGCGCATACTGCACTCTCCACAGCTCCCTCTTGCACCGCAGCCCATACTCTCCCACAAGCTTCAGTTCCGCGTCCAGACGCTCCTTCTCATAGGGACGTCTGGGCTTCTTGAAGGTTTTCCCATCTAGGGTTCAAATGCAAATATCTCAAACGGAATGAGAATGGGTCTCTCATCAGAACCTCCAAAAAGTTGTACTAAACCACCAAATACTCGCTTATATTCAGTTTCAAGGTAGTCTCAAATCACTCATTACAAACAGCGACTGATTCCCCATTCATAGTTTTCACAAACAATTCTCGATGTTGTTGTACAAGAGATTACTCAAAATAATGAAAGATTAAAGAATCACACATGCAGCTGTAAAACATGTTTTCTCATCCTTTAAGTCAAGAAGTCAGAAATTAAACAAAAGGCTGAGAGATATAGAAGACTTACAGTTTCGGTAAAAGCAGACGTGCACCATGCTGCTCCGCCGGAGCTCTTGTCCTCCGACCGCGACTAACGAAGAGGACGAAAGCTTTGAGCGAAGGTTGGGGAATCAGGGCGAGTTACAAGAGGCGCTATATATTCCTTGTGAAGGACTAAACCCTAACCCTAGTGGGCCGCGAACTTTTTGGACCCATGGAGAAATTGGGCCACGTAGGATACTTAGTGAGCAGAAACAAAGCCCATGAACACGAGGTCGGCTGACACGTCCCGATAAAGAGAACAAATTCTAGTTATCCTTTCCTATTCATTTTGTCAATTTGAAAAAAATGTGAAAAACTTAATTTAGTGAAGAAGACATATTCAAAATATTTACAATCTATAATTCAAACAATAAAAACTACTTGTCTGAATAGCTAAAATTTCTGGGATAATTGATAGCATAGTATAGTATGACATTAAAAGTTTTGAGATGGGGACGTGAATATGCACATCACCACTTCAATTAAAATACTACACTTGTACCAATCAATTATGGGGGAGTATGGTCTCACATATGAGAATGAGTATTTGATATTTCTGTTCGTTATAACGGATAAATAAATGACATCGTAGAAATCAAAGGAATCTAGAATTATATGGGTGAAATGTATCAAAATTAAAAAAAAAAAAACCAAGGTGTAAAGTGTCAAACTCCCAAAACCACGATAGTGTAAAAAGTGTAATTAACTCTTTAAAAATGTTTTGTGTTATTATTAGGAATTGATCGTTTGCAGCTTCTGCTGTTTTTGTGAATGTATTAGTTTTTTTCTCTCTCTTTTCTTATGTTTTGTTTTAAAAAAATCTTAATAGGTGTTGTTGTTCAATGAAAATGTTATTAGTAACCCATCCGAAATCGATTGTCTTTATAATTAGGGTGTACTTGGGGCAGTGTGGATTAGACACATTATCCTAGATTAGATTCTCCTCGAACATTATATTTGTGACCATGTTGGGTTGAATCTACAAAACACGATTAAGTTGGGCTGAGTTAGTCTGAACATTAAGAGTGCAAATTTGCACTCTTAGTCTGAACATTAAGAGTGCAAATTTCTCGTGCAAAAAAAAAATACTTATATCTCATATAAAAGAAGAGAAAATAATAATTAAACATCCTCAATTACCACTCCATTTACAATATACGTCACAATTGATCACCTTTCTCAATTGATCCCCTAGAATTAAAACTCATTTTCAAGATTGTGACCTAAGTTAAGATCTATTCAGAAAGATGTAATGCCCAAACGCAACAGCCCAAACCACTCCCAACTTAATTCGGATTTTATTAGTGCCCAACAACTGATATAACCCACACCCCCCCAGTTCCCGCGACTAGTAGGAGTGGGGTTTATGCCTACTGCATTGCCTCTTGTTATCAAAAAGAAAGCTCCGATTTTCAGCGATATCTTCGATCAGATTTGTCTCAAATCACCTTCTTCTATCTCAGAAGTACCGCAATAAAGCCCCCAAAGATGCAGAGCCTGAAACGCATAACATTGTCCCCTTCAATTACAAACCAATTTCACAAACTCTCTTTCGCAATCCCAAAACCCCATTTAAGAGATATCTCTACCAAGCCATCTTCGTCCACAAGCCGCAGCTCGAGAAAGGGAAACGAAGAGTGGAACGACTCGTGGGAGACGGCTTGGCTACCGGAGGACCTCTCGGGGAAGCACCGAGCGCCCTGGGAGACCGATGTGAATTTCCCGTCATCGGACTCTGGAGTTGTTCTCTCGTCCGAGGTGGACGCGGAGTCCAAGGCATTTGTAGAGGATATGAATGAAAATTGGAATCAGAGAAAAGGGTCCAAAAACAAAGAGCAAGAAAAGCAGCAAAGTGATGGTAAAAGCAGCAACAGTTCGCTTTATAACTTGGAGAACCTGAAGAAGGATTACAGGTTGAAGAAGTAGAGGATTCACGCCGGGTTGTGGATCAAGGAGATTGAGAGGCAGGAAGAGGCCAAGTTGGGGGATCCCATCTCTGGTGGTGGGGATGACATTGAAAAACTGCTCGATAGCTGCTCCGAGTACGTCTTGTATATGTAGACCATATTTTTGTATTTTTCGATGCTGTGTGATAATTTTCAGGGTATCCTTTGGCTATTTGTGATTTACGTGCGCTTGCTTTGATATAAGGTTTACTTACTGCTGCTGATATGTTATATGAAATGTTGTTTACTTTGATGTGATGCATAGATTTTCCAAAGTTGTCAACCTCCCATCAAATAATTGGCTGTATTTTCAATGTTCGAGTCCTTTTTTATCGTCCTCAATGCATTGGAATATTTGAGCCATTCCAACCCGAAAGTAATGCTGAAAGTTCAGTGCTTTAGTAGAATCTATGCATGTTATTTGGTGGATACATTTTTTTATACCATTGCACTCATATCTTTTTACTTCTACTCGTTGTATATAGGAAAATTTTATTGGCACTCCGCAACCTGTTAGTTGATTAACCTTATTGGGGCTAATGCTTGAATAACTGCAGGATCTTTGACACTTCCAAAAACGATTTGAATGGCTCAAATATTCCAAGCTCTTCTGAGCTAAAAAACAAGCCTGATGGTTGGGAAACAATAACCAAGGTTCAAGATGGAAATGTATGGGAGATGTCACAGAGGGAAGAAGATATTCTCCTCCAAGAATTCGATCGTCGAATTGCATACAGCAAATTTCAGGTGAGCAAATACTGGCACAGGCGCGTACATTTTTATTTTCTCTTTGTTCTCATACATTATTTTTCTGTCTTCGATATTGTATGAAGGAAGGATACAACCTGAAAAACGGAAAAATTCCTGCGTTTTCATTTTCCGGGTTGATAAATTATAAAATTACAGACATATCCCTCTAGTAGTTGTCTCTTCGAGCTTTGGAGTAATCTCTTTCCATTTAACTAGGGACTTAGGAAGAGCTATTGGAGCAGTAATCAGATTTCAAATGTAATCAGCTCATGAATGTTGCAAACCACTGATAATCCTCAGCCCTCACCCCCTTCTTCTGTGGGTTGGGTGCAGGTGGACAAAAGTTTGGAAATTTGACTTGCATCTGCAAGGAGCAGAGCCATTGTTTCCTAGTAGATTTTTCTGTAGCCCAGCTCATGTTGCTTGTAATGATATATTTGAAGTATGAAAGGCAACAACAAAGATCTATAAGTTAGTTCCTGCAGGGTTTTTTTTCGCTGCCTATCAGTATTCTAAAGCTCATTTAAGATCGCTAACCTTAATGATTATCCATTTTATTACCAATTTCTTCCCCCTTTGTTTCTGCTGGGCTCCCTTCTTACTGTTGCTTATTATGAAATCGTAGATTGCCAGTTTTATCAAGACTCACATATTTAGCCGGAGGAGACCAATTGATGGGTGGAAATACATGATAGAGGAGCTGGGACCAAATGCAAAAAAAGGAAAGGGTAGTGTTTCAAGGTTACCCAGTCTATCTGATGCATCAACCCAACCCTTCAAGGAGGAGAAGACTCCACTTGACGGCAGGCTGACCCCCTTAAATGGGAGGTAACTGGGATCTTGACTTTTCTCAGATAGTCTTTTTCATCTTGGAGATCATTGAGCTTAGAGGTCTAGGTTGTAACGTATCTGTTCTTGCGCTTTTGGCTCTCCGACTCACAGTGTACGATGGTGCTATGTTGTAGATATATGGAGTTTTTGTTGAACACTTAAAGAACGTATGTATTCACTTCAAAACTGCAAATCCTGTCACCAAATTGTTGTTTTTCACCATCTTACTTGGATGTAGCTCTATATTCTATTTTCTTTCAGATGACGTTTGGCTTTAATTTAGGTACATGCCCACAATTTCTATTTCCATTTTCATATATCTTCTAGTAAAATTTCGTTCAAGACTTGCCCAGAAAAAAAATCACTCAAGAAAAAACTACTACTAACAATTACCGGAGGTACAAGATTACAGATACAAAACATTTTCAAACGTATTCTTCAAGTATCTGTCACGATTGTTTCTTCCAACACAAGAAATATCTTTAAATCTCCACAAAATCTCAAGTTTTGGTAAACAAATTTTTTTATCTTTCAATACTTATAAAAAAAACTATCTTTCAAAAACCACATCGTCTCTCTACAAATTTTTTACAACACATTTTCATTAAAAAATACTATTAAATTATCTCTCCACACTTTCATAAATTTAAATATTTTTTTATTAAAAATATCCTATCAAATATTTTTCTCATACACTATTTTACAAACTTATAAAAATCAATCTCTAACCAAATATTTTTCGAAATTTCAACCAACTGTTTACAAACCACCTTAAAATCAATAAAATTTACACTGCCCAAATAAGAAAGTTTTCATTAGAAAAGATTTTTTTCCCCATTTTCTCATGTTTTGGATGGAGAAAAAAATTTCACAATTTTCAATTACCTTTTTCAAATTTCAACATTTTTTTTACAAAATTCAACACATTTTTAAAAATTCCAAATAATTTTTTCAAAATCCTAATAGAATCTAAACTACCTCTCATAAAATAATTTTCAACCAAAAATAATAATTTGCCCGTGCAAAGCTTGAGTGTAAGGAGTGATGGACGAGTATTTTCTGCAATTCGGAGAGAATGGTGGATTTCAATCGGGACCACCTTATTGAGCAAATAGGTACTGTTCGGGCAGCTGCAAGTCCCGACAGGAACCCACCACTCTCTCTTAGCAATTGGGTCCGGAGATCCCGATCGAGTGACAACCACACAAGGACCAAAGGCGAATGTAATATAGCAAGCCACCGATTCATTCGTCTTTTGCTTTTTTTAATCTCTTTTGCTTCTTTAATAAAATGAGTTTTTTTTTTTCTTTTTCTGAACTTTAATAAAATGAGTTCATCTTTTCGAAAATTCCTGTTCCCTTTTCCTCCAAACAAATGTGTTACTTTTGCTGCGACAGAGCCGGGAGGCTGGGGTTATGGCGTTAGTCAGTAGACTCAGTACGTCGTACTCGAGGCTACAAATATTCCCAATTTGGACCAGAATAGTTAACCCACAACACCACTCTACGTTCTCACAGGACCAGAAGCTCATTCGTCTTTTGAAATCTTGCAACAAAATCTCAGAAACCTCTCAAATTCATGGCTTTATGGTCAAGACTGGCCTTGACCATGTCCCTTTCACTGTCAGCAAACTTCTTGCCTGTGCCATTCAAGACATGGAATACGCAGCCTCCATTTTCAAGTATATACAAGACCCAAATTTGTACATGTACAATACCATGCTCAGAGGCTGTTCAATCGGTGATTGTCCAACTCAAGCTTTTGGTGTTTTCAATCATTTGAGGGCTCAAGGAGTTATGCTAGACCAGTTCTCTTTTGTCACTACTCTTAAGGCTTGCGCTCGTGTATTGGCATTCGGGGCTGGCCAAGGGATTCATGGGGTGGTTGTGAGGTCTGGGAATGGGCTGTTTATCAATGTCAAGAATACTCTTTTGCATTTATATTGTGTTTGTGAGAGAATCAGCGATGCGCGTAAGTTGTTTGATGAGTTTCCTCGAGAAAATGATCTGGTTTCATGGAACACTCTGATGGGTGGCTATCTTCATCTGTCTCAGCCTAGTATGGTATTCTATTTGTTCCGGCAAATGTGTATGAAGGATTTGAAACCCAGTGTCACCACACTTTTGTGTGTTTTGTCTGTTTCTAGTGATTCTGGAAATTTAGGTGGAGGGGAGTGTCTTCATGGACATTGCATTAAAGTTGGGTTTTGTTCTGATCTCAATTTGGTGACTGCCTTGATTGACATGTATGCAAAAACTGGGAATATTGAATTGGGGCGGATGATATTTGATGAAGTCGCTGAAAAGGATGTTGTTTTGTGGAACTGTGTAATAGATAACTATGCAAGAAGTGGCATGGTAGAAAAAGCGTTAGCTCTACTACATGATATGAAACTTCAACATGTAAAGCCCAACTCGTCTACACTGGCAGGATTACTTTCAGCTTGTGCTGCCTCTGGAGCCATAAATTTAGGCCGAAATATAGATAATTATGTGGAACAGGAGGAATTGGTATTGGATGCAGTTCTTGGGACGGCTCTAGTTGATATGTATGCTAAATGTGGGTTCTTAGAAAAGGCTATAGAGATCTTTGATAGGATGGAGAGTAAAGATGTGAAATCTTGGACAGCGATGATTTCAGGTTATGGGGTTCATGGGCAGGCGACCAATGCCAATAAGCTGTTCTACAGGATGGAGGAGGAGGGGTTTAGACCTAATACAGTCACTTTCTTGGCAATGTTAAATGCCTTTAGCCATGGAGGACTTGTGACAGAAGGCATGAAATGTTTTGAGAAAATGGTGTGCGAGTATGGCCTATCACCACAGGTTGAACACTACGGATGTATGATTGATCTTTTCGGTCGTGCTGGGTTGTTGGAAGAAGCACATAAATTAATCAATAGCTTGCCCATCAAGGGTGACACTACTGCATGGCGTTCATTGCTTGCAGCTTGCAGAACCTATGGAAATGTTAAGTTAGGGGAACGCGTGAAGAGGGTATTAGAGAAAGGTTACGATGAACACCCCACTGATTCGATCCTTCTCTCAAGCACCTATGCCATTGCTGGAAGGTTGCCAGAAGAACGAAAATTTGAGGAATTGAAGGAAGAAAAGGTTATAGAAAAAGTTAAATGTAAGTCACTTGAGACCGAGGAAGAAAAGGTCAAAAAGGAAGCTGGATGTAGCATGATTGAGGTGGATTCTCCGTGGTGGACAGTGGACACCTAGCTGGGGAAACGACAGCGACTGACTGGGATTCATTATCTTGCTATGTTCACATTGGTACTTCGATCCCTCTGTAAATTTTTTCCCTACAAATTAACCAAATAAGAGAGAGCATGCTATTTATTTGCTCAAATTGACATAAAAACTCGATTATTGAATTGATAGAAGCTCTTCATGTGGATGAAGTGCATTGTTCTAGAGATTTTTTGATGGAGGATATTCTAGAATACAGTCTTATTCTACATGGCACTTTTCGTCAAATTCTGGCCATTTATTTAACATTACTTTGGGAATGTTGGGGGTAGCGTAGAAAGTTTTCTGAAGTGATAAAGACCTACCACACAATTGACCCGATTCTTCAACTATCGATTTTCCAACAAATGATTGGATGAACAATTTTTTTTTTCTCTTACCACTTTTTTACAACCCATCCAAACCGGTGCAAGGCTCACGAGAGTGATAAGGAGCTAATACAGGCAACCTGAATATACTTGAAGAAGCTCACACCGCTAGCTATTCTTTCAAATCCCAACTACTGATTTGACAAAATTTAGGGCGCAAAGCCTCCTGCAGTGGTAACTTTCTATCATAGGCAACTCCGATACCTGAAGCAACCCTAACCCTCCTGACCCTTACGTGGCATGTCCCCCGATACGAGGACTAGAATTGGGGCCTTCCAACTAGAATGTGGTTCCCCTGGTTAGACCAATCACAACCTAGGAGCAAATAGTTGGGATTTTCTCATATTACTATGTATTACTTTAAAACAACAACACATGCTCAATATGTTAACTACTAAAATCATAAACGTTTGCTTGATAGGAGTAAACATTGACGTAAAACAATTACAACTATTTGTTTAAGAAATCTATCCCGACGGAATACCCGCTTGATTTCACATTGACAAATCGAAACTGAGCTCATTTGTTGGGGTAGTTTATAAGATTTGGTTTCTGGGCAAGCTTGTACTCTTATCACATTGCTCCATTTGTACTGCACCTTAAGAATAATGTTTCTGGGTGCAGAACATTACCATGGCCTTGGTACCAGTAATTCCAGAGGTAAGAAAAATGCGGGTCCAAGACAATACAAAACTCCTTTTCTTGCTTCTTTTTACATAGGAACCCTTATATTTTTGGGCCAGATTAACCGTTTTAGCATCGAGAAGGAAACAGATTCCATGCATGAACTTTACCAAAGTCACTGATGGGCCTGAACCTGGTTCAGCTATGCTGCACCCTTGACCTGGCAGTTGGTTCTCTGTTGACAAGTACACTAACATGATTAAGGACCGAGTTCCTAGCATCCAGAGTAGGAGCCTCACTGCCAGTCGGTTAACCTGCTTGTAATCCAGAGAGCTGACATTGTTCCTGTCTTTCTCCCTTAATGAGCACTGATTACAAATCATCTTAAATTACAACTTCCAAGCACAAATTGCACTGCAGCTTTGATCCACCTGTAAATCATACAGCCTAGAACATGGTGTATCACTTGATGGCCTGTACAAAAAGTTGAGAGACTAATAACAGGATAAAAGGAAAGGATAACAAAAAGCCTAAAAGAAAAACGCAAGACTCTGTTGTATTAGCATGGAACTTCGTTGGCAAGTGTTAAGGGCCCAAGGAAAAGGAAAAGAAAAAAAGAAAAAAAAAAAAGAACCACCAACTGTCCGACCAAATTCCTCAAGATGCCTTTTCATTTTTCAATTTGTTCTGATTTTTCCTTCGGAAACTCTTTACCACATTCAGAATTTTCTAATGCCTCAGTCTACCTGCTTCTGACCCATGATCCTTGATGAAACTCCACTGAAGACCAAAAACAAAAAGATTTACAGTTTCCAGAGGAGAGGAAGAGGGTAATCGAAAGCAATTGTATGAGGTGTGATATTCATCCAGGGAATGGGCTCCCAACTGCATTTTACTGGGAACTTCGTGCAATGAGACGCTCACATACTTTAGCTCCATTTTCAGCCCACCACTTCTCTGCTTGTCCTTCTGTGAAATGTTTCCGGCTGTCGAAAAGGAAATTGACTTTAGTAAACACACTAAATCATTTTTTCTTTTTTGCTCAACAGAGTAAATCCAATCACTAGTTCAGATGTAGTTGCATCATGAAGGTTCTGTGGTAAATAGACTACATCAGTATTTTCTCACGCTATCATACAAAACTCTTATTCTGCTTCCCTCCATTGGTAACCAATGAATAACCAGTAATTGGTGCTCATTATTTGCTGGAAAGAGACGGTTGTATTCCCTGTAAAGTGGCGGCTGCAGTGAGCGTAGAGATTATACAAGTCTTGGTTAGAACCACTGATCTTATTCTTTTTACTTATCCAAACTACTTTTGCACACTATGTTTAATCAAAATGGAGGAGATGGAATAAAATGTCCCTTCAAGATCTAAAACTTTGGCAAGAAAAGAGGTGTCTGATTGAATATGCGAACAAATTGTTGAAGGCCTAACCACATTGCTAGAGGTCTATATGAGAAATGGATACGAACCGGAGCATTTAGAAAATTTTAGAGATCCATTTGATAGATATAGCATAAAAGCAACACCGAGTCATCAGTCTTTTCCCCTTGAAACGGGAAATATCAAGATTCATTTAGTGAACTCAGGACTTCAAATATTACTATTTGGTCATTTATGTAAGAAGCCTAGTATAAACTTTTTGGGATAAATACACTTTACACTATCCAACGATGAGGATCTTCATATTTTGTGCCCCAAAATATTATTTTTGCCACATTGCACCCACCAACTATCGATTTCAGACACGTTGCACCCTCAATTAAAATCTTCCGTCAATTGGAACGGAAAATATTTTTTGTTGCGTGCAATGACAACTTTTTCCCTATAATTTTTTGATGTTGACATTTTTGTTAGAGTAAAATCGTTATTTCATATGCGAAAAAACATCAATCATTAAAGCAAAATTTTAACGAAAGGTGCAAAGCTTCTGAAATCAATAGTTGGTGGGCGCAATGTGACAAAAATGATAGTTTTGAGTGCAGAGTGTATTTATCCCAAACTGTTTCTTCTGAGCAAACACAACATCACTTAAAAGCTTCACTCGCCAGCATTGGATGATAATCTGCAGGAACACAAGTACTACATAGAGAAACGGGTAACGAGTTGAATTCAACATCAAATCTTGAGTTGATTAGAATGTAGCCCCAATTGAGATTGCAAAGATGACAACCAAGAAAAGAAAAGCTCAAAGTTGGACTTGTTTCATCGTAAAACCATTTTCTGTTGTTTACCCAAAAAAAAACCATTTTCTGTTGGAAGAGGCAGAAAATACTTTCTGAAGAGTTATATTAACTTACTTAACTCTTCAAGATACTAGTGGAAATCCTAAATGCTGAAGACAGTTTTGTTATGCGGTTCACAATGAAAACCATTGACACTTTCAAATTGACACGAATTAATGGCTTATGTGGATCTAACACCAAAGATAACAAATTCATTGTTTCAAGCACTAGATTCTACATGCTCAGAAAACAAACAGGCAATATATTCTACATGTCATCAAGACTATTGGGATAAAAAATTGTCCACAAACAGCTCAATTCACAAGGACATGAATAAAATTTAGCTGGTTACATGGATTAAAAAAGAAAAAGAAAAAGAAAAACGTAACAGATTGTCCAAATTATTAGGAATCAAAATGCAACAATTTACCAAAACACTCGTGTGCTCCAGTTTCAACTCAAGACATTAAAGTTTTAACTCATTACAAAATTCTGGTGAAGAAGAAGATTCTTGATTAAAAGATAATATACTTTTCACTCATCAACTATAAGGGGTATGACACATTGCACCACAAACTACCCGCTTTGACATATTACACCCTCCAACTACCAATCTTAGATATTTTGCATCTTCTGTAAAATATTTAGACTAAAATAACGATAATACTCTTGATCCACTTTGTATTTATTCAAGATATTATTACCTATTCATTAAGTCATTGGAAGTATTATTGTTGGACAGAGGATGCAAAGTATCTAACATTGGTAGTTGGAGGGTGCAATGCGTCAAAATGAGTAGTTTATGGTGCAAAGTGTCTAATATTAGTAATTGGAGGGTGCAATATGTCAAAACTGGTAGTTTATGGTGCATTGTGTCAAACTTCTCATAGTTGATGGGTGAAAAGTGTATTTATCCCTTTGATTAAAGTGGGACCAACCCTTGTGGATCACTTTGAATTGGGTGAAACTCACACAATGGTTGGATTTTGACACCTTCAAACTTGACTAGGTCTCTGATAAACTATGATGGCTGACAGAGTTTGATAGAAATGAGCATGTTTCAAGGTGTTAAGGGCCTTCGATGGCATTGGTGGGCAATATTGAAACATTGAGAGAAAGAGAGAGAGCCTACTAAGGAGGCTAATGGTGGCAATAGCCAGTGGGTTTGACAATGTAGAGTTCGTGGGTGAGATGAGCAACTAATTCTGTGGCAACGAGAAGAGAGGGAATACATACTAATACATCCCCTAAAAAATTTCTGAATTCAGAGAGAGAAGCCTCATACACCTTAGGCCCTACTCAATCCTCATCACTGCTGGCCAAAAGTATTGAAAGCACTTCATTAATGATGACAAATTGGCAGAAACACCTTTAAACCACCACCAAAATGCCACAAGCCATACCCGTACACTAAAACAACCACAAGTAAGCTCAAAGGAAACATTTTCTGAAAAACGTACTTCAAAACAAAGGAAACCTTAGATCTAGTGCTGGCAACTAGGGCTGTCCATGTCCGGTTTCGGTCCGGTTCGGTCCAGGCTGGCCGGCCGGCCAAACCGGACATTTTGTGAAGTATGTATACCGGACCGGTCATTCTTCCGGTCCGGTCCGGTCTATGCCGGTCTGGATCGGTTTGGGCCATGCCATTTTGGGCCGATTACCGGTTTGGAGAGGTATACTCCGGTCCGGTTCCGGTTTTTCACATGGGTAACCCGGAACCTGACCGGATTATACCGGTCTCGGTCCGGTTTGGTGGACAGCCCTACTGGCAACTGACACCATTTATGTCGGTTTGCTCATATTTTGAGCACCGATCCTACAGGTATCAGAGACCCCAATACAAACTCTGACACCATCATCCAAGTCTATACAACCGGGCTGCATCAAACTTGACAGCAATGTCGAAGTAGGTGTGGACGATCAGAGGTGGTTGTCACAAGAGGAGGACGGCGTGTGGCGGCAGAAAGGCAGGTGCAATGCAGAGACGTCAAGAGGGGAGGGGTCGCAAGACGACGAAAAGTTAAAAACTCTTGATTGACATGGAGATGTCTCATTAGGGTTTTTTTTAAGAAGATGACACGACATTCCTTTGTATTCAAAAGAATCTTACTTACCGGAATGATATTGTGTTGGTGAAAGCTTAATATATATGAAATCGAAGTCGGGAGTAGCTGGAAAACTCCGTAAGTCCCTCCTACTCCAATTTTTTCAGAGACGAGAGGAAGGCCTCTTACACCCACATGAACCTCATCAGAGGCCAAGCCATGTGAGTCGGTTTTGTGCAGAGACAGGCTGGGGATCCAAATCGTTTTGTTTTTTACACCTCTACTTAGATACAAGAGATTCAGAAGAGATGGGGTATAGCACCAATCAAACAATCAGGGCCAGCGAGGCCTAAATATCTCATTGAGTTGGAAAAAAAGCTTAGTATAGATCCCTATAAAGGTAGAGCAGATACGCATTGATTTTTTTTTTATTATTAGATCACATGTATACTGAATGACTTTCATAAATCTAGAATGGCAAGTAAAGATACCTGAAGCGAACGCATTTCAGTTCAGTACCACCATCTGGTAAGGAGCACAAAGTTATGTACACGCCTGGTTCATCATGCACCACCCACTCCCCCTTTCCAGATGGCGACTTGGTACCATTAGGTAAAGTTCGGTTTGTATTGCCAGTTGACTGTGTATCTGAAGTGGTTTTGTTTGCTGTATAGGATTCATTGGAGAGCTGGTTTAGAATATTTGAGGAGTTTCCAGCAATAGAGACAGTTTTAAATCTGGTCATAATTTCTTCCGGCAGTCTTTCAGCTGTTTCCTTCAACTGTTGGAAAATTAAACCACACAATATTAGAACATTGACTAATTAATGACGTAGTTCCATAATTCAAGCAGTATGCCTCACTCCCCAAACAATAAAGAAGAAACAATGACAAGGAACCACTACTTCTGCAATTCTAGTTAAATCATAATATAGGATTATTAATAGATGTTCTGTTCTTGGCCAAAATACAGTCTGATCTTTCAATTAGTGTTTAGTGTGAGAATGTTCTTGACAGCTCGACTGGTGTGGTACAACTGGTCATAAAGTCTGGAAAAGAGCTAATGCTGAAGGTATGACTTTTTGTTCAGAATCTAGAAGTGCATATAATTGCAAAGCCCATTTAACATTGGACTCCATGACATCAATGATGCTTCAAAAACTATCTAACCCCGTCTGTGTATGCATTTCATGACACTTGTCTTGGCTTCTATCTTCCTAAGCATGATGTCATCTCAGAATCTAAAATGCATTAAAATTGCAAAGCCCATTTATATTGGACTTCAGGGCATCAATGATGTTTAAAGAGCTATCCAATCACCAGATGTAACATGAAGTGAAATAGTAACGAAACGAAAAATAAGACCATTTTTTGTGAATTCTCTTGAGGGCATCATGGTTAGGAAGACAGAAGTCACTTATCCAACAGACAAACCAACGTAACTATCAGTGCTATGTATTATATCTCCAGTTAGAACAAGTAGATTATACCGACAGTATAACAATCTGCTCTACATACTGCTTCTAAAAATTGTTGATATTTATTAAGTCTTCCAAGAAAAAATGGAAAGATTTACTTATGATTTTCCTTCTCAACAAGGTAATCCTGCTAACAAGTTACTCATTGTGGTAGTGAGTCACACAAACAAGGGATATTCCACGGAGATCACACTGGTGGAATTTAACTTTTCCCAGCATATGCAAGGAACATGGTCATCCAGACCAAGATCTGATGTTTTGTTAAATATAATTGCTTCACTAAGTTTATGGAGGAGCAGAATAAATTCATAAAATGATCTATATTTTGTTATGGTGACTTCAGCAATTAAGCTGGGTCGCTTAGTCATTTCCCTATCAGAGTTCTCTGCACCTAATTGAATCTAAAAAATTCATACTTAAATAAAGACACTTGGAAATCAACATACTAGAATCCCAGAAAAGAAAGATACACATTAAAAAACATATCTGACCTGAGCAGTTAGATACTTGATAACTTCCTTCGCAGATTTGCATTTTTCAGCTTCACCTACAGCAACGGCAGTGACC
The DNA here is from genome assembly GCA_963930655.1 of Myrica gale. NCBI lineage: Eukaryota > Viridiplantae > Streptophyta > Magnoliopsida > Fagales > Myricaceae > Myrica > Myrica gale. The sequence goes on along the minus strand of OZ005606.1, from coordinate 2,758,565 downwards.
TCCTTCAATTGCTTTGTTGCTCTTTCTACTTCAGCTTCAATACGTTGGGATTTGGTTGTGAGATCTTCAACCTGTACATTTTTTTTCGTTTGAATGCTACTTAGGATGTTCCCATCACTTGGACAATTACAATGTAAAAAAGTCGACAATTGAATCAGTCAAACAGTCAATCATTTGTTTTTGCAACAAACTGTTGGAAAAAATCATTCATGGACCTTAATCATAAATGCAGACAGAAGTCAGATATTTCTCAAACTAATACCAATTGAGAAAAAAGATGCAAATTGTATTGAAACATTTGTAATGCTGATAAGAATATCTCGACTTCCAATATGCTTCAAAGTTTGGGAGACATTGATGATTCTTGTCCAATTAATGCCACCTTATTTCTTTTCTTGTTTCGGCACAGGCATACTAGTATTAAGCTCCAATTCCTGGATACCCGTTCATTCATCCCATACCTTCACTTTGCTCCCTGGATCCATTCTTATTCTCTGATCACTCTCATTGTCTCTCTGACAAGAGACTATCATGGTTAGACGAACCATTTTTATTTTCAAACTGGCAATAGAAGTTCCATTTCTTTGCCCCTGCTCGTTGAACTTCATGTGAAAGTTTGACAGATTAACCCTGAATCATCTCTCAACTCGATGGTAGTTTTATTAATCTCTCTCTATCTCAAATTCAGACAGCCTACTATAGTATGGTCATGAGTTTTGTTTTGCTCTCTGAAAAACTAAATTTCACTTCCATGATAATTGGAGGGCCATTCAGACCACCACTAGTTTGTACCTCCTGAACTGAAGAAGTGCATACCTAAACGTGAGAACATTAGGGAACTCCAGAACTCCCTACTCTCCCTTTGATTTCAACTTGTGAACTTTACATAATTTTCAAAAGCTTCATCTTCACCATTGTGTGTGCACACATGCCAGGAAGTGTGGTTGTATGTCAAAATGCTGTAAATAGTAGATATATGTTTTTCTTTTCTGAGTCCCTGGCCCTCAAAAACATAACAATGCATTACGTTAACTTGCATTAAGGACGGGGCCTTTATAAGCTCAGATGACATTGTCTTGCAACCAAAAACCAGAAACCACATATTCTATCAATATATAAATTTCACATACACCGAGCCCACTTCAGACAAATTGTACACAAGGTTTCAAAAAGTAAGACAATGTAAGAGCTCTAACAAGATTCTGAGCTTAGAATCCCCCTGAAGATTAAAAATACCAAATATATCGATTAACCAGATAAAGTTCATAATTTGTTTTTTTTCAACTTTATAACTGCACCGCTTATTTCACAAAGAAGTTGTATTAGTTATTGCATATGATTACATGCATATGAGAGGGTAAAGATTGAAACTTCATAGTGCAATGCGATAATTGCTACTCAATTTTTTTTGGAATAATTACATTTTTCATCCTTCAACTATGGAAGAACCTCAACTTTGCACCATGAACTACCAATTTTATCACATTTCACCTGCCAACTATTAATTTCAGACACTTGCATCATTAGGCAAAATTTTCCATCAGTTTGGACGGAAAGAGATTTCTATTTTATGTGAAACTATGATTTTACCCCACATATTTCAAAATCACTTTCTGTCCAAAACAATGGAAAATATTAACGGAGGGTGCAATATGTATGAAATCAATAATTGGTGAGTGAAATGTGACAAAAGTGATAATTTAGGATTCAAAGTGATAGGATTCCCATTGTTGGAAGGTGAAAAGTGTATTTGATATTTGACATAGAAAATGTTCAGAAGAAAATGAAAACTTGGGAATTATAATCAGTTAAGGTCAAAGAAACAGCTGTAAAAAGTTCTCTGTTTTCTTACAACTTTGACTTCTCAGCCATCAGACGGATCATATTCTAGAAAAAGAAAACACAGGAGAGAGGTAAAATACTATACTTGCAGCAGCAGATTGTTTTGATAAGGTTCTAGATTGATTAAGCAAGATCTAGGACAAAATTATACTGCTTGGTTACTCAAGTAATTTGTGGTCACTCAGGAAGACATGAGCTTATAGGCACTGTGAAAATTATTTGGTCGTCAGAGAAATCATTATATTTTCAGAGGCTCAGAGGCAATAATCAAACACTACATAAGTACGTAACAAGAAGAACTTGAGGCAGCAGTAAGCTTTAGGTATTTCAGTGTTTTAAAATGGCTTGAGTGCCCCATGCATCAAACTTATAATGAAGTGAAATTGCTTGTTCACTGTTTCCAAAAGACTATTGTTGGGCATACTTCCACACCCTCACAAAGAAGAAAACGAAAGCCCCCAGAAAGCAAATGATGAGGAAGTCACAATGCTATAATTCATTCAACACCCAAAAAAAGGACAGGAAAAGAAAAAGAAGAATTATGTAAGGATTGAGAAACACGGTTGTCAAATTTAAAGCCTGTACCTAGCATTTAAAGTGGCAAATAAGGAATTAAGATCTTGCAAGCTGGATAAATAATTCATAATCACTAAAGTATTTTCCCTGGGCTTACCTGGGCCCTTAAATTTATGATCTCTTGACTTAAACTGGCATTTCTACTATTTGAATAATCAAGAATTTCTTCAGAGAACCTTGCTGGACTTGACTCTTCTGATACAGGAGATGTTGATCGAGAAGCCATTCTGGAACCAGGAAGTGAAATTGACACTTTTCTTGAAGTTCCAACGAGAGAATTCGATGCTTTAGACGAAAAAAAGCCCCCAAACTGAAAATTTCCATTCAGAGAGGGAAAGACACGGCTGTTTTGCAATTTCATTTTCATGCCAGGCTTTGAATGATTGCTTTCAGATAGACTTACTGATCCAAAAGATGACCATCGGGAGAGTGCTGTCTGTAGTTTACCACCTTGACTCTCTCTATCTGCCGTCACATTAGATTTAAGGGGCATAATTCCACTTTTCGTTTTAGGAATTCGCAGAACAGACCCCACGGCCTTCTTCAGTTTTGCATAACACTCATCACATACCCGATATGGCTTGTTCATATTTGGAGCTAACGAAGCTTTCAGAGATTTCCTGCTACTGCATGCTTTGCAAAAGACCAGCCCACAGTTGTAACAATTATGACGTTTCCTTCTGAAACCAAAAGGATTACGACACCCAGAGCACATAGTATGGTCAGCACCAGATGCCCATTTATGAAGACATATAACAGCTGTAAAGTTTGAACCGCACGCTACACTCTTTACTTGCTTATCTTTTAAAAATTCGACCAATGTAGGAGTATTTCTATTATCATAGTCTCCGTGACCCAATTGCCCATTCGAACCCTTTCCCCAAGTATAGACCTCTGTTTTGGAAGTGAGAACTGCAACATGATAGGAACCACAAGCAATCTCATCTATAAAGCTGTGGGCAATTCTACCTTCTATGCGACCGGGAACTTTTCCATCGGCGACAGGATTACCCAGCTGTCCATATGCAGTACTACCCATGGTATATACTTGTCCTTTCGTCGTCAGAACAACTGTGAGATTAAGGCCACAGGCTACTTGACAAATTCTTTCCTTACCTAATACAGTTACGCACTCTGGAAGTAGTCTAGGTTCTTTATCACCATGTCCAAGTCGACCTTTATCTCCATCCCCCCAGGTGAAAAGCTTTCCAGGTGAAGAGTCAGTGGAAGGCCCAGAAACAGAGAGTTCATTCATCACTTCAACGACAGCAGCAGTGTGCCAAACACCGCAAGCAACCCTCATAGTCCGCTGTCCTTTTAACGTTTCCACTTCCCGGGGAATACTTGTGCTACTATGATTTCCATGGCCTAGGGCACCAAAAGATCCATCGCCAAATGTAAACAACTGGCCTGCTGATGTCACAGCAGCTGTATGCCAAGGTCCACAAGAGATATATGATACATGTATACCCTCCATGATACCACTTACCTTTTTAGGAATCCAATGACTAACTTCACTTCCATGCCCAAGCAGACCAAAGTTGTGAGTACCATCGCCCCATGTATAAAGATCCCCTGAAAATGTGACAGCACAAGTGTGATACTCGCCGCATGCTACAAATTCAATGTTCATGCCACTGAGACTATCAACGAGCTTTGGGTGGGAAACATCTGCTTCTACACCATGTCCAAGCCTGCCTCCTGACTCCTCACCCCAACTAAAGATCTCCCCTTGTCTTGTGACTAGCACAGCATGTCTTTCACCACAGGAAATACTATGAACATCTAGAACTGCTTTTGATTCCAATGCCTTGGGGCGAAGGGCATCCATCTTGGAGCTATATGAACTCTCAAATTTATGCACACCACCACCCAGAATCCCACCACCAATACCTTCTCCCCAAATGAAAACATCACCTAAGGCATCAAAATCATCATAACCAGATCCATGGCTTGATGAACTCACTGCACTAGATAAACTAACTCGAGATGTCTCTGCTGCTGAACTTCGAACATTTGAGTTTCCAATAGATGCATATGATAAATTGGAATTGGCCCCTGATTCAGCTTCAGAGGAACCCTTGGTGACTGCAGTATATGATATTAAGTCACTGAATGCCTTTCCTAATCTAGTTGACTGACCATTCTCCAAGGGGACCCCTTCAGTATCTCCTGGATCCTGTTGCAAGTTAGGAAAACATAATAAGGGGAAAACTGTTCTAATGCTTAACATGTTATCAGCTTCATAAAACTGAAGACCAAAGGAAAAAGAGCAAAAGCCAAGGTAGCGCTACGGACAAATGGTGCAATAGATGGAGAATTTCTTCGTGTACGAGAATGTGGACTCGCTGATGAAACGCTGTCATATATTGGTTCGCTTCTCCACTTTGGTTTATTACTTCGAGTAATCAATGCTTTAAGACCAACAAACCAAACTTCAGCTTCGCCCTTGTCTTTACATATCTGTCCATCAGTGGGTAATAGAGTCAAAGCAAAGCACTTTACACCTTATGTCTCAGCCAACAACCTGGCTTACTTTTTGCAAATTGAAAAATGAAAATCAAGAAACTAAGTTCACTACACGATAACAGCAATGAAATATTATTTCCATACGTCGTTATCATTTATCAGCTAAGCGAGCTCCAATGAAATAGCAGAAGGGACCACGAAGCACACTCACCAAATCTAGGGATCTATCACTGTATATAAGCGAAAATGATTGATATTCCTTCTCAGGCCGCGGATACCGCTGGAATATTGCCTGATAGATAAATGCACCATCATATTTATATAAATTTTAAGGAATATTGCCTGATAGATAAATGCACCATCATATTTATATAAATTTTAAGAATTAAGGACAGCTAAATGTATATATATATATATGTACACAGATGATTTCACATGATGTTATGCAAATAATGTAAAGAGATCAAATTATTAAGCTGACCATAGGTACAATAAACTTCAACTAAAGTATTCTTTTGTACTCGTGCATAGGTTAATTGAAGGCTTTATCAAAGATATGAAAAAAGCACTTGACCAGTAATTGAGTGGCTAAAGCACAACAATAAAGACTTACAGTCCTCTGTCCAGGAATAATCCTTGAAACATGACCCAGTTTAAGCTGCTTCTCTTCTTTCCCAGAGTACCATATCAAGACAGACTCATCCTGAAAGAAAGTCCCAATCGCCTGAGTAAATGCAGAGAAGTGAAAGAATCCTATTTCTTCCATTATTTATGTTCATACAGGATATCGAGTACATTAACAAGTAAAGAAGAAATAATTCATACTTCGCACTGCTAGAAGCAGAGTTTCAGGTTTGCTTAGCCATGATGAAACCCTCACCAAGTAATTTGGAATACCCGAGCGAGGTCTTAGTTTGATTCTTCCATTCTAAATATTTGATTGACCACTTTGAGTGCCAATAACCTACAGGGAGCCACACCGCATGCTTTTTGCTAGGTCTCAGCAAAACTCACTATTGGCTGACAGCCAATAATGTAGTGCCTTTACTGTATGAAATTTCCTTCTCAACTCCGAAATAACGGACAGGATATAGCAGTGAAATCAGTATCACTTTCTCACTACCTGGGTTATCTTGTTTGGAAAGCTTAAGGTGTTGGTTCTATATTAGTCGACACATTATTCTTCTGTTTGTACAAATTCCAAGATGAATAATATTCTCCTTTTTGCTTGAAAAAAAAACTATTGTTGTATTTAAAAGTTACTTTCTTTCTTGGGTGAGAAAACCTATGGATTTATTCTATTTTATATGATTTTGCTCATTTCCTTTCATGTTATCCCATAAGCATTATTAGGATTTTCATGACTTGATTTTACACTAAGCGCTTCTTGTGGTTTTAGGAACCTTGCATTTTGGGTGGGAGGTGACTTCTTTTATGATTTAGTACAGAATTCAGCAAAAGGGAAGGGGTACCAACCGCAACTTACATTAGAAAGCCGAAATGGGCAAAACTTTGGCTTCCCTCTGCGTCCATACTTTAGCAGAAATGCCCCTTTTTTAAGTGCTGTAATGGCCTGTCATGAAATGTAAACAGAAAGATACTATAAGAGCTACAGGTGCTCTTATACAGTAGCATAATCCTATGACCCTAGAAACAAAGATGTGAGAAGGGAGACACCACTTCATAGTTGAATACCCTAAATAGACAGGAATATTTCTTGTTCTCTACTTGACTTTCAACATAATAGCACCGTAAACATGTATCCCATCAAAATGATTAAGAATAAATCGAAATATTGCAAATAAATGGCTGAAGAGAAACAATATAAAAAAAAAATTAAACAGAGGATACCATTGAACCGTCATTCTATTTGAGATTTATCTCAAGAATGAGTATAGAGAAAACACATAGAGGGTGTACAACACACAAAGGTTATGAGATCACGCTAGCAACTGCAAATGAATGTTACACTTCCGATAGAATTCCTTCTGAAGCAACAATGATGCGACAAAGCAACTATATTCATGAATCCTCAATAATACAAAAGAGCATGAATGAAATCGAATTAAACCTGATCGATGTCCTTCTCAGCGAGACCACCTCTCTGTGTATCTGCCATTCAAGTTGCAATGCAAAGTGCTGCCGAGTTACAGACCCAATGCCCATTGGAAAAACAGCCCCAAATATGACGAATACCATGAGCCGCTTTGGAACTTCGGGCCATGTACAAGCACTGTACTCAACGCTGCACTAAAATTCCGTACTAAGATTGTGTAACGGAAATCGAGACCCTCATCTACCCCATCTCCAGAGAACTGCCTCAAACCGGATATTGCAGCTCGTGAGCTCTGTCTAAAACGTTGGAAATCCTTAAGAGACACAAGGGCAAACCACAATGCACAGCCTCTGTTACCAATATTGAGCTCTGAAATAGCGCAAGAGGCTTCCCTGAATACTGAAGAAACCCTAAGAACTCATAGGGATTTCCAAATTTTGGAAACTACTCGATTTTTTCTCTCCAACTTTTCGACATGAAAGCGGTGTGTTAAATCCGGATGTGCGCGAATTAGAGCAATGGAGATTGAGTTTACCTCCACTGCGGGAAATTCGGCTAAGCAATTGCAAATGTTAGCCAATTCCCAGAATTTGGGCTCGCTGAGTTCCCACAAGACAATGGAGAACTACGAGCTCTAATTCGGAGAAACTGTGGTATCTCGAGGCCGTCAATGTCCGCGATTTTGAACGCCAATTGGCAGACTTTTGAAGATCGTTAACGTGCGCCTTTCATTCTTTTTCTCTGCTGTCTGAATCTTTCGTTTTTAGCTCCCCTCCTCGTGTTTAGGGAGTTTAAACTGTTTTGTTTCTCTCCCTTAAATTCTCATTGAATTGTGCCGGTTGATGCCATGTCAGCAATTGAAATCCTTGGGACGAGGACTGTTCGTTTTGTCTCATTAACTGGAGTTGGGTGGCAACTGGCAGATTAGCTGCCTGCGTCGATATGTTTTCTTTGGCAATTTTGGGAACAATATTACACGTGTTTTTTTGCTATTTTAGGCTTTAACACCTTTTGCTCCTAAATCTAATCAAGCGCTAGGAGAATCTCCATACACCCCCACAGCGTTGATTCCCTGTAAAAGTGCTTTTTACTATTGAATTGTTGTTTTATTTGATTTTACTGTGCTTCCAGGTCTTAAAATCAATAAATTAGTGGCATAGGTTTTCAACCTCAAATTTAAAAATTTAAAAATAAAATTCACACGTACATTATTTATAATTATTGTTCCATTTTCCTGGCTTAAGAAATCTGGATACCTAATTTGTGCATTTTTAGCTTGGATAGGTAGAGCTAACTTTGGGTGCACTTGATTGGATAGAATGCACAATGTTCGCATCAAAGCGTCAAATAAGGTATAGTATAAAAATCTTGACCAATAACTTAAGAGCATATCACTACAATCACAGGAATTTCTACCAATTGATTTGGAATGTTCAAAAGAAAGTACACTTATACGGTTAAATTAACATTTTATTTATATTTTCATCACTAAATTGTTAATTTCACCATTTGATATCCTAAAATTTTGTCAATGGGGATTTTGAAAAATTAAGCTGTCAACTCCCCTTGAAATATGTGTTAAAACTTAATATGCATTAAGCGCTTAGTTTCTAAATTGGATGGTCTAATTCGGTGAGAGATAGACACAATATGGGTCGTATTGAATGTTGTGAGACCATATACTGTGTTTATGTCTCTATGAATTAGATGATCCAATTCGAACAGCAAATTAGAGAAGATCTTGATTCAAAATTACTTACATATTCTTTCCCTGGATAGTTAAATGATATATCTTAAAAAAATTTAATAACACTCTGCTAGCTATGGACATGGAACATTTAAGCTGCACTGATAGTCGGAAATTACACTCCCACAATGTCAACACCACACTCAGGAAAGATAGATATTGACGCGCCACATTCTGTATGCTATCAAGAAAACTTTAAAGCAAAGAAAATGCTGATTCAAATCAGAGATAAAATGGATTATCTTGCATTAGAAGCTATCAAGACGTTTAGCATCTTCAAGCAAGCTATGAGACTGGAATTATGGAAAATAAGACGGGACAGCGATCAGCTCAGCTATAGGGACATCCACCTACTTCAATAAATATAATCATCATCGAAGGTCATGAAATTTCTGCTCCTTCTGGCTCGAGCTTCTCTATCAGCCTGCAAATTAGAAACATAAAATACGGCCCCAATGCACAGCAACCAAACACATTAAGAAGTAAAAAACAGCTTAAATCACGACTGTTGATTTGCAAAAGTTCGATAGAATTATCATTGCAATTTGCAGGTCAAATACAGTGTTCCATGGTGTGATGACATATCAGCAAGACTGCCCCAAATGATTGAACAAATACTTTGAAGTAGTTGCATTAGTATTACCAGATAGTTGATCTTTTTTTAATTGAACCTGTGCAACCTTCGTATCGGTGAGAAGTCTCTATTCACTTTTCTTTATAGGGTACTTTGCCTTGTAGAATCTTCCTATCGTTGAGAAGTGTAATAGTTTAATATTGTAGGGTACCCTGTCTGTGTTATGTAGTACTCTTCAGATCGTTGAGAAGCTCTCTCTATATATAAGACCATTCTATGGGCAAAATAATTGTTCATTGGAATGAGGTCAACCGAATAATTAATCGGCGGCTGCCGACCTGTGCCAATTAAAAATTCAAAGGGTTATCTCCAAAGTAAATGTCAAGTTTTCAAATACTTCGGTTTGCATGCTAGTAGTCCCCAAATCACAGGCATTGGGAATCGTGTGTATTTAGAAACCCCTGAGTTACTGACTCCACAAGGTGACCAGTGGTTTTTGCCAAATCCCACAGTGCATGCTTTGGGATATTGATCCCCATTCAACATGAACGTCAGATTTGAATCATTTACTACTCCCTGCAACTAGCTACTGGTTATTGTAAATTATGTCAGCCTTCAATATGTTTAAAGCAAAATATACCTAAAATAACAACAAAATCAGACATCCATCATAGTTGTTAGTCACACCTTGCTCATGAGCCTTTCAAATGCTTCAGGTCCATGCTCTTCAATATATTTCTCGGCAGATGTCAGAACGTCATCTGGCTGACTGAAGATGTTCTTCTTTCGGGGGATATACCAGATTTTAGCAGCAGTTTGTGGGTTCATATAGAATGGCCTGATGAAGTTCCGATAAACATATGCTGCTCCATTGAAGTGCGGTAGGACCAACCAGCAAATGACAATAAGCTTGGCGTAGGGCCAAATAGGGAGCCTGAAAAATTAAGTTTAAACTGAAGTTGAAAATATGGAAGTAAGATATCGCATATTTCCACCACAATATTTGAGCTATATGAAAGTTGAAAACTCAGGATTCAATCAACAATTGTTCAGTGTAGGCCACTTGGCTATTTCGACCGTCCAGACTTCTTCCACGTGTCTCGTGTTGATCTTTTAGACGTTTTTCTAATACAGAAAATCAGTACTCAATCAAATGATTAATCCCATTAGACTTCTCATTGATATGATCTTTTGTAATTAACAAAAAAGTAAAACCCAACTATTGTATCACAAAGAATGCAAAAATTGAATGATTTGCTTATCTTTGTCTAAGATAGTTTATTTGATCAAGTTACCTAAAAAACAATTACTTACAGTTCAAGGACTTTGGCAAATGTGAGCTCAAAGAGTGTGAGCATAGAATAGAGAACCCAATATGTAAGCCATTGCTGATCATCGGCAGGAGACTTGGTCTCTATAGCCTTAATTGAAGCATACCTGTTACAACAACGCCAAAGAAAAGATAAATGTAAATGGACACAGACAGTGATAAGCGCGTAGAACTTTGTGTATACGGAGAGGTTTAAGAGATCAGCAAAGTTTCCATAAACCCTATACTTACAGAGGAAAAACAAGAGTGACTACAGGCCTGCAGCATAACAAGACAGGAATCTAAAGTCAGAGGAAAGAGAACAGGAGAAAAAGAAAGCACAATGCACGTCTACAAACTGAGATTTAGATACTGAGAAGAAATGGATGAAACGCTGGTAATGGAGAAATGTATGAGACAGCATACAATGCAAGAACGTCAAAGTTCTTAACCACAACTTGGAGAAAATTCCCAGAACCCATTTCTTGCTACTGCTACTGCTTATCTCTGTTTCTGGACCTCTCTTTTTTTTACCCGAGAGAGAGAGCATAGAAACGTAAAAAGCAGCTCAAAAAGGTCCCTCTCAGAAAGAAATTGGTAAAGAGTCTCTGATGGGAACTGATTTTGCGGGAAGAATCCAATGGTGCACGAGGATAGAGGCACCGAATTTTCGAAAGTCATCTGGTGTGATGTCCACACGCCTCCACACCTGTTTCTGCCGCAAATTTCTGCCATGTACTGTTCTTGTGCACTATTTTTTTGTTTAATTTTTTTAGTCAACAGTGGCAGCTGGCATAGCATGCGGACGAGGGTCATCCAATCTCGGAAGGACCTTCCCAAAGGAAGAAGGTAACCACTGAGCTAACTGTCAGGGTTAATATTTCTTTTGGCCGTCAGAATTTAACCTGAGCTCGGGCCCTGTCCTTATTTTTACTTTAGGGTAAATTCGTTTAGAAAAATTTTTAAGGATTATAAGGGGGCGTTTGTTTGCTCGAAATTTCGGAGCAAAACAAACGCCAAATTCATATCCCAAATAATTTGAGTTGTACCTGACAGACTGCAAAACAGACGAAAAAAAAGAAGACAGAAGACACGAATACAACTTTTGTTGCAGGCGCCGTGACATGTTATCGGCTAAAAAAGAAAAAAAAAATCAGAAAAAGTAGAGGCACGAATACAATTGGCGCCTGAAGAAAGAAAAAAGTAAGAAAAAGTTTCACAAAAAGACAAAACGTGGGGCGGTTAACAAAAAATAATAATAAACAAATAATTACAATTATTATCCTTTATAACTACCTTAAAATTTTCAAAAATTATTTAAAATATTTTAAAATTATAACAACTTTTCACAAATTCCAAAAAAAATTTAATTTCACAAGATTCCTAAAAATTTGGGAATATTCCTTGAAATTTCGACAAACAAACGCCCCCCTAAATCATGTATGAATATTTAGGTAATGTTTTAATTTTATTAATATACGTATAAAAATATTTTATTGAATTATATTAAAATGCTTATACGAGTAATGTCAGGATCGTAAATTTAGAAAATTAGATTTAAATTCTTAAATTTTTCTTATAACGTACCTGCCTTAGGCTACGCAATCTTCGTCTCTTTTTTTTTTCTTCAATTTCTGTTTTGTTGATCTTTGTCAATTTTGTTACAGCTGAATGGCCCAAGGGTACCGTTGAAGAAAAGATGGAAGCAAAGACGAGCTGGGAGAAAAAAGAAAGGTGAAGAAAAGACAACTGGGCCAGACAGGTCACGTGATCCAGGCCCATATGACTGATAGTCATGTTCTTTGTTTTTAGGGTAATCAGCTTATAGTCATGTTCACATTGTCGATCCTTTAAATTAGCCTATACATAAGATAAAGAAATAGACATAATTTACCACGTTATTTGGGGCCCGAGTCTCCTTTTTAAGTTGAATTTACCATCCCACCCTCCTTTTCAAACCTGAAAAATACGATTTTACCCCATAATAAAACAAGTGAATCACGTTTAATCGTTTAAAAACCATGTAAAAAAAGAAAAACAAGTGAGTCACATTTAACCTTTTAAACCGCGTACTTTAAATAAGAACAGATGTTTTTTTTGTTCTAATTTTTTCTCTCTCTAGATTTCATCTCTTTTTTATAAGCCTCTGAAATTCACCTCGCCTTTAAAAAAAGTTAATTTTTTTAAAAAACCACCTGATTTACACTTTTTTGGGGGCTTTACAAATGACAACGCCTACAGCTTGATTTTTTTTTCTTGAGTCGTTAAATTTCTTCTCTTTTGAGTTTTTCAGCCCCCAATTCAATTTAGAGGAAAATATTGATGATGTTTGTTTCTACAACAATTCGGGACAAAGAAATTTCTACCAAAACAAATACACTCCAACATGTTTAACTTTTACACATACGCAATTTATTTTTCTCAAACGCCAATAAATCTTAATAAAATAAAGATTCCTAAAATTTCGAGAATATTCTCCAAAATTTTGGCAAAAAGACATACCCATTGTTTTCAGTTCAGTTCATAGTAGAAAATTGTTTTCTTTATTGACATTAGGGGATGAACTTTCAAAACAATGATTAATAAAAAGAAAGAATTATTTCCATTCAATATTTGATAAGTTCTTTCTTATACTAAAATATTATTATTGGTTTGATATTTTTTTTAGTCAAAACAGCAAACTTTTATTAAAATCAAGGATGTTGGAAAATCTTAAGTACATGCTCTAAGGGGCGTGTCAGACCCTCTAAAAAGGCGACGAACCAACGAACAAAGGGGTCGAACGACCTTACAAACTCAAGCCCAAAAAGACGGGTAGAGACCCATGAAGGGTGAAAAGCCCACGAAGGACAGCAAGCTGTGACGACTAGCGAAAAAAAGGCGATGACAGAATATGGTGGCAGGAACAACATCTGGAGGTGACAAACCGGTCAGAGCGAAAAACACACGCGCCACCCCGACCGGTCATCAGGGATGACCACGAGGAGCTTCTGGACGTTCAGATGTCAGTCACCTAGCGCGTGTATACCGGAGAAGAGCATCGACCGCTGAAAACTGAAGATAAAGGGACGCGCGCGTTGCGGCACGTGTGAACACACCGTCATCCCGTTGCTGGTTGTCCAGTGTAAAAAGATGCTCCAATCGAAGTAGATGTCGTCACCGTCGGTCGTGATCTTCAAAAACTTCTAGAAAAGCGTAGATCTAATAATCAAATATGTCGGAAAAAAAAAATTCAAAAATAGCCGGAATGAGGATTTATTGAAGGATCTGGTCACAGAAAGTAAGAGCAAAGGAAAAGAAAGGGGCAGGAGGAGCATGAGCTCCTCTCGCCGCTGGAGAAGGAGGGGGAGGAGTGGGTCAGTCGACCAAGGAGAGGAATAGTCTAGAGAGAGAGCGAGAGTTAGAGGGGTACCCAACGAGTCGGAAACTATTGGTTTGATATTTACTTATTGATTAGAATCATTCATCAAATTTATGATATATACTAATGTTTAAGATTTAGGTTTTTTCTTTGTTTAATTTCTTTTATTTTGCATTTTCATTGAATTATTATAATATACCATTCATTTACTATAATATGTCTTTATTTTACAGTGGCTTGAGATAGATTTTAGTAATATTTGCTACAAAATGTATAGTTAAAAAAATCTTGGATTAATCAAAAAATAAATTTTCAAGTTTCTTGAGAGTTTTTATTTTGTATAATGGGAAAGTCAAAAACAATTGATTCATCATTTAAGAAAAAGGATAATGATCTAAATTCTGAAGTGTCTTTCTCTATTTATAACCCTCAAGCCTTAGGTCTGAGCACGAGTAACGTCTCTTTGAAATTCCAAGAATTGAATTAGAAAAGTGAATATTTCTACTCTATAACGTGATCTAGGTTATCCTCAAGAAATAGACATTAATCGTTATATTAATGTCTGAGTCTGACCACTCAGGACATCAATCCAGACTCCACCATTGTTGCAGGTAGTATTTACATTGTCACTGGTCTGTAGCCGCAGCTGTCAAATCAGGATATTTCATATTCTATCAATGAAATTTATTTCCATTTGTCTGGGAAAAAAACATATAAATTATGTTAAAGAAATTGAAGTGTTATGAGAGGGACCAAAGACATTAATTAATATAGAAATGGAAGCCTATAAGAGAGGCCGGGAGACCGAGAAGTACCCCCATCAAAGACATTAATATAAAAGAGGACCACATTACAAAAGCTCAATGATCCCACAAAAAACAAAACTGATCTGTTGAAGAAGTTATGAGAGGGACCAAAGCTCAACACAGGCCCACCCAAAATGCATGAATCATAGCATATAATTATGATACGTGATTACTTTTGGGGCCCTATAATCAAGGGGTTCCAAAAATTTGTTGAGGCTAGTGGGCATGGTAATTAGTTGGTTACAATGAATAAGAGTACCAAGGATTAGAGGCATTTAGTGATGCCTTCTAAATATATGTATATTTTTGTAATAAATATACTTTATTTCCTTTAATTACAAAATTATTGACACTTTACATTTTACACTGTTATTTTTGTTTTTTTTTTCAGAAAGTAGATATATTTGTTTGAGTCGAGATATTTACGTGGGGCTCAAATCATGAGTTTATGTATCACTCATGAAAATTACACGTAAAAACAAATTAATGAGCGAGAAAGGGGAGAGTAGTTGATCAGCCACGCAGGCGTTTTTGTAATTTACTCATCATGATGGACGCACGTGTGAAGGACGGGCCACGTATTTTAGCCTTTAGGGAAGGAACCAGAAATAAGAGGTAATCCTGCTCTTCCTAGACTAGCTTCTTTACCCACATCCACCCTATTCTAAATTAAGGAGTACAGAGAGTACTTAGGGTGCCTTTGTGTACTAAAATTTTACTCCCTCTAAAATTTTAACACAATTAAATATTACAATATAATCTCTCTCTCCCCATCAAATCATTACTATTTACTACAAAAAAATATAAAAAATTACCTATCTCTTCACTTTTTCACTAAACTCAATACCTAAAATTTTAACAACACTAAAATTTTACAACACAAACACAACCTTAAGCATATATATTATCTTAATTTTGAGTTTATAATTAAAAAAAGACAGAAAGCGGCTTAACAGCTAGCTACCCACCGAATTAAGCGTAGCTAATACCAACTCCACAAAGGGTAGCTAGATCAGCACTAAAGCTTAATTAATTATGTCTCAATATGGTTAGTAGGCTAGCTGTAGCATCAGTACTTGCCTTTTCCTTTTTATACATTCTTTAGTAGAGAGACACGTACGGCTACCAGGTAGCTAGTTACAGCTAGATTACAACATTCCAATTTCTAAACTTACAACCCCTCCTCAACCGAGAATTCGTGGCTAGCTACTCCTGCAGCAGAGCTAGAAAATTTCAGTGTTTACTCGGAATTATGCATGGACACTGACTTCTTGGCGATCTGCATGATGCAGATATATAGTCGATGAACAATAATGAAATTGAACGCTAAGTACGTCCATGTTCTGGACCGTCAATATTAATCCATGTCTCAATTTATTGTGTGATTGTTTTACAACTAATTTCCTCCCATATCCGAATTATTTTTCCCCAGAATAAAAGGGAATATATATAAGAGCTGGAAGAGTATCTATTTTCAAACAAAGAAGAATTAATGCAGAGTGCTAAACCAGAAATAGTATGCAGAATAATTTGAATCTACGTCTGCTAAACTAATAAACCTCATGAAATAGTATGAAGGTCCAGAAATATGGGATATATATATATATATATATATATATATATATATATATATATATATATCCCATTAATAAACGGGTGATGATCTCCTGTCTTTCTGTATTCGAAAATGATGAGCGAACAACTGGGTTGAAAACAAATTAACCTCAGAGCTTCTACTATAGACGTTCACTGACATATAATCAGGTAATTACATTGTTTTCAAATTACATTCTAAAATTCTAGTACGGCAGCAAATTAACATAGATGAAGCAAATGCATGAAGACAGATGATCAGTTCATATGCTTCTTATATATCCAGCGTACATATGTAAGGATTCAGTTAGAGAAGAGCTAGGGAGGGGGGTTCCCAATGCCCCCTATATTGTTGTGTCATGTCCAGTGCCTAAAATATTTGAAAGTTTTTAGAACGGCAGCCACTGATCAAATATATTTGCGTGGCCAATTGGGAGAGTTCATTGAATTCCTTGCAAAATTTGCAATCTTATATATAATTATATAAAAAGTATTCATTGGTATATTACGAAAAGAACAATTAAGGAAGAAAAAGAAAGCAGCATATTTTTTTTAAATGACCTGATCAGTAGTGATCATCCCAATTGAACATATATAAAGACAGACAGACAAAAGGACCAAAAATGACTAAGGAAAATTACGTGAGAAAAAGAAAAATAGAGGAAAAGTGATTTATTGACTGTGGAGGCCGTAATTAAGGAGAAATATTGTTTAGACCACAAATTCCAGTTTGGGTACCATTCATTCAATATTCAATGATCTCATGATTTATTGAACTACAAGCTAGAACTACCTCCTTGTGGCATATATCTATATATCAGTCACTACTTTATATATACTTCATTTAGTAAAAATGCATGTGAAATATATATTGGGAATCTAATAATTGATTCTTTGGGGCTTCTAATTATATTAATTTTTGGAAAGTAATTAGCCTTCTTAATAGATCCTTAATCTTTGATAACTAATGAATTTATTCAAACTCCTTATTAGTTACTGTAAAAGTCAAGTTAAGTTGTCTCTATTAATATTAATGTTCGCTAAAGACTTTACACTTCCCTCATATCATTAATTAGATTACTTTCCATAAATAAGTAAGCAAAAAAGTTATAAAAACTGATATACCAATGAAACAGTCCTTATCACTCCCTGCATGATCATGAGGTTTGCTACTGAGGGTAAATCTTGACTCCAGTACTCATTATTACCCAATCTACGGATGTGTCCCATGCACCCTTCTAATTAAACCAACATCACGTTCTCAATATTAATTACTCACTAACCTAATTAATTAATTATAACATTCATCATGTCCCACTCTTTTATTAATTAAGCTATAAGATTCTGATTACACATCACAAATCATGGCAGATAGGATTAATTAACTAACTCAGGCTGCAGATAGCTAGCTAGGGGACCTGTACACTATGTTACTAGTATGTGTACGTACGTACCTAAGAAGATCATTTCCTAATTCTCAATTGCCATCTCTCAACAAATTAAACTGCCTTCCATTTACACAAAACATGCTTATGTACACGTGTACATATACATAAATGTCAATTATCAATCTCATATAATTATAACTTGTGCTGCGAGAAAGTGAAGGCCTACGTATACTCCAATAAAGCATGTGATTTGCAGCTGTATAATTACTTGCAATTCAATTGGAAACTATGCAATGATCATATATATGGTCGAATCGTCAATCATACTAATAAACAACAACGATGAATCGATGATGATAGCTAGCTAGCTAGCTTTGCCAATCCGTAAAGGCCAGCAGAAGCAGGATCTAATACTTATTTCAGGAGGGTTATGTTTGGGGTGTTCACAAGAACAAGTCTGATCTGGAGATTCGAGGGCAGGTCAACCAGCTAATTATTGGAAATAAAATATCTTACCTTCCAATTAGTAGACACGTACAGTACTTAGCATCTTAAGAACAACTCTTATTTACGAAACCCTAATTCGTTAATAACGAAAAATTGAAGAAATTTTCTCCATCAACTTTTAGTTTTTATTCCTCAAGACAAAGGATATTCATCGGCTGCAGATAATTAGATAATCAATCGCAAATGACCTAGCAGACCTATGTCTTCCATTGATGACAGGAGAGATACAGTTTGGAGAATCAAAATGATCGATCTCCATAAAAAGATCGCACCACTTGTAACGAACTGGCCAGAAGGAAACATGCATGCAGTAAGCGGGATATGTACAGGAAGAGTCATAAACACCCAACATTATTCTCATGGCAAGAAGCCCAAGTATACGAAAAATGGGTAGAATGATCCTTCTGGTAGCCAGCCATCCCAGTGCCTGCGCATTGGCTTTAGGCAAAATGATGGCGTGCCCGGGACTCACCACCCGAGTCTGGAGCCAGGAGAGGCACCTGAAAAGGCTGAAACTCATGATAATTATGTCCGGGCTCTGGCATTCTGCTGTATAGTGGCTAGCTAGCTAACTAACCGGAAAATGCCGTACTAGTATTATGAGATGAGAGTGGGACTAATTAATGATTTATGAGGTACAATGCATGCAATGCTGTAAGAACATTGAATTCCCCTCTAGATCTCCTACCAGTTCAGTGGAGGAAACCAAATGTTCCCTGCAGAACCTTTTAGTTTCTAAGAGAAAGGGGGGCCGGGAGCTGAGAGGGGGAAATAGAGAGATTGTATATGTTATTAAGAGTTTGTTAAACCTAACCTCAGGTGTAATGAAGCTTAAAAAAGCAATAAGAAAGCAAAAGAAATCATTCGAGATAAGATACGGTTTAGTCAGTCCCAAAGAAAACCTTAGTTAGCAGAACCAGCAAATAACCGTTGTCAATATTTTCTTCTCAAACCCTTCCTCACACCAAACCAAATATTAAACTCAATTTCACAGCAATCAAACTTGCGCCCTTGTTGCCAATGCAAATATATATACTTAGAAAGTAGAAAGAGAAATGAAATCGAACCATACACATGCGCAATTGATCTAGGAATTGTGACTAGCCGTATCACGTCGCTCGTGATCTCCTTGATGATGCTGATGTGTCCCGCTCGTCGGAGACTCCAAAGAACCCGCACCGGCAATTGGCCTATGTGAATTGAACGCTTCAAGAACACCTAGATGGGTGTCGTTTACCGTACCCCCACCCCCACCAATTCCGTCACCAAATTGTTGGCCAGGCAATTGAGCCATAGGAGGAGCAAAATTCATAAAATGCAGCCCACTAGACATTGACCCCCTATACATACTAGCACCATTACCGCCCGAAGGAAATGTCCACATAGGGTCACCACTAATCACTTGGGTACTAGGATTCGCCACCATCCAAAAAGCGGCCGGATTTTGACCAAGATTAGCTGGAATCAATCCCGTACTGGACTGTAACAAATAGCTACCCATCTGGCTTTGCGACAAATATTCTTGCTCCGGCCTTCGCTTTCTCCCCGCGCTCCCCTCGGAATCAGACAGGTCTAGGCCAGCCTCACGTACCAACTCTTGCTTTGCCTGTAATGTTGCATTTGCGTCCACATTGGTTGAGTTGAAATTCAAAAGCGCAGACGAAGTCTCCGAGGATGACGATCCAATACTGGGAAACAAAATCCTTCGCTGCGAAGTCTCATCCACTGAATTCCTCAAGTGTGGCAAAGCCGAAAAACTAGGGTTGAAATAACTGCTCCTCAAGTGCGAAGGCGCTGACATGGTAGAACCGGAGCTACGAAGAGAGATATTAAGCGACGTGAAGTTTGCTGGAATAGTACCGGTCCCAGTGGCCGCGAAGACAGCTGGCTCGGCCTGTTGGAGAAGCCACTGGATGGTCTCGCCGTCGGACTTGTGGCCTAGTTCTCGAGTGAGCTGGAAAACCCTGGCGGCGCAGGCGATGGGCATGCGGATCCGGCGGCCACGGCCGTCGACTTTGGTGTGCCTGTCTTTGGTGGAGTTGCGTTTTGCGGTTGGCTTGTTAATGTTCTTGGGTGGCTCTGGAGTCAATTGGATAGCGGTAGAATTGGAGCGAGACAAGCTTGGTTCAGCGGTGGGTATGGAGAGGGAAGGGTAGTGGGAGCTGGAGCTTGCTTCTTCTTCCTTTTTCTCTAGCAACTGCAACGGGAAATTCTGCCTGCGGATCCCATTTTCTTCGTCCATGATCATATAGGACGGTGGGGCTTTTTTCGTATATATTTTGATTTTCTTCGGTCCTAGTACATCTGTAGGTGACCCTCAAATTGTATCGACTAGGTGGCCTTGTGGGTCTCTCTCTCTCACTCTCTTGTGTGGAGCATGGAATTCCTTTCAAACGGGAGCTGGCATGGCAGCTGAGTTGTTTTCTCTTTGGAGAGAGAAAGAGAGAGAGACAAGATAAGGAAGAGTGCAAGCTTTAAGCAACCAAAATAATGAGTGGGAATAATAAGAGTGGGCTATCAAAATTGAAAAGCAGATTAGTTTTCTGTGACAAGTTTTGATATTAATTTTTTCTGAGGATGTGTTTGTAAATCCAATATACTCTTTCTGAATTTTCGGGTATATTGAGTGCCAAAAACAAAAAAAATGGCGTCCTTTTATTGTGGTTGGACAGTCCCTTGTTTCAGACTCCACGTGCGGGGTTCTTTATCATTCAATCCATAAAGACGGTGGTAGCCCGGAGGTGGGGCCAATCTTCAAGAAAACTGAAAGACTGAGTGGCAAAGGAAAGATAATCAAGTGAGTCCCATCTCATTCAAGTAATCATTGCCTTTTTGCCTTTGCATCTTTGCCCTTTACCATTTGC
This sequence comes from Myrica gale, assembly GCA_963930655.1. Taxonomy (NCBI): domain Eukaryota; kingdom Viridiplantae; phylum Streptophyta; class Magnoliopsida; order Fagales; family Myricaceae; genus Myrica; species Myrica gale. The sequence goes on along the minus strand of OZ005606.1, from coordinate 2,737,473 downwards.
CTCGATGGGGTCTTGAGTTTCTCTTAATTCCTCTCGAGTCCTGGGACAAGCAGTTTGGACGTTGTTAGAAGAGTTAAGGGTTGATCTCTTCGCTCGGAGTTTACTTCGATACGTCTAGGGATTTCCTTCGTTACTTTAAAAAAAAAAACCCCTTGATTTTCCCTTGGACCTTACACGGGAGACTGGTGGCGTGCGCCAGGAATTTCTTCTTTTCCCCTAGGAAGCTCCAGAAATGATTTTAAAAACCCTAATCGTTTGGGTATTGGGACTCTAACTAGCATCCTTCATACTTTAGCCACCTCCAAACGATTGTTCGTTGGCTAGCTGTTTCTCCTTTTAGCTTATAGCACATAAGCCCACAACATATAATGTTTTCTGCGCTATATCGCCGATCATAGAGGCAGAAATGTTAATTAAAAGAGTTGTGACTATACGTTAGTTGGAGCATTCATTGATGCTGTAGTGATCAGCGGACCACCAGTACGTACACTTTTGTTACCTATATGAATTATAAATGCAAAGATCTAACACTCCCTAGACGTACAGAGAGAGATCATCGAGCACAACACGTTTACCCATGTGGGCAACAGCCCGAATGTCCCTTAAAAGGGAACAAGAAACTAGAGGGAAATCAAAAGGGATTGCAATTCGATGGCGCAGTACAATTACATTCTAACAACCAACACACCGAAGAAATAATGAATGGATGTCGAGCACCGCTATTATAGGGTCTCCTCAGATGCTTAATTAGCAGGGAAACAAAAACATAATTACAGCAGGTTTCTGTTAAGGAAATCATACATCTACTAAATTAAAGAGCAGTTCAATGACCAGCTTCTTGAGAGATTGTCCAGATCTTCCAATTAGGTTCGTTAATTCTAGGAGTGAACTTCATCTCTGATAGCACACTTAGTCATGTCATTCACTACATGAGTATGGACTTCTCACCCACCGCCGACAGTTTGAGGGGGCAAATATCGTCTCCCATATAATGTTAACAGGACCAAGTTGGATATCAAGGTGGTGTCAATCGTGCATTTTTCATCACTTTAGCCAACGGATCGAATCACGCTCTAATGGGACCCTAATGCGACTGAGATTGATCACTATGCGTGCCACACCAACGGCCTGCAAATATTTATGCAAGAACTGTTTTTTACTTGTAAATCTGAGGCTTTTTTCTTTAGGGTCTCAAAGAATTTATCGGCCGTGTCTACTTCTGCCCTACCGAGAAGACGTCTCTATCAGGTTTCGTTTGGGGGTGTATATGGAATGAGACCGCTCTACCATGGAATCGTTTAGACCAAGTGCATGCATGTTGGACCTTTAAAAAATGGGTCATGAGGCATAATTAAACCCGTGACATCGAAATCCAATTCTTAATCAAAGGCTATACCGAGCATGAAGAGTTAGATTGGTTTGTTAAAATTAAGTTAATCAATTCTGAAAGCGAGATGCTGATAGAAGAAGAGCAGGTCCCATCAAACCAATTTATTTGTGTTCAATGGTCTGTTGTTGTTTTTCTATGTTGTGCATGCATGCCCTAAGTGTCATTTGAGGAGAAAATCAAAATCAAATATGTTGCTGAGAAACATCCTATATGATGATGATTTTTCCATATACATCCTCAAATATATATGATACTCTTCCATTGCTGGGTTACATTCAGCGCCAGTCCAAATCCCATCAGAAGCCTAAAATATTGATGCTGGGAAATATAAATGCTTTCAGACTACGATCCCAGATGCAGTCCTTTACAAGAAATCTTTTGTATAAAAACAGAAAGGAGGGAATTACACTAGTCCAAACTTTGGCCTCACTAGAATCACACACCTATATGGTCCCATCTAAGGGCTCTGTGGTACTATATATCTAACACTCCAACAACATTGACAGCCTCGTTGACGGGTATAAAAGCCTGTGGACTATTTCACGATGCTTGCCAAGAGAAATCACGTGCCTTGCTATCTATATATGCCGGAGATGAGGATAGCTTCCCATACGTATTGGCTTAATCATAAGAGCAAATTTGTCGGAATGTTGGTGGTTACCGAGCTATACATTAATCATTTTCGTCCTATTTCTGTCAAGCCAGTCGCTGGTTCTGAAGGTTACGGATCCCAAAAACTATCCATCTAACTTTTTCAGGCATGGATATATGTAAGATGCTGCTGAGACTGTTCCTACTAAATTTATGTCTGTGTTTAAGTTATCCATTTTAAAAGAGTTTAGGTGGGTGTTTGTATTGATCATGTATCAGTTAAGGATCTGTCCTAAGAAAAACTTGTCATCATATCTCATCTCGAAAGCTACTATACACATTTAGGTTTACTGGTGGGTGGTGACAAGAGAATTATCGAACGCATGAGGTTTCGAATGAGAATTAGTTGGCAAGTGATGTTTCAAATTCTCGACCTACCTCATGTGAGGACCAGCTTGCTGGAAACATGAATTCTCCTTTGAAGTTCGAGCTTTCTTATTTTGATCTTATATATATTTATGTTTATCTCATATCTAATTAGACGTGACTTTCTGCAATCCTTAATTTCTACAAATACCGAAGAAGTGGAACTAATTACTTGCTCACAATGAGTCACAAAGAAAAATCAGAAAAGATTGACAGGTTGGCATGCACAACCTAAAACGAAAAAGAATGACGAGTGGGTTGATGAGAATCATTATCGCACTTCAGTACTGCACTATCTCAGGCGATAAGGCCAATAAAAAAAGGCCAAGCCAGTCTTTTTCCGTGCACTGCACTAAAAGTAATGCAATTTATGAAGCAGTAATCATTCTATATAAGCTCTCCTCCCATAGCTGGTGACATTTCCTTGTATTAGCTTTGAGCTGTCCAATATGTTTCTTCGTACATCACATAGTGAGTTCTGACAGAAGGGAAAGGTCCATGAACCACAAAGAAGAAGTGAACAGGCAAGCAGCTAGCCCGATCTCATCAAAGCTCAATAATTGACGTCGCTCATGAAAATAATACTTGCTGGTTTTCATAAGCCAATATTGCTAAATAAACTAGCAAAAGTTATAAGTTGAAGGAACGAATTTTGTAGAAGTCAGATATTTAATTACCATAACGACCAATGACCAACTGTGACAAAATTGAGCGATTTTAAATAGTTATTCACAAACAAGTCAACTTAATCTAATATACTGAAGGGAAAGTTTAGGATTTTTTTTAACAGTTTGACCTTTGGGACTATTGACAACATGATGGAGCCAAAAAAGAACAATTTTTGCATAATTCGGAGATTAAAAGGCTATAGTAAAAGAGCCAACGCGTACTTTGGTACCACAGAAAAGGATCGCTCAGCGGAAGTTATAATTTTGCACAAAAACCACACGAAGTAATCCCTTTTCAGTCTTTGTCTCTGACATGGACTTTGCCTGTTGATCATGGCAATGTCCTAGCTGGACTCATCAAGTCAGAAGGAAGTTCGCGTTGTGCATGGTGTCATAATGCGTACAGCTAACTACTAGTAAAAGAATTGACAATTCTGGAGGTGAATCTTACTATAATGTCGGCAACATGTTATGGCCCTGATCGAGGTAGATAATTTGCTCAGATTAACCATGAGGCCTGAACTATTACTGTCTAATTCGTGTGTATAAATTTGGATTCACTCCTTTCACTTAGTTGGTACCATAATTTAAGTACCCCATCATCAAGGAACAGAACAAATTAACATATTGCAGGTTTCTTTAGTACACTCCACCTCTTTGTCAAGGGGGGAAATCCACAAAAAATGTGGGCTCCTGGTCCCCCAAATATTTAGAAGAAGGAAGAGATCTACTAGTTCTATGGTTTTGTTCTTCGTTTTTCACTTTGCTAATGGTACTGTCCTTAAACGAGAAAAGATTGATCAGTCAAGCGCACATAAATAAGGACAATGACTGTTGGATCAGTTGGCATGGCCTCTCATTAACCATTAAGTATCGGGAGAAAGCTGATCGATGTGAACCAGAGGAACAGGAATCGCGTTACTAAATCCACGTGCGCTGGGTATATACAGCAGAACTTGACTAATGAAAACTCGTAAGACAACTAAGGGAAGTGTCGGAGCTCTATATTTAGCTAAACAAAAGTCGAACCAGAGACAATCATGAAAACTCAACCAAAAGTTGGTCATATAATTTTGCGGAAATTCCAGTGGGATGCATGAGATGGTCAGGGGGTGGGATCCACAATCCAGCTCGCTTAATGGAATGTCCTTCTCGCGTCGCTCTGGCGGAGTTGGTGGGTGAGCTGACAACACCACGTCAGACTCAGACTGTTGGAATCTTCTTTGCCTGCCTGAAGAACGAACCCGTCTTAGCCCTCACATGCCTAAAGCCATCCCCACTCACTGAATTACTGCTGTGAACCCTCAACAGAGGTGAGCCGCTCCCTCACCCCATCTGGCCACCACTCCCAAAGTCTAGGGCTCAAGTAAGGAAAAAAAAAACACAAAACAAAGAAGAAACAAAGAACTCACGTCTAGGACGTGACGTCATCATTCAATTCTTTATTATTATTATTATTTTTGTAAAGTTTCAATTATTCAGTGTCAATCGCAGAGCTTTGGGCCTAGAAAAGTTTTAAAAAAATTACATATAGTTTTCAAGTTTTTACTTTTCTGAACTCTCATATTTATTTTTATTAAAATATTGCTTAATATTCGCGTGCAGGTTCTTTTCAGTACTCGTATAGCTTTCAAGTATATTCAACATATAAATTATAATGATTTTTAGAAATTTTTTTTCCCGGTGATGTAGATTGAAAAACACATTTTAGGACTATCATGGGCATGCAAATCGGACAAACCAAACAAACTCCAAAATTTTTAACTTTTACACCTACACACTTCACTTTTCACAAACCCCAATAAATCTCAATAAAGTAAAGATTCCAAAATTTTTGGGAATATTCCCCAAAATATATATGTCACTCTTTAGAATAATATAAAAAGATCCAAAAAGGCCAAAAATTCTGAGAAAAGATAAAGGTCGTTTGGTCATGAATCATGTGTATGTATATTACTTTTTTCGGGCACACAACTGCTGTCTTTACCCGACTCAAATTAACAATATCGATGGGAAAATTAGGTCGGACCATGCTGGCCATCAAACCCTCAAAAGAAACAAGCTCAATTAGTACCTCACTTTGTGACACTTGATAATGTACGATCCATGTTTGTGACACCCAGCTCATTTGCAGTTGAGGTGGTAATTAAGCGAACGTTTAGCAAATGATTTGAAAATTCTCAGTGCCAAACACAAAAGAGCAAAACATTTTGCTGCACCTCTTTGCTCCCAAATTTTTTTTTGTCGGTTTTCTAACCCAGACAAGCCTAGCCCACCCGTGGGTCTGGTTATTCTTTTTCTTTTCTTTTTTTCTTATAAGAAATATCACAGTGAGCTGTATATCCACAGGCAAAAATTAATCATCTCCTCAAGTTTCAATTTATTTTATTACATTCCTCATGTTTCAAAAACCATCAATTCTTTGCCATTTATTATATTTGATTGTTAAATCAAATGAAAATTGATATGAATTGACCGAAATTTCATAATAGATTAGTATCTTGATTTCTACATTTGCTAAATCCTAAGAACAAATTATATATCAAGCACAAGTTTTCATTAACTTTTTCATGCTATATGCAATATTTGAGGTCAATCGTATATAGATTTTTTTTTTCTAGTAACGGTTTTGTAACGGATTAGGATCCTCTCCAATTTGTTGGCAGAATTGGATGGTTCAATTTGTTGGTGAAATTGGATGGTTCAATTTAAAGAGAGAAATACCTAGCATCCATTAAATATTATAGAGCCCACACTATCATGTAATTAATACGAGTGATATTGAATTTTGTAGGTCTCAGATGTTGTCTTTATCTCTCTGAATTGGATCGTCCAATTCAGTCAACAAATTGGAGAGGATCTCTATTCAATACATTTAGTGGAGTTCTTCTGTCAACTAAGATTGCAATCAACAACTTAAACGTCATCACATATTATAAAAATTTGAACCAGTCACTTTCAACTAGATCAAAATATTGTATATAATTTTATGTATGAATTGTAGGGTGCAAATTAGAGAGAGATAAAAACAACATATGAGACTTGTCGTATCTAATGGTACCAGTGTGAAATTTCGAACAATATAAGCTCTACGGCTAGCATTGAATGCATATAGTATGTATGTTTCTCCAAATTGCATCATGCACCTTAAACAAAGAATTGTGAAGGATCATGATCTCTATTGACATATAGCTCTTGTCTATCATTCCATTGAGCGAATCACGCCATTATGTCATCGGATATCGGACCTTTTTACATGAATTTTAATTTATTAGGCACTTAGATCTTATTAATTATCTTGTGGTTTAGGTTTGAACGTCGAGTAACATGTTTTTGTATATGGTAGGAATGAGTCGTTGACCTCATAACTGCCACAGCACTAAATTTCATATTTTAATCTACCACAACCAGCATGTGGACAAATTTGTTACGCTTGGGCTACCTTATAAAGATGGGTGATGAGAGATGGAATCAAAGATCAACTTGGTTAAGACAAATTAGAACCGACCAACGGCTGCTGATTTTGACAAATATACATACTAATTAACTTCTTTGAGAAAACTATATACAATATAAAGCTTTGCGTACTATGTTTAGTATAATTAGGGCTCCATGGGGTCCCAATTAAAAATGAAATTTTGTTTTCCCCCATGTTCCTTTCCCTAATGTAACCAATATGTATGGTCTTCAAATCCAAAGTCACTTTCACAATTATCATCAGGATTTGGCACCGATTTGATGTGAATTGCCCACCAATTATTTCAACCACAGTCTGCATCTAAAGTCCGCTCCATTCCATAGTGCATATACGTAACCTTTTGGGCCACAGAAAAGATTCAAAATTTCAAACTAGCTGCTTGCCACCTGATTGAATAAGTAGTAATCTAGGAGACCAATGAAGTTGGCAGACAGTACTGCGACAGACGTTACTGTCAAAGCCAGAATCTTATCAATGGAGCCTATAGGCTCCCCGCTACTCTTACGTCTCCTCCAACAATTGTTACGTCATGACTCTTTATCTTTTCTCATATGATGGATCCTGTGGCTGTCATATGGAAGCAGAATAACAAAGTGTGGGATCTCAAATAGTTTTGTCATCTATCCATAATATATATGCATGATTTGGATCAGAAAGAAACAAATGATATTGTTAGTTTGTGGGGCATGAGATTCTGCTAATCAAAAGAGGATGTATTTCGGAATAGTATTGAAGTGATCGGGGATGAATAATAATTTAAGATCTATTCTTAATAGTCGTCTCCATTAATAATAATTTTTCGATTGTTTTTTGAGTTATTTAGTTTGATTTATCGCCACCTTTACCATAGAACTGAGATGAGATTAAAATTTATGTAATTGTTGGTTTTGACTATTTGAAAGTAACCGGGAAAGAACTGTATTGAACTGTAAGCTTAAGAGCAAATATCTATAATATCCAGCTTTTATGGGAAAAAAAAAATGGTTACCTTGGCAGTTGAGGAATCGAGCTTTCTCTGTCTTTCAATGGAACCTTAATTAGGAAACATAATAAGAGAATGCACACAACCCCCTCTCCCCATCAAGAAAGCAAATCTAGCCAGTAGGGCATGAAATGAAAGCAGGACAGCAGAAGAATTTACCCGCCCCAGTTATACCGAGTCGCCATCACCTGACTCACTGAAAAGCAAAATGCTGGGAACGACTATTTGTGATGTAATAAAGTGGGAGATGGAAGTGCTAAAAAAGGTGGTTTCATGCATGCTATCGTCACATTGAATTGCTTGCAGTAGTAATACAGGCACCGCCTGGTTGCTATTAATCTGCTACGCAAGTCGCAAGGTAGCACATATACAACATGAGATCGGATCCCCTCTCCCTCACACACCCGGCTACTAAACCTTCCTATTTATACTTCCCATATAGTAAAGCCAGCCAATCCATAACCAATATTTGAAATCGGTACTATTCTTAATACGTGAAGAAAGTCTTTCAAACGTAGCACCCTGATTGCATATGCATTGCAAGCCTCTTTCTGGACTTCATCCTGCATTTGCACTGCCGATCGTAAATATTCATAAACTACCCACTGTTTTTTCCCTCAGCAAACGGTTACCATAAAAGCTGCCCCATTTTGTTCGCTCATTTAAGGGTAGATGCATTGTCGGTCACAAAAGTTGTTTGGCACACTAGGCTGTCATTAAGATGTGCATCCCTGTTGTGTGGACCTAATGGAGGGGGAAATCAAGATCTCTTTCTGCTATGGGATAAAGAACTCGTAGAAATTGGTATGAGGAAGTTATGCTAGAGGTCCTAACCAAGTGATAGGTTGGGAGGACAACTAGGAATCGGTATCAGGAGTAAGAAAGAACAGATTATTTGGAACATCCTTCTAGCCTCATTGGGTTGCCGAAGTCTGCCATCTATGTGCAAACAAAAAGCTCGTAATTTCTAACACATGGAAACCTCCTATGAGCAGCAATGCCTTTACCCATAGACTTGAGCCAATCTTGAGTACAGCTTTTACAGGAATTAATTATTTTTTAAGTGGGGAGGGCTGTAAACAAAATGAACCCAAATATCACCAACTTCGAAAACATTCCAATAATAGATAGTAATATCCCCTACTTCCAAGAAATCCTTCCAAATATTGACACCCCAAGACTAGCTTACAATTTTACACTCAACCACATTCTTAGACAGCAGAACCAAAAAGGTTCCAGTCATTGGCTTTGAAGCTAGAGACTGCGAGTTTAAAAACCTCAGCAATTGGCATACATCCAGCTTGTGTGGCAGGAACAGCAAAACCAGCCCCAACTGCGCTAGCACTTTCACTCAAAGAACTGCAACCACGAGAACAAACCAGCAGAAGTGTCATAGAAAAACTCGAGGGATTGTGTACATTCAAGAATGTCAATCTTAAAGCCATATATCTTTACCCAACCATGGAAACTATAACTCAAAACTGGATTTCAAATCTCCACTACAGCAGCCAACTGCTTATAGACATACACTACAGACTAACATAAGACTACATGACTATTCCATGACTTAATGCTCCAGGTGGTTCAACGATTAGAAATGCAAAGCTGCACAGACCATATGTTGTTAGCAGAACCACTCAAATCTCACCTCAGTGCTCTTCTTTTCAGATGCTTAGTTTTATAAAAACTATTAGCAGCAAGATCTTTGATAATATATCCGAAATCACACGCTGAGTCTTATCTTCTAAGTGCATTCTACTTACTTATCCATCCCCATCCCCCCCTCCCCACGCGCCTTCTTCCTTCTCTCTCTATGGCAACTAATTGCTGATACTCACTTTATATGAATGGGCTCATATGCGGTAATTAGCACGTCTGTACCAACTTCCTTAAGGCGCAGATTTGCCAAATAGACCTACAGAAACAAGGGGAAAAAAGAATCTCTACTCGGAATTTGGAAACTTCTAAGATACTGCAGATAAAAAAACATAGAGAAAAAGAACAGGCTTACCTTAACAATATTTTGTGCTTCCCTTCCTTGTCGTCCCTTAGAAATAGCCTAGGCATAGGGATTAACAGATTACAGAACTTAAAAAAGAGAGAGGGAGAAAAATAGAAGAGACAGAGCAAGTTTTAAATTGTGTTTCGTAAAGAAGCTACTGGCTATTCTAAGGACCTAGGATTACTAAAATTTTCTTTAACGTCTGAATCCTATTTTATTTTTCAAAAGAGCTTCATTCCCATTCTTTTAAAGGCCATGAAATTACCACGCATCATGCAAATCAAGAGACCAAAGATATTATTACATGAAAAATATTTACCAGGTGTATTGTGAATAAAAATATACCATGTACTTCCAAACAAGATAAATATTTCCAAAGATATTTGACTAAGAGAAAAACCTTTCTGATGTAAAAGTCAAATCCGAACCAAAATCTTTTGGACATTGTAACAAGTGAAGGAATGGTTTTCAAGGAGAGGCGTGGAGGAATGGTTCCTCCCCTGTTGCAAGGAGAGGTCACAAACCACATGAGGAGACAGGGACCTCTTCACCCACATCAAGTGGTGAAAAGAAGGTGGATCCCGCTACCCTTGCGTAGCAGGAGAGGTCCTCCCACTCATAAGGGTGGCCCTCCCTTCTTACCTTCACTGTTGCTTGGGTTATTTCAATTTTTTGTTCTTTTTCCTTTCTTACGTAGGTCTAGTGGAATGGATATGTAACAATTGGCTATACCTGAAACCATTTACAGAAAAAAGAAGAAGCCAAAAACCTACACTACAAAAACTGAGACCAATTATCCAAATGCAGTTTTTGGCTATGACAGTCTCACAAAGACCAATTTCGAAACCAAAATCAACCTCCAAACAAAACCAATTTTCCACCAATCCCAATAAGGTTCATTCCCTGCCCGTGTACTGCTGGCAAAGCTTTAACACTTGGACTAGAATCAGACTCCGTCAGATCCTTCAAGTTAATCTATATGTCAACCAGCCAAATGTAGATTATAAATTTCATCCACAACTTTTGACAGGCTAAAAATGTCTAGATAACAATCAGAGTCCATTCAATTAATGCAGTCTTGATTGGCACTTCACAGGTGCTAGACTACCAAAAATGCCACCATTGATAAAGAGATTGGGAGTATATCTGAGATCCCCCCATATAATCTGTCATTTGTCAGTCAGTTGCCATGTTGTATGTGCTCACAAAGTTTATTAATATCATTATTCTCAAAGGGTAACAGCATCACTCAGTAGATTATAGCACAGCAGAAAGTAACATTATGTCAGTAAGCACAAAAAAGATACTAACCACTTAAGTGATGGGAAACACACGTACCATCTGGCCAACTGCAGTTGTGACCGCAGCAGGTATATTTCTGAAACACAACCCAGGGGCTTCGACCGCACCAGACTGCTCAATCACCTAAATCAAATTCAGAAATAGAGAGTTACTTACTGTAACCACCAACTAACAAATCAGTTGGTAAATCTCATTCTAGAAATTGTGGAGATACAAAAACACCTAGGCTTTGTTTTGCGCGTAGGAGAAAGCATTTTTTTTATAAGTACGCGTAGGAGAAAACATAGAACTACTATTCATTCTCCGAACCCAAAAACCAAAAGGCTCAAACCCCCAAAGTGTTTAGAGTATATACTTCTCCTTAACAGCCAATAGCTCATGTAATGAAGATATATCATGGACAGCAACATTCCAGAACTCACACTGCAGGCGTAATCCATATTCTGTTGCATGCTTCAATAGAGAGATGGTACAAAAAAGAAAAGAAAGAAACATACTTGACTTTTATACCACCTCCAGAAAAATCAATGGCAATCAAATGTGCATTCCATATATGGAATAAACTCTAATGACCCAACAGAGTCCTACGGGTGATGTCACTAACCTAAGCACTTGCAATGCTTAGAGAATTACAAGAATCATGTAACAGTATTAGTTTAACAAAATAATTGTAAGAGGTAGCAAGATTAGACACCATTATGCTGTCAGGATTTTTCTGAAGATAGAGAGCCAGCGCCAAACTATTAAATCAGAAAACTATGACACAATAGAAATGAATGTGAAAGTGAAGAAAAAAAAAAGTAAGTTACCATGCCTCCTTCAGCTTCTTGTTCACTGGCAAGGTCTTGAAGAAACCAGACCGCACTTGCATCGTCTCCAACAACATGCTTGAAATCTAAGAGCTCAAATATCAGGCTCTCATCCCGAGCGGGGTCCACAAACACCTACTATAAAGCCACCACAGCGTTTAATTCAAAACCTAACTAGATAACTAGTGGCAACCCCCAAGCAAATGCAGTAATCATTTGGAGTAACTGCTCAGTACTGGGAGCAATATTCCCTCTTCCCATATAACGTCGTCTGAAGATCAAATTCACAGCCGTGAAGCACATTGATAGAGAGTACTGCTCCCAGAGTATTAAATAACTTCCCAGAACATAAGGACGCCCCCATCGAGTATTACCCACCTGATGATCTGGAACTTGCCGAATATTGCTCACGTCCTGTAACCCATATGTCAGGCCCGAATTTATAATAAGCACGGAATAAAATCAAGATGATACGTATGCCCGAAAACAAGTTGCTAAAAATAATTACATAAACGAACTGGATAACCTGGAATCTATGAGGGAATGTGGCAGATATTGTCCCGTCGAACAGCGGGCGCTCCGAATCGACATCTGCAGGCATTTTTTGCGACAGAAAAAGAACCTAAACAAACATACTCAGCAGATGAGAAGTTATTCACTGAAACAATAAAAAAGCCCACGCTTGAGAATCCGCAAAATCGAAATCCATTGGTGTCCAAAGGAAATGAATGGAAAGCTCGAATACTAAGAAAATAAATTTGGAGAGGAATAGAAGAAACAAAATAAGGAGCGGAAACTATAAAGCGGAGGAATCCTTGGAGGATGAAGAACCGCAATCTCCATGTAAGATGCCAACTAGACGCCATGTCAGCATCTCTTTTCCATGTAACTTTTTTAAAAAAAATAGTAAGAAAAAAAAAGGAACGGCGCCGTTCCTTTTGGTGCAAGAAAACACCCGTGTGACCTTCTCCCCCCCCCCCCCCCACCACCATTTCACACTTAGCCATTTCAATTTTTTCCACCCTCCCTTCTTCCCGAAAGACTAAGGCTATGTTTGTTTAAGTTTTCGAAAAAATTTCAAACTACTTCCAAAACATCATAAAAACAAAAATTATTTTGAGAACTAAACCAAACATAACCTAAATCGTTGAACCCTAAATCTTAACCCTCAAATCCCAAATCTAATATATCTAACCCTAAATCATTTGACACCCAAAATCCCGAATCCTAAGTAAATCTCAAAGCCCATTATCTCCCAATCTTACAGTAAACTGAGTAAAGGTCGTAACCGATTGAAATCTTGTTCGAGTAGGCGAGGAGTTCCAAAAGGTTGGAGGTTAGTCAACTGATATTGCACGTTCTACTTATATTATCAATGAAATTCCCAAGAATTCAAATTGGACATTTATTATGTTCTAAAGAATTCAAATTACTCTCTTGGAACTTTAAAGAAAAACTAAAATTTGTACCCATCACAGCATCACTTACTGAGATGTGCAGGTGCTTCGTGCTAAAGGATTCCAGATCGACGGGCGGAGGATTGCGAATCTGAATACATAGTGTTTGGGGAGGGAAATGTGGGTTGATCGAACGAAAGACGCAAGTAGCCTTTGATGTCGGTGCTTGAACGAATTCAGGTAGGGCTGCACAATGCCACCGGAAAATTCCGGTGGCACTGACACTGGGTTTCCAATTTTTGATCTAACCGGTGTCGGTGTAGGTTTAATTTTTTGAAAAAACCGGCGGTTCCCGGTTTAACCGGCATCGGGTTTCCCGGTGGAGGTTAAACTGAGATTTTTTTTTAGTTTAGTTTCTACTCAATAGTTTAAACTTTAGTTTCACCTCAAGACGTAGTATTCTAGAAGCATGACAAGGTTTACTCAATAGTTTAGTTTCACCTGAATATTTGAGATTTGTTGTTGGTTTTGTCTAATCAAATGCTTACATTCAAGTTACCAAGAAGCTTGCTAGGTGAATGAACTAGCTATTTAGAATTTTGGTAGAAAAAATTACAAATTTATTGTATTTAGAAGGATATATATGAAGGCATTGAAATCATAATTAAAGAGTTTAATGTCAAACTTTGGTAAGTACATCGCATAATATAAGTCAAGAGGTCAAGATTCAACCACAAAAAATTTTAAATCAATGTATTAGTTTAAGAGTTTTTATGAAATGTTAACAAATTGTCTAAATTTCTAAAATTGACAAATCACTATTAAATTTATATCATGCTTGCAAAATCAGTCACTCAATTACATTTTAGTTCAAATTTCTAATACATTTTAGTTCAAAAATTCAGATAGAGTCATCACGTTTGACCAGCGTTTGACAAGCGCTAGAGCGCCCTTTGAAAAAATTTCAGACAGAGTCATCACGTTTGACTAGCGTTAGACAAGCGCTCAGTGCAAATTTCAGACAGAAACATAAGCGCTCAACGAGCGTTTAACCCGCGCTTGAGCGCTTTAAAAAATTGCTGAATTTTTGGATTTTCCTTGTAAAACCAAGGGAAACCCTACTAGGTTTCTAACATGTTTTAAAATTGTTATTGATTTGTTAATTAGAGGGAAAACACATATTCTCCCCTCTAAGTGTTGTTAGAGTCTAAACTAGATTTTTCAAAAGATAATAGTTTATACTTACAGTGACGTCTCTATTACTTTGGACTTTAAATTCTCATCTTATATTTTAAGATGATCTTTAATTTTATTGATTTTGAAATTTGGATTTCATTAGTTTAGATTTTATTGATATGTGATTAATGAACCAAAAGAAAAAAGAAAAAATACATTGGGCTAAGTGCGTAAAATGCTAAAAAAATGGCTTAATATTAATGTAGGATAACCGGAAACTGCCACCGCTAAACCGCCACCGCTAAGGGCCGGTTTTTACCTTTAACGGTGTAGGTGACAATTTTTTCAAAACCGACACCTACACCGGGGTTGTGCAGCCCTAAATTCAGGTGATGGGGAGTCAAAATTTTGGAGAAATGTCAGGTTAGGGTTCGGGAACAAATTATGCATAGGGAAATGGGGGAGAAGGGGACGTTGGGAGTTTTTGAGCTAAAACAAGAACGACGCCGTTCCTTTTTTTTCTTACTGATTTTTTTTTAAAGTTACCTGGAAAAGAGATGATGACATGAAGTCTAGTTGGCATCTGACTCGGAGATTGTGGGGCCCACTGACACGTGGCAATTTTTAAATAGTACAGACGTGTGGGATATAAAACCAATTTTTAAATCGAAAGGTTACTTCATTGATATAAAACGGATGGACATATTTTAAATCGAAAGGTTACTTCATGAATATACAACCAATTTTTCTTATCTCAGAGACATTTTGCAAAATAAAAATACCACAAGAAGATGTGGTGCATTTAAGCAAAAACAAAAAACAAAAAATAAGAATGTGGTGGAATCTCGGTATGTTTTTTAATACACAAGTTAGAAGGGCGGGCAACCAGCTTAGTATACTATCTCTAGATCCGACCATATAAATCTTTAACATATTTGAATTGAGCCATAACTGCTCACTCGAAAAAAATTCTCATTTTTAATACACAAGTTAGAAGAGCGGGCAACCAACTTAGTAAAATACCTCTAGATACGACCATATAAATCTTTAACATATTTGAATTGAGCCATAACTGCTCACTTGAGAACGACCATATAAATCTTTAACATATTTGAATTGAGCCATAACTGCTCACTTGAGAGAAAAATTCTCATAAGAATGGAGTTGATTTTGAAAGCAGAGGTTCGATCGGTAAATCTTCTACCCCACACATTACTCTTAGATGCTTTTATTTTTCAGAGTCTGAAACCAATTAGGCTAACTGTCGTGGTGGTTGAATCTTGATATCTAAATTTATAATATAAGCTTGTACTAGCACTATACGAGTAAATTCAAGGTAATACAAGTTAAGTTCATTTAATAAACAAGCTAAAAACGGTGCTATACTGGTAAAATTCAAGTTATTGTTTTCTAGCGCTGTCCGTATAGATGGTCCAAAAATATTCCCTTTATTATTGTTTTGATTACTAAGGGCATGGAGGTTTGATCAGAAAGAGAGTTAAAATATAACATCTATTCTCCAATAGAAAACGGATAAGAGTATATTTGTCCTAGAAATGAATTTCTGGAAGATTCTTAACAGCACTTGATTCCTGATTATATAGTTTTGTTTTGGTTATGTTAGTTGCTTTTACAAGGATTCTGCTTGTATTTCATTTTCCCTCGCATTGGAAGTTCTTCAATGGTGGCCGTTCTGAGATAGGTAGAACATGCTGTGATTACATTTATGCCTGTAGCCGCTGAGTTTGCGCTCTCTTTTCCCTCCCCTCTTTAGCTCTATTCAACAAACCCCGACCCCTTGAAAATAGAATTCATGTGCAGTTTTAGTTGGCTGCAGGAGTTGAAGAGGTGGTGGAAGTGAGAGGTGGGTTTGGATCATGGGTCTCTCCAGGTGGTGGAATTGCGGGAGTCGAATGGGAAGAGATCCGGCGGAGAGATGGGTTTGGATCATGGGTCTCTCCAGGGGACAAGCACTGCCAGTTTCTCTCGATGGGCCTCTGAATTCCAAGGCCAATCAAAATCAAAATCTGGTTACTCGTAATAGCACCTGACCGGACGAATATGACACAATGTAATCCATTGTATCCAAACTCAGCCCAAAAAACGAAAACATGTGTAGCAAATTTATTAATAGTTGGGAGAAATACAACAGGCTTAATTGAGATCCAGGTATCTATATCATTTGTGGAACATCTTATACACATTCTGGTCAGCTCCACATTTTTTATCAAAGCAATAGTACCGTAAAGATAGACAAAACAGCAGAATCAAAACCAAGTGCTATGCAGGAAGACAATGAGCAAAAGGGAATCGAAGAAATTCAGCTTATATCAAGCAAATATGTAGTCCAGCACTTAAATCCATGGGAGCTATGACTCAGAAGTGAGGATGCGATTGCCTATGTCACAGAAAGTCTTTACATCGATTCCCCATAACCTGCTTGTTAGGATCAATGGTATGTGTCAAGGTTAAAGCAAGACACTAACAGTTTTCAATGCAGTCTATTAATCTACTCCATGCTGATGACAGAACAATGTATTTATCTGTTCGAATCCTGACAAGAAGGGATATTAATCCACTGAATTCGGTGAGAATATAGGCTTAACGTATCAATACGAATGTTTCTCTCAGGATCTGTACGTACCAACAATCAATCCCAATGGCATTGGCTCCAGCCTTATCTGCCTTTTGATCGTCTCCAATGTGTACTGCTCTGCCAGCCTCAACATTAAGTTGATCTACAGCGATTGCACAAATAATAAGGTTATTATGGTCGCCTTTATGGAAGTGCAGTTGTGCTTCTTTTTGTTCTATCAACATCGCAAAAATGTTCATGAGGAAAAGAAATCAACTTTTAATAACCCCTATCCTTTTTTTTTCTTTTTCTTTTTGGATGCAGCACTAATATGCTCATTTTTGCCAGTGTTCTATTATAGACGATAAATTTATTCTCCTACAGAATGCATCATTTGCAGAGGCATCATTAGTAGAAACATAATTAGACTGTCGGTCAAACCTCAACTGCTTTACTGTTGAAACAAGAATTTGACTGCTCAAGTTACCCCAATAGAGACCATATATATGCATTGTGAAGACAGCAATAGTCCAAATTTAGGCGAGTGCCACATACAAGAATAAAGGATTGGTTGTCATTGTACATACCTAAAGCAGCTTTAAATATCTTTATGTCTGGTTTTTCGTATCCAACCTCTGAAGATATGATAACCGCATCAAACCTGAAAAGAAAAGCAAGGAAAATGTTAGAGACCAACATTTAAGAAATAGGTAACAGAAGGGCAGGCTAAGACGTACAGATCTAAAACGTTCAGGTCCTTCAATAACTTCCTTAGGCGAGTGTCAAAATTCGATACAACAGCCACCTTAACTGTGTCACAGCTCGTCATGTTAGAGACCAACAATTAGAACACCATTAAAAAACAATAGACTTCATTAGTTGTAGCAATAGAAGATAAAGGAGAATACTTTATGAATATGACCTCCAGCATCCTTGAGAAGGGCTATTGTTTCATAAGCTCCACGTGGAAGGTGCCATGCATCTCCTTTTGCATAGTACTGCAAGAGCAACCATTAAGAGAAATCAGCTTGAAGTCTCTATCATAATAACAACTACTGCATCGAATCTATCCACTATGTTTAGCACCAGTCAGACAGCTCTTGTGGAAATAGTTAAGGGCCAGTAACAGTGGGCAGCAAAACAAGCATTTTGAACCTCATAAACTTCTTCAAAATAACCACCATCAGCACAACCAGTGGCTTCAGAAACGACCAATTTCCAAAATGGCCTCCCATCTCCCTGTCAATAGCATAAAGCATAACTTTAATTAACACTTTTTCTACATCAACAAACCTGGTTGCTTAATTAAAGTAGTTAGCAAAGTTAATCTGTTTTTGCTAATGCAGAGCCTGAATCAATGAAGAGCATTCCTGGAAAATGGGAATCAAGTAAAAGTAGCTCCAAAGAGTGAAAATGAAAGGCACATTTTCTTAGAACCGAGATAGCAAATGAGTATCCTAACTCGAGATGGTATAGAAAGAAGATGTAGCAGAAAATATGTAAAACCCTAATGCTCTGATACCATGTAGAAACTAGAGTGCGTTTGGAAGCTGTTTCCAGAAACAATTTTTGTTTCCGTGCCGATTTCTAGGACCGGATGGAAGCGCCTTTTGTAGCTGACCGCTGACAGGTTCCCCATAATTTCCTTAAGGCTGCTGAAACTTTTCAGGGCCGCGTGGTGCAACCTGCTTGCATAATTAAGTATTTTTTTCAAGAAATAAAATGCCTATAATGATGAATGCAGCCAGAGGCTTAATAATATTATTTTATTTTTAATATCATTTTCACAGAAGCAAGTTTAATTTTAAAATAAAATAATAACTAAGCAAGCAAGTAAAACGTGTGATTAAAAAAAAGGAAATTAAACGTGCTTTATAATTTCGTCTTAATAAATTAATCAGGCAGTGGTAATTTTTTTTAAGCAAATAGATATCAGTCCCAAGTATTTATTTTTAACTTTTTCACCGACCCCAATACCCCAAAATTTTCACAAACAAAGTAAAAATAAATACTTGGGACTGATATCTATTTGCTTAAAAAAAATTACCATTGCCTGATTAATTTATAAAGCACGTTTTACTTGCTTGCTTAGTTATTATTTTATTTTAAAATTAAACTTGCTTCTGTGAAAAAATAATGATATTAAAAATAAAATAATATTATTAAGCCTCTGGCTGCATTCATCATTATGGGCATTTTATTTCTTGAAAAAAATACTTAATTATGCAGGCAGGTTGCACCACGCGGCCCTGAAAAGTTTCAGCAGCCTTAAGGAAATTATGGGGAACCTGTCAGCGGTCAGCTGCAAAAGGCGCGTCCATCCGGTCCTAGAAGTCCGAAAACAAAAAACTGTTTCTAGAAACTAGCTCCCAAACACACTCTAGGAAGATGTTCGTTTTGAAAAGTATTCTAGGATACACATGAATTCTAGAATTTGCAAACCGAACATGTTTAAATACCAATACAAGTCAACAACTTCTACACGAATACCAATAAACTCTAACATCACCTAAAAATTCTCAAAACACTTCAAATTTTAAAAATCTCACCAAAACGAACAACCCCTAGGATTCCACAAGAAAGAGACAAAAAAGAGTTTCTCTTTCTCCCTCGGACATTCAATATATAAATAGGGCAATACACGGTGGATTATATAAGAAAAATATTTTTTTTATAAGTGAATATATAAGAAAAAGGCTTAATTGTATTACAGGTCTCTGTGGTATAACGTTTTTACAAATTCATCCTTGTGGTATCACTTTGTACAAAACGGTCCTTGTGGTATCACTTCTAGGTAAAAGTTAGTCCCTCCGTCCATCAGGCGTTAACACACTAACGAAATAAGAGCCAGTCGACCACTACAAAGAGGCAACTTGCAGCGGTCGACCGGCTCATGTAGTGGTCGACCGGTTAATGTAGCGGTCGACCGGTTAGTGTAGCAGTCGACCACATCATCTCATTCGTTTCTGACGTGGTTAATGTAGCGGTCGACCGGCTCATTCCGTTAGTGTGTTAACGTCTGATGGACGGAGGGACTAACTTTTACCTAGAAGTGATACCACATGTACCGTTTTGTACAAAGTGACACCACAAGGACGAATTTGTAAAAACGTTATACCACAGGGACTTGTAATACAATTAAGCCTAAGAAAAATATCAAACACAATAAACCACCCCACCCAAATCCTTTCCGTAACTACACAAACCCTAATGTTCCTTAACAAAACCTATGGTAAATCCCACGAAATCAACTTATACAGTATTTGACTCTATAATACAAGTACTTCAATAATATGCAGCATCATAGTCATAGTGTACAATTCATGCATATTTAAATGCATCAGTATCCCCTTCTCTGAGATCCACCAGTGAGAAAAAGCATCTTAGAGAAACTCTAAAGCAAAATGAAGAATGATTGCAGTTGACTGCAGCAGGAAGGATACGATCATGACCATTGTCCATCAAACATATTCATACGCTGTAAACACCATAAACTTATCAAGCAGCTGCTTGACAAATAACGAAGTTAAAGTAATCTGAGATGCAAATTCTTACTAGGGAACTTGAGAAAGATTGAAAGGCTAAATATGAGAGCACAATGCAAGCACGACTTATTATTACTCCAAGGAAAATGCATAACCCCCCACTGGAGTTAGAAAACCTATAATATAGTTTTTTTTGCTTGTAAAGCAAAAGAAATGACATGCCATAAACAGAGACACAGAGCAGACCTGGTAACGTAGGTTCTCAGGCCATGGAGCAGCAAAAGCTCTCCTAAATCATTGCTTTATTTCAGATGATGTTGCAGACAAACCTAAAAATGTTTCCAAAAAGGGATTAAGAACTAGGAGACAAAGCATTGAATACCGATTAGATTCAAGGAAAGAATGTACTATAATAAACATTATAGAAATAAGCAAGAGTGTCTTTTCTTTAAGCAAGAGAAACAAACTATAACCAGCCAAACCATCATTAATGCGACGATCTTTTTCTCTTTGGAGCAATCAATGTGCCACTTTATAATCATGTAAATAAACAATCCCAAGTTCCCAACCATATAATCATAATACCACTCAACTTCTAGTACGCGTGAATGAAAGCTAAAAGCTTAAAAGCTGAAATCTCCAAAGTTCGAGCAATTGTACACTGTTAACAAATATGGAGCACAACCAACAGCTCCTAACTATGCCTCATGTCAGATATCGACAATAAGGCAAATCCTGCTGTCTCACATACTATATACCTCAATGCATTGTTTCTTCAAACATTAACATAAACACGACGGTTCAACAGAAAGTAAAACATTTTATGCAGATCAAGGAATGCAGTACGAATTTCGCAAGTAGTCCACATATAGATCGCAGAAACCGAGTCTACATTGGTCTCCTTTGGAGGTAAAGGGTGAAAACACTAACCGTATTTACTGCCAATGGTGGCGTAAGTCTCTTCAACAGGCTTTGCCAACTGCAAAAGGGTGCCTCCCGCATCCAACAACAATGCATCGTATGCTCTATTGACCGACCTTCCCCTATCTAACCAGAAAAACAAATCAATCAAAGGAAAAGGAGCGACAACATAGAAGAACCCCTGGTTAAAACATTGCCCATCTATTAATCACGAAAACGGTCCGCAACAGGAGGACAAATTTAACAAGCAGTCATATCCCATTTATTCGTATTTAGCCCCAACTTGTTTAGCGGATGAAAAATTATTTAGCTGGAAAACTAAGTCAGCACAAATCATTGATGGCGAGAAGGGTTAGAGAATTGAGAGAGAGGGAAGGAAGGAGTTCTGACCAGTGTGGATGGCCATGGAGGAGCAACGAAGGGAGTTGCCAAGCTTCAAACTAGGAAGAGGTTTGACTGCCCGGAAAAAAGCACTTCCTCTGATAGTGCACCTCATCAAGCAAGTTTCCATTACCGAGCTCCCTCTGTTGGACATTCCTAGAGCGTCATTTTCTCCCACTATAAAAACTTCATATCCGAGCCCAGCCCGGCCCTTCGGGCATTTTCCTTTTGACCCGCCAGGGCGACTCCCTTAGTCCAGACCCTCTTATTTGGTTCTGGACCAAACCGAGGATTAAAGTTTTTTTTTTCTTGACAAACAGAGGACAATTAATTATGCTATGGTCCGTTATTTGCAAAACAAGAAGAAGATTATTTTATCTCGCAGAATTTAATAGCATCTCAATTATTGTTGTGCTCTTTTGTTTTTTGAATTAAAAAGATATATAGGAGAGAGCAATTAGAGATAGTAATCTACATCGAAGATCTACGTCGTCTAAGTACCTAAATTAGGAACAATAAGTGCTCCTTAAGTTTATGTTGAGCCATAGCCTGACCCTAACCACATCGAAGATCTACATGTTTGTTTGCCCAAAATTTTGGGGCCCCAAAAATTACAATCAAATAAACATACTTCAAAATTTTTAACTTTTACACATACATTTTAAACTTTTCACAAATCCCAATAAACTTCAACATTCAAAAGATTCTCAAACTTTTGGTAAACAAACAACCCATAGGCACATCAGTCATCGAACCTATGATCTCATGGGCACATGGATCCTAACCTCTGGACCACCACCTGGGTGGTTGTTATTGAACTCGATCGAACAGTGATTCTATATTGTTTACTGATTTAAGCACTTTATTTGCTTTTGCCCAAGAAAAGGAAAAACTACTTGGCTCGCTTTAATTTCCTCTTAACTTTCTCAACGGCTAGAAACAAAATAGAAGGGTTGAAAGCTTGACTGGATTCTCTGAACCAAATTTCATAGTCTCCCTTTTTTCTCATATTCATGCAAAAAATGGACATTTCGTTTCACATACCACTTGGTTCTTCACTCGGAAAATTGCTTGTCATCTTAGGAGTGTAAAGTTGTAGAAGAGATATTGGAGGAAATCAAACGGAACGCTCTGGGCGTATGTCAATCTGTTTAATTTGTTTCCTCCAATTCTCATATACAACATCAAATACTTCATTAATTAGTCCGAAAATAAAACATTATAAGAAATTGGAGGAAAGAAAACGAATGCCATATCCAATATGAGAAATTGGAGGAAACCAAACGAATGGCCACTCGCTTGACAAATGTCAATTCGTTTAGTTACCTCCAATTCTCACATGGGCATTTACATTGCCAACTATTTGCTCTTTCTAGGTCGTAGAAAAGATAGAAGTTGAGCATATACAGATAGCTTATTGGAACTGGTTGATATTTGGTTGTTTCATGTTTGCCATGACTCAAGGTGACCCAGAAGCAGGCATTTTATAGGCAGCAGGCAGTTCGCAAGAGTTATCGCATGTAGTTTTCATGAACCGCATAGCTTGCATGTGAACAAATCGCTCCAGCAGGGCTCCTACATTTCAAAGACTGGAAGTTAAAATCTTCATAAACTGCATAAAATGCCTGCGCACAAGCATGCAGTTTGACTCTCTTTTCTCTTTCACACACACGTCCTATTAGCAACAACTACAAGGAGTAATCCACATGACCCGATCGATTAAGGGGCAGACTGGCTTGGCCATGGTCCAGCTTTCACCTTTGTTCATTCTGGAATGGAGGGAGATCTATTATGTACGACTCCCAATGGTGACAAGCCAGGTCATGCCATGCCATGCGAGGAGCCGTTCCGCTGTGGTCTAGCTGTTCTTTTTAAGAGGCGAGCTGCTAAACATGCCCAGTTTGCTCATTTATAGCTCTAATGACTTGTCATCTCACTTAGAAAAGAAAAAAATTGTTGTAATCTCATTTTTGCGCTGTTGTTTAGTAGCAGAAGCCTAATAACAGTCGGAGGCTCGTAAGCTAACGACAGTGAAGGAAGTTGGCTTTCTGTTTCTTCTTTTTCGGTTCTGATTCCCTGTGTTTTGTTGAGACTCCAGACTCCATTGCCTTGCCGGCAACAGATGGACAATAGCAATCTTGTTGTTAACGCGAGGTGTTAATCTTCTTGCCTTGCCGGGTATGTTACTGTCTTCCGCTAGTTGAACCCCATCCCTGTTTGGCTGTTTCGTTCATCCCCTTCCTCGGTTGTTTGATCGGGCATTAATGGAGTTTCACCCTCCCCTATTACAGAGGTTCTCTAACTAGCTCTCCTGGATTGCCAGCTTTCTAGCTTCAAACACATTACTTTCATACTCATTGGTAAGCAAAGAGAACGTGGGATGTGCTGATGAACATTTCTCACAAAATTAAGTAATATATCTTGTGTCTATGCCCTACCGTAAAGTAAAGGGATTGCATGGGGCTAGGCATCTTATTTAGCACTTTCATGGTCCTGCTCATATCTGTTTCTGAATAAACCACGCCAGACGAGTTTGGATGTTCACTAGCTGGTCTTCGCAAGGGGCTTTCCAGAGTTCAACACAAGATTTGAAATCCCTAAAAGGAAAATAATGCGCCTGTGGGGTGGGGAGTCGCTCAACCACTAGAGAAAAATTGGGAAGAGAACAAAACTCTATTTAGCATAAACAATTAACTCAAGCGAGCAAATATACAGGTGCTCGAATGAGACTCTCAGATTCATGTAAACCATTATCACAGCTCTTGAGCTAGATACCGCATGTGACATTGCTACATAATTGCTCAAGAATCCTACAACCCTCAAGTAAATGTAATTAGCTTAAACCTGCCAATCAAGATATCCAGCTCAACGTATCCTTGTTAGTTCAACAAAGCAGGGTGACAATCACCATTTTTTCTGCTGCATACTGCATATACAATGTATTGGTGTAACGTTAAAGTTGCATAATTGTAATGGTAAGACAAGGTTAATTTCAGCAAAAGAGATCTGGGTAGGACCTTCCAGCACCAACCAAGTGCGAGTAATTCTCTCAATATGAAAAAACAATGCTAATTTGGCTTTGATTGCAGAATTATAATTGAGCCTCCACCAAAATCAATTGCACTGATTCCTGGAGTGAAGTTTAGAATAAAGGGGATTAAAACCACATGTAAGAACAGAATTGAAACATCATTTTTTCCATGACAGTTGAAGGCAATCCAAGTGCAGCAACTGTCCCCAGATAATGATCAGAATAATCAGAATTAGGCAAAACAAATGGAGAACAACTCATTTTTACCAGGTAAAAACGTTCAAAACAAATTCAATTGTTCAAAGAAGCAAGTGGTGGAGGCAGCATGGTCCTATGCCGAAAGAGCTTTGCTAGAGCTCTGCGTTCACAATCCTGCATGCGTAACAAAAAGGCATGAGATCCCAAGCACAATATTTGCATACTTATACTTTCAAAGAAAACACTTCCTAGGCATCTAGTTTAAAGGGATTATTAAAAATTCTTTCTTAGTTGACACAATTCAATTGGACAATAGGACTTATGCTCATATCCAGCAACCCAGAAACATCGACATAATTCAATTGTACCAACATAAAAACCCCATTCTGGCCACAGCTCCTGAAGGGATAAATCAATTCATTCTTGATACAGATTCACAGAACCGTAATAACACACAAAAACTATGTAATCAGTAAGAGAAAAGTATATTGAGATTCGGGATTCCCTTGGAAGAAATAACTACCTTAAACATATTTAGGGAAAAGGGTCTATCAGGATTCATTCTCCTCAGTTTCAAGAAAGTAAATGCAAAACTTAGTTGATCACGGGAGGTGAATCGGTCAACTTCATTGAACCAAAGACAGGAAAACAAATTCGACATTGGTGTATGTGCCCGTACTATGAAGGAACCTTCAGGAACATCTGGAAAGTAAATGACAAACAATATTAGTATGTGGGGCTCATGGAGACATGAACTGCAAACAAATGGAAAAGGAAATCTTTATAATGGACAAAGGTGCCAATGATACGCACAACTAGGAAGAGGAGTAGTTGGGTCTGAAGGGTCGAACTTGGTGAGGCCATCAGACTGGTAAAAAGTAAACTGTTCATCAATGGCTGTGTGATTGTACTTATTTAGACGCTTATTTTGGAGCACCTCCTCCCAGACACAGTGGCGATCGTAATGGTTTGAAATGGCATACTCTGATTTTCTTCGCCACAGAAAATACTCAATAATCAGCATTGGATCACTCTGAAGTCGCATCTTGCTGTCAAGCCAAATTGAATACCTTCGAACGACCAAGGAACATACATAAACGTTTTTTTTTCACAACTAGAAGGACCAAGAGTAGATGGCTAGAATATAGTGTAAATTACCTAGAAGACGGGAAGAGGCGATGTGACAAAAATTTTGGCACCTTTCCTGTTTTCCGCATGTCCTTATATGGTAAGCTCCTCACAATAACAATTTTCCATAAGCCAATATATCCTTCATCATCAGGAGTATTCCCTTCCGATGACAGTTTTGAGAGTGTTTGCTCATCCACAAACATAACAAAACAAACGTTTTTCTTGGAGTGTTCACTGATCTGTGGCAAACAAGAATATTCTAACATTGCTGATTGACCCAAATGTATTATTGTGAAAACTCAAACACTAATTTGCTGTGAACCTCAGAAAACTATGTTTTAGAACTATAGAATACATTTAAGCATATATATACCATGAAAATACAAATATGAGACAAAATAGAAAGAGTTAAACCAGCATACAGCTTGATTTGGCAACACCTAAGGTGGCATTATAGCCATGAACAGATCAGACAGTAAAGAAACCATACATATTTGTTTCATATAATTAAAATCACGGGTCCATTCCATGGATATCTTAAGGGTAACTACACTTTTCCTACACTACCACTTCACTCCCATACACCGCCAAACTATAAGTTATTGCAACTAACCACTTAAAATGCAAGTCTTTTTCAGCTATTATCTTGGATGGAGAAAGTGTAAAATAACTAAAATGTCTGTAATGAAAAACAAGAAAACCAAAACAGAAAGTTGGGAATTCATTCCATATGTTTTTCCATCCAAAATAAGGGGGGCCGGCTTAATATACAGCAGTTAATGGGAACTACCCAAATTTGATATGAAGACTTATGAGAAAGCAGAAATAACGAACATCGCATCCCTATACTCAATGCAAAAATCCTATCTTGTACCCTAGCTGTCCATCTTTTGATCCTTTGGAATGCCATTTTCATTCAAACGGGCTGATAAAGATATTTTCAATTGCACATCTATTGTTCATTATCTCCAGTCAAAGGAAAGGACACTTATATTAAACATGCCAATAGATGCATAAACCTGCATGAAAGCCTATTGCATTGCTTACAAGGCAAAATATAACCCAAAAAAATGCAAGACACTAACAGGTGCAGTTGAAAAGTCAGAAGAAAGCACCATTTGTTGGCATTACAAAAAGAAATTCTTCCATATAACGACTTTTTTCTTTATAGTCCACGAATGGAAGTCATAATGCTGAAACATGAAAACCAAATGGTTGTTAATATAGCATGTGTTCGTAAGTAAAACTTCTCCTTACAGAGTTGCATGACATTAGGGAAGGAAAAATCTCTCCTTTGTTCCAATGGAGAAGGGGGAGGAAAGAAGGGAACTCATCTCAACATTCCAATTACTATGTAAGTTGCCATGTTATATGTTCATATTACGTATCTTTTAAGCTTCACCCTGAAAAAGAACATTTCTTTTCCTCTTTCGTCTTCTTTATTCTGGTCATTGAAGCAGTTTTAAACTTGAAGGGTTCTGCTAATTGGATATTCCCCAGGAAAGTAGGGTCAAGTATCTATTATTATAATGAAATGTTGGGAATCTTTGATTATCAGACAGAAATATCAGACATGTAGACAGGGATGAAGCTATAAATTAGATTTGGGGAGACCAATTGTGTAAAATCTTATTTTGGGAAGCCAAATTGAATAAAACCTAAAAAATATGTCAAAAAAGTTAAAATCACTGCTTTTTTGGCAGATTTTGAGGCAACTGGGGGCCAGAGCCTCCCCCTCGGCCTCCTGTAGTTTCGTCCCTGCATGTAGATGATGGTCTTGATTAAGAAATTGTTAAATAGTGGTATTTTTATGTAGACTGCAAGAAACGCTTGCATCCTCAAATTTAAGGTTTTCTTTTTCTTTATTCAGATTTCTCTGCTCTAAAACATTCAAACTCAGTTCCCTTCAGTCATTATTTCTATGATAAAATCAAAGGAGTATAATTTGGTAAGTTAAAATTGCACGACTATTATTTCTGTGAAACCAGATACTGGGAATACCTTAAGCAGAACTGTAAAGAAGAAAAATGATGCTTAGCCGAACGAAATAGCTATATGAACTAAAATAGCATATGGAGAAACCTCCTACTAGAGGAACGTAAGCTATTAACTATTTCGCCAATAAAGTAATGAGTATAATTGTATAAGCATGAGAGACAAACAAAATCTATAAGGAATAGCTCATTTACCAGTCTGCGTGTGGGCCTCCTCAAAAAGTCGGAGCTCCCAAAAATGCAGGAAGATACTACAACCTTACAGGTAGACATGTATGCCTTGTCTTTCTCATCTAACTCAAATCCCGTGCTTGGGTATCCAGGTGGTCCTTTTACAAAACCACAATGAAGTGTCTGATTTCTAGCATAGAAGGATGTCTCTCTTTCTGCAAGCGTCTGATGTCCTCCAAATCTAGGTTCGAAAAAGTTATTGTGTGGTATCTCCTCTTTTTTGATGTAATCTAGTGAAAACTGGGTGAAGTTTATAACATGCTTGGGTTCAACAAGACCATCAACTGATTGGACAAACCGAACCTCACAGGGAAAATCTGAAAGGATGAATGCATGAAAGAAAAAGCAAAAGCACAAGGATTTTGTCAAAGAGAGGAAACTAATGCACACAAAAAAAGGAGTACAGCATAAAGTAAAATATTATCGAATGACATTATAGTCAAGAGTATTCACAGGCAAGGAAAAATTAGCACCAAAATTTATGATATTCGAAGGAAAAAGAGTGAGCGTCTCAATGCAAATATTGGTGCAACATTTTCAAGAGGAACTACAATTCAAGGAAGTCATAGGAATTGCTGTGTTAGGGTTTACTATTAGGTCTATTATCCAAGTAATGTTGCAAACTTTGGCTAGTTTGTAGGAAACTTGGGAGCAGCTGGACAGTCTGAAACATACAGGTAAGAGTATAACGTTGAGCTCCGTGTCAGGTCAACTGGCACAACCTGGCACATTCTGGTGCTACATTTTCGTACTCACAGGCCAGCCAAACACCATTCCAGTGTTTCCCAATACCCCTCCCACACAAAAGCAGGTAAATAGGCACACGCGCACACACAGAACACCAGCTCTGGTGCCTGTAATTTTTGGAGAAGTCAAGTAATGAATAATTTTTCAGAATCGAAACAACAAAAAACCAAGAATTGCTGACGAGTATAGCTTTTGTTTCTCACCCATGTTCAATTTTTCAGTCATCTTCTGTTGGGGAAGTCTGTAAGTGACACCTTAATATAATTCTTCAGAGAACACCTTAGCCCAAAAATATAAACCTATGAGATTGAATCCTGTCATGTCATATCAAATTACTCTTGTTTTCTTTAATGAGCGTCATATCAAATTACTCACTTTTTAAGAATATATCCCGATGATGAAATTCACCACTCATTTAATTTTACTCCAATAATCTCCATCTCACATGGGAGTCTACCACCACATACTCTGCATTCCCTTGAAAGGAAGTTTTATCAAGTGTCACACACTGCCACTAAGAAGAGACTATAGTAGGTCTTTCCTAACTCTTTAAGCCATACAAGTCACCAAACCACTCTATTGCAAGAGTCACTAACATACATGCACTTCATTGTTCTATCCTGAGGAAAGGGACAAGAAGTCATCAGGATTCACCAACCCAGGAACTCTTTATACTAATCTATTAAATACCTAACTATTGACCAGCCCTATCATGGATCCTTTCTAAGATAGAATGATGACTCTGGTCCACCATTTTTTTTTCTAAGCCTCCGCTCCTTCAAATAGTTCTGTATAATTTTTCTGCAAAATACTTACACCATATAGTACTATTTTTCCCAAAAAGGCTTTACCTTAAAAGTAACTTAACATCTGGATGATAGAATGATAGAATGCTTCCAAAGATCAGTATGTCTGAAGAAGCCTCCTTTTTCAACAATCAATGCACGAATTCATACAACGTAAGATAACAATAGAATTACTGCAAGCTAGCTATTCTTACGCTGCTTATGATTCTTGCTTTTAGGTGGTTTTCCAACAATAGGCCCCAGAAGTTCTTCTTGCACTTCTTGTGGCACCGGCATGCTATCTTCCATGTTATCTGCCATACGAAGTACACTAAAATTATATGCATTTAACCAAACAGGAAGCAAAAGAGGATAAAGAAAAAAAGAAAAAGTTAAGTCAAATATGAACACATTTAATTTACAAAAATAAAAAATTAGGAAAAGAACTTCTAATCTCACCATAAAAGAGCATTTTTAGACCAGAAACTACCAAGTAAATTAGGAAGAGCAATGCAAGCGCAAAGACCCAGTGCGAGAACCTCTGTTTAGTAATCCGACCAAACTTTCTTCCTCGACGAACAACTCGAAAACCATTCTGAGTTGGACCAAGAGACTTAAAAATTATACCAATGACACCTCTTCTCTCCGGTAACAATTCGCTACTGTGCCGAGAAAAAGCCATCACAGCACACCCACGGAACTTTCGTAAAAAGCGAGCTCATCTATGGGATAAGTCTAGCATCAAGAAATAACAAGTCAGAGGTGTACAATCCTTGAAGCATTTCATACAGCAGATTACAGATTTGTTCATAATATTCTCACCAGTCACATGACAATGAACTTTGTAAAACTAAGCTAACACTAATATCATTACATCCGAAGTTAATTTCAATTACAAAGTAGATGTACACAGAAATACAGATGAACTTAGAAAATCTATTAATTGTTGGACACAGTTCACATGAATTTAGACAGTCGCTGTACATTGATTGAGACTTGTATGTAATCTTCATGTGGTTGAGCTTTCGTTTCAGTGCGCAGTGATTTGGAAAGGCTTACCGGAGACCCTCTTTGCAAGGCATTTCTCGCCAAAAGCAGTTAAATTCCAATATGAATTCGATCACCCAACCCAGAAACCACAAAAACAGAAAAAACAAAAAAAAATCTCCTTTATCACCTGAAAAAACATATATGAGGTACTTACCGCGACGTTTTATGGGTTTCAGTTCCATGTTTCAGCAGTATAAACTATAAAGAATGATATTGGGAGAAATGATTCTACGAATGAATTCTGAAACTGAGATATCCCAAACAGGGAACCAAAATCAGAAATAATACTCCAAATTCGCTTATAAGAAGTAAAGCAAAAACAATCAGAGAACAATTAAACAAGTACATTGGCGGTTTACCCGATCGAAGATCTCACCGGCAAGGAGTGGAAGAAGCGCCAAAACAATACGCCGAGGAAATTAAGCGAATGTGCCATTATCTATCTGTAGTAGCGGATCATCGAATGTCTTAACTTTGCAGCACAAACCAATGACCATGAAGTTCTCTCTGCCTGTTTTTCCTTTTTCTTGTTTTTTTTCGAGCTCAGTGCCTATGGATGCTGGGTCCCTTAGGCAGACAGTGTTTGGATACAGTGTCCCCTTCAGTGGGTTGAAATTGGTAAGCCAGGACATGCCTCTGGCTCCACGCGGGACACGGAAAAGTTGTACCCAGTTCTGTTTAAATCACGTTTTGTAATTAAGGTTTTAAATTCACTAAAAATAATTGTTGTGGCGAGCGAAATATCTAGCACGTATTCGTTTATCTTTTCTCGGTTGAAAGAGGAGATATATCACAAGCAACAGTGATAATATAATAATAAGGATAAAATATTATCTGCAGAGACAATAGCTATAAAGGTTGTGTTTGTGTTGTAATATTTTTGGTATGAGAATATGTGTTGGTATTGGGTTTAGTGAAAAGGTGAAGAGAGAGATAATTTTTTATATTTTTTTATGATAGAGAGAGAGATTATATTGAAGTATTTTATTAGGAGATAGATAAAATTTGGGGGAATATTATGAATGCAAACGCAGCCTTAAGTCATGCAAAGTGATATAGTTGTGATTCAAAGTTCAAACATACAAAATCAATATTTTAAAGGTGGTCACATTATTTAATGAAGTAATGAAATAAAATGACGTGACTTAATTTTAACTTGACTCATTAAATGACGTCTTCAATTTAAAAAAGTTGAAAACTCTGAATTTTTGTCTTCAATTTTTGACGTCGTTTTACATGACTTTACACAAATTATCAGAACTCAAAGGAATTACGTTGTTTAAGATAATTTATTTTAGAAAAAAATTATAAATCACACACTAAGTTTTAATGACTTTTTTTAAAAAAATTCATTGGGTTTTAAAAAATTTAAAAACGCTAATTAGGTTTGTCATTTTAGTATCAAAATTAACTCAACCTAACGTCATTAGACATATTTAATGTAAAATTCATCCCGCTAATCACAATGTGACGTGTGACATTAAAATAAATATAAAAAATAATAAATTAAAAAAATAAAAAACAAATGATCGTGGAACCCCGATCCTTTCACGGTGGAGGGGGGATTCCCCATCCTTTGGCCGCTCCCTCCTCCACCCCAGCTCTGGAGCGGTTGGAGGACCTCCCCCATACCACCGCCCAGGGTGGATCCCCCTCCCTCTAGTCGCCCAGAATTGGGCGGCCAGAGGTGGAGGAGGAATCCATCTTGAAAGGATCGAGCTTCCCCGATCATTTTTTTGTTTTTTAAATATTAAATTAATTATGTTTTTTTATTAATTTTATATTTTAAAAAATATATAAATATTTATATTTATTTTAATGACACGTATCACATTGCGATTGAGTGAGATGAATCTTCCGTTAAATAAATCTAATGGGTCGAGTCTAGTGAGTTTTGATACTAAAAATAAATTCAGTGAGTATTTTTAAATTTTTTAAAACTCGAAAAATCTTTTAAAAATACGCAAAAATCTAATGTGTTATTTATAACTTTTCCTTTCTTTTTATATTCTTTGATTGGCATTTGTGATTGTGACGGTGATAATTAACAACCTAGGCTTCCTCGTCTTGATCTTTGATCGCTTGAGACTTCACAAATCGTTTTAGGACTGCGAGCATGGTAGATCCGAACATGAAGTTGACCATGTAGTTATATAATGATTTTGTTAGCAAAAGATTATCCATTTCAGCAACATTTTCCACGTCACTCATCCCGTCAGCCACTATTGCCTAAAACGACCTGCAGTTTGCCTTTAATTTTTCACTCATTTCACTTAAGCATTAGAGTGCACCGTTTTAGCCAAAACCTATCGATCCACTTACACAGTGACAGCCGTCTCATTCCTCCCCCCCTCCCCATTTTTCCGTCAACGAATGTGTTTGTGTCATTTCTGTATTCTTTATCATCTTTCAACTTTTGTTCAAAGTTCTGAATTTTTTGCAGAAGAAGAAAATGGTGGGGAGGACGAGGGAGCTCTTGGTCTAGTCAGTGCTTCACAGAAAGCTCTGCAATTGCATGATAAGTTGAAATCTTTAATCAACGGAACAGCTAGATCTGGACCAGAGTATCGTGCTGCCAAATCTTATCAAGGTCTGGATCTGCATTATGACAGTTCCTTGCCAGAACCATATTTACTCGGAAGGAGTGGGAGGGCATCAGGATACAAGGACGAGAAAAGTAGAAGGTTGAATAATCGATCAACCTGGAGAGAAAAAACGACGGATGTGCGCCCTGAGACATGTCAGTGCTCGAGAAGTAATGCAGGCAGCACCACCTTGATTCAGGATATGTGGCTGAATAAAGGGATTGTGTGGGATCGAAAGACAATGTCTGATCTCTTCTACGTTGCAATTAGGGTTCGGGGGATAAGGGGGGAAAGGGAGGTGAAAAAATTGAGACGGCTGCGTGAGTGCCAGTGGGGTATCGAAGGAATTAAATCTTTGTAGCTTTTGGCCAAAACGGTGCACTTTAATGCTTAAGTGAAATGGGTGAAAAACTAAAGACAAACTGCAGGTCGTTTTAGGCACTAGTGACTGACGGGATGAGTGACGTGGAAAATGCTGCGGACATTGTAAATTTGCTGAAGTGTCAAGTGATCCATTAGTCAAATCAACTATCAAGAAGAAGTAATTTGTCACAAGCGACGTATTTCAATGACTGAAATTGAAAAAAAATAAAACTCATTGATTAATTCTAAAAACGGGTAAAGCTAATGACTAAATATTGAATTTTTCAAAATTTTAAGAATTTTAAATTTATAGTCATTTTGTTTTAGAGTTTTGTCTCTCACTGGATTTGTTTAAGTTGTTAAAAAAATTTAAAAATATTTTTGATATTTAAGTATTTTTTTAATAAAAAAATATTGAAATTGATGTGAAAAATGGTTGAAATTTATATAAAATTTTGAGATTTTGATATTTAATTGTAAAAATTCTGACTTTTTAAAAATTTCTTAAATTAAAAAAATTTCCTAACCAAACATTACCTAGAATTCAGAACAGCAAAACGTCCCGAAAATAGAGCAGAGGGAACTACTGGGAAGGAAAAATAAATCTAAATTGGGACGGAGAGGGAAAAAGTAGTAGAATTTCGAAACAAGGGTTGAAACGGCGTCGTTTCAGAAAGAGGGATATTGCCTTACTCCCGCTTCTACTGAGCAAGAAGAAAATCTATGGCTACCGAACTGGAGGAACTGCTGGGCTTTCTTTCGTCTCCGTCTCCCCAAGTAAGTTCCCCTAAGTTGTCTCAGCAGTCGCCTTCTTTTTTTTTTTTCTGAAGAAGTCTTAGGAAAGCAAATTGCAACATAAAATTTCAAAAAGCCGTTGAAAGTTTTTCACTTCCCTTCCCCATATCTCTGAATCCCCAGCAACCAAATAAATCATAAACGTTTTGCAACAGCCACGTATAGAATTAAAACTTCTAATATTGTTAACGAAGAACGTGAATCATATTGTTTCTTATAGGATAGTAGTTATTTTTTTAGGAGTAGCTGGTGTTAGCCATTGCTTTTCTTCTCCCCCACTTTTGCACAGGTTACAAAGGCGGCTGTTGATATTGTTCGGGGATTAACTGGCGCTGAGGATGGCTTGCAGTCTCTTGCCAACTACGCGAAGATCGTGCTTCCATCACTATCTCGGCTCTTAAGGGGACCAAAGGTGCTTCCTAATATCCAAGAGCTTCTTGTACATCGAAACCAATTAAGAATTGAAGTTGGGTTTTTGATAGATAGGAGGTTTTAAACTCTGGGTAGACACGACTATTCAATTTGGATCTTTTGGTTAAATCCAACCTAAATCTTTGCGTCACCATTCTATGGTAAGAAATGAAATGGAGGTGACGTAGTAGTTGGTTTAAAATTTACAGGAGTTGTCAGAACCCGCGGTTGAAGCTCTTGTAAATCTTTCACAAAATCCGGATCTAGCAACAAAGATGGTTGAGATGGGAATGATCAAAATGGCCATGGAAATTCTATACAAGCCAGATTCTAGCATTAGGCGGTTGCTGGTTATGCTGCTAGTTAATCTCACACAGTTGGATGCGGGTATTGCTTCATTGCTCCAGGTGAGTTTGTCCAGTTCTTTCTATCATCACTAATTCTGTTTGCAGTCTACCAAAACTAATAGCGAAGCATATTTTTAACCAATTACAATATAAGCCATTTCTCCTCTCTCTCTCTCTCTCTCTCTCTCTCTCATAGTAGCGAAGTTATTGTTGTTATTAACTTGTTTGTTTAAGTTAGTAGTACATGTTTTTCAATAATGTTCCATGCCTTATTGTATGGAGAGCTGTTAGTTATCTTCGGATGATTTTCCTCCTTCCTAGACTGAAGACGAGAAGATGCACGGACTTTATGTTACGAAGCTTGTGAGATCATTTTGTCAGACCTCCGGCGAAACTAGCGGTGTGTTTTCTGCTTTTCTACTTTAGTTCGCTTCCATACAAATATGGTATGATTGCGAGATAATAGGTTATTCTCAGACCCCTACAGTTTGGTGTCTCAAGCCAGCCAGATATGTGCACTGTCAGTAAACCTCAATAAAACTTATTCGATCCCATTCAAAGGGTCTTTATTGGCTGAGACAATCTTAAACTTCTTGTAGACCACATGATTATTGAAATTTACCTATGGTGACAACATGAGCTGTTTTAAGAAAGTTCTAAGCTCTTGTTCTTCAGTATATGTTTTTTGTGTATTGTGATTTCTCTCTAGTTTGGTTTTTCCAAAGCCTCCCTAATTATTGACCTGATATTTTTTTTCCACATCTACCAGATGATCCATTTGAACATGTTGGTTCAATACTTGTAAACATATCAAAGCAGGAAGCAGGAAGGAAACTTTTACTGGACCCTAAGCGAGGGCTTCTGAAGCAGATTATTAGACAATTCGATTCTAGTAGTCCATTGAGAAAGAAAGGGGTATGTTTAATAGATTACCTGAAAGGAATAACACATTGGTACTCAACTTTTGAATTGGAATACTGTTAATCATGAAAGAAGCAGGAACTAGAAAATGAGGGTCCTCGCTTTTTGTGGTAGTATTAGTTTCTCGTAGCATGTAATAATTGGCAAACCATTTCCCATACTTGGAGTATAAGCAAACCTACCTTTTTTATATTTTTTGAAAGACATGGACTGAGTATACCTCTTTCAGTCATGTTGAATTTCCCACTTTGAGGATTCCTTCTATGTGATTTTTCAATAAACATATAAATTCAATGTATGTATTGGGATTACTTGTTCAAAGACAACCCCCTTAATTCTGTGTGTATATCAGAGTCTTCATGAGTTAGGATCATTTGAGGAAATTGTCCGAAATTGATCTGATAACAAAAGAAGACAAGTTAAGGTGATATGCAAATGTGCTGGACTCAAACATTCTTTGCTTTACGGGTCATTTTCTGCTGCAATAGTGAAGTCTCAGGCTAACAAGTACAAGTGTAGGGGTTCAAGTACTGAGACTAGTCACTTCGTCCGAAAATGCTCATATCAGATCATACCCAGCCACCTCCTATGATCTCAGTTGATGGGACCAACTCATTAATGACCCTAGTCAAATATTCTAGAGGACTTTCATGTGGTAATAGTCGGATAAACCTGGCTATTTCTTAACGACTTGGGCTTTGCTTATTAGCAACATTATTCACTGGTTAAGCCAGCCAAACTTAGGCGGAGGTAGCTTTTTCTTAGTGTGACGGCTAGTTCCTTTGAGATAGTCTTTCTAAAAGAGGACAATTGACAGATGGTGTAGAACTGGTAAGTTATGGAAGGGAATAGTATGACGTTCTAGGGGATATTAGTGGCATGCTTGCAAACCAAAATTTTAGCCAAAACTCTCTCCATTCCAAAATTCTCATTTGCAAACATAAATAACTCAAAATTTTGGTCAAGAATTAGGAAAACAAAAAACTTCAAAATCATCTCTCCCCATCAAATCATCTATTTCCATTACAATAAACATAAAACTCTAATCTACCTCAATTTTCACAACATTCCCAAAATTCCCAGAAAATCTTGGTTTGCAAACATGGCCTAGATTGGCTGATTAGTAAGCCTAGTTTGGCTTCTGGTCACGCTGGAGCGGCCGACATCAATGCGAACTCAACCAAATGAAGTTTGATAGCCCTTGCTGAGTTCAGCTTATGTGAATATAGGGCAATGTCTTTGCCTGCAGGTTTCTGGATCTATTCGCAACTGTTGTTTTGAAGCTGAGAATCAGCTACAGAACTTGCTTTTGATATCAGAGTTTCTTTGGCCTGCTTTACTTCTACCGGTCGCTGGCAACAAGGTAATCTTCTTTTTCATTTTTCCTTTCTTCTCTTTTCTTGACCCTGTGAAGCATTCGTAGTTTATTTGCTTGGCTGGGAAGTGCTCGACTCTTTGATTAGTTGTCTACTAGAAAACTTGGTCAAAGTATTGACGTTTAAAATTGTTGCAGTATGCTTTGGATTCACTTGTACCCAATCATTTTTCACTTTCCTTATTTACATATTCCTCTTACTAGCTAGGAGTTCTAGTCGTGGTTGCAGAAAGGAGGCGTATAGTAACTTAATGATGTTTTATTTTTGGTATTTTAGGCATGTTAATCACTCAAAACCAAAGACAATGGTCATGATTGATTGCTTTAGAACCTTGCAATGGAATGTTACATTGTAACAAACTTTAAATCTTGTATTGACAGAAACTATATGGTTTTCACCTATGTTTGCTTCATCTGCAGCAATCAATTCTTTTATAAATTGCTTATTCTACTAATCAAATTGAATGTTTTCTAGAGTTTTAGCTAAGATTTTTTGCATTTTCGTATTCAGTGTTTAATGTTCTTTCTGTTTGCCACTTGCAATTTTGTAAATATGACTTGTGACTGCTGTCTTTCTTTCTTTCTTTTCTCCTTGGTATTTGCACTTTGTACTGATGCTTTGATTACTTTTTCATCAACTGGATGACTTGTGCTTAGATTTATCCTGAACAAGACACATTAAAAATGCCACTTGAGCTTGGGAGTGCACTCTCAATTGAGCGCGAATCAGTTACGGATCCTGAAATCCGAGTCCATGCGCTGGAGGCTATATACTTGATCTCATTGCAGGTTAAATAACTACCATTCCTTTTGCTTTCTAAATGAATGCATAATTTATTTAGATAGTGTTTACCAGCATATAAAAGCAATTTAAAAGCCATATTTTAGTAGATAACGTGGTGCATCTGGAACTCACATACTCAGAACTTCTGGAAGAAAAATTTACCTTCTTTCTACGTGTTCCAGGAAGAGCATGAGCAACTTTTCTCTCTTATAGTTATTGTAGGATCAGACCTGATATATAGATGAATGTATACACTGCATAGGATGCTATTTCTGTTGGGACATAATTTGGTTCCACTGCACTATACACGACCGGCCTTTGTAGAGTGCTTTTAAATGCCTGGACTGTCCTTATCTGGAGAATTCTGGATGCTTCCCAAGAAATATCAGTTTTCTTGCCCTTCCAAACTTCTAGATTGTTCAGACTTACTGGTAAATCTTAGCGCTTTTTAATCCATTGTTTCAAATTCTTTCAGGAGGCGGGTCGGAGAGCTTTTTGGTCTGTCCATGGACCAAGAATTCTTCAGGTGGGGTATGAGGACGAGGAAGATCCAAAAGTAATGGAAGCATATGAGCGAGTTGGCTCCTTGGTATGAATAGTTCCTCCTCTTAGCCATTCGTTTCCTTCTTTTATTGCAATGGTTTATTTCATCTTGTGCATTTCGCTCTTGCTGCAAATATTAACCGCCCCTTATTATTTACCAGCTGATTGAT
Organism: Myrica gale; assembly: GCA_963930655.1. Taxonomy (NCBI): domain Eukaryota; kingdom Viridiplantae; phylum Streptophyta; class Magnoliopsida; order Fagales; family Myricaceae; genus Myrica; species Myrica gale. The sequence goes on along the minus strand of OZ005606.1, from coordinate 2,698,429 downwards.
AACAGTGGCACTGAGGAACCATCCACAGAGACATCAAATTAGCAGTTGTTTATGCGTAATTTTTAGTTTGTGACATTAGTTATGTTGCGATGAAGGTCAATGCTACTTGTAGCTTTTGGTTGTATGTGGAGGCTTTGCCTATTCTTATTCCTCAGTGTAGTTTTTATGGTTTAAACGTTAGTACTTTGCATTTGCCACATGAAAGTTACGAAAGCTGTTCCCAACACCTAATCTTCAGATATCTGGATCTTATCCCGTAAAAGGGGCCTGGCGTGGAGGAGAGGCAATTGCCACTCACTCTCAACTTCTTTGAAGATTCTGCCGAAGCATCTTGGTGTAAACTGTAATCTTTTGCTTTTGTTTTCACTTACATTCGTTTTAGTGCTTCAAATCAGAGGCATAGTTCGAAATACAAACCAACAAAGAAGTGATTGTACTCAATGTTAATGAAAGGATCATTATTGATAAAATTAAAGAACTCAGAAATTGTTAGTAAATAAAGTAAAAATCTTGAAACAATTTTTTAAAAGGGTGTAAAATCTAGGGACTAAAAAGGTCTTTAATCCCTTTTTCTTATGTTGTCTCTTTAATGCTTATTATCTTAGTATTCATTCGCTACTAGTTAGACTTATTTAATAAAATTTTGAGATATCATCATCTTTCTTTTAATAAAAAATGCTAGATGCTTAAATCAGCTTGATGGCTTGGTTGGTTAATAGCATGTTTTATAGGTAACAAAAATTAATGTGGATAATTTGTATTTAAGTAATAAAGGGCTTGTTTGGAATTTGATATATAACGAGGATTCATTAGCCCATTAGAAACTTATAAAAAAAAAATAGCCCATTAGAATAAAGGGGCAGAAACATAAAAAAGCTGTGGAAAATCCAGTAATTGAAAAAGGTCAAAAAAACCGCGGCAAACAATTCCCGCGGAAAATCCCGGTCTTTTTGTGCGCGCGAATTATTCAAACGAGGAAATAAGAGTTGAAAATCCGATGCCTGTTCCAGCCAACTCCAGCAGTTATCCTTCTCTACTCCCATTCTCACATGCAAAACCACCTCTCCAATCTCCCAAACTCGAAAATCCTCTGACCCGATTCGTAGAAAATGGATCTCTCGGACATAGCGAAGAAGCTGGGCCTCTCAGAGTCCAAGCACTTGATCCGGAAGGCCGCAGAACTCCGTCGTCTTTGTGACGTACAGTTCGACTCCTCCATTATCGGCGTTGTAAGTTTCAAATTCAATCGTTTATTGAAACCCAGAAACAAAGAACAAAGGACTAATGTTTATTGTATGTAGGGGGAGTTTTGCAAAGCCATAATCTGCATGGAAATCGCCGCTACGAGGTGCTGGTCTTATTTATTTATAGATTAAATCGTTTTTCCCCTTTTCTTCTTTGTTGAGTATGTTATCGTTTCCAATGATTGGAAGAAATGCAAAATGATTATAGGTTGGGGATTCTGTTTGACCGGCAAAGCGCTATAAGGCTGACTGGGATGTCTGACAAGGCTTATACCAGGTCGTTCAATTCGTTGCAGAATAGCCTTGGCGTCAAGTGGGTTGCTTTTTTTCCCCCTTATGATTGGTTATTTTTTGTGTTGCTGTAATGTGTCGGGTTACGGTGATGGTCCTGATGGATATGTTGGATTCAATTGGATTATGGTGTCGCAGGAACAATCTGGATGTAAGGGAATTAGCGATTCAATTTGGATGTGTGAGGCTCATTCCTTTTGTGAAAAAGGGCTTATTACTGTAAGATCTATTTCCTTTAATATTGCAACGTTTCGATTTCTTTCTCTCATTAGTTTCATATGTTATCTCTGCTATATGTTTGACAAAATCCCCCTGAGCATAAATTTTCCAATTTCGCAAAATGCTAGATGTTTTGCATGTTAATGACTAGTTGAGTTTATCTATACTATTCCATCAAAATGATTGACGTTTGTAGTTGCTGACCCTCGGACAGATTTTTTGGAATTTATTATGCGAGTAATCATTAAAATGTCCGCGTCGGCTTTTCAGGTACAAGGAACGGTTTCTGGCTTCATTGCCAGTTTCTCGGAGGGCAACCGCTGACTTTAATCGTCCTGTACTTACTGCTGTGGCATTCTATTTGTGTGCTAAAAAGCATAAGGTGCCTGATCTGTCACACTCTCTCTCTCTCATATATGTAGGCAGGGAAATTAGTTGATTTCTGGTGTTTTTAACTGATAACACTGATTTCCTCCTTTTACAGCTCAAGGCAGACAAGATTAAGTTTACTGAGCTATGTGGTGCATCTGAATCAGAATTCTCTAATGTAAGAAAGGCGATTCCTATTTTGCATAATTGCTTTGTGTGGCAGCTACAGTTTGATTCTTTACTTCCAATATGTTTGATACTTATCCTGTTTTACCGCTGTAGGTTTCTACTTCCATGAAGGACTTGTGCCATGATGTTTTTGGGGTTGCAAAGGAGAAGAAAGATGCCAGGGATGTAAAGGGAAACCGAGGTATGTCTCATTAAGTGCTTCCATTGACACTTTTGTATTCTCTATATTTGTTTCATTCAATGTTGTTGAACAATTTATTTCTTCTTTCCCTTGCAGAACTTTTGGACATATTACCTGAAAAAAGGAAAATCGAGGATGGTGGTTATTTTTCTGATGATGGACCAGAGGTACGACAAAAGCATCACAGACTATTGTTTATTTTTTGGCAGTTAAAATGCCTGACTCTAGTTTGGCTCTAAATCTGACCAAGGTAGAGAGAAGCATCCAGGTTGAGTAATTACTAGCTTCCTATGAATTTTAATTTCCCATCTCATCAAACTTACTCATCATTGGGCCATTACCCTTTGCTGTATTAGCTCTCATGTTGACTCTTTGAGGTTGTTTTGGTATTTATAGAGCCACAATGTTTTTTTCCTTTTGCATCAGTTTTCTAACATGAGAGATCGTATTATCTAGTGGGGCTTCCAGTTACCCACTAGATAGGTGATAGTGAAGCTCTTCCAAACCTTGCTACCCGCTAGATTCTGCCTTTAATTCCTGCAATTTGCACTCTGTTCATGTTGTCATGGTACTTTACTATCTTCTGCTTAAATCTTGCCTTAATTTTTGGATATGAATTGTTCTGTTCAGCTTGAGGATTTATCCACTGTCCAGTTCTGTATAAGTCCTTTTCAATTAAGCCAGCTTTGAGAAGAACTTTTGTGTACCATCAAATGAATTCAATGTGATGCACCTGCAGCTTTCAAGTTACCGGAAGCGCAAACGAATGGACAAACATGCTTATGAGGAATGGAAATCTTCTGTTGTTGCATGTAATAGCAAAACCAAGGCAAAAGGTTTTGTTTCCTTCTCCATTCTCACAATGCCACCTCACACACATGTATGCCAACCTTACTAACTTTGTCCATTTGCTTTTTCCAGTTCCTTGCAAGCGAACCAAGCAAACTCGCCTGAACTTTTCAGAGGAAGTTACAGAGACACAGAAGTTGGAGGCTATATAAAAAGACAAATGTCTCGTCATTCTGGGCTGGAAGTTCACATGGGAAGAAAAGATGGGGATCTAAAACTTTTGGTCAATGTTATCACCTGAAGGGTGCTGAGCCTTGTTGGTTGGTTCCTTGTGCATATGATTACTGTGTCATGTGCTGTATGATTATGGATCATGATAGTTTTGCCTGGTATAGAGAAGGGGTTTACTACAAAAACTCATTTTGTACAGAACGGCAATCATTGATGTCCATATCGAAATATCAACTTTTATTGGGATATTCTCTGAAGTTCCTCAACGTTTAAAAAGGGTACCGCAATTTCACATTGGTTTGGTCCTACTTGTGCAATTCATTTTTTAAGCAGTCAAATGTCTGTAAATTCTGGTCCATTAAAGAAGCTAATAATAAAGCAGCAAAAATTAATTTCTTAATTTATTGTACGGATAAATCCATTAATGGAATTAGCTGCCACAAGCAAAAGTGGAAAAGAGATCACTACTGTCAGAAGTGGGATTTGAACCCACGCCCTCTCTCGAAGACCAGAACTTGAGTCTGGCGCCTTAGACCACTCGGCCATCCTGACGTGTTTGACATAAAGGGCTTCCGTTTAATTATATAACTAATAAACAGCCCGGCCTGTCCCGTACTGAGTTGGACTCGCAGCTCCACTATAGGATAGAATATGAAAAGCCCTAAGTTTTTTCTGGAGTAGACAATGCTCTGTTCTTCAACCAGCCCATTTTGTGTCACTGGCCTTAATTATGAGCTTTGAAAATGAAAATAAGTAGAAGTGCTGGCCCCAGGCATGAGCTTTGCTTTAAACATTAAAATGTCGAACGACATTAGTTAGATGTTAAGCAAAACAAATGGTCTAATCGGATATGTTAGCTTGATATTTATTTATTTTAGATGAAGATCAATTAGTTGCACGATATGTATTACCTTCTTTTTGCTTTTTATTTTCTTTTTTACTTCTTTAATATTTACCTTATATAAGTGCAAGTTTGAGTCCTGTCGTTAATGTTTCCTTTACATGAGCATTGGCTTCAACTGACACGTCATTTCCCTAAGAAGGGCTTGATCTAAATCCAAATTCGCCAATTTTACGGAGTTCTTGTGAATTGTAAGCTCATTTACAATGGCTTTTGTGAAATTGTAATTTTGTTAAGGGATAAATATAATTTTGGTCCCTGTAGTTTGGACGAAAATTAAATAAGTCCTTAAACTTTAAAACACATAAAATTAGCTCATGAAGTTTAAAATCATTCGCATTTGAATGACCTCAAAAGGACTAAATTGTTAATATATTTTAAACTTTAAAGATTAATTTGATGAGTTTTAAAGTGTAAGGACTTATTTAATTTTCAGTCAACTCGGACCAAATTTGTATTTGTCCCTTTAATAACTAGCATTTTTTAATTTGCTGTCCAACATGGTTTGCATTAATGGTTTAGACAAATTCTATAAATTTTTTTTGAGATTCTAGATGATTGGGCAGTTGCAATTTAAAGATAATTTAGGATTACTATATTACAAATTGTTAGATATTATATACTATAATTAACTATTCAATATATATAAAATAATATATCTTGTTATCTTGTCCCACATGCAGTCAATCCTAAGATAAGTCGGACGAGCATAGAATATCTTTGTTGCCAATGGGCTTGTTACCCACAGAAAAAAAAATCTAAAACAGCGGATAATTGCTTTTAATATCCATACTACCAGAAAAATAAATTATCTTTTTTTTTTCAAGATAATTATAATATCAATTCCAAAAATATATCACTTATCAACAACTTTATCAAGAAATATTTTCAAAAAATAAATAAAACAAAGAGTTTAACATATCAAGGAATGCCACGTAACCCTTAATATTATTTTGTTGTTTTTTTCACCCTCGTTCTTTCCGGGCGTGCTCAATGACGCGTCTACTTTTGAGCCACGTGGCAGAGAAACAACGTGCGTACGTTGACATGGTCCGCGCACAGCTTTGCTTAGCCGACTCGTCTACCTGTCGGGAACATGAGAAGTCAGACGAACCCGGCGTCGTTTGAAAAATCGTCCACAGAAACCAGCACGCCAAAGAAATCCATAACAACACATGAACTTACGAGAAGAATTCTATTCCCTACAAACTCTAACCCTCCGTGTCTCAGGCTTAACTCTGTTTGCGGTAATCAGACTCGTTTATCAGCCTATACTGATCCACTGCAAGACGCCACGTAATGAGTTCCACACAATCCAAATAGAACTGACCACACCAAATGAGTGCCCCCAGGAAACTCAGCGTAAACGACATTAGTTTGATTTTTCTGGGTCTTCATCTCCTTTTACCCCAAAAATAGGAACCTCTCCCCCCCCCTCTCTCTCTCTCTCTCTCCTATGATCCCAAGGCCTCCCAATTTATTTTTCCCGAATCCTACCTGAATTCCACCACCCATCCATTTTTTACTATTATTTCTCTTGAATTTAGTCGCCAAAAAAAAGTGGCAAAGGGAGGTCTCCCAGAGTCCCACCTTCCCATTATAGGGTGTTAGTCAACTTATATTTTTGTTAATACGACTTTTTGTTTTTCTGATTTTGAGGGTTTTCAATTCTCATGCCTATTCTGCGTCTTGTACCCAATTTCTAAATATTTGCGATGTTTTCGAAAATGGGTTTTGCGATTTCCGACGAATTGTTGGGGACTTTTGTCCCAATCGTGGTGTACTGGGTGTATTCTGGGTTGTATCTTTTGTTGGGGGCCTTTGAGAATTACCGGTTGCACTCGAAGAAAGACGAGGACGAGAAGAACTTGGTGCCAAAAGGTACGGTGGTCAAAGGGGTCCTTCTTCAACAAACTGTTCAGGCTATTGTCGCAATCCTATTGTTCACGGTATGTGTATTGAGAAGTTTTGGTTTCTTTGTTCTAATTGTGGCTTTCAATTGGGTTTTGGCCTTTTCTTTTCTGATGAGCCTTGGGTCGATTAGGAAGAAGTTCGGCTAGTAGGTTTATAGACGAATTGACGAAACATGCTATTCTATTAAGTTATTGTTACTTATCAGAAAAAAGAAGAAGTTATTGTCTTGATAATTCAGGTATCTTTCAACCTGTGTTTATTGTCATTTCGTCATGAATACTTGGGTCTCGGATAGTGCTGTTGAGTACCTGCTTCTGTAAGAGAAAGTTGTGCACATCTAGAAGTGGCACTCCAAGTTGTTTATTTGTTTAATTTTTGGTTTTTGATTTCTCAATGATTTGTTTTTGTGCTATGATATTTCCATTGCCTTGCTACTACGAGGATACGGTAGTTTATGAAATCTTGGGTGTGCATGTCCTATGATGTCTTGAGTATTATGTTTATCCAGATGGAGTGAACTAGCTTGTTCTTATGATTGTTGTTTGGCTGGTTATACTATCCGGAAATGGTAACATTTTGTAGTGTGACCATTTTCTGCTTCTTGTCTTCTAGTAAGTTTTAGTTGTCCTGTTCTTTTTTCAAGGTCACTATTGCGATTTTGTGAATTCTTCTACCGCAGAATTCCTGATCGATTATAAAATAGGGCTCATCAATTTTGAAACTTCTTCCTATGTCTATATGGGATGACCATATCTTGACTTGTTAAACGTGGTTTCCATGGAGCAGGAAGCAATACACACTCAAGAATAGGCCAACCTCACTCTACCTGTGAACCTCCTTGCAGTTCTGTAGCAGATATATCATGTTAGCTTGTTAAAGTGAAAATTTAGTTGGATTGCTTATCCCTTTAGCAATTTCCTTAATTGATGAGGCTAGTTATGTCTGCTAGGGTGCAGAGTTTTCTTACGATTTATACTATAAGATTGGGTGGTCTGCTTAGGGCCCCGTTGCTGCTCTGGTGGTGCCCTGGCTTTGAAGTAACCTCCAAAATTTTTCGAAGTAGCTTTTGTTTTACAAATTACTAGATGAGTAATGGGTTGTGCATCAGTTGTCTGTTGACTAACGTTGTTACTTGAAATGGAAAATAAAGGAGTTTTTTAGCATGAATGAACGGGGAAAAAATAATCATGGACACTATTGACTGTTCTAGATGTTTTAGTTGATTTGGATGTTGACTTTGGTGGAAAAGATGGATTCTAAGACTAGGATGGGATCATTGAATTACTATATATATTGCTTTGATTAAAAAGTTTGTGGCCTAATAACTTGTTGGATCTATGGAGACCTTGGCTATCTAATTGGTGAAGGTGGGATAACAGGGATGCTGTTTCTTGCCAGTCTCTTTTTCTGTTCTAATGTGAGCTCTTGTTCCATTGTCTTTTTCTTGTCCTTTTTCCCATTGACATTGATGACTGTTCAGCCAGCAAGTATATACCTTTCCAGTATCTGGCAGACCCTAATTTTCTACTGATTTGTTGAATAGGGCAATCATTTTAGACATTGTCTTCATTGTAATGTATTCAAGGTGTTAATGTAGGTGATCCAAGATGAAGGCGGGGATGTTGCAGGTTCACAGTCTTCCTTGATATTTTTAGCTAGGCAGTTCATAACTGCAATGTTGGTCTTGGATACTTGGCAATACTTTATGCACAGATTAATGCATCAGAGCAAGTTCCTGTACAAGCATATCCATTCTCAGCATCATCGTCTTGTTGTACCCTATGCATTTGGAGCTCTGTACAATCACCCATTGGAAGGGCTTATCCTCGACACAATCGGTGGTGCCTTATCTTTTCTCCTGTCTGGCATGTCCCCTCGAGCATCCATCTTCTTCTTCTCCTTTGCTACCATCAAAACGGTAGACGACCATTGCGGTTTGTGGCTTCCGGGGAATCTCTTCCACGTGTTCTTCCAAAACAATACTGCTTACCATGATGTCCACCATCAGCTTTATGGCAGCAAGTACAACTTCTCGCAGCCCTTCTTCGTTCTGTGGGATAGAATTCTTGGAACCTATATGCCTTACTCGCTAGAGAAGAGAGCAGGTGGGGGCCTTGAAGCACGGCCTACTAAAGACCACAAAGATGATTGATTGTCCAGTGTTAAATATTCATTGTTCTCAAGGGTATTATTCTTTCCCTTAAAAGAGCTACACTGCTTAGGCGATTTATATGAGTTTGTAAAATTTTATTTTGAATTCGTGCACTTCTGTACCCCAGAAAAATTTGGTACTTTTTTTTTTGGTGATCTTATTCGATTTTTGTTGCCGAATGCTTATGGTTCGAGTGGATTTGTGCATCCCTAACCTTTTCTGAGGCTGAGAGGCCGCGCATGCTTGCTTTTGTTCAGTGACTCACGCATACTGAGCCTCGATCATGACTGTTGTGAACAAGAGCATTGAAAGGATTGTGATCCACAGTGTGCTAGCTCTTCTTATTATATTCTCTTAGAATGGCGAGATTTGCTTGTGTCTTGTCACGATAAACGCAAGAGGAGCTGTTTTATTGTTTGGGTGAAACTTCTAGTTTCTAGAGTGGGTGCCGGAGCCTTCTTCGACGATCGTTCCAAAATGGTTCTTCGGAGTCCCTAGATGTGTGCGTAAGACACTTTGTCCTTGTTGATCACACACAATTCGCAACTGGGGGAGAGATACCAGGTAGGCAACACTGCGAAGCTCTAGAGATGCTGGGATCATAAGTCATTGAATTGACTAGCATTTGGTTCTTCTGACCACAAATAATTGAGGGCCGCCAAGCTTCTAGTGATGCTGGGATCACAAGTCATTGAATTGACTAGTATATGGTTCTATTAAAAAAAAGAGAGACTAGTATATGGTTTTTCTGACCACAAATAATTGAGGGTGGCCACCAAACCGAGTTGGTTCTGGATGAATTCATTTCTTTAAATACTTCACAACGTTAAGCGAGTACAACCTTTCCTATCTCGGCTTCAAAGTCAGGGGAGATGATGCATTCGTAACTATGTTTTTTTTTGGGTAACGAGAAAAATAAAATATGTTATATCGGGCTTCTTTGCGCCGGACTCAAATAGACCTAGAACAGGTGAAAAATACACCGATCGAATTGGAAGCGTAAAGACAAATTTCGGCCTCTTTGAGAAGCGGGAAGGGGCCAATGAGCTATGGTTCAACTGACCTCTCCTCATTCGTGGAGGGTCCTGAATCGGGGTTCAAATCTCCCCCACCCCCACAGGCTGGGCCTGCTTTGCCTAGAAAAAAAAAGCAGAAAGGGAAAAAAAAAGTATCTAACCGTAACTAATAAATAATTAACAAAATAATGACAGACAATTCATTAATTTCACTACTACAAAAATGGTCATTAGCGGCCAACGTTTTAGCCACGAGCATAATTTGGTCGTAAGTAATATAGTTTTAGCGATAAACATTTGTAATCGTCATTAACAACGACTTTTACAGACAAGAATAACATCGTCACTAAAAGTGCTCGAAAAAAGAAATAACGACCAAATTTACCATATTAGTGACCAACTTTTGTTAATTAAAATTAGTCACTATAGCCTCGGCCCTCGAGAATCGAGATAACTTGACTGGTGACGGGTGCCCTGGCTTCCCCAGATATCCGAAATCCATGAGGAGACTGAAGTCAAGCCGAATAATTCTGCTGCATCGTTAGCTATAGTAATTTATAAGAGAATATGAATTGGCACAAAACTGCTACAAATTAGCTTAGTTTTGGAAGTGTTTCAAGTTGAAAATATTTGATTATAAGAGCGATTATTCTAAGTTTTTAGGCGTTAAGAAAAAAATGAGAAATTCCCGAAATGTTCCTCCTAAGACAAAATTATTAAAAATATAAAATATAATTTTTTTTCAAAAAAGTAATGTTTATAAATAAAATATTGAAACTATATTTTAGTAATATATTTATTTTTAATTTATTTCTTGAATTTTTATTTATTTTTTTACAAAAATTATCTTAGAAAGACATTTGGGTCATTTTACATAATTTTTCCTAATCGTACCATTCTTAATTTAATAAAACAAATCTAACGGCCAGAATCCGATCATGTCTCCTCATTTATTAAAGTGAGAGATGGAGTTAGCTTAACTTGGTGATGCCTAATTCTCATTAAATAATATGACCAATTTTAAACAGTTGGATTTGTTTCTTTAAATGTGTTTATAAGAACTTAAAATTTAGCTTCTAATTAGTGTTTCCGTTCCAAGCTATATGTAATACTTTGAGCATAAATGCGACGAGTTAGGTGCTCTCTCACCGAGCTAATTTTAGAATGAATAGCCACGGCAGGAAAAAATGTCGCTGGATATATGCAATGGCAACGGAGCTTTGACAGTTGTTTGTTGTCGTTGGTTAATTTGTTCTGTCAACAACTATTCTGATTTTAGCAATGTTGATAAACTGATATTCTCGTAGCTGGAAGAGAGCAGTTGAAGTATTCTTTTAATATTGTAAAAGCTCAGTAAACGACTCAAATAGGAGTTGCCCTCAAATTAATTACATCAAAGGTTATATAGCCCACTTTTTTCCAGGGGGAGATATTCTCACCCAGCCCCTTTTTGTGTCACTGGCTTTAATTTACAAGTTTCAAAAATACAAAATAATAAAAATATTATCCATGATTCAGTCGATCTTTGGATTCAGATAAGCAGATCCATGATTCAGTCGATCTTTGGATTCAGATAAGCAGTGAGTTGATATGATATGGTTATTTGCCTACAATTTTGAGGTCTAAAATTTTCAACAAAACAAACATAATTCAAAATTCTAACTTTTATCTATATATTTTAAGCTTTTCACAAACTTTTTAAAAGATTATCAAAATTTTAAAAATATTTCCTAAAATTTTGATAAACAAAAATATCTTATATGCCTTGGTGCATGCATCAAAAGTTTGCCCCCTCCTCCGCCCAACAAAAAAAGTAGATATAAAAAAGCTCTTTTTCATGTCTTTCTACAGTTCATGCATCGATCGCAGTGATGTTTATGACTCGTATTTTGTTGTGTTTTCGCCCGTTTGGGTCTGCCCCTCTATTTAGGGCTTGTCGTTTGTTGTGCTTTGCGGTTGTGTGTCCGTCCCTTCCATGGGCTTATCCGAGTCCTTGTGGCTCTCTTCCGACCCTTCGTTGGGTCTCGCTACGCTCCGATTGTGGCGCTTTCCCAGCTTGTTCAGGTCCTAGTAGCTCTGTCTATTGTGTCCGACCACCACTCCCTCTGCCCTGCATGAAGTTTATAGTGGTTCCTCTGATCCGTTCGGGGGTCTTGCTGGTTGTGTTTGTCCTATTGTCTTTTTTGTCGTTTTGTTGTGTCCGTCCTGTTGTCTTTATTTTCGTCATGTTATCAAGTTTTTAATACATTGGTTATTTTTCGAGAAAAAAAAAGATCGCAGTGATGTATCAGAATATGAGAAATCATTTACCATGTTTTTCTTCCTGGGATTACAATTCTTAATTATTTCAATTATAACATATACATATACATATACATATATATATATTAATCAGTTTGGAACTAGTTTACCATATTCCTCAATAGTCTAAACTAAATCAAAACAAAAGTCTGTGGGGGCATGGGATATACACTTATGCCATTGCAAACAGAGTCACCTCTAGCTTCTTTACTAAGCCATCTATAAAGTGACTAAAATAACGATTGATTAAAAAATGATTTAGGCTACGTTGGTTAAGAGCATTCCTAGTAGGTTCTCTATTCTAACATTTTGGTTAGAATAGAGAACCAATTTAACAAAAAAGCCAAAAAACATTCTTTAACAGCTTATCTATTTTAACAGTTTTTAGCTAAAAATTTTAACATGTGAACAGTGGTTCTCTATATTTAGATAACCACTGTTCACTTCTCTATAATAAAATATTAATATTTTTCTTATTTTTTTCTTTTCTTAATACATTTTAGACTAAATAAAGACTAACTTAATACATTTTAAACTAAATAAAGACTAACTTAATACATTTTTAAACATATGATCGTTAAAATAAGACGACTATTTATAAATATGACCGTTAGGATAAGAAATTTTTTTTTAAAATCTAATCGTTGAGATAAGATAAACTTAAAAAATACTGAGCGTTAGGAAAAGACAAAAATTAAAAAATCCACCATTTTTAGGATAAGACAAATATTCAAAAATATAACCGTTACAATAAAACGAATATTAAAAAATATAAATGTTAGAGAAATAATAAAGAACTCTTTGAATAATAATATTTAAATAGAATAGTAAAAGTAGATGGTTAAAATAGAGAAGCTGCTGTGGGTGTTTTTAAAAAGTTGATAGTTAAAATAGAGAAGTGTACTTTTTGGTTAAAATAGAGAGTCAAATTTGAATAAGCTACTAGGAATGCTCTTATAACAAAAAATTTATACCTACTAAAATTTTAACACAATAAAAAATTACAATATAATCTCTCTCTCCCCCATCACATCATTACTTTTCACTATAATAAATATTAAAAATCACATATCTCTTTACTTTTTCACCAAATTCAATACCCTAAAATTTTAACCTTCCCAAAATTTTAATATGCAAACACAACCTTAATAATCACTGAAATAAGAACTGTTAGTTATGAGATAGTATATTCAAAAGTATAAAATAATCTTGTCCAACATAAGAAACATGGACTAAGATCAAAGAATATTTTGTTGCCAAAGGGCAAGTTAGACCCAAAACAGCGACAGCAACAACAAAAAGAAAAAAAAAACTCGGATAGTAGATCAGGAGCAGTTTATCAGGAATATTGGTTGAAGTTTCCTCTTCTAAGAAAAATTGTGAAAACCCGGTCTTTAGAAAAAAAGAGAGAAGAAAACAATGTTTTTGCAAGGCTGGGATTCGAACCCAGGCATAAAGGAGGAGAGAGGGCGCTCATGACCACTGAGGCACCTTTGTTGTTTTTTCTTATATGGTGAAGTTTTATTTTATTTAAACACGTTTTGCCCGAATCGAATTTTTAAGTAAAACGGTGTGTTTTGATCTTCTTCTTCCCCAAACTTTGGAATCTCGATTTTTATGCCCTAGCCGCCGTTTTCAACCCTTCAGTTTCTCTCTCATCAATTTCCTCTCTCTCTCTTCAATTTCACATCCGTTTTAGCACCTTTTCGACTGATTTTCGTGGCCTTTCAACTCCATTGTTAGGATCTTAACGTTTTCTCAATAAATCAAGCGATTTATGGTGGTTAATGGAGGATTTCGAAAGGGCAACCATTTTGGGTTGTTACACTTTGATTCGCCCTATAAAAGGGGACCTTCTACTCAGAGATTATTCACACCTCTCAATTTCGACATCAGTCATTTTTGAGATTCATCTCTCTTTCTCTAGGTCAATTTCGGCCATTGTTGAGTTTCTCGATTTTCTTCGGTTCTTTTGGGTCACTGCAATACGTGGATTCTAGGGTGGTTCGATTGTTGAAGAAAATCTGGTAAGCGGAGATACTATATTGTTTTCTTTAAAAAATTATGAACACGTTTTCATAAAAGATTTTGTGGAAAATATTTTATTGCAAGTTTATGTTATTCTGAAAACAAATGTGGAATTTTAAAAGACATACTGAGATTGTTTATATGACTGTTCTGAATTATTTATCAAAGATTCTGTATTCTGCTGAACATCATTTTTTATTTCGAAATCTGAATTCTGTTATTATATATTATATTGTTTTCAAACCCCGAGGCGATGTCTGTTACTGATTACTGATTACTGCTGCTGTTGGTACCAACTCATTACTGATTACTGGTGCGCCCATTCTTCGGATTGGTTTCTGTGTGGGTTTCTCCCTAGTGCACACTTAGCGTACGTGGCTAAGTCTTAGTAGGGCAAACTCCACTTTCTGTTGGCTTAATTCGGTTTGGCCGCCGGTTAAGTCGTTGCACAACCCTGCCACAGGGGTCAATGTGGCTTACTGTTGATGTCAAGGGGATTTTCTGAAAAATCTATTTTATTTTCTGAGTTTTCCGATCACTGAATTAAGTATTATTTTCAAAGAAAAGAATATATATTTTTATTCTCTGCTTACTGAGTTGTCGAACTCACTCCGTTATTATTTTCCCCACTTTCAGAGATTTTTGAAGAACGTGACAAGGATGATACTTAGATGGCATGCGGGCGGGAGTAGTATTGTTTTGAAAATTGTACAAGTTTATGTTTTAAAGCATTGAAGTTTTGATGACGTTTTTATTTAGAATAAAGGAAATGATGTCTCAAAGTTGTTTTAATGAAAATTTCAAATGTTGATTTTTGGGGCGTGACAGTTTGGTATCAGAGGAAAGGTTATAGATTCTGTACACTTTTAACTTTTTGACATTTGACATTTGAAAATTTTTGGGGTAGGCTTGGGTAGATTAAGTTTTACTTACATGTGAATTGTTTTATTTGTTTTGTTTAATGAATATCTTGAATACCAACATGCTTTTCAGAATGTTATAATTTAGTTGGTTAGATTTGTTTTCTCGATCAAATCCACGTCATAGATACAGGTATGTTCCCTCGATATTTTGGGTAGATGAATAATCAGAAGTTTTTAGGTTCACGGCGTTACCTGAAGATATGATGATTGATGACCCTGACGAAGTATCAAACGAGATTGAGTGACGATGGGGTTTTACTAGGTATCTGTAAGTTTTAGCAAATTTCGAGGACGAAATTTTTTTTAAGAGGGGAAGGATGTGAAAACCCGGTCTTTAGAAAAAAAGAGAGAAGAAAACAATGTTTTTGCAAGGCTGGGATTCGAACCCAGGCATAAAGGAGGAGAGAGGGCGCTCATGACCACTGAGGCACCTTTGTTGTTTTTTCTTATATGGTGAAGTTTTATTTTATTTAAACACGTTTTGCCCGAATCGAATTTTTAAGTAAAACGGTGTGTTTTGATCTTCTTCTTCCCCAAACTTTGGAATCTCGATTTTTATGCCCTAGCCGCCGTTTTCAACCCTTCAGTTTCTCTCTCATCAATTTCCTCTCTCTCTCTTCAATTTCACATCCGTTTTAGCACCTTTTCGACTGATTTTCGTGGCCTTTCAACTCCATTGTTAGGATCTTAACGTTTTCTCAATAAATCAAGCGATTTATGGTGGTTAATGGAGGATTTCGAAAGGGCAACCATTTTGGGTTGTTACACTTTGATTCGCCCTATAAAAGGGGACCTTCTACTCAGAGATTATTCACACCTCTCAATTTCGACATCAGTCATTTTTGAGATCCATCTCTCTTTCTCTAGGTCAATTTCGGCCATTGTTGAGTTTCTCGATTTTCTTCGGTTCTTTTGGGTCACTGCAATACGTGGATTCTAGGGTGGTTCGATTGTTGAAGAAAATCTGGTAAGCGGAGATACTATATTGTTTTCTTTAAAAAATTATGAACACGTTTTCATAAAAGATTTTGTGGAAAATATTTTATTGCAAGTTTATGTTATTCTGAAAACAAATGTGGAATTTTAAAAGACATACTGAGATTGTTTATATGACTGTTCTGAATTATTTATCAAAGATTCTGTATTCTGCTGAACATCATTTTTTATTTCGAAATCTGAATTCTGTTATTATATATTATATTGTTTTCAAACCCCGAGGCGATGTCTGTTACTGATTACTGATTACTGCTGCTGTTGGTACCAACTCATTACTGATTACTGGTGCGCCCATTCTTCGGATTGGTTTCTGTGTGGGTTTCTCCCTAGTGCACACTTAGCGTACGTGGCTAAGTCTTAGTAGGGCAAACTCCACTTTCTGTTGGCTTAATTCGGTTTGGCCGCCGGTTAAGTCGTTGCACAACCCTGCCACAGGGGTCAATGTGGCTTACTGTTGATGTCAAGGGGATTTTCTGAAAAATCTATTTTATTTTCTGAGTTTTCCGATCACTGAATTAAGTATTATTTTCAAAGAAAAGAATATATATTTTTATTCTCTGCTTACTGAGTTGTCGAACTCACTCCGTTATTATTTTCCCCACTTTCAGAGATTTTTGAAGAACGTGACAAGGATGATACTTAGATGGCATGCGGGCGGGAGTAGTATTGTTTTGAAAATTGTACAAGTTTATGTTTTAAAGCATTGAAGTTTTGATGACGTTTTTATTTAGAATAAAGGAAATGATGTCTCAAAGTTGTTTTAATGAAAATTTCAAATGTTGATTTTTGGGGCGTGACAAAAATATTGGTTGATTTACCTAATTGATCAGAATTCTCCTCTTGGGCCTAAAAAAAACAAAAAATGTCAAAGCCCTTAGAATTATTTGATTTTGGAAGTACCAGATAAATCGTTCTGCTCTATTTTCTAGAGGAATGTGACAGTACCAGATAAATCAGTGGTTCTCTATAATCAATTCGGAAGTGTTAAGATAGAGATAGCCTTAAGAGGGTAAGTAGCATACATTAACGTTGATTTTTGTTGCTCCCTGCCTCTTTAGTCTTTTCTTTCTGAGCGTGGTCAATGAAGCGTCTGCTTTGGAGGCTTGGAGCCATGTGTCTGAAAACAATATGCGGACTTCGACACAGTCTGCGCACAACTTTGCTTACACGCCCTGTCTACCTGTCGGAAACTATTCTTTATTTATTGGTTCCAAATCCTACCTCATGAGTTCCATTACCCATATCCATAGTTTATAACTATTCTCTGGACCTAGTCATTTGCAATGGACGAATTAAGTGTAACATTAAAGAGAACATAGCGGACTTCGACACAGTCTGCGCACAACTTTGCTTACACGCCCTGTCTACCTGTCGGAAACTATTCTTTATTTATTGGTTCCAAATCCTACCTCATGAGTTCCATTACCCATATCCATAGTTTATAACTATTCTCTGGACCTAGTCATTTGCAATGGACGAATTAAGAGTAACATTAAAGAGAACATAGCGGGAAAGGGAGGTTTCAACCTTCCCCTTACACGATATGTTAGCTAGAGGCCAAAACTTGTTTTTCTTACTAGGACATTTATTCTCGGATTGTGGGGGGGGGGGGGGGGGTTTAAATACTCATGCAGATTCTCATGTGTCTTGTAGCCAATGTCTAGGCCCTTTGGCATGTTTTCGAAGATGGGTTTCTCGATTTCCGATGAATTGTTGGTCATTTTTGTCCCAATCGTGTTGTACTGGTCGTATTCTGGGATGTATGCCTTATTAGAGTACTTTGAGAATTATCGCTTGCACTCCAAGAAGTACGAGGACGAGAAGAACTCGGTGTCAAAGGGTACCGTGATCAAAGGGGTCCTTCTTCAACAGACCATTCATGCCAGTGTGGGGATCATATGGTTCACGGTAGGTGTGGTGAAATGTTTGGGTTTTTTTTTTTTCAATTTGTAGGGGCTTTTCTTTTCTGATTGAGTCGTGTTTATTCTCGATCGTTTTATGACAAGAAATTAATGTTTAATTTGGTTTCAGATAGTTCTTTTAATTAAATAAATAAATAAATAAATATATATATATACTTTCCGTAAAATTATCACATATTCTCTTTTATTAAATCTCTTCCTTTTCCCAGAATGTGGCAGAATCTGGTGGACCATAATTTTAAGCTGATTTGTTTCATGTAGTAATTGTATCTTTAGACGTCCCTGCTATCATATTAATGTAAATCAACCCCATGCTTTATATATATATGTAGGTGATGGGAAATGAAGGCGGGTCTGTTGTAGGTCCTGAGCCTTCCTTGATCGTTTTAGCTATCCAGTTCCTAACTGCAATGTTGGTATTCGATACTTGGCAATACTTTATGCACAGATTGATGCATCGTAGCAAGTTCCTGTACAAGCATACAGTGGCGGAACCAGGATTGAAATCTATGGGTGTCGAACTTTAAAGGCAAAATGATAAGAATTTTTTTTCTCGTAAGGCAAAAAATTGTCTTAAGAGTTACAATGTTGAAAATTAAAGACTAAAAACATTAAAAATGTTAGAATACATGTACCGTACTATGTACTACAACTGAAATGTGACAATTACACTAGGAATTCATGGAGCTTATACTAAGTTTTTAAAGACTCGAAGGCATAAATTGCTGGTCAGAGGTCAGCAATTCATGGAGTTTTTAGGGACTCGAAGGCATAAGTTTTTATGCAAGCCAAATTAGTAAAACACATCTAGTATACATTGCTGGTCAGAGGTCAGCCAAGACATAGAATCCACCTATCCTCCAACTTTTAGAGGCAAACATATCTTACTAACTGAAGTTTTTCAGTTTTCCTTCTATAAGATGAGGTGTGCACTTAAATTTTGAATCTAGATTGAGAAATAAAAAAAGACCACGAAAGTGATCAAAGAACTCCTAGAATCCTACCAAAATAAGCTTATGTTCCTTAGGTTTGTTGGATAAAGCTGCAGCTTGGATGATACCAACAAACTAAACACACTATCCAAACACCCACCTCATCCTGTCAAAAATACAATAAATCACAAATTTTGAATGCTAACATAATATAATCCAGAAACTAACAGCAACAAGGAACAACTAATTTACCAATGATCTGCGACTCCAAGAAATGCACAAGCAAGATAGATCAGAATTTTATGACTGCAGATTCTGTAAAGACTAATAGCAAAACTGGACTCAATTGAGGAGAGGTTTTAGTGTCTCTGACTCTGCGACTAATAGAACCTACTCATCAGTCATCATCCAAGCTTCTGATTTTACTCGAAGAAAACCCCCTAATAATCCGTAAGACATTGACCATCCGAATTTTCCCCAAATCAATAATCAAATTATTCCTCTAAACGTAAGTCGTAACTAATACAGGAAAGCAATAAATTCATACATTATGCTGTCAATCCAAATTCCAAAATGCCAGTCGACAAGCGAGAATCATAACTAGTGAAACTAAAAGGAATAAGGAAAACGAAAACTGAATCATGCTGCCCTAGTTTTCCAGCGTAATTACAACGGATAGGAATTAGGATTGGGTAAACCGTAAAGCAATTCCGAATTCGTACCTGGAAACAACGGTAAGAAGGGAGAAGGCGGAGGCAGAGGAGAAAGAGAAGATGCAGAGGAGGGTGTAATTGGAAGGTCGGAGACTTTCGGAGGTAAGGGCAGCGGTCCAGCGCCAGCAGAGAGAGCGACATTCTGGTGGTGCACAAAGGTCAAGGGATTCGGTGGAGGCGAGGAGCCGGTGCGGCGGTGGGGCAAAGGCTAACGGGCGGCAACAGGGCACAGACAACAGAGGCTGGGCCACGACAGAGAAACAAGAAATTGTGAGAGAGGGGGGGTCGGGGAGAGAGATCGCGCGAGAGGCAGGCCGCAGGTGGTCTTCGCGTTTCACCCGTTGTTTTTTAAGCATTAAAAAGATAAAAGGGCCGGGGGCCGGGCCTGATGGGTATCGGGCCCAGGCGCCCAGGCTAAAATTCTAGTTGGCCTGGACCCAATGGGTATCGGGCCCAGGCCAACTAATGCAAAAATAAAATAAAAAATAAAAAATTTGCACCTAAATTTTTTTTTTGAGGGGCGATGGGTATCGGCCGATACCCATCGCCACCCCCTCCCTCCGCCACTGCAAGCATATCCATTCCCAACATCACCGTCTTATTGTAGCCTATTCATTTGGAGGTCTGTACAATCACCCATTGGAGGGGCTTCTTGACGCAATTGGGGGCACCGTATCTTTTCTTCTCTCTGGCATGTCCCCTCGAGCCTCCATCTTCTTCTTCTCCTTTGCTACCATGAAAACGGTGGATGACCATTGTGGGTTATGGCTTCCGGGGAATCTCTTCCACGTGTTCTTCCAAAACAATACTGCTTACCATGATATCCACCATCAGCTTTATGGAAGCAAGTACACCTTCTCGCAGCCCTTCTTCGCAATGTGGGATAGAATTCTTGGAACCTATATGCCTTATACGATAGAGGAAAGAGCAGGCGGGGGATTTGAAGCACGACCTGCTTATAAAGATCGCAAGGATGATTGATTGTTCAGAAGTGTAGAATATTCATTGTTTGTACGGGCTTCCCTTGTTCCATTCATTTTAGGGGATATTGGCATCCTGACCTATTATCATGAGAGACTCATGCGTGCTCGGTTTTCGATCGTGTCCTCCATAGTACGCCAGCGAACAGTTGCATTTGACTCACGTACGCTGAGCCTAGATCCTACTGTTGGAACGTCCCTGACTGCGGAAACGATTATAATTCAGAGTGTAATAACTCCTCTTGTAATATACTTCTATAGTGGAGACTGAGAGATTTGCTTCTAGCTATCTTGGCAAGATTATATGCACAGAACCTCTAGTTTCTTTTAGGGGCAGGAAGTAGTACGTAGTACTGTTTTAGTTTTCTAAAGTGGGCGCTGGAGCCTTTAATTAGCCTTATTTGACAAAATTGGAAGAGAATGTTTCCCAGCTGGAATCCCTACGATCCCTCGGTCAGACATCTCCTGTGATTGCTAATCATAATGTACAACTGGGATAGGGATGCCAGCTAAGCTACAGCGCGGAACTCTGGAGATGCCGGCCGGCATCTCTGGTCATGAATTTGACTAGCATTTGGTCCTCAGCTCTGACCGCAAGTAATGGCGTATCATGGATGGAATAATATGGCATCGAACTCGATTATGATAATTGTACGTTCTGGAGATATTCATATATATATATATATTTTATAACTTTTGCACATAAAACTAGTCCTCCCTCTGCTTTCTTAATTAGCTTCAGAGTCGAGTGAGGGTAGATAATCGTTCATTTGGAACATTAATATGTTAAAGGTACACCTGAATTATTTAGAAATTAAGGGAATTATTAGAATTCCAAATTACAGCCGTCCAGACAAGTACTCCTAATCATATCTTTGTGAGGAACCGATAATTTATGAGCACAGCACATGAATATCATATTGAGACGAGAAATGCTATAAATTCTTTCAAGATTCTTCTCATGTTCTTCTTGGGAAGAATCTAATGGTTCAGAATTTTCAGGTGTATATAACTCACTTCTAAAATAAATCATGAGCCATTAAATTCTTCCTAAAAAAAATTAAGAAGAACTCCAGAAAAAAATACCAAGCATTTCTCTATTGAAATTAGGAAATGCCAGGGTTATATATGAAATTACTTCAGGCCTCATTATTTTCATGCTTTTTCCTTAAATCAGGGAGCCCGGCCCATCTTACCTAATTAGATGCCATACTGTGGAGTGGGTCCAGGACATAGGAAGGAAAGAACCTCGTAACAAATCTTACATATATAACAAAGAATCAGAGATATATATAGGGGAATGCTGGGCATCCGGCCCCCACGTCCCGCCAGCGTTATTACACTGCATGCCATTCTGAACATTCTGCTTGTCTCCAACACAAGGTGGTGGTCTTCTCCAATCTCCAGCGCCCATTTCTTCGATCCGTGCAAGTCGATTTTCTTTAGTCTTATCTATTTCGTATCATTAATGGCTCATCTACCTTTTCTTTTCAGTAATACTTCTGGACCCCATCGTTGACAGGGCTGCCTCCGCAGCTATTATCTGCTCACTTGCATGGTTCTTCAATTTCCTGGTTTCCGTAGGTCTGTATATTAATATTGCGATGGTAAAGAAAACTGGAATGTAGGAGAGAAGCCTCTTTCTAGGCGCGCGTTTCACTAACTAAAAGAGTAGCTAGCATCCATGCAATATGTACTGAAATGGTCACACTCATAGGAGATGTTGGTTTGTGCCCCTACCCTACCACCCGTATGAGGCTAGGATCAGCTATATATCCCATTGTCACTTGGGTTAATTTTAGCACTGGAGAATTAAGCTGACTTAAGAAGTTGTGGGGATATTGCATCACTAGCTTCTTTTATCTTCTACCATCTAGATGCCATCATTTAATGGAGTTTTACTAATTCAGTATTTTGATCAAATTCAATTTTTTCTAGCACAGAGGAAAGCCAATCTGCTCAATTAGACAGGTTATTGGGTTCTGATTATGATCATGGACCACCTTATTTATAAGGTTGTTATTGATTGGACCAGCCGGCAATATTTGTTAAATATATATAGGTCAGTGAGGGCAAGTTGAACGTGTCATTTACAGAACATTCCTTGTGCATCTCATCAATAGCAATATTTCTCTCTCAAACCGACATTCCTTCCTTGAAGTCGAAAACTCATCATCAAACAGCTGGATTGAAAATGCTCCTTCACCATTCCCTTTATTGATACGAGCAGCGGATAATGTAAGTGCAGAAAAGAGAAGAAAATAAGGAAAAAGTACAGTTGAGGTGTGAAGCAGAGTTCTCCTTGGATAACAATTCTGTTTCAGCTTGGTACACTGGTGGAAAAAGCGTTTTCAGCCGATGATTCCAAGGAAGCGGTAAAGGTCAAGAGCTCTCTCGTCTTTTCAGCAGAGTCCAGGTTACTTTGCACTTTCCAAGACATGAAAGCAGAGTGGTTTAATCCTCGCGTTAAGATCCACAACGCTAATAAAACAAAAACCGAGTTGTGTGGCCGTGTTAACATGCCTGGGAAGAGGAAGCACCCCAAAAGCGACTTTACGTGCCGGGACAAAGAAAGAAATCCCAACACAGCAAGGCGTAGGCGACAAAGCAATTATATACAACCCAAATAATCCGTTCCCTTCCAAGTTATGGGCTCGTGGCTTAGTAAAATACGTATAGAAGCAAAGTAAAAGAACAAAAGGAACTACTCGAACAAAACGATCGATGATTCTATGGTTTTTTGAGATGGCCTCAAATCTGGATGCCCAAATTTAATTCCTTTCGGATCGTGAACAGAGAAGACAATCATCATAAAAGGAGGTAATGGGGAACAACTTACAAGATCAAACACTCATTCGGTGATAGACCTTTTATCATACAAAGATACCGAATCTGTAATTCAAGCATACTCTAGCAAAGAAAAAGCTAGATCACTTAAAGGTACAAAACATGTGAAGCGCGAGGTGACTGTGACCGGGGGAGTGAGTGTGTGGCAAGGGCCTGCCCTTGCCTGGAATTGAAAACGTTCGGCTTTGTCTCAGCTGGAAAATTTGTCACAGGCGTGAAGGGATCTGACATGCGACGCATTGGTGGGTAAACATTTGCCTGCGCATTCGTTCTGTAGGAATCTCCTGCAACTCTCACAGCTTTGTGACTCTTACAACCCAAAAAAACTCCAGAACGGCGCCTCTGTATCTCTTTGTCAGTCTTCGTTCTGGCGTTGGGACATGTTGAAGCTGGCTTCTTTGGACTTATTATGGATGTCGGCCTTAGCTCTTCATAATCTGACATCACCGAGAAATCTGCAGCACTGGCAGTGGCTACACTCCATTCTATGCTTGCCTCACTTGGTGCATAACAAGTTGTTGGGGTGACGCACCCAGACATCGCATCTGATGCTTGCCTTGCAAGGAAAGGGTTGGCTTTGCTTGTGAAGCTTTCTATCTCAAATAAATCTGAACTTGCATCACTCTCAGTATCATCGTTGGCTCCACCCATTGGTGCAGAAGATTCGGTTTCTTCCACTCTTGGAGTGGCAGCCCAAGACATCGTTGTTAGCCTCCTCTCAATGCTTAGAGACTTGGTCCTCTTTTCCATTATAGGGGAGCCAAACACTTCTATTGACTTGCGCGGTTTTTCTTCCACCTCTTGTTTAACTTGCAATTTTATAGGCAGATTTGCCGTCCCAGAATCTAAAGTTGGGAAAGTAAAACAGCTTTCTCTGTTCAACCCAACTTCCAGATGATCCAATTTCTGGCAGTGCATCTCTTCCTTGATCCTATGGTTCAGTCTAGGTTTATGTACTTGAACTGCATCAACAAGGTCTAGACCAGTTTTTTCGGTCTCTCCTTTGCTTACTTTGCCTTGGACTACAGCAGAGGGGCAACTGTTATTGAAACTGATTTCACCACCATGTTCTTTAATTTCGACAGAATCTTTATCAGAACAATAGCAGTTGCAACCAAGGCCTGCAAGAATTGACTTTCCACGTACCTTGTTCTTATGAGCCCTTGGAGGATTTCTTAGAGCAGTCTGCAATAACGCGCTTTGGCTGTTCCAACTTGATTCAGACTTAACACTGGGAGTTCCCGGCTGAATTCTGAACCTCCTGGGATCTAGATCAACTCCTTCACTCTTGTATTGGTACTTCCTTGCACTTGTACTACCAGTTCTTAGACTGTCCCCATCCATTGTTCCTTTGAAGTACTTCTCGGCACCAAACACTCCAATTTCTTCACCATCTTCCTTTTTCCTTCCAACGTGAGTTAGCTGCGCTTCACTTATCCCGACAGACGTGAGTTTTCCACTTGACTCAGCAAGTTTACGAACAAAGGTTTGCTCTGCACTGTTCACATATGAAGAAAAGGAGGCATCACGGAGGTTGTTGTTGTTGTTATCACAGGACAATGTTTGCGAGAGGCTAGCATTGGAAGCTGATGTCAAAGTAACAATAGCCATGGGAGTTCTTTTAGTCCAAAAGACAAAAGCTCTGCAGGACAAAACCCCAAACAAAATGACTGGACGAGTTGGGAAAGGGTTCGAAATTTTTTGACGAAAAAGCATAAAACTACAAAAGAAAATTCGAAGGACCCGGACAATAGGGAAATCTGAAATAGAGATTCAATGGGTAAAGCTTGGAAAAATATAGAAGAGCTAGTTCCTTAATGGAACACTAGAACTGGACTTGAAGAAGCCAGAGGTCCCCTAAGATATCTAGCTGAAAGAAACTAGGGATGATGCAATCACAAGCTGAAATCAACCAGAGCGAGAAGAGTAGGATGAAGATTAGGGCAGGAATCCAGAGGCTCACTGCTGCTTGGCTCAGTGAGAACTAATTCTATAAGTAGGCATGTGGAGGATACAAGATGTTAATAAGGTAGGCCCGTAATCTCTGAGGCCTAACCAAATAAATTGGCAGCATTTCACGATAAGAAATGGTTTGCTTCTCTTGGAGTTTCTTAGCATTGTTATAGTAACTCCCTCACCCAAAGCTGAACACATTATCTGATGACTTCCTCCATAGATTAGCCCTTCCTAGCAGTAACTAAAATCGATTTTTCCTTTCTTTTTCCTTTTTTCATATTTGCGGATACGATAATTTGTTGCTTAGAAATGGGTTATCTTATATAATTAATCATCTTGGCCTGTTGCTCTCCTGGTGGGGAGAACTTGACAATTAGTACGGAAATTGACAACATCAATACAGACTTGATTGGAAAACATATAATCACATTAATTACGAAGCTCCTTATCTTGACCTGCTAGAGGAGGAAATAATGGAATGGTGGTCCACATGACTTTAATACGTAATTTCCTTATCAACTATATATGAACTCTGTTCATCCATTCTCAACGGGATCAATAATTGATTTTGAGTTAGTAATTTTCGTAAATGCAACCAAGGTATTTCTTCGCCATAAGTGGGGATTCTGAATAAAATTTGGAGGTACCGCCTAGTTCATGTAAAGAAAAAAAAATTTGGCAATTTTCGTATGGTTTGCCATAAAAGCAAACATGTAAAAGGATGTTTTTTCTTTCTTTATGATCAGATACAACTGCAAGTAACAACATAAGATCGGTATAGACCTGTCTCTAGTCAACACAATCCCAATTATTATATCGAGTCGTCTATTTTATATGGTTTGGACCCACAGATGTTGCTGATAATGTGATCCCTACAGATGGTTTGATCTGTTCTGGAAAGGAAAAAGTGAATAATTCTGAAAAGAATATGCAAAGATTACAAAAAAAAGAAAGTGCTGGAATGTGTTTTGATTGCCTCCTCTGCTTGTAATTTGGCTCGAGACCAGACACTGCCATCTACAGTCCTTACAGCTAGGTCGTATCAGAAGACAACAGAAACATGGGGTGGAGAATCCTACACGCTTACACTTTAGATTAATCTACCCACAAAAACCATTAATCCGTCCCATCAGCAAGCTATACCCTAGATCTACCAGCTTACCAGCGTGTTGCCTTGTGAATCTTTGAAGAGTTTCAGTCCACATAAAAATCACCGCACCATTCCACAAGGCCCTCAGCGACAATGGCATTAATTAACCATTCTATTCTGTACGTGTTTCCGTAATATGTCGACCAGTCATTTGTTGCGACAACATTCAGAATTTATGGCTGTTGGGGTTGGCTAATTAGCCATTCATGCAGGTAGAGATTGGAGCCATGCATGTGGGGCCTCCGGGAGGTTCAGTTCCACACATGCCCACAGGGACCGGAACCATTCCCTCTATCTACCGCCATCTCCCCCGCTCCCCTGCGGCTCCCTCCACTTGATGCGCTTGGATCACCAACTGCCGCAAGGGTTACCTCCCTCTTCAACCATTTCAGTCCAGTCCTCCTCCTCAATGCACCTACCTCTCCCTGTTGTGGCTTTTACTAGTCACAACAGATAGCTCATCAGTCTTCACAGTGAATCTCTTTGATTGTTTCAGTAAGCAAATTAAACACGACGGCCCTATCCTTGGCAGACCAATTCGTTTGTTAGTATCATTTATAGCTATATTGGGGTGATTAATTGTAGGCTTCCACTGTCCACTCTGACTGGTACAAATGCGGTGTTTGCTAAGGGAAAAAAAACGTTTGTACCAGTGGTGAACACGCAACTTAAGCCACAAATAAGTTAACCAGGACAATGTGTTTGTCTGTCATTCGATCTGTCGAGGTGGTGGTGAAAAAGTGTTGGACCTGGCACGGATCCAGCGAGTAGAGAGGACCCAGTCGTTTGTACCATTCCCTGATCAGGATTTACAATCACCATCAGGAAACAGGGGACATGTGAATCTTGACATTGCAGCCAAAGGTAGATTTGGATGCTTTGTGCATATGACGCCATTGCCATCTGAAAGTTCTAACAATTGAATTCCATATACACCTGAAAATCTAGTGGAATATTCTCTCCTCTCAACATTTTACCAAGATAAGTTATAAGTTATAATAGTCTCTTGAGAAGAATGAAATATCCTCTACTTTGAAAGTTTGGAAATCCCAAATATTCTATTTTTCTTTTTTAAGTGCACATGAAGTTATTTTAATAAAAATAATTACAATTTATTACTCTAACCTATCAATAATGGGTAATGGTCTCCCAGGTTGACAATTGATCCTCTCAAAATAATATTTGTTTTAAAATTATTTTGTAAAGCTCAAGGGGTTATACAAAATAGGCTCTTAAGATTCAACCGGCCGGGCCAGCAACTAGGTAATACTGCTCGAGGTCCACATTGAGAAAATGGACCCAAGATCAACAATTCCTAACAGGGCTGAAAGGCTCCACTAACAAAGAGCCACCTGTGGCGGCGATGTCCATGTCGACTATTATATCTCGATCCCCACAAGTGTTTAATTTATCTGTACATAATTTTTTTAAAAGAAAATTTAAAATCAATCTCGAATTTGATCGAAATAAAATCTATATCCTATAGTCTTCCAAAGTAGCACCATCTCCATCACAAAAAATAAATCTTTCTAAGTTCCTCCTTCAGGGTCATATGTCAATTCCTGCTTAGGCTAAAAACGTAACATGTCGCATCAAGAAATGTTAGTGCGGACTCTTTTTTTTTGGATTTAATGGAGGTATTTATTTTTGAAAGTTGCAAAACTAAGAGGGGTGAAGCTTGTAATCAGAGTTCAAACTCATACTTCAGTCCTTGGACGTACAAATGTCACCGCAACATGGCGTGATGAGATTCCTTTGTCATAATACAAGGTGCAATGATCGAAAAAGCACCGGAAAAAAATTGTTCATATGCGTAGAGAAGTAAGAAAATTTCGAATTATTTAGAATATATATATATATATATCGAATTGCATATAACAAAAGGGACCAAAAAAAATTGACGAACAAAATAATAATTCAAGTCACCAACAATAGGAAAAGGAAGTAGGTGAGCTCATCAAGCAAACGAAATTGTAAATGCGCTCCTTTCTACGCTAATTCCTGTGTTCTGCCCTGGCTTTACTCTGTCAAGCTAGTGGCTTTCGTTTTGTCTAATTTGAGTGCAACTTCTTCAAATTTCTAGGATACTCATTCGATTCATTTCCGAAGAAGATTGCTTCTACATGCACGTCTTTTTTAGCGGAACATTGTCCTGGGGGATAATTAATGGATTCCAAAAAAATGAATACAGCCATAAACTAAACCTTACAAGCATAGCTTTGTAGCTAGTCTGTTTACAAATTACCATGAAAGAAAGTTGGGCCAAGTGAAGGTCAGTTAAGCATGGATCTTGCAGCCCTTCTCAGTTCTCCCTATGCTTTAGTACTCGTGCGGCAAAAGTGCTCCTTGTAAAACAAACAAATCTGGGTCAGGAATTGTATACCAAAGAGGGTTTGCCAGCGCAAGCTTCGCCGAGGTTCCTCACTGCGCAGATGTGGAGTTTCCACCTGCAACCCAATACTGCTTCACGGCAATCAATATCTTCTCAGGAACAAGGGGACCATCTTCATGGTCCACCATTTTAGTATCCCACCTCATTCCTCCGACTATCTTCTTCATCTTTATTAGCACATCAACCTCGTCACGGAATATGACTGCTCCCTCAGGTCGCAAAATCCTATCCATCTCCAAGAGAATGTCCTCTTCATTGCATCTGCATTCATTTAGCATTACATTCAAGTTGTAGAAGTCTAGCAACCAAAATATAACATTAGAGTCTGAGTACGCATACAGATCAGAACAAAAAAAAACAAAAAGAACGAAATAACGGAAAGCAAATATGACTTTGATCTGAAACAAGAACAGATTCCACAAATGGCACGCATGTCTCGTCACCAGACAGCAAGGTAGATATCACAACAAATTCATCAGGTGCCTGAAATCAAGCAGAACACTTCTGCATCATCATTAGTTGGTTTCTTTTTTAATATTGGACAAAACTTTACTGCTATAATGTATTTGCAGAAAGAGCCACAATATCCCCAAAGGCTAGGAATGTTCTCCATAGACTGCACAAAGGACAAAGCCGCTGGGAAGTGGTTCAGCTCTGGCTCCAACTTACTTATGAGAATCTTCCAAACTGGAAAGCCATATTTAGGCTCAGTTAAGCAAAAAGCTCCAAGAGAACCACTGAATTTTAGCTTACTGAAAGACTCGAATTGGCTTTCACCAACTAACATCCAATGTTAGCCCGTTCTTTAAGCTAAAAACCCAGCAGGCCCAAATTGAATACTCCTACTTGCGACTCAATGGCACACCGTAAGCCAAAAACCTGACGACATTATAGGGAAAAATCGGTTGCTTACCCACCACCTAAAATCACCTTAACAGATGATACGAAATTATTTCGTTTGTAGTCTAAGAATAAGCTTTTCAGATAAACATTGTACTGATTATTGATAAGTACGCATATTATATCTTTCTTTCATAATGAAGACTGAAACGACACACTGTAAGATAGCCCAAAAGACTTGAATTGCCTATTGAATGTACTAATATTGAAGAAGTAATTACCTGTCCTTGTACAAACTAAAGACACCATATGCATGAATGAGATCATACGTCCTTGGGTATGTGGAGAACCCTTCACACCTGAACCAGTAAGATGAATTGTTATTAAATGGATGAAAAAAAATAGATATAATAAAAGGCTGTGCTCGGACTGACTGCAATATTAGGCACATTTTAGTGTTGGGTACACAATCTGGGCCAATTTGAAACTTAGCAAAATAAATCCTCACATGCAACAAACTTTTTACAGCTGATATCAAGTAAGCAGGCTAACACAATGTTTCACAGCTGATATGATAAAATGGCAACAGAAAGTGAGAAAGTTATACCAGTCGTGATAGATGCCAATCAATCCTCGTTCATATATGACACCCAGAGTATTTTTCTCAGCTACAGTGGGCACAACATTCATGACCCACAATTTCGGAGACTCAAGTGCCGCAGCAAAACCTCCGAAGCCAGCATTCATGTCCATAATGTTGCGATACCGTCCTGAATCGATGAGTTTATTTATTTTCTTATAAGCATTCACATGCTTCTTCCATTTACTGTTGTCCTCCTGGTAAGTCTCAACAGAAACTCCAGGAACGGATCCACTAGCAATTCTAGGAGGAACAGAATAAATTCTTTCTGGAAACGGCTTTAGCTCCCCACCAGCAACTTCATCTGGACTACTGTCAGGATATGGAGTTATGCATGCCTCCATTTTCTCATACCTAGTAATTACCAAAGAAAGAGAAAACTTTAAAAAATAATGGTATTTATATGTCAAAAATACCAGCATTTCTCAGGTCTAAGATTCTTTTTAATTTCAGAATGACCAAGTTTTAGACTGACCAAACCAAAGTTCAATTTTAATAATGTTTAGCTACTTTCTTCAGAAAAGTTAATAATGTTGCCAGGTCAATAATCCCCAGGACATTCGTTTGGTGGATAGTGAAACCTTGATACCGTCAAAGTTTTTTGCAGAATAATGATGTTGCATCACTAGCATAACTTAGATAAATTACAACATTCCTCTAGAGGCGTGCAAACCAGACACCATCTACTTCAACACGTTTGATGCCAAAATAGTTTGTTTCTACCTGACATCTGTGATACATGTCTGATAAAGGGAGAAAAGAAAGAGAAAAAGAAGAAGAAGAAAAAGAGAAGAAAAGACTATTCTATAGTGAAGAAAACAGGAAAATATTAGTTTCAGATATGTAACATTGGAAGCAGAAGGACCAAGAAAGATAAATAAAGAAATAAAAACTTTATGCTGAAAGGAAGAAGCCAGAGAACAGAGAGAGAGAGAGACAAAGTAAAGGAGAGGAAAAGGAAAAGAAGCAGACAATAAACTCGGGCCATGTCAGCAAGGTTTGTTGAGCCAGGATGACATTGCAACATTTACTCATGGGCGGGGTAGGATTCCTTTATCCCAGTCATGGTTTCTTATTGGCTGTATGATCCATCCAGGGAAGAGATCGAGTTTAAGCAAATAGTGAATGGTCTTGTGAAACACCTTCCCTAATTGATAGAATATCCTGCTGCTCACAGTTGAAAAAGCAGCTGCCAAGGTCAGTGGTTGAAACTAGCTATACACCACAGGGACAAAAAGTGTTGTTCATGATATTCCCGAGGATATCAGTTTGGGGGACAGTGACCCTGAGTTAATCTTAAATTCTTTTGCAGAATATATGTAATGAATTCATATACTTACAGAAATTGCCTCATTTTTTTAAAAAACATGCTTACCAGACATCATCTGCTTTAACGGATTTGCAAAAAGTAGCCTGTGAATCATCTCGTCTTCCAGGACAAGAATCCCCATTTAATCTCTTTCTCCAAATGGCAATTTCCCCCTTCTCAGACATCTTTTCCCAGCAGAGTAGTTTGGCAACCTCTTCTATCTTTCTTTGTTCCTCCTGAAGTTCCTCGCGGGGACGTTGCCACGATTTGTAGTTATTCTTCCAATTGATTGGAGGACCCGAAAGGACCCAGTAACCACCAGGTCTAAGCACTCGATCAACTTCCATCAAATACATTCCATCTGCCAAGAGAAAACAAAAAGCTGCTATCACAACTTTCCTACAATACAAATTTGCCACATAGGACAGGATGCAGAAAAAAAAAAACAAAAAGACAAAATATCCAAATCCAGACAGCAGGTCCTTTCTAACATCTAAAAACGTCTTATGCTCACCATTTGCTCCCCATGGAATTAAACAACGAGAACAGTGAGCCATGTCAAAGGCCCTAGATGGATAGGGTAGCTTTATGGAGCCCAAAACACCAATAACTGCAGGTACACCCCTTTCAAGAGCAAATTGAACCTGTGCTTCGTGTGAATCTCTTGGTGCAAATGACATGGCAATAACCTTTCGACTCAGAAGGTAAGCACCCCAACTGGCAACCTGAGCAAAATAAACCATTTTGAGAATTTTATAGGTCAGAATTAAACAAAGTCAATCCACCTGACAAAAAAAATGGAAAAATGGAAGTAATTGTTAAGTAAATAAGCAAGAAATTTGAGGATTTCGCATACCCCACAACCAGTGTCCAGTGCAGTTCTAACCGTTCCATTCTCTATTGGTATTACAGAAGCAAGCTGATCAATATATTTATCTGCACCTTGAGGAAACTGTGTCCCTCCACCTGGAAACCTGAACACGTTACCTTCATACTGAATCCAGTTCTGAATAGCCTTCTCAACCGTCAAGCTCTTATACGGTGCATTTGCAAAAGGTACATAGTCACGACTCTTTGGCCAAGCGAATGGAGTCACATATCCCTTGGGTGCTGGAATTAGGCAATGTAACTTCTCTTGCTCAGGAGGACAATGTCTCTCCCTGTAAATCATATTTTCCCTGGGGAAAGTCATGGCACGCTTCTGATCTTGGCAGGGTGTGTAATCAGTGAAACGAGGGTCACAGGGCTTGAAAACTTTAGGTTTTGATCCAGATTCATCAATACTCCCAGCTTCACCACCATGATGAGTCTCAAAGTTTAAACTGGGGACTATATTGCAGTCTGCACCACCTCTAGTGATTTGCATAGCTATACCATCTCCCTTCCCGAACCCACTTCTCTGCCATGCACCCAATATATAGAAAAAACAGCACAAACCAGCTACAATAAAAATTTGTATGGAGCTCCTAGTCCTACCATCAGCAGAATTTGTTTTCGTTGCCATATTGTACCTGAAACAGTGCCCACAGTGTTATAGCACAATAGAGATTTGACAGTCCCCCACATAGTCCGAATGATAATTCAGAACAGAAAACCCAAACACCCATAGACGCATGAAGGTAAATATGCGTGTGCCTTCTAGTCATGAAAATCTGCCAATGTGCAGTTGGAACATTTTTTCTAACACCAGAAACTAAAGAATGACTAGAAACCCATAAAATAAGTATCAGAAGTCTCCTATTCAACAATAATCATGGCCAAAGCAACAACAAAAGGACCATGAAGTTAAAACTCCAGTTGTATCTAGATCATGGCATCATAGTATAACAAGTGAACAGTCACATCAGAAAATCATTGCAAAAGAGCAATATTTTCTGAAACCACTGAATCTCAGAGAACAACAAAAACAATAGCTAATCACCCTTGTTACCAGTGTAAAGCAACAATTCTAAGAACAACTATATACGAAACAAAAAGCAACATTTAGATCTACTAGATAAAATGGCACGTCCTCCAGGACCTCCACCTACTCTTGGACTGATCGCAAATCATAAATCTGAAAAAAATATTGAAAAGAAAGAAAAATAAAACGTCACAACAATTCTACGAACAACTATATACGAAACAAAAAGCAACATTTAGATCTACTAGATAAAATGCCACGTCCTCCAGGACCTCCACCTACTCTTGGACTGGTCGCAAATCATAAATCTGAAAAAAATATTGAAAAGAAAGAAAATTAAAACGTCATGGATTTTTAATCAGGGAGAAAAAAAGAGAGGAAAACCCTCGGTGACAAACATTGAGCTCCTGAACTTTTCAAAAAAAAAAACATTGAGCTCCTGATGTACCATAGAGAGTAGCAATTCAAGTTTGAGCTACGATACTAACTCTTTTTCTTTTGGGGCCAAAATCTAGCATTTATATTTTGAAGTAATGAAGGGAAGAAAATGAAGTAAACGAAAATAAAGTTTTTATACATATCAATCTTGAAAACTTTTCCCATCAATTGAGATCCCAAAATCCGGGACAGAAAACAAAAACCCACTCCACACAGCTCAATTTAACTTCTTCTCCTTTTTCCTTTCTGGGGATACAGTTTGATTCAACTACTAGTCCTCAGTTGGCTTGACTTTAAAAATTCATCAAAACTTCGTTGCGTTCACTCAGCAGCGAAAGCGAGAAATCTATAAAATTAGAAGAAAAAAAGAAAGAAAGAACCAAGAAAGAAAGGACGAAGTAGGAAGAAATTTGCCGAAACCGATAAGCTCAAATGTTTCATTACAGTATCTTACTAGCATGCAACAGATCCGCCTATAATTATCAAAAAGAGGGAAAACACAGCATACAAGGGAAACAAAAATGTTGCTGAAGGAAGATAAAGATCTCTTACAAATGGCATGTAGATGCGTAATAAAAAGAAGCAGACGAAGATCTGGCTGGCCAATCAGAGACGTAAACGTAGAAGAGAAATGGCAAACATCGCTGCTTCTCTGTTATTTCTTTTTTAGTTCTTTTTCTGTGCAACAAGAGAGCCGAAATGAAATGAGCGACGATCTAACCAACAGCGGCACGTGTTGATAAATCTCTGGAAACCCTAAAAAGCTTCGCAATCAAAATCTGGCAGAGCAGCAGAAGGATTTTTTTTTTCTGTGTTGGATTCGACTCTTACGTCTTTTTTTCTTTTCGCGGAGTGATGATCATGTTCTGGTCATATATCGACGACATACGGCCTCCCTCGCCTCACCCTCTCTAGATTTTTTTATTATTATTAGAAATAGTAAAGCACCAAATTTGAATATATAATTGCGAAGTACGAGACGAAGATCTCTGTCAGACAGGTCTTGTAGTTGATGACAACTAGTGATAGAGCTGCTTATTAAATAGATTCGTTTCTTAGATTTACCTAACCGAGGAACAATTTAACTAAATATTTTTTGAAAACTAAATATTTAGAAAAATTCATTATTTAATATGCAAAAATTCATTATTAATCTAACAAATTGACTTTTCCTAATCTTTTTTGGGTGATGTTTAGCTCTTAAAATTGGTTTAATAAAATAATCTTTTTCATCGAATTATTTTTTTATCAAAATAAACATAAAAACTTCATTTAAATATATCTTTTTTTAATTTTTTTGACAATTCTCATAAAATATTATTAATTTTTTACAACTCTAATACTTTAAAATTTTAGCTCTAATAAAATAATTATAAAAAATTTATCTCTCACATCATTCATTTTCATTATAAAATAATATAAAAGATTCATTCAAATTATCTATTTTTTTTATAAATTCTAATATCTTAAAATTTTAACATTCAAATGCCAAATAATTTTCGGTGTTAAATCGAAAAGTATTTTAACACTGCATTTTCTAATATACATGTAAGTGACCAAAAAAAAGAACTTGCATTTCAAATTTAGAAAGGAAATCTTAATATTCTTCCAAAATAGGGAAGAGATGGATATTGTTTTTATCTTGAAACGGAATTTCAAAGTTTTAATCTGGTCAATATTTTAGTGGAATTTGAAATTAATTTCCAATATGGATTAGCCGAGCTCCGCGTTCGCTAGGCTGTGGAAGCGTGCTGACTGCTGAGTGCCACACCACTAAGCACTGATGCAGCGTCGTTAATCCCTCTGCAAAACGCGATCCCCACTGGGTATTGGGCGGGACCCACGCGCAATTAAAGACGGAGATTACGGATAATGGGCGTGATGATTTTACACATCAGGGGAAAGGAAAACGACGAGGCGAGGGGTCCCACTCCCATGCCGGTGTGTTAACGACCGCGGACTGTGGGCTAATTGGTCAAGTGCAGTGGAGGGCTTTGGAGTTTGGCATTCCACCGACTTGAGGTGCGGTGAATGGAGGGAGTTAAAAGTCTCTAATCACTGCCGGCAGTTCGATCACCGTCTAGCAATATTTAACTTGTACCCATGCGTAGACCGTAGATGGAAGAGGATTACATATCCCAAAATTATGGATACAATTCTATAATTATATAACTTTCAAAATATGGACAAATTACAGTAAGAGTGGGTTTGTTTCGTAAAATTTTAGATAATGAGTTCAGTGAAAAATTGAAGAGAGCTAATTTTTTATATTTTTTGTAATAAAAAGTAATAATTTAATGGTGCAGATAAAAATTATATTGTAATATTATATTGTAATATTATATTATATGGTGGAATTTGAAATTAATTTCTAATATGGATTAGATATTGTTGAGCTGCCAAGGTTGGCCGCCCGAGCTCCGCGGTCGCTAGGCTGTGGAAGCGTGCTGACTGCTGAGTGCCACACCACTAAGCACTGATGCAGCATCGTTAATCCCTCTGCAAAACGCGATCCCCACTGGGTATTGGGCGGGACCCACGCGCAATTAAAGACGGAGATTACGGATAATGGGCGCGATGATTTTACACAGCTGGGGAAAGGAAAACGACGAGGTGAGGGGTCCCACTCCCATGCCGGTGTGTTAACGACCGCGGACTGTGGGCTAATTGGTCAAGTGCAGTGGAGGGCTTTGGAGTTTGGCATTCCACCGACTTGAGGTGCGGTGAATGGAGGGAGTTAAAAGTCTCTAATCACTCATCACTGCCGGCAGTTCGATCACCGTCTAGCAATATTTAACTTGTACCCATGCGTAGACGGTAGATTGAAGAGGATTACATATCCCAAAATTATGGATACAATTCTATAATTATATAACTTTCAAAATATGGACAAATTACCGTAAGAGTGAGTTTGTTTTGTAAAATTTTAGGTAATGAGTTTAGTGAAAAAGTTAAGAAATATAATTTTTTATATTTTTTTAGTAAAAAGTAATAATTTGATGAAGAAAATATAAATTATATTATAATATTTATTATATTAAAATTTTAAAGGGATAAATTTTTACAGCCTAACTGTCACCAAATTTTTACCTTAGGAATCCTCTAAACTGTCTCTTTTTAAATATTTTTATTCAATTATCAGTTTTAAAAAATATTCATCCTGATTACAAAAAATAGTATTTTTCTTAAATCATTGACGTTTTGACCATATGACCCGTGTACATTCGGTAGCCGTCAATTCCGTGGATCAACCGACAAAATGACATTGGTATCCAACTGGAGCTATATATTTTTCTGCCCCAATGGGAAAAAACCCAGTAAGTTTTTTTTTTTTTGTGATCGCTCCCGTTAAACGTCGGGTGGGTTTGTGTTGTAAAATTTTTGTGTTGTTAACATTTTTTGTATTGAGTTTAGTGAAAAAGTGAAAAGAGAGAAATTTTTTATATTTTTTGTAATGAAAAGTTATGATTTGATGGGAGAGAAAGATTATATTGTAGTATTTTATTGTGAGAGAGTGAAAAATTTTACAAAATTTTTCATACAAACGCACCCTTAGATATATTATTTTTTTATCAGTGTCCAGACTTATTTATATACATTTTTGTACAAATTTGTACCGTTTCTGTCTCACATAAATCAATTAATTATTATATAAAAATAAAATAATTTTAAAACATAAAAATAAATAAATTTAAATTTTTAAAGAAAGAAAGTACTCAGAATCAAGCGAATTTATGGATATTCTTTTGATTAATACATCAAATCTTAAGCTTAAAAAAACATGAAATCCTAAAACAGATAGTTCGGTGCCGACAATACAAGACGGCAAGACCATGGTGCGTTTAGGAAAGAACAAATCTTGGTAGTGTTTGTTTGTAGAAATGTTGGGAAGGTAACAATTTTGAGTATTTGATTTGGTGAAAAAATAAATATATTTTATGAGAATTGATGAAAAAATAAAAGAGAGAAGATTTAAATGAATATTATAATGATAAATAATTGTTTGATAAAAAATATATATTATTTTAAAAAATTTTAATAGTGCCTCATTTGTTGAATGTCCATTTTTTAAAAAAAATAAAAGCCACCCTTACTTCTCTTAAAAAAAAACATTCAGCTTGGATCAAGGATTTTGTCGGTGGCAATGCTGTCATCGGACAAAACCACTGTCCACAGTCCCCTCACGTTGATTTCTTTACCTTGTTTCGAACGTGAATGCAACTTCATCAAGCATCTTTCATCATGAGTTGCTATCCATAAAGGTGGACCAATGCCTAAAGTAATGTATAATTATTCCTTCCAAATTATCTTCCCACACTTGCATGGATTTAAAAAATCCGGCAGAGTTCGCCGGATTCAGATTGGATCAAGCTGCTCAACTTGAATCTAGATAAGATTTTGGTGGAAGAATACTTGTCGAAGTACTTCAAAAAATAAGAAAGTCAAGCTTTCCATTATTCCCTACAATAAACCACTGGAGTATTTAAAAAAAATGGTCCTTTTTCTGGACAACCATATATTCGAGTCAAAGATATAAAGTCTGTACTTGGGCAAGTACGTGCATATATGTATACCGTATGTAGTATAATATATTTGTTTCCCGAGTGTAAGCTCCTCAACTTTAGAAAATGCTTTTTTGTGTTATTGGAGATTATGGAAACAATAGATCAGGGCTATGGACCACGGGTTTAACAAGTAATAAGTGGGTAAGGTCACGTCACTAGGCATGGAATATCAATAAGGCCCACTGTAAATGATATTAACATATTTTATTTATGGAGAAAGTCGCGCTCTAAACATCAAAACGATCTCAACCAAATTTGATACAATAAATTCTAAAATTGCAAAATTTCATTGATTTGCGCATCGTGCCATGCATGTTACAAAATGTCAAATGTGGTATAGTTTTTGACAATTAAATTTTTTTTATGATGCAAATTCATTAATTTTAAAAGTTTAGAGTTTAATATTTCAAAAATTATAATTAAGACCACATTTAATATCGTTTTAGTAAATTAAGAGCTCTAGACTTTTCCATTTTATTTATCATTTCAAAGGAAAATATATGTGATATTTCTGCCATTTTGGTTCTTCTAGAGTGACATTTCAAGTTGATGGATGGCGACTATTTTTCAACATCTTATACAAAAAGGTTTAGACCTTATTAGCCCCTAGAGAGTAAATAGGCGTTATTATCTATCTATTTAAAAAGTAATAACAATTTTTAGAAAATTATGAAATTGTTATGTCCAAATCTAAATAAATATTAACTCAATCAATAAAATAAACAATCAAGAAATAAATAAAATAATCACTATATGGAGAAAAATATGATATGTTTATAAGCAATAATCTCTTAAACACTTTAATTAAACTTATCGAATACATCGAATATAAAAATACAACTCAATTTAAATTTAAATTTTGACACAAAATTTAGCCTAACACTAAAAAATTAACACGGATAATAGGAGGTTTTATTCCCATCTTATAGCCTAAAGACAAGAACTACGGATATTCATTTCCATGTTGTATCAAGGAACTTAGAATTCCATTTTTGTACCTAGGATCTAGGCCTGTAAAATCTTCAAGATAGTTAAATAGACTGTAATATGAAGAGTGGATGAGGGTTATATAGGTAATCAACTTGGAATTTGTATATCACTTTTAAAAAGGTATCGTTTGGGAAATATACATTATTTATATTATGAACAATATTTCAGTTGGGAAAAAAAATATTGCTGGAAAGAAAAATATGTGAACATACTGTATGCTATCATTTAGAACCTGATTCAAATTGACATATGAAAAGTGAACATTGCATATTCGGGTCAGGCCGTCAGGGTTAGAACATTGCATATATTATGAAAAGTGAAAGCCTAACCCTGACCCGAAAATGATGGATTCAATCACAAACGAAGGATCCAGCGGAATATGAACCGGGCATTCCAGGTGGAACTTTGTACCCCCCTGCCCATGCGTCAAACTCGAGTGGGGGCAATTCTCCCATTCAGTTTTGCCTCCAGCCTTATCCTACCGAGCGAGAGGAGCTCTCCCCGCGCTCTACCACGGCCTCTGAAGTTTTCTGATACCTCACGTTTGAATAAAGCAAGCGATGGTCTCTCCGTTACTTTTATCGCTACCTCACTCTTCTTTCTGCTATCATTTCCCGGGTTCACCTAAACCGTCTTCATCGAAAACCTCAGCGAAACAAAGCGCTGCCCTTGCTCTCAACTGGTTCTCGCCCCGCCGCCAATTTAGCCGATCCATTTCCAGGAGAGCACTACGCTCGGTTTGCTTTTTCAATCCCGGGGAAAAATCTAAAGGAGATCTTCAAGAGAAGGTACTCTTCTTAAGTTCCATATTACTACCGTAGGTAAAAGAGAGAGAACTGGATGGTCGTATTCACAGTTAGTTTTATTCAGAAAACTGGATTGGACTGGCCGATTCTGCAGCGATGGGACGTGCCCTGGGAATGGCAAACGGCTTCCTTGACTTCACTTGCTTGCGGATTAAGGTGGTCTTTTTTTGCTTGGGAGCTGAAATGTCTTGCCATGCGCTAGGAATTTTGTGAAACAAACTATGCTTTTGGAGTATATCTAACCGTGCATAATGAAGTTGATTCTTTGTCCCAGGCAGTTTTGTTTTGACAGGGTTGGTAGAGGCAGCAGCTGTACCATATTTAGGACTCCGCATTGAGGAACTAAGTTTAGACGAGAAGGCAGAGATACTGTTCTTGGATCAAGGGTATTAGTATCTGTGCTTGTAGTGTCTTGTCCCTGTTTAGTTCTGATTCAGAAGCTCTTTATATTTAGGACCTGGTCTTCATATTTGGGTCCATACGTGGAGCTTTGACATTCACGTTTGGAGGCTGAATGTTCCGCGAATCAAATAACTTGAATATACAATTGTGTGTATTCTGCCGCAGCATACGAGACATTGTTCGTAGGATTCGCGAAGCTTTTAGCCTTTTAGTACTTTAACGTGTAACTGTTTTAATGTCAAATGACTCCTGTATTGCCTACAATGTAGACACAGTCACCTTTCTTTCTAATTTTTTTGATAGTTGTTTCCAGATATACAATGTGGAATTTAAAATGTGAAGAATTTACTGACTTTTTTACATATTATGTTGGCAGCATTACTACTGCAGTAGTACTTGGGATTCTGTATGGCATTGCCAATACCTTTCGACCACTTCCTGAAGACATCTACCGTTATGGTATCAGTTTTTTCAGCCTTAGTATTACTCTAAGCTTGTGCACAAACAGGTCCTACCTTCTGTTTTGTTGATTGGCAATTCGCCCTTTGAAATGTTCCTTTGTTCAATTGGAAGTGGAATCTGTCCACTATGCAAAACTTGGCATGACGTGTGATATGTAGCTTTTAAGAGAAGTTTCAGTTATATTTCTCCATTACACAATGATATAGACGGTAAGTTTATTCTTGA
This sequence comes from Myrica gale, assembly GCA_963930655.1. NCBI lineage: Eukaryota > Viridiplantae > Streptophyta > Magnoliopsida > Fagales > Myricaceae > Myrica > Myrica gale. The sequence goes on along the minus strand of OZ005606.1, from coordinate 2,657,213 downwards.
CAGCAATGTGGTGTGTAACTAGGTATCTGTGCATTTGGATCCGTATGCTTGGTCTGTTGAAATGATACTGATAAATTGCTTCAGATTGGAGGGAACCTTTCACTCTACAGAAAGGCTGGCTCTTGTGGGCTGGGATTGGTCTTGTCGGTGCTCTAACGGCCATCGCACTGACAGGAGCTGCCATGTCCTTTTTCAGTGGTGAGAGCCCACAAAGAGAGGTTAGGAATTGATATGGAACTCGTTGTTATGTGTTTTATTCAGTAATTACTTTTACCAAATCAATAGGATCAGTTACCAAGGAGTAACGTCTCCCATTCCTCTATAATAAGGAACAATCTATGCTTTTCCCGGGAGGCATTCATCAATGTTTTTCCATGAATCCATAGGAATATTGCTTGCACGTCCAATATTCCGCTCTCGTAATAAGCTACCTCTTGACTTTTGTTTTTTTTGGCAAGAACTATATATGTTTTGGCGGACTAGATTTGGTTCAATATAGCTACTATGTTATTAAATGATTAGTAGGCACTTCTGCTACTCTGGGAGGTTCAAATGGATATTTAGCTTATACAGTTCTATTGCTTGCTCTGTATAAGGGAGTCCTTTATAATTTCTATAACTTGGTTTCAGACTGATGCCCTTGTTCGCTTGCTTCCGCTAATTGGCTCATCAAGTATCAGGTATCTCAAGAAACACTTAACATTGTGCATATTTCTGGCTGTACCCAGCCAAACTTATAAAAGATCTGCAGTCACTGTGAGTTGAGGATGACCACTATTGATTGCATTTATTTGCAGCACTGCTTGCTTGTTGGGCATCACTGGTGTCTTTGCTCCGCTTCTTGAGGAGACTGTGTTTCGAGGGTTTTTTATGGTGTCCCTAACCAAGTGGTATAGTTCCTTTTGGTTCCTAAATGTTTGAATTTCATGTTGAGTGATTTGATAAACAGAAGTAAAGCTTGGTGTTCTTGCAAACTTAGATTTTATTAGATGCTAGCATAATCGATAATTTCTTTGCACATTGCTCCAATGATCATACATGATGTTTAGCAACGAACTCTTAGGTCAACGAATTTAAAACATTTTCTAGCTTTTTGACACCAATCTTTGTTTTAGGACCTGTGGTTATTAGTTAGTATGACGTAAAGATTATCCTCGTAGAGAAGCTGTAGATATATGGCATGGTTCTTCCAATACGCTCTAGCTGAAATGCAGCTCCTTTACTCATAAGATTGGGGAATGGTGAGGTCATGAGTGCAGAATCTATTACGCCTAACATTTAACGAAAAGAGAAAAGAAGATATAGGAGACAGTTTTTAGAAACTAACAAAAAACACAGGGAAACATGTCTTCTATTGGAACCAACATAGGGAAACAGATCCTATTTTCTGTGGAATGTATAACTTGTTGGGAAGGCCATGTTCATAGTTTGAAAATGTGGAACACCAGTGAGGTGGAAAAGTGGCAATCCAAGACACATTCCTCATTGATTACAAAAGGAAAGAAGATCCAGATGGTTGTGTTCTGTCTAAGTAGGTATAAACGGTGAAAGAGTTTGATGTTGTCCTGATTGAGAGATGCTACAAGAATAAGGGAAAATGTCTAACGAGTGAGTCGAGACTGAAAAAGGACTTGCTGAAAACAACTGCAGGCATGGCCCTTAAAAGTGAAATAAGATGTTCATGAGAAAAAACTAGACTCGTGTATTTTCTACTCATTCTTCCCTGCGGTTTTTCCATATAGAATACTACATGTTTTTAATATTTATTATTATTCCCTTAATATCACATCTACAAATCCTCTCATCCATTTGCACGTGGGGATGGGTCAAAGTTGGACTTGTGTCGAAATGCCAGGAGTGTTTATATTTTTGTTACCTCCACTGTTAAAAGCTCTTCTTTTTGTTTTTATGCTCTTTATTAACTTTGCAGGGTACCAACACCTGTAGCTGTCATTATAAGCGCAGCAGTGTTTGCACTTGCGCATCTCACTCCTGGCGAATTTCCGCAGTTGTTTGTGCTAGGTAACATATTCACCCTGTACACTGATTCAAGAGATGTATAAAAGTTTTCTATAGACTATGATTTAAGTTTCCTTTATCACGTTGTGAATTATAGAACGTTTTCAGAATATCAAACTTATTGCTTTCTCATAGATATCGAATCCATCTATCAACTACAAAGAACCAACAGTCATTTCTGATATTTTTTTAATTTGCAGGCACTGCTTTGGGATTTTCTTATGCCCAAACCCGTAATCTTCTAACGCCCATTACAATTCATGCACTTTGGAACTCTGGAGTTATATTGCTCCTCACCTTTCTTCTGGTAATTGTTTACTGTGGTGTCTTAGATTGCTTGATAATATGCCCTTAATCATGACTTTTCAACTGTTATTGTATTATGCTTCATATGTCTTTGTTCATGATGATCTACGTTATTCTATTACTCTGAAGCTCAGGTAAAGCGAAGTATTGGTGTATTTCACTGCTGATTAACTTCAATGTTTAATATCTTAACAAGTGCTAAAACAACTGCTCCTGGTTGTTGGATGCAGTTACAAGGTTATGATATCAAGGAATTGCTGCAAGCAACCTGATAGGGATTTTCATTGATACTGGAGGTTGTGCATGCTACGCTCTAGGCTTAACAATCAGATCATTGGACCATCCACCCCCTCACTCTCCTCTTTTTCTTTGCTTCTTCCCCTGCCTCCTATCCTGTCGCCTATCTTCCTTTGTTCTCTGTTAGAGAAAAGATTTAAGACTAGAAGAACTGATGAAAGTGAATACATGCGAAAAATTTGCTTACATAAGTTATTAGCTATGAAACTAGGAGAACAATTAAGGTTTCCTGACCGAGGGTGAAAATTTCATTCGCAAAGCCTAGTCCACCCTTTGCTCCCCCAAAGGAGCTTCGAAGATGGGCGGGTCTCAGTGGAATGTTTGCTATAAACAGAGCCCACTTGGCGGAGCTTGGTTGGGTTGTGCAGCAAAATCAAATCCATGTATCGATAAAAATCAATCTACAATTAAAAATCTTTAAAATTTGTCACCAACTTCTTAAAAACCGCAATAAAACTCTAATCTATTTAAATATTCATACAACAATCAATTTTTTTTTTTATAAATTTGAAGATTTTTTTTGCAAGCGAACATCACCTAATTCACGAACATACATCGTCTCTCCGGGGTCAGCTCAATCTAGCATGGCAATATAGCACTAAGAAGAAAAGGTACGTTTAGAGCATTGGCATTTCCGCATTTTTGATTATCGAGGTCGTCTTCAATTGATTAAAATAAATCTAGGATTTCCTCAACTTTGGCATCTGAAAAATGAATTTTGAGGTTGAGATTCCAGTGGAAACACATGTCATTCATCACCCTAAAAAGATCATGATGCGCCATGTCCAACGTCAGGCCAGAATAATATGAGTTCTCCGGTATATTGGGCTACCGGCTACGTACCTACCACCGTCAGCCCAGAAATAGATAAACGATGTCTTTTGCCCTTGCTAAATGGGAGCATCCTTTGAACACCAGATCGATCATAGGAGGTTCACGAGAGAACCTATTTCTAAAAAGAAAGGCAATAACACACGTGCATGAACTGTGTTATGCACCCTAGCTAAACCAAGTTTTGGCGGAAATTATACAGGATTTATTGACATTGATTGTCCTAATATTTTTCACATGATTTGAGTTGTTTTTTCTTTCCTAAGTAAATTAAATAGCTTCACATGAAGGTTGTCCTACGGCATACGCTACATGGGGGAGTGTTTGGAATATCGAGCTGTAATTGAGGCGTAGGTAGTAGATAACCCATGAATGCAAGCTTGAAAGTCATTGAAGGGATAGGCTAGTGACGTCGATGACCATTGACCAACCGATATCACAGCATGTGAGGTGTGGCCTGTGGGTCATGATCAGACACGTGCACCCATGAAAAGCGATGAAAGCGGGACCCAAAAGGAGGCCGGGCCAGGTTGAGCTTCATAGAAAACAGTCTAGTATATTTGATCGTGAAAAAATGAAAAATAAAATACTATGCATGTGTGGAATTGGGTTGAGATTAGGATCGACTTAATTAATATCTTGTTGTTAGGTCGTCCCGACATGGTTTTCCGATTATTTGCTAGTATAAATAGTATTTATCTTCGTTACAAAGGAACTTAATTAGCTAGATTCTACCCTAATAGGCATAGAGTTCGTGAGGATTTAGGAGGAAATTAACGATTGGGCATACACTTGTAGAGTTGGTTCATAAAAAAAACGAAAACAAAACCCCAACTATGACAAGTAGATTTAACAGATCGATAGGAAGCAAAGAGTACTCTTTCTTCACATGACCCTCACCTCAGCCCTTCCAGCTGTGAAGGTATAACAGGATCGAATATAATAATATGTGTGACCCTGACCTAATTAACTATCAGCATAATATTGTGGCATGAACATATCATTGGTTTTGATTCAAATCGGGGTAGGTCGATTTTGTAGACCACAAGGAGATGCACTTGCCACCTAGCCGCTAAATGTTTATTTGAGAGTGTTAATGTTCACGTGGAAAGAGGTATAGAGGCTTGAGCTTGAAGAGTTTGACTCATTTTATAACTTTGGTTACACGCTTGGGAAGCAAAACCTAGGTCAAGGAACAGACAGAAAGGGTTCCAACCGAGGGCTAGATTTTGGGAGTTTCACTGATTTTGGAGTCCCGAGTTTGGCATTTGACTCAGTGAACTTGTCTCATTAACTTTGCTATCCAACAAGTAGACATAGTTAGCAAAATTTAGAGTTTTTGGTGGAAGTTCAAATAGTAATAATTTTGTTTAGTACTAAAAGCAAGAAATTGAGGAATTCCACACTTGGGTTTTCCGAAGCCCACAAAGTGAGAGCAATTTGACTTGTGCCTTGTAATTCTTCAAAAAGACACATGCCTGCCAACTCATGTGTGTACTATGTTCGTTGTTCATCTTAAGGAATCCAGTTTTTTAAGGAGAAAATTTTCAAGTTTCATTCTTGAAAGAGACCAAGATTTTTAAGTTAAGATATATTGGGAAACATTCAAACATTAATATTAACGTACAGTACTCGCTCATCTTAAGAGTCATGGACATCTTTTCAGATTATCTATAAAAGTAGGGTTTGCTCTAGAAAGTGATGGCTCTTGCGCCAGAAATGATCATGCCGTGTCGCACATGGACGAATGACTAGATCGACACTAGACCACAGAAAAGAAAAATAGAAAAACAAAGAAGAGCAGGTGTTACGTCGCGTACGGATCAATTAATATACTACATATGCACATGTCTTTTGGATCTAAAGAAGATCTTAAACAGGCTGAAATTAAATTCAAACAATCTGGGTCCGTCAGAGATTCAAAAGATCGTTGTTCTCAGGAGTTGCCTATAATTACAACATGGGAGTACTTTCTGACCACAATACAATGATCGATACACCCGCTTAATCCTGTTTATGACAGCAGCTTAAGAGCTCTGCAACTGGTCAAAACCTATGGAGATGGAGTGGGAAGTGTTTGGTGACTTATAGTGGCGACTGGGGAGCTTTTGGTTTGAGTTTTTGAAGGTATGGACGATGTTTAATTTGGTCGCTGTGTTGGGTGTCTGTCTACCTGGTCTTTGTAAGCAGCTTAAACAGGATTTGGTTTGGTCATTTGCAAGATTATTTTACGAAGAAAAAGAAAAACATTGAACTTGCTCGCATCTACCCATGGATCAGGTTATTTTTAATAACTGAAACTGGCTAACTCACAATAAACAAGAGCAAAATATCAAATATGTGAATGTGAATGCGCAAATGAGAACCTGTTTTACCACCAAGAATACCCCGAAAGTCAATTATTTTCTTACTTGGGTTTTCTTGAAACCTCTGAAAGACACGTGGCCTGGGACCCTTCAAAATGGGTCAAACAAGGACCGCACGTAATTCATTTGGTGGTATCTCTGCATTTGGGCAAAAAATATTAGTTCAGTCTGCAAAGGTCAGTGGAATAGAAGCTCTGGGGAATGGAATAGAAACGGGATTTTCGGATTCTGAGAAACTCAAGTCAATAAAATAATACTAAGCGGTGTTATAGGAATTTTGCTGTTGAATATAAATTTGAGCTGTGTTGGAAGTTGGTTCTGGTCTACGTTTCAAATAATAGTTCAAAGATGGACAATGTAAAAATACATCTTGGAAGTTTGCTTTGTCGTGATTTGCGGTGGACAGAGCAGAACTTTCATGAAATTAATATGGTAAGTGGTGGAATTAAATATGGTTTCATGATCCCCAGAAACTGCAGATTTGGTGGTTTCTCGAGATTCCTCGATTTGGATTTAACGAACACTTAATGGGTTTCATTAAGGTAGAAGTAAGAAATTGATTAGAGTCTTAAACAAAATCCAGTTTCTTGACTTGGGGTTTCTCGGTAGTTGTTCACTTTAGCTATGAGCTTTGCCATTACCTTCTCTATGAGCCAACCGATCCTCGCAGAAAACACACTCCTTTAAAGTCACCAGAAAAGACGGCTGATCCTTCGGAGGCAGACCCCTTCTTAGGAAGCATATATAATGGCTTAAAACTAAGTGAGCTTTCTCAAGTTAGTGTCTTTGTGTGTTCAACCCCTCTGAGTGCAGAAACTTTAGGGTTTGCTTTAAAGCACATAGCTTTTCTGTCGTAACTTATCGGGTTTGGCTAAGTTCGCCTGAAACATTCATCATTTCGAAGTTGTTTCCTTTTTAAGATCTGCAAAGACGTAAGGTAGTTTTAGTCCACATCAAAGCTGGGAAAGTCATTAGAGGGAAAAAAGAGGAAGGAAAGAAGATTGTCTCTGTTAATTTTTCACTACTTGTATAAGAACAAATAGGGTTCAGAATGCAGAGAGAGGAAGGAATGGATGAGAGAAGTGATGCCAAAAAACTGGACGAAATCCTCCTACCAGGGTTTCGGTTTCATCCCACTGACGAGGAGCTTGTTGGGTTCTATCTGAAAAGAAAGATTCAGCAGCGGCCTCTCTCTATCGAGCTCATCAAGCAGCTCGATATCTACAAATATGATCCCTGGGATCTTCCAAGTAAGATTAACAGAAGTATTTATAGCTTATATATATGCTGTTCTGCTGTTCTGCACGTCTTCATTTACTTGGCTTTTCAAACCGGAGCTAGCTACTTAACTAAGATAGCTAACGTTAATCTTTTCCATTTTTTGTTGGGTTCGGTTGCATTAGAGAATACCTAATTAGTATCTATCCCGGGGCAGGGCACATAACCCAATATTCTGTCTTTGTGTTTCTCTGATCTATCTTTGAGCTTGTTTAGTGTGTTCCGGACTAGCTAATAACTATCGCTGATCACTTTTTGCATGTAGAGTTGGCCACTACTGGGGAAAGAGAGTGGTATTTCTACTGCCCTAGGGACAGGAAATACAGAAACAGTGCGCGCCCCAACCGGGTAACTGGAGCTGGGTTTTGGAAAGCAACGGGAACTGACAGACCCATTTACTCCTCTGAAGGTTCGAAGTGCATTGGCTTGAAGAAATCCCTTGTTTTCTACAGAGGTAGAGCCGCCAAAGGAATCAAAACTGACTGGATGATGCATGAGTTCCGGTTACCTTCACTCACAGACTCAGCATCACCTATGAGATTCGTGGACAAAAGCATTCCGGCGAACGTAAGTGTCAACGAAAGACTTAATGTACTTTAAGGCTTTGAATACGATGTGTATGTTGTATTCTGTAATAAGCTAACCATCTTTCCTTGCAGGACTCGTGGGCGATATGCAGAATATTCAAGAAAACTAGCTCTACAACCCAAAGAGCTCTCTCACACTCTTGGATCTCTCCACTACCTGAAACTAAGACACCTCATGATATGCTAGCCAAAGGTCCACAGTGCGCTCAAATCAGTCCTGAGGACATGTTTACACCAAAAACCAGCTGTCCGACGGTTCAGTACTCTATTAACAATGATCTCAATGCCTTTTCTCCCTTAGATTTTGCAGCCTACAAGTCCTTAAATCAAATGATGGATAAATCTCCTCAAGTACCCGTCTCATATGGAGACCTTCACTCGAGCTTCTTGTTTTCGCCTCTAGAAACCGCAGTACCAGCAAAATGCACGGTTGATATCTCTTCCATGCTGTTAAACATGCCATCTTCAATTTTTGGAGACTTTGGTACTAAGGCCGCTGAGTGTGTAAACTATGGTGCACCACAAGAACATTCCAATGGCTTCTCCATCAACTTACTTCAAGACATGCAAGGGAACCTCGATGGCGGAGGTGAGCATGTCAATGCCTTGACAAAGAATCCTAACTTTCTGACGGATACCAATGATCAGTGGGAGACAGTCCGATCCATTGGATTCCCATTCAGTTTGCCTTTGAATATCAATGCTTGGAAGCCGAACTTGGCGTGGGACTCTTCACCATGCCCCAGTGAATTGTCTACAAGTTTTTCTACGACCAAGAGCTATACTTAACTCAAAAACTATATTGACAGTCAAAGTCATTGTTTTCTAGCTTTTAGACGTTAGTAGGCTAGCTGATGTTCATCTTGTAAAATCTTTGTGTAGGGCGCCCTTGGAATGTTTGACTACTGAAATAGAGTGTGAACCCACATTTAAGGAATTGAAATTCGACAAACATATGTCGAGTCCCAAATTAAAGACCAAAAACATAAAGACAAACGCACACGCCAATTACATGGGTTCTGGATTCAATGTCATGACTTTTCATGAGGCCAGCAAACTAGTACTGTAACAAAAACTAGGAAACTTAATTTGTCTCCCGCAGCTAGCTTTAGCTCCAATTTCTTTCCCTATTTCTCTTATATCTCGTTGTCTGGGAGATTGATAATATGCTAGCACACGCAATTTCTATAGGATGAAAATGCTAATTGCCAATAGTTTAAGAGGGTAATGTTTCAAAGTATAGTGGATTAGGTGCAAAGTGTGAATGATTCCATTGCTTTAAGGGAGTTCGGTTATGGTGCTGAGTCGTAATATGCTGATGGACGGCCAAGATTCAAATTTTATGATCCAAGAGCCAATATCGCGCCACCTCATTTAAAATATATCTGACACGTGCCTGACCCGTTTGACACGTGACCTGACCCATATTCCACCCCCAGATTATAGACCCGTTTTGCAGAAAATCCCCTTTCCATTCGAGGTTCGTCGCACAACTCCAGCTCCGTCGCTCCTGGGGAACATATTAGGTTTTCTAGAATTGATATCTTCCATTAACGAGTTTACTTTTTGGCTAGCTTTTGCAAAAAGAGCGGTTGCATTTGAGGTTCTGGTCTTTCGGTCAACCCTATCGTCGCCGTTGTTCCTGTCTCACTGAGACTTTCACTTTCACGTTTATTATCGACATATAAATTCTCGCACTGATGTGCTGGAAAAATTCCTATCAGAAAATGGTATTACTCGTTATAATCCGAATGTAAGCCTTTGAAATAATTGTATGACTCCTTTACTCAGGTCATACAACTCATGGTTAAATTTTCATGTTAATCTGTTGACTTAGATCATTGCTAATGGCAAACCAAGGTTCATATCTCTGTCTACATCTGTTCTTGGATGAGAATCAGTGTTGAAAGATATTAACTACTTGCATTCTGCTGAAAGTAAGCAGTATTGATCAGAATGAACATATACAGAGGTTCATCTTAATGCAGAAGAGATTAGTGCTTCAAATGTTTTGGATTGGAAACTTATTGGGTCCTTAAAGAATGGTGACAAAACTAGTTTTGGTTCACCATTAACTTTTTAAAAATGATTATGTGCTTTTAAATTTGAACTAGTTACTCTCAAAGGACAATATGGGATGGACTGTCGAAGTCGATTGACTCTGTTTTTTCTCTCATTTACACCAAAACGATGTCCTTGTTTCTCAGGAATGCAAAAAAAGATAGACAGGTGCGAGAGGAAGGAACTCCAGAACTCGTAGTCCAGCTTTTCCAATGGCGATCAAAAGCATCAAAGAAGTTCTGCTTCCTTCGTCAACCTGTAAAAGGTAATGGCCAGAATATAGTTTCTTTTTGAGTTTGAACTTCCCTCCGTTGAAACCACTTTTGTTGGAGCATGTGGCTCTTGTTTGGGTCTGTAGTGACTTGTGCTGGTTGACTTTTCGTGCAATCTGGGTGTTGCTCTATTGGAGTGACTCTTGCTCTCTTAGTAGGAGTGTTTTGGCCCTACGGCTCATCTTGCCTTGGTTCTATCCTTGCCTATAGAGTTGTTCAGGGGTGCAGTGGGAGGGATGGAAGGGGAGGTTGTGGCCTGTGTAGATGATGGGGTGCTGGAACTGAGTTTGGTGGGGAAACTCGTCTCTGATAAACCTATTAATAAGGTTGGGGTTCGTGGGGCTATCTTCAATGCTTGGCACTTTGTTAAGGGGCTGGAGATGGAAGAGGTAGCTGATGACCGGTTTTTATTCTCATTTCCTTCGAGTAACTGTCGGCAAAGGGTTCTGGAGCAGGCTCCGTGGCATATCAAGGGGTTCCCTCTCATCCTCCAACCTCTCCTCCTTGGGGAAACAGTGCAGGAGGTGGATTTCTCATCATTCCCTATATGGATTCAAATCCATGGTCTTCCCATGGGGCAAACCACAAAACAGATGGCTGCGGCGGCAGCTCGGAGGGTTGGTGAAGTGCTGGAAGTGGACTTCCGGTCAGACAGGGTGGTTTGGGTTACACAATTCATCAGGGTGAGGGTTAGGCTGACGACCTCTCAACCTCTCTGCCCTGGTTTCTATCTCCCTAGGCACAACCGTGTCGATACATGGATCAGTTTCAAGTATGAAAAACTCTCAGGTTTTTGCTACAATTGTGGTCGGCTGGGCCATCTATCGAACAACTGTTCTGCTCCTCTCATTAAGGGGGAAGAACCGACTTCGTATGGGCCATGGATGGTGGCCAGTGTGGTAGATTACAAGAGGTTCTCTGCTCCGAACTGTGTCCTCCCTAGAACTACCGGCCCTATTGCTAACCACACCAGCAATCAACACAACAGATCTCATACTCCTTCTCACCCCTCAGCCTCCCATCCGCCGCATGCAATCACAGATCACGAGCTGATTACCTGGATTCCATCCGGAGGGCAGATGGGCATGACTCGCCGGAGTGCGCCTGTATGTGACACTTCGTCGGAGGAAGCAGGAGCACGAGAACGCTTCCCTGGTCTGACTTCTGCAGCGGAGAGGTCAGACTCTGTCAGGACATAGTGCTTTTCAGACCTGGAAGGGTCAGGGTTTAAGGAGGCTAAATGCAGTGGCCTCAGCACCTTAGCAGGATCGGTCGGGCCTTCTCCATATAACCCCAACGGAAACCTATCTGACATGGAGGCGTGGCAGGAGACGGTGGACTTCGAAATGAATCTCGCTAGGCAGATTGAAAGAGAAAAGGGGCAAAGCTTGGCTGTGGCAGAGAAAGCAGCGGAGGAGGTGCTCGAAATTTTCTTAAAGCAGATTCCGGATGTTGGTGAGGGCCATGGGCCGGGCCTTGAGAATTCTTCAAGGGGGAGTCCATCACATGGGCTGGCAATTGGCCAAGGACTAGCGCCTGGGCCTGGCGACAGGCCACCCATACGTCCACAAAACTGGGCCCATACGTCCACAAGACTGGGTTGCGCATTTAACAAGCATGGGCCTCTTCCACAGCAAGCCATCCATGCCAACTCTCGGGTGCATAGCCCACCCAACCGCACAGCTCAACTGGAGGAGGGAGTTTCGGTTTCGAGAAAGCACAAGGGAAAATGGCATGCGCCTATGGCGTTCGGCCTTCGCCAATCACACGGGCCTCGCCTTGGCAGTCAGCAGATGAAGCTCCCACAGTCAGCAATGGGCAGAGGAACTAATAACTGCAAAGAGGATGACTTGGGGGGTATCGAAACACAACCTTTGGCTTCTTGGGTGCAAGTGAAAAAACATAAGGCAGCTGAGAAGGCCTTGATGAAGAAACCGAAGGGGGGTCTGGCTATGAAGAATGGAATCTGTATGAGGAAGGCAGGAACTACATGCAAGGCGGGATTAGGTGCTCTTACTGAGGCTGAGGAGGCGGGCCACACCATGCCCCCCACCTCCCCATGAGAGCACTATTTTGGAATTGTCGGGGACTTGCCCAAGCCTCGACAATTCGGAAGTTACGGGCAATGCTTAGACAATCAAACCCGGATTGTCTATGCATAGTGGAGACTAAAATCTCCAATGCTACGGGTATTTTGGTCCGTTTGGGGTTTTCTGATTCGGTGGAGGTTCCGGCCGTTGGTATACGTGGGGGTAGTATTTTTGCTTGGAGGCGGGGTGTTGATTTTGATTTGGTGGTCCGGCAAGAACATATGATCAGCATTATGTTGTTTGGGGAACCTACTTCGCAGCCGTGGGCTCTTACTTTCATCCATAGTCCTTGTGATTCTCAAAGGAAGGAAATGTTCTGGCAGGAGGTTTCGGCGGTTGGGGAGCGGTTTGGTGGCCCTTGGCTGGTGTTTGGAGACTTTAATGTCATCTCTGGGCAACATGAGAAATAGGGAGGGAGACCATTCGCGTCTTCTTCCACAGATGGGTTTCTATCCTTTAGGGCTGGTGCGGGCTTGGTGGATGTGGGGAGCTCGGGGCCCCATTTTACGTGGTGTAATGGCCGAAGTGGTCATCAAAAGATCCGGGAACGACTTGATAAGGGTTTGGCGAATGGGGAGTGACTTTCTCTCTTCCCTAGGGCTTTAGTGAAGAATCTCCCCAGGATTGCTTCGGACCATGCTCCTATGCTTCTGGACACGGAGGGTGCAATGAATGCGGGTCCCAAACCCTTTCGTTTTGAGAGTTGTTGGGTCAAGGTGGAAGCTAGTAGGCAGGTGGTGGATGAGGCTTGGTCTAAGCGGGTATGGGGCTCTGCAGCGTTCGGTTTGGTGCAGCGGATCAAGGCTACCAAACACGCTCTTAGACAGTGGAATAAGGAGGTTTTCGGGTCTGTTCAGACTAAGATCAAGCTGCTGCAAAATCAGCTTGCTTATATTCAAAGTCTTCCACCATCGTTGTTGTCATGGGAAGCAGAGTTGAGAATTCAATCGGATCTGACAGATATGTTGAGGGCGGAGGAGAGCTTATGGAAGCAGAAGTCTAGAGTCACCTGGCTGGCTACAACCGACCTTAACACTCGGTTTTTTCATCTTTCTACCCTTATACGTAGAAGGACGAATAATATCGATGCACTCAGCTCGGATGGAGGTGTTTGGCTCCAGGATCGTGAGTCGATCGGGCACCATGTGGTGGACTATTTTCAGCGTTTGTTCACATCTTCGTCCCCAGAGTTTGATGGTGAACTAGAGAGTTTAATTCAGCCCAGTATTTCGGATGAGGAGAATGAAGCCTTGTGTGCATTACCTTCGGTTGAAGAGATCAGATCTACTGTTTTCCAAATTGGGGCTCTCAAAGCACCTGGGCCGGACGGCATGCCGGCTTTATTCTATCAACATTATTGGAATTCTGTGGGGAAAGCATTGATTGACATGGTTCAGCTATTTTTCCACTCTGGTTTCTTATTGAAGCAGCTTAATCACAATTTTATTGTCTTGGTGCCTAAGATGGATCATCCGAGTAAGATCGTGCATTTTAGGCCTATCAGTCTGTGTAATGTTGCTTATAAGGTGATAGCCAAAATTTTGGCTACACGGTTAAAGAGGGTTCTTTCGTCTCTGATTTCGCCTTATCAAACAGCCTTTGTTCCTGGTCGTACCATCCAGGAAAATGCTATTATCGACCAAGAAGTGCTCCACTCTATGAAAGCTAAGCGAGGGCGTAAAGGGCTCACCGCCATCAAATTGGATATGGAGAAGGCATATGATCGCATGGAATGGAGTTTCATTCTAAAAGTTTTAAAGGCATTTGGCTTTGCAGATAGATGGGTTGGGTGGATTGAGCAGTGCGTGACTACTGTGTCTTTCTCAGTCATGCTAAATGGGTCCCCATTCGGTTTTTTCAAGCCAGGAAGAGGGCTACGACAAGGCGACCCGCTTTCTCCTTTCCTCTTTATTTTGGGGTCCGAAGTGCTATCAAGGATGCTGGGGAGGGCTGAAAATCTTGGGCTGATTCATGGTACTAAAGTATCCCGCCAGGCACCTCCCATCTCACATTTGTTTTTCGCAGATGATATTCTGATCTTTTGCCGTGCTAATATTAGAGAGTCCAACCAAATTGGCCGTGTTTTGGAGACCTACTCGAAGCTCTCAGGACAGAAAATTAATAGAGGGAAGTCTTCTCTATTCTGTAGTGGTAATACTCATCCTGAGGTGGTTGTTGCCCTATGTAATTCTTTGCAGGTGAAGAAGATGCCCCTAACTAGTAAGTACTTGGGGCTACCACTTTTTCTTGGACGGTCCAAAAAACGTGCTTTTGAGGATGTTAAAATGAAGGTACTCTCCAAAGTGGCTGGATGGAAGATGAAATCTCTATCACAAGCGGGGCGCACTGTTCTTGTTAAGGCTGTTGCTACCACAATGCCGATGTATTGCATGTCTACTTTCCTCCTTCCAAAAGGGTGGTGTGAAGAGATAGACAGAATCTTGAAGGATTTCTGGTGGGGGTTTCCAGGCCACAAAACCCAAAATTTTACTCCAAAGGCATGAGACTCAATTTGTATGCCGAAGGAGATGGGAGGGTTGGGGTTTCGCAGAATGTTTGATACTAATCTGGCGTTGTTAGCCAAATTGGGATGAAAGTATTACTCTTCACCGGATAGCTTATGGGTCCGTTTGGTGAAGCATAAGTACCCTCACATGACCCCTCTTAACCCTCCGGCTTCTTCTTTCTCCGGCTCATGGGTATGGAAAGGTGTGCTTCGGGCCTCTTCCTTGTTTCAAACGGGTCTCTGTCTATTGCCACACAATGGAGAATTGGTCAGGCTTAGGGAGGATCCGTGGTTACCGGGCGAAGTACATTATCGGCCTGAATGGAGAGAGGGGGCTTCGGAGAATGCAGATGTTCGTGTGGTTAGTGACTTGGTGGTGGAGGGTTCGGGGATGTGGAATGTCTCCCTCCTTCAGCAACTATTTGTGGCACGCTCCGTTGCTTCCATCCTTCGGTTGCCGGTTCCTCGTGCTTCGTCGGTTGATCGGTGGATATGGACCAGAGAATCCTCTGGTGACTTCTCGGTGAAATCTGTGATTCTGGCTTCTCATGACATTCGATCCTCTCCCAACTCATGGCTTGGTTTAGTGGCTTGGAGCAAGCTTTGGAAATTAAAGGTGCAAGACCGACTCAAACTACTACTTTGGAAAGTTGCGGCGGGTGCAATTAGAACGAAAGGAAGACTGGGTAGAGCTCTTCAGTGCGAGGAAGAGGAGGGTTTTTTGTGCCCCCTTTGTAAGCAGGCGCCGGAAGATACCCTTCATTTGTTTGTCTACTGTAGTGTGGCTAGCATCGCTTGGCGCGAATCCGCTTGGGCTGTTCAGATGGACTCTTTGATTTTCTCCCACCCGGCAGAGTTGATTCAAGTTATTCTGGATGCAGATCGAGTCTTCAACATTCATGTTAATAGTCTTGTGGCCTTTGCTCTCAATGCGGCTATCGTTTTGGATGAGTTGTGGTTCGTGCGCAATAAAATCATTCATGAAGACAAACCGGTTAATATCAGAGAGGTGATATCGTCGCTGCGTAGGCGATATTGGGAGCATGCCCGGGCTTGGGAGGTTTCAAGGCAACATTTGCGGCTCCGCTGGGTTCCTCCCAAAGCGGGCAGGCTGAAGGTTAACACGGATGTTGCTATCCGCTCTCATGGGTCTTACATAGCTATCTCGGTTCGAGATTCTTCTAGTTCCCTCTGTATGGCTTACACGGAACGTTTACCTGCTATGGACCCTTTGGTTGGTGAGTCTTTGGCTTTGGCTGAGGCCTTGGCCTTAGCCAAAAGACAGCAATAGAATTGTGTGGACTTTGAAAGCGATTCGTTGATCCTTTGCAAGGAGATACTTTCTTCGGAGTCTCCTACTTGTTGGGCCATTGCTACTACGGTGGAGCATATTAGGAAGGAGTTGACCTCTTTCTTGGAATGAAGGATTGCTTGGATTCCCAGACGTTGTAATCTTTTACCCCATTTGCTTGCGAAATGGGTTGCTATTTCTGGTTTTATTTCTCTTGCTTGTATTCCCGAGCATATCCGGGATTGTGATATGCCTTGTGACCTCCGTGTGTTTTAATTTAAGCTTGGTTTATTTAGCAAAAAAAAAAGAACTAGTTACTCTCAAGGGTTGGTGACGTGGGAGTGCATTGGCTTTCAAATAATTTGCAAGCTGTTTTATTAGGTTTATTTAGTCTGTGGATGAATGTAGATTGAGTACATTACTTTCTGTCGAAAGTTCATGTGTGTTGCAAACATGTTGATTAATATGAGATATATTGAGCTCTGGTACTGTTCCAGTAATTGTTAATTTAACTTGTTCATCATTTTCAGTTTTCTATTAAATCTTGCTAGAGTTCCCA
Organism: Myrica gale; assembly: GCA_963930655.1. NCBI lineage: Eukaryota > Viridiplantae > Streptophyta > Magnoliopsida > Fagales > Myricaceae > Myrica > Myrica gale. The sequence goes on along the minus strand of OZ005606.1, from coordinate 2,640,750 downwards.
AGGTTTTCGCCCTGGAAGGATGGGAAAGAAAATGAAGTTCCTTCATCAAATCATGTTTGACAGGGATCTTTACTGAATATTTTAGTTTCTCCCCTTCAAGCTATGATCTCTGGTTTTTCCCTTTTCTGGCTGGAACCTGGAAGTTCAGTGCCTTCTTTTTTATGCTAGTCATTTATCTAGTCTCCTTTTTGTGAAGGTTTTTGAAATCACTGCATCCTCACTTAGGTAGGTTAAATTTAGGAAAAGACCGAAATGCAAAGTTTTTTAGTCTTTGTTTGTTATTTTTTTGTTTTTCATGCACATTTATCATGTGTTGTAGCAAATAGCATTTTGAGATGCTATCTTTTAGGTGTTCTGGGAAATTTAATTATGGAGGATATAATGCAGGTGCGGCAATTTTTGTATATGCAACTTGGGCATGAACTCGGTGGTAATGCAATCATTACTAATGGAAGTGTGAGTATCTTACTGTTTCTTTTCTTGTCAAAGTGCATAAATCTTGTCTTGATTTTTCTCGCACAGTATACTTCTTAAGATTGTAGTTTGGAATTGGATAGGTAATGGTCCCCGTAGATGAAAGCACCTTTTTGAGCCATGATCTACATCTCCTAGAGTCTATGGAGCTTAAGCAAAGACTAAAGCACATTGTGGGAATTATTGGAGAAGTGAATTGGGAGGACATTGATCCTGACATTGTTACAAGGTATGTTACTTTTCTGTTCCTTCTTGTTGATTGTCCCTCTTAGGTCTTCTTGACATTGTTACAAGGTAATTAGTTCTGCTTAGCTTTTGTTAACAAACTCAGTTCATAAAGTTGTCACCAACATCATGAATGTAATATCTAACTCGATCTTTGGTTTTTATTTCAGCTTCGTGGCCCAACTTCCTTTGTGCCTGTTCTGTTTTCTCATCAGGCTCTGTTCAACTCCACTGGTCACAGTGGCTCTGGTCAACTCCACTTGAGCAAGCATTGCCATTGCTGCATCCGTGAGCCTAAGACTAATTCTGACTGTAGGAAAAAAAAAGAAAAAGGCAGATTACTTCTCTAACTTAAGTCCTTAATCGACACAATGAGAATTGGAGTTATTTCAATCGAGTGAGAAAAGTGAATCCTTCATTGGTGGTAATCCTACGAACCAATCTAAGACACGTAAAATTGAAACCTTAATTAATGTCAAATCTTGTAGTACTGCTTCTGATAATTAAGTTCAGTTTCTCTTCAATGTCAGTTCAACAAAACCACTTCTCCTTCTCTGTGAAATTTTTTGATAGGCCAAAAACGCGACAGCATGCAGCGGTTCATGCCGAGACTAGCTTGAACAGAGTAGAAGAGTCACGAAAGGGTTTCCAAACAGCTCGCCAATCCCAGAAAAGAAAAATTTGAGAGAATACTCACGATGTTGCCACATATTGTCTGCCATGGCCTCTGCCTTTCTTGTGACAGTTTTGACCCTCTTCCCGCACCGAGTCAACGAGTCAAGCATCTTCTCCATAGGACCTGCAGCACGAAGGACCACATGAGCTTATTCCTAAGAAGTCAGAAAAATCATTAGAAATAGAAGAAACCAAGCAAGCAAGTTGAATAGAGTTGGGCGGCGCGACGGACCTCGAATGGAAAGGGGATTTTCTGCAAAACGGGTCTGTAATCTGGGGGTGGAATACGGGTCATGTCATGTGTAAAACGAGCCGGGTGCGGCTTAGATATATTTTAAATGAGGTGGCGCGATATGAGTTCTTGGATCATAAAATTTGAATCTTAGCCGTCAATCAGCAGCCATCAGCATATTACGACTCATCACCATAACCGAACTTGCTTTAGGGAGAAACTTATTCACACCGAAGAGCAAAACAATCAGTCAAATGTCAGGTTTAAGATACATTACCATATTTTCCTAAATTGATGCGATGAAGAGTGTCAAATGTCAATGATGATTGGTTTGTTGCAATGATTCAGAATTTATAGTTTAGGATATGAAGTGAATTATATATGCTTGCCACTTCATGTGTGAATTATGTGTTCAACCCCCCTAACTGTGATTAATTAACCGTTATACATATTAGATATATACGTACGTTTAATGTTTGAATTTGTATTCGTGCATTTGCGATCTCAAAGAAGTGACCCTTCCGAGTGAGGAAAATATACCGACCCGTATATACATGTATACATAACCTAGAAACCAGTAAGAACGTACGGCACCCATCTAATTCTAGCTTTCTTGGAACAAAGAGTAATTATGATGATTAAGCTTCTTCTCCATAAAAAAATTGATCTTTAATAAGAGGACTTTCTCTCTTTCTAGTGCGACGTTTGACCAAATCGCTGGCTGACTCACCAGGCACCGCAAAACCCGACTCAAGAAATCCCACAGATGGAACTTCATAAACGCCTCAACTAGCCATGGACATTACACCGATTGAGAGCGGAAGAGAGAGAACAATGGAGAGAAGAAAAGCGACGTCGTGCTGTTTGGGACATGGGCCAACTCACTCTTGTGGTGAACAAACAAGAGTGAGTTGGGGCGAGGGCGAGCAATCAAAGATTTGAACGAGTTGCTCAAGTGTTTGAAGAAGAAATCAACCAAGATCTCGAAGTTAAATCCAATGCATTTTTACGAGGCCGTCGCAGTGATTCTTAGCACCGAAAACAACCCAACGTTTTCGTCATGGGTGCTCTTAAGAACCACCCACTGATGAAGGAAACGCTCGCACCCCATGACAAGGTGGTTGCCCTGATGAGAGAGAAGTATCCCCTCTCCTTGAGTTTCAACCTTCAGCGAAAAGAAATCTTATTAAATAAACCAAAGAATGCTACTGTTCAGGAGACAATCAAACTATGCTGTAAAAATAAAGTCGATAGTAGGCTTTTTCAAATTACGTCGCGATGATCCTCGTAAAGGGTAAAGATATCCTAGTATAATTCAAAATGTCCCAATAGGAAGCATGTCCTAATGTTCTGCTTTTTAGACGCCGACAATCCAAACCATTCATCCAAGCTGTTAGTGCCCAATATAGCTACGTTAGCATTCAATCCTCGACGGAGGAAGAAGAGCATGGCACACATCCATAGAAGGCACCAAAAGAACCAAAAATTGCCCCATTTGACTAGAAGTAAAATAGGACGGGGCACTAAATTGACTGAAACCCTCCACCCCAAAACAAGGGCAGGGATGCAACTCCAGCTAAAACAAATGTTCTCTCAAGAGAAATATCAGGTAGAGGTGGGCTGCATCTTGTAACTTTTTCTAGTTTACCTGAGCATATCCTATGCTTCCTTCGGTTTTTAATATATGTGTGATTATTCAGCGAAAGAGAAAAATCTGGTAGAGGTGATTTAAACCATAATCTGTAAACAACCAATTAGCGTTTCCGAGGCTAAAAATCAGAGGGTGACTAAGAAAAGGGTAGAAAACTTAATAGGATATTACATAGTAACAAACAAAATCTTAGCATAATGGACTTGTCGACAAAATGGGGTACTACTAAACACTCATTAAACGAGCCAAAGAAACATGCAAAAGAAGATCCAAATCAGGAAACCTCGTTACTTTCCATGGTTCACCACGCTCTGCTACGGCCAAAAATTACACCAAAGTTACTTCAAACTCACTACGCTCAAAATCTTAACTCTTTGAAGCTATCTTTTCCTTAGCCTTCTGAATCTTCAAAACCTTTTTCACAATTTTTTGCTCTTCCACCAAAAAGGCTCGAATAATCCTACAAAAAAATTAGAACCAATTACGATGCTCGTTTAAAACAATCTAGGCAAACACACACTGAAGAAAAAGCGAGAAAAACTGTTCATTCAGGATCTAACAAGAACAAACCTTTCCCTGACAGCACCTCCGGACAGTACTCCACCATAAGCCCTGTTGACAGTCCGGCGGTTCCTAGATAGCCTAGACCTCTTATATTCAGCAGGTCTCAAATGAGGAATCTGCAAAGAAAGGCAACATTGCACCATAGCTGAAAGTAGCTAATAACTCAGTTGAAGACATGAAATATCACACCTTTTAGCCGTTAGTACAATATTACAAAACTAATGACTTTGCTATCTAACAAAACTCAATGGATAGTATCACACATTCCACAGAACTTGAACCAGTCACTTTTACAACAGACAAGTTGAATAGAACACCAAAGGGATGTAGCAAACAAAACGCCCACTATATCATCTGAGGAATGTTATTCACTCTTTTTCAAACTTTGTCATACCTTCTTTTCAAAAGAAAGTTAAAATCTTTACACACCTAATAAACAAAGAACGGGATGTGAACTTTGCAGTAGGCACGTGTTGAAAGATATTATACTGTCTTCTTTAAAAATGTTCAAATAAAAACTGGTTAACAAGTAATAGATGATCTCCAAAAAAGACCCCAGTCATTTCAGTTTATTTAATACTGTGAACTACTTACCCAAAAAAAAAATACCACGAACTGTCCCGAGTGTTAAATTTAATCAATGCCATTAGCATTGTTCAGAAATCCCAAAGCAATTTGTACCGATGTCAATGCCTTACATGTAAGAGAAATCCCAGCATATCTTACTGTTCTAGCTTCTAATCAAAGGTTAATAAATCAAAAGCAATCTTGTTTGCAGACACAAGTTTGAAGTATACTAGCAATTATTTGCATCACTTATTGGTCTTTTTCTCTCACCATACCTACTTGCCTGGCATCTTCCACAGCTTCTCCCGCACGACTTTTCCCCAGTCACTCACTTCCCACTTGACAACTTCCACATAATAGAAAAAATGCCAAATTTCACCCAAACCCCTCACTCCTACCTACAACGTAATATGTTTCATTCTTCACTGTTAGACCTATGTACTGACTAGAGTTGTCTTCGCAAAACAAAATAAAGAAAGGCCATCTACTATCCCAAACCTCTAATACATTCCCGTGATAACATCATCCCCTTAAATCATGATGAAGTTAGTAGCTACAATCCAGCCTGGCACACCAATGCTATTTAAAAATAAGAAGAACTGGATTTTCCATCGTACTCGTGTTTATCAGCACGATCAATTAGATTTTCATTATCTGCTTTCACCATAAACGGAAGCTTTTGCCATATTTGAACCGAACAAGGTTTCATATACAAAACATGTAGAAATTAAACTAGAGCAACAGCTCCCCAAAGTGACAAGATAAAAATGACAGGTTCAGATCTCCATATTCCGTAAAATTAAGAACCAATATAAGAATTTAGAGAAGGGCAATACCCCTTGAATCCTCTTGCCGGTGACAGGACACTTAGGTCCACTCGCCCTCTTCTTAGTGGTCTGGTACACTAGCTTCCCTCCTATACACCCAAAACATCACACAGAGAATCAAACAAATAATTCAAAATCACAAAATATATCCCTCACGTATACAGTGCAGGGTGTATATAAAAACAAAATCACAGAAAATTGACGACTGATGAAAGAGAGATGTAAGGATTTACCAGGGGTTTTCACGACCCGGTGTTGGTTGGATTTGGTGGCATAGCTGTGACGCTTGCGATATGTCAGCCGCTGAACCATTTTCGAAAAGCTATGAGCTGGCTCTGTCTCTCTTCACAATGGTTTTGGCCGACAGTACAGAAGCCTAAGAAACTGGGTGGGCGAGAAAGAGAAATATATTGAGGGTTTCGACTGGTGAATACCCTAGATCGGACGGCGGTAAGTGTATCTTGACTTTCGTCTTTGGTCTTTGTTTCTGGCCTGGGTTGAACGGCTGAGCTTCGGACTCAAGGGAGGAGATTGCCTTAAGACTTCGACACATGGCACCAGATCACTTTTAGTGCTTAGCGGGTGAAGTATTATAATAGTGTAATTTTGCCATGAAGAGACAAATAATATGAATCTCCTCAGAAAATTATAGAGAATTCAAATTTGATAAATAAAAATAGAAAATCTATGTGATTTTTATTCCGGTCGATGTGTAGTTTGTATAGAAGTACATTAGTTTGGTACATAATTTTGACATTTTAAAGTTGTTCGTGTTCTCATGTTAGGGTATATTTGTGTGTTTTTATATTTTCATTTAGAAGTTGAAGTTAGATGACCATTGATTCTACAAAACAATGTTCATTGGTTTATCCCTCACAGATGACGACGTATAAATGAAAGTAGAATTAGAATGACTAATTTTATATTTTTATTATCACGAAGACTAATTCGATTTTTACTTATAACACATGACTGATTTTGTATTTATCCAGCCGCCAACTAAAAGAGCAGCCTCTCTTCCTTAACCCCTATAAACAACCAAGTGACATTATCAATCAGAGTCATAAGGAAATCATTGACCAAAGAACTTGAGTACGTCTTCATCAAAAAACCAAAGAAGATAGCCTCACGGCTATGTTTGTTTTGTTCTCAAAAATTTTTTAAAACCACTTTTTCATCAATTTAAATACATTTTCACTAATCTCAATAAATTTTTACACATTCCAACAACTTTTTACAAACTCCAACAACTTTTAGCAAAATTTTCACCAATTCCAAGAGAATCTACACTACCTCCAAAAAAAACATACACGAAAGATATTTTCAAAACAAAACCAAACATAGCCAGGTTCTGAAAAATTTCGGGCTACAAACTCAACTTACTAAAAAGAAAGGGATCAATTATCTTTCAGAGAGTCATTGAAGAATAATGCAGGACCCATAAACTAGGAGGCAAAAGGAAAAAAATAAGGGAAATTCCGAGTATTCATAGAATTCCCCTATAGTGCAATCAGCGGTACACTTGAGCGAGTGTACACATTTCTGTATATATAGTTTCTTCAGGTCTAATCAAATGCTATTTCCCTCATCTGTTGAAATAAATATATAAACAAGTTACATATATCTACAAAGGGTCAAAAGATCAAATACTGTGGCACTGCTTCCCATGTCAACAGGGAAAGAGGAAGAAAGAGGGTTCCACGTGAATCTTTCTGCTAATGAAGTTAATTTGGTCTAATTTTTCATGACACCAGACTAATTGGTCCCTTGTTAATCTCGACATGCTTAGCACTCTTGAAATCAATTTCAGTTCGACCTGTGCAAAGCACAGTGCTTGATCCAAGTGATCGCTGTGATGCTTTTGGAACTTCTTTACTATGCAATTTCCGCTTCTCAGGATTTCCTTAAGCTTCTTCTCCTTCTGCAATGCACGGAATTAGAAATCAACAATCTTGAAACATAAAAACCCACAAGTACTCCGACCAATCAGTTCCAGAAAATTTCGCAAGCAAACCTTCTGAAGATCAGCTTGAACTTCCATCAGGAATGGTAGGTCTTCGTCAGACATTTTGAGATTCGCATGCTTTTGTCGAGGACCATTTGGGAGCATATGCATATTTCCATCATCTTTATCAGCACGAAGAAATTCCCAGAACAACCTCATTGATTCCTCAAAGATTCTTGCCATCATGCTGCCTGAAATTACGTCTTCCTCTTCCTCCCTTCTTACCCTCTTATCCTTGGTGCAATCATCTGGCAATAAGACAATACACTTAAGGAATATGTAAGTGCAAGGTACTTAACTGACATTACCCATGCTTTATTAATGTCCAACTTTATTTACCTTTAATGGCGGGCACATGAAGAAGGCTTCGGAGCACGCATCGATTGTTGACATAGGTTTCTACCCTGGGGCCTTGAAATGGCTCGTTCTCGATAAACCGTTGAAGCAGTACTTGAAAAAGTTGAAATTCACCAGCAACTTGATTATATCGATGAGAACCTTGAGAATCGTATTCCTGCAGTTCTTGGGCTTTGCCAAATTGCCAATGGAGTATCTCCCATGAAAGGCAGACCTGTCCTACATAAACCAATTCCAAGTCGCTCTGCAATTCTTCATTGAATTTTTGCATTGGGTCGGCCGTGACTCGTCGTCCTTTGCGCGGCCATAGGATATGTGGAATAGACTTGGCAGCTAAAGATGAAGATTTGCGCGTTAGAATTGGCTTTACCGGGTCTTTAAGCTGGAGAAATCCTACAGATGGTCATAAAAGCAGATCAGTGAAGTTATTCAAAACAACAGGAGATAAAAGCTTCTTTGTTTCTAGACAATTTAATTGGCAGCGAACAAGCTTTCTCTCATACGTGACATCCTGTTTCTTGGTTAGAGAATATAATTCAAATAATAAAATTTATTTTCTTATCATTTTAAGTTTTTTAGATAATTAGTAGATTTACATGATATCATAGTTATATTTCTTCTAAACCTAAATCTGGTATCACAATTTATCTAAATTTTAATTAAATATTGTACATCACTCTTCTTTTCAACCAACATGTGAAGCTTGTAGTGTTAAGAAAATATAATTTCAAATAATAAAATGAGTGGTATATGATTCCTTTATAACCACAATAGAGATAGACGTGGGGTAGAGAACATAAATACTCTATTTCTATAGACCATATGAAAAGCAGTGGTAGACTTAAAAAGCCGAAAGTGAAGGAGAAAGGTCGGTTAGATGACATGAAACGCTACACGAATGTACTTGCCACTGGTTGTGGTATTCTGAATCTGAGAAGTGGGACAAGATATATATGAGTAGCTTTAAATGCACATAATTGGCCTAAAACTAAAGATGATGGAGACCCAACTCCTTACATATTTCTCTTAAAAGAATCCTTTCAGGAGAAAAAATCTTCAACATAATCAGATAGCAAAACCACTACGTTCAGTTATTAACAAAACTCAAGTAAAAAAGGAGTTTAAAGAGACATGAAATGATGAAATCAGTCAGGCATAGACGAAATGTAACACTTTTTATGCCTATAAAGGTTTATTGTGGCTAGAAGCTGCAGCCGATAGAAGAAAAGTGGAATTTATGCACACATTTCCTTCTTACCAAAAAAAATAGAAGAAGAAAAAACTGCTTCCCTTAACAGAGCGAATTGGAAGTCTCAGACGTGCCATTTTCTCTGACGTATGCACTCGTGCTTCAAAGTTACAAGACATACAAATGAAATCAGAGATAATGATATTTTGAAACTCACCAATTGCGTGCATGGTCTGGCTATTCAACATGTCCAATTTTCGCATTTTGTCAGCATAGCTCTTGTGAACCTTTTGGATTTCTTCCATTCGATCTTTGAACTCGAGCTTTTCATCAATCTTCAGTGGCTTTAGACCTTCGACCATTGATGGAGAGTCTGTCTCTTCTTCTTCTAAAATAGTAGGAAGTCCCCCATTTCTCAGATTTTTCAGTTCCATTTTCAGCTGTTGTAGTACATCCTCGTGCTCCCATAGGATATCCAAGTCGTTTTCATTCTCAGAGCTTGATTGGGGTGGTTTCTCCTGCAAGGCGGTTCCTTCAGATTTTTCCAGATTATTTTCGGGTTTTGACTCTTCGATTATATCTTCCCGTTCATTTTTGTTCTCAGCCTCTCCAGGCTCTACCCCGGACACTGTGCCTTCCATCCTGCTTAAATTCTGAAAATTTGTTTCTAGTTCTATGAATTCTTCATCAGAATCATATGACGGATCAAGGGCAACAATTTCTTCAAACCCCACAAGACTTGTTTCACAGCTTGAAAGTTCTTCGATATTTTCACGGCTTTCTATTTCTTGAACATCTTCTACTTTTTCACCGTCATTCGCCAAAAGGGCTTCTGGTTTCAATACTTCACCGACATTTTGAACGGCAAAAAACTCACGGGAAATTGTGTGATTGTTCATTGACAACTCACTTCTTGAACTAATTGAGTCATGTTCTGAGCCAAATCGTAGAGAGCAATCTTCAGAAACCGATTCGACTTCATCGACAACATCATTCGTACCCAGACTATTCCTTTCTGAGTTAACTATCTCTCGCGTCCCGGAAATCCAGTTTTCAGCGACTTTTTCTTCTTCTGCTTCCCCTGAAACCTTCCCAAAAGCAAAGTTGTCAACAGGGTCCTCTGTGTTTTCTGGATGTCTCTCTTCTTCTGAATTAATTTGAACATCTCCAGTGGTGAAAATCCCAGTACCAAGAATCTGATTGTTGCAAACAGTATAATCATATGAATCCGCAAAACACTCCTGGATTCTGAAGCTCATGGTTTTTGGTCCTTCCAAGAACCCACTAATACCTTCCCCAGACATAAACTCGTACTTACTACCGCTGGTAGCCATGGTAGTAGAGTTACAATTTCCTCTTTCCTCATTGCTTTTATTGCCGCTTGTACTATTCTGTAGTCTAAAACCATCCTCTTCTTCTCTGAACCCATCAATACCAGTGTGATCGTCTTGTTGAGATGGAATGACACCGCGAACGTGTTCGTTTCTTGAATCATTTGCCTGCGATCTAAGGATAGAAGAAAAATCACTCAGTTTTAAAGAACTAAAAGGATGAAAATCAGCGATTCAAAACACAAAAATGAAGGCGTACGTACCTGAATACAAGTCTAATTATGAACTTGAAAACAGAGAGCACGTAGTTGCACACAAAAACCCACACATCACCCATAGCCCGAGTTATGTTCCCGTACATAATCTCATTTATAAAAAGTTTTTCAGCCAAATGAATATGGGCTTCGGGCGTAAGCAAGTTTTTGGTACCCATCGTTTCAATCAACCTCTAAGATTTGTTTCAAATCCCAAGCAAAGATGGAGAGTGACATGGACACAGAGTTTTTCAATCAAAGTTCACTGCAGATAGTGGACGCCCCACTTGCAGACAGCGAAGTTTATGAAGGGCGAAAGAAAAATCTGAGGCTTCTATAAGAACAAATGGGGGCGAGATTGAAGGAGGAATAGGAAAATTCTGCAGAGAAAGAAAACAACGCGAGAGGAATATTAAATGTAGAAGGCAGTTTCTTTTCGAGGTCGCTTAGATTTCTCGTTCAACAGTTTAGAGAGTTTGCTTTTGCAATATTAGGAATATTTATTCTGAGACTGACACGTTTCGGAGCTGAGACTGCCGGAGAGTCAAAAAGATTTCCTCTAGTTGGAGTCTTAGGTTGTGTTTGTGTTGTAAAATGTTGGGTATGAGAATATGTGTTGGTATTGGGTTTAGTGAAAAGGTGAAGAGAGAGGTAATTTTTTATAATTTTTGTAATTTTTTATATTTTTTTATGGGAGAGAGAGATTATATTTGAGTATTTTATTAGGAGAGAGATAAAATGTTGGGAATAATTGGGCTTTTGCGCGTTAAGATTATGTGGACTTATTCTCATTCTATTTTAATTTTGGCATTTTGTTTTTTGGGTGGAACTTGGTCGGTAGTGTTTGGATTAGGTGAAAGTTAATTTTAGGAATCACCCACCCAGAAGGAAAATAACAATCCCCTTATGAAAAATCATCTGGACGTTTAAGTCCCACCTGATTTGAAAATTGCTCTGCATCTGATATGTGGTTATGTTCATCTGACACGTGAAGTTGGTGGTTTTGTCTTTTAGTTTCTATTAGATGAATATGATGATATTAGTTGAGACTAACTTGGGTTATCACAAGCTTAGAAAAAAAAAAAAAAAAAAAAACTTGGGTTATCACAAGATTCATGTTTGTCTGCATATTTTGCTTATCTTCTAGATGAGTGAGCTTGGCTGGCAGGTCATGTCAATCTGAAGCTATTAGAGCATCCACGCAGAGGCAGAGCAATAATCATTTCAATTAAGAAACTATAAATTTTTCTTGACCGCACAAAATTGGGTGCGGAAGTTAAAGAGGGAAGTGAGAGATAGGGCATGAATCATGATCTTCCACCATGCACTGTTTAGTATGGAATCGGCACCACTTAGATGCATTAGAAAGGAGTTTGCTTAGTTTAACATCCCTGTTTAAAGGGAAAGCCACAAAACCCGGTCCCTCTTGGCCATTTCTAGCCCCTGAAGTAAGGCAGAGTTGATCAAGGTTTGCCATTGGATACATCATACAAGTGCCTGTCGCTTCAACCACATAAAGCTCTCGTTGACGCTTTCAGTCCACCACTAAACTTCGCCTTGGCCTTGTGATTCGTGAATGAAGTGTGGGAGGGACCGGCGAGTTCTTAGGAGGAAGGTGTCAATGTGGGAAGTCATCAGAACTTTCTTCCACGCCAAACGAAGGAAAAGACTCCTTACTCTGTGACCTTCGCTAGGTAAATTTTTTACCCGCGGTTGAAAAAGAAAGTTAAAAGAAGCAACGTTAGGCCTGCTACTAAGATGCTGACTGCACTCTGCTGCTCAAGAGAGTGCTTCAATCCTGATGCAATCAACCTGAAGATTTTATTTTATTTTATTATTTCAAATAAAGTTTTGTTTGCTTGAAAAAGAAAAGAAAAGCAAAAAGCTGAAATAAAGTTTGAAAGTAGGGTATTGGTTGAGCTTTTACCAGAGTTATTGGTAGAGTATAATTACAAAATGATTGTCATTTTTATTGACCCACTCCCTTGCATGATTGTTTTCTTTTTCCCCCTAATTCTTCTACTCATCTTCTTTAATTTATATCTTTTTAATAACGTATATAAACAAGAACTAAATCACAAGGACTAAATCGATGATTTTCATATCACAGGGACTAAATCGATTTTTGCGTACAGCACAGAGACCGATTTTACATTTATCCCTTCTTTTTATGTATGAGGCCTCAGGTGGCGACCTCCACAAATGGTGCTTTGATCTTTTACTCTCCTCTTAAATTTTTTATCTTTTTAAATTTTTTGTTTTTCAACAAAAGAAATACTGCTGCATCAATTAATTATTGGAGCATGATCTTTTAACCAACTTGAGGTGATAGAAAAGGATCCTCCTGATATGGTTTTCCGTGAGAGTCAAAAGAAATTTGCACATGATCTTATAAAATGCTCGAGTATAGTTTTATAGGATTATAACGATAATAGATTCGGTCTCAAGAAAAATTGTACAAAAAACTCAAAGTCATTATTCTGATTTTAAAATGAATATTGAAGGACTAGAATTTAATCACCTTATTAAATGAGTTATGTGAGATAAAATAATTAATAAATTTGATGATCAAATATTGACTTTTGAATATTTATTTTAAAATTACAGCCCTAACTCTGAATCTCTCTTTCATAATTTTTGTAATGTTCTGAATTATTTCTCCGATTATAGCACTTTAGAATACGCCAAATCCAATTCTTATGGATGAGGTTCGTGGCTACCACTGGGGTCTTTGACGACGACTGGGCCGACCAGGCCATTCAGGACTCCGAAATGCAGTCACCAGGTGGTGTCATTGCCCCCCCCAAACTCTCTCTCTGTTCTCTCCTCACCGAACGTCTCCTTACGGAGGAAGGGGGAGCTCCAGCTCCCTCACCCCCTCTTCCTTTTTCCTTTTCCCCCCTCCTTCCCTCTCCCCTCTCCTCCTAGCTGGTTGGTTTGGCCGGTGTTGGTGGTCGTTTTGTTTGGTTTTTGGCAGGTGGCTTCCAAGCGCGCGGACGACGTTTTTCATCGGCTTTCGACTCACACGCGCTTGTTGGGTGCAATCAGCACGACGAGACCGATGCAGCGCCGCTCTTCCGGCTTCGATCCGACGGAGCGTGTCCTCCCACGCGCCCCACGCGCGGCGCGTGGATCTGACGCGCCGATGCTTGGGGCCGCGCGTGAGACACCCTCCGCTGCTCCGCCTCCGTTTTACTTCCCGGATCTGGCCTCTGTGGCTTGTTCCGTCTATCCTGGGCCGTGGATTTCGTCTTCCCGCCACCACGCGCCGCCTTCGCCTCCGGTCCGAACCACAATAATCTCATTTGGGCCTGCCCAATTGTTTAGGGCTTGTTGTGTTATATTTATGTGTTTTATGTTTGCCGCTGTGTTTACGGCTTGTAGTGCTTTTAATGTGTCTATTTTATGTTTTTAGACATATTAGTTTGTATTTGCTGCCTTCTGAGATCTTTCTGTCATTCGTGACATATCCGTCCCTTCGGGGACTTTGTAGGACCTTACGGTCCGTTTGCTCGTTGGCTCGCCGGCTCTTCGGAGTGTCTGGTTCGTATTTTAGAGCCTCCTGAGGTGTTAAAACCTCCTTGATCCTATTCTCAATACATATGCTTCTTAAAAAAAAAACATCATCGTAGGCAACTTTAACTTGCTCTCGAGCAAGTTGAAATTGGATGGGACAGTTTCTACTTATTCAGCCGGCATTGACTCCCAACCAACTATTTGTTGCACTATAATTTATTGAACTAAAAACAAAGAATCCGTGATTTCAATAATGTTTAATGTTTCTGATGTTGTATGAGGAAATTCCGGACATGGTTTTAGGCATATGGATATATGATTCTTTCATATTGCCGCGCCATAAGCAACATTTTTTAAGAGCTGATGTCTTGGACGAACCATGGTTGGGGCGCGTGCAAGATTTTATTATGTTGATAACTTATCTGGATTTGCAACTGAGCTGGATGCTGGTCTCGTATGGCTATTTTCTTTATGTGAATACATTTCTTCATTGTTTTCAGAAGAACCGGAAGATTCTAAGCCACGTGCTAAATACAGTTCAGAACCTCATAATATGCATGGCCAGCGGGCTGTAATAATTTGGTATAAATCCCTGAGGAAGAGGATCCCGTTATCTTGTTCTTTTGCTGTTTCGTTTCTGGCTTGTCATGTTGCCAGGGAGGCAATCCTGCCAACGAACATAGTGAAGTGGTCGCTGGAAGGGAAGCTTCCATATTTTGCTGCCTTTGAAGATATTGAAAAACGCATTGGCCGGCCATCGAGTGCCTGCCCTATAAGTTCAAATGTTATGTTTAGACCTTCTCAAGCTCTTCTGTTCCAGAAGTTGGAATCACTGGCGGCATCAATTGCTCAGTCCATATGCTTGAATCTACCTCCAGTAAACTTTTATGCAATAGCTTTCCGCCATCTCCAGAAGTTATGTCTTCCGATAGAAAATATCCTTCCTCATGCATGCCGCATTTATGAGTGGTCAACACCTCCAGATTTATGGTTATCCTCAAATGAATTGAAGCTTCCTACTCTTGTTTGCGTGATGTCAATATTGATTGTTGCAATAAGGATCCTCTATAATATACATGGTTTTGGAGAATGGGAAAAGAGTTTGTCCAGTAATGGTGGTTCCTCCCCCATGTCTAACCAGATAGGACAATCGGACCCAATGGCTGATTCCAAAATGGGGGATGATGCTGGAAAGGCATCTGTTTCTTCTTACCATGATGTGGATGGTTTACACACAACTCCAATGAGAAACTCATCAAAGCTTCGGAAGTCTGACTTGGATGCTGCAGAGCTCTTGCACAAGCTCGAAGCTAGATACAATGAGATTGCTGATTCCTATGGTACATTATCCCCCCCCCCCCCCCGCGCGCTCCTCCCCTTTCCTCCTCCTCCTCTTGATGTTGGTTTACGAACAGTTAAAGATCCCATGTTCTAAAAGCTTCTCTTTATCTTTAAGACAATCAGCTAGAAAGTTATGAACTTCTTGCCTTTTGCTGACAGAGTATTCCAAGGACTTAGCAACCTATCTTCAGTACTGTAAGGATGTGGTCTTTGCTGGATTAGAACCATCATTTGAGAATCATGAGGAAGAGAAGTTAATAGAAGAATTTTGGGAATTTTATCAGAATCAGAAGGTAATTTAGTTCTTGATGTGTTTATGACTTTCTCTACCCCAACGTGTATATACCTGTGATTCAGAAATCCGATTCATGCCATGAAGTACAATTCTTGTCATTAAAATGGATCCGCTCAAATTAACTTCACAGGCCACAGATGCTAAGAAAAGATAAGGAAAATGTCTGACCAGAATTACTTGTCAAACCTTATATCAGTTTTTTCGTGATCTGTTTTTTTCTTCTTCAATGTTATTACTTGGTCTAATGAAACAGCAGAATGTTCTGACATATTAAATGCTAAGCAGCTGTATATTTTTCTTTTTTTCTTTTGGCAAACAAGCTTGCTATTGAAGGAGATGTTCTCTTCTTTTTCCTATTGATATTTGTGATGTACTGATTGACATTGCTTTTACACACAAAACAGGAAGAAAAAGGGAAGTAATTCTACTCTGGGGGTCTAAATTTAGCTATTAGCTTGGGACAAACTGTGCTGTGTCTTATGCATGGGTCATTCATTGTTTTAACATTTGCCAACATATACAAACCATGTTCCTTTGAAACTTCATGGTTTCTCAAATCAAATGAGTGGTGGTTATGAACTTATATGCGACTGGTACAACAAGGTCCAGCCATTGTGGAAAACTACCTCTCTTTGGGTCCTTATATGAGAGTCTTGCAAATCATAGGGCTCAAAAAGAATAATGCTAATCTAGAGAACCTTCTGATTTTATGCACTCTTTGCAATTACTCTTTCATACAATCATGTTTACAAACATAATACCATATGTGTATCTCTTTTTGGCTTTTTGAAGGCCGTGAGGAAAGCTTTGCTGTCTTATCAGGGAGTTTCTGCCAAGCAGTTCTTTTCTACTGGGCATTTTGTGCATATTCTCTGTGGTTGTTTCTCTAGGTTGGGGATATTAGCAAAGGTGCATATTTTTGTTATATGGACTTAGTGATAGATGCCTCATATAGTTATGACTGGACTCTTGGTCTCTTCACATTACCCTCTAATGAGGTCTAGAGATGTTTTAAGTGCTCCACTGTCCTAGAAGCATATGGGATGAATATCTACTGTCATCCTTACTGAAGACTCCAAAGGTTCTGAGAAGCCAAGATTTGTGATCACATTCAACTTTGATTGAGGGACATCTTTCAAGTGGTTTAGTTTTCATGATATTATGAAGGGTTGTTTTCCTAGGTTTCAGATTGGAAAATAGAATATAGCACCTCTGCTTCAGAAGAACAGATTGAGCTTATGGAATAACACCAATTATTATTTCTAACTTGTAAAATATCTCCTATATTTCAGGATTCTGAACCAGCAGAAGATTTTGAAGAGGGACCCAGTAATGCTTTCAACCAAAAGAGAATGAGGGATGCAGAAAGGGTTAGCCAAACGCCGGAAGTTAACAAGGAGATCAAAGATGAAGGGTGTGTTAATGGCGCATCCTCAGAGGATGTTTTTTTACCATGCAAATGACCCAGAGCACGGTGATGGAACCTACCATGCGGATGACTCACTACAGGGCTTGGATGGCAGTCGTTCTTCTCAGAGTTCAAAGAGTGATAAAAACACACGGTATAGTGGTCAAGATTCAGCTGAAACATTGAAAAATGAAGCCATCGGACGTATGAAATTAGACATGGAGGAGAATAGGTTCTGTTATATTCCACCAAGGGTTAATGTCAAAAGATTGGATTACCTTCACTATGTGAGGAAAAAGGATGGAGGAGCCTTTACTTACGCTGCCCATGCTGACTATTACAAACTGCTTCGTGTCTGCGCTAGAGTTGCACAAGTCGACATTCGGATAATGCACTTTGGGGTTTTGGGTCTTGAGAGGAGACTGGCTTGGCTGGAGAACAGAATCGACCACTGCTTGCATTTGACACCACCTAATGTGTCTTGTGAGTTCTGCAGTGATGTTGGCGGAGCAGAACATGCTGGTGATGATTCCATTGGATTTTCCAATTTGGATATATAAGATGTCTCCATTTGGTATGTGGTCGCAGAATGCTACATACTTTCGTTCCAGAAGTTGGACACTCTCCCGAAAAGATTTAGGCTATTGACTCGGATAGTAAGAGCCTTGCCCAAGGTGGAGGATAGACAGTAGAGAGAGTTGTAGGCGGGTGATTATTTTTGTTTTCCTTGCATTGGTTGAAATGTGAAATTAATATATATATATATATATATGTAGATATGCATGTATAGAAGAAGAGGGTTAGTCCATGAACAATTGTTGCGTCCATATAATATGATATTTTAGAGCCAAAATCGTGTTTGGGGCCCATTTTTTCACGAATAATGCTTTTTGTTCCAGAGAAATTAAACTGGGGTTAGATTTGAATAGCTCCAATCTTATTCCGTCGTTAAAAAGCTTAAATGGATGAGAATAGATATATTTATTTATATTTGTTGACCTTCTATATAGATTTAATAATACAAAATTATCACGTGGATATTATAATACTACTGTTGGTGCCACCGTACATTATAAAAAGACAATGTGCAAAAATGCCCAACCACAGGCTTGGAAACGACTTTGAAGGTAGGATGAAGTGCTGCTTTTGGATGCGCAAAGGAAAGGACTGAAAAAAAAAAGAAAAAAGAAAAGGGGAATGGAATTAGAAAACGACGATGAGTAAGTCGGGTCTGCTACAAGAGCGTCTATGATTCACCTATACACAAAACAACAAAGAAAAAGAGGAAAAACATCCATCATTCTCTGTAGAAGCAATCTGGCATTTTCTAGTTTGAGATCATCTGATCATGCACACAAAATCGAATTTTTACGACGAATCTGTGGTGGATGTAATCTCACACTTTTGCGTCTTCCGAGAGGAGGATGGTGGTTGGTAGATGCTTTCCAATCCATCTCTTGCAAAGTGGGCGACTCAACCTTGCCACCCCCACTCCTTCAGGAGGGTGGATCCTATTCCTAAGCCGAGTTTTTATTTTTCAAAATATATTCCAATTTTCCCTCTTTTTGTAAACTTGTTACTATTTTTATAATTTTTAGTTTTTTTTTCTCTTTCAATTTTATTTTATTTTATTTCTGGATATGTTATTTCGATTTCAGTGTTTTTTTTAAATTTTATGATTTGGCTTTTACATTTGAGCCTTTTGTAAAAGTCGGATAACTTTTTTCCCTTTTTATTTTTTTTGTCTCTTTTGTTCTTTTTTCTTTCTAATATTACATTTTTGATTTTTTTTTCTCCTTCTATTTTTCTATTTATTCTCTTATTAGGGATTTATTTCAATTTCTCTCTCTTTCTTTTGTATTTTTTAGTTATTATTTTAAATTTATGAGCTTTCATATATTTTTTTCCAAGAATTTGAGGGTTACCCATTTTTTTTATTTTCCTGATTTTTTCTAATTTGGTTTGCATTTTTATAAATTGTTTTATTTAATTTCTTCTCTCTTTCTTTTGTATTTTCCAGTTATTTTTTAATTTACTTATATATATACATATTTTCAAGGCATGGAGGGTCATACCTTTTTGTATACTTTTTTTCTATGTTTTAGTATATTTTTCTCATTTAATTAAAGTTTTTGGAGAAAATACACTTTTCTCCTCAGACTATTAGGGTGCTGACACTTTGCACTCAAAACTGTCAATTTTGTGACATTTCATCCATAAACTACCAATTGTTTACACTTTGCAACAACAACCGTTAATTTTGATGGAAATTGCTATTTTTGTTCAATGAAATGACGAATTTACCCATACGAAATACAATTATAAAAAATAAGAGGATAAAATTGTCATTTCACTAAACCAAAATAACAATTTCTAAATTAATGGTTGGAGGTGCAAAAGGTAAACTGTTGGTAATTGAGAGACACAATATAATGAAATTGATAATCTTAAGTGAGCAGTTTCAGAACCTCAATAGTCAAGGCGAAAAAATATATTTAACCCTCTATCATTGTCACCGTAGCCACATTAGTAATTCTTCTATTAGTACCGTCCTCGACGAAAGGACTAACTTCAAAAGGAGTCTTTGCCCCCAAAGATTTTTTTTATAAGAAAAAAATTATCCTAAGGATGAAAAGGGAAAAAGTATAAAACCACGTATATTAACAGAGTAACTTAGCTAAAAGAAAACTAAAATAGCAAACACAAATGATTTTGGTCTAATCTTCTAGATCGCTTCCCTTAAACAATTTTCCCAAAATAGAACAACAAATCGCAAACCAATCTCACCAATTGCAACCGCATCCAAAGCAATTCAACATCAGTTTTGCTTTAATTTTGACAAAAGAGCAAGTTTTTAATACGGTCTCCATCGTACGAGATATACTGTCTCCGCTTAAATTAAATTTAAAAGTCATATTTTGACATCTGGGAGATTTTAGTCCTTTGAAACCTTTCCAATCGACGCATAATGGAGTTGTTCCATACATAAAAAAAATTGCATTTTCTTCCAAGTTTCTCTAAACACCTTTTCCTTTGAATTATGATCAACTAGAGTATCCCACAAATATTTAGTCGAGGGCACATGTATTGAAGACGTCGTTGGTCATGGGGACCATGGCATGTTGCGTGCCGCTGGTGACTTTGTCGGAGAACAAATTCTGCAAGTGGTTTGAATACAGAACCAGCCACCGGAATGCAATTGACCTCACTCGAAGGAGTAGTTTGGGACGACTGATTAAGGTCTCAAGAGATTATGAGCACTGCTGTAAGTAGCTAGGTTTCTTTCTGCCTTGTTCATGACTTTGGCCCTCTGGCCTGGGCTTATACGTACGTATAATTTTCTGCGGCATTATAATTAGTGCATTTATAGAGTCATAGAGAAGTGGTTGAGGATCAAATTTTAATGTTTTATCCTTTCTGACTTCTTTTTATCCTTGTTTGGAAGGTTTATATATTAATTCTTTTTTCTGATTGGGGGCTGGATTAATCATTACATCAATAAATTAATGGCTACTCAAGTTTCACATGATGATCTAGCTAGCTACTCCGAATGCTTAATAGAGTGATAATTAAACGACATCAGTGCAGAAAACTATGAAGTTTATTAATATAAGAGCAGCAGTTTTCAAATGCATATATATATTAAAAAAATCCCCTTTCTTTTCTCTTCTGGAACATTTATGGGTGATCATGATAAGCTCAACCAACTTGATCATCCCTGTCCCACTTATATTAACGAATTGTAAGAGCAAGATGGCAGTCAAATTTGTCCATCTATAAATGTGATGGATGGCAATACATAGGAGCCTAATTCATATATGTCATCGATGGGTGAGACACCGCCCCAGTCCCAGACCAATCAACTTGTGGGACATGACATCTTTATTGCACAATATCGTTATATATACTTTTCACACCCAAAAAAAATGGACAAAACTGTTGGCATGCTGCTCGCAAGTGAAAGGGCATGCACGACGGTGGGGGAATGGAAAGAATGACAATGTGCACTCACGGGTCCAACTTAAGGTTGGATTATGTACATAAGCTGTACTTTACGTACATTTTTTAAGAATCCCATTGGCAGCCAGTTCATTCACAAATATCCCAATAATGGCTTGTGACAAAGGTGGTGTTCGGGTCGTAAATTTGTACTCTTCAAAATTTTATTTTTTATTTTTTATTAAATCTCATAAAATATATATATTTATTTATTCAAACTTCAATATCCCAAAATTTTCAACTAAATTTTTTTTTACTACGGAACACCACCTTTAGTCACATGCCTTGCATTTTTTTTTAGCTTTGATCGAGAAAAAGGATTAAGGAACACAACTTCTGAGAGAATGGATTATTGTATCTCATACTCCGTTTAGATCTTTTGATTGTTTTTGTTACTTTTTGAAATGAAGTTCGATGTCTTCACAAACTACTTGAAATTTACAGAACTGCTCTACAAAATTTCCTCTCCTACCTTATTTTCTTCTTCTTTCTATTCCTTTGTTTCTTTTCTAATAAAACAAACACTGCTTGACCTCAAAGCAAACCACTACAACTAAGCCTATCTGGATTATCATGGACTAAACACCCCCGTGTTCTCGTAGCATATGTAAAATCACTAATTTCTTGTGGCTTTGAATATGTTTAAGAAGGTTAATTTATTATGGGATCAACCTAAAGATGACAGATTCTGACACTTTTCAGTTTAAATGGGATTTAGGCAAAACCACATCGTCCACACTAACCCAAAATGATATATATATATGTGGTCACGTTAAGATTCAATTGTCGTCAACCAGACAAATATAATCATAGCAACCAATCAAAAAGGACCTAACAATATTGAATAAAATAACTCTTATAATTAAGAAAACGATAAAAAAGAAAGAAAGAAAGAATAGGTCTGCTACTAGAACCAAGCTCTATTTTATGTTTGGTCCACCACCTTCCAAAAGGCTGCCACAAATTAAAAGCGAGAGCAGGAAATACGAAATATAAAAGAAGTACACCACGTGGCATGACGTGAAGGGATTAGCACTCATAAACGGTGGATCTAATATTAATTAATGAATTAGCAAAGAACAGTACTCAACCAATTGGCTTCCCCGCTTATCCTATCAAGTATCATTAGCAGCGAAAGAAGAAACAAAACTCTGCCGCTTTAATCGACAAACCAAATAAGGAAATGTAGAAGCCGGCAGGGCGTCGGGGCACTTGCCCTCTGCCAGTCTCCTTGTCATCACCTTTCATTAATTAAGCAAAGCCTTCTTGCCTTGGAAGCTCAGCTAACGATACCGAAAGGAGAGGAGTAATCTCGCAAACGCTTCTCTTTGGTTTTAATAATTAATCCGCCACAAACCCTAAGCAGCCCTTCTACTTCAAGCTTGGAGGAGAAATAGTAATAAAGCGGTGTTAACTGCCAAGCAGAAGCAGAACATAAGGAGAGCTTATGTGAATTACATTTTCTCACCAAAATATTAAATTGTTAGAAAATAATAAGGACAGAAGAGAGGTTTGTCCCAGTCAAGGTACACCAAACCCCATCAGTGCCATTATCCCTGAACAAGGCAAGGAAGGGTGCACGTTTCTGCAAAAGTAGGAATGCTCTATAAATGAATAAGGACAGGATTGCAGATGACAATCATAACAAATTGCACCCCAAGATTGATATCTGGACAACTAAGCATGGGATCTGACATATTGGGAGCTTTTTGCTTTGTGTAATGGATAATATTATCTAGACGAAATCTGGGATAGTATTAAACGAGTTGCCAGTTAACTCACAAAATTCAAAAGCGATATTCATAAAACCAGAATTCTGATCAGACTGAACAAAAGGAGACAAACTAAATGCAAGAAAGTGACGAGACATGTCAGCGGAAATGAATCAATACTCAGGCTACCCATTCATAGAAACTAAGCGTCAATTAACATGCCAATTAATAACTAAGAAAAATAACTTTCCTTTAATTGTTAACCTCTCTTTTCTTCCTCTCCACCATCAACAGCGAGTAATCAGTAGCCATTAATCAGCAAAGCAAAAAAAATGTGAAAAAAGAACATCCTTTGTCTTCTTTCCATTGCACTTTTCGTCTCCTCAGATTAAGATGAAGAAGGCTCGTTAGCAGAAACATGAAGATTAACACCGTCAGTCCCATCGCAATCAATCTCTTTCTTGCAGCAATAAGCAATGGTCTCGAAGCTGACATTACCACCGTTGCCATTGCCGTCGTTCAGACTATTATTATGACCGAAACCCATCTCTTTCTTCCTCAAAGGGTTCTTGTTGTTGTGCATCCAAACCTTGAGGACCCTCCTATCAACCCCAACCTCATTGCAGAACTCCTCCACCAACATCTCATTGCTCTTCGGCATCTTCCAACCCAGTTTATCACAGAAAAAATACATCTTTTCCTTCTGTTCCTGGGTAAATTTGCTTCTGAATCTCTTTCTTCCGAGTGGGTTCTCTGACCGCATCGCCACTGGGTAGGTGTTTTGGTGGCGCTCATCGGATGGCTGAGGAGAGGCGGTGCTGAGAGACAACAGCATGTTTGGGACGGATGAGTAGTAGTAGTGGGATGGTGGTAAGTGTGAGACTGGTGGTGGTGAGCATACTGGGCTCGGACTCCCGCTTGGAGAGGAGAGGTGGTGGTGGCCGCTCATGAGAATTTTGGGGGTGGGATCGTCCGTGTCGCGGCGGTGGAAGTTGCGGTGGCAGCCACAAGCGGCGCATTTGAGCGAGGTGGGGTCGGATTGGGTAGCGTTGGGGGACGGCAAGAACTCACCGCAGCCATCGAGGGCGAGGCCACCCATGCTGGCAGCGTGGTTCTTGAGGCATTCTTTGTACAACACCACCATGACTTCTGGTGGTGGTTGTGGTGGCGGGATTACGGGTTGGCGGTTGTGGGGCTTGAGTGACCCGTTGGTGAAGGATAAGGATTTGAAGGGCTGAGTCTGTGGTGGGGTTTCAGTATCTGTATCTGGGGTTTGGGTGGGGGACGTGCATGTGGTGGTGGGGTTCAAGTCCATGGCTGAGCCGGGCATAAAATGTCGGGGCTTGGGGAGTTTTTTAGAAAAATGGATTGTGATTTCGTGAAAGGGGTCGGGAATAAGAAGTCGATGGCTCCAAAGAAAACGATGATGATGATGATGATCGCAGAACATCACATGATGGTAATTATGAGGAGTAAGGACATGAGGACAAATATCTCAGGTTAAGAGAATGGATTGTGGGGAATCGGGGATAAGGGTGTTTCAGCTTTTGGGGTATCCCCTATATAAGCCCTCCCAAAATGGCCAAGTCACCGCACAGCTAAAACGACTGAACCTTGCAGGAAACAATTACCACTAACAAAACTAGGGTTTGATGTCTTCTTTGTTATCTTAATAATATCATGTTCTAAAAGTCTAGTTTTATGGCAACAAATCTGTGTGAATTATTTTGACAAAAAAAGAATATATTCGTTGAAGTCACTGATTTGAATCCCCAGGCAGAGTCCTGTAACTTGGTCCTAGGCAGATACGTGGCTCTTGCACAGGAGACAGTACAAAAGGTACATCATGCTTTGCGTTCTGCAATATGACTTTCCACTACAATGTTACATAGTTTGTCTTCTATCCCCAAAATCTTCCCCACCATTCTCCTGTGTCCTCTCATGTCTGCCCTTATTATTGTACGAATGCACGTCTGCAAATAGTTTTGGGTATCTTGTTATCGGTATGAGTTGGACCATGCCTGGGGATGACAAAGTTCATGATCATCTAGTTTTGACAAGACGAAATTTGGTCAATAATTGGAAGAAACAATTACTCTCTCTTCCCCTGAGATTACACTCTACTCTGCCAATTTTCTCTTAATTAATTCCAGGTTGCGACGGGTAGCAGCTTTAGGAGCAGAAAACATTACAACATATATAGAGCATAACCTTATAAGGTAAGCATACCATAGAAAAGTGAACAAAAAAAATCCGACCCTTCAAGTTAACTTCATCTCGCAAGAGCTTAGCAACTGGTTAAACACAATTAATAATGTTATCCCTCAAATCGAAACTGGAGTGGTTGATTAGGGAAGAACTCTAAAAAGAAGCCTGCTCATTTAAGGCCCCCTTTTAATTGTCATTTCTTCACTCTTCCTTCTTCTATTTTTTTCCCCTAGATTCATTTCTCCCAATATTCTTCCACGTGGTGGTAAGGAAAGCTGTAACGTGCCGACAAGCCATATGTTTATCGTTTTTTATATTCACCAAAACTTAATTCAGGTTCCACGTTTTAGTATCAGTGGTCTGTCCTCTGATCCCATTTCAAAAATTAATCTACTCTCTTGAATATAAAATAGAATATTTAAGAACCAGTATCATCATTTGATCAACATTTTTTTTTGGTCACTCGCGGAGTTGTCATACGATATCTGTTAAGGTTTTTCAAAATGTATTTATTAATAATTAACTAGTAACTTAGGATATGATTGTTTTTCCAATATTTTAGGGTCTCAACAATTAGGGTAAGTCAAAAAAATTTCAAAATTTTTAATTTTTACAATTACACGCTCTACTTTTTACAAACTCCAATAAATCTCAATAAAACAAAAAATTTCAAAATTTCGAAAATATTCTCTAAAATTTTAGCAAACAAACAACCCCGATATATTGATAGTAAGTTGTTTATGCAGATTACTCTCTGAGAAAACATTTATGAGTAGAGACCTTGCATTATCGTAATGCATAGAAATAAGAAATTCATATTCATTAATTGTGCAACGCGCTTGAACAAGTAGATTGCAACATCTTTACCCACAAGTTAGATGCAATTCTGTAGTATTTGGTTTGCCCATGAATCTTTACACGGGAAGAGCTAGCTTCTATAGTCAGTCGAATTAGCCAGATCTTTTTTAATGGAAAGGACAAAGAGGATCATTAGGTTTAAAGCCTTTTCTTTTGCTGACAATAATACCAGACTTGTGGTAGAACAGCTCTATCTAGTCAGTTACTAAGAACAAGGAGAGAAATTTATATTAAAGATGAATTTCAATAATTTTAAAAAATAATACAACGAAATTGATAATAATTTATACTATAAATATATTGTATATTTTCTCTTCCTTTCGTGCTTCTTGGCCAGTGGAAGCTGCTCTAGAAGTAGAGTAGGTGAAAAGAACGCACGTACACTGGTCTTCTCGCTGATTATTTGAGGAGGCTGGAAAGTGGAAACACCCCCTGGCCTCTCGTTAATAGTTTCATACTTTCAAGTTTCATGTTTGGAACCGATCACTCCGTTGAAATATATGGATGGATAGGGCGGGCATCCAGTACGTGGGAGGAAGACAGATGTGATAACTTTTGTCCTAATGTTTCTTGTAAAAGCTAAATCGACAATCATGGTCTACTAGAATCCCAAGAAACAAAAAAAAATTATTCTCCAAAATGCAACTCATGGAAAAGGGGTCTCAATTTATGCCGCAAGAAAGTTTTGGAGGGTGTTCGGTTGAGTTTTGTTTTGAGAATTTTTTGAGTTTTGAGAATTTTTAGGTGATGTTAACTTTATTGGTATATGTGTTATAGTTTTTTTATGTAGTGTTAAAAATGATGTTTAGTTGTAAAATTTTTTATATTGTGAGAATTCTAAAAAATTCTAAGAATACTGGTTAAACGAACAGAGCCTTGTTGTTGCACTCGTTGCCGTTGCTGCGCTTAATAAAGGCGTATGATGGGAAGTGGGCAACATGTTGGTAAAAAGATGCGAGGGGGAGGGGGAGTTAACTCTGCTACTCTAAGGCCTATGGATATGACCTTAGTAGTTGAGAGTCAAAGAACTTCTTAATGGCTTAAAACAATGCTCTGACAACAATGTCATCATCAACCAGCACGCGCATGGTCCGTCCAAAATGACACAAAGTTAACAACGACATTTAAGAAATGGATCAAATTTGCAAAAGAAAAAAAAAAAAACCAAATGGGTCGAGAACATCTTTTTTTGCTAAGGGTCGAGAACATCTTAATCATATACCACAAAGTCCTGCCTGTGCATGAAAATGACAATCTTTTCGCGCGGTGCAAAATGACTTTAAAATCTAAAAAAAAAAACTATGAAATGCTTAAATTTATCAAGAAAAAAATTGTTACCCAACAAATTCGAAGTGAGAGTCGGATATTACCTCTCCAACTCTATTAAGTCAGTGAACTCCCTACAATTTTTTAGCTCCCACTTTTGAGATTTGGCTTTTATAGTCAGAGTTTCTATTTTATATATTAGACAAAATTGAGGTTAAGTTTGTTTTAGATCTCAAAACACTTTTAAAAATTTCTCATTCAATTTTTTCATCAATTATAATACTTTTTCATCGATTCGGATAATTTTTTCATCAATTTCAATATTTTTTTCATTGATTCAATAATTTTTTACAAATTTTAACACATTTTTCACTAATCCCAAAAAAATTTAAATTACTTCCAAAAAAAACATAACACACAAAAACTATTTTAACACACTATTCTTTAACCCTTGAAAGAAAGTGAGAAGAATGAAAACTACCCATTAGGAATTTATGCGTGGCATCAGTGGCTAAGATCGTTTTACATGGTCCACTTGTAATAAGTGGCCATATTTAATGGGGGTAGTAGCCCTTCACCTAACCGTATCAAAATTGTTGGGTTCAGCTTTAGGAGGACATCATAAAACATTACTCTGAAATGACTAAGCACATGAGGATTGAAGATCTGATCATCGGGGGACTGAAACGAATAAAAAAGGTACATGAGAGGATGTGCCATGTTCCCCTCCGGTTAAATGTAAGGAAAGATATCAGTCTTTAGAGTATGTTCGGTTAAGAGTATTGTGAGAATTTTTTGTGTTTTGAAAATTTTTAGATAATGTTAACTTTATTGGTATGCGTGTTGTAGTTATTTTTATGTAAGATTAAAAATGATGTTTGGTTGTATAATTTTTGTGTTGTGAGAATACAAAAAATCCTAAGAATTTTTGCTTAAACGAATAGCCAACTAAACTATGAATTTGGAGTTAAATTATCAAGTTTGTCATATTGAACCATCAAATTATTGATATATGAAATATATGGGTAACGTGACTTGATTTAGATATTCAAATCTTGTCATAAGAGGACTTGCGTTAATGAATTTAGATAATTCGAAGGTTTAATATGATGAATTTAATAGTTTAACCATATAGTTTGAGAATATTTCAATAAAATTTTTCTCTTAAGATAATGACAAACTAACTCCAGATCGCGTTCAAAAAAAAAAAGTAAATAAAAAAAACAAAAGAAAGAGAAAGCAAAATATGAGCAATATTCTATAGTAAGAGATCTTCTGAGTCATGGTCAACAGATCAGGCAGCATGGGTTTCTTCAATAATTGAGGCTTTGTTATGTTAGGAACTTAGGGAAGACATGTCCTACAGCTAAGGGGGGTTAGGGACTCGAAGTAGCCCCAAACCAAATGCAATGCTCAATTAATTTTCAGCAGCATGCATGTGGATTGTGAAGCGGCCCTATATAGAAAGAGAAAGAGAAAGTTCCCCAAGCTCTCCTAATTGTATCAAAACCAGAGTCCGACCCAAGACCATTGCACTTGAAATTAACCACGTGGGCCCCAATAACTTGTAAAATAGCCTGCACTCTAAACTGGCGTGTTTGTTTGTTTTGGCTGATGAAAGAAACTGGTGGCAGTGGATGAGACGCAAAGTGCAGTGCAAATTGGGGGTGGATCAGAATCCAACTAAAAGCATTTATATTCTTGCCGCAATATTTGAGAAGATAAGATAGGCTCAAGGAGTGAACAAAAATAAAATTATTAAATAAAAAACACAAAAATATCTCCAGAAACTGCCAAAAGAAATAACGGCAAGGATTATCTTTACTCTAATCGGGAATAGAAATTTTGTGTGATATGTTAATGTTAGAATTCATGGCAGCTTCCTGTGTTAGCCCAATATACAATGTCAGTGTACTGGACCAAAATTAGGCCCAAGCTCTGCGCCTATGACTATGTGAAGGCAAGTTGACCTGATGGGCCCCATGTCCGTAGGATGCTAAAGTGGAAGGGGCGAGGCAACAAAACGTTATCGTTTGGCCGTTGTGCACAATTGACCATTCTTCTTGAGATGGTTGACTCTTAAGACGCCGTCGTTTTTTCCATCCATTGCTGGTCGGAATGCACTGCGTTTTTGGGCAAATTTTGCTTTCCCATTAGTTCATTCAATCATTAGGTATACGTGCGCCTAATCAGCCTCGGGTTCAAAGAATCGTGGGGTGCCGGTTTGTATCCGGGCACGGATTTACGAGAAATCAGGTGCACACGAAATTCGCGAGTTTCCTTCAATTTTGTAGGGGTTCACTTTTGTGGGACGAGGGCGTCTCGGTTTTTCTTGTAAGGGTGAAACCGGAACCGGATGGAACCGGAATGGGTCATTCCGGTTCCGGTTCCGGTACTCACCGGAATGGGATTTTCCATTCCGGTTCCATTCCGGAATTTACCGGAACGGAACCGGAATTGGAACCGGAATTTCCGGAACCGGAACCGGAAATTCCGGTTCCTTATATGGGCCTAAAAAAAATATATTTAGTTTAGGCCCAACTTTTTTTAAAAGCCCAAAGCCAAAATTTGGCTGTTTTTTTTCCTGAAAAAATGTCTCTTTAATTATTTTTTCCAAAATATATAAATACAATCATGTATAAACGAAGCTAGAGTTAATTGAAATAGGATACCAGCCACTAAAATACTAAATAGATCATTGTGCTTGTCCAACTAATATCCTCAAGTTCTCCATCTCTACAAAAGAAAAACAAAACAATTATAAGAGAAATACTAAGAGAACCAAATAATCAATTAACAAAGCAAAAAATTTAACAAAAAATAAATGTAAAATGACTCAATCTATCTAAATGTAAAAATAAATGTAAAATTTTCAGTCTAAGTATCTATAGTGTCGACACATAATACCATGGTGTCGACACATTGGTCACACACCAGAAGACATGTCCCAGGCCAATATGATGGTGTCGACACATTGTACAAATGTGTCGACACATTGCACTATCAACTGAAAGCAGGTTTCCAGGCCAAGCTGATGGTGTCGACACCTTTGTCCAATGTGTCGACACCATCATATTGGCCTGGGACATGTCTTCTGGTGTGTGACCAATGTGTCGACACCATGGTATTATGTGTCGACACTATCGACACTTAGACTGAAAATTTTACATTTATGTCTTCTGGTGTGTGGCCAAACTTCACAAATTATTCTCATGAGCAATCAAACAATCAGCAAACAATCAACAATCTCCCATAGCCTACACCCTAGATATATGATGAACAATTATAACCAAATTAGTTTTGGTTTCAAACCAATTTTAAACGTAAGAACTTGAAATTTGAATTCTAAAACTCTATCCTGTAAAATGAACTAATTTGTAATTTGGCCTGAATTAATGAAGTGAATGCTACTAATTTGTAATTTGCATCTCCATTTTTATGTACAATCAGCAAACAATCAACAATCAACAATCAGCAAACCCAGCATACCTTGATTTTGAATTTGTTTTTTTAAAAAAATTTCCGGAACCGGAAAATTCCGGGTTTCCGCCGGAAATTCCGGTTCCGATTCCGGTTCCGGAAATTCCCTAAAAAGGGTTCCGGTTCCGGTTCCGGAATTGGCCGGAACCGGTACCGGAATTCCGGTACCGGAACCGGAACCGGAATTTCCGGTGGAAACCGGATTAATTGATCACCCTTATTTTCTTGAATTGTGCTGGTTCTTCCTTGAGAGAACAAAAGCTCTTGTTGGAAAACTGGGTACGAGTTATTCCGTTTTTCTTTGGTTATTAATAAAGTTGCTCTAAAATAAAGCGGTCTTTGTCTCCCCTCGGCTGTGTGTTTGCGATTTTGTTTGTTTTCAGTTCTCTGATATATGGGATAAAGATTTGAATACGATATCTAGCGAAATCTAGATGAACTAGTTAGGACCTTCACCTACCTTATTGTCAATCTACTCGTTTTTTCTCTGTTCTTGGGACGAGGCTTGCGTACGACTCCAGACCCACCAATAAATTGAGAGGATGGAAGTTTGAATATTGAAGACAATTGTTTCCAGCTATTAATTGAGGAGATTTTTCTGTTGTGTTAGTGTGGCCTCGTGGGTCGTGGCCTAACCTAATGTCCTTTTAGTCTGTCTTACAAGCATCTAACACTGGCTTCTGCACGATGACGTGGAACACTTAGACGGGAAGCACACCCATAGCATGAGAGTTCACAATAGGACTGAGTGGCGCAAGTGACGTGACAATTTGTTGACATATTCTCCGAAGTGAAGGTAAGCTGTGCAATAAGAAGAAATAATGCTAAGCAACTTCAACGGACATTCTGTTTCTTTCTATATTACGTTTCTTCTCATTTTGCTTGTCTCTTTCCATGCCAACACTTCATTGCACTGCACACTTCTGGGTCTCGTTAAAAAGAGTAGTAACTTCCCGTCACGTGGTGGTTGCTTTCGAAACAAACATGACCATCTTTAGATTGAATGTTGTCTCAATCTTGCATAACAAATAACGTTCAAGTTCCTTCCACCCCTACTCATACCCTTATGAAGTTATCTGTCCTCTTTCTTTCGAGCTTTCCCAAGTGATCTTTTGAGACAGGAACAATGTCCTTGCGACTAATCGTGAGCTGTTGGGGCTCATTACTAAGTGGTTTTAGTGTCAGATGAAAAGGGGCCACAATGGTTAGACTCATAAATTAATTTGGTTGCCCTGAATTCCCTTTATTGAACCAGTGGAATGGGACTATCTAGTAAATCCCCTTTTTTTCCTCTTTATTCTAGTAATTAGATTTTTGCTATGCTCACATTATTGGGGTGATTTCATAATGTGGTTCGAATGTGAAAATTTAAGCCAGAGTTTCACATGGAATTGAACCATTGGATCATACTGTCAATGCTAAAAATTTGTCGGAATTAGATTGTTAGAGTAGGTGGATAGCTCCTGTGTTTTTCATTTGTATGAAAAGTTTGACGCTTATTATATTAGATAAAAAATTTCTGTTGTCCCTGGCTCCTTACCTTTTCCTCTAACCCTGCTCTGTCCCCTCCTTTGACCCAATCCCAATCCCAATGTCTCTCTTTCTGCAGATGCGCTGGGGAACATTCTTGTTATAAAATTGCCAAAGATGTTATTTTTATTTCACTTATATCATTTACCTAAAATTATGTATCTTCTACTTATGGTCATTCCTATTGACAAGACATTAATCAAGAATCTTGGAATTGATCAAAGATGTAAAGAATGGACACTTTTCTTTCAAAAAATTCCTTGAAACAACTCTTCAGCTGATATATTCACCCGAGTTATTGGAAATGCAACTGTGGAGAGTCCTTCTCCGATTTGCTTCTCTTACCAACCGCCACTTGCCTTTTTGCTATGGTCACTAGCTATAAAGACGAGCTAACATTTGATGACTAGGCTGCTTAAAGTTGCTTGTTTTTGTATTGTTGTAGAAAAAATATGAAGTATGTCGGAGTTTACTGGTGAAAGCAATACCAGATTATGGGATGGATATCTGAGATTCAAGAGCAGTTTGTGTTATAATCCATTCTAGCTAGGTATTGTACCTAACATGTAACCAGACAATCATATGGTTGTCGTAAGAAAGAATAAAAAGAATAGCAGATACCCCTGGAAGAATGGTGTGTCTGCAGCCTAAATCACAACAAAGAGATACAAGCTTTTATTGTACAATGACTTAAGAGCTCCTCTGTCTTCACAGCTAACAGCACTTGTTAGTAGCATTTCGTTAAGAAATAAATAAGTAAATTAGCCACTAGGAATTAACTACTTTTTCTCTGCTTTTCCCAACCTCAATATGTATTAACTTCAGTTGAAAAGGTTTGCAGTAGGTGTATGTGGAGTAAACACTAAACAGTATCCTGGATATTATCTTGCGTTGTGTTTTTTTTAGGCAGATAAATAAGACGTCTCTTAAGAAATCTCTTCTAGTTTGAAACAAACAACTTGGGATAATATGATTGTTACATTTGAAAGACATTTATGAGAGTTGAGATAGCACCAGTGCAAACCAATATAATTTTCCTCTTCAAAAATTAAGAAAAAAACACTACACATGTTAAATATTTTGGGAGCCTGCACCATCATCTATACTACCTCTTTGTCAGTCATTGATTGTGATTTCTGCTTAAAATACAGAGATGATGCTTGCTCACTGAATGTCATTCCTCTAATTGCTTGACTATACACCTCTCTATAATATAGAACTCTTAAAACAAGATGTAAAGAGAAAAAAGAAGCAAAAGAAGAAGGAAATAAAGAAAAGAAACCCAACCAACCAACCAACAGACCTCATCAAAGGTCCTTAACCCTGCAGAAAGAATCCACTACTTCTAGTTTCGTCTTCTGTGCTAGAAGCTAATTCTTTCTTTTGGTGTCAACTTGCTCTTCCTCTTTCTAGTAAGAGACACAAGAATGTGTTAAGACCTGTTGTGGATAGGATCTGATCCTCTTCGCACTCTTCGTTTGCTTGATTGATTTGGATCAGACTTCTTGTTTACATATGCCGACTTCTTTTCTGTGTTCATTCCCTCCATGGCAACGGCCTTAAGAACACGTCGACTCTGTGCCATTATCCCATGATCTTCTTGGCCTTGTTTGATGGCAAGGTCTATACTTCTCAAGCCAGAAACTTTGTCTGGTCGAAATGCTAAGAACCCAATGCAGATTACAAGGATGAGCGCTCTATTAGCGCTAGAAACCATGGCTTCTGCCCTCAACAAACAAGAAGATAGAAGTATGTTCCTCTTCAAGGGAAATAGCAGAATAAGCAGGTCTGAGCTTGTCAATCGTCTATTCTTATGTTCCATTCCTGTAGATAAGCCTGTTATTTATTTCCTATTGGATTTGGAGGGAGCTTTAAAGCAAAAAGCAGATGCGGACCCGAAACACCTAAAGGAATTTTAGATTCACTATGCAATCTAAGCAAATTAAGGCTGTTATACAAGAATCTGACAAGGACAAATAAAGGGGTTGGAACAATACCCTTGAGAAGCCAAGTATCTTTTTTCATTTTCCCCCCTACATTTCTTTCATTTGCCATGCTTCTGTCTACTAAGGAAAGGCCAACCCTGTCTCATGGACCCAGCCATCTTACCACATCACCAGACCATGCTTGCGTGTACATGCACCTGAGACTGATATATTCTTGCTAGGCCAATTGTCCATGCTCAGTATGGGTTCCGGTCATGTGGATGCCTTCAAATTGTGCTTTAAGGTCTAAATTGTGGTGGGATTTGGGGAATAGGTTCTGGTAGGATATGAGTTTCTTTCCTTTTTTTGTTCTTTCGCTTTCCGTTTTTTTCGTTTGGCCCATAATATAGGAGGGCAGCTATGAGTTTATTCTCATAAAACGAAGATTTGTATGCAGGGGTATTCCTGTAAATAACAGTTACTTTGTCATTAAGAAAAGTAGATTTTTGTTTTTTATTTTAACTAGGCAGAAGCCATGGGCCATCGAAAAACTATAACGTCGCTACAGTGGCAAGCAAGTCATATAAATTATAAAGAATAGACGGGGAGAGAAAGAAGGGGAATAGAACAGGCCCCAAAAGAAACAAAGCCTTGCTTTATGCCATTCTAAGATCTCTTCCCCCACTTTAGAATTCCAAGCTCTATTCCCCAGGCCACAAAATTGCAGTACTTGGTTTCTTGTGCTAAATGTCTTTCTTTATGCTTTTCTTTGCTATTCTTAGCGTTGCCAAGCTCTAAAACTCTGGATAGTTCAAGTGGTAGCAGGGTCTTGAGAGTGTGGGATAGACATATATTTAGCAAACTACCATTTGCGCAAAAAACTTTCGAATTTAAGAGGTTAGTTAGTGGTCTTGGCATTCTCTTAGGAATTTGCCTTGACATTGAACTTAATTCATGCGAATATTAGGTCAGGTCCGTCCGAGCTCAGGTGGACGTGAATGAGTGCTCTATCGTTAGTCAGAAAAGCTCTAAAAACTTTCTTCAATATTTCAGATAAGACCCACTTCGAGCTTCTCTCTCACTCCCTCTTTCTTTGTGGTATTTTGTTTTTTCTCGTTTATTCATGCATACAGTCTTTTTCTTTATTTTTAAAATCGTATACAATATCACATGCTACTAGGAACATTCTAAAGCATAAGTTTCTGCACTTTATCTACGTGGTGCCTTATATTGAAGGGTGACTGGTCATGGTCCAAGCAATGCAGCATCAGCTTGGGTGTTTTGTTAATGCGCTGATTCTTTGCTTTTTGTCCTCCAATTAAAGGAAAAGGTTTATGATGAGTTGTTGCTTTCTGGTCTACGTTCTCTTCCATGAGGTTTGAATTTTCTTTTTGCGTGTTTTATGCACCACGCATGACTCATGAACTCTTGCGAATTTTACTCCATGTGTAGATTTACGAGACGACTGAAAAGCATACTAATTCCAATTTATCTTGGCACCACACTTTTGCACAGCTACATGAACACGACATATTGATTAGAGCTGATCTAATTGAATTATCAGCATCTCCTTTTATTGCTCTAAGATTTGTCTCATATATATGTTTTCTGACGAAGTTGGAACAATATATAGGCCAGAACATAAGCTCAGTTAGCTTTCTGAGAGTTGATTAGATCCTGCCAATATTTCAAACCATCGTGTTCCTAGCAAAATGCAGTGAACAGTAACTGTAAAACCATGGATTGATCCTAAACGCATGAAAAGCAAAAAGCCGTGTGCTGAATCTGGCAGGCATCTTGGCTAACTGCTAGAGAAATGGATACAATCCAGCACTGATTTTCTGTTCCAAAGCTTTGCCAAATTAGGAAATAAACAAGTGTTAGATGGGCCCTTTTACTTAAGATTGTGGTACGGTTGCGTACTATGTTAATGTTTATGTACTTGTCAGATGCCATTGGGTTTTCTTTTAAAGTTTTGTTACAGCCAGAATCTTTGATAATGAGATGGATCCCACGCATTCTTACAATATAAATCAGCATCAGAATATAGGAAACAAATTGTGGCTTTCTAGATTCTCGAGGTTGTATGGTCTTAAAGTCTTAGCTTTACGTTAATTTTGGTTTAAATCTGAGGGACCCCATGGGGTTTAGTTCGCCTAACTTATTAACTGTCTCAACAGCGAGTCCATCCATATGGTCTACTGACTAAGCCACAAAAGAAAAGAGAGCAAAAGGAGCACAACAAAGCACGTAAAAGAAGATAAAGCAGATGGAGTTGGCATTTGATACAGATCATTACCCATCTTTGAACAATTCCCTGTTCCATTACTTTTTCAAAGTTTGTTTCATCAAGTAGAGGGCGAAATCCCAGGATTGGAGACTAAATTTAGGCGTTTATGGATCCATGGGGGGAGATCAGCAGGACGCTATGCTCATTTGTTCATCATACAGGACGCTGTTTCAAAGTACACGGAACCGAGTCTTGGGTCATGCACTAACATAAATATTCGAGAGATGTTGGTTAGCATGTTTTTTGTAAAAGCAAAGATAAAAAGTGGGAACGGCAAACAGAATGTAATCGAAGTATATGTTAAAGAGAGGTTCCTCGCTCCACTTTAAGATTGTTCTCCTCGAATCACAATCCTATCAAGACCTGTGAGAATATATGCTCGCCACTACGTTGCATATATTAACCTTTCCTATCACCGTTGTCACATCTGGCTACTTGAGGAGGGTGATCTCAATTTCTCCAATGAGGCTATTAGCACAACTGCTGAAACAGTCATGGTTAAGATCAATAATGGATGTCATATTTGTAAACGTACTTCCTATTCACTAGTTTAAGATACATGTATGCATGTTGTCAATGGCGACAGGCATGGGTGTAAGCATTTCCTTTCTTCCAAGATTGGGGGAGGAACAGAGGGACAGAGCGTATGTGGAGGGCGAAGTTCCAAATCTTCCCTCCCGGTCCTCGTTTCTTCCACCTTTTTGGTAGGGAGGAAAAGTCCGAGAAAGAACCCCAGATGAATATTGTCACAGCAGAGGAACCATAGATAACCTAATAAGCAGATCTTTAAGAAGACGCATTCCCAGAACAATTATCTAAAAATAAATAATTTGGAAGCTTGGGCTAAAGAATGGTAACAAAACAATCACAATCTCAAGTTCCGAAAATATTGAACTACATTCCTGATTACATCTCGAAAGAGTAAATAATATCGACTGTTCCTTCGAAACGGCATCACCTGCCCGACGCATGTAAATACCTCTAGAAGATGGGAAACACCCCCAAGAAATAATCTACTTATGCGAGGAAAGCTAACATGATGATGTTTGTTTTAAGAAACCAGTCATGGCATTGGCTACATCAACTCCCCACAAGGTGTCTTGACATCAAAAGCAAAAGATCTCCTCACCAACTAGTAAGCCAGGTCCTATTATCAGCCAGAGCATCACATAATGTAAGATAGATATTATCCAATTGGACATTGAGAGAGGTTTACTGAAGCTCCAGTATCAGAAAAATGGAGCAAATGAAAGATGATAAAATTAAAAAAAAGAAACGTACAAAAATAATAATTACAAAGTAGGTTACAACAGATGTTTAAGAGTAAAAAGACAGCACATTCCACACAACAGTCAGGTGCTTTGCGGGGCTCAAAGCTAGGGAATGCGGATGTTATATATATTACATACATAGAACTGGGACAACCAAAATATGGTAACGGCATCCCTTTTCAACAAGTCACAACAGTAACAACCCCAGACAATACAATTTCTCTTCGGAAAATTCACTTCAACCATCACTACCATTCTTTCTAAGCTTTTCATCATTTTCTGATCTAAAATTCTGGGTGAAGGAGACGTTGAATGTTGATAATGATTTTACTAATTTCAGCTGAAACAGTCTCTCAGTAGGACATGGAGAGAACTATGAAGTGTTGGTGCGTGCACATACAAATTAAACAGGTTCCGGGAGTGCAGTTGCGGTGGGTCCTGATGCTATCGCAATTTGTACACCCCTACGATGCCCAGATTGTAGCATGAAAGCAACTTGCGTTGCAGCCAACGCTGCAGCCTCCTGTCCCAACAAATTGTTGAAAAAAAACATAAAGAACAAATCCAGCTTATGTA
Source organism: Myrica gale (assembly GCA_963930655.1). NCBI lineage: Eukaryota > Viridiplantae > Streptophyta > Magnoliopsida > Fagales > Myricaceae > Myrica > Myrica gale. The sequence continues at coordinate 2,602,724 of OZ005606.1, read as the reverse complement.
CAAAATTAAGAGTAATATTACCCTTCTGTTTTGGGTTATTCTGGCAAGTGAATATTATCTGTTCTAATTACTAAATTCTTTCGAATAGAAAAAGAGGATGATGTGTTTACGTAAGAATATATTCTATGTAGTTATGGATGGTTCATATACCTAGAAAAATGAAGTAGGTTAAAAAAATGGAGGAAACAAGTAAAATTGTTTACTGTTAAGAGCAGAACTAGAGGCAAGACTGACCTGTCTTTGACGCCGACGCTGCAAAATACTGATGGCCCAAGCCATAATGTAGCAGGGCAACAAAAATCCAGCAGCTCGAAGCAAGAAGAGCTGCATAAATCAACTAACTATCAGCTTACGTAACCATAGAACAAATTCATGGTAAAATAGTGCAGCGGGATGAGCAATTCAATAAAAGGAACGAGTTCCAATTGAACTTACACAGAAAAATGTTGATGTGTCATCTTCTCCATCAGGATCTGTGATGGTCAATACATGTCGCAAGAGCAGGAGGGCCATTAACTGCAAAATAGAGCATATTTAGAACTTAAATGTGTGGAATACTGAGAAATGGAAAACATTCTATCTCCCCCCCTCTCTCTCTCTCTCTCTCACACACACAATGGAATTTCATTTACATTTACCATAAATGTTTTTTACCCGTGGACAGTGAAAACACCTTCAAGGGCTTAAAACCATAGCATGTATTCTAGGTTCTTCCATTTCCCACTCTCTTTTCCATCAATATTATTTAATTTTTTTTATGAATAAACAGAATTAAATCGATATTATTTAATAAAAAGAGCTTCAAATTTTCACACAGACATGGCTAGATAATATGACCAATGAGTCATTGTCCTTACTCCTAAACAGGAAATGTTTGGGATACACGTACATCTACAAGTATTTAAGCATATACATGTCTATGCATGTACAGGTGTGCGTTTTTGTTTCTCATTGTCAGGGAACTCTGAATGTTATCTTCAGTAAAGAATATATAATTCTTGGGCTTACAATCAGAGCAGCTGAACGACAAAATGCAGCTCCGCTAGCATTGGAAGCTGCATACTCGTCATATTCGGCTTCCAAAAAATGACGTTCTGCCTCTGCAATTGCCAAGATGCGAGGGTCACTTAGATCCAAAGGGGTGCCAGAGATTGTCCAGCCTCCGCTGCAGAAAGGAATCATCAACAAATATTCCACAACACATACAAAATGATATATGTTATCCATAATCATAAACTTAGGGAGAAATAAAATTGGACAAGTGGAAAAACATGAGAAGATATGACTTACCCAATATTAATGGCAGTTTCCTCAGGACGAGGTGGAGCAGTATAACCAGGTTGGTAAGGCTGTACATCACAAAAAAAGAGCACCATCAACTATGAGTGTATCTAAATATTGTAAGATTCTAACAATAAAACCTATAGCCCACATAATACAAGCCGTCATTCAGTTTTCTCCAACAAACTGCTCAAGGAAAACAGATAGGTAGCCTACTTGCCTAACGGCCAATATGGAGCAATGAACACCACAATCAGCACAATACGAAGACATTGTGCACAAATTTTTCTGAAGCCCTTTTCCATAAGGATTGTGCGCACTGCTTCCACTAAGGTTCAAATTTATTTCTCTTAATATAACAGGAAGCTGATGGTTCAAACCATGCCCGTATTATCGCTAGCCATCGTATATCTAAAGGTAATTTTTTAAGTGAGAATTATGGCTTTCTCATTTACCAAGGAATGGCACAGAGCAAGCGTACTAATACTCAAGAATGGCTTAAAAAGAGAGATTGAATATCATATAGACATCAGTGTCATAGAAAACTAACTTTACCAAAACAATGTCCAGCTGAGGTAGTCACACATAGAAATATATAAAAGAAAATAATAAAAGGTATACCTGATGACAGATTTCGCAAGTTATATCTCCTTTCTCATTGCACCAATGCTGAACACACTTCCTATGCGCATACTGAACGAAAATTGAACTCATTAATATATACCTAGGAAACCAAAATAACAAAGATAAATGATACAAATTTCCCTCCACAACAGAAGAAAAAGAAAAGATTCCAAAAAGAACAAGAGTCATCATTTCCTTGGGCAGTTTTTAGTAGCATCCATGGCTTAATAGAGCGCCCCAATACATTTCCATAGCAAAGGAAGCGGATTTTTAGCTCTTACAATTGTTGTCCACAAATCATTCAATAAAATGAAAAGTAGCGTTATAAAAGCCATAGTTTTGAGTTAATCCTTCAGATCTTGTACAATCACATAAGCTACCAGAAATCTAGACCAATGATGACTGGTTCTTACTCAACTGTTATCAAAAGCACGATAATCACTAATCAATCAAGGCTATTCTCCTAGGATAGAATCTTTTAGCTAGTGCCATTAGCTTTCCTCTACCTACCCCTAGAGACATTGCACTATGCACCTTGCCAGAGCAAATTCCAAACCATGTTGAATCGCCACCACTTACCATAGGTAACCTCATGGTAACACAAACTAATCACTAAACCTATCTCCCCGAGTGAAGCCACTCCACAAATTCAAAAGCTTGAAAAACACATAACAGAGGTGGCTTTGTTTATAATGAAAAAAAAAAAAAAATCAAGTTCTCTTTGTTTCTTTCCCTCTTACAGAAAATCCATTTCCATCATTTTCACGATTTTTCACAACCAAAACCCTTTTCCCAAAATATACCCTTTTACCAGAAAACATTAACACAAATCAGGAACTTCTTAAATAATCAAGCATGTCCTATCCCAAGAAGTTGTTTATAGCGCGCAGTATTGAAATTTATCAATCCTAAAATACCTTTTTTTAATAACTGTCAATTCTACATTTGCCAACAAAATATACACCGTGAAATGCATCAAACGCAAAGATGCACAGATTTAATTACTTCCGATTTGATAGTTCAGCAAATAGGGTTCTAAAGCTTATACCTTGAGGCTACCACTACAAGCACAAGGGTTCTCCAAGCTCTGGATGCTATCCTCCTCCTGGCAAATGCGGCATTCCGCCATCTGAATCAGCGGTTCATCCTCATCGGAGCTCTCGCTTTGCGCAACCGTCTTATTGTTATCCACCGTACACGATGGACCCGCGGCTTCTGGGCCTGAGCCTGAGTCGTCCCCACGCAGCCCAGAAGGACCCTCGGCCGGCGGCTCCGTCACCGTCCCCGGTGGAATCAGACGGTCAACGTACAACACCAAGTGATCGCTCATTTCCTCTATGGAACGCTCAACGCCTAGTCCCCGCGATATCGACGATTCCCTATCCACTATCAAACACGGCCTTGCTTTCAAAAATCTGAAACTAAAACCCCGAAATGAACATAAATTTGTGGAATCGCAGAGCTTAGGAGTAGGGACCCTTGATCGCGCTGACGGAGGGCAGCGGATCAGAGGTTTCCAAGAAAATTTCAGTGGGAAATGAGGGAATTCCGATAGAAACAAAGACGAAAAGCAATTTGCCTACCTGCAGAAAATGTTTGTCTGAGCGCACAATGAGGACTAGCAAGAATTGGCACCGCGTTTTCCTTTGACGTCTCACGGATTCACAGAAAATTACTATATATAGTTGGGAGTGGGTCCTTGCCATCTTGGTCATGGCCTCGGCTTCCCCAATCGTCAACGGGGGTTGCTAACTTGAATCGAACGGCTTCATGGGTAATTCTGTCATTCTGTATATGCATTGCCGCGTAAACGACCCTACCCTTTGTCGGACCGGGCCCACCAGTGCCCGCGTCCCCTGAAAAATCAATTCTAATTTTTTGGTAAGCAAAAAAGGCCACGAGTCTTGAATAGAAAATAACAAATTAATGACCCTACTAAGCACAAATCCAATTGGAGGAATATGAGCTTCCATATTTTCAATACTGTTATAGCTGTTATTTTTAAAAATTGTACTCGAAATTTGATATTCAAATTATTGCTTTGAATTGATGTTGGAGATTTTTATGAACATACTATAATAGTCGTCTTCTTTTTAGTTTTTTTTTAAAAAAAAAATTATGTATATTATTTAGAATGGATAAATACAAAATCAATCTCAGAGGTATATTCGAAAATTGAATTAGTACTTCTGATAATAAAAAAGGATAAATGCAAAATCAGTCCATGTGCTATACGCAAAAATCGATTTAGTCCCTGTGATATGAAAAACATCGATTTAGTCTCTGTGATTCTATTTTCGTTTGTTATTGGTCCTCCATCAGGGACTGATTTTATCACTTTCTGAAATTACAAGGACTAAATCGATATTTTTCATATCACAGAGACTAAATCGATTTTTGCGTATAGTACAGGGACCAATTTTGCATTTACCCCTAATAAAAATATAAAGTTAGTCACTCTAATCCTATTTTCGTTTGCCGTTAGTTTCTCTATTTCTCTATTATGGACTGATTTTATATTTTTGTAAAATTTGAAGATTAATTTAATATTTTTATTATTATTAGGATTAATTTAATATTTACGTATATACGTAGACTAAATATTAGAATGAGGTGTTTTGGTCAAAGGAAAAAAAGAAATAATTTGTACAAATTAATAATATTTCTGTCTTTTAAATATTTGGATGTGAGGAATAATGGAGTTAGGATTAGGTAGGGGAATAAATAAGGGGAACTGGGAAGGCGCTTTTGCACAGACCAGATACTGAACCGCCTCCACCAATTGCCACCTCCGGCGTTTCCAGATCAGAGCTTTAACATGTTGTCATAATGGTTCAAGTTCAACCCTTCTCCTCTCTAGTGCAGGTGGTTACTTGCGTTTCTGTTTGTCATCTTCTCTACATTCTGGAATAGACTAAGCAAAAGGCAATGATCTTCCTTTCAACACTTTAAAATAAATATTCATATTACTTTTTTAATAATGAGGAAAATTTGTTGTGTTCCCTTTATGCATTAAGCTCGGATAGAATTATCACAGTTAGGAGATGTGCACATCAATAAATAAAATTTCGGACACTTGAGCAATCACGACAGCCCGAATATTAATTAAATATGTGTTCAAAAAGTAGAAGAAATCGAGCCTCCACTCCCTCCGCTAAACAGGTTTGGCTGAGGAGTGAAAATTTAGGCTTCTAACGATTGAGTTGACCAAATAAAATATCGACGTCATAATTCATTCTCCGCGCAGCTGGAGGAGACCAATAAGAGTGGTTCTAAGACATGACAGGGACCGTGTTGAAAGGGGCACATGGGATGCAAGGAGGCCATTCTTTGACGATTTATTTTAAGGCTAAATATAGTCCTTAAAGTTTGATTTATTCCCACGTCTCAAGGTCCATTTTTTTAATCTCATACCCATTATGCCGTTAACTTAATGACACTCAATACTTCTAGACTCAATTATAGAGGCGTCAAAGTGGACCAGTCCTTGGCACACTTTTCATGGAAGCAGTCTTTCGCGGAAATTATATTAGATTTTCCTTTGGTTCTTAAATGTGTTGGGATTTTTTTTTTGGATATTTTTTTTTTGTCAAAATGTAGGGTCCTTCGACGGGCTCGAAACCTTATTTTGTATGATTGAGATTCTCTTAAATTCTTATAAATATACATGACAGCTGAATCTAAATGGATGAGATTCATACTGTCTAAATTTTTTATAAAATTATCTGCTGATAAATATAATAGATAGACCTTATTATAGGGTTTATGCTGTCTCAAAATTTATATATACATATACGAACATCATTAAATAGTATAGGGTTCACCTATTGTGTCTATCTCTCTCTAAATTATACTATAAGATTCGAGAAGAGAATTATAGAGAATCAAGATGCAATTCGAATTAGAAATTGTTGAGAATCTTGATGTTTTTTTTAATAGACAACTGGTTTTTTTTACTTATTTAGATACCAAAATGTTGGTCCAAACGAAACTTATTAATTTTCAGATTGCTGTTGTATTTTTCATTTTCCTGGGTATGATGGAAGATTAATACAAACTTGTATGGTTCAACCAATGGCACAAACTTTTGCCACGGTAATGGAATTAGAATGCAGGGGAATATGAAAGGACTGTTAGAGATAATATCATAATAAAATCTTAAAGATTTGATATGATATTATGGTTATCAAGGCCATCCCAACATGTTTGAGGAAATTTCTTTGAAGGAGATAAGAAGCGCGTTGAAAAAGGGCAAGGGCCCATAAAAAAGTTGCACAAGGTCAACAGTACCTACCACAAGCTGACGCGAGTCATGACATATCCATCTCTATTCAGCCCACACATCTCTCTCCTCATCGCGTCATTACTTTTCACTATAATAATATTAAGAATCACCTATCTCTTCATTTTTTTACCAAATCAAATACCCTAAAATTTTAACCTCCCAAAAATTTTAATACGCAAACACAACCTTAACTACATAGGAACTGTAGAGAGAGGTTTTGCCTTCTCTCTAGAGCTTTTTCAAAGCCTAGCTTAGTTTTTTTTTCTTTTTTCTTTAGCGTCGGTGGGAGGAGCATCTCAGCTCCGCTCCTCCCACCCCCCATCCCTCCACAGATCCCCTCTCCATCCCTCCACAGATCTAGCCTGCTTTCGTTGTTCTTTCCCTCCCTCTCATTGTTTCTCTTTTTGTGGTTTTTGTTCATTTTTGGTGGACACCGTCCAGCTAGTCGTCTTCTCCACCTCCAGGCGAGCTCAACCTTTGTTCTTCATTTTTGGTTCTCTTTTGGATGTCTTTGAAAACCACGCACCACTTGGGTGGTTTCCCCTGCCTCTGGTGATCCCTACGCCTCCGAGTTGCTGCCTTTCCGGCTGCGCGTGTGGTCCACGCGCCGCTTGCCGCTGCCGCGCGTTTCCCCCACTACCGTCGTTTTTGGCTCTTCAGCGCCTTCTTGGTGGTGCTCTGATTCCGACGCGATGTTTTTTTTAGTCCGTGTTGTTTTTTGTGTTTGGCCTTTGTATACGTTTTTGTGTGGTTGTTCCCGGTTCCTCGGTAGACTTTTCATTACTAGCTCCTCTAAATTTCTGTGGCTTGTCTGTTGTTATCAGCCACATGCACCCTCTGTCAAGCACGGCGCATATAGTGATTTTCCTATTCCCTTTTGGGATCCTGCTTGTTTTATTTTACAGACTAGTTGTTGTTAGGCCTTATTTAGGATTTTCCTCGTATGGTTACACTATTGCAATGCAAGCCTAACGGCATTATTCAGAAAAAAAAAGGCTACCTAGGGAGGGGTCATTTTACCCGAAGGAGATCCTTATCGACGTCTATAGGTGGAGTAACGCAAGCATAAGGTACCGCCAGCCAAAAGGATAGTCGAAAACCATATATCTACAATTGGGAGCAGCGGCCTGTGGCACACATGCCCGGGCTACGGGAACAGGTGCTTGAGAGGTAGAGCAGCCCAGGGAAGACGACAGTGGAGCGCATGGGTGTAGGAAATGGACCGGGAAGCGGTAGATCTGGCCTTGCAACTCCACTGTATAAAGAACCTAGAAAAAAAAGGGAAAGGCCCGAAAAAAAAGCGTTCAAGGGGGGGGGGGGGGGGGAGCTGGAATTAAAGAGATCTGGTGGAAGGAGAACAATATCATTTCGCTCCAAGATGGCAACTAATACTTTTTTTTTTTATAAGCAAGATGGCAACTAATACTATCCCCTATTCTGACAGTATGTCGTATGAAGGGGGGGGGAAAGGACCAAGGTGTTCGATTCCCGGTAACTACAAAATGGGCATCTGATATTGCACAAAATGTTACCCTACATTTTGTACTGATTCCCTCCATGTACACGTTCCATCCAGATGGAAGCCTCCCGAGGGTAGCTTTGAGCATAAACTGTAGAAGCTTAAAAACTTCAAATGTATTGTAATTACACAGCTTTTTCTTCTTGATATGCAAAACCAGCTACTAGGTTGGGCCTCCTCGTGTATAACCAATCAATATCTATTGATACGGGTGACTATATACCGTCCTTTCTCTAGATCGTAAATCGTTTTCAATTGGGGCTTCCTCCACTTTGATACAGACCATGCTGCAAACATCAAAACTATAGAGATGGCAATTATTGAGAGCAGCGTGGGTGATTCACCGCTTATGATGTTGGCGATCCAGCTAGGGTGCTCTACATCCAAGTTGGCGGTGCTATGCAGAATGAAAGCTCCTAGAGCCCAATCAAGTGGAATATTTCCCACCTGATTAGCAACCCCAATTCTGGTCAACAAAAACTAAGATCAATATGATTCAATCCGCTGCAAATATAGTACATGGATGCCTTCATGTGAAAAAGGCCTACACACGCACACACATGCACGGACAAATGCAGACATAATCTAGAGGACTTTTTATCTTTTCAACAAAAACAAAACAAAAGAGAGGCCGGTAACATATTGCTGTAGCCCGAGTAAAATCATGTAGGGCAGCAATTAATCCTGCTTATGCGGGAATGGGCCAATTCCGGGTGCACCATATGGCAACACTGCCAATGTGAAGGCAAACCATTGCTGTGTCCTTTAAAGGGGGGCCACAGGTCATGTGGTCAGCCAGATCTCCTAAGGAGCTGGACTGAAAGCCTAATCACAAGTAGATGGCATCACGGTGCTAGCTTGTGTACTGACACCATCAATGTCAATATAAGCAACGGGCTATTCAAAAGAACATAATCTGGCAAAGTGGTAGAGCAAGGAATATACCTCTCATCATCCAAAGAAACTCCAAGACTGTCGTGAAGTAGGGCCACAATATATGCGGAAGAGAAGCAGTAGCGCAGTAAATCTTCCTCGTTACGCGAATGGTATTTCTTCTTCAACTTTGACCAATCTTCTCCACAGTATTGTTGTCCAGCCATCATCAGCTCAGATAGAAATGCCCTTGGACCCAGGTTAAAGAACTACTCGTACAGAAACAAACAAACAAACAAACAGATAACAAAAGGAAAGAAGGCTCAGGAAACCATGCAAACAGTGCATCTCAAAATGCTATCTATATTCCAAAGAGAGGAAACAGAATCTTATAAAAGTAATATCATTGTTTATTCTCCAACATAGATCCGTATAGAAGTCATGACATTTAAAAGCAGGAAAACTAAGGCTATAATTGGATATGAAAAAATATTCAGCTTTCTATTATTTTATAAAGATATTTCTTGACAGGTGTTTTTGGGAGCCAGTAGAAAAACTGTGAAATTTTTCTGAAGAGATTTTCTTAGGGTTTGTGAAAATGGACTCTATTTATGAGATAATTTTTTATCGAATAAGCTGTTTGTGTGAAAGTTGTTTTGGATTTGGTATTTTCTTCGTTTGGTCAGAGTTTTGAGAATAATTAAAATTCTTTTGGAAGATTGAAAGTGTTTTTAGAGTTAAAAACATGTTTGGATGAAAATTTTGGTTTGGGATAAAAAAGGTTTTTGAAAATATTAAACAGACATAGACTAAGGAACTGTGATATGTTGACCTGACAAGAAAAAATTGCAAAATACCTTCGAGGTATAGAAGAAATTTTCTGTTGCCAAAAACTTCCCCTGGAGTTTAGGAATGAAAGTTGATCCTATATAGCAACTTTGGTAGGAGCATTTCTCTGCATTCAGATAAAGGTACGATCATTGTCACTGCTATCCTGAAAAAAAAAATGATTCGAAACTCCATCTGACAGGAATGCAAGAGTACAGTTCTGACTGTAACCTTTTCCTTTTTGTAACAGCATTAATGCAGCAGATCTGCACTCCGAAAAGTTCCCTTTAGAATGAAGAGTAGCTAAATATCTATTCTTTTCTTCCAAAGAACCTGGAGAAAGCTTCCACGACTCCACATTATGTGAGTACCCTTTAGGAGCACAAGGATCTATCACAATTCCCTTTTCAACAGATTCGGTAACTGCATCAAATGGAAACAGATGTAGGAACTATAGCAAAAGGTATTTCTTATACTAGTCATCTAATATACTTTGTGGGAGAACAAGTGATTCACTATCCATCTTAGTCAACCTCGAAACAGAACAGCATTGAACAACAAAACAAGCCTTTCACATACTCATGTAGCACTTAGTTAGCCAACCACGATGATTCCCCCCCCCCCCCCCCCAGACTAAAATTCTGAACATACTTTCAGAAAATTCTCCTGGGCCCCTTCAAACACATATATACTTCCATTCCAAACTACAGACAGCTCAAGAAGCACCCCATTCGACTTCTACTTTATTTTATTTATACTTTGTAATTAACTCACTCACTCAGTTTGAAAAAGTAACCCCACCCAGCACCCCATTGACATTCATTTCTCTTTTATTATACCTTTGAATGCCAGGAGTGAGATTACATCATAAGAGATCACTAACTATCACAAAGAACCATCCCTTGTTGAAATAAATATACTATGAAAGTTCAATTATTGGCAGCTAATGCTCATCATGAGATAACGGCACTAATAGCAAGAAAAGTTACTAAATCAATTAAAATTAAAAAATATATAAGAGAAATGTCTGAGGGAATACTGAATTTTAAAGTGAAAAAAAGCATAAAAATAATCCTGATGGCCAGATCAAAGCATATATAAAATGTTCAAAATCATTCTCAGAACCTACAATTTATACAAGACCAGAGCACAGAGCTTTTTGCTCATATATTTACCTAAGTTTAAGTCTCCTGAAACAAGTGCTTCCCTCAGTGAGTCAAAGGCAACATTCTGTCAAACAAAACAAAATTACAAAAGCCCTTATATCACATTGTAGAACCTCAATTGAAATTCAAATGCCAAACTTGCACACATTTACAATACAGTTAATTTCAATTAAAACCAGATAATTAGGAGTGCAAATGGACTGTACCATAAATATATTAAGCAGGAATACTGAAGGGATTGAATCAATGGAATGTTTGTAAATTTGTTAGTTTACATTTGGACATTTTTTCCACAGAATACATTCTCCTGTTGAATCAACTATCATCACTATATTCTTCACTATTATAAACCGACAAAATTGACTGTAAAATACAATGGTTTCCCATAATTTTGGCACAAAGAAGTTGGCAAGACTAGTTACCCAAAAAAGAAGTTGAGAAAACAATTATGAATCAAAGAAATGATGATGATAAGTTGGAGAAGGGTATCGAAGAGAGAGACCTATTTTTACTGGATAAGCCCCACCAGTTGTATTATATGGAAGTCTAGGATACTCCAAAGTACAAGCCTGACTTTGGAAGCTCTTAATTGTCTCCATAATCATTACTGGAAAAACTAATTAAGTCTAGAATTCAATATCAATTATCAAAGGTGTCATCATGAAGGCAATACAGTGAAATGGAGACATGCATAACGGAAAAAGAGAAGTGAAAACATAGATTTCTCCAAAGGGAAAAGGGTAAAAAATAACAAAGCTCAACACATTCATCCTTGGAGCTTTGTAATCTAACCTCAATATCCAAACTGGCAAACTTCTTCAGAAGATTCTACTCTTTTATTCAAACAACAAAAACAACCAGATCTATTTAACCTGATTCAATTCAATCCTTCAACTTCTTCCATTCCCTTGCACCCAAGAAAACACCCCACAAATCTAATAACACTGGGAAAGGATGAGATTGATTCCAATTTTAAAACACCCGCTGGGACCTCTAATCACAACACACATACATTTGCACACTCACCATGGGATGAAATTTACCAGCTAGACTTCTTTTAAAAAGAAAAGGTCACCTTTGGCACTGTTCAGATGAGATGTTCTTATCTGATCTCCAACAGAATGAAGTCTCAACAAGCAATTTGAATACAAAGTGGAAGATACACCTTGATACCTCACTCTAAGAACCATGGAATCCAAGGGAAAGATGAAAGAATTATAATAAGCAATCCAGACCATAAGGCAAGTAAGATTATCATCCAAGCAATGCCAGAAAGAAATGACAACTACCTGGCCAAAATGGAGCAAACTATGGCTGTAGAGATTGTATGTAGTATTTCCAAATCTAATAGCTTGTGAGAACTCAGGAGGTATTGACTCACTTGAAACAAAGGTCACCTGAAATAAGATTCGACCAAGCATTGCAGGCAACAATCTTCAATTTTAACAATTTGCAACTTTAAAAACCAAGTAGAGTAAATGAAATTCATTTCAGAAGCACCACAGTGTGATATCCATATAACAAAGAAATTAGTAGTCAAGGATTGACGGAGTTGCAGTGAGTCCTAAGTGGCAGCAATCAATAAAGTATTGCATTTCACACAGCTCTTATATCCAATTATGACATCCAGATTATTCCAAGATAAAATGCATGTGTTAAGCATATCCGTAGAATGGTTAGTACGCTCATTACCTAGAGTTAGACCACTCAACTATATTGGCTAACCAAGTTTGTGAATGTGAAAGTTGCTGGGGAGGATCTCTAATAAGTGCATACTGCTCTGGAGCTGCAGTGCAACACATCCAAGTTGTTGCTTTTGTGAATTGCCATTAAAATGCAGTGGAATTGTGCAATTTGGTTGGGGAAAACATACTGTTAGGAAGACTCGATTCAATAATCTCAATTAGAAGCTAGAAGAAGGAACAAAACCTGAGCAGAAGCACCGCCAAGTTCAATAATCCCAGTTGTCTGCAAAGGATCACCTCCGAGAGTCCCAAGAGCATAGTTTGCAACAACCCAAGCATAAATGCCTTCATCAGAGCCTTATATACAGACACATCATTCGGCATTAAACTTCTAGGGAGGAAGCATAGCAAAATGTGAAAGGTGATAAAAACAATGTACCATAGATTTACGAACATGATTCATACTGTCCAGAGAGAGAGAGAGAGAGAGAGTGCTTTGGCATCAAATATGTAAAAAGTTGTATGACACTAAATAGTATATTTCGGGATAGGACTATATACAATAGATTGTCGTCACAGTTTCTGAACTTTCTAATGTGGCATTCTCAACAGTGTTTGAACAGGTCGATAATATGCCCAACCCATGCACACCATTTGTAACGCTTACAGCGACAAACTATACACTCATCAAGAGGTACTCAACCAAATTTATTTTAGCTGGAGGAAAGTGTCTAAACAAGCTCTAAACTAAGAAAGTCCCTCTTTAGAGGACGGACAAAGAGGCAGGAAAGGGAGACAAAAGAAGAAGGGAGAAACACAGTGTCAAGAGAGGTGTTTGTGAACGACTACTTCAGTATCAATGCCGGTCTTGATGGTTTTCTGTTGGCTCTCGTATTCCTCTTTTTTTCCAGACAACCTTCAAACCGTCATTGATATGCGCGCACCCGGATAGAACTACTACTGAAGACACTATTTTCTATAACATTTCGGCAGTTCCGATCAGCTACCCATTGGTGAATAAGCTAGTGTGGTTAATACGTCTCATTCTTGGCCATATCCAACCGCTGGAATTGTCGATTCCTTGCACACTGGATAAAAAGCAGAGAGTACTCCACATAGCTGCACAGTACATGCAGCCAAAACAAAACATGAAAACGAGAATGTCATACCAGTAATAGTCGAAGCCCACTCGTCCCGGAACTTAAATCCCGACGACCGGAGGACCTGTCTACAAGACTCCAGAATCCGATCCTGGAGTTTCGGTTCGAGCAACCGGAGCCCCGCTGTCGCCATGAGCCGAATCTCCGTCTGCCCCCAATGCTCCCTCGGGACCCTTCCTTTGCCAAAGTCCAGGAGCTCCTTCAGCGAAGCGCCAGCCCCATACGCATCATCCGCGAACGAAGAGAGCCCTGGGTTAACCCGCATCGTCCCCAACCCCTCCCTCCCGAAGTTATACACCCCATTTCCGTTCTCGACCCGGTAATCGATCACGTGGATCCGGGACCCGGTGCTCCCTCCGTCGATCACAATCCCGTACTTTCTCTTCGCCGAATTCCGCGAACTTCTCCCGAAAACCAATAAATAACACAACAACAAAGCGAAGGATATCGAAATCAAAGCTAGAACCAACAAGCCGGATTTGCTGTGCTTGGAGTTATAATTGCGAGTGAATAGGTTGGATCGGGTGCTGGGTCGCATGGGGAGCTTAGTCGGATCCATTCCTTCGTTGGTTTTATGTTTGGAATCGACCCGTGTACGCGCATTCGACCGTCGCATCAAAGACTAAGAACTGGCGTGGAGAAAAGAGAATGAGAGATTCATGTGATTGAGAACTAGAATCACGGAAATCAGATAATGTTAAGATTTTGATGTCGTTGTCGCCGTTGATGATAACGCCTTGATCCGGGTGGCGATGGAGGTTTGGATCGGAGACGGAGAGGGGAATCATTCAAAGCTTTTGACTTTCGCCCTCTCAATCTCTCCGTCTCACTCTCCCTAGTGCCTTGGTCTAATTGGTCCGGGAGGAATAAGATGAAAGCTTTTGCTTTTACCAGTCCCGGTCCAATTCGGCTTAAGATTTCGGAGTTGCCCGGTTCGAACCGCATGAATAATTGTTGTTCGTTCCCCTATTAATCCAATTAACTTCCACTTCTAACTTGTATTTTGTAATTTACAAAAATAAAAGTATATACATTCACTCTGTGCACTTGTTGGTACGATGATTTACATCTCTAGATAGAATGCACGACAACTTTTGAGTACTTGAGTTCTTACACATTAAATCTCATATTTGTCGAGTTAAGGTGTGGATTGCAATGCGTTTAGACAAAATTTTACTTTTATCAAACACACTTCAAAATTTTATTTTTATTTTTATTATTCATTCACCAATGTCAATACATCTCGTTTTTAACAACTTAACAGTTGGTGGATTGTTAGAAGAACTGTACATGTATTTGATGATGGACTATACTTTATTTTTTCTTTTTTTTAATCATAATAGCAACACCTTTCATTAATAAAATCAAGGAGGTTGAAAAACCTCAAGAACACGCTCTAAAGGGCGAACCAGACACTCCGAAGAGTCGACAGACCAACGAGCAGGGTGACCAAAAGGCCATACAAAGACCCACAAGGGGCAGAAAAACCTTATCAGGCAGCAAACTAATATGATTAGCATAAAAGGAAAGACAATGACGAAATATGGTGGCACGAACAGCAGTTGGAGGCGTTCGCCAGTTGGCCGGTGTAGAAAGCCTCTCCAGTCGATATAGATGGCGTCCTCGTCGATTGTGGTCTTCAAAAACCTCCATAATAGAGTAGATCTAGCTACCAAATTCGCCGGAAAAAAACCCCTAAAAGTGGCCGGAAATGAGGATTTATTGAGAGATCCGGGCACATAGGACAAGAGTAGAGGAGGAGAGGGGGACGGGAGGAGCTGAAGCTCCTCTTCAGCTCCTCCCGCCGCCGGAGAAGGAAGCAAGATGAGAGAGTCAGACAGTCACAAAGGTGAAAATTCTAGAGAGGGCTCTAGAATCCTAGAGAGAACTTTTATACTTTATTTTTTCACTCGTGTATATAATTAGTTTGATTCCTTTTTTTTTTTGGTGCTACTCAATATGTGTTAGTTCTACGACTTTATCATATATCATTCAAAAAGCTTCTTTCCCGAGCAATATGTGTTAGTAAAATGGTTTGAAGGACAAAAACTTCCATTAGCTAGATAAATCTATCTAGAAGTAAGTTTAATAAGTTTAAACCTTACAGCACACGAATGAATCTTTGACTTACTATTATACGTGTTGTGGGGTTAGTATGTGCAACATTGTCCAAGAAAAAGCATCTCTCAATGGTTTAAGAGTTTAGAGGAAAGTCTTTCCTTAGGGATTATGTTACGTGACTATAAGTAATGGTGCTGATTCTTTAGAAGAAACGAACACAACTCGTAATTTGATTTAATTTGAATAAAATAGGCAGAACAACTATTCCACAACTCAAAGACAATTCTTAATAAGATAAAAGTCCTAATATGTCAAAGAAACTAAGTTATTAAGATAGTTGATAACCTTATCGTTATCCTTATCCTATTTCATGACAGTTTCTTAGTTGGTGGATCAATTTGTTGATTAATTTTGTTAACTGAAAAGAGACCTAACAAATCTATCTCAATACCAATTCAAAAACATAACTAACACCTTTTTTTTTGCTTCAACACAAATGGTAAGGTAATGATCATCTACCTCCATAGGTCATGATATTTCACATCACAAGGTGCATAACAATTGAATTCTTTTAATTTAGTCATCATGAACCAACTATCCAGTCAACAGTGGGCTATGTCATGAGACATGGCCTTTGCTTCTCTTCCGAAGTACCATATGTTGCCCATTGCCAGAATTTTATGGAGACAATCGGCATGGCCCAGCCCAATTCAATACAAGAGTGGATCCGAATGTTTTAAGGGCAGACGAGCTACTGGGCAATTGGGCATCCCAACTCAGTCGATTCGCAACTTCATCAAGTATCAACGCAGCAATTCCAATTATTCTAGATGTGGTTTGGTTCTCTCTCAACAAACTGGTGCACGAAGGTACTCTATTCGATTAGTGAACAAATTTCTGTTTGGCACCAAGTCGAATGCAGCAACTTCTGGGAGGGGAAGGGAGTTGCGTCTCTGCAGCCTTGAATCTCACTCAACGCAGTTGCTTATCCAGTGACGTCCACAAAGATGCAGCTCGTTTGAAGCACGGTTGCAAAGGCTAAACTGCAGAGGCGCACTCAGGTGCTACGTATATATAACTGGCAATGGTCATATTTTGAACTGGAAAAGCACGTCAACTTGCTCTTCCCCAAGGATTTCAAATATTAAATTACTACTTACTTAGTTCAAATGTATTTTCTAATAGGTGTGTACATATACTAATTAGTCCTGTACCTCTTTGAACTTGTGGGACAATTGGTGATATATCATCATTCAGTGCAACATTCATGTGCACATTCTCGATCGACTCCATTTATATAATTTTTTTGAAATAAATACAAAGTCCCACGTTAGTTTGTGCGAAAATCAAATAATTCTTTAAATTTTAAAATCTGTCACTATAATTTATGTAAAAATTAAATAAGTTCTTGAATTTTAAAATTTATCAAATTAGTCCTCAAGTTTAAAATCTTTCATGATTTGATTATATGTTTTAAATTTTAAGAACTTATTTGATTCAAGCTAATAATTAGACTGGTTTTAAGATTTTTTGAAAGTTTCGATTTAGGTGATGTTCGTTTTGTGAAAAAAGGGTAGGATTCGAATCCTCAATTCGGTCACGTTCGACAAACATAGTATTCAGCCTAAAAAATTTCAATTTTGTCCTGGACAAATTGATGTTAAATGAACATGTATCCTCCAGTAAAACGTGAAGAGCAGAAAAATGAAAGGGTAAAATGAGGTTATGAAAAACATGTGGCCCCACACTTTCAGCGCATTAATCACTCGGACAGGTGAATGGACGAAATACCCCAACTGCTTTATCCAACGTTAACGTTTTGGTTGAGGGCAATATAGTCATTGCGTCCGAATGTTAAATTTCATCTGCGATACATGTCCCTTCCACTGCTGCTCGTCAGCCCCTCTTCCCCTGCAGCATGTCAGTAGGCGCTTGCGCCTGCCCCTTCCCTGCAACTTGTTCATGCGTCACCTACGCTTTCCTCTTTCGTTCTTCTTCCTTTGTTTGTTTTTTTTACATCATTAATTTCTTCTTCTTCTTCTTCTTCTTCTTTTATTTTAACCGCATTTATGGTCATCTTCTTCACTTTTTTTAATAACTTTCAAATATTTATATTATAATAAAAATAATAATCATCAATTTAAATATTTTACATTTGTATCAAAATTCAAAAAAATCGTAATTATAATAAATATTATTTTATATTTTATCTTTTTTCACTCATCCCAATAAAAATAATCTACAAACAATAACTTCAAACATCATCATTACTTTTTTACACTCATCAATTTCTACATAAACACCAACACAATTCCAACATCACCTAAAAATCCTCACAACATTTAAAATCCTAAAAATCTCTTCAAAACGAACATCTCCTTAGTTGTGGGATAAATATATGTGAAAACTGTTTGGCATTTTCGTGAAAAACGGGTTTTTGTGTGTGTCCATTTTTTTGTTTCTATAGGGGAAATAGAAAGAGTTTGCTGATATATTATTGTGAGGTTCACGTGTGGCTTCATTAAGGGTCTTCTTGTCATTTTCCTTGGTTCTAGAAGAAATGGAAGGAGCAAGAGTTTGTTACGGTGGTTCACGAGTGAAATGAAGAGATTTCACAACAAAATGGCTTCTTCGCATATAACGTCCAGATCTGACCGTTTTCTATTTGGAGTTTTTCTCCCTTGAAGAAAGTTTTCTCCAAGAAATGTGTTGATTGTCTTTGCTCCACTGTTCTTGGAGAAAGTTTGGGTTTGTTGTAATAGAGATATCACATCAGATTTGACGGCTTTATTGTTTCGTTAAAGACCGAGACACGATCTCTTCGATTGATTGAGGCTTCCAAAGGTTCTGGAAGAGTTTTTGCTGGAGGTTTCAGCATTGACCATTGATTTCACAAACCTTGTGCGTAGAGATCAAGAGATATTCAGAATCAATGTATGTTTCCAAGTGGATGTAGAGGTTCTATGGCCCTGCAAGTTGTAGATCCGGTTTAGGTATATCGGGTAAGATTTAGAGTGGGTTGATTGGCAAGGTTAGTTGAATCGATTGATCACTTTGTAAATCAATTGGAAATTAGTGGATTCGAAGGGCCCGCATAGTTTTCTCTTTAAGGATGTTCCTTATGGAATTTTCTCTTCGTAATCATTCTCGATGTTACGATTGTGTGATTGTATTTGTTGTTCATATTTAGTTTAATTTGTTATCTTTCTAACAAATCTTGTTTTTTTGTGATTGAGAGTTCGAATCGTTTTGATATGAGACTTTTGTACAAAAGATGTTCAAGATTTGTTGTTTGGTAAGTTGCTGATAAGAACTTGGTATTTGGTGAGTTGATGAACTGATTATTAATCTATTTAAGTATTGAATATGTAATTTTTGTTTCTGCAGTGAGTTCGGAATTTCTTATAATGAGTTAGGATTACTCTATTTTTACATATTCATAGTTACTTGTTTTATGTTAATATATTATTGTTTGAATATTATTTGGTCTTTGCATATTGAAATAATTATATTTGAGTTGTTATTCCAGAGAATAGGTTTTAAGTTTTAAAAAGAATTATTTGATAATTTTTTAAAATATACTTATTCATCCACTCTAGGTATTTTCTGCATAGTTTGATCTAAATTAAATTGTTCAGAGTATATTGTGGGATTTGCTTGATTTATGTTGTTGAAAAGTAGTTTCTTGAAAGACATCGAAGAATTTTCCCAATTTTCTGGTCTTCCTAGAATTTAGAAACTTATCTCAACCCCTAACTGTCATGTACTCCATTGACTCAATTAAGTATGAAAAATATTTGCTAGACAAAAAAATCGTTTCGATTTAAGGGTCAATATTCTTACCTGTCACACGGGCGATCTAGTTCCACCCGAAGAATGGTGAGTACACACGAGTGGAAAAGGGAAAAAAGAAAAGACCGACTCGAGCCCTATGTCTGGGGGGTTGATTACACGTTAATCAAGTACCCTTTTGCAGCAATCTTTTTTTTTTTCTTCCTGAATACCCTTTTGCAGCAATCCAAAGCTTCAAATAGCCCGATATTGTCCACTTCACAGTGAACATGGTCTCTCCCCTCTTATTTTTGGGATGACGGTATATTACAAAATATATTTTAAATAATAAATTTATTCTCTTTTTTTCCTCTAAATATCAATTCAACTTCCTAGAAAAGTTGATAATTTCACTTGGTCTCAGAATTGAAGTCCTCGGACTTGAGACCTACCTTCTTACTCCAACTTAATTTCAATTAATAAAAGTTTGAATGTTAAAGGAGGACAATCAAAGGATTCACTTTATTCATGCAACATTTGATATGCAATGGTTAATCGTGTTAGTGTGTCAACGAGGTGTTTGTTTGTAGAAATTTCGGGGAATATTTCTGAAATTTTGGGAATCTTTACTTTATTGAGATTTAGTGGGGTTTGTGAAAAATATAGTGTGTATGTGTAAAAGTTAAATTTTTGGAATGTGTTTGTTTTGTTGGAAATTTTGAGTCCCAAAATTTTGTGGAAACAAACACCAAAATTGGCGAATTTTAGTGTCATTCTAAGTCCAAATTGAGTTGTAAATTGATTATCTTTGTTTAAGCTAAGTGTTCAAAAGATTTAAGAAGCTTCTCGAGCTTATGATGAAGAAGGCTGAATGACTGAACGGGCAACTTGGTAAAAAGACTTTACAGTGACTCTTCACCCTCTTGTCGCAAGTTAGCAACCAAACAGAATTACAGAGAGTTTGTGCTTGCTTGCCGCTTGACACTCGAGTAAATGTTAGTAAAAACCACAGGGAGTCAGCGCCCGCATGTCACTCAACTCTGGCTCGAGTAAAGTCAGAAGAAAAATGTGAAAATGAAGAGAGGAGATAAATAGTAACAAGAGATAAGAGATTTTAAGTGGTTCGGTATAGAAGACCTACATTCACTGTGAAAGCCCTTTATGATTGTATTTTGTATTATGAGTCCAACAATTTTATAGAGATTATACAAAACATAATAGGAGAATATCTTATATTTAAATTTGAATATCTACATTTGAATTTGAATTTGAATCTTCATAACAATATCAAAAATTTGATATTGTGATAATCATAATATCATTCATTGATTATGATATTATCTCTAACATCCTCCCTCAAACACAAGATGGAGAAATCTGAAATCTTGTGTTTGAAAAATGAGATCTGAAGTTGATTGGACCTTGAAATCATATATCCTTGCTCCTTTGCTGAACATTTTTTTTATCTGACCTTTAAATCATATTATAGGCACACGATCTTGAATACAGGCTGAAAGTGATCGAACCTTGAAATTATAGGCACATGACCCTTGCCAAACATATTTCTGCTATGTCTTTTTTTCTCTCTCTTTCACTCACCTATTTTTTATCTTTCAAACGGAGCAATAAGTACAGCGGAGGTGAAATTCACCAACTTTTTAAGGATGCAGAATTTTGTTCTCTGATACCAAGAAGAAAAAAGGTGAAAATGAAGAGAGGAGAGAAATAGTAACAAGAGACAAGAGATTTTAAGTGGTTCGGTCTAGAAGACCTACATCCATTGTGGAAGCTCTCTATGACTGTATTTTGTATTATGAGTTCATACAGATTACAATTTTATAGAGATTATACAAAGCATAATAGGAGAATATCCTATATTTAAATTTGAATATCTACATTTAAATTTGAATCTTCATAACAATATCAAAAATTTGATATTGTGATAATCATAATATCATATCAAATCTTTAAGATTTGATTATGATATTATCTCTAACAAAGTCTTCACAGTTTTGACTTGCCTTGACTGTCTCTAGACCTTGGCTCGAGCGGGAATCGATTTTTTTTTTTTAAAAAAAACTTAATTTAAGAGTTCTATTTGAGGTGAAATTTGTGGTACCCATTAAATACTTTGAGTTGTTGTCCATTAACTCCAAGGAGACCGTTTGATTGTTTGTTTTGTTGATTGAGTTAATAATTATTCAAATCTAAATTCAATAATTTTAGAACTTGTTTTAAAATTATTATTGATTTTTAATTTGAAAGGAAGCACCTATTCATCCCCACTGTTGTTAGGATCAAAATCGAATTTTTCTAAGTCGACTTCAGTTCTTTTTATATGTGTTGAGGTGCAATGAGTTATGGCTGAGAATGAAGTGGAGATGTGTCATGGGTTGGAAAGGGAGTTCTCGTGGCATATGAGTGGTAGTTCACTAGTTTGGGAGTCAGTTCCAACTTTGTATTACAAGGACAATTTCGAGGGAAAAGAATTAAGTGCGCATTCAACGATCGAGAGCTCAATGGAAACACACTAAAGCTAAAACCTCTTCTTTTCTGCATTTTATTGCTCGTTCAAATTTTCTATAAATCTGACCTGGTACAGTGAATGAAACCAAAATAAATCCGATTGCAGATAATCTCTTCCTCTCCTCCTCTGTTTCTCCGCTTTCAATCAAATCTGTCGTTTGCACTTTTGTTTAAACTGATATGGTGGGTTATTTGCACCAAACTAGAAGAGCTGAAGTAACAGCAAACGACAACTCTTTAACACCAGTGCACTGTGCACATGAGAAGGTGTCAGGGCTCGTATAACTTGGTAGGAGGAGGATGACATTTGGCCCTCCATTCAGAATTCAGAACTTAGATGGTTTATTGTTGTATTAGTTGAAACCAACTGGTGACAGACTTGCACAATCACATGATCATTTCTTTGCAATATGGTAGCCAATATCTAATGTAGTGGGTAATGGGTTCACATATCGCATCGTCCATGTTGCGGCACTTAAAAGCTGATCGTATTAGTAAACAGAGCAGCTGGTGGTCGACTCTTGTCAAGAAGCTTGTCATTATGCTCTTCGAAATAAATTTCAAGGCCAATCTCAGCCATATACCCCTTCCAATGGACGACCTGGAACCTCCTACTGCCTACGTCAGGAATAGTGCACGGTGCACCCCATTGTTTGTGTTTATATTCTGCCTGTGTGCCCTTTCTCTTTCTTTCACCTGTTGGTCACTTGATACACATAGTACGATCTACGATGGGAGGGCTAAAACCCACTAACCCGACTCAATTTGAATGGGTCGGGGTAACTCGGGTTTGGAGGCAATGTCGAATCGAGTAGTTTGGAGTACAAATTACAAAAAAAATGTGATAGGTAAGTACTACAAAATGTATATTCCAAAAGAATTGAATGAATCATATAACCCATCTAATAGTCACATCGTTTGCCTGACTCTTCTTTTGTGCATCCTTACATATGATCTTTACACAAAACGAAATGTCAAAGACATGGAATGGTTAGGGAACTTTTATTGCCTAATTTCTGGTAAAAATACGAAAAACATTACTCTCAAAAAATAATTGCCTTCATTTTATTCTTTGAAGGCGTCTGTATCATATCCTGTCTCACTTCAAGAAAATTTATGGTTTCAGCAACGACATTTTTAATTGATCCCTTAATTGTTGCATGCAACTTCGCTGCAGGAACCTATTCGACACGCCTTCCGTGTTGCAATTGAATTGTATGTTTCACGGGGCTGGTACAAACAAAAGGAAAAGATGAGAATCTCTGTTATGTTGTCATTGTCGGACCAAAAAAGAAAAAAAAAAAAAAGAAGAAGAAAGAAAGCCAAATCATAAGCATATTCTAGTTCAACCCAGTTTGGTGTCGATTTGGTTCTCTCACGTCTCTTCTTTAAACTGGGTACCATATAATAAAAGTTGTTTGGAAGCTGGCCTGTCTGCTACCTTTATATTTTCTATTGACAATTCTGATGACTTTATCTTTCCATGCATATGCTTCTTCTTTTTTCCTGATGTTTATGTTTTCAACTTGCGTACCAAGTGTGAATAATTTCAAGTGGTCAGAGTCAGACCCGAGCAGTTAATTTTTGAACGGAATTATATGTTAACAATATAATTTAAAGAAATAAATATGTTTTAACATTATGGAGTTTTATTGGAGATAGAGTCATCTTCCAACTTTTTGTCTTTCTCCTAGGTGGTAATCTCGCAAATTAGAAATGCCCTGAATAATTTGGCCGTCTCTCTTTTTATGCAAGTCTATTGTATTGCAAAAGACTACCCAACTTATTTATTGGGATATACCGTAACAGTTCCACTGAGTCTGGCCTACGAGGCTTGCAAAAGATGACCCAAAAGTACCTTTTGGGGCTCCTTTTTATCCGCTCTTGGTCTTGATGTTTGATGTGGGTGTGCATATATACCAACGGAAATGCAGATTAACTATAGACTGGGAAACATTATGCATACTTTGTGCTCCTGTAAAGTTTATCTACCCATTTCAGATTTGTCCTCCTAAATTACTACTCTTGGCAATTGAACCCCTAAAGTACCTTTTATATTAACTAGAAATTGAATGATAAGATCGAGTAATCATCAGAATACCTAAATCTTATACGATCTATATAATTAAATCTTAATGGTCAACAAATGTATAAAAATAGGCATGCAACATGATACAATTTAAAGACTCAAATTTTAATCTACGGAACAAATTGCAACATAGCAGTACTTTTAAGGTTTTGGCAAGAATAGTAAACTCCAAGAATTTGAGCTAGTGGTTTAGGCTTGGACTTTGGTGGTATGTTATCTCCAAGATTACAAGTTCAAAGCAGGTACTAGTTTTATAGAACCTAATCCTTTTATGGAAGCAGGGCATCTGGCTTGGTAATTACTCAAGACTAGAGCTGTAGTCATTTGGAGCCATATTTCATATCAGGAACTAGTTTTTACGGTAAAGGGTACTTTTTATTTTTTAAATTGGTAGAAGGTAGAACAAGCTTCCTGGAGTGGGGAACATGACCCAATCCTTTCTGGAAGGGAAGGGGTACAGCTTAAGGCAAAGGCTTAGGCGCTGTGGAGTCAACCAATTTTCATCCTTTTCTAGATATGAAGACGAGTAATTTGCTACTTCTAATGTGATAGATTCGGATGCTAGCTGTCACAACATATAGTTAAGCAAGAGTGCAGTATTTGGATGCATCAACTTGCCTTCCCACAAGCCAAATAAGGAAACTAAAATTGTGAAAATCATTGCTTCAGGACTTCAATAGGAAATGCTTGAAAAATTTGTGCAAAAGCTGTAGTTTATCTTACAGTGAAGACCAAAGGGTTCCTTAAGAACTACCATGTGCAGCCGTGCTGGTGTACATCCATGGAGGATGCATGAGTAGTAGTAGAAAGACGCACGTCTCATCCGAGAAAAAGACCGTAGGTGAAGGATTAATCCGTCGGAAAGAAGTGCTTGTGACGTGAGTACGTGGGCTTCCTTTTTTTCGTAATGGCTACGGTCAATTGCAACGACGCGTTGAGTATTGCTTGTTATGGTCGACGCTGAATGGGCTATCTACTCATCCTCACTATCCCGCTTTAACGAACATCTTTTTTCCTCCATTAGCACTATTATTTTCATAAAAGAAGCCAATAATGGAGATAATATGTGAGTACTACTTTGGAAAATCGGCCTGCTTCTCCCTTTATATGCACCAACATCTAGTGGGCAAAATAAGATGGCATGCCTAAAAGCAGAGACAATGGAGAGCCAAAACCAGCTCCCACAATCAGAGCAACAAGGCAAAGGCACCACCTTCCTCAAAACTTGCTTCAATGGACTCAATGCCTTGGCAGGTCTATCTATCTGGCTTTGCTGTTGTGCTTTACTTACGAGAGATCTGTCAGAATGTTATAGAATCAGCATTTCAAAGTTGTCCAAGTCGCCCGAGACAGCATTTAGGATAAGCTTATATTTGCAGCATGTAAATCCACACTTTTACTTTCAGCTCTTGGTGGCACAATCAGCAGTTTCTCCATTCTAGTCCACGAATTTATGTTTATAAAATATTATGCAAAACGACACTCATTCTTTAATATCAGAGACTATTGATGATGCATATGTTTAGTCTACTTGGTATAAATTTCTTAATGCAATTGTTTTGTCAAGATAGCAGCCGCAGGCATTGATTTCTGTATCAATGATTATTGATGCACATATTGTCCCTTTTACTCAGCATCAAGTTTATCTTAAATATCCCAATTCTGTTGTTTCTATTAGGCTAGTGTCAACTAACAATGATCTCACTACCGCTTTGCCTGCAGGTGTGGGGATACTATCGATTCCATATGCACTTTCTCAAGGCGGGTGGCTGAGCTTAATGCTTCTTTTCCTAGTAGCTAGTCTCTGCTGCTACACAGGGTTGCTTATACAACGGTGTATGGAGGCAAACCCTGTAATCAAAAGTTATCCTGATATAGGTGAAATAGCTTTCGGATCCAAAGGAAGAGCCATGATATCCGCTTTCATGTATCTTGAGCTGTACTTAATTGCAGTTGAGTTTCTCATATTAGAAGGCGACAGTCTAGAGAAGTTGTTTCCAAACATGGGCTTCAAAATTGTAGGCCTAAAAGTTGGAGGGAAACAGGCCTTTGTTCTCCTCACTGCCCTCGTAATTCTGCCGACTACATGGCTCAAGAATTTGGGTGTGATGGCTTATTTGTCTGCCGGAGGGGTTTTGGCTACTATCGCAATTGTCATTTGTGTTCTCTGGACCGGCGTAGGCGAAGGTGTGGGATTCCATGAAGGGAATATGTTTGTGAACGTGGGTGGATTGCCTACTGCTATAAGCTTGTTTACCTTCTGTTACTCTGGTCATGCAGTTTTCCCCACACTATGCAATTCCATGAAAGATAGAAGCCAGTTCTCCAAGGTAAGATTTATTATTTTGATTGTGAGTCACGGTTTAGACCCTAAATTTACCTACACTGTAATTTTCAGAATTCTTCACTTCGTTTATCCTTTCTAATTAAGCATCTTCTCATGATCAAACTAATCTAAGACAACGTTCTTTTACAATATAACACTTCACACGGAACAAAGCTAACACTATACATTAGGAACTAACATTGATAAACTCATCTACGTATTTATATATATACAAGGCAATGCGCACAAAGAGGGAGAGAGACAGATTATTTCTGCACATACAATAACGAGTTTCCTCCCCAATACACTTGCCCAAAATTCTGGAATCGTTGTTGGTAGATTTTACTTACCAGTTCCTTCTTACTATTATTTTGCAGGTTTTACTGGTCTGCTTTCTCGTGAGCACCATCACTTATGGATTCATGGGCATCATAGGCTACCTGATGTACGGAGACATTTTGAAGTCCCAAGTGACATTAAATCTTCCTATTAGGAAAATTTCTACAAGCATAGCAATTTACACTACGTTGATTAGCCCCCTCACCAAATATGCGGTTATAATTACACCGATTGCTACAGCGATCGAGGAGAAATTTTCTTTGGGCAAAATCCGAGTGATTGGTATCCTCATCAGGACGGTGCTTGTGATCAGCACAGTCTTTGTGGCATGCAGTGTGCCATTTTTCGGCTACGTTATGGCCTTTATAGGTGCTTCTTTGAGTGTCACAGTCTCAATGCTGTTCCCGTGCATGTGCTACCTAAAGATGCACAAAAGGGCTCAAAGTTTCGGTTTAGAGTTGGTAATAATTGCCGGGATATTAGTTGCTGCGTCTTTTATTGGTGTTGTGGGCACCTATACTTCTCTCAAACAAATTGTAAACCGTCTGTGATAGTTTTAAAATGTCACACCTCAACTTGTAAGTAATAAGAGAGTAAATAATGAATATTCGACTCTACAAAATCAAAATACTACTGTTAGCAAACTGTTACTATGCTGAAGGAAAAATAAAGACTTTTTGCTACGAAGATTTTCAGAAATAAAATGAATAAAAATTGCAAATAAATAAACAACAAATGAAAATAAAAATTACGGGAGGACAATTAATGGACGAAAAAAGAGTGTGAAGGCTGACTAAAGATAACAATGATTTGTGATATTTTGAGTTAGGGATTATAAATACACTTTTCGCTCTTGATTATTAGGGTTTGAACACTTTGCATCTAAAACTATCATTTTCTTTACATTTCGTTCTTCAATTACTAATCCTTTAAACATTTTGCACCCGTAACCGTTAATTTATATTGAAATTTTTATTTTCGTTTAATAAAATGATGAATTTACCCCTATAATTAAACTTTGTATAAAATTCGTCAATATTTAATCGAACAAAAATAATAATTTTCGTCCAAATTAATTGTTAGGGTGCAATGGGTAAACTGTTAATAGTTAAAGGGTGAATTACAACAAATTGATAATATCATATAAAAAGTGTGACAACCAAAAAATTGTATTTTTTATCACTCGTGTCATCTAGGGCTGCACTACCCCGGCGTAGGTGTCGGTTTTGGCCAAAATCGGCACCTACACCGGGTAGGCCGGTTTTGAAAAAATTGTTACCTACACCTACACCGTTAAGGGCAAAAATCGGCCCTTAGCGGTGGCGGTTTCCGGTTATCCTACATTAATATTGAGCCATTTTTTTAGCATTTTACGCACTTGGCCCAATGTATTTTTTCTTTTTTCTTTTGGTCCATTAATCACATATCAATAAAATCTAAACTAATGAAATCCAAATTCCAAAATCAATAAAATTAAAGATCATCTTAAAATATAAGATGAGAATTTAAAATCCAAAGTCATAGAGTCGTCACTGTAAGTAGAAACTATTATCTTTTGAAAAATCCAGTTTAGACCCTAACAACACTTAGAGGGGAAAATATGTGTTTTCTCTCTAATTAACAAATCAATAAAAATTTTAAAACATGTTCAAAACCTAGTAGGGTTTCCCTTGTTTCACAAGGAAAATCCAAAAATTCAGCAATTTTTAAGGCGCTCGAGCGTGGGTTAAACGCTCGTCGAGCGCTTATGTTTCTGTCTGAAATTTGCATTGAGCGCTCGAGCGCTTGTCTAACGCTAGTCAAACGTGATGACTCTGTCTGAATTTTTTCAAAGGGCGCTCGAGCGCTTGTCAAACGCTGGTCAAACGTGATGACTCTATCTGAATTTTTAAACTAAAATGTATTAGAAATTTGAACTAAAATGTATTAGAAATTTGAACTAAAATGTAATTGAGTGACTGATTTTGCAAGCATGATATAAATTTAATAGTGATTTGTCAATTTTAAAAATTTGCACAATTTGTTAACATTTCATAAAAACTCTTAAACTAATACATTGATTTAAAATTTTTCGTGGTA
Source organism: Myrica gale (assembly GCA_963930655.1). Classification (NCBI taxonomy): domain Eukaryota; kingdom Viridiplantae; phylum Streptophyta; class Magnoliopsida; order Fagales; family Myricaceae; genus Myrica; species Myrica gale. Next base: position 2,574,112 of record OZ005606.1, on the reverse strand, counting down.
GAATCTCGACCTCTTGACTTATATTATGCGATGTCCTTACCAAAGTTTGGCATTAAACTCTTTAATTATGATTACAATGCCTTCATATATACCCTTCTAAATACAATAAATTTGTAATTTTTTCTACCAAAATTCTAAATAACTAGTTCATTCACCTAGAAAGCTTCTTGGTAACTTGAATGTAAGCATTTGATTAGACAAAACCAACAACAAATCTCAAATATTCAGGTGAAACTAAACTATTGAGTAAACTTTGTCATGCTTCTAGAATACTACGTCTTGAGGTGAAACTAAAGTTTAAACTATTAAGTATAAACTAAATTAAAAAAAAAACTAAAAAACTAAAAAAAAAAATCTCAGTTTAACCTACACTGGGAAACCCGGTGCCGGTTAAACCGGAAACCGCCGGTTTTTTCAACAAACTAAACCTATACCGGCACCGATTAGGCTGGGTACCAGGAACCCGGTGCCGATGCCACCGGAATTTCCCAGTGGCATTGTGCAGCCCTACTGTCATCTAGTGGATAAGACAATAAGATGAACGTTCACGACCAGCAATTTTTTTTTCTTTCTAAATACGACCAGCAATTATTTTGCTAGACCTCTTTCAGCCAGAACCACACGCACAACAAAACCGATGCACGCAGACTTGTACAAATGGCAGCAGCTAACGCTCTTCAGATAACCTCATTCTCTTCTCCAAGTCCAAAGCCTGACGCGAGCTCTCCTCTCTCTCTTTTACCCCAGTGCACCTCACTCAAAGATCTCAAGCAAATCCAAGCCTTTACGATCAAAACCCATCTCCAGAATGACGTCACTGTGCTCGCCAAGCTCATCAGTTTCTGTGCGCTCAATCCAAGGGTTACCTTCATGGAGCACGCCCACCAACTGTTCGACCGAATTCCTCAACCTGACATTGTCGTCTTCAACTCTATAGCCCGCGGCTACGCCCGCTCCGATAACCCTCTTCGAGCCCTTGTTCTCTTTTCTAATATTTTATGCTCTGGCCTCCTCCCCGACGATTATACCTTCCCGTCCCTCTTCAAGGCATGTGCAAGGTCTAAGGCGTTGCAAGAAGGTAAACAATTGCATTGCCTGGCCATCAGACTTGGGCTCAACGCCAATATATATGTATGTCCTACATTGATAAATATGTATACCCAGTGCAGTGATGTGGATGCCGCTCGTCGTGTCTTTGACAAGAGAACAGAGCCGTGTATTGTTACTTATAATGCAATGATCACTGGTTATGCTCGAAGCAGTCGGCCCAATGAGGCATTGTCATTGTTCCGAGAATTGCAAGCGAGCAATCTCAAGCCTACTGACGTAACTATTCTCAGTATTCTTACATCTTGTGCTTTGTTTGGAGCATTAGAGTTAGGGAAGTGGATACATGAGTATGTCAAGAAGAACGATTTTGATCAGTATGTGAAGGTTAACACGGCGCTAATAGATATGTATGCTAAGTGTGGAAGCCTGGGTGATGCTGTGTGTGTCTTTGAGAACATGTCTGTCAAAGATACGCAGACTTGGTCAGCAATGATTATGGCTTATGCCACTCATGGGCATGGTTCCAGAGCCATCTTGTTGTTTGAGGAGATGAAGAGGGTGAAAGTGCTACCTGATGAGATTACATTTTTGGCTCTTTTATACGCTTGCACCCACACTGGGTTAGTGGAAGAAGGATATGGGTATTTCTACAGCATGACAGATAAATATGCAATTATTCCTGGGATCAAGCATTACGGATGTATGGTGGATTTGCTTGGTCGAGCTGGGCGCTTAGAGGAGGCTTATAAGTTCATAGATGGATTGCCAATCAAGCCCACTCCCATACTTTGGCGAACCCTTTTATCTGCTTGTAGCAGCAAGGGCAATGTGGAATTGGCGAAACAGGTCATTTTAAAAATTTTTGAACTGGATGACTCTCATGGTGGAGACTATGTCATCTTATCAAACTTGTGCGCAAGGGCTGGGAGATGGGAAGATGTGAATCGTTTGAGGAAACTGATGAAAGATAAAGGGGCGGTAAAGGTACCTGGGTGTAGCTCGGTGGAGGTGAACAATGTAGTGCATGAATTCTTTGCGGGGGAGGGGGTGCAATCTGTTTCTACAGACGTGCACCTGGCGCTTGACGAGTTAGTGAAGGAATTGAAGTTGGTAGGGTACCTTCCTGACACTTCTTTAGTTGTTCATGCAGACATGGAAGATGAAAACAAAGAAATTAGTCTGAGATATCATAGTGAGAAACTGGCTATTACTTTTGGGCTCCTAAACACTCCTCCTGGTACAACAGTTCGGGTGGTGAAGAACCTAAGGGTCTGTGGGGATTGTCATTCTGCTGCTAAACTTATATCATTGATTTTTGATAGGCAGATAATTCTTAGAGATGTCCAACGGTTCCATCATTTCAATGATGGGAAGTGCTCCTGTGAGGATTACTGGTAGTTTGAATTGTTTAATTTAAAGCTATAACGAGGGGAAATGCTTTATGATATCATAATGATGCTGTGGCAACATTCTCGAATGGAATTGAATTTGCATCTAGTATGTCAACTAATTGTGAGCTATTCTCCATGATGCTTGTGTAATGTGAGACCTGGGAAGAGCAAATATGAGCGGCTCCATCGTCAGGCTTGTAGATATCAACTTGTCGTCACTATTGATTCATGTCAACTACTGATGTGCAAAGTTACTGAGGTCAAGCTGGTATTGACAGATAACTTGGTAGGTTAGTAAATTTCATTGCTTGTTGATTACGACTTTGACAATCTGCTGTATATCTGCGATGGAAAATGTTAAGTAACACCCCCTGCGACCTTAACTGGGATTGGGATGCTGATTCCTGAAGTGCATATTTGGCATCAGTCTGTAAAGATATATAATCATTTCACTAAAGGGAAATTCTTTGGTTTTAGTGCTTGTGGTGTTTGAAGGCTTTATCCACTATGTAGAGTGTATGCTTAAACTTTGAATTTTCGAGGGATTTCTCAACCTCAATGTCTTAAATCTTAGCTGCGTAGTTGTCCAGGCTCATTCTCTTGGTGTGTCATTGTCTACTTGATCTTAAGCAAATTCCAACTGTTGCACTTTTTGCAATGTAGATTTTTGGGAGGTAGGAATCTAACACGTGAAAATTAGTTCAACATCAAACCATGTCCTTTTCAGTGCAAGCCTATCCATGGTTTGTCGTGTTACGACGTTACCATGAACAGAAAGTCCTTAGTTACCCAATGTGTTCACTCAGGGAACGAGATCTGGTGCCGCCTTCACCAAATTTATTTCACCAATATAAAGATTATGGTGGAAAATCAGCAGGGTAATGCTAATGCAAGATGGTGGTCTAAGCCCTGAGAACAAACTTCAGGGCCTGTTCCAGGACTTGATGGGGTGCTAGACCAAATCTCTCTTTCCCACTTAGGCATGCTCTTGGAGGGTGTTAACCTGCTTGGATCAGCTGCTCCCAAATTTTCCTTCCCAAGATTCTGCCCAAGGAAAATATGCTTTAATCTTTGAAATAATCTATGGTGCACGTTGATGCGGCTGCAGCCTTTTAACACCAGAAGCATCACGTCAGGACTACGTGTAGTCGTTTTCTTCATTCCCTTGAGTGCGTTTATCTTGGCGATGACAGCTGTGGACCTGTGGTAATGTCCAGATATAAGCTCAGATAATTTTGTGGTTCTTTTCTATTGTTTCTGCCCGGTTGATTAATTAAGTATTAGATATATGTATTTCATCACGGGATCAAAATACAGCATGCCAAAGGACAATAGCCAAACATATTTTCGACCTTTTAAAATGACCTCGATTAGTAAGCTATCGCAAATAATAATAATAATAAATTATAGAAGTGTAGACTGTCCGTTGTTTTGGTTCAAGTAATAGAACAAAGGGAATTTTATTTTTAAGATCCGGCTGCTCATTATGCCGCATTGAATAAATCACCAGTCAGAAACTCATATCAAGTCAATGGTATCCCGGGATTGGCCACAGAACTATTTATCAATTTACAGGATCTCCTGTTTTGTTCCCGAAAAGTGAAAGAGTAATTGATTTCTAAATAAACTCAACTCTTTTGATTCTACAATATTGGTCTCCTGCGAAAGAGTAATTGATTTCTAAATGCTTAAAAATGCTCTTAATCTCTTTATTAAGTTTTGATGTCAAATAACCAGAAAGAATATTGGTTGTTCATAAATGCTTTCTTAATCTTCTATTTCCAGGACCTTTTTCTTCTACAACACAATTTTTTCGAAGACATATCTCCATCTCAAGCGCGAGGTGCCCTGCAGTAGTCCTAATTATAAATCCAAGAGTCCAATATGAGCGTTAGGAAGAAAAAAAGCCTCCTGAGCAGCATGAAGAGCTGCCCATGCATCGCCCACAAGTGGACTGCATGGAGGTAACCTCTTAGTTCAAACAAAGAGGACATGACCTTCTGAATCCCTACAGACAGCAAGAGGACTAGACATGACAGAGCTGATGCAGCCTGGCAAATTGCTGCTATTGTGGATGCCATTCATTGTTTAGCTGATTCTAACGAGCAGTGGATCTTTACTCATGTAAAAAGAGAAGCTAATGAATTTGCTCATGGTGTGGCAAAGTGGGCCTGTAGTTGTACTGAAAATTTAGTGGGGAATATCCCACTCTCTTGTATCCCTGTTTCTATTCTCTCGAGCGACAATCCTTGGTTTCCCCCATGAATTGTCGGTTCTGTTTTAATGCAATCTTTATTTAGAAAAAAAAGACTAGTCCAATATATGCATTTTAGGATAATTTCTCTGAATTGGGGTAGAAAACGCCTTTATTAGGTTAACATTGGTGTTAACAGCTTCATTAGCCATTGGATCTCCGTTTTGCGTGGTTTAAAAAATTATACATATTTTGCTATTTTATCTAGTGAAATGACGATTTTACCTACTTTACAAAATATAAAGGTAAAATTATCATTTAACTAGACTAAAATACCAAATTCTATTTAAATTAACGGCGGGGTGCAAAATATAAACCGTTTGAAGTTAAAGGGTAAAATCTAACGAAATTCATAGTTTTGGGTGTAAAAATGTCAAAGCCCCAATAATCGGTGGGTGAAAAGAATGTTTAACCCAAGATAAAAATAATCAAGATTTCACAAGATGTTCTTACATAGACACTCTCGAACGAAAGAAACACCGCCCTTAGATTTTATCGGTTTTAAGTCGTACATGGAGAAAAAAGAAAACTATGGTGACTAGCCATAGATATACCTTGTGCTTATCGGGATGTCAAGAGGTCATGTAGTCATTAAAAGAAATGAATGAATTAGATTGCGAAGTGTGCAGAGTTCTACATTAGATAGATGTGAAGTAGTTGTTAATTAGATGTGAAGCCCGATGTTAATTAGTAGGTGAATTTGGGATCTGGACGTAAGTTATAATTCTAAGATACCTAGAACAACCATCAATATTCCCACCGCAAGATTCATCAATAATTACAAAATTAAGAAAATATCACAGAATAGTATAATAAAAAGGTGACTACTTATCATTAAGAGCCCTCAATACTTTCTCACATCAATATACTAGAAGAATTGAAAAAGCAAATATCACAGAAGACAAACAAGTTAAAGGGGACTAAGAACTGCCAATACAAATTCTACACACCAAAACACGAAGGATTGAAAAAGGAAGGCTTAATTGCACCAATGGCTCCTGTGGTATGCAAAGGTTGTAAATAGGCTCCCGAGGTGACGTTTTTAACAATTATGCCCATGAGATTGAGTTTTAAGAAAAAATAAACATTTTCGTCCATTTGTCGTCAGTTCCGTTAACTCTCGTCGCTGACGTGGCTTGAAAATCTACGTCATAACGAATCATTAAGCGACATTTGTCCCCTTAACAAGAGCCAACCACGTCATCGCCATGGACAGAGGGGTTTGTTTTTTCTTAAAATGTTACCCCGTAAGCCTATTTACAACCTTTGCATACCACTTGAGCCCATAGTGCAATTAAGCCAAAAAGTAAACAGATCATATCGCAAAACTAAAATGAGCGAATGTAAATTTAGCGAAACGAAGTCATTAGATAGCTATCTAGGTGTCGGAACTGATACTAGAAAACACAAATTTGGTACTTGGAATAAAAGAAAGTATTTATTTTGTTGGAACAGATGATTATTGCTTCTAATTAGAATAGACAATGAGTGTTCGAGATCATGGTATCTAATGTAACATGCAAGGAAGAAATAACACCAACCTTTTATTAAGGAGAAACTGAAAAAGACATTACAATCTGTGTACATTCAAAGTTCAGTAGCATGGTGCAATATTATTTCCATACATATTATTATTGCCATGAGCCAACGAAATTGATCAACAAGGCAAGACTTTTATTGTACTCGTATTCCTTCTTCTTCAGTTTCCGCATCAAGAGAGCATCTTTCTATAGGAGTGCTCTATTTCACTCTAGAAGGATGGAAACTTAATGCTGGAGGGACAATAGCCAGTAGGTAGCACAGGACATGCCATGAAGCTCGAGCCATAATAGTCAACACAAAGATATATCTGATAAAGTTGGTAATTTCCCGATGCATCAGTATTGCATTCTATCCAGGGAGTGTACCCAAGTGCTCCTGTTATAGCACTCTTGATGCTAGTTAAGCTGTAAAATCCACCATTTGGTTGAATCCCTGTGTAATATTTGCAACCCACGGTGATCAGACATTAACTTTATAACACTACTACTAATACAAGTTAGCTATTTTTGAACAACTCATCTTTCTGGTGATTTAACATCAAAATAATATAAAGAAATTACCAGCATTTTTAAGCATTTGGAGGATGTAGGCTTTGCTCTTAAGATTAAGAGCTGCTTGAAAGTATGCATGTTCAGCTAGGACAGACTCTGAGCATGTCCCGTGTTTATCCCACTCATGAGACCAAAAACTTGTATCGTCGCTACTTGGGCATGATAGTGATGGCCAACTTACTTGCATTTTAGATGTCAAGTCTGAGATCTGTACCGTCATATTAATAAACAAGAAACTTAATCAAGACGCGAACATAATATATAGTATAATTGTTTAAATCCCGGCATATTGACGTTAAAAAAATTTGATTGAATGACATATATGTTAATTTAGAGTGACATGTACCTTGGAGAGATCAAAAGGGTTATTAGGATCGCAATTGGATGGGTACGAGCCGTCGTCGTAATTTGGCCAAAGCCCATGGATACTGAAGTTCGTTGCAGGCTTTCCCGTTGTTGGATAGCAACAACCTTGCGAGGTGTCACAATATGATCCTGGCCACTGTATCATAAACATAAAGCAACGATCGATTATGCTTCAAGTACAATCATAGAGAAGGGGAGATAGATGTTGCTTTAGTGCGAATTAACTCTTAAAAAAAAAACCACTCACCTGTTGCACCAAATAGAAGAAATCATATGTTTGTGATGCACAAGCAATTACTAAGCATTGGAGCAGTAGGAGTTTAACGAAGAAGGAATAGGTTGATTTCATCTTTATCTATGGGAAACTGTCTTCTTTTTAGGAGTACTTGTTCTGTAAGCTTGGAGTGGTAATTTGTTGCCATAGAAAGGTACCATTTATAGTGAAAGTAAATGACCGGAATTGGTGCGGAAGGAATGTATGTTTTTTCTTATCCATTAAAATATTACGTCGCTAGCTTGATCAGTACTGTGAACCCATTAATTTAACCTCAACACTAATCCTTATAGGTGGAGTACATGATGAAAATCACCGAGAAATCGTGTTCGTTGGATGAAGTCTAGTATTGTAATAATATTTTTTTGTTCTTCAGCCAGCTCCATATATATAATTAATTGTCTAACGTATTTTTGCTCTTAATTATACAGAAATGAAACCCACGCTTCAAAAGGCATGTCAAACTTTTGAGTCTTATTGGATGGAAAGGTCATTCGAGGAAGTTCAAAAACTTGAAATTAATTTGTTCATTCTAGACCTTAAATATTAAGTCAATCTTGAATAGGCCGATACTGCTTACATTTCGCATAACAATACTAAATACATCCGTACGCAGACATAAAATTAAGAAAATTCTCATTACCAATCTAATCCATTTTTAAGTGGGGGTGTGTGCACGTGAAGGTTAAAAAACGACGTAGTTCGAATGTCTAATATTGTTATAATATTTTTTATTCTTTAGCCAGCTCCATTTTGTCTAACGTATTTTTGCTCTTAATTATATAGAAATGAAACCCACGCGTAAAATGGCATGTCAAACTTTTGAGTCTTATTGGATGGTTAAAGGTTATTCGAGGAAGTTCAAAAGCTTGGAATAAAGTTCTTCATTCTAGAGCTGAATTTGGCAAGCTTGAATAGGATGCTGCTTACATTTTTGCATAACAATACTAAATACATCCGTACACAGACATAAATTAATTAAGAAAATTCTAATTACCAATCTAATCCATATATAAGTGGGGGTGTGTGCACGTTTAGGTTCAAAAGTTGGACTGTTAGATTTATTAGTAAGATTTGATTTAGGTGTGCAACAAGGTTTAAATATAAAACCTAGAGAACACAAGTTTTATTTCTCTTATAGCTATATTAGTGTGGATTATGATTCTTTATAATTCTTTATCCGAATTGTATAGTGTAATTTAGAAAAAAATATACATAGTATATCTACACAATTTTTAATACATATTAAACTCTGGGTATTGTGAGTTCTAAAAAATTTAATCATGATTGTGTATATATCTTTTCAAATTACACAATACAATTCGAACAGAAAAATTGAATAGAGTACTCGTGATTGAAGACAAAGTACGTAGGAGATATTGTGAATCTACCACTCATCCTAAAAGCTTAAGCTTATAGGAAGAGAGATGTTTTATTATTTGAATTATATTCTTTAACACTCTCCCTCACGTGTGGGCCAGACTCTCTTCTAATTGTGAGACCCAACATGTGCAATATTTAATTGAAATTGGAATAGAGTGCGGAGTCAGGCCTCAAACTTGGGACCTTGGCTTTGATACCATGTGAATCTACCGCTCATCCTAAAAGCTTAAGCTTATAGGAATAAAGAGGTTTTATTATTTGAATTATATTCTCTAACAGATATCTTTAATAATTATTGTAATGACAATTTTCTTAATTTTATGTCTGTGTACGGATGTATTTAGTTTTGTTATGCGAAATGTAAGCAGTATCGCCCTATCAAGATTGACTTAATATTTAAGGTCTAAAATGAACAAATTAATTCCAAGTTTTTGAACTTCCTCGAATGACCTTTCCATCCAATAAGACTCAAAGGTTTGACATGCCTATTGAAGCGTGGGTTTCATTTCTATATAATTAAGAGCAAAAATACGTTAGACAATTAATTATATATATGGAGCTGGTTGAAGAACAAAAAATATTATTACAATATTAGACTTCATCCAACGAACACGATTTCTCGGTGATTTTCAACATGTACTCCACCTATAAGGATTAGTGTTGAGGTTAAATTAATGGATTCACAGTACTGATCAAGCTAGCGACGTAATATTTTAATGGATAAGAAAAAACATACATTCCTTCCGCACCAATTCCGGTCATTTACTTTCACTATAAATGGTACCTTTCTATGGCAACAAATTACCACTCCAAGCTTACAGAACAAGTACTCCTAAAAAGAAGACAGTTTCCCATAGATAAAGATGAAATCAACCTATTCCTTCTTCGTTAAACTCCTACTGCTCCAATGCTTAGTAATTGCTTGTGCATCACAAACATATGATTTCTTCTATTTGGTGCAACAGGTGAGTGGTTTTTTTTTTAAGAGTTAATTCGCACTAAAGCAACATCTATCTCCCCTTCTCTATGATTGTACTTGAAGCATAATCGATCGTTGGTTTATGTTTATGATACAGTGGCCAGGATCATATTGTGACACCTCGCAAGGTTGTTGCTATCCAACAACGGGAAAGCCTGCAACGAACTTCAGTATCCATGGGCTTTGGCCAAATTACGACGACGGCTCGTACCCATCCAATTGCGATCCTAATAACCCTTTTGATCTCTCCAAGGTACATGTCACTCTAAATTAACATATATGTCATTCAATCAAATTTTTTTAACGTCAATATGCCGGGATTTAAACAATTCTACTATATATTATGTTCGCGTCTTGATTAAGTTTCTTGTTTATTAATATGATGGTACAGATCTCAGACTTGACATCTAAAATGCAAGTAAGTTGGCCATCACTATCATGCCCAAGTAGCGACGATACAAGTTTTTGGTCTCATGAGTGGGATAAACACGGGACATGCTCAGAGTCTGTCCTAGCTGAAAATGCATACTTTCAAGCAGCTCTTAATCTTAAGAGCAAAGCCTACATCCTCCAAATGCTTAAAAATGCTGGTAATTTCTTTATATTATTTTGATGTTAAATCACCAGAAAGATGAGTTGTTCAAAAATAGCTAACTTGTATTAGTAGTCGTGTTATAAAGTTAATGTCTGATCACTGTGGGTTGCAAATATTACACAGGGATTCAACCAAATGGTGGATTTTACAGCTTAACTAGCATCAAGAGTGCTATAACTGGAGCACTTGGGTACACTCCCTGGATAGAATGCAATACTGATGCATCGGGAAATTACCAACTTTATCAGATATATCTTTGTGTTGACTATTATGGCTCGAGCTTCATGGCATGTCCTGTGCTACCTACTGGCTATTGTCCCTCCAGCATTAAGTTTCCATCCTTCTAGAGTGAAATGGAGCACTCCTATAGGAAGATGCTCTCTTGATGCGCGCGGAAACTGAAGAAGAAAGAATACGAGTACAATAAAAAGCCTTGCCTTGCTGATCAATTTCGTTGGCTCATGGCAATAATATTATGTATGGAAATAATATTGCACCATGCCACTGAACTTTGAATTTACACAAATTGTAATGTCTTTTTTCAGTTTCGCCTTAATAAAAGGTTGATATTTGGTTGGTGGTATTTCTTCCTTTCATGTTACATTAGATACCATGATCTCGAACATTCTTATTGTCTATTCTAACAAGCAGTAATCATCTGTTCCAACAAAATAAATGCATTCTTTTATTTCAAGTACCGAATTTGTGCTTAGAAAAAACAAAGTACCAAATTTGTGTTTTCTAGTATCAGTTCCGACACCTAGCTAGCTATCTAATGACTTTCGTTTTGCTATTACATTCGCTCATTTTAGTTTTGTGATATCTGTTTTACTTTTTCAAACCTTCGTGTTTTGGTGCGTAAAATTTGTATTGGCGGTTCTTAGTCCCCTCTTCTTGTCTTCTATCATATATGCTTTTTCAATTATTCTCGTATATTGATGAGAGAAAGTACTGGGGTTCTTAATTATAAGTATGTCGCATTTTTATTGTACTATTCTGTGATATTTCCACAATTTTGTAATTATTGATGAATCTTGCAGTGGGAATATTGATTGTTCTAGGTATGAATTCAGCATCTTAGAATTATGACGTACAGAACCTAAATTCACCTACTAAACACTAATTAACATCGGCTTTTACATCTAAGCAATTCCTTCACCTTGTTTTAAGTATGAACTTTGTGGTGTTTGTTTAGTTAGAAATTAAGTACATAAAATAAAAGGACGGGAGATAGAATCAGACCGACCCCAAATCACTTTAACTCTTTTATTTATTAATTTTTTACCTAAACGCCACGCCAGCTCGATGGACAATGGATGAGACAGCCTAATAAAGACAGAAAAGGAAAAGCGTTCATTTGGTCAACATTTCTCCGTAAGCTCCACACTAGAGGTTATATCACTCATATGTGACATTCATTTTCTGTTCACACGCTACGGTCTCTTTCAATTCAAACACTCGGGCCACTCCTGATCTTCCTAAGTTCGCAGGTCGAGGAATCCGTTACATTTTTTTTTTATCTTCGTATTGTATTTGGGGAAAACAAATCGAACTCTGAACAATTTCCGCACTGTACCTGCAATGAAAACTGGAATCCATGCTCGCTGCTCTGTGAATTGCATTTGCAAGCAACAACCGTGAAACAAAGCCACTTGATAACTTGGGAGCTCCTGTTTCTTTCTCGGATGTTGCTTTACCTTGTCTAGATAAATGTCGGTGGTATTTCGGACCTTCATCTGTTCAGAAGCAATTGGTTCGCAATTAATTTGAGAGGCACCAAATTGAAAGAATTTTACAATTCACAGCAGGTATATTGGAAAACAGATCACCTTTCAAATTTGGCCATTTAGATCTACATTACTACTTACCTTATAGAACAAAACAGAGTATATCCGTTTGCGTCTCTCTCAGTGTGATGGGGACCCTATAGTATCACTGCAAATTTGGGGCCGGGGAATAAACCAAAATAAGACACACAAAAAAAAAAGCAATGCAATGAATATGAGATGTGAAAAGGTTAGCCGACATTCATCGATCATCATATGTCAAACGTTACACACCTAAAGTCCAATGGATGTCGTAAATTATTATGATTGGTAGGCATATCCTCCACCCGGATTCTCTACCAAAACCGTCCATTTTTCCTATAAATAGAGATATCTCATCAGTTGCAGCATCATATACACTCTTTAATCTCAACACCAACCCACAGAGGAGCAAAAGATAGAGAGACATGAAGTTCACCAGTTCAATATTGCTCAAGTTTTTGATACTTCAATGTCTCTGGCTTCTCTGTGTTTCCAGGGACTTAGATTTCTTCTACTTTGTTCAACAGGTAAGCGAAGTTTTGTTCTCTCAAACCCTTTTTCTCTCGTCCATTGATCTTGGGTAACTTGAAAGAAGTTCGTTTCTCTGAGTAAATGTTCCATTATTTGTTATACAGTGGCCAGCATCTTACTGTGATACAACGCAAAGCTGTTGCTACCCAACTACCGGGAAACCAGCAGCAGATTTTGGAATTCACGGCCTTTGGCCCAATTACCAGGACGGCACGTACCCGTCAAACTGTGATTCTGGCAACCCCTTCAATGAAGCTCAGGTAAAAGCCCCTCCTAATTGATCACCTATCTAACATATGTACAGCTATTCGTTCCCACATATATTGTTTGCCTTGGAGTAGTTTGCTGCTGTCATCTACTGATTCAACTTTCACGTTGTTATGGGTAGATAGCAGACCTCACGAGTAGTATGCGAAAGATCTGGCCATCACTGGCTTGCCCAAGCAGCGACAGTATAGCGTTCTGGACGCATGAGTGGGATAAACATGGAACATGCTCCGAGTCTGTGCTTGACCAACATGGATACTTCGAAGCAGCTCTCGAACTAAAATACAAGGCAAACCTCCTCCAAGCTCTTGGGAAAGCAGGTCATTAACCTCGACTTCCAATAATTCGTTTATCTTTTTCTTTTTCTTCGACTTTTCCTCCTAAAATAAACTTCATTAGATTTTACGGGAGTTCATTAGATGTTAAAGCAAGTAACGTCGTTAGTGTTTTTTTTTCCTGAACAAAAAAAAAAAAAGAGAAAGGGGGATTACAGGACTGCTGAAAAAAGCCAAGCTAGAGACATTAAGACCAATCTTTGCATGTGCAGGAATAAAGGCAGATGGGAAATCTTACAGCCTAGGAAGCATCAAGGAGGCTATAAAAGAAACAATTGGGTATACTCCATGGATAGAGTGCAACGAGGATTCTTCGGGTAACAGCCAGCTTTATCAGATCTACCTATGTGTGGATACATCCGGATCAGACTTCATCGAATGTCCTGTGTTTCCTAGTGGGAAATGCAATTCAGAGATTGAGTTCCCTTCCTTTTAGAATTGAGACAAATGTTTGTCTACTAAATCCTCTGATGATCAGTTCAAATGTAATCCTTGTTTAGACCTGCTGCCTGCTGGGAAATAAGTTTTCATCAAAATAAAATCTCCAGATTCTAAAGCTGCGTTTGTTTCTACTGAAAATGTTTTCTTTGAAAATTGAAAATATTTTCAACTTTCTCGTGTTTGGCAGGAGCGGAAAATAGAGGTCAAAGAAAAATGTGAAGTTCGTCACTGAAATTTTTTACCAATCTTTACTAGCTCAAACCATCTGTCACATCCACCATGCACAAGGAGGCAAATCTGCCCCCCTTGGATTTTTTAAAAATAAAAATAATATTTAATTTAATTTTAAATTTTAAATTTTATCTGATAGTATTATTATTTATTTATCTACGTGTAAATTATCTAAATTATTATTTTTTAAATGCCACATATGAAGCTAATGTGTCTAAAAATGTGTGCTACATATAAACTTTTCGTCTATGTACAACAGTAAAACAAGTGAAGCCTTAAATTTATAAACAGATCAAGAACCACAAATCTCAAAAAAAAATTAAAGCTAGTCTTGATTCCAAAATGACATAAAGCAAACTATTTTTTGAAATTATTATTGAAAGGACAAATTAAAATTATTATAAAATAATTTTTAAATTTTCAACTAACAACCAAACACTATATGCTCATTTCTCCGAAATTAACCAAATGCCGAAACTTATTTAATTATCCTTACAAATATTTTCAGATGCAGATATTTTTTTTATTTTCTTCCTTTTACAACGAAACAAACAAAGCCTTATATTATTTAATGAATTCAGTGGAATTCTGAGTAGAAAAGTACTAATTAATTAGTTGGGCTTCGGAAGTACTTTCATTGTAGTAGACTTGGGCTTGGACATTTCCAGCCTCACAGGATATATTTTCGAGATAAGATCCATAAATTGGTATGTGGGTCCAGCCCCCAAAAGAACAGTAGTTTGGCCCAATATAAATTACTTACTCAAAAAGAAACAGTCCACAGATTAAAATGTAGGACCAAGAAGCTATAAACTGGGAAAGGAAGGAGGAATCAGCATGTCTACCCCGATTCCAATAAAAGGAACAAAGTATGCGCTTTTCTCTTTTTTTAACCCTTATTTCTACGTATTCTTTATGAACTCATTTAGACATCGGAACCTCACCCCAAATGGTGACTCTAGTAGTAAAATATCTCAATACAATATCAACGAGCTGAGAAAGCAAAGTATTGATGCAATGATGCGGGACCCATTAACCAATTACACACAGAGATGCGAAAGACCCCCGGACTAGCCAAATGGAATATCCTTAATTCAAAATCCTTCATGGCAGCATTGACGGGAAATGTGGCGCACAAAAGAATAAGCCAAATAGACAAAGTATTTTCTTTCTCATTAATACTCGAAACTTACTTGTACTTATGAATGCTTACATACAGCAATCGAACAGTCTAAGCTAGATCTACCAGCTCTTAATTTATATCCATTGTGAACTTCCACGAATTAAGGATCATTTGTCTAATTAGACATTTTTTAAGTAAGTGAAATACTATATGATAATTACTAAACAAACCATTTGCTCTTTGAAATCTCCACCATTTATGGAAAAAAAAAACAGAGTACTGTGTTCAGACCAATAGAAGAAAGATTTCGAAGCCTACAGTATCCCTTCAGATCCCCAGCTCGCGCGTAAACCATATCCATTAATTAATTCGCTAATCCAATATATATATATAAGGTGTGTGCATGAGTGTGTTACGTAGTGGGGGCAGCACTGTATGTGTTTTGCTACGATTGTTCTAAATTTCAATTTCTTCTTCTCCTTGTGGTCGAGTACAATTACCGGAGCCCAATTTCTGGAGATAGAATTCAAATCTTGGGGCAGCTATCAAAATTAATTGTAAGTGGCGAGCTTTTCCTTAGTTTCTAATGAAAAAGCAAACCTCACAGCTTTTATACGAACACAAGTCTCCTATATATGCATACTGGGTCCATGGTAGCATAACTAATTAATTAAGTGGTCCCCTTAAGTTGTAAATCCTTTTTTTTTGTTCACACATTTAACGACTTGCGAAGCAAGTTCCACTTTATTTTATTGAGTTTTTTTACTACGTGCAAGGAACCCCGCACTATTAAAAGGACATTTTTTTTCCCCGGCCTACTTTTTAAATGATGTTTGACAGAGCATGCTTTTGAAAACTATCCACTGGCGTGTAGAATATTGAGTCCTTGTATAGTTCAAATAAGAGCGTAATTTTAGCTTTGGAGCTTATCTGAAGATTGGGTCCAATACGCAAGTCTTATGTGGCATGAATGAATTAGTTTGATGCCGAATTGATTCGCACAAATTAAGAAGAGGCTGGTGGGTAGATAGGTAGCATAATGTTGCGTAGACGTGCAAGTCAACCTGCTAGTTAAATGAAACTGGCCTTTACACGTGGGTTGTTGCCCATTGGAGACTCGGCCACCAAATTCAAACAATTTGGACGGTGATCTATCAGCTTCTCATCTGCAGAGAATTAAAGTTGCTTTGAATAAGCATCAGAACTGCACGGTAAAAAAAAACTCTGCTATATGAACTTCTTATAGGATCCATCGTTTGACCAAATAATTAGATCCCTTAGAGTTGCGTTTTGGAGTAGTTGATCAGAACGTGTACATGCACTACTGATTCGCCAAGCAAGAGAGGGTAGACTTGTGAAGGCAAATGGGGTTCAAGTTCCGTGTGGAGCAATGAAATTAAGGATATATATATATATACCGACAAATTAGTTAAGATCATGAGACTGAAAACCAAAACATGCAAGTCACGTACGTAGTCGCATGATCCATTACTCAACCATAAGTAATTCATTCGAGACAAAAACAAAAACTGCTTCTAGAGAATACTTAACCAAAACATTGTACTATAAGTACTGTAGACGCATACCAATTGTACAATATACTAACTAGAATATATAATTCTAAGGAAAATTGACAATTTAGTCACTAGGTTTATACTATACTGGCGATTTAGTCACTAAGTTTCATTTTTTGACAATATGGTCACTGAGAATACATAGTTGTGACGAACTGACCTTTCTGTCAAACTTTTAGCCGGAATAGTGGTCGACCGATTTGTTTACCGTTGCGGCAAAGGTAACTTGTAGCGGTTGACCGCATTCTATTCCGTTAGAAATTAACGGATATTTGACGAAAAAATCAGATCGTCACAACTATGTATTCTCAGTAATCATATTGTAAAAAATAAAACTTAGTGACTAAATTATCAGCAAACCTCTATGCACGTATTCCCGTTAAAAATAGCCATGGTGTCTCTAGTTCCTACCGAAAAAGTTTCACGGGATTTGATTTCCACACATGCTAAACTTTCTTTAACGTGGCAATGATGTGTAATTCTAATCTTGTTGGACCATGTGAAGAATCAATTAGGCCTGAAATAATGATGGTCCGCCTGTAGATAAGGATTACGCGTTCGATCCGTTCTATATCTTTTTTTCTACCGTCCATATAATTAAGGAGGTTAGCTTATAGACTCTCAGGAGTAAACAATCTTAAATCATAAGGAATCCTTCCGAGGCCACAAAAGATTAATCTTCGGGGGTTACTGGTTAGGGAGGAAACACAAAATAATGCTTCTCCCAATAATGCCAACGCAGCTATCCGTGTCCCCAACGGCAGTTAGGCACGTGTCGGCGTATGTGAGGCTAACTATTTAACCCAAAAAGAAAAACATATATAGAAGAGAGATTCTTGCACGCTATATTATATATATATACTGCGTACGAAGCAATAAGGAACCCCATGTATAAAACTAAAAGCATATATACGTACGCCAATTAGTTAAGAGTGACTTCTCGAAGTCGAATCTACTACCCGGTAAGCCTATAAAGCTTTTTAATAATATTAAAGCAACTCAGTCCTCAGAACTATAATATTGTCCGCGACTAGACTGAAAAAATAAACTACAATATAATATTGATCACTCAATATATCCTTCATTAGTAATTAATTATTTATCCTTTTCTTATGAAATTTACTTTGTATGACTCTAATATGGTTGGATTTGGAATAAGGACGCAAAAGGATCCAATCAAGCTTTCGAGAAAATACCTACACCAATTTGATACATATATAGAATATGGTGAAAAAGGAATAATTTTAATTTTGAATGCAAATATTAAAGGATGAAAAATGCGCTAAATTTAACCTATGTTTTATTTATTAATTACGGATGCCTTCCAACAGACCGAAGTTTCTACGAAATACCAGCGAGTCAGCGACCGGCGAAACTGCTTTCTTGTACAATGGGAAAATGAAAAGAAAAAGACTTGTAGTAGAACTGCCTGTTTATTAATATGGTAATGTCAGTACGATACTGCATGGAAAGCTGATCGCCTGATCCACCCAAGGTCTATATAGTAATATAGCTATCTTAATTCTCTGGAAGAAAAATAAACCCTTTTTTTTTTCTTGTCCATCACAACTTTAAGTCCGTGAGAAACTGTGCTTTTAGTGTACTTAATTTACTATATTAACTATATGTCCTAAAAGCTTTTAGTGTACTTAATCCTTCCCTAACGTCAAGGCAATATTAACTATATGTCCTAAAAGCTTAACCAATGGGAAAAAATCTAGTCGTTTAATTATAAGTTGCATGTAGATAAACAATAATCTAGTAGTTTAATTAATTATGATCTTTATCGGCCACTTGTTGATGCACCTCCAATCGAATGAGCCATGAGCTAGCTATTGGATTCATGAACCTTAAAGTTACAAATAAGGTTTCACTGATTCCATCTTTCCGCGTTAATTGGACACAGACGAAATACGTACGTACGAAAAGCCAAGGCAATGATATCCGTAATCCAAGGCATAACAGACGTGGGAACGACACTCACGCAAACGAAGACATAAAAATTAATGGAGATAGGTAAGCCGTAAGCATATGCTATCCCGTATATTCTGTCCAAAACTCTTCCCTCTTGCCTATAAATAAAGCAACAAACTGCGACACAAAGCCGTGCAATAAAGCCTTGTTCCTTTTTAGTTTGAATCTTCAGAGTCTCTGAAAAGAGAAAATAGTTGAAGATATGGGCCTCAAATGGTCAATCTTGATCAAGCTTTTCATAGTGCAATACCTCTCAGTTCTTTGTCTTGCACGGGAACAGGAGGATGGGTTTGATTTCTTTTACTTCGTTCAGCAGGTAATAATTAATTAGTGGTGCTATTTCCAGTTTGAGATCGTTCTATTAACCTATATATTCTGCTCTGGATATGGATAACGGGTTTTGCTTAACTTTAAAGTAGTTTCCATTGGCTGTTGATTATTTTTTTTTTCTTTTGTTTTGACCGTCGTTTACAGTGGCCAGGAGCATACTGCGACACAAAGCATAGCTGTTGCTATCCCAAGACAGGAAAGCCTGCGGCAGATTTTGGCATTCATGGACTTTGGCCTAACTACAACGATGGCTCATACCCGTCCAGCTGTGACCCAGATAGTACCTTCGACAAATCTCAGGTACTTGCTGATGTTCGCCTGATCTTTACCAAATCAGATCAAAAACTGATGAAGCCGGCCGATTCAGATAATTAAATGTTAACAGTAAGTCTAGGCCAAGAGGTTTAGGGTAACCGGTAAAGTATCATGAAGTCATAAGTCGCTAGCTGAAGGGTAGCTATTTAGCTATTTATTAGTCTCGTAAATTCCATTAAATTATACAGGGTGGCTATATCATCTATAATCGAAAATGCAGGTCTAGGCCTCGATCAAATATCAAATCCAGTTTCCTTTAGTCTCTTTTATCGATGAATGAGAAAAATCTCACTTGCCAAACAAAGTTAAATTCCCTTCCGAGAAAATGATGAATATATAGCAGAAGAAAATTACTGTTCCAAACTAATTCAGTGGTTATTTATTTTTTAAAGTCAAGTAATAAGAGAATGTTTGGTCCTCTCCTGTAACTCCCAGAATGTACTATGTAGGCAAAGATAACCAGGAAGACGTATAGGATGAGTCATGCAATACCAAACCCACTACAAAAGAAAAAAAGAAGAAGCTAAGAAACAAGAAAAGGTTGGCAAATCTCGTGTCAAAATCCGGGTCAAGTTCCTTTTTCACTCTCAAGGGACCCAAAGAGATGAGATACAATTTTCAACAACAAAAATTAACTTTTATAAAGTGGAATGGTATTTTAAAAGCCCTTCAGGAGCAGTTTCTGCTCAAGGTTATATGAGGCTCTTTGAATATTTGTGTAATAGTTGAAATTAAAATCTTTTTTTTTCAAAAGCAAAATTATCAGGGAATAGAGCAAAATTATTCGAACTCAATAGAGTTTGTTGAGTAATTGAAGATCCTGCCTGCAAATCACTAGACTAGCAGTTTTAATTAACACAACTCTTTTGTTTTCATTAAGACAACATTAATTCAACATAACTTTTTTGGTTGGTTTTCTTGTATGATCTGTAGCTCTCTGACATCATGACCAGTCTGCAAAAGGAGTGGCCATCACTTAGCTGCCCTAGTAGCAACGGCTACAGGTTCTGGTCACATGAATGGGAAAAACACGGAACCTGCGCAGAGTCTCAACTTGACCAGCGTGAGTACTTTGAAGCAGCTCTCAAACTGAAGGAGAAAGTACACCTCCTAAAATCCCTCAAGAAAGCTGGGATTGAGCCAAATGATGAACTGTACAGCTTAGAAAGCATCAAGAAAGCCATAGAAGATGACATTGGGTTCGCCCCTTTCATAGAGTGCAACAAGGATTCAGGTGGTCACAGCCAACTTTACCAAGTTCTCGTGTGCGTGGACACTGACGGATCTACACTCATCGAGTGTCCCACGCTTCCAAGGGGCAGATGTGGTTCAGAAATCCAGTTCGCAAAGTTCTAGAGATTGTGGCTGATTGAGGACTACTGGACGATACTTCTCCTAATTTCATCATTCTCTAGTTATCGTTTCTGTTTTAACCAAAAAAAAAACGATGATCAGTTGTTTTTGTTTATCTGAATAATTTAAATTCCGTGGAATATTCCGTGCATATTTTCACTCAGTGATTAAGATCCGGATGTTTTTATAGTGCGGAACATGTAACCAAGTGCTGGCTAGTCTGCATTTTGGAAACAATTTTATGTCATTCAAAAAGTAGAAGAAAAAAAAACAATATATGATTTGTTTTCAGATCATGCAAAGGTTATATATGTCTCCTCCGTACCAACCGATTTAGGCGTAAAACAGATTGATCATGAAATTTTGAGCTCTAGGAGGGTTTGGGTGCATGCCCAGCAAATGTAGGTGTTCGTCTAGGCTGTAGATTCTCCGAAGTTGATAATGCATGCGGTTAATGGCTCCTAGCTACTCCTAACACTTGAACGCAAAACGTGGCCGATGTTAAGTCTGGCTATGGCTTCTAGCTTCGCCAGGCTCGGGTCTCGACTCCACTGGGGATCTATCTATATATGCTACCTACTAATTTGGTTGCATGTGTAGCTCATTTTAAATGGGATCCAATTCCAAGTTGTAGATGCAAGGGCCCATCCAATGCCCGTTCTTTGCTGTCCTCTTCAGCACCGTATAACGGGCAACCGGCCGGCTGATCACCGGGCTTTTTTGTTTTGTTTTGGGTAAATGTGAGTATATTCTCATGAAAACGGCAATAAGCTAATGTTTGGATACAAGGGTAACAAGAACAAATCCAGAATAGACTTCCCACCACAGCACGGGGATATCAGACTACGCGCAGTCAACCAAACAATCTACATCAAACCCTGAGGTCATCCCAAGGAGATTATAATTCGATCAGCAAGTGGAGTTTGGAACTCTTAATTAACGCTATGTGAGGTGCTTTTCAAGACTCCTTATCACTTGGGCAAACACCTTTGGAATGTTTATGCTTTCATTTGACTGCTCTTTTTTTTTTTGCTAATTTAATCTGTTGCTTTTACCAATACTAGCAACTTCTACCTAGAAGTATTGTGAAGAGGTAGAACTAAACGACCAGTAGTATATATAATCCCTTTTCAGGTTCTCTTTCTCAATTTTTTGTATTCTCTCTTTCTCCGGTGACTTAGGGCCAAGGGGATTTGGGTAAGCGGGGAGAAGAGAAAAGAATAGGGAGACGTAACTTGCTCCTCCCGCCGCTGCAGACAGTCCTTGAAAGAGGAGATCAGTCGGCGCAAGGAGAGAAATTCTAGTTAGTTATAGAAGCACATGTAATTAGGAAGTTAGTTGTTAATTCTGTGTAATAAAAAAAAGGTGGTGCAAAGTAAGAGTTAGTTTTAGTATTTTGGAATTTGGCTTACTCGAAGAAGTCTTCTTTTTATATAAGTCAAGTTTCATAAAGAAACCGAAGTATACAGACCAGGTCGAAATGAACCTGCAGGATCCAAAAAGGATCGGAGAAAATCACTATATGCTTCATGCGAAGCAGAGGGAGTGTTGCCGGACTCAGTAGATAAGCTATCAGGACCTAGACAAACCAGTAGTTACAGCACCACAATCTGGGCAGAAAAGATCCACAAGGGATCGGAAAGCCCACATCGGAGCCGGAACAACAACAAAACTACGACACAAAACAGAACAGCAAAACCACAACAAGAAACAGCAACGGAATCAGAGGGCCACCAGACGAGCATAGAGGAAAAATGACAGCGACCACACGCCGCCGGCAGTTAACAACGAGTGAGTGACAGGCTCACCAAAGGAAGAAGGAGCAACACTGGAGGCGCGTGACCGTCAAAACCGCTGGAAACAAGCCAGGAAGAGAGCACAGCGTTAGGCGCGTGAGATCCACACGCAGTGCGTGGAGCGCGTTAGGCGTCACGCACTGACCAAAAGACTCCGGACTGAAGCGGTTGAACTCACCTAGAGGAGACGGAGGCGTCTAGCAAGGTTGTGTCCACCGAAGACGAACGAACGCCCTGGGATCTAACCGCCAATATTCCGACCAAAAAAGAGAGAAGAAAGGGAAAGAGAGAGGATAGAGGAGGAAGGAGGAGGGCGACGGGAAGAGTCAGAGCTCCTCCTGCAGCCGGAGAACCAGGGAGAAAAACGGGGGGACTTTAAGGTTTGGGGGAGGAAAGTTCTAGAGAGAGGGGAGCGCCTCTCTCTCTCGAACACACAGAGTGCTTACCCCGAACAAGTCATTTCTATTGTTCTTTCTCATTTTCTCAAGAAACAAAGACCGTAGGAAAAGAGGTTTGTTACACACACTCTCTCTCTCGAATACAAAGTTTTGTGGTGTCTATCAAACTTTTTTATTTTCTTAGCTTTTGGTGTCTATCAAACAAAAACAAATAAATTAAGGTACTTAACAAGCAAGAGCCCATTTAGGGTACAAGGCCAGTTACTGCAGAAAAAAGATGGATTTATGGGGCCTGTTTCAATTGGACTGGGTCCATTTGTTTCTTTGTAACTTACTATATATATGGATGAAAATATTAAGATTTGCAAGAGAGAAAAAAAAATCATAATAATAATAAGAAAAAAAGTTTTACTCTCGTTTAAGATAATTAAGCTTTAAAAACGTTGTCTTTCTCACAAACACTCAAAACAACAGGTTTCGAAAATAATTCTTAATAAGTATAAAAAATATTTTTAAAAACACAAACAAACATAACAAGTTTTTGAGGAATACAAAATAAGATAACTAAAATGTTAGAGAAGAAAGGAAAATGTGATTTTTTAAGCTTAGGAGGAAAGATAGTCTACTGGAAGCGGATCAGCGTCTTTAATCTTCAAAAGATTCGGCGGCCTCCAACCCCTGGATTTCCATCAGCAAAACAAGAGCTTAACAAACAGAATTTTTAACCTTACTTCTCTCTCTACAGGTGTTTGGTTGTACGAAGTCACTTGGACCAATGGGCTAAACAGGAATTAATAAATGGGCTGATACAAGGTAGAATTGGTCCAGTCGAGAGAGGTTCGTTAGGAAGAAATTTGTAAGATTCTGAAAAAATCGTGAATATTTTGGTGATGTTCAAGTTGTATTTATATGCGTGTAAAAGTTGTTAAAATAGTTTGATGTTTATAAAAAATGTAATAAAGTGTTGTATTGAAATACGTGTGTTCTGTATTGTAATAACGTTGAGAATTCTAACCTTGGCAAGGAATTTGCCATTTTGCCTATATGGGGCAGAATAGAAGGAGAGAGAGAAAAAAAATAATGAGAGGCTATGAAAATATGAGGAGACAAGGTGAGAAAATCTATGAAGGCAAGAGTGTAAATTGTGAGAGGTAGGAAGAGAGAAATCTGGAGGCAGCAGTTGAAACAGAAAAAATCTAAATCTGGGAGACAACAGTAGAGAGAGAGAGAAAACGTATGAGAGGAAGAAGAGATCGTGAGAGGGAGAGAAAAAGAGTTGAAACCATAGAAAATAGAAGAGAAAAAATTCAAAAAGACACTGTTGGTAGTTAGTACTTTTTTAAAAAAAAAAAATTGGAGGACCCACTATATTCTTTCTCTATTCTTCTTACTTCCTCACTTTTTTTTCTCCAAAAATTTTGGCAGCCATTACAAAGATTATTCTAATTTTGTTTTTAATTTACCTATATATTAATAAAAAAAATTTGAAAAAAAAATTGGGGGGCCATGGCCCCACTAGCTCCCCTAAGCATCGCCTCTGAGTCCTCACACAAAATCGAAGCTTCCTCCAATACTTCCTTTTATTAACTGAGTGCGTACTCAAAATAATTAAGTTTCTATTTTGAAAATAAAGTTTCTTTTAAAGTACTTACGATGTCATTATCCTAACATCTCAGTGTAATTTCTTGGTTTTATCACTCAAGAAATTATGTGTCAATAAAATTTATCTGTTTATTAAGTTAGCTCGCTATGATAGACTTGCCTTACAAAAATTCTGATTGTGCGAAAAGAAAAGATAATTGATATATATATATAAATAATTTATAAGCATAATCATATTCCCGTACGGAAGTACCACCAAGGATGGTGGCTCAGTGGTGTGCGGAGCCGTGCCTAGGACCCAGGACTTGCCTAACGAAGGTTCGACTCACGGTAGCTCCATTGTGCCTTGGTGGGACCCATGCCATGTGGTTATCCCGGGTTTAAGTGGGGGGCCTTGGTGCTGGCTTCATGATGGTTCACCCCTGAAGGCCTTTTTTATTTAGAAAAAAAAATATTCCCGTACGGAAGTAATACCCAAACACCGTGCATAGGTATGAAGGTGAATGACACCTTGGCTCCGCCTCTGACGCCCTTCTCTCCCTCCGAAAATTTTTTTATATGTATATATTTACCTCAAATTTTATTTATATGTATATATTTTTTAAATAGAAGATAGACTGAGCTCAATACTCATAGGCCCAGGCCAACTTCATATGATCTTCATTAGGTCCTGAAAGGCCTGGGCTCGATCTCCTTCAATTTGTGTAGTTGATTTATAGGTTGAAGAGCTTACAAGATTCTGGGTTTTGAGATTGCTTATTTGGGTGAATTCTCGCTGATAATAAGGATACACTATTATTTTTTTACATTTTCTTGGTTCTTCTACCTTATTATTCTGTTAATTGAGTAGGTTATGCACTTTGTATTTTTTTTCAATCTATTTATCGGGCAACATTTTTATCTTTTTTTTGTTGATTTTTTGTTTCCTCTATGCGTGCCAGTTAGTGATTATTGGCTTTTACGTTAAATTATTTTCTGCATTCAGAGGATAATTTACATAAGCCTGAAGAATCTAGTCAGATATGTCTGGAGTAGCACTAAGATTCACAACCAATTGTTATGAGTTTTAAGTGAGAACCTACCGTTTAGCCCAAATAGCTGGGCAGATGACACAGTAAAAGCATTTTTTTGCGCATAAGAGATTAAACATCTTTCCTTGAGACTTATTGCCTCTTATGAACTAGCGATAAATAGTGGGACTTTGATGATATCATTTCAGCATTACTAGGTCAATGCAACTAACAATTTTAATACATATAAATTTGTCAGGTCTTTGTATTTTATTTGGTAGTATTTATATAGTAGGGTTAAAGTATGATTTGTTACCTTTGAAACTAGAGCTACACACAATTTTGTGATCATCAATTCACATATTAGAATAATTGAAAATTTTGGAAAAAGTAAAATCATTGTCATGCATATCAATGAATATCAAAAGAAAGAGCTTGGGGATGAAAAAGGGGAAAACAAATTGCAATAGTTAATATGGTTTTGTAATTAATTGTTGGCATTTATATTCACTGCTTTGACATGTATGTTTGGTTAATTAATAATGGATATCTCATTGCTCGAAGCTCTTCCTTGTTTGGTTAATCACGAAGTTTATTTTACAATGTTTTCAGAATATGCAGTCCCGTAGAATCCAATTGACACCTCTCAGTATCAGCAAATAATATGGTACATGTATTTTAATATTTTTAATTCTTATTTTTTGCTATTTTAATTCTTAAGATATTTTTTTACATTACGTAGTAATTTTTTTTTTATCATTTTTCATTAAGAGTTCGACCTCCTTCTATTAGATTCCTGATTCGCCACTTACCTCTATAATAGATGCCCTAAAAACAAGGGAACAAGGAACAAGGTTGTTCAGGGGTCTCACCAGCTGTAAGCCTGTAAGCACGCACACGAAGTCAACTTCGAGTTTTTAGTGGCTTTGAAATATATTAATTTAAAATGACATTAATCTCGTCCATATGTTTAAAGGCTATTACTTTTTGTTCGTTGATTCCACTATCGTCTATCTCTAAAATATTCCACTAGTATAGGGGCCGCAACAATCCAAAATGATGTTGGCAATTATATATATATATGGCCATAAAATGGTCATGCGCTTCAATGTATATAGAATAATTATTCCCTAATATGCCCATTTTAATCCAATGACAAAGGTAAAAAATACGGGGGAATTTAGTGAAATGAAATCTCTAAAAGATCACCTTTATAGCACATGGGCCATGGCTCGTGTTTGTCAGGAGATGATCCCTCCGTTTCTTGTGGATTCATTTGATAGAAATACATGGCATGTGTGGCTCACTTAGATCTGATCTGGTCTCTTTCTGCATCCAAACAAAATGCATGCCAACTGCTTGAACTATGTTGGACTATTTACTCTTATTTAACCTTCGAATATTTCCATCCACCATCTAGAAAAAAAAAAAGAATATTTCCATCCACCTAGGAAGAAATTCGTTCGTTTCTGTGCACCCATCAAAACAGGTAGGCTGTCGGTGCCGTGCCATCCTTTGCTTAGCAAGGAAGTCTGTAATTAAATTAACAACCCAATTACTCTAATTTATAGCAGAAAGTCCGACGCCGAGTGATTAGGTGGACTCTTCCTTCCATTTAGCTTCTGTAAAAGTCGACATGAACCTTTTAAGGGGGGAAATTCTATAGCCCCTATTGGAGAGCTTCACATTTAACCCGCAAACAACGGCCTGCATTATCCTTGCCTTGTAAATCCAGCTTCTTTTAGATTGGCCTTTTCTCAGTATCTGCCGGCCCTTCAATCTCAAGCTACCACGTTCACGATCTAATAAGAAGCGGTAAACTTTAGCCATCTTTTTTTGTCTATTTGAGTGGTGGGTGAGTGGCGACATTGAGAAAAAAAAAAAAAAAGGAGTGGTGGGCGACCATTCTCAAGGACAAAGACTGAGACCAGATAAAACATCAAAGTTCAAAAGCAAAAGGATTCCCAATAACAGTGCTACTTCGTCCTTCCCTCTAACATCTGTCCCTCCTGTACTCTATGACCATCCCTTAACAACACGTTATCTTTATTACTAACAAATTTAATTATTTCAACCTTCTATATATATATATATATATATATATATATCCTTAACAACACGTTATCTTTATTACTAAAAAAAATTAATTATTTCAACCTTTTATATATATTTATTGGGATCCTTGTAATTTTTTACTCGAATTATACTGTACAATTTAAAAAGAAATAGACAAAATAGTAGACCTTTAATCATTTAATAGTATTCATATAAAATTTTGGACCAATTGAATCTTATAGTTTGATTCACACGTTGTGTTTATCTCTCTTTGAACTGTAAGATGCAATTCAAGTAGGAAATAGTAGAGAATTCTAATAAATCAAATTAGAGTCGCATAATTTAAATCAGTAACACGGTCTAGACTAAGCTCTAATGTCGTTCTAGTCGAGAGCATTCTACGGGGATGGATCAAAAACCGCGTCCCAGCAGCCATGACTTGGAACTTGTTAGATTTCAAATAGATTTTGTTTTTCTAAGGCAAGATTTCAAACAGATTTAAAAACAAAAAACAAAAGGCCAAAGAAAAGCACAAAAGAGAAATCGTTCTGGGCCACACATGTTTGTTTATCTTTGCACTTCTGACTTCCCAACCACAGCAGTCCACGTCACAGCGGTTCGCACACGCTGTCTACCGGGGCTGGCTGGACACTTTCCCGGTCATTACAAAAGAAGTAATCGAAATTAATCGGCCGTCTTTTCCTATTGTTAAATATAAGGAGGTGTTGGTTTAAGGAAGGGGTGTTTACTCGATTAATTAATCTTTTAGAAGCTGAGGGAAAAAAAATTAATCAAATAAGCGGAGAAAGATGGTCAAAGACTCAAAGCGCGAAATCCCATTTTCTGCTTTTGCATTCAGTCGAGGTTGGAGAGGACCCAGTCATCATAACACACCGGAACCAACAGCAGTTTCTCTCTTCTCAAGTCTTTCCCACCGTTGGGCGTGGACTTCAAGTCTCAAAAACGACGCTTGATTTTCAGCTTTCTCTTCTGTTCCTCAGGTTTTTCTCGCTGATTTTCTCTCTCGTTTCGCGGCATTCTTCCGAGGTAACTAACTTATGCTTTCCAACTTCCAAGCCTTCAACTTCACTCTGAAGCATCTATTTTGCTCTGTCGTCCTTGACGGTTGCCTTGTTTAGTTAACATTTGTGGATTTTCGAGCTTCGGTTCCTTCCTTTTTTGAACTCTAGAATCTTCCTTTCTCTGTGAGCGTTTCATTTAGAGAATTTCAGTAGCTTTTGTGGCCTCTTTTTTTTAAGAAAATTTAATGCGTTTGGATCTGTCCACCGCCTTAGTTTTCTTTGATCGCGGTGTATGCGAGCTCCGTTTGGCTGCCTAGAAAATTGAAGTAAAGTTAAGAAAATAGTAGACGAACTCGTCTTCGTGTTGCAATGAAGTTGGACAGGTTAATTATGTTTTAATTAGTAAAGGTGTTTTTTAACTTCAGTGCCCAGCAATAATAATTTTGGGAATCGAATTCGGTTCTTTTCTTTTCTTTTTTTATCCGTTTTCCCTGATTTCCTCCGCAATCAATCCAAGCAATTGGAGATAGTTGACCTTTTGAACGACTGGCTGAATTTCTTATATTTATGTTTCTTTTGCTACCGAAATGGTGTCCTTAAAACGGAATGGTCTGAATAACTAAACAATAGTGTACAAAAAGTAAGCAAAATAGCATTACCAAATGGAATATGCTATCAAGTACATGGATGCACTTGTCTGTGCCTCATATGTCTAATCTTGAGACTGAGTTGAAATTGTGTGGTCCCTTGCTTCTTACGTTGATGCTATCTAAAATATGAATATGCTCAGATAGGACCTCCCGTTCATCCCAATGGCATCTTCACTCTTCACCAGTAAACCATTGGTTAGCCTTCTTGTTCACCTGGTCTTCAAAAACTATTTTATGTAAATGACATTGATATTGAAAGGGGAAAGTGACCGTGCCCTCTGTTTCAACCCGTACATGATGTTTTTTGTTGATAAACTAGGGAAGGCGTTGACTCCTATATTTTGGTGTCTTTCGTTAACAATCAATGTACATATATACATCCATACATACAACGTATGGATATACCGACAAAGATTGTTTCTATTAACAAAAACTTCCTCCATGAATTTGAGAGATGTTGTATGACGGTGTTTTCGAGAACATAGATGACCCAGTTGTCGAATTAGAATTTATGCTGGAGTGGAGATAGTTGATTTATGTAATTGAAGTGCTGCATCTTGAGATAATATGAGTTGTATAGCCATTTAATGCTTATGATGGATAGTTATCCCTGTGAGGTGCGTGTGTCACGGTGAAACTGTTTTTGCTATGTGGTAGCAATACATGTAGCTCCTTTAACCTTTAACCGAATAGGGAGGCATAATCAGTTGGTACCCTTCTATTCACATGGTTTTAGTTGCACAGATGTATATGTACCTTGTGTCCTCAATATTGTTCACTGGCTCGTATTGATGTGAACTAATTATGGATACAGGTCCAGTGTTGAGTGTTTCTTGTCAGGCGGTATATCAGTAACCTTTCCCGTCAATTTGAGTAACTCCAGAGAACTTAAGCAATCAAGTGGCAGGCCAGAAGTAAAGGGTTCCATGCTCTTGTAGTTGATTGCAGATGAAAATTAATTGAGACTGAAGATATCTGAAGCATTTACATCCATGAAGTGAAAAATCGTTGTGTATGCATCTTATGGCAAGGTTTTGTTTTTTGCTGAAGGGCTTTGTTTGTGTTTAAAAGTTTGTCTACTGATGCACCTTATGGTCATCAACTGGTAGTTCTTAGGTTTCTTTATAATCAATTACCATGGAAATCAAGTTCAAAGCTGTTGATACATATTGCTGATCAGCAGAATGAAAAAATGGCTGGGCGTTGTTTTAGTTTCTTCGTTGCTTATGCTGCTGATCCTGAGATATGGCTTCCTGAAAAATCCTACTGGGGAAAGTTATTTGACAAGTCCATTCTCCTCTAATAACAGTAATCCTCTTGAGTGGCTGAAAGCGGTAGTTCCAACCACAGTTCAAAATCCAGAGAATGCATCTAAAGTGGTTTCTGCTGATTCCATAGTCTTATGTCTCTTTGCTGAGAGGAATATCTCCAAGGAAGAGCAAAAATCTCTGCAGACATGGAACCATCTAAAACACTTGATTAAACATGCTCAGGGTTTACCTAATGCAGTAGACGCTATTAAGGAAGCTGGGGGTGCATGGAATAGCTTAATGGCTTCAGTTGAAGAGCAAAGACTTCAGTATGCAAATGAAAGTAAACATGGGAGAGCAAAAGAGAAGCAGTGTCCTCAGTTTCTTAATAAAATGAATGCCTCAGAGCATGACAATAGCAGTTATAAGTTAAGGGTTCCTTGTGGTCTGACTCAGGGTTCTGCCATTACAATCATAGGGATTCCAAATGGTCTTCTTGGTAATTTCCGTATTGACTTAACTGGGGAATCACTACCAGGGGAGCCGGATCCACCCATCATATTGCATTACAATGTAAGGCTTCATGGAGATAAGATAACTGAGGACCCTGTAATTGTGCAAAACACTTGGACTGTAGCTCATGATTGGGGTGAAGAGGAGCGTTGTCCATCCCCCACTCCTGACAAAATTAAGAAAGGTACAGATATCTGCCTATTGTTCAACTTATCGAAATGCAAACATCGATTCCAAATTTAACACATAAAAGATTGATTTCATGTTTAAGTTGTTTGCATCACATGGACATTCAACCCGTTAATAACAGCTTGATTTGGTGGTGGATGACATGTAACAAGTGTTGTTCCTTCCATCATAGTGTTTCATCTGGGCTAAAAGCTCTACAATTCAATGCAATCTGGCTTTGCAATTGGTCATCGCCATCTATACTTTATTTAGCATCCGTTATAGCAATACTTGGCTGCATAATTTTTTTTATAGCAATGCTTGTTTTGTATGCAGTGGATGATTTGGACCAGTGCAACAAGCTGGTAAGGAAAGATGATAACAAATTTGTTGTGGCTAGCACGCCTTCTAACACATCAAGGCGGTCTTCAGCGGTACAAGAAGGATCTAAGACCAGAAAATACTTTCCTTTCAAGCAAAATTATCCATCTGTGGCAACATTTAGAGTGGGATCAGAGGGGATCCAGATGACAGTTGATGGAAAGCACATAACATCCTTTGCTTTCCGTGAGGTAATATTCTCCTTCTTTGTGTTCTTCCTTATTTTTGTCTTCACATTCTTGATCCAGTTACATTTAGGATTTTCTGGGATGCATGTTCCTTTGGGTTTATTTGCTGTCTCCACTCGTTATCTTTCCAGACTTTGGAGCCATGGCTTGTAAGCGAAATACGAATTTCTGGAGACCTACAGTTAATTTCTATCCTAGCCAGTGGTTTACCCACATCAGAGGACTCTGAGCATATAATTGATTTAGAAGCACTCAAAACAGTTCCTCTCTCACCTCGAAGACCATTGGATCTCTTCATTGGTGTTTTCTCCACCGCCAACAACTTTAAGCGCAGGATGGCTGTTCGAAGGACGTGGATGCAGTACCCTGCAGTGCGTTCAGGGGCCGTTGCAGTGCGATTTTTTGTTGGTTTGGTGAGCTTCACATTTGACCTTGTTTTTGTGATCAATGCCAGATTTGATTAGCTGACAAGTCTTCTGCGTGAAAGAGTTTGGTGATTTCGCACTACCAAAATTATCTTTTATCTTAGTGATCATTATTCTTTAATAGGTCTGAAATTTTTTGATTAAGACAGCATGCATATAGCGGGATCAAAGTAATGCTTAGCACTGAAACAAGTTATTTGCCTTATCAAGATGTACAGACTAGACTCCATTATGTTATTAGTGTTCGAGGCTCTGTTAGATTGCCATTATTTCATGTTGCTATAACAATTGTAGCTGCTTATTACTCCTCTATCCCTCTCTTGGTTTGAATTCTTTCACAACACGATAATAGTTTCAACTGTAGAGCTGAGTAGCTCGTTAGGCCTATTGCTGAATTTTAATCAAGTTTGAGTTGGATTGCAGCATAAAAATCAAATAGTGAATAACGAACTCTGGGAGGAGGCACAGACATATGGAGACATACAGTTCATGCCATTTGTTGACTACTACAGCCTCATCACCTGGAAAACTTTAGCGATCTGCATCTTTGGGGTACAGTTTCTCTTTTTCTCATACAAGGAGAATCCTTTGTTTGTCTCTTTAACCTCATCTCTTCTACAGACGGAGGTTGTTTCGACAAAGTTTGTTATGAAGACTGATGATGATGCCTTCGTGCGTGTGGATGAAGTTCTGGCTTCTCTAAAGAGGATCAATGTGGCTCAGGGATTGCTCTATGGACTCATTAATTCGAATTCCCGACCACATCGAAATCCTGATAGCAAGTGGTATATCAGTCATGAGGTAACTCTTAATGTTGGAAAGTGCAAATTTGAAGTAGCAATTTCTTTCCGTTGTTCCACCTTTGTAACTCAGCCTCTCTGGATGTAGATAACTTCTCTGCATCACAGAACTTTGCTTATTGTATGTCTTTCGTTATGCCAAAAAAGAACACAAGCACCATGTTTTGGCTACATGCATGGTTAGTTCCCTGTGGGTGAACTAGTAGAGCATTAGAAATCTCCTGTCTGACCTAGTGTCATAGCTTCACTACCTTGGTGTGAAAGAGTTTCCAACATTTTTTGTCCGAGTTATTTACTATGTTAAAAATAAAATCAGATTCTTTGGGCGTACCTTTATGCAAGGCTTACAAGTGCAGTTGAGATTTAATTGAGTTGGAATTTCAGAAGTTGTCTCCATCTTAATCTTTCCTTGATATTAGGACCTTAGATTTAATTTCTTGGCTCTTTTGCTTCTCACTTCTGTCTACCTTCTTTGTCACTGCTACTGAAGGAATGGCCTGAAGAGAAGTATCCCGCTTGGGCACATGGTCCTGGTTATGTGGTGTCAAATGACATTGCAAAAGAAATCTACAGGAGATACGAACAGGGAAATTTGAAGGTATAGTAAGCAATCTACTATTCGCATCACGTTTCTTAGCAATTTCTTTTCTGTCAGCAATGGAAAGTTTGTTGAAAGATGGGCTCACCAGTGGGTTATATGACATGTTGTTTTAACTTTGTCTCTCCATCTGACAACGAATGCGCGATATCACAGATGTTTAAGCTAGAAGATGTGGCAATGGGCATCTGGATTGCAGATATGAAGGACGTTTTGAAAGTTAGGTATGAGAAAGAAGAGAGGGTCCATAATGAAGGGTGCAAGGACGGTTATATTGTTGCGCATTACCAAGGTCCTAGGGAAATGCTCTGTTTGTGGCAGAAACTTCAAGAAGGAAACGGTGCTAAATGCTGTGGTGATCGATAAGGGTAATTCGTTATAGTGGTCAATGGAGCTTTTTGAAGCCGGAGGATACTGAAGAGAGCATTTTTACGGAGATCCAACTAACCAGAATCGTGACAGATCCACCAAAGGAAAGAGAGATTTTTTTTCTTCACATATTCGGTTAAATTGAGGGGGGAATTTGTTTTTGAAGAAGGGTGGGGGGTGGCTTCACCACTGTTGTACAACTAGAAATATTTAGTGCAGTCCAAAGCTTGGAGAGATGCGCATTTCGCATGCCGTGGGGGATCTTTAGAGACAGAGATAGAGAGAGGCCTGTACATAATCCACTGAGGGGTTGGATGTCGTAAATAGTACCTCTCTAGAGGTTGATCCCCATTGTCCAATGATGTTATACACGGTTCTAGTTAAGTCATTGTCTCTCACTTCCTATAGATATATACATATTATATACACTGGAAATGTAATGTTTCAATTATTAGGAACGACAAAAAAAAAACAAATTACTCATGATAATTTTGCAAATACTGTGATGTCTACAAAATTGAGGATGATAAATGTACATCCACAAGAAAAGCAAAATCTACCCGTAACATGCTAAGAAATCCAGCAAGATCAGGCGGCCATGCATCCGATCCCATGTCGAGTATTTGGAAAGACCAAGAACAGTCCACTGCAAATAATCCCGACCATCAGAGGGAAACCCTCCATCACTTCATCCATTTCCTTGGCATGCCCAGGGAAAAGACAATTCGTCACCCGATGATCCGAGAAAGCGATAGCCACGAAAACCATCACCGACATGATTGCGTGGACGAAATCTGACAACCCAACTCTGAACTTGTCTTCCTTAGGAACTTCCACGCCAAGCCCGACCTTGAACACTGCCAGACCTTTCGGGGTCACGAAGCCGTAGTAGATGGTGTCATCGGGGCCTCGGTAACTGTCGGTGAAGTGAAAGAAGAAGCAGGAGAGGGTGCAGAGGCATAACAGGGCTTTAATCATTATGGTGCTTACAGGAGAGCACAGGCCGTTGCCGGACACGCTCGGGAGAACCATCTCAAACGTGAGAAGGGTTCCGGTTGGAAGGAAGTTGACGAGCATCGAGGTTTTGGATATTGTTTTTTGCACTCCCTTGGCAACTGCCCGCCTTTTTCTGCCGACTTGAGGAGCGGGCGGAGCAGAGTAAGGAATTTGGGTCGGCTCATCGGGTGGAGCAGCAGTGTAGACTTTGATTCCTATGTCTTCACTCTTGGGCTCCATTGTGCAGAGAGTTCGTAAATAGCCAAAGGAATTTGAAATTGTTGAAGACACTGTTCGCAAGATGTTGTCGGTGTTTGATTTTATATTTACGGGTTGCAATAACCTGAAATGTGTTAGTTATTAACTGCTTCCTAACCGTTGCAATTCACACCGCTTCAGATCTACATCCTCTGCCATAAGTATTACACGGTACAATTCCTTAAATCTACACCGTTGATTTGAAGTAACGGCTTAGAGTTTGCGATATCATCGATCAGCGTAATTTGCTACTGACACGTTATGCATCGGTGTGAATGATGTTCAAAACATTTGACACACATTGACGGGAGAAATAAACGCCGTCAGGGGCATCACGTACATTACGACGACTGAATAGTTTTGAGTTTTTCTCAGTTGCAAACACTACTTCCTTATAAAAAATTAAAAAAAAAAATGAAATTGTGAGCATTTTGAACTGTAAAACATGCATTTGGATTCTATCTATTCAATTCCTCAATCATTTGAATAACTTTAGATCCCTTCCTTGGTGCGACTTCCCAATCTTGTGTACACATGCATAAATAGGTCTAGTTTTTTGTACATGATATCTGATCAAGTCAAAAAAAATTGGCCCGGTAGCTGAATAATGGGCAGCCCTCAAACCATAGGTGTGGAAAACCTATAAGATGATAGAGAGAAGCTTCCCTACAGGGAGAGGGTGTACTCCAACTATAGGCAACATAAGTCTTGTCTAAGGCCTCCAAGTTTAGGAGGCCGTAATTTAAAATTTTATTTAATAATATATTTTTTAAAAAATTAATGTCAAGGTATAAAAAAAAAACTTATTGTTAAAGACTATATTGATTAAAGAGGTCTACTAATTCTCCTTGATTGAAGGAGCATTAACTTCCCAAATTTAGGAGGCCTCAATTCAAAATTTTCTTTAATGTTATTTTAAAAAAAATTAATGTCAAGGCCTCAAAAACTTAACTAAAAATATATTGATTGAAGATGCCTATTAAATCTCCTTGATTGAATAAGCATTAATTTTTATTTATTTATTGTGGTATTTATAAAATATATATTTAACCCTATAAAATATAATTATTTAAAGATATAATTGCAATTAATTCAAAGAAACCATATAAAGTCTCAGCCAATTGATTCAATTTTTTTAATAAAAAGTTGTGTTGGTAAATTGTTATGTGATCAATTTTGTTTTTGAAACAATGTTTAGCGTCACTTGTAGTTTGATCAGAGTCTATTGTAATTTGATAAAATTATACTATTTTTCTGAGATATTTTACAAAGCATTATAACAGATCGTGTATCCAATGACGGAACCATGAATGAATCTGAAGGGGGAAAATCCAGGAAAAATGACAAAAAAATATTACGTAATGCAAAAAAAATGTCTTAAGAGTTTAAATATTGAAAATTAAGGACTAAAAAATATTAAAAATATATTATATTGAAATACACGTATAGTACAAAACAAAACAAAATAAAATTCATCAATATAATTTCACAAGTCACAACCTAATCCTAATCACATTTTCACATCCTAATCATAATTTCACAATTCAATATAATGCACGTATGTGATGTATCTACCAGTATTTATTTTATTGTTCAGCTGTAATACATCAA
Source organism: Myrica gale (assembly GCA_963930655.1). Lineage (NCBI taxonomy): Eukaryota > Viridiplantae > Streptophyta > Magnoliopsida > Fagales > Myricaceae > Myrica > Myrica gale. The sequence goes on along the minus strand of OZ005606.1, from coordinate 2,537,355 downwards.
CAACATATCAGCAATATACTTGATCAATTACAAGTTACGTATCCCAAATTCAAATCCTAAAATTCATTTGGTATTACAACTACCTATTTTAATGGGATATAAGAAGTTGACAAACTTTTAAAATGCATAGACTTTGCCTATTCTCACAATCCGAGTATTAAGAAAGAAGATTGTAACAGAGAACACAATCTCACAATCTGAAATATGATTCTCACAATTTGTACGACACATAGACCACAATCCATCTTATACATAATACAACAATTGAAGACTGCATCCTAATAATACCATCTTAGCATCTTACATCATAATAATACCAGCAACCGTCCAAAGATTGGTAGTAATTATAAACACAAGCCTGTTAGTCTGTCACTAACATGTAATTATAACTCCTCTTCTGTGCTATTAATAAATCATAACATGTACAAATTACAATATCAATAAGCTCCTGTCAATTTCTCACATAAAATAAATTAGAAAAATTACTCCTCTGTCAATTACTTAAAAAATAAAAAGATCTCGTCAATTGAATTCCCTTTAACATTGTACTTTCAAATAAATAATCGAGTTCTAAAATAATCACATAATAAATTTTCACACGGTATTCCTTTTTTTGGCAGCATTTCTATGACCTAGATGGCTAAATTCGAAATAGGCAGAACAAAGAAGTGTACCACCAAGTGCACCCATAGTACTTGGCGGCTGGTGGCTGAGAGAGAAAGATTCGGCTGAGAGTCTGAGACAGTGAGACTTGAGAGCGAGAGAGATCCCAAGAGAGGCAGATAGGGAGAGAGAGTTGGCGGCGGCGGTGAAGGAGAACTGTGAGAGAGGGAGGAGAGTGGAGGGGCGTCGGGAGTAGGGGTGATTAACGGTAGTGTAGGTGACGGTTTGACAAAAACCATCACCGTCACCGCAATTGACGGAATCACATAATTGACATCGTCACCGCACCGCTAAGGCATAATAATCGTTATTGCCGGTGACGGTATTAACTGTAACGGTTAGACGATAACCGCTTAAACCGTATAACCTTTGTGGGAAAAAAATAAGTTTTTTCCTTGAGCTTTTTTCACTGTTTTAGGCTGTTTAAATTTCTAACATAATATCATAATCAATAATCATATCAAATGAACAAATATCATAACATATTCAAATATAATATCATAATCATTAACAATCATAACAAATATAAAGTTGTCCAAAAGTATAACATAATATCATATTCAAACATAAAGACTAAAGTCTAATAAAAATGTCCAACAATGTGACATAAACCAACTAACATATTCCAACAAAAGCCCAACAAAAGTATGTCACATAATCAATAATCATCTCAAGTCTCAAATAGGGGTGGTTAACGGTAGTGTAGGTGAAGGTTTGGCGAAAACCGTCACCGCAATTGACGGAATAACATATTTGACACCGTCACCGCACCGCTAAGGCACAAGAACCGCCCTTACCGGTAACAGTACCGATAGCGGTTAAAACGGTAACCGCCGGTACAAATGAACACCCCTAGTCGGAAGAGGGAGAGAGGGAAAAAAACGAATTAAAAGTTAAAACATGACAAACCCTGTGTTTTTTTCACTAATTTTTTTTCTAAAAAAAAGGGTCTTGGCGCAGGTGGGTGGGTGGACAGGGCTTATATATATATATATATATATATTCTAACGTTTTGCAAGGTCCAACCGGGCCCCTTACATCCCCACTGTGTGTATTGTTTATTTCTTGTCTAAATAGATCCCTGTAATCATTCTTATATTAGTTTGTGATAGTGAGTTTTTTTATTAGGATTGCCAATATCTAGATTAGATTATGTAGGAGGGAATATTGTTGAGTATCGCTCATTTTCTTTAAAAACTGGTGTTGTATTTTTTTAAGGAAATCTATTCACCTGTATTTTGTATATTGTTCAGGTCTAAAAGAGTTTGTTCAAGTTTTAAAACCATGATTGAGATTTATGGCACTAAACTTTCAACTAATTTGTTGGAAGAGTGGCCGTGGATGACCGGGGAAAAGAAGTCCTATTAAACGCATAGATCAAAGCTAAGAATAAACCTAAAAAAAAAAGAAAGCTAAGAATAAACACACCACAACTATACATATGGAATTTAATAAAAAAAAATATAGTTGTTTTTTTGCTAAGCAAAAAAAAAAAAAAAAAAATATAGTTGAACCATTTAAAAACTTGCATCTCAAAAGTCAACCATAAATTTGGGATTCAGAGTCGGCGATTTGCAATTTTTTTCTTTTACAAAGGAAATTGAGGGTTCGGAATTTATGTCGTAGAAAACGAAAAGGATAAAAACAAAACAAAATAAGAAGAAAATGGCCTTAAATCCACATTCTCGATTTTCATTGGCCCTCTACAGATGCTACAGTACACCCATCAGTACACTACCACTCCCAAAATCTTCCCCCACCTGAAAAGGACCGTTTTGAGGATAAATGATTAAAATAAAAAATAATAGTAATAAGAAATAAGATAATTTGACAAAAACTGAACTCTAACTGTATGTTCATTTAGAGTAAAAATATAAGTTTTTTTTTAGAGATATTGTAAATTTTTATATTGAATAGTATTTTATTAGTATTTTAGAGTAAAAATATAAATTTTTTTAAAGAAATTATGAATTTTTATGTTAAATAGTATTTTATTAGTATTTGTATAAAATAGAGAGAAAAATAATTTGATATAATTATTTAATAAAAAATATTAAAAATATGTGAAAAAATATATAGAGATAAAATTTATATTAAATAAAAAATTAAAAAATTATTAGAGATTATATAAAATGTATTAGTATTTATTTTTAAATTCTAAATACGTTTCACGATAAATTTGTAAATATATTTACAATCTAAAAAAAAAGCGTGAAATTCGAACTTATCCTAAGTTTCGAGATCATTCCACAACCTTCCTGTGGGCGCACACCTCCTTCCTTTATATTACCAGCTCTACCTCTCTGCATTTCCATTACTCTACAGCTTCGTCTCACCTAGATCTCTCTCTCTTCCTCCTTTTAAAGCTTTGATTTTTGTGTTTTTGGTCGTGGTTGCGTGTTCAATAGTCAATCCTATGGCTTCTGAACCTGAAGTGTCAGAGATTTCTTCAATGTTTGAAAGGCTGGCGAGGAACCCTGACCTCTCTCTGTTCATACCCTTAATCTTGGGCTTCACCCCCCCGAGAAGAGACCCAGAAGAGCAAGGACTCCCAGATGAAGAATCTGAAAATTCGCCTACTACCCCAGGCGACAGAATCATCCTCATCAACCTCTTTACCCAAGGTATGGTGGTGATTGATGGCGCTTCAAGCTTGGATTCCCTGCTGCGCCAACCAGGTAGCAAGGATGGGAGGCCACCGGCCTCAAAGGCTTCCATAGAGGCCATGCCGAGTGTGGAGGTGGGTGAAGACGGTGGGGAGTGTTCCATATGCTTGGACGAGTGGGAGGTTGGTGGGGTGGCCAAAGAAATGCCCTGTAAGCATAGATTCCACGGGAATTGTATTGAGAGGTGGCTAGGAATTCATGGGTCTTGCCCTGTTTGCAGGTACAGGATGCCTGTTGAGGAAGAAGAGGTGGGCAAGAAGGGAGTCGAGGAAGAGATAGAGGGCAGGAGGAGGGTTGAGAGGGAGCTTTGGGTTAGTTTTGCTTTAAATAGTAGCATGAGAAGTGGGGATTCAGGTCAAAATTTAACCAGTGATTCCAACGATTCTTCGTCGCGTCCTACACCTGGTCACGAAATGGAGAGTTAGACAAGTTTTGTAAAATCTTTTTGTACAACTTTTTTTTCCCGTGTCTTTTCCTTTTCTTTGGAAATAACATGTATGGGAAGAAAAGCTTGATTATTATTTGTTTTTGTTTTCCCTTGTTTTTTTGAAGGCATAAAAAAATTAGTTGATCATCTTGGTTTCTTCAATTATTTGTTGTTGAAAATTCTGGATAGTAGAAAAGACGAGCATCTGTGATATTACATGGTCTGAGAAATTCCTCCCTACGAGATGCAACACATCCCGAGTTTATGAAGCGGCCAATTCGTAACAAGGTTGAGCCCAGTTGGATGAACCCAAAGAAATGAAAATTATTTTATTAGTATGTACTTTGGAATTCTTAGTCAACTGATACATTCAAGAAGCTCCTCCGTGTTTCTCATGGGATTTGCCCTGTACCAAATGCACCAGCATCTGTTCTTTCATTGAGAATCCTGATCCCTTGGTATCTTCCCAGCATTAACAGAGTGGCCATTGGATTTGTTCCTGGGGATTCCAGTAGTGTTGAGCCATCCACTACTCGCAATCCTTGGACCCCATATACCCTGTGATCCTTGTCCACAACTGATCCAACTGTACAACCTCCATGATAGTGATAGAAGGTCCTCACATTTTTCCTGCAAGATTTTCTCAACTCATCCTCGCTAGACATCAGGTTATTTCTGTGTTCTGTCCCTAGGAACATGACAATTGACTGAGACCTTGCGACTCGCTGAAGCAGTTGGCTCATCTTCACGCATTCTTCTAAGTCCTTTTCCTTTGCTAGGTAGTTGAATTGAACTGATGGGTTTTCCCTGGGGTCTGTGCTATTTAATTCAAGCTTACCTTTTGATGCTGGGAATGCAACCTTGGCAGCAATTGTCATTCTAGTTTCATTCAAGCTTACAGGTACTATGCCTGCTTCTACTATGATTTTGAAGTCATCTGCTATACCCACAACTTGGGGTGTGTCTGGTAGCCTGTTTTGCGGTTTATCGTCCACTAAGAGGGCAATGGCAGGGTTGTCTTTCATTCCTTCTCCAACTCCTTCCAAGTCGAGTACAAGTGGGATGTTGAACTCCCTGAGGTGTTCGTGAGGTCCAATCCCGCTCAGGAGTAAAATTTGGGGGCTGCCTAAAGCTCCTGCTGATAATATTACATCTCCCCATGAGCTGGAACACTTGCATTGGTTGAGATAAGCTTCGTGGGTATGATCAGGGCTACCGTTGCTCTCGATAAACCTTATTCCGCAGGCTCTGGTCTCGTTCCTATTTTCTGCATCATTTGAAGAGAAACTTGAACTTCATGAAATGGATTTTCCAGATGAGAATGCTAAAGCTAAATCTGCTAATCGATACCAAAAATAACAGAAAATCTAGTTTGGACCGATAAACTTTGGAAAACTATGACGATAAGCTTTCTTGCTTACCATTTTGGAAGATGACACTCTTCACTGTCGCGTTCAAAAGAACTGTCATATTTTCTGGACTTCCTGCCTCCAGAAGATCAGCTGAGGTGTGTCTTGTTCCCCATTCATCAAACACAGTCGCACCCACCTTTGTTCCCTCGATATGTTCGAAACTAAAACCATTATAAGGTAGAATTCCTGCTTCAAGAAGGCCAAATTCAGCAACAATCTGCCACAGGGTCAACTCCGGTTTAAAAACAACTCTAGATTCCACCCATTCATAAGCTTCTCTTACTAGTCCTTTATCCCATCCTACTTTTTCAATAAAAGCGTCGCTTGCTCTACTATAAAATCCAAAATTTATAGCCGATGATCCTCCGAGAACTCTTCCTTTGTGATTCATAATCCCGTCTTTGGAGATGAAGCTTTGTGCAACTGATGTATACTCATCAGTTAGGATCAATAACAAACCATAGTACTTCTTATCCAATACCAATGGATTTCCATATGGTGAACCACCTCGTTCCACCAATAGGACAGAAAATCCTTCCGACAAGGTTGCAGCCAGGCTGCAGCCAGCGGTGCCTCCCCCAACAACGATGTAATCGAAAGATTTGCCTGACACTTCTTTTACATCGGAGGTCATGTAGGAGAGTCTTTTTCCTACAATTAATTGGAGAATGAGATAAAAAAAAAACTCAACTTTGTTAGCTAACATCAATTAACTAAGCAATAAAACACCCACTGTAACTTCATACCTTGAGGCAGTGAAGAATAAGCTAAAGACAAATTAATTAGGAAGAACGCAGATGCTAATAGAAGGCCATGAGCGTGAATGCTTTGTGAAAGCTCCTTGTTTAGCGTTTCCATATCCCTGACTTGAAGGATTAGTGGAAGGAGGGCAATATTTATTGACCTTCTGCCCAGGCATCATAATTATGCAGTGTCTTAGAGCAAATGCACAGATTGATTGAAGTTCCTTTATGTTCAGTGATTTTGACGCATACGCATGGTTTGGACAATTGTTCCTTGTGTTAGTTGGAGAACTAATTATATTGCTGTTATGATGATTTTTAACCTATCTTTACTTTTTAACTCGGAATATATATTGGGAAATGATTCCTAAACATGCCCTTTACACCCTCTCTCGACAAATATAGGAAAAAAGAATTCAAAGAAGATACCAGAACAGTCTAGATTAGAATGTTTTTCTTTAGGAACATGGTGCGCACTAATGCGCAGGTTTTGGTGAAGAAATGATCCCTGCAGCTACAGAATAGGATCTTAACAACATTCTTTATGAATTATGCTCGCATACTACTACTACCCAAAAATCAAGTTTAAGGTGCAATTTAGGAAACCTTATCTCGTCGAATAGTAATCTACCACTAACGTCACCAGTTCTTGTGGCAATGGATGACAATCCTTTTTTCTGGGGGGAGGGGTTGGGGAAAGAGAGAGAGCGAGGGAGAAATCTAGAAACAAAAAATATATCTATGATGATACTTCTTTTCATACTTCATTTAATATGGATATACTCCCCAAAGTTATCGACGGTCCAGTGTCCGTACATGCAACAATATACAGTCTATAAACTATAGATTAACTCTACTGTAACCCGATCTTTTATCGAGATTCGAAGCCTTTACATTGTTCTACTCCCTTGCTGTTCAAGTCTATTGCTTTTGGATCGGAATCAATGCCGTGCTGATATTGGCTGTTGAGATCTAGTGCCTCTAATAATCCAGTTTTTCTCAGTGGATTATGGCTTTTGTCTTTGTGGGTTGGCGACGTTTTAGCAACTGGTTGTTCTACACACATACCATCAGAAATGGCACTTCCACTTCTCTTTCTCCTATTTGCTTGATTGCTCGCATCAGTACTCCTTGGCTTGCCTTCTGGGTATATGTCTAACGAAAGTTCAAGACTACTTCTATTAGACTTCTGGGGGTCGCCACTCTGTTTCATGGGTCGCTTCTCTTCCTTTCTCCCAGAGCTTTCAGACGATGTCAAGGAGCTTTCAACAGAACATATTGTGCCTCTCATTTGTTTCCATTCGACCGCTTTCAGACTAAAACATCCTGCTTCAGTCAATTCTGAGATTGAAGAGCTCGGGCAACCAGTGTTAACCATTGAGACTAGCTGAGAGAGTTCGGCTTTTGCAAGTTCTACCCCCAGAGAAGAAGAATTATATCCAGAAAGTGTTTCCTGAGCTTTTTGCAATACTGTTTGCAAGTACTTCCCTTGGGCTTCAATTCTCAGCTGCAAATGTCTCTGTACCTGAAATTAATCACAATTCTAACATGATTAGCATCAACTGTATTAAACTCAAAATTAGCATACTGGTAACAGTATCGGTTTATTGGTCCTACCTCAATCTGTTCGTGCAGTTTCCTTTGGACTTCCATTTGCAACTGGAGAGCCTGAGCAATCTGCAAGCTTCTGATAAATACAACACTAAATCAATAGGAACGCTCTGGGTTATCAATTTCCATCCAAATTCATCAAATATGTGATCTATATCTAGCTATTACTCGTTATTCTGAGTGTCGGTTGCATCACTGATTTCCCCATTGAAATGCCCCTCGACGGTCTGAATTTCTCTGTAATCTGCAGCACAAACTAGAAAGTCAAACCAAGCTGATAACAAAACACATGGATCATGCTATGATTGCTTAATCTGATGCACTAAAGTTACCTTCTTCCTTATTCTCTGTGCAGGATTCAGACTGTTGGCTTCTCCCCAGCCTGTATTTCTGTAAGAAGAAACAGAAACACGGAGTTACAGTTCAGCTCTCCTGTTTGGTTATGTTAGCAACAAAAATTGATGGAATCATTGTCAAGAGGAAGAACCTGTAAATGACTCTTCAGGTGGTACAAAGTCAATCCAGGAATCCCCATCACCCTCATCAGACTCTTCGGTGTTGCCTCTGGCCATACATAGAAAATATAAGAAACTTTGTAGTATGATGAAAAAATATTGTAAGGATCAATAAGCTTCTGGACTCACTGTTTGCTCCTCCAAGTTGATCTACTGCTTCAGCAAATCTTTGGTGAAGTTCGGGAGTCCATTTTAACCTGGGCTTTGCATCAGTAGACAAAACTAAATTCATGTTCTGATTTTGCATATTGAGATGACCCGTTTCTGTTTTGTGGATGAGATAGAGGTAAGAGGACTGAAACATAAAAATGGGTTTTGATTAGTTCTGCGTCAATATGTGGCAGCTATAGTTCTCTTTATAATTTGGAGTTGTTGGCCTGTCCTATGCTCTCACTCCATATCTGGAAACATAAGTGGGGCTGTGATGGGGGAATATATGCCATGAGCTGTGGTTCTTCCTTTCCCTCATTTTCCATTTCATATCACCTTTTCTTCTTTTCCTTTTCAAATTTTTTTTCTTTCTTCTTTGACTTGAAAGAGGAGGGGAGAATCTCTGATGCAGTAAAAACAGAGAAAGCAACACAGTTTAATTTGAGTCTTAAAAGGAGAGAAAAGAGGAAAAGCGTATGGTTTGTTTTTATCTTGCTGTTTTCCAATCTCTCTCTCTCTCTCCCGTCACTTCCTCTTTGTGCTTGATTCCCTACCGAAATCGGTAGCCCCACCATGATGAATAATGGATGCAACTTTCTTGGCACTGTGAGAAGCTTTGAAGCAAAAGAAATAAATTGATGGGGATGCCTTAATGGATATTTCTTTTGAGTGACTGAAAGCGAAAACCAAATGGGTCTTTCTTTTTTGTAAATTTTCCTTCCCTTTTTCTTTTTCAAATTTTCTTTCCTGAGAAGAGTGGGGTGCGATTGGCAGATTCTTTTTGTTCTGAGTAGGCATGGTGGAATCAAAGAATCTCATCTTAGATTTTAGGACCCAAACTTACTCTATATTTCTCTCTTAAAGATGTAATCCAAATACAGGGGAATCTGAAGCCCTGAGTTTTTTGTACAGGCTGTTGATACGACCTGTTACTAGACATTGCTTAACACGAGGAACATATACCCAATGGCCAGGGTGCAAGAAAAATTATCTGGGTCCGGCCTTACAGTCTACAGGTTTTTAAATATCCAATATTACCTAAAAGGAAAGGAACTATCAGTTCTATATTCTTTCGAAGCTACTGAACTTGCAATCTACTCCATGATTCAGTCATAAAGAGACTTGAAGATACTTATCCTGTTATGATAAGTTGTTGTAGGACTATAACTATTAATCGAGCTATGGACCTGCACTCCTGGTGTTTGCGATATATATCAAACATCGAACAGGCTAAATTATTTTAGACAGAACCCCCTGCCCCCCCCCCCCCCCCATTGGGGATCTCTTTCTCGACTTGGGACTAGAAAATATTCATCATAAAATGACAAAAAAGGTCCATTATAATTGATGGCTGCAAACGTTTCTTGTAAATAATATGAAACCAATCCCAGCACTCGTACTCGGTACTGCACAAAAGTCCCAAAAAGAAATATATTCTAAAGGGCCAGTGCACGCTTTAATTAGGTAATCCATATCCCAGCTGGACAGAGGAAGATAAATTTTCACCTAGAAAAGAAAGAAGGAAAGGAAAAGGGAGGCCACAGTGGCCAACAACAAATCGTAACAGTCAATTGTATATCAGATCGATCCTCAGATTTATCGGGTTGTGTTCAAGAGTTTTGATCGGTGGAATCAAAATCCAATGATTGATCTTCAATTGTTGCCACCTCAGTGTCAAACATTCAGTTGGTCTGCTGCATTGATAAACAATTTCCCAGGATTCAAAGGTCAGAAATTTTTAGATACCAAACAATAGTTTAACCAGGCATGTAGAAAAGAAAGGCACACTCTTAATTAAAGAACGAACTAGAAGATAGAACAGGGGTGGCTTTGAGTTGTTGAATACGCTGGTATTATAGAAAGACCCCAATCGGTTGACGGGTCACATGTTAGTAAACTGTCAAGACACAGGTCAGAGCAGATTAAAAAGTAGAGTGATGAAAATTGTTACCATCACCATTTTCTCAGATTAATATTGTAAGAATTCTACGTGGCCAAACAAGTGGTGGGGGTCCAGTTTCAATGCAGTAGAGGGTTCTTCCCGAGCAAGCATCTGCTTCTTCTTTCCCCGAACTATTTTTTCCTTAGTGGCAATCTCATAGCTCGCATTCAAAGAAAGGAATATAATTATTGACAAGTCTTAATGGTATGTGGCCCGAATGTTTGAAAAACAAGAAAAGAAGGGAGAGTTATTGAAGTACCTTTCTCTTTAAGCAGCTGCTGTACTTGAAGCTACTTTCTTACTTTAATATATGCCATAACAGGTAAAGGAGATTCTAGGATGATGCCAAACGGCCCCCTGGTATTTTTAGGTCTGTAGGAGAAGGTCCGGTGAATCAAAAGTCATTTAAACAAAGGTGCCTCATCAATTATTATTCTCTAAGGGCCCATTAGATGAGATCTCACAAATCCAAAAGCATGGAAAGAAGATGAGAAGAATATGGCCTCAGGAATCTGCAAAAGAGAAACAAAAGGAACTTGTCACCATCTCACCAGAGGATAACTCGAATTAATTGCCCAAATTATATGTCAAAACAGTACCTGAAATGACGTGAGCCTTATGTCACCAATCAATTAATTTCTCTATGTTACTTGGGAAAATTATTCTAGGCTTTAAGAAAGGAAAGAATAAGCGCTATTGTATTCAAACAACTGGTAAAAGACTTTTCTTGCACATCAATGTCCGTAGGGGCAGAAGAAGACAGAAAGGAAAAACACACTTACTGCAACATTACAAGGCGTATACCACAATTATTTCTCTCTAGCGTGGAACAAGGATAAGAAAAAAGAAAGAAGATGACATCAAAAATCATTGTAATAACAATAACAACAGCTAGCAATGAACAAAACATCGACTCCTTTAGGTATGAAAAAGAAAGATCCGTTTTCAAAAATGCAACAGAAGAAAAAAGAATAAAGCTGTTTTATCTGAACATTGAACACAATAATGCTCTTCCATCATAGGATACTCTCGGTGAGTTATCTCCACTTTGGAGCACAATCATACTCCTGCTTCATCTTTAAACGTCCCACCAATCACCTAACTCGTATATATATTCAAATGGTAAACCATTTTACAGTACTGTGTATATGCAAAAACAATTTGCTGAAAGATCTGGACGACCTTCCAATCAAGAGCCAAATATATTTACCAAATCTAATGATTCAAAATTTTGAGAAAATCAGTGTTCAAAATTGCCAACTCAGTGCATCGTAATTGAAATTTCCAATGGTGCTCCTTTTCACTAATACCTACATGCGTACAACAGTTAACAGATGATGCAACGTACAGGGGTTCATCTACACCTTAGTATATAAAAGCCGTACACATGAATCTAAGATATCATATTGGCTTATATTGGGTACAGATGACAGATGACTCCACCTAGACAGTAAATGTCAAATCCCTCACTAAGTGATGTTTCATTTCTAGAATCTAATGAAACACAACAACTTTGTCCAAGGTCCCACGACTTGATTGATGGAGACAAAATAGTATCATGCAGAAATATTCCCTCGAATAATTCAGGCCAGACCAACTCAATATTCCTGATGAAATGGTATATCCAAATACCCATACTACTTCCTACTTGACATGACACAATGCAAAAGAAAGCATGGCTCAATTGCATAAGCAGGGACAGCTCCCAGATAATACAAGCGCTGACGAAGAGCAGAAGGCATCAAGTCGATATTGAAACTTCTACCTAAGCCCAGCTTAAAGCTTCTAGGTACCCTATTTCTTCAAATTTTTTTTTTTTTCCTTTGGCTTTATAAGACTTTTTCAAATTAAAAAGTCGTATATGCTTCTAGGCACCCTATTTCTTCACTGGTAAAAGTCGTATTTACCAGTTTTACTTCTCGAAATTGATACCAGGTGCATGAAGAGGTTCGAATGCAATTTGAACTCTTTCTAGCTGGCCAATATGTATCTGGCCCTTCTTGTTTCCCTTGATTTGGTTCTCTGTTCTTACTGTGAATCTTATCTTCAGTACTTAATTTTTTCTTTTCTTTGAGCAGAAAAGAGAAGTACTTGAAACAAAGCAATGTCATCATCTTTTCAAACTACAAGAAAACTCTTTTCCTCCCTAGAGGGGAAAAAATACATTTGATGCTCTCTTTTCTTTCTTTTTCTTCTAGTTTTTACGTGAGAAGTAACTGTAATCATGGTTCCTGCATCCTTGGTTATGTTTAGAGTAAAACTTTCCCATAGAAGAGACTAGACTGCTTCCGTACGTCCTAACAAATTTGTCCTCGACTTCTCAATAAAGATGGCAGAAACACATTTTTATTTGGGTCAAATACATTTTTTTTCCCTATCTTTGGGGTCATTTACACTTTGCACCCCGATGTATTATTTTTGACACATTGAACCCATAATGTTACACATTTTTTTCAATTTAGACCCCGTACCCAAATTGCCCATCAATTTATATGGATTCCGTAAAAAATGTTACACATTGTCCCTCGTATCTTTAAGGGTATTTACACATTGCTTCCCTTATTTTTGGAGATTTTTACACATTGCACTCCACGTTTGGACGGAATCCGTCTAAATTGACGGACAATTTGGGTATGGGGACCTAATTGAAAAAATGTGTAATTTAAGAGTTCAATGTGTCAAAAATAATATATCGGGTGTAAAATATAAATGACCCTAAATATAGGGAACAAAGTGTATTTAAGCCTTTTTATTTCACAGGAACACAATCTTCACTTTGTTCTGATTGGTGATTCTACACATAAAGCTCGATAGTTCGTATCAAGAAGGAGGGGAAAATTCCTGACAATGGTATGCTCTAACGGTCACCGATCTTCGACGATAGTTGTGTACGACATCTCAATGCCAACGTGTGTGACTCTATGCTCGCGCATTATAGCAAGCTTCGCCTATTGTTGTTCTGTGTTTTGCCTCTACCGCTGCATAAACAATTTCCAAGAGAAGTTGGATTGTGGTGCCCTCGCATGCATCCTCTCCTCTGGTGACCAGATTCGCCTCCCGCTACTGTGATCCCTTTGGGTTCGGGTCTTCGTCCCAATTGTGGTTGTTCTATTATTGGGCCATTTCAGCCCGTTTGTAGTGGACCTTTGGTCCTTAAATCTGTTATGTAACAGGCTCAATACCCCTCATAATATTATAGCCAGCCCTTTATGTCCTTTTATACATCGCACCTGCATTTTGTACTCTTCCCATTTCTGCTTGTACTTTTCTTCTTGTTAAATGAATTTCTCATTGCCTTTTTTTTAAAAAAATAAAAGAACTAAATTTTCGAGATTTCTCTTAAGACAAGAAGTACGGTTCGTTGACAGGAGATTTGCCGTCACTATAGACCACAGTAGAATTACACGTATCTGTGTTGCAAAGGGCATAAATTTATGCCTAGCTGTCCATGGGAGACAATTTTCTTATTGTTTTCCAAAAAAATTTGAACCTATAATAGCAAGATAAAAAAAAAAAGTCACGTAGAAAGATAAAGATAGAAAAGGTATAAAAAAATACGGCATGACGAACGACAAAAACCATGATTTCGGAATGTTTATCAATTTTATGGCATGTTTTCAAAACATTTTAACATTATTCCGTAACGTAGAAACATAACATCAGGTATTAAATTCATAAAATTCGATTAGTTGTAGAAGTTTCAGAAGAGTACTTCCTAAGAGCGTAGTTAACTTGTCTTACGTACGAACTTCTTGGGGGCCGGGTTTAGGAACAAGAAGAAGAAGAAGAAAAAGAAGAAGCAAAGATAAAGGTCAGTATTTGTTTATTTTCATGAAAGTTGACGAAAATGGGAATTATATATTTAGAAAAAAAAATGTATTAACTGTAACTATGATTCTTTGAGGAAGAAATAAGTCAATGGGAGGAATAGGGATCCACTGGAAACAAAGACTGAAAAGGAAGAGGGTGGATGTTGTTCCTACACTTTACTCCCGAAAAGAGGAGCTTTAGGTTTTGAGGAATGTTAAAAGGAACTTTTCTCTCTAACTATTCTTCTTCTCACATACTGATCTTTAGAAACATATTTAGACATAGCAGTCTCACCCACTTATTGACTCTAGCCTGCAATTAAGTATCTATATTTGGCCTAAGGATACTGAAAGATTGACCATTTGCTTATACGTTGGACCAGACGTTTTCGGCATCATCACTAACCACACTCATTCATGCACAGAGGTGTAACCTCTACTTACTTGCACTATAGCCTTCCAACACAAGATGATGGAACTTTAGAAATGTAAACTTTGGTGGCGGTGAGTGATATCATCATGACAATAGAATTATTTTGCGTCCGGCCGATAAATTGGGCTAAAAAACTAAACAAAAAATATGATGAGCTTGCGGAAGCGTCCAAATGTCGTGCCACTTAACTGTTTTTCATGGAATCCACATATATATCGTGCTATTATTTTATACGGACTTCTGCAACGGGCTTCTTTAAGGGATGTTTGAGGGTGAAAATTTTGGATATTGAAGTTTATGAAATATTATGAAGTAAAGATATGTTATGAGAGTTGATGAAAAATTGAAGAGAGAAGATTTTTAATAAATATTATAATAATAAAAATTATGTGATGAATTTTTTAGTATTAAACCCAAATATTTCGCCCCAAATATTTGGGACTCAAACATCCCTAAAGCGAAAAAGCAATCTTCCTCTGCCTTATCTGGGAATTAATCGAGATGAGGTTTTTTATTGGGCAAAATGCTCATTTGTTAACGGGAAATAAACGCAAGTATATATCTGCAGGGACGGGGACTACTAGTGATTAACACCTCAGACCCCATCCTCACCAATATATAACAAAGTATTTCTTTATATGCTTTCGAGCTTTATGAAGATTAGCCTAATATTCTTTTTTTAACTGTTCCATTCATGAAATTTAGTAAATGGATAAATATAAAGTTGGTCCATGTTATTTGGTTAAAAACTAATTAATAAGTTTTTAAATTTTAAAATACATAAACTTAATTCCTAAAGTTTTATATCTATCATTACTTTAATCTCTTCGGACCCTTTAAATGTGAATGATTTTAAATATCGGATATTAATTTGATGTGTTTTAAAGTTTAAAAATTTATTTAATTTTAACATAAACTACGTGTACAAATGTTATATTTATCCCTTTAGTAAAACCCATTAGTCTCTTCGAAGCCAATTACAATTAGTTTTGGAACATAAAAGATTTGGTTACTATCTTTCTTGAACTTTGCTTGCATGGATATTGGCCAACCAGTGCTACTGCTTGGCTCAATATTTTATCATATTAGTTCACGTGATGATCATCTGCTGGAAAAGTACTCCTCCACAGCTCCACCATATGATGATATCTCAAGAAATATAGCAACCGTCTGCAGTCCTCGTACGGGTTTTCCATGCGACTGAATTTATAAGCTCGACTTTTCTATCATTTATTTTAGGACTACTGCCACTTGGAGGAGAATCAAATAAAATGCCAAAAGCTGTGGTATATATTCTGGATCTAACTCACATGCTGATGGCTGATGCCTCCACTTCGAAACCTTGTCTTTAGTACTCATCACAAACGTATATAGAAAGTGGTTCCTAGAATGTTTACATCACAACCTTTGCCATTAATCGAACACAATTAACATGTACTCACAGGTTCTCTACCTCCCACTAAGTTGGCTTTCATACAGCTGCCTTGCCTGTCTGAGTTAAGAGACTCAAAAGCGGGACAGAAGAAGTCATATTTACATGAATACTTCCTACTTAAGGTCGTAAATCTACTACCAAGATGAAACTTCACAAACAATTCAGTTCCTCCTTGCTGGCGACGTCGGAGTGTGGACGTTATTAGCCCCTGATCCTGGATAATCAGCGAGTTCCAATTCATTCCTTTCGTTGGTGAGCTCTGTTTCTGAGAGTTGCCTTGTGACCTCCTGTTTGCATTAGACAAACAAAAAAAAACTATAATTGCAGTTTCATCTTGGCCACTAAATCAAGAGCTTCGAGCCTTGCATGTCCTAGATAGCTCTAAAAAAACAAAAACAAAAAGAAGAAGAATATGAATTTGTATGGAATACCCCACGGATGCTCCTGGACGCTGCAATACTGTGACTGTCGTGCAAAAGCTTTCTTGTCCCTGAAATTAGAACATATAATACCACTGTAGATTGGACTCAAACATAAAGTTAAGAGAAAAGAAAAGACATTTTGTGGGATCGATAGTGTTGGATGTTAACTTGATATTGGGATAGCAATCGATGAGATAAGGTTAGAGAAAGCCAGAAGCATCTCACAAGTGCTTTAACCCGTCCCCATCCAACCCCCCACCCCAAAAAACCCATATTCAAAATCGCAATGGGGTAGCGTATCTCCATGGGTCAAGTACGGGAGTCGACATAGCTGACTTCCCCAAGGTCAGTGGTCAGTATGGAGTAGGAATTGAATTTAGCTGAGTGTCATCATGACAAGTTCTGAAAGAAAATATTCATAAAATGTTAAGAGAAAGAAAGTTTGAAAAGTATTCCTTCTCAGAATGTCCTGCAAATGATGTCGTGATACGTTAACATTGGTACCTTAACTCCTTTGGATTCCATTTCATCAGAGTTTGTGGCGAATAGTTATATGAAAGCAGCATGCGTAAACATGGGTCAACACAGAGGCTCAAAAGCCCACTTAGATTTTAAGGCATTGTCAAATCTGAATATCTTGAATACGAATAAGAAACGTCGACCTTTCCTCTTAACGTTCTGTTCTTTGGCAAGTAGAATCTTGGCGGGGGATTCCCATCTTTTCACTGTTGCTAAAGCAATCAGATGTCAGCACTTTATGAGGAGGAAGAGATCCTTCTCTGGTCGGCCAAAACTGAAAAGTTGTGGTGCTATTTTTTTTGGGTAAGTAGTTCTGTAGTTAGTTGTGGTGCTCTTAACTCCGCCATTGTTGCAACTTTTCTTTCCTCTTTTGCTTTTTCTAAGCAACTTTTCTTTCCTCTTAACAGAAAGTGGGGGGAGAATAAGACGTGCTGGCTATCATCAGCAGCCCGACATCCTTTTCATCTCTTGTTTTTTGACAAGTTAAAAAGGGTAGGGTAGCTCCACTTGGTCTTTCTTGGCCGACGTACTTTTTTTTTTTCTAAGAAAATTGGCCGACGTACTTACAAGGAACCTTTTCCAAGCACTACGCAGAATTCTTTTCAACTTATTTTTCACTCTCCTTTGTTATGACACCTGTGTATACTATACAGTGGCGACCATAGATATATTGTTAAGTCCTTCTCTGTGAATTTTTAAACCGAAGATATAGCCACGATAGGATTGGAGGATAAAGAACAAAGAGAAATTTGTTACTTTATGGGTACGTATATAATTCAGCCTATCATATCAAAGCACCCGAGAGTTGCATCTTTCGAACGTATCAAAATTTTAAAAAATACCTAAATAATAAATTTATATGGTACCAAAGTCAATGCTCTGACTCCGCATTTCATCGTAATTTCAATTAAATATCACATTTATATCAACTAAGGGAGAAGTCATACATGAGAGGAAGTATAAAAAAATATAATTTAAATAATAAAATATATCTCTTACTAATAGTAATATACTTTTTGTTGTAATAGGGAGAACTATGTACTAGAAGCCTACAAAAGTGAGCTCACTCAAAACACAAGTAAATTTGGAGGAGGCTAGCACGACAGCTCACAATCCAAGGTCTTCCGCTTAAGTCATTGGTTTTATCCTTAAGAATCAAACTTGAGTGTACATTTCAACCGTACTGACTCCTGATTCGCCCTAACTATTGAGGTAACTTGGATGAGTTATATACATTATTTATCTTGTTACTGGTACTCGTTTTTAAGATAATGTATACATCATGTTATGGATTTGAATTCCAAAAAATACAGATGATAGTAAAAAAAACGTGCAATCATATTGGCCATCAATTTTAATTTATACACATTTTAGTAAGAAATGAGTATTTCCTCCCACCCCCACCAACTTGTGCTGATTTCAGCACAAGTCGTGGGGAGATTGAATACGAATCCTGAATCATGTGTGTTGTCTATTGAAATGATATGTAGTGCTTTTCCAAAAGGAATAAACACTCAAAAGATTACTTCCATTAATCTTAGGTTGATAAAAAAAAAGACAGTGGGACATATAGGAGGATTGACCACATGAAAAATAAACTATATTATAAATTGCGTAGCTCATATTTGACATGCAAATCAATCTGGTCGATTTATTCAAATCGCATAATTGACTCATATATATAAAAGGTCAAACTCATTATTGGAAGATAGAATATGAATACTTTCCAGCATTCAAATCATGCTAATTTCTATTTTATTAATATTTTTCCACGTCCTTGACCCTAACTCAGTGGTATTCACCTTAATTGGCGCAGTGGTCAGTGCTGAGTGCATGTCGATCTGTCCTGTTTGGTGGAAAATTCATGGTGGTTCGACGACTTCGAGCTAGAGGCCGTCCCCCCATGCATGGTTTCCTTGGCCAGCGACGGTCGGGTTGTCATTTCCTAGTGTTGCATTATCTTTCCTCAATGAAACTTAAGTGCCCCAAGGAAGAGGAGAGGGAATCCATTTACCAGAACCGGAGTAAAAGTTCCCAAGAAAATGACAGATTTTAACTCCTTGAAAGCCCCAGCCAAAACATTTCTAATACAAACGAAAAAAGAAGAAGAAGAAACTAGGGTAATTAAGAAACAATTGCTTCGAACACGGTGGATCCATCGAGGTTCTTTTTCAACACAATAGGACAGTAGTACTGGTGATGTGGGATGTGACTGTCAATCTTCTAAAAAAAACATTCTTTTATTGTGAATGCATGATTTGAATTTAGTTGAGGCATTACAAAAGCATATACTTTACCCATTTTTTTTTGTTTTTTCTGTACATTATGTGAACCCTTTTCTTCTGTACTCCATGATCTCTATTATAATTTATAGACTCCACTTGAGATTGGATACCGTAACATTTCCAAACCGGTACGTTGTCGTTAGCGGTTATAATTATCTGATCCTCGGGGAGTTTTGAAAAAGGAATGCCGACATCGTCCACGTAGCTTTCGAACTAGACGCTATGCACTCTCATGTGGTATTGAGCAAAATCTAGCATCGAGTACATAACGTAATGTCATGTAAGATCCCAAAAAAAAAATGCTTTAAACGTCGACCTTCAGAAAGATGTTAACACACAACCATCGTCAATCGATCATCCACCCAATTCCAATTACTAATCCTCAATAATTAACATAAACAGGCAATATTGTTGGTTACCCAATATTGGTAACAGCCACTAGAATTGAATGCCCCCACCCCACCTCCTCCCCCCAATAGAACAACGGAGGAGGTGCTTCTCCTAGTGGGGGCACGTGGCAGCATATTATCATCCAAGGACGAACGCCCAGGATGTTGAACAAAAGATTATGTGCAAGCACAGGCGGAGGCAAGGGGGAAACCGGGGCCACTGCCCCGGTTGGCTTCCTTCAAATTTTTTTTTTATATGTAGAATTTTTTTATTTTTTATTTTTTAAAGCTTGTCCCCCTTAATACCTATTGAATTTCAGTCTGCCCCTTAAGCTCAAGCAGTCCAAATTAACTCTTTTGAATTTTCTTAGAAGTTTGCTCCCTATAGATTAAATCGTTGGCTCCGCCACTGTGTGCAAATATAATCTGTAAATCTGTGTGTTGCAAAGCATGTGATTTAAATATACAAATCTAGATCTAAAGTTGGTCACATAATTTAATGAGTCAATGACGTGACCAGCTTTTCGTTGGATTTGTCTCTGATCATAACCTTCTCTTCACACAATTTATCTTTGCACATGGTCCATTTTCGTTAGCCAATAGTACTAGCTGTTCTAGGCCGTCCTAGGCACTCCTTTGGGCTACTTGTCACGTTTTTTTTTTTTTTTTTCTGCCAGTGGGCTTGGCCAACTTTTAAAATCATCTATGGATATATGATCAAAATCTCCGGTACAAGAGTTTATAAAAAAATGATTTAAATAAATTTGTAATATTTATTATAATAAAAATAAATAATTTAATAAGAAGAAAAATTATATTATAATTATTTTATTATGTCAAAATTTTAACGCTCAATCACAGTCACATAAGTAAGTAATTTCAAAAGATTACCAGACCTTGAAAAGAACAAACCAACCAAATCCAAGCCTTATACACTAATTTATATAATCCGTTAATGCAAAGAGTTTTAAAAATTTAATTAAACACATAACGTTTTATTAGACTTTTTTAACTGACAGTGATTTAAAAAAAAAGGGATAGAGCCATAGAGGTGTGAGGCATATGTTTCTCGTAAAGGTTATAAAGTAGAATGGCCATTAAGATATGATAAAAAAGGGAAACTAAAGTAGATGAGATCCGAACCAAACGCACGGACGGGGCCTGGGGGGTATATTAGAGATGCTGATATGGAAGAAAAGGTAGGGGGGGGAGACAGCGGAGCGCTATCTTTAATTTCGAGAAATGCGAGGATTCCAACAGCACATAAAGTTCTCAAACGCCACAAGAACTTGTGGCTCACAATCTTTGCCCTTTAATGATGTGGCAGTTCTCAAACATAAAATTCTCAAACGCCACAAGAACTTGTGGCTCACAATATTTTCCCTTTAATGATGTGGCAATTCTCATTCTCCACGCCGTTTAAAACAACCCCCGAAACCCGAACTCTTTCCAACTCTCCAGCACTCCCTTCCTTCTCGATCCATATCCCCATAACCCCATTCCACACTCCCTCTCACCGAAGCGACCAAAACCGACGACCCACAGCAGAGAACACCTCCCCTGTTATTCTCTAGAGACGAGCGAGAAATAGAGAAGACTAGGAGTTGGAAAAGAGAGTGAATCCTGTATTTAATTAGCTACGAGAATGTTGCAGCTAAATGACCCGGTGATGAAGCTCTTCGGCAAGACGATTCCGTTGCCACTGAAGCATGACACTGGCGCCAATGAACCCACTGGAGGTGGATATTGCTCTGTCCAAAATCCTCGCTCTTCAAATGCTTCTTCGCGGCAAGACAACTCCGGCGGAGAAAGTGCAAGGCACGAAGGGGATGAGGTATGCATGTGCCGTAACTTGTATTGACCTCGAATCTGACTCATTTGGCTTCAGTTATTTTAAGCTTTAAGACAAACCCCTTTTTCAGGAGCTCGAATCTTTTACTGGGTCGGTCTTTTTCCTCGAGATTTTCGGTTTTTCAGGTGTCGATTTTTCTTCTTATCGATATATAGCAGTTCTAGGAGCTATCCATTTTTCAGAAATTCAGAACCTTAAAATCGTTTCCCGGTTGCCTTTTTGGATTGTATGGTACCTTAGCTTACATGCTCCCTTGGTATGGAACAGAAGAATCATTTTCTTTGGTTGGTCTGATTTAGCTCAAGTCGGGTAATATAAGTTCGATATACCGGGTCATTTCTTAGTACAATTCTCCTTTACTTTCTTTTTCATTTTTCTCAACCCTGGGATAATGTTTTGAACCTGGCTTCGAACTAAAGAGGTTCCTACTTGTGATTATAATTCACCGCCACAGTTTGTTTATAGCTAAATTGACTGCCGACTGAAACCGCTTTGGATAGACTCTGTTTCGAAGCAAACCTTTGAAAATTTCCCATGATCTTACGATATTTCAAAGGAATTCTGAGACGTTTGTTTCAGTTGCAAGAAATACTAAACCCACAATTTAACTGTGGTGTTCTTCAATGTTTCACCATCTGTGGCATATTCTTTGCTGCTTTGTAATGAATCTTTCGTTATTGCCTCAGAGCGGGCGCAGTTTTGTGGACTAGCGTAAAAGAGGAAATCTCTAGAGTACGAGGAAAAAAATGATATTCTAGATTTATTAAGGCTAAGGTTTGAAAATTTATGCCAGATTCGAGATTTTATGATAAATTCCAAAATGAGCTTTTGGATCTTTCGGCAGCGACTATGAAAATTTTATCCTGTTAGCTTCTCTTCTTATGTATATGAATATTTGAAGCTTTAAGACATGATTGAATTAATCTGCCAATCACAAAGAAAACACCCTTGCGGCTTTACTCTTTTTTCTGTTCTACATTTTTTTCTTGTTCAATTTCCTCCTAACGATTGTATGGCCTAAATAATTTTTTTCTTCCTAGGAATAGTGTTTCTAAACAAAAGAAAAAGTAGAAGATTGGTTACTAATTTTGTTGTTGTTTTATACTCTTATGAGTTGCACAAAAGTAAATTCAAGGGAAATATGGCCAATCGAATGGCTTCGATCTTCTCACAATAGATAGTGTGTAATTAAGTAATTAAACCGAATCAATCAATTTTCTGAATCAGAAACCAGTAAAGGGTTATTGACATGTAGTCACAAATCACCAATTGACTTAGAAGTGATAAGAAGTATGGTTGAAGTCGAACCTTGAATTTTCTGAACGTTTATCATATTCTCTTACCATATTTTAAAGCGTTTGTGAGTTTTATCATACTTTAACTTTGTTGCCAGTTTATCCTAATTGGAATTTCTATCTGAAATATTAGGTACCTCTGAGAAGAGATCTCAACCAAGACAAACTGGAACACTCTCCTCCACATCGAATCTCGGAAGACTCAAAAGATCCTACAACATCCTCACGAATAAGCGAGAACCCTGAAACTCCCTCAGTTGATAGAGAGTCTTCATCATTGAAAGCCTCTAAGAATGTAGAACAGAGTGAGACGAGTGTCTCACAAGAAAAGACTCTGAAGAAGCCTGACAAAATACAACCATGTCCCCGGTGTAATAGCATGGACACCAAGTTCTGTTACTACAACAATTACAATGTCAATCAGCCCCGTCATTTCTGTAAGAACTGTCAAAGATACTGGACTGCGGGTGGAACTATGAGGAATGTGCCTGTAGGCGCTGGTCGTCGTAAGAACAAGAACTCTTCTACCTCACACTACCGTCACCTTATAGTTTCGGAAGCTCTTCAAACAGCTCGAGTTAATGGAGTACACAACTCTGCTCTGGGAAAAAATGGCACTGTTCTCACATTTGGCTCGGATTCTCCTCTGCGTGAATCCGTGGCTTCAGTTTTGAACCTTGCTGACAAAACTCAAAACTGTCTTCAAAATGGGTTTCACAGAACTGCTCAAGCAAATCTTATTTCTGGGGTAGATAATGGGGATGAACAATCAACTATATCCTCTATCTCTGCTTCAAATTCAATTGACAAGGAAGGCAATGCAGGTTTGAAAGAGTTAGCAGTTAATTATCCAGGGTTTTCTCCTCAACCACCATTCTTTCCAGGCACCCCTTGGCCTTTACAGTGGAACTCCGCCCAGTGGGGATCTGTAATGCCACCACCTGCTTTGTGCCCGTCTGGCTTTCCAGTATCTTTCTACCCTGCTCCAGCATATTGGGGTTGTACAGTTCCAGGCTCTTGGAATGTACAGTGTCTTTCCCCACCATCCTCTTCTCTTAGCAATAGCCACTGTGGCCAAACCACTGCTCTGAATTCCCCAAGCTTGGGCAAACATTCAAGAGATGAGAACATCATTAATCCTTCCAACGCACAGAATGAAGAGTCAGTTAAGGAGCAAAGTTCAGAAATATGTGTTTGGATTCCAAAAACTTCGAGGATTGATGTTTCTGATGAAGCTGCAAAGAGCCCTATATGCGCAACACTAGGGACAAGGACTGAGAAGACTAATTCTGTTAGTGGTGGAGGTCCCTTTAAGGCGTTCCAATCGAAGGGCAATAACAAAAGTCACGTGGTTGAGACATCTCCTGTGCTGCAAGCCAACCCTGCAGCCCTATCCCGGTCCCTAAACTTCCATGAGAGCTCATGATCAGAGAGAAGCTTACATTGAAATTCTGCTTGTGTTGGGAATGCGACAAATGGGGTTTACCCCTGAGCAACCTCTCTTTGCTGACAAACATGCGCAACAGTGCAGTGCAAGCTTTCTTCCCCCAAGGTTGTATCAGAAATCAACCAATGCAGGGAGTGGTTAGCAGAGCAACCCAAAGTTAGAGAAGACCAAGCTGGAAGTGTCAACCTATTTTTACGTTCTAGTATAAGCCCATATAGCTGCCTCTTTTCCTTCTTTCGAATATGCAGGTGCTCTCTTATGAATATCATCTGTAACAGTAACAATAGGTGTTTTTGCCTTGACCGTAGTTGATTTGTTTGTGTTCATGTACATACCTACACGCGAGGTTGGCAGATATAGCCTGAACATATATATATGGATTGTTGAAATAAAATCCAATAATGGAAAATAAACTTAGAGACATATTTATGTGGAAAACTTTATAGCTATCTTTTTTCATATAAATCTGGAGTAATTTATTGAAGGCATATGAAGTGTTATGTTCTCTAATTCTTAGTAGTTAGTGCTCCAAGAGTAAAAATCCACAAGAACATGACAGTATATATTCAAAACAGAGAGAGTTTTGTAGGTCCACATGCATACTGTTAACTTCAATTTATTTCGGAAAAAGCCAAGCATCGTTCGCTACTGTGCATACTGTTAACTTTTCCTGCTTTTTTTTGGCCTTACTTTTCCTTTTGGTGTGTTTTCATTTTCTTTAATACTAGAGGTATGAAACTGAGCAAACTGGAACTTCATTTATCCCATTTTGCTTCATAAGATACAGCAAAATCTGTAGATGGGATATGTCTCTGTTCTCTCAGCCAGGGAGAAACATCAATTCAGATATTTTAATTGTTGTTACCGACACTTAAGGCCACAATTTCTGCACAAAGATAAGCCGTAATGGGACCCAAAGCATGTGATGCCTTGAAGGGGGTTGCTATCTCCGTCCTGGGCCATTCCTTTTCTTCCCTTTTTCTGTTTGTTCTTTTCTTTCGATAGGAAAGCGAACTTTACTTAACTTTTCCTTCCAGAATATCCTAATCTTAGCAGCATCAGTTACTTAGTACGTGACAAGAGTTTGTATAAAAGGGGCTAAACCTATCCAGTCGGCGACAGGTCACAAACTGTATTCGAATTTGGAGAAAAAATTTTAAATGCCCGAAAAAGAGAGAGAAAGTTGTAAGAGTGGAAAACGTTTTGTTGGAGCTCTTCAAGCCCTATCAAAAGCGCGTAGAAAAAATTTAGAAAAGGATGGCTGTTCGTGCAAGATATTGTGCATGAACAAGTTAAATACAGTTTAATCTTGATTAGGCTGATTTTTGTGGTTTAATTTTTCATACATATAAGCCGTGGCTGAACCAGAAATATAATCAAATGGGGCAAACTTCTAAGGAAAAATGACAAAAAAAGTTATTACGTAGTGCAGAAAAAATGTATTAAAAGTTAAAATATCAAAAATAAGAACTAAAAACCGATTGTGGTCTTCGTCAGACAAAAACAATGCGCTACCTTGAACAAAAATATCCGAGAACACACACAGACACACTTAAGCTCCTATAGGTCACATATAATTATTTAATTCTAAAAAATTACAAATAGACTTTCCTAGAAATACTTTGAAAGCGATTTTGATATTGAATCCTCCTTCTTGTAGTGCCGCTTTGGATCAATGACACCTCTCAACTATAATCACATAAATAATTATAATTCAGATGCCAAAGTCAAACTTTCTACCAAGAAGGTATTGGAACTCCTTTATCATTTTGAGTTAAAACATCTAGTAACTCCTAGCAAGTGGACAACCACCTAGCCAATTAGAGAGTGTCCCTATGATATCTATAAGCATATAAACCATTGCATGAATATGTCTGCCACACAATACATTTGTCCCTACATCATTATTTATGATGAGTTGGATATGTAATTGACTTAAACTCTGAACAAGTTCAACATATGTCAAGATAAAATATGAGATTGATTGAATCAGATTTATTCAACTGCAAAGAAATCCTAACATGAAACTAGTTTAGACTTATATCAAAATAGAAGATGCAAGAAAACAATGCGGAGAACGGAAGACACTTTCGTCAAATTCTTCACATGGATATCACGCTGAAAAGTAAAAAAACATCGATCCAAGGGGCGCGGGCCTAGTAAAAAAAATAAAAAAAAAATTAGGTGTGAAAATTTTGTTTTGGGGGGAGCCAACCGGGGCAGAAGCCCTTGTTCGCCCCTGGCTCCGCATGTGCATATAAGTCCTACTTCAATTTACTAAAAGTTAGCCGAATAGAACAATGACATGTCAAGGTCGGGATTAGATAATCTAATCTAAACCTCGTCCCCGTTATTAGGCTAATGTTTGGTGGATGAAAGAACCTATATTTTTGAAAAATGGACCACAAGATCGATCCGTTCAAAATTGTTCCCCAATGACCGATTTATTAAAAGTCAATAATACAATGAATGTATCAGTCATTGACCCTAAATTTAACATAAAAATGAACGTCTTGTGCACTCTTTGGATTATCTGAATTTTTTTTTCGGTCCACTGTTTGGTGTTTCTTAATCAAATGGGTTAATTTCATATTTTTTACATCTAAGTAGGGCAGTTCATTTTCCGTCTAATTATTGATTAAATTTAACAAAAATCATGTATGTAAGATATAAGGTGTGAGTAATCTCCAATTTGATGGTGAAACGTCTTAAAATTTATGGTGCATAGTATCAAAAACCCATAACTTAGGGATGCAAATTATCCTTATATTAAATACAAAAGTATCACGTAACTAGTCCGGGATATATATCAGATAATGAAAATTAAGTCCATACAGTCCAGAAGGAATTTTCCTGACGTGGGATATCGTGGTCAGCATCATGACATTCATGGAAACGGATTGGAGATGCCTGTTCCCTCCTAGGTGGAGTTTTTACGACAATAAACAATGTCAAATCGTAGATCAGATAAGGACTATAGCTTCAAACTTCAAACGGTTGAATTGAATCTGCAGAAAATGAGAACCTTGTTTTGGCATATCCATCTCAGAAGATTAACATTCAAGCCTCCACTATTGTATTCCCGGAATTATCTATAGGTGTACTTGAAGTGCTCTGGAACTTGGAAGTAGTATATCAGAAGAGACGCGTTCTTTTCCCCAAAAAAAAACAGAAAAAAAGCTGTGGGAATATACCTTTCCCTTCCCACTCGAAAGCGCAGGCAAGAAAAAAAGGTATACGGCACATAGAACGACGTCCTCAGTCTTGTATATATATTTTTTAATTTCCTTCATCTCTACTAGTGGAGAAAGACAGCTGATAGAGATGCCAAGAAAATTTTAGAACAAACAGTAGATTCTTGACATCACGACTTCCACAGCTTGAAAAAGAGAATATTAAAAGGAAATCACCCATTTAAGTTATCACTCGTTAGGTAAAAGTGGTTGGGACGGAAAGCAATTGAGCTTTAGAAAAAGACTCGGGAATGTTCATTTAAAAAAAATGGTAAGATTTTTAGGATTTTTAAATAAAATTGTTAATATTTATATAGATTATAGTTTTATAAGTTTTTGTGAAAATTTTGTTAAAAGGTTTTAAAGATATTTAATTTTTATTAAAATTTGTAAAAAGGTGTAGAGATAGATGATTTGATGTAATTGTTTAATAAAAAAATATTGAAATTAGGTGGAAAATTATGAATAGAAAAAATTTGTTAAATTTTTTTTTAGAAAAGATATTAAAATATGTTTGGAAAATTGTTGAAGTTTATATAAAAGATATTGATGTTTGTGTAGAATTTTTTGAGATTTTAAATATTCTTTTTATAAATTTTATTAAATACATTATATCGTGGAATACTTTTACAAACCGCATGCCCTTAAAAAGTAAGCAAGCAAGCAATGACACTCGATGATTGTGGGAAGTGAGAACCCAAGTGCCACTTTTACTTCATGGGCCATTCCTTTCCTTTCCTTCCAATTGGCAAATATCACTCGCTAGGTCAAGACAAAGGAAATAAAATGTGATCAGCCCGGCCCGTCACGAAAGCTGAGTACTCTTTCTTTTATTTTTAAATCTTGGATTAGCTCCTGTCGCAATGATATATAAATCTCATGATTTAGGTGAGAAAGTAAAGTTGCTTGTGGGGGCTGACGAACTAGAAAAGGGCAAAGCCTAGGCCGGGTCCGAAGTTGCAGCAGGCCGAACAGCTTACAAAATCAAGCAAAGCCCCAGCTTTTTGGTGCCCCATCCCATCCCAACCCTTTACTTTTGGTTTGTAAATTATTGGATCAATGTTATTTTAGAGTCAAAATTATCAATTTTGTCACGTCAGTGTGGGAAAGTATCACGATTTATCCTGAGATTTCTATAGAAATGGTAACAAGTATAATATGAGAGCCTAAAACTAGAGGAGTTCCAAAAAGCGTGAATAATGGGTGTCACAAGTGCCTGCCTTACGCATCTGTGGATTACAAATATTGTGAGCTGCAAGGAAGATGATAGCAGATTCCACATCCTACTAACCTACTACTCTGTGTATGGGCCATACCTGCCTCCCATTTTCCTTTTTCTTTTCTCTGAAGAACCGGGATGAATATTCCTCTCTACTACTTTACATTGGGGTCTTTCTTAAAGGAAACAAATGAGAGAGAGACGGAGAGGCCAACAAATCACATTCACTAAGTCAAATAAATGTTACTACCTATATATTTGGTCTATGAGTTTTACCTATTTTAATAAATAGTCCTTAAGTTTTCAAATTTATAGTAAAGGTCTTTGAATTTATAATTTTTATCAAACAAGTCTTTTCGTTATACTTTTACACACATATACTAATCATAAATTGACACGTGTCACTTAAAAAATAAAATAATGTGAGTTATATTTTTTATTTTAAAAAAATAAAATAAAAAACTAAATTATTTATAAAAAATAGAAAAAAACTTAAAAAATTATAAGTCACATTATTTTAGTTTTAAGGAAACTTATAATTGAAATTGACGTGTAAATGATTTAACTTTGAGAATGAAATTTTAAAAGAATGTTGTATTTTGAAAAAAAAAATTAAAAACTCATATACCTCTATGATTAATTTAAAAATCGATCGAATAACGATTTCTTAAAAAATGATCAACATTTAAGAACGAAATGGATACACTTAACCTCGTATATAAAAGAGACCGACTCAGTCAATTGACACGCTGAGCATACATACAAAGGATACGTGGGAGCTAAGAAGTCCAACAAATTTCCAGGAAGTTCCAGGAAATAGTTTTCCAATTCCGCGTTCGCTTCTACAGAAAGCAAAATGGCTCTCGGAAACTTCGACAAGGGCAAAAAAATTGATATCAAAGATAGATAATAGATCTGCTATGGTTCTCCAAAGAATTCCATGTTCCAGGACAAAAATAACTATGTACAAATTCAACTTCTCAATTATCTATTATTTTAATGCAAATTACAAGTACTTTTCGTCGTTTCACTTTTAGAGAATTCTGCTGCATCATCGCCATTGTTTCCACGAAAGTTCTGGCACGATACAGTCAAGTCTTTTCCCCCTCAAGAAGTTGACGACGTTGACGCTTCCTCCAGAAGCCGAGCTATTTTATGATCAGTCCAACCCAAATCACATATTTATATGCACACTCTTGCATCACCAACAGTACTTGTACATTATCCAAAACCTGCCTCCTCTCTCTCTCTGTCGCCCTCTCTTTGAGTCATGGAAAAGAAAGTAACGAATTATACAGCATTATCCGTCATTAGAATTCATAGTTGCTTCTCAAATTTCTACTCCCATCTTCAAACCCTGCTGGAGTATGCCTCCACTAAGTGGAATGATTGGACCAAAATGGCAAACCTGAGAACCGAAACACTGAACCAGCAGTTTTGCATTCGTGAAAAGGGAGAGGATGAAAAACTAAGCGGAAAAAACGTAGAGAGAGTGATGGAAGTACTAGGACTAGATTATGACCCGGATGGAGAGGAGATTCAGGAGCAAATTGGTGCACATGAGCTTTCAGAACTATTTGAAGATGGGCCTAGTTTGGACGAGGTGAAGGAAGCCTTCGACGTATTTGATGCGAACAAAGACGGGTTTATAGATGCGAAAGAGTTACGAAAAGTTCTATGCGATTTGGGCCTAGAGGACGGGTCCGAAGTGGAGGAATGCAGAAACATGATCAGGGCAGTGGATGAGAATGGAGACGGATTGATTGATTTTGGTGAGTTTGTGAATTTTATGGAGAAGAGTTTTCGCTAAATGCCTCGTGATCGTCCCTGCAGCTGACATTCATTAAGTCTATGTCTTGAGTTTCTGCTCGTGGCATATTTGGCCCTTCTCTCTTCTCCTTTCTATTTTTCCCTCTCTTTTTTTCTTCTTTTTAGTTTGTGTGTGGGCTTGCTAGTCTTCTCGTTCAGTCGAAATTTCACGTGTATTCTCATTTGTTAATGCGGGGATTGTATCCATTTAGACATTGTTTACATATTTAGATACTTATATAAATATTGCTCTATAATTTAATGTATTCCTTCAAGATGGCATTTCATGCCATACATGCATACATCCATGATGGTTTTCGTTGGTGGGGCAGACAGGCAATTTGATCATGTCAGGTTTTAGGGGTTAGTAAACCACTGTTATATTGATAACACACGTTAATACATAACTTCTTTGACTAATTACCCAAAAGACAAAGGGGAGTAGTAAGAACTTTTTATAGGCCTAGGCTGAGCAACTTGGAAAGTTTCTCGTGGCTCTGGAATTAAGTACTCTAGGGGGTTTTAGCAACTTTTAGGCCATGAAAGTGATGTGCTTAAGGACTTCAAACTAATTAGCTTGTTACGGAGTTCTATTATCACGCAAGAGTGCGAGCATGACGTATCTTCTAATTCTTTCACTGCGAGGACTCAAAATGTTGTTATTTTTATATTTACCACCTAAATAAAATCCTAAACCACGTGTCACAGTACAAATAACAAAAATACTTGTATGGGGAAAAGTTTTTATATTTTTGGGTCACGAGGGTAATTCGTTACACAACTTTTGCACCATATTATGACGAACTCAGCCTAACTGAGAATGCATTGATCTGGTTGAGAGCATAACGACAAACTCAGGATACTTGATCAATTTTGATCATAGGCTCACGGTTTTTTGGGTAATGAGAGAAATTCATTGCACCCAATCTTTATACTGACTTCAAACAGACTTAGCGTAATTAATTATGAACGTATTGATCAAGCTGGACTGCAACTACAAATCTCAAATACTCGAATCAACCCAAGTATTAGATATGTTTGCGGATATGCATGTATTGGATGGAAGAAACAAGATTTTACCATTACGTCTTCTTTTGCATCAATTAAGTAAGAGTGAAAATACTGCTATAGACCTTCTCTTTCGAAAAGATGGTGTTTAGGTTTTTTTGGGAGGATGTTACATAGCTTTATATCTGGTCCTCAATGTCCTCATAACCATCATCAAGCCCCATGAAGAAAACGAGGTGGGGGAAGGCAGCAATGTTGGCCGCGTGACTTTTGCCCCCACCAGTACCGCCAAGGGTGGTGGCTGGTTTTTTTTACCACCGGCCCCGCCCCATCTCGCAGAGAGACAAGAAAGTGGTTTTCCTAATGTGCTAATGAGTACAACAAAGAGGGCCGGAAGCTGAAATCGAGCTTCCAAACTGCCTCAAACATTCGTCATATGCCCCAGGAGTCTGTTAGGTCGGCTCGGTAGCTTAGAAGTGGGCCAGGCTTTATGGGCTTATGTTTTTTGGGATTGTTTCGCTCTTGTGAGCTTTCTTCTCTCCCTTTTCAGACTTGTAGAACGCTCCTTTTAACAGCATGTTGGAATATTTTGGTCTTTCTTAAATCTGTTGTGCTTTTTGGGCTATGATTGAGCTTTTATCTCAGTGTTTTTTTTATAGTCTCTCATCCAAAAGTTCATGATCACTGATTCGAACCCTACATGATCATTAATCACATAAATATAATATAAGTAACTTAAAAACATTCTACATAAAAGCAGTCGTCCATAAAACTTTTTATGATCTTGTTGGGTATAAGGGGTGGAGGAGGTAGCAGCTTCTACCCTCTCACTAGTCCTCCTCATTAAGGAGTAGACCTCCTCAGGGGCGAGGCCTAGCACGGCCTCGGCGGTGGTCCAAGCAAGGAGTACAACATGATTTTTTCTTTCAATAAAAACCAAGTGCATGGTGAATAGAACTTCGTTAAATATTGATTTTTTTTTAATTCTCATACATAGACGAAAAATAGTTTTCTATTTAGGCTCTGTTTGTTTTTGTATATGTATTTTAGTTGGCGTAAAAACTTAATGACGTGTCTTAGTTATTCTTGAGATTCGTGTTTAATGAAGTTATCCTAAAGTCCAGCGGTTCAACAGAATTAGTGATCGTCCAAGAATGATTGGGGTTTGATTGGAGTATGCTTATAGTTTACTGACGTGAAGTTGGAGCAGTGATATTTCTGAAGCACTTGAAGTTTAATTAGAGTTCGCTTACAATCTGATCAGAATTGACGAAAGACTGTTGTAACGGTTTTAACATATTCTTCCAAGTTTCAAGAAGTCTCAAAACTTCGTGAAAACCTTCCCTCCAACTCCCCAGACTATAAAAGTCATTTTCTCACAATTATTCATGACGTTTCTAAAAATAATTTTGAGAGACCTAGCTTTTTGGAGCCTTCGTGATATATTTTATGTTACTATTTCTTTAGTTTGTATGTGAGTGAACTAAGAATAAAACCAGTGAGATTTTTTTCTCCCTTGGATCTCGGTTTGAATTTCGATCATCAAGATTTACCTTGTTAAATAAAGTTAACTCCAGATGTTGTTGGAGATCTACCAAGATTGGGTGTTCCAGTTGTGAAGAAGCCGATTGCACATGGGTGTGTGGAAAGATTGGCTTGGCCGAGTAGATCGATTTTAGAATCAGACTTCAAATGGAAGAGTCATTCCTCGTTCCTCGTTCCCTGTAAGGTGCAGAGTTGGATGTTGTATTCCAAGTAAGGTAACAGTTGGGTAGACTAGCAACAGGGTGTTGGCTAGTTTATAGATCACTGTGTACCGAGTTTGAAGTTTTTAGTGGATTCGATTAAACAGACTTACGAGCTCGGAGAGTTTTTTCCTCTTAAAAGTTTCTTTTAAGTGGTTTTTCTCTTCGTCATCACTCTTGATATTATCTTGGTTGATTGTGATTTCGTAGATGATTTAGTGTTGTTGTTGCAATTGTTATTCATATGTTTCTTTGATTGAGAAAAATAATCTTGAACATATTGAAAGCATTGACAATCTGCAAAATCTCGTCCATATTGATTTGTTAATTCCGCATAGTATACTGTTGATTTTAGTGTTTTTGAATTTTGCTGATAAGCTTGTGAGATTGTGCAGCTGTAAAATTTAAAAAGGACCGAAAATTTGGAGAACCTATTCAACCCCCCATCTAGGTTCGGTTACCAGTATATTGGGTCTTAAACTATCTTGTTCAGTTTTGTTGTAATCTCATTTATAGAAAATATTTTCTTAATTTTCAGTTTGGAGACTCCCGTAAAGTACAATCAACTAAATTGAGATTCGGTCAACACGAAAATACAAGCTATATTTCCGTAAAGCATTTTTCTTTAAAAAACCGTAATCTTGTTTCAAAATACCGTAATCCCCGACTTAGGGTGTGTTTGTGTTGTAAAATTTTAGTGTTGTTAAAATTTTAGGTATTGGGTTTAGTGAAAAAGTGAAGAGAGAGGTAATTTTTTATATTTTTTGTAGTGAATAGTAGTGATTTGATGGGGGAGAGAGAGATTATATTGTAATTTTTTATTGTGTTAAAATTTTAAAGTGTGTAAAATTTTAGGACGCAAACGCAGCCTTAGATGTCTCGTCCCTGAAACTTAATTCTCTCTCTCGAAGGCTACTTTATTGAAGACTTTCCTCTCTTTTTAAAAGAAAATAGTCTAAAAACACTATTTTATGTACTTCATTTTAAGAAAATAATAATAATTTTTTTAAAAAAAATAATGACAAATTTATTATTCGGTTGTTACATATGATATTTTTAATTTATCTTAAACTGATATTAAGAATCAAGTTTACTAATCATATGAGATTACAGAATGATGTATCAAATATTTAAAAGTATTTTTTTAAGAAACATGTTTTTTAAGTAGTAATTAACCAAAAATTGAAAACTAAATTACATTACTAAAACAAGATTCACTTGAAATTAATTTGTATTATGAATAACTTTAATTAGTTGAAACAAACTAACAGGAAAACATTTCCTGGTGCTCTCCTTGAGATATTTTAGACTTTCGAAGAAACTAGCAAGTTAATCATGCAGGAAGAGAGGTTGACTGAGAAGGAGATCATGGGTACACTGAGGGTACTGATGGTTAAGCATCAGTCCGTAGGGAAGTCAGGTTGGTGGGGTGCAATAACTGAGGAGCTTGTAGACGGCGATGGATAGGAATGGTTTACTGGGCGTTTAGGTGTTTTTCCTGCTTTTGCTTTTCTTAATTCTATGCAAGTTTCTCAATCAGCTAACATCTGAAATTACATGCATGTTTCGCATATTTATGAGATTTTATAAAACCTTAGACAGAGAAATACTTTGACAAATGGTCAAAACTAAACAAATTTGTTTGTCATGAAAAATAATAAATTTGGATATGGATACTCACTATGTCTATAAGTTAATTACTAACATGCCAAGGGGTCCAGATAAAATTCAATAAATAGCGGTGCTAATATCAACCAAGTTCATACGTGTTCTATTTACTGCTATTTTCTTGGGTTTTACTTTTAAGCATAAAGTGAAGAGAGAGAGAACAAAAATCGAAACTCTCTAGTTGGGTATGTAACATCATAATACCACATTTATCTGATAACGTATCAATTAGAAAGGTCCAGATGACATTCAGCTATGTAGCATCAAATGCAACCGTATATACCCCAAAGGGTGGACTTAGTGGTTAAGGCTTGGTGGTTTGTCCTCGGCTCCATCCAAAGTCTCAAGTTCAAAACCTCATCCAAAATATCAATTTTTAGGGGTTATCTTCAAGGTCTTTAATCTGGTAATTAACCGATTTGTGTGAGACGAAAGGACTCTGAGATTAATCAAGGTATGTGTAAAATGATCTGGACACCCCGTTACAAAAAGAAAATGCAAGAGTCCATAGACAATCCCTCAAGATAGAACATGTATTAATTTAAATGGTCACCACAAATGAGTACCATGTCATCATTTTTTTTATTCATGAAAAAAAAACTATGTACACAAGGTTGTTCGATCAAGTGTTACATCAAGTTGGCACAAAAAAAAAACTACATTCCGAGGTCTAGGTTGTTACTTATGAGGTGTAAGTTCAGCCGCCAAGATACAGGGCATGTTTGAGCCCCAAAAATTTGGGCCCAAAAATTTAGGTTTAATAATAAAAAATTCATCACATAATACTTTATTATTATAATATTTATTAAAAATCTTCTCTCTCCTCACTTTTTTACCAACTCCCATAACATATATTTACTTTATAATATTTTTCAAAACCCAATACTCAAAATTTTCACCCTCAAACATACCCACAATAGAGATCAGAGCAAACCTACTTACTAGTGAAGAAAATGTTATCAGATTTGGTATTTCTCATATAAACAAATAATAAGTGATGTTGGAAAATTTTGGATCAACCTCACTACGTAAGGCAGTTTGAAACAGCTACCCCCCATGTGGGTGGCGTGAAGTCTCAGGAGATTCTGCTGACGATGGAAGGGGGTTGAACAGTATCCATCATGAATGCATGGGAGGTGACGGTATTGGTTGCAGAATTTGTGCCTGAGCTTTGCAGGACCATGAGAAAAGGATGTTCTGAATCGTTCCAATACCTTTGTTTGTGTCCTTGTTAGCCTCATCATTTTCGTCATCTACCATGATGATGGTTTCTCCCCCACACAGTTTCTCAACCTTTTTTCACGCAATTTGAAGCGACAAGCCAAACAACCTTGTCTAAAGTATCTGTTCAGAGTGTGATTTTCAGCCGCTAATATGGGAGTTTATTTCCCCAATTAATCGGGGTTCGAAATTTCCAACAAAACAAACACATTCCAAAATTTTTAACTTTTACACACACACTACTTTTCACAAACCCCAATAAATCTCAATAAAGTAAAGATTCCCAAAATTTCAAGAATATTCCCCGAAATTTCCACAAACAAACACCCCCATAGGAAGCGGAAATCATTCTACGGAAACTAAAACAAGTCCAATAATTCCGCCATCTCTGCTCGTTTGATCCAGGTGTACTTCCCTCTTCTTTTTTAGAAGGAATGCCAGCTGTGTTCTTTGTTTAAAAGGATCGGACGATCTATAGAAGTTCCTCTGCAATAGTCCTATTTTTAAAGACTAATATAATCTTCGAAATTTTTCTGTACAAATGGTCTATCTCAAATCTCAATCATCGTCGTCAATTCTTGGGCAAGCCCTTCCAAAAACAAAAATGTGAGAGAAGATGACATGGCTTAGGGGCCTACTTTTTTTTTTCTTGGGCGAGCAACAGAACCTTTTTGAGTATGACAAATAACATTGAACTTATTGTTTCACCTAGGGAAAAGAGTTTCATGTATAGGGGGTTACAAGAAAAAGATGGTGGGGACATGACTTCAACAAACTGATGCAGATTTTGTACTGTCACCCAATTGGAACAACAATCCTTTCTGTGTACACCTAATGGCTTCTTCATCCATCTTGGATCACATCTACGTTTAGGCACACCTTTGATGATTCTGTGAAACACTTTTTCAGCTTTTCATTTGCTTCTAAACTTCACGTGGCTCCTACCCCAAGAAAGTCAATGAATGGTGGTGGAATGGTCTCAAAATGGCTGGCTACTCTGCTTTCTGTAACAGCTGACGATGAGGGTTCACTGGCTGAAACATGTGGTGCTGGTGTCGATGAGTCTAAGAAACTGTAAGCATCGTGATTGTTCGACTGTCTCATCGCCATTAAAAACGAAGGGTGGTGGGGAGAGATACCAGATTCGTGAGCTTCATCACTTGGCCTATCCCAACCTCTGCCCTGGCTGAACCTGCCCTTAATATCATTGCTCTTGGGACCTTAAGAATACAATGAAGAACTCGTGAGCTAAAGAAAGTAAGACTAGAAGGTGGGGTGGGGTAAGTCAACTGTAAGAGTGACAAAAAGAGCATCACTCGAGGATAAATGCAAAAGAAGGAAATGGACTCAAGATGATCAACTTGACTCTGCCGCAAAGAGAGCGAAGAGAACATTGATCAAAGAATGGGACGAGAAAATTATTCAAGTTTTAAAAATTACACCAATAAGCACCAGAACAGAAGCCCAAATCACAAAGTTAGGAACATAAAGGATTAAGAGGAAAATGAGGGGTAAAGGACACACCTGGAAAGAAATCAAAAGGCGTTTGCTCTGCACAGAAACAACTGTAAGGATCAACCTTGCTGCTTGAGATTGTTTCTCCTCCAATGGTCAGAGGTGATGAACCATTTAAGCTATAACAAACCCCACCAACAGCACCATTCACTGTTCCAAATGGGAAAGTAGAAATATTGCTGAGTCCTCCATTGGGGAGATTGAGACAGTATGGTAGTGGTTCCCTTCTAGAGGCTGCATCTCTGCAGACAAAGCTAGGATTTTCCTCCACCCTTCTGTAAACGGATTGACCCAGTTTCCTCCTCCTGTAAGCACTGGATTGTTCTCTATATTTCCTAGCCATTATAACATGCCAATGGTTCTTTACTGCATTATCAGTTCTTCCAGGGAAAAGCCTAGCTATCATTGCCCATTTATTGCCATAAATTCTGTGAGCTTGCATTAGCCGTTCTTCTTCTTCTTCAGTGAAAGCTCTTCTGTTGATCCTTGGGTCCAACTGATTAAACCATCTCAGTCTGCAGCTCTTTCCTTTTAATCCACATAAGCCAAGACAATAAATGAGGACGATTAATAAGAAAGTAAAGAGTAACACAGCGCTATGTTAATAGTTCAGTCGAAGGAGCTAAGAGGATGAAAGAAAAACGTTGTTATAAAGTAACAAGTAAACGTGAAATTTATTTATCTTTCCCTCAGTTCTTTACCTGATCTTCCTTCCAACTTCTCTGCTATGAGGTTCCAGTTCTGAGGGCCATAAAGATCCACAAGTTCCTTGAGCTTCGTATCCTCAGCAGGCCTCCAATGTCCTCTGGCACAAAGTTTTGAGTGACCACTATCTGTTTCTTTCCCACTGACCGCATTCTCATTCGAGTTAATATCATATAGGTCCACATTCTGGTTCCTGTTTTCACGTTTTTGCCCAGAACCATCTCCGCTGTCAGAGACCTTCCCCTCCCCCGCGTTGCTGTTATGGGGTTCCTCAAAGCTTCTTGTAATGGAGTTCCCCATGAATGGAAAACCCCAACTAGCTCTCCCATTTTCCATATCAGAATTCTTAGAGATATGACTTTCTTGTGAAGAAACTGCTGAAGCTTCTCCATAGTTGGGAATGAGGGAGAGTGCATCCATCTCTGCATAAACCATCCCCAATGAAGGAAATAAAGAGGAAGAAGTGGATGAGTAACTGCTGAGGTTCTTTGGGTTTTCTGATGCATATACAGTATTCTTGTTGGTCATTCCTTCATATCTTATCTCGCAAATGTAGATGACTAATGACTGTTACAAAGTCTTCTTAATGGCCAGAAAGGAATTAAAAAAGAAAAAAAAATCAGGAGATCCCTGTGTTCAGTGTTGGACCAAAAGCGAGAAGCAAATTAGTTTGTTGACAGAGAGAGAGAGAACAGGGA
This sequence comes from Myrica gale, assembly GCA_963930655.1. Classification (NCBI taxonomy): domain Eukaryota; kingdom Viridiplantae; phylum Streptophyta; class Magnoliopsida; order Fagales; family Myricaceae; genus Myrica; species Myrica gale. The sequence goes on along the minus strand of OZ005606.1, from coordinate 2,498,519 downwards.
AGGAAAAGGTGGAGTTTAGCTATGTCAGAAGAGGAAACACGAAACGACTTAGAAGACACCTACAACACCTTCCCTGAGTTCCCTCTCACAGACTCGGACTCTTAGATAGAGAGAGAATGTGTATGCTTTAAAGTAGTTAAGAACCCTGACCCACCCTGACATTTTAACTTAACTAGACCCTCTTATTTTACGACTATCCTTGCCCTCCTCTCTACATAACCCACATCACTCACACGTGTGAAAGTGAGAGACACCACTAAACGGCTAAAGCTGTCTTCCTCTCCCTCTCTCTCTCTCTCTATTCATGGGTTGAAGGCCCTTAGGCTATGTTTGGAGAGCGGGCCAGACTTCAGTTTAGGGTTTGGTCTTGGATTGGGTTTCAAGAATTCCAGACGAATTTCGGAACTCGTTTGGGAAAGAGCCTGCCCCTGCTGGATGACTATAGCACCGGGTTCCTGCTAACTGAGAAAGTCAGCCAACATTAATGCAGCATGGAATGCGCCGACCCCAGAACGATGTTTTGAATTTGTCTCTACTAATTTCTATAGACGAACACGGAGGCAATTATGATTGGGCACTCCAGTACAGGCTCAGTTTTTCACGTGTTATGTTTTTTTTTCTACGCAGTTTTTTCACGTTGATACCGAAGACAGTGAAATAAATTTTGACTTCCTTACCTGTTGTATGTGCACATTCGAAAAACGTCTTCTGCAATATTACGCACCACCACCCGATAAACCTTTTGTACACGTGTACATCTGTACGTAGGTTAAGATAATTTTGAGGACATAAGCCAAATTCGTAGCAAGTTCGTCAATTAGAACAGTTAAAGTTACTAATTAACTACATACTGAGTTTAAATTCGTCCTACCAAAAGCATATAATATGGACACCACACACCCTTTTTACAAGGACACAAAATAATGGATAGCCAACTACTTTCTAAAAGGCCATCAGTCCATATGGATACCAACCCTTTTTACAGAACATTCCTCCACCACCTACATATTTCCTTTGTTCTCATTTGGCAATAACAATTCCCAGCAAAATCAACACTAATGCAGTCAGGGCTATAGTGCATAGTCCCACTTGTTGTTCGGGGCGGATCCTCTGGCCCTCTACCGAGTGTCCATCAACTCTATAATCTGGTCCCTGACGTAGTCGCTCCCCATTGTCCTCCACCCATATAAACGCATCTGCATGATCCTGTGCGAAGAAAACTAACAGAAATTAAAAATGCTAGACTGCTAGCACATCGAAAAAAGATGCACAATTTGCAACCAGTCACTAACGAGAGATTAGTGTGTATCTTTTGTTTAACCTGGCCAAGCGGACATCTCCAGAACCACCTGCCATAGTTTTTAGATGTTCTGGCCATGCGCAGAAGCATGGGACCGTACCCACAGCTGCACATTGGAGCTCCCTGCATCTGTAAACATCTAGCATTATAAGATGTATACAATATGCCCCCCATTGCTTCCCAAATGATAACAATAATGCAGCACCACCCTTACAGTGGTTAGCACAATCTCCTAAGGGTAACTCAGCTTTGTACAAATCACGTGTAACATCAGGAAATTAGTTATACAACTACAAGCATTTGACCTAGTCATCCAATCAACTAGAGAATTGCAGTGGAGTAGAATAAAGTAGCACACCGTTGTAATCACCACACAACAGGAAATCATTTTTACAACTACATGCAAAATGAAGTGCACATCCCATAAAATAGGAAATTCCAGTACATTAGAACATGCAAAACAGGTTCATCTCTAAAGCTAAGTGCTAAGATAATGCAAAATAACAAGTGTTGTCACATTCAAATATAACAACCCAGGGTAACATGTGGATAGCCATATGCATGTCAGTATCCCCCAAATTAAGCCAAAACAAGTACAACTTATGCCTTGATGACCCCAATCTGCTCAACTTATCACTGGCGGGAGTCCCACATCAAATCAGCCATGTGGTCCCGCTTCAACACCATTGCTTGTGCGGCTTCTGCAGTGAATATGAAACCCGATATATCGTGTTCAAACTCCCTTGCTCCCTCGACGACCATATCTGGTTGTGAATAAGCTCGGAACATCTCGTCAGGTCCCGTGTCCATCCTAATCCAATTATGCACGGTACAACACGCTGTGACAATACACGGTTGCCTCACCATGGCATACCGAGGCATCTCTGACAGCAGCGGGAATCTTTGCTTCAGCACCCCAAAACACCGTTCTATAACATTGCGCAACGACGAGTGGAGGTAGTTGAAGAGCTCCCTCTTTCCCTGTGGGGGTCCGGCGTTGCCGCGGTATTGTTGTATATGATATCTCTCACCTTTGTACGGCGGCAAATACCCTTCTACAATTGGAAACCCTGCATCCACTAAATAGAATTGTCCTGCACACCAATAATTAACCACCAGTTGTGTACCAGTACCACATTAGAAGCATATTCATTGCAGTAATGCCTCCCATGATTAAATGCATTAGAAATAAGTATTCTAATTCAATTTACCTGCAGCGGGATGCGGGAATTTGTTCTCAGGCCTCGTGACAGCGTCGTAGAATACTCGAGAGTCATGCGCTGATCCCTCCCATCCAGAGTACACAAATGTAAAGCACATGTCAAAGTCACATACTGCAAGCACATTCTGAGCAATAACGGATTTGCGATTTCTGAACACTGTTGCGGCGTTCTGTCGGGACCACGCTTTCACTTGCGTGCCATCAATTGCACCTATGCAATCCTACGGATACAAATACCACACAGATTGAGTTCAGTTGCAAAAAATCAAACTTTAAAAGACCAGCAACCTAGGATACATTCGATGTAAATGGTGACGGCAGATTATGCTTACCTTGAACCATGGGTAATATTTGCGGTTGTTGCGCACGTATGGATGTGTCTCCGTCCCCTCTCGAGGCTTTATAATCTGCTGACCCAGTCGACAAAGCCCCCGCATTACCCGCTTGAAATGGCGGCACACTGTCTCCAATGAATGTTGGAAACGATCTGCAATAAGTCTCATTCCTTGCTTGTATCCCACAATCAATAGAAACATCATTAACGCCTCCTCTGCCCGTACACCCCTTGAGTCATCGAGAAATTGTTGTCGTTGCAACTCCGAACATAATGATACAAAGGTTGCCTTCTCCATCCTAAATAATTGGTAGAATGTCCTATCGTGGCCATATAGGCGTTCCTCAACATACATTGAACCGGTTAGGATAGACGTGCGTTCAGGTATTCGCGAAATGATTAAACGAGATTCCTCCAACGAGTACCACATAAACCAAAATGCCTCTTCCCACCATGTGTCCTCCTCAAGGGATAGAGGGTGAGCCATGTTAAGGTAGTACTCCATGATTACTCCCAACGGTTCCAGTGCAATCGTGTGTGTAAATTTGTTGTGAGCTATGTGGCGCAAGTCACCAGACTGTAATATTAATATATAATCATTTACCTTAAAAGAAGTAGGCATACAATTACAGTAGCATTAACAGTCATCAAATTGCAAGCAATAACAAGTTGAGCCCTTATCTAAATGTTATATCAAAATTATCTATTCTGTATGAAATATTGTTCCATTCAAATGCATGATTGTCATTCCTGTACACGAATGCCCTAGGTAGTGCATTCACGTGTGGGTACCCATAAGAAAAATAGAATTGCGAAATATCCTACAACACCCTCGTATACGTATAGTTGTTTAACTACAAAATGGTGCCAGATCTGGCCTGCTCCAACCAACTTCCTGCCCATCCCCTACTATGTTGCTAACCCATATGCAGCATTGACCCGATTGGGTACCCACAACCAACAAAAATATTAGAATGACTGGCCATACTCACCTGTACTAGCGATCTGTGAGAATATAGCCACCACACAGCTTATGTATCTCCCACTATTGCGTCTTCCTCTCCAACGCGCGTTCGAAGTCCAAGTGCGTCTTCTTCCCTCACTGGTGTCTCGCTGAGCTATTTTCGGATTGCTTAACCTGATATTTTAATAAACAGGAGTACAAGTAAAGATAAAACAAACAGAGTGGTAACCAGCGTATCGTTGTAGAAAAAAAATAAAAGTAACCAACCTATCGCATACAGCTTTTTTCGATAAACCAGTTTTACACCCCATCAGACTGACAGCTTTAATTTTGATCAGAAAATACTCGATATCAACCAAAACCTCTGAGCTGGTGTAGGACTTTCAACGCATCAGTCATATCAACTTTGCAGTATGATATAAACTTACCTTTTTTTTTCTTTGTTGTCGTCCAAGTAACTTTGCATGAAGGTTTTTTTTTCTAAGTACCTTTGCAGTATACAACAATTCAAAACTGCTGTCAATTCATTCCTTATGAACATATTTACGAAAACAAGTAGCAACGTCAACACTTAGACAAAAAGAAAAGGGAAAAAAAATCTCAAGCCATCATGACATCATCTCAAAAAGAAAAGGGAAAAAAAATCTCAAGCCATCATGACATCATCTGCATTGTCACCTACCGAATCCTATTCCATATTCCTTAGCTAATATTTCAATTTTTTTACTTCCTATGTGTATATGTTACTCGGCAAAATATTTGGTTACTGTTCTTGACAGCAGCACGCAGTTACAGCCTCATAGTCAGCATATTCGTCCTTTTCATCTGTATTTCATTTATTCGTCTGTTAATTTCCTTAATGTATATTATTATTCATTCTTTCTTCCAGAGCAAAAAGATGTCGTCAATTTATTCATCCCTTGATTTCCTTTGTGTATATTAGTATATTGTTTTTCCTTCTGCCATCTGCACTATGCTTATTCGGGTGTATATATTTTCTACGCACCTACTTGTAGTTGGTCAACTGGGTATACAACCGATTCAGTTAACTCTCATTCTTTCTTCCCTCTTATGCCGATCGCTCTCATCAGCTCTTTACTGCAGTTCGTGCTTTCATTCTCCAGTCTGAGAAATAACTCTACAAGTTAACTTCTATACAACTGCTAAACATATATTACATTCTGCCATGCTTACTTGCTGACTTTTTACAACACACATATACTACCATAACTTCAAACATCCCTGACTACAAACATATACATCGGCACAAAAATATAAGCAAAATAACTCCTTTCACAGGAGCTCCGGAGTGGTCAACTGCCTACAACAACCAAAACAACACGTGAAAAATCTACCATGTCAAACAACGTTTGACTTTCAAAATGGACATGCAGCAACTTCACTTCTATGAATGGGGGCCATGTAGCAAAATAGGATTTCCACGTGAATGGAAGCTACCACTGCCTGTGAAGCGGTTTAGTCTTCTGGGCTCGGAGGCTGTGGAGGTGCATCCAGCCCATTCAGATCAGCTGCAACAGATACGTCTAACACAGAAAAGAAGCAGCGAATCGGCAACAATTTGGTTAGTTTCTAGTGATGATATACGTAAGAGAAGTGTACTACGTATTAGAGTTACCTGGGTTGACAGAGGCTTGAGATGATTCAACCATACTAGGCGCAGGGTCATAATTGTTTGTCCTGCTATATGCAGGGGGAAGGAAGACATCCATCTCCAACTTCCTTGTTGCCCGAACCCTCTTCATCTTAGGCAATGTTGCAGAGATGCGACTGGAGAGCAGTCGAGATGGGGGTGTCATGAAAGACTGGGTGGTGGACCGTGAATCAATACTAGTAGATTGTGAGGAGTCTGAGAGGAAAATGATGGGCATATTTGGCTTAGAGTTCACGGACCGTGGACTCCTTCTGTTGCGGAGTTGCGGAACTGCGGTGAGAGTTTGATCACTGCTAGATATGACGATGGTAGCGTTACTATTACTATGTTGTCCAGACATGGAGAATTGACTGGTGAAGAACTTTGAAGCCTTCGTCGTTGTTATTCTTAGGAAATGTGAAGCCTTCAACTCCTGCGAAATATAGCCATATGTGACCACCCCTTTTATGCACGGTAAATGGGGCATCCGTGGGAAATCTGACGTGCCATATCCTCCAACCGTAAGCAATTATTGCAAGTTTCAGCTTCATACTTGACGGTTAATACACATCAATGCGATGAGTGTCACAAACAGCAGAGCAAGACTCCAAAGTATATTAATAGATACAGCTGTGTTAACACACAAATTACGTGATAATTTTAGTTCATGTAGAACGATTTGGTTGACATGTACCAACAACAACTCTAACCAGAAACTTTACCACAGCTGCACGTGGATGACAAATTGCTCTTATAAGTCATTCGCGTTTCATGAATTGAATCTGGATGCAATTGACATTTTTTGTGGGCTCAGCACATAATTAACTCCTATTGAACCAGGTAGACGGTAGCTCAACCGTTCACAAATTGGCGGCTCGTAATAACTCCGGTTTTATGGGCACAGGTTGGTTATGAACAAACTCACCAATTTTTCCCTCAAAATTGATGTAGGGGAGTCCGAGCTGGTTGACGACCCTGGAATTGTCGGATTCCGCATTAATGGTTCAGCTTTGACTCCTTTTATTTTTTGGTAACATTCCTTTACTGTGGCGTTTTTTTCTGCTACTTGAGCCTTGCTTGTGGGTTTTGTTTTCAGACAATGTTGAAAAATGATTTTAAAGAATTTTCTATACGATTTGGGAAGCAATTTCGCATCTTCTCCAACTGGCTTCAGAAATGTTCGTGCACGAATGCAACATTGCAACTTAAACAAAACATTGAAGCAGCCCCTGCTTGTAGTAACGCCTCCCTATTTGATTTTATCAACAGTAACCATGTCCTTTCAAATATATCGTCGTTTGAGCTAACCCGAATGGTTATTCCCATTCGGTTTGGACAGGTTGTCGCATACATCCACTCTAAGGAAAATTGACACATTAAGTTAGCCCACATCAGAACATGATAAATTACACTGCGAGAATATAGATCGCAGTAATGCAGCACCTATACTACAAGCAAAATAATAGCTGCAGCGACGTTACACGATACTATTACATACCAACTAGTAACGACCAAAACGGTCTGAATAACCAACACAGGTGTACAATTTGCATACCAACGTCTACCTAACACTTCTCAACCATCTAATTCCTCCAACCACATTCTCCGGTCTACATCACTCATTAACATGAACGACTTCTGCTCAAACACGTCCCTTAGAGCCTTGCACCCTTTTAAGAACAACTTGCTTTCTCCCTCCCGCACAACACTTTTTAATAAGGACACGCATTGGCTATATGGGTCACCGTGGAATTTGCCACCTCCACCTCCAGTGGACTCCCCAACATCTACATCAGGAATTGGCTTCTGGGTATGAACCCATTCCAATAGAATATCATTCCTACGAGCTGCAGCATCGGCAAAGCGCACAAATGCAGCTTTTGGGTCAGGCTCCCTTTCTCCCTTGCCACGCTTGAAGCGAGACACACTTTCAGAGCCGTCACTACTGCGCTTTCCTGATCTGCTCGTAGTCTGTTGTCTGGAGGAGCGGGTGCAGTCGTCGGTGCCCATGACACCACATGGCGCAGTAGGGGATTGTGTCATGCTCTCATCCAGCGGGGTAGGCAGTATGATCGGGGTGTCTAAGCCAGGGGTGTCTAAGCCAATGTTAGTCAGTGCTTCATCCAAATGCTGCTCATCGTCTGACCCAGGCGGGCTTGCGGTTGAAGCATGGTGGAGGATGCCAGTAGCCATGTCTTTTCCGAATACCAGGCCTTTCAACTCGTAATGTCTACACCCTCTAGTGCGAAACGACCCGTTCTTGGGATGTTTCTAGCCAAAGTAGAAATGGACAACAATTTCTTATCCGTCTCGGACAATTTTGATCACATAGTTATGCTTCAGTACGTATAGATACGAAATAATAGAAGCAGAGTTACATGGCTATCGCTATGTTCATCAAAATCAATGGTAGATAAGACTTGTTTACAAAGAGTTATCTTGATTAATAGGGAATTGCTAATGATCGAAAAGTTAATAACAAACTTAACAAACAGAACATGAATCAACTTAACAAACGTAACAACCTAACATGCATCTAGAAAATGTAAAGCTGCAGTTCGTGTATCCATAATTGAATTCAATTCAATCAAATAAGGTAGGCAATGTTCATGCAATCTCACCGACAAATATCTCTGCCACTGAGCTTCTGTACCCTGGACAGTATTCGATACGGGATCCCAACCAAATCCTGTCTCATTGTTCAGAAGGTCATAGAAGTCTTGATATCCCGATTTCATGCGTTTATACTTCTCTCGACATTGGGAAGTTGTTTTTCGCGAGCCCGCAAGGAGGTTGAGCTTCTCAGTTATGGGAGCCCACTGAGTTGGGTGCACGCGGCCGGGTATTATCCGACCCTGATTGATAGCTTCGAGCAGAATATTGAGGAATGAATACTCCAGACGGGGGGGCCATTTTTCGTCGGTAGACATCTGCAAGAAATTAGAAATGTATGGGTCCATCAGAGAGTGTAAGAGCAAAATAATCTAGGACGAAATGAACCGTTACCTTAGTCGTGCGCAACGATTTGAAATACGATGGACGTTTGCGAGATATGGAGTCGGATGTGATCGGAGTGGAAAGGGATTTCGAGCTCCTTAGATAGTATCGCCTCTACACAAGATTCCCCTCAAAGAGTTAGCAAACTATATACGGGTACGTAACAGGGATTAGTCAGGACCAGCGATTGGGGAAATTGCTGGAGACCAAAGCATTGGAACAAAACCCATGACGACATAGCTTACATTTGGTGAGACACGGGTTGCAGAACCATCGCGTTGCAGGGGCGGAGGACAACCATGGCTGCGCATCCAACGGGTAGGGGCCTTTTCCTCCGGAGTGGGTTGCTTGAGTTTAGAGACTGTCGGCCAGCTTCTTCGAGAGCTGGGATACCCATCTGCACTGCGAGTTCTCCTATTTAAAGGACAAACAGAGGTCTCAACTTCGATGGGCAAATCACCCTGGGCAAATCGGCTCATGACAAGAGGAGATCTTCCTTCCTAATACGAATTCAACGACGTAATCACTGGTAGGGCGAGATTGTCATTGCAGGATTGCATTGGGGATTGCATGTCGGTGTGGGAAAGGGGGAAGAGTTGACAGGAGGGGAAGGTTTGACGAGAGTTTTTTTTTACGAAAGGGGGAAGAGTTGACATGAGGGGGAGGTTGTATAAGAGTTTTTTTTTGGGAAGGGGTGAAGATAGGAGGAGTAAAGGAGATTGGTGGAGTAGTTGCCGTTGATTAAGCAAAATATTTATAGTAACAGTTAATTGTATATTTGATAGATGGAACAATTCCGTACCAACAGCTGCCGATATTTCAAAAAAGAAGATCAGTGCGAAGGAGGGTGCAGAGATTTGATCGTTTCCCAATGAAGGCGAATATTTCAGTGGGGCCATCACGTGAAAGATCGTTTGCAACAGAGTGGAGACATTTCCATATTTGGACACGGGTTGAGGCAAAATTTCAATTATAACAGCCAGAGGAGTCAACCCGAATGCATGGATTTGCGGCCCGGTCCAGACGTGTGTGAATTAAGATGTACACCCATCACAAACATGGTATGCTGTACATGCAGGTTCAAAACTTGTTCTGCCCCACGTCCTGACACCCTATGAGCTAAGGTAAGGGGTTAGCTTCAGGTCTCAGCCCATTCCAAACCAGATTTCAGGAACTTAGACTTCAAAAGCGGCCCAACCCCATAAACCGGTTTTAAGCCCGCGAACCAAACACAGCCTTAGGGTGTCCCCCTCTATATTGACAAAGAAAGACTCATATGTGATGTGTGCTAGCTTGGGCTTGTGCAGGGCCAGACACCTTTTCAAAGCCAGAAGAAAATTAGACTTCGACATTACACACCTCGTGTCAACACTGTAAATACGCTTCGGCCCCATCTCCATCAATCCCTTTTCAGCTGTAGGATATCAGGTTTAACCTGGTCCGTTAACCACCTGAAGTCGACCCCCAAACCAAGCCCTTTGGCAAAGAATTACTTTATTCCGACGTTCTTCACAACTAACTAACACAGTACAAAAGGTCATTGTCTTAGATACATTCTAATCCCGCTGGTTTTGTCTCTCCCGAGTGATAGAGGAGCTACAAGACATCGTAATGACAGATTATAGTGACCTTTATAGGTGCAAATTCCGGACAACCCGAAGTCCTGATCTTTCTCTCCAGACTTATTTCTTTGAATCGTTATTACATTTACATTCAGTATAAATTTGCACAATCTGCTGTAGGGCAAAAGTGAGTGTGTGAGTGGACGGATGAGATTAGAAGTTGAGAAATCTAACGGTTGAAAAAATGACACGTTAATTAATGAACCCGACCCGCACAACCGACTCGGTTTCATTAATTGACGTGGTATTTTGTCAGCTGTTAGATTTCTCAACTTTTAATCTCACACGTCCACTCACACACTTATACAATAGCTTCACTCACACAATAATCAGCCTCTCTGCTGTAGATATCTATAAACAAAAACTGGTCAAACTAGGCAGAAAGAATTTAGCATATAAGGTGCGTTTGTGATAAAAATTTCACAAAATATTTCACCAACTCCCAATAAAATACTACAATATAATCTCTATATCTCCCATAAAAAAATATAAAAAATTACAAAAAATATAAAAAAAATTACTACTCTCTTCACTTTTTCACTAAACTCAATACCAACACTAAAACCAATACCAAAAATTTTACAACACAAACATAACTTTAATCTTCTTTTACTTTTGTGTTGATCAAAGATTAAACCCTCCTGCAGATCTCACTTCCTACCGCACTTAAAAATGATAGCTTGACGGTTAGAATGCTAGAATATAATGAGTTCTCAATCTCTGCACACTAGATAAAAACCAGTTAGAAGAACTGAAGGAAGAGAAGGATGGGCCATGTTTCCTTAAAAAGTGTGTTCTAGCTAGACTGCCTTCCTTTGCAGCGTACCTGAAAATAGAAACAAAGAAAAACCAAAAGTTACTATTTAATATAACTATTTAAAAAACTAGCCTCTACCGTTAATAATTTTGTTCAGTTTTCTGTCCCTGACAAACCCAATGCAGACGTTTCGTTTAAACTTTAAATTTTGTCCACAGTAGTGCATCAGGAATGTACTGTCTGCGCTGTGAAGAACAGAAAGGGCTTTGGGTCAAAAACTTTGAAAGCCACGACTTTTTATTGGAAAGACCCCACCCGAACATTAACGTCTGTGATTACTAATGGCAATCAGAAAGTAAGCAATAAAAAGATTTTACCCCAAGATTGGAGAGTTGCTTCCATCCTCTACCACTGTCTCAGAATATAGGGTCCTAACCAAAAGGAGTCATGTTTCTGGGTCTCCAAATATTTTTCTTTCCCCATGACAGTTGAGTCTGTAACTGTACTAGTTCATGCCAATAGCATTTAAGGTGCATGTGAACATGCTTTTGAGATCATTGGACTCTCTAGATGTCATCACGACCAGACTAGCTAGTATTTAGACTTCTGTCTAGGTGTGCTCATATTTATCCAAATATATTGATACTTTTGTTTTAATCTCAATTATTGCATAATGTTGCAAAAAAACTGTACGAATTTATATACTAAACCCGTTAGGGCTATAATGTTATTTAACTTGTATTTAAGGGATGAATTGACCTCCTCTGCGATGAAGCGATGAACAGCTTTTATTTTGACAAGTTTGTGATTTTGATTACAACTTGTACGTTGTTCTTTTATTGAATGCTACGGTAACGAGGGTCATCTGATCATAGCAAACAGCACATAAAGGCAAGTTCAACGTACATACGCCTATCAGTCGGATTTGACAAGCCCAGCTGCCCAGTAAATGAGTACTACCTTTGGTTTATATCATTAGGTAAACGATAAATGAGTTCGGTTTTGAATTTGTTGTGTTAAAAATTTAACCAAAAAAGTTTTTTTTTTAGTAGCCGAACATCCGGAAGGGTATTGTTAGAGAACACTTGGTTAATTGAAAGGGAAGAAAAACAAGGTAAAGTACTTAATCTAGTAAGTGAGAGTGATATATAACAGTATTTAGCTAGAAAAAGAAATCCAAGTGGGTTAGAAATACTCATCCTATATCTGTCAGCTTAAAAACATCTATTTGATAGAAGATGATAGCTTTCAAAGATGATGAAATAGTTAGTTATGAGTCGATAGGAGGGAATATGGAAAGCATCCATATTGCAATGGATCATGTGTCATATATTGTTATATAAATGACAAGGTATCACTTGTTGGTCTCCAACTTCTCAGACCAAATGCAAAGGGAGTGAATACTTCATGGGATAAGGCTTGCGTCCTGTTCAATGAACAGGCCATAAGACGAACCCTACTTTTCGTGTGGGGATTGACGGGTAAAAATGTGTTGTCGTGTACAGAATCTACTGCTTTCATCATGCGTATCATCTATGGCTTTTATTTGTTTTCCTTCTCTGCCATTCCAGTCCCACGTGTACCCACGTTTGCACGGGTAGATCCATGATCTCAAAGGCAGGTAAAATGCTCGCATCGGGGCGAGAAGAATTATTAACTGACGGCCTGAACAAAACTTAGGATGCCTCTCTAACCCAGTCAGCCTCGAGTCCTTTTCCCTTGTACTAAGCTATAGCCTCACGTCATCGTCGAAAACCGGTGCATTCACAAGGCAGAAAACGTTAAGTGCGAAATGCTAATCACTCTCAGTTAGGGCCACATCACCAATCACCATTTGGATTTCGAGACACCAAACTAGGGAGGGTGGAAAATTATGCTAACAAGTAATTAACACGTCTTTCGGGCACAGAGTGGCTTATAGTTATTGAGAACCCATTAACATGATCATAAAGTGAAATAGGCTATAGCTTATGCTAAGTAAACCTGCCACGTTCTAGGTTAAAGAATGTAAAGGAAGCGTTGGAATTTGGATAGTTCAGGTGCATGCCTGCATCTGAGTGATCAGCCAAATCCATCGATCTTCTGTTGCAGTGTAATTATCTTGAATCTTGGTAGCTAGGTTGACTCAATCTGGTCAAATTCAGATCCAAGTATCTGTAGATTGGTCGAATTAGAGTCCTTTCAATGAGGATCCAAATTTACTTTGTTATCCTACAAAATCTCACACTGAGGTATAGGGCTGAACAAAATCGGACCAGATTTGCGGTTTGATCCGGTCTTGTTTATGTAAATCCAGTCCGGTCCATACCTTTTGACAAACAGGTCCGGACCGGATTTATTAATATAAATAAAAAAAATTATATTTTTTAATACACATTACAAACTTAAAAAGTTTAATTTTAACCTAAACTAAAACTCTACATTTTTATATAACATTCCCCCTTCAAAATTAACCTAAAATTTTTTTAAAAAAATGAAATCAGTTCGGACCGCATTTGACTAGGTGATTTGGTCCGATCCTCTATACAAGCACAACCGAAACCGGACAGAATTCCCAGGAGAGGGTCGGCATGAAACCCAACCTGATGACAATCTATAGCAACTTCTGCAGTATAGCCAAATTATGATTGAAAGAGCTACGTCAGTTCCAGGCCGTGTTTGTCACGTGAAGTGGTACCCGAAACGAAAATGTTGGTAAATGGAGGAACCAGGAAGCATGACTGTTGGAGGAGTGGTTGGGTGCATTGTACGTACGAGTGTCCGTGGGTGCGCATTGGAGGGGTAGGGAGGTTTCTTGTAGAGATCATTGATGGGGTTGCTACAAGCACGGTACTTGTTATATACGTTAAACTCAAATGAAAGAACATGCTTTCAGAGTGACCGACGTTAGATAAGTTTGTGATAGCTAGGTAAATTCCAACAGTACTGCAGCTCATCAAATGTCATAGCTATGGCCCGCGTATAAATAGTACCACTGCTCCATGCGATTCTGTTGGGGCTGTTTTCTTGGAACCATGTGAAAAAGAAAAGCATGGCTAGTGCTCTATTGGTTTGGTATAGGGTACCCCACTTCACAACCCCCCACCCCTCCCAAAAAGAAAATTAAGAAAAAACAAACAAACACAAATCCCTCTAGCTGCAGGAGCAAATTAATCTAACTAGTAAAACCAGATATAAAAAGGCAAAATGTATTGGATTTAGACAGGAGAAGTGCATATTTTCTAAAGTAAGTACGTTCAAATGCTTTGTGGCCTTTTATTCCGACCATGTGCGCGGATTTCGAGGATTTCGAGTACATAGAAGTCAGTTAATTAACTTACTCTGAATGCACAAGACCAAGCATGCATGAATACCGCTTTTTGCAGTAGTGCCCACTGATTCTGAGCCTCTTGCCAGTTAGCTCCCGCAGCAGTGCCAGTACGAGGCAATTCACCACACGTCACTTGTAATATATGTTGCGGAAAAGACATAATTTTAAGCAATCGTATTCCTTTCTTCAAAAAAAAATTCAGCAAAGTTTCATAAAATGGGTTATTATTAGAGGTTCTTCTGCTAAGGAAAAAAAAAATATTAGAGGTTCTTCTAATCTGTACAGCTGCTAATTTTGTGGTCTTATACGCAGTGGCGGAACCAGAACTTAAGTGGAGGGGGGAAACTTCTAAAGCAAAATGACATCTCAAAAAATTTTCTACTTAATGCAAAAAGTCTCTTAGAGTTAAAATATCAAAAATCAATGACTAAAAGTATTAAAAATATAAAAATACATGTACCGTTCTATTTGCTGACACTGCGAGGTGGCAATTGGATCATACGGATATGCATATTCTAAAAATGTTGCAAAATAGCTTAATTCTCAACAGTTTCAAAATTTTCCTTCTCGATGTATACTATCATGCTATTATTTATCAATTCATCCCCATCTTATTACGTAACTCAGTCTTGATAATCTTCATCACAGAAAACACTCTTTCAACGGTTGCAGTTGCAACTGGTAAGACCAATGTCCAACCTCTGTTGCTTTTTTCAGTTGCTAAACCCCGTAGATGTAAACACGTCCGCTCCGAATCTTGCTCCTCTAGTTTGCCTAAACAAATAACACCACAAAAAATACGCTGCATTCTTTGATACACTGTATTCCAACCACTCATAATTTTTGAACCATAACTCCCTAAAACACCTCATTGTTTTCTCATATTGCTTTTTGGATAAGTCCTGACCTCCAATCTCCAACCACACTGTATTCCAACTACCCTTCAATTTCAATTTTAACATCTTCTCAAAATCCAACATAATCAACATAAGTTCTGACCTCCAATCTCCAACAATTCACGAAGACCACCTTCCAATATCAACCAACAATCCACTAGATCATTTTCTAAATTTCTAATAAGGTTTTAGTATACAAATTACTTGAATAAGCCCACCATCAAATATAATTTGAGCTTCGAAATTAACCTGAAAAAACAATTGAGCAGTGTATGAAAATTTGACCAAATTCCAACACATTACATAAACGACAGAGGAAAATGAGAAATTAAAGCAACATAACCAAACTAATAATTAACTAAAACCAACTAGACAAAAAAAATAAAGACATAAATCAATTAACCAAAGCCACCATATATTAATATAATTATATTCATTCGGTAAACCGCAACAAGACAAATTTAGAAAAGTGTCTAAAGTTCTCATGCGATGCCGTTTATGTTTTATTTGTTTGTATTTTTTTTCACAAAGATGGTGAAAGGGGGACGGGCTGGATTGGGTCAAAGGGGTAGACCTGGTTGCCTGTTGACAATTACGTGTATTAAAAAAAATTACAAAACTAAGGGGGTGGCAAGCGCCCCCTTTCCACTCCTCGGCTCCGCCACTGCTTATACGGTGGCATCGATTTACAATCCTACAATTGTAGAGCTGATGATCCCCAAACAAGCATTTAAGGATGACGTGACAGATGTGTCCTGCATATAGTCAAACTGTCTCTGAGGTACTCCAAGGACTCATATAAACTACGCTATAGGTTGAGAAATGTAACAGCTGAAGACCCACGTCTTAATTTTGTCTCAGGACGGATACCTGCAAAACATAAATGCTTCTATCACCTCCACAGGGATAAGGAAATGCAGTCCCCCGGACTATAGAATCAGCATAGAGGTCCAGTTCCAGTTCGATGGCCTATGTCAGCAGAACCCTCTCAATGAGTTATTCAAATGCACCAATTAGAAAAAGAGAGAAAAAGAAAGGAGTTATTCAAATGAACCAGTCCTTCAATTCCTTCAAGATTGAAGCAAAGCAGCTATATATATATGGATCCCGATCGCCTTGCAGTGCAATTGTGAGAGAGGGCGGGACTGCCCAGGGGACCCACAACTCGCTCTCAGGATTTCACCTGCAATTTGGTCACGGGCATCCTGGTCGATAATATATGGGGGTGTTTGGAAGTAAAAGTTTTTGGAATATTGAAATAGGTGAAAAAGTAAAAATATTTTATAAAATTTGATGAAAAAATTAAAAAAAAAATTAAATGAATATTATGATAATAAAAAATAATTTGATGAGAAGTTTTTTTAATGACTGAGATGCACGAAAACACCCCTAACACCACCTATACGTACTACCAGTAATAACCAGCTGAAGTCAGCATGTGTTGGCTATACAACTAGTATTGGGGGGGAGAGAGAGATGGCACATAAACATTGGCCGTTTTCTTTTACTGACTTCCGCGAATCATCAAACAGGGAGAGTGATCTAAAGCCTTTCGATGCTACTTATAGGTAATAAAGAGATAGGGGAGAGTTAGACTGTCTGAACTCTAATAGTCAGTAACCCCACTGATATAGAAAAAAAAGGTTCAGAACCCCCCCCCCCCCCCCCCCCCCCATGGCTTAAAAAGATACGACCTCATTGCAAACTCAATACCCCATATGGAAAGTAAAGGTTGGTTAGCCACAGTTCCCCATGGTTCCACGATGTAAACAAGTCATAGCAAATGGACGGTCTAGGGCGCAGGGGAAGAGCATGGACGCCATTATTAAAATCTCTCTGTTCGAATTCTGAGTCGAGTAGTACTCAGTCCAAATGAAATTTCAGAGCCACAGTGAAGTAAAGCCAAGGACTGAGGGGTATGCTGGTGATTTTGGGCTCTTTTTTGTACAGTATTTATTGGGTTTGTAAGTAAGAAGTTAAGTAACTGTACAAAGGATGACAGAAGAGAGGGAGGTGGTAAAGGAAAAGGACAGGGTGTTGATATCGTTTGAGATTTCCTTTCGTTGTTTGGGGGACGAGACATGGCTTTGCTAACATAGAGGAATTGTCTACTACCTGGGTTTCTCCCATACATAGTTTTATAAATCTTTATTTTCTGCACACTTCAAACTCTTCTTTTCTCTTTCCCCCTGTCTGAGCAAGTAAACAAGTGATTGTACTAGTCCACGTGCGTAGACCCCTATGTTCTGTTCCAAAGAAACAGAGCAGGCCCAACGGTTCATGGTCCTCCTTGGACACCGTACCAAGAGCAGTGAGTCTCCTCACTACCACGGTTGTGAAAGTGAGATTGACATGGATCAGTGTCAGCAACCAAGGCGACTCCCGGTTTTGAATATATATTTATATATACTTCTATAATTAATTCTTCTTTTTTCTCTAAATTAAAAAGGTGACAGTGGGCGATCAAGTGATATCAGCTCCTCTAGTAGTGACCATAAGAGCTCCCTACCCGTGGCGGAATGTCAGAACTGAGCCATTTCTACTAAATCGGGAGCTTATACTGTTACCTTTTCGTGCAATGAATCTTAGGCTCGGGGTTTCGATCCAATGACCTCCTGCCCCTTAACCCAGTTCCGAGTGAACACCAAGACCAGTTGAGCCACCACGCCCGTGGTAGTTATATAATTACTTAAATAATTGATGTGGTTCAAAGGGTTCTTGACTCACATCAGAATTGGTGGTTCTTGAAGCAAATCAAGAGGTTTCACTATTTTAGAGATTGAAGCAAGAGAGGTGCACAGCAGCACAGGCGACATGGGATGTGGCATTCACAGTATAAAAGAAAAGGCACCCCCTACAGAGAATTAAGCAGATGAGGTGGAGGCTGAAATTTTATACGATATGCACAAATGATGCGTTAGTCCTAATGCAGTCAATTGGAGTTCAAAGCAAAAACACACCAACTTCAGCATCGACCCACTTCTGCTTTTAGGAACTTTAGTTGGACTCAAGAGTGATAATCCGAGGTAGATCAAAATTGGATGCACATTGCTCTTTCTCTGAATCCCGGGACTGTGCGTGGGGTTACTTCATCGTGCTTTCTACAGAGAATTAAGCAGATGAGGTGGAGGCTGAAATTTTATACGATATGCACAAATGATGCGTAAGTCCTAATGCAGTCAATTGGAGTTCAAAACAAAAACACACCAACTTCAGCATCGACCCACTTCTGCTTTTAGGAACTTTAGTTGGACTCAAGAGTGATAATCCGAGGTAGATCAAAATTGGATGCATATTGCTCCTTCTCTGAATCCCGGGAACTGTGCGTGGGGTTACTTCTTCGTGCTTTAACCTTTTCCTACGAGCCATTAATCTAAAAAGGAAATAACTTTTTCCTTTGCATATGAGCAATCGTACATGCTTGATGTGACAATTGTCGATGGTTAGTTGAGTAGGGACGGCCGGTTCTCTTGCTGCGGAAGAAGCCATATCCTCCTTATCTGCTGTTGATGGACAAATTTAAAACTCCGAACAATTCTCAGCTAAAGCAGACCCCACTCCATCTTCAGTGTACCAAGTTCGGTACCACAGCATGAGTGCAGGAATCCCTATTGCTGCTTCTGGCGCTCAGCTTGATTGGACTTCACACATTCTTCAATTGAGTTGCATCTATCAGTCACTACATAATGCGCTGCGTACGGTGAAAATAGGGTCAAGTGGTCAACTCTCCCCTCCCCCCCCCCCGGCCAAAAAGAACTCTCACGAAAAAACACTCGCCCATGAAGAAATGATCAGGATATTAGAGCTCATTATTATTCGTATGGTACTGGTGCAGGATGGTACCCTTTTGCGGCAATGATCCTTCTTGGGATAACCAACTGATCCCCTCTCCACTCAGACTTGCTTATCCTGATGGCTAAGTAGTTCTTATATTGGACACGTTTGTTTGACCAAAATTTTGGAGGTTCAAAATTTCCAACAAAATAAACATGCTTCAAAATTTTCAACTTTTACACATACACTTATAACTTTTCACAAACTCCAATAAATTTCAACATTCAAAAGATTCCCAAAATTTTAGAAATATTCCTCAAAATTTCGGTAAACAAACAACATATTTGTGTTGCACCCGAATTTTCATATATTATTAATAATAAAATATTATTCTTATTAGATTTTCAATTTTGATATTATTTTTAAAAATTTCCTTTTTAAAAGTGTTTCAATTTTAAAAAAAAAAATATATTTTATCTTTATCTCTTTAGAGTTGAGATAACTTTAGAAAATTTTTGGATTTCAATACTTCTAGAATATGTTTCAATTTTAAATGGATAGACCCTTATCTTATCTAAGTTTCGATTAATCTTTTTAAAATCTAGAGACATTCTTTAAATAGGTTGCAATCTAATCTAGTTTCATTTATGCACATTGAATAGGAGAAGGAGAAATCAAGCTCAAGCTAGTTTCTTTCTTTTCAAAGATTCTAGTCTAAATTTCTCGAAACTAAGAGTTAAAATTAATAAAGGGTTAAAGTGGTCTGATGATCAAGGTAAATGAGGTTATTATAATAGATTTTTCTAAAAAATACCGAGGTGATATTTTAATAATAGCATATTTTATTGAAAACTATGAAATTTATTTGCATAAAATAGTGTAATCACGAGCCTTTTTAATATCTATGTTATTATTTGATGATTGACTTGGTGTTAAAATTATAGTATTTTCATATGGCTACAATTACTTTATAGAACTTTAGATATTTATAATATGATATGAAAGTTTTATATGACTATATGGTTATGTGCAAGGTAAAGAATGAAGTAATATTTTGTTAATGCTTATTATATGATTTATGTGATGTTTTCAAAGCTTGAAGCCCAAGTTCAAAGCTACAACATTATTACCAATTGCAACCATATTTAATGCACCCATCTTAGAAACAAATGGTTTTTAGTAGGTTCTTGTCAAGTGCACTTGGCAACTTTCCAAGACTTAATATGAAAAAATGTACTCATAGTAAAGCTAGTTTGGTTGGCCCCCAACCACTGGCGGATTTAAGGGGGGCCAACTGGCCTGGCCCCGGTTAGCCTAATGCAAAATGTTTAAATTTTATTTTTTATATATAACTTATATGTCTCATTTAACCAAGTTGGCCCCCTTAAACCTCAGACCAAGCCCTGCCCACTGCTTAGTCACCCACCTTCGCCCAGTCCAAGCCCATTCGTCCAGCTCCAAGCTCATTCACCCAAATGTAACAACTCTTTGGCTTGGTGATCTGTTGCTATTGTTATTTCTATCTGGTGTCTTCTACCAACTGTACAAACCCCAACAATATATGAGGTATATTTAGTCTGTTTTTATTCATTTAACCTCCTTTCTTTTTTGTGGGTTTGTTGTTGCATTATAGCTAGGCATTTAGGAATCAGCTTTCTGGGGATAAAAATTTAGATGTGTTTTTAGTCCTAAATTTTCAATATTTTAACTCTAAAACATTTTTTTATATTATGTAGTAAAAAAAAATTCTTGTCATTTTTCCTTAGGAGTTGACGCCCTTTCAGAATCACTTCTGGTTCCGCCACTGCCCCCAACTAGGATTCACCGCGTCTTAGGACTGCACAATCCAATATAATAACTTTGCTAATTACAATGATATTTAAAAACATGCCAGGAATCATGATTAGATGGCGCATGAATGGATAACTAATTGAGATTTACACGTTGCTTTTCATTGTTTTGAAGCGTTTAAGGTGGATTAAGCTATCAAAAATTATTTATTTTATGATAAATATTTTTTACTCCGAAATTTCACTAGTTTTCACCATTTTTACGCATATGAGTAACTCCTAACACTCCGGGGCAGTTATATTTTGTTTGCTGAATAAATTAATTAATTTATTAAATAACTAATAAAATACAATATCTATGGAGGTTTTGCTCCTTTGAACTTCCATAGATTTGGATCAACGGCACAGTTAAAGGGGCATGGTTCCACAAAACATTGTGGAAGCGGCCCAAGCAGGTAAGTCATGATCTTGGAACCTTTTTGGCCATCCAAATTTTGAAGGCAGCTAGACGAACCCTTCCTTCCAGACTTCCAGTCCATGAATTTTTCTTCCATTTTTAAATTTTCGATAACTATCTGCGAGTCGTCTTCCACCACATTGGTATCGAGATTGCAAGCGGCTGCTTGGGTGATTGCAAATAGAGCTTCAGATTCAGAAGCTTCTCCGACCAGTGGATCAGCTGAATATATTTTTGGTGTCCATGCATGTACTGATTCTCCATTTGGTTTGAATAGAACATCTACCATTGTAGATGAATTTGCTCTAACCGCAACATCAAAAGTTAGCCCGTGGAAGGATGAGCATTTTGGCACTTCTGAGACCGGGGGAAGTGCTTTCCAGGCCACTTTTGTGGCTGTGCTTCTGGAAATATCCTGCATTCTCATGACAACTCCTGATAGGTCCGGTGCTTATAATAGAAAGGCAAATTGGCTCTCGCAATTTATTGTCGGCGACTTAAATAAGCTATGAGTCAGTGTTTCAGAATGTCAGACACTTATAGCTAAGCGATTAATCCAACGAAACCCAAAGAGGTTGTCATTCTTTTTTTATAAGCATTGAGGTTGTCATTCACTTTTTTTGTCATAAATAGCTGCTTCCATTAATAAGATCAAGGAGGCATAAGAACAGTAAGCTCTAAAGGGTGAGCCAGTCACTCCGAAGAGTCGGCATACCAACGAACAGGGTGACCAACCGGCCATTCACTTGCTTTAAATACACAAAACTTTTAAGAACCCTTCTTACACGTACACGCCATTTTCTAGGCACGGAAAGCCCACTTGTCCCACGGCCCTCTTCGCAGGCCGAGAGCAATCAAGTGCGGCAGCCGGCAGATACCGGATCCACGCATTCCATTCCAGTGTTGTATCTGAGGACTGTCCCTTTAAGGCTTTACCTTTCTTTGCTGACCCCACGAGAGAGGATTTGTACAGTTAACGTTTGATCTGCCAGAAACCTGTCATTATTTGAAAGATAACGACTTATGCACAATCTCAGTTCCAAACGTACAAATAAAATATTTTCAGCTAGAAGATAGAGAGGCATTCGAGGATTCAGAATCTCTTGGAGAGGGGGTAATGGAGATCGCAGACGTGACGATTTGGGAATCGTCTCCAAACTTCTGAGCTAATTATCGCTCAAGTACGTCAGAACACCCAAAAGGCTTCCGCAGTTTCTGTCAGCACCATACCCTGTTTTTTGTGCATTAGTAGTACCCTTCGGTGATCTTATTTGAGTTGCCTCACGGGTATCATGTCTCTAGAGGTGGATGCACCATGGCAACTCCACCCTGACCATAGGTCCTAATTGACCTCGTTTATTTCTCTTCTGGCCTCAATTATTCTGACCCAGAAAGAAACGGATAATTGCCGCTGCGCCTGCCCATTTTTGCCAGTCCAGGTACCCTACCGGAAACTAGGAGAGGTCGGGAGACGGGACCCGCAGGTTCTTCCCTGCTCTGACAAAGTCGAAAGTTGGACTTGACAAGAAAAGATTCTCTTTTGTAAGAGAGAGAGAGGTGGAGAACAGAACAAAATCCAAACAATATGTGATTGTCCATGCAGGATAGAAAGCCAAACAAAAACCAAAAGCCGCATTCAAATATGTTTTAATAAACCATGTGGGGCTGAAATCAAGTGATTAGCAACCTCCGGACAATCGAGGCCCAGAGTGTCTGTCTGCATGTCATGTTAATTGCAAACAGTTTCAAAACATTTTTTTAACATGATTCAGAAAGCAGCTTAGGATGAATCGCCAATCAAACAGCCAAACATACATGGCAACTGGGAAACAAGATTCGGAATGCATTGGCCAAATTTCTATGCACATACCAATATTAGTCCCAACTCAATTTGACTATTGTGTTTCCGTGCTAAATAATGAGGAATACAGAGGAAGAAACTAATGTGAAACGGTGGCCACTAAACCAACCACGCCAACAGAAGCTATCCATCTGGCTCTATCAGAATGCAATCATGAGTCCACTAATTTCATAAATCTGAAAAACTCATGTACGCCAAACATTGATCTAAGTAGGGAAGGCCAACCAAAGATGAACAAAATGTTCAAACAAACCATATTCTCACAAATCAAGCATATTCATTGCAGTCAGTACCGAAGACGTCAGATCACACTCACCATGACAGAATTTGATGATGATTCCACCTACAAACCCAAACGGGAAAAAATTGCAGATTCATATTAGGTAGCAACTTGTTGATCTTTAGCTGAGGATTTCATAATTTCCACCGATAACCTGAAAGGCTAAAACAGATCAAATAGGGTATCATCCAACAAATAAGTTTGGCTTCAACAATTTAACATGCAAAATTTGCGCAGGTCTGGTCATTCTAGGAGAAGCAACGTCTTTTCCATGTTTCTACGTGAGACATGATACTTACAGCATGTGAAATGAAAGAAGAAATTGAGCCAAATTGTCAAATAATCATGAGTGATTTAAGTGTAACAATTACAAAATAAGGGACACAGACACATACAAGACCCCAACAGTATCCTAAAGATACTGTCATGTGTTGTACATTGCCAAAAAGGGTCTGAGCCACAGTTCCAGAAATCCAGCAAAAATGATGATCCTTTGATCCTTCTGGAAACAAATTCAACAAATACCCAGGTGCAGAAATCAAACTTATTGGGCTTGTGGTTTAAGATGGCCTCCAGAAAATAATGCTTTTGCCCACAAATCCAGACACTGTAATGCCAAGGATTCATCAATATGAACGCCAGAAGGATAGGTTATAGGCAACAACTCCCTGCGGGTGGATAGTTACCAGAACTAACATGCAACTCAAAACTAACAATATACTTCAGGGTACTGTGTCAAATATACCTAACAATATCTAGCTCCACTGGATTCAAGTTTAATCACTGATACTTCACCCACTTACATTCTTTTTTAGCTCTCAAATAGTTGTCAATATGCTCCTAGCCGAGAGTAGAATAAAATCTTCTAAAACCAACGCAGACAAGCCTCCTTAGTGGCCATCAACCTTTTTAGCAACAGTTTTATATTTGTTTTTCCATTTTTCACCTAGGAAATATCAACATTCTTATGAAGATCAGCAGTTCATGTAATTTAAACACTCTAATTAGACTCTGACCTACCCCTCATTACTGTTACCAAACAATGCACTCTATCTACGTCACTCATTAGTACCAAGAGGACATTCCACGCAGCAAAGTAAATCCTAGCAAAATTTCACATACAAGCTAATATTTACCAAATCAAGGATGCCAAAACAAGAGAGGGACGTCGGAGAGTTAAGTTAAATAAGAATTACTTTTAACATATGGTAGAACTGAATCCAACTGATAGCCCTCCTCTTCCTCCCCACACCCCAAAAAAAGAAAATCCAAAAAAAGGAGAAAGAGAATAGGATCTAAGTAAAACAAGGTTAAAAAAAAGATCCAGAAGACAGCCATGAGCAGAAGATGCTTTGCCCTATCTAAGACCTATATGGCGAAGTGGGTAACACGTGCCTCATCTATTGTGAGGTGAACCTTGATTTACTTAGAACATCAATTGGAATCACAAGAACACTGACCTAAACCATGCAAAAGCAAAGCACTTAATTCAAGGCTGAGTACAACCTTACTTTTCGAGTCAACTTTGACCTCACTAATGCATATGCTGCCAAGTTCCCCGTTGGAGAAACAAGGGCCTGAGACTCAAGTAGAGGAAATATATCTCATTAATTTAGTTCTCAGATAGATTCTCAAAATGGTGAAATTAAATCAATGACATCTGAGCAGCCTATTAGAAGGTTCATTCACTAAAAAACACAATGAAGAAAAAGTAAGTGCAGTGCAAAATTTCAAAAAGAAAAGTTAATTGATCCGAACAGGATTTCAGCAACAACTGCATTCCCTGAATGGCTAGTCAAAATAGCCATTGTTCACGGACAACACCGTTAGAATGTGCACCCAAATTTGCAAGTTGAAAAGGGCTACCTGAAAGATGACACTTCCCCTCACCACATATCCATAATCTTCTGAACACTTGGTCTAATATTGGTGGTTTACATCTTCAAAATCTAAAGGCTGACATGGAACAACAAAATTTAGTGACCAGTTTTAGAACATAGTCTGACGCTAAGAGATCCACAAGGCTAGATCAAACGGTGATACCCTCTCCTCATATTATCTATCACTATGGTCACTCCCAACATAAGCCAACTGAACAGGAATTTCTGATCAAGTTGCAACATTTCTAGAATGATATTCAACACACATGTAAAGGAGGTCACGAGCATCTTTCACCCACACAGCCCACACATCCAGTAAATATTTCAGAGAAGAATACCTTCAGGAAATTATATTAGAATTAAGTTTCAGCCCAATATACCAATGCAAACCATATACCGATACAAAACTATGACCTCCATGGACAAGAAATTGACGAAAAAAATAGAGTTAAGAAAAACAAGGTCAGAATAGGACCAAAGCTAAGCATCATGACAGCATTGCAACAATATCCAAGAAATTCCACAGTACAAACATCTTAAGGGAAATCAGTACCAAATTGGTTTTGACCTGAAAAACTACAGAGTAGGAGCAAATGTTCCTTGTGGATTTTGCATATGAGCATTTTTGCACCTCAAATTAGGAACTAAAAGCTCCTATATACAAAGAATAATTTGACATCGAACTAAAAAACATTTATTCCACAAATTGAAGTATGCTCTTTACAAGTGTGCATTTGTACAATCGCACACTCGTCTTTTTCATGACATAACCACAATATGTACAATTCAAAATTTCAGCAATTTTTCTAGGTATAACAATTTCAAAAATTCCAGGTGCGAATTACATTTTACAAACCATCTTATGATAACAAAGTTAACATGGAGTTCCATGCATAGATACTCGAATCTTTCTCTCATTACAGCAACAGTTAAGAGTTGTACACAGAAGCATAGAAGGCTACTACTAATAACCAAGGCTAATTACATTTTCACTATCAATTCAGTAAACGAAAAAACAAGCACCAAGCATTTGGTACAAACTACCTGCCCGCGACCGACCGCAACCTCATCTCGATCAACCGTGCATTGAACTCTCCATCGCTAACCTTCAACATCTCAAACAACGGTAGCGAAAACCCAAGCTCGACTAAAAGCCTATGTCTAGGCTTGATCTTCCCCTCCAAACTAAACGAAAAATACTGCGGAAACCTCTTCAATTCCGCTAGGTCCCCTTTCATTTCCTCCAAGAAATACTTGGCCTTGGGCGTAAAATTATTTCGTATGCTAAACGTTAACAACCCAGGTGACCTAAGCACCATGTTGCTCACTTCCTCGTAAGAAAGCCCCAAACTCAGCAAATACTGAAATTTGGGCAAAAGAGTACCTTCCACGCTGGAGACCAATAACAATGTGGTTTGGCACGTGATGGAATTGCGTCCCACGAAGCCCAAGTCCCTCAAGAAAGACAAGGCGGGTCTCAACTGGTCCGTCACGCTGCAGACCAACAGTCTAGGGCATCGGACGATGGACTTTGGGAGGTCGGGGAAGGGGATGCGGACCTCATTGAGAAGAAAATCGAAGACCGGGTAGATGTCGGAATGAGGGTCGGAGGTGAGGAGCTGGGGGTGCATGTCGAGGATACGGCCCAGGGCGGACCGGCAGATGCCAAAGGACGAAAGACAGTGCTCGACCGAGAGGAGAGAGGAGAGTGGCGCGGAGCGGAAATTCGGGTTCAGTTGGAATGCCTTGTGGGAATTGACATTAAGCTTCTCGAGGTAGATGATTTTCTCGCGGAAAAGGAGGCCAGTGTCGGAGCGGGAGGTGGAAGTTGAAAGGCAAGGTCTGAAGGGAGTGAGGGATGAGGGTGGGGTGCTGGAGGGTTTTGAAGAATGAGGTGTGAGGAGGAAGGTTTGAGTTGAGAGATTGGATCGGATGATCATTTTCTGTCTGAGGAAGGAGTGGAAGAAGAGGAAACACCGCTATACAAAATGTACGATTCTCTATACACTCAGGAACAAAGGGATAGACGCCAGACAAGATTCTAGTGACAACCTAACGAGCAACACAATTTGCACAACATCTTACCTGCCTAGCTTGCCATTGGTTCATCTCGCTTACAAGTCTTCTAATCTCGCCCTCGGCAATAGTATAGTGTATTTTCCATTCCACACACCTGGAGAAACTCTAAGAAAATAGATATATTTTTTTTAGTGACGAGGGAAATTCGGGCATCCAACCACGTACACCGAACTCGGACGAACCTGATCCAGTATACGCACAAGGTGTGCTTAACGCCACGGCAAACCCCGGGCTGTGTAGCCCTCCCAAACCACACATGTCAGTTAAGTCTAGCTTCGCTGAGGGAGTGGTCCCAAGAAGTTGTTTGCACTTGAGATGATTCGAATTTGGGACCTCTGGGGAGCAAACCCTTAGGCCCCAAGCCTTCACCGCTCAGACCAACCCCTTGGGGTTAAAATAAAAATAAATACATTCACAAAAAGATGACTTGTTATTTTGAACACTACTTCTGTTCTGTGACAAGCCATGACAGTATTTCTGTTAGTCTTTAGCAATTTTTTAAAACTTTTTTAAAAGCCGTGAAACTCAAGAACTATTTTTTTTTCTCAGTGTGAAACTCAAGAACTAGTTTGTTTTGTGTGTTGAGAAATTATACTTTATACCCTAAAACTGATACATAATTTACAATCTGTACCATAGACTATCATGTATATACGTGACATAACTACTGATAGTTTAAGAATTTACTATGTCAAATTTATTAATTTAAGATGCATCATATAGTGTAGATTAAGAGTATCAAGTATATTTTTCTCCTCTCATGAAGAAACATCCACTTTTTCATCTTAAAATATAGGTATCATGTAACTGTAGGTCCAAACTATCAAATTTATTATATTAACCTATCAGACCATTAAAATTCATCGATGTGCGTCATTTGATAAGATCCGACTATAAAGATTGTGTCACTTGACCTTTTTTTGTATATTTACATTTATACCATCCGATAAGATCCTACAGATATATGCAACAACAAAAAAAGTCATGTGGCGCAACCTTGATAGTTGGATCCTATCAGATGACGCATGTTAATAATTTTATAGAATGAGAGTTTAATATGATAAAATTAGTGGTTTAGATTCTAAAGTGACATTGACCTTATATATATTTTGAGGCAGAAAACTATATGTTTTTTTTAGTGTAATAAAGAGAACTTTGCATACGCTATCCATTGTTTATATTTTATATTATATTAGTTTATAAGTAAAACTAGCAGTAGAGACTGCCTCATACCCCAAGT
Source organism: Myrica gale (assembly GCA_963930655.1). Lineage (NCBI taxonomy): Eukaryota > Viridiplantae > Streptophyta > Magnoliopsida > Fagales > Myricaceae > Myrica > Myrica gale. The sequence goes on along the minus strand of OZ005606.1, from coordinate 2,470,105 downwards.
AATAGGTCAATCAAGCGATGTGAATCATATTTAACAATATACAAAATGTACTTATTTAATTATTAGTTGGAGACTAAATAAAAAAAAAAGATGATGAAGCGAAAAAGAGAAATTGGGATTAAGTTTTTTTTTTGGTAAGTGGATTGGGATATTAAGGTTGTCTATTAACAAGGTTTTCTAAGAGTTATAATGTACTTTCTTTTATATTAAACCTGATAAATATACTCTTCAATCATTAACTATAAAGGATTTGATGCGTAAAAAAACTATAAAGGATTTGATATATCATACCATAATTACTCACTTTGAAATATTACACCTTCTAATTATCAAATTTATACACTTTGTACATTCTATCGGAATTTCTCTGTCATAGTAGACATAAACGATAACAATGTTCTTTACCAAATTTGCATACGTTCATAATCGACTGATGGTATTATATTCAGTTCATTAAGTCATTAGGGGTCGTTATTGTCATTTAAAGTGTAAAATTTTGATAGAAAAATTAGATGGGGAGGCAAAGTATCTAACATTGGTTATTGGGGTATGCAATATGTCAAAGTTGGTAACTTACAGTATAATATGTCAAATATTTATAGTTGATAAGTGAAAAATATATTCATCCCTTTTTGAAATGAAATAAAATCAAATAGCAGGGCCGGCTCAACCCTTAGGCAACTTAGGCAAGCAGTTACCTAAGGCCCCACTTTAAGCAAGAAGGACCATAACTTAAAAAGAAAAAGAAAAATAAAAATAAAAAGGCCCTTAAATGCATGATGAACAAATAAATTAAAAACAAATTAGATTTAGGCCACTTGATTAGTAATTTTATATCTGAAAATTTATTTTTAAATAAAATTTTAAATACTTTTTTAAAAATTTATATAAAAAGACATAATTTTTAGGATAGCCTTAGACCTCATTTTTTATTGAGCCGGTTGTGTCAAATAGATGTTATTTAATAATTTCTTTAAAAAAGTATGGTCGACAGCCATATTGATATAATGGTTATAGATAAAATCCTCTCAAATTTATTGTCTAACTTGATGATACAATATAAAGATGGATATATACAATAGGTTAACTTATATTATTCAATAACTTTCATGTTAATTATATTGCTCGAGACGTTAATTAATAATATTACTAAATTTCATCTTAATTATTTTTATTTTTTTAAAAAAAAACATGCAGAACCTGGAGGCAATAGATGTGAACATTCCCACTAAATAAATCATAACGATTAAGTAAGAGTTATCAAAGGGTTTATTAAAGTTCCAAAGGGTTCCAATTTGAGCAAGCAGGTTTGGTTTCCTTCTCAATTTGCTCAAAAAAGACGAACATACCCTTGATGTTATCATTTCAGCAATTCGTAGTACATGGGCACAGTAGACTTCACACCCAAACCGACCAAGCCAACCGAATTTTCAGCGACATGTCCAAAGTGTTCAACGATCAAATGATCCTCGAGGGCGCGAAGGGAACAAATTAACTGAGGTTGTTTGGTCGGTTTTGGGATTTCTGACGCTCCCGATTCCCCCGCTTGCCTCGATGACCGATTTTGCCGGTCACCCGGTCGTGTAATATCAACCTATATGTAAGCTCGCGGCTCTCTCACATCTCTCTCTCTCTCTCTCTCTCCTTTCTCTCTGTGCATGCGAATCTCCTCTTGTCTGAATACTCGGGCTTCTCCCACCACATTTCAGACGTTAGGATTTTGCAATTGCTTGAGTTTCCTCGTCTGGGTAAAAAATCTTCGTTTCAAACTCTTCCTGTCATTTTTTTTTCTTGTGCGGACTATATTACTTCTTTCTGTCATTTTTTTTCTATGGTGTCCGAATGTTAGAGTAGGTATTCTTTAATTTGATTAGTCGTGATTCTTGCTATGATGCTTCAAAGGGTTTGCCAATTGTTGTTGCTTTATCTTGGGTCATTCAATTGTAAATTATTTTAATTCCCTAAACCATAGACGAGTGAGTTTGGTTCTCTGGGTTTCCGTTTTGTCTTCTTACAAAATTGTGGTAACATAGAACTGCTTCGTACCAACGTCTTCCAAATGCTAATGTCAATTTGAAATGCATTCTGTAAGTATCCAAATGTGAAGTATGATCTTGAAGCTTTGCTGCACGAGCACGATAATTTTTAGTTAGTGTTCCTGGGAATTTCAGACTCTCCTAGGGTACTCTGGACTAATTGTTACTGTTAAATTCTACAGGATGGGAAGAGTAAAGCTGAAGATAAAGAGGTTGGAGAATACTAATGGTCGTCAAGCGACCTATGCTAAAAGGAAGAATGGCATCATGAAAAAGGCTAATGAGTTATCCATACTATGCGACATAGACATTATTCTTCTCATGTTCTCACCAACCGGCAAGCCTTCATTATGCAGGGGAATGCGCAGGTATAGTGGTTTGTAACTCGGATTGTTTATATGTTAACGAATCCAAAATGAACTTTGAGAACAGTGATGATCCTGAATTCAAGAAAGGAGATAATGCATGAAACTGGGGTTTCAAGTTGGTTCATTGAAAGATCAAGAGAGATTGCACCAAGCATTAGTTCTTAGTATTATGTCACTAAAACAGAAACTACTGCCCAAATCTATTATATTTAAGTCATGGTTATTTGAACCATATGCAATTAAATGATGATCATCTAGGAAATTAAATGTACGAGACATCATTGGTTTGTTATCCTACTTGACCAAAATCAATAATAGAAAAGGAGAGGGAAGTGTTGAAGAGAAAATTGTAGTGGATATCTGAAATATATGAAAGTGGTTTGACCTTTGCTTCGTATGAAATCTGTGTAGGAACTCTAGACAAGCTTGTAACTATAAGGGATCTAGATCTTTTCATCAGCCACAATAATGATCCGGAAAATGTGACACGAGGAAACAATACTTGAAAGTGAAGGAAGAAATGGTTCAAACAAGGATGCAACTTATAAAAAGGAAGTATTGATCCTTTTCACTTTGCCAAGCAGCTTTTCTAGCTGGGAGCATTGTCAATGAAAGGCTAAAACAAAAGTAGGATAATCATCACTGTCCTTTTTTCAGCTTTCTTCTGTTTGCCTTAGTTGTTGCAAGCTTATATTGTGTTTGTGCTTTTTTTTTCTCAAGTCTTATATGTGGACATTGCTTTAGGGTGTCCATCTCAGCTTCTTTACTTTGCTGCTGATTTCAAATGGAGAATAGCTCCTCCTTTGTGTTCAGGGTCACTAGACGAGATGTAATCCTTTTGACCCTGAGAAGTCAGTGCATTTTACACCCTCTTTTGTTGTGTTTTTTTTTCTTTGGACTTCGTAGATACCTTTAAGCATTATGCGATAATTCATATGTTGGATTCCTCTTTTATACTCCCGATATAGTGGAAGTACACTTTTTTTTTTCTTGTAGAGAAGTAATATGACAGAAGTCCTTCTGCTTTCTCTTCTAAGGCTTCTCTAGGGTCCTATGCTCTTGAGCTTTCAATTCCTGTTCTTTATTTTCCAGTGGTTTTCAGATCAGATGAGATCCCTCTTATATAAAAAGAAGGAAAGTTTAGATGTAATTTCTCTTGGAGGTGTGCGAGATACTTATAAATCATACTTGATGGACTATTCACAATTGAACAAGTAGAGGGTGGTATTCCAATCAAGCAGATACAAACCCCTGAAGACTTTCTTGATACCATTTTGTTTGAATTAGTTAGGCAAAGAAAATTTTCATTAACATCAGCTTTAACAAAACTGGAACGAAGCATGGTGCAGGGAATTGGGGCAAGAAGTAATTAGGAATGATCTAATATCATTTGATCTTAGCACCGTAATATTGACTGCTGGTAATTAAAACTCTCAGGATATACACTTCTACTAGACCAATATGTGCCAGGGCCTCTTGAAGATATATGCAGAATTGGACTTCAGAAGCTTTTGTGCCAAAACGCCTGCTTAGTTTGCCGGATTTGTGTTGTGGCAATTATAGGCATCATCATGGTCTTGCCTCCATTTACTATCCACCAAGAGATTACCCATCATTACAACAACCGTGATGATTTGTACACTTTTGTTTTATTGGTTAAATAAATCGCCTAGAAACTTTTGCTGCTATATAACTAGTGTAGCTGATATTTGTGCACCAGTGTGTTTTAAAATTTGGATTTTTTAAGTAGGGGAAAGTTTATCAAAGGATGTTATAGTTCTAGAGCGTAACTATAGAAAATAAAAGAAAGAGAACTTGCAGTTAGTACTGGTATTGTCATGAACAGTATGGCATGTACTTATTATTGCTGTACTAATTAAATGCTTGCCTTTTATTCATTCTTTTTCTGTTCCTATGTTTTGTTGAATCTAGTAGCATCGAAGAGGTTATTGCAAAATTCGCGCAACTAACTCCACAGGAAAGAGCAAAGAGGTACATTCAAGTTGTTCTCAAGAAAAATCACATGCCTTATATATGATTGACTTGAGTTATATAGACATGGAAATGTGATTGAACTGTTTTCACTGGATTGGAACAGGAAGTTGGAAAGCCTTGAAGTAAGTCCTGTCTTTGGCCCACCCTCCAACGATGATATGTTTATGTTCCATTTCTGTTATAATTCAGTGTATGTACCATCATCTCCCTTGTCTGTCACATAATTTTTTGTTTTCTCTTTGAGAGTTTAGGCACTCAAGAAAACTTTTAAGAAGCTAGACCATGACGTAAATATACAAGAGTTTCTCGGTACAAGGTATGTGCAGTTGATAAAAGTTTGTTCCTGGTAGAACTTATTACGGCTATGTTTTGTCAGAAGTATGAATTAGACTAATCATTTTTCCTTTCCTTCTTGTTTCAGTACTCAAACAGTTGAGGTACACATGCAAACCGGTTATTGTAGTGTTGTTACTATCACTTATGATTCTTGCAGCTACATTTTTATATTTTTGCAAATTGGTTTGGGCAGGATCTGACTAACCAAGCGAGGGCATTGGAGACCCGACTTTCTGATATGCATAAAAGACTCAGGTGAATGCCTAGCAATACTTGGTTGTGGATTTTAGCTGTTTGGTTTGTTTTTTGTATGGTGTAAATCATCCTATACTGTAATTGGTGTCCAGTCCATCCCTAACTATTTTCTCATGCAGCTATTGGACTAACCCTGATAAGATCAACAATGTAGAGCATTTGGGGCAAATGGAAGATTCACTTGGGGACTCACTGAACCAAATCCGAACACATAAGGTGTGCTTTTGATTCCTGTGATCGGGGTCTTCATCTAATAAAAAGAGTTTGGGATTGAAACATGATTTACTTCCTTAGAATCAGGAGTGAACCATAGATTAGATTGTCGACCTTAATTATATTACAACCAGTGTTATATATGATATGAATGTCTTATTTTGGTTCTTATCTAACTTGAATGGAAGAAAACAGGTAGATGAATTAATTGGTGCCCAAATCAAGTTCCCTTTATTTTGGAAAGTGCTGTAATGGATAAGAGAAATGATACAATGCCAACACCTAGAAGATACAGATTTTAAACACCTCACGACGTCTACCTTTCATCATCAACAGTTCCATAGATTTTAACGTCTCATAGGTGTTTTTTTTATCAGGACAATTTACAAAAGCAGCAACTCATGTCATTAGAATGCAGTAGTCAGGTAAAGAATGACTTAACTGGTGTTAAATAGTTGCCTAATGTTTCCTTAGTATGGTCATAATTGGTCATCTAAACAGCCTTATCTTGCAGTTTCAAGAGGGGATGCATATGCCCTTCACAATGGGCGCTGAGCAACAGCTCCAACCTTTATCATGGATTCCTAATAATGAAAGCCAGCAAATATTTTTACCTGAGGACCCAAACTTGCTTCCCAATAGGTAAGTGGCTGTTTGAAAAGCATTTATCATGTTATTCTTGTCCAGATCTGTTGATTACACTTAGTAAACAGCATAGTAGAAAACCAAGAGGAAGCACAATTTTATTAGTGTATGAACTGTGCTCTATTAAGGAGCATTCTACAAACAAGAGATAATTGTGTCTTAGCATATTGTAGTTAAGGAAAATGTCTTATGATATTCAATGGATAAATGATGCCTTGATCTAACATGTGTCGTCAACTCATGGGATAAATATGTCTTTTCTGTTAGGGATGTGGAGTGCACTACCACTTCCTCCCTTGGGAGTTACTCTGGTTATTTTGGCACAGCTAAAACTTCAGAGATTCATCATTCTGGACAAGAAAGTGGCTTGCTGAATGAGTTATCCAGAATGGCTCCTCTGAGGCTACAATTGGACGGGCAATATCCTTACTTCCCGTACAATCTCAATCTGATGAATGATTCTAAATTCCAATCAGCTGCACAGATGAACCCACAAGAACAACCTGTGGATTATCATGGTAGTGGAGGCTTTGAAACTTCTAGACCAGGGTATGAGACTACTCAGCATAGCTGGGCTTCCACATCCGGGCCCTGTCCTATTACTATGTTTGATGAGCATTTATACACTCAGGTAAGCATCAGATTATAACTTGTGTTGACACTTTTTAAGAGGGTACACCCTTCACTTTCTGGATAATTTAAGGCAAGGCTTCTGAGTGCTTAATTAATAGGGTGTGATGTCCTCTCCTTGCTACCTTTCAGAATAATTTGACGAAGTGAAATTTAACATGAGTAACCAGTTAAAGGGCTAATAAGCTTTCTGGTTTTGGATTCTGATTCCGGCTGTTAATTTCCTATTTGTCTCTCTTTAATTGATCAATCAACATGGCCTCACCACTAAAGTGGTAGACCAACTGGTAATGCAGTCCACCTTGTAGGAGGGTGGGGATGAAGATCCTTGGACTGAACCCCTCGGCCGCATTTTTTAGTTGCACTGTCGTGGGTCTGTGGTGAGGTCTCCCCTTCTTGAGTGTAGTAGCTGTAGTAGCCAGAGAACAAGTTAGGAGGGCTAGTGGGGGCCGTGCCCCCCCCCCCCCCCTCCAAAACTGTGCAAAAAGTCAGCCTATGTTTTAGGCTTTTTAAATGTTTTTTTTACAATTTTATTCATTTTGGTCCCCCTAAAATATGATTTATGCAATCCCCCCCCAACCCAAAATTGTACATTCTTGGCTTCGTCCCTGGCGGTAGCTATGGCTCAATCCAACACCTGTATCGGATGGGAGCCCCTATGGTCACGCCCAGGACAGTTGGCTACTTTGGTCACCACCTACTATCCTTTTGCTTGCAAAAAAAAAAATGGCCTCAGTTGCTTAGTTATATTTCCAAATGGTGACCATTTGTTAGTGCTAACTAAGAGTTTCTTTAACTAGTATGCAACCTGTTCTACTATTTACCATTTTGGTGAACCTTGTACACTGACAAGATTACCAAACACCTATAGTTTGAAGAAATAAGGTATTGTTCAGGTTTATCTTATGATATTTGGAAATTAATCAAACGTTTGAAGTTTCTTGAAAAACCCAACCATTCACCACGTCATGTTGTCTTCTTACCGGAGAGATCCCACATTTGCTTTAAGTATGATTTGTTGTTGTCGATCTTAGCTATCAAGAGCTATCTTGAGTTGGTTGTAGAAGTTCAGAGTCCCATCAGATTTGGTCATTGTATTGTTACTTGTATGATTTTTTTTTGGCGAATAATCTTTCCTTGTATTAGTTAGGTTGTTAGGAATAAAGAGCAGGCTATTATTCTTAAAACAAACAGCTTCACTGATAGAAGAGTGTCTATGTCGAAGACTTCCCTTTTAATTTATTTTTATTGTTTTGAACCATAAGTTTGTGTCATCCTCTGTCTATAGCGACTTATTGGATTTATACCCAAGAAAAAATCTTGTGCGTTTTTCTTTTGCTGAGCAGGAAGAAATATAGTAGAAATATACTGACTCGTGCTGTAACGGAGTATTGCCACAAATAAGTTGCATAGAATAGATGATCGGAATGACCTTGTTCTTCTCCTTTTGTTTTTCTTTTTTTGTTAGAATACCAAAAAAAAAGTTTTGTTTTCACTTGGGAATTTAATTGTGCCTTAGGCACGGAGATCCTTTATTGATTCTTACAGAATATCATCATTGTTTGTTGCAGCAACCGAACTGAGATGCAGTAGCTATCTGACGAATTATCCAGGGATGGAGTTCTTGAACTTGGATCATATGCTTTACCAAGCTACTCATCCATTGAGAGATTCTTCAATGTGTAACTCTGGCATGCCAATGAAGGATGCAACCACCAAGGCAATATAGTACTAGTACAGCATATGACTGCCCTTACATCTGTCGGCCTGAAACAATGGTGCTGACTCACTGCATTTGGGATATTACATCTTCTGTTCACGGACCATATAGTAATAGGTCCGCTGAGTTGTTTTTGCTTCCCCTGCATCTTTTGGGTGTCAAGGATACTAATGGCAGCCAGAGTATGCCAATCTTTCACTCACTCTGCTCAACATAAACTGTAAAGAAAAGAGTGCATAGCAACGATAGTAACCCCAAATCACTTACATGAACGAAAGTTTTTGTCTTCAATTCCATAATGCATTGACCTCTTGTATATATTGCACATTATTTGTTTCATATTCTAGCCCAGAAAAATATAACTTTGGCTGCCATCAGTCCTGCAAACTTATGCTGGTAACTCCAATCAGTGACGATTGGACAAATATCTGGTAAAGGACTTCTGAATTTGCTTACTCGGATAAAAGAAGAAAAAAGAAAAGAAAAGAAACGTCTGTGTGGGCGATGTTGGATTGAACAGCTTAAGGAGGGAATTGATATTATATATGATAAGGACTGGAACTGGACGTCCCTAAAAGATCTTTGAACATACAAGAAATCACAACTTGAGGTTTCTCTGAAATGATCTAATTGTCTTTACTGCAGTCCGGGTCCTTAATCACAGCCTTATCTGTCGTCGAGATATAGAGAATTGGTCCTTTCCGCTTTTTTCAGTTTTCTTCAAACAAACTTTCCCCTCAAAAACATTGGTGTACTGGAAACAAACGTCTTATACTGTCAAGATATTTTTTTTCTTCGTTGGATGGTAAGCTTAAATATTATCTTCAAGTTTAAACTCTGCCTTGCTTCTGGCATGACTCTCAACCATCCAATCTTTTTCTTTTTCCCTCTTTTTCCCAAATGATTTGGGAATGCACAACTTGGCACTTGGTTAGGGCGTTAGGGTCTGAAGGTGTTGGGAAGACAATGACGGAGAAGGAGATTTCAACCAAACGGACCACAAAGAAAACTGTTAAAACTCGTAGCTTGCTGCGATGCTTTCGCCTACGTGGACGATTTCGCACTTAAATTACGGCCTGTTGGCTAAAAATTAGCCACCACAAGTGATTTCTGACCATTCTTGTTTGGCAGATAGATTATAGAACAAAGGGATTTCCTCGAGACCATTTAAAACTTAATAGAATTTCAGCGAAGCTTCTTTAAATGTACAGGACAAATAGGACTTCATGTTTGTTGCACTACTTTTTATGTCGAATAAAGCAATAAAAAGACCACCTTTTGAGTGGGCATTTTATTTTATAGATCAAGTGTGAGTGGGCATGAATTCAAAAGATACTGCGTTGCTCTCTTTTGCTGTTTCAGCTCTGGTTTGGGCGGGGAGGGTGACTATGGACCACTTACGACAAGTAAACAAGTAATGGACATGAGAAACATATAAGAAAAGAGTAAAATGACAAAAAGAAAATATTAAAAGCACCAATCTTCATTGCTAGTGGAAACTGGAAATTTACACTTCAGAAATTTCCAACACGGGCTCAAACATAACAAACTCAGGACACATAGTCAGCAGAAGCTGATTCCAATGACCTCAAAAGTAAAACTAATCCTAAATACTCTAAAATCGAGGAAGAAAATAACCAAAAAAATATTCAAATACTAGTGGCGGGTGGTAAAAGTCCACCTCTGCCAGCTTCTGCTCCACGACAGAAGTTAAAAAAGACCCGGAAGAACAGAGGGAGGACCCCCAACATGGGATACCTGCAACAATACAATATAACAATGAAAGAGATGAAGAGCCACTTAAAATAGGCCCTTCTCGATTTCGGACCCCAAGAAGTCGAAGACTGACCCCGTACGCGTAGTATACTACTAATATCCTAGTATACTAAGAGTCTTACGGATACTATACTTGGTGCATACTGCTTACTATATATAAAGCAAAGTTATATAATAATATTCCTAGCAAACTAGTTCTGAACTATAGAGCAGAGGTCGGCACATGGGTGTCTAGCGGAATTGACCACCGCTGTAGGTCTGCCCAAAGGACCAATCAGCTGGAGCAACGCTGTTGGAGACCACGGTACGGCCGTCACTGGTGGTGACCTTGAAGGAGAGGCTTTGGCCATTGAGATAGGTGTTGCTCTGCCAGTTCTGGCCCCAGTTCCTTGACATTGCTTGCCAACCAGTTCTGGACCCCTTAATGGACACGGCATGGACATCACCCGCACCACCAACGTTTGTGATGAGGACTAGGTTGAAGTAAGAATGGCCGTTGATTGTGAACCTTATCCCTCCCTTCTTGCTGCAGGGTACCCTACAGAAACCCAACCAAAAAGAATTCGCTTAGCATTTACCACCCCCTCGAATACAGATTATGGACCATTAACAGCCAAAAAAAGAACAGAGGTAAAAAGTAAATCCAAGTTTCCTGTTGATCTGGAAGAGAAAGTCATTGGACCCGTGAAGAAGAAATTATACATAAATGAAGTCCGAAACAGCTTACGTCGAGAAAAAGAAATTAACTTTTACCGCCTAAAAAAATATGGGTCGCCCTCTAAACGAGACGTTGAAAATGTCAAATAATACTGCTCTGATACTCTCTTCTTCTAGTTTAGTTAAGAGCGCACGAATCGTTTTCAAAGCAACGAAAGATAATTTAGAAAGAAAAAAAAACGACAAAAGATGAAATCTTGGCCGTAGGACAACGAATATGACAGCCGAAAAGTTATTCCCAGACTGTAACTACGATCAACAAGAAACGTCCATTTTATCTTAATTTTTTTCTGTTCAAGGGAAAAACAGTGGGTCAAAAAAGAGAACAGCACTTTGCTTTGAAAATAAAAGGTTTCAAGCTCAGAAATTTCACAAGCCTACCTTCTGTAGGCGACAGGCACAATTCCAGCTTTGTACTGGGCAATGTGCTGGAAGACTGGCTGAGAAAGATCAAAGTGCTGCTGAGGAGGGTTACACCAACCCCCTGCATTGTTGGGAAGAGCATTGTTCGGTGGGCAGAAATTGGTAGCTGTGACAACAATGGAGCCAGGCAGGCACCATCTGGTGTCACTCACACATTTTATCTCATAGCATGACCCACAGCTCAGCCCATTGTTGAACAGAGCTGTGCTCAGAGCAGCAGTGTTCGTCCCATATCCTTGGCTATACAGGTTCCCATACCCACAAGCTCCACCTGCGCAAATTACATGAAACGTAAACATTAGTCAAATGGACCTTGAGTTAAGTAGGAACCTCAAAAAGAAAGCAAAGTTATCCCCCATTGGCTCATAGTCCTAGTGCATACCCATTGTCCCAGAAGCATCACCGCCTCCGTAGAAGGTGGCGTGAGCGTTAACCCATCCTCCATCGCCATGAACGGACGAGACCATTGCAAGAAAACCAACCAAAAAGAACCCAATAAGCGCCATTTATCTGCGAACAGAGAAAACGAGTGAAAATTTTGCACTTTCTGAGGACCCTCTTTAACAACTTCTAAAATGGTAACATTCATTGCGTTCTTTTAGCAAATGTAAACACACCAAGGGAATGTGAGAGAGAGAGAGAAGAGATGATTACATGGAGTTTGAGTCTTCAAAAAGAGCAGGTGGGAGAGAAAATGTGAGCCACTTGAGTGAAGAGAAATGGGTCGGGGTAGGGGTCAATATATAGAACTTTGGGAAGGGGGTGGTGGGCTAGGGGACTATTCACTATTTAGCCACAGCCTACAACTAACTAACGCTTTTAGGCTGTGGGGTACAGCGGTTTTCTCTGATGGCTAATAAACTTCCATTCCATCCCCCCACATGCAAACATCTCCCACTTGCCGCAAATTGCAATTGCCCTTTTCTCTTTTTTGTTCTCTCTGCCTAAACCTTTTTCTATTTCTTATTCTTTTCATTTATTTAGCACAACTCTCTCCCGTACATGCTATTTCTTCCCAATTTTTGGTATCTATCGTGCCCTCTCCCTCTGTAATGTTTAAAGTACTAAACAATTATAATGGAGTTTCTCAACGAAAATTATTTCTGCATAATTGTCAAGTATTAGTAGTCTAAGCTAAGTTAGCTAACAAGGAGGCACATTTCCCGCTGGTACCTTCTGGTAATCTAAATATAAAACAGCCGTCTAGTTGGACTTATGGGAAGGGGTGTGTGAAGAGAAGCAGGCAGCAGGAGGGGAAGAGAAAGGAAAAACGAAAAGAAATAGCAGGGGAAGGGAAGAAAGATGATTCTGCACTATATATATTTGGACACACGGTAAAAATTCAACTAGAACAGGAGAGAACTTAGAAACAGTTACCTTGTTTGCTTCACATGAAGAGGACCCCAACACGAAGACAAAGTAAAGTTAGCCATACACGGAAATTTAAGGACAGAGAGATTTCTGCAGGAACTAACGTCTGCAGTCCTAAATTAATTTGATTATGGGTTCTTTCTGCATGTTTTTGCTGGGTTAGTAATGAATCAAATATGATTGGGGTGTGCGCATCGAGTTTGGCTCAATTAGTTAGCAGTACCAACTTCCAGCTGGGAAGCATTGATTCGAATTGCTGTAGATGCAGCCTGCGACTTTACCTTATACCTGACGAGGAGGGGCTGCTTTGAGTATTTTACTGCCTCCCTTTGGTACCTTCTTTATGTTCTTTACGCATGCTAGCCACTCTTAAAGATGCCCCCGTGAACTTTCCGAACATCAAATATGATCCAGCTTTTTAGTTCTTTTCACTTGGCCTGCTCTGTGTACGTTGGACATTCATGGTGGTTGGTGAAGCCCGTCCAACTCCATTGGGCGATTATACAGCCACGTGATTTAGCATTAGACAAAGTTTTTATGTTTAGGGTGAATATTGGCTAATTCGCCATCTTCGTACTGTTCTTCTTGTCCGTTGTTTTTTTTTTCCCCTTTCGCAATACTTTTACGATGACTTCACGCGTAAGAGAAATAAATCAACTGACAGCGGTCAGTCCATCATTCTTTCCAAGGGTCTATCCTCTGAGGAGCGTAACTTATCCATTGTTTATTAATGAATAAAAAAACCCAGAACCTCTCTTGTTTAGCGCCCATCTCTACCATTCTCTCTGGTGAGTTTTTGACCTTCGTGTTTAGGTTTATAACTAGCCTGTTTGTCTGCTTTTTAACTATACGCGTCCCACTGCGCAAAATAAAAAAGCAACTTTGAATAGTTAAACCTTTCTCTCCCTTCCCTTCAGAGCAGGAAACAAACATGTGTGTAGCACAAATGGAGGAAGTCCTTCCATCCTTGTTATTTCCCTTCCTCTTTCCTTCCAACCAAACACAGAGGGAGAAAATGTCAAATGTGCCACGGCACAAAACGAAAACGCAACCTATCAGCCTCACCCTTTTCTCCCCGCCGTGGGTCCCGTCTTATCATGTACGGTCCAAACGCAACCGACTGAACACGTTCATTCGCCGCAGATTACTCCATGAGAGCGAGACGTTGCAGGCGGCAACACGTGGGTGATGATTTCTTGATTTGAGCTAGCGACATTCCAACTGACGAAAGACTTTTTAATTTTCCATTTGATTATTCAAACCGCTTCCATTTTTTACTCTCACAAATCATTTCTCTTGCGGGTTAAGACCAAAATAATATTTGAAAACAAATAAGAAAAAAAAAGGGCCACGAGTGAATACAACATGAACCGACGCCATGTGTGGCTCTACGCAGGACATATTTGTACGACCACCTTAGCTGTAAGCCTGGATGGACTTTGGGTTAGGCTGAAGCATCTTAATTAAATGCCATTTGAAAAATTGAAATTGATTTGCAAGCATAATTATTAATGGAGAAGATAAGATCTGCATGGAAAATGATAACACGGATTGTAAATTGATTGACGTACAAGACGATACGACCGCGATTCTCGCCATTAGTGTTCTAATCATCTTAGTTAACAGCCAAATACTACGAACAAATTAATTAAACCAAGGTGGAATTTTTTTAGTTTCATAATTGAGGAGTGTACGTTTTTTTTTTTGGAATTCTATTTTTCTAAGGAATTTGGGACTGTGCTTGATTTGACTTTTGGACAATCTACTGGTTTACGATAATTTTATACCCTTCCTGCCGTGCTGCCTGTTTTTTGTTTTTTTATCAGTTCTGCCTTATTTATCTTTTGCCTTTCCTTTTGGCTTGTAAATGGAACAAGTGGAATTTTCAGAATTTAATAAATAAATTGGCTTAGTAGGTCATTAAAGACAGAGACAATATTATTAATAATACAAGATTTTACGTTAAGGCCATGTTTGTCAGTTTGTATTATACTGCGAAACTATTTTTTAACACATTTATTGGGTAAGGGGGAGAATAAATTATTTCTGCGGTGGGCACGATGGAAAATACTTAAAATTTTGAAAATCTTAGGAGTTGTTCGGGATGTACGTGCCATTTGCCAGTTGAAAGCGATTTGCAGTCCATTTAACGGCGCGAGAATAGCAGCTGCACATGCAATCGGTTTGGCATTTTCTCTGTGTATTCAAAACCCTTTTGGCTTCTAATAAGATTTTGCTTTTGAATATTTTCTTTCGGGACAGATTCTTCCGCACAGCCTCAGTAAAACACAGAAGAAAGTAACTCAACAACCAGACAAGAAAACTTGAAAGCAAATCAGACTACGATATTTCTGAAGAATTCTTTGTGCCCTCGATGGGATTCTCTAACCGCTCATTTCCTTTTCCTTTCTTCCATGGCACTCGAACAAAAGTATGGAAGGAGATATCAATGGCGACAATTATGATATATATGATTCTGTAATATATCCACTAGAAAAGCTTTAACGGCCAATAACCAACTTGTCGTTTGAATACGACCAAACATGCTTCCCCGGGCTTCCTTTTCAGGCTGTTTTCCCTCCTCTTTTCTGGTGTTTTGTGCCTTTTTCAGATGTTATCTCCACCGTCGATGCACCCCATTTCACTTCTGACTGCGATATGATGCTGGGGCCGGGCTGGATTTTTCCTCCTTTTCTGTTTCCTCGCACCTTTCACTGTTGCCAAGGGATTCGCTGGCGTGTCCAAGTTCACGATTTTGATTCTCTGCAACTACAAGTCAAATGGAAACATCAAATCCATTGTTGGACTACAGGTTACCTTTCCTTTCTTTTAGATTCTGGGGTCACTTGGAAAAAATGCAGATTTAGAAAGAAAAAATAAATGCGGTCTCTATTCACTTTTGCCTGGTGGTAAATTCTCATCGGTAAAGGTACTATGCAGCTCTGACCCCGTTTTCACCAGTTCTTGAGGACTATGTTAATGCTAATGACAGCGAGAAAGACAACCTTGGTCTATTAATCACACTGATAATGATTGTGTTCGGTGTTCCACGCCTGTTAATCTCTTTAACATGTTTACTTTCTGAGTTTGTTAAGTAATTACCCGGCCTCGATAAAGTTTTTTTACCTTTAGGAGTCTTCTCCTTTCTTGGTTCTCTCTCGGACAAACCCCCTTGAAATAAGTGATAGGATGGACTCGTTTATTTAAGTCCATCAAGAAAACTATAAGTAATAATTAAGATATTAAACTCTTAACTATATTTTACTATATAAGTTTTTTCCTCATTTTCTCATCTATTTTACAAATACTTGAAACTCCTTGATGCCAAATCTTGAAACGGAAACAGAAGGACGTAAGAAATGACAAAATTTGCAGCGTAATCAAACAATTGTAACTGTGAATTAATTTAAGAATATGTGGCTCGGAGGGACAAAACACGAACATAAATTATATATGAAAGATGCGAGGTCCGATTTGTGGCCCAATCCGACCCCAACCGGCCAACCCCCACGAGCCAATGGGTCACAGGCTGACTCACAGCCGAATACATCTCTCCTATCCTCTCTCCTCTCCCCTGTACCCCCCATGTGATGTGCTATATATGTCGTTAAAAGTGGTAATCGTATCTCTAATTATATCCTGCTACGACTTTAAGCTGCCATCAAAATCTTCCTAATTGGATTGCACTAAGTTGACCACAGTGTTGCAGCAGCTTTTGACGCAGAGCAATAAGCAAGACCCTCTAATTGGTTTTGGTATTGATTGCTGTCCCTTCATTCCCACAAACTACTTGCAGAATTCTTTGGCACGGATAAAAGCTCCTCTAGGGTTCTCACAAAAACCTGTAAAACTGTGATATACCCATAAAGCCACACGCCATCTAAAGCTTCTAACCCCACCATCCACAAACCCAGCGTTCAACTCAATCTCTTCCTCGTAAAGCTTCAAAGATACAAGAAGAAAAAAGTTGTTTGTCAGTCGCCCAAAAGGTGCGCGCGGGGAAAGAATAATGTACGCAAAGCCCGTGATCAGAGGAGGACTGCCTAGTAAAGGCTAAATGGAGTACTGAAGCTGTATCTTTGGAGTAGATTTGTTAATTGTATTAATTCCCTTGGTGGCTAACCTAACTATTAACTACCTTGGATGCTTTTTCTAGCACTGGAATTGAATAACGAACGTAATGAACCTCTGGAATCACTTCCAACCAACCACCTATACATGTTGCCTAATGCCTATTGGGATTTGGTGAGGAGCTTTTAAATATCCACGAGAGTTTGGTTATGATCTGGTGGAGTCATTAACTCATGATCAAGAGGTAAAGAGTCAAGTATAGTTGAGGATTAATTAGGATTGTTCAATGAGGACCCTTTGATCTTGATGCATTACTGATTAAGATTGAATCTACAAACTTTTGAGAGGTTTTGTGTTCCTCTTAGTTCTTCAAAAAATTCTATGAACTTATCAAGTTTATTTTGTCGCGTTCAAGCAACCGAAACTTATCACCTTGATTTTTTGAGAGTTTCTTAGGTTATCCGGTGTGACGTTACAATCCTTCGTAGTCTTGGTTTATCATCTGGCTAGGTGACGGGTCAAGGCTCAATCATTCTTGTTTTCACGTTATTGAGGTTCCAATCCATCATTGTTATTGAATTTCATCACAATTGTTGGTGGAGTTTGTATCAGATCTATATTATGATTAATTTATGATTTGGGGCATGTGGATCGATTTTTGTTTAATTAGAAGTAATCTTGCCAACACTAAGCTCGACCTATTGTAAGAAATCATGGATAAGTTTGATTTTGAAGTAGAGTCCAATGCTGTAAAGCTACTTAAAAAAGGAAAACACGTAGCAAATTAAAAAATATTGGATAAAACAAGGAATTGGGACCATTGTTTTTATAGTATTAAAACCATCATTTTCGTGGAAAAATTGTTGCTGCATAAGGCTAAGGCTGATTCACATTTTAGTGCAGGACCCAAAAGGGGATGTGATCGTTAGTTGCTTCAGTTACAGGCAAAGTCCAATTTTTTTTTTTCCGATCACTTGTTGAGAAATTAAAGAATCACTGAAAAGCAATTCGATCCAAAAATATATTTATTCTCAACCTTAACTTGATGAACACAGAAGTATTAGGTCAGAGATTTTATGACCTCACCCACCAAACTGTTTTAGTCTTGAGAGTGACTGAAGCTAAAACAATCTTCATTACATCCCAGAATTAATTACTATCTAGTGGTCCTTTTTCTTTCCCTTTCATCTTATCGAGTAGGCAACCTCCGGTCCTGAAGACAGAGGTAGTTCACTATTACAATATCTGACCTCTTGTCCCGAAAGACTTTCTTTCAGGACGACCTCTTTCCTCCCAAAGAATCAGGCCACATCGCCTGTTGGCCAAATTCGTCTCGAAAGACCCCTGCTTGAACCCGTTCAAACTTGTTTGAACAAAAGTATAGAACACTTCGAAGAGGGACAGAATTAATTTCGTCCCGACCTCGTCTTCGCATGTTCAGACAGACAAACTATGTGTTCGAACCAGTTCTCACGAAAATATTTGAACAACAGATTTACGTTCGAACATGATCGAAATCCCTTCAGAACAAATTGAACACAAGATCCAACCAGTTCATTCGCGTTGCTTTGGAATGTTCAGACCACGTTTTCCTTAAGTTTGAACTAGATCACACATTCTTACATATTTGTTCGAACGATATTCTCTTTGTCCGATCAGATTCGTGTCCAAACAGTGTTGAAAATAAATTGGACCAAATAAAAAAATTCATCTAAAAATGATATAAAAAAGTAATATTTTTAATTAAAAAATAGGAAAAAAAAATACATTGTTCACCCTTCAATATTGTAGTTCTGATATTTTTCACTTCAGACTATCAATTTCGTTACATTCTGTCTGTCAACTATAAATTGTTCACACTTTACACCTCAACCGTTGATTTGGATAGAAAAATATTATTTTTACGAGAGTGAAAATTATTATTTCACTAGATCAAAATATTATTTTTCGTCTAAGTTAACGGTTGATGTGCAAAGTGTAAACGATTAGTAATTGAGTTGTGATGCAAAGTATTAGAATCTTAATAGTCGATAGACGAAAAATATATTTAACCCATAAAAAGTATTGAAACTATATTCATTAAATTATTTATTTCTTGATTTTTTTTAACATTTTGTCTTAGAGAGATATTTAGATATTTAAGTCATTTATATATATTTTTCATATGACTTAATAATAAACTCAAACGGAAGGCTATGATTAATTATGTTCTAACACAGGAGACCCAAATAACTATTTTAAAATTTAGGGAGGCTGTCCTATAAAACATAACTAATAATGAGAAAAGTGGAAATCAGCTAGGGCAACAGAACGATGAACAACTGGTCCACTGGTTCGAATATGCTTTAGCCACATGTCTATCGAGGGTGCATGGTCCAATTGGTTCAAACAGGTTTGTTTTGACATTCGCGGTCAAAATGTTGCATAGTTTGGTGACTCGATAACAATTGGATACTGTTCGAACAACCATAACTTGATGTGCTTCAAAATAACATTTTGTGATGGGCCTGAATCGTCCTGAAATCCTATAATTTTTATTTGGGATGGCCCGAATGTGTTCCAAATTCCCGTACATTATTTTGGGATGTCCTATTTTGTTCCGACTAAATTTGGTACCTAAATTTTTTTAGAGGAATATTTAATCACGTCTAAAAAAAATTACTATCGGTAGGGACCAAATTTGTCAGTCGGTCCAAAAAAAAAGGCAACAACTGTTGGGATGAATAACCACTTTCGTCCTAAATTTGTGCACTGAGAGGGTTGGGGACGAAATTCAAAATTCGTCCAAAAAGATGTGTTTTAGGGATGAATTGTGGTCCTTTCTTCCCTAAATGTCTATTTTCTTGAAGTGGATGCTGCTATTTTTTTCTTGAAAATAAAGGTCATCGGGGGATGGACAATTATAAAGCTAGGTCAAAACTCACCACCACTTAAACTCAGAAATTCTACATAGCGCGGGGACCACTAGAGCATAATCAGAATACTATGATTCGACCTTTTATTGGGAGCAAGCCCTGAGTCACAGGCATATCCCGCACATCACTAAGCCACCACCCCTAGTGGTACCTGTTGAGCTTTATTGACATGCGTATAGAAATTGTTGAGTTGTATTGATATTTGTATAAAAAAAATATTGAGTTGTATTAATATACGTTTTAGAGTAATATTAATATTGTAAATTTAAAAAATTAGATTCAAATTCTAAACTTTTTAGTTGTGACATGCCTTTTCAACCAATACAAGCGACAAGCAAGAGGGCCACTACGTGAAGCATTGAAATACGAGAGATGTCTAAAATTAGATTCAAGTGCACGTGGTTGTTTCTTTCACTCATTTGCAAGTGGCCCGGGGGGCATACATATGCATGTGCTTACAGCCTACAGGCTTGGTTATGAAAAGGGCTTATAACATGAATGTCCTTTCGAACAGTTCCTTAATTTTTGGGGTCCCGATGTCTCAGATGCATTGGCCCATATTGTCCATCTTTAGAAACTCTTGAGGGGTCGTTTGGAGATCCATTGAAATTGACATGATGTGGTTGGATTTTGATTTAATTTGTATACAATTTTGGGCAGTCTAACTCACGAATAAACCCATTAGAATAAGTAATTAAGTTCACAATTGTATATCAGCTGACACTTACTAATCTGGATAATGTAGCAAATTAAACCGTAGAATACGATTACTCAGCACTCGATGATTTTGGCTGTAATGGAGTTTTGTTCTATTTTCCCTCTCTCTAACTCTTCTGTGGTATGAAAAAAAAAAGCCAACGTTCAGTTAGATAATTAATATTAAGGCCCTCGTGACCACCACAAGCCGAGCCCACACTATGAACACGGGAGAAGAACTACTAGGGCCCTTCGTACGAGACACTCCTTGTGTAGGATATGCACGTGTTCACAATTTGGTGAGGTAGAAAAAATCATGAATAAATAAGCGTTTAAAAGCGTGAGAATATGCCCAAAAAAAACAACCGTGAGAATATATTAATCTAGATAACCAACTGTCATGATTCACTGGCAAAAATAAAAAAAGTTACAGTGCCGAGTGTGTGTGTGTTTTTTTAATATTATGCCTGTTTCTTTGACCGGGTAGAATATTCCTCTATATATCTGTTGATGTTATGAACTCCCCGTATCGGTCGGTTGAGGCCCATGCTCTAAATGTTACAACTAATTTCTCTCCTTATTAAAAAAAATGATGGAGAACTATCAACGATAACCAATCATATTCTCAATTGTTACAAGAGAATTTGTAGACTTAAGGGTATCTGCTGGTTAAAAAAATTAGAATTTGAATCTAACTTTCTAAATTTATACTCCTAACATTACTTCTACACGCATATTAATATAATTTAATTATTATTTTTTACACAGATCAATATAACTCAACAAATTTTACATGCATGTCAATAAAATTTAAACATCACTTAAATATTCACATTATTCTTAAAAATTTCACATGACATGTTGGGTGCGTTTAGAGAGAGAAAATACACTATGATAAATTGCACGCTGAGCAATTTGAATCCAGCTCTGTAACACAAAAGGGTATTCCACTAATGCCCTCCAGACACTAACCTCAATGAAAAGCAACCGCACTTCCTTATACCGCTATTCATTCAATAAAGCCTCCTTTTTGTTTTTGTTTTTGTTTGTGGTTACTTTACCGCTCCACACCGTTACTGTTTGAGGCATCCAACACCAGAAGGGGCCAGGGCAGGGTTGGGTAGAGCCATAGAGGAGTCAGTTTTTTTTTTTTTTTTTTCTCTCAATCAAGACATTAAGATGGTACTATTATGCTTGAGTAAAAGAGAATAACACAGGAGGGGATTCAGAGCCCGTAGAGGGTTAGGTGCTGGACAAACTTTTACTACGTGCCAGGGAACACGCGCACATGGTGGAGGCAACTTGTTAGGGGCTTGGCTTTTTTAATTGGGACTTCCCTTTCAAGTAAAAAGCAATTGACGGACCCTCAAGCCACATGGTTTACTTAACTGTAATGGCCTTAAAGCTAACACCAACTATGGTGCGTAACAAGCTGTAGGCTAGGCTTTTGTGTATATGGCACGTAAGTTGGAGTTCTAACTTGAAGTGACAACTGAAGAACCTCTTCCCCAAAATAAAATAAATTAAATCTGATTAGAATTAGGTGTTTATCAATTATCATATAAAATGGTAAATGCCAATATGATAAAAGTTTTGATTGGTAGTTGGTAACAAGCTTAGAGACATTTTTTAGCGGACATCATGTCTTAAGGCCAAGGGACTAGTCCCTCTCCAAAGTCGTTTTAAGAAACAGACAAAACACTGGACCAACATCATATTGTGACTCACTGGACATGTCTAAGGGCGATACCTGAGCCTCCACCCCACCAAATCACTTGTCCTTTCCAAACAAACAGCTTTGGTTTCTCAGAGTTATGAATCCTATTGGAACTTCCTGATTCGTCTGTGCAAGATGCAAATGTCAATGTCTGAGTTAACCGCTTGGGTGTCATGGTTTCAGCCACTGCCCCCGTTACGCCAAATTAGTCCAGTGTAAACATCATCTGTAAGAAATGTCGGTCATCATCCTTCATGATAAAGGTTTTAGATAACGGTGGACGTTAACGTCGAAAACAATGCAGATGGCACTCATTGCTCTCAGTTGGGCCTCGCCTCACCCTCTCATTCCCTGATATTTGAGTTTGAATTTTGCTCCTTTTTGAACAACTTCAGCCAGACCTTTGCCACGTCTTCCAATGATCTTAAAGGCTGCAACGGAGAGCCGCTCTTGAATCCTGATGCAGGAAGAGGAATACCAAACCCTAGGAATTGCACTTTAACATATGCAGTAAAGCTTTAACTGCTGTCTGGTGTAGCAAATTGATGGAAAATGACGCGGGGGGGGGGGGGGGGGGGCGGGTAGAACATGGCTAGTGGGTGGGTGTACTTATGTCACTATCCAACAGGGCCCAATAGAAGAGACAACTAGTCTCAAACGAGGACCGGTATACCGTGCAATTCGTAGGGTCTTGCAAGGTATACAATTAAGAGAGAGAGGGACACATGAGTGTGGGTCTCACAGTAGAACCCACACTGCCAGAAAATACTGTTTGGGCAGGGGGCAGTGTGGGTCCCACAGTGGGACCCACACTTTGTGTCCCTCTCTCCCCCGCAATACCCTAGGAATTGCAGGGGAGCCGGATCCAACGAGCGAACGAGCAAACATCAGGGTGGGGGGAAATCCAAGCTATGTCATGTTGTAGGTACAGTTGCGTAACTGTTCCCGTGTAATGCGAACAGCAGAGCACATGCATGTGGGGGAAGAGTGACTGGTCTCGTGTCGAGAGGCCAAGTCAAATGTTCCATTAATTCTACTTGAATTTAAGTGGCTAGGGAAATTGCTCGCAAGGGTTTTTCTCTCTTAAATGGTGGAGGTGAAGCTCACATCACAATGTACACATGCTGGTCCCAACTGTCTCACTCCCCTTTGTTGAAGAAATATTGCAGAGGACCCATACTGATATTTTTAAAAATTAACTCGTTTTTTACTCCTCTCTCGAGGGTTTCTCTTCGTTTTAGTTATTTATTTGTTTCTTTCTGGGCCACTTCTTCTCCGTCTTCATTTTTTTTTTCATCAAGCTGAGTTTATTTCGCTTCTTGATTCCTCACTAGCTACTTTTTCCCATCTGCCAGTTTTCAGAATGCCCCTGTTCTGCAAAGTGATAAAAAGGTTCCAATCCGAACCAAAACAGGTCAGAGTACAGCCAATAATTGTCCAGTTGAGAATCATCTAGATTAAATTTCTTAACATTGGTACCATTTTCTCTCTACAGGGAGTGGAGAGTTGAGCATAGAAGTATGGGAGATACACCAAAACGGATGAGATCTCCGTGTTCGCGACTGGCACTAACTTGGTGCTTCTCTAAGTGAAGCTGCGTTACTGTGTACTTTGCCTTCTCTTACCCAAGTGCATTCACTTTCCAATGTGCATGTCGCTGCACCTTGAGACTTCTTAAAAATTCACATGCGTTTACTTCTTTTGCCGCACATATATGAGGATCCAAGAGTTGGGCCTCTTCTAAATAAGCCCCATTTATCAAACACTGAAGGCCAATTAGATCTATCGAGGAAGCGCAAGTGCTTCATACGTTCTACATACATACTTAATCAGCATTTGACACGTTCATACCCGGCTTTCGAGGATTTCAAGCCAATCTCCCTCGGCCTCGGGGAACATAAAGAAGTTAGACTTCGACAACAAAAACAATGAAAAGCTTAACATTTCAGCATCTGAATATAAAGTGCATCAATTAAGCATAACCACGATAGAAAATACTAGGATTTTCAAACTTGCAGCTTGCACAGAATCCAATCTATACAACAACTAACTGGGGTAATCCAGTCTCATAAATGAAATATCACTCAGCTAAAGTGATACTAAAAAACAATTGCACAAGTCCAGAACAAAAAAAAGAGCCCTTCCAAGGATAAATAACATGATAACCTTCTATCTACAGATCTTCATCATATCTTTATACTTGGTCCTGCAGTTGTCCTTGAGCACCCGACTGCTCCCTGATCAGCTGACTTTCCACCGAACTGCTGTGAAGAATAGAAGCCACTTCTTCTCAACTTCCCCGGAAATTCCTTGCCTGTGTTCCCTTTCAAAGACAGGTTCCTCTTAATGCGGTTCCGGTTAAGTAAGAACATAGTATTTCGTGGGGGTGCATACAATGCCCCTTCAACACAATCTCCCACCTGCACACATCCCCATGGCCTGGAGGGACCATCCTCACAAAATGGTCTGAGTCTTGGGAAACCACTCTTCAGCCTTGAAAAGCCCCGTTGCTCGAGGGAGTTATCCTCCTCCAATCTAACACAGAGAGGGCAAGGAGGATCATTTTTACGTGTTTTTGGTGTGGTCTGCTCCAAACATTCTGCATGGAAAACATGACGACATGAAAGAACCCCAGCCACTGGCATATCTCCACTTTTCACAATCCTACGGGAACTCCAAGGTGATCGTTGTGAAAGAAATTTTTCACACAAGCTACACCTAAAACCATCAGAAGAATTGCACGAACGAATGAAAACTTCAGGCTCAAATGACTCAGAAATATCAGCAAAATCAATACTGCTGCTAGCGCTGCTCCATTGGTGGGCATCTCTTTTTGGAGTGGCAGTCTCAAACTCTGAAAAGCCAGCAACTGTTGGATCAGGGGGCTCCCCGGTATATGTTTGGGAAGAAAAGGACAGTGGATGAATAGGTTTCGACATGAAAGAACGGTGACTTGAGAAGTTGCGGTGAGAGGACAAGCGGGACTTGACCGTTGGTTCAGACTCGCTACTGTCTGAGCGGGATGACGTTGAGCCGCCACTATCTGGATTTTCAGAGGTTCCCTGCCAGTGTTTATTCATTGATGAAAAAGGATATAGGGAGATACACAATGGCAATTATTCTTTATTTTTTTTCCTGTTTTCCACTGATAATATAGAGAGCTTTAGTTCAATACTATACCTCTATGTTGGGTCTAAAAGCTAATGGCGCCATAGCTGGATCTAGCAAGTAGAGAGAGTAAAAAAAGAAAATCAGTAGGTGCCAAGAGTATCTCATTTTGCTAAATCGTAACATCACATAAAACGCAAGAACAAAATGAAAGGACCAAGGTTTGCTCCTGTCAGGAAAATTAGTCTTTCAGGTAGATGAAGTATCAATACCAGTATCAGATTAAATGTTTGTGAAGGTGCATCTTTTAGGCAAGCAAAGTGAATCACTATTTATGAAATGTGCCCTTTGTCCTGAGTTAATCTATTGCAGAGTTAGATCCTTTGGGTAACCAAAAACTGAGAGTTTCATGGGCAAAACAAAGAATTAAGGGATAAGTAAACTTTACATCCTCCAACTATGGGGGTCCCTTAATGGGGTTTGGTCTTGGCATTCATTATTCAACTCTCTCCTCCTCCCTCTCTTCCCCGTAGGGTGGATGAGTTGATTGGCCGATCATTCCGTTAGATTTTTCTAGGCAGTGTGTAGCCCTTAGTCCAGTTAGGTGTTTCCGATGTCGTTCTCTCGTAGATTCAGTGTTGAAGCAAAGGAGTTTCAGGTTTCAGTGTTAGGCAATGGTGTAGTGAAGCTTTCGGAGTGGAGTAGAAAAGCGTTTAGTTCTATATTTCTGGGTAGATATGGAGCTATTTGGATGGTAAACCTGGCGAGTAGGCTGCAGGAGGATGACAATAAGGAGTTTGTTGTCAAATTTAATGAAGCTTCTCAGACTTTCTTGGCGCAAAGATGTAGTAACAAAGCTGAGAGATATGTTGTCACTGCAGAGTTTGGAGGGGAGCACAAAAAATGGGTGGTGATGATTCCGGAAGGTAAAAGGGGATCAGGTTGGAAGGAGTTGGCTGCATGTTTCAGGAGGTGGTTGCTCACCTGAGTCAACTTAAAAATGGAAGAGGAAAATCTTATGGTTCTGGAGTCCGCAAGGAAGTGTCCTTTGTCGAAGTGGTTAAGAAAGGAACGATGGGGGAAAGTTCCGGAGGCAGAGCTCTGACCGTGGAAGACGTTGGAGTGGCTGGTGGTGGCATGGAGAAGACGTTTGAGCTACCTGCTTCTTTGCATGCTAAAAAGGAGGGTGACAACTCATTTTCCAAGAGTCTAGCATTTAATGCAAAGTCGGCTGGATGTGAGACGTCTGACGTATCTTTTTGGAGAAAAAAACTGTTGGGTATTAGAGAAGAGGTCGACTCGTTAATTAATCTTCTGGGGCTGGAGTTTGGGCTGGGTCAAGTCAAGATCCATTTGGGGAGGAAGGTTTTGCCTTTCACGCAGGGAATAAATCAGGTGGATGGGTGGGCCATTTCCTTTCAAACCTTGGGGATGGTTCGGCCCAGACTCTTGTGGGGTGCATAGGCTTGAATCCTGCGAATGGGCTAAGCATTTTGGGGGCTCGGGACTGGGTGGGTCAGCTTTGAGTGGGTCAGCTTCGGCTACCCTTCGTGGCCTTGTTTTATTGCGCGTAGGAGCGATCGTGAAGTCTGGAGGTGCGGCCGGAGGTGACGCACAGATCTCGTCGGTTGGTGGCCTTTTGTCGGCGTCTTCTGGAGCGAGTGGTGATCTCACGGTGGCCTTTTCGGCCCCAGAGCTCTCGCTAAGCCCTCTGTTGCTTGCAGATGTGGTGTCGCCGATGGTTGGCCTTTCTACGGCGCCTTCTGGGGCAAGGGGTGATTGCCCGGAGATCTCGTTGGCGTCGGAGCTCTCGCCTAGCTCCCCTTTGTTGCCTACTGAAGCGGCTGTTTTTTCCTCAGTGATGATGTTGATACCGAAACCTGGTGGTGGAGGTTCTGAGTTGGTCGTTGAAAATTCTGTGGAGCTTTCTGGAGGGGAGTAGCTGGTGGGTTTGATTGGGGGAGTGTCTGAGAGTCTCGAGAAAGCATGGAGTTGAAATAACTCGCTCATAACGCTTTTAAAAAGATTACGAGGTACGATTGAATCGAATAGGACCCGTGGATCCATTTGCAACTCCTTTGGAAATTTACCTCATGATGGAGAGGATGTGTGGATGGGGGAGCTTCGGGGTGGTCATGTTAAGTTGGGAGGCTTGACCAGCAATCCTGTTGGTGGGATTAGGCTGGTTGATGCTGAGGATGGCAATCCTTTGACTCTCGGCAACTTTGTTGAGTTGGGAGCAGTTGAAGGGGAGGTTTCGTTTGATCTCGTTGAGGCTGGGAATGAAGTGGGAAGGGCTGATGCTGAGGGAGAAGTGGGAGGGGAATTGACTTTGGTGGCTGATGAGGAACCAGAGATGTTGTTTATGGATCCTTTGGCTGTTTGCTGCCCTGATGAGGGAAGGAATGAGTGTATGAGGAGTAGACCCCTCTGGGCAAGTTCATTAAACATTGCCAAAACATCCCCCTTAACCACCTCCCAGCAAGACTAAAAAAATGCTCAAGGAACCCATCCGGTCCAGGAGCCTTGTCACCATTGAGGCTACGCACCATCCCTGTGACCTCGTCCTCCTCAAAGAGCCTCTTAAGCCAACATGCATCCTCATCATAAATAGAATCAACTTCCAAGCCATCCAGCGCCGACGTCCAAGAAAAGGGCTCCTTATACAAAGAGCTATAGAATTCAACAATACTTTCTGAAATAAGCGGCGGGTCCTCCACAATTTTGCCCCACCACTTCCAAACTAGCTATCAAATTAGCTCTCCTATTCGAATTGGCCATGCAATGGAAAAAACTAGTGCATCTATCCCCGTCCTTAAGCCACAAGGACCTCGACTTCTATCTCCAACTAATCTCCTCTAACTCAATCAAATGATCCAATTCTCTCAAAGCCTCCAACTTCCTCACTTTCCCCCTCTCATCAAGAATCTCCTCCTCATCCAAAGAATCTAAAGACGCCAACTCACTTAACAAGGAAGACTTTCTGAAACTTAGATCCCCGAAAACATCTTGGTTCCACACTTTCAGTTTATTCTTCAAAGATTTCAGCTTAGAGTCTAGCACAAAGCTAGGAGAACCCGAGAACTCAAAAGACTCCCACCACTCCTTAATACTATCCACAAAGCCGCTCTCCTTTAGCCACATGTTCTCAAAACGAAAGGGCCTCTACCCAAGGGCGGAGTCTTCTCTGTTAAGTCAATGTATTCTTTGCTTTTAGAGAGCTTCAGTGAGGGTTTTCCATGGCGTCAATGTTGGAGGAATTTGGTTCCCCATAGAGTGATTGTCTTTGTTTGGGAAGCCACTCATAGGAAAATTTTGACCATTGACAACTTAAGGAGGGGAGGGAGTGTGCTTGACGGAGTGGTGCTATTTGTGTAAGGGGGACGGAGAAACGGTTGATCATATCCTTATTCATTGCACAGTGGCGAGATGATTGTGGGCGCATGTGTTGAGTATTCTCAACTATGATTGAGTTATGCCTAGGAAGGTGGTAGATGTTTTGTATTGCTGGAGGAAGTTTGAGAATCTTATCTCCTTGGCCATTTGGAAGATGATCCCGGCTTGCATATGATGGAGTTTGTGGAGGGAAAGGAATGAGCGATGTTTTGAGAACAAGACCATGTCTTTGGATTGGTGGGGGGGGGGGTTCTATGTTGCATTCTCTTTTTATGTGGGAGAACTCGGTTTTAGGTTTTCATTTTGAGGGTTTTCCGGATTTTCTTATATGCTCTAGTGTTTTCAGTATAATCTCTTGTACTGTCAACTCTTTTTTTTTTAATAAAGTTTAACTTACTTATCAAAAAACAAAAACTATGGGGATCCCAACACTTTGCACCCCAACCTATCATCTTTGTCACAATTCACCTGTCAACTTTTGATTTCAGACATTTTGCATCCCCCATTAAGATTTTCCATTATTTTGGAAGGAAAGTATTTTTTAACTTACAATTTGTCCCCTGCACATCTTTCTGTAGTGATGTTTTCTGGGGCTAAAATCGTCATTTCATATGTCAAAAAATCACTTTTGACATAAGAAAAACTTAACAAGAGTGATCTCAAATCAATAGATGATGGGTGACAGATGACAAAGGCGTGATAGTTTGGGGGCAAAGTGTTATGACCCCCATAGTTGAAGGGAGTAAAATGTATTTGTCACGAGAATTAATCACCTAACTTGGCTAATAAACTAGATCCATGTGGAATAATGGAGACTTCTCACTAAGTTAAACCCACTAAGGCATGAAATTGACCGGTTACAATTAGAATAGACAAACTTGTAGAAAAAAGAACCTTTTCCCTATATCAACTAAGCTAATAATACTATATAAATATCACTTGACAAGATCTAAAACATCCTAGTGATGGACATGGATACTCATTGTATCTCAGACACGCCAGGGCAATTAAAGATCACAAAATTGTGAGGCAAAAGCTATGTGAGAAACACGCAACTCCCATTATAACTATTTATCACCTATTGTAGTATGAATACTATTTCTACTGAAACTATCACACTCACTAGTTGTCAACTGTGGTGGGACAGATTCTAGTTAAGAAAGCTCAGATCTGGCTTAGATAATAAGTTTAGGCCAACGAAAACTTTAAAGTATATAAATAACGGAAATGAATATAGGAATCCATTTATGTCCTTCAGAGCAGGCAAACTTGACCATTGGCATACAAGATATTTTGTCTCCCCGAATGCATGGAGAGAGGAAGCATTGTTTGAGCTAGAGCTCATTGGCATGATCCCTTAAGTAGACACTTTGAAACCTCTTTCTCTAATTGCCCCCCACCCCCCAGTGTAAACTAATGTCAACAAGATCTAGAGTCTTCTGCTTTCTTTTAGGACCTTTTGGGTGGTCAGCATTTGGACTCGATCTAAGCAAAATCAAATCCCTGGATTCAGCTCTTTCTTTCATTCTATTATGTCTCACTTTTAATTGTACAAAGACACATATACCAACCAGACAAAATTAAACCTCATTGGATTAATACCAACTGAAAAAAATCAAAAGCAAAGTTTAAACAATGAATGAGGATTAGAAATGCATTTCACACAACTCCTTAAGTAGATACTCCACAACCTCTTTCTCTAATAGTCCCCTCCCCGTGTAAATTAATGTCAACATGATCTACAGTCTTCTGCTATCTTTCAAAATTGCTTAGGACCT
Organism: Myrica gale; assembly: GCA_963930655.1. Lineage (NCBI taxonomy): Eukaryota > Viridiplantae > Streptophyta > Magnoliopsida > Fagales > Myricaceae > Myrica > Myrica gale. Next base: position 2,439,939 of record OZ005606.1, on the reverse strand, counting down.
TTTCGGTGTTCAGCATTTGGACCCAGACAAAGTTAATACCAACCAAAAAACATAAAAAGCAAAAGAGAAACAATGAACGAGAATTAGAATGCATTTCACACAACTCCTTTTGGCAGTAAAGGCCACCGAGAATGGTAACTAACAGAAAATGATGCTAAAGGGCAACATGTTTTTTGAGACTTCATTAACCACCTTCTCAAGCATAAACATACGTGCATCATTATATGTAAACAGTGAAAGGGATGCATTTACAATTACAATACCTCTTCTTGTTTCTGTCTCGTAATCATCAACATTGATCTCTTGTATTGCTGGAGGTGTCCACTGTGGACCCTGAGAAAGGTCAGACGAACTACTTATGAACAGCCCGGTACCATCAGATGCAGAGTATTGATTATTATAGAGATAGTTGCCTCTCACCCAGCTCTGACTTTCTTTACTGTTTGATGATGTTGAAGACCCATATAGTTGAATACCTTCATGCGAACCATATGGAAGCCGTTCAGATTGAAACCGAAAATCCCACCTTGATGGGGGTGGTGAAAAGCTTGTATTAGTTCGCCAGTAAGGCTCATGTGGACCCACTGACCAGTCCCTACTGGCAGTATTTGATCCATGTGGCCTTGCAGCCACACAACAAAGCGACCCCGTTTTAGCTATTTTCTTTAGAACTCAAAAAAACCAGTTCTGTTTGCTTTCAACTTTTATCAATTAGCCAGCAAACAGCTGAATAAGTTTATTAGGTACTGAATAGTAACATTTCCAACTCGTGCAACATTAGCTTCTACTCCATGTCACCGACCAAACCTGCATGAAACAAAACCTAGAGTGCTCACAGTCACTCTCCTCCGTCCGAGCATGACAAAAATTTACGCTTGAATATTGGCAAAAAATGCTATGTGATACAACAACCCCATATCTTCCAGAAATAAGATTCCCTTTGGCGTTTTTGTTAGCACCATAGCAAAAGTCCTACAATGAGAATATCAAGAATCAATTAAACATTAACACAGCAAAATCAAATACCACTATTCTGGCAAGAACCAAGAAATCTAAAAATTATCTTTTGTGCATGGAAATCAAACAAACGTTATATCTTGAATTGGTTTTATGTTTTACAAAAAACTTCAGTTTTTAACCACCAACGAACTAAAGCAGCTTAGAAGAAACACAACTTCAATAAATTTCAACCCATTATCATTGTGATTGATATCATGCGATATATGGACACAAGTATAGCCACATTACAAAACTGCCATGGATAAAAAATCATGGACTCATAAGATAAGAACATTTGTTCAGTAAGCGAAGTTAAAATCATGATGTATAGAATCCAAGACATTATTCTTCTTTTGTTTTTACCCAATCTGGAGGGACACCAATAACGTTCATTGCACTATACTTCCATCAACAACAAAGCACCACATTTGTCACATTCCAAACGAAACAGACAGAAACTTTGGCTGTAGGAAAAAGGCCAACAATTGATTCTTACATGGAAACAGCAAGAAGAAAATACAAAAAAGAAAAAAGTGAAAGAAAAAAAACCACAAAATAGAGCGCATAATCGAAACTGAGTGAAAGTTAACTAAGAACCATTCCGGGGCAACAATAAAACCAGTAGCTCACTAATAAAAGGAATAAAACACTGATATAATTTTTTTTTTTAAACATGCGAGCAAAAGAGAGAGCTTACGAGCAGTGGTTGACGCAGGACGAGGAGGAACAACTCCACCGGGGGAAATGCTAAGCATGGCGAGCGCTTGTCCTCAAAGATGAAACGAAAAAGTGAAAACCCAAAACCCTAATTTATGGGAGAGAGGGAGATTACTTTACTGGGATTAGTTCATGGCCTTTTTGCTCTGAGGTCCTCCGTTTTCGTGGCATTACTATTTAACCCCTTCTGACCCCTCCACTGAACTCCGTAATGCCTTTTAGAGGTTTCAGAATTCAGATTGGCAGATTGCTGTTAAGTTGGTCAGATAGTTGGTCACCCACGACCTTTCATCTGCAGCTGGAATTTTGGAAAGTTAAGCCATTAAATGTTAGCTCAGCCAAAAATAGATAATAAATAAACAGTAGTCCTATAATGTTTGAACTCTTTTGACGATAGTCTCATTAAGGGCTTTTTTTGAAAAAAATTGGAAATAAATAATAATAATTTAGTTCTTTGTTTGCCTAATTTATGCCCTTTATGGGCCCACAAAAGATAAAATTGCAATCATTGGTATGTTAACAATTTTCTTTCTAACAAATAATACTATTTCTACTTAGTTTAATAGCTTAATTATTGCCCATAATATATCAATTTAAAATAAAACATTCGATTGCAAAGGTACAATATCTGAGAAGAAGAAAAATTATCACCGATTCTGCCGCAAAGTGTTCTGTTTGTGAGTCACATCCAACTTTGCTTTGAGTATTATTATTATTATTATTATTATTATTATTATTATTATTATTATTATAGGCATGGACAACAACCACAAAGGGATCACGCGTGGCCATATTATAATGCACAATAATTATCATGGAAGGTCAGGGAGTTTAAGATAGCTTTGTTTTAATTATTGTGTCATTAGTGTTGTTAGATGCTAATGGGGCATTGTTTATGGAGGTGACAAGGACCTCCCAACTTGGGTGATGTTCGTTTTGAGAAAAAATGTAGGATTTTAGAGAAGTTGTGAATTTTTATGTTGAATAGTGTTTTATTGGTGTTTGTGTAAAGTGGATAGAGAAATGATTTGATGTAATTGTTTAATAAAAAAGTATTGGAGTTATGTGAAAAAGTATAGAGAGAGAAAATTTATGTTGAATAAAAAATTAAAAAATTGTTGGAGATTGTGTAAAATGTATTGGTTTTTGTGTTTGAATTCTGAATATGTTCGGTGGTAGAATTGTGAATATACTTAGAATCCTGAAAAAATGGTGAAAACGAACATACTTTTGGTTTTGGATAATTATGGGGGAAGAACAAACAGGTCATTAAGGAGGACTTACCAAATTTTGGCTAAAATTAAGTGCCAAATAGAATGATTAAGATAGTGTCCTGCAGAACTTGTTTGGTCTGCCTGCATTCAGGTTTGGTATCAGATTGTACCATTAAGCTCTTGACTCTTTCAACCACATATATCAAAATGGGTTGAACAGTAGGGATCACTGGATTTGAGAGCAGCAATTACTGCTGTGTTGGTGTTCTCACAAGAAACCCCACAGCCTCAGAAATCAGACATATATGCCTTACTGTTTTCCCTGTAAGTTTAAACCCACCAGCAACTATCTTTTGCAAAAGATGAACACTCTTGAGGAGTCTCAGAATTGTTCCATCTGTACAACAAAAGAAAGAAGAGCTTATGTTCTGTAGTCATTTTCCTGCCAAAAAAAAAGAGAAGCAAAGTCCACCTTTTTTTTTTTAACTTTAATACAACAGTGAGACTGATTATCGGAAATATTTAAGAGCAACTATTGTTAGATAAACTATAATTTAAATAATAAAATCTACATCTTCCTAACAACTTAAGTTTTTAAGATAAATGGTAAATTCGCATAATAGCTTAAGCTTTTGGTGATGATTTTTCTAGATCATATATACCAAACAACATTAGACTACATAATGTTAAGGTAGTATATTCATTTATGTCTATATAATGTTGGACTTGAAAAGAAAACATTGGCTATGTAAAAATTAATTTTCCAAGTCTATATATATTTATGAAAATATATATTTGTTTATAAAATTATCTTGGAAATAACTTAGGAGTCCAAATGATTGTAAACCAAGAATCAAGAATTATAAGAGCTAGAAATTTTATTAGTGATAATATTTCAATCCTATTGGTTATTGTGAAATATAGTATAATGGAAGGATAGATAAAAAAATTAATTGTTAGCAAAATAAATTTTACAAATCAATCTCAAATTATCATATAAATTTGTAGAAGACCAAAATCCAGAATAAAAAAGTATAAGAAAAATAAATTTTCATAAGGATTTTACAAATAATATTTGAGGTCCTTAAAAATCCCACGACATATCATAGCTAAGGTTTTTAGAGAGGCTATATATTTTTTTTTCTTGACTTTTAGAGAGGCTATATTAATAGTTTGCTAAAGAGTTAGCCATCATTGTTGCAAAATTTTGACTGGTGGAAGGCATAGATTCAAAGAAGGTAGAACATTTGAGATGCTTAAGATTTGAGGTCGACAAAATTCTAAAGATGCACGAAGATTATTAAGTGAATTTTAATCATGCACTAATTTCAAATTGTTTAGTTGCTTAACTTAAGAAATCTAGGCCATCAACCTAATATCTTAAACATTAAGATTAGCTTCCACATAATATTCATTATTCAGCCCAATTGCGCATGAACATATTGAGATGAGGAAGAAGTATAATATAAGTTCGAAAGACATTTAAATAGCATCCGAAAATGGATAAATACACTTTTTACCCTCTAATTATGAGATCTTAATACTTTGCACTCATGTCTATTATTCTTATCATGTTTCACTAACCAACTATTGATTTAAAACACTTCGCATTCCACCTTTAAAATTAACGGAAATTAATTTGTTGCCTCTAAAATAACAATTTACCCTCGTAAAATAGTTATGGCTAAAAAAATTATTGGGACAAAATTGTCATTTCAGACTCCAAAAAATCATTTTCTATTTAAATTAACTGAAATTTTAGCATGAAACACGAACGGTTTGAAATCAATAGTTAAATGTGTAATGTGATAAAAATAATAAATGAGGATGTAAAATGTCAAAATCTCAATAGTTAGAGGGGGCAAAGTGTATTTATCATTTTTCGTTGGGTTAATGACTTTTTTAGTCCTTAGGTTTTGACAACTTTATTTTTTCGTCCTTGGGTTTTCTCATTTATCACACGTAGTCCTCGGGTTTCATGGTTTTGTCAAAATGGTCCTTCCGTCCTTTTCCGTCAACGAATGGCCCAGTCAACTAACGACATACACATCATCACCAATCAAAATGTGACACGTGTAATTTTTTTAAAAAAAAAAGTGCCACGTCATTTCACTAAACAAATAAAATAAAAAAATAAGATTTTTTTACGTTAAAAAAAAAAAGAGGCACCCCCCTTACGGGGGGAGCCCAGCGGGGTGGCTCCAGGCCTCCCCTGGAGAAGGGGAGGCCGGTGGCTCAGGGAGCCACCCCTCACGGGGGAGCCCAGATCTGGGCTCCCCCATTTGCGGGGTGGCTCCCGGCCTCCCCTGGACAAGGGGAGGCCGGTGGCTCAAGGAGCCACCCCTCACGGGGCAGCCCAGATCTGGGCTCCCCCATTTGCGGGGTGGCTCCTTGGAGGCCGGTGGCTCAGGGAGCCACCCCTCTGTAACTCCGGCGAGTTTGTTTTTTTTTTGTTTTTTTTTTTTTTTTAGCGAAATGACGTGGCATTATTTTAAAAAAAAAGTTACACGTGTCACATTTTGATTGGTGATGACGTGTATGCCGTTAGTTGACTGGGCAATTCGTTGACGGAAGAGGACGGAAGGACCAGTTTGACAAAACCATGAAACCCGAGGATTACGTGTGATAAATGAGAAAATCCAAAGACGAAAAAATAAAGTTGTCAAAACCTAAGGACTAAAAAAGTCGTTAACCCTTTTTCGTTAAACAAAACCAGTCCCGATTTTCAAAGAAGCCGAAGGAGCAACCTATATCAAAAGCAGCTGAAGGAGCAATTCTCACTGTAACGAGAACAATGATGCCTCACTATTAGTGTTACTTGTGTGCTACCCCATATACATGGGGGTTTATAAAGAATGCATCAGACAAGAAACCCGAGTTAGGCTCAACGCCCAGAAACCCAGCTTCAGATATTTGCGATCCAGTTTCCCTGGTAAGGTGACACCCATCAGCAACTGTCTGTTGCAAAGGATCAAGGACACTCTGTACAAATCTAAGAACTGTTCCTTCTGCAACACCACAACAAGATCAAAAGGAAAGAGAGAAAACAGTCAAAAGGCATCCATTCACGTTATTGCAACAACTCTCTAGCCAGTGAATCAAGAAATTCAGCTTAATACCTTTTGCAGCTACATATTCCACAAAAAGGTAGATCCCACCAGGCCTCAGCACCCTTTTCACCTCTGATAAGAACAGCCAAGGTGAATTTGTCAAATATTTGGATATTTAGGAGAGAAAACCTATCCAGGTTACTAGCCACCGTCTCCTAGGAGTGCAGTTGGCAAACTAAATCGTTCTGTCAGTTTATGTAATTTCAATTGCTGAAAGAATCCCATTCTGCATCCAGATACTGCTCATGAACTTCAACTCCTCTCAGGTTTTGATGTTTCCAAGGGGTAGACGTTTGAGTACCTTTCAGTGTCCTGTCAACATCTTTAACGGAACACAACATAATTGTTCCAACAACTGCATCAACGGAATCATCCCTTAATGGTATAGCCTCCCCAATCTCGATAACATTAGCAACTTTAAAATCCAACGAACAACTTTGTAGTTTAAAACCAACTATTACCGAGGGAGAAAACAACAAAGAAAAAATCCAAATCCAGCGTAGAAAGAAATAATATGCCAAAACCCGGCTCCCAAAAGAGCAATGGCCTGAAGCATTCATCATGTAGCAGCAAGCAGCTTTGCGACCCACATGATAATTTCATGATAAAGTGCACATCACCACATATATTTTAGTTGCTTAACACACAAATCCCTAGGCCATGAATCCAGTAGTTGAAATTTGAAACAATTGTCATTTAGACAATCTCACTCTACTCCTAGAGTGAGACAAAATCACTCGACTCTACTCCTAGATCCTTCTTATGCCCCTTTCTGGAGGACCACCGATTGTATAAGAATTTTCCCCTCATTGGTAGCCTTGAGACAAAATCACTCTACTCCTAGACATCTCTTATGCCCCTTTCAGGAGGACCACCGAGTGACGACAGTGTGCGCTGTGTGAACTCTAGCATCTTTAAGCTTGTTGTCAATTCGTTCCAGATATTATGTCATGGACATAACAATTTTTCAGGCACTGAATATCACCCTCTTAAATAACGCAGGAATAAGCAGTGCCATAATGAAAGCACTCTAACTGCTTGTATAAATTCAAAATTCTCTAGAGTCAGGCCAGCGGCCGTTGCTGCTGCTTGAGCATACTTCTCCATCTTCCTGTTAGGATCCACACCAAAAACCCGAATATCAGAGTCACGACTCACCAGCATAATACTTGAGATTAGGGCCTGTGCCAATCCCAACCTCCAACACTTTCTGGGCTTTCCCTTTCAAGTTACTAAACAAATGCAACTTGTAACCTGCAATCTTACCCCCAAAAAAAAAGGACATTTCACAAAATTACAGTCAATGATGTGTGCCCTTCGAATGGGAAGCTGTGGATGGTAACAAACTTCAAAGTTATTAAAGTTAGAGTCTCACATTGCTAAATGTGGACCATTGTATTCAATGGCTTTTAAATAAAGTTTTTATGTAACCTCATAAAATATAAGTGAGAAGATTAATAAATCTAATTGGGCATTCCCATAGTGGATGTCTCACTTGTAAGTCTAATTTTTTTATTTCTAACATGGTATCGGAGCAAGGTTTTCGACATTAGTCCGGTGACCTTCTGACACTTCCCGACATAAGTCCGACAACCTTCCGGCGACCTCCCGGCATCAGACCGGCTTTATCTTTTTCCCTTCAATTATTTTTGTAACTCCAAACTCAAGGTGTGTGGGGAGTATTAAAGTTAGAGTCTCACATTACTAAAGAAATGCGTACCATTGTATTCGATGACTTATAAATAAAGCTTTTATGTAACTTCATCAAATATAAATTAGAAAATTAATAAATCCAATTGTTAATTCTCATATAGTGGATGTCTCACTTATCAGTCTAAATAATTTTTATTTAGTCAAAAAAATTTATTTCTAATAACAAAAGTAGTTGACATCACTCGGGAACTAACCTCGGCTTCATAAGATTTCGTGCTCGAATCCATAAACGATGCATAAAACTCCTCGTACCAATCCGGTCTCGGTGGGTGAACCTTGTTCAACACGGCCTGTTCATACAAATAGTCACTTCTAAATTGTCACTGACAAATAATTCTCAGCTGTTTGATAGGGATGGAAGAAAATACCACGCAGGTAATCCCGAGTTTGAAGCATAACAAAGTTGCAGTTTTACACCTGTTTTAGTCGTTTATTCCGACAAGCATTTGCTAGCTGGCGATGAATAAACGACCGTTATTTACTCAACCGGCAAAGCAGGTCCTTGTTAGGTTGGGGAGGGGGGTTTGTATGGTTATTTGTTTTCAAATAGATAAACCATAGTTGTTAGAATAGTACGACAAGCAGATACCAATAGTGCTGCAGTCCTTATGAAATTGATTGCGAAACTAAAAAAATTGAGATTCTTTACGATTTATTATCCGAATTATATAATAGAAATCGAAGAGAAATAAACATAAAAATCAACCTTATTATACTATCTATACTGCTTAAAGTTTTATAGGAACAAATATAAACATCATTAAATGGTGTAAAGTCTACCTATTGTGTTTATCTCTCTCTAAATTTTATCGAACAATTTGAAGAAGAAATTGCAAAATATCTTAATCCAAAAAAACAGATAAAAACGCAAATGTTACTGGAGATGCCTTTGTATGAACTCAAATATTTGACTACTTGTTACAGCTGACAATAAATTTGCTATTTGTTTTGCTTATTAGCACAAGATCGTCAGCTTCTAACTTCATGGAGATGAGCTTATAAGAATTAGAGTATAGAGCGTTGGCAGCTACTCACGGCAGCTTTGATCCTTTGAACCAGTATCCTCATCGTGGACACTACCAGAAGTACCGCTGTTGTCGCCAGCATCTAACGTGCAGCTTTGGTCCTCTGACGTGGCGTTATCGTTGTCTGCTAAGAAAGAAAAAGGAGAGCTGAATCATGGTTCTTGCTAGCACTAGGTGGACTTCATTAGTGGTCTAGGACATGGATCATAAAGTGCACACACCTCCACATTTACTTGAGAAAAACAAAGAAAGAAAATGGAAAAAATTATAATTTTTCACTCATGAATTACCATAAACTAATACAACCACAACCTACACAGCCCTAACACATTCACATTTCATCCGCAGTCTAATTTGACGTTTTTTCCGTCGAATTGGACGTAAATTGACTTTTTTTTATTATAAAAAACGTAATGATAATTATGCTTTAAATGTAACTAGTTATTTGATTTTTTTAAAGACATAATCGTCATTTTTTAAAAAGTCAATTTTTATCCAATTTGACGAACCAAATAGACGGAGGGTACCGTGTGTTAGGGATGGATAATGAGGGTGCAATATTTCAAACGTGGTAGTTTATAATGCAAAATGCAAAACGCGTGGTAATTTGCAAGTGAAAAATATATAATGTATTTTCCCTGAAAAAAAAAGAAATACCTTCACCACTATCATGAGCATAGGATGAGCGCCTTGAACGAACTTGCTGGTGCGGTGTGGGCTGATGAGCATGACAAAGACAAGAGTCGAAGAGAAAGAGAGATTAGAAAGAACAAAAAAAGGGAGAGAAATAGAGAGTCTAAAACTACTAAACTAAGGCTGAACAAATTTGGGACAGAACCGACCGGGCCGACCCAAACCGGCCTGAAAACCGAATGGGCCGACCTGTTTTGGGCTAGCCCGGTTCAGCTGTCGGCCAAAAATACCCAAAACCGAGAGTATGTTGGGTATTTTACTTTTTTTTTTTTTTAAAAATAATAATATGTGGGGTCATCTCACCCCCCACCCAACCTAAATCTAACCCCAGTCCCCAAATCCCCTTTCGTTGAATTTTCAATTCCCCCCGGGACGCCTCAAGTCCTCTCCCCTCGAGTCCTCGACGCCCAAGCCGCCGCCCCACACACCGCTGACGTCTCTTTCTCGGCCACACCGCCTCTCAGCCTCACAAGCCTCGAGGTCCAGATCTCTCTCTCAGCTTCTTCCCTCATGGATTTTCTTCTCCTTATCCGTTGGGCGATATTTCGCTTTCGGGAGACCAACACATCAAACTATTGTGCTTTAATTTTTAAAGGGCATTAGCCTGCTCTAGTGCTTGTATTTTAGTGTGGATTATTGTAATTTAGTGTTTATTGTTCAAGAACATTAACAGATTTGAAGATTTACATTTTCCAGAGCTGGTGATTTGCAAAATTGCTGAAAATTTCTTTGTACTGTTATTGACGAGAATCAAATCAGGTTAGTATTTCTCATTGTACTAAGTTACTGTTATTTTATGACAGAGATTGAAAGTTAGGATTATGTTGGTTCTGTGGAGATCGAAGGTCAGAGATTTGATGTTGAATTTGGATGAATTTAGGGTTAGTTTTATTGGATGATTTGTTGATTTATGCTGTTGGATTGTCTGATGATTTTATGATGTTGGATTGTTTGTAAATTTTTATTTTTTTTTATTTTTAATGTGATCTAGATGGAAGAGACTCCAACAAGTACCCCTGAGAATGAGACTCTCAATAATGTGATTGATATTAAAGATGAGGTGGATGAGGTGCATATTGATCTTAATGATGATAACCCTAGTATTAATACTGCCCCTAGTCGACTTTTTACTAAAAGGAAAGAGTCTAGAGATTCTTTATTAGTATGAGAATATTTTACAAAGGTTGAGGGTTTGACTGCTCATTCACCTAAAGTTGCGTGTAACTATTGTGGGAGACAATATTATTGTCATTCTAAGAGAAATGAAACTTCATCGATGATAAGCCACTTGGAGAATCAGTGTAAAAATACCCTTATCGGTTTGGGGTGACTGATAAAAACCAGCCCACATTGAGCTTTGATAAGAAACCTGAAGGGGAGGGGAATAATTATAGTTTTATGATCATGCATAGGTATAATGCTGAGGACCTTCGACAAGCAATTGCTGAGTTTGTTATTGGTGATGAACACCTATTTAGAGTTGTTGAGGGTCGTTGGTTTAAGAGGTTTTTGAAAAAGTTTGAACCTAGATTTCAGATGTCATCTTGTATAACGGTTGCTATGGATTGTTTCAAGATCTACAATGTAGAGAAAACAAAGTTGAAAAAATATTTAAAGTCACTTTCTAGTAGAGTTTGTCTCACTACCAACACTTAGACTTCTAATCAAAAGTTGAATTATATGTGTCTCACTGCACACTTCATTGATAATGATTGAAAATTGCACAAGAGAATTATCAACTTTTGTTTGATTGCTAATCATAAAGGAGATACACTTGGGATGAATATTGATGCTTGTCTTCTTGAGTGAGGTATTGCTAGTAAGATTTTTACTGTTACGGTTGATAATGCATCTTCAAATGATGTTGCACTTGAATTTTTGAAGAGGAGCTTGAAACCCAACATCGCCCTTGATGGACAATTTCTACATATGAGGTGTTGTGCCCATATTTTGAACCTTGTAGTGAATGAGGGATTGAAAGAATATGATGAGTTTATCATAAGGGTGCGCAATGCAGTGAGGTATGTGAGATCTTCTCCAGCTAGGATGGATAGGTTTAAGAAATGCGCTGAAAAAGATAACATAGAATGTAAGTCTATGTTGTGTCTTGATGTTGCCATAAGATGAAATTCTACTTATCTGATGTTGGAGAAAGCAGAGAAATATGAAAACGTCTTTGACCGGCTCCATGATGAGGATCCTATATATAAGGCCTACTTTACTGAAGATTCTAGTGAGTCACTGCGTTTGGGACCTCATGAGTTGTTAGATTGGGAGCAAGTTATGATATTGGTTCAATTTTTGTTGTTTTATGAGGCTACTATACAGTTTTCAGGATCTTCATATGTGACTGCAAATATCTACTTTCAAGAGATTTGTATTATCCAAAAGAATATTTGTGACTTGTGTGAAAGTGGTAATCATATTTTGAAAAATATGGCAAAGAGTATGAAGAGAAAATATAATAAGTATTAGGGGATCCCTTCGAAAATGAATATGTTGTTTATTGATGTGGTGCTTGATCCAAGGTATAAGCTGACTACATTAGAGCTTTGGTTCAAACAAAACTATCCAACTGAAGAGGGGATGTAATGTTCGCATTTATGAAAAATGTGTTTGATCGGCTGTGTGCGGAGTATACTGATAAGTTTAGTACTGTTGAAGCAACACTTCAAGCTTCTCGTCCTACGCATAAGGTTGGCTCACATCCTTGAAAGGCTTGAAGAGTTTACATCTACAGGTGATGGAAAATCAGAGGCGGAACAATATTTGATTAATGGTCGTGAGGCAAAAAATGAGGAATTCAATATTTTACAGTGGTGGAAGTCCAATATATCTAAGTATCCTATTCTTGCTCACATGACTCAGGATGTTATGGCTATCCCAATTTCTACAGTATCTTCTGAGTCCGCTTTTAGCACCGGAGGAACGTGTTCTAGACCCATTATCGGAGTTCATTGGCTCCTCGAACAGTGGAGGCCCTGATATGTGCACAAAATTGGATAGCAGAAGACTCTATTGCTGAGTCTATTGTTGATTATTAGTTAGTGAAAAATGTAGAGAAATATGAAGAAGAAACAATTATTTTAATTTATGTAGTCAATTATAATTTATTTTAATCACAATTTATATTTATGTATACTTAACTTACTTTGATTTGCTATTTGTTTTCAATAGTGGAGATCCTTGGGCCGTCCAAGAAGCGCCCAGTTGACGATTAAATGTAATGGAATTTGGAATATTTGAACCTTGTTCTAATTTTAATTTTTTTGGTTGTTGTAATTTTTTGTTGTTGTTAATTGTTAACTTGTAGCTTTTTTATTTTTTTTGGGTAGTTGATACTTGTTAGGGCTAGATGTTAAATAGTCCATTTGTTTTTTAAGTATGTTGTTAACTGTTATTTATTAGGACTCATGCGGCATGCATAGCTACAAAAACCCAAAGAAGCATAAAAATTGCATTATAAGTCTTAAATCGTGTGAAATATTTGAAAAAATGGGTAAATTTGGGCCACTGAATGGGCTGAACAAAGACAGATTTGGGCTTAAAAAAATAAAATGAATTTGGGTCATTAAATTAGGCTTTAAAAAAATGAATTTTGGGCTCATTATTGGCCCAGCCGACCGAACCGGGCGGACCCCCGAACTTGGTCGGCCCGGCCGGTTCTCCCAACCGGCGATTCGGTCGACGGTTGAAAAATAATGAAAACCGAACCAGTCGATTCGGCCCACGGTTTGGGCCCAAAATCGAACCGACCGGTCGGTTTTCACCCCTATTTAAAACTACCAAAGCTGGAAAAGTAAAACACTCAAAAAGAAGCCACAGGTTATGGTCTTTCATTTAAGTTTTCATTTATGTGAATAAACTGATGCGTTATCTTTAGTTCCAACGAATTAACTAGTTGCTTTGCATTTGTAATGTTTTTCCCTGCAGGAGTTGCAACAAGTATTAGGAGCGGGCTGCTCACTGTTGAGTATAACTTTGGTCCTACTCTTCATCGAAGTAAAATGATTAGTGATGCATTCATGGGAGGCACCAACCAGTCACATCGAGTTGTAATTAAAGACATAAAAGCTACTAATAACAAGGGTGGACCTAAGAAGTTGTAAACTTAATTTGAGTATACGAGGATAAATGACCCTACGAGCTGACTGCCAGGGCGTCTAAAGCCAGAAGCGGCAATATTTATTTGTCCTACAATCTGAACAACCCATGCAGAGATGGTGTTCTTTTCTTATTTTTCAGAATGCATTGGTTTACAGGTACATCGTGACGCTAAGTAGGTAATTCACATAATTCAAAACCATAGCAAACAAGGCAATGCGATGATTTTTCTCATAGAATAGAATAACCTACAAAATTAATGAACTATAGTTGAAGCAGAAAAACAACAAGACATCTTAAGAATAAATACCTGCAACTTTGGGCGGAGTGCTTCAAGGGGTCCTTTGGGCTTTTGGGCTCCTTGCTGTTCAACAAGCAAAAGAGAGGAAGACCAAGATATTTAGCATTAAACTAGAAACATTCCAAAGTCAAGATCAAAATTCAGAGTTACAGCAATTACATTTATCTCAGCACTCTCAAGCAATCAGAATTAGTACCTTCCCCAGTGCCCAATCCGCAGAATCAAAAAAAGCACGTTCATGGTCCTGTCAAAAAAATGAAATTTATTTGAGGCAATTTTCACTTGGTAATGTGATCTACAAAAATATCCGGAGGGAGGGACAGAAGATTTCGAAGAACAAGTGTTCACCTTGGATATCAGCGGAGGCTTCTTGGGTAACAGTCCCCCATACTTTTTCTTCATTATTTCCTCCAGCAGAAGACAGAATAATAGGTAAAGATCTACAGCATAAATCCACATGAGACACCTGATGCTTATGGTATGATGACAGAAATGCTATAATATCACACCATCCACATTAACTGACTAGGCACACCACGTTTCAGTTCTTGGGAAATGGTCTTCTATCAAAACCAATCAAACTTTAGATTTCACAATCCAGAACTATAAAAAAATTATAAGTGAACCATCTGGTCTTTAGGGATATTATATTCGTTTTGGGTATGTAGCTTATGGTGAAATCCGTAACTGTTGAAAAATCTTGGACAAGAAAGATGTCATGTCGTCACTTTTATGACACACTTCACTACAGAGCAGGGTACAGGAAGTTTTTAAAAGTTTCAGTTTCAATTGTGCACTATCCTGATCACAGAAAAAACCTCTATTCTTGTGTAAACTAACCAAGCTAAAAATTGTTGAAGCAGCACTATACCTCTTGCTGTGGGGAAGGCATGGGATTCTCATCATTTTTATCCAAAGCTTTATGGTCTTCCACAGAACTGTCACCATCATCTTGATCCTTAAGCGTATTATCAGTAAGCTCTTGCTCCTTTACATCCTCAGCATCTGCCATTTTTTTTTTCACGCAGCTGAAAACTGAAACAGCAAGCAGATGATTTTATACCTGTAACAGACGGAAAAACGAGATGATGGACTTGTCAACAAGTGGAGGCATTTTGGTGCCATGTCCAAAACGAAGAAAGATATTGCACAGGAAGTACACTGTAGACGAAATGAAGCCATTCATTGTTGCCAATCAACATGAAAAAGTCACAAGCACATGCGATTTGTCTGCAAAATGCCCAGCAAAGCCCTGGCATACGATAAACTCTAACTTATTCAACAGTTCTCTGACATCTAAAAAAGTACAGTAGACTAGTTCATACATCTGCTCCTTAATAGACTCAGTGCCACTCTTGTCGTTTCTTTGGTCCACTAATCCATCTCAGCACCCTCATGGAAACTTCACTTACTCCAAACATGTTAGTTCTTATGTCCGGTAGAGGTTGTTTTTAGTCTTCAAGCATGATTATCTCTCACACGGTTTTTTGTATGGCTCTTACAACATAATATGCATGAAGATATAGAAGCAGACCTCTATTTTATCTAACTAACTCTACATTCTCCGTCTCACTGTTTTCTCCTTTATAGTTGAATGCCAATAAATGACACGAATGATTGCTTTCATATCCGTTCTGACTACCAATCACAATTGTTCCCCATGGCTAAGTTATGTCATATTTATGCACTCTATTCTATATGTGGTTCACGCGCAATCACTTTGGAAACCATAGAAAACAAATACCAATTACGTAAAGGAGCACAAAGATTTTTAATTGATCCGCGGAAGTGGTCAGAGCTACAGCTCACGGAGAACACAATACATATCGTCATACTCAGCCAAAAAATAACGAAAAAGCAGATAGCTACGAAGTGGACAGATAACTGGCAATCGCTTAATTAAGAAAAAGACTGGGCAGTGAACAGAACATTAATTACAAGAAATCATCAAGTAGTGAATATAATGCAACGGAAAGTATGTTTCGAAAGTCTATGAGCATTCCGATTATTGCCCATTTGACGCAAACTCGATAAAAACCCAAAAGAAAGAAGACCCAGATTCGCAAAGCTGATAATCTCTAAGGGGCTCCAAAGATCATTGAATAAGAATGCATTTCCGACAATATTGACATTGATGTGATCAATATCCAACTCGTTAATGGCACGGCAATAGGAGATTAATGAACAGGGTGGAGGCAAGGGGTTAGCGACCTGATCGTAGATGCCACAGAGAAGATGGTGGAGAAATGGGAGATCCAATTGTAGAGAAGAAGCGAGCCGCTTTTGAAGCGGCCCTACCCGAATTCACCGCCGTGTCGGAGCGAATCAGCTGAAAGATTATGGAGTACGCAGCACGCAGATAAACTTGAGTGTGGTTCGGGGGTGGTCATGGGCTGGAAGTGGCTTCATTATATTTTGCGGCCCTAAAGAGCTGGGTTGGGCTATCTAAGATGTCTTCTGGGATGGGCCTTTTGTCCCCCCCACTTGGAAAACAAATACCACTTTCGAAAATGGATAGATACTTTTTCCTGTTATTCTTACATAAATAATAATATCTACGTGATTTCATTATTATACATTTTATGTTGGCAAGGTCCTTTTAAGATTGGTTATTTAGCTCTGTCAGTTAGGAAAATCTTCTTAATCTGCCAATACAAACCATGCCACAAATGAAAAGAAAAAAGAGAAACGCTCTTTTTACCAAATTTCCCATTCTAATTACAAATTCACCTTGTTAGATTATTTTATGTTTTTAGTAATGAGAAATTTAAGTTGCATCAAGTTTTCCATCAGGCTCGGATGAACTTAACCCGGCCAGCTAAAATTCCATTGACCGGGAAATTAGTTTCCAATTGCTCAACGACTTAGTTTTGTTTTTTGGGAGAATAGATGATCAGATGGGTGTGGATTGTGTTTTCACCTAAGAGATAAAAATTTAGTGATTTTTCTACCGACGTGTGCAACTGTGTTTTTGGAGAGATATAAGAGGAGTGTGGGAAAATGTTTGCGTTAGTATGGGAGGCTGATGAGTTATTATTAATGATTCTAAGTCAAAATAATTTTTTGGATCTTTTTCGAGAATAGATCAGGAAAGAACACTCGAGATGAGTGTATTGTAAAGTCCCCCGGCCAACAAAGAGTTGAGCGAATGACACCCTAGTTTTTCTCTCTTTAAAGAAGCGCGAAACGTATGTAAGCTAATTAAGCACTCCATGCTTTGGGTGTTTATTTGCTTTCAGAGACGTGAAAGGAATGGCCAGCCAGTTGAAGTCTAGGGGTGGAGTGGTATATAGATACGTTATACGAAAGGCAAACGGTGTACACTTGTATCTGAAAACAAGGCTGAAAATAGGGTTGGGTGAGTTCAGAGTTTAGAAGAAGAGCAGCCTGTGCCATTCCAAAAGGATGAAAGTTGGTATATAGATACATTATGCGTGGATGTTTCAAGCTCGCTTGTTTCTAGCTTCGTTTGGAGTTTCTTCCCGCTTTTCTCGGGAGCCTTCTCAGTCACTGGAAGCTGTTGTGGTGCCTTGCTACAACTCCTCCAAATCGGTCACCCCTCTTTCCCTCTGCATATTTCCAGCTTCGACTGGGGTTTCTTCCCACTTTTGTTAGGAGCCTTCTCAATCGTCGGAAGCTGTTGTGGTTCCTTGCTACAACTCCTCCAAATCTGTCATCCCTCTTTCCCTGTAGCGGATTTGACCCTTGGTTGAAGTTCGTTGCAGCAGACTTCAAGATCGTCGTTTCTTGGAGTGATGTTAACCACCTATTGCGGTGGCCCTTTTTTGGCAAACATGTTTTGTCCAAGAGTTCTTTTCTTAATTTCCTTTCGTTTTTGGTTCTTGTTTTTGGGTAACTTTTTGGGGTATTTGTAGGAGTCCCCTCCCCTTCCAATTTGTACTGTTTTTCTTCTGTTGCTACTTGCCTAGAAAAAAAAATACAGTAGAACACCGAAGTGATTATTGATAAAGTGCTGCCTCAAGAATCCTTTGTCAATTGACCTGAGAATACTGGATGGCACTGTGATGGGCCAGAGAGCAGAAAATTGACGTATATATGGTAAATTTGTTGCCAAGTACATAAACGTAAATCATATTGCAGGTAAAATAGGTCAAGAGCTTTATGGCTTTTAGGGCTACGTGGCGCCCAAGCTACTCTGACCACGGGTGATGGATAATACCTTACCTGTGTTTTTGTTTCTATCACCTATACAGTACTACCTGTCGCATCCAACTCATGACCCTTCACTTTATTTCTCTTTTTTCTAAAACAATTATCCTCTTTCCTCCCAACACGTTGAAATAGGTAAACGTGTATATGCAATAGCAGAGCTGCAGTAGCATCACGAAGATAGGAAGGCATGATATCTTTACCTGCAATAACAGCAGACTTTACCTTCAAACCTCAGTTCCTCCTTACTGCAGAACAAAGCTCACAGTCCACTGTTCTCATTCTTCTTATTTGTTGAAATTATTTGTCCTTCTTTCTTATTTTTCCCTTCCCCTACCTAGGAACTGCTAACTCTCTACACGAAACATCTAAGCTCCAAGGTATTGGTGTTTCTGTGGTCCTATTCATCCAAGGTCTTACATGTGGAGGATGGGAGGTAATGAGCTGTAGCCAAGGATGACTTGCCGCCAAGCTTTCTTTATAGCTTTTTTTTTTTTCCAAATTCAAATATAAATAGTAATATCCATGCTTAAAGCATGTGAAATCAGATATATAATCCAATGTTCGTCTTTATTATCTTTTGACATACGCTAATTTTAGAGCCTGAAAGCTAGACTTGTTCCCTTGAAGTTTAGCAAATATCTCTTAGAATAAATCGGCAAGTTATCTTTGACTTCATGTTTATCTCCGATTCACATGTTAGATCTGTGATGATAATGAGAATGACAGTGAAGATGATCATCAGTTCTCAGTCCTCAGTTCTCATGCTATGGAAGACGCCTACTTCTCCTGGACGTACAGAAGTACTTTAGTTTAACAGCAAGTAAGTTACTCTCTCTTTACATTCCTCCATTAAAAATTTTAAATCTCCAATTTTTTTCAAGCTTCGCTCTTATTAAATTTAAAGTGTATTTTCTAGAGTTTTAGTTTTGAGAAATGAAGTGAGACATTTATGTTTTTTTGTGTGCTAACCTATTACGTACTATTGTTAGATCAATTTGGTCACTCTCTCTTGCCTTTCCACCTAACCATTAAACATTTCCTTGTCCCAATTCAATTTTTTCCTTCTCTAATGCAACCTTTCACTTCTCATATGCAAGCCTTCATATGCTCATGCACATTCATCTCATTTCCTTGTCAAAATTCAAAATTCCTTTTTGGTCATATATATGAAAAATCTCATTTATCTTTTTGAAATTACATGATAATTATCTAGAACCTCTCCCCAAGTCATATATATACCCTAGCCTACCTCTCAAGCCATTCATTCCATCATATCTCACCTAAACCCACAAAAGAGAGAGTGTTCATAGTTTTGCCTCCAACAATTTCCATAGATTGTAAGTGTGGTCCTATCCAAGTTGTATTATCTTCTTTCTTCAATTAATAAGAAATGTGTTTATTTTTTTAGTTTGATCTCTTCTATTTTGGTTGTGAGTCCTTGGGCTAGTGTGACTTTGTTAAACTATTTGAGAATCGATTGTTCCAGTGGATTTGAACATTGTATTTCTCTACATTCTTGTCTTCCTCCATTAATTTACTTGCCAACTATAGTTTTTGTGCTTTAATGATTCACCAAATTTACACGTGAAAATTCACTTATTTTGTGTTTTGTCTCAGTTTCCTCTGTATATATGTCTTCCTTGCCTATTTCTCAGTCACTTCTACCTGTAAAGCAAACTTCATTGAACGAGATGGAGATCTCCTTTCTTTTACCCCAATTTTTGTTCCTTATTCTTTATTTTTTGTCGTCTAAGCATACAATTTGGGAGAAAGAGAAAGAAAATAGGATATTTCCTACCAGCTTGCAGCAATGGAGAGCACTTGCACTCATTGGATTTGGGCAGTCCCAGCTTTGATGACACCCTATAAATTAGGCTTAATATACACGCGTGCACCTGAGGTTTAATGTTTTCTCAGAAATACCCTTAGGGTAATTTTTGTTGTCCCGCCACCCCTGTGATATATCCATTTTTCCCGTTATACCCCTCCTGCAATATTCCGTCTATTTTTGGACGGAAATAGATGACGTGGACCAATTAACCACGTCACATCCAATTAAACTGCAACACGTGTTCATACCTGTTGACTGGACCAAATTTTTTTCCCACTTCTATATCCACGTCACTCCTCTCCATGGTAGTTTACCGAAATGCCCTTAAAATCCACAAAATAAAACTAAACCTTGACCTTCAGCTCGAACAGACCCCCTGCCGCACTCTGTATTTCTCATCGGCGGCGACTTCAGTTCCTTCCTTCCGATCGTACAGCGACAGGAAAACGTATCATTCCCCTGCTCTCACCCTAGCTCTCTTTCTTTTCAAACCTGGTCTATTCCCTCACTCGTAACCTGAAGTTGATCGCGACTTCGAACCTCAATACACGGGGACACGATCCGGATCTCCCACCCTCCCCTCCCCATGCCTCAAAAACCTGTCTTCCTAGGGTTTCTCCTGAACGTTCTCCTCTTCGTCCTCTTCTGTCATGCGGATCCTGGTCTCATATGCTCCCAAACCAACTCACTCATCCACCTCCGATCTGAATACAAGATGGCCCAGCACCAACTCCGAGGCGTCCTAGCCATAATCGACGATTGTTCTTTTCGGGTTTCCCAATTCGACATGCTACTAGGGACCGAAGTCCGCTGGTGGGGTGCGGTCGCACCAAGTCCTCTCCATCGAATGATGGTCCCCGAGAGGGACTCCCTTTTCATGTGGAGCCGACTATGTTTGAGAATTGTAAATTGCTGTCCGAAAATTATAGGATTCGATGGACATTGAATGTTGACCAGGGTTCGATCGATATCGGTTTGGAGGCAGCGGCTGGGATCATGAATTACCTGGCATTTGGGTGGGCGAAATCGACTGCCACTTCATAGCGCATGCGTGGTGCCGATGTGGCCATGGCGGGGTTCCAGGAAGAAGGAATGTCGTTTGTTGATGAATTTTACATCACAGAGTACAATGAGTGTATGACGAACAAGGATGGTTTGGTGCAAGGGGTCTGCCCCGATACCATTTACGAAGGGTCGGACCTCGTTGGTCTGGTGAACAATACCCAGTTGCTCTATGTGTTGCAGAAGCATTTCCATTGAAATGGTATCAATCGACAGTCAGAGAAAAGCAATTTCATGAAAAACAAGAGAGTTTCGGTCGAAATCAATTTGGGGGGAAAAAAATTTGGATTTGGGACGATGGTCTTCTTCAGCTGATGTGGCAGGGGCAATTTTGGCATGAAAAATTTGTTGACAGCGTGGAGTGTACGAGAACCATAGGGATATATGCCCAGTTAATAAATTGAATACGTGTTCTCTTTCTATTGGTCATGACTAGTAATTTTTTAACAGCTCAACAAATTCCGTTAGTTTACAGACGAATTATAGACGGAAGGATATTTTTTGGAAAGATACATCACCACAAGGGCAGCGGGACAACAAAATGAACCCTAAGGGTATATTCAAGAAAATTTTACACCACAGGGGCACACGTGTATATTAAGCCTATAAATTAATCTAATTTGGGCAAATTTGACAATAGAGTTGATGGAATTGTAACGAGTATGTATGGCAGTAGCTAGCGAGCTTACATTGACACGGGTTTTAGCTTTTTTGTGGTGGCTGCAAGGCCTAAAGAAGTTGGACTAGATTGAGGGGATATAGGAGCTTTCTAGACGATTATGGGAGCTGGATCTGGTGGATTTGAGTTTGTTAAACCTTAGGATAATTGTTACGAAAACAAAAGGAATTATTTAGTTCTCTCAAGCCTCACTTCAACTAAAATAGATATGCGATCTCTTTATTAATCTATTATGTTGATTCGGAATTGCGGGATGAGTAGATAATATATATCATAGATGATAAATTGATTTCTTTACCATGTCATTGTATTTATTACTATATTAATGAAAATAACTGCTAAATAAAAAATTTCAATTGGTTATTTAGCTTATCTTGGATATTGATTAAGGTTTGAATCTCTTTCTTCATCATCTACTACGTAAAAGTGTAGCCGATAATTCTATTATGGGACTTACCGATGTGTTTTTTCTTGGGTAATGAGTGAAAATATTGTTGCGCCCGACTTTGTGCACCCGGCTCGTACAAATTTTTTGGACACTCGAATGGATTCCACGGTCCAAGTATCAGTTAAGTCAATTATTTACTCATTCACACCCACCTACTGGATAAGTATTGTTCATCCTTCCAACTATTTATCTACCATTTTTAAGGCGGTTTGCATGTATGATGACCCAATACAATCATATTCTTTTGTTGTACATTATTTTATTTTTTGAGTAAATTACTATGCATTTTTTGTTCTATTGTTTACACCAAATAAAAAGAAAGGTTAACCATTTGATCGGAATGGAAGATCCTTATCACAAACAACTAGTACTGAATTCATTTACAATATTTATGCCTTTCTCTGCATAAAATGTAAGAGAGATGGTGATCATGGTTGTTTGATGCATTGTAAAGAATAAATTCAACCACTTTCACTCTTGAGCTTGTTGGAAGTACCTTATATACTTGCATGAGAATATTGCAAGGATTCAAAAGAAATTTTTTTGGACGTTTAATATATAGTAGCAAAATGGGGTCTGACAAACCCAAATGAGAAATATAAGATTTAATTTCCCTATGCTCTTGATCTGTTACCAAACCTTTTTTGATGGCACGAAGCTTTCCACAAACAAGAAACAGCCAAAAAAAAAATGGCAAGATGCTGGATGCAGGAATTATTGGTGTCTTTGGTGGTGGAAATCCCCCTTGTCGATGTGGTAATACCCTTTTGCCTTTCCCTATATGTGTTTTTTGACCCTCATCCATGTTTGGATGAACAAAATTCTTTTTTAACACATTTTCACAACTTAAATACTTTTTTATTAAAAAACTACATCAAATATTCTCTCCTTACTTTTTAACAAACTTCATTATTTTTTATTAAAAAATTTCAATCAAATCTTCTCTCTCATTGTTTTTTTAATAAACTTTGCTACTTTTTTATTAAAAAAATTTCATCAAAACTTCAGTCTCCTTACTTTTTAACAAACTCTAACAAAAATCATTTTACAATCAAACATTTTTCAACTTTTTCAACAATTTTTTTAGAAACACCAATATTTGCATCTTTATCTCACTCTTACCTTGGCCAGATCTCAATCCCAACGAGATGGTTTATGAATGCCCACGAGGTCTTAAGTTATACCATGTAGGCAAAAAGATTAATGGCTTACTAAACGCAACCACAAATATTTAATTAGCATAATGTGCGGAGGAGTCCATGAATGCGCGCTTAATGGTAAATTTCGAAGTTAATTAATTTTTGAATTGAGATCCTTTTTAATTTACGTTCCGAATTAATTAGATAATTTAATTTGAAAAAATATATATAAAAGATGTGAGCCTTAAAGTGTTCAATGTTGCCAGTATAAAATATTAAGAATTCAACTTAATTACAATATCATTCAACTCATGTTTTGTCTCTCTCTCTAATCTCTCGTTTTTCGTATTCGATTAACTCATTTTCATGTGATCTGCATTAGGGGAGGTTGGATTACCGAGGATGACTCATTAGGTGCCTCTCTGTAGATAACCTAGTTTTCAGGGTATTGCATCGATTCTATCTAAATGCATGCAATGTCGACAAGATCAAATAGTCATATATATGTTTGCAAGTTGTCTCTGGCTCACATCTCTAAATCACGCTCACGTGTTAGATCTAGGATAACGATATGATACCAGCAATGATCACTTTACAAGGAATGGTACATATATATAATATTGGACGAGAGGTTAAAGGTGAATTGCCCGAGCCAACTTGGATCTCAAATATTCAGGACGAACCTTAAAAACCACAACAAAGAATTAAACAAATAGATCTTCAATATTATCCAGATAGGAATCGCTCCTAATTCCCACTGCCAAACGTACGCAGCACTTAATTTGATCTAGATTCATGCAAAACGCAAGCATATTACATATATGATATATATATAGCTGACAGCTAGTTCTTGTTTTCTTTCTCTATTCTTCTTTATTTTATGGGCAGTACTGAACAGTACCAAACGTATGAAGAGTTAGTTATTCATACTTCTCATCGCATGCTAGCTTTATTGGAGTAGGAACATGACCTATATAAGTATAATATCCACAATAGATGAATTAAGCAAGTTTGAGCAGGTAGCTGGGTTGATCAGAATACTCCCAATTAAGTTCCATCCTTAGCCTAAATATATCATACTTATGATGCACTCATCTATTAATTAAACAATGACATTTGGCCTGCTTTCAGAAGCAAAACCACCAGTTCCACTTTCAACTTCGCTAACCTATCCACTTTGATCGTTTCTAACTGGTGGGCTCTTTCAGAAAATCCAAATTCATGACTCGCGTGTCATCAATTATAGTATAAATTTGCATGTCTTTCCCTGACGTCCTCGCTCGATCGAACACAGTTGTACTTTCGGTATCATCTCAGAGCTCTAGAGCTTTAACAGAAAGAGAAAAGGAAAAAGAATAGACCTCTACCCGGGAAAATGAAGGCAGATACACTGGGGGCTGGTGAAACTTCCATGCAATATTCAACCCCACCAACAAAACCAGTTAATAGAGGGCTCTCAATACTGGACTTCGTCCTTCGAATTATTGCAGCCATTGGAACAGTAGGGAGTGCTGTAGTAATGGGAACAACCAACGAAACACTACTATTTTTCACTCAGTTTATCCAGTTTAAGGCCCAGTACAACGATCTTCCAACGTTCACGTAAGTTGTTCTAACACGATGCACCAATATTAATTGAGTGATAATCTTTGATATTATAGCACTAAATGGACTTGTCATGTGGAGTACTGACGTTACTTTATTTGAGCGTCTGTATCAAAACAGGTTCTTTGTGATCGCGAATTCGATTGTATGTGGCTATCTTGTTCTTTCTCTTCCTCTGTCTGTCTTCCACATCATCAGGAGTACTGCCGCAGTAAATAGTAGGATCGTCTTGGTCATCTTTGACACGGTAAAGATACTTGTCTAAACGACTCTAGAACTATATAGTGGCGTGCCAGTAAACAGTAAACCAAAAAGAAAGCCCAGAAGTACTATTTTCTGTTCTGAGCATATATATGGTCACTATTTAAGTTTGAAACCTCACTACTGGCAAAATACATGACCTAAAAGAAGAAAAAATTAAAAATGAAGAAGAGAGAGAAATAGTAACAAAAGACAAGAGATTTTAAGTGGTTCAGTCTAGAAGACCTACATCCACTGTGAAAGTCCTATATGACTGTATTTTATATTATGAGAATAATACAAAGC
Organism: Myrica gale; assembly: GCA_963930655.1. Taxonomy (NCBI): domain Eukaryota; kingdom Viridiplantae; phylum Streptophyta; class Magnoliopsida; order Fagales; family Myricaceae; genus Myrica; species Myrica gale. The sequence goes on along the minus strand of OZ005606.1, from coordinate 2,414,580 downwards.
ATAATAGGAGAATATCCTACATTTAAATCTTCATAACAATATCAAAAATTTGATATTGTGATAATCATAATATCATATCAAATCTTTAAGATTTGATTATGATATTATCTCTAACACTAAAAGAATTTGCTTTGAAGTAAATTCATATGAATATACTTACATAATTAAATGGATGATGAACTGACTCATAAGGAATCCCGATTTCTTGTGTTTTCTCCATTTTCCAAGCTGTGGCCCAACATAACCTAGTCAGCGGCAGAATAAAAATATAGAGGCACCAGATAGATATATAGAAGGTACTCTTAATTTGAAGCAAAATTGCCTGTGATCAGAGCACCCAAAGCTATTCTTGGACGGCTTGTTCTTAATTTTTTCTCCTATGAAGATATCATTGATCGGGTTATATTGCTGGACGTTATCATAGAATCTTTAACTTTCTGATTAAAGTCTGTTTGAACTCTGTGAATTAAGGTAATGCTGGCTCTTCTTACAGCTGGAGCTTCTGCAGCGGCCGCTATAGTGTACTTGGCACACAAGGGGAATGCGACTGCCAATTGGTTCGCAATTTGCCAGCAATTCAATTCCTTCTGTGAGCGCATTTCAGCATCTCTGATTGGCTCTTTTGGAGGAGTAGTCGTATTCATGCTGCTAATCATGACCTCCGCTGTGGCAATCTCTCGACGCTAATGTATGCGAAGCCTGATACCGAAATCCATGTTTATTTACTTGTGTTCTGAAGTGGTAACATTAAATTAGTACGTACATATCATGTGCAAGTGGTATATATGTTTTAAAAAGTGGTTGTTCGCCACTGCACCAGGTGTTCTTCTCTCTAGTTGGAGCTGTTTGTTTAAGGCTTGGATGTATAATGGAATCGCAAGCTTTTCCACATGCATCTTTCAACAGATCCAATTTTGAACATGATTTGAATCTGTGATAGTGTTCCTTAATTACATATAACAAATCAACAAATCCTGCTAACACAGTGTAGCAAAACTGCGGGCACTGAAGTTGAAGATATATATATAATTGTATCACCTTGTTTTGACCCGAAATCTTTGGCTCCCATTTGATTGAGAGTTGTGGTCCTGGTGAAGAAGCTGCATGCATGTAGGCAAATAATATACTCGCATAGCTCCACAGATCGTGCTATTCCTTGTTCTATGCTAATAATTCCACAAGAGCATCTATGGATTTCAATGTCTTCTCATAGTAGAGGTAAGATTCATAAACTTTTGGGGTGCGAACATAATAGTCAAGCTGGAAAACAAAAAGAAATCATAATCAGCTTAAGATATGGTAGTGATCTCACCAGGAGACATTGTATAGTTTTTTACTGCCTTTTATTTTTCCCTAAACTGTGAGTATTAAATAAACACAATAGAATGGAACAAAAGGAAGATCACCGTTATAAGCTCTTAAACGGGATTGACAGAAATCATTACCTCACTCATGTTATCTACCAACTCGTTCGCAGTTCTAACATAGTCCGTTCTCCGACCTTCGGGCAACGTAGTCATCGCATTTTTCAGATCCTGGGAAAGATAGGCCTGCTTTAGGCGAATGTAGAATATGACATACCTCCAAGCCATAGTCTCCAACATTTCCCTAATGCTGTGCAAACCTTCGGCAGTCTGCCTGATCCTCGCCACCGCGTCTTCCGGTGACAAACCGGGCTCAAAGTACCGTTCCTTTATGAATGAACGCGTACCCCAATTCTCGGCCAGCGCCCGCGGGGTGCCATGCACTCCTAGTACTGCCACTGATGTGGCAAATATTGTGGCTAAGAGTTGTCGTCTGTGGCTGTGGGTCACTTTTTCGTCAGTCTGAACTGAGGCTCGGACTGTTGGGGGTGAGCATCTTATCCAGTGATGGCCACGGGGTCTGGGGGCTTGGAGGAAAACGGTCGTGTTGGTGAAGCTGGACATGGTTTTGGATAAATGTGGGGGAATTCAAATTCATAGCCAGTGCGGTGGTAAGCAGGAGTCTCATTGTGGATATTTGGGCAGGTGTTGAGCCTGACCGTGTTGCCCGTTAATCCAACACGGACCGCAACTTCGTGCCACGTGGTAGTTATCTTGTTTCTGGAGAGGGAGAATTTGGACTAGGTGATTTTTTTTGTAAGTCTTGGACTTGACAAATGTGTCATCCTATATTCTAAAGCTATTCTTAAACTTTATTTATATTTATTTACCATATAATTAACCGACTAATAAACAGCATAATTAGTTATCACATATAGATTTAGATGCTTAAATAGACTTCGAACAAAAAAAAATATTCTTCTAGTAGAGCTCTAAGCATAGAAACCAAACTAGTGCATTTACTTTTAGTTCCGTTTATTTGCTTGTAAAATTATTATTTTATTTAAAAAATTATTGAAATATGTTTTTTTTTAAATTGCAATGTTTAATTTTTTTTAAAAAAAATATTTTGTAATGTTAACACACTTAATTATTTACGTATTTGTATAAAAAAAATTTAATACTTAATATCGATTAAATAATTAGACTCCATAAGAAATAAAATTATACCCATCAAAACCTTATTGTAGACAATATAAAACAATTATATGCATCATTCAAATTCAAAAAATTCTTCAATAAAATATTCATATGGGATATGTAGTCAATATTTTTTTCGATTTTGACTCTTGCTTATGTGAAGTTTGATTTTTGACTTCTATTTGATTTGGCAAATTCAAAAAATTCTTCAATAAAATATTGATATGGGATATGTAGTGAACATTTTTTTCGATTTTGACTCTTGCTTAATTATGTGAAGTTTGATTTTTTTTTTATTTTATTTGATTTGGCAGTTAAGTCATAGAAAGCTATGTGAATTGACCTAAATGCCCCTCCAAGTCAATTTTTTAAAAAAATAAAAAGAACAAAAAATAAAAATAAATAGTTTCAATATTTTTTTAAAAAAACTTCATTACTTTTATTTATATATTATTTATTTTTTTAATATTTTTTTAATTTTATCTTAGAGGGAATTTTAGTCATTTTATATGTAGTTTAACGGACCTTAGCTACTAATTCTATTTTTTTTTAATTTTTGGTGTATTTAATTTTTTATTGTGGAAAAATTACTTACAAACCTTTGATCTTTGTACAATTATCCATTAATTATCATTTCTAGTAGTTTCCATTTTATTTAAGAGAAATTAACCAAAGTTCTTTCAAGCTTTTACAATAGTTTTGGGGCTCAACTATTAATTGAAGCATAATAAGAGGCTGTACTACTTGTGGCCGCGGTATCTTATTTTTCTGACCCAGAAGAAGCATTTGATCTGTCGTGAAATATGCGTTGTTATATATGTGTCATGGAAGCACACCAAAATATTTACCCCAAAAAAAATAATAATAATAAAAGAAGCACATCAAAATCTGTTTTAAATTAATAAGACGCTGCCTCAGTGGCACCTCCCAACCCTACTTCCAACGACCCCTCAGTTTAGAAGGTGAGAATTTCATTCAATACTTAACTAATTCCTCTGTCTCACTCGCACACCTTTGCTTCATGTATTTAAAAAGCTATAGAGAACAGAAAACTAGCTTAAAATAGCACCTATACTTCTAGATATTTTAGAAAAAATAAAAGAAAATATCAAACCATTTAACAACATTTTCTATTTTTTTATGATTTTTTTCTCTTTTTAAATAGTTTTTTGGACTGAAATTATCTCTAATTTTCTATTCTATAAGAACATTTGAATGAATAAAATAGACAAAACAAATATGAATAATGTGAGGTCACACACCTAACATGATCACTTGTAATTTTCTACGTGATTGTATGGTGTAATTTAAAAGAGATAAACATTTTAGATAGTCAACTAATAATATTTAATAATGTTCATATAAAATTTTAAACACAATAAACCTTATATTAGGGTTCATTTTTGCGTTTTTAAGAAATTACAGAATATCTTATTATGTAGACACCGTTGTAGAAAACTGAAATTTTATTTATCTATTTCTGATCATCCAGTTCAGTCATTAAAATAGAAAATATCGCGATGAAGTCTCTTTCCACTTACGCCTTCTTCCACAAATTATGAAAGATAGGGTTTGACCCTACCGTTTGGAGAAGTTACGGACCAATTAGTTCGACCCACACGTAAAATCGCGCGCGCAACCGATGACTTCCAAGCTCGAGCAAGGACCCCTCAGGCCTCATCAACTGAAAGAGAGAGAAGTTACGTACATTAGCCAATCATATTCTCCTGCCACCTTGTTAGATCCCATCCGGGATTTCGTATCACCGCTTTCGGAAGTTGGTCCGTTACAACGTTGTGATCGATTTCTATTGCTGGAGCCTCTGTTAATGATTATTTTTTAAAAAAAGCAAAAACAAAACGGAACCCAAACAAAGCCATAGATGATATTCTCGTTAAAACCTCTGTAGTTTCCCGTTCTTCTTCGCACCACTCGTAATCCTTTTCGCCCAATTCTTAGAGACTTTTTTTCTCTCATCAAAACCAAACAAAGCCCATAAAGTTTTCTCGGTAAAGTTCCCAAGATAATTCACCTTAAAGTCTCAATGGGGAAGACTGGATTATTTGACCTTGAGAAACACTTTGCTTTCTATGGCGCTTATCACAGCAACCCAATGAACGTAGTTATCCACATGCTGTTTGTTTGGCCAATTTTTTTCACAGCTCTTCTTATTCTTTACTTCACGCCTTCTCTGTTCAACCTCCCTCCCATCGATTTTTCTCTGTTTGGGAATAATGCCGTTCTGCTTTTGAATTTCGGATTCTTATTGGCTTTGATCTATTCGGTATTTTGCGTCTGTTTGGATGTGAAAGCTGGGTCCTTGGCTGCTCTGCTCTGTGCAATTTCTTGGGTTTCTAGCAGTTATATTGCTAGTCGACTCGGGTTTTCACTTGCTTGGAAGGTACAATTTTGTGTTTTTATCAGTTTCTGCTCATATTTGCTATGTTTTTGCTTTATGTTCTAGATGTAAATTGGCATCTTTAGTATTTTTCATTAGTATTGTCATTGTTTGGTTATATTAGGTTTCTAATCGCTTAATGCTAGCAACAATTGGGAATTATTTGCCGTTGCCACAGCAGATCCTTATGGGGAATTTGGATAATCTATGTCCTTTTGCATAAAGGAATCCTTTTTTTTCTCATTTTCATTATTATTATTTCATTTCACAAGGGAAACTTAAAGATTTGGAACAATGACACTTTACATGTCACGACAGCAACCTGCTTGTGTGTATGTTTTGCAGTGAAGCCAAAGTTCACTGGAGACATGGTGTAAAAGTCAGAAGGGAAATAAACACTGTCGTTTCTCCCTAGTTTTCTGACTTTATTTTCAATTTTGATTGTTTGTCTTCCACTGTTTCTGAGCTAATTTTAATTTAAGAAAGAGTAGGTCTTGTTGAATGAGTAGATTTGTTTCCTATGTTGTGCTACAAAGTTCCCAACAATATTCGTTGAAAGCAAAATGGGTTTAGCATCTCATTTTCGTTGTTGCTGTCATCATGTTCTCTGCAGCCGTATTCTACACGAGACTATTTTATCGTAATGCCTTATTCATATTAGATTCGTGATCAAGATTATCTACTCCCATAAATGCTGCTTCTAATTTGCCTCTTTGATGCTGTAGAAGTTCTTCTTCGTGGTCTTGATTCCTGTTATGAAATTGTTGCTTATTCTGTATTCTCTTAGCTGTTTTTTAAAGCTGAATATCCTGGGTTGTTTTCCATTTTGTATGGAAAGATAGAAATAAAATGATTACAATTTTGGGTATTCACTTAATTTTGTTAGGTATAGGTGCTTTTCTTTTAGTATTCAAGGCTCTTTATTTTGGAGGCATATATGATACTTGGGCTCCAGGAGGGGGAGATGTAAGAAAAATGACCTCTATGGTAGAATCAGCCGGGGGCCTTTGAGGTGGCGGTTTACCCTGTGGCGGATGTCAGCGGTTCGAGTCCGCTTATCTCCGGATATTATATCTATCCTTGGATTGGACGAGTTATCTGAAGAGGATCGCTTAACCGTAGCAAGAGCAAGAAAAATTGAGCGTTTCTTATCACAACCTTTTTTCGTAGCAGAAGTATTTACGGGTTCCCCGGGAAAATATGTTGGTCTAGCAGAAACCATTAGAGGGTTTAAATTGATCCTTTCCGGAGAATTAGATGGTCTTCGCGAGCAGGTTTTTTATTTGGTAGGTAACATCGATGAAGCTACTGCGAAGGCTACAAGCTTAACTTAGAAATGGAGAGCAAATTGAAGAAATGACCTTAAATCTTTGTGTATTGACCCCGAATCGGATGGTATAATTCCACTGATTATTATACAGTTCATTATAGGAAATTTTTTCTATTGTAGAAAAAGACATCTTTCTTTGTATCATTTCTAAAAAATTGATAAATTTGGTGGATATGTAAAGGATATTCTTTCTTTTCCATCACTTTGACATGTATGAAAAAGATCTTTTAGATCTCTTTCCTTTTTTTACTTCCCTGTTTGTTGCAACTCTCTAATATCTCTAAGATCTTAAGCTTTTTTTTACTATTATAGATCGTATATATTTTATTTATACCTAATTTATTATATAACTTTTTATTATAATTTTTATATTTATATCTATTATGTTATGTTCCCCTAGCAGATTATCTTGATCCGCGTATATATTGTGTAAGTCTTACGTTAAAAAAAGCCTATTTCGAAAACTAGTCAATGATGACCCTCCATGGATTCGCCAATATAAGCTGCAGCTAAAGTTGCAAAAATAAGAGCTTGAATACCACTGTTGATGGGCTTTTCATGTTCTCTATAATGTAGTCACATTTTTGTCAAAATAAGTTCATTCTTACCTAGCAAGGAAATAAAAAACTTGCTCTTTTCAGGCACATTGATTTTAGGACGTGCGGATGAAGGTGTGGTTTCATGAATCATCCTGCTTGGAGCTAGTCATTGCATTCTTCTCCATTGATTATAAGTTATAGTTATAAGGAGGCATCTTTTTCTTGTTAAAAGAGACCCAGCTAATTTTCCCTTTCAGTGAAGTTTTTCTCAAATTGGTCTGTTTCATAAACACTAGAATAAGTGCATGATAATAATTGGAAAATGTGAAGGCCCTCATATTTAGACTAGCTGAATCCTATGTTTTTATTCTGTTCAATGATTACAAACATAATCTACCATTTTTTTTATAAGCCTACCATTATGTTATAAAGACACCTACTTGGAATCATCTCCAATTTCCATCCATTGGCATGCTGCCCCATTGCGACATGGTCATACGTAATAGGTTTGTTCACAGCGTGAATGTGACAAGTCTATTTGGAAAATTTGGAAGTCTATTAGTTTTCTGCATGTTGAGGCAGTTTTTCACAATTGCAAGCATTGTAGGATTAAGCATGAAAAGTTTGAACTTGACAAGACTCTGAAAGTGTCCTGTATGATTTAGACTAGTGAAGGAGACAGGTGTGTCGAACCCACGCAGTTAACATTCTAGGAGGAAGAACAAAATAGGGTAAAATAATGTATGAATGCTAGACGAGGCTTGCTTATGTCTTCGTGTGAATAAGTTTAATAGGATGGAAGTGTGGCATTTAGCTTTAGCCTGATATTGACAGAATGCCATTCTTTAGAAAATGGGAAGTTGAAAAGTGACAACTTCTGTAGTTCCCTACATGTTGAATTTACATCTCTCAATACAAAGTGCTGCCTAAAAACATTTTCTGATTTTGACCAAAGAGTTTGGGTAGGCTGCTCATTTTTTGATAGGAGATGTGGATGACATGGGGCAGTGTTGTTGGCCCATGTTGAGCAGTATGGGAGTTGTTTTCTTGTGTTATACTTGCCCGTTTCCATGAAACAAAGCTGCTGAATCACATCAGCGTTTGTTCCATACTTCCAAGTTTTTGCTTGTACACTGGTGAAGTTATTGGTGACTTAAATTATATGAGACTTTTGTTTTATATCACTTAAGTTCAACCAAAACATACTTATTTTCAGGTTGTCCTGGTGGCTCAGCTCTTGTGTTGGACTGGACAGTTTATTGGTCATGGGGTCTTTGAGGTATCTTTTAGTTTTTCAATAAGCGGGGGTCTTTGAGGTTTCTAATTTTGTTGTTTGCAACATTGTTTATGACTTGTCAGATCTATTAACAACTTGAACGCAATTGTGTTCTGCAGAAACGAGCCCCGGCTCTTTTGGATAACCTTGCTCAAGCCTTTGTAATGGCTCCCTTCTTTGTGCTGCTTGAGGTATTCTCTTTATAGTTTTAACAGGATTTTCATGATTACATGAAGATTTCTGATATGAGAACTTGTTTTAATTCTGTTCATTCAATTGCTTCAGGCTCTTCAATCTTTCTTCTGTTATGAGCCATACCCAGGCTTTCATGCAACAGTGCAATCAAAGATAGAAGCTGATATCCACGAATGGCAAGACAAAAAGCAGAAGCTATTGGTTTGAGCTATTGTTTGTTCTTCGTTGACACCAGATTTCACTAGTCCTTGCGAAAAGAAAAAGAGCAATCTAGGGGTAATATTATACTTGCGTGTATATAACACTTATGGTGGTTATAAGCATTACAGCAGATTAACAACATGCTCTACAGAGCAATTTATAAATAATATCATACCTGCGTGTATATAACATAGGGTTGTGATTATAAGCATCACATCAGTTAACTTCATGATCTTATATTTATGGGATAGCTTCAGATTAAAATAAAGAAAGGATGCATGAATTTTTCGCTATTCGCTGGTCCCTTATTTTGTTGGTTTTTAATCATGGACACCCTGCTTCTTATTTTGCTGGCTATTGCAAGCTAATCTTCCTTTCCCCAACATAGTGCCCTGTCCCATGTGTTCTCTGCTTTGTACGATGTAGTAAGCAATGTTGTTGTTTCTGTTTTGTTTTTTTTTTCTTGGGGTTGGGTGGTATTGAGCTTGCGGGGAGGTGACTACCTTGTTCAGCCTCTGAGTAACAATCAGATGCTATTTGAACCTTATTATTCTATATCATCACTTAGGTCAAATGGCAGGCCAGTATATTAAACTACATAATTATATTTATATTCTTACGTACTTGAGGGGGACAGAGAAAAAAAAGGAGGAATCAGCACACGTGTTAAGGACGTCTTGCTACGGTGAGCTTCAAGCCATGCGCCATTGATAGTATTGTCATCATCCTGTACTTCACAGGGTGACCTGGGACCAGACTGAATTTGTAAAACCTACACAGAATGGCCAGTGCCATCTTCATTTGGAGGTATGCAGAGTCCTTCCCGAGGCAAATCCTTGGTCCAGCCTGTAGGTCATGAAAAAGCAAGCACCATAGACCACTTTAATGTCCAAATGACTTTCCTGTATGAAACCTCCATAAACTTCAACAGCTATCTAGTTAGGGGAGTGACCATATAGGTATGTACTGCTACAGTTTAATTTGCTATAAAGTCTTTCAGAAGATACCCAACCATAAATCCTTGGAAGACACTGTTTCGTGAATTTACCTGAAATGCAGTGAACTTGAATGGAGATGCATTTTGGAAGAATCCATCTTTGAGCCATCTCTCAGGTTTGAAGGAAGCTGCATCAGGACCCCAGTTGTACTCCATTCTACCCATCGAGTAGGGAACGTAAGTCACCATGCCTCCTGCCTTTAATTTGGTTCCGTCTGGCAAGACGTCATCCTCCAAGATGCCCTTAGGATCCTAAAATTACACAATGTGCATTCATTGAGTAGGTTCTTGAAATGAGCTTAGAGCATTACAATTTCTCTGGTTGACTTGCCCCTTTTACTGTCGGTGGTCCATAACAGGAGAAATTTGAAAAATCACATTTTGTGCAACTATTTTTGTTCTATGATGCAAAGAGAGGGTAATTAAAGCCGTTTTGCTTTTCCCCAAGTATATTTCATAGCACGCATCAACTCAATTGAAGAAGGGGGAAAAACCTGAGGGACTGCCGGGTATAAACGAAGTGTCTCCGTGATCACTGCATGCAGATAATATAGCCTTCCCAGCGCATCATAATCCAATAGGCCTGCATATTGCATTACTCTTCGATTGAACGATCCAGTGTCCTCAGTGTCATAGTGAATCAGTGACACATTCTGCTCTTTTGCTTGATCTTCCTCCAAGGTCTTGAGCTCCGTGTAGAGCTTGTTAGCTACATCGGGGTCAGTCATTATCATGTAAATGGCCCATGAGAGAGTAGTTGCTGTTGTGTCACGCCCAGCTATCACAAAGTTCAGTACAACATCTCTGAGATATTTGTCTGATGAATTGCCTTCTGAGTCCGCACTCAACTCAATGAATCTCGATAATATATCAGGCTTTATCTGATGTTTCGTCATGAAAAAAGCATTAAACAAAATTTCTTAATAGCGAATGTGCATCATCATCCAATTATCCTAGAACTGAAAAAGGCTTCTGAAGATGACAATGGAGTTATTATTATGTGGTTACCTTGTTATTCTTCCCAGTTCTTCGAGCCTCTTCTATTTCTGCTTTCCTTCTTCGAATAACCGAGTAGGTGAAGTCATCGACGATTTTAATGCTCTTATCAAGTAAAGCTTCTGAACCCACATTCAGAAATTTCTTTATTTTCCAGAGTGGATCGATGAAACGAAGTGTCACAATGATGTTTGCAGTGTCAAAAGCCTTAGCAAAGGCGTTATCTGGAAGATTAGGAGCCAGAGTTCCAATTTCTACACCAAATCCCACCTTACATATAGAGTCCAATGTCATCCTCATCAACAACTCCTAGAAAAAAGGAAATTTGAATTCCTTGTTTAGAAATGGCACTAGTAACTAGAGGAGCTTTTGAAAACTCTGCATGATGAATTTGAAGTCATTCTGTTATGTCCTTTTGAAGTATTTGAAGGTATAATTTCATTTCCATGGTGCCAATCACACCTTTTGACATCTGTGTTCATATTATGCACAATTGGAATTTAAGGAGATTTTGAACTGACCTGCATGTCTACTTCTTGGTTGCTGGAAGAAGCTTGACTTAGAATAGCAGAGAGCTTCAGGGTATACTCTCTGAAGACTATAGTGCTGAAATCTCTCAAATTCTTGGATGCAAACTCAAAGCTTGCAGTCTTCCTCTGTCTCCTCCAAAGCTCACCATCTGCATTGAAAATCCCATCTCCAAGTAGCACTTCCATATATGAATGATACAGTTCACCCTTGAGACAGAATTACTCTCTCTTATCAAAGTTATAAAATATAGATAAGAATCCAATAAAAAAAATAGTCGTCTAGCCTTTATGCATTTAACTAGAAGCAGTTTCCCTTGATGTTGACTCAAAACACCTGACCAATGCCTTATAGTCAATGAAGTGTTTGTTTTCATATTTCTATTTTCTTACCTTTGGGTAATTGGCAAAGTTGGTTTTAAGGACATGTTCCACATTAGCAGGGTCGGCAATGTAAGTATATGTAATGAATGGCATCGGCACCACCACAGTTTTTGTCTTGGAAAGGTAATTGACAAGCCAGTCGTGCATTCTGTCATAGTTCATGAACTGCTCGATAGCTGCCCCCACCAGTGGCCATGTTTTTGGACCTTTCCTGTTCCTCTGGTTCCAAAAATGGATAAAGATACACCCCAAAACCATGCAAGCCAGCAGCATTGATAATCCCACATGGGATTCATCTGTGGCCGACCAAATTAGTGAAAGATTCGGTTTTTCTCCCATTTCGGCTGAAAACTGAAGCTCGATAAGAAAACCAGTGTTTAAAGGGAGCCTAGACTGGAGCGTCCCTTATAATGGATATGGGATAGAGAAAGTGGGTAAAATGTGGGCAAGTGGTGTGGCTTGCAAATTGGCAATAAAATAGCTTTACTTTGTCTGCAATCTTTGTATGCTCTAAAATTATTAAAGAATATTAAAAAAAAAACTTTCACTCTCTTCGTGCCCTTTACCTAAACCCACCCCAAGTATAACCATTGGGATATGCAGTGGGAACAAGTGAACAACGCTCAAATTGTACAGAAATACAGGTAAAATAATAATAATAATAATAATACAAATCATTTTGAATCACCAAATTATCAAAATAATCTCAAATAAGAGTCCTAACAGTTAAATCTAAAATACACCTTAAAATAAAATTAGAAAGCCAAATCTGTGCTACATAAGGCATTTATAACACACGTTATAGAAATGTTTGAGTGTGGAAATTTTGGGTATCGGAGTTTGTGAAATATTATAAAGTAAAGATATTTTATGGGAATTAGTAAAAGAGCAAAGAGAGAAGATTTTTAATAAATATTATAATAATAAAAAATGATGTGTTGAATTTTTTAATATTAATCCTAATTATTTTGGACTCAAACATCCCATTTTGACAATTAATTTTTTTTAAAGTCGTAAATTAATAAAATTTATTAATTTAATGTGTCAAGCTTGAAATCCTTATTTGAGATTGCTTTCTTAGTTGCGGGCGGACTCGTTACTATACAATTCATACAGGCTTACACTTCGCTGATGCAAGAGCCGACGATAAGTACAAAAAATAATCTATTTAGGCTCTGACATGTCGTCATCACTCCCGAAAGACATTTTTTTGAGCCCCCATGCATTCGTGCGCCGAAGTCACGAACACATCATCCACGACCACGGCTTTTTGACCATCCTCGTCGAGGTTGCAGTCAGCTTTTTGGATAAGCAACATTTTCACAGGCCAACCGAGCGAATAATTTTGGAAGTGGTTTGAAAAGATCCCCACTAATTTTTTCAAAGCATTTGGTGCCCAATCATATCTTAACAGAGGTAAAAGATTGATCATCTGCACAGGAAACTTTGGCCGATTCCGTGTTTTCCCCCCAAGAAAATACTTGCGTGAGGATTTTTTAAAGAGGTATTCGACAAGCAAAGAGAAGTGGATCAAGACCGAATAGAATATGTACAAGATTTTGACGTTTCTGGGTTTGTCTCTAGGGTTTATAATATAAATAGATAAGACATATATATAGCTAGTTGTCAATTTGTCGCAAACCCGGTTACCAACGGCCTACGTAAACCGTTTACTAAATCAAATTAATTCAATTTTTTTTAGATTGAATTAGAACAAAATTGAACTAACTATATTACTTTCAAATTCCCCTTATGGAACAGATCTACAATTTGCCTCTTGCCCAAAATGGAGCCTGATGGCTTGATAAAATGATTATAACGAGATCACTTGAACATGTGAAGCTCAAAATATTTATAGAAAATATTTGGACATGATATGTGCCCGCCAACTGGGAACCAGTACTGAATTCCATTTTGTAGTTCATGGAAGATTAAAATTCTAACGGGACCAAGTTTTCATTTCCTTAGGGGTTGAAGCCAGTTTAACAGACCAATTTTCTATGTCCTTAGCGGTTAGAGCCACGGATGTCGTACACCGGGTTCAAAAATATAGGCTGGCTAAAGATGCTACTACCCTGATTCACTTGGAACTTCCCTGAATCCATGTATTGGTATGGGATTTCCCCCAGCTGGGATTTCTCAGCACTGTCAGTTCCAGCATTAGCAATGGTGTTTGGAAATTCGAAGGTCGAGTTGTATGGATTGTCAGATAGGAGTTGGGAAATCGAGCCCAAGTATTCCATATCCAATAGATGAGTAATGGAGAAGGTCCTTGGAAACTTTGACATATGTTGCTCGCTAGCATCATGGACCAGTTTCAAATCGATTTGTGCAGGCTGGGTTTCTTCCTCTTTCTGCTCCAGAGGTTTGGCCATATGCCTCTTCTTATAGATCCTACAAAGTACCCAATCATCCAGCTGAAATAAACAAACAAAAACAAATGTTAAACCCACAGAAAGCACATGACCAAGTTCTTTGAAACATCAAAAAGTGTTAAAGCAGCATCAAACAAAACTGCAAAAAGGGCTTACTCTCATGGATCCCACATGCTTGCTGGGTTGTTTACGGGAATCGCTTAAGCGATATTCATGCATAATCCAATCTGTCTTGATGCCCTTTGGTGGCCTGCCCTTGTAAAACACAAGAGCTTTCTTCACCCCCACATACTTTGACCCACTGTAGATAGCCTTATCTGTGCCTGTGGCTTTCCAGTACCCAGAAACGGTTGCTCTGTTAGGCCTCACCCCATTTGGGTATTTCCGATCGCGGGGGCTAAAGAAGTACCATTCGTTTTCTCCAAACTCTGCTTTTTCTACACAGCACAGAGTACACAGTCAAGCTAAAAAAAATACAGGCAGAGTCCTGCGCCAAACACTATGGAAGCCTTGTATTAATACTAACCGGGCAATTGCCATGGATCGAATTTGTAAATATCGACCTCGTGGATTATGGATACTGGGCATGGCCTCGAGGTTGCTTGGTTACGAAGGTAATACACGATCAGCTCCTCATCAGTTGGGTGGAACCTAAAACCCGGAGGGAGGTCAGAGCCGGTTCTGCCCTCCATATTTTCCTACTATTCCGAAAGAATGAGTGGAAATTCCGGATCCTGGAGTTGGGACTTTTTGCTTGGTCTAGGACTAGGGAGGAGGAGGAGAAAGAGAGGGGCTTGAAAGAAATGCACAAGTGTTTGAAATGTTTAAAGATCAAGCGCTACCCTTTTTATTAGCGACGCTTGTTTGTCGTTTTGTGGCGGTCGATATATGATCTTATTGGTTGTTGCTTTGACTTTCATTCCTCGTATGCAAGTTCTCGGCCATACTCGCACGAGTACGCAGATCACACACTATCGAGTTTTGTCCTTTGTTCCCACCCGCACTTTGTTACTTCAATCCTATCCGGATGGGGTAGTTAGAAGAGAAATGGTTGGGACTCTTGTTAGGTTCTTTTAAAGTTTTTTTTTTTTTAAAGAATATGATGGCGTTAGGATTCATTTCTTGTAGTGCTGCTTTTTTGTTTGGCGTACCTAAGATGTGATGATATTTCGTAGGGCTAAATAAAATTGGACAGTAGACAGGATCGGATCGAAAAATCGGATCGGATTTGCGATCTGATCCGGTCTTAATTTTAAAAAAGTGATCTGGTACGGACCAGATTAGAAGACCGCATTTATGCGGTCCGGTCCGGTCTATAAACTTTTGACATGCGGTTCGGACCGGACCGGACCGCATTTAATAAAATTTTTTATTTTATTTCTTTTATTATTAAAAAAACACTCTGCGCAGTGCGCAAGCATTTAATAAAATTTTTTATTTTTTTTAATTATTAAAAAAAACTCTGCGCAGTGCAGCGATCGCTGCACTGCGCAGGCATTTAATAAAACTTTTTTATTATTAAAAAAAAACTCTGCGCAGTGCAAAGAGCCTCCTGAGCAGTGCATTGGTATTGGATTTTTGACCGCAAGAAAGACGGTGGTTCTTGCGTGAGGCAAAGAGGTTGTCTGAACTTTTTTAATTTTTTATTATTAAAAAAAACTCAACCTCCTGCGCAGTGCACTCTGCACTGTGCAGGCATTTAATAAAACTTCTTTATTTTATTTTTTATTATTAAAAAAACTCTGCGCAGTGCCTACTGTGCTGCGCTGCGAAAAATTTTAAAAAATATTTTTTTAAAAAAAAATTAAATCCGGTCTTAAGTGGTCCAAACCGTACCGCATTTTATAAAACTGGACCGGAGCACCTATAAGTGGTCCGGTCCGGTCCCTTATTATAGGAGGACCGAAAATGCTATCCGGACCGCATTGCGGTCCGAAAACAGGACCGTATTTCCAATTTTTCACCCATAGTATTTCGAGTTCTCGATTCCTTTTAAACATATTTTTTATTTATTAAAAGAGAATGATATTGTAGTATGATACCTTGTATGTTAAGTTCCACAAACAATAAATAACTATATATATAAATAAAAATATTTATTCCGACAATTAAATCATAATGACGTATAAAAATCGTAAGGTTGCATATGCAAAGCAATAAATAGACTTTTTAAAAGGTAATATAGTTTAATAGAATAAAAAAAGACGCGGAATAAACTAACATAGAATGTCTTCAATGTCATACTAGTTTGTTTGTTTGTTCGTTCGTTCGTTCGTTTGAAATTACAACCTCTGTGTGGACACATAATTGAATGACTTTCCACTGAAAAATATATATATATTTTTAAAAAAATTACCTGTTTGTCTTATATTGCACTTCAAGTAATCAATTACTTAAGTATAATTATCTATATTTTTAATTTGCATTACATAAATAAAAACATGAAGTCATCCTTTTCTTGACACATACATAATTACGAGACATCTCAATAATAAAAAAATATAAATTATGATTTATAAAAGGAGTGAATATTTTATCTAAGTGGATGATGAGATAGTTATCCACTAAATTATTCTTTATTTGGATGGGGTAAAAAAATTCAAATTTGTTCGGCAAAACTTTATAAAATTTAGAGTTAAAAGACATTTTTAGTCTCTAACTTTTACACACTTTTAAAAAATAGTACCTGAATTTTTATTTTAATCACTAATAGTCCTGATTTTCTTAATTTTATCAATACGATCATTCTGTTTCCATCATTTAGACCTCGAGCATATCAGACCCAATTAGAAGTGTATACGTGTTAAAAAATTTGGAGAAGTGTGTACATATTAAACATTTGGAGACCATTTTTAAAAAAGGGAGAAAGCTTAGGAAACAGAATTTTCTTTTGACCCAAACATTTACACGGCCTTCTATCAAAGAATTCAAAAGAAAAATTACCAGCTTTAAGAGAGAAAGAATCGAAGTATATACCGTATAGGATACCATTATATCCAGCTGTACAAAAGAGACATTAAAAAGGTGCGAGAAACTTTCCGAAGCAATCGATTGGCCTTGGGTACGACCAGAAACAAAAAGTAAACTGTTGATTGGGTAGAAAGAGAGTAGGTTAGTCTTCAGTACTCGACGTTAAGAAGAGCTTCTCCATCTTTTCCCGGGACAATTAGATTAGATTAGAGACTGGGGCTCTCGGCGAATCAGTATACAGAAGTCGTTATCAACCCCTCTTGACCAGTTGACGCGTGTCCTTCCAAAAAAGGTAGGCTAGGATAAGGTTGAGCGAAATGTAGATGAAGGTTCTTTGTGGTTCTTATCCTGCCACGTCACTACTTTGCCCTTATTGGAGCAGATCAGCCCCTTGATTTTGACAACTTTTTAAAGTATACTATAAATAATAGCACGTGTTATAGTCTTGCCCTTTGGATTTAGATCAGTCTTACCACGTGGCGTGGTCTAATTGTTTCTCGTTCTTTTTAATTAAGTTTTACTTCGTAAAGAATAGGTCTAATTAAGCCATAAGTCCCTATGGTATTCAAATGTGACAAATTAATCCTTGTAATATCAAATTCGACAGTTTGGTCGCTAAGTTCACTTTTTCAAAAATAATTAGTTCCTGCTAACGTTGATGGATTAACGGCAGATACTGAGCTGACCTTTTCCCACGTATTAGCCAACCACAATGTGACAAGTGCCACCTGGGATTGGTGAGAGATTCCAGGTTCTATTTTGTATTTCCGCATCATAAAATTTCAGACGCGTCAGCCAAAAAAAAATAACCCAATGCACAAAACTTGTCAGTCTTCTCTCGAGAAACCCTAGCTCTCACCATTTGACTCATCGGCGGCCGACTAAGGTCCTAACTCCGACAACTCCGGCAGGTTTGAGGATTTTAGCCGAAATATAGCCATGTCGAGAGCGCTTTTTATGCTATGTTGTGCGGTTAGAAAAAGGAACTAATGATGTCTGATCCTATTCAGCAATGTCATTGATGGAGATCACAGTTGTGGCCAAGCAGAATGCGGAATTGAGGGCGCTTAATTACCTTTCATGCCTACTACTTCCCCTGCTACCAAAGTAGGGCTGTGCAAAAGTTCTGCCAGTACCATTTCGGTTTCGGTACTGCCATCAGCATCCGGACACCACCTACTGTCGAGAATCAGATGCAGTAGGCGATATCACCTCGAAGGCAGAATTTTAACACCCGAAATTTTGATTCTATTTTTTTTACCTGGTCCAAAACGACCTAGTTTTATAAAATTAAACCCTTGCATTTTGGTCTAGGGTTACAAATAAAATCATATAAATCAGATGTTGTCACCCCCTCATTCTCAACAGTCTATTGTCGCCTTTCTCGCCGTCGCTTCTCTTAATTCTCATCACCGACCCACTGATCTCTCTCCCCCTCACTCTCAATTCTCAGTATCTCACCACGCTCACTCTCAACTCTTAGTCTCTCACCATGCTCACTCTCGCCGCTCTCACTGCTCTTAGACTCAGATTTGAGACCTCGCCCAACCGATCTCTCTCTAGTCTCAAATTTGTGCTATTGTTTATTTTATTTATTTATTTATTATTTTATTTTGTGAATATGTGAATTGTGTTATAAACTTAAAATTAGGGTTTGTTATGTGATTATAGTTAAAACTTGTGATTTGTTTTGGAATAATATTTGGAATTTGGATGAGTGGTTCTGGTTTGCTTTTCAATTTTGCATGATTGGATTTGTTTTGGTTTGTGTACTGAGATTAGATGATTGGATTTTTTTTTTTCAAATCTAGATATTGGTCTATTTTGGTTTTAAATTTAAAACTGATGTCCTTACCGGAATTCCGGCAACCATGCCCCGCATTTCGATGCCGATATTTTTGGAACCCAATATGAGTTTCTGCCTCTTACCGGTATCGGAAGAGAACCTGAGGTTTGTATGGAAGCCGCTATTAATGCACTCAACAAGTTTGCTTGCATGGACAATTTTCTCCATGATTATTATCGCAAAGCCATTGTAGATGCAGAAGAAGCTAAGTACTTAATTAATTTTTTATTTTGGTGAATATTAGAGTTAAATTATTAAAGTACGTGAGCTATTATAATCAAATGCTTACAAATAAAATTTATATGTAATCTCATCGTAGTAAATACACAAATTTATCCGATTGGGTGGGGTCAATTAGAGTTAAGACCTTAGTTGGCTGGGATAGATTGGAGTGAGCTCGGATTTTAAGAATATATTTGAAGTAATTTTCATGCCGGGAATGTCGGGAGGTTAGACGAGTTTTGGGCATTATTATTATTTTTGGCTGACATGTCTAAAATGTTAAAATCTAACCTAGAATCTCTCATGCCCTGTGTGACTTGTGTCACACTCTGATTGGATAACATGTGGCACAGAAACGACCAATCCAGTGTGTGCCGTTAACCATCGACGATAGGTGTGTGGAAGGACTAAAAAAGAAACCCTCAGGATCAATTTGTTTGAATTTGACACTACATGGACTAAACATTTAAATATCAGATGGATGTATCGTGCAATTAGGCCGGCCTACAAGAATATACTGGAATCCGAGCTTCTAATTCGATCTGATCGGCCTCTTTTTGTTAGCACGCGTGCAGAGTAGTTGGCCAGTGACGCCAGCCGTCTTTTCCTTATTTTATTCTTCTCTCTAAGCGGCTTTGTCTTCTTTTTCAACCCCCGAAGTTGCTGTGTTTGAGGGGGGGTTTTTACTGGGTACAATAATACTTTAGTACATCCTTATATTTTTTTAACAGTTTTTTGTTTTTTTATATCTAAAACATTTTTTAATTACACGGTGTACGGACAGAATTGGTGGTGTAAAGTAACCTAATAAAAGAACATAAATTATACTTTTTAAAAGTAAGTCTTTATCATATTTCTTTCTATAAAAGGGTTACGTGATTTGATTGATAAGGAAACATTTTTCCTTATAATTGATGCACGAGTTTTAATAAATTTTTTTATAATTAATTAATAAACAATATGATCATCCTTAGTAATATCAAATATAAATTGGGTTATTTAAAAATTACCACGTTACTTTTCTTAAATCACATGAGATATATAGATGAGTGAGATCTACCTTATTTTATAGTTTACCAATTTTGTTGGTAATTATTTTCGATCGCTTTGTAACCAGTCAAATCTAACTGCCAAAAAAACACATATTTTCTGTCCTCTGTCCTCATTTTGTTCCTATTATGTCTATTAAGTTATCTTTTCTAAAGTTCTCTTATCCTTTGAATAATTAATAAGATACCAGTGCCATTTTTATAATATTATATTAGTTTTTGAACTGCGGTTTGTGAAAATTTCAATTACTAACTTTTCATTTACAATTTATTTTTACTGCAATTTACAAATTTACAATGTATACTATTTCTCATCGATAATAGAGCTTACCGTTGTTGAGCTTCCGTCAAATTCCCGAATCTTACGGGTATGTTTGGTGTCTAAATATTTGGGCTCAAATATTTGGGTTTAATCATAAAAAATTCACCACATAATTTTTTGTTATTATAATACTTATTAAAAATCTTCTCTCTTTACTTTTTCACCAACTCCCATAACATATCTTTACTTTATAATATTTCTCAAACACCAATACTCAAAATTTTCACCCTCAAACATCCCCTACATATTGGGTTTACAGACACTTCGGAGATGGGTCCTATAGGGCCGAAGCCCAATGGACATATCGGCCCAATATAGGCTCCTCATAGTCACAGAAGTCAGTGGGCTGGACCATTATGCAAAAAGTGAAATTGAGACCCAATTACATGTCACGTTCGAAGCCCACGAAATTAGAGTGATATTGCATGTGCGAAAACAAATTTGGGTGTTTATCGACTCTTGAGTCCCTTCGGAGTCGTTCTTGTGTGTTTATTAGGGTTTTCGACTGCTGGAGTACACGACGGTTTCTCAATCCTCCGTAAGTCCCTTCACCACAGTCATAATCTCCCTTTTGGTTTTGTTCTCTCTCTATTCACGGCGTATGGTATTTCCTCCAGTTGCCTCTCAAATTTTGGAATGTCAAAGCTGCTGCTCAATTTATGATAACTAAAAAACTTATGCACAGCTTCAATTCGCTTTGTTTGAGATTAGATTGATTGGAAAATCATGGGTTTAGCTATCTGATGTTGTCGCAATGATATAATTTTGATGCAGATAAACTTAAGAGGGATATATATTTATACCGTCGTGTGTGAAGGAGCATGTACTCCTCAAGAGGTAGCAATGCGTATGGGCAGCAATCATTTGCTGGGCAATCCACCTACGGTTCGAACGTAAGTTTTTTGTTCGTTAATATGAGTAAAATATTATCCTTACCCACTTACCGCTCGAGTGCACAAGAGTGCTCTTGCTCTAAATCTCAGGCCGCGGGAGCGTCTGTAGGGGTATTACACCAACTATCACTTCTGATTCCGGGTCCGGAACCAGAAATTATCGCAAACCGGATTTGTCTCTGCAAAGAGCATGCTTTAGATTCTCAGAAGATGCACGGAAATTCTTCAAATAGCGGAGAAAATCATTTATCTTAAAAAAATTGATCAATTTGAAGAACTCATTCAATCAAGGGTTTGAGAGCTTTTTAATTACCATAGAAAAATAGCGAATTTTTATTTTTCGTTAGTTAAGAGAGAGATGAATACTCTGAACTCATTTCTTATCTTACTTTAAAAATAGATAAATAAATAAAAAAAGATAGCAAGTTCTACGCACAATTTTCTTAGTGGTTTCCAATTCGCAAGAATAGAAAAGATTGTATCTTTACGTGTGTTAATGTCAGAACTAGGAGAATCTGAACGGATTGTATTGCATCTTCTTCTTGGAGAGAGGATAATGAGGCTGTTCTCTGAATGCCCAGAAAACAAATGCAGGTTTACGTGGCAAATCTAATTTTAAATCACGAATGTCCTGTCACTTGTGTGTGTTTCATTTGCCTAAGCTGTGTTGACTTCAGTCTGTGTTGATAAATTGGGTCTCATCTGTCCTCATTCTTCGTATTTTGTAGTTGGGACCTGCTTACTCTGCAAGTTCTGTTGGAGGCCCTGATGGGGGCTCTCAACATTCATTGGCTTCTCGACATTCATCAATGTTAGGTGGTTCTCAGGAAGCTGATGTTGGTGGATATAGAGCTCATCCTCCAGCTGCAGCTCACTATGGGGGACAGTATAGCTCTGTGTATGGTTCGTCTGCTTTAAGTAGTGCTCAGCAGGTGAGTCGATTATGTTTTGTGAACTCTTTTCTTCTGTGTTTAGTTGGGCCAATCATTCTGCTTTCAAGGATTGTCTAATTTGTTTTATTCACCTGTCTTATGACATAGATGTCTATCTTAATGAGGCTCAGATTAACAGTCCATATTTATACTAACAGCTTTCTGATGACTTTCGTTCCCCATATAATTCTTATCAACAGTTTGTCTCTTTCGATGTGAGATGACTTTAGTAGGAACCTGTTTACCACCTGCTCTATTTCCTGTCAAGTATGCTTCCAAGCTATAGACTATATACAGGGTTGTAAGATAGAGGTCTATCGCCTGAACATAACTTAAGCTAGATCTTTGTTAGCATGCGTCCTTCCAGGTTGACCATAATCATTTCTTATATGTTTGGCTGTTCACTCACCTAATTTGTTTGGCTTTAAGTTTATGAGTAAACTTTCTCTTACTTATATAAAAAAAAAAGTTTATGAGTAAACTGTACTGTGTTGTTTTGATAAATGCATCTAGAGTGTTTGTCTGTTTAGGTTCCCGCATTGAATGTGAAAGGTGCTGGACAATCGGCTTTGGAAGGTCGTGGTAGCTATGCGCTAGCTGTAACAGATTCGCCTAAGTTTGCGTCAAGTGACTATGTATCATCCACAGGCCATGGATATAGTCACAAAGGTGATCAATTGTATGCAGAAAAGGTTCCAGACTATCCTGTTGTAGACAGACGGCAATATGGTGAACGACAGAGTGCTTATATAGGGAGGGACTTGCAAAGTGAACCAACTGGACGATATGCTGATTCTGTTGGTTATAGTCATCAAAATCAGGTATGAAGTTTTTGCCATTCCTGAAGTATTTTGTTTCTCTGTTTTACTTTGTAGTGATGATAGTATTTCTCGATCTTCTACTCAACAGAATGAGATGTATGATCGCATTGATCAAGCATTGCTTCGGCAAGAACAATTGTTAAAAGCTCAGGCACTGCAATCTGCTTCTCTAGATGAGAGTGCCAGGTACTTTTAAATTTTCATTGGTAATGGCAATTGTATGATTTTTTTTTAAATAACGATTGTATGATTTTTTTGAAATAAACCTTCCTTTTTTCGTGGCAACAATGGTCACTTATGAGTTATACCCATTTTCTAATAACGAAGGGCCATGGTCAACTTTGACTATGTTTAATGAAGTGGGTTTACTCCCAATGGTATCATGTGTATACAGCTATATTAGATGGTAATATGTTCCTTACAACTCAGTAGCAACACATTTCTGGCAGACAAACAGATTATCTTGCAGCAAGAGGTACCACTAGTCGTCATCCCACCCAAGATCGTATCGCTTATGGAGGAAGGATGGATGCTGATCCTCGCAGTTTAACAATGATTAGTGCTTCTTCATATGGTGCACAACCATCTCCATCAATATTAGGGGCAGCTCCACGTGGAAATATGGATGATCTCGTGTATGCACAAAGTTCTTCGAATCCTGGTTATGGAGTGAGCCTGCCCCCTGGTAGGGACTATGTCACTGGAAAGGGGCTTCATGGCACATCTCTTGAAATGGATTATTCAAATAGCACGTTATCACGTGGCGGTCATATGAGGATTGACGATCACAAGGATGACAGGGCTGGTTATCTTCGGGAGTTCGAGCTAAGGGAGGAGGAGCGTCGTAGGGAGCGGTTGCGTGAGAGAGAGAGAGACAGAGAAAGGGAGAAGGATCGGGATCGGGATCGGGAACGGGAACGAGAACGGGAAAGAGAAAGAGAGCGTGAAAGGCAACGTATTTTGGAACGACGGGAGAAGGAGAGAGAGCGAGTGCGCAAACGGGGAATTGAAACCAGGCGTGCACGAACTCCACCAAGAGTCTCTCGGGATCGACGTGGTTCCTCTATAGCGAAGGAGGGGAAATTGGTGCGACGGGATTCCCCACATCGCGATGCTCTGCATAGGTGGATCTTGATGTTTTATTTTGCGTCCTGCTCTAGTTCTGAATGTATAGCTGCCTTGTGTATCTTGCGGCCCTTGTCACTAACTTGGTGTTCTCTTATGCTGAAGGCATCGTTCACCTGTTAAAGAAAAAAGGAGAGAATATGTCTGCAAGGTAAAGAAATTGGCAAAGAGCTTTCGACAGTCAATGATACTCGGAATATTGCTCTTCAAGGGTCCGCTGTTTTCCTGTGGGGGATGTGGAGTTGAGAGCTTCATAGGATTCAATTATTTCTTCCTATTATTGCTCTTAGTCCTGGCTGTTCGCTTGTCGTATTGATTTCTTGTCTTCAGCTTGTGCTTGCAGTTTTTATCTCTGGGTGTCTGCTCAGTCTTCAATCATTCCTAAAACCACTATCAATTTGGGGCCCTTTTCTTTGCCATTTCCTCCTGTCAGCCTTTTGACTCTTGTTCGGAATTTTCATGTCTGTGGTGTCTTGTTCTCACCTAGTTCTGTGCCTTCTCCTCATTCTTACAATATTTCTCCCTTCTCATTTCTTTTGGCCTTTGGCTTGGTACATCAGATTGATTTTCTAATTCTTTTTGTTTAGCAACAGTTGCTAATCTTTGTGTGTTCTAGGATTTATGTCCGTGAGCTTATTTTGAATATAGGATAGTTATGAGTACGATATATTTTGTTTTTTTTGTGATGCTGGATGTGCATCAATCGCTTTGCAAAATTTGGAAGTTGATTATCTTTAAGAAGGAGAAGTGAATGAATTGGGAGCTGGGAGAAAAGATTGGACGAGATTACTGGATTATGTATTTGGGTGGACACTGCTATATTGTTTGCAACATGACACGTGCATGGATTTCATTACATTTAGTAATCGATGCGGTCTACTGGCAGGTTTATGCATCCAGTTTGGTAGATGTGGAGAGGGATTATCTTTCAATAGATAAGAGATATCCTAGACTCTTTGTATCCCCAGAATTTTCCAAGGTTAGTTTTTGTTACTTATTTTCAAGGATATGCCAGGTTTAAATAGTTGAATATCTGCCTTAATTTGGCATTTTGATTGTTTAGGCTGTTGTGAACTGGCCAAAGGAGAACCTCAAACTTCCCATCCATACTCCCATCAGGTGCTGCTCTTTGATGCTGTTACTTAGATGGTTTTCAAAAGTTACTCATGTCTATCTAGGATATGCGTGTATACCTTTTATCTGTTTGGCGCACTTGACAGGGTTTTGATTTCTAATAGTTATGAGAAAGAATTTTTGACTTGTGCTTCTTAGAGCTTGGTCCAGTTGCTAGCCAAAAGAAATAAAAAAAAGGAAGTGAAAATCCTAGTCTCAGAATTAGGATGTACTCCAACTAGTTCCATGATTTCTACAGCCTATTTGTTTCTACTTCTACTTCTAAAAATCAAAAGGATGTTCAGTAGTTTGCTTATATATTTAACGAAGGTAAAGATAAGAAGTAATATTTGATAACTTGTTGAGTGGAGCAGTTTTGAGCATGATTTTATTGAAGAAGAGAGGGCAACTGAGCCAAAAGAGTCATCTTCTGAGCCTTTGGCGAGTGAACCTGCAAAATCTGGAAATACAGTGTGGAATGCAAAGGTAAATTGGTCTTATTTAAAATCTTAAAAATGACATAATCATGCATTGTGATGGCAAATTGTTTCACTGGTGCTGCTAAGATTCTATCCACCTATTGACATCAGTAATGGATATGAATGCTCACAGAAGCTTAGACCTGACTATGTGACATTTTAAGTTACATTATGATATTGCATGGGCAAGTTTTAAGCCTCTTTTGTATTGGTTTGCTTTCTTTTTTCATATTCTTAGGCTTTGTTGATCTCTTTCCACTTGCTAAAGATTTAAAAATTACGTATTTATATCATTACAAAACTGAGTGATTGGTGCTGTGTAATTGAGATTTAACCATGTTTGCTACGAAATAACTTTTATCTTGATGGTGATGTTCTTACAGACGCTGCCATTGTTTCTTCTTCTGCAAGGATTTTGCATGAATCACAAGGATGTTCGCTTGACTGTTAAATGGGGGATTGAGAAACAAAAATTTTATATATAAAAATTGGGTGATTAGATACGCGACGTTGATGAATAGTGAAGTAAAGAATTAATACGTTCTCATTGAGTAGTATTCTTTTAGAAGAACTACAAACTTTGAACAGAGGGCATGGTTTTCTTGGACCATTTAGCTTGTGTTTTGACTGAATTGATGTTGGAACTCCCTGGACAATTAGAGCAGGTAGACATGGCAATTTTTTTTTTTTTTTTTTTTTATAAGTAGACATGGCAAATGTTGAGTTTTTCATGTTTGAAATCCCCGAAGTACGTGAGAGCCCATAGGAAGAGGGGTGAGGGTATCCTTATTTTAGGACAAGTTGATAGGGTCAGAACCATGGAATTGTTTTTTCTTTTTTTCCCCATCTTTCTCCCTCTATAAATCACTATGGGATTGTATCTCGTATATGTAGGTATCTATTTAATTATTATATTCTCTTTACTAACTGGTAAAAACAACGTTGCCTTTTGATGAATGGTATGTGAAAATCTAGTACCTGTGTGATAATACTGAGACCGCTTTGCATTTAAGTTTATCTTGTCACATCCTAGATTTTAGCTAGAAATCTTCTTGCTCCCGGGGGGGGGGGGGGGAAGCAATCCACTTAAATCGAGTGGAAAAAGAAAATCCAATTAAGCTATCTAGAGATGATGTATAACCTTAGCCCACTGCTATGATCAGACTTGAGCAGTGTATTTCATACCAGTTGCCAGTCTGTGGAGTATAAGTGTTATGGTTTTGGTCCTTTTGGATTGCTTGATGTTTTTGCTGTGTTGGATCTATTATAGCCGGGTTATGGAGTTACCACTTTTCTTTGTCTTTGCAACTTCTGTAATCTAGTTTTTTCTGTGTCATGATGAAATCTATTTTTATGTATTTTAATATGATTTTATTATTTTAAAGCTGGTGTGGGATAATGAATTGTATCAATGTTCACTCAGTCTTAGTAATCTTCTTTTTCTTCTTGGCTCAGATGATTTTGATGAGTGGCCTTAGCAAGAATTCTCTGGAGGAGCTGTCATCTGAAAAAGGTTCTGATGATCGCATACCCCATATTTGCAATATTCTCAGGTTTGCTGTAGTTAGGAAGGACCAGTCTATCATGGCAATTGGTGGTCCTTGGGATTCTGCTGATGGCGGTAACCCCTCAGTTGATGATACCTGTTTAATTCAAACAGCCATTAGGTTTGTGCATTCTGTTCTTTGTTGCAGGGGCATAGCTAGAGATAGTGTTTTTCTGATTGTACGGAAGTGATTTCCTTGCAGATATGCAAAAGATATTACTCAACTTGATTTGCAGAACTGTGGGCATTGGAATCGTTTTCTCGAGGTAGTATTGGCTTTTGATGATGGTTACATTTGTTTGGACCTGTTCAATTACTTTGGAATTTTTTGATTGGTGAACCTGAGTCTGTGGCTTTTACTGCTTTATTTCATATGCTTTTAAAGTTATCTAAGGCTGGCATTGGAAGTGGAATTCATGCAAGAACCCCACTTTGTTTCAAAGCCATTGTGCTTTGAAATCTTAGCCTTGTGAATCAGAAGATGGTTTGGTTGTGAAAATTTACACCATGCCTACTTATGTTTCAACACATGAAGCCCATTTTTTACTGCACTGTGTATCCAATACTAAACTTTCAGATCAAGCAAGATATTTAATATGTTCTTAACGAGGATATCGTTTCTTCTGTTGCTAGGACCTGTAAGCTATACCACTAACATCTTGTTATCACTTTCATTTTTCACTAACTGTGACTGAGTTAAATCTTTTGTAAGATCTGCTTTGAGGACATCTTTGTTTCAGACAGTCTTTTTCTTTAATGATTGGTTGTCTCTTGAAGGTTTTGCTATTTACTTTCCCACTTTTTTATTGTTTTTTGATTGAATCGCACTACTTGTAGAAAAACTCGTATCTTTTTTATCAGGATATGGATAATTTATCAGAATTGAATCACAATCCTTAGGAATTACTGCCTTCAATCTAACCTCATGGATCAGTTTATTTGATCCCAAATATGTGGGATACGGCTTTATTTATTTAGTTTGATAAGATGTAAGTCCTTTTAATTCGGATTAGTGGATATTGCTACTTTACCCAGGCTCTGGTTGTGAAAGCTTGGAAGGAATACTCCACCATTATTTGTGAATTGTAAAACTGCACCTGTAATGCCATGACCTCACAAAAAAGAAAGTGAGTAGTCTGGGCAGGGAATCACGATCTAAATGCTTGCAGAGCTCCGCTTTTAATTAGCATCTGTTTCGGTATCAGGAAAAAAAGAGAGGAAAAGATGAAGAAAATATAATTAGTGTTAATAAAGTTAAAGATGGTAACGGGAAAACAGACAATTTTGAAGGGGCAGACTTTGTTGTCTTTTGTGGAAGTTTGATATTCTTTTAATGTTGGTTTCTGTCTCGTACAGCGTGACAGTTTTTAACTGTTGCTGCCGGGGCAATGGGTGTTTATTTTACACTTTTAGATTAGGTAAATTTGTTCAATGTAACACATAAGTCCATATGGATGAGGTTTCTTGAAGAGAGGAACCCTACTCTGGAGTACTACCAATGTGATCTTTGTTTAATTTCTGTGTACTTGGTGTCTGACTTTTTTCGTTTCCGTGCATACAAACTACTGGCATCGTTCCACATACATGACATAAATTCTTGGCTAAGGCTACATGTAATATTTTACTTCACAACTGGCACATGCTTTTTGGATTGAGATCTAATCTTCCATTACTCCTGGTGCTGGCAGATACACTATGACAGAGTTGGCAAGGATGGACTGTTTAGCCATAAGGAGGTTACTGTATTCTTTGTTCCTGATTTTTCTGAATGTCTCCCTTCACTGGGAGCATGGAGAGACCAATGGCTTGCTCACAAGAAGGCAGTTGCGGAGAGAGAGCGGCAAATTTCTTTTAGAAAAGAGGTCTGTAGTTCTGTTGTTGAAGATATGCACATGGGTATAGAAATTCTTGGATGTATGTTCTAAGGCTGATCGATGATCAAATTGTAGTTGTGAAAGCATTGGTAGTCTTGCACTTTGATAAATGATGTTTGTAATTGTTTCAATTTTCTAGTGAACAGAGTTTGGAATAAAAACACATTCTGGAGTTTGTAGCACTACATGGTTGTTTAGCAATCAACCTTTACGATTTTTATATTTGACTTGAATGATATGGATATATAACCCAAAAGTGTGGTGGTTGATGGACACTATATCTTTAACATCGCCTCTTCAGAGTCTTGATTTCAATTACAATGTGATTGTAAAGCTCTATTTTGGCAATCATGTCATTTCTCTTGGGAAAGTTTTTTTTGTAACATCATATTTTCTCGCTTTAGTCCAGCCCCATTTTCTCCATGGGAAATATTTTAGATTTGCTGATTTTTTTTCTTCACTAATATGGTGGTATTCTTTCAGAGGTCTAGAGAGAAGAAAGATGGGCTGAGAGGTATGTTATACTTCTTGTTTATGGTCTTTATTTTTTGTTCTTATTATTGTTGTCAATGATCGGATTTTTCTCTTTTGGATTATATTTTAGACAACGAAAAGGATTCTGCAAAAGATGTCAAAAGGGTAGACATACCAGAGAAAAAGAATGAGTCTGCATCCTCAGGACAATCAGAAGATGCTAACAAAAAGGAGAAAGATGGCAATGAGGTGAAAGGGATCATAGGTGAAGGAAAGGTCGATGGAAATGACAAAAGACTTGAGAAGAAAGGTGGGAGTGAAACAGGTGAGGAAAACAAGATTGTGGAGAAGAAGGAACAGGGAGAATCTGGTGTTCAGATGAGCGGCAGTGTGAAGTCTGGGAAGAGGAAGATTATAAGGAAGATTGTCAAACAAAAGGTTGTCGATAAGACAGCAGGTGATAGTGCCAGCATCCAGAATGACAAGCTGGATGGAAAGGATAATGAAGAGAATAATGTGAACTCCGAGAATCTTCATCTCCCAGAGGAATCTTCAGTTGCTCCTTCTGGTGTTAAAACTTTTGTAAGGAAAAAGGTGATAAGAAAGGTTCCGGTGGGAAAAACTGCTCGGAATGAAGGTGTGGAAGTTAAACCAAAGGATAGTGCAGATCCAAACAGTGCTTCAGTTGTACAAGGTACTGGAGTGAAAACAACTGTAAAGAAAAAAATAATTAAGAGGGTAGCTAAAAGAAAGGTTGCTGGTTTGGTAACCCGTGACACTGTTGCTGATACTAAGAAAGGTGTTGATGGAGATGAAATAAAGGTAGTTTCGGCTGTAGGTGGACCAGAGAATTCAGAGAGGCAAGCAGCTGATGCAGGCAACCAGGTCAGTGACATCAACAGATCTCAAATGAAAACTGTTTTCATAACCAATTCCAAAGCACTTGCCACTAAAAAGCAAGATGATGTGGTTGGCAAAACAGAAGTAAAGGCTGACAAGGATGATAAGAAGGATGAAAAAAGTGACCAGGGGATTAAAGTGGATATTGAGGCTGACAAACAGAAAGTTCCTGAGAATGATAACCATGGTGGCAAGGGGGCAAATTCAAAAGATGGGGAAAACTCTAGAGATGAGAAAGAGAAAAAAGATAACGGTGGAAAAGATAAGTCTAGAAGTAAATCAAATAAAGAATTGAAGGAAAAGAGGAAGCCTGAAGAATCTCCTCGACACCCTGGATTGATTTTGCAAACGAAATGGACCAAGGATTCCAAAGTAGGTCAATGATAGGCTATATAGTTCATTTAATTTTATACTACTTGGTAATGAGAGACTCTACATGTTCACCAAATCTAATTATGGATAATTTATTACAGCTTCGTTCATCATCACTTTCACTGGATTCACTCTTGGATTATAGTGACAAGAACATTGAAGAATCAACATTTGAGGTTTGTTCTGGTATTTTGATCTCATTGCCAAGCTTGATGTATCCCCTTAGAGCAAGATTGTTGCTTGTTGCTTCCTCCTAACTACGCTTTGACTTTCATGCAGGTGTCATTATTTGCCGAATCTTTGTATGAAATGCTTCAGTATCAGATGGGTTGTCGGCTTTTAACATTTATCCAGGTTGGTTTTAGACGTCTATCAAGATGCATGTCATATTGATTCGTAGGAAATGGGTGTATTGACATACATGCATTGTTGTCTTCTGCAGAAACTACGCATCAGATTCGTGACAAAAAGAAATCAACGTAAGAGGCAACGGGATGAAGTCCAAGAGAAGGTGGGGGACCAAAATGTCCAAGAGACGGTAGGGGACCAAAAATCACCATCAAAGCGACTGAAGACTAATGAGCTCCCTGTGAAAGACCAATCGATGGAGTCTGGAATACTGAGTGTAGCCCATCCAGATAGTGACAAAACTGAGGCCAAGGAGCACAAATCTGTTGAGCATGTGGATGAGATAAAGATGGAAGACGAAACAGATGGCGATGAAGATCCAGAGGAAGATCCTGAAGAATATGAAGAAATGGAGGAGTCCAGTACACAACTTGACTCCTCTAATGTGAGTAACAAAAAAGAGGAGAAGACTGATGTAAATGCCGAGCCCGAAAAGGTGGCAGGAGTGGAAAAGGATGAAGCAGAGCAATCTTTTAAGGAGAAACTGATAGATGATAAGGCAAAGCCCAAGTCTGATGGGGATATGTGTGAAAAGAGAGATGCTAAGCTCGATTGTGGAGAGGGAGAAACTTGTGCTGTGATGGAGGTTGCTGTTGACAAAGAACTATTGCAGGCCTGTTTTTTTGAACTTTTTCCTTCCATGATTTATTTGATTTCTTTATAAGCATGTGTGTTCCATTCTCTCATCATTTTATTAACGGTATTTTTCAAATCTGTAACAGGCTTTTAGGTTTTTTGACCGGAATCGAGTTGGCTACATTAGGGTAAAAATGTTCACCTGCACTTAGTATTCTCTTTTTTGGTACATGATGTCATGATTCGTATGGTTAAGGAAATTCTGTTGTATTTCAGGTTGAAGATATGAGGTTGATTATCCACAACTTGGGGAAGTTCCTCTCGCACAGGGATGTCAAGGTCAGAATCTGATTCTTCACTGTTGCATCTCGACTTTCATATTTTGGTCTTTTTTAGTATGTCCCGTATTTTTCTTTTGTTTCTTTGCTTGATGGTATTGTCTTTGGTCTGCTGGCTAATGTTTGATTCTGCACCAGGAACTTGTGCAAAGTGCATTGTTAGAGAGCAACACTGGTAGGAATGACCGCATTCTCTACAATAAGCTGGTTCGAATCTCTGGCATTTGAGAGTGGAAAGGTCTTTGGGTTTTCTTTACTGTGGCACTTGAATGGGAGTGGATTCTTTAATTGTACTATGGTTTGTCTCTGCAATTAGATTCTTGATTTTTTTTTGCAATATGGGTCATGAACAATTCAGACGTAAAAATGAGAAAAGATATAAAACATTTATTTGTCTCTGTGGCTATAATTCCGCATTTATACCACGTATTCGTGTAAATTACGGAGAAGATTTAAGTGCTGTTCAAGCGCTATGCAGTTATGGGTAATTGTTTAGCCTGTTTTGTTCCTATTTTTGATCTCCCACCATTGTTTTGTATTCGTTAGGCACTACACCGACGGGCCCATTTGCCTACTGGTTCCTGAGACATGAGATCAGGGTGTTGTTTAGTTACCTCGTTCGGTAACCGGAACAAATACAATCATCATATGAATTCATTTTCGCTGGCCTCGGCTTTAAAGTTCAGCCAACTGATTATCACAGCCGTGGATTGATTTGATGGGCGCAAGTTTCGGCCAAAATGCCTTCCTTGACTAAGCGAAGTAGAGATGGTAATTCATGAAAGCCTTCGACTAGCAGAGGGAGTGTGAAGGTGCTTTATTGAGAAACCATATACGTATCGAACGAGTATTTGGTCAAAAACAACTGAAGAATTGTTACCAGAAGTAGTTAGAAAGCAGAAACGATAAACGAAGAGAACTTGTGGGAGCTATTAGCAAAATGAAAAGATGATGGCTACATTAACGAAAGCCAAGGTGCAGTAGACTCCTCAATGCTTGTTTCTTTATAACCTTTCCGTACACTCCTCTTCCCAACTTCAAAGCCTTCTCCATGTCCATTGCCGCATCACACCTCTTCAATCTTTCAACCAACACCTTCACTAACCTCTCATCACTACCCACCACTTCCAGTACACTATCCACCACCGCTTCCACCGCTGGAATTCGCCGACCCCACCTCTTCATTGACTTCTCTGAACCGTAAGCCTCAGAATATGCAGACCAGAAGGATGCTCTCAAATAGCCCTTCTCCTTCCCCCTCACTACCCATCTCCTCATGCCTTCTTCAAACCTGTGGACTGCACAACCCACATCCATTCCTCTTTCAAGAGCTATCTCAATCTCTCTCATCTCTTGCTTTCAACACATCTCCTCCTCAAACTTGCACCTCTTACAATGACACTGGAATCCCCGTGTCTTTGACACTTCATTGCGCTTCTACAGTGGTGAAAGCGCATCATAGTACGCAAACATTATCTCTTCACCGGCCTTGACATCCCTTGAAGCATGAACCATCAGATAATCCCCTACATGCAAACGCTTTGCATTAGGACTACAGGAATGATTGATGAAGGAAGCAAGTACCCATAATCCCACCCCATAATAATCACTATTCCTCCCCAAAACTTTAGCGGAAACCGCATCCTCAACCAGAGAATTGACGTCCAAGATGCTTAAAATCTTGGCCATATCAAGCTTCTCGTTAGTGTGGCTATTCTCCTCTGCCTCCGGCCCAAAGAGATTTATATCCGGAACCTCTAGCCTGTCTTCGTCTTCACCAGTCGACAATGCACTAATCAAATCACAGGTTCTAGGACATCTTGTAATGGAATCGGAAACTCTATCAATAAAATTCTTCCACATCACCAACTGGGCATTCTCGCCTGAATCTTCGCTAGGCAATATACCCCTCTCCGTGGCAATAGCTTTGGTGACCAACACCAAAGTTCCCGCATCAATGTTCTTTGTAGCGAAGAGGCCACGCCCACTGATGCCAGATTTTCTTATCTGCACCGTGCCAATGTACTCGGCGAGTTCCGGAGACTTACCTCGGTATCCATTCAGCACCCAATCCGAGAGATCAAAAGCTCCGGTCGTCGAGAGAAATTCGAGCTTTTTGCACTTCTCCAAAAACCCATTCAGGCTTTCAGCGTTCCCACTAGCTTGAGGATCGAGCAGAGCATTCTTGAAGCAGTCCAAAGCCATGGAATACCGATTCAGATTTAATAGAATCTTACCTTTGCATAACATGGTCATGAAATGGGTACTCCCGATTTCCAGCGCTCGGTCACAGTTTCAATGCTTCTCCGAATTCTCGCAGTCTGGACCGCGCTTCAGCTCGGTTGGAGAGGGCTAAGCCAGAGGGGTAGTAAAAAGACTCACAGATATCTGAGGGTATGATCTCCAAAATCTGAGGGCTCCTTTTGTCACCTTAACTAGTTTTGTTAGTTTGCTTTAAAGCAGTCCACACAAGTACCATAATCATTGAAATCAAGGGTTTTTTTAGAACCTCATCATTCACTAACCTCTTAATTCTTTCTATGGAAATATGTTCCAATCTCCTGTGTCATAACATAGAAGAGTTCTCATTTATCAAGCTCCTTTTAGAACCAACTTCTGTATACGGGGATAAATAATCATTTTCAAAATTTGAATAAACTATCAATTAATGTTCCACCGCCAATGAAATTTTTATTTTTGAATAAACTTAAAATAGAGTTTTCAAAATGAAACTCATATCCAAATAAAATCAGTCTCAAAACAGAAACCAAATTTCTAGAAAATTTTGGAACATATAAGACATTGTCAAGAACTAAAACATCTTCAGTCTTTAAATTAATTTAAAACTCCCATCAGCCTCCACTCGTAATCGCATCTTGTTTCCTGAATAGATGGTGTGTTCACTTAGCGTCGACTTCCTTATTGTGAGAAAACCATGCATAGTATTAACAATGTGGATTGTTGAACCCGAATCAATCCACCATGAATTTTTAGGAGCTTCAACAAAAAATGATTCATGACACACCATAGATATGAGATTACCTTTCTTCTCGAGTCATTTCTTATACCACAAAAAATCTTTCTTCATATGCCCATTTTTCTTGCAAAAGAAACAATTGCCAGTATTCTTTATTGGCACATTGTGTTCCTACTTTAGTTGTTGGGCATTGTTACCTCTTTTGGCCTTTCCTTTAGCATGAGTGGCCAAATGAGCACTTTCAGGCCTCTCATTTTTCAATCTCTCCTCCTCTTGAACACACATGATCAATAATTCATTAACAGACCATTTATCCTTGTCTGTGTGTTAGGAGATTTTAAAATGACCAAAAGCTGCAGGAAGAGAGTTTAGTATAAGATGAACCAAAAATGACTCAAATATCTCAACTGTTTAGGACTTGAGCTGAGCCGCGATGTCTCTCATCTCCATTATGTGCTCGTGCACACCTTTAGTACTATCATAAAATTTACCCGAAGTCTTTTCATCAGGGTGATGGCCAAAGCTTTATCAGAACTCACAAATTGATCTTCAACCGCCTTAATGAATTCCTTTGCTTTAGTGCATGTAGGGATAGAACCCCTAATACTTTTAATAATATGAGATCGCATGAACATCAAACTTAGGAAATTAGATCGCTCCCACCGTTCATACTTGGTGACCACCTGCGACGTACTTGATTCTGTGAGAGTGGGTGGTTCATTTTCACGAAGTGCCAGGTCAAGGTCCATGCACCCAATATCAAATAGTGCAATTTATTTTCAGTCAGTAAAATTTTCCCCATTTAGCATTGGAATACGAGAATCAAAAGCAGTAGGAATAACTGCGATAACCAATAAATAAAAGAAATAAAACTTTAGTGCTATGAAACAAAAATTTATTTCATATTAATCAATGTCAATACAAAGACAATAAATTCAACCTTCTTGTGGGTAGAGGTCGCAAAATTGCATGAATTTATCGTAACTATATAATAAAACTAGTAATTTGAAAACCAGTAAACAAGAATTTCCTTTCCCGCGGGCATAGGAAAAACTATTTCTAATGCGATAATTACCATTTTATTCTAATTAAACCACAAAAAAAGCAACTTCTATGTAGGGTTGGGTCACTAAATTTTATGATTTAATCACAATTTAGATGCTAATAAACTAAACGAAGTAAAACTCTTTATGTGATTATCTACTTGATTTAGAGTGTTGTGGCTACTCCTAAGAGAATATTGATAATCACAACTTCTTAGCATAAAAAAAGTTTATTTCAATCAACAATCATGTTGGAAAACAAACAAACAAACAATTTTTTATTAATAATAAATAAATAAACAATAAATCATCCTCATGGGTCAAATCTGGTTCGGGTCAACTCGTGCCCACCGGATGTGGGTACTTGACCCACCAATAACGAGTCATAAGTTTGACTCCATTCGGGCATCATTAAATAGGTTGTAAAACCTACCCAACTTGTCTCTTTAAAGACCCAATTCATCAAGAATATTTTCACATCTCAAAAACTCAAATTCATCAATATTCCGGCACTGAAAAATTACCAGAAGGCCAGTGCCGTAACTTTATAGCTTACCGTTTGAAATGAAAATACGGATCTGGATTCCTCCACAAGTATTATACAGATCTTGGTTTATGTCTTTTTCGTTCAGATGGTAGAGCAAAATCAAGACAAAGACATTCAAATCCTCAAAATTTCTAAACAATCATAAAATAATTCATCTCTTCTCATTAAATTATAAAATAATATTATACTATTCAATTAAATCTTCTCTCTCCTCACTTTTTTATAAAATACTATACTTTTTCACAAATCCTAATAACCAAAATTTTTAAAACCCCAGTATTTCCACAAACAAATACCCCAAGGCCATGAGAAAATACTCATGAAAAGATGCGCCGAATTAAAAACCAAATATTCAATTTGAAAAGATTATAATGGAAACCGAATAGAACAAGGAGACCAAATATTCACGTTGAATAGCCGAATAAAAACCAAATATTAAATTGAAAAAACAATAAAGAAAACCGAATAGGCTATAACATGAAAGATCCAAAAACGGAGATCTATGTGTTGAGCGTGAAAATTTTGGGTATTGAAATTTAAGAAATATTATAAAGTAAAAATATGTTATGGGAGTTTGTGAAAAAGTAAAAAGAGAAGATTTTTAATAAATATTATAATAATAAAAATTATGTGATAAATTTTTTATGATTAAACTTAAATTTTTAGACCCAAATTTTTGGGGCTCAAACATACCTGCATGCAGCTTTCAATAATACATTTGCCAAAGTAGGCTATGGCTTGAAACGAGATCTCCGGTTTTCATAACTTTTGACCAGACTGTTTTAAAAAAAAAACATATACAACTTGAAAAAACAGAGAGTTGATCGCCGACCATTAAGACAGAAGAAATAAATTTTCTTTTAAGGCATGAAGTGTGATACAAGAACCCATATCTCTGGATTCATAAGACAATCTGAAATTATATCATTAGACAGTTTCACTAAACAAGGGACATGGAAGAAGGCTCTGATGACAATTGCAGTAAATTATATTTGCACAATAAAATTTAGATCGACATATTAGGCATAGTTGCTCAAGTGATTGCTTTTGTACTGTAAAAGGTGAGAGTGATAGGGTTATTCGAGCATATTCTTAACTGTATTAGCTATATTGATGGAATACATATATTTTTATTTTATAGGCTAGGTTATAAAACCCTGATAAGAATTGCAGTTATTCCTCCTATAAAAAAAAAAGATTTTATTTAAAATGTAATTATTCAAAATTAATAACAGATAGGAATAGATTTTAAAATAATCATGATTTAAATTTAAAACTTAATATGCTATATATGCGAGTCACCTTGAATAAAATATTCAAAATATTTTACAGCAGGGGTAAATGCATGCGTACGTACTGTATTCTCGTATCGTCTGCAAAGCGCGCGGAAAGAGGCTAGCTGGGTTGATGTTGGCAACCTGGCAGAGCAGAGAAAATTTTTTACGCTCCCCAAATTCCAACCACAATTTGCCTGACGATGAGACAGTCTCTGCTCGGAATAACTTCTAATAAAGCTGAGGCGCCTCTGATCTTCCCAACCAAACCACGTGCAACGTCTCTCCCGACGTCTCAATATATTTTCATTCTGCGCCCGACCTTCGCAAGCTTGTTGTCAGTCTGATCTTCCCAACCAAACCACGTGCAACGTCTCTCCCGACGTCTCAATATATTTTCCATTCTGCGCCCGACCTTCGCAAGCTTGTCGTACTGACAACTAATAAATAACTGAGACTCCCGTCGCCTCAAAATATTGTAGATACAGTACGTACGATAGATATGCGGGCTACCTTAATTAAAATATTCAAAATATTTTACAGCAGGGGTAAATGCATGCGTACGTACTGTATTCATATATGGTCTCGATGTAGCGATGCACGCGGAAAGAGGCTGGTCAGGGCAGATTCGATTTTTAATTTTTTTAAAAATTTAAATTTATTCATACGTTCAAACACATACACCGATACATTTAACACAATCTTTAACAATTTTTTATTTTTTTATTTAATATAAATTTTCTCTCTATATATTTTTTCACATAATTTTAATATATTTTTATTAAATAATTATATTAAATTATTTATCTCTTCATTTTATATAAATACCTATAAAATATTATTCAACATAAATATTCACAAATATTTAAAATTCTACCAATTTTTTACCGCACAAACACCGCCATGTTCATGCGGTAAAAAAGTGTTGGAAGAAGTGATAGTCGAAGACGAAAAGGAGGAAGACTACGAGGAACCCGAGTCGAATCGGTGAACACACATCTCATCACTTAAGAGACCTATCTATACGGCTCACCTATAATCAAGTGATAGTATTATGTTTTTTTGTTCCTGCGAGAAAGCTCATCACCTATAATCAAGGGTTGAACTGTCCTAGGTAAATCACAAAGACACATAAAAAAGTTGCTTCCTGGAAGCAAAATATGCATGTTGATGATTTTGAGCGAAATAACAAGACAGAAACCAATCCATCTTAATTGCACATTGGAGAGTAAAGATGAAGGCATTGAACCATTTACCCATATCGATGGAAGTCCCCAACAAAAAAGAGTGCAAAGTTTTGGAGATTAGTATCTCGTATAGGGCTGTCGCAGTGGGGTTTTCTTAAACTTCCGGAAGCTTGATGGAGAAAATATGGAGCACTGGAAAAATCAGGGTATTTTCTATTAAAAAAAAGCTCCAAAAAATACGGAAAGAAGCTCAGGATTCCGGAAAAAGAAAAAGATGAAACATGGTCTGAAGCAGGGGTAGATAACAAGTACCAAGAGAGAGAAAATAAATCGACAAGCTTTTGCCTACTTGTGACCGTAAAGTAGCACATGCTGTCCTTGGCAGCCACCGACAACTGGGATGTCTCATTGCATTGCCCTCTACTGGGTGTTCATTCCCCCATAACCCATTATCTCCATTTATCATTGGAAAATGATACAGGGTGAAATAGAGTAGCACCTCTGTTTCTTTCTGTATACAAACTCAAACATATTGTTTGATTTAAACTAATCAAATTTTAACTCATCTCAGGTCGTTTGAATGGTTTGGACTTGATTTAGCAAAAAAAAAAAAAGAATGGTTTGGACTTGAGGAAAAGGTACATTGTCTTAGAATTGCTTATTTTTTAGAATAAAAATGGTCGAAATTTACCTGTGTTAGGTAGACATGTAAATTTAAAGCGGTCGATCTGACAAATTATAATACTTGTATTATGTCTTTGTGATTTACCTAGAACACACATCTCATCAATTTTATGTTTTTGTTCCTGCGAGAAAGCTAGTTACATCTTCTTCACCTGTAATCAAGTGATCGTATTAATTACCCATTCAGTAGCTGCAAAAGAGGGTGTCTTGAACAGCGAATTACAATTTGAAAAGGAAAAACGAAAACTAGTGTAAACTTCCCCTGCAATCATAACTACAAAGCACGATCGAGATCTCAAGATCTGTCACTGATCTGCAGTCAGTGTGTTTTTTCCCCTTTAATTTGGAGCGGGTTTAATTCCTCTCTTGGAGACCCCCACATTCTCCCATCTGCCTCGAGTAAAGTATGTGATATATATAATATACAGTTATATACCAGCTAGCAAAATATCACATTTAATGGAGTAAAAAAAAGAAAGCAACTAACGTCCCGTTGAGTGGCAAGTGTAGTGTATTTATGATCGAATCTTCTAATCTACTGTTTGGTATGTGGAAAAATTTTATGTATCCAAAACCGCTTCCACTCTTATAGTGTCTAAGTTTTTTTTTTAATGAATAAAAAGAGTGGAAGGGGGCGATTAATGTAACTAACTTTTATTAGACATGACCATAAGAATTCTCACTCGCTGCAGAATGTTCAGATTGAGCCATAGCTACCTATCCCGGGAAGGGAGGACCGTCACCACAACCCCACCAGCATGCAAGTGATAGTGGAGGTGGGAGAGTTCTATCCAAATATCTTTCCCCCTCACACCCTCTCTTAAGTGTCTTATTTCATACTCCCACACCACTTAGGACTACCATGCTGGTGGTTTATAGTGTCTAAGCTTGTGTAAAAGATTTTCTTCCCTCTCAAAGAAACAAGAGAAGATCAGGAGCCAAGATTTTGCATGAGAACGCAAACGAATCCAATATGATTGAACATATAACTTTTGAAAAGCTCTCATTTTCTTTTGCAAACCAATGTGTAAATCCAGTACAGCTTGGGAGTTGATTTGGCAGAGAAAAGTTTCCTGACCTTACAAAGAAGAAAATAATCTTTTGCAAAGCAAGAGCGGCATCTTGCTAGTAAAGCAATTTTTGTCATTAAGGAAGTTTATCTGGTGCCAATCTTTTACGTGCAAACTACAGTATATATCATTGACGACGGAAACCACAGACTAATGTTTGGTTTGTCATTTTTGTGTTCTGCAGATAGATGAAAACCTCCTTAGAACAAGGTTCTTCCTGCGTTCCACTCTCTCTCTCTACATCTTTTATTTTTTTTTTAAAAAAAAACTTTGATTAATTAATTGAAAATTTTGAGCGAATTTGTGAGATTTTGTGTTTAAATCTCGTGCAATGGTATTTTCTAGAATACAAGAGGTATGTAGCTGAACCCATATTAATATTTATTATGTATGGATTTAGTTGGATTTGTACGTGATGGTTTATTTGATTTTGGTCAAATTTAGATTTTGTAGAGTTTTTGAATGTTTGTGGTTTGATTGGAGGGTATTTTAGTGTTGTTGACGTGATTTTATTAATGTAGCATCATTTGCGTTTCATTTTGGGGTAAAATATTTATGCGATGGCCGATGGGGTAGATTTTGTGAATTTGTACGTTCTAGGATGAATAAGATCGATCGTCGATGGATGGTGTGGAGGAGATTCTACCAACGTTGCCTCTATTTCCAATAAAATTGGAGTATTGGTTTAATCACAAGTTTCACTCGGAAGAAGTGAAAGAATATATTATAGTCTGGGCTGATGTTCTAAAAGAAGTTAAAGAGTTATATTATTATGTACTGGGCTGGTCATGTTGGTACCATTGAACGTTAAACATCGTGAGTACTGCTTTTGGTTTGTCATTATATTATTATAATATTAGATTTTCTGCTACCAGACGATTTTTTTTAAAAAAAAAATTACCCTTGGGCTGTTGTCTATCCTGGGGTAGGGGTTGTCAGTAGACAGTACGTACCCTGGTCAAAATTGTGATTTTTTTCAGCTATATTTATGGTTTTCTCGGGACCATTTCCGAGGCAAAGATGTAGGCAGTGATCCCCTCGACAAGGACTGACCACAAAATAACTAGACAAATTTTTAGGTGATTATTTATTTATTTATTTATTTTTGAGAAATTTCATTTTTTAGCTAAATTTTTTGTTCTTTTTAGAAAAAAGTCCTTAAGTTTTCAAATTTTAAATTTTACACCCTCAGTTTAATTACGACCTCTCAACAAAAACAATCTTCTATATTACTCGTCCGGTAGCCCTCTAGCGAAAGATGCCCACACAAAATCGAGTCGTCAATGTGGCTTTCAAGTAATCCACATTAGATAATGAAATTTTGCTTTCTTTTTCAACTGATCGATGATCTTTTGATGTTAACATAGTGAGCATACACACTCATCTGATATTGATATATATACCAGTATGTTGAGACCATGCATGTTTATATGGATATTGCTGCGTCTAATCGATTTCTATATATAGGAATTTTTTTATATAAATTTATATATATAAGACTCAAATGCATTTAATAAGCCTCGGGTAAACACAAATGAGTACTTCTCCATCATCTCGCATCTGAGCGGGGGGAGGGGTGCACTGGCCGGTACCGGGTTTTTGCCGATGAATTGCGAATGCATCATGATTGATGTAAAAAAAATCAATAGCAGAAGCCGATCAAATATGAAAGGGAACAAAGAGAGAGAGGACGTGGAAATTTGACTTAAGCATCGGAGTCTTTACAATATTTGACA
Source organism: Myrica gale (assembly GCA_963930655.1). NCBI lineage: Eukaryota > Viridiplantae > Streptophyta > Magnoliopsida > Fagales > Myricaceae > Myrica > Myrica gale. Next base: position 2,372,080 of record OZ005606.1, on the reverse strand, counting down.
ATTTCTCTCTTTGTTCCCTCTTAGGTCTGATCAGCTTCGGCTATTGGTGATTTTTGACATAATCACATCGTACATGCAAAGTATCATGCTAGTTCCTAATCAGTAGGGAAAGGAAGTGTGACGTTAAACGAGAGTAAATAAAAATAAAAGAAATCGCCACCGAGAACTTTTAGGCGGATACTCATAAGACTAGAATTTATAGGTGATCAAGGTGATCCAAGACTCAATGTAGTGTTGCTGAACCTAGAAGGAGGGAGTTGAATAGGTTCTAATTTTTCTTTGGTTTTATAACCACTTAAAATTTGCACACTCTCACAAATATAATCAGCAAATTTCAAGAATGCTAAAACAATAATATACAATGCGGAAGTAATGACCAAATATGGACAAGTTACAACAGTGTGTTAAATCTGCAAAGTATCACTCTACTTTCTTTTTTAATCAAAGAAATTAAGGAAAGATAATCGCAACAACAGAAGTTAATCTACGAAAACTCAATCACACACAAAGACACAAAGATTGGTTACGAAGAGAAACTCTTTTGAAGAACTTCTTCAAAAGAGAAAAAACTCTCCGAGCTCGTAAGCCGGTTTAAGCGAATCTACTAGAATCTTCAAATTCGGTATACGGTGATCTAAAAACTACCCAACAACCCTTTGCTAGTCTAACTCTACCGTTACATTACCTAGAATACCACATCCAGATCTGCCGCATGCAGGGAACGAGAAACTCCTCATCCGTTTGAAATTCTTGATTCTGAAAAGCCGAACTCTACAACCAAGCCGATTTTTTCCACACTTCACGTGCAATCAGCTTCTTTTTGTAGATCTCTAGCAAACTCTGGAGTTAACCTTCTCAATCAATGTTTATCTTGGTGATCAAAATCCAAACTGAGATCATGGGGGAAAAACACTTTCGCAAGGTTTTCTCTCAGTTTATACAGAACAGACTATAGAAACAATTGCAGGGAATATCTCACGAAAGCTTTCAATTGCTAGATCTCACAAAATTATTTCAAGGACATAAGAAATGAATGAGAGAAAATGACTTTTATATTCTGAAGAGTCGGAGAGAAGTGATTCACGAAGTTTTAAGACTTATTTAATCTTGGGCGCTTCTGTTAAAATCGTTGTAACTGTCTTTCGCAAGTCTTGATCAAACTGTAAGTGAATTATGATCAAACTTCGAGTGCTTTGAAAACATCAAGACGTCAACTCCGCGTATCAAATTGTACACATACTTCAATCATATTGTAATTATTCTCGGACAATCATCAAGCATGTTGAACTGCTGGTATTGAGCAGATCTTCAATAACCACAAATCTCAGTCATTAACTAAGATACGTTATGAAGTATTATGCCAACTAAAATACATTAACAATAGGAAAACAAATGTCAATACGAGGACGGTTTGCTCCTTCCTTCCATTGTGATGTCCTTTCCATCACCTGTTTTCCTTTTAATTTTCCTCTTTCGTGATGGGTATTTTCTAAAGTTTCATGAAAAGAATAGAAAAATTAGAAATGGAAGTCCAACTCCATTCGACTTGGTTATGATAAACTTGAAAAAAATGCTATGTTAAAGAGGGGGGCAAAAAAGTCGATAAAAGGACTAGGTGACCCCAATCCGTCGTTTCAGCTGCAGGAGTGCAGGGGTACCTTCCTTTTGTCCTTGTACAACTGCTAAATCAAAACCCCGTTACTTCTTTAGTTACTTACCCAATCTGAAAAGAAAAAGAAAACGCAGAAAAAAAGTACATTTGATTACCCAATATTTCATGACATTAAAATTTTTAACAAAATAAACCCATTTCAATATTTTTAATTTTTATATATACATATTTTAGTTTACATAAATTTTAATAAATCTCAATAAAGTAAATATTTTTAAAATTTTAAAAATATTTCTAACGTTTTGACAAATAAAAATACCCTAAATTCTTATCCAAAAGTTTGACACTTTACAAACGTACGATTTAATCACGTAATAATGTTTGCCACTTTTTCTGGTACAGGGCGTGTCATTGTTAGGCCCGGTACTGTTAATTCGATTATAACGTCTCCTGTATACCAGGTACGTACAGTCGATCGGTCGTGTTTGTTTCCAGAAAATACCATATAACACAAAAGTAGGAAAGAAATAGGTATTAATATTTACGGGGGGAAAAAAGAAAACACAACTTGCGATCAATTTGGTAAGAAGCTAAAAGGATTCCATCCACAAAACGGGTAAAAAAGGTGGGACCCTAAGCTTGTATAATGCAGTGTGAAAGCATAATATTTGTAGTGCAAATCCCGTTGTAAATCCACGCAACCATAGAGAACCGAAATTCTTTTATAAATGCAACTGACAAAGATATACCAAATAGGCAAATATGTTCATCTTTGAGGAACGCGTGCATATATATATATATATATATATATATATATAGTGTCACATCATGAAATAATGGCATCCAGCTTTCCCGCTAAGAAAGTATTAATTTGCTTTCAAAGTTACTATTTTTAAATATATGCACATCGAAAAGAGATCATAGATGAAAGAAAGAGAGAAGTTAAAAGGAGCTTAAAAGGTGTTAAAGCAAACCTTGCATTTGTTAGCTAGGAGCTGCTGTATCATTCTTTACCCTTTAAAGAAAAAGATATGTCGAGCTTTAAAAAAAATATGAAAAATTAGTACATGTTCTGTTAATTTTTTTTTTTTAGGATTCTTTAAAATTTTATAATTCTACAATCGAATATATTTTTTAATATCACTTGAAAATAATTTTTATGTGTATATCAATAAAGTTTAACATCATTTAAATTTTTTTAAAAGGTTAACTAACCGAACATCGTCCAAGATGATCTAAACTTGAGAAAAGCCTAGATACTTCTATTATTCATCGTTCTTAAAAAGATGGTGACAAATATGATTTTTTTTTTGGGGGTTAGAGAGTTATTTCAAATTTTGTAATAAAGAGCCAAAAACAAATTGTAGATTCTTTAAAATTTAGTCACAGAAGTTTGGCCTTCGGGATCTAGCTAGGCAGCACCTAAAGACAGGGAAAGATCGACATTTAGACCTTTTTGTCTAGACGTGAATATGATAACATCTTATTAATGTTGTGTTTGAGTGGTAAAATTTTAAGGTATTGAATTTGGTGAAAAAGTGAAGAGAGAGATGATTTGCAATATTTATTATAGTAAAAAGTAATGATGCGATGGGAAAACAAAAATTATATTGTAAAATTTTATTGTGTGTTGAGTATTTTTGTTTTCCAAGTGACTTTTTTGTGGCCCTTGTAACTTCTCCTTAGGTTATAATTTCCTTAGGAATTCTTTTAGATACATGTTGAAGGACAAAGACAGTACTGTTACGCGGTTAATGAACCCCACGGGTAACAAAACAAACTCAATTCCTTTTCCCCCGCCTACTTTCTAATGTACTGCAATAGGGGAATAGACAAAGAGGGGATCAAAGTTTTGTACATGAGATCGTTTCTCTTTTAGAAGGTAAAAACTATATTGGTAAAAAAATAGTTTTTTCCCCACTCTACGTCGTAAAAATATTAATTCGATCTCTATCCTCTATATATTTTCAACCTATCTAATTCACCACCCATCCATCCAAAGAAACAGGGGATTAAATTGTTAGTATCAACGATGGGCAGGTCTCCATGCTGTGAAAAGGTGGGGCTCCAGAAAGGGCCATGGACACCTGAGGAAAACCAGAAGCTCTTGGCTTACATTGAAGAACATGGCCATGAAAGCTGGCGAGCCTTGCCTGCAAAGGCTGGTAATTTGCGAGGACCCTTTTGAATAAATAAAAGCATGTCGTATCATGGATTGCTTACTTTCACGACATGACTAGCTAGTTGGCAATGGCGGGCTTCTTTTCATTCTTTCTGTGTGGTTTTTTAGGGCTTCAGAGATGTGGGAAGAGCTGTAGATTGAGATGGACAAATTACCTCAGGCCTGATATAAAAAGAGGAAAATTCAGCCTCTAGGAAGAACAGACCATCATTCAGCTCCATGCTCTTCTTGGGAACAGGTAATCTTTCAAAGAGAAGCCGCTATTTCACTAGTAGAAATTCGGTCATTGCCGACGGAGGCTTTCGCAGACAAAAATGGCAAAATTCGTCGGAGTTGCTCTTCAGCCACGACTTTCAGTCGTCGACGGTCGGTCGAGATTGCAGCGTCAACATTGGCCTGCCATGACGACCTTTTTCCCACGTCGGGAATCTGTTGCTACGTCGACGGGAAATCGCGTTGGAAGAACATCCGAGCATTCGTCGATGAAGGGTCCTGCAATTAGGACGGTTTGGTCGTCGTTGCTAACTCGCCGACGACTTAAAGGAGGTCAAGAATGCCACTGCCTTCGCTGACGACTGATTGAGACGTCAAGGATGCAGACCATCACTACCGACGCGGTATACCTTGTCAAGGATGCTTCTACCTTCGCCGACGAGTTTTATGTTCGTGAAGGGTGCTATCTTTTCGCCGACGAGCAGGAGACGTAGGCCACAAATTTGGATTGACCAAACGTTGACGAGCACGAAGACTTTTGCTGACCGTGTATGTCGTGGGTAATGGACATTCTCCACCACAAAATGTCCTCGATGTTATTTGGTCATGATTTAATGACCGTTTGTGGCGGTGGTGGTAGTAGGTTCTTTTATAATGACCAGCGTGGTGGCCTCTGCTTATTTACATTTCCATTTTTGTTTACAATTGTGCTGCTCTTCTGCGAATTTAATTTTCTACATTGTTAATCTACACCATATTCTCTGTTTTGTTTCTTCAATTTTTGCATTCTCCTACATTCGTTGAGTTCTTTCACCTGGCCATAAAAAAATAAAATATATCTCCACAAATAGAGATCTACAAAGTAGAAAGTTACACCAAAAGAACAGAGTACCAGATTTACAAAGGCACATGTATTTACTTTGCAATTTCATAGTTGTTCAGATTTGCAAACTCAAAAAATGTGAGGAGGCTAGCTGCAATTTCATAGTTTGAACTCCTTGAACAATTTGACCTTGTCAATTCAAAACATTTACATTGCTCTACTTACCAAAAAAAAAAGTCATTAAACCCTGTAAATATGTTGGCTGCATCACAAAGAAGATTGTCTTGATTCATGGAGTTCATCTCAGATCGCATATCCAAAACCGTAGTAGTATTTCCTGCAGATGATTTAAATACCAGAAGCAAGTGAATTTGTTAGCATTGACTTGTCATTGTAGTATGCTTTTGAAATACTAATTATGCCTTCCAAGCAAAATGCCAAAACAAATATCCAAGTGAATGTCATTCAAAGCACTTATTAGAAGCCCCAGTACCATAAACAGAAAAATCACTAGGCATTAACTCATTGCATATTTGTAGTGTTGCAGTCAGCAAAATTTTACTCCCTGTCATTTTGGTGTACTATTTTAGGATAAACCAAGATGAGTCATATAAGGAATTGGCTAAGCTTTTAGTTGATTAGTTGTGTGTGTTAGTTGACAAGATGTCCATTTATATGTTGACTATATTAATCATACTGAGGTAAGCTCAATGGTACTCCTTTAAGCTGACTCAATTTTGTGGACACAAAAGCAATCAATGATTTTCGCAGAGAAGCTCAAATTAATCTCCTGAGCCAAAAAAGTCAGCAAGAAAACTTCCAATCAGTATAAGGATAATGCAGGGGATTTAATATGGTGATAATGCAACCCCCACAGGTACAATCTTTGAAACATAATAGTACCCAAATAGATTGATCCCCAACTCCAACTGACCCTACCATCTGAACACATGCTATGATTTTTTATCGATCACTCAGGATATAATAAAGAATGTGGATCACCCCCATGTTACCTGAGTTGCTAAAGAAACAGTAGGCATAAATTATTTTGTTATATCAGGCTTTATTCCTCCAACCAGCATTTTTTCAAGAAGGTGCAGAGTGTCCTGAGACATACCAGCACTACAAAACCCACACATAAGGGTATTACAGGTAACTAAATTAAGCTCAATCTGCTTCGCTTTGGCCTTCCCTTGAAAAGACAATCCAATAACACAATATAAGTTGTGATGTTAGGAAAACACCCATATCTCTCCATTTTAGAGCAGAAAATATATGCAGCTGCCCTCTCAACTAATATGCAGATAAACACCAATTACATAGAAGCTTTTTTGAAATATTTTTCTGTAATATTTAAAGCATGGTTGGACATGCTAATCAATTGCACATGTCTATCTATGATCAAAAGCAGCTAAACTCTTGTGTGAATTCAAGCACAGTTCACAGTGCCCACCAGTCGGTGCCTAGACTACCCATATTCTGCCATTACCAACAACTATGGTTGAAACGTTCATTTGCAACTCCTATACCCGACACTTCCAGTCCATAAAATTAATTTGGCTCAGCTCAATCATACTCAAGTTCCAAACACATAATTTTTTCTACTAACTCGCTACTATTCAAAAAAGTTGAGACAATTAACTGCATATTAATTTCCTATAACAACTGAGGCGTAAGAGAAAAAAATCACCTCTTTTGTGAATTTTCCTAAAGCAGAGAGCACCTCTTCTGTGGATTTTCCTATCACGGAGGCTGAGCCCCCCAGTTGTAGACGATGGCTAAAGACTCAACGAACGAGTGTAGGAATAAGAGTTATAAAAAAATCAAGCTTTCAAGTTTAAAGTGAGACCAACTTTCAAAAATTGCCACTGTCCATAAAGCAACTTTTTGTAATGTTTCCACTTTCCACGGGCGGCAGCTCTTCCCGCCCACCTTCGTACCTTTTAGTGTTTCTGATCCCATCTAATGGATCCAATATAAATATATATACACTGCACCTGCTATGGTGGTAAGATATTATTTTGGACATAAAAGTTGACTTTGGCTTGCCGTAATTTGGCTATGGAATTCGGTGTCATATAATTGATTATGGCCTTGGGCCTCCCATTATGCACTATTCCTCATTTTACCCAAATATATAGCATCGTGCTTGAACTTTGAATTCTAACATTGTGAATTTCATAAACAGATACATGAAATATGTCCCTAGTAACCAATGGTTTCTGAAAATACCAAATTAAAAATAGTACAAATCAAGTTCGACTAAACTTTTTCGTTTTCAAATTACAGTCCAGATGCATTAATTTATACACATGGCAAATTTCCAGTCTCTTAATTACAATCTCTTGTTCCTCTGTCCACGAAAGATTGACTTCCTCCCCCATCTTCTCGAATTTCCAATGATAGAAGGCTGAACCCAATTCCAGCTTTACTCTCAACCTTTTCTCTGCAATGTGAAACCTGACACATTCAATAGAACTAAGCAGTTCACAACCACATGAATCTTGTCTTCCCTTACCAAGATAGGCAAGAGTAGTTGATGACTTGATGTTAGTGGAAATTCGGGATAATCTTGAGAGGGTAGCAACAATGTTACCAAAGGCTAATAAAAGTCATTTTTATCAAGAGTTTTCGTGAGAAAATCTTCTTGCAATATGGGTCAGTACGCAATATTTTGTGAGCCTCCATTTGTTCAACCAGGGAAGCATGAAGAAAACCCTGAAGTGAACAATAAAAAAGTACATGAGAAAAAAGCACATTGAATGACATAGCTGGCAAAAGGGTCTTGCAACAACTTACACAACATTATGAAGTCTGAAATCAATAACAGCCTCTTGATTCAATGCCATATTGTTATAATTAGGAAATGACATATGAAGAAACAAATACGCGAGTCAAAAGTTTATTCATCATGTGTCATGTCCAATACATGTACAAACCATGTAAATGGTACAGTAGGTTGATAAACTAGACAGCCAAACAATATAACTAAGTGTCATGTCATATTCCAATTTGAGGATATAGAAACATCCAAGATGATCAGTGTGTATAAACAATTTTTGTTGAGCATAATTGTGCCCACGAGAAAGAATGGTTTACTCAAAAACATAAGAATCTGCCAACACTGATAGGAGAGCCATAGTGACTAGAGCAAGGACAGAATGAGTGTCCAATTCATTCAATATTTTTTAAGCAAGAGTTCTTTAGTGAGCAACATTGTGATCTAGCAACTTAATGCAGTCACACGAGAAAGAATGATGGGGGCTGTCATATTCAGGAAGTCATAAAGACAAATAAAACACGATCCTTATATGCTAAGATTAAACTACCAGCGATGAAATAATCTGCAGAGTACAAGCTAGACAACAACAAATGTTTCCAGTTTTAATCAATAACCAACTCATGATTTGCCAACCAACTCTAGGTCGTTGATTAGAATCATTTTACAAACTGACACAACACTTCGCAAATACTCAAGTTCTCCAAGAAAAAAAACCAGGTAACAGTCTCTACCACTAGGGAATGACTGGTCATCACGTTGCAAATATTCTAGTCTGATGTCAAACTGGCAGAGGCATGCCTTAGTTCTCCAATGCCTTATTGTACCGTACTTTTCAAAAAAACCATTGTTGTCATAAAAATTTAACATCTCCTACATTTCTCTATAACCAAACAAAAAAACATACGACTGGTAGGCATGGAAAACAGAACAGGAACAATGAACATATCTTACTCTGAGATCACTTATAAAAAAACATATCTTACTCTGAGATCAACTTCTGCTCTCATGTTGGCGACTACCTCACAAGCATTCAGTATACATTGGTGTCTCTCCATCTCCTCAAGCTTCCTCTCTTTGCTAGCTGAGTCATTCAACAACAAAATTTTCTACATATCTTTTACACTAGCCATGTCCAAGGATTCCTCATCATCATTTTCTGTCCCTCTAAAGACCAACCTTTTCTCCTTAGGCTCCAGAGAAAAGAACCTTTTTTCCATTCCCCTTTAATTGAACCAAAAATAACCAATTGAGCATAAAATTCAGAATTCATTCACCACAAGTGCTGCAGCCGCTATCTACCACCTAAAATTCAGAATAAAAAATGTCCAACAAACTAAGTAGTGAAGTAAGTCCAACAGACTAAGTAGTGAAGCAGAGATCTAACGGCCTCACTAATTTCAAATAATGGGTTCAAGAAAGGAAGGAAAAATAAGTAGGAAGATACATGAGAGAAACATGTTTAATATATCTCAAAAGGGAAACTTATATAATCATTTGACTAGTAGAATTATAAAGGTCAATGCCAAACAAAAGGATAAAGATCAACCTCGAAATGCCCTCAACGATTCTCAAAATCAGTAATTAAGCACAATAGGAACGTTTAAAGATTTACTAAAATGCAGGTCAGAATATTACCGAACATGTTTTTATGTGCAAACGAGATATGCCAAACAAGGAAATGGGTATGAGCCTTTTGCCTCAGATTGAACGATAAAACACGTACTCACAAAATTGGGTGTGTGCCTTTTTCGAGTAGATGACCGTGTAGTCTTGATGGTGCCAATTAAATTCGTTGTAGCCAGATGATCTGTGGAGGCCAAAATACCCCCACATCAGCAATGTGTAATTTTTAGGGGGAAGGATGAGCAACGGAAATGGTGAGACTCTCCTCGTGTCGAACAAAGTCCTCGCACAAAGAGGGGAATAGGAGCAAAATCTAGCATCTGAGATGTGCAAACAGAAGCCATTTATCGAGTACAATCTAGCATCTGAGATTTCCACATACATGTTTCATTGACGAACCTTCTGACTGTGATTGAAGAATGATCCTTCACCAGCGTAGAAATGCTGTTGGCTTGAATTTCTCGTTGGAACTCACCGGCGACGACCACCAGCGCCGCTCCTAGAACTTATCTTGACGGATCCAGACTCCAGCGTAAATATCACACTAAAAAATCGTTGACGATGACCACCTTCGTCGGCTCTGGAATTTTTCTTGACGGACCCAGGCGGTGGAGGAAAGGTGACTGGGTTACCAAGGCACTCGCAACGGCTGGTTCGTCGATGTAGTGTGGAGTTGGAAATAAGAATTATATAAGCGCTACAGTAATTTCAATTTGGACATTCGCCGACCAGGAAGCCGACGCTCACTTGCGGTCGAGCTGTGAATCTTCAGCTTCGACGAGTTTGGCTGAGTGGTGGAAGAAGTCTGCGCTTTACCCACGGCCGCAACTTACCGCGTGGCTGAAGCGGGTTTTTCTACTAGTGTTTCCTACTATTTCCAAACACTATTGTTATCGACATATGTATAGCAGAAACATACATATATTGTTTTGTGTAAGTTTATAGATCAGAAATGTATTGAGCAAGAAAAAAGCATGTAAAAGATCTCCAAAGCAGCAACCCTAACTAGAAGTTACTGGCTGCATGCAATCCACAGTACTGTTTCAGACGATGATGCCTGGCTACATTTATTACCACGTGAGAGTGCCATTCTTTTTATCCTCTGAGCACGTGAGAGTGCCATTTGAACACAGAAAAAAGATACGTCCCGTTCACACGGTCGAAGAAGATGTTTGTTCCACTCGACTTAATTTATCCTGGGCTAGCTGCAACCAAAGTATAGTAAATGTTCCTTCCGCATGTAAAACGGAGACTGAGAGGGCATGAACCTCGAACATTATTTACGATTATCCTTATCCACATTTCAAGTAATATTGGGATCTAACGTTATTTTAATCTGTCATTAAAACAAAAAGGATCTCCTTTCTATTACAATTTTTCTTTTCTTTTTACTTCTCAGGTGGTCAGCTATAACAACTCATTTGCCCAAGAGAACCGATAACGAGATCAAGAACTACTGGAACACACATCTCAAGAAAAGATTAACTAAGATGGGCATCGATCCAGTGACCCACAAGCCCAAGAGCGACGCCATCAGCTCCGACAATGGCCACTCCAAAGACGCAGCCAATATAAGCCACATGGCTAAGTGGGAGAGCGCCAGGCTACAAGCCGAAGCCAGACTGTAAGAGAGTCCAAGCCGACGCGACATTTTTTTGATGAGTTGGAAGAATTAATATTCTTTGATAGGAGTAGTGATGAAATGACTTCTGGTTTGAACTTCTTATTTATTGTTATCATGTTATCGTAACTTCCACGTTGCACCTAATTATCCTCCTACCTCTCGATAGACAATTTTTGACCTTTTCAGAACACAGGCGAACTAGACGACGAAGCATTCACCAGATTGAGGATGTTGTTCCAGTATTTCTTGTTAGTTTCATCAAAGTTACCACTGCAGCTCTTGTCTCCATTGTCCAAGTTGTTTCTGGCGGACATCAATGAATTCTGGTCGTCGCAATTATAAATAGAGATATCCGCGAAACCAGCTTCAATGATATTTAAGTTTTCATTCCCAGCCCTGAAAGAGTCAGCAAACCATGCATTTTCCGGAGTGTAAGTCATGTCCTGCAATGCTATTGTGTTACCAAATCTTTCCTTGAGTTCCGGCAATTGACTGATTTCTTTTATAATCCCACCTCCGCATATAACTGAGCTTTTGGCGAAATCGACTGAGGCAACCACTGTGCTTTCACTGAGTGCAACAGATTGGGCATGGAATCCGTTCTCAGCCAAAAAGTTCAACGTTGATGTTGGGGACAACCGAAAAGTTCAACGTTGATGCTGGGGACTCGAGGTCATCACTAGTTATTGGGAATATGCCGAGACAACAGCTCAGCTCCACTGCTCCGTCGGATTCCACACCCAATCTGTTGCACTCAGTGAAAGCACAGTGGTTGCCTCAGTCGATTTCGCCAAAAGCTCAGTTATATGCGGAGGTGAGATTATAAAAGAAATCAGTCAATTTCCGGAACTCAAGGAAAGATTTGGTAACACAATAGCATTGCAGGACATGACTTACACTCCGGAAAATGCATGGTTTGCTGACTCTTTCAGGGCTGGGAATGAAAACTTAAATATCATTGAAGCTGGTTTCGCGGATATCTCTATTTATAATTGCAACGACCATAATTCATTGATGACCGCTGGAAACAACTTGGACAATGGAGACAAGAGCTGCAGTGGTAACTTTGATGAAACTAACAAGAAATACTGGAACAACATCCTCAATCTGGTGAATGCTTCGTCATCTAGTTCGCCTGTGTTCTGAAAAGGTCAAAAAGTTATCTATCGAGAGGTAGGAGGATAATTAGGTGCAACGTGGAAGTTACGATAACATGATAACAATAAATAAGAACTTCAAACCACAAGTCATTTCATCACTACTCCTATCAAAGAATATTAATTCTTCCGACTCATCAAAAAAATCAGCCACCACGTTTTCTCTTGTAGTTCCTGGGCCAGAGTTATTGTGTGTGTTGTGATTACACGGTGGGGATTTTTTGAAGTGGATTGGACGGTGAGATTTTGGCCAGCACATTAATGAGCGACCCGTCGTTCCTACCCGACCCGGATCCATCTCAACCCGGCTCCGCATCTCCCATATCTTGACTCCTCCCCGCATCCCCCCCAAATTTCGCCCTTTCCCCCCCCAAAATTCGAGCTGAAGAGAGCCCCTAGCCTTCAGTCGAGTTCCCACTTCGATTCAGCCTTTAGTCTTCGACTGGGACTGGGAAGTACGTGGGATGTGATTCACCGTATGTTTGCATCTATAAGGATATCTGGGTGCCGACTGGGACTGCAGTGGAGTGATCTTGTGATTCGTGATATAGGTTTTTGGTTTGGTGAGGTTGGTTTCTGTTGTTTGGTTGCTATATTGAATGTTAGGTCATTTGAGTCTTCTAAGTCTATTTGATTCCTGATTTACCTGCTGGATTTAGTCATTGGAATTGTGTTCTTGACCTACTAATTACGTTTCCACTACCCATAAGCCAAATTCTAAGTCATTTCGAGTCTGCTGAGTCTATTTGTCCTCCCAAGCTGTGAATTTGAGGTTGAATCTCTAGGTTTTTGTTGACTACGCCCCCAATGATACAAGTGAATGTTCCTTTGGTCCTCTGGCCTTCAATTTGCATGCGTTTATATGTCAGCTGGTTTAGAGCTTAATGAGGTATAATCTGGTTTTGGTTGTTATTGACAGTGATAAGTGGATTGTGATCTGATAAGCTCGTGGTGGCTTTTCTGTTTTCTGTAGTTTTAGTGTATAAATTGGTAATTTGCGTCTAATATCTTCACTGATGCTATTGAACCAATAGTCAATGAATCGGAGTAATGGCTTAGCAAAATGGGCTGCATCAACCTGTCAATTTGACATATGTGTCTGGATGTATAATTCCCCTAATTTTGAATGATATGTTTCGGAGTAATGGCTTAGCAAAATGGGCTGCATCAACCCTAATTTTGTGGTTTGGTTTCTCTTCAGCAGGCTTTCTCCTCTTCATGTCAGAGCCTTCTCACACACAGCCATCTCGGACAATCAAAAACAAAAAGGGACACAGTCAAAGGAAATTGGTGAAGAAGGGTCCCAACCATTTGTCTTGGGGAGATCACCACAGAAGAAGGGTCAAGCTGTTGGTGGGAGGGCGACACATTTTTTAAATGGGCTGCTTCTGATTTTTTAGTTATGTGGTTGTAATTGTCTTGGGCAGGATTTAATTTTTGTGTGGTGAACATGAATTGTAGAACTGGATTGTGATGTGATGTTCATCAAAGGTCATGTAATATTTAAAGAACCTGTGATATGTAACTCAGTATGTGTTATGCAATTGTAATGCAAATTAGAGAATGTCTTGGCTTTCAGGCTTCTTTTTAAAGGCTCTATAAAGTATTCCTTAGTTATTGAATAGGTTTTTTTTCATTAAGATTTTCAAACTGCGGAGTGTAAAATTGAACTTTTAGCAAAAATCTATCTTCGTGCCTCAAGTAGTTGACACCTTGCATGGTTACCATCCACTATTGCAGTGCAACAAACTACACAACTCTGAGGGAGGTTTCATAATTCAATAGTCAATGTGGTTCAAGGAAGGTCCCCTGCCTGGACTTCAAAATTCGAAGCAGTGAAGTTAATACCTCACTATTAAAAATTCCAGCAACATAAATTTGGATATTAGAAACCAAATCCAGAGAGAACACATCGAATTCCATCCAGTTTCACATTTCCGTGCATGTCCCAACAATACATATAAATGGTCAACAATACATAGAGTCCTGAGTATTTAAAAATATAACATCAGGATCAAAAAATAACAATTACATCTCTTATCAATTAGATCACAAGTTTGAACATCACACGTCTCTTTATCAATTACATCTCTTATCACTTGCCAAAACAGGATTTTCAACCCCATTTTCTTCAACCCCAACTGCATTTTCACCACTAATAATATCAGGATCCTCCTTATTACCTTCAGTTTTTCCCTCAGGCTCACCCTGCAATATTAACAGCATAAGCCAGGATCAGTCTGTTTATGTAAATACAGAGAGAAGACAAGGATTAAACTGAAGCTCACCCTGCACTTTTCGAAGGAACATAGCAGCTGCACTTTTCCCTCAGGCTCACCCTGCAATATTAACAGCCCAATCCAGGATCAAAATGACAGTTTGACATTCATCTAAATGACAATCCTAGAAAGTATATGATAATGACAATCCTAAAATTCATAAAAAAAATTGTTCGCAATCTAAATGAATCTCAATTCACTTGTGTTTATAGAAGAACGACGAATCAAATAGATGAAGAAATAGAAAATACCTGCAACAAGAGCATAACAAATTGAACAAAAGAAAAAATGCATCAAAGAAAAATAGGCTGCAGAAAAGAAAAATGCACAAATTCAGACAAAAGAGGTTGTTGGTGGTGGTGGAAGCGGTGGCAACTTGGAAACAGTGGTACATGTCATCAGTTTGCAGATGTCAGCAGGATGGCAACAACTTGATGATTGTACATGATCAAAAGTGGATAACGTCAAGAACTGAAATTAGAGCTACAAATACCTAATTTGAAAGCAGATCAAGCTAATACACTACTCTTAAATCTACATTATTACTGATTGCAAACAAACAAGTACAAACAAACAAGAAAACCCTAAAATCTATACCAAGATAACGCCACCAATATGCAATAACACTTCCAGATGAACTTCTACAGAAAAGCCATCACTCATTGCAACAATAAAGGCAACAATAACCACTTCCAGACAAACCACAAGCTCCAATCAGACCCTACAGTAATATGTACCTTCTCAATCTCGTCGAACCTCCAAAGGATTGACCTCAGTGGTTTCAATCTCCAGAGGAGTCAAAGGTACGCAGCCGATTTGGAAGAGGAGTTGAAGGCACGCAGCCGATTTGAAGGAGTCGAAGGCTTCAATTTGGGGGAGCAGGGAGGAGCTCTGCTAGGGCGAGATGCAGGTTGAAATTGGGGGGAGGAGTCGAAGTCGAAGGCTGAAGTTTGCGGGAGCGGGTGCGAAGCAAATTTGAGGGTGTTTCGTTCGGGTCAACAATCGGGTCGCTCATTAATGCGCTGGCGAGCTACAAGCTGTCCGATCTTAACTGAACAATCCTCACCGTGTAATCACAACACTCACACGATTTCGAACTCACAGAATAACCCTGGCCGTAGTTCCTGTTTCTTTTGTTGTTTTAAGCTTTGATTTATTTCAGTGTAGGTGGTCTAATTTGGAAGACTTACGCTCTGTAAAACAAGTGATCTATACGCCTATATGTAACAAGAAGATCAATATTCTATATTATATCTACGATCAACTTCATCCCTTAGCTTGAGTTAACAGATCGACGCCTATAAAAAAAGAAAAGGAAAAATAAAAAAACTTAACCGATCAACGATGCAACTGAGCCGCGGTCAGTTCAGACTTCGCACCAAGTAAAGACGGCAGTTGGACAATACTTTTCCCACTTATTCTTGTCACAGCCCTTGGCGTTTGTGATTCTTTTTGCATGTGAATTTGGATTTCCCCTTGTCGGAACAAGTGGGAGTCGAGGTGCATCCAGTGCTTGCTTGCATCGTTGGAGTTTCTAATTATCTTCAGAATTACGTTTTATTTCCTACTTGTATCCTTAACTGTGAGAAAAAAATGAATTCTATGTGTGAAGTTATTATTCTTTCAATTGTCAGGACATAAGACAGTTTGTTCAGAAGCTGTGTTTTAATCTGTTTTGCTGAAGACATGTACGTTGTTAGAAATTGTCATCTAAATATTGGAGAGGTCTTCCCAATTTTCTACTCTCCAGCATCCCTCAAAGTTTTTTTCTTTAATTTGGACAAATTCGCCTTCCCTCCACATATGCATATGAAATTAGCTATAAGATCATGAACTAACTCAAACAATTAAATGAGTATGCATCTTCAAGAACAACGAGTGAAACACTTTATATAGGTGTTCCTCAAACTATTTGGTACAAAACACTTTCGAAACCACAGGGCGAGCCAGCAAAAAAGACGAAGATGCAGGATTTGTGCAAATGCACTGCGAATGAACCTGGATTTTGGGTTGTGGGGTCTGGATTGGTGTTGGAAGTGGTGTTCTTGTTGGCATGACCTTGATGGAGCAGTGAAGCTGCTGAGTCTGAAGGACAGAGGCACCAAGAACGACTCTCTTTTTAGTAGAGCTTGAAGTCTCAGTGGCTGTGGCTGAGAAAGAAAAGAAAAAGAAGAAGATGATGAAGCCTGTGTGGGCCATTCTCTCTACTGGTGAAAGACACCAAACTTTAATTGACGTGAGTTGTCAGCGCCACAGTTATGCGTTACAATTCTCTTTGTGGGCCATTCTCTCTACCGGTGAAAGACACCAAACTTTAATTGACGTGAGTTGTCAGCGCCACAGTTATGCGTTACAATTCTCTTTGGTACTATTGCCTCTTCAGCACGCCACACGTAAGCGGGTAAAAACGTAGAGTAAACCAAGCAAAACACGCAATAAAAATCTGAGTTTAAACCATATTTGAACGCCAGAACCAGGAACTAAACCCACAATCAAACAAGCCCGGGCTCTTTTCCTTTATTGGGCCCGTTTAGGGCCTAAATGGTCCTCTTTTTTATTAAAGGCCATCCATTATTGGGCCTAATTATAAATATTTGGTCTCATTTTTGCCGATCCAGCTAAAGGAGGAGGAGCGTCGTAGTGAGCGGTTGCGTGAGAGAGAGAGAGAGAGACGGAGAAAGGGAGAAGGATCGGGAACGGGAACGGGAATGGGAGCGAGAACGGGAAAGAGAGAGAAAGAGAGCGTGAAAGGCAACGTATTTTGGAACGACGGGAGTAGAGAGAGCGAGTGCGCAAACGGGGAATTGAAACCAGGCGTGAACGAACTCCACCAAGAGTCTCTCGGGATCGACGTGGTTCCTCTATAGCGGAGGAGGGGAAATTGTTGCCACGAGATTCCCCACATCGCGATGCTCTGCATAGGTGGATCTTGATGTTTTATTTTGCGTCCTGCTCTACTTCTGAATGTATAGCTGCCTTGTGTATCTTGTGGCCCTTGTCACTAACTTGGTGTTCTCTTATGCTGAAGGCATCATTCACCTGTTAAAGAAAAAAGGAGAGAATATGTCTGGAAGGTAAAGAAATCAGCAAAGATTCAATGATACTCGGAATATTGCTCTTCAAGGGTCCGCTGTTTTCCTGTGGGGGATGTGGAGTTGAGAGCTTCATAGGATTCAATTATTTCTTTCTATTATTGCTCTTAGTCCTGGCTATTCGCTTGTCGTATTGATTTCTGTCTTCAGCTCTTGCTTGCAGTTTTTACCTCTGGGTGTCCTCAGTCTTCAATCATTCCTAGTACTGCTATCAATTTGGGGCCCTTTTCTTTGCTATTTCCTCCTGTCAGCCTTTTGACTCTTGTTCAGACTTTCATGTCTCTGGTTTCTTGTTCTCTCTTTTTCACCTTGTTCCGTGCCTTCTCCTCATTCTTACAATATTTCTCCCTTCTCAATTATTTTGGCCTTTGGCTTGGTACATCAGATTGATTTTCTAATTCTTTTTGTTTAGAAACAGTTGCTAATCTTTGGGTGTTCTAGGATTTATGTCCAGGAGCTTATTTTGAATATAGGATAATTATGAGTACGATATATTTTGTTTTTTTGGTGATGCTGGATGTGCATCAATCGCTTTGCAAAATTTGGAAGTTGACTGTCTTTAAGAAGGAGAAGTGAATGAATTGGGAGCCGAGAGAAAAGATTGGACGAGATTACTGGATTATGTATTTGGGTGGACGCTGCTATTTTTGTTTGCAACATGACATGTGCATGGATTTTAATTTAGTAATCGATGCGGTCTACTTGCAAGTTTACGCATCCAGTTTGGTAGATGTGGAGAGGGATTATGTTTCAATAGATAAGAGATATCCTAGATTCTTTGTATCCCCAGAATTTTCCAAGGTTAGTTTTTGTTACTTATTTTCAAGGATATGCCAGGTTTAAATTGTAGAATTTCTGCCTCAATTTGGCATTTTGATTGTTTAGGCTGTTGTGAACTGGCCAAAGGAGAACCTCAAACTTCCCATCCATACTCCTGTCAGGTGCTACTCTTTGATGCTGTTACTTCAATGGTTTCAAAAGTTACATGTCTATCTAGGATATGCGCTTATACCTTTTATCTGTTTGGTGCACTTGACAGGCTTTTGATTTCCAATAGTTTTGAGAAATTTTTTTTGACTTGTGCTTCTTAGAGCTTGGTCCAGTTGCTAGCCAAAAGAAATAAAAAAAAGGAAGTGAAAATCCCAGTCTCAGAATTAGGATGTACTCCAACTAGTTCCATGATTTCTACAGCCTATTTGTTTCTACTTCTACTTCTAAAAATCAAAAGGATGTTCAGTAGTTTGCTTATGTATTTAACGAAGGTAAAGATAAGAAGTAATTATTTGATAAATTGTTGAGTGGAGCAGTTTTGAACATGATTTTATTGAAGAAGAGAGGCCAACTGAGCCAAAAGAGTCATCTTCTGAGCCTTTGGCGAGTGAACCTGCAAAATCTGGAAATTCAGTGTGGAATGCATAGGTAAATTGGTCTTATTTAAAATCTTAGAAATGACATAATCATGCATTGTGATGGCAAATTTTTTCACTGGTGCTGCTAAGATTCTATCCAGCTATTGACATCAGTAATGGATATGAATGCTCACAGAATGAAGCGGTGTGGAGCTGCGGTCAGGATCTCCACACCGCTCATCCAACGGTCCTGCTTCATACACCGAATAAATGAGGTGTATTTCCGGTCCACCCACCGAACTCCCCCCGGTCCACCTTTTTCGAATTCAAAAATTGGACTTCAGACCCCCCCTTCCCGAATTGCAACAGATCTCGCCCAAGCCCCCCTTCCCGAAAATCACCGAAGCCCTTGACAGATCCTCCCCCAACCCCTTCCCTGTTCACTCATTCTTCCCGAAACCAAACCCTTCCCGAAAATCACTCATTCTTCCTCCCCCAACCCCTTCCCTGTTCCAGCACCTTCTTCCTCCCCCAAACCCTTCTCTGTTCCAGCCCGTTCTTCCTCCCCCATCGCAGAACCATCGCAGAAGACCCAACCCTGCTGTAAGAGGTACTTTCAGTTTTTTTTTCCAGTTTTGATTTACAGTATAAATTACATTATATGAGCTGAAGTATAGACAACGAAATATTTGCTGGATAATGCGGGGAGAAAACGATCTAAAGGTGCAGACCTTCGTAGAAGACATTCATAGCTTAAATTTCTATAAGTATAAGAAAGATGCGTCTATGGGAGAGATAGGAAGAGTACTTATAAAAATAAAATAAAAAAGAGAGAGAGACAGGAAGAGAAACCTCGAGCTGCCGTACTCGAAGAGCTTTCCAGTAGCAGAAAAAACTATGAGAGCTATTTCAGCATCGCAGAGAGTCGAGAGCTCCATAGCCTTCTTAAACAGCCCCTCGATCCTCTTGATCTCAATTTTCCTTCTCGTCATATTCCTGGATAAATTATCCGACTCTTTACATCAAACCAACAAAACTATGAGTCCAAACTTGTTTTATAAAAAGAGAAAGTCTCTTTACATGGAAAGAGAAATACGCAGGGTTACGTAGAGAGAAATAGAAAATAGATTTTATGGGATGCCAAGGGTATCAGAGAGATTAAAACCTTTATTGTGCCAAAGCGGAATAATAATCTTTCAATAGAAGTTCAATCATAAAGAAAAGGGAGAAGCAGCTGGACTGTGAATCATAAAGAAAAGCAAAAAATTACCTTTGCACAGAATAAAAAGGCAAGAGTAATAAACCTTTCTGCGAATGAGTTTATAAATAGTAGAAGAGAGAAGAGCAGAACGAAGTGAGATCTTTTGCAAATCAAACTGCACTTGCTCTCTCCGAAACGATAGAATGAGTAAAAATGGGGAAAATTTCATGGGAGCACTATTTATGGTAATAATGAAGGGAGAGAAAATTGACAATCTATATGAGCTGATTGGGAGCACAGTCACAGGTAGAGTAGAAGCAGTTACTACTCCGGAAGAATCTAGTAGCGGTGATAGGGTTCTTTTGCTTTATTTGTTGACAGTAGAGTTACAGCATGCTTTTATGATGCAGTGTGAGTTGTGTAGTGTTGCATCCACTTATTGCCTACTTTATCTGATGAAAATTGTAATTGCTTTTCTTCTTTATCTGATGAAAATTTAATTAGATAGACTTCGTGTCTTGCTATTTAATTAGATAGACTTCGTGCTTTTCTACTTTATACTGTTGATCGATAATTGGAATTATTATTGGAATGACTTTCTTTCAGAAGATAACATATTTTTCATTTTGACATTCTTTTTATATGTAGGACCTCTCAATATGGCCCAAATGGAAGACATAAATCCCAATATCAGTAGACGAAGCTCTAGTAGTACTGTTAACCCTGAAGGTGAATTGGGTGTTATTTTATTTGAACAACGAAGTGGGTGCTTAGGACTCTTTTTTCATTTGGTTTTTTTCGTTGGTACGTGCAGGTGACATGGTTTGTGCAGACAACGGAGAAAAAGTAGATGTTTGGAGCCTAGAGTGGGCGGATGTCGACCATGTATACGAATGGTACAATCGATACGCAACCATGAAAGGCTTTAGCATTCGTAGACATACCGGGTTCAAGCATAGGGAATACGGGTATTGGACATCAAAAGCTTTTGCTTGTAGTAGAGAAGGTAAGAAGCGAGAGAGGGATTCACTTGTGCCGGTTAAGCGAGAGCGACCGGATACGAGATGCGGGTGTCTCGCAAGTATTACTGTTCAGCGGCAGCGTAATGGGAAGTATTGCACCTCCGAATGGCATCCGGAACATAATCATGACGTGGCGACTCCTTCGAAAGTTCACATGCTTCGTTCCCAAAGACAAATGAGTGACTTGCAGCGTGTGGAAGCTATACAATCAGATAGAGCGGGCATCCGCCCGAAACTGGCATTGGATTTCATGGCGGCGCAAGCTGGGGGTAGACAACTTTTGGGATTCACTCATCAGGACCTGAAAAATTACTTAAATGGTATAAGATCAAAGCAGATGGAAATTGGTGTAGCCGGTGTTCTTCTTAACTGGTTCGGTGATCAGTTTGAAAAGGATTCCGAGTTTTACTTTCGGGTGATGATGGATGGCGAT
Organism: Myrica gale; assembly: GCA_963930655.1. Classification (NCBI taxonomy): domain Eukaryota; kingdom Viridiplantae; phylum Streptophyta; class Magnoliopsida; order Fagales; family Myricaceae; genus Myrica; species Myrica gale. The sequence continues at coordinate 2,350,688 of OZ005606.1, read as the reverse complement.
GAGCACATTACTAACGTCTTCTGGTCGGACCACGTAATGCGAAATGACTATGCGATATTCGGGGACTTTGTATCATTTGACACCACATACAGGACGAACAATGAGCACAGGCCACTGGGAGCATTCGTTGGGGTTAATCATCACAGAATTTCGGTTGTGTTCGGTGCATGTTTATTGTATGATGAGACGGCGCAGACATTCGCTTGGCTATTTGAAACATTTGTTGAGTGTATGAATGGGAAGGCGCCCAAATCTCTATTCACGGATCAAGATGCAGCTATGCTAGTTGCAATCCCACGGTCCCTACCAGACACACACCATTTTTTATGTGTGTGGCACATATCTCAGAATGCTTTGAAGAATCTTGGACCACTGCTGGGGAACAAAGGCTTCAAAAGTAAGTTGATGAGTCTTTTGTTTGACCACGACGTCGATGATTTTGAACAGTGTTGGAGGAAAATGATTGATGAGTACGAACTTCAAGAAAATGGATGGCTGCAGAAGATATATGAGAAGCGGGAGCAATGGGCGCCAAAATATGTACGAAATGTTTTTTGTGCCGGGAAAAAGACGACCCAGTTAAGTGAATCTTTCAATGCGGTCTTGCGTAGGTATTTGAGCACAGTGATGAATATGGATCGATTCCTACAAAATTTTCAAAGAGCAGTAGATGAGTTGCGCTATAATGAGTCGCGGGCAGAATTTAAGATGCTTAACACAGTGCAAGTCAATGATCGGTTGGAACCGCTCTGTCATCATGCTGCAGAAGTCTATACTCCCACAATGTTGCGTGCTTTTATGGAGCAATATATGAAAGCCGGTTGGCTTAAGTTTGACTGTTTTAAGGAAACAAATGGGACCGAGGAGGTTGAGGTACATGAGTGCAGTCGGGACCCGTCGCATAACTGTTTAACGGCACGACACCATGTCATCAGAACGGTAGATGGGGTTCAGCAGTGTAGTTGCAAAGGTTTTGAGTTTGTTGGTGTCCTTTGCAGTCACATTTTATGGGTGCTGAAACACAAGGGACTATTCGCGATCCCTGATGTGTATATCATGCCGAGGTGGAGAAAAGACGCTAGGCGGTCTGTTGCGTCAATTAGCAGTTTAAACAATACGGTTGATCCGGCCATCCTGATCGTGGTCAACAGCAGGAAATGTGTAAACAAGATTGCCTCACTGTGTCAGCGTTACGGAGGTAAAAGAAAATCTTGGGCAATATTTGACCGTCACCAAAGCGAAATGGAGAAAGAACTTGCGACATTGTCAGACGACGACGGTCCTCTTGGTTTGGGGAGCGATTCTGGGCCCATCAGCGTAGGATCTGCAGTGGGGGTAGAAACAACGATTGTTGCAAAAGGTTTCAAGATGCGTGAACCGAAGCATAAAGGGAACAAACGATGGAAGAGCGGACTTGAGCTACGGAGATCACGGGGTCGTGGGCGTGGTCGTGCCCGTGCATCTTCACAACCAATTGCTCGTCGTTTGCAATTAAGCGATGAAATGGACGTAATGTCCTTCATTTGACAGCTTTTACAACTTGATTTTATTATTTACATTATCTTTACATGTTTTTCTAACAAATATATTTCTATATTATATTTAATCATAGGTATCTAATGAGGCCAATGCTCATGATGGCGAGGACGATGGCGAGGACGACTCCATAAATGGGCGATTTAAGAGCCTGGACGAGCTGTAAAAGAGCCAATGTTCATGCTGTTTAAGTGTTTTGTAATATATTTCTATAATGACTTGTAATACATTTTTATGCTGTTATCTCAAAAAAAAAAAAGACAGCAAGGTTTGATCACTAGGCCCGAATGGTGGTGATGCCACCACAATGTATGCATTGGCCTTGTTTATCTTAATTAATTAAGGTGAAAACAGGTTCTCAGATCCAGTTAAAGGACGACAATTGTGTCAAAACCCACCTAAAATTGGTGCCGCCTAACTGTAAGGCACTGATGCATACATCTTTCTGTACTTGTGTGTCTGACATTGCTATACATTTCTTTCCCGTAGGCGAGATTTTAACCATTTGGTCAATATTCAAACACTCTCCACATGGGTGATTCACCAGACCCCATATGCGAGATTCTAATCAAACTGAAAACGAAACCATAAAGATTCGGAATACCAGCAATGCAGTGATAACCTGTTCAGCGCTTGTGAGAATTACGAGGGCATCAACGCCTTGGATCGCAGGAACTATGGCGCTGGCATCCCTTATATCCGCGACAAAAACGTCATCTGCTCCACCAATTTTCTCCTTGCTCTCTTCTGTACGAACGAGACCTCTTGTGACATACTGCTCTGACCTTTCCTTCAACTTCCCATAAACTATTTGGCCTGCCAGGTGCATGTTCAAATTATAAAGTAAGCTCATTTTTGGTGAACTCGTGTACCGTTAAATCTTACCATATCAGCATGGTCTTTATCATAGACTACGAATAAAGGACGTTTTAAAACTACTACGCTTCAAAAGCAATCTACAGACACCAACTAAAACTACAACAGTACATCTCAAGTTGCAACAATATAAACCCAGTCTCTTCAGCTCCAAATAGAAACTACACAAGCATTAATAATAATCCCCTTAACCCCGAACCGATTGGCTTCCAAACAGAAACTACACTAGCATTTACACTAGCATTAATAATGATCCGCTTGGCTTCCCTTTAGATGAAGCGTAGTAGGCAACAACAAAACCGAAAAAAAGAAAGAGCCAAAACCACATTATTGACCGTCGGTTCGAATTACGCAGTTTGATGTACTTTTGCTTCAATTGTACGTACTCCGCCTTCTGACCATCAATATCCAACTGAGCTTTCTTCAAGAGGTTCTCATATTTATCCTGTTGAGCAATCATTGCCAATCGATGTCGCGTTGCTTCATGCTCCATCGCAACAACGTGGTCCAAAATGAGCTCCTCCACCACTCGGTTGCAACACAACTCCAGCTCAGCCTTCGTGCTTTCCAATTCAGCCTTATCAAAGTGATGGTGTGCCATCTCTCCCCCCTGTGCCCTGTCTTGCCTAACCCACCAATCGCACCAGGCAAAATAGCGGCAATGTTGATTTTCCCCATACTGCACCATAAAGATTCGTCATTATAGAGACTTAAGTACATAAGTAGAGGGAGCACCATAAAGATTCGGAATAACTGCTTACTTTGTATTTTTTACATCCGTAAAATTGTTTTCCATAATTGTTTGGGGTATATGCGGTTTTCTGCACAGCTTCAATTCCACAAAAGCACACAGGTTTCTTCACATAAGTTTGGGGCCGTGTGCCTGAGCTATCACTATTGGGATAAGTTATTAGCAACTGTAGCTATACACAAAAACATTACGAATCCAAATGGTAATACAAACTCACTTGTTATCTGTTGCAGAACCCATTGTCACAGATGATCCAGCAAATATTTCGTTGTCTATACTTCAGCTCATATAATGTAATTTATACTGTAAATCAAAACTGGAAAAAAAAACTGAAAGTACCTCTTACAGCAGGGTTGGGTCTTCTGCGATGGTTCTGCGATGGGGGAGGAAGAACGGGCTGGAACAGAGAAGGGTTTGGGGGAGGAAGAAGGTGCTGGAACAGGGAAGGGGTTGGGGGAGGAAGAATGAGTGATTTTCGGGAAGGGTTTGGTTTCGGGAAGAATGAGTGAACAGGGAAGGGGTTGGGGGAGGATCTGTCAAGGGCTTCGGTGATTTTCGGGAAGGGGGGCTTGGGCGAGATCTGTTGCAATTCGGGAAGGGGGGGTCTGAAGTCCAATTTTTGAATTCGAAAAAGGTGGACCGGGGGGAGTTCGGTGGGTGGACCGGAAATACACCTCATTTATTCGGTGTATGAAGCAGGACCGTTGGATGAGCGGTGTGGAGATCCTGACCGCAGCTCCACACCGCTTCATACGGTCCCGCTTCATACATTAACCGAACTCCCCAATTTTCTACTCTCCAGCATCCCTCAAAGTTTTTTTCTTTAATTTGGACAAATTCGCCTTCCCTCCACATATGCATATGAAATTAGCTATAAGATCATGAACTAACTCAAACAATTAAATGAGTATGCATCTTCAAGAACAACGAGTGAAACACTTTATATAGGTGTTCCTCAAACTATTTGGTACAAAACACTTTCGAAACCACAGGGCGAGCCAGCAAAAAAGACGAAGATGCAGGATTTGTGCAAATGCACTGCGAATGAACCTGGATTTTGGGTTGTGGGGTCTGGATTGGTGTTGGAAGTGGTGTTCTTGTTGGCATGACCTTGATGGAGCAGTGAAGCTGCTGAGTCTGAAGGACAGAGGCACCAAGAACGACTCTCTTTTTAGTAGAGCTTGAAGTCTCAGTGGCTGTGGCTGAGAAAGAAAAGAAAAAGAAGAAGATGATGAAGCCTGTGTGGGCCATTCTCTCTACTGGTGAAAGACACCAAACTTTAATTGACGTGAGTTGTCAGCGCCACAGTTATGCGTTACAATTCTCTTTGTGGGCCATTCTCTCTACCGGTGAAAGACACCAAACTTTAATTGACGTGAGTTGTCAGCGCCACAGTTATGCGTTACAATTCTCTTTGGTACTATTGCCTCTTCAGCACGCCACACGTAAGCGGGTAAAAACGTAGAGTAAACCAAGCAAAACACGCAATAAAAATCTGAGTTTAAACCATATTTGAACGCCAGAACCAGGAACTAAACCCACAATCAAACAAGCCCGGGCTCTTTTCCTTTATTGGGCCCGTTTAGGGCCTAAATGGTCCTCTTTTTTATTAAAGGCCATCCATTATTGGGCCTAATTATAAATATTTGGTCTCATTTTTGCCGATCCAGCTAAAGGAGGAGGAGCGTCGTAGTGAGCGGTTGCGTGAGAGAGAGAGAGAGAGACGGAGAAAGGGAGAAGGATCGGGAACGGGAACGGGAATGGGAGCGAGAACGGGAAAGAGAGAGAAAGAGAGCGTGAAAGGCAACGTATTTTGGAACGACGGGAGTAGAGAGAGCGAGTGCGCAAACGGGGAATTGAAACCAGGCGTGAACGAACTCCACCAAGAGTCTCTCGGGATCGACGTGGTTCCTCTATAGCGGAGGAGGGGAAATTGTTGCCACGAGATTCCCCACATCGCGATGCTCTGCATAGGTGGATCTTGATGTTTTATTTTGCGTCCTGCTCTACTTCTGAATGTATAGCTGCCTTGTGTATCTTGTGGCCCTTGTCACTAACTTGGTGTTCTCTTATGCTGAAGGCATCATTCACCTGTTAAAGAAAAAAGGAGAGAATATGTCTGGAAGGTAAAGAAATCAGCAAAGATTCAATGATACTCGGAATATTGCTCTTCAAGGGTCCGCTGTTTTCCTGTGGGGGATGTGGAGTTGAGAGCTTCATAGGATTCAATTATTTCTTTCTATTATTGCTCTTAGTCCTGGCTATTCGCTTGTCGTATTGATTTCTGTCTTCAGCTCTTGCTTGCAGTTTTTACCTCTGGGTGTCCTCAGTCTTCAATCATTCCTAGTACTGCTATCAATTTGGGGCCCTTTTCTTTGCTATTTCCTCCTGTCAGCCTTTTGACTCTTGTTCAGACTTTCATGTCTCTGGTTTCTTGTTCTCTCTTTTTCACCTTGTTCCGTGCCTTCTCCTCATTCTTACAATATTTCTCCCTTCTCAATTATTTTGGCCTTTGGCTTGGTACATCAGATTGATTTTCTAATTCTTTTTGTTTAGAAACAGTTGCTAATCTTTGGGTGTTCTAGGATTTATGTCCAGGAGCTTATTTTGAATATAGGATAATTATGAGTACGATATATTTTGTTTTTTTGGTGATGCTGGATGTGCATCAATCGCTTTGCAAAATTTGGAAGTTGACTGTCTTTAAGAAGGAGAAGTGAATGAATTGGGAGCCGAGAGAAAAGATTGGACGAGATTACTGGATTATGTATTTGGGTGGACGCTGCTATTTTTGTTTGCAACATGACATGTGCATGGATTTTAATTTAGTAATCGATGCGGTCTACTTGCAAGTTTACGCATCCAGTTTGGTAGATGTGGAGAGGGATTATGTTTCAATAGATAAGAGATATCCTAGATTCTTTGTATCCCCAGAATTTTCCAAGGTTAGTTTTTGTTACTTATTTTCAAGGATATGCCAGGTTTAAATTGTAGAATTTCTGCCTCAATTTGGCATTTTGATTGTTTAGGCTGTTGTGAACTGGCCAAAGGAGAACCTCAAACTTCCCATCCATACTCCTGTCAGGTGCTACTCTTTGATGCTGTTACTTCAATGGTTTCAAAAGTTACATGTCTATCTAGGATATGCGCTTATACCTTTTATCTGTTTGGTGCACTTGACAGGCTTTTGATTTCCAATAGTTTTGAGAAATTTTTTTTGACTTGTGCTTCTTAGAGCTTGGTCCAGTTGCTAGCCAAAAGAAATAAAAAAAAGGAAGTGAAAATCCCAGTCTCAGAATTAGGATGTACTCCAACTAGTTCCATGATTTCTACAGCCTATTTGTTTCTACTTCTACTTCTAAAAATCAAAAGGATGTTCAGTAGTTTGCTTATGTATTTAACGAAGGTAAAGATAAGAAGTAATTATTTGATAAATTGTTGAGTGGAGCAGTTTTGAACATGATTTTATTGAAGAAGAGAGGCCAACTGAGCCAAAAGAGTCATCTTCTGAGCCTTTGGCGAGTGAACCTGCAAAATCTGGAAATTCAGTGTGGAATGCATAGGTAAATTGGTCTTATTTAAAATCTTAGAAATGACATAATCATGCATTGTGATGGCAAATTTTTTCACTGGTGCTGCTAAGATTCTATCCAGCTATTGACATCAGTAATGGATATGAATGCTCACAGAAGCTTTAGACCTGACTATGTGACATTTTAAGTTACATTATGATTTTGTATGGGCAAGTTTTTTGCCTCTTTTGTATTGGTTTGCTACGAAATAACTTTTATCTTGATGGTGATTTCTCTTACAGACGCTGCCATTGTTTCTTCTTCTGCAAGGATTTTGCATGAATCACAAGGATGTTCGCTTGACTGTTAAATGGGGGATTGAGAAACAAAAATTTTATATATAAAAATTGGTGTTTAGATACTCGACTTTGATGAAAAGTGCAGTAACGAATTAATAGGTTCTCATTGAGTAGTATTCTTTTAGAAGAACTACAAACTTTGACCAGAGGGCATGGTTTTCTTGGACCATTTAGCTTGTGTTTTGACTGAATTGATGTTGGAACTCCCTGGACAATTAGAGCAGGTAGACATGGCAATTTTTATTTTTTTATTTTATAAGTAGACATGGCAAATGTTGAGTTTTACATGTTTGAAATCCCCGAAGTATGTGAGAGCCCATTGGAAGAGGGGTGAGGGTATCCTTATTTTAGGACAAGTTGATAGGGTCAGAACCATAGATTTTTTTTTTCTTTTTTCCCATCTTCTCCCTCTATAAATCACTACAGGATTGTACCTCGTATATGTAGGTATCTATTTAATTATTATATTCTCTTTACTAACTGGTAAAAACAACGTTGCCTTTTGATGAATAGTATGTGAAAATCTAGTACCTGTGTGATAATAAGGCCGCTTTGCATTTAATTTTATCTTGTCTCATCCTAGATTTTAGCAAGAAATCTTCTTGCTCGGGGGGGGGGGGGAAGCAATTCACTTAAATCGTGGGGAAAAAGAAAATCCAATTAAGCTATCTAGAGATGATGATGTATAACCTTAGCCCACTGTTTTGATCAGACTGGAGCAGTGTATTTCATACCAGTTGCCAGTCTGTGGAGTATAAGTGTTATGGTTTTCGTCCTTTTGGATTTCATGATGTTGTTGCTGTGTTGGATCTACTATAGCCGGGTTATGTAGTTACCGCTTTTCTTTGTGTCTTTGGAACTTCTGTAATCTAGTTTTTTCTGTGTTATTATGAAATCTATTTTTTTTTATGACGAGGAAATCCCCCAATCCAATCCTGAAGTACAAACCCCGGCCCCCTGGACCGACCCCACAACCCAGGGAGCGGGTAAGTCAAGGGCGATAATGGGGGTGTTGGGGCTCGAACTTGGGACATGTTAGAACCCAAGCCGAAGTCTTACCACCACACCAAACCCTTGGGGGTAATCATGATGAAATCTATTTTGATGTATTATAATATGATTTTATTATTTTAAAGCTGGTGTGGGATAATGAATTGTATCAATCTTCATTCTGTCTGAGTAAGCTTCTTTTTCTTCTTGGCTCGGATGATTTTGATGAGTGGCCTTAGCAAGAATTCTCTGGAGGAGCTGTCATCTGAAAAAGGTTCTGATGATCGCATACCCCATATTTGCAATATTCTCAGGTTTGCTGTTGTTAGGAAGGACCAGTCTATCATGGCAATTGGTGGTCCCTGGGATTCTGCTGATGGCGGTGACCCCTCAGTTGATGATACCTCTTTAATTCAATCAGCCATTAGGTTTGTACATTCTGTTCTTTGTTGCAGGGGCCTATCTAGAGATAGTGTTTTTCTGATTGAACGGAAGTGATTTCCCTGCAGATATGCCAAAACTATTACTCAACGGATTTGCAGAACTGTGGGCGTTGGAATCGTTTTCTCGTGGTAGTATTTGCTTTTGATGATGGTTACATTTGTTTGGACCTGTTCAATTACTTTGGAATTTTTTGATTGGTGAGCCTGAGTCTGTGGCTTTTACTGCTTATTTCATATGCTTTTAAAGTTATCTAAGGCTAACATTGGAACTGGAATTCATGCAAGAACTCCACTTTGTTTCGAAGCCATTGTGTTTTGAAATCTTAGCCTTGTGAAACAGAAGATGGTTTGGTTGTGAAAATTTACACCATGCCTACTTAGTTTCAAGAAATGAAGCCCATTTTTTACTGCACTGTATCCAAAACTATACTTTCTGATCAAGCAAGATATTTAATATGTTCTTAACGGAGATCTCTTTTCTTCTGTTGCTGCTAGGACCTGTAAGCTATACCACTAAATCTTGTTATCACTTTCATTTTTCACTAACTGTGACGTAGTTAAATGTAACAACCCAGAGTGTGTTGTTAGGAGTTAGTTAGTGAGCTGTAAACCAATGGTTGTTAGGATAGGCTATATAAATCAGTAGTAGTTTGGTAATGGGCATGAAAGAACTCATTTGAAGTTTTCTACAGTTTTCTCTCTCAATTTCTTAGGAGACTAGCCATCTCGAATTTGGCCATTGTATTTTCTTTACAAATTCTTGGAATACAAACGGGTTTGTTACAAGTGGTATCAGAGGAACGATCTTGCCATGGATTTGCTCGCACAGTGCTACAAGATAGCCGACTTATTAAAAGATCTACAAAGAGGCAACCAAAGGATGGAGGAAAAATTCAGCATTTGTTTGGAATTACTTGAAGCAGAGGTTGAAGATCTAAAAACAGAAGAAGACAAACAAGAAAAAAGCCGAGAAATAGAGGAGATTGGAGCAGTACTGGATGAAGAAATTAATTCAAATCAGAAGCAAATTAAGAGCTCATTCTTCGATGAAACTAAGGAAGTAGATTTTGTCCAAACAGTACAGGAAAAAGAAAAAGCTCGTGCTTTGGATTAAGCAGTTGAATGCTCCGATGGAGGCCGTCGATCCAACAATTGCAGACATCGAGCTCGAGAAAGCTCGGCAGTGGAAGGGGCAAGATGTTGGTTCTGTCATGACCAACAAACACAGCGAAGAATTTCTTGGAGCTAGATACTATGGAGGAAACGAGTACATTTACATGGTCGAGTCCTTGTTTCAAAAGCGTGCACTGGAATTTTCTCATTTGGATCCTACAAAGTGGGGAAAAAGTTCGGAAGAAATGGATTCTTCCCTGCTTTCGGTCTGGCAGCAATTGATTGAATCGGATGTAAGGATGAATTGGAAGAAGAGGAAGTGGAAGGGGGAAAAATAAAAAGGAGGAAGAAGAAAGAAAAAAAAAAAGAAGAAGAAAAAGAAGAAAAAGACGTTACGAGTGGCTTTACGCTAATGGTGGTGTTGTCAACATTGCTTTCAATTGTGGAGCAATTTGTCAACGATATTTTTTGGATTCTTGTGGGGAAAATTTTGAACCGAGCCAAGGGAGTTATAAGCGGTGGAACATTCGGTCAAGTAGAACATTTTAATTGCCTGGAGGACCATAGCCTTGAAAAAGGAGGAGCTTCTTTGAGTTTCCTCACTAAGGAGGAGAGGCAACCATCTGATATAGAAGCCCGGAGGCTTGTGGTGATTCTGGAGCTATGCAATTGCTTGTTGATTAATTTCAACCTTGAGGACAAGGTTGTTTGAAGGGGAATGAAATGTAACAACCCAGAGTGTGTTGTTAGGAGTTAGTTAGTGAGCTGTAAACCAATGGTTGTTAGGATAGGCTATATAAATCAGTAGTAGTTTGGTAATGGGCATGAAAGAACTCATTTGAAGTTTTCTACAGTTTTCTCTCTCAATTTCTTAGGAGACTAGCCATCTCGAATTTGGCCATTGTATTTTCTTTACAAATTCTTGGAATACAAACGGGTTTGTTACATTAAATCTTTTGTAAGATCTGCTTTGACGGCTTCTTTGTTTCAGACAGTATTTTTCTTTATTGTTTGGTTGTTTCTTGAAGGTTTTGCTATTTACTTTCCCACATTTTTGTTGTTTTTTGATTGTATCGTACTACTAGAAAAACTCATCTTCTTTATCAGGATATGGATAATTTATCAGAACTGAATCACAATCCTTAGGAATTACTGCCTTCAATTTAACCTCATGGATCAGTTTATTTAGATTAGGTGAATATGGATGAAGGCTTCTTGAAGAGAGGAACCCTACTCTGGAGTACTACCAATGTGATCTTTTTTCCTCATACCATCATTTTTGTTTAATTTCTGTGTACTTGGTGTCTGAATTTTTCGTTTCCGTGCATACAAACTACTGGCATCGTTCCACATACATGACATATAAATTCTTGGCTAAGGCTACATGTAATATTTTACTTCACAACTTACTTGCACATTCTTCTTGGATTGAGATCTAATCTTCCATTACTCCCGGTGCTGGCAGATACACTATGACAGAGTTGGCAAGGATGGACTGTTTAGCCATAAGGAGGTTACTGTATTCTTTGTTCCTGATTTTTCTGAATGTCTCCCTTCACTGGGAGCATGGAGAGACCAATGGCTTGCTCACAAGAAGGCAGTTGCAGAGAGAGAGCGGCAACTTTCTTTTAAAAAAGAGGTCTGTAGTTCTGTTGTTGAAGATATGCACATGGGTATAGAAATTATTGGATATGTGTTCTAAGGCTGAGCGATGATCAACTTGTAGTTGTGAAAGCATCGGTAGTCTTGCACTTTGATAAATGATGTTTGGAATTGTTTAAATTTTCTAGTGAACAGAGTTTGGAATAAAAACACATTTTGGAGTCTGTAGCACTACATGGCTGTTTAGCAATCAACCTTTACAATTTTCATATTTGGCTTGAATGATATGGATATATAACACCAAAAGTGTGGTGGTTGAAATATGCCTGGACACTATATCTTTAAAATCACCTCTTCAGAGTCTTGATTTCAATTACAATGTGATTGGAAAGCTCAATTTTGGCAATCATGCCATTTCTCGTAGGAAAGTTTTTTTTTTTTTGTGTAACAGCATATTGTCTCGCTTTAGTCCAGCCCCATTTTCTCCATGGGAAATGTTTTAGATTTGCTGATTTTTTTCTTCACTAATATGGTGGTATTCTTCCAGAGGTCTAGTGAGAAGAAAGGTGGGCTGAAAGGTATGTTATACTTCTTGTTCATGGTCTTTATTTTTTTAATCTTATCATTGTTGTCAATGATCAGAGTTTTTCTCTTTTGGATTATATTTTAGACAAGGAAAAGGATTCTGCAAAAGATGTCAAAAGGGTAGACAAACCAGAAAAAAAGAATGAGTCTGCGTCCTCAGGACAATCAGAAGATGCTAACAAAAAGGAGAAAGATGGTAATGAGGCGAAAGGGATCACAGGTGAAGAAAAGGTCGATGGAAATGACAAAAGACTTGAGAAGAAAGGTGGGAGTGAAGCAGGCGAGGAAAACAAGATTGTGGAGAAGAAGGAACAGGGAGAATCTGGTGTTCAGATGAGCGGCAGTGTGAAGTCTGGGAAGAGGAAGATTTTCAAACAAAAGGTTGTCGATAAGACAGCAGGTGATAGTGCCAGCATCCAGAATGACAAGCTGGATGGAAATGATAATGAAGAGAATAATGTGAACTCCGAGAATCTTCTTCTCCCAGAGGAATCTTCAGTTGCTCCTTCTGGTGTTAAAACTTTTGTAAGGAAAAAGGTGAAAAGGTTCCAGTGGGAAAAACTGCTCGGAATGAAGGTGTGGAAGTTAAACCGAAGGATAGTGCAGATCCAAACAGTGCTTCAGTTGTACAAGGTACTGGAGTGAAAACAACTGTAAAGAAAAAAATAATTAAGAGGGTAGCTAAAAGAAAGGTTGCTGGTTTGGTAACCCGTGACACTGTTGCTGATACGAAGAAAGGTGTTGATGGAGTTGACATAAAGGTAGTTTCGGCTGTGGGTGGACCAGAGAATTCAGAGAGGCAAACAGCTGATGCAGGCAACCAGATCAGCAACATCAACAGATCTCAAATGAAAACTGTTCCCATGACCAATTCCAAAGCACTTGCCACTAAAAAGCAAGATGATGTGGTTGGCAAAACAGAAGTAAAGGCTGACAAGGATGAAAAGAAGGTTGAAAAAAGAACAGGCGAAAAAAGTGACCAGGGGAGTAAAGTGGAGATCGAGGCTGACAAACAGAAAGTTCCTGAGAATGATAACCATGGTGGCAAGGGGGCAAATTCAAATGATGGGGATGTGTGTGAAAAGAGAGATCCTAAGCTCGATTGTAGAGAGAGAGAAACTTGTGCTGTGATGGAGGTTGCTGTTGACAAAGAACTATTGCAGGCCTGTTTTTTGAACTTTCTCCTTCCATAATTTCTCTGATTTCTTTATAAGCATGTTTGTTACATTCTCTCATCATTTTATTAATGGTATTTTTCAAATCTGAAACAGGCTTTTCGGTTTTTTGACTGGAATTAAGTTGGCTACATTAGGGTAAAAATGTTAACCTGCACTTAGTATTCTCTTTTTTGGTACATGATGTCATGATTCGTAGGGTTAAGGAAATTCTGTTGTATTTCAGGTTGAAGATATGAGGTTGATTATCCACAACTTGGGGAAGTTCCTCTCGCACAGGGATGTCAAGGTCAGAATCTGATTCTTCACTGTTGCATCTCGACTTTCATATTTTGGTCTTTTTTTAGTGTGTATTTTTCTTTTGTTTCTATGCTTGATAGTATTGTCTTGGTCTACTGGCTAATGTTTGATTCTGCACCAGGAACTTGTGCAAAGTGCATTGTTAGAGAGCAACACTGGTAGGAATGACCGCATTCTCTACAATAAGCTGGTTCGAATCTCTGACATTTGAGATTGGAAAGGTCTTTGGGTTTTCTTTACTGTGGCTCGTGGATGGGAGTGGATTCTTTAATTGTACTAGGGTTTTGGTCTCTGCAACTAGATTCTTGATATTATATATATATATTTGGCAATATGGGTCATGAATAATTCAGAAGAACATTTGTTTCAGATGTAAAAATGAGGAAAGATGTAAAACATTTATTTGTCTCTATGGCTATAATTCCGCACATATACCACGTGTTCTAGCGCTATGCAGTTATGGGTAATTGTTTAGCATGTCTCGTTCCTATTTTTGATCTCCCACGCATTGTTTTATATTTATTCGGCACTACACCGACGGGCCCATTTGCCTCCGGGTTCCTGAGACCTGAGCGAAGGGTGTGGTTTCGTTACCTCGTTCGGTAACCAGAACTAATACAATCATCATATAATTCAATTTTAGCTGGCCTGGGCTTTGATGTTCAGACAATTGATTATCTTAACCGTGGATTCTATTGCTTCTTTGGACGTTGATTTGATGGGCCCAAGTTTCGGAGAAAATGCCTTGTTGACTAAATGCAACATGGATGTTGCGGTGAGGACTTCTCACTAGGTCTTTGCTGTCGCGTTCCGCAATCATGAGGGCTGACTCTCTCTGTACTTGGTTATCCCTCACCAATATCCTTTGGTCGGGTGAAACTGCTGCTTTACTAGTTGCTACCCGGATTGCTTCCTCCTTATCTGCTAATAGGATTGTGTTTGAGAGTGATTATAATATCCTGGTCCATGATGTGCTATGTTTGTGCTACCGGGATTGTTTCATCCTTATCTGCTAATAGGATTGTGTTTGAGAGTGATTGTAGTATCCTGGTCCATGATGTGATGTGCTATGTTTGGAGCCGTCTATTGGTTGGCAGGCTGAGGATTGGTTGAGCTCTATTCGTGTGTTTTTTTTTTTCTGAGCATCCTTAGCATTCGCTCGATTGGGTCTCTAGGCATCAGATTCGTCTCGCTCATCGTTTGGCGAAGTGGGCTGCTAGGCATAGTTGTTTTGGTTATTTTCCTGCTGTTGCTATTCCTGAGTTGATTGTCAATTCTGAAGCTGTGGTCGTTTGATTGGTTTTATCCTTACTTACATATAAAAAAAAAGGACTAAGCGAAGTAGAGTTGGCAATTCATTAAAGCTTTCGACGAGCAGAGGGAGTCTGTAAAGGAGCTTTATTGACAAACCATATACGTATCGAACGAGTATTTGGTCAAAAACAACTTGAAGAATTGTTACCAGATGTAGTTAGAAAGCAGAAAAGAAAAACGAAGAGAACTTGTGGGAGCTATTAGCAACATAAAAAGATGATGGCTACATTAACGAAAGCCAAGGTGGAGTAGACGCCTCAATGCTTGTTTCTTTATAACCTTTCCGTACACTCCTCTTCCCAACTTCAATGCCTTCTCCATGTCCAATGCCGCATCACACTTTTTCAATCCTTCAACCAACACCTTCACTAACCTCTCATCACTACCCACCACTTCCAGTACACTATCCACCACCGCTTCCACGGCTGGAATTCGCCGACCCCACCTCTTCATTGACTTCTCTGAACCGTAAGCCTCAGAATATGCAGACCAGAAGGATGCTCTCAAATAGCCCTTCTCCTTCCCCCTCACTACCCATCTCCTCATGCCTTCTTCTAACCTGTGGACTGCACAACCCACATCCATTCCTCTTTCAAGAGCTATCTCAATCTCTCTCATCTCTTGCTTTTCACACATCTCCTCCTCAAACTTGCACCTCTTACAATGACACTGGAATCCCCATGTCTTTGACACTTCCTTGCGCTTCTCCAGTGGTGAAAGCGCATCATAGTACGCAAACATTATCTCTTCCCCGGCCTTGACATCCCTTGAAGCATGAACCATCAGATAATCCCCTACATGCAAACGCTTTGCATTAGGACTACAGGAATGATTGATGAAGGAAGCAAGTACCCATAATCCCACCCCATAATAATCACTATTCCTCCCCAAAACTTTAGCGGAAACCGCATCCTCAACCAGAGAATTGACGTCCAAGATGCTTAAAATCTTGGCCATATCAAGCTTCTCGTTAGTGTGGCTATTCTCCTCTGCCTCCGGCCTAAAGAGATTTATATCCGGAACCTCTAGCCTGTCTTCGTCTTCACCAGTCGACAATGCACTAATCAAATCACAGGTTCTAGGACATCTTGTAATGGAATCGGAAACTCTATCAATAAAATTCTTCCACATCACCAACTGGGCATTCTAGCCTGAATCTTCGCTAGGCAATATACCCCTCTCCGTGGCAATAGCTTTGGTGACCAACACCAAAGTTCCCGCATCAATGTTCTTTGTAGCGAAGAGGCCACGCCCACTGATGCCAGATTTTCTTATCTGCACCGCACCAATGTACTCGGCGAGTTCCGGAGACTTACCTCGGTATCCATTCAGCACCCAATCCGAGAGATCAAAAGCTCCGGTCTTCGAGAGAAATTCGAGCTTTTTGCACTTCTCCAAAAACCCATTCAGGCTTTCAGCGTTCCCACTAGCTTGAGGATCGAGCAGAGCATTCTTGAAGCAGTCCAAAGCCATGGAATACCGATTCAGATTTAATAGAATCTTACCTTTGCATAACATGGTCATGAAATGGGTACTCCCGATTTCCAGCGCTCGGTCACAGTCTTTCAATGCTTCTCCAAATTCTCGCAGTCTGGACCGCGCTTCAGCTCGGTTGGAGAGGGCTAAGCACAGGGATTTACGGAGCTTCAGGAGAGAATCTTTGTATGGGTGCTGTTGTTCCTTTGAGATTTGGTCTTGGCAGAGATTAATGAACTGCGAATAGGAGAGGACGGCCTCGTTCCATTCTTCTCTGAGGAGCAGCAACTCCGTGGCTTTGGATCTGAGCTGTTGCATTAGCTCGTCGGCCATTTCAAGCTGTCGCTGTCCTTCTTCATCTCTCATTTTCGAGAATAGTAGATAGCGGTGGACCGGCACTGCTCTTCTTTTTGGATTGGTGAAGTTTCTCGGTGTATGTGGATTTGAAGGGGAAAGTAACGGTCACATTGCCTATTCTATTCTCACTTTTATATCTTTGCTCTCAACAGTTTGTTTTAACTTTTGTAACGGATACGGCTATGTCGATTGTCGGGGGTTATAAATTATTGCTATTATTATTATTGGATTAATGCAAAATCAATCTCTATGTTGTATACAAAAATCGATTTAGTCTCTGTGATATAAAAAACATCAATTTAGTCCCTGTGATTCTATTTTCGTTTGTTATTGGTCCTCCATTAGGGACTGATTTTATCACTTTCTAAAATCACAGGGACTAAATCGATGTTTTTCATATTATAGGGACTAAATCGATTTTTGCGTATAGTACAGGGACTAATTTTACATTTATCCTTATTATTATTAGGGAAAACTCATCTCCTCTTGGATTGCACTGTTTTTATAGGTAATTGACTTTTAAAATTAAAAATTGTGATCCTTAAATTTTACACAGTTTGTACAATAGGTCGTTAGCTATTAAAATTAAAAAATTTAGTTCGTAAGAGTTTTTACACTTTAAAAAAAAGTATTGTCTATTAAAAAATATATTTTATATATAAATTGAGTTTAGTTTTGATACCCAATTTTTATTTTTATTTTTTAAAAAATACATGAAAGCCACCCTAAACCAAAATGCACGGTTTTATTTTTACTTCTCCTTGAATCCCTGCACCTCTCTCAAATTTGTGTAATTCATACTTCTTTTTTAAAGGTTTAATGGGTAAAGATTGATGGTTTAAATTAAATTGCTTTAGTAACTTAAGGGTTAAGAACGACTTTTCTAATATAAATGGAAAAAGAAAGAATAAGTATAAAAAGAGACGTACCAAATTCAGAGCCCGTCAATCCATCAAATCACTTGTCAAAAGTTCCAACAGATTGCACTTAAAAAAAATTCCAACAAATTACTTCGCAAACGAAGAGGCTGTGAAGGTCCCGACCAACTAGACACGTGATGTCCTCAGTGAGTAGAGTGCGAGAGTTCAGAGGTGTCAAGGGCAATCTGTTGCCTGTAGGCAATTTCTCAACAACACTGCATCAAAGTGAAAGAGAGAGGTAATATTGGATTTAGTGTTGGTATTGGGTTTAGTGAAAAAGTGAAGAGAGAGGTAATATTTTATAGTTTTTGTAATATTTTATATTTTTTGATGGAAGAGAGAGAGATTATATTAGAATATTTTATTAGGAGAGAGATAAAATTTTGGGTAAAATTTTAGTGCCAAACGCAGACATCTCCGACGCAATTTATCCATTACACCGGGCCATGTCAAGGTTCTTCACTTTTCGACTAGGATGGGCCTACTTGGATGGATTGACGATATTGATAGCAGTTGGGAAACGGTCGGCTGCCTCAGTAATATATTTGAACAGTCTCTTTTAGGGCCGTTTAGTTTGGCTTTTGCTCCTCACTGATAGGATGGACTCCAGGTGATACATGTTCGGACAAGGGTGTGATAAAACTGAAGTGGCCTTTTCTTTTTAAGCTCCTACAATCATTTGCATTTACGGCAGATCCAAACAAATGGAATGAGGATTGCTTCAAAGTGAAAGAACTAAGGGTGAGAATTTTTCCTGGTGAAAACCGAAAATTCTGATTCCGGTACCGGAATCGGAATAAAAAATGCCGGAATTTCCAGTTCTATAAGTTTTTTTAAAAAAAAATTAGTTCAAGGCAGGGGCTGGGCACCGATGTTAAATAAAAAATAAAAAAAGGTTACCTGAGTCAAAACGACCCAGGTCACGACTCACGTAAGAGAAGTCTCTCTTGTCTTCTACTCTTCTTCAAGACTTCATCAAAGCGTCTCGCTGCCCCAACTCCCAGCCGCTGCTTGCCAGCGCCCAGCTACCCCCCACTGAGTCCGGCCTCCGTCGTAGTCCACCCTCCCGAAATATCTATCTCTCTCTCTCAGCTCTCTCTCCCGAAATCTCTCTCGCGAGTTGCTGTAAAACACTCATCTGAGGTGGTTGTTTCTGTTGTTTTAGCTGGAAAAATAAGGGAGCAGAGCAAATCAAGTTTACAAGAGACAGAAAATTGATACACGCACGAAACTCATGAAGTACACCGAGTGGTGGTTTGTGATCATTCTTAGAGGGAACATTGCCTTGACCATATTTGCCTGCATTGATTTTTGAAGAAACGAAACATTTTGAAGAAGCTTTCTTCTTGAGCATGTAATTTCTCTCTCTATTTGAATATCGGCTTGCTTCTTTGTTTGAATATTGACTTCAATTTTTTTTTCTCTCTCGACTTTAACTATGTTGAGTTTGATTTACGTAAGTTTGGGTTGAATATGATTCTTTCATAGAATGATTTGATTGATGGTTTTGAATTTGATGTGTAAGATGTGTTTGATAAAATGCCGAATACAAATGTTGTGAAAATGGGACTATGGGAGATAATGGCTATGCTGAAAATGGGGGATAATGGAACCGGAATTTCCGGATTCTGTTTTCGAAAAATTCCGGAATAGAACTGGAATGAAATTGTCAGTTCCGGTGGGCACCGGAACCGGAACTGGAACCGGAATGGGTCATTCCGGTTCCATCCGTTCCGGTACTCATCCTTAGAAAGAACAGGGTTCAGGTGCATAGTTTAACACACTTATCACTATGCAAGTATGATGCAGCACAGATGAGGCACACTAATAACTTTGATCGATCATAGCAACATTCTGAGAAATAACTTATCAGGATCTTTTTTACTTCCTGCACTTCCAAATCCCTACAGTCCAGAACTCCAGATCCATGAGCATGCATAAACCGCAACACTATTTTCCATAGAGAGTTGAGGATGATCTTCTTAAGAATGCCCCAAAATCAGCATCCATAGTTCCCTTGGAAGCGTCCCCAAAGACACGCCAACTTGAATCACCAAACGGGATGATGCCAATGAGTTCCCAACCAAACTTAAGAGATAATAGTGACACAGATCTACACCGAGATTGCGATTGTCAGAAGGCTATGTAAAGATTGAAGAAATCTTGTCTGCAAATGTGGCAACACTTAAGAAATACAATGAAGAGAACCCCAACCTACTCCATTCTACACAAGCTCATGCAATGAAGATAACACAAATGCACATAAACAAATTAAGTTTTCCGAAAATCATATTCTCATCTTTCCACTTTGCAGGTTCCAGTTCACTTTCAGATAGAGAGAGAGAGAAGAAAAAAGCAGACTCATAAAGATATATAAGAGATATGATTTCCAAGTATTATTCCATCCAAATGCAGTAGAAACCTCACCATTGCTATCTAACTAATGCTGGAGAGCAGGACGTGTTGAAATGCAAATCTGTCAACTCATTGCTTCTTCAGAACGTACATTCCGTCTCGTAGTTCCAACTTCTCTTCAGAAACTAAACCAGACAAGAAGCTCTGAAGCTGTTGGAGTGATTTATCATAAGGGGGATCAGCTACACAAAACATCTGCAGAAACATGTTAAAGTAATTTAGCAATCATGTTATCTGTACCTAAATCAAAATAATGGCGAAGTTAAGAGAACTCTTACCTTGAGAGTATTATGAATGCGATCTAATGCCATGCTTCCAAAATTTGTGAGCATCCCCATTATGAATTTCTGGAACCAAATGACATTCAGAGGTTATACATGGAACAAGACGACACTTGATAAAACTCATCTAGACGCACAGTTTAATTCTAGTACTTCTTACTTGGGAGGATTCTTGTCAAAACTGACACGGTTATAACCAAATCCCAGAGGCAATTTGTTTTGCATTTTAAAATTTTCATTCTTTTCCAAGCATTCACATTTTCAGAGCCTTCTTCACTCCCTACTAAGGAAGGCCAATTCAATGACTAGTACATAACAAACTTATCATCAGAAACACCAAATATGTCAGCAAAATTAGAAAGGTTATATACTGACCCAATGCTTGGGGATTATGTAATTCTGGCTATTGGCCATATAAAGAGAGACAGTCCTCTCCCTTTTTCTTTTTCTTTTTTGTGGATCAAAACTTCTTGACATTCTTGAGTTAAAGTAGTTTTTAATAATAGTCTTTTGTCCAAGATTAAAAACCCCACACCCAACCTACTCTGTACATAATACTAAACACCTTGAGAGCAAAGTCTAGAGTCCGAGTACCTATGGTATTTATATGAGAAATATTTAGAATCTGAACCACAACAAACCAGTTTCAAACAACCTGGTGACCCATTGGTCTGAATTTTAAGAGTAAATCAAGAATGCTGCAATTTGCATCATATACCTCATACACAGTCATTTCCTTGCGTAGTTGATCCTCAATGGAGGCCACGGATGTCTCTCCCTCCTCGTCACCTACTAGAAGCTCCACACAACTCCCACTATTTAAACCATTCTTACTACTCTCAACCATGCCTTCCATCAGTGTAAATACATGGTCAATAGAGTCTTCCCCAAGTGATTCTGCAATGATTCCCTGATTGTCAAAATGGAGGTGAATACAATTAGTTTTCCTCTTGACTCCAGCCATAGAAGATCTTCATATATTGAAAATTCTATGAATACAAAAAGTCAACCTGATTGCATAGATTTCCCCAGTGCTTGTAAAGCAAAGACAGTATGACAGTTAATAAAAGAAGATCAATGCCATTGTTTGTATAGCGTAATATTCTGAGCCAAAGAAGGAAATTTTCCCAACAGTGAATATGACAAACACTGCTACCAATATTTTGTGTCAATTTGTGCAACAATAATTAACCGTCCAGCAAAAAGAACCAGCGAAGTTGGTCATCTTTTTCTTTTGGGTAATTGGAAGTCAGTCATCTTTATTCAGCACTGAGCCATGAGTTTCCATTAATCAATTGTGCATCAAACACTAATTGATAAATACCACATACCTTGCTTATCTAAAAACTTATCCTCCGATTGAGCACATCTACAGGTATCCCACATACCTTGTTTGTATAGCGTAATATTCTGAGCTAAAGAAGGAAATTTTCTCAACATTGAATATGACAAACACTGCTACCAATATTTTGTGTCAATTTGTGCAACAATAATTAACCATCCAGCAAAAAGAACCAGTGAAGTTGGTCATCTTTTTCTTTTGGGTAATTGGAAGTCAGTCATCTTTATTCAGCACTGAGCCATGAGTTTCCATTAATCAATTGTGCATCAAACACTAATTGATAAATAACACATACCTTGCTTATCCAAAAACTTATCCTCCGATTGAGCACATCTACAGGTATCCCAATAGCAGTGGCAAGATTTTTAGAGGTCCAACTGAAGCGGAAAATATAAATGCGATTAAAACCCAGATTTATAATATATAATGCACAGAAATTCACGGATAATAAATAACGCATCTGGAAAAATCTCATGTTTACATCGTTTTCTCTTGAAATTGCATAATAATTGCTGCATGTATAGGAGCCACAGTGAATTGCACTGCCCTATCTTCAAATTGCAACTCCAACTGCACACAAAAATCTGTAAATGTTATTTTGATTGATTTTGGACAGAGAGAAATAAATCTAAACAAATTTTACTTGTTCAAACACTGAAGGAATCCAAACATCAGTATCCGCAAGTGTGTGCGTATATATGCATTTATAAATTTTGAAGCATCTAACCTAACCTTGACGGTACCCAGATTTCTCTTCCACAGAAGCTTGCGAGGGGTTTTGATTTCATTAAACCTCTTAGCATACTCAGAAAGCAGCTTGTCAACAGGCTCAGGTACAATAAGGGTCTCATCCTGAAATTTATCTTCGGATGTCAATGGATCAAAAATAATTTGTGCCTAAAAGCGGACTTTAAGAGAACTGAAGAAATTTGATCTTAGTAGCCATAACTTGTTACAAAGGGACTCAGATATAGGTATGCATTACATCGTGCTTGTCTTTAACAATTTTCACAAGAATGGAGTAAACAGCTACATCATGCAGACAGTAGAAAGAGCATGTGCAATTGCAGAGAACATGTAAGAATGCCCTCTTACCTTTGATAGCCTGCCAAGGAGATCTAAGTACCATGTAAGTTATCATACATTTTCCCAGGATCACGGTTCAAATCAATTGATATGTTACTAATAGCAATGCTGTCTACCATACCTGGATTGGAGGCCAGAAATTTGAAGATATGATTGTAGCATCAAGAATATCCACGGACACTGCATGCTCTCCCAGCTCAGACCCTAAGAATGAATGCACTTAAAGTTACTTCAAATTTTTCAATGAGAATGAATAGATCATGAGATACTAAGATGACTCTTGGCAACTACTGCAAAAACAGCTCCAAACACAATTATACGGACAAATTTTTAAAGGGGTCAGACAGTGCCCATCATGTGTTAAGAGCTCACCCTTTCTACACCTATTTGTGGCTTTTTATCAACAATTTTTATGTTATTTTAATAGATTAAGGACATCTTGAAAACAGATAAGAAAGCACAGAACAATAAGAATAATGCTTCTTCTTATACTAAAAAAGAACATTAGCTTTTACCACATAATGGTACTACTAATTACCGTACAAATATAAGCAAATATTAAATCCTATTAATGCACTACTCCAAACAAAATCTGGAAGGCATCTACGTTATTTGTAAATCCATTGACTGATTTGGATCTGGATGATATATTGGAATGTAAAAATGGACGAGGCCCCAACAAACTTGGTGTGTTTCCCTATCATAGTTGATCCGACTTATAAATTAAAAAGCTACCTGTCTCAGATGGCTGAGTAATGGTTGCTTTTATATTTGTGTTTGTCCTCTTTGAATCTATTAAGTCATTGAGCATTATTTCGCATTTCTGCATGCTGCTCTCTCCAAAATGTATCTGCACAATGACGGCAAAACTATGGCGCTCAGAAACTTAACTAAAAAAAAGACCCCCAGATGTCAACTCCCACCAGGAGATCTAGTAGAATAGAGAATTTTTTCAATAAAATGAAACACCTGCCTTGAGGAGTTCTAGAGTACGTATCTCTGAGTCAATGTCATAATCACATTTGTTGAGAAGCTTTTCAGCCAGCATAACACGATATTCAGTAACTAGTTGGTCTTTCGAACCAATTATACTAACAATCATCCCAAGTATGTCAACCTTCCTCCGGTTCCTACTACCTTTCAATGGGTCAGCTTCTACAGGATCGGGCTCCCAGCTGAAAGGGCAGACCTCATGAAGGCAAATATCAGCTGATTAACATGGCAAGCTGAAGGGTACAACAAAATACACATCATCAACAGCCATGACAGAAACAGACATACCGTGCAGCATCAATCCATGCTTGCTTGTCATCGGTTATGAAATCATCATCAACACAACTATTCTCTTGGCCTTCCTCATCTCTATTTAATTCTTCCAGAAGACTATCCCCAGTAGTTCCAGAGACATTTGGATTTCCTCCAGTCCCATCAGTAAGCATTGTCACTACGCATTTTATGGTATCTTTCCTTCCCCTTAAATAATCTCTTATCGGTTCACCAACTGCTTCAAGAAAAACACCAGCTGGATCTATGGTTCGTAGTGCTTTTATGGTTGAAACATATTGATGCAATATATCATTGGTTGAGGCACCAGCAGTAAGCAAGCGGTATTTTAGAGCTGAGATAAATGACTCAACCAGCTTAGAATGCTGTCCAGTATACTCAAGACACTGTTTTAAATCTTCAATAGCTGGAGAGCTGCAAAATTTCTTTAAAGATTTAGAAAAGGAGGAATGGATCAATATCACATACAATAATATCTTATATCCACTCATTAGTGGCAATCATATAACAGACAGAATATTTCTGTGGCCAAGGGAATTATAACTTTTGAGGAAAAATAAGAAAGAATGCTTATTTCGATCCTTACTTTTCTTATCCCAAAAAATTCAGTACCTTTCATTGGAGTGAACACAGTTTCCAATAGAGTGGAAAAAAGAGAGTGCTTAGTCAGCGTCTTATTCATCTTATCCCAAAAAAAAAAAGAAATGTGTATCTCAGTATTTCATTGGAGTGAGCACAGTTTCCAATAGTGTCTTTGGTATGAATAGAAAAACCTTCACTTCCATCAGATTTGTCACATTTGACAAGTTGGAACTCTTAGTACTTTAAACGCATATGGTTCCACAAGATTGAACCTTTTTTGTTTGACTGAAGTGAGAAGTTCTGAAGTACGAGGGGATAGGTTCACATGCCCAGGTCCACCTCATCTACCTTCCTGATTGGTTGAATATATGTGCACGATGTGACAAAAGGATCTGAGGGAAAGCTAGGATAGAGCCTTGGAGACTTGGCGCCTGCCCGCAAAAGTTAGGATTGGAGCCTGCTTAAACGAAGATCGCCACTCAAGGCTTGAGAACCTGCCGCAAAAGGGAAAGCCACAGTGACAGCAGACTTGCCAGTCAGACAATAAGGATGACTAGAGCAGACCAGGGGGCCAAGAAGTTACACTTCCTGTTTTCCTATTTCAATTTAGGGACGAAATGTAGAAAGTGAAGAGGGTGGATAAGGTGTGAACATTCAAACAAAGGCGTCATGGGGATCAGCAATAGCTAAATATTGTGGCCATCACAGCTGAAGTAAGAGAAATATAATTAACCATTTAGCTGATGAGAAATTTATCCATTGTAATCTAATCTCTGGCTCGAATAGCCTAAATAGTGCAATATTTATTTTCTTACTAACTATATAGAATCAGATTTTTTAAATTGCATGTCTTAATAGCTGTTACCTAAAAAAAATGTTCAATTCGTAAAGTAAAAATAACTAAACTATATTTTATATTGGGAAACAGCTCGAAGACCACCACAATTGGAATGTTTCCAGCATTTAACACTGTATCAAACAGTCACACATTCATTGTCCCTTTGATAGACAGATCTCATAACACCAAATCTGTTTTGAAGCTCTCCATATCCACTATATGATCCTCAGTTCTATTGACGGTGGATGTGTTCACTAAAGACCTCTCTAAGGCGTTTGCCTTTGTTCAATAAGGCCTTGCTTGGGAAGTGTTTGTGGCAGTTCGCTACGGCTACCGATAGTTTATGGAGGTATGTCATTTTGGAGAAGTATGGTTGCGAGGTGGGGGGATGGAGGACTCCGGTGGTTAATGGTTCTTATGGGGTGAGCTTGTGGAAGCATATTAGTAGAGGGTGAGAATGCTTCTATGAGAGGATTTCTTTTGTGGTTGGGTGCGGGCTTAGAGTTCGTTTTTGGCATGACCTCTGGTGTCGAGTCAGAATTTTAAGGCTTGCCTTCCCTCTTCTATTCTCCTTGGCTCAGAATTAGGATGTTTTGGTGGCAGATTATTTGGAGGATAGTTCGGGATCTACGGTTTGGAATGTTCAGTTTTCTCGATCTGCCAATGATTGTGAGTTGGATGACTTTACGGCCTTTTATTCCGGTCTCCAACCCATCAAAAGATTCCCCACCCTACTACACTTCACCTTATCATTCAACCCCCGAACATTCCAACTCAAGATTCGTGGCATCATTTAAACACTAACAACGCCCGCCCTTTGTTCTTGCTCATTCTAGCCATTGAAGAAGTCCCTTCATAGTTAATCGAAGAAGTCAATCCCTTCAACTCTCGTATCATCTTCCTCCCTGATTTTGTAGACTTTTTAAAACTACTATGCTCCCTATCTCTTTCCAACGCAACAAAGAGCTTCCTCAGCTCCTCCTCATGACCCTCACATGATACCCCAACTAAATGTCTAACGGAAGAAACCATCTCTAAAACCCACTCTGACACACCAAATTCCTGAGACTTCCCCATCGATTCATCACTTGGGAAACAGACCGTCAGGGGTTCCACATTCGCCAATTCCCTCTCACCATCTCCCAAAAACTCACCATCCTCTAACTCTAGAGAATTAGACGCCAAATCTGGTCCAAAAGAGCTCTCAACACGAACCAAACTCGTAGACAACCCCCGAGAACACTCCCCCACCTCCAGACCACCTAACCGAGCCCCAGGAGAAAGAACCACCTCTGCCCGAGCCCTCTCGGCAACACCACCCTCCTTCACACGACAAGAAAGGTTCTCAGCGAGTACACAGTGGACCTCCCCCATCGAAAGCTCACTCAGGCTCCTCCTAACAGAAAGATTGGCCCCATCTGTCTCCAAAAAACAACTTCCCGGCGTCTCCAGCAAGCCGGAAGAGAGGCAGGTCAAAACAGCTCCAGATTCGACTGCATGCTCCGGCACCGGCGAGACGTCGGAACACTGCTCCGCCACCCCAGGAAGTGTCCCCGGTGGCACAGCCACCACCGGCGAGGAGCGGCCATCTCCCATGCACCGTTCCGGGGAATCGAGGCTATCGGCACTTACGTCCTCAGCAACGGGCCTTGGGCTAGCCTTCCCACTCTCCTCCCGTGATGCCCTCGAATGGAAAAGGCCCATTGGCTGGCCCAAGACCTCAACCAGGCTTGAAGGAACATGGCCCGACCCATCAGCTTTCACCAGATCATGCGAGGGGAATTTCTCCTTCCAGACCCAAGCGGGTTTAACTACAGAGGCTGAAAATGCTACACCCGACCCAACATCCAGCGATTCCAGCCCCAAGAGAGCTAACATAACATCGATATCGTCTCTCATCCCCAACAATTTAGATCTCCAGAGAGCCACGTCAACCACTTTTCCTACCGCCGACTTTGCAGTAACAGACGGCTCCTTGGAAAGAGAAGAGTCGCCTGCCAGAGTCGTCTGCACAGCAGCATGCGACAGTTCCTTCTTCTCCACGCCACCTCCAACCTCTCCAGCTCCCTTCACGGCCAAACCCCTACCTCCAGAGTTCTCCCCCATCGACCCTCTCTTTGCAGCCTAAGCGAAGGAGACCTCTTGTCGGACTCTAGAATCAGAAGAGCCTCCTCTGCCTCTCTTGAGTTCACCAAAATGAGACACCACCTCCTGAAACACAGCGGCCAAAGCCTGCCAGCCAGACCCCCCCTTTGCCCTCCGGTAACATCACCACCCCTTTTCTACGTCCCCCTCCAAACTCCGCTATTGTAACATATCTCCCAGCCTTGTTGCTACATCTCTGTCCCAAAAAAGCTCGAGGACCTTTGTTAAACTTAACGACAAACTCCTTATTAACATCCATTTGCAGTCTATTGGCCATATTCGCCATCCAAACAGCTCCAAACCTCCCAAGGAATATCGAGCTCATAGCTTTCCGACTCCACTCCGAAATCGGTTGATATGGGCAGGTTGTTAAGAGAGGGGAGGTTGATAAGATGTGGTGGCGGGAATCCAAAATCGGTGCCTTTTCGGTCAAGTCTTTGTATAGATCTCTTTCACGGGGTATTGATTTGGGTTTCCCTTGGCGTCAGTGCTGGAAGACTTTGGTTCCCTCTAGAGTTTTGTTTTTGGCTTGGGAGGCTGCTCATGGGAGAGTGTTGACTATTGACAACTTACGGAGGAGGGGCTTTTACTTGACTGACTGGTGTTTCTTGTGTAAAGGCGAGGGGGAGTCTGTGGATCATCTTCTTCTGCATTGTTCGGTGGCTAGCGGGTTGTGGGCGTCTTTATTTTGCATTATGAACCTTTCCTGGGTTATACCAAGGAGGGTGATTGAGGTGTTGAGAGGCTGGAGAATGCAGTTCGAGAACCTCATTGCTCTGGCAGTGTGGAAGATGATTCCACTTGCTGTTTGGTGGACCTTGTGGATGGAGAGGAATAATAGATGCTTCGAAAATTCTGAGCGGCCTTTGGATAGTTTAAGGGGTTTTGTTTTGCAGTCGCTTTTTCTTTGGGCTAATGTGATGTTGGGTTCTCCTTTTTCGGGTTATTCAGATTTTCTTAGCTTTCTTGCTTGCTTATGTTAAGGGTTTCTAGTATAGTCTTTTGTACTGTTGACTCTGTTTGTTTTGTATCTTTGTTTTACCTTTGAATAAGATTGGCTTACTTATCAAAAAAAAATTATTATACACAGCAATACCAACCCCTAAAACTACCACATTTTACTTTACAACAAGAGCAAAGGCAAATCCCAGATTAAGAAGATAAAGAATTACCTGTCAGGATAATCCACAATTATCTCAAATAGCTTTGCTATTCTTAGATCTTGCAATGTCTCATAAGCAAAGTACTCTAGCCGCAACTGCCATCTAACAAGTCCTTCAGAGGGAGTATCTATTCCAGGATAGCATGAAGAAGGATGTGAAGCCAGGGGAGATTTTAGACCAGATGAAGGACTTTGATAACTAACAGAGTCACCAAGATAAGCAAGAAGCGCACGCAAGAACTGCAGAGGCACAGCCTGAGCAATATACATCCAAGTACAAGGAGTGATTATATGTACAATAATAACATATAGCTAAACCTAGAAAACTGAACAGATAAAACTAAGAATATAAGAAGAATAAGAGAAAAACATCACGTGATAAACAGCATTTATCTAAACAACATTTGGTTGATTGCATTGATGCTTATGAGAAAAGAACAAATTCCCTGATCTCAAGATAGATGAAAGTTTACACAATTCACTCGTGTTTATGAAACAAATACTCCTCTTAAGGTACCCTTAGATGGGTTAAGAAAGGCATAACCAAACTTGAAAAAAAAAATGTGAGTTCAAATTCGAAAAATGATGGGTCCAAGTTGAAACAAAATATAGGAAGTTAAATGGATAACTGCAATCCATTCTAGAAAGTTTTCATCTACTCTGGCATAACCTAAAAAGGGAGCATATCATTAAATGTAGGACATAGGTAGTTATAATTTGAAAAGCAATATGAAATTTATATCAAAGGCTGAAGTACATATCTAGACTAAAAATAACATGATATGGCTGGCCAATACCAATCTGCAACCTTCAACAATTGGTCAATGACCATACTCACAATGATAGACAAGCAAACATCCATCATCTTCACCAGTAACAGTAAAGCCGTTAAAACCAGATTTACTGAATCCAATGTACCATGCAAAGAGATCTTGGAAGGATAAACAATTGACAAGTTCTGCCATCAACGATTTCACAAAATAATTGCTCGAGGAAAAAAAGAAGAAAAAAGATCACAAAAACAAAAGAAAATAACCTGCATCCACTGTTTAATGGACTCCAAAACAGAACTTCTGTAATCATCACCAGCCAGATTATGTACTTTAGCCTGCCACACATTCAGGAATTTTTATAAAATGGGAGCCAAAGATCAAATATATAAAAAAAATGTAGATAAGCTACAAATAGAGAAAACATGACACATGGTTTTCCCACATACTAGTGATATTGAAAAAGGAATGGAAAAAGAATAACGTGGAGGTGAAACAAAATAAACTGGACGACCTATTGTTGAAATGGACCACATAAGTCACCTTTAGAAGAAGAAAGATAGCAGAAGCATAGGCATCTTCAGTCATAGAGGTAAATCCAAGATTTCTCAGATCGTGAACAGCCTTCCCAATGTTCCTCACCAACTTTGAGAACCTTACTTGATGATAGCATTCATCAATCTCCATCTGACCAGTCCGGTAGGGGATTTTTATTTTTTCATCCATGTCATCTTTTGCTTGAGATTCATTTTCATCATTAAGCTCTCCAGCCATGATTGTACTTAACTCCTCCAACCTTCCCTTAAAATAGCAGTGGAGTATCTCTAAGAACATCGCAGAATTTGACAAATGGAAGAAATGCATGTTACAATTGGGACATTGTCGGACAATAACAGAGGAAAACGTATGCAGATATGCAGGGAGTGGTAAAACTATTGCACAATATAAAGCTTCTAAGAAAAACCTCCAGAATCGATAACCATTTAAATCAGACAAACTGCATTATTCCATTCCTACATCACACCTCATTAATACAGAATTTTGTACTTAAAGTGGAGAACTGAGGTGGTGGCAAACCTATGGACCATGCACCTAGAAGAGCAATCAATTACTAATGTTCATGAGGATAGAGCTCGAGCTGAGATTGGCTCAATAAACATGAGACCCCTATGAATGCTATTTGATAGTAAGCACTCTTCGCAGAGTCTGTTGTAGTTTTTAGATCCTTCTGCATAATGACAAAGGTAGGAAGTTTGGGTGATGGGCTGTAAAGATTGGTTTTTGCTGCATCAAGTTATATCATAGACTGTATACCAGAAAAATGCCGAGGAAGACTGGCCATAAGCACAGAAGACACAAGCAATTGATAAGTTGAGAATAGATGTGCTCTCTCCACATCGGAAGGCTGCCTTCGCCCTGATATCCGATCCTTGTGGGACTGCAAGGCGTGTACCAACGTCAACAAGCACTTCTCCTGGTATTCCTTCTCCAAAGATATCTCTTCCAAAGCTTCGCATAGTACTCGTTGTACTTCACCCTCGCATATCTGCGTCTAAAAATTACTCGCAAATCATGCTTTTTTTTAGTCGATGCAACTATCTCATGCTCATCGAGAATTTGAATGAATTAATTAATCATTAATGAAGACAAAACTTCATGCTGGAGAGTTTCGTGCGTAGTTACATACAGGGGGTCTCTGTTTGGATAGAAGTGTAACATTGCTGTAAGCATCGAAATTACGCCAAAATTTGGAAGTTCCGTTCTTCTCGAAAGTTTCCTGCGCAGTTGGAGTGCAGAGAGAGTCATCCCCAACTTGAAGCAATTTAAAAATTCAATTTCTAGGAGGCACGGCCCTAATTTGACAAATGATATACCTGTAGTGCCCGAAGAAAATGGTCTCGGACCAGAGAGTGGAGACCATGCTGGCACAAGCCGTGGACGTGAGCTACGAACTCGGGGCCCACGGAGAGGTCTCCGGCGCCGTTGAGAAGGGCTTCGGTAGTGGCACAGAAGCCGCTGTAGCTCTCCGTGATTTC
Organism: Myrica gale; assembly: GCA_963930655.1. Taxonomy (NCBI): domain Eukaryota; kingdom Viridiplantae; phylum Streptophyta; class Magnoliopsida; order Fagales; family Myricaceae; genus Myrica; species Myrica gale. The sequence continues at coordinate 2,319,438 of OZ005606.1, read as the reverse complement.
TTGGACAGAGTTGTCGCTGAGAGAGTCTAGAACCCCTAGGTTACAGATTAACGACGTCGGTTCCTCCTCCGTCGCCATTGTTGTCTCAGCTAGAGTCCGAGGGCAACCCTGTCTAAACGACGGTGACAGAGACCGCAGAGGGCGTGAGAGGAAAGAGAAATTCTCTTTATTTGTGTTTTGCCGCGGTCTTCGAGACTGAAACGAGAAGGGAGAGCCAGCGCAGCGAGCACTCGATTTTCTGTGCCTGGTGTGTTTGAGTGCTAAACATTTGTCACTCTGAAATTTTAGTTTAATTAAAAAAAGAAAAACAAAATAATAACGTACACGCGTTTTAACTATTTTCGGTTGGAGTAAGCCCGGATATGTTCGGTTGCGACTGTCGGAGTAAGTAGGTACTATTTTGGCGTCACGTGAGAAATATACGAGAAAATTTACGTTGAATAAAAAAGTAAAAAGTTAAGGAAAATTGTGTAAAATATATTGATATTTATATTTGAATTCTGAATATGTTAAGTGATAAGTCTATGAATATATTTGAATCCTAAAAAAATGTAGGAAACGAACATAACATAAGACCCGACGACTCATGATTCTATAAGCGTTTGTTAATATCAATATTTGATAAGCGTTAATTTCATAAATTTCTTTCCTAACTCACGATCGAAAATGCTGATGTGGAAGACAATGGTCCTATCTTTACATGTATAAAAATAATAATAAAACATTTACAAACATAAAAATTTTAATAAAATTTAAAAATTAAGGGTTGTTAATTGGTAAAAGTATTATAGGATCACATATGTTGAGGGTGAAAATTTTGGGTATTGAGGTTTGAGAAATATTATAAAGTAAAGATATGTTACGGGAGTTGGTGAAAAAGTGAAGAAAGAATATTTTTAATAAATAACATAATAATAATAAATTATGTGATGATTTTTTTATTATTAAACCTAAGTTTTTTGGCTCAAATTATTGGGGCTCAAACAAGACCAATTAACAAACACCTATAACTTTTCAAAAAAAAAATCTTATAATTCTTTTCTCTTCATATTTTTCACCAAACTCTAATATTTTTTTTATTAAAAAGTTACATCAAATCATCTATATATGTACATTTTTACAAACTCCAATAAAATTAAATATATTTAAAAAATTTCACCAACATTTACACAACAACCTGTAAAACTCTAATATGCATAAATATTCACAATTCTATCCAAAATCCTTAGAATTTTTTACAAAACCAACCTCCCAAAAATTAGGAAAGTATAGCAAAGAACAATAAATAAATAAAAAACTCCAAAATAAGAAATAACAAAAAAGAAGATCTCATCTCCGTCCGAATACCTTTTTCTTTTTAATTTTCTTTTGTTTGTTGTTTTAGTCTTCAATTTCTAATTTTTAGTTGTGAACTTTTTTTTGTGTGCTTTCTCAGTTTTTAGTTTTTCAAAAGTTTTAGTTGTTTTCTATAATTTTTTATTTTCTTACATATTATCCTTTATCTTTTATAATTTTATATTTTTTTTATGAGAAATGACAAGTTCTACCGTCTACGGATAGGAAATGTTCTATAGAGTCCTTTATCTGTTTTCAAATTTGAATTCATATCGGATTCATATGTTGTGTTTGAGTGTTAAAATTGTGAAAAATTGAGGAGAGAGATGATTTTTAATATTTATTATAATAAAAAGTAATGATGTGATTGAGAGATAGAGATTATATTATAATTTTTTATTGTGTTAAAATTTTAGGGAGTGTAAAATTTTACTGAACAAAACCTTCAGACCAGTTGTTCAAACATAAAATAAAAAATAAAAAAGAAGGCTTGAGGGGCCGGCCGCTTGGTGATAACTTTTTTTTTAAGGTTAAATACTCATTTCATCTTTAGTTTTGACTACTTTTAATAAATTGTCCTTCAATTTTTAAATTGATAGGTCCTTGATTTATAAGTTTTTGTCAAATAAGTTATTCTCTTCAAATTTCACTATCAAAGCTAATTGGTTTACACGTCTGTCTCAATCATATGTCATCCAAAACTAAAATAATGTGACTTATAATTTTTTAGGCTTTTTCTAATTTCGATAACATTTTCCTCAATTTTTGTTTTTTAAATTGATTTTGTTTTTTTGTTTTTTGTTTTTTCAAAAAAATTAAAAATTATGAAACAAACAAATTCAAAAAATTATAAGTCGCATGATTTTTAGTTTTGGGTGACAAGTGTGAATTTATGATTAAAACTGACATTTGAATAGTTACGTTTATATAATTTTTACTAAAGGATTTGTTTGATACAAATTTCAAATTTAATGCCTTTTGATCAATTTAAAAACCTAATAACTATTTATTAGAATGGGTCAAATAGGTATATAAACCTTAACATTTTTGGCAAACCCAATAAAAAATCCAAGACACTGAAGAGTAATAAACATATTTTTAACAATTATAGGTTTTTGCTGGGAATATTTGTCAAAAATACCTTGACTTCTAAGAAAAAAATCTTAATTACTGTTACGATTATTGTGATATTAACTTTTAACAAATTATGTATTACTTTTGAACATCTCGGTTTATGTGGTTTATTTTTCAAACATACGAGTCATTTCGTGTATTAAAAATTAACTGATTAACGGAAAACTGACAAAAGGTCGGGATGTCCATTGTATGCGTAGATAACTTATCTCAGACCCTCTCTCAATTAGTTATTGATAGTGGACGAAATGACTTATATATTTTAAAAATATATTATAATAATTGATATGTTCAAAGTTGTACCTCATGAACTAATTTATTAGAAATCAATATCACAGTGACCGTAACAATAATTAAGCCTTAGGAAAAATATAAAATAAGTTCATAAATATAATCTAAAATAAAATTAATCATTGAATTTTGTCAAATTAAGTATGTATGTTTTCTTTCTTTAAGTTTATTATGTCTTTTTTATGGGTCTATTTTTAAGTTTTAATTACTTTATCTTTGATTTGACATTTTGCCACGTGGCATGTATTGTGTCCCATTTCTAAAAGTAGCATGCTTTGTCAATACTTCGCTAAGATTCTGGTCACAATCAGAAGACACAATTTAGGATATGTTTGTTTTCACATTTTTTCTAGGATTCAAAGTATATTCACACTACCACCATCGAAGATATTCAGAATTCAAACACAAACATCAATACATTTTACACAATCTCCAACAATTTTTTAATTTTTTATTCAACATAAATTTTCTCTCTTTATATTTTTTCACATAACTCTAATATTTTTTATTAAACAATTACATCAAATCATTTCTCTCTCCACTTTACACAAACACCAATAAAATATTATTTAACATAAATATTCACAACTTCTCTAAAATGCTACATTTTTACTCAAAACGAACGTAACCTTATATGTTTGAAATTTTTACACCGAAATATTAAAATTTTATACAAATTTCAACGCAAATTTTCACATTAATTTTAATACTTGTTTATTTAAATAAACTACATAAAATAGTATTTTCCTTACTTTTTTAACAAACTCGGTTAGCCTCTTATTCAAAAAATTCATCTAATCTTCTATCTACTCCTTACTTTTTATCAAACCCCAATTAAAATCATTGGGCAATTAAACCTTTTCAATTTTTTCACAAATATTTTTACAAATCTTCATAAAAAAGTCAAACTAGTGAGGAAAAGCCCTTGTTCTTGATACAATAATTTGATCCGTAGGTCGATGGTTGTTTGTGACCATGGTTTGGATCCAACTAGCGAAAGAAGCTGGTGAAAGAAAAATTTCGTGCTTCAGTAAGTGTGATCCGTACGAGGACCTTATTTATTTATGTTTACTTTCTACTCACACAGTTCACAAAATAAGAGAGAGATTATCTAAAATTCTCTGTCTAAATTATATAGTGCAATTTTAAAATAAATAAACACAAAAAAATACTTTATATGACTAATGAATAACATTAAATAGTATAAAATTGAGTTCTTGTATTTTTTTTTAAATTACACTGTTCTATTAGGCAAATAAGAGTAGAGAACTATAATCCCTCAAAAAAGGGCAAAGATTGTCCGAGTGTGCAGTTATGTTTTGGATTAAAAAAAATTAAGAATTCATTTTATAAATTCAAAATTCAGAAATTAGTTTGGACTAAATTTAAGAGGTCGTTCTTTTACCTTGAATCCTCAGGATTCTACAACCAAACATCATTTTTCACACCACATAAATATAATTACAACACGTATATCAATAAAATTTACATCACATAAAAATTCTCAAAACACAAAAATTCCTCACAAAACAACTTAACCAAACAACGACTATAATAAATCTTCCCAAGTAGCGAGCGCATGATTGTTGGAAGAAATTCGTGAAATATCGAGACGTTGGAAACACGACATACCATTGAACACGCGGGAAAGACGGCAGAGAACAACTGACAATAATTAATGCGTCGTTTTGTTCCAAAAACACGGCATAAACGATAACCTCATCGCAGACCTTCTCTCTCCCCGTATCTACGCTGTGTTTCATATGAGCGATGGAACCGAGCAAGGATCAGGGACATGAGCGGGCCCACACAAAAGCTCTTGCTGACGTCACTCTCTGCCAGGGTGGCGGAGACCACGACCTTTCCCGATAGACCTGACGAAGACCAGGCTTCAGCTCCACGGCGAGTCGCTCCCCTCCTCGACTCGCCCAACAAACGCGTTCCGGGTCGCCTCTGAGATCGTCCGCGAGCAAGGCCCTCTGGGGCTCTACAAGGGCCTATCGCCGGCTCTTCTCAGGCACCTTTTCTACGCGCCCATCCGGATCGTAGGCTACGAGCACCTCAGGAATGAGGTCAGCGCCGATGGCGGGTCCATGTCTCTACCCGGAAAGGCTTTCGCCGGGGGAATCGCCGGCGTCATCGCTCAGGTAAGGGCCCTCTAAGATCTGAAGATTTTTTTAAAAAATTATTGCACTTGATTTCTGTGGTGCATTGTTGTTTCTCTTCAATTTATTTTCCTATATGAGTAATTGGTGAGCGATAAGTAAGTGTAACTGATCCATTTATGATACGTATCCAATTCAAACACGAAAATAAAACTGGAAACGATGTTGCCCAATGCCCACAATTTCATAAATGAAGAAGAGAGTAGTTATTGCCAAAGGTTGTTGATTTGAAGCCTTGTTTAGAATTGGCACTGAAAAAGGACTCAGTTTTTGCTGAACATTGAAAATCTAACTTGAACAATAACAAGTCCTAGTGTCGAATGATTGCCACCCTATTGCTACATTTAACCCCTTCCTAATCAACAGGTTTTAATCATTAAAAACTAACTCATAGCCTTCAACTTACTTCTGATAGCTATATGCCTCCAAGTGCTTGCACGATAATCTTTAGGGTTGGCTAAGCCATCCTTTGATTCTCTCTTTCAAGTAAGAACTACAGTAATCAAGAGAAAAATAACAGAAAAGAACCCCTTATCATTTTTTTAGATAGTTGATAGTCTTGGAGTCCTTATTTTCCAGATGAAAAAAGAAAGAATGGTTATGCATTCCTTTGAGACATTTGAGTTTGAAAGGTGAATTTGACACTGTACATCTGTACATTGTTCCATGGAGGATGTTGACCGGCAGCTAGCATGATTAAGTGGGGAGCATTTTTGTTTTTCCAATTTTTTTCCCTCTCCTCACCAGGGTATAAAACTTCTTTAACCTTCCAAAGCATGTTACTTACGTCGAAGCACTGGCTAAGAAAATTGATTCATAGGCGTCCTCATTATTGAGGCTGCTTAAATCCACAGTTCTATTTCATATCTGGTCACCAGACCTAAAGTTTTTTGGCTTCCTTAACAGTCCACCGAAGCCCTTATACCATATGATTAATGTCTTTTCGTAAGCATATGTATGATTTTTGTAGCCACATTATTTTGTCCTGGCAGTGGATCTTGCTTTCACAAGTAAAAGAAAAATCTGTTATCTTTTTGTTGAATAAATTACAGCTTTGGCTGATACAAATGAGTAATTTTCTATTTCCCCTAGTAGAGCAGGTAGTGGCGAGCCCTGCAGATCTTATTAAGGTGAGGATGCAAGCAGATGGTCTGTTGGTGAGCATAGGTCTCCAACTTAGATACTCAGGACCTTTTGATGCTTTAAACAAGATTGTGCTCACGGAAGGCTTTAAAGGACTTTGGAAAGGTGCTTTCCCTAATGTACAAAGAGCATTTATGGTGAATATGGGAGAACTGGCATGCTATGATCATGCAAAACGTTTTGTTATTCAAAATCAGATAGCTAGCGATAACATTTATGCCCACACCTTAGCCTCTATTATGTCGGGTCTTTCGGCAACTGTTTTGAGTTGTCCAGCTGATGTGGTAAAGACCAGAATGATGAACCAGGCAGCAGGCAAGGAAGGGAAGATTATGTATACCAGTTCTTATGATTGTTTGATGAAGACTGTTAGAATTGAAGGATTAAGATCACTCTGGAAGGGATTCTTTCCAACATGGGCAAGGCTTGGTCCATGGCAGTTTGTGTTCTGGGTCTCTTATGAGAAATTCCGACGGCTTGCGGGTCTTTCTTCCTTCTGATAAATTTATGATTGGGACTCACCTTGCTTGCAACTTTTAAGATTCGCTAAATTATAGCCTTAGGAAACTTTTCCTAGGTTCAAAGATGCCAAACAATCTTTCCTTCGCTTGCTATTCATACACCCTAGTTGGGTAGATTTCTTGCTTCAATTTGTATCTGTTTGCAGTCGATGGTAATTGTCATCAGTTGAATAAGAGAGTGGAAAAGATTGTGCGAGTTCCATCGAAAAAGGCCGTGTCTTTTTCCCAATTTCAGCAGTTGGGAGTTTGGTCTCTTGGCTTGCGGTTACTAATAAGGTTGTGAGCATTGATATTGACTTTCATGCTTTGAAATCATACGTGCTTGGAGGCTACCTTTCATGTATTTAAAAACTTCTGCTTGGAGTTTTCAGGGTCCTCTTTCCTAGGTTGTCTGGTGGGATTCTATCTATTTTCTTGGAATGTATGGTATTCTAGAAAAGTCACTTCAAACCAGCTGACTTTTTTGTGTGCGAGTGAACATTTCTTTTTTTTTTTCCTGTCCATTACTTCAGTGGCAACTTTTGCTGCTGCTAGATGTGGCAACCTTGGACTTTGTCATTATGTGAAGTGAACGGGTTCATGCAGACTGCCGTAACAAGTATAACATGCATATATATGTTTGTGCTTGTTCAGTAAGAAACGCGGATTAAGGAGAATCCTCTTCTTAAGGTACTTTAGAGAGACACATTTTTCTGTTCCTCTTTCTTAATCCTATCAGGAGTCGCTATTAGAGCATACAGCTCACATTCTCCAATCATCTCATCTCCCTCTCAGCATGTGTCTATTGACCACTAATTCTTTTCCTGCATTAGAATACCAAGCTGTGTACCTCCTTTTGTTTACATTTACTTCAGTGTGTTATGTTTGCAATCTTGGTCCTTATACGTATTACCTGTGCTTCGTAGATATTCTCAATTCTGAATGCTATGTCATGGACATAACTCTTGGTACAGCCCAAGGAAAGAGAAAGGTTACTTCCGGATGTTTCTTAATTTTGAAGGTAGTTAATCAGGAAAGTAAAAGGATTGCGCATATAAGTTAAAGAAGGTTTTATTACAATTCCCAAGAGTGCGGTTTGAGAAATTCTTTGAAGAATTATTAGAGTTTGCTCTCCCCAAATACTAGTCAACAAATTCGTCCCTATTCCACTGACATCTGTGAGTGATATTCATCTTGTAGTGTGGATTGTATTACAATTACTAGGCAACAATTTAGGGTGTTGCTAATTTGAAATAGATTCGGTAGCATGAGGGGATTTCGGCAATTTTTTATTTTTATTTTAGGTTTTGAAATTGTGAGGCTTAGCCTACGGTGTGTGGACGAGTTGGTCAGGATAACCTTTGTCGGCTGGCAAACCTTGATTCAACTCTACAACAAAAACTCTTGTGACTTATCTGATGTGTGCGGTGAGGGGTCAGTGCGTATGTTTGGGGTTTGTAGCGGTGTTAAGCCTACCGAGTGCAACCAAGTTGGCCTAGTTCTGTTCGAGCTCAGTGCACAGGATTGTCAGAGGAAGTGAGCACGATGACTAAGACTATGATGACAACGCATCGTACATGCCGTAACTGGATGCATGCTTATTTCAAGAACAGTAGATAGAACTGTATGATTTGTTCACTAGTGAAGTGTTTGTGATATGTGCATAATACAAAATCTAGTTACTTCAAAATTTAATTTTTTTACTAATTTTTTTGAAAACATACGACATACAAAAAAGCGAGCAAAACAAAACAAAATAAAATAAATCAAATTTGACAGGAAAACAAGCTTATGGTTCCCAATCGTCCAATGCACTCGAGCATGCATGGTAAGTTAATTATTACGTAATTTAATTAACTTATTGGGGAAGTGTGGTGAAACTTGGACATACCTCAACTTTAGCTACGATCTACAATGTTAGCTAGATAAGGCAAGAGAAGAGATAGAAATGATGAGAGTCGTCAAAGAGAAAATGTTAGAAGATTAGGCGACGAAACAGGTTGAGATAGAGGTTACGCTACGTGAGTACTGTGAGAAGTAGCGGGTGGAGCAAGAGTGCTTGTGAGAGAAAATATCAAATGAGGTGGAGGATCTCATGACAAATATACCCGAGAAGCGTATAGTGAGGCGACAAAACGACTACTGTGGCAACTAAGAACCTGACACAGTAGATGTGAGGTGTTTTTATTTTCTTGTTATGTTTGCTGTCTTATTAGTTCAACTTTACCTCTAATTTATTATGTTTAATTATTTCTATTAGTGGTGTGTATAGCTTTGCTTTAGTGTATTGTAACGTAATAGCCATTCTATCGTTCGAGAAGCCGTTACATCGTCTAAGCAACATATCAAACTTCTGTAATGAAATATTTGATTGTAAATAGTAAAACTTCTTATCGTCAAAACTATACTGTCCGATCGAAAACAATAAACCGTTCGATCACTTAACATAAGCATTTCATTTAAGAAAACCAATATTTTATAGATGTCTTACAGAAATTGATGCTAATTTTAGATACTACTTAAACTTTATTTTTCAAAATATAATTGTATTATTCGCCTCCCAAAAAAGAATCTGGTTCCACCACTACTGATAGTCAAATTGATTGTGGACCATGTACCAGTACCACTCTGCTTTAACACAAGGGAAGGGAAAAAACGTGAGATAGAATACCACTCATCGGGACCAAATTCTTATCATCCGTATGAACGGTACATCTATTAACCATAATTATATCCATTTATGATAGATTTCCATTTTCCATTTTCCTTGGAAAGGCGTGCAAGTGAAATTCATTTTATGGGTACCATTGGAGGACCACGCTGCGTTACGCGCAGCTGCCGAGATCGATAACCTACCTGACATGTTGCACTCTGGAGGGACAAAACCTTTTCTTTTACCGTTGACGTGTCATCTACCCTGGTGAGGGGTTGTGTCGGCTTACAGTATTGGGTTAATTCCTTCCGGAAGGAAAGTTCAGAGTCTTTTAATAAGATCTAAAGTTGATTATAATTTTAATTTATAATCATGAGTTATTTAAGTAGTACAGTTTAAAAAGAAAAGAAATTAAAAGAAAGAGAGTTTTAAAGTTCGAAAATAGTGGTTCGGTACACGTGAACAGTAAACGCAAATTGATTAATATTTTCTTTACGTTTTTTTTGTTGTATTTGCCAAGATTGATATCATCTTGAAAATCTGAGTTGTAGCCTGTAATTGTGACTAGAGAAGACTTTGTGTACACATTATTTGGTTTATAGTGGAGATTTGATTGGACTAGGTCCTGTAGTTTTTTCTTCCTCACATCGAGGAAGTTTTCCACATAAAAATTGCTGAGATTACGCTCTATTTACTTTTATCTAGAGATAATAATTATTCAGTTGTTTGTTTATAGTTATCTCTCTCAACAAAGTTTGTGTTAGGTGGTCTTGGACCTTATCAATCTCAAAAGCTAGTTCAAGAGGTGAGACTTCTCTCACACTTATAAACTGACCACTGACCACTAACCACTTTCACAACTATATGGATAACACTATTGGGTCTGAGACTTGTTGGTAAACCTGACCTCTGATACCAGTGTTAGGTGGTCTTGAGCCTTCTCAACCACAAAAACTAGCTCAAGAGGTGAGACTTTTACTCACATTTATAAATTGACCACAAAACCCTTATATTACCTGCGTGACAAATCCCAACAGACTACGTACCTGGTCAAAATTATGATATTTTTCAGCTATATTTATTTGTTTGTAACAGAGTTAATTATATTCGGGACCATTTCCGAGGCTGCACGGATGGCAGTCATACCCATTGGACAAGAGCTAAACACAAAATAACTCACCAAAGTTTTAGTGGCTTGTTTTGGAAATTTTGTTTTCATTCCGCTAGCCCCTTTCTGGAAAAATGTCCTTACTCTTTCAAAACGAACGGCACAATAATATGTGACAGGAAGCGTGACGTTAAAACGTTGCTCTTAAAAAGCATAACAACCAACCTGTCGTTGTTTCCTATCAAATAAATAAATCGCCGGTGAGAACTAGCGGATACTCATAAGACATGTAGAAATATAGGAAAACAGAGGTCGTACATGGGCTGGTAGTTTTTTTTTAGTTGGTAGTTGTTTGTTCCTACAGATGCTGACTTCCCATGAACTGAGTGGAATCGGGCTGGACTCCGGACCCATTAGTCTGCCCTAGCTAGCGCCTTCAAAGGGGCTGAGGGTTTTCTGCTTCGAGGCAATTATAAGGTGGAGACAGCTGTTTGATCGTTCTTGGTTAGGCTCCCTTAATTGCAGTAATATATGTATTTATGCTAAAGTACAATTTATTTCTAAGGGTAATAATATCATAGTTTGTCTCTTAATTATGGACCAATTTCAAACTCGTCTTCCTAATTATAAAAACGTCGATTTACGTTCTTTCACTTTTGAAAATCATTAATGTATGCCTCCCGTCCAAATCAGCCGTTAAGCACTATTTTTAAATAAAACTAATGAAACTCTATTTTAATAATGTATATATTTTTAATTTATTTCTCAATATTTATTTTTTAAAATTATCTTGAATTAGCATTTCGGTCATCTTATATTTATTTCTGTCTGACTTAACGGTTGATTTGGACATGATGTATATTGATAATTTTTGAAAGTTAGAGAATGTAAATAGCCTTTTTCATAATTATGGAAGCAAATTTAAAGGGGATGTTTGAGTGTGGAAATTTTGGGTATTGAGGTTTGAGAAATATTATAAAGTAAAAATATGTTATGGGAGTTGGTAAAAAAGTGAAAAGAGAGAAATTTTTTAATAAATATAATAAAAAAATATGTGATGAATTTTTTATTATTAAACTTAAATAATGGGGCTCAAACAAGTCCAAAATTGACTCATATATATTTAGAGAACTAACAATGATGTTACCCTCTATTTCTATTTCTAAGTACTTGTTCTGTATTTTGCGATGCGGTACTTCCCTTTTGCTGTAAGTACGACTACGATCACCAGTGTGCAGTGATAGGTAGGGATGAAAAGTAACTTAGGGATGTTCGGTTAAGGAGTTTTGTGAGGATTTTTTGTGTTTTGAGAATTTTTATGTGATGTTAATTTTATTGATATGCGTGTTGTAGTTATTTTTAGATGGTGTTAAAAATGATGTTTGGTTGGAGAATTGTGAGGATTTTTTTAGGGATAAATGTAAAATTGGTCCCTGTGCTATACGCAAAAATCGATTTAGTCCCTGTGATATCAAAAATCATCGATTTAGTCCCTGTGATTTCAGAAAGTGATAAAATCAGTCCCTGATGGAGGACTAATAACAAACGAAAATAGAATCACAGGGACTAAATAAATGTTTTTCATATCACAGGGACTAAAACGTTTTTTGCGTATAGCACATGGACTGATTTTGTATTTATCTTTTTTTTTTCCAAACATGTCCTTAACTTCCCAACTAATTTGTTTTGCCGTGACTTATGGTGTGTTCGGTTAAGGTGTTTTGTGAAGATTTTTTATATTTTGAAAATTTTTATATGATGTTAACTTTATTGGTATACGTGTTGTAGTTATATTTATGTGGTTTGAAAAATGATGTTTAATTGTAGAATCTTTAAAATTTAAAAAATTTGAGAATTCTTTATAAACGAAAATATTCTTAGAAAAAAAATTGTTTCACCGTGTAACATTTATTTTGATGGGTTCTAATTACTAGACCACTTTATAATATCTTAAAGGTATAATATAGAGAGTAGCTGCCATTTCCTGTGAGAGGTAAATGCATGCGTACGTACTGTATTCATATCGTCTCAGACTCTCAATGACGCGAAGCAGGCGGAAAGAGGTTAGATAGGATGACGTTGGCAACCTGGCAGAGCAGAGAAATTAAAGAACTCCCCAAATTCCAACCACAATTTGCCTGACGATCGATGAGACAGTCTGCTCGGAATAACTTTATAATATTAAAGCTGCGGCGCCTCTGATCTTCCCAACCAAACCACATATATTTCCATTCTGCGCGCGACCTTCGCAAGCTTGTGGTACCAACAACTACTAAATAACTCAGGACCTCAAGTTGTGTTTGTGTTGTAAAATTTTAGTGTTGTTAAAATTTTAGGTATTAGATTTATTGAAAAAGTGAAAAGAAAAATAATTTTTTATATTTTTTTACAATAAATAGTAATGATTTGATAGGGAGAGAGATTATATTATAATATTTAATTGTGTTAAAATTTTAGAGGAGGTAAAATTTTTGTACACAAACGCACCCTCAGACTCGCTTGTGCGAGCGTTGGCCAACGGAGGCATTTTAACTCGTGGGTGAAGCGTATAATTTTTTTAAAAGAAAAAAATACGCCCTAAGATTTTATTTGTGAATCGTAAGTTTTTTTATGAAGAAATTCACTAATTATACAACAGCCGATCATGATGGCAATCAGTAATCCATATGCAACACTTCCTGCACATGACGTACATAAATATAGAGGAACTTTTGCTTGCATCAGTCAGCTTTAACAGTCCAAGCATGTGCTTTTGTTTAATGAATATGCAGGTGGTGATCTGATCAAAACATTAAATTTATTGTTTTAGATCCAAGTGCATTAATATATATATGTACTGGCCGTACTTGTCCTAATTTTTGTAACTATTATTAATACGGGACTTTATCATTTATTTTGACGAAATTGTCTACTCCAAATTAATAAGTACAATATCATATCGGTTAAACTCTACGTGCAGGGCGAAGCCAGGGTCGGTGTCCCCTCAACTCAAGCCCCTCAAAAAATTAAGAAAATAAAATAAAATTTCAGACTTCATTTTTTAATTTTTGAGTTAATTATAATTTCTCTATTCAAACTATTACGTAATTTTTAAATAGTCTCACAAACTTATTTTACTTTCGTCAAATTGGAGAATTTTATAATCGAGCCAGCAATACGATCAGCTGCAAACTCAACCCGTCATTAATTACCCATTTTGTTGGGTAGCGGTAGGTATATATTCAAAAGAAGAGACAGAGTTTGTACAGGACGAGGGACATGCCCCACCTTTAGAACTCGAGGACACAGACGTACGGCCTATAGAGCAGATCCTGTTCGAGTAAGGTCGTCAGTAACTACTAACTACAAACCCAAGTGATCGTATTAATTACCCATTCAATAGCTGCAAAACAGGGTGTCATGAACAGCGAACTACAAATTGAAAAGGAAATTAAAAAGGAAAACTAGTGTAAACTTCCCTCTGCTAGAACAATTGATCGAATTTAGCAAGATCGCGTGGTTGCAATCCTGACTACAAAGAACAAGATCTCAAGATCTGTCACTGATCAGTGTATGTTTTTTCCCCTTATTTGGAGTGGGTTCAATTCCTCTCTTGGAGGACCCCCACATTCTCCCATCTGCCTCGTGCAAAGTATGTGATATATATAATATACAGTTATATACCAGCTAGCAAAATATCACGTTAATAAATAAGGTTGGAGTTGAAAAGAAAGCAAGGCTTTTTTCTAGCATCCCGTTGAGTGGCAAGTGTGTATTTATGGTCGAATCTTCTAATCTAATGTTTGGTATGTGTGAAAATTTTATGTATCCAAAACTCAGTTCCACTCTTATAGTGTTTAAGCTTGTGTAAAAGACTTTCTTCCCTCTCAAAGAAAGAAGAGAAGATCAGGAGCCAAGATTTTGCATGATAACGCAATGAATCAAATAGGATTGAACATATAACTTTTGAAAAGCTCTCATTTTCTTTTGCAAACCAATGTGCAAATACAGTACATCTTGGAAGTTGATTTGGCAGAGAAAAGTTTCCTAACCTTATAAAGAAGAAAATAATCTTTTGCAAAGCAAGAGCGGCATCTTGCTAGTAAAGCAATTTTTGTCATTAAGGAAAGAGGATCTAGGTTTATCGATCTGGTGCCAATCTTTTACGTGCAAACTACAGTATATATCATTGGCAACGGAAGCCACAGACTAATGTTTGGTTTGTCATTTAATTTTGTGTTCTGCAAATAGATGAAAACCTTCTTAGAACAAGGTTCCTAGTGCGTTCCTCTCTCTCTCTACAGCTTTTTTTTTAAAAAAAAAACTTTGATTAATTCACTGAGAATTTTGAGCGAATTTGTGTTTAAATCTCGTGCAATGGTGTTTTCTAGAATGCAAGAGGTATGTAGCTCAATCCATATTAATATTTATTATGTTTGGATTTAGTTGGATTTGTGATGGTTTATTTGATTTGTAAAGGTTTTGGTGTTGTTGACGTGTTTTTATTAATGTAGCATCATTTGTGTTTCATTTCGGGGTGTTTGGGGTCAAATATTTGTGCGATGGGGCAGAGTTAGACCCACTTTTCACATATTGTGTAAATTCTAATATGGTATTAGAGGCAGATTTTTTGGGCTTGATCCACTTGTTTGTGTTCCCCATATTGTCCACGTGTATGGACCATGTTCATTCGGCCTTCACGTGAAGGAGAGTGTTAGTCCCACATTGAGTAGGGACCATTTAATCTTGTGCTTTATATACCTGTTGGACCACCTCTTCTCCTAGCCAATTAATTTTGAGATGAAACTTGACAGGTAGATTTTGCGAATTTGTGCGTTCTAGGATGAAGAAGATCGATCTTCTAAATGGAGTTGTTGAGCCAAAAGTTTGCAGCGTGTCCTAAATCTATTAGATTTTCTTAGCCGAAAGATAAGTACGCCATCTTCGAGGAGTTCGGCTCGCAGGATTAACAGAACCATTGTGTATGTAATAATTTTTTTTTTTCACTGTATTTGATCTAAGTTACTAAAAAAAACTAACTTTGCATTTTTTTTTTCTATAGCGACCTCACCTTTCAAGCGCGGGCAAGGTAAGACTTGTAGACAGGGTTTGGAGAAGATTCGTGCGTCTGGGAAAGTATTAGTGCACAACCCAGAAGGATGGTGCAGAGGAGATTCTAGCAGCGCTATCTCCCTTTCCAATAAGATTGGAGTATTGGTTTTGTCACCAGCTTCACTCGCTAGTTAAAAGTGGGCTGATGTTCTAGAAGAAGTGAAAGAGTATATTATGGACTTGGTGTTAGTAAGATTGAACGCTCGAAAAACATCGTAAATATTGCTTTTGGTCTGTCATTATAATATTAGATTTTCTGCTACCTTCGCAGGATGATTACGACCTTGAGTACATTTCTTGGGAGGACATGAGGACAGTGGTTGACACTATGATTGCGACAAATTGCATGAACCTAATCGGATGCGTGCGTATTTCAAGATCTTCCTTACTAAATAGGCAGTATTATTGCAAAAGCCCCACCCTGACACTAATCAAGAACAGTGGATAAAACTGTGCGATTTGTTCACCCATAAAACGTTTGTGGTATGTGCGTAATACAAAGACTCATTAGTTAAAGTTTTAGTTTTTTACTAATAATTTTGAAAACATAAAGTAGAAAAAGAAACGAGCAAAAAAAAATTAATCAAAGTTGACAGTAAACCGTGCTTTTGGTTCCTGATAGTTCCCACGCATCCGAGCATGATGATAGGTTAATTATTATGTAATTTAATTAAGAGATAAATAAATTAATTTATTGGGGGAGGTAATTTATTTTGATTAACTTTATTCTATTATCATGTGCAAAAAAATTCAGACATTGTTAATTTCAATCTTTGTATAATAAAAACTATACAAATAAAGATGGTGATACTTGCAGTTTTATCTACCATACGTGGCATTTAATTATTAAATACTTGCATAAAAGGATGAATGCCGTCCAATACTAGTGTAATGTCGAAAGGAGAGCATACACCGACGTCAACGTATATACCGAGATATTAGGATAAAAGCTTGGGATGACCTTTACTTGTCCATAGGAAAAAATTGGAAATGTTAATTTCATCTTTTTCCTTTTTACATTATTTTTCAAACAAAATCAGCAATAAAATTTTAAATTAAATAATATATAATCCTCTTACAATTATATGTACTTTCAATTTTTTTTTTCTACCATCTGACCTCATTTTTGTATGTTTAGATATTTTTCCTATATTATGCTTATAGTTACCCATTTATTTTATGCTTGTACTATGTTTCATTGATGATTGGTAAAAATTTGCCTACAAATATCTTACTCAATTATTGATTAAGCTTTTCTATATTTTGTTAGATTAATGAGAGAAATTGATCATAATGCAATAATCTTATGCAAGATAATTTTAAGACGTTGTACAAAATTATTGCTATAAACGAATTTAGATATTATTTAAATTTTATTTTAAAAAATATAATTTTATTATTCGGCTCCCTCCAGAAAAAAAATTATGGCTTCCCCACTACTCATAGGCGAATTAAATGGGTACCATGTACCACTCTGTTTGATTTAACACAAAGGGAAAAAAACATGAGATGGAGTACGTACCACGAGTCGGGTACAAATTTTCATAACCGGTGAACAATACACATATTAACCAGGAATATTAGAGGCTGTTCGGTATACAAAAATCCTCAGGATTTTTTTGAATTATCATAATACAAAATATTTTACAACCAAACATCATTCTTAACACTATATAAAAATAACTAAAACACGCATACCAATAAAGTTAACATCACCTAAAAATTTTCAAAACACAAAAAATTCTTAAAATACACCCAAACTGAAAAGCCTCAAAATATCCGTTCGGGAAAAAGAAGAAGAAGAAGACGAAGAAGAAGGACACATTCATGATAGCTTATATCCAATTTTTCATTTCTCTACAATTTAGAAAGCCATGCATGTGAAATTCATTTCACGTGTACAAATTGGATCAGGACCACGCTGTGTTGTCATTGCCATTGTCTATACTGGTGATCAGGGGTTGTCTGTAGACAGTACGTACGTACGTACCCTGGTCAAAATTATGATTTTTGTCAGCTATATTTATGGTTTTTCGGTAGAGTTAACTATCTTCGGGACCATTTCCGAGGCAAAGATGCAGGCAGTGATCCCTTCGACGAGGACTGACCACGAAATAACTGGAGTTACTGGACAAACTTTTCGGTGCTTTTTTATTTGTTGAGAAATTTCATTTTTAATCTTTAAATTTTTTCTTCTTTTTTTACAAAAAAAAAGTCCTTAAGCTTTAAAATGTTAAATTTTGGCACCCTCAGTTTAATTACGACCTCTCAACAAAAAACAATCTTCTATTACTCGTCCGGTAGCCGGCCTCTAGCGAAAAATGGCCACACAAAAGCAAGTTGTCTATGTGGCATTCAAGTAATCCACCATTAGAGAATGCAATTTTTCTTTCTTTTTCAACTGATCGATGATCTTTTGATGTGAGCATAGTGAGCATACGGCAATCATCATGAATGTTAAAGTCAAACACAAATGAATTTAATAAGCGTAGGGTAAAACACAAATGAATACTACTCCTGAAAAGACACTTAAAAACTAAAATATAAGCCATCATCTCGCATCTGAGCGAGGGGGGCCGGGGTGGTGCACTTGTGGCCGGTACACGAAGTTTTTGCCGATGAACTGCGAATGCATCATATACATGTAAGCTATCATGCTAGCTCCTGATCAGTAGGGAAAGGAAGCGTGACGTTAAACGAGAGTAAATAAAAAGCTGCTCTTTCATTTAAAATCCGTATATGAAAACCGACCTGTCGTAGTTTCCTATCAAATAAAAGAAATCGCCAGCGAGAACTTTTAGGCGGATACTCGTTATAAGACAGGTAGAAATATAGGAAAACAGATGCCAATGTGGGGACGGTTTGCTTCTTCCTTCCATTGTGACGCCCTTTTCATCAGCTGTTTTCCTTTTAGTTTGTTCCTTTTTCGTGTTGGGTCTTTTCTAAAGTTTTATGAAAAGAATAGCAAAATTATAAATGGAAGTTATTAGTTCACGTGTAAACTGATTCAGTTATTTATTGTTAGAGAACTGTTAGATATCAGTTTAGCTAGTTAAGTCTTATTGTTAGAGAACTGTTCTCAAATTCAAGGAGATCTATTATTGGTTTTCCCATTTTTCTTGATGATTCATTGGTTTCTTGAAAATCCAAGAAACAATCTACCATCTCTAGTTCTTCAGCTGAGGCTAAATACCGAGCGATGGCAACCAGACTTTGTAAGATCACGTGGCTCAAATATTTGCTTACAGAACTACGGGTAGCTCATTCTCAACCTGCGCTTCTTCTTTTTTGACAATCAGGCAACAATTCACATAGCTACCAATCTTGTTTTCCATGAGTGAATCAAGCACATCGAACTCGACTGACAATTGGTTCGTGAGAAACTTTCTTATGGGTTGATTTGTACTATTCACGTGAAAACACAACTTCAACTGGCCGACATCTTTACTAAAGCTCTTGGTTCTGTGTAGTTTCACTCTTTGTTGTCCAAGCTCAACGTGATTAACATCTACTGTCAAGCTTGAGGGGGAGTATTAGTTCACGTGTAAACTGATTCAGTTACTTATTGCTAGAGAACTGTTAGATATCAGTTTAGCTAGTTAAGTCTTATATAGCGCATCAATTCCTGTATAAATACAACAATATGTACTGCACAACAGTTAAGTTGAATATACGAGAATTATACAATTCATCTCTCTCTCTCTTTACTCTTTCCTCTCTATTACTCTGCTTCTACACGAATTTACAGAAGTCCATTCGACTTGGAGAAGTCTGTATCTTCAAACAAGAGATCTGCAAATGCAATATTGTATCTTACCCATTCAGAATGGAGAGGGATTGAAAGAAAGTGGCAGATAGATGTTAGAACATCAATTCGATTATGATCAAACCTAGCAGTGGCCTATGTACTGGATGAATAATAACTATACATCGTATGTTCTCAATATACTATGTGGTGTGGACAAATGATGATTTAACATAGCATATAATTTTTTGTATTGGATCCAATGTTTTTCCAACTTTCTATAGAGGCCGTTTTCGAATAGTTCCTCAGGTTTCCTTACAAGCTTTTGGAGCTAGGGCTTTCCAGTTAGATCAGATCGCTCAAAGTTCACTGCAAGTGTTATGCATACCATGGTATATATTCATAATTTTAAAAAGTTGAGAAGAAGAAGGCCGTCCATGATTACTAACGGATCCGATAGTTCTTCAGAATGGTATAGTATTAATCGATATCACTGCAGAGAGTAGATTTTGCTAAAACTCGAACAGTTTCTTGAAAACGCGCTTCTGTTTGTCCATTACTCACGCATAATAAATCTGAAAGAAAGGTTACGATAAAGTTGAAAAAATACTGTTACCTCACTCGTCGATCCTGCTAATCAAATATATGTTTAGGTTACGATAAAGTTGAAAAAATACTGTTACCTCACTCGTCAATCTTGCTAATCAAATATATGTTTATCGATGATTACAACTTGGTCAACTACTTAATCTTTTCTCTTAGCAAATAGTTCAGATTACAGCTCTCAGGGTAATTAACCAACGAAGTAAATGGCACGTCCAGGCGACAAGGTGAGGTGGGGCTACCAAATTTTAAGCCATATTGTACCATAGAGTAGTGCTTACATAAATTAAAATTAAAGAGGGGGTTGAGGTTGTTAAAATTTTATCATTACTACGTTTCTTTCTCTCTCTCTCTATTTCTTTTATTTACTTTTTCATACTCCCTTTAACTTTTTACCGACTCATAAAATTTTACCCTAAAGTTTCGTAACCAAACGCTATGTTACGGAGGTGGCCCAATCCATCGTTTCAGCTTTAGGGGTCCCTTCTTTTCGTCCTTATACAACTGCTAAATCAAAAGCTCATTACTTCTTCTTTAGTTAAGTACCCAATGTGAAAAAGAAAAAGGAAACGCAGAAAGCAACAATATTAATTCTATCTTAAATGCTTAACCAAAAGTTTGACTTTACAAGCGTAAGTTTTAATCAATTAATAAAGTTTGCCACTTTTTCTGGTATAGGGCGTCATATTTGGCCCTACACTGTTAATTCGATTATATCGCGAACCATAGTGGGGCCGGGAGCAGGAGTCATCAGCGCAAGTAACGTCTCCTGTATACCAGCGTACGTTCGGCCGTGTTTGTTTCCAGAGGCTACGATACAACATTTAACACAAAAGTAGAAAGAAATAGGTATTAATATTTACCCGGGGGGGGGGGGGGGGGGAACGCAACTCGTGATCAATTGGTCGTCAGAAGCTGTAAGGATATCTATCCAACGGGTAAAAAAGGTGGGACCCTAAGCTTGTCTTCTCGTATAATGTGTAGAAGTATAATATTTGTAGAGTGCTAATCCCGTTGTAAATCCTTGGAACGATCGAGGGGCTGGGAGGCATGGGGAGGAGACTTCACCCATCTACCGCAACCCAACTTAGGATATAACTATCTAGAAAAGAACTTAGGATATAACTTAACCAACTTCTACTTTTTCTCT
Source organism: Myrica gale (assembly GCA_963930655.1). NCBI lineage: Eukaryota > Viridiplantae > Streptophyta > Magnoliopsida > Fagales > Myricaceae > Myrica > Myrica gale. The sequence continues at coordinate 2,298,520 of OZ005606.1, read as the reverse complement.
AAATGAAGTACATGTATAACTTAAATTTTTTTATAAATGTAACTGAAAGATATACCAAATATGTTCATCTTTGAGGAACGCGTCGTGCATATATATATATATATATATCCTCGCTAACAAATGCATGGTTTTCTTTAACCACTTTTAAACCCCTTTTAACGTCGGTCTAAGAGAGTCCACATGAGAAGTTTGGCCTTCGGGATCTAGCTAGCTAGCACCTAAAGACAGGGAAAGATCGACATTTAGACATTTTGTCTAGACGTGAATATGATAACATCCTAATTAAGTGTTTTCGTTTTCCTAGTGACTTTTTTGTGGCCCTTGTAACCTCTCTGAAGGTTATAATTTAGGACACCTTTTTTTTTCAGGTAAGATATTTTACACTCTAATTTTCTTGGGAATTCTTTTAGATACTTGTTGAAGGACAAAGACAGTACTGCTACGCGGTTGATTAAAGGCGCCTCACCTACCCTACGAGAGGGGGCAATGGACGTTAAGCCCAGCTGATGAAGTACCCCACGGAGTACTTATAACCCAACAAGCTCAAGTCCTTTTCCCCCGCTTACTTCCTAATGTACTGCAACAGGGGAATATACAAAGAGGGGATCAAAGTTTTTTACTTGAGATCGTTTCTCTTTTAGAAGGTAAAAGCTATATTTGTAATAAATAGCTTTTTTTTTCCCTCTACGTCGTAAAAATATTAATTCTCTATCCTCTATATATTGTCAACCTATCTAATTCACCACCCATCCATCCAAAGAAACAAGAGATTAAATTGTTCACTTGCGATATACTCTGGTCGCTTTTAGGGAGCCATATAAAGCACTTTCTACTCGGTTAGTATCAACGATGGGCAGGTCTCCATGCTGTGAAAAGATGGGGCTCAAGAAAGGGCCATGGACACCTGAGGAAGACCAGAAGCTCTTGGCTTACATCGAACAACACGGCCATGGAAGCTGGCGAGCCTTGCCTGCAAATGCTGGTAATTTGCGAGGACCCTTTTGAATAAATAAAATAAACGTATCATGGATTAATTGCTTACTTTCACGACATGACTAGCTAGTTGGCGGGCTACTTTTCATTCTTTTTTGTGTGGTTTTTTAGGGCTTCAGAGATGTGGGAAGAGCTGTAGATTGAGATGGACAAATTACCTCAGGCCTGATATAAAAAGAGGAAAATTCAGCCTCCAGGAAGAACAGACCATCATTCAGCTCCATGCTCTTCTTGGGAACAGGTAATCTTTCAAAGAGAATTCGCTATTTCCTAGTATTTCCAAACACTATTGTTAGCGACATATATATGAGCGTACTCCTCCAGTCTCCAGTACTCTCTTTTACTGCTCAATGACTCTCTAAGTTTTGTGTAAGTCTGTAGATCAGAAATATATTGAGCAAGGGAAAAACGTGTAAATATAAGATATCCAAAGATCTAGGAAACCTAAACTAGAAGTTAATGGCTGCATGCAATCCACAGTACTGTTTCAGACGATGATGCCCGGCAATATTTATTACCACGTGCGAGTGCCATTCTTTACGGGGATAAATACAACGTTGGTTATGTTATTTATTCTAAAATTAAATAAATTTTTAAACTTAAAAATATATATAATTAGTCTTTAAAGTTTAACAATCATCTACACTTTAGTTCATCCGAGACTTTTCAAATATGAATGAATTTAAATTTTAAAAACTAATTTTATGTATTTTAAAATTTAAAGACTTATTTAATTTTAAAATAAATTACACAATCAAAATCAATGTTGTATTTATCCTTTCTTTTTATCCTCTAAGCACGTGTGAGTGCCTGAACATAGAAAAAAGACACGTCCCGTTCACACGGTCGAAGAAGATGTTTGTTCCACTCGACTTAATTTATCCTGGGCTACCGCCAAACAAATTATAGTAAATGTCCCTTCCGCATGTAAAACGGAGACTGAGAGGAATTGAATGTCGAACATTAGTTACGATTATCCTTATCTCATTTCAAGTAATATTGGGATCTAACATTATTTTAATCTGTCATTAAAAGCAAAAAGTATCTACTTTCTATTACATTTTTCTTTTCTTTTTACTTCTCAGATGGTCAGCTATTGCAACTCACTTGCCCAAGAGAACCGATAACGAGATCAAGAACTACTGGAACACACATCTCAAGAAAAGACTAACTAAGATGGGCATCGATCCAATGACCCACAAGCCCAAGAGCGACGCCTTCAGCTCCGGCAGTGGCCACTCTAAAGACGCAGCCAATATAAGCCACATGGCTCAGTGGGAGAGCGCCAGGCTAGAAGCCGAAGCCAGACTGGTAAGAGAGTCCAAGATTGTCTCTAACCCTATGCAACATCAGCTCAGCTCCACTGCTCCGTCTCTGCTCATCAACAAAACCCTAGCTCAACCTGCAGTACTACCTCCATGCCTTGACGTACTCAAAGCATGGCAAGGGGTATGGTCGAAATCAACGATTGCCGGCATATTCCCAATAACCGGTGATGACCTCGAGTCCCCAACATCAACGTTGAACTTCTCAGCTGAGAACGGATTCCACGTCCAATCTGTTGCACTCAGTGAAAGCACAGTGGCTGCCGCAGTCGATTTCGCCAAAAGCTCAGTTATATGCGGAGGTGGGATTATAAAAGAAATCGGTCAATTACCGGAACTCAAGGAAAGATTTGGTAACACAATAGCATTGCAGGACATGACTTATACTCCGGAAAATGCTTGGTTTGCTGACTCTTTCAGGGCTGGGAATGAAAACTTCCCACTCTCAAATATCATGGAAGGTTTCGCGGATATCTCTGTTTATAATTGCGACGACCAGAATTCACTGATGACCGCCGGAAACAACTTGGACAGTGGGGACAAGAGCTGCAGCAGTAACTTTGATGAAACTAACAAGAACTACTGGAACAACATACTCAATGTGGTGAATGCTTCGTCGTCTGGTTCGCCTGTGTTCTGAAAAGGTCAAAAAATTGTCTATCGAGAAGTAGGAGGATAATTAGGTGCAATGTGAAAGTTCCATAACATGATAATAATAACTGAGAGCTTCAAACCATAAGTCATTTCAATGATTTCATCACTACTCCTATCAAAGAATATTAATTCTTCCGACTTATCAAAAAAATCAACCACCACGGTTTCTCTTGTAGTTCCTGTTTCTTTTGTTGTTTTAAGTTTTGATTTATTTCAGTGTAGGTGGTCTAGGTCATATCTTATTGGAACTTAGCGTTGTCAAAAACTAGGAGGATGATAAGATGTCTCGACGTAATTCGCTCGATGTCTCATCTCTTATTGAAGGAGTACTGTGGAGTAGAAGCTTCATTCAATGGATGGACCTTAGTGAACTCTGTTTTATGTCGGGATGGTATTCCCAGGATTGCTATAATTTTCACTTAAAAGCCCAGATTGATTGCTATGCGAGAGATCTATCTTTTCTGGAATGTACACTATATATATATATATGCTACCACCTTACGGTGGGACAAAAAGCCATCGCATGATGAGGAGTACCGAATCTGAGAACACTACAAGCGGGAAGGGTCGCATATTCAAATGGGGACCGTTAGTAGTGCTATCACGTTAGACGTCGAGAGCCAGCTGGTGCGGCGCTTGGGACATCCCAATAGATAGTGAAACAGGCCAAACTACAAATCCACATCCCTGATCCCATGAATTAATGAAAAAGAAGAAGAAACAAATAAATAAAAAAATAAGTGATCTAGTTTAGAAGACTTACCGCTCTGTAAGACAAGTCTATACGTAACAAGGAGATCAATATTCTATATTATCTCTAGGATCAATTGCTTCATCCCTTAGCTTTAGTTAACAGATCGACGCCTAGAAAAAGAAAACGAAAAAAAAACTTAACCGATCAACGATGCAACTGAGCCAGTGAGCCACGGTGAGTTCAGATATCGTGAGTGAATGATGAGAGAGACGTAAATATTGGAAACTGGGGAAACCTATTGCTGATCATCTTGCCAGCATTCTCATTACTGCAAGGCGTACGTCATTTTCTCATCACGTAATCTGAGTAGCTCCCTTCATTAATGTCGTGTGTGACATGCGCTATATTGTCAGAGCATGCGAGCTCAATGTTTCTTTGCAATTTTCTCTCTCCTGAGTAGTGTTTGTCCGCACAAAATAATTGCGCGCAGGTTTTTTAACCTAAGGTGCCAATAAATTATACCGTGGTCATACGTGCAGACTTTCTCAGGAACGAAAAAAAGATGACGTTTGTTCGTGAAAAACGTTATAGGGAAATGATCAGTTCCAAAGAATATTAGGTTAGTCCTAATTTTGCAATGAGTAATAGTTTTTTAGGGTCAGTACCATATGTTAATGCACGCCCCACTTGTCCCTCTAATGAAATCGTTTTATAAATAAGTCGCATGCATAATGAATAAGTAGTGAGGGATTGGTAATACCAAATTTCATTTCCCAATTTGGTAAGCCATGCAAGTGAAATTCATTTCATGGGTACAATTGGATTATTGGAGGACCACGTACGCTGCGTTGCGCGCAGCTGCCAAGATTGATAAGTAGTTTGATGCCGAATAGATCAATTCATTACTCATTGACATTGGTATAGCCGTCGACCTAAGACAACCCGGCCCCCAAAGCACTCCTTCCTTCAATCTAACTCACCTGACAATTACATACACTACATTAATAATACTTAGAGTTCGTGAAAGGGGAAAATACCTAGTTCTAGAATATATTAAAGGGATATAAAGAAGTTGATTAATTAAGGAAAATTAAAGAAGAAGAAGAAAACTTTGATCGTAATATATTATATATATATATATTTATTGTCACGTCTCATGCTCGTATTAACTTCTAAGCTCCCTTTAAAACAGTAGAATGCTTGAAATAACGAAATTATGGCACAAAAATATCTTGATGTAAAATACCCTTAAAGGAAAAATCAGCGGAAAAATAATTAATTGATTAGCTAATTAGTCTTATAGAATTAGAAATAATATTCAATGGTGATCATAAATCAATTCAGTGTTATAGATCAACTACATTTTTTTATTATCAGAAATCAATTCTGTGTTTCTTAAAGTTGGAGTCTTTCCCTCTCCTTTTTTTTTTTAAAGAATCCCCCCTTCTTCTTCTTATTTTAGAGCCTTCTACGCTCTTTTCCTTTATTGGGCCCGTTTAGGGCTTAAATGGGTCTTTTTTTCTTTAAAAAAAAAGAAAATTAAAGGCCAGTCATTATTGGGCCTAATTATAAATATTGGGTCTCATTTTTGCCGGTCCAGCTCAGGTCTTGAAGACCAATTCGAATTTGGAGTTTGTAGGCCCATTACACAGATTTTTCAGATTTACCCCTCATGATCCAAACCACCTTTCCAACCTTTTTCTCATCATTTTCCACTGAAGTGTTAACCACGCGTCCCTAGATTTTATACAATTTTGACGTCAAATCATACATGCGATAATGCTGTTCATTCGGGTATGTCGCAAAAAGGCTATTATTACATCTCCAGCGCTAGGTAGGATAAGCCGTTGTCTAAGACTTGGGAGGCCTCCGATTAATTTTTTTTAATAGGTATATTTTAAAAATATTTAATAATAATAAGACCTTCAAATTTTAACATTAAAGCAATTTGTATAGAATTTTCGTTAATTAATTTTTATTCTATAAATAAGCCTATTAAATCTTCTTGATAAAATGAACAATTAACTCTTCATCGGTCTAGCTATAAACTCTCCTTTATTAGAGCATCATCAATCCTATAAAGTCTAATTAATTAATTTTTATTCTAAAAAGAGGCATATTAAATCTCCTTGATTGAAATAACCATTAACTCTTCACCTTTTTATACTTTTGCATCGATCAACCTATAGCGCCTCTTTAATTAAAATATATTAATTGCAAATTGAATTCATTCAAAGGAAATTTCATAAAATCAATATCTTATAAAAATCTCCTTAAGATTAGTTGACAATTGATTCGAGAAATTCTACAAAATCTTACACCTAATTTATTAATTTTTTACCATTAATTGACAAGCAAAAATAATTCCTAGCCGTTTATATCTTCTAATCTATTTAATATTTTTTACAGTTGTATGCATTAATTAACAATTAAAAATCAATCTTTTAAAGGACTTAATATATAAACTATTTCACAATTAAGTGAGACAATATTTGGATTGGTTGTTAAGTACAAAAATTAATTAAAACTTTTTTAAGATCATTCATCTCACTAAAGTCCCGTGCTATTATTCTAAATTTTTTATTTTTTATTTTATTTGTTGTAGTTATCATGTATTGTGTTTTGAATTTTTTATTTAATTTGAAACTCTTGAAATCTTTGTATGATGATGACTTGAAAAAAAATTGCCTTCTACTTAAAAATGTTTTAAAACAGGAAGATCAAGTTTGTATTGATGATTTATATTTGTTTTCAGAATTTAAAGTGTTAAAAGAGATTTTAAAAATAGAGACTTACACTCCAATAATATTATTGACTAGTCAGATTAGACTCTTTTCCAAATGCAAGTATTGCTTATATAATATTATTGACAATACATGTTAATTTGCTTATGCAAAAGAAGTTTTTCAAAACTAAAACTAAAAAAAATCCTACTTAAGATCAACTATGACGCAAAAAATATTAAATTGACTAGTCGTGTTATCAATTGAAAATGATATATTAACAGAATAAGTAATTTGCATCTCAAAAAGCTAGAAAAATATGTCTTAAATATTTTTTATTAATACTTTATTTTTTAAATATATTATTTTATAAATTATTATAAAAGACCTCCATTGAGGTTTTACCTAAGGCCCCAATTACCTTAAAGTCGCCCCTGACTATTAATTATGTACATGCATGCAACCCGATTCACTTTTGACATATGAAATGTCATCTTTTAACACATATGAGATCTCTAGAACAATAATATGCATGTCACAACACTCCATAATACAATCAGGTCACACATATATCAATAAATAGCTTGAAAACACCATATAGTTAGCAAAATATCAAAAAGAGACACATGCTAATAGCTTTAGACCCGTACCCCTTAAACCTCAATTTTTGCACATTTTAGCCACTATACTAAATATCTAATATGTCTACACATCTCTTTAGCTCCAAGACACCACCACAAGAGTTATAACTTTCAATTTTTCACATAGCACCTCTATTCTCCTTTTTGTTTTTTCAAAACTTTTGGCGTATAAGCTTCTATATAACCACTTATCTTTTCACATGCAAAACTACAAGGTCATAAAACTCTTAACTATCTTCTATTTACAGAACCATATCTATAAGTTAAAGACCATTTTTCCTCTAAAAGCACAACTCTAATTAAACGAATATCTATATCCATGCCGACTCCAAATGCTAAACAATTAGATTGAATAATCTTCGAAGGAGCTCTCTAATGGCCGGCCAAACAAATGCCATTGGGCTTGAGGTTTGGGTAATTGTTTTTCAAGCCCAATTTTAAGGCCCTATTCTCTTGTCTCATAACTCATTAAAAATATCTAGCTTTGGTCCTCTTAAATGGGCCTAATATCCGGGCCAATAGTGGCCCAAAGGAGAAGTCAAAGTCTTGGAAATTACTTTAGTGCCGAAATAAAAATTATTACAGATTCTACAAAATAAAAGAAGGAATTATATATAATTTGACAATAGCAAAATATTTAACAGAATTTTATTCCGCAAAAAAGAAGTATTTGGAAATAAAATCCTATTTATTAAATTTAAATCAATGAGAGAAAAAGTTCATAAAAATTATAAGAAAGGATAATATTGACATTTTATAAAATATTGATAAGTAAAGGTATCATATAAACTTTCTATTTAACCTCGAAAAATAAATACCAACATTAATTATAAACAATTATCATAAAATTAAATTAGATAGGTTTAGGAAAATTAAACAGGAATGGTATATATATATATATATATATATATATATATATATACTCGTACTCGTCTTGTGTGGGTGTGTGTCGATTGACTTTGTATTCTCTGTGCTAATAGAATCACGTACATCTCGTGTTGCTCTCCGGAGGGAGTGAGGTACAAAACTTTTTTGTACCATTTATGTGTTATCTACTCTGGTGAGCGTTTTTCTAATTTACGTTGGCTGAAGGCTTTGATCCCCCTTAGAAACTTGGCTGTATTTTTGTTGTGTGATCTATGCGATATTGCGAATCCTTGATGTTTTAACCAAAAAAAAAAACCCTGGCGAGCCGCGAGCGGTTGCCAGTAGACAGTACAAATACATACCCTGATCACAATTATGATAATTTTCAGCTATATTTATCGTTTTACGGTAGAGTTAAATATCTAGGGTAAATGCTATTTTGGTTCATGTGGTTTGCATGAAAATCAAATTAGTCTATTATCAATTTTTTTCTTTAATCGGGTCTCTGATCTTGACATGCTTTTATATTAAGCCCTTTCGTCCAAATCCGTCCACTAAATTTATAGTAAGTGTCAACTTGATTTGCTACTGCACTCGCTTGCCACGTCAGAACGAAAATGGCGCCAAATGAACGGCTGAAAACGACACCGCATGATGAAAATTGCAAAGCGCGATGCGTGCTTACAGGAGTAAAGGACAAAACGACAAACTTAGAAAAAGAGAGGACAAAACGAACAAAACAATGGCTGAAGAAAGTAATAAATGACTCCCTCCTAACATTCCAGAGCCCATTCCCGAGCCCTAGCCAAATCCCTAATCCCCAAAATCTTCCAGATCTTCGAACCCTAACTAATCTACCTAGTAAAAAAAAATTTTGTGAGTGAGAGGTTAGAAGGAAGGTGAGAGATTGAAGTTCGAATAGTCACTAACTCAATAGATTTAACGGTAATTCAGTAAATATCTGCTATCTCACCACCACATTTTTCGTCCTTTTGTTCTGCTATTAGTGCATTCTATTTTGTCCTCTTGTTTGTTCCAATGCTTTTGTTTGTTCCATGCTTTTTGGGCCAATACACTTCAATGGTTGTTGTACCATGTCTGACAATGTGGTTGCTTGCTGGATGTTTAATGAATATTTATGCAATCTGGAACTCTTTTTTTTTTTTTTCTCAAAACAGTCAATGTCTATTCCATTCAAAATGGTATCCCTAGAACATAGGAATATCTGAATCGCAATACAAAATATGACAAGGAATAGAAGAAGGAATTACAAAACCAGAAACTTTCGACCTAGCTGCCCATTGGGCAAGTAAATGAGCTTGCTGGTTAAGCTTGCGGGGGATCCAATGAATCAACCAACCCGGATGATGCTGGAATTGCAATCGCAAAGAAGTCACCAGATCCGCTATTTTCCAACAGGGAGCATGTGAAGCATCCGAGATATCCTTCCAAAGCAATTGTGAATCAGTTTCAAAAATCACATGGGACCAGTGCCGACTAAGTGCCAGTTCCACCGCACGTACTGCCGCCATTGCTTCACCAAAAAGTGGGTCCATAGCCCTAACTTGCTCCATGTACGCCGTACAGAGAGAGCTGGAAGAGTCTCGACAAGAGACGGCTATGTACGATCCAGATTGGCGTATAGCTACGTCAAAATTAATCTTCATATAAAGTGGCCCCGGGGGGGACCAAACCTGGGCAGTCTTCGAGTTTTGCAGTAGACGTGCTGTATTATGTTCAAGAAAGCGCTGAGCAACAGATTTTTGAAGCTCTGTAGAGTTGACAGGTTGATCATCATGTATTGCTCGATTTCGAGCAAACCATATAACATCCAAAATCAAGGCTGCAGTCAAAATGAAAGAAGGCATGGATCTCGTACTAATGCCCAAAAACAAATCTGCATTCAGAATTACAGAAATCCAAGCTGCAGAAGAAGAGACAGGGATCCGGGAGATGTCTAGAGCCAACCTCGAAGTTGTCCACAACAATCGTGCAATGACACAGTCATGAATCACATGAAGGGAAGTCTCTGGACATTGACCACAACAAACACATAGAAGGTCGGACTCCTCCCTTTCCGCAGAATGTCTAAACCAAGGCACTCTCACAGGGACTGCTTCAGCAGCGAACTTCCACAACAGCAACTTGAGCCTATCTTGGATGGGTGCTTTCCATAATTTAGACCAATCATTTTCAGACAATGAACTCTGAAAGGAATTTCTTCTTGATTGAGCTGCCGCAACTGCCCCTTTGATATTAAACTTGCCATGAGGATCTAGGGTCCATATAATAGAATCTTGATGTTGTGGATGAGGAGAGGGCAACCGGAGAATATGTTCCACAGAGACTAGCGTGAACAGAGAATGTAAAAGTGAAATGTCCCATCCTTGTCCATCCTGAGCAGCCAATTCACCAACTTGTTGTAAAGGGAAATTTGTCATGGCAGTAGGAAGCCATTCAGGTTGAAAGTCTGGAAGCGAAGGAATCCAAGGATCTTGGCGAAGGTTAATATTGGAACCATTCCGAGGGATATAACATAGATCCAATCGGAGCTGCTCTTTAACTTTGGAAATACCTTGCCACACTAATGAAGCTCCTGATTTTGCGTGAGAATATAAAAAAGAAGTGCGTGGGAAATACTTAGCTTTCAAAGTCTGAACCCACAATTGCTCCGGATGATTAAGTATATTCCAACCCAACTTTTGAAGAAATGCCGAGTTGATGTCTTTCATGGTTCGAATTGCTAACCCTCCCTTTGATTTCGGTTGACAGATGGCTTGCCATGCTTTTGGAGTGTAATGTCGATTTTTGTGTCTTGAGTGACCCCACCAGAAGTCTTTTAGCAATTTGTCCACTTGTTGACACCACCCCATAGGAAAATGAAGCACTTGCATATAGTATTGTGGCAAGGCAGTTGCCACTGATTTAATTAACACCGTCCTGCCAGCTTGTGATAATGCTTTACATTTCCACCCAGCCACTTTGGACTGTATACGCTCCTGCATCTCCAAAAAGTGCTTCTTCTTCATATCACCCCAGAAAAGAGGAAGGCCAAGATATTTACAATCTGATTTCATCCTTGACAGTTGTAGAGCTTCAAAAATAGCTGCGATGACCTCAGGGCGAGTATTTCTACTGAAATGGACAGCTGACTTCTTTTTGTTAACTTTCTGACCAGACCAATGACAATAATGAGTAAGAAGCCGATCCACTACACGCGCCTCTCTAATATTGGCTCGACAGAAAACCACCAAATCATCAGCAAACATCAAATGAGAAACAGAAGGAGCCCCTCTAGCTGCCCGAATACCATGAAGAGAACCCAAACTCTCTTCTCTCATAAACATTCTTGACAAAGCTTCAGTTGCTAAGATAAAGAGAAAAGGGGAGAGTGGATCTCCCTGCCTCAAACCTCGTGAAGGGGTAATACAACCAAAAGGACTACCATTAAGTAAAAGAGAATAAGACACAGTAGTGATACACTGTTTAATTAACTGAATCCAACCACTACAAAAACCCAATTCATGCAAGCATTGGAAAAGGAAATTCCATTCCAATCGATCATAAGCCTGAGACATATCCATTTTCAATACCATAAGCCCTTTGGATCCAGATTTGATCTTCAAAGAATGCATAATTTCCAAAGCAGTGATAGAATTATCCTGGATTAGTCTACCAGGAACAAAAGCCGACTGATTTGGAGAAATCAAAGAGGGCAGCAGAGATTTCATTCTATTAGCAAGCAATTTGGCAACAATCTTATAGCACACATTACAGAGGGCTATAAGACGGAACTGCTCTACACGTGTAGGATTGGGAATTTTGGGGATAAGGGCAATATAAGAGTGATTCATCTGTTTCAAGAGATACCCAGTAGCAAAGAAACGTTGCACCATTGTGATGACAGACTTACCCACTGTCGACCAATACCGTTGATAGAAGGCTGCCGTCATACCGTCCGGTCCCGGCGCTTTCGTTGCTCCTAATTGTTTGAGTGCACTAAGAATTTCCCCATCATCTGGAAGTCTGCAAAGGGAGGCATTCTCCGCTTCCGAAACTATCGGGAAGAATATCCCTTCTTCTGCAGGAATTGGAGGCGGCCGTGAGGAAGCATAAGTGGATTTAAAATGATTCACCAATAAGTTTCCCACTGCAAAGCGATCGGAATGCCATCTCCCCATGGAGTCTTGCAACATCACCACTTCATTCCGTCGTCGGCGAATGAGAGTTGTGAGATGAAAAAATCGAGTGTTCAAGTCAGTTGTGGAAAGCCATTGAATCCTGGACTTAGATCTCCATAAATCTTCTTCAGACTTCATTGTAGATTGCAGTTCCAATCTGATTGCCGAAATTAAATCATCGACCTGATCAGAGCTAGGCAACGATTCCAAATGGGTCAGCTGGGCTTGCAGCCTCCGAATTTTGTTGGGAATAAACTCCACTGTCTCCCGACTCCACCTTGAGAGGGCTGTTCGAATGTTACCTAACTTACGACAAAGCTGGTAAGCTGGGGATCCAGAAACCTCTACCGCCCACGCTCGATGAATAGTGGGACCACAAGAAGCCTCTTTTGTCCATATTTGTTCAAATCGGAAGGGGCGTTTGCCCTGAAAAGGACGACCGTTTGCCCAAGGAATATGAATGAGGGAGAACAGACAGCTTCTGATCCAGATATTCCGAAATTATTAATGAGGCCATCGACGTCTGTCGAGCTTTCTTCCGGCCCAGAGTCTTCCAACTCTCACAGTATCACAATGGTTGGGAAAAAAAGATTGCATGTTGGGCCCACTAGTGGGAGTAAACGTCGGTGCCTTCTTTCTAATGAGGCAGTTTCCTTTCACTCGGAGGAGGACCACCCTATAGCGGCCTGGAAGAGGACTGCCAAGAAAAAACATTCTATGGCTAGGGGCTGTGGAATTCGAGTCCGGGGTAAGCAATCCCCTACTAGTCCTATTAGTAGGCCACTGGAAATCTCAATGGAGGACGCTCAAATGGCTGAGGAGGCGGGCCTTGCCATGCCCCCAACCTCCTCATGAGGGCCATATTTTGGAACTTTCGGGGGTTAGCCCGCCCCGCGACATCTCGTTCCCTTAGGGCTCTCATTAGACAACACAATCCGGATTGTCTTTGTCTAGTGGAAACAAAGGTTGGCTCGGCTCAAGCAATCCTATCCCGGATAGGATTTTCTTTCTCATTATCTTATCCTGCAGTTGGTCTTAGTGGTGGTTTGGCTTTTGCATGGAGGGCCGGGGTCGATTTTGATCTAGTCCTTCTGAATAAAAATATCATCAGCATTATGGTCTATGATGATCCAGGAAGACAACCGTGGGCTCTATCTTTTATTTATTGTCCGGTGAATTATGCAGAGAAGTATGAATTCTGGGGTTCTGTTGCTGAACTGGGCGAGAGATTTGGTGGCCCATGGGTGATATTGGGTGATTATAACACCGTCATTTCCCAACAGGATAAATTGGGTGGTCGGCTAGTTGGCACGTCCTCGATGGGTGGGTTGTCCGATTTGATTCACCAACATGGGTTAGTGGATCTGGGCTTTGTAGGTTCACCTTACACATGGACAAATGGACGACAGGGCTCCAGAAAAATTAAAGAACGCCTGGATCGAGTCTTTGCTAATCCAGCGTGGGCTGAATTTTTTTCCCGGGCCCAATTATGCAATCTGGAACTCAATGTTTAATGTACATCATATTTTGTTGGGTCTAATGTACATCATATTTTGCTGGTTGTTGTACCATGCTTTACAAAAACTAAAGCAATGCATATTTTGCTGGTTGTTGTAACATGTACATCTCCCATTTATGTTCCCAGACCCTCGGGTTGCTCTAATGCGTGGGGCCTCGGGTTGGGACAGCTCATACTCGATCGGCTCTAATACCTGGATCAAACCGTGTAAATTTAGACAGTGTGGAGAGCTGTGCTATAGGCAGTAGGAGAAATGGCCCTGGATGGAGTTTGCTGCCAAGTATTGGCTTGATCTGGTTTATTTCAAATATTTTGGGCAGGAGATCTTTTGCATGTATACGTGTAATTATGTGGTGACTGTCTAAAATCTTAGCGCTCTATGAAGCCTACATGCTGGGTGATAAAAGAATCATTTAGGATGATTTGGCTTTATATTAAAATCTAGTGAAAACACCGAGTTCAGAAGAATTCTTGATATCGCTGAGTTGTCTCTTAATGGACAGTACATCATATTAGTTTGTTGGACTTCAATATCCTGCTCTATTTAGAAAATATAGATACTATGCTCCTTTTTGAGTGGTGTTCCTAAAGTGTTCATAACACATGGAAGAATGTAGCTTATGGAACTAGTGGTGCTAACATTTGCTTTGCAGCATTACACTGATTCAATGTTCCTGTTATATTCTCAGAGTGAGAATAGTTCGAGTGATTAGTTATTATGATGGGTGGACATACACAAATACTGTACATTTATCTTACAAGTGAGATCCTGCCCATCTTCTGAAACTTCTAACGTTACTGCCTTCTGAAACCGCCATTCCGATCCCCGACCTTCCTTCATGTCCAACACCTACATAATACAATCTCCATTTATCTACATGGTCCTCCATCTGAACCAGATGTGGGGATCTCACTCCTTTATTATCCCATCCATCAGTTTCTGAAGGCCTAACAATAGGGTCTTCTTGAAGCCGCTTCCAATTCTTCAGCCCATCTGGAGATACTGCAAGCCCAATACTACTCTTCCCATTGGCAGAAACACCCTCATATGCCATCAAATAGTTTCCTTCTTTGCGGTTTCTCACCACACATGCATTCTTGACTCCAAGCTCATCAAAATTACTGTTTGATCCCCCTCCCATGATCTTGCCTAGCTTCACCCATCTGATCCCATCTCTGGATCTTGCAAGTCCAAGAGCAAACTGCCCATTTTCCACATCAAAGGAATGGTAATACATCCTGAGATCATCGTTACTGTGCACTACAACATGAGGCGCGGCAATAAACAAAGAATCCCACTCCTTGTCTGATCCCAGATCTAACAAGGCTCCACTATGATGATCTCCTTCAATTCTAGCCCAGTGCCTACCATCTTGACTGCACGCTAGGCCTGGCAGAGACTTAAAAGTTTTGCCAATTCTCTGACATCGATCTTTCTCTTCTCCACTTTGAACTCTTTCTGGGCTGTGTAAAATGCTTGGATCTCCTGATAAGTTCACTTCTTCGGAACTATATCCTGTGTAGTAAAGCCAGTAAACAGCACTGTACATAGGGCTGGACATTATTACCATCTCCGAAGGCCTAATGCTCTGTGTGTCAAAAGCCCACCAATTCTTGCTGCAATTCATCACCAGTCCTGCATCCCCACACGATCTAACATGTTCTGCCCCTCTTGCCCAATGGATTCCATTGCTTGACATTGCTAAACCAATAGAATCAGATGTGTTGTCGGGGTCAGACCTTCCATGGTACCACATGTACCACCTTTCCTCATTGTCTCCGATGTATCTTTTCACAACTGGAGAGCCAATTTCTGCACCATCCCAGGAGTTTTTGGGACCCAAGTCAAGCACCAGACCTCTAGAACAAGTAGATGTAAGTGCTTGATTTGGTACTGTAGTTGACATATGCTGAGATTTTGAATTTGCATCCCGTTCAATGGCAGGATTCTTATTCGTTGCATTGTTGCTATCAATGCCTGGCTTTGTGGAGCACTGAGTGGGAAAGAAGGTGTTGTTTCTAGACTTAGGACACGGACCTCGGTGATTTGGGAAGCTACTATACAAAGATGTGCCAGAGGCATAAAGAGCAAGTGTTTGTGGTTGGGTAGGAGGCCATGGAGGTTGGATTAGATTTGCTGGATTCATCATTCTTCCTGCAGTATAAGATGAAAGGAAACTGACTGTTCTGATCCTTGTGACTGCTGCTGTGTCCATCATAGGACAACAAGGGGGGAGAAAGGAAATGGGATTGGTATCAGTGGCAGGATCAGATATGCACAGATTGGTGCCACATTCATGTGGCTTTTATATCAAGTAGAGAATTACTTTTTCTGGGTATTTGGAAATGTTGCCCATGATTTTCTGTATCATACAGTGTGACTTCTCTTCAAATACATCATTGATCTCGGAAGCCGGCATGAATATTACTTGTTAATCTTTACTGACCTGAAAGTCTGTTGGGTAAAAAGAACATTATCTTGCCGATTGAGCTAACATTGACCTAGAGCTTAATGTGAAAAGTGTCATTTCTACATTGTGCAAATGGTAAATAATGTTGACACTTCAAATTCATTAAAGGTGCAGAAAATGCCAAGCTTCTACATGTTACTCTGCACTACATTACAATCTGAAGGATCCTTTTTTGTTTAAGGAGAAAACTCTTTTCTTTCTTTTTTTACCACTCCTCGTGCTTTTTATATTTTGTAATCTTTATGCCTTTTAATTCTTTTTTATATTATTGCACTTAATTATCCTACCTACTATATATGTGATCCCCATCGTTTGTACTTACCCTATCTACTTTTCTTCCCATTGATTTTGGCACCCCCCTGTCCTTCCCCAGTTGATACTACCGGATGCTTCTACCTGTCAAATGGCCAAGGGAAGACCAGAGCTTAGGTTGACTCAACTTTTTTTTTCTAAAACACGTTTCAATAAAATGAAACCGGAGCAAACTATTAAGTTGACTCAACTCGATCACTCTTTTTCAGTTGAAAACTTGGCGTCTTGATTCAACAAGTGGAAGAAATATTGTTTTTTTTTCTAAGTGGAAGAAATATTGTTTACGTGTATGATGTTCTGCTTAGTTAGTGTGATAAACGTTTCCCATGCATTTAGATATATTCTTGTAGGAATTATTAGTTGCAAAGCAAAAATAGAAATTAAAGAAGTCGGGCTTGGCACGAATATCAACTTGTTCTCCTTTTCTCATTTCTTTTCTTTTCTTTTGAGCAGTGGTAAGACGTAAGAGAAGATTGTTTACGTGTATGATGTTCTGCCTAGTTAGTGTGATAAACGTTTCCCATGCATTTAGATATATTCTTGTAGGAATTATTAGTTGCAAAGCAAAAATAGAAATTAAAGAAGTCGGGCTTGGCACGAATATCAACTTGTTCTCCTTTTCTCATTTCTTTTCTTTTCTTTTGTGCAGTGGTAAGACGTAAGAGAAGATTCGTTGTTTGCTGAAAACTGAAAAAGAGAGGAAACATGCATATTTCTCATCCGCAAGTTCCTGCTCATAGTTCTGCGAGGATCACATGCATTACCAGGCATAGCTCTCTGGAACCAGGCATTCTGAAGTCTGAACCACAAATACTGAGCGCATAGTTCTCCCTGGATCACATTACTCTCGATCTATCAGCATCAGCCTCTTGTGATATTTTGCCATCTGGGGTCCTGAAAAGACGCTGTTTTCATGCGAAGCAGCAGAATGTCATAGTAGTCGGGTCTCAGATTTATTGTTTATGCTGTCCTTGCATGCATGGGCTTAACATTATTTGTTTCGAATTCGCATTCATCTTGGCGGAAAATTAAAATTTTGGTGGCTGATGGACCGATGGTACAAATAGGCTTGTAGGCCACTTCTCTCTTTGAAACCTTCCACAAATCCGTAGTAGTTCCAACATGTCTGTGCCTAATGAACCGTTTGACTTAGGGTCTGGGTTGAGGAATGATGTTCAACCAAACTTGCATATAGTGGTGTTGCTAACTAATTGGTCATGGAAGGATGGGCAAGGAACCAATTAAGTAAGACTGGAGAAATTTATTAGACTGCTCCAATTATTGCTATTTTCCCCACTGGTAAGCCCAAACTTTATTCAAAGCATTTTCTAATAAAGTCATGCAACATGCATGTCACGTACGCACTCACAGATATATGGTAAAACATCACTTTTTACCCCTATACTATGGCCAAATGTCATTTTAAGACCTGAAATTATCAATTTTGTTGCATTAAGTACGTAGACTATCAAAATTCATCAATATATAAAGCACTTAAATGTCGATATTGAGTCACATATAATCTATTATCTGCACATATCACACGTAGGATCTTATAAGAGAGTGCACATTGATTTATTTTGATAGTTTAAATGTGATGAAATTTGCAGTTCATACCAGTAAATAATATTTGGGTGGTAGTTCGAGAGCTAGAAATGAAAATTCCTATATATATATAGATACAAAAGATATCATGCTTGGTATTGCAGTTGATATATATGTTTTCAAAATTTCACTGGTGTTCGGTATTTTAAGCTCAAAACATCTTTTATATAAGCCCTAAATTATGGGTGGTCATGCCTAGGTGAGTCATGGAAGTAGTGGACACTATCCGAGCCCTGTCCATCTAGATTGCTGTTGGTTTATACGTACGAAAAAGAAAAAGTTAGGAGCTCAATTAGATCGCTAGCTATACCTAATTGAGTGGAATTCATAAGGCTGGCGACATTATGTTATGTGTGTACTGCTAGCTAATTGGATATCATGTAGAAAGATCAGTAGGCTACAAGTTTTAGAAATTTCTAGAATCTACATCTAACCTTTACCAATATCCCAGTTCCCACCATAATCCTCCAATCCGGGACAGGATATTAAAGTTGAGAGTCCCACTATTGTATTTAATGACTTATAAATAAAGCCTATATGTAATCTCATCAAATATAAGTGAGAAAACCAATAAGCCCAGTTGGGCCTTCCACAGTGGATGTAGGTCTACGGACCGAACCACTTAAATTTGTGTCTCACTTATCTCTCATCTCCCTCTCTTAGTATAAATAATTTTTCTCAGTCTAAATTTTTATTTCTAACATGGTATCAGAGGGGGTTTCCGGCATCAGTCCGACGACCTTCCGACTTCAGTCCGGTGACTTTCCAGCGTCACTCCGGCAACCTTCCGGCATTATTCTGGCGACCTTCTGACCATCAGTCTGGCGACCTTCCGGCTTCAGTCCGGTGACTTTCAGACATCACTCCAGCGACCTTCCAGCATTATTTTGGCAACCTTTCGGCCATCTTTCGGCGCTATCATTTTCCCTTGAATTATTTTTTTGTAAGTTCAAACTCAACGTGTGTCCACCTTGAGTTTGCGGGATAATATTAAAGTTGAGAGTCCCACATTCCGACTTCAGTCCGGTGACTTTTCGGCATCACTCCGGCGACCTTCCGACATTATTCTGGCAACCTTTCGGCGTTAACATTTTCTCTTGAATTATTTTTTTGTAAGTTCAAACTCAACGTGTGTCCACCTTGAGTTTGCGGGGGAGTATTAAAGTTGAGAGTCTCACATTGTTAAAGCAATGTGGGTTATTGTATTCAATGACTTATAAATAAAGCATCTATGTAACCTCATCAAATATAAGTGAGAAAACCAATAAGCTCAGTTGGGCCTTCCACAGTGGATGTAGGTCTAGAGACCGAACCACTTAAATTTGTGTCTCACTTATCTCTCATCTCTCTTTTAGTATAAATAATTTTTCTCAGTCTAAATTTTTATTTCTAACACAGGATGCTGATAACATGTTATCAGTCCCACAAAGTGCCCCAACATTTCTTTCTTTCATGGTTGTGTCCGAAATTAACATACAAATAAGACTCCGATAATGATATTTTGGCTTTTGTTCTCTTGTGCTTTGCAGCCAATATTTGGGCAACACCTTCTGATAAGTTGTGTCCGCTATACATCGAAAAGGGTTTTCTCTCCCTCTCTTTCAAGGGCGCCAGCTTGCAGTTGGTAGGTAAACTAGATCTTACACTGAGGTCGATCAGTGAGGTTATAATATTGTACAGAAAATGAATAATTCTCATCTCAGAAAAAAAAGAAGTGCCAGTTCATTGGACTTATAATTAATTAATTTAGATCTCTTTCCTCTGGACAGTGAGAGACTACGTTGCCTAAGGGCAGTCAATCACAAGTTATTCTAGAGAGAGAGCGTCTGCCCTCTCTCTAGAAGCCTCATCTTCACTTCGCCTGCAACCCCTCCCCTCTCTCTCCTACTGGCGGCGGGAGGAGCCCCTGCTCTTCCCGCCGCCCCCTCCATCCCTCTCCTCCCTGTGTTTTGGCCGGATCTCGACTTTTGCTCCCTTTCTCCTCTCCCTTTTGGTCCCTCTCCGTGGCGAGTTTCCAAGCCAGATCCCGGCGTTCCTGCCGGTCGTTGGTGACCACGCGCCAAAGGGACAGGCTCCTCTACTCAGGGCGTTCATTTCTGGCTCGTTCCGTTCGCCGTCGGACGGCGCGTGGTCCTACACGCGCGGACACGTGTGCGCGCGTGTGGGCCACGCGCCTCCCTTTTTGTGGATCTGTTTGGGCGCTCGGGTTGTTTTCTCGGCCCGTGGTGTTTTGTCCGTGTGTTGTGCTCTGTTTTTCTTGTGTCTGTGTTTTTTATTTCTGCAGGATGTTGTGGGATGGTGCACCGGGTGACCCCAGCGCCGGCGGCTTTGCTGACCCGGTGGTTTGTCTCTTGCTCCATCGCCATTTTTTGTCATTGGCCTTGTTGCCCATTTGTGCTGGTGCGGATTGTCTCTCGGAGGTGTTGGATTCTTGTTCGCAGACCGTCGCTTTTGGCGGTGTTATTGACGGGTCTTTGGACCCGCGTTGAATCTACGGATCTTTGCATCCGTCATGTTGAGGCCTCGATGGCCATTTGGAATCTGGCCTTTAGGGCCTTTCGATGTAACGCTCGTAGGGCTTTATGTGCTGTTGTATTTGGTTGTAAGTTTCTGTTCTTTGTATCCAGCCTTGCAGGGCTGTCTGTCTTCAGCACTTGTGTTTGTTATCCTGTGAAATGAATTTCACGTTTATTTAGAAAAAAAAATTAATTCATCTGTATGCGCCTTCACAACTAATTTTCTTCCCCTCCTGAAAAGTGCACTCTCTTGTTCCTGAGTGGTTAGAGAGTTTAGTTTGGTTGTACGAGGGATTTGATCCCCGATAGGTTTTTTCTAGTGTCTTCTGTTATTGGTTTTCTGCACTGGCGCCTTTTCTTCTGCTCAATAAAGTGATGTTTGATTAAAAAAAAACACTTTTCTTCCCTGGCCTACTGAAAAGTGTACTTAGGACATCTTGTTGCTGTTGAAGTTCTCGGGTGGAAAGGTCGCTGGTGACTGGTGAGGCTGCCTTGTTCCTTTACCTTTACAACTGCTTCCCTGGGGACTGGGGTCATACATGTATTTCTTTATTTGCCGCAAAGGGCAGAAAATCTTAATCACAAACGACAAAAAAGGAGCGTACCGTAAGTAGAGAGTTTTCTCTATGGATCAGACAAACATTTAAGGAGCTCTGCTAGTAAGTCGTAAAACTAAACATAGGAGTTGATATTTCTCGTACGAGTCCTTAATTTCATCGGAACTGATCTAATAGAAACACTGCTCGACTCAGATACATGTTTAGTTGAACTTTCTTACGTGAAATTGTGGTGAAGAAGGTATGGAACTATTAGGACATAAATATTATTTTGATTCAATTTTAGAAGTACTGTATTAGTTGAGCTGGTTCAAGTGATTGGCAGCTAACTGGATGCCGGTGAGTCGTGAAGAATATTGAGGTGACAACTGAGAGTGTCCCGAGAAAATTTGGTGAATCTAATGGTCAAATATCCCTCGTAGTACCCTTCCTTCCTTTCGTAGGATGTTGATGATCAGAACATGTAGGACCACGTGCAGATGCTCGGCCGATCGCCAGTACAGCGAACAGTCCCATTCCGGGGGAAGGATTAACACGTGAGCACCTAACAGGCTAACTGATCTCTTCTCCCTATCTTTCCGTCAACACCTGCACCTCTCAAGCGTACGTTCCCGACGGATCGAGGAGTATCCCTGCGACAGCTAGCGAGACACCGATCGAGAGCGTTGGGAGTAAAGATTCGCTGTCTGAATATCTGTCGTGGCTTCTTTTTTTATATATAAATATCTTTTTGTGGCTTTCCTATATATGTTTTTGGCCCTATTGCGTCCTGAGTTGACTCCTGTATCTATTTGGAAAATTATATTTATTTAATTAACAGTTTAATTTCTATTTTATTGATACGCAGAAAGAATCATTTTTCATCCCTTCGGTGCTTTTTTTTTCACGTAAATTGCCAGTAGTGTACACGTGGATATATAAATTTATGGTTCTAAGGTATACGCAAAAACCTGCATGTTTAGTATGAATCCAAACTAAAGTCAACTCTTAATTAAGTAAATAAAGCAAATCTATGATTCCTAATTCTTCTTTAATTAATTACTAGGGCCTTTTCAACTTATACTAGCAGTAGCTGGCTAGGCTCTCTGTTAAAAGTATACTTCTTCATATCCTCATGATATAATTGGCAAGCATTTCAAAATAAAGTTTCTCTTCTTGCAAGACGGTACCAGAACGCATATATATATTGTGTGTGTGTGAAGCTTATGACTTTGTGGATTCCCTTGATTGAGGAAGAACTGGACCTCTGATAGGTGTCATGTGAAGTTATTCCACTAAAAAGAAATGTGCATGAGCTAGCACAGCGATATATAAACTACGTCTATATACTACTACTACACGTAGTAAATATTTTTTGGACGATCATTGCTTCGTTATTGGCACTTTTTTCGTTGGCTTCATGATTAATTTATAGCAATTAAAACAAGATATTCCATCAGACAAATGAAAATGCTTGAGGCAAATGCATGTCTTTAAATATTGCCACATTGATCACCAAAAGATTCGTATAGATTGGACACCCAAATGGAAAATTACGATTTGAAAAGATAATCTAAAATGTGTGATCAAATTGCATTGATCTCCATCTATAATATTCAAATAGGCCAAAATTCGTTGACTGCATAATTTCCAGTTGGAATCTCTTGAATACTTAATTGCTTCTTGAATACCAACTTGAATTCATTATGTTTTGATACCCAACGTGGGCATTTTTTATTTTTCCTTAAAAAAAGGGGGAAATAAATAAATACATAGAATAATATTGGTACTCATTAGGAATATGAAAGAATAAACCTGCGATGATTATTATAATTTCATGTTCCCCCTAGTTAATTGGCACCCCTCTTGGTGAGCTGATATTTCCAAAAAACAAACTTCTGAAGCAGTCTGTGGATCTCGGCCTCTTCCCCTGGCTATATTTTGACTAGTAAGTATCCCCCAATCTGTAATTCAAATTGCATATTGCATCCAGATCGAGACCGTTCGAGGTGCCAACTTAATTTGGCGAAGAAATGTATGTATGGGAAGCAAGATCTTGGTACAGAAATGGCTGCGTACTGCTGGAATTGTTTCTTCTTCTTCGGTCTATGTTCATACAAGACTGCATGCAATCGTACATAGCTCCATTCGAATAATACAAACACTCAATCCACAGCCTGGACTTATATGGGTGTTTCCGAGTAATTATAGTGTAATTGCATGTCTTTGAAAATGGCAACTTGGTTAATTAAGTACTGCATTAGTTGCTATAGATCATGCTTGTTTATTTATTAATTACTCAGGTTCGTGCATGGTAGGTTCACGATCTGACATATTAGGTATACCTTGTTTTCCTTTTTTCTCGCTACGACTTATTAATTTCAGCTTCCAGCAAACTTATTTGTTTTTTAAATGTTGGATTGTCAGAAACTCCAGATGTCCACGTTTTCCATAGATCAGGAAAACTCCAAACTGATGGAAGGACCATTTCGTCAAACAAAAAAAACTCAAGGACTAAAAATCTGAAAGTTGAAAGTGAACGACTAAAATAAAAAAGTGTCTAAAACCTAAGGACTAAAAAGTGAATTTCCCTAATTTATAGGTTGCAAATAACTACATTTGCTCTGTTCTAAGGACCACAAAAAACAAAAACAAAAGTACCAGAAGGCAGAAAAAATGGGCCCTTTACCTTTATTCAGAGAATAAAACACTAAGAAATTAAACATAGGATTGGCTCCTCGTAGTCCTCCCCTTAACTCCAATATAGATAAGAACCGAACTATCTCAAAACGTTCTAAACTCAACCGTGGACCATGGATTCATAGAATTGTATGTTATTTATCAAATGGGAAAATAGAAAAGGATATAAAACGAAAGGTGGAAAATAATTACTTGCTGAGAACAAATGTTTTTGCTGCCGTGACGTTTCTATAGAAATAGTAGTCAAAATATGGGTTTCTGTATACTTTGGTTGAAGAAAATAACGAGGCTCATTTCCATATACGTTGTTCACAAAAAGCACAAATGCCCTCCATGCCCATGGAATGTTGGGTCGGTCAACTGTTATCAATTGTTTGTTTTTATTAGAAAAATTACATTTTGTTTTAACCACAGTTCATTTTACAATTTGCTCCTTAAACTAACAAATTCATCACATCACACCTTAAATTATCAATATATTTCTACTTTCTACCCTAAATTTAGATCTCACCCTTAAACTACCAAATATTCCCAACTCTTCTCAATCACAAGCCCAATGAAACATGAGAACTGCGATGGAATTTAGCTCTAAGTAACCCTCTGTTGATGAAGTTCGAATTGTTTTAGGGCCCAGAGAGGTACAGTGTTGAAGATTACAAAAAAGGGCCGAAGTGATTCCACACAGGAGACCATCATACCCACTCGTCTTGTGCGTATAAAACTTTGCTCTATGGGCCCACGATACAGCGGTACTGTTAGGGAGTTTGCTGGGACTGGGAGATCATTTGCAGGCCTCCTCAACTGCTGCTGCCTCTGCTTTGGCATCACTTGGTGCGCATATGATTATTTATACCCAGTCCCAACTTCACGAATCACGACCGCTGCAAGCCTGAAACTCTTTCTGGGTAGGCAGATGAATATATCCAGAGGGATAAACAGACTGCAGGGAAGAATTTGTGTAGATCCCACTGAAGAAGTTATATAGCCGAGAATGAAGGAAAACCAAAAGACAGATGCCAACAATTTTATCATATGCTCACAATTCTGACGAGGCAATTCTGTATAGCTGTTGGAAGGGCAGAGATGGATGTACAGAATCATGCTATACTAATACAACACTAACAAACTCTTGTGGAATCGAGTTTCAGATCTAAAGTTCACCAAAACTAACACTTCCAAGAGTTTTTCTTCCATCAAACATTAGGATATATATTGCAATTAGGCAGTAGAAACAGGGCTCGCTTTTGTTTTTTTGTTTTCCAATTGCTGTTTGGCCTGAAAGGAGATCATAGTTTGGTTCATTAAATTATAAATTCAATCCATAATAGCGTAAATATGAGCTTTTTTTAACCTGTGTTACAATTGAAATCCAGTCCATCTTCTAAAACTTCTAATATCACTTCCTTCAGAAACTGCCATTCCAATCCCAGTTCTTCCCCCATTTCCAACGCCTCTATAATACAATCTCCACTCATCTACATCCCCATCCATTTGAACCAGGCATGGGGATCCTACTCCTTCCTTATCCCATCCCTCTTCCACTGATGGCCTGAGAACGGCCTCATCATTGAACCTGCTCCAATCCTTCAAACCATTTGGAGAGACAGCCAACCCAATACTCCTACCCCCATCGGCAGCAATACCTTCATATGCCATCACATACTTCCCGTCTTTCCGGTTTCTCACTACGCGCGCATTCATCACCCCAAGCTCATCAAAGGAACCACTTCCTCCTCCTCCCATTGTTTTTCCCAACTTCACCCACTTAATCCCATCCCTTGACCTCGCGATTCCAACACCAAATTCCCCATTTTGGACGTCAAATGAATGGTAATACATTCTGAGATCACCGTTGCCATGAAACACAACCTGCGGTGAGGCAATAAAAGACGAATCCCACTCTCTCTCAGATCCCACATCAAACAATGCCCCACTATGATGCTCAGCTTCAATTCTAGCCCAGTGCCTCCCATCCTGACTAATGGCCAAACCTGGCAAAGACTTTGAAATCTTCTCTACTCCACCATTTTCACCATTCGGCTTATCAATGCAGAACCTTTCCGGGTTTTCCAAATTGAATTTCAAAGAAGTATCAGAAAACTCTGCCTTCTCAGAACTGCATCCAGTGTAGTATAGCCAATAAACAGCACTGGAAGCTCTAACCTTTGCACTGGACATCACTACTACCTCACAAGGCCGAATGCCCTCGGTGTCAAATGCCCACCAATCCTTACTACAATTCATCGCCATGCCGACTTCCTCGCTCGATATTATAGGACCTCCTCCTCTCTCCCAGTGAATTCCATTTCTCGAAACCGCTAAGCCTATCAAATCCAAACCAGGATTTCCATTAGACCTTCCATAGTACCACATGTACCACCTCTCTTCCTCATCGCTGAGGAACCTTTTAACAACGGGTGATCCAATTTCTGCACCGTCCCATGCGTTTGTGGGACCCAACCCAAACACCAACCCCCTATGATACGAAGAAGATGATTGCAAAGAAGAAGAAGTTACTTCGCTTGAACTGCGCGCAGTTTGTTTCGAACTTTCTGGAGTTGAGTCGGCTTCGAAGGGCGAATTTTGGTGATCGGTTTCATTGTCTGTGTTTGTATTTGGTTTTGTGGAGCACCGAGTTGGATAGAGAACACTGTTCCTGGGGCTAGAGGTTGATGCGCAAAGACTGAGCAGGTTGGCTTTGGTTGAAAGCCATGGAGGGATTAAGGTAGCTCGCTTATTAGTGCTATGGTAGGTTAAAATTGCGAAGGACTTAGAATTTATGGATGGAGCTGCCATTGATGCGGCATCCATGGCTGCGATATGGAAGAACTGAATGCGAGAAGATAGGTGAAGTATGAATTGCAGGGTTAAGGACCCAACAAGATGATGACACGTTTGCAACTCGAATATGTGTGGAAGAGACGGGGAGAAGAGGTAGATAAAAAATGTAGTGCAACAAAAAGATGACGACGCTGATGTGGTTTCTATTCCACTCTCATCCATGTCAACCGTTGATACCGTGGATTTTGAGGGTTAAAATTTTGTGTATTGAAATTTGAGAAATATTATAGAGTAAAAATATGTTACGGGAGTTCGTGAAATAAGTGAAAAGTGAATTTTTTTAATAAATATTATAATAATAAAAAATTATGTGATGAATTTTTTATTATTAAATTTAAATTTTTAGATTTAAATTATTGGGCTCAAACGAGAAGTTAATTTTGAGTGTTATGCTGCGGCGAATTGAATCATCGGTTTGCCTTTGGCCCACCCAGAAAGTCGTGAAATTGGAGCTGGCAGTCTTTCGGCCGAAAAGATGACGAATTTGAAGATAGCTGGATTGGCTTCCTGCCCAAGATATTCTCCCAGATGGAAACAAATTTTAATCTTCTCGTCGAACTTCCCAATGTTTGAGACCCCAAATATTTGGGATCTCAACAAATCGGACAAACCAAACAAACTCCAAAATTTTTAACTTTTACACCTACACACTTCACTTTTCACAAACCCCAATAAATCTCAATAAAGTAAAGATTCTCAAAATTTTAGGAATATTCCCCAATATTTTGGCAAACAAACAAATTTGTCTGTTGCATTGGGAGTACAACTCCATTGTCGATTAAGTAATATTTCCGGTTAGGGCTGTTCAGTGCCACCGGAATTTTCCGGTGGCACCGGCCCCGGCACCGGCACCCCGGTGTAGGTGCCGGTTTGCCATTTTGGGGGAAACCCGGGGGTATTCCCGGTTCCCGGGTTCCCCGGCACCGGGAACCCGGGGGACCGGGAACCGGGTCTCCCTCATTTTTATATTTTTTTTTATTAATATTTGAAAAAAAACGACGTCGTTTTTCTACAACCCCCTCCCCCCTTTTGGCGTGTTTCTTCCCCCCCACCCCCACACCCCTCCCCGAGTCCCCCCCAGCCCTCATTTCTCAAATCCCTAAAATTCTAAAAACTCTCCTCCTTCATCCTTGCGCCGGCGACGTCCCACTCCCCTGAGCCACACCAAATCCCCTCCAGGCCCTCCCCTCTATACCCCCGGTCACCTTATCACTTCCCGGCCTGAACACATCCCTCACGAATTTCAACGAAGCAAACAGCGAAGGTCTTTAACAGTAACACACCCCGTAGCGAGATAGCAAACTCGAAGTTCCAATGATGGCGAGTCCTTCCCTCCTACGGTCTGCGACGTCGTCATTTCACGGCCAGTCCCCACTCGTTTCGGCCCAACTGTCCGTACGAACTCCTCACGGAAGCCATAAAGTTGCGCTTGGCTCGGTAAAGGCCGCGACTGGTACTGTGCTGGTGGAGAAGGCCGAGTCTGAGAAGGTCAATCGGCTCAAGGCCACTTACCTCGACAAGATCATTCCGAAGCTCAAGGAAGAGTTTTCGTACAAGAACATCCTCGAGGTAAGTATTTTTTTCTCTTTTATTCAACTAATGCATCAATGGGGCTGCGATATTTGTGGTTTAATTGTTGTGCTTTTATAATTTTGTATTGCTTGTTGGATGAGCTCTGTTTGTTGGATTGAAAGTGGTTCGAGGGTCTATGTTCGGTTACTGAGAAAATGTGGGAGATGTTAAGAACTTGAACTTGTGAATAAGTGTCCATTTATAAAACTAGAAAGAGGAATAATAAAAATTCAACTGGTAAGTTTGTTGTATGCTGATTGGAGTAGATGAGATGTTGTTGCTTGAGCTTGTGAATAAGCGTCCATTTATAGAAACTCTAAAAAGTGGAACAAAAAATTCAGCTATTAAGTTTGGTGTATACTGTTTGGAGTAGTTGAGCTGATGTTGTTATTTTTCTGGCATCAGAATAGAAAATTAGCGCATAGAATTGATTTTCCTTTGCGTTGTTTTCCATTAATTGTTTTCTTGGTTGCGGAATCAAAACATTCTCTATCCAAGAAAATGGGGGCTAAATACTTTAGTTGAATTGACTTAAGCTTGCAGTACTTTTTATTCTTTGTCAGCGCATATGGGGTCGTTAATATTTTGGCGTGAAGTAGATGGTGACACTTTTCACTTCAATTTTGCAACATAGGTTCCGAAGATTGAGAAGATCGTGGTTAATTGTGGTATCGGGGATGCTCAGCAGAATGCTAAGGGTTTGGAAGCGGTAATTTCTAACAATATTTGCTTTCAGCAGCAGTTTGTTCAAAAATGAAGTTGGTGAAGGTTTTGACCACCCTAATGAAGGAACCTTTTGAGCTCACAACACTGGAAGGTATGTTATGTTCCTCGAGAGCTATAGTTTAGATTTTATTGATACGTGTGTAAAATGCTAAAAAAATAGTCTAATATAAATGTAGGATAACCGGAACCGCCACCGCTAAAACCGCCACCGCTAAGGGCCGGTTTTTGCCCTTAAAGGTGTAGGTATAGGTGGCATTTTTTTAAAAACCGGCATATCCGGTGTAGGTGCCGGTTTTGGCCAAAACCGGCACCTACACCGGGGTTGAACAGCCCTACTTCCGGTGGCTAAAAAGTGCGTGCAAGAGACGTTGGTGATTTTCCTTTTTTGATATGCCTCCATCTTTTGTATACAATACAGTGAAAAGTGTTCGTGAAAGAATCATCTTTTCCCCCTCGATTCAAATGAGCTGCAAACGAAAGATGGAAGACAGTTGGTAGTCTTGAACCTTAGGAAAGGTATATAAGTATCAATCCTTTTCTCTTTTTATCAGTACTTTGGCAGAGGACAATCTAAATTATCTAATCATATGGATCTAATCTGATTACTAATTTCTCTTTGCTTCCTTAGGAAAATGTTTTTTTTCCTCTACAGCAATGGACTCTGAAATTGGCTAAATTGTTGATTTTATGTTGCAATAAAAATCAAACAGATAAAGAAACAAATAGGATAGATAACCGTCAAATGTTATAGGTGATCAGCTTTATGCACGAAACTTCACCTGAAAAAATACCCTTAGCAACAAAGATTAACATGTGTTATAGCACACTTATGGGGGAGTTGACATGATGTTGTTGCCTTGACCACTTATGTTGTCGCATTCAGTGTTGGCATGCTAAAATTTTGAAATGTTCAAAATTTTAGTTTATGGGTATTGGTAAAAAAATAGAGATCATTTGAATAAATTTTTTTATGTTTATTGTAATATAAAAAAGATGATTTGACGAAGAGAAATCCAGCAATCATGCTACTTATGATGCACCACCAGCCTAAGACCGTAATAGACCTACATACAGGTTCATGATCTTTATACCACTTGCTTTTCTGCATATTGGATAGACGGTGGGTTCCTTTCATTCAACTTTCTATGCGCTTCTGAATTCCTTGAACTTAAGCAAAACACACCGTAATTTTCGATTGAAAGAGAATGAACGAAAAAAATAATGATATAAGATCAAGTCATGACATTGGATACTTACAAGAATCAATGCCTTGTCCCGATTCTAAGAAACTTCAAAAACAACCTCGATTAATTCTTTTGAAATAAAAGAGAAGACGTGGCTAACGCGCTTCTTTGGATCGTTACAAGTGTACCTGATAACAATAAGTGTGGGCTTGATGAATACAGAGGGTTTAAGGGGGGAGATTAAAAAACCCCAAGTCCCACGAGGAGAATGAATAAGAAAGGAATGATATATGGTCAAGTTACACATATTGGATCTTAAAGTTACATATTTTAAAATATCACATAATTCCAGTTTTTAGAAGGAAGTTTCCCTTACAAGCTAGTTCAAATCATGGAAATGCACTTGGCGTATTGAAGGAGAAAACAATTCGAAAAGCAGAATCAGATGCCTACCTCGACTCCAACAAGGTGTGACAAGCGGCACTGCACCTAACAAAATGGCGGCCTACATACGAAGCTGACCATGAGCTAGGTCTACACTTCCAAAGAATCTACAAATTGTCTATACATTGAAATGTTAAAATCAGTGATCATATGCTGAAAGAAATACTGCTGAACCCCAACTAATACACAGCCCGAGTTCCAAGTAGACTAAAAATAAGGGTGGAAAGCTTGTGTAACCCCCCAGGGGAAAGGTTAGAGGTTTGTGTAAACACACAAAACACACACACAAACATAAGCATTTAAGAAGGCGAACATAACGTGAACATATATTTGCTCAAAGCTTCAACCAATAACAAAGTTTATAGGTCTTCCTAACCCAAGAGAAATGCAGGCTACGGATGTTAAAAAGGGCAAAGAAAAACAAAACTAAAAAACGAACTTTTTAAACTACTTGCTCTGATAGTTTCAACTCATGTTTGACCCCCCAACCCAATGTACGATCACCCTAGTGGTTAATGGGCCTAGTTATTCTCAGAACTAAGGATCCGCAAGAAAAACATGGCACCGCGTTTGTGCTCTCATGCCACTTTTAAGGTTATTAGCCACCCCCTCTGAATCTGTCGTGCATCTCAGCTGCCTTCTCCTCTTTCAACTTCCGCACAAGTTCATATATCCTGGGGTCGAAGAAACGGTCACGAACATACTTCCTCTCCTCAGCTTGAATCTCTTTGATAGCACTGGGGTAAGGGTTAGGAGGAGGTTTATTCCCTTGCAGACGTGCAATTCGCTTCAAGCGAGCATATGCCTTCTTCTTTGCTTTTTTCTCTGCCCGATATTCCATCTAGACATCGAAAACAGCAGCAGTTAAAGTAAGCCAGGAAAGGGAGTAGGGGAAGGGGCACAAAGAGTATATTTTCTCGGAAATAAATCAATCAAAGAATCCAGCACACATACATCAGCTACGGCCATTGCTTCTTCTTCACTAATTCCCTGCTCCTTCAGGTCAAGCACCCGCAAACCAAACACACGAGCTGCAGGGGGTTCAAAACCACAAATCCTGTAGATACATGAAGTCTAAGAAAATTAATGTTTGACCATTGGGCCTTTGAGTCCAGAAAACCAAGGGATCGTGATAAGGCCCAAAACCATCAGTAAATGGTATAACTGAAAAGTTATGTCCCAAGATCAAGGTTTATGCATGTTACTCAATTGTCAGAAGGTTGATATGACATATAACCCCACTTCTCATTAATCTTCACTCTTGAAACTTAGCAAATTCAGAAGTCAAAGAAGATAGGATTAATTTCTATTGCATATGAAATGGGAGAAAAAAGAAGTAAAAGCAAATAACACCTCAGGAAACAAAGAAAGGAGAACTCCAACTTCATTCAAGAGCATGACCAAAACCAGATTTAACTTTTTGACCTAAGTAGGCTAATAGCTGATTTGCTGGTCAATTCAAAGTATTCACACTAGGTTCAGTTTCTGACAGACTCGTCAAATTCATAACAAGATAGGTATGTTTACAAGCATGCTATAATTACTGAACAGGAAATAGAGACCAAACTTTGCAAAAGAAACTGAGACATAGAAACAAAGTAATACTTGATGGCATCTTCATGTTTTGAGTCTGGATGTTTCTGAAAGAACTTTTTTACATAAACATCCTCAGGGAGACTGATCCTTTTAACTTTCCCATCAGCACGAGGAAATGTCGCAGGTGGTGCACTGCACAGTTCACAACATTCTCAAAATTTATAAACTGAAGCTTACGAAAGATATGATTACGTATTCAACAAATTCTTCATATAGGCATCATAGGCATCAAAATCTTAGTCTTGATAATGAAATTTTTACACTAAGAATCCGGGAATCCAATAACACAAGACTATGAAAACCTAATAATTTAGTATCTCTTTGTCAAATTTTACGAGCAGACCGCATAGTAATCTAGATTTTTGATAAAATATCTTATAGGGTCACCATATGATTTTGGTTCCTAAACAATGTATTCCATTTTTGAGTTGTCCTTAAACTACCAATCACTTCATCCAGCAATTAAAGTTTTAGAAGCCTCAAGCATTACATTTATCCTGCCTTCCTATCAATGTGAATGGCAACTGGTAAGATGACATGCTCTTTTTTCTGTTTTCTCTGCACATCTTTATAATGCCTTATTGCCGAAGTTAGGTCATCTGCTGATCCCAAAAATCAGAATTTAGAGACTGCAAATATGTTCCATCTGTTTCACTTTTCTAGACCAAATTTACACATCTCCACAAAATATGATTTTGAGAAACCAACATGTGGCTTAATATGTCATGAAGGTATGATAATGACATATACACACAAACATCATTCACATTAGCAGGTAACACTAAGATATGGCAAGAGTGACATTGATATGCTTTGAAAACTTCTAGATCAAATTGAAACAACTAAAATTTAAGGGAAACAAAATTTCAGATACGATGTATAGACTACTGACTACAGCTGTATCTTGGCCAATCTCTATAAACAAGGATAAAAAGAACTTCTGGCCCTTGAATTTAGCCAAGGTTTGATCTTTGTTGCTAATATTCAAAAAGCTAATTTTCTCTCGGAACAGTTTCGACAGTAGAGGTATCTTCATTGAAACAAGTGAAATCTGATGCAAGCTGACAATATTCTGAAACAAGTGACATTCAATTACACCATTCACAGATGTGTGATTACTAAGAAACCCCACCACAGAAATGAAAGCAGACTTGAATTTGCAGCAAGCATATTTGAAACCCCAATGAACCAAGCGGAGCACAAATTAACTAACTTTTATTAAACCCATGCCCTGGAACTCACAAGGTCCACGCTATTCTCTTCGACCCACGAGACTACATATAACAGAAATACGGAATAATCCAACCGAAAAGTACCATTGAATTCAAGCGTCTGAACCAATTTCAAACTCATAACCAGAGAGAGAGAGAGAGAGAGAGAGAGAGACGAACTGTTCCATGGCTTTGAGCCAGACGGGCTCGGCCTTGGCCAAGCCCTTAACCAGCTTTCTGGTTCGATAAAGCAAATCTCCTTTCATGAACGACATGCCTGCCTCGTTGGCTCCTTTCGCTCGCTTCGCCTCCTCTTCTGCAGTCTCTTCCGACCATAAATCAGTAAGTACCAAATCAGAATACGATGTCGTATGGCTCCATTTCGGGCCTTTCGGCTTTCGGCTCAGAGAGATCTTTTGGAAAACCAATTGAGGCTCGGTAGCCGGGCTGAAAATAATTGGGTCGGGCCTCATACGCAACGTTTCGGGTCAATCATGTGTCAACGAGGAGAAAGAATGAGACTAATGTTTTTATTCAGCTCTTATTAATACAGACAGTAATATGAGTTCGATACTTCTATTACTGGTCGAGTCTCAAACTTACCGTACATAAGAATATGAGGTCGGTTCTGTGCGCATCAGTCAAGGAGAGTTATCCTCCAAAGCAAATCTAGACTAATAAGATAACTGCTCCGAATCTCCGATAGTTTAGGCATTTAATACAAACACTCCGTGCATAGTAATGACATCAATGCAAAAGTGTCGGTTTAGCCGTGTAGTATTATTAGTGCATCGCGGTTGGAGAATTTAGGAACTGGGCTTACAAGCCACTCGATTAAATTGTGCAATAACATTGTGAAAGACATTGTAATGAAGCAAAGAAGTGTTACTTTGACTCGTGTGATACATAGCAACATGTCTAGGACGGGGTACTCCTTGCAGGTCTAGACATTTGGACCGTCATCTCGACGTACATCAAGACAAAAATATCATAGTTGAAAAAGGTGCTCTACAAAGAGACTTGCAGTAGGATATAAAAGGTCCTAGACAGTAGATTTTTAATATATGAATTTCAAGCTATTCATATCAAAAGTTAATGTCAACTTTGATATGAATATTTCGGGACATTAAGATTTTCAGCAAAACAAACACACTCCAACATTTTTAACTTTTACACATACAAACTTTACTTTTCACAAACCCCAAATAAATCTAAATAAAGTAAAGATTCCCAAAATTTTAGCAAACAAACATACCTTTCATATGGTTGCCGCTATTAATAATTTGGTGAAAAAGTTGAAAAAGTCCTTTTTTATCATCATTAGGCCAAATTTGTTGTCTTATCTCAAAATTGAATGTTAAAATCAAATCACTGAAAATAAATTATTCTGTGTTGTATTTCTATTTGGATCCAAAATTGGTCAGCAGAAAACAAATTATAATGATTTTGTAAAAGCAGCTATAACTCATCAGGACTATCAACCAACTTCAAGCCCCAGCTCATATCCTCACAATGTCTCACGTGAGGAACAAGTGCACCCGTATCAACTCCTGTCTTTGCCTTGCAATCATAAAATGGGGGAGCATGAAAACAAGGCTCCATTGACATTACTTGACGACAGGCTGGATCAGGGGCAGTCTGATTTTCAGGCTTGTAGAGGATCCATGGCTTCAGACCTCCAAGACCTTGAGCTACATAGCCAAACGTTGACCATGCACTTGTGACCAAGACATCGGTCAAGCTGAGGAGATACATCTCTGCCCATGCCTTCCTGTTGTGCAAGTGCTTCTCTGTCTGTTGAAACTCTTCATGGCTTGGCTGGAAAACGCCAACTACCTCCCCAGTCACTGTTGGATGTTCCCAATACATGTTCCTAAGATTCTCGGAGTACCCAGAAGTTAAAGACGTCATCAGGACAGCTTTCAATTTTTGCTTTCCTGATGGGGCGACAATGGATCTCTCCAGATCTACTTCTGGCAGGAGTTTCTCCTTTAGCGTGCAGGCAAAGATTTGATCCATCACATGTTGCGGGGTTCCCTCCTCAAAAACTCTAATTTGAATTCCAATCCTCTCATCTGCTTTGGATAAGTAGGCTTGATAGTACCTTGTAATTAGTCCCCACACATGATTTGAAGGGTGGAAAAGATACCGACCTAAGTGGTGGAAAACAGTTTCTTTCTGTGGGAATAATGTGCTGAGTTCATGCTCAAAAGAGGGAATCAAGAAGAGAGATGGGACAAAATAATTATCTGTTTTCATTATCAGCAAAGGGACTCTACTGAGAAAAGTTTGATCTTGATCACAGAAAAATAGCTTATCATGATCATCATAGTCGTGAGCCAGATGGAGATATAAATAAGATGGTAGTGATTCTGTTGAAGTATCTAAGATGTTATTCTTCAGCATGTTCCCATAACAATGGGGGGTTTCCTGATCAAAGGTGTTCAATTGGTCTTTGAGGGGGAAATCAATGGGCAATAGCCATGACTTTTCTGGAAATGGCTCACAGAAGAGATCGGCCATGTCCTTTCCAGGGTCAACAAGCAGGACTCTGTTTGTTAGGAGTGCATAAAGGAATGCCGATGCCAGAGTAAGAATCCTGTTGCCCAGGCCACTAAACGCAATCCACACAACGTACTTACACTCTGTAGAACTAGCGCCGTGGCCAGACTTGAGCTGATCTACTGTGCTGTTGTATGATTTGGTTTGGGGTCCACAGCGTTTATGGAGATCTTCGTAACTCCGTAGCCGTGAAAGGAGATAAGAAGAGGGTCTGCGGGATGAAGCTTTTCGATATAAACTGGATTGATACCTACCCAGGCAAGATCCCTCGTCAAACCCAGGAGCAAGAAGTCCATCAAGCAGTGTGTTTTTAGGCATGTTGGGAGGTTGAGATGAAACTTCTCCTGAACCTATCAAGTAAAAAGAGATGAATAACATTATGATTGTATGATACAGCAAAAGTCCAGGAACCGATTACTTCAACGCCCCAGATTCACCATTTTTTTTTCATTTGGACTAGTACTATTTCAGCGACAAAACAGCGAGTATATCATAATTCATAACCAACATTCTTCTTACCTACACCCAATGACGTAGCATTGAGAGGTATTCTTTCCAGAGCCCTGGCTTCGGCGAAGCCAGGGATGCGATCGGCCCAAGGGTTACTGAGAACGAGTGTGAGTGTGGCGATAAGTGGAAGAGCCACCAAACTAGCAGCCAAGATCTTCAACAACTTCATTGTAATGAACCCAGATTTTGAAATTGCGAAACGGGAGACTAGAAGCGTTCGTGGTAGATCTGCGAGCTTTACCGGAGTTGATCGCCTCCTCAACGATTTCAGATCCATTCAAACTCTTGTTTGAAGCATTACGGGGTTCACTCCCATTTCTTTAACTTTTTGCTTTCGAGATTCATGGGTAGGAAAGCAACAGACACTTTCCACAGAGAGAAAGAGGGGAGATATATATAGAGAAACTAGTACCGACTACCGAGAGGTTCGTTCGTCCGAACGTGAGGACTGCTCGCGAGTTGGTCAACAGTCCGAGCCAAACGTACTGGGCAAGCTTTGTTTATTTCTCTTCTACGACTCTTTTGCGTGTAGTCATGGCTGCAACTACGATAAAGTTCCTTCGGATCATGGTTCGGAAATGGCGGCGATCTTCATGGTTTCGGTGATTTCTAAACAATTGTGCCTGTAAATCAGGAACATTTGACGAATGGCAACACAGGTTTGGTAAATTCCGGGCCGCCGGCACAGTGCCATGAGTTAAGAATTGAAATCGTATTCGCGCAGTAAGCAGTTTGCAATTGAAGTCGCTCAAGAGTCCCGCCAGACAATCACATCTCTTCAGAATCTTCCAAGAGTCAACCAAATAATTATAATATTTTTGGAGTCACCCCCATCGTTTAAGCAGATAATTACCGTTTTTGTCATCTCAAAAACCAGATAATCACGGTTATTTCAGAAAGAGAGCAGCACCTTGGGCGAGTCACAGGAGCATTGGGCGCAGTTACAGGAGCAAGAGAGGCCATGACCCCCCGCTCCCAAACATCAGCAAATAAATAAACAAACAAACAAAATAAAATAAAAATTAAGACTTAATTGCACAATAGGTCCATCTGGTTTTACTATGGCTATTGGACCTCACGGATTATTTTGTCGAAATTGAAAAATATTAAAAATAATAATTTGCTCAAAAAATATTTACATCTAAAAATATTTTTATTCTACTTTTTCTTATTTTAAGTGGAGACAAACACATCCAAAATGTATAAAGATTAGTAGTCAAAAATAAATATTTTCAAATAATTCTTTTGACAAATTCTTAGAAGTTGAAAATTTGTAAAAAAAATTGTTTAGACAAATAGTTGGTAAAAAGCGAAGAAATATGATTTAAATTATTATTTTTATATATTTATTATAGTATAAATAGATGATTTGATAGGAAAAAAATATTATTTTATAATTATTTTATTAGGCAATTGCTAAAATTTTGGCACACATGCCATCACATCTCTATATAGCTAAAAGCTTGGTCCCAAGATAATGATTTTTTTTTTAGGAAAAATTCACTTTTGGTCATTTTTACATTTTGGTCACTAGATTTCATTTTTTTACGATTTGGTCATTTGGTTTTGACCACTTTTACGATTTGATTTTTCCGTTAAACCTCCGTTAAAATTTTAACTGAATAGCGGTCGATCGATTACGGCAACGGTAAATTGTAGAGGTCGATCGCGTTAAAAATTAACAGAGGTTTGACGGAAAGATCAAATTGTAAAAATGACCAAATCGTAAAAAAAATGAAACTTAGTGACCAAAACGTAAAAGTGGTCAAAACCTAGTGACAAAAAATGAAATTTCCATTTTTTTAATAATAGAGAATCTTTGAATTTATAGTTTTTTTTTCAAATAAGTATTTATCTTAAAATTTTATTCTCACATTTAATAGTTCTTAAAAAATAAAAAATTTGAAAAAAAAATTAAAAAATTATAAGACACAATAATTTTAGTTTTGAATGACATATATACAATTAGAATTGACGTGTAAATTATTAACTTTTAGAGATAGAAGTTGAAAGGACTTATTTAATAAAAATTATAAACTCAAGAATTTTTATAATCAATTTAAAAATCTAATGACTACGTATTAAAATAAATCAAAACTCGGGGCCGTTCATAACACGATGTCACGAACTTCTAAGTTCTAACAATAAACAACGACACCGTTTCCCTGAATATCGTAAAAATATAAACGACACCGTTTCCCTGAATATTGTAAAATAGAAACGACACCGCTTCTCCGTTCTTTAGTTCACTTGCGCTTTTCTTATTAACCCATGTCCTATCTTCTAACCCGTGGCTTAGTGGAGTTGGATGAGCAACCATAGCAATGGCTATGAAAATGGCGACGATGCTAAGGAGTT
The DNA here is from genome assembly GCA_963930655.1 of Myrica gale. Lineage (NCBI taxonomy): Eukaryota > Viridiplantae > Streptophyta > Magnoliopsida > Fagales > Myricaceae > Myrica > Myrica gale. Next base: position 2,259,779 of record OZ005606.1, on the reverse strand, counting down.
CCGGCGGTAACATGGGCTGCGCGTTAGGGCTTCGAAGGTTGAGCCACGTCATGGCTCTGCCTCCGCCGCTGGATGGTGCTATCGACTGTGGGGTCACTTCTCAACCTTTCGTTGCGCCGGAGTTCCATCGAAACCCAGACGAGGAGGACGACAACAAAATCGGATTCGGATTTGCAAGTTTTGCACATGGTGGATCTATGGAGCTGATGGCTGTCCCCAAGAGGAAGGTACCTTCTGAAGAATCAGTTATCGTTGTTACCTCATTTGGTATTTCAGAGTTAGCTTTTTGTTCGATGAATAGTTATATGTCTGGTATCGGTGTAATTGTATCATGTGGAGTATGGTTGTGTTTGGGGTTTAGGGTGTTAGAATAGAGTTTGGGTTCAGCTATCTGAGAGAGACTTTATGCGTACTGAATTCTTGATCTTTGACTTGTTGTCGGTGTGTGATGTTTGTGAAGAGCTGATAAAAAAATATAATGTAAAATGTTGCTTTCCTTTCCCTCTCATTGGTCTCGAGGTTCATTTTCTAAGGGTAATTTACTTCATGTTTCTTAAGAGCTACAATTGTATTATGTGTGACTATATTTGACTTCTATAAATTAAAAATGTTGGCTAACTTATCAAAAATAAATAAAATAAAAGGTGTTGGCTCACAATATGTGAACAATGCTTCATGACAAGCTTCCTATTCGGCACCTTGCTGGTTTTGAAACGTTTCATGGTTGTTGTCTTTCTCCTTTAATGTGCTTTAGCAGTGTCTATAATTATCTCCATAGATGAACTTTTAATAGTTGTATGTATTTTGTGTGATTGGGAACCATTGAGGGTTGAAAGCCAAGTTTCTCATTTTAATTTTTCGTGGGTTTGTTTACTCTTTGCTAAATAAAATACTCGGCAATATTTTGGGAAGACATCTTGTTTTTTCTTGCAATATGTTCTGCACAATCGTCATTAGATTTTCTGTGTCCTGTTTGAGCATTTTGACTGACTATCAGTCGCTCTTTCTATCTGTGTCTTACCCGTTATGTTCATACCTTCTTTCGAATGAGTGTCACTCCACTGTCACCATCAGAGTTCTAGTCTTGGTATAATAGGTTTGGATGAGCTGTGGTTCTGTCCTTCAGTTTCCAGATCTTTTCGCAGGCATTATTAGGTCTTACTGGATGCCATTAGATGCTGCCCTGAAGACAATGCATATAATGTGGATCATATCTCTCTCGGTCATGGTCCCTTTCTCATGAAACATATATTAAATCTTTATCATTAATTTAAGTTGCTATTTACCACTTTATTTTGTATTTGAGGCATGGCAGTGTTTTAGGACAATGAATAGTTTGGTACTTCCACCTAATGAATAGGGATTGTATTGATTGGATAATGCTAGTAGGCATTATCACACCCTGTGCCGCTGCTCCACTTGGCTTTTGGTGTGTTGGAAGTTATTGAGACTTTTTCTCGGATTCAAAGATATATCTCGTGTTATAGTTTTCTTTTATCGATCGTATGATTCTGGTTCTCCCGTTAGAAACGTCTTTTTACACGTTGTCTTCAAGCACTTCAGTTCATTGGCGTTGGTAGGTTTTGGTGCTTGACCAGTTTGAGGTTTAATTTCCTTCAATGGCAAATGTTTCCTGCCTTGGTGTGTAAATGTTTCGTAAGGAATGAATGTGATTTATATAAATATTCGAATATTTTGCAGGTTTCTCCTCACAAGAGAGGCATAAGAAATGGACCTAAGGCCTTAAAACCTATTCCTGTGATAATAAGGTGCAGGTAAGTATTTTGCCAATACCTTTTTGATAAGTGTGTTTTGTCAATGCTATTATCTACATAAGTCTCTTTTTTCATGTGGAAGCCCTATATATCTGGAAAGTATTTTTACTTTAATGTTGGAAGTTGGCAGATGTTTGTGTCATTTTTGGATAAATTTTTTTATTTGGCTTTTCAGAACATTTTTTTAAAAAAAAAAACCTCTAGAGAATTGGCTTCTTGCTGTGATTTCAGGGTATTTCATAATTTCAAGCGGTAGCATAGCAGTTGTCTTGTGGTGATGGTGGTGGGGGGGAGAACAAAATTAGCTGGAACAAAGTCATTTCTTAGTTTATTTTAGATAAGTAAGCAGGAAACCAGCAGATCAAATCTAACAGCATCACATCACATCACATGCATGATACAAAGTTGAAAGTTTCATATGTGCTTTCATAAATCTACGACCTCATGCTTGTCTTGGACCCAAAACACTTGATGACACCTTGAAAAATTAGATAAATACTTGCATTGGTGAGTAGCAAGTAAATTTCTGTCGACCATATATGTTTTTCACAATGTACAATGCTCCATTGCAGGTGCTGTGGTCGGGTGAAGCTGCCACACTTCTACTGTTGCAGTGGAGATAGGGGAAATGTTGGCGAGAAAGATGATTCAAGCAGATGATCAAGTTCTCTGCTACCAATTATCAAAACCTTGGTGTACGCGTAGATTTTTGAATTTTCAGTATTGGACAAACTTTCATGAAGTTGTTCGAGATTATATGTGGTCTTATATTGTAGGAACCCTGGTTATGTCGATCCTGTTCTTTTCCCCATCAGTGTGCGTTTCTTCCATAAATGTTCATTACTGCGAGAGAATCATTCAGTGAAGCTTTGGGGCTGTGGATAATTTGATGGATTGAATAGGTTGGAAATTCGATCAAACCGGACTGGCTCTATTGAGCATAAAATTTAGGTTATTGATATACGTAGCTGTGTAGTATAATTCTCACTGGGTTGAAGCGGTTTAATTTTCTCGGTTGGAGATTCTCAATAATTATGAAATCATTATTGCCTCAAAGATCTTTCAAATGATGATTTGGTAGAAAAAATGCATTCCAGTTGTAACGATTTATCTGCAATTATGTAACACAGATTTTAGTGTCAGAGAGCTGTAGTGCAATTGTAAGTTGAAATCGGTTTTGAATGTAAAGTTAGACTTTGAGCTGAGTAGATGGGTTGAGACTAATTGATAATTAAGTAAGTATTGCGGTGACGGTTCACTTAATAGACAGTCATTATGGTTCAAATTGAACATTATGCTGAAAATTGTTACTCCAATGCTCCCTCTCCTTTTTGAATTGAAACGACAGGAGGCCTCTTAAACCCATCAGGACAGAGGCGGAACCAGCCAGGGGCGGCCGCTCCCCACCACCGGAAAATTTGTGAAGAAATTTTTTTTTCAATTTTTTTTTATAATGGGCCACCTCCCTTAGATCAGGCAACACCCTGGCATTCGCGTAATCCCCCCACCTTTCGATTTCCCCCTTTCTCACTCTCACTCTACTCTCCCTCCCAAGTCCCAACGGCAGCCTTTATCTCTCTCTCCTCCTCACTCCACCGCGTTCTCCGCTAGCCCTCTCCCCCTCTCTCTGCCATTCTGCCTCTCTCTCTTCTCCTCCGGACGGTCCTCCACAAAAAAAGTCATCTCTCTCTCTTTCTCTTCTTCATTCTGCCAAGCTCTTGATTGCGCAGATTAGGGTTGTGAAGGGGGATTATCTAGAGGCTTTGAAACTTTATCAGCAGCTTGTGAAGGAAGAGCCGAGGGATTTTAGGCCGTACTTGCAGTGAGTGTTCCTTAGACGATGACTTCTGGTCTTGCAGTGAGTGTTTCTTTCTCCTTTTTCTCTTTTTCCTTTTTCCCTGAACTTTTAGTTTTTTATTTATTTTGGGGCTTGGATGCCAATTTTATTTGGATTATAGATTAGGTTGGTCATATGATGGAAAAATTAATCAGGTGCTCTGTTGAGTTGAATCTTCGGTCCAATTGCTGTCTGCCTCGAATTTTTTATTGGTATTAAGAAAGTGAATGTATTAGCCATTTTTCTGCAGGAAGGGTAAATTGGTCGTTCAGTTTTCTTCTTATGGCGTTGAATTCTTTATGGTTTGATCCTTTGAGGTAATAACAGCTCGTTTGTAGCCTTTTTTATGTTTAATGGAACTTGAGATTACCTGCGTGAATCTCCAGGTTTTATCTATAAGCATACATGGGGTTTTCAACTTTATATGTATTCGGTGCCTAACTGAAAGGCTTTCTAGAATGTGGCTCTCATTTATGTATCTGTTTTGAGGGTCACAATCTTTAGCAATTACTCTTGTGTGGATATGGGGTTTGACCCCCCGTAATGCGGTATTGCGTATAAAAAACAAAATTATTGACTTAAATAATACATGTTGTATGGTCGATTGGGACATGTTTGAGCTCCAATTAATTGGGCTCAAAATTTTAGGTTTACTACTAAAAAATTCACCACATAATTTTTTATTATTATAATATTTATTAAAAATCTTCTCTCTCTTCACTTTTTCACTAACTCCTATAACATTTATTTACTTTATAATATTTTTCAAACCCCAATAACCAAAATTTTCAACCTCAAACATAACCAAATGTCTTGAGTTTGTCGTTATAGTTCGGTAAATGCATTTTTTTACTGAGTCAGATCCTTCTGAATTTGGTGTGCAAATAAATGTAACAGATTTCAATAGGTTACTCGTATTAAAAAAAAAGACTTGAAAATTTTGAGTCACGAGTTGGATGATTTGTGTGGCTAGAAGAAAAGAAAAAAAGGTGGGTTGATTGGTGAGTAACCTTGGGGAGACAATAAAAGCCGATGTCCTTGGTCACCTGCGCGCAAATGGGTGTTGGCTTAATTGGCTCGAGTATGTGAACTTTTTTTCTAATTTAGTCAATCAGTTTTAATTATTTCCTTACAAGTTTCTAGGGTTAATTACTTGTCCCAATAAGATCTTTTTGTCCAAATACGGACCACAGATAAGGCACACAGGCATATTTCGTTGCAACGTTGAGATTGTATGGAATCACTTCTTTTGGGACAAGTAGTTAACTTTATGAATTCTCATATTTCTGTTTTTTCTTATGTGCTTACAGGCTTCCTCTTTCATCCTCTTCATTTTCTTGATCATCACAAGTAGCATCTCTTCATTGTGTTACATAGGAATACTACAGGAAGGGTTTACTCCTCTCACTGAACGTTATTTTCAATTGCAAATCTATGACAATAGCCCATTACGTTCCCAGACCAAATGCAGATTACATACTATGCACTGTCAAAACTTCAACTGTAAATGCATTGACCACTATTAGTGAAAAAAAAAACATTTATTGATTCTAAAACAACTGCTATTACATAACAAGTGCATTAGTTTTTGAAATTTAACTCTCAAGGAAAAGAAATACTTATGAATGAGGTAGAGAGCTTATCGAGCTTCTAGAGTACATGGGACACCTATAAAATTTCCGTCCTGAATTTCCATTTATCAGAGACGTTCTCATGTACGCCCGAAGCTCACATCGGCACAATGGAGACTCGAGCAACCGACCACACTATTTTCGAGGCAATTGGTCATTGTGACAATCCAGATTACAGGATAAGAAATACGAAACGAAATCCATTGAAGATGCCAAGATGGTATATTGGGTAGGGCTCGCGTGAGGAGGAGGCGATGCGGAAAGTTAATGTTTGGAATTTTGGGGAAGAATGAGGGTGGATCGCTAGTATGGGTAGACTAGGGGAGCAAGATTATGTGTTTCTATTTTCTCCCATTGTCTAGTTGGATGATGTGGCAACGAAGAGGTATAAGTGGACTGAAAGTTGGCGTCGAGACGGTTTAAGGGTGGGTTTGTGTTGTAAAATTTTTGTGTTGTTAAAATTTTAGGTATTAGGTGATGTTCGTTTTGAGAAAAAATGTAGGATTTTAGAGAAATTGTGAATTTTTATGTTGAATAGTGTTTTATTGGTGTTTGTGTAAAGTGGAGAGATAAATGATTTGATGTAATTGTTTAATAAAAAAGTATTGGAGTTATGTGAAAAAATATAGAGAGAGAAAATTTATGTTGAATAAAAAATTAAAAAGTTGTTGGAGATTGTGTAAAATGTATTGGTTTTTGTGTTTGAATTCTGAATATGTTCGGTGGTAGAATTGTGAATATACTTAGAATCCTGAAAAAATAGTGAAAACGAACATACCAGTTTAGTGAAAAAGTAAAGAGAGGTAATTTTTTATATTTTTTGTAGTGAAAAGTTATGATTTGATGAGAGAGAGAGATTATATTGTAGTATTTTATTGTGAGAGGATGTAAAATTTTGTGAAATTTTACATGACAAACGGACCCTAAGTGAGTTAAGTGGACACATGTTGCAATGAGATTGGAGGTGGTGAAGTTGGAGATGACATGGCTTTAAAACATCGCGTCAATATTTACCGCTAGGACGAATGGGCTTGTTTTCTTTAAAAACTCGACCTCATATACCTAATTGCAACATTTATGTACCTTAGGGACGATAGTGCAATTATGTCAAAATTTTATGAAAAATCATAAAATTATGTTTTAAAATCAAAATAAATGGATTAAAGTGCGAGGAAAGTTTTACAATTTACCAAAAAAAAATTTAAAAATGGTGATTTTTTATAATCTAGAATCCAATTTCCAAACAAGGAGGAGAAAAAGGGTCAAATTAAACTCTAGCCATATCAACCCACGTGTCAGACTAATGCCTACAGGAAGAAGCGAACAGCGTGCGTGGTAAGCTCGAAGACTCCCAAGTCCCAAGCGCGCGGTGTAAATTTTAGAGAGATGTCTCACGAGTCAAATACTGACTTTGATTTTGAGAGTTGTCTCAGGGGAGAAAAATTAGCAAAATAAGAACAAAATAAATTAAAAAATTGCAGAGGTCGAGAGTCGAGACGGAAAGCCTTTTAAAGGGTTTTAGGAGGTTTTAACCAGCCATGGGAGGCGCTCTCTCTTCCATCGCAACAAACCCTAGAGACACTCCCAACGTTGACTCGTCTTCCAACTCAGCAATTTCTGGCGATTTTCAGGAGGCCAAGTCGTCGCCGAGCTCGGAAAAGCCCAGCATGTCTGATTCTGATTCTAAAACCCTAGACCCCAAATCGGAAACCCCCGAAACTGGGAGCCTAGAACACTCAGCTTCAGCCAATGCCTCGGATGCCTCAATCGGAGGCACGGTAACCGCCCTAGATGGAGAGAAACCCCAGGAAGATCGGGGCCAATCGGAAAAGGACGTCTCTGAGAGTGCGGAAGAAGGGGAAGAAGAGGAAGAGGAGGGAGAGTGTGGGTTTTGCCTGTTCATGAAAGCGGGTGGGTGCAAGGACAGCTTTATAGCATGGGAACAGTGCATCGAGGAGGCTGAGAAGCTGAAGGAGGACATTGTGGAGAAGTGCTCGGACGTGACGGCGGCGTTGAAGAAGTGTATGGAGGCTCACGCCGATTACTACGAACCGATACTTAGGGCTGAGAAGGTCGCCGAGGAGGAAGCTATTAAGGAGTTGGAGATGGAGAAGGAGAGGGACAAGGAGAAGGAAGCTTCTTCCGAGAGTACGCACCAATATGTGTTTTCGGTTTCTAAGGATTCGGAGCACGAAGGGGCTTCTAACTGACAATTGAGACGGTTAGATGTTTATGTTTTGGAGAACATATGTTTACCGGAAATCAGAATATTTGCAGTTTGCCGCTTTGACCGGCGATAAAAGAGAATAATTTTGGAGTTTTCTCCTTTTCTCACGTAAGAGGCAATTACGAAATCGTGATGAATGTAAGTGTTGTAGTTTCCCTCAATTTTTGGCTTCAAAATAACCGATTGATGGAAATTTATTTGGATCAACTGTTCCCCAATTACGTTCTTCATGCAATCTCAGATTCTCCATCTTTTTGCTTCTCGATTAAAGTTTTCTGTTATTATTTCTTGCTACTTCTTTTTCCGGTGATTCCTCTTGATTATCGGAAATAGCTTTTCGGAATTGGCATAATCTGTTGATGGTGTATTAATTGGTTGTTAGATTAGTTGCTACATTGTGGCAATTCAATTTGCGTCTGTACATCTCCCTGCTCTATGCTACGACACTCCTCAGTAGTTCAGATTGGAATACTTCCCTTTCAGTAAGAGGTTGGTCTTCATTTGATGACCCGGTGCTATTTTCTTGCTTAAACTCAGTATATCTATAGAAAGAATGTGGGTGAGATCAACATATTTTGTATGTCTAAACTTCCGTTCATGTCAAGTAACACACTTTGCCTGTTTGCTGGATTCCCGTGGTTTTCTTGCTGGACCTGTTATTTTATGCAGTTACATGGTTGTTTGCACTCTATACGTTTGATGAGTTCATTTCTTTCTTTTGCGCCCTGCTTTTATCCGTTTGAGTTTGAGACCAATTAAGTCTTAACTTGGGTGTTAAGTGCTTGACTTGGAAAAGGCATTTTATACTGCTTAGGCTGATAGGTTCTGCTTGTTAATGCATCAACGGTCGAAAGTAGGGCATGGTTCTGGTCAGTTGCAAAGTTCCAAGTTATTCAGGTAATTATATCGTTCATTACCGGTTCTTCTGTCTTCTTTGTGTGGGTCACGGAGATATTTAGCGGGTTGATGCCAGCTAGAAGGGCTTTTAAAAGTTGGTGTGGACTTTTGAAATATATGTGTCTCCTAAAATTTCAGTGATACATTTGTATATTGCATTTGTCTAGTTGTCTAGATTGTTATGCTTGTCAGTTTGGCATGCTCTCTTAAGGATCTGACTCTGTGGGATTCTTGGTTTTAACAATGATATGCCAAGGTCTGTTCAGCTTGGGCAAACACCTTGTGTCCTACCTTCAGTGTGATCCTTTTCGCGCCTTAAGAAGCAAATCAGATATCTGTTAGTATGGAACTATGCTTTCATATGGCTACCTGAATTTATGGAACTTGCCTTTTTTGTGAGAGGTGCTCTTAGGATGCACGTCGTCTGGTTCCATCTTTTTGTGAATTAATTGCCCTTTTTGTATAAGAGTTTAATGATTTGATAGATGCAAACTTGCAATACACAAAATACATTTGTTTACAGTGAGAATGCAATCATTCTGATTTGGAAGAATTTGACTGAAGATTCGTTTGACCAACAATCATTTGCCTTATGATCAATGTTGTGTTTGTCAAAAGAAAAATTATTTTCCTATTTGTAAATACAATTATAAAATGTCTGAATTTAAGTCAGGTTTATAGATCAACTCGCAGAGAAGATTCACTGAAAGGGAGGTTTTTATGTGGGTTATTTTTTTTTCTTGGTGTGGTTTTTATGTGGTTGAGTAGGAGGGTTTTTGGAGCTGGATGGGTAATTCCTTCTTCCCCTCTCCCATGTGCTCCCGAACTGATAAGAGTCCCTTTAACATAGCTTATAAGTTAAGAGGATAAGATGTTACTGATGCCAGCCAGCCATAGACTGTGTGCCGCAGATCGAGTACCTATTTTGCAAGTGTTTTGTGAATCGGAATGGTGGGAAGACGAGCTGTTTTCTTTATTTAATTGTCATGCATTTGTCACAGCTGATTACTCTGACCATCTGTAAGGTACCTGAGAACCTGTTGTTTTTACTACACAGGAACCAACTACCGAGTGCAATGCAACAGAGAGATCATGCATCTGCAAGACTACAAATATACATAAACCTCACCGGGACATCAGGGAGAGCCCAAGGCATGGTCATATTGGATGTCACTCTTAAGTGGTAAACCCCAAGTGAGAGGAGAGGTCGCAATCACACTCCTTGACAAATCACGAGTTGATTCTATTATAATTCAGAGATGTCCAAGTTACAAGTTTTATCCCAAAGCCTTTCTTGGCCACTAGGCTACTCCTTGGGGGTCAAGGAAGCCCATTTTGTTAACCAATGTCTGCAAGAGTCTGCACCAAATGCTACGATGGACCAAAATGGATTACTTTTAAAGTGGTCAGTGGGTGCGGATTGATTGAATGATAGAATTACCCTGTCTACAATTCAAATAGAATTGAGCACTCTTTTAAAAATGATGAAACGATAGCTAGGGGTAGAGGCATCTCAGACAGCAAGAAATGTTACAATGGCTGCACCAATTGTGTGTTTAGTTTATGATCGAATGGGTTTGCACAACATTAGTGTACTTTGGTCCCCTAGGAGTATATGCGAGTGAAATTACTGGAAAAAAAAAAAAATTGTGCACGAGATACCTATACTTTTAAAACTTTTAGATTAAAGTCCTTTGCTATCTTCCTTAGTTAAAAATAAGGATTTTACGTACAGAAAGGTACACCAGAAAATAAAATGTCACGTCAGCTTAATTAATTATGTTTAAAGAATAAGAAGAGAAGTTCATACTAAAAAATCTAAAACTATATATATATGAGATCGATCCAGATCTTCCAAATCGGAGGATGGGGATACCCTGGGAGAACATCCTTGTGAGCTGGAGGAGGGACGATAGAGGGAATCACCTCACCCTCTTGCCAGGGGAACCTCTCCCTTGTCTTCTTTAACGTTTTGTTGAAGTTTTTAATTTATTTTCATTACATTCTTTTAAAGAACTTTTTTTACATATAAACATTTATTTTTATTTTTTAAATAAAGTTAAGTATACCTCTTTTATCCCATGAGATTTTTTTTTTACAAGAATGTTCGTGAATTATTTCTCTATTTCACAAACAAAGATAATACAGGGCATGTTCGTTTCCATGAATTTTCATGAATTCGCATTCAACTTGTCAGTAGCCGCCTGCGACTACTCCTTCCTTCAGGCTTGTCGTAGGCTACTGCATGCTACATTCGTAGGCCATCATAGGTTTATTAATCAACGTTTTCGTGCTTTTGCTTTTGTTTTGTTTTTTTTTTTAATTTTTAAATATTTAAATATTTAAATTTTAATAATAAAAAATAAAAAAATTCGAAATTAAAAAAAAAAACTTTAAACAACATTATTACTTTTTTACACATCATCAATCTCTACACAAACACCAACACAACTCTAAAATCACCTAAAAATTCACAAAATTCTTCAAATCCTACAAAAAAACTTCAAAACGAACATCACCCAGGTCTTTCATCTAAAATAAGGTCACACGACCCGAGGCTATATATGGGTCGAGTATCGGACCAAAAACAAACAGGAAAAATAAAAAGCCTATAGACAGCCACAAGCTATAATTAGAAATCAACCATATCCGAACCTCATCTCATAACGTTAATAATCTAGGAGATACGACAGAGACGATGGTTTCTTCCTTCACTCTATCTCCCTGCTCTACGTTCCTCTTCCCTACCAGATACCTCAAACACTCGTCGTCGTCATCACCCTCCCAACGCAAAAGGCTTCTCTCTCTGACTGTGACCTGTCTTCAGAAAGCAAACTCTGACGCACCGTCTTTGCCGCCAAAAGTCCAGACTTTCTGGCAATGGTTGCGCGACGAGGGCGTAGTGTCCGCCAAGACTCCCGCCAGGCCCGCTGTCGTCCTGGAAGGCCTGGGACTCGTTGCTCTGAGAGACCTTTCTCGGAACGAGGTTGTTCTGGAGGTCCCCAAGAGGTTCTGGATTAACCCAGATGCTGTGGCGGCATCGGAGATTGGGAGTGTCTGCGGTGAATTGAAGCCTTGGGTGTCTGTGGCTCTGTATCTGATCAGAGAGAAGCTGAAAAAGGACTCTCCTTGGCGCCATTACCTCGATATTCTTCCAGAGAGCACGGATTCAACTATATATTGGTGGGTTTTACTTGGTTGGTATTTTTTACGTGGGAGTTCGGTGTCTTCAGTGGATTCGAAATTGTGGGGTTGATGAATTTGGATTAATGGTTCCAGTGCAGGTCAGAAGAGGAGCTGGCTGAACTTCAAGGTTAGTGTAGATCCTGTCTTGCGTAGTTGCTTTGATCTTTGAAACTTTATTTTAAATGTTAATCTCGGTGTTAAGAACTTCCTAAGGTTTGGATCTAAAAACGGACTAGTTCTCAATTTTCATTTTCCAAATTTCCATCTATGCCTCATCCTGTAAGGATATACTATAGTATGAATGTGGTGCTGCAAGTGAATAGCTAGACACGAACTATTATTGCGGATATAAAAAATTGAGTATGGACGTAACCTGGAACACTAAGGCTAGTGCAAATTGCTTACCCAGCTTGAGGTTATACACAGCATGATGCTTCTTTAATCATACTCAAAATGGTAAAATTGATGTCATGTGAACCTGCATTTCGAAATGAAATGCATGTGTATGAATTGTACATAAAATTTATTGTACGATGGTAAATCTTTCCCTTTCTCTTTGAATGGTGATTGGCAGTTGAGGGAAGGAGGTCGAAGTTTAAAGGTGTCTTTACCTCTTGAGGGATGTTGAATCTTTCTCAGAAATAATCCAAATCCGTCTCCAAACTAATGGCATCTTCTAATTTGTGAAGACTTATTATATGCATTGGAAGTTTTCTAATGTGCTTATCAAAGTCACAGCAGCATTTTCTTGCTTTGCCAAAAGATTGAGTTCCCCTTTGTTTCCATCAGTAATGTATAAGAATGTAATGTGGCGTTGCTGATTCAAATGTCATAATCGAATCTGTAGAATGCCTTATTTCTACCGTTTGTTATTGGAATCCGACTGAATGGACATTTTCAGGAACTCAACTTTTGAGCACAACATTGAGTGTGAAAGAATATGTGCAAAATGAATTTCGAAAAGTGGAAGAAGAAATCATATCCCCTCACAAGCAGCTTTTTCCTTCTTCTATAACGCTGGATGATTTCTTTTGGGCATTTGGAATACTAAGATCTAGGGCATTTTCACGCCTACGCGGTCAAAATCTTGTTTTGATCCCCCTTGCAGACCTGGTAAAGTATTTTTCCCCCTCTTTGTATTAGTTTTTTGTTATAAGTTACTTTGTCTTGTGAATTATCGATACTGCTGATCTTATTGTAAAGGGAATAAGGTCTCCTCCTAAAGTAGTAAAGTATGTCACGTACCGTAATATTGTGATAACATTTATGTTTTGTTCAACTAAGATTTGCGGGATAATTCTGGAATTAATTCTCTAATAATGAAACACACTTGAATTTATTGATCATTTCCATGGGCTTGAAGACTTTTTAAAACTGATGGGGTGAAAAAAGCTGCATTGGATATCCCATAGATGTATGGAATGGTGCTATAGGACTCAAGTTACGAGTAGCAGTGAAGATGATGCATGCATCTTAGGTATTTGCCATAGAACTCTGGTCTCTGCCCCATAAAGCTTAAGAAAGTACGGAGCATACTTATCGTTGTTATATCCATGCTGTGTTTCACAATAAGATGAAAGCCTCACTTTATGCAATGCCGTTGTCTCTTCCTTTGATGCTGGCTAAACTGCCTCTAGTTGGAATTTAACTTTTTCAAGACTCAATTGCGAAGTAGATTAACCACAGCCCCAATATAACAACCGAAGATCATGCCTGGGAGATTAAAGGAGCTGCAGGTCTCTTCTCTTGGGATTCCTTATTTTCCCTGCGGACCCCTGTTTCTCTCAAGGCTGGTGAGCAGGTAAAGTATTCCACGTCTGATGTTTCTTATTGTATCCAGTTCCATGGCATCCCATAAATCTGGAACACAGCCTTTTTTATATGGTTAATGGTGGTAATATCTGCACCACTGGCAAGTTTGGACAAAATTAATTTCCAGTATAGTCATAAGTTGATGCAGGCCATAAGAAGTGCTATCAAGTTACTGCTAATAACATTTTGCTAAGTAGGAATCCATAAGTTGAGAGTCATTTTGTGTCAAGATGAGGTGATATGTGCCAAAAGAAATGGCATCAAGAACAAATTGCTATTAATAATGAGTGAATTTAGATACATTACCATGTTGATGCCCAGAAAAACCATGACTGAACTTTTAAGTTTACATAAAGATCCCTTTTACTCCTTATCAATGAGTTCGATATTGTGTTGTTGAAAGTTGTTAGTTTTCTCAACAGGTTATGATCCAATATGATGTAAATAAGAGTAACGCCGACCTGGCTCTGGACTATGGGTTCATAGAATCCAATGCGGATCGTAACGCTTTTACTCTGACACTAGAAATATCTGAGTCAGATCCATTTTTTGGGGACAAGCTGGATATCGCCGAGTCAAATGGTTTGGGTGAAACTGCGTACTTTGACGTCGTTTGGGACAGTCCACTTCCACCAGCAATGCTTCAATATCTGCGACTGGTAGCGCTTGAGGGCACCGATGCTTTCCTTTTGGAGTCTATTTTCAGAAACTCTGTCTGGGGTCACCTTGACCTGCCTGTAAGCCGTGCCAATGAAGAGCTCATCTGCCGAGTGGTCCGAGATGCCTGCAAAACTGCTCTTTCTGGCTATCATACCACCCTTCAAGAGGTAACCGTTTACCCTCCATGCAAGTTCCTATTGGTTATTACTTTTCATGGGATGTCAAGTCATTGTCATAGGTATTACCGTATTATACAAGTGTGCTGGTGTAGAAAACGATGGTTAAGTAGGTCCATATCTGGGGTTCACATCGTAGGGATAAGAAAGACAATCAGAACTGAGTTTTCTCTAGCCATTGGGACTAGACTCTAGTTAAGATTATAGAACAAAGAAAAAGGGTAGATTACACTTCATCCACTTGTGGTTTGGGTCCAGTTTTGATGTGTCCAATAAATCCTGTGTATGATGGACCTCTACCAAGCAGATATCCTATGGTACTATCTTCGTACATTTCCTTTGGGGTAATTCCACATTGCCCATCTTAGGTTGGGCGAGTTTGATCCATGGTTGAAGTCTTGAAGAAGTTGCATAAAGCCGTTGATGGATGAAATATTACACGACTTCCCTTGATGGAGTTGTTAGGAGCCACATCCCTCTTTTATTTTTGGAATACTTTTTCTTTTCTTTTGGGCTTCTCCTTATCCCTGAGGCACCTTAAATCTCTTCTCTGAAAGTAGAGGTGGAGGGTGTTCTCCTGTTCCCAGTACTCATGACTAACAGAAATGTGGATTCCAGGATGAGAAGTTAAAAGGAGAAAATCTAGATCCAAGGCTAAAAATCGCAGTTGGAATAAGAGAGGGGGAGAAGAAGGTCCTCCAGCAAATCGATGAGATCTTCAAAGGTAGGGAATCGGAATTGGATCAATTGGAATACTACCAAGAAAGGAGGCTGAAGGATCTTGGCCTATCCGGGGAGCAAGGTGAGATCATCTTCTGGGAGCCAAAGTAAGGCAAGTACCTTAGCGAAACACGCTTTCTGGAGTACACAAGCCTTTTACTTGCTAGAGTAAACTCTCGAGAATTGCGATTGAGAATTCCACTCGGCAGGCATTATTTCTGGAGCGATTTCTACTTTTAGTTGTGGAGCAGCAAGATATGCCTGCCTCAGCTACCATAGCTAATGCATGTTCTTGTCAAATCTACCGGTGTAACATTAATGGTTCGAATTGATCGTTCAAACAAATTTTACGTTGCGTTCCCAAAAAAACATCCAATTCTTACGTAAATCAAGTTTTAAAGGAAGTATGGCCATGTTCCAGAATCCAGACCATGACCAAATCTTCCATATTGTTTATGCGTTTCATCAAGATGTCCTCCGATCTCTGGACTGGGCAATATAAAGAAGGGCTTTCAAATCTTTGGTATTTTCCATATCATCAAGTATATTTTCACTAGCTACTACGTTTTCACGTGATTTTAAAAATTCGTTGGTTTCTAAAAAATCTTTCTAATCACTTGGGTTATGTTCGTTTTTAATTTTTTTCAGGATTAAAATACATTCACGAAATTACCACCGAACATCTTAAGAATTCAAACACAAACACCAATACATTTTACACAATTTCTAATAATTTTTTTACTTTTTTATTTAACACAATTTCTCTCTCTATATTTTTTCACATAACTCTAATATTTTTTTATTAAATAATTACATCAAATCATTTCTCTCTTCACTTTACACAAACATCAATAAAATACTATTTAACATAAATATTTACCATTTTTCTAAAATCCTATATTTTTGTCCAAACACGAAATATATCCCCTTAGCCAGATCCAAATAGGTCAAGCACGTGGTCTAAATGTCAAATCACACAATTAAAATTCAACGTGTGTTATAATTAGTTGGATCCTTTTATTTTTAAGTTTTATTTTAGAATTCAAAATTTATATTTTTATTTATGTTACGACACTTGACACGGGATTTGGCGTTTGGAGCGTGAGACCCATGCGCTTTACTTTTATGGGAGCCCGTGAATCTCATGTGCATGAACTTTGGCAGATTCCACTCGACTTTGTTGTTAAAATTTTAGGTATTGGGTTTAGTGAAAAAGTGAAGAGAGAGGTAATTTTTTATATTTTTTGTATTAAATAGTAATGATTTGATGGAGAGAGAGAGATTATATTGTAATATTTAATTGTGTTAAAATTTTAGAGGGGGTAAAATTTTGATACACAAACGCACCCTTCTACCTCTAGTAAGTGATAGGCTCACCATGAAAGGATATATGCGCCTTCACTAGATCCTTGGTGGGGTCGAATTCAGGCTATGGCTCAGCCCTCTGTCCCTCTCTAAGGAGAGCACTTCTCTTTCCGAGTCTAGGCCTTTAGGTGATAGTTCCATAGCGTGTATGAGGTATTTTATGGTAACAACCCAGATATGGTTGCCTAGAAAAAGAAAATCAATGTTTGGGCATATAGATCTGATCACAACTTGTGGATTTGCTTGTCTAAAGGGCTTGGTACCTTATTGTCTAGGAGCCGGGTAAAATCCTTCGTAAAAAGCATGCTTTTGTACTTCCTTTTAGGGAATTAATCTACCAGCGAATTTTCCAAATTGCCTAAAAGACGACGGTACTGATTCCCAACATTCGAACCATTTTTCTCTTTTTGGTTTTTTCACTTTCCATTTTATTTTTGTTGAAATTTCTGAGCCCGCTTCTAAGCCGAATTGATTGGCGTTTAGATGTGATAGTCCTGTTTCCCATTGGTTCACCGACTTACACTGAACAGGATCTATGCAGCAAAATGTTTTTTGTTCTCGACATAATACCGCCTCTGGGCCAGGTGTTCGGTTCTGTTCTGTTCTGAGCATTTAAAGTGGGAAAGCTTCGTGAACAATGATCTACAGTATTTGGTATTTTTTTCATTGTGTAAGAATAGCAAAACCACTGAACACATCAACAGACCGAAAAACAAAACCCCAACAAATGTACGAACAAAGATAATAAAGATGCATCTTCTGGACCCTATATGGACATTCAACTATTCTTTTCTGCTGATTCCTGCAAAAACCTTTTTTAAGTGTGCATACCGGTCATTAATGCCTTCTCTTAGAAAGCGAGATGGGTCTGTCGCCATATTATCTCCGGAAAATTTAGTGGTGCACCTCCCACGGTGATCTCAAATGTAACCACTTGCAGTTACCTTACTTTACTTGAGTTGCCAGGGCCTAGTAAGTCGTCGCAATTTGTTACCTCACAAAGGCACTCTTGCGGATTTGCATAGAAATAATCTTCCTCCTTTGGCTTGTCCACTATAACCTTTCGACTTGTTGGCTGTCCCATTCTTTTCTCATGAGCCAATCCAACAGCAACTACAAACTCATTCCACGCAAGTGTTCTATTCTGATGCATATCCAGTAACTCTACAAGCCTTTTCCGATCCAATTGGATGGTCCTTTTAAAACCAAGATACCTACAAGAGATCCAATCAGAAATGACCTCCAGATCTTCTAGAAAGAAGATAGGCTAGTTTTTGAGTAATTACATAAACCAAATTCCCACCCTCATGAATGTGGGTACACAAACCTGCGGTGACCTTCCACAACTTTTGCCATGTTTCCATCATAGGTGGGGACAAAAGTGTTACTGGCTACCGACACCATAAAATCCAAAGCTGCCATCTGAGATGAATGATTCTGGAATTGTTGCAGCTCCTCCGGTGCTAGCAACATTTCTTTCTTCACCTGAAATTGTTATGGGGTCTCAGACCTTACAAGAATCATATGCAAACAAGCTTGTGAAAAGTCAACAAACAACTGTCGCAAAGATATCGATCATGCTAAAAGAGAGATGATACGTTGAATATAGAACAAACATGCATGCTCTTGAGTTAGGTATAATGCTTCAATAAAGCTCCAACATAAGAAAGTGCTGGAGAAATGATCTCCAATTCTCAATTTCTACATATCAATTATATGGATAAGTTTGCCAAAACACTCGTGAACTTTTCAACAGACAGGATCAACTATTGAGTGACGACTTAGAGGAAAACCATAAAACTCGTGTTTAATCCTCTGCAGGTAACAAGCACCAATGCATTTGGAAAGTTGCCAATAGATGACAACTGAGGTCCTACCGGGAGCTGGACAAAAACAGTGTTTGCACTACCAGTAGAGGGTGATAATATCACAAGTTACAGAACAATAAGGCAAGATGCAGAACAGTAATACACTCACAGTCCGAGGAAATGCAGCTCTTAGAGCCTCAAGTCTCCGTTCACTGCCATAAATCTCACCAGCTGCAATATAAATCTGTGTGTCCTTATCAAAACCTAATGCCTGCAAAACTAGCACCATCTCTTCTGGTGTCAGAGGACACAAACCTTGAGATCTCCTCTCTTCTGACACTATCTCCTTCTCTCTCCACCAAGGGTAAGCATACCTGAATGGAAGGTCAAAACCATGAAAGCTCTGTGTGAGCGCATGAGTTCATAAATGGACAACTACAAACTACTTTGAATAAAAGATCCCCCTATAGACTTGAAAATAATAGATTATCTTCTATCAGAAAGGCATTTGTAATCTCTCTTTCCCAGCCAAGTACTAAACCCAAGAGTTTGATTCAGAAACAATCAAAGCAGGAACCATCCTTATTACCCTGGCAGGAAGTTGCTATTTGGCTATTTCGTGTTATCCCACAGAATCATCACACATTCGGCATCCATCCCAAATACATAAAGCATTATGATGTTGGAAACTTTTCTGATCATTGTAAAACTATGACTATATTTATTTTAATTTTCTTTCACCTTTCTTTTATACATCGCCTAAAAAAACATTCATTGGACTGATTTCTCATACAAGTTTAAGCACTTCACATGCCACGTATACTTCAATTATCAGGTTCTTCAAATGAGCGTTCCGGAAGGAACAAAGAAATTTGACTTTCAACCACAACAAACCTCATCCGCTTGAGCTCTTCAGCTTCTTCCTCAGTGCAGCCGTGCGTACAACCTGAGAATGCCAACATGTCCATCTCATATCTCAGGTGCAGGGCCACAAAAGGTCCCTTTTCTTGAAGCATATGAACCAATTTGTACCCCAAGGTCTCAATCTGAGGAGTGAATTTCAGTGCCTGGAAATTAACACGACACCTGAGTTTCTGAAGATCAGGTGGGATCCCATTGTTCGCTAAACGTGTATCTGTTTTGTTGAAGTGTAACACCTTATACTTGCCAAAAAGTGGAAGAATCTGCAGAATGGTATGAAAGCCATAGGATCATGATCAATCGCTAAAAAACAAGTCAACAAGGAATCAGCTCATTTATTCATAAAAGATTTAACAGCTTACATCTTTACTCGGCACGTTTTCTCTTTTTTTACTTTGGGGAAGGTTTTTAAGAAATTAAATCAAAACAGGCTTTTCATCCCAAATCTATCTTTTTTTAGTTAAGATGCCAAGAATTCTCTCATTTACTTGAGCTGTCAATGTCCTCTAATTTTGTTTCTCTCTTCCTTACTATTGACGCTTTGACTTTGTTACTTATAGTTATCTAAGCCGTAAACACAACATTAGTCAGATTAAAGCAAAGGCAATCCAATAAGAGTTCAGACCTGACTACTTTTGCCTGCCTCTAGTGTATGCTAATAGTTTTAACACAATACTCATTAGAACTTCCACAAATGCACACAAACGCGATAAAAGCATATCTAAGTTCAAGCTGTAAAGATGAGGAGTATCAAAGATTTTCATTCTTAAATAGAAACTATTAGAAAAGCACACAGACCTGTTGCAAGTAATATTTTTCATTTGACCAGCTAACAGGAGGCATCTCCAGTGGGATGACTCCATGCTTCCTATTAAACCGCTTTGGAAGCCTTTTTATGATTCGAACTTCATTTCTTAGTGAATCAATGAAATGTCTCACGTCAAAGATGTCCTCAAAATTACTGCACAAAAGATGTTTATGTCTAATTTAAACAGCCATAAAAAGCAGGTAGCTCATCTAACGTACTGCAAAAAGAATGCTGAGACTTAAAATAAACATCAGTATTAAAGAAGGTGATTAAACCAGTTTTTTCAGAACAATGAATACACCTAGGGTCAGCCCAGAAGGATGCTTTATCAAGCTCTGGAACAACCAAAGTGAGATTCAAAAGCCGAGCAATTGTCACCATGTCACATATCTGAAATGCCAAAGTAGCTGAATCACCAATTAGGCACATTATAATAACTACAGGCAAAGAAAAGGGACAGAATGTACAAACCGCTGCACGCATTTGATTCAAGCCTCCATTACAGGACACCCTCAGAAAACCATTACTTGTATACTTTCCTGCAAGTTTTCAACAATTTATGGTCGTATTTTACAGGACACAAACAAATATCTTAACACCTTCCATCAATTAAAAACAAGGACTTCATTTGCTAAAAATAGGGGTTTTCCATGAGAAAGACATTCGAGCCTCTCAAATTACCGCAAGATCTACAAGTTGATTATGGTGTTGACTTAAACCTACTAGAAGGGAATAGTTATCAACGCTTTGGAGTTAGAAAACCCAAAGATGTAGGCACGTGCGACTTTCAAACTAGCACCAGAACATGCCGATAAATTGATTAATGAATTTAATCACGAATGCAGTGCTGCAACATCTTTATTACGTTGAAAACCTGCAATAGAAGAAATAGATTGCATTTTCTTCTTCAACTCCACAGAGCTTCCCAGTTCCCAGGAAGAAGAAACTGGATAACTATATGACTAATTAAATTTTCAGAAAATCTAATTGAACTGGCAAGGCATTGGAGTAGCAGCAATTTAGCACAAAATTTGCTGCTCATGAGCAATGCAATTTCCAATGTTTTTTCCTCACTATTCATTCGAAAATGACTCAGTGCTGCAACATTCTTTTTCCCTAATTGAATCGAACCATGCATCCAAAACATACACCATACCAAAGCGCAATAGAAGAGTGTTCATCTATAATATAGTACTGTCCAACTTAATTACTTATATTGCACGTTGTAGTAAAACAAGACAGATTAATTAGCGAGTAAATTGTTGATCAATATCCCTATTGCCAACATTAACGGGCGTTGGGATCATGAACTCACTTGCAGGGAGAAGAGGCGGCGGTGATTGCACCTCTTCAACGTGAACCTGAGCTACCCGTGATATCCGATTGGTGATCCCAGCCAACAAATGCGGATGCCATAACTCCCCGACCGCCACGAGCTGTACCAAGCACGTCCAGAGCACAATGCTCGAGCACACTCGGATGAACCACACCTGCAATCGCGTCCTCGGAATCACCGGAGCCGGTAGCTTATCGCATCGCAATTGTATTTCCTCTGATCTATCCTCCATGTCTCCTTTACACAACTCATCGCCGCTTCATCGAATCACCCTCTGTCTCCAAACGAATTTTCACACGCCTCGATTTCGCTACTCAATTATAACACCAGAGCGAATTTCACAAACTCAGACGCACTCACATTGAAACCTAAGCTAAGGATTTTTTGAAGCGGAAACGAAGAAAAAAAAAATTGGGAACATATGTAAGTCGATAGTGTAATTAGTAAGCGATGAGATATCAAGGAAAACCTTAAAGGGCAAGAATAACGAGGAGAAAAGGGGGTTAAAATTAAATAACTGCCAACAAGCCCAGCACAAACCGGTCAAGTCAGGTGATTTTCCCGGATTCTTGTGAATTCACTTTCCGAGAGAAAAAGTACCCCTTTCTTCTCCTCACAATACAACCGTCAAATGATGTGTTATATTTTCCTGGAAACAGTTAAAAGAGAAAAGATACAGTTGGAAAGAATCAGGCTTTGAATGGAGAATTTATGTGAAAGTCAGAGAATGAGATTGCTCCGGTTCAGACGGCTCCGATGGATCCTCTAATACTCGAAAGCCCTTCTTTACACTGAATTTTCTCGTTTATTTTATAATTTCTCAAAACTGCTGGCTCTTTTTTAATATTTGGAATATTTCTAGTTAAAGAAGTATGGGATAGGGACATTCTTGGTCATTTGTTTAGTATTGTTTCTCACTGCACGAGACCAGGATTTAATATAGGAGAATTAATGCTTTGATTTTTATAAGATTTTAACAAATTGCGTAGAATTCATAAATTACTGCCTTAATTTTTTCGTCTAGTTTTTTAACTTAATTTATGACAGGACACGGTAAGGTACCAGGTAGAATGCCACATATTATAAAAATCAATAATATTTTATAATATATTTTAATTTTAATTTATTATTTTTGTTTATTTATTTAATTTATTGTTATAGTTTTTTTTTGTTTCTTTTTCCATTAATGACATGGTTATGTCACATCATCATTAAGATAAAAATGTGATGGAGAGAATAATATTACAAGTCTTGTTTAAACTTAAATAGTAATTTAAACAACTAAAACGGTGCTCTTCATTCATATAGTAGCTAGTATTTCTTTAGTGAAGACATTTTATTTACCTGTTTTTGTTTCTTGTTATTCTTTTATGGCTTAATATTTTTTTTCCCTTCAATCAATTTTGTCCCGTAGTTTTTTTCGTGGGAGCCTTTTAGTAGGCCATGCTATCAATTTTATAGATGCATAAATTTAGAATATTTGTATTCCTCACCATTGAACATGCTTGAGTATTCAGTCTATCTATTGTTTTTTAAGTAACGAGAGAAATTCATGGTAGTCATTCTTTGTGCATAGGCAGACTTGATCCAACTGATAAACGTACTGTTCAGTTAAGAGAGTAATAGTAAATTTTAGACACCCAAAAACTTGATTGTAGACGAGAATTAGGATATTTTGCAATTTCTTACCCGAATTAAATGATCTAATTTGAAGAGAACACATGTGGACCTCATTGTAAAGCTCAAGCTGACAAAGACTTATAGTCATGGTTGCAAACATCCAGATAACAGTTTCAGGTCAACGTATCCCCTCTGCATCTACTTCCTCTTTAGAAATATTGCCCTGCAACGTCGTGACCCATTTCTCCATTTGAAGTCCAATTTACCTTCCCACGCAAAACTTGACTTCTACGAAAAGCTCGAGGCAATGATATTGTACAGCTACCGTAGGTCGAAGTGCAATAATATCATGATGCTTCAATGGAGACCAAATGTGAATGTGCTCTTTTGTTCGAGGAACCCCTGAAAGGTATTCTTCTTCCTCGTTTTATATGCTGCAACGGTCCGTATTCTCTCATTCCTATTCTTCTCTTATTTTTTAATTTATCATTATTCCCAGCAGAATAATTTATATATTTTCCATACCCTATGATGTCGACCTGCATATAAACTATTGGCTTTGTAACTAACTAAAGATTTCTATATCAAACTTTCCCTCCTCTTAGCGATTATCAATAATAAAACTATATTTTTTATTTAAATAAATTATCACTTCCTGATTGAAGATCTAACCGATAAAATATTAGATAACAACTAGGGGAAACGACACTTTTCACCCACAAACTACCGTATGTTTGACACTTTGCACCCCAAACTACCATATTTAAGACATTGCACCCTCAAACTACCAATGTGAGGCACTTTGCACCTTATACTACCAATTTTTACATTTTGAACCCTCCAACTACTAATATTAAACACTTTGCACCCTCCTTTTGACAATAATACCCTTGATAAATTAATAATTTTACAATAATATCTTTACTATATACAGAATAGGTCAAGGACATTATCGTCATTTTAGTCAAAAATTGATAGTTAGAGGATATAATGTATCAAAATTAGTAGTTTAGAGTGCAAAGTGTCAAACCTATGTTAATTTGTGGGTGAAAAATATATTTTTTCCTAAGAACTATGTCTCGTGCCACATTGATAAGATAAAAATTATGTCACCTAACACAATTTTAATGGTTATTTTATTTGAAGAGACAAATTATAGTTGAAGTGAGAGTTTTAAATGATAAAAGGGTATTATTATTTTTTTCGACTTTTTAAGCGAATGTTGAAACCTAATAGCAGATATTCTGGTATTAAACTAATATAACCAGACAAAATGTAAAATTAAGTGACTTTAATAGATGAAACTATGTCGGGTGGCACAATATCAATGATAAAATAAAAAGGGTTAAGGATATTTTGGTCCCTGGAATTTAGATCATTTTTCAAGATGGTCCATAGATTTCAAATTTGCTTAAATCATTAGGTTATTGTTATATGTCGATTTAATTATTTAGTCTAATTTCGTCCCTTATATGCACAGTCAGCTAACGGAGGGACACATCACACCCAATAAGATCCAGCCACTCGTACTAATTTGAAAAAAAAAACTCAAAAGCATGTCCACATTGGCAAAAAAAAACTGATGATGCCACCCTTTTGCTCGAGGAAGCCCAGCTCACGTGCGTCTCGAGGGGTGGCCGCGAGCCACCCCTACGGCTTCCATGATAAGGGGTGGCCTCCCCAGTTTTTTTTTTGTCAACATGGATAGACTTTTGAGTTTTTTTATTTAAATTAGTACACGTGCCGGGATCTTATTGGGTGTGACGTGTATTGTCGTTAGCTGACTACGCATGTAAGAGACGCAATTGGACGAAATGATTAAATCGACAAATAACAATAACCTAAGGACTGATTTGAACAAATTTAAAACTTATGAACTATTTTTAAAAAATAATTTAAAATTTAGAACCAAAATAATCATTAATCCAAATAAAAATGATGTGACTTGACACATTAGTGTGCCAAATGTTCCATGACTGAGTGTTGGACGGTGAAGTCGTTGCTGATTGTTAGTGATTAATGGCCAGAGCCACCTATTTATAGTTGTTAAAACAACGGTCAAAATGTGGGGGCAGGTTGAGCAAAGTTTTCGGTGACGACCCACGACATTAATGCGTGCACCCATTTTGTTCATTCTATTCCCATTTGTAGGTCTATAATTAGTACATGATGGTGTCAGTTATCATTCCCCACTTGCCCCCATTTACAAAACTTTGGTCTTGTTCAAGTTTGCCCACGCCGCTCCTTGTATCTCAAATTACGATACGATGGGTATAGAAATATCGGCCCAGTCAATTCCTTATAGCCCAAATTAAACACTTGAAAGTACGGACAAAAAACAAAAAATACACGTCCAGCGGACCTCCTCAATGGGCTTTGAAATTCTAAGAAAGTTTGGGAAGGCTCTGGCCTGCAAAGCCACCACTTACCTGCAGAAAGTAGTCCTTAGTCTGTGACGTCTCTTCCTCGAAACTCGCTCAATCACTGAGGCCTCAGTAAAATGAGAGGCGTACTGAAACGGATGGGGATTTTATGTAATTATCGGTCTAAATTACACTCTATAATTAAGAGAGATAAATATAAGCTCCGGTAAGATTCATGCTAAACTTTATAATAATAATATTAAATAATGTGAAGTCCATCTCTTATGTTTGACTCTCTTTAAATTGCACCGTATAGTTAAGAGATGGAATTGCAAATGATCATGATCCTCTTGAAACAAAGGTTGTGTTTGTGTTTTAAATTTTTTGGTATTGAATTTTGTGTTGGTATTGAGTTTAGTGAAAAAGTGAAGAGAGATAATTTTTTTATATTTTTTGTAATTTTTATATTTTTTCATGAGATAGAGAGATTATATTGTAATATTTTATTGTAAGTTAGTGAAAAATATTGTGATATTTTTTGTGCAAACGCACCCAAAGATTTTTCTTGGTATATTGGGAGATGTTAGTGTGAAATTTTAAGGATTGAAGTTTGAAAAATATTATAAAGTAAAGATATGTTATGAGAGTTAATAAAAAGTGAAGAGAGATAAATTTTTAATAAATATTATAATAATAAAAAATTATGTAATAAATTTTTTATTATTAAATTTAAATAATTGTAGCTCAAACAATTACAACGTCTTATTGGCTGCAAAAGTAAGTTTCGTACACCGCATATGTCATGCGCAGTAAAAAAGGATATGATATTGGCCCCAATACTCCTAAAAACACCCTTCAGTTACAAGAATTTAAGACAAAAAAAAAAAACTACTTCACGAGCTAGCGTCTTTCAAAGAAACTACTTAAACATCGAAGGCTCACCTCACGTGAAAGTTCTACTTATACTTCGCTTTATCTTGCAAGTCCAATTATTCGAAAGAGGGCTTGTTAACGGCCCATTGCTCGTCTATTGAACTATAAAATAGCATGAAAAGTGCAAATCAATTGATAGTTTAGGGGGAAAATGCAAAATACGTAAGAGTTAAAATATAAAAAAGCATAAAATATATTGATGATATCACATGGACATGGTCTACAGGTTGGGTGAAGCTATTAACAGAAGGTCATTTTACCTTAATTTAAGCATGAGAATTGGTAAGATAATCGAGCCACATTCTATGGAAGAATTATCCTTATATTAGAGAAATGCAAGTAAACGAAACTGCTTAATCCAACTCTAATAACTCTTTAGTATGGTATATTAATTAGTTTTTCAGAAGCGGTCCGGGCTTATTGTATTTATAGATCTTTGGTTCGCACGGTGATCGTGATCAGAAATACACATAATAGAATCCATGTGAGTTTCTTCTAGTCAAGACTAAATTCACACTAAATTAATAAGCAATTATTAAAAATCCTATTTTCCTTTAGAACTATATGGTCTTGTTTTATTTCATCGTCCAATGGTAATGAATAATATGATGAAGACCTTAATAGTTGTTATAGAAAACGACGTCTTATTGAGAGACAATCTTTACTGATCGAGACCTTACACTAGCAAAGGCATTAGCCAAACTGACATAACCACTTGGTATTAGCTATATAGGTGGAAAATATATAATATGTTGGGACGTTTTAAGAGAAAACAATATTTGTTGGGTAAGCCTAATCTATAACGATCAAGAAGTAAAACACAGACGGGGTTTGCAAGAGAGTGACAACTTTGTCCTCTAATTTCCTTGAATGGCTCCTATTGTCACAGGTTGTGCTTAGCGGAATCTTTTCACGCCACCGTGATTACCCTCCAGGGTCTGACACCTACTGTTTACGTCCTTATCAAAACGACAATACTCGTTGCCGTCTACTAGCCTATGTGCTCGCGCTCGCCGCTCGTGGCATGAGCTACATTTAGGCTACAACAAAAAAAATTTTAATCTCTTAAAATTTTAACACAATAAAAAAAATTAAATATAAACTTCAAATCATTACTTTTAACTCTAATAAATATAAAAAATTATATATTCTTAATTATATATTCTTAAAATTTCTAACTCCAAAAATTTTACATCTTAAACAGGCAAGGTGCGAGATTAACTTCAGCCAATCAGCGAGGTCCACGTCCCTTTACTTACCAAACAAAAAAAAACATACGCGTACCAACCAATCAAGAATCGCCATGTGGCACAAATAAATGGAGAAAAACACCATTGTTCTTCTCCGTCCACCTCCCTCACTCAGATTTCGTCTTTGGAAGTCCAAAGCTCGGCGGTGTCTCTCTTTGACTCTCCCTCCCTCTCCCTCTCCCTCTCCCTCTCTCTCCCTCTCTCTCTCTCTCTCTCTCTCTGCGCAACGTCGTATAGATTTTGCGCTTACCCTTTCACCATGATTCGGTTTCAGCATCTATGTTTTCTTGTAGTTCTAGGGTTCTTATTGGCTACGTCCGAGTCAATTCGATTCGACCTGCAATCGGGCCATACCAAGTGCATCTCCGAAGACATAAAGAGCAATTCCATGACGGTTGGCAAGTACAGCGTAGTCAATCCGAACGATGGTCAACCCCTCCCCGATTCCCACAAACTGACCGCTCGGGTATATTTCTTCTTTTCTTTTCTGTGTTTTTCTTTTTTGAATAACTATTTTGTGCTTAGGGGTATGGATTCGGGTTTGAATCTGATCCGATTATTGTCTGCGGATGGTGATTTGGTGTCTGTATGTGCGATATATAGGTAACTTCCTCTTATGGGAATAGCTACCATTATTCGGAGCACGTGCCATCGGGGCATTTTGCGTTTGTCGCAGCGGAGGCCGGTGATTACATGGCATGTTTCTGGGCGCCCGACCACAAGCCTCCGATCACTTTGACGGTGGATTTGGATTGGAGGACCGGTGTGGCTGCCAAGGATTGGTCTAATGTTGCTAAGAAAGGCCAAGTCGATGTAAGTCTCTCCTTTGTTGATTGCCCAGCCTAGTACCATTTTATCTTTTTCTGTGATTAGGTTGGTAGTTTAATGTTTTGATCTTTGGCCAATGCAATTTGGATTTTTTTTTCGTTTTTATACAGGGGTCTTAAAGTTTGTCTAGTGCGTCTGGAATCTTGAATGTCGGAATTTTATTCTCTGGTGTTTAGCAGTTATAGCAATGAACGATTATTTAAATTTCGAGAAAAAAGGATTTCTTCCTATTCCCAATGACTGCAAAAGGTGAGCATATTTTTAAGGCGAGGAACTTAATTTGTCACCATATGAAGGTAAAGAAATTTATTTCCAGATGGATATTTAGGGAAACTTCACTTTTCAAGGAGTATCCGCTAGCACAAATGAAGAAATTGGTATTCAAATCCATGTAGATAGCAGCCGAGTATTTGCCTCCGGTAAACTCCTGAAGACACTAACCATAAGTGTATAAATCCTGCCTGCTTGTCATTTGTGTTCCTCTTCCACTAGTATAGGTGATCCAATGTCTAAGAGTAGGGGTGTCCAACAGCCGGTCCGGTCCGGTTCGGTCCGGTTTGGCCGGCCAAAACGGAACTTTATCAAAGTATATAGACCGGACCGGACCGGACCGGTCCGGACCGGTTTCCGGTTTAACCGGTTCGGTCTGGGTCGGTTTGGGCCGGTTTGGGCCATGCCATTTTGGGCCGGTTTTGGGTTGGGCCATGCCATTTTGGGCCGGTTTTTGGGTTGGGCCTTGCCATTTTGGGCCAATTTCCGGTTTGGGCCGGTTTGGAGAGGTATACTTCGGTCCGGTCCCTGGTTTTCATGAGGGTAACCCGGAACCGGACCGGAATACACCGGTTTACCGGTCCGGTCAACCCGGTTGACTAAAAGTCAACCGGTTTGGCCAGTCCGGTCCGGCCGGTTTTTTGGACAGGCCTATCTAAGAGTGTGATCGACGCTATTTTAGAGTAAGAAACGAACACCCTTCTTTTGTGTTTCGAAGCGGTATCGGGTCTTCGAATTAATTTGTCTAAGTCTGAGGTTATCCCTATTGGTGTCGTTGTTAATGTTCAAGAGTTGGCGGGGATTATGGATTGTCGGGTGTCTTCCTTGCCCATGAAATATCATGGACTCCCTTTGGGATCTAGTTTTAAAAGTGTTCGTATTTGGGATGAGCTACTTGGGCGAGTTGAGAGGAGGTTGGCTGCATGGAAGCGGTTGTATCTTTCTAAGGGCGGGAGACTTACTCTCATTAAGTCTACTCTCTCGTGCCTTCCCACCTATTTTTTATCCTTGTCTCCTATTCCGGTTGTTGTGGTTAATAGGTTGGAAAAGATTTCAGCGGGATTTCCTTTGGGGTAGCGGTGGAGATGTGCACAAATTTCATCTTGTGAAGTGGGAATTGGTGTGTTCTCCATTTTCGAATGGGGGGTTGGGGCTTCGTAGAATTACGTTGTTTAATAAGGCTCCGTTGAACAAGTGGTTGTGGCGTTTTGCTAATGAAAGAGATAGGTTGTGGAGGGTGGTCATTGCTGAAAAATATGGGTGTGCAGTGGGGGATTGACGAACTTTACCGAGCAGGGGGTCTTACGGTGTTAACCTTTGGAAATTCATTAGTAAAGGGTGGGATGTTTTCAGCAACAATATTAGATTTTCGGTGGGCAGCGGGGTATGGATCAGTTTTTGGAAGGATTGGTGGTGCGGCGACAAGCCTTTATCTTTGGCGTTTCAGGCTGTTTACTCTTTGTCTAGGTGCAAGGAGGCTATGGTGGCGGAGTTCTTGATGGAAAGTGCTGGTCATGTGGTGTGGGCTGCCCCTTTTGTTAGATCTGCCAATGATTGGGAAGTGGGAGAATTTTCGGCCTTCTTTTCCCTTTTGTATGGTTTGATGCTTAGGAGAGGGGTGGATGATAAGTTGTGTTGGATTGGAACCAATAATGGTGTTTTCTCGGTTAAGTCTATGTACAATTCCTTTCGTATGAGAATAGCTTTTCTTTCCCTTGGAAAGGGGTGTGGAGGTCGAAATGCCCTATGAGAGTTTTTTTTTTCGTTTGGGAGGCTATGCATGGAAGAATCCTCACTATCCGCCCCACACAACACCTAGGTATCATCTGCAAATGGCAGATGCGAAATGCTCACACTCCCCCTTCCCACCACAAATCCTTTAATACCTCCATATTCAACCACTTTCCTCATCATTCGACTAAATGCTTCCATCACCATAACAAATAGGAGAGGAGAAAGGGGATCCCCTTGCCTCAAACCCCGGGAGCTACTAAAAAAACATCTCGGACAGCCATTAACAATCATTGAAAACTTCACCGTAGAGATGCAAAACGAGATCCAACGACACCATCACTCACCAAAACCGCATCTACAAAGAATGTACAAAAGAAACTTCCAATTCACATGGTCATAAGCCTTCTGAACATCCAGCTTGCAAAGCATGCCAGACATTCCCGACCTTATCCTGGAATCGATGCACTCATTCGCAATCAATATCGAGTCCAGAATTTGTCTCCCCCTGACAAACGCATTTTGTGAAGGAGAAATAATCTTATCCAGCAAAGACTTCAACCGATTGGCCAACACTTTGGCTAAAATATTGTAGACCCCCCCCCCCCACAAGGCTAATGGGGCGAAAATCCTTAAGCTCCACCGCCCCGGGCTTCTTGGGAATAAGCACAATGAAAGTGGAGTTTAGACTCCGAACAAACTGTCCATCTCTCGCGAACTCATTAAACATCATCATAACATCATGTTTAATAAAGTCCCAACAAGCTTGAAAAAAGGCTAGGGAGAAGCCATTCGGACCAGAGGCCTTATCACCATTAAGGCTATGCACCACCCCGGCCACCTCTTCCTCATCAAAAGGCCTTTCGAGCCATGCTGCATCATCCCCCGTGATACTATCAAAATCCAACCCAAGGGTGTTTGTTTCTTACTCTCCTTTTTTTGGGCTAACGCGGTGCTTGGTTGCCCCTTTGTTGATTTTGAAGATTTTCTCAGTTTTGTTGTTTGTATGGACTAAGCGTTTTCAGTACAGTCCCTTGTACTGTTTTCGCCTCTTTCTAATAAGATTGGCTTACTTATCAAAAAAAAAACCAGGGTGATTGGCTCATTTGTCCTATAATTGCTGATATTCGTAGACTGAGTTGTAATCACTGTTTTGGTCTTTTAATAATGTAAAGCACAATGCCAATGCTACTGCGCATAATCTGGCGAAATGGGCTGCCACTGAAAACTTGGAGGGGAATATTCCTACCTCTGTTATCCCTGTATCGATTCTCACCAGTGATAATCCAAGGATTCCTCCTTAAGTATTCTGGTGTTTATTGAAGAAGAAAAAAAAAAGGAGGTCCAATGTAGTATTGTGGTGTGATTTAGGGTTGGCTCATGATTCAGCTTCTGCTGTCCTGCATAGATGCAAGGGGACAAGAGTATGACCAATGAAACCAAGAGGAGGAATGCGAAATGGGCAATGGCAACTTTGGGTTTCTGTCATTTCAATGAAGTTGTATTACTAATGTGCTTGAAGTAAAGACTTCAAGTGACTTGTATGGGTTGTGAGTACTGCTGAATGGTTAAGAGTATATGCATATTTCACATTCAGCCTAATAGAAGACGCATTTCGATGCAATCTTTACCACCATTTTGGGTTATAGGCTTATAGCTCATTTTCTTTAGTTCAAACAGAAAAATGCACATCAGATGAAATTTGTACCGCCCTTTTGAACCATAGGCTTAGAGCTCACTTTGGATTGTACAGAAAAGGCCTAGCTGGTGCTTTTTTCCAATGTTCGGGGAGTGGAGGAATTATACTTCGGTAACTCAATAACAGGTTAGGTGATAAGTCATGGTTTGCATAGTAGCAGCATTTGCTGCCCTAAGGGTGATACCACAGGTGCAGTTTGGAAGTTAGTGCTGATTCTTTGTTTTCTTATCTATGTAGTTATGAATATAGTTGGGATGTTGTGCTTTGCTAGTTATAGGAAATTGGTTGCTTACAACCTGGCTTAAAAGACCCCTTCTACATATTTAGCATGTGCGTAGAGATTCCTGCAATACTTTTGCTTTCTGATTTCAATTTTAGCTTGAAACTCATTTCATTTGCAACATTCACCGAGTTACTGCTCGCTCCTCAGGCAATATTTATCCATGCTGCCTTAATTTCAACAAAATCCTTTCAATAGGCAATGATTTATGGGAAAGCTTTTTATTTTCCCTATTTTGCTTGAACTCAGAAGATAAACTGAAAATGATTTTTATCTTTAACTCACAAGCACCAAAAACCTCAGAAAATGGAAGCCGAGAGAATGGGGGGGAAAAGAAGAGAGATGGTGGTCACTGGTGCTTGTGACAGTTCCAGAAAAGGGTTCACCATTTTTTGTCTTTTTCTTAATAGTTGTAAACCATTTTCTTTGTATCTGTTGGCTATAAAAACGCTTCCTGTTGAGTAGTGGTTTTCCGTTGTAGTTGAATTCAGGAAAATGTAAAAACAGTCTGACGAAGTGGTTGACGGAAAAAAAGGAGCTTATGATAAGTCACAGCAATGTTTATTTTTCAAATATTTTCTTTCCCAGGACAGACCTGGGAATTCAGACCAATACCAAATCACTGTTTCTCGTGTTCATTTCTTATTAGGAATCAGGAATAAATAAATAAAGTCTATTCCTTATTCTATTATTTGTGACCTTTCTGGGATTTTCGCCTGAAATTTAGTTCGGTTCTGACATTTTAAAGTATTTGTGTTCTTGTTAATATGTTCTTTTAAGATAAATATATCTTCAAGTTGTGCTATTTCCACCCGGGATGTTAGTCAATTTTTTACTTAAGCTATTTGTTTACATCATTTTATGTGCCAGGTCATGGAGCTAGAGCTAAAGAAATTATATGACACTGCTCTTTCCATTCAGGACGAAATTTATTATCTCCGCCAAAGGTAAGGAGGCATCGTTTTATATTTCTCCAAAAAGAGGAAGCATCTTTTATCCAGAAAAAATCATACAAAGAGATATTTGTCTTCTTTCTTCCCCCTAAATCTATGCCTTGTTTCTTAATGTTTCAGAGAAGAAGAAATGCAGGAACTCAACAGAACAACCAACTCCAGGATGACCTGGTTGAGTTTTCTTTCGCTTTTTGTTTGCTTATCTGTCGCAGGCTTGCAGCTATGGCACTTGAAGACCTTTTTTGAGAAGAAGAAGCTCATTTAATCTTATTCTCGATAAGTTGACAAATTTTCTCGTCGCTGCTTTTTTTTTTTTATATAGGCTCATCTCTGCTTATGTAAAATAGAGAGACAAATGTACTTTCAGATAGATGTAATTTTAAGATTGCATGGTTTAACTTACAATTTAATCTTTCTTACAAGAGTGCAGAATCTGGATATGTGTTTGTAGGCATCTCACTTCAACCTAGGAAATCTAGGAGCAACGACCCTGAAATTGTGGGTTATTTCATTTTAGTTAATGCTTCGATTCAGCGTAGAGTACTTTTTTTTTGTTAAGTAGTCTCAAATGCATTTTCAGTGTTTGAATGTTACAAGAAATATATTTTATAAAAGTATTTTTCAATGAGGGAGGGGATTGTTTGTTAGTGAGAGTCGAATGAGAGATGGACTGATGAGTGTCAAGTGAGAGATTAGGTAGGGCTGTTAAAATAAGGTTTGGGATGGGGTTTCCACCGGCCTAAACCTGATGCAATCAGGGCAAGAAGTTTGCAATCCAATCTCGAAAAAAACTAAAACCATCGGGTTTGAGTTCTCTCTCAATGTTTTGGTAAGTGAATGGAACTATATCGTTTCGTTAAGGGCATAAGTGAAAAAAAAAAATATGTTAGAGACCCGATTTTGCTTGGGGTTCATGTTTCAAAATCCAAACCCGAACTCGATGTAACTTGATCCATTCAGGTTGAGCCGGGTTGGTTATGGGTCATGAGGTTGAATAGGTGAATTTTTGTTCACCTCTAAGACTGAGAGTGACAAGTTAAGAAAGACGATTCACAAGTTTTAAAAAGTAAGCCGCTTTCATGAAAGTTGAACTATGTTTTGCGGTTGACTATATTTTATTAGACTCTCCAAATAGTTGAAAATATATAAAGTACTTTATATAAAATAAAATACGGTAGAACATATGAAGCTTAATTTTGAGACATTTGAAGGTTTTTAAAGTTCTCTTCCTTAGCTTCTGCAATACCATATTAAGAGAAATATCCTCCTGGGGTTATATTTCTGGTTAAGTGGCTTAAGTTACCATGTTATCATTTACTCTCAGTTGTTCTCCCAATTTTTAAAGAATATTGATCAATGTGGAATTTATGAAATACTCTGGGAGAAAATTGTGCAAACTCCTGTGGGATGAATTGGAGATTATTGTTTCAAGTCCAAAACTTGGCTACGAGAAAAATTTAACCTTCAAAGAATCAACGGCCTTTAGCAACTATCTCAATGGGCTACAGACCCCGAAGAATTTTTTATCTGAGGGAAAAAAGAACATGCAGCAAACCATCTATGCACCAACCCACATATCCAGAAAAATAAACAAAATCTCCAAGATAAAATACATCCTTTACACAAAAGGGTCTGAGAGCTGAAAAATATAATACATATTGCTTGTTCTCTGTTCTCGAGTCCACTTCGGGACCAGAAACAAAATAAATTTAAAAGAGAAAGAGAAAAAAAATCCCGTCAAAGGAAGATGTCATATGTATGAGTCAATGTGGAGTCTCTCTTCAACAGGAAGGTTCAGATCAAGATATAATGTGATCAGTATCACCAACCCGTTCATGACAATGGCAAACCTAATACTCTTTTCCTGGCAAACTACCTGTTGAGTCTGTTCAAAACCCACCTGCTCAATTGGTATGTTAATACCCACATACCACTTCTTTGGTCTTGACGACTATGTGGTAAATATGTACCAGTGATGGTCAGTTGGTACATTTTCCTTTATATTTTCAAGCCTCTTGAGAATTTCCAAGAAAGAAGGTCTTTGGCTCATGTCAGCAGCCCAACACTGCTCAATTAACCTAAAACATTCAATAAGAAAAAAGAGATTTAGCACTTTGGATTACAGCTTTGCATACCTAACATAATTTGCTAACAAGAGAGAGAGAGAGATGAAAAGGCTCTGGTCATACAAGTGAGACAGAATACATGGACTGAGGAAAAAAAAGCATTGCTACAAAAGAAGCTATCAAGTTGAGTTAGCGGACAAACAAGGATACAAAGAAATAAAAGCACTTCTAAGTTGTTTGCATCACTTGAGGACAATATGAGAATCTCGTCAACAAATAGTTTTGGAACGTGCAACAAAATCAATTAATGCATAAGAGAGATTAGTTAAGTTATAGGTGTCTGTCACGAGGACAACAGATATGAAAAACGCTCCGAGGAAGAAAAGATCGCTGACACTGTTTCTGGTAAAAAGATGGCTGACAATTTTGGAACTGCATTAAGTTAGATGTGCAAGGGAAAATGATGGAGAGAGAGAGAGAGAGAGAGAGTACTTGTACCTAGATGGAGTACAATGAAAACAATAATTTATGCAGTATTTTGCATGTCTTCGTTGGGTGATTTGTTAAGTATTCATCCAGCCAGAAAATCCCGGACTCAAATTGACTTACAAGAAAAAGCAAGAAATGAAAAAGGATTCGTTTCCTAAGTGGGCCAAGCATGCAGGAGAAAAAAAAAACAACTTTTGATTGACTGATAATTTAAAGCAGACTTACTCTCTCAGTTCAGGGATATATCCTTTTGAGCGAAATGTAGGCCTGTGTCCTTCAGCCACATATTTGGCTGCTTCATAAGGCTCACAATTTGAAAGTGGTGGTTCCCCTTCAAGCATCTGAACCAGTTGGCAACGTCACCAATTAGAACTCATCCCAAATTTTTCTATACCTTAACTCCTTATATAAAAACAGCATTACCTCATATAGTATCATTGCAAAAGAGAAAACATCAACTTTCTTATCATATCTCCGATGCCTGAAAACTTCTGGAGCCATATACCGGTCTTTTGTTTTGTTCCATGCCAAAAAGGGAAAAAAATTAAGAATGGACTAAATTCAAAGTGATTAAAACAAACTTTACAAGAGACACTCACAGCTTCCAGTCTCTCCAGTCATTTTGTAAACATCATGAGAGTTTTGAACTTTGATGAGCTTGCTTAGTCCAAAATCTCCGACTTTTAAATGGTCAGCGCTGGAATTGACTAGAAGAACATTCCTGAAATATATAAACAGCTTTCAACAGGATATGGAGGCCAGCTCATGTTGTTGATAGTGAAAACCAGAGAACGACATAGTAGGTGTTTTTTTCCATTGGATACGAAAGCACATAGTCCAATGAGAAGTAATCTCCTCGATACAAGATATTAGGGAAACTGATTAAACCATGACCTCAGCAGTTACCAGTCCAACATAAATTATCTAATGCCCCCACATGAGTTGCATAGAGAATAAACTCACCTTGGTTTTAGGTCCCGGTGAATAATAACATTTGGTTCGTTGTGAAGATAAGCCATGCCTCTGTCCACATCAGATTCATAGAATGAATATTAGCATAAAAACATAATGCACTGAGGCTGCATCTTGCTCTCAGTAAAAAAGTTCAAGAACTGCAATAAACAAGCCATATAAGGCCCCAGTAAGATTTCATAAACTTGAATTGAGCATTCAGTAGTTTACAAGTGACTTTTAAAATGATATGTTTACCCTACATTTTACACCTTTCCAGGAAGACAACCATAAACTAACTTTGGGATATGGGTCTGGCATTTTTCTTATAGGAGCTAGAAGTACCTTGCCATGTCCAGTGCAAAGTTGATAGCTGTTGAAGGACTGAGCGAACCTTTTTCCTTGAGGTACTGATGAAGATCACCCTATTACAGCATATGAATGCAACAATCAGGTGTTTTTGCAAGTGAATTTTAGATCAGTGACAAGGACTTCAACACACACACTTCACGATATGAAACATAAGAAAGATATGCATATGCTCACCCCTCGTAAGTATTCAGTAATTAACATAAGGGGCTTCTTGTCGGTGACAGCTCCGAGAAATTGAACTATATTAGGGTGACGAAGCTTCACTAGCAAATTAACCTCATGCCTGAAGTCCTGACTGAATCAGGAAAGAGAAGAACACATGAGAAATTTATGCATTTGATATATTAGAATCTGGATCAGAAATGAAAGAATGCTGACTGAATCATTAAAGAAAAGGCTTTCCAGCCCAAATAAAAGATATCTCATCTGTTATTTTGGTCTCGATCCCATTGTAATCAGAACACTTCGTAACATACTCTAGGATCACAACTTCACTCAACTATCCCGATGCCCCACTATTGAGGTATATATGGATCTGTTTTACGTCAGCCAGACTTCTAGAGCCATATCCTCTCAAATTCTATGTTAGTGGGGTATCACCCGACTCTTATGTCAATAAGGATCCATTCATAACATATGACAACTTTTATTGTGTGCTGTCAACCTATCAAAACCCTCCTCTGATCGTTCAGGCTTGGGACTGGCTCTCAAAAAGCTAGATCAATAAAGTATCAATATGCAGAGTCACTTCATAACTAAAAGCACACAGAGAGAGAGAAATATATTATTTCTCCAAAATAATCAGTTTATACAGAACTAAAACAAATCAATAACAAACCCCCTATAGGAAAACATCAAAAGAAAAAGGATCTTACATCACCAATCTGTCATCTGAAAGTGATGGAAGAATCCGTTTGACAGCTACAGGCGTTCCACGCCAAGAGGCTTTTAAAATCTCACCAAAAGATCCCTGCTAGCAACAGCCATCATCAATTGAAGCACATCTGACAGATGGACTAAAAGTACACACCAAGGGCTGTATGCAGAGAGCCAGATTTTGAGCAGTACATAAATCATCCAAGTTGCATGACAGGGCCAACATGTCCAAGTCACAACAGACCAACAGCATGAAACAGTAACGAGAAGTACATGGTAGGGGTAAAATTATTTTAGCTAAAAGGAACTGCCCTCTCCTGGAAGATCAACTTCAGGCATATTGCATATTCTTGATTGTTGAAAATAATCATCTCAGCACGTTGCATACCCAGGGGAAATGAATTACAGCATATATCTTGAATACATGTAATGTGAATGCAACCATGCAATAAGTGGTTAGTCAATCTAAAAAGCAGAATATCACAAACAAGGAAGGATCTAGAAACTCTAA
Source organism: Myrica gale (assembly GCA_963930655.1). Lineage (NCBI taxonomy): Eukaryota > Viridiplantae > Streptophyta > Magnoliopsida > Fagales > Myricaceae > Myrica > Myrica gale. Next base: position 2,221,428 of record OZ005606.1, on the reverse strand, counting down.
AACTTATATAAAATTATGGCTGCAGCAAGCTAGCAGACAGGCTTCCAGTTTAAAACATTCAAACAAGGGACTTCACAAATCATAGGGTTACTTCTTAGGAAAATTTTGCAAGAGACTTTACAAATAGAGTAACTACTTAAGAAATCTTACAAGGCTTGCCTCATAAACTTTTTTTTATTAGAAAACTTAAAGAAAAATAAGATCGCACCTTCCCAATAAGAGCTGAGGTTGAAAAGTCCAGCTCAGAAGGGTCGATTTCCCAGTCACACTTGTTTGGCAGAGGGGGTGGAACAGGCTTTGGTTCGAAATGGCTTCCATTTTGTCCCTGGGACATGAATGATCAAACTTAGAGCCAGCTAAAGCAAATAAAATAGTACATCCACGAAATATCCAGGAGTCCTTAATATATGCCTAGTAATATGTCAAGCTTATTTGAAGACCTGTGATGCTAAGCCATAAAAAAATCAACAAAAGAGTGCATTTCTTTGTCGAAGCAAACTAGTAATACATGACTAGGAATTGTCTCCCTATCTTCTAGGAAACACATGTAGTACATATCAAAATTGAAGCTAAACACAACTATGAAGAAACTAGGATTTAAGATAATCGGGTCCTAACATGTCATCTTTGTTAGCTCTTACACAAAAGGATACGCTATATTCATAATAGTAATAGAATTCAGCTCTGACTCAAAATCCACAAGGAGACAAAGAGAGCCCACATCTCTTTCAACAGAAGCAAATACCGACTTGTCAAGTGTTTCTTTAACAAGTCATGATCACACTGTCGATGAGCAGCAAAGAAGAAAATCACCCTTGAAAAAGAGGCTCCATCAGCCCATAAGCACAACAGCATACACCATTCCGATACTACAGATAGAAATACAAGAGTCCTCTAAAAATATAGCAGGAGAAAAGAAAAAGAATCTCTGTTTTTATAGGAGAGCGGCAGGAGTCATGCCTGATTGCACTCCAAATTGCAAGTGAAGACTGAGTGAGGGTGATATAGCATCTTTTACTTCCCTTCCAATGGTGACGAAAATGGAGTTATCCTCATATTAATGAATTATTAACAAAGCACTAGGATCATCAGATTAACAACATTCCAGAGACACATACAAGCAATCCAGTTGTTTGAAGAAGTGACCCACAACAGAAAGTAATCAACACTGAGGAAAGACAAAAGACACTTTTAACTGCAGACAAGAAAACTTAGTCAACGGGAAGAATAACAGAAGTAGATGAAAAGAATAATGCTGATTAACGACAGTTGCAAGCAAAATTACAACATGAAATGAAGGGAAACAAAGGTGGGGAAAAGAAAATACTACGAGTAACATGTTTTTTTTCTTCCAGGGAGAGAGAGAAAGTGGGGGGACCAATAGACTTACATAAGACAAGCCACCATATGACTTTAACAGCTCAATCATGCTGTGCTTTTTAGCTCCTTCAGCATCAGCTAGAGGCTGCCATGAGAGAAATTCCAGCTAATTATTCATCTGATGGAAATGTGAACTAAGCGGTAAAAATATATTGAAGTCTCATAAATAAAGAAGAAGGCCTTTTGTAATGCTAACCAAAGCATTGCATTTAACAATTATTGATTTGCAGTAAAATGAAATTGCAACAGTAAAAAGACACTTAAATATTCTAGAAAATGAGAAAGAAGGACCTCTGGGGATAAAACTATAATGAACTTAAATTCTGTTCCATCAATTCAAAGCATTTAATAAATGCCCTCAACGAAAATTAACTTGCAAGATCATACAAACAAATGATGCTGCTCATGATTAAGTTCCAGCTTCAGGAAGCCACGGAAATACGTTATTGGAGACTTAGAACAGACTATTGACTAGCAATTCGCCAAACTCTGTACTTCCTCTTTTTAGATCCCTTGAAATTTTTGTGTGTAAAGTGAACCTGAACGCACTTCCTAGTCTTGTTTGGTGCACGACGTACGCACGAAGGCATTAGTAATTTGGTGACCCCAAGCTTACTCACTCGCACAAATCCATGCTCCTCGTCGACCTAATATTGTACCGAATCTTGCGTGTATTTTGCACCTACGGTCACCATATGTTACTACAAGTAGAAACTATACTCTCACCATTTACTTGGCATAGCAAAGTTTAAGTAAACATTGAATTTGGATATAAAGATCAGAAAAGGGAAAAAAAAAGCATTTTATAAGGAATTACAGTGTTCTTCCAGCGATCTTGGGCGTTGACGTCGGCGCCATAGTCGATCAAGCACTTAGCGACGTCGATCCAGCCGTGAAGGGAAGCAACGTGGAGCGGGGTGCGGTTGTCGTAGTCTCTGGCGTGGACCAAGGACCGATCTTCCTCAAGAAGCTTGCGGACGGCAGCGGCGTCGTTCTGGTGGGCATGCCAGAGAATCAGCGAGGTTCGGCTCACCCTCGCCTTCTCCTTCTGCTTATCTTTGTCCGAGGTGGAGCTTCCTTTAAAACCGGCGCTCTCGCTGCCGGAGGACGCGTCCGAGCTCATTACTGGCGATCTGATCGGATCCAATTGGACAGAAATCAAACCTTCCTACTTTGATAGTTTGATGGACTGCTCTGCGTGAGCTCTTGTGATGTGGCTTGTCTGTGCCGACTTCGCAGAGTTTGGTCGTCTGTTTTTTTTTTCCTTTTTTGTGCTTTGAAATCTGTTTTCGCCTTTAAAAAGATTAGAGTGAGGTATACCGTTGGTTGGGGGCCTGAAGTTCAGTTTTTGTGTCCGTTAGTCCGGTTTTACTCTTTCAACGGAATGCGATTCTCTCTCTCTCTCTCTCTCTCTCTCTCTCCGTGTGTCTCGGACTCGCTTCGTACCTGCTCGCGTGAAGCCTCTGGTTAGCGATTACTCTCAAATCGTTCTTTTTATTCCTTTTTTTCTTCTTCTAAGAATCGTTCTTTTTATTCGTTATAAGATAGTTCTACCCACTGTCATGACATCTCTGATATATTCTCGAAATTAAATTAATTAAACCTTTTATAATTAACGTAAAATGTTGCGAAAAGAACGTTACCGCAGTATTATTGCAAATTGAATTAAAATAAACTACAACTGATTCTTCTAACCCACCTCAAAACTGGATTAAATAGTAATCAAAACTTGAATATTATAATTTGTTTTTAATCGACATTCTTTTGCTCTTAAGTCTACCAGTAGGGCTGTGGACCGTACCAGCCCACACACAAAAAAAAAAATAAACATTTTTAAAATAATTTTCAATATTATGTAGATTCATTCATTTCTAAGTGGATGACGAGGTAAGTTACGAGATTTTTGAGTTTCTCTCTGCTTAGGTTATAAATCTTTGAGCTTATTCTTGAGGAGGCATATATATTAATGCCTCTATAAAATATTTCCTCTTTTATTAGGGTTGTCTTCCTCTCTTGGAGTTAAGCGATGAATTGGGTAAGCTTCCTAAGGGTAAGGCTTAACCAGGGTGACTAAGAACACACCCAGCAAAAGTATTGGTAAAACGGGTCTCGTCCGCCGGGTATATCCCGCATGGTTGCTTTCGACCAATAGAATTTATAATTTACAAATCTTCACATATAATTTGTCTTGTTTTTTGAGTTATCCCCTCTCAGTTATGGCTTAAAGATGTCATGAGAGAGTGAAATGTACAAACACAACTACAGGAAATGATTTGATTTGATAATGATACAAACTTGTCTGGACCTACGTTATGGATAGTTTCCTCATCATATGGTGTCCTTGAGGGTGTTATGTCAATTAATGAGGTCTGGCTTGTACTAGCTTGGCTTAACTTCTCACGGAGCTAGCCAGGTGCGAGCAAAGTCCCTTTTGTCTGCCTCCCTCACCATACCGGTCAAACTACTTAAATTAATTTTGCGACCAGTGCTTTGACCAATACAGCGAGAACGCCTCTTAACGTACTATTTTCTCTCTAATCTCAAAATTTTGAATCCTAATTTTGGGAGCAAAGTCCCCTTTGTTCGTCTCCCTCGCCGTATCGATCAAACTACTTAAATTAATTTTGCGACCAGTGCTTTGACACCTCTTATCGTACTATTTTCTCTCAAATCTCCTCATTTTTAATCCCAATTTCGAAATCCTCCAAAATTTTACTGTTGACTCTCCTTTCCCCGTAATAACATGAAAGTGCGAGAAAGGAGAAAGAGATAACTTTTGTTTCAAATAAAAAATGCAAAGTTTGAGAGAGACCACGAGTGGAAGCTTTTGTGTTGAATAAAAAATGAGGTCAAGCACTTTTGATGAGAGGACATTCACCAAGTTTTGGGAGAGTAGAGTCAACGGTGGAATTTTGGCTGATTTAGAAGTTAGGATTTGAAATAGAGGAATTTGAGAAGAAAAAAAAAGAGTAATAAGAGGCATTCCAATTGTATTGGACAGAGCATTAGTTGCTACTTAATTTAAGTAGTCCGATCAGTACTAAGAAGAGGTGAAAAAGGGAGTCTGGCTCGTACCTGACCAACTCCGTGAGAAGCGGAGTGAGCTGCCATAGACTAAAGCCTCATTATTGGATAGCCCTCTAACACTCATTCTAGTTCTACCAGCATATCATGCATCGAAGGTTTTTATTAATAGGATTTAGAAGTATATAAAATGAGATCAAGAATTCAGCCTGAAAGCTACAAATCAGAGTAGATCACATAAGCAATCCCCGATACATTGAGTCAACCAGAGGCGGAACTACGTAGGGACGGTGGGGGACAGTCGCCCTCCATCGCCTGAACAATCATTCAATTTTATTTTTATTTTTTATGTGTTAAGCTCAGCCCGCCCCCAACTACCCAGGTCCAGGTCGACCCAGACGACTTTATTTTATTTTTTAAATTTGCAAAGGCTGAAACGCGTCGTTTCACCCTGGTTTAATTCGTACACCCCCTCAATTTCCCCCTTCTCTCCCCGACGCCCACCCTCTCTCACTTTGCTCCCCACCTCTCGATGCCAGCATGCAGCATCTGCCTCCCGCCGGCCTCTCACTCTCACTCTAAGAGGGGGTGCGAATTAAACCAGTGTGAAACACGTCGTTTCACCCTCTACGAATTTTACAAAAAAAAAATAAGGTCGACCCAGGGCACCTGGGTAGTTGGGGCCCTTGGGGGCGGGCTGGACTTAATACATAAAAAAAATGGAAGGATTTTTCAGGGCGATGGGGGGCGACTGTCCCCCACCGACCTTGTTTAGTTCCGCCTCTGACGGTACTTGTATTTCAATATTTTTATTATTTTTAGTCCTTAATTTTTGATATTTTAACTCTTAAGACATTTTTTTTGCCTTGCGTAATAATTTTTTTTTTATCATTTTTCCTTAAGAATTTGCCCTCATTCAATTGCATTCATGATTCCGCCAGCGTCAACTTGCTCACCACCACCATGTGGAGTTATCATCGAACCTTTGAAGACAGAATGAAATACACAATTTCTATTCATTCTGTAAAATTAGCTTTTCTTTTGATTTTGTAGGCATTCATGTTGTATAACCCACTTGCAGATGAATATACACTACAGATCCAGCTAAAAGAAGAAATTTATGTTACAGTGTTCAGCTCCATTCCTCGGCATTCATTAATAGCACAATTTCTCGTACATATTCTTCCTTCCGACTACAGGAACTTCCTAGCTAATCCTCTGCGTCTTCAAGAGACCGCTTCCGGGCCCTCAGATTTAGCTCAAGGCTTTGAGGTAGAGGAGGTGTCCTTCCTCGACGGAAGAGAACTGCAAGAGCCCTCATTTTCTGGCAAAGATCAAATACCTGTAGAATGTGGATCATTTAGAAAGTCTTGTTATAATGAATCATATACAGTGCAACAATTGAAGATTACTCTGTTTCTTACAGAGGAAGCTTCTATCTCTGCAACACCTTCACAACCTTGACCTCCACCTTGCAGCAAGTCACAATACCTTGCAGCTTCATTTTCATCTTCGAATACCTGCAAGAGCAATTAGTTTTTTTTTTTACTTCACAACGACAGACAAATTCCCCAAAAATGCAAAAGATACAGGTCTGCCATCATCTGTTCACACTAGAAAATGGCATTGGATGTGACTTGAGCACTTTTTCAGAGGTCCCAGTGGGTAAAAGAAAATGGATGATTAGTGCCACAGATAGTGACGGCAAACTTTAAACTGTAGACAAATCAGGGGAGGTAACTAAACTGTGTATTTGCACAGACACACTAGTAGTAGGGTGCTTCCTCATATAATGGCATCCACAAATATTGTTCTAACACCACAGTGATTGGAAAACTGAAGCCTAATCACTTACTAGGACTCCCTCCCTAATATCCTCCACAAGCATTTGAAACTTCGTCCCCATTCTCGACTGTTTAGGCTGACTTCCAATTCCTGAACTCCACTTTGCTCCCTTGGAAAACAATAAGCCAAGCTCCCTTTCGACTTCGCTGTCATAGAAAGTTCAAAAAAATTCATCTGGTGCAAAAGAAACAATTACCCAAACGAAAAGTTGAACATTAAACCAAATGATACCTGCGATTCCTTCGCGTTTTCATTGTGCACAATTGGTTTTCCCTTTGGGTAAGTACATAGACAGGCTTTGAAGTTTCTCTCCATGGATTGGCCTCCAGTACTATACGAGATTAAAACTTACATCAAATGAGAAGCATTTTACATGAAAACAAATTGGGCTTTATATGTCAACCGAACATAAGCCTCACAGCAACAAAGCATATCGCATCACATGCAAATGGTACACTGTTGAACTTCATGAATACCAATTACTTTAGAAAGAAGAAAATGAACACAACATTCTAAGCGAGGGAGTGAGGGGGGGGGGGAAGAGAGAGAGAGAGAGAGAGAGCACAATATCAATAACAATGACATTCCTCAACCACAACACGTGACTGGTAAGCAGACAACAAAGGATGCCAATGTCTTTAGATAACCAAGTCTATAGTTAACATTCGCGTCACGTATATCAGGCATTTTTTTATGCCAAATTAACCACGTAGTAAAGATAGTACGTAAAGAAGTGGGAAAAAGTGTATTCACTATTCAGCAGAGATCAAATAAGTTCAGTGAGCTCAGACAAGTTGATACTATATATCGATACAAACTAAAAAGACAGAGAAATGAAAAACCATGAGAAACATACACTTTTTCCCACCATTATTGAGGTACTAAACATTGCACTCCTAAATATCAATTTCATGACATTTAGGCCATCAATTACCACTATTGTACACTATACCTTTCTCGGTTTAATTTTGACAGAAATTGATAATTTCATGACATTTAGGCCATCAATTACCACTATTGTAAAAATAAAATAGAGGGTAAAATTGTCATTTGCTAAATCAAAATATCAATTTCTAATTTGGGGGTGACTGTGGAAATTGAGGACAAAATGTAATAAATCATAGCTCGGGATACAAAGTCTCAAAATCCGAATAGTTATCTTGCTGAAAGGTAGGGACAAAGCCACAAGTGCTCGATGCAACAATGTCAGAAACTTTGATCGGTACTGCAACTTGAGAAGATTCCATTTAATTTCATGGAACACAGGATTAAAAACCACTAATATTGACCCAGATGCCAGTTCATGGTAAAACATGACGAGCACTCTTGGCGCAGCCGCAAAGAAGCTAAATTTTACTAGCCATGATCAGTGTTCTGTCAAAATCACTACAAAATTTGAGTCACAATGATAATTAAGCCTAAATGGTCACAAATGATTCCTGTTGCACAGCCGGGAAAAGCATTGAAATCCAACCAATTACCTTGCACCACCACAAATCCCAGTAAAAAAAAAGGTTAAAATGCTAAAGGAGCACCAGCTGAACCTAACCACTATAACTAAAAGCAAAAAGAACAAAAAAAACAATACCATCATAGCTGCTGCTATCGAAGGTCTGGTGGAGGTGTCTCCGTATGTCATAGGCACGCGACGACACCCGCTTAACGAACTCATCCGAGGTTCCAGGAATGGTCCCGTCCAGGTGAAGCGCCCTCTCCACTTCCTGTCTTCCTTCTTCGTCTTCCTCTTCTTCCGCGGCTCCACTTCCCATGTTACAAGAAACGTCAAGAATTCTCCTTCCGCAAGGTTCTCGAGAGTACGGGAGGCCGAATACAGAAGAAGAGAGCCGACGGATACGATTGCCGCGAGTAGCGGCGAGAGAAGACACAGTGAGCCTCCGCCGCCGACGCAGGCGGAGGGGGTCACCGGTGGGAGGGAGAACTATGGAGGGCGAGACAGAGGATAGAGAGTCCATGGCTGATGGGTCTAACTTTCTGCGTCGCTTAGTAGCTGGCTAGGTTACTGTATATATGGCAGAACAGTTTGGAAAAATTGGGAGGATTTCTAGGCGTGAAAGACTCTGTGTGTAACTTTCAGGCGTGGTGGTTAGGAAGGAAGGAGAAGAAAAGTTGGGTTCTGTGAATCTGCGGATATTTTCGTTGCTTGGATCTGTGGTGGGTCCGGCAGAAATCGGTCCGTGAAACGGACGCGTCAAATTCGAAGCCTTGTGAATATATCTGAGCAAATTTGATGAATTGGTAATTTGGTGGGACTGAGGAGGAGGACGGCCGGGAGGGTAATCAGTCAGATCACGGTTTGTCCACGTGGGCTATTTGTAGTGTTATACCCACCCGGCATGAACTGCACTAATTGGGCCCTGGACCGTGCAGGCCTGGCGAGCCTGGTTAAACGAAGATCTGCAACAACTTAAGTGCAATGAGAGCTTCTGTGAGTAGGCGTAGGAACTTCAGAGCTCTAGTGCTTTTGCCATTATTGGGGGGCGATGCAGGAATCCACATAGACTTCACGTCTTGGTTGCATGGGCGAACTGTTCGGGAGACAAACACGAGTCTCCCAGTGAACTCATATTAAAGCATATAGAGATATCACTTAACCCGAAAGCTTAAGTTTATAGATTTGAGCCCAACTATACTATATTAACCAACTATACTTATGACTTCTTTCCAACGTGGAACAATATTTTTACCCTCTCACTTGAACATACCCCGTGAAAAGCACATGAAATGATGAAATAGGTCACAGTTGTGGGAGTCCATTTGTGGATTGCCACTTCAAAACGATCATAGCCTGCACCACAAGGACCTCAAAACTGCTAGATGGAGGGACTAAAAGCTTGGCAGTTTTGACAAGGGATGTATACACAAGACTGAGGCCCCTACCGTAAGCGTTTGAGTGTATGATATCAACACCAAAGCATAGGGTAGAACCGAAGTAAATAAAAGACATGCCTCTTATCGAAGATCGGGCTATTATTCAATGCTGGTGTACATTGTTCAATACACAGAACTATAAGAAAGGGCTAACAGCCCATCAAGTATTATAGTTGGTACAATCATTGGAATATATCATGACAATAATCTGTACGTGTTTAATGACTCTATATACAAACAAGTACGCAGAGTAATGGAGAATATATTCTGCACCCCAAAGCAATGTCAAGTACAAGTTAATGATGTGACAGCTTATAAGATACAATAAAGATGACAGCCACAACAAGAACTCCAACTATTGAGCCAATGATCCACTTGTTTCTGGTGATCCTACGTGACATGGCAGTTAAAACTCTTTTACTCTTGTCGATGGCATCATCTACCCCATGAAGCTGCAAAATAAAAGTGAGCACATAGCAAAAAAGTTTAGTCAATGCGAGAGACTTTCTGATCCTGTTCTAATTGACATAAGCTGAAACCAGAGAGAACTCAAGCTTGAGTAATGAACTATCAGTAAATACAAGAGATCAAGTACACAACCATACCTTTTTATGGGAATGTAAGAGAGTCTCACGCTGTTGATGCAAATCTTGGAGTATTGAGACACCAAGCTCTTCGGTCTCCAGGATGGTTCTTCTACTCTCTGTAATTTTGTCACTTGAATGATTCAATCTTTCTACAGACATTGTCATTCTCTCTCTATGATCAGCAGAAGCCTGGATGAAATCCATAAAATTACCAAAAGATTCTTTTACAAAACATATGAAGAAAAACATATAAGTGCTTCCAAAAGAGATTGAGTAACAGGCTGATGAACTATGGCCAACTCAAGGAAAGCAGTGACTTTCTGCTTTGATCTACCTATTTGAACGGTGGAATAAAAACAGCACTCATTTCATTCAAGGAAAATCGAGCCTCCAAAGTAAGTTAACAAGTATCAAGGAATTCTTTCACACCTTATTTCTCATTCATAACGTGCGGCTTATATAGGCTATAAGAATCTACATAAGGCGCACATTTGTTCTAAAAGTACCTTAAGTTACAAGATAACTACATTTGTCCTGGTAATCGTATAGCAACTAATATGAGATAACTGCTAAAATCATCAAGTAACATTGATATTCAACTACAACATCCCTAACCAACATGCTAATCTCTGTCCCTCCAAATATACTAGTCCGCCCTTTGACAAGGCTCCCTCCTTCGGAAAACCGTCGTCCTTAAGGGCAAGTGCGACATATCTTTATAGAGTTCTTCCTTATTCTCTTCTTCGGCACTGCAACCTTCAATGCGTTTTCGACAACAGGGTTTGAGCTCAAACTTCTCATCAAAATTGCAATATAGACGATTGTTGCGCATCTCCTTAAGCTCTACAGTGTTCTTCCATATGGCAGTAGTTTGGATTGAGAGGATGAAGAAAGGAAGGTACGACTCCCCTCTGTGTAGAGTGTCAAGAATTATCGCAAAGATTATCGTCTGGTCTCATAGAATCAAGCTAGTCCAACCGCAGCGGAAAGAGAAGCTGGCCTGGCAGCTTGATCTATGTTCGAAAACTCTCCTGCACCCTACATAAAAAAAAAGGACAGTTTTTTAAGGGTTGTGAGCCATTCTACTGCACTAAGTAGCTTCTTGGACTACTCTAGAGACAAGGATAAGTTGCCTTAGCTTAGTAAGATCCTAGAGAACTTTTCAAAAAAACTACCGAGCATGTCCCTTCTTGAGCATCACCCAAAATATCTCGTCCATATTTCCTGTAGAGCTGGTACCACATTTGTGCCATGCCTTCTAAAATACTAATACACCAACAGCATACAATCTTCCATTGGCGTCTGGTGAAATTCAAAGAACTGCAGTCCCAAGGCATATTCAACTCATTGGATCATCTTTCCTTCGTTAGTTTTGCAGTCTTTGGTGCAGTGGATTGAGTTGATGTTGTTCAATCAAATGGACGATCCCTGTTCCTATTTCAGTGATGAGAAATCTACCCTAGTTCTCTATTCAGGCCAGCTGCCAACTAATTAAACCAAGCATGCTTAGCTTGGAATATCTCCTAAATTTAGCTGAACAACCTTGGTTGCCCCAAGCTTAATGCCCTGACTTCGACTTATGTTGGTCATCTCTAGCTGGCTTTATTCGAATTTGTTATATGCTTGCGAAAGAGATCAAATCACACATCGATGAACCAGCAAGAAATCAAGGAAAGCAGCTGCTGTCTCCTTTGATCTACTTATTCCAAGTGAGAGAATAAAATCAGTGCTGATTTCGTTCAGTGAGAGAGCAGAAACAGTGCGGATTTGTTCAATAGAAATCAAACCTCTAGAAAAAGTTAACAAACCACTATGAATTCTTTTTCACCCCTTATTTCGCATTCATACACACCTTGTGTAGACTACAACAAAAAATACACTTGATAAGGATAAAAGGACTACTCCCAAAAGACTTCCGAGTTATCAAGATGATAACTTTATAACTAATTGAATAGCAACTTGATAAGAGACACCAACTAATATCATCTAGTTACATCAATTCTAAACTGATAATATCTGCAGCAACCATACTAATTTACACGTAACATAAAAAATCTGCATTGCATTTGAGGGTATACTGTTTTAACAATTGTGACACCAATAAAAGCCAAATAACAGTTAGAAATCCCAGACCAGTCTCGCAAGTCCCTTTTTTTCTTTTTTTTCTTTTTTCTTTTTATTTTTTTCTGGGTTGGGTGGAGGAAAGGGTAAACTACCTTGCATTAAATTGCAACAAGATAAGTCTATCAAGGACACTATTTTTCCTCTAAGCTATAGGCACTTCACTAGTACAGCCACATTAACTTCTAAGGCTTGATAAAGTAAGGGTGTTTTTTTATCCATCAGCTACTGGGAAATGGGACCAAGATTGTAAACTAGGATTCAGAAAGGCGCTCTCTTAAGACCACTAATATGGAAAATATTAATGAAACCATAATCAGAAATCCAATGGAAACCATCTGGTGAAAAAGAAAAGACCACTGAAATGAGTCCTCTAGCCATTGTCAGACAAGTGCACTGACCATTCTATTCTATCAAGGTTATGTCTAATTGATTATGAAAAGATAATAAACTGCCAAAAGGCCACCCAAAGATAGTTAGACACCTATGACTAACTTTTTCTTAATCTTTGGACCGTGATATAAAGCACCACTATACAGGATATCAGTCCGAAGACACACTAGTACAGAAAGTTCCAAAAGACTATATGAAGACATTATCATCCTTGCATTGAAGAAATCCTGTGTAATTGGCGACTCTGTAACCAAGTTAACCACAATTTTCTATTTAAGGAATAGGTTATGCGAATAAATAAGATGGAAAAATGGGAGTTGGATGATCTAGACATACCAAATGGACGTCTGCCATTCCAGACTCCAACAAATCTTCCCGGGAAGCCTGGTCAGCATTAGGTGATGCTATTCTTTTAAATTCCCTTTTCAACTTATTCAGATCAGATTTATATTCCCTTAACTTAGCAAGCATCATAGCCTTCGCACTTGGCTGCAGACTTCTTGCCTCGAGGTCCATTTTTCGAATCTGGTCCCAAGAGAAAAAGAAGTTACATGTATAAGTTTCTGAAAAAGGGAAGGAAAAAAATGCGAACCTTGCAGCAAAGGAAACAATAGTTGTTTTCTACACAGACCAAAACATCAGCATCATCCAGTGCAGTTTTAATCTCAGAAACCTTCTGCTGCTTCTGCTCTGCACACACAACAACACAAATTGCTTCCCACATCACAAAATCTTAAACTAACACAACGGATAGCTCCAATCATAAAAATTGCAGGCAAGGCTCATACTACCACCTCAGCCAGAATGATCTCACAGAGGAGTAAGCATACTAAGCCAAACCAGAAAACTGCTTTTTCCATTCTCAAACTTCCAAGCAGATACACTATCTGAAAAGCTAAACAAGATCAAAATGATCACAGAGCAGGCTAAAGATTGCGCAGCTCCACTGCGATTGAGTAAGCTTCAATGAAGATGTCCCAATCTCTATATGACGTTTTCTCAGTCAGAGATATATCACTTGCTTAGTTATTTGTAATGTCATTTGCTACTGAGATTGATATTTACATAAATCTGGGCTTATAGAGTTCCGTGTTCCTGATATTTTTCTGGGTGCTTCATGCCAGACATGAAGAATAGATTATACATCTTATGTTGGAGATACTGTGACAGTTAATTTTCAGCAGCGACGATGCTTTGGAGTTTTGGAGGGAACGTCATACCATTTATGTACCATATACGGGGTACAAACAATGAACACATGGATAGACTTTACACTCTCACTTAAACAATATAAATTCTATTACAATAATTAAAAACCAATTCAATGTTCAACACAGTACAGTACAAATAATCCACTCTAAAAAACCAACTGCGGAAAAAATTCAAGTAAAAGCAATATAAAACAATAAATGAAGGAGGGAAAGGCCAAAGAGAAAACTAGAGATTCTCACATATAGCCAAGATATAAGGAGGCAATCTAATTAGTATTACCTCCAGCAGGGAGAAGACCAGCTGAGCTACATTTTCGGGAGAGATTAGCAGAGAGCTCGCAGTACTGGCGCTCGTAGCCTTCGAATACCTCACTCATCTCTTTCCGAAAGCCTCTTACGTACCCACCTTCTTATCTAGTTTCAAGTTCGGGGAAAATTTAGTTATAAGATCAAAACCCTAGTTCTACTTCAACCATATCAATTTGGAAGGAAAATCGCAAATCTGAAGTTCTGGAAAACCATAGAGGAAGAAAATAAGAGATCTACCTACCTTGGGTTGATGATTGATCGGTCCCTTGAAGATCTGTAGGGGAATGGTCTCGTTTGGCTGTTTTTGTCGTTTGGAGGACAATGCCTGAAATGAATAAAACAGACATGATTTTGCCACAGTAAAAGAGATTATTTTCTAAGTATAAATACACCGTTATCCAAGGAGTTCTGAGAAGTTATATACTATTTAACTATTAATCTTATATTTTCTGACAAATTCAATCAAAATAACCATAATATCCCTAATTTACTCAGTTGACGTGGGATATTATTGTCAATTCAATTAGTCAGAAGGGACATTATCATCTTTTTAAGTGACAAAAATTAATTTTCATCTAATTTGATAACAAAAAATTATTAGAATGTATAATGTATAATATTGATAATTAGAGGATGTGATATGTTAAAATTAAAATTAAAATTTTATGGTATATGTGTCAAATTCCCTATGCTTATTTGTTATGGTAAAAGGATTAGTATTAATTTACATTTAAGGGGGAAATACATTTTCTACCTAAGAACTATAGTAGGTTTTACACTTTATACCTTAAACTATTATGTTTGAGACATTGCATTATCTAACTATCAAATTTAGACAATTTGCACCCCTATCAAAATTTTAGACTAAAGTGACGATAATACTCTTGACCACTTTGGATATATTGAAGATATTTGTTGTTAATTCATTAATTTTCAAGGGTATTTTGTCAGAAGAAGGGTGCAAAATGTATAATATTGATAGTTGAAAGGTGAACTGTGTCAAAGTGAGTAATTTAGAGTGAAAAATGTCCGACATTGATAGTTGAAAGGTGTAATGTGTCAAACATGATAATTTAAAGTGCAATGTGTTACATACCCTGTAGTTTATGGATGAAAAATATATTTTCCTTTCTAACTTGCCATTGAAGCAAAAGAACTAGAGATCTACAATATCGAACACATGTTTTTCACCCTTTGCGTCACTTTATATAGGTAGAGGATATTCGGGAGGGTTTTCAACTAGAACTAATACGAAGATCCTTCTCATATACCTCTTGATCAGAGACAGTGAGAAACCTCAATTGCATACACAACATTATGCCTCTAGAGAAAAAAATACACAACACTAGGCACTGTATCATATCAATCTTGTGTTTGGTGTACGATTTACTTGGTGCTTAGGTAAGAGATAATTGAAGCGCCTTAAAGTGTGTCATGCATTCTCTCTCTCTTTCATGTGCGTCAAGATTTGGTATTTGTCTTATTCGAACCAAATGCACAAGATGGGTGTACGAATTTGTATAATAAGATAACTAAAATTAACCCACACGCGTGCCTTCGATTTGTAAAAATAAGAATTAAGTATAACAATTTTTTTCGTTTTCCAAAAAAATAAAATATGATTTTTATATCACTCACCAAACAGACAAAAATACTTTTTGCACTTTTGTTATTGTCCAAACTAGGACTGCACAATGCCACAGGGAAATTCCGGTGGCACCGGTACCGAGTTTTCTGTTTTTGCCCTTGACGGTGCCAGTGTAGGTTTAGCTTTTTGAAAAAACCGGGATTTTTTTATTATTATTTTTAGTTTTTTAGTTTTTTTAGTTTAGTTTCTACTCAATATTTTAAATTTTAGTTTCACCTCAAGACGTAGTATTCTAGAAGCATGACAATCTCTACTCAATAATTTAGTTTCGCCTAAATATTTGAGATTTGTTGTTGGTTTTGTCTAATCAAATACTTACATTCAAGTTACCAAGAAGCTTGCTAGGTGAATAAACTAATTATTTAGAATTTTGGTAGAAAAAATTACAAATTTATTGTATTTAGAAGGGTATATATGAAGGCATTGAAATCATAACTAAAGATTTTAATGTCAAACTGTGGTAAGTACATCGCATAATATAAGTCAAGAAGTCGAGTTTTTAATGAAATTTTAACTAATTGTCTAAATTTATAATTTATAAAATTGACAAATCACTATTAAATTTATATCATGCTTGCAAAATCAGTCACTCAATTACATTTTAGTTCAAATTTCTAATACATTTTAGTTTAAAAATTCAGACAGAGTCATCACGTTTGACCAGCGTTTGACAAGTGCTCGAGCGCCCTTTGAAAAAATTCAGACAGAGTCATCACGTTTGACTAGCGTTAGACAAGCGCTCGAGCGCTCAGTGCAAATTTTAGACAGAAACATAAGTGCTCGACGAGCGTTTGACCCGTGCTCGAGCTCCTTAAAAAATTGCTGAATATTTGGATTTTCCTTGTGAAACCAAGGGAAACCCGATTAGGTTTTGAACATATTTTAAAATTGTTATTGATTTGTTAATTAGAGGGAAAACACATATTCTCCCCTCTAAGTGTTGTTAGTGTCTAAACTGGATTTTTCAAAAGATAATAGTTTCTACTTACAGTGACGTCTCTATTACTTTGGACTTTAAATCCTCATCTTATCTTTTAAGATGATCTTTAATTTTATTAATTTTGGAATTTGGATTTCATTAGTTTAGATTTTATTGACGTCTCTAAAAAAATGGCTCAATATTAATGTAGGATAACCGGAAATCGCCATCGCTAAGGGCCGGTTTTTGCCCTTAACGGTGTAAGTGTAGGTGACAATTTTTTCAAAACCGGCACCTACACCGGGGTTGTGCAGCCCTAGTCCAAACACCAATCTAGTTATGTGCAAGAATTTGTTTTTTGTTTTTCTAAATAATATCGAAAGACTTGCATTACAAGATTAAAAATGATTCCCAGGGTTATGAACCATGTGCTAGGCATTTTAAATTTTTCTTTGGGTGATGTGCAAAGGTGGAGGGAGTGTTGTGGAGTTGGAATAGGAGGTTCTCGAATCTAATTGTCAAGACTAAATGAAGAATGATTTCATCGTGCATTTGGTGATATATTTGGAGGGAGCGGAATAATAGATGTTTTAAGGATTGTTCCGTGTATTTGGTGAAGTTGCAAGAATTTTTGTTCATTTCTCTTTTTAGTTAGGCTAATGCTGTGCTCGGTTGCCCTTTAGTTGATTTTGATGATTTTATTAGTTTTATTGCTTTTCTGCGTTTTCGGGTTAGTCCGTTATACTGTTTTCGCTTTTCGAATGAGATTAAAAAATAAAAAATTTTAAAAACACAAATAGAAATCCAAAGATCTCTCATCTATAAAATCAACCGTAACTATCATTTATTTGCAGCCAACGAAGCTTCCAGATTGCCCTTACAATTGGAAACTTGGAAAAACTTCCCCGTTTTAAACATCAAATAAATAATACGGTGAAGTGGGATTTTTTTTTTCTAACAATTAAAGACATTTCACCACTCTCAGCAGCATTAAGCAGATTTTTTCAACACATTTAAGATATTCCACCACTTTCAATAGAATTAAGAATGATTCCTATTTCAAGGGTGGTAAGAAACAAAAATCTCTAACAAACTACAAAACGAATTTTCTATGAGAGCAAATATACCACTATCATGAAATCCACCAAACTGATCAGCTTTTTTGGCTGTCGCAAAATTCTGTGACTAAGAGAGAATGTTCTCCAATAGAATGGTTCCACAATTAGCCCGCAAAGAGGCATCAGGCTAAAAGTAACAAAAGCAACAAAGCAATCTAGGTAAAAACAGATCAAGTGAAAAAATACGGTAAAATCACTACTTGTTCCAAAAGTTTAAAACTATTTTAATTGAAATGGAAGTTATAAAGTCAAGATTTTAAACTAAGAACCTTGACTTGTTAAGAAGAGGAAGATTTTTTGATTTCTATATACCTCTTAACACTCTAAAACACTAGAACATCATGCCATTATCTTGGCAGACCTAACATAGAGACTATCCACGACCTTGCCAACATTAGAAATAGTTTCCAAGGTTGCCGGGTATATTGCATCTGTCTTGGGATCATCAAAGATGATGAGGCATCCAGCACCCTGATCTAGAGTTCCTGCAAACTTCTTGTCCAGAATCATCTGAGATAATTTCTTCTCCACATGATCAACAGGCAGCTCAATCAGGTCAGCAATATGAGCAATCTCAACCCTGGAGAAAGGTTCAATCAGTCTGCAGAGATTCTGCTCCAACAAAGTGTCGTACAGAGAAGAGAGGTGCCTGTGGACGATAGGGTCTTCCTCTAGCTGGGCCCTAAAATCCCTGAGGGCAGTCTCAAAAAGCTTCAAAGAGCGCTTCGAATAGGCATCAGCCACGGCCTTCATGGCATCCAGCTCAGGCCCCACATATTGCAGTCCAGCTTTCGATGATATTATTCCTGCCACATCATCAGCCTGGTTCACCATAATCTTGCATAACAACATATACTTAAGGCTAAATACTGCCCGTGGATCTTCAAGAGCATTGAAAGCTTCAAAAGCTTCAAAGAAATAGCTATAACCAGTTTTGTAGTCCTTTTCTTCCGCATGGAGGATCCCACTCTGCAAATCTATAGTACCCTGCTGAGCTGGGGGCACATATATTGCATTGGCAGCAGTTCTTGCAGCCGTCAGTGACGCCTTGGCTTTAGGAAGATTCCTCAAAGAGAAATGAAGCTTACTCTCCAACAAGTCTATGTCCACAAGTAGAAGCTTGTCATCTAGCCTTCTAACTTCCTTAATTAAACTCGAGAGGAGATTTAAAGCTTCTGAGTATTCTTTCTCCTCCATTAAAAGAGCTGCAAGCCTTGCCTCCACTCTTTGCCGTAGGAAAGTTCGCTTCTCAGCACGGGTCCACTGTACCATTTCTTTGCAGAGTGTGATCTGGAGATCAGATGTGCCTGGTACTTTTGCTACTGCATCAATGATACCACGAACAATTTTTGCAGTTTTTGCCTTCGGAATCAAGTTGAAAAAGGGCCTCACTTGGGTTAGAAGGTTTCTGAGATCCTCTGCCCGATTCTCTTGTCTAAGAAGATCTGAGAGATTTGTGATGGCCTGCTCCTTTATCCGTAGGGCGTCAGAGGAAGATGATGGGTTTTCCAGTATGCAGTAAAGAATAGCAATGGCTTCAGCCGGGCTTTTAGCTTCTAAAGCCTGAGCAATTGAATCAGTGGTTGCTGGGAGATATGAAGAAGACATTGCTGATGGCTCAAAATGACAAGTCCTGGAAAATGAAAATAATGCAAGAGCTTAATTTCATAGAAAATTAATTGCATCAAGGGTTTCATAAAACAACATAATTATACCCAAAGAGATATCATGTGCCCATATCATAGGATTTAGACTAAGCAGAAATTGAGCGCCTTAAGTGGCTTCAAGCTATTTTGGCACATATCACCACCCTATTTATGGGCAATAAGAACAGCCCCAGAATGAGAACTAGGTGGCAATCAGCAAATACCCTATTAAATTCCTCGAGAAAGATACCGCATTTAGGCAATTCACCACTGTCACATTGTAAGAGAGATTTGTGGACATTTATCAGCATTGATCTCCACTTTCTAGGTCGAAGAATCCTTTTCTAAGATTGCTTTATGAGTGGAGAGTGGACTGTAGTTGTTTTTCTTTCAGGATTTTTGAAGTCTAAGTTGAAGTATCTCTTTTTGAGATTGCTTTATGAGTGGATAGTGGATTGTAGTTGTTTTTCTTTCCGGGACTTTTGAAGTTTAGCGATTAGTCATTTCGTACCCCTTCACTTGACTATTACCAATATATTGGCTTTCTCCTATTCTTGTTTTAACTAGTTTTGAATTCACAAAACAAAAAAAGTACTGAGTAAAACTGTCTTCAGTCTCCCACACATGAGCACAATATCCAGGAGCTCTAGATCTTATGGACACTGGGAAGCACCTGCTGTCTTATTATTAAATTTTCTCTCTCTTGGTCTCATAGAGCAAAAAAGGAGAGATATACAAGTTATTACAACAGCATATAAGCTGAAAGTACTACCAAAACGTAAAAAGAACCACTTTTGTGACACGATAAGGGAGCACAATCGCATACTAGAGGAGAATCCTGTGCAAAAAAATAGGAATTGATACTATCAGTACCAAGTAATGATTCAGGCTATTCATGTTATGCATCTTCACATGGCATATTCATCATAGATGTCCCAAATGGAACATGCTTAAAAAGATGATAGTCACATTCTCCATTTTTGTTCTTCTTTACTGAGCTTTTGACCATTTTACCAGTGGAAATTGCAATGGTTGACATACATCTGCAGATCCCATCATCCACTTCAGATGTTTACAAAGCAAATGCATTAAAGGAGAATGGAATTCTCCCCCATTGGTATTCATTACTTTCAGCTTTTCCCTCCTTCATCCACTCAATTCCCTACTATCAAGGTAAGTTGGTAAACAGGCGTTCAAATCGGGTTGACAGATTCTTAAAAGATCACCACAGAGGAATTTTGATCAAATATTGAGTGCCTCAAACTGGGTGATAACATGAAGACTTAACATAACACTCACCAGCAATCCCATACGTGTTATCCTATCATAAGTCATAATAGCCAAAACCTCCTGTGCAAGCCAAGGCCCAACAATTAAGATTAATCATGGAGTGACATAACCCCAACACATTTATTACGAAAGAGCATTTCTCCCTAGAAGGATCATCATGCACCATGTGGCCCAAAGGAGCAGAGATTCTGCTCGGTCAGCAACCAATCAGCAGACCAATTAGTTCTGGGAAAGCATGCTGAATAAACATGATACAGGATTAACGCAACAGAAGCCACACTCCATAAACTTCAGCCACAAGAATGGAGACATCTTCCGAGTGACCAATAATTACGGAAGTAAAAAACTGAACCCCTTGGAAGCTAACAGAAACTCACAACCTAGTTGTAGCAACAAGTCCAAAACTTCCGCATTCAAGTTTGAAGAGTATAAATGAGTTTAATGTACCGAACAAGAAAGCTAAATTGCGAAGAAACTTGAAGCAAAACCCTAGAATTATGAAAGCAAAATAATGATTAGAACGTTGATCTGCTAGTACAACGCACCGTAGATGGGTAGAAAGCAAGCTGATTGAACCCCTTCTGAAAAATCGGACCCCCCAGCTTGAGATCCGGAATATGAAGAGATAGGAACGGCTTCGAAGCAGACAAATATATATATATTTTTTTTTTCTTAGCCAAACAATATTGTTAATGGTCTCAGGTAAGCAAGCGCTTAGAAAATAAAATGGTCTGACGTAAGCTTCGAATTTCCTAAATCACAAGTTAAAATCACAGCCGTTGGCATGGCGGGGTCCACGTGTAATGTGCGGCATAAAACTCAATCGTGAGGACAGCCGTTCATCACTCCGTGTCTCCGTGAATAGATCGCTCGTGCCGTGAGAGAAACACAACATGGATCGCACGGTTACCGGAGAGGGAGCGAATTTTTTAGTTTTGAGAAATATATTACGCCCAGATATAAAAGGGGCAAAACAGAACAAGAATAAAACAGAACAAGAATAAATCTTACCTGCTTTTTTTTTTAAAATTGATGATAAGGTGTGTGAATTTATAATTTTTGTTAATTAAATTTTCATTCACAAAGTCAACTGCTTATACTCCAGCTCTAATTATAAGTCCACAAAGTAACTTGAAATTACTGTTTAGTATCTTTTTAAGATAATTAAATAGATTTTTTGGTCATGGATTTAATAGATTGTAACCTATTAAGTGAGCTTCTAATTCCAAAGATCAAATCAATAATTATTGGATCGCCCAAAGGGTAATCATAATAAAAAAAATCCTCTCACTTAGAAAATAAATAAATAAATAAAAGCATCCTCTCGCCAAGACACCCTTGCACGTCTTCCTAGCTCCACCAGATCGAGAACAACTGTACTACTACTAGTCAATTTTCCGTCCATGATCATTTTCAGTCCCACCACATGTTGAGGACGACTGACGGATCCTCCATACCTCCGTTGAACCATTTCACGCTGGCAATGGGCCGAGAAGAATTCACGTCGATTTCTCCGAAAAGACGGTCAGCCGAAGCACTCCCCACGGCCAACACCAACACCAGCAACAGTGAAGGTTGTACGCTTTTCGACATGTCACGCGGCTGTCGGATCAAGAAGACCTTCAGCACGCTCCTCACTTTCAGTTTCACTATACTCTGCGGCAGCATAACCATCCTCGTCCTTCGTGGCACCATTGGCATTGGCAACCCTTCCTTCACGCACTCGTACGCTCTCGGTCCCAAAATCTCAAACTGGGACGCAGAGAGAAAAAATTGGCTGGACGAAAACCCCGAGTTTCCAAACCATATGAACGGGAAAGCTCGGGTTTTGTTGGTAACTGGTTCGCCGCCGGGACCATGTGACACGCAAATAGGAGATCACTATCTCTTGAAGTTCATACAGAATAAGATTGATTACTGTAGAATTCATGGCATTGATATTGTTTATAATATGGCTCTTCTGGATGAGGAGCTTTCCGGGTACTGGGCAAAACCAGTGGCGGAAGGAGGGGGGTGCGACCCCCAAAAAAAATTTTTACATTTTAGTTTTTTTTGTTTTTTTTCTTTTTCTTTATAAATTAGCTAGGTCCGATACCCATTAAATCCAGGCCAAATAGACTTAATGGGTATCGGATCTAAAATATTTTTTTTTTCTATACATTGATTTTGCTCCTAGTGCTACATAATAATTAAGGCAAATATACAGTTATTATAATTTTTTGTTTTGTATTGATTACAAATTCTTCAACCGAGGGGTAACTTCATGTCATCTTGCTAAATTTATGCTAGTAAAAAATTATTTACTCTTTGCTCCTAATTTTTCATAATCAAGATCACTTCATTTTTTTCTCCCTATGTTGATTTGTTTCTTCATTTTTATTAGAGATCTCGAAAAATGTTGTGTTTGTTTAGGATTCTTGTATAGGTCAAACCAAAGTTCTGATCACTTTTGGGATATGTTTATCTAAGGAACTCTTTTACTAAATCTTGCTTATATTGTAAATTTTATTTTTATTATTCAGAGCATGGTTTGTCATCAATTGTTGCTTTGTGTGTGTAAGTTGCTTTGAAGAATGTGAATATCTTTCAATTTCAAATCCATAGAACCTAGAGAAAATAAATTACAAATGCATCCCAAGTAACCTTTTGTCAAAAGAAAAAAGAGGAAAAAAAAAAGACAGATTCCAATTGTGGTAGTAACAAAAAATGTAAGAAAGACAACCTCTAATGGCATCAAGACCTCAACCATCAAAATTATCTGTAATTTGTTCTAAAATTTTCGAATTAAGTAGAGAATTAACTTAAATTAGATCATCAAAAGTGATTTGTGTAATAGGATGAGAGATAACTGAATGAATGGTTGCATGTTAGTGTACATTGAGTAAGAAGTTTTTAAAACTATTGAGAACGAAACAATTTTGCAATATTTTCTGAAGATGCAAACTCGTAGGATCCAATTGTCACCTCTTAGTCGCAGTATATATTACGGTACATGTATTTCAATATTTTTAATGTTTTTAGTCTTTAATTTTCAACATTATAACTCTAAAACAATGACGTAGAAAAAAAACTCTAAAACAATGTTTTGCATTACGAAGGAATTTTTTTTTTGTCATTTCGCCTTTAAAGTTCGACACCCATAAATTTTAATCCTGGTTCCGCCACTGGACAAAACTGCCATTGATTCGGCGGTTAATGTTGTCGTACCCAGAGGTGGAGTGGATATGGTGGATGGACAGCGACGCTTTGTTTACTGACATGATGTTTGAGATTCCACTTCCCAAGTATGATAAGTATAATTTGGTTCTTCACGGTTTTCCCGACTTGTTTAACCAGAAGTCGTGGATTGCCTTGAACACGGGGAGTTTTTTGTTGAGGAATTGCCAGTGGTCTTTGGATTTGCTTGATGTTTGGGCTGCAATGGGGCCAAAGGGGGCTATTCGGGACTGGGCAGGGAAGGTTTTGACTGCTAATCTGAAAGGAAGGCCAGCATTTGAGGCCGATGATCAATCTGCATTGATATTTTTGCTGAGTTCAGAGAAGGACGAGTGGATGGACAAGGTGTATTTAGAGAACTCGTATTACTTGCATGGGTACTGGGCTGCTTTGGTGAACCGATATGAGAGAATTATGGAGAAGCATCATTCGGGATTGGGAGACGAGAGGTGGCCATTTGTGACTCACTTCGTGGGTTGCAAGCCTTGCGGGAGCTACGCTGACTACGCGGTCGAGAAGTGCTTGAGAAGCATGGAGAGGGCGTTCAATTTTGCAGACAACCAGGTGCTCAAGTTATATGGATTTGAGCATAGAGGTCTGTCGAGTCGAAGTATCAAGAGGATCAGGAATGAGACAACTACTCCTTTGGAATTTGTGGACCAGTTTGACGTAAAGCGTTTTGTACTTGGCCGCAGCGGGGGATCGAAATCCCCACCCTGAACACAGTTGGGTAAGTTTGTTTACCAAAATTTTAGCAAATATTTTTAAAATTTTGAAAATCTTTTTAATTTTAAAGTTTATTGGATTCTGTAAAAAGTACGAAGGGTAAGTGTAAAAGTGAAATTTTGAAGTATGTTTGTTGTCGAGGCCAAACAAACATGTCCTTAATCTTTATTCTTTGATTACCAAACGTTTTGTAATTTTGCTTACCAATGCTGATTCCAACATCACATATCCGATGGAGCATGTATACTTGAAGTATTAACATATTTATTTAAAATTTCAAGTTTTTTTAGTTACTGAATCGATTTGCCTTGACGTGTTTTTGGTAAATTTGAAATTTTATGGAATTTTAAAAATATGTCTAGCTGTGTATAATTAATAAATTACTGTTTCAAAGCATTCTTGCAATACCACTACTTTGGTTACATTTTTGTCCAGATTTCTAACCTAATCGATGACATGATATGTCAAATATTAATATATGTAGTATGTCATATGTCTTAAAAATAAATAATAAAGTTATAAATAAAAATAAAAATATTAAACCATAGATAGATATTAGAAGGTTTTTATTTTTAAGACACAAAATAATATATTGACACTTGGCGTGACACATAATCAATTTAGTTAGAAATTTGAACAAAAATACAACAAAATACAACTGAGAGTGTGATTTTACACTTTGGCAATAATTTGTATTTTTTTTTTATGAGTTGGGCTGGAGTTAGTCTTTCACTAAGTTTGTACTTTCCAAAGTGCCAATGCCCAAAACTTGGGGCATGTTCGGTTATCACTTTTTTTAAGATTTGCATAATACTTTTATATTTACAATTCAAACATCACAAAACACATGTATTTTAATACAACACTTTATTATATTTTTTACAAACATCAATCTTTTTTAACAACTTTTGCACGCTATTAATACAACTTTAACATCACCTAAATATTCACAATTTTATCATAATCTTACAAAATTCTTATAAACTACCTTGACGATCAAATTGGCTTTCAAAGCCATCAGCAGAATAGAATAACATCTACTAAGGAAAAAAAAAACAGAAGAATAGGAGAACAACTGAGACTACGAGAGCATGACAAGGCACAAGGCTGTCTTGTCCTCAGACCATGTGTGAAGTATCCGCACTTCCTCGGTTCCTCCTACAACAGCCAGTAGCAGTAAGAGGGGGTCTCACACTACATTTTTCTCGGCCTAATGCTCACTCGTAAATGGCCCAACGCAGCAAAACTATTATAAGGACGACAAATCGCTTCTGAGGCTTTGTTGAGCTTTCAAAGCCATCAGCAGAATAGAATAACATCTACTAAGAAAAAAAAACAGAAGAATAGGAGAACAACTGAGACTACGAGAGCATGATAAGGCACGAGGCTGTCTTGTCCTCAGACCATGTGTGAAGTATCCGCACTTCCTCGGTTCCTCCTACAACAGCCAGTAGCAGTAAGAGGGGGTCTCACACTACATTTTTCTCGGCTTTCCTAATGCTCACTCGTAAATGGCCCAATGCACCAAAACTATTATAAGGACGACAAATCGCTTCTGAGGCTTTGTTGAGATAATCTTTCTGTTACCCAAAGATAGATAGAAAAAACCGTGATGTAAAATTTTACGATGTAGCTACTCGCTACAGCCTAATAACCAGAGCGAAATTACTCCTCCTTGTAGCTACTCGCTATTACGTAATTATTTACCTGTTGTATTTATCTTGCAAAGAACTACTAAAATAGTAAAGCTCAGAATCTTCACGCGATAATTACGCTATGTTCTGTGCTAATAAAAAAAATTAAAATAAACAAATAATTTCTTCACAATGACCTAGTCGAAGCTCCAGTACTGTTTATGTCTCTTCTCCCCCATTGCCTCTCAAACTCAGACATCCCCTCACGTCTTTCTCTCCATTCCAATCAGAATCGTTGGAAACTTCCACCACTACCGTTTTCTTAATCATTGACTCTCCCGTTGCCAGAGGAGAACGCACATCAAACCCATAAAGAGAGGGAGAGAAATGGGCCATGACTCCATGACGACCCTGAAACGAAGCTCAGCCGCTGGTCTTCCTACTACTACTTCTACAACAACCAGAGGCCGTATGGTGGCTCCACGTGGCCGGCAGGTCAAGAAGACCTTCAACAACCTGAAGCTGACCATCCTCTGCGGCTTCGTCACCATCCTCGTCCTCCGCGGCACCATCGGCATCGGCAACCTCGGTAGCTCCTCTGGCCCCGATCTCGACGCCCAGAAGATTGCCGAGGAGATCAACAGGATCCTCGCCGAGATCCGATCCGACGATGAACCCTCCGACCCCAACGAACCGGCCGAGCCCGAGATCAACCCCAACGTCACCTACACTCTCGGACCCAAAATCTTGAACTGGGACGAGGAGAGATGGAATTGGCTTGCCGGAAACCCCGAGTTTCCAAGCAATGTGAATGGTAAAGCTCGCGTTTTGCTCGTCACCGGGTCGCCCCCGAAGCCTTGTGATAACCCCATTGGGGATCACTATCTTTTGAAGTCTATTAAGAACAAGATTGACTATTGTAGGATTCACGGGATTGAGATCGTGTACAATTTGGCTCATTTGGATAAGGAGCTTGCTGGGTACTGGTCAAAATTGCCGTTGATTCGGAGGTTAATGCTGTCGCATCCTGAGGTCGAGTGGATATGGTGGATGGATAGTGATGCTCTGTTCACAGATATGGTGTTTGAGATTCCTCTGAGTAAGTATACCAATCATAATTTGGTTATTCATGGGTACCCAGATTTGTTGTTCGATCAGAAGTCGTGGATTGCGTTGAACACTGGCAGTTTTTTGTTCAGGAACTGCCAGTGGTCTTTGGATTTGCTCGATGATTGGGCTCCTATGGGTCCCAAGGGGCCCATTCGAGATGAGGCCGGGAAGATTTTGACGGCCAATTTGAAGGGAAGGCCGGCTTTCGAAGCTGATGATCAGTCTGCATTGATATACTTGTTGATTTCGAAGAAGGATCAGTGGATGGATAAGGTATTTATAGAGAATTCTTACTATTTGCACGGTTACTGGGTTGGGTTGGTGGATAGGTACGAGGAAATGATGGAGAAATATCATCCCGGACTTGGGGACGAGAGGTGGCCATTTGTAACACATTTTGTGGGTTGCAAGCCATGTGGGAGCTACGGGGACTATGCTGTAGAGAAGTGCTTGGGAAGCATGGAGAGGGCATTCAATTTTGCAGATAATCAGGTGCTCAACCTGTATGGGTTTAGGCATAGAGGGTTGTTGAGTCCTAAGATCAAGAGAATTAGGAATGAGACTACTACTCCTTTAGAGTATGTAGACCAGTTTGATATTCGGCATTCAACACATGGTGAACGAACCAGATCATATTCCTTACCCATATCTCTCTCGTGATTGATACCTCCACGGTCTCCCAATGTAATTTTGACAGATTACTGCCGATTTCCACACAACAACTGATGTGATATCTCAGTTAAGTGGCTTTCTTCTTTCATTTTGCTTTATAAAAACTGCTACTGAAAGTGGAATCCACAAAGACACTAAAAATTCTTTATGTTACTTCGGTTAGCATAATGGAATAATAGTGTTGTTGACGGAGACCTTCAACCTATTCCTTTACTCATTGGTTGAGTATAACAGTGCTCGACTTGCGTTGGCATGCATCTCTGTTTCTCTTTCTATTTACTATATTTTCTCACTAAGTTGTTCATCTGATTCAACAATAGACCATGTGTAGATCCACGACTCCTGTCAGAAATTTAGGTTTGTTGCAATGAACAAGGGGAACTCTTTTTGTACATCTGCTGCCAAGTCTTTCAAACAAAACTAGTGCTTCAGATGACCTCGATCTCAACCAGTCATGTCTGTTTCCTAGTCCTCTGTTTTCCATCGGTTAAGTTAGCTGCTATGATACGATAAGACGGAGAAAAGTGCTGAATCTTCTCTTCGTGCGAAGTTTCTGGAATTCTGAAGTTCCTTGACTGAAATTCTGTATGATCGAATATGGCGTATGGTGTTGCTAAAACGAAGCACTTCTCGCTTAAGAAGAGGGAAACACTTCTCGGGAAACTTCTTTTAATTCCTTTTGCGGTGGACAATTATAGAGTAGCTTCTTGTTTCTTCCTACTTTATTGGTTTCCTACTCCTTGTAGTTGAGCTAATTACATAGTCCCCCCCGAATCCTTTGGAACCTCTCTGTTAACGCTTATTCACATTTCCCCCCGCTCCACCCATCTAGGCAAAGAAATCAGAACAGGAAATGGTCCTGTTCTCTAGATTAATTTGTTTTCATCTGATCGTCCATCTTCAGAAGAGACTAATGTGGAGCAAAGGGATGGATTCTATCTGATTCAGAAAAGGAAAGTGTGAGAGTACATTGATAAAGAGAAAGTCGACGAAATTTCATGATAATGCTGGCCTATTCAATAAGAATCGAGAATACAGTTACCCACATGCATAAGCAAGCCATGCGTAAGAGAATATGAAGAATTCGGTGCAGTCACCAATATGATCTCGAATCATCCATCTAATTATATGCAAATTTCTTGTTCAATCGTCTGATGCTCAATGTAAGATGCTGATGCTTGATGCTAAGCTCATAACGTAAGAACACAAAAACATCTTCTCGTTCTGCCCAATCCATCAATTGATTCGGAGCACGGGAACCCTGCGGCGTGCTGACAATACTTCATTCATTTGTGCAGCGTGGAGCAACAGCCGCCTGATTTTCTGCAGGGAACGAATTGGATTTCATGGTTAGAGCAAGTTTCGGTATTTGCAGAACAGTTATATAGAAAAAGACTTATCTAGAAAAAAAATATAGAAAAAGATTTGCTCGTCGGAGTCCCTGCCCATGTTGCTTTATGACAGAAGAAACAATCTCAGCCTTACCAAAAAGAGAGGAAAATACTCCTACATGCTGAGGAGCTCGCCTAGAAGCTCACAAGCTTCCTTCCATGAGGCAGAAGCCTTACGACTGAGATGACTAAGGCCTCTGCGTTGTAAATTCGAACACTTGATGGGCTTTTTTTTTTCAATGTGTGGTAAGTTAAGCGGCTTTTTTGTGCTCCCAAGTCACTAAAGAAAAACACGAGCACAGCAGTTTCCTAAGGGGCGGCCTGAACAGAACTATCTCCTAGTTGGTTCATACATCCCATAAAAAGATTCAGCGTCTGAAACGAGAAATCCAGGAGTAACTCAAATTAATTTTTACTCGGGAAACACCACACCAGAACCAGATTATGTTTTTAAATATTAATTACAAAGCTGTTGCGAACGAACCTCATCTTTCTCTCTGATGAGAACGAATAAGCGATCTTTGTCCTCTTTCTGGACTCGAAGCCACCGCTGCACCCTCACATATAAGAATGACAGCAGCAGTGCCGCTACCAATCCGGTTACCGATGCAATTGACCAAAATCCCCCCGCACACAGCGCAAAGTTGCGAACTCTAGAAGCCACACGGAAGACCCCGGTCCTCAGAATCTCGAAACGCACTCTCCAAGGCCTTCGTAACTCCTTGGCTACTCGGGGCGGCGAGCCCCTTTCGTTTTCCTCCTCATCTCCTTCAGAATTCGATGCAGATGACAAACAACAAGGCTCCAGACATGGGTCTTCAGGGGCTATAAGGTCCAGTGGAGGGAATAGTATCCCTTCGTGGTGGCCGGGAGGGAAGATGGAGCAGTCATCTTTAATCAGGTTAAGGTCTTCGTCTCTGCTAACTACCATGTCCCTTTCCACGCTAGATTGGTGCGCTGTGGGAGGGATTTTGGCAAGTGGGGACTGGATTTGCTGCCATTCGTCCAAGTCTTCGCCCACCTGTGCACCTTCCATTTCTTAGAAGTGGTGCCCAGCGCGAGGCATGCAATTCTGAGCAGAACTCCAACAGCAAGAAACGAACCACTTATAACTAATCCGTAACTCTAAACTTTGCTCTGTTTGGAAATATCCCTGTGGCCTCTCGGTAAGGGAGGATATTATGGTTGAAAATATCCAGGGGCTGAATGCTGATATATCCAGAAGAAATAGGAGTTAATTGAATCTATAAATAAAGCTTGCATGACTTGCAAGTGACGGAAATAATTCCTGAGCATAGCTTGGAGTTCAGATATGGTGGGCCAGGGCTTTCTCACATCCAGGTCGACCCTTTAGCTACGGCCTAATCGCATAGAAGATTCTTATTTTACACTGAAAATTTGCGAAAAAATAATTTTTAAATGATTTTTTTTTTAAATTAAGAGCTTTTAAATTTTGGAATAAATACAAAATTGGTCCATGTGTTATACGCAAAAATCGATTTAGTCTCTGTGATATAAAAAACATCGATTTAGTCATTGTGATTTCAGAAAGTGATAAAATCAGTCCCTGATGGAGGACCAATAATAAACGAAAATAGAATCACAGGGACTAAATCGATGTTTTTCATATCACAGGGACTAAATCGATTTTTGATTATAGCACAATGACTGTATTTGCATTTATCTCTTTAATTTTTTTGAATGAATTTAGAGATAGATATAATAAATATTAAGGGATAAATGTCAAATTGGTCCCTGTAATATACGAGAAAATCGTTTTGGTCTCTATGATAATAAAACCATAAATTTAGTCCCTATAATACGCCATTTGTTTCTCCGTTCGTCTCTCTTCCCGAATCCGTTACTTCACTTCACGGAATTCACTCCACATCAGCCATATTGCCACGTCATCTATCCAGTCAGCCCTAGATGTTATTGACACGTCAGATTAAAAATTCCCGCCTGACCTTCTTGACCCCAATCCTAACACCTGCTCTCCAACACTTAACGCCAAAAATCCCATATACCCCAATTCGAGTTCTCTCGGCTACCCCAAAACAGATGGGATAAAATGAGATTTTCTCGGAAAAAGCGCGTGGTTGTGAGGACCACAGGGACGCTAATTCGGAGGGAGAGGTACTCGGAAAAACACTACATGAGAGAGGGTTCTTGCTGCTAATTCCATCTGTTCAAATGGAGGAGCCTAAGCCCAAGCCTGAGGATGTTAAGGGCGCCACCGTTTCGCATTCGAATGGCAACTCCGATGACACGGCGTCTGACCGCCCTGTTCGTGTCTATGCTGATGGGATCTACGATCTTTTCCACTTCGGCCACGCTGGCTCCCTTGAGCAAGCCAAGAAACTGTCTCTCTCCGTCACTTTCATTGTTTCTTACTGTATTTGCTGAGTAACTGTTGCATCCTTTGTAATGATCTATGGCTTTTTCTGGGTTGCTTCTTTCGCGCTCTTCGTTTGCTATGTTTGAGAAATTTTAGTCAAAAAGTTGAATGGATTTTGTTATTCCTCGGGATCTGAATGTTGTACTTCTTTGGGCTTTCCTAATGTGGGTTTTATTCTTATTTGTTTTTGTTAAAATTCTTTTCATACTTGAACGATGTTGTGCTATCAGAAATTGAATCTCTTCAGTTATTATTGTTCTTCCTTTCCTTGTACCAGATGTATCAGATTGATTGGTTTTGCTGCTATGCTTACTGAAATTAATTTTCTTGATATGGACTCATATCGAGCTATGCATTCTCAAAGTTTGAGCACAGTTTGCAGTAGATCTTTTTGTTAGGCGGGAATTTTTAATCTGACGTGTCAATAACATTTAGGGCTGACTGGATAAATGACGTGGTAATAGGGCTGATGTGGAGTGAATTCTGTGAAGTGAAGTAACGGATTCAGAAAGAGAGACGAACGGAGAAACAAATGTCGTATTATAGGGACTAAATTTATGTTTTTATTATCACAGGGACCAAAATGATTTTCTCGTATATTACAGGGACCAATTTGACATTTATCCCGAATACTAAATGTTGCAGAATTTATTAATAAAATATTTATATAGACAGGATTAGATATTATAGAACCCATATGTTGGTTTTTTTTTCTTGATGAGAGATTAGGTTAGAAAAATAAGAAAGGAGATCTAAGAATAATAATTATGATCCTTAATATATGCGGTAGGACACGATTAAACCATGATATTTTTTTGAAAAGTCCATCCGACGTCTACGAAATTTGAATTTCTCCACAAATAACATCAGATTCATTTGACTGGCAGTTGGGGGACTGCCAGCGTTGTATCCCCGTTTACTAACACCAACTGTTCCATGCTGGCTTCCTCTTTAAAATTGAACTTCCCAAAATAACCTCAGATTCAATTTTTTTTAACCTTCATTTGGTCTTGTATGCGAAAAGTAAAAAACTAGAAATCGAATGCCCGAAAAATCGCCCGAAAAATCGCGATTCGTCTTTGTTCCAACAACACTTTGGTAATAGATGAATAATTCGGGTCGGAGCTCCCCGGAGGTGTTATTTATTTTTAAGGCTAAACTACTCCATTAGTCTCTAAAATTTAACATTTTTTCAAATTGGTTCTCTAAAATAATTTTTATCCTATGGATGTTCATGTGATTTCTGACACCTCTCGTATTAGTCCTGCTGTTATACAAGCAACAGAACTTGCATTAGTGGCTTAGGGAGACCAGAACCAATAAATACCTTAAACGTCACATCATTAAAACAGTTCCCCTAAAAACCCAGCTTCAAGCCTTCAACCCATCTCTCTCTTTTTCTTTCTAAACGTAAACATCCAAACTCCAATGTACGTATGCCCCATTAGAGAAATGCTCTGAGCCAAAAGTGTCAAAGTAACTTATCGAGGGAAGCTTTCTGTGATCCTCGTTTTCGATTTCCCAAACCGACGGCTCTGATTAACTGGGTGTCCTGTCTCTCACTCATCCCCCTCACTTGTCTCCAGCTGCAGATAATCCGAATTCCACAGATTTCTCCCGGAGGAGAATATCAAATGGGCTTTCTCAAGTTCCCTCTATGTTCGCTGGTTCTGCTCGTTGTGATTTTGGGGCTGTCAGCTGTAGCAGAATCAAAGCCGTACTGGGGGGACATTGAGGTTTTGAAGGCCATGAAGAACGGGCTGGACATTGGCTCAGTGAGACCAGGCTCGTGCGTGAGTTCCTGGGACTTTACAGTCGATCCATGCGACAACCTCTTCGGCGAGCGGTTCACATGCGGGTTCAGGTGCGACGTCGTGGTCTCCGGAAGGAGCCGAGTCACCGAGATCAGTCTCGACCAGGCGGGTTACATTGGTTCGCTCTCTTCCACCTCTTGGAACCTCCAGTACTTGGACACCCTTGACCTCTCAAACAACTTTTTCTCTGGTCCCATTCCTACCTCTCTCTCCAACCTGACTTGGCTGCGTCGATTCGGCTGTCGAGGAACTCCCTTTCCGGCGAGATATTCACCTCGATTGGCTCACTTTGAAGAAGTCATGAAAGAAGAAATGGAAGACCAAGCACATAGTGCATGGGGCTCGCGGAGTCGAACTCCTCTCTATAACGGTTATCCTCGGAGGCGTCGACTGTTTTGCCATCGGCGAAGGATATGAAGTCGTCTGGGTCGGAGGCTTCTTGCGTTCCTCCACTGCTGGGGGTTTTGGTTCAAAACCATTGTCGGGAGAGATGCTTACGGGACCCACGTTTTTATAACCTTTTTAATGATGTGGCGTTTTTTTTACACGTAATAATTGATTTAGTCCCGTATGCAGATTTTGTTGTCTATCTGACGGTAGGAGAAATGTTAGAAACTACGTGTCTACATGGACATCCGTAGGATAAACATTACCTTAGAGACCGATCTAGAAACATGTTAGACCCAAAGCTGAAGGAGTAATTTAGCCTTTCTTAAAACCACCTCCAAAAGGTTAAAAAGATTACAGGGGCATTTTTGGCAATATGTATGTGTAGCAACGAACTCCAGATCGAAAGCGGCAATGTCCAAAAAGTCGGTTTAGTATTTGAATTGAGAAATATCAGTGGCAAAAAAGATCCCAACATCTTTAGCTCCCTCTGTTGTCTTGACTCTGGAGCAGCAGGGTGTACTTAGCTTCACGGTGCAGACTACACGAGGTTTGAGTTTCTCTCCCACTTTTGAACAGTTTTAGTCTTAATGTTGAGAGAGAGTGTCTCTTTTTCTTCTTTCGATTGGTTGCTTTTGTTAGGGTTTTGCTTCCCCTTTATTTATAATTCTTTCTTTTTTTGAACTTGAACACGAATCAAAAATTCGACCTCTGAATCCAAGTGGCGGCGTGGCAATGGCAATACCCAGGGATTCAATTTTATTTTTATTCTTCAACTCCGCCTCTCTGGCAATCTGCTTAGTAAAATGCCATAACGGTCAGTAGTCAGGCATAAGGGTGGGTATAAGGAGTTTTGCAATTTCATTATACCTCTGAGTTGCAGAATTGACATTTGTTACGGTTCATAGTAGATGTTAGCTGTCCCATATGTTAGGCATTGTATAGTTTTGCATCACCAATCACATGAATTCTAAATCACACTTTTTATAATTATTAATTGCTTCTGAAAGGGTATGCTATAGCACCGTGACAATCACCGAAACTATGCTAGCCTCAGTGAGCGTCACATGATTCGTATACAGATATACATACGTACATACCATATAATATTTTTTAGGTTGTTCGTCTTTGGGACGTGGCCAGTTTCTCAATGCCTGGCGGACTCCCTTGACTTTGTCTTCAGCTTGTCTTCCTTATTGAAGTGCAAGATCTTCTCGTAACATTTAAGCTGGGTCATTCTGAATTGTACCATGGGAGAGTATGCTTCAACTTCCGAGATCATGTGTCACTGGTTTATTTCAATTCTGCTACAGTATTTGTAGGTTTATGGTATTTTCCTCAGCTGGCTTCCCCTTTGTATCAATGGAAATGCAAATCCCTTTCTCTGTTGTGATTCCATTGCAGTTGTTCACAAATAATTGTTATTTCTAAAGCAACAACCAACAAAGAAAACCCCATGCTCGAAGTTGTGTTACCCTACAACTTGAATATCTATGAAAACTAAGGGCCAAGCGTTTCTAGTTACAATACACTTCTTGTTTTCGACATTTCCATCAGGTTTATTTTTTTAGGAGTTGAACACATTGCACCACCCTGTTGTATCTTATAATTTTTTATCCGTACGCTTCTGTAATTGTTGGTGTTAGACCCTCTTGTAATTCTTACATCTTTTGCCTCTAGTTACATGTGGATCTTTTATCGGTATCTTCAAACATTTGCTTTATGCTTGCTCCAGATTGGTGATTGATAGGTCATGTAATTCAAGGCGCTGAGATTGCTCTGAAGAAATGCTTGTGTCCGCTCTTCTAACATCTGTTGGGATAAATTCGGGGCTATGTGTTCTGTTTTTCACGTTGTACTCTATATTGAGGAAACAACCAAGTAATTATGATGTTTATATACCACGCTTGCTGGTTGAAGGTCCTTCTAATCGGAGAAGTGGTTTCAACCTAGAAAGGCTAATACCTTCTCCTGATTGGGTAAGAACAGCGTGGAAGCTTTCTGAAGAGGAACTGCTGTCCTCCTCGGGCTTGGATGCTGTGGTATTTATGCGCATTATAACTTTCAGGTAATCTGCATCATTCATCGATTTTTTCTTTTCATTTTGCTCATGTAATGTTGACTCTTTGGATGTTTACTTTTTGAAGGTGAGACAGAATTCTCTTGCATTGTAAGTTATTGAATGGATTAATAAATTACTGGTACAGTGGCAAGCGAAAAGGTAAAAATATCCTGTTGTTGAATAACAGACATGAAGAGATGTACTTAGTCAAAGACTCAATGGATCACTGTCTGAAAAGAATATTTACGGGAGAAAAAGAAGTTCTCATATCCTAAACAAGGGTCTTGGGGAATCCCTTGGAAAAGGATGCAAATGAAAGAGAAACAAGAGAAGATGAGGTTCTCATATGTACCAAAAAGAACCTAAAGAAATTCAAGTTAAAATGATCAAGCAAATGGGTAAAACACCGAGAATGATTTTTCAGAAGAGAAGTTGGCAGATCGATATGAGTGCCTCCTTCTGAAGACAGTGACTCTTCATATCCTATGCCCTTGTCTGGCTTTTAATTTGATAGATAAGGCTTAATGTCATAATGGAGTGCCATCAACCAATACAAAGTACAAATGCATTAGAAAACATGCACATGCACTCACACTCAAAATCAATGCAATTGTTGCTCAGCTGCATGTATCCTTCTCCAGACAGCTGAAAAGTTATCTATTTAGGAACATAAGGATCTAGCGAGCACCTCAGCACTATATTCTGCTTTGGCATATGAGTGATGTACAAAACCGTCAGCATCAAGGATCTAGAATCTGCAGTGGGCACTAGTTATGTCAGCAGCATAACCTTATCTTGTCGTTGCTTGAACTGGATATCTCAGTGCAATCAAACATATCTGGGATTGTCATCTGTCTTGATGGTCTTCTTACATTTTCTTTCCGTTCCTCCCGTTGGAGAGCAATGTTGGCTGTTGTTCTCGCTCTAGAAGTTGATTTTTAAATTTTTAAACATCATCATATAATCATTCATAAATTGCAATAGAAAAGATTGTTGACTGGTCTTTAACATTTACCTTTTTCACGCTTTCTTCTGTTATCTTGACTCCATGTGATGCTGTTATGTGAATACTGCAGTTTGAAAGTGTTTTTGGTTGCTGGGATCATTGGGGTCTTTGTTCTTCTTCCAGTGAACTGCACGGGAGACCAGCTTGAAGACGTTGACTTGGCTGATTTTTCGAATAATTCTCTGGATGTATTTACAATATCAAATGTAAACAACGGCTCAAAATGGTAAAGACTACCTCAAAATTTTGGGCCCCATGAAGCAGATCTTACATTGAAGTACTTCAGATTAAAAATGGTGCTCACCCCTATTAAGAGTAGGGGAGGCGTGGTTTCAATTATGTTGAGCCCAACCCAACTGCAGTCTTTTTCCTTACCTGTTGCATATGAATCAATTGCACTAATTTGCATATGTTGCATGTCATGTAGCTTGATGGGATTTTTTTTTCTGTGAGAGTAGGTAGTTCTAAAACATTCTCAGTTTTTTGTTTGTTTCAAAATTATTTATTAAAAAACCAATCTCAAAATTGGTGATCATGGTCCATGAACAATAATTTCCATCTCATCAAGGTTATTGGTCATATGGTGATGATTTGTTGGGTTTTTTTCTATTTTATGGGCTCAAGAGAAAGCACTTTTATGACCATCTATGTTGGTGTTCTAGAAAAATTCACCGAGAATTGACTCCTGGTCATCTAACATGGTTAGCTGTCTTATTTAGTAATTTTGGATGCACTTTGCAGTTCTGTATGGATTCTTATTCATATGAACAGTTTGAGGTTGTTACTTGAGATTCTGGGAACAACTGGCAGCATTTTTGTCACAATGTCTATAGCTGGATTATCGAGTTTAGATTTTATCTTGAGTTCTGATGACAAACTATATGAGCTATTTAATTGTGGACCTTTGCATCCATGTCATCCCTTTGCTTGCAACCAAATTGTAAACTGATCAGCCATGTATAACTGCAGCAAAAACTAAATATGAGATCTATAATCTTAAAGCATGTTATTCTTCCTTCACCATTACTTTCTCCATAATTGTTTGAGGATTATTTTTTTCAACTATGTGAGTTCAGTGTACATTGCTTCTTTCCCCCCTTCAAATTGCATCATGAGTAAGATTCAGTCGCTAAAAGCCTGGTCCGAGATATTTTAGGCTTTCTTTCCATGTATTCTGGGTATCTCTGGGGTGGAAAATGAGTTTCCAGCTTAGTAAATCTCCATGCTAATCAAGTAACTGAGCACTTTTGGGTGGATATGGTAAAAAATAAGCTTCCTATCTTCTTCAAGAATGAATGATTTACTGGTGGAGTTGGGAAATCTGAGCAGGATGAAATATACTCTTCCTGTATGTGCTTGTAATTCTTATGACCAGGGAAAATGAGGCAAGGATTAATGGTTTTTGCTTTTTTTACAGGTTATGGGTTCACTTTGCCGCTGTCTATGTCGTCACAATATTTGTTTGCTATCTACTATATTATGTAAGTCAAGTTTGTGAAGTTTTATCTTAATGACTGGATAAGAGTTGTAGTTTGACTTGAAATTGATTTGGGACTAACAGAAACCTAAAATCCCTATGCTTGGATTTAAATCGAGTTAAGTCTAGTACAGAATGCTGAAGATTCATTCGCTTAATTTATTTTGAAGCATGTCAGCAAGCTAGGTTTCATATTTATGCTGAATTCACTTATTTTCTGAACAAGTTTGAGTTAGTCATGAATTTTTTGTATTAATCTATAAGTCTTCATATTGTATAAATGTCATTACTAAAAGGTGATATATATTTATATTTTCTGTTAATCAGTTATTTGCTATTATTAATATTATAGGGTTGAGGTTAATTGGATGAACTATATTTATGGTCTTTTTTTTTGTTGGATAATATATTTTTGAACTTATGACAATTAAATTCACCACCTTTTTTTTGGTAAATCATATATGTTTTTTTTTTACCAAGAAAAAGATTTTTTTATGTGCATCTAGATAGTTAATTATATAGTCAATTATGAACATTTATGACGTTTTTATTATAATCTCAGAAAACATGATAAAAAAACAGTTTGCATCCGTAAACTGTTACCTTATTTGCAATGTCTCCTCTACATTATCAACCTTGGCACACCCTCAAATTACCAAAAATTTTCTTTTTACGCTCACTGGTAAGATTTAAATGCCAAGATACATATGGAATAAAAAAGGGACATTACAAATAGGATCATAGTTTGGGTATGCACAGTTCAAATTTTCCTATTAATAAAATAAATCTGTAGGAGTTTATTCAAGCCGAGCATAGCCTACCATTAATAAATGAGCTTACAGTTTTGTTCACTCTTGGTTCGTTTAATAAATAAGCTGAACTCCAGTCAAATTTATATAGTCGAGTTTCCACCATTCATAAACAGCTGGGATGGTGGAGAACCCTACCTATGCCTGTTACATGAGATTGGC
This sequence comes from Myrica gale, assembly GCA_963930655.1. NCBI lineage: Eukaryota > Viridiplantae > Streptophyta > Magnoliopsida > Fagales > Myricaceae > Myrica > Myrica gale. The sequence continues at coordinate 2,182,184 of OZ005606.1, read as the reverse complement.
AGTGTATAGTCTTACAAGTGGGGCACTTGAAAAAAAAAACGGGGTGACAATATTGATTTTTTTGGTTGGTGGTGGATCGTTAAGTTACTAGTTAAAATTCCTCAATTCCTAGCAACAGAAGCAAAATGCAAACTATCTAAATGATGGCGACAATAGTTATTACAGTCATAAAAGAGCCAAACCTTGACTTGGATGCTGATCTGCATCTCGTTCTGCAGGAATATAAATATATTTCTTCAAAAAGGATTGCTTATTTTTATTCATCCAAACCTCAGCCGCACCAGTTCACCATCTTAGTTAGGGGTATCCCTGTTTCTGCTGGGAGCAGCATCAGTGACACTGTTGAGACCTTCTTTACTGAGTATCACCCATCGACATACCTGTCACATATGGTTGTACGTCAGACAAACAAGCTTCGGAGTCTCATTGTAAGTATCTATATTCTAACTTTTGTTGTCCTTAAGGATGTCTGTATGTTTCTGGTTTTCATTGGTTCATAATGGAAGCCTTCTTTCTGAAAAATCCATTTCATAGGAATTATATGTGCTTGGTTGATTGTCTGTGATTTTATTCATATCATCCAGTCAGTAGTTCGTTACTTAAGATTTATGAACCATTTGTTTCTGTTTCCTTTTCACCTCAATTTTTGCAAAGGAGTCCATCTGTTTCCCTGGTTTTCAAATCAGTTGCTTTTTTTTTTGATAAATAAGAGAAGTTTTATTAAAACGGAGTCAACAAACTTGTTGACTCCAAACCACGGGCCTACAAACTTTCCCAGAAAACAAACCCACAAGACCCACCCATATAAACTTTCCACAATAGCCCACAAGACCCACCCACAAGACCCACGAGCCTACAAACTTCCCAATAGCCCTATACTGAAGAAACCAAACCACGGGCCTACAAACTTTCCCAGAAAACAATAACCCACAAGACCCACCCACAAGACCCTACGAGACCCCTAACAATCCATTCCAAAGGTCACAGTCTTCCTAGCGGTCGAAGAAGGCCCTTCATAATTAACCGAAGATTTCAAGCCCTTCAACTCCTTAATCATCCTCCCCCCTGATTTTCTCGATGTTTTCGACCGTATCGGCGCCCGATCGCGCTCCAATGCAGCAAATAGCTCCCTCATCTTTTCCTCTTGACCTCCACAAGACAACCCAACCATCTCACCCACAGAGGAAACCATGTCCAAGACCCACGCCGAAGATTCTCCCCCCAAAGCTTTATGCTGCAAATTAACCGCCAAAGGTACGATCGAGGTGAAACTACCATCCTCCATCTCTGAAGCCTCATGAACACTATCGTCAACACAAACGACAGCCCCTTGAAAGATCCCAGAGCACTCACCGAGCTTCTCCATGTCCCCGGGCTCCACAACCTCCATTTCTAAAACAGTCTCACCAGACCCGGTCTTAGACATCCCCCTGACACTCGCCTCCACCTCCAGACCACCTGAGGGAACCCCAGATGCAATCACCATCACTGGCCTCACCAAGTTGTCGGAGCTCCCAGCACCACTAACCTGAAACTGACTCCCCTCCATCAGTACACCACACGGGATCTTTCCACCCTCTTGATCGGCCCGATCTGTGTCGAGAAAGCCGAGATTCGACATCCCCAGCACGCCAGAAGAGGAACGGGAAAAAACAGCCTTGGCCTCGGTCGACTGTTCCGGCGCCGGCAAGTCATCGGAACCCTTCCCGGCCACCACAGACGCCGTCGACGAGGGCCCTCCGACCACCGGCGAAGGGATCCGGTCAGCACCCGAGCCCATCTCCAGCGGATCGGAGATGGCGCAGATGTCGGGCTCGGTAGGAAGACATGGGTCCTTGCCCGGATCCGCAAGCCCACCCGGCCCAAAACCAGGCCCACCCTTCCCAGCCTGCCCCACACCCAGCTCGGTCCTCTGAATCCCAGCCTGCCCCATACAGCCCACCCCGCTCTCCACACCAGCATCGCACGCCAGCTGGGCCGAAGCCAACCCCCCAGCTGAATCACCCAACTGGCCCTGCCCCAACTGGGCCGAAGCCAGCACCCCAGCTGAAACACCGAACTGGCCCAAACCGAGAAGACCACACGCCTTACATCTCGACCCCTGCCTTGGTTCCGTCAGTTGCTCCTCAACGAGTTTAGTTAGGTTGTCCAGCTCATCCCTCAAGCGCAATAATTGCGCCCATACCTCCCCATCCAACCCAGCCGACTTCGCAGACCCCCCAACGGCAATATTTCGAATCATGTGCCTTGGCAGGTGATTTGAAATTGCGCCCTTTCCAGGCACTCGAAACTCCCCCTCACCCTCCTCCTGCGTCTCCGGCGAGTACCCCTTCACCATCTGGGCATATGAAATGCCATTCCGACCCTCTGCAACTGCATTCTCCACGCTAGACCGACGTAACTCAGCAATGGCAGAACTCACCTCCTCACATGTCTGAGCGAAAGCCTGCCATCCAAGGCCCGACCTTCCCTCTGGGATCCTTACTACTCCCCTCCTTAGTCGGTCCCCAAATTCCACCAAAACTATGAAACTACCATGCTCATTCGAGCATTTCTGGGCAAGAAACGCTCTCGAGGATTCTTTGAACTTCAACGGAATATCTGCGTCGACGTTTCCCTCCGCCAGCTTGCCAAATAGTTTGGCAAGCCAGACCACCCCATGTCTGCCGATGCGAACGAAGCTCCGCGATTTACGACTCGACTCTGATAACGTAACAAGACCCAAACTACTAACCGAGAAATGAAATTTCTTCGCCTCTATCACCAAACTACGAACATAAGCCATCTTAAACCACTAACACAGGACAACCACAACTGAAAGAAACTACGGGGAAGGGAACGAAGGGGAGAGAGAACGGAGAAAAAGCCATATTAAAAAACAAATATGCTATTGAAATGGGAATGTTGTACTTTTTTTTCAAATCAGTTGCTGAAGACTAACCACTAACCAGTTTGATTGAAGAAGAAGTACACAACCAAATAGTTGAGCATTATGATAGCCTTGCCTTGCTATATATTGAAGATTTTCATAAGAAACAGCATCTGTATACAAACATGGAACAAGGTGGAAAATACAGTTAACAAGTATGTGACTTGTGAAGCTGAGAGATAATTTGGAATAATGCAGTTGGGGTCATAGTACAACGTATCCACACTTTGATTCCCTTGAAGCCCATCTTTGTTAGAGGAAAACAAAAGGAAAATTGTTTACAATACTGAAAAAAGCAAAATCCTAGAGTTCTCAAGGACTAATGAGCCAGAGGCAACTTCATTGACAGAAGAAGTCACCAATCTACTATGGAGCTGTTGCATCCTCATTTTCTTTGAGGGAAAAAATCCCCTAAACATCAATGATGTTGAATCATAGCCCTGCATTAACTGTTGTCCCAATTGTAACAACACAATCAGTATAAACAAATTGATAATAAATATCCCTATCTATACCAGAGTAAACAGTGTCATCGTCATAACCATATCTTACAAATAGCTTATGGATCATAACAATTACTGATTAAGATTTCGAGATTGCACACAAATAGAGCAAAGAAGAGGAAATATGTTAATCCCTTATAGGGACATGATAATAATGTGGTTTAGCATGAAGGCTCATATCCATGGAGACATTTATAAAAAAAACTTTCCTTTACAAAATGGTATATGTGATGGCAAGAAACGCTTAAAACCTTTACCTGAAAAACACTCAAAAAGCCTTGCACTATTTCTTGATGTCCCCTGACAGAAGAGCTCCACTGAATATATAAAATCTGAAAAGGTAGGGCAATGGGATCCCCAATAGCTGGAGACAAGAGATGATAAAAAATAAGTAAATGAGCTTCCAGTTGAGCCTCCAAAGATAAAGGTACATGAACCGCCATTTGATCCCCATCAAAATCTGCTGGAATCCTTTACAAACTACTGGACATAAACAAATAGCGCTCCGTTCCACTAACATGGGGTGGAATGTGTGTATGCCTAATCTAACTTATCAAAAAAATGTCTGTATGCCTAATCTATACAGGGTAGGCACTCAATTCAGCAATATGGGGTTCCTCTGCATAACTTCCTGAATTGTTTCTCATACAATCGACTCTTTTTCTCGAATATTACTCTTAGCAACTTCGATGTTCGAATCAAGATATTGTCTAATAATCCACGTCGATGTAATGAGAGCGAGGGCCCTACGACAATAACAGAATGACCCTTACCCCTACAAAGAGGAAGATGTGGCTAGTTGTACCATGGAGCCTGGGGGTATTGCATCCCATTTGCAAATGTCACCAATGTATCCTGGATTATGACACAATGTTTTTCGGTTCCACACAAGCACTGATCCAGCAGCAAAGATAATCAAGGCAAAATTCCATTAACAAAAGATGGAGTATGATGCTCAAATGTTGACCGTCAATATACCCGAAGCTTTGCAACTTCCGAAAGGTCTTAGAGGACAGAAGAGCTCCACTGAATCTCTGATCTCACAAAACCGGTCAAATTTCTTGCCAAGGTGCTTACAAGAAGAAGAAAAACTGATGCTTAGCCATGGTACAGTCCTTGATGAAAGAACAAAAAGCTGTAATGTATCATGTCTTAAAGCTGGGTAGGGATCCAACCAGCCGAATTGAACTGATATGGTATGGGTGTAGTGCACAGTACTCTATTTACACACTCATTAACGCAAACCACTCAACATTCCTACGTCCATTCATTTCAAACAGTCATATGTGCATGACAGAGCATGTCTTTATATGGGTTTATTTTGATGTAGGTTTCATATTGATTTATGCGTTTTTAAAAATATTTTGTGTAACATGTAAAAACAAAGATTGAGGGTCTTGTATGGGAAATGTAGGTTCAAAATCGTAGTTCACATGCTTCGAGTGCTTAGATTAATATCTTGTTGCTAAGATCGTTGAGTTATTTTCCTATAGAACGATGCAAATAAGTTGTACAAGAGGATAATTCACTTGCAATCGAATCCGACTCAACACAAGCTTAGGCGTGGCAGTTGTTTTGGACTTTTTGGACACAAGGTTGATCTTGTGGATCAATATGAAAAGAAGCTAGAAGACATAGAGGAGAATGTGAGATTGGAGCAATCAGAGATTTCATTGGCAGGAGAAGTAAGGCACTAATTATTTTCTCATCTTCTTTGAGAAATTTTTTTCTGTTGAATTTTTCCTTTGTTTTTGGTTGGGATCTAGTTCACTGTCTAAAAGATGCATGCGTTCAGGTTACATATTTGTCATGAATGAACCATTCGTATCAAGTGTCCCATCCACCTTTGATATAGTTGTATTTGATAAACATTGTGTGACAAGTGTTATTCATTCTTTCTTTTATTGCAAAAGGAAGTTCCGGCTGCCTTTGTCTCCTTCAAGTCTCAGTATGGTGCTGCAATTGCTTTTCACTTGCAACAATCAATCAATCCCACACAGTGGGTCACAGAGCAAGCCCCTGAACCTCTTGATGTTTACTGGCCTTTTTTCTCTTCATCCTTCTTGCGAAGATGGATTTCTAAGCTGGTGATTGTAGTTGCATGCATTCTTCTTACAATCTTATTCCTTATCCCCGTTGTAATCGTGCAAGGTCTTACTAACCTGAATCAGTTGGAACGTTGGTTGCCTTTCCTGAAAAACATTCTTTCCAAGTAAGTAACGGTTGGTGTCTTAATTGTTGTTAAACTGTCTCTATCTCTTGATCTCAAGTTTCATCTCTCTCTACATTGAATGTCCAAAGAGTAATACAAGCTAATGGATCATTTATAGACCACATGAAAATGTACTTCTAAATAGATTTGGAGCACTTAGAGTCTTGCAGATGATATTTTCATGGAGTATCGACCATTTTTTCTCTATTATGAGGTTAAGCTAGAGTTACCTCAACTTAAACTACTCATGAAATTTCTGGTTGTTTATTTCCACTCACAGCATAAACATTTTTCGGTCAGGAGGTTATCCAGTTCTCAATTTTAGTATAGTGAATCCATGCATATTTGTGCTGACAATGGTTCAGATATATATTCTGCATCTTGTTGGATTGAAATTTCAAGATTGAAGTCCTTAAAGAGTGGAAAATTGCATACCGGCTGTGTTGACGCCCAAACCACAATTAAAAATTTGGTATCCTTATACATTTAGCTTTCCTTGTGCAATGTGGCTTAGTATTTGACTGAAAGGAACATGAGTACTTGATTTCCCATATGATCTTCTTCAAGGCACTATGTTCCAAGAGGAAATCACAGTAATTATAGAGGGCCTATCTGAAAGCTACAGCTCTAAAGCTGGCCTCAACTTATATGTTATTGAAAAAAAAAAGTTTCTCATTTCTATCTGGCTCTTCCTAATAGGCGTATGTTCAAACTTGTTGTTTCATATATAATAGCTCCTGTTGATGTAGGATACTTGACCGCCATTCCCTTGTTATAGTCTTTGTTAAAGTAGTATTCATAAAAAATGTAGGTTTGTAATCACTAAATGAAGATGCTGGGTGTAATCTGTGAAAGGTTCGGTGAACTAGTTGGAAATTTTTCACTAGGATACATCGATAAAAGTGTCTCTTTCTAAAACAGAATTCCCATTTTGGTTATTGCTTTACAGCAGACCAGTGAGAGAGGGATCTTTGGCTAGTTCTCTGGGGTCTCACGTCGTATTAATACAGGAAATTTCCAAGGGGAGTGAGGGAAGTTTTCCGTCCATTTTAAAAACGAAATCTATTATCTCAATGACACCAAAGGGTTTGTTGGAAGGGTACACCAATAATGTACAGTCTTTCTTTGCGGCCTTTTTTCTTGCTTTCCCGAGGGGCAGGGGGTGAACCCTGTGTATCTTCCCTTGAGGGGCTTAACTCACTGGTTTATATCTGGTTTGGTATTTGAAGGTGGGTTTTGTATGGCTGCCAGCTGTTTAGGAGATTGGTAACCTCCTTCTGGAGGAATATCTTCTTCAAGATTAGTTACCAGTTAACTATTAACCTATTCTATAACGTTATTTCTGTAATATAAAAGTAAATTTGCTTAAAGTATACTGACAAATTAGGCATTCCAGGTGGAAATTGTAGTTGATGTTGAGCTCATTAAGTGAGAACTTCCTTTGTTCTTATAAAGCCTGATCTTTGTGGGGATTGGTGATACTATTTGATTTCTAGTCACCAATGTGTAGCTTGAAATTCAAGAGCATGCTGATTTGTCGATATTTGACTGTTCTGATGTGCAAACTTAATTCATATTTTATTAATTTCCTGGTCACACAAAGTACTAATTTTATGTGTCTTCTTCCAGGACATTCGTTAGCCAAATAATTACCGGATACCTTCCCAGCCTTATTCTTATGTTGTTTCTGAGACTGGTGCCTCCCGTAATGGAGTTGCTTTCTTCCATTCAAGGGTACATTTCCCATAGTAATATCGAAAAGAGTGCATGTAACAAAGTACTCTGGTTCACAATATGGAACATTTTCTTCGCAACTGTTTTTTCTGGATCAGTCTTGTCTCAAGTTTCTATCTTTCTTGATCCCGAGAATATTCCTGCAAAGCTAGCTGTTTCAGTTCCAGCACAGGTGAGAAATAAGTTTCCTGAATAAGTTGTTTACAATATACCTGATTTTAACAAAGAGAAGGAAGATGGGGATAGCATAACTAAGTCCATGAAAACTGGCTTAAGATCTTTGTAGTTTCCTATTTATGGACTTTCTGTTTCACAGATATGTATGATCTGTCGTTCTTAAGACATAGGCAATCCTGATGATACATTTCAAGCTAAATAGATAAAGGAAAATGGTTGATTGAAATATGTGTAATTCTTTCTTCAATTCCATGGCAATTACATTTTTGTAAAAAAAAACTCTTAATAGGATGTAGTATATACATGCTATGTACCGAATTCTGTGCTGTCTAGATAAAACAGAAAGGCCTAGGATATCTATTTAAACTCTGGTTACTTTTACAGGGTAATCTGACAACCTTTATGTGTTCAAAGCCAATTTGTTTTGTCAGGTCCCAAAAATGGATTCAAAGAGTAAACTGTGTTTGCTTCATAATCATATCCTCTTTTTTATTCTTTTTCTGTGGGTTGAGTCGTTTTAGTGAAGTCAATTTGTGAAATGTGGTTGAAATGTACAATTTGCCAATTATGACCTGCACTGCTTGATATCATTAGACCAAAAAGGAACTTATGCCCAGCCTCATAGCACCTAGGAAGCAGATATACTTCTGAACTCAATTTCTCCTTATGAAGTTTGATCTTTCCCCTTGCTCCAATGAGCTCAACTTCCTGGTGGATTTTTCTTTCCTCACTTCGGACATATTTTTAGTGCAAAATCTGCCCCACATAGGACTTGGAGAGAGAGATTGCAATTTAGTGCTATCGCAAAATTGAGCTGATAAAAAGGTGTTGGCAGATTCTCTAACAAGAATGATTAGAATATAAATCAGTTTCCTATATAGTTGCAAAAAGAGAACAAAATGCATCAGCATACAAGCTTAACACACTTGTGTGATATTGTCAGGTGCATTGTTTACATTTTGACGTCATTATTCATTTTGGATGTAGGCATCATTTTTCATTGCTTATGTTGTCACATCTGGATGGACAAGCGTGTCAACCGAAGTCTTTCGCCTGGTGCCTCTTTTATGCAGTCTAATAAGCAGACCTTTTACTGGAAGGAAGGGTGATGATCTTGAAGTTCCTTATATTCTTTACCACAAAGACATTCCGAGGCTTCTTTTCTTCGGACTTCTTGGGATTACATATTTTTTTCTAGCTCCTTTAATTCTACCCTTCCTCTTAGGCTACTTCTGTCTTGGATATATCATCTACCGTAACCAGGTTAGTTGGCTCTCTCTCTCTCTCTCTTTTTTCTTTTTGGGGTGCATTTCATTCATTTACCTTGTAAGTTTATCATATTGAGGTAGGGTCTTTAATCTTGTCAAATTGAATGTCAGACGACCCATTTATGTTAAAAATAAAAATGAAAGGAAAATACGAAGAACACACTTTGGTTTTCTGACGTTTTTTGTCTACTTGCTATGCTGGACGGAACCCCGTAACTGGTGAACATACCCTAGAGTGGAAAATTCTCTTTTATTCATGCTTGTTCAGTCAGAGAAATGTTGGGCTACTTTAAATTTGGATTCGAAATAGACCATGGAGATAATTACATTTGTATGGTGAATGCAATATTGATGAACAAAATGAAACCCAAGTAAGCCAAAACTGTTCTAGGTCAGGCTTCTAAAATTATGCGCCATTATACATCTTATGTTTTGAGCGAAATAAAAAACTACAAACGGCTTTTATTCATTGCACATCTCTACAGATTTTGGAGAAGTACAATGACCTTGAGAACGTGCATTGTAAGATTTTCCTATTTCAACGGTGTAGTTGAATTTCCATTTTGGTGAAATTGCACTCTACCCTTCTAAACTGACACACCATGTGAACTGCAGCAACCAAACTAATGTTGGCAATTAGTGTTAACACCTCGAAAGGATAGATAGCAAAAGAGGTTGTAACTTAATGTGGCGATTGTCAAAATTAGCAGTTTGGAGGATGCATTGTAGATGGAAAGTCAGTTTAAAAGAACTATTTATTATATTCCTTTCTCTGGTTGAAGAAAATAAAGAAAATGTCAACTTGTCATTTTTTGTTTTGCATGTGGCTTTCAACCACATTCCAACGCAACTTATCCTTTTGAAACTGACGTAACAAACTACGCAAGCCTCCCAACAAAGCCAACATAAATCCTATCCCAATAAAAATAAATAAAAGGCAGTTTTGTTGTGGTGGTATACCAGCTGCCTGTTCCGGAACTTCCAGTTCCAATTGAATCATATTGTTGTTGCTTTTCTTGTGGTCATAAATTATTAGGACATTTTGGACTGACATCGAATTTGCTTCTGCTAATGCTCTACCAATTTACTATGCAGTTCATAAATGTATATGCACCAAAGTATGAAACAGCAGGGAGGTTTTGGCCTATTGTCCACAATTCAATGATATTTTCTCTGGTCCTCATGCATGCTATTGCTGTGGGAATCTTCACACTGAAGAAGCTCTCTCTGGCTTCAACATTAATTTTCCCTCTTCCAGTACTCACTCTTCTATTCAACGAGTACTGCCGAAAACGCTTCCTACCCATTTTCATTGCCTACTCTGCTGAGGTACTTTTACAAGTCACAATCGTGTAACACCCTATGCGAGGGTTAGAAAAAATTTCCATTTCTTTCCCCTCACCTCTTTTTCTCTTATCGATTTGGATATGATTACTGCCTTTGAATCTTCTACCTTGACATTGACCTTGTGTTTTTGTACTAAATAGTGTTTGATAAAGAAGGACAGAGATGACCAGAATGATCCTGCAATGGCCGAATTTTTTGATGAATTGGTCACTGCTTATCAGGACCCAGCACTGATGCCAATTCACTACTCCGGAAATCTTGAGAGTCTTAATACTCCCCTCATATCTTCTGCCTCTGTTTGAGCCTCAGGTATGATTGTATTTGTACATATTAAGGTGACTGGTAATGGTGGTGTTATTTTTATCTACTGACATTTTCATTATGTGAGGCTTGATTCATGATGGAAAAAAGGATGTTCAGTGTGCATGTGCGCGCTTCCTTCTCCCCCCTACACCACCACGACCTCTCTCATTCTCATGTGTTTATCATGTAGGTGTTCTGGCACGTAAAATTAATGGTGAGAAAAATGCTGTCTAACAAGATCTATCATTCTTATCATTCTTCTGTTCTTTTCCTTGACTTTGGGGAGGGAAGGGGTCGGAAAGAGGATGCCAATTTCAACTGGTCGACATGCAAAGAACTGATGTTTCACTTTTAAACAGGCCTCCATTTCTCGTAATTTCAGTTTTCCTATTCCTGATTGATTCGTAAAATGGAGAATCAGAATATTTGTGCATGTCTACGATAACAGGTCAATTGCACTTTCTGAGGGCATACTATAAAACCATCTGCAATGTCTTTATAGACTTTTAATTGAGCGATCAATCTCTAAAGCATCTTGTTACCAGCACACCTCCCCCCCCCCCTCTCCCCCCCCCCCCCCCCACCTTCTCTCCTTTTTCTTTTTTCTCAAAATATTTCTTCAATTTGCACCATATTCGACCTGACGTTTACATGGTCATCACATTACCATAGTGAAAATGTGATTAACGTGACTGGTCAAGTTTTAAGATTACAAAAAAAAAGATTAGGGGGAAAGAAATAATTGGATGGTAGGGCACATTGCAATTGCATACAATATTTTAGGGGTTGATTGGTCAAATTCAAGAGTGGGAGATTATGTGCCTAATGTTGGAAGTCTTACATTGCTAGATAAATTAGTCAATGTGCTTCTTATAAGGTTGTGGCATCCCTCACTCCTCAAGGCGTCTTTTGGAGTTGAGTTAGACCCACCTTTCACATATTGTGTAAATTCTAATATGGTATCGGAGCAGGTTCCTAGTTTGTGGTCCCACCGTCACCCGTTTCCACGTGTTGGCTTGGATGTCCTCCCGCCACACGTGAGGGGGCGTGTTGGAAGCCCCACATTGCTAGAGAAACTAGTCAATGTGCTCCTTATAAGGTTGCGGCATCCCTCACTCCTCAAGACGTCTTTTGGAGTTGAGTTACACCCACCTTTAACATATTGTGTAAATTCTAATACCTAGTCTCTTGATTTAGGGTAAAATAAAAGGAATTATTTGCTTTATAATTTTCCACCTATTTGAGTAAATATGCAGATTTATGATTTCTTTCCTTCTTCTGTTCAGCTTCTTTTGAAATTTTTTACAACTTTTTATAATTATAAATATTAAATGCAATATGAATATTCCAAAAATGCCTGTTGTCCACCCTTGCCTCCTGAAATTTTAAAAGGGGGGATGGAATCCTAGAGTATTGACTATTGCTAGCGAACCAATATATTTGATATTTTTGTACTTCAATTCAGTTCAGTCCAATTGTTTTCTATCCTACTTTTGTTTTGGATGAACTTCCGAATCTGGAGGAAATGTAAAGGCAAGGAGCGCCCATCGCCAACTTTTTATGTACATGCTTCGAAGCTGGGTCACTTTTATGTTTTTTACTTCCAATTAAAAAGGTCCATTTGCCAACATCAAATCATTAGGAGGAATATCTAAATATTGTTCTGCCCACTGGCTAATTTGTTGCTTACGTGAGTCATGCCCTTGGTTCCAAGATGATTTATCTTTGGAGCAAACAAGACGACTCCAAACTGGGAGAGGCGAAAAAAAACTGACCAATACGACTGTCGTAGTAGCTTTCTCTTCTGAATTGTTGGTCCATCAGCCACGACACATCAGTTTCATGGGTCAGCTGTTTTGTTCACCCACTGGTAACAAGAGTCACATGGTACAATGACCAGAATACTTGATTCTCTAAGAAAACAGGACCCTCCCCCATTGGAAGCTGAAGGTTTTGGGCTTCTGGTGAGTAGCAAATCTCCCTTCTAGTTCTTAATAATTCAAGGGGAGTAATATGATTTTGGGTGTTATGAAATCGGTAAAAAAGACCAAGAGGGTGTTGCCAATCAGTCAGAATACAATCAGTTTCTTGTAAACATTCCTGATCTCATAAATGATGCCTTCAAATCAAACATCTGGAGCCCTGTTTGTTGCGTTTGGGTTTTTAGTACGAGGTTTCACATGTCTGCATGAAGTTTTGACAACATAGGTAAACTTGGATTCATTCGTTAGTGTGGGACACGTTTTAGACCCTAAACTTACCTAGAGTTGGTGAATAGTGCCTAAATAGAAAAAACGACAGGGAAAGGAAAGCATACCCCACCTATATTCCTCCTTCGGAATTTACTTGAAAAAAACAATTCCTGTAATATATATTAGGTTGGACAAACTTTTGGCGAAAAGCTAAAAAAGGGCAAACTGATTGTTGATGTCGTTTTTCTTATTTTAGTCAAAGACGGAAAGCGCAGACATATAATCCTCCACCAAGAGGAAAGCATTCGCGTGGACTGAACTTTCAGGCAACTTGAGCCATAAAAACTCTAGCAGCTCATTGTTAATAATTGTCGTTTCAAATACCTTTGGCTAAAGTTCAAAGGAAGGCGGTTTTCTTTTCAAGTTTAACATCCTTATCCTTAATGCAGTGGGAGTCCGAGTCCCCCCCCCCCCCCCCAGCTTTCACTTTTTTTAATGCAGCTGTGCTTGAAGCTTATTGAAATCATTATAATGTCTAGTTCTACTTAATAAAGATTCAATATCGGACTTGAGCTAATACCACATATTTGATTATTTCTTCTTTTATCCAACTGCATGTGGTTTTCGAGGGTATTACGAATCAACAAATACTAAAGGGGCCATTGTCAAATATAAATACAATAGGGTATTGGTAAGCCTGATAAATATCCTCATCAAGGGCAAGATCGGTTTTTTCTTAATCTAAGGAGGCATATGGATAATTCTAAAAATAATATATGAAAGATTGCACATTATTATTCCCAATTATCTGTCTATTTGCAATATGTCCTCTCAAGTTAGCTATTCTAGACAATTGACCCTCCTAAATTTCTTTTTTTTGTACTTTTCCTCTAAGTTAAGATCTCACCACTAACATGGTTTAAAAAAAACACACACATTAACTCTTAACAATTAAATTTTCAATAAGTAAGCATATTCCACAAAAGTAGATAGTAGTTTAAGGCATCAACTGCTGAGAGTAGCAAGTAGTTTTGGGGGTAAATTACAAATAAAGTGATATATAATTTGAGAAGAGTAAGCCTAATTTTCTCATAAAATTTTATGTGAAAATAAAATTTTTCATCTCTAATTAATGTATGTTTAAATTTCCAAGTTCTTACATATAAGGTATCAAGGTATGCTAGTGAAAAAAATGTACCTTTTTGGAACCTGTCTTTGCTAGAAAGTCCCGTTTTGTTTATTTATTTTCTTTTGGTATCAGTGGAAGTTTGTCTTTGACCTCTTTTGTGTTTTCCAACTTGTGTGTTTTCTACCATAACAGTAGGGAATTGCACTAAAGCCCCACCTTGATAACCTAACGAGTATAATAATAAATATGTCTATGCATTAATGCAGTAAGAGTTCTTATCTGTGATTATTTCGTCTTGGAAACTGTCTTTCGCCCAAAGAAAGTATTTTTCGGGGAGATGCACCAAAGCACATGTGGTCTTTTCGTCTGGCATGATGAAGAAAGAAAAGGGGGAGACCGGAGAAGAAAGATCACAAAGCTTCCGGGGGTTGGCTGGTGATTGAAGTCTAGGATTTTCCACTCTCGATTCAGTGAGGGTCAATTAAAAAACTTGCCTAAACCTTCAATTAAGATGCAGGGTTACTTTCTTTTCCTCTTGGCATTTGGCAATGTAATTTCCATGCAAAACAGTGGGGTCACACAACAAATACTATTCTGACACGTGTCAACCCTACCACAAAGTCAGAAACCCCGTTGTGGGCTGACCAATCTTTTTTATGCTTTTGTCAATATCTGCAGAAGGAATTCAATAAACAAAAGCAGCTAAGTTTGTGGTCCAAATCCTATAAATGAGTTGAATATCTTTAGGCCCACACTAATCGTACTCTCCCATTTCCACATTCCAGCAATGTTTATCCTTAAAAACGAAAGAGGCCCACCTTCCCAAGTGCGTGAATGGCCCCCTTCTCATCAGTCATCTCTCCCCTACTAGTCATGTTGACAATAGATGGGGCAAAACTCAAAAGGGAGGCAATAAAGTAGCAGTGGCTTGAACGGATTGTGAAGAAAGAACAGCTAAATCGGCAAGAAAGAAGTGGTTTATAGTGTTTTTTTTAGGAGGATGGTCTTGGTGACCAGAAAGCTACTCGTTGAATCTTATTCAAGAACTAGGAGCTCTGTTCTGGTAGGGGTTTGAGTCTATCTAAAGCAGTAAAGCCTAGAGATGCCTCTGTGCTCCTCTTTGGAAGATAGGCGGAATAGAAGATTCTAATTCTTTTATTTAACAATGTTCCCCTCAAGTCAAAGGCCAATTATAAGACAGTGGGCGCATAAGTAGGGCTCATTAGGCTTGTTAGGCCGTTATCAACTAGGCTTTAGAAGATAATTATACTAACCAGTCCTGGCACATCGGCATTTCAGCAGAAAGAAATGCTGGATGTTTTGCTTGCTTTTGTTTAGGATTATCGAATTTCCCAGTAGCTCATCTACAGGGATCCCATGATGAATTTTCCATTGTCGAATGCAACTTGCAGACAATATACATGTATGATGTTGCTATTGATTCCACCGGACTCTTATTTTTAAGATATCCAATTAGTTGAGTTCTAATAGGTTATTTAAGTATTTTAGTTCTATTAAGATATCAAAATATTTGAGTTCTAATATGTTTAGGGATGTAGGGTCTGGGGTTCTTATAAATAGTCTATAATGTAACTTAAGAATCACACAGGATAGTAAACCGTTCTCTCCTGTGGACGTAGGCATATTGTCGCACCACATTAAATTTTTGTCTCAATTATCTCTCTTTCTTTCTCTCTCCCTCTTTTCAATTTTCGTATATTGTTCATCATTGGTGTGCACGGTAACAACAATTGGTATCAGAGTGTCAGGTTCAGTAATGGCGGTAAATACTTCGATTGCTAAATTCGATGTGATGAAGTTCGACAGAACTGAAAATTTCAGATTGTGGCAGCGAAGGGTAAAAGATATGTTGATGCAACAAGGGATGGTGAAGGCTTTTACAATGGAAGGAGCTTGAGACCAAAGCGGTGGATACTATCCAGCTTTCTTTAGCGGATGATGTGATGTATCACGTCATGGATGAAGAATCTCCTATGACAGTTTGGTTAAAACTGGAAAGTCGGTACATGTCAAAGTTGTTGACGAACAAACTCTATCTTAAGCAGCGATTGTTTGGTCTTAAGATGGTGGAGGGCTAGATTTGAGCCAACACATCAATGTGTTTAATCAGATTGTCAGCGATCTGAAAAAAAAAAAGGTTGATGTAAAGTTCGAAGATGAAGACAAGGCGTTGATGCTGTTGAATTCTCTGCCAGCTTCTACTACCTATGAGAATTTGGTTACGAATTTAACATGGGTATGGATTCCCTAGAGTTGGAGGATGTCACAGGGGCCCTGTTGGCATTTCATCAAAGGAAGAAAGCCAGTGATGAGAGTTCTCAGGGGGAAGGGCTAATTGTGAAGGATAGCCAGGAGCGTGGAAAAAACAAAATCAAAGGTGGTTCAAATAACAATAATTCTCAGTCGAAGTCCAGGAGTTGGACATATATCAATTGTTTTAAGCACGGTAAGAAATGACACATAAAACGGAATTGTCCAAATAATAAAAAGATTCAAGACTACGAGAATGAAGGTTCCTCAAAATCTGCGAATGCAGTGGAGAAAGACTTAGAAGACATGGATGTTGACATGCATT
This sequence comes from Myrica gale, assembly GCA_963930655.1. Taxonomy (NCBI): domain Eukaryota; kingdom Viridiplantae; phylum Streptophyta; class Magnoliopsida; order Fagales; family Myricaceae; genus Myrica; species Myrica gale. Next base: position 2,165,794 of record OZ005606.1, on the reverse strand, counting down.
CTATTTCATTTGTTCTAGAGCACCCTATTGATTATTGGATTATGGACTCAGCATGTTTGTTTCACGTAACGCCCAACCGAGGTTGGTTTAACAGCTACAGGTCAGTTAATTATGCTATTGTGAAAATGGGTAATGACGCACCTTGTAAAATAATTGGCACAAGAGATATCATAATTAAAATGTTTGATGGGGTGGTTAGAACGTTATGTAATGTTAGACATGTTCAAGATGTAGAAAAGAATCTGATTTCATTAGGTACTTCAGACTCAAATGGTTTTTGTTACAAGTATAAAGGTGGAGTAATGAAGGTGACTAGGGTTGTGATGGTAGTGATGAAAGGAAAAAAAGTTCAAAAAATATCTACAAGTCGTTAGGTAGTACAATTGTAGGGGGAGTTGCTTCTGTGGAGTTTGAGTCCGATAGTACTATTTTGTGGCATATGAGGCTGGGTCATATGGGTGAGTGAGGTATGTTAGAACTTCACAAGAGAAATTTGTTGAAGGGCGTGAAGACATGCAAACTTAATTTTTGCAAGTTATGTGTTATGGAGAAGTAGAACTGGGTGCAATTCAAGACAGTTACACACAAGACAAAAGTTGTACTTGATTACATTCATTTAGATCAGCTGAACTTAATTTTCTATGGACCTTTATATTTCCCTCACCATTTGAACTGCCCAAAATTTTCAAGAAAAAATGCTATTATGGCCTTGTATGTTTGACGAGAAGTCGAGGGATCGTTACTGCCATGTTGTGCAAACTCCAAATTTGACAGCTCCCCTCCACTAGTACTGGTTGTCATCGTTCTTTAAAAAAGCAGCATCCCGGCCATCCCTCTTTCCATGTGAAATATACATATATACATACTTCTCTAGGAAGTAACACCCAAACTCTCACTGTGCAATAACTACTGTCTGCTGAGACACCGCCAGTGAATCAGTACTTTTCTCTCATGCCCATAAACCCTATTTGCTGCTTCTTGTTTTACTCTCGAGCAGGTAATGGAAAACACAGAGGAGTCCAATGCTAACAAGAAATGCACCAACCCGGAAAGTTTCAGGGGCAGAGCCAATCCTCACAAGCATCAGTATCACTATCAGCATCAGCTGCTACAGTACTCAAATCCTTATGGGTTCTGCAACCAGAACCAGTACCAGAGATATTACCCAGCTCTGCTTCCTCTACCTCCTCAAATACCGCTTCAGCTAGCTTCTCAAAGCCAGAGCTTCAGGACAAAAACTCATTTCCACAAACCTTCATGCAAGCTGGATAACCTTCCTCTTGCCGCCGCCTCAGATACCCAGGTCCAAAACGTTACAATTTTGGCAGGTAAGTATCAAAAGCCTTCTCTTTTATTTGTTCTGTTTTTTCCCCCACTTCATTTGTTTGCCTGTTCTTTGAAGTGCAAGTCTGGTTTATGGTTAAGGAGTCTGGGAAGATGTGTTTTTTGCTGATATAGTTTATGTATGAGATCCTAACCAATACGGAAGGCTCATAATTGCGAAAGAGTCGCTATTTACTTCTTCTCTTCTCTTCCTTTTTTACATTCATTCTCTTTTCTTGCCGATTCAAATATTTTTGCATTTGAGAGTCTACAATGGGGACAATCCTAATGCTAAAAGCAACGCGTCGTGTTTGCTTTAGAAATTTCATGTACTGTATTTGTTCTCTTTTGTAATTTTAGGTCTATTCCAAATCTATACCCGATTTAGACTTGAAATATCTTAATTTCAAGATGATTAGAGTTGAACCAATCTAATTAGTCTTTTTCTTCTCCTTATCCAAATCAGCTCCAGAGGGACTCCAAAAGCCAAAAAGTTTACCCACTAAAGGAGATAATGGAAGTAGTGTCATAGGTGCCAGGAAACTACAAGCACTAGTGGCTGCAAGGAGGCCAGACCGCGGCGGTATAGAAGGGCCAGTTATCTCTCTCCTTGCCAACCATTTTCTTGTTCAATTTGACTCATCGCAACGGATTTTCCATTACAATGTCGAAATCTCTCCTACTCCCTCGAAAGACGTTGCCCGATTGATCAAACAGAAATTGGTCTTGGACAATCCGGTTGTACTCTCTGGTGCTTTTCCAGCCTACGATGGTCGAAAGAACCTTTACAGTCCCATAGAGTTTCAAAATGATAGGCTCGAGTTCTATGTAAGCCTCCCCGTTCCCACTAGCAAGCCAACTTTCCCAAATGCAAAATTTAATGACTTGCTAGACAAGCGTCCAAAGCTCAAACTTTTTCGGATAAATATCAAACTTGTATCGAAGTTTGATGGAAAGGAGTTAAGTAGTTACTTAAGCAAAGAGGGAGACGATTGGATCCCTCTTCCTCAAGATTATCTCCATGCTTTGGATGTTATTTTAAGGGAAAGCCCGACAGAGAAGTGCATATCTGTTGGGAGATCACTGTATTCAAATGCGATGGGAGGAACTAAGGAAATTGGGGGCGGAGTTGTTGGATTGAGAGGGTTCTTTCAGAGTCTTCGTCCAACTCAACAAGGCCTTTCTCTCAACATAGATTTCTCTGTGTCTGCTTTCCATGAAAGCATTGGAGTAATTCCCTACTTGCAGAAGCGTCTTGAATTTCTTCGGGATCTTTCTCAAAGGAAGACTAGGGGTTTAATTGGTGGAGAGAGGAATGAGGTGGAGAGGGCATTGAAGAACATCAGGGTATTTGTTTGCCATAGGGAAACTGTTCAGCGATATCGGGTATATGGCTTAACCGAGGAAGATACTGAAAATCTTTGGTTTGCTGACAGGGATGGGAAAAAGCTGAGGCTGCTGACTTACTTCAAGGAGCATTATAATTATGATATACAGTTCAGGAACCTGCCGTGCTTGCAGATTAGTCGGAGTAAACCATGCTACCTTCCTATGGAGCTTTGCGTCATTTGTGAAGGCCAGAAGTTTTTTGGGAAGCTTTCAGATGATCAGACTGCAAGAATCCTCAAGATGGGCTGCCAACGACCAAGAGAGCGGAAAGCTATTATAGATGGAGTCATGAGAGGACCTGTTGGGCCCAAAAGGTACTTTGTGATAGTTTTGCAGGTGAATACATCTGTCAAGTTTTTGGCTACTATCAGCACTTTGTTGGATTGGCTGTGAAATGGTTTCTTAGCTTTTAATTTCTATCTTGACAGTGGGATCCAGGAAAGAGAGTTCAAACTCCAAGTTTCAGGTGAAATGACGAGATTAAAAGGGAGAATTCTTCAACCTCCCAAGCTAAAGCTTGGTGATGGCGGCCATGTGAGAGATCTGATTCCTTCCCGCCACGACAGACAGTGGAACTTTCTGGAGAGCCATGTTTTTGAAGGAACTCAAATTGAAAGGTGGGCCCTAATAAGTTTCGGTGGCACCTCTGATCAGAAGTCCTACATTCCAAAATTCATAAACCAGCTATCACAGAGATGTGAACAACTAGGCATCTTTCTTAACAAAAACACCATCGTTAGCCCCCAATTCGAATCAACCCAAGTGCTTAACAATGTCTCTCTTTTGGAATCTAAACTCAAAAAACTACAAAGAGCCGCATCAAACAACCTTCAGCTGCTTATTTGTATAATGGAGAGAAAACACAACGGTTATGCAGATTTGAAGCGAATTTCAGAGACGAGCATTGGGGTTGTAAGCCAGTGCTGCTTGTATCCGAACCTCACAAAGTTGAGTTCTCAATTTCTGGCAAATTTGGCTCTCAAGATAAATGCCAAACTTGGGGGATGTACAGTTGCCTTGTACAATTCATTACCCTCACAAATCCCTCGTCTACTCCGGTCTAATGAGCCAGTTATTTTTATGGGGGCTGATGTGACACACCCTCACCCCCTTGATGATTACAGCCCATCCGTTGCTGCTGTAGTTGGTAGCATGAATTGGCCTGCAGCAAACAAGTATGTTTCAAGAATGAGGTCCCAAACACATCGACAAGAAATCATCCAGGATCTGGGCGCAATGGTTGGAGAATTACTGGAGGATTTTTTTCAGGAAGTAAGCAAACTCCCCACCAGAATAATTTTCTTCCGAGATGGGGTAAGTGAAACCCAATTTAATAAAGTGCTCCAAGAGGAGCTCCAAGCCATTAGAGGGGCATGCTCTGCATTTCCTGGTTATAAACCGCTCATTACTTTTGCAGTAGTCCAAAAGAGGCATCACACAAGGTTGTTTCCTTTTGAAACAGATCCATCTTCCACTCAAAGCCAGTGTTCTGATGAAAATATTCCTCCAGGGACAGTGGTCGATACTGTGATTACTCATCCAAGGGAATTCGATTTCTATCTTTGTAGCCATTGGGGCGTGAAAGGAACAAGCCGGCCGACCCATTATCATGTCTTGTTGGATGAAAACCAGTTCACTTCTGATGAACTACAGAAGCTGGTTTACTGTCTTTGTTTCACGTTTGTAAGGTGCACCAAGCCAGTTTCTTTGGTGCCTCCGGCTTACTATGCCCACCTAGCTGCATACAGAGGCAGACTTTACCTGGACCGGTCAGAACCTACAGCTTTTAGGAGTGCTTCAACACTCTCCCGAGCTGCCCCTCCAAAAGCGACCCCTCTACCTAAACTCAGCGAAAAAATTAAGAAACTCATGTTTTACTGCTGATTTTTCTTGCTTTCAGAATGCTGAACTCTTATTACCTGCACACTTGAATTCCAAAGATCTTTTAGGATATCTAGTTTCCTCAATGACTAACGTTTACGTCAATTTAAAGATTGAGATACAATTGTCCCTTCTAGATTATGCAAATTGGATTAAACCTTTGTATAAAAATATGAGCCTATGGATAGAAGATATGAGCTACCGTGGCAAAAAGAGAAGAGTATTGAGTCAAAGGATGTGCATGGTCGGGGGTTCAATTGTAGGGGCCAACTCCGACTCAATTGCACATCAACTTGAGCTGAGCTAGTATATCGGGGTCTGGTTCGGATCAAGGTCGACTGAGGGAGAGAGGGTAGAGGGCACTCATGGTATAGGGAAAAGAAATTAAACATTACTTTTGAGGGTGGGAATTGAGGTCAAGTAGGCTTTTTTCGGGGCCAGACTACTCAATCCTACCTCGATAGAAACCGACTCGGTTAGGGTCGGATTTATACACACCACTAAGTTGGGTAAACAGAAAAAGGGAGTTGAAAAGTCGATGGATATTGAGAGGGTAGATTACATTCTTTAAAAATAAGAAAGACACCCTAAATAAACTAAAGTTTCTTTTTCCATCAAATCTATTTTCAGTTAGACCAAAATTTACCAAGCTTTTCGAACGAAGACTAGCTAACGCTGAAAAACGGACTTTATCTCAATAGATTAGAGTGAGAAAAATCAGCAACCTTCACCATTAGTCGTTCATTTTCTGGGGAAAGGCCTAGCTCATGAGTAATGAAGCGGGATTAGACATGGTCCTGATCTGATTGAGCGAGCCACGCTGCCACAGAGATACACCATGTCAGCGTACTTATCTATACGTATCAACTATCATCCATGTGTTTAGAAAAAAAAAAAAAAAAACTATCATCCATGCATCATGCATGCAACACCATAAAGCATAGCAGACTTTGTACAGAGCAATAAAAGGCTATATAGCCTCAAACAAAGTAAAAAACAAAAACTGACAAAATGTTTTAGGCTGTGCATGGGATGCAGAAGGAATCGTATCAAACCGAAGCAAGTACTGCTCAGTGCCAGCCCAATTGCATAAAGAATATAATCATATATTACGTAGAGGAAGAGAGAGAGAGTGTGCCAGAGGCCCAGAGTGGCCGATATATGAACCAAGAAAAGATGGGATTTGAAGTAAAGCCTCCGTCTGACTTGCGACTTCCCCCTTTTGTCTCTTCATCTCTCTGTCTCTCTATCTCACAATGGCCTGATACTTATTCTCCATATAAACCTATCAGCAGTTGCTTTTTCTCTCGGTGCGTCAGAGACTACTTTAAGTACTGCACGGCCATGGGAAGGGACAGAGAGACTGAAAAATAAACGTGGGCTTCCACAGAGGAAGTGGTCTGGACCACGAATATGGATCCAATCCTTGGGGGCTCAATTTTTCATTTTTTTTAGCCAGTTAGGTTGTTCATTCATATTAAAAATTGAAAAATTGACATTTTAGTCCTTAGTTTTTTTTTACCCTTTTACGTTTTAATTCTTGAGTTTCAAATTTCAAATCTAAAATCTTTGAGTTTACATTTTTTTACAAAATAGTTCTTGCGTCAGAGATTTGTTAGTTTCCCTAAAAGAAGGTCACATCAGCTGACAACTCAGCAGCTGATGTAATAAAAATTGACAGTTTATATTTTTTTTGACTAAATGATCCTTCTATCAAGAATTACTGTTCAAATTTTGAAATACAAATTTTGGCCTGGAATATTGAATAATAACATGTTATTTTTAATTTTGACAATTTTAATAACACATTTAATAGGACTAAAAAAATTTAAAATTCAATTTAAATCCTAAAAAATCTACAATTTTCATTAAAACTCTATCTCTTGAATAGTCAAACGTTATAAAAGTTAAAAATATATTTATTTTTTTTAAAGAAAGAGAATATGAGTGTTTTCTCCTCTTTTAGTATTTTCAAATTCTTTCTTGTCTAGTGTTTGCATACTCAATTTTTAACAACTATAAATACGTCTAATATATTCTTACGTAAAAGAAATTGAAAATATTTTTCAGAATTTTAATTGTATTTATATAAAAAAGTAAATAATATACAAAAATACATACTATAATAATAATATAAATTCTTTAATTGGTTTGATCCTCGTACATGCCCCCGTAATATGGAAGTAAGATCGTATTTTACAAAGAAAATCAAAGACCTATAAGGCCTAATTCATAGACCATATTATATTATTATTATAATATTTTATTTTTGTATATTATTTAATTTTTTATAGAAATAAAATTAAAATTCTAAAAAATATTTTCAAATTTTTTTTACTTAAGAATATATAAGACGCATTTATAGTTGTTAAAAATTGAGTATGCAGACACTAAACATTGTATAGATAATACAAAATATATATAGACAAGAAAGAATTTGAAAATACTAAAAGAGGAAAAAACACTCATATTATCTTTCTTTTAAAAAAAATATATTTTTAACTTTTATCACTTTTTACTATTCAAGGGATAGAGTTTTAATAAAAATTGTAGATTTTTGAGGATTTAAATTGAATTTTGAAATTTTTTAGTCCAATTAAATGTGTTATTAAAATTGTCAAAACAAAAAATAACATGTTATTATTCAATATTCAAGGCCAAATTTTGTATTTCAAAATTTGAAAAATAATTCTTGATGAAAGGACCATTTAGTCAAAAAATGTAAATTGAAGGACTAAAATTTTAAAAAAATTAAACCTAAGGACTAAAAAATAAAACGACGTAAAACTTAAGGACTAAATTGTCAATTTCTATTACCCCATCAGCTGCTGAGTTGTCAGGTGATGTGACATTCCGTTAGGGAAACTAACAAATCCCTGACGGAAGGAACATTTTGTAAAAAAATGTAAACATAAGGGTTTTAGATTTGAAATTTGAAACCCAAGGACTAAAACGTAAAAGAGTGTAAAACCTAAGGACTAAAATGTCAATTTTCCTAAAAATTAGTACATTGGAGGGGTGGACCCCTACAAACACCTCAGGCAACCACACAAAAAAATAGAAAATAAAAAACAGACAGAAAAAGTTCGGGGAAATTATACTTTTCACCCTCAAACAACCACACATTTTTCACTTTGCACCCCAAAGTACCACTTTTGTCAGATCGCACCCTCAAACTACCATAACTCAACAGTTTTCACCCTCCGTCCATAATTTCTGTCAATTTAGACGGAAAACGTGTGGTCGACCGCTACATGAACAGTGATGTAGCGGTCGACCTGTTCATGTTACCTTTGTAGCAAGTGGTGAATACTCACGTGAGACACACATAATGAGTTTTTCGTCTAAATTGACGGAAATTATGGACGGAGGGTGCAAACTATTGGGTCATGGTAGTTTGAGGGTGAAATCTGACAAAAGTGGTACTTTGAGGTGCAAAGTGAAAAAGACGTGGTAGTTTGAGGGTGAAAAGTATAATTTCTCCAAAAATAATGATTAAGATAAGACCGTAAAAACCAAACTCTCCTATCTCCCATGTTCTCTCATTCCCCGCAACGAGCCCTAAGTTCTTCAAGCGTAACAGAGCCATATCATTTCCAAAATACATCAATCAAAATCCCCTTAAATTTCCACAATCTAAAATCCCCCAATCGAAATCCACTTAAATTTCCACAATCCAAACATTGAACTCGTGAAAACCAAACTCGCTCATCTCCCCTATTTTCTTGCTTTCTTATTTCTATTATTACGACAGTAACGATAAGTTGTTTGAATCGTTCAATGACCACATTTGCCATTGGAGACAGAGTCGAGAGTGATCTATTCTAAGGAGTAAGACACGAGATCCCATAACATTGAGTTACAAAATGCTCCACTCCGTATGGTAAAGGAGTAATATGTAGTACCGGCAGAATGGGAGATTTTGGACATGTTCCCCGCGAAATTCCACTACTTTATGGACATGTTCCCCACGAAATGTAAACAAACCGAGTAGGAGAATCCACGCTTTTCTTGTTCAATAAATTGACAACAAATTTGGAGGTGAAGTGGAGGTTCGATAGTTTGTGGGAAAAATGGCGACGGAAAATGGAGGCTTCGGGGAGTTTCGTTGGTTTGGGAGAAAATGACGATGGAAAATGTAAAGGGGTGGTTCTTTGATCGGGAAAATGGCGAAAGAAAAATGGATAATGGTATGATTTGGGGGAAATGAAGGATTTCAGGATTTCGGGCTAGGGCATTCGACATGTTTTTCGTTTTTGTTTTTAATTATTGATGATGTTCCATTCCACTTGTGAAATTTGAACACTCATCAATGTCTATGTGGTAAATTATTGTCGCTCATCGATGTCCATGTGGTAAATTATTTACACGTCAACGTTCTCCGTTAATGGTTTCACGAGGGGATTGACGGTGCTGACCATATGGACTACTTTGTTCAAATTGAAATTACGGATATCATTTTGTCAAAACGTGAAACCACAGGGACTGTATCAGTAGTTTTTTCAAAAAAAATTGGGGAAAAAAATCATGTTAAAGTTGGCACATGAGATCCACGTGTCAACCTAAATGGCGATTGAGAAGCACGCGCTCGAAGAAGAGTCATCGAAAGAGATGAAAGTGGTAGATTAAAGAACAAGGAAAGTGACTGAACGATGAGATAGGAGAGGAACGACAATCAGCGAACAAGAGGGTAAGAGGCACAGAGGAAATGAGAAATAGATAAAGGTTAGGTTCTTAAATGGGGATCGAGATGGGGACATTTGGGGTATGTTTATATACCGAAATTTTGGGAAATATTCCCAAGTTTATTGAGGTTTGTGAAAAGTTTGAAATACATGTGTAAATGTTAGAAATTTTGAAGTATGTTTGTTTTATTTGAAATTTTAGACAAACAAACATGTCCTCGAAGACAACCATAGTTTTTTTTATTAAAAAAAGTACATCAAAATTTCTCTTTCTCTACTTTTTATCAAATTCTATTATTTTTTTATTAAAAAATTCCATCAAAAGTCGTGAAAACAAAACTTACATAGTTTGTGTGGTTCGGGGGTTGCACCGGCCCAAAATTAACTCATTAGGTGAGTTACATTTCGGTGGACTCGTTGGATTGAATTTCTCCTCGTCATCTTACAAAAATATTTGAGATGACCATAATTTTGGCATACAAATATCACTTATATGAATTATGTAAAATGTTGTTAAATTTTTTTAAAAATATTTAGTTGTAAATTATTTTTTATTCAAATTCATAAAAAATGTAGAAATATTCGATATATTTTTTAATAAAAAATATTATCTCTCTGTATACTTTAATTTGATTTAATTCTTTTGAAAAAATATTAAAATTTATGTGAAAAATTATTAATTTTTGTACTGAATTTTTTTTTTTACATTTCTAATAATTGATAAAGGTGTATTTTTCCCCGCTACCGCCCCGCTTTTGTTTATTGTGCACCTCCACCCAGTCCCTTTCAAGCCCAGATCAAGCTCGTGAGATCCGATAACCAGATACACGCATGGAGTTCACGTGCTGTCCCATCTCGACAACCTACACCAAGAAACCGCGGGATCTATCTTGGACTTATAAAAGGTTAATGGCTTAACAGGCCAGAATCAGATGTCTAATCTCAAGTGTCATGGTTTAGACTGCAGGCGTTGCCTTTCTGGATGGTTAAACTTTTTTTTTTTTGGGTCTGTTCTTCAAGTTTAAAGAAGGTTGAAGAGAGAGAGAATTGAAAAAGGTTTATTGGGTCTGTTTTTACATTTTTGTTTATGAAAGCTCAAATCTTTAATAATTAAATTGTCTTCGTGCATACCAAATTCTGATTTCCAAGACGGAAAGGCTTTGTTGGAAAGGTTATGTTAGGCCAAGGATTTTTAAAATTTTTTTCAATATATATATTATAAAAAATATTTCAATCTTCAATAAATTTTTTTATTTAATAATTATTCTCAATTTCTGTATAAAAACAACTCAGAAACTATCACAAAAAACTTCTATCCAAACTTACTTGTTTAATCTCACATTCTCCAGTAGAATAAATTTAAAAAACTTTATCTTTCCGACCATAATTTACGTGGATCCTACTATTCTTATTAATACCTAAAAAATTATTTCTTAATTATTACAAAAACAAAATTCAAAACCAAACTAAACATGACCACATTTTACCCTATTCTATTTGTTTTCAAATAAATATTATAATTATTTGATTATTTAAAAATAACCAAATTACAATATTCTCACTATCACTATTTTTTTAATTATCTAATAAATTATTACTAATTGCAACTCACGTTTTAAACTATGTCTTTATCACAGTTTCATCCCTAAATTAATTTCAGACGTTAATTTGAACAGAATTTGTCCAGATGAGTTGCACATGAGTAGAGTAAATTACAATAGTTATCACCATTTTTCAAAATTATTTTTCTAAATTATCACTCGTGAAAAAATAATTCTTAAATTATGTTTTTGTTACGGTTTCATCTCTCAACTGATTTGGGGTCAAATTGAACATAATATAATTGACCCTAAACTCACCTTAAAAGACCGTTTTATCCTCATAAAAATATAATAAAAGAAAACGCTTACTGCCTGAAAACTCTCGACTCGTTATGAAGTCTTTGTCATTTTAGTTCAAATAGTTAGTTCCATTCATCTTTGGAGTTTCTGACGTAAAGGAAAATCAGGGGAAAAAAAGAAAGAAAGAGAGAGAAATATCGTGAAGGGATGGGACAGGCCTCGGTTGGGCCTGCCAGTGAAAAACAGCTGGAGACATTGAATGGTACACACGACCAATGGGCTCTGAATTGTGATCTGTTTCTGGTAGTATCCCCCACTTTATATTTTTGTTGGTTTCTTTTGTACTAAATGCATATCCAGAACCAGAAGGGGCAAGGGGCTCCCTTTTTGTCTCTTCTCAGTGGAAAAAGTGGTAACCCAGCGAAAGGATAAAAAGAAAAACAACTAAAAGGTTGCTTCCGTTTCAATTTTTTCAGATCTATGAAATGCCGATAAAGCCAATGAATTGATTATAGAGAATTTGACATTTCAGTTCTTGGGTTTATATCCCTTTGACAAATGGGTCCTTGGGTTTCAAATTTTAAAATTTTAGTCTTTGGATTTTCGTTGTTTGACAAAATGGTCCTTTCGTTAGTCTGCCGTCCATATGCTTGACGGATTTGAAGCGGTCGACCGGATATATATGTAAAAAGTGAGTAGTCGACCGCTTCATATAGCGGACGACCGTACAAATTTGCTGACGTGTAGCAGTCGACCGCTTCAAATCCGTTAAGTCTATGGACGACAAACTAACAAAATTACTATTTTGTCAAACAACGAAAATCCAAGGACTAAAATTTGAAACTCAATGACCCATTTGCCAAAGGAGTATAAACCCAAGGATCAAGTTGTCAAATTCCCTTGATTATAATACCCTCGATCTTATCTGTAAGAAAAAAAATGGGTTCGTCTCTGCTGCAGTTCCGATGACCGAACTGCAATATTGATGCTGCGGTCTGTGAGAGGCGGGAGTGGGTCCCGCACAGACCGCAGCAAAGTCTGGTGCAGTTCGGTCATCCCAAAAAAAATTGACCAACGGTGCAAAAGTATATAAAATTAAAAATTGAAAATTTTCAAAGTGAATAATTTTAAGATGTGATATGTTAAACACCCAATGCACATACCAATTATAGGGCAGCTCACGAGACCAATAGTTCTGTCCTGGTAACTTTCTGCATCACATCTACTACAAGGAAACTTCCCATTGATTGTACCCGGCATATGAAACTATCTTTTTACTAGTAAATCCTAACATGTATTCATACCAAAACACGTATTTAGACCATTCATTTATTTTCTACTGAAGTTTACCAAGCTTGGACTGGCGTGCCACAAAGAGTAGTTGGATGGGACCATATACGTTGCATCCTGCTCGGGGTTTTGGTAGATCAACTATTGCCGTGAAATTCATGCATAATTCCACTAATTTCCTTTCTTCATAAAAGAGAAACAAATAAATAAAAAAGAATTCTTCTATCCCATACTTCACGTCTTAAAATTTGTTGAAACGAGGAGAAACATGTACATGAACATTCAAAGTATTAAAAGCTTAGTAGAGAATTTTGCTTCCCACATTCAAAACCTTGATTCTAGGAACTTATATCTTAATATCTATGCATGCCAATCTAGCCCCTGTAGTAGCTCATTTGTTTTTGTTTGTAGCAAAATTCATGTAGCTAAGTCATGAAAGACGCGTAACCAACGTATATGTTCGAGTCAAACGTTAGAAAACGGGCCCTTGTATAGATCTCTCTGCTGGAAGTTGAAGTAGCTCCCGAATCCCTTCACAAACCTGTGTGCAATCGAATGAGATAATTCTTAGAGCCCAGAAAACTGAAGAGACTGACATGTTCACACAGATGAAACAAAAAAGTTAATCAGCATAAATGTGCGTTCATCATAAAAAAGATGCAAAATATCAAGAAACTGTTGTGCTTTTTTCACATTTTATTGTAATTCCCTTCGGATACACCTAACAGAGTTTGAATAACCACACCCCACGTAGAGGAAAGAAGAGGGGAACAAATGTCCTGGCTGGACCTAACAGGAAGATACTTGAGCTGTATTACAACTAGGCAAGACATGTTGAGACGTAAAGAAAAGCAAACCACATTGATCAATGAACATACCAGCTTTATTTGGGCTTTGATAGAGGCAATTAGGCGAGCATACTCCTCTATTTTCCTGCATAATGGATTCCAGAATTGCATTAAGCTCAAATGTACTTACATGAAGTACAATAATAAAGTTAAATACACCCTGCAAGTAACTAAGAAAAAGAGAGAACTGTGCAAGGCATACGCACAGACAGGAACGAGCTGTTAGGTGCAACTAATGACGTGCTACATTTGTTGAAGCATAGATTACTGAATTGGTGACATCAAATTCTATTAAATGATTGTAGTGGTATATTCAGATTTTGCAGCCAGTGCAAGATTTCACATTTTAACTAAGCATTCAATAGCCTTTTTGGCAGTGTGAATGTAAGTATAAAAAAAGCAGTGGTTAAGAATAGATGTATGGGAAAGGCAATTCACATAACAAGACCAATAAAACATGCTTTAAAAGAGCATTTCCTTGTCAGTTCAAAGTGCCACCATAAGTAACACTTTGATATAGTTGTAATGGTGCATGACACTTTGCAAACTAGATATCCTTTGCAAAAAGCGAAAATGATAAAAACATCAAAGAAGTAGTGTATACCTGGTTAACTTTTCCTCCCTTTGTGAAATGAAATTTAAAGCTTCAGACCAGGTGAACTCCACATGGAATCCAAGTCCAACATCCACAAATATGCGCTTCGTATCTGGCCTGGTAAAAAAACAAACAGTGGTAACAGATTAAAAATAGATGAAAATTTTAACTAGAAACCGATCAACTCACTCAAAATACACTACATCTACTTCAATGCAAAGTTTTCATGCCCGTCGCAAACCAACATAAAGTGCTGATACAATCAGGGACAAACTTGAAATGAAAGGTGGCCACTGTCTCCCACCCATCCTTCTACCCCCTCCTCAAAAAAATAAGAATAAAAAAAATAGGAAGTTAGAAACGAACTAATTTATTCACTCACCCCTATACATCATGGACAACAAAACAGAGACCACACTATTGTCATTTGTATTTCCCTCCAAAGATTCCTCATTTGTAACCCGAACAGGACATAATTCATTCACCTCAGGCTCCCAAACTAGTCTAGTTTATCGATCCCTGACAGAGAGTGTAAACACTTTTTCCAAATACTCAACAATGGTGATAATTAGCCCCACAGGGAAGTAAGAGAAACTAGTAGCTACTGGAACATAATTGATAATAAATGAACCAAATTTATTACCTTTGCAAAACAGGAGAAGACAAAATATATATATATACATGGAAGAAAAAAATTGCTTGCACCACACATTCACGTGTACAAGCATTGAAGCATCAGCGAAGATGAGACATTAGAGGCTTACACATCAGCTTGCACGTACACTTCAGAGCCAAGATTGACCAATGTCCTAAGACTGGTTACGCTATTTCTCTCCAGATTTTCTATGTTCCTTCGTAAATCTGAGCTATACGTGCACAGAGTCAAGTACGAAACATCAACAAGTGGGTTGTGATCCTTAATGTAGAGTTTATTCCAGGCAAAAAGTTGTATATTATCTACCAAATAAATATATGAAGTGAGAGAGAGAGTGAGAGAGACAATGGAAAGGATACAAAATCTTTTGTTGTTCAAAGACTTTGTCCCTGCAAAATAAGAACAGAAACAAAAATGAAGCTACAAGTGGCATTGCTGAAGATTTAGTGCTTCTTCCCATTTCTCATATCTCAACCAACGTATCAACAAAACAAGTATACAGATTAGCCATTGCCACTTCTTCAATCATTCACTTTTCCAAAATGTTGTGGACTTTAGAACCATGATAACCCAAATTACACCATTTGAAGTGACTGAGCCAGAAAGTCAATTTTCAATTCCAGACTGAGACTAAGATAAACACTTCTGATTTATTACCCAAATTAGATGGTCTAATTTGGAGAGAGATAGACACACAGTGTGGGGTCTTCAGCATTCAACTTTCCCGAATTAATTATCGAACAATGTGGAGCCTACAACATTCTATGCACGGTATTTCTATCTCTCTCCGAATTAGACCATCAAATTCGGGCAACAAATTAGAGAGGATCTCAATCCCTTAAAGAATGACATGATCTCTTATAAGAAAGAATAATATGTTTTGTAATTCATATTTTTCCCAATAACTAGGACTGCAGGTATAGATAATTTTTAGAAGCACCATCACTAAGAAAGACATGAGACAACAAAACACATACCTTTCAGCAATAGCTCGAACAAGATCTGGTTTCAAACGTCGATCAACAAATTCCTCAAATCTCTGTACTTTGTCCTGGTGGAAGCTGTCCATTTCAATCCTTTCACATATTTAAGTTAGATTAGAGCTCCCCAACAAGTCACCAAACCAGAGAGAGAGAGAGAGAGAGAGAGAGACTATGCTCAAATATGCATGTTTAGTACGATCATCAAAAAGAGTCAGGAGTTAGACTAGTATTTATAGAATACATAACAATTATATATATTTCTTCTCTCATGACAACTCTTTGCAAATATATCGAAGAAAAACGGCATCATCATCCTCATTGTCTAAAAAGTGTTAGTTGTAGTGCATCTCACCAGGAATTCGCCATGTGAAAACAAAGCATAAACAAGAATGCGCCTAAAATATACTCGGAAGTGGAATTTGAGATGATAATGAATATGGAAGTTCTAGCAACTAACCCAGTTCCATAATGCCTACTCCACCTCCTTAATTGGGCTTCCCAAAATTCGAAAAAATCCTAACAGATGCATTATGAGAACTATTGGCAACAAATTTGATCAATCTTCAACATTACTGCCGTTTAATAACAATTAGTTTTAAAGAAAAGAAAGTGCGAGTCAACTAATTTCATCAGGAAAGTCGAGAACGTTCTGCTTCCACCTTTTGCTTGCTACCAATTTTCTTATGCATTTTATCAAACTCATGAAGTGCTGAAGCCCGAATTCGTAATTTCGTTGCAACTTGACAACTGCCAATTATCTATCAAGGTAACAAACTGTTGTTCAATAAATTGCGATCGTGCATTCAAATTGGCACTTAAAACAATCAAAATCCTAACCAAAATGTGAAGGTGTGGGGGCGATAGAGGAGATTGTAACCCATAAAGTTCTGTGAACGTTAACTTGCTCACCTCCTTGGCGTGCTTATTGAGCCCTAAATCAAGCTGCTGGGCCCAAAGGTTCAACTAATTCGAGAAACAGAACCAGCTCAAGGTTTTCGAGCGAGGAAGGAGGGAAGAACCGGTTTTTTATTTCAGTCTCCGCAGGTACGAGCCTGTACATACACACACTGGCAGTGGCGGAACCAAGATTGAATTTGAAGAGGGGCAAACTCCTAAGGCAAAATGACAAAAAAAAAATCTTACTTAATGCAAAAAAGTGTCTTTAAGAGTTAAAATATAAAAAATGAAGGACTAAAAACATTAAAAATATTGAAATGGAATTGTCCCCTTGAAAACAAATACAAATAAGCTTCCCATATGATTTCGCAACCAATAAAAAAATTATCTAAGAACAAAGCAATAACTAAAATTATTCTGAAATTTTCCTTCACTGTGGAGGAGAGAGGGACGGAGAGGCAGAGAACAAACCTCAACTCTTTACAGATGTCAAAATTGGTGAATATGAAACTCCTTTCAAGCTGATGAAGAATATGGCTAATAACCCTCTGTTAACCCAATCAAGAAAGCTTCATTCCCACTTTGCAAAAATCCATTTCATCCATGTTGACAAGCAGTGCATGGAAAGATGTTCCGGCAAGTCTGCCTACAAAATAGCAAGATGATCATAGAATCTGTTACACAACTGTTCTATTATTTGCACCAGTTACAATAACTTTCATGTAGACCACTATTAAATGGGAGTCCAATGAACAATAGATGAAACTATTCAGACTAGCAATAAATAGGAACAAGGGAATGGTTATTGCAGAATAAGACTGGCTTGTAAAAGGCATAACAAAATTGCTTCTCATTCTTTTTCTGCTGAGAAAAAGATGGGTTATCTTGCATCCATAGCAGCGTTTCCCTTTTGGTAGGGTTAGTGGGGAAGGGAAGTGAAAATCTCAAAGGAACTAGTATGGCATTACACAAGTGTGACTTTTGAATTAAAAAAATTTCTTCAATTGAGCAATTTAAAATTATGTAAAGACCAGACCTCACTTGGAGCAAAATCAAGGTCATAATCCAAGGATAAATATGCTGCTCCATAACTTAAGTTTGGAAGACTATAATCTAGCAATGCAGAAACTATTTGACAAATCAAATATACAATCAAGGATTCGAATCATCAAAACAGATTGGATGCAGTTTCTTGTGTTTCCCTGATACATTTTAGAACAATATACATCCTGTATCAAGAACTAAAGTAAGTTCCTTACCACAATACCGCACCTTTGCAATGAAAACCTCAACAAAACATGGCAGCCAACAGAATTTTTCTGTTTATATAGAAATTGAGCCACAGTGAAGAAAAACTAGATAGGGAGAGAGAGAGATAGCCCAAGAGAGGCAGAGAGGGAGAGGGAGAGCCAGAGCCAGAGCCGGTGGAGGAGAGAGGGAGAGACTCGATAGAGAGTCGGACAAGACGTCGGAGAGACAGAGAGGGACAGAGAGCCGGCGGAGGAGAGAGGGAGTGAGAGAGAACTGTGAGAGAGGGTGGCGTGGAGGGTTGTAGCCTGTAGGCGTCGGGAGAGAGAGGGTTAAACCAGCCTGGGCCTTTTTTTCTTACCGGGATGGGTTAGAAAAATGGTCTTGGGCCTGGGCGCAGGTATTGGGCCTTGGGAGGGCTGGGCGCCTCTGGGTCAGTGGCTAGAAGGGCTTGGGCTAAGCGGGCCTGGGCTAAGGGGAGGAGTTTTTTTATTAAAAAAATCAAATCAAATCAAATCAAAGCAGTCGCAGAAGCCAACCGGGCCGGCCCCTGGCCCGACCTGGTTCCGCCTGTCACTGGTTTTTATGAGCAAATAGTTTTTTTTGGGTCCTGCTAGATGAATTACATCCCTACCATCCCAAAATTTAAAATGATAAAAAGAACTAGTTTGTTTAGATGTAAATTATTATTTCAAGTAAAACTTTTATCCATTGAAAAGTTTTTAAGAAGTTTTTTTCATTTTAGTGTTTGATTATTTTTTCAAAATATTTTCATTTTGTAGTGTTTGATTATTCTTTCAAAATATTTTTTAATGTTTTACATGTTTAATGATTTACGTATTTATATAAAAAATAATAATTAATACTTCCTATGTATTAAATAATTAGGTTATGTTGTAGACAATATAAAACCATCATATACAACTTTCAAATTCAAAAAGAATAAAAACATGTGTTATTCCTTATCTCTAAAGGTGTATAGCTATCGAGTTGTTTACAACAATAAACAACTTTGAAATATTGTTAAACATTCTCCAATGATCTATACAATCTTCCTCCAACAACACGCATTCTTACATTATGTCCAATAATGTGTTAAAAAAATAAACACTATTTTTTGTTAGATTTTTTCATTGTTTCACGCGGCAATTTTGCACAACTAAAAAAATAAACATGTGCTCCTTGATAGACATTTTCACTTGTTCCTTACTTCATGTTGTATTTCCTTTCATGTTGGTAAGTTTTCCAATATTGATTTTATTGAGTTGCCTTTGCTAACTTCAAGCAAGGTTTCTTTTCTCAATTCGCTATCAATTGCCAAAGCTATAAAGAAAAAATATGGACATCAAATGAAAAGATATCGCCAGAGCTCGCGTAGCGTTTAGTATATCTAATCGGCCGCCTGCATCTCTCTCTCTCTCTCTCTCCGATAACCGCCCACTAGTACCGCTAACACCAATACCGGCAGGCACCGGTTACTGACCTAAACTGTACCGGTGTCGGCACCTGTTTGGGGACACCAGCATGGGCGGTGCTGGTAGGGGCAGAAACCGCCACGGGCACCGCCCATGTACAACCCTAAATTGTCATAGATGCAGGACATAGCTTAGCTTATCCAAATGTTACACGTTGTTTGCAGCGAGAACTGAGTTACTATGATGTAGAATGGCGCCACACGTTAGGAAGGTTTATTGTAGTTCGGGGCATCGTTGTGGGGGATTAGTAGGTGCCGCAAAACTCACATAGCGACCGTATTATGATAACTCCGCTCGTCAAGCCCTAGTGTAATCTAAAACCAGTCCAAATTCTTTTTATTGTTTCTGTCTATGCTCCATTAAATCCATGGCCTAGGAAAACAAATCCGATTAGAATTTAGCCTTATGTTTCTGTATTACTCAAGCTCAAGGCTCAGTTCAAATTAGAGCAATCTATCAAGAAGGCAGCTATAAGGACAAACCGGCAATGGCCCATATGTTCATCGCCTTGCCATCTCCTCGTCTAACTTACGCCCCCCCCCCCCCCCCTCTGTTGCCAATAATCACACCCTATTTTATTAGCAATCTCAGAGTTGTGTAAATCACCGTGTGTCAAGTGAGTTGGCCCCAGTACTTCCCAGCCATTTCTCAGTAGAGGAAATGCCTTTGTTGCACTTGCACATGACCATTTCATAAGCCCACCAGCTCTAATGACTCGAGGACCTGCCAAGGTAGATCTCAATTCTTCCAAAATGTTTCATGAGAACTACTCGCATGGTGAAAGAGGACTACATGCAAATGAGCTAGTAAAATCGCTTCTCGTATATCCTTTATTCCAATTTGGTAAAAGAAAACCAGGGCTTCTGTTAAAAAGCTAATTATATTTATGCCCCCTAATGTTGTAAATCAGCAACTGTCATGAAAGATACAATTGAAGCAGTAGCATAATCTAGCAAGTTCATCACTAGATGCTTTCAGATGACTATTGTTCGCAGCTTCAGACTAGAGAACAAAGATAACATACTCAAAACTCAAGGCATGGCATGTCAGCTTAGTAGACCAAATTACAAGATCCAGCGATCGTATTAGTATTACTCATAACTCTGTTATTATCCACAAAGTTCATTCATGGAAAGAACTTCGACAATAGAGTTTCCATTAAAATGCACACAACATGCCATCGTCGAATTCCTTTCCTCTTGTCTGTACAATTCTAAAATACAATGTTTGTTCCTCAGCTTTCAAAAAAAGCCATAACTTCTCAGTAACCAAATCTCTACTGAAGTTACGTAAAATATTATTCTCGAGCAAGCTAAAAGTTCAAAAATTTATCCCCACAAACCACTTTACTATACATACCTTAATTCAGTACTCGAGAAGAGAATAATTGAGTTCTACAAATGAAGTTAAAATGATCTTTAGCATCTTTACTGACAACAGTATATCATTCAATAAAACCCAGTAATGATGGCAATTTGTAAGACTTACACTTCAACAATGCTTACCAGAAAAAAAGGTACTTCACCTATGTAGCAATACCGAGCTTTCTGTTACCTTCTTCAATCCCTAAGCCTTGCTATCAGATGTAAGCAACTTTCTGTACTAAAATCAGATATTCATCAAAGAATTAGGAACCATTTATCACGACTGCCTCCAATACACGATCAGATTTACTGAACCTCCTAAATAGTAAGTAATCCACTGGAAACAAGATCCTGCTGTGCTCTGGCATTTCGATCAATCAAAAGCATCTACTGAAATAAAATCATATTCACATAGTCATATCATGCATTCCTTCAGCAGAAACAGCCGTTGTTTCTAGTATTGAGTGACCTTCACCATCCAAAGCTTCCATATTGGAAGATCTACAACTGAAGTAGAAAACTGCAGTCATCATGGAATCAATAAGCACCACAAAAGAGTACATAATCACCAAAAGAGGCCCTTCCCATAGCCTTGAGGACCCATCTCCATAGCTCAGCGTCTTCACTCTATGCTCAAACAACCCCTCAATAAAGGCCATCCCAATTGTGGATCCAAGAAATATCAACAGACCCACTTGAGTCTGGCCCTTAATCAACACACTGGACTGAAGAATTGCCTGGGGTCCCGAAACATCCTCCAATACAGACATGACAATAGCAACGTTGCAAATAATTATTGCATTGGCAAAAATAACAGAGAAACCAAGCCCTGCTATCGTTGCAGCGTAGACAATCAGATCCGAAGAAAACCCAATTACAGTAAAGGCACTGCACACGGCAAGGAGTAGAACAAAAAACAATGTGACACAGCTAACAATCAACAGAGAAACCCACATATACGTCGAAAAAAGCCGCCTCCAAATCTTGGCAATGACGACATAAAACTTGGACACATCAAATATTTTCCTCGAATAAGTACAATCTACCGAATAAACCACCGCAGCTTTTGATAACAACGAGAACGTGATGTACAAAGGGAAGCACATTGCCAACGAGACACCCATCTCTGCGAAATGCTGGCACGACCGTTTGACAAAAGGCCCAAGAGGCAGTCCACTGGACTTGACCACCAACAAAAGCCTAACAGTCAGTCTCTTTACTATAGCCTGATTCACCAACACATTGGACAAAAGCACTGCAGTTACCGGGCAAATGAGCAACGCCGCAATCATCATAAACCCCGATAAATTGTATCGTAGAATCTTAACTGATTCTCTTAAGATCTCCAAGGCATTCATTGAACGGAACTGGGAATTATCGCTATCAGAGGATTCTAACTCGAAGTTTCGCAGATGGGTGTCTTGGGATTCATCTTTTGTAGAATGATCCCCCCTATTTCTAGGTGACGCTCCACTGGAAACTTCCATTACTGTCAAACTTTCCTTCACAAATTCAACAACTTTAAGAAACACAAAAAGATCCGAAAAAGCTAGAGCTACCTCCGTAACTGAAAATCGAGGCTGCAGCTAATGAAAAAAACGATGGGAATCAATTCCGAGCAGGAGAAACCGGTAAAAGCGAGCGTCACGCAATTGATAGCTGTGCGGTACCTGAAAATGCGGGCCCGCCGGTGATGATCCCAAGGCCGAGATATGGAGGGCAGGTCACGAGGGAAGTCGAGGGCGCGAGGAGGGAAGGGTGTTGAGGGCGGGTCGCACGGCACACAATCAAGGCGTGATTTATGTGAAGATGAATCGAGCTTTGGAATGAAGGAACTCGCGCAAGGCGTGTGATTCTTTAGTTTTTAAAGCAGATTGCGGGATTTGGCGTCAATGATTAATCCGGAGAATAACGTGTGTGGGGAAGTTGTTTGGATTCCACGCGGTGGTGGTAGATCTGACGGCCTCACTCCACCGACGGCAAGTTTCGATCCGTATTGTAATAGTGTGTAAACCTCACGGTACGACGAATATGGTGACCTTGAATATGTACTTAAACTTCCATTAAAAATGAATAAGCACTAACAATAAAAATTAATTTTCATGTGTATTAATAAAAATAAATTATACATGAAAAGATGTTAGAGAAAGGGTTTTTAGAAACTAATTTATCTTCAGGAAATACTAAAGTAGTATTATTATTTTTTTGGTTCAACTTACTAAAATAAAATTCTAAAAATATATATGTGACTTGTTTTTAAAAAATAAAAATAAAATTAAGGCATCAGGACATATTCGTTTGCAAAAGTATTCTAGAATACAATAGGATTCAACAAAATTTACAAATCGAATATCCAAAATCTCAAAAATTCATACACAGACACTAATACCTTTTACACAATCTCCATAATTTTTTCACACAATCTCCAACAATCTTTCACACAAACTCCAATACATTTTTTTAAAAGCAAATTATAACAAATATTATCTCTTAATACTTTTTCACCTAACTCAAATATTTTTTTATTAAATAATTACATCAAATCACCCCTTTTATACATTTTTATAAACTCCAATAAAAATTAAATATTTTTTAAAACTTTTCATTCACTTCTACCCAAAAACTTCTAAAATTATAATCTACATCAATTTTCGCTCTTCTATCAAAATTCTAAAAAACTAAGCATTTTTTTTTTATAAAAACAACATCCTTAATCACAACAAAACATGTCCTCTACAGAAGGTGTCCGATTGGGAATTACGACGAGTTTTACTGACACACCACGTGAACGGTCGGTGCGTGCCCGGTCTTTTTCACCTCTTTTTTGGTTGGTTTTCCCAATTTTTGGGGGATACGCTCCGTTCTGCCGTTAGCTACCTCTCCTGGCGGTCCTTTCCAGTCTTGTCCGATGGCCATCCGCCATCGTGTGGAGTTCCACGCCCGCTCACGAGTGTGAGTGCCGCTCATGTGCTGTTCTTTGTTCTTTTGTTGGTTCATTTGTTTTGTAAGTATCCTTGCCCTCTTTCCTTCTCTTACTGGGCAGATTCCATTGATTTTCTCCTGTGACTCTGGTTGTCACTGTGTTGTGCCGCCCGAATCTGTCTCCTTTTCCTCTCTCCTTGTTGCAGCCGGTACTTGTTTGAAGATTTTTCTGAAGGAGTTTGATTGTTGCTTTGAACACCTTTCTTCCAGCGGAAACCGACGTCGCCATGTGCGATTGATTTGTTGTGTTCTGACCTTTGTGGTTTTTGTGTGGTGGTTTCTGCCCTTGTAGGTTATTGTAGGGCTTTTGACTGATTAGGTTTTTCCCTGGCCTTTGGGGGGTTTTCGAGTTTGTAACGACTGTTTTCTCAGATTTTAATTTACTTTTTTGTTGCTTAGAAAAAAAAATGAAGACAACTTACCGAGACATACGAAAGGAAAAAAAAATTGAACGAATGGACCTGTTAGACCTAGATACGAATTCTTTAAAAGAATTTTTTGTATTTATTAAAATAAAAAATAGATTATTTTATTAAACCAAGAGAGTAAAAACGAACAGTTGCTCGGGGATTTCGGCCAAAATTTAGGTAAGCGACTAAGCGTAGGTCGAGTACTTCTTTTCATGGGCTTCAGAGGTGGGCCAATAAAGAGACTGACGGGCTAAAACGAATAGTGATGGGCTTCTTATTTTTTCTCATTGAAGTTGTAATGTGCTCTCAAAACACAACAAATTTTTTATTTTACTTTTTCTAATATGATGTCTGAGCGAGATTCCGATCACCTCTACTGTTTAATCTCTTAATCTCATGCAAACTGGATAATTACAGAGCTGAAGCTCTGGGAGTGAACCCAAAAGGTTGATAACAACCATGAGAACTTAAATTTGAGACCTCGGGAGGATTGGAACAAGTGAACAACTGTATTTAATTGTCGTACATTGAATTAATACAATAAAAATGACCAAATTAAAGCCGTGACCTAAAAGTATGATAGAAAAATCTAGAGAATTTGGATCTGTCTAGCCATCCAAGTTTATCATATTAACCATAAGTCTTAGTTAAGTGGTTGATTTCGCACTATTTGTCGCGGGAGCTGCTAAGCCCCCCCCCCCCCCCCCCCAATATGAAAAAGCCCCAATAAGTCTTAGTTAAGTGCTGATTTTTTTTTTTAAAAGAGGACAGTATTTCAAAATTTTATTAAATAAGCCTGACTTGTGGCGAACTTTTTTGTGCTGACTCATCCCCTGATTCTCCCATATTTCATCGAGCACACAGTGGGCAGTGTGGTACATGAATTACACGGAGAGAATGGAGATGTACAACAGACAACTAAAATACAGAAATTCGAAAACAGCCAACAATATTCCATATTTAAAGTTATTCCAGAGTTATCCGCATTTTCCAAAGACTGCAGAAGTGGAGTTGCTGACTTTGTAGAAGCTTTGACAAGTGTGCTGACGCTGATGACGAAGCTGCAATAGAGTGATCAGGAGATGTTGGTTTGACAAGTAGAATGCCTGTAATAGTGTAATTGCATGCTGGCTTCTTTATAATTTGCATATACTTTGCTGTCATATTTTTTCCCAAAAATCTGGACGAAATGCTAATGCACTAGGTGCGGTGAATCCCAGTATACACTACACAAGGTTCCATTACCCAAAATGTCAACAGAGAAACCCAGATCGTAGAGGTCAAAACGGAGTTCAAAGGCCGAGAAGGTTAACTGGCAGAGTGAGCCTAAAACCCAACTATCAACCAAAATCCGCAACATTTGCTCAATGGAAGCCAGTATACGGAGGATTTATAGTAAAAAGAATGGAGAAGCAAATAATTCAAATAGGCTCTTTATCTTACCAATCTCCAAGAGGACTCGCTGTGTATAAGCTTTAAAACACAGTTGGGACCGATAACTCTGATCCCATCGCTGCCAATCAGAAATGTGTAGGGAGATTTGCTTCCTTTTATTTGTTAGTACTGTTCGAAAGGAAATAGCATTTGAGAAAGATAAAGAAGGTGAATGCTGTGCAAAGGCCATGCATGGCGGAAGCGGTGCAAAGGTGTTAAGAGAGCTCTTGCTCGTCGGCAAAGAGAGGTTAGCAGAGAAATTGTTAGGAACGGCGAACACAAAAGAACAAAAAAGTTACGCCGTTAACGTCCAGGTTACAGGACTCTAGACTAGTTGACAAGATTCTAGCCCTTGGATCAAATGTTTTAACGTGCGAGTTTCATCCGTTAAGAAACGGGAGGAAACTGGAGCTTTCTCAACGTGAGGTGAGCCGCTTCCTTTTGTCGCGTGTTGTAAACGAGGTTTCTTTTGTCTTGCTTGTCAGATAAGCTGACGTTTTATCCAAAGAGAGCGTGCCCCGTTCACAATCTGATCGACCTTTCGGGAGAAAAAGCAAAAGACAAAACGAGTCCATTTCTAGTCCCACCACCACCTCCTCCTTCCTTCTCTTCGATCGCGTTTCTCGTTCGTCTCCACCCTCTATATTCTCCAAGAGTCAGAAAATCAACTCAATTCCGGCATGGCAACCCCAGCGCCGCGTCTGGACCTCTGCTCGGTCATCGCCGAATCGAAGCGCATCCTCAATGCTCACTCGCGCCACTTCCTCGCTCTCTCCGTCCTCTTCCTCCTCCCTCTCTCTTTCTCCCTCGTCGTCTACCCAACCCTTCTCCACCTCCTCACCCATCACACCCCCAACAATTCCAGAGTCTTCCTCAGCTCCTACCTTTTTCATTTTCATGCCCATCATCATCAACAACAGGCCGTCTTCTCCAACATCTTTCTTTCTCTCCTTTTCTCCCTCTTCGTCTTTGTCTTCTCGCTCTTTACCGTCGGCTCCATCACCTTCAGCGTCTTCCATGGCTTCTATGGCCGACCCGTCAAGCTCATCTCCGCCATCAAATCAATTTTCAATTCCTTCTTGCCCCTTTTGGTGACGGTTGTCCTTTCCCAGGCCATTATCTCTCTGATTTGTATTGCTTTTGGGCTTTTGCTGTTCTTACTAATGAGAGTGGTTGAGCTTTTGGGGCTTGAGGTTGAGTATTCTTCGCCTTATTTTATGACATTTTTCGGGGTTGTGTTGGTTGTTTGGGTTGTGGTGTTGGTGTATTTGCAAGTGAATTGGACGCTGGCGTGTGTGGTTGTGGTGGTGGAATCTAGCTGGGGGTTCGAGTCGTTGAGGCGGAGTGCGAGTTTGATCAAGGGGATGAGAGGGGTGGCGCTGTCGTTGTTGTTATTTTTTGAGTTTTTTGCGGGGATCGCGATGTGGACCAGTGCGGTTTGGGCGGTGGGATCGGATGGAGCAACTGAGGGGTGGAAGAGTTGGGGGTTTGTTGTGCAAATTGTGATGGCTTCTATTTTGCTTATGGTGGTTCTGCTTTACACTGCCGCGGCGACCACGGTGCTGTATATGTATTGCAAGGCAATTCATGGGGAGCTAGCATTGGAGATTGCTGAAGAGTTTGCTCGCGAGTATGTTAGCCTGACGTTTGATGGCGGGAAGGTCCCGCATGTTGTTTCGGTTGTACTTAGTTGATTAAGAATGAGGTTAGTGACCTGGAATGAGTGCCCAAAAGCTTCATTTCTTTCTTCTTTTTCTTCCTCACCAACCTCCCCAACCCCCCCCAAAAAAAACCTATTCGGGTGTCTTTTCCTCGCTGCAGTGGTTGTATTTATATTTGCATGTAAAATCAATGACATGTATATAAAGGAAACAAATATAAAACTTGTGAATACCATAAGATAACGTCAATTCTGAATTTGGTGTTACTTGTTCTTTTCTGTGGACAAGCATAGTTCACTTTGTTAGCTCCTGTGGCAGTTTTTCATTCCCATTGAAAGTTAATGGCTTCATAGTGTCTGAAGCGGGAGGGTTTTTTTTGAGCAGTTTGACTGGGGATTTAGGATAAGTCTTACTTCTTAGTGTGCTCACATTGTGTTTCATAATACTTGTGTAAATGAATACGAGAAGTTGAATAAGGTTTTTTTTTTTATTTAGTGTTGGGGTAATTGTGATGTCTCCTTGTCAAACAATGTTAGCTTCAAAATTGTTGTCATTAAATCCAAAAGTAGATAAGGAAACAAACAAATAGGAAATAGGAAAATCAACTTTACTTCAGTGCTTTAAACCAGCAAAATAGCTTTCAGGGCTTCATTGGTTCTTGACAACCTTGAGCATATAGCTTGTCATTGATGGCATATTATTCAATGACTCGATGAAGTGTTTGAAGCATAGAATCCTTGAGGAACAAACATGAGGGCAGTTCAAGCCAAATGATGCAGATGTCCTGTGCATCAGGCATTAATCCAAGAATAAGCATGGTTTGAGACTCTCCGAGGGTGATTTCGTGATAAGAAGTTATCTTTTGTGTGTAAATTTGCATGAGCTTTTTCTTATAGTTGCGACTATGTGGTTTTCTTCTTCATGTTGAGAGGTTTGTACATCTTTATTATGTAAATAACTAAGGACTGAAAAAAATGAAATCCACCTATGCTCAAAAGTGGAAGTAAGGACGTACAACACTTCCAAATTCATGAGTCCGTAATTCCATAATTCTGAAGTCAATAATTGGTTGGTAGCAATTAATATTGTTGATTCCTTAGTATGTTGTTTTCCATTACTATATGAGCTGAAGGGCTTTTCTTGAACTGTGATTAAGATAGTTTAGATGGGTTGGATCAGATGGCGGCCAGGTTGTGCACAAATTAAGAGCTAAGCATCCTTCTTATTTTATTGGTAACTAGCTGAACATCCTTCATATGGAGTTGGCTCATATGAGCCTTGGTCTCTCGTTTGTTGTCTTGTTTGTATTACCCTAATGCTACAGAATAGTGGCTTTTTGTGTACGTTTCGCAATATATGGTGCTGCACATGCATGGATTGGCCCTACTCATTTTTTTTCCTTTCTAGTAAGTCAGTCCTTTCTCTAAGTCATGCTTGGGGTGAAAACTGAAATTATGGTGGAAAAGTTGTTATAGCAATGTTTCTTCCACAGTGTGCAAGTGTTGGATGAATACTCATTTTGTATTAGATGTCCTGTAAGGTTGTTAATTGAACCAGACAACCAGAGAGGAAGTTTAGTATTTAAATGCGGCGAGCAAGCATCAAAACCCTAGAATTTAAGGGTATGTAGTGGCCCTGCTCTATGCTAGGTATCGCTCCATAATAGTTGTAGAGTTAATTTTTGGAAATCAAACTTAGGGCTTCAACTGAGATGCTAATATCTCTTTCATGACTTAAAGTAGTGATTTTGGCAGAAATTATAGGCCAATCTTGTTTTCTTTCAGAGGATTTGCTAGTCATGCTTCCAAAGATGCTCTGGGCCGTGCTAGTTCTTCACTTTGTGTGCTAAACAGTGATGGGAATGATGAGTGACATTGATGTTGACTACTTACCTGAGCTTCACCTCTCGTTTTGGAGTCATGAAACTAATGTCAGCTACAAACTGAAAAAGAGGTTGATGTCAATTTCACCTACTAGGTTCATCCAACGTGCACCTCTTAGTATGTGCTAGTGAATCCCATTTGGATAGGAATTTGGGGTCTCCATGCTTATACAAACTGAAAAAGAGGTTGATCTCAATTTCACCTACTAGGTTCATCCAACGTGCACTCTTAATATGTGCTAGTGAATCCCATTTAGATAGGAATTTGGGGTCTCCATGCTTACCCCTTCACCTTCAGCTTTGAGGATTGGACAAAACCACAATGTCAGACAAAATCCCTGGCACCAACGGGAGGGAGTATGTAGCTGCATGATATTGAAGACCTTGTTACCAACGGCATCTCTCAACTTGTAAGTGTAGAAATTAAGGACCCCGTTTCAGGTTTTGGCTGATTAAAAAATCCTCTTAGAATCAGACAAAGTTCGACGAGGAGTATGCATATACACATGATTTTGAATACCTTGTCACCAACAGGATTGGACTTCTTACTCCATTATCTGATCAGGTGGCGCGATTTTGGTCTCCATGCTATTCTGGTTATATTGGTCAGTCTCGACCGGCTTGAAAGAGTAACTATGCTAGAGTACTGTTTGGATTCATTTTACTATCATAAAGCATTCTTGTTGGTGTGTCCAATTTGGAAAATGGGATCCCCATTCTTGTTCCGTGCTTGTAGACATGTTCTTGGTAATATGGGTACCCATCTTGTGATGAGATACAGAACCACCATGGGATGATTACTACCAATAAAGATCCATTGGTGCACTCTTTCTATATATCTTAAATCATTAGTTGGCGCCGTAAGGGGAAGAATGGATTCGAATGATCCAATTCACGGCTGACCGACCGACTATCTTTGGAGCAAATCTTAGCTGGAATTGATAATTAAAACATCAAATGATAGAGAAAACAACAGGTTGTCAGAAAAGTTGTGGTATATGACAACTGGATACGGTGAAACCAGATGAAAGGAATGTGATAAGACCAACTAAAGACGCTGTCTGGAACGGTAATACTGAAAGCTAAAGACGTTATTAGAAGGTTTTTTATTTTTATTTTTTTGGAGGAAGAAACTTAATCTGAGAGTTACAGAAGCCATGCCATTTTATCTCCGGCAAAGAAAGGGGAAGCTATAGTGCTGGGGATGCTTCGTGAGTGATTTTTGGATGCTGCCCATCAAGTCATGTCCAGCAGTGTCCCCACTGTGGGGGACGTTTATCATTGATCTCCAGGATGGGGCATTTTACTGAGGGGGTGCATTCCTGAAGAGATCAGCAATTCTCCATTAAGTTGGAAGAGATTGTGCGACGAACAAAGAGTCACATTGGTTGATAAACTCGATGCCATTCGATTATTAATAGTGGTGTTTGTGCTTCTTCCGCTAGAAGTCCATTTCATGCAATGATCACGGTATGTTATTGCAAAATGGCAAGCAGAGGACAACAACATCATTTGTATGATTTTTAGCGCAAACAAGGGTGTGATTAAACAGAGAAAATTGAGGATACAGCAAATTCCGATACAACAATAAAGTGGTTTGAACGGATGCTTAGCTTTTTCAGTTCAAGCACGGCCATGCTTAGACTCTGTGTTGTGATGTTTTGCGAAAAAAAAAACCTTTAAAATGTCAGAAAATAGCATGAATATATAGGTAGATTTGGTGAACATTTTTTCAGATATTTAATTATAGATTGATTTTTATTGGAGTTTGGAAAAAGGTGTACCATATAGATCCATCTATGGAAATCTCCTCAATTCTCTTTGTTGGCTTTAGTACTGGATAATTCCGTGGACAAGGAACCAAAAGATGCATCATCATTGTCCACATGCCCAAGAGGTTTCAAAGAAAACAAAAAAGCTCTATGAGTAGCACCAAAAGTGCCAAGGAAATCACCAGATCGCGTCCTTCAATCAGCCGGCGGGTTTCTCCGGCTATCAACGAGAACCTACTTTGACGTCACTGGAGACTTATTCGCAGTAGCAGCTGCAATGCGCAACAATGTAATTTATTCTATATGCTTGGACCAAAGAATCACTCACCACCAATCCACTAAAGGGAGAAGAAAAGAACAGACTGCTTCGTTCGCAGCCCAGAATGCCAGAGACTCACTCAACTTTTTATTCAATCACTACCACATTCTTCATTTCCAACAGATGGGATCATCAATGCGGAAGTGGAAGATTTACGTTCTATCCTGTCTCACTACGGTGGCAGTGACACTACAACTAAATTCCCTCGAACCGCAAGTCTGGACAGCTCCTAATCTTACTGGATGGGGGATGCTGATATGCGTTGGCTTTGGTGACATCCCTGCCGCTGGAATTTGATTCTTCTACGTTCCTCTTATCAAACGTGTGCTGAGACTCATATGTCGTAACCCAACTTGTGGGATTCAATGAATTTATGGCTTAGAAAAAGGGGAAAGGGATTTTCAAGCATGTCTGATTGTCAAACATGTCTGCCGTTCTGCAAAAAATACAAGTGTACGTGCATCTGGAGTGAGCTCTCGTCTAAATTCTCTTGTGCCTTGCGTCTTTCTTCGTTTCGTTTGAGTAATCCTTCTTTTCCAACAGATTCAGAGACGAGAAGCAGAATAAATCACAGAGATATAAAAACGTTTAAAGGTTAAACCCGCAGACTTATATTAGCCCAGAGCCAGAGGCTGACTATGGTGCAATGCCTGAAGTACAGATCACAAGAGATGAGTGGGAAACAGGAAATTTTTTTTTTTGGAAGACTTAACAATGAAAGGTTAAGCAGAAGCCATACAAGAGGAACTCGTTTTGAAGGAAAACCACGAAAGGTTGAAATTTGGTTGTCATAAGCAGTACAGGGGCAAATTACCATCTTGTCAAATCCCTGAAATCCGCCAGAAGCGGCCATGAAGCTAAAGCAAAATACAATGGTTATGCACCTTGACGGAACCGCAAATTCTAGTATTCCTGTACAGCCTTCATAGATGTCTTCCGCATGAAACCTTTGATTCGGAGATCCCAAAGCCCATTACCAACTTAATTGCAAAGAAGACAACTGTCACTTGGGGCCTGAAACACCATGGCCAACAAATGAAAGAATGTTGAAGTATTCTTCCCCTTAATGGAATCAAAATGATCGGAACTTCTTCAATTCATAACTGGTTAAAGCTCTCTGTTGTAATCCTGGCTAGAAGATGTAGCATTTAGTTTAATAACCCTCTCATCATGACCAAAGCCGAAAAGAAGGTTACTCCAGTTTGACGACCCTTGCACAATTCTTGAGGGAACTCGGTCGCTATCTTCCCCACCAGAAGCTTCATACCCATCACTAGTTGACCTTGACAGAGGGATTCCCCCCTGAGCAAGGGCACCTGTGGCAGACAGACCTCTGAGTCTCCTTGCCTCTTCAGCTCCTGATGAAGATACCCGAAAGGGGTGAATATCTGGCGAGTCTAAACTGCTCTCCGGCGAAGAAGAAACAATCCCAACCGAATTTGACATTGCTCGGCTTGTTTGGAAAGCACTACGAGCCTCAAGTTGAAGAGGGGCCAAACTAGCTGACGTATCCTTGAAACCTTTCTCAACTGCTTTAACTGAAACTGTCTCAAGGGGTAGTTCAGCTGGAAGGCGCACCCGCTTATATGCTCGCTTTCTATTATTTTCAGGTCTTGGGACCATCCGGCGGCCACTGCTGCCAAAGCTACTTTCAGGTTCTAGGCCAAAGGGGATATCCCGTCTGTGTACAGGCTGCAAGATTCTCGATTTTTTTCTTGCCTCTGCAGCCGCCTTCGAGACATCTTCTCCATTTAATCGTGCTAAAGTCCATGGACTGATCTTTACTGCTGCAGGATTTTTTTTCTTAATCTGTTCCTCTCCCACCATCTTTTTCCCCAATGAACTCACGGATCCAGTTTCGGGAGGAACAACATCAAACTGCAAGAAATACAGATATAACAGTAGCATTAACAAACAGAACCATATGATCTATCATCATAGAAGCTCGTTGTCAATATTCATTATGATCAATAGTATGTTTCCCGATTAGAGCACTACAACCACTTGTGCACTGCCAAAAACTTGAGACGGGCAATAAAGTGAGACATGCACAACTAACGAGTCTTCCATGAAAAAAATAGGGACTTCGGCAATCAAATAAAAATCCACTCCAATGCTCTTTTGACATATAATTTGTTGTTAGTTCACCCCATTTAAAGGAGCTAGTGTTATCTCTCCACCGATTTCCTAAAATCCTTCACGATGAAGAAAATGATGGAAACTTAAAAGGTTGCTGATTCAGCAAAAGACCATTCTAACAGACAGACAGACTCACTAAAATGTTACAGAAATGCAAATCAAGAAGAGATGGTAACAAAATGATTCTGGAAAGGATAAAACAAGATACAAGAGAATTCCTAAGCCAGTTATTTAACATCTCTATTCATAGGTATATTAATTTTAACTATTACTTATAAAAAAAAACTATTAATTTTAACTAAAAAGTACATAACAAGCATCAAAATATATAAAAACATATCTAAGGTGATTTGAAGACAATGATAGATAGTAAATCAATGCATTCATCCACAAAATGGTATTTTGAGCACGAATAGACTAGAATCCATGTTGATACAATAATATGTGCAATAAACAGGAAAAAGAGCAAAGAAAGAGAAAGAGAAAGAAAGGACCCATTGATCTAAAGCTTAACCCAGAGTTTCACCAACAGACCGAGACCTAGGGTTTGAAGAAACAAGATGTCAAAGACAAGGGAAAGGGAAGGGAAAGGGAAGGAAGAACTCCAAGGGAGGGCAGAACATGATGGACAACTAAAGCAAGAGCTGGTCTTCCGAGACAATGAGAGTAAGCCACCGTGATGCACGAGAAGGTTTGGAGCAGTTGAAGCCGAGGGCCGCAATGCTCACGAGAGACAAAGACACAGAGAGAGACAGAGAGTGTGTGTGTGTGTGTGTGTGTGAGAGAGAGAGAGAGAGAGAGAGCATGCATAGAGAAGGCATCCGACTCAAGTTTTGTGAGTCATTCACCCCGCCAATTTAACCCATCCACGTATCCATCCCTATATGTCAGCAGTGTTCATATCCAGGATGCGAGAATAACTTCCTAATTCCCAGGCATGTATCCAACCATGTCCGAGCCATATGAACCAACCATGTCAATGTAAAACTAAAGACAATCTATCCCCTAGAAACTTTTGTATGCCACATTTTAACTGATCAGATAATTGTATGCCAGCCCAGACTACTGCTTCACTTCTATTTCATGTCCCAGATAGAGACAGTATTAAGGCAACCAGCAAAGAAAGAACACAAATGTTACACACAAACAGGAAAAGTGGTCATTTGGGAGATGACAAGCTGATTATTGGGGCAGAGCTACTAATCTAATATGAGGAAAGTGCACCCAACTGCTATTTCCAAAGAGGTGAAAACTGGTACAAGTTACCTGATCTTCTAGAAATAGGCGTGGAGGTGTGCACCATGCACCACGGTGGAAGGTTGTAAAGGAACTTGCACTGCTTAATCCAGTAAGTGAGCTGGCAGGAGACATTTGGGGACTCTGCTGAACTCCAACTCCTCGTTGCTCTTGCTCCTGCTCTCTCAGAGCTATGATGTAATCATATGTACTGATTCCCTACGTCAATTGCAGCAACTACATCAGTCGATTTTATTCCAAGATAGTGGATCCAGTGGGAGTGTTAATGCCATACATAGAAAGAGAATTATCCCTTTTAAGTCATGCATGCCAATAAAATGTACAGTGAAAAAAAGTGTAAAACTATAAATAATACTCAAGAAGCAGATTCTGAATATCCATTGGGAGGAAAGTAAAAAAATCAGATATTTTCCATAAGAACCTCGGGAGCTAACAACCCCCCCCCCCCCAAAAAAAAAGAGCGGCTATTTTCTTTTTTCACGTGAAGAAGGAACCAATCAACTTAAACACCAAGAAAACAATAAACAAAATAAACCATGAAGAGGCAGTGTCGAAACAATTAACCTCATGATGATTTGTAAGACTGGTCGTGCTCATACCTTCTTTATAAGGAGGATGTGAAAGAAGAAAAGCTGAGCTAGTGGTAGCGTAGCAATCATAGCCAAAATGGTGCACAGCGCCTGTAAAAAGTTAAGTTAGAGTTACCTTGAGGATACAAGCAAACATCTAAGGAAACACAGTGACGAATAAATTCCTGGCCATATTAACTTTAAATCCATCGGAAAAACGCAAACAAAATAAAAATGATACCAGTAAAGGGTGAACTAAAACAGAAATAGAAGGATGTAAACTTTTAAACACAGGAAATCTTGCGGAGCACTCACAACTACAATAACAAATGGCACCAAAGAGAAACTGCTTCCTAACTTGGCGGAGATATCCACAGAGAACCGCTTCCTCTCAAGAAAACAGCAGATAAGTACGAGGATTCCGGTCAACCATTGTAAAATAAGCTGCAATCTCATGCCCAAGGTGGACAAACCATGTATATACCTGTCAATAATCCATTAAAATGAAAATGATTTGAAAATAAAAGGCTTACTCTGGCGTGGTCTTCACCTTCTCGCACATTGCTTGTGGGAATTGAAGCAATAGTTTCAGGAGGTAAACGGAATGGTTTGAGAATTTGATAATGGATCCAAGGATTTTAAACATCAATGGAAGCCAAATGGCTCTGATGACATAATCACCATGAAAGATAAACTCTAGTAGAAGATTTTGAACATTTGAGAGGTCTTTGTAATACAAACGGCATTCTAAAGTACTTTCATGTGAGAAAGATACCCACTATAGCATGGTAGGATAACAGTATGCATCCATGCTCTTCAAAGCTTTAAAATACTGAGGGTCAAGGATGATTGCACAGGGCTAGAAGGGAGGCTAAGGAGAATTCTAGGACCTAAATACCTGAAAAACTAATCGAGAAGGCTTGGTTAAGGTTCATTAGGGTATCAAGAAAATAGGATCGAAGTTCATCCTTACCAAGAGAAGGGAAGCGACCATGAGGGTGAAAAATTGTTGGTAATTCCGTCGTCCAATACAGTTGTTGAGCCACTACAATAACCAAGATGAGAAAAGGGGTTAGGATAATTTCAAATAACATAGAAGAGAAATTCTAACAAATGAAATATTTCAGATACCCGGCAATGATGATCAAAACGGTCAACGCATTTGTCACAAACTCGACAGTGTTTGCTGTACTTGAAAACCTACATCAAAATAACAGTTTAAATCTCATAAACTTCATACACTAGCAAAGGAAAAGCTAGACAGAAAATCCAAGAAGCAATTATCCGATGGTTACATGCCAATTGAGCTTGGTGACACGTTTAGCATAGGATGATTGCAGAAAATCACTTTCTAAAGTAGGAGGTTTTACTTGGTGGCAGCTGAGGCTTTGCCAGTGAAAATTGATAAAATTGATCATTTTCAAGTTCGATTCAGTTACTGCTTTTCATCTCTCATCATGGATCAGCATTTAACATATCTCTGAATGGAATGGTAAGTTCTGAAGAACTTCAAATGCTTTTGCTCACCTCAACTTCACACAGACTGCAGTAGAACATGCCTTCTTCACTCATCTGATGTTGAGAAGATTCCTCACTTGAACTACAGCCGTTGCAGAAAATAGCACAAGGAAAGCAAGCCACTAGGAAACAAGATGAACGCTTTGATGATGCTTTTGTCTCCCCAATTGCAGTAATATGGTCTTTTGAAGTTGCATCTTTGCCCACTGTAACCTTATCCAGAGCTTTCCCCCCATCTGTTACAGCAGTAGCATCAAGTATGGAGGAAGTTGATTCTCCACCTAATTTAGAATCCTTTGGTCTTGAATGCTTTTCTTGATCTAGAATATGTAGATACTTTTTGGACCTAAAAACTCCGGGGTCTGCAGGATCAGCTGCCGCACACCACACATATAGCCCAAATACACACGTGATCTAGAAACCGAAAGATGTTACTGAAGTTTCTTTGAGATAGGACATCTATAATATAGTAAAAAAAGATGAATAGTGGCAATGACTCAATCTCACTAACTCAAAACCAAGTTGTGACACAGATTACTCCCACGTATTTGTACTTGGAAATACCAAGCATTTACCACATGACCTCCAAAACAGCAGTCGATATTTCAGAACGTTAAGAGTCACAAAACATTTCTTGTTTGAAACTTAATTCAGTTTTGGAAAGATAGCACAGTAAATTATTTATACAAGGATTTCGAGAAACACACTACAGTTAACAATCACTTCATCTGTGGACTAAGATGGTGAAAGAGTGAACCCCAGGATAGTTAACCACTTTCACCTTTCATTATAGCTGTAAGGTTCATTTTTCAAACTTATCACCCAACACAATTTCACTAATCCCTGCCATAAAAGTGGCAAACATTGTGGGAGTTTAGTGACCACTTGATCTCACTTACCTTGGACAAAACTGCTTGTTTGAAAATATTCAACTAACCCAAGATCTCATATTTTACTGGTAACTTCCAACTCTATGCAACTACAGTACATGAACATGTGTGCCAACTCTTACACCATGCAACTCAAAAAAAAATTGTTGAAAGACTTATATATTGCTGTAGAGCACCTAAATCATATCTTATTCTGGAAATACGCATAGGATAAGACAAAACCCTAATATTGAGATAGGCTTATTAGAACACAAACTGAATAAGTGAATATGTCTTGGCTTACCGTCACTTGGATTTTTAAAGAGATCATTCACTAGAATGGACAATCTAAGGGACCAGTTCGGACCGAATTGAAATAAATGTAATGGTTGGAATATTTACCACCGGGACTTATGATTCTTTGAGGGGAAGGTACATCGTATCTATCGATTAAGAAGTCGCCAGCAAAGCATGCCAAAATGCAATTTGGAACCACTTGATTGTGAATATCCGTACAATTTTGAAACTTTGTTGTTGAAAGACTTGTTTTAATCTTGTCTTAAGCCCGCCATAGAAGCTTATTAGCTTCCATAGAGCTTTCACAGAGCAAAATTTACTTCTACAAAGTTTTCCAATCAAATTATAACAGTAAGGCTATATTAAAATGTTATTAGAAATTTCAGGAAAAAGCAGAGCAATGAGGATGGTAGATTGATACCTTAAATTTTGAAGTCACCATAGTAAAATAAAAAGTTAATGCGTTTTTTCTTACTTGAACATTTTTACAGCTCTACGACAAAAAGTTGAATCAATTGTTTCTTATTGGAGCATTTTACAATTCGACGTCAGAAATTCTGAACGAGAATGGTTTCTTGGTTTACTGGAACAAGTCTCTCGGTGACACAAACATAAAGTGTCGCTATTTTATTGAAATACATTATGAATCTTAGCTGTTTCCGGAACCTATCTAGTCTTTTCTTTGTAAAATACTTATCCCACGGGAAAAAAAAAAGAAGCAACAGCGATTCCATAAAGCAGTGAGCAGAATGGAGCCTATAGTTTTCTCACATTGAAAGGTTAGCACATATAACAGACGAAAACCAAAGGAATGCCCTTGGGTGGAAAGAGTTTTGTTCTTTTAATGGTTCAACTACGAACTGAAATGACAATCCATGACAATCCATGACATATTTTAAAAGGTCGGGAAGAGGTTAAAAGACGAGCAAGGCACTTGGTCTTACCAACTGAAATGACAATCCATGACATATTTTAGAGCATCGCGGGACGAAATCCACAAACAAATATCTCTGGTAAAAACCAGAAAGGAAAAAGAAACCAATTTCGGAGAAAGAAAAATCATAGGTACAACCAACCGTACATGAATGAGAAACCTCCAAGGGGATAAAACCCAGATCTCAGTTCATCAACCAACCAACAAAGGTTGAAGAAATAGATCAGATTAAAGTATTTGGGATAAATTGAAAAACGACTTACAAGAGGAGTGTAGAGCCCTGTAACAATGTACTGGAACAGTTTCTTCCCCACAAAAGGAGCAAAGAACACATAGAAAGCAAACCCCAGTGCCAGAAATACAGCAACAGCTACCACCTTCACAAATAAGAAAGAAACACTCTCAAGATGAAACTTTGAACGAGAAGGAAATGCTTGCCACATAAATTAAGAAATAATGGAAAATTTTAAAAACCTGAAGAGGGTGGTAAGGAAGTTGCCATCCATGCTTTCTCATTTTACTCTCCGAGGGCTGCAGACCAGAAAAGAATGCAAGAAAAATAATGACCTGGGTATCTCTCTTCCTTGTTTAGTTTTACTTAGTTTCGTCCACATTCCTCATTGTCCATGAAAGTGGAAGATCACTGTTCGCTGTGGGAACCAACCTAGCAATGGTTTCAAGGGCATTTTCATGGGGTCTAATCAGAGAGGAAATTCAAGAGAAAAGGCGTCAAAAAGAGAAGATTGAGATTAGAGACAAGACTAGCACGGGGGAGTTGTGGGTAAAGAGAGGAATGGGACAGTGATGAAGAACTATTGTAAGGCTCACTCAATCATAGCCTCAGGACATGGAGATCGGAAAAGAAGAAGGGTCTGGCACTGGTTTCTCTTTGCAAATTTTTTACTTGGGCAGAGATCTGTGACTGTAAGAGAGAGTGAGAGAGGGTCTTTTGGTTTTCTTTTCACGCGTATAATTATCCTCGCAAACCTCCTTTTACTTTTTCCTTTGTTTCTAGCGCGTTACCTTTTTCCATGGGCAAATCATGTGTCACGGGCCAGAGCGACAGACAGTTGTTTGCTTCTCCTGTTTGGTTATTGCCTATGGCCAACAACCGCTCCTCTCTCCCGTCGTTCTCCCTGTGCTTATCCTTTGCATAGGGGGAAGAAAGTGTTAAACAGAAGAGATGAGAAATCCCCAATGTGGTTTACGCTTTACTATTACCATGGACAACTCTGTTTCTTTGTGTAGAAAAAGAAAAACACAGTAGGAATTAAATGACCTTGGGAATTTATAACCCCTCAGGCCACAGGCTCTCTTTTTGAGCTTCTGTATCTATCTATCCTTTACCTGATAAGCATCCTTTTTAAGCTTAAACTTCTTTGGAAGTATAGGACAAGCACCTACTATATTAAATGCTGTTCTTTCAATTAAAGTGGAGTAGTTGAACTTGATGCCCAGAAGAAGCAGAAAATCGGATCTACTAGCCAAGCCATGTGGCTCAGAATCTTAGCCTATATGTGACCCTTCTATAGTTAGATATTGGTTTTAGTTTATTTCTTAATTTTTTTCATCCTGCGGAGAAAATCCTAGTACTTTTATGGGTTATTTTCTTCCTATTCGATTGCTTAAAAAGACATCTAGCAATGGCCCAATCTTCAACAGAAGCCTCTCTGCCCTCATTTGCACTTTGGCTCCTTAGTTTCTTTGTTGAAAAGGGTTTGTTTCAACATTTATTTTGAATCAGTCTCGAGAAGAATGTCTTCCACTACTATTGGTAGCTTTCAAAGCAGAGTACATATGATTAACTACTCTTCTTTTGGGGGAGGGGGGTTATCAAATGGTATAATATAAAACATTTAAAGACAAAGGATGTGTTTGAGAAGTAAAATTTTAGGGTTGTTAAAATTTAAGGTACTGGGGTTGAAAAAAGTGAAGAGAGGGGTAATTTTTTATATTTTTATAGTAAAAATTAGTGTTTTGATGGGAAGAAAGAGATTATATTGTAATTTTTTATTATGTTAAAATTTTAGAATATGTAAAATTTTAGTTTGCAAACGGAGCCCAAGAGTCCTAAAGTCATAAAAGTTGTGATTTATGCTGCCAGTTCAAGTTGAGAGATTAGAACAGAAAAATTCAACCAAGTCAGATTTTCCTACTCATTATTTTTCTATCAAAACATATGTAGCCATGTCAAGCTGTAATAACTGTGGATCATAATAATAACATTACCCTAAGCACATCCCAGCAAAATTCCTTTGGCAGAGTAAACCCAATTGATAAACAGCCAGAAAAAAGGGTCACCCGGAGAATCAGACCTCTGACAGTATGGGGTTCCGTATTTAAGAAATTGCTCGGAGAGAGAGTGACGGAACGAGGATAACGGGGCTGTGTATGGTTGCTTCGTGTGTAGTGTAGGGACCAGTTAGGGCAACTGAGAGACTGAAACCCTCCCTACTCCCTCCCCTTGTGAATTTGCATTTGGCGTTTTCTTGTCAGACGTTGGACTTGCTGTTCACTTTCTAGCATATCGAACTTGACTACAGTGCTGCGAATATAATTAATAACAGTTTAGCAAAAAAAATTAATTAACAACGAAGAAACCCTCCTTGTCTTTTGATTATTCTCGAGATCCACACAAAACTTACAAAGATTACAGACTCTTAACACTATACATTTAAGTTAAACATGTACGTTACCTGCTTGATTCTTTCGCCGGTAAAAAGAGAAGATTTTTAATAAGTATTATAATAATAAAAAATTATATAAAAAAATTTTTATAATTAAATTTAAATATTTAAGTTCAAATATTTGGACACCGAACATTTAAATTCCATTTCACGAATCAGGTCTGACATGCTAGTACAGTACTTCAGTGCATTCATTACTTTGGATCCCTCTGTGTCCGTTCCTCTGAAGGCCTTTCGGTAAGTAATATATATATCTATGCGCTACCGTTTTATCACGCATTCCAACCCTGCTTCTTTTTCTTATTGCGTTGACCCAACAGATTCGTAGAGTCGCGGATATGGAAGGAACTGTCGTCTCGTTTGATGATAGGATCCAGACGGTCTGAACTCATCCACGTCCCGTTGTACATCTGGGCAGCCGTACAAGATTGCTTCGCTAACACGCGGCATCTAACTTTCTTTTTCGTTAGCTCTGCCTCTCACCGCAACATGCATCTCTGCAATTTTTGAGCTGCTTTTGTTTTACTTCCAACAAAAAAAATTACCCACCCAAACACAACTTTGGTTTAGTCATCTATAATAAGATAGCTCTCAATTTGTTGTTGAAATATAATGATTTAATATAAAAAACTAACTTCTAAAATATTTAATAAAAAGTAAAAAGCACAAGGATTCTTTTTTAAACAAAAAATTCCTAAGCAGCACAAGGATATTCATCTTACAA
The DNA here is from genome assembly GCA_963930655.1 of Myrica gale. Classification (NCBI taxonomy): domain Eukaryota; kingdom Viridiplantae; phylum Streptophyta; class Magnoliopsida; order Fagales; family Myricaceae; genus Myrica; species Myrica gale. The sequence goes on along the minus strand of OZ005606.1, from coordinate 2,123,866 downwards.
GTTTAATCATCAGGTTGGTGGAGAGACTTGAGAATCTAGGGAATTTAACAATTTAGTCCTTGGGTTTTGACCCTTTTAACAGTTTAGTCCTTGAATTTCAAATTTCAAATTTAAAGCCCTTAGGTTTCATACTTTTGACAATGAGGCTCTTCCGTCAGTCTACCGTCCATATGCTTAACGGAGCTATCTGACACGTCAGCAATTTGAAGCGGTCGACCGCTACATGAAGAGATCGACCGCTTCATGTAGAGGTCGACCGCTCATATTTTACACATATACCCGGTCGACCGCTATATGCTCCGTTAAACATATGGACGACAGACTGACGGAAGTACCTCATTGTCAAAAGTATGAAACCTAATGACTTTAAATTTGAAATTTAAAGACTAAACTGTTAAAAGGGTCAAAACTCAAGGACTAAATTGTCAATTTCTCGAGAGTCTATAATCTGAAATAGATTGAAACGATGGAAAACCAAAAATTAGAATTACACCCATTTTTTTTTAATCTAGAATTACACCCATTTGATTGAGCACGACATAGACGCTAAGCGCTAACAGACAAGAGTTTAAAGTATGTAACACTCAACTCTCTCAAATGTGAATTAGGTAATCTTCTGAACTGCGGTCAAATAAGGCTTTGAAGATTTGCATTGAAAACGCAACTAAACAAGCCAATGCCAACACTGCTATATTGCCCCTGAAAAAGTACACTTCAACTAACGCTTTTATTAAGGATGAGTGTAAGGGTCAAGCCCCGTACTATTTGCTTATAAAATTATTGTTCCTTTTGTTAGTAAATAGACTGGAGGAGAATATTTATCGTTTTCCGATTGGAAGACATGAGAAGAAAACAGATGGAATGTGTAAAATATGGTGGGGGTAGGTAACTAAGTTGAGCTCCCTAGCTAGATTAGGTATATATTTATCAATCACTTCTAATTTTCTTCTCTTGTTCTAAGCCAAAGAAAAAAAAGACTTGTGAATAGTATCATTAAGTATCCTGACCCACTTAAACATGGACATATATCATCTTGACTTGGGACTTTGCAAGTGAGAGTAAAACTTGTTAACATTCGAACTCAACCTCAAACTCACAAGGTAATATTTTCGATCCACTTATACCACTGGGCAATAATTTGGGCAGGGTTTGAACTCTCAAGAGAAATTTAAAGTATTTTATTTGGATTTTTTCATCTGGTCGTAGTCAATATAAAATTATTATTGAGAGAGTGATTTTATATCCGTATTTTTAGGTTAATCATATATCGATTATGGAATGAATTGAGAGTCAATTTATGAGAGAAATTCTAACTTCTTGAGCTATATTTTAGAATTGAGAAGGTTCAAGATTATCCAACACTGATATCAGAGCTCATAGGTACCAACAAATATCAACGCAATAGTCAATGAGAGGAGACAAGTGCCATAAATTTTAATAAGAATCAATCATCGTCCTCTACTCAATTTTGTTGTCAAATCAAATTAAAAGTGATATAGGTATATTGATCGAAATATCTATTTAATAAAACAAAAATTTATATATTTTTATTTAGAAAACATCACTTTGTATTTTTTAAAACAATTATAATTTTAGTAAATATTTCTTAAAGTGGCATTGCGATCATCCATTATGTATTTTAACGATAAAATCGAACAGGGTAAGAGAATTGATTTATTCTAAAACTCATGTATGGGACATACGACTATATTTTCTTATTTAATTTTGTTGGCCCTACTTGGTAAAAGGTTGGTTACATGACTTAAAAAACCACTCGTAGGTGAAAAGCGATTGGACCCGTGAACACCCTCTTTTCTTTAACTTTATAGCTTTTAGTGGCATGGTACTATTTGTCTATCGATACCCGTGACCTGTCTTCTTAGGTTTTGTCCAGCAATGAATGAATCGTTACCACTACTATCTTTACGTACGTTCAATTTTTTAAAACTACCATATCTTATGCTTGAGAAGATGCACCTTATCTTTACCCATATCTTCAAAGATACCCACAAAGACTTATCTCTATTTCTTCCTTTTTTCCTGAAATTTCCGGGGTAAAGGCATAAAATGGCTTATTTTTGTGCACCTTGTTCAAATATCACCATTATATATATTTATGCAGAAATCCGAACAAGTTCCTCTGTGCTTTTTCTTTTTGGTCTCCTTTTTTCTTGTCAAGCGTAAGATCATATGGTAGGTTATAGTCTTATAGAGCTAAAAGCTAAAAATGTTTATAGAGTTATTTGTTTTACTCGTTTAATTCTTCATGCAGCTCTGGCCTCAAAACCATTTCACACATGATTTGAATCTGGCAAGGTGGACCCAGATTTAGACAGACAGAAGGACATGGTTTTAATCCAAAAGTCAATAGAACCACAATGGTTGTAATTCTTACCCAAAAACAGAACAAAACAAGTTGCTTTGGTTGGCAGGACAGAAGCACCGGAGAGAAAGGAAGGAAATTAATAATACAAGTCTATATGTGTATAGAGCTGCCTTTCACGCGTGTTTGGCCACAAATTTCGTAGATTTGTTTCCAAATTCTTCCACGGATAATTGTCAATAACAACTTTCATGTTTTTGCACTGATCTCCTCGTGACTAGAAACAGTTCGTCTGAAAAAAGACGCGGAAAAGTCTCTATAGAAGCAATAGGAATCTAAAGAAGATGCTCTTCCCCATCAAGAATATGCACTGCGACAAGTTGTCATATTATCTATTTGAGTCCAATAAATCTTAGTCGATGTGGGATGAACCGATGCAGGCACAATGCTTTGGACATAGGCCGTGCTGATTGGGTTCGGGAGTGAGGACCGTGGCCTAGCAAAACGAGTTTTATGCTGGTGGGTCTGAATCAGATTAGAGAGCTGTTATATTGCTGGGCTGGGCTGACCATCCGAAACATGGTTTTCCGGAGTTCCTGTCTGTTGGAAGAGTACTGAAGACCATGTAAGCTTCGAATTACAAACTGCAGATCCCCATGATTTGAAGTGAGAACCCCAATATATCAACCGACATAGTACCTGTTAGACTTTTAATGCTTTTAAGTCGAAGAACATGGATACTTTTAATGCTTTCCAATCAACGAGCCTGCTGTGCATTAAATTTTCCCTGTTTTCCAGCTTACCTCTTAATTGTCTTCAAGTGAGGCCCTTTTGATGCCCAGTAGTGTTGAAGCCATTTACAGTACATTGTCATTTTGGATATTTGTAATGTTCTCTGCCACCCTGTAAGAGATAAAACACAAAAGATGAATTCTATTTTAAGATGTATGTTATATTAGTGTAAGATTCACATTTTGTATCTATCTTTATATGTATTAAATGATGTAATTTGAGTACAAAAATTACAAATAATCATAATCCAATTATTTCATATAGTTGGTAATCTCATGGTACAATTCCTTTCCTTATAAGATAACAGGAGAATATGCACAAGTTGATACCTGGGAGTGGGGACTTATAACTTAAAAGACAATAAATAAATAAAAAAAACCATTGGATTTGGTCAAACATTTCTTCCAGTTTGTCACCACCTAATTTACAGCAAAAAAATATATTATTGGTTCTTTTTGCATTGTCTGTTTGTTTTCCTTTTTGTATTGGGGCACTATAATATGCTATATAATTTGAGAATTAGCGAATGGTATACATGTTTTATTGTTTAGGAGTAAGGCGTGGTTGTAGTGGATGTGGGGTTGGAACAAGTAGGGAACAACTCTAGGAGCAGTAGTGTTCATGTCTCTCAGTGCCAAAAGGCCCAAAACACAATAATTAGAGTACAGAAAGAATAAAATAAAAATATATATATTGTCTGGTTCACTTTTATGATCCCTAGCGCTTAATTAAACAAATTAAAAGCAAATAAGGAGTTCCGATCTGACAACAGCTTTCCCTTGTAATCGCAATATAAAGTCTTTGCCAAAGCAGATTTAGAGAAACACTAAGCTTTTAGATTGTCTCAATGGTGGTTTTCCCTTTAGTAAAAATATACACCATCCCCATAGTGTGTTTGTACCTAACCCAGAAAATAATGTGCTTTTTGAAAAACCAACAAAGAGATAGAAAGGAGACCAAATACTTCAAGGAAAATGAGACTATATTTTTGCTCCCTTAAGGCATCAAGCATAACAGCTCATTACTCGGAGTCATTCCTGTACATAATAAGAGGATGAACAAGAGAGAAAACGAGTTAGTCTACTTTCCTTGATCACTCATGAAATAAGAACTGTAGTTTTAAAATAAGTTAGATGTACCCTATAATCATAATTAAGTCTGTCTGAATTCAATGCATGAAAGACGGCAAGAGATTTTCCACGTTGCATCAATCAAAGAAGTTGTTGTCTACCAAACAAAACTATGCTCGAACAATCAAGTTGAAATGTTGCAATCAAAGATATTCTTCTCAGCCATTGGGGGCAGATTATCTTCATTTGGTAGGTGGTGATAGGGACAAACCTTGACGGAAATCAAAACCCCCCCTCCCCTTAGGGCCCAACCCATCTACTTGGACCACACGGGTTTTCTCTAATCACAGACCAAAAACCTCCTAATCATTGTTTGATTGGTCTACAATTAGTGCCGATTAAAGCTAATGTTGCCTTGGTCTATAATTAAATGCACAAAACTTTCATGGCGGGGGACCATCGTTTGTTCGTAGGCGGCGACCATGCTTTTCATGCTTCAACTTTTTGGAAGGAGGAAATTGAATATTGTCTCGTTTGTCATTTTTTTTTCAGCTTTGGTCATGCAAAGCATGGTTCTACACAACTTTATACTATCCGTTTTACCCAAAAGACAAAAAAAAAAAGAAACCAAGTAAGAAAATGAAATTAAATTTGGATAGATACAGTACTATTATGGAGCTAAATACATTTTATAACTTATAATTATGTGGATCTTATACTTTGCACTTTTAATTATTATTTTGATCATGTTGTACCTACAAATTATTGATTTTATTCAATTGAAATTTAATTTTTGACACTTAAAGTTACGATTTTATCCTCGTAAAATATTATTATTAAAAACAATTATAGAAATAAAATTGTCATTTCAAGCGTAAATATATTATTTTCTACCATGCTAGCTGGACTTATTAAAAAGTTGGACATGGCAACGGAAAAATCTTTCGTTGATTTCAGGTAGGCACCCACCCCAGTGGGGTGGGGAATCGGCTAAAGCCAGCTATAATAATGATCTCATAAAATTGATAAGAGTTGGGTGGCCATTATAATGTGTGATGGTACCAAATGGCAGTTCTGAAGCCAAAGGGGTCACTGTCACTTATCTGTCGCGCACGGACGCGCACAAAATTTTCAGTTGCCAGTCTCCACGACAGCGACCTTCTTCTGCATTTCTTTCTATTCAACCCTCTGATGCCCTTGAGCTGGACCCAATAGAGAGTCAGTTATTTTTTAGCAGGAATTTTATTTAGAGAATTTATACTTTATACTTCTAATAATTATATAATTTTTGCATTTTTTTTATCATAATTTGAGATGAGAATCGCAAAAGATCGGATAAGCAAGGGTATAAAGTATATTTTTTCTCACTTTTTTTAGTCCTTTTTGTAGAAGTTATATCCACATTAATATCACCATTGAATATAAATATATAAGCATAATCAGATATTTATTATTTTAGCACTTGCGTGACAAGGGTTCTATACTATAATTTTCCAACTTATTTGTCTCGTGACATGAGACCATGTTATTCTACGGTTTATTCCGTGGTGTTTATTGATTTGTATATAATAATAAATAAAAAAGGAAGTGGTGGAAAAAATAATTAAAAAAAATAATGAAGTTACCATGTAATCGAAAAGGTAACTTATCCATTTAATCTAATTAAGATGTTACTTTTCTTTTTTATTGCAAAAATAACCCCCTTGCCAAAAAGCATAAAATTTATGAAAGTCACAATTATTGCAATTTATGTAATGATTTATAAACCTGATCGTTACTATTTTATTTGAATATATATATATATCACAATCGCTTGTGACTAATATAAACTATAAATTATTGTTGAAAAATTAAGAAAAGTATATTTTAATTATTTGAGAAACTTTTTCTTTTGGAATAAATTTATGGTCTAAAGAAAAAGAGAGATCCGTGCACGAATAGGAGACTTACGATAAACTTAGAAAAAAAAAAGGAGACTTACGATAAGGTTAAACTTTTTAGTGCAATTATACTGAGACAGATTCTCCTGAACTGCCGCGAATTTTTTATTATTAAAAAAAATCCGTATTTTAAAGGAGAAGAAAATAGCATCAAGTTACAAAAGGGTGGGGCCTATAAGACTGGGGAGCCATAGACCGACCTCAATTTTATCATATATATATAATTATATAATTATGAAACTTTATTCAATTATTTGGAAGATCAAAATTTGTTAAAGCAGTAAGGTTGTGTTTGTGTTGAAATATTTTTGGTGTTGGGTTTTGTGTTAGTATTGAGTTTAGTGAAAAAGTGAAGAAATAAGTAATTTTTTATATTTTTTGTAATTTATTATATTTTTTATAAGAGAGAGATTATATTGTAGTATTTTATTAGGAGAGAGAGAATATTTTGGAAAAAATGGTTGGTGCAAACTCACCCTAAGAAAGAGACTACAAAAAAATATTCATAAATTTGGATTTTTATAAACTAGGGCTATGAGGAGAAGGATCACGATTGATACACGTTGTATATATTAAAGATTTTGTTATCAATTTATTAATTTTTTTAAATATTATTATCAGACTAAAAGGGTAAAGTATATAATATTAATAATTAAAAAATAAACGTTATAAAAATTGATAATTTAGTTACAATATATCAATGATCCCGTAGTTAATCAGTAGAGTGTATTTTTTCCGTTATTAATTCCCTCCGTGACTGCCTTAATGTCATTTGCCCGCGAAATTCCGGGCGAAAAATCTCACCAAAAGCAAACAAAACTGAGAAAACAAACCAACGTTGGACTTTCGGAGAGAGATTTAAAAGGACGGGCGAAGTAGAGAATAGGACCCGAATACAACGGGCTCTGCCTGCTTGTCTGCTCGTTTCCTCTCTGGAATTGTCTGCAATTTGTGATTGAAGTTTCAGACACAGAGAGAGAGAGAGACAGAGAGCAAGGAATCCGAGTTCCTCAGCAGGGACGACGATTCCTTGTTCATTCATGCCGGAATCTTCCCACCCGCAGGTCTCTCCCTCCGTCTATGTTTCTACCTCATGTATGTTTACCTATAATAAAACATGTATGAGACGCGTGAAATCCAAGCAGACATGATTGTCGATGATTTTGTGGACATTCGACGTTGGTGATAGTGGTTAACCGATCATCCAGTGCTTCAAGTGCATGTATTTGATGGCAAATATCCACACCCTTACATACACTCACGGCCTAGCTCTCGAAGGCAATCTTGTTTGGTTCCTGTTTCCTGAACTCTAATTCTATTCATTTATTTTTTCCTATCTGTAGCTGATTTTTCTTATTTTATTTCATTCCATGTTCGCAACACATTGTACAAGCTGTATACGTTGCAAATTTGTCGACCTCTTTCCCTTCTCTATTCTTCTTATTCCAAAGTTAAAATTCAACCCTTGCTTTCAGGCTTCTTTGTTTATTTTAATCTAGTTTTGCGTTTGTGCACATATATTTTCCAATCTAATACTTCATTAACGATGATTCATATTTTATTGGTTTTTATATCAATTGCATTCGGCAATTTTTTATTCTTTTCGTAGCACATTGCATCTTCATGCCTCATACTACATGATGAAGTCCTGATATTTCTTTCTCTTTTTAATAATATATACGAATTTCTGTTTGTGCCTAATGATTCTCAAATTACTACTCAGTTGATCTTTATCTTACACGAGGGGGACTTATGGCTATTCTTTCTCCTATTTTGGTTTCCTGTCTCTTTTTGTTTTCTTTGCGACAGAACATCTGCCGTCAGCAGAGAGTTCTACAGAAAGTAGTAATTTCTGAAAATAATATGTACTTGTGCTTCCCGATAAAATAGCGGATCGTGACTTTGTTTCTGGTAAAAAATTGACATTAAAACACAGATGGTTTAAAGTGATCTAGTGGTTCGAGTTTCATTTAATTATGATTAGGCCTTGCACAATTCTTCCTCTATCCCATAACTATTTATTAATTTAATTACTTTAGTTGTGGTTTTGCAGATTTTCTACTATGATCATGTGATCCCCAGTGAAGCCTTAATGTGCTAGCCTAAAATTTCTGCTTTCTTACCTATAAGGTAATTCTTTTTTTTGATAAGTCTTACCTATAAGGTAATTCTTGTGCCTGGAAGGAAACGAGAAAGTCAAATGGTTCTCCTCTGAATGTTTAGAAGGTACGCACGTGCTTTAAGAATGAGAAAATTGGATTTTTGTTCTTCTTGAGAGTAACAAAAAGAATTCAATTTATAGTTAATAGAAAACTATAAAGCTCCATCATGGAGCTGGACATGCCAGGACCAAGGCCACAGATATGGAAAATCTTACTTCACATGTTAAGCATTTTCTTCCCTTCTTCTGTGAATCTGAAGTTTCTGTAGAAAATTTGCCATGCCTAGTGTTTCAACTGTGTTGCCTGCAATTTTTTCACAGGAATGCCAAATTTAGTGGGAGAAATGTATGTCTATTCCTGATTTTCAATATTTGTTCACTAGAGGATTTACGACATGTAAGTTGAACCAGGGTAATTGTTTGGTTCTATTATGATGAACCGATTAGCAATCTCACTCCTAATTTATCCTCTCCATCTAGCCCAGGGCTTTAGTGTTTGATCCTATTGTCAATACCATGCTCTTTTGATATATACACATCATCCTTGTAGGGAAACTTCCCGCATATTCATCATGGGTAATATACCGAACCCTAAAGAAATGAGATAGTTTGCTTGTAGAAATCCCGGGTAGACAATAGACATGGCCTTGAAGTAGGTGGTTTAATTGAAGTATGCCTATAAATGAAGGAGCGTGACTCAGTTTCTAACCTACTTGGAGTCAGTCCAATATTTATACCCCTGAAGAATCAAGATAATCCTATTTATGTTTCTCACTGCGACTTAGAACAGTTTGGTTGCAGAAGTAGAGGATTTGAACCAATTGTTGGGGGACACAAACGCCGTTGTTTTCATCTACGTTGATCGTTCTCGTCAACATAATAACTTTCTAATATTTCTTTTCCATATCACTTTAAAAAGGCTGACATTGATTACCTTAAAATTCCGATGTTTCAAATTTTACTAAATTCTTCTGTCCACTGAAATGCTTTCTTGCGAATGGACTGAGAAGTCTTACTGGTGACATGTTGATAACTGTCTGGCCTGTTTGAATCCTAAATCAATAAAAATCCTGGTAATAAATAATTGGATTTTGCACTCACAAGTCCTACATTATTTCATTTCAATTTCCACCGTTTATTGCTTTAGTTGAATTCATACAATCAGTTGTAAGAATTTTGAAATATAAAGACTTCTCCAATATAATATTGGCCAAGTCTCATGCATTTCTTGTTGTTTGTGATATTCTTAGCCTATGATTTTATTACTGGCAGGTTTTTGTTTTACATTGAGGTTATGTCTGCTGTGCCTGGGCAATCTGAGAAGTTGGCACGATAGACGAAACAATTTTGAGGTAGTGCTTGTAAAACATAGCTTTCAAAATGGGTGGCTGTGCCTCAAAACCACATAGAAGAGTTCATAAACAGAGGAAGTCCTTTCGTAGATGTGGAAAAAGCCATGGAAAGATTTCCACTTCCATTCCTGTTGTTCCCATTAAAGGGATTGGTGATGGTGAAAATCATGTAACAGATTTTTCTGTTAGTGAGTTTGTTCATCTTGATTTTGAGAAGGGTGCTGCAACCACCTGCAAGAGATCTGAAGTTTCTAACATGAAATTTCATCTCACCCAGCTCCAGTGGAACCACAGTCAAATCGATGCCAATGGTATGTTCTTTTCCTGTCTTCTTAGATAAATTTGGTAATCCAAAAAGGAAAGATGAAGATATCATGAAAGCATGCATAAACCTATATAAAATTTAGAGGGTTGGCATTAGGAGTTGGTTTCAGGAGAAAACATAGAAACAGATAAATACGTTTACACTTCATTAAAAGTAGTTGTATGAGATTTTATGGATGTAGCATTCAATGAGCATTTTTATGGTAGTTCTTTTTGTCTTCAGAACTTCTGATGAGCTATTTGTGCCATTCCCTGTAGTTGACACAAATGCTTTATACTTCTGACTACAAAAAAATAAACTATCTGCAGGACTATGCCAAGAAGAAGCATGGTTTGACTCGGTCAGTATTCTAGAATCTGATTCAGATGATGATTTTAGTAGTGTACATGGAGGTAATAAATCTTGTTCTCGTAAAAACATAGTGATTTGTATTCCACAATTATGCTCTTTTAGTTATGACCGCGTTGATCTTGCTGGGTGCCAGATTCTTTTCCTTCAGTAGGTAATGCAACTCAATTGCTCCAGTATGAAAGTGCATCCTGCTTTGTAGACAATGGGTGTCAGTATGAGGGATTTTATGGAAGTTACCTGAAAATTGATGGTGGTGTAAATAGCCCTAGAGAGAAAAAGCAAGAAAACAACTTGAAGTCCTGCAGCTGCTTACCTGGTTCGGTTCCTTCAGTCAGTTTCAGCAACAAGGCTGTGTCAAGTCCCCCTCCACCACAAAGAAAGCAAGCTGCAGTTATCATGTATTCTTTTAAGAGAAAATCTTTTGATGGAGATGAAAACACGGAATATTGTAAGTACAGAGAGCTTCAGAGTTCATATAGTGTCTCATTTTTCATAGAAGTCATATAAATTTTAATGGTATTGTAGATGTATTGCGTAGGTTATGTAATTATACTACGGCACGTGGGAGGTTTTTGCATAAAAAATAGAAGATATTTCTAGACCTTTACATAGGTTTTATTAAACTTGTGAGGTGGTAGAATGAATCTGACAGCCTTGCTTATTATATTTATATGGTTAGTACAGACATTTGTGCATATGGACTGCTCAATACTACAACACTAAATATCAAAAGTGGATTGGCAGGTGCATCTGAGAAATTTCTCTATCGTCCAAGAGCTGGACTGCAGATTCCATTTTCACTAGGAGAGAAGGCAACTCCAGGATGCTGGTCTGCTGTTTCACCTTCAGTTTTTAAGCTCCGTGGCGATAACTATTTCAGGCATGTCAACGAGTTTCTTTTGTCTCTCAAATCTTGTATGTTCATTTGCAAGTATTAGGTCGTGATTGAATTTACATTTCTGTTTTCTACTAAAGGTCTGAGGCTTTTCATTATTAACAATCTGTTGTACAGAGATAAACAGAAGTTCCCTGCTCCAGACTGCAGCCCATATATACCAATCGGAGTTGATTTATTTCTCTGTCCTCAAAAGATAAATCATATTGCTCAACACCTTGAACTTCCTTCTGCTAAAGCACATGAGAAAGTACCCACATTCCTGATTGTCAATATTCAGGTTCTCTCTCTTTCTTTGTCTCTCTCTCAATATGCGTTGTTCTACGTCTTTGTTTTATTCCTGAGTCATAAAGAGTGTATCAGTAGATTGTTCTCTAGTTCATTCCTAGCTATGCTTGTCATCTGCAGAAGAGGAGGAAGGAAGGATACGATTATCTCTAAGTAGATTGTTTAATTTATTTATCAATGAAGTGATGGGCTTTTTTCTGGTATATACTCTGTACGACAGTGATAGGGACCAATTAAGAAAGTTAGAAAATTGGAGGTTGTTCTGAGTGGATGCTCGGGCTTGTAGTGGTACAATTCCAGTGAAATGTCATTAGCTTCAGTATGAACTAATGGATCTAAAATGTCAGTGATGGATTGGTTCTGGTGTTTTTCCAGCTGCCTACTTATCCTGCTACCATGTTCCTTGGTGAGCATGATGGGGAAGGCATGAGCCTTGTGTTGTATTTCAAAGTATCCGATGATTTTGATAAAGAGATCTCTCCTCATTTTCAGGACCTTTTGAAGGTACTTCCTCAATCTTTATTCATAATTCCATATCTGTAAATCTGGATATCAAAGTTTAGCTTACTAAGTGCTTTAATTCTATTTTCTGTTGGAGATGACATTAAGAACATGTTCTGCTTTTTACTTGACAATGTGTTATTTGTTCTGCTTGGTATCAGATACAGTATTCCCTTTTTACTGTTTAGCTCTTTCCAGTGGCATATTTCTATAGATTCTTGGCATCGAAGTCTTTCAAATAGCCACGAGCTATGTTCCTTTTGGCTTACTCTTGTTTACTTGAAGCGTTTCTCTGTTGATCTTTTAGGAGGCAATTTTTTTAGCCAAGATTATATATAGATTTAGAGAAATCAGAATTTTGTGTCGTGTATTCAAGCTTTCTTTCTGTCTTTACTAAATTAAAAAGGATACACCGTTCTCACAATTTGGTGATTATGCTTCCTTCATGCCTCCCCTTCCCTCACGACAAGGGGCACTTCCGTACACCAAATTCAAAAAGGCAAACTAATCTTTGTTTGTTGTCAATATTAAGTTGTTAAGACTACCAGGATGTTGTTGAGTTTTTAATCAATCCTACAAAAGGCTTTACAAACATGCTATTTTGGATTTCTTCAAATTGAGTTTAGGGTTTTTGCATGGGGCTATGAGTAACTATTTGAGTTGATTTCAAACTAAAACGATTGACAATGCCAACATAATGGTTTTCTCCTTTTAGATAAGATTGCTTGACAGGATGGGTTCATCCTACACATTCTTTTCTATTGTTGGCCATCAATCCATCCAACTTTTATAACATGGATTCCTGATGAAAGTTTTGTAGGCAATCTTTGTTGCTTAGTGGAGGATGCATTCTCCTACCTTTTTCCACGACTTAAATGCCTGGAAAATATTGCATCTATTGAATTACTCGTATATTATTTCTTTCCACCTTGTATAATACCCTAGTCTGATGCCAACTTTTTGGTTGCTTCCCCAGAGATTTATAGAGGATGAGATGGAAAAGGTTAAAGGGTTTGCAAAGGAGTCCATTGTTCCCTTCAGGGAAAGGCTAAAAATTTTGGCTGGGGTGGTTAATCCAGAGGACCTCCAATTGAGTTCCACTGAAAGGAAACTTGTTCATGCGTACAATGACAAGCCAGTACTGTCACGCCCTCAACACAACTTTTACAAGGTCAGTTCATTAGTTCTAAATTCATTTTTTTTCCATTGATAGCGTTTTGTAGTTACCAAGACTTCTTTTAATTCTTATTCTCATATGCTTTGAGCTGATGACATGACTGCCGTAGCTCTCAGTCATTTTTACCCCCTTTTGGAGTGTCAATAATACCCTGCGTAATAATTTCATTGGGCCATCCTGTAATTAACTAGTGCTGTAGGACAGGAGACTACATGTGCCTAAGAGAATAGTAAGAGCAGAAGCTCTAAATATCCTCATCAACTGAAAAAAACACTTTACCAGTGCATCTTGTATTCCTTTAGATAGTAAAATTTTTCATACAATTTGGATTTTCACTAAGTTCTATATATAGTTAAATAGGTGCAAGATTTTCTTAACAGAAGAAAAACAGGTGCAAGAGTTTCTTAACAAAAGAAAAACAGGTGCAAGAGTTGTGCAATCTTGTACTGTCTGACTATTCGAGTTAGAGCAATTTAACAGCTTCTCACCCTTTTTTGGTTGAGCAAAATGAGTTAGGAGGATACAAAGGGCGTAGGGCCTGTCATACTCGTGGGTCCGTGACGTCCCCATCTCCCTAAACTCATCACCAACTCAGGGTTGATATCTTATGTTTGGTTTATTTTCGTCCCCTTTTCTCTTTACCTCCTCATCACCTTTCTAGATGAAGTTCTTTGATGTTCTTACGATTCCAAAGAAAAAGGGGCACTTAAAGGGGGTAAAAAGTTTAGGGGTGGCCTAATTTGTTCTAATAATTTGTAACAGAGTGTACTAGGGAATACAGGGCATTGAACTAACTTTGACTGAGGTTTCTACTATCCAGGGAGCCAATTATTTTGAAATTGACCTGGATATACATCGCTTCAGCTACCTATCCAGGAAAGGATTCGAAGCTTTCCGAGACCGATTACAGTATGGAGTACTTGATCTGGGTTTCACTATCCAGGTACATGATTGTTTTGCCATTTACCCTATCACTGAACAAAGTAACTATTACGCAAATGTTTATGTACGCGCACTCAAATTTTCCTGCACAATCGAGTCAATAGAGGTATTATGTTTTCAGTTCTCGTGTTTAGACATACTATCATGTTGCATGTAAGTGTTTTCTTGCGGTTTAGCAGGATGGGATGCATTGCATGTAAGAACTAAATAATATGAGTGAGAATACGATATTTTACCTCCAGACATTTGTGCTTGAACAAACTGAAATACCTACAAAAAATAGTAGAATTTTTTCTGTAGGAGAGAGACTTCTAGTCCTAGCCTTAAATTTTTTTGGGTGATTCTTATGGAAAACACAAGCCCCTTTATATATAAGTAAGAACAGAGACTCTCATTTATTATTCCTACAACGTTTGGGCTAAACTCTCATTATTTTATCCATTAAAGAATAACAAGAGTCAGTCACCTTGTCATTAAGGGCAATTATCTATTCTGAATAAATAAAGTGAATCACTTTAAGGAAGATCAATAATTTTCTAGGGAAAACCAACCATTATTCCAACATTGCATATCTATATTCAAATAAGAAGTCAAAAGTTAGAATTGGATCTAAATGGTGGATTGCTGTAATCTGACTATTAGTGCTAGTTCAATGTGCATCCTACTGCTGCTATAGCAAGCTTGTGTATAGGCTAAACTTGGCTTCGGCTAGTGCATGGTAGTTTGGAAACTCCTTTTGAATGTTTGGATTGCCTTTTCAATCGCTCTTTAACAAATGACAATGACTCAATTTACTTTAATACTGATGCCAGGCACAGAAACCAGAAGAACTACCAGAGCGAGTCCTGTGCTGTGCACGCTTGAACAAGATTGATTTTGCAAATCGTGGCCAAATACCCACAATTGTAACCATGAAAGATGAATGATTTGATGGGCACCTGCTGGATAATGCATTTATTGCCAATAACTCCGGCAAGAAGAAAATCAAGAGGCGTATTATGTAGAAGTTGAACCACCATGACCGATTCAGACGAAATCAACTGGGAATAAGTAAAACCGGAGGGAAGTCCATTTTTTGGCGACAAAAAACGAATCGTTCTTATACCTCATCTATGGAATAAACATATGTTTAAATTCTGTTGATGTTATTTATTAATGTTTATTTGTTGCTTTTTTTTTCTTTTTTCTTTTTTCTGTGAAGGTGAATCCGTAACCAATATAGATCATGATTGGAAGAATGGCACTTCTAAATCATGTATCTCAGTTTTTTGGTTAAAAAAATAATTTTTTCCTTCATGCTATCAGTATATGGGGTGACCAAAATGCACTCTTTGCAGTTTGCATCACGAGGTAAAAGATTATGCAGCTGCCTGAGACTCCCGTTGAGTTTTAAGTTGGAAGGAGAAGACATTGCAAAATGGAACGATAACTCCTCTGGCAAATGCACTATGGCCCCGTAGCATGCAGGAGCGAAGTCAGGATTGAATCTCACAAGAACGAAGTCAATATTGAATCTTAAAGAGGGCTAAAATTCAAAAAATACTAAAACAAATTATTAAGGAAAAAAAAATCTTTAAGAATTTTTGGAAAGCTAAGGGGGCCACGGATAAAACTGGGAAGCATCACAAATTTAGATCTCAACCCAGAGACTAAAACTACTACGGAAACTTTAGTTAGTAAGTTTGAAAATGTACAATTCGTAAGTATCATCTGATGACTGGAAATTATTGAGTGCATTTTTTTGCTGCTTGCCGTCCCTGGTAGCATGAAAAGATCGGATGATCTACAGCAAACCCTAACTGCTCCAACATAACCAAGATATGTTTCTTGCACAACAATCGGGCCAAACAACCTTAAAATTTTGAAACACAGCAGGAAGCGGAAAGAGTGAAATGTGGAAAGTGAAACAAACGATAAAAGGAACCCAACTGAACCTTGTTATTAAGGAAAGCCGAAATAGAGATCCTTAAGAGCAAAATAACACTAGCAAATGTGACCGTTAAGTTAAGCGCTTATCTGGAACAAAATACTTGTATGTCCATGTATAAAAGAATGCTCATAACTGTAGAATTTCCATAACACATTGCTTCTTACACTAGTTTACATACAACAAGAATTACGGTCTTAATCCAAGCAAAGTTTCGTCTTGGACTGACTTCTCTCCTTTTCATTTTTCCTTCCTTTTGTACGTGGCAGTTGGATAAACTATGGCCTCAAGTATGAAAAACAGATCTAAAGAAAGATAACTTACAGCTTTTGCTTGATACTGGCACAAATTTGTGTTACTTGTCACCCAGTGCTTTTTGCATTCACAACGCAGAAACTATGTTATCTGTTCTTCTTTTAATCGTAACCGCGCTATAGGCTGTTGATCATTGTTCCTGAGATCCGTCATGTTAATTAAGGCATGCTTCTCAGCTACTACATTGTCTGGTTTTCTCTGGGATGCAATGCTATTTGATGCGTTATGGCTGCTAGTTTTAGCAGCTGGAACATCATGTTTATGTTTCCCCTCATATGTTGTAATGACAGCTTTAGGATCTGTTGAAGCCCTCTCAACATGCTTCCGCACATTACATCCTGGGGTTGTGCATTTATAATAGCTCCTGCAGACCCAAAAACAGATGCATCAGGAATCTCTGGATAAACAGTCCAAGCTGACAAGCAAACTAGTCCCATCTTTGAGAAGAGATTAATTAGGTTCAAAAGTATATGTTTCGCACGAAGATAATTCCAAAAAAAAAAAAACTCCTTTGAAACATCAAGAGAAAATCCAATTATTTTTTTCCCACCTATTTATCTAAATGATTTAGTTGAGACAATGATTGTCTTCCCCGCGCTGAGTAATGCAGAAAGTTTATACGATAGTACGATGGAAGCCGGGCAAGTATGCCCCCATCGAGTTTGCTTGCGTGATGTCTATCCATGGGGATGAGGATTAACAGAAAGTTTGGATGAGTTGCAAATAAATCCCCCTTTTCATTTGCAACTGTTTGAACATCTATACTATTAACCCCTTACAGTAAGATGGTGTTCAAAAAATTCTCAGCATAAACAAATGCTGGACTTCAGTTAAGAGATGATTCTGCAAATGCAGTTAGATTAGCTACAACCAAGTGGGGCAGATTAGTAAAGAATTTAAGCCACATTGGTGAATACGATTGAAAGATGGGACACTTAGTACTACCTTGGATAAGGATTGCCTTTGACAACCTTCTGTCCATATTTTCTCCATCTGTACCCATCGTCTAAAAGATCCACTTCACTAGTTGTCTGCACAATGATTCTAGGCTCTGTGACAGTTCTATGTGAAGAAGCTGGCTCTGAAACCTTGAACTCCATACTTCTGCATAACAAGAAGAGATCTGTTATAAATAGGACCAAACTAATAAATAATCAACCGTTAGGCCTTGGTACCTCAATATTTTCGAAAATGATAATAGTAGCCAAAAAATATACCGTCTCTTTGGATCGGGTTCATCTTTGTCTTTTTCATCCACTCCAGTTTCAGTATCACCCACTTCCTCGCTGTCACTTGTCCCAGATAAGCGTTCAGGTGTAGCTTGGCTAGATTCCTGATCCTTCTTAGACATAGAATAAGAAGCTACACCTTCTTTAAATTGGTTCAAATTCCCACCTCTAACTCGAGAAGCTAAATCAGGATTTCCTTCAATATTTGAGCCTCCATTTGGATTTCCAGTGTCCTTTGCACGCTTATTGGTTTGAGGTGGTTGATGGTTGTGCTGGCCCTTGTAAATTATTTCGGTTACTTGGCCATCAAGAGAGCGCTCAACCTTTTTCTTGACAGGACAATTTGGATGTGTGCATTTGTAATAGCTTCGAGGAAATTCACTACCTTTCACGTGTTTCTGTCCATATTTCCGCCAGTTGTAGCCATCATCAGCAGGTTTGTCAACAGTAAATGAAGAAGGCTGGGATCTCTGATCAGAATGGGAGATATCGGATGATTCATTGGCAACAATGCCAGAGTCTGGCATTGAGGGTGGCAGCTCCTGAGGTGCAGTTGTATTGGTAGCAAAGGAAGGAAGCTGGGTTAAAGATGTAGCAGGTGCTGCTGATAATGATGAATAATCAGCTTGGATATGCATATTGGAATGGACTTGTGCAGCCTGAGCTGTGACCTGTGCCAGAGCCTGCTGATGTGTCATTCCAAAGGGTCCCTACACGTTTCATGCAACACAAAAATAAGAAGCCAATTACACATAAGGGTTTGGAATTCTAAACCTTTATACAATACTCATGACAGAAGAATATAGACACAATCTAGGAAGCAGCAATACTTCAATAACCATCATACCATAATTATCATATATATTAGATGGATGCACAGAATAATATATATATATATATAACAATGAATAAGAAAGGTATTTATTTTTGATACGGAGGCTCAAAGTTGAATTTTCTTGAGGAAGAACAAAAATCCAAATTTCAAAGAGGAGATCTAGTGTTTTAGAAAGTCAAAAGCTTTATGACTTCCATGCGGTAATTTTAGATCTATAAATTCTAATTAGCTTCATTATTGAATTTTCTTGAGGAAGAACAAAAATCCAAATTTCAAAGAGGAGATCTAGTGTTTTAGAAAGTCAAAAGCTTTCTGACTTCCATGCGGTAATTTTAGATCTATAAATTATAATTAGCTTCATTATATTGTATATATTCCTTCTGACCTCCATAATTCATCTTTCAAACCAAAATTAGCCCAACATATTCATAAAGATATTTCCATCTATTATCAATCAACATATCCCTCCCACATGGTTCAATATAGCCATTTCAGGTGGTACCTGAATCCTGTATCTGCATTGATGCGTTACAGAGCCACGTATTATGCTCCATGACATTAAAAAGCTAATATAAAGATATATCCGTATTCAAGCTGCATGAATCCAAGACATACAGATCTCCTGTCCATGAATAGCTTCACAAACACTATTGCAATTCATAAGTGCCTCTTGCTAGGTGTGGGTTGGGCATAGATCATTCAAGAAAACAGATTGGTCACCAAGACTAACAGTTACTTAACCTCTGAAAAATCAAAATTGGAGAAATCCTGTCCAGGTTTCAGTTCTAGGAGTGCATATCTGGGGCATTCCTATGCTTAAAAGTCAATATCATTTAGATGCAAAATTTTACGAAATATATATACATGTTTTATGGGTGTAAGTTGAAGACAAGTAAAATAGGATAGCCTAACCTACCTACTACAAAAGTAATAACCATATACCAAATTAATGCGGATGATTACCAAATGACTTTCTATATATCATTAGATCGTAAGTTCAAACTACTAACAAATAAATAGATGCTAAACTCTTTTAATTAAGGAGAATTTATGCATGGAACCTTTCGCTTGGATCAATTAGCAGCTAATAGATTTAATTAAGGAGACTTCATAAGGTGATCAATTTAAACTGCCAGCTAAAATTAAGGACTAAGAAGGTTGGGCGATTTAATAGGCTTTTCTAGAATAAAAAAACATAAGAATTAAAAGTCTTCATACGCTATTTGAGGTAGCTTTTAAGTTTATTTTTTTAGTATTTGAATAATATTATACATTTTTTTAATATGATGTATTAAAAAAGATTTTGAGGACTCCATATTTCGACCAACCAGTTGAGAATGTCACTTGTTTAGGCAACTCTGGACCCTCTCTCTGGTTTTTCCGTGAATGTGGCATCAGGAGATACAAGGGCTATAAAAAAATGTGCCACATAAGCACCAATTAGTGACTGGGAGGCCACCCTGGAGGCCTCATTCCGTGAACGTGGCATCAGGAGATACAGGGCCTATAAAAAATGTGCCACGTAAGCACCAATTAGAAACTGGGAGGCCACGCTGGAGGCCTTTCAAGTCACACTGACCACGTCCAACTACTTAAC
Organism: Myrica gale; assembly: GCA_963930655.1. NCBI lineage: Eukaryota > Viridiplantae > Streptophyta > Magnoliopsida > Fagales > Myricaceae > Myrica > Myrica gale. Next base: position 2,103,846 of record OZ005606.1, on the reverse strand, counting down.
CCATTTAACCCATTGCCCTGTCCAAATAAAAAATTCCCAATTCGTTTGAAGAAAACCCTAGCCATCCCTTTCCATACCCCACCCCCATGATCCAACCCATCAGCGACCCCCATCAACTATCGTTGGACAGCCGATCAGATCTCTCTGGCGGCGCCATTAGTTCAAAGTCTTCGTTTCATTTTCGATGTCTTCTATCTCAATTTTGATTGATTGTGGAAGTTGGAGGGTTTAATGTATCAAAATTCGTATTTTGGGGTCTTTGTTTGAAATTGTCTTGGTAATTCGATGGCTTAAAATGACTTTTCCCTTAATAATGCTATGCGCTTTGAGGTTGAGGGCGTGTTGGTTAAATCAAGCAGAAAAATTTCACTTGCGATGCATGTGACCAAGGTTTTGTCAGTTTGAATGGTAAATCTGGACATAGGGCTCAATTTGATTGATTCTGGAAGTTTGAAGGCGTAATGTGTAACTATTGGTAGTTTGGGATCCTGTTTGAAATTGCATTGATATTTTGAATACCCAAGGTGACTAACTTTATCCCATAAAAATAAATACAAATAGCAAGAGAGACTCGAGACACTTATTTTCACCATAAAAGGATTTTAAAGAAATACATCTTTCTACATGAGACAGTCTATTTATATATAAAAAAATAGATAATTATCTTTATATACTAAATTACAAGACAAGAATAGGAAGTTGAGATAAAATTAAAACGTCTCAATTTTATCCGACCAACATAGAACATATCTCAATCTCAAAGTTAATTTGCTCGGAAACTGAAGCACTGAAATGTTGAACAAAACCACTTCTTTCCCAGATAACTCAAAAGAAGTACGATGCAAGTGAACAAAACTGAACAGCACTAAAATGTTGCCCAAAACCAAGGTCCAAAACCGACAAAACCACATCTTTCCCAAATAACTCAAAAGAAGTACGATGCAAGTGCCACCGAACACGTCACACACAGAGAATTACCTGACCCGGCGAGAACAGCCCTGGAGAGTCGAGGAAGCCGGCGGGGCTCAAACCAGGGGGAATCGTAAAAACCGGCGGCTGATTAATCGCCAAACCCGGCGGCCGATTTTGCTTGAACCGAAAATCATCTCCGCCTCTTGGATTTAAGTCCTCCATAGCCAGGAAGCTCGGGCGGTGGTGGGAAGGAATAGCAGCAGGGGAAGCCATGGCTCCGGCGAGGAGCTGAGAGAAAGACCTGCAATCGTCGCTGTCCGAGAACAAGCTGGAGATGAGAGTCATAGGTCCTGGGCTGAAGCCCAGTCCCCCCAGCCCCGGCCCACCACCGTTGAAGAGAGCTTCCATGGAGGAACGCGGTGGGAGAGTGATCGTAGGGCGTGAAGAAAGAGGAGGCGCCGCTGATTTCGATGGCTCCGATTCTGACGATGTTGACGGAAGAGGCGGCGGCTCTCCGTTCTCAGCCATTGATTTCAGCCAAAGAAAACGTAAAAAATCTCTCACTAACACACACACACACTCACTCTCTCTCCCTGTCTCCTCCGTTTCTTCCCATCTGTTATGGCTTCGTTTGTTGTTTTCTGCTCTGCTTTGCTTTGCTTTGCGGATCTGAAATTCAGCAAAAAGTCCACGCTGCAGATACGAAAATCCCCTTTCTATAAATTCCTTATCTCCTTTTTCCGTCTTTCCAGTTTCGGGCAAGTTTAATAGGCTTAACTGTCTGTACAGAGAGCAGTGAATTGACGGTTAAGTCCTTCGAAAATTTTCTGAAACTGTTTTCTCTTCGCCACGTGTAGAAATGTTACGTAACCTTTAGCAGAAGACAGTGATTTGGTTTCTGGGGTTTTACTGGAGAGGAACTGAATGATGAGTCTGAACATCCCTTACGTGGCACCAGAACAAAAAATTACTAATTATTTTATTTATAAATTGATAATAATAAGTTTCTGCTGTCACTTCTTGCCGTACTTGGAGTTAATAAATTGTTTTTTTTCCAGAATTTTAATAAAGTGATATGTTGCCGGAGAAAATGTTAAATTCGACCGTTCAAGTTTTATTATATTTCATGCCAGTGGGTTCTCTTTAGATAACCAAATGGACGTGTAATGTCTTGGAATTGGGTTATGTTCGTGTGGAGTGAAAATGCAGGATTTTAAAAAATTTATGAATTTTTATATTGAATAATATTTTATTGATATTTGTGTAAAATAGAAATAGAAATTATTTGAAGTAATTATTTAATAAAAAAATATTAAAGTTATGTAAAAAAGTATAGAAAGTGAAAATTTATGTTGAATAAAAAATTAAAAATTATTAAAAATTGTGTAAAATATATTAGTGTTTGTATTTAAATTCTAAATATATTCGGTGATAGATTTGTGAAATATACGAGGTCTTGAGTTTTGTTGCCATCAATTTTTTATTCAAACTATTGTACGCTTACACCCGTAAAACTTGCATGTACACACGTGGGTTGCGCTTCTGTTAGATGGGATTATTGGCCGGCCTTAACTGAACAGCTATCTGACACCGACATATCACGTGGGAAAAGTTGGTGTATTTTTGTCCTTTTTTTTTTCCCTAGGAAAATAAAAGTTGGGTGTATACCAATCAGCCGTTAAACTTAAAACGCCCCCAAAAACAAAGATATAGTTAAAAAAAGGGTCAAGCGGAGTTTTTCGCTGCCAGAGCCGGAGGCGAATCGGTATGCTCTGGCCCAGGAAAATAAAAAATAAAAAATAATCAATATGCTCTGTAGTCTGTTCATCAGTACACACATTTGTGCAGAGCAAACAGTAAAGGAGCTCAGAAACCAAGCAAGTCATGGATGAGAAGAAGCAAGAAAAGAACCAAACCAAGCCAATCCGTTGCATAGTAAAACTGGGTATGCCGTTTAGTTTTCTGCCCCTGCCATCTCAATTTCTATCTGATTTTCTTCTTCGGTTTTCACTGGGGCCTTCTTGATCTTTTCGCCTTTAACTTAATGTTTGTGCAAATCCACTGGCAATACGAGATTAATGGTGGGTGCCTATTACAATTTTTTTTTACCCATATTGAAAGTAATCCCTATCCCTGCTTGAATACCGATCAAGGCAAGAGGCATTATGCCCAATGAGCAGAGAAATCCCATTGAAATCGTTTTGAGCGATTTATACCATGTAGTTAATAGTTTAAAGAGGGTGAAGAGGAGGAATATGCAAAGAAGTCCTAGACACTTTGTTTATTTCCCTTTTTGCTGGAACAAACTAGTAAAGAAGTGCTTTTTGTGTTTTGAAGGAGGCGCGGCAATTACTTACAAAGATGAACTTGAGAAGATAAATGAAGAAAACCTTCACATAGTTTCATCTCAGCTAAGGCAAGCAATGATTTCGGGGAGGTCTCCTTCGGAGAAAGTCCATGGGATGGACTGGAGCAAGAGACATGGGAAATCGGAGGTTTCGTTTACCATAGACGATATTGGTGAATACGCAATTGAAGATTCTGGTCGTTTTGTTGTTGTTCATGGAGCAGGTTAGTTGCATAGCCCCATTCATGGGCGGGAACTCCTTCTTGATCATAAGCATTGAAGACACGCTGCACCTAGATATGGTTATCATGCTAATAAAGTTGGTTTTTAACTTTTATTAATATCCAGATTTTGGTTGCATATGCATTGAGCAGAATGTTCTAAAGTATAAAGAACGCAGTCATTGAATTTGTCCTTATACAAAAGGCCAAGCTCTTTTCGCTCAGAGTTGATGCTTTTGAAGTAGTTCTTACAGTTATCGTTCTTTAAAGATATGTGAAAGTTCATGTTCCAATCTACAATGGTGGCTCTAGGTTCTTTTGGGCACTTTCAGGCTAGTAAATCTGGGGTGCATAAAGGAGGGTTGGAGCAACCTCTTGTCAAAGCTGGTTTTGTTGCTACACGGATTTCTGTAAGATACTCTTTATATGTTGTCAGTTCTTGTTGTTTTAGCCTTTTCTATCAGCAACTGTGTATTAAGTTTCTGCATTATAGTGGCTCGAGCTTCTGATTATATACGTTGTCAGCATATAAAAGTAAGTGGACCCGAATTGGGCAACCAAGTAAAATATCCAGAAAACATACCATGTTGATCTACCCATGGTATAACTTGTAATATTGTACTCTTGCACTGTTCCTTATATCCAAACAGAAGTCCTCACATTGAGGCTTTTGTGAACCCCCTTTTAGATGACACATTTCGGGATTTTCTGAGTTCTTGACTAATTGGATCATCATAATTACACAAACAGGGGAGAGAAAGAGGAAGAGAAAGGAAAAAGAATGATTATCCTTTTGAAGTAGGAGGCTGAGGATACTTATTTGTCAATCTATAATTCAATCGGTTTCCTTAGTTCTGTTTCCATTTCTTTTTCAGGTTACGACTCTCAATCTTGAGATTGTTAGAGCACTAGCCAGAGGTACTAATCTATCAGTTACTATTTATCTTCGATTCATAATTCCCATTAACTCTAAACTTATATCTTTGCATCTCTTCCCCCATCAAGTCTAGTCCGTTATCAAGCCAATTTTGTATATCAAAAAGTGCAAGAAATGTCATATCTGTGTTTTTATATGCACTTTTGCTCCTGACAAACTAATCATAACCAAGTTGCTCATTGAACAACGATGTCACTAGTTTCCATAAGGTTCGATTGGGGTTTGAGTGTCTTCCAACTTGCCATATTTTGTTTGTGTGATTATGTCATTGCTTTTGTAATAGTTCTTTGCTAGCAGTCTCTTGTTCGTGCTTGATATAGTATTTTGAATTTGCCAATCAAAGTGAACTAAACATTGAAAGAGAATACAAATTTGTCATTTCAGCAATTATTTAATATAAATATACAATTTCTTGTTGGACTCTTCATTTCAGTGCTTGTCATTTTGATACAACAGACCGAAAGTTCACAGTTCTGACATGAAAGTACTCCTTGCTTTTACATCTTATAAACATCTTTTTCTTCTTATGAGCAAGTCATTTGAATTTGCAGGATATGCTCTCAGCCTATGGTGAATTTAGCATTATGTGTGATCCTCTAAGTCTTGTGTTACTTTCACTGAATGCTGATTTATCTGTCTAGATGGCCATGCGCTGTCTTTGAGAAATGGGAAGTGGAGCAAGTTATCCTGAGAGAAGTTTCTTTTCATGCAGAGGGTATTCCTTCAGTTGGAATGTCTCCATTTTCATGTGGATGGTGGACCAGTGAGAGAAATGTTAGCCTCTAGAAAGACTGTATTTGGTTCCTCATATGCGCCTCTTGTACTTAAGTTACCTGTTCTTTCTTTCTGGAGATGCTGTCTCATCTTCCTAACTTTTAAATTCTTGTATTTATACAGATAGCCTCAGCTGATTTATCTGCAGTGGAAAAGGCTATTGACTCTGGTTTCACACCCGTGAGTTTGAATTATTCTGTTTATAATACTTCTTTGAAGCTTGAAATTAAAGTAAATCATGTTCTTTTGAGCAGTATCATTTCTTCCTTACCTTTGTTGTTGGGTAATTGATCATCTTAAATATCAGCTAATCAAAAAGCTTCAGCCCTAAAAGCGTGGTTTGTGTAAATGAGAGTTATTTCATCACTAGCCTGCATGGATAATAATAATTAGAGGAGATTGCTGAATGTTGTAAGTTTTAGTTGCAGGTAGCCCTCAGCAACTTACCCAAAAAATTTTAGTTACTGAAGATGTGCATAGCTTGAAAAAGTGCCAAGTGCAGTGTAATTATGAATTTCATCCCAGAGAAAAAATTAAGGCAGCCATTGCAGTCATTGCCCAGAGGGAGGGTAAATCCTTGGGCTGCCAAGCAAAGAGAAAAAAAATGGGAACTTCCTATATTAATGCTGAAGATTAGTGCGATGCAAATCTCCCCTTCTTTAACCCTCTTTGACCGGGTATATCTGGAGGGAAGACTTTTGTTTAGGCTGCTGTCATTAGCATGTTAGATGTTGTAGCCTCTTTATGCCCGCTGGTTTTAACATGAAATCTGCTGTTAGATGTTCAGTGCTTGCATGTCACTTTATTAGATCTTCGGGTGAACTTCTTATGCATTGCTTGGTGCTTATTCTTATATGCCCCCTAGGTTCTGCATGGAGATGCAGTGCTCGATGGCTCACAGGTTTGGTCCCTGTGACACGTTGTCAGCTTTGTTTGTTATTAGTTGGTATTTTCCTCATTTATCTACTTTATAAAACCAGGGCTGCAGCATATTGAGTGGAGATGTTATCATACGACATTTTGCAGCAGAGTTAAAGCCTGAATATGTTGTTTTTCTTGTATCCACTATCGATGGAATATATCCCTTTCATGCTCATATTGCTGTGCAATACACGACGGTTCTTTGATTTATTCTACTCAAAATCAGATCAGGATAGGCTGAGCATGAATCTTCAGTCCATTGTCTTACCTGGTAAAAGGTTACTAAAAATGAATGACTCTTTAACAATCTTGGCATATCTCGTCTCTTAATCATGCTTCAAAGCACTGACAAAAGCAGCCTTAACTTCTCGTCACTTTCAACGTGCTGTGGAACAAAAAAATTGTTTCTGTAACTAACCTTCTAACTGTTAGAATTGTTTATTTTGTTCTATTATGCCAAAAGAAAGACTTTTTCGACATAATGTATCAAGATAGGTATGTCAACCTGATTGTGCTAATTTTCATAATTATCACACTGCAAATTTTTGTTACACATTTACCTTTCTATCTGATATGTGTTATAGAATATGATTGCTGTTATCCGATTAACCTGGACAAAAGACAGATGTTTCAGGGGTATATGACCGTCCACCAGTGGAACCTGATGCAGTACTCTTGAGGGAGATTGGTGAGGATTTGTTTCTAAGTCCTTGATCTTATAGATGGACGGTATCTTAAGAGGTTCTGTTGGTTTGGGATGGGACCATGACTCATTCTTCTATGATAATAGGTGTGCGTGAAAATGAGAGCTGGTATGTTGTGAAACCAGTGCTTCAGGACTTGAACAAGCAAGGTTAGTGAGAGGACATTTAGATATTTTATTAAGGTTGCATGGCAATAAAAAGAAGAAGTAATGCACCCACAGTCCTTATGTTGTAAGATGTCCGTTAAAAACATTTCTCTTTGTCCATCCTTGTCTTTTTCACTAACGGCAAATGCTAGTCAGCACCAACCACAGCTCACCACGTGTCCAAATAGACCCCATAATCCACTAGCACCTGCCGTTAGTGAATGAAACGAGGGTGAATGGAGGAACGTGTTTTTAACAGAAGCAGCTTTGAAACTTTCCTATTCTACTTTATTGAGCAATTCTTAAAAGAGATGTATATCTTATTTTGTCAACATTTTTGTGTGAATTTTGAGCTCAACGATGGACTCCGACATTCAAGTGTTTCGCAAAGTTTCTCTTTTTTGTTAAATTACCATTGGCAATGTCTCATTCTAAACTGGATGCACAAGAATATGTATCTGCTGCTTTGGAACAGAGTAGTGACTCCGTAAATATCTTCCCTTGTTGCGCTACAGTCGAGATTACTGTAGCAGCTCATGATACAACTGGTGGCATGGTGACCAAAATAACAGAGGCTGCAATGATTGCAAGACTTGGAATTGATGTTTACATTGTCAAGGTAACGGCCTTGTTGCTTTCCCCATTCGTTTTATCTTTCGATATACTTTCTGAAGAACTTGTAGTCTTAAGATGAAGCTGGATGCAGGCAGCCACAAGTCACTCGTTAAGGGCTTTAAGTGGGGAACTGAGAAGCAACATTCCTGATGATTGGCTGGGGACAGTCATCCGATTCGTGCGACAAGACCGGCAACAAGAGTCGTAAAATCGTTATTGTATCAATCTGATCTGCCATGCTCCTGGTGGGGACGTCACCCGGCAAGAGGTATTACCTGATGGACTTGTAGGAATATGAATGTGTCAGAAACATAGGACGCACAACTGCTTGCTTATGAAATTGTTGGAACGGAGGTGCTCATGAATCTCCTTGGAACTGCTCAAAAGTTGAAAATTTGTCATCTTGTAACTGTCTTTTACCAAAAAAAAAAAATGATTCAGTCTGGTGAACTCTTCCCTGCAGAAAAAAACTGAATTTAATCACGGCTTGATTATTTGGGAATTGCTAGTTGAAGCAGTAGTGTCTTATTCAATTTTGTGGACGACTTATCCTCCAGGAGTCTGTTTGGTCATATTCACTGCGTTGCAAGACATTCAATTGTACGACGCTTCAAGCCAGAAACAACGAACCTGTGCAATGAAAATCCAATTAGGAATGCTTTCTTTTTGAAAAAGTTGCCTTTTCTTTTCTCAGTTCTCACGTGGTCTTCATCGAGGCATGCCACATGCAAAGAATGGAGTTCCATACACCCAATGTCACGCATCCACATTAAACGTCGGCGTCCGATATCGAACAGCAGAGAGAGGCGTCACGTCGGTCACGATGTTTCGAGACAGAAACATGCAGTATACCATTATCCTCTGAAATCTTGTATAACTTCCTAGGACCTCACCTAACCATGCTTTCGTTCCAATGCAAACATCCACTAAATTAAGGCATAAAAGGAATTTGCACCACAAGATTATGTTAGTTACCCTATACGGGCACTGATACCTCATCATGAGGTTGATTTCAAGCTAGCTATTTGACAACTGATACCTTGAAGCTTGAACTACAACTTTTTTGTAATATTCCGCATTCATTAAGATCTTTAACATTCAACCGCCTAATATTTTAAGCAAACGAATACATCACAAACATTCGATAATTTGAAGTATTGACTGACAAATTCACTAATTTAGTAGCACATTTACAACGAAGTATAAGTTTCAGGGAGTTTCGAGTTTGTTTCCCAAATAAAATTAGGCTATGCAAGCCTAAAACAAGTTAATCTTCAGTGACCTGAAAATTCATATTACGATAATACGATCATGCAATTGTGCCATTGAAATACAACTCTTGAAACTCTTCATTTCGGCGCTTCATTTTTTCAAGTACCAATTCTGAACTTCTACACTCGTATAAAATCAACAAAAATGTGAAAAACAAATGCAATTAAGAAAATACCACAAAGATGAGAACCTATATATTTGAACTTGAAGAACTTTAAATTCCAAGTTTAAACCAACATGAGGTGCAAAGAAGTGTTTATACAATCTTTGTCTGCGAATATAACTTCTCCACACATTTACCGTTAAATGTTTTTCAACAAATCAAGCACGACAAAATATTGATTACAAAAAGCTAATTAAATAATGGGAAAGTCTAGTGATAGGTGGATGCCACGTTTCAAAAAAGAGTGTTTCTGAACTTAGTGACCCCGGTTCTCAAACTCACACAAGACCCTTAGAGTAAGCTACTATTATCTGAGATTCAGTTGAAGTCCAAGTCTTGAAGTGTTCCTCCAAAGTATTACCCCATACATGGCGGATAACTACTTGGGGCCAATATCTTTGAGGGCACAAATTTGCTCCTCTCCCATAGCAGACATCACTGAAACAACAAGATCTTTTCCCTCACCGAAACCATCCTTGATCTGCATAATAAAGTTCAGAAAAATGAGATCATGGGAGAATTCATAACCCATTAGAAACTGGGATAGAAATAACATGAAACATACTTCACGCTAACATACTATGAATAGCATCGTAACAAGCTATTTACAGATAATGGGACAAAAGCTATTTAAAGATATCAGCAGCAATCTAAAGTTGGGAGCACCCACCAATGTATACCACAATGAAAAACACAACAATAACAACGCCATATGCCGTACGAGGAAACAAACTTAGATGTTCAAACAAATCAGACAGGTCATGATAAATAGTTCTAGCAAAAACAAATAAATACCTTCAGATGTTCAAACAAATACAGCTTAAAGATAATGTAAAAGTCCAAATTTCAAAAGAAATAGCAAAAGGGAGCAAAGACACTAGCTATATTCTTTCAGAGAGAGAGAGAGAACACGTTACTAACCTGCGAGAGCAGACTGTCATCGGTTGGAAGCTTCAGGTCATCTTTAGTATTACCATTGTCAGTCAGCAGACTCACCTGGAGAATTTAACTAAAAAAATTACACTTCTGCCACTAAAATCCCACAAAGTACTTAAAGAGAGAGCTTGGCCATACAAATCCATCCTCAGATATATCAATTAGCTGATAGTCGGTACGGTTGACATGGGGAACCTGTAATTCATCGAATTTGGATTGTTAATGACATAGGGAACACCACAAATGCATGCGACCCAACAGCAATAAGATAGATCTGATTTATATAAACAAATGACAGGACTCTCACATCACAGTTGTGGGATGAGGGAACTATATCCTCGAGCTTCTTGGCAGTGAAAATATCAATTGCAACGAAGTGACACTTAGCATGACCATGCTTGCCAGTTTTGGAAGTCGAAACCTCCACAACCTGCAATCAACGCAACGCTTTAGTTTTATTTTAGTTTTTCCTTTTAGATAGAGTAATAGCAAAATAATTATAGGAAGAAAGGGAGAATTATGTAACATTTAAGGCATGCTTAAAAAAAATATAAAAGACACCTTCTCTGCTCCGCATATGAGAAATTCGTAAATTCCTGTACAATTTTGTGAAATTTAAGCTTCCATTTAGCTAGCACCCTTAGAAAGTCAAACTGATCACAGGCCATTATCATGTTCTCCATCGAATTTTGATACCGATACTGACAAACAGCCAGTAATTCAATAGCATCGAACCCACTTGAATACTTCCGAGCATAAATTTATATTCAGAGTGTCTACGGTACGTTTCAAAATAAATCAACCAAAATTATGTAACGGGTGCATATAAAATAAAGTCTAGGCCGAAATAGTCGCGAAAATTTTTAGATCTGAGAGGCTAGGAATACAGAATACAAGAAAATCGAAAGAAAGGAACCTTGCAAGGCCTGCCCTTGATGACAATGTAACCGTTCTTACGGATGGTACCAGCCTGCTGAGGATAGGTCTTCGAAGCTCCGGCGTCGGCCTTGGACTCGAAGTGGTGCTCCTCGTCCGACATGGCTCCGCGCTGCAGGGACAGAAAGACCTTCGAAGAGAAAGCGAAAAGGTGAACGAAAGGAAGGGGACCGAGAAAGCAGGAGAAGAGAGGCAGGGTAAAGGAAGGGAATTTATATATACATCACCCTGACGATAGGGATCTGATCATAAAAGAGAAAATCCGGAGAGTGTGGGACTGAGGACTCCACGGATTTCATAGAATTCAATTTGTAAGGGCTGTCACGTCCGGATTTATTTATTTATTTATTTTATTTCTTCAAATTTTAAAAGTCTCTACTCTCTCTGTTTGGGTTTTAGGGCTGGAGATATTTTCGACTTCGACCGCGTTACGAGGACGATAAAAGTGCACGTGGGATGCCCTTTGAAGAAGTGCAATGCACGTGTCATATATCTAAGCCTTTGATGAATGATGACCTATATATTGTCCGGCTTGGATCATGATTGCGCTGTCCAAAGCATTTAATGGAAATTCCGGTGCTCAATGCAAGTGTTTTTACGCTAAGATCTGCTTCTTCCATTGATTTTGGACGACGATTTTTTCTATATTTTTATCATACTTAAATTCAAAATTTTTATGATGCAGTTTTTTAAATTAGCTAATATTTCTAATCAGTACAAAACTTTTGAGAATTCTTTAATTTAACTCTAAAATGTGAGAATACTTCAAAATTTGGATCATATTTGCATTTAGATTTTTTTTTTTAAATGGAAGTATTGTGAAAATTGAGTTAGATTGAAATTTTATTAAATTTTGAGAAAAAATAGTAAAAAATTTGAATTATATTTGAAAGATGTTGAAATTTTTTAAAGTTTTGCAGGAGTTAGGTGAAAAAAAAAATATATAATTTAATTAATTTTTTATTTTTACTTTGATGGAGAAAAATGATTTGGCGAGGAAGATAGATGATTTTGAATTTTTTTTATTTTTTTAAAATTTCAAAATTATATAAAAAGATGAAAAAATTTATTGTGGACTTTTTTGAGTGTGAAAGTCGAAAAAGTTAAAAAAAAATTAGAAAGAAAATTTAAATGTGCAACGAAAAACTCTCAAATCTTGATTTTTGTTTTAAAAAGAAAATTCTTGATTTGCAAAGACGAATGTTAAGTTACCTAAAAATTTCTAAACATTCTTAGTTTGCAAACAAGAATCACAACTTACACTGATTAAAAAAAATCTTATTCTCTAATTTTCTTAGTTCACAATCTTACTTTATTTTTCTGTTTTTTTTTTCAATGATCCAGTCCCAAGGAGTTCAATTATCAATTTATATAAAATTTAATAGTGGTGTAAGTATTTAAATAGATTTGAGTTTTATTAGTATTTGTAAAAGGTTAGTGATTTTTTTAAAAAAATAATTTTTTATTGAAGGCTGTAAAAAAGTGTAAAGGAAGATGATTTTATGGATAAAAAAATATTAAACTTTGGTTAAAAAAATTATGAATATATAAAATGTGATGGAATTGTTTTTTTGAAATGTATTAAAATTTGTATTGAATTTTTAAAAATTTTGAATATTCAGTTGTGAATTTTGGTGAATATTTCTCTGGCAACAGATACTCGAGTCGTCCAAGTGAAAACAGAACCAAAGACGTCTCATAACTCATAAGCATGTTTTTCAACCAGACATCCAAAAGAAAACCCCAATCTGTGGCAAATGTCATCCCCACCAACCACCTCAAATAACCTAAGCAATCAAATGTGCAATACTTACTTACTCGAGCATTTATGCTGAGATTGGCAATGAACGATGAGCTTGATAATCAAGATCAAATTTCAATTTAAAAGGGTTTTTTTTCCTACAAAACAAACAAGTTCAAAAAGCACTGGTTCCGATGCATCTTATCAAGGGGGGAAAACCAAAATGATATTGATTAGAGGAAGTTTATGATCTGGTACATTTGACATCTACATCACAGAGGGTTGGGGTCAAAGCAATTAAGCAAAAAAAGAATGTTACACAACCAATTAAACAACATTATACAACATATGTAGTTCCAACTTTACAGCTACCTGTCATTTTTTTCACCGGCGTTAGATTAGTTTCTCAAAAAACGAAACAAGATCAGAGGAATATATCTTTACAGGCACAGATAAGAGCATTCCTTGCTTTTCAGCAAAAGAAAGCCATCAACAGACCTTGAAATTATTACCCTTTGTCATGCAAAGTAGGCAGCAGTTGGATTGGCATGCAAAAGGCTGCAATTCCAGCATCCACTATATTCGGAAGGGAGTTTTGTATAGCCTGATGAGAGCTTATTTGAAATACCAGGTACACAAACTCAGCCAATCTATCAAGGGGTTCCAGGACATCTCTTTCCATTTTGGATGGAGAGGCTTTGCAGAGTAAATGATGGTTGCAAAATGTGAAAGAAACCAAACGTGGCTTCCATCTAAACAGAACAAAGGTTGCAGGAGCTTAATGTAGGAAACCATTGAGACATAGAGCATGTTTAACATATGCAACAAACTAGTTATAAAGTCAATGATACTGATATCCATATGAATCATTACCTTCATTGCATAGCATACAATGTATACTCAATTCCTACTTGAACTTCCAGCAGACACTGATCTAATGTAGCAGTCATCAATGCTGTGTATGAATATTTGTGGAGGCTCCTCTCTGTTACAGCCAAAGCGCAAATGAAATGTATTAATTCTTGAAGGCTAGAGACTGGACCACAAGCACAATCTTTACATGTTGATTATTCTCGCAGGTTACTTTAAGCATACTTGTTGATTCAATCACTTAACCATGCAGTATGCCCTTACAAGTAGTAGAGCTTCATCAATCAGATGGGTGTCCAGCTATGACATTACCTGGAATTATAATGATGTTGTAGCTACCAAAAAGAGGTAGAAATCATACTACGCATAGAATGCAAAAAGGGGTTATAATTATCTTGCATCGTTGCCTACATCAGTATCAAAATAGAAACAAGGACTAGGTGAGGCAGTTTTAGATGTTTGAAGGGACCAAATGACAGCAACAAACGGATGTAAATTACTTAAGAGTTGAAGCGTGAAGAAAGGCAGAGAAAAATCTTATGAACTACCAAGGGAAGAACTAAAATAAATGCTCAAAATTATACTGGACCAAGATATTCAGTACAAAGCGTTGATTATGTCCGTCAGAATGTGCAGCTTGCATGTGCAAATAACAAAATACTAACCCACTGTCACTTTTGCTCAAACCTAAAGCAAAGGCTGATCAAATTTTAAGTGGAAAAGCATGAATTGCGAGCAGCAATAGGTGCAGAAATATTGCATCAGATACTTCCCACTGTCACTTTACCCATCCCTTTCTCTGCATATCCCTTTTTGTCCGCAATTATTTCATTCCTCCCCCATTTATTTGACAATGAATATTCTTTTCTTCTGCGAGTCCTTGATTTGTTAAGGTTTCGAAGACATAAAAACAAGCATGCAAAACCTAGCTTTTCAACCAAAATATTGAATACCCAACCCAGAAACGACACAGTGATATATTGTTGTGAAACAGGATTTCCTAAAGATAACATGAACTGAAAAAAAGTAGATGTTAACAGAAGAACAACTGACATTTCTTTAGCTTCTTGATAAGTGTAGCTTGATGCAACTGCCAAAAGTTGTCCAACATGGTTGTACGACAAGGCTGCCACACTATTTGCATACCTCGGCAACTAAAAGCAGAACAGAATTACATGAAATAATAATAATAATTGATTCAAAGTATATTAAGACTCTGTAGAAACTCCCATCTATCATGAGTGCTCTCCAAAAACTGAAAATAAATTTCCGCTTGCTTGTTTGGTGTCCTGACAGGATTTATCTGACTATGTCATTAATGTGGAATTTTTGTGCATTGCACATCAAAGATGTGATCAGAATGAATCGTCACTTCCAATACCAATTCTCCAACAATTGCATTGACACTACTAAAATAGTAAGAGAAGAGTAGGCTATGTTTACATCAACTAGCAGTGCACAGCAAGCCATATTATTATTGGTGTAATACCTCAAAAAGTCTTCTCCTGCTTCGAGCGTCCCATGCAGTAACATAACCCTCATTATCACCTGTAACAAAAGCACCACAGATGCTAAAACGAAAACCTAAAATCAGTAAATTTGCACACTATGATTGTAGATACAGATAGGAACAAACATACAGTGGATTAAAAACAATGTCATTCACCGATACTAGATGGTATCTTCCATCCTTTGACTTTGGATGACATCGGAACATGTATCTGTAGCAGAATTTAACAATTTTATCAGAAAAACGAAATTAAATACATGCTACCCGGCCAAAACAGCTTTCTTTTTTGTTCAAGGGAAGGAAATAATTCATAAGCCATAACAATCAAATCTTTTAAGTCCAGGGAATATATAACATAGATAGAACTCTTCATCTCAAGAAGTTAAGGAAATTGTGCTCCATAAGAATGCCCATAATGTGTAAGTAGTGACAACAAGGAAATCAGAAATTTATCATGATGCAGGGCCTTGAGTAAGTCAATACAGTGCCGATAATCTGGAATCCTTTCTCTGCAGCAACTTCTACGTAGTCAAACAAATGCTAGAAATTCCAGTTAGATTTTAATCAAAACATGGTCTAAATGCCTTCGTTCTGTATTTGACCGTCATCAATGTCAAGTTATGCCTTCGAATTGCAGATGGTCATCTTAATCCCTTACATTTGCAGAAGTGATACCAAAACTTATGGCATGATCTACAGATACAAAACCCTTGAATTGGAGAAAGACAATTTTATTTACTTCAGGAGAGAGAGTGAGAGATGGTACCCTAAAAGGAGTAAGTTTCAGAATTTTACCAGGCTAGGCAAGTTCATCATCTGATCTTAGGAATAACTAGAAAGTAAAATGAAAACACAGTCCTTGCGGCAATTTTTTTTTGTTGAAAAAAAGCATACAACTTACAAACCTAATGAATGATAGTATAAAACTGACCTAACATCATTTGGATCGGAGGGATAGCGAATCTCCACAGCTACTCGTCCATCTACTGATCCAACTACATATCCTGCAAGGAACAAACCCTACTTTAGAGACATCTATTAGTTTCAGTATTTTGGTTTGCTTGTATCATATATCTAGATGGAAGCACAAAATGTGATGTTTTTAATACTGACTTTTCTTTCCATTGAGGCAGTCTCCAGCACAGAAACAACATGGTTTACAATACAAAGCAAATTGTTGAAATGATACCTTTAGAATACGGAATTGAGTTGACACATCTAATTCGAATGTCCAAATGTGATTCCTTTGATTGAACCGGTTTGTCTAAATCACGCAAGTCATACACGTATATTGATGCTCCAATGGCTACCATCAAATTAAACCCAGAGAGAGACATGGATTCCACTTCTGCAGCAATATTTCTCTGGTATGCCACAGACTTTGCCCCACGTGTGTCCCAGAATATTATCTTCTTGTCGAAACCAGCAGAGATCACTTGACCTACAACAACGGAGTAATCATTTTGTACACAATGCCATGGGAATGGTAGATCTAAAAGTACTCCAGGCTTTTCACGTCCAATAACAACACCCCATTTTAACCTTACACCAGAACAATAAAGGATAGCATTTCATATTCCGATTGAAGGTTGAACTTTCATTCTTACAACTATTTTTTTGAAGCAGATAGTTCACAGCGCTTATTCAATAGATACTGTAAAAGCCAACTCATGCTTTCACTATATTTTCATTTTAGGTCATCAAGATAAGCAAGAGGGGATATGACATACGGTAACTGGTTACTGCTTCTATACATGGAGAATGTTCATACTGATTGAGAACCACAACCACAGAGGGCTCATGTCTATTGTGAAAAACCTGATCTTAATTACTTTGATTAGCTAAACAAATTCCTATTCACCATTCCAAATAAAATACTTTCAAAGCTGATTTGTTAGGACTCATTGTCAATACTTCCACCATTAAACTAATAAAGTTGAAAAAAAAAGCTGAAAAGACAGCCAGTTCAAACCTTTTACAGTACGTTAAATTCCTGATCAGCAGCGAGTGAAAACATCTAGTCTGTGCTGATTAAACATATTCCTTTCTTTTATTGGAAATTCAGATTGCTAATTTTGCATAATCCACATCTACGTAATTTTACTATGTACTAATAAGCCCCCACATGATTGCGGGAATAAAGAGGGAAAACTAGAATCTTCAGCAGCAGGTTAGTTTATTTGCAAGATATTCACAGAATGCTAGCGGCCGAAAAATTCAACATTGTCAATGGCAGAGTAACTTTTCAATTTGGATCTTGATGAACTTCTAGTTCCAGATAGGCTTCAACACTTGATGGATAACAGCATAATCCCAGAGAATGTAGAATCACTATTGACGGCGTACCATATACAGTCTCAGAGCCTATCATGTAATAGGTTTCTCTGAAGGGTACAATCTTACTAAGCCATTCAAATACAATGGTACTCATGAGGACACAGATTCTACATACCACAGAAACATGTAGACAGATGAGTCTTCCAGATACCAGAGCAGAATATATATGGAGTAATTCCTAAATCTCCTCTTAAACTCGCAAACAAATTTCTCCCAGGTTGTGGTCAAATGAACGAAAACAGTAACTGGATGAGTCAAAGTCAAAAGATCACATTTGAATAAAAGTATGATTCAATAACTGCTTACATGTTTCATCGGAATAACTGATACTCGTTGCTATATCATCATGATTTCCAATTGTATCAATGATTCCGGAATGCAAGTCATACCTAAAAATCAATATCCCCACAGTAGTCAACTTATAACATCTAATTACTATAACATACAACTCAGCAAATGATGTAAAATAAAAAAGAAAGGTTGAATGCCATTATGGAAAATGCACTACAAGAATATAGAAACATAAGCTGTTTCCTGAGCTATAAACCAACAGTGCAAATGATACACAAGAACATCACACATTCAACTTAATGCTACCTAGTAATTACATAATATTTTCCAATTAGCTCTATTAAAGATCATGGATTTCTACAAATTATACCATCATGCCTTTTCTTTTGGCACTCACAGTTAACTCCACTACTTAATACACCTGGAGATACTCAATTATTCAACATATATATGAAGATTCTTAAGGGACGGGAATAGGCTTCCGGACCCTAAAATAGAATCCCATTTATTTACTAGAATCCTACAAATATGTGAACAAAATTCTTGATACCGAAGCCAGCAGCAAAAGACACTACATTCCTTATAAAGTATGCAAGGTAAATATCTTGTCATCCCAAGTTGTAGCATAAACTAAGTGCTACATAACTTGAAAACAAATACAGTAAATACTAGTAACAACCTAAAAAATAGTCATGGTGCCTATTCCTACAGAAGCCATGTTCATTCAATGCCATGCATCCTGTTACTGTATAAATAAACTATAACTGCAATTTATCGAAAAAGATTATGCAAATATTTAGTGATTTCATCATGCTGGAAAGGTGACGGAGTAAATGCCAAACTAGGAAAGCACCGTTGGGGTAGAGTTTCCTAACCTTCTAACAAAGCCATCAGAGCCAGCGCTGAAAGCTACAGACTCGTTCTGGAAACAGCAATCAAGAAGTGCAGCTTCGGACGGAGCTTCTAATCTAAGAACAGATCCGTCCACATCGTACAAGCGAAGAGTCTGCGCAGAAACCCCGGATTATTTCAGAAGAAACACCAAGTTACACTCAAAATCACCAGCTACAAAATTTACAGCAAAAAACACACTCACGGAGTCCCAAGAAGAAATAAGGAGATTGTTCGACTTTGGAGAGAATTGTATTCTGGAAATTGCGTCTCGGATCGGGTTTCCGAACTCCAAACAACTTCCGTTCATTTTGAACCAACTCGGTGACCACGAGAAAAGTTCCCGCTCGGTCTGTGTGTGGAGTATGATATAACTCAAACTGAGATGTTGTGCCATTGGCCCATTACCCTCTCTGTAGATATTTTATTTTACTTTTGTTGTAAAACGAACAAGTGGATCCGTGGCGCAATGGTAGCGCGTCTGACTCCAGATCAGAAGGTTGCGTGTTCGATTCACGTCGGGTTCAACACCCTTTTTGGTTCAGTGAACATACTGCAGCGGACTGTTACTGTTGCAATAGGCTTGTCACTAATCACTAAAATATTTTCAGCTTCTATATACGAAAATAAAATCCTACCTCCACCAAAAATACTTGATATTTTATAACAAGAAAGCATGGTTTCATGTGCATGTTTTGCTAAATGAACAAGAATAATAACTTTCTAACGCGTAAGTAAGCACTATGTTCAGATATGCTGTCAATTTTGTTTTAAATTTACCGTAGGGTTTTATAACCATGACTTCTGTAACGTGTTGACGAATAACAAGGGCTTTAACAAATTTATTGAATAATGTCTGGATATCGATTCCTTTAAAAAGCACATCGAGGAGTTTTGAGTGATTAATTGTGTTGAGGCGACCGCCACCGCTTAGATCATCACGACCGTAGCATCTGAGAGGCGGTTGCCGGTGGTTTTGAACAGCCCCACCATAACGGAGGAACCTATCTTTTAAGTTATAAAATCAGGACCGGATTTATCTTTTCGAACACCAAGAACAAATTTTACTTCGAGCCAAAACTCCTGACAGATCTTTACTTCATCGGTTATCCCTGCGATTAGACCCAAAAGTACAACGTAAAATTCAATAAATAAGTCACCGGATGTTAAATCTAAAAGAGGAATTTTCATTTGAGCTTCGACAACACCAAAAACCAACCTTCATTAGAGTGAAGTGTACAATAGTTGAACACATGCATCCCATCGATAGAAATGTAAGTCTACAAGTAAAGTTAGCTACAAATTGAAAAGCAGCAAAACCTTCAAGCTCAATAAAGAAATTTGCATGTATATACAGAACTTCAAGTTTCTTACTGGCTATGGATTCAAAGACAATCTTTGACACTGGAAAAGACTTGACAACTCTTTTTGTGCCCTGAAATCATTAAGACCTTTCATCTGGAATGAAGAAATCAAACTTGACATCAACGGAACCTGAACTCTCTCCAGTATCTTTGTACTCGATATTTGTTATGGCTCCAACGTCGTCGAGATCTTGATATTGGGGTTTCACTCGTCGCACAGGGACAGTGACAGAATAAATGGTTCCAAGGTCTGAATCAGTAGAGACACTCAGGTGAACTTTATCCTGTGATTCTATCTCCACAAAATCTGACAGAGCCCGCACAATGCTGCTGACAATCATTCGTTTTGCCTCATCATTCACTGCACATCGGTCAGAGAAGAGAATCATCTTCAAGCGTTGCTTGGCAACCCTAGCATTGGAGCTCTTTCTAGATGTTGGTGATGGGAACACTATCTTCCAAGCCAAGTTTAAACGCTCAAAGAAGTTCATGTTAATGGCATCATGGAGGAAGCTCTCGAATTCTTGGCTGATGGACTTCGGCGACAGCTTGTGAGATCCAGTGACACGAGAAATTTGCTTGGGATGACCATGCACATTGCTGTTATCAAGTAGCATGCTGGGCCATTTGGGTGAGACTTCAGTTATGCTTGATCCTCCATTCATGAAACCAGAGAACTCTACCTATAATACAGCACAAAGTTTGGAAAATTAAGTAGACCAAGGTCCTTACATGTCTTCATAAAAACACTAACAACATGCATAATATCGTCTCATGCCTACATCTTCCAGCCCCACCCTTGTTATCTGGCCATTAGAAGGATGACTGCTGATAAATTGTAAAATCAAGATGCTTCAAACAGAAGGATAAAATCTGTACATTTTGATGACTGTTAGATGTGAGACCATTTAACTCGACCTTCGGTGGATAGAGGAGTCATGCACCATTTCTACCAACAATGTGATGCAGGACAGCTGATGTGTACATGTTGAGACCTGGAGGCCTGGATGGCATTTCATTTTTTGGATTTCATTTCATTTGGTTTTCCTCTGTTTCCATAATTGCATATAGTTGATGTAGGTTGGATTTTTTAGTTGTGTTGTCATTCGGCTATTGCATTTGACTCTACTTCCTAAGTGCTAGTCTTGAATAAGGGAAATTCTTCGTATGCTTCAAACTTAAAAGCCTTAGTTGAAATTTCAATGATAATTCGGAGATTGATATTGCTGCAGTTGTTTATATCGAGGGAGATATTTCTTCACTTTCACAAGATATATTCCAATAGGCTTGGAGAAATATTGGCAAGATGCCAATATCCCTCCAAAATGCTGTTATCTGTTATTTCTCTGGCCTTGCTTTGGCTTTGCATCACAATGGCATCAACCAATGAGGAAGGCCATGTATGACCCCAGACTACAAGTAAGTACCATCAACCCAGTTGTTCCCAATGGTACTGAATGCACGAAAACAAGATGAGACAAATTAGACAGATAAACATCTAGTAGGACAATCACAATCAGTAGAAACCAGCCCCTTAAGCGTGCTACGTGATAATTACCATATGAAACAAAAGGGACCAACCAAAAAAACCCATCTAATCAAAGAACATAAACCACAACTACTTCATCGAAGCGCAGAAAAGTTAAACCTTAATAGCAATCTAGCAGTTACAAGAATACTGAAGTTCTCAAATGTACCATTTGGTAGCTGAGAATTTCCAAGAGAATAAAAGAAAATGCGGCATGTCAGAATTACCACTCGAACCCTCGAACAGTAAACCAGATTCCATGTTTCCCTTTCTTTCTTTGGGCTTCCACGGAAATTAAGCAGAAATACAATGAATTTGAAAGGAATTGCATGAAACATAGATAGAATCGGAGACAAGCAGAGATAAATGACATGACCAGTAGCACCGAACAACAAAAAGGTGAGAGCTCAGACCTTCGAAGGACGCAAAGAGCTTCGAAGAGGGTGCATATGGTACGAGCCCAGTGTCGCAGAGACCCTCAGATCCCCAGAAATCGCCATTGGAAGCTTCCGATTGCGCTCTCTCTCCCTCGCTCCTGCGACTTTCGTTTGCTCGCGCTCACTTCACTCGGCGTCTTCGTTTTGCCCGCGGACCGGCTTTCGGGTGCGTAGCGTCAGTTTTACAGTAGCTGACATTTGTCCGTATGCCGAACGACGTCGTCTTCGTGTTAAACATGCCCCGTCCAAATATTTTGCTCCACTTGCTTATAGCGGGAGCAAAATTGGCGATGAAGTTTTAAAATTAAAATAATTATCAACGTGGTGAACGTATCAACTGTTCTCGCTGTATTCTTTATGTAATTTTTTTAAATATATATATATATATATATATATATATATGCCTTTTTATTACCTTTTCCCAACTATCAATATGGTAATTAAAAAGTATAGGTTAGAGTATATACAAAATAATAATTTAATTTATGACTCGTCGTCTAAGGGTACCCTTGCGCAATGGGCGTGGGTTCTAATTTTAATGGCCACACACCAATTTATATGTTCTCTTCAATTTAGAAGTTTAAAGGGCCTATTTACCATAACTTTGTAGCATTTTCAGTTCTATTAATATAGTATTTATTTCTAAATTCATTTTTCGTTTCCATTAATGATGTTTATGCTCAGTCATTTAGTTCAAGCATTATATATTTATCTAAATCTTAACTAATCTTACGAGCCTTAAAAATTAAGGATTGGGTAAACTTCCAGTTATCCGAATGAGACTCGAATTAGTGACCATAGGGGAACAAACCCCAAGGCTCACCAACTGAGCTACCCTTATGGTTTATACATCCATTTAATAAGTAAGAGATTATCTCAACACTATATATGATGCAATACCTTGAATCTTTATTGTAGCTTGTATCCAAAAATTATATGTCTTCGTATTGCAAAGTGTAATAATAAAGATAAGAGCTCGTAACAAAATGTGTTTGAAATAAGACAAACAACATGTTAATTAAATCTAATGCTCCTACTATTATTTTTATAATTTTTAAGATAAACCCCGAATTAATTTGATATGAGAACATAAATAGAGTCGTCACTAATTTAATGATATGTTTCATTAATAATGGCGAAAGTTTAAATCATTTGGATTCATCCCTTGCTATAAAATGTACTATGACGGCGTAAGGTTTTTATTGATTAGGTGATATTTTTCTTATTATGTATCAAGTAGCAAAGTCTTTAAAGTTGTTTGTTTTAAGGGTGAAAACCGACTCCCTCGATTTGTTTTTGCCCCCTCATAAACCACTAAACTGAGGGGGTCGATTTCTAAAAAATATGGATGAACCACCAAGCCGAAGTTCCCCAAGACAAGGATTGATCTAAAGCAGTTTGATGAGAGGCAAGAGGAAGAAAACCCTAAGGAGGCAACAAATGAGGGGCTCGGGGGTGGGGAAGGGAACCACGAGTGATATTGAGAGTAGTGAGACAAAACGACGTCATCTCTCTCTCTCTAATAAAATTTTACTTTACCCAACAATTCAAAATTTTTTTCTTTACTTTTTTTCTCTCATTCATCAATTTTAATACACATCTTTTTAACATCAACATGAAATTTTACTACCAAACAGTGTGACACCTGCTCCTTGAAAAAGCTCAAGCCTATTGGTAAGCGTGATCGAGTTTGTTGCGGTAGTAATGTGATATAAAGTATTAGTTTGAGAATATATTTTAATATCTATCAATTATTATTAACGACTAAAAAATATTCTAGCAATTAAAGAAATGGTTATTTTACAAAAGGATAAATACAAAATCAGTCCTTGTGCTGTACGCAAAAATCGTTTTAGTCCCTGTGATATGAAAAACATCGATTTAGTCTCTGTAATTATATTTTCGTTTGTTATTTGTCCTTCATTAAAGACTGATTTTATCACTTTCTGAAACCACAGAGACTAAATTGATGTTTTTCATATCACATGTACTAAATCGATTTTTACGTATAGCACAGGAACTAATTTTGCATTTATCCATTTTACAAAACACGAACAAATATACTCGTTTTTAACATATTTCTGAATTTTCTTAATATTTCCCAAAAGCGCGAAATCCATATATTAAAAAATAATAAGTTTTTTTTTTTCAATCGGCAGGCAAATATTCAAATAAACAATTTACTATTGGAAGCTAATCGCTCTTTAGTCTTTAGTATGATGTAAAAAAACCAGCGGAAAAGCGAAAAGAAAAGAATTTGTCCCAGGCATTAGCCAAGCAGCACAGAGAGAGGTTTTGGGACGCACCTCGTTAAACATGGCTGAGAGAAACACAGAGTAAGCTGTAATCGAGCTACGAAAAAGGCTCTCAGTTAATGGGGGGGAGGTGGAGAGCTGCTTCCCTTCTTCTCAGCCGCGTAGCCACTGCATCCAAATCTCTGACCCCGAACCCTTCCTGTCCTCTTAGACCTCTCCATTTCTCGCTTTCCTCAGGCCCCGCTACTCATATCCACAGTTTAAGATCTTTCTCTGCATTCCCATCCCGGGTCTCTGTCGACATCAACGAATTTGATTTCGTTTCCCCAAGCGTCGATCAAAATAATTATGAATTCTCAGCCATGGAAGACGAGGAAACTGGAAAGATTCCCGTCAAAGCCTACTTTCTCTGCACCAGGTTTGCCACTCAGATTCCTTTCCATGGTTTTTCAATGAGGTTTTGGTTTTTGTGCGGTTTATCTTCGCGGTTTTGTCTCCATGTGCGTTTACTCTGCAGCTAAGTTGTTATCGGATAGCGTGCGTTGGTGTTTGGCTGTTGGGTTCTACCAAATCATACCATCTGGGTTTTGTATTTTGTTTTTGTTTAGCTTAAGGATGTTAGAAGTCTTGCTGGAATTGATATCTACTCTGTAACTGCATTGATGGTAAAGGATGTTGAAGAATGTGTGAATTTTTTTCTGTAGAGATTATATTGCTGATTGCTATTGCTCTCTCTCTCTCTCTCTCTCTCCCCCCCCCCCCCCCTTCTGTCGCTTACTTTTCTTTTTGGTGTTTGGTGTTCTGTTTTTGTTCCGTATGATTTTTGGTTTTCTCAGATACATGGTTTTGGCAGTATCAACTTGAAGAGCATGCAAGCCGAGAATTTAATCAACGTAGTTCCTCCTACATCGCGAGCATCAAATTATATTGCCCTCAGATATTGTGATTTCTCTTCAGAAAATACTGTAAGATGATCAAGAAATAATGGATCCTTTTCCTCGGTTCAAATTCTTAGTATGTACTAGAAAACTTGAATACGCGTTTTTTCTGTCATTCTGCCACATCAAACCTGCAAAATCTTATGTGGTCATTCAGGTTGGGTATTTATTGGCAATGCATCCACTTTCCTTCTTAAAATATCATGTGAGGGTACGACTACTTATCATAGCAGTTTAAAAAAAATAAGTGGAAAAAAAACCATTGCCAATAAGTACCCAACCTGCTTTTTGATTTTCTATTATATTGAGGTTCTAGGATGGAACCTGAAGTATCCTTTAAATTGTATGCCACTAAAAGAAATTCTGCCTACACTAGGTAATCGTATTTTGCATCAAGCAAATTTGAATTCCTTCTCCTAAAGAGGATACTGTTGATGCTGAGCATAATGACTCAGGACTACCTTCATTAGTACTCTTACGCTTTAATTGAATTTTTTTCTTAAGCTAATTGTATTTCTGTTCCATGAACTGATACCTCATTACTAACTGCACCCATAAACTTTGACTGAATTTAACTTGGATTCTGATTTAAAGTTTCAGTGTCTGTTACACCTCTCTATCAAGAAATGTCATTAACTGATATTGAAACTTTTGAGATCGTTAAAGGAAACAATGCCTGCCCATTTAGGCTTCCCAATTATTAAACTTGCAGTGCGAAGTGTTGACTTTGAAAGTTGATATGTCAATTGAGTTATATGCATCAGTTAAATTATTTGGGTTAGGAGGCTGGGTCTTGAATTAGGTTAAGAGGTGGGTAGATTGGGGTAGGTCCTAGCTTCATAATTAAAACCATAGGGTGTCAGCACATTCCTTGGTATAAATAGTATCGCTTGTATGTCTCTTGACTGTCAGTCTGACATTCATACTGTAAGTTATCAAGTGAAGTGCCCTCACACTTTCCAAAACCTAAGTATTTCATCCCCTCTCCTTGCAGGGGAACAATCCCAAGTCGTGTTCCATCTAGATGAACTCCATCTCTCTTGAACTGTTTCACGAGTATATGGCTTTGTGAGGAACATCTGGATCTTAATGACCCCTGTGTTTCAGCGGGAATGAACCAATCTGTTGTTGAAGGGAAAGCTGGTAACATGGGATACTTAGGGATAGGGAGGAGGTTGGGTAGGACTACTTCTCTCTAAGGATCTTGTAACCATGCTGGTTCATGTGGTCTTACCAGGACTCTAATAAGAGAATCTTCCAAAACTATAATTAAATATAATTGGTAGGATCGGTTCCAAAGTTCTTTTGGTAACATGAGAGTTTTGATGTAGGGCCTTGGAGTCAACAGGAACCCGAGCTCCTATCGATACATGGTTGTCTTCCAGTATGGATCTGCGGTTCTGTTTAATATCGAGGATCATGAAGCTGAAGCTTACCTGGACATGGCTAGAAGACATGCTTCTGGATTGCTTCCAGAGATGAGGAAAGATGGTAAATTTCTTTAGGGATGGGATTATGTTTTCCCCCTACATGAAACGTTGTTGTAAAAGGATGCAGTGTTTATTCTCGTGTATTTTTGTTTTCAAATACTTGCTCTCGTGATGAAGACAGTGGATAGTACTTTTCATAGATCATCTCAGTTGCTTTTCTACTGTTTGTTTTCTCCATTAGTTGCATTGCTATGATGGTCCTTGGACATTTCCCCATACCTCTTAAAAATACACTTCAACTAATTATGTAAATAACCTTCTGCTTGTCTCTCTCTGTGGCTAAATGCTAGATTATGCTGTAAAAGTGAAGCCGCTGTTGATCGAGGATATGCAGGGAGGGCCAGACTATATTGTTCTCAAAACGTTGGACACTGATGGTGTCCGCATTATTGGAAGTGTGCTTGGCCAAAGCATTGCATTGGATTATTTTGTTTCGCAGGTAATTTATTTGCAGGATTCCAAGTTATACATTTTTCACATTATGTAATGCCTTTTCTGGAGAAGAAACCATTGGGTTGCTTGCTTTCTTGATCATTTGCCACTTTTGGTGCATTTTGGATTATTTGGGCTTGAACCCTGTCTAATAATAGTATTCAAGATCAGTATTGATCTTTATTATGCTATGGAAGCATGGCTGGCAGTGCTTCGAACAGTACCAATTTTGCAAAAGAGTTTTTGATTGAAACTAAATTTCAATGACTGTAATCTCTATTCTCTCTCACAGGTTGATGGTATGGTTCAAGAATTTGCAGAGATAAATCGTGGAATGGAAAAAACTGGAACTTTTACAATGGATAAGAAGAAGCTCCTTCAACTTGTCGGGAAGGCTAATTCAAATCTAGCTGCTGTAATCCTCAAAGTTGGTCTTTTCGAGAGGTGATGCCATTGTGATTCTTAATCGCTGCTTTGTGTAATGTTTCAGAAGGTGGCTGGTTATCACTGATTGTATAATGAGGACCAGAGTAGCTTCTGCATGCTGGATGATTGCCAATTTTTACTGTTCTAGCGATTGACTGCATAGATAGGTACTTGCCTCAACTTGGCTCTGTCACCGTGCCAGTTTGAGCTCATTATGGTCTTGCTGGAATTTACATCAAAAGGCAGAAATTATAGGTCAATGAAACCCATTGCTTCGATCAAAGTTTTAACATAAATGAATCTGAGTGGTTGCACTTACCCAAGAGAAAAGAGAAATAGTTTGGAGAAGTATGATGTGTAATATATTCCACTACGCAAAGTGACCAATTGAGTTCACACCAGAACACAAGTCTCTTCTTGAGTCGAGTCTGCTCTAGATTATTAAGCCGATCATGCTCCTCTTGAGCTTGAGTTTGGTTCCTCCAGCTCGAATGGAGCTGTTTCTGCTCATTCATGTTACCTTCAGGCTTGGATTGGGCTCACCAAGCTTGAATAAAGCTGTTTCTGCTTATGAAGGTTTTTGACTCTGAAGTCACCATTCATCCTTGCTCTACTATCACTTGGCTTTACAAAGATCAGATAACCTGAAATCACCATTCATCCTTTCAGAAGGTGGCTGGTTATCACTGATTGTATAATGAGGACCAGAGTAGCTTCTGCATGCTGGATGATTGCCAATTTTTACTGTTCTAGCGATTGACTGCATAGATAGGTACTTGCCTCAACTTGGCTCTGTCACCGTGCCAGTTTGAGCTCATTATGGTCTTGCTGGAATTTACATCAAAAGGCAGAAATTATAGGTCAATGAAACCCATTGCTTCGATCAAAGTTTTAACATAAATGAATCTGAGTGGTTGCACTTACCCAAGAGAAAAGAGAAATAGTTTGGAGAAGTATGATGTGTAATATATTCCACTACGCAAAGTGACCAATTGAGTTCACACCAGAACACAAGTCTCTTCTTGAGTCGAGTCTGCTCTAGATTATTAAGCCGATCATGCTCCTCTTGAGCTTGAGTTTGGTTCCTCCAGCTCGAATGGAGCTGTTTCTGCTCATTCATGTTACCTTCAGGCTTGGATTGGGCTCACCAAGCTTGAATAAAGCTGTTTCTGCTTATGAAGGTTTTTGACTCTGAAGTCACCATTCATCCTTGCTCTACTATCACTTGGCTTTACAAAGATCAGATAACCTGAAAATTGGTTCCTTAAAGTTGGATACTTTTGGATGCGTCCAACAACTTTCAGATTTGCACTGAATTTGGAATACTTGATTTTTGTTCATAAGGTTGCATCTTGCAGCTACTCATTTTGGTTTTGTTCTTTCATTCTGCAGATCAGAAATTGCTTGGAGGGATGCTAAGTATGCTCAAATATATGAATATCTGCGTGAGGAGTATGAGGTTACCCAGCGCTTTGGGAATTTGGATTTCAAATTAAAATTCGTGGAGGTATGTATTTCCTTGTGTCCCTCACTGATCCGTATGTTTAATTAGGTTCCTCTTGAATTCTAGGGCTAGAAGAAAGAGGATATAATCTGCGGTAATTATGTGCACACCCCCCTTGCAGAAATAATTTATTTTTGTTATATGTTTGATGATTGCTTTTCCTTATAATTTCATCGCTATTGTCTTACACTGTCTGTAAAATGCAATCTAAATGATAGTTGATGGAGGAAGTAATCATGTAATAACCTGCCGTACTCTCTCACTTTGCAGCATAACATTCATTTCCTCCAAGAAGTCCTCCAGAACAGGAAGTCGGATCTCTTGGAATGGTGCATCATTGGCCTGTTGACTATTGAGAATGTCATTTCATTATACGAGATCGTTCGTGATTCAAATGCGGGTCCTCTATAATCTTGCAAGCAGATAACAGATTTAGGAAACAATTTCAAATATATCAAGCAATTCATTTTTTTGTTGCCTGTATGCAATAAATTCTATAACATATTGATCAGAAATTGTCTCATTTCCATTTGTTAACACTTATTCTATCAATAGAGGAAAATACAATTTTTGGGATTATTCGAGCAACAAGGCGATTGTGGTTGATATGTTGATGTTAGGCTTTTATATACAAAGCCAGAGACTTTTCAAACATAGGCAGAGGTCCTTTCTGGCCTTCGAGATGTAAGTAGGATCTTCTCAAGCCAGCTCAATTTGTGACCAATTTTTTATAGATGGCCGATTGAATGGTCTGTTATTTAACCGGTTCAAATGATTGTAATTTGTAGTTTTAGCCTAGGCCAGACAATTTTTTTTGTCACCTATGGATAATCTTTTGCTGGCTCATCTTTTCCTAAGTAGAAATACTTTCTATAGCTGACGCCTATAGTTGCATATCAAGCGACCCAGAAGCATACGACCCATAAATGAGGCTGTTTGTCCTTTTTATATGGAAACAGGAACTTTTTTTTTTCAATTTCTACAGTCCACATTGGGGGGGGGGGGGTGTTAAGCAGATGATTCAGCATATTAGTTTAAAGCTAACGACAAAATGCAACTAAGGATTGCTTAAATTTCAGAAAAATGATCTGCTTAACACATGCAAGCAACCCTAGACCTGACGAGATTCGAAAGCCACAAAAGCAGTGCATCCAGTCTTACTGGAGAAAGGAGGTTTACTAACTCTACTCGATAAGAACACGACCAATCGTTTGGGTCATCTAGCCATGTCGGGAGGTAATATTCAGTGTAAATTCAAAATTCTTCTACTCTGGCCGAGTCACGAGGAATTTGATAAGCTTCCTTAGGCCTCGACTTCTTCACACCGGCTGTAAACCAAACCTTGTCAGACTTGAAGCCCTCTACGGCTACGTTTGTCACTTTAACCCACACTAGAACTTTTGTCTTCATTCCCTCAATCCCAGTGAGCTTTCCCCTCAGCAAAACCGCTTTAACCCGTGTAGCATACCTTATTATAGACGAGTCCTTAAAGCTGACCTCGCATACAGAAGGCAAGTAAACAACCAGCTTGCCCTTCGATTCATCAAATTCATAACATGTTATGTTCCGGGGAAAGAGGCCTGGTGGTAAGTTGTACTCTTGAAGCAGATCTGGTAAACTTTTCTGAGGCTTTCCTGTTGGTAGGCATTCTCTAGTTAGTGACAATAATTATTGATACTATAAAGGTAACTTTAACCTTCAAAAGAAGGAAAATCAAAGGAACATACAAAATAGAAGATCGCTTGATATCGCGGTTCTTAAAGTTAAAGTTTGTTCACTTGCTCAAATTAAATGAAAGCTATTTCAGTTTCATACAAGATTTCTAACATGCTTGTTCCGGGGGATTATAAAATGAAAGGGACTTCTTTTCAAATGTGAAAGAAGCAGACATAAATTATAATTGATGCAAGTGAAATCATACCCAAAAGAAAAACCTAGAGTTCATCACGAGATGATGATCTTTCAAAACTAACTAGTTTTTGGGTTGATACCCTAAATCTTTCAACTTTCTTAAAGGAAAAAGATTATAATCATTAAAAATGCATAACAGACTCACAAACGTTCTGTGGTTTCCCTCAGATGAAGAATCAGAACTCCTCCCTAAGTGTAATTTTATGCCACAATAGGTTGATTATGTGCATTGCAATCTATCCAACAAGTACCACCTCTTGTGGTGAGGGCTATGAAGAAGGTCTATTAGAAAATTGAAAGGAAGGTTTATAAAATTTTATCAAGTAGCATGTCAAGGATTTCCGAGGAGGAACAGGATTCAGGAAAAATGAAGCACACAAAGTTCAGGTATCATAACCGTACCTTTAAGTTTGTTGAAAATCCACTTTGCCTTCTCTTCAACTGTGCTTGAGAGAGTCTGCAATGAAAACCAACCTTTTAGAGGAGACGAGAAAGAATAGCATCAAATTAAGTACAAATAGCTCCAAAGTAGCAGGAAGACTACATTCTAACGATTCCCAATTATAGAAGTGACGATATTAAGTTGCTGATCAATAGTATCTCGTTTATTAATTCGAAAATGCAATTACCAAGATAGTGTGACTGATCAGCAAGTAGCTGAAAAATCTGTCCTATTGATCTGAAAAGACGATGCTTGACTGGGTTTTGGAATGACAGAAATTTTGTACGACAGAGATAAACATGAGAATCGGGCCTTCAATATACGAATACCATCAATTTCCTTTAGCTATATATAACATGCTAATGGTGTTAATGGAGTCGAGCGTACACCTAGCAACTGAGCCGTTTTGAATCTCTATCCAAGTACTCTCGCCTTATTGGACAGAATTCCCTCACTAGATTTCAGAAGCTCACCCTTAGAAATGCAACAAAAAACATGCACCAGCATGTCCAAATATGTTTCCATTTCACACAGGAGCACTTTGTCCCCCCCCAGCACAAACATCCCTCCCAGGAGACAAATGAGGTAAGCAATCAAACCAACAAAATCTCCATCAACTATTTTCTTTTACATTAGAAAACCCATCTCCAAAATTCATTGGCTTTCTTGGGAGACGTCCACAGATCTCACATCCTACAGATAGTTTTACAAATGGGTACAGTTCAATCAAGCCGCATTACACCCATACTGACGGAATCACGTTCGGAACCCTATATAACACACGGAGAATCTCACAATGACGAAAATAAACAGGTAAAGCAGAAGGATACAATGATACAGAAAGGAAACACAACTATAGAAATCGTCCATACTCACAGTGATGTCTTCACTAAGGTTAGAGAACTCCTCCTTTGCTTTCTTTGTAATCCATAAGCTTCCAACCTTTAAGCTACCCACTTTTGTCAGAGCTCTCTCCATTCTCTCTCTCTTTCTCTGGGGTAGAGTTCAGGAGTGACTAGTGTGGCGTAGTAGTGCCTCGGGAGCAAAACTCAAGCTAGCTGCGCATAGAGACAAACATGCTCGTAGTGTGAAAAGAGGATCAGGTTTGTCGATCCAAAAAGGAATATTTTAAAGTGGAGGGTGTTTTCGTAACTGAGCGGAGGTGGCGCTAAGCGATTTACAGCGATACGGCGATTACCACGAGATCTTTGCCACTTATTTCTTGCCTTCTCTTTTTTTTTTTCGGGTGTTTTTTTGGTTGCGTGGTTTCGAGGTTAGGATTTTCTTTATCAAATTTTTTGTTAATTTTTTTCCTTAAATTAATAAAATCAAAAGAATATATCCACTTACAAATCCAGACGACCGTTATCAAAATATTTTTTTATAAAAATTAATCCCTTCGATCCTATCATATTCATCTTCTACCGTCTTGATCGATTCCCATCGTACTTAGCTGTCACCATTTGTTCTTATTTTTCCTCTGCTATGCTGAATTGCTGAATGCTGATCCACTATAATGTACGCCCACAGGGGATTGAAATTCTCCGGAGGACCCAATGACTCAATGAGAGTTTGGACGAAGCAGAGTGATTTCATATTCCGGGAAAATGTAAAGCAATGATTAAACTTCAAAGATTCTGGTGCACATGGTGGGGTCAAGAACGCTTATTTTCCAGCTCAAAAGTTGACACAAATGACGACCAGCGCTGGAGGAAAAGTCTTCCACACAATCGCTACTCAGTCACTTCTGCTGCATTCCAGCCTTTTGCCAAGAAGACGTCTTTTTCTTTCCTTCCTTTTCTGGTTTCTCTTTCCTTTTCTAAGAAACAGATTAGATAGTCAAGTTTCAGCCGCTTAAGATCTGTTTCTCTTAGCACGAGCCACGAGGCACATTTCTTTAAGTGGTTATCGGCCCCAAAAATTCACCAGTCTGTAGTCTGAATGACACTTCTTAAAAACAAAAATTTTAACCTTCAACCATCGAATATGAGAGGGTGAGTGAGAGAATTTCGACTGTGATTCCGGTGGGTGTCATTTAATTACCACATCAAGCCAAAGAAAAAAAAAAGTCGGCAAAAACATACTCAACTATTGGGCGACGTTATCCAGGGAGCACGCTCCCCTTGGTCGGCATCAGCGGCTCCAGATCTTCGACTTCGTCCCTATCCGGCAGTCAAACATCGGCTCCTGGATCTCCACGCGCCACTCCTGAGGTGCATTGATCTGACGCGCCTGGTGTCTTTTGGTTTGATGCCGTCTCTTCCTCCCTTTTTGATCGAGTTTCTCCTCCGTTGGCTCTTTTGTTGCAGGTGTTGGTCTGGATCCTTCTTCTTCAGCTTTGGACTCAGGTTGACGCGCCTGGTGTCTTTTGGTTTGTGCCCCGAGTCGGTTTGTGGGTTTGTGGACCCAGTTGGGTGTGACCCTAATGGCAGGTTTGTGGGTTTGTGGACCCAGTTGGGTGTGACCCTTATGGCCTGTAGTGCTGGGACCCTTACGGTCCTTAAGTTGATTCTGGCCCTTCAAGCCTTTGAAAATGATGTAGTGGGTCTTTGTGCCCCTTTTGAAGTTTCAGGCCATAGTTGGTTCCGGATTCCGCAATTGTATTTTCCTCCTTGTGAAATGAAATCCATCTTTACTAGAAAAAAAAAAAAAAAAAAGTCCCAATCAGAGGTACAATTTGTGTTGGTGCAACAATCTACCACATATGTCAGAGAACCTTTTTTTTTTTTTTTAATCAAAACTACTACTACTTTTATTGATAGAAACATAAACAAACTAAGGGGGATCAGTCCCAGCATAGATCCAAATAAGATCAGGAAAATGCTCATGTACATTGGGGTGGCCTCCAGACATAATCTTAGAGGCAGCCCATCGAGCAAGGTGGTGCGCTTCCTCATTAGCACCGCGTTTAACAAAACTAAAAATAACAGAATCAAAAGAACTAAGACTGACAAACATTTCTCCAAGCCTCCCATAGCTGCGCCAATTCAGTCTCTCTGGATAACGACGAATAGCATGAATCGCCCCAATGGAATCACCCTCCACAATAATTTTCTTAACTCCACATCGATGAGCTTCTTCAATACCCATATGTCAGAGAACCTTACTCTGGGTAAAGCAAGGCGATTGCAAGCTTCCCTTGTGTGTATATATATATATTTCAAAGGTCTCCTACCCATCAGAAATATGGACGCGGAATTGTTAAAGTGAAAGTTATAAGATTTGTCTATATTCAAATAGAAGACACTGTAAATGAAGTAAGAGTAAGAAACGAGTACACTCTGTTCTCTTTTTTAATCCAATCTTCGCAGCAAGTATTCAACTTGAACTTGCTTTGTCAGAGGCATGATCGCCTCCCCGAAGAGATTGGCAACAAAACTTGGCTTGATTTTGTATACAGGATGAGCCACGACTTCCTCTTGGTTGATCATTAGATCTTGCCCGAATACTTTAGCCTTCATCTCTACTCTCTTCTTCACAGCTGCTTCCACTGCTTCATATGTTAGCAATTCCATCAGCCGGGTCCTGTCCTGCAAGCCGCGCATTTCCCCAGCAAATGGAAAACGAAAATAACCAAGGATAGAATGAACGAGGCAAAGCATCAGCTGACCAATTAAAGGGGAACTGGAACACGAGTATATTAGAAACTCACTTGTTCTTTAATGGCGGCCTCATACACAGCATGGGACTCAAGGAATTTTGCCTCTGCAACAAATTTACCATAGTGAATCCTCTTCGAGAGTGCCTGCATAAGTAATCAATATCAAAGTCAAGTTTTTCAGAGAAAACATGGAATCTAAGCAATAACCAGTGGTCTCAAATATGTTACTAAACCACCAAGTGAACATTAACTGAATGTAGCATAGCAGCAGTAACACTAATACTAATTAATCAAATGAGAAAAGATGGATAAGTAATATCCAAAGTGAGTTGTTATTCTCGTTGACGGTACTGCTGGTTTTTAACTCATATGATAAGGAAAAAAAAATATACACAAGCAAAAAGTGAGCTTATTCAAATGGTGAATCCCAGTAGGCCATCAATTTGTATACGGGTTCAGAACAAGAGAATTTCCCATGCAT
This sequence comes from Myrica gale, assembly GCA_963930655.1. Classification (NCBI taxonomy): domain Eukaryota; kingdom Viridiplantae; phylum Streptophyta; class Magnoliopsida; order Fagales; family Myricaceae; genus Myrica; species Myrica gale. The sequence continues at coordinate 2,068,513 of OZ005606.1, read as the reverse complement.
AAGAAACATCTTAACAGCAAAATACCAACTTTACAACGCATGGTTAGACACAAATAAAATATCTACAAGCCATGCATTAGCTCAGGGGGTTGAGTGAGATCTCTCCTACAGGAATTATTGGATCTCACATTCCATTCTTCTATATTTACGGAACTTTTATGTGCACGTTGTGGAAAGCCATCCAAGAAGACCAGATAGCTGAAATCAATGTCTCAAATTTAGATTAAAATGAAGGAAGCGCTATATTTTCACATCAAGTGGAGAGTTAAATACAGAAAGGGATGCTCGTAATTACACATAATTTCGAACTTTTTTAAACAATTACTACAGCCAAAAGGAAATACATGACTATTTTTCATCAAGAGCCAGTATTAAACAGTGGTCAGAAATTCTCCTGATTTCTGACTTATCAATGCTCCATTAAGGAGTGAAGAAATGCTCTCGAGCGTTCTTCATTGATGAGGTTGCTATTAGCTATCACCAAAGCAACAGGAAGAGACCAGTTCATATACAACACTGGGATCCCTCTATCTCACCATAAGAACCAGTCAAGTTGATATCATAGTAGAATTTCAATGCCATACCTGTAAACAGAGTGTGTCACATACAGCAGAGGATCCACAATTACCATCATCTCCTGCTTCGACCAATCTTGGAAGAAGATCTCTAAAGTACATATTCCAAACCTTATTGTTTATATTGATTGAATGCGCACATGGATGCAAAACCTAGTTGCATATCATAAAAGCAAACTGCTCAGGGGAGAAAAAATATGTAGAAGAAAAATAGACCTATGAGAAACATCGAATAGAAAATGTTATCTAAATAGTTCCCAAAGAGTATGGCAGCTCAGCAGTTTCAGTTAAATGGAATTAAGAGGCATGTGCCAGTTTCATTTGCATTATTTCGTAATATTTTATTGCCTTCATACACAAAATTGCAAAAAGCTGCTATTGTAAGGCATAAACCTGAACTAAAAAAGCAACAGATTTATTCATCCTCTCCATAATTGTAAACTAAAATTCCAACATAGCTAGATCTCAGACCCAAAACCAACTTCCACATTATATGTTGCTATAGCAAGCCAAAAACAGATGTTCAAAATTTTGAATAGCCTAAACATCTATGTTGACATTGGAATTAGTGTAAACATACACGCAAACATTGGCCCAGGGGATGCTGATGTCAAGAAAAAATAAAATAAACGTTACTTTGACATTGTATTTCTTTAAGAGTTTGATATAGCAATTAACTGGGGATGCCTTTTCCAAGAGGCATTGAAGGTTTATAGACTATTCTAATGATTGAATTAACTACTTTTCACTTGTACGAGTGATGTCTCCATTCGATAACACCAAATTGTATGCAAGTTGCAAAATAAAGTATTTATTTCATATAGTAGTCAAATTTATTTTGATATAAGAAAAAAGAAGGGCAAAAGGTAAGAGGGGCAAGTTAAGTCAAATATTAAAAGAAAACGAGAAGATTCATCACAACGTGGTGAAATGGGGTAAAACCTACATACACGAAGAGCATAACAAAGCCCTCTCTCCCAACTTGAAAAAGGAAAGGAAAAAAATTAGATTTGAAAAAGATCGTGAAGGTCAGAAAAAAGGATGAATGGAAACACCATTACAAGCCAAGCAGAAACCCATTTTCATCAAGACGTGGACATCCCCTGCGGGAAACCCTACTTTTCCTCTCCATCATACAAGAGTCGCATCATCAAATAGAAAGAATCAATTCCCCAGTTTTCTCAGCTCGCACCAATGCTGACACTGCCTCCTAACACAATACTACAGCTGCGAATTGTAAAAGTGTAAGCATAATCATTTAGAATAGTTAGTACTGAAGTGGTCCATCATTTTCCTTCCATTATCAAAATGGACAAATCTGTGTAAAGGAATTTCTCATCAAACACTGGAGCATTGAAATCTGTAGTTAACCAAGTAATGTGATGATTATATATGAACACAGAGAGGAAAAGTATTCCGTGCCTGTGGGTACTGCAAAGGTGGAAGCATTGGCTCGGGTAAGTCTGCTGGGAAGAAAGGATGCTCATCTGGGCTCTTATATCTGCCAACCTAGTTTTCACATGGAAGCAAATTAGAAAACTTGTGACATTGTAACTTTATTTTTTGAACTGTTTTTTTCTCCCTTGGAAATGAGATAACCTGAGCCTAGAGCTTTTCAGTTTCTAGGACCATGAACTCAACCAAAGATCCATGGAAGCCGTCCACGGAGAATGCATCATGGTCATATGTGTTTGCATTATAACAGTACTGAGCCCTCTCCAAAAGACTAAATATTATGCTGTCCTCCTGACGAAGTAAAGAGTGTCTAATAGACTCTAGAGTCAAGTTTTCACTCTCGTCCACCCTCTTCTTCCTTGCATATCTATATCAAGAGAAGCTGCTTGTGAGATGTTGGTTAACAACACTTGGAAGTCAAATTTTGTGTTTTTGATGGTGGGAGATTCTTTTGTAAGATATCCTCACAAATGAGAGTACAAAATTCTTCCACGTTATTCTCAAGTTTTGAGCCCCCAAATTCGTTAATTTTCACGTAAAAACTATATCATATCAAAAATAAGCAAATGGACATGGTAGTTCCTGCTATTGCCCGCTCATGGACATAACCTTAATATTGTGCTTTCAGGTTAAAGAAAATGCAATCAAACTGTGGGAAATAGGGATTAAACAAGAATTTCATCTTCAACTAAATACTAACTAAAAAGAGCTCAGTTGTTACACACGCATACAAGCCCACGCAAGCACAAGCACCCACCCACCCACACACACACACATGTTATATGTATGTTTGCATTGTGTGCGTGCACATAGGTGTATTCTTTTTCTGTGATCAGTTTATCTAGAGGATAAAAGAAAGGAAATAGCGTCCGCCTTTTTTCCCGTCAAGAGAAAGGTGAGGCACTTCGAAGTGCCATTAACTTTGAGCTAGATGCTAGAAGGAACTCAGTAACATTTTGAGAAGGGAAAAGAGCGACCACAATTACGCTTCTGACCGATTATCGTATATGTCCGACTAAACATTTGCATAGAATATTGCGCACAGTAACAGATGCCTTTTCTCATTCACATACGGTGCATGTGTTCAACTATAAGAATCTAAGCCAATGCGGCCAGCCCATACAAATGGTGCAAAAATCCCTGTCCCCTTCGCGATAACTATGCATGTTTCCGCACCGCAGAAGTCAACAAATTTCACTCTTTCAAATGAGAACCATTCCACTTTAAAACAACCACCAATCTTCAATTTTTCTTTCAAGTTTCTCCATGAATCCTTCTGACTAGTACAGGGAAAAAAATTAACTAGAAACAAAAAAAGTTTCGACATTTATAAAGATGACAAGATGTATAGTTAGCTTTTAAAGATTGGGCACCAATTGCTCAAATATCGAAATAAACAAGAAAGAAATCGATGAAAGATAGAAAGCAAAGGCATTTTTTTACCTGATGGGAATGGGAGAGATGGAAGCAGCGGAACAAGAAACTTGACGAGGGAGAAGCCCATCTCTACCTAAATTTGGCTGGACGAAGTTAAGTTTTTTCTGGGAGACAAAATGCAAAGCCGATCTCGAAGATTTGAAGGTATTGTGTGATGGAATGCCTGGAATAGGAGTTTCAAGTAGCTTGGACTCCATTTTTAGACAGAGGCAGTGGCCATTGAGGAGCAACCGAGCAAAGTCCGGCAAAGGCACGGTGAAAAAGAAAATAAAAAAGAAACACAACATGTAAATTAATTACAGAAAGTGTGGGCCCTACAGGTGTAACTCATTCGACTCGGACAGTGAATTAGAGAAATCTTTATCAATAAATGATACTTGCCTTCAAAACAAAAAAGCTTACGTATTATCTTGTCCTTATGTTACCCAAGACATAATATTTAGGCTTAAATAATACACGTACAATGTTTTTTCAAAAATATCCATCGTGATTTTTATTGTCCCGACATTCCTATGGTATTTTTTTCGCTATATCACTCTGACAATATTTCAATTATTTCTTGATAGAAATTGATGATGTGGACTAAGTGACCACGTCAAATCCAATTAAAAAGAAACATGTGCTCTGAGCTGCTGACTGGACTCATTTAATTTTCGACCTCCATCACCATGTCACTCAGAGCCATAACAGTTTACCGAAATATCCATCATTCCACATATCTAAAATGAACTAAATCAAGATCGCAGATCCACCAACATTCGCGACCAGTTAGAAACCTTCTTCCCCAACATTGGCTTCAGAATGCTACATCCATCTTTTACACATGCTCAGAATGCTACATCCATCTTTTTCTGCATCTAATTTCCTACAGTAACACATGGCGATGGTGTATAGATCTGCAGAACCACCTAATGAAGTTCGAATGATCTAAGTTCAATGATGCTACACATAAATATAGTATATAAAGTTAAAGCATTCACTTCTACTTGTTTCGGTCCATGTCCTGGGATCAACAATCCGAGGCCTTCCTTCTTTTCTCTATGCAAGGAAGCCCTATCCTTTTTCTCAAACATAGGATTAGATGTCAAAATCTGAACCTCCGAATTACGAGTAATCTCCAAAACCTCCGGCAACCCATTGCTACACCCCTTCGACATACCCACATCAATCCAGATCGCCTGGTTATTGCAAATCTCATTAATCCCAAAATCCTGAATCGTATGTCTCATTATCATCCTCCTCGCCCCCGGAATGGAGGCAAGAACATGTTCGAGAGCCGCACAATTGCAAATTGGCTCCTCCGAGAACTTTGTTATTGATGCGGGGGGAAATACAATGGAATCCTATTGTGCCTCTTCTTTCTTCGGAAATCAAAACTTGCATTAGTTCCAGCTCTAGGTGAAGCCAAGTTCTTCAGGTTTTAGAAATTATTTGGGAGAAAAAGTTGGGAAAGGAGGTTTTAGGGTCGCGAATGTTCGTAGGTTGCCTATAGGTTTAGTTCATTTTAGATGATGTGGAACGATAGACATTACAGTAAACTGTTATGACTCTGACTGACATGGTGATGTAGGTCGAAAATGAAATGAGTCCAGTCAGCATGTCAGAACACGTGTCTCTTTTTAATTGGGTGTGACGTGGTCTCTTGGTACACATCATCAATTTCCATCAAAAAATATATAGAATATTATCAGAGGAATAAAACGGGAAAAATGGGTATGCCACAGGAGTGGTGGGACAATAAATTACCTTAGGGATATTTTTGAGAAAACATTAAATCACAAAAGCATGCGTGTTATTTAAGCCTAATATTTAATGATGTGGTTTGAATTTTGAGCATTACAATACAATATTTATCTGCACAACACATCTTACACTGTTTAAATTCTTTCAAATTTTAAATAATATAGGCTCTAAAATAATAATTAACATATATTTAATCGCATATATCTATTTCTCTTCAAATTACGAGTCAATATATCTTCCTCCTACCTCACCTATTTTTCCATAATGATTTTTCTCTCTTTTCAAAAATATCGTTGAAAGAGTTTGATTTTTTCCCCCCCCAAAATTAAAGGCAAAAATTGAAAAAGATACGCTTAGAATGGAATGGTTTCGTTAAGTTTGTATACAAATTGCTCCAAAGTTATGATTTTTTTTTTGAAATTATGATAACCATAAAGCATGAAGCTCTAAAATATCTATTCGCCCCCGGCCGGAATAAGATCCGCACATATCTTATAAGACCAAATCAGAAGTGGACTTACTGGACTAATCCACGCATTATTTCCAAAAGGGTCTAACTTTTAATCATTTGCTTAAAATGTCCTTCTGTGAGATATGATTTTAAACTATGTGAAGTATGCCATAAAACCGAGTTCTCCAAATGCTCTTCACTAGAATCCATTCTTCGACCCAGGGGCGGCTTAAGGGTAGGAAGTTCTCCAAATGCTCTTCACTAGAAAATTTTGATGCAAGCCATAATTAGGTAGTAAATCAAAATTTTCTAAACCATATGAATGTCGCATTTAAATTTTGTAGTGAATGCATGTAATAAATAGTGAGTCTTAATTATTGGCAATCAAGACCCCTTAATTTCGTTGACCTTCTTATATTTTTTTTTTGCAAACAATTAAGGAGGTAATATTTTATAGTCATGAGGCATGAACTCCTAATTCCCGTCATGGTATCAGTGTGGAGGAAGGCAAAGAGCTTTAGGGTATGTTTGGGGTTCAAATATTTGGGCCCAAAAATTTAGGCCTAATCATAAAAAATCCACTATATAATTTTTTATTATTATAATACTTATTAAAAATATTCTCTCTTTACTTTTTCACTAACTCTCATAACATATCTTTACTTTATAATATTTTCCAAACCTCAATATCTAAAATTTTCACCCTCAACATACCCTTAATTTGGCCGTGATGTGGATCAGTGTGGAGGGCTTAATATATACTACGCTATATATAAGGTAAACTTTACACATCTCCGACAGATCAATTGATTTTTTCCCTCTTTTTCATACAAATAAATTAAAACAAGAATCGTTTATTTTATTTTATTTTTTAAAAAGAATTATTGGATCATCTAGATCTTCTTGCTTTCCACTATTCAGGACCATCATCACTTTGCCTCCTTGCCCATGAATATTTTAGCCTTCAGATAGACGCCCTTCAAGTACACCCTAAATCTCACCAAGTCCAACTTAACATCTTGTTCCTTCAAATATATGTTCATAATCTTGTCGGACCAATTATTTCCTCGGAAAGCAACCGGGTCTTTTATTATCATTTCGTCCTTGCTATACTTGTCTATCAAGCTACTCTCCTCCGCCATGATCCTATATTCCATATACTCTACCCCCATAGCCTTAGCTGATCCTTCAAAGCACACCTGTGACACCCACTCCAACCCAAGCGGCACCACTTGCACAAACACCGAGCCGGGCCGGAGAAACAATGAATGCGTAAGTGCCGCACCATGTATCCCAACCATTGCATGGCTTGAAGCAATCAACTCATACGCTTCTTTCAAAGGTGTCCCAGGCGTCGGGTGGAAGATTGTCACGTCAAAGCCGATCTTTTCGGCTTCAAGTTTTACTTCATTTTGGTTCAAGAGCACACGACCGACTCCACCACTGCGACTAACCAACACAAGAAGCGGCCGAGACTTTGGAGGATTATATACAGAGGGATGGTTTTGGCCGTAGGCTATCCCAAGGAAGGCTCGAAAGTGAAGGAAGGTTTTTGATTTTGGAATCAGGCTAGGGTCTATAGCCATAAAGCCATGTGAAATCATGCCCACACTGGCAGAAGGAAAACAATGGGTAGCTGTATCGTTATCGAGGTCCACGATAGGGTGCTTGCTGAACGTGCCTAGCAACTCTGCATACTTGCTCACCCACCAATCACGAGCCTTCGATATCACGAGCACGACGTCTTGATCGGGGAAGATGGAATTCACGGTGACGTAGAGGGGGATGAAGCCATCGTTGAACTCGTGGAAGAAGTTCCCTGTGTACCCGCCAGCACTGAAAACGAGGGCTGGTGCCTCGTGTTGGATTTCACACTTTGGGCTTTGTGGGCCTGAGACGATTGTGACCTCTCTGATTCGCGACATCGTCCAGTTCTCCGACTTGCGAGTGTAGGGCCGGATCTTCTCCACCAAGGGCTGTTGTTGGGTCGAGCCGGTGGGGTTCATTAGGTAGAACTTCGCTGTTGTGGGGTCTAGAACCGTCGGCTCGTCTAATGAACAGATGTCGTAGGAGCTGTGGGAGCGGTCACAATTGATTCCTTTTGCCCCGGCGATTGTTTCCGTATTGCTAATTGATTTGGGTACCAAACTTTTTCTATCTGTAAAAAAATTCCATGAAAGATGTAAATTTCACCGGAAAATAAAAAATAAGCATGTCAAATAAAATGGTCCTTACTATAATACCCTTCACAATAACATGTACGTAGTTGCTTAAGTAACTAATCATACAAAATAGATATATCTTTCTTTTCATTTTTCATTGTCAAGAACTTCAATATGAATAATACAATTAACAAACTTCATTTTAGGCCTCGTTGACATATACTTTTTATAGTTTCCAGTGTATAGAGAAGTTAGCAAATTTAGTCAACTGAAAATAGTGTCGGTACCAGCGAGCTGATAGCTCGATTGGCACCCCTCTCCTTAGGGAGAGATCGATCCCGGGTCGACCCCCGCTAGATGCAAGTTTGGCCTGTTTCCCACCCCATTACCTAGATAAAAAAAATAGTGTCGGTCACTTGTAAAATGAAGCATCACTTCACCTAAAGTTTTTTTTATGGAACACTTACCTAAAGTTGTTTCTCTTCTTTAGAAAGATAACTACTTTTCTAATTTCTCATTCTACCACGACACGGCATCATGAACTCATGCTTCTCTCTCTTTCTCCTCTATCTCTAATCATCTTTTTTATTATCTTGATATATATTCTTAATTTTTATGTACTGTTGAATACTTTTCTGAAATAAAATTCACTTAGAAACTAATTTATATTATAAAAACAGAAATGGAGCAAATATACAAAATCATTGTACTGCTTTTTTTAAAACCTAATCGTAATCGGGTTATATTTTAGTTTTTCAATGGCTCCATGGGAGAAAGTGGGCTTCATTTACGTTATGTAGTTTGACGGTCAAGCACAGCCTCCATTCCAAATGGGTGGAGCAAATATGATGACCAATTCCCCGTGTGCCAATGGGGACCAATTACGATAGATAGATAGATAGCTATAGACAACAAATTTGTGGGCGGAGAGCACGCCAATTAACATTCGAACATTAAACATGATGTGCTAGCTGGCATGGGTGGTATTGGAGAGGGATCCTACCTATATATGTCGTCTGGCTGCAACAACGTGGTGCACCGATATGTTCTGTCTATGATACTACGTTATAATTACTTAAAAATAAAAACTATATGCTCCTTGATTTTTTCGAGAAAATAAACTTCATCTCCCAAACTCTCATTTTAAACTACTAGTTGTTAATTATAATAAATTCTTTTAACTTATTATTTCTCTAAAATATGTTGGCAAAATTAAGATTTACAACATGGCTTTTTTTTCCAACAATCTTGACAGTAGATTTTAACCTAGGAGATGCATGGGAAAGAATTTGGTACCCTGTAAGTAATTTGGAAGGATAGTAGTTTTGATCACTTGCATGTTTTGGGCACAAACAAGTCTTTCAATCGAAAGATGATGAGAATATTGGAAGGAGTTCTGAAACGCGTACCTTGACTTTGGGACATTGAACGACTCACATCTGTCCTTGTTATCGTAGAGAAATTATACTGGAACACAAAGAAGATTAATGCTAGGACTGCGAGGGTCGTGATCACCGGAGTTGAAACTCTCTGCTTCATATTGCTGTGTGATCGAAGCTTTCTGTTCGTAGATTCTTTGGATTTTGAGGACCAGACACCGAGGTTGACCTTCTGTTCCGAGCCTGGCGATCTGATCATTTTTTTCCCCTGGCTATGAAAAATCGAACAAAACCGACCTTGCTGGTTCTCTGGCTCCTGGAGCATACCGGCTCTGACTGAAACCGTTTAGAAAATGAAGAGGAAAAGACTCTATGCAAAACGTTTTGTCAACCAGGGGTCTTTTAGACTTCCTATTTATGGACGCTGGTCTGGAAAGAGAGGTAGGCAGGGAGAATACTGAAGAAGGCGACCTCGTTGAACTGTATGAAGAATATGCACAGTTGCACACGGCATGTGGAGGAAGCGGGTCAGTGGAGGTAGGACCAGAAAAAGAACCGAGCCGAAGGGCGGGTTGGCAAGCAGAGAAGCTATTGGAAGGGGGTCCCGGACTGGAGCAAGTCCAGGACTCCAGAACCAGCGGCTGGCCTCACGGAATTAGCTGCGGCGCAGAGATGCTTTCTGCAGACTAGAACTACCAAAAGAAAACGCCCTTAAAATCAACGACAAACGATTAATAAAATATTATTTTTAGAACGTGTTCCGTAGATGATAATTTTAAAAAGGGAGAAGGAACGTCGAGAGGAATTGGGCACAAGGGGGCAGGGGCTTGGAAATTAACTGTCCACAACTCTTCAATCTTAATTTAGCTTTGATTTTTGTTTCATTTGGGGTAAGTTTCAACCTTGGAATTTATTGGAACGAACCCACATAAACCCCGAAGAAATATGTATTTTTGTTTTATTTTTTTTATCCGAAGACATGTATTTACCAATAATAACCCACATGCCTAATTTATAGTACTTAAGGACTGATACGGCCCTCATACCCATGAGAAACGGTCCTTCCCTTCTAGTAATTGAAAAAAGCCAACTGTCTATCGTGGGTTGCACAACTTGCACTAATTAGTTTGAGAGGGCAATTAATTAATTATCTGATCAGGGTATAGCATGTGACTGCAAGAGGAAATATGGAATGGAAGAAAATCTTAAAGGATTCTTTTTGTTCTTTTAATCTCATTGTCTCGAAAACTGTCCACAACTCTTCAATCTTTTAGCTTTAATTTTTATTTCTTTTTGGGGTAAGTTTCAACCTTGGCTTTATTGGAACGAACCAATTACACAAAACCCGAAAACATATTTATTAACCAATAATAACCCACATGCCTAATTTGTATTACTTAAGGACTACTGCTACTCTCATACCCATGAGATCCAATCACATATATGATAGAATTTAGAAAAATATATAAGTTACTTTTATGTATAGACTTGATGACATTTACGGGATCATAAATCTTATAGTTTTTTGTTATACCATTAATTTATTTGTTACTTTTAGAAGAAACCTAGAAAAGTAGACCTAAATAGTTCATTCTCTACCTTATCTCAAGGGATTTGAGACAGAACAAAATTACTCAGGAAAAGAAGGCTGGGATCGGAACTGTGATGATCCTTCAATTAGTTTGGTCGTCGTCATTCACGATCACCATGTGCAGACGTCCTTAAAAGAGGCGCTGCATGATGTATTCAGTTGTTTGGGCGCGGCATGAAAGCCGGCCATTTAAGTTTGTTGAGCTTCAACTCAAAAGATCACATTTGCCATTTATATAGAGCTAACACCTCATTAATCAGTCAACTGATCTGAAAAATTTCGAAAAGAATAAAAAATTACATAAAAAAAAAAGTCATTGAATTACATCGTATCTTTCAGAATTCAGATGTCCAGGACCCTAAATCACTATCCCTCACTGTCCATAAGTTTCTTAGCCTTTGCGTAGGCTTCCTTCAAGTACTCTCTTACCCTAACCATGTCCAACTTAACGTTTTGTTCCTTCAAATATGTGGTCATAATCTCATGGGACCAAGTTTTTCCTGATCGATAAGCAACGGGGTCTTTTAGGATCATTTCATCCTTGCTGTACTTCTCTATCAAGCTACTCTCCTCCGGTGTTATCCTATACTCTATGTACTCTATCCCAATAGCCCTTGCTGGTCTTTCATAGCACACGTCCGCCACCCATTCTGCCCCAAGGGGCACCACTTGCATAAACACTGAGCCTGGCCGAAGAAACAATAAATGTGTAAGTGCCGCACCATGCATCCCAACCATTGCATGACTCGAATTTATCAACGCATAAGCATCTCTCAAAGGGGTCTTAGTTGTCGGCTCGAAACTAATCACATTGAACCCAATCTTTTCAGCTTCGAGTTTCAGTTCATTTTGGTTCAAGAGCACGCGACCAATGCCACCACTACGACTAGCCAACACAAGAAGTGGTCGACGAGGCTCTGGGGTGTTGTATACGAGGGGACGTTTATTGTGGTTCTCATTTGGCACTTCATGGTTTTGGCCGTAAGCTTTGTCTAGGAAGGAGCGGAAATGGGTGAACGTTTCTGAATTTGGCATTAGTTTGGGGTCTATAGTCATAAAGCCATGAGATATCATACCCGCAGCCATGGAAGGAAAACAATGGGTAGCAGTATCGTTATCGAGGTTTATAATAGGGTGCTTGCTGAAAGAGTGTAACAAAGCTCTGTACTTGCTGACCCACCAATCACGAGCCTTCGATATTACGAGTACGACGTCTTGATCGGGAAAGATCGTATTGATGGTAACGTAGAGAGGGATGAGGCCATCATTGAAGTCGTGCCACACGTTTCCCGTGTATCCAGCCGCACTGAATACAATTGCAGGCGCATGGTGTTGGACATCGCATTTTGGGGTTGGCGGGCCTGAGACGAGGGTGACCTCTCTGATTCGGAACATGGTGAAATTCTCATTCTTGCGGGGATACGGCCGCACTCTTTCCTCCATGGGCTTCTCTGGGGTCGAGCTTGTGGGATACACTACAAAGAATGTGGCGGTGGTGGGGTCTAGGACTGTTGAGCCCTTGATTGCACAGAGGTCGTACGAATTATGCGAGCGGTCGCAGGTGATATCTTTCTCCGTAGTGGGTGGCGGAGGATCTGTCTTCCGATGGCCAGTTGATTTGGGTACCCAGCTCTCTGTATCTGCAACCAGGCCAGTTGATTTTGGTACCGAGCTCTTTGTATCTGCAACCATGGAAACTAATGAACTTCGTGTTCAAAATGAGTATTATAGTGATAGGAACGAAGAATCCACCGCTTGTTTCGTTCTAATACGACGAAAGTAGGGAATAAAGTGATTTTCCCTTATTTGGTTGGCCGGAAACGGAAAGACGCAAAAAGGAAGAAAAAAGTATTTTGAAGTTTTGAACTTCTTTCCCAAGCAAAATTTTTCTGGTCTAGAAGTGCCCGAAAGAAATACGTTTGGAGCAAGAAAAACGCAAAAAGTACCCCAAAAATTTAACTTTTTGAACGGATTCTCTATGTACTAGTTAATGTGGACCAATGAGAATCTTCCTTGTTTTTATAGTGTTTCACGTGAAAAGTGCAAAAAATATTGCGGTTTTGGAATTGGAACCCATACCTTGTCTCTTAACCGAATGAGTGCTCACACTTGTTCTTGGTGGTACGCTGGTTAGATTAAGCTGCAATACTAGAAAAATAACCCCGATTCCGACGCATGTTATCACCGTTGAATCTCGCTTCATGTCGCTGTGTGATCGAAGCCCTCTTCTTGTTGGTTTTCTGAACTTCGAGTGGCAAAACCGAGTTTGACTCTCTGGTTCAAGCTTTCTTTCTGGGTACAAGGAATGAACCTATCCCACCTTGCTGGTTTCAAGGGTCCTATAGTCGACGGTCTGCAAATCTGAATTTTAAAGATATGTCAATTAGGTCCTCATGAAGATATCAATCAATAGAAAAGCGCAGACATACATACAAGATGAGAAGGAGAGGAAAAGATCGATACATGTACCTGAATAGAATTGTTGATCCGAAAATGGAGAACAAAGAACTCTATGCGATTGGTAAGTAGATCTTCTGCTTGACCAGGGTTTTTAATTTCTTAAGATTTAATTCCATATGGACGCAAGTCGAGAGAGAGAGAGAGAGGCAGCCAAACTAAAGGTCCAACCAGATGGAAGAATTTGCTAGAGTGCAGCTCGTACGTTAGGCTGCGATTTGAACAGTTGAGAACATTGAAGGGAAACAACCTAACAATCGAAACAAAGTTCTGTCCACGATCGTGACTAATCAATTAAGAAAAGTTCAAAATAATCATTTATGTAATGTCGTTTTAATCGTGGGCTTAGCTTTGACACACCGGAAAGCAGCCTCTCACCTTCTCGAGATCAAGATATGTTTATAATTTTATCTAGAAAAAGCAATAAGTCCAGGTATACCGGTGCTTAAGCTAAAGTGACATTGGGTTACTGGTGCAGGTGGATTGGCTCGGACATGAACCGCACTACTCATAGAATTTAGCCTTAATTAATACGAGACTGCCTGTGCCCTGTGGTTTGACGTTTCTTCAATTCAATACCAGTCCCAGGATTCATTTTGTTCTACATCAGTCTAACTTGGACCAAACAAATGACGTGGCTGACGGAAGCCACGTCACACATAATAAAAGACTGACACGTGTTTATAAGACATTAATTTAATAAAAATTATTTAAACATTAATTGAGCGTGACTTGGCGACTTATATAAGTTGCATCATTAATTTCTGTCAACTAGTTTGGTAGAAATCATTAAAATATAATTTTATTTAATCTCGAGAATTATTGTAGGACGAAATAACCCTGAGGACTAAATCAAATAAACCGATTAATTAAGTCTAAAATTTTAATACATATAAATATATAATAAACAAGTAGGCTTCCAGTATGTTTTGAAAGGTAGGTGAGATAAAACTCCACCAGGTAGCTGTTTCTTCTCTAGGTTCCATAGACACCGCCGAAATTCATGGGTACAAATGTGGAAAATGTCCTGAGGTCCGACAGTGTTGGATATGACCGTGTAATGTAATCAAAAGAGAAGATGTATCAGCGACGTGTTCCAAATCCAAGAGACTAGTGAAGAGGAAGGTTGGGTCATGGGCTTGTATCGGTCTGGGCAGATGGCTGGACTTTCATAAGAAAATATTAATAAGCCCAATTTTTTATTTTTCCAGAATAATGACAAACGGTTATTGGGCCGATTGGTCCAACTAACATTTTTGCATTTGGAGACGTTTTTGGGACCTACAGTGATTGGGCCAATGTGCTTTGAATAGCTTTTTCCAAAATCAAAATTGGGACCTACGGTGATTGGGCTCATTGGGCTAACGTTTTGGAGTGGTCTTGAGACTTACATTCCATTTTTTTACTCTTTTTAGACGTGTGATTCCTGGCATGTTTCTTGCGTTTCGGCCATCTCGGTCTTGGTAGAAAATTGGGCTGAGGTTTAATTATTTACAAATTTTCAATTGCTAAACAGTTCAAGTATAGAGTAAAACGAAATCGTTTTGTTGTTATTTTTTAAAGAAACTAAATAATAAAACGAATTTGTTTTTATAACAATAAAAATGACGTTGTTTTGCCTTGTTTAAAAAAAAAAACGTAAAAAGGTGTAGAGCGGTATCGTTGCCGGTGGTGGCTACCGTAATTTTAGAAAATAGGTCCCCATACCCAGAATGGGGAGCTCAAGCCGGTAACGATGGCGGCGATGGTACTACCACGACAGTAGTTGTTCCCAGCATACTCAAATGCATATTTCGATCATGTTTGCACACAAGAATTTTGATCAATAAAATAATAATAAAAAAATCAAATTTATTTCTCTCTCTGTTATCAAACATTTTTTTCATTATAATAAACATAACAAAAAAATTCATTCAAATAATCACTCTCTTTATTATGAAGATATTGATTCAATAGATTGTGGATGATCATCTGACTTCATGACCTTTGAATTTTCTCACATCTTGATCTCTGCGAATACATCTCAAATTCTGCAACACACTTTGAAGTTTACAACATTCATGTACTAATATTTTGTATTTCATGTATTTCATTATAACTCTATGCCTGTATAAATAGATATTGAGATGAGTTGAAAACACAATATATCATGGTTCGTAAATAAATTATTAGTTTTATATATAATGTATCAAGCTTAGTAAGTTAAAAGTATAAATTGCAAAATATAGAGTAGTTACAAAATGAATAATGTATTTTCGTCTAAGAGATCCAACTTCAATTAGATTTGTCCGTCCAAGATATTATTTGGACAAGCATTGATGTTACAGAAGATTAAGTACAACTTTTTTTTTATCATGCAAAGGGATCGGATTAAGATCCTTTACAATTCACTATCCGAATAGCACGGCAGAATTCGGAAAAAGAGACATAAGAGGTAGATCTTACACTATTTAATATTGCACATATAAGGTTTCGGATAATATGGACTCTCCAATGGGGTATACTGTGTCTATATTTCTCTTAATTCTACCATAAAATTTGAATTGGAATTGCACTCAATCCAATGCAAAGTAAGGTTCTCGTCTGAGAGCTAGATTTGCCTGAATTGTTTCTCTTGCCTTCAGTTTTTTTTTTAACCTCTTGCCTTCAGCTTTACTAAGTTGGCTTCCGCTATTGCAAGAGTTTGCCGAGCTTCTGGTAAATCAATGTCACTACCCTTCTCCGCATTCGACGAAGTGAGCCTAAATTCTAAATGCCCACACCAGTACTGCTTAGGCCCGGCCTAAACATAAGCGTTCAAGCTCAACACGTTGCAGGCCTAATGGACTATTTGACTGAACAAACCCATTCCACCGTCTCAGCACCGCAGGCCTGATTAGGTAAAACGATCGATCCACAAATCAAAATCTTTACAATTATCCTGAAAAGAAACCTAGAAAAATGGAAGGCATTGATTTGCATGTTTCACCAAACCTTTCGGGCCCATTCGGAGAAATGCACGTCAACATAAATGACCAGCGGACTTCAACATCATATCCTTTTTTTATTTGCTGTAGCCGTCCACACAACCTCAATTGACTATTCAAGGGAATAAAATCGTGTACCCACTTTAACAAAAAAAATGAATAAGAAAATAAGCCATTTGTGCACCCACAGAAAATTGAGGAAAACAAATGGTTTATAGACATGCATGGATGTGGCCAGACAACTCCTTATACAATACGCATCCTTCTTGATCTTAGTGATAAATACAAAAGTTAATTAAATAGTTTTTAAAACTTTAAATTTATCAAGTAGTTATTCCGACTTAAAATTCATCAAAGACTTTAATCCACTTTTTCAAGTGTGAAAGATTTTAAATTTTAAGGATTAATTTGATGATTTTTAAAATTTAGAGATTATTTATTTATGAATTAAATTTATATTTAACTCTTATTTTAATTATAAGATTTAGTGTTATTAAATATATATAGCTTGGTAATGAACTCTTATCTGAGTCAACTATTCAATTGTTTCAACCATTGATTCTTATTTCACTTTTTTTTTTCCGTGAGTACATTAAAAAATTATAAATGTTAAGAATAAGAGAGAGAAAAGCGTCTCAAAGTGGTTCGGCCTGGGAGGCCTACGTCCACTATATAAAGCCTAAAGAGTTACATCTTTATATATCAAGGTATCTTTAACTTGTACATAAAAGAGTTTTTTTATATGACCCAACGCACAAATAACTCATATTCTTAACTAATGTGGGACATAGACAATTTACATTCTAACACTCTCCCTCAAACTCAAGATGTTTATTATTGATACCAACTTGAGTTTGCAAACAGGATGACCATGACGTCTAGAGGCGCAAAGCTGCGACACAAACAAGATTCGCTGCATAGGGCGGCTGCACAAGATCCGACCGGGGTCGGGTAGAGACAATATCCACTGCACAGGGTAGCGACACAAGATCCGCTGCACAGGGTGGCGGCAGAAGATACGACGGGGTTGGAGCATAGACAATATTTGCTGCACAGGACAACGACATAAGATTCGACTGGGTTTGGGCCAGATACAAGATCCACTGCACATGGTGGCGGCACAAGATCCAACGTGGGTCGGGACAAAGACAATATCCACTACACAGGGCAGCGACACAAGATCCAATGGGAGTTGGGACATAGACAAGATCCGACGAACAGTGCTCGGAATACTGAATACGTCAAGTATGCCGCCTGAAGATGGCTAAAGAGGGGACAAAAAATCACCTAAAGATTGCTGGAGGGATGAACAATTACTTAAAGATGGCCAAAGAAGGGTCAGATGGTTGCCTGAAGATGGCTGCAAACGGGACGAACGGTCGATGGTCCTCTAAAGATGGCTGGAGAAGGGCAAACGGTCCCTAGAGATGGCCAAAGATGAGGGGGACAGTGATCGTAGATGATGGTTGGCGGCTAACTGTGGTGGGCGGCGATGGAGACACCAAAAATCGACGAACATAAAGCTCGGAGAAGATCGTCGGAATCTGGTTGAAGAAGGGCAGAAAGTCGTCGAAATCTGACCGGATAGGGTGGACAATAACCTGAAGATGACCGGAGAGGATTACCGAAATTTGGCTGGAGAAGGGAGAACAACCGCCTGAAGATGATCGGAATTGGGAGATCGCCGGAAGTTCTCCAGAAGGATGTCGGACGGGGCGCCGGAAGGCCCGAGAGAACTATACTAGACCGGAATGGATTAGACTTGAACTAAGCTTAACTAGGCCAAGCTGAACAACCAAGAATGCAGGCCAGCCTGAGCCAAAGGATCAAAATTACTCTCATACCGTGTTAAGAATAAGAGAGAGAAAAAAGACTTAAGATGGTTCGATTTGGGGAGACCTACATCCATAGTTGAAAGCCTAAAGAGTTACATCTTTATATAGCAATGTATCTTCGACTTGTACATAAAAGAGCCTTTTTATAGTACCCAACATACAAAGAACTCGCATTATTAACCAATGTGGGACATAGACAATTTATATTCTAACAATAAAGAAAATCCAATGATAAAAGATCGATTAGACTGACGCCAGATCTGGTTCTGGCCTATGAATAATCTGATCAACTGGCTGCGTTTGAGAAGTAAAATTTTAGGTATTGAGGTTGATGAAAAAGTGAGGAGAGAGTGAAAAGTTAGTGAGAAAGTTGGTAAAAAAGTGAAAAAATAAGGAGAGAGAGTGTTTTGTAATGATAATAAAATTTTGTTACTCAACATAGCCTTAAAATCATTTCGTTAAGAAAATACATGTGGGGTCAAGTGTGGTGTATAAAAGGATCAATTATCTGCCGTACTATATTCACGACACGAGGTTGGGCGAAGGTGATAAAAATGTCTTTACAAAATCAACACACAACAGCCGAGTTTCATGTAACTTTTGCTAGTATTAAACTTCAAGTATTCCTCTTAATCAGAGGAATAATTAATCAGAAAGCTTCAAATACTTTTTCCCAGTAATCTTCAAGAGTTAACCCCTCTCACAATCAACATAGGACTAAGAAGCTTAAACTTCTGGTGGGGTGTTAGTTTACCTTAAAAGGATAATTACGGTAAATGCTGGGGGCACTGTTTTGAGGGACTTTCTCAAAAAGGCCGGGGGAAAGCAGATGCTCTACTACTCGTATCTCCGATCTTTGAAAGAGACAGACGGACGATGAGGTGAAACGTAACGGACAAAGATAATTGCGTGGGGACCACACCCTGGATAGGGTATTTTCGTCCGTCTATTTTTGGAAATGGCGTTCTCGTTATTTAATAGGAGCTCGGAGGGTCACGTTTCTGATGAGGCAAGCCGTTTAGAGGCCCAAGATTCGTGGGAGCAAATCGACATAGGGATTTGAGAGCGAGGGTCAGAAAGAGAGAGAGAGGGAATTTACGCCGCAAGACTTCAGCATACGTGAAAGATATTGTACGGACAACATGTTGGAATTTCTGTAACGTTCTGTGTGGTGGGTGGCCTAAATTACAAATAGGAATAATTCTATAATATGAAAGACATTTACTGTGGCCTTGCTATTTTGAAGTCGTCTATCCAGGGTGAAATAAGGGTCCTATGGAGCTAATATGGCCAGGGCCTTCTTTGAACAGGGTTTTGTTAACCATGTGAGGAGCATCAAAATGTGGCATGCTTTATGAGCTGACAGCTATCAAATAGCAATTATTTACATGCCTACTTCTGTAAACGATGAGCCGTACACCTACTTTGTTTAATTTTGTTTCCTAAAATCAATAGCTATAAGTATCCCATGATGATAGACCACCCCGGCCTATACTCCATCCGTGCCACATAAAACCCCGCCTTTAATTACGTGTCTTATCTGAAAAACTTCCACGGTCTTATTCTTTCCCAAATTATTTTCGGGAACAAAAAATCCATATGCAGCGTATTGTGAACGAGCAAATATAGAGTCTGTTCGGTTATGAAATATTTTGAGAATTTTTTGTGTTTTGAGAATTTTTAGGTGATGTTAATTTTATTGGCATGCGTGCAGTAGTTATTTTTAAGTGATGTTAAAAACATGTTCGGTTTGTGTATTCTCAGGATTCAAAAAATCCTGAGAATTCAAAATTGCCGAACAAGCCCATAGTAATTTTTGAAGGATCAATTTTTAAGAAATATAATTTACAATAATTAATATCAATCTCTTTATATTAACTTAATTTTTCTAATCATAACTTCGCACTTAAACCTCATCAAAAACTAATTATTTGATAACAACTTAAAACTATCATCATTTAAAAATAAAGAAATTAAGCTAATATAATCAAGTAGTGGTGTTAGCTGCAAATTTTTTTATAACACTCCCGAGTTTCATACGAAGATAACAGATTCATGATTCATGAAAAGTAATGACAAGTAAATAGTATAAGATTAAGTCTCACGTTAATTTTTTTTAATTAAATATAAATTTTAACGGAGTTTCAAAAAAATAATATTAATCATTCCTTTAAAAATTAAAACAGATAAATAATTAGGATTTCCTTTTTTTCTAAAAGTGTATAATTTGTCACAAAATTAATGCGGCACTACACTAATTCCCTGCAATAAAACATGGTACATAGTAGCAGCCTCCAGGTAAGTATTTGGAACTAGGTTCATGCTATATGCCTAATCATACTTTGTCCAGTTAAGAAACATGCTGATTAGTGTGAGAGTGCAACAACGGATGTCGAACACTTTGATACATGATTGTCACAAGTACTACATTTTTCTTATTTTTGATGTTAGATTGGGAATGGCATAAGGGTAAAATGACTAAAAACTAATATAAACAAAAAAAAATCCTGAAGTCAAATCAAAATCGTGGGACCCGGTTTACCATAACCCGGCAATGGGGCCCTAAACATCCGATTAGCCAAAAATCTTTTTTTCCCACGAGCTGGGACTTTGAAAGCTTCACATATTTTCCATGAAAGTGACGAATGGGAAAGATGAGGGACCACGCGCGGTAGCTAGCTAGCTCAAGTCTCGCATTCACAAAAACAGAAGAAAAATCTACAACGACTAATTAAGAACTCGCTTGACTCGCAACCCAATCCATTCTATTTGGCAATTGCTGAAGCAATTAGATTGGTGATTAATAAGGCGATGAGGACTTGGGGCCACATTTATCAGACCCCTGCAAGCTGATCTTGTTTGTTTGGACGCCCCACCTACTGCAACTGCATAGACTGCATGGCCTTGTCCATATCGAGTCAATACTAATTCTCTGTCAGGGGTATGGGATATTGCCAAGCACATGTGCCTCCCCCGACTCTTGCTTGCTTCTCCTCCATAGTGCACTAGCCATTGGGGTGTTTGTACCCAATTTGAACCTGACAACCGTATCCTCCACTCTCTCCGTTCATCACCCTTTTCGGGTCCAAATCTGCGGCCGCCCTGGTTTTAGTGGACAATCAATGATCATCCAAAATCTTTTCTATTTTCTTTTTAACGAACGAATAAAATCTAATACTGAGTCTTATAATAATTAATCTTTTTAAAAAATAATATTTTTTTTCTTCTGACTATTAAGGCGTTGACATATTCTACTTCAAATGATTGATTTCGTGATATTTTTCCCATCAATTATAACATTTTTATGTAATTAATTTATATACAAATTAATATTTTAATTCAGTGAAATTATGAGTAATTGTCATTTACTTAACCAAAATATAATTTCATCTTTTAACCCGTTAAACTTGATATTTTGACCCGTGTGTTTTGCTCTTGGGATTCATGATTCTAGATCTATTACGATGTTTGAATGGATTGTTTTTTTCCCATCTCTTCGCGTGTGCATAGATTCCAAGTAAGGAATTGGGTGCCTTGTTGAAGTCGAACCTCATTTCCGATACATCTTGTTCCTTAAACCGACTTTGGACTTCTTTATATGAAGCTTCGCTTCATACTTCAAGGGGGAGGGGACTTAGCGTAGGAGCAATTGTGTTTCTTGTGCTACATAAACTTAGCGTACGTTGCCCCTACTAACACTAAAATCCAAAGAAATTAAATTGTGCGAGAGTGTGATTTGGATATTCTTTGTATTTGGGATGACAAGTGAAACTCTTTTTTTAGGTAACGAAATAAATCTAGACACTAATTTACATGCACCAAGTTCGGACGGACTTAACTCAATATCCGCACGAACTTGAATATCTCAAAAGAGGCCTCCAATTTCTTACTTCTATATTGGGTGGAATAAAAAATAAGGGTCTCTTCCACATAATGTAGTTGGCGTTAAATTCATTACAAAGTATATAGTGTTAGTATATTATCTTGTATAGGTTATCCTCTCTGCTTATAAGTCTGATTAGTATAAGTTACCCTCTCTCCTCTTATAATTCTCTTTTCTATAAAAGAATGAGTCATTGTACACTTTATTAACCTCTCAGAATATTCAAACTATTCTTCATACTCTATTTCTTTTCTCTAATTTCAACATTTGGTACAAGTTTCACCAAATTTACAAAGTATTTTCTTTTTAATATGTGAATGCATAGAGAAACCCATTAACATACATATCAAAAAAAGTTTCTTTGCTACTAATTTTTTTCACCTTTATTAACTTACCCAGAAAAAAATCACCTTTATTTCGTCTTCATACTTGTCTCTCAAGAAACAAAGACTTCTCACCCTGTCATAGCAGTAGGATTATTGGGCAAAATTTGGTCAGCAAAGCAAATAAAAGGAAAGCACTTGCCTTTGCGAACCTTCCATCCAAACGCTGCAAAGGATAATACGAGCAATAATTTAATAGTATTTAATTCAAGTTTCTAAGACGCTTTGTCTGATCATACCCTGAATTATTGACTTTACCTCTTTTTTGAAAAAAAAATATTATTTGCGTAAAGGAGAGGGTAATTATTGGTCTTTGAGAAATCGCTCACAATATACAAAACCGTAGACTTGCTTTGATATGCTAAAACATCCAATGGTAGAAGAGATGAGCTCCATAAATATCTATAGCAGAGTACAGACTCTGGGTGGATTACAGACACAGAAAAGCTGATCCTAAATGTGGAACCAATTCGTGTCTCTCAAAAACAAAAACAACAGAAATGGGCTTCGGGACTGAAGAGTTATTGAGCGGTCGGTAGAATGGTTGCTTTTTTTTACCATTTTTTTAAGTTTATATAAAAATCATGATTAAATAATAAAAAAGAAAATCAGATTTGAATTAAACTTAGACTTAATGAGGAAAATTTAATGCACTCTATCTTTGTACGTTGAGTTCAAACATATTTTGCCCAATTGAGAAATATCGGACTGTAATGGGAGTCCGATATCAAATTGCGTTTGTGTACCAAAATTTTACCCCCTCTAAAATTTTAACACAATTAAATATTACAATATAATCTCTCTCTCTCCATCAAATCATTACTATTTACTACAAAAAAATATAAAAAATTACCTCTCTCTTCACTTTTTCACTAAACCCAATACCTAAAATTTTAACAACACTAAAATTTTACAACACAAACACAACCTTTGAACATTTGAACTGGATTTAAAGTATGTTTGTTTACTCAACGTCTTGGAGTATGAAAATTTACAGCAAAATAAAAACACTCCAACATTTTTAACTTTTACACATACACACTTTAACTTTTTCACATATCTTTAATTTGTTGGAAGTTATACCTATTTATTATATAAAATTAGTAGTAAAGTGAAAGTTCATTTTTTCTAATTATTTAACTATCCCACCGGGGAGCATGCTTTATCTCTCCAGTAGGAAGAAATCCATAATTTTGGACCTCTCGTGAGTCGTGAGTAGTTAGTAACTTAGTTCAACGGATCACGAGGAAAAATAATAAAGTATATTATCTCTTTTCCCAATTTGAAGTGGCATTGCTAACTTTGCACATCCGCAAGTGCAAGACTCCCTGGTGTGGTAACTATTGGAATTAGTTCTTAGGGTGTATTTGTGTTGTTAAAATTTTAATTATTAGGTTTAGTGAAAAAGTGAAGAGAGAGATAATTTTTTATATTTTTTATAGTGAAAATTTATAATTTGATGAGAGAAAAAGATTATATTGTAATATTTTTATTGTGAGATGGTGTAAAATTTTGTAAAATTTTAATTGGCAAACGGACCCTTAGTCTTGGGTATCGGTCCTCGTAAACCACCCGACTAGGTCCCCACAAAGTAATATCTAGGCGCTTTCTCCTTTGTGCTGTGATTTTTAGCCTAAACCTTAGAAAAATAGTCATTTTATATTTCTTCATTGACAAGTAGACATTAAAGAAATAGCAAAAAGTAAAAGAAGAAGAAGAAAAACGTTAATGGAATGATTTAGAAAAATTGAGGTTGAAACTTGACCTAATCCACCAAATGGGCTTTATATATTTATTGCAAATAAATGTTGTTTCCTTCTTCTAATTTCGAATACGTCCATGTATATTGGAATGGGTTCCGTACTTCCATTCGTATTTAAAAATTTGATACGAAGTAAATTGATTGCACAATTTTTTTTTATAAAAAAACTGTTTTATTTTATTGCACAAATTGATTTAAAAAAACCCCCACGACAAGTTTCTTTATTTTAGGTAAATAATCCACTACCTGGTTTTACCTTTCCATTAATACATTAGAGCAAAATATTACATCATCTAAAGTTTATTCTAAATCAAATCTCACCTGTATTTTTAGAGCTTTTTTTTTAAAAGAAGAAGAAGAAGAAGATACCGTTAGGCATTAATGGAGCTTAAATCTTAAATGTCTTTTTCTTTGTAATAATGAAGTTCTGGATGGTGTGTTTGTTTTGTACGAAAATATTTTCCAACAACATATTTTCATAACTTTGTATGTTTGAGAGGTTAGTGAATTTTTAATTAACTGGAAATCTGAAGTGAGGGGGGGTTCACAAAAAATTAAGCTTGTTAAGCCTAAAACCTCATAAGCCTTTGAAGATGAGTAAATTATTATCGACTTTTTTTTTTTTTATCACAATAGTCTACTTTTAATAAAATTATGAGATAATAAGATAGACTACAATTCAAACACAAATAAGATTTTTTTTTGTGACGAGAAGAAATCCAATTCGACAAGTCAGCCGAAGTGAAACCCACCTAATATATTGATAAATTTCGAGCCGATGCAGGCATGCAGCCTCTAAACAATATATGCTAAAAAATGATTTACACTTAAAAAATTTGAATGTGATATCTTAAAGGAAGCACACACTTAGACTTCAATTCATGGACAACTTTTAGGTTATGTTTGTTCTCCAAAATTTTACCCTTCCTAAAATTTTAACACAATAAAAAATTATAATATAATATCTCTCTCCCCTTCGAATCATTATTTTTCACTATAATAAATATTAAAAATCCAATACACTAAGGGCTTGTTCGGTCAATAAAAATCTCCAGAATTTTTTTGAATTCTCAGAATACAAAAATTCTACAACCAAACATCATTTTTAACACTACATAAAAATAACTAAAACATGCATACCAATAAAGTTAACATCACCTAAAAATTCTCAAAAAAATTTCTAACCGAACAAGCCCTAAAATTTTAGCACTCAAACACAACTCTAGACCAACCCCTTTAAATTTTTAAGACTATTTATAAGACATCGCCAAATACCAAAAAGTAATATTCATCATAAAGATATTTACAGTACAAAATTATTTTTTTTTTAAAGTTTTTTCTTGTTCTGCGTAGAGACAAACCCAGGCTGCGTTCACTTACAAAATTTTACCAAAAATTTTCTCTCACTCCTAATAAAATAATCCAATATAATCTCTCTCTCCCATCAAAAAATATAAAAAATTACCTCTCTCTTCACTTTTTCACTAAACCCAATACCAACACATATTTCCGTACCAAAAATATTACAACACAAACACAACCCCAGTCTCAGATTCTAATCTGGTTATAAAAAAAAATTAAAAACATTGACCTCGCGCTGGCAGTATGATCTGAGATTTTACGCAAAAGTAGCCACGTGTTAAGAGCCATAATTTGCTTTTTTAGCTCTCAAAATGGACTTTTCTCCTGGTTAGAGTACAGAGGATCAGCCAATCAAAACCCAACAGATACGTGAATCCCTCTCCCGTAAATATCTAGCATCCAGAAGGGCAATTTCCTATTTCCATCCTAAACCTGAAGAAACCTCATCCTTCCCGCAGGAGTAGACTGGGACCCACTACTTGTCTGCTGCATAAGCCAATTAAAAAACTACTTAAAATGGAAACATCTTCGGAAGGAAAAAAACAACAAAAATATTTACGTTAATTAATCTGGTAATATGAGTTTTGAGGTAAACAAGTGGCTTAGAAGATTGGAGATTTGCGCTTAAGTTCGTTGTGATTATTTTGGTTGCAGTAATGCAGGCGTCTGCGTAAATTGGAATATAGTATGATATGGGTGTGTTGGATATTCCCAATTGTTTAATGGTGTTCGGGAAATATATTTTAATATCTGTACCAAAAGCAAGGAAGGTGGAGAGAATCTAGAAAATGCCCAATTACCTCAAAAACCCATAGATAAATAAAAACTTTTCTCATTTTTATATGTAAATGGAAAAACAAAATGTGAGAGAGATAGAGAGAAGTGAAGAGAAAGCAGAGAATAAAAAGAGACCGGATGTTGACAAATTTTAATGTCACTGTTCTTAGAAGGTCGTTTGTTTGTGTGAAGATTTCTTATCTGGGATCTCTCTTTCTCTTTCTCTTTCTCTTTCTCACTCTAAAAGAGAGAAGTAAAAAAAGAAGCTAAAAGCTCTCTATCTCTCTCTCTGAAAACTCTATTTTCTTTGAGAGAGAAAGAGAGTGGCCCAGCAGATCGAAATCTCCTCCTTTTCTTCAATCGGGTGACGATCTGAGCTCCTTTCAATGTTGTTGCAAAAACACCCGCTTTGTTGTTTTGTTGAATAATTCTCTTGATTATTTTTTTAGCTGCTCACTTCGGTCTTAGTTTTGAAATAGTCGGGGGGACTCTGAATTTTCCATGATATGGAGACTTTCTGTTTAATGATTCAATCGATGCGCGATTCCTGAGGAAAGAGGTGGTGATAAGAGGATGTGGGTCTGAGGTAAAATTTATTTTCACTCTCTAAGTATTTCAATTTATGGCTTTATTTTGCTTGATGATTTACTTAATTGGGTTTTACTTTATTTTACTTATATACTTTGTTCTGCTCTTGAGATTGTTAGATTGTTCTCTCTTCTATCGGTTGGTTTTGCATTTGGTTTTTGTTGTTCCGTTGCAACTGATAAACTTCACTGATTTTTCCTTTGATATTTAATCCTTTTTTAACGTAATTTTTTCATAATTTTTGAATTGTTTCAATGGGTATCAGGTTTTGATGGTGATTATATAATTTGTCATGGTACGTTGTGCTGTTAATATTTGGTTACGTATATTAATTTTCGGATGAACCTTGGTTGGATCTGTTCTATTAACTTTCATTACTGACGCCGATATTCCCCAATCCAGTTAATTAGCCAGAGAAAACTAAAAAAATTTCTTCTTTATCTTTCTTCTGGAGGTTTCAGCATACTGGGTTTCTTCTCTAGATTTTGGTTGATGTGAAGCTTTTTGTGATACGAAAAGCTTATGGTGATTCCAGTTCTCCTGGATTTTGTTGCCAGTATATCTCATTTTTGTTCTCGTTGTCTGCTTTTAATTGCCTTAGGGAAGGATTTTTCTTCTTTATTATGAATGTTAGGAGGACTTTGGAGTTTGAATCTTTATTGAATGTTGCATTAATTTTGGATTAAACAGTAGTGAAGTGATATGTGTAATGATGAATGATGGTTTATCAAATATCTGACCTGGAAAACCTAAATACCACTGATGGGATTGTTTTGGAATCGTTCCTTGAAAAATTGTATGGAAGTTGTCTTGTGTTAATGGTTACGACCAATAAGGAATGTGAGGAGGGTACTTGAGTGTAATGCATTTGTAGTTCTATACACAAATTGCCTGATAGCAGTTAAAGTGTCCAGCTGAGTTCATGAATATCTGTAATTTGGTACTTTCTAAGTAGGGACTACTTTAGTGTTTGTTGAATTTGTTCGTAAACACAGCTGCTGACCTATTTGTTGCATTGTTATGCTAGATTGTGTGAATGACTTTTAGTATAGTTGTAACTTGCTCTAATGAACTCCTCAAGCAACTTATTACAAAATGTGGAGTTATGACAAAGTTGGAGGGCTGGGGTTGGGGATTCATATCACATTACTGAGAATGGATCCTCTTGCTTTGTTAGCCCACAAGTAGATTTAGTGATAAGACACACTACATGTATGTATTGTCTATTAGAATCCTGTTTGTTGATGAAATACAATTATCCTGCAAGCATCAATATTCACTTGTTTTTGTTTTTTTTTTTGGGGGGGGGACGTAAAAGAAGGGGGGGGGGTTATATATGATAGATATAAAATAGCATTTTCACCAAAATAGGAAATTGTCGGGAGAATTTCATTTAAAGGTTCCAATGTCTGATAAGGAATTTGATCACAAGTGTTTGTAACTAACTTCAGTATTCTTGTTTCTCAACATAGTTATTGTATGTGTGATTGATGCCACGTTATATGCCTTTTTAAGTGTCAATTCTTTTGTGGTAACGAAGTCTATGGAAGTTTATATTTGAAGGCACAAGAACATCTAATTTTTGTCATTTAGTGCAGATATACTTTAGCAATCATGCATCTTCATTGCATTTTTGTAGAGGGACAATCTAAGATATCAAATGACCTTTATTGTCCATCATAGTCTATGGAGTTTCTGTAAAGGAAGGTTTTTATTTTTCAAAGATATCAAATGACCTTTATTGTCTATTACGAGCAATTCTTAAGGGACAATGAGCAGTTTTTGGTTGCTGATGACTATAGTCATCTTTTTCCCCATCCTTGCTAGAAACTGGGATTAGAATTTGTGCTACTTGGAAATTTTTACATGATCTTAGATCTTCATTTTTACTTCTGTGATTCTCATGGATGTCATATTTCACTGTTCCAATGTTTCTTCATTGATTTTCAGGGATGGGAACAAAAGTGCAGTGTAAAAGTTATTTGCCAGGATACTACCCAATGAGAGATCTTAATGAGACTTCTAACAGCTGTAGCTGGCCTCTGTATTACGGGGATAAAACCGTGGTAAATGGGCAGTATTACAATGGTTTTTTGCCAGGGACTGCCACAGAGCTCTATCCAGGTTTTGATAAGGATTTAGTGAAGCAGAAAATGATTGAGCATGAGGCAATATTCAAAAATCAGGTACTTAAATTTTCTTGTCCCTTTCAAATATCCAGTGTTTTAATCTTACCATATTGATTTGAGATGTGGAGGAACTTGATACAATATGAGAGAATGAGAGTTATGTTAAGCCTTCCTTGCTTATTTACTCTGTTTGAATTGTAGAAACTTTGGTTATTGAATATTTTGAGTCTTTTGTCATTATCCAGGTGTATGAACTTCACCGCCTTTATAGAATACAGAGGGATTTGATGGATGGATTTAAGAGGAAAGAACTACATAAAAACCAGATGCCTGTCGAGACATCATTGTCATCAAGCCCCTTAGCATCTCAAATCACATCAGAAGATGCTCGAAAATGGCATATACCCAGTTTTCCTACGGCTAACTCTGGTTTTGCTAGACCATCTGTTTCATGTGTTGAGGACATTCATTCTGCTTTGAGTTCTATGAAGGGAAACAGGGCAGACGGTGGCCCTTTTCGATCCCATAATGGGTTTAATTCGACGGATTTGGAGGTGCTGGACTGCAGACCCAAAAAGGCCAGGAGAAAAATGTTTGATCTTCAGCTCCCAGCTGATGAATATATTGATACTGAAGAAGGGGAGCAGTTCAGTGAAGAAAAAGTATCTGGTATGTCAAGTTATCTTTTCAACAGAGATCATAAGGTAGCCCTTGGTAGTGGTGTAAAGCTGTTTCTTGGCGACTCTGGGAAGAGTGACTTTCCAGGAGATGCTTTGACTTCGGATTCATGTTTAGAGACCAGAAATGATTTGGCTGACTTGAATGAGCCTGTTCCAGTTGAAGAAAGAAGTGCTTCCGGATATGTTGATCTTCTGGGCCGGGGTGCCTGTCACCTTGAGATTCAAGGGCCTGATTTGTCTGCTAAACCAAACTCGCAGTTTATAAATTTGCCAAAGGGAATTTTGCTCAACTCCCACCATGGAAGTGATGCTGGGACCCGAAACAGTCAGCACTTAGAAAACCACGGAAACGGAAAAGGGTGGTTTTGTCAGGTGCTACAAGCAGGTATAATTTCTTCATCAAGTTGCATCGAATGCCTTGAGGTGGTTCTGTTAGAATTTTGCAATCTCCCTCCTCTTTTTTTTCCCTTTCCGTCAGAGGAATATGCAACCCGACCAAGATATTTGACTATCCAATAAAGAAGATAGGGTTTATATAATTTCTGTATGGGCATTTGTCTATGATATATATAAACATGAATACCAAATTATTGCAGATTCTAATAGGATGATTCCAAAATTATTTAAACATAAATCTCTGTATGGACATTTGTTATAACATTTTTTTGCTCTCTCTCTCTCTCTGTTTTTATTTTTATGTAGCTTCCATTTTCTTTACAGGGCGCAGTAAAAACAACTTGAAATCTACTTCTCAAGGTGTTCAACCAGAAATATCTTCCAAGCCAATGCAAGTTTTTCTTAACAAAGGTCATGAATCTTCTGCCTACTACCTTACTGATGAAAGCAAGGTAGCATCGTGGGGTGACAGAAGAGTTTGTGCTTTAGATATCTCCGAGAGAAGTCATGAAATCTCCAGTAATATGCATCTGGGGTCAACTTTGGCTTCCAATGTACCCAGTCCATATCCTGTCACTCCTTCCTCTGATTTGGCCAAGTCTTGGTCTCACTCAGTTTCATCTTGGGAAAAGCAAAGCAGTAGCTTAAGCCAGAAGTCGATGCCAGTTCCAAAACAACCATGTTTGAACTCATCTACTACCTTGAGTAAGAGTTCTCAGTCATCAGCTCAGAGCAATGGGTTTCTTGGAGATGCGTGGCATTTAAAGGGCAATTCTAGGTTTAACCGAGGTTTGAGAAGTGAAGCACCTGACAGAAATGGATTTTACCCGGGGTCATCTTCTGGGTCCAAGGAACTACTGGTTAACCTCCCTTCAATCAGCTGTGATCCTTTGAACTGTAGCAATGATCATAGTAGAGCTTCTGATCTATTCTACGATAAGGATTTGGTAAAGTTCTATAAGGGTTCAGATTATGTGGAAACAAGAACTCTAAAAGATGAAAACTTGAATGTGGTGCTTTCAAACAGTTCATCGAACAAAGTATCTCTCAGCCAAGGTTTTGAGATCATAGATGGCGGACATAAGCATGGAGACCATCTTAAAGTCCTGCCTTGGCTAAGACCTAAACCTGCTTCGAAGGCTGAGGCCCCCATTTCTGGTAGGGTTTCAAACACCGAGGAGCCAAGTTTCTTGCAAACTTCCCCAGATCAGTGGGCCAATAGAAAGGAAATGGAAAGGATTAGTAATCCAAATTTCTGCCAGAATATAAGATCAGTTTCATGTTCCAATGATGTTGATATCAAGAGGGTTGAAATATGTGACTACCCAAGTGATAGGAAAATTCTTGGGTTTCCAATCTTTGAAAAGTCACGTATTTCTAAGAATGACTCGTCCTCTTTCACCTCCCCCTCTGTGTCCCTTCCTCCCCCCTCTGAAGGTGAAGTAGCTGAGAATAACAGGAAAAACAGATTCCTCGATATAAACTTGCCTTGTGAAACTGCAGTTCCTGACTTGAGCAATCAGACAGCAGAAATTCTGGTTAATGATAATAAAACAGATGCAAAGGTTCCCAGTTTCCGACATATCATTGATTTGAATTCCAGTATCAGTGATGATGAAGCATTGTTGGTACCTTCTGTCGCGAGCACTAACTTGCAGATTACAGCAGGGATAGATTTAGAAGCCCCCATAATTGTTGAGACTGAGGATGATGCCATTCCTGGGGATGTCGAGGAAAAGCAGCATGCTGCTCCTTTGCAACCACCTCAACACAAAGCTGAGCAGTCGGGGGATGAATTTATGATGACAGCAGCAGAGGCAATTGTTGCCATTTCGTCTTCAGGTTTCCACAAGCATATTTGCGATTCCACTTCCAATCCATCAGAAGCTTCTGTCACAGACCACCTTAATTGGTTTGCGGAAATAGTTGCCTCATGGGGTGATGACATCGAGAACAAGTACGATGCTGTTTTGAGAGTCATAGATGGTGAGGATAATGAGGAAGAAGGGAGTGATTACTTCGAGTCCATGACATTGAAATTAACGGAGACCAAGGAAGAGGATTATATGCCTAAACCTCTAGTTCCAGAAAACTTAAAGCTGGAGGAATCTGGAACTCCTTTATTACCAAATAGGCCGCGGAAGGGTCAGGCAAGGAGGGGGAGGCAGCGGGACTTCCAAAGGGACATCCTTCCAGGCCTTGCTTCTCTTTCAAGGCATGAGGTAACTGAAGATCTTCAGACATTTGGGGGGCTGATGCGAGCAACAGGTCATTCGTGGCATTCAGGGTTGACAAGGAGGAGCTCTGCTAGAAATGGGTGTGGAAGGGGGAGGCGGCGGTCAGTGGCGAGCACCTCACCTGCTGTGCCAACGAGCCCAGCATGCACTCCGCTGATACAGCAGCTTAACATTGAAGTGGGACTGGAGGATAGAAGCCTAACAGGATGGGGGAAGACAACTAGACGACCCCGCCGGCAGAGATGCCCCGCAGGTAATCATCCATCTGTCCCTTTAACCTGATTGTGGAAAGAGGCTTCAATTTTTAACTAAGAATTTTATAGAGGGAAGTAACGAGTTGTTTCTTCGGCTTGGGAGGGAGGAGGTGTTCTGAGCCATGGGAGACTGCCTTTGTACATTTCTGAGCCCAAAATTTGGGCCTTGCTTGGTTATCTACTTTTGAGTGTTTACCAACTTTGTATTATCAGAAATAAAGTTGTATGATTTCTTCCGGCATATATAATAGCATTCCTTTACTGGTGTGTGTGCTCAGCCACTCGAGTCTGCCGGTCCTTTTCTCATTATATTTGGTGATGCTATGCTTACCTTGTCTGGTCGATTCACCACGAGGGTTTTAATAAAGGTAAATGCAAAGAATTCAGGGTGAAGCATGCTAGAATGCTAGACTACTGAGATCAGACGAAACCTGGACAAGGAAAATGCGGTGTTGTGTTTTGAATGGAGGGATCTGGCATGAATGCCAAACCAATAGGAAACTCCTTCATCAGAGTTAAAATTTGAGTATAAGAGGCCAATGAAAAATGGATTTCTCTTGCACTTGTTAAGGAGAGAGATCTCTATTAATTTTTTTTTTAGTGTGAAAATTCGTTCTTTTAGAGTAATTAGTCTTTGTGAACATTCGTGTTTTTTTCCTGTCTTTTACCCGAAGGAGTTAGGAACTTTGAGCAACTATAAACACAACAAAAAAAAACCTAGAAAAGGAAAATAAGATAGAAATTTCACCAGTTATCTCCTCCAATTAACGAATTTCTTGCTCTGGCTGGCCGAAATTTGAATCCTCTCGTTTTTAATTTTATATATCTAAAAATTACTTGAAGGCTAACTCCATAGAAGGCAAAATTTTCTTCATCTTATCCATGTTGGTACATTCCAGCCTTAAAATTTCCTTCATCTTTTCCTTATCAAATTATTATTTTTCATTATAATATTCATTTAAATATTTTATTTTCTCATTTTTTTCACCAAACTCTCATACCCTAAAATTAGTATAAAATATGCTACATGAAACAATTCCAACGACCAAATGTTAACTCAACATACACATTAAAATCTTGTTATTTTAGTAATACAATGCGTAATGGAAGGTAGTTTGGATACACGATATATACTAGGGCTGAATACTATTGGGCCGACCTAAATTTGCCCGAAACTGACTGGGCTGGCCAGTTTTGGGCCAACTCAGTTTAGCGGTCGGCCCAAAAATATGTAGAATCGAGGGTATATTAGGTAATTTAGGCTTTTTTAAAATATTAAGTGGGGTGAGACGACCTAGTCTCCCCCTTCCATTTTTCCCTTTACGTTAGGTTTTTTTCCCCTCGATGCCCTCTCCTTCAGGCTTCACAATTCACCTTCACCCATTCCTTTCCTCAAATCTAAAACACTAGCCGCCTCCTACCACCCCACACCCCGCCTGCGTATCTCTCTCTCTCTCTCTCTCTCTCTATTTTGGTGGTTGATCGTGGATGATTGTTGGTGGTTGATTGCGTCTGTTGTTGGTGGCAGTTGATTGTGGATGGTTGCTATGTTTGTTCTTCAATTTTGGTTATGATTATTTGTACTTCATTTTCATTTTTTTCGTGATTTGAGTGCAGGGGCCGATCGAACACCGACCGAAAGCCGTTGGTCTGGCCGGTGTTGGCTCCCATCGGCGCGTTTGTCGGTCTATATTTTTTAACAACCGTTCGGTTGACGGTAGGGGCTGAAAAACGAGCCAAGGGGTCGGTTTTCACTCATAATATATACTATTTGGTACTTTGAGAATGCAAGTGTAAAGTTTTTTCCTTTTTCTTGAGCTTGAATGTTTATTTATTTTTGGTTAGCTAGAATGTTTAATTGATTTATCTTTAGCAGGGATTGATTTCTTACTGTTTGTGCGTTATTTATATATAAAAAAATCATATCAGTTTCATTTATTGAACTATTGAACTCAATCAACTAGATAATTGATGGATTTTACTCTTAGTGATGAACTGATGGGCAGTTATAAAATTACATATCAACAGGTCGAACGGATCCATCAAACGATTCAAACCAGCTTTGGGTATCCATAAGAGGCCCATCCCATAATGTGGAGGAATGAAATGGACCGGGTTATGGGGTATCCAAGAGGAGGAAACGGGCTATGACTTCTCCAGTTCCGGGTTTGATTCCAACTTCAACAACAACCCCTCCCTAGGGTTTTAGAAAGGTTAGCAGTTAGATCCTCTGTGGGTTTTAGAGGGAGACGCTCAGTCTGAGAATTCGGAGAGCAACAAAATCGTATTTAAGCCTTTTGTCGTCACTGTTTGTCAGTGATTGAACACAATGGCGACAGCCCTGAACGTTCCTCCACCGACTACCACTACAGCGCCGCCGCAGATGAAGAAAGAGGAAGAGAAAGTGGACTACTTGAACCTCCCTTGTCCTATTCCCTACGAGGAGATCCACCGTGAAGCTCTCAGTTTGTGCCTCTCTCTATCTCACTGATTTTTCACCTCGAATTACCTCAATCTCGCTGTTTCTCAAATTTTGTGTTTTTTCAGTGGGTATCGGTCTTTATGGTATTTTTGAACATTTGTTGGTTGCATGCTAATTTGCAACTGTTAAAGTAATATTTTGGACCAATTGAACATGATTGTCTGGGGAGAGGGAGGGGAATTTGGTAATGTGTGATGGTCAGTTAGGATCTGGAGAATAATCGCTAAAACTGTTCAATGAGATTTTTTTTTGTATTTGTTTTTGTTTTTATACGTGCAAAGTGAAAGGGGTTGGAGTTTGTTGAAAAGGTGATTTTTTTGGCCAGTGTCGTTGAAGCCAGAACTATTTGAAGGGATGCGTTTTGATTTCACTAAAGGACTTAATCAGAAATTCTCCCTAAGTCACAGGTAGCTTTGGCTTTCTCATCTATGTTTTCAGCTTTCTGTGCGTCTTTCTCATTCTTTAAAATCAAAATTGGATGGTAACTGTGCATTGTACCACCGGTCAGTGTGTTCATGGGACCAATGGAGATTCCTTCGCAATCTACGGAGACAATTAAAATCCCAACTGCTAACTATGAATTTGGCGCCAACTTTATAGACCCAAAGGTAACTGATCTCTTTCTCAAGGGGATTGTGTATTGAATTATGAATTTTAACTTAGGATGTACTGTTGGCATGGATGGCTCTTACGTAGTTGATGCTTTTTGGGAGAATAATGACTGATGGGAGGCTCAATGCAAGACTGAAGTGTGATTTAACTGAAAATCTAGCTCTGAAGGCGAACACTCAGGTGAATATCCATGCGCTTATGTCCCCTGGATGGGATTTTCACATTTTTCCCTCAGTTGTTTTTTTGTTTTTTTTTTTCTGACAGCTTACCGTATAGTGTTGAAGGCAGTTGATCATCTTTTCTTGTGTTTTCCAGCTTACGAATGAACCACATATGTCACATGGCATGGTTTCTTTTGATTACAAGGTTAATTTCTTTTACCTAGAAGCTTGTTTGTATATTTTCACTGTGCTTTTGTTCCTGATGTTGGGGAGACTCACATATTTGCTGTTTATGCAATTTCTTTTTCTCACATGCCAATCAGTGTTTTGGGCTGCAGTTTCCCCTTATGGATGTACTATTGAGAAAAGAGGCAAATCTTCTTGATCTATGGATGTACTATTGAGAACATAAAATATGCATTCAGTATGTTGTTTTGTCAATTTATTACAACTATGCGTGGAGATAGCTGATTTTTTTTTTATATGCCATCAAAATATATTGAAAAATGTTTGATGGTTATTGGTTCCACTAGGTTCTTCTGTTGGTAATGAAGAAATTCCCTAACAAAATGTCAAGTGGTACTTTTCCTGTTCAATAATGTTCTCTTAACATCAGTTCTTCAAGTTTGTGCTGGATCTTTTCGTAACCAATATTCCATGATTATTAAACATTTGGACTATTTTAGTGGTGAATTTGATTAGTGTCCTACCAAAGGTTGGGATCAAATGCTGAGTTAACTTTAGGTAAGGAAGTATAAGGGTAGGTGAGGGTTATACGCTATTGCATAGTCCAGCCCATATATCAGTTTTTGTTTTGGAAAGGTAATGACTTATGAAGTCCCTTTTTCAACAATTAGGTAGTAGTCATCCCCTTGGCATAAGCATGATCGGCGAAGGACTGGTCGTTTGAGTTAGGTTTAGCAAAAGATGAGGACTGGCAATGTCAAACTCAAATGACACTTCCTATCTCTATAAGAACGAGGCTCAGGGTGAGTTTGGATCAAAGATCTACTAAGTGGATGTACAATGCAGTAATGAGAAGAAATTACTGCTTTATATTCAACTAGTATTCTGTTATTTTATCCTTTGCAAGACATGTTTGAATTGGGTTTCCATTGAAGCTCTGCTAAATTTGCAACTCGCTGAATAAAATACCGGTATATGTCTCATTCTGTTCAACCCTTGTATCCTGTGCAGGGAAAAGACTACAGGTCTCAATTTCAACTAGGAAATGGTGCCTTATTTGGAGCAAATTATATTCAGGTGTAAGATCTGCTGGAATCATGCCCCCCCCCCTTTTATTTTTTTAGATAACCATCTTGTTCAACAATTGTGATAAATTTTTTGAAATTTTCGTGTTGTGGATGTGCTCATGGCTATGGAGAACAAATTGTTTGTATATAATTCAGGGGTCGCATATAGTGTAGAGTTTGTTAATGTAATCTGGCTGTACTTTAGAAAGACCAGCCTGAAATAAAATTATCCCGGTGAAAGATCCCTTCCTGTAGCAAAATGAGAAGTTCAGAGATTGTAAGTACTTCACTCAAGTTCTCTTTAATAATACAGCGGCAGGTCCCATCCAAAATGCTTAGGATGTTATAACCTAGCTTTTAAAGTTTAGTAGTGCTTCACTGCGTGTGTTTGGTTCCTCTTTCCTCTTTCGTAATATTAATTTCTACAAAGTTTGTCCTAAATTTTAACATGGCGATGCACTTCTATATCTACTAGTTTTGAGTTTGGATGGTACACAAAAATTCAGGTGAGGTTTGGAAATTCAAAGAATAACAGGATTGCAATGTGCTAAAAGGGCTAGGAATCTACATTGTGCGTTTGGCCCAAAGTAGGGACCGGTTTACAAAGGTCAGCTGTCTCTTTTTTCTTTTGGTGATGGATGATATAACTCCCAACATTTACTAGAGCATACCCAAGACTTGTGAGGCAGAGTAAGTGTAGAGGTTCTAGAGGCGCTTGTTCACAACTTGTTGAGCCATAACTCGAGCCGTCCCTACTAGGGGTATAATGGGAAAAGGCAAGATATGGGTATGAGTCTCACCTTCTTAGCATCTTATTTTTGAGATTGAAATCCATGACCTCTCATCCACTAAACCTCTTGGGAGTTAGCTCCCTACCACCAAGTCAACCCCTCTGATGGTAGGACAACATACATGTTTTACTTTGTTCATCTATCTCTCCAAGTACCAATTTCCTCTAAGAAAAAGATGTACTCAGGAGTATTTTTAGTTTTTTGATTTCCAGTTTGTTTGTAAATAGATAAGAAGTTTGTTAGAAAAGAAAAAAGAAACTGAAGTTCAGTATTCAGGTAATAGCTGCCACTATTTTGCCTGGTCAATGTGGATTAGTCTTATTATGTACTACCTGATCAAGACTTTTTGTTGTTGTTGTCTGGTTTTCTTCCGCCCAGTGGCTTGGGGGTTAAAATGCGATCATTCCTTTCATTTCTAAGAGATTTCCTGTGATCGAGTGGTGGTAAATATACACGCTGTCTTAAGGTTGGGAAATTTTAGACATTCCACGATCCTTGTCAACTTACTATATGGAAAATTGGTATGGACCTAAAAACCATTTTTTTTTAAAACAAGAAAGCTGTCTTATTGTAAAACTGACAAACTTCGGTTTCCCCCTTTAGGAAACTGTTTGAGTTTGAATAAATTTGACATGTTATAATATATGCATTTAAATGCAATGGTGAGTGTTTGGTTAGTCATAGCTTTACTTGGGTTGGATGCGGATGAAGGCCCTTGCTTAAAATCCTGTTGCAGGTCAGCTATGATGCTGTTTCTGCTATTTATGCTTCTCTCCAATTTGGTGACTTGTTTGTTAGAAACCCTAAATTTTCCCTTTTCAATTATACAATTGGAAAAAGCATTGGCAAAAAATTTGTTCAACTTTACTAAAGAAGTTGCTATGTTACTTTAACCAATGTGGAAGAAGGGACTATCATTTGAAAATATAGTTGGAAGCAGGGCAATCTATGTACTCTTCTGATGATTCTCATTGGCACATTGAACCACAAGAACATGTACACACATGCTACTCCAAATATGATCGGGGAAAAGGTTATACTATTTGCTTGATTTTAGATAAGTTATAAACATCTGGTGAATCAATTAATCTCTTGGATTGTAATTGTGATCCTTATTTTAGTAGTTTTTTGTTGTTCAATTACACCTTTCTATTTCTTTGGTTTCCAGTGAAATAAGAAAAAAAGGACTGTCTTATGGAATTATTTCATATTGGTCTTGTATTGTTAACCTAGGAGGTGCAGAGACACTGTTTTCAATATAATAAGCTCCTCTCTTAATTCTATGTTCATTGGCAATCATCAACAGCTCCCTCAGAGGGAGAGAGCAAAAAGTATATCATGAATATTACTGAAAGAACTTAATTTTGTTTCAGAGTGTGACCCCCCATTTGGCTTTTGGTGGTGAAGTGTTTTGGGCTGGTCAGCATCGGAAGTCTGGTATTGGCTATGCTGCACGATACAACACAGATAAGATGGTATGCTGGGTTCAGTTTGTCTTTGGTAAATGCTTGCATGGAGAACCCTTTGGTCAAGTTTTGATGTCAACCAAAAAGTAGATGAGACTTCGGACCCATTGTGTTTGCATGCATGATAAAACCAGTGAAGGGGGATGGTGACTTTCCTTGTTTTTGGATTCTTGTATGCTGTATAGTTTTCAACAGTTCCTTGCTGATCTGTTGTATTTTGGGTCTTTGGCTGGAGGGGAACAAAGAAAGAGGAGGGGGGGGGGGGGGCGGAAGCCATAGACGGGGATGGTAAGACATGGACAGATAGAGTTTACTCCCTATGGAGACTTCTTTCTTTATTAAACTCATGTTGTAGGGATGACTTTAACGGATGGACGTAGGTGTTGAGAAATATGATTTATTTTCTATGGACAAACTCGTGTATTAAACTCCCACTCCAGGCATTACCATGTCAGCTACATGTTGGAATAACCTCAGTTGCTGTATGGCCAAAAGTTTTTCATTTCTTGCTACCTATCCCATAGTGCTTTTGGGCTATCCTTATCCATTTGCTTTAATGATCAGTAGGAGGAAAAATTTTCTTGTTCTGTTTGTAAAAGAGCTTTTCTAGTTGTGTGTAGGAGGAAAAACATATTTGGTTCTTTTGGACTGGTGTAAGTAAGTTTATTTTCTTTTTCCACTTCTCATAACAAGAGATTTCCTGTTGATTTCCACTAACCAATTTTCCTGCAGGTTGCCACAGGGCAAGTTGCTAGTACAGGATTGGTTGCTCTGAGCTATGTTCAGAAGGTATCTGAAAAGGTGAGTGTATTGGGTGGTTGGTAAATGTATTACGATTGTGACTATTAAGTTTTTATTTCTAACACAGTTTTCTTCCTTAGGTTTCTCTAGCATCAGACTTTATGTACAATTACATGTCAAGAGATGTCACTGCTAGTTTTGGTTATGATTACATCCTTCGACAGGTAGCTTCAGTTCTCGTAAATGGTCTAACATCCTGGAGTTGGTATGAGTTGCCTGTACTGTATGTATTGCTTGGCTGTTTATGTTTCTTGAATGGTTGGTATCGAATATGGCTTGGTATGATAGGTACAAATGGTTTTGCTTTGTTGTTAATAGACATGTTATTGTTTGGTGACTCTGGGCCTAGTCCAAAGGTAACGCAATTAGATGAGAGCCTTATCAGATAGGTTTGGTTTGTGAATTTCACTCAGGTGGGTACAAATACTACTAGACCCCACAGCGTTTGGGTTCTGTATTGACCCTGTTACAAGCCTTATGCTGGATAATTGTATCAACTTCATTATTTTTCGATTTCAATAGATAGACTTATTTAGTCTGTCTCTCTCTCTCTCTCTCTCTCTCTCTCTCTCTCTCCCCCCCCCCTAATATAGGATACGACTTGAGATCATCTTTCACAGATCCTATAAAATCTGTTCTCAAGTTTCGTTACAGTAGATATAACAAGCTCCTAGTCCTTGGTCTCCAAGAAAGATCCTTGCCACGGTTTCTATTGCAAGGAACAACCACTCCAAGCAGCTCAAACTTTTAATTGGCTAATTGTTAACATCGAGGAATTCTTTCTGCTCAAAAAGTGGCGAAGTTCTTCGCCCCAGGACTACCATTGAAAATGTAATGAATAAGTTATTGGTAGATGATCTTGTTAGAAAATGCCTAATGATCTCCAACCTAAGTGACATTGTACTGCTGTAGTGGGGCTTGCTCCCCTGCTGGTTTTAACTTCAGCTCTCTCTCTCTCTCTCTCTCTCTCTCTCTCTCTCTCTCTGTCTGTGTTGTAGCCCCATTGCACAGTCTGACAAGCCCCAACAGGAATTTTAGATGTATGGCATAGAGGGCTCATATAGTGTCTGCTTTCTTTTGGTTCTAATAGTTGCAATATGAAATGGGTCAAATTTAATTGGAAGTTCCTGTCATAATATGTTTTTTACTCTCTGCGAGTGACAAGCCTGATTATGTACCTTGATCTCGTGTCATCATTCCGCTGGACTAATTTTTTTGGTTCTTGCAGTGCCGCCTTAGAGGGAAGATTGATTCTAACGGTTGCGTGGCTGCTTTTCTGGAAGAACGATTGAATATGGGTCTAAATTTTATTCTTTCTGCGGAGGTGAGGATCAATTTTTACTGGTTTTTCCTTCCGACATATGGGGCAAATATGGTTCTGTAGTCTGCTGGATGGATGCATATTCAAGATCTGTTGCATATCTCATGCAGAATTCCAATTAACATTGTGGAGCAATGTAGAAATGTTCCAGACTATAGATCACACGCATCAATCCACTCCCTGACAAGTTTCTTGTGTTTTGTTTTT
This sequence comes from Myrica gale, assembly GCA_963930655.1. NCBI lineage: Eukaryota > Viridiplantae > Streptophyta > Magnoliopsida > Fagales > Myricaceae > Myrica > Myrica gale. The sequence goes on along the minus strand of OZ005606.1, from coordinate 2,026,917 downwards.
TTTGAAATATATCTCTTGCAGCTAGATCACAAAAAGAAAGACTATAAATTTGGGTTTGGGCTGACAGTTGGCGAGTAGATTAGCACGAGATGATGCTGTTTTGTCCTCATGGTCGGTAGCAACTTTGCGGGCTCTTCCTGCTTTATTTTATGTACTGTCACAGGTCAAAGAATCAGTTTTGTACTTCTATTTCAGGCATCATTGTTTGTGGGCAGCATCAGAAGCTGCCACAATTCCAACGGTCATATTGATTGATTTGGAGTTACACTCTTGTTACCCTTTTGGGCTGTAGAATGAGATGGAATAATGAAAATGATGATATTTTGCATTTCAATAACTTGATTAATTTGGTTCACTTACTCTGTTTCTTGAGTGAGATATAAAAGGAAAAACCTCCTGGGACTCACTGTGTCGACAACAAGCTATTCACTCATGGGATGCATAGACAAATAAACTCTTATATACCAAAATAGTTGTTTTTCTATGCAATTTCTTTCTTGTTTATACAGCAGACTTGTATCACTGACAAAGTTGCAAACCTGTCTTAAGTCGTGCTGCATGGTAGAGTTTTAAGCGCGCCTGAAAGGGCCATGTCTTACGTCTTCTCTAGAAATTCTTTTGACTTGTGTATAAAATTCTTCTGTCTTGTCTGGTATAGACCATGGTTTTAACTATAATAGTAATATTAGGATCTCTTAATTTCAAGCTACGAAATCTAGGGTTTTTTAGACCATAGCTTTAAAGGATTTTCACTAAAGTTTTCTTCTAAAATTCTGTATACCCAATAAGTTTCTTCAGGTATATATTGTTTGGATTATTCTTTTGTGTTTTTATATTTTAGCCCCTAAATTTATTTTTTTCTGAAACTGACGTCCATAATATTACGTGCGCAGAAAATTTTAAGTTTTCAAAACCATTTCAATGGACCTTGTCCTTAAAATTGTCCTCTATATAAACATAAAAATATTAATTGAGTATTAATTTTTTGGCTGTTTAGTTGGATAAAAGGAATCTGACTCTGGTCCTTTAAAAGAGATATTCTTATATGTGTGTGTATATATATATATAAATACTTTTGCTACACGAGCATTATATACTATGGCATCGTATTTTCTAAAATTAAGTATATTGTTTTTTTTATTAAGATATTAGGAGTAATACAAGTAACGTCATATTTGTTTCAATAAGAAGCACATATAAAACAATATTATTATCAATGTTATTGCCATACTGGGGTTTTATTGTATAAGGTTTATTTATGTGTATTTTTGCAATTTGTTGTCTAACAAAAAAAAATTTTGGATTTTTTTTCTAAGTAAAAAGGGAGAGGGGGCGACCAGCGTAGCAACCCTCTATGGGGTGACCATAGGAGCAGTGGCGGAACCAGAACTCAAGTTGAGGGGGGCAAATTCCTAAGAAAATTGACAAAAATAAAATAAAATCCTACATAATGCAAAAAATGTATTAGAATTAAAATATCAAAAATAAAAAATAAAAATATTGAAATACACGTATCAACATAAGCACTGACCTCCAATCTCCAACAATTCACAAAATCCACCTTCAAACATCAACCAACAATCCACTAGACCTTGTTTGTATAACTCTAGTGTCTCCATGGTAGTTGTGCTATATTTGTATTTTCTATCAATCCTCGTTTAAGACAGTGACACAAATGGAAGGAGGCACAGAGGCAAAGCCTTTATTCAATAAATCTATTGACATTCTTTTTCGTCAGCTAATGAATGATACACAATGGACTTTTTTTAGGAAATAAAATAAATTGGAAATAATAAAGGGAGCCAAGTTCACGGTGGGTCAAACCCATCAAACTTCCAAAAAGAAGAGAACTGAAAACGGTATGTGCCCACTAAAAGAATGAGACACGACCCACTGCGCATACAAGTGCGCAAACGAGTTCAAGACTCGTGAGATTGTTGAGATCATCCAGAAGTTCATTTGATCCAGTTTTAGACGAGTTTTCTCCAGAGTCTTCGAGATAGTCCACGGGGAAGGTTCCAAGGCGGCTGGGCCTGGCCCGCCTAAGGGGCAAATACATGTAAAAAAATAAAAATAAAAAATAAAAATAAAAATGATAGAATTGAGGGGCTAAGGGGGTGCAACCGCCCGGACTTGCCACCTATTGCATCCGCCACTGCATAGGAGAACCCTTGCTACAGTGTTCAGTTTAAGCCATAGTTTCTTTTCCTTTCAATTGGTTCTCTCCTATTTTGAAATTGAACTAGACAAAAAGCGTGTCGACCCTAGAGAGAGACCTCTGTAGCTAGCGCCCCTTCCCCCTCATTCTAAACACAGCCCAACCCCCCTCTGCCAGGCAGGGGAGGAGCTTCTCTTTCTCCCCTTTCTCCCTCTCTTGGTTGGCCTCTGGCCTTTCTCCTCTCTCCCCACTTGGTTCTGGGCACCATTTTGCGTTCAGTTTCAGGCTAGATCTAGGCTGGTTTGGTGGTCATCTCTTGCCACACACAATTTGGCTAGCCTCCCCCTCCCCAAGCGCCCATTTATGCTCACTTCTGGAGGTGGCTGGGCGGTGCGTGGTGGCCCACGCGCGAGCTTGGGTGTCACACACCGACCCATTTTCCCCTCATTTTGGACTTTTTTCGGCTTGTTTTCTGTTGATTTCTTTTGTTTGTGCGATTTTCATTTCAGGAGGTTTGTTATGCGACGGATATAATGACGACCAGTTATCCTCATCAACCTTCGGTGGACATGTTCTCTTTGTTCGTTCCAGTAGATCAACAACTTAGATGGTGTCCCACTGCTCTTTGTGGTCCTCCGGTAGCCCCTCCATCATATTTTGTTCTGGCTCTCGCTATGGTCCTCTTTTGGTTCTGGTGTGGTGGATGTACCTGTGTAGAAGTGGAAGGAAGGTGTTTGCCACTCCATTCTCTGGCGACTGGAATCGCCTTGTGTGGCGGGTTTAATCTTGTACCTAAGTCTTTGGACCCATTTTAAAATTATGGGCCTTTTGACCCATCTGTATGAGGCCTTTATGACCATTAGGAAGCAAACATTTATGACCTATTAGTGTATGATCCTTAGGTATTTGGATGTTGCTGTAATGGACTTTATGCTCCTAAAATTTGTAACCAGCCTCATAGGTTCGTCTGTATCCAGCACTACTAATATTTCTCCTGTGAAATGAATTTCACGTTAGCCTAGAACAAAAAAAAAAGGTTCTCTCCCATTTTGTTTTGGGTATTTTTTTGAGTTAATTACCATTTTGGTCTCTAGGCTTTAGATCATTTTTCAAAATGATCCTTAGGTTTCAAATTTGCTCAACTCAGTACTTAGATTATTGTTGTTTGTCGATTTAATCATTCCGTTAAATTTCATCTCTTACATGCACAATCAGCTAACGGCAGGACACATCATACCCAATAAGATCTCGCGCACGTGTACCAATTTAGGAAAAAAAACTCAAAAATCTGTCCGCGTTGACATTTTTGTTAAAAAAAAGGGGGGAGGCCACCCGGGCGACGGGAAGTTAACTAACTGTATATGTAAGAGACGAAATTGGACGATAAAATTAAATCGACAAAAAATAATAACCAAAATGTTCATAAACTTTTATTTATTTATTATTTGTTAGTTGTTAGTTTTGGGTGTCTAGCCTTTTTCCAATGTTCTTCCGCCTCTGAACCAATACAGGGCGGGCGGGAATGCCACTGCGTTTCTTCTGAAATAAGCTCAGATGACCCAGACAGATCATGAGACTCATCCCCACCTTTTGTGCACGCCTTGCCCTGCACAAAAATCCTTACCTTCCATGGCGGACTCTCACTTATGCGACCCATCAACAACTGTTGGAACCTCCGGAAGTCGCGCAGACCATGGCTTCTATGAATTTTATCTCTTCAAATCCCTGCTTCTCTCTTCTGAGTTTCTGCAGAAACGTCGATGCTCTGAAGGAAATCCATGGCTTGCTCATCGTGCACGGCCTCACGGGTGAACTTCTATGCGATACTAAGTTGGTTAGCTTGTACGGTTCGTTTGCGCAGGTCGGGCTTGCCCGCTTGGTATTTGATAGGATGGAAAACCAGGATTTTTATTCGTGGAAGGTGATGATGAGGTGGTACTTTTTGAATGATTTGCATTCGGAGGTTATTCGGTTCTATGCACGCATGAGGGTATTCGTTAGGCAGTGCGACGATGTCGTATTTTCGATCGTCTTGAAGGCGTGCTGTGAATTGCGCGATATCGTTGTGGGGAGAAAGGTACATAGCCAGATTGTTAAGGCAGGAAGCCCGGATAGTATCGTGTTAACGAGTCTTGTGGATATGTATGCGAAATGCAGAGAGATTGGGAGTTCTCGATACGTGTTCGATGAAATTCTTGATAGAAATGTGGTTTCTTGGACATCAATGATTCTGGGGTATGTGCAGAATGATTGCTTTGATGAAGGGTTAGTTTTGTTTAATAGAATGCGAGAAGGGTTAGTTGAAGGCAACCACTTTACAGTAGGGAGCTTAATCACTGCGTGTACAAATTTACGAGCTTTACACCAGGGAAAGTGGTTTCACGGCTATGTGATTAAACATGGCATTGAACTTAATCCTTTCTTGACGACTACACTTCTGGACATGTATGTTAAGTGTGGTAATGTTAGAGATGCTCGTTCTGTCTTTGATGAGGTTTTTACTATTGATCTTGTTTCATGGACAGCAATGATTGTTGGGTACACACAGAGTGGCTATCCCAATAAGGCGTTAGAGTTGTATGTGGATGAGAAATGGGTTGAACTACATCCAAATTCGGTTACGATCGCAAGTGTGCTCTCTGCATGTGCCAAGCTGGGTAATTTGGATTTGGGATGGTCAATTCATGGTCTGGGCATTAAACTAGGGTTAGAAGAACCTACGGTGAGAAATGCTCTTATAGATATGTATGCGAAGTGTCAGATGATTAAAGATGCTCGTCATGTATTTGAAACAGTTTTGGACAAGGATGTGATCACTTGGAACTCAATTATTTATGGATATTCGCAAGTTGGTTGTGGATACGAAGCCCTTGAACTTTTCCATCGAATGAGATCAGATTCTGTCTCACCTGATGCATTCACACTTGTTAGTGTTCTCTCAGCTTGTAGTTTCCTTGGTGCACTTGGAGTTGGGTCTTCACTTCATGCTTTCTCCATAAAGGAGGGACTACTGTCATCAAGTATCTATGTTGGCACTGCACTTCTAAGCTTCTACGCAAAATGTGGGGATGTGAAGTCCGCTCGTATGGTATTTGATGGGATGCGAGAGAAGAACACTATCACTTGGAGTGCAATTATTGGTGGCTATGGGATGCAAGGGGATGGTAGTGGGTCCCTTGCACTTTTCAGTGATATGTTGAAAGAAATAGAGCCCAATGAAGTAATTTTTACTACCATCTTATCAGCTTGTAGCCATACAGGGATGATCGGAGAAGGTTGGAGGTTCTTCAATTTGATGTGCCAGAACTATAACTTTCTTCCTTCGATTAAGCATTATGCATGTATGGTGGATCTATTAGCTCGTGCTGGGAGACTCGAAGAAGCCTTGGTGTTTATCGAGAATATGCCCATTGAACCAAACGTTAGTGTGTTTGGATCTTTTCTCCATGGATGTGGGCTCTATGCAAGGTTTGATCTTGGAGAAGTAGCAATTCGGAAAATGCTGGAGTTGCATCCTAATGAAGCTAGTTACTATATTCTCATGTGTAACTTGTATGCTTCAGATGGAAGATGGAGCCAGGTTAATCAGGTGAGAGAGCTGATGAAGCATCGAGGACTGAGCAAGTCTCCTGCTTGTAGCATAGTGGAGATGGATAATATCAGTGAGGATATCTCACCTGCCAAAGTGGCATCTCTTGCGTAATTTTATGGTTCATCATATAGATGTTTTTGATGGAGTCAGGAAGAGAAAATCAGAGTTATAGGCTCCCAAACCGCGGATAATTGTAACCAACTAGAGTGCAATCTTGAGGGGGAATCAAAGAGTTTTGTAACTTTGTTTTGTCATACACTCAAATTGGACAGTTGCCAACGGACCATGTTGCCACTTCTCGTAATTGACAAATACTACACGTTTGATTAAAAAAAAAAAGACACTACACGTGCAAAACACATGCTGTTACTATTTACTTCCAAATAATACATATTTACTCCGAAGAATACAATAAACTGTCCATATGATCGAACACCCTGATTTCTGCTTTGATTTGGATAAAGAGCTACTGCCCTTGAAAGGAAAATAGGGCAAACAAATCACACTACACCAAATAATTTTCTGCCTGTGATTTAGACAATCTTGATGAAAAAATGTGTGAACGTCCCCTGTAATCCATAGTGCTTTGCCTGGACTGGTTATTTTCTATTCCAACTTCAATTGTCTCGCTGTGAACTGTAAGATCATCTCCCCTAGATTGAACTTGATAGTGAAGTATAATTTTCTCCATTATAACCATGCTCCAGAGCCAAAGTAGGGAAGTCTTCCAAAATCCTGTACATTTCTTTCGTTTGCAAATGAGAAGCATCTCCAGCTCCAAATCTGTAGATTCTTTTTTCAAGTTCAATTGTACTCCAGCCAGGAACCTTTGTTAAACCTATACCTTTCATCATGGATCTCACCTTCCCAAATTCATACCAGTCATCTCCTTCTGCGTATATGTTAGATAATAAAGTGTAGTATCCAGTATCATCTGTACTAATATTTGAAATATCTCTTTCAATGCTTCTAATCATGTCCATCCTCTTGTGAATTCGACACCCATTAAGTAGCGCACCCCAGATGCTGGCATCTACGGGAAATGGCATTGATTTTATAATTTCATAGGCTCCATTAAGATCTCCAGCTCGGCTAAGAAGGTCAACTAAACAAGCAAAATGTTCTGTGTTGGGCTCGATGCCAAAATCCCTCATTGAGCAAAAATAGGAGCTCCCTTTTTCCACAGATCCTACATGACTACAAGCTGATAGGATATTCATGAAGGTAACTTCATTTGGTTTTATTCCCAAACCTACCATCTGACTGAAGACAGAGATAGCAGCATTGATCTGACCGTGCATTCCATAACCAGCGATCATGGCACTCCATGAAACCACACTCCGCTCTGACATGCTTTCAAAAATGCCTTTGGCTGTTTGAAGGTCTCCACACTTGGAATACATGTCAGTAAGAGCAGTATCTACATAAATATCTTTCTTCAGACCACAGGTAATGAGCTTGTGGTGAATCCATTTTCCCTTTTCTAGATGACCCAAACGGGAGGAAGCTTGGATTACACTTAAGAAAGTCACTTCATTCATCTCAGTGCCATTCAGATACATTTGATCAAACAGCCTAATTGCCTCTACTGTATCACCATTTTGTGAAAATCCACAGATCATACAATTCCACGTTACAACACTTCTCTGTTTAATCTTTTCAAATATCATATATGCCAAATCCACAAAGCCACATTTGGCATACATGTTGATTAGCGAGTTCTGCACAAACTCATCCAAAATGTTTCTTTTTATAACATGACCATGAATCTGATATCCAAGTTGTATTGAACCCACACTTCCACAAGCTGAAAGAGAACTTGCAAGGCTATATGAATCAGGCATCAGTCTCTGCTTCTGTATCTGCACAAACAGTAATAACGCCTCCTTCAACAACCCTTTCTGAGCACAAAGCGAGATAAGCATATTCCATGATCCGATATTTCTCCCTCCACTTGTATGAAGAACCTCCTCACACTCCTTTAGTTTTCCGCATTCAGCATATAATTCTATTAAAGCTGGCCCTAAAAAGTCAAGGTTAGTGTCTAAAGCTTTTCTAATAACTATGCATTGAACTGACTTCCCTTCTCTAAGGAAGCCCAACCTAGCACAAGAACATATGATACACATCATGGTTACTGAATTGGGTTCGACTTTAGATCCTTGCATCTCAACAAAAACGTTTATTGCTTCCCGGAAGCAACCGATTTGGTTGTAGCATGTAATCATTGCAGTCCAAGCAGCAGTGTGCCGGTGAGTGACTTTTTGAAAGATACTCTCCGCACTATGCAGGTCACCACATTTAGAATACATTACAATCAGAGAAGTATCCAAAGACCCATCACTTTCTATTGCCCTTGTCACAACATGACCATGAACTGACCTTGCTAGATGCAGAAAACCCAATTCACTGCAAGCCTCGGCTACACTTAGCATTGTCACTGAATCTGGTTCAACGCCTTGAGATAGCATCATAAGGAATAAATCCAAGCCTTCACTTGCCTCTCCATTCTCAACGTAACATAATATAATTGAACTCCACAAAACCACATCTTTTATCAGCATTCCATCGAATATCTTTCGTACACTATGTAAGCAGCCCATTGCACCATACATACTAAGCAATGCAGTTTCAACGATAGCGTCAGTATCAAACCCACATTTGATTATCCTCCCATGGACCTTACCACCAATACCCAAATCACCAAAACCAGAACAAGCTCTCAAAATGGAAGGATAAATAAATCTATTGACCTGGACTTGATGGTACAGCATTTTATGGTACATCGAAATTGATTCGCCAAAGAAGTGGTTCCAAACAAGACACTTGATAAGCACACCCCACATGAACGAATCTGGGATAGGGAAGGTCTCAAAAACAAGTCTTGAAGATTTGAGGGCGCCCATTTGGGCATAAGATTCAACAAGTTTGGTGCAAGCGAGTGGGTCTTTAAGGAGGCCAGTGACAAAGAGATGAGCGTGAAGCTGCGTTAGTGTTCGTAGAGTGGTGCAGGACCTGAATACAGGCATGTAAAGCGTCATTATTCTTGTTTTTGAAAAACCTAACAAGGTTATTCCTGGAGTCTAAGGTGAACTCAAGGCTAGAGCAACAGAAAGAGTTGTCTCGACTCAGTAGACAGAGCATGGAATAATACTACAACTCGGGTTTCACGGAGTAAGTCGTGCACAGTCCACATTTAGAAGAGAGAGAGAGAGAGAGGGACACTAAAAAACCGTCTTCTTTGCAACATTAACCCTCTGCAGCTATGCTTAAAAAAAAACATTATAGTCCTTGGTTTTCCCTCCTTTTATTTTTTAGTCTTTAAATTTTGATCCTTGAATTTTTTTTATTAATAACAGAGCCCTTCCATCAGGGCTATGTCGCTTTCTCTAACAGAAGGGCCACACCAGCAGCCAAGTCAGCCTAAACCCCAAACGCGCCATTTCAATCCTTCACGCGTATACTCCTTCACTTACTCTCCTTTGTTCCTCTCCCGTAAGAACATGTAACAGTTTTTATGATGGAGATCCAAACGGCAATGACTAGATAAGAAACCAAGACACAGGGACAGTACCGATATGGGCTGAGAATGGCAGCAGGTATCTTAAATTTCAATGTAAGTGGCCTCCACGGTTTCTTCATGAACTCCGTCGGCTCACCAGTTTCATCTTCTTTCCCATTTCCAAAACCTCCATCCTTCGGCCATATGACATTCTCATATCCATAAGTTCCTCTTTTTCAAACAACCACAGATTATGATCGAAGTCCCCAAACCCAACAAAGTACACCTGTATTAGCATAACTTCATATCACCAAAAGAAAACCAATACTAGATCTTAAAGATGTATAGCTGAAACCAAAGTTTACACAATGATCCACAAAAGAATTCCGTTCCTTAGTTGAAACCAAACTTCCCAGACACAACTATCCGCAAAGAATTTCGTTCCTTATTTTTGGACAATTTACTTGGCAACCAAACAGAGCATAAGATCAATACCGGTACTTAGAATATGTGCAGAAAATTCAGAGGAGTGCTGAGAGTGAGCGTAATTGGCAGTGTATCCTCGCAAATGGAACGGCTGCTTTACTAGCTGCTGCATTTGATGTATTTGCAAATGACTCTATCGAGAGAAATGCCACAGTGTTGGAAGAGCTACTGTCTGCACTGAATTTGATGTTTCAACTTGAAGTAGAAGCCCATAATTCCTTAGGATATCAAACTTCTTTACGTTGCATAGTCTGGTTTTTGAGTTGCAAAGATCTTTTACCAAAGCAAAACTCCATAGTAGTTCTGAAAGAGCTTCTTGCTTGTGATCAACAGCTTGTGGAAAAGCTATCAGACATTGAAGGAATGCATGAAATACTAGTTGAATTCATTAGAAAGCAAATATGTCCAACGATTACAAAAGCTTCGCTCAAGGTAGTGTTTTACTTGACGTGAATGGCAGCACAACTGGGTTAGATCTTTGTCTCTGTATCTCTCTTTTATCTGAGAGTCTTAACAAAGCCGTCTCAGTTTCTCACGAAACCGAAGCCACAGTGTTTGAAGCAATCTGCCTCCGCAGCAGGAATAGCCGAAATGTTCAGATAAATATCTCGGGACTTCTTCTACACCTGACTCTTAGCCCATAACAAGACCCGGTTACTTGTGAGAAGAGAGAGAGAGAGAGAGAGGGTTTGGGACGTAGTCGGTATTGTCCATGTTTCTTAGTTTCTTATCTAGTCATTGCCGTTTGGATCTCCATCATAAAAACTGTTACATGATCTTACGGAAGAGAGGGGGGAAGAGGAACAAAGGAGAGTGAAGTGAAGGAGGACATGCGTGAAGGATTGAAACGATGTGTTTGGGGTTTATGCTGATTTGGCTGTTAACGTGGCCTTCCGTTAGAGAAAAAGACGAACTTACTGAAGGGCTCTTTTGTCAAAAAAAAAAACTAATGACTAAAATTTGATAAAATTAAATCTAAAGACAAAAAAAAAGGTGAAAAGTCAAGGATTAAAATATAATTTTTCCTATAAAAAAAAGGAAAGATTATTTTGCCCTTTCTCAACTTAGCACGCCAAAAACAAAATGGTAAGCTAGCACAGGCTCGAATAATAGTAAATAGGCGGCCCTGCAGACGGGGTTCCGATGAACAGGCCCCGAAGCCATATATGCGCCAATCGGGATTCGGCAGCATATATGGGAATTCTGATAAAATCGGGCCTTCGTACGACCTTTGAGCCAGTACCTCACACGCACTAGGGCCTCAAGGGAAAAAGCACCGGTACCCGTCTGGCCGTCTCCGACTTAAAAAATATACTGACATTAGCAACGACTGCCGTTTCAGGGGAAAAACAATATGATACACGTAATTTATTGATTGCTCGCTCCGGCACTTTTTGCCCACAGTTTCACTTTCAGGAATGAGAGTTTTGAGAAACAATACCCACAACACATCATCATCAATATGATCTTGTTATATCCAACAATCTTATTGTTAGTGAAAACATTTCTAGCCTGGTATCCATCTAGTTCTTAGGTTTAGTTCCTTAAAACTGGAACAGGTTTCAATGATTGAGGCAAGGTTCTGGCATTCCTTGTAACAACAATTCTTTCACAATACAGCAGAAATGTGCCAATTTCGGGCAAAGTAAACTTTCATAACCACACTTCCAATATACATGCTGGGTGCATTGTACAATTCATCCACAACTGTAGACAAATGGGTCACATATGTGAACCAGGATAATGTACCAATTTTACAGCGCCTCCGAGATTTCCAAGTGCGAAGGATTAATCCACAAAGTAAATGGATTAGATCAGGTCGTTGTTTAAGAGATTATGGCCGCTGAATAAACTTTCAGATAACAACTAGCACATATTACTAGGTGCCACAAGGCAACTACTCTTGAACGCTTACAGAAACACTCAGGTATCAGTCTCTTAACCATCACCTTGAGGCTCCTCATCTTCCGAATCAAAAGGTACTTCATGCCGTGGCCTATTATATTTTTCACGCAGCTGCTTGATCGGGATGAAATCTCCGGCTGCATCCATCCCATAGAATAAGAAGGAAATATAGGGATGATCAAACCTTCCCTGCACATGATTAAGAGCAGCAAGAAACACAATCAAGCAACCTAGAAGGGGGATATAATTGTGCTCTTCAGGGCAATTCTACACATAATGGGACTAGAAAAAAGGAAAAGGGACAATCACCATATCTGGTTGGTCAGGGGCCAATAGATTCTCCTCAGGAACTGCGAAGACCAAAAACAAACAGTATGTTCCTCAGGGCATTTGAAAGCAACAGGCAAAACCACAAAGCAAACACTCCAACACACCAAAGGCTCAAAGAAACCAAGTTTAATTAGCTGAGTCAAGCAGTTATAAATTACCATAAGCCACCAGTAGATTGGGGTCTGCATGCACATCAACTAGTACCTGGAAAATAACAAGAAATGACATGAGCAAGAAGAGAACAAAACCTGAGAATATTAACAAAAATAAAAAAGAGAATACATTCAGGTAAAAAAACAGTGAGTATTCAGTTTTTTGAATTCAGGGCCAGTACATAGAGATGCACCATTGAAATGTGCGAGGGTATAGCTCCCAGACAGACAGTTGGAGGAGAGAGGCCAGGTTATAAAAATTACCCAGGTCAATAATAATTATCATACAGAACTAATAAACATAATTTAGAGAATATTGAACATGAACAAAAACCTCTTTGACATTGAAAAATTCTGCAAAGAGATACTGTAAGTTAAACCTGATAAAATGGCTGATTAGAACCCCGAGACAACTTTTCAACTTGAGCAATCTCCATCCATGAACCTGATTCACTGCACACAGGATCCATTCCACAAATTACAGCACGATAACCTGAACAGACAACATGAGTCAGTGACCAAAACAAGGAGCGACTGGGAAAGAAAGAGGATATCATTCATTCATCAAAATGTGAGGAGCCAACTCCTGATTCTACTGAGTCCACACTGATCCTTTTGGCCTTCTCTACCATTTACAAATACCACAGTGTGGGCAGTTAGTTACAGTTTCCTTGTAAGGATCCCACAATCATATCAGCATCAAAGCTAGTTCTGTTCGCAGCAAGATAACACCAAAAAGGGAAGGACAAAAAAGGAATTGATTTCACATCTCATTTGATGATGAACCTTATGCTGGAATCAAACGAGTTATAAATTTATACCAAAAATTTTATGCCTCACTTTCTGCCCCAAAAGAAATGAGTACTGTGCATTTTCATGTGCCAGAGCTTTAGCTGATGCTGCCAAGGACTCTGCCTCAAGATTGGAAATTTGGTCACGTAACTTCGCTGCGAAAGCGTAATTCTCTCTGTCAATTGCATTCTGCAGGTCTGCGCTGCAAGAAAAGAAGCATTGGTCTAATTGAATATAAAAGTTGATGCATGGTTGCACGAGAGGGGCTCAAAATATAGGAAAAGGCAGAAAATTAGAAAGACATCAGATATAACAACAAATTCTTTACTGAATCACTTGAATAGAACCTTAAATAGGATGAGACAAAGCAGGACACACCGTAGACGTATGATGCTTATAGCCTTATCTTGAGCTTCGCTTTTTGAAGATGCTCCCCTTTTTGCTTCTTGCTGCCGGATGACCTCTGTTTCAACCTTCCATGAGAAACACTCAATAAGAAGGCTGTAAATAATATGATGCACCAACTAAAAGAAGGGAGCGTCTCTGCTGCAGTCTGTGAGGGAGGCGTGTGGGTCCCACCCTCCCTCCTGGACTGCAGCGGAGCCAAGTCCCTAAAAGGAAGCTTCAATGCATGGAGATGGAGACAAATTAGTGCAGGCAACCATTTACACACTCAGTCATTAAACTCTATAACTCCAAAAGGTCGGAATGCCAACAATACTCTTTAATATCTTAAAAAAAGTTCACCCATTTCTATCATCAAACAAACAACTGCATAGATTTCCACATTGCCTATACAGTATGAAACGCTTGTGAATTTCAAACCAAGATTACTGGAACACCTATTGAATGACGAATAGGTCTTCTAAATAAGTTTAGCATTGCTTAGAAAAAAAAATAGCACTGGAAAATGGTTTAATATTACACTCTCATGTTATTTTTCATACAAAACAGGAAAGAGATGACTAACCTCAGTGAGCTTATTTCTCAGTTGTTGCGCAATATCATATTGCTCCAAATTTAGAGAATACTACCATTTGTAGTCCGAACCAGGAAAAAAGAAAAAGGGCCGTTAGCACGATAAAACTAATAGATATGCCACTGCATTTTGATGGGCATAGATAATAGAAGCCTAAAAGCAGCATCCCAAACCTGCACCCGGGTTGCCAAGTCCAGCTGGAAAAAGAAGATCAATATATCCTCATTAGCACTCTCACTGCGCTCTGAACTTGCATCCAACCCCTGGCCACCTCCTTTAAATGGCCATCCAGCTTCAACCCTTAAATTTCTGTGCCTTGATATACTGGGACAACTTGTAGAGAATAAACTTTGCACGCACTGACGCCAGATGTAACGTCTATCAGTTGCTGAGCTAATTTGAGCCTTCTGCATTAGCTGGTAATGCTTCCTCCATGAAGGGGGTGATCCATAAACACCACTGTATCCAGAGCTTGGAAGAGTGATTAGTGACAAACCATGCAACATTTCCATTATGCAACGATGTACCCTTTTCCAGAAAAACTACTACCTTTCCACCCTCGCAAAGAATAACTGCTGCATCTGCAGTTACAAATGGTCTATTTGGAGTCACTCTGCGTAGATAGGATACTATGGAACACCCAACAGAAGTTGCAAACATGGACTTTGAACATATTCCATTGAAACTAAGATCAGATTACCCAAGAATAAAACCGGAAAAAGGAAAGAACATATGCGTATGAATGAGACAACGTTAAAATCCATAATAGCTAGTCACTCGCGTGCTACTTTGAAGAATTTATCTATTTTCAAATGTAGGTCCACAATTGGAAATCTGAGGCACTCATATATACTCAGAAAAGTTCCAGCTAAATTCACCTTGACATATTGATAAAGTTGAACATAAAAGAAGACCGGGTTAGGCTTCTCCCATTTCATTTCACTGTTTAAGTGAACAAGGTGTTTTACATAGTCTATTATTTAAAATACTTATCATTTATTTTGAACCTTAGCTTTTTCTTTACTTACTGGATAATAGCTAAAGTCAGAAGCCATAAAAGAAGGCCTCGATTTCTAAACCGAAGCAAAGCTCAATGATATCATTAAAGAAATCCAATATCCTTAAAATACTTATCATTTATTCTGAACCTTATCTTTTTCTTTACTTACTGGATAATAGCCAAGTCAGAAGCCATAACGAAGGCCTCAATTTCTCAACCGAAGCAAAGCTCCATGATATCATTAAAGAAATCCAATGTCCGATGATAGGAGAGAGAGAAACAAACCGAATACTGACATGTAAACGCATGTCATAGATTTCCAGAGCAACCCTAATCCAAAAGCAACTATCTCAATTGCTTCTGATAAGTCTATTCTATCACGTTTTTTAATTAGAGAATATAATCGAATTACGTTCATAACAGTGGCATCAAAGAACAATAACATGCCCCGCCCCAGTAGAAGCTACATATATATGAAAGACTGTTCAGTTGCATATGTATCAATGGGTTAAAAGGTCCAAGACAAAAACCATTTACATTCCGCACCTCGATTCATTTTTTAAGCTCTATTGTGTGGCACTCTTAAGCAGAGTGAGATTCAAGTTTAAGATAACATATATTTCCTTCTATCCGACGTTTTTTTCTGGGCATCCAACCAGATACATCATAAACCCAATTCCCGAATCAAGACAGTTAAACACAGTAGCCATATAACAAAGAAGAAGAAGTAGAAGAAGAAGAAGAAGAGAGATATACGTTTTTGTAGGATTAGAGGCCACAGCGGCACCGCCAGAGAATCACTGGAGAAGCATGAAAGGCAAACCCCGAGTTTCCGTCCTCACAAAATATTCAGTAATATCAGAATTTGTGAGTCCCTTGTATCGCGTTCGTCGTGGATTAGAGAATTTGTAGTGTGCTCGTGTGTTGTAAATCTGACACGTGGTATCTACATTGCCTAGGCTGGTTTTTGTTTATCTGGCACGTAAGTAAATTTGTATGGGTCGATCGCTTCATGTAGCGGACGATCGCTACAAATCCGTTAAGTATATGGACGACAAACTGACGGAATGACCCATTTGCCAAAGGGGTATAAACCCAAAGACTTTTTTTTTCCAAATTCCCTTATTATTATTATTATTATTTTTGGATGAGTACCTATTTGGTCCCTAACCTGTTTACTAAAATAGTCTTTTGGTTTTCAAGTGGTTATAAATGCTTCGAATTTGTAATTTTTATCAAATAAGTCATTTTCTTAAACTTATATTTATAAAGCTAACGTTAGTTCCAATCATAAATTGATACGTGTCACTCAATTAAATTCATGTGACTTATAATTTTTTAAAATTTTATTTTTTATTTTTAAAAAATAAAATAAACTAAATTATTTTAAAAAATAACAAAATAAGTTACACTATTTTTAATTTACGTATGAATCATTATTTTTTAGAATGAAATTTTAAAAGGATTTTTTTTTGACAAAAATTATAAACCCGGCGACCACTATGATCAAATTTGAAAACCGGAGGACAATTTATTAAAAAGAGTCGAAACTTAAGGATGAAATGAGTAATTAACCCTATTTTTCGGACAGCCTACTTTATCTTTTGAATCACAAATTTTCCTTTCTACAGAGCCATAAATACTCTAAAAAATCTACAATAATAATTAGTAGTATGAGATCCTATGCAGCACCATAAGGAAGTCGAGTTTATTTATTTTATTTTGGACGAGCTAAGTTACATACTGGTTCACCTAATTTTTCAAACAGGCTTGAACTTGTCCAAGCTCCTATAATTGATGCAGACATGATTTTTTTGAAATAAAAGTCGAATTGATCGAGGATACCTCGTTTCTTTACACGCCTAGCCATGTGCATGGAAGATGTAACAATGAATATTTCTGTTTTTCGTAGTTGGGGATTTCATTTTAATGAATTTTGTTTAAAAAGAGACGGTTGATGGGCGTTTCCCCAAACTCCGGACTACGCTTTTGGAGTGGACCCTTCCAAATCCAATTGACGAATCCCGAGCTCAACAGGCAATTAGTTATTAGTGTCACATTTTGGACTGCTCTTGCATTAATGATTTAAATACTTATACAATAACATCTGATAGGTAGTTTTGTGGATTTGTAACAAAGGGAAGGAACAAGCCTATCGCCAAGCCTGTATAGGAATTAAAAGATTTGTTTACATTCCGATAGGTTAAAAAACTAGCAGACGACCCGGATGGTTAGGACCTGAAACCTAAAGGTATACTCCCTGAAATCTCAAGATCGTACAAACAATTTTTTTGGGACCACCTCCATGGTAAAATTGGACTTACCTGAACTTTAGGTAAGTTCCATTCTGGTGGACCTACTGGATTGGGTTTGTTTATACTTATCACCCAAAAAATAATTGAACAGATTTGTTACATTAGTGACGGGGAACTGGCAAGGATAAGTTCCCCCTCAGAGATCATTTTTTTTCAACTCTTTCCTACATTACAAAATGTGCTTTGTTTTGTCCTCCCAAGATCCATTTCACATAAAAAGTGGCTAGAGTCTTCGTGTTGTTGGCTGAGGTTTGAATCCCTGACTTACCCGATACAAAAGATTTGAAAGGAGTTTAGCTAACCATGTGTTCTATCTCATAATATGAAGATACCTAGAAATTGCATTACAAGGCAACGTTAAAGCAAATACAAATTTGCCGAACCATACAAATGCGGAATTTGACCTGCATGTTGACTCCCTCGACAATTGCACAAGGTGAATAAATGGAAGTAAACAAGAGCTTTTCAATACCCTAGAAAGCCAACCACCCAGATGTAACCAAATTCATACACTTGATTGTCATTCTCTCGTTCCTCCTTTTCCCTTATTGACAACTCACAATGATAATACACCAAGAAAGAACATTATTTTCATCCCCAGCCACAAACAGAACGTAGCTTCAGAAACAAACAAACAAACAAACAAAAAATTGAGATATATACCTTTTCTACACATTTAATCGAGAACTTTGATTGCAGAGATATCAAAGAGAAAAAAAAATTGAAGAAATCACAACCTGTGGACCTGCTTTCAGGGAACTGCATTTGTGATTCCTACGGTCGATGATAGACATATTTTGTCCTAGGGTCCACAATGAGCCCCTTCCCTCCATTCACTTCTAAATCATGCCTGCTAAATGTCATCAAATCATCAGAAACAAATATCGAAATTGTTGCAGTTGCATGTTGTTGTTATCATGCGGACAACAAATTGCCTCCAGGTTGCAACACATGCAACAGAAGTGGTACAGGAAAGGACTGTTAGTCCATCCATTGATACGGGCTATGACAATGATAATATATAAAGGGAATCCTACGTATCGTCATGCTGTCCGTCAAAAGCCAAATTACCTTGTACTGCCCATTAATAAGATTCTTAATTCGTATTCCTTAACATGGGAAAACAAACAAGTAAATGGCAAAAAGGAAAGGACACTCAACTGGAATACAAAGTCCGGGATGGTCAACTGCTCGCGAGGAACATATCTGAACAGCTGCAAAAGTCGATCAACATATACCACTTTCTTCCACACCTATGATTGGCTCCCCACATAAGATATAAAAACATAAGTTTGCAAAGAAAAACATGAACAACCATAAGTTTGTTGATGTTACAGTATCTGAGCATTTTGAAATAAGTTTCAGACATACCACATTGTCTACGAGCAATTGCAAAGCAAATATTGCAGCCTTAAGTCCAAATGTCGGGTGGAGAACATATATTGCCTATATATGGAAGATCAAAATATCAGAACCAATAAGAGAGAATAATCAAAGGTGTGAATATATTGTTCCTATTTTGACCAAAAAAGTCAGTGGTACATACCTGCAGGTTGCGCTGGTGTTTCCGACCAAGTAATTGTTGTAATCTTTTGATCCATCCCAAGTCCGGTTGACTGTTTATTCAAAGGAGCATGTAATGTATAAACGGATAACAATATGCCAGAAGAAGAAACTTCACATGTTAAGCAAAAAACCTACCAGAATATCCTCTAACAGTTCCATTGAGACCAAGAATCATATAGGTGGGCTAAACAGACACCCTCTTTCTGCTAAATGACTACTATAATTCTCATGACAGATCTCAATGATCTCAACAAATCTTCCAAGAGAGAAGCCACTTTTCGTCTTCTTTTGTATGTCAATCATTCTAACGCCCAAAACTTCCTCTATGAGAGAAAAGGCTACTATTGAATGGGGTTTCAGTACACGTCTACTGTCTAGAGTGAAGGCCCTTACAAACAAACAGTGGAACATGGGCAATGCGCCAAGCAAGGGATTGTGATACCTAAAACTCCGATACCTAAGTTAATTCACATGAAGACTTTTAAGATAGAACCAATCTCATTATTCTCTGCATTATGTCATCACACCAAAAATTCCTCGTTGGAAAGAATAATAGACATGCCAAAGTACTTGTCAGTGCTACTTCCACCACTTCCAGTGGCCTCATGTGGCACAAATTACCTAAGACGAGGGCCAATTTAGTCAACCATATATCCAATATTGGATGTGTTGTCTTTGATATAATGAAATCCATTGGATAGAAACATCAAATCTTCAATCATCGAAGCAGTTAGAAGGGTATTATTTCCAGAAAGGCAAGACAGTTTAAGTCACCAAGGTGCTAGCTAATTACTTGGTTCTCTTTTTTTTTATAAGTAAAAATTTTATTGAAGATTAAAAAGTACTAGCAGTACAAAAAACTGTACTGAAAACAACTAAAGCATACAAGCTAAAAAGCTACTGAAATCCGAAAAATTCGAAAAAGGAAAACCCAACACTGAATTTGCCCATAGAAAAAGAGACTACAACATATGACCCTTTAAGAACTCAAACGATGACGCCTTATTATCAAAACATCTACTATTTCTTTCCTTCCATAAACACCACCAAATACAGGAAGGTATCATCTTCAAAACCACCAACGCTGTCGGATCATCAAATTTCCTCTTCCAACACATCAAACCTCAGCCACCCTGCTAGGCATAACCCAAGGAAGATTCAACATGCAAAACATATGCGACCACAATCCTGTAGCGACCAAACAATGAAGAAGAATATGATCCACCGACTCCCCATCACATCTACACAAATAACACCAATCAAGCAAGCAAATACCCCACTTTCTAGTTGGTTCTCTTTGGATTATACAAGATATATGGATCAAATCCTAGCTTCACTGAAGAAGGGGATATGGTCTGGCATAGGGTTCCTCTCATTCTGTAGCTCATAGGCCAAATAACCAGCAATGGAACTTGGACAATAACAACATAAGTCATGCATTTTGCATCTAGTACTTACGGCTGTAAAGATGCAGCAGAGTGGAAGTATACAATAGTGTAAGGCTTCTGAATCAAGGGCTCAAATTCCTGACATCAGATTATAAGAATATCATCTTAGTTGCAAAGCAAATACTTGTCAAATAAAATATAACCTGCATCATATAAAAGAGCATCGGAGGTTAAGTATGCATTTTACGAGTACGACATCAAGGGGCAGAATATCTGTAACTGAGGAACCCCACTAACTACAGTGGAAAAGTATTTATGCAGGGAGTAATGTCAAAGTGAAGCCATACCCTAATTACCTTTACTACATAGAGTACAAATCGATCCAAATCGAGACATCGAAGCAGAAAATGTGCACCCACAATGACCATAACTGGACGACCCTCACTGTCAACCCCACCACGGTAACTGAAATAGAAGTAAAGTGTGATCTTAAATGAGAACAAAGAGCATCCATTTGAATGAATTGTGACATGAATATGTTTCTAAACAACAAATTACACCCCTAACTTTATCCATGTGGCGAACTTAAAAAGACTGGCAAAAGTTATTGCAGAAAAAATGAAAAAGTCTGTCATAATACATAACATAATTGAATGAATTGTGACATGAATATGTTTCTAAACAACAAATTACACCCCTAACTTTATCCATGTGGCGAACTTAAAAAGACTGGCAAAAGTTATTGCAGAAAAAATGAAAAAGTCTGTCATAATACATAACATAATTGGGACCCATCAGAAACTTCATTGCAACCTTCACCATGTTGCCACAAGAAGAGCATCTTCCTTGTGATGTTGAAAGCAAGGGTTTTCTCAGAAGGTTTTTAAGATAACCACTGGAAAGGCAAAATAACAAATAGCCTAGGGAAATCTAGGTCCGGGGAGGTCATCAGATTTGGCAGCTGCCAAGGTGGCTAAGAATCCAATAATGTGTAGACTCGATAACTGACTACTATACCAACCTAATCATCTTATATTTAAAATTTTACACAGAAGAACATCAAAAAGTAATTCAGAACAACCACAAAGTACTTTGTTTATTAATTTGTTAAAACAAAGAACTTTCTAGTATACATGTAAGTCAGATGAAGAACAAGAATGATGCTTACACAATTTTCATCTCTGCAATTTCAGAAAGATTAAAAGAATTTGCTTTTGCAAGGTATCTGGAATGAAGTGAGTACTCTTCCGCCGCAGATAATGGCGGTCCACCAAGGTCACCAAATCCAAGCATTTTAGCACAATTCCAACCCTTTTGTGCTTGAGCAGTTTTTTCCCATTGCTCCTTGCGTCTCTGATCTGGATCTTTGATTAAAGACATGAAGGCAGGATCCAGAAACGAATCCAAATATGCTGAATTCCTATTAAAACAGAAACAAATAAAGTAGTCAAATATAAAACTAAACAGCCAATACGACTTTCTGTTTCATTCCATCGCAAACTGACCAATAAACAACAAATACAAAAAGAGAACATGTGTGTCCATCAATAGCCCTAAATATTGGCAAAAACAAAAGGGACCCTAGGTAATCATATACAGGGAAAAGTTCAGATAACATTCTTTTACACAGTTTTCCTAGAAGTGTTTAATTCCGGCTTCAATATGTAAAGCATTTCTAAGATGTTACTTATAGTAGGCACAGAGATAGAAAAACACACCAGGAAAAAAAAACTCTCAGTGTTTCCAGAGGTACACCCCTCCCGAACCTCCCAGAACAACCTACTAGGCTATAGCAGAGAGAGAAAGCGGGCATAAAGCAGGACAGGATAGGCTTGTTGAAGTTTGATGTGTTAGGATAGTAGACAGTGCCTAGACAAATTTCCCTTTACAAATTTTAAAGTGCTTTAATGTGCAAAGCTCCAGGAAAGGGGGACATAACACATTGTATTCTCCATCAAACAACTAAGGTTGTAAGTTTACACTAGATTATAATAACCCAATAATGCTCTTTAAGCATTCTATACTAGATTAATGTTTAGTAAAAGACCTTTTAAAGGCTCTTTATCCAAATTTGAATTATAAATTAGTAAGTGCAGCCACTATAAAGAGATATTGACTAGGGTGGGCGTCAGAACTGCTCCCCATCCCCGATTGCCTAACTGACAGGCATTGAAGGCCCCAAAAAAACCTCCAATGCCACCATCTAAGGCTGGAAACTCCAAGCGATGAAGCAGACAAGGTGGAGGTGGAGTGGGCACGATCATTGGAAGTCCTCTTCGAAGGAGGAAGAGGACTAGTCCAGCATGCAGGGAAGAGAGGCGTGCAACCTAGCTCAGGCACGGGAGAAAAAAGAAGATGAAATTTAAAAAAACCCCAGATCAAAAAGCATCTAATAAAAAAAACTCCACATAAAACAGTGTTGTTTATGGTAGAAATAACACCACTTACGTAAATGAAGTCATTTTGAAAAACAAGTTTTAGAAATTTATCTACAAGGTTGAAGCCGGGGGGGTCACAGGGAAAATCAGTAGAACCCCGATTCCAAAGCTAATTTTTTCGTACAGGCAGGAAAAGCCTCTGTGACTCTAGCACCGAGCACCATCAAAGGCCAAGCCATACAGCTCAGCTCCTGGGGTTTTTGCTCACCCCTAGATGTAACCATGAAAGATGCACATATACTGTCGCAATATATGTGCAATGAACCTACCCAATCCAAAATTTTTACATGATGGTTTTTTTTTATAAGTAAGATCAATTATATTAAAAAGAGGAAAAGGCAAAAACAGTACAAAGAATGTACCGAAATCCCTCAAATCATACAAACAAAGAAGCTAAGAAAATAAAAATAAAAAAGTCTAGGAATTGTCCCCCCGGTACAACATAAGCCCATAAGAAAAGAAATTGAAACACATGCCCTGCAAACTCCCTAGCGAGCGCGCAGAGTCCTCAAAACATCTTCTATCCCGCTCCCCCCAAAGACTCCACCAAATACACGCTGTAATCATCCTCCAAATAGCCTTGGCAAAAGGATCCGTAAATTTCCGACCCCAACAAGAAAGCACATCCACCACCCTCTCTGGCATAACCCAATGAACATTCAAGATACGTAGGACATGCAGTCAAAGGCCACTAGCCACCGGGCAATGCAAGAGAAGATGATTAACAGACTCACCATCACCCTTACACATAAAACACCAATATGTGACACAGACTCCCCTTCGTCGGAGATTGTCAATAGTTAAAATCCGGCCATGAGAGGCCTCCCACACAAAACATGACACACACGAAGGGACTTTGGCTTTCCACACCCCACGCCAAGGGAAGGGCTCAGAAATGCCACCAGAAGAAATATAATCATAGAAAGAAAAATTCAGTATTTACAAGCGTGATTGATGTTCTGAGATGTATTGAAGTTCACTAACCTTCGTACCAAACCAACATCACTAACAGGAAGATCTGCTGGAGGTTGGGGAGGTTTAGGAATTGTCTTCTTGGGCAAAGGCTGTATTCTGATTTTACGTTCATCTAGAATTGTCTCACCATTCTCATCCCCAACATCTGCAGGAAGCTTCGAGATGGCCACCTCCTCCTCATGTTTATCTCTAGGAAAGTAGAGTGGAAGCAACCTATATGGGTACAATGAAAAAAGGGATAATGCAGAACATAAGTGAGGAGAGATACACACTTGATCTAATACATCTACAAGGTAACATATCTAAACAGAAACATAGACATGCCTCTTATATATTTCCGTATCAGTTGATGTGGCAGTACAAAAAACAACAGCTGTTATTTTATCTTTTTGCTTCTCAAGAAACCGCCTCACAGTCCCTGAAAGGTAAACCAAAGGTAAATTGGACAAGAAGGAACAAACTAAAAACATTCGGCTTTCCAAAAACAACCTTTGACCAGAGTATTCACAACCAATCACAAGATGGTTAGATGTACCTACGCAAAAACTTCTTCTATCACACTCAGTCAATAAGAAAGTAAGGGTATGGCCAATAGCATGCACGTCATATACATGCCATTTGATAACTCTACCCCGTTCTCCTACAGAATCTCATTGACTCTGTTGTAATTAAAGCATTTGAAGTTACCAATCCCCTGGATTGAGTAAGGCCACTACTTATCAGAAAGAACAAAGAAAAAAATCAGATAGATTCAGATAGCAGAGGAAAACTGGAGTCATCACTGCAGGAAAAGTAAGAGATCAGTTATAGGATCTTTTTTTTATAAGTGAGATCAGTTATAGGATCTATAAGTTTGACCAGGCCCAAGATCATTTTCGTTCTTTTCTTTCCCCTCACAAGTACAGCATTTTAGCTTTTCAGATTGTTTATGCTGACCCAGATTGTTTATACTGATGGCTGCCAGCTTATAAACCGGTGGCATTTACACATAAGCCCGACATAAAACAGTTATGGAATGTTCATTTTACATGGGTTGCCCAGAGGAATAGTAAGTACTTGGCTATTTGTGTAAAACATCACAAGAAGCTATTGAAGAACTGTAGCGAGTAGGAAAATATCTCACTTATAGCCACATGAGCGGCAGGCTCACGAGGATAGTTTTTAGCCTCTGTATAAATACAGCCCATAGCAATGCTGCATTCAGATATGTCAAGCAAAGTAAGTTCGAGACGTGCCAAACTAAAGTAAAAACCTCAAGAGACTAGAATAAAGAAATGATATAGCTTCTGCTACTAAATAACCTTCTAAGTCCATTTTCAATGAGAAGTTCAAGGCAAGATCGATAGCAATGACTCAGAGCATTCTCCGCAGCAGTATGGTATTTCACGGCATACTTGGGACCAACCGTATGGATAACCCTCCTGACAAAATATAGAAACAAATATGAGCTTCTTTTACCAATGAGGTCCTATCAATAGGTATAAAAAATCATTATACACATTAATATGATTAGATCCGCTTCTTTTTCCCTAATCTTTATTGCATATGCAGTTTGATTGGTAATACTTAAAGATAAAGTAAACTAAAATGAAATTTGTATAGCTTATCAAAACCAAGGTCAAAATGCAACCTCATAAAATTATCTAATGAGATTATGGATACAGGCGCACAACGTATAACAGGTACATTACAGTAAATCACCAAAACATAAGTTATGATAACCACCCATGAATCATGAACACATATTTCATTAATGCGATATTCAAATCCAAATCATATTCTTGAAGATTTTGATCACTTATTCATTCCTCAACAAAATCAGGTAAATAACAGACAACCTCTAGTAATATACACAGAATCCAGTGCTACAGCCACTTTTAACCAAAAGTTTACGACAACACTAGAGGCAACTTGTTCTTCCTCAAGGAGAAAAGGGCGCCTCACTGTTAGTATTACAATTTTGAGTTAGAAATCAAGGCACACCATCAGTTTATGATCTCGTAGGCAGTAGCGCATAGGCTAAGCGCAAGATGGTAGAGAAATGAACCTCCAATATTGTATATATTTCTGCTTTCTTCTTTTCCAATAAATTATAGATATAAGAAATTCAGCAATATTCCCACCTAGCAGGAAGGTCGTATGCGTTAGTAACCTTTGCCATTCCTGTCCGGCATCCACCCTGTCAAGAGACAAAGATATGCCATTTTGGTCAACAGTGGCTATTTCTTATTTGCAGCAAAGTTAACAACCAATCAGAAGGTTCTATTTAGGGAAAAAATAGGGTTTCAACAATGTTACTGCATATCCTGACTATTTGATATCATTTGGGCTTACTTTGTTGAACCCTATGTACAGCTTGTCGTATCGAACTATCAAGGGTCGGCAAATAGTGCATCAAGACCACATCTAGGTGACACTGAATAAATGAAAATGACAGATTTCTAGACAAAAACAAGGGCTAAAGAAAGCAATTGACTTACCAGTGTAGCACATTCTTCTGCAAGACCAGGTCCAGCTGCAGCATGCAGACCAGTGCTGCTGTGTGCTTCATCCAAGTTCTATTCACCATTAAATTTCATGCTTATCAGGTACTAGTATAGTGCATGCATGGTAAATCCTATCAGGTGCCTTATACACGCATGTTAAATGTTGTGCTCAAACTGAGCGTTCCACATCTCAATCAGAAATCAAGCAACTTGTACTTCCACAAATCTGGACCATCCATACATTAATTAAAAGGAGGACAAGAAACAATTAATTTTTTTAGACACTGAAATCTTTCACAGAAAGTGCAGTAGCAACAGAAATCAGCGACGTTTTCCTGCTGGAAGTAATTTTAAAAGCTTGTTAACACTATTTAACAGGGCCAAAGTAAATTAAGATTCAGAAATCACGCTTGGCCCAAACTTAAAAGCCTTATATAGGATGCAAGCACAAGTCCAAGTTTGTTAGTTATTTCCAAATCATTTCCTTGTCCATGTATATGCATAAGAATTGTGTCCACATGTCACATTTGGTGCAATAAGTAACAACTTCAAGATTGTGCATTTCCAAAATGAAAAAAAAAAAATCATGTCCTTTTAGCAAATGGTTTCTCTGGGAATTATTCAACAGAAGATGAGATCACAAAGTATTTAGCGCTCACCTCATTAGTTGAGTTTACAACAGCATCTACCTCAAGATTCCATGGGTTCCCCCTCCAGAGATATATCTTCGAGTTAATTTCGTGATCAACAGGAAACCTTGACGTCATGCCATAGCTACCACTCTCCGCCCCCGGAGATGTCAAAGGATCAGGAAAGTATGAATTAGAAAATGAGGGATCTTCAATCTCAAACTGCGAAGAAGACCTATGCTCTGCATCACTCCAACGTGGAACTTGATCCAAGCTAACGACAGAGTCCCCACTATCAGTTGCCATTCCCCCCCGAGTAGTGGCTGTAGCCACAGTCCGGTACATTTTTACGACGACCAATACAGTATTGTCTCCCCTACGTTTGGGCTTCTCAAACCCGGTACACAATTCCCCTGCATCACCACAATAAAACTACACGACAATCAAAACAATTCATATTACAATCAGTGTCCGTCATTCTCATCAATGCTCGTCATCACTTACCCAGGGTAATCAATAAACGCAATCCTCAAGGTTAAACCAACGAATCCTTGATTACGAGCCATAGCAAAATAAATCGCAATTTGCTAAAGAAACTCGCCAAACAGTCGCCCAAAACAAAAACAAAAAAGGATCGCTCATGTTCTGACTCACCTCTGCTTTGCAGCTGGGAAAAATGTGGGAAAAACAAAATTATGAATCTCCAATTCTCATTACTTAGGACCAACCCTTAAAGAAAAGCCTTCAGAAACGCCAAAAGCCTGCTACTGTAACTAATTGGACTTAATTAGAACACACAATACGTAAAAAAAATCAGAATTTCTCTTTGTTTTGTGTTTCAAAAGGTAGCGTACCAACCAAACGGATGAATTCTTTGAATTTTGAACCTTAACCCAAATTCTCCGCGCAAATGAAACACTAGAAGAAGAAAATCAAAGAAACCCTATACTTCGTATAGAAGAGGAAGAGAAGAGAAAGCGAGAGCACCTGTGATTGTGAGTTTCGGCTTGAAAATGATCTCTCTCTTTTTTTCCCTATAATTGCTCTGAGTGGGTGAGAAGTACAGCTATTTTTGGAGGGTCGATGAGCTTGCAAAGACGAAGCCCATTTTCGCCAGGGAAATTACCAGGAAGAAATGATATACTGTATGGTGGTCTGACCTGTTTTGTCGTTTGACTCTGAATGCAATAGAACCCCCCCTCGACCTTTCTCTAAATTTCCTTTTAGTCCCTCCCCTCAGCCCTCCCTCTCTCATCCCTAAACACTCGAAGAACAGAAAAATGGAAAGGATTTTTTCCTTTTTTTTTTCTTTTAACAGATAGGAAAATATATTACAAGTATGGCTGAAAATCGGAAATGTGGTCCGGTTTTCGCATTTCAGTCCTCCTAAATTAAAGGATCGGACCGGTATAAGTGGTCCAGTCTAACAAAATGCGGTCTGGTCCAGTCCACTTAAGTGGTCCAGACCGGTTTCATTTTTAATTTTTTTAGGTTAATTTTGAAGGGGAAAAGACATAAAAATGTATAAAAAAATATTTTTTTATTTATATTAATAAATGCGGTCCGGTCCGGTCCTGACCGCATTTAAAAAAACACAGGACCGGACCGGACAAGACCGCATTTTAAAAAATAGGACCGGACCGGACCGCAAATCCGGTCTGCAATCCTGTTTTGTTCAGTCCTATACAGACCAGACTGAAATTATGTCCTAATGCAAGGGACTCTTTTGTCCAAGTGGTTGGTTTTGTGTAAAATAGATAATGTGAGGGAGGAGAGAACATCTCGACTAAATAATGGGATTTGTTTTTTTTCCTTGATTAATTAGGGAAAAGAGAAAGAAAATTCACACAACATAAGAGTACCAAATAATTGAATATATATATATTGGACTAATCTACACACCATGTCAGAAAAGGCATGGCTCTCAAAAAGATGGTGAAACCTTATAATTCACTCGCGGATTATCCTCTTCAGTGAGGTGGGATAAAATTTGTTCTTCTTTTCTCTCTCTCTTAGATTAATTGGAAGGACGGAAAATGAATGCACACATTATATAGGGTAAAAAAAATTAGACTTATTAGAATAACATATTATCTCTAAAGAAGTCTAACTCTTGAAAAGTCGGTGGAGATATGGTTAATAAAACGAGAGGCAGGATTCTGTATGTATAGACTATGAACCTGCTTTTTATGAGATAGAACTATAGAAGTAAAATCTGGGTGGTCTTACTTCTGGTGACTTGTCATCGTTGATCAAAGGCAACTAATTCATTTATTCTTAGCCTAATCTTCTCAAATCTTAACTAATTTATGTTAGCAGCTGGTTGAAAGACATCACTTATCGTTTTAAAAATGCTTAATTAATTAAATTGTCCCTGGAATATGATCGGATCCAAAAGTAATCCTTAGGGTTTACTTCGTCTTATACTAGTCCTTATGAAATTTGTTGTGTTTTAGAGTGATTATGTTGTCGACTCGATTGACCTCGTTAATTGAATAGTTCTCATGTAGTTAATTAGGACACATCACCATTAATCACAAACAGTCATGTAACTTCAAGTCACTTTCGGAGTGTGTTGTCTAAACAAAAAAAATCTATCTAACATAGCGTTATGAGCTAACATTTTAGGTTCAGTTGGCGTAGACAAGTCGATGTGAATTTTAAATTAACAGCTACCAATCCAATTAAGCAGTTTTAGTGAATTGGGAACACATGGTTGCTTGCGGTTGAAGGTGATGTGTCCCCGTTAATTACGTGAGTTTATTTCATTAATAGAACTAACAAAATTGACAGAATAATTACTTCGGACATTAATGATTCTTCATAGACTAGTTCAAGCCGAAATAAACTTTATAGACCAGTTTGAAATTCGGTTATACTCTAAAGACTAGTAGACTAATTAAGCCTTTAAAAAAAAGTTGCACACTGTTTTTCAGTAAGTATACTTGCATGAGTTGTGTATTTTGTTTTTATTTATTTTAATACATAAAATATAATAACGTATGTTATCTAAATTGGTGAAATTTTGTTTCAAACTTCCAACGTACTCCTAGTTGTTTTACGAAAAGCTACGTTGACATATTGATGTGACACTAATAATCACTTACACCCATGACATGCTACTTTGTTAAAAATACAGGCCTTATTATTACTTTTTTGGGCTATTTTTCAAGCACCTATCTTTTAGTCAAATACATTAGTATGTCAAATGCGTCGTTAGGACTCCTATATTAAGAGAAGAAGAACACCATTACCGCGCACGAATCTCACATGTTTGGTTATAATTTTTTACAACCAAATATCCAAATCTAAAAAAAAAAAATCACACCAATTCCAACATTTTTTTACACCAATTTCAATTATTATATATATAGATAAACTAAGTCACATTTTTTATCTCCTTACTTTTAAACAAACTCTATTAGTTTTCCACTAAAAAATTCCATCAAATTGTTTGTCTCCTTACTTTTAATAAATTATAATAAAAATTATTCTTCGATCAAATATTCTTAAACTTTTTCACCAATTTTTTTACAAATTTTCATAAAAAATCCAACTCTCAAAATTCTTAAAAATTTTACTTTCCAAACATCACCTAAGAAAAATTCTAAGGCACAGAAGTGTTTCCTTTCAAGCTAAGAACAAAAGATTGACAATGAATACTGGGAAAGAAACGAAAGGAAAAGAAAAGAGAGGCCATCAATAATTCAATATGAACAAATAGGAGCAAAAGAGAAACAAGGCACAAAATTGTGTTCTTTCAAGGTGGGGGCTGTTCTAATTGTCTCTTTAGCCGGTGGGGTTGCAGGGGAAGCATCCCAAAGCTACGATGCCGGAGTCTTTTGTATGAGAACCTAAAAATTTCTACCTAAAAGAAATGTTCTATTTATATATACGTAATCTGGCGTGGGAAATGCAATTTTAAGGAGCTGTGATCATGTCTTTTCCTTTTTTATCTGCAGGCACATTTTTCTTTTGGGGAAGATTGCGGGCAGAGTACTTGTGATCATGTTACTTGATGACAAAATTAGTCGGGTACAGTTTTAAACATAAGACCACTTCATGCGGTGTCTGGCGTTCTACTTTCCACTTCTTGTCTTTTGACATTGTCGATTATAAGCATATCCCTCCTAAGATCCTCTTCAATCACTGTTGGACCATGTGCAGCCTGGATCAACTTTGTTATCTTTGGGGATCTTTTGAACTATAGGGTCAATGTTATTTTGAGAGTTCCGAACTACTATGTCAGTCACGTTGAGCCCTCGAAATATGAAATTTATCAATATATGCGTTCTAAATAGATTCTATGATTGATATGTGTGATAAATAGACCATGTGACACGATTTTGATTATTAGATCTTATATGAGGGAGCACATTTATGAATTTTGGTATGAGTTAAGGCACTGTATGAAAATCAAATAGTATCCAGATGTTATCTGAGTAGACACATTGATGAATTTTAGTAGTTCGAGAGTTCAATGTAACAGACTTCGTAGTCCGAACCCTCAACATGATATTGAACCTATAATTTTTTTTTAAAAGAGTTAATATCTTATAGCTTCCCATGTTTCTCTTTGATTCTCTTTTCTTAGTTAATTTGAGAATCAGAGTTTTGCTATATGGAAGATTCCTTAAATGCTTGGATATAGTGCTACTTCGGTTCTCACATTAGTGACCAGCTTATCTAAAAAACAATTATGAAGTCCAAAAGAATTAATACAAAATGAAGCATTGAACAGAAACTTGCCCTGTTAGGAGACGCAGCATGTTCAGCCACATAGGTTGTAGTTATTGTCACTCAACCAGCCGAAGATGCTGCTAAAATATATCATCTGACTAGTGAACTAAAACACTGTCATAAAAACTGCTGTCTCCTTCACGAGAAGGGATGCATATTTTATTCTGTTACGCAACCCTTCCAAGATATGATTTACAAAGTAGATTTACCAATAAACCGACGGCTACTTCATTCATTGCGTTCCAGCCTTCTGCTTCAACATCAAAATGAACTTCTCTTTCTCCTCGGGGGACATTCCCTCTGCAGAACAATCTCCCACACCCCATTCTGCCCCACGTATGCAGTACTTGTCCTGGATTTCTTGACGGTTCCTGGAAAGGAAGTTCAGTAATGTTAATAGCATTTCAACAGGCTTTCTCTCAAAGCTAATAGACAAGCTCATATCTAACTTGAAGACTACTTAATATATGCGTCCAGCAATCTCCTTACTGTTTCCCCAAGGAATCAACATGTTTTTTGCATAAGAGACGTACATAGAAGTATAGCTCATTTAACCGAAAAGCTACGATACGCTCTGAGTTGCGCTATGAAATTCTTAAATGTTATTACTAGGCAGCACAAGCACTGGATGTGCAAAGTCAGTTCATTTATAGTCCAATTGGAGGTTTTGATGTTTGGATCTAAGACGATGATGGTTAGGTAAGACCAAAAGATTACTTTTCTTTGTTTCTCTGGGATTTCTCTAGGAATTCCTTCAGCAGAGGAGATGATTTGAATCTTGCGTCAGCTTCTGCGTACTTCTTCTGGTTTTCTTCTGAAAAAGAAGGGCAGTCTGTATGATGCCAACTGACACATCAAGCTTGAAGAAAGATGTTACCATTATGATGAAGTTTAGTGAGCCGACAAACCGTTGAAGCGATTGAGAAAGTCAATTTCAGGCAACTTAGGACCAGGAACTGATTCTATTCCGGGGAATCCTGACATAAATCCGGCTTTAGCTGCAGAAATCGAAAGAACATAATAATCAGTTCTACTAAAAATATGGGCTTGGGACTCACATTTAGGGACCGAAATATCAAAATCTTAAAAAAAATCCAGTTTTTGTTTCCCTGCTGATTCTGTCCCCACAAACAGGCAAAAGATAAACCAAATATGTGGAACAACATAGCAAAAGAAGTACTAGCAGCGTTCGACTTGCATATGACTTCAATTCTGCAGTCTGTCCGGTGATAGCGCCTAATTTAAAGTTTCCAGGGATGCACCAGGAACTAATCTCATTTGCCTACTTGTTCAATACAAGAAATGGTCGTCTTGTTCATTTGTGAACTTCTAGCAAACTAAACTGTGCAAAGAAAAGAGATGGACGTTAATGCTGTCTATGAAGCTTGTGCATTTTTAGCGTAGTTGTAGTCTACAAGAAGGCTATTTCACAGCAGATATCAAAGAGAAATGAAACAGTCTAATAGAGCTAATTCTCAATGTTGACGATTACCTGGATTTGACCAGAGAAGAAGAACAACTGAAGCAGCCAGAGGAAGACACTTATGAAGAACTCGGCCGGATGGTGAAGACGAGGACGAAGACGAACCGGAAGAGCTTGCGTGTTTTTTAGCGCATCCAATTTGAATTTTCTTACGACAAGTAGGTAATTTCTCAGAGACTGCGAAGTTGGTGGATGGTAATTGAGAGAAAGAGCGGGAGAGTGGACAGAATGAAGAGGAAACCATAGTTATCTTTGAGACTCTGAATTCCTCTTCCTCTCACCCTCCCTGGCTGTGTTACTGTAGAGAGAGATATTGGGGGATGGAAAACTAACGGCCGTGGATAACAAGGTGGGATTCACTGGTTTAGCCAGAACACTGACCTCGCATTCACTTTTTCCTTGTTTTTTCATTAGAATTCTGATCCTCGTAATATTTGCCTTCCCATTTCAAAATTTTTGTCTAATAAAATAATTAAAAAATAATATATTCCTCTCTTCATTTAATTTATCTCTTTACACTACAATAAACGGACTCTCGTAAACACCACTATTTTTTTTATTTGTATATTATATATTAGTATAACCCTAAGGGTTTGGTGTGGTGGTAAGGCTTCCACTTGGGCTCTAATATGTCCCAAGTTCGAGCCCCAACACCTCCATTATCGCCCTTAACTTACCCACTCCCTGGGTTGTGGGGTCGGTCCAGGGGGCCGGAGTTTGTACTTCAGGGTTGGACCAAAAAGGTCCGACTTTGGGGGATTTCATCATCATAAAAAAAAATATAGTTACGACAACAAAGAATTACTTGACTACTAGTATTGTATTATTATTCTAAGACAATGGCATAAACTATAAAAAAATTTGCAATCTTATATTTGTAATAAACTATGCATAATTTACTTTTTATTCTAAAATTTATTATTGGCGTTGTATCGTTTCAAATTATATAGAATTTATATCAATTAGGACAGTTTTCTATAAATTGGAAGTCATCTGTTCGAGTTCGATTGTCTCTAAACTCATGTAAGTTTTTTGTAATCCCTAAACAAGGGTTAAGCTGAATCATGATTCTCACGTAATCATATGTAACTGAGTTCATAATCCATACGCAAATGGATCAAATACCCCATAATTACAGGGACCCATTACCCAACCCAACCCAGCTGCAGTGGCAGCTATACTGGAGGTTACAATATTTGGCAGTAGGTTTATTTTCACATCCCAAATGCATGGAGCATCACATGTCTCTATTGCTGATCATCTTCCACTCTTCAGTAAGTCGCTTAAAATTTATTCGACAAGTTCCACCATCGCTGCTGACAGCTTTCATTGCCTCTTCTTTGATGCGTGCAGCTTGCCCTCTCAATAATTGGCTCCCCATCATCTCTCTAATCTTCTCTCCAATATCTTCCCCCTTCACCACAACGTTCTGGCCCCAATCCCAACTCCTCGCCCACATCCCAAGCCCACTCATCTCCACCACCTCTGCATTGATCTTCTGATCCCCAATCTGGGGCCATGCTAAAATTGGCACACCGTTCCAAGCAGCTTCAATGACTGAGTTCCACCCACAATGGCTCACAAACCCTCCCACAGCTGTGTGACCCAATATCTGTACTTGGTCCACCCAATTCTTCACCACCAATCCCTTTCCCTTCATCTTCTCTATGAGCTCCTGTCCCAACATCTCCTCCAAACTCTCTTCTTCCTCCTTGTCAACTGTTTTGCCCTTCACCACCCACAAAAACCTATACCCACTTCTAAGTAACCCAACCCCTAACTCTCTTATTTGATCCCAGAACGTGGCTGTCCGACTCCCAAAGCTAACATATACGACCGACTCAGCTGGCTGTGCGTCGAGCCACTTCAACTGATCACCATACTCTGCTCTCTCAAACTCGCACGGCGGGAAAGGTCCAACCCCAAAAATATTGGGTAACCCCTCCAGTACTTTTTTGCCACTGAGTGCGTTTAGTGACTCTGTTTCAAGTCCTTCAAAGGTATTGATCAAGACCCCATGTAACTTTGTAATCTTGGGAGTGTCTTCTTTGAATATCTTATAAAAAAGACTATCTCGGACAAGAAGCAACGGAGGGATTGACGATCTAGATATTGGCTTAAGGCCTGGAATGTCAACATCACCAAAAATAGCAAAATCATCGTCAGCTTTGGATGCCAACGCGGGGAAGCATGAGTAGAAAGAGAACATCCTGGCTGATGTCGTGAAGAGGATGTAGTCACGGAGATGTAAGGTTTCAGTAACAGGTACAACAGAGGAAGTCAAAGTCATATCATAAACAAGGGCATGGAGAGGCGGGGAAAGCGAGTGGAGTACAGGAGAGAGAAGGTGAGCCGAGCGATGTATTGCTTCAAATCGGAGAAAGAAGGGGTCAGTGGAGTTGGCGGTCGAAGGGTCCAAAGGAAGGAGATGGAATTGCAATGGAGTGACCTGAGGGAAAGCAGAGAGAAAGCGGGAGATATAGCGAGACTCGGCGAGTGAGATGGTGGGGTGGGTGATGATAAGCGTGACTCGACAGTTGTGGTGGACGAGCGGTGCGGCAAGTCTAAGGAAGGGGGTCAAATGGCCCATGCCAGCACTGGGGAGGAGAGCTACGTGAGGATGAAGAGGCTGCATGCCGTCACAAATCGACATGTTAATCTGCTGGTGTCGGCAACGGTCTACTTTCTGCGCAGTGCGCACAGTGCTTACTTACACGCTCAACTCTAGTGGATCTATACCATGTTTTATAAGCGGTATCCACTATCCAGGACGCAGCTAGAAATTCACATTTGGAGAGGTCAATTGTAGAAAAGCTTAATTTGGAAGCAAAATGAATAAAACAAACAAATTTGTCAAAAAACCATTAAAATAGGCTATCAAATCAGCTTAGTTTTTGCAAAGTTAATCTACCTCTGGCCGTATCTACCTCCCACGTGACGAAACAACAAAAGGAGACAGTTGGATATGGAATCTCACAATCCATAGACCTAACATTCCACATCACTCAACCAAACACAGATAAATTTCCTTGTAATAATCTGAACTGCAGCATGTAGGTCCTTCGGTTTAAAAGTCACACATCCTCGCAACATTAACTAACCCAAAACCTGACTCTCTCTACATCATACATGTTATTGCTCCATTTCCTTTAAATGCTCTTTTCAGAACCTTTCTTCGCGTCTCTTACAGGTTTAAGACCTCAATAGCAAAACGACAATCTTTTGAAACTGATTTGGGAACCGGTTTTGGACACACAAACCGGAACCTGAACCGGTTCCCAAACATGGTAACTAACAATTGTTGAACAAAAGCAAACGCCAGCCTCTTTGCGGAATTCCTCCTAAACTGCTAATTTTTCTGAAATTCATCCTTCTAGCATGGCCTTCGCCGCGTCAATTAGTATTGGTCTAAATTCAATGGAAGCTCGACCAAGCACTGTGTATCCTTCCTTGTCCTCCGCATCTACATCTGCTCCATGCCTAATCAATAGGAGAGCTACCTGTCAACCAAACACAGATCAATTCCTTAACAACAATATTTGGTTCTGTATTGTATCTGCTAGACAAGAACCAACTTTGTAATATCTTCATTACTTCTCTCTAATGTCATGTCAACCATAGAAGTATAATTGGGGAACACAACTAAGAACCAACTATTTAGCACTGGAAAGAGCAATCATCTAGAAGAGCTTCCAGTAACTCAACCTCTTTGTTATGGCAAATAACCGCGTTCATAAGAGGTGTTTGACCAGCCTTATCAACACAATCGACCTCTGCTCCTTCCTCAATTAGAAACTCACACACTTCCGAGTTCCCTGTGCTAGCTGCTCGATGCAATGGGGTGCAACCAACCTGGAGGTAATGAACGCATACAATAGGTGTTAAAAGAGAAAATCCAAAGGAATTCAAAACAAAATGGCATTGCACTGGTAAAATTCTCGTGTGAAGTTACAAGCCTTGTCCTTCAGGTTAATCTTTGCTCCTTGTGAGATCAGACTTTCGGCAATCTTCAGCCATCCCTTGCTAGCAGCATAGTGAAGAGCAGTGCGACCACCATCATTTTTCAAATTTACATCAGCTCCTGTTAATGCAGAAATACCATTTGACATTACAAATGTTGCCATTCCCTAATGCAAAGAGGTAGATTTAAAAGTAAAAATAAACAGTATAAACAGTAAAAGGCACTGGTGTCTAAGATAGTAAGATGTTGGGTGCCTTCTTATCTTGCTATGGTTATTATTAATATGGTGTGATTGCAGCTATTCTAAACAAAAACTTACCTTCTAAACTGCATTGTCTCCCTATGAGGCAAATTGCAATGTGCTTGTTAACATTTACAGGCTGAAATTAATGTCACCAATGCTCATATCATTTTTGCTAATAAATCAAACTAAAAGTGCTTCGTCAATTGGACGGTGCAGATTGGCGGATGGAAAGGTCACCACTGACCTCGAATAAAGCCTAATCTGCCCTAGATATCTTCACCCAGATCAACAGCTATGTCATTTCAGAAACCAATCAAATAAAGGCCGAAACAGGAAGGAAACTTCAGGGTTAATAACTACATGTAATATCCAAGATGAGTTATTAACACAAGCGAGAGATTTAGTAACAAACTACAAAAGAAAAAAAATATGGTGTAGCAATCCAGCTATGATGCTAATGAAGAATACGAGTTTAGTGGAAATGCTAGCCATGAAACCTTCTGTTTCTTACATAAAGAATGCAGTGTCATCCAATATGCCTCAAGAGCAATTAACTCATTTTGGTATTGCTCCATAGAATAAACCCATATTGAAAAAACTGAAATTTAAATCAAATTGACTTTCTTCTGCAATCAATTCATTAAAGTTTGAATCCATAACTTAGTTTGCTAATAAATGGAATTGGGTTGCTTTGGCAGTTTAATTCACTGGTATGGAAGACATGAATCAAATTGAAATCTATTTGTTGCAATGGAATGTAATATAAAATAGATATATATTTTGGATTTTGTCTTAAGCAAAATTGCAATGAATTTGAAACTGGAGCAACCATGTTGTGACTTGGTCACTTGTTGGCCAATTCCCAATAATTTGAGTTCAATTTAGTTCAACTAGCTTAATTCAATTCCAAACACAAGGATTAAGCTAGATGAAACTCATTCAACTAATTTTAGCCACTTCATGGGTTCCCAATTGGTATCTGAATGTGAGCTCTTGAGCATATAACTCCACACTTCACATTCGGAATGATAAACACAAAAATAAATGTCAATCAGAAAGTCTGAATCCTACCACTTCTTAATAAGATTCCTACTATTTCTGAATGGCCGATGCTAGCAGCAGAATGAAGTGGCACCCACCCTTCTTCATCTGCGCTGTTTATCACACTCGCACAATCATCTATCGCTGAAAGTATCTCTACCACCTGACTTCATCAAGTCACAAAGAAGTTGAAATTCAAAGATTCAAAAAACTATAAGAACGACACCCCAAAAGTAAGACAATAGCAATATTAACACACAGGCTATTACTCCTAATGCTTAACAAACCAATCAATGATAGTACCGTAACAACCTAATATTAAGTGGTATATATACCACCATAACATATAGATTCAATGGTGTAATCTAGCAAACAGTTAACTGAGAATAACTATAATGCTTCTCATTGCTGACAAAGGAAAAAAAATGAAGAGAGCAAAACACTGAGTCTCCTATTCAACATCTCCTAGTAAATAAAACAAATTAGTCCAATTTGAATCAGATCCCCCTTACTTGCAAATCAAAAGCAAACGAAAGCACTAAACTTCTCTTTGTCTCTTCCCCCCCCCCCCCCAAAACCAAAAAAAAAGAACAGCAACCGATCAGAAGAAGCACTTTTGCAATCCATTTAGTTTGAGTAACAATGGCAGCCTGTTATATCATGCAAAGGCATCTCCTTCTAGTATTTGTACAAAATTGTCGAAGACATACTACTCCATACTAATAAAGACTAACTAACCATTTCAATAAAGGGAACATGTGCCAAGTCTTGGTCAGGGTTACTATAATATAGACGCACTAACCATTTCAGAAAACAGATCCTTGTGACACCAACAAAAGCCTCCTCCCCCAAAAAGAGAAACAAGAAAGACTCCTACCCATTATTTCTGCATTTATCCAAAGTTTCTCAGCATCCAAACAGGGAAGTAGAGAATTTAAGGAGAAGATAGACCTCGGCTCGAGCAGAAGAGACGGCGACGTGGAGGAGGGACCGCCCGTCCTCGTTCCTCAGAGAGAGAGCTCTGGAGAGCGTCTCCCGAGAGAGAGACTGAAACGTCGAGGCGTCGCCTGATTCAGCAGCTTTGAAGAGGTCATCGTCTTTTATCCGAACCTCTGGTTTCGGGGGATCGATCTCCATGTCCATTCGCTCTCCACGGACGTCTTGGCTAAGGTCAGGGTTTTAGGTGTCTTTTGGTGCCTGGAAAATGGGATTTGAGGCTGTTATTAACTTTGGACAAATAATTTGATAGGTTGCGTTATACTCACGTTACTAAGAATAAATTGAGGTTAAAGTTGGTGGTAGCATCCTGTTCTGTTTCCTTTATTTTAGCTTAAAGCTATATCCAGAGGGAAAGGAGTATAAGGGATATAAATTCTATATTAGTATCTCATATTATCAATGTGTGACGGATCTCATACTATCCAAATGGTCTATAACAATCTCCGTGTTCATTCGCTCTGCGCTGACGTCCTCTTGGCTAAGGTCAGGGTTTTAGGTGTCTTTTGGTGCCTGAAAAATGGGATTTGAGGCTGTTATTAACTTTGGACAAATAATTTGATAGGTTGCGTTATACTCACGTTACGAATAAATTGAGGTTAAAGTGGGTGCTAGCATCCTGTTCACTTTATTTTCGCTTTTTTTTTTCTCCGATACTTTATTTTCGCTTAATTGTGCTCAATTGTGCTCTAAGTGGGGAGTCTAATAACAATCAGTATCGGTTACTGTTTATTTGAATTGTTGCAATAGCAATATTTTAGGAGAGGCTAGTGTCTAATTTTTAGGATAGTTAGTTATTATTATAATTTAAATTAGAATTTACCTCGAAATAGGAAAATAAAAAGTTATTTAATATTGGGGTACATTCTCACCTGAATAGAAATTTAGCTATATTTTCTGTAATAGAAGTAACCTCTTGATCGAGACCTTATCAATACTTTTCCAAAAAAAAAACCTTCCAACGAGGTTTGGGTTTTCTTACATAGTATAATTATAGATATATTGGTATCTTTATTATATTTTGATCGCGGTCTCTAGACAAAAAGTATTAATTTACATTTTTAAAAATTACACTTTTCATCTTTAAACTATTAAGACTATTTTTGAGTGTTAAAATTTTAGAGTATTGCAATTGGTGAAAAAAATTAAGAGAGATAATTTAAATTAATTTTTTATATTAGGATCAAAATATAAAAAAATGAAAAATATATAATTTTTTATAATTATTTTATTAAGGCGTGCCTAAAATCTTGGCACCCAAAGACCATGCAAGTGTTCAAGGTAATTTTTAAATTATTTTTTCCCACAGGGCAAAAGAGTACGAGTATAATAAATACCTTGACCTGCGCAATTTATTTGGTTTTGTCAGTAGTTTTTCCTTCACAAAAACCTTTTGTTTTCTAAAGCAGATTGTCTTTGTAGAAAAAATAATATAAGGGAAAAGTATTCAACCTTTCACGTGGTTTCACGTTGTGATAAAATGAACTCGTAGTTTTTATTTAAACAAATTAATCATTGTAGTCAGCAAACTGTTACACCGTGGTTCTTCCGTCAATCCTCTCATAAAGCCATTAACAGAGCACACTGAAGTGTCCAAAATTTACCACGTGGACAGTGATGAGATGACAAATATATACATGTAGAATATACCAAGTAAAAAAAACCAAACGTAAAAAACAAAATTGCACGAATGCCCTAAATTTTTTTACCCCAAAATAACACAACCTTCACGCTTTTCACCTCCCCTTCATCGTAAAGCTTTGAAACAATCTCACATTGGTTAGAAAAACATCTAGATAACTTTATATAAGCTTGGAGGCACCTCCACTTGGCAAGCCGGTTTTCCAATGTGTGAATCTCCAAGCTTATGTGGGTCCATTACAAATGGTATCAGAGCCGGTTGTGGGCTCTTGTGCTACCCCACCGCCATGCCTTTGGAGTGGCCGGCCATGGATCCGGTGGTACGGGCATGGCCCCAGCCCGGTGAATAGAAGCCCCATGGTGCTCGACCAACGTGAGCGTTGGTCTTAAAAAGGGTGGGGGTATGAAACAATCCCACATTGGTTAGAAAAACATCTAGATGACTTTATATAAGCTTGGAGACACCTCCACTTGGCAAGCCGGTTTTTCAATGTGTGAATCTCCAAGCTTATGTGGGTCCATTACAAACTTATCCACCGCAATTTCCCCCCATCACCGGACCTCCACTCCACCTCCACTTCCTTTCGCCCATTTCTCCCCACTTCAGTTATCTTTTTCTTCGGCCTTGTCCCTTTTCCTCCCTAATCACGCAAATCCCCATATTACCGAAAAACATCGTCTCCTAAATCTCCCACTTTACCTCCTCTTTTCGTCGCGCCCCCCCCCCCCCCCCCCCCCACACTTCACCTCCTCGAATGCGAGGCAAACCTATTGCAAGCAGTTTTGGACGTTGAGGACTTGATTCGGACAAATGAACAACTGCTCCCTACGTTCAAAACTAGTTTTGCTGTCT
This sequence comes from Myrica gale, assembly GCA_963930655.1. Classification (NCBI taxonomy): domain Eukaryota; kingdom Viridiplantae; phylum Streptophyta; class Magnoliopsida; order Fagales; family Myricaceae; genus Myrica; species Myrica gale. The sequence continues at coordinate 1,985,265 of OZ005606.1, read as the reverse complement.
TTCTTCCGATGGAGAAGAATTGTTTTTTTTTTCTGCTGTGTTCACACGTGGAAAAGCTACCGAAGTCTTCGTGATTAATAGTACAGATACAGAGTATTGAATTCCTATACCCTTTGGTGCTTGTATGTTTGCATGTTCTTGTGAATGTATAATGGGATGTAAGATCGATCATAAATGTAGGTTGGATTATCAAATGCCAAAGGGTCACTATTTTTTTTTTTTGTTCACAGAAAGCTTGGCCATGTTCCCCAGGAGGACAAGTACTTCATCTGGGTTTCAGGGTCAGTCTCAACAGCCCTAGGAACATCTACAACAGCAAAAAATGGCCCAAAACTCAAACGGCGATCAAAGCTCTGTCCAGGTGGCTGTTAGCAATGGTTTGCATAGTGTAAATAATTCCCTCAACACAGCATCCATGTCTACCTCAGCAAACACAATTGTTGGGCTTCTCCATCAAAACTCAATGAACTCTCTGAACAATGCAAGCAGTCCTTATGGAGGAATTTCTGTTCAAATTCCCTCCCCCGGTTCCTCCAGTACTATTCCACAGGCACAACCCAACCAGTCCCCATTCCAGTCACCAACACCCTCCTCTAACAATCCCCCACAAGTGTCTCACGGCATGTTGACAACTGCCAATCATATGAGTACCTCAAATTTAAATTCAACTGCAAATATGTCCTTACAACAGCCAGCTCTTTCCAGTGAGGCAGACCCGAGTGATTCCCAGAGCTCTGTCCAGAAAATCTTACAGGAGATGATGATCACGAACCCACTTAATAGGACAGGTGGTCTGGTTGGTGGGAGATCGAGGAGATTTGCGTGATTTGGGAGGAAAAGGGACAAGGCCGAAGAAAAAGAGAGCTGAAGTGGGGAGAAATGGGTGAACGGAAGTGGAGGTGGAGTGGAGGTCCGGTGATGGGGGAAATTGCGGTGGAGAAGTTTCACGGTGAAGGGGAGGTGAAAAGCGTGAAGGTTGTGTTATTTGGGGTAAAACAATTTAGGGCATTCGTGCAATTTTGTTTTTTACATTTGGTTTTTTTCTTGACTTGGCATTCCACATGTACATATTTGCCCGCTCATTACTGTCTACATGGCAAATTTTGGACACGTCAGCGTGCTCCGTTAATGGCTTCAAGGATGATTGATAGAGGGACTAAGGTGCAACAGTTTGCTGACCACATGGATTAATTTGTTTAAGTGAAAATCATGTGAATTATTTTGTCACAACGTGAAACCACATAAACTGTTTGAGTACTTTTTCCATAATTTAAATAAAATTAACAAAAAAAAATATTAAATCAAAATATTAACTTATAAAAGATATTTTATTTTTATTTATTCGAGACACGACATGCCACGTTACGATATATTTACACTTGACATGCTCATCGATTTATTTAGGAACCGGAAAATAAATGTGACTAGGGAGTGATTTTGAGAGTGTAACCTAAATTAGACAATGTTTCTCAATTTTAAAAACATTTTTTTAAATCTCATACAAATATAAGCAGTAATTTGTAAATTTTTTAAAATAAAACCAAGCATTGATATGGCAATTCTAGAAATCTAGTCAGCTTTTTAAAATTTTATATTTATCTTGCTTAAAAAAAATCAAATGAAAAATATGTGATCGTAAACGATACCAGTAACACAATCAAAAGACGCGTGCAGTTTACTAATCACGTGAGACGTGTGTCCAACATTGTGTCCTACCCCTTAAAAGGTTTTTCCTGTTTAGAAGTGGCCGGATTGAATGCGGAAAGGAACACGCCAAGTACCCTGAGAAGGACGCTTACCGAACTGGATCTCACAGAGCAACAACATCCTTCAGATCCCCGGACAAAGCGGTCAATTCCTCACCTCCTTATTTTTCACCCATTTAAATCCATATTCTGGCAAAACCACACAGATCTGTCTGCTCCTTTTCTAGTAGTCTCCTCAATCCTCAGGTCAAGTTGGCAAGTTGCAGGCATCCATGGATTCTTCCGGTTCCCACAACAAACCCACCTCCCACCCTCAGAAGCACCACCAACCATCCAACAGTGAGGTCCTCGCCAGCGCCAAGTTGGTGGCTGAGGCAGCAAAATACGCGATGAGCCATGAATCTGACAAAGTCGACAAGGCCAAGGTCGCTGGTGCCGCTGAAAACCTTCTAGCCGCTGCGTCTCAGTATGGCAATCTGGAAGAAAAGAGCTTCGGTAAGTACGTGCAACAGGCCGAGAGTTATCTCCACCAGTACCACTCCTCTCAATCCTCCTCCACTACCACTAATTCTAGCCACTCGGCCACCGGGACCACCCACTCTGACTCAGCACCACACTCTGGCGGTCATGATGGCAATTCTGGAAGTGGGTATGGAGATTACCTTAAGATGGCTGAAGGTTTCTTCAAGAAACACTGATTCCAGATCCAGCCGCTTTGCAGTTTCTTCCTTGCATGTTTCAATTGTCTCTCTATTTTCGATGTTCTCTTATCTACTCTGTATCTCTGATTTCTGGGTTTAGCCTGTGGATTGTAATGAAGTTAAACTTTATTCAGGTCAACTCTCTCAGGACATTACTGAAAAAAAAAAAACAGAGGGTATGTGTGCTAGCTGAGTGCTGACCCAACACGACATGCCTCTGATCTGCTTTATCTCAGATTGCAAGATTAAATAACATAGTACAATATCGATAAATTTTTTTGCTGTTTTCCGGCACATATATCATGGCTCTGAGCCTGCTTGCTCACCCACTCGACCAAATACATCACTTAGGGATAATCAGGTCAATACAAACCGAAATTGGCTTCTCAGAACAACGATCCCCATGGCTAGTCCTCGTCCCTGCAAAGAATCCCTATGGGGTATGACGAATCCCTCTCCAAGTCAACTTTGTGTTATGCTGAACATGGCGAGAGTATCTTTGGAGGATATTCTGAAGAGGAGAGGAGCCAGAAGGCACAAAAGTTACCGCGACTTTCGCGAATGGGAGTGGATATCTACACGGATTAGTATATTATAACATTTAATGTTCCGAGTTGGTGAGTGATTTGGCTGCCTTTTTTTTGTTAAGTGATTCCTGCCCCCTTTTTGTTTTTGTGGGTGGGTAGTATAAGTGACGGTTTGATAAAAATAGTCACCGTCATCGCAATTGACGGAATCACATAATTGACACCGCACCGTTGAGGCACAATAACCGCCATTGCCCGTGACGGTATTAACGGTAACAGTTATACAATAACCGCTTAAACCGTATAACCGTTATGCAAAAAAAAAATAAGTTTTTTCATTTTTTTCACTGTTTTAGGCTTTTAAAATTTTCAACATAATATCATAATCAATAATCATATCAAATTGACAAATATCATAACATATTCAAATATAATATCATAATCATTAACAATCATAACTATAAAGTTGTTCAAAAGTATAACATAATATCATATTCAAACATAAAGACTAAAGTCTAATAAAAGTGTCTAACAATGTGACATAAATCAATTAACATAATTCAACAAAAGCCCAACAAAAATATGTCACATAATCAATAATCATCTCAAGTCTCAACTGGGGGTGGTTAACGGTAGTGTAGGTGACGGTTTGGCGAAAACCGTCACCGTCACCGCAATTGACGGAATCACATATTTGACACCGTCACCGCACCGCTAAGGCACAATAACCGCCTTTACCGATAACGGTACCGGTAGCAGTTAAAACGGTAACCGCCGGTGTAAATGAACACCTCTATTTGTGAGGCTAAGATCAAGATAAGTATCTGTTAATTGGGACACTGATTATTCCATTTAATTACCTACACGAGGTGAATACATATGAGGTGTGTAGTACCTTGCTCGTTGTCGCCCAGTTCTAGGACACAATTTAGAACTTGTTTGAACCTTAAATAATTGTGACTTTAGGTTAATATTAAAAAATTCATTAAAATTTTTTTTATTATAATATTTATTAAAAATCTCCTCTCTTCACTTTTTTCACAAAATCCCGTAACTTTTTCACAAACAATAATATTTCTTAAATCTCAATGCCTAAAATTTCCACTCAAACACCTTAATTTCTGTAATTCTAAGCATTTTCTTGATTTACTTTGGAGGCACGAAACCATCTTTTATATCCACGCTCAATATTTCAAGATTTCGAAATTAGTAAATTCACACAATCAATAATTAATTAAAACGAAGTAAAGATGGTAAACAATCACACACACATAACACAAACGAGGTAAAGCGTTTCATCCGAAACTCCGAATCTTCTTTTCGGTGAATTTTTCTCCAAACAAACTTTCTTCAATGACTATTGGAACTCAAGTTCCTCAACCATCAGAATTATGATGATTTCCTACAGCCCATGTAGGATTTTCATGGTGGTAAATTGTATTTTTTGATCAACAGTGATGAGAGATGATCTTCGATTCTTAATTCTTAATGAGAATATAAGCTTCCATCTCTCTACAGTGCTCTCAATAATTCTGAAATTTCTCAGTTTGTTTCTAATGTCAAGTAAGTAGTTCCACCGGCTAAAAATGACTTTATAACATCTGTGAAAGTGAGAGCTATCATTCAGTTATTTTTGACCAACTCAAGCTCGCCCTAACTCAACTTCTTTGGAGCTTTTTAAAAAACGACGAGTTTTTCTAGAATTCTGCATTTTTCAACTCATTTTAAACATCCAACTTCGCTGCATCAAAATGAATACTGAGTTTCTTACCGAACACAGTTGACAGAATACATACAATGTCAACACTGAACATTAGAAACTAATAAGGTCAATTACAATTTCCTCCCTCAAACTACCACCCGATTCTCAAATACCCCACAAACTTTAAATCGTTGCAACTCACCCCCATAAAATATACTTTTCATTTCAATTTCATCCCTCAACCGACTGAAGTTATTATATGAAACGGTTTTTATCACACATAATATGGACGTGACTTTTCTCCTTACGTGAAAATATAATTTTATTCTCGTTCGAGTCATTCCTAGTCTTCTACAGTGCTTCTAGCAATTTGTAGAGTCATAAAATAATATGTAATTAGTTTTTTTATTAAAAATAAAAAAATGACGATTCACTTAGAATCGAACTCGTCAAATTTGTATTTTCAAGTAAGAAGAATGACACACGTCGTTTACGTGAGATAAAAATCGTTCGATATAATAACTTAAGCAGGTTGGGGGATGAAATCGCAACGAGAAGTATAATTTGTAGGGGCAAGTTAGAACGAGTTAAAGTTTGTGGGAGTATTTGATAATCGAGTGATAGTTTAAGGGGGAGAAATTGTAATTAACCCAAACTAATATGTTCATCAAAAAATAATATGTAAAACTTATAGGCTAAACAGAGAAGATCTCGTAGGTAGTTAATTATAATTCAGTGACAAATACTTTTTCTTTTGTGGTGTTGCACGCATTAGTCTTAAAAGCACATACAATGTAACAGTTGGTTAAGGATTTTGATTAATCAGGCATTTCAATGTTACCCTTTGGGGTAATACATGAGAAGTAGTAAAGATTGCATATTCGTTAGAGCTGCCTACGAGCCAAGCCACAAATAAAACGGAAACTTAAAAAAGGGGAAAAGAGAATAGCGTGTATGAGGGGTGGGGGAAGGCGACCGACTCATGACTTATAAAAAAATATTTTTCTGCCAGATAGCCACTGATGCGTTGGCTATTATCCTGAATCCAACCTATATTTACATTTTATTTTAGGGATAAAAGTAAAATTGTTCCATGTGCTATACGCAAAAATCGATTTAATCCCTGTGATATGAAAAACATCAATTTAGTCCCTGTGATTTCAGAAAGTGATAAAATCAGTCCCTGATGAAGGACTAATAACAAACGAAAATAGAATTACAGGGACTAAATCGATGTTTTTCATATCACAAGGATTAAATCGATTTTTGCGTATAGCACATGGACCAATTTTACATTTATCCCTTTGTTTTATACCCAACCTATATTTACTTGCCTAGAAAAAAAAAACTTGCATTCACTTCTCGTATTTTTGATCAAGTTAAATGTAACTATTTAAAGATAATTATCGGTAACATCTGTATTTTGATTTTAAAAGACCTAATTAAAATTATTCTTAAAACTCTATAAATTATTATAAAACTCACGTCTTGTTAGTTTTTTTTTTTACATTCTAAGAATTTTTTGAATCCTAAGAATATACATATCGAACATGTTTTTTAACATCACTTAAAAACAATTACAACACGCATACCAATAAAGTTAACTTTATTTAAAAATTATCAAAACACACAAAAAAAATCTTCAAAAAATACTCTAACCGAACGTATCAGTTCAACTTAATAAGTTCCAGATTTGACAATCTCTAATTCATTTATCTTTTCCCACCGTAAGTGAAATTAGAGATATCACATGAAATTAGTAAGGAGTAATTATTATTCCATTAGTTTTTAAAAGTAACTAAATCAAACGCGACGTCGTTTCTCGCAGCACTGATTTTATAGTTGGGACTCGGGAGTCGCGTCCCAAAAACGTCAGATCGGGGGGATTTGACAGAGGGAGAGAGCTTTCGTGCAAGTTTGCAACTCTGCTCTATCTATCCCCTCCTGCCGAATTCCACCCTAATTTCCGCAAGAACAGAAAAAGGTTAAGATTCTCTTCAAAGTTTCCTTCGAAATCAAATTCCAATTTCCCGTTCGGATTCTTGATTCCACTAAATTTCTTCGATTTCTCTTCCTACCATATTATTATTCGCGCTCTTTTGTTTCCTTATAATTATATCTGATTCCCTAATTTAGTTGTGATTTCACAATCTTCTTCAAGAGTGGTTCTAATGGGAACTTTTAATGGGTCGCTGTATGCATAAGATTCTCAGGGTTTTTTTTTTCTTGGCATGATTCTCAGGTTTTTAGTTGCAGTTGAAAATGTCCCAATTTTTTCTCGCGCTTTGTGAGAATTAGAATTCCATTATGGAGATGGAGAACTGCAGAATTAACTCCTTCAAAATTGGTTATTCTTTGTTCTTGCTGTTAGGTTTATTCTGGGGAATTTGTTTTTAATAAAATAGGAGTTCATACCTTACGCGTCAAGTGATGATTGATTTTCATTTTTGGCCTGGAGAATTGTTGAATGCTCAACAGTCCATTTGATGTACGTTTCTGTCCATTTTGGTAGCCAAATACTGCCCCACTATCCGTCTTTTTGTGCTGTTTTGGCGTGTTAGATGAGCACTAGAGTTGTACTTGCAGTAAACACCCAGTTAGGGAACATTTGTCATTACGAGTCCTAACGAGACCTTGTTTGTAAATCTGGTTTGCACTCAGCATTATAGAGAGGGTGATTGACTTCCTAACTCTGAAATATTTGTCATAGGTTTTATGTGAAGAAAATAAGCTGTTGATAATTTAAACCGGAAGAAGAATCTTCAAGGCTCACTTTCACTGACTGGTGGTTCTTTCACAGGGGAACAGCTAAAACTCGGGGATTTTAGGCATTACTGCTCTTATCTGATCGGATTTTTTCTCTTCTCACGATGTGGAGATTTGCTTCAAATGCCTTTGCAAGCTTTGGACTGAAGAAAAACTCACTAGAGTCAACTCGAGCTTGTCCAGAGTGCTCAGATGATGAGGTGGGTTCGAATGCTAGCCGAGAGGAAGGACTGGAATGCCCTATATGCTTTGAATCTTTCAACATTGTTGAGAACGTACCCTATGTCTTATGGTGTGGTCACAGTCTCTGCAAAAATTGTGTTCTAGGGCTTCAAGTGGCTGTCCTAAAATTCCCTACTCAACAAGTCACGATTCCTTTCTTCATTTCCTGTCCATGGTGTCACTTTTTGTCTTTCAGGCTGGTTTATAATGGGAATCTAAAGTTCCCTTGCAAAAACTACTTTCTTCTTTGGATGGTTGAGAGTTTGAATGGTGATCATTTGAAGTATGATTCCTCTTCCTGTGGGGACAATCAACCAATTTTGTCTTCAAGATGCAATTTCAATCTTGGCAGAAGGCCCCCTTCAACTTATGGCCCTAGACATTGGGAGTCTGCCAATGATAGTGCTAGCAGCACTGCGGAGAGACACCAATTTTCCCTTCATAAATCTCTGGATTTCTTTGTCCACTTTACGTCCAAGTTCCCATTGGTCATCACATTTCTTCTCATTGGCTTTTTTTTAGTACCTGGATGTGTTGTCATCTTGTCCCTATACTTGTTGGCGACAGTTGTTTTTGCAATCCCATCATTCTTGATACTATATTTTGCGTACCCTACTTTGGAGAGGCTGATGAGAGAAATAACCTCATGAGATGTCGTTGGTTTCTTGCATCAGTAAACCACAAAAATTTGTAGGTCCAAATTTCCTGTTCTAAATTCATCCCCTTGTCTTTCTTCGAAACTGGTCGACTCAAGTACTACACTTTCTGGCAATTTGACTGACTGATGTTGAGAAGCTTTTTACCATGGTTGGAAGCTTCAAGATCGTAATAGGCATGGTTCTATGATTAAGTTCTTAAGGTTGAGTTGAAGTGATTGCCAGTTATTTGAAGGTGTTGTTTGGGAGAAGTTGATCAACCTTTTGCAAAAACTCAAATGTGAATAACAATAAGTTCCCAAGATCTTGTGGTGTGGGTTTGTGAAATTTATGTTTTTTTATTTCACATATAGATTTCGACAGTATTCTGACTTCTTAGACAGCTGTTTCTGCTTTCTAATCTCCTGCTGCTTTTAGGGACCAATTGCAGCAAAATATTAGTCTTTTGTTTCAAGCGGAACATAAAAATTCAGAGGTCTTGTTGGCTGGGTATATTCTTCAAATTGGTTTGGTACACCCTGATTATGACTCATGTGGCTTAGGAAACAGATGACTGCTGAATGAATTTTGCGAAGGTGGAATTGATTATTAGACCAGGGGCCAGAAGCATCTGAGACTTGTATCCCCTTCACAAGCTGTGTGTGATTTGCTTTTGTTGGTCCTTTACTGAACGGGACTGGGAGATGTCAATCATTGCCTTCAATGGCTGTGCTGGTGTTGGGTTAGATGGTAGATTTTCAGCCTTTTTATCTTTTTTTTCTTCTTCTTAAAAGTGCGTGTAAGATTATATTTGGGGAAATGCTGTAATGGTATTCTCTGGATTGAGGCTTGTAGACAATTTCTCTGTATATAGTTTTTCTTCCTTCCGGCAATCTTGTTAAAATAGCTTGACATTGGAAGTTAGAGGCACGTAATTGTTGTGAAGAACATAATATATGACGTGTCATGAACTCAATCCTGATTTTTCTCTTTGACATGAATATAAAGTTCCTCTCATGATAGCATTGGACTTTGAGTTAACTAAGAAACTGTGGAATAAATAGTGGCATTTTGCTGAACTTAGAAGACTTCTTCTTTTTTTGCCATGAGAAACAGCTCACATTCAGAAGCAGAAACATGTCTTAGGAATTTCTCCCGTTCTGATTTTGTTTGCCTTTTCTTTTGCCTTGAGCTCATCATTTCTTCTCCTTTCCTCTGCTTGGGATCTTGCTCCTCCTGCAATCTGACCAATATTTTGCATGTCACGACTGAATTCTTCTAAAGCTTTTGTCCTTCTTCCCTCCAGTTCACTCTGTATCCAAAAAGAGATTATCAAACCCTATTTGCTAACTTGAATTAGCATAGGAAAAGAGAAATGTAGTGGTACCTCTATCAAATGTAGTCTTTGTTTGGCTTTTTCCTTCTTCTTGTCTTCCCAGGAATTTATTGTGGATGTTAACTTCTCATACCTGAAATTCTCTCTGTTTAGTGAATGAACAGAACATATTTTTTGATTGCTGGCAATATATATAGGCAATTGAGGCGAAAGTTTTAGCTCATGCTTTTTATCTTTTAAATGTTTATTTTCGTCTTTGGCTTGCATTTTAACGCTTAATATTTTCCACCTCTGACCTCTCATGATGACTTGTTTAGCATTCCATCGGGCTTCAACCTTCATTGTTAACCAGACCATAACCGAAATTGAATAAGTACCTGTCTTTGATCTTAGCCAACTCAGCTTTCTCCCAAGCATCTGCTGCTGTTTCTTCCGTTGCAGATCGCATTGAATTCTGCCGCGGGGGGAATGTTGTTGGGCTTCCAGGTTTTGTGGAACGTTGCCTTTGTATTTCGTTTGGTGGCATTGCTGGTGTAATGGGGACAGGCAGATCAGGTTTTCCACTGCTGGTGCTGTTCAAGTGATCAGCAAAAGTTGGAGTCTTCTTCATTGAAGGGGCACGCCCTATGGGCTTTTCGGGTGCCTTTCCAGATGTTGATGCCGTTTTTGTAAACTTTCTACCTTGGCCTTCTTGGCCTTCAGGAATTTTGAAAGAAGTTTCACCTAATCCAGAAATGGGATTTGTTCAGAAGAATATATAGTACTACTACAACCAGGAACTCAAATCTAACTTGCAGTTCTGGTGCTCTGTCTTTACCTGGGAATCGTTTGGATACTGATTTACCAGGTTCTTGTGCGAAACTCGTATTATCCTCCTTTTTGCTCTTGACTGAGGTCCAATAGGCTTGAGGTTGTTCCCTTGATTTCTTCTGATCTGGGCTGCCGGGTTCTTCAAGTGTTCTGATAGCAAATGCAGCAGCCGCCACCGCAGTTGCGTGGTCTATACCATTGTTTGAATCATAATCCTCACTCATTTGACTAGAGAACTGCCTCTTGAACCAGTTCCGAGATTTCTTCTTCTCTGCAAAACACGAGTAATTAAGGTTTTTGATCGTTACTTCATCCTTACCTCCCCCCCCCCCCCCTGGGTCCATGGAGAAATAGTTTTACCTATGAAACTTTGAGTCCTTCCAGGTGGTGGTGTTTGATCCCTGATGCTGCCAGTGCCAGCCTCTTCTTTCTTTTCCTTTTGTACAGGAGGATATCTCGTCCTAGCACTTAGCAGAAGTGATCAGTCATAAATATTTGATAAATTCCTTAAAACAACAAAACCCAGTACACCTTCTGGCATTCAATTTCCAAAAATTCTAGCTGCAGCGCAACATGTTAGCAATTACTTAAGCAATATATGTTGATACAACCCCTACGGATCACGTCTTCATGTTTGTTAACGCCATGATGAACTCTCTTCTTTTTCTTTTCCTAAACTTTCCGTGTGCTGGTGTACGAACAGATAGAAAACACGCACTTGGGACAACCTTTTCCAGGTAGCAATTAACACAAATTGCAACTATTTGCATAAGCTACGAACCAGAGTTACCTCATTTGCCTGAGCAAAGCGTCCATAGTTTAAGACGAAGTGTGTTCTGAAACTTCTGGCCGATTAATGATCTGCTAGCCATGGTGTCTGCCGTTTATTTGAAGGAGAATCCTAGGGGATAAACAAGTGCTTAAAAGTTGGTCCCAGGCTGTCATCAGGGATGCGTGGGAAAGCAAGGTTGGGTATGCTTTGCATGTTAGGCCTGGTTTTGAATCTTCATCACCTTTTCTGTGAAGAAAATTATTCTTTCTTTCCCTGGATATGCTTTGCTTTCAATGTGGAAGGCGTATACACTATCTTCCTCTCTAAGGTTATCGGATGTATAATGGAATCCAGCAATCAGGACCGCCCAAACATGAACTACATTTGTCTGATCATCATGCAAACGAATCTCCTGATCATGTAATGTAACTCGGCCCCACTCCCCAATTAAAGAGAGGGACGAAGGAACTTGCGTTAGGTTTCATGCCAGGATAATATTCTGCGCACCACCAAGAAGGGTCTACAGAACTTTTTCTTATGTCCTCCTTAAGTTAACCCACAGAATCAAAAAACCTATTCCTACCTGAATGTTTCTCGACAGAGAAAGAATGAAGAAAATATATAATTCATAAACATTTTGTAACTTGCGACTTAAGCCAAAGGAGCAAAACCAAGTCATTAAGTGAACCTCCGATCCAACTACTCCTTAATGTTTTAGCCCTACAGTAAATTAAGTGAGCTGTTGCAAACTTACCCTTCAATCCTTCATCAGATTGTGTAAAATAAAATTTCTCAAATCCTACGAGACCATTAAAAATTTAAAAGTTTCTTAAGAACTCGACAAGTGGAAACATTAAAGGGGTGGCAAGTAGCAGCGCTCTAAAACTGAGTTTCTTAAACGTATCCTAATCAATGCCAACGAAACTAGCTACCAAGTCGTCCTTCGGATTTTTACAAGGTTCGAAAAAGGCCCCAATTATACTTTGCTTTCGTTGAGAGTCGAACTCAAGACCTCCCGCTTACTAAACGGGTGCCCTAACCAACTGAGCTACGAAAGCAACTCTGTTGAAGGGTCGGCGTCATTTTTTATTTTAACTGCGAAAATGTTTGGTAGTTTTTTTTTTAAGTCAGATATAATAATAACACCTTTGTTTTCAGAACAACCGAGAAGATGGTTACCGCTGTGGGAAAAAAAAGTTAGCTGTGTGCCCACAGCCCGTGTTCTACACTACTACTAGGACTGTTCTGTAGCACTGCAACAGATGGCTCCTGCTGGACAATGCAAGAACCTGAAGAAATTAACAGACAAGTTAAGCGGGTTTTTTCTTGGCTTTCCGCTCGGTTCCACATGACGGGAGCCTCCAAATTGCATGGTAGCCCCTCCAACGCATCAAACATCCCAACATTTGCATCTTTAACGGGCCAGCATCACTTAAATTTTAGTGCATTGTTATCCCTGAAAAGCTTGTGCTGAGAGCATCAAGATAAATACGATGAATCCACGTGCTCTATCTAGATTTAACACAACAAGATCATTTGTTGATGAAGCTTCAGTGAGGAATGGGGATCTCGTGATTTCTTCATGTATGCAGGGGTCTTTATATATGTTCTTTCCTGCACCTGGCTTATATAGAGCCTGATGAGATACATTTCACAGTTCACACGGTTTTTCTCGATATTATTGGCATCTTTGATTCACTGATAACAAATGGAATTCTGGTGAAATTTGGCACTTTCCCCCCACCTATTTTTTTGACATATGAGGGTATGTTTCGGTAAACTACAAAATTTCATTCCACTTGGTAGTTTTCTTGTTTGACTTGTTCACTGTTGGATGAAAATACTCTTATCTGCTCCACCAAGACCAGGGAGATGTTCTGTTTATCACAAAAGTCAGGATCCAAATCCTGTGCTCATTTATGTTCGGTAAAAACGAAAGTGAAACGTGGATTCCAATAGAAACACCACTGCAGCCCCTACTCGGCTGTCCCCTGCGCCGGTCTTTTTCATTTTGTCTTTTAGTTATTTTTTTTATTTTATTTCTTTTAAATACTTTTTAAATATTCTATTTTTAATAAAATTTAAATAAATTTCAAATATTAAAAAAACAACTTTAAACATCATCATTACTTTTTTTACACCTCAACAACTTCTACACAAACAACAATACAATTCTAACATCACCTAAAAATGATCAAAACACTCCAAATCCTTCAAAAATCTTCAAAACGAACATAACCCAGATTTCATCCTTCGCTCTTCCTATATGTTCCCGTGACCATACAAAAAATGCCATCAATTCTTAGCCCAAGTTAAAGTTTGAAACTAATTTATATACTATGCAGCTGCCTAGCAAAACCAGTTCATCAACAGTAACCTTATGGTCAAAGTTCATTAATGGCATAAATAACCATGGAGAAGAATCAAAATACAATAGCTAGTGTAGTAAAGAATAAATTGTATGTCTTGACTAAACGAGGAACTCTGTGTCAGAAACCTCAAGGACTTTGTGAATACCTATTGGGTTTACCCCAGGCCGGAATGAATTTCCTTCAATATACCTGTAAAAACATTCAATAAACAAAAAGTTACTCAGTTCAATGTTCCGAACGGGAATTGTTAACTTTCCAAGAAGTCAGAACTTGAGAAAACTAACATTTCTTTTAAGAATGGGTGTTTATAGAAGGCATCAGGAATTCTCCCTGTAAACTGGTTGTGATCCAGATACCTGAAATTAAAACAAGGAATCTTTCAGAGTACATTCAACTACAGTTTCCTTTCCAAACAGATGTGGGAAGGAAATTGTCCTGCAGTGACGCATGTTCAAACAACTTCCCACATAGGAAAAACTAGAATGCTTTCCACGAGATGCAAGCAAAAAGATGGATGCTGGCAGAGAAATACAAATTTATTGTGCAGGTAAAACAACAAGCCACAGAACAACTTAACAGTGCTTGCATTTTTCTCATCAGGAAAGGCAAAAGTGCAATATCACTTGCACATTATAAAAGCCTTAAGAATGGCGCATCAAGGCGATGTGCTGATTAATGAATCCAAAATCAAAGGGTTCTGGTTCTAACAAAAGGCCGCAAACAAAAAACAGAGATTCCACCTTTTTTTCTCTCCATTATCAAGTTAATCCAGTTAGCCAACTGATAATATTTAATTTTTTTAAACAGCCTGATCATTTCCCAGAGAGAAAAACACAGAAGAAAAAGGAGGAACCAGCATCCAGGCTCCCAGCTTGATGTGTTTTAGCTACCAAAAATGGCAGTATCTTCACACTCCAATCTCTATGAAAGTAAAATCACAGTAACTAAATACAACTGAAACTAGCCAAAGATATTCCAAAAGAAAACTCACAAGTAAGTTAGTTTAGGAATATGAGCAAGGCCAGATGGTATTACTCCAGACATTTTATTGTAGGAGAGGTACCTGTGAACAGAAGTAATCAACCATAGAAACCATAAATATATAGTAACACACTGTCCTCGTATTGTAATTTGCAGCACTTAGCAATGTTCATATCAACAATAGAGAGACACGCAGGGAGGGAGGGGGGGGGGGGGGGGGGGTAGAGTGGGAAGGAGAAGCAACACTTACAAGATTTCCAAGTTGGACACATTTGCAAGTTGTGCCGGTACCCCTCCAGTCAAATAATTATTATTTATGTATCTGCATAAGATTTACATAAATAATTACAGAAACATATCAATTCTTTGAACCCCACAGTTTCTACATGTCAGTGAAGTAACCATAAATTTGATGAGTGTTAACTTACAGATTCCGAAGAGCTGGAAAGCACCCCTCAATGCGTATGAGTTCCCTTATGGTACCCACCAAATGATTGTTACCAACATCCCTACATATATATCACAATAACAATGAATGAACATGTTAGTGGTGTGAGGGAAATGCATCCCTACAACAACGCTTGATGAAAATCATATGGATTGTTACAGGTGCCGGAGATTTTGTAGAGTTCCCAATTCAGGAGGAATTCGTCCAGTTAAACGATTTTCTTGCAGATACAGATAGCGAAGCCCTGGAAGATTTGCAAGCTCCCTAGGGATTTCGCCTTTAAAGTTATTGAAGCTCAAGTATCTGCACAAATTTCAAGAAGTAACATCTTAACCACCCTCAATAGCACAGACAATACGAACACATACCCACGAACTTAATTTTATGGTCATAGAAGGTAAAGTTACTCACAGATGAGTTAGACTCTTCAGTTCACCAATTTCAGGAGGTATGACATCTTGCAGTTTATTCCATCTCAAATTACTGAGAAA
Source organism: Myrica gale (assembly GCA_963930655.1). Taxonomy (NCBI): domain Eukaryota; kingdom Viridiplantae; phylum Streptophyta; class Magnoliopsida; order Fagales; family Myricaceae; genus Myrica; species Myrica gale. Next base: position 1,969,796 of record OZ005606.1, on the reverse strand, counting down.
AACATAAGATACTCACAACAAGGGACAATGAGCCAAAGTTACAAAAATCAGACCAACATTGACAAGGCTTCTAATCAAGCCACCTTCAGGGGTGTGCTCCACAAACCAAACTGTAACTAGCATAGAAGGCATTCATATGTGAATGCAACCAGCTTGAAGCTTATCTACATCCCTGCTATTAGCTCTTTTCAATTCAATTAGTTGTTCATTATCTTTCAGAATGTTTTATTTACGTCAGCAGAGTAGGTATTTGTTTTGTTTATGTTGGTGGGTCATTGATGTTTCTCTAGATTCTAAAATTCGATCTACATAAAAGTGGGTTACATATTGAATAATGCAATTCTTTGATGTGCATTCCAGTGTTCAAAAGAGACGATTCCTCATGTAGTGAGACTCCAACGCGCAATTATGTGGTTATTATTATTATTGAATTTCTCTTGCGTCATGCTTTTTTTTATTGTTATTTTTGTATTTCTCCTGCAACAGTTTGGTGTCAGCGCAAGGTTTTTCCTTGGGAGATTTTTCTTGTATCACCATGAGCACCAGAGGCGGTTATAGATAAATCTATGCCAAAGGTTGATTATCTCAGTTTCAACAAGGTGATAAACTTCTTTCTATGCAACGAGGATATAAAAGAATACTTGGTCAAGTGGAAACATCGTCTAATGTCAAGGAAAACAGAGGAGAATTCCATTATTGACCATTGAATGAATACAGATTCAACTCAGAAAATATTGTGAGAGATTCCTTGTTTCCCATGAACTGCAGAGACTCCAGTCCATGGCTTAGAGTTAATCCAAACATTTAAAAAGGAATTTATCTTCTTTCTTTTGTGTGCTGTTTCTTTGTGCTCAAAACTCACCAGAGTTGAGTTCTTTCCAAGAAGGGGGGGGGGGAATTGATGCAACCTAATGAAGCTTATCTACATCTCTGCTATTAGTTATTTTCAGTTCAATTACTTGCTGCTTGTATTTCAGAATGCTATCTTTCTAAATCAGTTGAATAGATATTGGTTTTGTTTAAGTTGGAAGGTTATTGCTCTTTGTTGGACTTTGTAATCTTACCACTATCAAAGGAGGGTTACATATTGAATAAAGTAGAGTTCATTCCCATTGTTTAACAGAGGTGTGATGCCTAATATGGTGAGACTCCACCAATCATAGTGGTGAGATTCCAACGAGCAATTCCTTTTTTCCTCTTTAGTTTTCTATTTTTTTTGGGTGCTCGTCCTACGCCATATGTCTTTTGTTTAAATGTCCACTTTATCAAGGGGCATCGAACGAAATTATGCACTGGATGATGAAATTTGAATGAGGAAAAATAATAATAGTACAACATGAAATATATGCAACATGCATAAAAATAAAAATGATGTTATACGGAGAAATTTGTGATGTATGAGAATGTAAAGGACTGTACAGTATTTTAAGACGCTTCAACCGTCCAATCTGAGGAGGAATTGGCCCAGTCAACTTGTTATTATGGAGATCCCTGTCATGTGGCCAAATTATATGTATCATAAACCTCAGAAGAAATTAAAGAGAAAAGACAAAAATCTGAGTTTATTCTGTGGGTTTCTAAGAGAAAGATGAACTATTGCCTATGCCGAAAGGAAAACGTTCAGTTACCACTTGAACACTTGAATATCATTATATTTAAGAAGTGATTGAAAAATTCCTGAGTACTTTATAAATACTAATCGAAAGCCAAATGAATAATTCCTAAGAATAAATCTCTCATGAAGTACAATTTCCTGTACTTCCAATCAAATTAAGGATAGAAGAAACTTACAGCCTAGTGAGATCCAACAGATTAGTTACAGCAGTAGGGAAAGGCCCCACAATCGACACCGCGTAAACCTCCCTGAAAAACACAAACCAAGTAATACTCTCCATTTACCCCCTAAAAAAGAATCGTTTCTTCTTATGTTTTCTAAATGTGAAGTATTCTGATACAGTCAAAGAGCAAAAACCGGAGCTTACAATTCAGTGACGACTCTGTAATCGCCTTGGGTGGAGCACGTGACTCCAGACCAGGGCGGCAGATCACCATCTCCACAAGGGTCGTCTCCCACCCATGCGTACACCACCCTCCACCCCAGAGACGCCTTGATTTCATTCAGCGCTTTCACTGAACCAATAATTCCAAATTTTTCACCCACTCATTTCCACAACATTGACAAGCAAAAACAAAAGTGAGAGAGGGGGGGGGGGGATCTGAGAGTTACCGTCCCGTTTGAGGGTTTTGGAGAGCGCGAGGTTGACTAGCGTAGAGGAAATGAGGATCAGAGAAATTGCAAGAACTGGAAAACGCGCCACTAAAAGGGACGCCATGATTTCTCTCAAAAGGATGACTGACCTTGCAGTTAATAGATCTGATCTCTCTTTTCAGTATTTCCGATTTTTCTCTGTTCTTTTCTTTTTTTACTGCGGGCGTTTGATTATTCTGCTTTCATTTTATTTTTTTTTGTATATTTTTTTTTCCAAGCAGCAGTGTTTCATAAATCGCTAGCGGAGTGAAGAAGACACATAATACTTAGAAAAAGAAGAAGAAGGAGAAGACACAGAATAATGAAAGAGAGCCCATACAGCTTCCGACGTCAACGCGTAATTGCGAATGGAAGAGAGCCCTTTCGTTTCGTCGGTGAGACTTTTTTTTTTTTTGTGAAATTAACAAATAGCATACTGTATTTTAATGACCTTCTTACGGGTGTTTGCCTCTCAAAATTTACATCCATTAATATTTCCAAACAATCATAAAATAATCTCTATCTCCTCATTAAATTATAAAATAATATTATATTATTCAATTAAATCTTTTCTCTTCTCACTTTTCCATAAAATACTATACTTTTTTCACAAACTCTAATACCCAAAATTTCCAAAATCTTAATATTTCCACAAACAAACACAACTACATTCGATTTTAAAAAAATTTAAACGTTCACTAAGTTTATCATTTCGGTATAAAAACTCACTGAACCCAACGTTGTTAGACCTGTTCAACGGAAAATTCATCATGTCCAATCAGAATGTGACATGTGTCATTAAATAAATGAAATATATATATATATATAATTTTTAAAAAATAAATCTAAAATCAATAAAAAAACATAATAAAAAGTGTCTTTTATTTATTTAATGACACATGTCATATTATGATTGGACGTGATAAATTTTTTAATAAAACAGGTCTAATATCGTTGGGTTCAGTGAATTTTTATACAGATATGCTAAACCTAGTGAACGTTTGAAATTTTTTTAAAACCTTTATAAAAAGACGTTAAAATTTAATGTTGTATTTGTTAGTTTTTTTTTTTCCTTTGAACTCTGATTGGGCTCGATTTATTTAGTTCAGCCTGTGCAGCTGGCTGGGATTCGAATTGGATCTCTTGGACCGGGATCCCCAGAGAAATCTACAACAAAGTTGGGCCCTTCTCTTGAATTGGGTTTTGGGCATGACCAGGCCCATGTAGGTCAATTTTTTGAATCCGGATGCCATTTCCAATTTGTTTGGAATATCAACTGCACAGTTCTTCCATGCTAAAGGAGGTGTATTTTTTTAAAAAAATTATTTCTGTTAATATATTTGCTATTAGCCCCAGGCGGTTTTAAATGTAATGTAATCTTAGACAACGTTTGCCCTCAGACTTGGACATATTTTTATATTCATGCAAAATAGATCACAAAGACGACCAAAATAAATTTGTTTCTCCCTCTTTCATCCAACATTTTCGGCTGCAAGCCTGATATGAAGTACAAGATCATGACCTTTCCACTCAAAACCAGTGATAATTTTACAAAATCAAATAAAACTATGAGCTATCTCAATTTTTACGAATTCACCAAAATTTCCTAACAATCTTGGAATCTAAACACTACTTTTTGTCTGTATAAATTTGTGAATCATGGCACGTTGCAATGTGGAAAGTAAGAATGGAGCACCCTACCATCTTGGCACGTTCGTTTTGGTGATGTTTTTAAGATTTGATATGTTTTGATAATTTTTAAGTGATGATTTGAGTTTTATCGGTGTTTGTATAAAATGTGTTGACTTGTATTGATATTTATGAAAAATGTAATATCGAGCTGTATTGATACTTATGTAGAAGTAATATTGAGATTGTAATTTTTGAAAATTAGATTTAAATTCTTAAAGATTTTGACTAAACAAACGTGACGTTGATTTTGCTAAGCGTAGCAAGGCTCCTCTATGCTGTCATCCAAGGAATTCTAAGGGGGGAAGAAAAGAATCTTCGAGTGCATGCAAAAAGAAAAGAGTGTTTGTTTGTGAAAATTTTAGGGTGAGGGAAATGTTGAGGTATCGGAGTTGGTGAAAAAGTAAAGATATTTTGTGGGAGTTGATAAAAAAATGAGAAAAAAAGTGAATATTCTAATGAAAAATAATATTTAATAGAGAATAAAATATTATTTTAAATTTTTTAATAAGTATCGAAATGTTGAGATGCGGAATGGTTGGAAAACAAACGACATGAAAATACAAGGGAGAAAACGCGCGCAGGCAAGTGAACAAATATTACGCACTTAAGGGTATGTTTGGGACCCAATAATTTGGTCCCAATAATTTAGGTTTAATAATAATAAATTCATCACATAATTTTGTATTATTATAATACTTATTAAAAATCTTCTCTCTCCACTTTTTCACCAACTCTCGTAACATATCTTTACTTTATAATATTTCTCAAAACCTTTCACCCTCAAACATACCCTAATATCTCAATCTCTGTACTTATATATATATATAAAAAAGAATATCTCAATCTCTGCATATTCTCATTTGAGTCAACATAACTATACTGTATACATCGATATATTAATTATTGCAGACCCATGTCGCATTTCGAAAAGTCCGCTTTGCGCCAATGAGCTTTAGCTCAACTGCCACGTCCTCTCTTTGGGGAGCCTCTCTTTGGGGAGGGTTAAGTCCTGAGATCGAATTCCCTTCTTCTGCCAGCTTAAGTCTGCTCCATCATTTGACTTAAAAAGAATGAAAAGTCCGCTTTGCCCTCATAAAGGAACGAAACCCCCCATTGAGCTTTGCATCTCCCCAACCGTTCCAAATAAATGAAACTCATGGGCTTCTCTTGACATTCCGTACCCTCCCCAAAGCTAAACAGTAGCCCTAACTAAATGCACCGAAAGAAGCGAACCGTTTCCGTGCTTGTTTTTGTTTTTTTTACACCTCAGGATCAGGACATAGAGCCAAAAACAATGACTTCAACAGGGAATTTCAGAAGAAAAAGGTGGGACCAAAGAAGTCTTGGGAACATGATGACTCATCTCTACAAGGACTCTCAGGCAGTCGAAATCGTCTCCATGATCATATATGTGACTTCTTCCATCACTGGTACTCTGGAAAAAAGAAGAAATTCAAGAACAGCTATCTAGTACACCAACAAAAGATACCAAGAAATGCAAAGAAGTGGTGAAGAAAGGAAGCATATAGCCTTAGTTGGTCATGGAAAAGAAGAAGATGGTATTGACATGACTAGCATAGTCGTAGTTATAAGGCCTGGGATTTATCAGTTGTGAAGAGGGTTGGGTCCGGAGGGCACAAGTCTCTTCTCAACACCGTATCTTTGGTCGATCTCGTGAGGCGGTGAGGGCGATGGACGTGGTGGGAGCTGGGATCGGTAGTGGTGAATGCTTTGGAGTTGAAGGCACAAAGAACGTGGCTTTTCCTGCGAAAGAGAATCACAAGAATGGTGATGAGAGAGGAGGTAGTAACCGTCGCGAGGGTTTCTTGAAGAGGCCGTATCTGCAGGCAACGTTGGTTTAGAGAGGCGAGAGGCTGATGTGACAAAGAGGAAGAAAAGGAGGAAAGCCATCAACCGCAAGAGCCGGCGAGCGAAGGTGTTGGCTGAAGAGGGAGAGCTCTTCATGGCTGGGAGAGACAAAATGGAGATCAGAAGGTGTGAGAGAGAGGAGCTCTGGTTTAGGCTAGCTGAAGAAAGGGAGAGAACTCAGAGAAGAGAGCGATGGAAGATGGGGATAGGAGAGGGAGCTGAGTTTTAATGCAAAGCAGGAGACACATGAGCTAAAATAATGGCCCAGAGAATTGGGATCAGTACAATAGGCATAGGTTAGTCGGCGGTCACCATCTCTAATCAAATGAGTCACGTATATATGTTTGTGGCCGGGCCCAAAGACAAAGAAATAACAGTACATAGCACGCAGTAAAGAATGTGCTGTACCGAGAAGATTTTTGCTTCTTGTTCTCCCAAGGAAAAGAAGATCGATGCAGACCTCCCATTCCAAGATGGGTTGCACAGAAATGAAGTACTCGATCCTTCCCTTTCTTTCCTGGAGAGCCTCTTAAAACATATTGCCTAGCTAGAAACATTAGAATTATGGTTGTTAATTGCAGCTGTCAAATTTTTATTTTATTTTATCAATATTGTTGCCAAACTAATACATCTCAATTCCCCTTTTATTTATATAGACATATATAGGTTCATAATGAGATACATGAATGTTGCAAATTTAACTCCATGATACATTGTAGAAATTCAGACGATGGAAAAACTCAAAGATCAGAAGATCAAATGATCATCTATAATCACCACAAGAAATTAGAGTTTAGATGTAAAACAAAATTTTGTCACAAATTAAAAGAGTACCTTTCTTGATAAAAGTTAAAATTTCGTTATTGAAATTAAAAAGAGTACATTTCTCGACGACGCCACATCTATTCGGACATTAGTAAAAAACTTCCAACAAGTTTCAAAAATAAAGTAGAAAAATATGATTATCACTTTTCATAGTAATTTGAAGAACTCTGTGGAGATAATGTGTTAACTAAGGATCAATGCGATCTTGAAAGTGTAGTATAAAAAACTCCACAAGAGAGAAGAGAGGAATAATTCTTCTAAAACTATGATATAATTTGAATATTATTGTGTGTTTACAATACATGTCGATACCCTTTTATATAGGCATATAATCATCATGAGATACATATATAGAATATAAAATACATGTACATGAATATTGTAAACTCCAAGGTATTGAGTAAAAATAAAGATGTATCTGTAGAAATCAAGATGTTGAAAAAGTTCAAAAATCATAGGGTCAAATGGTCATCTACAATACATCCAATCATATATATGATTTATAACTATTAGATAGTAGCGTGAATTTTGGACCATTTATAATTTAATACTCAGTGACTTGATCCACATATAGATTCCTATGTATTATGTGAGATTTCTACGTAAGCAATGTAATATTCTCTTCTATTAATACTAATTCCATCTTTTTAAACTTTGTCTCCCTCTCCTTAGAACTACTCTCGTAACATGTTCTTCTGTTACGAGAGTAGTTCCGGCTCCTCCCTATGGCCCCCTTTCACATGGTCGCCCTTTTCTTTAACAGATTTGTTTTTTTTTTTCAAGTTGTATATTTGTATGCTTTCCCATTTGTCTAGGGAAAAGAAATTTCAGATTTATCGTCGTCGGGAAGTTTTCATGGAAGACAATGCCTAGGAGTCATGATCTTCCTCTGGCTCCCAATTATCTACACTAGCATCCGTACGTGTAGTCATCGTGAATCTCGGTGCATGGTTTTCACACACCGTCTTCATTCAAACAGTAAATCGTGTTATTTCTCTCCTTTTACTTGGAATTGATCTCCTTATCCTACGAGTTAATATAATCTTACACGTGGGTTCTGGAATCTATGAGTATTTCAAAGGAATAGACAATTTATCAGAGTGCGAACCCTTGCTTCTGGGCAACTCCTATACTGCACAACGCCGCCAAGGGCCAGGAGCCATGGGTTAGTAATCTTCAAACTAGCAAGGCTCAGAAGTTCAGAACCGCTGCTTCGGTTCGGACCGGTACACAATGCCCACTACTCTAGACAAATAAGAATTCGAGCGAGGCTTGTAAACTTACATGGACCCAACTCCAATTCCAATTCCAATACGGCATCACTTAGCACCCATAAGAAAGCCAGATCAAAGATTATTGACACGACGACATGGACATATTTCTTATATATATATATATATATATATAAACTGCGCCATCCCATTATTTAGGAATCGTCTAACTAAATAAATGTCGGGCTAAAATATCAAGAAGAATATACCTCCTTTAGTTGATCTCTAAGCAAAGCAACAACTAATTAATGGCCGATCTCTAAGCAGAGTATGAATATGCTTCCTTTATTTTCTTCAAACCGAACATTTTACTGCGGGAGATTCATATGATCACGTTAAACGAGAGTTGTTAGATTGGTAGTTCCTTTTTTTTTTCTTTATTTAGAAAATAATAATAATAATAATTACACTCCACGTATAACTACGGTCCCTTGTGACTTTTGAGTCCACCTCCCTCCCCTTATCCCCGCACTTCCTCAGCTTCTTCACCCACATGAGAGATATCCAAAATATGGCTCCTCTCACATCGTTCTTCCTTTTCGTAATCTTTTCTCTCTTTAACCCGTCAACCCCGTCCCCTGTCTCTCTCTCTGTGACCCCCACCGTTCTCGCAAGATCCGGCGACCCGATCCGCATCCAATGGTCCGGCATCTCCTCCCCCTCCAAGCTCGACTGGCTCGGAATCTACTCGCCCCCGGACTCGCCCCACGACCATTTCATAGGTTATGTCTTCCTGTCGTTTTCACCAACGTGGCTCTCCGGGTCGGGCTCCATCTCCCTCCCTCTAGTCAACCTCCGATCCAACTACTCCTTCCGGATCTTCCACTGGGCCGAGTCCGAAGTCGACCAGCATCTCATGGACCAGGATCACAATCCCTTGCCCGGTACGACTCACTTGCTTGCTGAATCCCAGAGGGTTAGGTTCGGGTTAACCCGTGGGCCGGAGCAGATCCACCTGTCGTTCACGGACAAGGAAGACGAGATGCGGGTCATGTTCTTGACGGAGGATGGTGGGGGGAAACAGTACGTGCGGTTTGGAGAGAGAAAGAATGGGCTTCATGAAGTGGTGGCAGCAAGTATGGCGCGGTACGAGAGGGAGGACATGTGCGAGTCCCCGGCCAACGGGAGTATTGGGTGGAGAGACCCTGGGTGGATTCATGATGGGGTTATGACGAATTTGAAGAAAGGAGTCAGGTATTATTATCAGGTAAATAACGTAATTATGAAGGTTAATCGGGTTCATACTCACGTTGTCAAAATATTATTTTTATGTGTGACTTTACTAGGAGACCGTATTTCTTGCCATGTAACCTCTGACACGGCTTAGTCTCTGATTTTTGTCTTTAATGTCGTTTGCAGTGGTTTGATTTTCTATGTTCAATTCAAATATCGGTAAAGTATGAGCTGCTTCTGTTTGCATTTATACGCTGAGAAGCTACAATTTATTTGATTTCCATGTCACTGTGAAATGATTATTTAGTGCTTTTTTGGACGCCTTAGTTTGTTAGTCGCCTATTTAAATTTGATTGGTATCCGGTAACGTGACTCTTTAGTTTGGGGGTGCTTTTGTTGAGACGTGCAACAATGGTATCATAGGCCGTCGTTGTTTGTAATCATCTGCATGATCAGGGCTCAATAAAGAAAAGGAATTGCTTGATTCGGGACTTTTTTTTTTTTTTTAATTTATGAAATTGTTTATCGTTGTAATGTTCATCAACAGTATACATGTAGTTAACTATATGATTAACCTTCATAAATCCTACAGGTGTAAGAAACAACATTCCAATGCAGTGGTTCGGCTGAATCACATCAGTTCCTAATGCCTTATCCAACATCTAAACTTGAAACCATGATGTTCCCTGTGACAGGTTGGAAGTGACTCTGTTGGCTGGAGTTCAACTCGCAGCTTCATGTCGCGGAATCGGGACTCTGATGAAACAATTGCTTTCCTTTTTGGTGATATGGGAACAACGACACCGTACTCGACCTTTATCCGTACACAAGAGGAAAGCATAGCAACCATGAAGTGGATCCTCCGTGACATTGAAACTCTTGGAGACAAGCCTGCATTCGTCTCACATATTGGGGACATCAGCTATGCAAGAGGATATGCATGGTTGTGGGATCATTTTTTCACTCAGATTGAACCTGTTGCATCCAAAGTAGCATACCATGTGTGCATTGGTAATCATGAGTACAACTGGCCTTCACAGCCTTGGAGACCTGAGTGGTCTCAAAGGATTTACGGAACAGATGGGGGTGGTGAATGTGGCGTACCCTATAGCCTTAAGTTCAACATGCCTGGGGACTCTTCAGAACCAACTGGAACCCTAGCCCCAGACACAAGAAACCTTTACTACTCATTTGATATGGGGGCAGTACATTTTGTGTACATGTCAACCGAGACCAATTTCCTTCCAGGGAGCAAACAATACAACTTTTTAAAGCACGATTTGGAGTCAGTTGATCGGGAAAAAACTCCTTTTGTGGTAGTCCAAGGGCATCGACCCATGTACACAACAAGCAATGAATATAGAGATGCTCCATTAAGAGAAAGGATGCTCGAGCACTTGGAACCCTTGTTTGTGAAAAATAAGGTGACCCTTGCATTGTGGGGTCATGTCCACAGATATGAGAGGTTCTGTCCGGTGAATAACTTTACTTGTGGAAGCATGGAGCAAAATGGGGAGGACTGGGAGGCATTTCCAGTCCATGTTGTGATCGGTATGGGGGGCCAAGACTGGCAACCCATCTGGGAACCTAGACCTGACCACCCTAATGACCCAATATTCCCACAACCAAAGAGCTCTTTGTACCGCGGGGGTGAGTTTGGTTATACCAGATTGGTTGCTACAAAGGAGAAGCTTACCCTTTCTTATGTGGGGAACCACGATGGTGAGGTGCATGATATGGTGGAGATTCTATCATCTGGACAAGTTGTCAGTGGCCACGAGGCTGATGTTGCTGATCATGCTTTGGTTCATTCTACATTCTCATGGTATGTTAAAGGAGCAAGCGTGTTAGTTCTTGGGGCTTTCATAGGCTATGTTCTTGGATTCGTTTCACGTGCTAGGAAAGAGGCTGCTATGAGAAATAGCTGGACTCCCATGAAGACAGAGGATATCTGAACCCACATTGTGTGCTAATGGTTTGTTCCCAGTAGCTTTCTGTATATATTGTTGTTTTCAATCGGGCATCTAGGTTAAAAACCACCTACTGTTTCGATGCCCTTGTTTGGAAGCTGGATAAATTCTGTACGACCTTATAATACTTGTATAACTTTGTTTTTTTTTTTTTGGGGTAAAATACTTGTATAAGTTCGATCAGTGTATATATATATAAAGTCATAAGCTTTGTCAAAGCCATTGAATGCCCGGTGTTGCTACTTGAATATGATTTTTTGCAGTTACCATTTCGCTTTGGAGCAAATTTCGTATTTTTGTCAGTTCTTCCGAAACTCCAATGTTGAAAATAGGTCTAATTATATATCAAGGAGCAAATCTGGGTAAGGAACTCCTGTGATCTAAATCTAATTTTTTTGCTTGTTGCTCTTTAATAGATGGTAGCGCCTGCCCCTGCCCTTAGTGTATATGTACTAACTTTTATTGTATTTGAAACTTAGTTCAGAATACTTTCTTAAATACCACCCAACCTCGTCCCACCTACAACATCTTCCATACCAGAAGATGGATTTCCCCCCCATATTCACTATTTTTCTAAGAGTTCACGGTATAAATTTCTACGCTTATGGTTACTAGAAACAATAAAATTTTAACTTTTAGGGCTATTCAGCAATCACATCATAGATCCCCAATTGCATCGATTCTTTATACATCCAAAAAGAAAAAAAGGAAACACGAATTTTAACTTTGTAGTAAAGAAAAAACTCTTATGTTCTTGCATACGCAAAAATGGGAAGAAATCCAGTTATATCAATGAGGACAACATTTAACAAGAGACAGGAAAACAAAAATATTGAAATATATTAAAAATGGTAAGCCGCAATCTTCACTTCCCAAGCAAACGGCGTGCACGTTGATTGGCCCCTTTCACTCGAGAGTTTAACTCATCCACATCGTCACCAAGATCATCAAGAGCTTTATTTTGCCTGGAAAATCACCAGATTACATTGAACCTTATGTGAGAGAGGAAGAGATTATATATTGAATTGCATAAAAATGGCAAATAAAGAAAAGAGAAAATGACAGGAAATAGAACCCTCAAGGGAATTTTCTTCACTGCGAAAAAATCAGGTGCATCATATGATTGTGTAAAAAAGAAAAGCCAGGTGGAATCTATTAATAGTATCAAAGAGTATTGCAATAGGTGCTTGCAAAAATTTAATGAGATTTGTCATATTTTCCATTTACTTGAATGCTAAAGAAAGCTAGCATTCAACAATATTTCTAATAGCCACTACTGCTTCACAAGCAAAAGAAATATAAGACCCTAGAAGCAATGGTAATTATGGGAAAGGGGATGTTACAAGGAAAATGTAATTTTTGAAGGTTGGTTGATTGCAAGCCAAGGAAAAAGCAAAGGAAGATGGCAAACACAAAAGCAAATGTACACTGGAAAAAGTGAGGCTACAGATAGAAATGGAAACAGAAAAAGTAGAAAGTTCTGATCTAGAGTCATTCAGAGGCTTCAACATTTACTGACTGCAAAATGTATAATTTGCAAGTGATAAGAGCAGTATAACCCACCTATGGAGTTCGCTTCCCATGTCAACAGCCATATTCTTCAAATCACCCAATATATTACTTAAATCTGAAAGTGCATCGTCTTGCTTTGCCTTCTCAACCTGGTTTTGGTAATAGCATACTGGTAAATTCCAAAGCAGATGTTGCCTCATTTACATATATACATATTCCTAACCGATAATTATAAGCACGGACCTCAACTTGCTCCAAAGCATTTGTTGGTTCGGGAGGAGGTGTTCGAGAAGCTGACCGTCCTTTGAGAGCAGGAGGTAGACCCAACCTTTCCCTTTGACCTGAGCGGTTTTCACTTCCTTTGCATGTAGTATCTGTTCAGCCAATAAGATAATACTAAAAATTGCTGCTCCTAAGATGGATTCCTCTGATTATGAAGAAATGCTAGGAGAATTAAACTACTTTAAAAAAAAAACCTGCTGTAATTGTAGGCCCCGAAATCTGTCGAGTCTTCTTTGGCTTCCAAGTCTTAGAGAACATGCCGCCAAGGTTGTTTAAAAGCTTCTCACCCTAATATTAAGAATGCATAATGAAACAAATATTAGCTATTTCAAAAAAGAAGAGCCAGGAGATAACAATGGTGGCTACAGGAAAGGACAAACAAAACATAGCTACGATGTAGCCGTTCAGCAGAAGGCAGATAAAATTGGATTGCAGTCCACTTTTAGGTGACAGTAAAGTAAATATTACACTAATTATCAGGTGGCTTTGGACTGTTTGAATTCAGGCTGGCAATCATTTACTTTTCCTACTGAAGACCTTCTAATACATTTCAACAAGACTGATCATTGTGGCACCTAAATTGAGGTCAATTTGGTCTGAGAGCCTTCCCCTAGAGCTGCCTCGAGAAACTCAGGTTAATTTGACCATAGTGACTTGGTATATGGAGATCTTCATGGCCAGATTCTGAAATAATATTTGTAGGCCCTAACAAATTGTAGGCTCCTACAACCTCTGATTGAAAACGCCAAGGCTGCAAACCTAATAATTCTTTAGAAATGAAACAATAGGAACGGAAAGAACTCCTTTTTTTCTTTTTTCCTTTTTCTTTCCCTGAGCTGGAAATTGAAAACAAGGGCAAAGTCGGTGTCAGCCTGCTTCTGGCCTAAGCTGCACAGAGATTTTATTGCGTTGAGCCTAAGTGTATGAAGTTGCTTTTAAGTTTCAAGAAAGTAGATGCTAGATAAACAAGTTGTTTGAACATACTGAAAGTCAAATAGGGGGAGGATATCCAACGATTTTGAGATCAGGTTTAGGGATGTAGGAGCAAAGTCTTCTTTGCCTAGATCTAGGGTTTTTATATATAAATAGTTTATGATGCACCTCTAACTTTGTGATAATATAATTTTTTGCCGCTCTTTCTATGGACGTAGGTATATTGCCGAACCACGTTAAATTTATGTCTCAATTTTCTTGCTCCATTTCTTCGATTTTTGTTTATTGTTCATCATCGGTATGCATGGTAACAATAATTGGTATCAAAGCGTTAGCTTCAGTAGTGGTGGTAAATACTTTGCTTGCAAACTTCGATGTCATGAAGTTCCACCGAACTGGGAATTTCGAATTGTAACAACGTAGGGTAAAGATCCATTGATGCAACAAGGGATGGTAAACGCTCTATACATGAAGAAGCCAGATACATGCCAAAGACAGAGTGGAAGGAGCTTGAGGCCAAAGCGGTGGCTACTTTGGATGATGGAGTATGATGTGATGTATCACGCCCTGGATGAAGAAATTTGAGTTTGGTGGACAAAGAGACATATATGTGTGAAAAATCAACCACAAGGACTGTCTTGTTCAAAGTTATACCCAAGGGACTAATTGAAGTCGTACCCCAGGGACCAATTTGCTAAAAGTCAATACCATAAGGATTGTTCCAATAATTAAGCCCATTAATTTCTGTTTTTGTATGTTGTAGCTAAGAGTATAAAGGAAATAAACAAGCTGAAGTTCTTGTTGAAAAGAGAATTTGACATGAAGGATTCTTCTGAAGGAGATTCACAAGGATATGACTGTTAGGAGATTGTGTTTTTCTTAGGCTGGTTATATGGAGGTGTTGGAAAGGTTCAGCATAGGGAATGCAAAACCGATTAGTATACCTTTAGCGAATCATTTTCTTTTGTCTACCTAATAGTGCCCGCAGGTAGTTGAAGAATTTGAAAACATATCAAAGGTCTCATATGCCAATGTAGTGACGTGTCTGATGGCAGTCTCATGTATGACGTGGTATGTACCAGACCAGATTTGGCTCATGCAGTCAACATGGTAAGCAAGTAAGTATGTATACGACAAATACAAGGAGACAACATTGCATTCAAGTGGACTTTCAAATATTCTAAGGGTACAACTGATTATGGCATTATGTGTGGAAGACAACAACATCATCTGTCAGATGTGGGGTATGTAGATGCAGATTATGCTGATGACTTTGATGGCAAGAGGTCGACCACAGGTTATATGTTTACTCTTGTAAGAAGGCCTATTTGTTAGAGGTCCATGATTCATTCCGTTGTTATATTGCATACAACTGAGGCGGAGTACATGGCGGTCGCTGAGGCTACTAAAGAAGCTTTTTGGCTTACAGAGCTAGTCAAAGAGCTGAGAGTTCAAAAATATGGAATTCATTTGCATTGTAACAGTCAAAGTGTCATTTAATTGGCAGAGAAGCAAGTATATCATGCAAGAACCAAACATATTGAACTTGATAAATATCTCCAGGGCTAAAATTCCTTAATTTTCTCCTAAGGTGCGAATATTCTCCAAAGTGGAGATTATTGGATAAAATGACTCTTATTAGGATATCAAATTATTTGAGATCTAATAGGTTTAGGGATGCAGGGGAAAAGTGGTTTTTGCCTAAATTTAGTGGTTTCATATAAATAGTTTATGATTGTGATAGTAAATCTTTGGTCACTCTCTTGGACTTGGCATATTATCTAATCACTTTAAATCTTGTCTCAATTTTCTTGCTTCTTCTTCGATTTCCGTTTATTGTCCATCACAATCCATTTCCTAGGTTGTACACAGTCATCCATTTCTCACGAGCAAGACTATAAATGAGCTTACCCGGCTCAAATCCCGTTCTGTTTCAGCAGCCATCATGTGAGTCCTTGTGATTTGTTCACCCTGCTGATGCAACGTTTCGAGGGTCCTTGTAGCATCCTCCCGGATGTCCTCTGCGATCTTCAGGCAGTTGTTAACCGTCTTTGTTGTCTCCCCAGCCTTGTACGTAGCGTAATTCTCCAGTTCCTGCACGCTCTGGTTCTGTAATCCTCCGGAGTCACGGAAATCATTTCTGTAATCTGAGGATGAGGAAGAAGAAACCTCTCTTCGCCCATCATCGTCGTCAAAAGGGTTGGTATTTAAATTTGGGGTTATCAAGACTGGTTCCGAAGCAGTTCGTCTTGCAGGCTTAAGAATTTGGTTAGCATCAGATTCAGTATCTGAATCAAAAGGGTTAGAACTAGAAGAAGCTGGAAATCCAGGATCATCTGATTTCTGCTTAAAAATTTTACTTGCAGGTGATCTCATAAATCCAAACATTTTGAGAATGAACTGAGATTCCTATAATATTTAACGGGTCCAATGTCTCTAAACCCAAAAAAGCAGGGTAAGGATTCACCTTCTCGACCTGAAAATACAATAAATGTTAATTAGTGAGAATGGAGTGAATCTGTGCAATTGTTCAACTTTAGTCTGCGATATCAACTTCTGAGAATGGTGTATTTATGAATATTTTTGGCAAGTTTATAGTTGCTTGTTCATAACAATGCAAATCCAATGGCAAGCAGCTTTCTCCTGCCCCCAGAAAATAATAACAAATGCCTGCTCAACTTCTTTCTCTTTCTCTTTTGTTTCTGTTTTTGCTTTATAATTCAAAGAGCAATCTATTTCTAAACCTAGAAACTCCAGTATAGTTCACAGTAAACAAAGAATTTTATAAGTAATCACTGAGCCCATGTCAAAATAAAGACGATAGAACAGCCCGATACTTCGAACTTTTCACAGACAATATCATACGAAGAGAAGAAAGCAATATGAATCCAGAATTTTTGTGAAATTAAGGTCCTACAACAATCAACGAATAGCCAGTGGTAGAGAAGCAACACCCAAGTTCAAAAATAAAAAGAAAGCCAAAAAGAAGAGAAAAAACAGAAAACGAAAGGCAAAAAAACTAAAGGAAAACTAGAAATAACACTCTGCTTTTGTTTGGATGTGAACGCAAAAGATTTAACAGAAAATTAACAACATAGTCTGAGTTTCCTCCAAAACCGACGAAAGAAGAACAGAAGAGGCGAGATCGAGATCCAGAAATGGAATCATGGGAAGACAAAACTAATAGCGAACGAGTACCTGATAAGTGCCGGAAATTACTTTCCTACGAAAGGAAAAATCACGGAAAATCTTGCCCTCGGCGTCCCGGCAAGAAAAGTGTCACACAAGAACCAATGTCTATATGGGGTTTGTCCACGAAATCTAAATAGGGTGGACCGGTGGATAGGAATCGTCAATGGGAGAGAAAAAAGTTCTGAAAGAGACCACACAGGCTTTCTCTCTCTTTCTCTCCGTTTGTGTCTATATAACGCTCTTCGTGTGTATGGAAAAATCAAACAGATGGGAGGCGCCGCGGAAAAGCAGAGAACACTACGCGGATCTATCCTCTCAAAGTCCCCCGGCTGAGTTTCCTCTGACAAATTTCGGACGTTGGATATTTGCATTGCTTCCCCTATTTCAAATTTTTAGACCGTTGGAATGGCAATATAAGTAAATAAAATAATAGAAGCGGAACGACCACGAGGCACACGCAATCGGACGCTTATTGGGCTCACATGCCAGTCCAAGTAAGCCCAACAGTCCCAACTTCTTGCTCAAGATGTGCGGTTGGATATAGGCCGACCGTACATTATGCATAGATCCGTTGCATATAGGCTCACGTCTGGGTCATAAAAAAAAAAAAAACCGTGGTAGGTATCCTGGTTATGTCTCGGTTGTTACTTTTTAGCCTTTATTATCATTATGTTGTTCAGCAAGTGTAGTTACGAATAAATGTTGTAAGGCTGTAATTAAAAGCTTTTGTCTTAAAAAATAAGGAAAATCTTCATTTTTAACACTCAAATTATTGTCAAAATATCATTTATCAATCTGTATACTACAGAAAATCATTACATTTAGCGCCCAAACTATCCGAATGCATTAATCCTCTAATAAGATTATCGTATATTGATTTCTACTTGGAGTTGAGGCATCTTATTATAGATAAGGATATTTTTTTACCTTAAATGAAGGCCTGAATAAAGTAGCTACTAATGAGGTATACATTGTTAATTATGGTGTTAATTATTACAATGTGAGGGTTGCAGAAGTGCTTATTCCTGGCAGTGAGCTTTTTTGGATTTTGGGCTTATTAAGGTTCAATCGGTGCCATTGGTGAGCCATACATAATGACGAGGTTACCTGTTGTAGCTCACTGATCAGTCTCTCCATATAGAGTAGGACCAAATGGGCTTCATGTTAAAGCTAGCCTAGCTCTGAGCTTAACATAGTCCACTTCACAATATGAACCTGCCTGAGCCTCCACACAAACTTTGCCGAGGAATTATAAATATTATATCCAATATTCCCATTACCCTGACCTATGGTAGTCTCGCAAACAGAAATGCAAGGTGAATAATTAACTTTCTCTCTCGCTCGATCTCAAAGCAAGAAAGTGCTGGGCTCTCTTTTGCTTAAAGGGAGAAAGAAAAAGTGCTTAGCTATCAACTATAGGAATTGCACTCTTACCTCATCTAGTCTTAAGCGTTTAAGGAAAACACTTTTTAACTGAAAAACACCTTTTAACTGAAGTCCAAGAACAATAACTTGAATCTTATAAGTAGGGTCCTCTAACCTAATTAAAGGCAATCTGATTGACCCTTTTTCCCCTAATTGGTAGCGAGGCAGCTAAAAACCAATTTCTCAAGGCTAAAATGATCACTTTTACAACTATATGCTTTTGTTTGTGAAAGTGATTTTTATAAATCGCCCCTTTAGGATTCTTTGGGAACCCCGGAGATGTGTTTGCCATTTAAAGTGGATCGAAACTGGCCTAACATCCTTAGAAAATATAGTACAAGATACCTTGGAATATGATTCCCTTTCAAAAGTTGCTTTCATGCTCATCTTTCTCATTGTGTGTTTAAATGTCACATTGACATGAATAACTCGCCTATCACCTAGAGTTCCTATACCAAAGTTGGACAGAGCAGCAGACACCGCTTTAAACAGATAATAAAAAAGTGAGATTAGACTCACTTCGATCATTTTTGCTTATTTCATGTTCTCTCTCTCACGCACACGCACGGACGCACGCAAACACTTGCGTGCGCAAGCACACACCCTTCGAAGAATTTGGTCCATTTCCACTTCATTGATGAAGATGCAGAAAATGAAAACAAAAGACAAAGTTGATCTTTGAATTACTGAATCCCCCACAAGCACGGGCACGGCAGCACGAGGAGAATATTGCCTTGTCGATCTCTACATTATTATATTGGTCCCTCCTGATCTTCCTCTTCTCTTCTAATTCAGCTCGTCGGCCTCCTTTTCTTTTCCTTTTTCTGGTGGGGGAGGGGGAGCTTGGTGGGGAGGGGTGCGGAGGAGGAGGTTCGGGAAGGGGCCTAGAGTACTTGTATCGAACTCTCGTAATTTCCATGAACCTCTGCTTAATTAATTTGCATTGATGTATGCACTTCACAAGCTCAAAACACAACGGTAAAATATAGTTGTGCCGTGTGAGTTTGATCATAGAGGTGCTAGCTGCTGCACTCTCACCAGTGTTCTCTAACAGTACTCCCCCTCACGTGTGGACTAGACTCTCTTTTAATTGGAAGGTCCAACACGTGCAATATTTAATTGATATGAATAGAGTACAGAGTTAGGTCTCGAACTCAGGACTTTGGCTCTGATACCTTGTGAATCTACCACTCATCCCAAAAATTTTACCTGATAGGAAGATAGAGATTTTATTATTTGAATTATATTCTATAACATATGTAAGCTTCCTAACTAAAGACACAAAGCCTAATTCAAGTGCGTGCGGTGGATTTGACAAGGTGAATTGCCGCGTCAAACTGTCATTTTCTCCTTCAAACTTCTTCAAAATGGACAAAAGCTCTATATGATGGGATTGAACTACCTAATCGCACAGCTCTTAACATCAACGACTCGAAGCCCTTTTCAGAGTACAGGTGCTACTTGTGCCATTGAGCTTGAACTTATCCCTTGCCTAAAAAGCCATACAACTTTTGAAAAGCGGTCCATATTTAAATCCCTTTGCATGTATAGAAATGAAAGATATCCCAAAGCGGCCCCGCTAATTAAATTGCCTCAGTATAAATATCCAACCCTATAGGTAGAAGCTGGTTACAACCCAAACGTACAAGAGATGATGCAAAGCTTTTGGTGCAAATCGGTTTACCCGTCACTTTCATTAGGACTTCTGAAAAGGGAACGACACGAAATGGTTGATCAAGAATCATGGCTTGCCTCCACTAACTGTAATGATGATATTTCCACTTTTTTTAACAGAAAATTTGGGACGATATATATTGCCGATGATGATTTCATCAAGGTTCAATGCTTCTGCCTAATGTACAAAACCTACGGCCCCTTTTGCTTCATCGTATAACTGTTGTCTGCAACTGTTTAATCGGTGTCGGTAAGAGGTTCTCAACCGCTGATCTTACTAATGAAGTTATCATTGTCATTGCTTTTATGATTGTTGTTCGAACTGTTCCAAATTGTCGGCAGATATCTGGTCACTTAATTAAATGTATCTGCACAGATCATACGAAAGCTGCTAGGTAGCTAGCATCTATTATACGATACGGGTAAACGTCGTGATCATGCCCCTCGTTTCCCGGCATATCATATACGGAAAACTAAAGGCAGAGCGATCTAGTACGTATTAATTGCAGGGTGCATGAAAGCCTCTGCACTCTGCAGGACCGTAAAAACTCTTTGGCTGGTAGCATGCACGGACCTAGGTCATGTGAAATGCATACTGTACATGAGCTTCAGTAAGCAAACAAATATTATCAAACACCACCAGTCTTTTACTGCATCCGCCTAGCTAGGGCCTCACGGCCTGTAATAGTCTACAAACGCGCGCGCGCGCGGTGGCATAATCATATATATGAAATGGGCAGGCCGATTCCCAAAGCAGATTTATTCCCTTATAAATTAAGCCTAGAGGAGGTACATGACTAAGGGGTGGGTACTACTGCCCAAACCCCAATCTTGATGCTCCTCCTGCACTTAAACATGAATTGATAGGCCTAACAAGAGCAATATTATATGAAACTAGGGTGAAGTACGGACTTACTACGGGTCTGCTTCCCAAAGAGTGAGGATCGGAAGCCAAATATCTTAGGCAAAAGAAGGTTGCGTTTGCTTTATGCAACTTACGGTATTGAACAACATGAGGACACGAAACAGGAGCGAGCGTGTCCCTGATATGATCTAGGAAAGATGCCCGTGAAGGATTGATGTAGAATATATATATGCGGGTCACATGCGTACCAAGTTGGGGGCGACAAGGTAGCGCGGTCCATTTTGCACATAATTGATGCTTTGATATAGGAACAGCAGTAATACGTACGATCCCGGAATGACTTTTTTTTTTAAAGCCTCAATCATGAGGACTACTTTTATTAAAAAGAAAAAAAGAACCAAAGCACAAACCGCAAATAAGGCGGGTCAATCCCCTCATAAAACCAAAACAAAGAAGAAAATTACTCATAAAAAACAGGGAGTCCTCCAATCTCAATTTTGGAGGCGGCTCAACGAGCGAGAGAGTGCGCAATAGAATTTGCACTCCTATTTGCAAGACTAACCGACCAGTCTTGTTGATAAGAAAGAAGACACCGAATGTCCCCTATGATATTACTGATATGCCAATCACCACACTTCGGAAAGGTTTTGATGGATTTTATCACAAGATCCCGGAATTAAGTGGAATTAAGAGTACTTAAATTTGGTGCATCCATTTTCTAGCTAGACCAGAATGGCACAAGGACTCGAATAATTTGACTTTTCGGAAACAATTTGGTGTTTAAAAGTGGCGTACAGTACTAGTATACTACTCAAGGAAAATCGCGAATGAGAGAGCTTTTGAGGTTTACGATCTAAATGGAAGCCACAAAGCAATATTATTGTTCTCCATGTATATATATCTTAGCCTAGTAAGAGCTTTTGAGGTGTTCGATGTGAACGGAAGCCAAAAAGTACCATTTGCTAGCTCGCCATGCAGATCTTGGGATTTCTTCCTTTTATTCCAATGTAGTCATCTGATCAGTACGTAACAAATTATCCTTATAGGACATGACACTTACGCACGCAGTGGAAGGAGTACCAGGGGAAAGGATAAATACTAACACCTGCCCTTCTTGATCAAATAGCTAGGCCGCTACAACTCAAAACCCTCTAAAAATATAACAACAAAACTATGGACACGTTCGGTTAAAAAAATATCCTCAAGATTTTTTGCATCCTCACAATTCTCTAACCAAACATCATTTTTAACACCACATAAAAATAACTACAACACGCATACTAATAAAGTTAACATCACATAAAAATTCTTAAAACACAAGAAAATCATCACAAGACTCCTTAACCGAAGATCCCCTGTATAAGACTTCATCTGAAAATTTCTTATTCGCCGGTTCCGAATTATATATTTATATGCGCATAACCTTGACCGAAAGTCCAATTCCTTGTGATATATCAGCGTGCGGACGTGCCATGAGTGTCGTCATGAATTTGTCATTCTTAATCTTTTCTTACCTTCTCTTTTTCATGAGATGACTAATTCATGATTTGCTTCTTCTAGAAATTAAACATCTTGCGATGATCGAGGTCGTCGATTGCTTGGGTGGTCTTGAACGTCAGTCCAATAAGTCATCTTTCGGTCTATTGATCATGATTAAGTTGTCTTTGTCTTTATTAGCTAGCCAGCTCTTATTGATCAGCACGCAAAGATGGACATTTCTGTGCCCGAGATTTGTATAATTTATATATAATTAAGTACTGTAACTCAGACCAATTAATGTTTCTGGTCACAGAAGACAAAGTCCACAATTTATAATAACGTGGGTATCATGCCTCAGCCAATCGACAAGGCCACATCTTTGTCCTTAATGAAATATCGTACTTCACATACGTACATTAAGACTAGTTTTATATATGACCAAGTTGAGATCAGCTTGTGAAGAAAGAACCAGTCTCCAGAAAAATACTGCTTAATTAATCTTAGCAATTAGTAGTTATACGTATCTAGTTAAATACGACGTTGCTTGGGAAACTATTGACCCAGTACTCCTACGTAGCTTGGCTAGATGGATGGTCTCTTGGCACCATATATAGCCAATAGACAATACGAAAGTCGAGCCTAATTAAACATAATCTATACGATTAAGACTAGGCCAAAAATATAAACAATATTAGCTCATAGAAACACAACATATATATAATTAATAACAGTTCCAAAAGGGAAAAAAACAACCATATGACATCAGCGTTTGTCCAAACAGGGAACCACGCTGTATACTGACGATGGAGACGCAACCGATTCGAATTGACTAATCAAAATATATCTGTAGACGCAACCGATCCCTTATTAAAGGTGGTACCAACTTTCAAGCTTTTGTTTCTTAGACATCGATCGGTTCACAGGACACCGATCGCAACTTCGAGTTTTATGTATAATCAGGCAGATGCGTTCAAAAATGAACAAACTGATTTAGACCCACGTAACTTAGGCTGCGTTTACATGTTAAAATTTTACATCCTCTAAAATTTTAACACAATAAAATATTACAATATAATCTCTCTCTCTCTCCCATCAAATCACTAATTTTCACTACAAAAAATATAAAAAATTACCTCTCTCTTCACTTTTTCACTAAATCCAATACCTAAAATTTTAACAACACTAAAATTTTACAAAACAAACACACCCTTAGAGGGGTGAATAAGTATTTAAAAATAAATGCACAATTTAATACGATGAATATATCACAGAATGCACTTTAAAACCTATAATCAAATCCGTAATTTTATATAACTTTATAAAATCAATATTCAAATTGAAACTATGAAATTAAGTGTTTTCTACTAACATGTTCAGATACTCTCAAATGAATAGAAAACAACTTAAACACAATATTCTTTGAATAAAACTCTATTGTAAATGTTTTACTACTATGCGGAAAACTACTCTAACATTCAGCAATAGACTACTAACAGGCAGATTTGTTATAATGCAATATATGATTGTTTTCACTTATATGAAATCATCAATATAACATGTAAAGTTAATGCAATTTACATATCTATATTTTACATGAAACCGTCTTGTGAACTGATAAAGATATCACTTGATAGTGAATCTTGAAACACTTTCATACAAGATTTGTTAGCAATTAACAACGTAATAGACAAATAACAGAACAATAGACAATAATCACACACAAAAGACACCGATTTGTTGATGAAGAGAAACTCTCAAATAGAAACCTATTTGAGAGAAAAACTCTCCGGGACCTCGTCTAGAACGAAACTTCACTAGGGATACGATCTCGGTTACAACGTGATCTTATAGATCTAACAAACCAGTTAATCTACAGTGCACGCAACCTTACTCAAGATACCTTTTTGAATCTCCCTCTGCAGGGGATGAAGACAATCGATCACAGCCACTCCCAAGTTACTCTTCGCAGCAATCCACTTGAGCCACTCAAGCTACCACGATTCTGTCCAAAAACGCTCAATCGTCGGGTGTTCGAAATTCCTCAATCACAGATGAGGACAAGTGATCAACAACCAAGGATTATTCATATCTGGAAGTATTCTTCAAGATGAATCCTCACAACAACATATCAAAGGCTAGAAGTGTCAAGATCTAGGGTTTTGCTCTCTTGGATCTCCTTTACGTAAATCTTGATTTATTTTTTCTTTTGTTTCTCTAGCTACTTTAGTCAGGTACGTACTGCCTCTTTTATCCCATTTTTCTTCTTTTTCACGAGCCTTCAAGTCTCTCTTTTCTGTTACACGTGGGGCGCCTTTTCATTTAAAATAGACTTGTTGTTTCTGTGCTCCAGGTAAACTACTACAAACTACAGGTGAACTCTGAAGCATACTACTCATTTAAGAAACTTCTTCTTTGACCTTATTTTCACATGCTCTCAAGATATTTACAAGTAAACTTTGTCACAAAAATATGCCAATCCAAAATGGTTCCTTCAAACTAGATTTCGTGACTCCTGTGGTTCGATCGGATGTCCTCTGCAACCTTGTCACTTGCTTAATTTTGTTTTGCGATTTGAAGAATCTTTTCCTTAAACCGAAAAGCTTTGGGTGAACCTCTTTTATAGATGACCCAATCATGAGTGTGTGGTGCCAAGTATATAGTGGCTTCCGCATATATATATATATATATATATATATATATATCTCTGTATGTGTGTGATGGATTCTTCTATTACTTGGCATCATCTATACACGATGATCTCCTTAATTACGTGCACCCCACAACTACTTCTCCTAATACATCGTGGGACATGATCAGAGAATTATGCTCTTTCTGCATGTTGATCCTCACAACCCGCATATTAATTCACACCGCAGATCAGGGTCCACATCTCACGAGAGTACTGGAAGATCTAAAACATTTTACAGCATGCATGTGGGACTATATATAATATTTTTTTTGTCATAACCTTAATTCTGATCGCGCGCATTGCCTCACCCTTACAATTGCATAATGTTTTTTTTTTTTCCCTTCCAGCTAGTCCCTTAATTTATATATGTTTCATCTCTAAAAGCTGGTCTCGTGAAGTGACAACCTTGGCCGTCTCCTAAACCACACGAGTGTAATTTTAAGTCTGCATGTTATTGCTAGGCCCCCTTTAAATAGTACATTATGGTACAACACGACACAGCAAATCAGATCCCTCTTTAATAAATAAGAATTAAAAATAACTGGTGATACTTTATTGATTACTTATATAAAAGAAACATGAAGTTCGGTTGAAAATGACGTGCTTACTTAAGAATTAAGTTTACTTTTAAATAAAGAGATTCGGATCGCTATCATGCGCGCACACGCGCGCACACAGACACAGTACTCTCTCTGTCTTCGTCTTTTTCTCTTATGTTGTTAACCTATGAAATTAAGAAAGGTAAATTTTTCGTCTGTCGGCAGGACTCATTAACATTTCCTCAAGGTAATCTATATATCTAGATGCTTTCTTCTTTGTACGTGTATGGGACAGACGAGAATTTATTTATGCTATTGACTACTAACTTCTTGTGATCCTACTTGCTAATTTGATATTAGGGACAGGCGAGTATAACGTTACCATAACTTATGAAAACTGACCAATAATGTGAAGCGACACGAACTTGAATGATGATTAATGATGCCACTTAATTATTCTTAAAACAACTGCTCTACGCAGAAGAAACTGGTATACTAGCTAATCACCATTTGAAACCCTAGTTAATTAGGTTCATAAATAGATCCAACGTATAGTGGGAGAAGGAAAAGGAAGGAGAGATCAAGTCCCACCATAAGACCTTACTCTTATAATAATTTGAAGGAGTTTCAAAAATAACATTTGGCTAGTCTTTTTAAAGAGAAAACGAATAGGTGGCAAACGCTCTCTTGGATCGTTACCCTACATAGGTACATATTATTAAGTGTGAGGCAGTAATAAGTACTCCTGAGCACTAAAAATCTTAGGCTATCTAGAAGTATTCTAAAAAAGCCACGCTTAATTCTCCAGTACTCTTGCCAAAAAATCCTCACGGGCCACACAGCTTCCCAATAAGCACAGTGAATTGGACCACATTGCTGGTGCATACATACCCAGCTAATTGATAGCCTATTGATCAACTTTTTTTAGGCATTTAATTGAATACTACTAAATCGTCAACCACCCTTTCAGCTGCATGCGTATGGTCCATGAGTTGTAAATGTAATGTCGTTAATATGTATGTATATATATACTTAGTTCATGCAAGAACTTATACATTAATACTAACGCCATTATCATAGGAAATTAATTGCCCCAAACGTGTGAAAAGGTACAAAAAGAACTGTAAATTTCAGAACAACGTCCCTTCCCGTTGGTTCGAGAAATTAAAGAACTTTCCCTTCAGAAACATAATATATATAAGTACTGCAATATATTATTGGTAACTAGTAATTTGGGAGCGAATCATATCAAAACCAATTTTTGATTAATACTATATATATATATGGGATGAATGGACATAAAACCTCCACATAATTGGAACGCTTCTGCATGGTACTCCTTTTGGACCAGGTACTACTTAAAATATACATATGATCTAGCATAGGTCGACCGCCGGAACTGCCTTCAAGCAAATGAAACCTATAAAATTAGCATGGACCATCCATTTGGCAGCTTTAACGAACGTCCCAATTAATTGTAACGAGCAAACTGCCATTCGTGTGGAAAAAGACCGATGCCCTATTTTCGAGGCATAGTACAAAAAGAGATTTCAACATGCCCCTTGTGGCCTTATTACCAGCTGGGTTTATTTATTCTGAAGTGAGAAAGGAGGATCACTTTCTTGATACTTTGAGGCCGAGTCTGTGTGCCGTGTGCGTGTACGCAGGTGCAGTACTACAGAGTCTTATGTATTATGCGAAATGACTAATTTGTTCCACAACGTCCTTTTGTTTTTCTTGGCAAATTGGAATTTAAACGAAAACTACAAAGCAACGTACGGAATAGTTCAAAGCACGCACTAACAGATCACAGATGTGCAGGTAACGAAGAAAGCGAAATAAAACCAAAGCAACTATTAGCCGCAGCTAGCCGGTTTGGCAATGAGATGGGGCATTTGGTTCCGCGCACTCTCTCTGGGCATGCACCCAATTGTAAGAGAACACTCTGCCGAGGAACATTACAAAAAACAGGTCTTTAATTGTGGTTGCTAAAAGCGTTGTTAAATGGTATTTTTTGTCTTTAGTGGCGTTTTGCAAAAAACGCTACTAAATGGGGTCTATAGCGGCGGTCACTAAAAACGCCGCTAAATGGTGTTTTTTACGGCGTTTTGCAAAAAACGCTGCTAAAGGGAGTCTATAGCAGCGGTCTTTTTAGCGGCGGTCAGTACCCCTTCAGCAGCGTTTTGCAATAAACGTCGCTAAAGGTGTTACCTTTAGCGGCGGCCACCCTTTAGCAGTGCTTTTTGAAAACGGCGCTAGAAATTAGGTATCTACAGCGACGGTCATGCTGACTAACAGCGCTTTGCATTTCAGCATATCTTTAATCCTATAAATTCTTTTCTTTCTTTGGCAATCTGGACTTATCTCATAGTATGCAACTAATATGGTTCCTATTTTAGGTGGGCAGCATATGTTGCAGGGGAAATTCTGGTTTTAATGACAAAACTAGGTGTACGGTTTGAGGAGAGTATCAGTATGCTGGTATAAGTTGCTCCCTATCTTGTTTAGAATACTTTGTTGCATTCATTGCCACAGCAAACACTTGTAGTAGAAGCTAAAAAGTTGCAGGGGCAATTCTGGTTTCAATGCACTTTATATCTTTACAAAGTTGAAGTATGTATAAAGTCCATTATTAATCTTCCAATCTTACGAACGTGCAGGTTTCTTCTTCCAATCTTATGAGTAGGAAAGTTGTGTTTTGCTGTAAAATTATGTGGTAATTGCTGAAGGGGTTGTGTATTGCTGCGTAAAATTTGTTTGATGCAGTAGTTGTTATTATGATAGAGACTTCAATTTGATTTCTTCTTTTATGGTTGTCCTTGGTTTCTTTTCAGGTTTGATAACAGTGTACAATTGCTCGAACAACTCTTGCTCTCAGATTACAATCTTTTCTCAAGTTTCCTAGTAAGAATTTGCATCTCAGATTTGACCCGATTCAATGAAAATTGTTTTTACGGTTTAAAATGAGATTTTTTGTGAGGCTTAGTCCATGGAGCTCCGGCTTGGGCCGTTTCTTATAGCCTTATATACAAGTAGATATTTTGTTTACATAAATATTTTGTTTATTTTCTATTACAGGAATTCAAGATAGAGGAAGTTGATGTGTCAAATGAGGAAGATTTTAATTGGTCTTTGCTTATTGTGTTGTATTTGAATATTTTAGTCGGTCCTTGCATATTGTTATTTTATATTAGAAATGTGTTACTTTTTAAATTACTTTAGAGATTATTGTGTTTGTTGTAAAATATTATTAATTAATGATGAAATATATTTTGTTTTATTCTCCTTGTTCTTTAATTTTTTAATTCAATGAATTATGGTTATTAAAATAAATTTGTATTACCGATTAGGAAAATATAAGAAAAAAATTAGTGATGTAAAAAAAAAACGCCGGCATAGACCTTTAGCGGCGGTCGCGACTGCCGCTAGAAGTATGTACCAGCATTTTCACGAAAATGCTGCGGAAATGCAAAAGTGAATTCGGGCCTATAGCGGCGGTCGCCGCTAACCGATCGCCTCTATAGACCCTCGGTCTCGCAAACCGCCGTTGTATATCTATTGCGACGGAGATATAGACCGCCGCTAAAAAATCGCTGCGTTTTTTTCGTCCTTTTTTGTTGTTAGTGGAAGAGAAAAACTCCTGCAGTACCAGCACATTCTCAGCTAACAGGCCTGGACCTGCCGGCTGCCGGTAAGTCCTGATCTAGCACAAGCTGGGTGAAAAATAGGCAGTCAGATTCGAAATCAATGACCGACCATCCTTTGATAATTTACATCAATTGATGCGCATTGGTGGCCAGAGCCTACATGCATGCACATCGATCAATTCCTTGAAAATCATTACGGACGATCACAATTTAATATCACCTATATTGACATATGAAAAATAGAAACAAAAACAAAAATTATTCCCCCACCACTCATATTGGTACGCATGAACAGTTTTTTATATTCTTTCTCTTTCATTCTATTTTTTCTTTCCGTGGGCATATCTGTGGTTACGTAATATATATATATATATATATATATATATATATATAGAATGTTTAGCAGCTACGTCCGCATGGTAAAATTATAATTCAAATGGCTTCGATTGAATTTTCTTATACATACGGGGTAGATTCTATGATGTAGATAGAATTGGGACCAATATGAAACAGGCCCTCTGATAATTTGTAGGCCTATAATTTAATGAAACTGTTTCCCACTTTTTCTAAAGAGAAACTAATTCATAATTAGTATTATATTAGCAATTTTTATATATTAAAATAATCGAAAAATATATCACGTCATGAGTCTAAATAATTAGAGGGGTCATTCCTTATTAGCCAATAATTAATTAAGCATGCACACAGATTTGACGAATTCTAGTACTACTGGTTCGCCTCATAACGTGCTCTGAACGTTCGCTAGTAATTTCAAATACATTTTCTCGTGACAACTACGTCCTCGACCGAAACATATGCATATAACTTTTCATAAATTGTTTTTAAAAACAAATATGAAAAGATCATATAATTTGTTTGAATCTAATTAATTATTCAATGTTTAGAGAAGGTATATATATCATGTCAACCACTTTTGGTCTACGTACGGTCATGATGACTCTTTCTAAAGAGCCAAAGACCAACTCCATTCGACAATTTCAAGTTTGAAATTTTCCGATATCGGATTTAGTATCCGAATCCGATCCGAAATACATTCTATCCGGCCCAGTTGATTAAATCCGATTCGGATGGGATTTGGGCCCAAAAAAACTCAGCCCCTCCAGCCTCCATGTCTGCCCCTACAAACCTTTATTATGCTTGCTCTTTCTTGATCTTTTACACAGATACAACCAGCATATTTGAGGAAATCAAAAGTAACTTTGTTATGGTGTGCCTCTTGTCGGAAAGTTTCTCACACGCTTTTACTCATGCGCGTGGGCCCCTCTCCCTCCTCCATGCTTAAATATCAGCCTCCCGTACTATTAGAGGTTGACGGCGATTTTTCTTACTTATCTCTTTTCTATTCCTCTCTCTCTTATTCCCTTTCCACTTCTCTCTCTCTCTGCTACTGTGCAATGACGAGACAGAGCTTTCAAGCCCTTCTAAAAGTTCAAAAACTACGCGTCCTTTCCGTCCCGCAACGAACACCAAAACCCTAGCTTCCCCTTTTCGCTCTCGCCCTCACTCTCACTCTCTTTTTTCTCATCTAAATTCAGCTCAATTTTCAGTCGGAATCTGAATTTCGAGCACTCCGAAACAGATCCTTTGGTAGAATTATGGACGACGGAGACAAATCCGATCCAGGAACGGAGTTCACCAGCGACTCGAGCTGGCCGCTCGGGCCTGACTCGGACAGCATCTACTTCTTCGCCAACGAGAGAGAGAGCAGCATACTCTGCGAGTTCGGTTGGAATCTTCAGCCGGAGGATCCCAACCGGATGGTCCTCGAAGATGGCTGCGATTTGGCAGGAAGCTTCGGGTTCCCGGACAACAACAACAACAACAATAGCAGCAGCGGTAGCGCCTTACAGAGCTCCGACCAGGCGGTTCCGGTGGAGTCGGAGAGTAAGGTCGGAGACCCTACGGCCTCGAGCAATCCGTCAGTATCGTCGAGCTCCAGCGACGATCGGCCGGAGAATTCCACGGGATCAGGCGGAAAACCGCCCGAGATACCGTGAGTGGGTTAATCCGTGAATACATACATATACATATATATACACGCCATTTCTCTCCATCTGACTGACTAAATCCGTACTTTAGCACCTTTTTTTCTTGGGCAAATGGCAGGCTATGAGTATTGAATTATAGGGAAAAAAGATCAGATTCCGCATCCGATCAAGAGTTTTTCTGTTTGCACTAGGGAGAGAGAGAGAGAGTGCAATTTCGTGTCCGTACGTCTGGATGCAATCAACTTGTTCATGCAAGTTGGGTTGAGGTAGTTTCGTAATTTCACAAAAATAGGGTCTTCCAAAGGGTATTGAGTAAAATTGAGGGGGCTTTTTCGCTATTAATTTAAGTCCTGGAACACCGCCGTTACTGCGGCGGGAATGGCGTGCCTTCACCTTTTTTTTTTTCGTTTTTTGTTCTCGCTTTTCAGGAATAATTGGTCTCCTATTTTTGCCGAGAAATCACGTAATTACAATGAAAGCGAGAATATAGGGTTAAAAAGTATTAGATACTTATTTTTCGGGCTCCTTTATCTCTCCCATTCATTTACGCATTACTTTTTAGCGTTTAGATTCTAATTGCTTTGCTTTAGAGAAAGAATCACGGATAATCATCTTCTCGAGTTTGTTTTATGTTCTTCATTCATTTCCTCTGAATCTGAGTGCATTAGCAAATTGCTTTCCTCGTGTAATCAACTTTGATGAGTGTCTGTACGTTGTACGACACAATGCTTCTCTAAAGGAGTAATTAGAAGGTTGTTCTTTCTAATTAGGTGGGTTTCTTCTTTTCAGTATTGGACCATATATATATATATATATATACATGATACATCAGTCTCTCCATAACGCTCTTAGTTCCGGATTGCAGTCATTTCGCTACGAAATATAGGTTTTGTTGAACTTTAGTCATAGCTTTATTATGAGCTTTTCTCTTTGGGTTCATGCGAAACTGCTCCTAGTTGTAATTTTCTCACAGCCTCGCAGATCATTTCATCTCAACTCTCTTTTTTCTCTCCCCATAATAGTTGCAGGTTTCTTAATATACGAATGGAGCCCCAACCCCGAAACAAAAAGAAAAACACTGACTTCTTTCATACCTGTTGAAACAAAAAGGAAAACACTAACATTTAGGATACTTATCTTGCTAGCTTTTCAACTATACGTGAGGCAAAGATAACTAAATCAGCTGATCAGGATACTCCTAGTTATGCTTTACTCCCCCATCGAACATCTTCACATTCGTTTTCTTGATGACAAAAATCAGTTGAAAATTATCATCACGACACAAGTGATTACAACAATTGAATAATTTCATTATCCCTATGCATAGAGATGGTTAGTATTTTTCTTCCTAACTATATATATGCGTATACCTGCATACATCCTCACTAGCATGGCTTCCTTTATTTATTTCTTTTAATCTTTATGATCAATCTTGTTTTTGCTTGATAATTGTCGGTGAATATGTTGTAGGACTAAGGTCAGAAAGAAGGGGCAAAAGCGAATCCGACAGCCACGTTTTGCATTCATGACGAAGAGTGAGGTTGATCATCTTGAAGATGGATACCGATGGCGCAAGTATGGACAGAAGGCTGTGAAAAATAGTCCATTTCCTAGGTCTGTACGGGCTTCTTTATACTCAATCAGAGATATTTCTCTCTTTCCCTTGTTTGACCTTTATTATTGAGTGATCGAAATATGAATTAATTAAAACCTGTCAATTTACATGCTTTTCTTTTTCCTTCTAACTTGTACTCTGTTTATTCCACTTCAGGTAGCATGGCCATCTTTTCTTATGGTGCCCAAAAATAAGCTCCCCAAAGTTATACCTATTAAGCAAAGTTGAACTCCGAGAACAATATTTACTCAACATATTCTATAGGTTTCTTTTGCATTCATCGACTGTGGCATGTCTGGCTAATAAAATACTTATTATATAGCTTTAGGCACAGGCGGATCCAGCTAGGGGCAATGGGGGGCAGCCGCCCCCCATTGCCTGAAAAATCTCTTAAATTTTTTTTTTTTTGGATTTTTTTATAAGGGCTGCCCCCCTTAGACCCAGGCCCTGAAGCCAGCCCCCCTTCAAACCCAGGCGCCCAGGCCAACCTAGCAGGTCTAATTTTTTTTAAAAAAAATCAACAGAGGGTAAAATACGCATTTCACCTTGGCCTTTTTTTTTAGTTAATTCGGCGCCATCCTCCCCTTCCTCTCTAACAACTTCAATTTCCCCCCCTTTTCTCCCTGACGCCCACAGCCCAGCCTCTCTCACTCTGCTCCCCACCTCCCGATGCTAGCCTCCGTCTCTCTCTCTCTCCTCTCACTCTGCCTCTACAGAACGCCAGCCTCTAGTCCTCTATCACTCTACCGACTGCCTCTCCTCCTCCGGACCTCCACAGTCAACAGAATGTCGGCTGAGCTCTCTCTCTCCCTCTCCGTCCCTCTCTCCTCCTCCACAGGACCACAACTCTTTCTCTCTCTCTATCTCCAGCTCTCTCTCTCCAGCCTCCAAGTACTCTCTCAACTCAAGTCTCTTTGTAACTTTGTTTATTTTTCAATTAGTGATGAAATTTATTTTAAATTTTGATGAATTATGTGATGAAATTTAATTAGCAGATTAGGATTATTGAATTTATTGTGAACCGGATAGAGAATTCATGAATTTGTGATGAAATTTAATTAGTAGATTAGGATTATTGAATATATTGTGAACCAGATAGAAAATTCATGAATTTGTGATGAAATTTTAATTGAATTCATGTGATGAAATTTTGATGAATTAAGTACTGATAGAGAATTCTTGAATTTGCAATCTTTCTAAGCAGAAGATATTTGTTGTAAAAACCTAGATACAGTCAATACAATCACTCACATACCAACTCGAATCAAATTTCTGAATTCTGATTCGTGTAAGCAAAAAGGGAAACACGATTTGATCTTTTGGGGCTTATAGAAGGCAAGAGGAGAATTGGGCTATCTTACTCATCAAGATTATAAGGAGACCATCGTTTTTTGCTCTTTTTATTTCCTCTAAGTACTTGATCTGTGCTTTTGAATATTTAAGCTATGTTTCATTTTCCTAGTAGAATTGTCTTAATAAGCTTATAATGTACTTAGTTCCTTTTAATTTGCTATTAGGTCTTAGTATCTTTGAATTGTCATGTAGGCCTTCAATTCAAAAATGTTATGTGCTTAGTTCCTTTCAATTGGTAATTTTTTCTTAGCTTTTATTCATTATTCTACTATGTAGTGCAGTATGGAATTTATAGAAATTTTGCTAGTTTTAATTTTAGTTTCTTCTTGTTTGAAAAATAAATCTGTTGCGAGATCATGTTATTTTTATTCACACAAAGTGGTAAATATTTCAGTCCTCGTGTTAGTCTTTCTAGGATTTTTTTTAACTTTTAAGACATTTTTTTGCATTACATAGTAAAAAATTTTTTTTGTCATTTTTCATTAAGAGTTTGCCACCATTCCATTACATTCCTGGATCCGCCACTGGCTTTAGGGTTTCCCTTTCTAGCTAGCTATCTGCCTAGCTCCTTGTCAAACAAAAATATAGGTTGCTTTTGATTTGTCAAACAACTGCTAGCAGAAAATAGACCAACAGTAATTCAAACTTCAGCATTACGCAGTGGATATTTTCGATGTGGCAGGAGCTACTACCGCTGCACAAATAGCAGATGCACCGTAAAGAAAAGAGTGGAACGCTCATCTGAAGATCCAACAATTGTAATAACTACATATGAAGGCCAACACTGTCACCACACAGTTGGATTCCCCCGAGGTGGAGTCAATTTTAGTCACGAAACCTTTACTGGTCAATTGGCTCCTCCAGTCTCACAATTGTATTATCCAACAGTTCATCAGTTACCTCAAGAAAGTCATTTTATTATGACGCAGTCTCAACAAATATCAGGTGAACCTGGTGAATCCCATGCAATGCCTCATGAACCAACCCCGCAGCTTCCTACGGATGAAGGACTACTTGGGGACATGGTGCCTCCTTACATGCGAAACAGATAAGAAGGTAACACGTACAGTACGGTCACAAGTTATTTCTATTTACAAAGATGGTCTTTCATCTTAACAAATGCGGCTCTCTTCTTTATAGATCTAGTATGTGCATTTCAATTTGTGATT
Organism: Myrica gale; assembly: GCA_963930655.1. Lineage (NCBI taxonomy): Eukaryota > Viridiplantae > Streptophyta > Magnoliopsida > Fagales > Myricaceae > Myrica > Myrica gale. The sequence continues at coordinate 1,934,365 of OZ005606.1, read as the reverse complement.
GTAGGAGCAGCTCTGTCATCTTTGTGGGTGTGGGTGTGGGTGTGTGGCTGTGAGAGAGAGAGAGAGAGAGAGAGAGAGTTCTTCGTGAAACCAGTAACAGTGAGATTATTGTTTTAGATATGCATTAGTTCACAAGCTTCATGAGTGTGAGCCAAGTACAACACTTAAGTTCGAAAGCAGTCGAAATGTATCCCGAAGTAATTAAACTGTTGAAATGTTGGGTTCAGAGCTATACAACAAACGAGTGATGATCATATGGTTCTTTTGTCGTACGTTTCATTCTCTGAATCATGCGGCCTGCCTCAGATTTAGTGTATTTGTGAATCTTCGTAAAAAAAGCATGTGAATCTAAGAAAGTTATATAGTTTGTTGGTCGAGTTTCCACCTTAAATCTACGTGGCAGGTCTCTAACCATAATAGCCGCCGAGTCCTGATCTACATGCACTTTCTAGACGAAAACCCCATGTAGTGCCAATCTTGGCCTTGGGGGAGCTGCCGCCACTGCCAGATCCTGAGATCACATATAGAATTAATATTACTGTTTTATAAAAAAAAAAAAGCAAAAGCAAAATCGAGAAAAAGAAAAGGAATAATTAATATAAGATGCGTTGAAACATTCACATGGTTTAGCTCCAGGTTTTAGGTTAGCATGTCATATATTAAGCAGTTTTGCTTTTAACTCGGAGAAGTTTTCGCTTTTTATGGACCTCAGCTATTCTTGACCACGCCTTTGACCGTATGTATAACCCACCATCATGAGATACGGATAGCCTTGAGTATCTGGCACTGGAATATTACGTCCGTTAGAGCACTTTACGAGAGCCACAATAATGGACAGGCCGGCCATGCTGTTTTGAAAGGACAATGCCTTGGTTGTGATGCATGCATCATACTCTGCACTAATTCTCTCCTTGGGACCAATATGCATCATTTCTCATTGGTCTACTGTTACTTCAGATTTAGTACTGTTTCTTGACTATCTGGAGTGGTCTTTGAACATAGCCGATGTTGTATTATGCTATCTTATTATCAATCCGAAAATAGCTTTATAGAAAAGGCTGTGGTTGGTAACAGAAAACAAATTTAATGAGATCTCCAGCGACCACTGGTATGTTGTCAAATGGCTGATTTCAAATATTGTCTCCTTTTTCATTATGAAAAGATAGTTGGTGAATCTAACTGGTCAAATAATACAATGAAACAGCTTTTAGTTATTGTCTTCATGGTCTTTTTGTATTTTTTGAAAATGTCAGTTTATGTGTATAATTAGGTTTGCTAGTTAGTGGAAGTAACCTACTAAGCAAGCTAATTTCTCTCACTTATAAAGGACGTGTGATGCCGGATGCGGATGCCATACCGATCGATAAGAGTTTGTTTTGTGTATGATGGCACAGATTTAGGACTTGTTCAACTTTTTAATATAATATATGCTTAATTGTTCCCACGCTCTTTGTCAATTAATCTCTCTGCTGGCCTCCTTATTAAAAATTTTGCGCTTCCATTTGTACACAGAACTATGCATGCGGTAGCTGGAATAGAGCCGCGGACACGTTCATCTTCTCAAGAATTATATGACAACGAAGGCAGCTGTTTTCGGACGTCTGGAGTATGTTTTTTCACCCCATGAGAACCTTTTTCTGTCATATTAATATGCGTGCCCGCATCTCCTTGTATTGACGAGCCTGCGCATCAGGTATTGTTCAAAGGTCCACTCTCTCGCATCGAGCATCAGATTTATTTAGAATCATTGTGTGTACATGATGGTTATAATATGGGTACGTACAAAATATTCGAGGTGTCCCTCAAAACTGCTGTATATATACGCTACTTTTCTCGTTTATTCTAGTTTTTTGTTCAGTTAGGTTCTCAGCTTCAATCTTAGATATTAGAGTTAGCGATTGATGTGAACCTGAAAACCATCTTCAATTTGTTATCGATGAAGTACTTTTGGCCTTGCTTAGCCTGAACCTAAAGTAAAAGTGGCCGCTATTTTGGCTGTTTCTGGGTCTCTCTGTTTTGTGAGCCCTTCATGGCTCGTACTTGACTCTGAAATTATTGTAAAAGAAAAGGCACCTTGAGTTGGACAAGACCAGTACTGGTTGGTTGCGAGAACTTCGGTGTTGCTTCAGATCGGTTCGCCTACATTTCCTTTTCTGCTTTTATATTGTTTTTCACTTTGCGCCAACTTACTCCAAAAAAAGCATAGAAAGAAGTTACTTTTTCACCCTGATGTCGCAAGGTGCTGCTTTACCGGGGGGACCGGAGCCACTTGTCGGTTTTTTTATAGTACCTTTTAGATGACGATATTTAAATGCCCGCAGTTCGTCTCTCTCTCGTGGGGTGTAATGGACAAAAAGTAATGCCTCTTGTTTAGAGCGAATGTAGAAGCTTGATTAGGAAGTACACGATCTGTCTCGATTATTTAAATCATAGGCCTTGTCGTTTTAGTTTATATGTAAATATCTGCTGTACTATTAGCCTTAAAAAAAAACTAATGTGATCTAGTAGCCTGATCTTCTTGTTGTTGCAGTTTTCTTTCGGTAGGAGGAAAAAAAAGGAACATTACAAGGATGAATTTGTCTATATATCCCCATCCAGGCCATGCCGAGCCTTGGCTAAAGCCTCAATCTACATGCTGATAGACACAAAAAGCTTATATACTTATAATTCGTTGTCAATTAAAACAGTGCGACAAAAGCATGTGAACATGGAGGGGAAACTGAGGAAAGTTATGCTTTTCAGAAAAAAATGAATACAATAATTTATTCAACTGCATTAATACAGATAAGACAAGGACGAAAGTAAGTAAAAAGAAATATTAATAGTCTGTGTGTTCTACCGTTTACCAATTAGGTAACAAAATACAAATCTTTGACGGTCGATTTCAGTGCTTCATAGTGTCGATATAAGGTTTGGATATTGCTATGAGTAAAGAGGCATATGGTACTATTTGTCACAAAAGCTTAAGTTATTATTAAGAGATATATATTTTTTAACTATATTCTCTAACACTCTCGGTTAGTCAGGCTTCACCTTTATTGGTAAGTCTAATGCTTGTTATATTTCAATTGAAATATAACGCGTTACCTGCCGCTTTGTTCGGTAGTAATCGCTTCCTCATTTCCTCGGCGATTAATTGATTGGCGATTACTCGTTGGCGGATGGGCAACTTTGGTGCCGTTGTTTTGGTCCGCTCGATTATTATTCTGTAAGGTAAGGATTTGATATGTGCGTCCTTGTTTTGACTATCTTTGGGTTGGAGATTGGAAATGAATATGTACTTCTCCTTGTGTTTAAAGAGTGTTGACAAAATCCTCACTCTGTGGGTCTTAGGGTGTACATGTATCAGTTGATTTCGATCTCCTGGTCGAGAGTCTAAGGACACTGACCAACCAACCACTGTACTTAAGAGAGAAGAATCGGCCGTGACCGACTTCCATCAAGCTCGGTCGCAGTCAGGTGGCGTTAAACTCTTATACATGAGGAAGTTTAGTATCATCTGAATCCGACCCCGATCCCGCCAGTGGCCGATCTTGGCATCTCAAGCTTTCTAACAACCTGACTCCGATCGGACCAATCGAGATCGCCCTATTTATTACTTATTTTGAAATAAATGAACAAGAGTTAAAAAAATATGTCTTGGTTGCGTATTTGGAATAATTTTCCTTTTTGTTTTGTTTTGTTTTTTTATTTTCTTTCTCAAATCTTATCCCCTACGATAAGTCCAGCTACCATGGCATCGAATGCTCAAATGCGTGCAGGGGAAGGCAGCTAACAAAAAACACAGTCGTGCCAAGTCGTATATTAAGCAGTTTTGCTTTTAACTCGGAGAAGTTTTCGCTTTTTATGGACTTCAGCAGTGGCGGATCCAGGATCCAATTTGAAGGGGGTCGAACACATTAGGCGAAATGACAAAAAAAAAATTACAACGTAATGTACAAAGTGTCTTAGAGTTAAAATATCAAAAATTAAGGATTAAAAAACATTAAAATTTTTAAAATATACGTACATAGTATTTGCTAAGACTGAAAGTGGCAATTAGATCCTACAAATTTGAGCAGCAGGAACTCCACAGAAATTTAAGGGCATGAAAAATCCTAAACAAACAAAAACCAGCTAAATAAATAATTCGGGACCCAAAAATATGAGTGAATTTCTATTTATTTTCGAAAAAAATTAAAAAAAAAAATTAGAAATTTTTAGGTAGAAACCTCTATAGCCATAAGATATCCAAACCAATTCAATCTTATCCTCCAACAATTTCACAACTCACAAAATTTCAAACCGTAAAAAATTTTTAGCATCCTAAATAAATGAATTTTTCTACGGAATTGTAGAGAGAAAATCTTGGATAGAGGGACATACTAGGGGTCGGAGGTCCAGCAATTTTCAAGTGTAAAATCTCGAGTATCCTGCAAAAATTGAAACCGTCAAAAATCTAAATAATGAGATTGAGAGAGAGCTGAGGGTCAAGGGGGATATACACTAGAATTTTCAGTATCAAGTACTACAAAAATAGTATAGACAAAAATAACTGAGAAGTATTACATTATAATTCCTATAATAGTATGAAGACTTTGCTGTTAACTATAAATTGCCCAAATTGTTCAATAAATTGCCAGTGTCCTATAGGCTACTAGGGGATTTACCATCGTTAGTATTCAACTGCAAATACATTAATTAGGTTTGATAAACACACTAGTTGTCTCACAATGTCCAGTTAAGATGCAAATATCAAATTGTCAAATCTTCCACTCCAAAGAAAATATAATTTAAAAACTAAAAGAAAGAAGTAATAAAGAGGCAACATGTATAACTAAGATACACGTATACTCATTTCCAGGAAAAACAAAACCCAAAAGGCTTGATTTCTCTAGCACCAGGTGGTCCAGGTCCACGTAGAAGGAGGTCCACATTTGCCAAGTAAAAACCATCTGACGATTTCTCTAGCACCTTTAACCGGCCAAGGGTACTGGAAGTAGAGGCAATCAATACACACTTAAAATCAGGCTTTGTAAGCTTAAAACCAGGATCGGTCCTATGGCCTATGGGGATCGGGCTCCCATAGGCCCATACCAACTTATAATAAAAAATAAAATATTTTTTTTACAGGAAATCAAATCTGCTATCTCGGCCCTCATTTTTCTGACTACACACCGGAGTTCTGGACCGATATCTGATACAGAAAAGTTTCCATACTTCGGCGTAAATAGAAAATGTTCTTAACGAAAACATAAATATTTTTTTTTGTTCTTTCGAAAATATGAAATGCATGCGTTTCACTTGTTATGGGCGTACAAGAAATCAAATCTGCTATTTCGGCCAAACAAGCCCAGCAAACAGGAAGGGCACCTTAGGCCACTTTCACCTTGCTCACTTCAATTTCGTTACATGTGCCGCTGCTGATCTAGAGTGATGTTTGGCCAGCAAACATTTTAAAAAATTTGAATTTTTTAAGAGAAAAATTGATGTAGAAAATATGGTTGTAATTGACCTGGGCTGAGCCTGATGGGTGTCGGCCCAGGCCAACTTATTTAAAAAAAAAAAAATTGCTAAGTAATTTTTTTTTTTGGGGAGCTGAAGGGTATCGGCCTTCGCTCCCCCTCCCTCCGTCTCTGGACCTCAGCTATTCTTGACCACGCCTTTGACCGTATGTATAACCCACCATCATGAGATACGGATAGCCTTGAGTATATGGCACTGGAATATTACGTCCGTTAGAGCACTTTACGAGAGCCACAATAATGGACAGGCCGGCCATCCTGTTTTGAAAGGACAATGCCTTGGTTGTGATGCATGCATCATACTCTGCACTAATTCTCTCCTTGGGACCAATATGCATCATTTCTCATTGGTCTACTGTTACTTCAGATTTAGTACTGTTTCTTGACTATCTGGAGTGGTCTTTGAACATAGCCGATGTTGTATTATGCTATCTTATTATCAATCCGAAAATAGCTTTATAGAAAAGGCTGTGGTTGGTAACAGAAAACAAATTTAATGAGATCTCCAGCGACCACTGGTATGTTGTCAAATGGCTGATTTCAAATATTGTCTCCTTTTTCATTATGAAAAGATAGTTGGTGAATCTAACTGGTCAAATAATACAATGAAACAGCTTTTAGTTATTGTCTTCATGGTACTTTTGTATTTTTTGAAAATGTCAGTTTATGTGTATAATTAGGTTTGCTAGTTAGTGGAAGTAACCTACTAAGCAAGCTAATTTCTCTCACTTATAAAGGACGTGTGATGCCGGATGCGGATGCCATACCGATCGATAAGAGTTTGTTTTGTGTATGATGGCACAAATTTAGGACTTGATCAGCTGTTTAATATAATATATGCTTAATTGTTCCCACGCTCTTTGTCAATTAATCTCTCTGCTGGCCTCCTTATTAAAAATCTTGCGCTTCCATTTGTACACAGAACTATGCATGCGGTAGCTGGAATAGAGCCGCGGACACGTTCATCTTCTCAAGAATTATATGACAACGAAGGCAGCTTTTTCGGACGTCCGGAGTATGTTTTTTCACCCCATGAGAACCTTTTTCTGTCATATTAATATGCGTGCCCGCATCTCCTCGTATTGACGAGCCTGCGCATCAGGTATTGTTCAAAGGTCCACTCTCTCGCATCGAGCATCAGATTTATTTAGAATCATCGTGTGTACATGATGGTTATAATATGGGTACGTACATAATATTCGACGTGTCCCTCAAAACTGCTGTATATATACGCTACTTTTCTCGTTTATTCTAGTTTTTTGTTCAGTTAGGTTATCAGCTTCAATCTTAGATATTACAGTTAGCGATTGATGTGAACCTGAAACCATCTTCATTCCTATCTCTAAATTTGTTACCGATGAAATACTTTTGCCCTTGCTTAGCGTGAACCTAACGTTCGGTTAAGAAGTTTTGTGAGAATTTTTTGTGTTTTGAAAATTTTTAAGTGATGTTAATTTTATTAGTATGCGCGTTGTAGTTATTTTCATGTATGGTTAAAAATAATTATGGATGGTAGAATTTATTATAACGTGAAGATTAAAAAAATTCTGAGAATATTTAACGGAACATGTCAAAGTGGCCTCTATTTTGGCTGTTTCTGGGTCTGTTTTGTGAGCCCTTCATGGCTCGCACGTGACTCTGAAATAATTATATAAGAAAAGGCACCTTGAGTTGGACAAGACCAGTGGTTGGCTGGTTCAGTTGCGTGAACTTCGATGTTGCTTAAGATCAGTTCGCCTACATTGCCTTTTCAGCTTTTATACAGTGTTTCCCCCTCCCCCTCCTAGGGTTAAGCTACTTTGCACCAACTTACCCCAAAAAAAGCATAGAAAGAAGTTCACGGGAGCCTCTTGTCGGACCTTTTAGAGGACGATATTTAAATGCCTGCATGCCTAAGTTCGTCTCTCTCTTGTGGGGTGTAATTGAAAAAAAAGTAATGCCTCTTGTTTAAAGCGGATGTAGAAGCTAATTAGGAACACGATCTGTCTCGATTATTTAAATCATAGGTCTTGTCGTTTTAGTTTATATGTAAATATCTTCTGTACTATTCGCCTTAAAAAAAAATATTACAGTGATCTACTGGTCTGATCTTCTTGGGCTGCGTTTGCATGTAAAATTTTCTCTAAAATTTTATCTCTCCTAATAAAATACTCCAATATAATCTCTCTCTCTCTCCCATAAAAAATATAAAAAATTACAAAAACTATAAACTATTACCTCTCTCTTTACTTTTTCACTAAACCCAATACCAACACTAAACCCAATACCAAAAATTTTACCACACAAACCCACCCTTGTTGTGATATCCCAAATTCCAAAACTAAAACACAAAATAGTATGTGCTAATTTGTAAAACTACTAAAGAGATTGTAACATATTAATTAAAAATTATAAGTATTAGTCAATGTTCTTAACATTATTTGCTGGATTACTAATGCTTGTTTAGATAGCTGAGGGCCTGAGGCCGTGCCAAGACTTGTAGCTTTTGCTTAACATGTACAGATCCTTGCACTTTCTTCCCGAATCACAATTTGAAAAGACTTCTGCAAACGTCGTATATGATGACTGGAGTCTCTGATCCACCTGATTTCTTGTCACGGATGGGTTCAAGTGGTAGCCAGTTAGGGTGCTTTCCTGAAGTATGGTGTCCTCCAATCCTAGGGCTCTGACGGTCTAATCCTATGAGAACTGCTTTAGCCTCGGATTACGAATGAATCCGTAATGGCTCAACTGAAGTTTACTAACCACACATGAGAAAACAGTGGTTAAAAGTTTCTAAGAATTCACTACCTAAAGAATAATCGACAAAACTTTTGCACCTCAATTGGCATCAAGGACTATAGAGATACTAGCTGTTACCACTCTGTTACGAGCACGAGTAACGGACCTCGTAACAGGACGCTGCACAGGGAAATTAGCAGAGTCCTTCCTTCTCTGATTTCCTATAATGACTGAATTGAGTATGTAGTATAATGACAAAACTTTAAGTCAAATATGGTAATGGTATGTTGCTTCAACAGACCCGGTCCTCCCAAGACACAAGTGTCGTTTGATGAATAATGTTTGCAGTCCACAAGAAAGTTCATTGCTTTCCTTCTTCAGATTGAGGATTAACCACAATGGGATTCATAATTCTAATAGGGCATGTCCGGATAGTGTGGCCTTTCTCTTGGCACAATTGGCAAGTGCATGTTCTTCTTCGAAAGATTCTTTTGGCATGCGTACCACTCAGACTTACCCCCGTCACCTGCGGGCAAGTCCTGCGATTGTGTCCACTTTGAGAACATAGTCTGCAACGATGAATTCTTGTAATGCTGTTTCCGTGATTGCTTGACCTGGACTTTCGGCGGGTTCTCCTGTTATGCCCCTTTTCTCCACACAGCCGACACCTGAACTGTCTACCGATCAAACTATCCTTTAGTTCAGGACAGTAGTGTCTCCTCTGCCCCTCCCGCCCACAATTTTTGCAGTAAAATTTCACCCCTGCATCATAGCAGGAAAATTGATTCACGTTAATGTGAGTACCACTTATTTCCAGAGCATACAACAGTAAACCACGTCTCCCATCCAAAGCCCATCTGTAATGAAAGGTACTCTTGACACTATTAAGTTACTTCCAGATCACTGGAACTTATATTTTGAAGAGGAGATAGGGGCGACCAGGTGGTTTTGTAGCACTCATGGAGAATACCACAATGACATAAGAACATTAGCTCTAGAATGGTGCGACGGCAAAATATCCAATCTTCACTCTTCAGCATCCAAATAAATATTATTTTGTCACTCCATAGTGTTAACAGGAATGGTTTAAACCAGAGAAGAGAAAGGACATGGAGGACTGAGTGCTTAGAATTCCAAGTAACCCACCCAATCATGGTACCATAGCCGCAGTCGCAGTTAACCAATACTGAGAAGTTACATCACTAAGAAGTAGCTCCCAATAAAGCCCAAGACAAAAATTTTAATCCAGCCATCCAGGAAAACAAGGACAAATTGTACACATTGACAAAAAGCTATTGACAGCGAACCTTGGTGTATAAGAACAGACCTTTCATAGCAATGCTCCTCTTGTGGCGGTTTTCTGGATCACTGAAGAAAGCTTTTAAAACTTCAGAAGCAACCTTCTTGCTGCAGCCGTACCTTTGGCTTTCTACAACATACATATCCCAGTGTGGGTCCCACCGCGGTCGCACGACCCTCATCACTCTCTCGCTCTCATTGCACCACCGAATTGCAGTTCACTCCTCGTCCAGTAACGTGATATTTTTGTTGGGCCCACCAGCCACGTTTCAACCACAGCAATGAATGCTAACTGAGCACGTGGGGAAATGGAATGTTGAGTGCGGGACTGAGAATGGGTTTGAATTTCGAAGTACGAGTCATTCCCAAACGCAGTTAAAAGGTTTTAGAACCTGAAACCCAAGATCAAACCGCATTCCATCGTTGGTAGAGGGAGAAGAAGACCACTTTGCAACCTCGCCTCCCCCGAGGCCAGTCTTATATCTACGCCGAGAGTTTCTACTCACCAAACTACGCCATGGCTATGCAAGCCGGCATGGGGTTATCCCGGATCTTGATCTTGGTCGGAGCAGGTACTTTTCTTTTTCCAATTCGATCACGTCTGAATACTACCTATATCAGCTGTGCGCTATTCTGATCTGAGAGTGTTCTTCTTCTTCTTTGTGCAGGATACACTGGTACCATCTTGCTTAAGAACGGAAAATTATCGGACGTGCTCGGCGAACTTCAGGTACTTTTTTCAAACTCTGCCAATTTTACTGCTTGTTCAAATATTGCTCCGTTTATTTAGTCATTCATCGCACCTTTTTTTAATTATTTTATTCTGTGACAAGCTTGTTTGCTCCTGTTTCCCTTTTGTTACATTTCATCTCTTATCTTCAAACTTTTGAGTTGTAAACTGGACAGATTTTTGTCAATCGTATTTGTTTTCTGGTTGTTTTGGGAAGCTCATGGAACCTAGAAAATTAAGCGGAGTGCCCGGTTGGCCAAAAAGTCGAATATTTTCCACGATTGATTTATTTATCTAACGTTAATTACCCGTTTGTTTTCAGTCACTGGTAAAGGGAATGGAAAAAACTGGGGAGCACGCGGATGGCGACGCCGAGCATTCTGATGCCATCGCGTCACAGGTATTGCGAAGATGAATATTTACTAAATCATTGAGGCGATCTCTCTCTCTGATTTTTTTTTTTCGTCTTTATTTTGCTAAGCGCTTATGGGACTTATATATCCAGTGTACCGAATTCCTACTTGTCTATGTGTAGGTTCGTCGATTGGCAATGGAGGTTCGACAACTAGCCTCATCACGTCAGATTACTGTGCTGAATGGGAGTAATGGGGAAAGGATTGCCTCCAAAGGCAATCCCGTCCAAAGGCCGAAAGGCACGGTCGGAATTGCTTTTGGAGGCAATCCAATGGTCTGGATTTCCAGACCAAGTTTGGAGGCAATCCTTTCTCGGGAGTAATGGCCAAATTGGTATACCATACGCAAACAATTTATAATTACGGTCTTTGGTTATTTCCCTTTGTTTTTGGATGAATACAATTACTTTCCTTTCCTTTTTTGCAATAATTATGTGGTTCTCAAGGCATTATGCATTTGTCTCCTTGATTCAATTCTCTGAAACTGCTAGTTATTACTGAATAATCCGTCATTCAATGCATATGAGGTATATTGTGGTTGGTTTTTTTGGGGGATTTAATTTAACCTGTTTGTTTTTCCAGGTAACTTATCGTCTTTCATAGTTCCAGCTGCTACCTTGGGGGCATTGGGTTATGGCTACATGTGGTGGCAGGTATCTAAATGTTCTCATTAATTCTCTAATTTAGGTTGCTTCTGTAGTTGTATCATAAAACTTCTTGTATTTTTTTTTACCAATCTTGCATTTATCCACCTTTATTTTTAATGCATAACGTTGTCTAATTTAATTATCTTTGGTGGATTTCTGAAAACTGTATATACCCTTTAGGGATCCTAATTTGTCTTTTCACGTTTCTTCCATTATGATTAGGGCCTTAAATTCTCCGATCTTATGTACGTGATAAAGCGTAATATGGCCAGTGTTGTTTCAAACTTGACGAAGCATCTAGAGCACGTTTCAGAGGCTCTTGCTGTAAGTTTCTGTTTAGCTGATTGCTTAGACTAATGTAGTATGAAGGAAAATTGCTGATTACGAATTTTGGTTTTAAAGTGGGTCTGGTAATGTCGGTTGAAAAAGATAGCATTTATATCATTGTGAAAAATCTCTAGTAATGGTGTTGATAGTTCTGAATTGTGGATCTGTATTTTAATGAAAAGTTTTTGTCTGTGATATATTACATGCTTTGAAGGTATGCTTTATATGTCTTTCAATCCTTAAACGTCATTCGGTAGGCAATTATTAACCTGTTGGTTGCTTGTCAGAACAGAAAGCTTATCCATTCCTTTGGCCAATAGTTTAAGTTTTCTGGACTTGTCTGCTATAGTTGCTTTGATACAGGGTAAAAGCATATTTCTCTGACCATTCATGATCTGGTTGGCCTTTTTTATTCTCTGGTATGGTGTTATAACCCCCCCCCCCCCCCCCCTTCTTTTTTGTAGTAGTAGTCATTATCTCATGAATTGAGGTTGATATGGAAGTCTCTGTGCACTTGCATTTCTCTGAGTTTGGAAATGAGAAACTGTGGTAGCAGAGTTGCTCTCTAGCTTCCATCTTGGCATCCAATGCTTAGTAGCATCCTTCCTAGCATGCACTGCAAAGAATAAAAAAAAAGGAAGAATTATTGTTTGTGTAATGTAGGTTAAAGTGACGAAATATTATATTATGTGATTTTACTTGGCGATGCACTTTAATACAATGGTCATCCACAAATTATGATTGTGTTTACAACTCTTATGTTGGCCAGGCTACAAAGAGGCATTTGACGCGCGAATAGCAAACTTGGATGATAAAATGGAAAAGCAGAATGAGATGTCAAAGTTAATTAAGAATGATGTATGTGCTTCGAGGCTTTTACAATGCATTTACCCACATTTGTTTTCAATGCATGTAGTTTTCTCCAACTAATTCTGGTTTCTTGTTGGTGGATTTCTAAGAACTGTATAGACCCTTTATGGGATGCTAATTTGTCTTTTTACCTTTCTTCCTTTATGATTAGGGCCTTAAATTCTCAGATCTTATGACCATGACAAAGAACGATTTGGCCTTTTCTGTTGCAAACATTACAAAGCGTCTAGAGTACGTTTCAGAGGCTCTTCTTGTAAGTTTCAGTTTAAGCTGATTGCTTAGACAAATGTCGTATGAAGGAAAATTGGTATGATTACTACTTTTGCTTTTAAAGTGGGTCTGGTAATGTCAGTTGAAAGCGATAGCATTAATATCATTGTGAATAATCTCTAGTAATGGAGTTGATAGATCTGAAGAGTGAATCTGTGTTTTAATGATTAGTTTTTGTCTATGATATATTCCATGCTTTGTCTGTTAATCTTTAAATGTCATTTATTAGGCAATTATTAACCTGTTCCATGTTTCTCATAGCAAAAAGCTTATTCATTTCGACCGCTAATTTGAAATGATGATTTTATACTCATATTTTTTTAATAATTTTATTTGAAGAAATGTAAAGAAATTGGTAGTCTGGGGTGCAAAGTGTCAGAACCCTAATAGTTGAGGGTTCTGACACTTTAACAGATACATGTCAAATCCATGCCAGATAGGTTTACAATGAGTTGCTTTTTTCGCTGCGCCCAATAAGAGAATGATCTTGAACAAACAAAGTTATGGATAATTGTTTGGGTAAAAGGTTTCGTGCCTAGACATACTTTCATACTTTGGCTCGCCTTCAGACCTTCAGGCATCACTCGTCCATTGAAATCTTGAATGCTGACACACAGGTGCTTAAGACCACGATTTATTAAATCCTATCACCAAAATATATGTCGGCATCTCCTCGAGCAGAGAAAATTGTAAGATTAGCAAGCCAATGCCAATGCAAGTCCTATATCATACACGATTTATCGTCACTACCGCAGTAAGTTCAGAAAACCTGTCTCAATTATAAGCATCTCAAGCGACCGTTAGAATGCAACTCTTACTGAAACTTTTAAAGAAATACACCACTGGCTCTGTTACTGGTAAAATATTTGTGAAACATGTCTACCCCATCCATGAAATAGCATAACTGTAAGTACTCACGTATACCCTAAATGCACAATGTTGCAGCTCCTTTCATCATTTTCAACAGACTGTTTTTATGCAGAACAACCCCCCCAAGAAAAAAAACCACTTTTATTCAAAGATTTTTCCTACCTACTTCGCGCAACACAAAAGTAACAATAATTATGAGGGCTTTTACTTCTTCTATGCAAGGATAAGAGGGCATATATATATATATATATATGAAAGTCTTACCTGTTTTTCTTCAAATGTATTTAACGTGCCATCCTGAAATACGAAAGTTAAATTAGAGCCAGTTCAAAAATCTTAAGAGTGTGCACGAAGGGACTGAAGGCCCATATAGATATTAGTACAATGTCTTCCTGGTCTGCTGTGCAGGAGAAAGGAAAGTTGCAAGAAAACATTCTTCTTTTTCTGTTCTCATCAAAACAAGTCGAAAGAGAAGAAATCTTTAGTGGAAAGATTCCTTCATAATAAACAAAGCTTCAGGGTAAAAGGGAGAAACACACAAGTCCCAGTATAAAGAACACCGCTGCAAACACCACCAAAAAAATAGCTTAGAGAAAACTTCAGGAAAAGTAACTCACCAAACGTTGTAAGACTCTCTTTGTTTCATTCGTGGCACGGAAAATGTCACGGAAAGGTTTTTGAGCTTCACAAACCTGTTACACAAGTTCTGATCTTATTTAAATGGTAATGCAAATAAAAACCGTTCAATCCATCTGATTATCTTCTAGATTTAACTGAATACTTGTGTCCAAATGAACATGATATGCAAAATAAAAGATTAGAAAACAAGAAATTACAGAGAAACCATTATTTGTGAGCTTATCATCAGAATTACCTCTGGAAGACCCATGATATTGAAAAAATGGACAATGACAATTTATTTGCAATGGAAACGAAGAGTAGGAAACTTGTAAAAGCCTCAGAACACATACATCATTCTTAAGTAACCTTGACATCTCATTCTGCATTTCGATATCATCTACCAAGTTCGATATCCGCTGCGTCAAATGCCTCTCTGTAGCCTGGGAAACATAAGAGTTGTCAACCCTATAATATTTTTTGAATGACCATTATATTAAAGTGCATCACCGAGTAAAATCATATACAATAATAGTTCCTTACTTCAACCTATATTATACAAATAGTAGATCTTCTCTTTATTTCATTTCTTTTTAACAGTGCATACTAGCAAGGATGCTCCTAAGCGTTGGAAGCCAAGATCGGAGGTAAAGAGAAACTATGTTACCACAACTCCTCATTTTCAAAATCAGAGAAATGCAATTGCACAGACACTTCCATATCAACCTCAATGTATTAAAGCAACCTATAGCAGACAAGTTTAGAAAACATAAAGGAAAAAATACATTTTTTGTCCCTCATACATAAAGGGAAAAATACATTTTTTGTCCCTCAACTATTAGGGTTCTGACACTTTGCACCCCAGACTACCAATTTCTTTACATTTCTTCAAATAAAATTATTAAAAAAATATGAGTATAAAATCATCATTTCAAATTAGCGGTCGAAATGGATAAGCTTTCTGTTCTGACAAGCAACCAACAGGTTAATAATTGCCTACCGAATGATGTTTAAGGATTGAAAGACATATAAAGCATACCTTCAAAGCATGTAATATATCACAGACAAAAACTTTTCATTAAAATACAGATCCACAATTCAGAACTATCAACGCCATTACTAGAGATTTTTCACAATGATATAAATGCTATCTTTTTCAACCGACATTACCAGACCCACTTTAAAACCAAAATTCGTAATCAGCAATTTTCCTTCATACTACATTAGTCTAAGCAATCAGCTAAACAGAAACTTACAGCAAGAGCCTCTGAAACGTGCTCTAGATGCTTCGTCAAGTTTGAAACAGCACTGGCCATATTACGCTTTGTCACGTACATAAGATCGGAGAATTTAAGGCCCTAATCATAATGAAAGAAACGTGAAAAGACAAATTAGGATCCCTAAAGGGTATATACAGTTTTCAGAAATCCACCAACGATAGTTAAATTAGACAACGTTATGCATTAAAAATAAAGGTGGATAAATGCAAGATTGGTAAAAAAAATACAAGAAGTTTTATGATACAACTACAGAAGCAACCTAAATTAGAGAATTAATGAGAACATTTAGATACCTGCCACCACATGTAGCCATAACCCAATGCCCCCAAGGTAGCAGCTGGAACTATGAAAGACGATAAGTTACCTGGAAAAACAAACAGGTTAAATTAAATCCCCCAAAAAAACCAACCACAATATACCTCATATGCATTGAATGACGGATTATTCAGTAATAACTAGCAGTTTCAGAGAATTGAATCAAGGAGACAAATGCATAATGCCTTGAGAACCACATAATTATTGCAAAAAAGGAAAGGAAAGTAATTGTATTAATTGCAATACTCTGGATCGACGGTAACCTAGCCATTATATGGTTCTTCCTTCTTGCTATAATTCGAGACTTATTTTGGTTTGACTTTTGAAGTTCGATGTACTGTGTACACAACATCAGTCATCTTCTTGGAATTTTCCGACTTTCCAATTTTCATATGCATATAAATGCATTCATAGAATGGATGCAGCGAAAACAAATTCTTTTGCAGACTAATGAGTGGCTATACCTTATTTCTGCACAACATTAATTGCACTCAACAGCATCTTATAGGTATATTGGGCGCAGCGAAAAAAGCAACTCATTGTAAACCTATCTGGCATGGATTTGACATGTATCTGTTAAATCAATAGATTCTGCTTCTTTTTTTTTTCCAACTTTTCCATGGTTGAGATTTATTTTCTTGGCCTGCAATAATTTTAAACCACTTCTCTCTCCCATCCCGATTCTCAGTCGAACCGTCACCGAGCTCTCTCTCCATCAAGACCGCCATCGTCCTATCTCTCTCTCCATGCTCAATCTATCTCTCTTTCTCTCTCCACAAATTAATATCGAAATTTTTCGAGATTTCGAGATTTTGGTTACAAGAATAGTACTGGAATCAAAATTGCTCATTTCGGCTTGATACCCATGTTAAGGGCCCGGTCAATGCCACCAAAACAACCCACTGCCAAGTGATTTGCACACGACCATGCCCGGTTCACGGCCTTATCTCTCCGCCGAGGGTTTCTGACTCACCAAACTACGCCATGGCTATGCAAGCCGGCATGGGGTTATCCCGGATCTTGATCTTGGTCGGAGCAGGTACTTTTCTTTTTCCAATTTGATCACGTCTGAATACTACCTATATAAGCTGTGCCATACAGATAAGACAAGGACGAAAGTAAGTAAAAAGAAATATTAATAGTCTGTGTGTTCTACCGTTTACCAATTAGGTAACAAAATACAAATCTTTGACGGTCGATTTCAGTGCTTCATAGTGTCGATATAAGGTTTGGATATTGCTATGAGTAAAGAGGCATATGCCATATGGTATGTTTGGTGTGTTAAATCACTATTTGTCACAAAAGCTTAAGTTATTATTAAGATATATATATTTTTTAATTATATTCTCTAACACTCTCGGTTAGTCAGGCTTCTCCTTTATTGGTAAGTCTAATGCTTGTTATATTTCAATTGAAATATAAGTGAAGTACATAATTTAATTTCAAATTCAGGACCTTGACTCTAATATCGGTGTTTCTTTCCCTCTACATCGCAACTGTATCTTTGTTGTTTCCTACCTACTATGTTGGATTTTGAATGATCATTCATCAAATTATGGCATAGAAGCGATCAATCATGGATGCTTACGTTAGGGTAACAAATCAAAGAGGTAAATTGACAAAAGGTTATCAAGGAATTGAAGATATTAGATGGATTGAAATGATTCATTCAACACTTATATATAATTTTTCTTGCAAAACTTCACAAAATATTGTCACCTTACAAAAAGTTACCTCGTGTGTCGAATTGACATGTCACTTAGTCAACTACTCCATAGAAATGTATGACCATTTAAAAGATATGTTTGAATATAGACACCAATGTTATGGTTGATTATCCCAAATTCCAAAACTAAGCCATAAAATAGTGTGTAATGCTAATTTGAAAATCTAGTAAAGAGATTGTAACATATTAATTAAAAAGATAAGTATTAGTCAATGTTCTTAACATTATTTGCTGGATTACTAATACTAGTTAAGATAGCGAGGCCGTGCCATTTGGCGGACCGAAGGGGTGGCATCTGTAAAATTAAAATTTTTTTTTGTTTTTATACATGTTGCTCCCATTGCTCCCTTTGACCCACCCAGCCCGCCTCCCCTTGGGCCAAGTTTGGTATTTCTCTTTTTATCTTTCTTTATCTTTTTGTTCTTTATTATGTTTTCCGGTAAGTTCTTCATTTATTTACACAAAAGGAAGAAGAGAAAAAGAACCAACATTGCCTAGTCAATCCCAATGACCTCTCTTTAATAAAGCATTTACTTTGCGTTTGATTTTAAAATTTTATTAAAAATTTGTGTTAGTGTTAAAAAATAGGTGGTATTGGAATTGGTGAATGAGTGATAACTGTAAAAATAAAAATAAATATTTTTCTCAATGTTTTCGAAACTTTGGGGTCTAGTTTGCACCTGATCATCTTTTACTTTTGAAAACCCAAATGTGGTAGACAACATTTTCATTCATGTTCTCTACAACGATATGGAGTCACACAGTAATTGAATATAATAGACAAAAAGAGGTTCAAAATTACATGTTTTTTGTTTAAAATTAACTCTTTTCATTTGTTTTTTATTGTTCTGGTAGATTGGTTAGAAATGCATGAAAATTTTATATATATTTAGCTAAAAGAAAATAAAACCGGCTCATGTCAAATATGTGCAATTATATTATAAAGAAAGCTGCTTTGCGTTTTCAATTGTGGCAATTAAATAGTAGAGTATGTGTATTTTAATATTTTTAATCTTTAATTTTTAATAATTTAACTTTAAGACACTTTTTTTACCTTAAAACAAATTTTTTTTGAGATCTCTCTCCAGGAGTTTGCCCCTCTACTTGAGTCTGCGTGCCAAGTGTAGCTTTTGGAGTTTTGGTTAGAGGATTACCAAGCGCTTTGGCGAAGCCTATACGCTATAAATGGTGTTGTCCATTTTAGCACGTTGTGCAGCTTTCTGCTTTTTATCCGACCGGCGACCCAACGGTCGCCTTTTGATCCTTCTGACTCAGCACCGTACGGTATCACTGTGGCTGTCACAGACTTCACAGGAAAATAAAGTGTCGCGTTACTCGCCGCTTTGTTCGGTAGTAATCGCTTCCTCATTTCCTCAGCGATTAATTGATTGGTGATTACTCGTTGGCGGATGGGCAGCTTTGGTGCCGTTGTTTTGGTCCGCTCGATTATTATTCTATAAGGTAAGGATTTGATATGTGCGTCCTTGTTTTAACTGTCTTTGGGTTGGAGATTGGAAATGAATCTGTACATCTCCTTGTGTTTAAATAGTATTGAAAAAATACTCACTCTGTGGGTCTTAGGGTGTCAATGTATCAGTTGATTCCGATCTCCTTCTATGGTCGAGAGTCTAAGGACGCTGACCAGCCAACCACTGTACTTATGAGAGAAGAACCGGTCGTGACCGACTTCCATCAGACTCGGTCGCAATCAGGTGGCGTTAAACTCTTACACATGAGGAAGTTTAGTAT
Source organism: Myrica gale (assembly GCA_963930655.1). Taxonomy (NCBI): domain Eukaryota; kingdom Viridiplantae; phylum Streptophyta; class Magnoliopsida; order Fagales; family Myricaceae; genus Myrica; species Myrica gale. The sequence continues at coordinate 1,915,026 of OZ005606.1, read as the reverse complement.
CATCTGAATCCGACCCCAATCCCGCCAATGGCCGATCTTGTCATCTCAAGCTTTCTAACAACCTGACTCCGATCGGACCAATCGAGATCGCCCTATTTATTACTCATTGTGAAATAAATGAACAAGAGTTAAAAAAATATGTCTTGATTGCGTATTTGGAATAATTCTCCTTTTTGTTTTGTTTTTTATTTTCTTTCTCAAATCTTATCCCCTACTATAAGTCCAACTACCATGCCATCGAATGCTCAAATGCGTGCAGGGGAAGGCAGCTAACAAAAAACACAGTCGTGCCAAGTCGATCCGTGTGCCATGGATCATGGCTTGGTATCGAAATAAAAAAAAAAATAGTCTAGCAAAAACCGTTCGTTATTTGGTTTTGACACAAACAAGCCAAATTCCCGCTGGTCCTTTAGAATGTTGGATGGGATAGGAGTGAATAGTCTTGACATATAGGGCTGTTGGGTTGGTCCACAGAAGTGGGTCCATAAAGCACGCCTCTCAGTCTCTCCCAAGTCCCATATGTACGGACCTAATTTGAGAGTAGCCCATTGGCCCATCTTAATTATTGCGATTGATGAAGACGGCCAGAGTCCAGACGGGGGATATTCCCCAGTAGCTCAACCGTAATATCAACGAAGCATCTGACGGGGCCCAACTATTTTTACGCAAAGAACAAAGAATAAACTACAACCGCAATTATCTTTTTTTTTTTTTTAATTTATGTGCATAAATCAACCACAGTTGGAAATGTAACTTGGGCCTTTTTCAAGCTGAACATGTTATGATAAAAAAAAAATGGTGGAACATGTTACTACTTGCTGATCTCAATAGACATCAATCCTCTCTGGTTGCATTAGTTCAAAAGGAAAAATTACTAATAAAAAAAGATGTGACACAAGGTTAAATTCTAATATAAAATATTTGCAAAAAAAAAAACTTGGGATTTAAATAGAAGCTTAGTTAGTGGACCGGTCAGTCTCTTTGGAGCTTGGCATGACGTTAAACTCAACTTGTATGAATACTGAGGTCGATTCGTTTGAACTTAATGCACGTGAATAGATGTCTGAATTTTCCTCCTTATCCAAAAAAAATTATAATATAAAGTTTGACAGTTAAAAATACAAATTGCAAAATGGCTGATAATTAGAAGGTATAAGTATACTTTTTCTTTCATTTAAAATGAGAAGTTTTAAGTGACGGCCTGTTTGATCATATACTCATCCATTCTTAGACTAGAGAGAGAATGAATAAAACAAGGGGTAGCTGTTTGCCAACCGAGAAAACAATCAGATTGGGTTTGTGGTTTGCTGCAAACTCCATTTCACTCCGATTTTGGGCCTTGAATGGATCAGCTTAAACTGGCCTAAAAATTAGGCCCACCCTACAGAGATAAATGCGTTAATACGGTTGGTGTGTAAATACTGCAACTTGCACCTTAAAGAAATTGTTTCTTTTCAGTTGAAGAAATCGTGAGGGAAAGATGGGTACTACACGTCAAACTTTTCTTTTTCCAATTCTGATCAGATTTACTTTTCTATTTTTAGTTTTTTTACTGCCTCTTAGAAAGTGGGTATACTATAGCACAAGTATTGGAATTGTTATTTCTACTATTGGATACGGGACGATAATAATTATTCAATAATAATAATAAAAAGGTAATATTATATACCGAAAGTGATGTGAATTGATCGAAATGTTCCTCAAATACGACATAAAAATAAATAAATAATTTTTTTAAGAAATAAATATATTAATGAACTAGAGTTTTAATATTTTTATTTTTTTAATGAATTTTTTAATGTGGTTAAGGCAGACGAGCATTGATCATGTCTGAATTGACAGGAAGTGATTAATTTTTGTCTATAGTTAAAAGGGTGTACTGATATTACTTCAATAATTTTTAAAAATATATATATTATTTTAATGAGATTTTATCATGTGTCATAGAACGTTTTAGACAATCTTAGAGAGATAGTGATCTGTTACAAACTTAATGCGCAGGTATAAATATGTAAATAGAAAGTGAGACTAAGAAATTAGGTACTGTCGTGGTGAAGATGCTAAAATTCGGATCCAATGGGATTCAATTCCTGGGAAGCAAGTGACCCACAGCCACAGGCCACAAGGACATGAATATTACGATTGGCTGCGCAACGGCAAAAGCAGACTAAGAAATTACTCCTGATAAACGCATTCTCAACCACAAATCTTTGTGCAACCAATGATTCATAGACTGTTCACAGCAACTTCTATAGTTGAGAAATAAATACTCTTTTCAATGTTTTGGGAGCCGTACTGAAATATCATAATAGTTGAAAATCCTGACATTATTTGCAAAAGTCTCTATGCCAGCTTAAATTCGGGAAGCCTTATTACTATACATTTTACTTTGCCAAACTGGGCTTGAACATGACTGGATTATGGCAGACCCAATTGCTTATACCCTTTTCGCATGGCAATTTAAGTTGGGAGGAAACACAGAAAGAGAGAAGAGAAGAGGACCCGATTCGGTATTTCCTCAGTCCGGTTGAATCAGTTTGCGTGAGTCGCTCCTTCACAGGTGGTCCATCGATTCAATATAATGCAAGCTGACTCCAATCCATTGAATATTGTAATTCTATCTCCGTGACAGTTTGATTCTCTTGGAGTGCTTCTTGATTCGGCCTGATACGAGCTGACTTGAGCTCCCAAGATATAAAAGGAAGCTGCCCCTTTGCACACTCAAATAGATAATAATCCAATAGAATAGGAAACAAGTGTAAAAAAACACGGGAAGCAGAACAGAGATGAAAAAAACTCTCCCCTCCCCAACCTGTCAAGCTAAAGAGAGGAGAGGGACACAATAAATATGTATAGCAGTGAATTTTATTTGTTGCGTTTAATGGAAGGTGACTGCACAACCACCTCGATCTAATCTTCACCTCCAATAATAAAAACTATATCTACTTCAACTCTTGACAATTCCACAAAACTAATTATCCCTCTGCCATCTTTTAGCCCAAAGAATTCACTCTGCCACTCAATATATTCCCTTTCATTGCCGACCCATTTAATTAGTGAGGTGGAGAATCTTCAACAGGCGTTCTGTTTCACGAAGAGGACAAACTTGTATCCCTTGTCAGGACTATATAGAAGGCATAGGGTTGACCTTAAACGCCATATTCTGTGGGAGAGAACAGGAATAAGAAGTAGGCCCCTAGAGACATCACCGATCCAGCCAAATTTTAAGGCAAATGCTTGCTACCCATTTGAGTAGATCGTATTAGATGCGTTTCAGCCAGCACAATCAAGAAAAAGAGTGAGTAGGGACTCCATAGAAATTAACAGTGCATAAGCATTATGAATGTGAGCACAACGTTCTGGGCATGGAACACTCAAAAGGAAACTTCCCTTCCCAACCTTTAGAAATCCTTTCTCAAAAGCAGGTGGGGCCTTGATTCTCTGTTTCAGTTGGGAAAAGTCCCTCAATAGTGCATTTAGTTCAAGCACCATATATACTTGGGATGGACAATCTCTTTTTAGGTGAGATTTGAAATAAAGAGCCACCTCAAGCCCTCCCCATCAAATATATCAAAGCAAATTAAAGATCCGAAGGCAAACAATCTTCAGACATGTTTGCAAGGTATAGCAGTATCTCAAATTAGAAGTTAAAAGTTTGGATTTTCACTATGTAGTGTAGCAAAGACACCTTACTTCAGTGTCTTCAGAAAGGCAAAATTTAAACCTAGAATCATCGTTCAAAGCCATTACTTGAAGTAGTTTTCGAGGAATAGATTTCGAACTCATTTGCTGCGCATATGATGGGTTTGGCATGGATGAAGATGACATTCCCTACTTCACAAGATTTAAAATCACCACTTAAAACTGAAAAAACTACAAGTGTGAGAAATGGTGCTGCCTATACTGCCAGAGGAGTAGTGGAACATTTACCTCTACTGAACACCCTTGAATCTGAATCAAAATAAAAAACGAAAAGAATGGGCTGCTTGTCTTTACATGTTTGCTTAAGCATGAAAGTATGACCGAAAATATCAAAGTTACCCAGCCGCGAGTCACACTTTCTGGCTGCGTGCCACCTACCATGGCATGGAACCGGCATGCCCTATTTCCTCTTCTTCGATAGGAGCAGGAAGGTTAAGATCAATTAGACCATGTAACTCAGAGTGCTCTTGCTTGATTACAATAGTTCTATCTTCAGAACCTGCAAAAAAATGGGACCTCTTGTGACCTCCTAAAGCTTGGCCCGACCGGAACACTCTGAAGCAGATTGGGCATTCATGACCCTTGCTTCTCTTTGGCCCCAATCTTGTCTTGGAGTGGCCAGAGATGCTTTGCTTGGTTGACGTTTTGATACTGCACGACTCGGTGGTCTTACCACAAGGCTTTGGAACTGGAAGAGAATCTGTGTCTATGCCGTTTTCGCCACTATCATCTATTGACTCACAACACCCATTGATCTGTGTATGGCCGGCTCTGCGTGGCTCTAGAGCCCGACGAGAGTGAAAGCACATCTGAGCATTCTTACAGCTTTCAACATTGGAGGAGACATTTTTTATCTCCTTATTGGAGCCCCCTAACAATTGAGGACTGTAAGAATGATCTACGGGTCTCATTTTTATATTGCACATGGAAATGCCACCCACTTGACCATATCCTTCCTTTGTAATCAATTCCTTCCCTAATTCAGACCTCGCACACCTCAACTTGTTTGAACTCTTGCCTGGCTCAGCATCAAAAGCCCCAGTTCTAGATGTATATTCCAGTTTGGTCTTCTTAAATTCAGCACCGGTAACAGACACATCTACAGAAACATCTGACTCGTCCTTTTTAGGTGATCCATTGCCAAAATACCCAGAATCAGAACTATTAGAAAGACGAATTTCGGCAGTTTTCAACTCGTTTCTTTGCTTCCTCAGCTTTACCGACTTGTTGATGTTAGATACATAATCCCTAATATCCGCCATAGTAATTCTAACATCAACAGAAGATGATTTGGCCTCTAAAACCACTGAATTGCTATTCGAAACTTCTGCTTCTGAATTCAAACCACCTCTGCAACCAGAGTCCCTAGAGAACATCATCAAACACAAAGCCGCCTCTTCTTGTTTTTGGTCAATCTCCGAGACAGATGAAGAACCATTTGCCAAAGTAGAAGGGTAAGCATCAAGACTTTTATACCTCATTCTTTTCGAGTGGTCCTGAAATTCGCTACTTAACTTCTCTTTCTCTGAGTGACAAGCCATGTGACCACAGAGCGCTTTCAATGATTGAAAGCCTTTGCCACATTCTTTACAAACCCTTTCCTGCTGTGAAGTAGTACCAGAATCTACAAACCTCCTTGTCCTCCTAGGGTTCTCTCTAAGACCATAACCGGAATTACAACCAGTAGTTCCATAACCTGAATCTCTCTTGCTCTTCTTCCCACTCCCCACAGATTGAAACGTCACCACATTAGGCTTAGATTCTAGTTCTTCTCCATCTTCAGCTGACTTCTGATTCATGTGGGTCCTGATATGACCACCCAAGGCCTTCCCACAATGATACTTCTTGTTGCAAAACTTACACACAAACTTCTTGTGCTTTTCTTCCATAGATTAATCAGCCACTCAAAGTCTCAAACCAAGGATAGCCCAGTAAAAAAAAAAAAAGAGGCCCTAGTATTACCTCAAATCCGCAATAACTCTACATTCCACGATCTTGCTCTACCAAGAACACCAAAATGGTGTAGAAGCAGAGGAATCGAGCAGAAGACCCGGATCGAGAAGTTCAGCGACAGATCACGAAGTTTCTTACTTTTTTACCTGCGACGATAAACGAAGAACAAAAAAGGCCCGGATGTGAGAGTTTGGTGAAGTACGAGATCCAACCCACAAGAGGGAGGGGCCCCTTTAAATTCCATTTCCATGTACTCCAATCCTCTCTTGAATGTTCAAAATGGGACTACAAAAAAAAGAATGTTCAAAATGTAATGGGTTTGACTAGAAAATTCAAAATTGTGAAGAAGTGGTTTGCAAATGATGGAGACGAACAGGGCTATGAAGAACAATCAAAGCAAAGACATGACTCTTTTTTCTGTCTTGGATTTCTCTCTCTTGTTTGTGTTATAGTTGGAGGAGAATTCCATGCATGGAAGCAAAAGACCAAAAGAAGGGAATAAAAGATAGGCAGCACGTGTACTCGGTTGAGAACCTTTCGCTAATAGATTGGACGGTCAGGATTCATTGGGGTTTTGGGGGATCCCAAGGAGTGAGGTGCCTGTGGATATGGCAAACATAAGCTGAAACATCTAAGTGTGTTTTTCCACAAAATATTTAACCAACTCCTGATAAAATATTATAATATAATCTCTTTTTCCTATAAAAAAATATAAAAAAATATAAAAAAATATAAAAAATTATTTTTCTCTTCACTTTTTCACTAAACCCAATACTAACACTAAACTCAATACCAAAAATTTTACAACACAAACATAACCTAAGGATGCCTTAATTTTGTCTTTCTTGAAAGCTCGCACAAGTAATCCAAGCGTTATTGTTTTTTTGCTCCCTCAATTTTGGTCCCCATTGAAAATGCTATTTATTTAGGGTGGGTTTGTGAAGTAAAAATTTTAGTATTGTTAAAATTTTAGGTATTTGGTTTAGTAAAAAAGTGAAGAGAGACAATTTTTTATATTTTTGTAATAAAAAGTAATGATTTGATGGGAGAAAAAAATTATATTGTAATATTTAATTGTATTAAAATTTTAAAGAGTATAAAATTTTAGAACACAAACGGAGCCTTAGAGAGTTGTTAACCAGCCGTATTTTGGTTCTTTCTAATTGTTTTGCGTTTAGTAGAGTGCCCACCTACACCTTTCTTTGACCTTAGAAACTAAACAAAAAGCGAAAATTCATCTGTATTTAATAAATGAATGAATCAAACCATGAACTACTAGCATATTTGTAAGTGAATATTAAAAATTGCACATTTTCCATCCATTAAGTACTACTTCAATCTCAAGATGGATGAAGCCAGTCTGCAGCCATAGCTAAAGAGTAAAAGAGTGAATTCCTTTTTTTTCTAAGCAAAGAGTGAATTCATTGAAACAGAAGAAGTTTTTTCGATTGAGCCGCCTCCAATTCATTCGGTGAATGCTCCTGCGTACATGTTTTACTTGAAAGGATATTCCACCCACATCGAACATCGAGAAAGAATAAAGCGAAAAAAAGGAATGAAGGCTGTATAAAGACCAGCCCACGTTGAGTCTGTGAGGGTATAGATTCATCGAATTCTCATTGGCCTGAATGTTCAAGCTGCGTTAACCAAGCAAAAGAGACTTTGACTGCGGAACAGCTTCGATGAATGCAGTCCTTTTCAATCCTAGCCCATCATTGTAATTGCGAGCTTTTCCAAATGTGCGTTGGTAACTTTCAAGGGAGAGCAGTGAATTGGTAATTTTAGCCTGGATTTTCAAGTAATCCTTTTTTTTCCCACTGCATTTTCCATCGATTTTGGTTTCCTAAAACAGAAGATAACAAACACACTCATATACCGTAGATGAACCTGTGGCAAAACTTGTGTCTAGAGAGAGTGGCTCTGCCCTCTCTCTAGACTTTTACCATCTCTCCCCTTAGCCGCCCCCTCTCCCGCCGGTTGTAAGCGGTGGGAGGAGCTCCGGCTCCTCCCAGCGTCCCCTCTTATTCTTCCTCCTCTCCCGAGCTTCCTTCCCCCTCCCCTCTTTCTTTTCTTGTTCCCTTCTCTTTTCTCCCCTCTCCCCCTGTTTTTGTTCGGATCATTGGTGGTCAGATCCCGGTGTTCACGTGTGTCACCGGTGGACACAGCGTCGCCAGATGCCACCTCCTCCTCCAGCCGAGCACAATCGGTCTGGTCCGGCAGCCAGTCGACGGCGAGTGGCGTTTCACGCGCCGCGCGTGGATCTCACGCGTTCGCTTCGGGCTCTCTCTTCCGGCCTGCTGTCCGACGGTTTTGTGCTGCTACGCGCCTCGTGGCGGGTTCTCCCTTCCTTCGCCGTGCCTGCAGACGCTGTTTTGATACCTTCCGGCGGCGCGTGGTGGTCACGCGCCGGTGCATCTCCTTGTGTTGCCGGTGTTGTGGCTGCTTTGTTTGCTGTGGTGGAGCGCGATCCGTCTTCTCTGTTGGGGGTTTCGTTGTTTGTTGGTTTCTGTTTGGCTGTGTTTTGTTTAGTTTAGGTTTGGTTGTGTTTAGTTTAGGTTCTGATCCCTTGTGGATTTTGTCTGCCCTTGCATGGGCTTTCTGTACCGGGCTGTGGTGCTTTCTTTACTGGCTTGTAATGGTCCTGGTAACTTTGTCTACCGCGTCCGGCCGCTGCTCCCACTGCTTTGCATGGAGTATATAGTGGCTTCAACCGATCCGTTCTAGGATCCCGCCGGTGTTTATCGCCTGGTCTTGTATCGGTTCCTTTTTGGAACATGACCTAGAAAAAAAAATATACCGTAGATGAGACGGTATTTATGACCTTATAGCTCCTTGAAACTAGCCAGGACACAGACCAATGTTAATGGATCTCTGAGGCTCTCTCTCCAGCCCAACGTTTATATCCCTTCTTTCCTGCTTACGAACACAACACCAATCGTCAAGCTCTTATTATACTTTGGTTTCTTTCTCAGAAACCTTTCTTTTTAAATCCTCACTTTGAAAAAAAATCGCTATATGAGAGTGGCTTCCAACCCCATTGGTTAGGAAAAACAATCTTCGTCATGACTACCCTGATCACTAACCAATCAAGCTCTCTCACCAACCATTGAAGGGGTTGATTTAATGGTAAAAGCTTACTCGATCTCATGTGGATTCAAATTTTCCACTGGTACGATGCTAATGGGACAAGCCCATATAAAACCATTATCCCCTTCACGAGCTTTTTTATGGAAAAAAAAAAAAATTCAAGCTATGGATGCCTCTTTCTCGAGGTAGTGATCCAAGCAGTTTGTTGGTGACTGGGATGACTCTTGAGTTAGCGTTCTTGTTTAAGTTGAAGTCTATCTTTAATTTCGAATTAGAAGTCTATCTTTGCATTGCTATCCCTTGGAGGATCCATCTGCGCTCTTTCTGGATATATCACTCAACCGTAAGGATATTGTAGGATCACCAAGCATATATAGGTAGAAGGATAGCAACCATGAGAAGTGTTAATTCGAGTGGTGGACCTTGCAGCCATTAAGATCATGTCGTAATTTATGGAGTGGATAAAAAACAGAGGGTGTCAAATATTTCCTTTGCGCTTGAAGTTGAGTGGGAAGCTTATAGCCATGATCCTCATGCGTTCAAAGGAATTATATATGCCTTCCAACTAGATTTCCTTTATTATATATATATCCTTTGAAAGCCCGTTCTGCTAATATAAAATACAAATTCGAAAGCCATCGATTTAGGAAGTTTTTAATGTGCAGTTTATTTTAGTGCAACATAAATCTATATTTGATGTTGCAACAGATTTTCATAGGAGTAGTTTCACATCTTCTCTGACCATGGAGTGCTCCTACAACTTCTCTTGTGGCAGCCCTTTTCTTAGCAGCCTATAAACCAAGAAATTATAAGATCGGAACCATCCTGTTAGCCCTATTTTCCGTTATGTTTTTTTTTTGTTTGGTTGCTTTACAATGTATAATTGTAGTAGTGTTAATTAGTCTCCCTACACCATTCTTAATGCTTTGATTGATATTAATAAATATATATTTATCTTGCCTAAAAAAAATGTAGTACTACCCAGTAAGTACTAGTCTATGTCGTGAGCATATATGCCAGGAGATAGACATAGGCGTGCAAATGCAATATAAAGGTTCCCCACTTTAATTCCCTTCCCGTTGACATTTCCTATTCCAAGATAAGGGATAACTGGGTTAGGTCTCTTTGGTCCAGAGCCATTATGCTCTATAACTTAGTTTGGGTATGATTAAGCGACATGTAGTGATCCTTTTTTTCTTGGCAAATATCATTGATACTAGATAAAGGTGGTTCAAAATAAGCATCTGCTGGTGGTAAAGCTAAAACATCTTGAAAACCAAGAAGCTGCTGATCGTTGGCAATACAACCTGCAAGCAGGTGAGCCATATGTAGGGGTGTCCAACATCCGGTCCGGGCCGGTTCGGTCCGGTTTGGCCGGCCAAACCGGAACTTTTTCAAAGTATATAAATCGGACTGAACCGGACCGGTTATATGACCGGACCGGTCCGGTCCGATTTCCGGTTTATCCGGTCCGGTCTGGGCCGGTTTGGGTCGGTTTGGGTCATGCCATTTTGGGCCGGTTTTGGGTTGGGCCATGCCATTTTGGGCCGGTTTTTGGGTTGGGCCTTGCCATTTTGGGTCTATTTCCGGTTTGGGCCGGTTTGGAGAGGTATACTCCGGTCCGGTCCCGGGTTTTCATGAGGGTAACCCGAAACCGGACCGGAATACACCGGTTTACCGGTCCGGTCAACCCTTTTAGTCAACCGGTTTGGGTCAAAACCGGTCCGGGCCGGTTTGGTCGGTCCGGTCGATTTTTTGGACAGGCCTAGCCATATGCATGGTATTCTGCCTCCGCGGAACCCATATAAGTCTCCACTCATGAAGACTTTTTAAAATATCATTCATCTTCTGGAAAAATCCTATGAAAGGCCCTACATCAATGGAATGGTCTTCGTTAATAGCTTGCCAGCCAGTTACCACTTATCTCTGCATACTGCTGTCAAGTAGACTACATTGCCTCTGATTTTTTTCCTAGGCTAATGTAATTTATATCTAACAAACCGGCGGGCGAGCAAAAAACTGTGCGCGTGAGAGGAATATGCATGCGTGGGCCGCCACACGCTGACAAAGGGACATCAGACAAAAACTAGAGGGCCCTCCGAGAGATGTTGAGCAAGGCGGGATTAGGCATGTCCTCCAAAAATGCCCATAACAGCCAAGTTGAAGACAAAACTGACTAGGCATGTGAGATTCGCGTGGGCACCCCCCAGCGCGCGTGAGGAGTCATGCGCCGACAGTTTGCTAGACTTGGCCAGAAATGAGCGTATAGGGGAGATGCGTCCATCCATAATGTTCGTGCACACTGAAAACTACCGGAGACTCCGGGATCAAGCCTCCCTTGATTTCGAGATAAAAAAAAAGGCAAAAAATGTGCACTTTGAATAGATCCCGACCACCAGAGGCGTGGCTGGTGGAGGAGAGATGGAGGGGATCCGTGCCGAAAATGGGAATGGAGTCCGTCTATAGGGGAGAAGGGAGATTCTAAAGAGAGGTTTTTTGCTGTGTCTCTGATTGTTGCGTCAAAATTAACCTTACAAAACCCCTCCAAAGGGGGTTGCCAACGCAAATTCTGGTTCTTTTCCTTTTCTCTCCACGCTGCAAAATGTTCAAACAATCGGCTCTTTTTTTTTAGCATAAATAGCATATGTATTGAGTTATGATCAAGGAGGTTTTAACACCTTAGGAGGCTCTAAAAGGCGTACCAGACACTCCGAAGAGCCGGCGGGCCAACGAGCAAACGGACCCAAAAGTCCTACAAAGTCCCCGAAGGGACGGACAAGCCACAAAGGCCAAGAAACATAAGCTAATATGCCTATGTCCTGTTTAAACTAGGGTTGTCCATGTCCTGTTTCGGTCCGGTCCGGCCGGCCAAATTGGACATTTTGTGGAGTATGTATATCGGACCGGTCATTCTTCCGGTCCGGTCTCCGGTTTCACCTGTCCGGTCTGGATCGATTTGGGCTATGCCATTTTGGGCAGGTTTTGGATTGGGCAATGCCATTTTGGGCCGATTTTGGGGTTGGGTCATACTATTTTGGGCCGATTACCGGTTTGGAGAGGTATACTCCGGTCCGGTTCAGGTTTTCCACATGGGTAACCCGGAACAGGACCGAATATACCGGTCTCGGTCCGGTTTCGGTCCGAGTTAGCCGGTCCGGTGGACAACCCTACTTTAAACTGATCATATCACAGGGGTGCTGCATAATGTCATAGTGAACACTTTGGTTTCTAGCATACCAAATTGTACAAGATCACAGCTGCTTGCATCAGGCAGTCTCTCTCAGTAATGTGGGTCAGCCTTAAAGATGTGCCAGATGTCATCAGAATACTAAGCCAGGATTGAATATCCAAGTGTTGCATACCTTCCACACAGATAGGCCATAAAGTTTCCCTCCAAAGAATCTCAGCAACGCTGCATTGGAAATGCCAAGTGTTCTTCAGTTTTGGCAAAGAGGACAAGTGAAAAAATCCTCAGACACTCGGTCATATCTAGAAAGTGTAATTTAGATTGAACTGCCGGTGCTTTGGCAGCAAACTTCAAAATTAAAAGCTTGAGTCTCTCTTGAAATTTTAAATTCCATAACTTCTTCCAATTAAACAGGGTCTGTTGTCTAGGGGGCGAAATCTGGCATCTTGATTTGTGAGATAAGCAGATCGGACTGAAAAGCTGTCAGTATTTTCCGGTTTTCAGATTACCACAAATTCCTCCGGAGGGTGATTAAGGGGGATTTCAATGATCTTCACTGCACTTTCGGGAGCAAAAAAGCTGATAAATAAGAGGAATCTTCGAGTCTCAACTGGGGGAATGCGTGCGCTCTCTTGCTAGAGCTACTCTCCTCTCCCTAGATGAGGGAGATTAGTGCTCCATCGATCGCTTTCTAACACATAGTAATTACCAATAGCTCAGTACGTGGCTCAATCAGATTCCTAAAGAACTCTTTTTAGATCTTTATCTCACATATACTATTTGATTTCTTTTACATTATTTGCTTTATTGTTTCACGTTATTGTATTTTGTGACTAAAACCCCAATGGATGGTAGCCTCCACGCATGAGCCATCAAGGAGGAGCTCTAAATTTGAATACCCCGTCAGGAGCCTCGATCCTTCATCAAACGAGCGATACAAATGGACCCTATTAAAGGGTATCAAAAATATGGTCATGAGTTGGCTAAAAACACACAATTGAGATAATAATGCCACTGCAGTAAATATTAAGATTAGAACAAACTCGATTAGACTGAGAAATAGATATGCATAGTTCTCTTTTAAGAGGATTTCAACCCTCTGTTATTAGCAAATCTCAAAATTCAATGCAGTAAACCTACTCCTATGTCTTATATTTTCTAGAGTTTAATGGCTTTAATTGTACTCTGGATGTATAGCCTGGACCAATTCTGCAATAATACTTGAGCCTAAAGCTCCAGTACTACAAGAACATCTTTCCTTGGTTTGAAATCCTGAACTAGAACCGCACAAATGGTTGATCTAGCCAAAAGCTCTCTACAAGTTTTTTAGCCGCAATATGTCCCATAAGTGTGTTAAGTAACCCAATTAATCTTGTACTGGATGAGTTATAGCGGTCAATAAAGTCTTACTAATCTAGAGGGTCTAAATGTCTGTCTTTATTTCAAACCAAGTAAATCTGGGAAAGAGACAGATGTAGGAGACACCTTAAACAATTCCAAGCCTAGACTAGAGTCTTGAAATTGCTATTTGGAAAAAAAAATTTCCAACATAACCGTGTATGATAAACAGAATGGCTCCTAATGTTCCATTTCTGATTTATTACATTGTCATTGTAAAATAGAAAAAGAACATACTCAAATTTCTACTAGCTAAAGACATACTCAGATTTCTACTAGCTAAAGACATACTCAGATAATGAGCAAAATGGAAGGTATAGGATAACCAGACAAGAAAAAAAGGGATTAAAAATGGAAGGAACAAAGAAATTTAAAATATTGTACGATGACGCATGGTCTCTCAATTATCATATCTACTTCTACCCACCACAAGCCAATAGGGATTATGCTTCTAATCTTCTATGCCACTGCGGGCATGTCCTTGAGCCATGAATCTAGTGGCTTACCAATGGAGTAAACGATGAACCCAATTTCCCTCAACTTCTCCACATCCACAACATTCCGGCCATCGAACACAAATGCAGGCTTCTGCATGTTATCATGAATCCTCTGGTAGTCAAGCTTTTTAAACTCATCCCACTCAGTCAGAATGCAGATACCATGAGCATCCTTTGTTGCCTCATAAGCATCCCAAACAACAGTAACCTGCGTCAAAGAAGTAGGACTCGATGGCTGTAGATGATTTGGATGGTCCCAATCAAATTTCTTCATCGAAAGATCCCTCTGGATCTGATCCTGTGACACCTGTGGGTCATATATGCTCAACTGGGCTTTGTCTCCCAAAAGTCCTTTACACACATCAATGGCTGGGGTCTCCCTCGTATCCCCGGTGTCCTTCTTGAAAGCAAACCCAAGGATTGCAATCTTCTTTCCTGAGACTGTGTTGAACATGGAGGCAACTACCCGGTTCACAAACCGTGTCTTCTGGTAGTCATTCACCTGAATAACCTGTTTCCAGTAATTTGCAACCTCAGGAAGGCCATTGCACTCACAGATATAAACCAAGTTCAAGATGTCCTTCTGGAAGCAAGACCCACCAAAACCAACACTGGCATTCAAGAACTTGGGCCCAATTCTTGAGTCCTTGCCAACAGCATGCGAAACTTGGGTAACATCTGCACCTGTTGCCTCACAAAGTGCTGACATGGCATTCACGGAAGAGATCCTTTGTGCCAGGAAGGTATTGGCAGCAAGCTTAGAAAGCTCAGCCGACCAAAGATTAGTACAAATAATACATTCTTCAGGGACCCAATGGGAATAAACATCTTTCAATGCTTGTATTGCCTTAGCACCTTCCGGGGTCTCCCTACCTCCAATGAGGACCCTGTCAGGATTGAAGAGGTCTTGAATTGCAGTTCCTTCGGCAAGAAATTCTGGATTGGAGAGAATTTGGACGTTGATCTTCTTGCTATTGTGGGCCAGGATCTTTTCTATTGCCTCAGCTGTTTTCACTGGCACTGTTGATTTCTCAACCACAATTTTGTCAGATTTTGATACATCAGCAATCATTCTAGCAGCGCTCTCCCAATAGGTCAAATCAGCTGCTTTGCCAGCTCCGAGGCCCTGGGTTTTGGTAGGGGTGTTAACCGAGACAAAGACTATATCAGCCTCTGAAACATGTCTCTAGATTCTTGCCCCTGCACTGCTTCACCACATCATCAAGGCCAGGCTCGTAAATGGGAAGCTGCTCGCTGTTCCAGGCATTTATTCGTGATACAGATATATCAACCACAGCTACTTCAATTGTAGGGCATTTCAGGGCCATCACAGCCATGGTAGGCCCGCCAACATAACCAGCTCCAATGCAACAAATCTTAACCATTTTGACTTGTTCTCGATGACCTGGAAAAGCAACAGATCAAACTCAAGCAACTTGAGTGGGTGGAAGTTTACTTCCAAATGCATAATTGGTTAAAGAGAGGAACTTTTTAAGCTCTTGAAGTTCAAGCAACTATCACTTGTGTTCGGTCATACAATCAGGGTTCAATCTTAACAAAAAAAAAAGCAGATAATTCATAACGCCAGCAATCTTGAATCATAACATACACGATCCTATCACTAACTGACCCCAGTAATTATATAGACTAAATATCAACATCTACGTCAGAGTAACCAAAAAGTGCAGGCCTCAAGGTGTGGACTTTGGTTTGGATTCTAAACGTACCCTCAAATGGAAACGGAAATTGTGATATACAGAGAGAGAGAGATCATTTCCGCGGACTCAATTTGGACAGAACCATAAAAGTTACAGATCCAGAGTTTTCAAGTGAAGCAAATGAAATAGTTCACAAGATATAAAATTGCGCGCTGTTATCTCGTCTAAAGTGGTTTCCCCATCTCCGAAATGACATAATACAAATTTAAGAATCCCAATAAGCAAGATCAACCATGAGATTTGTACCAACAATATGACAACCAGCAACAGATCTGTCGGTGAACAAACAATACATCTGTCGGTGAACAAACAATACACCAACCAACCATAACATAAACCCCACACTTGGATAACAAGCAACAAGCAGAATACCGTGTCACACATCTCTCGAAGCAGAAAACTAAATCAGGCACAACCGACGAGAGCAAAACACAGAGCCGAATTGCCCACAACCCATTACAATGACTACTAACAGAAATCTATTACCTTTTCGGCGCTCACTGCTTTTGGTCCTTCAGATCGAGTAGAAAGAGTGAGAGAGAGGAAGAAAGCGAGTTTGATCTGATGTATTGCCAAACAATGAGGGGCCTCTAACGACCTTCCCTCGCATATATATAGTACCCCCACCTGGGCCTTCAATTTAACAGGTTTCCGTGACCAAAAAATCGTACCGCTTCATGTTAAGTCAACACGTTTTCCATTTCCCCACTACCTATCACGATCCTACATCTAACTACCGACCTTTTTTTCCCCTAAGCAACTACCGACCTATTTGATTACTTTAGAACGACAATATATTCATAAAGTTTGTCTTTCCATTTGTTTACTGGTCAGAGCTCTCAGAGATATTTTACCAAACCAAAATCATAAAATAGACGTATAGTAATTGCTGCACCGACAAAACGCTTGTCCGACACATAAGGCATTTCTTTATTGGTCAGAGCTCTCAGAGATATTTTACCAAACCAAAATCATAAAATATACTTCTAGTGATTGCTGCACCGACAAAACGATTGTCCGACACATAAGGCACTTAGATCCAAATATATACATTTCTCAATAAAAAGAGTGGAAAGGGAAATCAGTCCAGCAAATTATCTTGAGCGTTGTTACAGAAACTCTCACTCGCGGCAGAATATTTAGATTGAATCATAGTTACCTATTTCAGGAAAGGAGAACCGTCATCATAACTCCACCAGTATACAAGTGATAATGAAGATTGTAGGGTTCGATCCAAGGAGTATCTTATTTCAGACTCTCATACCACTTAAACTATCACACTAATGATTAGATCTAAATATATAAATGTACATTATACATACTTTTTTAGACTCTAAAAACATGCTTCACCCATAAATTAATTAAAAATAAATACAATTTTCACATATCAACTCTCACTCTAAGGAGTTTAACACATTACTAAATCAATCGTGTACATTCTATCAATTTTTCCAGTCAAATTAAACAAAAATGACAATAATACTCATAATGACATTATAAATTAACGACACTCGATCGGTAAGATATAAACATATGCAAATTGAGTAAAGGGAAGTGTCATCATTTTTATTTAATTTGACGATGGTGCAATAGGTATAAAATTGAGAGTTGATACATAACGTGTCAAAATTGATAGTTTAAAGTGTAGTGTGTTAAACTCTTTATAATTGGTAGATAAAAACTGTATTTTCTCCAAAATCAATCCAGATGGAGTTTACCCCAAGG
Source organism: Myrica gale (assembly GCA_963930655.1). Taxonomy (NCBI): domain Eukaryota; kingdom Viridiplantae; phylum Streptophyta; class Magnoliopsida; order Fagales; family Myricaceae; genus Myrica; species Myrica gale. The sequence continues at coordinate 1,897,759 of OZ005606.1, read as the reverse complement.
GGGTTGGCCTAAGTGGTGAAGGCTTGGGACCTAGGGGTTCGCCCCCTGAGGTCCCAAGTTCGAATCCTCTCAGGTGCAAACAACTCCTTGGAGATACTCCCTCAGCGAAGCTAGATTTAACTGTCATGTGTGGTTTGAAAGGGTTGCACGGTTCGGGATTTGCTGTGGCGTTAAGCCCACCTCGTGCGTATACTGAGTTGGGTTCGTCCGAGCTCGGTGCACGTGGTTAGGTGCCCGGATTTCCCTCGTCACCAAAAAAAAATCCGGATGAAGTTGTGACGAAGTTTTAAATGAAGAGAAGTTGGTGGGTAGACCTTTGGCAGAGAGATTGAGTGAGCTAAAAGCCAATTTAAGATAGAAGAGAAGTGAGCTGAATAATTTAGAATGGTATGGTGGACCAATATTGCCGGAAACCATTGGATTTATTAGTTATCGATTCTTATAAATATTATGTGCAAATAGGAATCTCGTATGTGTTATTATTGGGCAGACGTGAGTGAGACTCGAAGTTCACTACCTGTTACTAAAGGGTTGCTTATAGTTGTAGCTAGCACCTACTTGCATCTCACCTTTTTATTTTCAATTATTTCATTGTCAAATAGTTTTTCTTTTCTTTTTTTTCTTTCTTTCTTTTTTCACTTTCTACTCAGAATTATACTCGAAAAGAATAATCTTGAAGCATATTATTTGAATTTCATTATTTTTTTTATAAATTGCGATACTCGATGATGAGCCCCTGTTAAAAAGCTTCGGAACTCGTTAGAGACGTTTGTTTCCAAATTTTTTCAACCCTCAACATTTTCGTACAATCATAAAATAATATATCTCTTTATTAAATTATAAAATAATATTATACTATTTAATTAAATCTTTTCTTATCATTTTTTATAAAATATTATACTTTTTTTACAAAATTCAATTCCCAAATTTTTTAAAATCTCAATATTTCGACCAACAAACGCTCTGTAAGTAACCCCAACCTAACTTCAATGGACAAAATGTCATGCGGACAAGTTGAAATCATCCCATCTCCACACAACTTTGGTGAGTGTGTCGACGGGATCTCGGATTGGTTGGCATCCCCCTACTTTTCCAGGAAGCCTTTTGTCTGCAAGCCCATGATCACCCCATCTCCCTATTGAGTGCGATAGGCGGCTTGTGCCAGCCTGCCAGGTCCGGATGGGTAGGCGGGTGATTCATCATTTCCTAGTCACGTGTTTGATGGTTCTCTGACATATATCATCCCTTCTAAGCGTAGCTGTTAAGTTTTTCTTTTCCCCTGGACTTTGAACTTTTGCCGTCGTCGGCCGATCTCTTTTATCCGGATCAGATTCTGTATTTTTTAGCCTATCAAGTTTTTCTTTTCCCTGGGACTTTGACCTTTTGCCATCGTCGGCCGATCTCTTTTATCCCGATCAGATTCTGTATTTTAGCCTAGCTGTCAAGTTTTTCTTTTCCCCTGGACTTTAAACTTTGCCTTCGTCGGCCGATCTCTTTTTATCCCGATCAGATTCTGTATTTTAGTCTAGCTGTCAGATTCTGTGTTTTATTTTTGTTGTGTTAATTAGACTTTGCATCCGGTTAAGGTTTTAATACTCATACCATTAGAGTAAAATATCTCGAAATTAAAAGAACAGCGAAAAAGTATCGAGACTCCGAATCTAGGTGTAAAGTAGAAAGTATCAACGGAAAAAGAAATCAACCAGCTAAGAGAGGCGACAGAAGCTTCGGGCGGTTGAGACATGGCCAAATGTGAGGATTGAGTAATATTCGTAGTTGTGGTCGGGGTCTCCTCAGCTTTTGGTTTAAAGGGGTTCAGAAAGATGGAACAATAGAATCAATGGCAAAGTGCCTCGTAGTTTTCGATAAGATCAAGCTTGGGTGAGTTTGTGTTGTAAAATTTTTGGTATCGGGTTTAGTGATGATATTGAGTTTAGTGAAAAAATGAAGAGAGGTAATTTTTTATATTTTTTGTAGTGAAAAGTTATGTTTTTGATGGGAGAAAGAGAGATTATATTGTAATATTTTATTGTGAGAGGGTGAAAAATTTTGTAAAATTTTTTGACGCAAACACAACCTTAGTGGCACTGGCGCCCAGAGAAGAGAGTCATTAATCAAAGATTTTGGAATTATAAGTAAAGGTTGAAGATAGTTTGAGATATGCCAGCTTATAGCTTTATCTCCTAATTTGCTTGTCCCCCGATCCTAAGGTGTCATCCATTGTCTTATGGAATCTTGGGACAATCCTTTTGTTCCTTAGTAGTACCAGAATCTAACTACATCTGGAATCCTTCACACCATTTATATGTCCTCTACTTTCCGGTTGTTACAGTGGAACAGGACATGCTAAAGAGAGAAATAGCAAGGCTTCGATGTTTGTACCAGCAAGAGCAGCAAGAGCTGAAGCATTTTACTCGACGCAGAACCAAAAGTAGAAATCTTGAATCCTTGATTCTCAATTTGCTAACAACGCTTTAGAACAAATAAAATAAAAAAGGAACCCGGTTCCTGATAAAGCAATTAGCTGCTCACACAATACGTACCCAGAACAATCGGAACACATATCTGTATACATTTCCCTCAAAGGGGTTGCTGTTTTTTCTGTTAATTAGTCGAGGCCTTAATACTTTGGACCCCTTTGTCCTACTTGTGGTGTTGTGTTTTAGGTTTGCCTTTATTTGTTTGTTCTTTGCGAAGGGTATTTACTTTTACTTCTTTATTGACAAAAGTATATGGAGTTTTGTCTTAACTAATCTATTAAGCTTATGTAGTCTTTTCGTCCCATATATATCGAGCAATAACCATACCAAATCTTGGGGGCACTGGTGCCAAAAGGAGTATTGCACGAGTGAGGTTTCAGACTCTTGAGCTCGCTTAGTTGTAAGTTAATCCCGGGAAAAACAGAAAGTGAGAAGAGAGAGATGATTGTATTGGTCATTCTATACAAGAGGTCCTTCACAACATGCTTTCTTAATTTTTTATGGCTTCCCCTATAGATGGTTTCAACGTGACAAAGGGTTGTAATAACTTCAGTGTTTGGTTCTGTTTTGGTTTTACTCGAGTCTAGAATCTACAGCCAAAAATGGAGCCTGATCAAACGGCAATCTAAACCTCCACCCCTTTGACACTGCAAAACTCAGATTGATCAAAAGAATCGGCCTTTCTGTTCCTCTTATGTTTAATCTTTTTTATAAATGCACATTTACGGGGCATATGAATTCAGTTCTTCCTTTCTGAATCCTCGGCTGCAGGCCTGACGACAACTAGCCCTAACCATAACCAGAGAGCAGGAAGTTCCAGATCGTATGCTACAATACAACCAAGCAGTACACCCTTCAACGTGTCTTTTAACTTTACAATTCAATCTATTATTTGTATCTCATCACACCTACCAATTAATAATGAATGTGATTATTTTATGAGGATAAAACTTATAATTTTAAAGACCAAAAAATAAATTCTCATCCAAACTGACAAATAAAATTTAAAAAGAAAGTGCAGAGTGTCTAAAATCAATAGTTGATAGGTGCAATATAACAAAAATAATAAATAGAGGGGTAAAGTGTCGTGACTTTCAAACTTAGATGGTACAAAGTGTATTAATTAAAAAAAAGGATAAATACAAAATCAGCCCATGTGTTATACATAAAAATCGATTTAGTCTCCGCGACATGAAAAACATACATATAGTCTCTGTTATTTCAGAAAGTGATAAAATCAATCTCTGATGGAGGACCAACGACAAATGAAAATAGAATCACAAGGACTAAATTTATGATTTTCATATCACGGGGACTAAATCGATTTTTGCGTATAGCACAGGGACCAATGTTGCATTTATCCCTTAAAAATTCAACAATAGATTCAAGATACTTGTTAAAAAGATTATCAAAGTTAATGCATTTGCTTGACCTAGGAAGTTGGACGCGTTTCATTTGAGACTTGGACCCATCCTCTTATAAGCAACCTTCCAATCAGCCTAAATGTAACCTTTTACTAGCAGAAATAAATAAATAAAAGGAAAAATGGGAGACAATAAGGGAGGTTCGAATCCCATTTTCCTAACAAAAGTGAATACTGAAACTATTCCTAATACTGACGGAAGTAGCTCGTCAGCCTACCACTAATGACTAATGCACTATTATATACATAGCTACACATACAACTTACAATTTCTGTCCCTTCATTAACCTCCAAGTTTTTCTCTTTTTCTTCCACCTTAAAACCGCCATTTTTTTACAACTCCATTTCCGATATCTTTGTCGATCCTTCAACCAGCCACAATAATCTTTCCCTTGCTTGCACTCGATGAAATCCGCTAGGTCATCGTAATCAGATGATTTTTGGGGGCCTTTTGATATGCAATTCAGGAAGATCTCCCCATTACAAGTTTCCACTGTTTCCTCCTCTGTGCCATCAATAGACTCCTTCATGTGATTGAGGATGGAGACATTCCCTGAGGTCTCCACTTGGTCATTTGGCGTTACTTGATGGAAGCTTCTTATAGAATCCGTGCTAGAAAGAAGAAAAAAAGTTCTGCCTTGAGAAAGAATCACAGTGAAAAAGATCTACACAACAGACTGCTCCATTCCCGGTGAGACTGGAACGGAATAAGCTAGTAGGCATATGACAGTCTTTTTCACCACACAAAACTGAGGCTCTACTAGCTTCCCTACACAGAATATTACTCGGATAAGGTACTTATCCGAGTATTTATTCCAATAGTAACTACTATTGTGCTTAGATAGAAAAATTTCCAGGAAACAACTTTCCACAAACTATGAGACAGTTGGTAACTAAATATTTATAAAATTTGCATATAGTTTTCTATACTATTAATGGTTTTATGTATCGTAAGATATACCAATTTGGATGCAGAAGGCAATTTTTAAGACATTAGAGGCATGAGCTCATAGAGTTGCATGCTCAAACTGATTATAAAACCCCAGGCTCCTATGAAAAAGAGAACAGAATCTTGTACCTTAAGTAAAGCGTCTGGATGCTTTGAAATCTTGATGCAACTCTTTTACTGCATTTTGGGTTCACCGGCTGCATGTTCATAGTGCAAAAGCTTCAAGGCATGAAATATTATGCAGAGTAAACTCAAGAAATTCGAATGGTGATGAAACAAAATTCACCTCATGCACTTCATGAAATTTTGAGGGAAAGGCTTCTGATCTTGTACCTAGCAATGAACTTAGTGCTACCAGATTACCCTCTTCAAAAGCAAATAGATTAAGCAGCGCCACCACTATATATACACAGCCCTTCACTAAGAAATTGAGTCCACTATAAAAACTTAAAGATAGCAAGCCTGAAAAGTGCAAAATCATCCACTTGGACTCCTTATGCCTCGTTGGGTGATTTTTCATCGTGTCACACAACAATCGTTGAACTGGTAGACTGACATTGAATTCACGGAAAGAGCGTATTATACCCACCATAAAATCATATTCCTTGCATGAAGAAGCATTATCCAAGGTTTTTAGGCATCCCAAATTCCCACCGTGCCTCAAACACCAAATGGCTTGTAGCAGTGAACTACTCATTAACTTCAAGATGGAAGCAAGAAGATAAACATCTTGGGGACTTGTCTTTCCCTTTTCATACAATACGTTATCACTGACATCATCTGAAGAAGCTCTAAGTATTATCCAATCTACGACTGACAAAATATCATCTCTGCATAATTCATCAAAAATATGTTGACTTTCTTTCATATACAGGACAGATCCAGCCACCAGGTCAGATTTTGTTCCAAAGAACCTAGTGAGTAAGTAAGACTCCCACAAGTCCTCTGATTTTGAAACTGCATGATAAATCTTAGTTCTTGTAGCTTGATGAATACAAGAGTCAAAGTTCGGCTGACTTCTCCCACGCATAAACGGATCAATAGAAGCTTTAGATCCTATAGGATGACCCTCACTTTGCAACCTAGACATGTGTCTGCTGTACAAGGTGACGGATCTTTCAAATGCTATGAGGTAGCTATCCATTAGTCTAGGTTCTGGCCTCAAATTCTTGGTAGACTTGCCAACACCAATGGCTTCCGAAACCAATGCAATTAGATGCGCCTGGAACATCTTTGGCGCAGAAAGCATGACAGGGTTGAGAAGCAACGATATGGCTGAATTGAGGCTCAGTTCAGGAAATCTAAAATCCATGTCGTGCTGCCAAACTAATCTGTTAATGAAATTATCAAATGCTTGCTCATCAGAAATTGATAGAACAAAATGAGCAGAAACCACCTCCAGCACACTTCCAATATCACCGTGACCAAAACGGCACATAAACAGCACTTCACTTTTGGAGAAAGCAGAATCAACTAACATAAGGTACTCTCTCAATGATCTATTGATTAGAAGCTCATCTGCCAAAACCTGAAGATAATATTTCCACACTAAGTCGTATATGGCTTAAACCAAGGAAAGAAGGTGCAGAAAGGCGTGAGTAAAAAAATTTAAAAGGCCTGGATGAACGTAATTTACTTTTGAAAGAGATCAGCCCTCCTATAATTTTCCGTTTAAAATGATATCCTTCATGTTCAGAATTATGTGCCATGAAGATTTACAGCTAGCCAAGAAAAAAAGCCAGGACATTTGCAATTGCCTGGCACACAACGTGAAAAGTATTATGCTCAGGAGGCTAAGGTCTTAAAATAGCAACTCTCAGAGCACCAACAACACCAACCTATAACTATCGACTTCTTGTTATAGCCAGCCTAAGATGATAGAAAATCACGAGAAGACCAATTTCTCAAATGCATAGTTCAACCAATCAAACAATTCCTTGATCCATCATGATACTTGAGATTACTATTACTATGTATTGGCAGAGACCTAACCAGGAACATCATGATAAAGACAATACAAGGTGAAACCTGATCTTTGGAATTTGTTATCCCACACTAAAAGTAAAGACGAGTAAGCAAAAAAAAAATTAAACAAGACAAGTATGTGTGGCGTTAATATTTACATAAAAGAAAAACCTTTGAATATCTTTTACGGACAATTATCATCAGACCTACGCAAAATGACGTCCCTAATAGATCAAGACAAATTTAAAATGCTCCTCGAAGGATATGTATAGCTATAAAAAAGAATCGCAAAGACAAGAAAAAATCAAATACCAGTTTCCAGTTAATGTAATTTCAAACATAACCAACATATAATTGTGTAGCATTAAGAGATATGGAAACAAATTATATTGGAAAAAAAATAAAAAAGTTGGAAATTACTGACAATTACCTCCAGCAATGAACATAGAAATGGACGACAAGGATCAGAAGGTTCCAGAAAATGCAAAGAAGCCGCAAAGTGCTCTGCAACGGAGGTTGAACAACCATTATCATCATCAACATACTCGCACTCGCGAGAAACCACCTTTTCAAAGCTTACAGAACAACTCCTTTTCTCACTCTCCCCCTCCCTAACGTTTGAAGAAATTAGAGCCTTGAGTATCAGAAACAAAACCCTGCCTTTTCCCAATAACAAGTTCTGATCATACGCAAGCAAATTCAAGATAACCAAACAACACCGTAAGAGCAGGATTAATTCTTCAAAAGCTCCGGCACACATATCTGCGCCTGATTTAGCATCACGTAAATAGGAGAAAAAGTGCTGGAATCTGCTATCGAGTTTTTTGAAGAGAATATCGGCGAGGCAATGTAGGTCTCCGGTATTCACTTCCACGTCCAAGTGAGGGTGTTGATGTTGTTCAGGAGGTAGAGGATTAGACTGAAGACCCATCGGTTCGCTTAAGGACAGCTGGAGCAGGAGAAAGTAGATGGTTTTGAGAAGCGGCGGCTTTAAATCCTGAAATTTTATGAGTATTAAGTAATTTCAGGCAAAAATATAAAAGAAATGGAAGAAAGGTGAAAATTTTGGTACCTCTGGGGACCGAATTTCGGATATCAGGGTTCGGAAGGAACGCGGAGGAGGAGATTCGGCTTGTTTGGAAAGGATACTGTGCTTCTTAACTCTTCTGCGACCCATCGCTGGCTGCAAAGAATAGAACTGAAAGTTCTTGGATTTGTTTACTTCCTTTACCCTTCACGCCAGATAGATGTGTTTGGTTCGAGGGATTCGGATTCTCTGGCGGGAAAAACCGAGAGAAAGAGTTTGCATACTGACTTCGCCTTTCCCTGACCTGTCGATGACTGTACCCAAAACTAATAGGGTCCCTCGACGTTAACAAAATAAATGACCCTCACAGAAACCCTTTAATCAATTGGGGATGTTGGGATGTTAATTTCGTTAAAAATGGTAAGATTTTTTAAGATTTTTGATAGAATCGTAGATCATAGTTTTTATAAATTTTTGTGTAAAAATTAGTGAAATTTTTTAAAATATTTAATTTTTATTAAAATTTATAAAAAGTGGTAGGAAAATATGATTTGATGTAATTATTTAATAAAAAAATATTGAAATTAGGTAAAAAAATATGAACAATTGAGATTTTTGATGTTCGTTTTGTAAATTTTATTGAATCCTATTGTATTTTATATCCAAAGTTTTATCAAAACCCCCAAAAATGATTGTATCCCTTGATTATAGTAGAAAAGCCGATTTTTGTAAAATAGACGTATGTTTTTAGGCGCCATGGTTTGACGGACTTTGACCGAGCATGGTGCCGTTCATCGCACACCTCAGAGTTTGGATTCCACGAGTATCCAGTAATGCGTAATAATGGACTTCCATCAGATTGCTAGGCTTGTCACGGTAGCAGGTCCCATGGTGGGAAGTTAATATGCTCTTATTACAATTTTGCTGTCCGTTGGATGAAAGAGTAGGACAAATCAATCACATATGATAAGAAGGGTAAACTAACATTTGTTGACCGCCAGCTTCTATAAAGTTTTCAAACAAAACTCAATGCTTCATCTCAAACGAGCTATGAAGCTCCTACTGCTTATTTAAGTGCGTTCATTCTGTCCCTGAGATAGTAAAGCTTGGCCCTCCTCACTTTCTTCTTGTCCAGCACATTTATTTCCTTTATGTTAGGTGAATACCTGTCATGCAGTATTATGTAGATACAGGTATTATCAACACAAGACAAACAGAAAAGGACCAGGCGAAATACACTGAATATTGAATAACCAACCATACGATCCTCTCATAACAGGTTTAAGCAAGTACAATCTTAAAATCTCAGGTAACTGAGCCTCAGGCTCCTCTGCAATCAAAGGCTGGTTCCTTCAAGAGTTATAGTTACAAGAAACTAATGAAGTTTCTTTTTCTCTTTATATCTATGGCAAGAGCATGTGAAATTCACTTTGTATTGTTGCAGAAGAACTTCATCTACTTATATTAAAGTATGAGATATACTAATTACCAACCAAAAAACAAAAGAAATCGGTTAACAGACAAGTACCACCGGGCACCAATCCTTTACCGCGTGTCTTGTTTAGAAGAAGATTAAATACAAGCGGCAGCGTTTATCATTGCTTCCACATCAGTGCACGATCTATTTAGTTTTTCTTTTTTCTTGTTTTCCTTCTGGAGCTAAAATGTATACAACTTAAAACAGATTAACTCTCTTTACTTGGAGGTTCTGAGATAAAGAGTCCAGTCAGATACCCTAGGGCACAGGTTTCAAGATTTAAGTTACAACATACTACGCATCTAAATATGACTATTGCACTATCAAATGTTAACTAAACCAAAAAGGATCCCATTCTTGAATTTCAGGCAGCCATGAAAAATAGGAAGCTTCTTTTCCAGTTAAATCAGCAAGTCCAATGCATATTGAAGGCATACTAGTTTGTAAAGAATGAGAGAGAGAGAGAGAGAGAGAGAGAGAAGTAGCTCCAGTATACTTACAGTGGGAAGAGAGATTCAATTCCAACCCCAGCAACTAGCCTCCTTAGTCTAAATGTAGTATTTAAGCCAACATTACGTTGCTATGACAATGCCCTTCACAATTGAAACACGTCGCTTGTTTTCAGGTACTTCCTGTTCAAATAAAGGATCATGTCAACCAACATTAACCTACTTTTGTCCACAAACACCTCATCTCTAACCAAAATGAGAATGTAAACAAAATCCCACTGGAAAGAACTTTTCATACCACTTAGCTGTACAATATAACCAGGCTTGATATCAGGAATTTCTCTCGTTTGCTTCACGTCCTCTACAGCTTTCTCATCTAAAATCTGTGGAGTACAATACCAACTACTATCAAAATGATACAAGCAGCAGCAATTAGTGATTCCTTTAATAGAAACCCAAGGACGCATACCTGCATTATGTTCTTGGCAGTTTTATCGAGCCTCTTAAATTTGATGCGGGGAGCTACATCAGAGATAGGCGCAAAAGAATCATGTGAATCCGATTCAACACGATTTTCAGCAGTTGAAAACCACCTGCTAGTCAAAGGAGCCGACCACGGCTGAGAACCTCTGCATGCCATTGCCACTGATTCCAACAGCATAGCATTATGAGATATTGTTGACGTCTCTGCTTTGGAGCCAATTCTTTTCTGCTACAATAATTTCTTAAACATCTTATAATGACTTCTAGATTTTGGTAAAATATTAATTTGAAAAAACTTTATCTTCAAAATGAATGTTAAATAACATGACATCACAGTTTTATGGTCCAGGAACCTTGATAATTTATAACATGAAGTGCATAAAGCTTATGGGTTGAAAACCAATATCCTCTCAAAGTGGACATCATATAACACAAACATGAAAGTAAGTGCTACTGGCATCACTTATTAAAAAAACAAAGAAAAGTGCTGCAGGTATCCATTCTCTAGATGTTAAGGTGGAATACAAGGCCAATAACCAATGAGTACAACTCTGAAAATCTTTAGGAATGACAGAAAAAAATATTTAGATATATGTATGTATCATCATTTTATTCAAATAATCAACAATTTGATCCCGGATACAGTACAACTGCTCACTGGACCTCAATTGACGCACCCAATAAAAGCTTTCACAGAAAACAAGTATGTTGTCGAGTAGCTCACACCATCAAGACCTAAGATACATTTTTCATGCGTATCTGACATGAAAATAAAATTTAAGAATTGAGGAGCAGAAAAGCACAGCATAATGTTGTCTCAAAACTCTAGACTCTAGCCTACATTCCATTAATCAGACATGATTTTAGATTTCCTAACGTCAAATCAATCGCATTAGCCAAACGAAATTGGGTAACACCATTTTACGTATAGAAGTCCAAGGCAGTTCTAAGTTGTACAAAAATGTGTAGCAACCAAAGTAACTGTTCACAAAACTGTTTACACCTCAATCATCAACACTGCAACAATCGGTCTCTAAGAAAATCCCCCGATGACATAAGCATTATAACTACTGATACACATTTGAAGGATGTTGCTAGTCCAATTCTCATTTAGCATTTAGACTTCAATGGTAAAACTTGTCCCTTGCATAAAACACTATTAATCACACTAAATTCCAAAAAATAAACCAAACCATTATTACGCAAACATAAGAATGCTGAAGAGTGTGAAGACGCTAGTATATTTAGAGCACAAGGAGTCGAAACCATACATATGCGACTGCGGGCCCGCAAAAGAGCTTGGAGAGAGACTCAATCGAGCTCCCGTGAAATTCGGCAGCAGCAAGGCGGGAGACATTTGATTTCAGCTCCATGTTGTTTGAGCTGCTAACGCTTTGCCTCCAAACCAATCGGATGCTACCACGTCAAGACTGCATTTTGTGTGGAGAAAATGAAAGAGACACCAAATCAAAGACGTAGAATCGAGAACTTTCTTCCCCGGATTGAAGCGATTCCGAGGAGCAACTCAGATTGGTGTCAAAGCCAATCTTTTCTGCTATTTGTTGTTTTCTTTTTCATTTTTTGTCTAGAATCCATATAATATATGGCAGTCTATGTTGTGAACAAATAAAACCATATAATAATCAATGTAAATACAACATTCTTTAATATCAATTTGCATCAAGGAAATATTATTATAATTAAGAGAATAAATTGTAACGGTAAGTTTTTTTGAATAACCAGCTGAGAAGTCAACCGAAAGGAGAAGGAAGGAGACTGAGTATCTCTAAATAAGCCAACTTAATACAGTTTTGTTCAGAATTAAAAAACTATATTTACACAATTTATTACGGTGACGTACGTGCCTTCTGAATAGAAGCCTTGGTTTGGGAATCTTAAGTTGCGGCACCGTGACTTCCTTCATCTTCAAGCAGAAGTCAAGAAGTTCTTAAACCATTGAACAGAGTGCTTGGGATATCTCTTCAGCTTGTCATTATAATCAACGAAATAGAGTCCGAATCTTGAAGTGTATCCAGCTGCCCACTCCCAGTTATCCAATAAAGACCATGCAAAATACCCTTTCACATTGCAGCCATCATCCCTGCATCATCAAAGCAATCACATTGGATCCGATTAACAGCTGATGTGGAGATATGTGTGTGTGTGTGTGTGTGTGTGTGTGTGTGTGTGTGTTTGTGTCTGTGTGAACAGGCAAGTACTACGACGTACTGAATCGAAGCAAGCAAGCTCGTTAAATGGTCATTGTGATATTTGATCCTTTTCTCATCCTTCACAGCATCTTTGATGGGGATGAGTGGGTTGTTTGAATCATCCATCCCTGTTCAACCAAGAAAAAGAAGATTTAGTTTTGAGTTTTTGGTCATACCTCAATCTTTAATAGGAGTTAATATGTCTAAATGGCAGATTGATGATTTGATCGGATTTTATAATACCAACTGGAAATGCCTTCTTTTAAACTGACAACCAATAAAACAAAGGAAGTTAAACATTCATACAAAGATTAGCAGAATTTAATGGAGTCGCAAACTCAAATAATTGAGAAGCAATATGAAAATCGCTCTGTTATTTATGAAATACCTAAGTTACAAATATTATGAAGGTAGATGTACTGAGGTTAAACACTGTCTTCAAATGCTATTTAAGAAAGCCTTGCAACAAAGTAGTTTCATTCAGGTATGAATACTTGGTTAATTCTTCTTTTGTCTGTTGGGGGAGAAGTGGGAGAGCCCTTTAGAGGATTACCATTTTCAGTAATAATAACCAGTGGATTCCCATACTTCTGCTTGATGTAATTCATTAAGCTTTTGATCCCCTCAGGTACTATGTACAACCATATAGAATTTGCCTGCAATTCACCGTGGACGATGTATAATCAGGTAGCTAGATAAACTAAAAAAATAAAACAATGTTTCCATGACCTTGTATATCTCACCAAACTTTGCAAGTCTTAAAAATATTCAATGGCAAAGAAAGTTGACGAAAAAATCAAAAACAAAAACCAATGGAAGCTAGATTGGTGCTGGTTGGCCCTCTGCCAATGTTTTGCCACCTGTCTTTCTTGAAATCTATATATTCAACGGTCATCTTAGATGGGTCTAAATGACATGTATTTGCTTCTGGCACATACCTTGTCCCCAATAGCTTTCCCATCTTTGAATGCTGAAAGCAAGGACACAAATTAATATGAACAAAGTAAGACATAGAATGATAGAAAGCTAATGAACTTTAATAAATGTTCTTCATCGCTAACTTGTTAATGATCGAAGAGTATAGTGGTGGAATCTTCAAACTTTTGATAAGGGATCAATTTGTAAAAGAATCACAATTAACTTACGGAGGGTAATGGCACCAGAATCTACAACAGAGTCGAGAAGTTTGTCGATCACATCAGTCGAATTACGTCTTGCATAAAATGTAGTGAAGTAGTTTATGCCGACAAAATCCAATGAACCCTTGACAAGAGCAGTGTCGGATTTAGAAAATGTTGGCAGGCGGTTTCCTACTATGCTTGTCATCGAGCTTGGATAATTCCCAAAGATCAAAGGCTCAAGAAACCTGGAATTAAAACATAGAATCCCTCTAAGTTACTGCAAAACTCTGCTGAGGAAAGGAGCAACTATTTACTTGAGTAAAATCAATGAAGGATCATGTGCACTAGCCAACAAGTACTTTGTCTTTTTCCCTCCTCTTCCTTGAACTCTCTTTAAACTAAAATATGTGTAAGTGATAAGAAATTACCACCCAAGCTGAAAATCTTGGGCTCTTTGAGTTGCTTCAATGTCTTCTGTGGAGTTTGTTGCTGGTTCAAACCAAATAACATCAAAGGAAATCCCAAGAGATCCACGCTGTTTTCGCTGCACAATGACTGGGAGCATTAGGAATCTGCTAGTTTTGGAGAAATATAGCTAATCATGAATTCTGCCAAGAATCTTATAGATGCATTGCAAAGAAGAACAACATGAATGTTACCAAAATACGAATGAGGATCATGTATTGTACCTTGAACTTTTGTCTGTATATATGTGCCACCTTTGCATGAGAAAGTAGAACATTGTGGGCAACAACGTAAGGCTCAGTTGCAGAGTTTCCTGCCCTACAGAATATGTGAAGTAAAATGGAGCACCGTCCAGGTGCATGGAGGCCAACGTCATACCCTTGGATGGAAAATGTATGAGGCTCATTGAACGTGATCCAGTTCTTCACCCTGTCACCAAATTTCTGAAAGCATGTCTCAGCGTACGTTGCAAAGTCCTTTCTGTAGCAGAGAATATACAAGTGTCTTATTGTCGCAAATGTATTTTCTCATCAAATTCACAAAGGGAGAGAAAAGTGCAAATGTGGATTCATTACATGATTTCAGGGTTCAACCATCCGTTGTATTTGTCTTCCAGGGCTTGGGGAAGGTCCCAGTGGTAGAGGGTCACATATGGTTCAATTCCTGCACATGTGGTCTTACAGACACATAAGCATAGCTCTATAGTTTTGTATTCCGCTTATGTACCTGATACTGATATATGGGTTAGATGCCCTGATAAGTGCTTAGATCCAATAGATACTTATAGACATCAGAATGGTTTCAACATAGGATCACGACTGCTAGAAATGGGGTTTTATTTTGACTTGATGGGGTGTAGATGAAATACTGGAGTGATTCACAGATATGTGTGTAACCGTACCTTTGGCCAGCAAAGCATTAATGAGGTTATTATAATGATCAACTCCAGCCTGATTGATTTCGCCAGTCCCATCTGATACAAATCTCAGAGTAAGAACTTTCATCTTTAGTGTTTCTCCAAAGGTTGTAGAGGAACTGTTGAAAAATAAATGAGATCTTGAGGTTATATTGTATGAAAACCATTGTATTGAAATTGCCTCAACATTGATGTCTGTTAACAATTCAATCAGTGGTGGAGATAATTCCTCTATGCAAATCAATCCACATTTGAAAGAGTATTGGGATTTAAGAACTA
This sequence comes from Myrica gale, assembly GCA_963930655.1. Classification (NCBI taxonomy): domain Eukaryota; kingdom Viridiplantae; phylum Streptophyta; class Magnoliopsida; order Fagales; family Myricaceae; genus Myrica; species Myrica gale. Next base: position 1,882,515 of record OZ005606.1, on the reverse strand, counting down.
AAGGTGTTGACGGAAGGTTTTATTTGCTCGCTGCAATAGTGCTAGATGAGCACATATGCTGAATCCAAATAAGACTTACTGGGAAAAATCCGAGATCAAGCAATTGAAAACCTATAGGCGTCCATTCCCATATCCTTCATAAGCTGTATATCTTCCTGTTATCAAAACGAAAATTTGCCGGGTGGTCACCTTTTATGGAGAAGAAACAAGGAAAAGAATTATCCTAAAGCTTTTTTTATGGCTTTCTGAAGTCATTTAAACCAACTCATTTATCAAAGTTACCCAAAATTTTCCTCAAAGGCATCCAGATAGCTGGTGCAAGAGATAATAAACAAGCACATATTTCCTGCTAGTCTAATTTGCGACTTCTTGGATATTCAAGGTCGTGCTAGTAGCATGGAAACAAAGTTCATCACAGTAGCTTGTGTGAACTAACAAGAGTGTCCGAGTGAAACAGCATGCAAAATCCATTAAGTTCTGATGGTAAAAACAGAGGGAATCAAACTAGGAAGGTACACATCAGTTTTCGATATTCCTCTAGCAAGTATCCCTCGTGCATGTACAGGTGTTACCACAACTGGCTACCATAGGGTGAATCCAATGAAGCAGGCATTATTCACTTATTCAAAGAACCGAAAATGGGTTTGAGTTGATTTACATTATAACGGTGGTACTGATCCACAGCAACATCGGCATTACTGAAATCAGCTACTTTCCCTGCGGCATAAAGCAAAGGAAAACCATGATCAAAGCCTTGAGAAAGCCGATCCTTTAACGTGAACTTTATCAACTTCACCCTACATTCGAAATACTAAAAATCCCAAACGATACATAGTTGTCCAGGAAAAGCGAGCCTTTTTTTTATGGGAAATAAAAGTAATGCCTTGGTAGATTAGAAAATTATTGAAAGGCGGTGTTACGGTTTCAGAGAATATAATTCAAATAATAAAATCATCTTCTTATCGATTTAAGTTTTTGAGAAGAGTGATAGATTCACATAGTATAAAAAAGAGTACCGCCGGAGAGAAAATGTCTGAGAATATAATTCAAATAATTAAAAAAAAATTCTATCAATTTAAGCTTTTCGCCGGTGACTGCTTGCACAGTACACCAGTAAAATGAGACGTAAAACTACTTGATGCAAACTGAGTCACCGGTGCCCTTTAGCGCCTTATGTTTAATGGAGTGAAATAAATGACTAATCATGCTCCACAAAGGATGTTAACTTCAGCCAACTTTCCTGAACCACAAACAGATGCATATGCAAAGAAGCGATAGTTAGGTGGTGTTTGTTTTAGGAAATTTTGGGTTGTGAAAATTTTGAGTATTGAGGCTTGTGAAAAAAATATAGATATTTTATAGAAAAGTGAAAAAAAAGAAGATTTAATTGAATACTATAATATTATTTTATAATTTAACGGGAAGAGATTATTTTATATTTTTATGTTTGTTAGGAAATTTTGGGGTGGAAATTGCCCCGATAAAGAGACAACACTATTACCACTACCAGAAGCATGTGAAAAAGTGTCCCAAACAGTCGGGCCCCTCCCATCCGCTTTCACTGCTCCTTCATACTGCAAAGAAGGCGAGTCATAAACAGCATAAATTGCAAGTTCAATTAATAAAAACCTACGCGGGCGAAGGAATTAAGCTTCGGATTACAATTATGCACTTTTTTAACTTTTGGCTTAGACCATAACCCTTCGAGTTCATTGTCCATGGCGCTGCGACACCATCTTTTGAGTTGCATTGCTCCTCTCCTCAAGTTACGTCCTAATGTCCTATATACCTGGGTTGCCTTCAACGGAATTGTTCCAGTTAACTTTGACGTTTGCTCTGATCAATAACACCGAACGCAACATACTACTATGCTCCAGTACTGATCCTCAACGGCACCTCAAATCCTTAAGCTTAATTTGCGGGCTGTTTAACAATTTACTTTCCCAATTTTATGGGTTAATTATAAGGTTCTGCGAAACTTAACTTCGAGTAAAAGTTGCTCAAAAAGGATTCTTATTTGTGGGCCGATTTCAAGGTCGGAATTGCACCCAGCTAAATCAATGGTGAAACTTTAAAGGTTGGTTTTGATTCATGCATTCCTTAATTAAAGGTTGGTTTTGCTTCATGCCTGTCTGTTTGAGTGTCAAAATTTTGAAGGTGGTTAAAATTTTGGAGTATGAGAGCTGATTAAAAGTGAAGATAATTTATAGAAATTATTGAAAAAGGTGAAGATAATTTATGAAACAAGTAAAAAAGTGAAGAGAGAAAAGTAGCGAAATTTTAAAGGAATAAATACACTTTGCACCCTCTAACTGGGGTCTTGATACTTTGCATCCCAATCTATTATTTTTATCACATTGCACCTACTAGCTATTGATTTCAGACATTTTGCACCATCGGTTAAAATTTTCAATCAATTTGGACGGAAATTTATTCTTTGGTCTCTAAATTTATAATTTTATCTTCATAAAATGGTCACTACTAGACAAATATGGGGATAAAATTGTTATTTCATATGTCATGAAATTATTTTTTATCCAAATTAATTGAAAATTTTAAAAGATGGTGTAAAGTGTCTAAAATCAATAGATTTTAAATCAAACACTTGTAAAACGAACCAACTACCAAACATTTTTTCTCAATTCATTTTTTTGGTATTTGGCCCGTTTTAAGGGTGCCAACAAAATATTAAAAAAATATCAATTTTCCTGGAAAAATGTGTAAGCTGAAAGTTTTTTTTTATTTTCTTCTATCTTACCTAAAAACAAACATACCACTTTCTGAAAAAAAAAATCAGAAAAACGTGCACAAAGACTAACATCGGTATTACCCTGTTTAATTGGTTGTTTTCTCGAACCCCAGGGTTGCGGCCTACTCCTCTCCACTTCATAACTGAACTTACTTATTTACGAAAATGCCCCCCATACAGAAGCATGCAAAAACAAAATGCAAGGAAAAACAAGCTTAACAAAAAACAAAAAACAAAAAATCCGTAGTCTTTTCATGTCCCTAGCTCGTATGAGTCCGTATCAGATACCGAAGAATCGGATCATTTTATATAATTTTCTTTTGTCTTCTAATCTCTTATGTCATCCTCTGACTTATATCTATCTTGTCACCTTTGGGTCAGTGTCCGCGGTGCACTTGTCTTGTTTTCTCTTAGAAATAAAAAAGCCAGAAGAAAAGCACCAAAGGATCACAGGGAAAGTGCAAACCAGGCGTTCATCAAATTCCGCCAAAATGAATAAAGCTGAATTAATGGTTTCTCTTTTGTGTCGACGACCGTCGTGATATATTATTGGAAAAAGCGCCACGAAAAAATCAAAGAAAGAACAACATATTTACGTGGTTCAACTTCAATTCGGCCTACGTCCACTCCAGAGTAATTTTATTAAGAAAGTCTAAGAAAATTACTCTACCCGCCCCAATACAATAGTCACACCACCCTCTTTCTCTTCTTCTCTCTCTACCCAATGCACACACTCTCACGTGCTCACGTGTCTCTTCTCCTATAACATAAGCCTTTTATTTATAGGAAAAAATACAAAGAGAAAACCCTAAGAGAATTCTAGATAAACTATTAGACTTTCACTATAAGTCTACTTCTATTCCAAGTCTATCTCTTATGGGTGTGGACCCCAACAAATCTCCTCCTCCATAACTATAAGAGAAGAATTTGTTCCTGACATCTTTCGGTTGAGTGCTTCCCGGGTTTTCAACAGTAGAAACTTCCTGCAACTTTGGTGTCTGTTGCTCCCCTTGCTCACCACCCTTTGCAACCTTATTCTACTGGCACTCCAACCTCGTCCTTGTCACCAGACGACCACACTTTCATCCGAGTGTCCTGCACCCCCACATAGGGTGCCCTCATCCCCTGCTTGTACAGCCGGACCCATGTAGAACAGTATCTCCCCCTGCTCTTGCATCTCCTCCGGCTGGTACCATGCACCTTCGTTTTCTATACAAAGTCAACAATCAACCGGCCTATAACCTTCCGGTTGATCTTCTTCCACTTTGCCTCGTCAATCCCCTCCGATTTCTTTCCCTTGTTCTCCAATGGATCATACATATCCTTCCCATAAAGGATATCCTCCATCTGTGGCTTCCAGTTCATGTAGTTTGCAGTAGTCAACATCATCAAATCGGTAATCATACTCTCCTCCATCTTAATTCACACTGATCGAGGCCAAATTTCAAGATTCTGACTGCACCAATGGATCCGGGATGGCCTAAAACCTTGGGAACCGGTCTGACCTGCTCGAAAACTGGCTTAACAGCCCCTGAACCGGCCAAAACAACCACACCGAACAAATAAAACCGGAATATTCTCTGATGACGTGGCACGCCGACCCGGTCCCCTGCTGACGTGGCACTGCTATGCAGATCTCCTGGGACCCACTGCTGACGTGGCGATGATGTGGATGCTGACGTCACAGGACACGTGGCAATCTCTTGTTGCTGGCGCGTGGCGAGAGCGAAGCTCACTCCCCCTGGCTCTGCTCGGCGCGTGTAGGGGTGTTCACCGAATTTTTCGGATTCGGAAAGCCCATATCCGAATCCGAATCCGAAAAATTCGGATACCGGATTTTGGATCCGAATCCGATCCGAAATACCCATATATCCGACCCAGTCGGTAGATTCGGATTCGTGTCAGATATCGGGTCGGATTCGAAGTTGGACCAAAACTGTTTTGGGCCTCTGCAATGAGCTTTTTTGGAATATTTTCGAATTGGGCCAAGACTATTTGGGGTTGTTTTAAGCTCTGTAATGGGCTATTTTTCTATTTTCTTTCAGCCTATTAGTTCTGTAATGGGCTGTTTGAATATACCTTTAACCTATTATTTCAGCTCTATTTAGCTTGGGACCTTGGGCCCATTTTATTATTCATATACGGTAAAACTTGTGTTGCTGAATACAATTGCATATTTCAGTCTTTTTTGCAGATTGCTAAGTGCTAACAATTAGAATTGCAGCCTTATTTGGTAGATTGCTAAAAAAACCTCATTCGAATATAAGTATAAACTAAACTAAATTATCACATTCTAATATACTATATAAATATATAACTACTAACTATAGATCACATGCCAATCGAACCAAACATTAACATACAAGGTCTTCCACACTCCCAAAATCTAATTAACAGAAATAAAAAAAAAAATTAACACTAAGTCTCTACAAACTAACAAATGAAACAAATTACTTTAAACAACCCCCTTCGAATATATGGAAAACCCAAGACAGCAAAAATGTCATTCCAATTACTAAAAAAAATATGCTTTCCATCCTGTAGACAATGAATTACTGTTAGAATCTAAAGGCTAGAAGATAAAAAGAGAAATAAATAAGTGCAATATTAGAAGTAAGATATTACTCACATAGTCACATGATGTCCAAAATTTAACTCATTCAAGATTCATCCAACAAGATAGGCACATGATCAGCTTCTGCAATATTTTTCAGCAACGATATATAACAAATTAAATCAATAAACCAACTATATATTTTTCAGCAACTATAAACAGATTTTACATTCTTCTCTATATTGTTTACAACATTACATAGCCAAATCAAATCAATATTTCTCTTATATAATATCTATGTATAGTATAAAATCAGAAAAATAAACCAATTCATATCATACAACAACCAATTCATAAGCCAGCAAGATATATATATAGCAAATCATCAAGCCAACAACCAATAAACCAATTCAGCAACCTAATCTCCAATCTCCAACACAATTCAATCTTCAACACAACAGAACCCAATAAACCAATTCAGCAAGCCCTGACCTCCAATCTCCATATAATTATATTCATTAATAATTTCTAAAATATCAACTTCAAATCAAAATTCAGAATTAACAACAGCAAGCTAGACATGAATTTATAATCTAATAATAAATTTTATAATGAAGCAAACAACATTAAAAATTTACCTGAGTAGATCAGTGATAGAGGGTGAGCCCTTTCACTCCCATTGTCCTCATAATGGTCTTAGGCTTGCTTCTGCAATGTCCATCAACATGACACCGGACAAGTTTGATCAACAGTTTATCAAGAATTCCAAAGTCTAAAAATAAAACTAGTTGTCATACGACATAGAAGTATTAGTAAAACAAAACAGATGTGTTGAACTGGGTGCAATACAAATCATTCAGGGCCTAAAGTGAGCAATGGAAACAACAAGCCTAAACAAATATGCGTAGATCACCAACTTAGGTCTTAAATCAGGGAGGGATGTGTTGCAGAAATGCAAATCAGATATATATCACTACCAAGTAGGCAAGTAGCAACGTCATATGGCACTAATGCTTCCTAACTAGTCGATCAAGAGAGAGAGAGAGAGAGAAGCTTACATGGCAGTATGTGCACTCTACTAAGGAGTTGCCGACGATGAATATCTAAGGAGAGAGAGGCTGCGGCTGAGGGGGGGGAGACGGGCGGCAGGTGACGACAAGGAGAACTGGCGAGTGGCAGCGGCTGAGGGGGGGAGATGGCGGCGACAACTTAAGTGTTAGGGTTAGGTTGTTTTTCGAAGGGGCTTGGGAGAGTGAAATTGAAAATGAGGATGAGGGCCTGGAGGGGGGCTGAAATACGAAGAAGGGAGAAGGGGGAAGTTAAACGCGCGTTTAACTAAAGATAGTATTCGGGTCGGGTCGGTGGAAACCGGATTTATATCCGGATATCCGAATCCGACCCGAATACACGTTTTTTCTATTAAAATTATTCGACTTCGAATCCGGATCCGACTTCACCCGACTCGGTCGGGTCGAGACGGGTCAGATCCGGGTCGGAGAGTCGGATCAGATGATTTTTGAACACCCCTAGGCGCGTGTGACGCCTGACGGCGCTTTTTCGACTTCCTGCGACGCGTGGAGGCGCGTCCCAACGATTCTGACGACGCGATTTCGACCAACGGCTTCGTCTCGATCTCCTCTGCAGGCTGGTGCTCTCCAATCTCATATCGGACCACTTTGAATTTTCGAACCTTCTCCGCTTCTCCCGAAAAACTACTCCGGCTCCTCGAACCAGGCTCCGATACCACTTGTTGGGAAAAACGTCACGAAAATTCAAAGAAAAGAACGTCAGATTTACGTGGTTCAGCCTCAGTCCGGTCTACGTCCACCCAGAGCAATTTTATTAAGAAAGCCTAAGAAAATTACTCTACCCGCCCCAATACAATAGTCACACCACCCTCTTTCTCTTCCTCTCTTTCTGCCCAATGCACACACTCTCACGTGCTCACGTGTCTCTTCTCCTATATCATAAGCCTCTTATTTATAAGGAAAAATACAAAGAGAAAGCCCTAAGAGAATCCTAGATAAACTAGAAGTAGGGAGCAAGTAGACTTCCACTATAAGTCTACTTCTATTCCAAGTCTATCTCTTATAGGTGTGGACCCCAACATATATATGTATCTATAGATAGATGTAGAACCTTTGAACAAAAGAAAATGGAATAAGAGTGGCTAACCTGGAAAGCAGAAGAGGCAGTACCAAAAACAAAACCCTTGGGAAAACTTCCTCGAGTAATCTCTGACGAACATATCTGCAGGATCCCACAAACCGCCAATAGTATTACCACGGCAATGGTTCTTCTCGGCACCGTAGCTACTGGCTACCTACCCAACGGACTCTGGAGTATTGTACTGGGGACTAGGACTGGGTTGGATGTTCAGGCAGAAAATAAACTGATAGAGATGGGGAGACGGACGAAATGCTTTAGTTTGTACACATATGATTCTATGAAGACAAGTTTGGATGTATTAATAGGACAGAGGCCAAGGCTGGTCTGGATTTACTATTTAAACGGAAATGGAAAGAGAGATATGGAGAGACAATGCAAAATGGGTCGTTGGGTAAAAGCTGAAAAACGGTGATTTGATGACTCCTGAGAGGAGCGGTACTTCTGCAAAATGTACGTGGCTACAAAGAAGCTGGTGGTGGGGTTTTAAAGGGGGGTTGGAAACTAGTTTGTTCCGCCACAAAAAATTTTAAATTTTTTTTTAATACAAAATATTCACAACCAAACATCATTTTTAATCCTACATAAAAATAACTACAACACGCATATCAATAAATTTAACATCATATAAAAATTCTCAAAATATAAAAAAATCTCAAAATATTGTACAACCGAACAGCCCGAAGGATGTGAATCCAAAGTCAGTTCACACAGGGTTTCTTACGAAACCAAGCATCCACCACGGCCACTGGGGTTGATGACTCCTCAGAGGAGCAGTACTTCTGCAAAATGTACGTGGCTACAAAGAAGCTGGTGGTGGGGTTTTAAAGGGGGTTGAGGATGTGAATCCAAAGTCGGTTCACACAGGGTTTCTTACGAAACCAAGCATCCACCACGGCCACTGGGGTTGCGTTTTGACACTCATTATGTTGCTTTTCTCGTTATTGGGTTTGAGATATGTCATATCAAAGAATTTCCCTGTTTTTTTATTTTTTTTAGCTAACAGTAATGATGGTCTCAGGATTCGGATCTTCCATCTCACTCGACCAGTTGAGCGTGAAGGCTGTAGTCATGCTGTCCGTCATTGCCTAATTGTCCTTCGAACCAAAAAAGCAGCTTTTTTTTGGGTGTTGCGGCTGGATTCTAATAGCCGCCGGTCCACACTTTCCTCATGCATATGTAGTGCAGTTTGATACGCAGGGCTTGTGATTCGGGTTTCTTCGGTCCTATTCCTTTATGAAAACAGAATCTGGTTCTAGATCATACAGAAAAAGGCAGGGGTTGTTTTTCTAAGCAAAAGCAGGCGTTGTTGAATATTGATCGTCTCATCGTCCCGAATGATCTGTACGCATCTGGCGTGCTGCTGGTTTCCATAGGGCGGGGTTCAGTCACAAGTCCTTGTCTGCAACGAAAATCTGTCCACTTTTTGTACTCTTCTTGTGCCAGATTTTCCAATTTCTCAGATATAAAATATATTAAATTCATATTTAACTCCGCAAATATAAAATGTATTAAAGTCATATTTAGCTCCGAATAAAAATACATTATACACTTAATTATTAATTTCGCAAAATTCATAACTTATAAAAATCATCAATTATAGCTCATCTAAATTTGACATTAAATTTGACGGAAAATCATGTATCATGACCAAAATGTCAATCTAATACTAAATTTTAAAAAATAAATATATTATTGAAATATAATTTCAATAGTTTTATTTTTTTTAAATACTTAAAAAATTATTTTCTATTTTTAATGAATTTTTTTATTAATTTTATCTTGCAGCGGTATTTTGGTCATTTTACATAATTTTCCGTCAGATTTAACGTTCGACTGCTGAAATGGATGATTTTCAAAAATTATGTCTCAAATCGTCAAATTAATAATTAGTAATATTGATTTAATTTTTACTTATATTTATGGAATTAATTATGACTTTACCCTTATAAAAATACATGATTTTGCAGTTCTTTTGTTTTCCTTCTTATGGTGTCACTGATTAGACGACCATATTCTATGACAAAGTGATCTAATGGACTTTAATAGAGTAAGCCTCTGGTTGACAGGTAACTCATCCTGTACGATAGAACTTACTTTGTCTTCTTTGCCATTAAGAAGAAGAATCATTACTAGGAGCTCCAACACAAGCATTCCAATTTGTGGTAAGCGTTTAACCATTTTCTCTAATCTCGTTCCTGGTAGATTGGGGACTTGGGGATTAGTCCTCCCCCCAAAAAAAAATAACGTCAATATTAAAAGACGAAGGAATTGTTCCTATCCTCCAACTTTGGGTTAAGATTATTTGTAATCTTATACATATAGAAAAAGATAAACACGACAGATAAACTCTATATTATACCTTATATTATTTAATATTTTCTGTAATTAAAATTTAAACAATGTAAACCCTAAAGATCATGTTCTTTCAATTTACTTCCATGTTAACGAGGGAAAGAGATAACAAGCATTAAATACACATTAAATTCGGTAAGGCTCAGGCTATCTATAATTTTACACAAAATATTAAATTATTTACTACTCAATGTGTCTCTTTTTCCCTCAAATTGCAGCATGCAATTGAAGGTGGGAGTATAGAGAATCTTGATCTACTCCTTTTAACACCATGATTAAGCATTGAGCATTAAGCAATAATATCCGGTGCCATTGGCAAACGTGATTGATCTCGTGCACTTGCTTGTGCCAAATAGCCTGGCGTCCTTTTCCTTCCATTAATGATTCTCAATTCTGACGTGGACTTAAAGCAAAGGGCAATTTGGTCCAACGATAGAATGCTTGAAGCAAATTGGAAAAATTATTGTGCATTTATATATGACATGTCGTATCCGAGACCGGCCGTACGAAACACAACGAATAAATAAAGAGCATTATACCTAATATTGTAAGACTATCATAGTTAATAATTTAATACATTTTTATCGCTATGATTGGTGTCAAGAGAAAAAAAAAATCATTATTAATATTACCCAAATCAAACGGTCATGATGACGCTTCTATTAGGTAAGAATGTGGTTAGACGCAGAGAGTAATGAATTTGTTAGTAATGCTTTTAGAGAGTACATTCATTTGTCTTGTACGCTTGTTCTGGACATAATTAGTTTATACTCAAGGGGAGTTTGTTTTTCAATTTTTTTAAATCCTAATATTTTTAAACAATCATAAAATAATATATCTCTCCTCATTAAATTATAAAATAATATTATATTATTCAATTAAATCTTCTCTCTCCTCACTTTTCTATAAAATATTATATTTTTTCACAAACCTCAATATCTAAAATTTCCAAAATTCCAATATTTCCACAAACAAACGCCCCTTAGAAGCAATGCAAGTTGCAACATCCCATTCGGGCATCGATTCATTCGTGTCTCGTGAGGCAATTATTAGATTACGTTGCTTAATCAATTGCTGTCATTGTGATTAATATCTTCAAATAATAAGAAAAAATCACTTATCTAAATAATTTGACTTTTGTAGGGGTTCCTGAATTTTAATAATTTATAAACTTGGGTCTAAAATTTACGAAATTCAAAATTTGGGTCTTAAAACAAACGCCATAAAAACATTGGAGAGTCGTTACTAATTTCCCCTAAACTAGTAATAGGTGGACTTCGTATTTTAAATATTCTGAAGTGTAAACTACAATTTTTCACTCATTAACTAACATAGATTTTACACTTTACACCTTAATGTAAACTATTAATATCTAACACATTTCATAATTCGTCTATTTTTTCCATCAAATTTGGTTAAAATTAACTCTACTTTTAAAATAAAAAAATGGAATGACAATTATACCCTTAAATGTAACATGTTATTGGACATTTTTTAAGAGCAACATTTTGTATTAAAAAAACTCAATTTTCATTCAATTTGAGGAAAAAAATAGACAAAAAATATAATGTATTAAAGATAGTTAATTTGTAGGTGTAATCTCTCACTGTGGCTGCGTTTGCACCAAAAAATTCACAAAATATTTCACCAACTCACAATAAAATACTACAATATAATCTCTCTCTCCCATTAAAAAATATAAAGAAATATAAAATATAAAAAATTACCTCTCTTCACTTTTTCACTAAACTCAATACTAAAAATTTTTCAACACAAACATATCTATGATAATTTAAGGCGTAAAGTATAAAATATCTTATTAGTTTGCGGTGAAAAGTATATATATTTTTATATCTTAAATAAATTAAACACCTTGCTGAGCCTGAGTCCACCCAACAAAACGAACGAGAAAGTGGGGGGGGGGGGGGGGGGACAAGCGAGTAGGCCCAGAAAGCCCAGGTGGGTAGTAGATTTAGGGGTCCAAGACGCAACCGTTTGGCTGACGGGTTATTTGAACCGTTTTGTTTTTTATTTTTTATTTTTGAGAGAACCTTTTTGTTCTTATTTGTCTATTATAATTTTCTAGAATATAATTTTGACATCTTCTATCTTTAAAATCATTCACCAAAAAAAGGCAAAAACCGTCTTCAAATTCATCAATTTGAAGAAAAACATATGAATCTATAAAAAAAAAAAAAAAAAAAGAAAAACATATGAATTACCCCAGAGTACAATACTAACAAGCAGTTCCATTCGAAGGCCCGCGACCCAGATAGAGCGATACGACCGAAAATGGAGGACCCAGAAGAACAAGAAGAGGAGGTTCCTCTCGCTGTTCAATATGAAGAAATCGTTGAAACCTACCCTCAAGAACAATCCACTCCAAGACGACCGCAAAACGATGACGCTTCGGTCGGGGTAACTGTCATCACAGGCTATTTGGGAGCTGGCAAATCCACTGTAAAGCTCTCAAGCCGCTCAGGTTTTTCATTTTTATTTCTGAACATTTGGAGTCAATTATGGTAACATGTTGCTCTTGTGAATGGATTTGCACTCAGCTGGTGAATCACATATTGAATTCCCAACACGGGAAAAGGATAGCGGTGATCTTGAATGAGTTCGGTGACGAAATTGGAGTAGAAAGAGCGATGATAAACGAAGGAGATGGCGGCGCACTCGTTGAAGAATGGGTTGAGCTGGCAAATGGTTGTATCTGTTGCACTGTCAAGCACAGTTTAGTCCAAGCACTTGAGCAACTGGTACAGAGGAAGGAAAAGTACGAAATTAGTGATTATATTTTACTTATAGCAGATTTCGATTAGATGATATGTGAATTTATATTTCTTGGTGGGGTATTGTAGACTCGATCATATTTTACTGGAGACCACGGGGTTGGCGAACCCGGCTCCACTTGCATCTGTTCTTTGGTTGGATGATCAACTGGAATCAGAGGTTAGGCTCGACTCGATTATCACGGTATGTTTTCTTCCTCCGGTATTTCAGTTAATTTAGGGATATACTGTCTCTCTAATAGACATTTTCATATCTTTGTCGGATTTTTCTAGTCATCCTGGCCAATAGATAGGTCATCTCATAATGTAACAGACGGAGGATGAGATAGGATAATGCTCATAATCTTGTATACTACCGAAATTTATGGTACTTCATACATCCGCTATTTATTGGCTTTTCTACTGTTAAGATTTGGCGTTTAAATTTGAGATGTTAACGGCCATTGCTATGTGTTTAGAGTCTGTTTTGATGTGCCACTGGCCACATGTTTTTGGTCCATACATCTTTTTCCTGCCAAATGCATGCAACAGATAGAGGGGTTGATCCACATGTCTACAATGTTTGACGTTACCTGCTTACATATGTATTGTAAGAGCATTGGATCTGATGGTTCTTTCCTTCTTGAGGTTTTTTGGTCTTCACTCAGTATCTTTCTTTGAATTATTCTATTCTAATAGGTCGTGGATGCCAAAAACCTTCGTTTTCAGCTCAATGAGCGCCGTGCTTCTTCTTCGTTTCCTGAGGCATTTCTTCAAATAGCATTTGCGGTATGATGCTTGGATTTATGTTATATCATTATCACAGCCACTAATTGGCCTTTCTTCTTCTTTTCCTTTTTCCCCTATTATGGTATCCTATATTGATATGACGGGTATGTTATGACATGAGTACTTGCTAGAGGATTATAGATTTTGTTGTTTGTGCAGGATGTTGTAATTCTCAACAAGGTTGATTTGGCTGCTCCAGAGGGGTGTGGAAGTGTTCTAGAGGAACTGGAGAATGAAATTCGTGATATTAACTCGCTTGCCAGCATAATCCGTACTGTTCGGTGTCAAGTTGACTTACCAAAGATATTGAACTGTCAGGCCTATGATGCTACTGTTAGTCATACGTATCTTCATTTTTTAGCCACTGGTTTATCTTCTCCGTTAATACAAACTGTATACAACTGACATTACTGGTTTTTCTCCCCTTTTCAGCATGCTGCTCATTTAGAAGCATTATTGGAAGAAAACCATTCTCTATCTACCAGGGATCTTCATGATAGTGGTGTGAGAACCTTATGCATTTGTGAGCCACGACCGGTTGATCTTGATAAGGTAGTTGTTCTGAGATATCAATCATATTTCGGTCTTTTAATATAGTATTTAATTGTTGAACTTGTTGGCACTTCTTTAACAGTCTTGGGAGGTTACGAGTGTACATCCTGATTTGTTGGAATTTGCATCTTCTCCCAGAAAATTGATTAGCATATGCCAACAATGTGTTTGTTGGGCTTGTTGTCCATATAAACTAGGATGATTTAGGTAGAAGAACCAGTTTATTGGCTTATTCATTCGAACAGCCCTTTGAAGTTTATGGTCATAGATAATGGTTCTCCTCTGACTTATATATGATTCTAGATGAGTTTGATCATGATGGATGAGAAAAGACTTGTCAGTGATGGAAATATTTGGAATAGATACCCATCAGGTCTTAACAGTATTGCCATCACTCTGCTGTTGTGATTACGTGTTTATAAACTTGTGTAAAAGTATGCCAGCTAGATTCTGACTGGTCAAATGCACCAATGTATTGATTTACTTTTAACTCTCAGTACTTCCAGTTTATCCTTTAAGTAAATATCACCAACAATAGCTTTCCTACTGGCGTATTATAAAAACAATTGCTGAATTGAGTTTATCCACTTGAACACATTAGTGGAAGCTGAGAATTACATTCATGTCAGATCCGTGACTTTGTCACTATATTTTCGTACCTGAGGATTCCTCTTTTCTGTACATATTATGTCATATTGAATCAGCCGGGTATCAATTTATGACATCGTGCCTGATAGTAAACTGGTTGTTAGGTTCGTTTATGGCTTGAGGAGATTCTTTGGGATAAGAAAGACAGAATGGAAGTGTATCGCTGCAAAGGAGTCCTACGTGTTCTGAATTCTGATCAATTACATACTTTACAGGTATAGTGGTTGATATCAAACGCTCTCAATTACTTCTTCATTGGGGCATAAGACTAGCAATACCTTTAGTGTTTGTTGTAGCTCTAAAACATTAAACTTACTGTCTTCTCCAATATAATTATCAGTCTTGCAGTTAATTTTTTTTGTTATAGTGAAATCCCTTTGTTGTTCTTTGAGTGTATTCTAGCAAAAAATTTCAATTGATGTAGGACTTGGAATATCGGAAAAATGTACGCTTTTTTAAAAAAAAAATTCTTTTTAGCTTGGAGTTAACCAAAAAAAAAAAACAAACAAAGAACTAAGATAATAGTTCTGGGGCTTTTGCTGCCATGCTGCTGTGCTTTAAAAATCTTGAACTATGTGGGAGAGTTTCTTTGACATATAAGGTGGCATCTTGTTCTTTTCATCATCTCATAACTTCTCTTTCATTTTTTTGTTCCAGCCATGCCGGGGCTTTATATGCGTATTTTTTAGGGTTCTGCCCGCACTAGGCCTTTCAACCCTTCTGATTGACATTTTTTCCATACTCATTACATCTCCAAGTCTCAGTCTCTCCTACTTTAATTTTTTTTGTTTTTTGGATTAGTTTGTTTTTTGGGTGACTAATATGTTGTATGCTGTAATTGAAAACCTTATGCTCCTGTTAGGCTGTGAGGGAGATATACGAGATTGTTCCAGCTCGCAGATGGAAAGGGGAAGAAAAGGAGGGGAACAAGATAGTTTTCATAGGTACTCCCAAATGTACCACCACTTTATTTAGAAGTGAAGTTATTTCTGAAAACTAATTGAAGCTCGCTCCTATTTAGTACCTTCATCTATTTGTCTTTCATTGCAGGTCATAACCTGAATGAGGATGTTCTTTCTGATTCTTTCAGCACTTGCGCAACTTAGTTTTAAAATAGCAGCAAACTGGCGGTCGATTGTCATTACTTGTGGAGGTTAGGAAGTTAAGCTGTAAGTACTTAGTTGGTAGACTACAAAATCCAGAAGCTTAGCTGATTCTAGACGCTGTCTATATTCCTTGGAATCTTAAACTAAGCCTTACCAACCTGTCAACACAAGAAATTTGGATGAAGGGGATTTATCAATTGTTGGTGGTTTAGATTCTTCACTTATTTTGCTCGCTTAATTGATGTTTCATGGTGTTTGCATGCCAAAATTTTGGGAAAATTTTGGTTTATGAAAATTGGTGAAAAAGTGAAGCTCGGAGATAATTTGAGTGAATTTTTTTTTTTATGTTTATTGTGATAAAAAAAAATAAGATGATTTGATTGGAAAAATATTATTTTATTAAGACAAATATTTGGGTGGTCAAATATTTGCCATGCAAACACCAATGTTTAGATTTGTTCATTTAACTTTTTTTGGCACGAGTTCGAGCTTTTCACTGAACAATTCTATACATCTTCGCTAGTTAATATTAATTAGTAATTGGTTAATCATCTTTAAGGTTTTATTATCCAAGTTAACTAGATGGTCTATACCCATCACCTATGAAGACTTAATTATCCAATATAGATACTCCATGCATGAGATATTTTCCCGGACAGGGTCTGATTTGTTTTCTTGTAGAATCAATTTTGTAATTTTGTTTACTCGTTTTCAAATATTTGGTCAGCACTTGAAAATTAGGTACAATATTGAAATAGACTTGATTTAAAATGTTCTCATAATAAATCACATATAATATTATGAAAAAATATTAAATATGAAATAGACGAGCATATAACAGTTTATATGAGTTGATGCTAATTTATTAACAGTGCGTTTGTTAAACAAAAATTTTAATAAAATTTTATTTTTATCAAATATACTTTAAAATTTTATTTTTATTTTTAACGTCAACACAAAATTCTAACAAAATTTTGATAAAAATTTAAAAACAAACGCACTATTAAGTTTAAATCTAATTTCTTTTAACAAAGAACCGAACCGGAATCGAGCTCGGATTATTCATGAACCCTCGATTTTTAGGGCCTCTAATCTTTTTTTTAGATTTTAGGGCCTCTAATCGCAAGTGAAAGAATAGCAGTATTGCACCATTGCTCTAGCCTCTAGCACACCCACAGAGGTCCTTTTGTAATTTGTTTTAGCTTTTTGGTCCTTTATTTTTTTCGTATTTATATCCACAGCAGCGATCGTTTTTACCTCTTCGTCCCTCTACCCGACGGCTTCATCCGCACGCACATATGTCATACCCTTCGGCTACTCATTGCCAGTTGCCACCACCGGTTGCGCAAACTTCTCTTCAGCGGCCGTTTTCCGTTTAGCTCACTGGAGCTAGGAGCTAGGAGCTGGTTCGCTCAACTTCCAGGGAGGATAAAACGCTGCTTTCTCTGCGTTTCTTCCATTTTTCCCACTAGAGCTGCTTTGTTTCTTCGAGATCGACGATTTTTGCTCTCTCTCTCTCTCTTTCACTCTCTGAGCCGAGCTTCCTCTCCGACTATCGTCTCCACGTTAAGGTAATACCCAATCACAGAGATCATAGTCTATGGGTGGTTAGGTTTTGGTTCTAGCTTTAATTATCCGTCAGGGTTCTGTCAATTCATTTTTGTTTTATTTCTTTAATGATTTTAAAAATTTCGGTCTCTCTACTGCATAACTCGTAAACCCATGACCCTAATTCTTTCGCTGTAGATACCGCTGTATTATATTCGTATAATGCGAATTGGCTAGTGTTTAGTTGCTTAGATGCGGTGGTAGAGCAAATTTCCGGGATAAATACAACAGCATGAATATTTCTTGGCTACCATACATGCTTTTGTAGTTACACTTGATGAACTAGTATTTGGTGGTTCTGAAAGAGAAATGTGATTGAACCATTGAATATATAAATTCAACAGAATTACTCTTGTAAGTGTAGACCCAGTAGTCAGTACCCTTATTTTTTTCGACATTTAAGTGCATGCTAGTAGTACACGTTTCAATCTAGAGGTAATAATTTCTATAAGATTGAGGATCCTTTGTGCCTTGAAGGTATCTTCTGTACCTTCATGGATTTGATGTATTGCGTTTGTTCTTTGTGTTATTTAGGTAGTATTGCAAAAGCTGAGCTGTATTTTGATGAAAAGATCCACAAGCCAATAACATCTTTATTAGGCTATGTATGGTAGTTGGGATCTTTTATTTATAGTTAAGTTATTCTGCGAGTCTTTTAAGTGCCAAAATATCGCCTACAATTCAAATGAAGAAATATTTGGCGTCCGGATAGCTCTAAAGTGCAACTTGTATTGTTTCCCATCAAGTTAAAAGAAATACATCAAGGATTCATATTGTAGCAATTTTATGAAGTATCCTAGAAGAAGTTGATTTTGTTTAAACCTGCAGTCGAACTATGGAATCATTGTGTAGGTATCCCTCTTTTTTGTCTTTTTCTGGTTAATGAAAGTACCCATTGTCTTCTGCTGCTATTAACTTATTGGTAGCATAGTCTTATTAGCGCACAATATTAAGTTGGTCCAGCAGGTGCTATAGCCGTATTTTTCAAAATTACCTGGAGTTTACATTACACCAGAAGGGTTTACAAATGATCTCCGCATCTATTGCATTGCTCTGTTCATAGTCTCTATAGTACACCCTCTGCTCTATATCAGGATTCAGGTATCTTACTCTCTTTTCTTGATGTCCCAAAAGGAGTGTTTGCTTTCAAAAAGCCAAAGCTAATGAGTTTTCATCTTCCCATATTTCTTCTAACTAATTAAGATAACCAAGAAAGATACTCCTTGAATTAAATATCATTCAAGAAGCTCCAATTGGAGTGACAGAGTAGATGAAATACATATTTTAGATTAAAGAGAGACAAAGGATCTTTATTTATGTGTGTCCATACTTTTCATGCAGTAAATAGGTCTCTTGGCCTGAGAGTCCAAATTTTTGTTAAATGGCATTGGTTGTAATCTGTGGGCAACCATGCAGTGGTAAGTCCACAGCTGCCCTCTTCCTTGCTGAAGCGCTCAAAGAATCAGAATCAAAGCAAACAGTCAGGATCATTGATGAAAGTTCCTTTCATCTTGATCGCAATCAGAGCTATGCCAATATGACTGCTGAGAAGAACTTAAGAGGAGTGCTTAGGTCTGAGGTTGACAGATCGGTGTCGAAAGCTAATATAATAATAGTAGATTCTTTGAATAGCATAAAGGGTTACAGGTATGAGTTGTGGTGTTTGGCTCGTGCTGCAGGAATCAGATACTGTGTGCTGTATTGTGACGTGGAAGAATCCCATTGTAGAAAATGGAATGAAAAACGAAGGGAGAAGGGAGAAGCTTCTTACAATGATGTGATATTTGATGATTTGGTCAGAAGGTTTGAGAGACCGGAAAAAAGAAATCGATGGGATTCCCCGCTGTTTGAGTTATGGCCGCATAACAATGGAATAGTGAAATCTTCTGCTGCCATTTTAGATGCTGTTGGGTATTTGACAAAGAAGGCGGACTCAAAAACGCAGGATGTAAAAGTTTTACAACCGACTATCGCTACACAAAATGTACGCTTTTCAGAGGCCAATTCTCTATATGAATTGGATAGAGCAACTCAGGAGGTCATGAATGCTGTTGTGGAAGCACAATCCCAGGCACTTGGGGGGCCTATGAACGGGATTTCTCCTGGCCAGGGATTGCCAACTATCAACATTTCAAGATCAGTTGGGTTGCCAGAGCTCCGTAGGCTGCGGCGAACTTTTATTAAATTGACTGGACAGACGAGTTTAAGTGGGCCACCACCACCTGCTGATGCAGACAGTGCCAAGAGGATGTTTGTGGACTACCTGAACAGGGAACTAGGAACTGCTTGAAGGAATGTATTATGGTAAGGAGAGGTCTTCGGACCAAATTGATTTCTGATAGGGAACAGAAAAGAAGAAAAGACATAAATAAGTTATTTTTGCACTTTCCATTCTAGTTTATGTCAGATTTGGAGTTCTTCTGCTTACAAAGTGACAGACACTGAGACACATACGTACTATGTATCGATGCTTTCATTTTGAATTGTATCAAGGTATTTTGTTACGAATATAGAACAAGGAAAAGAAGAAAAAGAACTTTAGGACCACCATGCTATCATTAGTTTTGTTACAAATCAAGGTCTTTGTTTGTAGGACCACCATGCTGTCATTGTTTCGTTAGTCTAATTGGGAAATCTCTCTCTCCCTCTCTCTCACAGAATTGTCCAACTCTTACTTATTCATCGGCTGGATGGAACGGATCACGTGGAACATACCCTTGCTTGCAAGTCACAGTTTCACAGAAAGTGGTTGGTTGGTTTCGATCGCAATTCGAAAATCAAATTAAGGACGACTTCCTCATTTTCTTTCCCCATTGTTCTGTGACTGCTTTTCACGTAACCATCTGTAATGAGGAAAACGGAGATGAAAAACATGGTGTACTGTAAAAGATTCGTCCTTGAGCGCTTTCTACCAGCCAAACCCACCAGACTCCCTCCCCACACGGGGATGTTTAAAAAAAGAAAAAAAAAATCGAGCTTTTGAGAGAGCCAGAAAGCCACTACGGATATAATCCAGTAAAGTAAAATTCGTTTTTGAAAGCCATACTTGCTTTTACGCCGTCAATCAAGGAGGGCAAAAGCTAAGCCTTAGTACTTAGGTTTTGGACCCTTTTTAATTTTAGTCCTTAATTTTCAACTTTCAAAATTTTAGTCCTTAAACTTTCATCTTTGTAAAATTTAGTCCTTCTATCAGTCTGCCGTCAACTTTTGTACCGGTCGACCGCCAATTTTGAAGCGGTCGACCGGATATATGTTTTGAAAGTGAGCGGTCAACCGCTTAATGTAGCAGTTGACCGCTTCATATACCGGTCGACCGGTACAAATTTGACGGCAAACTGACGGCAGACTAACGGAATGACTAAATTTTACAAAGATGAAAGTTCAAGGACTAAAATTTTGACCCTCTAAAATTCAAGACTAAAAATGAAAAGGGGTTAAAAACTAAGGACTAAAAAGTAAATTTACCAAAAAATAAATAAACAGTTTTTGAATTGGGAGCTTGTCAAGTGTCGGCACAAAATCAGCGGCCACTTTCGCGCAACAAGCAGAATAATTGGACGGCTGATCAAGAACGTACGGTCTATCTATTAGCTTCTTATTCATTCCTACGAACCAAAACTCTTGTACTTAAAGGGCCTAAACTTCACTTTCCAATGGCGAATCTCAACCCTTCCTTTCGCCCAGTTTTCGATTTTTCTCGGTCATGATGTGGATGCGTGTCTCTCTTTCCGTATTCGCTCCCCGTCACGGTAGCATTACTTCATCGGATTACGCACAGCTAACTGTTTTTTAATTCCAACAAGAGTCCCTATAAACACAATATAATCAACAGTTATTCCCAAATAATTTTCGCTGTTCGTTTTTGTCTTAAATCTGCGGGCCTCTGGATCTGATTTTCCGATCACTTATAAATGCTATTCAGAAAACGACTACCACATATACGCACCAGAGAATTATAATCCGGTAAACTTGGACTCGCCCGCCCACAAGCAGTTCTCTCTTTCTCGCACTTTCTGTGATTGGCTTTGAATCTCTCAGTCTTCATCCTCCAACCAACGGAAAACCGGTACGCCCTCAAAACTCCGATTCACAATTTCGTTGAGTCGGCCCTCACTCATTTCTAATCGACGTCCATTGGTAGCTGTATTTCAATTTGGGTGCATATTGATTTCTTGTTGGTTTTGTTGGATCTGAGTTACATTTCTCTCTGTTTCGAGATCTGCTTTTTGCTCACTGGATTATATGGAAAATTGATGTACTGTCGTTGTTTTCTTTTTCTTGTTTAATTCTTAAGAAACGTGGAAAATGGATTGGAAAATTTGGTATCGAATGGATAATGTTATCTATCTGTTGTGAGTTTCAGTTAGTTTTTTCCCCAATCAAACTGCACAATGAGTGACCCTTTATTGGACTTCTTTGCAGGTTGATCTGGTGGAGTGAGAGGACCTGTTTTTGAATTGACATTTGTCAGGCGCGATCAAGTGGTTTATACAGTTTGTTCTGAATCTCGGCATGATTTGGAATTCTAATTCTTCTAGATTTTTGCAGCCTTGAGCCGATCCATTACCGAGTGCTGAAACTTGGGCCACTAGTGATCTGAATTTTGTATTTCCCATTTGTCTGTGGTGTATATGAGAGTTTGCAATATGTATCTTAGAATTGCATGAGTCCGATTGTAAAATAAGTGACAAGAGATGCCCATGTTATTTGGGAAATGTGAAGATTCAATGCTTGTAGTAATAGTCCAGATTCATGGTCATATATACTGAGGCTTTTATGTTATGATAGGTGGTTTTTGCTGTTTTTTGAGATATAGGTTTGAGGAGTTGGTTATTTAGTGGGTGTTGTTAACTCGATTGTTTAAGGGGGTTGCACAATCTGGACATGAGAGGCGCTTGGTTCAATAAACTCTCTGTTATTTTCGGCCCCAGACCGCCGCTCAGCTGGTTACTCTTGTGCCTCATTAGCTTGCTCGCTCTAATTGCAGTTTTAGGATCGTCATCTTCAAATGCATTTGACTCTGTAACTCCCACTCCAGTACCAGACATTTATTTAAACTATAGAAGGCTAAAGGAGCAAGCAGCGGTTGAGTATTTGGAGCTGAAGTCTCTCTCACTTGGACCTACCCGACAAAGAGAGCTTGACCTTTGTGGCAAAGAAATAGAAAATTATGTGCCTTGTTACAATGTTTCGGCAAGTTTGTTAGCTGGGTTTAAGGATGGGGAGGAGTTTGATCGGCATTGTGAAGTTTTGAGAGAACGAAACAACTGTTTGGTTCGCCCACCAAAAGACTATAAGATCCCCCTGAGGTGGCCCGCTGGTCGGGATGTGATATGGAGTGGAAATGTGAAGATAACCAAAGACCAATTTCTTTCTTCTGGAAGCATGACCAAAAGGTACTTATTAGTTCGAGTTAGCTGCTTTTAGATGCAAAATTACCTCCTAACTACATAAAGGATTGGATTCTTTATAATGCACTACCGTTCGACAGTAATTATTTCTTTGGGGTTTCCTTTAGTGGGCTTTGCGGCATTAATGTTTTGATTATAAGGATTGTGTACACATGTTGCAATTTTTTCATGATAGGTTGATGTTACTGGAAGAGAACCAAATTGCTTTTCACTCGGAGGATGGATTGATCTTTGATGGTGTTAAAGACTATTCTCGCCAAATTGCGGAGATGATAGGGTTAGGAAGTGACGCTGATTTTCTTCAAGCTGGTGTAAGTTCTGTTTTAATTCTCTCTCTCTCTCTCTCTCTACTTTACAACATCGTACCGATACAGTTTCTAATGTTTGGGCACCATTGGCATTGAGATTTAAAAATCTCGCGTTTTTTAATGCAGTTCTATAATTTCTAGCCGAAGTATAAGTAGCATATGTTCAGCTTTGTGTGGCTACTGTTTTTCTCCTTTCTGATAAAGAGCAGCAACAGTTACAATTCATATTTTCACATATATATGTTAATTACAGGTGCATAATGTACTAGATATTGGTTGCGGATTTGGTAGCTTTGGAGCTCATTTAGTGTCATTGAAGTTGATGGCTGTTTGTATTGCGGCTTACGAGGCAACTGGCAGCCAAGTCCAATTAGCCCTTGAGAGAGGTCTTCCAGCAATTATTGGAAACTTCATTTCGAGACAGCTTCCATATCCATCGTTGTCATTTGACATGGTCCATTGTGCTCAGTGCGGTATTGTTTGGGACAATAAAGGTACTTCTAGAGTTAAATGAGACATGGTTTCATTCCCTTATAAATTATGCGCTTTGTGTGTGTTTTGGAGAACTTGTTGCTGATCAATTTATGTGAGTCTGGGTTTAATTGCTTACAATTGATTCTCCATCATTTGAATGCATTAACCAATATATGTATTTCTTGCGTGGAGTAATAAGGCTCTATAGCAGGATCAGCTATTGGTTAGTTTCTACTGCTGTTGACTTTTTGCCTTTTTTTAAGTTCTTTTGTTGTAGTGTTTTCTAACAATGTAAAATGCAATGGTAAAATATTTTCCCATTTTCGAAGAACATTCACTGCTAAATATGGTTCAAAATGAGAAGAATTCATTTCTGAGTCATAGGGTGAAGCTTTCATATTTTTCCCTTTTCCTTTTTCTCTTTTGCAGCCAGACTAGTAGAACATTTAGGAAGGCACTTGCGTGCCATTGAAGTTAGCAGTCATGTCCTCACCATAAAGAGGGTGCAATTCATTTTGTGTGTATAAGTGGTCTGGATATAACAAGTGTTTCTGTTGGAGTCAAACAAAATGGTTATAACAAGTACAAAGCGTTAGTAGCATTGAGCTGTTCTAGGTGATAACAAACTATTAACTTTTCTATTATGTCAGCAGTGGTGGAGTAAATCAACTATTTTCTTGGAAAACAGCGCTCATTAAGAGGAACTTATAAGGAGAAATTATATTAGAATAGGCAGAAATGCAGTGAGGTGGAACGATTGATGGTACTTGGTCACATTTTTTTGAAACAAGGAAGCTTGAGCTGGTATCTCAGTTTCCTTTCATGAAGAATTAGCAAGATGAACGCTCAATAAGTTTGAACATATGGTAAATGAAGAAGAAAATTTCATGATGCTGCTGAAGTTACAACCAGTATACTGGTGAGAACAATGCATGGATTTTCTCGTGGCCAATAACTCGTGGAATCGGTACAACAGATCGCTTTGATTTTTCAGCTTAAAAATAGGGAAGCATCAAAGAGAAGTATTTATGCAGGAATTGGAATTTCTAAGACAAACACACTGCAGAGCATTGTGAATTTAAAATTTTGGTTTTTCAAAAGATTAGGTAGAGAAAAAAATGTTTTATTCTCTTCTTTTGAGTTCTTGTTTGCTTGTTGGAAGGATGTTGATAAGGTGTCTGGCATTCTAGGACAGTGTTTGAGTTTTCTAGAGACCCTGACCTTTTGTTTTTTGTGCTAGAGACCTGACCTTACTGCTGAAACCATTTTGATCGGGAAGCAGCCCTTTTTTACCTTGGTGAATGGCACGTTTTGGGATCAATTTAATTTCCGCATAATCTTATTTCTCTTTTGGTTAAATCTGAAATAATATTATGTACTTTATGGTTCAAGATTGCGTAAAATAATTTGCAATGGACTTGGAATCAAATGATGTCTCCTCTGCCAGGGTAGAGGGTAAAGTCATGGTTTTGATCTGATACTGAAGCATGAGATCTGTTACCTGCAAACATAGATGCACGCCCACAAAATAATTTAATTATTCGTATGTAGCTTCAAAATTTCTTTTCTAAATTGTTAATCTATGTGTGATATAACGAACCTGTCTCAATCAAATGGTCCTGGCAGTTGAAGTGGAGACTTGAAGTAAGGAATCCAGAAGTACGTACTTTTTCACTTCTTCTCCTCTCTCTGTGATGCATTTGGCATCTTTTACACCTTTACCCTGCTGCCATGAACACTACTACCTTTGCAACCAACAGAAGAAACACCATGACTTAAGTAGATGCCGCCATCTTAATCTCGCTGTCGCTGCCTCACAGCAACAGTATTTATGGGCGTGATTATGCATGAAGATCTGTTTAGTCGTGCATCGGTAACAACGTTTAGAGTTTTTTAGACCATATGGGCTTGCATTAGGCAATGAATAGTTGAAATCTATGTTGTATGGAGTGATAGACTAAATGCCGAGGCCTAGACTATTTAAAATAGCATGCACAGGAATGAAATGTGTGAGCCTGTGAAGGCTATTATGCAATTCCAATTTTTCATTTACTTTTTTTTTGTGATTATTGTTCGGTAGACTTTGTGGGATCACATTACATTTGCTGCTGTAAGTAGCATGGATTTATTGTCTAACAATGACCCCATTGAACAGATGGGATGTTACTTATAGAAGTCGACCGTGTACTCAAGCCTGGAGGTTACTTTGTATTAACCTCACCCATAGGCAAGCTACATGGAAGTTCAGTCAGTACAAAGAAGAGGAACATGTTAACACCAATGGAAGAGTTGACCCAGGGAATCTGTTGGAGTCTTCTAGCACAGCAAGATGAAACTTTCATCTGGCAGAAAACTGTGGATATTGGTTGTTATGCATCTCGGTAAGGACATGATATGTAGTGTCACATTTAAGCAGTATTTTTCTTTTCTGGGAATAGGTTTTGATACTTGAGTAGTTTCAGAGTTGGCTTTGAGATTTCCTTGCTCTGTTGAATTAGTTGTATTTTGGAGCTGCCATATTTTTATAATTAACTTACAGCTTTGTTAATGAAGTTCAATTAATGCTTCCCTTTGTTCCTCTCTGTAGCAAGCAGGGTAATGTACCACTTTGTAAAGAAGGGGATGATGCGCTACCATATTATCAGCCCCTTGTATCTTGTATAAGTGGGACCTCCAGTAAACACTGGATTCCTGTCCAGAACAAATCCTCCAATTCCCAATTGAGCCCAACTGAGCTTGAAGTTCATGGAAAGTATTGTTTTATGATGACATGATCTTTATTCTTGTTATTACTTGTTTGCTGCTCCAGTTGTCTAGCGTCAGTCAATTCCTAGCCCATTTTGATAATGATGTACCAGTTTATTGATCCACTTGTATCTTTGCAGGAGTTCAGCCTGAAGATTTCTTTGATGACTTACAGTTTTGGCGATTAGCTCTGAAAAACTATTGGTCTTTGCTTACACCCTTAATTTTCTCAGACCATCCAAAGAGGCCTGGTGATGAGGACCCATTACCCCCATTTAACATGATACGAAATGTGATGGACATGAATGCTCATTATGGGGGTTTAAATGCTGCATTCTTAGAGGAGCAAAAATCAGTATGGGTTATGAATGTTGTACCCGTCAGATCTCTTAATACACTTCCTCTTATACTTGACCAAGGCTTTGCTGGTGTCTTGCATGACTGGTAAGTCGTTAATTTCAGTTTCTTTATTTTTTTGAACTGTTATTAAAAGCATTGTTTGGTTTAATTGATCTGGTTGGCTGCCCTATCACAATACGATGCGAAATCAAGAAATAGCTTGTGGATTTTCAATTGTATTTCAGTTTGTTCATGTCATATATTTTTTTAATGTAAACATGATATTGATGTCACCAAAAAATATATACATTTGGATTTTGCATTGGTTTCTTTCATATCATTCTAAAATTGTTGGTATAATATCATGCTTATATTTTCAATAATGTTAACACCGTCCCCTTTATGGGTTGGGGGAGACTCTCCCCACCTTACTATCATGGAGAAGTCCTCCTCCACCCTATCCTTCGTTTAGGTGGGGTGGGAAGGGGCAAGCTTCCTTGGATCCCTCCTAACCTTAGGGACTGACTCGGGGGGCTTGGAAGCAACCTCCCCTCGTTTCTTCTCTTTTACTATTTTTTTGTTGGTTTTTGTCTTTTTCCCTTTATTTTTTCTTTATTGTTCTTTTATTTTGAATTCTTTTTTGTGTCATGTGTTAAACACATGACCTTCCGGTACGAGCTCCACGTCCTTCAGTTTCTGATCAAGGAGCTGACAGAAAAATAGGGAGAGATTTCAACTTTTAGGATTAGTGAAACTCGGCTCTTGCTTACCAAAATTAAAAAATAGGGTCCTCAAACCAAATTGTGAAAAGCACAGGGTTGTTATCAGATTAAAACCTGTATGATGTAGAATATTTGATATGGATTATACTACTTTAATCTTCATTCTGTCCTTTTTTCCTAAGTAGAACTAAAGTTGAATTTGAATCTTTATGATGTCTAGGAACGTTCTTACTAAAACTTTAAACATGTAAGGCATTGTTCTGTTTGATTTGTGATAATAGCCCTTGCCTCAGATTAGCTCATCATAGGAGGTAAATTAAAAAGCAAGGGAAAAGAAACAACTCCCAAGTCTCCTGTGGTTCACTTCCTAAGATTACCATACCCGGTTTCTGACTTAGCATTTCCTATTTTATTTCACTTTTGCAGACAGAACTTGAAGTTTTAGCCATTGTATCCATATACCTCAGTTATATGGTACATGATGATGAACTTTACTACTGAAAAAGGGGTTGTTTCCATTTCTGGGGTCTACAACTTATTGTTATTATGTTTTTCTTCATAAATTGTCAATAACACTACATTTAGAAGTTAAGTCACTGCAATATAAGTTGGTGTGCGGCAACTAGATCTTTGATTGTGATATCTACTGGTGCACAGGTGCCAACCTTTCCCCACATACCCCAGGACATATGATATGCTTCATGCAAATGGACTTCTATCACATCTCAGTTCAGAGAGGTGCAGTGCAATGGACTTATTCTTGGAGATGGACCGGATATTGCGACCTGAGGTATACCTACTATTACACTGTTCTTTATTGCTTATGCGAGTGTCAAGTGGGAACTGATTGCTTTCACACTCGAATTGGAAGATTGCCTGTGAAACCTTTACCTGTCTTATACTCTTATAGGACAAGATACGTATTTAGGGGACATTAGTTAAACCATTTTTCCACCCTCTCTCTTTTTCCTATCTCACCTTTTCTAGGCCATGAGTTAAGCCCCTTTTCCACCCTCTTTTTCCTATCTCACCTTCTCGAGGCCGGAAAATTGGATGCAATACAAATGAATTAACCTTTTTCTAATTTAAATGTAATAGTGCTTGTGGAATCTGTCCTTGTCTTATAATCCTTTGATAAAGGTACAAAAGCAAAAGTTGAGTTGTACCCCGGAAACATGCCTTCATAGTTTAAGTAATCTTGTTGAATGCCAAATATCTTTCTTTTTGGGGTTTTCAATGGGAAAGTCCACTTAAATTTGATGTACCCTCCATATAAGCTTGTCATATGTTTCTGATGCAATAGTGGCTAGGTGCTTGGATGTGACTGCTATATGATGGAGTTAACGATGTGGTATGTGAAATTATGATTGGTTGCCAGGGATGGGTGATTTTTTCCGATAAAGTGGGAGCTATAGAGATGGCACGGACGCTTGCTACACAAGTGCGATGGGAAGCAAGGGTGATTGACCTTCAGAATGGCAGTGACCAGCGGCTGCTTGTTTGCCAGAAACCATTCATCAAGAAATGATAGAGTGAGCATCTGGAGATCCCACCGTTGTGAAAGCGTACACAGTTTTCCCCTGGTAATTCCTCTAACTCCAGAAACTTGGGGATTAGCATATTCTCCATACTATTCTATCAATGATTATGTTTAGGGCGGGACTTTGAGCTGCTCTGGTTTGTGATCCTTTGGAAGGGTCATCTTTGTGATTTTCCTACGCACAAAAAAGTTCTGGTCAAGCCCTAGCTTTTCTTTTCTTTTCTTTTTTCTAGGCCCCTAGCAATTTTGTGCTTCCCAGTTGAAAGCAACTTATTATACTGTCATACAGAGGAAGCAACTAAAACAGCCGGGTGTGTTTTGTGTTTAATGTTCGTAAAACAAGTTTAGTGGAGTTCCTGCATAATGCTTAGGTTCAAAGTAACGTTATGCTATTATTGTCAGGGTTTGGATCATTTTAACAGCACATCTGTTTTCTAAGATGTGCTCAGAGCCCGAGATGTCCAACACGGAATGAGAGGGGCATATGGAGGCTGTAGACTAAAGGGGTTGGGTACATAAGTTGCTGAAACTCAGTTTATTTTTGGTCCAGGCGTTGGCAGCAATTCATTCATGCAATTTTATTTTTTTCGTTCATCTATTTTTGGCTTTTCGATTTCTTATTGATTTTGGACTCCTTACATAGGAATTATAGAATCGATATTGTTGATGAAAGAATGTCAAATGGCTCCAACATATAAGAGTTAAAACCATATTTTCAAAGCATTTCTCTTCTCTTGGCGTTGTGCTATTTTATGGATCAGCTCAAGTATATTTCTACTTGGCAGATTGAGGGCAAGAGCAGAATATCAGGGTGGACAAGAGACATCCACAGAAGAAATGGTTAATTCTTCCAAATCAAACCAGCCAAAAATTCTGTACGCATATCATGTCCTACTTATAAATTAAACAAATTAAATCCTAACAAACATAAAATAACTAATTCCTAAGTCATAAGATATTGTATGAGCAAATAAGGCAGAGTAGAGCTGGATGTGAGCAAGTTTAGACAGGGTGTTAGAAAATATATATGGACTTGGAGTACATAAACTCTCTTTTTGTGGAGGCATTAGGAATGTGTAGCACTGGGAAAGACAAACGTTTTGAGTCAGAGAGATACACAAAGCATACACAATTGGATCGTCTACAGACTTTTTAGAATTGAACGTGTCAATATAAATATATGGTCATGTAACACCTGCCCATTGTTCCTTGAGAAAACTTATAAGGAAAATTTAAAAATTATTTATTGGGTTTATGAAATTTACATGCTTGAATTTCTACAATTGACAAATCACTATCTATGTTTTTATAAAAAAATTTAAAATATGTCTAAGTTTCTAAAATTGAAAAATCAATGCTAAGTTTAAACCATGCTTATAATATCACTCTCTCTATCACATTTTCGTTTTAATTTTTAAACGAATTGATAATTTTGCACGGTATATGTCAACATATGGTTATGTGGCATGACACGTGTCTTAAACTTTAATAAAATTATAATATATTTTTATTTAATTTATGATTTTTGTTTATAAATTAAATAAAAAATATTAAATCATCATTTTTATTTATTTTTAAGACACGTGACCTGTCGCATGACCATATATTGACACGTGCAGTGCAACGTCGTCAATCTCATTAGAAATTTGGACGAGAATATGACGAAGGGAGTGATATTGCAAGCATAGTCTAGACTACTAGTGATTTGTCATATTTTTTGAAATTTTGAAATTTCTCAATAAATAATTTTTAAATATTCCTTTTAAGTTTTCTCAAGAGAATTAACATGTCACATAATCAATACCTTAGAAATATAGACGAAAATATAACGGGAGTAATTTTGCAAAAGCACAACCTAGAGAGTAATTTATCAATTTTAGAAATTTAGGCAGTTTTTTAAATTTTCATAAATACTCTCTAATTAATTTTTAAAGCTTAAAAGCTATTAACTTGACGATAAATATGAGAGAGAAAAAGGCTATTGAGTTCTCATCGAATATTAAAAACTTTGGAGATGCAGGGGATCGAACCCTGTACCTCTCGCATGCAAAGCGAGCGCTCTACCATTTGAGCTACATCCCCTGTTGCTTTGTAATGGTTATAAATGAATCTAGATTTCAAAATAAACTTTTGCTTACCAATTTCGACTCCCAAAATTTCTTCGATGTCTTCTTCGAGGTAGAAATAACTCGAGATGGATTCAAAATGAGCGACTGACAAAGTTGTGTTTATTTAGGGAAGGGATATTGCAAGACAACAACACAGTATTAATCAACCAAGTCATTATTTCTGGGGTATGTTGGTTTTGGTAAATTTTCAAGGATTCGCACTCAATTTTGCTACCAACTCAACCGAACATGTTTTTACGTAGGATGCAGCTAAAGTTTTCCCAAATTTGCATGAAGAATTACCGAGCTATCTTCAGTGATGCATTGAGGACAAAAGACGAGGAGGGTAAAATGAGTTTGTATAAAACATGTGGCCCCATAATTTCAGTGAATTAAATGCCAAGGGCTTATGAATGGACGGAATAGTCCTGATTGATTTCTTCTTTGTTGAGAGTATTGAGGGTAAATATCGTCATTTCACCTGAACACATCTGACAACAATTTTTGACGCCTACTTTTTTATTCCCCCAAGTCACGACTTCTTCTGTTTTTTTATTCACACGCCTGACAACAGCTTTTCGTCCGTTTTTTTTTTTGTTTTTCATCCCTATCCTCTTCTTTTTCTTTTGCTTTTTTCCGTCTCTGTCTTTTTCTTTTTCTTTTGTTTTTGTTTTTTTTTTCATCCTTGTCTTCTTCTACTTATTCTTCTTTTTGTTTTGTTTTTATTTTTTTCAACGTATTCAATATTTTTTAAATATCTACATCATGATAAAAAAAAAAAAAAAAAAAATCGAAATTATAATAAATAAACATAAATTTAAATATTATTTTATTTTTATCTTTTTCACTCATCCCAGTAAAAATAATCTACAAAGAATAACATTAAAAATCATCATCTTTTTTTTCACATCATCAACTTCTACACAAATACCAATACAACTATAACATCACATAAAACTTCTAAAAACACTTTTAAATCTTAAAAATTTCATCAAAACGAACATACCCCTGTTATTGACTTTGGAGCTGAAAACTTTTTTTTTCTCCATAAAAAAATCTTATTATAACTTCGTCAACTCTTTGACTTGAGAATCTTGAGCCGGACATTCTTCAAGACAGTCCCAAAAAAATTTCCAAAATTACTAATCTATCAATGAGTTCCAACCCAAGACTTCGTCAGATCAGAGAGAAGCTCATGTGATGTGACCCCTTTTCTTCACCAATCTATTGGGTTCAACGCAAGTCGTCGCCCCTTTAGGAGAGCTTTCAAGTCTAAGAGGCTGTTCAGTTTGGGTGTATTTTAAGATTTTTTTGTGTTTTGAGAATTTTTAGGTAATGTTAACTTTATTGGTATGCGTGTTTTAGTTATTTTTATGTAGTGTTAAGAATGATGTTTGGTTGTAGAATATTTTGTATTTTGAGAATTCAAAATTTTTTTGAGGATTTTTATATACCGAACAGCCTCTAAATTGAAGCCACTGATGTTTTGGCTTTTCCTCTGTGATAATTTTGGGTTTCTCCGATGAGAATATGGTGATAAGGAATAAGTTCCCAGCCCATCTGAACCATGTGTCAAGATTAGGGTTCTCGATATATTCGGATCTGTCGAACGGCCTTCACGTCCTTCTTGGTTTTTATTTTTATTTTCCTCCAAAGTGCGATACCCAAAAACGTGATGCGAGGGACGAATGGACTGACCAATAGAGAGTAACACTACAACAGAAGAAACAAAAACTAATAAAGGATATGGATACGGGTATGTGAAGGAGAATATGCATTGAAAAACCTACGACTATTAAACTAAAATATTTACACAAGAGTTAAAAGAGCATAGATAACCAATTTAATTACAGAGATCTAAAACCTCGAATAGTCAGATATTAACCTATTATGTAATTTTTTGTTTGAAGTGTATGTTCAACTAAAAACAACTTAAGTACTATTGAGTACAACTTATTTGAATATATACACATACAATTTTAAAAATTGTGAAAAGTACTATCTATTTTCAAATAGCATAATATATAATACAGGTAACAAATTATAAAGGATTTGGATCCGAGGATTGAGGGCTTAAGAGTACAAGTACAATTTATGAAAAACTTCGAAATAGATAGATCCAAAAGAAAGCATATAAATGTATATGATTTGAGTTAATGTCCTATGTTTCCGTTATGCATAAGTTTTTAGAAAGAATGCATTTTGCACCCATAGATTTAGGGACACTGATAGTTTACACCCCATATTTTTACTTTTGTGACATTTAGGCCCTTGATTTTATTTTTTATTTCGGTCGACCTACATCTTCAATCGAATTTATCCATTAAAACATATAAAAATTTAAACCAAGTGTGCAAATCGACAATGGGCATCACACGTGTGAGAGGTACGCGCTCATTTTCCATCAGTTTGGTCGAATGGTGCAAATCGAAAAAAAAAAAATAAAACTTTAATAGTTCAATGTCAGGAAAATAAAAAGGGAGTGCAAAGTTATCCAACTTTAGAGATGCAAATTGTATTTTTTTCTAAAATGGTGTTTGTAAATGATCAAAATTTTAGTTCATGAAAGGTGGCGAAAAAAATAGAGAAAGATGACTTGAGTGCAATTTTTTATATTTCTTGTGCTAAAAAGAAATTATTTAACTAAGAAATTATTTTCTTGATCTTATAGTAAAATTCTAACATTTTTGTGCGACATTATTGAAATCCCGAAGAAAACCCTCTTAGATGGGGATTGGACGGATCCGAACCAAAACCCCAATATACGAGACACAAACATTGTAGCTAGGCTCCTCAAATTTTTGTTTAGTAACGATGGAAATTCGGGCACTCAGCTACGTGTACTGAGATCGGACGGATCCAACCTAGTATATGCACGAAGTGAGCTCAACGCCACAATAAACTCCGGACCGTGCAGTCCTCCCAAACCACGCATGTCAGTTAAATTTATCTTCGCTGGGAGTGACTTCAAAAAATTATGTATATCGAAAATAATTCAAACTTAAAACTTTAGAGAAATAATTTTATAGACCCCAAGTTGTGCAGACAACTCTGGCAACCCCCTTGTTACCTCAAAACAATTTTTTTTTTTCCTAGATACCTCAAAACAACTTACAACAACAGATCTCACGAATCGCGCGCTCCCTCTTTCAAATCCGGAAGCCCTTCCTTCCCAACGAACGGTCCAGATCTGGTCTTCCTTCCGCAAACTTGCTCGATCTTTACCACCTGCCCCATATAACCTTCCCTCCTCTCGCCTTCCTTCCCAACGAACGGTCCAGATCTGGTCTTCCTTCCGCAAACTTGCTCGATCTTTACCACCTGCCCTATTTAACCTTCCCCCTCGCGTTTAAGCCCCCTCATTTTGTTTCTCCCTGGTACTTGTGAGCCGAAAGCTCCGCGTCTTTTCGCGTTCCTTGGTCTTGTTTATTGATTGCTGTGATTTTGGCTGATCTCTCTCTGAGAAAATGTCGACGGAGAATGAGAGAGAGACCCAGGTTTACATGGCCAAACTCGCCGAGCAGGCCGAGCGTTATGAAGGTTCTTCTTTCTCTTTCGCTTTTCTGTTCCACAAATTTTTGTTACTTATGAATCAATTTATTTGTTCGGGAGTATTGGTCTGGATCGATTGCCCCATGCCATTGCATTGAGCAATCGATCCAGACCAATACGGCCGAACAAATAAGCACTAGGGTTCGCTTTTCGAATGGTATTTAGATATTTATGTACCCATGGATTCAGAACCTTTTTGTCTATACGTTTATGAGAGGATGTCTGACCTTTACGAAATATAGCTGGAGATGCTGGTGTTGGATAGATTTCGCCTTCTGTTGTTGTTCATGAATGCGAATTATCAGATCCGTTTGCGGAGGGAAGAATTTAATCTTATTTCTCCTGTTTTGTTGCTTTGAGATTGGAAGAATCCATTTGAACGTTGTTTGTTAGATTGATCGGATGAAATTTTGGTTGGGTAGCTAACAGAAATTGGGCATACTAGAGGAGATTTGTTTTATTTAGTTATCCCGGACGCAAAAGGGCAAAAGGAAGGTAATATTTGGTTCAGGTTTGACTCTTTTTTCAGTGCCCTCCTTTTATTCATCTGAAAAATGAGCACAAAGAAAATGAAGCTCCAAGGATGCTTCAGAAAGGAAACTACTTTACTACCTTTTCCTTTTGTTTGTTTATCTTAATCATAAGGCTTCTTTCCTAAATGATGTATTTGACAATATATTTACTTTGCTTAAATGACATCTAATAAGCAGAGATCGAGGTTGAATGAAGTTTGTATTCAACTGCATTCTTCATCAATTAATTAGACATGCACGTATACCTTATCTGTGGGCTTTCAATGGTGAATAACTTCGCGTTGGATGGTTGGTGGCTGGTGTGTAGTATGTGTCAAAATTGAAAATTTATTTGCCTTTGGTGTCTTGACTCATCCTACATATCTGACTTTTTGCTTGTCAAAAAGTTGGATACTTTTCACTGCGTACATCATTCAAATAGTTAGAATATTAATATCATTCAATTCAAGGGATAGTTCCTACAGTGTATTTTGTTTGCTATTGTTAACAGTTATATTGAACAAATGATGTTTCTCCGAAATCTAATTTTGATTGATGACACAGAAATGGTGGAGTGTATGAAAAAGGTTGCTAAGCTTGATCTTGAGCTCACGGTGGAGGAGAGGAATCTCCTCTCTGTGGGATACAAAAATGTCATTGGTGCTCGCCGAGCTTCTTGGCGCATCATGTCATCCATTGAGCAGAAGGAGGAGTCTAAGGGAAATGAGCACAATGTCAAACTTATTAAGGGCTACTGCCAGAAGGTTGAGGAGGAACTTTCGAAGATTTGCAGTGACATTCTTGCTATCATTGACAAGCACCTGATACCCTCTTCCACTTCAGGAGAAGCCACAGTTTTTTACTACAAAATGTGAGTCATTACTTTAGTGTAAATTCCATCCTTATTTTTGCTTGCTTGATCAAAGCAACTCAATTAGCAGTCATACAAATAATTACCTTATACTCATCCATTTTACTTAAGTCTGATTGAACTATATATTTATCGCCTTTCTTTCTAATTTGAATGTATTAAAGAAGATAAGAAACAAGAGGAAAACTGAGTTTGGATCTGCATATTACTTTTCTGCGTCCATACTAGTGGTCATCATGTAACGGGGTGGACTCTATTTGTTAATACATGTTGAAGATGAGGTTAATTACATGGCTTTTCCAATTCAGGAGAGGCCAGGGTTTTCACTACAAATGCAAGTTATGCTAGTTTTGATTATTTTTATGCTCATTCTTGTACTTTGTGGAATACAGTGGTATGTTTCATGGTATCCCATTGAATATATTCCAATGGAAAACGAGGAATATAAAAATTGTGTCTTGCTGTGATTAATGTAAGTTACTTATTCCACTTTCCATTCTAGTGGTCAACATGTAGGGTTATACCTTTCTGATTCATCACCTGCTCCAGCCTAAGAGAGGACAATAATGTGGCTGTGAGCAATGGAATTAAGTTATTTTAAATTGTACTCTAATAAATTATGCATGTTTATGTGCTAACGGCACTGCTTACTTTTGCAAATATTGAACTTTTCTGGTTTGACATGACTTGCGTTAATGCAGGAAAGGTGACTATTTTCGGTATCTTGCCGAGTTCAAGGCTGACCAGGAAAGGAAAGAGGCAGCCGAGGAGTCATTGAAGGGATACGAGGCAATGTTCATTTGACATATCTTACATTTCCATCTATTGTTAGTTAATGCCTGTTTATGTATTGTTCTCCACTTCTGATATTGCTTTATCTGCCCCCTTGCCATCTCTTTGTTAGGCTGCTTCAGCGACTGCAAATAAAGATCTTCCATCAACTCACCCAATCCGTCTTGGCCTTGCTCTCAATTTCTCTGTGTTCTACTATGAGATAATGAATTCTCCTGAGAGGTATTGTGCTATTTCTACTATTATCTGGTGAGGGATTTTAAAACATTTTGAATGCTGGTAATTCTTGATTTAATGCCCTTTCTGAAACTTGCAGGGCCTGCCATTTGGCTAAACAAGCTTTTGATGAGGCAATTGCAGAACTGGACACCTTGAGTGAGGAGTCATACAAGGACAGCACCCTGATCATGCAGTTGTTGAGAGACAATCTTACTCTCTGGACCTCTGATTTGCCTGAAGATGGAGGTATTGTAGGCCCTGTAGTGAGATTCAATGATTAGCATCATTGAATTGTCTACAGATATCCAAATAATGATAAGCTAATGGCAAAAAAATTTAGGCGCTTGATGCATAGACACGGCCCAGGTGGTGTAGAGTGTTCTTGATGGCCACTATTATAGGCATCCCACAGTAGTAAGAGGGAACGATATATGCGTGCGAATACAGATTTATTTATTTTGTGGTTATTCAGGAGACATATTTCTCAAATTGGAGACTCAAATTTAAATGCTATCATGCAGGTGAGGACAACCTCAAAAGCGAAGAATCCAAACCCACTGAAGCTGAGGCAAGTGCTTGCATCATTCCTTTTGTAACTACAACCAAATACTGACTACTTGTGCTATGACCTAAGAATCTAGTTCAAACTATTTTGCAGCATTGACGAGGGGCACCAGAGAGATGATCCCTACACATAGCAGTTGGATATCAGACCAGATTGTGAAAGTTGTCTTCTTCAGCTTTTCTCAGAAGGCGACTGGGCAGAACTATTTGGACATAGTATAAATTCTATTGATCTTTTTGGGTCCAATCAAAGCCAGGGATCAATCAGGTTGTCTTGGCTTTTTTCCTTTTTTTTTTTTGGTTTTTTTTTTTAAATTTGTCGTCTTTTTCTTTTATTTTTGTTCTTGCTCAGTGTCATTTCGTTGGAGCGTCTATTTAAGCAATGGATATTTTCCCATTTTTCTTAAACTTTGGTTTTTCTTGAAATGATTCAAGATTATTCGTCTTAGGTTGCCTATAAGACTTCATTCGCCTTCAACCGACCCTTTTTTTCTCAGAATCACAACCAACCTTCCAATGAGAACCATTCGATAAGGCCGAAGAAGTTTCATGTGCCTATTATAGAGGTGGGCGCTTCTCGAATGGAATCTAAACGTATAGGGGGGAGTGGTGATGTTAGCCGATGGCATAAAGGTGAATAGACTAATTTAGTCGAAAATAAATAAACAAAATTAATTAAACAGCCCTCTTCGTTGTCTTTGCATCTCACCTGTAGACTTGTCGAATGGGGGAACATATAGAATTTTTTTTCAGTTAAAATACTTTTTTTTTGTCAATTATTAGGATGTAATACTTTACACTTCAATACAAATTATTAATTTTTTTACATTTATCTTTTAATTACGAATTTTGTACATAGAAATTAATATTTTTATTTAATTAAATGATTATTTCTTCTTATTAAACTATCATAATCCAAAAAAATGTGGAATTATTTCCTATCTAAATTAACATTGAAGGGCATGAAGTTTCAGAATTCTATTAATTGATGGGTGATTGTTTTTTGTTCTAGTGCAGTTTAAAAATGCTTATGAAAATTAAAATAGGTAAGCTTTTTGACATTAAAGGAAAAACAAAAATAGAAGATTTGAAGCTCATTCAAGCAACATGCCCCTCAATCTGCCCCTTTTTTTCATTTTTTTTAAATTGAAATCTGAATCATTTAAGAAAATAAGAATTTTTTTAAATTTCCATAACAGCTTTTTTAAACTCTATTAATCAGAGCATAAATACTGGGTTTTCAATGATCTGCAAACAACGGTCACTCGGGGTGCATACTTCATTATCAAAAAATAATTGGAATAATCATTAATTAACCACTGTGAGTTATAAAAAATATTAAATACCAAATTCATAAATAAAATAAAAATTGGACAAAAAATAGATTTTCCATTTAAAAATTCTAAAGCCTCGCTACTCGCTAGGAATTGTAAACAATCTCCAACAGTGTATGATACTGTGTATCAGCCCCAAGCCACGTAATTCAAACACGTGGACATGTTAGTTTACCCGAGGAAAGAGTAAGCGCTCAAGTAGCGTTGCCTTAAAAAAAAACAGCCTGTTTAAGAAAGTAGGGGCATGAATGTAAATGCACGTAGGTTTCAAATTTACCTCGAACGTCTCCTAACCGCCTCTGCGCGGCCCTTCTCCTCAATATATAGCTCTAAGAATCTTTCCCTTCTTTCAGAGAATTAAACCGCATTCGACAGATTACGATTCCTCGCCACGCTCTCTGCTCCTTTCCAAGCACCCCAGCCTTCCATGGCCTACTACAAGACTCAAGCATCGGCTCCCACATCCACATGAGCTCCGTCCAAGAACCTCTTCATTAGTTCAGTTCAGGCCCTACAACGCTGCCAGAAACTAAGCCAAAAACGCCGTAAGTAAAGCATCGGGGCATACGGATCTGATGGGTTATATGGTGATGCTGGGTCCCGATCCACACTCGATCTCCACTCGGATCCCAAAATCCACCGAGTCAAACGTTGCCGCTGGGTGCTATGCCGGTTCTTCCTTGTTGACTGCGTTGCTGACTGAAGACCCTCTGCCGCACCCAGTTCTACTGATTCTTGCTGTCGTTTCCATATTTCTTGGTATATCCTGGCGATTCTCTACCCAAGGCGTCTCGAAATCGGTAGGTTCACATATGGGTTCCGCACTCCGAGCAACTCCGCTGGTCCTCGTGATAATCTTGCATTGGTTATCGTCACGGGAAGTTTCGAAACTCACGTCCGAGATCTCAATGCATTATGAGGACAGTTCAAGCAACGAAAACTTCTATTTCAAGAGAGGGCCGCCATTAGCGCCTTGCGCTCTTGGGGTCTTGATCGTGGTGTTGTTTGTTATGGCGCAACAACAATCACGTCTTAGGAAAAGTTGGTTTCTCAAGTGATTTCATTTCTCTATCTCTTGTTTTTTCATTTTGTACAGTTTTTCTAAATGTAAGGGAAAGGACGAAATTATTAGTGCGTGCTAGGAATGTTGTAACTGTGATGGTAAATTCCTGCACAAACATATTTATGTTATTTTATAAAAAAAAAATCTAAAATTTTTAAGATTTTTGATAGAATTGTGAATATTTATGTAGATTGAAATTTTGTAAGTTGTGTAAAAGTTAATAATTTTTTTTGTAAAATTTAAATTTTATTAGATTTTTGTAAAAAGGTGGATGTAATTTTTTAATAAAAAATATAAAATTCAAATGAAAAAGTATGAAAAGAAAAGATTTATTATTTTTTTAAAAAAAATATGGGAGCTTGTATTTTTGGTGAATTTTGTTGTATTCACAATATCATAAAATACTAATTTGAGGATGGAGAAAAATAGCTTAATTTGATAAAATCTCTATGTGCATCTTTAGTCGTTTTAAGTTCAAGATACTCGTTGAACTGTGATAATATATGCATTATAGCGCTAGTCACATCTACACTTTGATTTTAAAAAGCCCAATCAAGATTGCTTTTGAATTTCTCATCAATTCAACCCAATAATATCTCAATGTGAAATTTAGCTATCTTATAGGCCTCGAATCTCATTCCTCTTTCTATCTCTCCCATGTGAGATTGAAGGTATCATATTCGGTTTTATATTTCGTATGTGGTCCAAATCACAACAAATAAGGAGAAAGGAAACTATGTATATATTTCAAAAAGTCATTGATTTATGGTTAATTAGTATTGCAACAAAGATTAGTTTACTAACCAAAACGATTAAAAAGGAGGAAGGAGAAAATAAAAAAGAGTCACCTTAAGTTTGATGTTCAGATAGGAGTGTAACAAATACGCCATAATGTCATTCACTAGTCCATAGTCATTGCTGGACTTAAGAAGTTGATAAAGAAGTCCATAATGTTTCTGGGGATGAAGTTGCTGGTCAAGGACACTAGGCCATAATGTTTGGCCTGGCCTGGATCCATAAATAAGTTGTGGTCGGTCGGTGTAGTTTCTTGTGTAACAACGGAGATGGATTTTAGTACGATCTATCTCCCATCAGTTTTGAAACATTGAGAGAGAAAAAGCAACCCATAAACAATCTAGCACGTAAAAGGTCAGGGGGTAATGGAGACAGCCATCCTATTTCATGTTTAAATCTTCCTTGATAAAAAAAAAACATGTACAGATACCATAAAAATATACAGTTACGACTCTTCCTTGATGAAAAAACTCTGAGGCAAGCAAAAATCTTCCTCGCGATTCAGGATTTCCATGTCCTCATCATCTGGTTTCTGAAATTAAAACAAGAGCACAAGAGAACGGTATCAGCATGTAAAGTTAACTAGCTCTCGAAAGGGAAAAAAAAAGGGAGCATAATTAATCCATCAAAGTCAACTCTGCCATTCCTATATAGCTACTCAAAGGATTGTTAGTTCCTTTATCAGTATCCTCACAGCAGGAATTATTATAACTACAGCTTAGCTTCGAATGTTCTCACCTAGTATCTTACTATTCGAACCGTAGACTTTATTTTATGAACATCACATTGGCCATCAAACATTGCCATGCACAAATGCAGAGATCAGCAAAATCCCATTAATCCACACAAGAACAAGGTAATTATTATTGCAACGTGTGAACCACAGATTTGAGAGAGTGACAGAAACAGTTTCCACTTGCATGGGCTATAAAAAAATCAAAAAAAAGGGGGGAATCGAAAGGAGGATCAAAAATAGAGAAAGCTCCATCGATTTAATTATAGCATCTAGAAATGGGTTATAGCCACAGACGGTGGGGACAAAAAGATATGTAGCAAATAAATACCAGCATTTCCAAGTTGTAGAAACGATCCAGCAATTGCAGGACTTCATCAGAAGTGAAGTGTCGGTCAAAGCTGTGACAAGAATGTACATATTGTATGAGTATACACCAGTAAACGAGGTTTACCAAATTTAATTCTACAAAACATCGAAACAGGGATTAACACAAGTGATCTATGAGGCAGACCAAACCTTTTCCGAAGAAATTCCATCAAACCATAGAGGACAAAGTGGCGATGTATGCCTGTATGGAAACAATTTTTTCAGTTCTCACCCACCTCTGAATGAACTATTAATGTATGACCACAAATGGAAGCTGATGTACATAATTTTATAATTATGAAAGCAATTGCTTTACCGAATGCTTATTCTTAAGTGATTACTCTATATGCACCAGGCTGTATTGACAGTTGGCAGGTACAAATGAGAATTTTAACTCCACAAAATATGAAAACCAATACTCCGGATTTTCTAGCAACACAAGTCCAAAAATTAGTTTACTAGCAATCATTATCAGGTTCGTTAGTTATTCCGTTACTCCCATTCTCAACAACTGCTGCCCAAGCAAGAAGGAAAATCCACTGCTTGAGGCTTCTCAATTATATCAAACTCTCACTGACTCGTATGAAACAAAA
The DNA here is from genome assembly GCA_963930655.1 of Myrica gale. Taxonomy (NCBI): domain Eukaryota; kingdom Viridiplantae; phylum Streptophyta; class Magnoliopsida; order Fagales; family Myricaceae; genus Myrica; species Myrica gale. The sequence continues at coordinate 1,840,173 of OZ005606.1, read as the reverse complement.
CATGTTGCTTATTAAGATGCTACGCTTTCATCTATTCACATGTTTATATCTCACTTGTCCCTTTTTGGATAATAAATAGAATGTTGCAGACATCTTCAATACGTGGAGACAGCAAACCATACCACAGTAAGCATGTGATCATTCCTTCTTTCCTCTGAGTAAATATTACAAACATACCTCTCATCCACTGGTTTTTTTTATGGACGTGTCACATACATATGAAAATATTGCATTCATAAGCCCGTCTCAGGGATATTCAAACTGATGACAGTCTCAAGGGGGAAACTTTGTTTATTCAGCAACAAACTGCACAACTTTGTTGCTATAGAACAAAAGTAGAAATTATACAAGTACAGATGATTTTGCCTCGGATTACAATGGATGGACACAATTTAATGCCAACAGGCCACTCACTGGCAGAGTAGCACAGAAGAAGAAGCCGATTCACTTTGTTAATTGCAAAGGGCATTGCAGTTCATGGAAAGTTCATTAAAACGTTCGACTGTCTCCAAGTATATGAGACATTTGAACGCCAATAAATAAGCACACAACGCAAGCAAGATGATTTACAAGCCATTGTCAAACACGATGCAATTCGTTTCTAATTGGGGGAGCTAAAATTGGATAATCCCTCAGCTCGAAATGAAAATACGCACACAAATGATTATACAGAATAGTAAAATTCTGTAATTTAAACGGAAATTTGAGAAACCTGCCTTGTAGTTTAACCGGGGGATAAAATTCCAGCGCTTCTAACAGTCTAAGCTCCAATTCGACTTGCGATTGCTCCTAATTAAGCATAACAAATTTTAGAATTAAATCCAATTTTTAGCGTCCACAAATATACATAAGTCATAGAGAGAGAGACAGAAAGGGAGGGAAAAGGAGAGATGCCTTAGGGAGAGATGAAGCAGAGGAAGGGGGAGCTTTGCAAGGAGACTGCACGGACATGCCGTCTTGTTCCTCGTCTCTCCCTTTGCCTCCACTGTCCATGTCTGTACTTATTTTTTTACGCAGAAAAGCACCGTGACGCTTGCGGTAATATGTGTCCGAGATTGTTTGGATTAAGCTGAAAATGAAAGCTTTTTTTTTTTCTGTTTTTCCACCTTTAGGGTTTCGGCGTTTGATCCAAGAGGCACTCCAACCAGAACTGGTACTGAGGATGGGTTGCTGAGCCAGCCCAAAATTTGACCTGTTCTTCACTTCTTCTTGTGGTTACAAATTGCCAATTGGGACGGACTGGGCTGTTAGCCCAATCTATGACAAGAAATGCTTGCCCAACCATTCCTCTTCGTTTTTTATTCATATTTCTCTTCTCACATTTCTTAAGGCGAAAAATCATTTTCTACCCTCAAACTTTTTTAAGCTATAAATTTATATTTTAGCCTGACCAATAATAGGGTACGTTTGTTTACCAAAATTTTGAAGAATATTCTCAAATTTTTGAGAATATTTTGAATGTTGAAGTTTATTGGGGTTTGTGAAAAGTTTGAAGTATATACGTAAAAGTTAAAATTTTTAAAATATATTTGTTTTGTTAGAAATTTTAGACACCCAAAATTTTGGACAAACAAGCATGTCCTAATGTTACGTTATATTTTTTTAAAATTGTTATGAGTTAGATTTTGTTTGCTCTCTTTTTGAGATTAAACTATACTCTCTTTTTTTTTTGAAATATTATGACTTTTATGTTATACAGAAATCGACTTATGACTTTTATGTCACGATTCGGTAGCAAATCGAAAAATGTCAAACATTTCCGTTGACGTGTGATAACGATCAATGTAGGCGATTGACGGCTAGTGATGTAGACAAAGATGAGAATAAGGCATAATTCTGCGCCAAAAGGTTACGAAGTCGAAGTCGATGTCGATGTCGAAATGGGAATCGCCAAATCATCCTCTGCTCACGACACTGACACGCACTATTTATTATTAGGAAAAAATATATTTTTTACCCACAAGCTATTATATGTTTTATACTTTGTACCCTGAATTACTAATTTTGATATATTGCACCCTCTAACTATCAATTTTTGACACTTTGCACCTTTTGTCAAATTTATAGACTAAAATGACGATAATGTCCTTGACTCATTTTGGATATATTGAAAGTATTGTTGTTAATTCATTAATTTCTCAAGGGTATTATTGTCAAATTGAGGGTGCAAAGTGTTTAATATTAGTAGTTAGTGGGTGTAAAGTGTCAAATTAGGTAGTTTAGGGTGTAAAGTGTTTAAGATTGACAATTTGATGGTGCAATGTCTTAAAGATGGTAGTTTGGGGTGCAATGTGCCACTACACTTGTAGTTTGTTGGTGAAAAGTGTATTTTTCCCTTATTATTATTAATTTATATATAAAAAACAAAATAACGCTTTGTTGGCGCAGAAATGAAAAATGAAAAATGCAAAACAAAAATATATATAATATAAAATAAAATAAACTACCACAAACCACCCGTGCAGAATAACTAACCTTCAGATTCAACAGAAATGGTCAGCGTACAGCGTAGCCAACACCAACACCATCACCACCCCTTCGTCCCTCCCAATCTCCCCCACCTAAGCTTCAATTCGTATCTTTCTGATTCCCCACCTTCCTGCCAATGGTTGGTTGATGATGCTCCTCCCCACGGTTAGCATCTCGAGCAATTATTTTAAGATGAAATCAAGATCAGATTCTTGTAAACTCATTGACGAATTTAAAATAACAAGATACGTGATGTCTAGTCATGAAATTTACTGAGAGCACCCCAAGGATTTGGTGCGGTGGTAAGATTTTGACTTGGAGGTTGTTCAGTGATGGTGTTTTTTGAAAAAAATTTGTGTTTTGAGAATTTTTAGGTGATGTTAACTTTATTGGTATGCGTGCTGTAGTTATTTTTAGGTGAAGTTAAAAAACATGTTCGGTTTGTATATTCTCAGGATTCAAAAAATCCTGAGAATACTAAATTGCCGAACAAGCCCTTGGTTCTAATATATCACAAGTTCGAGCTCCAACATTCTCATTATCGTCCTTGACTTACTCGCTCCCTGAGTTGTGGGGTCGGTCCAGGGGACCGAAATTTGTGCTTCAAGATTGAGAAAAAAAAGTCCGACTTTAGAAAATTTCTTCATCATAAAAAAAAAATAAAATAAAATTACTAAGAGCGCAACAATACACTCGAATAGAGAGAATCGTGAACTCTTCTTTTCTCAACTTGGGTTATGTTCGTGTTGAGTAAAAATATAGGATTTTAGAGAAATTGTGAATTTTTATGTTAAATAGTGTTTTATTGGTTTGTGTAAAGTGGAGAGAGAAATGATTTGATGTAATTGTTTAATTAAAAAGTATTGGAGTTATGTGAAAAAGTATAGAGGGAGAAAATTTATGTTGAATAAAAAATTAAAAAATTGTTGGAGATTGTGTAAAATGTATTAGTGTTTGTATTTGAATTCTGAATATGTTCGGTGGTAGATTTGTGAATATACTTAGAATCCTGAAAAAAGTGTGAAAACGAACCTGTCCTTAAGTGTGAAAACGAACCTGTCCTTGGTCAGTATTGATTGAGATGCAACGACAGTGACCAAATGGTGGGATAGAGACGTATTTGACAACATAAAGTGTAGTGTTATTGGGCAATCACAAGGAAGCGACGAAGCTGCGTTCCGTCATTTTACTATCGGTTCGAGGGCTCCAAGAGACAGCGGCTCTTGTGCGTTCAGAAAATATATAAAATTGAACTGGAATTTAACAATGAAGTTGAATTCTGGTTTTCTCTATATAGTGATGGCTTCCTACTTGTTCGTTCTAACCTGACGGACAACTGGACAAGTCACCTAACTATTAAACAATCCCTTTTTGCGTAGGAGGAAAATACTGAAAAGCAGGATAGTGTTTGAGAGGGAAACGGAAGTAGAAGACAAAAGAATCAAAAGTACCCACGCCGTGTTACAACTCACACACTCACCCTAATGTCTAAACTCCCCCCCCCCCTCTCTCTCTCTCTCTCTCTCTCTCAGTTATGGCATTGAAGTCCAAGATAAGCCCCGGATCACCCTTTCCCTAGAATCCCATAGTTTGTGATTGCATTATAAGTTCCCAAACTTTTCGCGATTCTAATTTTTTCCTGTCGTAAATGAACTGTTTTTGAGTTTCTGATTCTCAAAATCGCTCTCTGCCTCTCTCCCTCCCTCCACTTGTTCTACTTCCTCGAGTTTCAACCGCGGTTCTCCTTTGTCTTTTCGCTTCTCTTTTTTTTTTTCCAACCAAACTTCGTAAATTTGACTGCATCTTCCCCTAATCGGAGAAGGAAAGAAACGAAATCGACCATATATAGTTGCATTACGTAAATCCTTTTTTGTTTTGTTTTATTGTCGTTGAAACAAGGAAACCAATTAAAGTCTCTCTTTTACTGGCTGCGGACAGCACCCTTTCTCTTCAACGTTCTTCAATTTCATTGTGCTTTCGTCTTGTTGCTTTTCCATACCCAGAAACCAAGTGAGAAATCAACACCTCCCCCCCAACCCAACCAAAAGAAGGAAAAATAAACCTTTTTTCATTTTCAAAATCCCACGATGGCTTCGATTACCAACTTATTTCACTCTTCAGTCCAAACTTCACGATTTTCTGCACTATGCTCATCACCCAACAGAGGTACAACAAATCCAGTTGTGCTCAAGGCTCGGTCATTGACTTCTAAGGCCACATGCTTGGCGTTTTCGCCGCTGCCAGAGAGCCGGGGACCTCTCACACCTGTTGAATTCTCCGGCAGGGCCTTGAGATTTTCCTGTTGGACTGAATTGTTGAGGCGGCGAGGCTCTGTTGACTTTCCAGTTGTGGCAGCTGCAGCCGCGGAGGCTGATGGGTAAAGTCCACCTCTCTCATTTTCTTCATCAGTGAATTAGTTCACTCTCCGTTTGGATGCTGAGAAAATAGACTACAAGAGAGAGAATAATTGTTTTCTTTTCTTTTTCTAACATTATTTTCTCAGCTACAAGCAGAATTTTTTTGTTCTCTGGTGTCTCTGTTCGTTTCACATTCATATCTGAAAGTACAGGTATTCGAAACCCTCTAAGAGCTTTGCAGAGAGATTTCCCGTATTGGTTACTGGTTTCTTTTTCTTTATGTGGTAAGCTGTCGTACCTTATACGTGTGTGTTAAGAGTTTAAGACATTGGCTAGTGTTTATGCCCAGTTTGTTCGTTGTTTACTGTTATGTACGATGCATCCAGTTGGATGTCAGAATCTGAAAAATACAGAAAACATGCTCTGTTCTTGTTGATTGTGCTGTCAATTATTTTGACCACGGAACTGAATCTAAATTGCAGGAATGAAACATGCTCTAATAATCTCCCGAGTGTGTAAATGTATGTAATCCTATGAAAATGTTCTCCAACAACCCCCCACCAAACCACACACACAGAGCAAAAACAACAATAAAAAATGCAAAAAAAGCACAGAAGATGATCAAATTTGAGGAGAGGAGAGGAGAGGAGAGGAGAATGTAGTAAACCGACAAACACTATGCTATTCTTTTTTCATTTTAATAAATAAGGACACTTATGTCTACATGTTAAGACTTTTGTGTTTTTCATGCAGGTACTTCTTAAATGTCATCTTCAATATACTCAACAAGAAAGTCTACAATTACTTCCCATATCCATAGTATGCTTCTTTGACAATGCTTCAGTTTCCTTAATTTCACTATCGTGGCTTTGTCTCTCAAGAAAACAAAATTATCGTCTCTTTAACTCATTCATCATCCCCTGCCACTCTTTGAAACACGGTTTCTACCTTTGCAGCTTTGTTTCTGTCATACATCTCCTAGTTGGAGTGGTGTACTGTCTGGTTTCTTGGGCTGTTGGGCTACCAAAACGTGCAGTAAGTTTCAATTTCTGCATTTGCCATATTCTCGTATACAGGTACATGGATTATGGTTTGCAATATAACAAAGTTTCCAATGTAACCAGCCAATCAATAAGGAGCTCTTGGTACTATTGACTCCTGTTGCATTCTGTCATGCTCTTGGACATGTCATGTCCAATGTATCATTTGCAGCTGTCGCCGTATCTTTCACACACACCATCAAAGGTATAAAACTTGGGACGAACATTGAAAAGTCTGTAATGCTAATTTTTCATTGACATTTTAGTCTGTTGCTGTTGAAGAAATAAGAAGCAAATCTTGGACATATGTCCAAGCGTGCGTGCATGTATGTGTCTATCTTTTATGTTTTATGAGATTTTGAGGCATGAGTGTTACAGCATTCTGACACCGGTGCCGGTTTCATTTGCTCAACTTTAAAGGAAACTGGCCAGATTTCATATTATTTACGGACTTGGATGATCTCCAGCTGGGGACTCTCCCACTAAACCCAGTGATAAAATTTTGTTCACGCTGTTTGTTGCCTCCCCGGACTTGGTGATTGTAATGATACAGATTGATTTTGTTGGCATTTGTGCTTATGGATATCATCAAGTTGTAATTCCTGCATAAGTTCCTTTGATGTAAGACTTTGCACCAAGTAACTACAAGCAGAAACAATATCCAACTATTCTCTGATTGACTTGTATATTCTAGTCGAGCAACAAAATTTACTCCTTAATTTCATTCTGATCAACTTCTACAATGTAGATTTTGTGCAAACATCTTTGAATGACAATGCCTCAACGATTTTGTTGAAGTTGACATGCAATCAAGTTAATGATAGTTTCTAGTTCCTAACTAGTTTGCATTTTCTTCCTGTAGCCCTGGAGCCATTCTTCAGCGCTTCTGCTTCTCAGTTTGTTTTGGGTCAACAAATTCCATTGTCACTATGGCTATCTTTGGCACCTGTTGTTTTTGGTAATGTTTTAGACTTCGATCCTTTACCTTCTATTTTATCCCGTCTGTTTGCGTTGTACATGTGCATCCCATATTTGTAGCTGCAGCCAATTTCTCAGACTCGACAATGCCAATTCACTGTTTAAATATTATTGTAGTATGGACTTGGCTTCTATATTTAATCAACTGATTATTATGCAATCTGGAAATTCTACTTTTAGGTGTATCAATGGCATCATTAACTGAACTTTCTTTCAACTGGACCGGCTTCATCAGTGCAATGATTTCCAACATCGCATTTACTTACAGGAGTATCTATTCAAAGAAGGCAATGGTAAGAACTTTGAGCGGATATGGTACTAGAAGTCTGTTCTACTTTTCATTCTATAGGATCTTGAGTGTAGTGTTCAGGTTCTAGTGCCCTGGTTTGTGCTGTTTTCCCTAGTTCATGAAGGTAGAAGTTGATGCAGGAAATTTGTATGAGATGGCAGGCCCTGTGAAATCTAATTGGTAAATGCATATCCTTTGTCACACACTTTTGCATCATTAAAGTCTTCTAAAAAAAAAAAAAGACATTCTTTGCGAATGCCTTTCTGATGGAACAAGTTGTGCTAGTTCAGATTGAAGCTCTCTTTCAATGAAGTTGCGTTCAATGTTTTAAATGATCCCTTTAACTGCATTTGGTGACAAGGCATGGGTGAACTGGTACAATTGAACATTTTGTCATCCCAAAGGCATAATTATTAACATTTTAGTCAATCAAACAACTTGTGTGGATTTAAAAGATCTGGGATAAAATTAAGTTGAGGGATGCATTTCTAGTTCTTTCTGAATCCCTAGCTCCAAGTTTTCTAACCAATCCTTTGATGTTAACAGACAGGAATGGACAGCACAAATGTTTATGCATATATCTCAATTATTGCGCTCTTTGTTTGCATCCCACCGGCAATACTTGTAAGTCAACTTATCATGAATATTACGTCAAGTTTTGATAAGCCGGATGTTTCATTTAAGTGTATGCACATTAAATTTTCTTGTTTGCTTTCAGATCGAGGGACCCCAACTGATGCAATATGGTTTTAAGGATGCTATTTCCAAAGTGGGTCTATACAAATTCTTGTCTGATCTATTCTGGATTGGCATGTTCTATCATCTGTACAATCAGGTATGCAATAGACATTCCCTGTTTAACTGCTTCCTTAATCAAAAGGCACAGAGCATCATCCTGTTCGATATATGTTAATATCAAACCTCTAAGCCTTTGTCCGGGTTTGCGATACTACCCTATCTGCATACAATTAGTTATGTAATTGGTTGCACCTTCATGATCAATCAATTAGATATTGCAGAATGCTATCAGTTCAAAACAGACATTAGTTTTGAGATGGGGAGGATGTGTTGCTCTATTAATGCATATGAAGTCCATCTATATTTTTTTAATCAAAACTACTGCTACCTTTATTAAAAGAAACAGAAACAAAGTAAGGGGGATCAGTCCCAGCATAGATCCAAACAAGATCAGGAAAATGCTCATGTACATCGGGGTGGCCTCCAGACATAATCTTCCACTTGGATGTTTATGCAACCGGGTGCATTTGTTTTGGTGTCTGGTGGAACATGTTGAAACTGAATCCCTTTCCCTTGTGGCCCAAATTGGAAGGGTTTCTGCATTTGCTGACCCCAACTCGATAGATAAAGCAGTTTGCTGTAGCCCCTTCTTCTGTTGACTGACTAAGATTTGAACTTCCTGTGACAGGTTGCTACCAATACTTTAGAACGCGTTGCGCCACTTACACATGCTGTTGGAAATGTATTGAAGCGAGTTTTTGTCATCGGGTTCTCTATTGTTGTATTTGGTAATTGCCCATTTTTCATTTCTATCATTGTCATGAAGTGTTTGAAAACTCATAATTCTCAGTCTCTCAGGAAATTCAGTTTTGAACGACTTTTCTCATTACTCATATTGTTGTAAAATTGGGCAGGCAATAAGATATCCACACAAACTGGGATTGGTACTGCTATCGCAATTGCAGGTGTTGCTATCTACTCCCTAATAAAGGCAAATATGGAAGAGCAAAAACGGGTAAGATTTTTCCTATACTAGTGATATGTTGTCATTTATTTTTGTAATTGACCTCATTTAAGGGAAAGTTCATCACGCGTTAGTTAAACCATGGATTTCTTTTTTCTCGAGGAAGCTTAGAGTATGTTTTTAAACCTGACCGTTCATCACGCATACCCTGGACCATTGTAAGCCTACTGACTCCCACGGCAGTCCACAAGTCTTGCCGAAAAATTTCTCTGGGAATGAACACGATGAAATGTGTGATGAGCGATGACAAAGTTATTATTACTTAACATATATTACTTACCTTTTTCAGAAGGCAGCTGCCACGGCCACATCCTAGGGCTGTATGGTTGGATTGACTGTGCAAACCGATGGTAGGTAGGTGCTAGAGCGAGATCTTCAAAGTCGGACTTTACGGAGCAGGTGCGGCTGTTTTAATAGGATGGTTCATCTTGTCAAGCTTTTGGTGGTTGCTTCCATTAAAATGTCAGCTTAGAAATTAGTCGACAGAATAAGATCAAATCTGAATTTTGATTAAAAAATTTATACACTCATTTTGTACTGCAGCTTATTTGCATGGTTTCAATGATGCTAACATTCCAATTTAAGTGATCCGACTTTCTTGTACTACTTCAGTGAACCAACTTTTTCGAAATGTAACTCAATGGGCTGTTATGGTCGACTTATGAAGCGACCCAGGGCTCCCTTCTCGAGTCTCTGGTGTCAAATGAATGAAGATGAAGTTGCTTTTTTAAGAAAAAAGGAAGCCAAGACCTCAATCCCTTCCCCAGTCCCCAGAACAAAACAAAAAATGAAGAAGAAAAAAAACCCCCACTGAAGATCCTCCAGCCCTACCACTTAAAATCTGCTTGCAGAACTCAACATTGGTCTGTCAATGGCAATAATAATTTCAATGTGTTAAATTAGGGTTAAGTGGTTAACCTCGTTCAGAGGTTACGAGTAGACATATGACTGACTGCAACGAGGCACCTCCCACTATACAAAGACATACATTATAGACACTTGCATTTTGCATAGGAGTTTCCTCTTGCATAACTACGAACAGTGCACGTATTAGCTGCTATTATCTCTCTGAATAGGGGATACAGAATCAATCTAAACTATCAAGCTGGTTATTAGTATTCTATTGAGGAATTTCCAATGACATAACAACTCGCTGGGTGTTGACAGGGGAAGGGAAAGCACTACTCCAGATATTTAAAATGACTGGGTTTCACTTAGAATTATTCCGCAACAGTAAGATCTTTTCTCGTTTAGCAAGTAACTGCCCTTGTGATTTCCTCAGAAAGCACAGAATGAATACAATAAACAACGAAAATGAAGTATGAAGAAGGCTGTAGGGGCTCTGATTCGGGAGTGTTCTATCACCTAATTTACAAACAATGATGAAATCTCATCGAGAAAGAAAAGCTAGACGTCTAATAAACGAGGTCATCAAATTTCCCGCATTGAAACTTTCCAGAACAAGGCGAGGTAGACCTGCGCAGAAAAATAATCACTAATGAGCAAACATATGTCAGTGTATGAATACCCTGTTTAATGCTCCAACATATTTAGCTCTCTTTACTGATGAAAAACAAGTAGGCCAAGAAGGAATACATGCAAGAGTTACTGAACCCACACAAACTTAAAAACTAAAGTGACATGTGAATCTCTTGTCAATTATATTGTTCTGAACAGTATAGCTTGTCGCCTACTACAAGAAAACATCTGATGCTAGCCTCAATGTAAACTTCATACTTAATAAGAGCCCAAACTTGAGAAAACCCAGGAGTATTTCAGTAGAACTGGTTCACAAAACAAGATTAACTACTTCCCATTCTTTAATGTATTCCTATCATGAGTCAATTTACCTATCTGGCAAAATCGCTGCTGTACTGAAGATTAAACAGCATGTCCCTGCGAGTTTCTCCACCCAATCGGATCTTGAACTTTCTAGCCAGGGACTCCACCTGGTCATCACTCTCATAGTCCATCTCACGTCTACAACGCCTTCTGAGCTTTTTAAGCATTTCTTTTGATGGTATAAATCCAGCAATTACCTGCCCAACAGATTTATTACACATAGCATTAGCTCCTTTCCAGTGGTGGCATACCAATTTGTATGAACAAAATACAAAGTATAAATCAAATAAAAAAAGTGGTTACCATCTTTTCAATCACAGAGAGAGCAGCTTTAGGATCGCGATTGATGAGATGAGCATCAACAAGCAACGAAAATGACATTGCATTTGGCTTAACACCCAAACTTACTAAGTGCTCAAACACCCTTGAAGCTTCAAATGTCTGCCAAAGAACCAGAAAGTCAAACTCTGCACGGTTTCTGTTGGTGTGTGCATGTGTGCATGTGTGTGAGTGTGTGTGTGTGTGAGAGAGAGAGATGCTTATGCATCCTGATGGTAGCAGGCCCTTTCGTAATGGATGGGCATAAATGTGGACAGTAAGGAAACAGAAGCTTAGCCAGTCCCTTAACCATCCCAACACAAAATGTGTGTGCTACGAAACCACCATAAGTGGTGATAACAAAATCATCTTTTTACCAGATGTACTCACTAAAATGTATTCATCCAAGGACTCAAAACTAGGTGGAAGCAGATAACGGCGACAGTTACCAAATGCATGACCACAGAGTCACACACATGCAAAACAAGAGTATGATGCACCAGTAGCAAAGTGAGTCCTCTGTGTCTCAGTGAGTGAGAGAAGAAAATATATTCCTGTAATATCCTACCTTCTTGAGCCTCCCAAATGCGTACATCAGAGCATTGTATGAGTGAATATCAGGGGTCAATCCAAAATGGGAACCAATTGCCTCAAAAGTTTGGTAGGCACGGTCAAGGTCCCATATATTTGCACAACCTAAAATTACGCAATTTAGAGCAGCAACAGACTTGTAAGGAGGATCTCCACGGCACAAATTCTCCAGTTGAAAATACACCTGAAGAATAACAACATAGATCATCAAGAAGCTGCAACTGAATAAGTGGACTTAACCAGAAGATTCAGCTCCTAATAACTAGTCAAGACGGACCCACATGCTCATACTAAAATCTCCAGTGAAGGAGCATACAAGAGATCCATTCTAGTCTGATGGTGTATCAATCTCTCACACAAGAATCAGAGTCAAAAGACAAAAATGAAACCGCAAGTCTCCCCCCCTGTCTCTTGCAATTGTTCTTATCTTTGTCCACAACTAATGTTAGAGGAAGACAATACCACATCTGCACTCTTGCACGAGGCAGATTATTATTTATTCTCATTATTTTTATTTAGAGAATAATTCCTTTGATAGTGTATCCTTAATAGCTTAAAGAGATAGAGGTGGAGGTGGGAGGGAGTATTTGCAGAAACATTTCTATTTTCGAGCTCGTGCTCAAGCTCAACTTGGCTACCTTATCTTAATCGAGCTGAGCTGAGCTAAGCCAAGCCAAGCCAAGCCAAGCCAATATCAAGCCTCAAAAGTTTCCACAAGCCAAGCTCAAGCCCAGACAAAATCATGTTGAACCAAGCCTGAGCAGCATAAAGCTAAGGTTGTTTACACCCATAGCTAGAGCCAAAAAAATTGGGGCTCAAAATAGGTAAACTTCTTCAAAGAACACTCAACAGAACACATTTGATGTAACTGCTCACTGCCCATTGGCAGATCACCTCAAAGTATCAACTAATGAATGCAACTAGATGCAACGTTTATAAGCCCTGAATTTGTTCTCATGGGATCCAAATATCTGGTAACAGAAATATAGCATGCTTCTTCGAACAAACACTCCACAAGCACACAGAGAGAAGGGGGGGTCGGACATATGCAATATTCTCGTTTTTGGCACATTAATGTTCCTAGGGCTTTTCGATGACAATCAACAACCAAAGAGTTTTGTTGCAGAAACTCAAGAGAAGTACAACAGAATGCTGCTTTATTGAAATTGCAGTTTGAGATTATATAGGACTAAAAGTAATAGATAGTTCATGAACAGCAATACATGATTGGAGAAAGATATTTAATAACTATTAAGAGATAGAAAGACATACTGAGTCCAAAGTCTCAAAACCCTTTTTGGAGCATGCTAGGACCAATGGATATAAAGAGGTAAAAGGAGAGAACATTTCTTGTTCTGCTTCTTTATTGGAATTACCATAAGTTGACTCAAACTCATTTAGAGCACCAAAAGCCCTATGAAGATTGCCCAATGATGCAAGGGCATATATCTTTCCAAGGTAAGACTCAGGGTTTGGGGGTTTCTTTTGACGCAAAGAGCGTCGTAGGATTGCCCATGATGCATCCAGGAGAGAAGAGCTGTAGGTTCTACCAGCAGTTCCAATCGCTGACAAAACTAATCCTTCATCTGCAGAAAGCAGAACAGCTGGCCTTGCTTGCTCACCCCGAGCAATCCATTTAGCCATAAATTCCAAGGCAAAGTATGCTAACTTGCTATTATCTTCTTGCATTGCACTTTCTGCAATAAAGTTACACAAGTTCCAGGTAGGACAAAGAGCTTTGTTCTGATCCATTGTCTGAAAACACCAATAATTGACACCTATAAGAAACATTAAGTGATAAACGCTCTTACACACATGGAATATCTCAAGTAATAATCAAATCAGTCACGTACCTTGCACCTTTCAATAATTGACACCAATGTATCCAGCCTGCCCTTATTGACGCAGCTCTGCACACATTCTGTAAACACCCTCATCGATAGCATATAACCAGATTTTAAAGCCAAGTCTAGATATTTCAAGGAAGCATCCATTTCATCAGTAAAAAACAGCATGCCAAGAACTAAATCATAGGATTCATCATCAGGCAGAGATTCTTTCCCTGTTTGCAGCATCCTGATAAAAAAATAAGCGAAGATGGTCAGTCAAAAAGCCAATGCATACCTGATACCTAAATCTACATACTTCATATTTCTCGAGGATATTATTTCTGAAACAGCAAATGTAAAAAAAAAAAAATCTTTCTGCAGTATTTTGGCATGACATTTCTCAACAAACATAATGACCGAGAGTTCCATAGATATGATGTCAGATCTTTCTTTTTTTTTTTATATAAAAACCAAAAAAAAAATCCTTTCGTATACTGCATGAAATGGCCCGTGGAAAGGATGTCTCTTCTCTAAATTTGAGTCACTTTTCTGAGTCTTTACTGATTCGGGAGTCTTTTTTCTGTTCTGTCAACCATTTTTCTCATTCTAGATCGATGAAGTTAGTATCAATGCTTTATTACAAAACATTTATAAGATTACTCACAGCCCTTACATATTGGAATCATATAGCATTGATATTAGTTCTCTCACCCTTCCGTTTACCTGAATTTTTATTGTAATTGCTTCACAGCTCATAATCAGATTGGTTTCCCTTTTTATCTAATGCAACCAAAAAAACCTTTCCCCATTGCTGCAATGACATATGCCGTATATCATATCACGACTGATTCTTTAGATCCAGATAATACAAAGAGATGACTTTGTTGTTATTTTAAATATCAATCCATACAATGCATTGGCAATCCATTCCTTTGAATCCTTACCCTAAACAACCAGCAAGTGACCCTGTGCGTAGCAGTTATCTCAATAACCAAAAATAAATCAAATTATTATTCAACCTCATAAAATATTCAATTTACGCAACTTTTAGTTATATTACGTACAGCTTGCAGGGAAACAGTAATAACGTAGTTTCAAGGGCCTCACAAGTGTTTCAACCCTTTGACCTTTTAGTTCATTCATTTAGTTATTCAAATAGGATGATTCCTTCGCATTTTTTCCAGTGAAAAATCAATACCAAGCACAAGCAGAATATCATTTTTTTCACAATAGTAGGTATTTCGAGAAGGGTCCTGAGTATTCCAGTCATTCCTTCGAGTCCTATGCATATTTTCTACCTTAACCTTCCTTCCTCTCAAATAGCCTTTGTTTTCTTGATCTTTTCATAAGCATCCCATAATTCCATAACATTCAAAACTTTTTTATCCAACAGCATGATCCTAACAAACCAAAAGCCCAACACAGCCGTGCCCGGAATTTCCTGCGGCTTAATACTCATTTGTCCAAATTGCAAAGCCTGTAATATGATTCATTAGCAACATTTTCATAGATTTTATTCGGAAGAAACACACGCGTCAAGATAGCAGAAGGTTCCGTGCTTGTTGCTTGCAGAATATGAGGACTAGCACTATCAGCAGGGACCTAAAGGCAGTATCAAGCCCTCATAAAGCCCAATAAATCAACTACTGGGTCAACCTTTAGAGGAACAAATTCAATTACAAACAGGCAATACATATTTTAAGCCCAATATTGAGGTGCAAATACATTTAAAATCTAGCGACATACAGTTTAGATTCTAAGCAGTAGAGCCCATGAATATGAGAGCATGGGTCTTCTTCCTATGATTCTGTCGGATCACTAACGAAGTTTTGATGGGTACGTGGAGAGCTATAAAAACCAACACTTATACCTATGCGTAACTGGTTACCACTAATATAGTGACATTAAGGGGAAGAGGTTAAAAAAACAAAGAAAAACTAATACTAGAACTTTAACAGACACAGTACTGCTCAGCATTTCATTTTTAAGCACAAAAGCAATCTTAATCAGCTCAAGATCACTGAATCTCATCACATTTCCATAACGAAATTCATGCACATACTTACGTATGATAACCGTCCAACAATGCGCTAAATTTTTTACAGGTGTTATTTTACACGCAGTTGTACATGAAAAACTAGATAAGGTAAAAAGGTACAAAAAATGAACGGCTAACCGTTCGAGCAATTTGGTGGCAGCCACCGTCTCCTTGGCCTTGTACATGGATTTGAGGACCAAGTTGAACGACGCCGTGTTGGGCAGGATCGCGTAGTCCTCCATTTGGACGACGAGGTCGAGCAAGTCGGCAGCCGTGGCATTGGTCATCAAGTTTGCCCGCAAGTAATGGTTGTAGAGATTGACATCGGGCTTGTTGGGCTTGCCGGTCTTGTCCAGAGACCGAATCCAGAACTCGAAGAGTTGCTTCATGTCGGTCCAGCGCTGGGAGGTCATCCAATCAGCAAATACATTCATCAAGCTCTGGACATCTAGGGTTTTGGACAGGGCCTGGATACGAGCGGTCTGAGATTGATGTAGAAACCCGATGGGAATGAGTGACTGAGTGAGTGAGGAGTTGGGGATCGGGCTCCGCCAGTTCTCGTTGTAGAGAGGGCTTCCTGAAGCCGGGTTGGGAGGCAGTGGGGTGGAGGTTGACGGAGAGGCTGGTTGGGAGTAAGTAGACTCGGCGAGCTGAGGCTCCTGAGAGAGGAATGTGGAGGTTGTGATGAACTTGAAGAAGGGGTTGGAATCGGAGACGGTGGTGGTGGCGGCGGCAGCCTTGGTTAGGATTCGGGTGCGAGTGAGGATAGCCATTTGGGAAGCCATTGATTGGCAGCTTCCTTCAGTAGAGGAGGTGTGTACTATGTTCCATTTGATCTATATCCAGTCAGCTACTTCGTTAGGGTTTTGGGGAGAAGACTGTGAATGTGTGAGAAGTTGGGGGTTATCGCCTGGTCGTTTTGGCAGGGGTTATATGATATAAAAGGGAGAGATAAGGGTTTTTTTGGATATTATCTGAAAATGAAGTGGCATCGTGGCAAACATAAAAATGGCCTGTGTTTGCAGGTAATAGCCTAATAGGTAGAACTCAAAACATGTTTTACGAAAATATTGAAAATACCATTAAAATTTTGGTGTATTAAATTTTGAAAAGAAATTGTAAAAAAATATTTTACGGGAGTATGTAAAAAATAAAAAATGATACTATTTAAGTGAATATTTTATATCTATTATAATAAAAATGATTTGAATGATATTACTTTAAAATTATTTATTATTTTTTTTTATCAAACTCGAGTTAATTATGTTTGTAAATAAAAAATTTGAAACGGAGAGAAATTTTAATCAAAATTAACTTTTTATTTATAAGACATGTGCTTCATGATTGAATTTTAAACCTTTGTAAGTTTTTATACAGTAAAAGGTTGCACATCATATAAAATTTTAATTACTAATATAGGTTGTGTTTGTGTTGTAATATTTTTGGTATGAGAATATGTGTTGGTATTGGGTTTAGTGAAAAGGTGAAGAGAGAGGTAATTTTTTATAGTTTTTGTAATTTTTTATATTTTTTTATGTGAGAGAGAGATTATATTGGAGTATTTTATTAGAAGAGAGATAAAATTTTGGGGAAGATTAACTTTGCAAACGCAGCCACAGTCTTTATGTTATTAAATTTTAACAAATTAATAATGCAGTATAATTTTGAATGGGTCAATGTCTATTGTCTATTTTTTAAAATATATAAATTATTTTTATCTATCAAAAGTTAGTGAATTAAAGAGACAGGATTCGAGTTAGATTATCCGACCTCAAAAATAGATTTCCTGACTATAAATTTCTCTCGATATTTCATTAATAAACTAATTTTTAGTGGACACAATTACTCATGTGTTTTAAAAATGGATCACATGAATTGGTCTATTTAAAATTGTATCTAGAAATTGATTTATTAAAATTCAATACAAGATTGTTCGGTAATTAAATCTACAAAATTTAATATAAAAGTACATAAATTATAAAAAAAATCAAAACTTATTTTATAAACAAAAATAAAAATCACAAAAAATAGTTTAGAACGCCTAATAGTCGAAAGCACCTAGCAGGTGCCACTTGCTGCGTGGCAGGCCCTGGGAACTTTGTACACGCGGAGACAAATGTGACACAATGACCGACTCTTTACTCTTACACGATTGATCCACATGATCCACTAATCTAATTGATATTAATGGGTGATTGTTAAGGTGAGAGTTGCTGATATAATTTGAGACCAAGTACCCATTTCTTCAACGACACCAGGAGAACAAATATCAGGCGCTTTCCCGAGGGATGCAACTCATAGCTTAAGGATTCAACAGGAAGTAGATGAAGCAAAGCATAATACCGAGCTCCAACATTCTGAAGAATCAGCCAAAGGCGTTTTTTATTGTGAACTTGAAACGGAGAACAGTTTTCCTGTAAAAACTGAAGACGGTGCGGGGGAGACAAATTATGATGGATCCATCGATTCTTGCGTGACAACTAAGGACCAACTACTATGATTAAAAAAAAAAAAAAAAGACCAACTACTGGCTATTGGCATTCGCTCTAAACTAAACTAGGGGCTAGAGGTCCTTAGATCGAACCTCGTGCAACCAAGATTAAGAGAATTTAGCAAAATGGTCCTTGTTTTTATATCACTTTGGCAAATAAGTCCTTATTAGATTTTAAATTTTAAAATTTTAGTCTTTGAGTTTTCGATGTTTGACGAAATGGTCCTTCCGTCAGTCTGCTGTCCATATACTTTACGGAGCTCTCTGACACATCAGCAAATTTGTATATATTAAGCGATCGACCGCTCACTTTTTATACATATATACGGTCGACCAGTACAAATCCGTTAAACATATGAACGGCAGACTAATGGAAGAGACATTTCGTCAAACATCGAAAATCCAAGGACCCATTTGTCAAAGGGGTATAAACCCAATGACTGAAATGTCAAATTCCCATTAATTGCACTTTTATAGAGCTGTAGTAACGATCTAAACTGTAAAGTTTAATAGCTATGACTCAATCTGAAAATATTAAAATAGGTGAAGAGCTCTTATAGTCACGCTCAAGAAGCTGATCACGCCTGATCGTCCAATTCAACCATTATTTCTAAAAATAACAACAAAAAACTAAGGACGAACGAACATTAAAGAATTGCAGGCTTTAAAAAGCTAGTCATCTCCATGATTTCAGCTCCTCCGTCAAAGGTGTTGCAAATTCATGAATTTTTTTTCCAGTCTTAACAATGCAGAGGATAGTGACAAGCTAAACATTTGTTAAAGGGGGTGACAGAGGATTTATTAGGAAGAGGAGTAGTTGGTCCTGTTAATAGCATAAAGAGACTTGGTTCAATTCTTTTCAAACCACACCTTGCATATTGTGTAACTTGAATTATATAAGGTCGTCTCTAACATAAACGGGACATCAAGCGAAACTATAAAAAGAGACATTTTATAAAAAAATATAAATATCAATAAATTTTGTTAAAAATTATTCTTCTTATTTTTTTTAGATGCAAAATTATTTATCTTTGGGTAAAATTTGAAATAATATTTGGTTGATTAATAACAGACTTATCCAGAGCACCTTTTTTAGATTCAATTAATTTTTCAGTTTTTCATTTTTTTTTTAACTTTTCATACCCTGACTAGTATTTTTTATTAGACATATTAGATATCTTAACATTATCATAAACTGAAAAATGATAACTACAATCAACACAAACATAAATATAAAATAAAATTATACAATACTCAACTTAATCTCAAATTCTCAATTTTATCTAAACAAAAAAGTGATAGCTACCACAGATATAAAATAAAATTATAAAACTAATTTAAAAGTTGAAAGGTTAGAAGAATAGCACCTCTAAGGAAGAATATGGTTACGACTGGCTTTGAGATTTTGAAATTGAATAAACACTTGAAAATTAGCTTGAAAGAAGGAAGGATATGGCATGATATAATGTTCACAATTGGAAAAAAATCTGAACAAAATATTGAAAGTAAGAATAAAGTAAGAATTAAGAAACGGTTTAAAAGTTGGAATTTCGATAAATTTTTTTAATTTTAAAATTAGAATTTGGAGTATTTTTTTTAAATTTTAAATTAAAAGTTTATCTGCTTTAAAGTTTTAAATTATATTTTTCTTTGTATTAAAGGATGATTTTAAAAAGTTTAACGAATTTTTTGAATTTTTTTTTGAATTTTTTTATTAATTTAAAATATTTAAATTAATGGCCTATAATCTTTTAAATATTAAGCAAAATAAGAATTCGGAAGTGGGGCTTAGCCAACAGCTTAAGCTGCCTACGCTAATATACGCCCCTGCTTGAATATAATTGAGCAATAAAAGCATTGTCTTTTTGGCCTCTTGACTTGTATCTTCATTTGAGATGAGGTTTTCCCCCCTTTTTGTGGCGTGGATGAAACAAACATTGCATGATCAACAGTACCAAATGTTCACTCGGTTGGGAAGGTGAAGGTCCAAGGGATTTAAGCAGAATTTAAGGGGCATATTTTCAACCCATTGAAGAAGAAGAAGAAGAAGAAGAAAGAAGAAGAAGAAGAGAGGCAGGAGGGATTAAGCAGAAAGCAAAGAAGCAGAAGTCGGGATAGCTTGAAGCGGGGAAATGTGTCTCGGCATCATTAAGCCACTCGGCAATCAGCTTGAAGTTTTCGTATATTCCTTGTCTCTGTAGATTGTCACGGAAATCACCGGCTAAAAAACCTATTCATTAGTCTTCTTCATTTCGTCCTCACGCCAATTTGACCTTTCAATTGGGAGGTTCTATCCTCACACACAACCCCATGACTTCGCATAGGATTTTCCTTGTTACCAAGAATAAAGATATTATATGGGTCTTTCCAACCTGGACTTTCTATTGACGCATTATTTGTTGGTTAAACTACCTGTAAACAATGGCGCAGGTATGTTGCTGTAATATCCTACACTCACTCCAAAGGGTTTTTGCGGACCTTCTCGTATAACTATTACGTGATCCCACTTTCCCTTTTTGGAGATGTTCGGATAATGAGTTATTTCCCAACAAGACCTACGTGGCCAAATCAAAGACGCAGAGGCGCACAAAACCACTGTGTAACCGCACACCCGTGATTAAAACATTCCCAAAAGAAATCTAAAGAAAGTAAATAATTT
The DNA here is from genome assembly GCA_963930655.1 of Myrica gale. Taxonomy (NCBI): domain Eukaryota; kingdom Viridiplantae; phylum Streptophyta; class Magnoliopsida; order Fagales; family Myricaceae; genus Myrica; species Myrica gale. The sequence goes on along the minus strand of OZ005606.1, from coordinate 1,819,510 downwards.
AATCCCACGATGCGGATATTTGTCAAAGATCTCCCCCACCAAATTCTCCTCGTCATTCCTAGATTTGAAGTCCAGTCTAATGTATTGAAAAGCAATTTCCATCTCATAAAAAGGTTTCGTTTCCGTTTGTTTCCCGGGAATTTGACAGCAAGAAGAAGCGGACGCTAGCCTCAAAGATCATTTTTAAAAAAATAATTACTCAACGGTGAATTCTTATTTTTACTTTTGTTATCATTTTCCTTTATGGCTCTGGAGGAAGGACAAGCAAAGGCTTCAGCGGAATCCAAGCCCTCGGCAGAGACTGGGATGGGTCAGAGAGCTTCTACCACTGCTCCCGCGCCTTCGTGGTTCACGCCCAAGAGGTACTTTATTGTGCTCTGTTGCTGAGGAGATATGGGAAAGAAGAAAAAAATAGAGTAGCTCTGTTTTCTTCTTTTTTGTGGGGGTGGTGGTGGTTGGGGGTTTGTTAATATGAGTGGGCTGGCATTCAAACTTCAGTTTTTCCTTGGGTGTTGATTCTTAAGTAACATGTAGGACGTGGAAATAATTATATTTTATTCGTCCTTGATAATAGGGAACACATAAGGATTCATTCATTTGGATCAAAATTCTCTCGTTTGGATTAGTTTGGTTGAGTTTTCATGTTTCTGGAAACCAACGGTAATGCTCAGAAACTTCAAAATGTGAACTTTGGTTGTTATGTTGCTAAAACTGTTTTTGGCTGCTGAGAAATGTGAGACAGGAAAAAATAAAAGTGAGTGTTTTTTCTCTCTCTAGTTTCAGGTTTCTAAATGATTCCGAAGGGAAAAATGCTTCACTTAACCACGGTGTAGTACAGTTATTTGGGTGGGTGGAGTCTTGTCATTTATATACAATTCGGAAACCAAAATGCTGTAGATTTGGGATCAAAATTTAGTTTCTGTGATCAAATGGGTCATTGACTCATTGGGCATTCAGTGACATGCAATTGGAATCTATAAATTTTAGGTTGCAGATTTATATTGCATGCTTCGCTGAGCATTGGTGTTTATTTCATGTTTTGTTGATGTCTTTTCAGAGTCATCATTGTTGGTTTGGAGCACATATAGATTTGTTTCTTTGGTAATTGTCAGTTAGTTAATCCCCAAATTTGATAGAAAGGAACTGCAGTAGATTTTAAACGTTACAGTCAAATGAAAAATGATACTTGTCATTTACTTAATTGAATGTGTCAACAGCCCTTCTGGCTTAGTGGTTTGAAATTCTCTTGACATCAAAACTTTGTGATCCATTTTAAAGATAATTTGGTTTCTTCTTGTTGATCTCGTGATAATTTTCAAGTGATAAATGTTGGTTTTGTTAGGCTGCTCGTTATCTTTTGCGTGATCAACTTGATAAACTATCTGGATCGAGGAGCAATAGCAAGCAATGGTGTGAATGGAAGTCAAGGGACTTGCACGGAAAGTGGTTCATGCACTTCTGGTACCGGCATACAGTAAGACTAACACGGGCTTTCATTTGAACCTGTGAATGTAATAGTTTCTTTTTTAGCGTCTGATTGCGGCCATACCTTCATTTTGTTTCCGTTCTTACCATCGTGCTTTTTGAGGCCCAGAGTAGGGAGAAAATCTTTTTTTTTTTCTAAGAGGGAAAAAATCATATTTTCTCCTCACTGTTCTATAGTCATTTGACATAACAAACATTCGTCTGTTTCCAAGAAGCATGTTTTGCAAGAAAAATGAACAAAAAAGCTTATTACAGAACCATCTGTTACCTCACTTTTTCTCTTAAGCCATTTTTATTGTGCAAAAATAACACCCACTCACTGCAGCTACCAAGTGATTGAGGTTGTGTCTGAGGGTGTGTATGTGCAGATATGAGTGGGTGTGTTTTATGCAGTTTTTATGCATATTTATGTGACATTTGCTTGGGCATTAAAGTACGGGACTTCTCCTTTTTTAAGAATCTGAAATTCCTTTGATTTAATTTTAATTCCTCGTTGTATGTAGAGGGGACTTTAACTTGAGCAATTTTGAAGATGGAGTTCTATCATCTGCTTTTATGGTTGGACTTCTTGTGGCTTCCCCCATATTTGCGTCACTAGCAAAGAGGTAATGACCAACTTACATTGCATAGGTTACTCACCTATCTCATTATGATTTTCCAAAAGTGGCAAATAGTTTGAAGATTGAGTCTCAATATGTTAGCAGTATTCAGGTAATCGATTGTTGCGAGTATGTACCTCTTTTCTTCTTTCCCTCTTTTTTTTTTTTAAAATGAAATATACGGATAATTGGAAAGTGGTGAAGTTGCAGCTAAAACAATTATGGTAGTTTGATGATGATGACAATGATCAGAGGTATGGACCAAGAATCTGAGGCTTACTGTGACTAAGCAACTAGCTATCCTAAGTAACTACTAATTGTGCAATCATATGTTTGAAAACCTAAATATCGGGTTGAAACAAGCCTAACCTCCAAAAAATATTGACAAGAGAGATGAAAAGTAACACATCCAGCCCCTTACCACTGACCAAATGAGTGTATAGGAGTGTAATTGTGGAGAAATAAATTCCTAGTGTTCTCTCTATCACCGTCACTCTCAATGCGACTCAACTGTTGTGTGTTTGTGATATTCCTTCTCTCTAGCTTTTTTATTTTATTAGAAGAGCCTTATAGACAACCATAAGAATACAAATTTATTATCTTGGGAAATTGTCATTTTCATATTAAATCAATTGCTAATCATTTGGTGAAGGTGAAATGGATTCGAGCCTTGAAAATTGATGTTTTCTTTTGGGAAACTTAAAATGGCAAGAAGAGTATAACGAAAGTTCCTGTCTATTGTTTCATGCATCTGAATCCTTGAGGTTGACAAGTCTGATTTTTAATGGAGGCAGCATTCTTTCAACCTTGGTGTATACTAACTTTTTAATGCTGTGCATTTTGCTTCGTAATGTCAACGAATTTGGCATGAAAGAGAGGAATCTTTTTTTGGTTTGGCCTTAACCCTTGTACTAATGCCAAAAGAATGATTACTGTTTGCTCTCAGTTACTTTATTTATATAAGTGTCCTGAATTATGGTGATTTTGCAGTGTAAATCCTTTCAGACTTATTGGAGTGGGACTTTCAGTTTGGACATTAGCCGTAGTTGGTTGCAGTTTTTCATTTGATTTCTGGTCCATTACAATCTGTCGCATGTAAGTGGCTTTACTTATATACTTTCTAAGTCACATGTGTGCTTGTACGCACGCACACATTAACTTTTTACTCATCTTATAAATTTTCCTTGTAGGGCTTTTGTGTACTCAAGTTATATGAAATCTTTTTTTTTTTTCAACGTAGGTTGGTCGGTGTGGGTGAGGCTTCATTTATAAGTCTAGCAGCGCCATTCATTGATGATAATGCCCCAGCTGCTCAGGTCTCTTTTCTTCATCCCCCCCTTCTCTTCTTCCCCAGGACAACCATGGGTAGCATTGTGTGATCTGTGCCGTGTACTTTATTAACCTGCGGAAAAATAACCTAAGGTCTCATTTGGATTTGAGGATTTAAAATCAAGAGATTTCGCAAACAATAACTAGTATAAATTGCTTGACATGGATTTTAACAACATTTGCTGGATTTGAGCTTTGGGGATTTTCCTCCAACCAAATCACTTGTGTTATGAATTTGTAGCGAATTTTATACCTTACAATCTCAAATCCGCATGTTGATCAACCCATCTGTAAATTCCTTGGAAGGAATTCAACCTTTCCATATGTTATTAAGCCATTTAAAGGAAAGTAGAAAACTTATATTCAAATTCGTCTCTACACATACCCTATAAAAAAACAGAAGAAAAGCTAACCCATTTGAAACTAAAAAGGACTTGTACAATATGGAGAGAGACTAAGATAATGGTCATTGATGCTACCCAGGTATACAAAAGTTATGTTGGTCTTATGAAATTTCATAAGAAGGGCCAAACCCATTATATATGCAAAACGAAGGAAGCCTGAAAACTTACAGACTTTTTTCACTTCTAGTCAAAGATAACTTTTATGGAGAGAAAGAAAATTGGTCTGTTGCCAAATTATGTTGTCTTATAGTTAAAGGATGGAAGGGTGCCAATATACCAAATATCCTCGTAGCATTTTGAATCAGGGTCAATGGACTGGGCTTAGCTGGTTATAAATTAAGCTCTATCCAAATTTAATTTTAGGCCAAGGAAATTGCTGTGCTCAGCTGACCCCAAGCTAAGTTACAGGCCAACCTAGAGTTTGAGGCCTTCTCTGTTGTTCTGTTCTATTGTTTTTTTTTTGATAAGTAAGCCAGTTTTATTAAAAACAATTAAAAACAAGGAGCAACGGAATCACCAGTACAAGAGAATGTACCGGTGATCCCACCCAAACACAAACAAACAGGAAAAAAGAAAAACAAGCCCAACAAGATCCCGCCCAACAAGAAACTCCCAGAAACAAAAGCACCCCCAACAAGAACCCACCCAAACGAACCCCCTATCAGACCAGCCCAAGGCTCTAAGTCTTCCGAACTATCGAGGAAGACCCATCATAGTTAACTAAGGACTTCAATCCCTGCAACTCTCTGACCATCTTCCCCTTTGATTTTCGAGACTGTTTCGAACAAGGTTGCACCCGATCCCGTTCCAACGATGCAAAAAGATCTCTCAGTTTGTCCTCCTGACCACCACACGACAGCCCAACCATATTACCCACAGAGGAAACCATATCCAAAACCCACGCCGGAGATACACTCTCGAAAACTTTACTAGGGACAGAACACTCCCCCTCCTCCTGCCCACCTAAAAGGGACCCAGAAGAAGGAGCCACTATGCTTGGTTTCAGCCCACCCGAGATAAGCCCACCACACCCAGCATGCCCAGCCTCTCCGTTGTTCACACACTCCCCCTCTATGCTAGTATTCAGCCCAGCCGAGATAGGCCCAGCCAACCCCACTGTGCTAGTTTCCAGCCCACCCGAGATAGGCCCACCACACCCACCACACCCATCATGCCCAGCTCCTCCTGCATTCACCACCTGAGCCCCCGATGAACCATCGAAGGCATCCGGGCCACCAGTTGCCAACCCAGACGAGACCTGACCCACCACCGTGCCTCCGGGCGAAAACTCCGGCGTGAACTCCGGCGTCTGAAGAGCCTCGGAGCAGTCGCCATCCACCACAGACAGCACCGACGAGATGGAAGCCGCCACCGACGAGTGGGGTGCACCCCCATCCTTGCCTCCGAGCTCGACAGAAACGAGCGGAGGAGTTGCCTCCGAGCAAACCGAGTCGTCCAGGGCCCCTCCGTCGTTCACTACCGTATCCCCTGATACCCCTTCGAGGGCCTCAGAACCATCAGCAAGAACGCAAGGAGTTTCCGGCGTAAACTCCGGCGCCGGAAGAGTCTCCGGGCAGTCGCCAGCGACGACAGAAGGCGCCGGCGAGTGGGGAGCCGCCGCAGGCCATTGGGTGACATCACTTTCCTGGTCTCCGAGCTCCACAGAAACGAGTTTCCCATCCGTGAGCCCAACCGAAGCCTCCGAGCCTCCACACTTCAGCCCAGATGAGGGGGCCCCGACAAAGAGACTAGGCCCAACTCCGTGAGCCCTGCCCCTCCCGAACCGCAACCCACAAGATGATTTACGAATACCCAAGGCAGAGTCCAACTTACCCTGACTCCGGGCCCCCAATTCATGGTCCAACAGCGAAATACTCGACCCAGTCTCATTACCCATCAACTCAAGCAGCTTGTCCACTTCTTTACGAATATCCAACAACTTTTTCCTCCACTCAGACACGTAAAGTGTGAAACTGCCAGCCGCCTCTGCAGAGAAAAGCTGGCCCTTGGAAAACGACATGTTAGTGTGCAAATTTGAAACTGATTCATGCGTCTCCTTCCTCGTCCCCACTCCATCCCTACTAACTTCCAGCCCCTCCACCACCGGAAACTGGCCCCCTAAACTTTCCCCCAGCTGTCCCTGCTTGAGAACTTCAACAAAGGAGAGCTCTTTACGCACTCCAGCCTCAAAAGAGCCCTCTTGCCGACGAATAAGCTGGCTGAGGTGAGACACAACCTCTTGAAACACATCGGCAAGCTTCTTCCAACCAACTCCCTCCTTTCCTTCCGGGATCATAACAACTCCCTGCCTGCGTCCCCCTCCAAACTCGGCGATAGCAACAAATCTCCCAGCTTTGTTACTGCACCTTTGCACCAAGAAACCCCGAGAAGCTTCATTGCGTTTAACAACAAACTCCTCCGAATTTGCAGCCAACTGCACCCTACGAACCACTTGCACAATCCAATCAGCTCCATACCTCCCAAGATAAATCGAGCTCATAACTTTCCGACTCCACTCCGACATATGGACGACTCCATTGACTAAAACAGAGACCTGGAACTCCTTAGCTTCGACACTGAAGCGACGGGAGAAGGACATCTGAACTATCTAACTAAGCTGATAAGGTGAACTCAAATATTGAGATGCTGGTCTATTCGGATGGAGAAGTTAGCAGTGAGACATGTTATGGAGTCGTCGGGAACGTTGAGATGCTGGTCTATTCCCCACTGTTCTATTGTTGAGTTCCTCGGGAACGTTGCGCCAGTGGGTCTTATTCTTCTCTTACTTTCCTGTGCTAGGTAAAATTTCTTATTACTTCTATATAATTTTTATGTTTCTTTTAGGCTCATTTCACTTAACATCCTATCTTTTCCCGCTGCTTTCAATTTTACATAATTGTCTGTGTCCTTTCCTACTTTTAGATATGAATCTTCTATTTGATATGATGCTCATTCTGAATATAACCTTTGAACTCTTTCTTATAACCTGTATTTGTATCAGAAAACCCTCTGGCTTGCAATATTTTACATGTGTATACCAACTGGATTTGCACTTGGCTATGTGTATGGTGGATTGGTACGTCTTATTTATTCTTTTTTTTTTTATGTTTGAGGTCCATATTGTCACATGAATTCCTGTTTAATATGCAGTCGTAAGGTTTTAAGAATTTGGTATTTGTGACCATTTTCCAGCTACAACTATAATTTATACTTCTGATCTCTGTTTCTCACTTGGGCTGAATGTATACATTCTTTGTTTTCAATATGGAGGTTGGAGATTATTCCAGTTGGCGTCTGGCATTTGGGATAGAGGCAATTTTAATGCTTCCCTTTGCTATTCTAGGCTTTGTGATGAAGCCTCTTCAATTGAAAGGTGCATGTTTCTTGTGTTTTTACTTGTAATCCTCTATCATTTCTTGATGTTTCTAAACTTCTGCTGGATACAGGTTTTGGTCCAGCTGAATCAAAGAATGCACCAGCAGATGTGGAGATAGCTGTCTTGGAAGTTCAAGGTGCTGTATATTATGATTTTAGCACGATGCAAAATTCTTGATTAACTGGATGCAGAACCTCATACAGCTGATAATATTCCCAACAGGCCAATATAGAGCAAACCATGCAGCAGTGAACAACTTTAAGGCTTTAATGTGATTTTCTAGTCACATAAAAATGCATTTAGAACTTTACTGATAAAATGTGACACCTCAAATTTTTTGGACGAGTCTACATTATAAACTCTATGCGTCTTTTTACCTTCTTCATAAGTAGATTGCTTCATAGGTAATGGAACAGCTTTCTTTTGAAGTGAGTTGCTTGAAGCTGGGACTCTGATTAAATTATGGAATCTCTGCTATGGATGTTGAGTCATGGTGCTTAGAAGGGAAAAAGAAGGATATCATATATCAAATACAATTTTATACTCGCTGTAGGCATAGCAAAGTCTTACCACTCTAAACTACCTGTGGGTACAGCTAGGCATACACGTCAGTTTTTTAAAGAATTGAAAATTTGATGTCATTGTGTCACTCTTTCGTCCTAATCTTTTATTGTTTATAGTTAACGCTATCCATGATACTTGTTGGAGTCAACAATAACAGAAATCTGCTCTATTCATTAGTTTCTTAATAATAGAGGAGTTCGCTTGTTATTGGCTGTAATCTTTGATTTTGATTTTCAATATAGATACAGAGGTTGCAGTTGATAATGGTGGTGCAGTTTCTACAAATGAAGAGATAAGGGATAAGAGCTCATATAAACCTCTCACGTGAGGGGCTTCATCCTTAGTCTCATAATGTGTGACTTACCATTGAATGTGGTTCATACCCCTTTGTACTTCCTGTAAAGTTTATTTAGCACCTGCAAAATAATTCTGTATTCATTTTCTTAGATCTTATATTGTGGCAGGAAGAAAGCTGCAACCAAGGTTTTTGATCAATTGGCAAGATTTATGAGGGATGTGAAAGTCCTTTTGCATGAGAAGGTGTATGTAATTAACGTTCTAGGTATTTTTCTCACCTGCTTTATACCATTCTGCATGTGAAGCTACTTTCATTTAATTGTGTGTAATCCTGATTTATTAATCCAGATAATATCATTCTTGCTAGTTTTGATTTTCATTGTTGGATATTTCAAACGAAATAGTTCGGAAAACATGCTGCCTTCCTCGTTCTTTAAATACTAATGATCTTAAACGCTGAATTACCCCTCAGGTTACATAGCATACAATTTCGTCATAGGAGCGTACTCATATTGGGGGCCAAAGGCTGGTAAAAATATCTATAACATGGTAAGCTCTTCCCGCAAATATGTAATTTTGCATAGTCTGTAGAAACTTTCTTTAATGCTCCCTTTACTTGCCATTTTACAATATAATGTCTGGTATTTTTGCAGAACAATGCAGATATGATATTTGGAGGAATAACAATTGTTTCTGGAATACTGGGCACATTAGCTGGAGGCTTTGTTCTTGATTTTATGTCTAACACCATTCCAAATGCTTTTAAGGTAGTTTCAAGTAAAGGATCTAGGATTAACTTCCTTGATAGATCATTTTCTCTCTCTCTAGCCAAAAGTTTCGTTGTGTCTTTATTCTTCTTACAACAACTTTCAGGAGATGGAAAAAATATTAAGGGAATATCTTGGAGGATGCTACCATCTTTTTTCTTCTATGGTTGTTAAATCTGACACCCTACAGTACTGTATCACTTGACATAGAGGACACTTCCTGGACAAACTAAAACATCCAGGAATAGCCTTCTATGGGTCAAATGTTTATACTCTTTTTGTATAATAATTGTGCCGAAATTACTTTAGCTTGCCTCTGCTGCTAAATTACGTTTTTGAAAACTGTTGCAGCTTCTTTCAGCGACAACATTTATTGGAGCCATATTTTGCTTCAGTGCCTTCTGTTTCAAGAGCATGTATGTTTTCCTAGCTCTTTTTGCAGTTGGTGAAATCCTTGTCTTTGCTACTCAGGTATTTCCTCCTCAATGCAAAATAGATTTGTTTTGTATGCATCATGAAAGTATTAATGACAAAGCATGTCTACTCTAGAAGTTTTTTTTTACGTCTCTTTCTATACAAGAGCAAAAGACTTCGTATTGCTAAGAAATTTATCTATCAAGATTTACTTTTGGGGTGGCATTCTCTTTTGCACCGATACAAATAACTGAGGAATTCAGAATACCGACTCTAATGGATCTTTCTATGTTTTATTTTGCAGGGACCTGTAAATTATGTATGTCTCCATTGTGTTAAACCAAGTATGAGACCACTAGCTATGGCAATTTCTACTGTTTCAATCCACATCTTTGGAGACGTTCCTTCCTCACCTCTTGTTGGAGTTCTCCAGGTTTACCTTCTTACATTGTATATTTGCAAATGGTGAAACTGGTATTTTGCTGAGACCCTACAGACTCATGGTTTCCCCTTTAGTGATATCAATTGTGGATGTTTCTGATGCCAATGCATATTTTTGGCCTCATCTCAGTAACCGCAGGAGTGATGACAAATGTATAGGAATAAAAAAGAAAGGTAAATTAATTAGTGATATGCATTGGAAAATAATTATTTAAAAAAACCCAAAATAAGCAAACCATATATGGTATTTTAGCAACCATAAGGGATCAACATAAATTGATTGATATACTGACAACTAAGCTTGACTAGTTCCAAAGTACAATATACTACCTTGCACATAACTTTAATAGGGATTCATTTTCAGGGTTTTGATGAATGCATAAGAAGAAAGAAGGAAGACAATGATAAGCGGAACATAGAGCTTTGAATCCCACTTCTTATAAGAAACGTAATTTTGAAAATACATAACCAGTTCCAGTAGAGAAAAAATGATAATAAGAAAATGCTTGTTTCCTCCCCAACAGTTTGGACCTGTAAAGGTAAAGCCGTGGCAGCAAGGTTGTGGCTAGAACTTGTCATTCAGTCTCAAAATTTTTAGTTACCATGAATATTATGTCTGGTAAATTGAAGGGTGAGGCTGCTTGTTTCGTAAATTACAGTGACATTGGACTGGCCTTACTTTGGAGTAATCTTGCAGGATTCTATCCACAACTGGAGGGAGACTGCTCTTATTCTAACAGCCATTTTGTTTCCTGCAGCAGGAATATGGTTTATCGGTAAGCTCTCGGTAGTTCTTTCGGTTTTTCTCTTCTTCACTTCAAAGGAGCATTCAGATCAACTGGTTAGGAAACTATGTGACCAATATGTACTGCTGCAGGCGTATTTCTTCACAGCGTGGATAGATTTGATGAAGAAAGCGAGCTTGAAGCCACTGCAACTGACAGGTCGAACAGAACACCTTTGCTCGAAGGGAAGACAGCAGAAACATCACAATCTTCAGCTGAAACTTGAAGAACTGTTTTTCTTTTTCTTTTTTGCATTCCGTTATTTTTCTTTCAAGTCCAGCCCTCCACTTGATGCTTTTCTTTGATGTAAATAACGTCCTTTTCCTTTGTTGGATTAGAATGCTTTGTAATTCTCCAAGGTTTGGAATGAGGAAAAGAAAAAAAGAAGAAGAGCATTTCACCAAAGAGGGTGATTAATTTCAGCGTGCAAATAAAGCATTTCACCCCTCTTGATCATTTGTCCACTGTCAAACTTCCTCCTTATATTTGGGCATTTCCGAGTGACTAGAGAGGCAGATTGGGTAGGTCATAATATTTTTTGTTAGAATTTTTTTATTAGTTATATAGATTTTATTAAGATTACTTATAAAAAGAAAATAGATTTTATTAAAATTATTTATTGGAGTTTGTAAAAAGTTATTAAAATTCTTAAAAATAAAATATTAAAGTTTGTGAAAAATTGATAAATTTTGTAAAAACGGTATTATTTTATTTTATTTATTTTTTTAAACAAAAGCACTAAACAACTAAGAACATAATCATGGGGATCCGTCCCCTCATACAACCAATTCAAGGAAGAAAATTGATCAGAAAAAATGGGGATAAAGAACGACGAATATCCCAGATGGAATGGTTGATACTCCAGTCGGCGCACTTTGGATAGGATTGGATGGACTTGATGACAACAAACAAGTCGCACTCCAGGATAACTTGCTGCCAGCCACGATAAGATACTTTCAAGAGCCCAATTTTGGCTGCAAGAGCTTCCCCTTCCATAGGAGAGCCAACATCAATTTTCTCAACAAAAGCATCTAATACAATTCCTTGGTGATCACGACAAACAGCCATATACATATGAATGTAAAAACAGTAATTAGAAAAACATATTCATATGTATTAATTTGGGAAGCTTCCAGAATTTGTTCCCATGTACAAAGTACTATGCAGATTTTAAGAACAATTTATTCATTTTTTTTTCAAACGAACCGCAGTTGATTTCCAAGTTTATGAAAAATTGTTGAATTTTGTAAAACAGTAATTAGAAAAACATATGAATGTATTATTTTGGGAAGCTTCCAGAACCTGTTCCTATGTACTATGCAAATTTTAAGAACAATTTCTTCTTCTTCTTTTTTCCAAACGAACCGCAGTTGATTTCCTGATAAAGTTTTGTACTTCTGCTTTCTCCTTCACGTTGTATCCGCTCCTATAAGATAAGAAAGAAAAGAAGAAAAAGAAAACCATCGTGCATGAAATCCTTTGTCCTGTTACGGAATTCGACCGACCAGGATCCGTGACCGAATTGCAGGTGCAATCCTGAGAGCTCTCTCACAATGGCACTGCAATTCGGTCAGGCGATCGGGATCCGAATTCGACGAAGAAAAAGTGCGTCATCATACGTGTCATGCTTCCCAAACCAACGTCAGCGCAAAACCACAGGTAACTCCGAAAACGGCGACAAGCAGTAATGAAGAGCACACAGTTCCGCCAGTGGCCGTCACATGTCAGAAAGAGCAGATGAATGGTTAGGAGAGTCAAACCAGAGCTCAAATAACCGACTGTTGAGCCAACAGTTTCAACCTTTATCTGAACCTAATCTCCACCCCTGAAAACCAACAACGGTGCAACACCCACGGATAGTTCGCTGATTTTAACTCCGTCTCTCTCTCTCTCTCTCTCTCTCCCCGTGTCAATATATACCTACTTTACGCCTACGATGTCACATATCAATTTGCTTCTAATTCATCAATGGCGCCCACAGCAGCAATGCTCATCCTGTGTCACCACGGCAAATCAAATTCCCCACCATCTGTTCATCCTCTACAACCGCCTGCAACTTCTTTTGGGTTCAAACAATTGGCAGCGAGATGGGTCACAGTAGAAAAAGCCATCTGCAAAGCGAGATCAGATGAAAAACAAGAACATGGCATTGTTGATCCTTCTGCTGCGTCGGTAAAGAGCATTGAAGAAGTTCTTCAACTCAGCAACTGTTAGAGCTGAATGCCATTGCAGGTCTGGTTGGTGGGTCGAGGCCTTAACCTGTTAGGAGGTGTTTGTGTACTAAAAATTCTATCTAACAATCTTACTTGCTAAATGTATAGATAAATAACAGCTTCGATTTCTCATTTTATTATCGAAGGAAATACTTGCTAATAAGCTACTTTCTCTAGATCTCTCTGCAATCTTAAATAGCCTTGACGTGTAAACAAAGGAGTGATGATGTCAAAATATTTGCTAGTCCTGCGAAAAAAATTGGAGTACCGTCCATCGCATTTATGACAGAGGGTCTGGTATTGGCCTGATGCTGCTTGAAGTGGCATTTTCTCACATTTCCATTGAGTAGAACGTGTATAAACTGAAACCAAAATGCAAGCAGTATGCAAGCCGTATATGAAAGGTGGATCAGATAGAAGAATTCAAAGCTTTTTTTTTTTATATAAGTAAGATAATAGAAGAATTCAAAGCTAACTTGATAATAGGCAGTTTTTGTGCCCACGACAAGCTTGATACCAGTTAACAAAATATAACTAGTCCATAAGAAACCCGAATATTTGTTCCTTTTATTGAATCCAGTAGTAGCAATTCATTTCCAAAACAATCGTTCGTCTTCCTCTCATAGAATACAAATCATGACACAGAATAACTACAAACGAGTGGCGGATTGTTTCTGCTCCATAATGGGAAAAATGGCTTTGAAGGGAAAATCTCCGATAAGTTACTAACAGTACACGTAGTAGCACACCGGCTTGCAGTCAGCCCATGCATTTAGACAAGCGAAAGCTCTCCTGCAGAAACTGATCTCTTGACAAGTTTAGCCCAAGAGTCATTTGTCTCCGTAATGACTTTAAGAGCGTAATCCTGTTAATCAGGAAAAAAATTCAAATCAGCAAATGATAACAAAAGGAAAATGCATATATAAGTAATTGGCTTTCTAGTTCAGGACACTTGATCAAGATTAAGCTTTTCATCGCTATGGAAATGTCCAATATGTTGAAGATGCATTTACAATGAGAAATATAACCACATGTAAAGAATGCATAATATGCTAATGACAAGCAACCATACATGACACAAGTCATGCTTTAAATACAGCTATAGCACCAAAGAGAAGTAAACGGTATAGCTATGGAAAAACACCTCCACCGTAGGAAGCCGCTATCACACATGGTTTAGAAAATGATGAGCACAGAAAAAGCAGGCAACTAGAAAGAAAAAGTACCTTGTTTGCTGCCTTGTTTCCAAGACCAAACTTGTTAGCAGGCTTTCCATCAGGGATCTTGTAGTCTCTGAACCAATCCCTGATTGCAGTGAGAGTTCCCTGAAGATAATCATCAGTTTAGACCACACAATTCTGCTTACTCTGACAGGAATTGTACATAAGAGACACATTGCACAAAAAGTTTTTTTTGTCTTTCCCCCTTTTGGCTACACTATTGCAACCAATGCTTGGAAGTATTTTTGTCCTAGCACTGCCAAACTTCATTCTCAGATACAGATAGAGATTTCTTCATAGACAGACGGGTCTAAAGACTATGCTGAGTCAATTAATGGATTTAAGTGTATAGAAGTAGCTTTACTATTATTCTTAAAGATGAGCAAATTACTGACAAATTAGCTGGAAAACTCAACCCAACAAACACTGCTACAACCTTTTTGGTTCCACAACAAGAAATGATGTACCCTCATTTTCAGTCGTATATGTCCAGTCTTTCTCTATAAACAAGGAACCTGTATATAAGCATTGTAAGAAGCTTATAACTTTATAATTTCAATTAAAGTCTTTTAATAACTACTTGATGCTATGTGCATCAACTCTGCTATCCAGCAATAGACCAACCAAAACCTAACTTCTCTTGCACCAAGTTATCCCTTATCTTCTTAGTGGATATGATTTATCACAGTGAGATTTACACCAGCCATAATCTCAATTCATTCTGCTAAAACAGGGGATGCATAATAATAAATGCCAGGACCGAAACCCATTGCCTTGACCTTACAATCAGAATCATGTTGCAAATGCTGCCAGACAATGGCTTACTGTGAATTCTACGGTTTCTATCAATTTAAATAATATACACTACACAGTTTTTAACAAAATCTTGTTTGACAAGTGTAACAGAATTTGTTTCCTTAAAAAATCCGTTCCTATTTTAACACAAAAAAGAAGTTCCAACATAATGACTCAAAAGCATAACAATACATATCATAACACTCAGCACAATAAGAGTGAGGGGATGAGGGGAGGGGGATTGATTTCAGAATACGGTTCGGAACTTAGAAAGTGGGAATACCGGGAAATGCCTCTCAACATCATCTATGTCATTCACAAGAGAAGCTCTTGGATCATCCAATGAAATTGCGACTATCTTCCAGTCAAGTTCCCCTTCATCAATCATGGCCAAGGCACCCAAGGGCTTGACTTTCAGAATCTCCCCCGTCTTTCTTTGACTTTCACCAATTTCAACAACATCCACTACAAATTAAAAGAGAAGGTTGCTACTTAGGACCAAAAGTGTCATAATATAAAAGCATTCAAAACCAAAAAATATGTGGCTACCTACCTGGATCATTATCCCCCAGTGCTCCATCAACTTCAGAATTAGCAAGGGACGGGTCTTCCCATGTTTGTGGAAGCAATCCATAATTCCAATTTATGTTGTAGCTGACAAACATATAAGAAGATGACTCAGGATTCACATCTTAAGAAGGTGACAATGGATGCCCACAAAGCGACCTCAAACCAGACAATGGGTGGAGACTCCGTATTTAGAATTCCAACTAGTTTACGTATAAAGATGGACGTCTATCCTCCAATCTTTCTGCATTGCTAATGACTATGAATAAACACTTCTCATACAGCTAAGGTGTCCTACAATATATCTATGTACAATTCAACCTTTGAATTGCACAATAAGATTATCTGGTTCAAAAGAACGCAATACATAGCAGACATAAAAAGAGTTAGGTCTATCATCGTCATCAATTCTTACAAAAGAAAACAAGAAATCCTCTACAGAGGATAGAAACTGGTTCCCACTAGCTCTAGCCAGTTTCACACGTTCATGACTGGGGCTTTTGTACACTTGACCAACAGTTGCTTAAGTATTTTTAAATTTTAAAAAAACACAGATAATAAATACAAGCGTGCAATGTGGCACAAACATTAACATAAATGAAAAGAAAACTGACATATCAAATCTTACGGATAATATCGAAGCTTCCCCTTTTTCGTATCCTGCTTTATAGGAGTATATTGCTCATCAGTCGCTACTTCCATCTTTGCACTTGATTCTTTTGGTATTTCAACAATGAAGTTGAAAACACCATTTCCCAAGTGCAGTGGAATATCATGCCAAGGGGAAACCTGCAGCAGCAAAAAATACCATTTCTCAAAATTTAAAGGTAAATACATGAAGAAAAGTTGTTTCAATTTCCTATCTTATTACAACTTTTCACTTCCTTCTTGAATACATCTTGCCAAACAGTAGATAGGGGAAAAAAACTAAATCCAAAAAACAAACAAAAAGAAAAGAGAAAACACGAGGGAAAATGAGGAAAGAAACAAGTACAATCTTGAATGTCATATTTTAAGTTGTTTTCCGTATCTAAAACCAAATGATTGCCTCAGTGAGGCCAAAAGCCTTATTATCCTCAGCGTAATACAGCATTGATCACGATTGGTTACCAATGAGACATAATCTCAAATAATTTCTTTATTTTATTTTCTTTTCCTAAATTTCTCAGCAAGTAGAGAGTTGGTAGAGGATAACAGCAAGGAATTAGGAGTCTTCCGAACACATATTGGGCAACTAAAATAGAAAATATCTATGATCAAGTCTCTGTGTTTCAAATAGTTTCGGTGATGACTGATGAGTATATTATTTTTCTCTTCCCAAGGTCAACCTCCAACAAAGAAAAAGAGAAGGAACAGAAATCGGAGACTTATAACTCAGTTTTTATTTTCCTTTCCTACATTTTCAAGGCCACAAGAAGTGCTTACGTACGACCAACAGTATATCGAACACAGAATGGGCAATTAAAACTACAGAGCCTCTCTCTAACCAACAAGCTATAAAGTCGTACTAGACTTAACATGCTGGCAGATCACTGAGTGGGAAAAATCTCATATCAAAAAGGCAAGACTCTTCCTTTTCTCTCTACATTTTCTAGACAGCCAAAAAAAAAATTAGACTGCTAGATTAAAACAAGCGAAAAGGTCCTTCTTGTTCAAAATTATAGTTAATCGTCCTTCACCCACATTTGCGGTGAACCATCGAATGCGCCAGTTTGACGGACATACAAATTATAATCGAAAACTCCCTGCAAGTTCAAAACTTGAACTCCTTGTTAGTCCTCAATAACCAAACGAGATTTAAGCGAAGTGAGAGAAACTACCTTCTTGCCGGAATTGTCGAGGAAAAAGACCCTGTAGTCCAAGGTTTCGGGCTGACCCTCTTCCTTGATTTGAGCCTCGGGGTTGTATATGGCATTACATGTAAACAACCTCCTAGACGACGATGCCCTCAAGTTCTTGACGCAGAGGCTGTTTCTGTACGGCGCATGTTTCAAGAGGGACGGCCTCTTGAAGAGCAAGCAAGAGTCTGTGGAGTTGCTCGCTACGGCAATGGCTCTCGTGGCCGCCATGTTTTTAACTCCGTTGAGGTTCTGAGGACGCGAAAGTGAGAGTGAGAGCCACTGAACAAATAGCAGCAAACAAGCGAGTCCTCCTGATAAAACTTTCGATTTCTATTTTTCTCTTAATAGTGAGGTGGCAGTATGTGACTGGGTTGGCTGAGGTGGCAAACACGCACGATATTTGAAGCGAGTGTTGAACACTGTTATTTTCTTTTGTCGCGAAACAGACTGCCTTTACACAATTACCTCAAGAATTGACCGTTACATTATACCTCATATATGGCGAAAAAGGCCGCCCGATCTTCTCTTATTGTGGGGAACAGGGTTCATTCCTCATGTCGTTTTGGTTGCTTTGTTTGACCTTGGACTTTATTGCGACGACTGTTGTAGTCTCTTATTATAGTTTTGTTTTTAGGTAATATTAAAATTATATTGATATGCGTGTAAAAAATTTTAAAATATATTGATGTTTATAGAAAAAGGTAATAAAATGTTATATTGGAATACGTGTGTTTTGTGATGTTTGGATTGTAAATATAAAAATAAGATACAAATCCTAAAAAAAGCACTCAACCGAACATGCCCCAAAATTTCCCTTTTTAGAGTTTTAACTGTATTTTACTATTTTTAGTTGGTAGCTCGTTTTTTCTTGCTTTTTCTTACTCCTTTGAAAATTACAGGTTATGATAGCAAAGAAAGATAATCATAAGAGCATTATTAGTAGCTTCTCTGTTCTAGCTTTTTGGCTAGAATAGAGAATCAAAATAGTCAAATGATTAAAAATATGTGTTTTGCAGCTTCTCTATTTTAAAAAAAAGTTAACAAAAAAATTTAACAAATGAACAGTATTTATCTATTTTTAGATAATAATTGTTCACTTCTTCATATTAAAATACTAATATAATTTCTCTTTCAAATCTCTCTCTCCCACTCTCTCTCTCATAAATTTATATTTTGCCCCCATTTCTTTTTGCATGTCACAAACCGTTTCAAAGTTTTAGTCTAATAAATAATTATAAAATAATTTTTCTTTTCTTAATAAATAATTTTTATCATAATAAATATAAAAAAAATTCAATCTTCACTAATTTTAAAATACTACAGTTGGAATAAAAAGAAATTTAAAAATATGACCGTTATAAAAAGATAATTTAAAAAATTTGAATTTTTAAGATAAGACAAATATTTAAAAATATGATCGTTACGAATATTCAAAAATATGAAATGTTAAAGAAAGAATAGAGAAATCTTTGAAAAATAATATTTTAATAGAATAGTAAAAGTAGATGGTTAAAATAGAGAAGCTGTGGGAATGTTTTTAAAAAGTTAGTAGTTAAAATAGAGAAGTATACTTTTTAGTTAAATTAGAGATCAAAATATGAATAAGCTGCTAATAATGCTCTAATAGTGTGTGATGAGTGTTTTTTGGAGAACTGATTCGGTTTGAAAGACAAATTTTGAAAAATCATTTAAAGCATGCACTGTATGATTCGCAGTGTAGCCTGCACTGCGAGCACTGTGCAGGCCAGAGCTCTGCACTGCGAATCAATTTTTTTAAAAATATATTTGTTTTAAAATAAAAAAAATTAAATCTCGCATTTCAAAAAATTGGACCGCATTTTCAATTTTCAGCAGTATTTCTTAACTTTTTATTATTATTATTATTTAACGCCTCTCGATTATTTTCTTAGCGACACCCATGTAGGAAATGTTTGCAAGACAGTGGTATAATTCTCCTAGAACAAGACTGAGGGATATCATTTCATACCAAGAAATAAATATATTTATTTTTCTATAAATCCTAGCAATTGGTCTGATATGAAATATTTCCTTAAATTTAGAGTACATATGTAATTAACAAACAAAGGCGTTGCTCAAACAGAGGAATGAGATCGATTCACTGAATCATTTTTGAAAGAGGAAACCAATTAGTATTGAAGGACGAGAGAACATGTCCTGGCGTTATTACTTATTTGCCTTTCTATTGGAGGACTGAAATTTTTGCTTATTATGTTTACTGGCCTGTCTTTGTTAAGACTAGAATCCGAGTTTAGCTGGATCATTCTTCTTCTTGGAGATTTTCGTTTTCCCTTCCATTTCAGTTTCACATCACCAGTTAAGCACCAACTCTTCGTATTGGTGAATTTTACATTGTAAAAAAAAACACACACACAAGACAAAACAGAAGGAGAGTGTCATTTGCTCTCCAAGCTTTAGCCATGTTTAGATTATTAAATTCATAAGACAATTAAATTTAAATCTATATTTGTTTATATTTGATCTATATAGGATCCCATATATATATATATATATATATATATATATATAAAGATCTATATAGGATCCCTCACCAAAATGTGGGACACTCTTTGAATCAAGGTTACATTTATTATTTTTAGGAAACACATTTTTTTGTTGCTTATTCTAATTACTAATTTTGTCACATTGTGATGTCGAATTATTAAAATTCACTATTTTACTTTATTTAATCAGATGCTATGTTTAAAATGGAAAACAAGTTATATGACTTCATTTTAAAAGGATAAATACAAAGTTCATCCATATGATTTGATTAAAAATTAAATAAATCCTTAAATTTTAAAATCCATCAAATTAGTCTATGATCACGGAGGAACTAAAGTCCTGATGTATTCTAAATTTTAGAGATTAATTTTATGAGTTTTAAAGTCTAAAGACTTATTTAGTTTTAGGATAAATTACATGAATGGATTTTGTATTTATTTTTAATTTTAAGGGATAAATGCAAAATCGGTCTCTGTGATATACCCGAAAATTGAATTAGTCACTGTGATAACAAAAACATAAAATTAGTCTCTATGATTTCACTTTCGTTTCTTGTTAATTCCCCACTAAGGACTAATTTTATGTTTTTGTGAGATCATAGAGACTAATTTTATGTTTTTGTATCATATGAACTAATTTGATTTTCGCGTATATCATCAGGACTGATTTTGTATTTACCCCTAATTTTAATGACTAGATCTTTATTAAAGATGTAAAGCCATGCATTTTAATAGTTTGAGTATATAATGAGATAAAATTGATATTATATATGTTACATGACATTAAAGCCATAATTTGGTCGTGAAGGAAGCTCGAATATCAAAGAAGCTGCTGACCTTTTTGTTTTTGTTTGTTTTTTCCTTTACTGGTAAGAAGCTACTGAACTTGAAAGTTTCAGAGTGGGGAGAGTCGGCCCCAATTCACTTTCAGCTCAAGGTACAAAACAATCAGTTATAAATTATAGGCCGCCTCCGATCTCCTAACCCCTAGCTCAACAAAATGGCTACGTCGGAGATTGAGGTTGTGTCATCGGAATCGAGAGCCCAGCAAAACCCTGGCGAGGTGGCCATGAACGACGTGTTCTCCGCCGCGGCGTATGGGGATTTTGAAAAATTGAGGAAGTTTGTCGAGGAAGACGGCGCCTCTCTCTCTCAACCCGATGCGAATGGGTACTACACTCTCCAATGGGCTGCTCTCAACAACTTCCCCGATATCGTGCAGTACATCCTTGAGGTATTTTTAATTTATTGTGAATTTTTGTACCCCTGTATGTATGTATGACCTGAAAATACCCGGAAAAGAACGTTTGACGTGAATATGTACTGGAATGTTGAACTCTGTGATCGTTTTGCTCAAATTTAGCTCATTTCCGTGATAAATGAAAGGAACACAAATTTTTAATCCAGATATACGTACAAAGGATTCTGTAACGTGTTTGATGAAATTATTTGAATTCAGCTTTCACTCGTAAAAAAAAAACCAGAAGGATTCATTTGGAAGATTCTTTTTGGTGATTCGTCAAGCATATGCACATATGCATGCATTTGTTCTTTGGAATCGGATTGCTGGAATATGGGGTGGGTGGGCTTTGATGTTGTTATTTTTTGTTGGTAAAGCATGGTGGCGAAGTCAATGCAACTGATAACATGCAACAAACGGCTCTGCATTGGGCGGCTGTACGGGGAGCCATAGCTGTTGCAGATGTGCTCTTGCAGAATGGAGGTCGGGTCGAAGCAGCTGATGTAAATGGGTATCGGGTGATTGTCTTCTTTTCTATAGTCTTTTCTTTTATCAATTTCTGCTTTTGGAATTTGTAGTTTTCATTTTCTGGATGCGAATAAGTAATTGCTGTTTTGAGATAATTATGACAGTATCATTTGTAGAGATGATCATTAAATTCATATGCTTCATTTTTTTGCATCTCGGTTGTTTTATGTTACAACCGTGATGGGGGGAATTTATTTAGTTATCATTTGGTATGTAGTTAGAGAAACATGCCTTGGCACCACCACATTGTGATTCTCTTGGAGAAATATGAGTAGCTTCTCATAAGGATTTGAGTCACGGTGGCATGACTGATTTTGCTACTGAAAATGAAAATGTTGAGGATATTGGTAAATTGTAGAATTACTAATAGACTTACTTTATATCTTATTCTCAATAACTATTTATGTGTTTCCTGCTACGTATTATTCTCTAAAAAGTCGAGGAAAAATAAAATCTTGGCAAAGTAGCCATGATATATACATGCATCTTGTTAGTGTGAACGCAACTTTTTAGTTAAGTCTTGACATTAGTGGTGCAGCTAATTAGGAAGCTAATCCGTTAGGGTTATTCTGCTAGGTGGACACTCATGTACCTATTTTCTAAGGAGAATGTTAATTTCCAATTTATGTCACATGTGATAGATATTTTGCTCCAATAGTTTGTATTTTTATACTTAGCAATTAGCATGTTTACTGCAGGCTGTTCATGTTGCTGCTCAATATGGACAAACGACTTTCTTGAATCACATTGTTGCAAAGCATCACGCTGATTTTGATGCACCTGATAACGAGGGGAGGAGCCCACTTCACTGGTATGCTCTTGCATTTTGAATGACCCCGAGTGCTGATGTTTTCCATTTCTTTTTATTTTTTTTATTTTCTCTTCTATATAGATAAGAGTTGTCATTTTTTATAACTGAGTTGGTTGTACTTTTGATGTAATTTAATTCTTGAGAAAGCTTTGCCTCTGATTTATAGATCAGGTCTTGATCAACTGTTCTTAATTATTGAGATTAGGTGGTCTGCTTGTAAGCAGCATTACTGTGTAATTTACAAGTATAAAGATCTTTCAAAGCTTATTAGGTGAAAACTTATTTTTCTCATATTTTCAACCAGGGCTGCATTTAAAGGATTTGCAGATACAATAAGGTTACTTCTATTTAGAGATGCATGCCAAGGGAGACAAGATAAGGAAGGTATGTTAAGTGGCGATCATATCTTCCTGACTATGAAAAAAAAAGACGCATATCTTCCTGAGCTGGTTTTATGGTTTTTCAATGATTTATTTAATGTTTTTGTTCCAAGTTGAAAAACAGTATGGTTACCTATATTGTATAGCACGACGAGGAGAATTCCCTGATAACCCGGTTCTATGTGGTGAGCAAAAGCTTTCATAGCTGACAACTGCAATTAGAGATCTATAGATTCATTTGCACATGTGCATTAATATATGATAGCTCTTGCCCTGACACTAATTATACCGTAGCCAGCGCCCCCCCCCTCTCTCTCTCTCTCTCTCTCTCTCCTTTTTCCTATGAATCCAAATTTGTTGTACTATCTAGCCTTAGCTCGACTCTTATTGATTTTCATGTTATGCCATAGTAGTAGCTTCTTGATGGGAACACATGCACTCAGATAATGAGAATTGTAATTTTTATGCTTAAACTTGAGGGATGGGAAAATCTGGCAATCAATTAAGTACTTAGCCAACTTCTAAATAAGTGCAGGAATAAGATATTTCAATTATTATTCCAACTTTATGTCTCAATTCATGCTGATCTGCATCACAAGGGCTAGATTTTCTGTCACAAGTGGTGGCTTTGGTATTGTCTTAATATATATGCCATATGATGTTGAATATCCTATGGAAGGTTGTACCCCTCTGCACTGGGCTTCAATAAGAGGAAATTTGGAGGCATGCACTGTGCTTGTACATGCCAGCACGAAACAGGAACTAATGGTGAAAGATAATGCTGGATTTACCCCTGTTCAGCTCGCATCTGATAAAGGTCACCGGCATGTCGCTCTTTTCCTTGTACGTAACTTCTTCGTATTGGTATTGCCCTTGTTTTTATGTTCCAGTTCAAAGGAATGCTAAAGGAGAGTTGCAGACACGAGCAGCTATCTGGATCTAAGGTTTTGGTATTAGGATTTTTTGTCTTTTCAAGAGGTGTTCTGTACAGTAAATCATGAAGCTTGCTTCATATAACTAGGGGGGCTTCATGGGAGGCTTTCTCCATTGCCTTTTCTTTATCGAGACATTTAGACTGCTTGAATCAATAACAAATTGAGCAGTGCATGTGAAAAACAGATTATGGCCCTTAAGTTTTGATAGGAACTCATCCTATAATAGTTGATGTATTTATATATGTTGCAAGTTTGAGTGTTTTGGTGTGTGCACTAGTAGATATTTCCATATACATGCGTTATATTAATGTGGTACTGTTTACCCTTGAATCTCAAATGTAGATGGATTTTCTTATGATTGTATTCTTCATTTTAACCTGGCCATGCAGAAAATAATCCAATCATGTTGGTTGGGTTTGAAATCTCATTTTCATAGGGGTATGTCTTTGCATGTGGGCAGAATGATTAATGTTGACCATAAAAATGTGGGTGGAGAAGGCTGATTTTGATGGTTACGAAAATTTGGGAATGAGAGAGAGAAAGGACGAGAAAAGGTTAATAGAGGGACAAAAAGCATTTCTAATTCAAAGATGCAGGAAATAAAACCACCACCATGATTAGACTTAGCCTGACAGACTGTTCCAGTGGATTAAGTTTTCTGGATTAGTAAAAACTTATTTGGCAAGGAAATATTCACTTTGTTGATCAAGTTGTCGATTTCCCAATGAAGAATCCCTTGTAAAAGCTTTGTTAGAAAGGGAGTGTGAAATGATTGTCATTATGTATTCCATTCTAGCACTTAATTGTATGGGCTGTTCCTCACTTGATATGGAGTTTATGGTATCAGAATAATAATTTGAGGCCAATGAGAAGTCTGTTTGGGGAGGTTAAATTGGGTTTTCTGGAAATGTTTTCTCAAGGTCTTGATGCATCTCTGATGCACTGCTATCTGTTACTTCCAGACTTAGTGATGCTCTACATTTATGGAAATTGGTATTTGTTTGTATCCTGAACTTTCCATTACTTTATTTCATCATTCTATGTACTTGGCTGTGCTCCTTTTTGCACTGTTAATGATATTGTTATTTATCCGAATTCTGTTAAAGCTTAGAATGATGAAATGCCTTGATTACATAATTGTATTGAGCTATTTATTGGTTGCTCTCAGATTTTCTTCAAATTGTTCATATCTGATGATGAGTTGCACCTGATCATAGTCCTTTTTTTTTTTTGGTTTTTGTGCAGTCTAACGCACAGCGGGCTCACAGCAACCATTGGGCAGACAAATTTTGCAATGGAAAAATGGTAGATATAGGTTATGCTCCTATTCTGTTCTGTACTATAATAATTCTCATGGTTCTTTTCATCAACTCAGTTCTTGCAGGTAAAAAAGCTATTTTTTTTGCAATTTTCCTTCTAGTGGTAGATGGAGGTATGCTGTGTTATCTATCGTGACTAACTTCTTACTACTTTTGCTAGCTCCTAATCTTCCAAAGGTTACTGCTGTTGTTGGACTGTGGGGATGGACTGCTGTTTCTCTGGCAGTTGGTGCACTGATTATGTTCTACAGGTGTAGCAGGTAAGTTCGTACTCTGTCATCAATATGTTTCGCATTGATGTTGCTAGACACGATTTACTATGTTTTTTTACATATCTTGAAGATTGCTGCTACGTTGAGCTTGCCGTTGTTCGTTTTGCAAAATTACTTCCATGATATTCTCTCACTGCTGCGTGCAGCAAAGATCCAGGTTATATAAAAAGGCAGGGAGATGTGGGTAGTCTCAAAGATACAGAGGTGTGTACTGCTTCTAATGCGATATAGTTGCCTGTTGGGTTTAAAGTTCACTGTGGCTGGTTTGCTTTCAAAGTTGGGTTTTGCAGATTATATGATAGGTGGTATACCTTTAAACAGATAGGATCTAGAATGGGTTAGGGGCGATTCAAATCTCATTCAAGAGGAATTTGAATTCCCCATCCAATCCTGGAGGAGGTCCAGTACCATAATCCAACTCAATATGTATTCCAAATGACATTATGATAATCTGCAGGGTCTTTTGTTGAATATCGATCTTGACAGCTCCCCTTTATGGACGGGTAACTGGTCTCAACTATGCCCTACCTGCAAGGTTTACTCATCGAACATTTTCTTTTCCAAATTTTTTACATGGATGACTTACTATTAATGTTTTTCTCAATGCATATTAATGCTCTAGCTACTATCTCAAATATATTCAGTGTGTTCTCTCAAATGCCTTCTTTGCAGATAATAAGACCTGTTCGATCTAAGCACTGTGCCACATGTAAGCGATGCGTGGAACAGTTTGACCATCATTGCCCATGGATATCTAATTGTGTAGGGAAGGTAAGAAGTTGTCCTAGACACTGTTTCCCGTAAAAATTTCTTTCCTCAACGTAAATGGGCTTTACAATTGTATCAATTACTGGTACAATTTTTAATCACCTCGTGAGTAATTGCCACTACTGCAAGAGGGCTGTCACATCATTTGACATACTTTGATGCTACAAGTTTGGTTGTTTTCAAAACGTTTTTGCTTACCTCTTTATCAACTGCGGTGTAAATAACACATGAGGGCTAATAATACCCCACCCCAAGAAAAAGCAAAAGAAAGATTCTATGTTTGATTTTGCTACTAAATTTGGAGCATTACTGCTGTTATAGTTCTCTCTCCTTTTAGCCAGCTTCACTATCATCACAATTATGCATCTTGCAGAGGAACAAGCGGAACTTCTTTGTTTTTGTCTGCATGGGAACTTTGACATCATTCCTCTCTGCCGCAGTTGCAATTGAGAGTATGGTTGTTTTGATCTTTCAGTGACCTATATGTTTGGAATATGTTTTGTGATTTTAATATTTGGACTAGATTACATCCTCGTTTTCCTCACAGGGATTTGGACAGCTATACCAGGCTTGCCAACCGAAGAAACATGGATTCATCATGTAGTAGTTCAACATCCTGGTGTTGTTGCATTTTTGCTCGTGGACATTATTATTTTGATTGTTGCTACTGTTTTAACTACGTCTCAGGCCTCACAGGTGATTGCATAAACAATGGCTAGTACATTACATCATAATGTTTTCAGTTGCTGTCTTTGGAATTCCAAAGTAGTGGTTAATAGTTAATGTTTTGTTTATGAAAATGATGCAGATAGCTCGAAATATCACCACAAATGAGTTGGCGAATACCATTCGTTACGGGTATCTTCGTGGTCCAGATGGGCGGTTTCATAATCCGTATAACCATGGGTTCCAAAAGAATTGTGCAGATTTTTTTATTCAGGGATACACAGACGATGATGAAATTGCTTGGCCTCCATTACAGCATGTTACCAGGTAGAGCTATTGCCATGTATGTGCAGGCCTACCTCTTAGCTTGGCATCTCGGTTTCTGCCCCCAGTCCTTCGTCACAGATGATGCTGGGCTTCCCCTGCTATAGCTGCATGCATGTTCCTTGAAATGTTCCATAATTTTCGTGCACAAACCCTTGACCATTTGGGGATACAAACATTTCAATATCTAGCTACCCCCATCTGTATATTTGAAGAGTATTAGAGAGATGAGAAATAAAAATTCTTTTGATTCAGTTGCAGTGCTATTTTATATTCCAAAAAATCTACTATCCTGAGCCTGTTAATACACGTTTCAGTAATGGTGACAAAATTGAAGATGAGTGTCGTTAAACGAGCTCTCAAAATTACAGTTAATGACTTTCTTTTTCTTTTTTTAAACAAAATGCAGTCAACATATATTTCGACAAAAAAAAGACGAGACTCGCCGTAGCTACACCTTTCAAATGCTATGGTCATCCCCATTAATAGGGGTGTTTTTTTTTTATACATGAAATGGGTTTTCAGCAAAATAGTCTCCTAATTTTGTATTTGGAAGGGTAATAAAACTCAAGTCAACTTCCAAAAAAAAAACAACTAATCTTAAGTGGGGTGTACATAAAGCCACGTCTATATTCCCGCTGCCGCGCAACGCAAGTACACAATTACCAGTGTAGCTAGCAGAGGTGAAAACCCTCTCATTATGGTATATACAATACATTGTAACAAAGAGAAAAAAGAAGGAAAACAAAAGAAAAATATATGAAAATAAAGTGTAAACGCGTGCATGCTAAGGTGACATGTTTATTACATAACAATTTTTGGATTCTTCCCACTCAAGATTAATCAACTGTTTTATATTAGGTAGAACCTCATAAGAAAGATTCAATACCAATTTGGATTAATTTGTAACTAGTGGGCCAATGCAGGTAATCCAGTAACAAGAACAGTACTAGTTATCTCTGTTGGATCCCACTTGGCCACGTTTGGTTCTTCACTGGTTTCAAGATAGCTTCAACCTCTGATAGGGTTTCCTCATCCTTCCCAGCAGTTGTGAGCTCTATAGCAGCAGCAACGTTCTCCTCAACCTGATTATGAAGATGACCACAAGTTAATGAACACTTCAAAAAGCATGCTTTCTCTCATCAATTATTTAGTAGAAACTATACTACTTGGTTCACATATCTGTTGGCATCATGACAAGATCATTTGTATTAACTGGCTGGAATTCTTGTTAAACAAATGCATGGGAATTTTCTCGAATTCTTGGCACTTGGCTGGAAGTATACAATCCATGGCATTGGCAGAAATTTTTGCATCATTACCACGGGGACATGAAACAAAAATAAATCCAACGATGATGGATGCCAAAGCCATCTTATTATCTGCATGTTAGCTTGTTGCTTTTTGAACATCCATTTTCAATGATATCCAAATAACAAATACAGTTGTGAAATGCCACCAATGCATTATAAATCCCCCCATATACTATCCAATTTACTTCACATAGAGCCAGCCACAACATGGAGGTGACACTGAACACAACTCATACAACAAATTTCATCTTGATCAAAAACATTTGCAAAAAGACTTTAACATGGAGGGGAATTAAACAAAAAATTTCATCCATGACCAAATCATATAACCAACAAGGCATAAAAATATTCGCCGAGAAGTCTTCATGATGACTAGTAAATGATGGTAAAAATCCTTTCTATTACATGTATGTCACATAAAGCACAAGGACAACAAAAAATGAATTATTATGTATTTAGCCTTTAGTTTTTATGCGAGATAAAGGTCAGCAACTGTTTCAATTTTGATGCAACAAACTCAAGCCAGGCAATGGGTATATACTGAATGGTCATGCTTGAGAGCAGGCGGCATGCATATTCTCACCATAGAGAGTTTCTATATCTTCATAGATCCAAAATGCGGGTATATTTCAAGAAATGTGGCTATTAGGTAATGATAAATCTGTACCTGCCGAATTGCGTTCATCCCAACCAGAACCGATGAAATGTCTTTATTTGAAAGGCTGTATTGCATAGATAACTTTGAAATGTTCTTCCCCCTTTCTTTACAATGGGCAGCAGCAGCTTGGCATGCAGACTGTGGGAAACATAAAACAGATCAAGCAGTTAAAATTTTACATTTTCATTTAACCTCCAAAGATGGTTGCTTCTAGTCATGAATATTTGGTATAGATGCTTTGAGAACACTTTTTCGTCTACTGAGAGGTTGAGGGGCAAGCTGATGAGTTCTCTATTTTCTTGGGCCAAAGCTGTGTTGGGTTTTTGCTTCTGTGATTTTTCAGATTTTATTAGTTTTGTAGCTTGTTTGGCTTAGGTTACAGTATAGCTCTTTGTACTGTTCCTTCTTTGGTTTTTTAATAAAGCTTTCCTTACTTATCAAAAAAATAATTTAACCTCCAAAGTGTGAGAAGAAATATTTTCATTCTACTCTCCTTTCATGATGTTTGTCAACTTAAAAATTTTTTTCCTTTATTCTTTTTGGCATGATAGATTGATACAAATGCACACACAGACACAGACACAGATGTGCTATTGGTTAGATGCAATCAAAACTTGACTTATCCAAAGGAAGCATAAAAAAGTGCACTTTTCATTATCCAAAGAGTAGAACACCTTCAGTTCAGGTGAAGCTGGGTGCCAGTCCGGGGGACCACTCTCAGTTAAAAGACCCATTGCAAGGGGAGAAGCAGTAATTATACCAACACCTTTCCTCTTTAAGTAAGGTAGTAAATCCTCCAACGTTGAATCATTAACACTGTAGTGGCAATATGACAGAATAACGTCCACAGTGCCAGGTGGCACCCGATCAAGTACATACGTAAAAACTTCCAAGGGAAGTCCAGTAACTCCAATGAAACGTATCTTCCCTGCTTCCTTCAATTTCTGAAGGGCAGGAATAGTCTCATTCACAACCTGTTAATCCAACTGTAATTATCAGAATGATTTTTATAACCACCATCAAAATTCTTAGAAATATGCATAACAAGAAAGACCCATATTCAAAGAAGGTTAATAAATTAAACACCTGATCCAGAGATCCAAATTCAATGTCATGGCATTGGAGTATATCAACATAATCTAGCTGCAACCTTGACAAACTCTCATCGATGCTCCTAGTCACTCTCTCAGCACTGAAGTCGAAACCCTCAATGTAACGCCCACACTTCGTTGATACAATATAATCTTGTCTCGGTGCTCCCAGAGCTTTCAGTGCCTTACCAAGTACCTTCTCGGACAAAGTCCCTCCATAATACCTTAAGAATGCCAAAATAGAAGAAAGAAGAGAAAGAAAATACAGCATCAAACTCTACAATCAATCAGTCATCAGAAGTAAAGCACATAACTAATATGTTAACATAAGTTAAGTAAATGCAAATAATGATTATAAACAATAAAATTAGGAACCTCAGCGAATAAATCAAGATGAAAGTGTGCAAGCTGGCGCAACTACTCAACTATATTGTTAGACAAGAGAACAGAGAAGAAAATAAAGTTAAATTTGAAACCTAAACACACATGTTTTGGCTCTCTTTTCGTTGGTTTAGAAAATGATTAACAGTCAGTTACACCATAGAGTACCAAAATGAGGAAAGTGTTTTTGCATCTACTACGTTAACATAACAACATACCTCAACATTAGACTAGTTCGTTACTCATTTACTTCGTTCCAAATTTCTCTATCATAGACAGCCAAACAAAGCATTTGTGAGTACGAAGTTCTTGAAAAGTACTAACCTCGGCAAAACAAATCTTTGCCCACTAGAGTTCCTCAGTAATGAAGATATATTCTTTTCTAGTATCACATTTCCCCGTAAATTTTGAGAGGCATCTAATAAATCGATCACTTTCTTTTTCCTACGAACTCGCCTACCCAACTATGCAATCAGAACTACAACTTTCCGCTAAGTTAGACTCATCTATATTCAAGTTTTTATTTTCGCCCGAAATACGACATTTTTACCAACCAATTTGCTTTCTTTTTTCTGCATTTACTAAGTATACCAAACTCTGCCTTACACTATCAAGAAAACGAACAAAATTTCCCTTTTTAGGAACAACATTACGTACGGAGAGGTGTCAAAGAAGTTGATGCCACGCCGGAAGGCTTCGCGGACGGTGGCGAGGGCCTCGTCCTCGGAGATTGGGCCGAAGACGTTGCCAAGAGGCGATGCCCCGAAGCCGACGCAGCTGAGCTTGAGCCCCGTGTTCCCGAGCTCCCGGCGCTCGAGCATGGTCGGTGGTGAAGCCATTGGTTCGAGGGGTTTCGTGCAGGATAGGAGGGCGTTTGGGAAGTGAGAAAAGTTGGGAGTGAATATTTTACGTTGGGTTTGACACCGTAAAAAATTATAATATAATTTATCTCTTCCATCACATCATTAATAATAACATATTTAATTTTTTTTTTATTTTTCTACTGAATTTAATATTTTAAATTTTTATTTTTCGATTTTATTAATTAAAAATATATTAAAAATTATAGTTTAAACCAAAAAGCTTCAAATCAGCGAAAATAAATGATAAACTAATGGCTGAGAAAAAAATAAAAAACTAATGTGTAAATGGATAATATTAATGCATGTTATGCTGGTGAATTTAATATTAATTATTCTCTTAGTCTTATTTTTTTAACCTTTTTTTTCAAGGTTTGTCACCCTTCACAAAACACAATATATTTTCCTATCATGAAAACATCTGGAAAGGTAATCTGTTTTAATGAGATAAAATCTATAAAGGTTTTAAAAATCTTTATTTTTTTGGTAACTAAAATAAGAAATCGAAGACTACTTTCTAGAAAGTTCCATCCTATTACCAAACTCCCCACTTTAAATTATTTCACCTTTGTATTCTTCATTTTATCTTATGCATTTTTGCAAAATAATATTTTCTATTTCACTTTGTTTACCTCTACTATTTTCACTTGCTTCTATTAAATTATTTTGAGTAATATATTTATATTTCCATTTCCATTTTAATTTATAATAATATTTTATAAAATTATGAACATGAAGTTACTCCAAGCAAATGAGTTGATCCCCATCTATACTCTTAGAAACAAAGTTCCCTTGCTCTTCAGAAACTGTTTGACATGGTAGGCAAGTGCAATTTCACGAGGGCTTTGTACCATTTTTATTTATTTTATCAGGGCTTTGTACCAATTGAATCCAAATAATTAATGGGCCTTTTGGTTCCGTATTACAGGCTCGCGAGTTCTTTTCTTTTTCATTGCGACAAACAGAGCACTAGAGGCTAATCCTTCCTGTTCAAAGAAGCATTATCTTCTCTGAGCCATCTCCTGAGAAGGAAGGACCTGAAGTTGGTAAGTGCCCAGATATCAGAATGCGTCTTGCGTAGAAGTTGGAGATCAAGGGTTTAACCACATCACAACTCGGCAAGAGAACCTTTTGCCCACCCTTGTTGGGGTACTGTATATTGGGTTCAGCACCGACACCCCCCCCTCCCCCCGGCGGAAGCAAAACTTTGTAACCAGCTTTGTCGATGCTGGCCTCCACCAATAATTCACTGACTTCAGAAACGTCAACAACTTTTGACTCCAAGTTCCTAGGATTGCTTTAAAAAAAACTGCTCATTTCTTCTCCAATTTTTATCACGGACCATCCGGCTTAACAATGAGTTATGTGTCGGTTTTGATGGGTCTCCATATGTACGATTGCGGATTGGCCACGAGGCACTACCATATTAGCTCAAAGAGTACAAAGTCAAAAGGAAAGTTTGGAATAAAACCAATTATGTTGGTGACCTCTAACAATGAGACGACCACCTCTTTATGTGTCGGTTTTGATGGGTCTCCATATGTACGATTGGCCACGAGGCACTACCATATCAGCTCAAAGAGCACAAAGTCAAATGAAAGTTTGGAATAAAACCAATTATGTTGGTGACCTCTTATAGAGATGACACGACTCAACTCACATGGGCTTAAACTGTTACTGTCATTTTGTAATACTGATATGGATTGGATTACCAGCTGCCTCTTTGTGTACTGTTATTGGTGGTATCGATTTTGAATGTGAAGGAAGAAAATAAGGTATGAGTTGGCTGCTTGATGATTGAGACCTTGCGAGGGACCACATGTTTAAGATTATTGAGTTGATTAGCAAAATCTTGAAGGAAATTTCAAAGGCTAGTTGGTGAAGCTTCCTCCCAAAAGTCCACAAAACAACAAAAGTGAATTCCTTATGTATTATGAGCATTAATTTTTCAGCATGAAGTGACCCACTGGGATTTAATAAGTGATTCTCTTTTCTCTTATTGCAATAAACAATAAGGAACA
Organism: Myrica gale; assembly: GCA_963930655.1. Taxonomy (NCBI): domain Eukaryota; kingdom Viridiplantae; phylum Streptophyta; class Magnoliopsida; order Fagales; family Myricaceae; genus Myrica; species Myrica gale. Next base: position 1,786,324 of record OZ005606.1, on the reverse strand, counting down.
GAATGTCTTTTGCCAGTTCAATCAACAACCCGTGAAAGAGAACCTGCAACTGTGATGGCCTACAGATAGGTAAGCTATCATAAAGAGCTATAAATATTGAAGAAGCAGAAGGTCTCTATCCTCTAGGGAGAGCAAGGAAAAAGGAAAGCTTTCTGTCATTAGCATTGAACGGTGAGCTTTCTTATTTTGACACATCGTGTTTCTCCACACTTGTGAGCTGTTTGCTGTCATGTGTAGCTGATATTATTATTCGCCACTCTTCTGCTTGAAAATTTTGGAAAACTATATCGGCTTTTATTAGAATTGAACACCCAAGTAGTCTGGTTTGTTGAACTCTCATCTAGGATCCTCCCTTCAGCAAGCCTTTTTGACCAATATAGGGAATCTTCTAGTGTAGATTTCTCCCATAAGAGGGTTATCTGAACAGGTACCTTATCGTGCTTCTGCAACTATGATTATCCTAGGACAAAGATGATTGGATGTGTTATGTTATTACATTCAGCTGATATCTATGACAAGATACAATCTAGGACTGTGTAATGTTATCTTAGAAAAACTGAAGCTGAGAAGAGAATTTTATACTCTTGAGTATTAGATTTTGCTTACAAGAATATTTTTGTCGCTCGATATTCCTTGTCTGCCGAAGTAATATTGGAACTTTTATGTTTTTTGACATGTTTAAAGAATTTTGATATATTTTCGATCAATTTGAGCATTTTCCTGACGATAAGATATTGATAAAGATGAAAATATCAAATTTGCAGCGGATGGAGGATCCTAGGTTAATCAACCAGTGGCACATGAACGTAGATGAGCTCAGCATACTGCCACGAGCAGCCACATTTGGAGAGAGTTTACAACACTCTTTCACTCATCCAAACTTCAGAAATGGGATGGTAACTTCTCATAGTGGTATTGATGGACCCACGAAACAGCTCAAAGCCAACAGCTGGAATTCATCCAAACTTGATCATGAATCATATCCACAACTCACCCCTTACCCCAACATTCTGTCATTTGCCAATTCGAACTATACAAATCAAATGGGCATGTTAAAGCCTAAAGAGGAAGCAGTATGTTCCCAAAGCATGAATGCCCTTCTTTCTGATACTTTGATTTCTCAAGGTTCCTTGGGGAATCAAAATTACGTATTGAAGGCATGCCATGGAAGTAAGAGGATTAACACAGGCACTAGAGTTTCTCAAACACAGGATCACATCATAGCAGAAAGGAAAAGGCGAGAGAAGCTCAGCCAGCGGTTCATAGCTTTATCTGCTCTAGTTCCTGGCCTTAAGAAGGTACTGGATTCCATGGCAACTAAATTTTCTTGATGTTTCCTCTTGAATGATCAGATTCTAGTATTAGCATTTTTGTGCGCCTCGGTTTGACATAAAATATGCAATGAGACTACAAAATGTAAACTTATCTCTCTGATATATAATTTATAATCTGAAATTGAACTATACTATCTCTGACTATATGCTCTCGCTATCCTTCTTCAATGAATTATATGCAGCCCCTGTTAAAAATCTTCTGTAGTATCTCTAACATTTCTTGGTTTACGTTCAAGGAAAAGTATATTTCCTATGTTATGCGCAAAGGCAACATCTTAGTGTTACATGATTCAAACATCACGGATTGCCTGATATTTTTTTGAAGCATCTAGTGCTTCTACTAAATACGTCTCAACTCCAAATTCATGCTATTGACAGATGGACAAGGCTTCTGTTCTTAGCGATGCTATTAAGTACCTGAAGCAACTGCAAGAGCGAGTGAAGGCACTTGAGGAACAAACTAAGAAGAAAAACATAGAATCTGTGGTCTTTGTAAAGAAATCTCAACTCCTTGATGGTGATAACTCTGTCTCTGGTGAAAACTTCTCTAGCGACCCTCTTGAAGAGCATCTCCCAGAAATTGAAGCAAGATTCTGTGACAAAAATGTCCTCATACGAATTCACTGTGAGAAAAGGGAAGGAGCGCTAGAGAAGTCAGTCACTGAAATTGAAAAACTCCACCTATCAATTATTAACAGTAGTGTCATCACCTTTGGGAGTTGTGCTCTTGATATCACTATCATTGCTCAGGTAATTGTTCTTAATCTCTCGGAATTTCAAGCCAAACATATACAGGAGTAGAGTGGCTTCTGAGTGAAATTCAATACTTCTTAAGTGTTTCTGGCCCAATTAATTTTCTACTTCTTGAGTTGCAATGTAGGAATTGCTATTGTTAGTAGCTCTCTGAAATGTTCTTTATCTCCCCTATCTGGGGTATCTTAGTGCTATGTCGAGATACAAGCATACAAATACCACCATTTCAATAGAAGGTTGGGAGAATTATTTATTATAGATCAATAGAACTTAATTACTGTGTGTAACTAGTTTATTGATATGCTCTAAATGGATTAATTCCTTTAGATGCTAGCTCACGAACATGCACACACGAACACAGTAATTCTTTTTGCCATTCCAGTATTTGAAGTTCTACGGATGGATGCCTTTTCAATATTGTGCAGATGGATGAGGGGTTCTGCATGACAATAAAGGATCTTGTGAGGAATCTACGCTCTGCTTTTGAATCTCTTATGTGAAAGAGGCTGTAATTTCAGAGGTCTACGAATAATCCGCAAGTAGACTATCAGTCCATGTGTTATCTCTTCCATCTTTTCCGCTTACAGGGCCTGTAATGTTCTACCGTGTTAGACCATCTACGTTTAAGCAAGCTTGCTGTGAGGTCCATTTTGCAGGAGGGGGGTTTCCTGCGGGATTTTTCCATGGTTAATTTCTTGACCATGTTTAATGACCCACCTGTTTCAGGAGAGTGACATTACAGCATGCTTTGATTTTTTTTTTTCGTGCGACGTTGGAAAAATTTCAACTGAACCTACGTTGCTTCCCTTCTTCCTAACTAGGTTGAAGAGGGAACATGGTTTTTTGTTGTGTGTAGACAAACAGGCCTCTGTTTAAAAAGTTACTGTCATGTTTTAGAGGCACCTTGAAAACTCCTATTGGGCCTCTTTGTCCTTGTAATGTCAGTGAGTTGTAACAGTTTATTAATGATATTGCAATATTCTTGTTTTCCATCTCTTTGCGACGAATGCATGATATGATCATCACAGGCGAGCTCGCTATATTCTGTAATAAACGTTGCGGAATGAACATGTGCTTTATCTGCTGAAACATAATTCACAGTCCCAACGGCCTTTTTTTCCTCTTCTTCTTCCGGACCTCCTCCTCGATTGTGGCATGGCTTTTGAAAGCTTTGATATCTCGGCACTCATTCCTAGAGCGTTTTGTAGATATTCCCTTCTGGTTTGACTCACTCTAAACGCTGCGAAGGTTCTTTTCTTAACCCTGCATTCTACTAGAGATTCTTGACGATGATGATTGTTCATGAAGTTAATGCCCTGCTCCATATTGACAAATGTTGGAAATTGCTAAGGTAGAATCACTTGGGATTGGATGTAACTCGGAAAAACATCGGGAAAATAATTAGATTGGTATCAATCACACCTCTGCTATCTCTGTCGAAAGTCATGGAAAATACAGTGAAACCAGGGATACTCAAGAATTATGGCAGAACTGTTGCTCTGTAATCTTGTCCTATGTGCTAATTAAAAGATGCCTTTGTACTAGAATCTTTATGCAATTAGTTAAAGTTTTTTTCCTTTTTCTTATGTAGTTGGCCTAATGTCTAAGCTACATCAGCAACAAAACAAATGAAGTGATAGTCTAATGCTCACAGATGTAACAGTTGCTAGGCAGGCCAAGGATATCGTCAATCATTCATGGCACAAAGTTTAGAACTAGGGTACTCCCCTGTTGTATAAACCTAAATTGAGCTGGTGTCTGATAGTGACTTGGAAGAATGGACAGTCCTGAAAAGATATTGTCGATAAAGGTATAAAAGCGGGATTATGTGTTGTCATTAGAACTTTTTTGTTCAATACATAATGTTCAACCTGTGTAAGTTGCAATAAGAAAGCATTTTTCTATTGTCTAGTCTCCACAAAAGATTATGATCTTGCTGTGATTTTGTGAGCTCCCTCCCTCCCTCCCTCCCTCCCTCTCTCTCTCTCTCTCTCTCACTAAATATAATTATTTTCTTTGTAGTTGGAGACATTGAGATTCTTCTGAAAACCCAAGGAAAAACACGATGCTGCTAGTCTGTTTCCAAAGAGAGATCTTTATAGCCGTACAGTCTTATAGTGGGGTCATTTGATAGCTAGAAATATCAGAGAAAAGAAAAGAGAACCCTGTTTTCTTTTTATTGGCTATCATATACACCAAATGTGTCCTGAATGAAGGATCTTTCTCTCCCTCACACCAGAAAATGTCATTCGGATCGCAGGTCAATTTACGACCACTTCTTTGATGGTGTCCTGCACCAAACTAAAAGCTAAAAACAGAGAGCTTCTGTTAAGTATCTATTGGGTTTTAAAATACAAGTAAAACCTGCTTGTTTTATGACTCAATTCACTAATGGAAGTGCTTGCTTCTTTGGGCTGGTATACGGTTAAAGGGAAAGATGGGTGTCCAATTATCTCAGAATTATTGGAAAGTAGTTCTAATAGTTAATTTTGCACTTTGCACGCATGATGACTGACAGAGAAGATAAGATCCTGCTTGGTTGGAAACGAACGTGCAGAGGACAAGAGGATCAGGAAAAAATATAATGATATTGAAAAGTGCTTACAGCTAACAAAAAGAAACGATAAGTATGGCGCTGCCAGCACGACTGTATACTATATAGAGGGGCAATCTAGAAGGTTGATTCATAATGTTTTTTTTTTCTTTATCCCCCACTAATCCTACTCATGGAGTACTACGACATTCCCCCCTTGCTTTCCTGTATAATAAGTATGTTTTGTAACTGCTATTGTTTTCATACAGAAAAACAGGGTGTTTCTTCTTGTTCTTTGGTCACATTTTCAAATGGACGTACGGTTTGACCATTGAGGCTTAGACCGTACATTCTACTTGGAGCAAAATATGCCGTACTGCAGTAGTAGGAAGAAGTTGAGAGAGGCTGTGGATCAAAAAGCTGGGAAACAATTTGGTCATACAAAACGGCCTGTAGAACTTCAATGATTCAGAGCTATGTGCAGACAATTCCTATTGGACACCCACCCAAATTCCCAATTCACTCTTTTTCTACAGGGCATAGATTGAATTCCACCACCCACCTATTTTTTTGACTTTATTTGGTCAGAGTGATGGTCAGTGATGTAGAAATGTTAAGGCGTTATGATTGATTAAGAGAGCAAAATGGGTTGTCAAATTCAGAATCTACCATTTCTAGCTATCTTACCGGTTTCCATGGAGTGGAAATCTGACCTGTAGAGTGTGCCTTAATCAGCGTTTGATTTGTTGATATCAAACCACAAAACAAATATTAGGAAACCTTTAGTGCAGAAAAGTTGGAAGCGTGTGAATTTTCACGGCTGCACTCTGGGGATGTTGGGTTTTTGGTCTTCCAAGAGAGAGTTGCAACAGTGTATATATTCATCAGTTGTAAAACGGTGGGAAAACATTGTTCAGTTCCTGCCATATCACACTTCTTCCACTTCAATTTGACAGAAAACAAAATGGAAAGGAAGGGGAATCTGCAGAAAAAAAAAACATATACATATGAATGAATCATAGATATCAGTAAACCTCAAACCCAACAACATTGAAGTCCAGTGAAACTTCTCCCCTCATTTGGAAACGAGGTTTTGGGGCTGACTCATCATGGATGAGATATTTGGGGAGAGCTTATATAACACTATAACAGCATCTCTTTGAAACCACACTTTTTTTTTTTGTCTCCGACTCCTTGAAATCACACAATTTCCCAATAATAAAGGCTTCTTGTGAATCAAATTCCAAGATTCTGGCTACCCATCTCAGTTTGTTCTTGCGAATGGGCCAACCCGTATTCGTTTTAAAAGAACTCATGGAGCAATTGTCTACCTGCAACCGGGGCCCAACCAATTGCCATCCTGGGCCGAATCTCGCGTATTGCAGTGCGGCGTAGAGATGATTCATAAGCCGGTTAATAAGACGTGGCCTAGCAGCCTTTTGTGGTGCAGTTGGGGGACGTGGGATAAACGTGAAAAGAGGAAGTACCAAAAGTATGGATGTTTTACTACAGAAATGGACGATAAAATCGTGCTTGGACCCGCTTTTCTGTTTTTGGGTCAATACAATACATACCGAGCCCAAAATTTACTGTTCAGCCAGCCCATATTTATGCTTATATGCGCCGTCACTGGAATTTAGATTATATAAAGTGTTTGTTAGCCCTTTATAAAGTTGGTGTCGTGGTGTAGTTGGTTATCACGTCAGTCTAACACACTGAAGGTCTCCGGTTCGAACCCGGGCGACGCCATTCGATGACTTCTATAAACATTTTTAATTTTTATTATAGCCTCTCATTTTTTATCTAAATTCTTCGGCGTGTTTGGATGGGTAAGAAGGGAGGCACTGTAAATTCTCTTGAAAAATTGTGAAAAAATTATTAAAATTTGTAAAAAAATATTGAAAAAATTATTAAAATTTGTGAAAAACGTATGAAAGTTGAATTCATCTTCTGTGTTTGGATGGGTATAGCTTTTTTTTTTATTTTTTTTTTCTAATTATAGCTTTTTTTATTAGCCTCTCAATTTTTATCTAAATTCGTTGGCCTGTTTGGATGGGTAAAGAGGTAGTGTAATTTTTTTTGGAAATTGTAAAAAAATTATTAGTTTATAAAAAAGGTTGAATTTTAAAAAAAAATTAAAAATAATTTATGCCACCGAACACAAATCGCGGTAAATATTTATCTGAAATTTTAGGCCTGGCCCGTCTCTGACTTCCACGTCACCGAACCAATAATCTCCATTACGCTTTCGCAAATGTCTCCAGCCAATTCCAGCCAATCACGTCCTCTCTTGCATCACTTCCTGCCCTCCCATTGGACCTCATCCTCCACGTCATCACCGCAGAACCTCCACCTCAAATCCAGACCAAACACCTTTCCTCCCTTAATTACTAAACTAACCATCTTTCCCAAACTACCCCCAAGTGCAAACCTTATTAGTCCCAGCGTCATGAAATTCCGTTGTCAGCGGTAAACATTCCGATCAGCTCTAGGATGGCCACTTCATCGCTCTCTTTCCAATCCCTCTTCTTGTTGCTCCTCGCCATCCAACCATCGTCTTCTTGGGCTCTGCTTTCCTCGCCGGATGTTAACCCTCCGTATCCCAAAGCGATATCTGTAAGAGACAAATTATATTTTCGTTTTCATTTTCTATCAAAACATGATTTTCCTTTAATTCTTCATAAAAGAGATTCCTGAATTTCTTTTTAACCCTTTTTGCAAATCGGTTTTTAGGACTTGAAGGAAGTTATTGTTAAGGGACTGGGGTTTCAAGCAGAAGATTTCAAGGTTAGCGGATTCGATCTGCGGGACGCCCAGGTGGGGCATTCGGTGGCGTACGAATTCGACGTGGAGATCGACAATAAGGTCCTCCCCTTCAAGCTTTTGGAGGACGTGAAGCGGTGGGAGTACGTGGATTTGCCGATATTCCGGGTGGAGGAGCCGGACCGACCCCCCAGCGGCAAGAATTTGTTGGTTGAGAGCCGGAAATCGGATCCTGGGTTGCCGGTTCTGGCTCCGTTCCAGTTGGCTGGACCCATGGAGCTCTGGATTCAAGATGCTAAAGATATGCGCATCTCCTTGCCGGTGAGTTGGTTTTGCAAATTAAAATTTTGTATCAATTTGTGTTGCTTTCGCGGTATACGTTACTCCTTTGGTGCATATGGTGGAATTTGGTGGGTGACTTAAAAAGTTTTGAGTAAATATGAAAAAGCGAGTATTAATTTTTGCAGTTTCAATATGGCCTTGGCCCTTGAGGCATTTTAATGGATTATAGGCTGTAGGAACATCTTACTCTTGTTTGGAGCCTAGCTTGTGCCCACGAATAAATGGTTTGATCAAAGTCCGTACAATGCGCATTTTCATTCCTGCAAGTCGGTGTCAAATACCCAAGTTAGTGGGATTTGAAACAAAATGTTATCTTGTGGTGCTTAGAAATCCCAACGGGCTCAATACCCCAGCTGAATCTAATTTTGAGCATTCAAACTTACTTCTGAACCTTCGTCCAATCCTGAATTTTCTCTTGCAAATTCCCATCCCTGTTGTTTTCTTAGAATGGCTCTTTACAACGTGTAGTTGATGATGGAACCATTTTTCATTCACATCCTTATAATCTCTTTGAGGGCTTTGGGCTGCTTGCAGTTCCTGCTACTAACATTATGTGGTTGTCTGGCCTTCCAGCATGTAGTTTTAAAGAAAATGATCCATACTAACGGATTCGAGTCCATAACCATGGGTTCCAATGTATGAGATCTTGAAGCACTTACCAATGAGGCCCTATCGATTAGTATTACACAGAAGAAATTCATTATAGACACTAATATAATTAGATCTGCTCTTCATAGAGACTTGAGAATCGCAGTATCTTTTGTTTGAGAGTTTGGTATTATTGTTTTACCTTGCCTGAAGCTATTGCATTTCTGCAAAGTAAGTGGGAGCCGTTAATGTGTAACTTTTCAGATAAGAAGAAAGGGAAAGAGGATTAAAGGCAATACCTTCTTGTGTTGTTATGGAAAATAACTGCTGGTTCATTTTTGGATGTATTAAGTTGTCCTCTGGCATCATCTTTGAAAATGCAATGTTGATCTTGCTGTTAATTTTTTTCTGTAGCATGATGTGGATGCCGGTGTATTGAAGAAAGTGGTTTTAGCCGATGGTGCAGTTGTTACGGTGAAGGGTGCTAGATCAATTAGCCTACGACACCCACTTGATCTCCCACTCCCCTTGAACCGAACGGAAAAGGGATTTGCATCTGGTCTTCTCGCGTTGGCGGAACGGCTCCGTCATGCTTCCCGCACTGAAGGCACTCCACCCCTTTCTCTTCGCATTGTTGGTCCTACCTCGCTCACAAGCCCCACCTCATCTTCACCTTCTTCCCCTAACAGGCTCAAGTTGAAGCGCCTTGCGCCAGGGCTTGTGGAGTTATCCTCACCATCAGAGGTCCTCTCCACTATTGATCTTCAAGAAGAAGCCACCACCCTTCTCACGCCAAGTCATTTTACCACCATGTGGCCTCTCACGTCCATCAACGGCTCCAACTCAAACTTGCTTGGTTTTGAAGCACTTCTTTCTTCGGTGCTGGGTCCTAAGGCTAACAAGAAAGGTTCGTTCAGGCTGTTGAAGGCAGATGTGTCTGCTCAGACATTTCTGAAGATAGGTTTTGGGGTTGAGAAGAAGTTGAAAGAAGGAGATGGGGTTGATTTGGCAAGTTTTCCCCAATGGAGGACGAAGCCCGAGATTGTGAGAATGCATTTTGAGGTTCTGGCAAAGGTCGATGGTGAGAAGGTTGTAGCAGAGAGAGTCACGGAAGTTCACCCTGTTCCTGTGGAGGATACCATGGCACCAAACCTGGTTGTGGGGAATGTGACAATGTCAAAGACGCCTATTGTGCACCCTCCCCCCAACCCTTTCTCCTTGTAAATGATTGAAGGGGGTTTTATTTTGTTCGAGTTACTGAAACAAAAGTGTAAAGACTAAAGCCTCGTTTCTTGTTCAGCTCTTTTGATCAGGTAGAACTTAGAAGAGGTCTGAAGACAGACAGTAAACATTCTTGTATACGACTTACGAGATATCAAAGACTTTATTTACTTGCTTTATGAGTATATCCTTTCCATTCTTTTTTTTTGCCCCCTGGATAAACATCTCCAGCTTTGTTGGACGGAGCGGAGTGCGTCAGTTGAGAAGTCCAAGCCCTCTGTGTCTGTACACCTCTTTTAAGCTGTTGAGAAGGCCAAGTTTTTTTTTTTGATATACTCTGACTGGTCTGTAGCTTCGCTTTAAATGTTCAGATATACCACTTGCCCATCGATCAGGTTGCGTGCTCTTTGAAGAACTCTCAATAGGTAGACATAAAATTATCCACTATACAATATAAATGAGATCGTATTGCCAAGATCATACTCTTACTACACTGCCTAATATCTATAAACAAGTTGCAAATTCCAGATTTACAGTAGTCCGTTACGCGTGCCTCACTCATGGCAATTTGCATGTGAAGAGGATCAGAGTCGACAACATCTTTTGGGTAGGATGTGTTTCATCAAGTGAGGTGGAGGTTTTAATTATTTAAAAACTTGTGAAATCTTCATTTTTAATCCATAAATTTACATCAAAATATCAAAACGAGCTACAAATTATCAAAATCATCACATTTAATCTCAAAACTATCAAAATTCATTGACTTTCTTCTTGTTATAGGATTCAACCGTCGGATTAGGGTGAAGTTAATGTATTTTGATAGTTTAGACATTTTTTTAACATTTTAATGGAAGTTTATGGGTTAAAAGTGATGTTTCCCTCAAAATCTTCTTTCATTGAAGTGTTCTTGAGACCTTAGGTTGTGTTTGTGTTGTAAAATTTTAGTGTTGTTAAAATTTTAGGTATTGGGTTTAGTGAAAAAGTAAAGAGAGAGGTAATTTTTTATATTTTTTTGTAGTAAATAGTAATCATTTGATGGAAAGAGAGAGATTATATTGTAATATTTAATTGTGTTAAAATTTTAGAGGGGGTAAAATTTTGGTACACAAACGCACCCTTAGTCTTAAAAGGTCGGTTCGGTGTTGTCATTCTCATTTTTATTCTCTTGTAAGATTTCTTCTTTAGCCTCTCCACATGGAGTGCCAACTTTGTGGAAGTTTTGCAAATCGCACTCATCCAAGAATTTCGCAATCACAATTGCCTACCACCTTGTTAGCAAAATCCAATGAGAGTGACATATTCTTAATCATATCTTCACGTGGTAAAACTAGGATCCTTCCTCGATCAGCATCGAAGCCGATCTCGATGACATGTGGTGGCGGTCTCTGAGTTTTTAATATGCCTTTTCCTCGAAGTAGACAAACATCTGCATCAAAACCAATCAGTATCATATCATTCATACACGAACATTCCAACAACTTTAAAGCTATGCAAAAAGTTAATGGACCAGTGAATTTACTTGTCGTGGAATGCTCTCCTAGCTCAACAGAGGTTCGTCGTGGTTTAACTTGTCTTTCACTCGTTCCCACAAATTGGAGTCGGTGACATCAAAGAACTCTCAAGAAGAGTGCAAAAGATCAAAAGAATTGAACCTTAGTTTTGACGAACAATTCTGATAGGCCATAGGAGGTTTACGGGGTCCCCACAAAACCAAATTATTGAAAAGTAGTTGGAAGTGGTTCTGTTTCCAGGTAATTACTAAGTTTGTGAACGTGGCAGCCATGGAGAACTTGGTCAGCCGCGGCAGCCATAGTCATCCATACTTTGCTTCGACTCATTTACTTTGCTTCGCTTGTCCACTAGACGACATTCTGTTCCCATTAATAAGATATTTCTACACTTTTCCGTTTTTTCCTTTTATGATAGGTCTTGATCAAAGAATTAGTCAAAGATCTCTCACCAAGATTGAGCCCGTGGCGCAATAATAGGCATCTTCCCTGTCTCTGCTACAAGAATTTCCCAAGAAAATAAGTTCACAATGGCCACTGCCACAGATGCTACCAACCTTGCGTACCCAAATTCTCCTCTTTGACCATTCACATGTGAAACTCCCAACTACACTCCCATTTTCAAGCCGCCCTGGAGCTAATCAAAGTCTCCTAAATCTACATTTCCATGTACCTCTTACTACAATACTGACGAAGACCAAAACCAAAACCACCACCCCCACCCTCTCCTCCAGCCTCAACCGGCATGTCGTCAAAACAAATTTTCCAGCAGCAGCTGCCGCTAGTACTCGTCTTTCTATTCTTTCTCAGCCTGATATCTGTCTCCAAATCCAACGAGCTTCAGCCGCTTCTGAAATTCAAGTCTGCTCTCCAAAAATTGAATACAGATGTTTTCAGTTCCTGGACACAAGGTAACTCCAACTCCATATGCAACTTCACTGGGATTGTATGCAACTCCAATGGACTTGTCAGTGAAATCAATCTTCCTGAACAAAATCTACGTGGGGTGCTTCCATTTGATTCAATATGCACGCTTCAGTCTCTAGAGAAACTCTCTCTGGGGTCGAATTTTTTGTATGGTACCATCTCTGAGGACTTGAAAAATTGTACTAGTTTGTTATACTTAGACATGGGTGACAACTCATTTTCCGGAGAAGTGCCCGACTTGTCTTCGTTGGGCAAATTGAAGTTTCTGAGTTTAAACAATAGCGGGTTTTCTGGGCAATTTCCATGGAGATCATTGGAAAATCTTACGACTCTCACTTTCTTGAGCCTGGGTGACAATTTCTTTGAAACAAGTCCTTTCCCCAAGGAGGTCTTCAAGCTTGAGAAGTTATACTGGCTTTACCTTTCAAACTGCAGCCTCGACGGACCAATTCCAGAAGGTCTGGGAAACCTTACGCAGCTCATTAATCTCGAGCTTTCCTGTAACCAGTTGTCCGGTGAAATCCCGGGGGATATCTGGAAGCTCAAGAATCTTTGGCAACTCGAGCTTTACAGTAATTTATTGAGTGGGAAACTGCCGGTTGGATTTGGAAATCTCACTAGTCTTGTAAATCTTGATGCGAGTCATAACTACCTTCAAGGTAATATTTCCGAGGTGAGATTCTTGACAAACCTTGCTTCTTTACAGCTCTTTGAGAACCAGTTCACGGGGGAGGTTCCAGAAGAGCTTGGGGAGTTCAACGACCTTGTGAACATCTCGCTCTACAATAACAAGTTCACCGGCCCTCTACCTCAGAAGCTCGGCTCGTTGGCCAACTTTGTTTACATTGATGTTTCGGAGAACTTTTTGACTGGTCCTATACCGACGGACATGTGCAAGAATGGCAAAATGACTGAATTGCTCGTGCTACAGAACAGGTTCACTGGTGGAATCCCAAAAAATTACGTGAATTGCTCATCTTTGATTCGCATACGGGTGAACAACAACTCTCTTTCGGGTATGGTTCCGGCTGGGATATGGAGCTTGCCCAACTTATCCATAATTGATCTTTCTATGAACCATTTCGAAGGTCCGGTGGCATCCAATATTGGTAAAGCAAAATCTCTTGCACAGTTATTTCTATCTGACAATCTCTTCTCTGGTGAATTGCCAACGGCAATTTCCGGAGCTTCATCATTAGTCTCTATACAGCTGAGTTCAAATCATTTTTCTGGTCAAATCCCAGCAACACTTGGTGGATTGAACAAACTAAATAGTCTTCGTTTAGATGGAAACATGTTTTCTGGATTCATACCGGACTCATTAGGTTCATGTATTTCCCTTGCCGACATAAACCTCTCCGGCAATTCACTTTCAGGCAACATTCCAGCAAGTCTTGGATATTTACCTACTCTCAACTCCTTGAACTTGTCTAATAATAATCTTTCTGGTGAAATTCCAACCAGTTTGTCGTCAGTAAAACTAAGCCTTCTTGACCTATCAAACAACCAGTTGATCGGCCAAATACCCGTCTCTCTTTCCATCCCGGCCTTCATTGCCAGCTTTACCGGTAATCCAGGCTTATGTAGTCCAAATCTCAAGCAGTTCCAGCCGTGCTCATCTGATTCCAGTACACGGCACCATCTGCGGACACTGATTTCCTGTTTTACTGTTGGAGCTTTAATTCTGCTTGTATCGCTAGCGTGTTTCCTGTGTGTTAAGCTGAGGCATAATGATCGTGATCATCCATTGAAGCCTATTTCTTGGAAGATGAATCCGTATCACGTTCTCAGCTTCTCAGAGAATGAGATCATCAATGCCATACAAAAAAATAATCTGATTGGAAAAGGAGGGTCGGGAAATGTGTACAAAGTTACTCTAGCTGATGGTAGAGAGCTTGCTGTAAAGCACATTTGGATAACTGAGTCAGGTGATCGAAAAAATTGCCAGAGCAGCTCGGCTGTGCTAACAAAAAGGAATTTGCGCTCAGCAGAGTACGAAGCAGAGGTGGCCACATTGAGCTCATTGAGACACGTGAACGTGGTAAAGCTCTACTGTAGCATCACGAGCGAGGACAGTAATCTGCTGGTTTATGAGTACTTCCCCAATGGGAGCTTGTGGGATCAGCTGCATATTTGCAGTAAGACTGAGATGGGATGGAAGCTGAGGTATGAGATCGCACTAGGGGCTGCTAGGGGATTAGAGTATCTGCACCATGGGTGTGATAGACCGGTGATACACCGTGATGTGAAATCGAGTAACATATTGCTGGATGGGGATTGGAAGCCTAGGATTGCTGATTTTGGGTTGGCTAAAATTGTACAAGCTGGTGGAGGGGAGTGGACCCATGTCGTTGCGGGGACGCTTGGGTACATGGCTCCTGGTAAGTTCCTTCTCTTCTGTACATCGATATCTAAGCGCTTCTGTCGTCCTTCACTTATTTCCTTTTGAATCATAGAATCCGAGTGGATTCAAAACATAATCGGGTCAGCTTAGGATGGCTAACAGGATTGGAAATTGACAAAAACACAGTAGCTAGCTCTCACATTGATCAAATTGCTGAATTGCGGTATCAAAATTGATTAGTTCCTTTTTGTTTTGGTTGTGAAGAATATGCATACACATACAAGGTAAACGAGAAGAGTGACGTCTACAGCTTTGGGGTAGTCCTTTTGGAGCTGGTCACAGGAAAGAGGCCGATTGAGCCAGAGTTTGGAGAGAACAGGGACATTGTCTGCTGGGTATGCAGCAAAATCAACAGCGTAGACAGTCTGCGTGACTTGGTGGACTCGACCATCTTAGAGGCTCTAAAGGAAGACGCAATCAAGGTGTTGACAATAGCAATCCACTGTACAGCAAAAATTCCAAGTCTAAGACCCTCCATGAGAATAGTAGTTCAGATGCTGGAAGAGACTGATCCAAGTAAACTCACCAACATCGTTGTCGATAAAGAGTGCCAAAATAGTTTGAATGAGAGATTGAAGAAAACTGGTAGATTCCGAGCCCTTGAATTTGAAAGCTAAATTTATCCAGGAACTGATATTCCCTGCTGAATGGAGAACGAGCACTGGAAATCAGGGGCTTTGCTGCAGTACTCGAGATTTGGAACTCCACTTTTTGTTGTGCAAAGGTCCTAACGAGCTTAAACTAGGTTAGGAAGTCCGAAGAACGAGTTACCCTAAGGACTGTTATCATTTTGAACTCTGCTTGTAAGAGACAGAGAGACTTCAAATTGTATTCTACATAAAATGATGATCCCCACATTAGGTAATTTACATCGTCAAGGTGTCCTCTGGTTCTCAACTGGAGCGCGATTTGCTTGTTCCAAACTTGAATCCGTGAGGCACATGCATTGTTCAGTGCGAAGCATAAGAAGAGACAATTTCCTCTGACTTGATAGATTACCGAGTTATATTATGAAAGATTAAACATTTAAAATTAGGTCAAAAGAAGTTAGTTGGTGATTATTAAAAGCTTATTGAGCTTTATGCCACAGAATTTGATACAACTTAAAACTCCAACTTGCTTGAGATATATAAAATAATGAAAATTATATTATAGGGATATATTTATTGGAGTAGTTTAGACTAATGTCATGCAGAATAAAAAAAAAATAGGCTTTTTAAGTGGGAATTAACTTTCCAGGAAAACTTCAGTTTATTCCGAAAAGTTGTGGGTTTTCATTAGAGGATGATAGAAGAGTTACCATGTCAATAATTAATGCATACATTACCATATTAGAAAATGAGAAAACCAACTTCGATAAAAAGAAAATAACTTTATATGAAACTCTGAGAAGAAATGCGACAAAAAGAGCACAGAGCATAAATATAAACAGCTTGATAGTACAAAAAAGGCGCAGCGAAATGGGGTAAGGAACCCGATTCCAATATAATCTGCGGTACAACAGAACAATATCCCTTATAATGGGCAGCTACCATTGTGAACGATGAAGTTACGGTTCAGCCCAAATTGTACTACCAATACTCGCTTATTACCTACCCCAATTTCAGCCATTATCCCTCACTTCACTCACCTCCCCAATCCTTCATTCTCTAAGAATGTCACCATCTCAGGTCTCTCTCCCTCTCCCTCTCTCCTCTGTCTCTGAGTTGGTGTGTTTATTTTTTTGTTTATAGGTTGAACTATTTGTGTTCTATGGGGGTTCAGCTGTATGATAATTTTTCCGAGATCTTATCCTGAAAGCATATTTCTGGTCTAGTTTCAACCAGAAATGGCTGTAAACGGTTTAATTTTGTTGTTTCGTTACTAATTTATGTTCTTGGTGAATATATATGTTCCAGGAAATTATATATTTACGGGTTTATATATGCATAAGAGTGCGTGTACGTGTGTAACGCTCACCTACAAACACAGACATACATACATGTATTTATGTACGTATTTACAGGCACTACGGTTTGGAAAATTTGTTTGTTCAGATGTGTTTGCTGAAATTTCCAGAGTTTGTTTACGTTGCTCAGGAAGACAAAATTTAGTGCTTCGTGCGCAGAATCTTGGATTTGAGGGTGAGCAGCAGCTGGTCGAGTTGATGGATTCTGAAAAGGAAGTTGTGGAATTAAACAGGAACCTTTATCCAGATATTGAACCGTATAGCACCGGGTTTTTGAAGGTCTCGGACATTCATACAATCTACTGGGAGCAGTCCGGAAATCCAAATGGGCATGTGAGTGGCAATTGTCAATATGCGTCTAGACTGTTATTTGTTTGCTAACGATTAGCGTCTAGATATTCAATAACTCGGTATTTATGTATCTGTACATTCCTAGGAAATTGTTCATAGGAATATATTAGTCTGTTAATTTATGGAGTATGAAGCCTGTTTATTCTGACTCTGTCATTATTTGAACTCCTGCAAAACAACAAACTATGGGCCAACTTATTTATCAGGCTCCTACGTGAAGTATTATCTCAAAGAGCTTCAATGTTCATGTTGTATCAACTTGTGAATTCTATCTTTCAGCCAATTGTCTTTCTTCATGGTGGCCCCGGAGGAGGAACTACTCCAAGTAATAGAAGATTCTTTGATCCTGAGTTTTATCGGATCATTCTCTTTGATCAGGTTACTCTGTGAATGTTTATGCAATTTTATTTGTTGTATTGATATGAAGTTTTTTGTTGATTAAGAAATATTTTCCATTCCTTTAGCGAGGTTCAGGAAAGAGTACACCCCATGCTTGCTTGGTAGAAAACACAACATGGGACCTCATCGATGACATTGAAAAGCTAAGAGAACACTTGGAAATTCCTGAATGGCAGGTAACTATTCTACTTTCGGTTCTAACCTAAAAGAAATTTTGTAATTCCTGGTAGTTGTAGCTATCAATCAACTTCCTTTTCTGTAATTATGCAGGTGTTTGGAGGGTCATGGGGAAGTACGCTTGCTCTTGCATACAGCCAGTCACACCCTGACAAGGTGTGTAAGTTTGTATCCCTGGAAAAAATGTCATCTGTAAGGAAGAAATTTCCTCCTATCTTACTATTATACTAATTCTATGAGTTCTATGTAAGGTCACCGGCATGGTCCTTAGAGGGATCTTTCTTTTGAGAAAGAAAGAGATTGACTGGTTTTATGAGGGTGGTGCTGCTGCCATATACCCTGATGGTATGCTCTATAGAATTTCTTTTCTGGTTTACTACGTTATTTATTGCGTTTGTTTGCATTTAGCAATATGATTGATCCTGGTAATTGTTTAGAGGTTATGGTTTCTGTCTCTCTTAATTTCCCTTATTCAAAACTAAGTACTTCATTAACAATTCTATAAATTGGAAGAAAAAAAAGACCTTCAATGTGCAATGAAATTTTACTCTTGTTTGGTCATCCCATTTCAAGAGTTTTATATTTGCAGCACTTTCCAATTGTAGGGTATTACAATTACATGGTTTGACTAATTTTTTTAGAACCTTACTAAATGATATTCTTTCAGAGATGATACAATAGGGAGAGTGTTGCTTATGAGGAAGGTGCTTGTGTCATAAGTGCATCAAGTTGATGTTTTGCTTTGTGATGATTAAATTGATGTCAAATTTTGAAGTGGCTGAGTGCTTGTGTATTTCCTCTCAACGTACAGCTTGGGAGCCATTCAGGGATCTTATTCCAGAAAATGAGAGGGGAAGTTTCATTGATGCCTACAAGATGAGATTAAACTCTAATGATATGGAAACACAAGTAAGGGTTTTCTTCTGCTTCTGGATATGTACAATCCTTTGCTTGCTGTAATGGTTGTTGAACTCTTCTTCCTTAAAGTTGTAGTTGCAATGAGATCTCTGTTGTCCTTCTCAGAGCCTCATGCATCAACAGGTTGTTTTCAATGTGATTGAATATTTAGGATCATTAAAATGAGTTTAACAGTTCCAAAGTTTCTGCAGCATAGATTTTTTTTTATTGAACTCTTCAGTTATCATCTTTTCATCACTTGTGGAGTCTGTGTTGGCCGAAGACTATGACTGATAAGCTCACCTGACCCAATAGTTCTGGGCTTTGTCGTAGAGAAGATTCAGCATTAGCGAGAATTGGTTCCTTTGTGGTATCTAGTATAAGTGCTGCATCGAGGAGAAGATAAATTCTTGAAGTAAAAGGAGAGTTTGGCTATTTGTCTTCAATAAAACCAAAGGATGCATGGATATTTTAATTTGGTTCTGGGAGATTGGACATTTATAAATAGAGAGAATATATAAGATTTACTTGGGGAGCCAAATCTTCCAATGAAAGCCACTAAACTTTATGGAACCCTGTAGGACAAAATGTCATGACAATAGAAAAAATTCAGTAAGGATCTAATGATCTGGCCTGACACTGAAGAAAGTGCACCTACACCTATTCTCTTGAAAATTTCCCACTGCATTTTAACTTCTAAAATAGGGCTACATAGCTAAAATTAACTACTGCTGGATTACCTGACTCTTCTTATTTCTGCTATTGCATATAAATGATGCAGAACACGTCATTCAAATGAACTACATTTTTAACTCAAATCTTGTGATGTGACCTTGAGAACAATAGGCCTGTACGAGACATCACAGCAAGGCCTCACATGATTAAAATGGAGAAATAACACTCTTAACTGAAATTAAGTTAACCACCCTGTTTAGAGAAGTACTTGGGAGGTCCTATCTCTTTGGTGGAAGATATGAAAACAAGAACTTCAAGGGTCTTGTTAATGCTGTTACATATTACGTGTTATTATGACATCCATAAAATTCTCCCTCATTCAAATATTTGAATTACATCTTGCTAATGGCCCTGAGTTTTTCCTGAAAGCAGCATCTTATGTTACATAGTGTTTTCCTGGTTTAAGTTCACAGGTCCAAATGCTGCCACAGTGTGTGTTTCTTGTTAGTAAAAATGACCTCCCATGCAGTGTCCTTTTGACTTCACTGCTCGTCATTCTTTATTCGCTGAATATTTGAAAATTTACGTGGTTCTCTGAACTATCTACAAATCTCTTAGCATGCAGCTGCGAGAGCTTGGACAAAATGGGAAATGATGACTGCACATCTTCTCCCAAATGAGGAGAACATCAAGAAAGGTGACGATGACAATTTTTCATTGGTAAGTTGATTCAGTCAGGCGGACTATGGTTTTTGTATCCTATGAGGAACATTAAGCATTTGCCTTTCAGAATTACAAATGTATTTGGCTCTCTCTGTATATTCCATAAGCAGTCTGTTCTAATTCCTGTGTCCTTTAATGTAACCACTTTGTATGCTATGATACTGCTTGTTGTAGGCCTGTGACTAGTTGAAGTATATCCTCTCCTAGTATTATTCTAGATGCTAAAGTTATCAAATCTTTGTAGGTTTTTTATCATGCCAATACTGCGAAAATGTGACTTACGTTTCTGACTAGAGATGTGGGGTGTAGATTATTGGGCTTGGTGAATTTCATTTTGTCTAAAGATCAAAACATTGATATTCTCTTGCATCATGTATGATTGGATAAGTTATTCTACTGTTTTCAATGGCCATGTCCTGCCATTGATCATATTTATGAGGGAAGAACCTAATTCCATAGTTTCTATGCTTTGGAAGTTCTTGAGCAGATTTGTCATTCTGGCAGTATCTTTTAATGAAAGAAAGATTTTAGTAAGCAAATAGTAAGTGAGAACAAAGACTTGTGTCCTTTTCAACCTATTGTGGTGTAGATGAGGAAAAAGGAACATGACTGATAAGGAGCAGCAGCCCTCTACATTTATGACAACAAAACTTATAATTATGTTTGGTTTTCCCCATATGGGCACTAAAAATGTAACTGAAATGGGTAAAAAGTAGAACAGCATGCAGCTAAATGTTATACTTGGTTGTCGGTATTAATTTTCTGAAGTAGAGTATCTGTTGCATATTCTTTGGCATCTGCAATTTTGAATGGTTGAAATTTTGCTTGTTGTAATGACATTCATTTTTATTTTGGGCTTTATCTAGGCATTTGCAAGAATTGAAAATCACTACTTCGTGAACAGGGGATTCTTTCCTATAGATTCATTCCTTTTGGATAATGTTGGTAAAATAAGGCATATAAACACTACTATTGTACAGGTAAATGCTTCCATTATTACTGGTATATTATTTTCATTCTTTCTGGAAACTATAGAAACAAATCTACTTAGATGATACATGCATAATGTTTATGTACGTGATGTGGAATGATGGGAAAGTTTGATAATGACCTCCCACTCCTTTTTATCTCTCTTTTCTTCTGGTTAAGCAATCGGCAATTTCTTAGTAACTTAAGAAATGCTTAAACCCCTACTAACTGGGTCAACTAATAAAATCTGAATATCATGACATGGTTGCTTTCAAAATCATTATAGAAGCTCACTTTTGGACACCTCACTTGCGCATTTGACTTCTCTTCTTCAGTTAGTTACCAATGAAAACAGCGTTATATCCAGTCTTATTCATCATTGCTATCATATGCCCACATGCATGCTGCCTCACTTTTGCCTCCTTTTCCAAAGTATCACTATTGTCTACTTTTTGTTTATGTTCTTTTTCAAGCAACATTGGACCATAATTTTGAGGGTTACACATGTTCCAGTGGGAGTTCTTCCTGCTGACATGCTGCCTCTGCTTCTGGTTATCTTTTTCAGTATCTTTAATTGAGAAATCACGTTTCAAGGTTTGGTTGTCTACATACTCGTTAATTCTTTCAAGGTGTAAGGAGTACTGCAATAATCATAGATATTGCATTGCAACAAAATCTCTATATGTTGGTACTATATGTGTGGTATTAGGTATGCGCTTTGGAGGTTCAGTAGAAATCTAACTTTGATGCCTAGGTCAAACAAATATTTATATTTGATTTTACAGGGAAGATATGATATGTGCTGTCCTATGATGTCAGCGTGGGATCTTCATAAAGCATGGCCAGAGGCAGATCTTAGGGTAGGAGAATTGCTCAAGACCCTTTTTTGTTGCTTGTTACAAAGTTCATTGGTCTTTGGACAATCTGTTTGGACTCTAGTTGCTTCCCATGTTTTGAAGAAATAAGGTGGACTTAAATGTCATCCAAACGAGTAGTTTGTTCAAGTGGACTGTGAGGCTTGTAATTTTTTTTGAGGATAAGAACCATGTCCTGCATATTGTTCAAAAAGCACGTCTTAATTTGCCAATAGAGAGGCTTGTGCCGCCACTATGTTGTTTCATAGAAGCTGCTCCATCAAACTTCCATTCTGCGCTGATAGGTTGTAGAGCCATCTCACTGCATTTGTGTGATAAGGAGCAAGTTTAAAAGCCAGTAGGGGAGTCCTCCAGATTTTTGACTCACCATTATGGATGAGAAGAACGAAGGTGTTTTCCTGTTAGGTTCTGGCTCTTACATGGGCTTAATACATCCTGGTAGTTTCTTGCATGAGCTAATAAGTTTGGCATGTTCTTATGCTTCGTATCTAGTCTCCATAAGGTCTTTGCACTCAAGTGTGCCTTGAGCTTAACGACAATAGAGATAGGACTAGTTTTTTTTCATTTCAAGTGTTGTTGTGAAGCAGTAATGATGTTGCAGGAAGAGACATTGGCCTTGAATTAATCCCATGGTTCTATATAATCTTAGATAACGCAATGTTTGATTGGAATGAAGAGAGCTTGATTAACACAGAATAAATGGCTTTTACTACATGTAAAGCGAAGTTACTTGCAGCCAATATTCATATATACTTTTGAGTTGTCTTGTTTTTTTTCCATATAAGCAAATTACCAAGTAATGCCACTGTTAACAGGTGGTCCCAAATGCTGGCCATTCGGCTAATGAACCTGGAATAGCTGCGGAGCTTGTGGCTGCAAATGAGAAGCTGAAAAATGTTATCAAGAAAAATGTACTCTGAGAGGTCCGAGGCAGCACACCTATGAGAAGATGAGAGAAAGCTACCTATAAGATGATATTAGACACTGGCCAGAATACGGGGCACATGCGAATGGTGATGAGTCTATGAATAAAGCTGGTTGCGAAGAGTTGAGGCTAGTGCAGTAGAATAGAATGCATGATGAATTTGGTGTTTAGACTTTATGTTGAGAAAGTTTATTGATGTGCAATTGGTACTTCCCATTCTTTCACTGGAATGAACATATTAGTTGGCAACATGGATGGAGTGATGGTTTATGATTGGGTCGTCTCTTGTTTATTTTGAAACTTGCTATCTATTGTGTTCCATACATGCATTGCAGGAATGTAGAAACCATGGACACTTTGTTTGACTTGCATGCTCATTATCTGATGGGTTCGAGGTGATTTTTGGAAGATGATGAGAGATTGTCCTCAGATGTTAAATGAAATCTGGCCCCACCGATACCAGTGGAAATGGAAGCATGCTTCTGTGGGGATTAATACTATAGGTGTTCTGTAGACTGTATTTCAGCAGCTGACTGTAATTCAATGGAGAAAGCATTTCAAGATAGCGTGTGCTGCAAACCGTTGTTTTTTTTTCACGCGAGGAGAGTAACATTTCTCCTCACATTGATAGACGACTGTAAAGCAGTCGCGTACATACAGCCAGATATAGAAAAAGCTGACTGACCAGTTAAATTGCTTTTTCTCTATTTGAATAATGAATAAATATTAATTATGCATCTCGAATGACGAATGTTACAACATACACAAATCTGCTTGAATGAAATTACTGATTCCCAGAAGCTGGAGATCCTTAAAAGTAAAGGAAAAAAAATCAGAACAAGAAAAATGCGATTCAATGATGTTATTGAACAATAAGATATCAGCAAGGCAATTTTGATGGGATCATCAGCTACGCCAATTTCCTCGTGCAGCTCTTTGGTACGTGGATGCTATGAAAATTTGGCTCCTTTGGAATAGTTGTGGGCCTTCTTCTTCCACGTGACAACGACTTGGGAGCAGTATGAGTTGAAGTTTTGGTTCCAGGGGAAGCAGCATTCTCGCATGGCTTTGCATCTTCCTTTGGTGTTGAAATCTTTGGTGGGTTTTCCTTAATGACACGGAGTTTTCCAGTTGTCATGAGCGAAACCTTTTGCTTCCGACTTGATATATCTCTGCAACGGAATCAACCTAAGTTAAGCCCAGTCTCTGTCTTTCGCGACCGAGAGCTGGATATTTGAAAGAAGGCTTATACTTACCCATGAGGCTTTCCAAATTTTTGTTGTGTCATCGGCGATTTGATCTTTTTTAAGCCCTTCTGTAGTTTTTGAGCTTCTTTTTCATGTTCCATTGGCGAGGTCACACGGACAAGGTTGGGATTCTGGTGTGTAGCAACCTTGCGTCTATCCAGAGTAATCTGTGATAATTTTTTATCAATTTCTCCCTTTGAAGCCTTCAAGGAAGTACTTGCTGTCCTCATCTGCATATTGTCATGGCAGTTTCAATCATAATCCCTCCGCAAAAACAGAAAAGATTCAAACAGTGAAAACAAAACGGGGTATTTTTTTCCTAATATGTTGTCTTTTTGTATGAGAGACTTACAGATCGATCCTCTAGTATTGTTCTTTCAAGTTTCCTTTCACCACCTTCATGTGTATCGCACTCATTTTCAACTTTTCCATGAAGTTTTTCATTCTTCTGAGATCAGAAAAATCCAGTAAATTTTGGAGCTCCATTTCTATCCCATTTACGGGGCAAAACAAATTAAGTTAAATAGGTATAACTTACGTGGCTTGCCTTCTTATGTTTTCTTTGTGAGTTTCTACCTGGGAGCCTAGGCGCTGTTGTTGCAATTTCTGTCAGAGGTGCAAGGAGTTTTTTCTCCAAGTTTGTTTCCTTCAGAATCCCTCTTTCCTAAAACAGTATAGCTGTTATCAATAAAAGAAAAAGCAATAAATATTTCAAAGTAAATTAGCCTAAAAGGCTTCACATACATTTGTTCTTAGCCGAAAAGGCTTGGGATTTGTGGGCTTTGGTTTCCTATTCTTCACTCCTTGAACGCCAGTGGCAACAGAGATTGAGCCATCTTTTAAAGTCTTACCCATTACTTGGTTAACCTGCTTTATTTTCAGAAGCACGGATATAAGACTATGACGAAGGGAGTTATATAGAAGAAATTGTCACAAAAACAAATACGATGTTTTATTTCAGAAGCCACCTTTTGGGATTTTTTAGTAGTCTCATGCTCCCCCAGAATTATCCTTTCGCGGCGGCTATAATTATGATTCTGTACCCTGCAATCATTTGAAAAAGAACCTAATTAATGAACTTTAAGAACATGAACATGAACAAGATAAGAGATCATGGCTGCACAAGCTCCTGACCTGTTACCATCTGATGCAAAAGCATTTTCCTTTTCATCGTTATCAATCGGTTCGTTGTCATTTTCAGCATCATCACAATCCAAAGCATTTTCCTTGACTTCATCGTCTTTGTCCTTCCCTGGACTTGATATTTGTTTCTCCTCCTGGTCACTCCCTTCACTAGTGTTCCCTTCAGCCGATCCGCCAGGAGCCTGGGAGTTGGAAACATGATTTTCTCCTGAATCCCTCTCTCCAGAACTTGATAGGGAGATCACGTCACCTCTTGAAGTATGTGACGTATCTGAGAGAACTTCAGAATTCTCGCCTTTCTGTGATTTATCAGTTTCCAAACACTCTTCCTGTCCATTTCCTTCTCCACTCTGAGAAGCACCTGGTAGAGAGTACCCTTCAAAAGAACCATCCCTTGATTTCTCGTCTAGATCCATATCACTTGAATCATCTCCTGAACAAGGCACACGATCACAAGAGGGTTTTATGTCGTTGTTATTATTCTTTCTCTTCACACATCTTGAATCTTTGGCTTCCTGGACCTTGCGATTGTGAGAATGCAAGCAATCATAAACCCGGCTTTTAACCTCTCGACCTCTTAATTGTTTCCTTGAAGTATCTATAGGCAAGGATTTGTTACACCCTAATTCAGGCTTCTTTCTGCTGGTGATCTCAAGCTCCTTCATTGCTGCACATAATGTTTTTACCGGGGTTTGCAGTTCTGATGAAGTCTTTGCCTTTACCCTTTTCTTTGGTGAGTTAAAGACTAGAACCTTTGCCACAGCTCGATTCGTTGGCAAGGCAATAGTTGTTGCTTTCGGATTCCGAACACTTATAAATGCCTTGGGATTTGAGAGGCGCTTTCGATTCCTTGGAGTAGTATAAGCCTTTTTAGCCACCTCAGAAAACTGTTTTGCCTTCAAATTTGGGGTTGCACTGAACTTAGGAGCTGGTCTGGCTTTCAATTTGGTATCAACCAATTTTTGAGAAATTGAAGAAATCAAGGCTAATCTTGGTATTCTAGACTTGGATGATTTTGGAGGGACTGTAAGCGGGCACTTCACATTTGCACTACCAAATAATCAAAAAGAAAGAACGATGCTACTGTTAGAATCCAAAGACACAAAACCAGAAAGACCTAGAAACTTGAAAAAAAAAAACAACAGCCATTACTCAAAGTTTTGTATATGTACCTTGCAGCTTTTCTATTCAGGGCTTTCCGAAGCCGTATATTTGGACTCCTTGCTGCCATGACCTGTATATTTAAAAGCAATCATCTCCAACTTTATCCAATGGTAAAACCAATTTCAGGAAGAATCAAAACCATCACTAACCCGAAGAACAAAATCTTTGTAGATCGCTTCGGAATTCATTTCTTCTTCGTGCTTCTGGTCACATCCTGAGACATACTCAACGCAAACGAAAAGGAACTCAAGTTACTTGAGCTCAAAATTGGAAGAGATAGCTAGAAATGAGGACAATCACTGACACCTAAAGGCTAATCTACACTGTTGACTACTAAAGGGTAAGCAACGCTGCGACAGTATCGAGCTAAAAAATCAGTTAAAACTCAAGAATTTAGCTCAGACTCAGTTTCCGACTCGTTTTCCTCACTTTACTTAGCAATGATACAGGACATGGTGAAATGTGAGGAAAACTCACCAACGCGTAGGCAAAACCAGTAGCGGTCGTCGGGGCAGTACTGATCGGGTGCGGTGAAGTCCACGAACTTGGGTGCTTCGATCTTCTCGTAGAACTCATCACCTTCTTCTTCGCCGTTGATCTGCATTGCCTTGGGCTCTTCCATTTCACACACGCAGATAGAGAAGAGAGAGAGAGAGAGCTGGTGTCGGAAAACCGAGCTGAAGGGGAGCGTATCTGAGAGGCACTGGATTTGGGTCCGAGCTTTGGGTGATGGAGTAGATTTTTTAAAGTTTGTAGGAAGTAGCCGTTGGGAAAGGGCAGCTAGATTCAGACAGGTTTGCAAGAGAAACGGCAACTTATGGGCTTTATCGTAAATTGGTATTCGCGGGTGCACCTGACCCGAAACAACCGGATCTCCTGACTCCAACTAGGGGTGTGTTTGTGTTGTAAAATTTTAGTGTTGTTAAAATTTTAGGTATTGGATTTAGTGAAAAAGTGAAGAGAGAGATAATTTTTTATATTTTTTGTAGTGAATAGTAGTGATTTGATGGGGAAGAGAGATTGATTATATTATAATATTTTATTGTGTTAAAATTTTAGAGTGTAAAATTTTAGGACGCAAACACAGCCTAGATCCTCTAGCACCGCCTGCGACGAACCCGGATAGGAACGTAGAAGCCCAAGCCTAAGCCCAACAGCATCTTTCTGTTCCCAACCCCCCGAGACGTTACGACTGCGTTTGTCACTAAAATTTTACCCAAAATTTTATCTCTCTCCTAATAAAATACTCCAATATAATCTCTCTCTCTTCCATCAAAAAATATAAAATATTACAAAAACTATAAAATATTACCTCTCTTCACTTTTTCACTAAACTCAATACCAACACTAAACCCAATACCAAAAATTTTACCACACAAACCCACCCGTAATAGGATCTCAAGTTTTGTTTTTTATTTGGGTTAGGTAAAAGGATCCAAAACTTTGTGGGCCTAAGGGTAAATTTTGTTAAGAAAGTTGGGCTATGAAATCGTTCGTCCGAACTAAAAAAGATTTTGTAAATAGAAGCCCAAACGGCTGCAAATAAGTCGGCCAGAACAATCGGAAAATTGTAAATATAATAACTATTTTCTCATTGGATTTTTATACAAAATATGGATTTTAGGGTCACCACTAGAATTTTTGACCTAATAATTATCAGTTTTGTGTGGAGACGGAGACGGTACATACTCAAGAGATTAAACGAGACTAGGAAAAAAAGTTTTAAAGATATTTAATTTTTATTAGAGTTTGTAAAAAGTTGTAGAGAGAGATGATTTGATATAATTGTTTAATAAAAAAAATATTAGGGATAGGTGAAAAAATATGAATATAGATTTTTGTTATAATTTTTTTTTAAAAAAAATGATTAAAGTTTGTGTGAAAATATGTTGGAGATTGTGTAAAAGGTAATCCCTAAAAAAATAGAAAAATTAGAATAGGACAGCGTGTTATTTGACAATGTCTAAAGATAATAGTGCATACTTAGAAAAACAAAACAAAAGATAATAATAGTTCATGGCTAGCGTGTTAGGAATTAGGAAGATATACAAAACTCGTGATACAACAGGTCAGGAAGTAGTTAAGAGTGGGACGAAACAGGCTGTACGTCCACGACAAGGCGTTTTTGTTTGCTTTCTGGTCATAATTTCCGCAAGCGACACTTTCTAAGCTTTAAATTCCTCTGCGATTCCTTTAATCCACAGGATTGACAAAAGAAAAAAAAAAAAGTGGAAAACAGTTGGATAATTGCTTGGAAAGTATTTAAAACAGTTTGGGGGTAGGTTAGCGGCCTATAGTATTTTATGAGTATATTCTATGAGGAGAACTGGCCATATCCAATTAGAATAGCCCCTATCCGTTGAAGAATCACGCTCTAGTAGTATAGGTTGGCAAAATTAAGGGCATGAAAAGGACTTTGGAGAAAGAAAGAGGGTTGCATTAAATTTGCTTAGAAAAACCCAATAAAATCGAGAGAGAAAACGGGTCGACGTCGTACTGAATCCCAAAACACAAAGGGCCGGCATTACTTCAACAAATTGTGTCCGTTGGATTACCAAGTGCTCCTCTACCTACCTCTATCCCATTGACTAGAATTATTCGTGTTATATATGATTTCGTTATAGTATATATGGAGGCCGAGGGTGTTCATGATAAGAAAATATGATTGGGGACCATTAACGTAATATATAGCATACGGCAAGTTTATTAATTAGTCTTTGTGGCCAAATAGAGAGGGTTAAACAAATATAAAAGTCTTAATCAATCACTACAACGACGATTCATAGGGTACGACGACCTTTATCTCGTGTTTACATTATCATTTTTCTCGTGTTTACATTATATATTGTGCAGGTCTATATCTGGCCCACTTGAAATCCATATAATTAGTAGTCAAAGTGGATGCAATTAGCAATATACCTAGCTAAGAAGATATACGCGTTCAGATTACCACCAAAGGCGAAGGGTAATAGGACGACTTCCATGTGGTTTTCAGGCCGGTGGGAGTTGGAATGTCTCTTGTGTACATGGTACCTGCAGACAGTCTAGATTAGAACAAGAAAAGCTAATGGTGCGACGTCGTCGTGATACGAAATCTTAATTGGCTTAAATTAAAACTCAATTGTTGCTGTTTTGGCTGTTATTAATGCATGTTAATTTCTAAATATATATTAATAACGAACAGTCTTCACGAATCACGATTGGCAACGTGGTTCTTTCTACACATCTACTAAAGGGGCGGGACAGTTGTGCGTTAATTCTATATTTATTACGTTGATTTTTTATTGCCCTTCTTTCTTGAAAAGGAAAATATATATTAATAACGAACAGTCTTCACAAATGGCAACGTGGTTCTTTCTACACATCGCGCACATATTACTTGACTATTTATATTACTTGACTTGATGAAGAACAACTCCAACTTAAAAGAGATACGCCATTTGGTAGCCCAAGTAGTTCAGCATTTATTGATGACAATTGTGTGCAGTTAAGGAATTATGATCGCCTAAGTTATATATAATATATGTTTTTTTTTGCTAATAAAACCACAGTAATATTACAAAAACAAGTCAGAACCGCATATCACAAGACCGGATATGCTCGGGAATATCAGAAAGTGAAATACAACCAACCAAACCAAACCGGGCAGCCAACTTAGCAAGCAAGTGAGCCTGCTCATTGCATCGTCGAGAGACCCAAGCCACCCTCCAGTCACTGCGTGCCTCTAGCTATATATAATTTATGTATGTGTGTGTGAGAGTGCTGACTTTGACAAAGCTTCTTCCTCGCCAAACTTTCATTGTTAATTACAGTTTATTACAAACAGGTGTGGAACTCATTCTACATGGTGTTTGCAGCTTGCTAGTTGCTATGCTCATGGCCGCACATAATAATTAGGGTATCGAGTGCTTAATTAGTACTGCAAATTCTTTTCCGAAGTCTCATGGCCGCAAACTGTTTCGTCACCCCCTATTTTGGTTCCCATTGTTTTCCAAACCTTGAAAAGAAATATTAAAAACCCTACTCCATTGGAAATTTTATACTCAGTCATGGTAGACTTATTATCATGATCGATCTCGCGTATCACCAAACTCCATTTGACCAACAACGCGGTCTTCCTTGGAGAGCCATAGTAGTGCACCACTTTTGACTCTCATGATCTATTTCACACTGCGTAGGATGTTTCTTGTTTTGGGGCGAGAATAATTATAAGTTACAAGACCAAGGTAAATATCAGACAAACACTATAAATACTCAAAAGTAGAAAGGAATTTAGTTACAGGGTAATTGGACCTTGTATATATATATATATATATATATATATATAGTGTGCAAATGCCTTTTCTTTTTCTCATCCCCTTAGGTACCTTTTCCTTGTTTCAAAACCTTGAACATTTTATTTTAACTTTATAGGAGATTTATTACCTAAATAGACTCCTCAACTTTATTTTTTCTCTCTCTTTTTATGTTCTGTGTGAATTTAATTAACTCGATTATCGTATTAGACGAATATATTATCATTTTTGAAGTTATATACAGAGAATCGCATATACAAAACTACAATAAATAATCCAAATATTGTGGATCGTACGTAATATATATAATAATAAGAGACAAAGCTAGTCCCACCCTTCAAATTATATCAATAGAATTTTTTCCTTTAGTACAAGTATTGCTTTTTAAATTATTTTATAGTAATTTATAAATTTTAGCCCCAAAATTTTATTTGTGTGAAACTGACCCCACTAACATCTAGTCTTAGTTTTGTCCGTAAAATTTCGGTAAACACCTATATATTTAGGCTTATATAAAACCAGATTTGGCAAAATAACATCATCATCTTTACGTTTATATGCAAACCTACCTGTCATTGGATTTTTCTATTCCCGGATTAGGAGTTGCAAGGAGTTATTTCCAGTTAAACAAGATCCTCTGCTTTTTCTTGTTTCACAGTTGGGAGGAGATAATGCTGGTGGGCTAGCTCGTAACGAGTAAAAGCCAAAAAGAAAATAATCCCCCACACAAGACGTTCTTTACTGAGGCTGCCAGCTTACCTACCTTCTATTTCTATATATATAAGACACCTATGTGCAGCAAAACATAACTTGATTGCGGGTATAAAGTGAAACACGATCTTCGAGGCCGAGAGGGCTTGCACCGCAAGAGAGAAAGTCCTCCTGCCATCTTCCAATTGTTCCTCCTCTTCTTCATCTTCTGAATTGTCACTAATCATCAAAGATGGTTTACGAGTATATTATGGGCGGTGTTGTTGTAGCTTCTCTCTTGGGTTTTGTTTTGTTGTTCAGTCTCGAAGAAAAGAAGACCAGGAGAGTTCCGATGGAGATAACAAGAAATGAGTGTGTAAAGACGTTAGAGAACAGTACATGCCAGCCAGAGATCGCCGGAAACGCGGACGTGATCATCGTCGGTGCCGGAGTTGCTGGTGCAGCTCTTGCTTACACTCTTGGCAAGGTGATTAATCTTTATGTTTTCTCTGTATAACAGTTTCTCTCTCCGTTGACCCGTAACCTTTTTCTGAAGGGTGTTGAGTTGAATCTTGGACCTTACAGTTCCTGAACCATGCGTTCAAAACCATTGATCTGAGCTATATATCTTCATGTAGGTTTATCATATATAACGCGATGATTGTTTTGCTGCATGTTGGATCTATTGGTTTATCACTATGGATATGGTTTCATTTTTAGCCGTTCCGAATTTAGGTAGTTTTTTTTTGTTCCCTTTTTAAGAATTTGAAGGTGTGTGAAAAGTTCTTTCTGTTTGGGTTGCCGAGGAAACTTGTGAAAATGGAAGACGAAAAGATGTAAACAATACTTTGCTTTTTTTTTTTCTTTCTCAATAACGTCGAAGTCATAACTTTTAAAAAAACAAATACTCTCTCTTCTGGTTCACGCCTTTGTCAACAACCAAATGGAGCAGTTAGCTAGGGTTGACTTGGTATGGTGAATTCTTCACCCGTAGCAGCTATACGCTGCACGTTAAAAATACTGGAAAAGGGAAAAAATTTATACCAACAGACCACAAATTGGAAGTAATAGTGTCTTGAAGATTGTAAAACGTTTTCAAAGTGAGCATGGGATGAAGAGAACGAAGTAATTTCTGAGGTCATGAGGTTTCTAATTGATGGTTTAGTCCTGTCTTTATCAAATAGATGGCGAGAGCGATGAAACTGGTGGTTAATGGAGCTCTAACCAATCTGTTCATGTGAAAACAGAGGACCTAGATACTAAACTAAAAGAAATTTTGTGAAGAATACTGCTCCCATGATGAGTATAAGATATGCGGCCTCTCCGTTTTCGGTTCTGGGTGTGAACTGAAACCTTATATTCTGCCACTCATTGTAGGATGGACGTCGAGTGCATGTGATCGAAAGAGACTTGACTGAGCCCCACAGAATTGTGGGGGAGCTGCTACAACCAGGGGGCTATTTGAAACTGGTTGAATTGGGTATTGAAGGTAAGGAACCTATCTCGCATGTACAGCATCACCATGAAAGAACTTGGGAATTTGAATGGTGGCACGATTGTTTAATTCATTTTCCATTAGTAGAACCCTGGGTATTACTCGTCCTGCAGTAGCCCTTCCGTTTTAATTGTAACATGTATGATTCGCCGCAGATTGTGTGAAGGAAATTGATGCTCAGAACGTATATGGGTATGCGCTTTTCAAGGATGGGAAAAATACTAGACTGTCTTATCCGCTGGAAAAATTCAGTTCAGATGTGGCCGGGAGAAGCTTTCACAATGGGCGTTTCATACAAAGATTGAGAGAAAAAGCTGCATCTCTTCCAAAGTATTCTTCATTTCCCTTTGAACATAACATTTTCAAAAGAGTCAACTGTCAACTAATTCTAATAATTGGTTATCTCAATGAAAATTTGATACATACAGCCTTAAATCTACGAGCTGTCCTGCCTTATGTGTTGATTCTTGGGATTTAGATTGCAAACTTCAGGCGCTTGCTCTGTTTTTAATATGACTACTTAATGCATTATGGTACAATATTAGTACCATATATGCCGCAATTCTTTTATATGTCAAAGGTTTCAATCTCTCAGTTGTTTCCTCTTTGTTAACCTTATGCAGTGTAAGGTTGGAACAAGGAGCGGTAACAGCTCTACTTGAAGAAAAAGGGACTGTCAAAGGGGTGCACTACAAAACCAAGACAGGTGAGGAGCTGACTGCCTATGCTCCCCTCACAATAGTATGCGATGGTTGCTTTTCAAATCTGCGACGCTCCCTGTGCGACCCTAAGGTAAAGATGCAATTTTGTGAAGTAACAAGAAAATTTGTTTGGATCTATCAATGCCCGATAAAAATGACTTGGTAAGGCTAACTTAGTTCCATTATCATCCCTGCAGGTAGATATCCCCTCATGTTTCGTTGGTTTAATCCTAGAGAACTGTAATCTTCCATATGCAAATCATGGACATGTTATTCTGGGAGATCCTTCCCCCATCTTGTTCTATCCTATTAGTAGCACCGAGATTCGCTGTTTGGTTGATGTTCCTGGCCAAAAAGTGCCTTCCATTTCTAATGGCGAAATGGCCCAGTATTTGAAAACCGTGGTGGCACCCCAGGTATATCCATAATCCTTTTTTTCTGCCATGTTGTTTCTTTCCATTTTTGCTAGTTAATCGCCCTCGGAAACTTCTGATGATCTTTCGTGTAATTTGCTTTGACGTCTGATTCCTACTCATCAGATTTTTGTCACTGGGAAACTAATCAAAGGGTCATGTGTTTCAGGTTCCCCCTGAGCTGTACGATGCTTTCATAGCTGCAGTTGATAAGGGAAACATAAGATCAATGCCAAATAGAAGCATGCCCGCCGCTCCTCTTCCCACTCCCGGTGCACTTTTAATGGGGGATGCATTCAACATGAGGCACCCTCTAACAGGAGGAGGAATGACTGTGGCTTTGTCAGACATTGTTGTATTAAGGAATCTTCTCAGTCCTCTGCGTAATCTGAATGATGCATTTAGTCTTTGCAAGTATCTTGAATCCTTCTACACCCTACGCAAGGTAAGCTGCATTCACGATCTGTATGTTCACTACCTGATCATGACTCTCGCGCGCACTTCTTTTTCATGAGGAAATGTAGCGAATGGCTACTGGTTCTATTTGGTTAAAACCTCGAAATGAAATGGGGGTGGCACAGTTTTGCCAACTTGACAGATTGTGTTTCGTATTGTTTCCAGCCAGTAGCGTCTACCATAAATACCTTGGCAGGGGCGTTATACAAGGTGTTTTGTGCATCACCTGATCCAGCAAGGAAGGAAATGCGCCAAGCATGTTTCGACTATCTGAGCCTTGGAGGTGTTTTTTCAACTGGGCCAGTGTCTCTACTGTCTGGTCTGAATCCTCGGCCATTGAACTTGGTTCTCCATTTCTTTGCTGTGGCTGTCTTCGGTGTCGGGCGCTTGTTACTTCCATTTCCTTCACCACAGCGAATGTGGATTGGAGCTAGATTGATTGCGGTGTGTATATTGCTGTCTACCACCTGCGTTTTTTTTATGTGAGGCTCCATATTTTTGTCTTCTTTTGATCTATATCCTATTTTCATTTTTCAGGGTGCATCAGGTATCATTTTCCCCATAATCAAGGCTGAAGGAGTTAGACAGATGTTTTTCCCTATAACCGTGCCAGCCTATCACAGAGCTCCTCCTGTTCATTAGCACCATGAAAATTCAAAATTTCCCGAATAAAAGAGAAAATGTAGCAGCAAAACATTTGTATACATACAGTTAAGAGAAACTAATTAGTACTACAAGTAGCTTAATTACTCCCTCTAAGAAAAATAAGGTGGGAGTCCAGGCAATGAACTTTTGCATTTAATATAAGTTGTATTGTATGGATTCAGGATCCTCTGCTCTTTCGTTTGTGAAGAAGCTCCAAACAAGAAAACCTGGCAATCTATATACAAATGAAAGTACATTAATGCTAAGCTTTTCCTGTGGATTACAAGCTTATTTCTAGACCTTTGCAATCCTCTCTCTCTCTCTCTCTCTCTCCCTTAACCACTAACAGAAGTTCTTTGACAACTAAAACTAATCTAGAGCTATTCACAATTTCACATGGTTTAGCTGTCGGCCTTTTAACGTTGCTTTCCCTTGCAGAAAAACTGCAGGTAGCTTTGCTGCTAGTGCCTTAACTAGTACTCCTAGGTCCGGACAGTAGTATGCACAAAATATCTCCTTTAATTTCTATTGAAGCACTCAATCGAGGTGGAGGAAGATCTTTGGTGCCCCTATGTTGCTTGCTGCACACGAATTAGTGAAGGATGGACAATGAATGGGTTGAAGTATTATAAAAGAAATTTATTGCCTATTTGTCACGCGAGGTCATGTTGTTTTCAAGCCAATCCGGTGATGAAATGGATGCAAAATCCTAATGAAAGCAAGAACACTGAACACGCACATGCATGAGACAAACAGAGTTCCTAATTTGCTCACAAGAAACATTCACATGGGAAGTTCCTTGTAAGAAACCTACTATGGGGCGTAGTGTGGCTAATTTTTTATTAGAGAATTTGACAAAATGGTCCTTGGGTTTATACCCCTTTGGCAAATTGGTCATTCACTTTCAAATTTCGAAATTTTAGTCCTTGGATTTTTGATGTTTGACGAAATGGTCCTTCCATCAGTCTGTCGTCCATATGCTTAACGGATTTGTAGCGGTCGACCGGATATATGTGTAAAAAGTGAGCGGTCGACCGCTATATGAAGCGGTCGACCGATACAAATTTGCTGACGTGTCAGAGAGCTCCGTTAAGTATATGGACGGCAGACTGACGGAATGACCATTTCGTCAAACATCGAAAACTCAAGGACTAAATTTTTGAAATTTGCAAGTGAATGACTCATTTGCCAAAGGGGTATAAATCCAAGGACCTTTTTGCCAAATTCCTTTTTTTTTAAGACACCGAAACTCAAGGATTAAAATATTTATTTAAAAAATCTAATGACTTATTATGAAAATAATATAAAATTCAAGGACTAAAAATGATTTTTTTAAAAAAAAAATTAAAAGTTATGGAGTCCTCTAAATCTGATTTTTGTCTATAAATATGAGGCGTAATATAATATTTCTAAAACTCAGGACTAAAAATTTTAGTTTTAAAACCTAATGACTTATTATGACAACGATATAAAATTCAAGAACTAAAAATAATAAATTAAAAGTTATGAGATCTGATATAATTTTTTTCTATATATATGAATGATATTTCTGAAGTTATAGTGTCCAATAAGATTATAAACTTTTTGGCATTTTCACATGAATTATGGAGGCTTTTCCAATATTGCTATAGATTGAGTTGAGAAGGTATCTTTTTTTTCTCTCTCTCTTTCTTTTCTGACAATCGCGGTCTTCATCATTTTGATAGTCCATTCCATAATCTTCGCCATCACCCAGTTACCTACATCATTAGCTTAATGGTTACTCAAGATATCCCTAAGAAAATATACTTTTCAGTCATGATCACCAAGATAATTAATCAAGGACTTTATAAAGAGGAGGACAAGATAAGACTCTTATTTTGGAGTATATGAATTTGTTTTCTTTATGAAAATGGTTTTACCTGCTTAATAGAAAGCAACCTTTGACAAGCCTATCAGAATATCAGCAATTAATCAAACATATATTTTTTTTTCAATCTCTGTTGTAGATTTTATCATTCCAATATTCATTTTTATTACTGTCGGTCTATTTTTATTTTCATATTTGGATTTTATTTTTGTTACCTACTTATATTCTGAATTAAAGTGTTTAATATTTTTTTAAAATATACTTTTTACTCACAAATTATCATACATTTTGTACTTTGCACTATAAACTACCATTTTCGAGACATTGCACCCCTCTAACTATCAATTTTAAATACTTTGCACATTTTATTAAATTTTTAGACACTTTTGTACCCTCTAACTAACAATGTTAAATATTTTACCCCATACTTCTAACAATAATAATTTTGAGAATTTAATGAATTTATAACAATATCTTCAATATATGTACAGTGGGTCAAATGTGCAAAGTGTCATAGTTAGATAGTAGAAGATAAGTGATTGGGGTTCTTCTCGGGTTCTTCTCAGGTTCTTCTGGAAATAATCTGACGGATTAGGATCTCTGGGTGTGTAGGACTTACTTCTAAAAATGAATCATAATCCGTTAGATTCTTTCCAGAAAAACCTGAGAAGAACTGAAGAAGAACCTCAATCATTTCTCATAGTAGAATGTTTGGAATGAGTCAATTTCCATTATCTAAACAAAACGCATGTGTATTTCAAAAAACAGGAGTAAATTTTTAATTTGTGTTTTACTATTAAGATCGAAATCACAATAGTGCCCCGACTTGGAAAACCGTTATAACAGTAATACCCTCGACCTGACCTAATCAACCCTAATCTTTCGTCAAAATACCAAAATTGTTCAATTTCTCCATCTTCTCTCTTCTCCTAATGGCGACGACGTTTCGGCTTCGATCTCGCTCTGTCTTCATCTCAATCCTCGGCCTCTGTAAGATGTTTGATGCCACTATTTTGATCTGTACAAATCCATAATATATGTTTGTATCTCTGTTAATGCTTTGTGGGCTTTCTTCATGATTGAGCTCTGTCTAAAGATTGTCGAGCTTCAGATCATTGGATCAACCCTAGAAGCCGGTCCTTTCTTGTTAAATCTCCTCTTCATTACTGCTTTTTGGGATATGCCAAGTGAGATTTTAGCATAAATGCATTTTTTATTCGTTTTAGAATTTAAATTTGTTTCTTGGGGTAGTTGCGAACTTTGGATTAGAATAAAGGTCTCTTCTTTTGGAGGGGTGTACGAATCAGGGGCAGCTAGGAAAAAAACCTTAAGACGTAAGAGTTGAGAAATAACAAGGAGAATAATTTATCTACAAAGCAAAATGACCCTACTCACCCCCTTAATTTTGAAATGCCTTTCCCATCCCTCCAGTATGAAATTGCCATTCCCACTTCGTATGACTTGTTATATGCAAAGAGCAGTTTTCTTGATGATATGTGTGCCATTTTCCCAGTGAAATATTCACTTCATATTTTTTTACTGAAAAAAAGTCTCATCTGTTACCTCATTCCACTTATATCATGATGATTTGAGCTAAAGCTCCTGGGATGTTCTGTTTTCTATTTTAATGAACCCACTTGGTGTTTGATATGACAATACTGAAGATTTATCAGTCTAGACATCTTCGTACAAATCTGTCTGCGCGTGTAGGAACACATCTTGTGATGCAGGAAAATAAGTTAAGTCCACACTTAGATTTTTTCATCTACTTATACCCTTCATGAGTATAATCCATGCATGAGCATGCATATTCTTGTTTCAGTACGGGTATATTTGTTCTGTAGAACTTCATTTGGCAAGCTAATGTCAATGTTTTTGCTGTATTTAATGTGCACTGGTGTTCATTTGATGAATATTGCTTTCTTGCTTCAATGAAATAAATTTATTTCTCTGTTAGATTTTAAATGCAACCACTTGGTTTCTTGCAGAATTTCTCTCATGAGAAAAATCATTTCCAAGCTTTTGCAACCTCTGTGTCCATATTTTGCAAAGACGATGTTTTTCATAACTTTTTTTGCCTACATGGGAAGCAAAAAGTTGGAAGAGTTGATCATCTCACTTTGAAAAAAAAAAACACTTCTGAATTTGTTTTTGGTACTGCATGGAGGAACACTCTTTTGTTGTTGGTCAAGAGTTTCCCGATGTCAAAGCCTTCCGGAACGCAATAAAAGAAGCTGCAATTGCACAACACTTTGAGCTGCGTATCATAAAAAGCGACCTGATCCGTTACTTTGCGAAGTGCGCTGCAGAGGGATGTCCATGGCGCATCCGTGCAGTTAAGCTTCCTAATGCCCTGACCTTTACAATAAGAAGCCTTGAAGGGACACATACCTGTGGGAGAAATGCGCAAAATGGACACCATCAGGCTTCTGTGGATTGGATTGTGAGTTTTATAGAAGAACGACTGCGGGATAACATTAATTACAAACCTAAGGATATATTACATGACATCCATAAACAATATGGGATCACCATACCATATAAGCAAGCTTGGCGAGCAAAAGAGCGTGGTCTGGCAGCAATATATGGCTCTTCTGAAGAAGGGTATTGCTTACTTCCTTCTTACTGTGCACAAATAAAGAAGACCAGTCCTGGGAGTATTGCAGAGGTCTTTACCACTGGCTCTGATAATCAGTTCCATCGACTTTTTGTTTCATTCTATGGGTCCATCTATGGGTTCCTGAACGGTTGCTTGCCTATGATTGGGCTTGGTGCTATACAGCTTAAAAGCAAGTTCCTGGGTACCTTACTTTCAGCAACTTCTTTTGATGCTGATGGCGGATTATTTCCACTTGCATTTGGTGTTGTTGGTGTAGAAAATGATGAGAGTTGGATGTGGTTCTTGTCAGAGGTGCACAAGGCATTGGAGATGAACAGTGAAAATATACTACAACTGACATTTTTGTCAAATGGGCAAAAAGGAATTGGAGATGCAGTAAGAAGGAAATTCCCAAATTCTTCTCATGCATTTTGCATGAGCCACTTGAGTGAAAGCATTGGCAAAGAGTTTAAGAATTCAAGGCTTGTTCATCTTCTGTGGAAAGCTGCGTATGCCACCACCACCATTGGTTTCAAACAAAAAATGGCAGAAATTGAAGAGGTTTCTCCTGAAGCGGCAAAATGGATTCAACAATTTCCTCCTTCACGCTGGGCATTAGTCTACTTCAAAGGAACTAGGTATGGTCATCTCTCTTCAAATATAGAAGAGTTCAATAGATGGATTCTTGAAGTTCGAGAGTTGCCCATAATCCAGGTGATTGAGGGGATTCACAGTAAATTGATGGCTGAGTTTGAGGATCGACGTTTAAGGAGCAGTTCATGGTTTTCTGTGCTTGCTCCCTCTGCCGAGAAGCGTATGATAGAAGCTGTCAACCATGCTTCTACGTATCAAGTCCTTCGATCAGATGAAGTAGAATTTGAGGTTATATCTGCTGAGCGATCAGACATTGTTAACATAGGGACCCATTGTTGTTCATGCCATGACTGGCAGCTTTATGGAATACCATGTTCACATGCTGTAGCGGCCCTCATCTCTTGTCGGAAGGATATATATGCTTTTGCAGAGAAGTGTTTCACTGTTGCTAGTTACCGTGAAATATATTCAGAGGAGATACGCCCCATCCCTGGAAAACTTGAATGGAGAAGGGCAGATGTGGCTACCATGGACAATAACAATCAAATCGTCCGGCCACCCAAGTTTCGTCGACCACCGGGACGCCCGGAAAAGAAACGAATTTGTATAGAAGACCTTAATCGTGAAAAACATACTGTGCATTGTAGTCGGTGTAACAGAACTGGACATTATAAGACAACTTGCAAAGCAGAGACTATAAAGGGTATTGAGCAGTTTTAGGTGTCAGATTTTGTACTTTTGTAGACGACACTGTAATCTCGGTCAGGTAATGTAAAATAGGAGTATTTCTCTTTATGGTTGTCTCAGAAATCTCCCGAAGAATGGAATAATGTTCCGGAGCAAAAGCATATATGGATTACTAGTTGTATTTGGGGGGTTTTAGAAACTGCTCACTCCCATTCCCCAATTCTATTTAGGTATTAGGTATTCTTCCAGCCTCTGCCATTACAGATGATTCGATGAAGCACACTGGAGCTTCGCCTTGCGGACAGCTGAGCACTCTGTTTAATGCTCTTTTTGGTTGCCAAAAGAATAAAAAATGAATTGAGCTGAAAACTGAGCAGATTTATCTTTTAAAGTAAAGAAAAAGAAAGCGCACGTAATCATGTACGGAGGTATTTGATTGAGCATTGTCAAGCATGTAATCATGAATCTTCCCAATAGTGATGACCTTCCATCATCATCAATACCGCAAAATATAATAGGAACTCCAAAAACAAGTTATGAGTTTATTGAGCCAAAGCAACTTTAGGCCAGAGGACTACAGCATTGACATTTTCCTTGATTTTATTATCTCAAAAATTCAAAATACAAGACAGCTTAGGTCTCACAATCGTTGAAAATCAATCCAATAGATGAAGGCAGATGTTCTCATTTCTGATCCAAAAAACAGGCAGCAGAAACCAGGTGTATCATTGGCTCACTTGTATAGCTGCTTGAATCTTTTACAAGCTTCTAAAATATTGCTCCTGTGACCAAAGGCGCTAACCCTGATGAACCCTTCGCCAGCAGGTCCGAAACCACTGCCCGGGGTGGTAACCACGTGAGTTTTCTCTAGAATCTCACCGAATACCTCCCAAGAACTTCGACCGGGGAAATGGACCCACACATATGGTGCATTCTTCCCTCCATAAACATTGAAACCAAGTGAATTAAATGTCTCTACTATTATGTTTGTATTTTCTTTGTAGAAACCAATCACTTCACGCATTGCCTGCAAAAAGTATCAATCAGTGATTACTGGATTTCAGAACATTTCCCTGTATGTTAGCTAGAAAAGTGAAATATGAAAAGAATTTCAATGAATTGCTTGATGATCAAACAAAAGTAGCGGGATGTATCATGACAAAGATTGCATTTATTTTTTTTCATACGTATCAGTAACCAATAAAAGAAAAAGACCAGAAAGACGACCTTGAGGCCTTCTGGTGAAAGGCAAGCCAGGCCCCCGGCTTGGGCAATGTTGGATGCACCATTAAAGCAAGTACAAACAATGCGGTTGAAGTCCTTGGCTACAGGAAATCCATCAGAAAATAGTAGCTCCTTTGGAACTACAGTCCATCCCAGACGGACACCAGTGAACCCTGCATACTTGCTAAATGATGATGTCTCAATCGCAACCTGCAATGCGCATAATCAAACTAGAAGTCATATATATTTCGGAGAGGAAACATGACAGTTGTAGCTATAAGCACATCATTTTGGTATCCAGAAAGCTGGAACAAACTTTTTAGACAAGGCATTTCTCCATACGCTCTCAAATGCAGGTCAAGCATAACGTATTTGAAAGAAGCCAAAATGGAAACAGAAACTCCCCAACAACCGAGCTTCCACAAGGCAAAACAACATTCTTCCTCATGATGTCATTCTAGAGAAAGTTATAGCGAGCAACACAAATGATTATCCAAGCAAAAGTAAAAAAGAAGACATTAAACCAGGATAAGTTGGAAAAAACTGACAATTTTTTTTGGGAAAAGAGAGCTCCTAAGCTGTTTTCTGGTAGTAATAGGTAGGCAAATTAGATCTTGCCTAAAGAGGTGAAGAATACAATACTCAGAACATCTGTAGGATGTCCCCAACTTACCACTAGAAGCATACAAATTTATGGCCACAGAAATATGGATTTTGGAAATAAATTTTTTTCCCACCTTTATAAACTTAATATATGAAATCTGCCATAAGTGTGTTTGGTTAAAGAGAATTTCATACTAAAACAATTTCAATAGAGACGCATATCAAAACAAGAAAAATTGCAGACTATTTGATTCTCGTATAATTAGACATCACACAGCTCTTGCAGTGTTGACCGTGTAGGATAACAAAAGGAATAATGGAAAAATAAAATTAGAAACCAAGAGGAGCATTGCAGGGAAGAAATTTAAAATAAATTTTGATCACCAAAATTACCTCTTTAGCTCCAGGAATTTCAAAGATGGAGCGGGGGTTGTCCTCCGACATGTACATGGCATATGCAGAATCATAGACTATAATTGACCCATTGTCCTTGGCAAACTTTACCAGCTGGGTCAGTTGCTCCCTAGTTGCAGCAGCACCAGTAGGATTGTTCGGTGAACAGAAAAATATGATATCTGTTCGAGACACACTTGATAAATCAGGAAAGAAACCATTCTCTGGAGTACACTTCATGTATTCAATGCTCTCAAACTTTTGGACATCCTTCCGAAACTGCCCAGTCTGGCCCATTATAACACTTGAGTCTACATAAGCCTGCAGCAAACCATTCGTAGTAAAGAATTAATCCTACACACCTTTGAAAACTTTACCCCTACAAGGACTTTGACATGCATGT
The DNA here is from genome assembly GCA_963930655.1 of Myrica gale. Taxonomy (NCBI): domain Eukaryota; kingdom Viridiplantae; phylum Streptophyta; class Magnoliopsida; order Fagales; family Myricaceae; genus Myrica; species Myrica gale. Next base: position 1,743,411 of record OZ005606.1, on the reverse strand, counting down.
AACTAATACCTTAAACAGACTATCCCAATGATGAAAATAAATGTTTTTTGTTTTTGCCGAAAGCAAGGTAGATGGTCAATATGATTGAAAGCGTAACATGCTCAAACAGCAATCCCATCCTTCATGGCCAGCATCTTAAGTGGCAAGGCTACCAAACCAACAACCCAAGTTTATCGTTGAACTTGGAAGGCAAAAATAATAAAAAAAAATGAACCAGATGTCAGATACATTTTACCTCTTGTGGACAGTGAACTCTAGTATTGCTTAAGAGACTAGCTTTCGAAGTGGACCTTGTTTTGTTCATTTCTATGACATTCTTATTACTTATCCAACAACATACTACCCACTTAAAAAGAACAAAGAAAAGAAAAGGTTCCAAAATGGAAATAAATTATATGTTTGCCTCACATGCACCTCCAGCACTTTTCTGCAGAATTATATGGAGGGTCCAAAGAGAAAAACTATAGTTCTTGCTTTATGAAACATGTAACCCTATGATGGTTGGTAATTTCATGCCAAATAATTTCAAAGAATAAAAGATATAACATCAACCATTACCCGATGAAATATTACAAAATGCCCAAGTGAATGTTGACAAGGTCAACTCCAACCTTTCACCCCATATATATAATGATGAGAGTTAATGATGTGACAAGGTCACAAGGAAAAATCAAAGACAAGTCAGATTTAACTGGAGAATAAACTTTCTGTGATGGAAGATAAATTACCGGGTATGATGGGTCTTGCACTGCCATGGTAACATTAGCCCCAAAAACAACCTGCCAAGAGTAGAAAGATAAAAAAAATTCAAATAGTACTAACACAAAGTAACAGTTAGTGATAAGCCACCATGTCTTCAAGATCTTCAATAACAAAATGTCATGCATCGATGGTAAACCAAAAACATAAGTGCAAGCAAACATCTACAAAAAAAGGCAACAACCAAACCCATAAGCAAACCTGAAGGCGGGATATGTCACATTTCGCACCATCTGAAACAAATATATCTTCCTCCCCTATACCAATGCTGCTATAAAATGTTGAAGCAATTGCAGTTCTCAGAGCCTGTATAGAACCACAACAATGATATATTCAAGAATCGCAATTAAACCCCACGCATGAAATTTAGCTAATCTGCCCTTAGATATGTCTTGATTCTCTGTTTGATCACATGAGTTTCGAAACTAGGAGGTGGACAGATATTTGAATTGCCTGCTTGGGTTAGCGGGTTATCTTAGATCAACATCCAGGTAACAAACTTCAGCCAAACCTTAATCAGCATGGAATGCTGCTTTCTAGATATATTATCCAAGTATGCTTCAAGTTCACATTTCAGGCTGGATGATGCTGTACGGACATGCAAAGACTTCGATAGGAGGTTCTTGCAAAGATTTCGATAGGAGGTTCTCTTGAAGCAATAATGCATTGATCTAGTTGCCATCGTAGCCACAAAGGAAAACACCTCTTAGTTGGAGCGATAGTGACAATTCTAGTTCTTTTTTTGCTTTCTTGCTCTATGCTTTTTTTTTTTGCATCTCATCAGCTTTGATTTTGAAATTCACACATCTTCAGCACATATTTTGATAAACACATATTGGTTCTTTGTCATCAATTGACAGTATGATATATTAGCATCGGCGACAAACTTAAAAATACCACAACCGAATTGTAGACAAGTATCTACAATTAACAGTGAAGCTCAACTCCCTGAAAAAATCAATCAGGAAGCATGCCCATACCTTTTCACCCTGCTCGGCTCCATAACCACTGTAACCCTCTAAGGTTGACAATGCACGTGATCTCTGCAAAGTAAACCAATCTGGATCAGTAGTCAAACAAACAAAGATGCTAATCAATCATAAACCCATTAACTTGTAAAGCTGGGGAAATTTCAGAAAAACATATAAGAAAATGACAATGGAATCATTTCAATTATGTCAAGCTAGTGGCCATCCTAAATGCGTTGTTTTGGTTAGTAGTCGAGCAATGATTCCATAAGTTGTAAAAATAACCTTAATTTTGAGTTAGAAACAAGGAGGGAGATTAAGGTTCATATATCACAGGTCTCTCCCTTTTAGGATCACGTCTTTGAGATAGATATGTGTTATGGAATCAAAATAACAATATCTCATTTCGATCATATGAGATGCGGTAAATGTAACTGAGGTGACAACATGCTGCACCAAAAGATGTCCATTGTTCTTTTCTAAATAAACTAACAGGTGAGAAAGGCAGGAAAAGAAAGCAAAGCCTATCTGTGATTTTTATTTATCCATCAAAAACTGCAGTTTGAATCTGCATAACACAGCTATATGGCCTAATTGAGGGTAGCATATCACAATTCCAAACCTAGAACAGAACCAATCAAATTTCACTATCTTTTCTCTGTCCTTAATATTCTGACCAATTGAAGAGATTATGCAAAACAGAAAGAAAAGAAAAACAGCAGACATACTTTTTACATTGACAAGCAGAAACTTTGAACACGAGGAATAAGGGGAAAGGGTTAAGAAGTCTTACCTTTTCCATTGCAGAAGTTATCGCCTCAGGAATAGGCTCAGTAGTGTCACCAATTCCAAGGCTTATCACTTGAGCATCAGGGTACTTCAGTAGATGTGCAGACCTCCTTCTAGCAATCTATTTTCAAGAAGTACATGAAGAAAATAAGATTACTAAAACACTAAAAACTGGATGAAATCAGAATAATGAATAGATGCCTACAGTGGGTTGGGTGAGGAGCAAAGCGAGAGGCCAAAGATAGAGAGGGAGATCATACTGCTAGGACTTTTCTTCTACCCACAACATACCAAACACTATAACCAAGTACAATTCTACTTTCAGTTCTTCTTACACTATAACTAAGTACCATTCTATTTTCAGTTCTTTTTTTAGCTTTTCTTGGTCATTCTGGACCAATTATACATCCTCTATATCAAGGGAAGTAAAACGTAATTCCAATTGAAGGAGCTAGAGACATCCAAATGCCATTCTGCTTCACAAATTTATTCCAACTCTAGCGCAGCTGATCACTATACTAACTTCCCACAAAATTGTAGTATGTAGAATCTAGAATGAATGTCCAAAATAAATAGGCATTTCTTAAAGCGTATCTTAGACAAAGTGCATGGGATCATGAATCACATGAAGATATGGGAGGTGATCCATCTAGTGCTGGTAAATGGATAGATAACATCATGGGAGAGATACATATAAACAAGTAGAGTAAACACTGTTCTAGGAAGTCTAAGCTTTAATACTTACTTCTCTTATAAGCAAAAGATTTATTAGCAAATGGATAAAGAGAGTGTAGATAGGAAAGTATACTCAAAATCTGGAAAGGGCATAGAGGAGTTAAATCTTGGATGAACTGAAAGTCAAGAGAAAACCAAGGTGAAGAAGGATATATGATAATTCCACACTACTAAGAAAACAATGGTGTACCGTAGTATTAATTGCAGGTCAAATAAATCGAGTAGAAAGATCAACGGCAATAGTATGGAAATATAGCAAATAAGCGCGCATGCCATCACATACCTCTGGAAAAAGGTAACCTGCTTGAAGTTTGCCCATGTTTGCATTGCGAGAGACCTTTGTCTTGTGAGCTTCATAACAAACAGAAGACATTCTTAGGACTATGAAATCTCAAAAAAAAATCAACCATCAACACAGTAATAAGAGATGCTTCTAATTCCTATTCGTCCCTTAAGAAAAGAGAAACATTATAATACGCCCCATATCTACGGGCAAAAATCAAATTGGACCCCATAACTTCTAATTTGTCTAATTAGGCTTTATAAGTTTTAAAAAATATGGCTTAATTACCGATACAGTCTTTGTGGTATTCACTTTTAATAAATTAGTTCCAGGAGTACAACTTTGAACGTGCCAACCCCTATGATTTATTTTTCAGACATATAGGTTATCCCGTCTACCAAAAATTAGCCTACTAACGGGGACGAGGTCCGAGATAGGCTACCAGACCTAAAAAATGGACATCTTGACCCCAACCTCATGTCGGTCTTCCGTTCGGTTGCTAACTTTTGGCAAATAGAAGAACTCATATGTCTGAAAAATTGAACCACAGAGACCAACATGTTCAAAGTTGTACCCTTTAAAAGTAAAAGCCACAAAGATTATAGTGGTAACTAAGCCAAAAAAATATCAATCATTGCCCTCCATTCGATTTGGCTGTTAAACCACATGAAAAATGTCGAAATGCACCTCTAAGACAAAATTATTAAAAAAAAATAAAAAATAATTTATATATATATATATATATATATATATATTCTAAATAAAAATATAGAAATGTTATTTCACTTTTATATTTTTGTTACTTTTTTATTTTCTAATTCTTTCTTGGAGGAGCTTTGGTCAATCAACATCACTTTCCGTTTTATTTAAAAACCAAATCGAATAATGGGCAAGAATTGATTTTTAAAAAAGGGCGTAATTAGACAAATTAAAAGTTATGAGGTGTAATTTAATTTTTTGCCCATTGCTGAGACAATACACAACAGCAGTATGATCAAGGGCATACCCTAGGTTCATTGATAGGCAAACTGCTACTAAAGGAAAACAACTCAAATTGTTCAACCAATGCTCAAAGAATTAAAGAAAAAAAAAACAAAATAGCAATTGAAATGAAGGAGATGAAAATCGTACCATTCTGAGCTTCCTGTGGCACCGCCGCAACGCATTTACAAATGCCGATTCTTTTCACCGGAAGCGAGACATAGTTAGTTCTGCAGCACGAAAACCACCATAATTCAACTAAACTATCGACAACAAAAACATAACACTCGGATATTATTAAAAAGAAAAAAACTTTCTGTTCTGTTGCTTAAAAGACTGAGAAATCAGAAAAAAAAAAGTGCGATCCTGAGATCACCAATGAGAAGATTAGAACGTTAAGGGTTCATGTATATCTTCCCGACACTTTCTCGGAAACGAAACAGCGGAAACAAAAATGGTACCTTGTATTAATGTTAGAATGTGCCAAGAAAGCAGAAGACGACGAAGAGATTGGAGTCGAGAGGTTTTGTATCACAGACATTTTCGGCTGAAGAGTCCGCAAACGAAAGCCTTATTCAAATCCAGTATCCAGTCGAACGAATAGTACTACTACTACTCCAACTACAACGAAGGTGCCTGGTTTGACCCTAAACCCTAGGATTTTGGCAATATATTTTGGGAAAAGTACGGAAACAGTCACGTTGTCTTACGTTTTGACAAAATAGTCCACGTGGTTTCAAGTTAAACGCGTTAGTCCTTGTGGTCAGCAAGTTGTTGCAATGCAGTCCCTCCGTCAATCCTCATTAAGCCATTAACGGAGCATGATGACTTGTCAAAAACTTGTCAACGTGAACATCGCTGAGTTGACAAATTTCACACTCATCCAAATTTTTAAAACGTCACAAAGTGTAAGATAGTGTTTGTTTACACACAAAATTTTACTAAAATTTTAACTTTTTCACATCTTCATTCTCTCTCTTACTTTTTCTCTTACTTTTTTTACTTTTTACCAACTTTTTCACTTACTTTTTTATTCTCTCTCCTTACTTTTTATTTAACTTTTTTACACTTTTTACTAACTTTTTTACTTTTCACCCTCTCTCCTCACTTTTTCACAAACCCTAAAATTTTACTTACACAAACACTACGTAAATTTGGCAAAAAGAGAAGAAAAAGTACGGAAACGGTCTCTGTGGTTTCACGTTATGACAAAATAGTCTCTGTGATTTCAATTTGAACGCATTAGTCTATGTAGTCAGCAACCTGTTGCAACGTAGTCCCTCCGTCAAATATCTTGTAAAACCGTTAACGGAGAACATGTCGAATGCCCTAGCCCAAAATCCCCAAATTCCCCTTTCTTCATTTCTCAAATCAAACCAGTATCCATATTTTTCGATTGTCATTTTCACCCAAACCACCGAACCTCCTTTCCTTCGCCATTATATTGTCGGCATTAAGCAACTTCATGCATGTCACGGGTAGTTTTGTTACTATTTTTATTAGAATTTCCTCTATTTATTTGTGACCAAAGAGAACAAATTATATTGTTCTTTGGACATTGTGATAACTCAGACTTTTTCAGGCGGGAATAATTTTACCATTGTCTGTCTTGATATTTGTTGAAATGAAGCTTGAATTCCACTGCTCATTTTTGCTTTTCATATTGTTGTGCTAATTTTAGCTAGCAGTTCATTCGTTCTCTAAATTTTGTACACTTCCACGCTTTCAGTTGGGGGTTTTTCAAGTGTTTTATCTGCATTTTCTCTTACATGCTTAGTCAAAGAATGATGTGTGTAGGCAAAAATATATATGGCCTCCGTTTCCTTTGGTATAAATTTCTGGTACATGTCCGTACTTTTTCCTCTCTTTTTGCCAAATTTACACTTTGTGACCTTTTAAAAAGTTGGATGAGCTGTCATTCCACGTGTGAAATTTGCCAACTCAGCGATGTCCATGTGACAATTTTTTGACAAGTTATCATGCTCCGTTAATGACTTCATTGGGGGATTGACGGAGGGATTGCATTGCAACAACATGCTGACTACAGAGACTATTTGTCAAAATGTCAAACCACAGGGACTGTTTCCGTACTTTTCCCATATATTTTTCTTTCTTCTTTCTTTTGTGTTTTTTTTTTTTGGGTTGGGGAGCAAGGACTTCAACGAACCGACTTCCGTCTGCGGCTCACCCCTAAACCCTAGGTCCGGCTCCATTTCCGGCACCGGTTCCGGGAATAGGAGGTCCGCCTCTTCCAGGAACCGGAGCCGGAGGTCATTTTGGGACACTAATGGAAGCAGGATCGAAAGCATACTTTTCTGCCGGTTCAGCGAAAAATTCAGTTCCGATTTTTTTTTCCCCAATTTAAAACCACGTCGTCTTATATTATAAGTAGGACGACGTCATTTTACTTTTTAAATATATATATATATATAACGTTTTGTGTGGATCAAAACGGTGTTTTTTTAAAATATATATATAATGTTTTGCGTGGATCAAAATGATGAGTTTTGATCCACGCAAAACTGCCCTAACATTCACCCCTACTCGTAGTCATAATTCGTAAACCCTCTCAAGTCTTCCCCTCCCCCTCCCCTGAGCCTTGTCCCAGCCGCCCTCAGCCCCAGGTCCCCCCGACCCAGAGTCTTGTCCCAACCAGCAGCCGCCCCCAGGCCACCCAAATCCTTCCCCCCGAGCCAGATCCCTGTCCCAGCAGCCCACAGGTCACCCCGAGCCCTCCCATGGTCCCACCCTCTCGGCCCTCAGTCCTCAGTTCTCAGCCCATAGGTCGCCTCTTCCAGTGACCTCTCTCTCTCTGGCAGTCCGGCCTCCACTGTTGCGCTCTCTCTCTGTATGTCTCTCTCTCTCTTTCTGTCTTGCTCTCTCTTTGTTCTTTGGAATCTTAGATATGTGAATCTGTTACTGTCAATTTGGGTGCTGCTGTGTTGAGAACTTGAGAGTTTCTGTTCTGCTGTGTTGTGTTATTTGATGTTGTAATTGTGTCGCATAGGCTTATCACTTGTTAAAAATCATATACATAATTTGGTTGATATATATCTTGTATGTGTTACTCATCTTGTTGCAAGGTACTTAAACTATATCCACAATTATGCGGATTTGGTTCTTGGGGCATGAAAGCAATATAGCTCTCTTGTTATGAAGTATCATAACATTGTTCTTTGAGCTTTCATGTGTTTTGAGAGAGTATGTTTTTTGTTCTTCACTTCAATGACATACTGGTTTATATTGCAATTGTAGTGCACTTTTTTTTTTATTTTGCACTATTTGCTTGTTGAAAGTCTGGAGTTCTTTTCAGTTCTCATGTCTGATTTTTGTCTCTTAATAAAACTGTTCCTAGAGATTTTGTGAGTTTGGATCAAGATATTTTGTCACCTCTTGCTGGAAAGAGACAATTGTATACATATGAGACCATGGACTTTTGGGAACAGATAAAAACTCCAGGGTAGAATAATTGTGCCCATCGGGCCTAATTTGGACACATTTGCCCCATCTAAAGTTGTCTTTGACTTTACAGAATGTCTTTGAAATGTTCGGCTTTGTATCTAGCCCAGTTCCGATTAACCTCCCCCCATCTTTTGTCCGGTGGAGATGGTACTAAAAGTGTCATAGTTATTGGTACTAAAAGGGCCAAAAATTCTTGTTCTTGTCTTTGGTATTTGTACTATAACAAGTAGAAATTGCTATTAAGGCCAATGTCTTGTGAGGAATTAACTTAATTTTAATGAGAATTCCAGCATTTATATTAGTTTTTTTTTTTTGCTGAATAATACCGAGAGGCTTAATATTGCATTGAATCAATAGTACAAGATACACAAGACCAGAGATCCAAGCACAACACAACTAGGTTGCAAACAGAGGCTAGCGGGATCCCTAAAGGATCGCAAACCACAAAGGCTCCATGCGGGGCAGAGAGAGCGGGTGGCCGGAAACGGCAGACGGCACTACCGAAACCACAATAATAAACTAGCACAAAAGCTAAGACAATGCAGCATAGGCAACCTAGACAAAAACCAACAAACCCACAAAAGGGCAGAAAGGCCACAAAAGGCCAGCAAAACTCCACAGGAGCAGCAACAACAAACGAAACAAAAACAACAGACATCAAAACAGAAGCTGGAACTCCACGGCGGAGGACGCGGCGGCTCGTGAGAAACACGCGCGGCACACGGCGGCGCGTGAAGCTCACACGCGGCGGAGGGAACCGGACAAGACCAGATCTGGGCGGCCGAAAGCTTCTGACACGGTCCAAGGGTCGCGGCCGCCGAAAACCGTCGAAAACAGCCCCAAACAGCGGAAAGGAGGATCGGCGCGTGGGGCGCGTGTGGGAGCGTGCGGCGGCTCCGGGCGGCACCTTGGCGACGGAAAGGAGCTGAGAAGAGCGGCCGGTGGAGCTGAGGTTGATGATCTATGGCGTGGCCTCCAAGGGTCAAACAAAAAGCCGGGATCTAGCATCACAACACCAAGAGAAAAAATCAAGAAAAAGGGGAAGGAAACCGAGACAAGAGAAAGCCAGAGAAGGGGAGAGGGAAGGGGAAGAGAGGGGAAGAGAGAAGGGGGGGAGGCGGGAGGAGCCGTAGCTCCTCCCGCCGCCGGAGGGGTTGCGGTAACGCTGAAGTCTCTGGAGAGAGTTTTCGGAGTGGGGAGGGTTCCAAAAGCACTCAACTTTTTGTTTTTGTTACTCATATTAGTTGATTTATGTTAATTTTACCTGCAATTTGCTCATGTATTAGTTTTTTTTTTTCTAAACTGTTCATGTATTAGTATGGTTGGAAAAGAACATTATTTCAAGTTTGATTTGAGATTTATTTAATATGAGATTTTGTGAATTGCATGTTTTTAGATTTATTTTTACATTTGTTTGTCAACTACATGTTTTAGGATTTTATTTTGTGAATTATGATGAACGAGTAAGATTTTCATATATTGAAAAAATGCTTAAATAGGCCGAAAAATATAGACCAAAAAGTTGTCGGAAGTTCTCTAAGAGTCGGAAGCGGAAGCAGACTCTATGTTGGCCATCAGCTAGTTAGCGGACCGGATGTCGGAATGTCAAATTCCGCTTCCGACTAGTCCGCTATTCACTTCTAGCTCACGCACAGTGTCTCTCTCCCTTGCCGTGTGTGTCTCTCTCTCATCTCTCAGGTCATTTCTTACCTCTTAGTTCTTTGATCTCTCTAGGCTTGTGAATTAGTGCTGTTCTTAGTTCTTTGTTCTAACGTAGATCTGAATCTGAACTCATTTCAAGTTCCCAACAATTTACAGCAAAATGGAAGGGAATTAGATAAGAGCAGCCCTACGCAGCTTACATTTTTTTAAAAAAAAAAATTGTCTTTCTGCAGCTTTTGAAAGAAATTAAAGTGGGCTTACTGCTATTATTTAGTTCAATTTTTTTGCTTAGGAAAAATCCAACAGCAAATGTCATATACTGTCCATTGGGCTTAAAACTCCATTATTTAGTTAAATTCTTTAAATCGAACAGAGATCGATGATATTGCAGCAAACACCTTCCCCTTTGACGTGGTTTTTTGAGTAAGTAAACGCACTAGCTAGCTAATTGTTTGAGTGGAGAATAATTTGTAAGTAACGTGGAATATGCTACAAATTTAAAAAGTCAGCATGGCAGGCTATTTTTTTTACAGCTTGAAAGGAGATAAACAATTGAACAATTTATTAACTTTATTTTATTTTTATACTATTTTGTTGGTATGTATTAATTATACTTTTAGTTTATTTATTTTGTTATTTATATGGCTTGTAATAGAGTAGTGTAATTACTAATTAGTTCCAATAGCATTTCTATTTGATACTTTTATTTTTGAATTTCTACTTGGTTCGTTGATTTAGAATTATTTAAATATATGCTTTAAGTCTTAAGATGTATGATTTATTATTCTTAAAAAACTATGATTTAGAATTCTTTAATTATTAGCCTAGTAATTAATATAGTAGTATTCTTTAAATGTATGGTTTAAAATTCTATTTGGTTGGTTGTAAAAGAAAGGTCACAATTGTGACATAATTTGATTGAGAACTTGAGATCATAGTCCAAAACTTGATGTAAAAAAACCCAAAAAACTAATGTAAAGAAACCCAAAAAAAGCTTCAAAGAAGAACGAAAAAAGTAACCTAAAATAAGACCCAAATCAGGGTTATGTTCGTTTTGAGAAAAAATGTAGGATTTTAGAGAAGTTGTGAATTTTTATGTTGAATAGTATTTTATTGGTGTTTGTGTAAAGTGGAGAGAGAAATGATTTGATGTAATTGTTTAATAAAAAATATTGAAGTTATGTGAAAAAGTATAGAGAGAGAAAATTTATGTTGAATAAAAAATTAAAAAAATTGTTGAAGATTGTGTAAAATGTATTAATTTTTGTGTTTGAATTATAAATATGTTCAGTGATAGATTTGTGAATATACTTAGAATCCTTAAAAAAGTGTGAACTAACCTACAATAAGTGTTTTTCTTCCTGCCCAAACCGGCATAAGGAAGAACAGTCCTATGCTCAATGCGGCCCATTTCTTCCCTTCTATAATATTTACTTTTCGAATAAAAGTCTCGTTCTTTACTTGATATTGACGTCCACTCTCTGCGGCTATTGTTTCAGCCCATTGAGCAAGTGCTTCCTCTGCGAGCTGGGGTTAGGGTTTTCTGAGAAACAGATTTCCTGTCCGAAGTCAGAGCGGTTGGGGGCGACGTCGTTGCTCAAATTTTGTTTTTGGATCTATACCTTCATATCACAATACAACTGTCTGATCCATCAATTCGGTGAGTTTTTTTCCTCTCTTTTAGAAGGGTATATCCTTTATTTAGTTGAATTCTAGAGACGAGAATTTTCAATTTAAAGTTTAGTGTTTACTTTTTGGAAGTCTTTTAGAAAAAAGGAATCATGGTGAAGAAATTGGAACTAAATGGAATTGAGAAATTTACGGCTTTGTAAGTCAGAAAAGTTTTGGGTGAGGATAGAATGTCAGTACTTCGTTTCGTCTTGGATAGTTAGTGAAATGTTTGTTGGAAAAATTGATCCACTTTCTGTCCATTGTGTATTAGCCGACTCATTTTGGGTCCTTTAATTTTGGTATTTCTGTTGCTATTTGTTCTATGCTTCATCGTAATCACAGTTTTCGTTAGCCAATGGCCAATAGATGTCTGTTTCTTTCAAAGTCTCTGGTTTCTGTGACCTGAGCTTGATTTAGGAGATGAACTGTAGGATGTTCGGATTTAGATTCTCTACTTTTCATCTCAAGATATATTGCTAATTCAGTTTGTAGGTTGATCAACAGGAAGTTCATGGAAAGTAGAGTCAGAAGCTAAAAGGGTGCTACTATCTTGGAGTTGTTGTCGGTTACAGTTAGCTTTCGTCTTGCTGCATTTGGATTCTTTTGTTTTATCTGTTTTTGTCTTTGTCTTTTGTTTGCTTCTTCTACGCGGAACGGAGTTATTCTCCTAATTTTTAGTGGTGGGCACTCTTGGTGAATTCATTGTCGTTGTTGAAATTCAATGTAGTAAGGTTCTGGGAGGATTCAGATATTTGTTTACTTAATCAAGATCTCCCCGCCTTTTCACTTTAGTGATATTGCTTCATGTTCGTTTGAAGGCTGGGGTTATTCTGTCTGTAAATAAATTTCTCGCTCAAGTGTTTCTTGGTTCTTCAACAGGGCATATGGATCTTGAGACAGAGAATAGAATAGCCGCAATGCTTATGAAAGAAGCAGCAGAGTTGCGGCGACAAGCAGAAAAGGAAGGGGTGCATGTCTATCTTCAACAACCTAAAGCAAGGTTTCGGCCTAATTCACGGTTTCTAACTGCGACCGTTCTTGGTGTACAACAAGGTTAGTTTTGTTTTTTGTTTATCAATTAGTGCCTTTTTGTCCTTTTTAGTGCGTGTTTTTCTTTTAATTGATTGGTGTTTCAATGCATTGTACAAAGGAAAATTTAGGTAATGAGTTTGAATCTTTCACAGGGAAAGGTGAGTGTTTGCTATTAAATTGGCCCCAGCTTGCTTTGATGAATGTCATGGCACATTATAGTTTTAACTTCTCTTTCATTTGTACCTTTATTTTAGAAAGTTGGACTTTCATGTACATGATACATTTAACACAAGCATGGAAGTATGGAAAGAGATGTGTCATCAAAGAGTGGAGGAAGTTACTGTGATGCACAAACCATTTTTTCTATCGCTGGGGTGTAGTTTATCTTTTCACGAGGCACCAGATCATTATTATGATTTTGTTGATTTCAGAATTAGGGGGGGAAGGGGGGTAGGATAAGTTATGGCTGCTTTGCTTTTCTTCGTTAAGTGATCTGTTCAGATATGTGTATGTTACTACCAGTTTTGAGTTTTTTTTTCTCTTTAACCAGCAAATCGAGCTGTGGAAGTGAATGAGATGTGGCGAGTTCGGGAGAAAGAACTAGAGCTGGATAACAGAATCAAAGGCAGATATAGAGAAGGGAGCAGTAGTGGCAGCAGCCATAGGGACAATAAATCTGCAAGCAGAAGTAAGAGTCCTCCGTTAAATGTTAACGATGCCAGTGCTCCAAGTTCATCAAATGAGAGACTATATGAGAGTAGGGGCTGTTCAAGGGAAGATGAAGAACTTGAGGAGTTACTACACTCAAGGTCATAATTAGTGCTTTCTCTCTCTCTCTCTCTGCATGCATGCTTGTGCTCTTTCACTTGAATCAAAAAGTATTTCAATGTGATTTGTTTGACATGAACTTTTTTGGATTCGCTTTCTTTTTCACGGCAGCAGGGTTAAACGTGGGAGAGGCGGTGTTGGCCCGAGGATGGATGAAACGGGTCCTTACCTTCTACCTCCTCCGGACTCCAGGGAAGAGCAGTCAACTAGCCCTGATGTACGGAAGCGCCATTTTGTCTATGGTCCTGAGAGGCCTTCTTTCCTAAAGGCTCATGATTCTTCAGAAGAGAAGCTTAATGAGGAAAAGCGGAAGAAGAGAAAGAAGGTTCACTCAGGGACCTCTGAGAAACAGCACTCTGGGAAGCACAGATCCAAAGATAAGTCTAAGGATAAGAAAAAGAAGAGGAAGGAGGAGAAAAAAAATAAATATCACAAGTAAGGGCTCTTATGAAGTGTGTTTTTGTGCTCCACAAAGATCACTGGTTAATGTATGTTGATTTGAATGAAAATACATATTTGTACAGAGTTGATTTACACAATAGTCTTACAATAAGAGGGGAAAGATCGATTGGAATACATTGGATTTGGAGCACTGATATTGGAACACATCTCTGAATTCTGATTGTGATCTTTTCTATATAGAACAACATGCATGTGAGCGCTGCTGCTAAACCAAACCTCTGAAAAAGGAAGTTTCTTAAACTAGAGCTTAAAAAAAAGTCCCTAACAAGAAAGATTTTATTTTGAAGTTTGCTGACAACTTCATATGTTACCAATTGCCCTAAGCTCCTAAGTACCCTAAAGTTGAAGACAAATGCAGCTTCCCTTTTGATGCTCAGATCTTTTCTAGCTGTTCATTATAAAACAGATTTTTGGTACACCGGAGGAGTTACAGCAATATATTATGACCATCTGGAAACGGCATCAAATGAAGTTGTATGGCGTTGTTTGGATTGAAAGACAACCCACAATTTGTTGAGTCGATTCTTTTAGTTTCATATTCTAAATCTTTGATTTTATGGATGCCTAGAATGACCATTGAACTTCATAAATTAGTCTTGGTCTTTAGGAAATCTCTCGTGTCTTTACTTCGTCAATTCAGTTGGCTTTGGTAACGGAATAAATCTCACGTAGCTAATAAGGGTATATTACCACCAATTACAAGCAATCACGCGGTCCCAAGTCACTCGAGAGTGCATTGAGTGACTTGGAGACACGTGATTGCTTGTGATTGATAGTAACATAGCCTCATTAGTCATGTAGGATTCATTACATTAACAGGGTCAAACGAGTCGATTGGTGTGACATGTTCTAGTTAGCCACTTCAAAACATGAAGATGATTAGTTTATAACAAAACAAACTATAGGAATTAATTTAGAATCCGGCAAGACTAGTAAACTAAACAAAAAATTATCAATAGTCCTGGTGCATTATCGTAAATATGCAAACTTGTTGAGATTTACATGTGTAGGGATAGGTGAAATACAATTATTATTATGATGATTATTATCTTGTTGCGTCGTCATAGGCTTACGCGGATCTCCGATTCCTGTTAACCTTTTTTGCTACTTTGACGTCTCGAATCTATATCAGTTGTTTTTATATCTAATAGCATGTTAAATTTTAATTTCGAAACCGTCAAAATTAGCCTAATCTTAAATTACAGTGAAATGATAAAAACAAAATCGACTATATTTATTTTCAGTTAGAACATCCTCCGGAAACATTTTAAATTTTCTCCATTTAGAGAGAACATTCGTGAGGAGATACATCAAGAAAAAAAAACATAATGAATAAATAACCACAATTAAAGAAACAAAAAGAAAAGGAAAAGAAGGCAACATTGTGCAAAAATCATCTCTTCACGCATCTTTTTTTTTTCTAAGCAAACGTGAAAATTTCATTTCACCATAAAGATTACATCAGTGCTAGATACAAATAAGCCCCTAAGACAGGTTTTACAAAGAGCACTGGATACAAATAAGCCTCCAACGCCGATTACAGAGAGCAGAGGCATAAAACCTATAACAACAAAATTAAGGGCCCGAAGGGCCATACATCTAACGGCCTCAATCCAGATGGTCATAAAGGCCTCATACATATGGGCTAAAAAGCCCATAATTTTGAACCAGGTCTAAAGACCCAAAGCAAATTCCGCCAAAAGTGGAGATGTCGTTCATCGGAAGAGAGGATGAGCAAGCATCACAATCTTACTTCCCCTGAGACTCATCCATAACAACACAACCAAAAGGGAGGAAAACACCAATAGCCATAAACTTCCGATCAATCACTGCAAACAAAGAACCAGTATTGAAGATGACCAACATGTACATGACTACATGGAGAGATGCCTTAACAATGAAGATGTCGTGAGATCCTTCCTACAAAAACCCAAAGAAATGAAATTATTAGAAGCAACAATAAAAAGGCAAAGCATACAACAAAGAACCCTTAAACCGATCGACTGTCGGCTAGAACACATGACCGAAGAAAACCACAAGGAGCAACATAGACAGATAAAAAAAAACGTGCGTGAGATCACGCGCGCGTGGATATCCATGCGCCGTCGCATTGGCTCTGGAAGAATCTGTAGAGGGGTGACTGGAGCTGAGGAGCTCTGCCAGGATGAACGTGGCCACCAAAAAACCTTCGAACCGCATAAATCTAGCCATGTGAAACTGCAAAAATAAGGAGCAAACAACGGTCGAAATGGAGGGAGAAGAGAACGAAACGGTCGAGAGGAAAACACAAAGTGAAGAAAGGGAGGAGACGGGAGAGACAGGAGCTCCTCCCGTCGCCGGAGACAACAAGCTGGCAGGGGAGTAGACGAAGCGGCGGGAAATGGTCTAGAGAGAAGGCAGACACTCTCTCTAAAAAGAGTAAAGAGTCGCGACTTTGGTTATGGCTAAAGTATCTTCACGCATCTTATTAAATCAAATTGTTGACATTTGTAAGACAACCCGTTCATAGGAAGGTGATAAGTTATGATTTGCTAATCTTTCGTGGAACTTCCTTTGGGTATATTATAACCACGGCTTATCATATTCAGGCGACCGGAAGATAGAACAGACCGAGTGTGTCAAGCCTCTCACTCTCCTTCCAGCAAAACACGGTTGGAAAGTGCAGATTAACTAGTAACTACATTCACGTAGAAAAAAAAACTAGTAACTACATTCACAGAAGCCAACTGACAGAACAAATTTAACAAAGTTAACAAATTATCCGTCCATACAGCCGTAGGTTCAGCTCTCTTAGAAATACTGGTGTCATGAGTCGTCTAAGTGATGATCCGTCTCATCATAGATCTCCTCCTGCACAATGCCGAATTGATATCAAGGGTCATTCTTGAGAGATTGTTCGAACTTAAATAATTGAAGTTGAAAAAACAGAAGTAGAGTTTAGGGGGATAACACTATCAATTTGTACCTGTAAAAGCTCTTCAATGAGATCTTCCATGGTTATTATGCCAACAACTTCTTCCTCCTCTGGGAGCTTTGGGAGTGGATTGTCATTTATCTCTAGAATGTCAGAGTACATGTCCTTCGCCCACTTCTTGCTCCTAGTACCACTCCTATTAGAAGAATTATTCGCACTGTTGGGAAAGCTCTTCCACTTCTGAAGTAATCTCTTGTTCTTTATAATCTTCTCTTGGGGAGGCTTTTCACCATCAATGTTTATTCTCACGTCTTTCGCATGGTCTATTTTTAACAGAGAAGTTATGTTTTTATAACATTATATGAAAAATAAGAAAAGAAGTTTACACTGAAGAAGCTTTTTCAGGCAGTTAGATATGAAGTTGGCCTACTTTCAGGAGGATCGCTGGAGGACTCCTCTACTGCCTTGTTGCACTGTCTTACAACAACAGCCATGTGGCTGTGACCTTTCTGAAACTCATTCAATATGTCATACAAGGGCATAGTCTCTGGCAATCTGTAACAAGAAAATGACGAACCCCAGTTTATGAGTACTGTGATGCACATCAAACGTTTCTAGAATGCCTTAAACATACTTCAGAGAACTTACATCAGATGTAACCTTTCAAATCAGTACGAAATACCTTGGAATCCTGCGTATAGTGACGCTTTTCACAGGCACTTCATCTTCTGGGTGATTTGCTAACAGATTCTTGACCTACAATATTAGGTCATAGATCTTAAGAAAAAGGTAGCAGCGAAACATGACACATAAGGTTTTGCCATACTTGACCACTGAAATAGACTCTAGATCTTAACTACGTCAATTTATATCTGTATCAGATGGAAAGAACAGCTAACCAATCTTGATGACGAGGCAAAGTGGCAAACTCTTTACAATTCCTTTTCAGGTTAGACTCTAGATGTTAACTATGTCGATTTATATCTGTATTTGATGGAAAGAACAGCTAACCAGTCTGGATGACAAGGTAGAATGTACTACTCTTTACACTTCCTTTTCAGGTAAAGAGCATCATAATTACAACCATTCTACAAATGCTTTCCCAACCACATAAAATGAGAGAAGGGAGAAGAGAAATCACACTAAGCTTCCATCCACACATCACTGGTGTTCTTATTGTCAATGTTATCCCTCCGAAAAGGAAACACTTAAGACAAAGAAGAGAGGGACATTGAGCAGAAAATGGACATACCAAACTTTTTAACTGAGATTTGTGCACATAATCATTCATAGATAAATGAAATCAGAAGACTATTAAATATGTATATAAAAAACGCATACAAAAATTGGTAAAAGTATACCAAGATAAGACCGATTATGTTTGTAGGTTGCTCGTAATAAACTGGCACTCTGCTATGCCCTTTCTCTAATACTGTATTCATCAAATCCCTGGATGACGAGACGTGTTTTGAAATAGCTGATTAATACAAGCATAACACAACTGCTGCAAGATCAATTTTTTGTTTGAAGTTCCGAAAAATATCATACCTGTCAAGTTTTGCATTGATGTCAATTGCAAAAGTATCAGATATGGGAGTCATGGCATCAGTAGCTGTTTTTTCCGTAAGCCCAAGCGCTCCAGCAATAATTGTCGTCTCATCATGTGTCAACTCTCCACCCTTTCCAGCCTAAAACCAGCCAATCACACAGGATTATAAAACCAGCAGTAAGTAGAATGAGAAGGAAGGATTAGGGAAAGGATTTTAGTAAACACGACACATAAAGATAAGTTCGAGGAACGCCTTAACAGAGTACAAAACTAAAATACGCCACATATCTGATGGCATGACGAGTATGACTAGCATATTAAACAACTCAGACTAAATTATCAGGAAGCATGAAAATATGGACACGCTGGTGACAAAAATATATGCTTTTAATTTGAAGTTTAGAATAGTGGAGAGAAGTTATACAGACCTCGTTGCCATGCATATCCACAAGTGTTTTCAACTCAGCTCTACGAAAAAGTGCTACATGCCCATGACCCAGAAGAAAGTCTAATAGCTGGACACTCGCATAGAACACAAGTAGTCAATAAATTTGAATGTTCCTTTCCTACATATCACTGATATGAGCAAATTATATAGCAAAAAGAGCTGAGCAAATACTACCTTGCTGATTGGAAATGCGACAGGATAGCAGATCCAAACAAGAACACGAACAAATGGAGCCACCGCAGCGCCGATTGCCAAACCATATCGAGAACAAACAGATTGCGGTATTATCTGCTTGCACCACCAAGAAGAAATTACCAAAGTCAGACACTCCATGCCAACTTTGGCTACTGATGACACAAAAATGTCAAATGGGGAAATTAAAATAGCCTGCCTGAACATAAATACATGTCTCTTGAGTAGCGTCAGTATGACAAACAATATGGATGGCAATTTTCACCTACCTTGCATAGGTGGGCAATGATTGTGGGAAGAAGCTAGAATAAATTTTTTTTTGATAAGTAAAGAAGCTAGAATAAATTATACCCACATATGCAAGCAACGTGTAACCAAGCAAGTTAGACAAATAAACTTAAACAGTCTGCTTGAATTAGCTTTCTCAGAAAACAAAATTAATGTCAGATAAATACCTCACCTCACCAAACAGAAGAATCAATGTCACAGAAATCAGAATAGCACCCCATGCTGTAACGAGACTGTCAAGAAAAATGGGAAGTGTCTGAACAAAGGAATAATGATCCAAACGTTAGCTAGTCTTTTTTTGAAAGATAATGCATATAAGTAATACCTTTTCGAGAAATCTCAACAATATGTACCTCCATGGCAGCCGCATTGCAAATTAGCAGGGTGCAAAGCAATAAATGTTGTTTTTTTACCACTGGCAATATCTTTGCTGTAATTGTAAATAACAACAGATTAGCATATGTAGTCTACAATCATATAGAACTCCCATTTGAAATACAATTGCTTGCATCTTGCATTGACTAGGAAACACAACATTTTTTTTTTTGATAAGTTTGACTAGGAAACACAACATAAACCAAGATTGTCATATACTGTAACTACAGCCCACCCCCGATCCACCATTTACCATGGCGTTTATAAGTAACAAAAACAAGAATCTAAAGGACTTAGGTTATGTCAAATGTAATGAAAATAAAGAAAGGTTTGTTAGCAAAAACAGAGGCTCATTACAGTGACATCAAGCTAACAACACACAGGTTCGAGCTTCTCCCTACAATATAGAATCTGGGAAAAAAAGGAATAGGGTCCTCGTCAATCTCTATAAGTTGGATACTGGGTGCCGTAACTACTAATTAAATAAAAACCAATCAAAGGAAATATGGTATACACACACACACACACTTATATTTATATATCAAACAGGGGTTCAGCTTCCGGGGATAGTTTGAAACTCCAATAGTAATTCCGAGGTCCAATCTTTCATTTATCTCAACCGCCAAACTATGATACTGTGAGCCTTAAATAATACATGTTTGCTATTGCTCAGGTCCCAAATTGATAATCAAATTGCTATCCGTAGCTTCTGAATCAACTACGCTATGACTACAAGTCATAAGTTTCTCAGAAAAACTTCAAAACGAAAGTGCATTCATTGGTATCCTAACAGCAATTTTCATGGGATGTGCAAACGCCCTTAAAATCCAAAAGAAGAAGCAAAAAAGAAAAAAAAAGAAGCTAAAGCACAGGATATCGAATTTGTAACCCTCCTAGTCCTACAATAATTTTCGGTTTCTAAGAAACCTTACGATACATAAAACGACTTACAACTAAGTGATTCAAACTTATAGAATTCAATGTCAAAGTACTTCAAGAAGGGAAGTGATTGAATTAAGCTTCGCGCTGGTAAATGTTAGCATGTCCTTAGGTCCTACACAATCAAAAACTAAACCACTCAAAATTTCCCTTCCGCTTTCGTTCCTTTTCTCTTTCCTCTTCCGGAATTTTCTGATCAATCTAACGGAGCATAAACTTGAAAAAGGGAAAGAGAAGAAAGGACTGGAGAAGTACCGGCGTGTTTCCGGTCTTTGGGGGTTCCAGACTTAGCGAGAACCTCGAGATCGACAAGGCTCATGGACATGAGCCCCAAGGTCAGCCCCGACATCAAGCCCGCGAATACCACCAACAGTACGATTATCAGTATTTGTACGAAAAATTTCGAACCGCAACATTCGTACTCCACCGCCATTAAAATTCTTCCTCTCTCTCTCTCTCTCTCTCTCTCTGTTCACCTCCACCGATCACAAACCCAAGCTCAGAGCAGCAACCACAGTCGCGGAACCTTCTCGAATACAAACGGATTCGAGAGAGAAAGAGAGATTTGTAGGAGACAGTAGTGTCTAGTTGGGAAATGTATAGGTACGCAATGCGAAAATATAAATATAATTTGATACGCAGACGTCACCGAGAGAGAGAGAGTGGAACGCCGGCCAAACAAATGGACGGGGAATTTGACGGCGTTTTGAGTCACGGGACGGAAGGCAGAAGTGCCGGTTAAATTTAACCGGCCTTGTCCGAATATGCGCTTCCTAATCCTTAAAGGAGCAACGATATCAGATAATCATCTTAACCATCAAAGGGGCTCTCTGGATAGAACTGTTTTGGCGTTTTCCGTCCTGATGTGAAAGGCAGACAGGGTATCATTGGTTCCACTTTAAAATATTCAAATTAATTTGTATACGATATGAGTTTGAGTGCTAAAACGTTGATAACTTAAGGTTAAGTATGGTTTAGTTGTCGAAATAATTTTTATTTTTATGTTTTTAGAAGTAATTTAGATTTTTTTAAATTTGTGAAAAGTTAATTAAAAGTTGTTGAAATTTATAAAAAATCATTGGAATTGGTGAAAAGTTATTGAAATTAATGAAAAAATTATTGTGATGGATGAAAATGTATTGAAATTGATAAAAAAGTGAGAAATTTTTTGAAAACTTTTTGAGAACTTAAACATAGCCTAAAAATTTTAAGGTAATGAATTCGGTGCAAGAAAGAGGATAATTTTTAATATTTATAATAATAAAAAATAATGATGTGATTAGAAAAATAGATTATATTATAATTTTTTATTTTGTTAAAATTTTAAAAAGAGTAAAAAAGTTAACAGGATTCTAATTTCTACACACTTGCACGCATCGAGGTTACAATGAAGGTTTTGTTTGAGCCCAACAATTTGAGTCCAAAAATTTAGGTTTAATAATAAAAAAGTCAATCACATAATTTTATTATTATTATAATATTTATTAAAAATTTTCTATCTCTTCACTTTTTTACCAACTCTCATAACATATCTTTACTTTATAATATTTTCCAAATTAAATACCTAAAATTTTCACCTTCAAACATCCCGAAATTTCTTAAAATGACAGCTCAATAACAAGCACCTGTCGAGTTATCCAACAGAAGGTCGGTCGAGGTCTTCTAGCTTAGGGGAAAAAATAATTACTAATATTGTTTTCGTTCCCAAAGTACAAAGAGCTTAGTTATAATTATAATATTAATATTTATGGACTAATAATGCTGACATGTAAATATGTAATTATATAAGGGAAATCGAGATTATAAAAATGTAGCGGATATAGTAATGATGACGAGGCAGAATGTGTCACACTCTACCTCGTACAGACGAAAGTTAAGGTTCATCTTTTAAGCCTCTCTGGTAAGGAAAGGATTATGTAAAGCTATCTCTACGAGACATTGATGCTTAAAAAATTGTGAATAAATCCAGGGGAAGGAAGATCACGATCAATCTCACATGCTAGACATTTTATTATTGTTTTTCAGATGAAAGGGTAGCTATTAGGCTGCACAATTGAAAAATTAGCTTTTTGGTGCAACTTATATTGGGAATCGGATCGATTGGGAATCGGATCGAACTATTTATAAGTTGTTCGGTCTAGACCATTTTTAAACTATTTTTATTTTTTAATTTTTTTTTAAAAATTATTTTGAAGGAAGATGATAAAATATATAATTTTAGTTTAGGTTAAAATTAAACTTTTTAAATCGTGATTCTCGCCAAGAAAAAAAAAGTGATTCGCTCGGAAAAAGAACTTATCGGGTACGTGACAAGGTGTCATGCATTGAATATGATGACATAGCATTCGAAGTTTGCCTTTTATGGTCTTATTTGAGTCCCAATAATTTAGACAAAAAAATTTAGGTTTAATAATAAAAAATTATTATATTATTATAATATTTATTAAAAATCTTCTATCTTTTCACTTTTTCATCAACTCTCATAATATATTTTTATTTTATAATATTTATCAAATCACAGTACCCAAAATTTCTACCCTCAAACATACCCACCTTGTAGCGGAGAGGGAGTAGTTTGAATTTCAACATTTTGCGAAAATCCCATGACTAGCTTATTTTATTTATTAAAAGACGATAAGAATAAATCCTGTCGGTAGTTTCCTTTGTAGTCGGCAATTTTACAGATAAGTTACGTACGTGTCGGCATTAGCCAGTGGGTCCGGAGGTCTGACAAATGGAATCGGCTCCATCGGGGCCGGAATTTTGGACAAATACCCGCTGTCGTTCGACGCTATCTAATATAAAAATGTTGAACCTTGGATATTTGCATTGAGCCGTCCCATCAATCTACTTTATATGAGCCACTTATTTCATGGAATCAAAATGGCTTTTGTTATCATAATATTATTCGGATCAGGTTGATATGCAAAATGGCTTTTGTTATCATAATATTATTCGGATCAGTGACTTTTGTTATCATAATATTATTCGGATCCACGCGAGGGATATCTTCGTTTTCACACTTTTTTAGGATTCTAAATATATTCACAAATCTACCATCGAACATATTCAGAATTCAAACACAAAAACTAATACATTTGACACAATCTCCAACAATTTTTTAATTTTTTATTCAACATAAATTTTCTCTCTATACTTCTTCACATAACTCTAATATTTTTTTATTAAACAATTACATCAAATAATTTCTCTCTCCACTTTACACAAACACCAATAAAATACTATTCAACATAAAAATTCACAACTTCTCTAAAATCCTATATTTTTTCTCAAAACGAACATAACCCTAGTGTATTGGAGAGGTAACGATGGGCAGATGAGAGTAAGGGAGAGGTGTGGGCTCACACCTATTTCTCTCTGTCGGTCACCAGAATTGTAGAGAAACCTCGTCCATATTATTCTGTTATAAATAATTTTTTTAAGAATATTATAAATAAAATTAGGACGTATCACGTCTTTCTTAAAATAAAAACTATTATTGTTTTAGATATAGCACATGCCATATTATTGCCATTGGCTTCTTTTTTTTTTTTTTTGATAGCACATGCCATTAACTGGAATATCATTGGTAGGTATCGGGCCTGACCCATAATGACGACACGTTTATAATGTCAGGAATAATGGGTTGGGCCGAAAAATCGGTTTCCAGATCAAGTCGGGTGAGCTTGGGCCATTACTGCAACCCATATTCCAACTCACTGGGGTGCGTTATACCAATGGGCAATGAGGCAATGATCAACCCCAGGTCCCAATGATAAAAAAAAAAACCCAGGTCCCCAGTGCCGCTGACGAACAGAATCTTTATTTTCCCCTTGCCGACATAAGGAACCCAAAGTCTTACGGTGTATCAGTGTATGTATTTATTAATCCAATTAAAAAGTAGCTATTGATTTTTCACACTGCTCCCTTTTTTTCGTGTTAGCATACGCAGCAACACCAAAGGCAGATCTGGATCGTGCTCTAAGAGATCTATCAGACCCAGCCTTGCGTTATCGTTGAACCCAGGTAACCCTCCGCTGCAAACTTTTCTGTTTGATTATATTCAGAGTACATTTTCTGGATCTGCTTGGGAACATACGTTGCTGCGTATCTTTTGCACGTTTGCCTTGAGCTTCTCTCTCTTTTTTTCCCCACTTTAATTTTGGTAATGTATACACATGTTTTCGCTGGAAAATCATGCACCATTGGAGTTCTCTTTGTTCTAGTTGCGGAATATTGGGATTTCGGCTCTTGAGGTATACTAGTTAGTAGTTACTAATGAGAGAAAACAGTGCGGAATAAGTGAAGGTTGAGTGAGAAAGATACATAAATGGGTAGAAGAAATAACATGATATGGTCCATTGGAAGAAATGGTGGTGGAAGGTGGTTTATGAATTCCCCTTGGTTTTGTTTAATTAAGTAAAGTGGGTGCTACATGCCGTTGCTATATAGGCTGTTCGGTTGCTTTGCTTTGTGAAGATCATGTTGGGTACCGTTATGTCAAAGACGACAATGCGATTGTTGCTTCATAACTAGTTCATTTGTTGTTATCTTCGTTTCACTTTAACACCGAGACAGTGAGCCTTGCACCATGGTTCAAAGGATCGCCAGACACAGTGTGGCAGTGCTTTGATACTGGTATTCCTGGAATGCATCATTCCTTATCATACGAAATAGAATGATAGATATAGTGGGTCATCAACCAAATGGATTGAAATCTTTAGCTTTTTCTATCTCTGTAATAGAATAACACAAGAACATACTTACAATTGGGGATCCCCATGGCACTCTGTGTATAACACGCACCAGATCAGAACACACATGAATACCCCAACATAAGCCGTTTGCCAACTGCTATTTTTGACAAAGCAGCTACAGCAGTGTTGCCACCTTTGTTTTGTTTTTTTTTCCCATGATAACTTCAATTACCCGATTGATGCTTATGCCAGCAATTCCAGTAGCTGATGATTAAATGGTTACAGTTGTACCATATGTGTTGGTCTAGTATTTAATATATCCATATATAAATATATCTTGCTACTATATTTCATTCCTTTGTGCTAATGAGAATAGAACACATGAAGAATCATGAAATGAGGGGTCTTTTCAAATTGGAAAACACCAATACTGCAGGTTTTTTTCAACTTATGTTTGGTTTCGCAGGCTTGTTGCCGTTATATAACTATGTCACGAAGGTCAGTAAATCCTGCTCGACGCATTGGTGATGATGGAAGCATTCCTTTAGTGGGTGGAGTGCAATCCAAATCACGCTCATCCCCCCTACTATCTATCGGGCTCTTGGTCGTGGTACTTCTCATGCCGTTGTGACGCCTCATTACTATGTGTTTCCTTCATATCATTAATCTCTAGAAATAAGGGAGATAAAATTGTCAGTAATTGGTTAATGGTTAATGAGAGAATATAGCTGATTAGAATCTGGCTTTGCTCTGCCTCTTGGTGATGACCAACTATTCTCAACTTGCTTTCTCTGAATATAACCAAATCCATTGGTTGCATTTCTGTATGAAGTATACTGATAGAATTTTTCTTTGAAAATTTCAGGGTGCACTCCTTTTTATTGGATATTCCTATAGTGGTTCAGGTTTGTATGTGGTTTGTGCACTTTACTTGGAACATGAATTTCGCCTTGCTATCTTTTGTTACCAAACCAACAACTGGTTAGGGCTATTTGTGTTCAAACTGTAGCCCTAGGACAAGTCGTGCCAGGAGCTTTAGTTTCCTCTTATCACTAACAGAACTACAGCTCACATCTCCAAGATGGGAAGAAATAACAAAATAACAGATTACAAAGAAAAAGAAGATTTATGAGCTTCAGTTTAATTTTTATGATATGTCTCTTGTTAACTTTGCTGGCATTTGCATGGCAGGTGGAGCAAGCAGTGATGTGCGTGCTGTAAATATATTCGAAGGTAATAATGACAGCATTACAGTTTCTACTTGCTCAAGATTTTGGTGGTTTTTTCATTTTCCTTGTAGATATGGTTGATAACCTTTATAATTTTGACTCCACGATTCTATTATACCCCTTTATTCTGTGGGCAGCCTTGTTTGCAAAGTATGTAGTATACTGAATCACTATACGTCCATCCTAGATTTTGGATCTTGCTTTCCTCCCCTTCTCTCACCAACAATTTTAAGGGCCGACATGTTAAAGGTTAATGTTCTTGTTTCCAAGGAGGAAGAATAATGAGTGAAATGGTGTGATGGGCCCTAGAGTTTGAATCTTTGAAAAACTGAAGGTTTGGTAGGTTAACTTGTAGTGGTCTCTTGAATTTCTTTATCCGAATCTATCTGCCGTCAGGAATCTTTGAGCTTCTATGTGGTCATTTCAGCTTACTATCCTGACGTACATGCGCTGGTATTAATTATGAAGGAAAATTGATGACAAACTTGATTTGGTGGTTTTAATCACATGTATACACGGTGAAATTTGAACTTCAATGAGTCAAAAGAAGTTTTTGAGCCGCAGGTGGTTGTTTTAACTTTCTGTTTTCTATGTTCATGTATGTTTGTATGTGCTCTCTTTTGGCATTAACTGACAAAGTTAATGACTAATTTTTGTATCCCCAAATTTATATATTAGGCATGACTAATCTCTGAGTAAATGTTAAGCATGAATAACCTCATGTCATGAAATTTCCATCCGTTGTAGATTGCCAAAGTGTACTACGCATGGTAATGAGGGTTTTGTAGATGGAAAAACCTTTTAAATTTCAAGTATGTATATGCAGGTGGTGTTTCATGTACATTAGAAGTTCCGACAGTGTTACCTATTCTTAAGAAAGCTTATGGTGACAGCATGCGTAAAGTGTTGCATGTGGGCCCTGATACATGTTCAGTGGTATCTAAATTGTTGAAAGAAGAGGATACGGAAGCCTGGGGTGTGGAACCCTATGAGTTAGATGATACTAGTGCCAACTGCAAAAGTCTTGTGCGTAAAGGCATAGTCCGCATGGCTGACATCAAGTTTCCTCTGCCCTACAGGGCAAAATCTTTTTCTCTGGTTATAGTGTCAGATGCTCTGGATTATTTGTCCCCAAAGTACCTCAACAAGACCCTTCCAGAGTTGACAAGGGTATCTGCAGATGGTGTTGTTATATTTGCTGGTAATTCCTTAAATTTGTGAATCCCCCTGTTCTTTCTCTCTTGCCATCTTTTTCTTCCCAGAATGCAATCCCGTGTAGCAACATCAATGATGTCTCTGTTCGCTCGCTCTCCAGTATGTTTTCCACAATTCTCTAGCAGGTTGAACATTCATTTTAGCTTTATGAATTAAGTTTCAGCTTTCTGGATCTGGTTTGGATGCATTGGAAACTCTGGAGTTCCCCGTGTTGTTCATTTTGAAGAGATTATTATTCTAGTTGACAGGGGCTAGTTAAATTGGGCATTTTACCCTTCTGAAATTCTGCTTCTATTGCTAATTTGCTATTAGCTGCTACACTGAACATCTTGCCTGTGAGATCTCTTTTCATAATCAGGAACCTAGCCCGTACTATTTTGGATAGGAAAAGGAATTGACACAATGCAATAGACAGACACCCAAACACACTCCTTTATGTAGTCATGCTGTATTTTTTTCTTAAATTGTTTTTGAATTTATTTACCATGAGAATGATGAATCTCTGATATTTCTGTGATTTGTGATTTCTGTGTGTAGGTTATCCAGGTCAGCCTAGAGCTAAAGTTGCCGAGTTATCCAAATTTGGCCGTCCAGTAAGTTGCTATGTTGAGCACAATTTCTGATTGTTCATTGTTTATTTTTGAGCAATTTGATTTGGCAACATGTGGCTTCGATTTGAGAAAGAATGTGGAATTGCAAATCTGCACTCATTAATGTATGAATGAATGCATTTACGGTTGGTATAAAATATTTTGCTCTAGAGCTGGATTATTATAGCCAACAATCCAAAAGAATAATGATTAATGGTTAAAAAATAATGAGTGCACTTCAGATTATTGTGTCGAAGCAATGCGTGCTATACAATGAATAGGTGTTTACAGCTGACCAATATCTAGAAAAGGGATTCAGCACACCTCAACCAAGAACTATCCCAACTCTTTGGACTCGACTATATGAATGTGTGAAAAGGAAATAAAGGGGGTAGTTGATTTACTTAACGTTTTGTCCGGTAAAAATCTGTGAATGATGCTTGTTATGTCAAAATACCACTAAGATCTGGAATGGAATCTTGAATGGTGCTTTTAAAAGATGTCTTTAAATGCTTGAATGGTGTTTTAGATGTCTTTTAAGTTCTGCTTTGATTTGTGTGCCTTTTGAGGTGTGAAGAAAATTTATGGCATTGACATGAAAAAATGTTCATTTTGTTAAGGCCAAACTGCGAAGCTCATCCTGGTGGATAAGGTATTTTGTTCAGAATAAGTTGGAGGAGAATGAAGCTGCCTCAAAGAAATTTGAACAGGCTTCAACCAAAAGGTTGTATAAGCCAACATGCCAAGTTTTCCACCTCAAATCATAGAGAATGAAAGCATCGTACCTTCACTTTGTCGCCTGAGCAGCAAAACCATTCCATGAAGCATTTTCTGCACTACAGAGCCTAATTTTGCCTTCCAACTGTGAGACAGTAGATCGACTCAAATGTATTCGTTGAAGTTGGGTTGCATGCTATTGCTTCCACCATTATGTATTCATTCAAGGTTTAGCTCCCTGTTGCAGTTACAATGACAAATGTCATATAGCGTGTTCAAGCTGAGCCTTTGTTTTGCTAATGATGAGATAGTTATAAAACAAGACTACCACAATTCTCTAATGACTTTAGTAACTGAGATATCTTTCCAACCCTCCGCCTCTTTGCCTAAGGAGCTGGATGCTGTCTCAGAGATGAACATCGAGGAGACTGGGTTAAGCCGCATGTTGTAAACGAGTCTTCAAGTTCCACGTTTAGTTGTGCTAATGTTTTTTCGAATTTAATTTAGTTTATAATTAGCTGCTGTAATTCACGTTCATAATTATTTTGTGATATTAAAAAAACCTTCCGCACCTGAGATAATCGTCTCCGTCTCCTTCTCCCTCTTTTTTTGTTTCGTTTTTAATTAAATCAATAAAAATATTCTTCAATAATCATGTGGTGGGGCGGTTTTTGCTACACCTATTATCTGCCATTCTGCTCTTAAACTCGGAAAATGAATTACAAACAACATTACTGGAATAAATTACAACGACTTTTGGAGTTTCTTCTGAGCCGAAGGCATTCTCTCTCAGCATCAAAACAAAAGGATGAGAAACTGTCTCCAATGTCAAGAAGCAATCGATAACGACGATTATCAATTAGCTGGAGTCCGAAACAATTAAGAAAAGAAAAACTGACGGATTAATGGAAGATGTTACGACTATGGATAAAATACGACAATTATTGTCTCTTTTTCTCGATGCTACTGGTAACTTCCATTTAAATGTGTCTGATCCAAAACAGATCCTAAGAAAACGAAAAATAATCATAAATTATAATGTTTTAGATAGTATACATCGAGATCTTGAGAGCTTATAATAATGAGAATTTGACATTTTGGTCCTTGGGTTTATACCCCTTTGGTACATGGGTCCTTCACTTTTAAATTTCAAATTTTTAGTCATTGGGTTTTCTTTGTTTGACGAAATAGTCCTTCCGTCAGTCTGCCGTCCATATGCTTAATGAAACATGAAGCGGTCGACTGAGTATATGTGTTGAAAGTGAGCGGTCGACCGGTACATGAAGCGGTTGAAAGCTGCATGAAGCGATCGACTGCTACATGAAAAGGTCCGACCTGATACAAATTTACTGACGTGTTAGAGAGATCCGTTAAGTATATGGACGACAGACTGACGGAATGATCATTTCTTCAAATAAAAAAAATTCAAAAACTAAAAATTTAAAATTTGAAAATGAATAACCCATGATATAAACCCATTGACCAAAATTGCCAAATTCCCTATAATCATTTATGTTCTGCTAAGTATGCCAATTGCCGCTTCTTCTCTCCGCCATGGCTGCACGAGAGCTCCACCCACATACCCACCCAAAGAGAAACCCTCTTTTCCCACTCCTCTCTCTCCTCTGCTTCGCTTCCATCTTCCTCGTCCACTCTCTCTCCAGGAAAACATCTTCCAATCCCTCACACTCCGAACAGACCTTCGAATTCGGACAAACAAGGAGGCCCGACCCAAATGCTGCCCCGGGCAGGTCATGCAACTACTCGGACGGGGCGTGGATCTACGACCACCAGCCGAGGGGGGCGAGGTACGATGGCACGTGCAAGGAGATATTCAAGGGCTGGAATTGCATCTCCAACAACAACAAAAATGGTTGGGAACTCACCAAGTGGCGGTGGAAGCCCCGAAGCTGTGATCTCCCGCCGTTCGATCCGGTTTCGTTTCTTGAGAAGTACAAGGACACCAGCATCGGTATTCTGTCTCTCAGTGAATTTCTGTTTGGTTGCTGAGAAAATGTAGAGAATGAGAAGAAATTGAATCTATCATATTTGTGTTCCTTCCTTCAAAACTTCAATTTCATTTATTATTACGTTTAGATAGTTATCATGCTACTTGTAGACCTTATGTGTTACAATGTGCAGGGTTTGTTGGGGATTCTTTGAATAGAAATATGTTTGTTTCTCTTTTCTGCACACTCAAACGCGTGTCCAGTGAGGTGAAGAAATGGCGGCCGGCTGGTGCTGATCGTGGATTTACATTTCTTCGCTATAATCTTACTATCGCATATCACCGCACAAATCTCTTGGCTCGTTATGGTAGGTAAGGTATCCAAGTGATTGAAATCCTTTACAATGACATTAGGAACGCATGCATGTATGTTAAGGCAAAAATGAGTCTCATTTATTACAGCTCCCTTATCACAACCATCTACAGAGGAAACAGGATTTCCATGAAAACGCATTTTGTTTAAGTCGGCAATTCTTTGGGTTAGAAGAGTCGTACAGGACTATGGTTCGCAACAATTAGTAGTTTAGCTTAGTGACTTTATCGTTTGGTGGTTTCGAATTTTGATGGACGTGGTGCATGGTTTCGATTTAGATGTTATATAAACTGTTTTTTGTGCATGCCACGGGCCCACGGCTATGCAATTGTTGTAGTCATTAATTTCCTTTTCTCCTTTTGGAGGTTTCACATGCATGACTTGCATAGATATCTATAGGCTATAAAATATCCACTGTATTTCTTATTTTTATCTTAGTTCTCGTGCAGGTGGTCAGCTAATGGTAATGGTGGCGAGTTGGAATCTCTTGGTTATAAAGAAGGTTTTAGAGTGGACGTTGATGTTCCAGAAGGCACGTGGGCAGAGGCTCCAGCCTTCCATGATATTCTTCTTTTCAACACAGGACACTGGTAAATTATTTATAATCTCTTTATAATATCAGGTATTGATGTAGGTTCAATGATTGATAATGCACTCTCTCTCTGTTTTGTTGATGTCAAAATGCCTAACTTGCTTAATTCTCTGCGGATTGGGTTTTCGTACATATATGGTGGATAACTCATAGCCATGTGACCACTGATATTTGCTGACATAGGATAAAAAATGTTCATCAGTTGTGCTGTTGACTCTTAATTTTCTACTTTATGCTGTCCTTGTAACTGTGGGTGTTTTGGGCAATTGAAACAATTTTTTGGTGTGAGAGAGATATCACTGATTCCTTATTTGGCTGTTTGGTTCTTGTTGAATAGGTGGTGGGCTCCTTCAAAATTTGACCCTGTGAAGTCACCCATACTTTTCTTCCAGAAGGGTCAACCTGTCATACCTCCAATATCCCCTGATGTTGGCCTTGATATGGTTTTAAAACACATGGTACATGATTGGAATTTATCTTATTTAATGTTCTGTAATTGCAAAGAAGCTATAGGTTACACTTGATGGTTGGTCTAGCTATAACTTTAGACTTTCTGCAGGCGTGTACATATGTAACTATTGATGTACCTAATGCACACTTACACTTCGTAGATTTTGTAGAAACTGGCAAGTTAGTGTTCTCGCACATTAACAAATTTTTGAGGAAACAATTTTGGTCCTAAAATTTTATTTGAGTAGGAGAGACAGGGATATGCCATGCTGCATGCATATAGATGTCTGAGATATCTGATTCACAATCTTAGTGTTTAACTATATATGCTATATTCAGTTCATCATCAAAATTTTCATGACTTCCTCCTCTTGACAGTTCTATAATTACAATGGGGAAGATAACAAAACAAGAACAGATTTTGACATGATCAGACGTTATGCATGACATTGGGTATCTTGAGTTGTTCTGCAGTTTTTTGCTCAAGTAGTACACATGCTTTCATGATAGGTACTGTTCATCGAGAAAAAATTGCGCATCGGTGGGATCAGGTTCTTTCGCACACAATCACCAAGACATTTTGAAGGAGGTGACTGGGACCAAGGTGGTTCTTGCCAAAGGCTATCGCCTTTGTTGCCGGATCAGGTGGTTCACACGAACTTGCGTTCAACTGTGTTTGTTATTTAAGAGTAGTCCACTATCTCAGTTATTACATGCTACTTGCGCTTCTCTTCCGCAAGTCGAAGCTGAAGGTTTGGAAGTTCTGGTTTACCTTTCAGGTTGAAGAGCTCTTCTCTCTGGGGAATAATGGAACGAATGTGGAGGCACGCCTAGTGAATCAGCACCTCTACAAAGCCCTTAAGGGGTCTGGTTTCCACATGCTAGACATAACCCACATGAGTGAATTTAGAGCAGATGCCCATCCATCTACATCTGGCGGAAAGAAACATGATGATTGTATGCACTGGTGCTTACCAGGAATTACTGATACTTGGAATGACTTGTTCATAGAGCATCTAAATAATATTAAGTTTAGAGATTGATAAATTAATTATCTCTGTTCTCAAATTGCTTCTTTTTTTTGGTTATCTAAAATTTATCTTTAGTTTTGGTAGCGGTTCTTGTGACATAGTTTTGTTGGGTTCTGAGATTTCCTGGATTCCAATGATGGTGGGTGAGTGTTATGTTATAATAAGATGCTGGATGGATTGGTGAAGTTAATGCTAGGTGAGGTGTCAGCTATGGGGAAAAGGTTGCTGCACACGGGTGTACTCAGGGAGGGGGTGTGATTTAGCTGGGAAGAAATTGACCTGCCTGAACCATGACTGAAGTATACAAGGAAGATATTTCTTTGCAAGAACTTTTCTACACTATCTTTTCAAAGGATTTGGGTGCGTCCCAAATTAATCTTCGACTATATGGGAACCAAATTTATCAAATCCATATGAGAGTCAAACAGACAACAAAATCTAGAGGAACCAATTTATTGAAGAGTATTATTATACACCTATGGCCTTCTGTGCAATCTTGCCAACCTTGCCAGTGTCATATATAGCCGATCTTTTACATTGTCCATGAATCCGAAATATGCTTCTCTCCAATTACGGCTTAATGCCAAAGGACCACAAACGGCCCAAAAGCCTGTAATGAAACCAAACACCACAGTAATATGAAACCAGGGAATTGAAGACCCATCTTCCTCATCTTGGATGTCCTCGTCTTGTTTGCTGTAAACAATTTGTTGACACTCGCGTGGAAGTGGGGCACCACAAAGTCCAGTGTTTCCCTGATATGCAGAGGCATCAAAGCTCTGGAGCTGAGTGCCGGATGGTATTGGTCCATGGAGATTGTTGTTTGTGACGCTAAACCGAGACAAGAAATGCAGACTAGACAGTGATGCTGGTATTATGCCAGAGAACTGATTTGCAGAGAGGTTCAGATATTCCAGGTTTGTGAGCTCTGATATTTGGTCTGGAATGTTGCCTGTGAACTTATTGTGGATAAGATCAAGACTATCAAGCACCTTCAAACGTCCGATCTCAACGGGGATGTTTCCTGTAAGACTGTTGTTTGCAAGGCATATTGCTGGTCGTAGGTGAAGAAGAGAACTGAACTCGATAAAGGCACCATTTACTATAGCAAAAATGGGTAGAATGAAAGAAATATTGTCTATTTGAGGTTTGGTTGATACTAATGCTGGTAATGTACAAAGTTCCTTTGGAAAATCACCAGAAATGAGGTTTGCAGTCAAATCTAAACGTAAGAGACTTGGAAGAGTCGAGAACCAACTGGGAATTGGACCTGTGATACGATTGAAATGTAGCTCAAGGACTTCTAGTTTCTTGAGCTTAGATAGCCATATGGGCAATTGACCAGTCATTTGGCAATGAGCAAGACCCAAAACTAGGAGATTTTTGAATCCATCATCATCGACTGTATTGAAATCTGCTGGCAATGCCTCGTGCAAAAAGTTTTCAGTAAGGATGACTATACTGAGAGTCTTGCAACGCATCAGACTCTTGATTGCCCCTGTGATATTGGTTAGCCTATTGAAACCAAGAGAAAGGAAAGACAATAATTTCAATTGAGCTATTTCTGGTAGGATTTGTCCCTCTAGTTGGTTTCGGAAAATTCGAATTGCCCTGAGGGACTTACATGAGTAAAGACTCACAGGCAAGTGGCCAGTGAAGTTATTGGCCCCCAAATCAAGTAAAGCAAGGTGTTGAAGGCTGGAGAAGTTTAGGGTGGAGATATCTCCTTCCAAGAAATTGTATCGTAAATTCAATTTTACGAGGTTTGTGCAATTCATCAAAGATGGGGTCAATGAACCAGTTAAGGAGTTTGAATAAAGGAGCAAATACTTTAATTTGGAGAGTTTCCAAATATTCACAGGGAGCTTGCCGTTCAAGTAAATATTTCCATATAACTCAAGGTTGGAGAGTTTTGTAAGGTTCACGATGTCATTGCTTATGGGTCCTGAAAGATTATTGGAAGGCAAAGAGATTTCTTCCAAATTGGTCATACTATATATGTCATGTGGAAGCATTCCTGAGAAAGAGTTAAAACCTGCTCGAAAAATCTCTAGTTTGGAACATCCTCCCAGTCGACCAGAAATTTGACCACTAAGATCATTAGAAGAAAAATCAAGGAGCTTGAGAAAGGGAGAACTGGTGCAAAGAGAGGAAGGAATTGGGCCTGTGAAACTATTATTGCTAACATTGAACTTTACCAAATTCAAAGCTTGTTGGAGGAATGACGGTTGGATCAACCCATGTAAGCGATTACTAGATAGGTCGACAATTTGAATGGACGCAGGCCAGCCATTAGGTGAAAACAATAATGAGATATCTCCACTTAGGCTGTTGTAGCTCAAATCAAGGACCTTAAGTTGATCGAAGGATGAAAAGAATCCGATAGGAAGAGAACCCGAAAGTGAATTGTTGGAGAGATTGAGGTGAGACAGACGTGAAAGGTTTCCAAAAGAAGGGGATATATTTCCTTTGATCCCTTTAGAAGGCAACCAAATATGGGTGATCTGACTTTTGCTATCACAAAAAACACCTTCCCAGTGGCAACAATCAATGGAAGACCAGTTTAAAGGAGGAGAAGACGTATTGAAGGGCAAGGACAAAAGAGAGTTGCGGTCTATTTGGTTGCATGCATGATTCCTGGAGAAAATTCCAAAGAGAAGAAACAAGGCGAAGGTGCTAAAGAGGCCATAAGATGTCAAATCTACCATGGCTGTAGCTTGATATTCATACCAGAAGCGAAGAATATGTATCCAAAATAAAACACAGTCAGTACCTTCTTTCTGGACGCAAGGAATGAGAAGAGGTAGATCAGAGCAAGAGAACAATGGGGTACATCTTCTATAGATAGCTCTCTGTCACTTCGCACAAAATGCCAGTAAATACAATGATGTCACAGAGGTTGGTTACAGATAAGAAGTGACCCCTCGAGTCTTTTGGTGTGAAATTGCTTTGAGCCATTTGGTTTTTGGTAGAATGAAAAGAATATTGCTTTTGTCAGTATCGTTTGGAAGCACGTATTGGTCCCCTTACCATTTTTGCTGCCTAATCAAATTATCTAATTCTACGTTCTAACCTGGAAGTATCGATGGGCGTGTTGGCAAGAGGATAATTATCTTGGGAACGGATTCCCTTCGAATGAGGGAATTCCAAAGATATTAGAAGGCACGGTCTCTATTTTATATAATAGATCTAATGGTCCTAATTCATCCAACTCAATTAATGAGATTAATGAGTAATATAGCTTGGTATGAATTAGGACTGTTAGATTACATGATATCTTTGAAATTCCCTCCGAAGGAGGGAATCCATACCCAATTATCTTTAGGTACTAAGCATTGAAAAGTAGGTACAGGACAGAACACTAATCGTACTTGTACATATTTCTACAAATTTGGCAGCTGGGAAAAGTGGTCTTGGAGCAGTTACTTACAGACATTAGGTGCATTGAATTTTCAACATTTCATTGTTTAGGACTACTAAAAAGAAGTTCCGAAGCTTCTTCCTAATCCCTTCAAGTAAATCCAAGGCTCCTCCACGTATTGTTTCAAGTCTATAAGAGGAGAACTCATCCCAGGCCCTCCCCTCAAGTCCCCTGTAAATTTTCCGCCATAATTTGATTTCCCGATTTCCCAATTTTTATTTGCCGAGCAAATTGACTCAACTGCATGCCTAGAAATACAATTGATTGCAATCAATCAATCTGATTCTCTATTGTGAAGTCGTTATGAACTCATTTGTATGCTGACCAATTCATGACCTCACTATCAATTATGATCGCTAAAAAATAACCCTCAATTATTATCTGCTGACAATTATTCAACTATGAGCTCAGCCTTTGAAGTAGTTGAACACCTGCGTGGAAGATCAGGCAAGATCGTGGTCAAAAGCGAATTGTGAGAAAAACGAAAGGGTTGGGACGAATGGTTGAGAAAGAGGCTTATATGTGATGGGGGAAAGAGTGAAGTTCACATGGATTTGGCACTGCAGACGACTGATGACATTAGCATGGCGGGCGGGGAAAGTGTTGTGTGAACACGAATGCCAAGGGGACAAATGTGCGGACCAAGTTATTGAAATTATGGGCATTCTAAATAGGAAATCCAGCATGCACCAAAAACCCTGCGATGTGGTCCAGAATGGATCTGTTTTGAACACGGCACTAAAAAGTCCTCGCATATGTCCAAAAGATGGTGTCTGGACGTCAGACCCATGGAATTACCCTTTACCGTGTGTTCTAAAACCATATGGAATTGCCTCAGTTTAAGACACATGGTACAGGGGTCTAGGTGGTGGCTCCTTCATACCCCTTTACCATGTGTTTGAAAACGTTATATAGCCAACATCAGGGGAGGTTGGAGTTACAGGTTCAAGGAGAAAAGCAGGGGATTTTCTTCGGAAGATATAGGCTTTACAGTTGATTGTGGTCCAACTACAGGGTAAAACTTTCTGCGGGGTTGCACATACAAAACTAGGGAAGAGAGGGCGTGACCATGCAGCACGCATGTAGGCATCCGAGTTCTCTGGTTCAGAGGCATTATCTATGCTCTCATCAGCTCATTGTCAAAAATTTACGCGACTACCCGTTCTGATAATCCCACAAGTACAAGACGGAGAACAATCAAACGATAAGAGACTGAGACAGGATCAGATGTTGTATTGAACCTTGTCTTGAATTTGTTGCTTTGATAGAAAGCTTTCCTTTTCCTACTGGTAATAATTTAGGTCACAGTTTTTGGTGAGAAACTTCCCCTGGTTGATGTTTACTTATTCTATGCTTCTCATTTCAATGCTTTAGTTTTCAAACGAGGAAGTTTGTGATCTTTCATTTTTGTACTACTGATTAAAACATCAGGAAACTCTTACTAAAATATCATAAATTCCTTGAATGCAATATTCTAGACAAACTTAGAGAAACAAGGACATCGTTTTGGTGTAAATGAGAGAAAAAACAGAGTCAATCGACTTCGACAGTCCATCCCATATTGTCCTCAATGCGCCCTGTTTGAATCCCTGTCAACATTACATACAGTTTCTGATACACTGCTTCAGCTCCGATTTTGTATTCAACCCTGCATAGACATGATCAATAAGAGTATAAGAATTATTGCCATTAACGTCTACCCAAATAAATATTCTGAAAATGAACTGAACTCGATAATTTCCTTTTATCCTGATAGGTTACGCTAAAAACGGGATTTAAGACCACGGCCGTCCCTGTACAGAAAACTTCATCAGCTTCAAGCATATCCTCCACAGGGATCACACGTTCCTCGACCTGATCAAAGAGATACATCGATAATCAATTCTTGGTAATCTTTTATGCATCAGTTTGATGTTCTCTTTATATTTCGCCATTGATTATACTACTCTGAAGAGGACAAGGCTTAAAGATTTTTCTCCGGGGGAGGGGGGGGGGGGGGAGCGTTTGAGCGAGTGACATCATGCAGAGACCGCAGCATAAAACAGCTTCCGCAAGCATCAAAAGTTGAATTGCGAAATGCATTGAGCGTTATCAATTGGCACATCATATTAGAGGAAGAATCACCTGGTAACCCAGACTAAGGGCAATCTCGATTATGCTTTTTCTTGTGATTCCTGGCAGAATTGTTCCATGTGTTGCTGGGGTTGAAATGACATCATCCTACATGGAAAAAATGTGAAGCCTATGAATTGTTGACAAGATGAACTCATTTCAAATAAACAGAGTTTCACGATCGAGTCCGATAGGATTTGGTAAATTCCATGCAAGGGCATTGTCCATCTGCCTTGAGTGTATAAAATAATTCAACTTCTATATGGCTGTTGTTGAATGGTAAGATACGAATTGATGTGTAGTCCTAAGAGAAAAATAGAGGTGATTAATCAATCATACCTTGACAATGAATATATTACATGATGAAAGTTCCTCAATATTTTTCTTAGTCACCGCGTCTAGGAACAGGACATCAGAGAATCCTTTGGCCTTTGCTAGAGCTCTTGCTTTGTAAACCTACGGAATAGAAGTGGACCCATGTGCATAAGCAAGCATAGCTTTTAACTTTCAATTTGCTCTACATGTACGAATTCTAGCAGCCATTTGAAGATCGAGGGAGAAAGAAAAAAAGTAAACGACTTCCACATGCCAGCAGAATGTATTGCACAAATGAAAACAGCAGGTAAAGAGAAGTTATGCTTACTGGGGAGTAGTTTGTAACGGTCTTGATGCCTCCAGTTCCACCGGGAGTAGCACGATGGATCGTATCCTCAATAACCAAGTTTAAGGGACCCTATTTCCCAGAAAAGAAGCGAACATTGATAATTAATCTGTATCCTCCTCCAGTGTGAACAGAGGATTTCGAGAAATGAGGAAATAGATGGAATCCAGATGTGTTTTTAGCTGAATGTGTCAGAATTGTGTTTTTCTACATGAAGAACTTTGCTATTATTATCTTGATGTCGTCTTCTAGCAATAACCCAAACCCACCGTATGAAAGTTTCTAACAGGAGAAACATATATCAGGAATGTGAATTCCGGTGCCGGCTCCAGGCCGAGAACAGGTCCAGTTCCAATGAGCAATGGCCTTATATATAGCGAACCTTTCCCTGGTGGAGGTACCTGTATAGAAATAGTTGAACACAGAGTTCCTCACACATTCAATTCTGTGCACGAACCATTAAGAGGAATGAAAGGCAAAGCGGAAGCGGCCAATACGGGCAATACCCAATGTTTGTTGGCGAGGACTGTTTGCTTTACAGCCTCAACAAATTGCTCAGTAGATGGCGATCGCATGCACATTCTCTCTGCACCAATCTTCATGCGTTCAGCATTCTGTTCTGGTCTAAAGAGCAAAACACGACCATCTTCCGTCCGTTGTGCCTTTAGTCCTTCCAATAATCCCTAAAGACATCATCCAATAGACATGAGTAGTAGTAGAATCGGGCATGATTTTGTTTGATATCTTAGTTGAGTGATAGGATGCTGCTCACCTGTCCATAGTTTAAGATTCCGGCACCTGGACTCATCTCAATATTTCCATAAGGAGTTATGCTTCCTCGAGTAAAATTCTCCTCTCCAGAGCATTTCGTGACGTACATGTGATCTGTTGGAACTAGATCGAATCCAATTTCATCCCAGTTGATATCGGCATACTCAACAGTATCAATGGCACTGTTTATTTTCAACAGAACAAGCGAAATACATCACACCTCGAGGAACGAATGGTTTTCAGACATTGATAAATAGGAAAGTAAAATGGTGGTTAAATACAAGTTCTAAATTTCAGCAAGATCAGCCCAAGCATGTCTGGTTCTGCTACCGATAAAAACCAAGGTACAACGTTTAATTTACATTTGGTCGTTGATTTCTACAGTTTAGGGAAGCAAATAGCATAAACCAGTTACATATATATCAACTTGTCCGAACTGTTTTGAAGTGTAAGCAGTAAGCCATTAGTATTACCTGGTACCCGTGCTTTGGGAAGTTTTTTGCCCGCTGGGTGGAGCCATGCGAGCAAACTTGGCCTGGACTGCAATAAAGCAAACGGCCAATCATGTCAAGAAGAACCTAAAGTTCTTTCATGGTGGTTAATTCTAAAACAGCACAATGAGGATCAAGTATATAACGCTGAGATGAATTCTAAAACCGACCTTAGACCTCTGAGTTTACTTGGTAGTGTATCCTATTTCATGCAGATCAGTAAGAGCCGAAGTCCAGAATAAACCACACCATACTATATATATATAGTAGAAGGAAACGTCGGGCATTAGCGTATCAAATCTTAGGTGGCCCAAAACTTACCCTTCCGAAGATTGAAAAGAACGAAGAGGATACCAGGAATTTGAAGACAGCAATCAAAGAGGTTTAAAATTGTTTCTTTCCTTAGTATGCAGAATTCGTCAAGCTATACGTACCCTTAACGTGATCAGAACAGACCAAACTTCTCTACCATGTAGAATTCAGATTAATAAAAAGTTGAAAATTTTCCATATTTACATCTTTCTCAAAAAAGACGGCTAAATATGGGATTTTAAAATGATTAACTGTCGAATCTGACTAAGTAATACGACGTTGATCATGAAGTCAAAATCTCAACCGTTGAATTGTACGAATGTTTCATGCACGATATAATTTCCTCGGAATATTAGGTATCTTGTCTTCTTCCCAAGGGAAAAGGTCATTGATGACGTACTGGCTAAAATTCTTGACTACATGACATGCTTTTCAGGAAATTACCAAATTAAGGAACAATTAATATTCAATATTAGGTAAATTATTATGAACCACAAATCGAATATACTTACTAATAGCTTCCTGATATTCATATATATATATATATATTCGTTTTGTTCTCTTTTCGGATGTGAACCTCCAAAAAAAAACTCTTAAACTTAAGGGACAAATATACTTTGCATCCTTCAATTAAAGGATAAATATACTTAAAGATTTTTATTTTGTTAGGAATTTTAGTCGGTAATAAGCTTTAAACGACAAAGTCTGCTCTACATTGCCAAAAAAAATATTTCCCTGTATATTATTACTGACTATTGAGACCTTTTCCACCAGACAATTAAGGTATTAATTGATAATTGAGCCAGACTTGCATTGTGTTTACGGAGGCCATGGGCCACAACTAATGTCCACCATTCGTTTGGTCTTCTCAAGAACCCAATACTTCTTTCGGGCCAGAGAGGTGGACCAGTTCTTGATATATTGTTTTGGGCTGACAGGAGCCCAGTTCGGATATTTTGCTAATTGGACCGCCATTAATACTCTTTCGGACCTTTGCATTTGCACCGAAAGATGAAAATCTAAAGCCTTGGATCCTTGTGCGTGTATCATTCTGTGGGAAAATCGTTCAGAATTATATTCTTACCATTTTCGATTCAAACTTTTAGTAGTAAATATTTCAAAATATACTTAGAAAAAAAATAATTCAAAGTATATTTATTTTCTTTGTAAATCATAGATTAAGTTCACTAGAATTTGGAGAACTAGCTCCACGAAATTGTGTAAGCAAGCTTAAAACTTTAGCAGACATTTATCGAGTAAAATTAAAATTATTTTAAAGTCATGTACAACGATTGACCTCATGAACACGTCATCATCACCTATCCCATGTGAAATTAGAATAATTAATAAAATATTGATAAAAATATGACATTACTCCAAAATATTAGGCGCGCGATAATTCTTCCTCTTCTCCCATTGATGGCTGATTGTACGATCAATCTGTTCCGCGAAAAGTCGTCCGCTGATGCCGTTGATGCACGTTACTTTCTCCCAACAAGTTTGACTATGATCGATGGAAAAAGCTGTGACCATTTACCGTGCAAGTTGTAGTAATAGATAATGAGGTATTGAGGCGCGCTCACCCCTGGGCCACTCCGCCCCTTTGCCTGATATACAAAGCTTTGGTCCGTACAAATGATGCGGGGTTGGAATGATTGCCTTCACGTTCTCTTGCCCACATTCTTTAGACTGAAGTTTACTAACTTTTTACAACTACCAGTGAGACCACAAATTGGACATGGAGAATAATTTAAAGCTGATAGCGTGCCTGAAGTCATATGGTGGCAAATATCCGTGAAACATTGGGCCCCAGCAAGCATGTGAGCTTGTGAATCTATAGAGGGAAATTAATTGGTCACATGACTTCACTGTTAGGAGAATGACATTTTGGTTATATATTGGCAGCTGAACCCCTCTCTCTCTCTCCTCTGAGCTTTTCAAATAATGTCAGGGACAACTGTTGGAGTGAGGGTTAGAAATGGCCTAGCAAGTTATCAAAAAAAGGGGGAAAAGATGTCGATCGGCTCTTCTCTATGGAATGAATCATGCAAACTGAGATATTCATTTCAGTCCGAAGTCTTCGTAACAAGTGTACAGGCGATGATTGGGCTTCCCCGATGAAAATATATCCACCTAGCTACTAGCTAGTTCATGCTAGTAGACAGATTGGATCTTGACCATAAAAAATAAAGCATTTTACTTGCTAATTCAAATAGCTTTTAGAGTGAGATAGCGTACTTTCTCTATCCGGAAGGAAGACAGTTTTTTTTTTCGGAATATCGAAATCATATCATGGTCAAAATATTACATGACATTTACTGGGACATTCAAATAAAGACGTATAATTAAAAAGAACAGAATTCATTTTCTATTTAGTACTAATTTTATCTGCTAATCTGGAGTCCTAGTTGGGTTTCTACCAAAAGGTCTTCTGTAAAGAGACAGCAGCTACCCTTCAAGTGAACCAATCCCATCATGAGATGTCGGACGAGGAAGTCTTGGTTGCTTTTGTAACACTACTGCAAGCCTTTGTTTTTTCGGTTTGCATAGATAAAGGGTTCTTGGTAGCTTAATTCCATACGGAATATATAAGAACTCGAGATACCGTTATGTTTGGCATGTGAATTCTGGTTGATGATCATCTCCGTACTTCACGTAAAGCCAAACTGCCCCGTTTATTGTTTATTATTCAGGCCATGATTCAGTTTTCGGTTTTGATAACGACAATGGAGCCCACCAATTTTCCCAATAATAAAATGCCTGCTATACATTCTTTACCAATATAAATAAGTAAACCATATGCACCATTTTCA
This sequence comes from Myrica gale, assembly GCA_963930655.1. Classification (NCBI taxonomy): domain Eukaryota; kingdom Viridiplantae; phylum Streptophyta; class Magnoliopsida; order Fagales; family Myricaceae; genus Myrica; species Myrica gale. The sequence continues at coordinate 1,699,651 of OZ005606.1, read as the reverse complement.
CCTAGAAAAATAAATCTGATAACCCTCTGTGCTTTGTGAAGATGGGGTTAAGCAAGCTTTTGCTAGCCATATGCTTCACGGGGTTAACTCTAACTCATGTCTCCCTCGCCCAAAACTCCCACGAAGACTTCGTCGACGCCCACAATGCAGCTCGTGACGAAGTCGGCGTTGGTCCAATCTCTTGGAACTACACGCTTGCAGCCTATGCTCTGAATTATGCTCGTGAGAGGGTACACGACTGCGCCATGGAGCATTCAATGGGGCCCTATTCGGAAAATCTTGCTGGAGGCATTGCTAGGACCACTGCAGTAGAGGGAGTGAATCTGTGGGTGGAAGAGAAGCAGTACTATGATTATGAGTCCAACTCGTGTGTTGGCGGTGAGTGCCGGCACTACACTCAGGTGATCTGGCGCGACACGGTGCACGTTGGGTGTGCCAGGGCGCACTGTAACACTGGGGGAATATTTATCATCTGCGACTATGATCCTCCCGGAAACAACGACGGCGAGCGCCCTTACTAAACTGTATTTGTATTGTTGATCTCTATAGCCTATAAGCATCTTGTTGGCCTTATATAATATGTGGTCGGAATGTATATGTACCTTCGGATGGTTTTAAGGAAAATTATCATGCAGAATAAATTTACCTTCTCTGTTTTATGTGAACTCCATGTTCAAGCACTGCAGATCTGATACAGTATTCCGCGTTTAACGACGCGTCGTTCACGGCATTCAGTTTCTCTCTTGACTCATTCCTTTTATTTCACAATGTCAGTGGCTTTATAACAGATAGGGTTAATGACTTTTTTCGTCCTTAGGTTTTGACCCCTTTACCAATTTCGTCCTTGGGTTTTCTCATTTATCACACGTAGTCCTTGGGTTTCATGATTTTGTCAAAATGGTCCTTCCGTCCTCTTCCGTCAACAAATTACCCAGTCAACTAACGACCTACACGTCATCACCAATCAGCCAGTGACACGTGTCCTTTTTAAATGCCACGTCACTTTTTTTGCCACATCAGAAAAAAAAAAGTTAAAAAAAAAAATCGTCACTTAAAAAAAAAAACCCAAAACCCTCCCTGGAAGGGGTGACCGGAGCCACCAGCCTCCCTTTGCTGGGTGGCTTCCGGCCACCCCTTCTAGACGACAGTCATGTCAACCTTCCTCCTGGCTTTCGATTCTGCCCAACCGATGAAGAACTCGTCCTTCACTTCCTGTTCCTAAAGGCTTCGCACTCACCATGCCACCCCAACATAAGTATGCCCGATCTTGATATTTGTCTGCACGATCCTTGGGAACTCAATGGTATGTTTCTCTTAAATCTGTTCCGTGTTCATATTTCTGCATGAAGTTTCGCGGATAATGGAAAAATTAATCATCTTAATCGCTTTTAATCCATAGCTAATCATAGGCTCATATGGGGGTTTCGTGTAGGTAAGGCCTTGTCAAGCGGAAGTCTATACTACTTCTTCGACAAGGTGACAGAAAATCGAGTCACAAAGAATGGGTATCGGAAGGAGTTAGATATGGAGAAATCCATACTCTCTAGTGCTGGAAAGAAAATGGGAATAAAATTTTTTCTTGTTTTCTGCACTGGTGAAGCTCCAGATGGTATTGAAACCGCTTGGATAATGCAAGAATATCATCTCTATAGCTCTGGGATGGGTGGTGCGCTGTACAACAGAGAAGGAAAAAACGCTGTAAAACCCTCCCTCGATGAGCCACCGGTCCCCCTAGAAGGGGTGGCCAGAAGCCACCCAGCAAAGGGAGGCTGGTGGCTCCGGTCACCCCTTCCAGGGAGGGTTTTGAGTTTTTTTTTTTTTTTTTTTTTAAGTTTGACGATTTTTTTTTTAAATTTTTGTTTTATCTGATGTGGCAAAAAAAGTGACGTGGCATTTAAAAAAGACACGTGTCACTGGTTGATTGGTGGTGACGTGTAGGCCGTTAGTTGACTGGGTAATTTGTTGACGGAAGAGGACGGAAGGACCATTTTGACAAAACCATGAAACCCAAGGACTACGTGTGATAAATGAGAAAACCCAAGGACTAAATTGAAAAAGGGGTCAAAACTTAAGGACGAAAAGAGTCATTAACCCTAACAGATAAGAGTTTACACAAGTACTGCTAACCTTCTTGGCCCAATGCCTGATATTTTTCTGGCAGGCCTCAAATTATGTGTATATTCATATGGGCTCAACAGTACAATGTTTATACTATCTGTCGTACCTTTGCTAACTCTACCCCTTGAAGATCAAAATCGCATTTCTACTCCTCGTATTAGAGAAAAAAAATACTATCCATCTACTCAAAATTTCGAGACACTTATTTTTCACCAGAAAAAGTATGTGGTACTTATATAGGCATAGCTCTATTCTTTTTTTGATCTAGCTAGATCTGCTTACAAGTGTGTATCATGTCGATGCATTCAGAAATATTGAAAGAGCATCAGCCTAAAGAAGTATTGCTTTCCTAATCATTAACATCATCTGAGACATGCATATACTATTAGGGAAGCTATCCTGCCGGCTATGCCCTAAAGATCTATAGAGTAGACTCCTTTTGAGGGGCTGCACATAGCCACATCGCTATGTGTATTTAAATTCAATAACGGGAGTAGTACTCATACTCACGTCCAAACCCGGTAATCGGTATGTTAGTGTAGTTGGAGGCCCAACCTTCCAACCACTACGCCAGCTCCCATACGGCAACCATTGGCATCATCTGAATTGATATAAAATTATTCAAAAGGCAATGAAGAATTTCATTTCTTCCGGCAATTACTGATTATACGGATTACGGTAAAAAAATTGTTTCTAAAAAATAGTCAGTTGATGGCTCGACTTTCGTTTCACTTTTTGCTGTTCCCACGCTTTAATATATACTGTGGAAAGAAAGGGATCACAAAACTACGTACTCTTTAATTTCTAGGCAGAAAAAAGCCAGGGTATTTGCAGGAAAAGTGACCTGCCCGCGGTGTCCGGCTATAATACCGAAGAACCTTCAGCCATTCCGCTTCCTCGGCCCGGATGCCCCTTAATCTTATTAGTGATTGGTATATCATTAGAAGAATTTTATATACTTACAAGTTACAAATATATCTATTTTCTTGGATAATTAGGGTTCGAAATATTGTCACGTATTAGCTTCGTTTGAAGTTTTGAGAAATATATATATGGAAAACTCTGCTCCTCAAATTGTATACTTGTATCGCCATCAGAAGGGTATAAACCTTGACAATTTAAAAGCATATATATGCTGCCATAAATACGGTGTTATCCGTGAAATGCTGGGCCCGGAAAATGTATTCACATGATCACTGTTAGAAGAATCACTTACGATTTGCAGCTGAAATTGTTTCTTCTCTCATCTCGAACCGGTATTCAAATCTTTCTCCTTCAATGCGGAGGATTTTCCAGTGGCGGAGCAGATTTTGCCGTCAACAAGAATAAATAAGGAGTTTGAGAAGCAGAGCGCATACATAATTGCGTATACCTACGTACGTACATACGATATATCAGGAGTTTGATTCCCATTTTTTTTGTCAAAGCAAAAGGGGAGGGGGCGATCGACTTTGATTCCCAATTAATATCAATAGAAGAGCGCGCAGCCGCGCATTGATATCGAGCAAACTTAAAAGAGAACCAAAAAAATCTAGATCCGCGTGAAACAAGACTCCCATGTGTGAATTTAGGATAGATATTCTCTTTAATTTGCGGTACAAATAGAATGGTTTAATTTGGAGAAAGATATACCTCATATGAATCTCAAATTCATACCGTCAAATAATTATTAAGGACAAAATTGAATATTGTATGACCTACTTCATGTGTCTATCTTTCTCCTAATTTGAGCAATAAATGGGAGAGAATCTTGATGTGTGAAGTAATCTAGTGTCATAGTGGTATCTAATTAAAAGAAAGGTAAAGGAAAATTGATACTCAAAAATTAAAGAATAGTTATCTTTTAAAGCACCTCACAAGGTAAGAGATTCTCTCTAATTTGTTACCCGAATTGGATGATCCAATTTCAAGAGTGATAGACAAAACGTATTTGGGTTCGTAGTAGAGTCCACATTGAGAGGTGATTAAAATAGACAATATTAAGGGGTTATTTTCCCAAAACTTTGAGAACTTTTTTAATGTTTAAATTTATTGGGATTTGTGAAAAGTTTGAAAAATATGTATAAAAGTTGAAAATTTTGAAGCATGTTTGTTTGGTTGGAATTTTGGGGCAAACAAACATGCCCTAAATGTTGTAGACTCTATATATTGAGCCTATCTCTTCCCTGATCTAATCCGAGCAACAAATTAAAGAAAATTTTGATTATCTAAAAAATAAAAGTTATCCTCCTCAAAAAGATATGCTTGGGATCCCGAAATACATTGAGCGCTCGAGCGGTCGTCGAGCGCTGATCGAGCGCTCAATGCACAACGGGATTTTCAGCATTTCTCTCTCCTCCAAATAGGCAAAAAGAAACAAATAGAAGGAAGATCTTTGATAAAATGAAGAAATTTAAAAGCTGTATACACCCACACCTTGACACGTGACCTAACCTAGGCCATCACAATCTAAGACTTTTATATCTGATTAATCGTTATACGTCATTAGACATGGATAACTGTCGGATGAGAATTGAAGGGAGGAAAATAGGGAGATGCCATTCACCAGCTCTTGCCTAATATAATCACCTAGATGTACAGAAACCCTATAAATACAGCAATCATTTGTCCCATTTTCACTACCTCAGCATATATATAAATATGCCCCTTTTTCACGAAAAACCAGAAATCTAACAACAGCAGGTCGTGCCTGAAAATGGGGTTTAACAAGTTTTTGCTAGCCGTATGCTTCGTGGGGTTAACCACTCATGTCTCTTTAGCCCAAAACTCCCACAGGGACTTTCTCGCTGCACACAATGCAGCTCGCGCCGAAGTTGGTGTTGGTCCATTCACTTGGAACCACACCCTTCAAGTCTACGCTAGAAACTATGCGAGGCAGAGGATCGAAGACTGCAACATGGAGCATTCAATGGGGCCCTATGGAGAAAATCTTGCCGAAGGTTATGAGACCCTTACCGCAGTCGATTCCGTGACGATGTGGGTAGGTGAGAAGCCAAACTATGACTATAACTCCAACAAATGCGTTGGTGGCGAGTGCCTGCACTACACACAGGTGGTTTGGCGCGATAGCGTGCATCTTGGGTGTGCCAGGGCTAAGTGTAAGAATGGGTGGATATTTGTGATTTGTAACTATAGCCCTCCAGGAAACTATGAGGGCCAACGACCTTACTAGATGGTTTTACTGATTTCCTATGGGTTTGGTTGCCGTGAGAAGCTGTGGTAGTACTATGTTCCTTTCGATGGCTTTACAGATTACATATAAAGTACAGATGTCGTGGGAAAGTAGTCTGTCCTATAGTAATCACTCAACCTTTTGAAGGGACAAAAGCAAAAAAATAAAAGAAAACGGAGATGATCTTACTGTGACAGTACTACTATTTGTTACGTGTGGGAACCTTAGGCCCCCTTTTGTCTAAGGCCTTCATTTTCATTCTGTGAAATAGCAGCTTCGGAATAGAATTATAAAATTTCTTTTCGTTCAAATATTAATACTTTATTCCATACCATTCTCGTTTTCATGATCTTTGTTTCCTCGACTGGCCGGAATAACAATCTTGATTTATATATATATTTTTTAAATTAGCCCCGTGAGTTTATACGTCTATATATGCATTGCCTATGCTGCTTTCTGCTATTGCTCGAAAAAGTGAGAAGAAAATTTAAACCTAAAAAAATAAACCCAAAGACTTACTAATTTCTTGATTGCGAGAGTGCGAAGGACATGAGATGAGGTATATATATGGAAGGAGCAAGCTGTTGCTAAAAATATTTTAGCGAATCTATAAGACGGAAAAAGGGGGCTCAGAAACGCAAGTTAATTACGATACCACATTATTAGAAAGATTTTTTGTTTTGTGGAATATACAACACACCATTCATCCTTCTCCCTAAGTACGTGACAGAGAAATGGGCATTAATCTATCGGTTCTGAAAGCATCTGTTCTGCAGATCGGTCCAGAGAAGCTTCCTGCAATGCTATAACTAAAAATGTCCTACAAACTTTGCCCCTTCTTTTCTATTGCAAATTTATGAAATGGGCCATGTGAGCGTTCACGAGAGATCAGCACGTCTAGCTTCCCTAAGTTTGAACCTCTAACTATAATTTTTGCGTCGTTTTGAGATTATGTTGTACTTTAGCTTCCCTTTATTGTGCCATTGTAGAACTTGTTAGCGACTTTATTCATATATAACGCAATAAAGTTACGAGTGTTATGACAAATTGGAGATCATAAATATTAATGGAGATACACTTAGGATTGAATTTTTCGATTTAGAGGATAGATCGGATAACCATTTAAGGACTTTCAAGCATTTGAAAGCAATCTAAATTCATATCCCTTGGTATACCCATAATTACTGAGGGGTGCATGGTTAGCAAAGTAAAGAAGATGATGATAGCTAAGAAATAATTTAAATCGAGAAGTTTAAAGCCAATGAAGAAAAAGGACTATTCATGTTAGAGCCGGTACTGAGCCGGGAAGATTATCGGTACGGAGCCGGGAGGTTGCCGGTACTAATGCCGGATGGTAACCAGAAGGTAACCGAACTAAAGCCGGAAACCTTGCTCTAATACCATGTTAGAAATAAAAAATATTTAAATTTTGATAAGTGAGACATCCAATTATGGGAATACCCAATTGAATTTATTATATCTCACTTATATTTAAAAAGGTTACAGGAGCTTATTTATAAGTCAATAATCTCACTTGTCCACGTTGCTATAACAATGGGCTACAAAGTTTCAACAATTCAAGGTCCATAAAACTGAATTTCATTTTGATAAAATCGTAAAAGAAAGAAAGTGTACTAAGACGTGTCAAACCCAGTATGAAGAAGAAGAATTGTGAGTGAACTAATTATGGAGAACATCGTGATATATATATGCGCAGAGGACGGAAGATGGTCAGCAAAGGAAAAATGAACTGTTCATAAGAAATATGTTTAATTGGCACGGGACAGAAGCTTAACCCTCCCTTAGACAAAAGGGCAAAAAAAGAAGAATAACCATCTAATACGTACTAGGAGGAAACAACCTTTCCTGATCTCTTTTTGTGGTAAATAATCCAACAAACTATTCTTAAGTCATGCGCACCTGGCACTAGACAGCGCCTTTAATTAACAACGGAGTCCAGCACTCTTTATATTCATTGGATAACTAGAAATTAACAGAATAACAGGCAAATAGTATCTGATCAGAACTTAACGGAGAGAGATTTAGGGAGATACCATTCATTAGCTCTTTGCCTATAAATAAGTAGACGTGAAGAAAGCCCATAAATACTCCAATCAATTGTCCCATTTTCACCAAGAAACCAGAATCATGATAACTGATTATACCTTCAAAATGAGATCTAGCCAGTTTTTGTTAGCCATATGCGTCATTGGGTTTACCCTAACTCATGTCTCCGTAGCCCAAAACACCCACCAAGACTTCCTCGATGCACACAATGCAGCTCGTGACGAAGTTGGGGTTGGGCCACTTAAATGGAACCACACCCTTCAAGCCTACGCCAGAGATTATGCGACAAAGAGGATCAACGACTGCGCCATGGAGCATTCAATGGGGCCCTATTCAGAAAATCTTGCCGGAGGCATTGCTAGCACTACTGCGGTAGAGGGAGTGAATCTGTGAGTAGAAGAAAAGAAATTTTATGACTACAAGTCCAACAGCTGTGTTGGCGGTGAGTGCCGGCACTACACGCAGGTGATTTGGCGTGATACGAAGTATGTCGGATGTGCCAGGGTGTACTGCAAAACTGGGGGGATATTTATCATCTGCGACTATGATCCTCCAGGAAACAACGACGGCGAACACCCTTACTGAATGGTTTTACCGATTACCAATAGTATATTTTTGGACCACCCTGTACTGTGTGGCAGAAATATATATATCTCTAGAATGAAAAGGAGAAAATCAATACATGCATAAGACTCTGATTGCATCACGTTTCTCTGAAACGGGATGGAACGTACGTTAGGCCACCTTTGTGGAATTAACACAGAAAACTTAAGGAGTATTGGTTCTAACTATGTACTTCTTCCTTCCTCCGCAATCTCTTTTTCATATAGAACATGTTCTATCTCTTCTGATCCATGCACATTAATCTTGATTTGTACAGGCCTTTTTTTTTCTTCCAAGTAATTAGTGTATCTATCTATAAAAAAGAAGAAGTAAGTAGTGTTGGAACGAATTACTACGTTGAACGACAATCGATCTTTTAGTGTTGGAACAAGCAACTGCAACTTATTAATTATTGGCCACCAGTCCTTGGTGTTTAACCTATTCACATATTGACCAGATTCTATATGATATTTTGCTTCGAAAATGAAAAAGAAAAATCTGCCTAAAGAAAAAAGGAAAATTTTGCATTATCCGAAGAAGTGCTTTTGTCTGTTGAAGTTTTTGTTTGCTTCTCAACCTTTCTCTATCTCCCTCTGAGAAGCCTGGGTAAAAGCAGCGCATCGTCGCCCACACAAACACAGAAGAAAGAGAGAGAGCTTTTAGATAGAGAAATAAAGAAAACATATTTTTGAAGAGAGAGAGGCCGAGAGAGAGCTCACCCACACAACCCAGTTGTCTACGCCACCCTAGTTAATCACAGAAGGGTAATCTTCTTCCACGCCTTCTTCGCTTGTTCACAAAAACTTTGATAGAGGGTCAGTGTTCTTTCTCAGTCGCAACTAGGGCTAGCAATTTGAGGATTTTTGGTTTCGATTGATAAACAGATTTGGGAACGACGCTTTTGGGTTTTTTTTGCGTGGGCATCGAGTCAGATTTGTTAGTTAAGTGAGGAATGACGCTTTTGTGTTTTTTTACCCGCTGTATATTTTACAATTTACAATTTTTTTTATTTTTACTGATATGACATATTTTAACACGTGTAGTTGGTTTATTGGATCTGACGTGGTCGTTGGCCTATCTTTCTCATCTAACTCTTGCACTGGTGGGGAGTGCCTGCACTATACTCAGGTGGTCTGGAGCAACTCGGTTCGTCTAGGATGTGCTAAAGTCCGGTGCAATAGTGGAGGTACGTACATTCATCGGGTGCCACTATGATCCCCCAGGCAACTATGTTGGGCAGCGTCCTTACTAGGATCGAGCAGGGCCTATTTGTTCAACCACATAGCGCCTATGAGCTAATTAATGATTCAATAAGCTATGTTTAGAAGGAAAAGAATGCAATATCTATTATATATACGGTTATATTTGTATCTCTCATTGAAGAAATATCTTCAAGGAGGCTAGGAATGATGTGTTTTCATGCACTTAGACGCATGCAAGCTAAAGGAAATTTGAAAAATGATGAGACTTAAATTGCTTCCCAAATAACCAGTGTTATGAAATTTTTCAGATGGGAATATTTATTCGAATCGAAGAGTTGACTCGACTACCATTACGCGAGTTTAATTTACAGCACATTTTCAAATTCGAGAAAATAATTAGTGCCGTGATGATAGAAATGGAATAATATCTTTCCATGTTTGTCGTAAATCATCACAGCATTGACACATCTCAAGATTTTTTTTTGTCTGTTTCCAATTCCCAATGCATATATATATATGCTACGAAGAGAGTGAGTTTGATCTTCTAGTAATTGAAAATTTCTGTAGTTTTTTTATTTTTTTACTTTAGTCGACAGCTTTGCTTAAATTTTGCCGAAAGTACAGGTAATCTGAAAAATCCGAAATTACTTATCCACCCAAAAAAAAGAGACACCTTAAGCGCAGGAATTACCCAAAAAAAAATCAGCAGGGGAGAGATATATATTTAATCATTTACTATGTTTCCTCAAGAACATGTAAGAGAAATTAATATATATAGTGATCAACAGGTGTCTGCCCTCTCTCCAGATTTTCCCTTTCTGCGCCCGACCCCTCCTCCCTCTTATAATTTCCGGTGACGGGAGGAGCTCCCGTCTTTCCCTTCTCTCTCCATCTCTCCCCTCTCTGTTTACCCCTTGGCCTTTTGTTCTCCTCCCTCCTCCATTATCGCAACTGACACCTTCATTTTAGCATTCCTCATGGTTAGATCTAGGAGGTTTGAAGGCTTTTTGGTGGCCACACTCAGCTCAGTAGAGCTCCTCTGTCCATTCTCTCGGAGCTGGTGAACCAGCGTGTGATATTTCGCGCGCGCCCGCTCTTCTTTTGCTTTGTTTGGGTTGTTTGTGGTTGCTTTTTTCAACCGTGTGTTATGGATGACAGTTGCTCGGTCAAGGGACTCTTTGTTGTGTTTTTCGTTATTGTCATGTTGTTTATAATAATTTCATTTCTCTGGTTTTTGTTGGGAAGGATCTCATGGAGGCTTTGTTGGTGATCAAGCAGCAATGAACTTGCTGGGCATCTTCAGTAGTGCTAGATCTATTTTGCAGTGGTTGGTCAGCAGTTTATGGCTCTTCACGTTGTCCTCTATTTTGGTTGTGTTGGTATGGTCGGGTTTTCAGGGAAGTGGGAGTGAGGTGGTTGCTCACCCTTTCCTCCGGTGTTCGACTCCTCCGCTTGTGGCGGAGTTTACTTTGGGTTTTTGGACCTGTTTCAAAACTATGAGCCTTTTGGCCCACTTGTATGAAGCATTTATGGTTATTTGTATTCAGGCCTTTGAGGCCAGTAGAAACCTGTATGGCCCTTCAGGACCTTAGGATTGCTGTTATGGGCTATATGCCTTTGTTCATTGTAACCGGCCTAGAAGGCTTATTTGTATTCAGCATTGATGTAATTTCTCCGCAAAAAAAAAAAGTGTTAGCAACTAAAAAAAGAGAGCTAAAATAGAAGGTTTGTCCCTGTACTTTAACTTTTTCTTGAAAATGCACATATGGTAAATTTTGTTGTCCCGCCTTCCCAGAGGTTTAATGTGATTCTCATTCATATCCCTCCATCCAACTTCCTTCCAAAAACTGACGGAAGTTGCTGACGTGTTAAACTCCATACACATTATGTCCTCTAATAATTCAACACGTGTCCGTCTCTGCCGAATGTGCATGCCACGCCAGCAAAGTCACCTAAAATATCCATAATGCCCCCGCCACGTCATTTAATAAAATTGTGCAATTGTCTAAAGAACCTCTGCCCTCTTCACTCCGACGTCGCCAACACTATTTGTAAACAGTATAATGTCATCAATAGCCATCTCGTCTTTATTCCACAACAATCACTTAAGTATCCAAAGTGGATTGGACCGAGTGCATAGTTACCAAATTCTTGTGGGAACTTCTCATGTTATTGAAAATTTGAAAAATAAAATAAAACAAACCAACAGTAAACAATGGAAGCATCAAAGTGAACCTCAAACTGAAACTTCCTTAGAAAACCAACAAGCAACCCATGGACAAGATCTGTTGTTGTGTAGCAATGGCAGATCTGTAACTCTGGTTTTGGGTTTCGGTTGTGCGGCAATGGCAGATATGGACTGTGGTTTTGGGTTTCGGCTGATCTAGGGTTTAAGCAGCACAATTGGGGAGAAAATTAGTTCTTCGAAAGTGGAGAGATGGACGAAGTCGAAGTGAAGAGGGCAGGGGTCCTTTAGACAATTGCACAATTTTATTAAATGACGTGGCAGGGGCATTATGGACATTTCAGGTGACTTTGCTGGAGTGACATGCACATTAGGCAGAGACGAACACGTGGTGAGTTATTAGAGGACATGACGTGTATGAAGAAGTTTAACACATCAGCAACTTCCGTCAGTTTTTAGAAGAAAGTTAAATGTAGGGACATGGATGGGAATCACATTAAACTCCATGGACGGCGGGACAACAAAACCTACCCTAGTGGCATTTCAAGAAAAAAGTTAAAGCACAGGGACATGCCTTATATTTTAGCCAAAAAAAAAGACAAGGGCAAAAAGTCATTTAGCATCTCTCTCCCGCCACAGTCGACAAGGTGGTGTTTGAGTGTTAAAATTTGAGGGTGTTAAAAATTTTGGGTATAAGAGTTGATAAAAAAGTGAAGAAAAAATGTTTTAATGAATATTATAATAAAAAATATTAATTTAATGGGGGGAGAAAAATTATTTTGTAGTTTCTTTAATTAAAGGCTAAATTTTTTTGACACCCAAACACCACCTTAGATTAGCATCTTGGATATGAAAGTTTAGAGCCATTATAAGGATTTCAATTGGAGATAAACTGGTTCTTGTATAAAAGTCCAGAAGCTCCCAATGGGTCAGCCCATCATACACTCCGGATCCTTCGACCATCATAATATTAATATTCCCTTGCGATTCTGATTGGTAATATAGCCTTACGTCTACAATACCCTACGAGCCAGCCCATCATACATCCCGGGTCAAAGAAAGGGCCAAAAAAAGTTTTATAGGAGATCATGGGCCGGGAGAAGATCAGAGAGTGTCGTCCTAGACTTATAACGTATATCAAATACTGATATACACATAATAACCTGCAAATTTATTAGATTCGCGATTGCTTTAAACCTTTGCTGTGGAAAAGTCTGAGGTCTCTCCCTGTGACGAGGTTTCTGGAACAAGGATCGAGCAACAGCACCTTATGATCTTCCACAAGCGCTAGCTTTTGTGAAAAAGTTTTTTTTTAAGGTACATGCATGCAACAGTAATTAATTAATTAGTCTTCCCAGTACATACGATCACGGATCACCTTGCCCGACCTCCTCTTTTGACGCAGTTACCACGTGCATGCTGGTCCCCAAGTAATTATGACTGCTTAGAAAAAAAAATTATGACTAATCTGTTTCCCGTGATTGGTGGTTAGTGCTAACGACCTGACTGTTTTTGGTCTTCGTCAAGCATATGCTTTCTAGATGCACTTAATAAAATAAAAAAAAGCATATGCTTTCGAGATGCACTTTGATCCCAAAGACAAAACAAAGAAAGATGAAATCTCTATTATTAGCTTAATTGGGTTGATTAATTCCGTCCACTACCTGTTCTTATATATATAGGCGTGCATCAGATAGAAAACAATAAAGATAAAATTAACGACCAACGAGGATTATATATATGTGTATGTATGTACGTACGTACGAAGTTGAATAGTTCTATGCTTATAAAAAATAGAATCGATCTAAAATCAGGATATGTTAATTTATAGATATATATATATATATATATATATATATATATATAATGAAAAATCCATTAAGAAGAACCACATGCAATATTTAACCTTTTGCGTCGTCGTCGCGGTTTCCTTGAAGTAGCCAGTTTAGCCCCCAATTAATTAATTTTACCCCCTAGCTAACACGGTGCCTTATTATGATTAATTACTACATTTAGTTCTGCACTCAAAGCTGATACAGACGTACAATATTTTTTTGGGAACTAAACTGTGAAGGCTGAGAAAAGTCGGGCTTGGGGTTACGAAGTTGAATAGTTTCATGCTTTCGAAAAATAGAACCGGTCCAAGATCAGGATGTTAATTTATAGATAAATATATAATGAAAAATCCATTAAGAAGAACCACAATATTTATCCTTTTACGTCGTCGTGGTTTCCTTGAAGTAGCTAGTTAAGCCCCAATTAATTAATTTTAGCCATCTCTCCTAACTAACACGGTGGCTTATTATTATTAATTACTATATTTAGTCCGGCACATCAAAGTTGATACATATCTACAAGATTTATATTTGAGAACTAAACTGTGAAGGCTGAGAAAAGTCGGGCTTGTGGTTCCTATAGACATTGTTGTCTTTATATTTTATCCATTATGTTTTATTTCTGAAAAATATTCTACTCTGGAAAAGTCCTCTTACTAATTCTAAGATCCATATACACAGAAATACAGAATAGCCTGCAAATTTATTAGATTCGCGATTGCGTACGTTAATCCTTCGCTGTGGAAAAGTCTGAGGTCTCTCCCCGTCGCTGACGAGGTTTCTGGAACAAGGACTGGTCCACCTTAAATAGAAAGTAAAAAGATATTCGAGAGGGCTTGTTGAAATCTCAAAGAAAACCCGATGGTCGCCGTTTGTTGCGTAGCGAAAAGCCCACGATGCTTTATTGTAGCCCTTCTAACACGGCACCTTTTTTTTTTTTAACACGGCACTTCCTTTGATCCTGTGCGACATATCTATTTCGAAGTTGGAACCTCGACGCAGCCTGAGATAAGTCTTGGATCCGATAGAGATGGCTTTTTTTTTTTCTTGGTAGATAGAGATGGCTCAGGTGCCTTTCTTTATCGAAATTTTAGAAAATATTTTTAAAATTTTAATTTTTTTAATGTTAATGTTTATTAGAATTTATAAAAAATGTTGAAATATATGTGTAAAAATTAAACATTTTGAATCTTGAAATTTGGACAACACAAACGCGGCACAAAATGCGTTGTAATTTTAACCCCTATATATATATTTGGACAAAACATTTTCTAGCGATTATTTTCCAAGTTAAATTATGGTTATTTTGCTGCGTATAAGTGAATTACTCAGCTGTTTGAGGAGTGTTTTCGTCTTTTTATTTTTTGCGCGCTGAGATATTTTTACACACTATCTACCAAGCTACGAGTTTGATTTCTGACCTACAAAATTGAAATTTTAAAGTAACTTGGTTGGTGGAAGGGGCGGCTGAAAGGGGTAATTAAGTAAATTAATTAAAGCCCCATAATTAGGAAGGCTCCCTATTATAAAGGTCTTATATTATAGTAAAATTACAATTTTAAAATTTTAAGGTCTTATATTATAGTAAAATTAAAATTTTAAAATTATAAGGCCATAGCAAAATTAAAATTAAGGGGAAGAAAAAAAAAGCCTAAATTTTTTCAAATAAAACATAATTAAAGGCCTATGAAATAGTAATATTTAAAAATTATAAATAAATAACACATCCTAAAAATTAGCACTATCAATGTCACTCTTCAAAATAATAACTAAATTCATTTTTTTAACAGTGTCACACCAATTTGTGGCTAATTAAATTTATTATAAATAGTGGATTGTTTTAACAACACTACAACACAACTTATTCTTTGCTAAAGCTTCTCAGCAATTATTGTTAGTAGATATTTTAGTAAAATTAGAAAAATAAAAAATGTCTCAATCTTGAAAATTTTCTTAAGCATAACAAACGCTCTGATATTAATTGTTTGGATTTATTTTCGGAATTAAAATTGTTTAAAAAGTTACAAAAATAGGAATTATCACTCCACTTGAAATACTTAATCTAGTAAAAGAACTAGATTATTTTCAAAATATTTATTTTATTGCATATTGAATACTATTTACCATACTTGTTACAGTTGCATCTGCAGAAATAAGTTTTTCAAAAATAGGTATATGTTTAGTGAGGAAACATTTTTCAACTTTTTAAGAAAAAATTTCAACTAATTGCTAAGAATTTTTTTTACTACAAAATATCAAAATTTTCATACAAATTCCAACACCTTTTTCACATTAACTTTAGAAAGATTATAAAAATTATTTGCGAATAACTATGTATCAAAATAGATTAAGCGGTTTAATTAACAATTTTATATGTAGAAACTGATTTATTAGGTAAACTTGAATACAAAAGTTTAATTAGTAATTTTGTATTTAAAAAAGCAAGAAGCAAATTTATGGTTTGATTTTAATTTTTTAATTTTACATTAAAAGACCTAACTTTTTATGACTTGTCTAAGACCATGAAAAGGTTGAGCCGCCCCTAGTTGGTCAATGGAAGGATAATGATAAGGCATTTGCAATTAGTATTTATACCCCCTCAATGTACCTATCTAATTGCATGCCCCTTCCTCTTTTCTATCTTCGATCTCATAATTTGGCTTTGCTTTGCGTCATAGAAGATCAAACCAGTATGGCAATGAGTAACATTAACCTAGCAATTGTTTGTGTCTTTGTTGTGAGTTTCTTCCATCTCTCATGTGGCCAAGACTCACCGCAAGACTATGTCAATGCTCACAACGCGGCTCGTTCGAAGGTGGGAGTCAGACCTATAACATGGGACGCTAAGCTAGCGTCTTTTGCGCTGAACTATGCTAATACACACAAGGGTGATTGCCGACTTGTGCACTCAGGCGGCCCTTATGGCGAGAACCTGGCAGGGAGCTCTGGCGACCTCTCGGGCACGGCTGCAGTGAATTTGTGGGTTGCAGAGAAGTCCGACTATGACTACAACTCTAATTCATGTGTTGGCGGCCGGGTGTGCGGCCACTACACTCAGGTGGTTTGGCGCAATTCTGTACGTTTGGGGTGTGCCAAAGTGAGATGCAACAATGGAGGTACATTCATCGGTTGCAACTATGATCCCCGAGGCAACTATGTTGGGCAGCGTCCTTACTAAGAGCTTTTCATGCTATTAAGTCCTCTAAGCATCTATGAGTTTAGAGACTACTCAAAACTAAATAAGTGTTGTACTATCGGCACACAATTGAGATGCAATAAAGTTAAAAGAAGAAATAAATTATAATATGAAGACGTGGACATCGATCTTCATTGCAGACACATGATATATTAGGTCTCTAATTTTGAACTTAATTAGCAAAAGCAAGATAAAGATGTTTTTAATAATATTGAAGCATTTTCTTTTAGTTCTACTGCATCTGAAAATGCTGCCATCAATTTCGTATTATCAAGAGATCGATCGTGCACAACAGTTTGATTCACGCAGCAAACATAAGGGTGAAATATCAAGCTATTGATCAGCAGAAACTCGGCCATCTCGCGTTGAATTAGTACCTTAATTCCTGCGCATGCTCGAATATAACCGCTATATCCATGCCAACTCCCAAGGTGGAGAGGGCATTTATTTATCTAGATCAGTATTAGTGATCCCGTACGTACGGTACATGTTGAGTTGAGTATAAGTAGGATAAATATGTGCACGGTACTGTTGGAGAATAAATCATCAGCTGGTTTATCAATTCAGTACAATGAAACTGGAAAATGTATATAGCATGATTATAGCATCCCCTCTATTATTCTATAGATTGCTAATTTCTTGATTTTGGAGAAAGGAAGGCATGCGATTCATCGTGATAAGTAAACCACCTTCTATTTTTGTCAACTTCGAAGCCTACCTGGAAATGAACGCAAAGTGTTCATGTCCAAGGGGGAAGTTTATGTCACGTACAGGTCGCTTAAATTGGCGACAATGTTAGTAATAAGTAACATTCTACTTGCAAAGTTGGGGAACAACACCATATACTTCTCCCAATAAATAGCCAGTATCATGATACGCAATTCTCACCAATCGCCTAAGATATCACTTTACATTCAGGAACAAACAAACATGGATTTGTCTCAATCTGCAGTACTTGTTCTTTTTTGTCTTCTGGGCTTTGCCATTGTTCACCCTGCTCTTGCCCAAAACTCACCACAAGACTACGTCGATGCTCACAATGTTGCTCGAAAAAGTGTTAGTGTCCCCAATATCACTTGGGACAGCACGGTGGCAGCCTATGCTCAAAGCTATGCCAACTCAAGGATTGCGGACTGTAATCTCGTGCATTCAACCGGGTCTTATGGTGAGAACCTTGCAAAAGGCACTGGTTCATTTTCGGGCAAAGCTGCAGTGAACTTGTGGGTGGCAGAGAAGCCTAACTACGTCTACAGCTCCAATTCTTGTGTTGGGGGTGAGTGCTTGCATTATACTCAAGTTGTATGGCGCAACTCAGTTCGTCTTGGGTGCGCTAGGGCTCTGTGCAATAACGGGTGGTGGTTCGTCACTTGCAATTATGATCCCCCGGGCAATTATGAGGGACAACGTCCCTATTAGTACTGAGCTAACTTAAATTAAAGATGGTGCACTCTTTACTTTGTCCGACCAGCGAAGGATTATTTTATCTTTTGGCGAGCTGGTTTTCTCGGAAATTAAAGCTCCCTTCTTCCGAAAAAAACATAGCTATCTTTCTTCGAGCACTTATCATAATGATACAATAATGTACGCATGCTCTTTCTTTCTCGGGCGAAAGCATGCTCTTTGACACCACCTTCCGCGGCCGCTCTTAGTTGTGGCCTTTTCGTTGTTGGCCGTTTGGCTCATTTGGTTGTGCTTTGAGCACTCTGTATATCTTTAAACGGTGTGGCACTTTACTATATGTATGGCCGTTTGGGCCTTTGTATTTGTTAAATTTGGTTGTATGCCTTTCTATCCTGCAGTAGGCCCCTGCTGGTTGTTTGTGCTGTGGGCTTATCTCCTTGCATGTTTCCCCACTTATAAATAAAATTATGCTTTAAAAAAAACATGCTCTTTGATCTTTTCTTGTTCAAGTTTTCGAGAATAACCGTACTTTTTGTGCCATTATTTTTTTCTAAATACTTTTCGTGCCAAATTGCTGAAGATTGAAACATATCTTCGTCTCTCCTTCGAGATTAATCCTTGCTTTAGCGGGATAGTGCTAGCTAATAGCCTTCAATTTTTACTTTGTGGGCGTCGTACAACAACTGGAAATCGAGTTAAGATACTGATTCCAAATAGGATTAACTGCTGAGCGCCGCATTTTATGGCCGTCAACCTACTGAAAATGGCACATGCACTGGAAGAAAATAAGCTTGCATTCACCAATGATCAATTTAGCGACGGCTATAATTAATTTGTGCTTGATTTATGACAAGGGGACTTAAACGCTGCGTTACGCTAACGAGTATATATGGACGGTGGTGAAGCCACAGTAACAAGCGAAAACACATCAAACGCACTCGCAGCAACCTAAAAACAAAAGTTATCTTGGCAAATTGAGCAAGCATATTGCAACTGTTTTCTATTGAATCAAATTAATCAAGCATTACAACTTTTTCCAAAACCTCTGGTTCCCTTTCTTTACCACTTGGGTTGTCTAAAAAGTCGCTCGTATGAATCGCACTAATTAAAAAATGCCTTAGCAAAAAAAAAATCCAAAAATTGCCTCCATGTCCTTTTTCTATTCCTCCGAATCCATTCTAGTGGGTAAATTCTTAACATTACAGAGATTGTTACACTTACTTCCCACCCAAGTGGCCAAGTGTTCGACTCAATATTGCAACCACTATGATCATTTGACAGTTGATTGTACATGCATTTCCTGCAGTTAAATTCCCCATATAATGCTGCATTACAACTTCTTTCAAGGGAAAGCTTTCACGAAAGCTCAACAATCTTTGTTCTTTTTTTTAACTGATTGTCATTTTCACTTGAACCATTATCTCCACCAGAATTTGATGTTTTGAATTTCACTGGAGAACTTGTCTCATTACCATCGTCGTCAACATTGTCATCCTCATCATCACTATCACTGGCCTCCTCTGAATCTGTTCCGCTACCGCCAGCAGCCAACGGAATCACAGGCCGAGAACCAGCCATTGCAGATTCAGCAGCAGCAACAGCCTCTGGGGTATGAAGATCAGCAACACCAAGCATCAAATCCTGTCATTACGAAGCACCTACAAAATCAGTTCTACATTCAAAGAGTTGGGTAAGAGGGGCGGCGCCGGGGGGTAGCAAGGCTAGAGAGAGATCGGAATCGGACCATTTCAATAACTGCGGACTCATTTCCACTGAGCACTTCAATATCATAGTTCTCAGAATTGTCCTGCATTTTAGCAACATGTTAAACACAGGTAAGAAGCAAAGCCCAAGAAAAAGAATATACAAAAAGAAAGAGAAAGCAAAGATTAGGGACTATTGGGAACAAATTGAACAATAAAGCTCAGGTAGACGGTCAAAAACACAACCTTTTCACCAAGCATAAGCCTTTTATTAGCTTCTGATATCACTCCTAAGAAGTCTTTAACTTTTCCCAAAACTGCAACAGAGGCAAGAAATTAAGGTTAGAGGAGAAGTTTCTTTGTTTCCTTTAATTCTTTTAACCAAAAACCTATTAATGGCCGTTGGATAGTTTAATTCTTCAGGAGACGTCAACTATATCTTATAATACATGTAACCAACATAGCAAGTGAAAGCTTGGTGACACACAGCTTAAAGTTCCATTGGATAATCTGATAATGCCAGCAAATAACTTACTGTTCAATCCATATAACTAGGGTAAATGTCCAAAAGTAAGTGGAGGTCAAACCCAAAAGGGAGCAGGCTGCCAGCTCACCAGTTGTCTTACAGTCTTAACGATCCAAAAAATGGCAACACTCTTAAGTGAAAAAGGGTAAAAAATGAACAGATGCACATGACACTCCAGTAGAAATTACAAAGAGATCTAATGATAACCTGCATAAGGAGAAATCTTGAATTTTGCAAGGAGGACTGTCTTGGTCATTTATTACAAGAAAGACCAACTCTTAACATCAAATCCAAGCAAATGGTAATTGAGAAAAAGATACCCGCAGCTTGAAACATTAACTCTCCCATGGCAAAGAGGCAAATCCACCTTACAAACAACCTTCGTGCATTGTGGCCTTTTTAACATCATGGCATACATTCAAGGAGAGCTTTTCATGTAATTACTAATTTACTATCTTATATTACAGAGACAATTACCATGCTTCAACAAATATACATAATCTTATTTTGACCTGCCAAAACCTAACGTCGCATTAAGACCAAAGTAGTTCACTATTCAGGTGCTCGGATAAGGGAGCTGACAACCGATGTGGTATTACTTCACACACAAAGAAGTTAAATAGAAAAGTCCCTAGTATAAAACAAAAGCAGAAAGCTTTCATGGTAGATAAAGATGCTCTGTCTAAGATGTTCTCAGGCAAAATATTCCCTTGATTTAACGCAGCTGAAACCAATGTTTGAGTCATACTACTTGTTTCAATTGTAGAGCCATGTTACCATGCTATCCCGGCCCATTCTATAAGTAGTCCAACACATCTCATTTCTTTCCAGCATTGTGCTGACAAAAACTATAAACGGGGAGTGACATAAACCACTGCAATGATTCTTTTGATTCATATGAAGTTGTTGTAATTCAGTTGAGAAACATTTAAGCCTAACAATCACAGATAGTTACCTAATATATACCTACAGTGGAATCTATCTATTACAGCAGATAAATTGACCCCAAACACATAAAATATAATTCGGGTTCATAAGGCAGTCTGAAATCAAGGAATACCAATTCTCTAAAAGGAAAAAAAGAAAAGTAAGTTGCGAGAAATGGACACCTTGGCTTTTCGGAAGAGGAGCAATGATAGGCTTTTCATCAGGGAGGGAATTCTGGGGTTGAGCAATTGGGTCTTTTTTGCAAACAATAAGAGAGGACTCTGCACAAAATACCAACACGCACAGTGTAAGAAGGGGAAACTCGTAATAACATACTCACGCAATTAGAGTCGCAGAAACACCAGAGAGACAGACCCAATGGTGAGGTAGAGGGATTCTTGTGCTCCAAGTGCAAAAGGTCTTTGCTTGTATGCCCCATCTCTCTCAAAATTGGAGACAACAGGAGATCGAGAGGTCCTCTCGTTGGAAGAAATATTTAGAAAATAAAGGATTTTGAGAGTTACGGATAAATGCCTCGCCGGAAACAGCTTTGGGATGTACAAATATCTGAGATGGTAGTCGGCTGTTCGTTGTAATCATACGTTTCTCTTCCTGACGGTCGAAGAAAGAACCCAACTAGTCTAGTATATGAGTGATTAACCAAAAAAAAAAGTCTAGCATACGCCATACGAGTCTCAACCATCAAAAGTCAAATGATGTGGGGGAGTTCTCAGCAAAAAAAAAATGATGTGGGGAGTTGTTTCTTAATTTCTTTGTTTTATATATATATATATATATTGGGTTTTTTTGAGCATATTATATCGGTTTACCCTGAGTGTGGTGCCAATGGGCCGACTTTATGATGGACGTAATTTTATCTTTTGAAAAAAAGAGCCGATATCATGGCGTTTGTTGCTATTATAAAAAATTATATTTTAATAATTTTTTTTACATCAAATAATTCTTTATTATTATAATATTCACTAAAATACTCTCTCTCCTCACTTTTTCACCAACTCCCACAAAATATCTTCACTTTTTCACTAACCTCAATATTCCAACATTTTCACCACCCAAAATTTCCACAAACAAACACCACCAAGGTCTCATTTAACCGAGTTTTAAACATGTCAAAAGGAAGTCCATAAAGTACATAACACGGGTTAAAATACAGTGTCCAGTTGCTTGTGTTTGTGTTATCTATCGAAAGTTTATCTATCAGTAAACGAGTCATGTAACTTAGGCTTAATTATTAATAGTGACTTTTAACAAATCAATTTTTGTGATGTTATTTTGAATAAGACGATCTTTGTGTTTCGTCTTTTAGACATACAAATCATTTTGTCAATCAAAAGTTAACCTACTAATGAGATATCCGACCTCAAAAATAGTTATCTTGATCTCTAACTCACATCAATCTTCTGTTAGTTGGTTATTTTTTATGAAAAAAATGATCTATATGTATAAAAAATGGACTACAGAGACCATCCGATTCAAAGTTGTATCCCGATAACTAATTTATTAAAGTCAATACCACATGGACGGTAGCGATAATTATGCCAATAATTTATCTAAACTATACCATATGCCAGACAATTCCTTTTATCTCTACAATTCTTTGTTCTACTAGTATTTCAAATCAAGCAAATTAGATAAGTCGATACTATGTACTAATTAAATTAACGTGTTAATTAAGTAAGATAAATATTTATCTAGTCATGCCTTTTCATGCACTCGTGACACTCCAAAAAGATAAATAAAAGTGGAACTAGGCTGAAGCTATGATTTGGTTTCGCATTTGGCAAACTTTAATGTACCATTCAAAATGCAACCCAATTTTTTTAGAAAGAAATTAATATCAGATGAGTGTGAACCGACCGAACATGATTGATACTCCTCAGCTCAAATTTCCAAAATCAACGAAGACAGTTTGTTATGTGTTTGTTCTATTATTTTCTTTAAACAAATTGTATCTATTTTTTTATGCTCTACTATCCCTGCGCCAAATGAGAAAACAGCATAAAAGTGTGAAAAACTCAGTTTATTTTGGTAGCAAGGTGGCTGGTGGTACTTGTGTAAACCCATAAAACGTGTTGAACATGACTAGCTGCCGATGCATTTGTGAGCATGTATTCTGAATGGGTCTACGCATATTCACTTCTTACGTGACCTAACCTCTATATAATCAAGCACTGCTATTTTGAGAAGGAGAAAAACAAGAAGAAATAAGCAAAATATCACCCAATATTTCATCTATGCGGATTATCGACTTCATGGTTAAGTTTGGCTTTTTACAATTATACTTTTATATTGTCCTGATTGCACATATATAATCTCGTCCATAACAATATCTAAGATATTGGAAGAGATTAAAATTTTGGGCTTAATTGAGTCAAGTAGTCACCATATTTATTTGATATACGAAAATATTAACCCTTGTACTACTCAAAACCCAACCAGCTTTTCAATCATACTTGCTGTCAAACTCATACAAAAATTAAGTTGCATATTTAGAATAGTCAGAACGCAAAACTTGTTGAAGTACTTATATACTATACACAAACACTATGGAATAATCCGCCTATATGTTTGAAAATTCGTGGGTTTGATAGGATCTAGGAACGGATGCTTTCCAATTTTTGTCAAATTCAATCTATGACCGTGGGTAAAATGTAACTTGTGGCTCATCCAATCTTGTATCTCGTTTTGGAGAATATCAACTATGAGAACATCATTTGACAAATTATTCCTATTATTAAGGCTATTGAGATTATTTTCGAGAATTACTACAATTAGAAAATTTCAATATGTAAGTCATAACGTTAACCAATTTGATTATGAGATTGCAGGGTAGCAAATCCAAAATATATATGTTTCAAGGGTCTATATCCACTTGATGCATCCCTCCAACCCTATTATCTTGTGACAACCCTTTTATTCCCGATTAAGTGTGTAATGTTCTTTGGTATGAATGAAAATTTTGATTAAGAAAAAAAATTCAACATATGAGTTCATTAGATGCAATTAGATCATACTAAAGTCCAACCCATGAAAGTAACAAATATGTTAAAAGAAAAAGAAAGTGCAAAGAAAAAATATTTATTTTCGACCGAAAATCTCTCAAAAATCAAAACTAATATTTTTTTTGAAGGGATTCCCACTATCAGCGTATTATTTTTAGGAAAATTCACTTTTTAGTCCTTAGGTTTGTGCACTTTTTCATTTTATTCATTCACTTTCAAACTTCAAATTTCTAGTCTTTGAGTTTTTTTTTGACGAAATGGTTATTCTGTCAGTCTGCCGTCTATATGCTTAACAAACCTCTTAGCGGTCGACCGGGTATAAGTTTTGAACGTGAGCGGTCGACCGGTACAAATTTGCTGACATGTCAGAGAGCTCCGTTAAGCATATTGACGGAAGGACCATTTCATCAAACAAAGAAAACTCAAAGACTAAAAATTTAAAATTTAAAAGTGAATGGCTAAAATAAAAAAGTAATTAAAACCTAAGGACTAAAAAGTCCCTTATTTTTAAAGATACCGAGTCTTTGTCAAGCTTGACGGTTACAATAAAATGAGGCGGGGTAAATGATTAAAAAATAAATTTCCCTCGTAAAGATACGTCTTTGACAACAAGGTTCTTGTTCGGCAATGGGATGCGGCGGGGTGACATGACTAGGGGACCATGTTATACAGGAGCCCAACAGTTTTGTCTATATTGGGCCCCTGTTGGGCCATTAAGTCAGTTCACCTGTTCGGTCCGTTTTTTTAATTCTTTCGGCTTTTCTGATTTGATCCGACAAGGGCTTCAAGTTTCGAGCGTTGGATCTGGGACTTTTAACACTTCAAATATCTGGTTGGGCCTGTTCGCCAACAAAACCTCGGGTGTTTTTTTTTTGTTGGCTTATTCATACCGACTCACCAAACCGGAGAATTGGTTAATCAAGATTCTTTTTCTTTTCTTTTTGCCTTTTCCCGCACACCCTCCCTTGCATGATTAAAAGGTGATCTCTTCAGTCATAAGCAGAGGCGGAGCCAGGGGGTGCCGGTGGGGGCGGCCACCCCCACTGGCTCCTAAAAGTCTTTGATTTTTTATTTTATTTTTTATTTTTTTTATGCAGGCCTGCCCCCACTGGCCAGGCCTGCTTTTCAGGGCCAGTGGGGGCGGGACTGGGCCAGCGGGGGCGCACCCGCTGGCCCAGTCCCGTGTGGCCTGTTTAGTGAGATTTTTTTAAAAAAATCTCACGAAGCCCGTTTCTCTATTTCTCTCTCACTCTTCTCCCCGAGCTCCCCGGCCTCTCACTCTCTGCGTCCTGCGATCTCCCTGGGCTCCGGCTCTCCCGGCATACCATCGACGCCGCACAACCCAGCACCCAGGTAAGCCCACCTGCCCAGTGCGGCAGACTGAGAAGTGCTCAGTGCTCTGCTCACCCACCCTCTGGGCCTTGCCGCCCTGGCTCCGCTTCTGCTCTAATTCTCTTGTTTTTTTTATTCCCAATTATCACACGCCACTGCTCTGCTCTCAGGTGCCGCCCACAACGAAATGACTTAAACTTTTTCCCCACCGGCACCCCCCTGGCAGCGTCTCTGACTCAAGCCTCAACTCTCAAGGTGAGATTTATGCAACTTCTCAATCTTTGGAATTGGGTGACCCGTGACTGGGTGAAATGACTTAAGTTTTTCTATGTTAAAACTCCAGTGACTTAAGTTTTTCCCCACCGGCACCGCACGGCGGCACCCCCCCTGGCAGCTCCTCTGACTCAAGCCTCAAGGTGAGATTTCTGCAACTTCTCAATCTTTGGAATTGGGTGACCCGTGACTGGGTCTCAACTCTCAACTCTCACGTTTGACATAACCTAAGTCCCACCACCTATATGAGGAAATGCCTTTTACACATACATATTGATATTATGGAATTTATGGTCCTCTCAAGTCTCAAGAAATATGCTTGCAGCTTACTTGCTTAGTATTACCTAAGTGGTATGAAATTGAGCATATTTTTTGTTCGATGTGCTGTCTTATTATTGATACGTCATACATACTTATGTTTGTCTATTGGGCTGTATGGTTGGAGTGAGATTCATGCAAGGCAGTGAAGACTGAAGAGAGGGCATTCTGGGAAAGAAAAGAAGAGTGATATATTTCTGTTTATTGGTTTACTTGTATGGTTTCACATTAGAGGGTAGCAAACCCAGGAAGACAGTTTTTAGCATAACTGTAGTTACAATTTACAAATTCGAAAGATGAAGGGCATGATTAAATTTTGCATTTTATTTGGTTATTTGCGTAGAAAAAAAAAACTGAGAGAGGTGCTTTTTATTTGGTTATTATTTGGTTGGTGTTCTTATTCTCTGCAGTTACTCTTGTCTGAAAGAGGAAGCTTTTTCCCAGTAAACTTTTTCTCTTGTTCTTCTGAATTGAGATCGCAGAGTTTTCCAAATTCAGTAGTAAAGGAATCTTCGGATTGCTGAAGAAGTGCATTACCATGTTCTGCGAGTAGATCTTTGTATAATATGCATGTATATATTTATATATATATAGGAGATCTGTTATGTTTGCACATTACAGACCTCTCTGCTGCATTAATCACTAGACGGCCAACTTTTTTTTAGTAGATATCTCTTGAAGATAAAGATGAGTTCTTGGCCATATATTTGCATACATGTCTCTGCAGTTGTATTGTAAACCGAATAGCCATCAGGTAACCTGAGAATAATTTTGAACTGTCCAGAGTCACCCAGTCATATTAATTTCCCTGTCTTGAATGATTATGAAGCGGCCCCCACTGCAAGTCAGATTGGTACATTGCCAGCAATGTTTCAAACTCCACTGTTAATATGACAGGCTTTCTACTAAACAACAATGATTCTTTTCTTATACAATTTTCATTAATCATTTATGGAACATGTTTTCCAATGATTAAATTTTATTTGGTTAAACAATGTTGGACTATTTAATTTAGTTTAATTTAATTTAAGGTTTGTTGTTTTGTTCTTTTTAGTTCTTAATTTGTGATATTGTAATTTTAAGACATTTTTTACATTATGTGAAAAAAAAATTTGGACTTTGTTTTGCCTTAGAAATTCGACCCCCCTCATTTTATATCCTAGATACGACACTGGTCATAAGGATATATAAAGATGCTTAAAGCTGATTTAAAAACCTTCTTCTATGATTTTTAAGTTAATACGCAATCGATAAATTAATGAGATAAAGGAAAAGAAAAGAAAATAGTAGGGATTCGAATCGGTCAACAAGCGGTAAAAGCTCGCAACATGTTCATGATCTTGTAGCTTAGGCGGACGCAGCGACTCTGATAAACAGCCGTGTGGGAGAGGCTACAGATAGAAACATGGCTTTTCCTCCTTTTTGGTCAGTACTTAGGAAGAGAGCACTCCTTGGGAAGGTTGTTATGGAATCTCTCCTTGTCTTGGCAATAGTCATAAATCATGTGATACTTCCTCACCCATTTGAACAACCTTCTTTGCTTGGAGGTTAGGGTGCTGAACCTATCCATATTCCACCAGTTGGTAGAACTATTTGCCCTGCAAAATCTTGCATTCCCTTTCCATACACAGGCGTCCATCTTGTAGTTTCTGAACGAAGCTATGAATGGGCCCTTTGACCAGTCGATTTTGTCACGGCCGCCCCGTGTTGCCCAGCTATCTCCATTCCATACGCTGATTTTGACGCCCATTGGCTGCCATCTAGGAAACGCCACTCCCTTGTCTGCGTGGTTTCTGTATACCCTTATGGGAACCCAGTCCACCATGAACCTACAACGAACAGAGTCCACATAAATTAGACGAAACAGTTTTCTTTCATAGAGAAAAGGAAAAGGCGTTTTTGCAGGCAACTTCACTAACCAAAGTTCATATCATTTTTCTGCCCATATCAGATCAGAAAAACTCATAATTATCATGACTGACAATCCTTATTTGATATTCTCGCTGGTTAGTTTTGATGGAAACACATAAATGCAATCATTCAAAAAGCCCCTTCGAAGTTTAATAGTCTGTCAGCCAACGAATTTTATGAAAATCGCTTACACAATCTGATGAAGGTTCCACAAGATTGAATACGTATGGAAGTCCGTTGTCGGATCAAACCATAGATTAATCCTCTCTTCACGGTTGTCAAAGCCGTCAGCAAAAACATTCGTTTGAAGGATATATGGTTTCCCAAGAACATTGCCAAGGAACTCAAAGTCTATCTCGTCTCGGTTAGGCTGATCAGACGTCAGCTGCAATACATTGGCAAAGAATTTGTTAAGAGGAAGACCTCGAGAAGAACATATTAAAGACTGAAGAGGAGAAAAAGGTCAAGCATTTATGATTAAGGAATAATTCAGAAGAACATATCAAACAACAAGAGAAAGGTCACTTACATAATAGGCAACGACTGTGCCTGCAGAATGACCTGGTACTAGTTTAATCTGCATATCAATTTGTCCAAACAGAAACATCTCGTTCGAAGCAAAGCCAGAACCTGGAAGAAGTTGTCGAAACAAAAATGGCATAAGTAAAAAACTGGAAATGATTTGCAAAGTTCGACACGTACTTGAATTTCTCAAGATACCTGATTCTTGGTCAAGCTTCAGGCTTCTTGCTCGACCATCAGCTGAAGTGTTTACATGGCTAGGAGACCACATAACAAAGAAATCCTTATTGAAGTCGCCTGTTGAAACAACGGAAGCTACTGAAATTTGAACCATTCGGAGCATAAGAAGCCCAATAAGGGCCACCATTTCCTGGTAATTGTGCATGGTTTCTGAGCTTTCTATAAAAAAAAATTGTGTTACGGAGCTGGGTGCTAAAGATGTTCAAAGAAGCTATATATAGTGATTGAATTGTGGGCGGGGGTGAACAGAAACAAAGGTTTTGTTTAAGCAAGAATATCTTTAGAGGGAAGCAAAGGCATGTTTGGCTATTAGAGTCTTATATATGTTGTTAAGACTTATCATTAGATGAAGGTGGTTGATTATATGGAAATATTTTCTCTCTCACCGCGCGTCTTGATGACACGGAATAGCTTAGTCAGCTCACTCTTATAATAGCGACGGACTTCGCCTAACGGCTTATGATTAGATCTCCGTCTAAGTCCCCACTAATGTTTTCCCTCTCGAGAGGTTATTTTCAATACGTTTTTTAATCAAGCATGGGGTACCCAGTTAGGGAATTCAGATGAGAAAGCTTGAGAATAGTGTCTTCGATTCAATTTAAGTATGGTGAGGGCATTGTATACCAAGCTTTGGAGATACCCTTAGGCTTTCCAAGAGCCTTTTTATCTGTCAGGTTAGCAGAAAGTATTGGAAAGTAAGAAACTGGCTAGAGTTTGCTTTCTTTTCAATTTTGCTCTCTTTCCAAGATAACTTGGTCATTCAAGCTTCCCTTTTGTAGTCTTTGGCGGACTTCCGAGTTGATTCCTTCCGTCCTTTTGTAGGGCTGTGAATTGGTTGCGTTCAATGCAGCCCCAATACAATAATCGTCGACAGCCCGAGGTAGTCAGATTTAACCCGCGGGCCTCGCTTATGGCTCCTCTAGAAACAAACCAGCCGAATTCGGTGTGTTTTGCGCTTAGGAAGCTATAATTTGGCAGATTTTTTTATTTTTTATCATTCTTTAACATGAACAATTACAAATAGTGGATTTGTAAGTTTGAACGCCATATTGGAGCTCATGTAGAGAAAAGTGGAACTCAAACGGCAACAATTGCAAGTTATAACTCTGCCTTCTATTAACGGGCCGAGCAGGAACCATGGAAACATATAACAATTAAACTTCTTTCGGAAAAGAACAAAGAGTCAAAGAGCATCATGACACACTGATACTACAGCAATGCTATAACCGAGAACAAAGCATTATGAATCTTATGATGATGTCTTAAAAAACAAGCTGATCTGAAGAAAAGCATCACCAGGTCTTAAAAAACACGCTGTGTAGATGAGTTGATTGAGCGAGCTAGTTTATTTGCTAATCTTGATGAAAGATGGAGGAAGCGAGCTTACTGCAGCTTCAGTCAACATTCAAATCATTATCTATGGAGTGGAAATTTACTACAATATGTGCTTACAGGTATACGGTCTACAATATAGTTTGAATTGCAGAAACACATTGATCTCATACGATGAAATCCTTTTCAGAAACAGGGTACTACAGTTGGTCCTTCCAATTGGGTCCATATTGGTTTAAGTGAGTTTAACCCAAAAGTTTGCCTAGCCTATCCCTAACCGTAAGGACATGGATGTTGGACGTCCATTTTCTAGGCGGCGAAGCTCGCACCAAAATGGTCCAACCTTCAGGGCCATGAACTGACTGTAGGACATGGAGGTTGCACTACTGATGCTGGAACCCACACACTACCAATATGAAAGCCCACTTACGGACTATTTTGATTACAGGGAGGAAAAACTTATAAAGTAACATAATAATTCAGTTTTGAAATAAAAGTCTCGGGTGTGCGATACTCTCGTGTGGAACTTGGAAGTAGGGGATACATGCCGACTTTTAATTGCTTACAGGACTCGGTTTTCCCTCCGTTCTTAAGAATTTTTATAAGTTTTCATTTGTCAAATCATAGAACAAGGTGCTAAGGTCACTAACACTGTATAGAGATGATTTTTTTTAATGATTATGTATTTGAAAATCTTTTGATTAGCTGCCCAAGAAAATCTTCATATATTTTATAAATAAAAAAGAAATTGAAAATTTAGTCACTAGATTTATAGCACGCTGACAATTTAGTCACTATATTTCATTTTTTGACAATATGGTCACTGAGAATATATAGTTGTGACGATCAGGTCTTTCCGTCAAATCTCTGTTAATTTTTAACGGAATAGAATGTGGTCAACCGCATGAAGCGGTCGATGTAGCGATCGTCCGCTTCATGTAGCGATCAATCACTACAAGTTACCTTTGCAGCAACGGTAAACAAACCGGTTAACCGCTGTTCCGACTAAAAATTAAACGAAAGTTTGATGGAAAGATCAGATCGTCACAACTATGTATTCTCAGTTACCATATTGTCAAAAATGAAATCTAGTGACTGAATCGTCAATGTGGTAAACCTAATGACTAAATTGTTAAATTCTCTAAATAAAATATGAAAACAAAAAGGGGTTTCGGAAGTGGAGTGGGTCTCGTAATTTGCAAATCAGGTTGATGTTTGTTTAGTAATTTTTTTAGTATTTGCATTTTTTTATCATTCAAACATCAAAAAACACATGTATTCTAATACAACACTTTATTATTATTTTTTTTATAAATATCAATTATTTTTAATAACTTTTGTAGGTATGTTAATATAACTTTACCCTCACTTAAATATTTATAACTCCAAGGGGTTGGCTTGAGTGGTGAAAGCTTGGGGCCTAGGGGTTTGCTCCCCCTGAGGTCTCAAGTTAGAATCCTCTCAGGTGCAAACAACTTCTTGGGGCCACTCACTCAGCGAAGTTGGACTTAACTGACATGTGTGATTTGGGAGGGCTGCACGGCCCGGGGTTTGTCGTGGCGTTAAGTCCATCTCGTGTGTATACTGGGCCAGGTTCGTCTGAGCTCGGTGCACGTGGTTGGGTGCCCGGATTTCCCTCGTCACCCAAAAAAAAAAATAATTTTATTATAATTCTACAAATTTGTGACGAACTTCTCGCTGCGTGTACGACAAATATTCCCAAATTTACCGCCCTCCCTCATGATCTATAGCTTTCTTCCGCGTACTTGGATCCAGTTATTCTTCGCCCAACTCCCCACGTCCACACCCCCAACAAGACCGTTCCTTTTACTATCCCCAATAGTTGCAGAACTCGGTCTCAGTCCCGGCTCAGCCTTCCACATTTCACTACACGCTGACTTAGTATTTCCTCTCCAGGTAATATACCCAATTTCTCTCATTGTTCCATTTGTTGGTTTTTGTAATGTTTCCGTCCGCTGTGAAATAATGTGCGCAAGAAAGAAGATCGCTGTGAGTTAGTGCTTGCAATTAGCTGTTTTGGGAAATTGGTTTGGGTTATGAAGCTAAAGTCAGGATTTTGGTTCAATTTTTTTTGCGCGTTTGATGTTCTTTTGCCCTGGGCTATAGAGTTTGCTTTGAATTAGGTTTTCAGAGGGATTTTACTTGCCCTTTCTCTTCTTCTATGTTTCTTTAGTTTAGCTTTTTGGATTTTTCTATGGAAGAGAATCTGGTGGTATTCTGAGAGTTGTTTTTATTTTTCAGAAGAAGAAATTGTGCTGAGAAAATATTAGATTGTTCTGATTGCCCAAAATTTGGACGGACTGATAATAAATTGGGAATGTTAAGAACGGTTTCTTTGAGCTGTAGAAATTGTATTTCATAGATTGTCAACTAAGTAACGCATTAGCAAATTGAGAATAGAAAAATAGATGAAAAGCCTGTCTGGTATTACTGTCCGATAGAGTTGTTTCAATGAGGATGGGAATGGGGAATCGAGATGGGCATGATGATATTGATATGTGAAAGAGTCTTTATCCCTTTAAGAAGTTATTTATAGTGTTTTGAAAAAGCTAACAATTTTGGGTTTGAGATAACCTATAAATTCTCTTGTCCTAGAAGCTTCTTAGTTGTTTTGATTGCTTAAAACAGGAACTCCTTTCAATGGAAGGGGCACTACTTCTTTTAGTTTGATGTGTTTTGGTGCTTTATATTTTAGATGGACTAAGAGCTGAAGAATAGAAAGGTTCGAATCAACTATATGTAGTAATTTTGTCAGGCTTACTTGGGAAGGTGGCTTATTAGGAACTTTATGAATGAGATAGTTACTTTCTTTGCTTTTACTGCAGTTTCTCAAAAACCGAGTTGGACCTAAGAGTAATTTGAATTTGCATTGATCCTGATGTATAATTATGGAAATGGGATTCCCAAATAAATATTCCACCACTAAATTTGTTGCACTATTACAGTGGAATTAACTCATCAAAGTTCACAAAATACTCTACCGGGAAATTAGTTTGATGGACCTATCAATTGATTGCATTGAGTGTAAGTTCCATTTCGTTTATCTATTGATTTCATATTCGGGGCAGGTGGTTAGAGTTGAAAAATAGTTACAGAGAAGATTGGAACGGGAAGTTTAGGCAAGTCCATCATGTTCAAGCGATCACTAAGCAGAACCCACAGATCCAAAGGCATCAGGGTAAAGCAAGTTCTGCAAATTTGTCTGTTACTTGGAGTGTGCTTCTGGTTAATCTACCAAGTCAAGCGCTCGCACGATAAAAAGAAGGAGTTTGATGAGAAAGATGAAAAACCCTCAGTCAAGACACCAATTCGTGGTGAACTTATTAAATTTGGGAGGAAAGATCTCCCGCAAATAGAAGAAGTAACCTCCAAAGGTAAGCATGTTGAAGAAGAGGAAAATGAAATTGGAGGAGAGGAAGAAGAAAACAAGCATGAAGAAGAAGAGCAAGAAGAAGAAGAGAGCAAGCATGAGGTAAAAGAGCCAGAGGAAGAAGAAAACAAGCAGGAAGGAGAAGAGCAAGAGGAAGAAGAAAACAAGCAGGAAGGAGAAGAGCAAGAGGAAGAAGAAAACAAGAGTGAAGAGATGGAAGATGAGGAAAGAGGGGATGGAGACGATGAGATAGATGAAAATGATCAGGAGAAATCAGATGGGGAAGCTGATCACAATGAGGAATTTATAGATGAAGAGAAAGGTAGAGAAGAGGATGATAAGGGAAGTGACAGGAATGAGAGTGAAGCCAAAGAAGGTCAAGTAGAAACTTCTTTGGAAGATCAGGATCATGATCGAGGTAATCAGAACATTCATGAGGCACGAGAGGAAAATTATAAGGGAGATGATGCTTCCAGTGCAGTGACCCATGATACCCAGAGTATAATATCTGAAACTGAGAAATTAACTTCAGAAAACTCAAGTGGACTGTCAGACATGAATATCTTAGAACAGGAGAACAAATTCAATAACACTCAGGCAATTGATGGTGATCGTGAAAATTCAGTCAGAAAGGTGGTTGAAGGTGAAATGGCCAAGAATGTCACTTCTTTTGATGTAATTACTATTGAGCAGAAGGGCAACGATAGTTCTCCCAACACCATGGATAGCCCAGTTGCGAATTCAACAATGACAACTCAGTCCTATGATCACTCTGAAGCAATCAATAACCCAAAGCTGGTGAGTATGGAAGCGAGCAATATCTCAGCCGAAGGAAGTACTGAAGGCAATAACTCAAGTACAGGCACTTTTGGTTCTTCCCAGCAGAATGGAACACTGACTATATCTGATTTGCCTCATGCTCAAAATAAAACGATCAACCTCTCGAGCGTACAAACCTTGGAGATGGAACAGACCAGTAATTCTAGCACGGTTGCGGAGAGCAATCAATCTGATGTTAGTGGAAATTCCCCTATCCCAATTAAAATTGAAAAAGCAGATGCAGGTGCTGGAGAATCATCTACTTCATTTAGTAATACTGAGTTTGCTGTATCAGAAAAGATCACAACTGAAGCAGAGGATGGCTCCATGTCTTCCAATTCAAAGGAGAATACTGATGCTACTGAGAGAGAGAAATCTGACAGCGAGAGTGAATCAGGTGGACTAGATGAAAGCTCAGACAATTCCTCCAGAGATGGGACTTTGGATGTTGATCAAGACAACCGTATTGATTCTGAGTCCCATACTGATCTCGATGAGAAAGAAGTTCGCATGGATCTGGATACATTGCCCGACATAAGAACAGAAGGGGATACCAACGAAGACACTGCAGCTGAGTGAGTCCTTATAATGGGTTGTTGCTTCTTGAGTGCTTTAGAGTTTCTCATATGTACCGTTGTATTCATACGAAGGTCAAGGTTGTCAGAGTGGTTTGCTTCACTGTTAACAATCGCTGAGAGAGCAACTTAGCAGGAAAAATGTAGACTAGTGGATATTATCACAGGTTTAATTAGGATAACTTATTTCTACTTTCCACTATATACTCCTATTTTTTTGCTTGTTTTCTTATTCTCTCTCGCTTTGTGTTTTGATTTTCAGTTTCTACAATGTGCAATGGTTGTTTATTTAAAAGCAGAGCTGCACAGTTTTGAGTTACAAAAGTGAAATTTTGGACCTTTGTAATAGTATCCAATGAATTGACAGTCCGCAGGACAAACTTGTCTGCCTTATGCGCCTTATTGAATGATGGATTCATGGCCTAAAGATGCTAAATTCATTCGTTTGGATGGGGGAAGAAAAGAAGAGAAGAGATAAGATAAGATATGTTTTTCTTGGTGCATGCCTGGTCTAATTTGGGAATGTACGTTTTTGGAGGTTGACTTCTTAAACTCAATTCTTTTTTTCTAAGCAACGATGCATTAGTAAAACAACCACAAGAAGGAGGTATAAAACACCACTCCTCAAGGAGGTTGAAAAACAAGAGTCTGATTTAAGCAAAAAAGCAGGTAATACAGATAAAGGGATACACCCAACAAACTTCCTATCCGCAGCCTATTTAGCCAAGGAATACGCAAAAGCGTTCGCTTGAAGTGAAACTTTAACAAAGCTCCACAATGGGTAACAAGACGCCATCTCACGAATGGCTTCAAACCAGCAACTTACATCCTCATCAAATACCAGAGACGAGTCACAAACACCAGCAACAGCAGAAAGCGCTCTAAAACAGAACCTTCTGCAGACCCCTCGATAGAGATTCACCAACTGCCATCTGAATAGCCGGCAGCTCCGCCTTGAAAGGTGACATCCTGAGAAAGATCTCCGATCTGGCCCATATCGTAGTACCCTGCTGGTTATGGCAAATACACACAAGCCACAAAGGAATCCCTATCAGCAGCATCAATATTGATTTTCAGATAACTATCCGGAGAAGCAATCCACAACTTCATATCCTGTTTTGCTTTTTTACCCCAAGCTGTCAAATGCTGCAGATGACTTCTCGCTGAGAAATACTGTTAGGGTCAATTTAAGATGTGCTGGAAGCGTTGAGGCATCCTATGAAGCATCTAAAAACTTTACTTTTTTTTTAAGGCATCTAACAACTTAACAAGAACACTGAAACATAGGGTGATTCAGTTCAACGTTTCTTGAAGCTTCTATTTGAGGAATAAATATTTTTTTTTACCTAGTCATCTGCCCATTTGACACATAATTTTGGGTTTTGAGTTTTTAATTTTCAAATCTATTAGTAGTTAACCACCAAACTCAACATCAAGAGAAATATTTAGTGTCTTTCATGGGTTCTTTCATTGTTCTTCTGAAAAAAATCCAACGGCTCAGAATTAAAATCTGATAATGAACATCAAGCATTTCTACAATCTCAACCGTGTCTAGATCCCGTACAGCTCAATTGTAAATATAATATCCACCAACATTGGATTCTCATGGGTTTTCCCGAAAAGAGCACGCGGATCAGTAGACAACATTAATTTTTAAAAATCGAGTTAACAAACTAGTTGATTAAAAAAAAAGAGTTAACTCTTCACATCACAGGCATAAAGAATTACAAAAAAAATAAACCTCTATGCCTAATCATTCCCGACTGTATAAAATTTAATCGGGAAAATTCAGCCAAAAAAAAATGCTGTTAGTTGACAGAAGTACCAAAGAATCCAGCTATCCTAACACCTACCCAGCTATAAGGCTCAAGCCCGGAGTAAACGACAAAAGAACCCTCGTAAACGGCACAACCCGACCCTAGTGCCTCAGCTCCTTCCGGAGCTTCTGCGAGAATGACCCGCATGCGTCCATGCTCAGATCCATGGCTGCAGCCAACGCCACGTAAGCCGCCGCGTCCTCTCCGCATGTCACGTGCCGTACACCCACTTGCACCTCCGGCTTGCTACACTTCCCCGCTCCTTCCACCGTGGAAGACATCACGAACCCTCTGTGCACTTGTGTTGGCATGTGTCCGTACCCGAACTCCGAACCGGATCCTGATCCGGATCTCGAGCTGTGTCTGGATCTTGACCCGGACCCGAGATCGAAGCTGCTGTTTGGGGTGATCACCGGGGTGTTGGCGGTGCTAACGCCGGAGGTCATGTCTATGCCGAATTTCCCGCCCTTCTTGGAGCTGATGGTGTCGGCTGCGAGCGTGGAGGTGGCATCGGGACCGGTGAAGAGCTCGAAGCGGTAGCCGACATTGGCGTTGCCACGCTCGCGCCACGCCTCGAGGCGGCCCCAAGGGACGAAAGAGCCATCCTCGGGGCGGAGTATGAGCCACGCGCCGGGACTGGATTTGCTGACGCTGTGGGACCCACGGGACGGAACGAAGGGGGTGACCATGGAGGCCACGGCGGCCACGGAGCCCGAAAGATCGTGAATGGTCACCTGCCATCCCTTCCGCTGTTTTCCCGTCTGGTCCTTGTGAGAGTGTGAACCCATTAAAAAACTCCTTGAAGTGCTTGGTTCGTTCATCGATCGCCTGTGATCACAAAGGAACAATTAAAGCAAGATTAGTACAAATTTGACAGGACTGAAATTATTTGAATTCCTGGTTTGAAAACAATGGGTTTCATTTGAGGAAGACCTGTTTCTGTGGAAGAGAAAACGAACGAACCAAAACGACATCTAATACAATAATAAAAGATTTCTACACTTCGAAACTTTTCTTCCCTAGCATATATTATAAGCAACCAAACAAGAAATAATGATGTGCATAATAAGACTTACCAAGATTGAAGAGTTCGATCGTTCGGATTCTTGAAACCAAACTTGCAAGAAAACACCGGCTGCCTAACATCACCATGAACCTGAAAAACTTGAGGGCTGCACTCTGGTTCTGCATCGAACTGGAATACAAATCTTGGATCGGGCTCGGCCCTAACGCTCAAGTACAACAGTGCCGACGGGCTCTTCTTATTGTTCCCTCCTATAGAAACCCAACCCTGGTGGATATTACTAGCCCTTGTCTCGACAGCTCGCAGATCCACCTCTACCGGGACAGTTCCCAATAACTTCCCTCTGTTCAAACCACACGTGGTATATCTCCGTCCCGCGTAGACGGCAATCTGCAAGACCAGGTTCTTCCCCTTCTTAACGAGTTTGTCGATGTGGGTTTTGTCGAGAGTGAAACAAGCGTCGAGGGAGCGATCAGGGGAGTGGGTTTGGTTTGCTTGACCGCCCAAAGGGACTGTAGCGTATTGGGTGGGGAAATTCTTGAGCTTGATCTTGCACGAGCAAGGAGACGTTGAGGGGTGGACGTCGGAGAAGGAGGGCTTTGAGGAAACGGGAAACTTCACGGCTAAGTTCCCGATGAGTATCCGCAAGAAAGGGCAGGGATCCATCAGAAGGCTTTTTTCGTGGTCAAAGGAGAAGTCGTAGATGCCTTTGATAGAAATAACAGAGAGGAAAGAGACAGAACTTTATAAGAAGAAGAGAGCAAGAAACCCATAGAGAGATGAAGGTGCCACAATGTTAAAGTACAGCTGGGTATATCTACAGAGCAAGAGCGGAGATATTATGTGGCCGAACTTTTATGAGCTCTGCCATCTCACTTTTGTCTTTGCCTTTTTTTTGTGTTTTCTTTTTCCCGTAGTAACCAAAAATTTTGTAAAAAGGTAAGCAAAAGTTTAGATATATTCTAGAACAATTGAAGAAGTCAAAATTAAATGCAAAAAAAATATTAAATATAGAACAATTAAATTGGTACAAGCATGTTGTGAGCTTAGTTAAATCCAATATAATGCAAAAGATCCAATGCATAATAATCCATCTGTGATGCAGACTCACCAAGAGAGTTCCGTAGACTAGTATTCCCAATTTATATAATGCATGCCATGCGTGGAGTGAGCTGGAATTCAATGCACACGTACGGTAATTGCCAGCGGTGGCATCAAAATTATTCCAGACTTTTGTCGCTTTCTCGCACTGGAGGACGGAGGTAGAGATCTGATTGGCCATATGGCAATCTTTGGGAGAACTTTCCGGTTCCAGCTCATGAACAGCTGTGTCTGCCTACCTTTTCTCGTATTGTTAATTGGTTTATTTTTTTTCGGCCAGGAGGACTTGGGTTGGACTCCAGTCTGACCTAAGCAAAGTTCCCAATGGTTGAATTTCCCAAACAATAAATATTTGTGGGTCCAGTTTCTAACTACAGTAAAAAAATCCGCCCTGTTTTTTTTAAGGGTTAATGTCCTTTTTAGTCCCTAGGTTTTGGGGCGGTGTTCTTTTTAGTCCCTAGGTTTTATTTTTGTTCAAAACAGTCCCTAGGTTATTTACGTTTGTCTTTTTAGTCCTTCCATCCAATTCCGTCACTCCCGAGCCCAGTCAGCTAACGGCGGGACACATCACACCCAATAGAATTTTGCCACGTGTACTATTTTTTTTAAAAAAAAAATTTCCACATGTTTAAAAAAAAAAAAAAAAAACCAAAAGAAGGGAGATACCCCTGTGGCCACCACCGAACGGGGAGCCCAGAGTTGGGCTCCCCGTCGACGGGGGTGGCCGGGGGCACTCACCCCCGGTGACGGGGAGCCCAGATCTGGGCTCCCCGTCTGGCCACCGACGAGCGGGAGCCCAGATCTGGGCTCCCCGTCTGGCCACCGACGAGCGGGAGCCCAGATCTGGGCTCCCCGTCGACGGTGGTGGCCGGGGGCTCCCCGTCTGGCCACCCCCGTTCGCGCGAGGGGTGGCCTCCCTGGCCACCACCGAGCGACGGGGAGCCCAGATCTGGGCTCCCCGTCTGGCCACCGACGAGCGGGAGCCCAGATCTGGGCTCCCCGTCGACGGTGGTGGCCGGGGGCTCCCGTCGGGCCACCCCCATTCGCGCGAGGGAGCCCTCGGGCCACCCTTCGCGGCGACGGGGAGGTGGCCACGGCTCCCTTCTTTTGGTTTTTGGTTTTTTTTTTTTTTTTAAAAACATGTGGAAATTGTTTTTTTTTTAAAAAAAATAATAATACACGTGGCAAAATTCTATTGGGTGTGACGTG
Source organism: Myrica gale (assembly GCA_963930655.1). NCBI lineage: Eukaryota > Viridiplantae > Streptophyta > Magnoliopsida > Fagales > Myricaceae > Myrica > Myrica gale. The sequence continues at coordinate 1,659,829 of OZ005606.1, read as the reverse complement.
TCCCGCCGTTAGCTGACTGGGCTCGGGAGTGACGGAATTGGACGGAAGGACTAAAAAGACAAACGTAAATAACCTAGGGACTGTTTTGAACAAAAATAAAACCTAGGGACTAAAAAGAACACCGCCCCAAAACCTAGGGACTAAAAAGGACATTAACCCTTTTTTTAATAGAAAGACAGATTCTTCTCATATTAATATAATTTAAATCATTTAGAAAAAAAAATATAATTTAAATCATTTAATTAATTTCTGTATTTGAAAAGGCCTTTGTCACGAAACAAGTCAATAGGAGAAATACTTAGAAAGAAAAAAAAAAAGTAAATACTAGAAATAAAAATAAGATACAACATATAGACTTCATACTATTTAATGTTGTCTATATATATTGGTATAAAATTTCGAGAGGTATGAATCCCATGAATCCACTTATTATGTTTATTTTTTTCCAAATTAACATGTAATTCGGATAGGAAATTGCATGAGATCCCAGTCTGACAAATGTTAGATTTGTAAATAAAGATTTTTTAGAAATTTGAAAATGTTGTCTTAAGATAAATTAATATTAGATTTTGAGAAAATTTAGTGAAATAGAATTTTATGGGAGTGGGTAAAAAAATACATAAATAGATCATTTTAGTAAATTTTTTATATTTATTATAATAAAAGAGATAATTTAATAGAGTAGGGAGATAATTTTAAAATTTGTTATTATATTTTTTATCAAAATTTTGAGATAGCGACGCGTGCAGTCAAAAATTCTGAATAAGTCAACATCGTGAGTTTGCAAATATTACCAAAGAAAAAGGAAAAGAAATGTCTCGACTCAAGTTAGGAACATTGTAGACTGGGCCCAAAAGTGATTAACCTCGTAAATAGACTTAGGGCTGTTGAGTCGTTTGAACCTTGCAGACGGATCTGGGTAGAAAATAGGCTGGGCTATCTCAAACTTAGAGACCCAATAGAGTGGAAGCCGAAAAAGAGTTAGCTTGGATAGTCGCAATGACCAATGAGGATTAAAAGGGCTTTAAAGTAAAAGCATCTGCCCTCAGCCGTTAAACTCTCTAATAGTGTTTCCTTCCATTATTCAGACTAACAATTGAGGGAAGAAAATTCGTAGAAAAAGAAGACCCTCATTCTTTCGCACCTTAAGGTCTTGTTTTCTTGATCAATTTATTAGTGAATATGCAACCCCTTCCTCCATCATTCCGTTCCCAAACATCATTCTAAGCAGAAAGATTAATTAAAAACATCACAGTAATTGGAGAAGGGTTTCTGATCCCAAACACAAAAAGGGAAGCAAAGCAAAGGAGAGAATCCAAAACAAGAAATAATTGAACCAATCCGGCAAAAAGTTCAAGCCATATTGTGACCAAAGAGAGAAATCCACATTGAAAACACGTAGAACAATTGCTTTCTCGATTGTATATAGAATAGTACTTACCAAGAAAAAAAAAGTATATAGAATAGTACTTCTTTTTTTGTCCAATTTTCTATCCCTCCAAAAAGTGAACAACGAAGAACATTAATGTTCAATACGAGCACCCTATTCCTAAGCATCACATACCCTGTACATGATGATAATGCCAATATGTTCCAAACTCTTGGACACCAATACCAGCATCACCGCTACCCATCTCACTCAGATTACCCAGCCGATATGTCCCTAACCCAGAACCATTACTAGTACAAACAGTATTAATATCACCACCACCACGACCAACCGCATTCAGATTATTACTCGAATAATGATTCCCTAACCCAAAATCAGTACTAGTACCAACAATATTAACATGATCACCACCAACCACACTCAGATTACTCGAATGATATTGATTCCGTAATCTAGAACCAGCACTGGAACCAACGTCATCACTAATACCACCACTCTCATAGCTCGGATGATTACCAAGCTGACAATTCCCTAATCCACCAAAATCCACCCCACAATAAGATGATTGCGTCATATTCCAGTCGTTTCTCATCCTTGATTGATCTGAAACTTTTGTCTCCAACTTTTGTCTCATCTCTTTCATGGCTGCCAAGTAATGCTCAAGCTCCTCCAACCCCATGTTATCGATCGCCTCTTCCCACAAGAACCCACTGCTCCCCCTCTTCTTTGCCTCTTCAATCTCCGTCAACCGCTTCTTCTCCTCTTCCAACTCCTTCATTGACTCCACGTACTTCTTATTGAACTCCTCCACGTGAAAAGGATGGGCGGCTTGGTCTGCAGGTAGAGTGTCTGGCGAGGTAGCGGTCAAGGACGATGTCGACACTGGGGTGGCTGAAAGCGTATGTTTTTTTGCCTGGAGAGTATGCTATAATAGCCATCTCAGCACCGCACAAGACGCAGAGCTCGCTTGCCTTCTTGAAGAGGCCTGCACAGCGCTTCGAGAAGGTGACATGCTTGGTGCTTTTCGTTTCCAGTTCCTTGATTTCGATCCTTTGGCGGCCTCTGGTGGTCTTCTTGATTTTCTTTGGAGCAACCATGGGTATGAACGAGGAAAAGTAAGAATCAGACAGCAGAACCCTGCAGGAGGAAAAAAAGTACCGTAAATTTTGCTGTTCTGAGCGCGACTATAACAAAAACCTTTCCATGGTTAGAAACGGGAAATCCATAGCAGACACCTGGGTGTCGGGATATTACAGTAAAATTACAATCGTATATCTTGAATTTATATCGTTAATTATATAATTTATATGTTTAGTGATATAATTTGCTAAAATTCTTATACTATATTTTAGCTGTATTACTTCTTTTTTTTTAGTTCGGTCTCATATTATTATTGTTTTGCAGTGTCTAAAAATCAATTAAGAAAGAAATTAATATATCTATAAAAAAAATATTTGTACTAAATAAACAGATCACACAAACTCCATTTATAAACCACTCCAAACCAGAACTAATTAAAATTAACCATATGATAGTGATGGCTAGTGAGATACTAGCCTTTTACGTTCTTCCTTAAAAAAGAAACCCAAAAAAATGAAACAAAAAAGGAGATTTCAGAAAAGTCCATGCCCATAACCGAAATCATAGTAGATATTGGGCGTCGTTGAGGTAGAGTTAAACCCCGTAGGCTTGCTTTCGGAAAAACCAGCAGTTCCTATATCATTCGCGGCCACAGACGAGGAAGAATTGGAAATGGATCCAATCAAGATCTTGTTGGTCTCATTTGCCACATTCTTCTTTAGCTCCTCCAGCGAAACCTTCAGTTGCTCGAGCTCATGCAATCCAAGCTCATGGATAGGGGCTTCCCACCAGAACAGCTTCTGGCCAGCCTTCCTCATTTGCTGAAGAGATTCTCCCCGCTTTTTCTCGGCTTCCAACTGATTAAGAATTTCAGTTAGGTGCACGTTGAGCTCACGAACATTAGCATTTCGATGAGCTTCAACGAGTTGGTGAGCACCAGCAGACTCCGGTGGAGGGATTCGACTAAGAAATCGATCGAGTATGGAGTCAACGTTAGGGTGGCCAAAGGAGAAGACCTTTTCTGCTGGAGAGAAGACTATTATGGCAATCTCAACCCCACAAAGCGTGCAAAGCTCACTAGCCTTCTTGAAGAGCCCTGAACGACGTTTTGAGAATGTCACTTGTAGATGAGTTCTCTTCGATATTTTTGCGATTGGAATCTTTTGGCGACCCATACTGGGCTTCTTTTTCACCATAGCTAAACTTCTCACAGACGACCACTAAAGAAAATGAAATACCGAGTACTTTTTGTTCCTGGTTTAGATTTGTACGTGGTACCGGTTGTAGCTAGTGGGAAAAACGAGGTACGTATTTATAGGCTTTTTCCTCCCATCGACCACCATTGACGTTGGCCATGGTCTATTGTTCTAATTAATTGGCCACTTAATTCTGAATTACTTAATCTGATTAATATAATATTTGGAAGTTATAAAATCTTATTAAGTAAATGTCTGATTACCGGGAAACTAATTGCCAAGGGTTGGCAAATAGTTAAAGCAGCCATATTTTGACTTTGGAAGCGATCGAGTGTCAACCGGCCGGCCGGCCTCATTCATATAAACATGCCTTACTGACAATAATTAATTACAGTTTATCATCGTTAATTAGATTTTGTCACGTACACTCTTATCTGGAACTCAACAGCATATATATTTGTCTATATATTAAGATATACATAATTAGAGGGTAATTGGGAGAAGATCTCAGCATTGCGTTTTGAGGAGTTACAGGTACGTAGCAGTAAAAGTAATAAACACAGATAAGTTGTAACTCTCCTGGCGTATTAAATCAATACTTTGTATTAATATATATAGGAGATTGGGATCACTGTTAACAGCGATGCAATATGCATGCATGGTCAGTTGACAAAGTGGGAAATTGCTTAATTAATTATATAAATCTCATCTAATTAATGTTGAGTGTAAATTCGAGTTATAATGGACACATTAACTGTACTCTTTTACCCTGTCCCCATGCATATAACGATTCCGAAGCATTAGTAAATCGGAAATTAAACCAACTCTTTCATAGGCTGGAAGAGCAAACAAGGTATAGAAAACCGGCCGGCCAGTTGTACTACTGTTTCAACCAGAAGCACCCATGTTCGGATGGACAAAAAAAATTAGAATTATTTTTTCACAAATCCCATATATAGAATCTACACTAGCTTACCTTCAATAATAAATTTTTTTTACCCATCCAAACTAGAATAAGAATAAAAGAGACATGGGTACAATCAAAAGTACGTACTCAGTACTGATGAAACAGGCCAAGATCAGCCAAAAAATATATTTTCAGATATTTTATTGAATTTCTGTATTTTGGCCTCCCAAATTCTACTATAATGAAACTGACCCGAATGTTTTAATCTTAACTTCGACCCTGAATACTCTATATAACCATATTAGATGACCTAGAGCTTTAATTCTAAAAATCTGTGCACTTTAGGAAATCATGTGGTTGGTTAAATTGCTAGGATCCACTTACCCAAAGGAAAAAAAGTGCTAGGATATGTACGGTTATTATAAGAATAAAGCCGAAACAATATTTTCCAATTGGGTCCCGACCGATCATAGGGATTAACCCAAGAAGCAGCTTGATTTATCAAACAAATAAGTGAGAAGACACGATAACTCTTTTCTTATAGATGCCTCCATGCAATTCGAAACCTTTGTTACTATAGGAGATTATATATCCATATGGTGGGACGTATTATTGGTAGTGCACGTTGGGTTTCGTTTATATATGGATTGTAATACAAATTAACCAACTGAAGAATTAAGGAACAGGACCAACAAGATGACCTCTGAATTATATGTAGCGCATAATTGGGACCATAAGAATGTTTTTTTTTCTTCTTCTCAAAATGAATAACAACTTGTAGTACCGCGACCTCACTATGGGAATTGTTAATGGGTTCCTCGGGCATTTCTTGTATAAGCTGTTTCAATCGTCTACAATATGAATTATTGTAATTAAATATTTTTTGGGTAATTATTAATGTACTTAATGTTGTATAAGCTTCTTCATACAACTTCATAAACTTTGGATGATCTTAATTAACACGACTTGTTATATATTAGGATCATACAATATATATTATTTTATAATCGACGTATTATATATCAATCTCTACACATAAAATCTCTCTATCCAAGTGGGTTAAGGGACAGTGATATTGATGCACACATATATAACACCGCATGCTAGTCCAATTCGTCATCAAACATAAAACTATATTAATGATGGTATTGTTGTAAATACGAGAATACATATGGATCGCATGTTTTCCCTTATATTGACATCATCATGAGTCAAAATGCAGGGAAATGTACCTGTGTTAAAAGTAACAAACAAGACATATATACTCTTAGACCAATAACACATCTGTGGTTGACATAACAATGCTGTGGCTAACACAAACACCATGAAACAGAAATAAAAATGTGGCTATGGCTAATCTCTGTCCCCTCCGGCCTCCATGCACAATTAAACCTCAGAAAAACCCACGTCCATATCCAACATTGAACGCATGGGGCATCACATTCCCACTGAACCCAACATTATTCTCTGTGATATTTTCATCATAAGGGATCTTTTTGTCGAAATGGATACTTGTATCGAACGGCATCCTTGCATCGTAAAGGAGCTTTGTGTCGAAAGGCATCTTAGCGTCAAAGGGAACTGCTCCTTGATTGGAGCTCCATGATGCAAAAAATTGAGGAGAAGTATTGTTGTGAATCATAAGCCTGCTGTCAGACTGCTGAGCCACGTTCTTTTTCAGCTCCTCCAGAGACTCCTTCAACTGCTGAAGCTGCGGCAATCCTAGCTTTTCGATGGGAGCTTCCCACCAGCGCTGCTCCTGGCTTGCTTTCCGCATTCGTTTAAGTTCCTCCCCATGTTTCTTCTCGGCCTCCAGTTGGCTCGTGACCTGGGTGAGCTGCACGTTGAGCTCCCGGAGGGTGACGTTTCTGTGTGCCTCGATCAGCTGGAGTGTGCCAGAATCCTGAGGTGGTTTTCGGGTGAGGAAGCGTTCAAGAATAGGCTCCACAGAAGGGTGGCCAAAGGAGAAGGCCTTCTTGCCCGGCGAGAAGACGATGATGGCAATCTCAGCACCACATAGGGTGCAAAGCTCACTGGCCTTTTTGAAGAGGCCAGAGCGGCGTTTGGAAAAAGTCACTTGGAGGTTACTCTCGCTTTCCATCTTCTCCATCCTTATCTTTTGGCGGCCCCTGCTGCTCCTCACCATCTTTAGAAGTAGCAGAACCTTATCAAGAATTGAGGAGAACAAAAATGATAGGCATGGAGATAAAGAGTACTGGCATTGGGCATTTATAGGGTGTCCATATGCACGAAAATCAGTACTTTAAGCTGTCCAGCATTACTATCATTTGGTTGTCAGTGCGTTTTACTTGTTTGGCTATACTAACTCTCTTACTGGTTTTGGAGGTTTTAGAATCTCTTCCTTTTGGAATATATGGTAAATACTCCATGAATAATTAACCCGCAATTCTATTCATCGCCTATATGCTTACTGTCCAGAACTATACTGATTAGATGTCTTTCTAAATGTCCGTTCATCACAAAGAAAAACGTACTTATTTAACCTTGAAAAAAATATCAAAAACTACACAATTATTATTTGGAACTGGTGAATGTGTATATATATATATATATATATATTGGCTACATAATCATCTTATAACAATAAGAGGAAGTACATGGAGCGACGAAAAAGTAGTAAACATAAGGGTATGATTATTTCTTTACGAGGTGGAAGTTAGTTAGAGCACAAGAACTATGGATGTAAGAAGTAGAAGAAGGTATAAAGAAACTCTAGATCTTTCGTTTTTGTCGAAAACAAGAAATATTAGCAAGGTACTTAATATTGCGGAGCTAATGATCTAATGCTGAAGTTAGTGAAGTAACGACCGTTCAAATTTCTTTGATAATTGTACGAGATAATTCTTATAACCTTCTTTATTTTCATTAAATGATTAAGATTTGCTTCTTCAACATTTATGATAGATGAATCATCAAAAAATTAAGAATCTAAAAAACTATAGAGCTTTCGTTAATGTCGAAAATAAGAAATATTAGCAAGGTAGTTAAAGCTTGTATATGATCTAACGCCGAGCGAAGTTGGTGAAGTAACGATCGTTTAAATTTCTTCGATAACTGTATGAGATAATTCTTAGAACCTTCTTTATTTTCATTAAATGATTAAGATCTGCTTCTTCAACATTTAAGATAGATGAATCATCAAAAAATTAGGAATCCTGATCTCCATATGACAAACGCTGAGGTGTCATAATGTGAACCACTTGCTATCCTAGACTTAACCTAAAAAAACTTGCAGACTCCTCTGTTCTTCTTGGTCGATCCTAACAATGCTTGCTTTTTAATTCGTTGTCCAGGGAGAGTTTTAATGTGCTTCTTGATTTATCCTCCACAATAGGGAATATCTTAGAGGAAATCAGGATATCCATTGATAAGTTGTCCTCATCGGAACCATTAAAAGCAGCTGACCTTGTACTACTATATAATCGTGATGCCTATGAGGCAACATCTTCTAAACGAGGTCGCAGTGAGTGGATGAGGATTAGTACTCTAATTTATAGAAACTGAAACAAGGGTGATGAACTATGATTTGGTTCTTTCTCGTCTTCTTTTCCTTTATGAATGTGTTTCAGCTTCCGTTTGAAGACAACATTAGCTATGGCATTAGGTTGTTTGATACCAATTGTGCTCGACCATTTCAATCAGGAGAAGCAAATTTGTGTGCATCTGATGAGCTTGAGAATTGAATCTAACAGGCTATTAAGTTTTGAACCCAAGTGTTGCTCTATTTATCATTCAAAAGCTATCTTCGACAAACGTATCAAGCATACTCCTACAGAATCAAACGGAGTATTTAAAATGTTGCTATAATTTAAGGAATCACGAGTCCAATTTACCTCAAGGAAACAATTATTCATTCCCTCACATAAGAACTAAACTAGTAGAAGAAAAATATCAAAGTTTCCAGAGGAATAAAATGAGCGAATATCAAATGAGTGACTCTAGATTATTAATTAGTATTTGGTGTAGATGAACAACTGGGCAAGAATCAACTATTGGCTTTGAAATGACAGATCTTTCAACTGCTGAGGATCCACCTCTGATGGTGCCCGGGTGAGGGCACACTGTGCAGTTGTTGTCTTTGGGAAAGCTATGACATCTCTGATGGAGTTGGCACCGGTCAACAACATAACCAATCTATCTAACCCATAAGCAATTCCTCCTGCACATGAAAAATAAGAACCTCCCGGTGGATTAATATTCAAAGAATTCAGTGAGGGTAAACCAGCCAACAGGTTGTATTTGGATTAAAATTACAAAATTACCCCGTCCATTAAAGAAAAATGCATATGGTATGTATATAAATATGCAACTAATGAGCTGTCATTTGTTGCGAGGGTCGATCTCATCATACCATGTGGAGGAGCACCCATGTCTAATGCCTCCAGAAGATAGCCAAACTTTGCTTCAGCCTGTTGAGAATTGAAGAATTATCACGTTGTCCTATACAGAGATCAAAGGACGCAAAGATAACCAAGAACAAAGCTCTCTTTGATCTTTGCATACACAGTACATTTCGCTTAAACAATAGCCATAACAAAAAGCGTGCAAAGCCAGTAACAGCGCACAAAAGATCAAGAGTCCACTTGCCTGTTCCGGGGAGATGCCCACAATTTCCAAAACCTTTTGTTGTATATCGCGTCTATATATTCTCAAACTTCCCCCACCAATCTGAGAGGACCAAGATAAACAGGGTAACAACGCATTTGGGAATCAACAACGGAGACAGAATTACTGTAGAAGCTTCAGGTTTGCAGATGCCAGAAGATAGAGACAACAAAGAACAATAATAGCAATTAACAAATCACCTCAACTCCATTGTAAACCATATCATAAGCTATTGCACGAGCAGATGCAAGATCATCCGTGTCTTCAGGATTTGGAGCAGTGAATGGGTGATGCAAGGCCTGCAAAACTATGATTTTATATGCCCAGGTAGAGATGACAAAAATGAGCAATAAAATATCCCTTCCAACCAGTTCCATCAACACTCAATTGGACAGAAACTCTATCTTGAAAAACAACCCAAGATAAAAGTAGGAACCTACATACAAGACATTTACTCACTTTATCTCAGGATTTCGCCACCAAATTCCTTTAAAATACCGTTTACACGAAAAAAATTGCTAACAACCAACACAATAGAATACCAAAGCCTTGCGGCTCCTTTTTTATGTAACAATCACAGAGGATGAGAAAGCATGATCTGCTGATTCTGGACAGAATATTAAACTCACAAGAAAAGTATCTTAATTCCCAGTTTTTATCTTATGACAGGAATCTGCGATAACAGGCCGAAACAGGGTAGTTTAAATGGATAAAATGGAAAGTTAACCTTCCCATAATTTTACCTCAATACAAAATACAGGTGTAGTAGTTATTAGAGGGCTGGAAAAAACTTCGGAGCACTGAATTATAAGATGTTTAGACACAAACCCGCCATAGCAATACTAATAACAAAGTAATATAAGAATCTATCATGCCAAGAATCATTCAAGTAGTAAAATTCAATACTGTGACAATCTACCAGCTCATATCAAAATGAACAAGAAACAAGAAACACAGAAAAGGATCATAGTGATGGTATAACATCGTGAAACAATTTCAACAGTAATGTTTTTCACAACAGGAATGAATCACACTTCATTGGAATTGCAAGGGCATATTACAAACATGAAAACAGACCTCAAGCCTCTGTTCTGAATCGTTCCACTCAAACATTGGGAAATCAGTTACCCACAAGATTGAATGCCTGGACTAAACATCAGGCAACAACAAGAAACAAACATTAGAGGGAAATGAGAGAACTTTGATTTTATATATTGAAACTGGATGGCAGGTTAGAACCTTACATGGTCAACCAACCCCAACTCATGAGCCACAAACATCCTCAGACGATCAAGAGTTCTATTCACTGACGCTTGTTGACCAATTGCAAACAACATAATATCACCTGGTCCAGCAGAGCATTCACTCAGCAGTCGCTCTTTGGTTGTAGGATCCAAACTTGATACCAGTGCAGGAATTCCCTCAAAACTCCCTAAAATCAGAAAATTAAAACTGTCAAGGGTGGAACAAAAAAATCTATCCACCTTCAATTATACATATCACCACACCCAAAAAATATAAAACTGTTTTACCATCATCCATGACCTTCAAGAAAGGCAAACCCTTTGCTCCAGATTTGATTGCCTCATTGTAAATATCACCTTTCTTAAGAGCTGTGTTTGAATAATTTTTAGCACCTGAGGGCACACATAGCACTTTAATAATTCCCCCACTCTTCAAGGTATCTGCAAAAACCCTGAAGGGGGAATCTGAGAAAGTATCAGATACCTGCAACTCCAATAAATAAACACTCTCAATAAACCTATACAAATTTTAGCAAGTTGAGGAGAATTTCAAAAACTGCTCCATATGAACCTCTACATGGTAATTGCAAGTTTCATGAGAAAAGAGAGAAATATGGTGTACTATAACCATGCACAAGTTTGGCCCTTGATAAGTCCAATTTAAGTGTTACATTTTCTTTTTACGCAAGTATTCAGTGTAGACCTAATATAACAGTAGGTCAATCTTCATCTCAAATCTTATAAATGTGTTATTCTTTCTTTAAATGTTGACAGCACAAAAAATGCATGCATTACCAGCTGAAATCTAATGTGCGTGTTTCTCTTAACAAGTTTTTGAAGGTATTAACACCCATAAAAAGTGTAGCGTAAGACCAAAATTGCTATTGTGCTATGTAAACAAGTCAAGAAATAGTAGATTACATCTTTTAACTCAAGATTAAATCTAATATCTGGCCTGTCGGAACCGTATCTCCTTATTGCTTCAGCATATGTAAGCCTTGGGAAGGGGTTTGGTAGCTGGATACCTTTGATCTCTAAGAAAACCTGCAACATATATATTGTATAATTAAACGCATAATTTGCAGAGCCTAGACTGATGCTATCCGCAAAATAAACATAAGATACATCATAAAATCAATGAAGCATAGTATCTGACCATAAAATCGGATTCCTGTACGGTTGAAACCCAAATGTTACCCAGAGACTACTTGCAAAGATGTCTCGACCGACATCTTGAAAAAGTGTCAACGAAACTGGATTGGTTCATTGGCAAGCTTGGTTCAACCGACATCTGTGGATCACCTTTTTCTTCATCCCGAGGTTGTCAGGGACCTCTGGTCTCATGTGTTTAAAATCTTGGATTATTGTTGGGCTATGCCTTCCAGGGTGGTGGATGTGTTGTCGTGCTGGAAGAGGAAGTTTAACGACCCTCATGCTTCGACTGTGTGGAAGATGATTCCCTTATGCATTTGGTGGACTATTTGGAGGGAGAGGAATAATAGATGCTTTGAGAATACTTTTTCGTCTATTGATGGGTTGAGCGGAAAGCTTCTCTTTTTTTTATGGGTCAATGCTGTGTTGGGTTACCATTTCTCTGTTTTTTCTGATTTCACAAGTTTTGTAGCTTGCTTAGTTTAGGTTTTCAGTATAGCTCTTTGTACTGTTACCTATTTTGGTTTTTTAATAAAGCTTTCCTTACTATAAAAAAAATTATAAGATGAACCTCAGCGAAGTTAGGAGGCTCATAGGCTGAACCTAGTTGATGTACCAAAATCTGCTTTTATTGCAAAACCATGATTCAATGTTACAGCTTAATCAATTTTCCAATCCTATCCTCAGAGAACAATGTGACAAAATGTTTGATCCCTGCTATATCAAAAAATATACTATTACGTAGCTAAGAACAAGTTTATCCCATATCTCTATTGGTAAAAACTCTAAGAATACTAATTCCTAAATTCATATATCACAGCTCAATTATACCCGCAACATCTCCAGTGAAATAATCGGTGACTCCATGCTGCCTCCATCCTCCCTCTCTAAACCCCAATGGGATCTAATGCCTATCAAAGAATGTTTTCTTCATATTCTTCTGACTTATTTGTTCCCTTTCCCCATCCCTTCCATTGTCCCATTGTACGCTTCTAAAATCACAAATACCCTCATACCCGGTCAAGGATGTTTCCTTCAAACTTCTTGAACTTCCATTTTGGATTTTCCCGTATACAATGAGAGAGACTTACTAACCTAAACCATATAAACTAACCTTTCTGATCATATCTTCATTAAGCCTCAACATGTCCTCCAAAGGAGTGAAAGCCATTTCCATATCAAGCTGTGTGAATTCAGGTTGCCTATCTGCTCGTAGATCTTCATCACGGAAACATCTGCAGACATGGAATGAAAAGTTGAATCAGAAATTGCATAGAATATTGCCAAAACATATACACACCAAACACCTTCCCAGAAAAAGGGGGGGGGGGGAACTAAAAAGACACGGTCCCTAATCCTTTGTTTATTTAACAACAGCAGAACCATGTTCAGTTATTCTCATCATGTGTCTTGGATAAAGAATGGAGGCCGCAAAGAGCAATGAGTTTGACAGAAGAAATCAGAGAACTCAAATCACATTGAGAACCAGCAATTTCTGCTTTAGAAGACACAACCATGAATTGACCAATAATACTGGCTCAAACAGCTAATCAGGAAAACATTACCTTGCTATTTGATAATACTTGTCAAAACCAGAGACCATTAACATCTGCTTAAACAGTTGAGGACTTTGAGGCAAAGCATAGAATGTTCCTGGCTTCAAAATAGACATTAGAGTGAGTAGGCCTGCAGGGCATGAAGAAAGCATTGCAAGAAAGAGACATAAACTATGAAGATTTATGAGTCTCAACAAAATAATCTTATTCGTCATTGCAGAAGTACCACAATTTTGAAGATAACTATAAAGATCAAATGGTTGAGGTTGTCCTGTATATTCATCTCTTTCACTAAAGTAATAGGTCTATAATCATCCTGAATGGTTCTTATACCTCAACAGAAGAGCACCTCAGATCTTTGTCAAGCACACTCAAGGCAGCATCTTGTACTTTCTTTTAGTTTCTTTCATGATAATGTTTGGGACATTTCAGATATCAAAAGTACGCAATAATGCTTTTAGCTTATGTAAAGACATCCAGGATTAGAAGACACATCAGAGCACCGCAGGGAAAAAAATAGACAATATGAAACGACGTTAACATGGAAAACTGTTATGCTTTGTAGCATAAATCCCAAGTAGATTGTACACCAACAAGCTTGTTGAGAACAAATGGCAAGAAAAAATAAATATGAGTTTAGTGGAAGCTGGAAAAAAAGCAGATACCTGAACTCTTGAGGGAACCAAATAATCCCTTGCCCCCTCTGGAGTGGATCTAGATAGTATTGGAGTCTCAATCTACCTTATAACCATCAAAAAAGTCAAGTACAGATGATAACTCAACTGAGCACAGAATATTACAGCAAAAATTTAACATTGTACCTCCACAAAACCATGTGTGTCCTCTAGATATCTTCGAATAAATTTAACCACCTTATGTCGCAGCATTATGTTGTAATTCATTTGCTGCCGCCGTAGATCAAGACATCGATATCTGATAAGATGTCGGTCAGTCCTTTTCTTTGGGTAATTGTAAGTCAGTCCTTTATATAAATAGAAATCCCAGAACCAAAGATGAGAGTATTTTCAAGCCAGCTACCTCAGACGGATCTCCTCTTTAACAGAATCTTTTGCATCCTCTGCTGTAGTAACTAAGAATGGTAACTTGCATTTCACAGCATTCAACACTTGAACGTGCTCTGCCGCAACCTGAAATTATGGAGACTATTACATTATCTACTGGAAGGAGACAATAACACATATGCCAAATTAGGGAAAACTGACAACCAATTTCCACGATCCCTAATGCTAAAAACTATACGTAACCAAATGTAAAACAGGTGTGTGAAATGAAAGAAGCCCAAACTACACCTACTCTATGCTTTTAATTGTGATATCCATTCGAGGGCTATTTGTACGATCACAAATTATATTGAGGAAAGGCAGATTGGATGTTTCAATTACAAAACTGTAGCCCCAATATCATATGTAAAAACCAAAAAGATACCCCTAAAGAATGTCAAATCAATTATGGATATGTGAAACAACTGAAGAGGAAGTACGTAGAGTAACTTTCTCTCTTTCTTTTTGCCTTCCAGTAACCATATAATTCCATTTACCGCTGAAAACAGGCAACATTATATCAGCAATCTCCAACATAACATCAATAACGAAGTAATACGTGATAAAGTTTCGAGGGCTATTTGTACAATCACAAATTATATTTAGGAGGAAAGGCAGATTGGACGTTTCAATTACAAAACTGTAGCCCCAATATCATATGTAAAAACCAAAAAGATAACCCTAAAGAATGTCAAATCAATTATGGACACGTGAAACAACTGAAGAGGAAGTACGTAGAGTAACTTTCTCTCTTTCTTTTTGCCTTCCAGTAACCATATAATTCCATTTATATTTAATGGCATCACCGCTGAAACCAGGCAACATTATATCGGCAATCTCCAACATAACATCAATAACGAAGTAATACGTGATAAAGTTACCTCTATTAAACCAGTTTTCATTTTCTTGTTGACCGACTCACTTGGCCGAGACCGAACAATGCCCTCCACAGAAACAACATACTCGAGCCTCAAGTCATTAACAGTGGAATGTGCATCAGGAAACTCGTCTGGTAGCGTCGTAACCTGAAATTGAACACAGGTAACATTAAAAGAGGAAAAAAGAAAGCAATTACACTGCGAAAAACAAATGAAACCGAATCAAAGTCCACGTAAATCAAGAAATGCACTGATATGAGCATATGTGACACAGTAAACATCGTCATCAGTACCACAAGTCTACAACATCACAAATATGTAAATTCATGAAGAGCCATAGCCAAGCAAATCGATTATAAAATATCTAAGTAAGAGAAGCATACCTGAACTATACCGGTATGGTCCCTGAGATTAAGAAAGGTGAGACCACCGTGGACCCGGTGGAGCGCGACCCACCCGCATAGGCGGACCCGTTTACCCACATCGGCGGCTGATAAGTCGCCACAGAGCCCAGTCCGGCTAACCCATTCGAGAGAGTTGTCGAGAGGTGATAGTGATGATTTGGCGTTGGTAATGTGCGTCCCAGAGGCGGAAGCGGAAACAGAGAAAAGAGCTCTATTCCCATTAATTGCTTTGGGCAGTGGTTTGAGAATGGCGCGGAGTAGAGCAAGAGAGTTGGAGCGGAGGGAAATGAGAGGGAAGGCTCTAAGGAGAAGGAGGGACATGGCTGTACTTTCCGTTACAGAGACGGGAAGGGCTTTTGGGTGACAAAGGTTGAGGATAGGCGGGGGGTTTAAGGACAATAGAACGTGAGAGAAGAGCATGTGTGTTCTGTGACACGTACGATGGTATTTTTTTGGATAAAGCAATTTTTCTGTGTCAAACACAAAACATGCTCACAAATAATTTGTTTTTTTTTTGTGTAACAAACGGAACCTGTGTAGTAGCTAGTCTGATGTCCCGTTCAAAAATAGAACTTTGGAGGAAACAGAGAATGCACTGTAATTGGCTGGCAGGATAGGTAGAAATCCCGGATATATATACACCCTTGTAAGATATTTGTAACACGAGGGCATCTTTAGGCATATCCAGAATCGGGATCGGGATGGTCCCTCCCGTTCCGGTAATCAGACTCTATAATTTGGTTCCGATTTCCATCTTTATTGAAAATCGGAAATTTCGATATTGATTTGTGAGGTTTTTTGGGTCAATTTTTATATGAGCAGAAAATCATTTTAAAGGGTCAAAATTAGTACGTTTTTAGGTCAAATTGAATTTATGAGTTCTATTTAAATTAATTATTTTTAAGTGTATTATACATATCATAAATTAATCATAATATTTTTATGTTTCTATTTGAAATAATAAGAATACAAATCTTATTGGTTCTATGGCCATTTTAATTTGTACTTTTTGTCCATAGATGTGTGACCAATAAACAATATTGACATACGATACAGACGAAACACTAAGGGTCTGTTTGTTTGACTGCATAATGACATTTGTAAAAATATTTTACTTACTTTCCGGTATTTGAGAAGCTATTAAAATGGAGTCAATGGAAAATGTTTTAAAGTCAAGGTAAAACCTCTTACTTTTCATAAAATAAACTAACGCCAATTTTTTCGAAAACTATGTACTTCTATTGGTTCTTACAATGAATCGCGTAGAGTGTATGGAACATAAATACTTCTATTGGTTCTCATATATCCACCAATAAGATTGTATTGGTGTCATCGATGAAACTTATATTCGTGTATATGTATATGTTCTAACTTAAATTAAAGGAAGGTTCTGTAGTCGAAAAGGCTAAACAACTCAAAATGTTTAAGCTGACATTACATTTGAGTTGAAGTTCACTTATATATTAGCTGGTTGGGCTGGGAGGAAAGTGCCCTTGATGCTCGTGTTTAAATGATGCACTTTTTTGTTTTGAATAAATGCTTTCATGTGTTGGACGTTAATCCGTATTGGTCATTTTTAAAAAACTTGAGACCCTATGGCCACTAGAAATACGTAAATCATTATGCGTCTCAAACATAAAAAATATTTTAAAAGAATAATCAAACATGAAAAATGAAAATTTGTTCTTGAAAAAATTTCAAATGAAAAACTTTTTACGTAAAATAATAGTTTTACAACTAAACAAACGGACCCAAAATGAAATTAAAATAATTAATACAACATCTAATAAAAGATACACAAATAATAAAATATCTAACAAAACACATGTAATGAAGACGGATTAAAAACACATACAAATAATTGTATCGTATAAATCACATGAGCCAAGTAAATAAACAAATACCGAAACAAAAAATTCTGATATTTCTGCCAGAATTGGGGTAAATCTCATACCAATTTTCATTTTGGTATATACAGAATATTCTATTTTTCATCGGAATTTTTACACACCCTTACCATCCAACTAATATTTGAATTCCTACTTTTGATTGGCTTTCGAGCTAATTACCAATAATTTATTTAATTTTTTTTGTATTTTAGTGTAAATGATAGGTTTTTTTTATTAAAAAAAATGTTTATAAATAACAATTCTTTAAAAACATGTATTCCCTGCAATGGAGCTAAAAATCAATTTTAGATGCAAATTTCTGATGCAACTTCACCATGGAAAGTCTCCAATTTGAAAGCGGTATTGGTTTTGAGTCTGAATCGATGTATATCACTCAATTTAATGTATGATCAAGGATGAACCTATGTGCCCTTTCATTTTCAAGTCAATGAAATTTCAACCATCGCTTCAATCATGCCAAAAATTACTTCTTTCTTCTTTCCTGTCTAACACTGTACCAAATCGATACACTTCATTATCTGTCTAACACTGTACCAAATCTATTATTTATGGATTATTACTTTTAGGCATTTGAACTCTCTTAAAATTTGTAGTTAATTTTGATAGAAAATTATTTTTTTGACATTTAAAATTAAGATTTTACCTTTATAAAATGGCTAGTTACAAAAACAGCAAAGATACAAAAATTATAAATTAGTGAGTAAAATTTATTTATTATTATTTTTGTTTCGTCATCACAACATCCACAACTTTAAAGACAATTAAAGTTAGAGATGGTCAACGGCTACCTCCACAGTTCAACTTCAGAGAAAAGTTGATGATCCAACGGCTCCAACCTTGTCGATCTTCCTCGCCTGATAATCCCACAATTTTCCCAACGGTCAAAAAAGCCTCACCCTTTAAATTCCCAAACTCCCCCTTTCACTTTGAAAACTATCCGTTACATCAAATCCTCCATCCCCGTCTCTCTCTCTCTCTCCAACTCTCTCATTGTAATTCTCCAAGATCCTCACTAACCTTGCCATTTCTATTTTTCTGTCTATACTGATCAATGACCAGCGACTCATCATTCAAATCAGATAAATCAATGGCTGTGCCTTCAAACAAATATTCTTCCTCACCATTAACTTCAAGCAGGCCAAATTCCAATTCGAGAAACTCAGAAATCAGCAATCCCATGAGGAGGAGTTTCAGTGGGAACCCATTTACGAAACCCTCTATTGTTGCCAACCCGAGAGGCTTCAATCCGAATACGCCGGCCAATAGTCCTTCAGGTTCGTCTCTCTTTCAAACCCTTGCTTTATTTTATTTTCTAGTTTCTTTTACGTTAATGAGAGTCTCTGTTTGGCTGCCGAGTAGGGTAGCAAAGTAGAATAAAAAGGATGTTTGGCTGCCGAGTAGGGTAGCAAAGTAGAATAAAAAGGATTAGAAAAATCCATTCCTTATGTTCGTTTGTCTTTTACTTTTTTGGATTTTCAAGAAAGAAAGACGAAAAGGAAACAAACGCTTATTGAAGTTTTTTACGGTTCTTTCATTCTCTTATTAGTTGGAACTTGGAAGGGAAATATTTGCTAGGACAATTTTTCTAGAGAAAATTCTTCCATGATAATATGCCCAGAATTAAGATTCGAAGAACCAGTTTTTTTTTCCTAAGAGCCAGTTTTAAACAATGAAGTCCTCTATTTATGTTATTTTCCA
This sequence comes from Myrica gale, assembly GCA_963930655.1. Classification (NCBI taxonomy): domain Eukaryota; kingdom Viridiplantae; phylum Streptophyta; class Magnoliopsida; order Fagales; family Myricaceae; genus Myrica; species Myrica gale. Next base: position 1,640,727 of record OZ005606.1, on the reverse strand, counting down.
TTTTGAAAAGTTGCAGAGTTTACGCGAAGAAACTCGATGGGGAGAGAGACCGTATCTTCTTTGCGGGATCACGAGGAGAAAGAAAACACAAAAGACCAGAATCCAAAACTGGGAAGAGTTCGATCCCCGGCTTCTTCAAAGGGCACAAAAAATTTCATGTCTCCGACGATCTCAGCGGCTTCCAAGATTGCTCCGTCTCCGAAAAAGAAGATACTGGTTGAGAGGAACGAGCCTGCTCGGACTTCCCTATCGTTCTCCAACGAGAAAAGTCCGTTCCGGTCAGTGAGATTCTCGGATGTCGTGGAAGATATTGATGCCAAGGCAGATATTGGTCTGCAAGATATTAAGGTGGAGGCTTCAGATGAAAAGGAGGTACCTCTCACGGTTTCTTTAAGTTCAGAAGCTTTGAGCTGCGAGGAAGTCCTTGATGCTGAGGTACCTTTGAGTTCCAAGATTGACTCGAAACCGTTGTTGGAGGAACCAGATTGCGTTAATCTAGACCCAACTTTTAAGATCAGTCCTACTTCTTCGTGTTCGTTGTCGTATCCTACTGTGGCGCCTCTTGATGCAGACCCTTCAATGCCTCCATATGATCCTAAAACCAATTACCTCTCTCCGAGACCTCAGTTTCTTCATTACAGATCTAATCCTCGAATCGAGCTTTATTATCTCAACGAGGAAAGTGATGTCGGACAACTCAAGGAGGAAAGCTTTATTTCTGGAAGCTTTTCGGACACTGAATTTACGGAAGAGACTCAGTCGGATGATTCGCAGAAAGAAACAGAGGATGTTTCTTCCGTTGAAACAGTAAAAGGAGAAGATGAACAAGAAGAGGTCCATGTTTGCGAACCAGGCCCCATTACTAGTCATTTGCCTAAGGAAACTATTGCAGAGAAAGGGCAGGCTAAGGGGCGGTCCTTTGCGAGATCAAAGTTCTTTGGGCTGCTTTTGGTTCTCTCGCTTGTTTGTTTATCAATTTCAGTAACTAATTCTCCAGTTGTAGATCGTTCTGTTACTAAGGAGTCTGGCTTCTTTAAGGTTTACAGCTCACACGAAATTTCTGAATCAGCAAAAGCAAATATTGGTGGTTTAGCTCAAAATATTTGGCTGTGGTATGCTAATTCTATCTCCTTTGTCTCTGAAATGATGCCGTACTTCAGAGGAGCACATATTTCGGGTCCCTTGCATTATTATAATTTGACCACTTTGTCAGAGACTAGACCCGTTCATGGGTGTCGTCTGTTTGATCAGAGTCATAAAGCAAGAAGCGAGAAGTTTGAACGTGCATTGGATTCAATGAGGGAGAGAGAAGCTGATATTAAACCACTGGAAGAGGAGGCTCAGCCTGCGCTTGAAGCAGATGAGAACATTTTGGAGGATTCAGAAAGACTTGATGGCCCAGAATATGAAGGAGAATCAAGCCAGGAGACTGAAGAGGTCTCAAAAGAGCATGGTACTTCAGAATCTGAGGACGTGATTCAGGTTCTAGAGGCTGAGGTTATTGAAGCAGATGAGAACATTTTAGAGGATTCAGAAAGACTTGATGGCCCAGAATATGAAGGAGAATCAAGCCAAGAGACTGAAGAGGTCTCAAAAGAGCATGGTACTTCAGAATATGAGGAAGTGCTTCAGGCTCTAGAGGCTGAGGTTATTGAACCAGACGCTTTAGAAGTACAGCAGACACAGGAAGAAGTTCTTGCCAGTTACCTTGGCATTCAACAGAAGAGTGATGTGAATGACGAAGAACAGCCAATTATGGGTCCAAAGGCTGAAGAAATTCACTCGAAAGTTTCAGGAGCTGCGGAACTCCAAGGTGAACCTGCGACAATCTCCTTTAGTGAAAAGGAGTGTGCCAAAGTGAATGCGAAACCTGAAAGCTCAGAATTGGATGCTGCAACTGAGAATGTACCAGTTTCCGAAGTTGAGGAGTCCACAATAAGTTCGTCAAAAAAGAGATCTTTTAGGGAGACTGAGCTGCGAATTAATTTGCTGGTTTTGACATTTATTGCTGCTTCGGTTTTCATCTATGTGAGGAAAGGCAAACACACAACCACAAGAACTGCCACAAGAACTGCCACCAATGTAGAGCAGCCACTGTTGAATAAGAAATTGGATTTCAGTCCAATCTCAGCCAACAATGAGAACAATTTTCAGAACTGGCAGACTGAGGTGGACGTGGTTGGAGAATCATGTCCTTCGAAAATGAGCAGCTTTCAGAGGAGTTCATCTTACAGCAGCAAGAAAGGACTGAAGGGGTCAAGTGAAGCTCAGAGCCAGGAAAGGAAGCCCAGGAAGAAGAACAAGAGAGAATCGCTTGCCTCTTCGTCAGAGTACTCCACGGGCTCCCCTTCGTATGGAAGTTTTACCACGTACGAAAAGATTCCCATCAAGCATGTAAGTTTTATTTAATCACTGTCCTTGTATTTTACAATGAACATTTATAACTAATAACCATAATCAACAGACATCACTTGTGCATGACCCTTTTGTTTGTTTATCAGGGACATATCGAAGAGGAGACTATTACTCCGGTTAGGCGCTCGAGTAGAATCAGAAACCAAGTCACCGCTCCGTGATGACCAGACTGACTACTTACAAGTTCAAATCTCCTTTTTTTTTTCTGCTTCTCAATTGCGTAACTGCGCAATAGTATCATGAAGGAGCCACTAAGTAGGTAGCTCTACTGGTCAGTAGCAAGTAGTTTTTCTGTTGCTAATTTCAGATCCTTCTGACCCTTAATCCCCTGGTTCTTTATATTCAGGACATTGTTTCGAGTGAAACATTGCCTTCATGTCCATGGTAGATTGCTTTAGTGGGCACATTGTTCTCTACTCTTCTCTGTATCGTCACTATCGTGCATGCTTCTCCAATTGTGGGACAAAACTGATGTGTTTAACTCGCATACGGTGATTGATAAACGAGACAGCTAGCCCGGCTGACCTTTCCACTTGTGAGCATACAGATAATGTCAACGAAGCTTGGCATACCTGTGAGTTGTGAGCATCAACTGTTAAGCTTGCCTAGCATCGACATTAGTTGTCTAGTTTTTACAAAGCACATCTTAATCTTAAACAATTTCTTCCATAATTTAAAGAGAGCTAAGAAATTTTGCTATCCCAACAACTCCCGAATTCGTGTCTCCAGCAAGTTCACAGGTTTTCAATTCAAAAAATTTGGACGCTACTAAAATTTTGAAAAAAATAACCAACTTTTGGGCCTGGCCACCACTAGTTTAGGTTCGAACGGTTAAGGCTGTGTTTGAGAAGTAAAATTTTAGGGTTGTTAGAATGTCGCGATTTGGAGCTAGCTGGTAATGGGACATATCGAGCTGGTAAGTTTAAGCATACATCTTGGTAGCAATATATTGGTATTAGACCAGTGAGATGTGCTATAATATCTGTGTCTTTTCATGTTTCAGATTCATCGGTGGTGACAATTGCATCATTCTCACATCAGCTTGGTATTATACCATCTAAACAGCGACCTCGGAAGTTGACGATTCATGGGAGTGATGGCGAGGATTATGCCTTCTTGCTAAAGGGACATGAAGATTTACGACAAGATGAACGTGTCATGCAGGTATTGTGGTTCTTCAGGTTTCCAGTATTCCAAAGAACATATTTTGTCTTCTGTATAAATGGTACTTTTTGCTTTTGTCAGAGAGACATACCCTGACATTCGTGATCTTGCCAGCTTTTTGGTTTAGAGAATACGCTGATGAAGAATTCTAGAAAAACTTCAGAAAAGGATCTGTCTACTATTCAACGATATGCGGTTATTCCATTGTCTCCAAACAGTGGATTGATTGGTTGGGTCCCCAATTGTGACACCCTTCATCAGCTCATCCGGGAGTATAGGGAGGCCAGAAAGGTCAGTTAAAGTTACTTGGATGTGTGTGTTTTTGGTGTTGGCATCTGTTGTTGGGTGGTTCCCAGTTGCTTTTAGGAAGGATAGCGGTGTTATAAATTTTACTTTTAGTGCACATGGGGTTTCAGATGTTGCTTAGCTTGTATGGTTAACATTTCATTGTGCCAGATTGCTCTGAACCAAGAGCACAAGTATATGCTGAGTTTTGCCCCGGATTATGACCATTTGCCACTCATCGCTAAAGTTGAAGTGTTTGAGTATGCCTTGCAAAATACTGAAGGAAATGACCTAGCAAGGGTATGTATTCTACGTCTATATATATATTGCTTTTGTTCTGCTGTTATTATGTTTAGCACAAGCTGCATAGAGCTGGCTTTTTGACAGGTCCTTTGGTTGAAAAGTCGCACTTCTGAGGTATGGCTAGAGAGGAGGACAAATTATACTAGAAGTTTAGCAGTTATGAGCATGGTAGGTGTTTACCTTCTGCCATCTTTCATTTTCAGATTTTCCTCCTCTCTTGTATGTTTTCCATGCGTTGTTCTCCCTATGATTTGTACTGATTCTACTTGTACACTTCAAACAACCAACCCCCCGCGCGGCGTCTTCTGTGGCCAGAAGAAGAGAGAGTGAGATAGAGAAGCTTCAGAAGCTCAATCCATTATTAAAATGTGTGCACCTCTAGAGTGCCAAATGTTAGGATTAATAAAATATCTAAAATTTTCAAGGAACATAGATGTGAGTTCCTTATTAATTTTGTGGTTAGTAAGCACCTTAATACTAACTTGTCTATAGCAAGACTTGACAAACTTGTTTAATCTGGTTTGCCTGCACGCATGTTCTCTTTAATTATTCACTTATGTGATGCATGTTTTTAAAGTGAGCTAAAGATAAGTTGCTCTTCTTTCAGGTGGGTTATCTTCTTGGCTTAGGTGATCGTCATCCAAGTAATCTTATGCTAGACCGCTCTAGGTACCATTTGGTAGAGGAAGCATTCAGTTTTTTTTTTCTTCACCTTACATTTTAGTGTTATGATGCAGCGGCAAGATCTTGCACATTGATTTTGGAGACTGCTTTGAAGCTTCAATGAACCGGGAGAAGTTTCCTGAGAAGGCATGTCACTTTGTTGTGAGGTGTCTCATGCTTTGTGGAATTTCATAGTTTCCGGCTCTTATATTTTGGAATTTCAAAATGCAGGTACCCTTTCGCTTGACTAGAATGCTTGTGAAAGCTATGGAGGTTAGTGGTCTCGAGGGTAACTTCCGTTCAACTTGTGAAAATGTGATGCAAGTTCTCCGAACAAATAAAGACAGTGTCATGGCTATGATGGAGGTATAAACACCAGAACTCGTGTTCTGCTTTTTGCTTCTATAAGCTATTTTAGCAGTGCAAGATTATGTAGAAAATCTTATGACGTAGAGGGACAGGCTAGGACACTCCTACATTTGGCAAAACTTGCCAAGTTAGGAGGATAAACTATCGTATGGGTAAATACCATTTAGTTTAATGAAGCAATAATATTGGGGTATGTGTATTTTCCAACATTCTGGAAGTAATATGGACGACAAGAGTTGATAAGAATTCTGCTATTAGCTGTTAATGGCTTTGCTACATGAAAATAATTAGATTAGTTTAGAATAAAGTAAGGAGGTCCATAAATGTTTTCTCTAGAAAATAACTGTGGTATATGGTTCAGAATTTCAGAGGTAGATGCAAACACTTGCCTCTTTTCTTTTTCTCAGTTCAGTGTGTTTTTGTGCTAATAGAAATGAGAGAGATTGCTTATTGAAAAGATAGAATAGGGAAGTTGACCGTTGGTTATACTTGTTTCAGGCCTTTGTTCACTATCCTCTTATAAATTGGCGTCTTTTCAACTTCAATGAAGTACCGCAAATGTCAGTGTTCGCAAGCACTAACGTTCCCGCTGTTGTGAATGCTGAGGACTCCACTCCAAATAAAGAGCTTCCTCAACCTCAACGGGGTGCTCGGGAAAGGGAACTTCTTCGGGTACTTTAGGATCTGAATTGTAGTACAATATGAAATAGCTCTACTGAATTGAGCTCACATTATTAGTTTGTGCAGGCTGTTAATCAACTTGGTGATGCTAATGAGGTCTTGAATGAGCGCGCTGTCGTTGTAATGGCTAGAATGAGTAATAAACTTACTGGACGTGACTTTTCTACTTGCTCTTCTGTATCCACCAGTTCTATTCAACATGCTGTAGACCACAGCACCTTGCTTTCTGGGGATACCCGGGAAGTTGATCCTGGACTATCTGTTAAACTACAAGTTCAAAAGTTGATTATCCAAGCTACGTCGCCTGAAAATTTGTGCCAAAATTATGTCGGGTATGATCATCATTATGTTGTCCACTTCTATTTTATAAGCATTTGTTGTCTTTCTTTTAGAATAACTTGCACAAAGCATACAAATTTCTAGAACCACTTTATGTTCATTACACAACATTGTTATATTCCAAAGTTGTACGCTAGATCCCTATTGAAGGTTTATACAGAGAATTTGGCATTACCAAATCAAGGTGAAAACGTCACAAATATGCTGTGAAAGATTTTCTGAAATTATCGGTCTTGCATTTTTCATCACGCTTTTAAATTTTCAGTAATGATTGAAACTTCCTGAGTTTTAGAACCCGCAAGGCTAGATGCTGTATTATTTGATCAACTTTGAGTTTTGGAGATCCTCATGTGCAACTAACTAATTTTTCTTGCCTGTCTCAGGTGGTGTCCTTTTTGGTGAGCGGAAGAACGTTGTATAAATTTGTATATATTTTGTACAGGATTGGACCTACTGAGAAATCCTTTGTCCACTTCTCAGTAATTGTACAGTATGTTTAGACGCAATTCATTAGTAGAGGATGCATCATTCCTCAGGGGTGTTTGCCATCAAGATTTAATTGCTCCAGCTCCAGTAAGTCGAAGCTAGAGATGGTTAAATTCTAGTTGTTGGGAAGAGAAATCTTAAAAAGAGCAAACAAAAGATCTATTGATGATTTTATTGGCATTGAAATTTATATGCGGCATGGTTAATTCATGCCATGACAAAGCCTGTATGAACTGAAGAGAAACGAGATTATCTGTTTGCAAGTTTCTGGCTACTGAAAGGCGAAGTTCTGGGGATATAACAAATGAGATGTATATTGTAGGGAAAAAAGAGTCCACCTTTCTAGTAGAGAACCATGAAAAATCATGACAGGAATAAGAAATCCTTGTTCCTTTTGAGTATCCAATACAGCTTAAAAGTGGTCAACTTGTTTCAAGTAGATCTCTGGTATTTTGTTTCCTCGTCTCTGCTGGGTGGGATCAAGAGATGGTAGTGACATACAGATCCAAATTATTACCAAAAGAAACCTCTTTAACTATTTGTAGCGGGAGGTTAAAAAGAACGCTAATTTCAATAGATGTTCCGCCAGACCATATAAGACTATTCTGACTCATTTCTTAAAACGAGAAATAAGCAACAGACGAGATAAGTTCTTGGAAATACAAAACGAAAATGCGTGGGCAATTGGAAACCACAGTTCAAATCGTAAAGAATAAAATGCATTCTATAAAAGATTTGCCAGGGTAACCCAAAGCTGATAGCATTAAAATGAGCCAGAGTTTGAAGGGGACAAAAAAGACTCAGCAAACAGATAAAATTACAAAAACAATAAAACAATAAATAAATAAAAAAACAGAAGACGGCTAGGCTAGTTGTATCGTAAAGCTTCCCTTTGTTCATCAATTACTGGATTGGCTAGGTCGAACAATTCCGTCAGTGGGATCCAGGTAGAATTCTTTACCAGGAGAGAATCAGTCAGTGCCCCCATACAAGTTGGGAGAGGTAGTTTGTCTCAAATGGAAGTTTATGTGGACATACGGACACCAGATATTTGCTCATTCGGCCTAGAAACAGCACATGTTATCAGAAATATAAATAGCGTTTGCACTGAGAACCTTTTTGTACATGGTAGTGGCTTGAGCGAAGGACATTTCATACCAGTCAGTAATTACAGAAGTAAAAACTAGATTGACCGGACTGTTCTTCAATTTCCACGGAGACCTACACCTGCAAGAAACGTCACATATACAATGGACACATTTGCTTTCCATTCATTAAGTAGCAGGTTTCTTCTTATGCTTGCTCTGCATTAGGCTCAGAAGGAAATCTGTAAATATGTGCTCATAGTCCGGCATTTTCCCGTATCCTGCAGTGGTTTCAAAAGGTTGCTCAACCACCACAGACTGTATGCAATCTTGGCAAACAGATGGAAAGTAAAACATGCATATACAGCGATGTGTCGCTAAATTTTCAAAACCAGTCGAGTACAAAAGATGTGCATATCCAAACAACAGTGGTCGTCCATGCATATCTAACTTGTGTGCCTACGTGTATTGCATAAAGGCTTAGATGAACCCCCCACAGTTTCTCCTAGCTAGAGGATGTCGCACCAGTCAACATACCCCAGTCCAAACCAGCTTATGGGCACATGCAAGTGACTACATCCTTCAAACATTTGATTGGTAAGAGATGATTGGCCATGTAGATAAACGTGATTAAATCCACTAAAGCTCTATTCGTTAAGATATCTCCTGCCTTAAAATCACCAAACATCAGATAGAATTTTGAATGGAGGAACATCAAAATAACCCTTTTGTTATTCTATATTTCAAAGAAAAACTGAAAGAAACTATAGAGTTTGCTTTCCCAGGGTTGAAATGGAGAAGGATGCTTTCCAAGCATCTAAGAATGAGAGCAAACGAATCAGCCAATCTATAAGTCATTATACATAATATTTTGCATAATTCTGGAGAAAGTTTTACCTTTCAAATAACCTCCTATTTTATTAAGTTGCTATCTTACAGCAAAACAAACGATGTGAAAACCACACAAAAAAAACTGTGATTTCCACAAATGAAGAGGAAGTGTGTAATTGTGAGAATTCAATTCTCGATAATTCACAAACGAAATCAACCTACATTGAATCAGAAAATGGAGGAAATTTGACTTCAATGCAAACAGGTTATACTTACCAGGAAAGTAGTTGATGTCAATGACATAAAAGACATCTTGGGTCCCATGCTCTCGGATCATATCTATGTTAAAGAGCCGGAGACCCTAGAAAATAAAGGGTACTATAGTTAAGAGAAGGATAAGTTGACCTATTTTCTAACAGCTACCACAAATAACAATAAGTTGAACCAAGAGCACTTACCAGTCGGCGACGAAGCTCCTTTGCAAGCTTCTCCAGCAGAGGTCGAGGAGGATGTTCTGCATTATAACATCAAATGAGTGCTCGGAGCTGTTAGTGCCAGCCAATTTATGAGATGGCTTTGGGGATCCATCTCAACCCTCATATGTAAGAACCAACATATAGTTTGACTCATAGTTAAAGTAACACTACAGTACGTAGAGGTGGATTTGGGGATTTGGGGATCCATCTCGACCCTCATATGTAAGAACCAACACACAGTTTGACCCATAGTTGAAGCAACACTACAGTACATAATCCCACCAAAATAACAAAAGTCATCAAAATAGGCAACAGAATGAATTGTTGATGCCAAAATATTTAATGGGAAAAAAATAAAATAAAGAAGAACATCTCACCAGCAACACTAGGTTCCAGATCTGCGTCGTCAGCAGAAGCTGAAGAAGATGAAACCCTTGGGAAACGGAACACGCCAGCAACTTTTGCTAGTTCACGCTTACTAACATTAGGTAGAGAGAAACGCCGCACGACCTTTATCATTTCCCCGACAATATAAACTTTGAAGAGAATGCCACCTAATAATTAGACACAGTAAAAGAACATCAAATAAAACTCAAATGGTGGGTGGATGGAACTGAAGACATTCATGCACCATTTGCAACATATACCATGGTTAACAAACTCCTGGAGGACCAAAGGTGGTTCAAGTTCTGGAAGTGAGAATTGATCGTAAGCAAGAAATAGTTCATGCGACTTGGCACTTCCATCGACAACCAATGGTTTTGCAACTGAAACATAGAAGACATTAAAGATATGAAATTAGGACAAACCATAGTGATCGCCGCACAATTAAACAATCCAATCAGGAAGGATCAAGAGAAAAACTTTTTTTTTATTAGGATCAAGAGAAAAACTATGACTTGGCACATTTGCTTTGCTTGTATATATTTGTATTTCCCAAACAATTATGTCCAATTGGCAGTCTAAATTTTAAGCAGTTATGGCCAATGATAAGCACAAATCCTAAGGCAATGGCTCCTCACCCCCAATGCCCCGAGGAAATAAGTGACAACATACCCAGGGGCAACTTTAACCCAGCTTTAGTAACTTCATAAGGAATGGATGATGGATCTTTTACGATGACCAACTGCCTTGGAACACCAACCTTGCCTAAAAGAATAGCGTATAACCAATGAGCAAAGTACACCGAATCACTAACCAAATAGGAGCACTAGTTCAAGAAAACAAACAAAGAAAAGCTTAGAAAGGAAAAGAAAGGCAAGAACAAACAAAAGAAGGGATACTTCTTACAGTTCAACAGAACACTAGTAAGAAGATTACCGTGGCAATCAGACAAGTTTAGATCGGCCACATCCTGAAGCATGGACTGACGATTGTGCAGATGTTCTATCGCATCTGGAGGATCAAGGACTGTTACTTCAGGATTTGTTTGCCTGTAATCCTTCAAAAGGGAAATGGAAAAAATATTTAAGGCAAAGAAAGGACCAGGCCGGCACAAGTAACAATAAGATAATAATAGCAACAATGACGATAATGATGGTGACATTTATCAAGTATCAAATCTTTTGTAGCTTATTGACTGACAGACGGTTTTTTTCTTTTCCATTCTCACAACATGGATGAAAGATGTAAAGAAATACAATCATGTGCCCTTTTACAGATATCCTGCTCTAAAAAATAGAAAAAGAATCTGGTTATACAGATCTCGAACCATTATTGGTAGATACCTAGAAATCGGAACTGAAATACCTAGAGTTAAAACCTAAAGCTTCTCAGAATCTCAGATGAGACTGTGATTGGATAAAGTTGATAAGGTTACATGGCAAAACTAAGAAGCCAACGTATCCTTCGAGACCATTCCAAATAACTATGCACAATACTATCTCTTTTCTTCAGCAAACAAGGACAAAATTTTTTGTTGAAAAAAAACAAAACCCTTCTCGTATAAGAAGTCCCCCTAAATTTATACTCGACAGTGGGTCAAGCAGGAGTTAGGATGCACCATTCTCTAAGATCATAAACCCCAAAAGGACACTCTAAAGAGTACAGTGGGCCGGGGTTTGTACTTCAGGGTTGTGCCAAAAGGGTCCGGCTTTGGGGAATTTCCTCGTCATCAAAAAAAAAACAATCTCTTAAAAAATAGAGGGAAACTTAAACCATGAGAGAAACTGATTTTTTTTTTTTTGATAAGTGAAACCATGAGAGAAACTGATTAAACCATTGACTGAATTATACATTACTTGGAAAAAAAGTGAAAAATGAAATGCACTTCCTGAAAAGGTTAAGGCGAAACAAAAATAGTTTGTGGCCTTTTATGAAAAGTGAAACGGAACATCTAATACAAGGAAAATCTATCTTCAACAATTTTATGACGAGGTGATACTAGATAAACAATCAGATACCAATATATAGAAGTACATGAGCAGAAAATGAAGCCTGAACCAATGATATTACGCTCATCATTGAAGCCAGGACAAGAACATGTTATACAGGTAAAATGGCCCCTATAGAATACCATATGATTCATAATGATAGACCAGAGGGTTTCAGGGATGGATAAAATTCTTTTGGAGCACATTTTTATGTAAAAGAATTTGGTTGGGGTAGGTTTTGCTATGTTTTTCAGATCTTTTACAGTCCTAACATTTTGGGTCATCTTAACACTGAAGGAAGGGAACAAGAATAGGGAGAACATATGTTTTTTATGAACATGTTCAATTTTCCAACAAACACCAACGAATGGCACTGAGTTCCAGTTTTCCAGTCAATTAAAGACTGTAATTTGAAGACTTTGACCAAGCAAGCAAACTACTAACTCAAGTCCTTTAAGCTCAGAATATGTACTTGTTAAAATGTAACAAACGTAATAAAATAGTGACATCAGTATTTAGACATACTAACTGATACAAAATTATGGTTGGATCATTCCTATACATCCATACTTTTTTTTTGATAAGTCATTCCTATTCATCCATACACAAGTCAAGAACACCAGGGTGACTGACGAGAGTTAATGTAGTCAATAATCTTGCCAAATGTCTCTTTGTTTCTAATTTATATTTTACTGCAACCGTACAGGATGACTGAATGATTGGAGACACTTAAAGTTTGTGCAAAAAAATGACACAATGATTATCATTTAATTTTCCAGAAATTACTATTATTTAAATATTATGACCAAAACAAAAATTTGCTTAAAAAACATCCAAGTCCAGATAAGTAGAGAACAACCTAATAATCTCTTCTAGAAGTGTAAGAAATTTTGCAACCAAGTTCACCAAGACCTAAATAAGTTATCTAGATTGACCACAGTAAAATCCTCGCTTGTATCCTTGGGAACTGATTCAACTATTTGATCATGATTCACGAAGAAAGCAAGAATTCTGCAAATCATTTCAGACAAAAAAATAAGTTTTAAGGGTCAGGAGCTTTGTTTGTTCAACCAGTCACCCTTTAGTTCATAATTTTCAGCGTGAATAGATAACACCCTCTTATATCATAATACAGGTTACATATCAAGAATCTTCAGTATCACAGGCTCGACTCTAATACAACTTCAGAGAAAAAATATGAGTATTGATGAGTTTAGATGGACCAACCTGAATAAGGTCACACCAGTCCTTTCCCGACAACTGGAAGAAACATAAGGCTTGTGAGACATTTTCTTGAGTACTAAATATGTAATGTAAACATAGAATAGAGACGGCTTAGGGAGGAAAAAAAAGGACCAAGCAACAGCATGATAACCAGTTTATGGTCAAACCACCATAGACAACCAATAGAACCATGGCAAAAGCTTAACAATCAAAGAGACTTCCCACAAATGAGAAAATGAGAGGGTATAAAAAAAAAATCATCACTAACCTTATGCAAAACAACATCAAAAGGACCTTGCTCTGACAGAGGCCTGTTTAAATCAATGGCTACAAAAACTATACCCTTATTCCTGCAGCACAAACAACACCATTTTACCGACAGGCAACAGTCTGGGAACTTCAGTTATCAAAGGATAAAGCTTCCTTTTGAACAAAATGCACCCAACAGACACAGTAAAATAATAGCTTCCACCAAGCTAAAAGAAAATATACTTAATAAAACAAACCCAACAAAAGCATTTCAGATCCAATAGCCATCAAATATTTTATATTAATTATACTGACAGAGTTGAAAGCAAAAATGCTACTTACACATTTTGAGGAACTACAATCAGGTTAATTGACAATGAACTCATAATCAATGTTCCACCATACTAATCTCCATGCAATATCACCGAACAATGGAAGACAGAAAAAATCTAGCGGTCAGAATAAAATAATCACCGTTGATACCCCAAGCTGCTGACACACATGAAGGGTCAAACTACCATGCACAAAGGAAATAGTGTATAAATACTGGGTAACCGAGAGAATATTTAACAATCTCATTCTACAGATGTATCAGTTCCATTGGTATGGAACACAAGTTGAGTCCAAACAATTAATATATCACCAAGAACATATATTGCACGAAATCTTGGGACACATGGGTAAATGATCATTCTTGACATGGAAAAGCCAAGATTCTACAGTAAAAAGATCAATTACATAAAAGATTAACCGTGTAAACCACAGAGCAAAACATCAAGAATTGACTTGGGTTCCTCATTTTTATGGTAGAATATTCCGAAAGGCATATATGGTAGAATATTCTCATTTTTATAGAAAGAAAATGAGAAAGAGAACCCACAGCACAAATACACAGAAGTAAAGCCGATAAGATAAGTCAATCCAAACAGTTGCCAAAGATTGATTCGCGAAAGTGATCTTCTCTCGCCACTATCGACAGAGACAACCACGGACCACCACCGCAAAAGCCACTTTTGCCGAAAAGTAACAGAAACAAATAAGAAACTAAAAACAAACAGCCCCCCCACCCATATAAGGCAATTGAATAGAAACCGTAAACTCCAAAAAATATAGACATGTAAAATACACAAACATTTAAATATTTATTTATGATAAAATGGCAAATCTCAAGGCAATAAAAGGTAATGCACAAAATCTGTGGACTTTAATTCAAAAGATTATCAATAATGGAGGAATTTGTACGAAAAAACGTAGGTGTGTGTGAGATAATACCGAGCGAGGCAGAGTAGCTTTGGTTGTAAGAAGCTCTTCTTCTTCTTAGAGGTCAAGGCGTAGCCAACGACGAGTTTCTGCGACTGCGGCTGAGGGAATCCGACGCCGATCGAATACGTCTGGGAGTTGAAGCACTCGGTTACCTTCTTCTTCTCCTCAACTTCTTCGATTTCACCGTTCAACCTCATGCCCACAGAAAGAAAAAGAAACCCTAATTCCACAGATCAAGGAGGGAATAGAAATTCCTTTTCTTGCTTCTTCCCGTTTCGCTCGTGTGTTTTTGTCCAGAAAAACTTGGGGTGGTTTTCTTTTTGTTTTTTAATGTTCAAATCAAATGAACAGAAATGAAGTCGGAAAATGGAATCTCTCAGGCGATGTATCCGAATTCGAAGGGTTTGTTTAGCTTCGCCTTTTCTCTCTCACAGCGTATAGAGGTGCGGTTGGATCTCTCTCCAATCCCTCTTCTCCAGAGCGAGACTTTTCTGTCCTTCTCTCTCTATATATTTATATGTATAAGTATGTAGACGCGTGTGTGTACCTATTATGTTATGTAACAGAGATGGATTTTATAGAGAATATTTATAGTTTGCACAGAGAGAGAGGGGTGGGGAACGAGAGCATCGAGTGTGTAGCTGAACAGCGTTCAGTGAGCTATATATACAGGGGGCGTTTGTTCGTGGAAATTTTGGGGAATATTTCTGAAATTTTGGGAATCTTTACTTTATTGAGATTTATTGAGCTTTGTGAAAAGTAGAGTGTATGTGTATAAAAGTTAAAAATTTTTGAGTGTGTTTGTTTTGTTGAAAATTTCGAACCCCAAAATTTTGGGGAAACAAATACCCTTATAAGATTGTGAAGAATTTGGAGGGGTGAAGGTTTGGAAGCTTCGCTGGGATTTTCCACATTACCTGCTTTCCCGTTTTACCCTCCTCTCGCCTGTTTAATAACTTTACCCC
The DNA here is from genome assembly GCA_963930655.1 of Myrica gale. NCBI lineage: Eukaryota > Viridiplantae > Streptophyta > Magnoliopsida > Fagales > Myricaceae > Myrica > Myrica gale. The sequence goes on along the minus strand of OZ005606.1, from coordinate 1,625,557 downwards.
CTTTTTTCTAATATCGGCATATCTCCCGTCCTTCTGTTGCCCACTAATGCCAACCTTAGACAGTAGTCAGATATCCAGAGCTGAGGCCAACTAAAATGAAGGTCCATGTGACTTTTGAGTAGGGACCAAATCAAAATTGATCTTAACTTAAAAGAGAGTCAGTTTAGGGTTGTTCACTCGTAATAACCGGCACCGCCACCGGTTCCGGTACCGGTCACTGCTCTTTGCTTAGGAGCGGGGACGGGGACGGTTATCATTTTCACTAAAAAGCAGTGAAAATAGTTGTGGCGGTGCAACCGCCCACCGCTGGGTGTTTCACCGCCAAACCATTTTTGTTCTTGTTAAAAGACGCGACGATGTCGGTTCACTGCCCTCCCTCATTTCACGCAGCCCTCACCCCTCGGTCCCTCAGTGCCCTACCTACCTCTATTTCTCCTTCAGTTCTCTCGATCCCTCTTAGTGCTTTCACTCTGCTCTCTGTCGTAGGCCTGCAGCTCTCCTTCAGCCGCACCCCCCTCTGCAGGAAGCAACGGCTACAAGCCATTTTTAGCTATATATTCCCTTCTGCAGCAACTACATCTCTCTCTAGTTTTGTTGCAATTTGGTTGCGATTAGCTCTGTCGTGATTTTTTTTTTTGTGACTTGCTTTGTTTAAAAAAAATTGTGATTTTTTTTTTATCTCCGGTGTAGGTGGCGGTGACCGCTACCGCCACCGTTAGGGGCCGGTTTCTTCCCTTAACGGTGGTAGGGGTGATGTCCATTTTTGGACAACCGTCCATAGCGGTGGTGGTGGCGATGGAGGGCATAACCGCCACCGCCACCGGTTATGCACAGCCCTAAGTCAGTTATATAAAAATAACTTTTGAGGGGTCAAATTTGAAAAAAAAAAATAAGAAAATTGTTTTTTAAAAAATAATAATAATAATTTTTTAGGGGCTATCATGGTCTTTGGTCATGTTAGGAACTTGACGCCTCAATTGCTCGGCCAAAGAAACAAATGAGGAGGCTTCGAAACGGAAAGAGGGATTGTAACGACTTCCCCATGCATGGTTCTTGGTCATTATTTACTTGATTAGATCCAAAACGATATTTAATACATTTATATCATATATTTAATTCTCCACTCCAAAAGAATATCAGAAGAGGATTTCTCACTTATCATTTTTGTTCTAAATGGTGATAACTCTTGTATTGGAAAATGGAAACTATGCGTAGATTTTAATTACTAGCAGGACTGGGAATTTTCATCTTCTTTTGGGGCGGGAAGGTTGGAAGGGATCGTTTAACAAGCAGAGCTAAAAGGTCATCTAAAGTAGGTGCAGGCTAAACTCACTGCCAAAGCATGCATTCTGTGATGGATTTTGTTTAATATTCAAGAGGGTGAGAAGTGAATGCCCCAAGTTAACCCCTTCCTCCCCGGCAGAGCCAATTCGGAATCTGGGTATGTATCGATTCGAAAGAGCTAGCAGAGCTGTAGGTTGTGGCATTAAACCTTGAAACATTAATAAAGAATTTCAGATTCAGTTGGTGAACTCAAAGGGTCAAATTTTCATGAAGAATCACATCAACATTGTGCATCATTAAATATTCTATTAAAAAAATTGGTAAAATATATTTATGAATAGCCAAAAAAATTAAGATTAAAAATGGCGGTGGGTTTTTCTTTTTTGACACGTTATAATGGTTTCATTTCCCAACTCAACCTTGTTTTCGCCATTGTTTAGGCCTTTTTGTTGCTCTTGGTTGGTTGGTTCCTATTCATTTGTTGGGCTGTTCCGGCTCCTCAATAGACTTTTTCGTCCCTTTGTAGGCTTATCTGGTTCTTGAGATCTTTCCGAGTCTCTTTGATCTTTTCCAAGTTGTCTGCGCGTCTATTACTAGCCCTTTAGATTTCTGTAGCTAAGTTCGCTGTTATCGGTCATCCGCACCCTCTGCTCAGCATGGAGCATATAGTGGTTTTTTTATATTTTTTAGGATCTTGCTAGTTATTATTTACGACCTGGCTTTAGTTAAGCCTTATTTAGATTTTTTTTTCTTGTATGGTTTAACTATTGAATGCAAGCCTCACGACATTATTCAGAAAGAAAAAAAAAACCAACCCCTCCCCCTTCTTCCAAAAGTCATCTGAAGCATCCTTGTGGCATAAAGCCTTTTGGCTTTGGGTATCAAAAATTGCTGAACGGACAAGCCACACAGCATCCTTATGGGTATAAGGATTTGGGTATCAAAATTGGTAATGGACAACCTACAGCATCTTTGCCGAATACGGATTATGGTATCAAAGATGATAAAATGGACAAGCTGATCCTCCTCGTGAGCTAATTCTACCTCTTTTCCTCGGTCAAAGTTCAAGCTGCAAAACTCTTCAGCTTAGACATCCATCTTTATCAGTTTCACCGAACCCAACAAATTGAATTCCCTAGAGTCAACTCGATCCATGCTTTTACTTACATCTTAATCGGCATATTCTTCTCAATGTGCCAACATTTTATGGGGCATATAATAATGTTCTTTATATAGTCCAAGGTGAATAAATTCCTTTCCAAAACTAAGTGATAGTAATGTTGAGGAATTCTTGTATATTTCTCTCCAATGTAGGCTTAATTTTCTGTTTATAGGTGGTTTTTTTTTCCTTTTTAATTGGGTGTCCGAATAAGTTTACACACGCATCGATTAATTCTAGAGTCTATGCAGTCCCCCTTCTCAGACAAACCGAACAATTATAAAGTCAAATACTCTGAAGATAGCCTCAAAAGTTTGGTAGTACCTATAAAATTTTCAACTTAACAACTTGAGAAAACATACCACTAAAATCTAAAAGCTTAACTACTTGACCAACTCGTTGAGATTTCTTTTTACATGTGAAATATTTTAATGAATTTAAGTCTCCTTGCACGAGTTTACCACCAAATTCAAACACTTAATAGTTAGGAATTTATTTATTTTTTAGTACAAATGGCTGGACAAGTGAATAAAATATGACTATTGTAATCTATAGCTAGGCTACTGTGAACAACCATCATATGTCGGTTACCTTAACAGACAAGGCAAGACAATAAGATGTTACTTTAAACCGCACAAAAGTGTGACAACGAATGCTGAAATTATGGGGTTCCTTAGTAACATTAATTCGTTAGAATGTTATGGGTTACAATATAATTTTTTTTATAAAATTATTATTATTTATTATAATAAATATAAAATATTCATTTGAATCACATCTCTTCACTTTTCACCAATTTTAATAGCGTAAAATTTTAATCTCCTTAACATTTTAACAATTAAACACATCTTACATTTTTTTTCTAAACCAAATCTTGTTAAATACCCATGTTGACAACAATCGAAGCTCTTTTCCCCTGTACTGCGACAATACTTCCAAAAGCCATTTCCAATGACTTACCTGCTACATTTTGTTTTGTTTTTGGCTGTTAACTAAACCGCTGACATTTTGGGAGTTGATGCAAGAAGCCAACTTTAAATAGTTAAAAGTACGGTGACCCAAAATTTAGGATTTGGGTTGCGGTGTAAGTAAGCAAAGAATTGTAAATGATGACAACTCGATCAACATGGTTGATAATGTACTGATAAATGGGTAACATCTTTTTTTTATTAAATGGGTAGCATCTTTAGGTTGTGCCTGTGTTTTAAAATTTTAATGATGTTAAAATTTTAGGTATTGAGTTTAGTGAAAAAGTGAAAAGAGAAGTAATTTTTTATATTTTTTGTAGTAAATAGTAATGATTTGATGGGGAGAGAGAGATTATATTGTAATATTTAATTATGTTAAAATTTTAAAGGGGATAAAATTTTGGTACACAAATTAACGCACCCTAATTGTATCTCTTTTTTGTATTACTTTTTCTCTTTCTCGCCTAGATTAAGTGCAGGTATATTTTTTTCAATATTTTGGGACATAGAAACTTTTAGCAAAATAGACATTTAAATTTTTTTTTAATTTTTACACGTAAACGACGTTTCACAAACTTTAAAAAAATCTTAATAAAGTAAAAAATTTTAAAAATTTTAAAATATTTTCCAAAACTTTACCAAACAAATGTCAAGATTTGTCTTCGCAATTTTACCAAACAAATTTTCAAAAACTTGAGCTGTGAGCTCATTCAAAGCAATCGAAGCATCATGTCAGAAAATGTTGTGGGCCGGAGGAATATACCATTTACAAAATGAAGCAGAGAATATGCTATGCTTGTTAGGCCAGAGTCAATCCGTGATTTATGGTCTTCGCGCGTTGAACCTCGAAAAGCCATGTCAAGATTTGTCTTTTTGTTTTTTTTGTTTTTCTAAAGATATGGATTAGAAATATGTGGGTTGAGTTTCATCTAATCATCACCTAACTCGGTTTATTATCAAGGTTGATTTTCCAAGCTTATGGGCAAAATTATGAATATCATTCTTCCTGAGTGCTATATAACCTCAATCTCTTCGTGTAATGCACTTTGACGGGCCTATATGTGAAGAACCTCGAATATAAACTGTAACTTCAGAGCAGTTTCCATATATATCATAATACCTTTTTGAACGTTTTACTAGCACAAGGCACGAAAAATATTTTTTTCCCATGATATAGACCATTGACTAAGAAAACGCTGACTTTTATATTAATCTTGACAGTCAATATCCATAACCATATAATCTAATGGTATTTTTCTCCTGTGTAATATGAAATTAATTTGTGTTTTAATCTAACTGATGCATAGATGATTTATAAGATAAATAATTAATATATTTCTCATCGAATTTATCTAAGGAAGCAGGTACTAATTAATTTTACAAGCTTTTGGGCAGTGGCGGAACCAGGACCAAAATTCAGGGGGGTCGAATTCTAAAGACGAAATGATAATTTTTTTTTCCTTTATAATGCTAAAAATTGTCTTACAATTACAATATAAAAAATTAAAGACTAAAAACATTAAAAATATTACAATACATGTACCCAGTGGCGGAGCCAGAAACCCAATTAATGGGAGGCAAACTTTTTAAGGAAAAATGACAAAAAAAATTTTTTTTACTACTTAATGCAAAAAAAGTCTGAAGTTCTAAAATTAGTGCTTCCCTTTGCTCCATGCAATGACACATTTGTCTACCTAGAAGTGCAAAATACTCATCCGCCTCATGATATTTTGGCAATCAACTTTTTCTTCGTTTTTTTTTTTTTTTTTTTCATTCTTTGACTAAGTTAACGTCCATACATAGTGAATATCTAAGTCCATATAATATTGTACCTCTGAATAGAGGAAACAACACCTGGCTCTTATGATCAGACATCGAGACTCTCACAGACACCCAGCGAGGGTATACCCAGGGAAGAAAAAAAGTGGGTCGCGGGAACAACCTGCAACCGTACTATCCAAATAATTGAACAATATTTTTTTTTTGCAAAAAGTTACAATAGGAGCTTTTAAGTTTTTTTTAATATAATATGCAAAAATAAGGGAAAAAAACAAAAAATGAGAGAGTGAGAGGTGTGAGGACTGATGGTGCCAGTTTATCTCATTTCTGCTGTGTGGACTGATAGAAAATGTCAGACGATGTTATTGCAGTTTTCTGGGTCAGGGGTATCGGGCCCAGACTTTATGTGTAAAACATATGTATAGTTGGTCTGAGCCTGAGCTTCAGGGGTATCGGGCTCAGACCAACTTAATTTTTTTTTTAAAAAAATAATAATAAAGTAATGAAAAAAAAAATTGTGGCGTGAGGGGTAGCGACCGCCCAGGGTCGCTACCCCTTAGTTTCGCCTCTGCTTTTGGGGGAGCTCATGCCAGACCCAGAAAGTTAGCTCAGAGTCAAGGACTCAAGTGGGCAATAGTTTTTGCAGAACTCGCCGTGATGTGTAGGGCTGAAAAACCGGAATGCGGTCCGGTTTTTCGGACCGCATTCCGGTCCTCTTAAAATAGAGAACCGGACCGGACCACTTATAAGTGGTCCGGTCCGGTTTCACTAAATGCGGTCCAGACCGGTTTTAATTTTTTTTTCAATTTTTTTCAATTTTTTATTTTTTCAAAAAAAATTTTAGGTTAATTTCAAATGGGAAGTGTATATAAAAATGTTAAGTTTTAGTTTAGATTAAAATTAAACGTTTTATGTTTATAATTTGTATTAAAATTTATAAAAAATATATATTTTTTATTTTTTTAATAAATGCGGTCTGGTCCGGTCCGGACCGCATTTATTAAAAAGGAGGACCGGACCGAACCGCATTTTAAGAAAAAGAACTTTTTCGGTGCGGTCCGGTCTTGTTCACCCCTAGTGATGAGTTTCTTCACCTTTTTTTTTTTTTTTTTTTTATAGATTCTTCACTTCTTTTTCATTTATTAAATGCCCATGCATATATAGATGCAACGGGCCTTTCATGATAAAGGCCAAGAGTCAGCCGGTCAGACACAGCGGCTTGGATTTAGGTGAACCCCCACGACTGTCCCTTCATGGATTCCTTCTTTTTGAGCTTTTTTTTTTGTCCCGTTGATCTCGTCCTTTTTTAGCCAAATTAGTGGTAACTTTTATGCTAATATAATATCCTTACGTATATGCTCTAACTCACTTAATGGAAAAGCGCAAATTTCCAGCCCATCATGATAATATTAGATGGAATTAATGTGATTAATGATATCCCATATGTTTATTTGCTTCCTGACCCCATTCAGAGCACGTGTTTCTTATGTTCCATCGACCACATGCATGGCACATGTTTTAGATGGTTTCACTTTATTCTATGTTTGGAATAATTCGAGCTCATGTCAAAAGGCGGGGGTTTTGGGTGAGCTGAGATCTGGAGATCCCTTTGGAGCTACAATATATGGCTCAAGGAAAATACCCTGTAAACACTATCGATGGAGATTAATTAATCTGGCCAGCCGTATATAAAAGACAAGTTGAAGCAAATAAACCAGGAAATGATGCTTTTCATCACACTATATAATATATATGATGAGGGTGCTAAATCTACGGTGCAGATGCCTTTGGTCTTTGGATATGCCACTTTTTTGTTTTTGTTTTTTTTTTAAAGCATGCACTACTGGGAGAAGCCCCATTTTGGTACATTTCCAACCCGAAATAGATAGAAATTTCCCCAAATTAGGAAAGTGAAAGGAAAAAGCGGGGAAGGTGCAGTGAAAGTAGAGATGTCAGATATCTTCTAGATTTGAAAGAAAAAGCCTTGATTACGTACCCTCGTGCGCCAAAAAAATAGAGATAAAATACTATATATATATATATATATATATATATATATATTACATTTAAGAGCTGATATATTAAATTGTCGGAACCTGATCAACCATTTCAGGGATTTTGATGTTATGAATTTTTGTCGATTACCTACTTAGCTAAACTCATGATGAGAAGACCTAACACAATGCCAGTGTTATCTTTTAGCTAAAAGCCAAAAACGCCATAACAGCTACTTCCATTGCTAAAACTATATGACAAAAGGAGGTCACGTGAAACAACTTGCATTCCATACAAACTCTTTTTCTTTCAACTTATAATATATACGTACCTTAGTCGCCTAGAAAAAAGAGAACGAAAAAAAAAACTCCCTTTGTCCTACATGTACGTCAACTACGGATCAATATGAGATTTAATTCGGGACAATATCGTAATTAGGAGATGTTTGTTTATCTAAAATTTTTAATAAAATAAACATATTTAAAATTTTTTAATTTTTTAACATAATTTTTCACAGACTTCAATATTTAAAAGATTCTCAAAATTTAGGAAATATATATTCTCCAAAATTTCAGTAAACAAACCGAATTTTAAGGATATTTTTTAAAAATTCGGTAAACAAACGCCACCTTAATCGGGGCCAAACATAGAGTAGTTCAGTGTCCAAAAATCCAGCCAATTTTCATCAGGTTTTTTTAAGATCCTCCTCGTAGCGCCTATGGTGCGTACTGCATGTATCGATATGGATGAATCGTTCTGGACTCATATAATAGCTTTAATGGCCGTCCGTCGTTGTAGGCGCGCGCGCGATCAGAATCTGTCACCTTTTTTTCATCATGCAAGCTGCACTGGACCATCCTAGGTTTGAGGGTTGGAATATAATATAGTCGCTGTTTCCACCTTGTTCCCTGTACCTTCGTGCAAGTTTGGTTCTTACCGGCAACGTACGGGTGTGCAAATATAAGAGTGTTGGAATGCCGTTCATGGTAGTGTCTGCAGGTTGATTCAGTATTGGTGAGTGATGTGGAAGGAGTTGATATGTACAACGTTTCCAGTGGTAAGATTTCCTACAAGGAATAATCCAAAAATTCCAGATTTGTTGGGCATAAAGTTGTGTCTTTTAACTCCAACTTGGAAAAGAAAAAACATGTTACCATCCATTTCACTCATGCATGGGAGCCTTGTTTTCTCGGTCCACCTTGGAAAGCCGAGGTTATACGCGCCTCTGACTCGAGACTTTGGATCGATCGGCTTCCATTGTCGTGAGCTTTTGGGTCAAAGTCGGTATGGAAGAGGTCTACTCGCGTTGTCCAAATAAAAGATGTTGGTGAGAGAGAATAAGAAGAAATTGGTTGAGTGGGTATCTACTAGATAAGCCAATAACTAGACACTATAACTGTATTTGTTTTCTAGGGCTTTTAGGGGTTGGCATTTCAACAGTGGCTATATATCATCAGAACTAAAGCTTGGTAGGGAGAAGAGTAAAGCATGGATCAGGCTGAGTTACACTGTTCTGTTTTCTTTTGACCAATGCTATGTAATTATCTACTCCAAACTTCATTGAAACTTTCTAGCTAGAAACTGAGGGTAAATTACATATGGCTTCTTAAAAGGTGGGGAATTAGGTTGTATTCATAACCTTCTGCTAATAAATGGCTTCTTGAAAAGGTGTTTTGCTCCTTGGAGTACTCTTTTCCAACCACATTGTATCTCGCCCATAATTTCACCTTAGGTGGGTTTTTTTTTGTTCTTTTTTTCATTCTTCAATTATGTCAAAGGACTTGCCTTACAAGGTTGAAAACACAAATAAGAATACAAATAAATCTCACTTATGAATCAATCTTAATCATGCTACTAAAGAGGACTAGTGAGATCCTATTAAGGGTCGGAATAGCACAAATGCGCCATACTATGTAGAAAAGCAGTGGCAGGACACGATAGACTACAAATACCTTCACTTTGTGAGGTTCAACAGCGGAAACAGTGGGAGGTTGGGGGAGGGAGAGAGAGACTACCCATAAGAGTACAAAATTGTAGAATTTTTTTGTTCAAAAAGGCTGAAGAATAGCTCTCTTTTCTAGTAATCTAATCTTAGTGCTCGGATAATGATGCAGGGGGATCCGAGTCAAATCAGCGCAAAAATGGTAAGAAATAGTGATTTAGCCTGATTGGGGCAGTTTTCGTGCACGTGTCGGTATTTTGGTCATAACTTTGGCTACAAGTGTTCGATTCGCGCCCATGACCCCAATTCGGAAAGCTCTTTTCGACACGCACGTCATAGCCACCCAGCTACGCTCAGTGCACATCGTTTCGAGTCCTAAATCCGTTGATTTCCTTTTCAAATATTTATTTTTAGTTAATTTTTACTATTTATGGTAATTTCCTTTTTGTCGATTAGGAAATAATTTTGAACCCGATTTGGGCCAGATTTTTGGCAATCGTTTGATTTCTTTCCGTATTTCATTTTGGTAAGACTTTTAGGATTTTGCTATTTTTGGTAAAATTCTATTAAGGGTCGAATTTCAGCTATTTTAACCCGGCTTGTGGGTTATTGCGATTCATTCCTGATTATTACGAATTTTATTGAATTCAGAGTGTTTCTGAATTCTTTGGGTCGAAATTCTCTCTTTCCCTTCTCGCAAATTGTCTTTTCTTTAGCCTACAGAATAATCGTTATTTTGTCCTGCGTCAGATAAATGACAAGAGAGTACCAATAAGACATCAGACACATTCACCCTACCTAATTCTTTGTTTGTTATCCAAGTAACATATTTTTTAAAACCAATCCCGCTAGTCATTAAATATGAATAGAATTTGGAAGCATTCCAATATAACTAGAATATCCTTCCTTAGGAGCCTATACTCCACAACCACGAGAGAAGATAAAGAAAATAATAAGAACAAAAAGGGTGTCCAAGTCAAGTCCTCTCTCTCTCTCTCTCTTTCTCCTAACCAGTTTCCTTCCTTCTTGAGTAAGCAGTTTAACCTTTTTCTTTCTTGGCCAATCTCTTTACCTTATTTGTGTGGGAATGAGTCACCATACGTGGCCCTTTACTACTTGCTTTCGTTCTAATCCCTCAAGGTTTGAGTATAGTAGAGTCATGCAAGTACCTTTACTTGAAATTCCATTTTTCCTTCTTTTGGTTTTATGAATATCTATTTACCTTTATTGGATCTTGCAGATTATATCAAGTATATATTTTTCCTAATGGGCTGCAATTTTCAGCATTGTCTTGTTTCATGGATGGAAGATAAATGAGGTCGAATTAATGGAGATTGACAAGCTAAGACTGGGCTAATTACTGAGTAGCAGATGGACCCTAAACTAACCGATCCAATTTTTCCCATCCGGACCGACCTAGTATGGTTGCTTTCAGATGGACCAGATCGAGGGCTCATAAGGAGAGAAGGGATGTGACTGGCTTCGAGTCCATTGAGAGATTTAGATCAGTGTTCTTTATCAATACCCAATTGAGTACTGAAAGCTGGGACCAAAATACAGAGTTACAAGAGATATGCACCAAAATCCAAGACAACAAGACACCACTTCAGAAAGAAGTTAAAAAAAGAAAAGCTTAGCCTAATAAACTTTCCATTTTGGACCACACAGACACTCACTGCACCAATCGAACGCTTTCTCTTTCCGTACTCCAGGGATTTCACGCGAGAAAACTTATCTGTATCTCCTCCGATCCACGTTGCTCCAGTTCTTGTCCTTATGAGTTATGACTCTGAACCCAGACCGTACAATCCCTTATAAGCCAGCACTCCATTATTTGCAGGAAAGCGACACCACCCTTTATATATCACCAACACGAAATAAAAGCTAGTAGGGAAAGGGTTAGTTGACCGTTAAATTAGGACAGCTACCTTGTACTACAACACCTTTTTCAAATTACTTAATGCACAAAACCTAAACATTTAAGGCACTAGCTCTAACGAGCGTACACCAAACCACGGTTTCTTTACTGTTTTTAGTGAATATTCTTTACTCATTGTTCCCAATACCCTTGGAACTCCTCCGTAAGCTCCACTATCCAAACCCAGAGGAGTTTTTGATACGAGAACGCTTAAATCTTCCCGATATCTATGTTTTCCTTCACTACTCTAACTACTTTGAAACACCAAATTGTATTCTTTTGAACTTGATCTTTTCATCAACCAGTCTAAATTCTCATCAAGGCGGTCATTTTGAGAGCATTCGTTTTCAGTCCATGGCGATCGCTAGGGATTTAAGTCTTATGTCTGTCCAAACTGTCCCTAAAAGCTCATCTTTGGATTCCAGGAATCCGGTTCTCGGAATGCCTGCTTTTTATGGTGGGCTTTGTTGTCGTGGAGGTGGAGGGAAGTTGAAGGGAAACGGTGGCATTGGAATACAGGCAGCGGTACAAATGGGTGCGGAGGAATCGAAGGGTCCTCTTCACTTGAAGGGTTTAAGGGGGGTTTTGGGGTTTGACGTTGTTTCAGAGAGGGAGTTGAGGGAGAAGGGGTGTTTGGGGATGAGGAAGACCAAGCTCGTGTGCACAATTGGGCCGGCATGTTGCTCAATGGAGGACTTGGAGAAGTTGGCACTGGGAGGAATGAATGTGGCTAGGCTTAACATGTGCCATAATGAGAGGGGGTGGCATCGAGATGTGATTAGGAAGATTAAGAGGTTGAACGAGTCAAAGGGGTTCTGTGTTTCGGTCATGATTGACACTGAAGGTAGTCAGATTCATGTGGTGGATCATGGGGCTCCTTCCTCTGTCAAAGTAGAGGTAAATACGTTGAACTCAGAAATTTGGTTTGGTTTTGAATCTAGCAAGTAGCAACGTATAGATATAGGTGTTAACTAGGAAAAAGACGAGTACAGTCTCCTTCTATGTTCACTGTGATTATCTATCATTTGCAAGATGCAATTCTGATGGATATGTGTTTTACCTGGATCATCAGGGCGGTTCAATCTGGTTGTTTACCGTGCAAAAATTTGAGGGGTCGCGTCCATTCACAGTTCAAGCTAACTATGAAGGTTTTTCTGAAGGTAATCACATAACCGCTAATTGAGTTAAAAATCAGCTGCCGCAGACCCCTGCCCAATCAGTTTTCTCCCAATTCAGTTTAGTGAGATGGAATTACTTGGGATTTATGTTCTCACTTACGTTTAATACATGGGCAGGCATAGAGTTAGGAGATGAGCTTGTTATTGATGGTGGAATGGCAAGATTTGAAGTAATAGAAAAGATTGGGAGTGATTTACGATGTAAGTGCACAGACCCTGGTTTATTTCTGCCTCGAGCCAAATGGAGCTTCTGGAGGGATGGCAAGCTTGTGTGGAGGGATTATGAGCTTCCTACTCTATCAACTAAGGTTGATTTTCATATGCCTCTGTTACTGAATTTTGTTTTTCAGCCTGAGTGGCTTCTAGATGCTCTGTTTAACCATGTATAGAGATGTTGCAGAAATGACAATAAACTCAGAATTCAGTAGTTCCATTAACCAATCACCAATGCTTGCTATTATGTTAAACTTTACGTCATATAGAAGTGAGTTTTTAAAAGACAGAGATAAGAGATTGCTGGTAATATTTACTATCTCTGTTCGTTGCTTAAGGAAGCAAAAATGGTGGCAAATTGTCTTTAGAGAGAAACCTACAGAGAGAATGAGTTATTTCGTTCTGTGATTGTGAGTAAGGATTATAAAAGAAGTATCGCTTCCATGCCTCTACAGTCTTCAGATGACACTCCAAACCCATAATTCTAGCAACATCTACTGATGCTCATAACTTCACCTATCTTATTGTCTGTGATCCACAGGACTTGGCTGACATTGAATTTGGAGTTTCTGAAGGTGTCGATTTCATTGCCATGTCGTTTGTTAATGATTCGGGTTCTGTCAGATATGTTAAGAACTACCTCTCCACCAAATCATGCAAGTAAGGAAGCAAACTGTCAGGAAACTGTTCAACAGTTAAATAATCTATCTATTTTGGTTGAGGTTTACATATTATTAGGTGGTTCTCCTCATTTTGAACAATATAATTTAGCTTCCTTGGATGCTATGACATTTCACTGCTAGTGTCTCAAAGTAGTAGCTCATCAAGTATGTCAAATATCTTTTTTTCATGCAATAGGCAACTTGAAAATTCATCATTTGCAGCTTCTTATGGGAACATAGACGCAAAGCAGTATCTTCCCTAAACCTAGATTTGATTGGACTCAATGCCACTTGCCCACAACATGGTGATGGTTTCCCGGTGGTATCTGGATTCTATTTTTACTCTTTCTGCATTACATGGTGATATAATCCTTGGGGAATTGTCTGTCCTTTCCCAACTTATCCTGGTATTATTAGTGATCCTTGACACTTGGAAAGGCTATTGCTGTGTAATCAACGTTCTATAGACATGCAGCACGTTTAGTGCCCTCAATGAGGCACTGTGATGGCACTTCCCATGCGGTTCAAAAAAAGTTAACTCCATCAGCTCACTTCTGAAGTAGTTTATTGTCCTGACTTTCTTCCAAAGCCCTAATTGTCATCTAGAATTAATAGGAGCTTCAGATTGTTCTTGATGAAAACCCTGTATGGACTCACATCTCTCTCCCCTAGCCTCCCTCTGCTCGATTACCTCATAAGAATCTTTAATAAGAAAGTTTCCTTTCCTTACCAGTTCTCAGATGCCATGCTGACTTTTTCCGAGTCTATCAGAATGAGATATGGAATCCGAGTAGACTGATCATAGAAAAGTCTATTGGACAAATATAGGTAAACATCAGAAAGATAATCTGCATTTGTTTTAGGGGCATATTAAGGGATTTCATCTTCTTATGCAAATATATTTGTAGAAAAGATATTACAACCTACTTTCAATGTCTTTTTTTTTGTTGCTTCAGTTACAAAGGGAGATGTGTATGTGCAGAAGATGCTGCATGCATGCTCTAAATATATACGTAGTTTGCAACTCATTGTCATTTCAATACCTGCTTTCCGCATTAAACAGAGTCCAAAGATTCAGTTTCATATGGTGGTAATAAGATAATTCTAGGAGAGAAACTTTATTTGATCAATTTTTTTCTGTTTTTTATTTGAATAAATTTGATTACGTTTTTTGTTTCATTTTTTCTTCTAGCTGTTATGGAAATTCTGAATAGTTCTCATTTACAGGCCGACAAGAGTATTGGCAAAGATAGAGAGCTTGGAGTCTCTACAGAATTTGGAAGAGATTATAGAGGCTTCAGATGGAATCATGATCGCTCGTGGTGATCTAGGAGTAGAAATCCCGCTTGAACAGATTCCCACCGTGCAAGAAGAAATAACTAGAGTTTGCAGGCAATTAAACAAGCCAGTGATTGTAGCTTCTCAACTTCTGGAGTCCATGGTTGAATATCCCACCCCAACACGTGCTGAGGTACTATACTACAAGGAATGTCAGTTTGGTACTATAAGCAGCAGTACTATATTATGAACCATATGATTCTGTGCCATCAGGTTGCAGATGTTTCTGAAGCAGTTCGCCAGTATGCTGATGCATTGATGTTGTCTGGGGAGTCTGCTATTGGTTTACATGGACAGAAGGCTCTTTCTGTCCTGCGGACAACGAGCATTCAGATGGAAACATGGGGTCGTGAGGCAAACCAACAAAGTCTACTCCATCAGTATCAAGTAGGAGTCTCATTGCTTGATCGCATTTGTGAGCAGATATGCAATTGTGCTACAGCAATGGGTAATTGCACTTCTCCCATCTAAATTTGATCATTCTGAGCTTGGAAACCATCTAAATAGCAGTTTCTATCTACTGCTGCAGCTTCTTGTTAAGTGTTCATCTACCAACTTCTCAAACTATTGTCAATATGGTTTCAAACCCGATTATTTTACTTAAACTCTTTGCAAAAAGATAGAATTAGGTTATAGTAATGGGGTTCCCGGCCCCTTAAAGGGGAAGCTTTAGCAGCTAGATTGGTGTTTGCAATGGCTATTCAGTTTGAGAATTATGAGGTGTGTTTTGAAGAAGACTCCATGGAGGTTCATAGACAAATTTTAGACCCTGGTGTGACCCTGGATTGGGACATCAAGGGGGAAGTGTTAACGGTCAGGAAGATGCTACTAGAGAAGGCGGGTTGGAAGGTCAACTGGACGCCAAGAGAAGCCAATAGATTGGGCCACAATATCGTGAAATGGTGCTATGATAATGATGTAGCAGGAGATCTAGTGACTCATAATTTTCCGTCAGATGTCTTGTGTGTTGATGCTTTGGCTCCTTTGAGCCCATCTTGAATTATGAAATCATGGTTGCTGAGAAAGGAAAAAGAAAAAACAAGTGCATAATGTGCATTTTAGGTACCGTCCTCTTTGGTAAAAAAAAAAAAAGGTGCATTTCAGGCTTTGAAAGTATATATCCCTATAAATCGATTATCATGTCCACAGACCAAGGACCTAGCATTCTGACACTTAGATGTGCGTTTTAGTATATTTTGTTACTCACAACTGTGTGCTCTGTCTGCAGCTAATAAACTTGGTGTGGATGCAATCTTTGTCTATACAAAGCAAGGATACATGGCATCACTCCTGTCACGTAACCGTCCAAACCCTCCCATATTTGCATTCACGAATGATGAGAGTACCCGAATGGCACTGAATTTGCATTGGGGAGTGATCCCTCTCCTTGTTGATTTATCAGATGACATGGAAGCGAACACCTCAAAGACCATTGATCTAATAAAAACAAGAGGGATGTTAAAAGCAGGGGATGCTGTTTTGGTGGTCTCAGATGTCCTTCTGACTCGAGCAGCCCCCATGGCTTTCCAGTCAATCCAGATCAAGATCATCGCTTAGAGAGTCCTCTTTCCTGTTGTATACTGTCCCGTCATCACGATAAGGGAAAAGACAGGGCAAGCACTGATGGAGTCTTTTGTGTCAATTGGAGGAAGACGCGTGTCTCTGCTTTTCATCCGTTTCACTGTGATATAACTTATTAAGGTTTTGTACATGGCTCGTGCTTATTTCCGTAACAGCAGATTGCAAAATTGAGTAGCAGATGTCTACCAAAAGGATTCGTGTCCTTGAGGCTAATGAACATGTTGTTCTCAAGGCACAATCTGTACGCATGTAAGCCTTTCTTATTTTGTACTGAGATACCCTTCTAAACTTGGGACTTGCAAGAAAAAACGCCAAATATAACCACAATTGGATAACCTAACTCTCCATCGAACTGAACCCAACACATTCGCTTGAAACCATGAGTCTTAAATTTTCCTAAATGTGACAGCAGTAACAACGTCGTGAAATCAATTATGGTTTTAGGTACTATCTTATATGATATGTTTAATATGTGATGACTTTTTTTACCCAGAAACTTTGTGACGCCTGGTTCCCTTTGGGCAAAAACCATAGCCCTCAAACTGCCAAACTCTGAATGAGTACTCTGTTATTCCTCTTATAAGTCCGAAATCTTGGAAACTGGTACAATCACTAGTTTTGCATTTGGTTCTGCAAGTTCGTTAGGATTCAGAAACTACAAAAGTTTCAGTGTTAGATGCCCCATTACTCCAAAATCTTAGTTGTGAACTGGACTGCTTGAACTCAGGTGCTTCAATATCTTTATGTACAGTGTACAGAGTGAGCTCTGTATTTGCCAATTTCCGCAGTTTCGAGACCATACTAGAATATTGATGGGTGAAGCGAGGACCAAGCTAGTGGCCGATGATTTCGGTATTTGTGCAGACGATTTCGAATTTAGTTGTGTCCATACGACAAAACTTCAATTAAAATTGGAGTTGAATTAGACTTCTTCTTCGAAATTGACCTGGACACGTTTGGTGAGACTACATATGTATATGTTTACGGTATGATTGCTGAAATTACCTGCTCTGTGCCGCAAAAATAGTCTCAGTTTTCAGCTGTGGTCCAACCAACCCAGTGTGTTGCCAAAAAGCAACAAATTTCTAGGTGTGGACTCTAATGGTGGTACCGTGGTATTCCTGGTTGAGATAATGTAATGGCAAGCTCCTCACGCTACACGCAGGTCCAAAACCCAATGACGCATGGATTTATAGTCTGCTACCATGCCATTACGTACTTGGAGCAAAGAAGTAGCAGTAACCAGATGGGCATAACAATAACCCGCAATCATTGATGTGGAGCGTGATTTTAACACTTATCCCAAAAGCATATATGAAATATATTTTCTAACATTCTCGTTAAGTGTGGCCTGTGTGGTCAGGATTCTCTTTAATTGAAAGGTCCTATTCGTGTAATATTTAATTAAAATTATGATAAAAAATATAAAATCAAGTCTCGAGACCTTGACTATAATAATATGTGCACCTTAACTATAATAATATGTGAATCTACCTCTTATTGTAAAAGTTTGAACTAATAAAAAGAAATAAATTTTATTATTTGAATTATATTCTCTAACATAATCCTAATTTTGACATTTCCGTGCACACTTTAACACAATTTCTATTACCATCCAATTTTAGCTTCCTGTGGAGACCTCAAATCCACTTGGAGAAATATTGACAACGCCTCCTTTATGAACTACTCGGCTTAATTCAGTGCAGGTTCATATCAGAACATCACACACCTTTTTCCATAGTTTGAAGCCATATTCAATCAAAGAAGAATGATAAGAGTTCGAGCTG
Source organism: Myrica gale (assembly GCA_963930655.1). NCBI lineage: Eukaryota > Viridiplantae > Streptophyta > Magnoliopsida > Fagales > Myricaceae > Myrica > Myrica gale. Next base: position 1,607,753 of record OZ005606.1, on the reverse strand, counting down.
GGGGTGAGGAGAGATATCAATACCTATCTCCTTCCTTCTTCCATTCAGTCTTTGGTAGTAGGTGCCATATTTGAGATCTACAGAGAGAGATTAGTCGAGGTAGTATTGAAGGAATTTGCATTTTCTGCAACATATTGACATTACCTTAATTTCCTTGTTAGTCCCGGTGGCATTTATTCGCACTCTCTGCAATATTAGTCACTTTGTTCGTCATTATCCTTTCAGCCTATACACCATTGACTTCTTCCGTCTAAGTACAATTTTTAATTTATGCCGAATAGCCTGATGGTTAAGGTATGCAGTTTCAGATTTGGTTTCCCTTAGGTGAATTAAGTGGGAGGTTATGGGCTATATACCCCACCGCGTTAACTTTCTTGAATTTTACCTATGTTAGGTGGTGCCACCAAAAAAACAAAACAAAAGGTTCACCCACCAGAAAAAAATTAAGTTCCTAAAACCATAGAAAATTAAGAACATATTTTTTAGGAAAATTGACAATTTGGTCACTAGGTTTTAGTACGGCTGACGATTTAATCACTAGGTTTTATTTTTTTACTATATTGTCACTGAGAATATATGGTTGTGACGATCTAGTCTTTCCGTCAAATCTCCATTAAATTTTTAATCGGAATAGCGATCGACCTGTTTGTTTACCGTTGAGTCAAAAGTAACTTGTAACGGTCGACCGCTTCACGTAACGGTCAACCGCATTCTATTCCGTTAAAAATTAACGGAGATTTGACGGAAAGACCATATCATCACAACTATATATTCTCAGTAACCATATAGTAAAAAAATGAAACATAGTGACTAAATCGTCAACATGCTATAAATCTAGTGATTAAATTACCAATTTTTCTTTTTTTTAATATGTTGTACAGTATCCTCTCATTTAAATCTACATTTATTACCGTTGTTTTCAAAGTTGATAACCATAAATTTATTCTTAACTCATTTAAAAATATGGGTATTGCATCTAATATGTTTTATTAAAGCATGCTATGGATACACATTTAAAAAATATTAACATTTAAATATTACGACGAATTAAGTTTTATACAGATTATTATTAGCTTTTTGTTTCAAAAAGTACGAGTGAAATGAGAACATGAAATGGCGCATGCGCAAATTTTTTGAAAAATAATAATGCCTCTAAATATTGCTAAAGTCGTAATTAATATGAAAAAAAAGCATCCTAAAAGATTTAATGAATATTTAACAACTTCCTAATTTAAAAAAAAAAATTAAGCGAGACTAATTAAAAAGTTTAGAGAATTAATTGTTTATTACCCCTCGTTGTCTGGAAAATAAAAAGAACGGGAAGAGGAACTCTTTTGTCTCCACTCTAACCGCAACTTCTAGCCACAGACCTGCCTGAGGCCCTGAACCATCTCCCCGCGCACATTAGCCCGCATAAAAATCTCCCACACTAACCTACGCTCTATCCCCGCCAGCTTCGAGCTTCCAGAATAAAAGGCGCAGCAAGGCCCGCTTCCTCTGGCGTTTTAACTCTCGCAATGAAATCGACTTAAACTTCCTCTCCTGACTCGAAATTACCAAATGGCATCTCTACAAATTGTAAAATCCATCTTGACTCCACCTTCTGTCCCCCAACTCAACGTCCCCGGAAAATCGAGCTGGTTTTCCTCAGAATCAGATTCCGGGAAAAGGATTCTGAAGTTTGCTTGTGGGAGGAGCTCCAGGTCCTACGCCACCAAAGGCTTCAGGCTATGCTGCAAAGCTCGAGACAGCGACAACCAAAGCAATGGCAAGCTTCTCAAACTTTTTCCGTCTTCTTCTTCCGTTTTCTTTTCCTGCTTTGTATTTTGAAAGTTCGTTTTTTTTTTTTGCTGTTTTCTTGATTTCTTTTTTGTTGCTTCTTAAAAAATTATCATCCTGATTAAGGTAAGAAGAGGAAATCTCCAATTTGTTTCCGAACGTCATGGTTTCTGTTATTAGTTGAGGTCAAGAAAAAGTTGGAAGCCTCCTTTGTTATTTTTGGTGGTAAAGTATGGAGAATTATAGGTAAAGAGCTTTAATTTCCTTTTGGTCACCCAAAAAGTCCAGAAATTTAGCGTAGTAAACTGGTGGTGTAGGAGAGCTTTAAATTTGTATCTCGTTGTTGAAAAATCGTGAAAGAAAAGAAAACGTTGGGAACAGAAATTATAAGGATGAAAAAAGTGGGAGAACTTGTGCATATAGAAAAGAAAGTGAAAGAATTTGGAAATTCGACTCACCGACGGCTAGACATTTGAGACCGATTCATGGTTAATTAGTCAAACGGGAGAACTTACCATTTGCGCGTGGCTATTTTGATTTACGTATCTGAGCTGGTCGGGTTGTTCTACTGTGCCTCTTCTAAGGTCAAAGGTTCTTTTTCTTCTAATTCAAATGTTACAAATGTAAAATTTTTCCATGCACTTAACCAAGTTTAGGCTAGACTTGATTCTCTTTGCCAATTTTGATCCGTGTAATTGAATAGGCGTTTGCCCCGGATGATGGAGTTACAGTAAGAGGTAAAGAAGGATTCATAAACAGGGAAAAAGAAGAAAAATGGTATAGATTCTGTTGTATATGAGATATGTTCTATCATTTCTACCAGTAGAGAACTTAGGGAGTGAGGCATACACCTCGCTTAAGTTCCTAAAATATCAGAAATATGTACGGGATAATCTTGATCAACCTTGGGTTCTGAGGATTTTTTTTAGACCACCACCTAAATTTCATAGCTTTATGACATATACAAATTCCTTGGGGTTAGGTTCAAAAATGACTTTCATAATCTTGCTTTTGAAGATGCTGGATTATCTTGTGGCTTTATAAATGTTCGAGGATGATATATTGAAGCTTTGTGAGGTATTCATTTCCATTTTTTCTTTTTACCTGGGACGTCTTGGTAGTGCAGTGATAGTCCTCGATGATTTCATTTTTGTCCTCTAACATGGCCGCTGTTTTTTAGGTGAAGAACCTCCTGAGTCATTATTTATGAAGGAACTAAGGAGGAGAGGCATGACTCCAACTTCATTGCTTGAAGAAACAAAAAGGAGCAACTATGGAGTGGATAATGAAATAAACTTAACAGAAGAAGATAGAGGATTTTCAAATAGGAATGCTGTCTCAACTGAACTCGAGAAAAGCCTATCTAATCAGAGGGAGCGTTCCATGGCGTTGAACAGTGAAGGCCTTGAGGTTCACTTTTTTTTTTTATGTAGTTAACAGTCTCAGCTCGAAGGTTTCATTGTCTTTGGCTTGTGTCTGCCAGTCAGAGACCTGGAACCACAGTCTGTGGCATAGTCTGTGATTGCAGTATACCCTGGAACTCATGAAGCATAATATCGAGCAGAGCTTCGTATTTACCTCAAACATTCTGGAGTGATCGTAGGACACCTCAAACATAATGCTTGACATTTTAAAAAAGCTAAATTGATTCCTTCTCTTCTATTTGACAGAAGACAGATATTCTTCAGTAGTGAGGCAAATGAGAGGAGAAAATATATATATATATAGTTCGGAGTAGCAATTAGTACCTGAATTTTCGGGGTGATACCTGTTCTTGAACTGAGTTTACCCAAACTCTAGTATCTTTGGTGGCAATATTTTTTTCCAGTTAGTCAAACATAATATTAGTGTTTGTCATCTAATTTATTGGAGTGGACTCCTATTCTAGAGTTCTTTTTGCTTTGTGATTGTGGCGTGGACGCACTGTACAAGGCAATTGACTTACATCTTCATCTATTTCAGGGGCTAATTCCTCGGGCTAAAGTTTTGTTAACTATTGGAGGAACATTCTTCTTTGGATTTTGGCCATTGATCCTGATAACGGTTGCACTCTTTTCCATTCTCTACTTTGTAAGCTCTCTCTCTTGACCTTTGCTAGATTAATGTTCTCATATTGTTTCCATCAGTGTATAGTTATGTTATTATGGGTCAATACGAAGCATTTGTAGGGGGAACCTATAGGCAAAACCATTTTAAAGGAATAGAACTTGTATGTTTGATGTTATATATGTCCTTTTCCCTTGCTACCTGTTAATTATGACTAGTAGTGTCCGACACTTGGTGCCATCCCAAGGAATGACAGAAAGATCTCGAAGACAAAATATTTAAGTGGTGGTTTGCTTCATGAATTTCTCATTGCATTGGCAACTGCTCCAAAACGGACGGTAAGTATTTGGTCTCTCTAAGCCTTTGTGAGTCAGGGTAGGAAGTTTGTCATCTTTGGCCTCATGTCGGGCTTTCTACCTCTGTTTGAATCGATCTGCCTGTGGTGGACACATGGAGTAAGAGAGAGATCGAGTATTTTCATCATATTATTTTTGTAAGCGAGTCTTTTCGTTATTTCATTGCATAATGCTTGACATTTTATGAAAGCTAAATCGATTCCTTCTCTTCTTTGGCAGTATTTTGGCCCAACTTTTGTCCATGATGCAAGCAATTTACCTGTCACTCCACCCCAGTATATCGATCCATATGCACTATTAGAAGATGAAAGGATATCTCAAATTGCCCCGCGTATGAATTAAAGGACAATGCTTTCACATACACCAGTTTCTTAGAACACGATATACATATTTCCGTGCTCGATCTCTTCGCTCTTGTTAATTCTTTATTGTATAAATCTTAACGTTAGTAAAGATCTTATTCACATCAGTTTATGGTGAAGTTTCTGCTTCATTCCATTATGTAGGTCTCTTTATGGTTTAAACTCCAAAGAATGTCACTATGTGCAGATTTCTTGTCACATCTTTCTCCGCCGCTAACTAGTTTCTCTTTTTGCTTGCTCCTGCGTTTAAATAGTAGGGATAGTTGGTGAATCCTGCTTATCTGGAATGTCATTGAAGGCTTTTTTTTTTCTGGGCAAACGAGTTTCATTCTTTTTTCATTCAACTGAGAAAGCCAATGCACACAAACCACAACTCAAACATAACAATCGGTAGCCACAACAAGAACACAACAGATTACAGAACACCGCATCCCCAAAACACAGAAACGAGCCCCAAACAACATCGACTTCACAAACAACTCAAACCAGCCAGGCACAAACGGCAGGAAGCCTACAACATAGTAGATGAATTTGGGCAGAGGAGCCTTATGGGGCTTTAATAATGGCCAGGTGTACTGCCCTTTGGGCTTTAAAATTGTTGCATAGGACTTTATGCCCCAGTTCTTTGTAATCAGCCTTGGACGTCTGTTTGTATTCAGCAACGTACTCTCATTGTGAAATGAATTTCAAGTTTGCTTAGAAGAAAAAAAAAAGAATTGGGGCAGAGCAGCAGGATAAAAGGAGCACAAAAGACTCCATCAAAAGAACCGGCCCGTGGAAGGGAGGGGTCGGCTCCTCTCGTCGCCCCGATGGGAGGAGCTGACGCTGAGGGAAAGGGGTTTCTAGAGAGGGAAACATATTGAGTTGTGCCTAACCTACTCACGATAGTTGCCTAAATCATATGCAGAGCTCCAAATCACGAGAGAAAATCCCTCGATTCAACTCATTTCCATTCTAGCGTCCGAGTTGATATCTAACTTTCTCTCAAACCATGGATATATTATTGTTTAATCTTAATAACGGATTCTCAAACCATGGAAATATGATTATTGAATCTCTCTAATATATTCTCCGAGGACATCAGGAAGAAATCCAATGACATTCATCTCGAAAGGCCTTAGGCTTCTCCTTTAGTCTGATATAACTTAATTCGATACAGTAATTATTTTTCAAGGATGGTTTGACAGATGTTACTACGAGAATACACTAAGAAACAGACTTGAAAGGCTGGTAGTGACTGAGCTCCACAATAATACCTTGAACGCATGCAGCAGCAGCAACTAGCGTAATAACCAAGCAAGCACCGCTCAGTATCTTTAGCCAAATCCAGGGAAGAGAGAAGCTGCGAATTTTAGCCTGCGAAATGTGCATCTCTACCGGGAAATAGACTGTCAATGGCCAGAATGCAGCGGCTCCAATTAAGCCCAAAACACTGTTGAAGACCGGAAATATCATGGCGATCACAGAGGTAAATATTACATATGATGTTCTCCAGATAATTCGGAAGACGTTCACGTTGTAGATACCGATAAATGGAATCAAGATGGGGCGTTCTTTTACTATGAAATCACTCTCAGGATACCGGTGGCGCAGCCAATCTTCCACAAGCTGATATGTAGGCTGGCAGAACACCTATATAAGCATGCATAATTAGAATTATTTGGAAAGAAAGCAAGAAAAGAAGAAATTGAATACAACCCAACTAAAGTTTTCTCCCCATATCAGTATGAGTAGGAATTAAAAAGATACTATTATAGCTAATCACAAGCATTTCCTTCCTTTCCATTCATTCCTTCATATCCAAACAGAGGATCGAGAAAGATTGAGTTGTCAGTATTGATCCTAGACTAACTGCGTTAGTAATCTACTTCTCAAGAGGTCAACAATGTCTTCTAGGCTAGTCCTTCAATTAGATTTACCTGGCAAGCTCCCACAAGATGGACAACAATGCAAATGTTAGCAATGTCAACAAGCCAGTAAGGTTCAAAAAAACCAAATCCTGTTAAGAAGTTGCCAGGTGCATCCTTTCCAAACGCTGCGTAGCCCAGAGATCCACACAGCAAGTAAAAGACTGAGGTAATCGAGACTGCAATGGTGGTAGCTTTCTTCATCACTACATTCTCTGGTGGGCTTGATTTTAGTGTATCCTGCAGTTGCCAAACGACGTCAACAATATATTCAGACACCAGATAGAGAGGTCTGTCCAGTAGGGATAATACAACTATAAGAATCATGACAATAAACCAATGAAATGTTGCTAAATTGAAAAGGGCACTGATTTTCTGTAAGGTGACTGAGCCGCCAGGCAAGCTGAAAAAAAATGTTCAGATTTTATTGTGATTCCCACAAAACAAACTCGTCACAAAATGTATCTATTAAGGCTATAGCGGTTATACCGTCGACCCCCTCTGGTCTCTACGTATTCTGTTATTCAGGCCCTCGGAACTATTCGTGACCAAAATTGTTTATGGAGGGACAGTGCGATTGTAAAACCAAAAAAATGTGACTTTTGAAAGTCTAATTTTCAGATGGGAATTATAATGTGGTCGAGGCCAGAACTTCTGAAACATGTAGATCACTATGATAAAGATTAGCTTGCCTGTATCTCGATGAGGACGTTAGAGTAAGAGTAGGCAAAGGCAATGTTCCCGATGGCCTGTAAGCAGTTCCACACCTTCTGTGACGTTGTCACATCCACTCCAGCAGTCACACCTGTAACGCTTGTCTTCCCACCTTTCCCTTCTGCAGAACAGCAAAAGAGAATATAAAAAGAAGTCATACTTCTCCAAAGAACACAATCGGATCATCCTATAGAATGCCCCTGGTTGGTGCCATAGTTGTGTGTTTTTCAGTTATCAATTTGCATTATTGCTGACCTGCTACTTGTGCAACGGAGAGGCCAATGCCTATGAAAGCGTAAGTGAAGGACATGATTGCCGCTATGTAGGAGAGCCCTGCGAGGTCGTGAAAGTTGGGTATCTGGCTCAGAATCATCTGCATGACCCCAAAAATTATCATGTAGGGATTGTTTGATACGTGACACCCTGCGTCATGGCCATGATGATGAAAGCAGTGCGATCTTCGGATGGCCCTGGTTGGTGAAAAACAAAGGTAAAAGTCACAAGCATCATAAAGACATTCGCACGCGCAGAAATTAAGCGCCGAAGAATACACTGAAATGTTGGGATGCATCAAGGGAGGCCATTACGATGAAACCCGTAGAAGCTTTCAATGCCATTAACATCGCTAATAAATCACTTAGAACCTCCGGAAATTGGATAAATTACAGTATAAACACGCAAACATAAGATGCGGGATGGCTTACGCCATGCTAATAGCGGAAGTGATCGTGTATCCAATAGTTATTCCTACAAGGTTCGAATATTGAGCTACCCCACAAAGCTTGTACTTGATTCCTCCTGTGGAGAGAGACAGAGAAACGGAGATTAGGTTGGTGAGATGTGAGACCCACTTGGAACTGGTAACTTTGAACACAAAGGCATCTGAATCAAGATCTCTCAGAGACAAATGGGGTATTATCAACTAATGATTTCAATCTTTCAGACAATAAGAAAGTTTTTGGCTCAGCAACAAAGAACAAGAGTCATGCGTGCTGCGGCATTTTTCTTGGGTATTCTTACCCAGGTTATTCTTTACAGCCTCTTTGTAAGTGTAGTTTCTTCTCCCAGTGATAGGGTCAGGAGACCTGTAACTGTTAGCAAGTAGACTAGAAGTAAATATAGTGATGAGAGAGAAAATAAGGAGAGCAACCATCCCAGCAATCCAGCCCAGCTGAGCCAACGCCCACGCCAGAGATAATACTCCAGACCCAATTACAGCGGTAATGATATGTGCAGTTGCAGTCTTCACATTTCCTTCAAAAATCAAAAGCATGTAAAAAAGATGACTGACTTGAAGCCCCAGGAAGAAGATCATGGAAACATTGTTTTTGTTTTTCCTCTCTTAAAGAGGTAGGTGTACTGAAAGAGTGAAGAAATACCAGTTCGTTTTGCCCGGCCATCGTCATCGAACTTAGTTGTGTCGCCGGATTCTACTTCAAAGCTTAAATTTGTTTCTGTCTTCATGGCTTTGTCTCTCGCCCACACACAGATCTTGGGGACGTCTCTGGCAAGAATCTCCTACGTTTGGTGGAGCAATGCTTAGAAGCAGGAAAAACGACAAAGAGATCAACACATCATGGATGAGGTATTCCTGCTAGTTTTGGAGATCTCTATGTAGAAAGAAAATCAATGGTTTTAAAGCGCATGCACCAGAGAGAATCCCCACCGCTTATATGCCAAAATTCAAAACAAGGAGCAGATTGGGAAACGCCCGGAAAAAAGAAAAAGGATTAAACAGAGCCATTACAGAGTGAGAACAGTGCGAGTTAGAACTTGAAAGGTCTAGACTGGTTGCCGACGATGCCCAAGGTGAATAATAAGTACAGCCTAACGCATGCCATAATATGTGTACAGGTGGCTTGAAATTCGACTTGTTACTGCTGCTGGAGAGAGCTGCTTCAGAGAATCTAGTCAGACTTGTCAACTGTCTAATTTAATGCGTATCCTTCTCGGGAAATTTATTATTTATAATTTTATTGTAAAATACTCTAGGAAGAATTAAATTAAATTAGAAAAGTATTGTCCGAGTTCTTAAAAAAATTATATTTTTAAATACTGTCCGAATTTAGACCATATTTGTAAAACCATTCTATCTGTGACATTACCATATTTGTAAAATCACTCTATTTATCGCATTTCGTCCCATTTTTAACAAAATTCCATATATGTGCAAAATCACTTTTTTTTTCTTTTTAAATTTAAAAAATCACTTGATTTGACACATTTCGTCCTTATTTCTAGCAGAAACGATGACGTAGCATAAAAACCAAGGAACGGGGTCGAACTGCAGCAACCTTGCTGCGGTTTGTGAAAGCCGCGTGTGGATCCCAACTGCAGCTGTTTGTGAGGGAGGGGTGTGGATCCGAGCATCCGTTGCAGTTCGGTCGTCCAAACCGCAGCAGAGCCGCGCTCAAAAGCTAATTGGTAACCCCTGGCTACAATTTTTTCCATAACTGGAGAGGCATATCAGTGTTATATTTTGGAACTTAAAATTTTATTATGATGAAAAAAAGTATAAAATATTCTCTCATTCAATTATTTTTTATTACTATTACATTAACCCCGAGCCGAATTTTACAATGAGAAGGTCAAAATGTTGATAATGTCTAGCTTTGTATCAAATAAATGTCACCTTCAAAGCCATTGTTATATTACAGTGCAGTTTAGTTGACTTGTCTTTTGAAGGAATTTGAACAAGTTGAGAAGTCAATATCATCTTGCTAAATTACTTCTTACGAGTAATAGAAACTGAATTCACTGTTTCGATTTTTAGAACAGAATGTATACTTTAAGAATAAGATGATATGCATTCATCGCCACGCACAAACAACAACGTACTTGAAAAGGAAACCAGGATTTGTAAATTGGAATAGAAATAACATCACGCACATAATTATAATAGCACAACGCAATCCAGTAGAATTAATATAGGCACAACTTAACGTATTGTTGCACACTTCCATAACATCAAAGGACACAAACCAGACCAAAAGATGACATCATTCGACATGATCCACACAGAACAGCAAACACACAGCATTAACGTTCTTAGTACTCATCGCCTTCATCGTCCTCACCCTCAGCTGACTCGGCACCAACCTCCTCATAATCTTTCTCGAGGGCAGCAAGGTCCTCACGAGCCTCCGAAAATTCTCCTTCCTCCATTCCCTCACCCACATACCAATGCACGAAGGCACGCTTGGCGTACATGAGGTCAAACTTGTGGTCAATGCGGGAGAATACCTCAGCCACGCTGGTAGAGTTGGAGATCATGCAGACAGCCCTCTGCACCTTGGCAAGGTCGCCTCCTGGAACAACAGTGGGAGGCTGGTAGTTAATACCGCACTTGAACCCAGTGGGGCACCAGTCAACAAACTGAATGGTGCGCTTGGTCTTGATAGTTGCAACTGCCGCATTAACATCCTTGGGCACAACATCACCACGGTACATCAGGCAGCATGCCATGTACTTGCCATGGCGAGGATCACACTTGGCCATCATGGACGAGGGCTCAAAAGCGCTGTTGGTGATTTCAGCCACTGAGAGTTGCTCGTGATATGCCTTCTCAGCAGAGATGACTGGTGCATAAGATGAAAGCATAAAGTGGATTCTTGGGTAGGGCACCAAGTTGGTTTGGAATTCAGTCACATCCACGTTCAAGGCACCATCAAACCTTAGAGAGGCTGTCAATGAGGAAATCACCTGAATTCAAAATGCAAAAACGTATTGGTCAGGAAGTATGTCATGGTGATTATAGTAAAAAAATACATGTGACCAATCAACACAGAAACTCGTTAACCTTTCCCATATAATCCATCTCTCAACACAGATCACAGTAAAATACTTGTTGATATCATCTATGCATGATGAGCTAGCAATTAATTATTTTTCACGCCATTTATAATTATATCTCAGCTACACTTAGGTTCGTGAAAGTATTTCTCAATCTGTAGCAATCGGAGGCAAGACAACTGACAGGTATCAAATACATCACGACGCTGATTCTGAAATTAGACCCAGCGCAGATACCTGAGAAACAAGGCGGTTAAGGTTGGTGTAGGTGGGTCGCTCAATGTCAAGCGAGCGCCTGCAAATATCATAGATGGCCTCATTATCCAAAAGTACAGCCACATCAGTGTGTTCCAGGAGAGAGTGGGTTGACAGGACACTGTTGTAAGGCTCAACAACAGATGTGGAGACCTGTGGAGAAGGGTAGACTGTGAAACCGAGCTTTGATTTCTTGCCGTAATCAACAGACAATCGTTCCAAGAGAAGGGATCCAAGCCCAGAACCAGTGCCTCCACCAACGGCATTGAAAACCAGAAATCCCTGGAGGCCAGTGCAGTTGTCAGCAAGCTTTCTGATACGGTCCAGGCATAGATCAACAATTTCCTTGCCAATTGGAACAGGAAATGGGTTGTTTCAGCTTCTTTGATTAATTAATACAGCCAAAAAATAAAAGATCAGAAAACAGGGGAAAACGTGGAATACTTACTGGTATAGTGGCCACGAGCAAAGTTATTGGCAGCATCTTCCTTGCCACTGATCAGCTGTTCTGGATGGAAGAGCTGGCGGTAAGTTCCAGTCCTCACTTCATCAATGACAGTGGGCTCAAGGTCAACAAAGACAGCACGAGGGACATGCTTCCCAGCACCAGTTTCACTGAAAAAGGTGTTGAAGGCATCATCACCTCCACCAACAGTCTTGTCACCTGGCATTTGGCCATCAGGCTGCACAAAAAAGACAACATTTTAAGGATATTCACTCATCAAACCAAAACCTCAAACTGTTAAGGCCGTAAGACGTTAACTACGAATTTTAATCCAAGAAAACACCACATTCCTACACACATAGCACAAGAAGCTAGCGTGAAGAACTGTACATGGTAAAAAGAAGCTCACGTACCGAAGCTTGAAAATAAAAGACCTCACTGCAAGCAGTTCTAAAAACTTCATTTCGACTTTGTTCTCCATATTACTAGATGAATAAAGACCCACAACATAACAGTCATAAAAAAGCCAGACCTGATCCTAGAAACAGACAGAAAAACAACAAACGAACTGAAAAGTGCGAAACCGAAACGAAAAAAACAACTCTATTTGACAGGTAATCTGAGAAAACCACAGATCTGACGGAAAACCACATAAAATGAAGAACCGAATCAAGATAACCCTTCGGTAACATAATTACAGTAAACGAACACAGATCTGAAGGTAAACCGACCGAATTGCGCCAGAAATAACTCCGTATTCAAATCACGTCGGTAAATGTACACAGATCAGCAAGAAAAGCCAACATCAAAAAGATCTCATGGAAATGAGTATAAATGAAACAAAAAAAAATGCTGATTAGTTGGCAACTACGAAAATGAGGTTTGAAATTTCGAGATCTGACTTTTAAGTGAAATAATCATTATCAGAGAATCCCAGATCGTGCCAGACAAATAGTCCAGCACGTACGTTCTTACATAAACAATACAACAATGGAAAGGAAAGAGAGGGAAAAAAAGCCGAGGAATACCTGGATGCCGTGCTCAAGGCAGTAAAGCTCCCAGCACGCATTGCCGACCTGAATACCGGCCTGACCAATGTGAATCGAGATGCACTCTCTCATTTTCGCTGAAAATGAAGGAAACCTAACGAAAGAAGATATACGGTGGGTTTGTGTGGTAAAATTTTTGGTATTGGGTTTAGTGTTGGTATTGAGTTTAGTGAAAAAGTGAAGAGAGAGGTAATATTTTATAGTTTTTGTAATATTTTATATTTTTTTATGGAAGAGAGAGAGATTATATTAGAGTATTTTATTAGGAGAGAGATAAAATTTTGGGTAAAATTTTAGTGACAAACGCAGCCATAAAGTACTGAATAGCTCAAAGAGGCTCTCACTGTAAATCGAAGGCGTTTATCAAGACGCCTTCTGTGAAAACCCTCGATATAGATCTGATGGAGTGCTTGGTTGGGTGTATATATAGCAGGACAGAACCAGAGATATTTAACCGGAGGTGCTGGTTGAGCCAGAGCGAATGAGTTTGTGTTGTAAAATTTGAGTGTTGTTAAAATTGTAGGTATTGAGTTTAGTGAAAAAGTGAAGAGAGAGGTAATTTTTTATATTTTTTATAGTGAATAGTAGTGATTTGATGGGGGAGAGAGATTATATTGTAATTTTTTATTGTATTAAAATTTTAGAGTGTGTAAAATTTTAGGACGCAAACACAACATGAGTTGGCTGACTGCGATTGGCGGTTGGCATGACCAAAATTAAGTAACCGGGGTTAGGCCTTTTTCAATTTTTTGAATTTATTAAATTTTGCCGCCCGACAGGCCAGTGAGGAGTTAGAAATTCTGTTTGGATATAGGGCTGGTTTTACCTCTTCCCAGCTTAGGGATTTACATGCACCGATCTTACAGTCAGCGACTCAGCGTCGCTTAGATCATTGGTGGATGTTTCTATTTTTTTCATTTTAAAAGATATTTTTATAGGTGTTGAAAAGGAAATTGTAGAGATTCAATTAATTTGAAAAAATTGAGGGTTTTTCATTCGGATGTTTTGTTTGCTTTGTATAGTTGTTAAGTATTTTAAAGGATTTTACAGGCAAATGATTATATATGGTTGTCATTACACGCAATCGTTACATTCCACGGCACAGACAAATGAGTGCATATCGGTGGTGACCAATCTTTATCCAATGGTGCGGGTTGATAGATATAGCAGATCTTGGGTGTTCGAACTGTATAATTTTATTTTACGAGCTGCGAGAAGTGAAAAAGTAAAGATATTTTATGAAATTTGATAAAAAAAGTGAAGAGAGAAGATTTAAATAAATATTATAATTAAAAAAATAATTTGATGAGAATAGATGATTTTATAATTTTTTAAAGGATGAAAATTTTGAGGTGTAAATTTTCATCCTTGAACACCTTAGAACGGAGAAAGAGTAAAATAATCACATTTCAGTCACTAGGTTGGCACAATTTGTGTTTTTTTAAAATAGGTTAATTACAAAAACATCCATAAACTTGTATGTTAATATCAAATACTCCTGGACTAAAAATCTACAACTCGGCCACATCTATTACATGGCATGTTGCAATTCGGCTTTTCACCTAGATTTCGCGTTAAAGTTCACGTTTTCCGTCACGCATGCAAGCAAGGACGAATTCAGGAATTTTTTTCAGGGGAGCCGGAATACAATTGTAGGCAAAATCCAAAAAAATATTTCGAATATAACTACAAACAGTGTTTTATATAGTACCATGCAAATTAGAGCGAAAAAATACAAAGTGCAGATGCAAATATTAATATTCAACATTAAGTGAAATATTAGTGATGGGCCATACTTACAGAAGTAACAGAACCACAGAGAAAACGTAAAAAATGTTGAAAGGGGGGTCATTCATGCTTCTTTTTTTGTTTTTTTAATGAACTGGCACTTTAAATAATAAATAGTAGTACTAAATTTTTTTTTTCAAAATCTTCGTGGCCCCCCCAACTTACCAAATTACCCTTGTGCCCTAACTCTTTTAAACATCAAAACCAGTCTTTGATGCTGTGCGTTTTGACCCTATGCCCCCATTTACTCGTCTTCGATAACCTTTTTGTAATTTTCCAACATAATTCAAGGATGGGAGAAGGCTGAAAATGAAGCGGTTGTTCTAAAGCAACAACTTGAGTATGCAGTTCAGCAAAACTCCATACTTGAAGATCGCGTCAACCATCTTGATGGTGCTCTCAAAGAACTTGTTCGTCAACTAAGACAAGCAAGAGATGAGCAGGAACAAAAGATCCATGTAGCCGTGGTGAAGAAGACCAGCGAGTGGGAAACCACCAAACTCAAAGTTGAGAACCAGTTTCTTGAGCACAAAAATTAAACAGAAGCTGCCAAATCTGTATCTTCTAATGTTGATTATGATCTCTACCGTAAACTTGACTATTTGGAGGAAGAGAACTCTGCTCTCAAACTTGAGCACCAATCTCAATCTGAAGAGTTGGAGATCAGGACGATTGAGAGGGACTTGATTACCCAAGCAGCTGAGACAGGTAGTGGGGAGAGGCTTAGCTTGGGTGACATGGATGCCCACAAGACAAGTAGCTCAGAAACAAATAAGTATGAAGCTAGTTGCCCGGATTCGTGGGCGTCTACCCCAATGGCTGAGCTTGGTCAATTCAAAAATGAAAAGGATGTTAAAAGAAATCTCCTAGCTTCTTCTGGTCGAATTGATCTTATGGACGATTTTCTTGAGATGGAGCGACTTGCTACCCTGCCTGAAGCCAAGAAAGGAAGCCATTATGCTTTATCAGAGGTTTCCAATCCCTCCATTAGTGGAGAAAGCTTCCTTAGAGCTTAGCTTGAAGGTATGATTTGTCGGACTAACCAAAAGAGAAGGCTTTGTAAGCAGAAATTGCAGTTTAGTGTCGAGAATTGGAGGTAGAGCTATCCAGGAAGAGGCAGGAAATTGAACTCCAGAAAAATGCCGAACTACAGTTGGACGATTTGCAAAAAGAGCTGAATATTGCAAAAGAAACAAAGCAAGTTGTTGAGTCTAGGCTAATTAGCATGGAAGCAGAAGCAAGGGCCATGTCGTCAAAAGTTGATACCTTAGAAGTACAGGTTCAAAAAGAGAAGGCTTTGTTAGCAGAAGTTGCGGTTAAGTGTCGGGAATTGCAGGAAGAGCTATACAGGAAGAGGCATGGGGCACAAGGGCAATCTGGTACGTTCGGGTGTTCCGGGTGTCATGTGCCCTACACGTGTGATGGAAAACGTGAGCTTTAACGCGAAATCTGGGTGAAAAGCCGAATTGCAACGTGTCATGTAATAGATGGGGCCGGGTTGTAATAATTTTTAGTTCAAGGGAGTATTTGAGATTGACATACAAGTTCATAGGAGTTTTTTTTGTAATTAACCCTTTGAAAATTTATTCACGAACTTCTTCACATTGGAAATGAAAAAGATCCAGCTTAATGAGATACACGTATATCTGATGTGGGCGAAACAGGTGGCCCAGTACCTATACATAATACACATATATGTAAAAAAACTTCCACTCTTATTCCTCTATTCCATCACTATCATACAAGATTCACCGGACATGTTTGTTTTGGTGAGATTTTTAGAATTTGAAGTATTTTGAAAATTTTTAAGTGATGTTAAAGTTTATTGGGATGTGTGCATAAATTATTAGGTGGGTTTGTGTGGTAAAATTTTTGATATTGGGTTTAGTGTTGGTATTGGGTTTAGTGAAAAAGTGAAGAGAGGTAATATTTTATAGTTTTTGTAATATTTTATATTTTTTGATGGAAGAGAGAGAGATTATATTGGAGTATTTTATTAGGAGAGATAAAATTTTGGGTAAAATTTTAGTGACAAACGCAGCTTGATGTATTGGTATTTGAATATGTTCGATTTGTAAATTCTAGAATTTATGTGTATCCTAGAATACAAACCAAAACGAACATCCCTAAATACTTCATGAATGACCCCAACAGAAAATTCCTCCAAAACACAACAGTTATTTCCAGAAATGAAAATCTTCTGATACCGTCTCGTCATCCTCGATTTCTACTATTCCTCTTATGAAGGATGTCGTTATTCTTGAATGGCACAATACTTCAATACCCTTACTGATTCTGAAGAGGACAGATCAAGCTGCAGGCTGTGTGCCCGTCCATGCACGGTGATCCTCGTCAAAATCATTTACCTTCTGGTATCGGCTTTCTTGTAAGTAAGTTACCCCAGTCCATATCCCACGAATAAGTAAAATACTTACAAACACTACACTTCCAAGGGTGCAAACAACCTGAATTTAATGCACACAGTGAGAATGAAGAACAGAAACTCTGAGAAAAAGGAAAGTCCACAAGAAAATCAATCTCAAATAAGAACGTGTGACAGATCATTGTAGACAAGCATAATAAACACAGGGAAGAAGCTGATCCCGGACAGAACTTGGCCACACCGAACTCTTCATAAGTAGGCAGAATACCATTGACCCATAGCAATGCCAGGGCAAATATGATTAAACAGCATTTTGTACCGGAAACATAGATCATGGCCACATCCCAACATGGCACTGTGACAGAAGTAAACATAATTTCAAAATGATTAGGAAGTGAATAAAAGGATGGGATATAGGGTATGAATCCACCATATAACGGTACGAAAAAGACCATCTCCATGCCGGAAGAAATGGAGACTGGACCAACATAACACCTACTACACACGCACAGGAGTGAATGGATCAAACTCTTCGATAATTTGGGTCCCTGAATAAAGTTTCGTAGCAAAGCCCCTTGGACTGTGCTGTTTTTTCCCTCCTTTTATAGTGACTCCCTTCCTTTTATGGTGTCAAATGGACTCATGACGAGCAGAAACTGAAAGTTTACAGCCAGCACCTACCTCTTATTGTGTGGGCAACATCCATGTAATCTCTCTCTCCTCATGTAAGCCAACTAAAATACAATCCGCTAATACGTGTAATTGGCTTCCATGCGCAAATCTTAACTATAAGCCACTTGGGGTAGTACCCTATTACAGAAGCTGCATTTTGCACTTAGATTTGACATACTTGAACACCATTTGACCCCAAGTTATTCCTCCAATGTTCTAATTTGCGTTCATAATGTTTTGTTATATAGGTCAATCAATTATATAAAACACAATGCATTACTGTTTAACATGCTTGATTAACTTTGTCCCCAAGCCAACACTGCCCTCATTCAGATCGAAAGTCCACTACCCACACAACAACAACAGAGTGTTTACCCTTTTAAGTCTGCCTTGAACAGCACAGAGACCCACAAACTCATGCACGTACATATTTAGTGGTAGTCTTTTACTTTCGACTTGAACCCATGAAAGCTGCCAACTTAGCTTTACAATGGGCATACAGGTAATTAGTAATAAACCAATTAGGCCATGATTGAAAGGTTAATAGATTTCTAAGATGAAGCACTAAATTTTCACAAGTAGCTTGAAACCAATTAGAATCATTGGCTAATGCAGAGAAGAGAAGAACTAAAAATGCCAAAACAAATCATAGAGCAACAATAAAATGCGAGGACAAATGCAATGCTTTAAACAAAGGATTTACGATTACCTCAAGAAATGCCTTCAGAATCCAGAGAGACGCAAGCAGTAAGACTCCGTTAATAGAAAACCCTACCTGGATTGACCAAAGGCCACATCAGTAATTCTGATTCTTTCGTATGTCATATTGGCTGGAATCGAAGCTAAGGGGAGCCAAGTGAGTTTACCAGTTTCGTAGATATAGAAACCGGTAGAACAGATCGTACGGCCTTACGGGCTCGCTTCGAGATCTTCTTGAACATGTTCTCTATAAACCGAACCAGGAGATCCAAACTCCTATCTTCTTCTTCGTCTTCGTCTTCCTCTTCATCCTCGTCATTATCGAACTCGGAGCTGATAGAACGGCTCCAATTGCGAGGATCATCAACGAGAGCTTCACTTCCCTGAAATCAAATTCAATAATTAATCTTAAGGGAAGAGATAAATTGATGGATTTAGAGAGAGGGTAACGAACCTGAGGGAAGTTGGAGACTCTTCTAGAGGCTTGAAGGCGAGGAAGGGAATTGGAGTGGAACTGTTGGGGCGCGAATTTGAGAGATGACTTGGTTAGAAAGTCTAGTCGGTGGGACTGAGGCAAAGAGGAGAGAGACGGAGGTGAGAGAGTCAATGAGACCGACATGCCGGTAACTTACAGCTGCTTTGCTTTCTGCTGTAAATCCTGGACGGAGATTGAGAGAACGATGTGCAGTTACCGAGTCAGTGGGAGCTGGGTCTGTAATCGGCGATGGCGCAGAAATGGCACGTCGTTCGGGTCTGGTTGCCCCGGCTACAACATGATCTCTCTTTCAACATGTACGACATGTCGTGCATGCCACCCGAAACTCATAAGGCGTATTCTTGATTGATTGGACCCTCGCGAATTGTAATGTATATCGGGTCTTTGGACCTTTCACGAAGGGTAAAACATCAGGTAACACTCTCTAAAGAGAAGATAACAATTATTGGATATTTATATGCTGATTGCAGCATAGATCAAATTTCTCAGTGAGCCAAGGATTAGATTGAGATCGACTTTCAAGTGGTTTCATATGGCGTAGGTATTGCCATTTAATCTTCTTTTTTAAGAGGTGGTGCTTCATGTTCCCATTCTGAAATGGAAATAATTTTTGCAAGAACAAAGACATCTAGTTTACTTTCCAAATTGCTCTCTTAGATGAAGACTCCTCCAGATTAAATTCACAGAAATTTCGAAAAATCTGACAGCACTGTGGTGGGAGGTGTTATCCCTTAAAAAACATAAGGCGCATAACTCTATGTAGGGAGAACTACTGAGAAGCCCCCTTTGTGCCACTCCACCTTCTCAGCATTATGCTCAGGGCGGCAACTCAATAATCTACTAAAATAGTTATAAACAGGAAAATCATGATAAAAACTCATCACACACCAGATGGGCAAGCAAGTAATCTAGAACCGATCGCAGAGAGGAAAACTAATGTGGTTTCAAAAACTCAAAACTACATTTCTTTTAGAAGTCATAAACGCTATCAACCATAACAGGAATTTAAGTTTCTCCCTTTACACACAGAAACCAACTGGAAACCCTAAAAGAAAACTATGCTCCTGCGACCACCTTCATTCTGGTAGTAGCCTAGCAGGTCAGACATGACACTTCTTTACATAGCAATTCATAAACTAGACTTTGTGAATACCTCCCAGGTGATTCAGCTACAGCAACAGACCATCACAAAAAGGTATTATGGGGGAATGGAACTAGAGATTGGTTCCCCCTAGATTACAATGGGGTGTCAAGTTCCGCCGAATCCGCGGAAATGCCGCACCAACTTGTCGTCCCTGAGGAAATGGGAATTCAAGACGTGGCAAGCGATCATAATCTCCGCCCACCATGGGAGGAATCCCAAATGGATTAGGGCCCCTTCTCACTGGGAAGTAAAAGCGCCTGTCAAAACGGGGAAGCCCTCGCCATGGGCCAGCTTCCCTCTTCCTCTTCTTATTGCTCTCCCAAATGAAAGCAAACCTATCCTTCCATTGAATCGATCCCTGGGCTGCACGTCCAAACACCTCCTCAAATTTTACTTTCCACAACTCGTTATTGGAAGACAAATAGCGCAATTCGGAACACACACAGCCCACCTTTGCAAGATTGACACCCGGCAGAGATTCCAAAACCTTGAGCTTTAGCTCCGCAGGGAGGCGCATAAAGCAAGGTGGAGGCACGAGACCAGCCTTTTCACAAAGATCAATCAAGAGAGGCAATGCAAGCCCATCCTTCACAATCTTCCAAAACTCAAAAACCTCACTTTCTGGGTACCCATCTTCTTCATTGATTATATCAGTCGAATCGCTATTCGCTAAACCTATTGCGGGCGCAAACCTATTTTCATTCAAAGACACCCGGTACAACCCCGACCCGCCCGTAGCTAAAGACCCATAAATGTTGACAAAGTGCCCCAAACTCTGAAACTTCAAAACAACACTTTCCGGCACAATAGCAACATAACCATTGCTATTACCCAAAAGTTCAGGCAGAGTGTAACAAAGCGACATGGTGAACGCGTTCGAAGGCCACACATCCGGAAGATGAAATCGATCAATCCGTATACCTGAGACAGAATCGAACGCGACAAAGCCAGACTCCAAAAGAACAGCGTGAACCGCAATCACCAAGAGCCTGTGGTCACCGCCATAATCGCCCAACTCCGCCCTCAGGATCCTCCTCAGAAAGCACCGCTCATAAAACTTCTTCCACGATGAAACCGACCCATCGTGCATTTCCATGGTTTCAGCACTAGATATTTCTAGGGTTTCTTCGCTTTCCGACTCCGAAACCAGGGACCCACCCTGATCCTGAAGAGTTGTTGAAACGCTTATATCAGAGTCTGCAATCTCAGGCCCTTCTGGGATCCCCTGACCTATCAAATCTTGAAGCGGGGTTTCTAGATTCGAAGACATTTCCCCTGCCTCCGGGGCTTGTCGGGGAACTTCAGATGGGGTTGGAGGCTGTTGTACGGACAGGGAGGAATTGGGGGTTAGGTTTTGGGAGGAGAAACCGGTGGGGTTGAAGGTGAAGAAAATAAGGTCACCGGAGGTGATACCAAGGGATTGGAGGGACGTCTCTGGCGAGGATGCATGGAGCTCGTCCTTGCGGTTGAGGGAGAGATGCAGTGAAGAAGTAGAGGAAGAAGAGATTGATTGAGAGACGGTTTCTTTGAGTTGTTGGAGGGTGAGAGGGGCTGGGACTTCGATTTTTAGGGTTTGCTTGGATTCGACGGATCTGAGTCTGAGTTTCATGGTTGGGTTGGGCAGCAACGACCAAGCGTTGTTATAGGATTGGAAAAGTGAAAGTACGTTCTTGACGGAGAAGATTTTGCTTTTCTCGACCCTCGGAGAAGTAGATGAGCGAGCGTTTATGGATTTATGCGGCCTGATAAATTACCGGAAAAATAATAAATAACGAAAATTGAAAGGACGTATCGCTTTGTTTTTGTTCTTCGGCGTTTTTCATTTCCAGAAGGGTTAATGGCCTTTTTAGTCTCTAGGTTTTAGGGCGGTGTTCTTTTTAATCCCTAGGTTTTATTTTTGTTCAAAACAGTCCCTAGGTTATTTACGTTTGTCTTTTTAGTCCTTCCGTCCAATTTCGTCACTCCCGAGCCCAGTCAGCTAACGGTGTGACACGTCACACCCAATAGAATATTGCCACGTGTACTAACTTTTTTAAAAATAATAAAAATGTCCACATGGGCAAAACTAAACTAAAAAAAAAACGGGAGAGGTACCCCCGTGGCCACCACCGAACGGGGAGCCCAGATTTGGGCTCCCCGTCGACGGGGGTGGCCGGGGGCACTCACCCCGGCGACGGGGAGCCCAGATCTGGGCTCCCCGTTCGGTGGTGGCCACGGGGTACCTCTCCCGTTTTTTTTTTTTTTTAGTTTAGTTTTGCCCATGTGGACATTTTTATTATTTTTAAAAAAGTTGGTACACGTGGCAATATTTTATTGGGTGTAACGTGTCACACCGTTAGCTGACTGGGCTCGGGAGTGACGGAATTGGACGGAATGACTAAAAAGACAAACGTAAATAACCTAGGGACTGTTTTGAACAAAAATAAAACCTAGGGATTAAAAAGAACACCGCCCCAAAACCAAGGACTAAAAATGACATTAACCCTTTCGAAAAAAAAAAAAATACAGTTTTCAGGCTTGAGCCCCAACAGCCGTGGGCCTATTTTGTTTTGTAAGGGCCTTGAGCCCATTCTTTTTGTTTTTAAGGGTCTTGGACCCATTTCGCTAGCTTTTGTGGGTTTTGGGCCCGTAGTCGGCCCTTAAAAAAAAAAAAAAAAGTAGTTTCCGGCCTTTGAACACATGCTTTGTCCGTTCTTTTTCTCTTATTTGTTCTCTCTTTCAACATCTTTTCTAGCTTTTATCTTTCTACTTGGTCCTGAAGCTTGTTTTCCTGGAAAAACAAAGTCCAGAAAGGTAGAAGGGAGGATGAAGATCGGTTCTTCCCACCTAAGCATTACCAGAGCGATATCTTAAACTATTGTTATTCAGAGTTATGCTGGGATTTGCGAAGAGCAGCAGCTTACGATGTTTTTATGACCAATTTGATAGTTTAATAAGGTTCAAACAGATTTATTTATTTATTTTATATTCTCTAACACATATTGTAAGTAGAGTAATTTAACATTTATCATGCACTAGTCCGAAAGTGACGATAATCAGATGCAGTATCTGGCTCCGCTCTGTCCACGCCATCCACGTTCCTATGCCAGCAAGTCTCGCTTAAAGCAGCAGCATGGTCCTCCCAGCCAATCTCAACATTGCATTGACGAAATATAGCCATGTAATTAACGAAAAATCGCATCACCACCAATTATCTGTTGACATTTAGATTCACTCTGCCCATATCGCTTTTTCGGAGGCGAATGATAACTATATACATTGTTTGTAGTCAATGTTTAGACGGAAGTACCTTCTTAGTATCGCACAATCAGACATTACATAGGTGGAAAATACCTACCATCAAGGTGGCTACTTGGCCTTATTTGTTTATCACCTTTTCTTTTCTATTTTATGTCATGGCTGCACTAGATTACTATACCATGAACGACCTCTATATACACGAGAACGCCACCCATTCACAAGTCACCTCTAAAAAATGGCCCACCGAAGAAACTGGAAAATGTCCCTCCTCCGTTGGGGAAAAGGGTTAGGAAACAAATAAGGCCCAGTACGATACCCCAAACATATCTGTCGTCTCCCAAAGGGCTGATCTCATCTTTTGCAGGTATTTCTTCTCCACCCCGGAAGAAGGTTGCAAATAACCCCCATGCCAAGCACAGAACACTTCCACTCAGGCCACCGATACCTAGCAAAAGCGATGTTGTAAAAGATAGTAAGGAAGCAGTACCTCTCCCAAACATAGCTTGTGCAATGCGGCCCCCTTCAAGCCTTCCACAAGGCAACAAGTTCAACGAAGTCACTACCATTCCTGCATAATCATGAACTAGTCAACACTTCTAGTGATTATTTGATAATTCTACTGCCCCCAATATAAATATGGCACAGATAAATACAGAGGGGTCCACCAGCAACCCACACAAAAGGTGCATGCATGGATCAACCGCTTATGGTTCAATTCTTTCAAGCTTAGGGCAAGCCAATGGTGTTCTGAAGTTATTCAAGCATAATGTTGTCACTTGTACTACCTGGTACTAAAAAAAGAGTAGGAAATGGTTTCCAGTCATAGTCGGTTAGCAACTTTCAATTTTTGAGAAAGGAGATTTGGTAATAAAAATTCATTTCCATCTATTGCCATCTCTTGGTACACAAGTCTCTAGCTGCTCTCACTTGAGGGTCCCAAATCCAGCTAGCATCTCTATGGAAATTGGTAAATAAAAGTATAAAAAAGATCCTACCATCTTCACGCGCCAGATTATGATGAAATCTAACAAATCTCTTCAATGCATAATTGTGAAATGGAGTTAATTTTCCTGGGACTTTTAGAGTAAAGTAGGTCCCTAACTTCTGTGGGGCAAGTTATGCAATTGGACACTGTTAGGAGTCTCCCGCATTTAATTCCTATTTTATCTTTTCATTTCATATCAATTACCAATGGTCTATGTCTGCTGGTACCGGGGAATCAGCTCATTATGCAGTGAGTAAACAAACACAAGTAGTTGATAAAGATTGATGTGAAAGAAAGGGAGTCACCTAAAAGTCCAGCGAAAGCAAGGGGGTCAACAGGAACTCCAACGCCTTCCACTGCATAAGGCAATACATTCCCAAGGTCATCTGCATAAGGTCCGATGACAAATTGGATGAAAGAGAGCAAGGGATTGTTATAGAAAAATTGTGGCCTTATATACCTGCATAGAAAGGAAATTACGAACAAATTGATGAGCTGTTGTCATGATTTTTGGAATAAAAAATGTTGGATGTGCTAAAGAAATTGATACTAAGTGAACAAAGCATCAGCATTTGTATCGATTTCAAGTTCTCAAGATAGCAAATTCTGGAGTCTTGTTAATGGTCTTTCACATCTCGCTTGATCATAATTCATGTCCCCTGCTGTCCCAAATGTTACAACTTTGGGATGGCATGTCAAACTTCATCAGTCACCTTCTTGGTTGGCTTCCAATTACTGTAGCAATGTAAAATGCTGACAGTTCCCCCTACCAACCAACTACAGCTATATTCACATCATACCAGAGGGTATATAAGATTCCTTCTGCATAACAAATCAACTCTTCCATTATCTTTCAGAAAGGAAAGGCACTTCACAAAACTTACAAAGCATTGTCCCCTCCATTGAAGCTGCCATCAGCAACAAATGCAGCAATTGCTAGCACAAGAGATGTCAAATATGCACTAGCCGTGCGTGCGACGGGAATATCAAAGAGAGCTTTCTTATTCGGAAGCAGAGATTCGTAGTTATTCATCACCCCCAAGCATCCCGTCCAATTGGATGGCACAAGAAAAGATGGGCTGAGTTTGACACCAAAACGAACTGCAGTTACCCTTGTGGTTATCTGCGAAACGCAATACAATGTAGCTTTCAATATATTGTACAGAGAGATACAAGTGTTTCCAGAAAGCAGATAAAGCATAACTTACATTTTGTTGCCAAACAGACAATCTCAAAGATCTACGGGCAATTTTGTCCACTAGTCCAGCTTATATGGATTATAGGAAATAAGTACACACAATGCCACCCAATTGCCAAATTGACAAGTTTTGATATTTCAAATCCCTACTGTCAACAATTTGCAGTGTGTCCTCTAAGTCTAGGTATTCAAGAATGAGAGCACATGTTTCTTGTGATAAGGTGTTCCAACGTACCACTACCCTACTTTGACCAATGGGGCAAGGATTTACCGCAATAGAAACTTGGATGCACAGCTCATAAAAGGAGATTGATTTAACAGGGGGGAGGGGGGGGGTAGGATTGCTTAATAGAGAGAGTTCCGACAGCACAAGATATAAGATATAGGGCATGTAGCAGTTATTTATCCAAACAATCAAAGACATCTCCATTTGATCACTTTACATCATCTGTGCACAAATTATCTCCTCTTAAGTCTTGGCAAATCCTGGAAAGATTACCAGTCGTAAAGCAGTAGCAGAGCACCATCAGAACTTTTAAATCTAAACAAATAGATTGGGAGGATAACATCCATCCCAATCCAAGACCTTAGGAGGAGAAAATCGCTCCAAGGAATATGTCAAGACATTCATGTGGCTACAAAAATCTCAAGAACATATATTTTTCTCGAGTCTGATTCTCTGGTGTCAGGGCATTTTTTGTTGTGAAGATACAACAAGAAAATACTGGAAGAACTGTAACATTACTGTAATAACTGCCTGATGAAATAGCTAGCTCTCCAATACTCATTTTCAGCGACAAGTACTACAAGAACTCGATGCCACGAGAATTTATTTCTCCAAACAAACAGGATCAATTGAAAGTAATAGTTAAAACAGTGATATTCTGAATCATACAAACACAAAAGATGTAGGGTAGAGTTCGACAAATAGGTGGAGAGTAGCATACCTCTGAAACTCCCAAAATGGAAATGAAGCCACCAAAGAGAGGAACAACATCAGCCAGGTAATCATCAAATGTAGCATTGGGTTTCAAGAAGAAGCCACTTGTCAGAGCTATTGTCCCAAAAGTTGCAACGCACAAGAGTACAGCACTAAAATAACCCCATGGAGTGCTTAGCTTAGTTGATTCAAACTGGAGGTCCATCTCTGATTTGGGTTGTACTACACAAGCCTTCAAAGAACAAGAACAAGAACTATCAACACCAGGTCCAACTGGCAACTCTAACACCTCAGAGAAAAATAAAAAATAACAAAGAGATTTCAGATACACAAGAAATAAAACATAGCATCTTTTCCTCCCAATAAGAAGCTAATGGACTGTCCACATACAAATATTCGAAGGAAAGAATAACAGAATTCCACTGAAGAAGGTATAGCCAGCTATTTAGTAAGAAAGACAGTCCAAGAGGAGCTTTAGCCTACAAAAACGCAGCCTTTAGATGTCCTCGCCACCAAAACAATGGCTCAGAGCACAGCAGAACCTCGAACACACAACCACTTTGTTGCACTACAAATGCCCACAATAGCAATATGAATGATGATTCTGCATAACCTAGGAATGTACATCAGTTACGGTCGATGTACCTGTTTTGTAATGTCATTTGTCTTTTCTTCCATGAACCATAAAACTACCTCCCTCCCGGCTGCTTCAGATAGCTTCTTCTCCAGTTTGGGAATGACCTCTTCAATGGGTTTTCTCAGATTTCCAATAAAGATGCCTCCATCTCCAAAACGCCGAACATCAGTTGCGAAAAACGTATCAAACCCGAAACAGCTCTTCAACTGCCGCATCAAATGTGACCAGAAAGAAACAATTTTTAATTGATTTCTGAATAACTAATGAATAAAATTAAAAATGTCCCAAAGTATGACTCGGTGACCATCTAAACGACCAACAATATGCAAAAAACCTATATGTAAAACATATTCCATTTATGTATGTCAGTTTGCATCTTTTAGACAAAAATCAGGAGAGTGAAACTTTCTTAAAGCAAGATAACAAGAGAAGTGATATGCTACTATCCTCATCTTTGTTCATCATTAGCGTAGTTAACAAACAGTTAAATAATAAATCCTCCTCGAGTAAAAACCTTCAATCCAAAGGCCGTAAGACTAATGTACCCTTTTGCTGTTTTGCACGTTAAACTAACATACCAGCACGCGTCCAAGTAGCAATAACACTTATCACCAATAGCTGAATAATTACCTGGTTGAGCTCAAGAGCTTTGAAGGTCTCCTCAGCTTTCTCCAACCTCTCCTTCTCTCTAGTCAAACTATCCCGCGCTACTCTATTAAAAAACCCCACAACCGGGTTATCACTGGTTTCTCGGTCAAGCTCCTTGAGCTTCCTATCAGCCCTCTTTTTCTCCAGCTTGATCGCCGCCTCGATTGAAGGATTTCCCATGAACTTCTTGAACTCCTCGTCCGTCTTCCAGTCCATTTCTTGTTGTTTCTCTTTCTCCACAGTGTCTCCCTCTTGGCCCAACACAGCTTCTTCTGATGACGAATGACCAGTCTCCTGCGTATCATTGTCTTCACCAGGCTTCTCGGAAACTACGGCAACCGAAGAAGAAATAGACGAAGATGGTTCCTTTTCTTGCTCGTCTTTATTGACGGAGAACTTGAGATGCTTTCTTGAATTGTGTTTCAAGCGGAGAGAGAATGAGAGGTGGGTCTTTTGACCGAATGGGCTTTTGTTGTTAGCCGAGACAATGGAACTCGTTTTGTTCTTGTTCTTGGCAAGCCACGAAGACAATGAAAAATGTGAAGTAACGCAGAGAGTGGCCATTGGAGAGCGTGAAGAGTGATGGGTTCATGGTGTGATACCTGGTGGCTTTCTAGACGAGGTAACAGAGGGGAGCCAGAGGGAGAGAGAAAGAGAAGGACAGGTCTAGAAGGTTGGAGAAGTTGCTAATGGGGGCGATGATAAGAGACCCCGCGGCAATTCATGACAAGGAAATTTGCGACAGATACATTCGCTCGTGGGGGTGACGACAAAGAAGATGAGACCCCACTGCAAATCTATGGTAAGAAATTAGGAATTTGTGTATGTTTTTGGATATGATAATCGGGAAAAGATGATTCCACTGTAAAATAGCTTCGTCAAGTGATAAGAGCGGTCAGAATTGGATAAATGAGATACAACCGTTCTAGGATATGTTCGTTTTCACAATTTTTTCAGGATTCTAAGTATATTCACAAATCTACCACCGAACATATTTAGAATTTAAACACAAACACCAATACATTTTACACAATCTCCAACAATTTTTTAATTTTTTATTCAACATAAATTTTCTCTCTATATTTTTTCAATAACTCTAATATTTTTTTATTAAACAATTACATCAAATCATTTCTCTCTCCACTTTACACAAACACCAATAAAATACTATTCAACATAAAAATTCACAACTTCTCTAAAATCCTACATTTTTACTCAACACGAACATAACCCTAATCTTGACGCTTGGTCAGGGACTTGTCACGTTTGAGCACCGATAATTTGGGTCTAAAAATTTAGGTTTAATAATAAAAAATTTATCACATAATTTTTTATTATTATAATATTTATTAAAAAATTTATTAAAAAATTTCTCTCTTCATTTTTTCGCTGCGTTTGTCACTAAAATTTTACCCAAAATTTTATCTCTCTCCTAATAAAATACTCCAATATAATCTCTCTCTTCCATAAAAAAATATAAAAAATTACAAAAACTATAAAATATTACCTCTCTTCACTTTTTCACTAAACTCAATACCAACACTAAACCCAATACCAAAAATTTTACCACACAAACCCGCCCATTTTCTTCCCTAACAAGTCTCCCTCTTCTTCGTTTTCTCTGTTTTTCTTCTCTCTCATTTTCTCCTTCATTTAGCAGGAGACAAAGCTGGTCATTAATCTGCAAAAGAGAAAAATTTGTTTGTATTGTTGGGTCCGCGTTAAATCACAGGAAGAACGAGAAGAAAGTCTTTTGCTTGCATTGTTGCCGTATTATTTGCCCCCACTACCTCCCTATGAACTGCTCTCACCCTCTCCTCGAAGTCTAGTTATTTTTTTGATAAGTCTTCGAAGTCCAGTTATGTAAAGGGTATTCAAAATCTATCACGATTCTTTGTAAATTTCTCGAAAAACCTCTTTGGCAAAAGTGGATCTTGACTCGCACATACGCGTGGCTTTTCTCATACATATTTTGTTGGAATGCACCGATAGGTCATATGGTTATACAACGATTGAAAATAAGTCGGATGCTCCCTCTTTTAAGGTACATTTTCTAGATTATAGTCTATAGACATCTTTCGTGTTTACCAATTTTATGTCATTATGTTTGAAATTCTTGTAGTTATTGAATGTCATTCATGGAGAAAAATTGTAGGTTATACATTATTGATATTAATTGTACTTGTTTATCCTTGAACGGTTGAACCCACCCTTATTTTTTTCTCAGCGGTTCTTCTTCAAGTCCCAAGTGATTGCAACAACTAGTTCGAAATTGGGAAGTGTGAGGATTTTGTTTGGGTGACCAAGGATGAATTGTTCGAGTTTTTTTCCAAAGCAAACTTAATTTATTAACAAGATGATGGATAAACAGTTGATGTAGTGATCCTATTTAACTTCCAATCCACACAGGTTGTTGTTTTTTACGATGTTTAAAACGTCTATTTTATGATTTTAGAAAAGAACAAAAAGATAAACTTTTAAACTGTTCCAACCTAATAAATGCGCAAAAAAACATATACAAATATAGAAAAAAGCAACACCGGTCCAAACTAATAAATGCAGGAAAAAAATTATACAAATGCAAAAAGAGGTAGATAGATCCAAACTAATAAATGCAAAAAAAATATACAAATGAAGAAAATATTAACCGCGCTTAAATTGGTCCTACCTAATAAATCAGAAAATAGAGGAGCAAATTTTTTAACTGGTCTCCTGCACACAGAGGTGGAGGAGAATTATTATTTTTTTGCTCCTTCTCCTGGGTACAGCGGTGAAATTCAGGAGAAACTTTTTTTGTTTAAAGGGAGACGCATTGAGGGAAGAAATGAGACGTGAGGCTTTAGGTTGTGTTCAACAACTAAAATTTTGACTATCTAAAATTTTATCATCATTAAAAAAATTGCTCTATTCACTTTTCCACGACTCTCATAAACTTTTTCACCACCTCCCATAAAACTTTTTTCACAATTTTTTCAATCTCTCTTTACTTTTTCATCAATTTCTATACCCAAAATTTTAACTACCCTAAAATTTTTTCGCTCACACAAACCCTTAGAAGAGAGAGAAAAATGGCTTAGCCATATTCAAACTAAGTCGTGATAACCTGGTCTTTAAAAAAAATATTATTTTTGCAAGGTTGGGATTTGAACCCAAACTGGACCAATGAGGCGCATTTTTTTAGGGCGTGACAAAGTCAAGCCAAATTTGGTTCACCTCATTAAATGAGGTGTCAAGATTAGAACGGTTAGATGACATTTACCCAATCTTGCCGCTTCTTATCATTTCTTTGAAGAAGCTATCTTATAAGGGAATCGTTTTCCCATGATAATCGAGATCACGCGCACATGACACATGCATTTTCCGGTTCATATGGCAAAGAGAAAATTATACTTTGTCAGGATCTCGAGGACCAGTTGAAATAACAAGTGACGATCGATCTCTTGGTTACATAGTACTTGCACAAGGTTTTTGTCACATGTCTATGAGATGTTTGTTTAGTAAAAAATTGTAAGATTTTTAGAATTTTTGATAAAGTTATGAATATTGACGTAGATCGAAGTTTTATAAGTTTTTGTGTAAAAATTGTTGAAAGTTTAAAACATATTTAATTTGTATTAAAGTTTTGTAAAAAAGTGTAGAGTGATGATATAAAGTAATTGTTTAATAAAAAAATATTTGAATTATGTGAAAAAGTATGAAAATAGCAAAATTGTTATAATTTTTTTAAAAAAAGATATTAGAATTTGTGTAAAAAGATGTTGAAGTTTGTGTAAGAGGTATTGATGTTTGTTTTACAAATTTTATTGAATACATTGTATTTTATAATTTTGTTACAAACTAACATGTACGTAAAAGTTCATGTATTACTAGGGGCTTATAAAATTGTGCGTTTCACTGTAATTTTTTCTATACAATGAAAATGAATAGGAATTGGCCTATCCCAAGTAATATTTAATTTCTTTGGTACGGACAAGTGTTCAATGCTCCAAGCCTCCAACTCCGTGATTAAAGATCTCTCTTCATCACACCTTTTCATCTTTTCGATAGGATAGACAAAACAGTCTTTTTTTTTTTTTGGTTGAAACAAATAATTTTATATATTAAAAAAAACACAGACAAAAATTACAAGTTAGGAAAATAAAGAAAATAATCTAAAAGGGGTATTACAAGCGATAGCAGAGGGACTAACAGTGAAGTGACTATTAAAGAGGACACAAGGTCTTCAGAGGTGACGGACACAAAGCTCGAAGCAAGAGGATCCGAGGGTCCTAAGAAACACGGAAAACTCGTGAAAGAACTGTCGCTGAAGTACCGCCAACAGAGTTGGCGAGCCGGCTCCAGACGAGCACTAAACATGAAATTTCAGCTGTAATTACAAACAGTAGAAAAACACATAAATACACCTAAACAAGGCTTGAACAGAGAGGCTAACCCAAACGGGTGAAAAATAGCATAAAACAAGCCCTAAACATAGGGGCTGACCCAAACGAGTTTATTTCTGGACGGAACGGGATCGGAAGCGGCGGCCGGTGGTGGATGGAGGCTGGAGGAGGACAAAATCTCATAATTAACAACAATCTATGTTACATACACGAAAAGTCCCATGATTAAATTGCTCAAAATTTTATTGATTCCGATAAAGTGTAAAATTTTAGTACGCATCTGTACAAAGCACTAACTGCTCCATACATCATGCTGGATGGCATGGACAGATTGATAAGTGGGGATTGCTGGCAGCCTCTGCCATAGAAGGTAAACATAGGATCAATCTTGACGTCATAAAAATTTGTATTATGATTTATCTGTATAAAATAATCCTGGAATATAAATACAGTTTGAAATTCAGTGAAAGTTTTCTACCAGCTAAATATATTTTCAGCATTGTTTTCTCCTATGCAAAAGCATAGTGCTTTTCATAAATGATAAAACGACGCCTAAAATTTGTGATATCACTTTTCATATGACTGTTACAGCTTTGAAATCGTATTTTACAAACAAAGATCCGAAAAAATAAGAGACGAAGAAGAAACAAAAAAGAACTGAAAATATAACGAGGTATAATTCATATAGAAAGGCAAAACAACGGGGGAAAAAGGTACAGAAACTGAACGGTGACAAATCAGAAACGTATTTCAGATTCCTGAGTCCTTGAAAAGGAAATATCTCCCCCTTTCAGTCCACTTTTTGAAGCAGTAACGTGCCGATTGTTGAATCCATGGCTTCGTGAAGTTGCTAGTAAGCACCTCACGCGCGCCTCTTTAAAATACCCGACAGAACTGGTAAAGTTTGTTTGTTTGTTTTTTTTCTTTTCCATTTATTAATTCATAATCCTACTGCTGATTTTCTGTTTTATAAGGTTACAATTAGGCGAGCTTTTGTGTTTATCGGGATATTTTGTTTGGGTTTATTTGTCAAGAATGTGCGTGGTCTTCTTTCCTTTAGGGATAAGGGGATGGACTGTTTAAAAGAAGTACAGTTAGGGATGGGTATTTGTTGATTTGGGTTTCTGGGATTATGGAATTTATGGATTTTGATTTGATTTGATTTGATTTGTTTTTGCTTCCCTGAAACTGAGCTGATATGTTAAGAATCTGATTACGGTGGTAGTTTGGAAGCAAAGTAAATTGAACTTGTGGGGTAACCCGATTGCTGCATTTTCATTTTTGGTGTTTTTATAGAAAATTTGAAGGATACCCATTTTGGTCACAGTGATACAGCTGGGTGGGTTCCTCACTAATTGCCGGACCATTTTGGAGGCCTCTTTTCCATCCTATGCAATGCCGCTTCCTCCTCCTTATATCTTCGTTTCTTATGCCGTCCTTCCCCTTTTTGCCGCTCATTCACCATAAGTCTCACATGTCGAACACTTTTAAGTCCTGGGCAGTTTCTTAACTGCTCAGCGTATCCTCCTAGTCAGGCTACTACATTAATTCCTTTTACATCATAGGTCTTAGGAAATTTTGTGTTGCAATACATACTAAAAATTAGAACTTCTATCTTAGCACGTCATATCATGGAGACTTTTAAGGGACTATTGATTATTTTTCTTTTGCAGTTGTTTGTGCTTTCCAGAGGCTTGTCACTTTGCTAAATGGCCAACAATCCTCGATTTTCGGGTGTACAGGTAGTATGTCCAATACAGTTCTATGTGACTTTTCCGAAATATATAAACAGTTGGTTCTAGACAAAATATTTTCTGTCCTTCTACTTTGAAGAAATGTAAGATTTTTACAACAAAATGAGTTTCATCCCTGACTGACATTGATACTGAAGGAATCATCTATTGGGACTCCCAATGAAACTTATGCTTCCAGGCTTATGCCTTAAAAAGTCATGGTACTCAAGGGATTGAAAACTCATGAACATGGAGGCATGCCTTGGCTTGGATGTATTCCTGTAGTAACCGAAAGCTAGTGTTTTATTGCTGATATTGGTCAATTACTTTTTTCTTTTGTTCTTCTAATTGTTTTCTCTCTCATTGGCAAAGCCTCTTCAGCCTCCTATAGTTGGTTCAGAACCTCCTCGAAGTTTCATGCCGCCCATGTCTTCTCAAGTAATGCATCCTTTCTCGCTAAGTTTGTATCACCGGCATATATCATTATCGTCAATCTAGATAAAACGTTCTATACTCTTTTTTTTAATGCAGTTCCGACATTTGGTTCCAGTACAGCAGTCACAGCAGTACAACCCTGTGCCTCAGCACTTCTATCCAGTTGGCCGAGGTGCTCCTCTGACGAATGTTGGATTGACTCCTCACCAAACTTTGCCGCCCCAATTTTCTCAACCAATGCAGTTTCCTCCAAGAGCTGGTCTGACGGGCCATTCTTCACTTCCGTCACAGGCAATTCCCTTGCCTATTGCTCAAAATATGCACATTCTATCTGAAAAATCAATGCCTCAGATCAATGCTCAAACTCCAAATAGCTATTCACCTGGTTTGGGTGGCCCAGAAAGACCTCTCACTTCACCATATGCTGTAAGATTCCAAATTGTGCTCATTTCTGAAATTCTTTATGTACTCTGCTTCTTTAGGTGTTGGCTTAATATTATTACTTTGATGCAGTTTGCATCACCTTCTTATGGTCAACTACATTCAAATTTTAATGCCTCCACCCAGTATCAGTTTCCGTCCCAGATGAATGCAGCAGATGTTTCTTCTGGTAGACAACTTAGTTTATTATCTGAAACTCAGAACACTGCCTCTGTTGCGGAGCACACTAAACAACATTCGGTTGCCAACACTGTTGCAGCGGTAAGGCATCTTCTTTTTCTCCTATTCACATTTAATTGGTGATTTCTTTAACCCACTGTCAATCTTTTTTGTGCTTTGCTATCTTAAATGCTATATATTATGTATTTCGTGACATGTCCACAATTATTAAAAGTTTCAGGCAACAACCAGCCAGCCTAACACTTTTAGGGAGGCACCAACAGATTGGATAGAGCATACTTCTGCTGATGGAAAAAGGTAGACGGTTCTAATTGATGCAGAATATAGTTTTCCCAATCTTTATCTAGGTTGCAATGTTCTTCTGCTTCTTTACTTCATAACAATTTTATATTTTGCTATTTGTGAACTTTATTTTCAATTAATTTACCAGCCTGCATCAAGAAAGGAAAGAAAAGACTAATAACACAATTGAATATACATCTAAAGGGTAATAAGGAAAAAGAGTAAACATCTTAAAGATCATTGCATTGAAACACGATTTAGACCCCTTGTTTACTTAAGTTGTCCCCCTTTCTCTTAATTGGAGAGGGGAAAAAAAATCTAACCTGGGTTTAAGCAAGACTACCTTTGCCTAAGAACTATTAGCTTCTTGAAAAATGTGAGCCAGCTGACAACAAGCCTTAGGGTTGATGTTGATATTGCAATGTCTTAATTTCATCATTTAAAAACATAGGATAAAGTTCTTGAGTTTATCAAGAACTTTTCTCATATTATGATTCTCATATTTCGTTTTCCTTGAACATCCGGCTCTCTCCCTTTTCTTGTATATCATATGACAGCCAACTTTTGGAAGGAGTTTTTTTGTTTCCTCAACCTTTAAATACTGCCACTTCTGGCAGCATATGTCCTTGTTATGGATAGGTGTTTCTTGCATCTGGCTTTTGTTGCATGCATCCTTTTCTTTGGTGTTTTGTTGCTTTCTCATTGCAGTGTTTACACATGTCCTTAATGTGCCAATTGCTACATCTTCTGACTATAATTCTTCTCCTTCTCCACATGGATACGTCAGGTACTATTACAACAAGAAAACAAGACAATCTAGTTGGCAGAAGCCTTTAGAACTGATGACACCAATTGAGGCGAGTCATGCTTTTTCCTCTTTATCTTTTTCCTACCGTATGCCATGCTAGTCATGCTACTGAATAGTGTCAAAATGTATGGTGGATATGCGAGCTGATGCACGTCTCACAACTATTTGTACACCTGACTTGGTTCAGTATGGTCGAAATTCTTGTTTTATGGATTTATGCATTGCCTGTAATCCCATAAGATAATTTGTGCGAGTGTGGTGAAAAAAATGGCTTCTTTAGTACATAGGGCAGGATTTCCTTGTCAAGCAAACAACCCCGACCTTGAAGTTTTTCTCCCATTGTGAACTCAATTGTATCCAATTAGTGTTAGGAACTGTCAGCTAATAAACTTTTAGCTCTCTCTTGGATGAAGATTTATTCTCATTGATATAAATGTGTTCCTCTGAATCTAAATTATGGCCAGAAGTTCTGTCTCATATAGTACAGATGAGTTGCTTGTCACTATGTTACCACCACCATCTATCTCTATCGGTCGCAAATGTAATGTATATCTCTTTCCTTTGAGGTTTTTCTTTGTTTGCTTGAGGATGAGTGGTTAATATTACTGTTTTATTCACTTTTGTGCTGTTTTTGGAAAAATTGTCTATTTTGTCTCTCCCAATTCAGCAATTCTGATTTTCACGGCAATAATCACTCTATAAGGCTTTAGTGATATGATTGATTTCATACTTCATCATTTTTTAACTAATATATTGCCATGTACTGTACGCGGGATTCTTATCCATTTACCATTGGCTGTAAGACCAATGTGTTGCTTTTTGGTTAGCATTGTGATGTATGCTATGGCGAATTTCATCTAACTGTATCAGTTTACCTTGAGACCTGTAAAGTTAATGTGTTTTCAATTCCTTGGGCTGTTTGTTTTTATTCTCCTTCATTTACTATCCATATATAGGCCGCGTGACTTCCATAGCTCTAAAGATGGTTACAGGTACATGCTGTGCTACTCTTTTGAGAGGTAGGACATGCTGTGGGTCTTTGCTGCTTGGTCTACCTACTATATAGCTTGAATGTTAGTAAATTTCATTGTTTGTATGCTTTCCTTGGCTGATAATTATGTGTGTTTGGTTTTTTGTTTATTCTTTGATAAATAGCATTAGATTATCTCTTGCCATGTTTACATGACAGGGTGTGCATTATTCTTGAGACTAAAGACACTCTTTCCTCATTTGTTTCAAAATTTGATTCTTGCTTTGACCAAGTGTTTGAATGTTAATGTAGGACATTTAGGGTTCTCATTATACAATCTTATTATTCATTTGGATTGAATGGAGAAGAAAATATTTTTATTTTCTTGGATATTTAGGTTTTGTTATTTGAGCATACAATTTTTTGCACTGTTGGGCTTTTTATGAAGATTTTTGGCTTCCTATTTGTTGGCTCTTGACTATAGCTTTTGCATTGTATTTTTTTGGGAACATTTTGGAAGCATTTTCGTGTAATGCAAGCATGATATAGAGAAAGAGCGCATTTTTAGACGTGAAAATTACTAATGGTGCCTATGATACATGGACTGTGGTAAGGTGTTGTCTGTGGGTGCATTTCAAAGTGTTCATTTTGTCTGCTACCGGTGTGTCAAGTAGCCCAGTTTCTGTTGTGTCAAACAGTATGCCAGAGAAGTGAAGGGTTGGGTCTGTAACACAGGTGTTCGAGGATGAGGTTGCAGTGACAGAACATTGGCTGAGATGGGATATCTCTGGTGTAGGTAAGAATTGAGTGATAATGCTATGAGGATGAGAGTGTTAGCAGAAAAAATGTTGTCAGTTGAGCAGAATGGTTGAACAAGATTATTGTTGCGAATACATTCTCTATGCTGGCAATATTCATTTGGATCTCGGTACCATCAAGTAACCACTTCTCTCAAATTGTTACTAGGACAGTTTTATATTTTCTCAAATTGACCAAACGTATGTGGATACGGCAGACTCTTAACCCAGTTGAATCCTGTGTGCTGGAATAATTTCATCAAGAAGTCAAAAGGGAACCCTGTACGAGTTAAATTTAACATTTCCGAAAGGGGCATGCATGTCTCTTACAAGTTGTTGAATAAAAGTTCAAAATAACTTATAGGTGGATATGTCCTTAACCTTGCCCGGATTTTTTGGCATGAGAGGGAGAGAGAGAGAGAATGTTATCTTTTGAAAGGGTTGCAGAATCAAGTAGAAGCCACTTTTAGTGACCACCATCCTGGTTTTGCCCCCTCTGTTAAAGTTATCATTGTTGCAGTTTTCTTTGCCTTACTGGATTCTTTTTCTGTACTACTGCTTTCTGGAATATGCTCTCCATTTCATGAGAATTCGTATTATATGATAAAGAAATTTAATTAATTTATTTTTTGCTGCTGTTACAGAGAGCAGATGCATCAACTAACTGGAAGGAATATACCAGTCCCGATGGAAGGAAGTGTGTGATCCTATATTGGTTCCTTAAGGCTATCCCTTAATTTGTTCTGCAACTTCTGAGTCATTGGTGACCGACTTCTTTCTATTCATGATTGGGTTGCAGGTACTACTACAACAAGGTTACCAATGAGTCGAAATGGTCTATCCCTGAGGAGCTGAAGGTTTCGATCCCTATCAACCTATTTGTCCTCATACTAATCTTTGATTTTGTTCCACTCCTCATTTTCATTTCTACATTATCTTGCTTTGCATATGTTTTTGCTTCAAGTTGGCTCGAGAGGAAGTAGAAAAGGCATCTTTCATGGGAACACAGCCGGAAACATCTATGAATCCTCCCGCCTCAGCTATGGTTACCCCCTCTGTGGTTGAAGCACCATCTGGTGCAGAAACCTCATCTGCTCCAAGTGAAGGGGTAGCATCAAGCCCAATTTCAAAGGGACCTGATGTTGCTACTGGCAATCTGCAACCTCCCTTGCTTTCTGAATCATCTGCTTCAACTGTTATAGCTTCTGCTGCAGTTGAAAATACAGATGGAGAGCAGGCACTTGTAAATGTTGCTACACTTTCAGATGCTGTCCTGGAAAATGCTGAAGCTGCTGTCACCTTTACCAGTAACATTCATGCACCAATGTATAGTAACTGTATCAATTTTTGAGCATTCTGATTGTAGGTTGCAAATGGCTTATAGTTTGAATTTACTTCTGCTTGATTTTTATAGGGACAATGTCGACAATCTTTCAGCTCAAGATTTTCCTAGATCTTCAGATGGAGCTCCTGCAAAAGCTGTAGAGGTATGCCTTGGTTTTCTATTTTAATTGTAATTTTATTTTGTTGATGAAAATATGCTTTTCTAGGTAGTTGACGAGGTTCAAGCCTTGGAGCAAGTTAAGAAAGATGAAATATGGGAAAAATTGAACGATGTTGCAGTAGAAGCAAAATCAGTTGATCCTGAACCCCTGATTTATGCCAATAAGCTGGTATGGCATCGAACGCTGCATTCAAGTATCCTTTATTGGTTCTTTTCTTATTCATTTCTCTTTCAGGAGGCTAAAAATGCATTCAAAGCACTTCTGGAGTCTACAAATGTGGGGTCCGACTGGACCTGGGACCGGGTACTTGAATCATGTGAATATCATTATCTGCATCTTCATCATTTATTCAGTACCTGACACCAATGATCTATATGATAGGCGATGAGAGTGATAATTAATGATAGAAGGTATGGTGCATTGAAAACACTTGGAGAGCGAAAACAAGCTTTCAATGAGGTAAACCATTAATGGAGTTATTTTTATCACGTTATTTGCTATGCCGGTAGTTTTAAGTCTCATTTTGGCTGCGTATTCTCAATGCTTCTTAATCATGAGACTTCTGAAGCTCTGGAAGTCTTATCTAGCTGTTTTTTCAGTGCAAGTCTCATATTCTTTTTATTTCTGATCTCATTCTTCATTCCTTTTGTTTCAGTTCCTAAGTCAAAGGAAAAAGCAGGAAGTCGAGGAAAGGCGAAATAAAGTGAAAAAAGCAAGGGAAGAATTTAAACAAATGTTAGAAGTAAGTTGTTTGCTACTTCTAGAATTTCTACTGTTTCCATGCATACTGTTTTTTTTTTCTTTTCCTTTTCTTATCTTTGGTTGACTTCTTACAGGAGTCCACAGAGCTGACATCATCAACGAGATGGAGGTTTGTCTTTGTCTATGTGGTGTCACATTTTGAAAATTATCTTCCTAAATAAGACTTGGTTTAAGTTTTGGATATATAGTCAGCTCTGTGATACTCTTTCTGCTTGGAAATTTGAACTATCCTTCAGCAAAGCAGTTAGTATGTTTGAGAATGATGAACGTTTTAAGGCTGTCGAACGAGATAGAGAGCGTAGGGATCTGTTTGATAACTACTTGGGGGAACTCAAAGAAAGGGTAAGTATGTGCTGCCTCTGCTGTCCTATTTTGAAGATTTGCATGCGTATATAACATTTGAATGTCCACCTCTTTTCTGTTTCTTTGGCAATAATGAAGTTCTGCATTTTTTTCAAGTACTATGTAGGAAAAAAGAATCCATTCAGCTCACAATCTGTTGCATTTAATGGCTCCGAAGGATTGAGTTATGCCCATTTACAGGGTTCTTGGTCTGGAAGGGGTTCAGGGTTATAAAACCCCACTAACTGGGTTGGTATAGGGTGGGGTTGTAGTAGCGCATCTGTGAATCCACGTAATACGTTGTGAGACACAGCCATGGAAGCTAGATCAAGTTGCTGCATCAAAAATAGATTGAATTGACTCTAGAGCTTTGTAGGCATTCCTAGCCTTCTATATCATTTTATTAGGTCTTTAGTTTACTGGTCAAATTTGGAATCCCGCTTCGGGTAGATTAAGGATGTGTGGAAGAGTACTTTATAACTTACCCAGAAAAAAGAGTCCTTTATATTGAGATTACTCTAGAATTCTTTTTTTTTATAAGTAGATTACTCTAGAATTCAAAGGCTTGATGGGATCAATATTGAGTGTTTTGTGTATTAGGCATGTTGCTCTCAGTATCTTTTCTTCTCTGTCGTCTGTGTGCAGTTGCTGTTCATACAGAAGTGAACAGTTAGAAAATTCTCTCTTTATTTCTAACAACACCAACATGAACTACTTATAAAAAAAAACAACACCAGCATGAACTCTTTCCTTTATACACTCCATGTATCACGACTTGAATTGGATATCAGAGTTTCACTGTCTATTTGATATGGTTCTGTTTTTGACATCCTCATATTGATAGCCTGATAGGAATAAATTAAGTGTTTTGAAGGTTTAAGATTTCAGATATATATTGTTTTGGGTTTATTAGGAACGAGAAAGGGAAGAGGAGGAACGCAAGCAGAATATAATGGAATATAGGCAATTCTTGGAGTCTTGTGACTTTATTAAGGTACTCTTTAGACAATGTTTCTTTTTTCAATTCATTTCAGGTTATCTTTTACTATTGAAAATTGTACTTATGCGTTGATTTCCTGCTTCAGGCAGACAGCCAATGGCGTAAACTTCAAGACCGCTTAGAGGCTGATGAAAGATGTGCACGTCTTGAAAAAATAGATCGCTTGGATATTTTCCTGGTAATTTTCTACCTTAAGCTTTGGAGAGTTTCTACCTGGCCTTCCATCTAAATTTGATATGTTGTCACAGGAATATATTCGTGATTTAGAGAAGGAAGAAGAGGAGCAGAGGAAGATACAGAAGGTGCTCTAATTTGTACCTCTTTGTATTTGTGATTTAACCTCCTTGCCTTCCCCCCCCCCCCCCCCGCTTTTTATTTTTTTGAATAAAATTTCTAAGCTTAGTTTCTTTTTAATCAAAATAGGAGGAATTGAGAAAGGAGGAGCGCAAAAACCGTGATGAGTTCCGCAAATTGATGGAAGAGCATGTTGCTGCTGGCACTCTCACAGCCAAAACCCACTGGCGTGATTATTGCATGAAGGTTCGCAGCTTATTATTTTTCCCTTTTTTAAAGAGCATAACATTTCTGGTTCCATCTAAGCTATCGTAAGTTTTTGTGTGGCTTGTATCTCTGTTATGTGTAATTTAATGTCTTCTTTTGTACATCTAGGTTAAAGATTTACCGGCATATTCTGCGGTTGCGTCAAACACCTCAGGTTCAACAGCAAAAGAGCTGTTTCAAGATGTTCTCGAGGAGCTTGATAAACAAGTAACTAAAGTTTCTAGTCTTTGTAGTTCTTGTAAATTTCAACTTTTGGCACGTTCTGGAAGATATTGTTGCCTTCCAAGATCTTAATGACGTTGGTTCTTTAATCTCATTTGATATTCCTCTCTCACAGAGTTTTTCCACATGGATAGTCCATCGATATTTTTTAAGTTACCAATTTATCGTTGTACCACAAATCCATCAGTCCTTGTTCCATATGTTTTCAATTTTAGGCATGCGGTTAGTGTTCGAAAACTGATGCTAAATGAGAAATGAGAATGCATTATTGGAACTGGGCAAGTAATCAAATTGCATCTCCTGGCTTTTTGGCTTCTTTCCTTATCGATATTACCGGTATCTGATTATGGTTGGATTTCATTTAAAGGAGAAAAACAGAACTATGGTGTGGTAGTGGAAAGGTGTACTTTGAACCATCTATTAAGCCAAAATCAGACAACCAAATGTCCTAGTTGGTGTGGCTGGATTCCCGAGTTGATAACATTTGGGCTTTAAATTCTGCTCTATCTTACAGTATCATTTACCTCCTATGTTGCTTAGGGAAAAAATTGTACACGTTGTGTTGATAAAAATATTGGTTTTACTAACTTGTTACTCATCAACAAGAAATTCTCTATTTACAGTATCATGAGGACAGAACTCGAATAAAAGATGCAGTGAAGCTGGGAAAGGTATGATGTATCAAAGTTTCTTCGTTTTGGTTGGCAGTTTTTTTAGGTCTCTAATATTCAAGCAATATTCAGATCATGCTGTCGTCTACATGGTCATTTCAAGACTTCAAGACTGCCATCTCAAAGGATTTTAACTCCCCACCAGTATCAGATGTCAACTTAAAGGCATGCATTTACTCTCAATAATCAACTATTGTTCTATTGTGAGGTCGCTTGCATTCAACAAAGATCCTATCTCCTCCAGCAGTGCAGGACATATTCATTTTGTGTTATTAGTATGCTTGGTTGCTTAAAACTTGCATCAGGATACATATATTCCTTAATTCAGTTTTTGAGGACAATGTTTTCCGATTGCTTTGGTTTCACGATCATTATTCTGTCTTATGTCTGTTAACTGCTTTTCCCTTCCCTTCCCCTGTAGATTGAGTTAAAGAGTGAGGTTGTGCGTTCAAGACGTACTAGATACACATGTAACTTACAATGGAGGGAAAAAAAAAACAAATTTTCTTCAAATGAAACATTGGGATCCTCATGTTTTCGATTGAATTGTTTTGGTTCGAGTGAACCCTTTGTCCTTGAAATCTAGGTATGGGTTTCTCTGGAAAATGCTTTTCACCTCTTGGCTACCCCAAATCTTGCAAAAGGTTGAACTGTTTGGCCTTGCTGAAATTGACTTGTAGAGGTAGGTTAAAAGCCTCATTTATCAGACAAATTTGGCTCATCAATGGAGGCTTCAAGCTCTCAATCTATCCTATATCTTAACTAAAGGTGTATGTTCTTCAATATCAAAGGGCCATTGTTATTCATCGTAATGGTTTTGAGTCTCAAAACCAAAACAGTTGGTTCTAACTCAAATCTTAAATTGTATAGCATTACCATAATGTGAGATTTATATGCCGAGTATCTGGAACTAATATAGATTCCATCTGTATTTCTTATTACTGGGTTATGGTAATTGGAATGATAGTAGCCTAACTACATGTGTTTTATTGCATTCTCTCATAGTAGATTTAGGAAGGTTTGGTAATTATGTGTCATCTCT
This sequence comes from Myrica gale, assembly GCA_963930655.1. Classification (NCBI taxonomy): domain Eukaryota; kingdom Viridiplantae; phylum Streptophyta; class Magnoliopsida; order Fagales; family Myricaceae; genus Myrica; species Myrica gale. The sequence continues at coordinate 1,564,085 of OZ005606.1, read as the reverse complement.
TCAACTGAGAAGCAGTATTTTGCAGTAAAGTAATTGAGTTGGTAAAAGGCTTGCATTCGTCGGATAAGTATGTCTATTCTTTAGAAAATTCCTTTCTTGCAGTATTGTGTAGTCCTTGCCCCTTATGCCCCTGTAATGATCTCTATCATACTGCAGCTGATATTTGATGAGTTACTGGAACGACTTAGGGAGAAGGAACATAAAGAAGCTAAAAAGCGTAAACGCCTTGAGGATGACTTCTTTCAACTCCTTAGCTCAATAAAGGTGTAGCATGCTTTGCAGCTACTGCTGATGCACGCATCTTATTTTGATTGAGTTGAAGAGGGATTTTCCATCTAACTGCTTTTTTGTTTTTTTGCAGGAATTAACTGCATCTTCAAAGTGGGAGGACTGCAAACAACTGTTTGAAGATAGTAGAGAGTTCAGGTATTGTTTATTAGAAATTGTAACAAGGATACTTTCTCTTTAACAATCTCTGTATCTGGATATATATTATTGTTTAATAGATGATGGTCCTACCCCTTCTAAATATCTTCTGTAACATCCACATTTAGAGTGCCAAATTCTATAATTTCCGTAATTTTGTTCTAGTTATCATTTTTTGACACATGGACACCAGTAGTTGCCAACAGACATATCTGTGTATTTTGATTTTTGGATGGCCATAAAGTAGGTATTCGCTCTATTGGGTTTCTATTTTGTTGGTTTTGTTTGTCTTTAGGTTATTATATTAGAAAAAATAACGAAAATGCAAATATCCAACAAATAATACTTAAGTTCTACTGCAAATTTAAGCTTCAATTTTATTGTTCCTGTTCCTGATGTGTTCATGTACTTTTTTTTTTTAATCTTTTTTGAGAATTCTGTGAACTGTCACATTCACTTGTGAATGATCGTTGCTTGTGTAGCTCCATAGGGGAAGAAGGCCCTTGCAGGGAGATATTTGAGGAATACATAGAACAACTGAAGGAACAGGCAAAAGAACATGAGAGGAAATGGAAGGAGGAAAAGGTATTTAACTAGTTCCAATTGCTACACCCTGAGCATCCAACGTCTGACCTTAAATATCATCTTGTTGGTAGTATTCGGAACTATAACCTGGCATCGGAGTTTGCATTATTCTTTGAACTATATTTAGAGTATGATTACTAGCACCTGCTAATGACTATGTGCAATTGCATTATCTGAGTTTGTTGCTGAATCCATCATGGCACCCTAGCTTTACTACAGAGATTTCATTTCACTGTGCAAACCAGTGTTTAGACTTCAAACCTGACAATGAACTTTGTAGCTTCTATTATGGGATTAGACTAGAAAAGTGGCTAGGGTAATTGGTCATTCGGGACATAAATGGCAGCACACTAGTTAAGCCAGTGCAATTTGGTTCCATTTTACAGTGGACACCTGAAAGAGAATATTACATCGGGAAAGACAAGGTGGCATATGAGTTGATTATGGACCAGGATGTGTAAAGCATTGCACGTAATATTGGATTAGAGAGTTTGTGTAGTTAGTGGTCTGTATATTCAGCTGTCATGGGTACCTAGTAGATTCGTGGACTGTTTGAAAGTGTGATAAACCCATGTCTAAACTTTTAGCAACTTCCATGTATAGCACAATTCATTTTCGGAAAAGCTCAGGGAATTTGAACTTAGTTACCTGGTATTCGTCAATTCATGTGGACAAAGACTCTTCTATTAAGCGATTAATTTCTTCATTCTTTCTGTTCTGTAGGCAAAGAAGGAAAAAGAGAGAGAGGAAAAAGAGAAGAGAAAAGTCAAGCAGAGAAGGGAAAAGGAGGAAGGACATGAGAGAGAAAAGGATGAAGTTAAGAAGGACGGATTGGACAGTAAATATACTGATGTAACAGAACTTCATGTCAGCAAAGAAAACAAAAGATCAGGAGAAGACAGTATAAAGAAACAAAGGAAGCGGCATCAAAGTTCTGAGGATATCGTAGATGAAAATGAGAAAGATAAATCTAGGAAATCCCGTGGATCTACCAGTGACCACAAGAAATCAAGACGGGTGAGTTTATTCCTTTATAATGTGTTCCGATGGTTTTGATGTTTCTCATTGTTCCATTTGGTAGTTACTTTTGAACATTTATATAGCAGTTAATTATGTTGTTGAATAATGGTGCAGCACACATCTGCTCATGAATCAGATGATGAGAGCAGGCATAAAAGACATAGGAGAGACCACCGGAATGGTTCTCGTAAATTTGGGGATGCTGAGGAACTTGAAGATGGGGAATTTGGTGAGGATAGGCAAAGTTTATAGCTACTTAATCCTACAAATCGCTAATTTTCCCCCCTCCTTTCTCATCATATCGGATACGCTGTCATCATTGGCAAGATATTTTCCAATGCTAGGTGAATTATGTTTCCAATATATTGTTACCATTGTAAATATTTGGAGCTTAATCAGCCACAATTTTATGGTACTGTGATTTTGGAATTTTTTGAACTAATGTTCCAATCTTCTGAGTTGTAAGTTCTTCGTTAAACCCCATGTTCCAATCTCATCTTGATTTGGCTATACTTGTATGTAGCCAGCGGTAGTAGGCCATTCAAATCGGGTTTGGGTTCGGGGTAAGGGTGAGGAGTTTACAACCCGGCCATAAAAAAGTTAAAATTGTCGCGTTCAGGTTCTTCTAAATGCTTCATCTTTGGGCCGGGTTAGATTATAAGATAAAACACTTGGAAGTGAATAATTTGGTGATGTTTCATTAAGGGTACAAGGGGGAAAAAACCATGTTAGAGACTAGAACCCGATTTCTCTCAGTTCATGTTTCAAAACTTGATGTTACACAACCCGCTTGGGTCGGGAGGCCGGGCTGCTGTGTTTTTGTCCACCCCTACGTGTTACTTATCTTGTACTAACCTCTATAAGGCCTTGAGCTCTTCTTTTTATAGAGCTTCTGTTAACAAGAAGTACCTAAAATGCACTTTAATATGCTACAACACTCATGCAAGGGCACATATTCATGAAGTACTTAAGAAGTATTCAGTTTGCGGCGATTCATTCAATTACTCTAAACACGTTAGTAAATTGATATGCTTGACACATGACCCAGCTTCTGGTTTGGTTAATTGGCTTCTGCGAAGCATTACCTCAGCTTTGGTTTTAACTATGCCTTTTACATGCAAATTTAATGTGGCTTAAGATAGAAGCTCTTAAGTAAGTATCTTCCTCCCTGAAAATATGGCTAGAAGTATAAATCCATGGCCCAGCAATTTGGCGGACTTCGTGCTAGAGTTCTTCCAGTTTTTGGTTTTCTTGTTCATTCCTACAGCTTTCTGCTATAATTGGAAGCTGTGATCTACCATACTTTTAGATTTTCCATTTTTCCTCAAAATTTTCAACAGTCATTGAGACCGACGTGTACGGTACAACTCTCTTAATTTGTACTTTCCTTTCTTTATTTACTAATGTAGAAAACTTACTCCGAACCCGGCGCATGCAGTCGCAAATTGCGTTGGTTCTCAAAAAAAGTGGCAGGGATAAAATCTGTTTTTGTAATTCCATCTTTGCTCCTCGGCCTTCTTCCCCATGTCTATAAATTTGTCCAACATATCCTCCTCCTCTCCGTGTCTTGTTTTGATCTCTACTTGACAGTTCTAGAAAGCAAGAAATGTCGCCCAAGGTCAGCACCCTTTGCATGGTAGCCCTTCTCTTCTTTTACACACAAACTTATGCCACCGCCCGGCCCGAGTCCACATTTTCTGGCATCAATGCGGCGACAACTGTGCATAGGGTACATAATTCCTCAAATCTTCTCAATTTTTAGCTTCTAATTACACCAACTTTTAACTTGCTTCAAGGTTTTCAATGCATATATATATCATGGATTTTGCTAAATGTTCTTTCGCTTATTTCCACTTGTTTACTTTCCAAAGGATGCTGAGCAGCTAAACAAGGTTAAGGTGGAGGAGAGTTGCGAAGGAGCTGGGGAAGGCGATTGCTTAGAGAGAAGAACACTTGCGGCTCACCTCGATTATATCTACACCTTGAAGACTAAGCCATGAGGTTTGTCATGCTATGTTCTCAGTATCGTTTCTGGGTTCTATCTATGTCCCTGTAGTTTCTTTGTAAGTAATAGATGCCACTCGTACATTTTTTTGGTTTTAATTCCAGCTTTCTTGTAGGAAAGAGTCTATTATATTGATAGTTTTCTGTTATATTACAGTGCAGAGTTCGTAGAGACGCCTGTGGAGGTTTCTCTTTCAGATTCTTTATAAAAGGCTGCAGTGGGTTAGAAACAAGCAAAAAAACAAAATATATACTAATAATTCCAGGTCGAAAAGGCCAATAAAGAAGAAGAAAATGCATCCATCCATTATGATTGGAGTGGTTAAAATTTCCTTTTGAACAATCTTATGAAGTAAAAATGTATACTTGATGAATAAATCAGTGATTTCTTGAAGATTGAGCATCAAGTCATGAAATGGCTGCTTTTCCAATTAAAAGCACAAAATCATGAATGCAATGCTTACTTACAAATTAACATGAACAAATGTGAAGAAGTTGGACGCAATGCTTCTTTTTTGGCGGAGAACATTTATTCGGGTATGATCCTTTCCTGACCCACGTACAAAATTCTGACATTAGTTCAGCGGACTCTTGTAAACGAAGGCTTTGAATAACCCACGTTCAAAAGAGTTGTGCACGTAGACTAATTAAAATATATTGTTTATGTCTTGCATATAAAATATAAATTGAAAATTACAGTAAATTATGCCTTGTAAAATCAAAGAAATCACTCTTTAACTCTCTGGGGAAAAGAAAAAAAAAATAGTACCTTCGAAAAAAAAAAGGACTTCAATTATTACTTGCTCAGATTTCTGTGAAAAGCATGCTTCTTTAAGGCTAGTCATATCAAGCTGAACACTGAAAGCTCTAGAGACTCGCTCTGTAGATGCTAGCAGTTGTTTACACAGATACAAGAAGAAGAATGCTTAGCCCAGAACATGATCACGGACATGTATGTAGGAGGCCCACGTTCTCCTGAGTCCTGAGCAAATTACGAGGCCCACGTTGATAAAGCCTGATAAGCACCTTTTGGTTTTGACACATCCACGAGCGGAGGCCGTCAGACTTTTGGAAAGTTCCGACGACCCTACCAAGAATTAAAGTTCGAGACCCAGAGAAAAGTGAGGAAGAACGAAAAATCTCACCTGGACTTTCCATGCATTGGAATCCAGGAAGCAAGCTATCGTATTAGTTCAGATTGAGTCCTAATACCGTTCACATACAACTACCGCATTAATGAGTTTTATTAATAGCCCATATCAAGTTAATTAGTACATATTAATAGTTCAGCTATTCCGTTTTTCTTTTAATTAGCAAATTCAATCTGAGTCAAAGACAGTGATGGCTATATATATCGCTGGTCTTTTTCTAATAATTGAATGGTCATTTTCTTCCTTTCGATCTCTTGGCTAATGGCTGGCTTCTCATGCCACGGCCCACGCGGAGACACGCAAGTGCTGATGTCTGCCGAAAATAAATGCAGCAACACCTCTGTGGCTCAAATATCATCCTCTTTGAATACCACTGTCGGGTGTGAGGAAAGGTGTCTGCTTCCACACTATCCCCACTTTAATGGCTGAGAGATTAGCCGATATATGTGGGACGGACTACTTTGATAATCAAAAGGACAAGTTTCCGTATTATTCAGGGCAGGCAATCGTGCTTTTAGGTCCACAAGAAAAACATGCGGCTGTGCCTTAGCATCTATTTACTTATCTGCAAAATCGTCTTGTTTCGATGCTTCTGTCTAGTGGCTAACATGCCCGAGGCATGACATACGTAATGAAGTGAAAAAAAAAGTTTCTGGCTTAAGAACCTGCTAGTTATCATGAATTGTAGTCAAAGAACACAGTTTTCAAATCCCGCTTGGCTTCAATTGTCTAAAAAAAAAAAGATTCTATTCGGACTAGAAGAAAAGAGAAAATAAAAAGTATGCTTTTCACACGTAAAGGAACGTTTTGAAAATTGAGAAGTTTTGAATCTAGAAGAATAAGTTTGTCAATTTGCATTAGGGTTTTAATCGGATAACGACTACTGACTTTTTTTTGGTCTAGAAGAAGTACAAAAAGAGTCATAGTTTGAGAAGAAACGAGCATAATTTTCTAAACAAAACTATAAAAATTATAAGAAAGTATACACGTTTTGCCCACAAACTATCGAGAGACCGGCACATTAATTGCATCCCGAACTATGACATTTTATCCATCAACTAGCGTCGTTGTATACTTTGCACTTTATATTGTTAATTAGAAAAAAAATTGATATTTTGATTCAATGAAATGAAATGAAATGACTACTTTGTATCGAAAAAATAAGTATTGTGCTTGTAAGATCTTCATTTCATTCAATTAAAATAAATCGCTTTCTGACATAATACGTCTCATATCTATGAGCAAAAATCAAATTGGATCCCATAATTTCTAATTTGTTTAATTATCTCCATAATTCTTAAAAGACATCAATCATCTTTCTCGATTCGATTTGACCATTGGCTACACGAAAAATTATCTAAATGACCCTCTTAGATACAATTTCTAAAAATATTGATTTTTTTTAAAAAAAAAGATATATTAATAGAAATTGATATTTTTAAGATATATTTTTTAAAAATATTTTTTAATTTATTTTTAATTTTTAACCTTTTTGAGAGGGATATTTCAGTCAATCCACGTTACTTTTCGTCTAAAACTAATTGAGTGCACTATAATATTTTTTTTTCCTATATTTTAATACATCATACTTTTTCGTTTGAAGTATCATGCATAATCATGCTGACATAAGGAGCCACGCACCGATTTTGTTTGACATTCAACAATATCGCAACTAGTCCCAACTCCCAAATGCATTTGAATGTTAAAAACGGCAACATACGTACACACGTTCGGCCGGGCACAGTTGTCTTCGAAGTAGGAAGAAATCCGCGGCCGGCGGCTCTAAATTAAGTATCAAAGAAGAGAAGCTGACCGACCCATAGAACCTTCCTTAATTGCCAATTTACGCTTCCATGGTTTAGATTCTTACTTTCATTTGAACTTTTAAGCGACCAACCCCACCAGTAATTAGGATATGATCTATTAATAAATCCATAAAGAAATATCAACTCTTTGATGTTCTTTCATTGCTTCAAGCTGCCAATGTTGGCTCCTCGTTCCTTCAAAGAGAAAGAATATTAATTATGAGCAAAAGCTCTCATCAATTAAGGGGCCCTATCCATGCCCATTCCTGAGTTCCACTGTCTCTTATACATGAGTACTGCTACGAGCCATGCCAAAAATCATGATATATATTTTCCTTCCGGGGTAACTCGGACAAAATGGTCATCATTGTGCCTTGCAACTCAGTTCCGGCCCCGAGTTGGATACAGGTCGTGATTGTTCGTCCAATTAGGTTTTGATGCAAATGAAGCCAATCAGTTCATTACGTCTTTAGCCTGCGGTTGTTGTGATGGATCAGTATTTAAAGGCAATACCATGGGTTCCAATTGGCAATTAGCAAATAAACTAGTCAATCTTGAAGGGTCATCTTTTGTACTAAAAAATTGAAGGAACAAGTCAAACGCAGACGAGTCAGAGGATGGTTCCAATGATTTCAGCAATTACGCGCCCCTTTTATTCGTAGAGACACACAATGTGAAAACCTTTTGTCGATCCATCGCAAGATTCGCAACGCAAGGGCGCTCTTTCTTCCGGTTGGCTCAATTTTTTTTCCCTTCATTTTGTTCAAAACTAAATAGATGCCGACATAGACGTTGAAGTGTCGATTGTGACCCAATATCATTAACATATTCATCTCCGAATTTGGTGGCCAGGTACGAACATATCATCTGTATCATCTGGTTTCAGTTACAATAAACGAGCGATGGAGATTATTATGGACATGGTCATCTCCTAATTGAAGTCTTAATTAATACCTATTGGACCGTCGATTTCATTTATCTGAATGTGAAAGTAGTACTAAACACGCCATTGGTTTGCCAAGCGGATTAAAATATAAAAGGCCGAATTAATAATTCCATTCCAATTAGCATGATCCTGTGCCCAATTGGAAAATTTAAAACCAGACTAATCCAACCAACTTTGTTTTTTTCGGGTTGTCGGATATATAATTTATGATGTTCTTGTTCAATTGTCAAATTAAATTTTCTTTATGGGGTTGCATTATATAGGACATGTTTGTTTGCCCAAAATTTTGGGGACTCTAACATTTCCAACAAAACATACATACTTCAAAATTTTCAATTTTTATACATACATTTCAAACTTTTCACAAACCCCAATAAACTTCAACATTCAAAAAATTCTTAAAATTTTAGAAATATTCTCCAAAATTTCGCTAAACAGACTTAACCTATGATAACATAAAAGGGAAGACACAGGGAGCTTAGAGAGACGAAACAGAGAAGCAAAAGAAAAACGGTCATATGAGAAAATAGGATATAATTCAGGAAAATATAAGAAGAGAAAACAGGATTAAAAGAGTTTGTTTTATACAAAAGGGGGACCGTTCTGTTTTATCTCGAAGGGTCATCTTTTCCTTTAAACTTTCAACAATGCCAACTCTCCCCTCTCACTTTCCCGTACTTATTTACTAATGCGGTAGTCCTTTCGGTGCACAGAATGTCGCAAATTCTTTATCTTCGATAAAGATGAAATAAGTAAAAATAATTCTTTTGTAGTTCCATCTTTACCCCTCGGCCTTCTTCCCCATGTCTATAAATTTGTCCCACAGATCATCCTCTCCGTGTTTTGTGTTCTGTAATTGACAGTTCTAGAGAGCAAGAAATGTCGCCCAAGGTCAGCACCCTTTGCATGGTAGCCCTTCTCCTCTTCTACACACTAACCTACGCCAACGCCCGGCCCGAGCCCACATTTTCTGACATCAATCCGGCGACAACTGAACAAAGGGTACATAATTCCTCAAATCTTCTCAATTTTTAGCTTCTAACACCAACTTTTACTCGCTACAAGGTTTTTCAATGCATATATCATGGATTTTGCTCAAGTTTTCTTTCGTTTATTTCCTCTTGTTTACTTTGCGAAGGATGCTGAGCAACTACACAAGGGTATGGTGGAGGAGAGTTGCGAAGGAGCTGGGGAAGACGAGTGCTTAGAGAGAAGAACACTTGCAGCTCACCTCGATTATCTCTACACCCAGAAGACTAAGCCATGAGATTTGTCATGCTATGTTCTTATCGTTTCTGGGTTCTATCTATGTGACTATGTCCCTGTAGTTTCTATGTAAGTAATAGCTGCCACTCGTACGTTATGTTTCAAGAGCGTAGGAGTAAATTATTGTCTCATATGAGTCATATCAGACATTGTTTTGGTTTTCCTTTCTTGTAGGAAAGAGTCTCTATGGATAAATTTCTATTATATGAATACAGAGCAGAGTTGGTAGGGACACCTGGATAGGTTTCTCTTTCAGATTCTTTATAAAAGCTGGCTGCAGTGGGCTAGGAACGAACAATAATAATAATACTAATAATCCATTACGATTGGAATGGCTAAATTTTCCATTTGAACGATTTTATGAAGAAAAAATGTATTCTTGTGGAATAAATAAGTAATTTCTTGAAGATTAAGCATCAAGTCATGAAATGGTTGCTTTTCCAAAAGCACAAAATCAATAAGCAGTGAGCCAAAAAATTGATGCGAACAGGTAATCATGCAATGAGCATTTTTCTTTTCTTTTTCTCTGAAAGGCACGCAGAGATCGCGAGGGAGAGCACTACGGTTTAGCAATCAACCACGTCAAAGCTTAAAACGATTATGCTATTGCTATCTAGCTGTCCTGGAATTTGCTTACTTCCAAAATAACGTGAAAAAATGTGGAAGAAGTTGGACGCAGTGCTTCTTGTCAATTATTATTCTCTAAATAAAGAAATGCATCGGCAACCATAAAAGCAGGACGTTCGGTCTAAAACGACAAACGCCTATTGTTGTCTGCATTGTCATTTTCCCTGCGTGAGCTGTGTGAAATATTCGTGTAGTCCATTTTCCAGCATCAAATAGATGAGATTCAAGCCCCGTTACAGGACATTGCGATCACCCTTGTCCTGCCTTTCAATGGTGTTATCAACAATTGTCACCCGTCACCCATGTGTCTTGAGCTTTGTGCGAAACATTACTACTGTTTCTATTATATCAGCAGGTTAAAATCCCCAAATGATGAACTTCCTAAGGTGGGCTAATTCTATGCACGTGTGTCCAAATCGATCGGCCGGACATAGGGAATAATGCCTTTGCCCAAGGGAAGTATGCACCGAGATCACCCTACTGGTATACTTTTATAAGCGGATTGAATTCCTTATGTTTCGACCAATCTTGATGAAGCACTTGCGGAGCTTTAATATTTGCATGGGTTTAGATTCAGGCGCCACATCCACACAATATACCACGATCACCATCTCAGCACCATTCTCGATCACCAGCTTCCCCACTAGATTAATTTGGGCAATTGAGAAATTATTAGCACAAAATGACCTTTCCTTAATCATATACAATGCATGGCAATTTTCATATATAAAATTTCAATGACTTAAGAGAGATTTTGGGTATGACCCTAGAATGCCCCTAGTCGACACGGTCAATAATTGCATCCGCGAATCCCTCTCAGGAAAGCAATGTCTTATCCATTAGGACCATATAAATGGCACTCGGCTTTGACCGCAAAATGAGAGGCATCGGTCCGGTCGATTGGAATCTTCCTTCCTTTTCTAATATCTGTTTGCTTGGGAACCACAGACGTTTGAATGTTGTTTATATTGGGTCTCTACGGCCATGATTATGCCAGCATGATTCTTGAAAATGACGAATGGGGTGGTTGTCAGTTGGCCGACTATTTAGTATATCGACAAAGCAATTTATTTTGCTTAATTATTTTTACGGCTGCATAATTCATTTGACATTTGGTGGTCCATGCCGTACGCAACAATCTGCATATAAATCAATTTAAAAAGAAAACAAAAGATAATTCAGTAGGTGTCTCAATTTAAAAAAATTCGTGGAATATCTTTTGTCCCTCCCGACTTTTGGGCCCAAAGAATTTGATAGGCCCTTTTATTCCGAAACCGAACTCTGAGATCTGTCCGTAGCGAACAAAATTAGGCCCAACTAAAACGTCTAAACCAATGGGCCGTACGGATCGTAGACCAATAGGTCCAAGGCAAACTACATTGGCGCCAAACTCCACTCCCGCCATAAAAATCCACTGCGCACAGAAACGTTACAGCACAGCAAGTCAGCAAGCTTTGTGCTTTGAAGAATGGGGAAAGAGGGGGCAGTACTGGCTTTTGAAGACGGAGCCAGGAGACTGGTCATGGGAAGATCAAGCGGCCAACGGAGGCGTGACGAAGTGGGACGGCGTCAAGAACAAGCAAGCCCAGAAGTACCTCAAGTCCATGAAGTTCGCTGACCTCTGCTTCTTCTACCACTCCGGGGCCAAGGCGCGCCGCATTGTCGGCGTGGTGACCGTTGTGAAAGAGTGGTATGAAGATGACGGTGGAGGTGCTGTGGATGTGAAGGCAGTGGGGGAGATGAGGGGGCCGGTGGACTTGAAGGAGATGAAGGGGGATCATGGATTAAAGGGTTTTGCTCTGCTTAGGCAGCCGAGGCTTTCGGTTGTGCCAGTTTCTGAGGATGTGTGGGGAAGGATTTGTGATTTGGGAGGTGGTTATGAAGGGGATGGTAAAGATGATCGGGTTCATGATGATGATGGTGGGGAAGATTAGATGGAACATACCTGCTTGTCAGGTGTTTGTAAATTTGTCCGGTATCTAACTTCCTTTTTTCTTTTTCTTTTTTGGGTACCGAAAACAGTAGGAAGTGGGAAGTATAATAGGCATGTTTTGGCTGGTGCTGTTTTGATTTATGCTTTTTGTTGGTAGAAAGGGGCAAGGATAATGGAGATATGTCAGTAAGGTTTGAATGCCGGTAAAGTGGATGTGAAAAGCATTTTTAGCTTGATTTTTCCGTCCAACTTGTTGCGATATTTTATGGCTCTAAAAACTGCTCCTGGAAGTCATATTGTCCGGAGTTGAGAGTTCCTTTGGGTTGTAAGTTGAATGCCGGTTGGTTTTTTTGCTAAGATGGGTCCAAGGCAAACTAAAATTGATTTTGTTTTGAAATATTTATTGCGTTAGTTTTTTTTGGAAGTAGAGTAGATTATCTCGATATCGGTAAAAAATTTGTTAAAAGTTGTTGAAGGTTGTAAAAACTTTATTAAAAGTTGTTAGAAAGTATAAAAAGTTATTGAGATTGATAAGAAAGTATTGAAATGGATGAAAAAATAATTTTGTAAATTTTTTAAAAACATTTTGAAAATAAAACAAACATAGCCAGGGCTGAGGATTCTCATGCCCTGAAATTATTTACGTTTTGAAACCACGTAAATATGCATACTTACGTGGTTTTGGGTCTGGGTGTTGACTCAGGCACAGGAAGAGGTTTGGAACCTCTATCCGTCTCTCTCAACCATTTTTTATTTTCCAAGTCAGCTCATCTTTCTTCTGTCAAGTAAGTTAGGTCAGGAGCCGAAGACTGAAACTAGCCTGTCTCAAGTCAATACACTCTCCATATATAGTTGTTGAGATGGCCTTGTTTTTGCGATCTGAATTTCGTGGATTGAGAAAGCTCTCGGCCATAGGTGTGCCTGGCCCAGAAGTAGAGCAAAACAAAAGGCAGAAGCAGTAACCCTACTCTGTGTAAGTTGATTTGATTTTGTTCTCCTGTAATCCTATGGTTATGTTTCGTACTCCGATCTAGAATTTTCCAAACTTGTCTGTTTCACTTTTATGTAAGATGATAAGGTCTAATTCACCTTCACAACAAGATTAACATAATCAAACCTCTCTCTCGTGGTCTCCGTCTTACAAAGGAAAAAGTGGTGAAACCGGGCTAAAACTGTTGCTTACCGATGCACAACTACCAAATAATAAGTTTCTATGCCCTCTGTTCTTTCTTTTGTTTGTCACTTTTCCTCTCATACACGGTGATGTAAGGCCCAAGGGGATTGGAGAGTCAACTCTTTTATCGGAGGTTAGGCCAGAGACGGAAAAAAAACATGCTTCTTGCCTTTATTGTAGCGATGGAGCTTTACCCTGATCATGTTGCCTACCCCTAGTCATTTCCCGCTGACGAATGCACCTTTTACTTCATCCTCAAACCTGGATCCTGCAGTTATATTAGGATGGAAATTCAAAGTTTCCTTAAAAGAGGATGTTGATTTTGCTTCACAAATTTATGAAAGGTGTATTTTCAGATCGTTTTTGGATTTCTGGCAAACACCTTCGTCCCTCGAAAAACAAACACGGAATTTGTTTTGCTGTAACATGTTCAAGGAAGTGATATTACTTTTTAGTTTTTACCTTGGGCAAGTGTCCTACCTTTGAGACAGAACGGTCCTGTTGAATCTTTTTTTTTTTTTTTTTTTTTTCAGTTTTTAAGGTGCTTTTCGATCGGTTGCTCCCAGATTGTATCCAGGGTGTAGGTGAAGCAAGAGTTGAAGGTGGACTCGGATGTTTGAGAATGGAAACAGATACATCATTCTTGATTAATGGTTCCATGTTATTAGAGGATCTCATTGCTTCTAGTAATGGAAAATGCAACCCCATTCGCAATTTCTCCGCTGACGAGCTCATCAGAGCAACAAACAACTGGGACCCTCGTCACATTGTACAAAAATGTCCATTACTTCCAATTATGAGGCCCATATTTGATGAGCTCGATTTTTTTCATGTGGATCGGGTCAGTGTCGGTGTCAGTTGTGATATATATAGGGGCTGTTTAGATGATCGCCAAGTACTTGTTAAGAAGTTCATAGGGGTGCGCAGCAAGGATGAAGTTAGGTCCCTTGTTATCCGTGACATTATCATGGCAACCCAGATGAGCAATCATAAGAACGTTTTAAAGCTCATAGGTTGTTGTGTACAGTTTCCTGTACCGGTTCTTGTGCATGAATATGCATCAAATGGACCTCTCAATGATCAAGGAGGTTTTGGCGCTGACGAGTACCTACCTTGGAAGACCAGGTTGAGGATCGCCAAGGAGCTCGCTAATGCACTTGTATATCTCCACTCTGCCCTTCGCAGGCCAGTCATCCATCGCGATATAAGACCTAGCTGCATCTTATTGGACCATAACTTGGTTCCTAAGTTGTCCAACTTCGCACTCTCCATAACCATTCCTCCAAACCAGTCTCGTGCAAGTGACGACGTGAAACAGACTTTTGGGTACACTTGCCTTACCGACTTGGTGTCTGGCTTTGTTACAGAGAAAAGTGACGTCTATAGTTTTGGTGTTTTTCTTCTTGTTTTCTCAACGGGTAAAAATTCTACAGATAAATATTTGGGCTCCAATTATTTGTCATTTGTTGAAGATGTGAGAGATCATGTTAGGAGGATCGTGGATCCGAGAATTGATTCGGAGGAAGGGGGAGACGGGCAAGCTCGGCAATTGAAAGATTTTTTAGCACTGGCGTTGGCATGCGTCCAAGAGAGAAGTGAAGCAAGGCCTGATATGATTGATGTTGCTAAAGAACTCATGCGTATTCAGAAGACCATCTGATGTTTACTAGTTAGTCCCATTCGAAGTCTATCCCAAAGTCGCATAATTTGATTCAACCTTATCACCTGTGTCAGTCATCCTTGAGTCATGGAATTTTTTAAGGAATAATTGGTTTATCTCTAAAATGACTGCATTGTTTACCCCCCGCCCTGCCTTACATGCACATAACTATAATGTGCAAGTACCTCCGGTTAAATCTGGGGGATGAGCCGCGTAAAAAGAAGGCTGGTTGTATATAATCATTGCCATATCAATTAATGCCTTGAGTTCTTAAGCGGATTAGTATATTAGCATACACTAAAGAAGCTGGTTTCATTCCCTAATGTGTTAGCCCAAAGAGAATACGAGAATTGCTTATTATGACCTTACAATTAGAAGTATCCAAACATCTTTGCAAATTAGAGCACAACGCCCAATGTCAATTTTGACATGTTTGTTTGCCCAAAATTTTGGAGGCCTAAAAATTCCAACCAAACAAATATACTTCAAAAATTCTAATTTTTATACATACATATACTTCAAACTTTTCACAAATTCCAATAAACTTCAACATTCAAAGGTGATGTTTGTTTGTGGAAATTTCGTGGAATATTCCTGAAATTTTGGGAATCTATACTTTATTGAGATTTATTGGAGTTTGTGAAAAATAGAGTTAAAAGTTAAAAAATTTGGAATGTGTTTGTTTTGTTGGAAATTTCGGGACCCCAAACTTTTGAAGAAATAAACACCACGTTTCATATTCCTAAAATTTTAAAAATATTCCACAAAATTTCGGTAAACAAACATACTCGGCTCTTAACCGAGAGACAAATAGGCTTAAAACAATTACGGACAAAGTTGTAACTCTTTCTATTTGAGGTGTCCAAAAAATTAACAAAAATGGAAAACATAAAAAAGCTTTGTAAAACTAACTTCGTTCATGATCAGTTTTGTGAATGAATCAAACAAAAAATTTTTCTGAGCATCTACGAAAAGGTAAAGGTAAAACGCCCAAGACCCAAGGGTTGAGATACAATGTCTATGGTAATGCTGCTATTACAAGGATTCATGTTGAATATTTGACGACATTAAGAACTTGTTTGCTCTTAACAAAAGTAGCATAGAAAGAACGAAGGAAAACGACTTGGCGTTTTTAAGTTGACAAAAACGGCGGATCCCTTATTTTCGACTTAAAACGCCTGAGGATTTCAGGAATTCCCCGATTGTTACTCCAGAGCCGACACCGTTATCTCCATTCTCCGCCAAAAACAGTTCGGCTGTGACACACTGACACTCTTCTATGGGTCTGTGTTTCAGAGCCTTGAGTCCGTTACAAATGCAAACCCTGGTACCAACACGACCTCGTTTTGAGGAGTTCTTGAACCGTTCGTTGCTCAGGACCTTGAACCTCCGAGCACTCTCATCGTCTTCCGCGGATTACGCCAACCAGTCTCGTGGGGGCCTCCCTCGCTTCTTCTCCGAAGTTCTCCCTCCTTCCAAGGCAACCTCTCTCTCCACATATAATGTGTGGATGTATGTGTACATGCACTCGCGCACACAAGCACAGGCATGATTGACCATGTGTTTATTTGCTGAGGAAGAATCTGAATGGAAGTCGGGTTGGGTTTCGGGTTCGATGCTCTCTCTTTGATGGGATTCTGTCGAGGGTATAACTTTGGTCTACATTAGAATGCAAAGATGCAATTTTTGTGTTAAGCGCTTGTCATTTATTGGCCGATTGAATCGATAATAATCACGGTGGTTGTTGTGATGTTCTTGAAAGTCTGTTGGCCTTCCTTTAACTTTGTATTTGGTGGATGCAAGGGTCATCTGTAAGACAGTCTTTGGGCTCTTTCTGCAATATAATATGGCCCTTTCAATGCCGAAACTATAAGTGAAATTTTAACTTAAGAGTTACATGATTGGAGAACAAAGACAGTATAGTAATTGTGTCCCTTATAATGCAGGGCAGTATTGTTCATGTCCAAGGTGATGAGTTCTGGCATATGATTAAAGTTTTGAGGTTGAGCACAAATGATAGGTATGCACACCTTTGGCCTGATCTGTTTTTTCCCCCCATTCAAGGATTTTGTTAAGGACCAAAATTATGGCATGCATTCCAGGGTTCTCTTTTGTCTTTATTTTTAATAGGTTACTTTCTTGACGAAACTATCAAGTTCTTTAAAAGTATATTGTGAGGAAATTATTTGATAAAGCCTTCTAGTTAATTCAGCATGCAAAGGTTCTAGACCCAGCTGTAATAGGGGTGGATAAGGAGGGTTTTCAGAAGTGAAAGCAATTCCTTTGTTTTCTACCCATTTCTTGTGTGCATGAGTACTCGTGTATGTTGCTGTGCGGGGGGCTAGAGTTTGGTGTGAATTCTCAGCGATTTCGATCATTGGCTGAGTATTTTTTGCTTTCATCTATTACATTATTGCTGTACAAATATCCGTCACTGTAATCCCTTAGCACCGTTTTCTTGATTTTATTCTTGTTTGAGGGAAACATGTCCATTTGTTGTTGAACCTCTGAAGCAACTTGGAGGACAGCCTTCCCTCGAGGGCTCGATGTGGTTGCCTTCCCTTGTAGTTGCCTTGTCAGTTTGCCTATTTCCAATCTGGACTTTTGAATTTTAAGCCTAAATATTTTTACTTTGCAATGCTTGTTAAGCCTATGCTACCCAAGAGTGTCAAATTTTTGGACATGTTTTGGAGTGAAAACATGCTGTTATATGTGGAAGCGGACATTGAATGTCAGTTTAGCCTGTTTGATGATAAAAAAACTTCAACTGGGGTGTGATGGTTGCACTTACTTCAACTTTGGTCTTTCTAGAAATTGAAAAGGAGTTTCAGAAAAAAATTTACTCTTTTTTTCTAGGAGGTACTATAAAATGGTATGTGGTAGACTAAGATACTTATTGTGGTCCAAATAATGACATGCAAGGGTAGAGCTTTTTAACGGTAAAGGAGGTTTGATAGAAGGGTGCATACAGAGGATTGACCGTGCTGGATTGGATTTTGTGGCACTGGAAGATCTAAAGTTAGTTCCTCCTCAGAGCACAAATTGGCATGTGTTTACGGCCTTTGGTAAGTTTTTGTGATTTTCAGTGGAATCAGTACCAAGAATTGGCCACTTTTTTTTTAAGGCTTGTGGGTTTAGCATCACATATTTAAAGCCGCTACCATTCAGGTACTCTAAAGGGTGGTCGAGCTGACTGGCTTGTTGAGAAATGCACTGTACGTCATATTGCATTTGCAAGTATTCTCCTGTTGGAATCTTGCATGTCTTTGTCCCTGCTAATTCTCTATTGCCTTTTAACTGTGTTAGGAGTTGGGGGCCAGTAGTGTAACACCTTTGTTGACAGAACGCTCTCCATCGATTTCAGAGAATAGGGTGGACAGACTGCAACGTGTCGTTTTAGCAGCAACTAAACAATGTGGATAATTGTCCTATTTATTTTCTCTGTTTGAATGGTTCACTATTGAAAGCTTGCCTGAAACTCTTTTTGTTTTTTGTTTTTGTAATTTCCACTCCCTGTTGCCAATGTCACAGGTCAACATCTGCATGAAATGATTCTGAACCCTCCAATAAGAATTGATGGCCTTTTGCCTCTCGTGAGTTCTTTTCTCCACCTCCTTGTGAGCTTAAAGGTTGGGTAACTGTCTTGGCCATAAAAGATCAAAAAAGAACTATCTGGAAGGCATAGTCACTGTAGTTGATGTATAACTTCTCTTACCAGTGAACCAATTGAAAGTGTTAGAGTACGTGTATCCTATATTTAGATACTATTCTTAAATATTTTTCGGCAACTATCTTTTATTGTTTACTTGCAACCATTTTGTCCAATTTCCTGCATTGTAGGCATTGTCGCTCCTGCCTTTCATATTTGTTTGTGATGAATATATATTTTGTACGTTACAGATTGCTCAGACAAAGTTATCTTTTGTTGCCGCCGCAGAGGCTATTTCTGTTGTTAGTGCATTGCCTTCATCAGGAAAAGATTCTACTGGGCTTATTATAGTTGGACCAGAAGGGGGTTAGTATGCGTCATAAGCTGTCCTATATCTTCAACATTTTCTTTTTCCATGTATCTGGCCTGAATTGAATGGGTGCTTGAGTTGGTCTTTTCAAGAATTCGTGGTGATTTGTTTTTGTTACCTGTTTCCCCTTTTCTAGTTTTATTGGTTTATTTTGTGAATTGTGTGGGTGGGTTCTTGTTGTATGAGGTGCTTACAATTGAAGTCTTCTTGTTACAGGTGGCACATGCATTTATCTGTTATTGTGGAACATAGATAAAAAGTCCAATAGATTGTAGTACGTGTCTTCATGATTTTCTTTCCAGTATCCCTGTTCTGCCTTTCTTTTTCAACTCCCACAAATTTTGTTTGTTCTTATGATTGATATGGGTTTTTTCCTCTCTCTCTCTCTCTCTCTATGGTCCTGTGAAGTTTTTTTTCCGGTTGTACGAAGTTGTGTGTTGGCATAAAAAGAACATTCTTCTAGTTCTGACTTTTGATATGATTGCATTAGACATGTTTGTCATATTATTATGACTATTTTAGGATTTTGTTAAGATTGACTGAAATTGATAACTCAATCAAACTCCATGTAAAAATTCAAACAGATAAGGAAAAGCTTGCTAATACCAAACATTTGGTCTACTTTTCCAAATGGTTTATTAGAGACGGACTAGTGTCTTCTTCCTGAAATGATTGTTTTCCAAACCTAGTGGTTTTTTTGTATTGGAGTTACTTGTTGTCTTCTGGAAATGATTAATTCCTATTAATAAGGGTTCCTGTTGGTTGTTTAATGTTTCAGACTTCACCAAGAAAGAGTTGGATATGATGCTAGAAGCAGGTGCTACAGCTGTTGGCCTTGGGCCACTTCGCTTACGAGTTGAAACTGCAACAATGGCACTTTTGTCAACTGTGATTTTATGGTCTGATTCTCTTCGAACATCCAGTTCCCAACTCTCTTGCAGGTAGACCTAATATGTTAATTTTCTGGATACGCCAATAATGTTCCCTCTCATACCTTGCCACATGTCTCCGTGATTTGTGCAGCTTGGGATAATTCTGAATCGGATTGGGAGATGTTATTTTATTAATAGTAATGGATGCATCAAACTAGAGTTGTAAAGCATGAGTGACTGGAAGGGAGAAGGGAGTTGGGGTTGAGTGATGGGAAATGTGGCTTCTTTTATCTATGCTTCATTGTCTATCTGCCTTATTTTCTTAGACTTGATCACTGCCAGTAGGCAGGGCTTGGACTTGTTGAGAACAGTGTAAAGTCAGCTTCTGGAGTTGATTTAGATATTGAAACGTGTTACCTGGCTTAGTGATTTTTGTAATAAGAACTTCATGTATCTTTCTGAAATGCTGAAAAACTGCCTTCCCACGTTTCCATTGGTTAAATGCAACAAAGCCCTCTCAACAAGGACTTGTTGGTATATTAATTTTTTAAAAAAAAAAACTCAGCTGCTGATATAAATAGATTAGACTCACCTTGTTTCAAACTGTCCTGAATTATTATTTAGCAGGTCTGTTCAAATCTTTACTCTTTATCTTTGACCTTTATAAGAGGGATCTTACGCAGGTGTTAAAAATTATCATTGTTGTAACGTTTGACCAGCCACACAAATTTGAATGAGATTAAATATTTCAATTCTCAGATTTTTACAGAAAACTTGAGTGTCCAGTACGAAAAAAAAAACAATTGGATTGATAACAATCAGTTTCTTGCTCGTGGAAGAGACTTTGGAGATAACAAAGCAAGTCAAACCCGTTAATTGTATGAAGTTCCTATCTTGACTGGATTCCATTGAAGTTGGACATTTGCTTAGAATTTCATAGGAAGTACCGTTGTGGTGTAGATGAATTTCAATGCATATGCATAATCTATTTTTGTTGCCAATATTCATTGCTATAATGTGGCCCAGAAATCTTTGGCGTAGCTAGTCCTACCTACATGATATATATTGCTCAGAAATATAGATTGATGATGTCCTGTTTGCTCTCTGTGGCGTATAGATTATTAAATCAGCGTACTCAGTTTAGACTGTCTTTAAGTGACAGTTTCAATGTTTCAGGTGAGTTGCCTAAAGGATTCATGATAGCTTTTGATGCGGATGACGGCTTGAAGTTGGAATTTTCTCCCAGTTGATCTTGGCCTCCTCTTACCCTCTAAGACAGAGTATTTAGTTTACTGTTGAGCAGCATATGGTAAATCCCATCATCATTGGCAACAGTTGTATCTATCAAGTTTTATGTTCCTTCTTTTCGAAAGGAAAGAGAGAAACTTAAAGATGAGAAAGCATTTAAACTGATACAGTAAACAGTTGGGAAATTTTCTTCTGAAATCGAAGAAAAATATTCCCGGGCGTGATTGTGCTCTGAAATGTTACAATCTTTGACTTATTGCTCTCTCTCTAAGCTGTTTGGGGGGGGAGGAAAACTGAGGTTTACTGGTGGAGGTCATGTAGATGCATCTGAGAACACAATAATTTAGTTTGCCCAATGGTCGGCAACTCTTTTTTTATTTTTTTACGAGGGACATCCGGACGGCCATTTACGTACATCCTATCAAGACGGATCTGGTTTAGTATCTACTCGAGTTTAATTCAAAGTCAGGGCAACTTTCACTATATCGATTTGCATGTTTGAGACCCCAAATATTTGGGGTCTCAACAAATCGGACAAACCAAACAAACTCTAAAATTTTTAACTTTTACACCTACACACTTCACTTTTCACAAACCCCAATAAATCTCAATAAAGTAAAGATTCCCAAAATTTTGGGAATATTCTCCAAAATATTGGCAAACAAACATCCCTTTAAGATATCCTATATTTATCATTTGCCGTATGCAGACTAAATACTTTCATTTGTATGTTTTCTTAAAAATAAAAAAACATAGTTGACTTTGCTAAAAGCACCTTAAAATGGGTAGTAGTGCACGTATCATCGTCAGGGAGCATAAATAATTTTGGCTCACTCGTTCAGGTAACCTGACACCCAAGTTTTGTCTTGCAAATATACACTTAAGATATATATGTATATATAACTTTTAATAGTCTTATAAAGCGGGTTCAGTTAACAAGTTCCGTGAGGGCTTAATGCACATTTAATTACAAATGACTTCATTGATTGTTGCACAATCAATGTATATTAATCCGAAAAAATGCGTGTTTATATAAAATTATAAAAAATCAGATTCAGAGGGGATGAACCTATAGAGCATAAGGTGATGTTCGGTTAGTGTGTTTTTTTATAATTTTTAAGTGATGTTAATTTTATTGGTATGCGTGTTGTAGTTTATTTTTAGGTGATGTTAAAAAACATGTTCAGTTTGTATATAATACAGGACTCAAAAAATTCTTAGAATGCAAAGAAAACTAATATCTCCTAAAAGTCAGTACTTCTCACTAAGCACATCCAGATTTTTGACTGAACAAATGGCGAGAATTCAGATTGTCAACATCAAATTAATTAATTTGAGGAGAAAAAAAAAAAGAATTACGAGAAGAAGGAAACATCGTCCGTCCCCCTTGCCCCTTGGTCTAATAGCCTTCCCAGTCGAGAAGAGATGCCGTGTAGTTTCAACATGGCATGCGGTCAATATAATGACTAATGAGTCATATTAATATATGACTGACAGAAACCTACATCTATCTTCTAAAAATTAACAATAAGGAAATTATAAGGGTGCCAAGTAAACAACATCTATAAAAAAAATAAAAAATAACGGTTAAAATCACTTAATTATCCTCAGCTAGAAAAGCGGAATCACATTAATCACCCTGGTTGGAAGATGACGGTTTTCTTAAAATCGGAGATAAAAAGGTCATGCCCATCAATCTTGAAATTATTGTCACGAGGTGAGCAAAAGTCACATATCAGGACAAGCAGCTAACCTGAGAAGATAGTTACAATATTACCACAATTCTGTCCTATAGTTTTGTCGAATATAAAATTTGGATTATATATATTTTTTAATTTATTATCTTAATTGTATGGTCTAATTCGAAGAAAGATAGACATAATTTGTCTAACTTTGCACTATTTAATACTTACATTTGTATCTTATACTTTCTTTGTAATTAAATTAGGTATTCAATCACTTGATACGAAAATTTTAGATATCTTGCTCCTTAAGGTTTTCTAGGCTGCGTGTATAGAAGATATTATCCACCACTTATGATAAAGGGATTTGGAGAATTTATTGCTTTGGTAAATTCTCAAGACGCAATGAATCTATTCATGTAATCCGAAAACTAAGGGCATGTTCAGTTGAATGTTTCTTTTTAGGATCTGCATCTTACTTTTATATTTACATGTCAAGCATCATAAAACACACATATTCCAATACAATACTTCGTTACATTTTTTACAAACATCAATTATTTTTAATAACTTATGCACGCATACCAATACAATTTTAACATCGCCTAAATATTCACAATTTTATCATAAATCTTACAAATTTCTTCCAAACAAACGTCACCTAAATCAATAGGAATTGGCAGATGATAATTCAATAAATATAAAGACTGGTAATTAATTATAATAAGTTGCAGGGAGCTTTGTAAAATTGTAATGAAGCCATAACAGAGCGAGAACTCAACCTCCCTTCTTATAATAATACCACTTCTGCACGCCAGTTGGGTTGTTCTGCCGGAACGAGTTGTTTTTCCACATTTAAAGAAACAAAGGGCAAAATATGATTAACTAATCGGTAAGTTTATAATTTAAATAATTACGAAGAAAACGACACGATTTCAGAAACGAGGGGTGGCAAGATTGATATTTTTTCAAAAGAGAAGTCCTTTAATTACCATAGGGTGCATAAAAACCGGGTCCTCCACTGACCTCCGACCAAACAAACACGCTACGGAGCAAAGCCAAGCGACCTCAGAGCAGTAGATTTCACTCTGCTCAAAAATCTCAAGAGGCTCAAACAAAACTCTGCACGTAGAAGAATCCAATAGTTCACTCGGATCTCTCACACTTTCTTCTATCAGAGAGAAATACAATCAATTCCGAATATATTGCTGATGGCGAACCACTTGGGGAGTCTGGTGGAGTCGATAAAGTCGAAGGTGCGTTTGCTGAAGAAGCCGAAGAAGCCGTACGTGAAGATGGACAAGAGCGCCAGCGTGAGGGTCGAAATCCGCAGCAGGAAGGCCCGCAAGCTCATCGACAAGACCCTTAAGGTCGCTGACCAACCCGGCAAGCGTAGCATTCCTTGATACCCTCGTGTTCTTGTATAAATATGGGATTCGACAGAGATATCCGGTTCTCTACGCTTTTGTGGGTTTTTTTAGTTCTGTGGTGGTTGGTATGTCTCGTCTCTGGTGTGCCTGCCGATTCTGTGTTTATGTTTGTCTCAAGGTTTCAAAACCTTCCCCAAAGGAAGACAAGAGAGAAACGTTTGAAACCGTTTCGGATTGGCCTATACATAAGAAAGAAGCATTTCTTCTTGATGCATCTGATTCTCTTTTCCAATTTTCGTGTTCCTACATTACAGAACAAGATTCAATAGCTAGGACAAAATCCAAAGTCACTGTAGGAATCAAAATCCAATTTTCGTGTTCCTACATTCAATCGATCAATGACTGTTGGGAATCAAAATCCAAAGTCACTGTAGTCAGACTCATCTGTGACTGATGTGATCTAAGATTTGTTCTTGTTTTTCTTCGTGGGGTTTCGTCCATTTGAGATATTGATAAATGCTAATGCCTCTTCCGACTTTTGGCTATTCGCATAATAATTGGGTTAGCGTGTTCATGTCATTTCGTAACCAATGGATCGCACATCTTCCATAGATCAATTGAAGGAAAGACTAAGAATTTTGATATGTTTTTTTCTAGAGACAAGTCTCCATTAGTGAAATATTTAATTAATTCTCCTAGGGAGTTATCTGAGTGACATGGTGATTTCTATGCAAATCACGATTATATTATTTTCATTACATTACAGTAGATTGATGTAGTATCCGGATCGAATCTGAGCCATCCACGTTGACATTTGGGTTGTTGGCAACGGCTGTGGACGGTTACGATATCGACTGGGCCGACAACGAAATGGAGAAAAGAGAGGAGCATAACTCATGGGGTGGGTATGGGACCGGCGAGGGAAATGGCCACCATCCTCAGTTGCCTAATCTGAACAAGAGAACACAAATATGTGGGTGGGGGCTAAACAAGTCAACGAGTCAGTTCTAGAGGAATCAATCTCTTCTTTCGATTTACTCGCAAAACCGGCAATAATGTGAAAACAAGAAATATGATTCGAATACTGAACAAGGATCTCGCGCTTGAGAAGAGACAGATTTGATAGAAGAAACTTACAAAGCCCACCTTTGATGGGCATAAATTGCAACAAATTCTGCTTGGAGTTATCTTCCTCAACAAATTCTCCAGAAAAATAGTCGAGACAGACTTACTGAAGAAACATACAAAAGCCCACCTTTGATGTGCATAAATTGCAACTTCGGGCATTGACATTAAACTTAATTGTTTTTTTTTTCTATGGAGAAGTCACACATCTGATTGAATACGCTATCTCGAAAGGGACGCTTCTAAGTCGCCGGTCCTCGTTTATGGTATGACATTTGACAATTATAGCCGAAACAAAGAAAGTAAGAGGGCAGCTGCGTTTTGAAATATCGTTATTGTCGACGTTTTGAGTTTACAAATGTTTGAAATGTGCACGGAAGCCAAATGATCATTCAAATGGGCATTCCGATATGATTGGAAACTGATTCTTTCACAAATTAGAGGACTTAAACTCTAAACAATAAAACAGTACTTTTTAAAAATTATTTTCTGCATATTACAACTGCTTTAATGAATATAGGATTTAAGTACTAAAATAGCTTAGTATAAAGAAGTCTTATCATAATCATGACCGCCCTCCTTCCTCTTAACTCAGAAGCAAAGAATAAGGAAGGTACAGAGAGAACTACTGCAAAGGTTTTAAAAAAAGCCTCAGAATAGTTATAATTTCTCAAAAAAAGAGAAAAAAAAGAGAGAGGTCTAAATGGACTCACAATCCCTTTTATATTCAAAGTTGCAAATCAGTCACCATGGTAAATAAAGTTGCATTACAATCTATGTAGTAAACTTCTCGCTTTAAAAAAACCTCCCTTTATATTTATCTTGTGAACTAACAACAAATGCAGACATGTCAAATGAGAATCATTTAAACATTAATCATAGTGTTTAAAGAGTTTTAGTAAGAATTTTCACAGACAGAATATGTTTGCCATTTTGAATCAGTTGCAATTGAAGAAACTCTCGTCTAAGGCTAAGCACCTCGGTTTGCCCTTACTTATCCCACGAGCCAAAGTCTTTGTAGCAAAGGACATTAAGGAGCGTTTTTTGCAGAAAATTTTAGGGTGGAAAGCGAAGGTCTTTTCTCAAGCAAGTCGAACTATGCTAGTCAAGGCGATGACGAGTGTAATTCCATCGTACTTCTTGAGTTTCTATTCTATGTCGAATTCATGGTGTAAGGACGTGGACAAAGATTTTAAAAAAATTTGGTGGGGGACTAAGGCTAGGCAGCCTCGGCGTCTCTCTTTAAAAGCTTGGAAGACGATTTGTCTACCGAAACAGAGGGAGGCTTGGGTATGCGTCTAACATCCGAGGTAAATTCTACACTAGTGGCTAAGCTTGCGTGGTATGTTGACAAACAAAGAGAGCTTATGAGTTAAGGTGTTGGGGGCAAAATATTTAAGAGGGCATGCTTTTCAGGAGGCAGAGACCAAGACTACGGATTCATGTATTTGGAAGAGTATAATTAAACACTGTGATGCTTTGGTGCGAGGCTTATATTTTAAAGTGGGGAACGGTAATGATATTTGTGCTCTTAAGGACCAAGGGGTGCCATATATTGGTGGCTTCAAGCCAGAAAGGAGACCAGATGTTGTGCTGACTCAGGAGCATATGCGGGTTAGTGAGTTACTTAGTGGGGATGGTAACAGATGGGATGAGAGGCAAGTTAGAAGGTTATTCACACATGCTTTAGCTAAAGCCATTTTGCAAGTTCGTGTCCCAATGGAAGCAGTGGATGACACGTACTTTTGGCACCTTGAAACAACAGGGGAATTTTCGATAAAATCTGTTTACTCTCCTTGGTGGCTGATGAGGGTAATGATTTGAATATTTTGAGATCAATCGTGTGGAAGGAGTTATGGGGTTTGAAAATCCACGAGAGCTTTAAGATGCTGATGTGGACAGTTTTGCGGGATATTCTTCCTACAAAGTGCAAGATAGCAGAACGGGTTGTTGGTGGCAATCGAGTGGAGGATGAGCTGCAGTGTACTCTATGTGGGGAAGGATTGGAAAATCTTCATCACCTGTTATTTTCTTGTCCCTATAGTTGTACAATATGGAGTGAATCAAAGTGGCAGATCAATATTGTATCTTTTGGACGTGCGTCCGTTGGGGATTGGATCCAACATATTCTACACCCACACCGGAAGATAGGGATACCATTGGATGAGCAACATTTGTTTCAACTTTTGCTATGAATGCCATTGATTTTATTATGGTGCTGTCGAAACCGTGTGCTCCATGAGTACAAAAGATGGGAGATGGACGAGGTGACAGCTAGGGTGAGAAGGTTGAGTTTGGAACATAGACAAGCTTGGGTTCGGAAGTTGGCTCCTCCACTTGTTCCCCAGAAAACAAAGTCTCCACCAGCATATGTGATAAAAATAAATGTGGACGTTGCTATCAGGTTCGAGTTTGCGGTTGTGGCAGCAATCCTTCGTGATTCCTTAGGAAATCTGTGCGGCTTCAGAATAGCAAGGCTTGGGGTAGTTGCGCCTATGGTAGGTGAGGCTGAAGCTGCACTTTTAAGGGTACATCTTGCTCTTCATCAAAGTTAACCAAATATTATACTTGAAAGCGACTCAAAAATTGTGGTTTCTGCTATTAACCAACATCCCTGAGTACACCCTGGAAAATCCAGCCCCCTGTGTTGGATATTCATAACTTTTTTCGATAGTTTCAGTAGTAGGATTGTCGTGATATTCGTCGTGGTGTTAATGAGGCGGTGCACCAGTTAACTCGGTTGACCGCCACTGAGTTGCTCTCATATGACGATTCTTGTAGTACTGAGCATGTTCCTGTTTTATCATGGTTATACGAGGGGTTTGGTCTCCCTTGACATTCGGGTTGTTTGTTGTTTGAATAAGAGTTATGGTTCTGATTTTTTTTTAAAATGCAAGTTCCAGTTGCTGATTGTAAAAAAAAAAAAAAAGGCTCCACTTACCCATTACCCAAAGCATGTAGACGATGGAGGGTCACTTTCATCTTTTCAAATAAAAAAAGAAAAAAACAGAGAAGAAAATGAAAAAGAAAGTGAAATCATGCCCCCATCACAAATGGATTTGTTCGACAGCATTAATCTTTACAAACAGAAGGGACGCATCTATTTCGTACCAGTACTGACACTATTAATTCGTCTGCAGGATCTTCAGTCTGTGTGCCGAACCATGTCCATGTTTGTTTATAAAAGTATTTTAGAATATAAATATATTTAGTAAAATTTATAAAATGAATATTTTAAATTTTTTTACATAAATATTAAATACCAATACTTTTTATATAATTTCCAACACATTTTTTTATATAAAATTCAATACATTTTTTAAAATATTATAACAAATCTTCTCTTACATATTTTTCACAAAAAATTTACCAATTTTTACACAAAAAAACCTATAAAACTACCATCTACATAAATATTCATAATTCTATTAAAATCCTAAAATTTGTACCATTTTTATAAAACTAACATCCCTCGTCAACTTTCGGAAACTATGGGGGCGTTTGTTTGTGGAAATTTTGGGGAATATTCCCGAAATTTTGGGAATCTTTACTTTATTGAGATTTATTGGGGTTTGTGAAAAGTAGAGTGTATGTGTGTAAAAGTTAAAAATTTTGGAGTGTGTTTGTTTTGTTGGAAATTTCGAACCCCAAAACTTTAGGGAAACAAACACCCCCTATATATAGGCCGACCATTTCACAGCCTGTGAAAATGATTTAAGACAACAAAAATCAGTCGGCTTCGAAATTGGAAGGGACAACTTCGCTGTGGCTTCCTCATATTTTATTCGCTAAATTCTTTTCGCTCACAGTCTTTTCAATTTCGGCATACTACTTTGCCCTATGGTTTCCTTATTTTGAAGGTTTCTTATGTCCTTTCGACATGTTGGAAAAGTTCCACACGGCCACATTAAGCCGCTTCTTCCTCTTCCTCGCCTTGTCATTCCATTTAAAATTGTTGATGACACTTTCCAAAGCACAGGTCCAAACATTACCCAAAACCCCAAGCCTTTAAAGTACGTGCACATATCCCTCTCTAGTAGTCTCTCCGCCTCAGCTCACACAGCTAATAACTCCAGGCTTCTCGTTTATTGTTTTTTACCAATCAATCCCGTTTTCGAATCACCATCCATTTGTAAACAAAGCGTTTGAGGCATAACCATGCGGAGCCAATCAAACAAGCAAAACAAGTTGATGAGCTGCTTGTTACTACCCATCAGGATGCTAAAGAAGGCCACGGATTTCTACGTGAAAAGCCTGGAGGATTGTGCCGGAAGGCTGGGACAAGGTGGTGCGGTGTGCGGCCCTGCGGGACAAGTTACGTACCTGCCTAAGAGCTTTAGTGCAAGCTCGTCACGGGCTACCGATGACGATGATATTGATATGAGGCAGCTTTTGAGAATGGAGTCGCAGGGAAATAGGGAGAATAAGGCAACCTTAAATATGCGGAGACAACAAAACGTGAGAATGTCCAATGGGGGTGCTTGTGGAATGGAGATCAGAAGTTATAGCGTTGGGTTGGGAAAGATCGGGACGATCGATGAGGACCAGCCTTGTTCTTTTGAGGAAGATGAGGTTAATCTGAAGGCGGACTTGTATCCAAGAAGCAGAAGTTATGCCGTAAGGAGGAATGGTACTCTTGTATCGTAAGTGCATGACATATACTTTGAAACTTAAATCGGATTCATTTTTTTTCACTGTATGGTTTATTTGTTTCTCGGGTCGAATTGAAAGTTTGAAATGTATTATTATATGTACGTCTGATCATCCTTGTAACATGTATTCTTCAGTCCTGTAATTTTTGTGCTGATCTCTTTTGGATCCCATTGCGGCGACTAGAGTACTCCTGATACGCCAACAGTACTCAAAATAAAAAACCCAAGAGAGAAGAAAGAACAGAAACCCAGGATTGAAGAATAGCGCGTTGGGACTTGGGCCGTCTATAAACCTCAACATTTTTCAGACAAGCTGCAAAGCATCCGCATAGATGGAACAGTTCGTTTACGTGTTGACTTCACAACAAGATGCCCAACAGATACAAAAAAACTGGGAAAAAATTGTCTGAAACGATTTGTAGGGACCTCAGAAAAATCCTCGAGAAAAATCCTACAAAATATATATATATATATATATATATATATATATATATATATATATAGGGGAATAATTTTCTACGCTCAAGATCATAAACTTTTGGTGCCTCACAAAAGAGACTATGCTTGGGCCCATATTGTCTTAAGTGCCAAAAGCCCAATATGTGACTCAGTGGGCTTGCAAGGAAACGAAGAGGAATACATGGACGGATCCGTTTGACGTACTGAAAGCACAAGCATTTGACCAGACCAGGGTGATGTTCGTTTTGAGAAAAAATGTAGGATTTTAGAGAAGTTGTGAATTTTTATGTTGAATAGTGTTTTATTGGTGTTTGTGTAAAGTGGAGAGATAAATGATTTGATGTAATTGTTTAATAAAAAAGTATTGGAGTTATGTGAAAAAGTATAGAGAGAGAATTTATGTTGAATAAAAAATTAAAAAGTTGTTGGAGATTGTGTAAAATGTATTGTTTTTGTGTTTGAATTCTGAATATGTTCGGTGGTAGAATTGTGAATATACTTAGAATCCTGAAAAAATGATGAAAACGAACATACCCTAAGTAAGATAATGAATTCAAGCGCCATAGTACATATTTCAAATTCAATGCGCAGTGAAGAAAAAAAAAGAGAGGGAAAATTCATTTATTTTTAAGTTAAATTCCTAGTAGAAAGAATAAAAGTTAATCTACATAGAGCTACCTACACATGCAAATTGCAATGCATGGGATACGATTGATTGGTATAACACCTTCAAAGAATACAAACAAGGGGAAAGTTCGGTAGTGCATGCATGTCCCTTTCGATCCTCTGCATCGCCAAAGAGAGTTTGGCACACTTAACTCATACTGGACACGGAAGGATTGATGAGATGCAGTATCCACGTGCGAAGCTACCTTTCTCTTATTAGTACCTTTTTCTGGTTACCCACGTGCGAAACTACTTTTTTAACTTACCGAGACGTCGAATGAATGGAATATGGATAACCATTTTGACACATGCAATATCTTATTACGCAACATGTCTCTTGGGGGACCCATGATTCTTATTTGGGCACGCAATTCTTTTTCCTGATTCACAATTGTCCTTCGTAATTTTGTTTCGGCAATATATATATAAACTCTTCATAATTTTCTCAATGGACTGTTTAGCACATCGTTTGTTTTTGTACTTTACCTTATTTTTGGTTTTAAAGTGGTTTTTCTAGAGACCTAAGCTTGGCTCCAATCATTAAGTTTATGTGTTTTTATTTATTTAAAATGTGAATGTTGTTATACTTTAACTAGCCTTTTGATTGTTGAAATAGTTTAGCTACTGAATATCGATGTTGAAGAATGAAATCGTTTCGCAAAAGAATTTTAGAAGTTTAATGTAGTCAATATACTGAGCAGAATCAATTAGAGTTATTATGGGAACGGGGATAGATAGTTGTGTTTGAGGGTTAAAATTTTGGGTATGAAAAATATTATAAAATAAAAATATGTTATTGGAGTTGGTAAAAAAGTGAAAAAAGAAATTTTTTTTAATAAATATTATAATAATAAAAAATTATTTGATAAATTTTTTATTAATAAATTTAAAATTTTGAACAACTAATTATGACTCAGACATGCTACAAATCGGGTCCACGGTTGTGATAAGGCCAATCACGACAAACAATAAATTGTCTGATTGGCGTATTGTCGTTTCTAGGAGCACCGAGCACGTTATTTTTTCAGAATATATATATTTTTAAGTCCCAGTACCGGTGAAATTTGAAATCTAACGTTCCCTCTACGGCGCTGACGGCTAGCTATAAAAAAAAACAGATGTTACAGTTTGATTCCAAGTTCCAGAAGGACAAACATTTTGAGGCAGTGCTATCCTCGGAAGGTCGGATATGACAGTAGCAGAAGCTTTTCATCTGCAACTTCCGAGCGAGACATTCGTCTCTGTTAGCCTCCCACGATGGATGTCTTTGCGTTTCCTTATTCTACTAGTTCTCTCAGCAAATGTAGCTTTCTCTGGCTCCATCGTCAAGTATCTGCCAGGCTTTGATGGTGAACTTCCATTTAAGCTTGAAACCGGGTAAGCTTTTGCATTTTAAGTTCCTTGTACACATTTCTGAGTCAAATATGGAGTAGAATAGGTTCATTTCATGTTGAATATGTGATGGGTTTTGGTTTCAGGTACATTAGCGTTGGGGATTCTGAGCTATTCTACTACTTCATTGAGTCCCAAGGGAACCCTCAAGAAGACCCTCTTTTTCTTTGGTTGACAGGAGGCCCTGGCTGTTCCTCCTTCAATGGACTTATTTATGAAATTGGTACTTCTCTTATCCTCCATGTACTCATTCTACTATACCCGGGACAAAATGTGAAACACGACTTTTTCGAGACAGATTTCCCAACACGGAGTGAGATCGCAAATCCTAGCTATTGATTTCAATTGAACTCGTTAGAAACTGAACATTATCGAAAATCATCACTTTACCGTGCTGTAAAAGCATGTCGTTTCGACAAATAGTATGTTTTGCGCCGTTTCAGGTAATTCGATGATTTTAAAGGCCCAAATAAGAACTCCCAGATACAAAGACCTTGCTGCCAGTTCCTATATCAGTTTTCACGTCATCGTTGAGTAGTTTTCATATACATTGTCAATAGCTGGTCCCTGCAAAAAACAAGCATAACCTTGGTCTGAGTATAGGTGGTGTAGTAACCAAATATCTGAAGGTCGTCACCTGATTAATTAACTTGTAGAAAGTTATTTGGCTTTGATCTATAGGCTTAAACTCTTGTATAAAGTGGGGGTTGTTAGGTACGCATCATTACTCACTTAGTTGGTCCTGGTGTTTATTTCAATTTCTTGCTTGGCTGCACACTATAACCACCTCCTTTAAAAAGGATACTGTATTGGTCCCCCTTGTTGAAATATATTCCAATTTGGGATTATCTTCCGTTCATCATGCAGTCTTGGCTACGAGATTGTTAGGTTGTTGACTAGTTGGTTTGGAAAACAGGTGCATGATTGTCAAGGTCTGTTGGATATAGCCATGTAAGAGAGGGAGTAACATCATGAACAGTGTTCGCAGATCATGCAAATTAAGCATCTGGGCCCGAGATATCCTCCACTCAAATTTAAGAAAATGATAATGAGGCAGATTTATAAATTAGAAGGCATGTTGGAATTGGGTCTCGTCGAAATGCATGTTGCCATTGGTAGGAGTTCTTTAGTTGAAATGAGAAGGCAAATCAGTGATGTGGTAGGAGAGTCGATTCTTAATGGTCTACATCCTTGGCTTTTTTATAGCAATGTCACTTAAAGTGGACGATATGTCATTCGTTTAAAGCCAAACAAAGAACCTAGTTTTTCTCCAAAATGACAAATTTTCCTGCAAGATTTCCTAGGAACCTTTTCTCATTACTAAGAATGTCCAGGCTTTCCTAAGTCAAACGATGTGTAACGTATATCAGTGGCTCTTCCAAGCTTCAGTATGCTCATGTAAATAGGGCGCCCGAGCATGCGGAACCTTCAGCTCAATGTAACTCGATGAGCTTGTCAAGAGCATCCTAATTTTGAGAAAGTTCTAGTCCCAGAAGGGTTTGGCTGGGAAGATGTATTAAAACTAGCTATATTTAACCTGTTCCTATTTTCTAGCGCTGCCTTATTAGGAATGGCTGTCCGGCTGCTAGCAGAGTAACTTCTCAACGTAAGGTGAAAGAAATGGAAAATAAGCTGTAATGTAAGTAATGTTTGTTTGCAGGTCCTATGCAATTTGATATTGACACCTACACTGGGGGCTTACCAAGATTGGTGTCCTACCCATATGCATGGACAAAGGTACCTAGTTCGGAAAGCAGCCTTCTACTTCTCCAACTCAAACCCACCCCCCTGCCCCCCACCATCTTGGGGGCGGGGGGTTCTGTTATTTTCTTCCTACACTTTTTATTAATCTGTGGTGTTACATAAAATGTGCAGACGGCAAGCATCATATTTTTAGATGCACCAGTTGGCACTGGTTTCTCATATTCAAGAACTCAAGAAGGCTGGCCGACATCAGATTCAGATTCAGCCGAACAATCCTATCAGTTCCTCCGGAAGGTGCCTAAAACTCATGTTTTAAGAAGCCAGATAAATTCATACTATTTTCCATTGATATTCTTATTCTAGAGAAGTAAAAAAACCATAGACCTAGAGCAAACCTATTCAGAGATATGAGAGTGATAAGTTCGTGGACAAGTTGTTTCACAATATTCATGTGGGTTTCTGAGTTTTGTTGCAGTGGTTGGACGCACACCCGCAATATCTCCCTGTCCAACTATTTATTGGCGGTGATTCTTATTCAGGCATCTCTGTTCCACAAGTGACGAAACTCGTCGTAGATGGTAAGATACTCTCGTGATGACTAGAATCTATGTGGAACTAGAATTTCTACGTTTAAATCAACCACTCTGTATACTCAGACTAATTAAGCTTGGTACATGGACTTGCAGGTATTGCAGCTAAACTCAAGCCAATGATGAACCTCAGAGTACATTCACTTACGATACTCTAGAGTTTAATTTAAGTTTTGTAATATGATTATGACACTGATCTTCATATAAATGACCTCAGGGGTATCTATTGGGGAGCCCACGTACAGATTCTGTAATTGATGAAAATTCGAAGATAATATTTGCTCACCGGATGGCACTTATATCAGATGAACTTTTCGAGGTAGGTTACCTCTGTCTGCGCATGCTGAAGTGGAATCTATATGTGGCAAGAAATGAAATGATGTGTTAGATGACATAAGTGAGATTATGAGAAATGGTACGTCAATTGAGATTTAGAGCACAAAAAGTTCTCACATTTAAGCGTTTTAGTGTCCTCTAACCTCTACACATTGTGGGAAGATGGCTGATAATGCTGCCACACACTATTTACTTTTTGCTGTGTTGGGTTGGCTTATTGGTTGGTTCTGATAGCTTATTCTTAAGACTTACCTGAATACATGAGTTCGTGGTGATTTTACAACTTCCCAGGAACTCAGAACAAGTTGCAACGAGAATTATGTGAACGTAGATCCCTCCAACACAGCATGTATCATGGCTCTTCAATATTACGACAAGGTTAGATGGATTAATAATAAATAATGTTTTACTTCATTTCTTCCAAACCGTGTACCTTAGAGACGGTGATGCTTTGGAATTGCAGTGCGTCGCAGATCTGTTTACAAATGATATTTTGGAACCAACGTGTATTTTTGCGTCCCCAAAGCGTTCGACCGAACAGGATCGAAGATCCCTAGAAGAAAACTCTTCAAATTTTGTACTTTCGCCACCTAGAATTCCTCAAGAATGGTGTCGGGTAATCATTCGCTTCTAATTCCACTCCCAGAGAAGTATACGTTAACACCTATTAATTGCCAATAAATTACATTATACGTTTCTTCAAATTTCTACAGCTGTTTGATTAACAAGTCCCTACTTCCATCTGCAGAATTTTAACTACGTATTGTCTTACATGTGGTCAAATGATGATAGGGTTCAAGATGCTCTGCATGTTAGGCAGGTTTGTAAATTTTTCAGGGTCAAGATATCGGAGTCTCCCCTCCCCATACTATTATTGACATTTAATCTATGATGGCACCAGGGTACGGTGCCGGATTGGCAGAGGTGCAACCAGACCTTAGACTACACAAAAGATGTCTTGAGTGTGGTTGAAGTTCACCGATATCTGAGCAAGAAAGCCTTATATGTCCTGGTTGAAAGGTAATCACTTGCAATTTTTCAGTAATTTGCCTTGCGCAGTTGGAACCAGCTCGGTTGAACTAAAGATGCTATGTTAGAGTTCCATTCTCCTTTACCATATCTATGTCAAGTTCAATCCCGGAAAAGTTAATTTTCTTCTGTCACAGTGGTGATCGCGATCTGGTTGTTCCATTTGTGGGCACGGAGTATTGGATAAAGTCTCTTAACTTGACAATTTCCATCGATTGGCGACCTTGGTTTGTTGACGGCCAAGTTGCTGGGTGAGTAATCTGTTGCAAAGTCTAATGTTCTATTATCAAATTTGAACGTTTTTTTCCCCCTTTTATTTGCTAAAGATTCATTTCTTAACTGTTATGCTTCTTGTTCAATTTAGGTACACAAGAAAGTTTTCTGACAACGGATACATTTTAACATTTGCGACTGTAAAGGCAAGTAAACCATTCTCCTGTTAGGATTTTTTTTTGGGTTCTTTATTTAAAGAGAAATGACACGTTTTTGCTTTGTATTGTACAGGGTGCTGGCCATACAGCTCCAGAGTACTACCGTAGAGAATGTTACGACATGTTTCAAAGGTGGATTCATTACTACCCTCTCTAACAAGGGACTTAAGCTTCTTCAATAAGTATCCGGCTACCGGCATTTGCTCCTCCCTTACTGAGCTAGCTCCTCGTCTTTGTAATCTATTGGCCCTTAATTATGTGTATCTCTCTGTTTTTAGAGCGACATAAAACCTCGAAATTCAGTTCTTCCAAAAATAAATAATTAAATAAATAAACAAAAGCTACATACATACACGTGCAAATTGTGCAATGCTGAGAGCATCTTTTATTGGCGGAGCTTTCCTAAGCCTGGTACTACGAGCAGAGACGACGGTCCTCCGTCCTCTCACTAACACTCTCCCCTTCAACGGTCATTTAAATCGAAATTTGAAATGACCGCAATTACTTTTATACCCCTCATTAAACAATAATTTAGGTGATGTTTGGTTAGAAAAAAAAACCACCGTGATGGCTAATACTTTTTGCAGCTGAAAAATCCACTATGGAAAAAAATTTCATGTTCCATAAAACATTCCAATTCCAGTTTTATCCCTACTTTGCATTTGCGAAATGGCTTCCATACCCCCAGTTTCAAACTCCAAATAAGTTCACAAGAAGGATAATGTGGAGAGAGAAACACATGGGCTATAGACGGCACATAAATCAAGAGCATGAAAACGAAATGACAAAATCCCCCCCTAATGGTAAAATGCGTCGAATGTCAGTTGGGGGTTACTCCTGTAATTTGTCCGCTGCAGTGACCCTCTCTTGCTCCCTGCCTTGTCTTTCTTGTTTCCAAATAGCAAAAAAAAAAATCACCTGGCCGTGGATAAGTGGAGAGAAAACTACTCAATTGAGGTTGAGAGTTTTTTTCTATCAAATGGAGTCTCTGAAAACTCAAGAATATGGTTTTTGGGAGGCCTCCAACAACTTAATAAGACTAATGACAGAAGATGTCAGAATCCTTAAGTTTTTTCATATTTAGGGCTTTGAAAGGTAAGATGTCGCTTGAAAAACTTTTTTAATGTCTTAAACACTTAAACCAAACAACCATAACAAATTACAACTGACATATTTTGACATGAAAATTTACCAATACAAAAAGACACTAACATAACCCAATAAAAATAAGGCTTAATTACTTCACCGGTCCCTGTTGTATCCAACTTTTACAAAATAGTCCGTTTGGTATGACTTTCAACAAATGATCACTGTGGTATAGTTTTGAGATAAATTAGTCCCTGTTGTATGACTTTCAACAAAACGGTCCATATGGTATAGTTTTGAGACAAATTAATCCCTCCGTCCAACTGACGTTACCCACTTAACGGAAGAGTGTTATACATGACACTTGTCATTCACGCGTTGACACGTCAGCAGTCGTCGTGGAAGATGAATCTCGCGCGCGCGTTTATTCCACCAGATCGAACCAATTGAGTCTAAGGCTGAGGCTGAGACTAATTTTACGAGCTAAAATAAGTATATCACTCATGATTTTTATACCACTCGTGATTCGGATACTAATGCTAAAAAACACGTGTCAACACGCGAGTTGGACAGAATGACTAATTTGTCTCAAAACTATACCACATGGACCGTTTTGTTAAAAGTCATACCACATAGACTAATTTGTCTCAAAACTATACCACATGAACCGTTTTGTTGAAAGTCATACCACAGAGACTATTTTATAAAAGTTGGATACCACATGGACCTGTAAGATAGTTAAGCCTAAAAATAATCTACCAACAAACAACCTTAAAAATCTACCACTACTTTTTTTTCACAAACACCCTTACAAATCATCAACTTTTTGCATAAACACCCATACAAAGAAATTACAAGCCCTAAAATAAGTTTCAGACATTTCTTGGGCGTGCTCAAGAACATAATTTTCAGTCCACTTTTAGTGGGCCGGGTACTGTACTAGTTCAGTCGCTCTTATATAGATCCAGCCCGTTTTGTTTCGTTTCTAAGCAGAAGCATGATTGACAGGATTGGGGTAGGTGGTTAAATCCATTGGGCTATTTTATTAAAGTTTAAACGTGCGATTAGTTTACATCGTGGAGCGTCCCCGAGTTAGTAGCTGCACCCACGTTTGCACCAACACTTCTAAAGCATATAGGCAAGGGCCAAAGGGACCCCCCGCGGCCCCGCCTTCTCAAAAGTCAAAAACAGCATCTTGGTCCTCGGAAATAGAAAGAAAGCGTCAATTAATATTACTTCCCACTTCTGGGACTGGGAGGACCGGAGGAGTACGTTGTGAAAATAAATGCCTTTATCTGGGAGAGTATGAACAGTCTCAGAGAGTCACGTTTAGTTTACCCGAACCTCCATTTTAGTATTATTATTGTAATGCTGGACTTTTAAATGTTTAAGTTGATAGTTCTTCATCCGACTTTCATGGCCATGGTACTTTCCCATGTGGTGCGGCCACGGGCCATGCATTCTCCTACCCTTCTGTACCTAATAAAATATAGTATACAATATCCATTCTCTTAGCAATTTCTTCGCAAGTTTTGAAGCCTATTTATATTGTATTATAGCTGGCAGGAGAATCATCGGGACCAAAAAGCTAGCCTGTGAACAATGGCTTCCAGAGCAACCACTGCATGCCTGCATTTGCTCCTCCTACTTCTAATCTCAGGCAATGCTGTCTCCCATTGGATTGTCAAGACCCTACCTGGCTACCCCGGTAACTTGCCCTTTACACTTGAAACTGGGTACGCCTTACTGCTTTTTTCTTTGCGCTTCTGCATAATATAGCATTCGTGTTACCCCTGGTACGGGTTAATTGACTGGAGGTTTACATTACACAGATACATAACGGTTGGCGATGTGGAATTCTTCTACTATTTTGTCGAGTCGGAAGGGAACCCGGCGGCAGACCCTCTCTTACTCTACTACAATGGAGGTCCTGGTTGTACCGGACTAAACGGATTTTTTTACCAGATTGGTACGCCCTTAAATTTGTACTGCAGCTTATTCTTCTAAAACCTCCTATTAGTTTAGCATGTTGAACTGGGTTTTAGTTACCGATGCCCGTTGGAAGAGGAAACGACCGAAAGATGGTTTGGACTTTTTGTTGGCAAAATATAGTCAATATTTATTTCGCTGAAGATGGACGTCATGTCGTCCTTGACTTTCTCATCATGTTTGCCTGTAGGCCCTTTAAAGTTCGACATCAGGAATTACACTGGGGGCTTGCCGTCACTGACGTATGAACCAAACGCATGGTCAAAGGTACACAATTCAGAACCACTACATATCTTAACCCCTATCGTGTATAAAAATTTATGTTTAAGTTCTTCCCTGTTACACTTGTCTTATGTTTATTTTCCAGACTGCCAGCATAATATTTCTCGATGGGCCCGTCGGTGCTGGATTTTCTTATGCAACAACTCAAGAAGCTTGGAACTCAACAGACACATTGTGGGCGGCACAAACATATGAGTTTCTAAGAAACGTGAGTATATTGATGCGAAAAAATTCGAACGCTTGTTGTTAACTTCACTGGGGTACGAATATTTACTGGGACTGCTCATTTGCTTGTGATACAGTGGTTGGGCGAACACCCAGATTTCAGGAACAATCCGGTCTTTCTTGGCAGCGATTCGTATGCAGGAATTATTACTCCGATTCTTGCTCAAGATATAATAAACGGTGACTCACTCCAGCATCTAATAGAGTTTACCTCATTGAAATCAAGCCTCATTATGAATCATATTCTCACAAAGG
Source organism: Myrica gale (assembly GCA_963930655.1). Taxonomy (NCBI): domain Eukaryota; kingdom Viridiplantae; phylum Streptophyta; class Magnoliopsida; order Fagales; family Myricaceae; genus Myrica; species Myrica gale. The sequence goes on along the minus strand of OZ005606.1, from coordinate 1,524,076 downwards.
ATTCTCTTTTATGGACGTGCAGGCAATGAAGCAGGAATCATGCCTTATGTGAATCTCAAAGTACGTAGGAGTGCTTGAATGAAGAGTACTATTTCTTGATCTTTTCTTTTGGAATTTTGCTTTAGTTTAGCAATGATACGATGCTATCTAAAATAATATCAGGGATACTCCATTGGATGCCCACATACAAATAACGTACTCGAAACGAACACAAGGATACCCTTCGCACACCGCATGGCTTTGATAACGGACGCCATGTATGAGGTATTTAGAACAGCTTTTGATAAGTAACTCGCACAAATGAAGAACTGCCTTAATTGTTAGTTAAAAAGTGTTTTCAACTTTTTTTTTACTTTTAAACTATCATTTTCACAGTTGTTTATGCTAATTATGCTCTACTACTTCAGGCAGCCAAAACTAGTTGCCAAGGGAATTACGCCTATCCGAACAATGCAGGCTGCACAGAGGCACTTGCAGCAATAACGCAGGTTTGAGGGACTAACAGCTTTGTTTGCTATAACATCATAGTTTCTCATCACTTCTGTTGGCATCAAGATTAATGAATGATCGTTGAATCTGAATGATCAGTGCACAGAGCTAGTGAGTGAACCAATGATTTTGGAACCCAATTGTGCTTTGGTGTCACCGAACCTACAAGAAGAAAGAGCTAGATCTCTCCGAGATAATTCACACAATTTCATTCCTCCCTCTCTTAGAACTGGGGACTTTTGGTGCAAAGTAAATCTCTCTCTCGCATGCACCAGTACTTATATTGTAAGACCGTACGGTAGGGCATCTCAGTTCTTATTTCTTTGCCCTGTTCTTTCTGCAGAAATTTGATTATGTGCTATCTGATATATGGGGAAATTATAGAAGTGTCCAAGATGCACTTGGCGTTCGATCGGTAGGTGATTCTTGAGACTTTTAAGACATTACAGCACTAGTCTTCCTAAAGAGAAGGGGGTTAGGATTGAGGTACTTGATTTATGACAACAGGGCACAGTCAAAGAATTCTTTCGGTGCAACCTCACCTTGGAGTACACACCTGACGTCACTGACGCGGTCCCCTATCACAGAAATCTCACTGATTCAGGATTGCAAATCCTGGTTTTCAGGTTCCCATCTCAAAGTCCTCCGTACCTCTTTAAGTATAATGTTTGAATGCATTGATTATTACTTGAAACATGGTTTTTAGTCAAAATCATGTCATGCGAGTGTCGTATCGACCTACCTGTTTTATTCCAGAACTTACAGTAGAAGAGTATCTTTTAACTTGTAAGATTTAGAAACTCCATTAATTAGCTACAAATTTTACCGTCTGCCGCAGTGGCGACCATGACATGGCTATTACGCATATCGGCACTGAGGACTGGATATACTCTCTAGACCTAACAGTCGATTCAGATTGGCGACCATGGTTTGTGGATGGTCAAGTTGCAGGGTTAGTTTCAGCATTACCAATTTATTAATTTCCTTCATTTTCAATTCCCTTTTTGAAGCTAAAAATGGCATTTGTTCTGCAGGTACACGATGAAATTTACGAATAACGGATACCGCTTGACATACGCGACTCTAAAGGCAAGAAGAAACTTCCTAAATTTTCAGTGGATTGATCTAATCAATGAATTAAAAGTGAAGGTTAAATTACGCAAATGCTTGTTAATTTGTGCAGGGATCTGGCCATTCGCCACCAGAGTACAAGCGCAAGGAGTGTTTCGACATGTTCCACAGATGGGTCCACTACTATCCAATCTAGTTTTCTTTCCTTTTCAGATCTTTGTATTAATGGACAGCATCTACGTATACCATATGTATTGTCCATTTCTCCGACCATTAAAGTTTCAGTCTAGAGTTCTGTTCTCTTAACGTCGAAATCCGACAATGAGCAAGTTATGAACGAGAACTATGTTGGTGATTTCAAAAGTTGTCTTCTTTTTGCTTCTTTAAGTCACAATTGGATCGTATTCCGCAATCTGGATGTTTAAGTAAGAGGAGAGATTAGAGAACTGGTGGAACGGAACGGCGGACTTAAGTTATTCCTCTCAGACTCTAACCTTTCTAAGCAAAACAGAGACTTTTTACTTTTCATCCCAAACGTGGAGGAACGTTCAACGTGGAGGAACGTTCAATTTTTCAAGTCCATCTCAAACGTGGAAAACGCTGCCAACCAACTTTCCTGTCCCACTATATAAAAAAGCTAAGGCAGGAATAAAAAAGAAATGCTAAATGAATGAAACAAAAAAAGGAAAGAGAAGAAACATGTGCAGAGTTTCAGAACCCCACTTCTACAAAATTCTTTCAAGATCGAGACTTGAGTTCCTCCAACCTCATCAAGAAAGCGAACAGAAACTCTCATTAAGATGGGCAAAAGTTGTAAGGAGCCAACAGAACAAACATGTATCGCCAAGGTGAAATCCCTCGATTATACCTAGAACGGAGGCACGAAGAATTTTGGGTGGGGTAGTGCGAGAAGAGTGTGACTGGGGGAAGCCAGGGATCGTCTACTAATCGCCCCGTCTTTCCAACAACCACCCTATTCGAGAAGATCTTGGAAACGCCGGTTAAGAAGAGGGAGAAGGTGAATATAATCACACACTCGTGGGATGGGAGAGATTTTTGATATTTAAGAATCAATGTTCTTTTTTAATAATTCGGCCAACTTGTAAAAAGAAAGAAACAATAGACATGTTTAACTTGTGACTATCCCCACCCAAACATTTGTAGCCCGTTCGCTAAGTAGACTTTTCTGTCAAAGTTTAAATCTGCGGTTCTCTTGTAATGTTGACCTCTCTTCGATTAGGTGCACCAACACTTCCGACTCCTTTCTTTCGGAACCTTTTTTTGGGGTAAGTAAGATTTGTATTAATATACGAGGAAATGGGCAAATCTCAATCAGTCCAAATGACTCGGAATACCGAAACACAAAAGACAACCCAGCTGCCAGCTGATGCATAATCAACACAAATAAACAGATCCCCCAGTTATTTTTTCAGAACATTAAGCATATCGATAATTGCCAAAAGTATCCAGTCCCATAGATCGGCAATTTGGACTTAATTTTAATCACCATGGTAGGCTAGTAAAGCTCTGTTCTAAGAGGCAAGTGTGATTCAGTTCGTTGGTGAACTGAGGAAAACTTCTACATTTGAATAATTTGTTTTTATTGGTAATCTTTATGGATTGCAAATTATTTATTAGAATATTAACCGATTGTTCAAAAAGAAAAAAAGAATTTTATTTAACGTTCATAGGCTGCTTCCCCCTAGACCAGCCTAACTTTCCATACCTGTATTTTGGTTTCAATCATCCAACAGCTGAGCGACTTTTCATTCGAACTATTTGCTAGGAAGCTTGAAGCTTAGATATATAGTATATGATAGCTGAATGTTCAGCCGGAACAAAAAAGCGTCTTAACAATGGCTTCCAGAGGAAGCTCAGCATGCTTGCAATTGCTTCTTCTACTGTTTGTCTCAGGAACTGCAGTCTCTCATTGGATTGTCGAGACCCTTCCTGGCTTCTCCGGTAAATTGCCCTTCACACTTGAAACTGGGTATGCCATACCTTTCCTTTCTTTGCTATTCTGTACTGATGTAGCATCCGCATTAATCCTATTACGGATATGTTCAAGTTCGATGATGTTGACGGTGCTTTAAAAATACAGATACATTAGCGTTGGCAATGTGGAATTCTTCTACTATTTCGTCCAGTCGGAAGGGAACCCCGGAGCTGATCCTCTTCTACTCTACATGAACGGAGGTCCTGGTTGTTCCGGTTTAAATGGATTCTTCTACCAGATTGGTATGACTTCGATTTCTTCTTTTTCTCCTAACATGCTCCTCATCCAGTAGGTCCATTTCTTTTTCTTTTCTTTTTTTCTCTTGGATTGTAGTAGGTTCATAAATTCATTTAAATTTTACGATAACTGCAGACGGGACAGAGACTTCATGAGCATCTACTTTAAATAAAAACGGGACAGGGACGCCATGTGACCCATTAATTTCACCTAGTAAGTAGTAAGCACACATGCAGAGGTAGAATTAATGAGTACGTTTGAGAATGCCGTTCCTTCTGGCTTTTAGTCAGACAAGAGGCTCGCTGGTTTTAAAAAAAGTGGGTTGGACTTTTAGTTGGAAGGACGAAGTCCAAACTTTTTCATAGTTCTAACCCAAAAAAAATATATAGAAAAGATGTAGTCCGGACTCTGGACCTTTATCCTCTGTTCGTATACAAGTTTTATTTCGAGTTATTCATTGAAAACAGAGTCGTGTTGTATTTGCTATTATAAACCTTCAAAATAAATCTAGCACGATTCTTTTTAGCCCATTAACGGAGCACTAGAACAAGTTGAAAAAACACCATGCAGCTTTCATTTGGGTATGTTTATGATTAGAGTTATGATCTTAATGAGTTCATGTTCGTGTAGGCCCTTTGAAATTCAATATCAGTGATTACACTGGGGGCTTACCAACATTGATATATGAGCCAAGCACATGGACAAAGGTACAAAATTTACAACAAATGCAACTTCTCATTTAATTCCATGGCCTAAGCAAAAATTTACATTCAATATTTGGCTAGTAGTACTTTCGTCTTAACACGAAATTGATGATGCTTCACAGACTGCCAACATAATATTTCTAGATTTCCCTGTTGGTGCTGGCTTTTCGTATGCAACAACTTTGGAAGCTTGGAACTCAACCGACACACAATCAGCGGCACAAGCATATGAGTTTCTAAGAAATGTGAGTGTACTGGAAAACATGAGAGATTATACTTTGAGTTATTTGTGATTTGTTTATCTCCTTAATGTTTTTCGATCTGGGATGCAGTGGTTAGGCGAACACCCGGATTTCGTGAGCAATCCGGTATTTCTTGGAAGCGATTCGTATGCTGGAATAGTTACTCCAATTCTTGCTCAAGATATAATAGATGGTAACTTAAAATCAATGCCAGCAGCTAATTATTGAGCTTACCTTATTGAAATTAAGCTTATGGTAATTCATTATGAATGAAGTACTCAAAACGTTGTTCTTTTTTACTGTCATGTAGGAAACGAAGCTGGCAATGAACCTCGTGTGAATCTCAAAGTACAGTACATAATCTACACAGTTGAATGACTTCCATGCTCTTCGCCTTTTTTTGGAGCGATTGGTCATGAATCTGACGTTTTTAAAAATAATATCAGGGATTCGCGATTGGCTGCCCACATACAAATACGGAGCTTGAAACAAGCGCAAAAGTAACCTTTGCACACCGGATGGCTTTAATATCAGATGCCATGTATGAGGTAGCTAGAATACCATTTCTATATGCAACTAACTAAAAGCCTTACTCCTAAAAATTGCTTGGATTTTGTACTTATTTCACATTTCGACTTGAAAATAACACTTTCGTGGTCGTTCTTTGTCAATTACGTTCTCTTTCAGACGGCGGAAACTAGTTGCAATGGAAATTACGCCAATCCGACCACTGCAAATTGCACAGAGGCACTTTCAGCAATAACCCAGGTGTGATGGAGTATCACTTTTGTTTGCTAATGAAATCTAAGTTTTTGGTCGATTCTATGGGAGCAAGAATGTGCGATCATTAATATTCTGAATATTCAGTGCGTAGAGCTGATAAGTGACCAAAATATATTGGAACCCAATTGCGCTTTCTTGTCACCGAAGGCGAAAGAAGAACGAGCTCGAAGATCTCTGAGAGATAACTCCAAGAATTTGATTCTTCCGTCGACTAGAATCGGTGACTTATGGTGCAAAGTAAATCTCTCTCTCTCTCTCTCTCGCCCCGCATGGTGATTGCGACTAATTTTATGCCTATGCGCTTCTCTTTCCGTAGAACTTTGAGTATCTGCTCTCTGACGTATGGACAAATTATAAAAGTGTCCAAGATGCTCTCAATATTCGACCGGTAGGTGCTTCTTAAAACTATAAGCACAAAGACAATAATGTTATCTGGTTTACTGAAAGTTCATGCATTGATGTTGTCTTGTGAGAGCAGGGTACAGTCAAAGAATTCTTTAGGTGCAACGTCACCTTGGAGTACACAGTTGACACCGATGACGTTGTCCCCTACCACCAAAATCTTACTGCTTCAGGCTTGCAAATCCTTGTTTTCAGGTCCCTATCTCTGATACCCCTAGCCATTTAAATGCATTGATCACAACTTATAACCAGGGTTTTGAAGAATCCTGTGCTCGATAATTACCCATTTTGCTGATAACTCCAAATTTGACTCTCCCCTGCAGTGGCGACCACGACATGGTTATTCCACATAACGGTATTGAGCAATGGATAAATTCTTTGGACCTGACACTTGATTCTGATTGGAGACCGTGGTTTGTCGACGGTCAAGTTGCAGGGTTAGTGTCGTACTACACAAAAGGATAGCAGTATCTTTTCCCTGTCTTTAAGGTCAATTGCTCTTCTTATATTGCTGATAATGTGCTCTGTTCTTAGGTACACGAGGAAATATACGAATGATGGGTACCGTTTGACTTACGCAACCGTAAAGGCAAGAAAGAAACCTCTTTCCAATTGTTCACTCTCTGTTTATCTCAGCATTTAACTAAACGTAAGGAGTAAAATTCACAAATATTCTTTTGAATTTGTGCAGGGAGCTGGACACTCACCGCACGAGTTCAAACGCAGGGAGTGTTATGATATGTTCCACAGATGGATCCACTATTATCCTCTCTAGTTTTTGTTCCCATTTCCTTCTACTAGTTAATGTTGCCATTTCGAGTCCAAGCCTTCCAAGTTTTTCCAACGATATACTGTCCTTCGTTTAGAGTGGTCTGTGTCCTATATTTGAGTAATGAATTTCAGGAATTATGAAGCATAATGTAGGAGAAGTGTGTTAAGCTGCGTTTGCCAACCTAATAATTTTCAACATTTTATCTCTCTCCTAATAAAATGCTTCAATATAATCTCTCTCTCCCATAAAAAAATATAAAAAATTACAAAAACTATAAAAAATTACCTCTCTTCACCTTTTCACTAAACCCAATACCAACACATATTCTCATACCCAACATTTTACAACACAAACACAATTACTAATGCCAGGACCGGTGAGATTGCAAATGGTCTTCTTTCTTCTCTTTCTCTGCTTTGATATTAATTGACTTTAGTTGAATGGTAATCACTCGCTTGGATAGAGAGAATTGGGGAATGGAACGCCTACTTCCTGCCTCTTCTAGTTGACATCATTACTATATCTTTGCCGGGTCGAATTGAGGGAAACTTGGCCATGGCATTGATGGGCAAAAAGATCAATTGAACCGAGTCTCAATAATAAAAGGTACCCAATTTATGAGGTTTTTAAAATTTATTTAGGAATAAGTATACCTTCATTATAATAATTTATTGATTTATTGTTAAAATTAAAATAAAAGAGGGAAAAAAAATTTAGACTAAGGGAGAGAAGTGAGACACGAGATTTAAGTGGTTCGGTCCATAAACTTACATTCACTGTGGGAAAACTCAGCTTGTACTCACTGATATGAGGACGAGAGATTACATAGATGCTTATTTATAAGTCTTTGATTACAATAGCCCACATTGCTTTAGCAATGTGAGATTCTAATACTCCCCCGCAAACTCAAGGTGTGAGTTTGGACTTACAAAATTAAATTTCTCATAAGAAAAAATAGCGTTGAATGATGGTCGGAGAAGGGCGGACAGATGCCGGAAGATGGCTGGAGAGGAGGCGGACAATCACCTGAATGTGGCTGGAGAGGGTGGCTGGAATGAGGAGATTGCCAGAAAGCTCAAGAGAAAATGCCGAAGTGATGCCGGAAAGCTCGAGAGAAGGTGCTGGACAGGGCACCGAAAAGTCCAATAAAAGAACAAAAAGATAACATTTGATTACAATAGCTCACGTTGCTAAAACTTTAATATTTATGAAAATATTTAAGAATACTATTTATTTCGGAGTGTTAATCAGACCATAAGTACCAAAATTGGGCCTTCAAGGAAAATGCAACCGAAATGCACTCGATCACATTTTATAAGCAATTATGAGTTTTAATTTCGCAGTGGGAGAACAGACATCGGTGCCCACACAACCCACCATTTCATCAATGACTAAGGCCCTAAGGGCCACAAATCAACAGGCCTTAAAAAGCCACAATCCAATGGGCCTTTTGTGTCAACAGGCCCGGAGTGGAAAATTAGAGGTTTAAAAATATAGGGAGATATGTAATAGGATCCAACGGCCGGTAGGAACTTGTGCTGAAAGATACGTTTTGTTTTTATATAAAATTGGTTTTTTGAAATTATTCAAAGGAAATGTCTGACTCACCCGCAGTGGCGACCATAATTACGTTCGTTTTGAGTAAAAATGTAGGATTTTAGAGAAGTTGTGAATATTTATGTTGGATAGTGTTTTATTGGTGTTTGTGTAAAGTGGAGAGAGAAAATTTATGTTGAATAAAAAATTAAAAAGTTGTTGGAGATTGTGTAAAATATATTGGTGTTTGTGTTTGAATTTTGAATATATTCGGTGGTAGTAAACGCATATATCCCAAGGCATCTCGCTATTATTGAGCAATCAACGAATGAATAGCTAGCTTCTCTAGACCTGACTCTCGATACTGATTTGGCGACCTTGGCTTATCGATGGCCAAGTTGCAGGGTTACTTTTTATTGTCAATTGCGTTCAATCGCTGATCATGTGCGCACTGCGCTTTCCTTACCTTCATTAATGATCTAAACATTAATTAAAATAAAATAAAATAAAATTAATGTTGAACATGATTTATGTCGGACATGATGCCCTTAATTCATTAATTAATGTTGGTATATGATGAAGGGTTGTCGGACCGTGATTGGTTTGGTGGGAGTTTTACGGGTAGGTGTTTCTCGACTCTTGACCATGCTATCCACAATTTAAGATGAACCACTTCCAAAATCTTTAGTACTGTTTCAATGGGCTACCTACCCAACTACCCGTAATGCCAAAAATGAAGACTATTTATGACCAGGCCGAAGCCTGTTAAAGGACTTGTTAATGTTAATGTACCTGTGGGCAGGGTAGGGCAGATCTCGTTCGTAGACAGTTGAAAACGTGATCACTCGTTGACCAGCAAGTGGTGATTCAGTACAAGGAAAATAAAACAAAAAAACTACCGGAAATAAGAAGAAGAGAGCGGACTCATAGATTGACAAGTCGTTGCTCCTTTAATTTTGCAAGTGGATATTGAATAGTAAGTACAAATTTATAGACAGTGTCCTTTATGAAAAAAGGGATCTTTCAAGAGTGACACCACACCATATGTGAAGCACGTGTTGTAACGAATATAATTACCTTTCTCACATGGTCATTTATGGGAGCCATTCTATCTTATAATTCCACCAAGTCAACGTCCACATGTGCATGCAATTGAAGATGCAAACAGGGCCCACAGGCCACAAAAGCTGATGTCAACTTTTTAAAGAAAAATTGAAAAACAAATAATTTTTTTACAACAACGTCAAAATCTAAAAATTTTCACACAAATTATAACACCTTTATACATCAATTTCAAAAAAATGTCATAATATATATATATACTATTTGCACCTTAACATAGTGTGTTTGTGTTGTAAAATTTTAGTGTTGTTAAAATTTTAGGTATTAGATTTAGTGAAAAAGTGAAGAGAGAGGTAATTTTTTATATTTTTTGTAGTGAATAGTAGTGATTTGATGGGGGAGAGAGATTATATTGTAATTTTTTATTGTGTTAAAATTTTAGAGAGTGTAAAATTTTAGGACGCAAACGCACATGTGTCAAAAGTAACATTTGGGTGCAAAATGTATAACATTGGTAATTGAAGGGTGCAAAAAGTAAGTAGTTTAGGGTGAAAAACGTATAATATTGGTAATTGGAGAATCTAATGTGTCAAAACTGGTAGTTTATGGTACAATGTGTCACAAACCTGGTGGAAAGTATATTTTCCCATATATATATATAAAATCTTGTATCTTCTCACTTCTTAACTAGTCATATTAATTTTTCATTAAATATTTCCTCTCCTTACTTTTTAACAAGTTTCAATAAAAGTCATTATACAATCAAACTTTTAAAAAAAATTTCACTAACTTTTTAATATCCTATAAAAAAAGTAAAAATTTTCCTAAAGATTAAGTAGACTTTAATTCGAGAAAAAACTATTTCAGCCTCTTTTGTTAGGCAATTACAACGGAAATTTTATTACAGTTGAACAGATACATACAAACAGCCCTATATTGCATACAAACCGACCCAAGGGCGGGTATTTCCTTTCGGCTTCATTATCAACTGCATTTCAAAAGCCAATCGTTCGCTATAACGATACTTCTCTCCTCCACCTACACTTTTTATATTTCATAAACTAGTTTTCAACTCCTTTTGTTGTTATCAAAATAAAAGATACTTTACCATAAAACATCCGAACTAATTTGGTCTCTACTAAACAATGTCTTCCTAGCTATATAACGCCCTCAACGGCGGATCCTCAGTTTAGAAAAATTACACTTCAGACGTACGTCGGACCTCACCAGCGACGTAGAGGCAGCCTGTAACTGTAAGGATGGTGTTCGGCGCCGGCAATCATGGGAACAGAGCGTGTTTGCATTTTCTTCTACTACTGCTCTTCTCTGTGAATGTGGCTTTCTCTGGCACACTCGTCACCTCTATACCAGGCTTCGACGGTGACCTTCCTTTTAGACTCTACACAGGGTACGTTCCCCTGTTTCTCTTGTTCTATTTTGGGATTAGCATCATTTCATTGAGTCGCTCATCAAAAAGTAGAAAAACTTTTAGCATTTTCTCATCTTTTTCATCTACTCCGTTGCTTTGTTTCTCAGGTACATCACCGTCGATACAGCCGAGCTGTTTTACTACTTCATCGAGTCAGAGGGGAACCCCAGAGAAGACCCTCTTCTTCTCTGGTATAGTGGTGGCCCCGGTTGCTCTGCTTTCAATGGCCTTATTTACGAAAACGGTACCTTTTTCCTTACCCGGTACTAAGCCGAGGACTATGTGTGAACCATGAATCCATGATTTCAGCAATTTTTGTCGATATTACACTGTCCCATCAGTCCAAATCAAGCTCATTAGAATATAAAATACTTATTTGAGATTTGAACCATGATTTAACCAGTAGGTTTACCAGAAAGCAACAAGGTGTTGAGAATCAAAATCCAACAGTTCCATCCATCCACTGTAGGCTATCTTATTGTGCGCATTTAGTCAATTTCAGCAAATTCAGAGAACCTTTTCTGTGCCCTTGTAAAATCTTGGTTGAATAGAACTGTTCCTAAGTGAAATGAAACAGAGTAATGCTAAAAGCTTGTAATAATAATGAACTATTTCCCAATTAGAAATATCAGTAATTCTCTCTTCTAACTGTACTTGTAGGTCCATTAGCTTTCAATCTTACAGCTTACGCGGGGGGTCTCCCACCAACATATTATTACCCATACTCATGGACAAAAGTATGTGTATCTAAATTTCTTTTTTATGTTATTTATTTCCCCATGAACTCTATCTAATTTGATTCTTTTTGGTCATGTAATTGAATGATGGTCGATAATTCCCCAGAGTTCCAGCATATTATATGTAGACGCACCTGTTGGCACTGGCTTCTCCTATGCTACAAGTCTAGACGCGTACCCTGTCACAGACTCATCAACAGCAAAACAAGTCTATCAGTTCATAAGGAAGGTGAATAATGCTATCTTACAGTTACCGACTCACGCTAAAGACAAATAAATTGGAAAATTAAGAGCTGTTTACTCCTCATGTCTCTGGTGATGGAAAGTGACAAACAAATTTTTTTCAGTATATCAAGCTCCCCACTTATACTTTTGAGTTGTGATTGCAGTGGTTGATTGAACACCCACAATACCTGCTCAATCAATTTTTCGTCGGCGCTGATTCTTATTCAGGCATATCTGGCCCAATAGTCGTCAAAAAAATAATTGATGGTAACTTTGTGATCTTGCTCTCACAAGTAAATTGGAGTTGTACATAGCTTGCGACCAATTACAAAGAGGAGTGACTCATAGATTTAGAACTTGTTTGGCTAAAATTTATGCAGATAATGATGCCGGAGTCAAGCCACAACTGAATCTCAAGGTACATGTTCAAGATGAAGAACTTGAAAACACCTAAATAGCTTATAATACAGTAATTACTTCACCACATTGATAGAGTTTTGTGAATGAAGACTTGAAAAGCTATTTGTTTCGAAACCTTTCAGGGGTATATTCTTGGGTGCCCTCGAACTGATACAACTATTAATGAAAATTCAAAGATAATATATGTTCATCGGATGGGGCTTGTATCAGATGAACTCTACGAGGTACTTAATATGGACGTTTAATTTCTCAATCTGATTATATGTTCCAATTGTTATATATGGGAGTGCAATTATGTAAGAAAATTTGAAGCTATAAGGTTCCGCCATGTTTATCAAGGTGAAATGGGATTAATGATGTATGCTTCTGCAGGCAGCAAAAGAAAGTTGCAATGGGACTTATGTTGACGTTACTGCATCACAGCCACAATGCTACGAGGATCTTAGATTACTCAAGATTGTAAGAAACTCGATTCTTTCTTTGTACTACACTACACGATCACTTGTATAGATTTTGGAATTTAACACACAGAGTGGGCGATTCTCTGAACTTGTAGTGCACTGAAAACATTAACACCAATCATATTCTGGAGCCTTCGTGCACATGGGCATCCCCAGGCGCTCCATACGGAGAATCCATTCGCAGAGCTCTTGAAGAAGAATCGGATGGCTTAACCCTGTCATCTTCATCAGATAATACCGAATTTTTTTGCCATGTAAATCACTCTCTGTCTCTCTATCTACAAATTTACATCTTGCAGTGTAGTACTGAAGTTTCTGACGAGTTGATTCAACTTTGCAGACCTTTAGTTATGCACTCTCTTATGCTTGGGCAAATGATATCGATGTCCGAAAGGCTCTTAATATCCGAGAGGTATTTGACTCACAAAACAAAAAAATAATTGATGTGGGGGGCTTGTATGATATTGTACTAATGGTGCTGACATATGTTTGGATTGCAAATCAGGGAACGGTATTTGACTGGAAGAGATGCAACGAGAGCTTATCATACTCATCTGATGTCTCCAGTGTCCTAGAATATCATAGAAATCTCACCACCAAGGGTTTACAAGTTCTAATATACAAGTACGATATACGTTTCCTGAGCTTTCACTGGATGAAACTAGTAAATCTTTTCCAACATATTTTGCTTCTATTTACAGTGGTGACCATGACCTAACAATCCCCAACATCGGTACGCAAGAATGGATCAAGGTGCTAAATTTTAGCACCGTTGAATATGGTTGGCGACCGTGGTTCGTGGATGGTCAAATTGCAGGGTTAGTAGTATTAACCTCAAGACCTATTTGATGATTCTCCAAAGCACAAATAATCACATATGGCTTATAAGGGTCGGTTCGTTTTATGCAGATACACAGCTAAGTATTCAAGCAGCGAAGGATACCGCTTGACCTATGCATCTGTAAAGGTGAGTTTCAAAAAGATCAGTCGTAATTATTGCCAAAAGAAGAACACTTGAGAAACGTTTTAAATTAAACATTATCTGGTTGGAATTTGTACAGGGAGCGGGTCACTCACCTCAAGAGTACAAGCGCAGGGAGTGTTTTGACATGTTTGACAGGTTCATACACTACTATTCCCTCTGAGGCATGCAGCTTCGAGATCCCTGCGCTGAAATTCCATGCGGTGTAATTTTCCACTAAATTTTTCTAGTCGAGTTGAGGTTGAAGACGATTTCTCAATAAATTACGATTTCACGTGGAAGTTTTTGCACATTGTAATTACGCAATAAGGCATGACGACTTGTTAGAACAAAACAACGTAGGTAGAACACGACCAAGCAAATTCATAGCTAATTAATTCTATCATCTTTTGCTAGATATATATATATATATATACTTTCTTCGTAGCAAAAAACGATAAGACTTTCGGGCCTCGACCCCATTAGGTTTCTAGGTAACCAAAAGGTCTCTTCTTTGCAATTAATCTGCCAATTCTAATTTTCCACGTATTGAATATATATGTTTGGATTCCCAGAAAAAAATTATTCTCATTTAGTACTAGATCGCAAATAGCACAGTTTTTCTTTCCATAACAACAAAAGAATTAGCCTCTATGGGAATTTGCTTTTCTTTTTTTTATTGGAATTTTTTTCCCCTTTTTTTTGTCAAGTTTTGAATCGCGTTTTTTTGACATCACTGTATGAGTCTCCAAAGAGAGAACCGTTAGCTGTATGAATTATGATTCTCCAAAGATAGTAAGATACATGTAATTACGGAGGCTAATTATTAGCATCAAATTATCAATAAAATATATACGAACTGCGAGGGAGCCAGCTCACCAGGCCATCACCTTGCGGTCCAATGGAGCCTGCCCACTGCTATGCCCCACCAGCGCTCCGAAAACACGTCAACATCTTGCTGAAAGTCCTCTCTTTTCAAAAGGGCAGATTTGTCAAACTCTGAACCGGCCCATCGGGGCCTATGAGAACTTTTCGCCAATATTTATATGGGCCGCTCCAACCGTCGGTTCATACCAACCATGACTCCGCGTCGCAGAAACTACTCTTCAAAGTCCAAAATACAAATATAGATCGAACGACCTTTCAATCCATGAGTGATGAGTCTGCTCTCTTCTTCTTTTTTCCCGGTAGTTTTTGTTTTGTTTTGTTTTATTTGTATTGATTCATCACTTGCTGGTCAACGAGTGGTCACGTTTAAAATCCGATGACAAAATTAAGGTAGGCCTTAAACAGTGACCTCCACAGAAATGTGCGGCGAAAACAATGGAACTTTGACCAATTGGAAAAGAACCACACCATATATGTACAGTACAGGGGTCTTTCAATATTATTCATATTATCACACTTTTCGACCGGTTAGCTTGGCACGTGAAATAACTACCCACCAATCAAGAACTTCTGTTAGACTGTCTGAAATTCGAATGAATCCTCGAACTTGTTCAACATGAAGAACTGTAAGTGGGAAGAAAAACTAGAGAGGCTAATATTGGATCCATCGGTGGAACATATCATAACACTCATTGCGTTTGAACTCATGTGACGAGTGTCCAGCTCCCTATACAAATTGAAAATTATTCTAATTAATCGTTTAGATCAATGAAGGTGTAATTGAAGCTAAAAATTTCTTCTTGCCTTCACAGTTGCGTATGTCAAGCGATATCCATTATTTGTATATTTCATCGTGTACCTAGCGAAGAGAAACAACGCGCGCGAATGATCAGCGATAGATCGCAATTAACAATAAAGGGGTGCGCGTCAGAAATTAACGCTAATGTTGTATATAGATAGGTTAGAAACTAACCCTGCAACTTGGCCGTCGACAAACCAAGGTCGCCATTCAGTATCGAGAGTCAGTTCTAGAGAAGCTATCCATTGCTCTATAGCGAGATGCGGCATGAGCAAGTCATGGTCGCCACTGCGGGTGGAGAGTCAATATATATTAATGGGAGCTCCTGTAAGTAATATCTAAAAACAAATTTTATATAAAACAAACCATATCTTGCAGCAGAAGTTCCTACCGGCCGTATCTCACTATATCTTTTTAAACCTCTAGTTTATGATTGTCCACTCCAAACCATTCTACGGCTAACAATTACCACATTCGAATACTTGGACCCAGCAGCTAGAGAAGTTGGGAATATATATAGGAACCTGAAAACCATGATTTGCAAACCTGACTCGGTGAGATTTTTGTGATAGGGGACAGCGTCGGTGATGTCATATTCGTACACCATGGTTCGCAAGGTAAGGTTGCACCTAAAGAATTCTTTCGCCGTTCCCTGTGATCCTAAATAATACAAATTCCTCAACGGATGAGTAAATCAGTAAATCAAACTACATTTTCGTTGGACTTAGATAGCCAGAGTTACTGCATATACCGCCATACCGGTCGGACATGGAGAGCATCTTGATTCAAAATTCTGCCACGTACAAGCGATGGGCAAAGAAAGATTCACAAAATGTTGAAGTGTCCAAGTAGGAATCCCTGACGATCGTTTTCATTGCCATAATTATAAGCGAATAGCACAAGTGGAAGAAGAAAAAAGAGAGGATAAGATAATCATTCAAGTCCACCAAGTGAAGTTGACATATATATACTTTAAGATTCACACGTGGCTTGATTCCTGCTTCATTGCCTGCATGCATGTACATCAACGAAATAGCTACAGGTTTGAGTACGCGATTCATATATAGAAGTAATAAGAGGAGTTGATTTCGCTAGATAGCCATGTAAGCTCAATTAGATGCAGCTGGTTTCCAAAGCAGCTTACCATCTATTATATTTTGAGCAAGAGGTGGAGTAACTACTCCCGCGTATGAATCGCTTGCAAGGTAAACCGGATTGGTAATGAAGTCCGGGTGTTTGCCCAACCACTGACTCATAAATACAACAAATATAATTGATAATTAAACACAATTCTTTTTGTGGTTTTCCATATATTTACAGCAGAAATGGAACTGAGCTCGAATTATCTCACACCTCAAGTATCAGCTCAAAAAATTATTGGGCAAACAACGTAAAGAATATACCCACTTATAACCAATAGGCAGTTGGCACTTATTCTTCTTTTCTTTACCCTCAACAAGTTTCTAAAATACGTGACATTACATATGCCTTAAGAGTCATGAGATTTGTAAAAGTTTAAGTCTTATCATGAATTGATTACATCTATTTCAAAATACAAATAATTTTTCGAACCGAATAATTAGCTCTGTACAGCTCTGTAGTGTCAATTAGTACGTACTGGTCATATATATCGATATACCTATCGATAAAGAGATAGGCACTTCCACAGTGCATGGCAGGGGTTATGAACCTGATATTCTTTAGCTCGGTTTTTCCAGCAACGCCCGTACCCCTAACTAATTAATCTACTAATATATACTTACAGATCTTAGAAATTCTTCTGCTTGTCTGGCTGCTATACTGTCCGATGCTTTCCAAGCTTCATTGGTGGTTGCATATGAAAAGCCAACACCCACAGGCAGATCAAGGAATATGATGTTGGCAGTCTGGAATAGCACATCACTTTCAGGTAGGAAAAATTAATTTACCAAGGGAAAACTTTGGGCGTAAATTCTTGTCTAGGCCAATATGGAAATGAAAAATTGCATTTCTTCTAAATTATGTACCTTTGTCCACGCGATTGGTTCATACATCAATGTTGGTAAGCCACCAGTGTAATCACTGATGTTGAACTTTAAAGGGCCTACAGGAAAACACGAACTCATCAAGTTCAAAATCAGCTCAAGTTTCCAATTCGACGGCACGAAAATCCAAATAACTCATAAATCGTAGAGATTAAATGAACATGCTACATCAAGCTTTGCATAAGAAGGTGAGGATTGATGTAGAAATTTAAAGTCATACCCGTCTGGTAAAAAAATCCATTTAAACTGGAACAACCAGGACCCCATTCGTGTAGAGTAAAAGAGGGTCAGCCCCCGGGTTCCCTTCCGGCCGACTCGACAAAATAGTAGAACAATTCGACACCGCCAACACTTACGTATCTTCGTATATGTAAAGCCCAGTCAGTTTCATGATATCGAATCAATTAATCCGTACAGGTACTACAATACGAATTCTACATCCCACAGAAGATATCAGAGGAAAGAGAACTAAGGCATACCCAGTTTCAAGGGTAATTCACCGGGGAAGCCAGGAAGGGTCTTGACAATCGAATGAGAGACTGCAGCGCCTGAGACAAACAGCAGAAGCAGCAACCGCAAGCTGCATGTCGCGTTTGCTCTAGGTCCCATTGTTTCTAGAGGCTTTTTGGTCCAGCAGATCCTCCGACCAGATAGTTAACGTATTATATAAGCTTCAAATTTGAGTAGACTGCTAGAATATGTGCTGCAGTGACTTGTACGTTAGTTATGTTCCCTAGTGATTCTACATTGTTAGTTGATTAGTTAGCTGCACACATACTTTAGATATTTTGGCTCACGCTCGTGAGGAAAGTTAGTTCAGTGGAATACAAGTTGAATACATAATTCTTCTTCTTGCATTCTGCAGAATTTCTTGATTGGGGTTCTGTAAAAATACTTGTCATTGGGCTGTGTAATCTCGATCTTAACAGAGACAATGATCAGCTGTTTGATATTTATTGCAGGGCAGAAGAATGTCATGAGGAAGCTAGCTGTACGGTGAATGTCGGAATGAAAATTCTATATGGAGTACTTGAGTCTAGCGAAAACAAGGAAATAAAAGTATAGATGACTCTCTAGACTAAGCATATTATAACGACAATTCATTTTCACGTGCCAGTTATAAAAGTTGACTCTCTAGACTAATTAAGAATGTCATGAGGAAACGCCTTCCACGGCATGGTATATATGAGTTTTTCGGGTCTGTGGACCCGGTTGTGTATGGCTAAGGCCGAATGGGTTGTGGCCTATATGGCCCATTGGATTGTGACCTTTTAAGGCATGTTGCTTTGTGGCCCTTAGGGCCTTAGTCATTGATGAAATGGGTTGTGTGGGCACCAATGTATGTTCTCACTTCTCAACATCTTGCTGAATAACAACATAAAAATTAATCTCGTATAGAAATTTACTTTTCCTTTTATATTGGAACTTTTTTCTTTATTGAAATCTGAATACTTTTTTTTGTTAGGTCAAGTTTTGAATCGCGTTTTTGAAATCAGAGTATGAGTCTCCAAAGAGAGCACCGTAACTTTATGAATATGATTCTCCTAGATACGTGTAATTATGGAAGCTAAATTATTAGCATCAAATTATCAATAAAATACATACGAACTGCGAGGGAGCCATCTCACCAGGCCATCACCTCGCGGTCCCATGGAGCCTCTGCCTACTTCCATGGCCCACCAGCTAGCGCTCCGAAAACCATTAACAAAACATATTGCGGAAAATGCTCTCTCTTTCAAAAGGACAGGTTTATCAAACTCCGGACCGACCCAATGGGGCCAATGAGAACTTTTTCGCCAATATTTATATGGGCCGCTCCAACCGTCAGTTCATTCCAACCATGACTCTCGCGTCGAAGAAGCTCAAACTACTCTTCAAAGTCCAAAATACAAAGGATTTTATGGTTAGGAGAGACGCACATGTAAATCTAGTTTTGCCCGCTTTTAATAAATTGCAAACAAAACCGTCACTCACATGCGGTTTCTTACTTCAAAAATATTATAAACAGAAGAGTAATCCAAGAAATATAAGAAGGTATTTCCAGATGTGAGACCGGGTTTAGAAAATCTTTAAGATCCACGCCTACCGGACGTCAGACATTGAAGGTTTGACTTTCTGCTTTGATGCTGTCTGCTGGAAATATTTTTGAAAAGTAAATTCATAGATCACATGCTTCGCACCAATTAGATATAGGCAGAGACAGACCTTTTGGTACTAATATAATCTCTGTCGCTTCTTGTTTGTCGTTTTGTCAGTATGTTTCTCCATTGGCTGAGTCACTATGCATGTTCTTTGTCTGTTCTGCACCCTCCAGGCTCCAAGGTTCCTTTCTTCTGCTAAAGAAAGTACGATGTATTTCTATAGGTATAAAAATTCGGTGACTTCTTTGAATGTTCAGTAAGTGTAAGGCTGGGAAATAATTGAAGATGAGTTATACCAACCCGATTCATCGATAGGTCAATATTGCACGTGCCTAATTTATCCATTTATTCAGTTGCGCGCGCAGACTTTTCTAGGGCAGCTCCAAGTTGGTGGTCCGGAAAGTCGTGGGAGAGGCGAACACATAAAACCTTAACTTTTTTCAAAGTTGCACAGCCATATCACCCCGTAGGCCACTTACCAGTGAAGGGCTTGCGAAGCAATTTTGGTAAACAATAAGATGTGTTCGCAGCAAACAGGTTTGTTCAATTCATGCAGAAGAATTCACAAGGTGTGCCTGAGTATAGTTCTGCTATTGCTTTTCTCTGGCATTGCCGCCTCTCAGTCCATCGTCGAATATCTCCCGGGATATCCCAGCAAGCTCCCCTTCAAACTTGAAACCGGGTAATCAAATTTCTTTTACTACAGTGTTTGCTTCCTTCCTCCGTTCAACTGATATATAGTTCTGCTACGATCATGTTTTTTTTCTTCTTCTTGTAAATAGATACATTGGAGTAGGGGATACTGATGATGTGCAGCTTTTCTACTACTTCGTTGAGTCCGAGAGGAGCCCTGTTGAAGATCCTCTTGTCCTCTGGCTCACTGGAGGCCCTGGTTGTTCTGGGTTCTCCGCACTTGCTTATGAAATCGGTCAGTTCTCATAGTTTTCTCTTTTCTTTTCTTATCAAAATCTTGATTGATTATCCCGAGTAATTCAGCTTTGCAAAGTAGAACCAACCAAAGGAGTTGGAGATAGACGGGGGCAAAATAAAAGTTAAGAGAGTAAGACGTGGGATTAAGATTGAAAAGCATTGATTGGGGCGGTACCTACAACTAGAAGTCTCTTTCAAACCAAATAAGGAAGCTCATTGGTACCCTGGTCTAACATGCTATGCTACTTTATGCCGTGTCGTTTCATGAAATTAATGCAGACACTTATCTTGCGTAGTGCTGTGCGAACTTACTTACGCTTTATGTTTGCCTAATAAAATTTCGCCCACTTAAAATTTTATCATCATTACAAAACACTCTCTCTCCTCGCTTTTTCATGAATTTTCATACATTTTTTCACTTTTTCACCACCTCCCATTAACTTTTTTCACTTTTTCACTATCTTTAGTTTTTCATCAACTTCAATACCTAAAATTTTAACCACCCTAAAATTTTATTTAAAATTGTTGAGTGTTTCTTTTTCTCTCTCTATGTAAAATAGCTCTAAGTTGACTATTAGCCTATTAGCATAAGATTTTACCTTTCATCTCTCTCTATGTAAGTTAGCTCTAAGTTAAAGTGTTTCTTTAACATAGGATTCTTCCTTACATGGGCTTTCAAGCCCAAAAAGAACGTCTTTTGTGGATCCGAATCCGAGCCAACCCAACCCAACTTCTACCTTTGGGGGGTGTTAGGATTTTGGCCCATTAGTAATATAGGAAAAGATTACACGTTACCTGAACTAAACCCCGGGGTTTGGTTTAGTACAAAACAGGACAGAGAGAAAGAAACAAAGAAAGAAAGGTTTGCTTAACAGAGATATTGTAATTCATTATCAAGGGAAGACACCTGCATTAAACGATTCTGGTCTTGGTGCAGGTCCATTCGGTTTTGATTACGAAAATTACAACGGGACTTTACCGTCTATTTTACTGAATCCTTACTCATGGACCAAGGTGCATAAGCTCTTATATATCACGATCCCTTGATCGTTTGATAGTCAAAAAAGAAGTAATTTTTACTAATTCTTTTGCTTGTACCTAAATATAATTAATTAATCAGGTGGCCAACATCATATTCATTGATGCACCTGTTGGGGCTGGATTTTCATATGCCCAAACATCATCTGGTTATTACACAACGGACACAAAATCAGCAGCACAGACCTATACTTTTCTGAGGAAGGTGAGGGTAGAGAAAAGTGTATATTTCTTCCTTGTGGATTTTCTAGTTAAGTTTCAAATTTGGTTTCTCATTAACGTCGTGGTACAGTGGTTGCATGAACACCCAAATTTTCTTGGAAATCAACTCTATATTGGTGGTGATTCATATTCTGGCCTCATTGTTCCTCTTCTCCTTCAAAATATACTAAAAGGTATAGGGAAAAGTCACTGGATATGTTCTTTCTGTATTCAAAACATTTGTAATTTGATCATATCTGATCATAAGTTTATGTTTTGGTTGATGCCATGATGTAGGTCTCGAAGCCGGGCTCAGGCCAAAAATGGAACTTCAGGTACTTAAAGCTTATTTTCCTCTGCATTGTCTTGTAGTAGCTGAGAAACTGAGGGAAAACTTCTCTTTTCGTTCATTTTTTGTTTTGTTTTTGGGAATCAGATAATACTTTTGAATTATAACAGGGATACCTGCTCGGTAATCCGGTGACGGATTCTTATACTGATGTAAACTTCAGGATCCCATATGTGCACAGGGTGAACCTTATTTCAGATGAGCTGTATGAGGTGGTTTAACAAATCACAACCCTTGTGCTTACTATTTCTAAGCACATATCTAAAGTTTAAAGGCTTGCGCAATCTAAAATTTGGAATGTTTTTGCTCATCCAGGATGCCAAATTGTATTGCAACGAGGATTATGTCAATGTAAACATTAACAATACCCTATGTGTTACAGCTCTTCAAGGAATCAAAGAGGTTTGAAAGACTTACATTTGATTTTGCTGATGACCGACTCTTGAGTCTAAATCCAAACGACATTCGAAGTAAATATTGTATTGCCTGCAGTGCCTACTACAAATAAACCTTTGCCAAATTTTGGAACCTCAATGTGCTTTTTCATCGGGAAAACCAAAGGAGTTAGAGTGGGATTTGAGAGCTCAGGAAGCTAGAACCATGAATTTCCTCCTCTCACAACCTGAACTTCCTGAACTGCGTTGTCGGGTAAACCTACCTGATCTGTCTCTCTCTCTCCCTATATCTCCATGTGTTTGTTTAAGTATGTTATGTCATGTATTCTGGAAATGCACAAGACTTTCAGGAGTTTGATCGAGTTAGTTTCTCTAATAGGGCTTCACGTACGTGCTGGCTTATAAATGGTTGAATGATGACAGTGTCCGAGATGCTCTTTATGTTCGAGAGGTATGCAAATTGTACAGTGACTCGATCATTTTAGGTAAAGAAATTAGTACTAATGATCAGTCGATCTCGATGATATACCCCTCTCAGGGAACCGTAGACACATGGAAAAGGTGCCCGAAGAATTTTTCGACTTACACAGCAGATGTGACAAGTAGTGTCGCGTATCAGAAGAATCTCACCGAGACAGGTCTCCGAGCTCTGATATACAGGTTCTTGTCCTCTAATGACAACTCGTTTTCCTTCATGACTCACTGAAACCAAACTTAATACGCTATTCTGTATTCTTTTCTAACCACATTGCTTGTCCAATGACTAATGAGAAAGATGCATAATTGCATATTTAAAGTTGTAGTTGAATGACACAGATGAATATCTACTCAAGAAGAATAAAGACCACACCTCATATACTTTTGCAGTCTGGGATTGTGAACTCTTAGAAGATTTTCTTCTGTTTATTGAAAGATTCAGTCAAGTTTTTTCATAGGTTCATTTATTGTAGCAATTACTGGAGTCCAGGACGAATTCATACCATTTTCCCTGCTGCAGAATTCGTCCAACAATAGTTTCGTCTTGCCAGTTGGCTTAGTCCAGGCATTAGAAGAGCTAAATGATGTTGCAATGTTGAAGAAGTCATAATCGCAGGGATATGATTCTGGGTAGTAATGTACCAGCATTACTTATATAATATTATTGCCTTTTGCACTTTGCAGTGGCGACCATGACATTTCTGTTCCATATATTGCTACACTTGCGTGGATAAAAGCTCTTGGTGTGGCTGTTTTTGATGAATGGCGTCCGTGGTTCGTTGATGGGCAAATTGCAGGGTGAGAGCTTCACGGATTTGCCTTTGCTTCCATTAATTATATCAGTTGTCTTTGCAGTCTCACATAGCTACGCTCTATTGCAGATACCAAGTGAAGTTCATGAACGATCACTACCGCTTGACTTATGTGACTGTAAAGGCAAGAGAACAGAGAATTACATAACTTCACTCGTATCTTTTTTACTTTTAATGATGTCCAGAATATTAAGATGAAAGTAGAATTTAATCAATCTCCCATAAATATACAGGGTGCCGGTCACACAGCTCCAGAGTACAAGCATAAGGAAACCCTCGCCATGGTTGATAGGTTCTTTGCTCGTTACCCGATATGAGTGATTACTGAAGGCAGAAAATTTAGCGATTTCCATTCTTGTCAGGAGGAATATGTTGAATAAAATCTTCTTGAATTTTGTGCTACCAAGTTGCACTTTTTTTGTCAATTTGTTTTTAATTTCCGGTGAGCAAGTCGTAGGAATATAAGCAACTGATAGCAAATTACGAGAATGTGTGGTTTCCGCAGAAGGGGTAAAAAGGATCGAGGGTCTGACTAATATAACCGAGTATTAGCGAAAAGGAAGGGCAAATGGGTCAGGGGACGTAGAATACGTTCTAACAGCTAAAACTCTGGATCCAGTCCTGTTTGACGATTGAAATAGCAAAATAATATCTAGTTTGTGTCTTTTTTGGGGGAAAGTTTGGGGGTTTCTGAGGCAACAGAGAGACGGGACTGGGTACGCTGGAAATGTATGAATCCCAATATCCACTTAAAACGTACGAAAAAACAATTGATTAAGATATCTAAAAAAGATAAGTCGAAGACTCGAAGATTTGTCACTTGCGCAGGAGAAAAAGGGTTTACACTTCATCGCAGCCTGCCCGCAGGATAAAAAGAAAAGGTTGAGAGAGAGAGAGAGAGAGATGAACATGCGAAAAGGGTTTTATTTCCCGCTGCTTCTTCAGGTTCTCCATTTCTGTCAGTCTTCTAATTAAACCCGAACCAACTGCACAACAGCATCAACAACGACAGCAACTAAAATTAAGCAAAAATGTCTTCAGTTCTCCGAAGCAGCAGAGGCAAAGCCGCCAACATGTTGTCGATTCTCAGAGCTAACACAAGCAGAACCGAAACCATGTTTTCGGCTTTGGACCAAACCACGACCCGTGCCCCGGGAAACTCTCTGGGTCTCAGAACCCTAGGGTCCCACTTTGCCCAACAATGGCGCCAAAAGTCCTCGTACGACCACATTCGTGCCGACGTCAACTGCCCCCGTTGCTCCTTGCAAATGGCCGTGCTCTTCTCCAACCGCCCTTTATCGATAACGGGGCGCGAGCCGGGACTTTATCAGGCTCTCAATCTCTGCCCCAACTGCAAAACGGCGTTCTATTTCAAGCCCTTCAAGTTGGAACCTTTGCAAGGTAGTTTCATCGAGGTTGGGAGGGTCAAGGACACGGATGGAGTCAATGAGAAAGATCCCGGTCAGTTTGGGAGAGCGAAAATTTGCGGAAAACCGGAGGAGAATGAGATGGCGTCGTCTTTGGAGAGGGAGTTGCCGACGCCGAAAGAGATTGTCAAGGTGCTAGACGAGTTCGTTGTCGGCCAAGAAAGAGCAAAAAAGGTTTAATTTTGATTTTTCTTTTGACGTGGTTGATTGGGAATTTTCTGCAATTTTTCTACTTGCTTGCAAATATTGTCGATTTTGCAATGGTCGATTGTGTATTCTGCGTGGTTGGTTGTGAATTCTGTAGAGTTTTACTAGCTAGCCAATGTTGAAGATGGTGGACTGTGAATTATTTTTCTTCTGAGTGATCAATGCGGATTTTTATGGAAGTGCTTCGGCCGTAGATAATTCTGTAATTATGAATGGCGAGCAACTCTTTATGTAGAATTTTGTTTGATGTAGTTCGGGAATTAAGAGTTTTGGTTTTTGTGTTGTCACTACTGAATTTGGTGGATTTAATGTACTTGTGTTTTTGATATGTGGATTTTTGTAACGCTGATATGAATCGATGCTTATAGATGTATGAGAGCAACTGAATTACTGTATGATGGTAATTGAAGATCTGTATTTCATTCTCATGACAGGTGCTTTCCGTGGCTGTTTACAATCACTACAAAAGGATATATGATGCCTCTCCCAATCAAAAGTTTGTTCATTATTGTCTTTCCTCTTGTGTCTGCTTACTCGCGGTTTCTACAATTTATGGCTAGAGTTCCATATTGTTCGTTTTTGGTTTGCTACTGTTGAAAGTGTTCACCATTAGTCGATCTGTTGTGATTATTGGCAACATTAGATTGCTATTCATTTGATAATAGGGCTTTATTTACTGTGTTTGGGCTTCTCATTGCCAGGTTGGGTAGAGAATTTGGTAATATTGGGGAGGAAAATGAGGACAGTGATTCAGTTGAGCTGGAGAAGAGCAATGTACTGTTGATGGGTCCCACGGGCTCCGGTATGATGAATTAATTAGATGTGTTTTACTACTTTTTTGTTTTCTTTTGGTTCTTGCGTGAGAACCAGCTGACAAGGGCTGCAGTTTTAACTTATGTAGTCTTACCTTGTCTGTAAGGATAGGAAAGACGTTACTTGCGAAAACTCTAGCTCGTGTTGTGAATGTTCCATTTGCTGTTGCTGATGCAACAACATTAACACAGGCAAGTTTATTGCTTGGTATGGTTCTCTGTCTGTCTGTCTGTCTTGGTAATAAGGCTATTAGCTATTTGTTTAGTGAGTGTATGGAAAGCTGCCTTCGACAAGCTGCATGAGAAACATGGACATTTTGCAAAGATGGCTTATCACATTGTATTTGACATAACATCATAGGACAATGTGCTCCTACGTTTTTCTTTTCACATCTGGCCAAGTCTCAATACTATGAAGTTGCTTGCTGGAACTATACTGAAGTTTTATCCGATTATCAAGTGTGATCTCGACAACTTCAACTTAGCTGGATCTTTTCCTTTATCTTTGGAATGGGTTGAATGCGTCGAACTAGAGATTCATAAACCTGAGTTCTGTTATGAAGAGTTGACTACCAACTTCTATGGACGCAAGTTCATTTTCCCTTTTTATGAGTATATATTTTTCGAATTTTCAGGGTTGTTGCGTATTATTGGCAAGTAAATAACAGACTCCGTTCTAAGCAATACTTTTGTTTTGGTAGTTTTGCTAAGTTTGTCTGACATATTCACCTCTCTCTCTCTCTCTCTCTCTCTCTCTCCAGGCTGGTTATGTTGGAGAAGACGTGGAATCAATATTGTATAAGCTTCTTGTGGTA
Source organism: Myrica gale (assembly GCA_963930655.1). Classification (NCBI taxonomy): domain Eukaryota; kingdom Viridiplantae; phylum Streptophyta; class Magnoliopsida; order Fagales; family Myricaceae; genus Myrica; species Myrica gale. The sequence continues at coordinate 1,497,234 of OZ005606.1, read as the reverse complement.
TGTTCCTATGTTATGTAGTTTGTCCATTATCATGGTATTTCGTTTTAGAAGCAGTGACAGATGGTCATCTTTATTTGATTGGTCTGTTATCATAATATTCGTATTTTAGAAGCAGTTATACAAGAAATATAACTTCTCAGGATTTTTAGATTCTGAACATATTTGTGATCCTTCTGCACTTTACTCTCTTAAACCAAGATTGAGGGTAGCCTCGTTCTTCCCTTCCTAATTTTATCTCTTTTGCCTGTCTTTTTTAAAAAATAAAAAAGAAAAAATTTGTGTGTCACTTCCAGTTGCCTATGGTTTCAGTTCTATGCCAATCATCAATCCTTGAGAAGGTGGGCTTCAAAGCCCCAAACGCCAGAATTGCGTATGTATGAGCAATATGGACATATAGTTGGAGATTGCTGTATTTCTTTTGTAATTCAAACACGGTGGTATTAGAATGTGAGCTTCTCGGAGGTTCACCAATGATGCAGGTTTGTTGGTAAATTCCAGTAACTCCGTCACCACCGATATCTAATCTGTATACTTCATGTTCAGAAGCATAAATCTAAATAGGGTCATTCTAGGTGCTTGATCATGGAGCTTAGGGCCTCTTGATTGTGTACGTCGTGTAGTTGTATGTATATACAAATATGTGCACATGATGTACTTGTCTTTCAGAGTGTTCAGGAAACCTAAAGATAATTTGTTAGCTTCAGGCCATAATCGGTCGAACTATTTCATGAATCATTTTGATCTCTCGCCTGTTTTGTAATACATCTAATTTGATTGATTAGAGCTTTGAAGTTTTATGCATAAGTTTTTGCCCGCAGCCACAGCTCACTTAATATGTTTTTCTGATTGGCTTTTAGGAAGCTGAGTTCAATGTTGAAGCATCTCAGCAAGGCATTGTCTACATTGATGAAGTTGATAAGATCACTAAGAAGGTCTAGTGACCTGTCAATATATGAAATGTGCACTTAATTTTTTGATGTCTAATTTACAATAATTGCTTTGAATTTTGTGCAGGCCGAAAGCATAAACACTGGGAGAGATGTTTCTGGAGAGGGCGTCCAACAAGCATTGCTAAAAATGCTGGAAGGAACGGTGTGTAGAACTTAGCTTTGTTGTTAGTTTCTGTTTATGATTCATACTTTTCTAATGAAACTTAGAAAGCTGCATTTTTCTCTCTCAGATAGTGAGTGTTCCTGATAAAGGAGCTAGGAAGAATCCTCGCGGTGATCACATTCAGGTAAACAGGACCTAAACCATCTTTCTCTGTTTCAATTATTTCTGTTGTGTGGTAGGCAAAAGGAGCATTTGATGCACTTGGAATATATCTTGCCTTAGGAAGTTTACGTCATGCCATGACGCTTGCTAAATGAATTACTTGAAATAGACCCTAGATGGTTTTTCAAGTAAATGAGACTTTACTAGGAATTATGGAGTTTGAATATCTAACAATTACCCGAAGGCCAAATTCTATGGCAGATAATGCTGTAGGGATAATATAATTTCTTTAGGTTGTTAGTTTCTGAAATTTTTTTCTTTATAGTTGTTACCTGGGCATCTTTCACTTGTGATGATACTCAGATAGATACGAAAAACATCCTTTTCATTTGTGGTGGAGCATTTGTCGATCTGGAGAAGACCATTTCAGAGAGGTAATACAATTTTCTAGTGCTGTATGTTAACAGAAATATCTTACTTTTGTTGGCTTCTCCTATGATTTCATCCTTTTTCTAGACGTCAGGATTCTTCCATTGGCTTTGGAGCACCAGTTCGTGTAAACATGAGAAGTGGTGGATTGACCAATGCTGTAGTGACATCCTCATTGCTGGAATCTGTAAGAATCCGCACACTATGGTTACATTAATTATTGACATTCCCATTGATTGGATTCTTCTTTTAGATCTGGTACACGGTTGTGTCTGTTGATTCCTTTCATTGGCTAGCCTTATGTGTTTTGAAACGAACTTGTAGGTAGATAGTGGTGATCTTGTTGCCTATGGCCTCATACCAGAATTTATTGGGCGATTTCCAATTTTAGTTAGTCTGTCAGCTTTAAACGAAGACCAACTTGTTCAGGTATGTTCTATCACTTTAATGTTTATTATATTCAGTTTCTTCTATCTCATTGAGAAGAAGAAATGGGTTTTGGTAGTTGCAGTTTTTTAGCTTTAATCTGTTACGTAATTGGCTAAAACTCCAAAATCTTGTATACATATCTGTTTCTTATAATGGTTACATGATGATCTCCGAAAGTTGTTTTGCTTCAAACATGCTGTAAATCTTGAAATTTGAAATAGAATTTGTTGGTATTCTCCCTTTTTCATCGATAAGGAAGATTTAACTCTGATGGTTTATGTTTATTTATATTATAGGTCCTCACAGAACCTAAAAATGCTCTTGTTAAACAATACAAGAAGATGTTCAGTATGAACAATGTAAGCTTGCAGTCCATAAAGTACAATTCTTGTTCTATCCAGTTTGTGATCTCAAGCATTTGATGCAGATGTGGTAACCCTCTATTCAATTTCAGGTCAAGTTACATTTTAGTGAGAACGCTTTGACATTGATTGCAAAGAAAGCAAAGGCAAAGAACACTGGTGCCCGTGGTTTAAGAGCCATATTGGAATGTATTCTAACCGAGGCAATGTATGAGGTAGATACAGATCAGGTTATCGATCATGGTTATCATAATTGCACAATTATGTTTTTCTTTTTAAATATATTGAAGTTAGAGTTGTATGCAAAGCTTAAGTTAATGGAAAGGGATAAATTTAGTCAGGTACTGAATGTCTTAAAATGAGGTAAGCAAACCTGCAAATTGACTAAACATGTACATATATGTTGCAATTCCAACGTTATTAGTTAATTTGAAACAACTTTATGATAGGAGACTGCGTCCTGTCACTATAAAAGAGAACATAACTGGTCTTTATTTGATAAAGAAGTGCTGCTAGTGTGGCTATCTGTTGTAGTTGTTACCAAGCAGGTAGTTGCACTGAGTTGAGTTATGACCTTACCTGTCAGGTAGAAAGCCTATATGTTTTTATATTGATTCTTTCCCTGTCACTCATTTGACACCAGGCAAATATTAGATTTTAGCATCAAGGTCCATTATGACATGTAGAACTCTCTAATCGAAGCATTCTATCTTGTCATTTTACTTGCAGATTCCAGACATGAAGACCGAAATTGATAAAGTGAATGCAGTTTTGGTTGATGAAGAGGCTGTTGGACCAGTGGATGCTCCTGGATGTGGAGCAAAAATAATTCATGCTGATGGTGCGTTTGAGGGATTACTTCATGGCATGAAGACAATGAATCCAATGGTATGTTTTTCTATTGCCTCCTCCAAGTGACCTTCTCTGTTCTCAAGTTGTTCCTTTAGAAAATGCAGTCGATGTGTCTCAACGTAAATTCATCTCCTCTCACTGTAAGAATAGGGTGGAGTGATGTGTCTCAACTTAAATTCATCTCCTCTCCTTGTGAGAATAGGGTGGAGGTGAGGTTGTAGGTAGAAGACACATTCATACGTGTATACCATGCCAAATGAAGGAAGAAAAAAAGGTAAAATTAAGCATGCAGATTTGAGGGTTTACCAAATGGGAGACATGTTGATGCATCGCCCTTGTTCTTTTCTTTGAACAACCTCGTTATGGATTTTGTGACAACACAGCTCTAGACCATTGACCAACTTTTAAATCTAGCGGGTCTTTGAAAGCACGAGCTTTTTATTTACTGCTTTTTTAAAGACTATATATATATAACGTAAGAGTAGGACAGGAAACGCTAAAAATTGGTTGATCCCTTACAAACGTGATCGCCCTTGGCTTGGCTTGGCAGGGAGAAGGTGAGGTGCCTGACGGCGAGTTTGTGGAAGAAGAATTATCGGTTCAGTCAAGAGTCATTCATTTGTAGATTTTATATTATTTTTAGCATGTGTAAGGGCTACATATGTACGCACAATAACCACATAAAATAAATCTAATATTTCAAAGACCTTTTGCACTTTTTTTTTCTACGCGTCACCCGAAGCTTTAATCGTGGCCTTCTTCTTGGTTCTTATCACTGGATGTACCATAAAGCACAGTTAAACATATCGTTTTGATCTTGTGCACGAGCCGCCCACACAGGCCTGTCACGATACAAGCATAACTCAACGGCGGAACTGTTGCTTATTGATGTATATAACGAAAATGCATATCGTTTTGATATATATTTTTTTTCTCTTTGGTGGTTTAATCCTCCCAGCATTTTGATAAAGGTGACCTTAATTAGAACTCTGGAAGGAAGTTTCTGTTTTGGACATATTTGGTGGGTTAAGATATTTTGTGATTTTTTAATTTATCGTGTAATTTGAATAAAGAATTATAGAGGACGTTGATAAAGAATAGTAACAAGTCATGTCGAGAGCTACGCGCACCCATTGTACCCCGTTAGAGGGATGAACCTCGAAGAGATGGTCAGCAGCAGTCTCGAACAGATATAAAGTATTGAGGTTTGAGAAATATTATAAAGTAAAGATATGTTATGAGAGTTGTGAAAAAATGAAGAGAAAAGATTTTTAATAAATGTTATAATAATAATAAAATATGTGGTGAAATTTTTTATTATTAAACCTAAATTTTTGGGCCTAATTTTTGGGCCTAACTTATTGGGACGCAAATAGTTTCAGTCTCAGACGAATATAGATGTGATGTGAAGGATATCCAAAACTACATGAATCTACCCTTCGGACCAACCACTTTGCGATGCTACTTTGATTAGCCTTGGACTTGGTCATCGAATATTACTAATCACTAGAAGTACTGCAGCTCGATTAAAATAATAATGCAATATTATAATCAGTTAGTCATGGTGTATAAACTAATAAGCAGAAAGTTCGATAGCTTAGGAAAAAAAAAAAGCAGAAGGTTCGATAGAATGAGCAACCAATTTGACTCATTGGTACGGTCCGGTCGTCGGGCTATAAAAGAAAGCTCGCCTAGTTAATAGTACTACCGAGGCCACCACCACTCATGCTTGTTCGAATATTTTCAAGCAGCAGCCTGATCAGTACAATGTTGTCGCGTATGATCCTCTGTTTCTTGGCTGTTGCAAACGTTGTTGCTTCAGAGTGGATCATCAATAGTCTCCCTGGCTTTTCGGGCGAACCTCCTTTCAAACTTGAAACTGGGTGAGCGTTAATTTCCTGAATCACTTCTGTCAGCGATCACTGCTCCGTTATGATGTATTTGTATGTACCCCTACCTATATATATGTGTGTGTGTTGAGTGCGACGGGTTTTTGGCATATTAATCAGGTACGTGGGAGTGGGCGACTTGGATGATGTGCAGCTCTTCTACTACTTCATCGAGTCAGAGAGGAGTCCAGAAGACGACGCACTTGTTCTTTGGCTCACTGGTGGTCCTGGCTGTTCAGCTTTTTCTGGCCTCGTTTATGAAAAAATAGGTACATAAAAACCATCACTCCATTAAAGGGAGATGTGGAAATTTGTTATATCAAAGTCGATCGAGTTCTTATCATATATAAATGGCATCTATTTATTTCAATTGTTTACTGTACGTAGGTCCACTGGCATTTGACTATGCAAATTCCAAAAGCAACTCTCCAAAATTTAAGTTAAACCCCTACTCCTGGACAAAGGTATGACACTTTTAGCTGCCTCTCTTTAGGTCTCGATGAGAGCAACACAGTTAATTAATTGCAGGGTTAATTATTAATTAGGTGCATGTGTTTATGTAACCAATTTTCCAGGTCGCTAACGTAATATTTTTGGATGAACCGGTTGGCACTGGATTCTCTTATGCAAAAACTTGGGAAGGATACAATATCAGCGATACATTAGCCGCAGCAGAAATCTATGATTTTCTACGGAAGGTGAGCAAAAGATATCTACTGATACAAATTAATTTTGATCAGTGGATATATTTATAATATGGTACAACTCTGAAAGTACACACCTTAATTAATGTCCACTCAAGTGGGACAATTAACTAATTAGGATCGATTTTGCATAAATTAGGAACTTAAATCTTGCTTACCTGATTGATTAATGTTCATGAGTATTACACTAGGATAACACATATATATTCCCCTAAGCAAAAGTTATGGACTACTATTTTACAAATGCAAGCCTAGTAACAATCATTTACCTTTGGATTGAGTTCTGATGCAGTGGCTTAAGGCTCACCCCAAGTTCCTCTCAAATCCATTGTACATCATGGGAGATTCGTATTCGGGCATAATCTTGCCAATCGTTGTTCAGGAGATATCTGAAGGTATCCAATATGGACCACTTTCTTCTTTAACCTGCATTTCGTTTTGCTCCTAAAGGACCGAGGGAAGGATATATATATATTTTTTTTAAAATGATTGAAATCTTTTGTTGATACTTGATAGATTCAATGCAGGAATTTTTTTTTTATAATCCCAGACAGTGTACCTGAAAATTAACGTGGTATATTTTTTTGTTAATGGTTTCTGCGGGTGACATTTTGTTGTAGGTAATGAGAAGGGTCTGGAGCCGCGAATGAATCTTAAGGTACATGTCCAAACTAACACAAAGTAGATGTATTTTCACATACTGTAACATGAGTTGGTTCTTGTTCATCTATGTTACTGAGTTTAAGGCTTCTTATACTATAATGGACATAAATTTCGTTTACATTGGGACAAGGGATACGTGCTTGGAAACCCAGTGACAGATACACATGATGACTTAAATGCAAGAATACCATTTGCTCACCTGAAGGCACTCATCTCAGATCAACTATACGAGGTGACTTTCCCTCCTGATCCTGATCTTATTTGATTTTGAGGGTTTATTACCGGATTGGATAATCATCTATGGATTAAGTTAACATAGCCGCGGGTAAAATTTAGCAGTTAAAAGCGGTTAGGCGCTTAATTATAAGCAAATGATTTTTCATGCATGATGATATAAATATATTAATTCCTTTCTTAAATGTTTGATCGATCTCTTTCCAAATATTATCCTGAAAATTTTGATGGTCTAATATATTTTCTGAAGTCAACCAAAAAGAATTGCATGGGCGAATATATCAATGTTGATCCAAGCAATGCACTATGTGTCGACGATCTTCGTTTATATACAGAGGTTAGTGATAACAGTTGTGGTTCTTACTTCTCCCATGCCGATATTACTCTCTCTTGTGGTCGAGGCTTGGGAATTTTAATTAGCTTCATATATCATTGCGCTTCTATATTAATCTATATATCGATTTACCTCTCGAATTCTGCAGTGTATAGAGGACTTATTTACTGGCAATATATTGGAACCTACATGTCAGTTATTATCCCCAAAAACCAGGAGTTCAAAGTGGGATCCTGATGCCCTTAAAGAAGATCCCACAGAACTCTTCCTATCGATTTCTCATCATCCTGAATCTAGAAGATGGTGCCGGGTACGTACAAAGTTCTTCTCTCTGTCTCACCAACAGTACATCTAAATTCTAATCTGTACATGTTGCCAGTTTGACTAGCTAGGTTGCGTTATGCTCTTTCAAAGTGTAACTAATTGATCTTAACTATTTTATGGCAGAACTATAACTTTTGTTCTCCTACATTTGGGCCAATGATAAAAAGGTTCAAGAAGCTCTTCACATTCGGGAGGTTCTTGAATTCCAACACTAATGATATTTCGAATGAATAGTAAACTTTACCGAGTACTCACTGAAAATGACGAACAGGGGAGCATCACGGAGTGGGTGAGATGCAATGAGAGCTTAGACTACACCTATGATGTCTCAAGTAGCCTAAATTATCACCGCAACCTTATCAAGAAAGGTTACCAGGTTCTCATTTACAGGTAATACATAAAAAAAAAAACTACTATTTATGCTTCGTTCCCCAGATTGATATTATTTACACGTACGTGCTATTCTTTGTCTCATAATTCACGGACGGGGGTTTTTTTTTCCTTCTGTCAACACAGCGGAGATCATGACATGGTTATTCCGTACATAGCAACGCATGCATGGATAGAATCTCTAAATTTGACGATTGCACATGATTGGAGGCCATGGTTTGTTGATGGACAAGTTGCAGGGTAAGTTATGTTCCTTCATGAACTCTTCATATTTTAGCAACCAACATATTTTGTTTCCCAGAGTTTTAACTGTACGACTCCGTCCTCTATAGATTCACGATGCAGTATACATATAAAAAGTATTGCATGACTTTCGCAACTGTAAAGGCAAGTACAACACCTGTCTAGTTAGTTGTTCTCTGTTTATTTTCATACCCAGAAGCCAACTCTTATCCTTCGCCTATTTGCAGGGAGGGGGCCACACTGCTCCAGAATACAAGCCCAACGAGTGTCTTGCTATGGTTGATAGGTGGTTATCTTACTTCCCTCTCTAACTGATCCAGCTTTGTATGGAAAATTTATAAATAATCCCAGTGGTGTGCCTCAACAACTTTATTCGACCAACTGATGCCTCTACTCCAAGCACAAACTTGTGAATTTATTCAGAGTACGTCCTGGCAAAAGATCTATATTAAAGTCGCAAAAAGGGTTCCGCAAATCTTTTTTTTTTCTAGGCAAATTCCAACTATATATATATATATATATCAACTGAAAATGCAAAACAAAGCAGACAAGTGCAGACTCAGCTCAATAATTTTCTCAACACATCGGAGTCTGACCAAACAAGTTACTAACCAACGAACGCATAAAAACTAACGGATGGGCTAGCCCATTAGACACATAAAATGTAGACATTGAACCCAGAATCAAACAAAGGCCCTAAATTTGCTCTCGATGCATTAATCCGCAAAACTCGAGCAGTTTCGTGGGTCCTGCCTGGATGACTTTTAGCGGGGCCGAATAAATGTACACAGGCCGGGATTCACGTTACGTCATATCCAACACTGAAATTGACATTGCAGTACGGGCCCCTCTTTTGAGACTCATGCTGAACCTTTTCCCCAATTTCATTGTTATGTTATTTATTTGCTGGGTAAGAACGTTGCGTATATGTTATGATGAGCGAGTTGGGTAAATTGTTGTAGTAGCACGTTTACCGCCAAACTTAACTCAAATGGTGGAAGGACACAGGTCATTGATTCTTCTAATCTTGCCAGAGCCACAAAGGCCCAAGAAACCGTACCGTGATTTCTGGGAATGGAAGGATTCGAGTCTGCAAGACTTCTGGTTGTCCACGCCACCAACGCATTTACATGGTACTACTTCTACCATTCGGTGGCTCTGACATTTAGTTGAAAACACAACTACGGGTGTGACTCTCCGGTGAGGTGCTTGTAGAAGTGCAGAACCAGTCGTGGACTCGTGGGTATCTAAATTTTTTGGGGCAACACGTGCAATGAGTGTACCAACAAAAGAGCTACGGTATTGGTCGGACCGGATTTATACTTCAATACTTTTCTTCAAATCACGTGATTTGTACTTTTGGATTTTAATGATTGCAGAAGGAGAAAATTAATTAATAAGTATTTGATATTCTATGCATCGATCTGCTGTGACAACTGAACTTTTTAAACCACGAGCTTCTCTCTCGAACTTGATCCAAACAGAACAAAGTAGGATTTAACCGTCGAAACCAACCTTAATAGGGAAAACGGAGGCAGACACGACAATCAATTTTGTATTAAAGCTATGCACTCGTCGAGCGGAAACGGGACGGTTGAGATACACGCATCGCTGTTGCTATCTAACCCTCATACATGGACGGGACCGACGGGTATATAGTAAGCAGAGAGCCGAAGACCGGATTTCATTTGAGGTACCTGTTTCCTACATTGTGAAAGCACATAATTTCTAGAAAATGGCAGCATATCAGCAACGCCGGAGAAACATGTTCAGTTCCACTGCTCTCATCGCTTTGCTTTGGCTGCTTCCGCTCGTTTTATGTGCTCTATTGGGCAGTGCTAAGTCCCAGACAATCGTCGAGACCCTACCAGGCTTTCCGGGTAAACTTCCATTCAAACTAGAAACTGGGTAAGAGATATCTCGAGGACTTCTCTGTTTTTTTTTTCGTCCACAGATTTGAAGCAATCAATCAGTACCTTTGGCTTAACAGCGTCTGTGTCAATTGACAGATACGTGGGCGTGGAGGAAGCGGACGATGTGCAACTATTTTACTACTTCATTGAATCCCAGAAGAACCCAAAAAAGGACCCTCTGATGCTTTGGCTTACAGGCGGCCCTGGTTGTTCTAGTCTCACCGGACTGTTTTACGAAATTGGTAGACTTATTCTCACTGTTTTCTTTCTAATTCTTTTCTTTATTTTACCCTGCAATATTACCTAGTTTTACTACGAACAGCAGTGCTTGAAAATTTACAACTATAGCTTACCGTACAGTACAGTACACGGTACAGCCCAGAAAGAAAAACACATCATTTTACAGCAATATGGAAACGCATCGTTAGAGTCAGATTTTAGATTTTAGATCCTTTTATCTTCATGGCAGAGAAAGAATATTGGAGTTGATCCTTTATAATTTCAGTCCAACTTGCTTTTTCTCTGACAGTTTTTATGTCACATTTTCTTTTTGGATCCGGATCAGATGCCTTAAACTGAACATTTTGCAATTGATGTAGGTCCGTTGGAATTTAATTACGAAGATTTTGATGGGAATCTACCAACATTTGTGTTGAAGCCATATTCGTGGACACAGGTGTATCATCAGCCCATATTACATGCTCTGTATGCATATCAGGCAATTCATTTTGATTGTTAACACTAAAGACACGTGTCTCCTCTTTAACTTTCAGGTCGCCAGTATTATATTTTTAGATGCTCCTGTTGGAACAGGATTCTCCTATGCAAAAACCTCCCAAGGTTATAATATCACCGACAAAATCTCAGCAGCACAAATCTATGAATTCCTGAGAAAGGCAAGTGTAATTTTAAGAAACAATGAGAATTTCCTTAATCCAGATAAGGTGGCCTGAAAAAATCTAAACCGTTTCGCTTTCAATTAAGTTGCTAAAGAATTATTATTATTAGACCGCTTAAACTGTATAAGTATTAAATTAAGAGTAATGACAATGCTATATATTAATATGTTACTGTAAATTAAGACACTAACTAATGATTTGACCTTAGAAATAAATAGTTCCATGAGATCACTTGTAACGGAAATTATTCTTAAGTGATATTGTTTGTCTGTTGATTTGTGACACAGTGGCTGCTGGATCACCCACAGTTTATGTCGAATCCACTCTATGTGGCTGGTGATTCGTACTCAGGCATGATCGTTCCAATCACCGTTGAGGAAATATATAATGGTACTTTATGGGCTGTGAGGACCAACCCGATACGGTTACAAAAGAACTGTCGCATTGCAACTTTTTCCCTTTTACGTACTTCCAATTTTTTAGAACCACACACAAAAGGATTAGTATCTCTATAATTTTCTGTATAAATTGCATTATGTCACTCGAATAAAGATCGACAAAATATATGGATCTCAATACAGAGTTCATACTGTCCAAAACTTTACACTAACACTTTAAATATTATAGACTCCACTTATTGTGTCTATCTTATACAACTTTTGTGTTGCCAGGGTGAATCATCTCATCTCTTGGAGACCAATTTAATTTTTCAGCTTTGGTACTTTCTTGCAGGTAACAATGTCGGACATGTGCCATTCATTAAGCTCAATGTAAAGATTTTCTTCACAGAGCTAGTTCGATATTTTTAGATTCCAAATTTTCAATTCCTCGTATCTCACTTAATGGAGGATTCTATGAACTGAAACCAGGGATACTTGCTTGGCAACCCGGTAACAGATCGACGAGGTGATGCCAATGCACAAATAGAATATGCTCATCGTGTGGCACTCATATCAGATGAGCTCTACGAGGTAAATCGCCTGGAAACTGCGTTGAATGCGTGCGCTAATTTTTTTTTCTCTTTTCTAGTTAATGAACAATACATTACGTCAACAAAACAAAAACATTATACTATAATTTGTGTATTATTTTGTCAAATTTTCAAGTCAGTCAAAACAAATTGCGAGGGAGAGTATGTGGTTGTAGATCCAGATAACGTACAGTGTCGGAAAGATCTTGAAGCTGTCGCGGAGGTGAGAAAACAATTACTATCAATCTTGGATATATATGATGCTCAATAATATTGAAATTATTTTGTTGGTTATTTTATTTGCTATCAATTTAAAGTTTCTGGTTAACTAGTGATGTATTATTATATTTGATCACCGGTAGTGTCTCGACAAACTTGATACTGCCCACATTTTGGAACCTAATTGTCGACTAATCTCCCCAAAATCAAATGGAATGGAGTGGGATCAAGCACTTGTTCAGGAAAATCCTGCGGAGACGCTTCTGTCATTGTCTAAAACTCCTAACTTATGGTGCCGGGTAAGCCGGCCGTTCTTCTCTGCTTGATCTCTTGCTGATCAAATGAACGAGTACATTTGTATTACTGTTTATGGTAATTAAGTAACTTAATTTCTCTGTAGGTTTATACTTATGTGCTTTCATACATTTGGGCCAACGACGTAAATGTACAAAATGCTCTCCACGTCAGGGAGGTAGTGCTGTTACACTTTCTCTAAACAACAGATAAATCCAAGTGCGGAAAAAAGGAAAATTACCTCTTGTTGTTTTGATTGCCAACAGGGGACTATCAAGACCTGGGTGAGATGTAATAAAAGCATGACTGCCTACACTTATGATGTTATAAGTACAGTTGATTATCATCGGAATCTCACAAAGACAGGCTACCGATCTTTAATTTACAGGTCATGATCATTATAATGCATGATATTTCCTTTCTTAGTTTTCTTTCATATGTCCAACGTTTTGAATTGCTCATAAAAATGAATTGATCTTGTGATTATGACAGCGGAGATCAAGATCTCGGAATTCCATATGTGGGCACCCTACAATGGATAAGATCCCTTAATATGACTGTCTATAATAAATGGGAGCCATGGTTTGTAGACGGTCAAGTAGCCGGGTCGGTATCTGAAATTTGCAAAATTCCTCCGTCTCTTGTCTTGCATTATAAATTTTTTTGTCTTCTTCTTGCCTAGCTATATGAAATTCGAGGATGATCTCAGTTTAAACTTCATTTTATTGTTGTGACAGATATAAAATGGAATTTAAGAATGACCAATACTACATGACTTATGCTACGGTTAAGGCACGAAAGAAAAACTGCTCCCCTTATTTAATTTGATTCTAATTTATGCTATTCTTTTTTCCCTTTATAAGGGATCTCAATGTTGTTCACTTTGGATTAAAGTGGTCCTTTTTGTTTTCTACTTTAAATGCAGGGAGCGGGTCACACAGCTCCAGAGTACAAGCCTAAAGAAAGTTTTGCCATGGCATATAGGTGGCTCGCCCATTACGATCTCTGATCTACCTAGCAGCCCGGCCTTGCTGCAAATCTTTGCATCGATCTCATGTTCAAGCCGGAAAGTTGTTGCATTGCAAGCTCTCTTTGAAAACTAAAGACAATTGATGTGATTCGTGTAATAAAAATTCTGTGAAGGATGAAAATTAATTAATTTATTCTATAAAGCGGGCCCTTTTATTAGGCAGAAAATAATATATTTTCTCCAGTAGTAGACCACCCTTATTAAATAATATACCAGGCTTGGAATTTAAGTTTATTTTTTCTTTTGTTTTCTTTAACTTCGACGATTAATTTAAAATTTTATCAGACTTACGACTCGCAAGTAATTAGAGAGATCAGCAAAACAAATAATACAGGGTAAAAGCAGCTCTTTTATTTTATTTAGACAAGTAAACAATATTAAATAGTTGGCCTAAAAATTAGCATTCAAATCTTTCTATTCCTGCGGAAATTCAAACGCTTACGCAATAAAATTATAATAGTTGGCTAAAAAGGCTACTGCGGGGACACAGCGACAGCAAGAAGGGGACAACACTGGTAATGAATTAAATAATTGCTGTATATATATATATCGCATTTAATACTATATCCAATCCGCTTAGGGAAAGAAGAAAGAGAAGACTATATACAATCCCAACTACCAACTGATACGAGTCATCCACCAATGCCTTCACACGGTCGATGGTTCTACGTTTAGGTGGCTTCTGACCTTCAGTTGCTATGTCGAATATAATAGAAGTATCTAGCATTCTATGCATTTAGTTTATAATTTATAATTTTTCTAGCTACCACGAGCTTTAAGCTTTAATTAGAACTTGATCCAAACAGATATACGTATACGTATGATTAAACAGGCAAAGACGGAGATTTCATCCATCGTGTAAAATAGAGAAGTTGTAGAAATGTCAGCACATCAGCAACGCTTGAGAAGTATGTTCAGTTCCAGCACTGCTCTCATCGCTTTACTTTGGCTGCTTCCGTTCGTTTTTTTTTAATCATTGCATTTTATTCCACAACTTGACCACCCACCATATCATCCAAAGGCCAAGGAGGTTTAGTTCCAACATACACCCATAAAAAATCAAAAAAAAAAAAATACTCACTACCACGAGAAGTGCCAATTGAACAATACTTAGTAGCAGCCCAACGAGTGAATCGATGCACTAAAGAATTTGCATCCCTATAAACATGATTTGCCTTCCACCTGCTGAATTTGTTTCCTACTTCATGAATATCCTGGAGCTGTGATTGAATCCTCCACTCTACAATTTTTGGCCAAGAGTCGATAGCCTTAATAACTAATTCAGAATCGCCTTCAAGTAAGACCTCCCGAAATCCCTTCGAGTGCGCCAATTCCATCCCAAGGCGTGCGGCTTCGGCTTCACCAACTAAGACCTCCACTGCATTAATCTTCTTTATACTTGCCCCAAGAACTTTGCTGATTGAATCGCGAACTATTGCTGCAATGACTGCAAACGTCTCTATAATGGCCACATCAACGTTGACTTTGATTTAATTTTGTCCTCAAGAGGAGGCATCCATTCATGCCCCCTTGTGAGCTTCTTCTACTATGCTGCATAGTGCTCCATGGTAAGGCGTCGGACTCGTGTAGCAAGGACCAGTGCATCTATCTTCTCTCCCCCATGTACCACATGATTTCATGCAGCCCATGTTAAATCAAGATTGTTTGTCGCATATAACTGGAACAGATGTTGTTCTTCAATCGGGATGCCAATAATCCGATGCGGATGAAGATTTTTTTGAACCCACACCGTCATCAAGTCTGTACCGAGGGCCAATCTATTCAATTGCCATGGAGATTCACTCCATATAGTGCGGCTAAAATGGCAGTTTAGCAGTAAATGCTGCAACGTTTCAGGCTGGTCTTCACATAAAGCACAATTGAGATCAATAATGTCTCCCATATTACCAGTACGTGCAGCAATAGATGTCTTAGTGGGAAGAATGTCACATACCGCCTTCCATACGAGCAGTTTCAAACAGCCATGCAGCTTAACCCAAACGGTCATTCAACAAATTTCAAAATTCACTAAAAAAAATTTGGGTAAATTGCTCCGTACATCCCTGGGTATAGCGTTTTCCCAATTTCATCCTCAGGGTATGTTTTTCCCTACAAAAGACCCTGGGGTTTGGCCCTATTCCCCGAAGAGTCCTGCCGTCAATTAAATGGACGGAAATGCACACGTGGTTGATGGCGCACACGTGGAAACTGACAGCTCGATTACCAACCAATCGCAGTGTGACACGTGTCAATGAATAAAAAATAAAATATTTTTAAAAAAAAAAATCAAAAATTAATAAAAAAAAGTATTTTTTATTATTTTTAAAAAAAAAAGATAGAGGAAGGATCGGATCCAATCCTTCCCTGGTGGGTATTTTGGCCGCCCACAGCGGGGGGAGGAGAAATCCTCCCCGGCTGGGGGACCTCCCTCAGCCCCGGGCGCGCCTAGACCACCGCCCGGTGGAGGATGGCTCCCTCCGCTGGCCGCCCATGCCTCCTCTACCGGGCGGTGGTCTAGGGCGGCTGGGGGACCTCCCCCATCCCGCGCCCGGGGTGGGGGAGGTGGCCTCCTCCCTCCGCCGGCCGGTGGAGGTTCACCGGGGAAGGATCGGATCCGATCCTTCCTCTCTCTCTCTTTTTTAAATAATAGAAATTATTATTTTTATTAAATTTTGATTTTTTTTTAAAAAAACTTTTATTTTTTATTTACTGACACGTGTCACACTGTGATTGGTTGGTAATCGAGCTGTTAGTTTCCACGTGTGCGCCATCAGCCACGTGTGCATTTCCGTCCATTTAGTTGACGGCAGGACTCTTCGGGGAATAGGGCCAAACTCAGGGTCTTTTGTAGGGAAAAACATATCCTGAGGATGAAATTGGGAAAACGCTATACCCCAGGGACGTACGGAGCAATTTACCCTAAAAATTTTCTTATTGGGGTTAGTACAGATTTTATTGTTTTATAAGGTCTATAAAAAGTGGGTAGAAAATTCAAAAAAGATATTTGGTTGGAGATGAATTTTTATTGAAAATTTGTAAAAAAAGTGTACAAAGAGATCGAATGATAATTTGATAAGAGTTTTTTTTTAATGAGAAAATATTTTAAGTTGGTGAAAAATGGATGAGGGATACTTGCTTGGAAACCCAGTAACAGATCTCGTCGAGGTGATGCGAATGCACAAATCGAATATGCTCATCGTGTCGCACTTATATCAGATGAGCTCTACGAATTAAATCTCTCGGCAACTGCGTGGAATGCGTGCGCTAATTTTGTTCTCTCTTCTACTTAATTAACAATACATTATGTCATCCAAAAAAATTATACTATAATTTGTGTATTTGGTCTAAATTTTCAGCCCGTCAAAACAAATTGTGAGGGAGAATATGTTTTAGTAGATCCAGATAACGTACAGTGTCTAAAATATCTTGAAGCTGTCATGGAGGTCAGAAAACAAGTACTATCAATCTTGGATATATATATTAATATTGAAATTATTTAATTGATTATTTGCTATCAATTTAAAGTTACTGGATAACTAGTGATGTATTATTATATTTGATGATCATGACCGTTAGAGTCAACCAGTAAATATCACGAGAATTCAGGATGACTAACTCATTGCACTTGTAGTGCCTCGACAAACTTGATACTGCCCACATTTTGGAACCTAATTGTCGACTAATCTCCCCAAAATCAAATGGAGTGGAGTGGGATCAAGCACTTGTTCAGGAAAATCCTGCGAAGGCGTTTCTTTCATTGTCTAAAGCTCCTGATTAACTTATGGTGCCGGGTAAGCCAATTTTCGTTCTTCCTCTCCTTGATCTCTTGCTCAAATGAACGAGTACAATTGCATTAATGTTTATGGGTAAAGTAACTTAATTTCTCTGTAGGTTTATACTTATGTGCTTTCATACATTTGGGCCAACGACGAAAATGTACAACAGGCTCTCCACGTCAGGAAGATGAGTGCTGTTACACTTTCTCTTATAATCAACAGAATCCAATAGCGGAAAAATTAAGGAGAATTACTTCTTGTTGTTTTTATGGCCAACGGGGGACTATCAAGACCTGGGTGAGATGTAATTATAGCATTCCGCCTACACAAATGATGTTATAAGTACAGTGGATTATCATCGGAATCTCACAAAAACAGGATACCGATCTTTGATTTACAGATGATCATAATACATAATATTTTCCTTCTTATTAATTTCTTTCATCTGTCCCCTGTATTAAATGAATTGGTCTTGTCACAGCGGAGATCAAGATATGTCAATTCCGTATGTGGGCACCCTACAATGGATAAAATCCCTCAATATGACTGTCTATAATAAATGGGAGCCATGGTTTGTAGACGGTCAAGTTGACGGGTGGGTATTTGAAATTTGCAAAATTCCTATCAAATTTTGTCTTATTGCCTATATGAAATTCCAGGACAATCCTAGTTTAAACTTCATTTTATTATTGTGACAGATACACGACGGAATTCGAGATCGAACGATCAATACTACATGACTTACGCTACGATTAAGGCATCAAACAAATTAAACCAACATCTCCCCTTAGTTTGGTTCTTTATGTTATTCCTTCTTCTTTTTCTAGGTAATCTTTTATGTTCACATTGGATTGAAGTGGTATTTTTGTTTTCTACTTTAAATGTAGGGAGGGGGTCACACAGCTCCAGAGTACAAGCCTAAAGAATGTTTTGCCATGGCGGAGAGGTGGCTCGCCCATTATTCTCTATGACCTAATTACAGTCCTATCTGCAACTCTCGATCAATAATTAGAGGTTCAATGGCGGATAGTGATTGCATTGCAAGCACCCCCCCGAGAGAAAATTAATAAACACGATTGATGTTGTTCTTGTAATACAAAGTGTATGTGCGAAGAATGCAACCGGCATCGCATGCTGTCAGAAATTTCCAGTATGTGTCTGTTATTTTTTTGCTCGGTATACAGGTCGTTGCGTATATGTTATGATGAGCGAGTTAGATAAATTGTTGCGTAGCACGTGCACCGTCAAATGCGCCTGGACTTTTAACTCAAATGGTGGAATGACATAGGGGAAGGAAATGGGTCATCGATTCTAATCTTCCCAGAGCCACAAAAGCCCACGAAACCGTACCTTGATTTCTGGGAATGGAAGAAGGATTTGAGTCTGCTAGACTGCTACTCATCCATCAACGCCGTTACACAGTTCTACCATTCGGTGGCTCTTGACATTTAGTTGAAAATACAACTCGTGGGTGCGACTCTCCGGTGAGGTGCATGTAGAAGTGCAGAACCAGTCGTGGGTATCTAATTTTTTTGCTCAACACGTGTCAATGAGTGTTCTGTGTACCAATGAAAGAGCTAGGCGTGTATTACGGTATTGGCGGGAGCGGATTTATACTTGTACTTTCCCTCAAATCACGTGATTTATACTTTTGGATTTTAATGATTGCAGAAGGAGATCGGAAATTAATTAAAAACTATTTGATATTCTATGCATCTGCTGTGACCACTGTCGAAAGAAACCTTAATAGGGAAAACAGAGCCACGGAAGTAAACACGAAAATCAGTTTTGTGTTAAATCTATGTACTCGTCGTCGAACGGAAACGGGACCATGGGACGGTTGAGATACGCACATTAATTGCTGCATGTTGCTATCTAACCCCCATAAATGGACGGGTCTAGACTCTATAGTAAGCAGAGAGCCGAAGACCGGATTTCATTTGAAGTAACTGTTTTCCTGCATTGTGAAAACACAGAATTTCTAGAAATGGCTGCACATCAGCAACGTGGGAGAAGTATGTTCAGTTCCACTGCTCTCATCGCTTTGCTTTGGCTGCTTCCGTTCGTTTTATGTGCTCTATTGGGCAGCGTTAAGTCCCAGTCAATCGTCGAGACACTGCCAGGCTTTCCGGGTAAACTTCCATTCAAACTTGAAACTGGGTAAGTAATATATCTCCCTCAGTACTTTTTTGTTCCTTCTTTTTTATTTTGTCCATAGATTTGAAGTCAGTCAATCCGTAGCTTCGGCTTAATTGCGTCTGTGTCAATTGACAGATACGTGGGCGTGGGGGAAGCGGACGATGTCCAACTATTTTACTACTTCATTGAATCCCAGAGGAACCCAAAGAAGGACCCTCTGATGGTTTGGATTTCAGGCGGTCCTGGTTGTTCTAGTCTCACTGGACTGCTTTACGAAATTGGTAAGAGTTCTCACTGTTTTCTTTCTATTTTTTTTCTGTTTTTACCCGACAGTGTTACCTAGTTTTAATACGAACAGGAACAGCAATGCTTGAAAATTAAAAACTAAGAATTTTAAGTACAGCCCAGAAAGAAAAATACACGATCATTTTAGAGCAGGGTATTTTCGGACGGTTTAAAATCCCAGCATATTTGGACCATCTGAAATACAGGTAAAGTCAAGGGGCAAAAAGGAGGTAGGAAACCGGACCTTTTCAGATAAAATCCTCACAGATTTCAACTATTTCCCATCTAGCAATCAACCCCCCCCCCCCAAAAAAAAAAAAAAGAAGATGAAAAATACCAGACTTTGTATAAAATGTAGGTCTGTGACTATAAGTTCAACTTCTTAATTTCTAGGACTACAACATTAGCAATGCTTTTGAGAGCATTATGGGAATACATCAAAACAGAACCAAATTAGATATAGACTTTACGGCAGAAGAAACTAGTTCAGACATTATCTTTTTGGGCAAGTAGATGCCTAAAATTGGTCATTTTGCTCTCTCATGTAGGTCCAGTGGAATTTGATTATCAAAATTACGATGGGGGTCTACCAACATTGTTGTTGAGTCCATATTCATGGACACAGGTATATCATCATGCCCTATTGTATGGGCCCTCTGCATACTACTGGCCTGGGCAATCATTTTAATTGTAAACACTTCTCCTAATTTTCAGGTAGCCAGTATTATATTTCTAGATGCTCCTGTTGGAGCAGGATTCTCATATGCAAAAACCCCCCAAGGTTATAATATGACGGACAAACTCTCAGCAGCACTAAGCTATGAATTCTTGAGAAAGGTGGGCGATATTCTGACAATCGAATCAAAATGTTAGTGTAAATTACTAAAGCACATATTACGACTTCTTCAAACTAAGAAAGAAATAGTTCTCTACAGTTTTAATGGAAATCTTTCTAATTAGAATAGCATGTTTGTTGATTTGTGACAGTGGCTGCTGAATCACCCACAGTTCATGCCAAACGCATTTTATGTTGGTGGTGATTCGTATTCAGGAATGATTGTTCCAATAATCGTTCAGGAAATACATAATGGTACTTTCTGAGTCGCGTGGACCAAATTTTGAATCCAACTCGAACACGATTTAGTCGCACCTTCTTCCTTTACTCCCATTTCCATGTCTTTTCAGCACCCTAATAGAGCGAAAAAGCTCGATGAATTTGATCATCTCCTGTAGATCAGTTTAATTTTCAGCTATCGTTACTTTTGAAAGTGCTTATGTAAAATTGGCAAAATTTTCATGGTCAAAACAATTCTTTGTATAAATGTATTTTTTCCATTTGTAGATTTGTAAAAGCAACTTGATTAAGTCTGGAAGGACGTGGAGCTAAGGAGAAAGTTTCTGGAAGGTGCTGGGTGCATCTAGAATGGTTGGGAGACAGTTGCTGAGCTGTTAGACGGATTTTCGGTTGGCTGGGTTAGCCTTGGGTCAGCCTAGCGGGAATTCTGTAGATATCGTATAAACCTTCTAGAAAGTTGCCCAGTCGTCATAACCTTTTCGTTTTGACTAATTTACCCTCACTAAAGCCATATACAACTTTCTCAAATCACCTGGACGTCATTCACGCATTGACCAAGCCCCAAACTCCAGAAATTTCCTCTCTATGCGATTTTCCCCATTTCTCTCTTGTGCAAAATTTCTGTTCTAACCAGATCTGATTGTGAGAGTGAGTAATATTCCCTCTGGTGGAAGATCAGTGAGCCTTGTCGTCGACTGAAGGCTGGAAGTTCTTAGTTCGTTGCTATTGAAGATTCACATCACCAAGAGTTGAGGTTCTTGAGTGGGTTCTCAAGAAAAGTTGTTGCTGAAAGTTTTCAGAGGAGCTTCAAGCCCACGAGTTCGTGGGATCTGCTGTAGAACGAGCACCAGAGTTGCTGGTCTTCGAGTGGGTGCTGGGCACCAACCCAATTCGGAGGATTGGGTGATTTTACATAGGAAAAGGGGTCTTGAGGCCAAAAGGTTTTTGGTTAGATCACCATTGTAAAATCCCGACGTTCTAGTGGAAAAACTTGGTGGAAACACCCGGAGTGTTTTTTAATTTCTCAGAAGACGTTCTTCTGGAGAAATTTTTCACTTCGTCAACAAAAAATTCCGGTGTTGTCTTTATTGTTGTTTTCTCTTGATCTTGATCTTGTTTTATCTAACCAATCTTGTGTTTACCGTTTTGCAGATCTTACTAGCTGAAAACGTGTTATGTTAAAGGGCTAAATAGTTGCTGCATTGGTTCTGTTATTTGGTTTGATATTAACTGATCTTGGTTGTGATATAGACATAGTATCTTGCTGGATTTTTAGTTGATTAGGGCTGTATAAATAGATCATTTGATGATGTTATTGTTGCTGGAAATTTAGAAGGTAGCTTGTTGTTTACTAGAGTAAATCTTGAGGATAACAAGGTGCAGAAAAATCAGTTTATCTACTTTCTGACTTGCTGTAAATTGTGCAGTGTTTCCTTGTGTTTAGTTCTTGAAGGGCTGAGATTATTAACTCTTGTGTTGGTTGTTGAAGTTGCTGTAAAAATCTCAGAATCTTTGCTTGTATTAGGTTGAATAAATCTGCACATTGTTTGACCATATCATTGATTACATCTTCATAGAATTGGGTGTTTAAAGCGTTGAAAACGTGATCCATTATAAGCATATCAGTTACTGTTGTTTGATCTTGTTATTAGATCTAATTTGCTTGATCTTGGTTCTGATATTGTCATATCATATAGCTGGATTTTCTGGACATAGTGTTGTTGCTTTATTACTTGAGTCTTGATTTTACAAGTGCTGGAATATCACTTGGTCTTGATCTTTCAGTTGTTGTAAACGTTCACATAGTCCTAGTTTTAATGTGCTGAAAATCTGCAGGTCGCTTGATAAGATAGTTGCTGTAAATCATACTTTGTTTTGATTGTATAGCTGCTACATATATCTCATTGTCTCTAGTTTAAAGTAGTCGAATTATTGAGAATATCTTGCTGCTGTAAATTCGCAATTGATTTGATTTATGGTTGCTGGAAAAATCATAGAATATTGGATTTTGTGTTGCTGAAAAATCTGCTATGTTCTTGGTTTTATTGTTGCCGTAAAATTGATAAACCATAGATTTTAGAGTTGCTGTAAAACTCTTATAACAGGGTGCTTAGGCTTGTTGTACAATTCATATTGCAATATAGAATAGGTGCTATAAAATCTGTTATATGTGTTTAGTTTACAGTTCTTTAATTCATTGATTGACTGAAAAATTAGTTGAACTATTTTTCTGTGAATAGAAAGAAAGTGTTGATTATTTTTTTAAATACCTATTCACCCCCCTCTAGGTATATTCTAGGGTCTAAACGCAGTTTCAACTTTCTTGCAGGTAACAGTGTCGGACACGTGCCGTTCATTAACCTCGATGTAAACTACATTTTCTTCACAGAGCTAGTTTCAAATATATCTATTGTTGTTTTCAATTCCTCCTATATCACTAAATCATGGATTCAATAAACGGAAACCAGGGATACTTGATCGGTAACCCCGTAACGGATCGCCGCGGTGATGCCAATGCACGAGTCGACTATGCTCATCGTGTGGCACTTATATCAGATGAGCTCTACGCGGTAAATTCCCCGAGAACTGCGTTGAATGCCTGTGCTTATGTCCTTAATTTGCTTGAGTTTGTACTCCATTAAACAAAAAGATTATATTGTGATTAATTTGTGTTCTTTGTTTAAATTTTCAGTCACTCAAAACAAATTGTCAGGGAGAATATGTGGTTGTAGATCCAGATAATATACAATGTCGGAAAGATCTTGAAGCTTTCACGGAGGTGAGAAAAAAAAATACTATAAATTAATCTCGGATATGGAGTCTAGTAGTGTTTAAATTATTAAATTAATTGTTTGATATCATTTTAAAGTTTCTGGATAAGTAGTGTGTATTATATTTGATTACTGGTATAGTCAATCCGCAAAATATCACGGGCATGCCGGATGACTGACTAACTGATCATTCTACTTGTAGTGCACCGACAAACTTGATGAAGTCAACATATTGGAACCTTATTGTCCATATGTTTGGTCCCTAAAATCAAATGGAATCAAATGGGATCAAGCACTTCTTCGAGAAAATCCTACGGAGATGTTTCTTTCTTTGTCTAAAACTCCTAACTCTTGGTGCCGCGTCGTAAGCCAATTTTCTCTGATCTTCTCTCTTAATTTCTATAGCTCAAATGACATGAACAAGAAAATTTGCATTAATATTGTTTAGCTAAACTAGCTTCATTCCTCTGCAGATTAATACTTATGTGCTCTCATACATTTGGGCCAACGATCAAAATGTACGAGATGCTCTTCACGTCAGGAAGGTTCTACTGTTAGACTTGTTCTAGATCAACACAGTCCAATAGCAGAAAAAGGAAATTACTCTATGTTTCTTTATGACAAACAGGGAACCGTCCCGTCGTGGGTGAGATGTAATTATAGCATGTCCGCCTACACGTATGATGTCATAAGTACAGTTGATTATCATCGGAATCTCACAAAGACAGGATACCGATCTTTGATTTACAGGTGACAATTAATGCATCTCATTCATGTTATTGTTGTTTTCTTCTTTCATTTTTATCCATATATTTAATTGATCATGGCAATATTCTCCCAATTCATCTTGTTGCAGCGGAGATCAAGATCTGGCAATTCCATATGTGGGTACCCTACAATGGATAAGATCCCTCAATATGTCTGTCTTTTCTAAATGGGAGCCATGGTTTGTGGAGGGTCAAGTTGCCGGGTTGGTATCTGAGAGTTGAAAAATTACTCCATCTGCTACCTTACTTTATCAAATTTGTCTTCTTGCCCATATGAAATTCCAAGAGGATCTTAGTTAAAACTGCATTGATCTATTGTTGTGACAGATACACAATAGAATACACGAAGGGTCGATACTATATGACTTATGCCACCGTTAAGGCAAGAAACAACACCTTCGATCTCCCCTTAGTTTGATTCTTTTACGGTATTCTTTTTTTCTTTTGTAAGGGATCTGAATATTTTGGATATTAAAGCGGTCCTGTAATTTGTTTTCTACTTTAAATGTAGGGAGCGGGACATACAGCTCCAGAGTACAAGCCTAAAGAAAGTTTTGCCATGGCGGATAGGTGGCTCGGCCATTATGCTCTGTGATCTACCAGTCCTAACTGCAACTCTTTTTAACGACCTGATAGCCATTGTATTGCAACTACTGATCCCCCGTGAGGAAAATAAATACGAATGATGTGGCTTTGTGTAATAACAAGTCTCTGAATAATGAGGTTTTCCTAAGCAGAAAATAATACAACACGCGTATGAAAATCCTAAGTACGACTGCCGGCATAAAAAAAAGACTGTCATATTAATCCAAACTCGAGATCTTATATAAACTGCTGTTCATATATACGAGTATGTCGTACCTACTTAATTTATGGAAAATTTATTTTATTAAATGAAGTCCTAAATTTAATTGGGACGAAACTATATGATTATGTCATACCTACTTCATGCATCTGACTCGCTGGTGAAGTCAGAAAGTGCAGAACCAGTCTTGGGTATCTAATTTCTTGGGAAAACGTCCCTCGCGGCAAGTACATATTTGAATTTTTGACGCACAGGTGAATGTCCCTGGAGATTTGAAGCGTGCTTCATCAAGAATCAATGGACAATCATGAGTGTGTCGACAAAAGAGCTCAGCACAAGCAGCGGTCCAGATCACCTGATCTCTCATATCATGACTTGCTTCCTCTTTTTTCCTTTGAATTGACTGACTCATATAAATTATTCTTAAAGCTATGTTCTCGTCGAACGGAAACGGGACGGTCGAGATACGCACATTGCTGATTGATGTTGCTAACTAACCCTCATACATGGACGGGTATATGTAAGGAGAAAGCCGAAGACCGGATTTTTTTTTTCTAAACAAACTTCATTAAACAATATAATCCAATTACATCACGGCGGATCAAAAACTAAGCCCGCATTAGATACATGAAAAGGAAGAGCATGCAAGGGAATAAAGCCAAAAGAACAAGACCGAGCAGCCCGAGCAGCTAAGAGGTGAGCCATAGAATTCTGACGCCTAGAAGTCCACTGCAATTTCCAACCAGGGTGGGAGATAAGAACAGCCAGCTTGATAGCACCCAATAGCGGAACCAAAGGACCTTCTTCAAGAAAACCAGACTCATTAATAGCCCTGCAAGCAATAAGAGAGTCTCCCTCCAAGATGACCGAAGTCAGATCATGAAAAGAGGCCACACGGCAAGCCGAAGACCGGATTTAATTTGACGTACCTGTTTCCTACATTGTGAAAACATAATTTCTAGAAAATGGCAGCATATCAGCAACGCCGGAGAAGTATGTTCAGTTCCACTGCTCTCATCGCTTTGCTTTTGCTGCTTCCGTTCGTTTTATGTGCTCTATTGGGCAGCGTTAAGTCCCAGTCAATCGTCGAGACACTGCCAGGCTTTCCGGGTAAACTTCCATTCAAACTTGAAACTGGGTAAGTAATATCTCTAGTCGCCACTTTTGGTTCCTTCTTCATTTTGTCCATAGATTTGAAGTCAGTCAATCCGTAGCTTCGGCTTAATTGTGTCTGTGTCAGTTGACAGATACGTGGGCGTGGGGGAAGCGGACGATGTGCAACTATTTTATTACTTCATTGAATCCCAGAGGAACCCAAAGAAGGATCCTCTGATGCTTTGGCTTACGGGCGGCCCTGGATGTTCTAGTCTCACCGGACTGGTTTACGAAATTGGTTACTTATTCTCACTGTTTTCTTTATTTTACAGCAATATGGCAACACATCATTAGAGCCAAAGATTTTAGATTTTCTTCTCTTTCCTTTTCTTTTTTCTTTTTCTTTTATCTTCATGGTAGAGAAAGAATATTGGAGTTGATCCTTTATAATTCAGGACAACTTGTTTTTTCTTTGACAGTTTTTATGTCACATTTTCTTTTTAGATCGGGATCAGATGCCTTAAACTGAACATTCTGCACTGATCTGATGTAGGTCCGTTGGAATTTAATTATGAAGATTTCGATGGGAATCTACCAACATTTGTGTTGAAGCCATATTCGTGGACACAGGTGTATCATCAGCCCATATTATATGCTCTGTATGCATATCAGGCAATTCATTTTGATTGTTCAGACTAAAGACATGTGTCTCCTATTTAATTAACTTTCAGGTCGCCAGTATTATATTTTTAGATGCTCCTGCTGGAACAGGATTCTCCTATGCAAAAACCTCCCAAGGTTATAATATCTCAGACAAAATCTCAGCAACACAAACCTATGAATTCTTGAGAAAGGCGAGTGTAATTTTAAGACGAACTAGAATTTCCTTGCTTAAGATAAGGTTGGACTGAAAAAATCTAAACCATTTTGGGTTTCAATTAAGTTTATAGAGAATTATTATTATTAGACCGCTTAAACTGTACAAGTATTAAATCAAGACCAATGGCGTTGCTATATATTAATTAATATGTTACTGTAATCTAAAACACGTACTAATGGTTTGGCCTTAATTAGAAAGAAATAGTTCCTTGAGATTTATGACGGAAATTATTCTAAGTGATGCTTGTCTGTTGATTTGTGACACAGTGGCTGCTGGATCACCCACAGTTCATGTCGAATGCACTTTATGTGGGTGGTGATTCGTATTCAGGCATCACCGTTCCAATCATCGTTGAGGAAATGTATAATGGTACTTTTATGGGCTCTGAGGACCAACCCGACTTGGTTACAGAGAACTACTGTCCCATTTTCCATCTCTTTTAAGCCTCAGAATGGGCATAAAACTCTATTTCTTTTCTTTAATAGAACTTATAGCATGTTCATTTAAACAAAATTCTCAGGATTTTTTTGAATTCTCAGAATACAAAATTTTTTACAACCAAACATCATTTTTAACATTACATAAAAATAACTAAAACACGCATGCCAATAAAGTTAACATCACCTAAAAATTCTCAAAACACAAAAAATTCTCAAAAAACTAACTAACCGAACACGCTCTTAGTTCCTTACCCAAAAAAAAAATTTGAGTTCCTTCTTATGTTTAATTTTTTCAGTTTTCGTATTTTCTTGCAGGTAACAGTATAGGACGCTTGCCGTTCATTAAGCTCATTGTAAAGATTTTCTTCACAGAGCTAGTTCGATATTTTTAGATTCCAAGTTTTCAGTTCCTCGTATCTCGCTAAATCAAGGATTCGATAAACTGAACCAGGGATACTTGCTTGGAAACCCAGCAACAGATCGTCGTAGTGATGCCAATTCACAAATGGAATATGCTTATCGTATGGCACTTATATCAGATGAGCTCTATGCGGGAAATCGCCTGAGACCTCCCTGGAAAGCGTGCGCTAATGTCCTCTGTTTTAAGTTTTTTTCAACACATATACTACTTCAACAAAGGATTATAAATATGGTTTGTGTTTCTTTGTCTAAATTTCCAGTCAGTCAAAACAAATTGTGAGGGAGAGTATATTGTTTTAGATCCAGATAACGTCCAATGTCTGAAAGATCTTGAAGCTGTCAAGGAGGTGAGAAAACAAGTACTATCAAACTTGGATATATATATAATGCTCAATAATATTGAAATTATTTAATTGATTATTTGCTATCAATTTAAAGTTTCTAGATAGCTAGTGTTGTATTAGTCAATCACGAGCATTCAGGATGACTGACTAACTCATTGTACTCGTAGTGCCTGGACAAACTTGCACCTTACCACATTTTGGAACATCATGTTGGGGTCCACACCCATAAGAGATAGACTTAGAATAGAAGTAGACTTATTGTGGAAGTCTACTTGCTCCCTACTTCTAGTTTATCTAGGATTCTCTTAGGGTTTTCTCTTTGTATTCTTCCCTATAAATAAGAGGCTTATGTTATAGAGAAGAGGCACGTGAGCACGTGAGATCGTGTGCATTGGGCAAAGAGAGAGGAAGAGAAAGAGGGTGGTGTGACTATTGTATTGGGGCGGACAGAGTAATTTTCTTAGGCTTTCTTAATAAAATTGCTCTGGGGTGGACGTAGGCCGGATTGGGGCCGAACCACGTAAATCTGG
This sequence comes from Myrica gale, assembly GCA_963930655.1. NCBI lineage: Eukaryota > Viridiplantae > Streptophyta > Magnoliopsida > Fagales > Myricaceae > Myrica > Myrica gale. The sequence continues at coordinate 1,468,514 of OZ005606.1, read as the reverse complement.
TGTTCCTTACTTTGAATTTTTCGTGACGCTTTTCCCACCAAGTGGTATCGGAGCCTGGTTCGAGGAGCCGGAGTAGTTTTTCGGGAGAAGCGGAGAAGGTCCGAAACTTTCAAAGTGGTCCGATCTGAGATTGGAGAGCACCAGCCTGCAGAGGAGATCGAGACGAAGCCGTTGGTCGAAACCGCGTCGTCAAAATCGCCGGGACGCGCCTCCACGCGCCGCAGGAAGAAGAAAAGGCGCCGCCACGCGTCACACGCGCCCGCACGCGCCGAACAGAGAAGGGCGAGTGGTCTTCACTCTCTCCACGCGCCACACGCGCCAGCGACAGCAGACTGCCACGTGTCCTGTGACGTCAGCATCCACGTCATCGCCACGTCAGCAGTGGGTCCCAGGAGTTCTGAGTCGGTAGTGCCACGTCATCCGCCACGTCAGCATTGCCACGTCAGCAGGGGATCAGGGTCGGCGTGCCACGTCAGCTTTGCCACGTCATCAGAGAATATTCCGGGGGAATATTCCGGTTTTTATTTGTTCAGGGGCTTTTAGGCCGGTTTTCGAGTAGGTCAGACCGGTTCCTAAGGTTTTAGGTCATCCCGGATCCATTGGTGCAGTCAGAATTGTGAAATTCGGCCTCGATCAGTGTGAATGATGGCGGAGAATATGATTACCGGTATGATGATGTTGACTGCTGCAAACTACATGAGCTGGAAGCCACGGATGGAGGATATCCTTTATGCAAAGGATATGTATGATCCATTGGAGAACGAGGGAAAGAAACCGGTGGGGATTGACGAGGCAAAGTGGAATAAAATCAACCGGAAGACTATAGGGTTGATTCGACAGTGGATTGGGCCAGAGGTATTCCATCACGTAGCCAAAGTGACGAGCGCTTTTGAATTATGGGAGAAGTTGGAGACAATGTACCAGTCAAAGACTTCGCGGAATAAAGCGCTGCTAATGAGGAGGCTGGTGAATATGAAGTTGCGAGACGAGAAGTCGGTGGCGGAACATACCAGTGAGTTCCAAAACTTGATAAATCAATTGAACAGTGTCGAAATGACTTTCGAAAATGAGGTTCAAGCTTTACTGCTTCTGAGTTCCTTGCCGGATAGTTGGGAAACTCTTGTTGTTTCTCTTGGAAATTCAGCACCGAATGGGAAATTGACCATGGAATTGGTCAAAGACGCTCTATTCAGTGAAGAGGCACGAAGGAAGGAGATGGGGACTTATGACTACAGTGGATCACAAGCTCTCATCACAGAAAGAGGCAGAAGAAGCAGCTGGAATACAGGAGGCCGGGATCAATCCAGAGGAAGAGGTCGCAAGATTATCTGCTTCTATTGTGACCAAGAGGGACATATCAAGCGGAACTGTCCAAAGTACAAAGCAGAGAAAGGGAATTCATCAGAAGCCTCGGTGGTGACTGATGATTCCGGCTTCGTGTAGCACACGAAGGTGCTTGGTACCAGCCGGAGGAGATGCAAGAGCAGGGGGAGATACTGTTCTACATGGGTCCGGCTGTACAAGCAGGGGATGCGGGCACCCTATGCGGGGGTGCAGGACACTCGGATGAGAGTGTGGTCGTCTGGTGACAAGGACGAGGTTGGAGTGCCAGTAGAATAAGGTTGCAAGGGGTGGTGAGCAAGGGGAGCAACAGACACCAAGTTGCAGGAAGTTTCTACTGTTGAAAACCCGGGTAGCACTCAACCGAAAGATGTCAAGAACAAATTCTTCTCTTATGGTTATGGAGGGGGAGATTTGTTGGGGTCCACACCCATAAGAGATAGACTTAGAATAGAAGTAGACTTATTGTGGAAGTCTACTTGCTCCCTACTTCTAGTTTATCTAGGATTCTCTTAGGGTTTTCTCTTTGTATTCTTCCCTATAAATAAGAGGCTTATGTTATAGAGAAGAGGCACGTGAGCACGTGAGATCGTGTGCATTGGGCAAAGAGAGAGGAAGAGAAAGAGGGTGGTGTGACTATTGTATTGGGGCGGACAGAGTAATTTTCTTAGGCTTTCTTAATAAAATTGCTCTGGGGTGGACGTAGGCCGGATTGGGGCCGAACCACGTAAATCTGGTGTTCCTTACTTTGAATTTTTCGTGACGCTTTTCCCAACACATCATTGTCGAGCAATCTCCCCAAAATCAAATGGAACGGAGTGGGATGAAGCAGTACTTGCTCAGGAAAATCCTACGGAGACGCTTCTTTCATTGTCTAAAGCTCCTTACTTATGGTGCCGGGTAAGCCAAATCTTCGTTCTTCTCTCCTTGATCTCTTGCTCCAATGAAGGAGTACATTTGCATTAATGTTTATGGTAAACTGACTTAATTTCTCTGTAGAGTTATACTTATGTGCTTGCATACATTTGGGCCAACGACGAAAATGTACAAAATGCTCTCCACGTCAGGAAGGTAGTGCTCTTAGACTTTCTCTAATCAACAGAATCCAAGAGCGGAAAAAGGAAAATTACTTCGTTGTTGTTTTGATGGCCAACAGGGGACTATCAATACCTGGGTGAGATGTAATTATAGCATGTCTGCCTACACGTATGGTGTTATAAGCACAGTAGATTATCATCGGAATTTTACAAAGACAGGCTATCGATCTTTAATTTACAGGTGATCATAGTGCAAAATATATTTTTGTTCTTATTTTTCTTTCATCTGTCTCCTGTATTGAATTGCTCGTGGAAATGAATTGGTCTTGTCACAGCGGAGATCAAGATATGGTAATTCCGTATGTGGGTACCCTACAATGGATAAGATCACTCAATATGACTGTCTATAATAAATGGGAGCCATGGTTTGTTGACGGTCAAGTTGCCGGGTTGGTATTTGAAATTTGCAAAATTCCTGTCTCTTGCCTTGTATGCAGCATGATCAAATTTTGTCTTCTTGCCTATATGAAATTCGAGGTTGATCTCAGTTTAAACTTCATTATATTATTGTGACAGATACACGATGGAATTCAAGAACGATCAATACTACATGACTTATGCTACGGTTAAGGCACGAAAGAAAAACTGCTCCTCTTATTTTGATTCTTTATGCTTCTTTTTCCGTTCTAAGAGATCTCAATGTTGTTCACTTTGGATTAAAAGTGGTCCTTTTTGTTTTCAACTTCAAATGTAGGGAGCAGGTCACACAGCTCCAGAGTACAAGCCTAAAGAAAGTTTTGCCATGGTGTATAGGTGGCCAGTGGCGGAACCAGGAATGAAAACCAACCCGGGCGAACTTTTAAAGCAAAATGACTAAAAAAATTTTTTTCATACGTAATGTAAAAAATTGTCTTAGAGTTACAATATCAAAACATTAAAGACTAAAAACATTAAAAATATTGAATTACACATAACGTACTATGTACTACTACTGAGAGGGGGTAATTGGATTCTACGGTTGTGCATCTTCTGAAAACGTTGCAAAATGACTTCGTTCTCAATAGTTTCAAAAATTTCTCGCTCGATGTACACAATCATGCAATCATTCATCCAATCATCTCTCATCCTATTACGCAAATCAGTCTTGATAATTTTCATCGCAGAGAACACTCTCTCAACGGTTGCAGTCGTAACCGGTAAGACCAATGCCAACGTAATAAGAAGATAAACCAATGGATACAAAATATTTTTTCTGGTCTCAACCATCTTCACAGCAAGAGCTCCAATATCTTTAAGCCCAGAGAAAGCATTAGTTCTTCTAACATCTCTAATGTAGGTGTCAAGCTGATCTCTAAGTACCACGCAATCAATTGTTGAGAAATCTTCAGGGTAAAATTCAGCAAGACGACATAATCTATCAAGATCAAATGCTGAGAATGAGTCCCTTGGATCAAGACATGCTATGCAAAGAAGTAACTTCATACTTGTTTCTGTGAAACGATTATTCATCTCCTGAGCAATCAAATCAATAACCTGACAAAAGACTTCCACACGAAAATAATGCAAATAAGTAATCGTCTGCCCTCCAAGCCTCGAACGACCGCGAATTGGTATAATGTCTTCCATATTGGGCACATTGATAAAATTATTCAGACAAAATGTTTTGACTTCTTCCAAAAATTTATCTCATCCTTCCTCCCTCAACTCTTGCAACCGTTCCCTCACAACTCCAACCAAACTCATAGCATTAACAATATCTTGATCCTTTCGTTGTAAGGCCTGTGACAAATCATTTGTAATTTCCATTATTTTCTTCAACAAATGCATAGTGAATGCATATTCATAACTTTGCATCTTATCCATCAAGCTTCCAGCCATGACTCTTTGTTTTGGGCAAGTACCATCCTCATTTATGTTTTCAAGAACGTCCAACACTGCTGACCACATAGTGAAGAGACGCAGTATTGTGATGTAGTATGAACCCCAACGAGTGTCACCTATAATGTTATGGAAATTAAAAACCAATAAATGAAAAAAGAAAGACTAAATGGTCTATACAGGTGAATTAAAAACCAATAAATGAAAAAAGAAAGACTAAATGGTCTATACAGGTGAAGGAGAGGCCGAAAAATATTACAAACCATTGACGCCAGAAGGATGTCGACATCTTACTGGTTTGAGACATAATTACTCAAAAATATGCATGTAATTAAATATTTCTTATCTTCTCCAAACACGCCTTGATCTTCGTGGCCAAAGTCATTAATTTATTTGTCTCTGTAAGTATAGTTACAATAATGTCATTCTCTAAGAATAGGACAGTTTATCTAAGAGGCCATCCTTGACGTACCATTTCAAAGAACCAATATGTACCTTTAAGTGGCATCTTTTTCATTTATATATTGCTAGGTAGAGGGGGAGCAGACTAGAATTAATCCAAGAGCTAGCTAATTCAAATTCAAAACTAATTTTTTTGAAAGTCCAATGCAGAGCAAAGTTTATATTTATTTATTTTTATCTAAAACTGTAAAGAAAAAGGATAAAAACAATTTTTTTTAAAAAAAAGAAAAAATACATTTTAGCAATCCATATCATAGTTAAAACGGTTAAGATTGTCACCGTGTCCTTTTTTTTAACAGTAAGATATTCACATGGAATGCAAAATATAAATATGTTGACAATGTGAGGCCTAATGTGTCAAGTTTAATCTTGGGATGCAAATTAAAAAAAAAATTAAAGGCCGGATGCAAAGTATACTTTGCATTAACAATATCTTGATCCTTAGCAATCCATATTATACTTTGCATCCGGCCTTTAATTTTTTTTTAATTTGCATCCCAAGATTAAACTTGACACATTAGGCCTCACATTGTCAACATATTTATATTATTATTTTTTTAATTTGCATAGTATTATTATTTTTCTCCTGGGATGTCCGAACCAGTTCAAGTGGATGTCCAGCCGTGCTTGAACTTTTTGTTCAATGAAATGAGAGAGGGAAAGGAAACAGGTGCTCGATTCTAATCTTACCAGAGCCACAAAAGCCAATGGATCCGTACCGTGATTTCTGGGAACGGAAATTTTTTTTCCTGTCTGCTAGTCACATGCTAGAGTTGCTATCTGTCGCTTCTCCTTGATAAATTAATAAGCAAGTGTGAACCGCATGGCATAAATAGAGTTAGGTTGCTCCCCAAATATTGGCACCCTTTTGAAAGTTAGTTGCAATCTCTTTTCTGGTTCATCTAATTCTTTTCCATGTAAGCTTCCCAGTGGATATTTTATCCATGATGTGAGTTCATTAATTTACCCCAAAAAAAAGTAATGGGGTTCATTAAAAGTCAGGTGCAACTCATTTGCGCTAGCTAATAACACACTAGAGATATTTCAACTCGACGCAATCCTTAATTAAAGTGCATAAAGGTAAATCCTTCTTCAGTTAGGACCCCGAAAGAGTGGGCTGCCATTGATTAAAGAAGATATCAAAAATCAAGTTAATTTGTTGAATATCATAGGAATAAAGAAGATGTCAAAATATATTTTCCAGAGTTGGGAATCCTCCCTGTCTTCAGGCCATGTCTGTAACTCAAAGTATAGGGTGTTAATGAATTTGCTAAATATACAATTCATAAAACCCATAACTAGATCATTTCCATTTAATATTTTAAACATACTGAATGTTAGCTGCAATTTTCAGGTAAGAACTATCTCTGTTCTTGGATAGACTCCAGCTTGAATATTGGGAGAATTCTACTAACCAACCTTCAGAACTTGGACTTACGGTTTTGCGTGGAAAAATCAAAATCAAGAATTTCATACCAGCAGTAAGATGGTACTAGAGAACGAGCTTACAGATATGAACAGAGGCCTTATAAGTTTCAGAAGATCGATATCGTGACTCATTCTGTCAATTCTTTGCACTCGGTGAGCCACTCTATTTTGTTAGCGGCGTAGGCTATTAACAAAATCCATCTATCTATTTAGGGACGGGACCCCAAACTTTTTCCAGCACAGATTTGCTTCCCCGGAAGGTAGATATGGCACCACTAAAATCACAAGATATAGCCACCGACTTAGGATGGCTAAGAAGCTCATGCGCTAACGGCAAGTGTGTTGGGCGGATATGGCTGAATTTGCTTCTTGTATCACTTCTGTCAAGCTTCTCGATGTCGCGGTCGGTCTTGGAAACTCTACCGGGCTATCCCGGTAAACTTCCATTTCAACTGGAAACGGGGTGAGTTCTTACTTCACGCTTAATTTTCATGAAGCATTTAGGACTCTGTTTTTTGGCTTTTATCTCTCGAGGCCATAAAAATAGAAAAGAAACAATATTGACTATGGCTGTATCTAAAGATATGTTGCAGTTGGGGATACGGATGATTTACAGCTGTTCTATTATTTCGTCGAGTCGCAAAGAAATCCAGGAAAGGATCCTCTAGTGCTTTGGCTCACCGGAGGCCCTGGTTGTTCTGCTCTCTCCGGCCTCATGTATGAAATCGGTATGCCCGTTACCTAAACTTCCTTTGAAATCCCATACACGAGAGAGAAAAAAACAAAAACAAAAAGATCATTTGTGCATTTGCTTTAAACATAATATATGCCCGTTACCTTATTCTTTCAAAACTCAATGGTCAACGTTAAGTTTCGGTTCTTTGGACCACCTAGATCCCGTTCGAGTTCTATAGATTAGACGTCCGTGTATGGCATCTAGTGGATCCCGTTGTAGAGTAGGATAATTAGGTAAGAGATATGATGCTACAAAAGACAAAAAAAAAAAAAGGCTTTCTCTGACCTTTAGATGTGATCCGAAGCAATGGAGAATGGAGATAGATTACATAATATAAGCAGCAAGAATTCTTAACTGTTAACCTCTACTGTTGTGTAGGACCATTGACTTTCGACTACGCCGCTTTCAATGGTAGCTTGCCAACAATGACACTGAACCCGTACGCATGGACCGAGGTGCAAATTTAATCTTTTTTGTGGACGTTTCTATATTATATACTATATTATATATTTATATGAATGTAGGCCTTTCTTTTTCTTAACGCAGTTTGGTAAATAAATTTTTCAGGTAGCAAACGTGATATTTTTAGACTCGCCTGTTGGTACTGGATTCTCCTACGCTGAAAGCCTTGAAGGTTACTACAGCTCCGACACTAAATCACCTTATGCAGCATATCTGTTTCTTAGGAAGGTGAGTAAAACCGATCAGGAAAACATGTCACGTATGCTGATAGGAATATGTTTGAGATTAATTGCTTAAGAAAGAATTAACTTTTTAAGGAATGAAGGAATATGTTTAAGGTGTTTATTTTTGTGGTTTGTGAATGCAGTGGCTGTTAGCCCATCCCAAATACAGCAAAAATCCACTTTACATTGCCGGAGATTCCTATTCAGGCGTAATTGTTCCCCAAGTTACTCTTCTAATATCAGAGGGTAATAAAACATCCAGAGACTCGTATTTGCAAGCTTAATTGAAAAAATATTACCATTTGTGATCTAATACTGCTAGCTGGATTATGGCGTTGCAGGTAATATAGCCGGAAACGAACCGGCGATGAATCTCCTAGTATGTGCCTAATCACATCATGCTCGATCGAATACCATTTCTCCCTCTTTGAGATATACTGTTGATCACTCGCATATCTGCTCTAAAATAATATATATTTTTTAATTTCAATCAGGGATACATGCTTGGCAACCCAGTAACAGATGAACATAGTGATGAAAATTCAAGAGTCAAATACTTCCACAGGTTGACACTCATATCGGATGAACTTTACGACGTAATTAATCAGAACCCTCTGCTTATACGTTTTCCTATATCTGTGTTGGGGGTTAATTTTCTGTGGAAAAGTACGTTGTTTCTGATCGATACTTAGTTATTGTATCCGTTCTGAGAATGTAATTTTCCTTCTTTGCAGTCAGCCACAGCAAATTGCAATGGGGAGTATATAGACCCAGATCCAACCAATTCGACATGCATGGATGACATTGGACTTATTGCAGAGGTTAGAGGACTACCCGCGTCTGGTTTTTGCAACAGAAAAACTTCTTCTCACCCAAATCTTTGTGCTAGCCATGAGAATTCTTTGACTGGATTTGGTTTATCTTATTCGATCCTGCTTCATCTTCTCGAGTTTTCATATTTGCTTCGTCTGATTCTTTGTTCTGTTATTGAACGTTTGACGGAACTTGCAGTGCACCATAAGAGTAAACGACGCACAAATTTTGGAACCCAAGTGTAGTTTTGCGTCCCCAAGACCAAAAAGCATGAGCTGGGGAAGAAAATTCTTTGACGATATTCCCGAAGAGATCATCAAATCACCAACTAAACGACAGGAGAAATGGTGTCGGGTAACGTCACTACTATTTGTTTGCGTAGACTGACTTTTGCAAGCTTCATTAGAGCCTCTTGAAATTCTACGAACCTAAACGAGCCGACCACTTCACTTCAATGCAGAATAACAATTATGTGCTCTCTTACATCTGGGCCAACGATCAAACTGTCCAACAAGCTCTTGGCATACGGAATGTAAGTCACGTTTCAATAAACGCCCCCTAATATACCTGCTTGATTCCAGAACCATTGGGGTATGATTTCAGTGGAGATGCATTTTTTGTATGAAAAATTAGGGGACAATAACAGATTGGAAGAGATGCAATAAAAGCTTGGCTTATGACAGCGACCTCACGACGGTGGTCCATTATCATCAAGAACTTCTTAAGAGAGGCTATCGTGCTCTGATTTACAGGTGATTTCGCCTTACTCTTTTGCTCTTGTTTTTGCTGTCACATTATAAAGCAAAGGAAGAGTAAACTTCTCACTGAAATAATTCACCAATCATTGCAAATAGAATCCCTAATCCCACAATTTGTTGTGGTTTCAGCGGTGATCATGATATGATGATTCCATATGTGGGCACACAAGCATGGATAGATTATCTTAATATGTCAGTGGTGGATGGTTGGAGGCCATGGTTTGTGGATGGACAAATTGCAGGGTTGGTTTCCTCTATCTTTTACTTCTTTTGCAAATTACCACATCTTAAACTCTTACTGTTTATATAGCATATGAACATATACATCACAGCAGTCACACTTCACTCTTTCGTTTATAGATTCACAGAGAAGTATAACGCAAAAACTGGAGACGGATTGACCTTTGCGACAGTGAAGGCAAGAATAATTCCCACTGAATTTGATTTTCCAGCGCTTTGCACCAAGCACATTCACAATATGAGCCGAATTTAACGCCCCGGCCTTTTTTTTTTTTAACTTGTACAGGGAGCGGGTCACACGGCTCCAGAATACATGCCTAAACAATGTCTTGAAATGGCTGATAGGTGGCTGTCCTACTACGGTCTCTAATTGAGATATAATATATATCTCCATGGATTTTGTTTGGTCAGGCTTTTCCGTTGAAAAGTGAAGGTTGTATTGAGATCAAAAGCCGCCAATTTTTTGGCTGATGTACTCCGAGTAATCAATCCTAGCTAGTAGCTTTTTGTTTTTTGTTTTTAAGAGCTCAAAACAATTCTTTACGCTACAGTAGTTTTTCCCCCCTCCATCGTGTAAATTTCTAGATCTTTCAAATAAGATTAATTTGGTAAAGACTACAAATAATTTCAAAGAGAGTTGCGATTTTTATTTTTATTTTTTGATAAAAGACTGATACGGCAAGTCCAATCTACAAACTTCAATGTTAATATAAAAACATAGCCAAACACCTTGTTGTTTTCAGGCTTGTTTGAACAAACTATCCACGGTATATATGCAACCCCAGATTAGCACTGACATGTCCTTTAGGCTTCATATTTTTAGGTTTTTCCATGCACGAACATAATACAGAAAGAATCAAAGAAATGCTCCCATGATCTGAAGAACTCCTATTATCTTTTGAACAAATATATGATGCTGGAAAGGATCGAGATAGTCCTCCCACCCAGTGGAGTTTATTGGCTTCATTTGATTAAGGAGTTTCTCACCTCACGAAGGTTGTACATGCTGACGCGAGCATGCTACTCCTTACACCATCACCAAGTTCCCTTTGCTCTGGATGACAACAGAACCATCTGCTGCTAAATGCTAATGGGGGTCCTGTTATTATCAACAGCAACCCTTGCTCTGGATACCTATAGGGCTATATTGTTGTGGGTTGGCGTCATGGACATGCATATCAGAATTTATCTGTTCGATGACACGGCATCAGGGCCGAAAAAGCTCTGTGGACTTGAATGGGCTGTACCGCCGGAACATGTAGGCTTGTACGTGGCTGCTGTTGTCTTCTATAAACGCAGAGGATTGCTAGAATGGTGAAAGGAGACGGGCCCATTAATTGGTACCGTTAATTCTATCTGTTAATTCTATCTTTATACAAATGATGATACCAGAATCAGGCTCAATGTGCCCAGTAGCCCACAACGCCACAGGGATGCAATTACCAAGACTATAAAAACCAGAATCCCTAGTCAACACGTTAACATGCGTGAGCGAAACCATGATGAATAAAGTAACCCAAAACCGGTCCCATAACCGTGAGAAATCGACGAAACAAAACTGCAAATAGATAAGGACGATAAGATGGTGAGAAAGGAACAATGGTAACCCCACTACAAAACAGTTAAAAGAAGAAGAAAAATAAAATAGATTGTAGATCGACGACGTGGGAAGGCGGTTAGCGGTTAGCTGAAAGTGAGATGCATAAAAGGAAAGGAGAAAAATAACAAAGGTGCGCAATAACAAAGGAGGAATATTAGATTGAGAATTATGAAGTCAACTTTGAAAGGAAAAAGAAAATAGAGCTGACTTAAGGATCGAAGCCTTCCCCAGGCATAGTTCCCTCAGTCGAGGAAGGAAGATAGTTTCTTTCTTTTTTCTAAAGGAAGAGAGTTTCTTTCGTTTGTAAGCGTACAGGATTAAGAACGGAGAGAGGAAGATGAAGAGCTGTATATATATATATATATATATATATATAAACTAATAAAGCCGAAAAGCTTTACCTGTATACATGCGGGCTGCAGCATGTATCTTGGGACTTGGTTACTATTATTATAATAGTATTATATCAGGGACGATGGGACATGGCAACATGCTTTGTTTGCATTTCAAACATGGTTAATTACAATCTCAAGAGGCTTAGGTTCGCCGGTTGATTCGACGGTCGTGTCCGTAGACAATCTTTGCAGGTTTTTCTTTTCCATTTTCTGGTCAAACTTGGTTCCCCGATGTGTTATGGAAATATCTGCTCCAATTGACATGATTATTATAAATATAATGGTGGGGATAGGGTTTTTCTTTTCACTATTTTTTAAACTTTTGTCAACGAGCGGGGTAGGATAAGTGAGACAAATAGAAACATCCTCGCTAGGGAAGGCATCGAATACACATGCATGATGCCATGATCCACTCGTAAAGTGATCAGAAGGAGAAAACACGCATGATCAACTCGGTAATTTTTCGAACAAATATTTTTTTAAGTCCCGCAGCAATGATTTATTTATCGTGTTTATTTTTCTTTTGCGGAGTTCAAGAGTATTTAGTTTCTACATTTTTGAACTCTGGTCTCATATATTGGAAGGAGGAGTGGCGAAATCGGAGCGAGTTACGCGTATACCAACTCCATAGTCATTCCACTTGGTGGTAGTGGCAATTGGGACCTGAGAGCGAGCCATGAGGGCTGGATCGGGTGGGCATCTCAAGTCGGGCCACCCCCCGCCCGAAGAGGATCCATACCTGGTCAAAACTGTTTCATTCGGGTTCCCCCTCGCCGGTGGCGGCCACCGGAAGAAGGGTACGGGGGTCCGCCCCTGGATGCTGGTGGACTCGACGGGCCAGGCCCAGGTGATCGAGGCTGGGAAGCACGCGATAATGCGGCGCACGGGTCTGCCCGCTCGCGACCTCCGGATCCTGGACCCGCTGCTCTCCTACCCGTCCACCGTGCTGGGTCGAGAGCGAGCCATCGTCATCAATCTGGAGCACATGAAGGCCATCATCACCGCCCAGGAGGTCCTCTTGCTCAACTCTCGGGACCCATCAGTCACCCCTTTCGTTGAGGAGCTCCAGAGGCGGCTCGTGCGTCTCCATAACGCCACCACTGCCCAGGTTCGACCCTCCAATTCTCGTTCGTTTTCACTCGATTATGTTGATCTATTTCACTGGTTTTGTTCCCCTTTTCCGTATACTGATATGTTTGTGTCGGTAGTTAACCCCAATTATCTATCTTTTTGGTTTCTATGTTGTGCTCTTCTCTGTGGCATATTTTTCTCTTAAAAGTAAAATATTTGGGATTTGTGATTTGGTTTGGCATTTTTTCTTTGCTGTTTCCTTTCCTTTCCTTGTTTTGCTATTACTTCGTCTCAATTTTGTATCTGTGTGCTTGGGGGCGGGGGCCTATATTGCGATGATTTGAGGGATTCTGACTCGGGCTACTAGGAAGCCAAAAACCAAGCCAGTTAAACAATAGGGAAACTAATGGGCAGATATATGTTTTTTTTTTCTTCCTTGTATCAATTAATTGGCTTTTGCTATGTGTTCTGTTTGCTGGTGCATAACTTGCTTTTTATATATAGGCGCAGGGTGGTAATGATTCGAACTGGTCAAATTTGTATGATTTGGGAGAGCCACAATCAAGAACTGGTAGTCCTCAAGACTTCTCTGGACAGTTTTCGCAGTTTCAAGGTCTAGATGAGGAAGGCAAGGCAGATGCAAAACAAGACCTCGAGAATCAAGACAGATCAAACTGTCTTCCATTTGAGTTTGTTGCATTGGAAGCATGCCTTGAGGCTGCTTGCAGTTGCTTAGAAATTGAAGTAAACATTGCTTCTTCCTCGTTTGATGGTTTTTCGTTCTTCTTTTATGCTGTCTGTTTGTTCCGTCTTGTTTACCATGCCTTTTTTCTTTATTTTATCTGTTTCAACATCAGGCAAAAACATTGGAGCAGGAGGCTCATCCCGCCTTAGATAAGCTGACTTCGAAGATTAGTACTCTCAATTTGGAGCGTGTCCGCCAAATTAAAAGCCGTTTAGTTGCTATAACTGGACGTGTCCAAAAGGTTGACTGGTTTTAAGATTGTGAATCAGTAGACATGTTTATTTTCTCGCTACCTGTAGTGGGCTGGCATGATTTTGTGAAGTTTTGCAAATTTATTGTCAGGATGACACCCTTCAATTGGACCATGCCATTTTGTCAAAATTGTTGTTTTATAGGCCAATGAGTTCCTTTTTCATGATTATAACTTATGGTGCACATATGCTGATTTCCAGGTTAGGGATGAATTAGAACACTTGCTAGATGATGATGAAGATATGGCTGAGATGTATCTTACTGACAAGTTGGTGCAACAGCACTTGGGAAATTCTTCTGCTTCCTCTCTCAGTGAGAATGATGAAATGGATGATGAAGATGTTCGATCAGACAAGGATGATAGGCAAGTAGTGATCTCAGTATCATGCTAATCATATGCATGCCTATTCTGAAGTATTTCATCACTATCTGACAGGCAGAAAATGCCAAATGTTATTGTTACTAGGGTTCCGGCTGAAATCTCACCTGAAGCTGGTGTTGTTTCTGTTAGTTACAAATGTGAGCTTAGAGACATCAACACCCAGGAGCAAGTGTTTGGGGCCCATACTAGTAGTACCCACAGCGTTTCAGGCAAGCCCCTAAATGTGGAGGAGCTTGAAATGCTGTTGGAGGCATACTTTGTGCAAATTGATGGTACATTAAACAAACTATCCACGGTATGTAACTAAATCTATGAACTCAATCTTTCACTTGCGATGTCACAGGGACCTTCACCCTGTAATACCTTGGTTGACAATTCACATGACATGTTCTTTTGGGGTTGTAAACAGAGCAGCATAGATTTAGCATTATTTTTTTTTGGGAAAATTTGACAAGTTGTCTCTCACAACAGAAACTTGTACTCATTTCCTTTGAGCCTTATAATGGGGGAATTTAAGAGCAATAAGGTAGTCCTCCCAGTTGAAGTGCACACCATCAAATATACCAGTTTCACTAACACGGAAGTCAACGATTAAGGAGTTTGTCTAATGATGAAGATGATCACAAAAAAGCCGACCTTACTCTTAAATCCAGGCCATGCTCCATCTACTTCTAGATCCATCGTCAAAGATTTTCTCTACCTATGACATTTGATCTTCTTTGGTGAACAGAAGACACAGATGCTCCTGTCTCCAAAAGGCCTGCCTGGTTTGGCTAAATGACCGAGATCTTTACTTGAAATTTTGCCTTTTTCCCATGCTGTAAAGGTCAAAGTTTTTTTTTTAACTTTCAGAAGCTATTAACAGTGGGTGGAGAATCAGAAAAGAATCATTATAGTTTGTGGTTCCCAAATTCCTTGTGGAGCTTGGTTATTGTTGTTTCGACAATTTTGCTGTTGGCGAAGTAGCTTTTGGCATGTTATTTCAAGCTTGACGTTGGTTTCAACTCCCACTTTTCATTTATTTAATGTGGGAAATGTTAAGAGTCACAGAATTTGTTCTTTGTGCATTTACATGTGTTTCTACTCTTAATGAGTAGCATGCTGATCTGACCTGGAATTTTGAAATGAGTTTTTTTTTCCTTCTTATGCCTCTTTAAATACACTTTACAATTTAATAATTTTTTGTGGTTGCTTGCGGCTTTGAAGCTGAGGGAGTACGTTGATGACACAGAGGACTACATCAACATAATGCTGGATGACAAACAGAATCATCTGCTGCAGATGGGGGTCGTGTTGACAACAGCAACCGTGGTTTTGAATGCCTTTATTGTTGTCGCAGGTGTTTTTGGCATGAATATTCACATCGACCTGTTCACCACAGGGATGCCACAGTTCCTGTGGACTGTTGGGGGAAGTGCCACTGGCACTATATTCTTTTATGTGATTGCTATCGCTTGGATGAAGCATAAACGCTTACTGGAGTAATGAGAGGCCAAAAATCTTGGATCTTTATTAGAGACCTTTGTTGCTAGTCTTTATTGTTTATTTGGGATTCGTGTATTTTGCAGAACACAATTACCTATACGTCTTACTGTACTGGATTACTACCATACATAGTTAAAATAAACATGTTACAATTATTGTTTACTCAATAAATAGGCTTTGGCTGCTGTAAAATAAACATTTTATAATTCGAATATAGAGCCTTGCTGGTAAATAACGTTCTTGCTATGCTTGCGGGCTTCGTACAATGAAGGGAAAAAGACATTGAGCCGTTTTTCCCATTTGCTTTCGAGATCAAGCCATTTAGTGATGAAGCGAGAGGATTTAGTTTAGACTCTCATCACGTACTGAACTCTATCAGTTGAAGGCTTAAAGAGACAACCTTTAAGCTCACCACAAGGTTCTCGTTTTCATTTCTTTTTTCCTCTTTCTTCTTCTTCTTTAATATATTGAATGTGGTAATTTAAGCTATTAAGCTACCTAGACCACTCACCTCACCCCTTCTAAGCATTCGAATAGATAGTCCCACATTGCATTATATTATAATGACAAGTATTCAAATTTGCACTGTCATCCAAGGTGGCCCGTCAATGTGTGAAATCCTATTGGTATTCTCTATTTCGTATTTAGAAGCTACTGTTTTGTATTTTGGACCATACAAATAAATTACACAGACTTAGCCTGATGGAGGAAACCTTATCTCATCCATATAAACTTCGAAGTTTCAGAACTGGTGGTCGTCCTCGTATCGAAGTAAGAAAGAGAGAGAGAGAGAGGTTTAATAGTAGCTCTCCAATGAGTTCAATAGGGCAGAGTATATTGATGGCACTGACCGTTACCGTGAACAGGTTTGCTTCATCCAACGTGCAGGCAGTCCACAGACGAGAAAGTAAAAAAACAACTACAACCACCACCACCACCACCTCAGATATAGGAAGGAGAGGCCTTCTCTTATCCACGGTGGTTGCCGCTGCTCCTCAAGTCCCTGACTCCAGGAATGAGCTTCTTAAACGTATTACAGATTGTCTTTTCAGTCTCTCTTCAGATTCTATTTTGCTTCTCTTTTCCCTTTTCTAGATTTAATTTCTTGCCGCCAATATATATATACCTTCTTCTTCCACCCTTTAGTTTGGCGTAATTTGCACTTGATAATCTTTTCAGAGTATCAAAAGAAGTCAGACGAAAACAAAGCCAAAAATGACAAAGAGGTAAATATTTCCTGCTAAAATTTTCTGGGCACATGATATTGTCGGTATGTAAGGTTGAAACCGTGGTACTTTTTACATGTTAATGTGACCAATGAAGAAAAGAAGGGTAGCTAAAACTAAACTCCAGGATTTCCTTCTTCTTCTTTTCTTTTTTTTGTCTTTACCAGAATTTGGGGTGGCAGATCGATTTTAGGTGATGAATGATTTAGATTCAACTTAGAAGCAAACATATGTCCCACAAAGTTTTTTGTTTTTTCCTTTTCTCAGAGACTGGACAGTTATTACAAGCGCAATTACAAGGACTACTTTGAGTTTGTGGAAGGATCCTTGAAGGGGAAGGAAGGGCAACTTTCAGAATCAGAGAAGGGTATTCTTGATTGGCTACGAAGTAACAAATGAAAGGACGTTTCAAATGACTTATTGAACTGTAAAGCTTTTTGAAAGATGTTCTGGTAACGACAATGTAACTTGTCTAGCACCCATTAAAGTAAACTTCGATCGAACCAATGTGATCGGGCGGAATGCTCTCTCTCGTAGCAGACCACTGTCAAGTAGATGGTAATTCCAATGCACTTTGGCTCCCATTGGGAATATATGTACTTGAGAACGCTTAGGAAGTTCCAACAGCTGAAAAATGTCCAGTAAACGCTGCTTTGTTGAATTGAAACAAGCATAAACCTTGGTTTACTCCTAGTTTAAAGTCCGATATTTCGCATATACCTTAACAGCAGAATAATTATTTGCATTTATCGGCAGGTAACATATTAATGAAGGGTCCTCAGCAGTTTGATTCTGTGAAAACTTTCTCCTGTGAAATACCTCATAAACAGAGCAACTTATCAAGCTTTATCAGTGAGCAGTGGACGGAAAATAGCTCTAGGTGTTGGGTATCCTATCAGTTCTCTTATTCGTATGGCAGGTTTTCGCTTTTCAACAAAAACAGTACCGCGATGCTGCACCAAGTTTGAACTTTGAACTTGTTTTGAGAGCAAAAGTAATCATGGGGCTGAAATCTTGGGGAGCCTGGCACATAAAAAAGAACTTTGTAAGATGCAGTTCCCCTCTCATTGGACCTATAATAAGAACTAAAGAAACTGCATATTTTTTTCCCAATAGTTGGAACCAACCTTCTTTGTCCAAATAGATTCCACAGAGTGGGAGCAGTCTTTTACTTTTCAAAAAATTTCTTCCTTTGGAAAATGAACCCTGTTTTTGTATTATTAGGAAAAATATCATTTTCCTTGGTTGAGGGTCGCGTCTTTAGATTTGTCGACTCAAAACAAACTTGGGCCTAATCGTCGAAAACTGTATTGGGGATCATCTATAAATATGGGTTGGACTTGGCCCAACCTTTGAACACTACCCAACTCTGGGCCTTAAATTCAAAAACTGTATTGGGCCTAATTCCAAATTCGAAAACATGGGTTGGCCCAACCTTGGATAACTCAACCTCAGCTACAACTCTAGGCTAGGGCCCTTCAGAGGCGCCTTTTTAATCTAGCTCCAAGTAAGCTTGTATGTGAATTTTGATGGAACTGTGGGATTCATTCCTGCATTTAATGAACAAATAAAGCATTGGCTCTCATTTTCCAGCATTTTATATCAGAAACCAAAGAATGAATGTGACGTTAAATCGCGTGTTTTCTGGGTCTATGATATGCTGTCATTATGCGAGTATGAGAAAGGACATTTTATTGATTCGTGGTGGTGGGGAAGATGGCGTGGAGGATGGACGTCCAGTGTCTACAAGGAAAAAAACAAAGATTGAAACCTGAGGAATCGAAAAAGATGAACAAGATGGTTATTGACTTGAGAAACCAAAAGATCATCAAGTATCTTGGTTGATCCTCCTCCCCACCCAAACCCAAAACAAACAGACAAAGAAAACAAAAACAAAAATCTGAATTGGCTCTTCAGAGGATCGCATGATGCTGAATCTTGGACAATGATGGCCTCCTGATAAAAGGCCAAAATAGGCTGTTGTTCTATCCCAACCCTACTGTTAAACAAACTGGAAAACGGAGGAAAGATTGAAGGATCTTCAGAAATTACAGCCTCAGTAACCCCATGCAGTAAACATGTTACTATTACAACACTGGATGCTTTGCAGTTATGGTCCTCCTCCATCATAGGTGTTTCATAGGCATTTCTTACGCACAAAATTTAAGACTCCGTCTAAAATTCCTTTCCCTTGATTATATTCCTTGATTGGTGGCATTTGGCATCAGAAAGCTTACTCACTCTACAAATGTCCGGAATGGGGAGTTTGCAGAGTGCAGACTGTCCCAAATTACGGAGAAGGGGTCTATGAATGTGTTCAGTGTGGGACTCACCTGATCTCCATTATGTAACTTTTCTTTTGTGTACTCTGCATTGTGCTTTGGATAATCAGCCAGTAACCTGGAGAATTAAATCTTGAAGATTCGGCTTCTACTACACCGACCTATAAAAGAACCTTTCATAGTGTTTCTAGATCAAAACTAGGCTTAGAAGTCATCTTCACAGGAAAAACGTACGGATTTACAAGGGTCATAGGTTTTGTGTACTCTGCCTTTGTGCTTTGGAGAATGTCAGTAAACTGAATAATTAAGTGTTGAAGATTCAACTTCTGCTTCACTAGATCGGAATAAAAGAAACTTTCCAAGTGTATCTAGAAAGTAATTTTCGTAGATAAAACAAGTGGTTTTTTACAGGGTTTTTAGTTGAGAGATATTGCCAACCATTCTAGAACCTTGCAGACTGATATTGCAGATTCTTGACAAAAGAGAGCCACCGGCCACGTTTACTTTTTAGTTGCCATATATTTTCCAAATTCTCTGTAGTAGAAAGAACTCCAGTACATGTTCCGGACCCTAACCTGGACATAATCCTATAATTCAGCATGCTGCCAGAGCCCTGGTCGTGACAGTGCATCTAGTGTATTCATGCTTCATTGCTTGCGGATTCAAGACATAATCATGTCCATGGCAGAGATGATAAGGGATGTGGAGACTGTTGTATGTCTTAAGAAACGGGAACAATCGAAGTTAAAACAGCATTGGAGACAGGAAGTAGGTAGTAGGAACATGTAAGAAACAACAAAGCCCCTCCCCTCTGCGTTACAGAAGATTGAAAGTTTTGTTTTGGCTGTGGTTGGAAGGTCAGAAGAAGTTTCTCCCATACCTCTTAGATTCTTATCCAATATGGTGGTGGAAATGGAATGGACCACAATGAAGCAAATACTAAACTTCACCTTTTCTTTATTCGTTTAATTTGTCTTCTAGCATTGCTTCAAACTTCTCTTCTTTTTGCATCCTATTGACTACATAGAATGGAAGACTCCATTACTGAACATGAGAATTAAATATGAAAAAAAAAAACATGCGGGCGAAGCTGAGAATTTTGACATCCTAAATTCCCAAGTGCTATCTATTCTTTATCTTTACCAGCCCTTTTAGCAGAAACCCGAATTTTTTATTTGAGTAGAAGGGACCGGGAATAGTTAGAGGAATAAAGAAATCAAAGGAAGACACATAATTGTGCATGACATCGAGTCCAATGACAGCTTCACAGCAGACAGGCTTGGAAGAAAAAAAGTTTACATGTATAAATATCCTATGGGACATAAAAAAAAATGAAGATCCTTCCAAATAAGATAAAGATGACATATTAAACAAAATGGGGCATGTTCCGTTAGGTCAGGAAGATCTCAGGCAGGATCCTCTGGACTCAAAAAAGGGTCATGGACATGAACATGAAATACTCCCGCATTAGGTTTGTCATTTCCTCCTCATCTCTGTTCTTACTTCTCTGTTATCTGTACTGACTACCCATCACCCATCGTACTTTTCATCTTCCTGGCTTATTTCTTGTGTATGTTATGCCTAAATTTCGTAGTATTATGAGATAAAGAACTATCGGGATGGATAGAATTTTGTCTGGACTCTCGGAGACACGAGGGTCTTGTCCTTTTAAATGCCCAAGCCTTTTTCTAAGATTTGGTTCGACTCCTACGGTCAGTTGGTAAGCTTTTCAACTTAGACTAATTGAACAAATCCTGCCTAATTAAATTATGATGATTTTGTATTTAGAACATATGCATAGTGATTAGCCACTACGAGTTAGGTAGCTGGTACTCCATTTTCTTTCTACTTTGTTGAAAAATTTCCGGTTTAAAGAAACGAGCAAAGCATCAAGGAGTTCCAAAAGCATTACGGGAAGTGCATGATAGTCTTGTGCACTTTCTCTGCCTCTCTCTCTCTCTGTCTCTCCCCGTTTGCTGTGAGAGGCGAGGGTGTAGTTTCGTTTCTTGTTGTTTCGACTGGTGAGAATAACTAGAATTCGTTTGAAGAGACATATTATACATAAGACATCTTCCGAATATTGTCGGAAGCAGGGTATGATGGATAAGGTGGGAAGTAGGATTTGTAGTGCGCAAGTATCAATAATCATGACATGCTTGACACGTGGGTTTAGGTAGGACACCAAGGGAAGGCTTAAGACTGGCATAAAAAGGTTCGAGTAAAGAGGGAGGCAACACACCATAAGCCTGAAGTTTTTTGCTGAACATCAATAATCCACAACTTTTGCTCTCGGCGTTGATTATTTTTAGCTAATGCAGTTTAAAGATTCAAGTTGTGATAGAAAGAGTGCATGGGGCTCCTTGAAAAACATGAGCTGGCAAGGTAGGCATAGACCCTGCCTAAAAGACAAATGCTGCTTTGTACCCACTATTCTTTTTTTCTTGGTAATACCCACTATTCATTAACAAGGAAATTCAATTTTGCAAATCGGAAATTTATTTCCAACTGTTCCTCTCAGGTTGTTTCCCACTGCATTGACAGGTCAAAGGAAAGGAAAGAAAAGAAAAGGCGAGGAACAAGATCCCTTTTGAGATGCAGTTCCTTTTACTTTGACATCCATCCCATCATTTCATTCAGAGCAACTTCTATGGTAACAAAAACATCAGCTGCGGAAGAAGCGGGCAGAGTACATCTCATCCCCTATCTCTTCCCTTGAAAGCATGACCTGTAAGAAGGAAATTTTCATTTAAATAATCTCGAAACTTCATTTGCATGCTAATAGCTTAAGCAATGAATCTTTAGCATTGAAGAAAAAATGAATACTCATCACTCAACTGGTTGTTCTGAAGTTGATTTGCAGATAGGGAAGACTTCGAGAAACCAAAGTGGTCTTGGAAAGCCGATGTCCCCTGCCAGAGAATTCATCAATTAAAAATATGCTCTTTACCTAATAGCCACGAAAGAGTAGAAATTATCAAAGGAAACAGAAAAGACTCTGGGAAAGTACCTCGAAGTGAGTTGCTGAGAAACCTTGTGAAAAATCCAAGGCGCTGTCCATTGAAGCTTGGTTGTTGGTCAGAGTGTAATTGTTCTAGTAAACATTGAAAAGGAAAAATCAGAGAAAACTTAATCCCATGAACAACGAGCTGTTAATTTGCCGAAGCCAGACCAATTGCATCATGTCATATATCGATCTAACATTATTAAGGAGTGCCATATATGTGAACTTACCCAGGAAAAGTTGTTAACGGGAGAGCTAGCGGTGTCATCGAGAAAAGCAGTTAGTTCTTGATCTTCACGGTGTCGGTGTTGTCTGATTTTCTGCCTTTCCCCTAGGTTCTTTGCTAATGTTGCAGCCCTGGAAGCAGGGTAAAAGTACCCATTATCATCGTTGAAGAAACCTTCGTCTTCTATGAGATGTGGAGGCCCAGAGGAAGCATCAGAAACCATGGATTGGTCCTCTTCTTCTTCTTCAACCTCTTCTTTAGCCTCTTCTTTAGCTCTTTTATCTATAGGTTCATCATAAAAGCCATTGTTTCCATTAACATACCGACTGTTTCTACGTGAAGCATCTGGAGAAAGAAAAGAGTGTTCCAAGTACATAGTCCAACCAGACTCGCACCCACTACTGCATTCTGAATCCATCAGATTCATTTTCCTCTACTTTGCTCAAGAGAACCCCCAAAGGCAAAGGGTTTTCTTCTAGAAGTCCTTTTGTCTATCAAGAAAGAGAGAAAACTAGCTAGAGTTGAGTGACTCCCCTCACGGTTTCTCTCTGCCTATAAGGACTTTGAACTTTGAAGGAATGCATGCGTCTCTCTTATTTTGGGTCTTCACCAAGTAATAGATAGAAAGAGTGGAAGGGGGCGGAAAAAAACAAAACGTATCAGACTGAAATCCTAGACTCGCTTTGTCCCGACTCTCCCCCATTCGGCTCTCTATGTGAATGAATCAAAACTGCCGGTTGGGTAGGTTTTAGTGGGTGCATGTAAGAGAGAGAAAGGGGAAAGCCACAACTTCTTCACATGCTAGACAGCGAGGCACTGTACCCTCTTAACAAAACCGGGTACTACGTCGGTCCATTTCTCCTTCCACGTATATGGACACCTATCCCTTCACCAGTAATACCTCTCTATATCTTCCCCTCACACGCGCGCGCGCCCGCACACACACCGAATGACAATCTCTCATCTTCTCCCGTCTGTAAGTGACAAATTTTGATTGGATTAGTATGGTTGTTTCTTGTTGGAGTCATTAAATCCTTGTCTAAGATAGTACCTACGCGAATTATATGTCAATAAATATATCATGTGGTCCTCCCAGTGAGGATTTAGTCCAGACCAGATCACCGAATTTTTTAGTATATAATTCAGAAACGGACAATGTTCTTATTCAGGATAACAACAGATATATACTTTCTAGTAAATTAGGCTTCTGTTGGAACCACTTGTTTGTGGAGGTGTTTAGGATACTGCAGAAGAAAAATAGCAACTCCGGATTTCTGCTAGTGCATGTCCTCTGACTAGAGAATAGCTAGAGGAGGCTCTCTTCCCCCATCTCTCTCGATCCCTACCTAAAATATGTTTCCAACTGGTCTTAAAAAGAAGTTTCAGGCACGAGAACATCAGTGAAGGCTGCAGAAATTTCTTGGGGCAAGGAGGGGAAGTTCTACAGTTTGACTGGGTTTTTATGAATCCACATGCCATCAAATTCACAACCTCACAGAGACTCCTCTTGCCAGAAATTACTCGGCCTTCTCAGAACTCACACACGCATGTGGGCACGTGTGCATATGCGGCCTCCCACCAATTCACACACATGTATGCACGTGCACACGCATTTCAACTTCAATACCTCTGCTATATTTTTTACTTATAATTTTGGCACTGGGTGCTGATCCTTCGGTACTAGTACCCACGTACAACTCTCCCTTTATTTTTTCCATTATAATCTTTCTTTAACTCTCTTCTTAATTAGAATCCTTTTTCTTTTTTCTTTTTGCTTTTTTGTAATTAGAATCCTTACATAAAATGGCATCCTCCTAGCAAACCCCCCCCCCCCAAGTATTTGATGTGATCCTTAACCTACAAATTTAGATAGCAACGTGTATTTATCCAAAAATACCACATGAGAGTGGACCTAATCATACCTTTGTCTGAATTTTGCTGTATTTAATGTATAGTTGGTCTGTACAATTTTTCAGCTAGAAGAACTGACACAGCATGGAGGCCCACTTGCTTTGTTCCTTTCAAATTAGTTTCCTTCTTATTGACTGAGAGTTATTTAAATACAATAAGTCCTTTATACTCTTCTGATTTGAGCAGACCTATGTCCGCTGGCCTAGCCTAAATTGGACAAGCCTTCCCCAATTTGCTCCATAATTTTAATATCAAGTGGTGACAAAGAAAATGCTATGCTAGGTGCACACACGGCAAAAGATCGACATGATTCTGGTTATCATTCCAATAAAAACAAAAGGTTAACAAGTCTATTACGCATGTGAAGTCAAATAAAGGCAACCAAGAAAAAAAAAAGACAAATAAAGGCCAAGGTATGTGCACAAACCTTATCCTTTAACTCATTAATCAACTTCGCGTGTTTATCGGGTATTTTGTGTTTGATCATCTTAAATATAATCTAGTAAAATAATTTTAAAATAATTTCTTTATCCTTATCAAATAATCATCTTTTTATATCGAAATAAATATAAAAAAATTCACTCACATCATCTAATTTTTATTTTTTATGGATAAATACAAAATCAGTCTTTGTGTTATATGCAAAAATCGATTTAGTCCTCGTGATATGAAAAGCATCAATTTAGTCTGTATGATTTCAAAAAGTGATAAAATCAGTCACTGATAGAGGAACAACGACAAACAAAAATAGAATAACATAAACTAAATTTATATTTTCCTCATCAAGAAAGACTAAATCTAATTTTTGCACGTGACACCAACGAAGAAATTTGAATACCCATGTGAAATTCTACCTCGGATCACTCGGTGTACAATCAAAGAGGGTCCAATAAAGATAAAGGCCTACACGATTAAAAAGCCATCAAAACCGGCTCAAGAATAAATATCGGCTCTCGCACTTCTCTCTCTCCCCCATTGATTGAAGAATATAAGGTACACCCATGTCCTATCCAGCTCATCTGGGCCATGAAATCTTACAAATTGCTGATTTGGGGCATTCACTAGCCCCGGGCCCATGCTCTGTTTTTTACCTCCTTACCAGGGAGAACGAGTCAGCTTAAACTAGTGTGCTTTGTTGGTTGTTTACTCTCCCATAGATCCGCATTTAAACTATCCCATCTTCCGTATTGTTTTCATCCTGTGATCATATCCTTAAGAATCATTACAACAATTATAGATTAAAACATGTTTAAATCGGACGATTCCTGACAATGCTGGCAAAATGCATGTCCATGAACAGAGCGATTGAGTTTCCTCAAATAGCAATTTGCCTTTAATAAGTATTTTGCAAAATTATTATAAAATACAAAGTATCCAACAAAATTTATAAAATAAATATCTAAAATCTCAAAAAAAAATACATAAACATCAATACCTTTTACACAAATTTCACCAACTTTTTACACAAATTGCATTATCTTTTTAAAAAACTCTAACAAATCTTATTTTCCATACTTTTTCACCTAACTTTAAATTTTTATTATTAAAAGATTTCATTAAATAGCTCTTTCTACACCTTTTTTACAAACTTCAATAAAAATTAAAAATATTTAAAAAATTTCAACGACATTTATACAAAAATTTATAAAACTCCAATCTACATAAATATTTATAATTATATAAAAAAAATCTTAATTTTTTTTTATAAAACGAACATCCTTAATTATTATTATTTTTTGTAAAAATTATTTTAAGACAAGTTTTGAAGAAATCGTATTCTTTTTCCTTAGTGTGAGAGTAGGGAAAATATGCCAGATTTATTCAAAAAACCCCATTTTAAAAAAATAAGGAAAAAATACAGTTCTCACGAATAACTATTAATTTCCAATAAACTGTAATTTATTTTATTCTTTCCGTTAAAACAACTTTGGCCAAGATATCCGTACGAGACCATTTTATAAAGAAAGAGACACAGAGATCCTAGCTGGCTCCTACAGCAAGTCGTGGGGGTAGGGTCTCATGTTTCTTTGAGACCCACCCACAAACATGAGACCCACCCACTTTTGCCCGTAAAATCATTCAACCATTATCTGTCGCGTAGCGAAAGTACATCGTACGGACTCGCATACGAGGGCACACCACAACCGACCATGCAGTGTATCAACACGCACACACAGCGTGGGAGTGCCGCGTGTTCGGCTGCCACGTTGAGGCCCGGCAATTAGCCTTGTGCTCTATGGATGCGGACAGAAAACTTTTCCTTCTTCTTTTTTAAAACCACGCTCCTATAGACCGCGTGGGTTGTGCGCCTCTAGTGGAGTTGAAGCCTTGAAGATAGGGTAGGATCCTCAATGATCTACGGTCTACCCACTGAGTCATAGGGAGTTGAAAATTTAGACAAGTCTGAGAAGAGGTGGCCAGCACTATTGCCGTCCGAAATTATTGCTCGGTTGCCTGTCCGAAGGTTATTATAAAGTTGCCAAGTGAGGCGTATATTTAAGGGAGGGCACCGGAATGTACGGGTCCGTTTTGGTTCTGGTTTCGATACCAATCGAAATTGTATTTTGTATTCCGATCTCATTTCGAAATTAATTCGAATTGGAATCGAGATTTTTAAAACCTGAAATTCGATTCCAAATTTAGGCCTAAAAGGCCCTGATTTAGTTTAGATTTATTGGCCCAAAAATACAATTTTACATTATACGTTTAAAATTACTGCAGTTTTACAGTATGCAGTTTTAATTTAGTAAAAGGCTCAGTTTCAACTCCAATTCAATAAGATACTGTCGCACAACTCCAAAACCAAAATAAGACAGTCGTCCAACTTCAATTCAATTAAAGATCCAGTGCACTGTCGTCCAACTCCAAAACCAAAATAAACATCATTAAAATTACAATTTTTCAACTAAATTTCAAAACAAAATAAACACAGTCAATTAAACTCTAAATTCAAATTATAAAAAATAACTAAACAAACAATTAATCATACAAATAACTAAATAGGTAAACAACTAAACAAGTAAACATTCATCAAATAATGCAAATTCAAATAGAAAAACTCTAAATTAAAATTACAATGTTCTTTTAAATTTAAAAAAAATTAAAAGATAAAGATTAAAGGACATCCAAATTGAAAATCCAAAACTTCATAGTCCATCAAACATTCTCAGCTTCTTCATCACTACAAAAAACAAAAACAAAACAAAACAAAACATTTATAAAATAAATATTAAGACAACTAAATAATCAATTAACAAAACAAAATATTTATGAGAGAAATACTAACACAACCTTAGTGAAATGATCTCAAACAAAACTCTTGCAATCATTTTTTTCTCTTTTTACTAGGTTTATCTTCTTCTGACTGATTAGTAGGACCCTCATCTCCAGGAGAATGAGGAGCACTAACACACTCATCAACTGGGTCAGATGGACCACCGGTACAGGGGCAAGACCCTATATTTGCAGTAGGTGTAGAACTAAAAAAATCCATCTGACACAACACATTTGATTTTCAGTTCATTAACTTAATTTTAGTAATTGCAAAATGACTCGATCTATCTAACTCTAACAGCTATGTTCACAACCGAAATCATCTAAGCATACACAAAAAAATAAAATTAAATCTAAAGTATAAACAACTATGTTCACATCCTAAATCATCTAAGTCTCATGCATCATGCATCAACAATTCTAAGCATACATATAATTGAGCCTGATATGAAAATATTGAAGTCTTCCTGATATGAGTATAGCTATTTTATTTATCTGGACATTTTTTGAAAGACACTACCTCCATTAGGATATCAAATCTCAACATCAGTTATTTTGGATTTAATATTGTCAGTACCAAGTTTTTTTTATGTGGCATGACAAGTATCTACAACTTGAAAAAAAACAATTACAACATGATACACACGGCACACCTAAAACATACACTACAGTCATCAATCTTCCCAAGTTTTATCATCAAATTCCCAAATAGCAGCCTAGGTTAAACAAAATAATCATACCTTGTTGTGTATGCTTATCACTGAATCTGCCAATCACCGGAGCTACCCATAAAAATTTCACATCCCCAAATAAAATTAACAAAACCTATATAAATTTAACACTAAAGAAGTTAACAATACAACAATTAAATAAAATAATAAATAGATTATAGAGGCTGAGGCTCCAACCTTGGGGAGAGAGAGCTGATGAGTGATGGTCACTGATGAGAGAAAGGCTGCGGCGAGGAATGAGGAGCTGAGCAGTGAGCACAGGCGCACACTTGAGGGAATCAACCTAAGATGCGACGACGGGGGAGAGAGGGGGAGAGAAGCAGAGCACGGCTGAAGTAGAAAGGAACCGCGGCAGGGAGGCCGGAGGATGGGGGTGAGTCACGGCAGGGAGACCGGAGAGGGGGTTAGGGCCTGGGGGTGACAACTGCTGGCTTTGTGGCTGACGGGTTGGACTCCAGTTCTTGGAACGAATTAGATCTTTCGAGACCTAATTTCGTTTGACTTAAAGGTCTTTTGTTTTTTTTAAATAGGGCTTAAAACAACATCGTTTGAGCCCTGGATATGTCGGGAATTCCGATTCCGATTCTGATTTTTGTCAATAATTACATCCGGTTCTAGTACTGGAAGTGGCCGGAGCCGATACCGGATGTTCCGGTTTAAACCGAAAGAAATGCTTTCCCTTAAGTATATTTTTTCCTTTTTGTTTTTTTGCCTCTTCCGAAACAAAACTTAATCTGAATGAAATTAAAAATAATAATAATAAAATAAAAGGAGAAACTACCACTCCCCCGCGAGCGTGTAGAATATGCTGAAAATTTTCTCTTGTTTTTCTTTTGTTATAGTCCATTCCGGACTGCTGGGAAGCTGCTGTGTGCTCTATGATCCATCGTCACCTGTGAACCCACGCGTGACAATATGATAAACTTGTCCATTGGGCCAATAGAATGGGCTTCGAAGGCAACGCTCGTGGCTCAGGTCACATCTTTAGAAGCAGTCCAGTTTCAGAGGGCTGCAGTGCTGAGTGCTAGACAATCATAGACATTTCGACTTTGGGACCAAAAATGGGTCATGCCCAAGGACACGTTGCTGATGAATGTGGGAGATATCCTATATAGATAATGAGCAATGGGAAGTTAAAGAGCCCGTGGCACAGGGTTTTGAACTTTTGACCCAAATGGATGCAGGGCGATTCTCGATTGAGTCGATCGCGATGTTCTACAATCCACCTCTGACCTCTAAGCTAATTTCGAATATCTATTAAATAAACTATTTTGGGTGATTATAAGTTTACTCTGACAAAAGAAATATAATAATGAAGTTTACTTGACAATAAAAATTGTTTGAGATGAATAATTAAATGACAATAGAAGGGAATCCTTGGAAGGTTTAGAGCTATGTCAACTACGAAAGCTACTGATGCTTTAATTTATGGTTGGGTACTTCAAGTGGGTATGGTCCTTGCGGCATCCTTTAGTTTTTAAGTCCCGTTGGTTTTGGATCTTCCTTTTTGTGAGGTCTAATGCTTCTTAATTTTCCGCGTTGTTTTTGTTGACATGGCGTTCGATCACTGGTTAGTTAATTAATACCCAATATTTCACCTCCATAAAGACTAGAGATTTCACTCGAGCTATTTGTGCAGCCTTCTGATTTTGCTTTTGCGTCAGTCTACTCCGTAAGCCGAACAATGCCATCCCCGGCAGTCGGACATTGAAGCTTTACCTATAACCGGCAATGGCCGAGAAAAAGTAAAAGACCCCTCCAAAAAAAACGCATAGATGAAGCTAAAGGTCACACATGTAGAGGGGAGGGGAGGTGGTACTTGTAAAAGATTGTCAATGCTGGTTTGTCTCATGCATTGGCTCATTTCTCTTCATTAGTACCGTCGCTAAAAGGCTGTTTGTGAAAACTGTCCCCTTGTGGGCATGGAGGGGTCCATTCCCTGCCCTCACCCCAGGCTTCACGTGTACACTCTGGACACTTACTAGTCTTGCATACCCCGCGACAGCTAAAAGGAAGATAGACACGGCACAAATTATGTTCCCAAAGATTAAAGAAAATAATTCCGTGCAACAAATACTTCTTCCATGTTTTGTTCATCCAGTGCAGGAAATTGTTGTTTAAAACCTTGGTTCTCACCAAAAATTTGTCATACAGCCTGGAAATGGGCCCCACCCTTGACCATTCCAATAGACAATCCCCACCTTGAAGCGATAGAGAGAATAATGGAAAGCTAAAACCAGTTACCAGGGCCAGGGGTGTATATGAAGAGAATATGCAGGCATTGAGGAACAAACTGAAATATAGGATTTGGAGTGCCAAAACAAAACTAACAAGTGAAGGAATCAAACATTATCAAATGGTCCGGTAAGAGAAAGACTTTTGAAGGTGGAAAAGAGAGAATTGACATTTTTTCTCAATAGATTTTATTGCTAAAACATCCAAGTAAATGATCCTCTCCAAGGTTAGAGGACGGGCGGACGAGTCAAGGCTCTTCGGCGACCTGGCACTTCCTAAGAATAAAGCACTTCTGTTTTAGTCGCACAGGGGACAAAAGCTCGATCGCTACAATGCAAGGGAAGAAGAACTCCAACTGCCGAAATTGACCAATGAACCGTAGCTGAGTCTAAATTATTTATAATAACTTTACTTATATCTAGAGATTTTCGTATGCACTTTGTGTAGTATACTTTCTTATGGGCTACAAAGTATCAGGCCTTATTAGACATGATCACCCCTAGTCTGATTTATAGTCCGCGTATTCGCCTGATCACTCCATCTCTCGTTAGGTGTCTTAAGAGTTCTAGACTCCTAATCGAACACGTACATAATCAATGACGATAAGGGTCCTATACGTACGTGAGACCTCTTCCTCTCCTAATAACTTCATGACTTAGTTATCAAAGGAGTTAGACTCCCGATAGATATATGACTCTCAAACCCATATAAATTGAGGTATTACATTTCTTGAGACTCGTGCTTAATTCCATTTGGCCGTTGGAGACTTGAGGCATGTTCGTTTTGTCAAAATTTTAAGAATTTAAATTTAAATTTCTAAAATTACAATCTTAATATTACTTCTACACGAATACCAATATAACTCAATATTACATTTTTAACTAACATCAATATAAATTAACAAATTATAAACAAACATCAGTATAACTCATTCATCACATAAAAATTTTCAAAATTTTTTAAATTATAAAAATCTCACTCAAACATGCTCCGACATCCCAAAAATACTCGATCAAGATGATTCTCGACATCATCACTTTCCCTCATTTAAGGTGCTTACCCGGGGCTTAAAATGAAGCACAATTTCTTAGATATCCACACACAAAAATCTCTATCCCTCTGGAAAAAAAAATGTGTTCGGTTAGGTGTGTTGTGAGGATTTTTTGTATTTTGAAAATTTTTAGGTGATGTTAACTTTATTAGTATGAGTGTTGTAGTTATTTTTATGTGAGGTTAAAAATGATGTGTGGTTATATAATTTTTGTGTTAGGAGAATATAAAAAAAAAGTACTTAAAATAATGCATAAACGAACAGCTCCAGAGTCTGCACATGTTTCTGGCTTCCTGTTCCCGAACAAAGCTCCTAGTTGATGTGACGTCTAGTGGCCTCCACCCCTATCAAATGAAATATTTGCCTCAGTACGGACAATATCATTATTCGGCACTTTACAGATGGACGGCTTTGATTGATTCTACCTCTCTGTCTCCCATCACACTTCACCTCCCAGATCCTTTCCCTCCAAAAGTCACCACCACCTCTTACGTGGCTTCTACCCGTCATTCCATCGTCATAATAAAATTATGTCCTCTTCAAACATCACGGTCGCTGTTTTCTTCAGAGATATTTATATATTTTACAAACTTTCTGGTCTCCCGCGATCTATTTATGCGTTATAAAAAGATGTTGAATTTTTTTTTTTTCAAAAAAACGTAAACGGGCGAGTTTTGAGTTGATTTTAGATCCCGTCCGACATCTACGGATTCGGCAAAATACGCGCACTCTAGCCAACTGTCAACTGATCGTGTTTCGTGTCGGGCACGTGGCAAAGGCCCACTGGTCAAATTCATCAATAATTTAATATATCAATCACCAACATTGATGGATGGTCCAACATAACCCCCATGAAGACGTCCTTGAAGACGTCCCCGACTCCCCGCTCTTCACAGAATATGCGACGGAAATATCTGAAAAAGACGAGGGTATTTCGGACAACTAAGAGAGCAGACAAATAGCAGGGCTCGTTTAGTAGCAAGAAGAGATGATTGAGGATCAGTTTGCTAAAAAAAAATTATAAAATTTTACACCCTTTTATAATATAATTTATTTCTTTCCTATTAAATTATAATTTTTCACTATAAAATATATAAAAAATTATTTCTCTTACATTTTTCACTAAATTTAATAACTAAAATTTTAATAATATAAAAATTTTACAACACAGAAAGCCTTTGTGAATATTATTGGAACATCGTTAGGGCGCCATTTGTCGACCACGGACCAAACCCATAGTCTAGATTTTTTTTTTAGTTGACTACATCTTTCTCATTGACCGAAATACACACAACAAAGTAGACCTCAACAGTGTTTATATGATAGTCGATGGTATATATATATATATTAATATATGAATAGTAAGAACCTGTCTTACCAAGTCCTTCCTGCAATCTTGCCCGTCCATTTTATAATCTAAAGGAGAAAAAGAAAACTTTAATGACGATTTCAAAAAAGAAAAAGAAACCTCTCTTTCTCTGGCAAAAGATGTGAAAAGATAGAGAGAAATACGACTGGATTGGCGCCGATCTACCACTGCTGTAACTACGGGGCTGAGTATCGTAGCCGCTTAAATGGCGGTACCGCTTCGGCTTCGGTTTCGGTTTCGGCCAAGGCAATGGAGCCTGGGTTCTCCGAACGCGTGTCGCAGCTCCCACAGGCAGCGGCGTCAAGAACGCCGACTGGGCTGGGAGGCGGCGCCAGCTCGGCTCTCCGGTCTTTAAGGGGAGCTGTAGAACACGTGTCGCTGAGGTACTCCTCCATTAGTTGTTGACAGCTCCTCACCATTTCCTGTCCCCGAAAAAACAAAAAGGAAAAAGCCGCGAGGGCCAAATATTACACTGCTTTCCATGATTTCTCTATAAGCTTCTCTTAGAATTCCTCGCCGAACAAAAAGAACCGGGAAGAAGAAACATTATTCACAAAACAAGCCACAATGAGGAAGTAAAACTATAGTCAGACCAAAAAATAATACTTTGTTTACGCTCTCGTGAAAAACCACAGGCAATGTGCCAGTTGCCGAAGCCAACTCAGAACCTCCAGTAGTAGCACAAAGAACGGCAGCCGCTGCTATTGTCGATGGCGCAAAACCAAGGAAATCGATCACTGGAATATAAGAGAAATTAACTAACTCCTAACACTCTAGCACCAAAAAGAGAATCGAAATAGAAAAGGCGTTTGAGTTTGGATACCGCGGGTGGTGCTAAGAATGAGATCCAAAGAATCGGAGAAGATACGGCTGTGGAGCTCGGACTTAGGAGTGGAGGAAGATGGGAGCCTGGAGATGAAATAGTCCAGGAAATCGAAGGGCGTAAGGGAGCGCAATCGCCAATTGAGAATAGACATGACCCAGAGCTCCATTCGCTGGACCGTCTTGGGTTTGAACACGAACTTGGGCTCAAAAACTTGGAGGTCCAATAGAAGTGGGACATGGGGCTCCTCCATTTTCGCCGCTAAAGACAAGCACGCCACTGATAACAGCTGAAACGGCCACCCATTTGATTGCTAAGGTGAAAATAAAACGAGCAAAGCTGTTACGGTCGTTCTCCCGGAAAACAAGATATTCATTGGAAAGTCCGGAACTTTACACTGGGAAACTACGCTTACCGGAAGAGAATGGGACGAGAGGAAACGGTCTAAGTAGTTGACGGAGAGGAACGCCGTTACCGGACTGAAGGTATAGTAAGAGTGTACCTGCGTCACAAAAGAACCACACCAAAACAATACACAAATCGACATCCGCATAAGTATAGAAGGTCGATATACATAGCCACGCATGTACGTACGTGGACATCTGTATAGCAAAATGTGTACCTTTAAGATCCAGTTGATGGAGTCTTGACGAGCAGTGACGTCGATCGAGCGGTCACGACAGCGTCTAAGATATTCCGGGTGGGGCGCGTGGTGGGGCTCAGAGTCGATGAGCGCGGAAATGGTGGATTCATCGGAAGGAGAAGAATGCGATAAGAGAGACGACAATGGAGGGTGATCGGAGATCCACGTATCGGCACCCCATGAGATCACTTCACCGACCTGCTCGCCGCAGTACAAGCTAGAAGCAGCAGGAGCAGCAGCGGAGGATTGGCCCGGGGATCGAGACATCGAAGGGAGTAGTGAGGGAGATTAATGGAGAGATAGTTGAGGTGACGGCATTGGTAACGGCTGGGTATCGGAGACGGCTGTCACTGGTAGTGGAGACGGTGCTTGGTTTGGTCATGGCTCGCTTTTCTGGTTGGAGTCTTACAGTCTTTATTACTTCCCTCTCTGCTCTCAAGTCTCTCCCCCCTTACATAATTTTCTCCTTAAAAAAAAAAATTACTTTTTCGTTATTTCGCTTGGTAGTGGAGAGGGTGCTTGGTTTGATTTGTGGGTTATTTCGCTTTGTATGTTAGTCTGAGTGGAGAGAGGGAGAGGTCCAGTGGACAAAGACGTCGGGAGGATGTATTCTGATTTGCAGCTGTGAGCTTGTCCATATATGTCTCTATTCGAGGTGGTCGTTTCAATGTCGCGATGTACAGAATCGTAGCCCCACTTTTTTTTCTTTCCTTTTTTTTTTGAGTGTGATAAAAAATAAAAAATGCTTTCTCCACCTATTTATTCATAGCCCGTGAAATTAGTGTGATTTTGGCTTCTGCGGACAGATTAATAAAGAGAATGAAAGTCAAATCCCCGGGGCTGTTGCACCATAACTATGCCACACAAGAAAATAGTGCTCTTGTAGTCCATAAGGCTCACTGCCAAAGGAGGAGAAAGATGAAAGTCATCAACTTTAAACTGGCAATAAAAGAGATATCCAATTATTTTCAGGATTTTCCCTGATCTTGTCATCTTTTATGTACAGTTTGCGTGCTTCTACTTTTAAGATTTCCAATGAAAGGCTACAATTTTAATCAATCAATTATTTTGCCATCAGAACTTTCGGCAGCATTTTAATTTCGGGAAATAGTGGTTGATTTGCTTCAATTATTCGTATATAATTTCCAGACCATAAACCACCTCTAAATGATAACAATTTTGCTGCTGAAAAGTCTTCTATTCTCCAAGAAAGAAAATTCTCGTATGCACACAGAGTGCCCGTAATTCATATATTTATTAGACATGGGTAAGTGAAGTATTTTCCTAGTAAATGCAATGTTGGTACGTTTGGGGACATGCATGGGCAATCTGCTTGTTTAGAAGTTGCTCCTAATAGCAACGAGTATCGACGCTCTTGCTTTGAAGTCGTATGAAATTAATAGCTCATTTATGCTGTGCTGCTCAATGAAATGGGCACTCCTATAAGACATTATTACTTAATAGCTCTCGCTACCACTTCAATTCCTACAACAAATTAATAGATGGGACATGTTCTCAACTATACTCGTTAGACCCATGATCTTGACATCCTAGAGGAGTAACGGCATACATGTTCTTCGACCATCTGATCAAAATTAACCTGTTATGTGACTTGAAAAGTTTAAGCCATCAAGAGAGCTATCTTGCATGCCTAAACCTGTTAAGTTTTAGTCCTGAGCACAGTAAGTCTAAAACTTACTTAATGGTAGGAGCATCAACTTGAGACCCCATGTGATTAAAACTTACCTAACGGTGGGAGCATCAACCTTAGACCCATGTGATTCAAACTTGGTAAGTCAAATCTATGAAAGACGAACTCCAAACCATTAAACTAACACCCCATCCATGGTACGGTTTTATGTGACTTGTATGATGCAAAACACATCAATATATTTTATCGAGAGAGAATTCATTGCTACGCCAAGTCCTTTTATCTCTCTTTTTTCTTTTCATTTTTGGTGGGGAGCAATCTTTAAAGGGATGGGTCCAACAAAGACTTGGGGGAATTGGGCGATCAGAGTAGTGGCAAATAGTGTTCACTCTTTCTGAATTGGGAATGACAAATTTCATCTATAAGAAGCTGCATTTGGAGTTTTGGAAATTTTGGGTATTGGAGTTTGTAAAAAGTATAGATATTTTATGGAAAAGTGAAAAGAAAGAGAATATTAAATTGAATAGTATAATATTATTTTATAATTTAATGAGAAGAGAGATTATTTTATGATTGTTTGGAAATTTTCACCACTGAAAATTTCCGAAGACCAATGCCCCCACAATATTAAGCAACTATTCAATATACCACGTGGGCGTTATTATCCTCGACTATACTGCTATACACTTCCTTACCCTTTTGTATTCTGCATTTGCTAAACGCAATGGCGTATATCAGAAGAATGCCATCCGTACGCTCAAGAAGTTAGCTAATATTTCTCCGATTATCGTCAAGGATGGCAAGCAAGAACTCAACAGTCAGAATGAAGGGAAGAACCTATTGAGGTTCCAAGGCAGCGCATAAAACTCCTCACTCCTACTGTCCCGGTTGAAGTACCCAAACTTCTCCCACCAATGCCTCCCACTGTCTTGGCGGGTTGAGCTGTGACCGCGGCTGAAAGTGGAATCTAACAAGAACGCGATTATAGCTGCCACTGTTGCCGGAGACGAAAAAATCACTTGTACAATGGTGTTGAACTGCAATTAAAGCCGAACAAAGTTAACTTCAGTTTCCCACTAGAAATTTAAACGAGGATGCGAGCTTCAAAAAAGGTATACAAACGCACCCAAGTAGCACGGGTGTGGACTGGACCCCGACCAGATATCAACAGGTACTCGTTGAAATAATGAGGCACACTAAGTCCCATGAAGAGAGCGAAGCCTAGAATGAATTTTGTTCTGTAGCTATTCAGGTTGCAGAATTGAAGAAGAGCAAGGCCGGCTGAAGCTGCTCAACCCAAAGAAAGAGATTTAGCGTTCAACTAATCCTTTAGTTGCTACTGTGGAAAAATAGAACAGAAGGTGTACTTTATGGCATGGACAAAAGGAAAATAACTAGAATCTAGATGAACAACAACAAAATAATAGTTTCATGTATCTTCATCGTTATAGAGATGTGATACGTACCCACATAGGCAAAGAGAACACAGTACAATGCCGCCACAATTGGTAATGGAATAGAAGCGAGGACAGCCCCGAATTTTCCTGGTACACGATTGACCCACAGGACCATTGATTAGGCTAAATATCAAGTCATAATGACTAATTAACTAAATAATGAATAAGATACCACACCCAAAACAGCGAAGAAAAGCATGAATCCTGCTGATATTTGAATGACTCTTCTACTTCCAATCCGGGTTATTCCCAGAAGACCTGCATTTTCACTTACATAAGAGAGAGAACCAGAGATTAGTGAAATATCTAATCGATGAAATCAATCTAATCAGTAGTTCCACAGTGCTGATATATAGCAGATTCTCATATTTTGCCACTGAAGGCTGCAAGTAATTTTAAATTTGCATGAGTTGATCGTAGATAACAGTATAATCAAACGATGAAAATGTCGAGCTTGTTGAAGTAATTCTTGGGTGAGTATCCCATAAAATACCACATTAGGTAGTAGCTACAAAAGAGTACGATTCATAGAACCTGACTACTGTCTAAATATGTGCATTTAAGGCATCATAGCGACACTGTCAAGATGTTGCTCTCCCAATCAAAACTAGCCAAAGTCCTAAACTAAGTAAATTCTACAGGAAGTGCTAAAGAAACTTTAGGACTAAGATATTTACACTGATGCAGTGGAACCAGTTCCTGTGCCAAACACGCCATCCAAAAGAGTAGCAATGCCCTGAAATTTACTAGAATTAAACAAGGAGAACGAAAAACCGTGTGTAAAATCTACCCCAATGTCAAAGTATCAATCTCTACCTGCCAGCCAACACCGCGGCTGAGTATAGAAGGAGGCACATGGGTGGCACTTCCATATCTTGATGCTGCAATATATGTGCCTGTAGACTGCCTCAGAAAATGAAAGAAACTGTCATTAAAGCAGATAAAGGAATATGAATCTCCTCAGTCCTCACGTGTGTTGGAATAAAGTTCCAAGGAAGCAATATGGGCAGAGGATGGTTGTCCTTTAAAGCATTTGGCCCATTATAATTTATATCCTGTCACTCCCATCGAAGAGCTACAGGTAACCATATAATTGAATATTTGAGCTCTGTAATCCAAGCATCTATATGCATTATTCTGACCCCTATCGCAGACTCGGATCATCAATATGAACAAGCAAATCACCATATTAGTAGCCGAAGTGGAAAACAGGTCAAAAATACTTTGATTTAAATCTAACCTCTACAATAGCAACAAAAGAAGCAGCCATCATTGCAAAAGCATCTCCAGCATTAAATGTAGGACGCCCCCATTGAAATGGATATGGAACCCTAATCCTGCATATAGCAATGTAAAATGACAAGAGTTCCAGCAAGAAGTCAAGCATAAATTTTTGTTTGGATATATTATTCTTGAGGGACAAACTTTGAGAAATTGGATAAGTTGAAAAATAAGCATTACAGTTGAAGCAATCGGTTCCATATCAGAGCCAATGAATAATCAGGAAACATTACAAAGCGGAGCATAGAAAAGGTATTTCTTCATCTCTTTCCCAGCGTGATATTTTAGAGAGATGTTACATTTCAACAGAGCACATTTAAGCAGCAGAATTACTAATTGCATATTGCAACATATCTGGGTTCTTTTACACAGAGTTACCAGCATTAGGACGGACTCTAACAAAGGCATTTTAAGCTCTACAAATTGTACATGATCCATTCCATAGCTAGCAAAAATATTAAATTACGGTTGTCTAGTGGGAAACAAGGTACAAAATAGCTGGCAATTTTAAGAACATAATACAAGTAGCTTGTGCTTCATGGAACATGTGAATACAAGCACTTGGAATGAGAGATGCAATTAAACGAATTGAAGGTGAGTTTCTACATATGAGCTCACCAAGAGGCGGCACTAATGAGCCCTGAACGATCGGTTCGGCAACTTGTTTGTGTTTGTACAGATCGATTATCATATGCACCAGCTATGGTCAAAATTTCTGCATATACCCATACAATCATGACTGAGAGGAGGACTGCAAATCGATTGAGCATGGGCCTGTTTGATTTTATCAGAGAGGGTATATACTGCAATAAATTGCAAATTACATTAGCTCCTCGTAAGAGAAACAAAAATCTTGAAGTGAGATTGTCTGAAAACATGAGCAGTAAAAAGTTAAAACTAGTTGAGTATCCTACTCTTTATGCATTTCATACACTCTTTTCTCTTTGCAGATTTGAGAAAGGTGAGGGAATCTAAAATGCCGTCCCTTTAAGCGAGGGCAAAGTGCAGATGAAAGGCGGGGAACCGATATACAGCCCATTACTCTACAACCTACCTAAGGAATTTTTATAGGTGGCGTCATATAGTTCCTCGCTGGATTCTGATATATCACATTCCAAATAATAGCAATATCAAGCAAAAGTACATTTAGTTGTCAATATCCTCCTCACCATGTGGAAATAGATATTCGAATGTGAAGACTGAACAAACAATTTTTTTTTTAGTATAGGATAATCATGAAAAGTCAAGATGAGAAAGCAATGGAATGCTGAAGGAAGCAGCTCACCTGAGATAAAACAATCACTATAATCAATTCTGGGAGTCCAACTTCAATGCATTTTGCCAGCTACAAGCATCCATAGAAAGAGAAAGGTCTTTTTTGTGAGACAGTTAGAGACGTATATAAATCAGTGATCTATTCACCTTCATTTTATACACCCTCGTTTTCTCTATAAATGAAAGCAAACTCAGATTCCAATTCCCTAAAGATCAAACAGAAAACCCAAGTAGGACATTTTCCGAAGGGCAATGACCCTTCAAACACATTCTTGTAAGTGGGAATGAGGATGATGGAAATATAAAACCTGAAGCCCTCTGTTGTATACACTTATGTGCAGTGGAAAATAACAGAACAAAGGGTACAACTGGCTTACTTGGGGGAAACCAAGCTCAAAAAGACCAAGTCCAGTTAAAGTTACAAGAGGAACCGCAGCAAGGGGGCTGAGAAACCTGCACGGTGAGTCATTAAAAAAACTCAGTTCTTTGGTCAAACAACTTATTTATGAACAAGATATCCGGGACCCAATACAATTTTTCTAGTACCCTACCTGACAAGGATTCTCCAGAAACCAAAAAAGCCAATCATCATTTGGAACAGAGATGAAACAATGAGCGCTCCCTGCACCGCTCTCATGGTTTGCTTAAATCTCTAAAGAAATACTCGCCAACACATAAGCAATATTGTTAGCGGACAAAATACATAGCAAATATAATGTACGTAGCAACCTGTTTCTTCTCATCATCCAAAGAAACAAGCATTTCTAAGCATTTTCTTTTACTATCCGCTAAATTCTGTATACACTGATAGGGGAAGGGCAAGAACAGAATGTAAAATCCAACCTGATGGGGATCTGTGTATACACTGAACCTCCGGGACAAGCTAATAGAGATAATGGGGATAATGAAAGCATAAGACGCCCCCATTACAACAGGCAGTCGAGTCCCGAAATATGTCTGCAAGAGTGTGTTTATACCAGCAACGAAGAGGAAGGTGTTTATCACCTCAGCCTTCTCAACCTACAACAACAATATAGTAGTAGCCGAGAATGTGTTGTGTGGTCAGTGGAAAGGATGGATTACGAATACGAAATAGGATTACATGTATCTATATCTATATCTAAGAGCGGTTCTTACATTGCCACCACCCATTAGAGGGACAAGAATGGTTGAGATGATAACAATTGTTCCAAGCATCACCACGTAGTGCTGGAATGCCAGAAGTATGGCTTCGGCTGCATTCGGCAAAACTTATTGTAGCAATCGTTTTGAATATCAAGAATAATAAACTTAGAAGCACCATAATTTTGGAAGCGCTAATTCCTTGGAACATAGTAAAACCAAAATGTACATAGGAAACAGGGAAAAAAGATATAACAAAAGATTATAAGAAATTGAGAGGAGCCTAATGAGAATCAGAAAACCAAAATTACTTTTATGCTGCTTTCAAAATGCAGGAGAACGTTTGTCATTGAAGACTTCACTAAAACTGAGATTGGTACATGGAAAAGAATGTCTCAGTCAGATGGATACTCTGTTTTCAGAAACAGAAAATACCATTGTCCATAGAGGAAATAGTATTCAACCTGGCAAGAAGCACTATAGGAA
The DNA here is from genome assembly GCA_963930655.1 of Myrica gale. NCBI lineage: Eukaryota > Viridiplantae > Streptophyta > Magnoliopsida > Fagales > Myricaceae > Myrica > Myrica gale. The sequence continues at coordinate 1,427,162 of OZ005606.1, read as the reverse complement.
GGAAAACTTCGACAAGCTTTTAATCCATTTCGTTCTCTTACTGATCGTTTTCCTTTTCCTTATTTCCCTGTCCTTCAAGTTCTCTCAGGACCCAAAGAGGATCGATACTGGCAAAAATGTCGAGAACGAACGTAACAAAAAAGAGGAGCTGAGTCTGGAAAATGGTGCAATGCCTTGGAGCCCGAGAGTGCAATTGGCGCTTCTACTAAAACGATATTCATCTGAAAAGCCAAAAACACAGTCGTAGACAAATTCTGAACATGTTTTGGATGGAACAAAAAACCACAAAATGGTTTTATTCTGTACATGTTACGTTCCATCCAGAACATGGTGTCCACGGAAGGAAGGAAACTTGGGGATCCGAACTTCAAATAATAAAACCACAAAATGGTGTCCACCAAGGAAGGAAAGTAAATTAAATAAAAAAAAGGAATAAAGACCCGGGAAAATGAACGGTAAAAAAGGAGAGCGAGAAAGTAAGCTTTAAGGTTCCTAAAATTTAAAGAATGCCAACAGAAATAAAATACAGAAAGCAGAACGCAGAAGAAACGCAAGAAAGACAGAGAGAGAGAGAGAGAGAGAGAGAGAGAGAGAGAGAGAGAGAGTTACGCCAAGCGGGAGAGCTAGAGACGCAGAAGTCGACGCCGGGAAGCTGTTCCTTCACCGGGTGTGGCTGAAACTCGTTACCTCCACCTACAGCCATGTCTCCTGTGTCTGAGGACTGAGAAACGTGTTTTTTGTGTGTGCCGTGTTGGCTTGTGTTGGAGTCTTATAAAATAGCTCTCTGTCTTCGAATCATACTCCTAAGAATTTGTGTGTGTCTTCGAAGTATTTGCTTGCTAGGAGGGCACGAGGGTGGACCACTGGAGAGAGGGGAAGAGGTAGTGTGATGTTGAGAAATATTAGGGAGAGGTTAGGAGGCGTCGTTGTGAATTTGGTCGCAAAAAAACTGTAGTAAGATCACATGCATATGCATGTTGGGTTGTGTTAGTGTTGTAAAATTTTGGTGTTGTTAAAATTTTAGGTATTGGGTTTAGTGAAAAAGTGAAGAAAGAGATAATTTTTTATATTTTTTTGTAGTAAATAGTAATGATTTGATAGTGTGAGAGATTATATAGTAATATTTAATTGTGATAAAATTTTAGAAGGTTTCATGTGAATTTGCTTTGTTTTTTCAGTTGTCTGGAAAAAAAGTGTCGCTGGAAATAGTAGGAGTAGGAGGAAGATTCAATCCTGCCTGAGTTATATATTCTTCGGAAAGCTACCAACTGCGACCAATACTAATACAAGATGACCCCCTCCCCCTACATTCTCCACGAAAACGACCCCCCCCCCCCCCCCGCCATCCCCAACTCTCTCTCTCTCTCTCTCTCTGAGCTGCGTGTTTGTATGTTTTGCTTGCGCGTCAAATATTCGGATAGCTGACATGAAATTTGCGTCGCAGAGTTTTTTTCAAATTTTCTTTTCTTTGCGTATCGTTGGGTATAATGCCGAATTTACACTTTAATTAATTCTATTAACCGCTCCGATTTGGCTATAACGCCGAATTTACACGTTAATTAATTCTATTAATCACTCCGATTTGAGTATAATGCCGAATTTACATATTAATAAATATTATTAATGGCTCGGATTGAATTAGATAGTGAAGTTGAAAAAAAAACACAATTGAGTCATGAATATATTTTTACTTTTTATTAGCTGCCAACTTAGCTATAACATGACTATATTTATTTTAAATCTCAAAATAGTTTTTTTTATTTGTGTTTTTTTAGAAATAGTATAGATTTTTTTGGGATCGGTGAAAAGTGTATTAAAATTTGTTCGAATTTATAAAAAAATTATTGAGATTGGTGAAAATGTATTGAAATCGATGAGAAAGTGAGTGTGAGAAATGTTTAAAAACGTTTTGTAGACTATGTTTTTTTAAAATATATTTTAAACCTTCTTAACTATCACTTATGTTATAATTTATAATTCAAATTAATCAATGCAATACATTGCACAGCAAATTATCATTGATTTATATCTTTCATCCTATATTGCAGTTCAACTATTAAAATTATATTGTATCTTTTGTGTTTATTGATTTTAAAGTTGAGATTTTTACATTGGTTGCAAAGTGTAATAATTTGATAATTCGAGATCTATAATCAACCAAGTTTTATAATTTGAGATACAAATTATTCAGTAGCTACAAGAGTAAAGTGTATTTTTTAAAAATAATTTGATTTTTTTTTCTGAAATGCGTTAACAGCCGTTAGATCACTTCATTGTCCCACCTCCGCACTTTCTATATTTTTCTCTGAGCCTCTTTCTATATCTCTTTCTTTCATTGTCTATTCCATTTTCCTTTGCCTTGTCAAGCCCCCAAGGTCCCACCTCCGCACTGTTCCCCGTTGCCCGTTGGCTGTTGGTCCGTCGGGATCATAAGTTTACCAGATCCCTCGGGGCTTCGTTTTTCAGCCGCCTCCTTCGTCCGCACAGCTCAGTCACGTAACCTGCGAAGTTGCCACTTGCTGCCGTGCTCCTCCACTTTCTGCAGTGACTTGAAAATCATGGTCCATGGTAACAAGAATCTGATTCACTTCCCCTCTTATCTCTATCCGCCTTAGGGTGCGTTTTTTGTACCAAAATTTTATTCCCTCTAAAATTTTAACACAATTAAATATTACAATATAATCTTTCTCTCTATCAAATCATTACTATTTACTAAAAAAATATAAAAAATTATATCTCTCTTCACTTTTTCACTAAATTCAATACCTAAAATTTTACAACACAAACACAACCTTAGAAAATGGAGTAAAACCCTTTTTATTGAACGATTTTCTGAGAGGGAGTGAACAAAGAACGCGAGCGCGTGAAGGTCTCTCACATGCTTCTAAGTCAGTGTGCTTCTTATTTTTTTGAAAGATTTTCCATGGATTTATGGCGTGGCAAACTTCTGACCTTTGGTTATTATGAACGAGCGGTCTGGATTTTAAAGCATCGGACGCCAAACAGAGGAATTTGATCCCCACTCGCGAGCCTTTCATTTTTTTTAAATCAACAGCACAATTTTCCTTTATTGGTTAGTTTAAAATATGCCTTTTTCTATTGCCATTGGCCCTTATTTTGGAATTTTTTTTTTAAAAAAAGAGAAATATTTAAAGATCGCATATGCCATTATGCCGTACTGGGAAATACATAAGTGATGAGACACAAGGCAGTAAGCAGCTTTAAACCGCAGTCCACAGGGTACAGATGTTTGACAGATCTTGACCAGGAGCTTCACAATTTTAACCCCTAAAACTTTTGGATCGTTATAATTTAAGTTGTAAAATTTTATATATGTTTTGGATTCAGGCAGCTGGATCAATTTTTGTGGGGAGTAACTTAAAAAAGATTAATTTGGAGATTCTTTCTTCCTTTTTTTCCTTGCGTTGTCACGTGGCCTGAGGATACCGAGAACCATATTAAGGCTGCGTTTGCGTCTTAAAATTTTACACATTCTAAAATTTTAACACAATAAAAAATTGCAATATAATCTCTCTCTCCCCCATTAAATCACTACTATTCACTACAAAAAATATAAAAAATTATCTCTCTCTTCACTTTTTCACTAAATCCAATACCTAAAATTTTAACAACACTAAAATTTTACAACACAAACACACCCTAAGGTTATTGGTCACAATCGCTGGTTTTTTTTTTCCAGTACGGTCTCGCAGGCAATGACAGCCTTCTCACTTACACCGCATCCCTCGCGACACAATAAAACAGGACACGTTGGGTTGCAAAAATATTTTAGAATATTAAAAAATTCAATAAATGTATAAAAATATTAAATATTCAAAAAATTCATACATAAATATTAATATTTTTTACATAATTTTAAACAATCTTTCATACAAATTCTAATATATATCTTTTAAAAAATTATAATCAATTCATCTCTCTAAAACTTTTTACAAACTCCAGCAAAAATTAAATATCTTTAAAACTTTTCACCAATTTTTACACGAAAACTTATAAAACTCTAATTTACATAAATATTCAAAATTATATCGAAATTCTAAAACTCTTACAAAACAAAAATCCCCAAAGAGTCAATGTCAGGTATCGTAGGCTTCCATTTCGTGTTTTTGGCATTAGATTTTTTAATCACTTTAGCTTAGCACCTCTAGGCTTCTGTGTCTGGGGGAAGTTGTAGACACAAGGAAGGTGCACCAACCGTGCTTTCTTCCATATGTTGGATAAATATTTGGTGAACAATAATATCGATATCGCCTGCACTCAAAAGTAACAATTCAATTCACCTGCTTAATCCATGTCTCAACCCACAACACGACCTTAAGAGAGATTTAATTAATTTATTATACCAACCCAGTCGTGGCTTCCTGGGCCAGATCTTGGGCCTCTCATTTGTCAATCCTTCTTAGTTCTAACGTGTTTTCGAGCCTGACTCTGGTTACCTATTAACATTCAAATCAGGTTCGATTGGGCCTAAGAAATGATTTGGAAGCCGAGAAATATGTCATTCTCCCAGGTTCAATGGATACCCAGTATAATCTGCCTGGCTAGTAAGCTGGATCTTCAAAACCCGATTTCATATTGGATTAAATCAGGGGGGCCTGGGCCGGGCCCTCCTGGCCAAAAAGAAAATTAAGAAATCGACATTTGAAAAAGCAAGAGGCATCCCGACTCCGAGTCGGGACTTCTTGTTCCTACAGACAGCCCAAGCAATGAGGTGGTTTGGTGGGACTTCGGGTGAAAACAGACTTTTCGTCAGTTACAACCGCAATTTGGGTCAAACGCGTGAACCTCGTAGTAGATGTTTTTTATTCTATGCCTCGTTATTCGTCAGGCGTGGAACATCGTAAAATGTTGCTATTTTGATGGTCAAAATATAATTTCAAGACTGTTTGGTATATTCTTAATATTTTCCTCACCATGTGGTAATGTTCTTTTTTTCTCTTTAACTTGACATGTCAGTCCATGCATCCTCGTGGTGTAAACAATGAGACATCCATGCTCAGTTTAATGTTACGGTAATGGATAATGCAAGAGCAGAAAATATAAACCATATTAAGATAGTTGTAAAATTTAAATGATCGGTCCAAGAAGTCTGTTGAATTAAATGTTCCTAGATTAAAAATAAATATTCGCCGGGTAGTAAAAAAACCAACCACCGTTAATGGCAGACCATAACGCGTATCATTAAACACTTGACCGAAAAAAGAATGCACTGACCAATGGAACAAAAGATTCCCAGTAAAGATACCACATTCGGTTCTGCCAATTTAATTTCTTTTTTAATTATTATTTTCTGGCTTCCATTATGATATGAATGATGCCATGATAAAGCCACGAGGGGCAGCCAATAGCCAATAGCCATGTCAATTGTCAACTATGTTTACCTCGTCAACTCCTTCAAGTTGCCTTTTTCCAATTCCGGAGAATAGAGCGATAGGACACGTAATACATGGCGGTTCCAGGGGCCACGATTAGCCACCCTTGTGCATATGGGCCAAAGATTACGGGCTGTTTACAGTTATAAAAAGCGAGATTCTGTGCTGATCTAACCATAATAAGTGGAAATCGGAGGATTTAGATTTTATTTCCAATAATTTGAGGAGAAAACGACAAGAGCAGGGGAATAACTTAATATTTTATGTTGCAGTGAGGTGTTCCTACATATAAGAATTTCGCAATTGCCACAAAATATGATATAACAGTCAAAAACTAACATTAAAGAAAGCATAGTGCAATTTTTGAATCCGAAAATGAGTCTCTTGCTTAACCGATACAATGAACGAAATGGTCAACGGCGCTGTCTACCTAATGAACGAAATGGTCAACGGCGCTGTCTACCTAATATTAATATATATATATATATATATATATATATTTAAAAAGGTATGATATAAGGATTTTCAGGACCCAATAAAAGCGTTTCACCTAATTATGCCCACTTTGAAGGAAGTCACATACTAATCAATAAACATTTTATGGGCAGCCCACGAGGAGAAAATGATCTAAACAGGTCCAAAGTTTCCAGCCTCCTTGCCAGCTCAACGGTCAACCATTCGCTGAGCCTGGGTTAGAGTGCCGTTTGCCTAAACTCGAATAGAGGTTGAGTTAGCATTGGGTTCTGAGGGGATTAAAGGCAACTATGCCACGTGCCGACAAATGCGATTAGAAGCAAGCAGCTTTCATAGATCTGTATATTAAACTGGGAGTCTCGGATATCTGTTCCACGGGTAAAGCACCAGTTCAATCTTATTTTTTGGCTAAATTAAGCACCAGTTCAATCAGTTAGCTGGCTTTGAGCAGATTCCCGGAACGTGAGTTGAACGTACAGTATTTACAGCTGACATCAGGTGTTCTCCCGACGGTTAAAATTGAAAACCATTGATGCAGGGCGAATGTGCTCTTGCGAGAATTCTACTGGGACTTGCAGCTTTTGGTGGCGGTCGTTTTCTGTTTCTAAACCAAAGCGTGTCTCTACGCGTCTTGGACACGGTGTCATCGCAAATCCCACCCACTAAGGCAGCACACGATCACCGTGACCCGAAATTATGAATTCGAAACCATCTATCTTATCATATTATTATTTTTTATTATAATAAATATTAAAAATCATATTTCTCCTCCATTTTTCACTCAATATAATATCCTAAAATTTTTAGGATCAAAATACCAATCACACACAAAAGCTCAATCAGGTTCAAAAACACGTAAAAGCAAACAACCTTGCCTTGTTTGCAACTTCCCTCACGGCCCTATCTTTTCCATCTGCCTCTTCCGTCCCATAAAAAAAATACAAATAAATAAGCTAAGAAAAGGGGAACGGACGAAGGAAACACATTTATGCTATAAAAACAACCAATTCTCCCTCATACAGCCTCTCCTCAGAACCGTCTTCAAGATTGACGGAATAATTTGAGGAGATCTCATACATCAAGCCGTCAAGAGAAGAAAGAATGAGTTATTACAACCAAAATCAGCCTCCTGTTGGCGTCCCTCCCCCCCAAGGTCGACCCTGCAATCTTTTCTTTTGTGTGTTCTTGTTTCTTGGGGTATCTGCATGTATTTTGGTGTTCGGAGAATATGGATCTGTGGGGGTTTTTTTTTTCTGGCATTAGTTGCTTGATCCGTGGATCTGTCTTTTTCTATTTGGTGTTGATTCGGGTATATATTGGGCTTATATTTGTTATATTGGCGTTAATAGGTTATCCACCAGAAGGATATCACAAGGACGCATATCCGCCGCCGGGTTACCCTGCGCAGGGATATCCACCTCCGGGATATGCTCCTCAGCAGGGTTATCCTCCTCCTCAGTACGCTCCTCAGTACCAGCAGCCTCCCCCTCAGCGACAACAAGGAGGAGGCAACGCTGGCTGCTTGGAAGGCTGGTACGTCCTCATCTTCTCCTTCTCCCTCGTTCTCTGCCTCTCTCCGTGATTCGTTGACCGAGTCATTGACTCAGATTCCGGTCGATCTGGGTTTTTGTCCGGCTCTTGAACGAGTCAACTCACGCGCCGGCGCACAAGTAGCTGAGGTGCGCGTGGGTCGGGCTTTGTTGGTTGCCCGTTGCCCGAAAAACACGACAGTCGAAGACGATGGGGTTCATATGAATTATGAATAGTTGTGCACTTTTTTTTTTCGCCTGATTGCCTAACGTAGCCTTGACCTTTATCTGAGAAGGGGTGCGTTTGTCATAAAAAAATTTTACAAAATATTTCACCAACCTATAATAAAATATTACAATATAATCTCTCTCTTCCGTTAAAAAATATAAAAAATTACAAAAAAATATAAAAAATTATTTCTCTCTTCACTTTTTCACTAAACCCAATACCAACACAAAATTCAATATCAAAAATTTTACAACACAAACCCACCTTTAGTCGTTCCATTTTTTTTGACAAAATTAAACTAAATGGTTTAGGTTGTGTTTGTGTTGAAAAATTTTTGGTATTGAATTTTGTGTCAGTATTGGGTTTAGTAAAAAAGTGAAGAAAGATAATTTTTTATATTTTTTTATAAGAGATAAATTATATTGTAATATTTTATTGTAAGTTGTTGAAAAATATTGTGATATTTTTGGTGCAAACGCACCCTTAGTAATATGGGCATCTTCTAGGTATCTGTGATGATCCTTCCAAAAAAGATATTTTTATTATTTTCTTACGTTACAAAACAAATTTTCTAGTTCCAAATTCAAACTAAAAAGAACACTGATTCTTAAATGTACTCTCCATTCTGTCAGTAAAATTAGCTCTGGAAGTTGTGGATGTTGGTACTTGTCCAAAATGAGTAGTAGAAGTAGTAGACTGAGTGTTCCTCTTCCAACTAGAATCGTGTCTATAAAGACCAGATTGTGGATCTGCAATTATTAATTGCTGTTGCTGGAATAAACTGTATGATATCTGCTGGCCTTGCTACCCATGAGTTATATATCATTTAAGAAGGATTTCAATTGTAACTTACAAGGAAGAACTCAAAGCCCCTGCCCCCTTTAGTGGGTTGGGCTACATTGGTGTTTGCGAACCAAAAATTTGAAGTGATTTCAATCATCTTTTGCGTGAATGTAGCCCTCCCTCCTAATGAATTGTTGAAGCTGATTCGTATATAACGTGCTTGCAGTTTGGCTGCTTTGTGCTGTTGCTGCCTCTTGGATGCCTGCTTCTGATGAGGAACATTGCAGGAAAAATGGACTGAAGTTTGATTGATCATGCCGCGTATAGAAATTGACATTCCAGATCTATTTGTCAGATGTTTGGTCTAAATTTCAATCGTCTTGTTCTTTTCTTCTCCCCCCGACTGTTTATTCGTAAAAAGTAATATTTACTTTGTGTTTGGAAGTGAACTTGTTATTACCGCTTGTTTGTATGTTTGTTGGTTTCTTGTGCATCCCTTTCCCTTGATGGGCTTTTTTCGTATCTCGAGCTTTTGCGGATGTAGATATTGGAAAATACGAACTTCTATGGGATGAGGGTCCTTTCGATATGGCTTTTTAAGAATGAAACCCGCGATTTCAATTGAAAATATGAAACTAGCCACTGAGCTTTTGGGTCATTTGGCACCTCCTCCCTTGGGCGGAGGGTTTGATGATGGGCGATTCAGGTGAATCCCCCGTACCCACAGGCTTGTCCTGCTCTCGAATTTGCCAACAAACAAAAAATTGGAAATGTGGAACTGGAGTTTTTGGCAGGTAACTCGAAAGGCAAAACGCCAATATTTGCCAAATTATACTCATTATTGCTCCTCCTGATAGGTAAAATATGACGGTAATAGCCTGAAATTAAGAGTCTTATATTATAGTAAAATTAAAATTAAAAAAGAAAAAAATTGATGTTTTTCATATCACAGGGACTAAATCGATTTTTGCGTATAGCACAAGGACCAATTTTGCATTTATCCCTTTTTTGAAATAAAACTTAATAAAAGCTTACAAAATAGGAACTTCTAAAATTAATTTAAAAAATTTAAATTTAAAATGAAAAACTTTGTATTAATATATATATTTATTGTTAATTTATTATCAATAATTAAAAAATATTCAAAAATTAGGTCAATTTTTTTTTGACCTATTAGGCTATAAAAAAAATATTTTTAAAAAAGCCCATATGTCAAACTGAAATTTATTATTTAAATTATGAAAATTCCGGTTCGTTCTTATTACATTACGACAAAATATCAAAATGGAACTAGATTTTTAAAAAAAAAAAAGAAAAAAGAATTGGATTCAGATTAGCACCGGACTGGCTATTTCGGCTCCAACAACTCGGGTACAGACCCCTAACTAAAAGCCATGGTAAAAAAAATAAAAAATGGAAGAGAGAGAAATGACTCGTCTCGTGGAAGAGAGAGAAAAGGAAAGAGCCATGCCCTAATTCTCTGCCCTTTGTAACGGAATTTCAAATCTCAGACCCAAAAATTAACGCATTCAACATTTAGAACCAAATCGAACACTAAACCTTGGGAAATCGTTATTTTCAGTGCCTAACCGTCCCCTCGTCGGGTAACTTCCTCGTCTTCAGTTTTTTCTTTTTCCTTCTTCTAAATTTCCTCGCGATTTTCGTGCTTGAGTTCTAATTTTTCTGGTTTCCTGTTTTCGGATTCCGCTGCTACGTGGATTTGGATGTGAAATAGTAAGGTATTGCGTCTTCTTCGTCACTGATTGGTAGCGGATTTTCGTCTTTGACTTGCTCATACGAAGTTATTAGGGTCTTTCCGTATGGGGAATACATGTAAAATTTGTAACTTATTGTACAATCAAATTGGATTAGAGGTTTGAATTTATTTTATTTGATAATATCATGTGTTAGAAATATAATCTGTATTTGTTAATTTGCCTCATAACAAAATAATAATCGAAGTCTTCTTATGGTATTGCAAAAGGACAAATTTGATTTGGGTTAATGGAAGATGGGAACAGTGAGTGCTGAGAGGGGAATTGTTAATATATTCGTCAAGGTGGTCAGGCTTGCAAACTTTATTAGAGATTGTTGTTAGGGGTAGTGGAAATGATCCTGACAAAACTCTTTTAAGGAGCCTAGAGTAAAGGGTTGGCCGATTTGTGATTTTTGACAGGCGAAAGATAACTGATGGCTGGTGTTGTGCTATCTGATATAGAGCTCTCTGCCAGTCCAAAATAGTTTTCTTCAGTCTCTGAGTAGAAGCTTTATTTTTGCTCTGCATTAATCTACCATTTACTCATGAGTTATGATTATATTCTTTACTGGTTTATGAAGTTCCTGACTGTTTAGTTCATGTGCTATATGAATCACTGTTTTGCAGATAAAATTCTTTTGGGGCAAATCTTCTTGCTCACTTGATGGGTGCTCCGAAGCAGAAATGGACCCAAGAGGAGGAAGCAGCACTCAAAGCTGGTGTTATTAAGCACGGGGCTGGCAAATGGCGCACGATTCTTAAAGACCCTGAATTTAGTGGTGTCTTGTATCTGCGTTCAAATGTAGATCTCAAGGTGTGGTTCACTTGACTTCATTCTGGGTAGAGTTTATCACTGGAAAGAGAGTGAAGAATGGTGCATTCTTTTTAACAAGTTCCATAAAAGCAAACAAAAGCTTAGTGCTGAACTGAATAGTGTGGTAAAAGTGATTGATGAAATTAATTGTTTTGCTTTTGATGCTGGGTAGGACAAGTGGAGAAATATGAGTGTAATGGCAAATGGATGGGGCTCCCGAGAGAAGGCTAGGTTAGCTGTTAAAAGGGTGCCACAGCTTCCTAGACAGGATGACAACTCCATGTTTTTTGGTACTGTCATTCAGAGTGACGAAGAGATAGTGGATGCTAAGCCTCTTGAAGGCTCCAATGATGTGCTGCAGGCTACCATTCCAAAGAGATCGATTGTAAGGTTAGACATTGTTAGCAATTGATATTTAGTATCTTATTTCTTTAGCTTTAAACATGTTGAAAGTAGTTTTCACTTGCACTATGCTACTGTCTCATGAATGGGTTGTCTTTTTAGTTTTTATTGTTGTTATTATTATTGTCATTAAACACACACATGCACACACACGAATATGCTATTTTGTGTTCACATTGTATATGTATTTCGTTGCATACCACTATTTCAATTTCTTTCATTCTTATAGGTTGGACAATCTTATATTTGAGGCTATAACCAGCTTGAGGGAGCCAGGTGGTTCTAATAAGACAACAATTGCGACATACATAGAGGTAGACTTCTATTTGCAAAGCAAGATATCCCTTGAATTCAATGTACATTGTTATTGGGTGGACACTCCATAGGCATCCTTGTGTCATAACCATTTGATTTTTTTAATCCTCTTGTCATGGCTCTTTGGTCTTACATCGAGCTTGATCCTCGTGTGTCTAGCCATGTATTACCATCTTAATCTTTTGAAACCAGTTGAGTTGCTGTTTCTTTATTTTATAGGAACAATATTGGACACCTTCAGACTTCAAGAGGTTATTGTCAGCTAAGTTAAAGTATTTGACAGCAAATGGGAAACTGATTAAGGTAAATCTGCACAGCAAGTCTGTGATTTGATCGGCTTGAGCCATTTGACATCTGCTTTCTTTCCTTGCTTGATTTCTATAAATCTTACTGAACCCTTAAGGATATTCAATATCAATATGGCTAAATAAGACTATCTTTTTCTTTTTAAGAAAAGGCAAAATTAAGAATTTTTAATTTTGTGTGTGTGTGTGTGTGAGAGAGAGAGAGAGAGAGAGAGAGAGAGAGCATTGTCTATTTTTCTATAGGTGTTGCTTGTTTGGACTAGGGGCCTTGTGGCTTTTAAGTCAAGACTAGGAGGGAGACCCATAGGCAAAAAATTTTTTCCATCTTCATCTTGAACCCCTAGCTTATCTGTTTGATTCAAAGGATTGAGAGGTCCAAGCTCAGTGCAACTTGAATCCCTAGCTTGACTGTTCGATTCAAAGGATTGAGAGATCCAAAACAGAAAAGACTTGACCAAAGATTTTCAATTTGGGAATTTATTCGACAAGATCGAGAAGCTTTTATGGTGTTTTGCTGATTCTTATTGAAATTTATCCGGTTTCAGTTTTGTGTGTTGATTTGTTATTCTTGAAAATAAAGCCAAATGCTAATATGCGTGGTTTGTTGTGAGATATGCTTGAGTCATAACCGTTAAGAAAACTATGGAAGAGCCTCATTTTGATTAGAAAATATACTTTTGTATGACCTGTGAACTTACCCACATACCTGGAATTTTGAATGTATGTCCGAGATAATAGGTTCTTTTCTGACTTGTAAAAGTCTGTATGATATATGGTCGGATGTGATTGCTACATTTTGTTTTACTTTACAGGTTAAACGCAGGTATAGGATTGCACCTGCTCCAGCATTTTCTGACAGAAGAAGAAACTCTTCCATGTTACCTTTGGATGGAAGGCAGAGGGTATTTCCAAAAGCTGAGAAGGATGATGGTCATATGTTTAATAAAGCCCAGATTGATTTAGAGTTAGAAAAGATGAGAAATATGACCCCACAAGAGGCTGCTGCAGCTGCTGCTCAAGCAGTTGCTGAAGCTGAAGCTGCCATAGCAGAAGCTGAAGAGGCAGCACGAGAGGCAGAGGCTGCAGAAGCTGATGCAGAAGCAGCACAAGCCTTTGCAGCAGCAGCAGCGAAAACTTTGAAAGGAAGAAGTAACCTGAAAATGGTGAGATTCCTTTACCACTATTATCTGTGTTTTATGATACTTTTTTCAAATATCTTTTTGCTCAAGTGGAGATTCTTCAGAAGCTCTGGTAGGGAGTTTCACATGGCCATTAGCAAGTTTAGAGAGTACAAAATATATGGGGACGAAAGAAAGACATTCCCCATTTACTGTTGGTGAAAGGAAAGGAAATTCTAATCCTTAATTTTTCATATATCTATAAAATAATTTAATATCTGTGTAAGATTTTTAATCTGTGAAGAGTTCTTGGTTGAGTCCAGCATGGAAACTGATTTGACTACCATGGAGTTTGTGGCTGTCACATGGAAAATAATAACTCTGTTTTGATGTCTCTTTGTTCTTCCAGTTTTATATTTATTATTTTTGTTGGTGATCATGTGAGAAAATTTAAGAAAATTCCAGGGTACTTGTTTTTAAGAAAAGTTAAGCTCTAGTAGAGAAGTAACTAATCTGAACAAAAAGAAAAAGAAGCCAGAAAAGAAGGAAAAAGAAAAAGGTTGTGCATTGAGTACCAACATTCTGATACCCAGTGCTTGCGTCTTAATATTCTTCTAATTCTTCTTGTTTCTTTTTATTTGTTCTCAGTTTCTTAAGCACATTTGCATCTTTTTAATATATGCAGATGATCCGAGCGTGATATTACATTATAACTGCACAAAAATGGCAGACAGGAGGAATGATCCAGAGCTGTTTCCGAGAACACCCCCCCCCCCGCCCCGCGGGGTCTCTCTCTCTCTCTCTCTGGGTACAAAAGAAAAAAAGAGGAAAAAGTCGGCTCTTTTTGTATCTGTAAATATGGCAAGCCCTTTCTGTGGCAGGTCCATGCTGGATTAAACTTCCCGGCAAATCCTCTGTTCATCTGTTAGATTCCGCGGAACAGCTCCTTTTCTTTTGCATTTCGGAGTGAGATTTGTCTTTATAATTTTTGAACGTTCTGGCGCGTGCCGAATACTTGCCACCTTTTGTGTATGTAGGAAATGCACCCCAAATGTAGAAAATTGATTGTACAAAGAAATAGAAAATAGATGATTTTCTTTTGGTTGAGATGTCTGTTTTGGGCGTCTTGAGTTGATTTTCTTATGTCAGTTCCGGTAGTGACCGGAATGGAACCGGAATTTTTGGAAACGGAATCCGGAATTCCGGTTTCATAACTGGGCTTTCAGGCCCAGTTTTTACTGCTTTTGGGCCGAAATTTGGATTCTTTTTTTTTCTCTGTTTTTCTCCTATTAACAGCAGTTTCTAATACGGTTTTGTAAGCATTAAAACATATCATTACATTATCAAGTGATCAAGACATCAAAGAAAAAAAAAATTACAACTGAACGACAATGTTATAACCCCCCATGTTACATAGGATACGAAAAGTTAAGACTATCTGAAAAATTGTTAATAAGGAAACACGGACTCATACTTCTTCCTTTGAAACAATTCTCATGATTGACTAAAAAAAGGCTTGCTTTATAGGTTTCAAAATGTGTAGAGATTTGCTGACTATTGAACACTTAAAGTTCATACTAGTTCCTCAAGACAAGCCCACAGACAGACAAATCGAAATTGCTAAGACATTGAATTCACACAAAATCTGAAAATCAAATCAAACAACGTCAACAGGAGTGAAAAGACACCACGAGTCAAACTAAAGGGTTAACTGACTCACCATACGGCGAAAGGCTTCATTAGCAACATCCATGCAATCCATAGCCCAAGAAAGAGTGTTCATTATCAAGCATATTCACATTTAAATCAAACATGTTCATTATCAATGTTTATGCAAAGCTTCAAATTTCAGCAGCTAAAAGAACTAAAATTCTCCTTACTTTAGAGAGCATATTCTAAGCTTGTACATGGATTGAAGTTCTGAGTTGTGATTAAATACAAAATTTAACAAACTAAAATTAACAAACCCTTGGTGAGAGAGAGAGCTGATGAAAGATTCGGCCACCAAAGGTCAGGAATCCAACTGATGACAACAACCCGCGAGAGAGAAGGAGAGAGAGATAGAGATTTCGAGAGAGACGATGGCCAGACTCAGTCGTGGGGGGCCGGCACTAGCGGGGAGAGGTGAACTCGGGACTACGAGGGACTCTGGGAAACAACTCGAAGACTCGCGAAGGCTAAAGTCAGAACGAATTTGAAACCCACGACTTTATCTAATTGACAAATTGTATTCGTGTGACCTGGGTGGTTATGACCCAGGTCACCTAACTGACTTTTTTTTTTTTGAAACCGTATGATTTTCTCACTCTTAGCTGCATAGTCCCCTAATGTTTCTTCTTTTGATTGATCTCCGGTTTTGCGTAGAAAAAAAAAAAAAGATTGATCTCCGGTTTGCGGTGGAAGAAGAGAAAACTAATGGAGGAAGCCGTGGGATTAAAGTCCTAATGCCGTGGAGAGCGGTTCCAAACTTCCAAGTCAGAGATGCCTTTTTAGTCCCACGTCAAATAAATCAAATATCTGGCTACTCAAACTAGTGTACCTTGTGGACCAGTTATTTTAAAAATTTTAGTTTGTAAATAAAATTAACTCAAATTTTTTATTAAATAAAATAATTATCTCCATTCATTATAAAAAATATAAAAAATTCACACAGAATTCAACTTCCACTATTATCAAATTTTATTTATTTTTCTTCACTTTTATACATCGTTCTTTAAATATATAAGCGTGATTAGAGTTTGCAAACGCAACGGGAGAAGGTGGTATTTCAATTCAGAAACCTCGGGGGTCGCTTAGACGCTTACAGAGCTCGTCAGAATTCGCCCAAAAAAATTAAAAAAGAAATATTGCCAAAACTCTTCACGCTTAGCAAATCGACAGACATTTCGTGCAGAAACCAATCAAGCACAGGCCGTTAGAGAGAGAGACACGGCTCCGGCCCTCTTCTAAACCAAACCAAACCAAACATCTCGTTTCCTCTTTTAACCTTCTGTTTCGATTCCTGTTAGCACCTCTTATTTTTCTCCTTCTTCTTCCAATTTAAGAGAAGACTCAGGTAAACCTTCTTCATATACTGACCAGTTGACATTTCACCTCAGCGGATAAACATTTTTCATTATGGAATTATTTTCATTAAATTATGTGGTTGCGTTCTGTAAGGTTTGACGATCATAGTCTAACCCTTCTTCCAGCCATGGATGTGAATTCAAACGACATCGAATCCTTGATTGCTCGCAACCAGCAGCTGGAACGTGGTATGTCAATTCTGTCATTTTCTGGCCCTAAAATCTAACTGAAGTAGTTCAGCAAGCCTGTAACGTTTCACTTTGATTTGACTGTTGAATGTATTTAACGGCTTTCTGCTTTTGTTTTTTGTTCCTCTTTTAACTAATTTATCAGTTAAATGAAACCAATACGACGTCGTTATTCGTTCGTTACTTTTGCAGTTGTTTTGCATTTTGGATAGTATAGTGTGTTTCGTGGATAACATGTAGAACTTCTGTTGTACTTGTTCCCGCTATTTTTTCTTTGTTTTGATAAAATCTGTGAGATATAGGATCTTCTCAACTCTTTTAATGTTTACAAGACTTATTGTTCACATAGCAAATCTATTGTTACCAACAAGATCTAACATAGGACCATTTCTCTTGTAGAGCGTGATGATTTGCGGAAAGATATTGAACAATTATGTATGCAGCAAGCTGGACCTAGCTACCTTGTTGTTGCCACAAAAATGCATTTTCAAAGGTATAATTCTCTTTTCTCTGTCCAAACAGTCTATCTTCTTTTGGGTGATGGGTTTGGATGAGAGAAGATGATATATTTAGCCTGCTTGATGGTATTATTGGCGACAACTAAAATATAGCATAATAAAATGGATCCCTCATTAGGACAGCTAGCTTGGAGCAGGAGATTGAGAACTTGAAAGAGAAACTAGCTGCTTGCACAAGAGAAAATGTAAATCTTCAGGAGGAGCTTTCAGAGGCCTACCACATCAAAGTGAGATATTTAATTTTTTTAGTCGTGCAACGTGGTTAACCTTATTACATCCTTAGGAGTTCGCTTTGCTGTCTCCAGGGCCAACTTGCAGAGCTGCATGGTATAGAGATCTCAAAGGTCTCTCTCTTTCTTTCTCTCTGCCCCTTTTTGCTGTTGTCTTCCTATTTAAGGGTCTTTGTCATTTGCTAACTTATCCATCTTCCATCCAATTGTTAACAAACAACTTGCACAACGAAAAGAAAAAAGAGGACAAGAATTTAGAAATGGCTTGAGCTGGATATTATTGCGTAGAAAATGATTTTCCAACTCTAACAAACGAAGGCAAACTTTCTCTCTATCGTATTTTACATGTATTTGTCGACACCTCGTTTTTGAAACTTCTAGAATTACTGGCTTCTTTTCCTCTAGGATCTAGCTTGATCTGGTCTCACATTGCCTTGAGAGAAATTAGTGATGGATAAGCTACTGCAATCATTTGTGCTTGAGCAATCTTGTAGTTAGCATTTGGAGGCGCTTCTTGTAATAAGATTGGACACCTGTTTGCGACAAATTTAACAAATAATATTAAAAAGTAAAGATGGAGGCTTAGTACTTCTGGAAAGCTGCATGGATGATAGCTTCTATGCTTCTGTCAACCCAATTTCTTCTTTGATCTCCCAAGAGACAGAATTATGTAGAAGAGTAAATGGTGTTTGTTTCATTTTCCTATTTCAGAATAAGGAAGCTGAGAAGCAGCTTAAATTTTTCCGAGACTGTGTAGCCGCAGCTTTTGCTGAAAGGGACCATTCAATAATGGAGGTTATAACTGTTATGATTTCCCTGAGTTGAATTTATTGTATGCTACTCTGTAAGACCTTTCTGCAACACCTTTCCTTCTTTTGAGAACTAGCGAAGTTTCTGAAGGTGCTATCTGCTTGTAACAGGCGGAGAAGGCTAGAGACAAGGAGGAGATTATGTTGCAAAAATTTTGTGAAATCCAGAAGAGGTATTTGTCAGTCTTTCAACACTTTCAGTGTTCATCATTTTATCTGTGATCTGGGGGAAAAAAAACCAAAGTGATTCTACAATCACTAATTAAGATTTGAGTTTTATACTACATTATCAATGCAAAAAGTCTATGGAATGATACAACAGCTAACCTTAAGGAGTACTGGTCGAAAGCTGATTGAAATCATGTAACGAGAAGCATTCAGAGGAGAAAGAACGAGAGATAGGTCAATAAGGGAACAGATAATGACTATCTGTAGTAGAAGACAAAAGATGAAGAGACATTTGGCTTTGTGGTGAAGAATTGAACTAACCATAAATGCTCTCACAGTTGAAGGTTGTCTGATTGCTCGTTTATCCTCTGTCTTCTCCCCCCCCCCTCCAAAAAAAAACAGATTAGAGGAGCTCAGCTCAGATTGTCTGGAACTTAAGAACGTTAATGCCACATTGCGGAGTGATCTTGCGACAGAAGAAGATCAGAATAAGAATTTCAAGAAGGTGATTTTCTACTTCTTTCACCCACCTTCCCCCTTCTCCCAATCCAAAAGGAATGATGTAGAAGTCCTATTATGTAGTGTATATAGACCTTTGAAGAATCAGGATAGGTTATATCATATTTCCTTGTTGAGTATGTGTTAGCTTATATGATATTTATGTTACCTTCTTACTAATGGAGTGTTACTGTTTAGACCATATTGTGAAACTTGATATGCTTTTCTCCTTCCATCTTTTCTGTTTAGGCCATATTGTGAAATTTTTACTCTTTCCATCTCTTTTACCTCATACGTGTATCTGTTTACTTTTACAGGTTGTTGATAAATTTTATGAGATTAGGCAACATTCTCTTAAAGAATTTGAGGATACAAGTTGGGAAGATAAATGTGCATGTCTTTTGCTTGATCCAATAGAAATGTGGAGTTTCAATGATCCTTCTACCTCTAACTACATTGTAAGTTCTCAAACCATCTTATGGCTGTAAAGCAGGATACCGACATGTATTGATACTGAGATATGACCATTCTAT
This sequence comes from Myrica gale, assembly GCA_963930655.1. Classification (NCBI taxonomy): domain Eukaryota; kingdom Viridiplantae; phylum Streptophyta; class Magnoliopsida; order Fagales; family Myricaceae; genus Myrica; species Myrica gale. The sequence continues at coordinate 1,408,034 of OZ005606.1, read as the reverse complement.
TTATTATGGTTTTGCTGTATATTGATCTCATTGTCTTGTTTGGGTGTCAGATTTTTTTTTTTGATAATTAAGCCAATTTTATTAAAAAGAAGAAAAGACAAGATACACGCGACAAAGGAGTCAACAGTACAAGAGAAAATACTGAGGACGCTCCCGAGAAGCAAACTAGAGAAGTCAACAAGACTCTCAACCCACTATCCAACAAAACCCACTATCCAACCAGACACTCCCAAGAACTCCCGCCCGCCCTCAAAGCCAACAAGACACCACAAAAGACCCCTAGCAGTCAGCCCGCAACATTTACGTCATCTTAGCGAGAGCAAAAGACCCTTCATAATTAACCGAAGACTTCAACCCCTTCAACTCCCTGAGCATCCTCCCCCCTGACTTTCTAGACTTTTGCGGAATAAGCGGCACCCGATTTTGTTCCAACGCAGCAAAGAGATCCCTCAGTTTCTCCTCTTGACCACCACACGACACCCCAACCATCTGACCCACCGAGGAAACCATGTCCAAGACCCACGCCGGAGATTCCCCCCCACAGCTTTACCAGGGAAACTGACCGACAAGGGTTGAGATTCGAGAGCTGGTTCCACCACCTCCATCAAAGACAACTCCCCTCCAAATGTGCCCTTTGCTTCTCCCTCGTCAGGAACTCCAACCTCCAACTCAAGAGAGTGAGAACTCACTACACAAGCCAGCGGATCCAACACTGCCCGAGAACATTCCCCCTCCTCCAACCCACCGAGAATAACCCCCTCAGAGGAATCCAGCATTGCCCGGTCCTTCTCGGCAACGCAACTCCCCTGATCGTGCAACTCCTCCAATGGGACCCCACACTTGAACTTCCCAGCCTGGAGATCGGCCAGATCTTGCACCGAAAAGGAGCCCCCCGTCGTCTCCGGCAAGCCAAGAGAGGAACGGGTTAAAGCTGCTCCAACTGCAAGAGACTGTTCCGGCGCCGGAGATTCGCCGGAACCCAACCCTGTCACCACAGACAGGGTCGCCGGAGGCAAGGCTGCCACCGACGTGGAGATCCGGTCAGCATCCGAGAGCCTCGCCGCGGGAACGAAGATGACGCTATGCTCCGCCTGCTTGGTCGATGGGCTCCCGACACCCAACTTGGGTAATGGGCCCGACCCGCCCAGCCCACGGCCCAACTCAGAGCACCCAGACCCATGGCCCAATGCCAGAGAACCCAGCGCTTTCTCCCCACCCAGCCCACGGCCCAACTCAAAGCACTCAGACCCACGACCCAAAGCTAGAGAACCCAGCTCTTTCACCCCACCCAGCCCCCCCATCGCCCTCTCCCGCTCCACACCAGCGAGAGGCTCATTTTCGAGAGCCAACGTGGTCGATGGACCAGACGCACAAAGCCCAGACCCACGACCCACCTTCAGAGAATCACATGATAAACAAACTGACGAGGCTTTCCGTTGTTTCTCAACCAGACTGATGAGGCTTTCCAGCTCATCACGCATGCGCATTAAATGCGCCCAAAGCTTCCCATCAGTCCCAGCCGACTCTGCAGACCCCCCAACACCAATATTTCGAAAGTAATGTACAGGCTTTGTCAGGTTGCCGTTACCAACGTTTGCCTCACGAAACTCCCCCCCTCCCTCCTCCTTCATCTCCGGCGAGCCTCCCTTCACCAGCTGGGCAAAGGAAACACCCTTCCTAACCACTGGCACTGCATGCCCCACGCTTGAACGACGCATCTCCCCAAACACAGGAATCAACTCCTCACAAGACTGAGCAAATGCCTGCCAGCCTACGCCAAACCGCCCCTCTGGAATCCTTACTGCCCCCCTCCGCCGACTGTCCCCCAACTCCATTAACACAACGAATCTTCCATGCTCATTCGAGCATTTCTGGGCATGAAACGCCCGTGAAGTTTCATTGAATTTCACCGGAAAAACCTTGTCATCGTTCCCCTCCCCCAGTTTACCAAAGAGGTTGGCAAGCCAAACCACCCCATATCTGCCAATATGAACGAAGCTCTGCGATTTCCGACTTGACTCCGATAACGTAACGAGACCCAACTTGTTGACCGAGAAATGAAACGTCTTCGCCTCAATCACTAAACTACGAAAAAAAACCATCTCAAAGCACTAGCTCAGGACCCTAACCCAACTTGAGGAACGAACAGGGAGAAGAGCGAGGAAGAGAGAGAACGGAAAAAACGAACCATTTTTTTTCAACTCTATAAATCATCATTTCGTGATGGTAGTGTGTGGATACTTTATGGATCCTCCTGTAAATTTGATAGATCTTATGTTTGGGTGTCAGATTTGACCTTCTTTTGCACAAAAATGATTTAAGGAGCCTAATTTCTGACCTGAGATTATAGCATCTTGTATTTTGAATTTACTCGTAACTACACTCTTGGCTTATAACCACCCTATTTGGAAATCTCTCTTTAATTTCTCCTTGATTTCTCCTTATGCTTTGTACTTCATGTGAAACATGGCTTTGTTGTTAACAAGGTTTAGCTACATTCTATTCCCAATTCATCATAGTTTCTAGCATGATTTATCTAGGCCAATTTTGTTGCAAGTCTCTACCCAAAGTGAACTAGTAGAAATTGTAGATGTTGAGGAATATGTAACAATTGCTAAATTGAAGAGCAGGCTTTATCGAATATTGAATGAAGACTATACAGTTTGCCACTGGCATTGTGGTGGTGAAGGCCTTTTAAATTGTTGTATTTGGACCAGATGTACGATAACTACCCATGGACCTGCTATGTGATTGAACTCAATGCTATTCTTGTAGATAGTGCAATTTAACACATCAAGTAAATGTTCCACATGAAGCTGAATGTTACAATTTTATAAAGCGGTATGCTTTTATCGTTAGCAGGAATTTAATTGATTGTCGAGTTGAACAAAGATAAACCTGATAACCTTGTTGCAAGGGAAACTGGTACTACTATGATTCTGAAAAGAGTTGGAGTCCTTACTTTGTATTTATCATCTCTTGGTCATTAACCTCTGGACATTGAAATTAAAAATGACAGTATTGAATGTTGCAATGAATGACCTTTTGGCTGTTTGACTTGCATAGTGATGTGGAGAACAAATACTCGAAAGCTGTCTTGCTTCCATAAAGAATAGTTGCAATTCTTGGGGTGGTTCGGTATAGTTTTGAGGTCAAATTTGTTATGCGCCTTAAGAGAACTCGCCCCCAGAAACTAACTCAAGTGGAAGGGATCCCTAGGCATATAAACCCACATTGACATCTCATGCTACCAATGTGGGTTGGATCCCATACTCCCAAATGGTCCATAACATCAACCAGAATAAAACCTGCTCGTATGGTATTATAACCTGTTCACTCTCTGGTTTTATAACCTGCTTGTATGGTATATCATGCGAAGGCTAGATGAGAGGTATTAATTGAGCTGTCTATTCTGTTTGTGGGGTGAGAGTTGAACGTACATTGTCAGATCATCTTAGTTGCTAAGATTAATATGATAATTGAAGTGCAAAATAGCCTTAATGCATTTTATTGGTATTTTATTTTTATCTGCAACACAAATAACTTATTCCTCAGACAGAGTGCATTAGAGGAAGAGCTGGAGACAGTGAGGAAATCTGTGGATAATCTTCAAAGTAAATTACGGATGGTATGCCTACAGTTCTGCTCCGTTATGGATTTTTCTGTGTTACAAACAATATAATTGATCCCCTTTGCATAAAACATTTGCTTTCTTGTTGTCCACAGGGTTTGGAGATTGAAAATCATCTGAAGGGAAAAGCTCGTGAATTAGAAAAGACTAAAGTGAGTTCTTTGATGACTGAAGATTTAACTATCTATTCATACCTCGGAAAAAGAAAAAAAAAATCTGTAAACCTTGATATCTTTTGTTTGTTTTTGAACCTAATTGCCTTTCATGCAGGTAGTTATGTACAAAATAATCAGGAATGGGATATCAGGGTTAAATCAAGACCATTCTCGGCACAGAGCTCACATCGTGAATTTACTCGATCAGGGAAAATCTCATATGAAATCAATTGCTGATGTGATGGAGACCAAGATTAGGCAATTTGAAGTTAGCAGAATACAAAGTTTAGGGCCTTCTCGAGGAGATGAAAAACTAGAAGATTATGAGTGTCGAGATGTGCATATGGCTCCTGAGACTGGCTCTGACTGGTTATTTAAGGTCTGTTTCATGGAAGCTCTCCATGTGTGAGTTAGATATATTTGACTTTTATGTACTGCATGCATCTATCATTGTCTGTGGACCTTTGTTCTTTAAATTTGTTAATGTGATTGTGTGTCGTAAACTCGTGTTATATTTACTGGACGAATCTTGCATTGCATATGGATTTTTGTTTTATTTTCAAATCTCTTAATGCTCACGCATGTGATATATTTTTCTTATTACATAATTAATTTTGCATTTTCTATTGTTTTTTTTGTTTAATTTCTTATTTCATGAGAATGACTAGGAGGGCTACCTATATTCCTCTTCAAGTTTATTTTTTCTATCTGTGCGTTCACAATGAAGTAGACTTATGCTTATATAGTTCGCGTGCTTGCCATAGTGCATTTTATGTTGATAGCAGGATGATAGGAAAAAGCCATGGTATTCTAAAGCTTTCATTGCATGAAGATGCCTCTTCAGTCTGAGAACTGGTGTTTGTTTACAATAATTCAGCTTCAATATTATTTCCCACAAAAATGAGGATGAATCATGATGCATATAGTTCAATTGGAATGTTGACCCTATTTATTTCCAACTTTTAATCTTAATACCGTTTTTTTTACATTGCTGTTCAGAGTAATAGCCCAGGCCTACCATATGCTGTGGCTGATGGAAAATGTGGTGCCTCTGAAGCCCTTGCACAGGCGCTGCAAGAGAAGGTTTTTTATTTAGTTGCTCGTCTCTCTCTTTCTTCCCCCCCTCTCCCCCCTCCCCCCTCGCCCCAACTCCCTTTTCTATTTATTATTTTCCTCTGTGTACTGTTTGTTTTGGTTATGTAGCATTTTGTTTTCTTTTATCTTCTTCCTCAAGCATGGAATCTTTGGCAGGTAGCAGCATTGTTGCTCTTATCACAGCAAGAAGAAAGACATTTGCTGGAGAGAAATGTGAATGCAGCTCTTCAAAGGAAAATTGAGGAGCTCCAGAGAAACTTATTGCAGGTAATTGCATAGTTGTTTGTTTCTGGGACTTCAGCTCCATGATTTGAACAGTATGCTGTCTTTAGAGACTTTTTGGGTCATGTGCTTGCTGCCACCGCCTAATTCATGAAGAAGCAATTCATGTCAGGCACAGAATATTTGATTGGATGGGGACGTCTTCAAGGACACGATCACTATGCTGTTTTAACATACTAATGTTAGGTCTTAGTACATATTGATGGGCTACCTTTCATCTTCTCTTCTTTTCTCTGTCTTGGTGTCTTACTCTTTTCTGTTTAAGTTCTCCATTTCACTGACAAGGTGACCCTCCCCATCTCCTTTTCTTTCCCAAATGGAAAAGAAACAAAGAGAAAAAGGAACAAAATAATAATAATATTCCATATGTTTTTGCAATTTGGGGCTAGCACTAATGTTAGCCTAACTTAGGGTCTGTTTTGGTTTGGATGTTTCGAGCGGAACAACTCTGAGTTGATTAAAATCTTTATTTTATCATCTTTTTCATCTTCAGGAGAGTGATTTGATTGTGAATGGAAGTATAAGATATAACAGAATATTTTTAAACAGAATCATTGATAAAATACAATAACACTGGATAAGTTACTATTCAACAACAGAGAAAACGCTTTAGAAAGTCCAAACTAAACAGGCTAATGAAAAGAAACTCAAGTAAATGATGAACATGCATGAAAATTCTCTGAAGATACAAAGCTTTCCCTTTTAAATTTGAAACAAGCATGCTTGGAGATAATGATGTTTTCATGAGAATCATGTGAAATGTCAGTGACAGTCGTTCTACTAGAGGGTCGTCTATAGTCATGTTGATCTTTTCTTCTGTTTTTTTTCTTCCATCCGTTGTTTTGGGGCTCTCTCTGTCTCTCTCACTCTCTCTGCTGGAGATGGAGTGCATTCTCATTTGTTAGTGTCCATTGTGAAAAAAATGCACCACTGATCGACGAATGCAGTTAAAAAAGGCTGCTGTAGAAATAAGAAACGTGATTCATTGGCTTTTTATCAATAGAGAAACATTTGTGAAAGACAAAAATGGAAATGTGTACAAAGGTAGTAGTACTTCTGAGGATTTTTTTACCTCGAAGTAATTTTATAAATGCAATTTAAATTTGAAGAGAGTAATACAAATTGAAAAGTATTCAAGTTTATATCAGAGAACGAAATCTGTCAAAGGTATTCTGATTTTACAAAAAGTTACTAACTCCTGTGTGGGAAATGGTCAACTGGAGAACATTGCTGAGTCTGGAACCCAAGCTTCTAGTATTGTGTTTTGAGACAATATTATGTGCATGGAGTTTTGGTTTCTTATTCAATATTAGATCCATTATACCTTTTTTCTTTAGGATGCCATGTGACTAAGCATGGCTAATCTAAAACCATTATAGATCCTGATACTTGTTCAGTGGATTTATTGATTGATTCAGCAATTGTTTTACCGTTCCAGGTTACCAATGAAAAGGTTAAAGCTCTCATGGACTTTGCACATCTAAAGCAGGAATATCAACTACTTAAGGAGTATGATTTATTTTCTTTCAGAATCTTGACGTATCATATACGTTAATGTTTTTTCTTCTATAACTGCTATTGTCTTCCTGTGAAGGGAGCTTGTAAAATTTTCACTAATGCAAGTTCTCTATTGGAGCTTGAGCCAATACAAATTGAGGATCTCCCTTGTCTTGGGCATTGTAAAGTTAGTGACTAAAAGATTGAAGCTGAGAAAGTGCATGCACTGTACCTTAAGGTTGTCCTCTGTCCTTGTAGCTCCATGAAACTTGGAATCACTTTCTTACAAGTGGACAAGTGCATGACCAAACAGTCAAATAACTTGCTTGGTCATTTATTGCTGCTACTTCTAGCCTTCAGTAATACCATTACATCCCTGCATCTGCTGTCCATGATTTCTGACACACGTCTTGACCACCCATGAAACTCAATAGTGATTATTCCAACTGATTTAGGAAGGTGAACAGGTGGAAATATCTCTTTTTACCATGAGACTCACTATAAGACCACCCTGTTCTCTTCTCCCAGTTCTCCTTTCATCCACCTCTCTTTTAGGTCATGGCGCCTGTCCTCACCGTCTCAGTAGCAATACTTAGAAATTGCTGGAAAGTAAAAGTCTTCTATTCGGAAGTCTCCCTTCATAAACAGATTTTGGAATGAGCATGTCCTCAGATTTTGTCAAATAAAGTCACAACGATTGGTGAACAACCTATACCCTGGAAAGTTATCTGCTGTATGCTTTGTAAGTCCCAATACAGTTAAATGACAAACCTTGACACAACTCCTTGTTTGAGTTTTACATGATTAGATCCACAGTTGTCATTATTCTGTTGTACAAATCCTTGATCACATGGACACATCTAATTCGTACCATTAAGTAAAGTAGTAACAGTGACCCCCCGTGTTAATTCTTTGATGTCAGCTAGCTTCCCATAGATCTCTAGGAGAGGATCCTGTTGTGTCATGTCTCTGCTTTTGCTGTGTAGATTTTTGACACCTATGGCAATGGTTAGTTTTGCTTCGGATGACTTCTTTTAGTAGTACGTAACCAGAATGTGATGTATTTATGCAGGAATGGTAAGGAGAGTAAAGGAGGAAAAGCATTGGCTGGTCTTGGGGGAATAAAACTTTTTACTCAGGAACAAGATCTGAAGTTAAAAAACGTACTAAAGAGAACATATTTGAGACGTTGGATTGGTAGGCTAGATGGTGTGGGAGATGATACTGAAGTTTACGGGAATAGCGAAGGGAAATTCTTCAGCAGAAGGTCCAACAGCATGGACTTGGCCAGGTTGGTGAAAATGTTTGTGAAGCATTCTTTGAACTCCGTGACACATGCATGTAGATGTATAGTTGCTTCACATCCAAACATCCCATTATTAGTCCGTCACCCTATTTTAAGAAATTTCAGAAAATTGTCCTTTTTTTGCGAAGATTTTTCGTTTTTGTTATAGTTATTTAACTTTTTCAGAATGAAGATTGAACATGCAACTCTTAAGGAAAGCATGGAATGCATGGAGCACCTGACATCTTCAGTTCATAGGCTTCGTCTCTTTCTTTTAAAGGTATAACACTGTCAGATCTACAAACTATTGGTACTGCAAAGCAAGGGGTGTGCAATTTCTTTACTTTCGGATGGATTCTTGAGATGCTTTTTCATTTTGTTCACCACACGGTCCAATATATCACAATGCAATTCTTTCCCTCCTGGAAGCTTGGAATCTCTCATGTCTATTTGATTGGAAGCTAGACAGTGTGATTCTAATTATCTGGATACAAATAATGCACCATGTTGTTTACGTTGTAATTCTCCTTTGTAGGCCAAAGAATCGATTTCTGAAGGTACAGAAACTAGCATTTCAGAAGGCCTTGATGATATTATTAACGAAGCAAAACTTGTAAAGACTGCCCTTGGTAGCTCCCTGCCCATTAGTTGGTCAGCTGAGGCAGATGTTGGTTCCATTGATGAAATCATCGGCAATGATCCAAAAGATCTTTATGGAGACTCCAGCAGTGAGAAGATAGATTCTGTTTCTGCTGCAGGATTTGAGATGGTGGAACTCCTGATTGTTGCAGCTCAGATATTGAGGGACAAAACAACGACAAGTGGTACCTGAGACAACAGCCGGCTGAATTCTGACAACGTATATAGTCTTGGTTCGAGGTTATCTCTGCGACTGCTCAATAGGAATTGAAGGCCTCGTAAAGGATATGAGAAAGTGGATAAAATGAAGATTAGGGGGATGAAGATTAACGGGTTATTAACGAGGGAAGTAACTGATAAGTTTGCGGTAGAAGATGGGGATAGTGGGTAAATCTGCTCGTAAAGTTGGGAGGTTCTTGCATTGTCTCGTCATTGTATATTCATATATAATTACACCGGCGTTTTAGGTGGATGCTTGGGAGTTCAATACCCTGAACTTGCTTGCCCCAAAAAACCTTGAACTGTCAGGGGTGTTTAATTATTAGTTCTATTAAATGTTTATTCTATCTTGATTGGCTTCAGACTGTAAATCCATTTTTTTTTTCGAAAAGAGGAGAGAATATTGTTGGTGGACCAGCAAATAGTTTATACAGCTTTTTCTGCTTATTTGGATGCGTCCTCGGTATCTTATAACCCGTGAAAATAATACCTTAATACTTTTGATGGATTGTTTTGATTCTCTGTGTTCTTTTATTTAGATGGTGAATTATGGACCAGATGACTAACTGACCCAAAAAAAAAAAATTATGGACCAAACACAATAAAATTATATCTAACGACAGAAAAGTAATTAAAGGATGAAATGGGATAGACCTGTTGAATCGAATAAAACTAGAAAAATCTCTCTCCCAATTGTGGAAAGTTGAATATTCTAGATTTCAAGCCACTGAAGCAGATAATGAAAACATAAAGCAAGTCACAAGAAGGCACATTTTATATGAGAACTCCATTGAATTGGAAATCAAATACCCGACGGTACATCAGGATGCCCGCAAGTTTTACAGTAGAAGTTCATATAACAGTCCTTATTTCACAAACAAGACAGCATGATAAGCTGTAAGCGGTACATCAGGATGCGGTGCTGCACGAGAGCTTTGTTGAAGTGGGTTATGACTCAGCAGTGACTTTCTCCTCCATTAGATTCTTTTCACGGTCGCTCTCAAGCTGGCTGTAGTTCCCTTTCTCCTTGAATAGTTGGACGTGGTGGTGCAATGTAGTTAGAGGGGCTTATGTTGCAGCCTCCATGTGTGCATTTGAAGCAGCTACTATGGTATGGAGTCCCGTTGACCGAAACCTTTAACGAGATAAACATCAGTAGTTCTTCAAGATCACTTATGTTAATTACAGAGTCGCTAATATGATATGCTTGTTACCTTTTCAATCGGGTAAACAGTCTTACTGCATCCCACACATTTCTCTCTGGTGCCGGCGAACATTTTGGAGACTGCCTTAGCATTCTGTTTAATAGCCAGTCCAAGTTAGCTGCAGGTACTGCTAAAAAATTATCATTTTTTATCTTTTGTTTAGCCATACAGAAATTGGTAAATTTGACGAGGGTGAATCAAAACCAGAACTAAAGTTACTTCCGAGATTTTTTCAGAAAGTCGTATCAATAACGTTAGAGTATTGTTTCTTTCTTTGGATGATTATAAAAAAATATGGTATGGTAACAGATTACCTCGTCAACATGTTTCTCCGGTTTCAAAACTTTGGGCGTTCCTGAAAGGATGTTTAGAAAGGAGACAAATTGAGTATGATAACAGGTAGTCCCGAAAGGTGAAATTTATCGGAATCTGAAGAAACAAAACACTTGTACCTTCAAAGCTCTTGTCCAGGCTGCCCGTTCGTTTGAAGAGTTGGTCATAATGGGGCCTGCAATATAGGACACCCTCGAAAGAACAGTAGTTGCTGAGCTGCAAACGGAGAGCACAGCATAATGAATTATTCTTCAGATAGCAAAAAAAGACAAAAAAGGATCTACGGATAAATGGTTGGCAATTGATTGTTTTGCTCAAAACTCAGTGGGGAACCATGACTTGATACCATCAAACCAATTCAATGAAAAATTACAAGGCTCATGTGGGTCTGTAATTTGGTCAATGAATTTTAAGATGACGATGATTATGATCTCTTTCCTTGTTTCTGTTGCTCAAATTTTCATTGCTACTTACTAGCAAGCGAAGAAACCTTATTCATCACAATGTAGCAATCTAAGTTAAGTCAATCGGTCATTGTCCTAACAAAACATAAAGGGGGATCTCACAATTCGCTGGACAGTCCAACAAACTGGAAATATCATGTATTTTAGCCACTGTTACCTTAAGGGTACTCCTGCAGTGGTGGCATCGGAAGCAGGCCTTGTGGTACACCCGGTTGTCTGCGGCTAACTTATCAACGAGGTACACAGTCTTGTCACAGGCCATGCACTTCTGTTTGGTTCCTCCAAAGGTGGCCATTGCTTCCTAACCAACTCCACCAAACCCAACCCTTGGGAAGGACTTGCAAGATCAGGGTGATGTTCGTTTTGAGAAAAAATGTAGGATTTTAGAGAAGTTGTGAATTTTTATGTTGAATAGTGTTTTATTGGTGTTTGTGTAAAGTGGAGAGAGAAATGATTTGATGTAATTGTTTAATAAAAAAATATTGGAGTTATGTGAAAAAATATAGAGAGAGAAAATTTATGTTGAATAAAAAATTAAAAAGTTGTTGGAGATTGTGTAAAATATATTGATTTTTGTGTTTGAATTCTGAATATATTCGGTGGTAGAATTGTGAATATACTTAGAATCCTGAAAAAATGGTGAAAACGAACATAACCTAAAAGCAGCTTGATTTTGCTTTCTCTCTCTCTTCGACCCCTTTACCAATGCCTGATTGTAAAAATGGTGAATGCTACCGAATTTATAGATTAATAGAGGTGAAAGTGGCCAATTTAGCAATCATTTTGTCCGAGTTTAAAGTAACTCCGTACCAAACATCCAATGTTCATCTCAGCGTCAGCGGCTCCCTCCCCCACCCTTTTTTTCTTTTTTCTTTTTCTTTTTAAGCAAAGGTTAACTTCTATAAGAAGCTGGGGTGAATATTAATCCCACAGTAACTTTTTGTTATATGCATGAGCAAATGCTTCTGATTATGATGAGATCGTATTAATGTATAGGGAGATTAAGGAGCTCCCCTTCCTAACCAAATGAATAAAAGAAGATTCGGGAGCTGAATCACCATGAACTTTGGTTGATTTTATGGGTAGATCATCGACAATGGGTTTACCTTTTGCTAAAGGTGGTGGCTCCAAGGCTTTTGATTACTTAATTTCATCATGACGTGCCCATCTGGATTCCTATTTGGTTTCCTTCTTTTTTTGCTACTCTTTTCTTTGGATAATTCTCACTTCTTTCACAATTATGTTCATGCTTTTTGTTTTGTTTTTATGGTTCCCTACTAAAGATTTTCATAATTAAGGTGAGAAAAGGGTTAAAAACTGGTTGTGAATGCTAGTAGTTTTTTTTCGACCTAATCGTTTAGCACATAAAGCGGCCCAAAAAATGAAAGCACCGCTGCACCAGTGAGTTTAATTAAGGCCTTCTATTATTGGTCTTATTGAGAGGGTCTGAGAGGGCCCATTGACGTACCGACACTCTGAAATGGGCTTACTAGGCCATTACAATATGGGCCTTAGAGTAGTCCAAGGACGCTTATAGCTGACCAAATAGAAGTGAGATCCAATCTAACATGATCGTGACATCAAGCTTTCATAGCCGGCCGAAGTCTAACTTAATCCAATCTACTATGGGCCTGTCTGAAGGACTAAAGCTGGCCCAGGTAATATACTTTCGTGATTGGCTAAGGCCTCTTTTCAGTCTGGCCCAAAGTAATTCCATCTAAGATGGGCCTTATTAGTATAAGAGCGCAATTTTCCCTTTACTAATATCTGCTCCCCAAGCTTACCCAAAAAAAAAAAATTCTGCTCCCCACCTTTTTTCTCGCACCTGTTTATTAAACTTTTTTTAAAAATCTTTTTAAATTTCTATAGTGTTAGTGTATCTGCAATCTGCATGAGCCTAGCTCTCCCGCTGGACCTTCAAATTCCTGAAGTCTTCCAGTAACGTAAACGGTTAATTCTTCCTCTTCTTGGATAGAGATCAAACAAGAACAAGTTATTTAACCTTAATTAAGTTTATTAATTGAGCATGTCAAATGGGCATTTGGTCTAGTGGTATGATTCTCGCTTTGGGTGCGAGAGGTCCCGAGTTCGATTCTCGGAATGCCCCACCTTAATAGTTTTTTCATTTCATTACAATTCTTAATATTTTCATGCAATAAACTAAGTAATCTGACCCAAACCCTGTGAAGTTGAAGGAGTTTCCACCGTGAACAAAGTAATAAACTATGTGTCTACACGCTGCCCCGCGTGCAAAAGGTTCTGTTCGTTCCTCGGATAATGTCGTTTCGTTGTGATGGGCATTTCACCTAACTGTCTTCCCCCCACCTTCATCTTTCAAGAATTAGGTAGATTGGGTCAGAAGCCTAACACAAAAAGTACAAATCGTTAAATATGTACGTCTATCATTTAAGGAAAAAGGAAGCAACTGTGCCACCAAAAGAGGGGGACGTAGAACACGTCAAAAGCTAAATAGAAAATAAGCAATTATTCCTTTTTTTTTTCTTTTGAATAGTAATTATTCCATTCAAGCCACAAGACTTATAGCATGGTTACATTACAGTACACACCAATCAAAAGGATGAACAAGAAACACAAATCGCCGCATGTTCCAACATCAAGGCAAGTCTGCATCAGAACAAGATGTTAATCCACACAATGAAATAATTAAACCCAAGTAGAGAAAGATGACGGTCAGACTGATCGACAAACCCAGTTAGACAGAACAGCAGAAGTCACTTCTATCAGCTTCAAATCCACTCGACTCTCTACTAGCTGTGATGAATCACTGCGTGAAAAATACACAAGCTGAGACTCAATTCTTTGCTTTAGAATGCTTTACTAGCCAATCAATAACTGTATCAATGTTGGTGGAGTTCTTGCAAGAAATCATGAAGCAACAAACTTCTCTCTCACTAATGGACTTGAGCCCCCTGCACAGTGGAACACCATTTCAACATTACAGAGGGCTTACAAAGAAGGCAAAAATTAAACCAGAAGCCTAATTGGAACTATAGCATAGACGGGCCCATGGTGGACATTTGTGATGCAGTATTTAATCTGTCCTTGGTAGACATATTATCAATTATATTTTGTAGCTGGTAAATACCGGCAAGGGCAAACTCTCATTTTGACTAAAAAGGTTTCTTTGATGTTCTTTTTCCTTCTTTTTTTCTCTAAAGGCAACTTTGATGTTCATTACGATGGAAGCAAACATGACCTTCTGAGCGAGCATTTCTTTCATTCCTTAATTATTTATTTCTGTTTTGTGTGTGTGTTGGGGGGGAAGGGGGGTCTGTTCGAGTCATTCAGTAGAAGTATCAATCTTGGTGGGCCACCAAAAGAGCATTTCAAGATCTCTAGACTCCACTTACATTTGCTCTGTCAGCTCCTCCTTAGACAACGCTCCTGGTTTGTCAATCTTGTTACCCAGTACCAGTAAGGGAATGCCGTTAAGTGAAGGCTTACTCAACAGGTCATGAAGTTCACTTCTCGAGACAGGCACATTCTCGTAGTCAGCAGCATCCACGACATAACTGTAACATGAAAACCGAGGCAAGATTTTTGTGGCCATAAAACTAGTACACAGGATATGCAAGCTATAACGTAAGCTGGTCAGCCACAAAGACACACCAAAGAGGCACAAAAAATAGAGAGAAGAAAACAGAGGTAAACTTCCTATGTACTTGGGTGAAGCTCTTTCTGGTTTTTCAATGACTGATTACTTATGGGAAAAGTGTACAGCTATGCGAAACATGTGGATGATTGAACGTTAGACTAAAAGATATCCACTTGAATGATATTGAAAGAAGGTAAATAGGCTGAAATACAACTAGCATTTTACTTTGACTATAACACCATCTAAATCATAGTACCCTGCCATTGAGAACAAGTAGCAGAAGAAGGGGGGGGGGGGGGGAGAACATTGTAGCAAGAATGAGGGTGAAAACAAGTCCCCATATTTCACTGAAAGGAGGCACATTACCTAGTGTGCTCCAAGTCCTACAATGGCATTTCAATATACTACAGTAGCAGAGGTGATGGATAGGAGGAGTGGCGTGATAAAAGGGGACATATAAATTTGGTACATTTACAGGGCTGGAAAGGGAAAGTTGCAAGTGATCTAGCTTTTAAGCTTTTGGTATAAGGACCCCAAATATTTCCTAGAACCTTAGTGCATAAGGTAATGCACTTTTACTTTTTTTCCAGTCAAATCAATATTATTATAAGCAATAAAAGTTTATCAAGGAAGTGCAAAAACCTGTAGATAGTCACTATGTATGACAGAAGTACTTAAGAAGGGACAGCCTGTTTGTAAGCTCAGTTAGAAGCTAAAAGGCTAAGGTGGGAAAAACTTACTGAAGATAACTTCCAAAAAAAAGACTAAACTAAAAGAATAGACTTATAGCAGGGTACATGGAATAATACGCTTGTTGGTTCAAATGCAATAGACAGAGATATTAATATGCATTAAAAAAGGGTTAAGAGCAAACAATTAAAGGGGCATACACAATAACTGAAACGGCACGGCAGTATCTCTCCCACATACTGCGGAACCTTGGTTGACCCCCAAGATCCCACAGCTTTATTGTGACATTCCCTTTAGTTACCTTCCTCGCATTAAATCCTACCTGCAAATATAAGAAATGCCTAAAATGAGATCAGGAAGATTAGTTAAAGGAAACCTGTGGCAGTACAAAGAAAGTTCTCAGGCTGAATTATTTACAAGGTCAAAGTTAAAGGAAGATAATGATTCATAGAGAAAGATGACACACCGTTGGGATCATGTCTTCACTATATCCACCAGTCTTGAAATAAGTTCCAGAAACAGGGATTTTGCAATCAGCATCAAACCAAACGAGAGGAAGGAAATAGAAAAAGAAAAAAATCTCATAAATATTACTTACTGCAATAACATTTACGAGTGATGTTTTTCCAGCATTCTGAAGGCCTATTAGAGAAAGCTCCATCTCTTGCTTGAAGAAGAGACTAACATAAGAAAAACATAGAAGGATTATAGAAATACTTTAGTGCACTGGAATAGACCTATCACATTAAATTATGACAATGTGCAACAGCATGCCATCACAACAAGCAATGCAATCCATAACCTAGGCTGGAACTGAAATTTAGAGAATCAAGAATTTAATCATAACAAATAATTGACAGCAACTGTATATTATGCAACTAATAAACACTTGCACCAGAATCAGAATATTGTACAAAGTACAACCCAAATAAGCATGAATAGATACACTTGATTACAGGGCTTCCCAGGTGTTAACACCAAGGCATTTTTAAAGGACACAAATCCATAGAGGAAAAAGTAAAGAGGCTAGCGAGAATGGGACTTAGAATTTCCAATAGAGGTTGAAAGAAACAACAGCTGAAAATATGCTCATTGACCAAAGGGGGACCTCAGGAAGTATCTTAATTTAGCACTAGCCTTTGTTTCGATTACCTCAAATCCTGAGACAGAACCCATAAGACACCATACTACCAAAGTGATCTCCAACATTACAACTCTCCTATGCCTAAAGGATCCACCAAAATATTGAAAAAAATTACATGCCCCATAAAATATCGGCTCATTCAGAAGACACAAGGTCAAGGGACCCACTTCAGTTTTCAATCCACTACTTCACACAAGAAAATCTCTCATCCATAGTAATAGTATTGATGCCTCTCTCAACCTATGAACATTATCATAATTAAACTCTGCTGGAACGATCGAGCTTGGAAAGTAAATCACTCATTCCATTTTATTTGATACCATTCTTGAACTCAGGACCTACATGTCCTCCGATATGAATCGCATTACCAACTTACAGGAAATCTAGTATGATATTCAACTGGAAATACAGAAACTGAACATAAAACGAGATTTTGAAAAAAAATTCAGTCAAGTTCAGGGACTAAGTAATTTGACCTCCCTAACTTAATGGCACATATTCCATATTCCAATAGTTTCTGCGTAATCCGAATTAAAATACGTAGAGTTCTTAAAGCTTCTCCGTTTATACTTCTCCTCAGCAACCAAGCAGAGTCCAATAGAAAAAGGCATAAGAAAAGAAAAACCATACGGAAAAACGGTATCAAAACGAATCGGCCCATTTTGCTCTAGAGAAAACTAAGAAGACAAAAAGAGGAAGACCGATGATAAATCTCATGAACTGCGTCGCTTCAAGGAACCATTTGTTCAGCAGAGTCGAAGCTACAGTTTTCTCAGCTCCTAAATAATGATATTTGGAATTTCGATCTCTTTAATCCTACACTTACTCAGTATCCAAAAAGAGAGCGATGGAGAGAAAGAGACAGTTTACCTTCGCAGCCAATTGAGAAAAGCTTCCCATAACCCCATTGCAACAGAGAAATATGATAAATCCAAATAGTATTTTTGGGTTTCGCTTAGAGGATTTGATCCGAGAGATGAGAAACTGTGCTCTATTTCTTCAATTCCATCACCATTTAAATCTTGACATTAAAAATACAATGATTTTTTATTTTTTTTTTAAAAGAGAGAGATGATACGCTTATCAAAAGCCAACAAAATGAAGAATGTTCCTCTGCAAATTCACGCGCCTCACTGGAGGGCGATGAACGTCGGCCAATGGTGTTGGATTTCTGTGTACAAATTAGAGCCCTTTATTGGTGGGGTTGCATTACGCGCTGGCTAGAGGTTGATTGTGGTAGAATATGGCTAGAGGTTGATTGTGGTTTATTCTACCAAGGAAAAACGGAAAATTGGGAAGTAATAAACGACGATGTTTTGGACTTGCGAGGGAAATGCAATCGTTCCCTCTTATATACAAGATACGATCGGAATCGGGATCCTGCTGATTTGCAGTCCCCAGGTTGTCTCTTGTGGGGGTGCCTATGACGTTTTGACCCAACCGTCTAAGCTTTTTATTAATTATGGTGCCTGGAGTCAAAAGTTTGACACTAATAAAATAAATTTTAAAAATCCTCTATTTTTATTAAAATAATAATTTTTACTTTAAATAAATATAATTTTTTTATTAAAAACATATATCTTTTCACTTTTAAATTTATAAAAAAATATTTAAATTCCAACGTCTTAAAATTTTAACCATTTATTTTTCAACTTTTTGTAGGATAGAGAGATGGAGAGAGAAAGAGATTAGTGATATCAATTTTTATTTTTAAGCTTAATAAATGATATAATCTCTGTGTTATTGTTCTTAAACGAATCAATTTTTGAAGTACAACTTTAATGGACTCAATCCATATTTCAGGCATATAAATCATCTCATCTACTAATCCATAGTCTTTTAGTGAGACAAATTTTGGAATAAGCATCCAAATTGAGTTATGTATTTGTTAATATAATCCATAAGATTTATATTGCATTTATCAAGACGTGCAAGCATGTTTACTATAAAAATATAAATTAAAGGATTAAATGCATGTCACGCCCCTGTGGTATGCGGTAATAGCAAATATGCTCCTGAGGTAAACAAAGTCATTTTAATACCTCTAAGGTAAACATTCAGGAGCAAATATGCCCTTCCGTTATGTTTACCTCAGGGGTATGAAAGAGCATATTTGCTCTTGAATATTTACCTCAGGGGTATGAAAAAGACTTTGTTTACCTCATGGGCATATTTGCTATTACCGCATATCACAAGGGCATGACATGCATTTAACCTAAATTAAATTCGCCTAAGACCATGATGCACGCCATTGTTTAGTCAGTCTTGAATAATCATGAATTAATATTGCCTTAAATAATGCCGCTAAGAACTAATCATGTTCTCAGTTCTGGCATACTCGCTCAAGTCTCAACTAATAGTTTAAGAAAGAAATAAAACTAGTTAGTCCATTTGGTGGCCCTGATCATTATCCGCAGGAACAATAAAGTGTTGCGTTTGACGTCGAAACCCGGAGAGACCTTGAGTGCTGACAAGTGGCATCGTGGGACCTACCCCTGACGCCATGACATGGAGAACTAGCTAGGAAGCATCCCAGAAGCTGCAGAAAGGTGTACGACGAGCAAAACTCCAATCTCCTTTAGCTCTTTGGCGCCTTTTCCTCATTGTCCCTCTACTTCTTCAATCAAAAGACAACAAAAAGCATAGACACTGACCAGTGATGATCTTTGGAGGAGACAAAAGGAACAAACCATACATGATACACCCCACTCCCCAGCATGCACAGTTTTGTATCGTTTCCTGCATTGTAGTTTCTAAGTAAGTTCTCTTCGATTCTCTCATTTTCCTTCGGTTTTCTTACTTTATTTTGTTAAACCTCTGAAGTCTGATGTAGCAAGAGTGAGGTTCATTTAGGTCAGTAGGGGGGATGGCTATGTTTCTGGAGATTCTTAATGGGCTCTGCCTTTGTGTTTCGACTCTTTGGGATCTGCAAGAAATGAGATTTTCTGCTATTTTTGACGATGCAAGTTCTGTTGCAACGGCCATTATCATGGCAGCCGTATCGTGCCTCATTGCTACGAGGAGACGATGATTTTAGAGCCTTTTGTAGATGACCTATGAATTTCCATCTTGCGAAGGACTTCAAATTTGTTCATATTTTATGGCTGCTAATGAGTCTAGCGCGCAGCTCCTGCCACGTGCTTATTTTAGCTTATGTTTTCTCACCATTGTAATAGTACAAGACTACAAGTTATGAGCTACACGAATGAGTTTTAGTTCTGTTCAGTACTGTAAGGGCAAGATATACGTAGCAAAGTCAATGCTTGTGGCCGGGCAACTTTTATTTATATGACATTACCTTATAGGATTCAAGAAGCTAGGCCATTCATCTCATTTTCTAGGCGGTTGATTTCCCGAAAATGTTTACATCGCATTTTCTTCATTGATTAGTAGCTTTGACTGGTGAACCCTGTTATGGATACAGAGGATACAGCTGTAAAGTCCTCTCATGGAAAGATTGACTCGTTAGAATCTTCTCTGCAGGGAAACCAAACTCATGCCAGTCTTGCCAGATGTCAAGGAATCAGTAATTGATATAGTCTTAAATGTAATTGATATGTATAGCTGTAAAGTTGTCTACATTTTTACAGAATCTCCCATGCATGTTGTAAGTGCATATCTTCTATAGTTCTATGGTACCAGTCCCTTAATTAGGTCAACAGATGATCCTAATTATTAGAAAGTAATAATCTATCTCGGGCCTGATCTTTTCCTTCTCCTCAATTTCTAACTCTTACGGGCCAGACTCCGTAGTCTCACATCTGAAAGGGGAAGACGAACTCACACAGATTATTGTAGTGCATGTGAAGTTAGCTAGAGACTATCGCTTGATGATCTTGCACCCGTATGGATGATAATCATAAGTATTTGGCATTCAAGTAATCTATTCCTCTCTCTTTTTTGGTCATGAGTTAAAGGTAATCTATTTCCTTATTCTTATTAGAGGCTTAAAAATTGGACTTTTTAATCAGACATGGACCTGCAGATTGAAAAAGCCTTTTGGAATGTCTTTTGTCACTGTAAAACTAAGAGTAGTGGAAGAGTTGGTCACTGGGTGTTTTACAGTTACATCATAATCCCCGTGAAAGAGTGAAACATCAATGAATCCTCTATCATCTGCAGTGGTTTCTAGAGTCCCAGTTTTCCACTCTCCAAGCAGCTTATCCACAACATCTCCAGCAGGTGTATTTTTCAAGTCCTTATCAGCAAGGGGCATATCCTTAAAACCAGCTAGTTCTGGGCCTGCAAACATGACAATACCTTGAACCGCAGGATGAGAATAACCCTCCCTTAGTATTTCCTCCAAGTACTGCGCCTGCCCAGAAACCAATGTCAGCATTAATTGACCTTTTTACTGCTAGTACTACTGTGACTATTAAGGTCGTTATCACATGCATTATAAGTAGTGGATTGCTCTAGTTGGAGATTAATCATATCCCTCCTTTTTGTACTAAATTGTACAATTGCTGTTTAAGCCTCCATGATGTTTTTTTTTACTTCCTTTTAAGACTTTAATTTGCCTAGGAAAAAAAAACTAAATGTGTGAAAGCATACCTGATCAGGGCCTTTGCCAACATCCACTTCGGTAAGCCATATGGGCAACCCTGTCGAAGCTAGAATGTCCAAAGAAGATCTCATGTAAGCAAAGTTTGGCTGGCCAGGGCTAAAACGGCCTTGCAAACCTATAGCTGCTAAGATGCCATCATTCCCTGGATATTGTTGAATCTGCTGAAGCTTTTTAATGTAGTTGATTGCGCTTGCTGTCTCATCCTCACAATGTTCAATAGTGTTATACTCGTTCATGAACATAACTGTTGTTGGGTCAAGTTGGTAAGCCATTGAAAAGGCTTTCGCAGAGGCATTTTCTCCAAGCATATCCTCAAAAAAGCTGAAATGAAGATTCTCATTTACTACATCCCAAGCAATTAGTTGTCCTCTGTATCTTGATACTACTGAATTTATTCTTTTTTCAGCACCTTTTCGTAATTCCTCAGAAGAAAGGGATTTGACCCAGTCAGGCTGGTACTTTGGATTGTCCCAGAGAATGTTGTGACCTCTAATGGAAATGCCATTTTGTTTGGCAAATTTGACCATGGCATCCGAGACAGTATAGTTTTCTTGGCCTTGTATTTTCTCAGTGCTGTACCACTTCATCTCGTTGGTGAAGGTGGTAACTTTGAATCTCGATGTAAACCAGTTTTGATAACCTGTACTTTCGAGGATATAGTGGTTCATACCACACCCAAAAGGGAAGCCCGACTTCAGTTGCTTGATTGACACTAAAGCACCTTGCGCTGCAGTTTTATTTGCATGAGTAACCTGGAACCTTACCTCGCTCTTGCGCATCTGCATGATTCAAATTAAACCAAACCTTTAAACAGGACAGTGAGTCCTGAAAATGTCACTTTGTATTGCTTTGTGCATATCGTCACTGAATGTATTACTGAGAGATTTAATGGACAAAACAGATGATGGAGGGTGATTAGGCTCAAGCCTGATTTTCCTCTGGTTTTTTGGCATAAGGTTTGTCATTTGAAGGATAGATCTTCCCATGCGTTGATTATACCTTGTCTATGCTCCTGTCTTGGTGGGATCTCCATTGCTTCTTAGTAAATGGTTGTAACGATACGCTGTCCACCCATACTCCCACTTTTGTGTTTTTGGTCTACGTTGATCAAATAGAAAACAGACGTACATTCAGTTCCACGGAGATCTTAGTAAACATTGACCTTGAACTGTTGCTGCCAAATGAAATTTAAAGAAAGATATAAAAGGAAACAAAAAGAAGGGGAAATTCTTCACCTGGAAAAGAATCTTTACAGGGGCTGAGAAATTGGCAACTGTGCCACCTTTGAGCAGAGACCAGCACCCATGCTCAGCAATGACGTCACCTCCACGTACCAGTTCACCATCAGTAGTTTTAAACACAACAGAAACAGTCTCTCTTCCTTCACTGATTTGAACCCAAGCTGAAAATTTTTCGACGACTTCACTCAATTAAAACCTCGTGGAAGGACGAAAAGATTCTGTCGTATGTTTTCCTCTTCGATACATGGGAACATTAATCATGCGTTTACTGTATAAAAGACTTGGCCTTGATTTGATGCACAGAAATATGCGAATACCTTTCAGTTTTTTAAAGAACTTTTATAAACCTACTGCGAGGTAAACGTGGTTACCAGAAAAACTATAGAGCTGCGCTTTCTCCAGCTGAACCTTCTGAGACAAGCTGTCTAACGAGTGTGTTCTGCTGTGTGCGACAATGAACATGTTGCCTGCCTCCGAAATTCGTTCTTCAATTTCTCCTTGTCCGTACGCTGTCCACCCCTCTAAGCCACGATTAAAATCTGGATTAACTATTATCCCTCCTCCGTATTGAGCTCTCTGTGGCTCTACAAAGCACTGCAAAATTGGCGAAAGGGTCATGGATTATGAAATGGTTTCTCCAAAAGAACTTGAATTTTTCGAGTGTCGTCACCTTTCTTACTTGGGAATGCGTGAGCATGTATGATCTTCACACAAATTAGATGAAAAAAAAATTAAAATTAAGAATCTCTGTAGTTGTCTATCCCTAGATGTTTACCTCCATGGGCTTGTAGTTAAGAGAAACATTAGTTGTGTCTAAGACTTCTGGACAGTAGGAAGTGTAAGCAGTTAGAATCAAGAGCTGTTCTAATTGTGTTCAAGTGCAGTAATACGGAGTTTTACAATCCTAAGTATATCATTCACAACTTTCTCTTGCCTTTGTTGTCGCGTAGTAGTCGTAGGAGAAAGCATCGATTATATATCCTGCATTCGTAGAAAGGGAAATGTAGGCCAGCCGTTAGAAACATATTGATGAATCATTTTTCCAATAAAATGCGTATTGGATTTACTATATAACTTCTTTTTTCGGCCATGAAAACAATCTGCTATATCTATCTATTCAGCGTGTTTGCAATGATAACGATCATGGTTAATTTGAGAGAGACAGAGAGAGACCTGAAAACAGAGAAGCGCATGAAAACCATACGATGCAAGTATGTGCGAAAATCTTCATCTCTTCTTGACAGAAACAACCTTAAGCAAGAAATTAGTAGTCGAGTTACGTGTAAAACTGATTGAATAATTGAAGCAATAAAACAAGGAAATTTTGAAAAAGATAAAAAGCACTGTCGTCAGACCAAAAGACACCAAACGCTGTTGTATCTATCACATGCTCATGACAACCTCATACCATTTATACATCCGCTGTGTGTCGGACTTCTAATGTTCTCCCGTGAATCATCTTCAGCTCTATTCACAGATGTTGAAGCTTGAAAGGGTCGTAATAATTGTGAATAGAAAGATGTGAATTTGAACGAACCCACTTGCCGAAGATAAGCTATAAAATATAGATTACAGACACTATCGTTTTTAATGCATGTGAGATGATTAAACGAGAGAGTTAACTTACTGATCGATGTTTGATCAAATATTAAAAGGAAAAATCCAAAAGGGATTGGGTTCTGTCAATTCCACTTTATTTTTAGCAACAAGTTCAAGTGTCGTCAGTCAAAGCTCATATAAACGTGAGGAAGAGTTTAGAAAATAGCGAGAATCGGCTAATTATTAAATTGAACTTCTTGTTTGCTTTACCTTAAGAAAAATAATAATAATTGAACTTTGTCAGAATTATGAATAGTGAAGGGCGGACATATGTGTTGTTTTTGGGTAATAGTCATCACATGGATGAGTTGAGGAAGTTGTGTTATTAAGACCCGAAGGCAATGCACCAAGCAGTAACAAGACACACAACTACACAAGCTTTTGGTTTTTTTGGAAGCTTGCTGGGAGCGTATGGTTGAAGCATTACCCCAATGGGATAGATTATTCTTTGTCCCCCAACCCCCCGCCAAAAAAAAGAAGAAAAAAACAAACAAAGAAAGAAGAAAAGATACTCATACACTATTATTGCAGAAACTTGGAGCTGCGGTCTCTGCTTGGTTGCACATGTACGATGCTAGGAGCCAAATACATATCCTCAGAAAACCTGTAAAGTTTGTCGTGGCTGCGAGGGCATTAGTACCACCCTGCTACACTTGTTCCCTTCTAAACTAGCTTTTTCTGATTTCTCTAGTTTTTTGGACAAGTTCATAACCACTAAAAGCACAGAGGTTCCTTGGACCATGCTGTTAATTCTAGCACGCGAAGTGTCAGTTACAGTCCCCCTCAGCATCTTGGGCAACACAAGAAGACTGATCAGAAATTTACGCAGGCATGCAAGCTGCATTTTTTCTTGAACTCTCCAATATAAAATTCTCCCCTTACGTTACGGGTTGGGGAGAACAAGAAGATCAAGAAGTACGTTACAAACCCAAACTTACTTTGCATCCAATTTACCAAGAAATAAATCTTTTGTTTTTTTTTCTTTTGAATGGCAAACATACCCAAAGAAACCATCAAGTTGAAATTTCCTCTCTTGGACTGCACTGGTTTATAATTCAGCATTTTTTTTAATTGGAGAGGCATGCAGTAGATTATACATTCAGCTTTTCTAAATTGATATCGGTCTAGAAAACGTCAAGAATCATTTATAGAGTATATACACACGTGCAGCGTTTGAGGACAAACCTTTATATTGATGTGCTCCATCAAGGTAGCTAGGAATTAATCCAGTGGAAAAGCTCACAGATACACTATACTTGTTTAAACAACTGAGGCAAATCATTGTAACTCAAGTCAAGTGCGAACAATAAAATATGTATTTCAACAAGATTTTGAACCTTGCCTTGGACAAAAAAGATTTGGTCAAGCTGTTAATATTACTTATAACAGAAAGATTAAAAAATTACATTCATGAATGAAAAAGAAAGCAAACTCCAGGTACATTAAGTAAAGGAGAAAAAAAATGACGATGACAGTCAATAATTTGGTCAATTACTCAATGCAGCAACAGATATGTTCAGATACTTCTGTTACAAAGCCGAGAGAAGCCACCATTCTTGTTATGCATTTAGGTACCCCTTCCCCTCCAGGTAAGAAACCACTTTTTCAGCCATTTCACTTGGGCAAGCACCGTGTCCTCTTTTATGTTCTAATACAATCTGAGGAACAGAACAGTCCCTTTTTAATTGAACCCAAAGCGATGACGATATAAAAACTTAAAGCTAAAAGGCCCAAACATTAGAAACAACAATACTTCTTATGGAAAGTATTATAAAGATTTGTTGTTCTTGCAGTTATTATGCTAACATTGCGATTCTAAACTATACAAGCACCAATTTTGTTACACTTGGCTGTACATGCCTAAAGATGAAAATCATGCAAATTCACATGACAGAGAGTGATCAGAAACCACTTCAAGGGACTTATTAAGGAGCTGTATGCACAAGCAAATTAATTTCAGTCCAGAAATAGCATTAGAAGTTGTTCTTTCACTAATTGGCTTCAACAACCACAAAAGAGTAGATTGTCATACGCTAAAGTACATTAGAATTCCAGTGACAGATGCATTCAAGTGCACCTGGTTGTATTTACACCTCTTCAAGTTTAAGCTGATCATAAGTGCTCTGCTTTTTTCAAAAAACTATACACACCTCGCAATTTGATGGCGGCTCATATGGATCATCAATCCCAGTAAAGCCTGCAGATGTTTTCCAAAAAATAATTTTACAATTAACAAAGACTAAAACTGGCCAGCATGCTCCGGTCATTTGACCATAAATCCTTGCAAAAATGATGAAAAGTTTTCTTCTTGTAGGTTCTGAACAGGTATAATTGCACAAGTGCATTATTTTCAAAATAATGACACATGGTAAGACAATCATTACTCACTTCACTTAACTGTAACTTACTTTAAAGGTTATCCCAATACCATCTTAATATGCAAAAAATCAACCAACTATGCTTCCTCCTAGACCTACAAGGCTAATGAAGTGTTTCATGTATTGGGAATTCCTATGCCAATAAACAATAGCTTTTCGATTGCCCACATGCATATAACATGTGAGAATGAGTTGTCCAAATAAACAGGCCCAAGTAGGAGGCAAATAGCGTCTTCTTCCCCTTACTGGGATAGCTGACCATCTAAGATGCAAAGTTCTGAAACTCTTCACTGTGCAAACAAAAGTGGATTCAAGGATAATATGACAAGTGAATGGTCCCAACAAAAAATAAAAAATAAAAACAAGAAAGAATAACAAGAATAATACCATCCTAAAGATTCATAAACAAGTCCAACATATCAGTATCCTTTTTCAGATGCATCATAACTGTGATAATCTATAAAGCAGCGGCTTGATTTTCCAATTGGTCCCTCTTGATCTCTATCAAACACCATAAAAAACCTCTCTAACTTTCTCTCAAATTAAGTGCCAAAAACAAAAAAGAAATACAATTGTGAGGTTTTCGTACCACTTGGGCCTACTATCTTTGAAGGCTTTTATCATAGGTGTGTATCTCTTTCTCTCCAGATCTTTTTCTCCTCTTTTCTCTCCTTTCGCTTTCCAATTCCTTTTTTTGGGTAAAGTATGCTTTCCAATTCTTTGGTATCAATACTTTCCTCTCTTATTTCACCCACCTTATCTATGAGCAAAAAAGGGAGAGCCAACATTCATGTGATTGTGGATGGCTAGTTTTTAATTAGTTAAAGAAAAATACTCACGAAATATATAAGTGAGCAAAAGTAAGTCAAACTAAAGAGGCTAAGAACTAAATCGTACAAGAAGAACAAGGCACTAGGAATAGAAAAGCTGTTGCCTAACAAAATTAGGATGTTGATTTGCAGCTACCTTTGATCTTTCCTGCACGTGCAAGTTTATATAGGCCCTTTGGGTCTCTTTCTTCACAAACATGTAGTGGCACATCCAAGAAAACCTGTTATATTAAGGATTGACCGGAAGCGTGATTAAGAACACAGCCATCATTTGATTTTGACCTTGTTACCAGTTTCCCGTGACCATTTCCGGAAAATAACTGGAATAACTTCTGGGTCACAGTCATAAACTCAAGAAGCACTGACCTCAATGAAATACCCATCGGGTAATAGTGCACGACATGCATCTCGATCTTTTCTGAATGGAGAAATCAAGCTAGCGATGCATATAACTCCAGCATCTGCAAACAGCTTCGCCACCTCCCCTGAAAGATGTAGAAAGTGAAAAGAATAAATAAACCTATAAAATTCATAAATCCAGCATCTGAAGGCACTGTTTGCCTGAATAACTCGCCAACTATTGATTATTTCATAACTGCCCTAACTTAGTATCAAGGAAAATTAATTCTTTGAAGAACTGAAAGAAATGCCGCCACAGCAAGACTTACCAATCCTCCGGATGTTCTCTGCACGATCTTCAGCTTTAAAGCTAAGGTCATGATTCAGTCCATGCCTCAGATTGTCCCCATCAAGAACATAAGACAGCTTACCCCTCTGGTACAAACTCTGACTCAAAGCACAAGCCACAGAGCTCTTCCCTGAGAGATAAATGCCATAAGTTTTGAAAGAACAGAGACGTCAAATGCAAATAAATAAACCTCATACAAGACAATACTTCCAACATAAGCGTAGCAAGAGCTACTCAGAATCCAAACATGTTTCATAATCTGACTTGGCAACTAAACTCTGCGAAGTATAGTCAGTTTTCTTAAATTCAAAAGCTTTTCCCCACGCTAGAATCAGGCTCATCAACAAACAAATTTTACTGTCTGAATGAGTAACATTAAGAAAAAAATGATGAAGTTGTTAGCATTTGCAAGGCAAAACATACGAACTTAAAGCAGGTTTAATCTCCTTTTCCAATGGACTGGTTATGCACTAAGTCACTTCTAAGAAGAGGAAAACATGTCATAGAAATATAGCTCCTAAGTTCAATTGTACTTGAGGCACATTCATTCATCGAGCAAACCAAGTCTTCATCAGCTAAAAAATCAGTAGCACCATCAGCTTCCTTCTACTAAATGATGCTTGATTGTTTTTCTTCCTTAGAATTCCTTCTTGGATTACCATGCACTCAGTCACACTATATCAATGTCCGTCTATTCCATTTCGATACAAAAATAATTATGGATGCGATATTTGCACCGTAAGAATAATGTAAAATCTCCTTTCTGACAATCAATGGAGACAACGAACTCGTGGAGGACAAATTGCAATGCAAATACTTTCTACATTTGGGTTTTGAGCTGCTCAAACAACTCAATTACAAAATACCATAGAACTGAAACCTACCATATGGGAAAATATAATGGGAATCGATGGCATAGCTAGTAAACTGGGGATGTAAAAATCATCTCACTTTTCCCAAAACTTGATAATATTGTTCTTTTTATAACAAAAAAGCAGGTACGTACAGAACTTCTATCATCAAGGTAGTATCCAAAATTAGTCAATGAAATTGATCAAGTAAAACCTGAACCACTAAGACCCGTGATCCATACAACGCATCCTTTCTGGTTGAGTAACTTCTGCCTATCAACTTTTCCAACAGAGCATTCATACCACTTAATGTTTGTTGAACTTCCCACGGTAGATAACTGGCTGAGAATTTTCCCTAAGAAAAAACGATATTAGAGCCTGGACATAAACTCAAAAACTAGCAGCTACATACACGGGCACCTAAGAGTCCAGTTTACACAGAACAAATCCCACCAGGCCAAAAAATGCGAAAGAGAAATCTACAACACTCAAACCAAAGTAATTATTTAAAAAAAAAAAAACGAAATTAATTGTCTTATGCAATTCCCATATCCGAAATCCCAAATAAACACTGTTACGCCGAATTTTCAAAAAAAAAAAAAACTACTTCTTCTAATTTGGGTGAAGCGGGACTATTTAGCATTTTTTTTTTCCTTTTTGCGCTTTCCAAATCCAACATATTCCTACACATTCTCCGCACCAAGCAACCGGCCCAAAAAACAACTTTTTTTTTTAAGTCAAAATAACAACTAAACAGATTGAAAGGAAGAAACTTCCATTACAGGACAATCCAAAACTCAGAATTACCAGTGTGCCCATTCGTCAAGTCGTCGTTGTCGTTCAAATCATCCACCTTCCCGTTCACAGTGACCATCCTCGACCCGTCGATCGCCTTGATTCGCAAAGTGCCCCACGATTTCAAGCTAATTGCGCAACCGCCGTGTCGTACACTCTTAAAGACGAACCTAACCTTCGGCGCCGACGACGATTTGAGCCCCGTCGACGCTATAAGCCCCGGCGGTGGTTTCCCTCCGATGGCAATCATATCTCACACATTCATTTAACCACTAAAATAATTAAGTAAAATCTTTCGAATGAACGCAATTTATGTATGCTTTTCTGAAATTACTTTCGGAAAAATTGGGCGGTGAGAGATGCGGGAACATTTCAGGAATGT
Source organism: Myrica gale (assembly GCA_963930655.1). NCBI lineage: Eukaryota > Viridiplantae > Streptophyta > Magnoliopsida > Fagales > Myricaceae > Myrica > Myrica gale. Next base: position 1,378,448 of record OZ005606.1, on the reverse strand, counting down.
GGCGAGGGTCTTGTCTCTGATCAGGGATCGTGATACATGTGACCGTTAGTGTTTGAAACGTGCATCAATTGAAGATGTGTGTACAAAGGGGTTGGGGCCATGAACCAGGTTGAAAGTGACGTCGCTTTGACTCTTCAGTAATGCGAATTGCGAACAGAAAAAGGGGCAGCTAGTTGGTCAATGTTATTATTAATGGCTTATCATATTTCCACTTGTCGTGCATTACTGTCATCTGATCCCTCCCCTTTTTTTTCTCTCTCTCTCTCTGTCTCTCTGAGATCTCGAATATTGGTGTTAGAACTTGGAAGTATACGTTGTATTCTATACGAGATAATTCTCTTCTGTCGTACATTCAATGAGAAATTAGTCTCTCCTAGACTAAAAAAAGAAGAAAAAGATTTACGTTCATATTATAGTATGAAATTTAGCCCATTTTTATTTAACTTCATTCATGTGATCTGCAAATAAGAAGCACAAAAAACAATGTGCTATTTCAAAGATCTGTCTGGGCTTCTTCCAGGAAATGTCTTATCTTCTATTATCGTAAGGAAACAGGGAAAAGTGTAGCAGAGAGAACCATCATGCTGAAACTTGGAGAATTAATGTTGTTTGCTCCGATGTATCTGCTGTTGATACCACAAAGCTTTGGGCTGAGGATGTTGTCACGTTATGACGACCGATTTTCACCGTGTAATCTCCATGAGATAAGGAGGTCTCAAAGAATCCATCGGCGTCTGTTGTGCCCACTGAGGCCGTAAAACCCCACTCCTGCATCAGCTTGTCTACAACATTCCCGGTGGCCAAGTTATTGAAATTATTATCTGTGAGACACATTCGGTAACACCCCCCTGGTGCCCATGCCGACCACAACATTATCCCGTTGACCTTCGGGTGGGCATGTAACTCCCTCAGAATTTGCTCCAGGTACTGTGCCTGTGCCTGCACACACAATCCAAGAACAAGATACAGTCAATAGTGACGTTTAGATCAGGGTGCACAAAAGCTAAGGCTGCCATGATGATATAAGATCATCTGATCATGATCGGTTCAGATAGTAATAACTTCTTACCTGTTCGCCAAAGTCTCTTGCAACATCCAACTCTGTTATCCAAATGGGCAACGATGCGGAAGCAAGAGTGTCAATGGAAGCTCTGATGTAAGGAAGGTTTGTAGGCTTGCTGAAATGACCCTGGAGGCCGATCCCTAGTCTGAGTACATTTTGTCTGGGAAAGCTTTGAATCTGGCTTAGCTTCTGGAGGTACTTATCTGGCTTTGATTTGTCATCGAGATTTTCCTCTATGGTATTGAACTCATTCAGAAACAAGGAGGTATTTCCATCAACCGATTGAGCAAGGTTATAAAAGCTCGCCGACGCACTTTGCCCGAGCCTACTTTCGAAGAACGAGAAGTGCAAATTCTCATTGACCACGTCCCATGCAATAAGCTCGCCTTTGTACCTTGATACGATGGAGTTGATCCTCTTGTTAACGGCATTAGCAAGATCACTCTGGGTAAGTGAAGCAACCCAACCCTGTATGAACTGGGGATCCTCCCACAAGACTGTGTGGCCACGGACAGCAATGTTGCGTTGCTTGGCAAACTGAAGCATCGCATCCGCGTCTGTGTAGTCCTCATTGCCAGGGGACGCTTCATTGGTGTACCACTTCATTTCGTTCTCAAAAACTGTGACCTTGAACCTTGAGGTGAACCAGTTTTGGTAGGCAGTGTTTGTGAGGATGTTTTTATTTATCGCACAGCCAAATGGGAAACTTTGTGTCTTCTGTTCGATTGAGATTGACGCGTTGGATATGGGATTGCCTCGTTTATCAGCTACATGGATTCTCACCTTTCTCTTACGGGTCTGCCAAAATCGAAGTTCTCTAGCTTGTATGAATAACTACTAACAAGTAGCTTAGAAAACAAAAGTAATGACGTAATTGCCCGTGATCTATTGTTGTTAAGAGGAGTTGCTAATGACAGTTTACTATTCAAGGCAATATCAATATCGATCCTTAATTTCTACCTTCTCAATGCTTTGATCTTGATGGGACCTCCACTGCTCCAGGGTGAATGGCTGCAATGAGATGCTATCGACCCATAACTCGACTGAAGAGTTCTTGCTCTGAAGAGGTTAGTACGTAAACGTCACATGCATAAGCCTTGGACAAACTCATAAAAGCTGTAAAAAAAGCCATATCTAAAACATTAAGAAATGTTAAATTTAGTACCTCAAAATAGAGCTCAGCTGGGCCTGATTCATCCACAGTGAAGCCCCCCTTGAGCATGGACCAACAGTTCGACTTGGCAATAACAGAACCGGCGGCTTTGAACCCAGAAGACGTTTTAAAAACAGCTGTTACTGACTCGTTTCCGCTACTCACTTGTATCCAAGCTGCGGTGAGCATACAAGTTGATTAGTGAACTTGCACCCAACATTGATTCATATAAGCTAATTCTATGTTGATGATAGTTAGTGTGATAATCTCAAAATTAATTGCGTTCAGCTGTCATATCTATACGAATACCAACTTACCAGCCCGAAACATCAATATACGTACCGGAGAATGTATAGAGCTTGTCCTCTTGCAGATAAAGCTTCTGAGATATAGAATCATATGGGTGGTTTCTGATATGAGCTACAATAAATTTGTTGTCTCCTGATACTCTTTGTTCCATTGCTGCTTTCCCATGTATAGACCATCCTCTCAACCCGTGATTTAACTCGGGGTTTGTGATAATTCCTCCACCATACTGAGGTTTGGGGGGATTTTCCACGCACTGTGTGGTTGTGAACAAAGTAGAAAAACTTTAGATTTCCATACATCTACTTGCTAGATTCAAAAAACACATTTGCAGATTAATATCATATAATGTGACTATCTAATCGCCAGCAAGCTTGCCTCGACACTGGCCTTGTAGTCATATCTTAAAGCAGTAGCTTCATACCCTGCAAAAAGATGATAATTTTAGTTTCTTTAATTTTCATGGAATTCATCTTTTACGGTTCTTCTTCAATCAAATGTTACCACATTGGAGAATGATGTATTAATCACGAAACAACAAAAATTCTAATGAGATTATAGAACACTCTAGTTCGGAGAAAGAGTCTGCAAGACTGCAACGACCATAACGGTGCGTGGATTTTGGGGCGAAGTATGTGTCCGCTACGTTGAAACATCTCAATTAAAGGACATATTTAGAGACGTCGAACCTGCAACAAGGAGACTGCAAAACAACAGCAGCGGAAGCATATTGTTGCAATTAAACCCTGAATTCCACAGAAGCCTGCAGTCAATCAAAACCACGCGCGTACAAATATAATACTCATATTTAGGAAAAAATTACAAAAAGAAAAAGAAAGACAAGAAACAAAGGACGAGAGAGAAAGAGAGAGATCAATACCAGGGGCATGGATCCAACTGAGAAAAAATAGCCAAAAGAAAGTGGAAAGGAGTCATGTGTACCTATAGAAATAATATCATAATTAATTTATAAGATTTAATATGATATTATAATGAGATTCAGTTTTAATGTGAGATATTGTCTTAAATTATAATTAAAACTGAATCTCAGTGAATTTATAAGATTTTTTATTTTCTTTAATAATACTTACCATTTTAATAATTGACCTCCACAACTATATATGGCTGAAACAATATTATTCTGCATTTCTTGCCTAGTCTGTATTGCCAACAAATTTTTTGAAATTCTACCGGTTCATTGACTTTATTTCGTTTGACTCACAATTACTAAAAAATCTTACCTAATGTGAACCATGAACAACTTGGAAGAGTTTAACTGCCTTTCATATTTCGTTCTTTCTCTGTTATTTCCTTTCAATTACCAAAGTATTTAATATTGTCATAATGTCGTTGTTGGACCCTTATAAAAGTATTTCCAATAATCTTATTTGGGGTAGCGGAAAATTATGTGGAACACTAACGTTTGTCAAATTAAAATTTCAATTCTTAAAATTTTATTATGATTATAAGAATTTCTCTCTTCATTTTTTTCATAAATTTTTGGGGAAAATACACTTTTCGCCCACAAACTACCGGGGTAGTGACACACTGCACTCAAAATTACCATATTTAAGACATTGAACCCTCAAACTACCAATGATAGACATTTTGCACCCTAAATTATCCACTTTGACACATTACACCCTCCAACTACTAATATTAAACACTTTGCACTCTCCATTTGACAATAATACCCTTGAGAAATTAATGAATTGATAACAATATCTTCAACATATGCAAAATGGGTCAAAGGTATTATCGTCATTTTAGTCTAAAAATTTGACAAATTGTGCAAAATGTCAAAAATTGGTAGTTAAAGGGTGCAACGTATCAAAACTGATAGTTTATAGTGCAAAGTGCAAAATCTATGATAGTTCATAGGTGAAAAATGTATTTTCCTCTAATTTTTTTCTATTTTTTATTTTTCCACCAATTTTTTCGTTCTTCCTCGTCACCTTTTTACCAACTTACAGAATTTTACCATAAAATTTTGTATTACATCCTTTAATAGCCCATTACCCCGGAGCAAGCAAAGCCCAGTAGCCTAGAAAAAAAGGAAAAAGGAAAAAAGCAATGCCAAACAAAGAAACCCCGGAAGCAAGTAAAGGTATATATGGGGACTGGACCACCCGGTCATCCAAGGCCCATGGGCCAACATATTAATCCTAGGACGTTTCTATTATCTCCACCATCAGAGTTGCTATTTGACTATTTCCATCAAACTCCAGGAATTGGGCCGTTCAGAAACACTTCACTGGAAGCAGCAATAAGAAATTGGAAACGCAATGGAGACTGGAGAGGACCGGAGAATCGCTATTCCATTTTTCTCCTATTTCTGTCGCTCACCCGAAGGGTCCTTCTTCCTCCTTAATCCTTTCTGATTTCTCTGATCTATAAATATAGTATCTTTCACACATTTGCTCTCTTATTCATCTTCTCGAACAAGGGAGAGAGATGGAGAATAGCGGACGCACCTCAGGCGACTCGTCTCGGCCATGGCAGTCTTACCATACTGTTTACACCAACGCCAAAGCAGGCACGTTTATTTGGCGATTTCACACCGGACCTCGCCAATTCCGCGCCCCCCCGGCTTCCTTTTTTTTTTTCTATCTCTAAGCTTTGACTTAAATTTTTGTCTTCCATGTATAATTTGTGCGAATGAAGGTATGGATGGAGTAGACAAGGAGAAAGTGCAAAGAACAGTGTATGAAATGAGCAAAGGCTCAAAGTATTTCGAGAATGAGGAGCGCAAGGAGGCCTTTACAAGGCGGAAAATCGAGAGCATGCGTGTTCAGTGCTCGAAGCTTTTTTTTTTCTAAATTCAGTGCTCGAAGCTTACACCAGAGGACATATCACATTATCAGATGGTACACAGAAAGAAATCGAAATGCTTCTACTGTGTGTGTATTTTATATAATTTTCCCTCCAAATTGTAGTATGTGGATAGGGTAAATATGTTTTTGCTTGGAGGCAACGCTCTTCCTGAGTGCTGACTCTAAAGAGTGAGAACTAAGAAACTGGACCTGTCCCTTTAAGCACTCTGGTTGCAGAGTGGTGTGCAAAATTCAGTTAAACCATTTGCTTTTTTTTTTCTTCTCTTATATGATTTGTATCGGTTTGAGATTTTTGATGATGCATGCAGTTTTCTGATTATGGTTTATACTGCTAACAGGTGGCAGATAAAAGAATTTTAGAGCTTGAGACTACACGTGACTTGTCACGGATTTGGCTGCATGTTGATATGGATGCTTTTTATGCTGCTGTTGAAACATTAAGTGATCCAACATTAAAGGGCAAGCCAATGGCTGTTGGCGGCATGTCTATGATCTCTACGGCCAATTATGAGGTTTGCAATGCTTCGTGTGATCTTTACAGGCGGTCGTGAAATGAATTTTCTGACTGGTGCATGTGTGCTTTTTTGTTATCATGGAAATTCCCAATGTTGGGGAGTTGCAAATCCCCATTGTGAAATTTTGTTCACCTTTATGTTCGCTCTTTTTGTTTTCTTTGACTTTTATTTGAAGCCTGATCTGATCACTCTTCAGGCGCGAAGATTTGGGGTTCGTGCTGCAATGCCTGGTTTTATTGCACGTAAATTATGTCTGGAGCTAATTTTCGTTCCCCTAGATTTTAAAAAGTGTACTCACTACAGTGAGTTAGCCAGAAAAGGTTAGATATTCTACTTTCAAGAAAGACTTTATAACACAGCTTGTTTAGTAATTACCTATACTAATTTGTTCGTATTTCTTGTGTGTAGTGTTCCAGAAGTATGATCCCAACTTCATGGCTGCTAGTTTGGATGAAGCATACCTGGATATAACTCATGTCTGCAAAGAAAGGGATCTAACAGGTGGAGAAGTAAGTTAGCACATGTTGTTTATTTATTTCCTGCAGATACCGCATTTGCTAGTTTTACATAGCCTCATTGCATTTGTCCATAGTTTCTAGGTGTTTATTTTATCCTCTTGTTTTGGTACTCTGCCTTTGTGAAGATTGCTCAAGAACTCAGAACCACTGTTTATGAAGAGACTGGTCTTACATGCAGTGCTGGAGTGGGGCCAAACCGCTTGCTTGCTAAGGTTCTGAAGGCCATTTTCTTGATATTCTCTTTGTGTTTATCTTGCATGGAACCTGCATCTACGACTTCTGAACACCATAAACTGATTTTGAGGCATGGGCCTCACCAAAAGAATATGATTTTCCCATTTTGTGTTGATTGAATAACATCACACATTTTGTTTCCTAATTCATATCTTTGTAGTTCGTGGGAAGATTTATTGCAATAAAGAGAAAATAGGCTAAAACAGTATACTTCTACAAGTATACCAATCATATCTACAGCCAAACTCTGTGAAACGAAAATTCTTTTGCATATAGATTGTAGAGTACATTCTTTTAAAGCCAAGAAACATTGTTCAGAGGTTAAGAAAAGCTAAGGCGAGCAACTAACTTGGGAAATGCTAGGTAGAAATGAGAATTTAGGAAATATTTCAGGAACAGCCCAAAATTTGATCTTTGGATGAGGTTTTGGGGTTCATACTTCAGTGCAATCAGTCTTGGGGCAGAAGAAATGTTCATTGCCACATTATGAGGTCTTGAGGTTGATACAAAAGCATTCTATGTTTCCATAGTATTAAATGTGATCGATTGAATGTGATCAAGATCCTCTAATTGTGTTACATGCTTATCCTTCCTCTTATATTCGTTTTCTCAGGTCTGTTCAGATATAAACAAGCCAGATGGACAATTTGTCTTACCACATGACCTGATGGCTGTCATGACATTTTTTTTTTTTTGATAAGACTGTCATGACATTTATATCCTCACTTCCCATACGAAAGGTATATTTGTTAATTGCTGCCTACCTCAATGGACATTACATGATCATATTTTTTTTATTATGTAGTTGCTTGCAGAATGAGATCCTTTTCATGTTTTATTTTTTTCCATATTCGTATGTAGTTATGAGGTGTCAATTTGATGGCATTTCTTATCACAGCCATGTATATGACTTTTTCCACAGATTGGGGGCATTGGTAAGGTCACTGAACATATTCTGAGGGATGTTTTTGGCATAAGTACATGTGAGGATATGCTGCGAAAGGGTGGTTTCCTCTGTGCACTATTTTCTCGTTGTACAGCAGGTTAGAAAGCTGGTCAGTTTTTTCTACTTGTGCTCTTGTAGTTACTATAAGTATGTACCTTTTATTTGCACCTGTTATATTGCCGTACGAATGCACACTTTAGCACACCTCGCGTGTCTTGATTCCAGCTCCTTGTTTCAGTTAAAGATCTGCTTCATTTTATACCTCCTTACCTAGACTTTGTACTTCTTTTTCTTCACTTCCTTTTTCCTCCCATCCCCCCATTTTCTGATTTTTCTTTTTCTGTTTCTTTTGAGGGGGTGGTGAGTTTGGTTTGGAAGAGAGGGAGTAGGCACCAATGGTCGTTCTTTCCTCCCCAAGTTTACTTATTTTTGTTTTTTGGAGTTCTTTAGGTAGCCTAGTTGTTAAAAGAACTAAGAGCAGTGGTAGTTATATCTCTAACATTGTTTTGCACTTAATCCTGTACATGTTCTTGCCTCATATTGTCTCATTCCTTTTGACTTCATTTTAATTTTTTTCCCCTTATCTTTTCTTAATATAGTATTAGTGTACTATAACAATGACCATATACCATTGCAGATTTTTTCCTCTCTGTAGCACTGGGGCTTGGGGAAACAGAAACCCCTCAAGTTAAGTTACGGAAGAGCATCAGTAATGAGAGAACATTTGCAGCAACAGAGAATGAGGCCTTGCTTCATCAGAAATTATGTAACTCCTCTGCTTTCTTTCTCTTCTTTCTTTTCTTGTGCTTAACGAATGATAGCTATATATTGATTGTAACAAAATATGCTCCCAGTTGGGCTGTGTTTGGATTGGGAAGTCTCATTCTGGAGCCCTGCCCAGCCAATTTAGATGAAAATGCTTCTCAAAACTTCTAAACCAAGACTCACATATTTTCCGTAACGAGGTTGGGTTCAGAACACCTGACAAAAGTTGCTTTCGTTGTTCCAAATAATGGGTTCTTCTTAAAACTTTAGACACAGCCCCAAGAAAGTAATCCTGGCTTGCATCTAGTTGGGTTTAAAGATGCTAAACTCTAAGACTCGTGTTTGATATCAACTTTGGGGATTGTAGAGCTAATATGTATTACATCCTGGGAAGAAAAGTTTTGTATAAAATAGTTTTTTTTTTCTTTTTTTCCAAAAGTGAGCCCTGTTAAGGTTATGTTTACAGCTGATCTTGCGGAGATGCTATCTGCTGACATGCAGAAAGGTCTTTCTGGGCGAACATTAACTCTTAAACTGAAAACATCATCTTTTGAGGTACTTTCCGATGCTCCATTACAATTCTCTCAAGAACTACACTCAATATCTACTTGCAAGTTTGCTCATGTGCAACCTTTTCCTGGCATAGTTATTTTAGTGGTTCTGCATAAATTCTCTCTCAGGGTTAATTTATGCTTGAGGTGTAGTAGAGTTTCTTTCTGAAAATTTTTGTGAATTGTTTGCCCTTGTTGGTCTCTTCTAATTTATTTCGGCTCTGTCATTCCGTCATCACTTCTGTGGAATCTCTGCGTAGACGTACCCTATGTGCCATTGACAGGTTAGAACCAGAGCTGTGACTTTGCAAAAGTATATTAGCTCAAGTGAGGATATTTTGAAACATGCTACAAAGTTGTTAAAGGCTGAACTCCCTGTATCCCTGAGGCTGATAGGTACCAAAAAATTTGTGCTTAATATTCTTTTCCACAAAAATAATGGTGATTGCATAACCTCTTTCAGTAGAGAAGATTTTTTTTTTTTTTTTGTGATAAAGTTGTAGGGCTTATACTATGTAACATTTGCTTATGTCAGGTCTGCGGTTGTCTCAATTCAATGAAGACAAGGTCGGCGGTCCATCTGATAGTAAACAAAAACCTCTCACTGATTTTCTTATAACGCGAGATGCATCTAGGAAGAATATTGGTGCTAATGGTTCTTTGGGCTCAACGCTTGATGATCACCACTTGACAAATGATACGGAAGCTGGTTTTCCTGTTGATAACTATGATATATGTAGTTATGATGGTTGAGATTTATTGGACGGCAAACAATTTCCAGATCTAGATGGTGATACGGAGAATATTCACGGGGCTTCGAACAATGAAACTGCAAATGAGGTATGTGAGTGTTTTAAGGACTGGTCCATAATATTAGTTTTATTGAAGTGAAATGCAATGGAAATGCTGGGGGATATTTTACGATAGAAACACTCAAGCGAGAAAAGATAAGACAACCAAGAATCAGAATGTCAACAAATTACCAACCCAAAAAAAAAACAATTAACAACAAATTCTAACAGCTATATGTTATTATGGAAGAAACCCAAAGTCCATTGCAGAGATTGAAAGAGACTGCTTCCTTAAGCTCAACTGCCAGAAAAAGTAGATTGGAGCCAAGTTCCCAGACTAGCTTTTTTTATCTTGTCACGATGGAAATAACGTGAGATATCATTTCTGGAGGAACCTAAAAGGCACATATATTAAGAGTAAAAGGCATCACTCGTCCTATTAAAACAACAGCTCAATATAGAAAGTATTCTGATTCTCCAAACTGTTTACATAAGCAACATTTCACAATGAGTTTATTTATTCTAACTAAGAATATAAATAGTTGAAGAACCCCAGCTTTCAAAGCAGCCCATGGAACATCAAATCTCTTTCCTAGGGAGAGAGATTGCAGAATAACTTGCAAATAGGTTTTATTAAAATTCAAATTAATAGGTTTTCTTTAGTACCTTTAAGCATGATCTCTATAGATATTTATGGTAAAATGTTTTCTAGATTATTCTTGGCTTGGTGGTTCACTCACCAGATATTTCCCTCCTCTCCTCTTTTTGGAATTATGCTATTTGTCTAGGTGAATATCCCGGATCCGAAACCTCATCAAAATGAAGGATCTGAGTTGTTGGAAGCAGATCCATCTTCTATGCAGATTACACGTATCAGCCTAGATGAAGTGAACAGGAGGGCTAACACGCCGGATGATGAGCCAGTTTCTAATTCCTCCAATCGGGGGAAGCAACTTTTGTGGATAAATGGTTACGAGTGTTCTCTGTGTGGGATTGAATTACCACCAAGTTTTGCTGAGGAAAGGCAAGAACACTTCGATTTGCATCTTGCTGAGAGACTTCAGAACGAGGAATCTCGCTCTGGCCCGAGAACTCCAATTCCGAGGCAAAGGTATTGTGACATTTACTTGGCTCATAACTCGCAATAACATTGATATGATCAATTCCCTGGATTTTTTTTTTTCCTTAACTATACATTAAACACAACTGAGCATTTGCTCTGAAACTTGATAAGTTTGAAACCTCGTCAGGTTCTCTCAGAAGGATGACATTGTGAGCAATAGCAAACGTGAAAGGACGAAGAACTCTCCGAAAGAGAAGGGACACATTCCCATAGATGTGTTCTTTGTTAAGAGCAAACAGAATCTTTAGCGTTCTAATCTATTTACGCAGCGGTAGCCTTGTATATAGTTCTGTATGGGTTCCGAAAGATAAGGCAAGGCCAGTACATGAGTGATGGATTTTTCTCTATTCATGGGTTCTAACATGTGCAATGTACTTATTTCAGCTGTGTACATTATGTAGAGATATCACCAATCATAATAGAAATTTCTACTACTCTTTAATACGAAAACACGTGGTTTGAACTCTTTCATTCTCCTCCAAACATTATTTTACAAGTTTGGATACATCAATTTTTTTAATCCTATATACCCCGTTTTAGATAAGAATTAGTTAAAAAAAATGGATAAATGCAAAATCAGTCCCTGTGTTATACGCAAAAATCGATTTAGTCCCTGCAATTCTATTTTCGTTTGTTATTGGTCCTCCATCAGGGACTGATTTTATCACTTTCTGAAATCATAAGGACTAAATCGATGTTTTTCATATCACAGGGACTAAATCGATTTTTGCGTATAGCATAGGGACCAATTTTGCATTTATCCCTAAAAAAAACCGTCCCGTCTCGAAAACGAACCAAATATTATTACTTCTAGCCTTGGATCTTGAAGCTCGCTGCCAAAGGCCCAAAAGCACCTCCACAGGGCAAAAAGAAACGTCTGACAAGGTGAAAAGGCCCACTAACGGCATGTTAACTCGGCCTGAGATGGACCGATTATAAAATCCACCATATGTACAAGGCCTAATCCAGCTGGCTCTGGGCTGGAGATTGCTTACAGCCGGGGCTTAGTGATCCAGCGATTATCATTCAGTGGGGGTCCAGCGATTATAAGAGACGTCAGTGGTGACAAGATCTAGTGGGTGATTTTTATCGTGCGGCCAGGATCGCATCTCGATCAATGCCCAAAAAAATTGAAACCTGAGAGTATAACGAATTTTACTGAACTCTCACAGTCTCACGTTGGAGACTCTCACGCACCGAAATCCAAAAACCCCGAGGAAGAAGCAGCAGCGGCCACTATGTCTTGTCGGGAGGGCCGCGATTCCGACTCCAGACGACACCGTTCCAGGTTCGATCGAGAACCCAGGTACCCTTCTCTGTCTCATCTACAATTCGTTAAAAAAGATTTCATTTTTATTTGTGTAATTTCCTGGAAAAAATTTGTTCCCAAGTTAAAAATCAGAACGAGTGCAAGTTAAAATAGGTATATATTTGTAGCGGAGACCCTTTCACTGTTGTGATTTGGATGTGCAACCATTTTTCCTGCGTACATCTATCGATATTAGTGACACTGTTGTAGCTTACAAACTTGGACATTGGATCTAGATAATGACTCCACAGTCTCCACTATTGTCTATTGCCTTTGTTGCGAATTTGACTTTCCTCTTTGTGCAAGCCTTTTGCTTTTTTGGGGTTTTTTAAATTGATGAATATTTTGGCTCTATTTTGCTAACAGAAGATATCATGTCATATTTTTTCTATTAAGTCACGGTAGTTCTAATGGATTCAGTTTCTCATCATTTCGCTTAGAAAGCAAGGTTTAGAACTGAACATTGCAGTTTTACACTGCTGTTATGAGTTTGCAAATGTTGTGAATCATTTCCTTCACTTTGGTGTCTAATGAATCGATGCATAATGAGTTGTGTGTATCTCTACCTTCTGATTTAAGTTGTTAGAACGCAAAGCATATAAATAGCATGTGTGAGTTAAATTGTGGCTTCCCATCATAAATTTACTTGTATGTGTTACTTGGTTGGTTCTACTAGTCCTAAGAGATCTAGGAGGGATGGGAAACCAGAAACTGAGAGAGTTCCCAGCAACACAGATTTGGATGTTCGAGACCACACAGACAGGGATCAGAAGCACCATCAGCGTCTGCAAGATGCCTTACCACTTGAGGCCTCATCAGCACCTGATGCCAAGCCAGAAAATGATGCTCTGAGCAAAGAGTCTGTCAAAACACCCAGTGAACATCGTGAAGGACCAAGACATTCCAAGGATCCAGCTGATGTAGCTCGGTCTCGATCTTATTTTCAGGTTTTGATGATAATATGCAAATACATGTTGCTCTCAGTTATTTTTTCATGTTTTCCTAAACTTTTTCTTTTTGTAAGCATCTTGCATAATTGACTGCTTCAGTTTTCCTTCCATAACTGTTAACTTTATGATCCATTAGATGGTGCATAGCCTTGTTGTGTAGAGAATATGGAGGGGGGACTCTTAATTTGTATTTCACTATCTTTAAGTTTAACTACGATGATCTAGTCTAGGGATATCAATGTTGTAATGATTCTAGATTAGCACTGCCTTTTTAATTTTCAAAAATTAAAACCCCGTGCAGAGCAGATATGGGAGCAGAAAGGAGTTCTATAAGTTTATTTGACAATCTTCTAATCTCCAACTAAAATGTAAGCTGATTATGCTGAATATTTTCGTCCAATTAGGTAGACAAATTGAATGTGCATGTTTCATTGCACTCCTTGGGGCAGGTTAAGAATGATAGTCATGCCTCTGTTTACCTGCTGGCATGGAAAATGCTCTGAGCCACATGTCCAGTATGACTTAGAGAATTATTTTCAACTACACCTGATCTCTAGAAAAAGAACTGCTACTTCTGTTTATTTTGATTACTTGATTGTAAATCAGGGTATGGAAACCCTTTCTCTATGCTGATGAGTGGGATTCTTGTTCAGCCCCATGCTTTCAAGTGTCTCACTGTCTCGGTGTATATAACAATCTTAGGCTTGCCTGTGCATGTATTTAACAGCACAATGAACGTGGTAATGCCTTGCAAGGTGGTCGAAGCATTAGTCGCAGAGCTAGTGGTGGTAAGTTCATCTATATCTTCAAGGCTTTCAATGAGACGCCCCACTCAGACTTTTTGGGCCATTGTCCCCTTACGTTTGCCCGGATCTGCTTTTGGTTATTCCTATCATGGTGCTACAATGTTATACTGATTTATCTTAGTTGAGCTTCTAAGTTCTAGCGTCGTATCTCGTTCTCCATGTTCTATATTTGTTATGGTCTGTATATATGGGCGAGTAATCTATCTGCAATCAATGTTCCATACTGCATGCTTGGCTTCCTATGCTGTCTTATCCGTGGCTTGTTATTGTCTGATATTGTTCATTGAAGTGGGTTCTAGTGTGAGGTTTGCTGCAGTTCCGTAATATCTCTTTTTCTGTGTGCTGTATTGGCCCTTTCTTTCTAGTTTTTTTCTCCCCTTTTCCTGCTATGTTTTGTTCTGTCGAATGTTCCAAATGGATCAAATCCTAAAAGCTGGTCAAACCTCAGGTTTTTTAAAGAATATTCTCAAGATAGTGTTTGGTTAGCCAAAAGATAAGATGATGCTAATATTTATTGGACTATAAAATCATGGTAAATAAACAATCCGATAGGCTAACTGATTATAGTTACTCAAAACGACACTGAAGAATCCAAAGAATCCATTTCTACTGTCATATAGCTGTTATCTCACTGGTGGTACTATTTTTTTAGGAAGCTCAACCTTGATTAAGCATGATCTGTTATTGCACAACTTGAAGATTGAATTCTTCTTTATTCTCTCTCATTTTGTATTGTGAGCAAAAATTGAAATTGCAATGGTCCTTGGAAGAGTAACACTTCTGTCTTTCCCTGTGATGGTTGAGCGTAAAGTTTGCTTGCCACTGTCATGACATTCATTGTTCCTTTTTCTTTCAAGACCGTGGATGGAGGGGTTCAAAGGATCAGCAAGACGATAGGGCAGGAAACAAGGCAACTTATGACGTTCAAAGAAGAGATGAGAAGTTACACGGTAAGCAGGATGACAACAGCATCTGGCACCATGATCGTTTCCTCGAAAAGGATGATCCACGTCCATCTTCAAAGAAAAGACCTGCATTTTGGGAGAAGAAGATTCCAGTGGATCCTGAAAATGCTGACAAAGAAGAATTAGAGACTCGAAAATCAAGCCATATTGATCACCCCGTGGAAGGAAGTGAAAGAAGGGGGAAAAGAGGCATCCCACGCCCTTTGGACAGACCTCAGAAGCAGTCGGCGGGAGACAGGTTGCCACCAAAAAGAGGAGAAGCTCATAGGGATGGCTTTCTGCCAAGAGAAAGGTATGGTGGTAACGGAAATTACTGGGGAAGAGATCGACCCAATGGAAGACAAGGGTATCGTTCTGGTGGCACTCGTGTTGACAAGTGGACGCATGATTTGTATAACCCCAATAGAAGTCCAACCCCAAAAAATGAGGATGATCAAATTGCAGAGCTGGAGGCCCTCTTGGCTTCATAGGAGTAAGTTTTGATCTGCATCAGCAATGCCTGTCACGTTTGTCAAGCTTTGAATCGTTTACTCGAGCCATTAAGGTTTGAGTTGTTTTCACCAAATATTTGCTTATTCAGGACATTCCAAGTGCAGGGTTGGTTCATTTTCTCACTACATGAGATATACTGATTGTATCACTTGCCCAATTCAATCTCCAGTCTGTTTGATCTAGCAATGCGTCATCCTAGTAGTTTCTGCCGTCTCCACCATTTAAAGGTTTCCCCAAAGAGACCCGCAAGCACTACTTCTGATGCTTTCTATGGGCGTTCTTGGAATTCTTTCACGTAGTTGTGTTATTGAGTAACGTTAGAGGCTGTTTTACGTATGATATTATATGTTAGGCCACTTTCTCTTTGTTTGAGGGATATTATCCGTTGTTGTCTGAGCACTTGGTAGGTTATCTTTAGGCGTATATTGCCTCGGATCCACCTTGACTTCTTGGCTTCTTGCTGCTTCTCTTAGTTTGTCTCGATACTATCATTGTCTATGCTTACACAAAAAAAAGAAGCAAGAAATGGCAAAAGAGGGTGTTTTTATTATTGAACTATATCTGAGCAACAAGTAACACAATCACAAGCCCTCATTTCTATCACAATTCATCCAATGCTGGAAACACAACAGTGGCTGGGGGCCCATCATTTTGATGAAGCACCACCCTTTTCACCCAAATATACCACAAGATTTGAAAGAATATATAACAGAAATTTAACAAAATGAAGAGTTTCAAGCGAAGAAAAAGGCCTCTTTTTTAATCTTCAACGAACATTAGTGAAAATTACGAGTTTCCTTGGAGACATGGAATGGATAGGAGCCGCTCTTCGGACCACTACCCATTGAAGCAGCGGATGGAGAATTGTTGCCAACACTGCGCCGGCGGATATGGTCTAGACCGGATCTTTGCTCTATGAACTCTACGGCTGGTGGCTGGAACTCTGACAGGGTCCGCCTGTGAGACGAGCCATTGATGGAGTCCGGCGCATTTACCAACAGATGGTAGCTACGGCTGGAGCCCTGGGACTGGGAGAGACATCTGTAGCTGTTTTGAGGCCTCTGCTTCTTGACGACATGGATAAGATAAGGAATCAAACCTTCCATCACTTCCTCTTCTTTCTTCTGACAGCTAAGAATTGAACTTATCTTTTCTTGGAACGTGTTGTTTTGGAATACTCTTGGAGTAAGGCAACGAGAGGAACATGTATATATAGGAGGAAGGTTGGAGAAGAGAAAACGAACGGTCAAACGTGGAAGGTTTGGAGCATAGCAATGAAATTTTGACTTGATAATTAGCAGCGTGTCGTGGAGCACATAACTAAGTGCGAGCCTCCGCTGTCTTTGACTGTTCTATGCCTATCTCCTTTAGTAGGCGGCTTCACCCTCAACTGGGCAAAAATGCCTTGAGTGAAAGACAGCTAAATTAATGTCACGGGCCTAACTACGTTATACCATAACGTGTGACATGACGCAATAATTCTCTCAGCCGGAGATATGGAAGATGAGCGAGAGGCTCTGTTTTTTCGGTCAAAGGGACTGTTCTTTTTGTCTCTTTCGATGTCTGTTTGAATTTTGTGGTGTACCGGGAGCTCGAAATTGTGGGCCGGCAAATTGATTTACGTGTCATAGGTCCACTAGACTAGCAGTCGGCTCCAAATTCACCAGCTTATCAGGCTGGACACCCCGATTACTATTAATCAAACACTAAGACGGCGACCCAACAAGACAATTAGGTATCAATCTGATGAACGTAAAAGGGAGCTTACAGAACGAATCACCTAATCAGCTCTTAAGGAGTACTAAAATAACCGTGCAGTCGTCTTATTTGACTGTGTTTTTTCTGGTTTTATTATATTTCATTCAAAACAGGCTTTGCTTTCTGGTGTAGCATAAGAGAGTTAAGAAATTAAGCCCTCATTTCCACCAGAGAAAACGTGCTTTTCTTTGGGTTGAAAGACTTTCCAGCACAACTAATTAGGATCAGAGGACGGCTCTATGTCAGTTGGGGCTTTACGTTAGATCTTAAATGAGACCTTTTATAATAAGGTATTAAATATTATTTTTAAATATTAATAGAGTTTAGTTAAAAATCATTATTATAACTGTTATGTGTGCCGCATATGTTGAATAACAAATTCAACCCATTGTTTTTGACAAGCTGCAGGCAAGACCACGTGAATTGTGAATTCACGCATGAAAGCTCTCACGTTTTTCTTCTCATTAAATGCTCAACCTCTCCTTTGTTTATAAAGGCGAACGACAAGCTACAAATCCTTCGTATTATCGAAGATTTTCACTTATAGCTACAGCCGTACTATAGCAGAAAGACGTGACTTCGCATTTATGAAAATGCATGCGATGTTCGCCAAGTGCGGTTTTAGAAGGAGAAGAATTGTTTCGAAAAAAAGAAAAAGCGAAGAAACCCAATAGAAAGACAAGAAAAATAGTAGCATAGTATTATGTTACCACTCTTTGTACTCCACCTTTCTTATAGTAAATTTCTTCATGAGTTTCCGTTAGTAGATGTAAGTTTTAAGCCGAACCATTTAAACCCTAATATTTTGTGTGTTTACTGATTTTATTCTCATTTCTCTACTCCTTAGCAATCCTGAATATTAATTCTTGTCAAAACAATAACTTTTAGAGATGCAACATTACTTGTTGAAGACGTGTATTTAAGATTTATTAATATTTCACTTTTCAGATGATAATGCTAATTTGATTAATTTTTATTTTGATGATTTTATTAGTTATTTTATTTTTATTTTGGAAAAAAATTATTTTTCTTAGAAGCAAGGATTACGATTATATCAATAATATTTATGTTAAAAGATAATAGAAAGAACGAGATAAGTAGTAGTTTTTTGTGCTTTTGGGAGGAAGCTTAAAAACAACTTATTTATGACATTAAGTACTTTTAATTATTATTATTGATTTGTTAGATGCTTTATGCTAGAAAGGGTACAAAATTAAATAATATTAGATAGTAAGCAATTTAGTGTAGGTGATGACTTACAAATCCCTTCAATCAATAAGATTTTATAGACCATATTGTTTGAATAAAATTATATAAAACGTAAACAACAAAAGTAAGTAGTTAATGACCTGCAAAACTCTTAAATCAAAGCGATTTTATAGGCCATATTTTTTCAGATAAATAACTAATGAAAACTCTACATAAATTAAGAGATTAAATAGTTTTAAATTATTATGTTTAGTGATTATTGATAATGTTGAATATTCTCCAAAATAGAGCCTGACAAGTGACAAGGAAAACAATTTTTTCAGGGCCTCCCTTTTGGCCTGGGGGCCTTAGGCAGCCGCTATAGCCAGAACGGGCCCTGATTAGGACACTCAGCTCCGAACCATCTCTATATTATGGATCTGGACAGTGTATTTTTGTTTTCCCTCAGCAGTCTAGCATTTGGTACATTCGTCTCCCAAAAGGTCTCAGTAACAATTTGATGAAATATACATGCAATTTCTTGTCTCCTCCAAAGAAACACAATCGAACAAAATTTCCCTGATAGTGGGCTTTCGCACCCATTCAAGCAGTACTCTCATAAAAAGTTATGCGCACAACTACAATTACAAGCTGGGATTGTTGATTTTGTCCGTCTCATCAGGGTACAATATGTGGGAACGCTGCTCAAGCTAAGGAGAGAATAAATTGTCGCGGCACATACATTTCCATACTTGGGGATAGTATTCATTATTTTCCAATGCCATTGCTCGGACCGACACTTCAACGGGCATGCAGGGCTTGCATTGGTTGCATTTGGAACGACATGTAGATGGGAATGACCCTCTCATTGTCTTTCCATCGTTTCTTCTTTTAGAAGGTTTTGGGTCATGTCCAATCTGCACCCCACTTTCCTAGAAAAACTTCGAACATTAATTTGTAAAAAGGACGAAGCAATTATACATATCAAAGACAATTACGAAGTTGTGGGAAATTAAATGAACTCACTGGTGCAGGTGAGGGAGCTGTTTCAAGGTTGCGAGAGTGAACCAAGCAAGGATGAATGAACGTCGCGAGCAACAGGGCGAATACAAGCGTTTTGAGTAGTGCTTTTTGGACCATTTTTGCCAGATTCTGGAGAGCTAAAACCTAGCTAGATCAGATTGAAGTGGTCTTTGTATAAGAAGTTGGCAGGATTTGGGAGGTTGTGGGGTGGTTGAAACTTCAGTGCAATAGAACTGCTGAACTGGTCAAGCTGTCCCTCACGTGCAAGTTGAGGGAGAGATCATCATCCTCTATGGGCTCTAAACAACATGACATATAAATATATAATGACGGTCAGCACCGGGATCTGGTAACCGCAGGATTTTTTCTTCTTGTGCTTTTTGGATTGGGAAGAAATGAAGAACAAATTCATTGACTCTTCATTGAATTATATGAATATATATTCAAAGTAGGTGCAGCAGTGACTGACAGCTGGAGTTGCTCAGATGGTTAGAGCGTGCGGCTGTTAACCACAAGGTCGTAGGTTCAAGCCCTTCCTCTAGCGGTTTGTTTTTCTTTTGTCTTCTCCTCTTGCCCCTTACAAGCCAGCGACAGACTTCGGTTCTTCTTCTTCTTTGAAGATTTCGTTCGACTCGGATATATGATCCAAGCTCACGTTTCTTCTAGTGTTACGAACTAACCATTTAGAACGAGTTCAATAGTTCCATGAGATGATCCAAAGACACAAATCATTACTATCGCTATCATCTACTTGTTAGTGATATAATTGCTTAGCATGTAATAAAGGGTCTCTGTCCCTCTTACGTTACTATTCAGATGATGCCTCCGTAGGAGCAAATTACCAGGCACAAAGCTTATAGGACTAATGACTTCTAGTAGTAGTTATCACCAACAGAGCTCGTTAATAATAGCTGCTAGCTGCTGCTATACCACATGGTTACTAAGCTCGTTAATAAGCTTCCATGGCTCCATCTCCAAACCCTGAGGGCCGAATATTGAAATGGTGCCTCACTTGGTGCTCACTAGGGGAACCAACCAAAATGGTATGCTGTCCAATGACCAATTTCCTGTTCCCTTCACTATCCACAAGACTCAGTCCCTTGCACACATCCACAGTAATTTTCACTGACTCTACCCTGCCTCTCTTAACCTCCACTCTCTCAAACCCCACCAATTGTACATTTCGTGCTCCACTCACCTCCCCCGAGCTGGCTGGCTTCCAGAACACCAACACCACCTGGGAACCGTCCCTCGGCCCATTATTCCTCACACCAATGAAGAGATCAAAAGTTAAATTCTGGCAGTTTATGGTTGAAATGTCAATCGCTGGTCCATTAGAGATGGTGCGTGGAGAGGTGGTGGACTTGGAATAGAGACTGGTTCGTGGATTGGAAGAGGGGGTTGATTGGACAAGTACAGTGGAGGGGGCGGATATTATGAACTGGGAGAAGGTTGAGTAGCTTAGCCCATGACCGAATTCATATAAGGATTTCCCAGTATAAAATCTTTAAGTTCTTCCGGGGAAGTTGCTTGTGGTGTTGGCTCTCATTTTCATGTCTGTCATTGGCACTTGATCCACGTATGCTTGTGGGTACCATGTAAAAGGTGACCTTCCACCTAACAACATACAAGATTTCAGTGCACGCAAAATACTTGATGTAATTATTATACATAGCAAAGAAGAAAAGAAAATCTTAAATGCCTCAAAAACAAGAAACACGAAGCTTAAATGTTAGTGTTAAGCATTATAATGTCTTTGATTAACGAACAAAGAGGGAGATAACCTGGATTGTAGTCCCCAAATATGACTTGAGCTATGGCATCCCCTCCTGCTTGACCTGGATATCCCACCCACAGAATACCCCCAATGCTGCTAAGATTTTTGGCAAAAGAAACATCAATTGGACCGGCTGACATCAGAACGAGGACAACTGTTCCATTTGTGGCATTAGCCACTTCAGTAACAAGCTTTTCTTGAAATCCTGGCAATGTTAAGTTGTCTCTGTCCAAGCCTTCTGCCTCAATAGATTGGCCAAGCCCCACCACCAGCACCACTACATCAGCTGTGGCTGCTGCCTTAACTGCCGCCTCAATAAGGCTCTCTATCTCCACAGTTTACATTGCTGCAGCCTGGCTCAAAACTCATAGCTGGGATATATTTTTGCAGCCCTTGTAAAGGGCTTGTATAGTGGCAAGGTACACCGGCATAATTGCTTATCATAATACTAGTGGCATTGGCATTGGGTCCTATAGCAACCAAGTCCTTGGTTTTATTTTTTGACAAAGGAAGAGCTCCATTGTTTTCTAGCAATACCATTCCCTGTTTTGCAGTATCAAGTGCCAATTGCTGATTGTCACTAGTACATACATCCGATGGACCAAGGCTGCCAAATGGGAAAGATTTTGGGTCCCCATCGAAGAAGCCCAGTCTCATCAAGACTATGTAGTTGTATATCAAGGCCTGGTCTACCACAGACTCATCCACTTTTTGCAAGTTGACAGCGTTCTCTGTGTATTTTCCTAGAAAAGACCCACAATTCATGTTTAAACCTGCATAAGCACATAGCAAAATTGAACGCGTAAGAAAGTTTTTGATACATACAGACACAGTTCTCACCGTTGCAGAATAGTTAGAATTATGGGTGCATTGCAATGAATGGAGTTGAAAAAAACCTCAACTGAGTCGTAGTCTGAAACAATGTATCTGCTCATAAGGTCATAAATATTGCAGTCAGACACAAAAAATAACCACTAGAATATTGACTCAAACATACCCAAATAGTTTTAATGCCAAAAGGAAAACCAGCATCTCGTAGAGGACAAAAACTTAATAGAATCCGTATGGCTCTCGGACAGGTAAGTGATAGAAAGGAAAAAAGATAACATGGAGTTTTATATTAGACTTTTCTGACTGTTTTTTCTAGTAAGATTGAAAACGTGAACTAGAAAGAATAGATCACCAACTTTCGCGCATGTAGTTAATACTCTATGATATTGACTAACCCATCTAGACCCCATTGGCCTCTGACTATTCCTTTGAGAAGGTCTGGATCCGCACAGGTAGGAATGCCATTTACCCTGTTATAGGAGCACATCACGCTGCTTACATGTCCCTCCTCTGCACAGCTCTTGAATGGTGGCTGGTATGTGTCCTCTAGGTCCTGCTTTGTCACCTGCAACAGTCCCAATATTTTTCCTATGCTATTTTTCGTAACATCAATGCCAGCAGTCAGAGTAGTTTTAGCATCCATCTGACAGATATATATATATATATATATTGTTTTTTACAATTACAAATTTTTTCATCAAAGCAATTACATATTTTAGATTTCATCTATATCAGAAGAAGAAGCTTCATAAGAAGAAGAAGAGGAATCAGTATATTGATGTGTAGAATGTGGATGTTTTTGGGCTAAAAAGATTTTGCATAATTGATTTTTTATTTTAGGAGAAACGTCTAATTCTTTTATTGTTTTTTAACATAACATTTATTAGCAACAGTTTTACCACCTTTTTTTATAAGAGTTTTACCACATTTCCAACAAGTGATATCTTTTTTCGAGTTTGATCTATGTTGTGGTTTTTTACTTGAGTATTTAGGTTTATATTGTTTTTAGAATGGGGTCAGCCTTGGACCCTTCGTGCTTTAGCTGAACCTTTTTGTAATATCAAAAATATTTCTTATTATGATTATATTGATGCATGGACCTATACTTTATTTTTTGAAAATAACAATCATCGTCATACTTGGTTCATTCGCTTTAAAAGATTTCAAAGTTCCGAACTTATTCCTCATTGGTTCATCCAGTGGTGGGATCGATTTGGACCAGATGAAAATTTTTTTCCGAATAATGTCAAAAAAGCATATGATCAATGGGCCGCAAACCCACATAATACCCCTTCTCTTGAAAAATATCCAGCAATGAAAAACCCTTCATATAAAGATATACCCATTCTCTTTCGCTTTTTCATACAGTTTAACCTTGTGCCATGAATATTTTGCTGGAAATTTGACTTTACCTAGGATAATAATGCCAAAGTCATTTCCCAGAATTTTTTCATAAAATGGTGGACCGTTTTCACTACAGACAATATCATTAATGTCATTTCTCGAGCCAAACACCATATAGCAAACCATCCCCAATTTCTTTCCCAAAAAAGTCAATTACAAGCAAAACTTGTTGTTGGCAAGGATAAAGATGAATATAAAAATCAATTGCTTGAAGTTCTTTCCCAATTATCTCAAGATGATGAAGATATTGCAGCTTCAAATACCTGTACATAAATTAGTCCAATAAATCCACAATATCAAGATGCTCAAGATCCATATGATGGTTATGACATTGATCTATCATCAGAAGAAATAGAAGTCATCAACCGTCAGTTTCTTTGAAGGATAATTTTGTTATTTTCAACAATATCAAGGATAATTTCGTCATTTCAAGACGTGATTACTGTGTTGCTGCCGACAGTCACCAACAAGCCACTGTTCAAGATACTGTTCATCCGACAAATATCACTGTTGCTTTTATTGTTTTCCCGACATATCACTATTCATCTACAATAGTTGTCCCCGGATACTGTTTCTTTACTGTGCACTTATTCCAAAATTGCCCTTACTATTCAAAAATATCAGAGGATACAGCCAGTCCTTTCTCAACTCGTTTTTTCTATATAAACTGCATTCGTTTCTCATTTCAACATAGTGCGAATACCTACCTTCAGAGTTCTCTCAACCTTCTCTCTCTCTCAAATACTCTCTCATCCTTCTCTCACATATACTCAAATCCTTTTCATATTGCTTCCCTGTTCTTCCAAATATCAACCAAGCTTTTAAGTCTTCTGTTTCAACTCTCAAGCCTTTCACATGTTATCTTACCTTGTTCTCCAATATCAACCTTTCAGACTTCAAGTTTGTTTTCAAGTTTCAAGTTCTTCGAATCTTGTAAGTTTTCTTTCAGTTTGTAATCCTTTTCAAGCATTGTACTGTATAATTTCAATTATCAATATGAGTAAAGATCTTTCTGTTTTAATTATCATTTCTTTATTGCTTAACAAAACTATGAATACCTTGCTTGCATTTTTATTTCTCAATATCATTTATGATGCATATTTAATTCAACAATACACTGTTGACAATATCAATCATCTCATGGATGAAGCATCATATGAAGAATACGATTCTGATGTGTCACATCATTCCGACGTAGTAACTGCGCCTAATTTGGTATCAGTAATAACAATAACCCAACAACCCCAACAAAAATATACCTTTGCATCAAAGTGAAATCTGTCAACGTCTTTCCATTTATCGACATCGTAAGCTGTGTAATGCTTGCAGCAACTGGAGACCTTAAGCCTATCCCCATTAGAAATTTAGAATTTGCTTCCTCACCCACTTCTTGTAAAACTCGGACATAATTCACGGCATATTTGGACACCACCAATGGGTCCTCCCCAGGGGTTTCCTGGCCTCGCCCCCATCTTGGGTCACGGAACACATTGAAATTAGGACTCCAGTACGTCAACCCGGCTAGACCCACGTTGTACATGGCTCGAGCCTCAGTTGACACGGTTTTACCCATCTTATACCACAATGTTGCATTAACGTGGTGTTTGTTATGTTAAAATTTTAGTAAAATTTTAGGAGTTGGTAAAAAGGTTGAAGAAAGAGAATTGAAAAAGTAAAAAAGTTAGAGAAAAAGTAAGAGAGGGTAAAATTTTGTTAAAACTGTAGTTTAGACAAACACCATGCAAAGCTCGCTGCCGATAGAATAACTGCTGGAAAACTGGTGGCACCAGGCACGGTTGCATTGAAACGTGTCCCAGGCCCAACGTTTGAGACGCCATGGAGGGCCTCGGACCACCATTCATATGGTGGCACGCCAAGCCTAGAGATGCCTGTGACACAAGGTCCTTGGCCCGGTCCTCATAAGACAGGGAGATGTTACAGAAGGGAAATTGGCTGGTCTTAGAGTCGCTCTTGTCGCAAGCATATTGTTGACTGGCAATAGGGATTATTAGAACTAGTGAGAGGCAAAGAGCTAAGAAAATATGGTCATTCATGGCTTCCATTTTCTTTATTGACGTTGCCGGAGACGTGCAAGATTTAAGCAACTACACTTGCTCTTATAGTAAAGGGTAGTAAGCTTTGGTTTCTCTGTGCTTTAATTAATGTTTTGTGCTAAAACAGGGTGGTTGCTTGCGGATACAGATATCAATAGATCGGTCAATTTTCAGTTTAGGTAGTACAAAATGATGCTTGGGGAAACACACAAAAAAAGCTTCTTTTTACTCTCGGAGGCAATGTACTGTTGTACTGTGTACATTTGTTCACGGTCCAGAAGAATTATTCATATTCATTGTTCAAATTATCGTCCAAAATCTACGTGTGGAGCAACGATCGGATTCAATCACTTTGCGTGACACTTTGGGATCAATGGTTATCAAGCTCCAAGAACTAGGAGTTTTGTTCGGTTTGTTTGCATTCTCAGGACTTTTTTAGTCTTGAGAATACACAAACCGAACATGTTTTTTAACATCACCTAAAAACAACTACAACACGCATACCAATAAAGTTAACATCACTTAAAAATTCTCAAAACACAAAAAATTCTCAAAATACACACTAGCCGAACATCCTCTAGGATTTACATATGAAGTTTCAGAGTACGTCCTTGAGTTGCGTGTGAGAAGCAAGCTAAGCATGAGTGAGTGATAGAGATGCAAACAGGGTGAGACAGAGAGAGAGAAGAAGAGAGAGACGCACTAACAGAAGGGTGCCTTAGAAGGAATTGCGAAGCCCACTAAGGCACATTTTTTTTTAGGTAATGCAGGTCATAGCCTGCTAGGGGAGGAGGTATAAAAAGCCCCCTTATCTTTTTGGGGTCCACCAAGGCCTGAAATCCTTTAGTACTCTAATCTTCTGTGCCATATTTCGTTGAAATTATACTTTGTGCAACTTTAAGGCATGAATATTGGGTGGTCTTAAGTGGAATGCCGCATGTGGATCAACTAGAATTCCATCTTTTAATCTCTAAGAATGTTCAATTTTTGACCAAGAAAATGAACATTTTCAAACAAAAAAAATTTGATTTATAAAAATTGATAAAAACATGAAGATAAATTATTTGAATTAATTTTTTACATTTATTTTTATGAAAATAGATAAATAGATAGAGAGATAAATTATTTATATTATTTTATTAATTTAAAATTTTGGGATACACGTTAAATATCACCAAAATTATGAACTCTTAATGTGAACGACTAGTCGTTCTTTTATTTTCCAAAATAAAGTGACAGACTTCATGAACATAGAGTCCACGACACGCACGGACGCAATTGTGCCTCGATCCAAAACTACGTCTCAAGTCCAGCCCAAACATTCCAACCCAATCCCGAGCCATTTCAACGTAACCCGTTCCGAGCTCCAATCTCTCAACTGTTTTAACTACCTCGTCCACATCCCCACCTTTCCGTGGCGATTTTCTAGAATTTCAGAGACCTTGACTTTACTTCTCTAATTCCTTAACATCATCACAACCGTCATAGGAGAGAACAACGACAAGGTGTCTAAATTCTACACAAACCCCATCCTACGAGAACCGCACAATTTCCTCCTAACCACCCTTTCTCTTCTTCTCCTCGCTATTCCACAGGCTTACACCACCTGAGTTCTTGGATTTTCAGCGCCATTGCAACCAATTTTCTTTGACTAATTTCTCATTTTCCCTTATCCAATTTGGCTTTTTCCAATGGTTCCGTTCAAATGAGTCGAAGAAATAAATTTTCTACCTAACCAAAGTACATTATTCATTTAAAAGACAAGAATAGACTTTCTTTCGTCCCTTAGGATATTGAAGGAGATGGCAAATTTGGGTTCTGGGGTTCTTGTGAAGCTTCTTGGAGAAATGGGAGTTGAAAAGATGTCTGATCAGGATTGTAAACCTGTTTTGTTACAAATTAGAAGCATAATTCCTGTGTTGGCAGAGGATGATCTCTGGCCTAACCAGGGGTTCTACTTGAAGGTTTCAGATTCTTCGCATGCAATGTATGTTTCTTTGCCTCAAGAGAAGGATGACATGGTTCTTGGTAATAAATTGCGACTTGGGCAGTTAATATCTGTCGAAAAGTTGGAGGCAGCGTATCCAGTTCCAATGCTTAAAGGTGTAAAGCCTGTCCCAGGCCGGCACGCCAGCGTTGGAAATCCCAAAAATCTTGTTCCCATAGACAATTTAGTGAATGTTCCTCGGGCTTCTGATGCCGAATTTTGGATTGAAAAGAATAAGAAGCGGGAAAGGTTACGTTCTTTAAGCTCTTCTAAAGTCAGGCCAAATGAGGAGACGAGTGGGAGAGCCAGTGGGCCTAGAAATTGTGACCGTGAAAAGGAACCTTCTGATGTGATGGAGGTGTATCGGACAACTAGCTCAAGTTTGGTTGACAAAGAGAGCGATTCTGAAAGTTCAATATCGTCTTCCTCATCTGCGACGACAGTCAAGAGAAGAAGCTGGAATGGGAGAGATGTTTCAGACTCCCTGATTATCAAGCATGGGAGGAATCCGATCAGTAGTAGTCGAACTGCTCGTGTGAGTGTCTCAACGTCTCTTTGTATTCTTAATATCTTTTGTGAACAGCTTAATTTAGGTAAAATTGCGGTGGGGATGAATAAGTAGACAAAAAGTTGGTTCAAATTTGTGCAACTCAGCCGTTCTCTTTTTGGTCCGATCTATATAAATATTGACAAGATGAACTCAGTTTTTAATCTATATGTATACAGGCTTCACAATTAGATTCAGAAAGCCACGTACGCATTCTTCCTCTTGATTCGTTACCAATTGTGTCACGTCCAACGTCCAACATTGATTGCTTTCTTCAGTGTTGGATTCATTGATCCAGATAATATCACAATGGCTTTTGGCCCCTCTGAACCTTTTGTCGGAGTGCATCTGGAATTTTTGTTTGGCTTCTGTCATTACATTCTGAAGATGCTAATTTGTGCATTTACAGGTTTCCTCGGTTTTCTCTGCTGTCTATGATAGCTCAGATGACAACTCAAGCTCTAAATCGAAGAGAAAAGATATTGGTATAGATATGAAATCGGTCAAAAGTTTCAACAAGAGTAGCAGTGGCGGAGCTAGAAACCCAATTAATGGGGGGCAAACTTTTTAAGGAAAAATAAAAAAAATTTTTTTTTTACTACTTAATGCAAAAAAAGTCTTAAGAGTATAAATAAAAAAATTAAGGACTAAAAATATTGAAATACACGTACCGTACTATTTGCTGATACTGAGAGGTGACATTAAAGATTAAATTCTTGTTGTTCAAGACACCAATAGAGCATCAACTAATCACACAAACAAAAGTATTTATATATATATTCTTTGTAAAACAAAACACATAAATGAAATAAAATATTTTCAGCAATATAACTTTTTACTTCCATAAATGAAGTACTTATTTTTGTTGCTAGAAAGGATGTGCCCTATGCTCAATAAGTCTTGCTGAATTTGTTGGGATATGTAAAAAGAAAACATAACACATAAATGAGAAAAATAAACAATTACTGTATTTCTATTATTCTTGAAAGAAACAATAGCAAAACGAAGCATATTGGAAAAAGAAGCCAAATTATCCAAAGTTAAAAAAGAATCCAGGTTCCAATGGCATAAAAATACTTCTCACTCTTGCTATAGTTTTTTTTAGTGTGACAGTATTATTGAACACTGGTTTCTCAAGAGTGGAATCTCTATCAACAATAAAATAACCCGAAATTGCAAGGAAGAAATACATACTTGGTAAATGATAATAGAAAAAAAATTTGGACAAAAAGTTCAATTTTAAGATCCAAATAACTATTCTACTCCCCTTACAAAATGAGAAAACAGAAAAATCGTAGTTCAAAGTGCCCATTACCTGGCTAAATTAATGGCTAAAATTTTGAAAAAATAGATTTATAACTTGATTCAAACGTCACAAATTACAATGGAAAAGAAGTTCCACCTTTAGAGAAAGACAATTAAAAACAAGTTAATCTCATGGGCTATGAAAAATCAGACCTAAACAAACAAAAGATAGATGAAAATGAGTCTTACTTCAACTTTGAATTTTCATAAATTGTGGAGAAGTGAGACATGTAAAATTAGATGATGATAGTGACAATAAAATGATATAACCAATGATTCTCTAGTAAGTAAAGATGGACACGCAGCACACTTGAATAATTGAATTATCACTTATCCAACAAGAGCACACCACCCTCTTTCTCAGTATTTGCGATATCCAAATTCTCAACCAAGTCCAACATAAAAGGCAAAAGAACAAAAAAAAAAGAGTACTAGAATAGTGAAAACATTTATTTCAATGATTACAACACACAACGATTATCAGGACTCAGGAGAAGTATATGAAATATTCGTCGCAAAATTCACGACAACGTCGACAAGTTAATGTAGGATTTCAAAGTTTTGACATAAATAAATATCTCTCTGCTTATTCTTTTAATTTGATTTTGAGGTATTGGGCTGCTTGGGTTTTAAGGGGGGCGGGCTGATTAATCTAGGCAGACAAGGGGGGCAAGCATAATTTTTATTTGGCCAAGGGGGGCAAACCTAATAAAAATAAATAAAAAATAAAAAAAAATGCATGTAAAAAAAAAATTTGGGGGGAGCCAACCGGGGCAATGGCCCCGGTTCGCCCCCCCCCTCCCTCCGCCTGTGAAGAGTAGGATCCCTACATCAGCAAAATGTTGTGAAAAGTCTTTAGATCCTGCGGTGGTGTTCAGTTTCATTAATGATAAAAAATTTCCAGAGACTAAAATCTTATGGAATTCCCTCCCCTCAACTTTAGTGAACCTTGGCAAGGTACAGTGCTTTACTTAAATCCGTCTTTGTGAGACCTATTCTAACCCTTTGTAGGTCAAAGATTGAAAAAGAAAAGGAAAATTAGTATTCATGGCAAACCCCTTTTGCCTGCTGCAGGAGGTGTTAAGTCACCGAGATGTTGCTCTGCTTGCTGCTCAGGAGGCATTGCAAGAGGCTGCTGCTGCTGAAAGATTGCTAAAATGCCTGAGGTGTGCAAATATCTGCTTTTGAAAAGTTTTGGTGATATGCCTTCTAAATTTGATCTATGAAAACTTAGTGGATTTTAGTTACCATTGTTTGCCTAACGGTGCCGTCTAGATTTTCACGTGGAAGGGAAGTGGTGAATAAGGAGCTATAAAAGTAAAGGGAAAGGAATGACAAACTAATTCCAGTATTCCTATCACAGAATGATCTACAGAACTATAAGCAAGTATTACTGGCTGCTTCTGCGTGTGTATCTATAACATTCTCGCAGTAACTACTATAACCTGGCAGGGATGTTATTGATCAACGGTTCCAAATTTCCTGACCTCTTCTGATCCAGATGGTGCCCTTTTTTGTTTGTTCTTTTCCAGTTTTGTTGAGGAAGGCACATCTTGAGCAAATGGAGAATACACACTATAGGGAACGACACTTAAGTTGGGTATAGAACTAATAAGCATACACTGATGAAAATTGAAATGCATTCCTTCTTTTCTGTCATAGGGGTATGATTCAGGCATAGAGATATTATCAAAACTTTTCCCTGACAGTGAATTATTTTGAAAATGTCAAAAGTATATTTCCTTTCCTGTACATAGCCCGCCTCTTTTCTCTATTGTGGTTAAAATGTTTTTTTCTTACATGGAGATGTGCATGCACATTGAAATATTACGTTTTGGTGGTCTATTTCATTTTGCGGCTTGCCATTCCGTACTTTGCCTCCCATGGCCACGACTTTCATGTACCAAAGATACAAAAAGTACAATGATGCTTACATGGTTCTAACCATGAACCAATCATCACTAACTTTTGTTCGTCTTTCCAGTACATACTCAGAGCTGCAGGCAGGCAAGGGGGATCATCAGCAGGCGTCTGTCGATCATTTTCTTAGCCTGCAAGATGACTTGGTGTTCACTCGGCACATTATTCAGTCATTAACAAGCTTTGATCCACTAATTACAGATCGGGGTGATCCAACCAGCCCTGGTTCCATCAGAGAATCTCTGAAACTTGCTTTGGACAGAAAGAAAAATGCAACTACATGGATTAAAGCGGCTCTGGCATCCGACCTCACTCTATTTTCAGGCCCTAATATCCCTAAGGGGACTAAAAACGGAGTGAAAGGATCAGCTATAACTCAAGTCAGTAACCCGAGGGGGGTGTGTTTAGAAAGTAGACATGTAAATACCAGCGAAATCCATGACAGATTGGCAGCTGAGGAGGATGGTCCACCGCAGTGGTCTAAGGGAAGAGCTTTGCATCCAGCTTTGGATCTGACAAATTCCCTGCATAATGAATTGAGAAGATGGTTCTTGGCTTTCGTTGAGAACTACTTAGATGAAGTAAAGAGCAAAACCTTTTCCATGGAATCAGATAGCCAGGTAGCTGAGATGATGTGTCAGATTAAGAGAGTGAGCGAGTGGTTGGATGTGATGGTTAACGAAAAGATCAAAACCCTGGAAGTTGGATCTGAAAACAGTTCCCCTGCGGAGGACTCGGATTTAGAAGCTTATGGGAGGTTGAGGAACAAGATATATGTGGTCCTCTTGAAGCATGTTGAGAGAACTGCCACAACTTTGAAAATATGAATGCAATAGCTGAATGTTGAATATTTGCCAGCAATGAAATGCCTTACTCCGGAAAGGAGGTTTGACACACTTTAACCATCGAAAACTGTATGTTAGTCACCCCTCCTCTCCTTCCAAATCTTAGGAGATGCAAAGGAGAGAATAAATTTCCCTACTCTCTTTTATTTTCAGGCAAGATTGTGGCATTTAATTTGTGATTCTTTCTGCCGCTGAAATCAACTGTTTCATTAGTCTTCTTATGAGCTCTGTCTTGTTCTGTTTACTTGGACAAATTCATTGAACAGCATTTCAAAAGGCGCAAGTCTCATTTTCTTAGCTCCAAAGATTTGTCTTTGGTACGAGGGCAAATATTCTCACTCTTCTTTATCATCAAACCCAACCAAGTCGAATCATCTTGCGTAAAAGGATATGCTCATGTAACTAAGAACAACCAAACGCCTGCACAGCCCCCTCCCCTTTTCCTCCCATGGGTGGCCGTGGTCAGTCACGCTCATGTAAGTATGTAACTAAGAACAACAATCTGTATTCTTGTTTTGTTTTTTTGATGTAATCACTCGATCATCTCGAACACAACCGTTCCAACGGAATTAAGAAATAGCAGAGGTTGAAGAAGAAAGGAGAGGAAGAGAAAAATGGAGAGAAAGAGGACCAACGTGTTGGACCAAAAGCGTTGACTAAGATATTGTTAGGTGTAGAAAGCTAGCACTAGAATTTTTCCTAATTTTCTATCCTGTCATTATTATCTTAAAATATGAAAATAAAAATAATAATAAATTTTTAGGTCAATTTCCGCAACTAATGCGACATCATAATAACTCCCCAAGCTCCAGATTTATCCTAATCCATTAATTTTCAGGTAAAAAAGAGAATATTAAGATGAAAATATAAATATTACACCTTCTCAGACGGAAAATTATATAGACGTTGAAGCTTAATAGCCTTTTCTTCCAAGTCTGAGACATCTCTTGCGGTTTTCCAAGTTCTTTCCTATACACACGCACACGAATCCAACATCGACGACGACAAAAGCAAACCCTTCTATTTGTTTTCGGGAAACAAGAGCAAAAGCAAAGAAAAACAAAGACTTTTTCATTTTCTGGAAACAAAAGAATTTGCAACTCCCCAATTGCATGTTTCGAAGGCATAATAGTTGTTCTCTGTTTTCAACCGACTGATCCAAAAACCAAACCCATTTTTCGTTCTTCTTTGTAGACATCGAAATGGAGGTTCAGAGATCAGCTCTGAGACTCCTCCTAGGGTTTCTGGTGGTGTCTCTGATACCCTCTTCCATGGCGAGATTCGTGGTGGAGAAGAACAGCTTGAGGGTGACGTCCCCGGATAGCATCAAAGGCACACATGACAGTGCCATTGGCAACTTTGGGATACCTCAGTATGGGGGCAGCATGGCGGGGGTTGTGGTGTACCCCAAGGAGAACAAGAAAGGTTGCAGAGGCTTCGATGAGTTTGGGATTTCATTCAAGACGAAACCCGGAGCACTCCCTTCGTTCGTTTTGGTCGACCGTGGAGGTACCTTTTTTGGCGGTTTAAAACAATTTAGTCGCAGTTGTGAGGTTTGATGTTCAATTTCTTTGTTGTGGTTGATTGAGGTGGTACCCCTTTAGTCATTTGTCTCAATTTATGCTTTTAGAGCTCCTTTTGGTCGTCTGCAGAGAGACCGCTTCGCTAGTTTTGGTTTATTTGCTTGAAACAATGAGGAGTAGATTCAATTTGCTCCGTTTGTGGTTGATCGATAAGCTACGGTGGTGGAGACTTGAAACGATTTGCATTTTTTAGCCGTTTTAGCTGATCGAGGAAGCTACTTTTTCGTAGTTTTGACTGATTTTCATGTTATCGCGAGGTTTGAGGTTCAATCGCTTGGTTCCCGTTTGATTTAGCCCGTACCCGTTTTGAAATTTTGATCAATATGCTCTTTGGAGCTTGTTTTTAGTTGATGCAGTGGGTGCCCTTGTCGAAAACTGAATGTGTCTAACCTGTGAAGTCAACATTCTTCTAAACTCTTAAACTAGGAAGTGATAGATTTTATTATTTGAATTATATTCTCTTACATAACCTTCCATTACTTTTAATGTGTGGAAGTGGTGGTTTAGTCCATGATCCATTAGATGGTCGCTGCAAGGCCAGAAATTGGAACACATCGATTCTGCTAGTTCCCCCGTCTTTCATTTCAGGGCCTGTCCCTTAGTGTGGTCCTCAGAATAATTGAAGAGAGTTATCTTCAGTCACCAACATTGAGTGGTACCTTTTTAAGAATTTAGATTGTCTTGGTTTGCAAAGGGACGTATTGCTAATTAGGACTACTTTTGTCTTACTGTGATTTTTGAGGTTTGAACTATTAACACCTTGTTAATTGAGGAGGTAGCCTTTTATTGATTTAACTCATTTGCTTCTTGGATACTCTTGTTCATTGATTTCCTAAGCTTGGAATTCTGGTATTGTGCATTGAGGTCTCTAGCATGCTCTTATTATGACCACTCTTACTCTGTTTTGTGTTATTTTCCAGATTGCTTCTTCGCTTTGAAGGTATGGAATGCACAGAAGGCTGGGGCTTCTGCAGTTCTTGTTGCAGATGACACTGAGGAAGCATTGATAACCATGGACTCTCCAGAAGAGGATGGCTCCTCTGCAAAATACATTGAAAACATAACAATACCATCTGCACTCATTGAAAAAAGTTTTGGGGAAAATTTGAAGAAAGCTTTTAATGCTGGGGATATGATCAATGTGAATCTTGACTGGAGAGAAGCTGTTCCACATCCAGATGATCGTGTGGAGTATGAATTGTGGACCAACAGCAATGATGAATGTGGGGTTAAATGTGATATGTTAATGGAATTTGTGAAGGATTTCAAAGGTGCAGCACAGATACTTGAGAAAGGGGGTTACACTCAATTTACACCCCATTATATAACTTGGTACTGTCCCCAGGCATTCACCTTAAGCAAACAGTGCAAGTCCCAGTGTATCAATCATGGAAGATATTGTGCTCCTGATCCTGAACAGGACTTCAGCACAGGTTACGAGGGAAGAGACGTGGTTGTTGAGAACTTAAGGCAGCTATGTGTTTTTAGAGTGGCAAAAGAGACCAAAAAGCCTTGGATGTGGTGGGACTACGTAACTGATTTTCAAATTAGATGTCCTATGAAGGAGAAAAAATACAACAAGGAGTGTGCTGACGGTGTCATTAAATCTCTTGGTAAATGATTTATCATATAGTCTTCTATTCAAACAATATTGGTAGTTATTCATGAATTAGTTTGACAATGTTGATTTCTTCACAGGTCTTGATATGAAAAAGATCGAGAAGTGTATGGGGGATCCAAATGCTGATTCTGATAATCCTGTTCTGAAAGAAGAGCAAGATGCTCAAGTATTTGTTTCTTAACATTTTTGTTTAACAGCTTTAACTTATATATTGAAATCTTTTCATTTAAATGGGCTGTTTTTTTTTTGATGAATAACTTCTAATTTTATTAGAGAAAAAGAAGAAGAGAAGAAAGAGAGTGAGAACAGTACAAAGGCTGTACGTAACTCACTCAAATCATACAAATAAAGTAGCTAACAAAATCGACAAAATCTAAAAAAGGCCCCCCATGACAGCATAAGCCCAAAAGTAAAGGGAAAGTAGAAACATGTCCTTCAACTGAGTCAAAGAAGTAGCAGAGTCCTCAAAGCAACAGCGATTGCGCTCTCGCCACAGACACCACCAAATATAGAAAAGAATCATCTTCCAAATCACTTTAGCCAATGGATCCTCAAAATTCCGACTCCAACATTGCAAAACATCCCCCACCCTGCAAGGCATAACCCGCGAGAGCTGAAAGATACAGAGAACAAAATCCCACAATCCTTTCGCAACCGAGCAATGAAGAAGCAAATGTTCAACAGATTCTGCAGCTCCTCTGCATAAATAGCACCAATCAATCATACAAAGACCCCTTCGACGTAAATTATCAATTGTCAGAATTCTGCCATGCACTGCTTCCCACACAAAAAACGCAACCTTCGCGGGGACTTTGGACCTCCACACCACACTCCAAGGGAACAAAACCGAGCTAACACCACAAAGAAAAGCATAAAAAGATTTAACAGTGAAACCACCCTTTTTAGATCTCAACCAAACCATCTTATCAGAACCCCCTCTCCTAACCACATTTGCATAAAGAGTGCTGAAAAAAGACATGAACTCCTCCAACTCCCAATCATTAGCACATCTTGTAAACTATACATTCCACCCCAAACTGTTAGATCCAACTTCCATGCAATCAACCACCCGAGCAAGAGGGTACTGAGATAAAGAAAAAACAGTGGGGAAAGAAATAGAAAGGGGTGTATCCCCACACCAACGATCATTCCAAAAACTAATATTATGCCCGGAACCCACCACATAACAAATATGCTCAGAAAAAGCATCCCACCCCTTAGAAATATGTTTCCACAAGCTGACACCATAAGAACCACGCACGTACCTCGTACACCAACCACCATCCTGAACACCATATTTAGCCACAATAACCCTCCTCCAAAAACTATCCCTCTCATTAGCAAACCGCCATAACCATTTGCCCAGCAATACTTGATTAAAAAGCAATAACCTCCTCAAACCCAAACCCCCATGTTCAACTGGAGAGCACACCGTGTCCCACTTGAGAAGATGAAACTTGTGAACATTCTCATCACTGCCCCACAAGAAATCACGTTGCAATTTCTCCAAACATTTAGCAACTACAACTGGAAGAGGAAAAAGAGAAAGAAAATACGTCGAGAGGCAAGAAAGGGTAGATTTAATCAAAGTGATCCTACCACCCTTGGATAAATACATTCTCTTCCACCCCGCCAACCTTCGAGCCATCATCTCCAAAATACCATCCCAAACATGAAGACTTTTATAGTTAGCACCCAAAGGAAGTCCCAAATACGTCATAGGCAGAGTAGAAACTCGACAACCCAAAATACTCGCCAACTCATTGACATTATCAACCTTACCAATAGGGATAACCTCAGATTTTGAAAGATTCACCTTTAACCCCGAAACTGCCTCAAAACACAGAAGCATACACCGTAAACTCCGAAACTGATCAAGCTCCGAACCAGACATGAGAAGAGTATCATCAGCAAATAACAAATGAGATACACTAATCGCAGCACCGTCACGACCTCCAACTTGAAAACCTTCAATGATGCCATTCTCGGATAATCTAGCCATCATCCGAGAAAAGGCTTCCATAACAATGACAAATAATAAATGGGCAGTTGCAGTGACTTTGGGCAATCTTTTGAATTGATGACTTGTTTCTGTTATGTTTGTTCGCTTGACAAGAATATTTTCTTGTAGGTTGGGAAAGGATCAAGAGGTGATGTAACCATATTGCCTACCCTTGTTGTCAATAACCGACAGTACCGAGGTTTGTCTGTGCTTCCATTTCCAAGGTGACAACCTAGAAGTTTCCCTTTCTGAAATTATGCCTTGCAGGGAAGTTGGCAAAAGGTGCAGTTCTGAGAGCCATCTGTTCTGGTTTTGAAGAAACTACTGAACCAGCTGTTTGTTTAAGTGGTGGTAAGTCTTTCCCTTATGGTTGGTGTTTAGTTAGAAGCACCTAGATCTATTGGGTGGCTTGACTTCTTTATTCTAGACCTGACTTTTATGATGGGGCTAAATTATGCTAGATGTGGAGACAAATGAGTGCTTGGAGACTAATGGTGGTTGCTGGCAAGACAAAGCAGCCCATCTCACAGCCTGTAAGGTAGGAATCAAAACCTACTGGCTAATTAGGTTTCCACTTGTTACTTATAAAAAAGGGGGAAATCGTTTTTGAGTTTTATGTCGTTTTCATAATAGGTCATTGATTTTTAAACTAAAAATTTCATTCTTTTTACACCGTTTTCTTAATAGGTCCTTAGGTTTTAAAACTAAAAATTTTAGTCCTTGAGTTTTAAGCTCTTGAACAAAAAAGTCCTCCAGTCAGCTCTCTATCTAGTGCACTAATGGCAGAAGGTTTACCTTAGCGGAAATCCAAGTTAGTCGCTGACGTGATGCTCCCATCTATCCACTAAGCAATGCTGGCCACATTTGACGTTACGTCACCCATTGTCCACCTGTGTCCCACAAAATGAAAACGTTGTTTTTCCAACCTTCCTGACTCAAGCCCATCCCCCCCCCCTTCTCACGCCCGCTACGCACTATTTCACTTATCAAACAGGTGGGAGCGTCACGTGGGCAGCTAAGTTAGATTTTTGCATTTCAGTGTTCCAACCTGCTTGACTCAAGTCCGTCCTCCCCCACGGTATGCACTATTTCACTTATCAGACAGGTAGGAGCATCACGTGGGCAACCAAGTTAGATTTTTGCTGAGATGGGCCTTCTGCCATTAGTGGGCTGGACAGAGATCCGATCGGAGAACATTTAAAAAAAAAAAACCCAAAACTTAAGTACTAAAATTTTTAGTTTTAAAACCTCATGAAACACACAGTTTGTAGGGTTTTTTCATTCATGTTCTGTTGTCTTTTATGTTCTTTTCTTTTTTATTAGATTTTAAGTAGTGTTATGTTACTTGGAATTGACATTCCAAATACGTTTTCTTGGCTGGAGTTTAGCTTCCAAATGGTAATGCTATTTATTTGCTCAGGATACATTTCGTGGGAGGGTGTGTGAATGCCCCTTGGTGGATGGTGTGCAGTTCAAAGGAGATGGTTACACAACCTGTGAAGGTAAAATTATATGCTGTACCTTTTATGCACATCAAGCTTTACCTGGGTGTTAATGTAATCTAAAGATTGCTATATGTGAAAATTGTGAGTGGGGAGAAAGGGGTGATCTAGTGACGTATAAAATGCGTGGATATTTGCCAAAATAATATATGATGCTCAAATAAAAATTTGGTTATTGTTGATTGTTACATTACAAAACTTTTGTTCTTATTGTCATGGATGTACAGATGGCATTAATGTGGCAGTGAATGAATGATCACCTCATCTTTGTAGAAGTAGGTTGCTGTTGCATTGTGTCTTAAAACAACAATTGGTTCTTTTTATATGGATAATAAGCTCTTATTCGATTTACATACGCATCCATGAAAATAATTTTGGTACAAAGGTACTGCATGCAAGGTGTACAATCTTGAAATATAGACAATGTTGGGGATTTTCCAATCGTTTTTTTCCTTTTCGGAAAGAGAAGGGAGAAGGGGGGGGGGGGATTGGAAGGGGGAGTGCATGGGTAGGGTTTAGGGTTGGGGTGGGTACTTGTCACTTGAGGGTTATATTGGGTTTGAGTGTGGAGTTGGTTGAAAGCCTGGGTTAAAGAAAAGGGCTGCATTTATAGGCATATGATGGGGATGGATTAGGAGTCTGGCATTTCTTATTCAATTAGGAACTGTGAAGTTTTTGCTGTCCCCACTGCACTATCACTTATTCAGTATGCACATGTTTTATTACCCTAACTGATAAATTCATTTAAAAATTTGATCGCAAGACTCGACAATACTTCATACCAGATATTAATCTTTACCGAGTAATGGTTGTTATGGATTTTACCCATCTAGGTAGACACAAGAATCCAGGAAAGAGAGAGGAAGTTGTTGATTAATCAGTTTGTGTTTGTGGATGCTCAGTTGTTGGAGATTTAAAGCTTTCAGAGGTACCTTTAATAATTGAATCATTTGTGTCTAACATATCTTGGGAAAGCTCTTAGTTTTAGTTCCTAGTTGTTCTGGTTCTGCCACTTCTTAAAATGTAGATTTGGCCCTTTTGTTTGTATGGTGTCCATGTGAAGCGGTACTTGCCATATCCTTTCTGAGTTGCTCTATCTTAATATTCAAAGGACTTGTCCACTATCCTACTTTGGAACCTGTAACTTTTTGTTTGGGCAATCCACTACATTTATTGCATAGGGGTAAAGTTACAGCAGGTGCATAACAAGTATAAAGCCCAGAGGGCCAACAACAAACCTATTGGCTCGAGGCCAAAAAAG
This sequence comes from Myrica gale, assembly GCA_963930655.1. Lineage (NCBI taxonomy): Eukaryota > Viridiplantae > Streptophyta > Magnoliopsida > Fagales > Myricaceae > Myrica > Myrica gale. The sequence goes on along the minus strand of OZ005606.1, from coordinate 1,338,519 downwards.
ACCAGTAAAGAGGGCATAAGGCGCTCAATAAGTGGGCACCAGGGTACTTAGGGACCTGTAACTGTTTGCTATTGGGGTTGATTATGGATTCCTCAACCTGGAACGAATCCAAGCTGAGCTGGCCTTACTGGAAACACCGTTCTTGAGAAATTGTCAGCTTGATTTGCCTGTGAAGCTATTTCTTCATTGCTAGTTTTGGAGTGAGTTTAGTGCATTCAATATCTGTTTGATAATCTTGATTCCTCGCTTAAAGAACCATATAGAATTATATGATCCAAGTTTTTTCAAAAAGTGATCTGTCCTAAGACTTGCAGTCTGATTAGATCGCAGTGGGGTCTTAAGATTAGATTATAATATTGGACTAGCAAGCATTTTAAAATGTAGTTCTTCAAGGAATGGTTTTTGACGATGCATAATTCAGAGTGAAGTCCCATATGCAAAAGGCACCACAGTCAGAATTTTTGTTTCAATATTCTGTTTTTATTATCAAAATTTTAGTTCGGAGGAAGATCATATACGAGGTTCTTTTCTGGGTTTTCTTTGTTAAAGTTCTTACTTTTGGCTTTCAGCAAGTGGGCCTGGGAGGTGCAAGATAAATAATGGAGGTTGTTGGCATGAATCTCGAGAAGGACATGTGTTCTCTGCCTGTTCAGTAAGTAACCTGCAAGCCCCCCCCCCCCCCTTTTTCTTGTTCTTTTGTGGTTCATAGTTTCATTATTCTTGTCAACAGGATAATGGGGAGATAAAATGCCATTGTCCTCCAGGATTTAAAGGTGATGGCGTCAAAAGTTGTGAAGGTAAGGAAACAGATACATTGTCTACTTTTGCTTGTGGCTTATTCATCGAACTGAAGTCGTATGAGGAGGAAAATCAATATCTAAGAGCCATGGCTGTCCATAACAGTGGTAAACATGGCATATGCCATAGCTAGAATCACATGTCCCAGTTTTTTGTTTTCTTGAGGTCCAGTATCTCAACTGGATTGATATATGATGTATTGTCTATTACGGTTGATATAGTCATAAATGAAATAAAAACATGATACTTTTTCCTAAATCTTCCCCCCCCCCCCAGCCGCCCTTAGCAGAAAAGAAAAAAGTATGGTCAAAATCACCTGCAGTCATTTAGAACGTCCCATCTAGTGTGTTCAAACCCCACACTAGATGCAATCAAGAGAGTACGGTTGATTCAGATCAGGGCTTTCTGGGTTTACAACCCAATTTTTCAGATGGCACTCCTAACGAGTGAATGTTTGTTCACCTTTGACTAAGGAAACCTGGGTAAGAAAAAAGTGGATCAATTTTGAGCCAGTACTCCTTTCAGGTAGAACAGCCATTTTTTGGTAGTTAGTTGGAGGAGACCACGAATTTTCCAGTTCAGAAAGCCTAATTGCACCTGAATATAGCGGTGACTATATGATATGACTAATCTTGTTTGTTTTTGGAACAATGTCTGGAATGAAGAAAATGAATATCAAGTAGAGCATGTCATTGAACAGATTTTTTTTTGCTGTAATAAATTTGTCTTCGGTAACATTCTTTCTTCCTATTCAGATATTGATGAATGTATAGAGAAGAAAGCCTGTCAGTGCCCTGAGTGTAGCTGCAAGAATACTTGGGGGAGCTATGACTGCACTTGCAGTGGAGATCTTTTATATATCAGGGACCATGATACCTGCATTAGTGAGTATAGCTACCATCCTTCATGTCTCAATATCTTTACACCTGAAGTATGATGCATGCTATTTAGCTTTGGATAAATACCTTTCTCTTTGGTCATTCTGCAGGCAAGAGTGCTAGGGAGACAAAATCTGCTTGGGCTGCTTTTTGTGTCATACTGATAGGTTTGGCTATGGCTGCTGGTGGGGCCTATCTTGTGTACAAATATAGATTACGGGTAAGCTTATTGCATAATTTGTGTGTTTGCTAGCTTCATATTGAAGTTGTTTATGGAGCCTTTACATTTGGTGCTACCATTAGATTCTACCTCTCTTGACTGTCGGATGAGATTGATGAATCCATCAAACTCCATATTAGCGTGTGTTTGGGAATCAATTTCAAAGGAAAACACAGGTCCTGTTCTATTTGCAAGTCTGTGACTCATACGAAATACTTTAAGAAAAATCGAAACTGAAGAGTTCTGTAATTTTGCTGGTGGATTTTTTATTGGAAGATAGGCATAAATGTTAGCTGTTTACATGAAATCCCCTAAGAAAAATAGGAAACGAGAAGTTCTGTAATTTTGATGGTGAACGTTTTACTTGAAAATGGCCACTCTTGTTCCCTATTCCAGTCCTGGACATGTTATATGGGATGATTACTATCCAAGTGTTGTTATGAGCTTACTAATGAAACGTGGCAGTGCTTGTATTTGTTTATTTAGACTTCAGTTCAACAGGGCCTTTGTTTAATAATTGGATGTTACCATTCTTAATCGGCCTAGAAGAGAAATTTATATTTGTCATTGTTTTGACTTTCATTTCTTTTTGGTTTATAAAAGTTCTATTACAGGTATTCCTTTAGAAACTAGGTGTTAAGCGCATGTGACAGTGAGATTGTTCTGAGATGGTTCAAGGAGTTAAAAATATCATGATATGAAGCGTTATTTTCTATTGGGTTAAATATTCAGGCTGTGTGTTTCTATTGTTGTTTCTGCAGTCATACATGGATTCAGAAATCAGGGCTATCATGGCACAGTATATGCCTCTAGACAGTCAAGGTGAAGTACCGAACCATGTCAACGATGAACATGCATAGAAAGGAAAATTCCATCCGCATTTTTCTGGTGGGATTTCATCTAAAGCTGCATCAGCGAGCCCATTTTTCTCCGGTCAACGAATCTTCAGAGTGGATGTTATATTCTTATAGAATATGCTGCACAACAAAGAATGCAGTGTAGGTATTATCAAGGTGTTTCTTAGCAGATTGCGAAGCCTATGTAGGAAGTCTGATTCCCCTCCTGAAAAATCTTGCTCCTAATTTAAATAGAAATTTGAGCTGTCTTTATCTTTTACTTACGTTAGGATGGTTACCACTTATATTTACACAGTAAGCAAGTTTCTCTTAAGTTTTTCCTGTAGTTCAGATTTATTAAAAGTGACCTTTTTACTTGAGGCAAATCGTTCATTGACTTTTCGGTTGATCCCATCTGTTGTATTCTTTTTGAAGATGAAAAACTTGTACCTCCTTCACATTTTCTAAGGCCTCGATGCACAAAAAGAAGAAAACTCTTGAGGAATAATTGAAGTATTTGGCCATGATGTGCAAAGCCTTACATCTTCCTAATTGTGTGGGAGGACATACAATCGGTGCCGAGCACAATCAGTAATCTCAAACACTGTCAAGCTTTTGAAGGCAGCTTGGTTTGCAGGACCATTTACATCTTCCAAATCTGTTCTGGACTGATTAAAAGCATCAGCAGTTCTGTTATTCCGGAGACAAAGTCGACAAGACAAAGCATAACGTTACGCTCCCAACAACGACGTCACTGCAGAAAAAGGTTTTTGTGTCTTTAACGGCGGTAACTTGTGGCTACGAAAGACGATGCAAGCAAAGTTTACCGGGAAAAAAAAAAAGGTTTACCGAATGTGTTACTTTTTGGCGTTCACACGTTTAAATAAGTAGTTTACGTTTTCAATGATACTGTAATCATGAGAGCGCAGAATTTTAATTTAATTCGCACTAAACGGTAACTTTCAGCTTTTTTACATAGGATGATGTTTTAATATCCTAGGTCAAGGCCTCCTCTCCCAAGGAGACTTCAGAGTTCAGATGGCAAGGACGTCTAATATTGCAAACACTCTCTGCCTAGTGCCTTACCCCTTCTTCACGAGTTCTTACGGAGGAGGGTGGAGCTCCGGCTCCTTCATCCCCTCCTCTTTTTTTTTTCTTTTCTCCTCTCTCTCTTCTCTCTCTCATCTCCTTCTCTCTGGTCCGATCGTCTGATGTTTGATTTAGTGGTTTTTTGTATTTCCTTGCATGTGTCTTTCAAGCGGAGCTCGGTGGTTCCCGTCTCCTTTTGCAGCCGGTTGGACTCCACACGAAGAGAGCTTCGAAGCCCTTCTTCTCCGGCACTCAACAGGCGGCGCGTGTTGATCCACGCGCACCACGCGTTGCGCGTGGATCTGACGCGTCGATGCTCTTGGCCGAGCGTATCTGCCCCTCCGCCACCCGAATCATGATCTTCTCCTCCGGTGTGGACTATGTGGCTCCTGCCCTACATGTCCCTCTGTGTCTATCATCCTCCGTTCACCACTCGCCGTCGCCGCTCTGGACAAAGACTTCGTGGACTTTCCCGGGGATTATGTTTTGCTTTCGCCCGTTTGGGCCTACCTCACTGTTTAGGGCTTGCTTAGTTTTCATTATGTCTTTCATGCTCGCCTCTCTGTTTAAGGCTTGTTGTTTTTTTCCTATCTTTAGGCATATTAGCTTGTATTTGCTGTCTTCTGTGGCTTATTCGTCCCTTGCGGGACTTTGTAGGGCCTGTTGGTTCGCTTGCTCGTTGGCCCGCCGACTCTTCGGAGTATCTCGTATGCCTTTTAGAGTCTTCTGAGGTTTTTAAACCTCTTTGATCCTATTCTCTATACATATGCTATTTATGCCCAAAAAAAAATATAGTCGAGAAAAATCTTTTTTTTTTCTTCTCTTCCCAACGCTACTTTAAACTCCCTAAACCATGAATCTTTTTCATAGCCTTTCAAAAGACACTTGTCCTGCTAGGAGACAACACATCATACTTGCTCTACTCTGTTTGAATTTATAAGCTACTGAGGGCTGCCTCTGTGAAACATGACAAACGGAATTGATCAGTTGACTTAACCATTGAAGTCTGAAGATCCCTCTATTTCACTTGATTCTTAGGATTGATCACACTACTGTCAGTTGCAAGAAGAAAGTAACTTCCAGTCTTCCACAATATTCTTGGTTGCTTACCGAAAACGCTTTTTACCTTGATTTACAACGTTTCATATTCGACCTTCAATGGAGAATGGTTATCTGACACTAATCTTATAAAAAAAAGTACATTAAGCAGAAGATATACAACTGAGATAAGTCCTTCATGTAAATAAATTATGTTTATGTACAGCATGTTACATAAAGGGCCTTCAACCTGAATTAGAGGAGCTAAAAAAATTGTGCTCATAAGAAGAAATCCCGTCCAAATGAGTATAATATAAAGTAAAAATGTTAAAATGGCCTCGTCTGAGGGATTATTCATGACAGTTCCCCTCCTAAACCGTGATAATAGGACTTGAGAGTTGCTGATTTGAAGTTGCCATGGCGGTTTCATATATATCGGATTACACTCTGACAGCTGTCTCATTGTTTAGATATTCTACGGCAGAGCAATGTTCAGATCAAGTCCAATGTTGATTCCGTTGTAAGCGATGGGCGCATAAATCCATAGATCTTCAGAGCTTAAGAGCTACAGAGGCACAACAAGACAGCAAAAGATACGTTAAATATATAAATCTGAAGGAAGCACTATTTTCAAGCTGATCTTTCAATATGTGCATTAAGAAGGATTCCCTTTGGTTAATACCTTAATCTGGAGCTCTAAAAACTTCACATAGTGGACAGCTTCCTCAAGCATCGTGCTTATATCAACCTGCAGCACCAAGGAACCAATTTTTAGGTACACTTCAGACTGATAGAACAACATTTGCAGATAGAGCATACTGCTCACCTTTGTTCCATTAGGGACAAGGTTCTGTAGGATTCTTAGCCTCTCGTTTATTCTCTCTCTTCTTTTCTGGAAGATACAGAGGAAAGATATATCAATCACATCATGAGTAGCATAATTTTCATAAAGTTGGGTCAATGGGCAAGCCATTGTAGGGACTTACCCTTGCATAAAGGCTTTGGGAATCAGTGGCTGTTCCCCTCCTGGCTCTTGCTTTGCCTTTCAAGTCTAAAGCTGCAGACCCTATTGTTGGCAAATTTGAGGTTACTCCTCCGTTTAGTTCCCGAGAAACATTTGAGTCATCCTCTGAGGAGCAGCTGCTTGAGCTTTGTCCAACAAGGCCAGCATTGTTATCTTCATGGTTGCTAGTTGAAGCAAGCTGATCATTCTTCTTGGGTCGTAGATTTCTTATATTCTTTCGTACCTACATTGTTAAATTAAGATTTCTTTAGGGATAGAAAATAACTTTTTTCATTTTAAAAGGTAGTAAGACTATGATAAGAAGGCAACAAGCCTAGTATACTCACATCGCCTGAGCTCCGAGGTCTTTTCGTAGGTTTCTCAGGTGGATTGTTACATGTGTCATCCATGATTGAATGGGATGCTGACATCTGAGATCCCCTTATGAGGTATGAATTCTTGTTAGGAGAAACAGATTCAGGCGTGTATCCAGCAGACTCTTCTGGATTCCCGTCACTCATTTCTTGGCCCAAGCTGTCATTTCCTTCAACGAGGAATGAGCTGCTGTTTTTCATGCCGCCCACACAGAAATCCATGGACCCGGAGCTACCATTTGATGAATGAATTAGATGAGAGTCACTCATGTAGCAGCTTTGTTGGCTTAAACTACTGCCACTAAAATGTGAAGCACTCTGGAAATTCGAATTAGACATGGTTGAAAAATAGCATGAACCTTCAGCAAGCCGTACCATGTTCATGGTAGAATCATGGAAAGGCCACATAGAGGACGGAACTTCAAAGCTTAAGCTCCCATTCTGGGCCACAAATTCAGCCTCCTGAGCACTGTACATTCCATTAAAAGAGCTCCATTCTCTCTCAGAAATGGCTCCCATATGTTCCATATCTGTGTGGAAGCTAATTGGGAAAAAAGGGCTCCTTTCTTCTGTGTTTTAAATGTCAGGAGAAGCACGATGGTGCAAGGGGAAACTGTGAAGTATTTATACCCAAGAGCTATCGGGGTTGGGTTGACTTCCTTTTTCCCCCCCTCCTAGCACTCCTGATTCCTGAACAAGGGGTTGACTTGCTTAGAAAAAAAAAAAAAAGAACAAGGGGGTTGACATCTTTGATGTAAAATGATCCGAATTCATAATTGCGCCAATAATTATTAGACGAAAAGTCCAAAGTCTCTATAAGATATTTGCACGAGTCTATGGAGGGGCTAAGGACAACTCAGAGAGAGGACAAAATCAAGCATATTAAATTAATGCAACCTTTCAGGGGCCTATAGCGCCTTGTTTCTGAAAACTAAAAAATGCGAGAAATAATGTTCAGGAGTCAAAGAATACTATTGGGAGGATTATCTGCAACTGATTGGTTTCAAAACTAGTCATTAAAAAAGTAGGCTACAGAAGCGGTCCACTGAAAAGGCAGAACGAGAGTCGGATCTGGTGTAGTGGGGACGAAGAGAGTCTCGAGTTGTAATGGAGAGAACGTGGGGTGGCTTTGAATAGGATAGATCATAAAAAAAAAAAATTATATTTAACAGAATGATAATGACATCCCTACCGTTAGAATAACTCCAAAATCGAATTGTTTTGGTGGTCTAAACAGGCTTATGTTGTGATTCTCACTCCAAAATCGAATCATGTTGGTGGTCCAGACAAAAGTACTAAACAAAGAGCTCGTGAATCAGCTGTTGTTTGTGAAAACTTGTAATGTAAAAGTATAAAGTCAGGGCGTATTGTAGTATCTTCTGAATCATACGTAGTGTATTTCAAATGCTTCTCCAATGTCAACTATTTTACGTAGGGGCTACCTCTCATGTAGGTGTACTTGTTGCCAGGGGATCAAATCAGTTTAGCTGGCAAAGTTTGGGGTTGACATAGAATAAATGAGTACCTATTTTTTTTTCTCCAATTTCGATGTTTAATTTTGTTCTTTCCCTTGTTTTTTAATGCATCAGGGCTTCTCTATTCAACAAGAATAAATATATATCAAACCCCCTACAGGCCTGCAACCTGAAACACAAAATTATACATTACTGTCAAAGAGTTCTTAGACACCCATGATTAGCGATGTATTGACACCTATAAGCACCCAAGCTTTGCATAACGAATACAGCATTACTGATATTCTGTATTTTGCATTCATCAGAAAATCTTCTGCAATTCCTCTGTTTCCACATCTGGTAACCAAATAAATTCATGTCCACGAAATTAGCAAGACTTGGGTTGAGTGAGAATCTCTTTTGACTGCCAGTCCCATTATAATTTCTTTTGTGGAATTTGCATTTGCAGTGCATGCCAAAATATGCCAACTGACCATTAGAAAGGGACTTTTACATTATGTATGCAGGCTGATGTTACAAATTTACATACTAACCATACTATCATGTGGATTCCAACAGAATCACATGTTAGAATAAGGGTGAAGTGATTGAACTGTCTCTAACCACTAGCTCCAGAACACGTTCTTTGGAAATTAGTCTGGACGCCAAGGGAAGGGAATTACCTGGCGCATAATTTAGCCAAATGGGGTTTGGACAATGTAATTGAGGGGGATGTTCGGATTGGTGTTGTACCATCCGAGATTGTAACCTGCGATGACTGTTCTTTTGAGCAGAGTAGTGTTTTGATGGAAGTACCATGTTGTATAGAGAAAAAAAAAAGATTGAACTGTCTCTAACCACTAGTTCCAGAACAGGTTTATCTAAGTTCAAACCCTAACTTTGCTCTACCTCTCCTTTTGGAATAAGTGACAATTCAGCCAATCAGAGCTGAATTATGACTATAGTTCATCGCCCTGCCAAGCAAGGTTACAAAGTTTTTATTTTCCTACTTTGTAAGACCTCTCTGGTTTCAGCAGACTGAGAGAGTTATATTCCACAAAATCTTTTTACCTGTTTCTTTCACATGGTCATTAAACCCTCTGATAACCTTCGCTCCGTTCTTTGTACTCTTTTTCATCCTTGAAGTGACCTGCTTACAGCTTACTAATTAGTAACAGCTTCCTCTAGTGAGTCAAAGCAACACTGTCCTCATAAGTAGAGCACTAGCTCCTTTAGTGGCCAGGGCTAGCCACAATAATCTCAGAAGTAGCATACATGTGGTGCTTCATTATGATTTATCCCTTTGTATCTATCAGGCACTTAATAAAACTCACTGGGTAAGACTGCCGCAGCATTCTTTTGAATTTCCACATTAATTCCAGAATTTTAGTCAGTTAAGAAGCAATCAGGCTGTCGGAATTCAGAACAAGATTAGGTTGAGCAGTTGGTGACAAGATTATGTTCCTCAGCAGTAGCACTCCCAAGGATTTATTCTTTCTCCCACTTGCACAATCAAGGCTGGTTATTTTCGACTTCCTCATTTCTTCATTGTTTCGCTGCCTCTTTTGGGGTCTTCTTTAGGACCCAAATTTTTGTACTAGAAGAACCCTTCACTGTTACTCACTTCAGTTTCAACTGCCTCTTTTGGTGTGTAAGGGTCCCACACTGTAGCATCCGCAAAACAGTAATGTTTTCTCACCTGATCAAATGCATTTGTTTAAGTTTGATTTAAGCCTGCAATTATATATCCAGGGAATATAAATTTTTTCCAAGTTTATGATGTTCATGCTGGTCAATTTCACAAGGGGATGATCGTCATTAAATTTGTGCACTCTCAGATGAGGAAAAACATTACGGTTTTGCCTTTATTTGAATTGAACTCTGATAAATAGAATCATTGTGGGAGTCGCATTAAGTCAAAAGCTACTCATCTAACATATTGCATAAAGTGCCATCCATGGGCGACAGTGCATGGCAATCGAGTTCTTGAAGTGAAGCAACTCCAAAAGGAGAAAAAAGTTCTGTAGTGTTCACAAGTGCGACCAGGAAAAGAAAAAAGTTGAAGGCCACTGCTGTGCTCACGAATGAAAAATGGTCATAGCTGTCCAGTGTCGAATTTCCGGAACACAAAATGGACAATATCTTCCGAACAATGTCTCCATATGGCAATATCCAATTATGTCTCTCGATGCATTCCAAATTCATCCATCCCACGTCATGTTTTTTTCTCGGACCGCCACCATCACCATACGGCCGTTCGTCCTTTGCTCAGTTGTGCTACGCTTACTCATTGGAAAATAAGAAACAGAGAAAAAGAGAAGGAATTCTGCTCAAAATCGTGTCTATTGTATTAAAAAGACACAAGCCAGAATCGTCGAATACTATGAGCAATTGATGAGACTATTTATTCCCTCCTGAAACTTGGATAAAAAGGAATTGACAGTAGCTCATCCAAAGAAGCTGAGACGAGGAGGCAATGACTTCTCCAAGTGTCACGAGTTGTGTACTGCATAGACCGCCATTCCACCATTATTTTATCTTATAACTATTGTCTTGGTGGGTTGATTTTCAGATCAAGTCCAATGTCCATTCCGTTGTAAGCAAAGGGAGCATACATCCATAGATCATCAGAGCTCAAGAGCTTCAAACAAGAAAATGAAAAGCTTGATCAGTGAGTATATTTTATAACAGTAGTGCTACGCTAGTAGAACCTACAAAATGGAGAATAAGAAGGATTCTCTTTTGCTATTACCTTAATTTGGAGCTGTAAAAACTTCACGTATTGAACAGCTTCCTCAAGCATTGTGCTTATATCGACCTGCACTTCCATTGGATAGAAGTTTAGAATTGGGCACAACAGAGATATGATTGCAGTTCATAAGGAAAACTGCCTACCTTCGTTCCATTAGGGACAAGGTTCTGTAGGATTCTTAGCCTCTCATTTATTCTCTCTCTTCGTTTCTGTAAGATATGACAGGAATGATCAGTTTGTGAATTGACATTGACTGGCAGTAAATTATAGGTAAAGTCGGTCAATGTGAGAGCATTTTTAGTGGATTACCCTTGCATAGACGCTCTGGGGATCACTGGCTGAACCCCTTCTGGCTCTTGTTTTGCCCTTCAAGTTAAGAGGAGCATTCTCTTTCGTGCTCGAACTTGGAGTTGCTTCGTTGAGCTCTTGAGAAGCATTTGAATCATCCTCTGAGGTGCAGCTGCTCGAGCTGTGTCTTTCAAGCCCAAGATTATAATCTCCTTCTATGTTGCTAGTCAAAGAGGGCTTCTGAGTCTTCTTCGATTGCGTACTTCTCTTGTTCTTTTGAACCTATGTTATCCAATGAAAGTCATGAAGATGAGAAAATGGCATATAACCCATTTCTACCATATTCAATAGGAAGAAGGCCAAACTTCCAACACAGGCAGAAAGCAATTCAATGCTAATGTGGAAAGTTGATTATTTTACTTACGGATCCTGAACTCAGAGATCTTTTCTTTGAATTCTCTGATGCCTTTCCACGTTTGAGTTCCGAAAACGAATCTGGTTTTGGAATATCAGTTTCCCCTTTCAGCTGTAAATCCTTATCAGGAAGTACAGCTTCAGGTATATTTCCAGCAGAATCCTCTGCGTTGCCCTCACTCAATTCCTGGTTCGCGCAATCATCACCATCAACGAGATAGGAGATTGAACCCATGGACATGGAGTTGTTGGATGTCAAAATTGGTTGGGAATCACTCAAGTAGCAGCTTTGTTTACTCAAACTGCCACCACTATAACTACTACTGCCTTGTGAGAAACTATATAACCTAGAACTAGCAAAATCTAAAGAAATGCATGAACTTTCAGTGAGCCCTGCCATGTGCATAGTTGAATCATGGCAAGGCCAAAAAGTAGATGGGACTCCCAAACTTGAGCCTCCATTTACAGCATTGGGTATTGAAGAGCTATTAAGCCACTGGGCCATAAAATCAGCCTCCTCAGCTGTTTGCACTCCACTAAGAGTGCCCCATTCTGCCTCAGAAACGGCTCCCATAGGCTCCATATTCTTTCTTTGGAAGCTCATAGGGAAAAAAGTGGTCTTCTGTTGTGTAAGGACGAGATGTTAGGAGAAGCTCGATTGGCTTTTTGCCTGGTGAGAATGAAGAGAGCTCTATATTTATACCTACAAAACAAGTACAAAGCTTGTAGGGGTTTGACTTCAAGTTAGAAGAAGATATGAACTCATAATTGGCAATAATTATCAGATGGCAATGTCCAGCTTTTTCCATATAAAATTTGTAGAGTCCACGATGGGGGCCAGTCCAGCTCATGGAAGATTACAAAATCCTACCTTTCAGTTGCTTATGCACACTGCTCCTAAAACAAATACTTAAAAAGTAAATATTTTTTCCTAAGCCTATAAAATAACCGAATATTTAAAAGATAGCTAATAGAAAAGGCAGAATACGAGTTTCATATGGTGAAGCGAAGGATAGCATGGCACCTGGGCATCGTGAGAACATGCGGTTGCATTTGAATAAAAATAAACGTATAGAATTGTCAAACAGAATGAAAACGACCTTCCAAGAATCAGGCTTCCAAAGTGACTTACGTTTAAGTTTTTCCCCTACTTCTTATTATCATAATAAAAACTCCAAATTTCACTAGGGTGATATAGATATGCCAGACAAAGAAGCAAGACTAACTCTTTGATAGCGAAGATGCAAAACAGAGTTTTTACCTAAATTTTTGCTACAAAACTACATTTGCCTTGTTATCCAGTTTCACTTCCAGTTGCTTTCTTTGCTCTTTTACTAAGTCAGCTTGCCTGTTGAGGCAAATCTTGGCGGACAATCCAAAATTCGACCCCCCCCCCAAGAAGCAAATAAAAAGAAGAAAATAAAGTATTTTCTTGCTTACACATTGTGTACATGAAGTAATAAGCTGGCGATACAAAGAATAACATAAGTGCCCTCCAAATGTTACTTGTAGAAGTGTCCTATACCCTATGTCTGTTATCCGGATAATTGATAATGTGCGACCTGGAATGATCCTCAGTTGGCCTGAGAATTATAGGCCAGGGAATTTGAAGCTATCAGGCCAAATCCATGGAATACTCTGTTTGTTTACCTTCTCAAAACACAACGCGGAGGGAGTGCACACACGAAGTCCCTCTAACAAACGCTATTTTCTGCACAACATATCATGGATTAACAACCTCTCCTTGACTGCCGACAATAAAAATAAAATACATCTCGCGATTGCCGAGATGCATATGTAAAGCAGAGTAACATATGCCAACTGAATTGCAGAGCACCCTTCAAATACTGTCTTATAAACAAAATCCTCAGAATTCCTATCCTCAAACTACATACGTATGAAATTACCTGTTTTATACACTTTAACAGATAAAATTCTTCCTTCTTCGTACTACTCGGCGGTGGGCTGGTGAAGAAACCAGGATTTTGATTTTTTTGGTCGCGACAATCCATCAAATGGAATGGATGAACAGAGTTTTAGTTAATAAAACTCCATATGCCTTCATTTGGTTAGTAGCAATTTGTATCTTTGTTGTGTCTACATTGAGGGATTTGACATCCGTCAAGGACAGCTGCAGGGTGACACCGATCAATTCACAGAGTCCCGAGCTAGCTTTTGGATATATTTCTCACCCTCCCTTATCTTATTACAAGCAATACAGAAACTCTTGTAACCCGACACTGGGTTTGGGGAGTTTAAATGCGGAGTCTTTTGAGGTGTTGATTATGCAAATTTACTTTGGTTAGGCTCCTAGCTACCCAGAATACATGCATAGCCAGGGGTACCCAAATGCATATGCTGCAAATCCAAGGATGAAGGGAAGAAACTACTCTTTAAAATCAGCCTTGTTATCAAATTTGGAGAATATGTGTAAATTTCATTTAAGTTTAACAATATACTCTGACAACTTATATAGCTGAAGCTCGAGTGAGCTGTAATAACAGAAAAAAGCAAACTATATTTTATTCTACTGTTATAACTGTACATCAGATAACACACGTATATTAACTAGCTCGAATCTTCTTCTTTGCATTCTGTTGTTTCTGTTATTGCAGCAGCTTGCTTCTGTTCAAACTTCTGTTCTTCACACTTGTGGAAGCTGAAGCACTACAAGAATTCTTTGCGAATTCTTACCACCCAAGTTATTGTAGTACCTTGTAAACATCTTTTACTCAGCGATGGCAGAAAATCATCTTTGGTGGGGGCCACCAAACTAGAATACTTCCCGGCGTTCCCGCTAGTAAGCCCCCTTCGGCTTCGCCCCCACCAAAACAGAATTTTATAATTTCTTTTAAGGTGCATTATTGTTATCGCGGATATTTACTTTACCCTTATCAATTGAATTTGTAAATCGGGGTCCAAAGTGACTTTAACTAGAGTTAGAGTTATAGGATGTTTACAATTGTTCTCATAAAAGAAATTATGCTCATATCATGTCCTTTGTGTTAATTAAGATAACGAGAAGATAGAAATGAGCAAATAGTGAACTCTTCCAAGAAAATTTCTCCTCAAGATGGACTTCGTAGTTCCATATACAAATAAGCCAATTATGAGGTAGATCAGTAATTAATGCTTCGTCACGCCCTTGTTGTATCTTATGACTGTTGTCAGCAGGGAAGGTTGATCTTCAGATCAAGTCCAATGTTCATTCCATTGTAAGCAATAGGAGCGTACATCCACAGATCATCGGAGCTCAAAAGCTACATAAATGGCAACCAGGAAATAAAAGATCAAATAAATACATTCAGATAAAAGAAAAGCGGATTTTCTCTTTGAAATATGAAAGATTTTGCTCTGTTATTTACCTTGATTTGGAGCTGTAAAAACTTCACATATTGGACAGCCTCCTCAAGCATTGTGCTGATATCAACCTTCAATACCAAAGATCCAATTGTGAGAAGTCCGGTTACATGACCTCAGACTTGTACAACAATATTTGCAGTTTATGGAGAATTCCGCCTACCTTGGTTCCGTTAGGGACAAGGTTCTGTAGGATTCTGAGCCTCTCGTTTATTCTCTCTCTTCTTTTCTGCAAGATATAAAAGAAAGATCAATTATGAAAGTTCACATTCTTAGGCAGCAAATTTTCAAAAAGGTGGCCCATGTGCTTGAATATTGCTAGGGACTTACCCTTGCATATAGGCTCTGGGGATCAGTTGCTGAGCCCCTGCTCGCTCTTGTTTTCCCACTTAAGCCAGAAGAAGCTGGCCCTTTCGTGTTCAAATTTGATGTCACTCCTTTATTAAGCTCTTCAGAAGCATTGCAATAATCCTCTGAGGAGCAGCTGCTCGAACTCTGCCCGTTAAGGCCCGCATTACTATCTTCTTCAGTGTTGCTTGCTTTCCGATTCTTTTTTGATTGTGCAACCCTTTTGTTCTTCCGGACCTATGTAATTAATCAAGATGAATAAGAATGAAGTAAATTCATGTTCTAGTCGGCTATATAAAACATCATCGGTCAGTACTAGACAAAAATAAATTTGATGGTTAAGCAGCTTATTACTACACTCACATGATCTCCAGAACTCCGAGATCTTTTCTTAGAATTCTCAGGTGGGTTGCTGCAATTTTCTTCCGGGATTGCTTCCGGTGATGCCATCTCAGATTCCTTTTGGCGCTGCGAATCCTTCTCAGGAATAACAGCCGCTGGCGCCTTTCCTGCAGACTCTTCTTCATTGCCATCACTCTTTTCTTGGTTCAAGCTGTCGTCCCCTTCGACGAGAAAAGAGCTGGGATTTTTCACGTCCACCATGCAAAATTCCATTGACATGGAACTTTCATTGGATGCCAAAATTGGTTGAGAATCATTCAAGCAGTAGCTTTGTTGGCTTGAATTACCACCATTGTAACTACTCCCTTGTGAAAAACTGTAAAAATTAGAATGAGCCATATAGGAAGAATAGTAAGAACTTTCACTGAGCCCTTCAACGTTCGTATTTGACTCATGGCCAGGCCAAAAAGTAGAAGGGACTCCCAAACTCGATTCCCCAGTCAGCTCATTTGGTAAGGAAGCATTACTATTGAGAAGCTGAGTCATAAAATCAGCCTCCTCAGTAGTATACATGCCACTAAGAGAACCCCATTCTCCCTCTGAAACGGCTCTCATAGGCTCCATATTCTCTGCTTTGGAAAAGGCTCAAGTATTAAATGTTAGGAGAGGCTCAATTTGCTCGGTGCTGTTTGTGGGAAGGAGATGAAGACATATTTATACCCAACAGTACACGTACTTGCTAGAGGTTGACCTCTTCCCTGTACAAGTAGATCCTGACTAATAATTGCCAATCTTCACGAGTGAGGGAAGACAACTCAGAGGATTCCTAAATCAGTGATAAAAAAATTAGCTTAAAACACTTGTAGCTACAACTACAGAACAAGAGAGAAATATCGATTGAGGAGCCAAGGAATATTATTGATACGGACTAACTGAGCTTAAATAGTATCCAAGCTTATCATTAAAAAAGTCAGAATCTTTGTAAGGTTTGGTGAAGTAATGTGTAGGTATAATATTCAAAGTTGGCAAGCGGTAGAACGACGTGGGGGGTCACCCTGAATATGATAATCGCAGTGAGAGTGCTGTCGAGAAATGGGCCTGATCATACCTCAGTACTACCTGGACCCAAGACAATTATCCCTTTACTAGATATGTGTACCCTCCAATTGAAACCTGCCATCTGTTCATCATGAGTCCTCGAAACTCATTGAGAAGAAGAATCCATCATTATCATCTTATATAAAAATTAGACACGTACATCTATCTCAGGGATGAAGCCTGAATCCAGGTCTAAATTCATTCGTTTCAGATCAGGAAGGGTTGTTGTCCTGTAACCTCACTGACTTACCTGTTATATAGCTGGTCAGGCCAGCTCCAATTTAATTAAGTCTGCAAACTCCTAGCCGCCCCAATTTGAACTGATCATGTAATTGTTTAGCCAATTCTTGTGTTTAGTGAAGTGAAATCGGTCTCCTGATCAGTGGCAATTAGAAAAAGGATCATGTAAAGTAACTCGCACACCTCCTCGGCGTACCTTTGAATCTCATCTTTTCAGTACACCTCTCATCAGTATCATTTACTCGGAATTAAGCTAACTGATATGATAAGAATAACAAGTGTATATAAGTACAACGTAAATAGCGCAATCTGTACAAAATATTCGACCAGACAGACTAGTGAAGTGCGAGACATTTAATTACTTGGCTGATGGAGAAAGTATCCTTTAGGGTTACGGTCATGTCTAACGGTTGGTAACTGTCAGCTGTCTAAGTTGAACCATTTGGACCAGTCATATGCGAGCCTAGTCTAAGTCTGCACAGATTGTCAATGCCTTTCTGACATGAAAAGGCTGAATCATGCTGGTAAAAACTCTTTAGATCTGGAGGCGAAGATCGGACCAAGACAGCTCCCAATTAGTCAGACATGCTGGTTAAAACTTGTCTGTTCTTGTACTACCCTGCATGGATTTATCTCCCTCATCTCACTGCATCAGTCATTTAATTAATGATCCAATAACTATACTCATCAGTATATGCTTGACACTTCCCCCTAGATACTAAACGAGTAGATGACAGAAGAAACCCCGAAAGTTAGGCTAATTTGGCACAAAAGAACCAAGTGGGTCAATGGCTCCTCCTATACTGTCATCACATTAATTTCTCCTGGTGGTGGATGAAACCCCGGCCTCTTGAAACTGATCATTTAATAAATACAATAAACTCAAAGAAAGAACAACTGGTCCCCTCTATAATAATTAGGCCATTTCCCATTTAGTGCTACCTATAATCCCGGCTATTTTCACGCTTCATTTCACGCGTAACACTGAGCTAGTTGCATATATATCTCGTTCCAAAGAAAGATCAACATGTTCAAGTACAGGAGCTTTTATTTTTTGTAATATTGGGATGTTCTCTAATATATAATAAGCATTATTCTATGTGACGCCGGCCATTGCACGATCTATTGTTGTAGAAATGTCATTTAGGACTAAAAATTATGGACGTTCAGAGTAAGGAATAAAATCTCAACAGTTCAACTATATATGCAGGCAGCAAACCTATCAAAATCTGATCTTGTTCTTTGCATGCGGATATGTGATATATCACTATTTTTGTTCTTGGGTTCCTGGCCGGCCGGAACAACTTGTATGGCCGCACCACACTCCTAACAGAAGTCAAGAGGGCGCCTTATATGCTTCAATTTATAGTAGACAACTGGAAACCTGTCTGTTAAGGTGAATAAAGCTCGATCAGTTTATAACTAGCATGAGACACAAGATGCTCTAGGCCACACCTGATCTTATGTTAAGGTTTAGGACAGGCTAATCTTAAACACATTAATAAAAGAGAAAAATATATTTTTCACAACTATCATAGGTTTTGCACTTTGCACCCTAAACTACTAGTTTTAACATATTGTGTCCTCTAACTACCAATCTTAGACACTTTGCACCTTTTGTCAAATTTTTAGACTAAAATGAAGATAATCATTTACCCATGTTGCATATATTGAAGATATTGTTGTCAATTCATTAATTTCTCAAGGGTATTATTGTCAAATGGAATGTGTAAAGTATTTACTATTAATAGTTGAAGGGTGTAATGTGTCAAAGTGAGTACATAGTTTATGGTGCAAAGCGTCTAACATTAGTAGTTTGATGGTGCAATGTGTCAAAATTGGTAATTTATGGTGCAATGTGTCATAGACCTAATAGTTGATGGGTGAAAAGTGTATTTATCCCTTGTAATAAAAAGGTATTGAACCAATTTTTTTGTCAGGTACTGGAGTAGAGAAGACTAGGCCTAGTCTATTGTTTGAGACACCAAAAAGAGTTAATCTGATCTATATATATTTATTCCAAAGCTATGTTACGATCGACCACTTTTTACTTATTGATGGCTGAGCGACTAAACCTTGTGAGTAACACTAAGTACTAGTACATCATAGACCATATATATATGAGTTTATAGATGTATGATATATAATTGATGCTTTTTGATATTAAGCCAAGTAGTTTGTTTACGTTATTCCCCCCGTGGCTGATAGAAAGTATAGCAAGTATCCTCATCTTGAAATCTCGAGCTAATTGCGTTGACTCAAGATTTACCCGTCCGTTATAATTAAATACCGAAGTTTAGGATCTCCAACCATGGGTATGACCCTTATAGCTAGCTAGCACTGATCTTACCCAGGTATTTTTGGCACTCAAAATTTTGATCCTAATTAAAAAAATTATAAAATAATTTCTCTCTTCCTATCAAATTATTTTTTTATTATAATATTCATTCAAATTTTCTCTCTATACTTTTTCAAAAACTCTCATAAACTACAACAACGATTTTTTGACCTGACCGCTGCTAAAGGTCATTTTTTGTAGTGTCAATTAATAATTCTGAAGGTAGATAGCTAGCTAGTAGTCACGGATTATTCTTTATTGACCACAACCCTTGACGTGAGAATAGCAAATGTCTCACCGTTCGACATACATACAAGTTGGAATTCATAAAATTCTGTGTCGCTTCATGGTTGCTATCAAACTCGGTGAGAAACGATGAAATAGAACATTGACCCAAATGGTGACTTAAAAGCATTAGCAGTACTAAAAGTATACTTACTATAACTATTGTATTTGGTGATAGCAATACAGCTTGTAGTACTTCTCCAATTTGGATGGATATTATATGGATAGACTAGCTAGCTTAATACGATCGAAAGCCTAAAAGAAATAGAATAGTTCATGTTATAAGAAATAGAATTTGCAAACAATTCCTAAATCAAAACCAGCTAGTCAAAAAATCTCATGAAAGATATTGTGGAATGGGAAAGTAATTGGCACTGGTATAAGAGGAAATTACGATCGAGTCTCCTCAATATCTCTGATAAGGACAAAGGCATTAGATTAACAAGTTGCCTCGATGTAGATAAATAGACAAGTTGATATATATTGGAGATTTTCTGGACGAGAAATCTATTAGCAGAGGTTTGGATCCGAGCATCCATTTCTAGAGGATTACCCATTATTATATATAATATATACCTGAAGGATTTTCTCCAAAGCAATCCTGGCCGCTGAGGAACCCATGATCGAAGCTCAAATAATTTGATGTTCGATTCGAAGACAACAAATTAAGAATTAAGAGCGTCGACGGTGTCTCTGGGTAAAAAGAATAGATATATTAAACTCAAAGCCGTCTCATGTTACCATGCTAATCCTCAATATTATCTTTGTCTTGATCATCACCACCATTATCGTCCTCGGCTGAGATCGAAGTCAAGATCAAATTAAAAAAAGGTAGAATATTTAACTTTTTCCTCCCCATGCTAGCCTAGCTAGCAGCTCTAGAAAGAAAACACCAGACTGTAAACGACAAAACTTGCTGTAAGTTAATGTTGTATATATTGAGTGGGAATTACTAGTGATTTGGTCACGTTCCTCTTTTGCTAATTCCATTGAGCACAATCTGGAAATAACATAATTACTCGCATGAAATCTTCAGGACTATATATAAGTGTCACATATGTATAGGATAATGATGGGGAACTCAATTTGAAAGGATCTTCTACAAGTAAAATTATAGTAATCCATAAAATAGTGGGTTTATGATCTAGATGAGGTACCTAACAAACTTTTAGCTAGTCATTGGCAATTAATTAGCAAGGGTACTTGGCTTTTAAAATTTGGGAGTCTTATAGGATAAGTACTGGTTTCTTATATAGCCATAAGAATCTCTAGCTACCAAAGACTCCATTCTGCACCCTCTGGACACTGGCAGAAGCCACAACACATCTTTTATTTAGATCGATCGTCCCTCGATTTAGTACAATCTCAATTGAATTAGTCTTGCTTCGTAGCACGCGACAGGGTATGCCTCAATAAATTAAGGCCTAATCTCTAACTTAATTCGAAATCGAGTTCCGGTCTAATCTTGTTTGTACAACTGTAGAAGCTAGCATGTTTGTATACAGGCTGGAGAGAGCACTTCTGGATGTAAAGAAAGAACAAATTGTTAAGGGGCACACGCTGAAGGAGAATTTAGTTAATTTCATGCATGACTCTCATTACCCAATATATATATATCTTGTTCCCTACACTAATAATTAATTAAAACCCTGTTCACTAATCATTAATGATCATCGTCATTCCTGGATCAGGTCGATAGGCTGGCTAGCTATATATATAGAGCATGAGATCACTTTTGACTAGTGTTACCAATTCTCCGCGAATCAGATATACATCTAATTAATAATTAGACAGACCAAGCATTTTATCACCTAACTATATGATTTTTTATTAGTACTGTCGGTTTGCCCACATTTTATATTACTATAAGTCGTTGCCATAAAATACAACATTAATCTCCCCAATTCTAGTCCTTGACTTATCAATTTACACGTGTTTTAGTGTACTGAAATCCCTGTATTTTTATTGCATTATAATGAGTTTCTTCTGTACTAGCTAGTAGCACTTTATATTAATTGTCACGATTCTAGAATTTTGGTTTAATCTTTTTTCATATCTTAGCAAGAAATCATTTGAGATCTAATATGCTGATATATTGATGGCATCAAAATCGTGAATTCGAAGAGATATCGATTATGAACCCTTTTTTTAAAAAAAGATTACGTATAATGATCTTTTCTCTGATCTCTTTTTTTTTCATTTACCGATTTAATACTTTCTTATTCCTCCCCCTTTTTTTTTAATTTTTTGATAAATCATTGACTAGTCAGCAACTTCATTTTCTTGCCATCGTGAGCCGTGACAATGGCCTTCAAAAGTTATCTATATATGTCGACTAGCTAGTCAGCAATTCCAAGAAATAAGAATTTAGAAAATATACTCACACACACAAATTAATATATATATATACGCACATATATATCAGTTATGTGATGATAAACGAAGAAATACAAACTATAAAGAATAATATAATGCTACACCAGTTATGTATATATATATATATATATATATATACGCACATATATATCAGTTATGTGATGAAAAACGAAGAAATACAAACTAAAAAGAATAATACAATGCTACACCAGGCATATTTCACTAATTTATTTTTGAGTTCTAATTAACGTACATGGGTTAAATTGAACCCATACTTAAACTATCTCTTTTTTTTTGTTGGAAAGATAACTATTAATCATATATAAACTGCCTACCAGAAAACAAGAGGGAAACAGGGAGAATTTTTTTTAAAAAAAAAAAAGTAGCCACTTGTATGAAAGATCGAGACAGATACATTAATATTATAAACTTTTGGACTTGTTAAATAACAAAGAGAAACGTTATGCGCACAACGATGGAGCTAGCTAGGTCACTTTTAATTAAACATGATATAGTTTCTCGATCGTTTTTTGAAAATGCTTTGCCGACCCTTTCCAGGGGAGACATTATGTAATCGTACGTGTTGGCATTTTAATTAAAGACAAACTAAATCGGAACGCATGCCTCGGCTTCCTCGGGCTACTTGCAAAAACTAGAAGACAGCCAATTGACCACACAAAGTAGCTAGAAAGACGTACAGATGTTGTCCGTCTTGGTTAGCCATTAATCAGACATAAGGTCTGATATTCAGTATATATATATTCTTGTCTTGCTGCAAACTTTGATCTATAATTACTCTCATAATATTTGTAAGAAATTCGTTGAGTATATATATGAGAACATTATAATATCTAGGGTTCGAAATTTTAAGGAGTTTGAAAGTGGTGGTTTTTCTTTTTATTTTCACACTTTTCTCATGATGTTAAATGAAGTAGACGTACCACATGATAAGATTCATTTTAAAAACGCACCTGTTTTATCTAAAATTAAGATTAAATCAAGGACAACCAACTAAATTCCACCGAAATATTAATTACATGCACTTCCCACCCATGATCATCATGATCATGATCAGTTAAGATATTGATTAATCACTTGGTTTTGCTGTTTAATTCTTTAGATCTCAACTCCCTATGGAAGCCTTAATTGGAATCTTGAGGACTCGCGTGCAAGCCATAGAAAAATTATATATTAGAAAGCTGTTCATTATATCTGATCGTACAACTATATTTTGTTGACTAAGTAATTAGCAATATGCTAGCTAGCTAATACAGTGCCCTTTTTTTCCCGTGGTAGCTAGGGACAAACTCTAATTGATATGTGAAAAAAAGCTATATATGTTTAGATAAATTAACAAAAAACCACGATCAGCCTAATTTCTCAGTACTAATGATAATTGGATCGTTTCCGACTAAATAATAGAAGTGCTTATGATTTTTTAAAATAATTTTTTAACTATATATGTCCAATGACGGGAGAGTTCTTAAAATATTGGTATTAATTATTATTATTCTTACTCTCTTCATTAATTAATAAGCAGAGCACACTTTACTTAAAAATATTAATAATAACACCCGTACGTAGTGCCTTGATAACAATTGTTGAGTGTAATACCATCTTTGAATAAAAAATGACCATAAGTTTAAATTAGCATTAATAAAAAAATATTTAATTAAAATGGCTTCTTTAAATAAGCACCCCGATTTATTTACTCTTTTGTCTTTTCTCACTTGTAACTTACCTTTGTTGATATATATATATATATATATTATTAGCCGAATTTGTTGAATGAAGCATTTTCAAGCCGCAAGATTTATTATTCTGGCAATAAATTAATATAGTAATATTCGACAGTTCGTGCAATTAATTACTAAGTCGTTGTTTAAAGGGTATATATAGGATATTTTTAATTTGTTAATGTTAAATTAAATAATGTAGTGGGTAACAGATATTAAAACATGCAGCGTTATTAAAAGCTTGCAGAAAAGACAGAGAGACTACTAGATTTTCCTCTCTTCCCACAACTATGTTCCGACACATTTCCCTTCAACGATATGCTGCATATATATATATATATAGCTTGAGCCATGAGATCCCTCGAAAAGTGTCAAAGTTTCTGCATTATTATCTTCGCCTCCTAGCGTGCTACAATAGCCAGCCTATCTCATAGCTTGTTTATTAAAGGCTAAATTAGCCTTGATTCAACACCACGGCCTATCAGATTAAATGTAAATTAAAGGTATCACAAAAGTTCGAAATTAACAGAAAGTTCCCATATTGGAATATGCAAAATAATATTCATAAGGTTCTAATCAGATTTTATAATTATATATACTAATCAATTGGTTAATTAGTACAAGCAATATACGTGTGAACAGGTCAGAGAAACTTTCATATACAGACAAAATGTAGGTTGTTCAGGCAGAAAGATCATGTTCTTATATATATGTAATAGAATTAATGAATGATTTGCGAGATTATTCCCTCATTAATTTTTGTCTTGAATTCCGAGCCATTACCTAATCATTCAACATCATGATGAATTCATATATATAAAGCTAGGAATATTAAGGAAGAGATTTTAGATAACGACACCTTGAGTAGTTATTAATTACCAATGATAATATTACATGAATATATGGGAATTACTAGCTAGAAAAGAAAATATGTATTGTGAACACAATTTCAATCCAGTAGAAATCTCTGAGGATATAACAAGACGGACACAACTCATGTGTACGCAACCATTTATATTTTTTATTCTCGAACCTCAAATTTCTCGTAGCCAATAAATAAATAAATAAAAAGTAAACTTCTAAGCTTAATAAATGCTAATAATTTGCATTAAAATTATGCACTAAATTAAATTAATTTGTTTCTATTGGGATTTGGGAAAGCGAATATATTTGATCATTGAAGGTCGTCTCATTCGATTCAATAATCTTGTGGGATAGCTACAGTCGATGTTTTTGTTGGTACATACGTAATGTATTATATATACTGGCCATGGTTTTTCTTCTTAACTGTTTTCTTTTTTTCTTTCAATATTGTCTTCTTCTTCTAGATGCTTATTCGCTTAACTCGGTGAAGGGTTTAGCGTAGTTGACAATTCTTATTCATTGAATTTATTTTTACTTTTATTTTTATTTATTCACTTTATTATGAGAATAATAGTGATGTCCTTTTCATGATCGATACGCGCAGTATTACAGTATATAATACGTATTGAGTACTGTTTGGCATGCAGTACTCTACGTGGATAGAAATTATATTAGAACCTTCTCAAGAAAAATATTGGGTTTTATATGCTTTCAATTAATTAGGTAAAAACGATCGATCGATCGATCGAGGAGGTATTTTTTCCGAAGAGATCGCATCAAGGTACCTTCGATAGCTAGGTGCGTTGAATCCAACCGGCTTAACAACAAATTACTAATTCTTTGTTTCCCGTGGCCGGGGGAGCCCAAAGTCCTTGTTTGAACTTGCTTAAGCTTACCAGAGGAATAGTTAATTAATTAACCACGGACTTTAAAAATTTTATGCAGACTTGTGGTTTAGCGGAACTAGAGGCCGGGGGAAAACAATTTGCATCTACTCATCATTCCCACGACTCTATAATATGTCATGCCAAGTCAACTCCTCTGTATTTTGCATGGATCGAACCTCGTGCTCTCGATGCCTCATCATCATCAAAGACCTCATCCGCTTTAAGTTACTTCTGATCAGGCTTTCACCTCTTACATATTATATCTTCAATATTTAATAGATCTAAAATGTTTTGAATAGACCCCTCCCTCAGACACAGACAAAGACAGAGAGATCATATGGGTGTTTTTTTTATATATCCTGCAAATTAGCCGGTAATTAAAGGAAGGTCACTCTCCAGAGTCCAGACTTTGTTTTTAATTACGGTGTAATACATATTGTAAGTGAAAAGAGTATCAGATTATATCTTTGAAAGATTTGTATGTCGCTATAACTTTAACTGGCAGAGATTTGTACTTAAAAGATTTTCGAAAGCACGATCGAGCATGTTTATATTTCTTTTGCATATATATAATATCTCAACTAGATATCCCAGTTAGGATCTTTCAAAAGTGGACTTAGAAGGAAGAAGAAGAAGAAGATGGTGGTGGTGGAAAAAGATGTCAGAGTTTACAAATTAAGCCGACTCTACGGCCAACTAACTAATGTATATATGCATGGCCAAGCTACCGGACTTGAAATTGACTGAAAATCAGCCTTCTTATTGTGCTGTGCAGTGCGGTAACATCAGGAAACTAAACATTCCGCTTAATATATATATTCTCACTGCCTCGTATATACTCTCGTTCAGAGTAGCAAATTAACTGTGCAATTGCGCCTTATTTTTCTGCATTTCTTTGACAGATAGAAGAGAGAGGGAGGGGGGAATCGGGGTATTAGACTTGAGCATGTTTGTTTAGTTGAGAATTTGAGAATGCGAATCCAACGTTCGTGATTGTAAACCAAATATGTTTAAAATAAGAATGCAGCAAATAAGTTTCCAACTTTACCATGGACAAACTGATGAATAATTACAAAAGTATCCTCTGGTAATAAGTCAAGGGCATAAAGATAGAAGGGTAAAATGAGTTTGTGCAAAACATGTGACCCCCACACGTTCAGTGAATTAAATTCGAAAAGAATGTGAATGGACGAAATTGCCCTGATGATTATGAATGCTTTGAAATTTAGTCGAGGGCGATATGGTCATTTCATCCGATCATTAAATAGCCTGCCGCACTTTCCCCCTGCCCCTGTAGCGTGCATGTCAGTAGTGTCAACGTCAATCACGCTTTTGTGTTCTTTTCTTTTTTCTTTTTTTTTAACCGCATTAGTCTTTTGTCTTTTTATTCATCTCTTTTTTAAAAAATACTTAATTTCCAATATTTATATTATAATAAAAATAAAAAATAAATTTAAAATTTAAAATTTAATAAACCTTAAAAAACATCATTACTTTTTTACACCTCAACAACTATTACAAACACGTTCAACATCATTATTTTTTTATCTTCTTCATTCATCCCAATACAAATAATCTACAAACAACAACCTTAAAAAAACATCATTATTTTTTTACACATCAACAACTATTACACAAATATCAATACACCTCCAACATCACCTAAAAATTCTCAAAACACTTCACAGTCAATAAATCTTCTCAAAA
Source organism: Myrica gale (assembly GCA_963930655.1). Classification (NCBI taxonomy): domain Eukaryota; kingdom Viridiplantae; phylum Streptophyta; class Magnoliopsida; order Fagales; family Myricaceae; genus Myrica; species Myrica gale. The sequence goes on along the minus strand of OZ005606.1, from coordinate 1,311,794 downwards.
CAAAGATCCCCTTAATCAAACACTTCGAGAAAAGTGAATTTCTTTTGATTTTTCATGAATAAGCACTCCATTCATCTTCCCAAGCACGTTCGGTTTGTGATCAGACTTTCCGTCGACACAACCTATGGAAAGCCGAGTAATGCATTCATGATTAATTAATCATTCTCCTAAACAGAAGTACATTTATTAAGAGGAGTACTTTTTTTGCTTTCACGAGTATAACCTCAACTCTGATTTATTTTCTCGGGTTAATTATTTCAATACCTCAGAGCCCTTGGTGTAGTAATTCCTAGCTAGTGGCTATGATATTATTTATGTGTCTAGCTAATTCATGTCGTGGCACGATATTTAAATAATATACTTTTTTTCCAAAATTACTCTGAATGGCCTAGCTATTAGTAGTACTGAAAGATTTACCATCAAAGTCAAGCTAGTGATCAACTAATATATATATATATAGTATAATTATTGCAACTATATATTAAAAATTAATTGTTAACTACAATGATCAGGCCGTTGTTATCAGTTAAATTAATTAATTTAAAGCAGTACTTAAATTTTATTAGCCTTAGGTTTAGCAATAGTTATAACTAGCGCATGTGGCTATATATATATATAAATATCATACTTTTCATACATATAATTAAGTGGGTTCTTTCTGATGTCTCGTATATCGATCAATTACATGCATGTTACAATTAGCCTTAATTTGTCTGTAGATGCCGAGATCGAAGATGTGATTGCGATAGGGAGGCTGAGATCATTACAGCTTCTTTCTTTTTTTTTGAAAAGATAATCAAGGATAATTTGTTTATGCGAGTAATTATAACCCAAAATTTGACAATATTTCATGTCCATACGTTACTTATATTTCTTTCTCTTTCTCTTTATTTTTTATTTTGATAACGTTAATCAAATGATAATTAGATTTCAAAAGATTAGAATATTTTTCAGAGACTTGTTAAACAGTTTTGTAATGAAAATCAGCGGCATGTAGCGAAAAGTCTGAACAGCATTAGTTTTGTCCAAAATTAGTCATCTCCTTAATTTGATCGTTTATAGCTCGGAAAGGACGTTAAATATTATAGCGAATTTGTATACTCATCAAGGTTATTTAATTTATCTCTTAGCAGCTTATTTATTCATGTCAACGTAATTACAATAATATTGAATATATAATGGAAGATGCTTTTTTCATCTTTACTAATGTCCTGGCCAGTTAATACGAGGTTTGAATTACATATACGTTAAAATAATTTTAATCTTTGTACGCAGTAATTAATATTCATTTAATAATAGTAGTATAGATGAATCTATGTAATTGTTATAGAAAATTACTTAAGAGTCAACTACTATTTTGTAAATTAAGGACGGTTTAAACTTAATTATAAACACTTTGTGCACTCCACTAGCTATTTGAGTGGCATGGCAGAAATGATTGGATCCAGGATAAATGTAATAAGCGTGATTAGTGAGATACAATGCGCAATTAGTGCTCTGTAAATTTTTGTCTTATATAGTACTCAACACCAGTTATAGAGTACTTCTCACTTCATTATTTTCTCTAAAAATCTGCTACCAATATTTAAAAAATGACCAAATGAGGCCCAAGATCTTGGACCACCGGTTTACCTAATTACCAATTAATGAATTAAAGCTTGCTTTTGATCACTTAATACGTATAACCCATTATTAATGACTCATAAGAGAGCTACGATAACCAATTAACTAATTAGTTGTTATTTTCTGGTACGGATTTGGATTTAAGTGGGTATTTTCAACGATCCGGAATATTAATTCCCTTATGTTTTAGAGACATTCCGGTTTGACTTCAGAGTATAAATTGATTAAAAAGATTAATTAATGGATTAATTTCAACGTTTTTTTTTAAACTTCCTATATACGCCTTCACTCAACTACAAACATATACAAAAAAAAAACGCAAAACCGGATTTAATTAATAGTACTACCATGGAGTTAGAAACAATGGACTCCAATTTTATGAATAAAAAGAAAATGGACGAACTAAACAACGATCGAAGACAAAATGTTTCGAAAAACCTGATTTAATATATAGTACCACTAGTAGGGTTTTAATCATTTACCCAGGTTCTTTTCAGCTTGTAGGATATTGATCTTGGAATGTAAACTAATTTTAAAAGTTTGAGAAAAAAGAAAGGAATAAAATTATTTTTTGAATTAATGAATATTAATCGTTTCTGTCTAGGCCATCCTAGTCATGAGGATATTATTATTATTATTATTATATATAGATTGTCAATTTCTAGCACGGGGTCGAACTTAATTTTCTTCTCTTTAATTTAATTGGTATATCTAGGGACGCACGTTGACCAGGATTATTTTTTATAGATTTTCTCCCTTATTTATCTATGTATTTTGGGTTAGACTTTGGAGTATAAGGTCGTTGAAAACTCTATTTTACTTACCAATATTTTTCTTAAATTTTTGACTATTTAAATTATCAACTGGCCATGTTCGGTGAGGTTCGCTTTCATGAGCTCGTCGAAAACCCCTTAATTAGTACATGCTTTAATTTTCTCCAAGTCAACCCCTAATAGGTTCGACTATATATGGTTAATAATCAATGAGTTTATGTGGCTTTCACCTCGTAGACTCTTTTATTTTTCGTATTTGAGTCCCTTTTATCTTAATTAACTAACTAATTGACCTTCGAATATAACCTCTTTAAAATTCTAATTTTATTATTTGTCAATTTAATTTTGAATTTTCAGTATTAATCTCCCATTCTCTTGCAAATTAGTTAGCGACGTTAATATTTAAGTTATTTGCAATATATATTAGATTTAAAATTCCAAGATACTTTTGTCAACTTGCAGTGCTCTAACTTTTCTGTTGACTTTGGAATATAATTAATCTCCCAATGTTCGATTAAAAAAATTGATTGTTAGTTAACTCTTATTTTGATGTCTAACACCATTTTATACTCGTGTCTTCTTGCAGACTTATAGGGGTTGATGTGACAATTACATGAACATTGGAATATATCAAGAAAAATTACAATTGGCAATACTCTATCCGTATTTACGGTCTTCGATTTTTCTTTTTATATAAAACAGGTAATTAATCCAGATTTAACCACAATAATATATATAATGCTAGTTTTTAATTTTCCTTATTATAAATAAGTCCGCAGGATATCTTCAATTATATTAACGTTGATTCTGAATATGCCATATAAGTATGTACCAAGTCTCGTGTGTTTTATGCCACGTGTGTGTTTGAGTGAAAAAGTAAAGAAAGTGAAAAAATTTATAAAAATTATAAAACAAAAATTTATAAAAAAAAATGAAAATATAAAGAGAGAATTTTTATAATAATAAAAAAATTGTAGAGAATCAAAATTTTAGTTACCGATGCAAATGAGTTCCATAGTTAGACAGGATATTGAAGGCTAGCCGAGCAGGCGAGCCGAGAGGAAAGGTATACGACTCTGTATTCCATAGGTGATGTTCATGTTCTTCATAATTGAAGAATTCACATTCAACTAAGAACACAATCCCACCAAACATAAATTTTTTGAGGATATTATACTATAGTTTCCGATTTTGCCCTAGACATATTTATACGGAATTGCTAAAATATCATCCACTCATGCGTTAGTTACATAAAAAATGAAGGGTAAAATAGACTTTTAAAGGGCGATTTGGTCATTTCTCCCCTCCCCTTGCGTGCGGCCTGCAGCATGGGAGCCTTGTCCCCTGTGTAAGTGACTTTTTGTTGCATTCGTTCGTCGTTTTTTTTTAATACCTTTTAAATATTCAACTTTTAATAAAAATAAATAAATTTGAAATATATTAAAAAAAACTTTAAAAATCATCATTAATTTTTTTTACACCAATACAACTCTCAAAACAACTAAAAATTTTCAAAACACTCCAAATCCTAAGAAAAACATGGGCTGTCTTTTCCTTCGCACACGTACGCCCAAGTCCAGTCCACAGTCAACTTAACGTCACCCGGACCCGGTTCATCCACCTCAACCCATTTCCCTCGTACATCTCATTTGTGGAGAATAAAAAAATCCCCGGCAATAAAAAGGAATCGTGTCAATATTGTATTAATACGTTCAAAGCGTTGGATCGTTTGACTGATCAAATAAGGCTCATCGTTTGAGATTCAAATGGCAGGATCTTCAACCTTGTAATGCAAGCCGGTATAATTCAAGATAAAAAAATATGGCAGGATCCTAAACCTTTGTTTCTTTTGTCCACTGCTCTCAACAATGTATTACGGACAAAGGACCCGCAACCGACCAAACAAACGGGAAGGCACAAGTTTTTCCGGAAGAAATGGTGAAAGACGTTGGTTCCAACTGGACTGGACCTTGATCTCATTAACGTAAGTAATAGGTTACATCAAAGGTATTAAAAAAATAGAAACAGAAAAAGACAGCAAATATATGTAACTTTTCACCGAAATGAAATTTCCCAACAATCCACTTGCATGTTTCACCGAAAACCAGCAATTTGTTCAGAGATGGCCAGAACAAAAACAAAGCAAAGCAGCAGAAGCACCAGTAATTGCAGGTCTCTGTAAAAGCAGCACCACCTCAACTGCATCACAACCTTACTAACATTCACTGCTGCTCTTCCTCAGGCAGCTCCCCACCGAAACCCCGTTGCACAAGTCTGTAATACAAAATACCCATGGTGGCCATGCATGCCCTGCACGCAATCAAAACACATGCATTATCTTAACAGAAAAGAGAAAAGTGATTGTTTCACATCTCTATTCCAGTCCTTGTATCAGCTCATTAGTAGTAAGAATAGAAGTACTAATGATGAAATTGTGAAGTTGAACCCAGTAAATGGACAGAACAGAGAAACAACCAAATTATCCTCTGAACCTTAATTTGCACCGTTAACAGCCACTGAGAAAATTACAAGTCCAGAACTTAACGTCAATTAATCGTGCAAGGAAAAAAAAAGTGGTCCAATAAAAGGAAACCTCAGAAGATCATGCAATAATGACTGGCAGAGACTTATCCTACAGGTGATTTTTGACCAACCAATGTTTGGCACAGATTCGCAGAAGGTTTGTTCTGAAATTATGCTGGTTAGCAATGGGCCCCACCTTCACTGTTCAGCCTAAAGCAAATTCCAATGCTACTAAGAACTCGACCACCACATCTAGCTACAAAAACATCCATTTATTGAATCCTTCCCCTTTTCTACTTATCTTTATCCTAAAAAAGCAAAAATTCGATATAAAACAAAAACTTAGAATTAAAACTGGAATCATAATCAAAATTAAAGATAAAGAAAAGAAAAAAAGGAATTACATGAGCGCAATAATGAGCAGGACTTTTCTCGGATCCATCCTTGATGATCTTTGATGCCGCACACGACCTTCAGAGACATCATTGCCATTCAATGCATCTTTTCTTGCGGGTGCAGTTACTGGCAAAGTTGGTAACGCACTTGACCAGAAAGGAAGCAAAGCTCTAAGAAACTTATGCTGGAGAGGACCTACAAATGAGAACCCCACAAGAAGACAATGAACTAATTCTGATGAGTCACAGAGACTGAACAATGTCATAACGAAGGAAAAAGCCACTTGCACTATGGAGAAAATATATACTTACCCCTTTTCGTATACTTTTTACGATTCCCATCTTCATCATCTGCATAATAGGAAATCTCTGAGCTCTGCCGCTCAACTTGGAAAGCACCCTTTCGTGTTGTAGCTCCAGGCTGTAAACCAATTAAAACAAAAAGACATAAGATTTTTCCCTTGAGGAAGAATCTAGGTAATGAATATTACACATAATAAAGAATATACACCATCCAAATATCAAACAAGCATCTAAAATGTGTATAAAAAGAAAACTACATATGGATAAAGAGAACAAGTTCACAAGGGATGCCTTTGGGAGGCCCCTATAAAGTATTTCTTTGCTTTTAGTATTAAGATATATTGAACATCTTACATAGTATCTTTGAAAGACAGTTTCTTGTCATACTTTCACTTCTAGTCCTTCACCAAAAAAGGCACAAGTTTTAAAAGTTTCATTGGCAAAAAGCAGCAACTTGGAACCAAGCAGTCCCTAGAATCTCTTATTTCTGATGCAAAAGCAAAATTGTGAGAATCTCAACACCTACAGGGCTCGAGGTTTTCACAAAGTTCCCAGCCGTACTAGGGCCATCTATCTCCAAAATATTTCTGAAAGATCCTGCTCCAGTTGCAGCTGAGTATCCTTCAGCAACACTTATTTCATCTTGTAATACCAAGGGTCTTGCATTGTTCTCCATGCCTCCCGTAGAAGATACTGCAATTAGAGGATCCGACGCAAATGCAGGAGGAGGAGCATGGGATTCTGTTGCTGCCAACGAAACTGGATGATTTCCAAACAAATTCTTCTCCACACCAGTCTGCAAAAAAGCAGAGAAAATTGTTACCCAGATGCAAATTAAAAAGGAGAAAAGAAGAGGCAAATTGCTCCAGCACTTGTGGAGAGGATCAATCACTACAAATACAGACATCAGAGAATTCCTTTAATAGATAAACACAACGAAATCAGCTTCATAGAAAGATGCATCAAGTACATCTAATCATCTTGTCACATAAATACTTCGGTTGAATTGGTAGTTGAAGATAATAAGGGAAAAGGCCAGCTCCTAATCAAGACTGCGAACCAACCATCAAGTAAATGAGACTTTAACTGGATTATCTACAGTAGATTTCCCATACAGGACACAAGTATCATGTCTTGGTTAGCATGTCAAAACAGAATATGACTCCACATATACCTCTCCATGTTGAAAGTTGATATTTAATTTTTTGCTCTCGCTATCATTGGACATCCTCATTTTCTAACAGACATATCTTGCTACTACATTCTAAAAACAAGGAGAAAGCAATACCGTATCACATTGCCCAGGTCCAACATTAATTCACAAAATAGTACAAACTAAATGCATCTTGAATGCAGTCTCAAAGATAAAAGAAATCATGACAAACTGCTTCTAGAGCCAAACTGAGTTGTACACCTAATTGTTTCTGGATTCAATATTCACAGCAGTGTCTGTAAAAACCTCCTCAAAGAACAAAGATTCATTGATAAATGAAAAAAAACTGCCTCAATAAATTGAACCTTCAATTTCTCCAGAACATGATTTCAGCTTGAATTGTATATGAAGTAGGATAACCGTTTCAGTGACCAAAGCCTAGACATGCAACCATAGAGATTAGGTGGCTGGACTGGCTTATGCCAGGCCTTGGATAGAATTAAGGCTGAATGCGCAGACCTGCACCAGGCTATGCATAAAGTGTGGGCATAACATTAAAGCCTGAGTAACTCTAAACTAAAAAAGTAAAAACCAAAGCCAGGGCCAACAAGAAAAGGGATACACCACTGTAGTTATCGTTGTTGGCAGAGAAATAGAGAGAGAGAAAAAGAGGCGGCCAGACTTACCATATGGTCAAAACAAACCTGATCAAGCCCAAAGCTTCAGAACTGACCTCACCAAAAGGACCTTAAATTATCTCCAAGCCCCACAAACAGGGGGCAGCCTAGCTGAGCTAGGCAGATTGCCCAACCCGTGATCATGCGTAGGATAGAGAGGCCTATTCTACTGAAGATTGGGAGGATTCTTCGGAGATACCCAGTGAACTTTGAAAGTTGAAAAGAGATTCTTACGGGTACAAGTACACACACTATGCAGTTACAAGCAATCCACTCACTCAGCTTTGTCTTTACACAAGAAAAAATGCAATTAGGGTATGAAACGGGTTTTCAGTTTCTTCATGCAAAATCCCAAAAAAGACTAGGGATGCTTTAGGCAGAAGAACCTGAAAGCATTAACCAACTCAGTTTTAGGCAGAAGAAAAAGATGAAGAAGAAAGACACAGTGGCAGCGAGACTGACAAGTTAAGAATCATTAAATGATTTGGTAACTTTATCAAATGCAATTAAGGATTAGAATTCAATTGGTAGCACCTCAGGAAGCTTTTTTACCAACATGCATACATGGAAATCCCTTCCATTTGGATCACCTCTGACTCTGAGTACATTGCCGAATTATATGACTACAAGGCAAGCCTAGTATCTCAACCCCACTAAAGCACACCAGATGGTCATTTCTTACATTTGAATCTCTTCTATGTCTGAGTCACAAAGTTCGGAGAGAAGTGAAACCACCAGAGACAAAGCCATTTATACAGATTCGGGATCACCTAGTCCACACAGATATCATAGGGAAAAACAATAATGAAAATAAAAGGCAGCGAACAGAAACCCATTCTATACAGTCATTTACCACAACCCACAGTCAATGATAAGGATTCATATAAATACAAAATGAAAAGCAAAATAGAACAAGGGCACAACTTCAGAAGATAATTATGTCCAGGGTCAACCATTCACACCACAAATGAGCATATCAAGTGATACTTGCCAAGTTTTGCAATTAATGATACATAAATCAACTAAGCAAAATTACCAACACTGCCGCTCTAGTACTTCTCTTTAAAACGAACAAACGCTAAGCATTGAACCTACCTGCACAATTGCTTCCTTCAGCAATGAATGAAGACGGGATCCTGAATCTTTCACAATCTTGGGCGGCCATAACTACAAACAAAAAATAAAAGGTGAAAATGAACCGTTCCAATCAATAAACAACCAATGACGAAGTTCAAACCTATGCCATGCAGAAAGGGATCTGAGTTAAATAGATTGAGTAAAAATGCCAGGTCTAAGTAGCACAGTACCTGTTTGCAAAGTATATATCATTTCTAATCATTCTTGATAACCCATCGCATGAAAATACTAATGATAATCTTAGTAACATGCTTCAGTCCCTTGTACGGTTTCTTAAACATATATGCTACGAGAATTAAAAAAAAAATGAAAATAACTGAAATTGACATCCTTAAGAAGTATCTTACCGGGGTAGAACATGCAGGACACACATATCCAGCCGGTGCCGTATGTGAAGGAAAACTCTTGACATGTGAAACTAAGCAATTTGTGTGTATAACGTCTGAAGCAAAGAAATATAAAAAAATGATGTAAATCATCTTATGCAGCATGAGTTGCATAGGCTTTCTTTCAGAGAGAGAATCTATATGTCAGAGGCAGTAACTACATCAGCAAAATCACATACGCAAGCAACCCAATCGAGTAGTTTGAGAACCCGTCCCCTCTTCAAGCTCAACTTGACACTGGGAGCATTTAGGAGGCCAATCATACTCTCCATCTATCACCCATGCTGAGTACGTACGGACCTAGGAAAGAAGAGAAGGTTAATACAGCTTAGGTAACCTTATGATATCGCTAAACAAAAAGTTCCATTACAACAATAGACAAATCCACAGATGCGTAGTTGCACATATCAAGCACACATCTTCATAATGATCTCTTAAAAAAACCACAAATGTAAATTACGAGTTGAATCTGTCAGTTCTTCTACAAATTTTAGTACATGAGTACGAGAACGACTTCCAACGAGAAAAAAGGTAACATCGCAACTAAAACAGTTATCAAACTGATGTTAACCTGGAATCAAGGCAAAAGGGAAAAATAATGTCTCAGGCATGTAGAATATATTTTGTAAAGTAAAAGCTTGTTCTTCAGATTTGGGTCATTTTCTTGTGGAGAACTATGCAATCAGTACATAGCACATAGATTAAGCACACAGGCCAAGAAAAACCCTCTAAAAGCAAATGCAAAGTGGGGCCACCATTAAACCAGCTCTGTACCATGAATAGTACACAATATCATTAGTTTACTTCACATACTATTATCGGAAATGTGAGCAAATAATCTTTTTTTTAATAAAAAAGGCCTCCCATCAAGTCAGCTGTGTACTATAAGTCAAATAAGGTACCATAGACGCAATTAACCTCGAAGTATACAATTCATGCATATGAACAAGCTATCCATTCAAGCCAATTTCAATTGAGTCCTGACACTTCATATCAAAAGGAAGATCTTATATGGGCAAAGATAACAGCAACCATCTGAAACAAATTATAACATGAAGAAAGGGAGAGGGAGGATTCCTAAATTATACTTCAACCAGTCTGCCCAACTAAGCTTGGTCTTCAAAAAAGACACAGTCACACACTGAGTCAAGAACATCATAAAGTTGCACATGATTTCCCAAATATAGTCTCATGTCCTACTGCCCATTTCAAACCCTTAGAAGCTTCTTCTCAACTAATCCCAGAAAAAACTCTATCTAAAACTACGTGAATCCAATTGTTTGATAACATAACAAGTATGAGACTTTTTTGTTGGTGATTGATTGGCTTCGAAGATAATGAAGTAAAGAACCAAAGCTAGTCAAACATGACTACGAGCAACAATCCCAAAGTAAGATCACAGTGAGCTAAGTAAGATAGAAACAAACCAAGTTGAAAGTAACAAAAACTTTCACAGCAGTACGGATAAAATTACCACGCATATTTGGTGCTCCGGAAAACAGATGCATTCTCCACAAACGGGGACTTTGTGCACAAAACAATACAATTTAGTAGCCTGCACACCACATACATAGATTAGCTAACGTGCAGTCCATCCAATTTCAATCAATGTACAGGAACCAAATGAAGACAAGCTCCAGGTCCAATCCCACCAAGAAAGTTGAAAAGAGAAAGGCGAACACATACAAATTGGCAAAATAAACTCACAGGATCCAGAATGCAGCTAGTGATTCAAAATGTACTGCGGATAGTAGGATCTTCACTGATAATTACAGGTCAATAGCTAAACGAAGTAATGTCCTAAATTTCCTTTCGTAGTATTTTAATTTTCTCCTTTTTTTTCTTCAAATTGAGCCAAGAAATTCCGAATGGCAATGAAAACTGCAAACAGAGATCTGTACACAGATCGACTTGGATTACAGATTATGGACCCGATCTGGTCCAAACCTCCAGCTAACTAACCAGCACTAAGACGATCAGAATCAAAGAAAAAGAGAACGAGGAATCCTAGCACCTACCTTTCGGCATTTGCAGACCACCATTGCATTGACCAGTGCACAGCCTCGACGTCGAGCCGATCAATTACGTATAATTGCTGCCTGGATTTTGCGGAAACTAGTAGGGTTTAAGACGAAGAAAACGATGAAAGGGACAGTATAGAGAGAGAGTGGCGGATGAGGCTTCGCCGAATAATTTACGTTGTCAGGGACTCAGGATGTTGTTGTCTTGATTTGCAGTGCTCCTCGCATGGAGATCCGCTTCGGTTTTCTCCGTGAGGGTTTTTTCTCCGCCTATTAGCTTTTCTGGTTTTTTTTCTAAAAAGAAAAAAAGAAAAAAAATTATGGATCTAAAATCTTCTGCGACATTTGGTTGGGTGGGTGTGAGATGGCTGGGCTCAATTTTGGGCTGTTTGGGCAAGCTACGTCTATGATTTTGTGAAAGCGAGTTTTGATACAAGGCGGTGAAATGGCTGGGCTCAGTTTTGGGCCGTAAATTTGTTTTCCTCGAGGCAAGGGTGGCACAAAAATCGGGTTCGCAACTTCGCATCCTGTTAATATTGAAATCTGAATCGGATTGGATTTTTTCCCCTAAATTCTGAACAAATTTTCGAAAATTCCAGTTTTTTATTTTGTTTTTCATGTTTGAGCCCTTGTAAAAAAAATAACTAGTATTTCCAACGATTTATTTGTTTCGTATAAATTATCCTGTGACAAAATTACATGCATTTTGGATGAATGTTTATTTTAATATTATTATTTTACATATGAATAATTAAATAATATTGTATTAAATGGTTAATTTATGATAGATAGAACACAATCGAAATGAAAAGGGCTTAAATTTGACCAACAAAATACTAAATCCATGTTCAAAATGCCTAAAAATTGTGTTAGGCCCAATTGTTAGTTTTCGATTCCATAAATTGGTTACATCGGTCATGTTCGGTTGATTTTTTTTTTTTTAATTTGTATCCTACTTTTATATTTACATGTAAAACTTCACAAAATACACGTATTCTAATACGACATTTTATTACTTTATTTTTTTACAAACATCGATACATTTTAACAACTTCTGCACGCAAGTCAATACAACTTTAAAATCACCTAAATATTCACAATTTTATCATAGTCCTACAAATTTCTTCCAAACGAACATCACTTTAATTTCATATATGTTTCGATTCTAATATATTCCAGAATGAAAGCATAACTAAAAAAAAGGATTTTGATTGATACTGAAATCAAAATTGATCATTACGGTATCATTCCTTTACCAACCCTTACTCATAAGATTAAGGATAAAGGATTATAAAACAGACACTATGATTTACACTCTTAAATTACCACTTCTTTGATAATATAATAATAACTTTAAACGTTTAATATTTTTATATTCAACTATTAAACAGATAGAATGTAGATCTGGTTTGACCTAAAATGTTCGATTTATGTTTATATAAAATATAAAATTTAAATTACCCTCATGTTTTTTTATATAAATAATGTTTCACTTTTGAGCAATCGACTGTTTTATAATGTAATAACGAAATTATCAGTCTCGAATCTTGACTGCCAAAACATCATTCGATGCTTATACTCAACTAAAATCTAGCACTTATTAGGAACCGAAAACAGGTCACAGCATGATTTCAATGATGTTTGTTATCCAAAATTAGTTATTTTGAATGGACATCTGTTCATAAAATTTTGGGGAAAATATATTTTTCACCCACAAACTACCATAAGTTCTGCACTTTGTATCCTAAACTACCAATTTTGATACATCACATCTCTAACTACCAATTTTGACACTTTGCACCATTTTTCAAATTTTGAAACTAAAATGACGATAATGTCTTTTACCCATTTTGTATATAGTAAAGATATTGTTGTCAATTTATTAATTTTTCAAGAGTATTATTGTCAGATGGAAGGTCCAAAGTGTTTAATATTAATAGTTGGAGGGTGTAATGTGTCAAAATTGGTAGTTTAAAGTGCAAAATGTACAATATTAATAGTTTGAGAGTGCAATATCTTAAATATGATAGTTTGAACTATAATGTATCAATACCCATAATTTATGGATGAAAAATATATTTTTCCCTAAAATTTTCTTTGCACAAGGAAAACGAAAGCCCCAAACAAACATCACCGCCACAGTTCCATGTCCCTCGTTTGAATTTAAATTCTTCACGCTTTTGAATTATTTTAAAAAATATCTTGGTCTGTATCTGAATCGAAACCCAACCTCTGTGTTTATATAATTATTTTCAAAATCATCCTTCTCTCACTCTCCCGCTCTCCCTCTTTCCAAGAACCCTAACTCTCACCCTCATTATCACACACACACTCTCAGATCACGCCAGCCAATCGCGGGATGACATCCGTCCCATCGCCGGCCCCGGGCCGCGAGCTCTCGAACCCGCCCTCCGACGGCATCTCCAACCTTCGCTTCTCCAACCACACCGATCACCTCCTCGTGTCCTCATGGGACAAGGTACGCACTCATCTCTCTCCGCCCCGACACTTGGCTCTTCTTCTTCCAGCTCGTCTCTCCTAGTCCTAGCTTACAAAATTCAAAAATAAGCTTCAATCTCTGTTCTTACTGGCTAGAGCGTCCGGTTGTACGATGCCAGCGCCAATGCCCTGCGAGGCGAGTTTTTTCACGGCGGTCCAGTCCTCGACTGCTGCTTCCACGACGATTCTTCGGGTTTCAGTGCCAGCGCCGATAATACTGTGAGGCGGTCAGTGTTTTTTGTTTTGTTTGGGTTGCTCAGAAAATGCGGCATTTGAAACATAAAAAAATGGAAAATGTAGAAGCCAGGTTCTACCATGTGGAACTGAAAGCATGAAGACATTTTTTCAGTTCAGCTAAGGGCAACGAACTGGATGGGAAGTGTGGTTTTCTGCTCTAGTCTTGTGTTTGATTCTCGATAAAATTAGTGAACGGGTAACAAAAGGAAATGTGTGAAGCTGAGGTGTGATACTATTAGGAAGTACAGAGTTGCATTAGTTGAGCTTAGTTCAGTTAATCAAACGTTCGAGTTGGGGTCAGATTTACAAACTTTTCTAAATTTAATAGAATCAAACCGTTTGGCATAGTTAACCTTGAACTTTCTTATCCTTTTGACTTCAGAGCATTCGAGATTGAATTTTTTAGATCATTGCTTCTATCTGGTTTTTGTGGCCTAGTTTGCATCTGGTTTATAATTGTGGAGACGTTAGTTTGTTACTATGGCATCCATGTTTCAGGCTTCTCTTCAGCTCTAATAAAGAAGATATTTTGGGAAGGCACGATGCACCTGTGCGTTGTATTGAGTACTCTTATGCAGCAGGTTTGTTTTAGCATTAAATTCAGTCACATTTGATTGTATAAATTCCTTGTTTTTGCTCGAATGTTATGCTCCACGTGAGGTGCTATTGTCTGTAATCAAAAATAGAATAATAAGAAAAAAAGAGTGTTATTATCATAATAAGCTTCAAATTCAAGCAAGACTGCAATGGCAGATTCTTCCGGATGTAGAAGTTATGCTAATATCTATGGTAGCCTCTTATTGGACTGGAGAGTCAAGAAGTTTGCCTGGGTTAAATTCTCTCTCTGGGTATCAAATCAAATGTGCTAGTTGTTGGCAAATGGTAATTACAGTACAAGAGGATGATTTTAATTATGGAAAATAATTGTGTGCCCCGGAAACCTACATTGACCGATATTGCTTGGTATATTTTAATTATGGGTGTAAAGTTATGTTTCTCCTGTTAAATAGTGGGTTGCCAGTTGTAGTTTACTGTACAGATAATATTATTTATGGCTGATGACCAGGATACAATCCAAACTGACATTGCTTGGTATTATGTGTCGTGTGGTACTAGAAAGGAAGCCCATGGCAATTCTTCCTTTATGAAGATATTCTCTTGCAAATATGGTTTTGAGGCCCGTTACCCAGTTTTTAATTAGAAACTAAGGATCCTTTGTTAGATTGGTTGCATTGATTTCTGGGATGCTATTTTGACATTGACTGATACCACATTCTTCAGTATAATCTCATGTCTTTATGATCAGAGGGTTCAGAGGCCCCTTTTGCCCCCGAATGGTGATGCTATAGCCAGTATCACTTGGTCCTACTATATATAACATTCCATTTGTTGAATAACCGCCGTGTAACATTATTATTTGTCTGCCAATTATCTCAGGGCAATTGATCACGGGTAGTTGGGACAAAACCTTGAAATGTTGGGATCCTAGAGGTGCTAGTGGGCAGGATCGTACTCTTGTTGGGACATACCCACAATCTGAGCGTGTTTACTCACTCTCTCTTGTTGGAAATCGATTAGTTGTAGCAACTGCAGGAAGACATGTGAATGTGTATGATTTGAGAAATATGTCCCAACCTGAACAGCGAAGGGAATCTTCATTGAAATATCAGACTAGATGTGTGCGCTGTTATCCCAATGGAACAGGTAATTTTCTGACCTTCTAAAGTTGTAAACCAGTACCTTATGAAATGAAAATCTTTTCCTTCTTGAAGTTGCGTCAAAAAAGTGTCAAACCTATTTCTAAAATCATATGCATTGTAGTGAAACACCCCTTTCATTTCTATTCTCTAGGAGTTACCTCTAACTTGTTTTCTACCGTATGCAGGATATGCTCTGAGTTCTGTTGAAGGAAGAGTTGCAATGGAATTTTTTGATCTCTCCGAGGCTAGTCAAGCCAAAAAGTTTGTCTTCTTTTTAACACATAATTTGAGAAGCATTATATTGGTTGGACAACGTGTTCTGTATTCATCAATTTTTGCAGTTTTTCTAGCTTCCTTTCTATTTCTATAATATATCCTGGGAATCTCTGCCCTGAAGGCTGAAGCACTTCCTGCTGATGCATTATCAATTTTGACGTTGTTTCTTGCATGCTCTGGATTTCAACTCTGAATGTTTTTACATATACTTAAATCGATATGAAACAGCTTTAGTCTTTGTTGTGGCTCTCGTGATAACCTCTATTCAAGAATAACATTGTGTTACGACCTTGTGGTGTGTGCTTCTGTGCGTTTTCAATTATTATGCACTCTTTGTTAAATTAGTAGCATGGCCGTGCTGCATGGCATCATCTTTGGCTTTATGACTGGTTAGGAAATGACAGGCTTCTCAATTGCACTACAGAATGAAATGTTTTATTCCGCTGCTTGTCTTTGGCTGTCATTTGCCTTACAGAAGATTTAAAGCTTTGTGCAGGTATGCATTTAAGTGTCATAGGAAAACAGAGGCTGGAAGGGACATTGTCTACCCAGTAAATGCCATTGCATTCCACCCTGTGTAAGTTTATGATATTCTTGGTGCATTGAATTCTTGAATCTTTTGGTAGATGGAACATGTTAAAGGTAGGATTGTCTAATACGTAATCTTTATGTTAAAATAATTGCTTTGAAGGTCATTCTTGTCAATTAGTTTCCTAGGTATTGACCTTTACATGGGATTTGCTCAATTGAATGGTTTATTAACAAGGAGCATCCCAGTTTGTAACCTCCTGAGATTAGATGTAGTGGCTTTTTTCCCATACCACTCTGACCGTTACTAGTTCATTCTTGCATATTTGAACTGCAGTTATGGTACATTTGCAACTGGAGGTTGTGATGGTTATGTGAATGTGTGGGATGGGAACAACAAGAAGAGGCTGTATCAGGTAAGAGGTTGCATATCTGATACTAGCGTCTTGAGTTGAATTGCAGTAAGCTTCGTTTCATTAAATTGCTTTCACTTTTCTCCAGTACTCAAAATATCCAACAAGCATTGCAGCACTTTCATTTAGCAGAGATGGCCGCCTGTTGGCAGTGGCATCAAGTTACACCTATGAAGAGGGAGACAAACCGTAAGATCATCTCTCTCTCTCTCTCTCTCTCTCTCTCCCTCTCCATACTTGCTCTTATGTGTTGTATTTTCATTTTGCAGTCATGAACCGGATGCTATCTACGTTCGCAGTGTAAATGAAATAGAGGTCAAGCCGAAGCCGAAAGTGTACCCTAATCCTCCTGCATAGATGGAAGTGTAAAATCTGCGCATTGTTCCATAGTAGTTTGAACCTATAATTCTTTATGTTGCTCTGTGATGCTTCAGTTCTTGCTACTGAAGCTCGCAAAATTTGATTTGGTAGCTTTTGTCCAACTAAAGGTTGACGAGTTTTCTTTCTGTTTCAAATCCTTGACAAATTCACGAGTTGTACATGTCAATATGCTATGAAAACCCATACCGATTGTGTTTGATGATTTCTAGTTTTACTCAAATCGCCATCTGTCAAGACAATAATTATATTCAAAGAATGAGGCGTGTGGTGGTCGCTTTGCCGCTTGCCCCCCCTCTTCCCCTTTTCTTATTTTCCTCTCTTTTCTTCCTCCTATTGTCAGTGGAGGTTGTCTGTCTCTGATTAGGAGGTTGTCTCATGTTTTGTTGCGGACAGGATTTAAAAAAGGAGAGGTGAAAGAAATAGGAGCAAGAAAGAATTAAGTAACTCTGCGGGAATCCTGCAAATAACACCATTTTTCCTACGCACTTGAGAATGACACTTGAAAATACGATAACCGCAAAATTAACCAAAAATAGGTAGCATATATACAATATAAGCAGCCAAAATTTCGAATTCTTCTGGTCAGCTAAGAGCTTAAACATTACACATTCTTGAATATACCACGTATACGGCGTTTAAAGAGTACTGAACAAGTGCCTTGCGGTCACAAAAAGGTACATTACCATGCACCATACTGCTAGAGCCTCAACTGAGGCCCTAAATGTGACCAGCTCCAACAAGGACTTTTGATACTAGTGTATCAACCTTTCCATTTGACTTTTAAGCTATGCCACTGCTCTTTAATCACCTAAATCCAGAGGGAGCTGCTAGTGGACCAGCGCCTCCTCCTCTTCTCATTGCTCTTGATTGAGCAAGCATCTCATCATAATTCTGACCAGAGAAATTATAGTTAGAACTGACACAAGGGACGCATGTGTTTTTGAAGAAATCAGAAACAAAGAACAATTGAAGCATTACCCTCTTCTCAAAAGCAGCATCCCTTGAGTCGATGATCTTGTCGGCAATGCCATACTCTATGGCTTCCTGTGCTTGGAGATATTTAGGTCGCTGGATGTCTTTAGCAATTTCGTCCTTGGGTTTCCCAATTCCTTTTGCTAATAGCTCGAGGTAGTACTCTGTATTTGCATCCAGCTCTTTGGCCTGATAGAAGTTTGTCAAAGAAGCTGAGAGAGAACAAGGACGGGGAAGAGAAAGAGAGAGACAAAGTACCTTAATCCACATATCTATGACAGCTCCACTTGATCTGTTGACTTTTGGCAGATATAATTTTGCTGTAACAAAAAAGAGAGGGGCCTAATCAGCAGTAGAACATGGATTTACTCTTTTAAACTCCAAAATATAACAACTTAGTGATAGGATATCAAGAAACACCCCTTCAACGACATTGTAACCAAAGATTCTAGACTGTTTATCCAACCATGCTCGAGGCAAATAGACGCGACAGGAGAAGTAAAAGTCTTAGGCTTGTTGGCCATGAATGCAGCACAGGGATGCTATACAAAGTACTCCTTATAGCTAAAGTTAGGGGGTGCAGAACAATTGGAGAAAGCAGTCATTTAGATCTTTTGAGCTCAGAGAGAAGTGAATCATACTGGAGGCATTAGGCTGTAAAGCACGATAACCCTTTGCTCCGAGTGATAGAAGCATTGCTGCTTGACCATATGCCATCCCGCAATTTACAGTATAGACATCTGATTTGACATACTTCAGGTGAATAGAGAAATACATGCACCAGTTCAACAAAATAGGTCAAAACATAAACGACCAACGGAAATATAAGAATGAAACTGAATGGGCCTGCTTTCACCAACAAAAATATTTTATGTTATCATCATTACAAATTCACAGACTGCAAAGAATACCCTCATAGCGGATGAAAATACTTACAGCCATCATGTCAGCCACGGCATATGCCTCAGTTTCTGATCCAACAGTCTCCATCTTCTCGTTCTAAATGCCAAGACAGAAATGAATGAACAATCAATACTTCATGCAATTCAGAGTTCCACGCATCATCAATAGGATTTTACTAAAGAAAAATATTCATATGTAGCGGAATAAGTAAACTTAACAACAACACATTGCAATGCTAACCTGTGTCCCAGATGAATTTATATATAGATATATAGGCTTTGAAGGGTTATCATAATCCAACCACATTAACTGAGCAATAAGTAACTCAGTTACTGCTGGTACAATCTGCATCAAGCAGACAGGAATCTTAAGATGACTCGGATCAAATAGAGAGAAGATGCTATCTTAAAGAGAGATAATATCACAGCTTACTGGCATGCCCAGGTAGCATATCCGTGCATCCAAGAGCAACGAAGGCAAATCAGGGGGGGCAGTTCTAGGTCTTCCGTACCCTCTGGCTCCTCCACGATACATGCTTACGCTCATACTATATTTTGAAGGACCATTTTCACCCATGCCTGATAGGCTCCACATCCCTCCATGGTCCAAATAATTCTTGGCAGATGATATGCTTCCCTGTCCATAATTCTCAAAAAATATGAAACCCTCAAGGTATCTAAAAATTTGTTGCAATAACATTTAGGTTTCATGAAGAATCAACTTCCAACAGTCATAATATTTCTATGGATTTTACTTACTAGTATCTCATCATAAGCCAACCAAATGATAAAAAGGAATATGTAAGAAGTGAGAAGAACCTCTGTAACTTTTTCTGATTGCCGTTGGATGGGATTATCCTCTGTCATGAACATGTCCATTTGTGACGGTGTAAGGCCATAAAGATATCGCGGTGCATTCTTGTAATTGTCCATCACTATCAAAGGAAAAGTAGAGGTAAAGGTAAGTATTTCATTGAATTTGTTGTATTGTTGGCTAACTTAATTTAAAGCATCTTTTCAGCACGTGAAGCCTCTTCTCTTCAACAAGAAATTCCTTATAATGCGTTGCAAAGACAAACAACGAACATGGATTTTAACATGACACTAACAGGCTAACACAAGCAAAATGAGGACGCATCTTACTATCATTCCATGTCCCACCTGGTAGTTTTAACAAAAAGAATCACAAAATATGTTTCCATCTACTGCTTGTATCACCAAGCTGTCAAATGAAGCCCCAGAACTATTTAGAGCATTGTTCAGAAAGGCATTCATATTTGGCTTTTGTCATTGCTTGAATATCTCAAAGGTTCGTGTACCTTAGTCCAGAAAATCATCATTAGGCCTTAGACAAAAGCCTACAAATTCTTGCTAGAAGCACTTCTAAGTTCACCTCTCTTTACCGGAAAAATTACTGTGGCAGTGTGGGTCCTATGGTATTCCATGCGAGCTACATCTTTCTCCAAATTATTAAAGGGGAAATTACACTTTTCACCCTCAAACTACTACGTCTTTTCCACTTTGCACCCCAAAGTACCACTTTTGTCAGATTATACCCTCAAACTACCATGACCACAACAATTTGCATCCTCCGTCCATAATTTCTATCAATTTAGATAGAAAATGTGCGGCCGACCGCTACATGAACCGGTCGACCGCTGAATGTTACCTTTGTAGCAAGTGACCAATACTCTTTTGAGACGCACATAATGAGTTTTCCGTCTAAATTGACTGAAATTATAAACAGAGGGTGCAAACTGTTGGGTCATTGTAGTTTGAAGGTGCAATCTGACAAAAGTGGTACTTTGTGGTGCAAAGTGAAAAAGACGTCGTAGTTTGAGGGTGAAAAATATAATTTCCCCATTATTAAATATTGTTAATCTCCGATAAAATCTGACATAAAAGAGCCAAATAATTGACTAACATGCCCCAATTTCGACGTTTGACATCTCAGCTAATAAATAATCAAGAAGCAAATAATCTCTTCTAGTAACGTGACTTTAATTAATCCCAGAGGACCAAAAAAAACAATTGAAAAGAGCAGTGTCAGAAAATACAGAGAAGATGGGTGCTTTCAAAATTGAAAAGGGGCAAAGAGAGCCTAGAAAAAAAGAAGGGGGGGCACAGAGAGAGAGAGACTCACATCCATCTTTGAGATTTTCTTCCCTGAATTTATTGGGGATGTGGTCCAAGGACATCGCAAGTGGGGAGCCGAAGCATCGTCGACCTCGGCTCCTCCTTGTTGGGTGAACAACAGAAGCAGATAAGAGCTTGGTACCGTGAAGGAAAGGCGACCTTAGGAGCCCGATAGAGGGACCCACTAGACCACATGGTCGAGTCTCCTCGGCGGTGGAAGAAAGTGGAGTTGACAGTGGGCAGAGAAGCGAGGTAGCCATAGAAACTAGAAAGAGACACCGAGATTCACCGCCTTAACTGTGTAATATGGTCTGTGGATGGTGTGTTTCTACGCCGCTTGGTGACATAACAGTAGTCCCCAAAGCATGGGTTAATGGCTTTGATACAATGGGTTAATGGGCTGCATAGAAAAATTTGGCCCATCTTTAGGATGGCCATGCCCTTGACGGATCCAACCATAACGATAACCGTAGGGCAAAATTAGTCCGCCTAGCCCAACTTCAAATACTGACTTGACATATTGGAGACGTTTGAGTGTGAAAATTTTGGATATTGGGGTTTGAGAAATATTATAAAGTAAAAATATGTTAGGAGAGTTGGTGAAAAAATAAAGAGATAAGATTTTTAATAAATATTATAATAAAAAAAAATTATATGATGAACTTTTTATTATTAAACTCAAATAATTGGGGCTCAAACAAGACCTGAAGGTAAAGAAAGCTTCCGTTGACAATCATGAGCGACAAATGCACAAATTAAAATATTGGGCTTAGCCCCATAGCAAAATGTATAATTATTACCCATAATTGGGCATCTGAAGTCGAGGCAGGCCGGTTCCATTTCTCCGGGATTGGTCCAGCCTCTGGGTGGCCGGAACTACAGGCCACATGAACTCAGGGACAAATACGTCCTATATATTTTTATGGGTCCATAGTCAAAACGTACACAAAACCCATCCACTAAAATTAAAAAATTAAGAAAAGGCTTAGAAAAGTCAACGTAAGCTAGCAGTTAGGTGAAACTTGGGTTGCACCCGGACACAATTCCTAAGTTTGACTATTCTCTTCGATCAAAGTTGGGCTGGCTACACTGTTGGTGAACAATCGAGTCCTACCCATTTTGTCGCTTTGCTGAAATTTATTAAAACCCTCTCCATTTTAGCTACTTTGAAACATGTCTGTTTCTCACGAGTTCAATCAAATTTCATCTCGCTGAAATTACGAGATAAATTCGACTCCATTTAATCATCAAATCATCAACAGAAAAAATCACTCATGAGCAGATTTAAGGAGCCTAAATTGACAACTGGAGTTCCTTGAGATCGGTGAGGATTATGAAAATGGGTTAGTAGAGAGAGTCTACTCTGAAGACTGAAGAAAGAGTCATTCTAGTATTCTTCCCTCATTTTGTTGAAGGTTCCATTTGAATGGCCAAAAAAAGGGAAACCCAGAAAGTAAAATTGGTGTTAAATTAAGGGGAAAACCAAAATGATCCATAGGGCTCTGCTTCCTATAAATCTAATCGAAATGATTGTGTAAGGCATGATTTCATCAACAGCCTCACTTGTACCTTCCCCACTGAATGCTACTAGAGACAAAAAAAAAATGGATAATCCACCTTCTTCCCTAATTTCCTCGCAGTTTCCATTAGACTTTACAAGAGAAAGAAAACCTCGCGTGCCCGATCAATGGAATGAAGAATTTGACCACTATTTCAATGCATCTCACCAGAATGAATTACAATAACCTTGGTTTTTCCACATAAAATATTAAGGTGGTGATTATGTGATCAGGCGTGACCTAAGCAGCTTCACTCGCACATTTTCTTCACTAAAATTAACTGCAAATGAGAATAAAAAGAATCGAACTCGAACAAAACTTGTTACTTGTAAGGTAGTGTTTGTTCCACTGTGTGCCAAACTTTGACGCCACACTAAACTACATAACTTAAACCACAAAGCTACGTCTTCATTTCTTTATAGTCCGCAGTGATCGTATTGGCCAAAAAAACCAACCCGCATGTTCCAATGACATGTCCCTTGCCCATTAGATAAGAGCAACCTTTTTGTTTTGTCTGTTAGCAGAAAAGCCCAGTCTTTATCTTTTGTCCTTTTATTAAACCCAGTCTTTATCTCACACAGCATGTCCATGCCTATAGCTTCAGCAGTTCCGCCGGAAAAAAAAAAAAAAGAGTACGAATACCGTGATTTGGCATGCACGTAGCCAAAGCATTCAAACAGGACCCGGAATCCCAATTCAAATCCATTCAAACAGTACCGTAATAGGAACAAATTACTCAATCCCCTCGAGCATATTCTTTCTCAGAATCTTTCCCGTATATACCAACATTGTGAGAAGCAAGTTATTGACTTCTTTGTTTCTTTTTTTTTTGGGTTAAAAATAATTGATAGATTCAGAGATCATAACCCTTTGAGCAAGTAGTCCATATTCATGTATTCGATCGACTAATCAATAGCGAAGAGAATACTGTCGAAGAGAATACTGTCACTAAATGTTAAAAAAGAAAAGAACGATGATTAAACTACCTAACCATGTAAACAGTGACCCACAGCACCACTAAAACCACTCCTATTTGGTAACCCAATTCCTGACCTAATATTTGGGACCAGTCCCATGCTTTGATGAAATCCTCCATCTTAAGTTAAGAGAATAATCTCTTTTGAGAAAAAAAAACCTCTTTGGATAGATATCAAAGATTTATTAAGAACTAGGAATTCCTAACCGTTAAGGCATCTATCACTGAATATATACTTGTTGTCGACGAAGCCAGAGGTTTAACCAAATTCAGTGGACTTATAAGCCACTAGAGTTCTCCCTCGAGTGTGATCCTCAACTGCGACAAGTAGTACGTGGCAAAGAGCGGCGTTAGCAGTTACCACGTGGCGGAGCTAGATGGACTCCCAACAAAACGGGGCGGCTTGATGTGATTCTGTTTTGTCAATTGTTAGTCGATTATGCCAAACACGTGAAAAGAAGCCAAAAGATGCCGAAAGTTCCACGTGTCTATCGGCGCGACACAACCTCGTTGCTTGCCGTAATGCCTGACGCTTCGACATTGCCGGTTGCCCCAGGCGTCGGTAAAGCCACTGTGGGTTAGTGTAGTTCTACACTCTTTCCCGCCGCCATACGTAGCTCTCTTTTTTCGCTTTCCTTGGTTTTTTTTTTCCGTTTAATAATAATGGGATGAGCATTACATAAATACCCCTAACTATTTGTGAACATATAAAATGAGAATAAACAGGAGAAATGGAAATTTAGATTTTTTTTTTTAAATATCAAAATTTTTACAACAACAAAAAAAATCGAAATCTTCATCATTTTCACACCAATTTTTAATTTTTTTTTCTCAACAAAAATTACATCAAATATTCTCTCTTTTACCCTTCAGTCAAAAATCTTTTTAACCAACTTTTTTATTAACTCTCAAAATTTGCTACTACAAATTCAAAATTCTTAAAATCTAAATGTCATAAAAAAATATTTTTCATATTTTTCGTTGAAAATATTGTCAATAATGTCATTTAGTCACTGTAAATAGATCATATTAATTAACTAAATCATGTCATAATCGTTGATAAGAAAGAGAAGCTATTGTTATATTGCAAAAGAATATGAAGAGGATAGCACGATTAGGTTGATATACTGCCAACTTCTGGCATAAGAAAGGTGCAAATGAATGTGATCTCTGGCTCGTAATTCAATGCATCTTTGAGATCTAAGGAATTCAATGTACCTCTTATGCGTGAGGGGCATCTTGGTAATTTCCAACTTAACAGGGTTTTTTTTTCTTTTCTAGAAAACAACTGGGGATAAACATGGGACTAGTAACAAAACGTGGCTAATTAAGGATGTTTCTCGCGACACCCACAAGGAACTACCAAAACGGAAGCTGAAAAATCGGACGAAAATTAAAATAAAATATTTTTAAAAAGGCAACAACCGAAGCTGCTCTTTTTCTTCAAAGCTGGATAAAGGGACGCGTGTCGAGCGTGGGTAACAAGCTGGTGGATTTGAAACCTTAATAGGAGTGAAACGTAACTATATACATATTATTTACTTAGAAAAAAAAATATACATATTATTCAGAATATTCCCACCGCTGGATATTGTTAATAAAAATATAAAATTGGAGTCACTCTCAGTCCTATTGTGCCGAATGTTCAGTTCCTCAATTTTTATTGTTGATGGAAAAATAGGAAATGTTTTATTTTCTCTCTTCAGTTGGTCTGATCCTAAAAAAGGAAGCGTGCAGCGTGCTTTACACGCCGTTAAAGACTCCCAAAGTCGGTCTACGCCCTCTTCATTAATTCTTATTTATATGTATACGCGGGTCTGCGTGGGTTAATTGGAAGCAGGCGTAGCATAGTTTTGACTTGGAAGAAGTCCTCTGGAAGCTCAGTCACCACCCCACCAGCACTCCCACTGTCTCACCCGATCCCTCTCTTGTTATAGTTGACCGACTTCACTTCCTCAACAACTCATCATCCCCAATACCATTCTCGCCCTTATATAAACCCACACCCTCCTCTGTTCTCTCCCACACTCGGATAACCACTCTTTTCTTCTGATAGAACAACCTCTCCTTTCTTACTCTCTAAGGAAAGCAGTCTCGAGATGGCCTTGGAAGCACTGAATTCTCCCACCGCAGCCACTCCTTTCAATTATGAAGAAGACGTCGAGCGTCAATACGTGGAGCCATGGACGAAGAGGAAGCGCTCGAAACGACCCCGCGTCGAGAACCCATCGACGGAGGAAGAGTACCTTGCCCTCTGCCTCATCATGCTCGCCCGTGGCGGTGTAACGACCGCTTCCACCAGTGAACCAGCTGCCACCTCTCACTCACAAGGACATCAACAATCACCGCCGCAGCCACCGACCTTGAAACTCTCTTACAAGTGCACAGTCTGCGACAAAGCGTTCCCCTCCTACCAAGCCCTCGGTGGCCACAAGGCCAGCCACCGCAAGTCTTCCTCCGAGGCCGCCGCCGGCACCGCTAACGATAACAACCGCCCATCAACTTCCTCCTCTGCCTCCGCCGTCGTTCCCAGCGGTAAGACCCACGAGTGCTCCATCTGTCACAAGACCTTCCCCACCGGCCAGGCTTTGGGCGGCCATAAGCGCTGCCACTATGACGGCGGCAACAGCAATACCACCAACACCAACGCCAACGCCAACAGCGGCGTGACCTTCTCGGAGGGTGGAGGGTCCAGCCTCAGCCAGAGCCTCCGGGGCTTCGACCTGAACCTGCCGGCCTTGCCTGAGTTCTGGCCCGAGAAAAAAAGAAGTCAGCTTTCGGTAGAGCAAGAGGTGGAGTCTCCTCTGCCATCAAAGAAGCCACGTTTGTTCTTGATGACTCCCGAAGACATGGTTTCCTCCCAAGATTGATTCCCAGATTACGTGGATCGCAGAACTTGATTCTTTTTTTCCCCAATTCTCTTCGAAATAGTTAATTTCGATTGTTTTAGGCTTTGTCTCGATGAATTGTTTCTGTACAGTGAATTTGTTCATTGTTTTCCGGAACACAATATTAGTGTGCTATTGTTGATTCTTCGTTAATTTATCATTAAATTATTTATTCATTGATTTCCAGATAATTATTGGATTGGAAATCGTCTGACTAGATGAGTTCTCACTCCTTAATTTTTAACTAATTTTATATTTTTTTAGCTTCAAATGGTTGAACACGCTATTGAAGCGTTTGTATTCTGGGGAACGGAACTTTTATAAACGTACGAAATTTTACTTTCTCTTGTTTTATTTGAAGTCGTGTGTCAATGTGGGGCACGGAGAGTTGAACGACCGATTGATCTATACTGTAGTTGGATAAAGTCAAGGTCTTTTTTCTTTATGGGTGAGTTTTCCTTGCACTGAATAATTCAATTTTAGTCGGCGGTATTGCCGCGTGACCAGCTAGCGCAGGTACACCCTGGTATTGTAATGGCGGTGGCGGTTGTGTCCTCGAAGTCTTAACAAACAAGAGCCAGCCCATGTTAGCCTAGTGTGATGGGCTTAAGCCACTACTCTCTCCCATGTGGTTCATGCCTTTAATGCACATGTTGGCAATGATTGTATACCAAATTGCACATTAGGACGCTGGGTGGATATTTGAGTTATTGCTTCCCTGTCTAATTGCAATTCTATAGATCGCATTTCCTCACTCCATAAAAACCAATGCAGAAAACATAAGAAGCAAACAAACAGTTCCTTCACCATGTAAGTGTTGAAAAATCGTTTTTTATTGAGAGGAACAAAAAAAAAACTAATTGACCCAGAGGATTAAATGGTTCCCCAAAACGAGTAGTGCACAAGGAACATCTTCAGAACTAAATCATTGAGATTTGAGAAATTGGTTTGTGTTTATCCTCAGTTGAAAACGAACCAAGTTTGTTCCAGAAAAATTGGGAGTTTCCCAAATAATTAAGATTCCTCATACACAGTGTCAAACAGTAACACCAAAAGTTCCTACGCGGCATCTTCATGAAAGCATTCAAGCTACGTTATCCAATCGCCAGTTGGTCCACTTTCTACGTTAGTGGCCAAACACGCCCTGGCGCTCGTGTTGACGCACGCCGGTACATAAGCAAAGGCTTAAAGAGTAACTTGAATGCGATGCGTGCCGTGTCATGAAAGCCTATTCCTTCAAAACGCGGCCTTGACAGCCACCTATTGTTCTTCCCTTCACAAGTGAAACAATGAGTGGATGCTCTTTCTGGACTACCCTGTCAACTATACTCTAATTGGAATATACAGGTAGGAACGAGAGTTTGATATTTATTTTAGGTTCTAAGCCAAAAGAATAAGCGAATATAGGTGACTCCCAGTAATCCTGTGCCAATGCCATTTCTGATAATCTTCTGTGGGGAATAATAAGCTTATATATTTCATCTTACTGATTCTTGCAATATAAGCAGACCATCATCCGAAGAGTCAAACTCAAAACTTAAGTGGGTTGTTGAACATTATTATAAAGCTTAAGAGGATAAGATAAAAACCACTAGTATGGGGTTCAGACTCCAGAGAGTGATGTGTACGATATTCTCCAAGAGGAGGATATTCCTCGGAATGACAAAAGAGTAATAGGAGGATAATTTTGCTTGGATAGGTTTAACAGTTGAGAGGTGCTGTAAAGCAACTAGGAAAAGAGATATAAGCAGCCGTATTTTCAGTCTTTCTTTGCGTGTGGGAGAGAGTACTGGAATCGTCGGTGGAATTGGTAACGGAATGGAGCTTAAGACGAGAATACTTGTTAATTAGTTCACACATGGGCCAAACCAGTATAAAATTATATATTAGCGGGCATAATTCTCTCAACCTTCTTAATGCACATGGGAGATGCCTCAGAGGCTCGGACAAGTTAGACACGAAGCTGTAGTACCCGTCACGCACGCAAACTTCTCTACTCAAAAGGCTACTCTGAATGCGAGAGGAAAGTGTGAAGCAATAAAAAAGGAATAGGAAAGGAGATGGAAGAAGATATATACAGAATAGACTAAGAATCACGCTGAATTGGGTGTGATAATTACGTGAGCTCATTAACAGTCTTGAATGTTTTGGTTGTGCAAACTAATCAAACGTGTGAAAACAGGAGAAACGTGGAAGAAAACACACACTTCAAACCCTCTCATGACGTGTGTGTAGACATCATTAATAATTCGCATATGTCTCCGATTGGCTGCTTCTTTTGCTTATTTCTACAGCTTCTAAGACTTGAAAAGAACATTAATCATTAATTTTTCGAACAGCCAGATACACCTTGAGGGCTCTGCATACTGTGCAGCTGTTGCAAATTGTTGAGTTTCTAATGATATCATGTCAATTAGCAACACTAAAAGAATCGGGTACTCAATCATGCGACTGGTTCAATAAGAGTGACTAGTGGACTTTTTCAGCAGGAATATCATTTTAGCGAGATGGCAACTTGCATGAGTATGGACGGCTGATTTTTTCAACAGCCATCTCCCTTAGAACTTCAGTAGCTTCTCTGCTATTTCCAATTATTATTAATAACTAACAGCCCCAGTAATGTGATAGTACTGTTCGCAATCCCATTCCTGTTTGGTAGGCGACCGAGAATCTGAGCTAAGAGGGCATTTTTGGATGGTGGGTTGTGTTATGGATTTGAAGCAGGAACTTGCGATTTGGCATTGGTTTTATTTGCAAGTGGCAAGACTATTGGGGTCAGCTTAGGCGATAATCAACTTTTTTTACCTTGTATTTGAATGGTATAGAACAAGAAAAATTTGTAAGGCTCCTCTAGTATCTCTTGACCCGGGACATCTCCAGTTGCAGCCTGCAGGCATTCATAAAAGTGACATCAATTCACAAATGAAAAATGTCTCCTATGACTCATTAGGGACCGAAAATTCCGCACGGTCTAATGTTAGACCAGCTCTCGTGTCCACATCGAACAATCACAACAAAAGTGAAATTAGTAGCTTCGAGACTTCCACTTGTTACTGATGTCACTTTATGTTGAGAAATAGGGTTGAACTTGGGTTATGTTGGGTTTACCCGAGCTTTGGGTCAAGCTTATCTCATATTGACTTGGCTCATCTTCCCCAACTTGCACCTCTAAACCGATAATAATTGACCTATTAAAAACTCGGAGGTTGTTTGTTGGGAGAGAGCTGAGGGGGAAACGTGGATCAGACTACTGTTTCTCCATACTTATCACACCGGCCCATGTAGCCTCACCAGACACCATTACGGATCTTGCAGGCCCAAAAGCTTACAATTGTGGGTATTATCCTTCTGTATATATAAGTTGTAAAAGTCATTTAATTCAAAGAATTATTGATAACAACGTATGTAGGAAATCAATGGAGTGCCTGCATGCTTGCGCAAATTGAGGAATGGTCCAAATTTTACTTACCCAGGAAAAAAAATCAATGGAGTGGCTAGTTGGGCTGACCCCCAATCACCCTACCACTCAATTAAGCCATTCAATTAGTTAGGTAAAAAAAAGACTAATTTTCTGATTAGATTATTTCAGACATTAACATTTAATAATATTTGATTGTTATTATATTAATACTCAAAAATTTAAATTTAATTACAAATATAAAATAATTTATTTTATTATTATAATATTTATTCAAATATTCATCTCCGCTCGTCAAGTAACTTTGTTCTCGCAAGTTTGCAAGTTACGAAGACTTTCTTCGTAGTTCGGCGTTTTACATTTCTAAAGGAATTCCATTCAAATCATCATCATGACGTCATGCTTAAATTATTCGCGACGAAAATATATTAGTGAATAATTACACGAAGGACCCACCGTCTCTACTGATAAATCAAAGCTTTCACATGCCGCTTTCAATTTGCATAAGAAATCCCCAATCCATCCTTCTCTAGCATTGTACCGTACGACACGAATAAAATATAACAAAATCTCTCTTCTCTCAATCAAATCTCCAGCCCCCTCTCTTTGTAAAGAGTCTCGATAGGCGTGAATCAATGGTTTGGTTAAAGGATTAAGCAAATAAACATCTCTAGATTATGGTCCACGGGATATCACTCGTATCTTTCAAGAATCCGAATCCTCCTCTGTTACGTTAATGCACCTCAAATCTCTCCTTTAAAAAAAAAAAGAGGATTGTGGGAGATATTCTAACTCATCATTGGCTCACTAGCTAATAATTAAGTCATTCAGAAGCAAGTAAGTGCACCACGGACTCTACAATCCCATCGTAAAGCGATTACAAGTCCCACCCCAACCCAACCCCACATGAGAGTGAACAAAAAAATCGAAATTGGGTACGATCTCGAAAATGCCCCTTCCTTCTTTTTAATGTCACGTCCTCTCATCATCATGCTTTTGTTTGACAATGCTTTGTCCAGTAGCATCACTACAGTGTCACATGTCTCTACGTCTGCGTGTCTCTGCGACGAGAGAGAGAGAGAGAGGTGTGTATTTTAATGTTTAAGCTAGAAAGGCTAACAATGATAGCCCTATGGCGATTAAAAGAAATAGCAAAGCTAAAAAGCAGATGGGCCACAAACTCTCAAATATCACTATAATGGGCTGCACCAACTGTTAGGCTTTTGCATGGCAGCGTTAGAAGCCCTAATCATCCCTTTTTTTCCCAATTATAAATGTGTATCCACTGACAAAAAGGCATCATCGAAAAAAAGACGTAAATACTCTAAAAGCCTCTGGGCCACACACTAGTAGGCGTGATACTGTCAAATTCGCTATTATTGGGCTGCAACAAAGAAATGCCACAGATTGTGGGGAGTTTCGTGCAAAGCTCAGCTCGGTGTCAGTGTGCTTCTTTACAGAAAATAATATATATATACTCGGCGGAAGATTCTGCGATTAGGATAATTCTCCCCATTATGTTTTACATCTTTCTTGAGTCTGAATCTCTCTGTCCCCCATGTTTGGGTGTCATATCTTTATGAATCTCTCTCTGTTTTGGACCTCAAATTGTTTCTCCTCTCCTTTTTCCCCTATCGTCCCTACTTCTCATCATAGCCATTCACTCAGTATCCTAATCATATTCCAACTACTTTCGGCCTCAAAAAGAACCCCCCCCCCCCCCCCCAACTGAATTTCACCTAGTGCTCTCGAGAAAATGAAAGAGTCTAAATTCTATGGTGTTTCCCATTACTTTAATGGAATTAATTAATTATCTTCGCCTTGAATTTTCATTTCTTATGATTTGTAATCTAAGTTTTTGTTTAATGATCACTAGTCTCAATCAAACCAGATAAGAGAATATATTCTCACCTCCACTCTCCCATCTTTATAATTGAATTTGACGGTAGAAAATATCTTCCTATTGGACTTTAGGATAGGATATATTAAAGGTTGAAGCAAGTTGTCCACTTTGCATTTGGAAATAAATACATAAAGAAAACAAAATTAACATTAGTGCTATTTACAAAAGCAACCAAATATTAGATTATTAGCTTGTGCTGCTATTTGTTATATTCTGTACTGAACCTGCAGAAGGAAAATAAATTTTAATAACCAATGAAATTATTGCACCCAACCTTTGAGTTTCAAATTCGAAATAGACCTAGTCTTATTGAAAAATGCACTGATATACATGTAAGCGCAATAATAAACTATAAACACTTGGGTCGAGATTATTACATTTCTGAAGGACCACACAGACTGCCTAGCTCGTGTTAGTACTGTACTCTCTCTTTTCAAGTGTCTGGTCTCGATCTATTCTGTGTTTGTTTAATTGGTAGAGCACTCAGGAAACATGGGAAAGATGCTGGAGTTTATAAGGGTGGTCCTGACCATGTTCTCTTAAATTTTACTTCACAAAAGCTGCTGATCTATGATGCATCGACAATCCTCTTATCTTGACGCATGCTATAATCTCTGGTATTCATTGGTGCATGTAATTTAGACCCAACAAATCAAGACCAATGGTTGCCATGATTGGGGCATCGATTTTGTCTACTTGAGGAATTAAGCAAATGCCCATATTGGTTTCAGCAACTTTGCTTATGGTGGCCATGTGCATTGTGTTAGATAATCAACCAAGAACGTGTACTGCTCTTTTTCTTTTTTTGCCCTAGTTTTTCTACCCCACTTGTTGAGCAGCACATAGTTATGTACTAATGGGTTTAATTAAATGTAGATTGATATATTTTAGATGTCGTATTTTACAATAAAATCCCCCACTTATATAAATTTTAATATTTTACACTCTCAAACATCCAAAAAGGACTAATATATGTGCATATTCTGATTAATATTTGTAATAAGATTTAAGGAATTTTTAAAAAAAAAACTATCTTTAAGAAACTTATAAATGATCCAAATCCAATAACAGATCAAAATCGATCCACGCGAAATTAGGGATTTTTCTCCAAATAAAGCTAGCATCTGGCAAATGTGAGAAAAGCATACCAAACAACCAACATTGGAGCAGAAGCACGTGGTGGGTCAAAGTAGAAAAAGTCAAAGTCGATCCAGGGGAAGCCCTTTTTTAAGTAGTAGCATATGACCAGAAGCTAGGATGATATTCTTTAGCCATCCAAATGACTAATATGAGGCATGTGGGACCTTTAAACCACCGGCGTGGCAGGAAACTTGCTGACCAGTTCTTATCGTAAAACCCCCGCCAGATAAATATGACTTCGTCCAAACTTCGATCCAAAACCGACTGTAAATTTGAGGCAGCCTTCTGTCCCAAAAAAACGAACCAACTCAAAGCAAAAGGAATCTAGTGTTCTTTAAGCAATTATCAAAGTTTCATTGCTTCAGCCTTCGGTGATAATTTCACGAGCCCTTATCGGAACAAAAGTAGCTGTTTTTACAGGATATGCATGTTCCACTGGGAGTATGATATGAATCCAAGGCAAATCTGTATTGGAACATTTCTTTTCAATTTGCATTTGTACTTCTAATTCTGTCGCTGATGCCTTTTATGTGGGAGACAATCTTTGGCATGAGAGAGCAGTGAGAACCAGTCATAGCTTAGATAGATATTGCAATTATACTGAACGGCGGGCATTTGTCTAACTAGCTTTGGTTACTCTATGGAAAAAGCTAATCATAGGTTTGTTAAGTAAAATTTTACCCTTCTTAAAATTTTAACACAATAAAAAATTATAATATAATTTCTCTTTCCATCATATTATTACTTTTCTCTCTAATAAATATTAAACATCATCTCTCCACTTTCACCAAACCGAATAACATAAAATTTTAACCTCCCAAAATTTTAACACTCAAACACATAGTCAAGTGGATGAATGGTGAGCACAATTCAGCAGGTCAACCTCAAGCCAATGGCAGACGTAGGGGGTATCGAACCAGTGCGTCCGCTACACATGGCTTGGCCAAATTTTTTTACACTTGTTTCTTTATTATTTTTTATTTTTCTTCCTAAATTAGTTAGGTTCGATACCCATTAAGTCCAGGTCCGATACCCATTAAATCCATGACAACTTAATGGGTATCGGATCTAAAATAATTTTTTTTTTCTACACATTGATTTTGCTCCTAGTGCTACATAATAACTGAGGCACATATACAATTATTATGATTTTTTTGTTTTGCATCGATTACAAGTTCTTCAACTGAGGTGTAACTTCCTGTCATCTTGTTAAATTTATGTTAGTAAAAAATTATTTATTTTTTACTCCTAATTTTTCACAATCAAGATCACTTCATTTCTTTCTCCCTGAGTTGATTTGTTTCTGCATTTTTATTAGAGACCTCGAAAAATGTTGTGTTTGTTTAGGATCCTTGTACAGATAAAACCAAAGTTCTGACCACTTTTAGGATATGTTTATCTAAGGAACTCTTTTACTAAATCTTGCTTATCCTGGAAATTTTATTTTTATTATTCAGAGTCTGGTTTGCCATCAATTATTGTTTTGTGTATGAAAGTTGCTTTGAAGAATGTGAATATCTTTCAATTTCAAATCCATAGAACATAGAGAGTAAATTACAAATGCATCCCCAGTAACCTTTTGTCAGAAGAAAAAAAGGAAAAAAAAGACAGACCTCAGTTGCAATAACCAAAAAATGTAAGAACGGCAACCCCTATTGACATCAAAACCTCAACCATCAGAAGTGATTTGCGTAATAGGATGCGAAATAACTGGATGATGTTTGCATGTTAGTGTACATCGAGCAATAACTTTTTAAAACTATTGAGAACGAAACCATTTTGCAACATTTTCAGGAGATGCAAACTCGTAGCATCCAATTGTCACCTCTCAGTCGCAGTATATATTACGGTATATGTATTCCAACATTTTTAATACTTTTATTCCTTAATTTTTGATATTATAACTCTAAGATAATTTTTTGCATTAGAGCATTCCTAGCAAGCTCTCTATTCTAACATTTTGGTTAGAATAGAGAGCCAATTTAACCAAAAAGCCAAAAAACACTCCTCAACAGCCTCTCTATTTTAACAACTTTTAACAAAAATTTTGAAGAAGTGAACAGTGGCTC
Organism: Myrica gale; assembly: GCA_963930655.1. Classification (NCBI taxonomy): domain Eukaryota; kingdom Viridiplantae; phylum Streptophyta; class Magnoliopsida; order Fagales; family Myricaceae; genus Myrica; species Myrica gale. The sequence goes on along the minus strand of OZ005606.1, from coordinate 1,276,806 downwards.
TCTATTTTTAGAGAGCCACTATTCACTTCACTATCTTAAAATATTAATATATATATTCTTTTTTTCTTTTTCTTTTCTTTTTTTTTCTTCTTCTTTTCTTTTTTATTTTTAAAAAATTATTATTCACTTCACCATCTTAAAATTTAAAAAATTCCAACAGTTAGTAAAATAAAAAAATTTAAAAATCGATCTTTTTAAGATAAGACAAATATTCAAAAATATGACTATTACGATAAAATGAATATTCAAAAATATAAATGTTAGAGAAATAATAAAGAAATCTTTAAAAAATAATCTTTAAATAGAATAGTAAAAATAGATGGTTAAAATAGAGAAGCTGCTGTGAATGTTTTTTAAAAGTTGATAGTTAAAATAGAGAAGTGTGTTTTTTGGTTAAAGTAGAGAGCCAAATTTGAAGAGGCTGCTAGGAATGCTCTTACGAAATAATTTTTTTTATCATTTCGCCTTTAAAATTCGACACCTATAAATTTTAATCCTGATTCCGCCACTCTCTCTGTCACCTAATCAAAACGCAGCTTTACACCACAGTTCCATTCATTCGCAACTGTAACTGCGATCCATGAAAGCCAAAAAAATAAGAAAAGTTAACGTTGAAAGGGCAAACACGTAAACAATTACGTAGGCTTTTTCCAAAGGCAATTATCACGTAACACACTGTCGTGTTCTTGTAAAGTATTGGTGATTTATTTCCTACATATTTTAGACCGATTAGATTCTAGGTACAGGAGATACGTGGGCATGTTTGAGACCCCAAATATTTGGGGTCTCAACAAATCGGACAAACCAAACAAACTTCAAAATTTTTAACTTTTACACCTACACACTTCACTTTTCACAAACCCCAATAAATCTCAATAAAGTAAAGATTCCCAAAATTTTGGGAATATTCCTCAATATTTTGGCAAACAAACATCATCCGAGACAATTTTATTGCAGCTTATAATTTTTAATTAGAAACTCCTAATATGCTTTCTTTATTGCATCTAATATAGTCGTATATGAATCGAGTGAGGCTTCTCTCTTTCTTAATGTTAATGTTAATGTTATTGGTAAATTTCATTTTAAATTTGAGTGGTAATATTTGAATTATTTAGATAAAAGTTTGTTTAAGTGTTCAAGATGTCTCCTAAGAAGATTAGGATTGAAAAGCGTTTGAATTACGAAGATTAGAATTGGAAAGCATTTGAATCATGAAGGTAAAGATGAATAAAGTTCGAATTTTGAAAGAGGATTTCAAATTCGCGAAGTGTGATCTGATCCTAAAATCTCTCAAGTTTATCTCCGGAATAGGCTCTTCGCCCAAGCTTCGCCTGCTATAAGCTCGAGCGAGATTGACAATTTTCTTTACAGAGAGTTCGCCCAAGCTTCGCCCTACCTTGGCTCGAGCAAAATTGACAATTTTCTTTACTGAGAATTTCGCTTGATCTTCGCCCGAGCTAATCGCCAGTTTTTCATACAGTGTGTTTCGCCCTATCATGGCTCGAGAGAAATCTCTTGTTTTTCAAATTTTCTTATCTTTCTCTATTTAAACCGTGAGACATCGTCCAAGTTATTTACCCAAGTTATTTCCTTCATTCCTTGGCGTCTTATGCTTGAGAGAAACATTCTTTGAGACATTTGCAGCTAAAGTGTTTATATTTTCTCTCTCTTACTTCAATCACCTTAATCACCATTGAAATCAACCTCTTGTGAGAAGACTTTAAAGAGCTTAAGGAGATTGGCAGCCGGAGTTACCGGTGTTGAAGAGATTTATAAGAAGAACCTCAAAAGGCTGAGGGTTAACCGCAAGGGAGCGGGTCTAGGTTGGATTACCTAGATTATTACTTCGGGGTTGTCAGAGTCAAACAACTGGATGTTGCCCGTGTCTGAGTCATCGGTGTAAGATTTATCTTCTAGTGAATTTTTGGTGGCTGCTAGCCCGGAGTGATTTTTTCCTTTGATAAGGTTTTCTATTTCGTCATCAAATCTCATGTCTTTATGTGTGATTAATTTATTATTTCTGATTGATATCTTTCTTTGATATTTGTTTTAATATTCCACTGCATATTTGTTGATTGTTAAATACTTTTCAGATCTAGATGAGACTCTTTTAAGACTTGTTCTAAATTTGTCTATTCATCGAAAAATAAAGTATCAACACCTATTCACCCCTCTAGGTATTCTTTAGGGTCTAAAGATTTTTCACTTAATAAATTGTAACGACCCATTTAAGTGCCTCACATATACTTCAGTGAAATCGTTACGTGCAGTAAAGTTCGAAAGAAATAATTGAGATATAAGACAGCCAAAGATCAATGGTTTTTGAGGCTTTCATTGGTACTCAAACACGGTCGAAAGATGCGGAATCTCCAACTTTAGAAGAGTTTATGTAAACTTCTCTAAGAAGCAGAATTAAATGTTTATATCTATAGCACAAAGCTCAGATTATGGTGGGGATGGTGGGTGTGCTCAAGCCTCAAATAGCTTTTTCCAAATGATAGAGCGAACACAGGCTAAAGACTACCCAGAATGTTTTAATATTACATAGAAAAGATTTCTTTTTGACATTTGGACTTTTAGCCAATTGAACTTCGACATGTCTAAAGCCCACATAGTTTTTGTTATTGTTTGATCAATCACACTTTTATGAGTTTTCTGGTGCCACTGCCACCACTATGATGTATAAGAATAAGGTAGTAGTGCAAGAAATGTGTGCGTTAGAGAGAGAGAGATGGGTTGGTAATGGGTTAATTAGGATGTAGGAGGCAAGTAAAGGGTCATTTAATGGAGTCCGGATTATGGGGGCAACAACAAGAAAGAGTGTCAGTGTGGCGTGCATGACTGAGCAAGTGTAATGGTGAGTGTTAATGCCCCCAAAATTGAATGAAGGTCTTCCCACTTTCGCAGGGAAAATTATAGTGAAAGAGAAAGCGAGTGAGCAAAGGGAAAACATTGAGCTTGGAGAAGGTGGTGGTGTTTGTAGATGAATCCTTTCGCAACAGCTTCGTTCTTACTGTAATCTTTGTTGGGATGTGTGTGTGTGAGAAGGGGGGTGCTCCGTGTTTTGTAGTTGGGATTTTGGATGCAGAAACTGTCAGAACCAGCTCATTTTCTGATGGGCGCTTTTGGGTTTCTTTTTTACCTTTTGGTTTTGGAGTTGATGGGCGAGTTTGGTAGTGCAGTTAACGTTCTCATTTGCAGTGTCACTGTTCCTCTGAACTCTTTCTTATTCTTGACGCGAAAATATTGGAATGCTGGTGTAAGATTTTGGTGAAGTATGGTGTAAGATTTTGGTGAAGTATGCGTAGCGCACACACTCGTTTTGTTCGTTTGTTTTATTTTGTCGGGTTTGCTTCTTCTTTAACATGGGTTCAGATTTCTTGTTTTGGTTGTTGCTGATACTATCTCGGACTTTAGATGGGGTTTGGCTTACTTTCACAGTAAGGGAGATACCTTGTTATTTCTCGTTACCCCTTTTGTAGAGTTCATCTATCGGTCTTGGGTTTTGTTGGGGTTTACACGGAGAGCGGTTTTTGGGCTTTGTCTTTAGCTTTCCGACGTGATGGTGGGCGTCGCGTATTTCTCCATTTGCGGCTTTAGAGTCTTAACATTACAGAACATGAACATGATCTTCAGATGCAATATTTTAGTAGTTTTCTGTTAATTATTTTGATAGATTCCTTAGAGTTGAGTAATAACTTTGTGGTGATTTCTTGTTGGTAGTTGCTGGTTGGTTGAACATAACCTTAATTAAATTCTGTTTCGTGATCTCTCCGATTTATTCCTGTGCAAAAATAAGAGAGATGCTTGTTGTCCACCGTTTTCGTGGTTTCTTCAACTGATACCGAGATGCTGTTTTCCGTTTCAGGCTTTTTCAAACTTCAACGGATAAAGAAATCATATATAAACTTTTGTTACGTTGCATTTGGAACTTGAAGCTTTAAAGACACCACAAGAGGGCCTGGTGGTATGAATGCTTAAAAAAATGGAAAACAAAGAAACAAAGTGATCAGGAGCAGAAAAAAAGAAATAAGTGGGGGAGTGAGGTGGAGTCAGATTTGTGCTTGCGGGTATCACTGGTTTGAGAATTATTTTAGTCTTACGAGTCTGTTGGCTATGTCTCCTAGGGTAACTAGGTGCGCCCGGGCTCCGTGGGCTTTGCCGCCGACCAAGTAAACAATCTCTTCTTTAGCTCTCTTGGCATTCAAGAGAACCTTTTCTTAAAAAATTGCTCACCCCATCTTGTGTTTCCCTTTATCACTTTCTCTCTCTTACTCAGACTCTTCGCCTCGGTTGCTGTCAAAGATTCGTTCTCATAGCACCAAAGCATATATCCTTCCCCTCTCTTTGAGATCCTTCTTTTCTCGCTTGGAGAGCAGGAACTCGGTTGCATTCAGAAATCTGGTCCCCACACCCTGGGGGTACTTTCTTTCCACTTCTGGGAGTTTTCCTCGATTGTGGGGTTCGTGTTTGTTCACTTAGGATGCGTGGTGGTAACTAGCTCTAATCAGTTGAGTGTTGGAGAAGGTTGGTTTGAAGGTATAGCGGTGAAGCTGAGCTTTTTGCTTCAGAGAGATGAAGTTTATGAAACTGGGATCGAAGTTGGATTCCTTTCAAACTGATGGGAACAATGTCAGGTGAGATCATTTAGACCTTTTTTTGTTAAACAGTGTGTTCTTTCTCTTCTCTTTCGAAACTCGTTTTGGAATTACCGCTCTGTTATGTTTAATACATTTCAGTTTTTAACAAGGCTGTTACCAATGCCTTTGGAGCTTGGAGTCCTCTTTGCCGCCTCTTTTGTGTTAGATTTCCCTTTCCTCTGTAGCAAAATTGCCACTTAGATTGACCCTTACTGTAGCACTTTTATGGTGCAGTTTGAACTTTGATTATATTCTCAGGTATCATGAAATCTCTTCCAAGATAAATAATTGTTGAGGTCTACTTTCGGCTCCCTCTGGTGTCCGCGAATGACTTCTATGCCCAATCAAAATACGTCCTATCCAAAAAACAAATTTTAAGTCCCATTTTGTGGCCTCAAAGTTTGCATTATTTTGCTGTATATTTCATATTGACCCAGTGGTATCTGGTTCTCTTTCGGCGATTGAGGTTTTTGTTATCAGTTCTAACTACGTCGGGAAATAAAAAGATTTGGTTCTTGTTTTCAAATTAGTAATTTTTTCTCGGTGTAGTAACTTGCCTTCGGATGCTCGTACCTATTGGGAATTTCCAAAGATTGGGTCCACACAATGTGGTGTTATTTTCTAATAGCTCCTCAGTTTGCAATTAAATGGACGGGATTTGTTTTCATTGAGAAATGATTGTTGTATTAATTGACTGGAACAAGTTCCTCAGTATATTACATCCAGTGGTGGTAATTATAGTTGCTCTATTATAACACATGTACAGTTGGGTGGTGTCCCACTCGTGAAAAATTGAAATGCTTCCCTTTTCAGGAGTGTTGGAAGGGAAACATGATCGTTTGTGTTTGTGAATCCTCATCCATAGGTAGTAGCCGTGAGACTAAAACTAGGGACACTTACATGAATATATTAAAGATTGCTTGAAGGCTGGCTTACTAGCAACATCTCCATATAGGGTCTGTTTTTATTTGTAAGCTGTGGTGAAATAGATTCCATATTATTAGTAATGCTTCCCGGTTGCCTGTCCATTGAAATTGAAGCTGGCTATCGGACTTCCAAGCTGTTCCAAGATGGAAATAGATGAAATTATGCTACTAGCTTACATATTCATTTATGGACTGACAGTCTATTACCTATTCGATGTTAAAGCAATGGCATGCTTGGCAAGAACAAAACCTTGAGTGTAATTTTACAGGGAAATAGGTTATTAGTACTTTGCCTATTATAGCATTTCCTGTATAGAGAGCATAAAGAGAACAGTCTCAAAAGGATTCTCGATGAATTCAATCATCTTCATCCTTTGTGATAATACTTTGATCATACTTATTTGTTTGTCTTTATAGATTTGTCACCAACTTTATGAGGGAAAATAAATGTGCAGGTATGTGGCAAGCGAATTGGCAACAGACATTGTTCTTATTGTCGGGGATGTAAAATTCTATCTTCATAAGGTACAATATCCTTTAACCGATTACTGTTTGTATGTGATGAGGCTTATTAGCGTTATACCCTTTCAGCTTTTTATTTCTTGAGCTCCAGGACCTGTATTGATGTCCTCACTTTGTAGGATTTTATGACACATATTGGGTGATCAGAATAATATAATTTTCTACTGCTGCTTTTATTATTAGTATTGGTGTTGTTGTTATTCAAGTCTTTCCCTTTTCCTTCTCTAGACGAGGTACAGACTTGGTTGCTTTTGTATAGAACATGGGAAATTAATTCCAGCACATGGAACGACAAAGGTTTTAGCTAGTGCACTTGCAAACTGTGAGTGTGTTCATGGAGTAAGCCTTCAACAGAATATAAGAATACAAAAGAAACTTAATAAGGAATTGATAGAGGTGATGGTCAATATAGAATGACAAAATTTGTCGGGGCATTGGTTGGCACTAGCTTTTGACTTCCTATTATCTTTGTAGAACTAAGCCTTTTGGCTCTTATTTACAACCTCAATGATGAAACCATGTAAAGTTTCAAACTTGGCTCAACTCTGTGCTTTTGCATTCATAAATGTACACGTCAGTCTATTTTGTGGAGATGTATATTATGTGATTGCCAATCTGAGATATCTGGTGTGCAGTTTCCTCTACTGTCAAAGAGTGCCCGCTTGCAGAAGTTGGTTGCAACCACTAATGAAGAGAACACAGATGAAGTCCACATTTCCGACATTCCTGGTGGTCCTGCCGCATTTGAGATATGTGCCAAGTTTTGTTATGGCATGACGGTCACCCTCAATGCTTACAATGTTGTTGCAGCTCGATGTGCAGCTGAGTACCTAGAAATGCATGAGACCATGGAGAGAGGGAACCTCATTTACAAGATTGATGTCTTTCTTATCTCTAGCATTTTCCGCAGCTGGAAAGATTCCATCATTGTCCTGCAGACTACAAAGTTTCTGTTACCATTATCAGAGGAGTTGAAGGTGGTCGGCAATTGCATTGACTTTATTGCAACCAAGGCTTGTGTTGACGTTTCCAAGGTTGACTGGTCTTATACATATAATCGGGAGAAGCTGCCTGAGCATAATGGCAATGATCCAAACTGGAATGGTGTCAGAAATCGTCTGGTGCCAAAGGACTGGTGGGTTGAGGATTTGTGTGAGCTTGAAATCGACCTATATAAGCGGGTTCTAGTGAATATCAAAACCAAAGGGATAGTTGCTGATGATGTTATTGGAGAAGCCTTGAAAGCTTATGCATATAGAAGATTGCCAGGATTCAGTAAGGGGATGATTCAGTCTGGTGATATAGTAAAACAAAGGTCAATAGTGGATGCAATAGTGTGGCTGTTGCCTGCAGAGAAAGGCAGTGTCTCTTGTAGTTTCATGCTCAAGTTGTTGAAAGCTTCCATTTTTTTGGATTCAGGGGAGATGGCTGTGGTTGAGCTGGTGAGGAGAATAGGACAGCAACTGGAGGAAGCTTCCGTAAGTGATCTTTTGATTCGAGCACGAGACGAGGAAACTACAATGTATGATGTTACTACGGTACAGAAAATAGTGGAGGAGTTCCTGATGCAAGATCGGAATGCTGAGATTGAATCACTTGAAGAAAGCCATGAGCTTCAGGAGACAAGAAGGCCAGGGATTTTGTTCGATGCTTCCAAGCTGATGGTGGCAAAATTGATAGATGGATACCTTGCTGAAATTTCTAAGGATCCCAAACTACCCTTGTTGAAATTTGTTGATCTTGCTGAGATGGTTTCTGGCATCTCTCGGCCTGCTCATGATGGGCTTTACCGTGCCATTGACATGTACCTAAAGGTAAAAGTTCCTCACAGGACTTTCCGATGAATTGACAACAGGTTGCAAATATCATGGTGCAAAACATGGCGTGTTAGCGTTTCAATCTGGAAATTTGTTATATACTAGAGCACTGCTCAATTCGTCACTGCTGTATAACTCAAGTTTGAACCGGGTATTCTCAAACTTCTAAACAGAGTTGCATTTTTCAATGTGCCTTGATGCAGGAGCACCCAGGGATCAGCAAGAGTGAGAGAAAAAGGATATGCAAGCTGATGGATTGCAAGAAGCTATCAGTTGATGCATGCATGCATGCTGTTCAAAATGAAAGACTGCCATTGCGTGTAGTGGTGCAGGTACTCTTTTTTGAGCAGGTTAGGGCTGCTTCATCATCAGGCAGCAGCACTCCTGACCTACCCAAAGGCATCAAGGACCTAAATAGTGGTTCTCATGGGAGCTCAAGGTCAGCAACTAACACAGAGGAGGACTGGGATGCGGTGGCCACAGCTGAGGAGCTCAAGGCCCTGAAGGTGGAGCTAGCTGCTTTAAGGTTGGGCAACGGAGTGGGAGGTAGTGAGAGAAATGGAGATGGCAAAAGTAACGTTGACAAAGCTGCCATTAGTAAAATGAAAGGGCTGCTCAAGTCGAAGAAAAAAATCTTTACTAAGCTGTGGTCTAGCAAAGGAGGACAAGGTGACAATAGTGGTTCCGATTCATCAGACAGTCTTGGCTCTGGCAACCCAGAAGAAATTAAATCAACACCTTCCAGAAGTAGGAGGCATTCAGTGTCTTAGATACAATTGACAGAACTAGTGTTGCTGGGTTCTTTTAAGCCTGTTGCTTTCTTAATTGCATTAGCAACTTCAGATGTATTTCTTATCCTTTAATTTTTAGCCAGAATGAAATTATGAAGCGCATATAGATTTTTGAGAATAGGTGTTTAGAATTGGTTTTGCTGAAAGTTCTACTTCATATGACAAACTTACTGCTCGGGGGAACAACAAATCGGGGAAAGTGTAGATTAGGCAAATACTCAAACAGGTAGAGCTCTTCTGCTCTAGCCATTTATGGTGTCAGATCAGTCCTCAGTTTTAACAGTTTATGTGGCCCATCACTTGAACCCTCCCCCTAGGCTTCTTCCTTTTCGTTTATGATGCACCATACATCCTCCGTGCCGGATAGCCTCTTCCAGAGTGGTATTACTAACCTCATCAGATTCCCACTCGCAAGCTAAAGGAGAATACGTCAATGCTATCTTACGAGTTAGTAACAAGGAAAAAAACATACCCCAAATTAAATTTAATCGCCTAGGCAATAGAGAGGTTTTTTCCCGCCCAAACAACAATATGTGGCAGCGTGATTTATTTGGGCCAGCGAATTATGTAAAAGCCTGAGGAAGAAAACTTAAACTTAGAATGAGTCCAATTTAAGCCCAAATTCCGATGGCTCAACGTTACGGAACCCTATAATGGGTCTAATTTGAGCCCAAGCTCCTTGGTCCGGCATCAATGCGTAGGAGTTAGGACTTGTGGAAATCAGCCTGGCCTGGCCTTGCCGACTTCACCCATATCTCAATAATCACCGGATCATTTCTATCTGGATACAGCAGGCTCCAGACGACATAAAAGACGGCACACAAAATGAACATCTGCAATAGAGTGTTTGTTGCAACTTACAAGGGACAGGCAAGACTTTACAGGAGCCAAACTACTCCGAAAGAAAGAAAATATCATTTTTGTCTGAATATCTCTAAAGTTTAAACTGATGGGACACAAAGGAAAAAAAAGTATACATTTTCAAAGGCCAAAAACGCCCCAACCCCTGCTTACATCACGAGTGGCTGACACTAGCCAGTGCCCTTCCCAAACTTGATCTGGCTTTCAAGTTCGTGGAAGAGGCACTTGAAAAGTTTGTATTGCAAAGAATTAAACACCCGAACCCCCAACTTACCGAGAGGTCTCATTCGTATAAAATCCTATATAACTTTAGCAGATACGCCCATTTGACATTATTCTAGGCTGCTTTTCAAAACAAATTTGGACGCATGAAGCCAAAAGTGAGCTGCGAATGTTCATTGGTTGCGTGAAGCCAAAAGCTAGCTGTGAAAGTTCCAACCCCGTACTGTTGTTGATGAATCAGAATCCCATTCTCCGCGAACTTAATTTTGTCGAACCAAATAGTAAAAAACATTTTTTTATGGTTTGTTGATGCGAAGTTCAGATAAAGCGGCCACGTACCCGAGTCGCCACTAAAACTTCATCCCAATCGTCGTCTTTTGTCCTCATCCTCGTGCCCACTTCTTTTCCCAATTTTTTGCACCTTGTAAATGGCATTCAGCCACTTCCTCTAAAGCCCGAATTCTTTGCCGGCCCCATTCATTTTTAAGCGTGTAAGGTAAACTATCTCTTTTAATCCTTTATCACTGATCGAGAGATTAGTGCCTAGCTAATCAAAGTTAAAAAGACAGTTCATTCACTCTATCTCTTGGAATTACACTCTGCCACGCGTTGTACGAATAACATAACTTTAACCAAAATCCCAGAAAAAACTCCAAAATTTTTTAAGGAAGTAAACATGTCAAAATAAGCTGTTAAATTATACATTCCCTTTACTTTAGCATTGCTCTCGACAAAGATGCACGGCATTCGAGAAAAGACTTTACTATTAAAGTTCTGGACTCTAGAAAAGCATTGAGTTAATTAAACCCCAAGTACTGAACATGTGCTGATTTGGGATTGGCTGAGTTCTTCACTTGATATTCGAGATCTTTACACCCTTTTCTACCCAAATTTATAAAAGAAGAAGAAAGTAGGCTCACCCGCATACCGCATTTTTACCAATTGTTGGCCAGTGCCAGCCTGACCCACACTTTTGTAGTTTTGATTTTGAATATGATCTAAAGAAAGTATAGAATCCTGCATTTGTGTACTTCCATGAATGCCTCGATTACTGAATTTGAACTGCCCGATTGGTTCAACTTGTAGCTTCCATTATCGAACTAAGACGAAAGATCAGGGAAAAACTAAAGGTAGGCTTGTCCAAAGGAAAGGAAAGCGTGGCACATTTACACAAACTTAGACGTTGATGCATACCAGCTGCCAACACCATGCTTTAGGAATGCCAAAATTTTGGGAATGCTCAAATAGTTATGGTTTAAAACATGAAAAGTTAAAGGAATACCAACGGTTGTTGAAGTGTGTTTCGTTAGCCGCTCTCAAAACGATTCGCTCTTCCAATACCTACTTCCTAATTCGTACGGACCCAAAATAAGGAGAAAGAATCAGAAAAAGTACGTGGGTGGTAGATATTAATCCAACAGTGGAACAACCTCGCGAATTCGCGGAGACACGGAGCCGCTCTAGCCCGCTTCTTTGGAATCCTACCCTTCCCCTTATCTCTCCTCCACCAACTTAACCATGGTCAACTAAAACCGTGGGTCGCCACATATAATCGTAAATCCATGGGTTGCACCCACAAAGCTTTATTAATTGAAACTAAAAGTCTCAAAGTGAAGAGATTTTTACTCGCTAGCTCCAAAAATCATGTTTTTTTTTTCTCTAGGTTTTTCAAAAATTGGGGGGTTTATCTTTGTGGTTTAGTCAATAAATTTGTTATCTCGTGTGATAATGTAAGCAAACTCCTAAAGAACTAAACCCACTAAGAAAATCTTGACTCCACCTAAAGCGAACTATAGTTAAGTCCTAATCCCTCCAATAATTACCCACTTCCACCGATTGCGCACACATGTTATATACCCTCCTCAAATCCACAGCTTTCTTCCGACTTCAACCCCCTCCCCTCGGGTCTTCTTCCTCTCTCTTCCTCTGGATATTTCAAGAAAAGTGCTTCTTCTTCCTTGAATCTCGTCTCTGGTTAAGTTAATGTGCGAAGATGAGTTGCAACGGCTGCCGGGTTCTGCGAAAGGGTTGCAGCGACAATTGCATGCTTCGACAATGCCTGCAATGGTTAGACAACCCCCAAGCACAAGGTCATGCCACCCTCTTCGTCGCCAAGTTCTTTGGCCGTGCCTGCCTTATGTCCTTCATTTCCGCAGTCCCCGAGCGCCAGAGACCCGGTATACATACATAGTTATATATACTTACGTAAAGATCATGGAGATCTCTGAAAGTTAAATTAAAGAGTCGAGATTTTATCTCTTTATATTTCTCTGGGCGGTACTTTAATGGACATGTTCAGAATTTACGTTACATACTAATGTATCGTTTGTTGGTCTTTTTTTGTTTCGGTTAGCTTTGTTTCAGTCTCTGCTATTTGAAGCGGTGGGACGGACGGTAAATCCGGTGAACGGAGTGGTGGGGCTGCTTCGGTCAGGGAACTGGCAAGTGTGCCAGACGGCCGTGGAGACGGTTCTCCGAGGCGACTCTTTACTTCTTGGCGAGCAACCTAATATTAATGCTTCCGAAGCCCACCGCAACCAGCTGTGTTACACTGGATCTTGATCTTTGCTTGACACCCGGAAATCATAACCTGCGTACGAGGATGGAAGCAGAAGGCGGCGGAAGGAAGAGAAGAAGTTCCTCGGAGGAGTCGGAAACGTCGACGTTGGAAAGTGATTGTTCAGAGCCAGAGGGAGGCGAAAGAAAGATCTTGAGTTTATTTGTTTGATAGGGAAAATAGAGTCTATGATCTGCGTTTTGCAGTTTTTGTTTTCTGATCTAATTTTGTCTTCTTTGTTTCTGGGTTCCTCTAAAATTATAGAAATACAAATTAATGCTCTATCTTTTTCTCTTTGCTACTCTTACAAGTTTCTGCAGAATGCTTGAACAAGGAAATTTGTCGACAAAAACAAAATTCGAAAAATAAATAAATATTTTTTTATTAAAGAAGAAAATATAAAAGGCCATGCATATCGTATAGACGATGAATTGCAGTCACTAACTACTAAGACGCAGTTAATTTCTTGATTAAATTAGTCTTCAAACTTCAAGACCAAGTGATCTACGCATGGACTGACCTATAATTAATGTAAAATATAGTAGCATTTAAATGATCTTCAATAATTTAATACGTTTAAAAAGGTTGGAGTGGCACTATTGAAGTAATTAGAGAGTACTTGAGAAGATAGGAGACATAACCTAAAATTAAATAATTTGAAGCGATTATTTTTTCCCCTCAGCAATTCGTATAGGGATAAAGGGAAACATCAGACATAGTGGGTTTCATAAATTAAGAGATAAAATTGCACATTTAACGTATTTCGGTGGCAAGTCATGATAATCGACTAAATGTTTCTGGCCTGTCTCCACAAGCAAACTTTGCAGCCGAGCCCTTTTGCTTCCAACAGCAGAGTGGGGTCGGAACAGAGCTTTTTGCAAATTGCTGGTCTAGTGGTTATATTGCTCCATCGCCGCATCGCCATTGTTGGTAATGGGGCCGAGTGTTAAGTGCTCTTGGTCAACTCTTGTCGAGTGCTGTCACGGTAGACGCATAACTGGATGACATTCTCTTGACGAAGAAAAAAAAATACCAAAAAAAAATTAAAAATAACACTTCAGATCTTAATAATTCTATCTTGACATAATTGTCTCGGAGTTAGCTCAGTGATACGAGACAGCCGACTAAAATCAAATCTACTAAATTGATGAGCAAAATCTCTTTTGAATTCCTGTTTTAACTGTGATTGAACAATCGCCAGGAACGTTTGAGCTCTACGGTGTACGAAGACGACGACTTGTTCAAGCACGTGGTAAAATATTTATATGTCCGATTTTATGTTCTTTGGACAAAAATGCGAGGACGTGAGAAACGACAGAGGATGGTTCAGTGTCCCCGGCAGTGGATGTTACCGGTCGGTTCATTCGGTCCTAGAAACTTGAGCTGTCAGCCTGTCCCTGACCAAAGACAAAAGTGGTCAAACTCCTCCAATTTCTTTGGTTCTTCTCCTGTTCTCCAAGCCACTGAAGTCTCTCTTCTTCTTTTTTTCATTTTTTTTTTGTTCATTATACTTATGAAATCCGGACTTATATAACACCATGGGATTTCTTCCCCTCTTTTGAAACGTCATAATGCAACAGAGATCTTTTTTTCTTTTCAACGAAAACACATGTTTAGCTATTAAGCTTAGAGAAACAAATCGAGCAGGCTTCGAATCAAAGCGGACAATATCTTGTCAAAAAAATAATACCGATAGTTGCACAATAGAATTAAAAAAATGACACATATAATCAGTCAAGAACACATAGGAACGAAGAATATGTTGACGAACTATTTAACAGTGTCAGAAGAACAGTAGATATCTATATACATGTACGCTTCATGTTGCCTGAAAGTGGACGAGCACTTTGTGTACAGGCTGTACAGCTAATTAGTGAGAAGAAGAGTGATTTTCTGTAATCTTCAGATACAAAGGTACACGAGATTAATGGCAAAGAAGACTAAATAGGTTCCAAAAAAGCCCAAATGAGAACCCAATGCCGCCTCCACCCACTGGAAAAAGTTAAGGTTGCCTGGCCCTGTACTGTTAGCATTAAGAGTGAATAGTCAAATAAGATCAGTTCTACACACGTGTGGTCAGGCTGCTGGTGGTTGGTAATCGGTTAAGTTGTATTGTGTGTGTTCTCAAGCTACAGTCTTTGACCTGTTAGAACATTTAAAAAAGTAATCCATGAGATCATAAAATTAGCAGTTGTACATTTTTTTTCAATATCCGAAAGGAACAGTCGTATATTTAAAGAAAGAAATGAGAGCTAAAATTTACCTGTATGGCAGCCAAAGTGGACAAAAAATCTTTGCATTGTTCCAGCAAAACCTGTTCGTTTGCTGTCACCTTTACGAGTTCAGTCACCAAGGAGTTCATTTCCTCCACCTGTGAATGCCAAATAGTTTCAGCCATAGCATTAGTTTTGCCATCGAAGCAAAGCAAATGCAAATGGCTCTCAATCAACCTATTTGAAATAAGCATGCCTTTCATCCAAATTGTTGCAGTTAATTTAGGCTACAATAAGAGTTGGATCAGTTTATTTCCGCCAGTAAGGTAGTGCATAGTAGCAAATACTAGTCCTCAAAGACAGTACAGAAGCAGAGACGCCCAAGGCAAGAAAGCATTTTGCATTTAGTGCTTTGGTGTTTATGTGATACCTCGAATCCCACATGGAGTGAGAAAGGAGAATGAATGAGAGATGAGTTCTATGAGGATCAAGTCTCACATTGAGACCTTACTAGGTTGAACTGGACTTTATAATGATCCAAGGGGCTTCAAGAGCAACCTTGACTAGTCCTTTTGAAGTCAAAGCACAGATGTAGCTAGTGCTTGTCCTTAGGTCGTTACAAATGGTATCAGAGCGGTCCTAGTAACCACCAGTGTGAGCTTGGTGGGACTTGACGAGGACGTCAAGGATTTAAGGGGGAGATTGTGATACCTCGAATCTCACGTGGAGTGTGAGAGTAGAATGAATGGGAGATGAGTTCTATAAGGGTCAAGTCCCACATTGAGACCTTACTAGGTTGAACTGGACTTTATAATGATCCAAGGGGCTTCAAGAGCAACCTTGACTAGTCCTTTTGAAGTCAAAGCACAGATGTGGCTAGTGTTTGTCCTTGGGTCGTTACAGTTTAGGTTTAACAACACTTGGCACATCGTATGGCTACTGTCCTAGTTTATCAAAATTAAAAATGACCCTATAAAAGCTTTGCTCAAAAATTTATAGAAAACCACGTGGGTCGATGGAGGATGAAATCCAATGTAAAAAATGTGTTGCTAAGGGAACAAAACATGTAGCAACTTCTATGGACAACTTTGTTTGGTGTTTTGACAGGGGATCCATCTCATTAAGAGACAAGACATTGCGACAAGGCCATATCTGATACAGTCTAAATTGGCACCCCCACAAGTTGAACTGAGAGTGTACTGATGTCCTTCGATGCTGTTGATTCCGTACATCTAATGATGATCTTGGTTTCAACCTACATATTCTGCTCCCCCACAGCAAAAAAAAACACTCGATGAAAATTAAACCCAAACAAAGCTTTGTTCAGAAATTCGCTCACATTGGACTACCAAGTTGGGCCTGTCTGACAAGCCTTATTTAAAGCTATTTAAAAGCATATTACACCATATTAGAATCAATATGAGGTGTTGATTAGTTAAGTGTTTGTTGGCTCCATAATATGTGTTTTAGTTGGTCATGAACCCCCCAGGAGGATATCATTATAATGCACGCTTGACATTCATTTAGAATACCAAAATTGACGAGTCTTAAGGAAGCAAACTTTCTAAAACAGCTACTTTTGAGCAGATAACGACTAATTGGTTCCTAAACTTGGGTCCGCTTTGCTAATATCTGGAAAGTTCCAGTTGATCAATTGTTATTTTGAAAAAATTAAGCAAATACTTGGAATACAGTTGAAATGGCAGGCAACAAAAGAACAGCTCCTCGGTACTGCAGTTTCACCAGAATGCAAAGGAGTGGTTGTATAAATAAAGACTACAAGCTAGCTTCTGGGTACACGTTCAGGTAAGGTGACTGCACCTTGCACTGTCGCACTCATGCGTCTGTACTCAATACATTATGACTAAGGTTTATTCTGGCTATCACTTAAGCCAAAAACCCTTCCTTCTCAGAGCTCGAGATCAGCTGTGTAAAAGAATTAGAACACTCACACGTGGAGGTTTGTTCTAACATTATAACTACTAGAAAGCAAGAAAAAATGCATTTCCTGGAGTAGCAGCACTCAATTTCAGAATAATCGCGTGTTTAATGTCATTAACTGACACTCTGCCTCAGAAATAGGAAAATAAATTCAGCAGACAAAGAATGGCATTACCTTTGATAAAAGAGAGCACGTTGAGGATGCCATTGCCCGCATGACATCAACTGCTGAACCCAAAGCCTCCTTTAAGTTCAGAGCATCGGCCTGACAAGATAAGGGAAGGTTCATTCACAACCTCAACAACACCGATATTTGAGCCATTGATAATGCTCTTCAAAAAATAGGCCATAGGGAGAATATACGTACGACTGCTTTTCCAACAACTGGAAGACGGAGAGTACTGGCCCTCAAAGCTTCGGTTGCTCCTTGCAAAGAACTCGAGTGATCTCTATCTAAAAGGGACCATTCTTCCAAATAATTGATCTACAGCACCGAACATAACAGACTTCATTTCGGATGAAGAAATATTACAGCAGAACAAACAGCAGAGACCAAAACATGGATGCTTTTGGCTGTGTATTTTTAGTTACGAAGTAAAGTGCTTCCTTAAATCGGTGATACGCAACAAAAAGTAATAGATTTACAGAAAGTGAGCAACCAATAGTAAATCATACTGATTTGGAAAGGTACATATGTCCAGACAAAAAGCAAGATTTCATTGCAACACAGAATAATATTTCAGGAGCAGCTCTCCTTCAGAAGGAGAAGAAGAATCACAAACCTATACGCACACAACCACAAAGCGAGGAAGATGCATGCTCCTTCGAATTAATAACCAAGTTTAAGCAATGAGCAAAACAGAAGAAAGAAACCACTAATTTATTTCACTTCCATCAAAGTCACACAGCAAATTGGTACGAGTAGTCATTGGTGAGCAGAAACCAGTGGCCCAAAAGTCTGTCCATTAAATGGAGGTGGATGATTGATTACCTTTCCTGCAGTTCATATAACTGGACAAGTATATAGATTTTCCAAGTATGTTCTAAATTCGCAAGGGTGTATAATAAACATAGAAGTGATTTCAATATAGTCAAGCTCGGAATCTTACTTGTCCCCTAAGGATGGAAGTCAGCTTCAATTTTTGCCTCAGCAAAAGCAACTTGATTCTTCTAAGTGTGACGGAGTGCCGTAGTTCTGAGATGGTTACCCACACATTCCACAGATTTTTCTGATGCAAAGAGAAGAATATGTCTACAATCTCATTGACTAACACTAGAATATATTGCTAAAAGAACAATATTTGTACTAGTGATGTAGAAGTACAAGTTTAAAGAGACAAAAAATCTGAAGTTCATGTAATGATGGAAATGCAATCTTCTGGTTCCCTCCCACATCTTCTCTCACAAGATGCATTTCTCGAGCATCGACCCTGTTCTCTAATTAGTTACCAGAGAAGCCATAGTGGTTTACCTATTCAAGGCCTCAACACCTGGTCAACAGTTCATAGATAGCACAAATGATCTTATGTCCCATTCTACAGTTCTCTAATAAACATCTATTACCTTTTTTTATCACTATTTTCCGGATCCCGTTTCCACCAGATGATATGCAGCTCTCAGTAACTTATCAATCCCTCAAACCACAATTCTATACATAGAATATGAAAATTTCCAATTTCTAGAACCTAGATTCCCTGCTAAAGATTATAAATGAATCACCTACTGCCAAATTTGAACTAAATAGAGAGGAAACTAGGGGAATGCACCAGGAAAGAACAAGGTGGTTAGCTGCTACCAAACTTCCAGTTTAACCATTAATCCACTCAATGGACAACTGGACCACAGCGAGGCATTGTAAGGGTTGCTTCAAATACGCTACTTCCATGTGGAAGAAAGTTCAAGACGACTCTATGCATACGAAACAAACTGAAGTATAAATCATCTCTGACTAGTTGGAACATGTGCATTAAAACATTTATCGTATTAGACAAATAAATGAAGGATATCACGAACAATATATTATAAACGAAGTTATGGGTAGCCAAATAACCCTACCTCCGCATTCAATTTCTGCACCATTAAGGCAGCATCTGCCCTCGCATTTACAAAGCGCCACTGCAAGTAACGGTTATACAGAAGCCTCAACAAGTGTGCATCAAGAATTCGATCTTCCCCCATCTTCCTTCTCCGAATATCAACCGAGAAACTGAGAATTGAAGGCGTACTACTTGAATTACTAGTCAATGAGCCAGTATCAGAATTCCTGACCCGAGAAGGACTAGGAAGCCCCCTTGATGGGGACGAAGCTGAAGATGTCCAAAGCTTATTTGGTGAAGCAGGTCGTGTCGCTCCCCTAATGGGTGAATCCATTGTTCGTGGAGACGACGGACTGTCGCCAAAAGACTTTCTTGACTGAACAAACTTGGCTGGGAAGGACATTTTCTGGCTGGTGGATAACGGTGAACCTGGATCCTGCAGACGCCGCAACCGGCTATTTGTCTCCTGCCAAAACCTCGCTGACACAACAATCCCACGAGGCCCTCCACCTCTTCCCTTTGCGACAACACCACCACAATCTTGCACTCCAGAAGTGCTACCAGAGGACACGCTATCTGTATCGGAGGCCGTGAGATCAGAAGCCACAGAAGATTCATTGACTGAATTAGCATCTGGATTTTGCTGAACACCTTTCAATAACTCAGCAGCATTGCCCAAATCCAAGCTCAATCTTCCATCAAACGAGGCCCTCCTACTCTCATCAATCACCATTGAATTCTGCAATGCTCGAACAACCTTCCCACATCCGATTCCAACAATTTTCTTGTCAACAACACGGCCATTTCCCCAATCAAAGCTCCTCGACAATAACGGATCATTCAAACTCGAGTTAGTGGAAGTCGCTTGCCGGTTCCTACCAGGCCACCGATGCTGCTCCATTGGCTTCGAATTCTCCACCTGATCTCCTCTAACCGGGGTTCCTCTCCGCCGCTCTGGTGTACCCTTCCTTGCGTTGCTTAAGCTTGGCGTTTGCGATTTCGTCTTGCTAATCGGAAGCGCAAAAGCTTCGCCTTGAAAGGACACCGATAAACTCCGAGTAGAAGTGACCAAAAGCTTCGTAGCAGCCGATACTTCGGCTGCATTGGCCTGTTTCGAGTGGGGGATCGGTGTCGTGTGCCGAGGTGTAACGGGCCGCCTCCGGTCCACCGATTGGGACCGTTTTGTTGCCGTAGAAGAGGGTAATGAGGTTGATAGAGGTGTGGAATTGGATGACCGAGAGAGCAAAGGAGATGCGAATCTTCTCGAGGTTGAAGAAGAAGAAGAAGAAGAAGTGGTTGTGGTTGTTGCTGTCGTTGTCGTGGAAGTAGAAGTAGAAGTAGAAGGAGAGGGAGACATGTACCTAGAAGAGACTTGTCTGCCTCTGGGTCTTCTAGGATGATTTCCAGGGCCATTGTCTTTCTCCGAAGGTAGTAGAGGGGGTCTTTGGAGATGGGTCCGTTGCTCTTCTTCTTGTTGGGAAATGGCTTTTGGGTTTGTGGAAGCAGCAGCTTCAGAAATGGCTGCCACCATTATAGTGCTATTTTTGGAAGTTTTTCCCTTGCTCTCTCACATTGCTTCTGAAAGAAAGGGTTTTGGTTTCAGCCACCTCAAACCCCACTGGTTCTCGTGGCCAGGATAGAAACTTTAACCACGAAGAGAGATCAAGGACTTCCGGAAGAAACAAAAATGGACAAGTGGCTTTGCCGAGGATTCGACATTTTCTAGGGGACTAGTGGAGGAGGAAGAAGAAGACGAGCTGTGCTATATCTTCTGTGTTTAGAGAGAAAGGGAGAGAGTAGGTGAGGGGTGAGATTTGGGAGTGGTCTCGCAGGCAGGTGTGCGTTTGGGTTTTTGTGAATCTTTGGAGGAACGTTACCTTAACCCAATCGAATTTAGCGATGGTTTCCTCCTGGTCAAGTGCAGTATCTATTTGTTTGGGAAAAAAAGAAAATACAGTATATATTTATTTTAATTACAAAAAAATGCAGTTTTTATGGGCTAGAAAAAAAAAAGCACAGTAGAAATTCAAAATTTAGCCTTTTTTTTTTGGTGACGAGCGAAATACGGGCATCCAACCACGTACTCCGAGCTCGGACGAACCTGACCCAGTATACGCACGAGGTGGGCTTAACGCCACGGCAAACTTCGGGCCATGCAGCCCTCCCAAACCACACATGTCAGTTAAGTCCAGCTTCGCTGAGGGAGTGACCCCAAAGAGTTGTCTGCACCTGAGATGATTCGAACTTGGGACCCCAGGGGGCAAACCCCTAGACCCCAAGCCTTCACCACTCAGGTCAACCCCTTGGGGTTAATTTGGCCATCTTTTTGTGGCCAATGTTTTCTTCTTTTACTTCTCCTTTGTTTCCAACTTTTAAGTTAAGCTAGCTCAAAAAAATTATTTTAATGTAGTTTTCCCGAATTCATGATTATAATCTTTGCAGGCGTTAAGTCTATCCTGCATGATATAGGGTTGTTTGTTTGTCAAAATTTTAAGAATTTTTACTTTATTGAAATTTATTAGAGTTTGTGAAAAGTTAAAAATGTTGTAGTTTGTTTGTTTTGCCCCAAATTGTTGGGAGAAACAAACACCACCCTAAAATTATATTATTACTTGTACTTAGTTGATTGAATTCAAGGCTTATTATAAAGTATTTTGAAGAATTAGCAACTAGTTCTTAATTATATTCATTATTTCCTATTAAAGTATTTTGAATAATTTGCAGCTTCAACCAATCACTTCAATTAGAGCTTTTCTTTTCTTTTCATTTCTTTTTCCTGATTTCAATAAGAGCTACTTGTTTCTACTAAGGCAAATGTCAAGAACTTTCTATTTGCTAAGTGTTATGCAATTAATTAAGTGAAACAACTAAATTAAATTTGTAAGAGATCACGATCCTTGGAAGATCTTTATATGAGTTACAAATACATACTAGACATAATTTATGTGAACTTCCTTAACAATTATTCTCCCTTTCCCTTTCCATTTATAGTTTTTGTCGGTAAAAAGCTTGTGGAAAAGACAGGAGTGAGGTAACATAACTTAGAAATTGATGTGAAGCAAAACAGTGGTTGATGGGAGGCCATTGGCCAATGCAATTGCGACAATCTTAACCAAATAATAATTTCATTAAAATATAACACAATCTTACTTGCTTTGCTTATATTGGTGCGATTTTTTGTAAGCTAAGCTATACAACCCATTAATAACAAATTAGACTCATAAAAGATGCCCTGTCCCTTTCAGTCTCTATCAACCTCTACGTATGTATCCCTTGCTTTCGACGCAGTTTAGTTCGCGAAATCACTGCTCCAACTTTTCCCCCTTGTCTTGGCCTTCTCAGGTCCCCCAACATTGCATTTTCAGTCTCTCTGCCTTTTTACATTTTGCATGGTCCACTTGGAATGTTTGCCCACAGGGTTTTCCAGTTACATGGACTTGGGCATTTCACTATTGACGCTATTAAACAATTACAAAAAAGGAGATGGTTTAGTTTACCTTCCCAGAAGTTTTCGGCAATGTCCTGTCCCATCCATGCCCATTTTCCACTACTTGGTACAAAAAAACGACAAGATAATTAGAGAATAAGGAAACAGAGAAAGATGTACGTAGAGTGTAGATTATTTTCCTGCCTACGTTCAAACAAAATGAATCAGTTCTATCGCATAATATTATTTCTCCTTAATACTTTGTCGGGTGAGAAAGGAAAGGGAAATTTTGGGACATCCCGATGTAACATGGACAGACCTACTTGTTTTGTACTGCATAATCTATATATTTATTTTAAGACCTCCAAGTATCGACAAAGGCATTCGCTAAGAACAATGTTTTGTCAGAGACTATTGATTAAATTATGAACCTAATTACATAGCTTTTAGTAACGTATTAGTGACCCATATTGCATCACATCTGAATTTATTTGAAGAGATATTTGATGTTATCCAAATTCTAGTTCCAATGGTCCGGGATTATTCATTATCTTATGGGCACGCCAAAAGTGCAGATTAAAACCAAGGTCACAGCTCAACATAGCAATGAAAGTGGTGAGTCACGTGCGAATCAAAATTAATGATTATATTACTAACCGACGTATGATGAACCTATAGAAAACCAACCCCATCTAATTAGTAGGGCCAGCTAATTAGTTTACCCATTATTTTCCTAACTCGATGGGTCCAAAAGTGTTTAGACTAATGGTTTTAGTTAAGCGGGCTATATCTTACGAAATGATGATAGCTTTGGAATTTTTTTGAAGCCATTTGACTTGAGGTATACTCCATAGAATAATTGGTTTAAAAGTAACACACCCACTAAGTGATGTTTCTTTAATTAGCAATATTTAGTTTGCTTTGAACATGATTGTGAACCTTAGGGGTATGATTTTGTCTGCACCCAGTAGCTTTCTAATACATTGCTTCTCCTTTCCACTTCATCCCCACATGAACAAAACAATTTGTAATAGTTTTCCTTTCCAAGAAAAGAAAATGTGTCCATTTGGGACTCTAAGGCGGTGCTCAGGATGGCGATTGGACATGAGCCAAAATGTGGATTAGAATCTGTAAATTGTTGGAGTTGCATTTTCCACACTTCCTTAGAATCGAAGATTCCGAGTTATCTGAACAACTAATTTGTGTACAGCTGAACCTCCTCCAGTAAAATAAGTCAACAAATTGAGCATTTTGGTAAGTCAAATGTCTTAGAATATATACACTGTCGCTTTTTTCTTAAGTTACAACAACATTATCACTCATCTTCGTAGAAGAAGCTCATACGGTCGTATCTCCCTTTACACAAATTTTCTCCACCTGCTTTTCCCGGCAGAGCCCACAATTATACTTACGTCATGCTTACTTCATAAATTTTTTCACTGAATCTGATTTCCTATTGTCTCTGTAATATTCAAAAAAAGTTTCGAATGTCTCCTTTGTATCCCAAAGCCTAAGGCCCTAAAGAAAACCAAGCAGCTAACAATTTCTAGAGATTGTTAGGCCCAAGATGCAGGGGCAGAGGATCGACAAGAAATGAGTCGTGAGGAATACTGGGCTAGGTAGGGGAAAGTGGCGGTTGCACCAGAGGATCGGTGGATTGACACTGTAGGATGGGCTATATCTTGTTTGTGCGCCCAGCAGCTGTGGATGGGGGAGACAAGACATACGCAACTTAAGGGTTGAGAGGCCCAAGACGCAGGGGCAGAGTGGCGATATTGGGCTGCGGAGTGCTAAGTGGCGATTGCACCAGAGGATCGGCGGATTGGCACTGCAGGATGGGTAATACTGTGTTTGTGCGTCCAGCAGCTGGGGGTGGGGGACAAGTCACACGCTACGCCGCTACGGTTGTTTCTTTTGATTTTTTTAACCTAGAAAATCATATTTGTTACCATAAACTCGGCTAACTATTTCTGAGACACAACCACACGAAAATCAAGAGCTAAAATCATTCATAGTTAACTCACAGCTGAGAGTACAAGTACGAACAAACGAGATTCTCACAGCTTTCCCACCATCGCAAATGATGCAGCCAAAATCTTAAAACCACATTAGCATTGGAGAACAATATAAGATCCGGTCTTATTGCCTTGGGCAATCAAATGGAATCTCCATGACATTTATAACCATAACTAACACAAGAACAACTCATACTGCACTGAGTCAATTGATGATACCATCCAACTACCCATATGCTTGTCAGGGAAGACGTATAGAAGAGAGTAAGAAATAATGGCAGCCAATACAAGCAAGCGATTTATAATTTAACTTCAAGTGCTTAATGCAAAAATCCCCATACTCCCACAATCAACTCAAGTTCAAGATTAGATAGATAAACCATAACAGAAAATCAAAATCCTTCAAACCGAAAAACACTGATCAGATCATGCTTCGCCAAAAGCCTCTGTTCATGTGGGGTAGTCTATTAATCCACTTCAGCGGTACTGCAAGGAAAGAAAAAAAGTTTCAGAAAATGAGATCAAATTAGAAAACAATTACAACCTGATACTCCATAAGGTATAATTAACCAGTGGTAGAAAGACCACTACCTTAATGAAGCCAATTTCCTTGGCGTTGCTACGGAAGCACTGTCTGCAACACATGAGCCCATACTTCCTGATCAACCCATGAGGATTCCCACACACGCGACTACCAGACAAAAGAGAAATCAAAATCAGAAACTTTAACTATTTTTCGGAACAGCTAATTCCAGACCAAATCACTAATAGAATACTCTGCCTCAGATATCTTTGAAGTACTGGCTTGTATTTCTCACCATTACCATGACATCCTTCCATAGGGTATTGCATACACTCCAAGTTCTCCTCTATATTGTCTGACTTGGAACTCATTATTTTCAATTCAGCCACTTTTTCATTAACAAACGTCTTTTAAAACATTATTTTGACCCAAAACCGTTATGTTCCAAAAACTCTTAACCAGATAGCTTCCACAAACACTACTATATACTCACAACAAGCACCAACTATTACTATGTTATCCAACACAGAAATTTTCTTTCTTTCTAATTAGACTACGGTGCAACTTTAATGCTGCAAAAAAAAAACTCGTTTTGAAGGAGGACCATATACTCAATTAGCAAACACAGTCCATCGAAAACTAAAAACCTACAGAACTAACAAGAAACGCCGATTCTTTGTAAACAAGGCAAAGTCATCACAAAAATCGAAATAAATATTTCATTTTTTTCCAATCACTAACAAATTTCTCAGGACTAAAACAGGTGGGAAGAGAAAATCCACATCCGTACCAGGTGCGGGAGCCAGGGCCGTAGTTCTTGGGGTGAGAATTCCACACGTTGGAGTGCCCCATGATTTCTTCGACGTCTCGACGAAAGAGGAAATTGCAAGGAGCTGCTCAAGCAACAGGCTTCGAGAGAACCCTCTTAATAACGCAGCACAGCACAAGGACGGGCAATGAAGGAAAACTGGTATTTATATAGAGGGGAATCCAAAACCCTAATAACCCAGAAAGCGTTGTTATCGGATTGGACGTACTTCGGGTCAGAGCTAAAAAAAACGCACAAAAACGGAAAAATCCAACTTAAGCCAGGCATCCAGCCCGTAGTTGTTGGGCTGTAGCACAGAAGCGCTTAAAAACCCAAAGTAAAGCCCAGCCTCTAGCCCACTTGGTTGGGTGTAGTATAGAAGCGGTAAGTTAAAACACCCAAAGTAAAGCCCAGTATCTTGCCCACTTGGTTGGGCTATAGCACAAAAAGTGGTGACTTAAAAATCCAAGTTAAGCCCAGTCTCTAGCCCACAGTTGGGCTGCAGCATAAAATGCCTAGTCTCTAGCCCAGTATCTTGCCCACTTAGGGTGGGTTTGTGTGGTAAAATTTTTGGTATTGGGTTTAGTGTTGGTATTGGGTTTAGTGAAAAAGTGAAGAGAGAGGTAATATTTTATAATTTTTGTAATATTTTATATTTTTTGATGGAAGAGAGAGATTATATTGAAGTATTTTAATAGGAGAGATAAAATTTTGGGTAAAATTTTAGTGACAAACGCAGCCTTAGTTGTGTTTGTGTTAAAATTTTAGGGTATTGAATTTGGTGAAAAGGTGAGGAGATGTGATTTTTAATATTTATTATTGTGAAAAGTAATGATGTGACGAGGAGAGAGCCATTATATTATAATTTTTTTATTAGCGGAGTCTTAAAAACGCAACAGCCCAGTTCCAGTCCCCTTAGGGGCTTGTAGCTCAGAAGTCAGGACGGTGCATCTAATAAAAAGAGCGGTGCGGTAAAGCGTTGTCATTACCTAAGCAGTTTTCCAGCTAACCCGACGGGGAGACGAAAGACGAAGAGTCCCACTTTTCATGGCGAATCAAGCTACATCTTCTTCTTACACTGGTCCGCCGGTCAATCAAACGGAGGTTTCTTCTTTTTCGGTTCTTGTTTTGAGTTTTTTCCTTGAGACTTTGTGTATAAGAGTAGGTTCTAATTGGAGTCCCTGAATCGACTCAGGAACACGGACCTGAAGGTCAAGAAGAGGAAGACTCATTGTACGGAGCGGAATCGGGCTGGGTGGAGACTCGGACGCGGTGCGATCATCTGGATTCCCTGTCGTCCGATCTCTTTGACATTCCGACCCCCGATTCTGCTTGCCACAGGTTGCTTCGCAGACCTTATCCTCGATTCCTCGTCCGCCTCAGGCTTAAAATCTGACTGAATATTTAGAGATATTATAAATTGCTGTTTTTTATGCGAGTGATGGGTAACTTTTTGCCCATCATCGATGCCTGCACATTGAAATATATATTTTTCATTATCTGATCTTGTGTGGGATTATTGACACATACAAAAGGTTCCAGAACCCGAGTGAGAACTGGTTATGTTTATGCTGTAAGGAAGTCCTCTGCAGCCGTTTTGTGAACAGGCACATGCTTCAGCATTATCAGCAGAAAAATCATTCTCTGGCACTCAGCTACAGGTAATGCGTATCAGAAATTAGTTTCTTATCTAATTTTCTCGGCAATGTAGTACAAAGTTGTCTTGCTCATGCTACGCTTTGTTTACTCTCTGAACCAGTGATCTATCGGTTTGGTGTTTCTCCATTAACGCATATTTAGATGCTATGGTGATTCCGCAGCTGCAGCCTGTTCACGAGACAGCCTACATTCTGAAATTTGGAGATGCTCCGCCAATTCGGACAATATGATGTTTAAACTGTGTGATAATCATTGTAGGTTCTGACGGTTGAAGGTTCATCATCATTAGGCAGTTGTGGTTTCTCTTTATAGGCTTGGAGGTTTTGTTTTGGTGCTGAGGATGGGCTGGAGTTTGAACTAACTGTCGAGTTTCGGGTTACTAGTCCAGCACCAGACAGCAGTATTACGGGTTTCGTTTTCCAAGTCTTTGTTTCTCATGGACCATTCTTTGGGCCCTCTAGTTTGCATTTTCAAGTCTTAGAGGCTGTTCGGTGGTGTAGAATTTTGAGAATTTTTTGTGTTTTGAGAATTTTTAGGTGATGTTAACTTTATTAACATGCGTACAGTAGTTATTTTTAAGTGATGTCAAAAACATGTTCGGTTTGTTTATTCTCAGGATTCAAAAAATCCTGAAAATACGCAATTTCCGAACAAGCCCTTAGTTGCTGTTACAAAATGCTGAGGTTGGGCTGGAGTTTGAACTAACTGTCGAGTTTCGGGTTACTAGTCCAACACCAGACAGCAGTATTACGGGTTTCGTTTTCCAAGTCTTTGTTTCTCATGGACCATTCTTTGGCCCTCGAGTTTGCATTTTCAAGTCTTAGTTGCTGTTTATGTCGCCTTGCAACATGCGAGTACAAGCCAAAATGCAAATTTGATTAGAATTGAAGCTACGTAGAAAGAAAAAAAGGATTAGAATTGAAGCTATTCTCCTTTTAAAAGCATTTGCAACTTTCACTTCAAATAAGGGAAGGGAAGGGAAGCGCTCAACAGAACCACCAGAATTCAAATCACGCTTAGATAAAAAAGAATGCGACATTGTACCCAAAGCATCAAAGCCCTTGTATGCATGTGCCATCAAAAGAAAATTCCAGAACGGCCAAGCTTCAGTTGCTTCCATTCGCTATAAATGCGACAGACACACGATGCCAATATGAATGTACCCAGCCCTGTTGGGCTTTTCTGAATACTGTTGCAATTGCTTATTTCAAATACATCACACAGCATAAAAGACACTGTATTACCTAAAAGAAAGAGTAAACTACAGAATCACCATTCCAACTTGTCATGCACATGGCAAACGGTATACGATTAGACCTTCTGAGTTGGGTTTGGCTCAATTCACAGTGGAATGAGAAGCCCTCCTTGAGTGTTTTTTTTTTTTACTTTGGAAGGCCTCTTCAGCTGGCCCTCTCATTACAATATACTTGAGAGAAAAGAAAGTTAACCTCGAAAATGATTTGATTGCTTAGGAAAATTTGAAACAAAGACTTTGAAAGATGTGATTAGAGACGCGCTAAATATTTTCGACTGCAAAAACTTTTAAGTTTGAATTTAATGTGAATTAGTCCCAATTCCCAGATATTCTGTTTGATCTGGTTTACCGAAACTCGGCTAATTTTCATAAATGAGACACACAAGTCCTTTCTAGTGCCCCAACCAGCACCGGCAGTAGTACGATCTAGCAATTCTAACATGCCCAAGACAGGGTATCAAACCTCCAAGCAGGAGGATTTAACACGGTACGTCGTCTACTCAATTATAACGACACACCCATCACAATTCACTATGGTAGCCTCAACTTCTTCTCAAAGGTGTACTGCTTTAAGAAGCTTCAACCACAGTGGTTTAAACTATGCTTGATATCTATTATCTATAAAATTGGTAGCTTGGAAAAAGATGATCCAGGAACGAATTTCCACCTAAGGGCTAAAACAAACAGCAACTTCCATAAGTTGTGAATTTCTCTCTTCCAGGCCTTACTATGCACATATCCTCAGCAACCCGCAATAACTTATATCCTATCTGCTACGTTTACTTCGCAGTATTCTAGCTCAGGAGTGTCACTCATGAATGGAAAATACAAATCGGAGATGATCACTACTCTAGGCTTAAAACAAGTTCAATCCAAAAAAGGGTAAGCGACTAGCTAAAGAATTCCATTTCAATCATCCACGGATCAAAAGAACAAAGAAACAAGCAAATCATGTCAAATGGAAACTGCAATATCGCATAAAAAATCAAATTTCAAAATGCATTTAAAAAGTCATATATCCTCTTAACTTAAGGGAACACCAGGACCAAATCCATTACAGAGGAAGTATCAAAACTAATGAAGCATAAAATAAAGTAAAATTTTCATTCTTTTCTCTCGTTAAGACCATTTGACATGCCTGGACTTGGTCCCATTCTCAAAGGTCTTGCACGCTTAAACCTGCAAACAAGCATCATAAGGACCAAAAATTTAGCAATAAAAAATTAAATTCATCAGGTTCGCAAGGATGAAATACAAGCGTAAACCAAATTAAGACACGAAAATGATAAAAGCAGCGGGGAGTCATGTTTGGAGGATCCGAACAGAGAGTAAGATTTCAAACTGACCAGGAGGGAGAGACTGCTTCAGCTTGTTAGCCTTTTCAGCGTCAAAGACGCAAAGTGTGTACAGGTACTTGGAGCAACGGACCTTGAACTTGACCGCATCTTTGCTCCTCTTGATTCTCACAGAGCGTGCATCTTTCCTTCTTGCGGTGAGAAGGAAGTCTTTGATCTCGTGGATTTGCTTCGGCTGTGATCCGCAACAGATAAACAGAAGCACTTAGCCAAAAACCCAAATGACAAAGAGTTCACAGGTAAAGAACAATGCAAAGCAAATGTAAACGAGAAGGAGTTGAGAAATAGAGGATACCATATCGACTGCGAGATCGAAAGATAGACCAGGGAAGCTTCGACTCTTAAAACCCTAGCACAAGGGAAGGGTATATATATATATAAGCTGGGCTCCCTGTGGAAGCCTGACGAAGTGGTAACAGACTTATGAATGGCCACGTGGGCTTTGACAGTTACAAATATGAAATACCAATGGCACGGGGTAGCCCAGCTGCTTTCGGACTGGCACATGACCTGGTGATACCAGGTTCGAAACCTGGCTGAATTTAAACCCAAACTGACCCTGGCGCAGTCGGGCTGGGAGTCGGCTGGGACGCCACGCTCGCCCGAAGTTTACCAAACAGGAATAGATCTGAAGGGCCTTGGCCTTACTTTGGATGGGTTCCTTGTCATGACATGCTTTACAATTTGGATTTTAGTGTAGGTCTCGGCTGGGAGGTATGGGCTTAGTTCTAATGGGCTGCATCAAGTCAGGGGCCTGGATTGCTGGGCTACTTCCTGGGGATAATTTTAAACCCGGACAATGAATAACAGAAAGGGATCTCCCTAAATCCCGAAATTCCGAACTCGCTTTCTGGAGGTCCAAAACTTATTGTCAATCTTATTGCCGGTAGATCTCAAATAGACTGTAACTGCGGTAAACAAATTTTCTTTCAGACCGGAAACATGGGTAGGTTGTTCACAGTTTTATCGTGATCAACGAAAAATACACTTTTCCCCTCTTTTTCTTTCTGTTTTTTTTTTCCCGCAGGAAGAATGATGTGCCTTTTCAGCAATCCTGTTGTCTGGAATATTTGGAAACCGAGGAAAACATATCTCGTAAAACAAGGGAATGAGGTATTGTCACTCGTTTCCCATTGACATCAAGTAAATTTTAGCAAACAGTGTGGAGCCGCTTTGCTCCTCTAAACAACAGATGCGTATTCATCATGAAGCAAAGGGGAGAACGACAACCTCAAAAGGAATTGAATTATAGAAAACTCAGGAAGAAGATGCAGCACTATGATAATTCGTCGAGTACCAAAGACACAACTAGGCTATAGCAGAGAGTGAATTACTTAAGTTAAGAGTAGCTTACAAATATATGCTATGCTAGTAGAACCAAGTCAGGGTAAACAAAAGATACACAAACATATGGGATTTGTTCCCCCGAGAACTATTTTTCCTTATCAGCACGGATTTCTATAATTACAAAATGAACTACTTGGCTGGCGGGCTTTTTTTTCTCTCTCTTTGCTAAGTTCGAATAATCTCTCATTAACAATTAGAAATCCTATATGAAAAAATAGTTATATCAAGTGCATTTAATACATGCACTTTTCAGGGCGTTCCTTCCCCAAATTCTGTCGCATCTCCCAGTAGATCACATGCTCGCTGCTCACACTCCAGCTTGCCCCACCTTGCATCAACTCGCTCGCATGGGAATACTAGTTTGCCAAGGCTGCACTAATCACCCAAATGTTAGCATTATCAAGATTAAGAAGACATAATTCCATACATTTCTCTGGTTTTCTAACACTTATGCGCTAACATCAAATAGCATCTAAGTTTTAGATGATTAAGGCAGGTAATTGGTTAAAAAGTCAGAAAGTTCCATTGTGACTTCGAACGACGGCTAATTCGATGTTAGTGATGTACCATTTAAGAAATGACCATATATATATATATAACCCCTCAAATTATGGATTCTTAATAACTTTCTTCTGATTCTATTTCATCTATTTGGATGAGCTCTAACATTTTAAGGATCACTCGTTCAAGACAGTTCATACATCCCTTATTTACAAAGGGGGCATTCGTATCCCGGAATCAACGAGCTCACTCTACCTTCATATCAACAAGTTCTAGTTGGAATAATAGAACCATCAGAGAATGACCTAAGCGATATGAGACCGACCAGTTGAACTGGTCCAAACCCATCCACATCCCTGTCAAGACTGGAATTAATGGTGGAGGCCCCCAGACAAACCAGCATCTAAATTATGAGCAATTTGGTCACAAATACTGAGCTTTGGGAATTGGCATTGGACTTTAAATTTGAAAAGTCACCTTCTGTTAACAACATTATGCACATAACATAGCCATTGGGAGAACTCAGCTTGCGATCCAGCGTCTACAGGATTTGTTCTGTCAACAATGCAACAAAGATATAAGTAAGGAATTATAAATATTTAGCATCCACATATAAAGGATGGGTTGCGCTCGTGTGTTAAGAATTGCACACCATGGCATTTCCTTACAGACAGTAGTGTGCTTTCGTGTGTTGCTTTCTGTGTATGCATTTAAAAGCACAAAAATATTAAACACAGTGGAGTGATGGGCAAATTGGGAAACATAATAAAAAATGATGAGCCAATTTGACATAACTTCTCTTAATAAAACCAAAACTGTAATGTTATAGGAGCCAAGTGATGTCTCCAAAACGGTCTCAAAGTGGCCCCAAAATCTTTGATCCGTATAGAAAGCAGGAGACTGCCTATCATCACTCTCTCCCTCTCTATTTCCCTTGTTTTTTTACTATAAAATGCACATTTCCCATAAGCTATGACAATGGACGGAAACAAATTATAAATAGAAAAATATAATATATGTAGAACTAATTGAATAAACCATCAATAGATTAGATAGTAAGGGATTGCAACCAACTTGCAACCCTAAAATCCTCTAGGCCCCAGAAAAAAACTTTGAATCCACAAGAAAATAACCCTTTAGGCTGGTTAATCAAGAAAATCACACAAATCAGTCTCACCTAATCAAATCGAATAAAAGCTCATAATTGAAACTGATAAAGTCGACTATCCTTAGCTCAAAATGTCTTCAGCACCACAAATAATATACCTCAGAACTTCTTTAAAGTGATCTGCACACTCCTTGCAAGGGTACATACAAGATAATATTGCCATCTGCAAACGAATGGAATCCTGTCAGTTGCTCAGAAAAGTTAATTAAGGAGAACGACTCTGACAGTAGTTTCTAGATGTTTGCTTCCCACGAAGTCCATGATTAACAGTAAATGGTGGTGTAGGTCAAAGAGAGAACACAGAGGGATCGAGTAACATACCAACTCTTTGGCATCCTTCTTCTGTTGCCTTGTTGGATTGTCTGGATACTGAGAAGATCCAAAGGTCATTAACCATGTAGTATATGACCAAGAGCTGGTTGCATTGATAGAAAAGAAACTATTTTTTGTGCTTTAACTTCAAGAGAAAGTGAGAAGCTGCATTGTGAACTTCCATTATGCTTTAGTTTCTTTTTCTTTTCTTTTAGTTTTTTTTTTGTTAAGTCTTAATCTGAAACAAAACAAATGCTTACATAGGCATGCGGCAATTCTTTGATACCAGCACCTTGCTAAGACAACAGTAACCAACAAGGGGATAGTGAGGTTTCCAGCTAGGTGATACCCAAGTACTTATCAAAAAAAAAAGCTAGGTGATACCCAAGTATTAATGCATTTCTTTCTTCTTCTTCTTTTTTTTTTGGGGGGGGGGGGTGGTGAGAAGAATCTCGGCAATAGACAATGGAAGGGTCCGAGCTAGTTGCACCATAGTGAAAGCAAGATGCATTGTGTGACTGCTTTTACAAGTTCATGTGCTTCTCGTTTTTTGAGTGTTGCAAGACAGAGGCAGGGATATCTTATAACATAGCTAGAGGACATTCATGCCCTATGTAATGAAATATACTGGACAGTTAAGAAAGACGTCTGACAAAAGATTCAAGCTATATGAGTGCATTAATGAATATGATTCTTTGCAGACCAAAGAATAAGTTTCAGTACCGTGTTACATGTAACAGAGTACGAAATAAACATAATAAATTTAAATGGATTGTTGCACTTCCCTCACCTGAAAAGTTAGTTCATTTTTCATCCAAAAGGTCAATACATGCCCAACGAAAATAAATATGTAAGGGAAATGAAAGAATATAATCATCTATAGTTGTGAATTCCAGAGATATAAGCATATGTGCTGTTGCACATCGAAGCAATGGAAATGAGGACACCTGAGCAGCGAGGGTATGAAGAAAAGTCCAAGTGGCCCTTCCAAGCTCTTCTTTAGTGATAGGCGTTGCTTTTACCTGAAGAGAATGTTAATGACCCTAAGTTATTCACGTAATCTTTCAACAGAAAAATAAATGCCGTCCAAATTTGGATGCAAAGTGTTGCTATAATGTTCCCAAATTTATATTTTCTTTTTTTCCCTTTCTGGAACACGAGAGGTATTCACACTAGTGGTGAGAAAAACATGCACCTCACTAAATCAATAAACCTTCCGCAGCAAACCCCTCTTACCTCACCCATTTACTCAGGCCCTGTTAGGTTGATTGGGAAAAAGAGGGAGGGGAGGATCAAAAAAGTTCTTCAACACAATTTAAATGGCCAATTCAGCACACGTCCACAGTTGAAAAGTTATAAAGGAATATATGACATTGGCTTAGAGAATCACAAATGATCGAGAAACCCATAAGCAATGCACTCACTATAAATAAAGAAGCCCCCCCCTCCCCCCCCCCCCCCTCCTTCACAATTTCAAGACACACCAATTAAGCAAGAGATAGAACGCAATAATCTTCCCTGGGAAGTTCTCAACAATGACGAGAAAACCCAGGCAACAGCAGACAAAAACCAAAGTGAGCCATCCATTTCGGACTTTTGTCAAGCGGTTACTGAGCTTCACCACCGTGGCCTAGAAAACAAATGAGCGAACAAGAAGCACACAAAAATGTGAACATAAACTTAGATACAAATTGAATCAGTTGGCTTAGGCCTGATAGGATGAGAAGACAGATGGAACCTTGGTTTGGAGAGGGACAGCAGACTCGGTGCTTGATGTGTTTACTTTGGCTGGGGAAGAGAGAGAGAGAGAGGAGGGGTTTTACCTGCAGGTGATGGTTGGTGAGGTTGGTCTATGAGAGCGGAGAGATGGAATTGAACGGAGTTTGAGACTTTCTCAAAGGTTTGGCATAGAGCCTGCAGTGGATTTTCAGACATTATCGAGAGTGACAGGGAGCGGGAAACAGAGCAGCTGATGAAAGGGCATAGAGCCTGCAGTGGATTTGTCCTCAGTTAGATTGCAGGGTGTCTTTCTTTCTTTGTTGTTCTCTCGGGGAAACTCGATGCTTGGTTGCCCCTTTCTTGATCTTGTTGATTTCGCTTCTTTCTTAGCTTGTTTAGAATAGTGTTTGCGGTATAGTCTTTGTACTGTATTCATTTTTCTAATGAGATTAGCTTGCTTATAAAAAAAAAAAAAAAAAAAGCCTGGAAATTGGAAGTGTATTATTTTCGGTAAATTAATACATTTGGAACAGGACATTGTTATGTGAAAATACAAAAAAAAAAAAAAATCTTTGTGCCAAGAGAATTATTGAAAATTAATTTTATTTTTTTTATCAGTGAATAATTTTAGAATTGACTTCTATCAGTTGGTTTTTTTTTTCTAATTAATATCTTTAGACACGAGCAGGAAAATTTTGATTCGGCCCTCAGAGTCAGGAGACTCGGGACTTTGTTTGAGTACCGGATCTTGGAATCCGAGTTTGGTGTACGGGTCGCTTGACCCGGTTTGTATTAACAGAGCCTTGGCCCAATTTGAATTCTGTAAAGGGCTGTATGCCCGTATATCTTGTAGCGGGCCCACTAGCGCCTCTCATGTGTAGTGCCAGATGTATGTAATGTACCCCTTATGTTAACAGAATCTGTCTCTTACACGCAATCCATGACAAATGCGGGCCGCTTATTTACTTGGAGTCTCCATCTACCGGACGGACGGCCCCCACGTGGATTTGACAGGGCGTGCGATAACATACCCAGAAGTCAAATGGCGACTTCTCTCTGATGCGATAGCAATGAATCTCACAGTAGTTCGCAGAATCATTGCCTTCGTCTGAGTATTCCACATTCTTTGCACTAAAGTGGAATGGGGCAAAAAAACTTCAAAGCTCAAGAACGCTGTACGCAGTAGTTTCCGAGAAGTGGGATAAGAGAGAGAGAGAGAGATTTAGAGACAGAACAAACGTGTAATCCTTCAAGACAGGTAGTTTCTGGAAACCAATCCCAGCTACTGCTTCATATTTGATTAGCTTGGTTTCTGGCATCACGGAATTTGCTCAATAACCCAAAAATATTTGATATTTAGTAACTCAGTTGACTAAATCCATTGAAGTGGTGGCCTAAAGTTTTGATCTCTCTTCCCCCAACCCCCGTTCTGTGGATGGAAGAGGGAATGGTGAGTGACGCCAAGAACGTTGCTGTGAAACCGAATCCAAAACTGACAGTACTGCCTCTTATAGCTTTGATTTTCTACGAGGTTTCCGGGGGTCCTTTTGGGATAGAGGATTCAGTCAGCGCTGGAGGAGGCCCTCTTCTAGCTTTGCTTGGTTTCTTGATATTCCCTTTAGTTTGGAGCATTCCCGAGGCTTTAGTGACAGCCGAACTTGCCACGACCTTCCCTGAAAATGGTGGATATGTTGTATGGATATCATCAGCCTTTGGGCCTTTCTGGGGATTCCAGGAAGGATTTTGGAAATGGTTTAGTGGGGTTATTGACAATGCCCTTTACCCAGTTTTGTTTCTTGATTATTTGAAGCATTCGTTTCCAATCTTCAACCGATTGGTTGCACGAATTCCAGCTCTATTAGGAATTACTGTCTCATTAACTTATTTGAATTATCGAGGCCTGCACATTGTTGGCTTTTCTGCAGTCGCCCTTGCGGCTTTCTCACTTTGCCCATTTCTCGTGATGAGTATCCTTTCGATTCCACGAATACAGCCTAAGCAGTGGTTAGTTGTAGATTTAAAAAAGGTGAATTGGAGGGTATACTTCAATAGTATGTTTTGGAATTTGAATTATTGGGATAAGGCAAGTACTCTTGCTGGCGAGGTTGAAAATCCGAGCAAGACATTTCCGAAGGCGCTTTTTGGGGCTGTGGTGTTGGTGGTTTCGTCATATTTGATTCCACTACTTGCAGGGACAGGTGCTACAAAGTCTGCACCTAGTGAGTGGACTGATGGTTATTTTGCGGAAGTAGGGATGTTGATAGGTGGCTATTGGCTCAAGTGGTGGATTCAAGCTGCTGCTGCAATGTCTAACTTGGGGTTGTTTGAAGCAGAAATGAGCGGTGATGCCTTTCAACTTCTTGGGATGAGCGAGATGGGGATGCTTCCATCTATATTTGCCTCAAGGTTAGTCATTTCGCCTGGTGTTTCTTTAAGACTGTTTTCTATTTCCTTCCTGTCATTGGAAGTTTAGGATTTTGGGAAGGAACTTAAAGGAAATGACTCCTCATTGCCTATTCGATCAACTTCTGAGGAAGAAATTAGACACGTATGTGCTCATATCCGGAGCTCGTCCTTTCACAAGAGATTAGTTATACTTTCCGTGTTCAAAACGGACCTTATTCTTCCCCAGGTGTCCCATCAGTCATACGAAGCCTGCTTCCTTTTAGCATACATTAAACTGTGAAATTGATCTATGAGAAAATATCAACAAATTTGCAGTAGTATCTCTCACAGAGTTTTCCAATAATCATTTGAATCTGATTTTTAGAAAAAAGTTAGAAGATAATGTGGTTTAGCTATAATATGACAATCATTTTTAAACTTTTTCCTTGTAGGTCGAAGTATGGGACACCCACCATTAGCATCTTGTGCTCTGCTACTGGAGTTATCTTCTTGTCATGGATGAGTTTTCAGGAAATCTTGGAATTTCTTAATTTCTTGTATGCTATGGGAATGCTCCTTGAGTTTGCTGCTTTTATAAAATTGAGAATAAAGAAGCCAGATCTTCACAGACCTTACAAAGTTCCCTTGCAAACATTTGGGGTGACAATGCTTTGTTTGCCTCCTGCATTGCTACTTGTTCTTGTCATGTGCTTGGCTTCAGTGAGAACACTCATAGTCAGTGGTGCGATTATAATCACGGGGGGTTTACTGTATCCTCTTTTAGTTCCTGCCAAGGATAGGAACTGGACACCAATTGATGCAGAACAACCTCCATTGCCTCCCGACAACTCTGTGGAAGACCATTCAGAGGAGTCACAACCACATCAAGAAGTTCAGGATGAGGCTTCGGTTGGTCTTCTTTTGGACCTGTCATCATCCAAGCCAAAACCAGAATCCTCTGAAATTTCGTCGGAAGAAGTCCTGAAATTGGAGTAGGAGGAGAGATCTTTGGTATACTACTGTATAAGTAACTCAACTTCCACAGGTTCTTTGCTTTACAGAAAAATGTACTGCTCTTGTTCCTTGCAGTCAATGTGTTGTATTTTAAATTTTTTCTTTATGCAAATTTATATAGAATTGTTATCTAATAACTAATAGTCAATTGAGAAAGAGAAATTATTGTCTATTTTCTCCATAATTTTGAAGATGAAATTTTTAGCTGAAACTTCATACTGAAGCCACAGCAATACAGTTCCAATGAGGAGAAAGAAAAAGAACAAAAAAAAATTTAAAATTAAACTGCATCAAAGTGACGTTTCACGATAAAAGAACAAAAAGAGGACACATACAGTAATTAAAACAGCAAACAAACGGGCCCTTGACATCTCAAACTCATGAAAGCGCACGTGTGTTTTCACACGAAGAGTTGAAGAGTATATCACTATATCGTATACCTAAAAGACCAAAATGCCCCATACATTTTAGTCCCTGTTTGGTCTTTCCTCGCTTACAATTTTCATTGCGGGCATCAGAAATATACAGACAAAAAGCATCGATCGCCAAAAAAGAAACTATTGCCTATTGGAGAAACAAGACAAAAAAGAAATAAAAAAAAGAAGAAGAAAGAGATTGAAGTCCGTAGCCAATTCAACCTCTGCCTTGTCCGAATTTAGGTGCGTATCTTTTAGGATCTTTCAATTCTCAATCTACTCTTTGGGTTTTCGATTGTCATTGGAATCTTGAATGGGCTACTTATATACAAGAAATCTGTTCGACTTCTGTCTCTGGTATTTTGTTTCGTGGATACCTGAATTACGTAATAGTTAATGGTTGGGGTAATTTCCTGCTGCAAGCAATGCTTCGTTTATGATTATAACTTGTTTCATTCGGTAGATTGTAGCGAACTGGGTTTTGTTAATTTTTTTATTTAGAAGTTATCCGGATGAAAATGATACGTTTAAATTGCTTTCTGATTGCTTTTTGTTGATTATACAGATAGAAAGATCGTTGGGAAA
This sequence comes from Myrica gale, assembly GCA_963930655.1. Classification (NCBI taxonomy): domain Eukaryota; kingdom Viridiplantae; phylum Streptophyta; class Magnoliopsida; order Fagales; family Myricaceae; genus Myrica; species Myrica gale. The sequence goes on along the minus strand of OZ005606.1, from coordinate 1,237,791 downwards.
TTAGGGTTTTAGGTTTCGAATCGAAGATAGTGTGTTTTCTCGTCTTTTACTGGTGGATTTGCGTTCTTGGACTCTGAGGAATTCGGCTGTGAAAGATGTTGCCCGATCAAAGTCATTCTCGAATTGACACTGTAGAGCTTAAAGACCTGATATTTCGAAAGATTGGGCATGAGAAGGCTGAGAAATACTTTGATCAGCTTAGAAGATTGTTCAGTTTCAAGATTAGCAAATGTCAGTTTGATAAATTCTGCATTCGCACTATCGGCAGAGAAAATATCCCTCTTCATAATCGGCTTATAAAAGCAGTAATGAAGAATGCTTCCCTAGCCAAAGTTCCACCATTGAAAAGTGTTAGGAAAGTGGGAAGTACCCTTAACGTTAAAACGTCAAACGGATATCAGAAAAATTGTCTCCAATCAATTTACGGCGATGCCTTTCCTCCTTCCCCTCGGAAGGGCAGGTCTCCTACTAACAGGGATCGCAAGTCTAGGGAGCGCCCAAGTCCTTTGGGGCCACATGGGAAACCCCAGAGTGTTGCATGTGATGAATTTGTTTCTAAGGCACAAGAGCAGCAAAGTGCAACAGAATTGGTTTCTCTTGATAGCAGACCTCCTGTTCAAGTTGCATCTGTTGAAGATGGGGAAGAGGTTGAACAAGTGACAGGAAGCCCAGGTGTTCAAAGTAGAAGCCCTGTAACAGCTCCATTCGGTATATCCATGAGTTTGGCAGGAGCTCGTAAATCTCTTTCTCATGTAACTGTATCTAGTGATTATCATCTGGATACCTGTCAGAATGGTGGTGAGCTCCCTGATACAAGATCATTACGATGTTGTTTGGAGCGGAAGTTGGAGATGGAGGGCATGGGAGTCTCAGTGGACTGTGTTAACCTGTTGAACAACACACTGGATGTATATTTAAAGGGATTGCTTGAGCCATGCATTGGTTTAGTTGGTTCAAGGTGTGGAAATGATCGTTTTAAACAACTAAACCATCAGTTCCCTGGTTTTAGTGGGATGTTACCTGGTAGATACATGCAGAGAGCAGCAAGATCTCCTTGCATTTCTGTTTCTGATTTTCGCGTTGCTATGGAATTGAATCCCCAAATACTTGGAGAGGATTGGGCAATACAGCTTGAGAAGATCTGCTTGCGTGATTCTGAAGAATGAACAGAGCCTCATTAGCAGATAGTCTGGAAATTCCGCAGTGGATGAGATCGTTGGCATAAAGGTCATGTCCATATTTTTGTTTTTGAAGTTTCAGGATTTTGATTTGACTATAGTCTAATATGATTCTGCTCTCACCCGGTATGGAATTCTACAAGCACTTCCAAAGCTAACTACATTTCTGGATTCTACGGGAGATTTTGGATCAAGTTGACTGGGTTACATTTAGATATAGGCATTAATGATTGTTGGGGGAGGGGAGTTGTTTATACAGTAGACCGTAGACTTCTAGATACAGTTAAGAACCTCACCCATTAGACGAGTGTAGCTCTGTCTTCCAATTGATATCTCTTTTTGTTTCTCATATCCGATGTATCAAGTTTGCCATTTCTTAAGGCATAATTCTGTTCAGAATGGTCAGAGTTAATTTGAATTGCCAGTTAAAACTTCTTCTAAACTTGTTATGGAATAAGCTTTTTGGTTGACATTATCGATTTGGATTTACCAGTCCTCCCTTGTGTTCACATCTGCGTCCCCATGCTGTGAACAACAATCAGGTAGTCATCCTCATTGTCGGGTAAATAATTAGCTGCCGTCTCATATGTATGTGCACAAAAAACATCTCCATGGCTTTCCCTGATGTCTTGGAAAATAATTTGGGCTGATGAGTCATTTTGAAAAATATGTCAAATGTCTGCCAGAAAATAAGGCGGACCACTTTTTATTCAGCGCACTTTTTTTCTAATTAGCATTGATAATTATCATTACGTCTGGGTCAAATGGAACCTTGACAGCTCCGATGTCAGTTCAAATTACATCCTCGGCATTGAGTGAAGAACTTGTCCGATTAACACACGAGTTAAAACAGCAAAATTATGAATCTTCCCAAGACCGGCACTATTTCTCCTCAATTGAAGTATACGTAGAAGAGAAACACCCCATTCATTCTAAGTCGTTTACTTTGACTGAATTTTTCGTGATTGATTCCTTGTATGAGATCAAAAAGTGGAGAAACGATTGTGGAAACGTATTCATTTCCAACTGAGATTGGCATTGAATTCATGTAAATTTCACTCATATACAAGGGTAGATCTCTAATCTCTCGGCCGTTCTCATAGATTAGAGAGAGAAAAAACAAAAATGGAAGCCCCTGATCACGATTCCAGTTTGCTAGTGGTTGAAGACGTTGAGAAGGGAAACTCTGGTTTTGATAAGGCGCCTATACAGGCACTCAAGTCCTTCAAAATCTTCAATTCGTGACCCCAATCCCCAGCATAGTTCTGCAGATGCTCGAAATTCATGAGGGCTTCAGATTTGCTCGTCTTTTGATTGATAAGGGTGTACAATGCGGTGTTAAGGTTCTAAAGTTCTCATTTGTCTCTCTGAGTTGACCCTCCAATGCTACTCTTTTTGGATGCACCAGCTTGGAAACCAAAGACTAGCTGCTCAACTTTGATTGTGGCTTTTCCGTTGCTAGAAAGAATAGCAAGGATTCGAAAACAGAGCAACGGGAGAGGTTTCGGTCTAGCAGCTTAAGTCCAAGTCCTAACAAGGATAGATGGCTTTTCTTTCGTTTGTAAAGCAACTAATACAAGAATACGTCACTGCCGCCATCTTTGAAGTAACAAACAAAGATGGTTGCTGTTAGCCCAATCTCGAATTCGCAGCCGTAGGCAAGATGTTACTTCACAAAATCTTGTTAAAAAATCCCTTTTTTAGGTCGAATACAATGTATTTCGCAATATTTTTTTGTAGCAGTTTTGGAAAAGTTACATGAATTTTTGTCCAATAAAAATAAAAATCTCCACCAAATAATTGTACAAGGAATAGTATTTCGTAACTTTGGTCAACAAAATATCTTAAGAGATATTTAATTTCATATTTGCCTTAATGATCCCATTAGAAGCTTATGAAATGCAAACTCTTCAAAAATATCTTAAAGAGTTATCTGATTCGGATTGCCTTTATTATATCCAATTAAAAAGCCTAAAAAAATGCTTATCGCAATGTTTAGTGTAAGTGTGTGACGGCAAGACTTCAGAAGTCAATAATTCCCGGTGTAGATTGTAGAATGGAAATATTTCATCTTAACGGTAGCAATAGGCTTCCGACGAATAAAGACAGCAATTTTTCATTCTTAACGGCGGAACGTCCTGACATAATAGACTTGTATACGTGAGCCATCTTTGTCCAAAGTGAACAGCACTGCATTACATAAGGCTTCGGTTGGTTAAAAAACACAAATTACATTATTCCTCTAGAAATGGGTTAGAATTTTCCACAAAAGCGTGAACCAAAAATGGTTGCCACCCAAGTTATATCACAAAAGGAGTGCGCTCTTGTAGTTTGCTTCAAAAGTTGGTTCTTCCGTGGAAGTTGAATTCGAAATCCTGGAAAAAAAAAAGGCAACCAGATGGTTGGATTGTATGATACCTCCTGGAAACTCCGGCTTGAGACTGTGCACTCAAGAGTAAGATCAGTATCTTCAGCTAAGCAAGCAGAATTGACACTATTGAGTCAATCTACTAGGAGTTGTGCTTGCTTTCTCTAGGCCTGCCATGTATGTCAAATAAACCGTCCACAGATATGAAAACGAATTGCTCACCAATGGCTGTCAAAAGGAAAACACCAAGAACCACAGCTACACGTTAATAACCAGATTTTCTCCGTATGTAACAGGAGGTATACAATGTGTAGTTTTAGATTAGAAGCGACCAGTACGCAGAAAAAAAAAATACAGGACATCATCCCCCCCTTCTCTCTCAAAACAAAAAAATTAATAAAAGAGGAACAAACAAAGGAAAATTATCTCCAGATATGCATATCTATAAACAAAAGGGGGGGAAAGGAAAGAAAAAGAGAAAAAGACACGTACTTGCAACTGGACCGGTGTGAATCTGTATGTGATAAAATCACAGAGTGGCCAGTACATGACGCCTTTGATCAGTGTGGGCACTAAGTCTCGCTTTAAGCGGGCAACAATCTCAGTAGTGTTTTCACCTGTTTGGCCATCATTGAAATCACTTAAGACAAGATATACTCTTGAGTTAAAACAGCATATAAAGTTGTGAGCACAATTTCCTTCGTTAGTTCATCAAAGATTATAGATATTTATCTTTATTCAGTAGCGAACAATTTTCTTGACTGAAAAAATAACATGCAGAAGTCTTGTTACAAACAGGAGACATTGCAGTCCTAAAATAAAGGCATATGCACATTGAGGTAACTACAATATGAGAACAGTGTGACAGAAAGTCATGCGTACCTTGTAAAAATGCATTAACAGAGAAGAAAACCCCAGTCATTGCAGGTCCATATAGCGCCTGCCCCATGAACATTTTCTTCAGCGTAGAGAATATATCTCGTTTTGGATAGAGCTTTGACATGTAGTTGAACCAGAAATGCAGCGATGGCCCTAAAATTACCATCCCATATCCAGCCATGCGTAACGTCCTTACAAAATCAAAAGATCCTGTAGATGGCAGTGCAATTATCTGAAGAGAAGTTGATAAGATAACCAGATGTAAGCATAATAGAGTAAAATAACTCATAAAGCATTTATTAGATACAAGCAGCAGAAAACGCCCACACATTTAATAGGCCTGCTACAGATATGTAAAAATTCCTCACAAAAGAAATATATAATTGGAGGAGATTTCATTTGATGGAGATATTAATTATGCATAAAGTAATTAAAGGTTGGAAGCACCCTCTATGAAAGAGGATCTGCTGGCAAGTTTCTAGATGAGAACCTTGGTAAATTCTGAAGTAAAAATCTCAACAGCAGTATCTGTGATATCATCTCTAGATTGCTCAGAAAGTTTTCAAACAAAGACGCTTCACTCTGGCTATACCATGTCTGAAAATTTGGCCTCCCTTATTTGTGGTCATGCTACCATTAGCGGTTGCCTGCTCATAGTTGCCAGCTATACGGGGTTTTGAGTTGCTACTTCAAACTTGGATACTACTTTGAGAGGGGAAGAGAAATCAAGCAGCTTTTAAACTAGTCAAGCTGATGCAGCTCTACGTTTTTTAGATTTCCATAATAGACTCAAACCCCAAGCAAGAAGCTCTCCAAGGCAAGAGAACCCTAGCCCTGTCAACGTGGTCAGTCCATTGCTAATGAGCAAATGTCAGCTACTTCCAATTCTTCATAATCTGAGTGGGTTCAGCGCAAGATGGATCTCTGTATACTCGTTGGCAATCAGAGTAAGCTTCCCTGCATCAGGACATTTCAATTCCACGTTTTTCCCCCTTTCCAGTCATATCATCTAAAGCATTCCCATAGAGTGGATAGTAGACATGGAATGATCTTGGCCACTGAAAAATTATGAAGCAATATTCCCTTCCATCCACTTCCGAAGCCTTCAACCATCATGGCATTCTAACACCAAGAACTAAGGACCTAAAACGCTAGACAGAAGAAACATACGAGAAACAGTTGGAGCGAGTATCCCTGTTTAACATAGCTACCCAAATTCTTCCAATCTGTAAGAAACCCAATTGACAATACATACATTGCTTCCACCTAGTTTATCCATCTTACTCGGACTTTGTTTCTCAAGGGAAAATACGGGGAGAACTATTTGAAACAAAAAAACACAAAAGCAGCAGCTGTAACAGGTAGCTCAGAAAGAGAGAACTCATGCCGAATCAAGTTCAATTTTTTTCTATTACAAAACAATGGGCACGTAGACTAATTATCCATTTCAGAGACGAAAACAGTCTCCCTAAAATAGAAAAACAAACAAAGAGTCCTTAAGGGTCATTTTGATGGCTAGCATCCCGCATTTTGCATGACATGCTAAAACAAAAAACCAACGCTTTTGAGGTTCCTTTTTTGCCTCAATTTCCTTTTCACTACGAGGAACATTTTCCAGTCCCACAAATTATTTTCGCTCGTTTTCTCCACCATTTTCTCGACAGCCAAACAGAAGACTAACCAAAAACAAGATTCCAAAACAAGCAGACGAAAAATTACTTTTAAGTTATCCGTTACTTACCTGAGAGGACAGGTCAGCTGCTGTGTAAATAAGCGCGGAGGTAAAACTCTTAGTCAAGACCGGCCTGGACTTCACCATCCCCAAGTACCACCCCACGAACCCGACCTTCGAGATCGATGAAGAAGAATAAGAAGAGAAACGTGAGGAGAATAGTGATGGGGAGAGCTCGTACTCTCGTGTTCTCCGAACGAAATCGGAAGATCGAACATAAGCTCTAGAACTCCTAGTTTGTGTCCTCAAAACCGTAGCTTGTGCCAGTGCCGGGTCGGTGAGGTGTGTGATCGGGTGTCTCTGTAACAGGCGGGAAATGGTAGCGTTTCTTCGCAAAGCGGCGCTCATTTTGGTAGGTATCCGGCTGAATGGGGGCGCCTCGTTGTGGAACTTGTACTCGGGTTTTTGGGAGAAATGTGGGGGACGTGGGGTTTGGGAGGCAAGCAAGTCAGAAAGAACCATGAGCTGCGCGTGCCGTATATTTATAAGTGCTGGTGGGGAAAAATCTGGGGTTTTTGTTGAGTGTTTTCCCTCGAGTATCAATTGGACTTGTACTCGCTTCCTCACCCTTTAGAAAAATAATGTATTTTTTCGTTTTCTATTAACATTCATTTATACGATATTTTATTTATTTTTAGTTAGTGTAAAATCGTTGCAGCAGAAGTTTAGGTTATTTTTGTTACTTACAATTTTACACTTCCTAAAATTTTAACACAATATAATCACCCTCTTTCAATTATATCATTATTTTTTACTATAATAAATATTAAAAATTATTTATCTCTTTACTTTTTCACCAAATTTAATACCGTAAAATTTTAGGCTATGTTTGGTTGAGTTCTCAAAACAGTTTTTATTTTTTGTATTTTTTAGAAGTAGTGGATTTTCTTGGAATTGGTGAAAAATATGTTAAAAGTTATTGGAATTTGAAAAAAATTATTGGGATTGTTGAAAAGCTATTGAAATTGATGCAAAAATTATTGAGATTTTATGAAAAGATATTGAAATTGATGAAAATCTATTGAAATTGATGCAAAAATTATTGGAATTTTATTAAAAGATATTGAAATTGATGAAAAAGTGAGTGAGAAGTTTTTAGAAATTTTCTGAGATACCAAATAAACATAATCTTAACCTCTCAAAATTTTAACAATCAAACACAACCTTAGAGGAGTTTAGCCCAACTACGAGAATGTATTGACTGGATTAAAAGCTTCACGATAAAACACCTATCAAGTCTTCAATGACGTATGATGATAGCATTGACATTACTATTTATATATTTCTTCTAGTAATTTTATAACTTTGGTCAAAGAACGCACTAAATTATCATAATTTTGCGTTTGTTTATCATTTAAGAATTATGTTAAGACTAATAATAATAGCCGCGCGCGTATGGAAGCACCGGCGATTATCTTTTACAAATTATATTTCGGGACTTTCGTGATGAAGCGACTAGGAGAACGACAAGTAAAGCGCCTCGTACATGCCGTCCCGTTTGAGAAGTCCTTGCCACCGAGGTCAATGAAATCGAAACATCTCCCAGGAGTTCAGCTTCAAAACTCGCTTTCTCGACACGTTTTTTCTGCAGGACCATTCCTTTTTACGCCACGTGCTATCTGTGTTACGCGTTACGTTAAAACACCAACTAAAATTTGTATTATGTCGGTAGTTTCCTAAACATTAACGCTAGCCCATAAAATTATATCAAAATATTAAAAATAAGAGATTCAAATTACGAAAATGCATCAAGATTCATCTCGTCAAGATCGAGTCAATTCAAAGAAAACTCAGTTTTTTCAGACTCATGAAGCATTCAAATGAAAGAAACTCCTCCAAGAAAAAGAGGTCGATTTCCTAATTTTTCCAAGCGCTTCCTAAGGAAGTGAGAAACTGACTTGGAGCCCCTTCTTCACCAATGTGCTGCGGCTAATATTAAATAATTTTGGACCTACATCCTTTGGCCAATAGTGTTCATGGTTCGAAATCCAAAAAATACTAAAATTTGCTTTCATTTGTGGTACAGTGGTAGGGAGTAGGGACTGAAGAACGCTTGTTGGAAGGCCAGTATCTAACTCCTCGGGGGAAGATGCTTCGTTCTCTTTCTGTTAAGGACGTAATAGCAACGCTGGAAAGTGAAACACAAATGTCAAAGTCGACCTCTATATCGTTTGCGCCAGAGAATACATGGATACCGTGATAATACAGTAGGGATATTTGTATCATGCTCCTAAGTGCACAATCATCTTATTTTCTTGCTACTATTACTCAGAAATTTACTCTTTGACAGCAGATCAACAGTGTGTCCTCCTCAAATACATTATATGGTAACTAGGCATTCTGTCCTGATACGTTATCATGCAATAACTTCTACAAGTACACGTAGAGGAGGATCGGGTGTAGTGCTAGCTTGCTTCAGCAGCCAAAGTCATAGGGCACGAGTCCTTTCAGCTCCGGGCCATTGAGCCTGTTGTTCTCAAAACTGAAACAAGACCATGAGGCAAAAAATGTTGAAGCATCATTCACAATTGATCAAGTTTTCCCAACTTCAGAGCAGAGAATCTGTGTCAAAAAGATTTTGCACTATTTTGCCAAACAAATTGCCGCTTTTTATGACTAAAAATTGGTACACTTTGAAATGACAGAAAGAAGTAGAAATGGTGTGTTCCCAAATTTGGTGCTTAAAGTGAAAGAAAAGTAAACAAAAATAGTTTTCTAAATTTTGAAGCTTTTACTGGTCGTATAGTTGGTTTTTGGCAGCATCTTGGCCTTTCCAGAGTATCATTTCAAACACAATTGTATATTTGGGGTGTACTGACACATTTTTCAAAGGCCTTGATATATATGGTAAAAGTTTAACAGTCATTCCTCTAAATGGACAAACCTAAAATTTCATATGAACTCGTCTGGAAACTCAGTTATTTGACAAATTTTCATGCTTTCCTTCAGGCAATAATTTGTTCCATGCTTTCAGATGCCATCAAAAAGAAGGAATTAGGAACTCAGTTTGATTTCGTTGCAATGCATGAATGAATGGAAAGTAAATGTCCTGTGAAATATAATTTTCATGCTCAGAGAAGAGTGAGATAGGAGGTACCTTGCCATCGGGAATGTTGCAAAAGGGCCATCGACCGGAATTGTTCCACAAAGATTGTTGCTCGAAACATCACTGCAACATCAACGATTCATAAAAGGGCTTATAAGAAAATCAGAAGCAACTATTTACAGAATGCAAATACACTTTTTTTCTCTTTCCTTCTGCCAAAATCAAACTTACAAAACTTTGAGGTTAGAGAGGCTGGTGAGTTCCCTTGGAATTGATCCTGTTAGCTTGTTGTTGTTTAGCCGTCTGTAACAGTTCAAACAACATAAAATGCAAATTTTAAGCTAAATGTTAATCGTGGAAGTTAAAATTTCTCCCATCTAATCAATGCGAAATACTGATACTCACAAAAATCTGAGTGACTTCAATTTGGCTAAAGATTTTGGGATTTCTCCTGCGAACTTGTTGTCATACAAATCCATGCTCACAAGGTTTTTCAAATTGCCCAACTCTTCTGGGATTTTCCCTCCTATGTCATTCCTATAAAGCTCCCTGAAGTCCATTTAAGAATTTCAGTCGCAATTAGTAATCAATAAACATTAACAATCAAATTGAGCAAGGGACATCATTGATATAAAAATCTAAAAGCATTTTCTCTATTCCCAAAAGTTTCTAACAATCTTACTCATGTGAGGATGAGCTAACACCCTAAGAAAGCCATGTACTATGACATATAAGATTCAACTACCACAAATTCTTCGATTTTTCTTTGTTTTTTGAGGTGAACAAAACACAGGAGAAACTGAATTTTTTGTAAATGCTGAAAGAAGAGAGCAATACAAGTACTGTAGATGCTTGAGCTCGCCAAGCTCTGAACCTAAACTGCCAGAGATATTAGAATTGCCCAAATCCCTGCAACTCAAATCAAAGAAAATTAATTGTCGGAAGAACCATAAAACATCAAATAATATAATTCATAAGAAGGAAATAAATACTCAAACCAATGTTAAAAAAACATCATGGAACTTAAAATTAACTTAACAGAGGGAATCATACAAGCGAATCACATGGTTGTTGGAGTCACAGGTAACATGGAACCAAGTGCAGGGATTGACCAGAGTGGGGTCCCAGCTCTGTAACACGTTGGTGGGGTCGGAGAGCCTGCTTCTCAAAGCATGCAAAGCATTTCCTGCAAGCAAAACAATCGAAATCGAACTATGAAGCACTTAAAACCCTGGGTTTCATTCAATCGAAAGAGAGATGAAGTTGAAATTTGAAGCCCGGAATATCCTTTTTCCGTAAACTACCTAAAATAAGGGAAACAAACAGTTCTTAATAGAAACAACCCATTCCCTTCTTTGCCTATGAAAGAAAAATTCAATATTTTCAAAGGTTTTCTTATCTTTTTCAAATTCTTTTTCCTTTTGTTTCTCAGCAACTAAACAGGAACCATATGGAGAAAAAGAAGGAAATTTGAAACCCTCAAGAGACCAAAAAAACTAATGGATCGAAAGTACCTTCGGAGTTGGTTGAGAGCGTGGGAGTGAGACAGAGGAGAAACAGAACAAGGATAGTGAAAAGGGAAAGCGGAACCATTTCAGACAGAGGAACAGCGAGAGAAATGGAAAGGGCAATACAACCTCAAGCAGAAACGAAACGGGTATTCCTGCGTGTATGTTGCAGAGAGACGGAGGAGAGACTGTCATTCAGTCAAGTCAAATTGCACATGATGCATTCAGAGCTTATTGTTTCAGAGAACTCAGGCCAATGGGAAGGAGAGGGGAAAGTCACGCACTGGTCGTGGGGTGAGTGAGACCAGACGGCAGTCGAGTTGGGGGGGACCCACTTTAGGGAAAACTAGGAACTCGGGTGTTGGAAGTCCAGCCCAGCTGGTCTGCTATGACTTTTCGAAAACTGGTGGAATGGAAAGTGGAAACTTTAGTAGTTGATTGGAGTACTATAAGGGCAAAGATGTCTGGAAATTAGTCCATTCAAGCAACAGCTCCGAGATTTTTTTTAATAAAAAAATTTTAACCATTATTTTTTAAATTAAAAAGTTAAACCATTTAATTAAAAAATAATTGTACAAGGGGTGGTTTGTTTTCTAAAATTTGGGTGAATATTTTTAAAATTTTAGAAATATTTTAAATGTTGAATTTTATTGAAATTTGTAAAAAATTAAAAATTTATGTGTAAAAATTAAAAATTTTAAAATATATTTATTTGGTTAAAATTTTTAGAGCCCAAAAATGTGGTAAAACAAACATTCCCTAAATCTATAAGGGATAAAAGGTAAAGAAGTGCCGTATAATGATATGTACTATTGCTAAGAATAAAGCTAATGGGGGCGATTGTGAGGAACGGTTTAAGAGGAAATCTACCAATGAAGGAGCCTCGTCAATTTCTTAAAACCCATTTGTATTCTGAACAATCCCAAAAGAAATACTCCACCCAAAGTTTGACCCCATGGGTGGCGGCCGCATCATTGGCATTCTTCAATATGTTTGACTACAGATTAGAAGGGGATACGACTCCTCTCTCTCCCCCCCCCCCCCCTCTCTCTCTCTATTTACCCATATATTTGTTATTTTAATATAAACGTATCACGACGAATCAAATTCTCAACCATATTTTTTAAGAGAATAAAAGGACCATCAAATATTTGACGGAAACATCCACTTCCAGGAAAGAGAGTTCCTTGTGAAAAGGATTTCTAACGAATTTATATTTATTTTTTAGTTGGAGTATTTGACATGCAGAAGGGAATGGATCAGACCATACATACGCAGATGGACGTGCAATTGGTCCAACTAGCACATGGATTTTGACATTTTGTGGGATTTGAAGCTTTTTTAGATAACACGGAGAAAAGCAACAGTACCTCCCACGAACATCTTTGCCAAGATGTTTCCTTTGTTCAAAGCTTTGTGGACTCCGAGTTAAGGAGCTCTGAGAGAGTAGGCTTACTTTAATTGCCTTCATTTATTTTCTATTTGGCTTAGCGGCATTTTAGACTTCTAAAAATTGGGAAAGAGAATTTGAGAATTTTGTTATAGTAATTGATTTTCAATAAATTTTTTTTATAGTTTTTGTTTTTTTTCTAATCTCAATCAAGTGAATCCACTGTAAATCGAGCAACCTCAGTGGGGGGAGGAGGCGGGTATAGCGACATAGATTTTCAAAAAGAAGATCCACCAGAAGAAAGAAATCCAATTTACAAGTTGAACGTCAACGAAGAACGATGATGGTGAACCACACACTACAAATTGGAGTAAAAGAAGTTACATGTCCTTTTTCCTTTCCTCTTCCTCAGCTTTAATCCAAGCAGCCTGCACAAAACGGAAAGAAACAAAAAAGAAAGAACTTTGAGAATAGCAGGAAAAATTAATGCAAGGATTTTGTTGAGGCTGCGTGAATGTACCTTATCGCGTTCGAGTTTCGAGAGACGAGGTTTCATGGAGTTCCCCAAACTTAAGCCTCCCCATGCTTCTTGCAGCTCTCTCTCCCTTGCTTCCCTACGAGTAACAGAGGGTCTAATCCGGTCATCTGGTTGTTGAGTGGCAACTATCTTCTCTCTCTCGAGTCTTGATTCATGCTTAATCAAAATTTGGGCCAGACCACCTTGTTGATTCATCTGAGAATGCATTTTAGTTTCAGTCTCCTTCCCTACTTCGTCCTTTGAACTGAACCTCATTTTCTCTTTCTCTAGTCTGGAGACGTGCTTTACTAGAATTTTGTCCAAGCTCTCACAATCTGTTAAAGTGTTTCTTCCCAATTCCACGGCCTGTAATTTATCTCTTTCCAACCTGTGTACTGGCTTGAGCAAGATCTTGTCTAAGCTATCCTCGGACTCTTTAGTTTGAGTCTTTTTTGCGTGAAGTGAAAGTAATTCTGCAGCATTCAGATTCAATTGTCCAATCTGCAATGAAGGCTCACCAGTACCCACACCACATTCCTCTTGGTCAATTTCCGAAATTGTAGGAACTGCGTTATTTGAGTCTATGTTTTCTTTTTCCTCTATGCCTCCATCAGAGTATACAATTTCCTCTAATTCCGCATGTAGGGAAGACGAGTCAACTTTTGTCTTGACGCTATTTACTCTGTCCCCTTTATCTGGTTCATTGTTTCTTCTGTTCTTTGCTTCTTGAACCTCCTTTTCAAGTCTGGAGACATGCTTCACTAGGACCTTATCTAGGCTTGGAACTTCTGGAACAGATTGATTTGTGTGACCAAAAACCCCCTTTGGCACTCCTTTTGATCTTTTGCCATTCATCTCAAATGTCTTCCCATTATTCCTTTTGGCTTCTTCAATTTCCTGTTCAAGTTTTGAACAATGCTTAATAAGTATATCTCCCAAATCGGGAACAACCTCAGATGAATTTCTATCATTTTTATCACCATTCTTCTCGCCCCCTGGCTCGTTCTTTCTGCTACTTTTTGCTTCCCACACCTCTCTTTCAAGTTTGGTCACATGCTTAATCAAGAACTTGTCAAGACTTGGGAGTTCTGACTCAACTTGCTTCCTTCGGCTGTGCCCATTCAAGAAAGACTCGTGGTTTCCAGCTTCCATAGAAGATATTCTTTGCGGAAAATTGAGTGCCGCAGTGGATCTATAATCAGAGGAGTCTGGATCATGCAGCTTGCTGGTTTCTACATCAGCCAAAGCAGCATTGAGACCACAAGTTGCAACTATAGTGGCAAGAGAAGAAAGTTCATCTTCTTGCAAACATCCGAGCCTCTCAAGCATCATCTCCACAAGCTTTTTGAAATTTAATCTTTCAAAAGACAGCCTTTTCCTGTTTTTTCTCTGTCTCAGCTCTGGAACTGGCAGCTTACAGTCAATATCTTGAGAACAAAATCCTTCTTTATGAGAAGCATTTTCAAGTTCTGACCCAGACTCTGATTCACATTCAGAAGAAAACTCTGATAATTCCTGGTTGTTTTCACCACTGTCTGGGTTCTGACTGATTTTCCGAAGCAGTTCTTCAAATTCATCTCTATTAAAAGTAGCGCAATTTGCAAGCCTAATTAATGCAGTTTTGACAGCTGAAGCTACTTCTTTGTCTACCTCAAATGCAGTTTCGAAAGATGCAGTGACTTTATGAGTAGTCGATCCTCCTCCCTTAACAGCGGATGTCTCTATTTGATACGGCTTCCGTGGGCAATTTGGCATGTCATACATGATAACTCCTATTGCTGTGGCTGCTTCAAACGCTTCTGCTGCAGATATCTCTGCTTTCAACAACTGGGCTTCTGCCTCTGTGCTTTGGATCCTAAAATGCATAATCGAAGCTTATTTAGTACCAGAAACAAACACAAGTATTCAAATACACTTCTATACAAAGATTACCTGGCTGCTCGTAGTATTCGACACCAAGATGCTTCCACTAGAGCAGCCTTTCGAGCCTCCATGGCCTTGTGTGCAGCTTCTCTTGCTGCCATTTTTTCTCTCAGGACTTTTGAGTAATGTGGATTAGAATCACCTAGGGTCTCGTCAAGAGTTAAATTCATGCCACCTACTTCCTGAAGTAATTAGATATATTGTTGCAAAAAGAAGAATAAGTAATAAGTATTGTGGGAGAAAAAAATCCAGTAGAAAAGAAGAACACATCATCTATGCACAACCTGCAGCGTTTTAATTTTCCTTTTTAAGTAGGAATCCACTTTTTTGCGCGGGAACCAGTTGAGAGGAGAACTTTTTCGATGAGATGGCTTCTTAATTTGTGAAGTAAATTTGTTAAGAGTATTAGATGTTGATTGGCCTGGCTCTTTCAGCAATTTATTCTGCACCATTCAGGGGAAAAGCAAAGATAAATAAATTTTTACACTCCCCAAAAAGGGAAAATAAAATAAATTGTAAGACTCAAACAAAATGGTTAATTACACAAGCAAATAACTTGGAAAAGTCATCTCAAATAAGACACTGCATTTCCTACAATTACAGGATCCTGCATACAACATCCACCAGCAAAGGCCCAAGCATCAAATATGAAAATTCATACAGCATTACCAACATTAACAATATGTACACAACAAGACTTTTAGCTATGACTGGCCTATAAGACGATTCATTTCAATCGGAACACCTAAAAGTAATCAGTGACTTGAACACGCTCCCTCATCAATCTCCAAAGTCAGAAAACAAACTAGAAAGTAAGCACTTTTTCAACTTTTCAATCCAGCAACAATAATGTCTTGCTTATGATATGCGGATATGTGTATAATTATACTCCTTTATCCTCGTGGCAATTGACCGATTCTTGCAAGTTTATGTTGTTCTTACAAGTTACAACGAGGATCTTGATTCATCAGCGTCCAAATAAGACGAAAATTTACTTATATCCGAGATTGAAAATAAAAGAGAGAGAGAGAGAGAGAGAGAGAAGGAAGGAACGGAAAACACAGGCTAGATCAAAATGCAGAACCACAATATTTGAATGCGGCCATGCAATTCTAATCCAACCAAAATCAGAAATAATCAAACGGAAATGACTTCATATTCCCTAAAATCCATACAACACGGTCCAAAATTTACTCAAGTAATGCTTCTCAGTTGCTCGGGTACTTGCGATTTCAAACTGGCCTAAAACCGAAGACTGCGAAAGATGAAGGAACACAGAACCGAAGCATTGTGCTTGAGTAAATTTATTCAGGGTTTTAAAATGATAGTATCCAAACACCAAGCTGAATCCCTTAGCAACTAAACTCATCTAATCCGCCGCAATACCGCAAAAAGAAAATCAAGCAAGAAAGATGTAAAATATTCTTTATTCTCGATCTTGAAAAACGAAAAACAAAGACTTTTACCTTTCCGATCCTGGAGCTTGCTTTGGCGGTCTCGCTCGCATTGTCGTCTCTACTATCCGATTTAGCAGCGAAGACCTCGGTGCCGTGCTTATCTGACACAGAGACGCAGCCCAAGTCCAAGCAGCCGAGATCCATCGGGAACCTTCGTAGGATACGATGTGAGTTACAGATGAAGTATACGGAATGAAGTTGGAAGAAAATATTGGAGACGGATCGGAGGGAGTGTAGGTTGCAGAATTTGAGAGGGATTTGGGAAGAGAATTGGAGTTCTAGATGGGGTTTCCTCTTTTCTTATATTCTTCTATTCAAAAAAAAAAAAGAGTAGCCGTTACAGGGCTTATGCTGCTCAAACGGTCCTTAAAAGAGCGAATTAATCTTGTGCGTCGATCTGTCTTGTAGACGGTAAGATGAGAATGACACGTCGCCAGATCACGTTAGTTAAATAAGGACAACAAAACGTGGTGGATTAATTTGTGGCATATTACCCTGCGATTTTGTGCTCGAGCGGTTATGTTAGACGTGATCACAACATTGTATTGGATTAGATATTTAATGTGGTAATTATTTTAGGAATTTCAGAGTGAAATCATTTTCTAAGAATCCTAAAGTTAGGATTTTTCCTTTGAATGCCCTCTTTTTGAGCATGTAGTATTGTGCCAAAAAACCTAAGAACTGAATAGTCTCAGTAATCACGTGGCGATTTAAAGAAACCAGCCATACACGATTAGGAATCTGAGAAAATATGTGGACAAGAATCTCGTTTCTTAATTCAGGGACCTGTCCCCCTTTTGAACACGTATTCATCAAATCTGTACATCAAGAAGCAATCATATGGATGCTTTCTACAAGAAAAAAGTTCAAAAATCAGTCCTCTTGTTCTTGATCTCTAATCCACTTCGTAGCCACCCATTTCTCACCTTTGATCACCGGACAGCTTCCATGAAGAGATGTCTGCATACATGTTTAACAACCGAAGATGAGAAAACAAACCACGGGAAGTGGATGGGGAAGATTGGTGGCCACCGATAAGGTTGACACAGTAGAGGGGGAAGATGGGTGGGGTTTGGGGAAAGCTAAAACATGAGCAGAATAGAAGATTGTTGGGACTGCAACCACTATTCCACCACCTTGGCAAAGATTAAACTAATGCATGGATTAAAAGGAGGGAAACACAAAACACATTGGTCATGTTGACTTGAACTAAATGAACAACGTAATAGCCAAGGCATATTGAGTTCTTATATACAATTAAGCTTCATCTACTAAATTTAAATCAATTTATGGGGTTAGTCTGTCCAAAAAGAAGTAAATAACATCAAAGTGAAAAGAAACAGTAGCTGAACTTTTTCGAGCCAATTGAAATAATCAACCTGCAATGCCTAAGAGCATAATCAATGTAAGTGAGAAAACAAGAGCAAGCTATCACATGCAGGCGAGTACCAGCAGACAGATAAAAATATGGCAACCAATTACTTGCTACTGGAAGATAATAGGGAGTGACGATTTCTGCAATATGCAGGAAACAACTTTTGGAGATCCGAAACTGAGTTTTATGATTCTTTAATATTATCAATATTTGAAGACTCGCGTTCACAAGGACAGTGAGACTGCATACATGCATCATGTAAAATCTAAAGAACAGGACAATTACCTGGTCAATTGTGCCATTCGGAAACACTGAATCAAATAGAAGTCCATCACCTTGCCGTGGCTTCACTTTTAAACCTATACACTTTCTGTAATCATAGCCTATACCCATATTTGATCCATTCTGCAATCAAAACAACAGGGTGACCATATCACAACAGAACCATTGGTTTTACAAAAGAATAAGAAGAAATAATATGAAAAAACATGAAATGGAAACATCATAGTTCGTCCCATATTTAGGGGGTTAAATCAAAGTGTCCCCCTCATATTTCAATTTGTTTGATTACACCCCTTAAGTTACAAAAAAAATCAATCGTCGCCCGCCATTTGATTTTGCCTTTAAATCAGACAAAAAGTTGTGGAATGACCAAAATATCCATCCAAAACAAAATTAGAAAAAAAACACAAACAATGAATAAAAATTAACAATAAATAGAAAAACGAAATAGGAATAATATTTAAAGTTTTAATTTTTTAATTTATATATTATTTTAATTTTTTTTGGAGTCCCCAATGTTTATAGTAATTTTGTCTTGGAGGGGCACTTCAATCATTCCAAATGTTTAATGGCCAAATCAAACAGTGGGCGACAATGGATTTTTTTTTTGCAATAGGGTGTCAGACAAATTAGAACTTGAGTGGGACACTTTGATTTTACTCTATAAATATAAGGTGCACTATGATGTTTCCCCAAACATGAAATTCTTTATTTACCTCAAATGGAAACATGGTCTCTCCACCCTCTTCAACATTCGTTAAATACAACAAGAAGGAAGCAACCTGAGAAGTTAAAGTGTGACAACATGGATCATGAGCATTGACCATTTCATCAGGAAGAATATATGCAAGAAATCTTCAGAACCTTGAGATTAAAAAAAAAAACTGCCCTTTTGCAGATCCTACCATTTTATCATTTTCACAACTTAATTCTAGACTCGGAGCTATCATGACTTGGTGGTGGGCTGCTTATTTAGGGGCAAAAACAGGAAAAACGAACCTTTACAATCAAAGTAAGTATAGAATCATGGTCTCTACACAGAGCAATGAAGAAGAACATCTATAAAGCTCGATATTCCTCTTCTCCCAGACGAGAAGCAGTGAAGTAATAAATACAGAAGCCTGAAAGCGGTAACACAAATAAACAACAGGATGATGGAGATGTTTACCCTCTGGCTCTGTTGTGGGCCATATTCAGTAGGGTTGAATGCATCGTAATGAGAATCATACTTCTGCCCAAGTTCATACCGCAATACGTTGAATGCCTGCAATATGGACATAAGTCTTTATGACCCAGAATGATTAAGAATTGCCCCGTAATAATAGGTTAACTACTTCAAATTTTCTACGCAGAGACAGAGTATTCAAACTAAATTGAGAAAACTGAGATAGGCTAAATTTGTTCTTAGGAGATCAAAAAGGCAGAATATAATACAAGTTACACCTATACTTGAGAACTATTGAAGCATTTCAATTCGTGTTGTGGTTATGGAACAGGGCTTTTTTTTTCTTTTTCAAATTAACAGGAAACATGCACAATCTTATGTGATTTCCTGGAGGCAGAAACAACCGGGCAACCGAGTTGGTCCATAGAGTAAAACCCTTCAGACAAGATGTAGGTGATACGACTTGCTTTGCAAGCCAGCTTCATTAAGTTACCAGCGTGATGTTACTAAGGGATTGTCAGCATGGCTAAGGTGGTCAAAAGCAGAATAACTCTCCCTTGGAACTAGAACCTAAATCACTTAGGTGCCAGGAAAGTAGTTCATAACAATCCTCTCGCTTAGACAGTGGAAAACAGAAAAAGAAAGGATTTTCTGGGGGAAGTGCCTTGACACCTGTGAATCCCCTCAAATTTAGGGCAACTGTAACATGTGGAAATCTTCTTTTGACACCTGTGAATCCCCTCTTCTAAGGTGAAAGGCTACAAGGCAAGTTGCATTTATGAAATAGGCTGCTGAAATTGAGGGTCATGGGGGAAGTGCCATTTCATAAATGCAACTTGCCTTGTATCGTTTCACCTTAGAAGAGGGGATTCATAGGTGTCAAAAGAAGATTCCCACATGTTAAAGTTGCCTCACCTAGAACATCCCAACCAAAATATGAAGCAGTCAAATATTTACTGCCTCAAATTGCACTCCACGATCCTGATGACTGCAAGGCAATTTGACTTTCCTTGCTTTATCTCAACCACAAACTTCAAACATTACTTGAAGACCTTTCAAAACCTTAAACCATAACCTTTTCCCAGGCCAGATGTACCTCACCAAATTATCCCCTCAATGACATCTGTAGTTCCTTGTTGTTGCTTCCACCCTTCCTTTTTTTTCATAGAATTCAGGTCTTCAAGATCAGGCTCATTTGCCTTGAAATTATAGCTCTTAAAATCCCTAATAGATGAGAAAAGACATTGCCTCTACTCAACCACACAAAACTAATATCAGAATTTGCCCAACCCTCGCCCTACAAGGAAGCAAAAGTGGGCTAGTTTTCTGAAATTCCCACATCAATGGTACAGAAAAGTTTGCAACGATAATGTCTCGTCTAAGACGCAGACTGCAAAGTTCCGTCTTAAAATGTAAATGTCCTCCTACTTTGTTCATCTTTTGCATTGTTGAGAAAGGCAAATACCAAATGAGATTACCAGCAATAAAGTTGATAGTGCTAAAGAATCTCTTCTCGAATGAGAAATGAGTTAGCTTTGGTTGGGCAATATCTTTTTATGCTATAAAGCCCACGAATGGAAGTGTACCACCATGCACGTCTATGTACATATGTTATAAAGCAATTATGATCGATAGCATCCTCTGGTGGCCCCAGTAAATTTGGCACACAGAGAAATTATGAAAATCTAGGCATCGCATAGCTGAAATGTTTTCAAGTATCACCAAATCTGGAACTATAAGAACATACTTAGTAGCATATAGATCAGTATGAACCATAAAATCCATTAGCTTTTCAATGTCCATCAACATTTCCAGAAATGTTCTAAACAGACAATAATCCAATAACAAAACGTACCTCTCCATGGGTTCTCGGGAGCATTATAGCCCGAGCAATTTTTCGCTCAATAAGTTCCAAGACTCCAGTTTTGTCCTCTGATGCACTAACAAATGTGCCTGAGCTGTTTCCAAATAGGTAAACTAACAAAATTAAAATAGCCAATTTGCACAGAAATCCTTGATGCAAGGACAGACTAGCTTCTGAATGCAGGTGTGATTTTAAAACACCTAATGCGGGCAAAGATATGAAGCAAATACACTAGAAAACATTATTTCAGAAAAGGTGTAATCGTACGAACAAGAAAATAAAAGAGTAGGACAATGTAAAGTGTAAATCCAGGCAGTGCGATGACCCAAAAGCTACTAGAATACCATGGTCTGTCATTCTGCATAGGTACTATCCATATCATCATTAATCATTTTTAGAAACGTAGAGGAGTGGGAGATGCAGTTGTCTAACATCTCATAAATAAAATAGGATCGGATCTGCAAGATATAAAGATACCTTGTCCTAGTCCCCTTCGTGCTCTCAGTAGTGTCCCCCTTTCGCAGAGCCAATAGTGATGGTTTAAGGTTTGCTTTTGCAATTTCAATTATGGTTTCACATTGTTTTGCTGTTGCAAAATTTGGGAAGTATAGAGCTCGCGGTTGCCAACTTAAAACCTGCATTCACAAATACAAAAACAACAATAACATCAAGGGGACCTCGTATTCCTCTACAATTCAATTAGATGTGAAATCTCGAATATTTGTTCTTTTTGTTGTTGTAGAAGATATCCCTCATAGAATATTCATGAACCAATTCTTCAGCTATCAGTGCTGGCAAATTATGAGAGCCTTGGTTTCAGTAGTCTTTAGTTCAAACAATTTCCTCTTTGATATGTTCATTTGGAGCGAAACCCTGTTGGAATTGACTAATAAAATTTTACTCGACATGCCAGGAAACCTCTCGCATCAAATTGACTAATAATATTTTACTCGACATCCATCGTTCCACTATCAATAGCCGAAACACAGCATTAATCGCTGAAGTCAAATTTTCATTAATCGCAATTCTATAAGGGCAATAGATGAAGCGGCAAATCGCTAGACAGAGGGAGTCGAGTATATCTATTATCTACCTGAAAAGGAATCGCATTAACCAACGCTTCTCCGGTTTCGCCGTTCGGCAACGAACCCTCTCCCGCCTCCTCCTCCTCGACCAATTCTAGCGCCCTCAACCTTGGTCTAACCCTAGGTACACCCTGTCAACGCGGTCAAAAATCCAACAGTCCCAGGAACAATTGCAATTTGCACAAGTTATTATCTACTTACATACGCTACATTATATGCATCTCTATATCCTTGAGAGTAGAGAAAAACCTGAGAGAGGAGCGTGGAAAAAAATAAACCGGCAAGGAATAACAGGGAGCATATGAGGATGACAACCGGTAGCCCTAACTTAGTTTTGGATCTCTGAGCTTTGCCTTTCATCTCCTTCTCCCTCTTGGTTCTTCACTGGAAGCTTCGAGAGCAGGATCTCTCTCTGTTCTAATTTCCCGAGTGAGGGGAGTTTTTATTTTTTTTGGGTTTTTCTCTCAGCGGGTGTTTTGTGTGATCCTACTGTTTGCTGGATCGTCGGGTTTTGTCTCTGTTCGCCAGCGTTGGCTCGTTGAAGAAATGGCGTGCGTCGTTGGCGGGAGTTTTTCTTTGCTTTGACGTCAGATTGTGCTGTCACTTTCCACTCAGATTCGAAGAAGAGTAACAAGGACCCCACTGGACCATGATCAAAACCCACAAGCCTCGGCCTACCACGAGGTACGCTGAGAATAGGAAGCTTCTGTTCTCACGCACACGAGACCGATCTACACAGCTTCGAGACTCGACCAACGGCCTGATTGTCACCTGAAGATCAGGGAGCAATATTCGAAACTGGACCAAATAAGGGATAAATTACACTTTCTACCTACAAGGACTGGGTTTGAATTATCTACTTTTAGTTTATAGGACATATTTTAACTATAAACGAACGTTCATGGCAGTAATGTTCCAACCAAAGAAGCTGCGCCACGTATACGGTCCTATCAAATTATCAATCACCTTAATTGCAGAAAGAACACCATATTATTAAAGTCTCTCGCTTCAGATGCAGCAATTTGGTAATGATATTACTTCTGTATTTACCGTTTAATCTGTCTTTTTGCTAATGAAGAATAATTTATTGCGGAAGCAGGCTTTCATTTTCTAAGAAAATTTACGAGGAAAACAAAATACGGTGCTCTGTTTATTAATTCAGACTCTCAAACATGGCACGCAAACGTTCTCTGACTATCTTCAAACCGCGGCGCCAAGTTTTGGGCAACCAACTTGCAGCAGTTGGAAAGCCTCTCGAAACCAAATTTCGGTCTGATTTAATGTAATTATTTAATAAAAAAATATTGAAATTATGTGAAAAATTATAGAGAGAAAATTTATGTTGAATAAAAAAATAAAAAGTTGTTAGAGATTGTGTAAAATGTATTGATATTTGTGTTTAAATTCTAAATATGTTAGGTGGTAGTTTGATGAATGTATTTGAATCCTAAAAAAATGTAGGAAACAAACATAACCTCTTTAAGGCTTGTTGAAATGTGGTAGTCCCACATTGCTTAGCAATGTGGGGAGTTGTAAGTTTTTTGCTTATAAATAAGTCACCTCTTGTAACCTTTATTTTCATAATGAGATGTAATAAATTCAATTGAGTTTTTCCTGTTGTACGTCTTATTTATCTAAAGTAATTTTTTTTATTTATAACAAGCCTCACACAAGTATTGTTGCTATTTGAAAAGTTATGTCAAGCCTCGAAAAAGTGTTATAGGAATTGTCTTTATCTCTAATCTACTTTGGATTCGCACAACTTAGAGCTTATAAGAAAAAAAAAAAACAACTGTCGTGCACAAATTTTCTTATAAGTTTGTCACATTTGTAATATCGTATTAATCTTTTCTTAATTTTTTGGTATTTAAATCGGGAGAGTAATGTGAAAGGAATTTTTCGTAAGAATATTTTAAAAACCAAAGATAAATCCCAAGCGGAGAATACGTCCCGGTCCATAGCTACGAGACCAAAGCCATTCCTAAGACCCCGACGCCCCGTTTGTTTAGAACATCATCCACTCGCTCGCATGCTAATTGGACCGTTTCTGTTTACTGTTGCTATTAGATATTGGGAAAGTTTTCGCACCAATTAGGAAATCGAACAGCATCAGCAGAACGTAGCCCTGTTTTTTGCGCCGAAAAAAAAAATCGAAATAGCAAAACCTTCCTATGAAAATAATTCGTGTTTTTCTTTTTTCCTCCATTGCTTGGTTGAATCATCAACCTCGGGTAACACGGAACGGTTTTAAACTCTTATCTGTTGCCTTTCTCGGAAGCTCAGACTTCAATTTCGCCCGCAAAGTCCACTCCCGCGTTTCTTCGAAGCTTTCAGTAAGACTACCTTCACATCTCTTTCTGGTAGGGTTTTCCGTAAGCTCTTAAAATTTGCTTTTCGCCTTTCGAGGAATCGGATTGTCGTAAGAGAGGTGAGTTGTGTATGACGAGCGCATGGGAGCTTGCCTACAGTCGAAGGTCTCGCTTGAGCCGGATCGACCCCGATGTAGGATTCTATCGGACTTCTCCCCACAACCACGGTTATCGGGGCCATCGTATCGATCTTCACGGTCATCATTTACCCGGTCAACGCCGTGAATCGGACGGCTGCGATCCTGTCCGGTCAACCCCGCACGAGGTACATCACGCGGTAGATATCCACGACTTTCTCCCGTCCCTCTTTTGGCCAGAAAGTGGACGACAAAAGAGAAAAAAGAGCGTGTAGTTCAATTTGCAATCTCTTTCTCAGTTCTTTCCTTTTTAACTTGATTTTGGGATTGGATTATCAATTTTAGAGAGGTTGGATTGGGTGTGGTGGAGATTGTTGCTTTGGACAGCTGGAAATTCCCTGGATTTGGTAGAATTGATTTATATTGAGTATACATATCTATGTATGGGAACATATATGTATATACACACCTTGCTTCTAATTCTTTTGGCTTTTCGGGAATAAATTTACACTAACCAGCTCATATAACTGTATCAGGTTTAGTGGAGGTTTAGGTTATAATTACCCTTCTCTTTCTCTGTTTCCCAAATCTTGGAAACTAGGGGTAAAAAATGTGTGTTGAAAACTTGAAGTAGAAAATCCGTGTTTTTTTTAATGGCGGTGCCTGGTGGTTCGTACATATTAATTTCCAATTGTTTGTTGTACTGTTTCCTTACATAGGAACGTGCATCAGTTCGACGTGAGCAAAGTACAAGTCAGTTTACCTCAAGCAACAATGCCAATACAGTTAATTTGAGCAGCACAAGTAGGCCAAGGTGGACTGAGAATGACAGGCTTCCTGGGGCTGTGCTACTTGCAAGGGCAAGGCTTCTGCAGAGGTTGAGAGGAGATACTCTTTCTGGAAACAGGTCAGTGCTTACTGCCGGATGCATGTTTGTAATTTGTGGAGTGTTGGTTTGTTAGATTCGATGAAGTTTTTTGGATAAGTTGTAAATTTCTTTCAGAAGCATAATAGTGATAGCAACCCTGGAGACATGGTGTATAGAAGAAAGACACCCAAAAGCAGAACTAGCATTTAAACTCATAAGATCAACGAATTGGAAATAGGGAATGAAGCAGTGGCCACTGTCCAGTCACAAAGAGACCTCAGGAACTCTAGCTTCATCCTTATTACCTGTAACTCACATCCTTTAGAAATGTGTGCATCCTTGTTGTTCACAAGATACCACCACATTAGAGACAAACAAGTACCATCCCTGTTTTACCTTTACTGCATTATTCTGGGAGTGTCACTACTAATGCCGCAATGAAGAAATTGATCATCCACTATCTCCCCCAATTGGTTGATGTATGCAGCACCAATCGTCATGAAAATTTAATTAGCCATTGTATTCATATACCAAATTTTCATTGTACACTGCAGAATACAGAGATTGACAGCCATTGGAATCCCAGTTCTTGATAGATCCAATTTTTCCCCATTATGGCTCGGGTTTTAGTACATGGACTTGTCTAAACACTGGGGTCCTTAACTTTCCTGCAATCAATCATCCTGTACACGGTGCATCTTATTTTGACATTGCCATGCAATGGCATTTATGATCTGGAGTCGCATAATGATACTTTGTATTCTTTGTCTAATTGATAAATATTCTTTTTGGTTCGTGCTTAAGCCAATTCAGTCCTATCATTCTTATTGTTGTGCAATGAGATAATTTTGGGATTAGCTCTTCTGTAATGCCCGAGTACAACTGGTCTTTGGCTGTTCAATTAATGATTGATGGTTGAGATTGTGGCAATGCAGTTAAACTGGTTAGTTGACATGGTGTGAGATCAATACGTCTGAGGATCTGCATTTTCTTTACGTGAGATCAATATGACACAGTGTCAACTGCTGAGATTCGTGGGAGTTTTATCTCCAGAGGAGCCACATCCATGTATAATTGAAATAGCATTATGGTGTTAGTTGTCAAGTTCCATTGTCATAGTTACTGAGTAGATTGAATTCCAAATCTCAACTCAATGAAATGGTTGTCCAATTGTGGTTTGCCCTTTGGAGTTCTATTAAGATTTTGCTCTTATTTAGGGGAAGCAGCAGACCGTCTCCTTACTACACTGAATTCATGCTCGAAGATGATATGAGGGGGCTGGTTGACTTTCGGGACAGGCAGACTCGAATCTCAACAGGCCAGTCAGCTGGAAGCTCAACTGCTTCTGACTTAACCTCCCGAATTGAGAGGCTGCAGTTATTACAAGAACAAACAAAGAAACCTCCTGGTCTCACTCAGGAGGCTCTGGACTGTTTGCACGTGGAGGTTTTTAGCAGCACAGTTGAAGGGGTGGTGTCAAGAGCTTCAAGGGATTGTAGTGTATGTCTGGAGACTTTCTCAGAGGGAGATAAACTTGTACACTTGCCATGTGGGCATAGATTCCATTCCGTATGCTTGGATCCCTGGGTTCGAAATTGTGGAGACTGCCCATATTGCCGGAGACGTATAGTTGTATCTGGTCACATCGAAACCGAATAAAGACAACATAGATTTTACTCAGATGTTTGTGTAACCTGGATTCTTAGCCAGGTGCAAGCTTTGGGATTTAACTAAATTATACATTGCTTTCAAATATTGCAAATACTGTGTGATTGTATCTACTGTTTTGTTGTACACGAGGAAAAATTCCTAAACCTTGAGTGGATGTTTTACCATCCCATATCAAGTGACAATATTGTTCCACTGTTGTGAATGTGAAGTTGGAATCCATGTTTTATGTTCCATCTCAAATGTTATATAGTCTTGTAGATGTTTTTTTTTTTCGGGCCAAGTGTTATAGAAGTGGTTACAGGGTGAATTTGTTTTTTTGGGGGTTAGAGACAGAGACTAATACATGCGAAATGTTAGGCTGAACTTGTCTCGCTCTTTCCGTTTCTTTTTTTTGATAATTGCTAAAGCCTTTTATAAGAGCACAATTTTTGAAACATGTCCGGATGCAGGTTGGTGTTGCAATCACGAGATTCAAGACGCGGACTATGTTAACGTATCTTTTGAAGTGGTTAAATGAGTTGTCCCGCCAGTGTCTGCCATAGTTCGTGCTTCCCGCATCCTCTTACTGGTTTTAAGAGTTCCCAGAGTTCCTCTATGTTGGTTTTCTTCTCTCTCTCCGTTTCCCCCATCTTCCAAAAGGCCCTCTTTTTCTCCTCGCCATTTCAATAGCTATCCTACTGCTTCCACATAGTTCGGAGAGTGTACCAGAACCCATTGTTTTCGGTTCCGAGGAAGGAAGAAATACAGAAGAAAAGATGAGAAAGAGGGTGACCTCTATGGAAGATTCTAAAGTGCGCAAATTATAATCAGTGATGGAGAAAGTGGTCTCGTGACTCTCGTGGGATTGCACGGTTTGACTTTGGCATGGTGTGGATCCACCTCTGGGCAACTAATCTTATTGGACACTGTCACGGGCCACGGCGCAAACATTTCCGACTTCGAAGTTGTCAACCTTTCGTGACGACCTAAAAAAAAATTACTTTTTTGTGACGCACACGGATTTTGACCTCTCTTCTGAATCAACGTATTCTTTTTTGCCCCAACCGAGGAATAATTATTTCTGAAGCATATGACATAACGGCTTCCCTAATGGCCTCCACTTAACAATGACTCGGTAAAATAAATACATTTTAGGTCCCTGTACTTATCATGAAAATAAATATGGTCCCTAAACAATGTAAAGCATAATCTAAGTCCCTAAAGTTTTTGTGCTTTTAATTTCAGTCCTTTAGTGTGTCGGCGTTAAGCTTTTTAATGGTAAACTCGACTCACCTTCGCCACGTCACCCATCTCGCCACCTCAAAGGACTACGAAGACGCACCGTTTCTCCCACCTGCCACCACAGCGTTAAACGCACCTAAACGCACGCACCCATTCTTTTTTTATATATATATAGAAGCTTCAGATTCCTTGTTACCACCGTCTTCATCTGCATTTGTGCTGGAAACCAGTGTTGGAGACACGGGGAGGGAGAAGGTCTAGCAGTCCCTGGTTGCTCTTGGCTCTTAGGAACAGACCTCCTTGGCGCAGGAGTTGGAGAAGAAAAAGGAGCAGCATTCTCCTTCAAAACCTTAACAATGAGTTCGGTTATAATACGTTGGTATTAACGTGCGGGTTTACGGGGGAACGGCCCAGATTGCTTCTCAGAAATCCAACGGTCCGGAGATGAGGAGAGGAATTTACGCTTGTCCTGACCCGACTGAGGTTTCGACCCGCGTGTTTTACCGTTTCTCGCCGACGACCCTCGTGTTTTCTCTCCCCAATTGCCGACGATTTTGAAATTTGAATTCCGCATGTCCTGGTCATTCGTGAGGAAAATCAACTCTGGCCCGCTTCACCCTCAACCCCTTTTCCAAGCTCATCACCGAAGACCTCTCCGCCCAAACGCCGCCCTGGAGTTATGGGTTCCTTGGGTTTTTCGATTCAGAGGGGTTGCCGTCCTCGACGGCTCAGGCGAGGCTGCGTGTACACGAGAATGTCAAGCGCTATGCCAGGAACTATGCCACCCTCTTTATCCTTTTCTTCGCCTGCTCTCTGTACGTTCCTTCTCTCTATATAAGCGTAAAATTTTTTCATTTACATTTTGATTCTGGCGTGGGTTTTGGGAATTGGGTTTCGGTTGGTTGTGGGAAACGAGAGGAGAGGGGAAGTGAGCTGCTGTCAGCCTTGTGCTTCGGAAAAGATTTGAATTTTATTAGGTTACTTCGCTTTGGAAAATTTGGCACGATTTGTTTCACCCAGGCTTTAATTAGGCTCACTTGCGTAGTGATGCTTATTTCTTTATTTTTTAATTGTGAAAAATGTAAGATTGAAAGTTCTCGATTTCTAGTGGTTTATTTCATTCGTAGTCTCCCCCCCACCTTCCATTCGTTTTGTGTAATTTAGGCCTTTGCTGAAGATCCAGAGGGGTCTGTTGTGCGTGCTGTTGCAAATTCGCTCCTCAATGCAGAACGCGTGAAGCCTGGATCTTGTGAAGTTCTTGTGAGGAGTTTGCTTCAGCAATTGGCAAGGTTCATGATCTCTGTTCCATTTTCCATATCCTCTTGTCTTGTTCCCATGTCCTATGACTTAATTGATGCATCGTGTTGTAGTTAAAAATTCATTTACAAGAATAACTTTTGTGCAGTTCAAAGGCATCTTCATTAAAAGACCTACAGGAGCTTGCTGCTCGCTCATTCACCAAGTCGAAGACAACAGCTGAAATGCAAAATGCAAATTCTGAAACTGATGGAATTGTTTT
The DNA here is from genome assembly GCA_963930655.1 of Myrica gale. NCBI lineage: Eukaryota > Viridiplantae > Streptophyta > Magnoliopsida > Fagales > Myricaceae > Myrica > Myrica gale. The sequence continues at coordinate 1,208,297 of OZ005606.1, read as the reverse complement.
AGTGCTATGCCCTTCAGGCATCTATTTCCTTGCTGCTAATATGTGATTGATGCAAGAAGCTGAGCACTTGTCGTTATGGAACATTTCTTTTATGAAGTGGCTATGTTGAGCTGCTAATATGTGATTGATGCAAGAAGCTGAGCTGCTAAGGGGTGATAGTTTTTTTTCCCTAAGGGGTGATAGTTGGTTTAGCATAATTTAGGTTGGTTTCAGGACATTGAAAGGTATTGTAGCTGCCCAAGTCAATTTTTTAACGAATATGACACAGTTAATCTCATATAGTGGTGCTTGAAATTTGGCGTTGGAACAATTTGGAAAGACTATTTATTATGATCATGCTAACGTTTTCTATGTGAAACCTAGGACGGATAATATTCTCTTGAATGTACTCACGTTAACTTGGCAATGTCATGCATTGCTATGTTTCTGCAATTTTTAAATTGGAAGTTCATCCCGTGTGTCTGAACCTTGTTATTCTTTCCGTTTGATCTTTTTCCCAGCTTTTGTTGGCCGCCTTGGTTTTATAGCATATGACGTCGCCTTGTCGAACTCGAAGTGGGCTCCTTGATCTATTCAAGCTGACATAGAAGGGCGGAAAGAGAAGTTGGAAAAAATGAAGAGTTTCTGTTGTCAAATGCTGAAGAGATTGGATTGGAACAAGAAGCATGGAAACATTAGCTTTGTTTATGTATGGATTATTGGAATGTCATTTGTAATGAAACTTTTATTATGTCATTTGTAATGATACTTTTATTGGATACTTTTGAAAATCTGCAAGAATGAACATCTGAATTATCCTTTGAAAATTTGCAGTTTTTTATTAGTGTCTTGATAAGTCCAGTATGCCTGCTTGTATCAAAACAGCAGCATATGCCACACAATGGTAGCCATAATAAGGAGATAAAACTCAACTTGATACATCATCAACATCAACAAACGTAATGCAAAACAAACCACAATAACCGTTAAATTATCACATGTGTTGCGCTTGAGTGCCTCTCTTACCAGCTCTCTTGAGCATCTTTCAGGATCGTTGTGGAGCATCAATTCTTTCCTTGCCATGGTCACAGCACACTGGCTGCTCATTACATCCCTCGGGCCATCGCAGCCCATTATCAAGAACTCATCATCCTCAGTCAGGTGTGTCTCCTGCAACTCTGGCTCTGCACTTAAAGGACAGGCAGAGCCTTTGGGGCCCTTCATGTGCCAGTCTCCTAAAGCACGAGCCACAGATAACTGGCCGTTGAGGTAGCCATCATAAATGACACCACCAAGTTTCTCAATTCTTATTTTCTTAGATGTGCAATTGGGTTTATGATCTTTTGACATCTCAAACGCCCTACCTTGCCTCCCTAACACTGCACGACAATCCCCATCATTTGCAATTATCAGCGTCCTGTAAAGAGTCAAAATGTTGTTAAAGACCCTGGTGACTCCCAAACGTAAAGCATGTGAGAACGTACAACCAGGACACCTAGATTACAAAGTTTCCAGCCATGCAAAACATCAATGTAATGCTTGCTTAGAAAAAGAAAACATTAATGTAATGCTTACAAAAAAAAAAAAAAACATTGGTGTAATAGGTAGACTAGCATTCAAGTAACTTGCCGAGGTAGCATCATGACACTTTAACAAAAGCCTTAGAGCATGCAATTCTGCACAACTTTAGCACAATAAAACCTCCGATATGTACAAAAGATTGAATGTCTTGGTTTTAAAGCACAAAAGAAGCAATGTCTTAAATTATTGCCTCCCAACACATTCCAATCAAGTACTATTAACGATATTTTTTCATGATCATGAACCAATACAATTTGCAGAGGTACCTCACTCAATATGCTGGAAATTTGAAACATGGAAGTACACGTTGTGCCCAAGTATGACAAAAACCCACTGAAGAATTAAAGTATAGTCACATTTGGATCTAAAACTCAAAGTAAAATGAAAATAAAAGCAGCTCTCCATGTCAAGTACCTGCAGACGAGTTTAGAAAGTAAATATAATAAAAACCAAGTACGCCGGTCGAAGGAGAGAACGAAGGTCTTGCAGATTAATCTTTTAGAAAGTAAAAATAATAAAAACCAGTTTACCCCAAGTACGCCAGTCGAAGGAGAAGCGGGTCTATTCCTTCACGAAGACCAGGAGAAGCGGGTCTATTCCTTCACGAAGACCAGGACAAGCGGGGCAGAGCAGAGGAGATTTTCCTCACGAAGAGCAGGACATGCGGAATTCAAAATCGAGGAGATTTTCCTCACGAAGAGCAGGACATGACAAAATGAGCGGGCAATCGGCGAAAAATGGTAAAAGGCGCGGGTCAAGACGCGGGTCGTCGGGTCAAACGGGTCGGAATTTTAAAAATAACCGAACTCATCTCCGGACCGTTGGATTTGTCAAGATAAATCTCCCCCGTTCCCCCGTAAACCCGCACGTTATAACCAACGTATTATAACCGAACTCCCTTAACAATAGAGGCATAGGACTTCTTTGGCACTTTTTCAATTTTCGAGTTGGATTCAGCCACCATCTGCCATCCATCAGAAGTTTCAACAACAACCTCAGGAACTGTGCTTCCTCCACAAAAGCTTGTTCATTCTCAGGGGGATTATACACTTCCTCCACATCAACAACTCCTGACTCCGCAGTTTCTGGCTCAGTAACATGGGGTTTCCTTCTCAATGGATAAGGCCGATCGAATTATGGGGTTAAGCCTCTTATGACTACAAGAAAACGAATGCAAGCGTGGGAGGCCGGGTTTCTCTGTTAGCAAGTAAAATGCGAGTTTTTGAAGTGGATGATGATGATGATGATGATGAGGCGAGAGGGAAAAGAGTGAAGGACGAGGAAGATGAGACAAAGGCACTGGCTACAGGTGACATTTCTTTTCTCTGGCTTGATTTGAATCCCTCCCGTAATGGAGAGACTACTTCGACCACCACACTTTTCAACGAACATGATGTTCACAAAACCCATGCACAGGGGTGGCTTACCGTAAGTAGCCCATATCTTGTGCAACCAAAAAACCTACGTCCTGGATTCTTTGATGTCCACGATGTCCTCACCTGAGCTTCTATACCACACTAACACAAGACCTCCCTTACAGGTTTTGAGCTCGCATAAGACAGAGACGAAGAGGAATGCATTGCCACCTCCACTTTCGAAGTTGTAGCTGGAAGGGGGCTGCACTTAGGGCTGGGGAGAAAGTTCCAGAGCTTTCTTGGCCAAATTTCGTCCAAGTGTAAATGAATGGGTGCGTGCGTTTAGGTGCGTTTAACGCTGCGGTGGGAGGTGGGAGAAACAGTGCGTTTTCGTGGTCCTCTGAGGTGGCGAGATGGGTGACGTGGCGAAGGTGGGTCGAGTTTACCGTTAAAAACTTGACGTCGACACAAAAAAAGGACTGAAATTAAAAGCACGAAAACGTTAGGGACTTAGATTATGTTTCACATTGTTTAGGGACTATATTTATTTTCATGAAAAGCACAAGGACATAACATGTATTTATCCCTAAAAAAAATTCCTGGTGTATATTTCAAGAATGTGAATGGAAAGGCGGTGTTTGAAATAAACTTTGGATAGTACCGTTTAAATTAAATTACGTGGAATTCGCTATAAGTTGTGGGCAACTATTTTCCTTATCTATTCAGTTTTGGCAAGTAAGGTATACAGCACATCTGATGACATCGTATTTAAGGTGATGTTTGATTATTAAAATTTTGGGTGAAAAAAATTTTAGTGTTAGAGTCTGTGAAAAAGTAAAAGAGATGATTTAAATGAATTTTTTATATTTATTTATAATAAAAGTTGATTATTTGATGGGAAGATAAATAATTTTAGGTGAGGTACACAACACATCGGATGACAAGTGAGGTACACAGCACATCTGATGACATCGTATTTAAGGTGATGTTTGATTATTAAAATTTTGGGTGAAAATTTTTTTAGTGTTGGAGTTTGTGAAAAAATAAGAGATGATTTGAATGATTTTTTTTATATTTATTTATAATAAAAATTGATTATTTGATGGGAAGATAAATAATTTTAAGTAGTTATTTTATTAAAGTGAAAATTTTGGGGCCCAAAATTTAGGGGATGTTCAGTTAAGAAGTTTTGTGAGGATTTTTTGTGTTGTGAGAATTTTTATGTGATGTTAACTTTATTGGTATGCGTGTTGTAGTTATTTTTACGTGGTGTTTAAAAATGATGTTTAGTTGTAAAATTGTGAGGATTCAAAAAATCCTAAAGATTTTTTTTGGTAAAAGAACTTGTCCTTGGTCTTCCCAACATCTCCGGTAAGCCAAAAAAACGTGTTCAGTGGAAAAATATGGTCAATTAGTTATCTTCACCTTATATTTCTCCTAATTTAAATTAAACCACCACCCAAGTCTAGAAGTAGTCAGAGACATATCGTTGGCATTTGTTCACGGTAGTGACCGAAAGCCAAACGTGAATTTATCAAATTAACCCAATATTGAAATTAAAAGACAGTCTCAAAAATTTGTTTGTAAAAATATTCTAGAATATAAATGTATTCAACAAAATTTACAAACGAACATCCAATTTTTTTTTTAAAAAAAATCATACAGAAAAACCAATACATTTTATATAATCTTCAACAAATTTTCACACAAATTCCAATTCCTTAAAAAAAATTATAAAAAAAATTATCTTCATATTTTTTTACCTAACTCTAATATTTTTTTTATTAAACAATTACATCAAATCATCTCTCTCTACACATTTATACAAATTTCAATAAAAATTAAATATTTTTAAAACTTTTCACAAATTTTTACACAAAAACATATAAAATTTCAATTTATATAAATATTCACGATCCTTTCAAAATCTTAAAACTCTTGACATTTTTTACAAAACTAAATTCTTTGACCTATCTAGTCTATTTTTTTCTAAATAACGAGAGGTGGGCAGCCGACCAAATCTGCATCTAACATGGGTCAATCGACTCAATCGAATTAGAGGGGTGCCCATCGAACAATCAGCTAGCGAAGCGGACCAATCTAAGTCTTTATAACTATATTTTATATACAAAGGAAAAAAAAAAGAAAAAAAAAAGGAAAGGAACGGAAAAGTGAAAAACGAACTTTAAAAAAAGAGAAAAAAAACCCTTAAAATCACGCGTAGAGTATAAAACCTTTCAGTCATCTGTCTGCTTGCTTCCACCACCTCTTGACGCGGTACTCCCTACGACTTTCCTTTCTCCATACCCCACTCTCTGCTCCCTCTCTCTATTAGAATTCCCATTCCATTCCCACGAACCCAAATCAACCCGACCAACACACCTGGAAACTCCTTTCTTTGGGGCAAAGAAACATAGAAACAGAGACGTACAGAGGGGACGAGGATGGTGCTGCGATCGTTTTACAGGCCTCTGGAGCGCTGCTTTGTGGGTCTGCGAGGCTGTGGCGGTGGTGGGGGCGATGGGCTCCTTTGGCACACTGACCTCAAGCCCCATGCGTCTGGGGACTACTCCATCGCGGTGGTCCAGGCCAATTCCAGCCTCGAAGACCAGAGCCAGGTCTTCAGCTCGCCCTCTGCCACCTATATCGGGGTCTACGACGGCCACGGTGGGCCTGAGGCTTCCAGATTTGTCAACAAGCGCCTTTTTCCTCATTTACACGGTATATGCTCTTTACCAAAGGTCCAAAACCCAATATTTACTTGGTTGTCCGTTTTGAACAAACAAAAAGGGGAAAATCTCTTTTCTGGAACACTTTGTTTTGATAAGGTTTGGCGTGGTTGGTACATGAGGGAAACGAAAGGAGTAAGGACTTGGGTACTTGGTTGTTATGTTATTTTTTGTCTTTTGGTGAAATTTTATGGCTGTTGATTGACTCGGGGGTTTTGTCGTTTGATTCGTAGTTCTGTGAGAAATATTTTTTTGTTCACATGGGCTCTATTTGGTTGGTGGGAATTTTGGGGAACATACGAGACTATAAACTTTTTAACATTAGTGAAGCTTAGGGTGGCTGACACACTAAGAAAATAGTTTCCACCGAGTTTTCTGCTAAAAGTATGCTTACCGGAGTTGGTTTTTCTTTCCTTTTTTTCTTTTTTTCATCGCAACGAGATGGGCCATTGGAACTTGGCCTGTTGCATCAGGACTGTTTCTCTCTCATTTTAAGCTTGCCTTTTGCTTGTAGAATTTGCCAAGGAACAAGGTGGATTATCGGTGGATGTGATAAAGAAGGCATTTCATGCTACTGAGGAGGAATTCTTGCATTTGGTAAGGCGAGCCTTTCCAGCACAGCCACAAATTGCTTCAGTCGGGTCATGCTGTCTTGTTGGTGCTATTTCAAATGACGAATTGTATGTAGCAAATCTTGGGGACTCAAGAGCAGTTCTTGGCCGTGGAGTATTGGGGGGAGAGAAAAATTCAGTTGTGGCAGAGCGGTTGTCAGATGATCATAATGTGGCAGTTGAGGAAGTGAGGAAGGAGCTGGAAGCACTTCATCCTGATGATTCCCATATTGTGGTCTATTGCCGTGGAGTTTGGAGGGTTAAGGGAATAATTCAGGTATATTTGGGAACTTGTGATATACATGTTCTGTTTCTTGCTGGTTATTTGCTACTGGTAGAGATTTAATTAATGAAAAATCCTAAATTAAGTTATATTGTTGTACAATAGACTGGAATTTCAATTTTGTTGAGTTCCCACACAAAATGCAGTTATGGTACTTTCTTTTTATTTGCTTCAAATACTTATTCAATCATACTAGTGTGTGAGAGAGTCTCCTTGCAGATGTTGGCAAAGGCGGACTAGGGTTGAACAGATTCATTTTTGCATTATTTTCTGCTATTATTTGTAGTTCATAACCCCTCCCACCCTCTCTTTTCCCTTCTCCCTTCTCCCCTAAAGCTACCCCACACATAATTGCTTTTTTCGTTGTGTTCATATGCAGTATGTGAAATTGTGAATTTGAAGGTGTGGCATTTGGCATCACCTAAACTTTCATCATCGTTGATGCACTATTCCAAAACAACCATGGTCTGACTGTTATCAAGTACATGTGGTCAAAACCGTGGCATGTATGTGTTCAAGCATCTTCCATCATATAAGTAGCTTTATGATGCTACCTTCTAATTATCATGATCTAAAGTTCACTTTTGGCAGTCCAATCTCTGAGTCACGTCTGAGAGAAATATTTGATCGGTCTTTGGTATGAAGTATTTGCAGGCAGCAATAGGATGAACTTGTAAATGATGTGATGGATGATGCATTCTTAAGTTATTATGCTGAATTTTCTTGATGTTTTTTGTTTCAGCAGCAGGCATAATGCTCAATTATTGCATATATAATTGAGAACAGTTGAAAGCAGTATTATTTATATGCTGAATAATAATTTAAATTTAACATGGCATAATACAACTAAAGCTTGTCTCTTTCCTCCACCCTTTGTACATAACTTTCTACCCAAAAAAGTATAGATGCTTATTAGCTTATTAATCTGACCATTGGGATTTGTGTAATTGTTTAAGGCAAAAAGATATGTTTGACATTTTTTCAAATATCTTGTAGCATATCTTTCATTAGAAGAAAAGTTAGATTTGTCCATCTCATTCTGTGTCCATTGGCTTTTTCTTTGCTGATTCCTTTTGCTTCTGGATAAAAAAGGAATACATATATCAATATATAAATATACTTACCTACATATATATATACAACTTACGTATATAAGATCCATATATGTATATTAAGTTGTTCAAAGAGGCTTATGTTTTCATCTTCTTCCAGGAATCTTATCTCTTGCAATCTGGCATCTCATGCGGCTAAGTTAAAAGTAGTTTGTCTTCTAATTATGAGATGTACAGGAAGATCCCCTGGAGCCTAGTAATAAGGTCTAAGGGAGTTTATTTTGGTTTCTTCCTGGTCCATTTTGTCGTGCATGTTGAACTTAATATTTTGGGTGTGTTTTTTAATATATAAATGTTGAAGTGAAGCTTGAATTCCTTGTTTGCTGTCTTTACCTCGAAAATATTAGATAGCTTATTCACGACTCTAAATAATGAGATGGGGGAAGGATGCTGTACCGATCTTTTCTTTTTCATTCCTCTTCAGGTCTCGAGATCTATTGGTGATGTATATCTGAAAAGACCTGACTTCAACAGAGACCCCATTTTCCAGCAATTTGGAAACCCTATATCTTTGAAAAGACCAGTAATGACAGCAGAACCCTCAGTTCTTTTCAGAAAGCTTAAGCCACAAGACTTATTCCTGATATTTGCCTCGGATGGCCTCTGGGAACAATTAAGTGATGAAGCAGCAGTAGACATTGTTTTCAAAAGCCCTAGAGCTGTAAGTGCCCATCTTTTGCTTTTCTTTCCCTTTCTTTTATAGTTAATTTTTCAACTATTGCAGTAGCACTATTCTTGGCTCAGACTATCCTGTAATTGTGTGCCTAATATACCTGTCACCATTGTTCTTCACACTTAATATTCCGTTTGATGGGATAACTTTGAAGTTTGCTAATAAAGTTGTCAAATTCTGAGCTTGATGACATCTGAGGTTATGAAATTTTCATACGAATTATGGGGCTTGGCTACTTATGTGATGCAGTTTTCATTCATTGACTTAATTCCTGCAGGGAATTGCTAAGAGGTTGGTTGGAGCTGCCATTAAGGAGGCTGCAAAGAAGAAAGAGATGAGATATAATGACATAAAGAAAATTGAAAGGGGGATAAGGCGTCATTTCCATGATGATATTACTGTTATCGTAATTTATCTTGATCACCAAAAAGGTTCCTCGAATAATAGATTTAAGCACAATACAGTTTGCAGTGCACCAGTTGACATCTTCTCCCGAAATGCAGATGAGGCAGAAGATGATCTGCTTCACCCAATTTTCTAAAGAGACAAACCCCTATGAAGGGTACCTGACACAACTGATCTTCTGAGTGAATGATGCTATTACAAAATAACTGTAGAATATGCGAGCGGGATTGTTTTGTTTTTTTGTTCTTTGGACAAAATTATTAAAAATAGCAAGTTACAGTTCTACAGATAATTGAGGTTGGTGGATGCTGTTGGGAACAAGATGCCATAGTTTATACGACTGAAGTTCTAACCGCACATTCCCCAATTTCTCGGTTATTGATGTTGCCTGTCAAGAGGGTAATGGGTTGCTTGATGAACCAGCGATGTCTGCAGGGCATGAGTGCGTTTTGGGCCTGACACAGTTCTAATCTGATAAACGAACTCGTCCTAAAACGTGATTGACAAAACCGAAGCTGTTGTGTTTGGTGTTTTGTTGACCATTTGATTATAAATGATAAGATTGCAGAAGATATGTAAACGAATAAGAATGGCTATAAAACGGCCATAATCCTTCTGGTAATGCTACCCACCATCAGGGCCTTGAACTGGGAAAATAAATTATCCAAAAAAGGAGACTAGAAAAATAAATAAAAAGTTTGAGATATCTGACTTTGTACATGGTAGGGCAGTAGCCGACTCTTTCTATTCCTTCCTTCGGACAAACAAATAATATGGCATAAGTTGTCATATTCTTGGATAGGCATCTTTCTTCCTTTTTATTGTTGAACCAAACCCACTTGTCTGAAAATATAAAAAAATAATTAAGAATAATCTTTGGCACGATATCTTTCCCGTTCGAATCTTCCCACACCTTTGAAGTCTGGACCCAAGCCAATTGTGCATAAACCCAGCTTCGGAAAACTAGGCGTGAATGAAAGAAAAAAAAACGCTTTAAGAAGGCGAGAGAGGATTTCCATGTCGCTCAAATATAAAACCAGGAACACCAAAACGGAAATTTTTACTTTGAAACCAGTTTGTAAAGCAGGAATTCGGGTTGGCCCTAACCCCTTCATTCATTTTACCATTATTGTTTCATTTTGTTGGGGAAAAATCTGGGGTATAAGCAGAAGTTTGTCGAGCCACTGCTTACAAGATTCTTTTCATCCCTTCAATTCTTCTCTTGTTAATTTTTGGGCAACCAAACGGACCCTTGCTGGATGAGGCATTAACACAAGCACCTAGTTTACGACTTTATACTGGTGCGTTTTATATGTAGACAAACGCTCACATACGAATATATATTAAGAGAGTACTTCCAGAAAGCTTATTAAAAAGTGTAAAGTATTGCAATTTCTGTTATTGTAGGTAGGGGTGGGCAAAACTTTCGCTGGTACCGAAATTTAGGTACCGGTTCTGTTCACCGTATACTGTATATTGCCCGAAACAGGAGCCGGAACCAGTATAGGGTATATGGGATTAGCGGTACCGGAACCGATACTGGTAATTCCGCGCCGAAATAGAGCGGAATTCCGGTACCGGTATTTTAAAAAAAATTCTCAAAACGCATAGTTTTGGACAAGACAAAAACTATGCGTTTTGGTCCTAGGATTTTTTTCAACCCCCCTCGGGGCCCCCATTCGACGATTCTCGAATTCTCTCTCATCTCACGTCACAACTCTCTTTCACTCTCACCTCACCCAACTCTCTCTAGTCTCTTTCTGACTTTCACTCTCTCTAGTCTTGGTAGTCGTTGTCTCCCTTAGTCCCTCTGCCATGACGTCATCGAAGCCCAAGGGCCAAGGCTGCTATCATTGAAAACGTCTCTGCCTCTCTCTCTCTCACACAGATTCACACTCACTCTCACAATCATATATTCACGAATTTGTTGTTTAATTTTTTAGTTTTTTTTTTCAATTTCAATTTCATTTTCATTAGAATCAGTTGTTCAACTGTTCTTCATTTCATTATCTGTTAATTAATTAATTTTTTTAGTGCAGGTTACAAGATTGTGATTTGTGAATTTGTGTCGTGTGTGGTAAGTGCACTGCTATTGAGGTAAAAATTTATTCACTTATTTAGTTAATTATTTATTGTAGTTCATTAGTTAATTTAGAATTTTAGAATATATATTAGGTTGTGAATTGTGGAGGATGAATTTGATTGGAGGATTTGATTTTGTTTGGAGTTGTGAATTTATTTGAAATTGGAGGATGAGCAGTGAGCTTAATTGATTGAATATTTGGTTTTGAAATTGTGTATGAGTATATATTTTAATGCAATTTGAATAATCTGTGTATGGGTATATATTTTAATGCAATTTAAATTTTCTTGAAATTGTTTGAAATTTTCTTTATTGATTGTGAAATTGTTTAGCAATTTGCATGCAATCAAAATATAGCAATTTAAATGCAATAAATTTGGAGAAATTAAATGTTTAGCATTTTGTTGTGAAATTGTGTTTTCTTTTTTCAGTTTTAAAATGAATATTAGTAATTAGAGTAATAGTGATGCTTTGATTAAATGACCAACATTTTATTTCATTCAATTCAACTATCCAAGTTGGATAATCTAATTTGTAATATTTATAGATTTTTTGAATGTAATTTTGAATTATTTGTAGATTTTATTTATATGTTTATTTGTAATTTGTAAATTTGTATCATTTTTCTTTCATTAATGTATATATATGATTTATTAATTTAATGCAATCTTCAATTTTTATAGAATTGTAATATGTAAATGAATAAAAAAAGTATTGGATTCAACATCCAACATCCAGCTAAATTTTTGATCCAACATTCAACATCTTTAAAAACTTGATCGTGCAAGTCTAAAACCAGATTGTGTAATAAGCCCAGAATCATATAGTGTAATAAACCCAAAAAATTAAAAATTTTGACCCCAAAATGCACTAAAAATCGTTAAAAATCAGCCCATATATTATTGTCGGAATTCCAGCATCCGATATCGAGATTGCCGAAATTCCGACAGTTGCTGGACCGGAACTGGATGCCAAAATAGACATCCGGTTATTAACGGTACCGGGGCCAGAATTTCAAATTCCGACTGAAATTCCGGCTCCGGCAATACATTTACCCACCCCTAATGAAGCGAAGATGAGCTGAGGCGGTGTGGAAGGGCATGGAATCAACTCATTCAGGTCGTTTTCTTTTAGCTTTTCTACCTAGAACGAATATGCATTAATTTTTTCATCCAATTCAGTGACTTTTCATTTAACTTTGATTCCTCGTTGGGCATTTGATAGTACAAGAAACGAATTGAAATGGGACAGTGACAGATGATCAGCTCTCCACGTTAGTAAATCCCTATCCATCTTTTACATTTCTTGGAAAAATTAGTACTGATACTTGATGGCGAGGATTTATTGGGGTTATCTCTCTCTTTTCTGGTATAAATCCAGCTTGCATTTCTTGTTTGGAAAAAACTTTGATCGAACCACTAAGAGAGTGGATCAAAGAGATATCAAGAGGATTACTGGTGAGCCTAGCGGGCGCTCCGTCTTCCAGGTGAAGTTTATTGTTTACTTGCATCCATGTTTTGTTTCTTCATGGATAGACGTGGTTATGGAACTGGCCAGTAGATGAGCTGATCCAAATTAGCAGGGTTAGGTTAATTTGTTAGTTAGGAGGTTATTTTGTAGTAAATTTGGAGCTCCACCTTAGAATGCGGAGTATCAAGTGCATAAATATACTTGAAAAACCTCAATCGATACATCTATCAATTGGTTGATAATCGGAAGGACCGAATTACAACTTAGTTAACATCAGCCAAAACGATGAGAAATTTGAAGAATCTGCTAGCCGAAGTTTCCAATTTGGTAATGCAGGCCAAAATGGATCAAAAGAAAACAATTATAGAAGTATTTACTAGAAAAACTTGAAAAACTAACACTATTTATCTGATCTGGTTAGATGTTGGGTGAATCACGGAGAAAGGAGGAGTATTTCTGCTTCCCTGAAAACTACTGTGGCTGTTATTCGTTCTTCTACGATATTGTGAATAGAGGAGAACAGCTTTGCGTGAGACCTAATTCTTGCTTATACCCTATATTAAGAAGTCCAGTCCTGTAACCTTTCCCTTCTATTACTTTCTAATAAATTTCTTGTTTTGGATCTTTCTTCTCCTGTCCTCATTTTCCAGTGTAAAGCATCAATTAGCTGCTAGACTAGCTGCGTCGTTGGGAGCTTGCATTGAGGTTAAGGTGTCTTATGAGCAGCTAGTGATATTGCTATCAAATCTCTGAAGATAATTCGGTTAAAGTTCAAAGGTTGAATTCAGTGCTGAAGTAGTCCATGAGCGACAAAGAAATTGATGTGTGTGCACTCTAGAAGCCATGTCCGGTTAAAGAGGTGGTGCATGAGCAAATCACAGTTGAATATATGGGACTTTGGTTGTGTAGAGAGGTTTTAGATCAGACGACTGTTTAGTTGTTATAGGCTTCTATTTTTCTTAGAACTTTGTCATTGCAACTGCAGCTCATAGATGGGATGTGGAATTTTGTAACCTCTGCAATTTATTGTTTCTTCTATGAATAAAGATGATATTATTGGCGATGGAATGTGTCCCCAACATTTGAAGTGGTTCTGTATGCATAGTTCGATTAAGTCATGCCACAAAATTGTGCCTTTTGGACTGTTTTCTGTAGTCCTGGGCAGCAGTATTGTCAAGGTGAGAGAAAATCTTCAAACAGAGACCCAAAGAAACATTTTCATTTGTTGTAGCATTAGAGATATCTAAAGAAAACCGCATATAGAGGATTCCAGAATCACTTCGGCACTTTAACAGTATTAGTTATCTTTTCTAACTCCATTTTCCCTGCAATTTGTCAAGCCTCATGCTGTTCCCTGCAATTACCAAGTTTACAGGCAACCATATTGCGATTAGATCAGAAGCAACAACTAAATGATGTTTATGACATAGTTTTCAATTACAGCAACCAAAACAGAAACAGAGGACGAACAAGAGAATCTGGTATGGAAAGCTATTAGCTTTTTTTTATTTGTCCTCTCATTCACAATAGAATAAAGTAGTAACAAATTACAATCAAATTAACTGTTCATAACAATGCCCGAACCATCATCATTCAAGGAACAATTCTGTGAGCTCTCATCTTATCAATCCAATAACTGAAGGATGTTGTGGAGTTCCTGAACCCCACAAATCCATACTCTTTGCTCTTATTCATGCTGTCCATAAACCACTCAGTCCCAAGAACCTCATCCACAAACCACCATGCCCCAATGTCTTCCAATTTTGTAGGCACCAAACCCTTCTCTCTGACAATCTCCTCCCATACTGGACCCTTATCTTTCATCAACTCCTGCAAGCTCAATTTGGAGCTCTCATCAAATTCCCCAACCTCCACTCCGAACTCTTCAGCCAAGACCTTCCATAATTGCTTCCACTTGAACGCATCACCATTGCTACAATTAAACGCCTCATTCTTCGCATAAGGATCCACCGCCGCCCATATCTGATGCTCAGCAACCAGATCTGCATCCGAAGCACCCCAATAACCCTCCCACGCAGCTCGACTCCCAGGAAACTTCAATAGCTCGCCCTCGTGCTTGCATATTGCTGCGTAAACGCATAAACTCCCGATAATGTTCGAAAAACTATACGGTGAAAACCCAAATATCACTCCTGGCCTGTGGACTGACCACGTCAAACCCTCCTTCTTCGACGTCTCCTGAAACAAAACATCTTCCAGCTCATAATAAAAATTGGGTACGTTCAATCTTGGAAGATCTTCATGAAAGGGAGGCTCATGGGGCTTAAATTTCCCGATTGACTCTAACGGGCCGAGATAATGTTTTCGACCTGTTTGCAAGCAAATATGTTGCAAATTTGGTGCATTCGGGATGATGGCATTGAGAGCGTTGCTCAACATTTTAGCGTTCACCTTACAGTTTTCTTCTTCTTCATGCGTCTTAGTCCATGTCACGTAGAAAATGTGTGTGACGTCCGTGAGTTTGGAAAGCTTTGCCTGAGATTCTTCGGCATCCAAGATGTTACACTGGATGTACTCGATGGAATAGTCGGCAGCCCAGGGTGGGCAGGGGCGGCGGGCCACTCCATAGACCTTCCAGGGCCCTCCTGGGGTATCAGAAAGCGGCAGAATCTCCGCCAGGCTGCTGCCGACAATGCCGGTCACGCCGATGATCAGAGCCACGCTGTGGTACAGTGGTGGTGAACCTCTGGGATCAAGTTTTTTCTGTAGATTTTATGGAAAATAAAAAACATAGTTAGTGAAATGGCGGATCAGTGAAACGTTCGTAATTGAGATGAAAATGAAGAAGGAAAATGCAGTTTGGAACCACTCGCCTTTGCAGCCCCTATTGCTCCAGCCCACCACAGGCTCATTGTCGTGATTACAGATAGAGAAGAATGTCTGCCTGAGTTTCCGTGCGCCTGTTTTTACGTCAATATTTGCTTCCTTGTGTGTTCTAGTTGGAGAGAGAGAGAAGGGGGGAGGATCGAACACATACAAATACAGCTAAACATAACATGTGTTCTGTTTATCCTGAAATATTTGGGTTGACAGATTGAAGCCCTCACCAAACCAGATGCAGAGAGCAGTTGAGCCCTTCGCCCATTCGGCTCTCGTTTTGACTTATTATTGTCCTTGCACACATTGCACGCCTGGACATTCACTCATTCACCTCTTCTTTCTTCTTCTTTTTGGTCCCACACAAGTTGGTTAGTAGATTTATTTTATGACATAAATATTATTGAATGAGCTGGTCTTACTTATTTTCATATATTCAATTCAAACCTAAACCTACACCTCTAAGAGTGGATTTCGAACAGGGGAGGAAAGAGATTTAAGAAGAAGAAAACAACCCACCAAAATAAATTTAAAAAATACTCGAGTAGCCTCTTTTTTTTTTTTAAATCGTGGGTAAGTCATTGCTTAAGTTACCATAAACATAATTGGATACCAATATCACTTGATTATAATTTAAAAAAAAAAAAAAACTGGAAATATACATTTGAAACGCTGTATATCAATTGGATCTTGGTTGCCAAATCAATTATTCAATCTTGTTCTGATCAAAACTTTTCCTTTCTTTAGATGCAGGTCAATCTTTCAATTGAACAATAGATTAG
This sequence comes from Myrica gale, assembly GCA_963930655.1. NCBI lineage: Eukaryota > Viridiplantae > Streptophyta > Magnoliopsida > Fagales > Myricaceae > Myrica > Myrica gale. The sequence goes on along the minus strand of OZ005606.1, from coordinate 1,192,396 downwards.
ACCCGTATGTGTGGATTAATGAATAAGCTATGGTTTCATTGGTGGATCGGGCCACCTCGGGGAATCAAGTCCGTATATCTCTATTTATTCATTTTCTCAGGGATATTCCACGTTGCGGTTGCATGCAGAAAATATAGATAAATGCTAGCGTGGAGTCGACGGAGCAACCTAATCATAAAAATATTTTATAGAGATGTCACTAAAATGACAGCAAAGTTTTCCCGAAGGATCTTATCCCACAGGACTCCCCAGTTCGAGAAGTTCCTAAACAAATTAAGAAAGAAAAAGATTGAATGAATTGAGTAAGACAGCACATATCCAACTAGGTTTTGTGTGATCAACAGAGAAATAATGGATTACTTTACTTCCATCCACAAACAATTATTTATAAACTTCCGATTACAAAACCTCACGTTGCTCCACATGTTGTAGAACTGGACTGGCTAATATTCTTCTATCAATACCAAAACTACGATATCACTCCATGGATTGGACGTTAGCAGATCAGTCCAATATACTCATGAAATGCGGTAGTCCTAATTTTGGAGCAACGCTTCTAGAAAACTTGTCAATGCCCTTTATATGAAAGCCACACAAGTAGCCAAGTAGACCCTTCATAAAGCTGGTAATGTAAGTGTGGGAGACGTATGCCTATACTATCCTATAAAGCTCAGCAGTCGATCATACAAGTTCTACAACAAAGATATTGAAAAGAAAATCTATTTCCCATTAACACAAAGTTGACGAAAAGATGCTTACCCAACCCCAAGTGTGTCGTAAAGACCATTTGCGAACTTAATAGATTATGGCACAGGACATTGCCAACAATATCCCTGCTAAAAAAAATACATAACTGCTAGCAACCGGATGTTAGCTCTACATGTTTTTCCTTTAATTGTTTGCTACATAGGAAATTGTACATACCTTAGCTTTAAAACTTTTAGACTCCCTCCGCCTTCCTTTTATGCGTCATCTGATATATACAAGGTGTGCCACTGTTGAGTGCTCCTAAAGCTTGGTCCCCTTCAAATAAAAAATTTCAAGAATCTTCTCTTACTGTTTAGTTTCAAGAGAGATTACAGAATCATATACAAGGACATAACATTTCTGCTCATCTCCCTGGCCGCACAATGTAACTCGGGCACAAAAAAGGAGAACAAGAGACCAGATAGATAGGAGGCAATGAGGCTCAAAGGCAAGCCAACCAAGCTGCCATCACCCATTGAGACGAGGACCATCTACGACCATTTCTTCGTTATACGTTCAGATAACCTGCACTCTTCCTCCCTGGAAGTCTGTGGATCAAGCTTTCGAAGGTTGTTAACAAACATGCTTGCCTCACTGTGAAGATTGAGCTTGCAATAAGAATCTACAATGGAGTTGTATGTGTTCTGGTTCGGTTTACATCCATGCTTGATCATGTACTGAACCACATCAATGGCCTCCACAAACATTGAATCGGCTGCATAGCTTGCAACAAAGGTGTTATATGTGACTACATCTGGGGCAAGCCCTGAATCCCTCATTTCAGAGAATATTCGTGAAGCCTCCCTCAGACGCCCATTTCTACAATAGGCGTATATAACAGTATTATATGAAATTATATCAGGCTTTATTCCTTTTTCCAAAAGTTCCCTTAAAGTTTCTTCTGCTCTTTCAAAGTTTCCAGAGCGGCTGTACATGTACATCAAGCAATTGTAAGTTGTCAAGCTTGGAGTGAACCCACTCTCGTTCAGGAAATTCATAATCTCCTTTACCTTTGTAACCAGCTGCCTTCTGCCATAAATAGAAACCATGGCATTAAGAGTACTTATGTCAGGTGAAAACCCTCTTTTCCTCAACTCCAAGAAAGCATACTCTGTCTCCATCAGAAGGTCACTTTTACTATTAACTAAAACAAGGGTCTTCAGAAGCACAGCCCGCGGTTCAATTGCACCAGAATATATCTCTTCTGCCAGAGCACACATGCGGCCAGTCTCCTTGCCATTAGCATAAGCATGAAGCAAAGAACAGTACGACAGCTCATTGGGTTTACATCGACCGTCCTTCATTTCAGCAAGTATTTTCTCAGAATGTTTCCAAAGCCCACCCCGGGCCAATGCTGCCAAAACAGCATTATAGGTGGAAAGGTCCGGAGTAACCCCTGCTTCCAGCATTCTCTTATAAACAGCCATAGCTTGGTCAAAAGAACCACATCTGCTGTATGCACTGATTAATGTGTTGAAGGTGTCCCTTTCAGGCACAAACCCTGCCCTCTTCATTTCCTTAAACACTCCTGAAACCTCTGAGTCCATTCCATTTTGGCCAAACACGGCCAGAAGTGTGTTCCAAGTAACAATATCAGGGGCACACTGACATGTCTTTATTTCCTCAAAAACCTTCATCATTTCTGCAAACTTTCCTCGGTTACCATGCATCTTAATGAAGGCATTAAAGGTGCAGATATTTGGTTTGCACCCTGCACTTCTCATCTCCTCAAAGACATTCATTGCATACTCATCCTTGCCAGCTTTCTCAAACCCTGACAAAAGGGTTGTGTAGGTAAATACATCAGGCTTAATCCCTTTCTCCATCATCTGGGTTTTAAGATCCATTGCTTCGTCCAATAAACCATCTCTGGCATAAGCCGATATCAATGAATTGTAAGTCACAATGCTAGGAGAAAACCCATTAATTTCCATCTCTCTCAACACCTCCATGGCTTCCTTTGGCCGTCTAGACTTCCCATATACGTCCAACAAAGCATTATACGTGACCTTATCCGGTGTGAACCCAGATGATTTCATCATCTTGAAAACCCCAGCTGCTTCTTCGTACAAAGAGCCACGCCGACAACAACTTACTAGCGTATTATAGGTGTACAAATCAGGGGTAACCCCAGCACTCTTCATGCCCTCAACAAGATCCATAATCTTGTTCCAAGGCATACCGATTTTCCCATACACATTCAGTATCACATTATAAGTTATCACAGTAGGCTCACATCCCTCTTCCTCCATCTTCTTAAAAACCATCACAGCCTCTCTATACCTCCCATTACTAGCACAAGCACTTATCAAAGAAGTATAAGCATACACATCAACGTCAATGCCATCTTTATGTAAATTGTTGAGCAAAGAAGCTGCCTTTGAAACCTGGCCCTCCTTGCCAAGAATATTAACAGCCACAGCAATAACAGAGCCATTTAATATCAAATCGCAATCTTTACGGTTCCGAACCCACTCAAACACAGCCATAGCCAAGTCACATTTCTTGTTAAACCCTAAACCCTTGAGTATGCCCAATACATCCGAAGACAACAACTCCCGACTAGAGCTTAATTCTTCTTCTTGGGACGGTTCGAACAATTGAAGCAAAACTTCCTCTAATTTTGCAGAATCAAATTCTGGGGCAATAAGAGTTTGGAGAATTTGCTGACCTTTGGGGGAGAGCCGATGATGGGACCAGGGCTTGCCGCGGTTGGGGTCCCGGAACTTGCCGAGGCGGTTGCGGTTTCTGGGGATTGGGGACTGGGGCGTTATAGGTAGTGAGGAAGAGCTGGGGTTCTGCTGGTGGAAAAGAAGGTTCTGGAGAACAGGGGTTACGGGTGGCGCAGAGGATATTGGAGGGTAGTGCTGGCTGTAGTTGTTGGGGAATAAGGGTCTCAAGGGTGGTGGGTTTGGTAGTAGAAGAGTTGGAGCTAGTTTTTCTGCCATTTGTGAGAGAGAGAGAGAGAGAGAGGGAGTGTTTATATTTAGGTGGAAGTCGTGAACTCACTTGGGTTGTGTATGAAGTTAGCAGCCACAGAGAAAGATCTTTCTGGTCGATCGACAAACTGACAAAGATAGAGAGGACTTGGGCGTTTGAATCAACCGTTAAATATCTGTAGTTGCACAAAACATCAAAACCCGCAACTAATGGTTTAAGGGAAAAAATAGGTTACTTTTGTCTTTTAACAGGATTTTTCCGGAGTTAAATAAATTATCGCCGAGGGTACAGCGAGTCCCATTGAACCGATAACGCGAGACCAAAATTATCCCAAAGAGCAAAGCATTTCTGAACTCTTAGAATGGCAACTTTATTAAACCTACATCCTTGTTCTGTCCTCAGCAACGTGAGACCATGCTTAGGGAACCACAGAGTTAGATTTGGTGAATTAGTGACGAAGAAGTGACATTTAGAGCTAAATGTTCCATAAAATTAACAATCAAACAAGCTCTTGAAACATGTTACACGTTGATTAATAAATAACATAACCGCTACACGAGTTACTCATCTCCCAATACGAGAAAAGGAAGCCATACTATTCTCATGTCTAGTGTAGAAACCGACCGAAACTCTTATCTATGAAACGTAAATTTCCAGGGCAAGCTTTCACACAAATCCTCCATCCTCAGCTTTCATCTTTATTCCCTTTATTGGTGTACGTTCTCTTTGTTGATGATTTCATTAGCCAGATGGCCCAGCGAAGAGCCTCTGCGACTGTTGCCGCGGTTCTAGTTCTACTGTTCTGTTTGCTCTTCCACTGCGAGAACGTTTGGGCAGCCACCTTAACTGTTGGAGACAGTCGCGGTTGGACCTTCAATGTTGAGGGTTGGCCTAGGGGAAAGACCTTCAAGTCTGGTGATGTCCTCGGTTTGTACCAACACCCTGTAGAAAATAGTTTTTTTGCTATGGGTTTAAGCATTTTAATTTGTCCGGCGTTCCAATTAGAAAGCATATCAGATTCATTCAACGAATCTCATAATTTACAAAACTAATGTAGGTTGATGTTATGGCTAGTACTCTGTTGGAACAAGTTGACGCTTCTCGATCCGCCACCTATGACTGTTAAATTTCTCCTCCTTTTCTATCTGCAGTGTTCAACTACAACCGAGCACTGCACAATGTGGTGGTCGTCGTCGACAGACGAGGTTATGATGCATGCAAGGCACCCGCTGGTGCAAAAACATTTCAAAGTGGAAGCGATAAGATCAAGCTCGTGAAGGGACCGAATTACTTCATTTGCACCTTTCCTGGGCACTGTCAATCCAAGATGAAAATAGCTGTCTACGTATTTTAACTGCTAACTAGAGATGAAACTGCCCAGGGCTAGCTGTCCCCATCATGTCTTCTTATCAATAATATGATGTAATGGACTAAAATTCATTTAGATAATATTTGAATATGAGATCGTTTGGGTTTCTGTATTTTTTCCATTTTATTTATTTTCTACTTGTTTTCTAGGATGGCAAACAAACTGCTATTTCAGGCCTTTAATCCGGGCTCTACCCATGAAAAAAATTATACAAATCTGTACTCTACCTAAGACTCAGCCTAAAAGATAAGTTGGTTCTATTTGTGTAAAGTTAGTTGAGAATTTGTAATCTCTGAGATGGATTCTTGCTCAGCCTACAGAAATGAATCGCTGATAATACATCGAAAAGATCTGAAAAAAAAAACGATCTGAAAGTATTTCTACAGATTCTTTTTCGCCTATCACAATCTGGAACAGATTTCAGCTTTCCACGAAGGCACATTTCTAGCTTTGTTCCCGCTCGTAGAGTATTAGCAAAAGTAGACCAGCAGCCGCAACGAAAATTTAGAAGTTGCAAAAATAGTAATGCTTGTCCACCTGATACTAAAGAGATGTGACAATCATAACTATTTGCACCATAAATGAAAATCATTAATTACTGGACAAGAAAACCTAAAAGGTTTGTGAGAATTAGGAAAGAAAAAAAAGTAACTTGAATGCTCTTGAATCATGTTTCATGTAGACTACAAATATGGCAATGAGAGCCATATTTTCCTTCAACAGTATCTAACTCCATGAGCGCTACATTACTCAACTACCAACAAGGGAAACCAACCTGCCAAGAAAAAAAAAACAAGGGAAACCAACCTCATAATATTCCCCTGTTTAGTGACTGGCAGATTAAAGCAAGAAACATTATAAAACGCTCATTTGCGGGGGGGGGGGGGGGGGGGGTCAAGTTTCGACACACAAGTCCTCCCTCCTTGCCCTTCATCTTTGCTCTACTTATTGTTACTTGGTTTGTTGAGGAAATTTTATCAGCGAGATGGCTCAGGGAAGAGGTATTGCAATTGTCGCCACAGTTCTGCTCCTGGGTTTGCTACTTCATTGTGAGAACGTTTGGGCAGCTTCATTTACTGTTGGAGATGCTGGCGGCTGGAGCTTCAATGTTGATGGTTGGCCCAATGGAAGACCTTTAAGGCTGGTGATGTGCTTGGTGAGTACGAAACACATCACTGATTCTTTATTTTACATATGGTTTTGGTTCCAATCATTTTTGTTTTTTGTTTTTGGGAAAGGATCTGATAGGTACCTTGATTGTTTGAAACTCATAATCCCATGTTCTTAAGTTGATGCCACTGTGAGAGGCTTAGAGCACTTGGATGATTCCCCGACAAAGACTAATAACTATTGCTTCTTGTTTCCATATTACAGTTTTTAACTACAGCCCAGCAGCACACAATGTGGTTGTCGTAGACAAACAATGTTCTGCGACCTGCAAGGCACTTGAAGGTGCTAAAGAATTTCGAACTGGAAAGTGGAAACGATAAGATCACACTCGTTAAGGGAGAAAACTATTTCATCTGCACTTTTCCTGGACATTGTGAATCCAAAATGAAAGTAGTTGTCAATGCAGAGTAACAAAAGCAGTTTACCTGGGCTTGTTACCAATAAGACATCTGAAATGATATTTATCTATTCTAATTTCGAATATAACATCGCTTCCGTTCCAGATTATTTCACTTCAGAATAATTCCACGAATTCTTCATCCAAGTAGGAAGTGATGCTAATCCGAGTCCACATGGATCACTTCTGGGAAATTTGGATTTGTTGATATTCCCTTAGGACAACACGCTTTTATTTAAGCAGGCAAGTCACACGGAACGATTAGCCAAAATAAAATTCATTATATAAGATTCCACCAAATCTAAGATGTGGAACAAAAACAAAATCCTGCCGTCCCAATTCAATTGCAGTAGAAACCTACATATTTAAGAACCTGGAATTAAAGTCACCTGAAGACTCTTACGATGATAAGAACACTACTAAGTTGCAAAAGAGTAGGGGTCTTCAATTATCATCAACCAAAACAGTCATCAGGCATAGAAGATTTAACTTCACAACACTTCCACTAAGTTCATCTCGGTTCTCTAGCATGTTTTGTTTCACTTAAGAAAGTGAGGACTAATCAGCCCTGCAATCTCGAGAAAACCAATCCGCTCTTTCCCTCCAAATATCTTCTTCAGCTTCTCATCACAAACTATGATCTTCTTGTTTTCAGGGTCCTAAAAGGTAGAAGAAAGGACAAGTCAAGAGAAAATTAAGCATACTTACCGCAGGAGTAGCGTAGTGGACAGTATTTGGAAATGTCAGGATAGAACACTTTCAAATAACCACAAAAAATAAAGCAAAACAATTTTAAACTCAGAATACTAGAAATATCAACCAAGTGGAATCTGTTTAGAACATCATCAACATGTCTTCAACTAACTTAATATGCTATCTTTTGCGAAATCCTTTACTGCCTGCACAGATGTGCAAGAACAAGCTCTTATGAGCAAAACCATTATCTTATTTATAAGCGACATGTACATCCTGGTAGATGGTTGGCAACAATAACAATACATTTTAACTCGTGATTATAAGACATACTCGAACGTTCGATGAACAAATGAACAGAATGATAACAGAAACGAAACTCATTGAGATTTGATTTATAAAATGCAAAGAATGCAGTTCTGATATCCAGAATCAGCAAGACCCACATTTTATATACACCAAATACAGCCTCAGCCAAAATAGCAAGGTCCATATCCAGCTGGTAAACCCCCATAAAAGTGGTAGAACCAAACCAAAATATATTAACAACAGAGATCCTTCTACATTTATACCATGAAAAGCAGTAAAACATATGCCATGAGCTTGTTTGAGCCACAACAACAACCAGGTTTTACTATAAATAATGCAGTCTTAACGCAAACATAAGAACCTATCTAAAACACAAAAAGAGAAAAATAAAAAAACCTATCGAACACACACGATTTCAGAACTGGCATACCAACAACTTGAGGCACTATAAAAGTAACACCCTGAATTCGATTTACACTTATAATAATAATAAAAAAAAACCTTATCCAGACGTATAAAACCATCTATACCCCCTTCCAACCCATATAAGGCACAACAAAGAATATATAACCCACATTGTACTAATAAAGCCTTATCCAAACATAAAACCTTATCTAAAACCCCAAATCCCAAAAACCGGAGACCAATTCAAACCCACGAGATGGATTTCAAAATCTACAGTTACATGCAAAAAGAAACCCTACAGTTACTTGCAAAAACTTGAAGAATAGAAAAGGTGGAGACGAAAATCTGTGTAAACCTGAAGATTGTGTTCCTTAATGTGGGCCCAAATCTGCTTGAGAGCTTGGGTGCGAGAAATTTCGGGAACCCCAACAAGGGCTTGCATCTCTGGCGAGACAGGGCGAGGCTTCATGATGCCTCGGGGAGCGCGAGTTCCGGGAGCTTCGTTGGACACGGTGGCGGAGGTCACCGTACGCACCATGAGCAAGTTTCCAGGAGTCAGGTGAGGATGGGCGAGAATGAGAGGGGTCCTGGAGGAGGATTTTGCTGTTAGAGACGCCGTATTTCCGGAGAGAAAGGTCGAGAAGAGACCAAGAGAAGTCGCCATGTCGTTTGGTCTGCAAAGAGATAGACCGTGAGTTTGAGACGGGAAGAGAGACTGACAGACAATCCTGAGCCCGCCCAATCCCCTGGTGTACAATTTCTTTTGCTTTTCCAGATCAAAATAATTACGAAACTATCCTCTACTTTTCGGTATTATTTTTCTGGTTTTCTTTTGGGTTTCATAGGCAGAGCCCAACTCAAGCCCAGTATTGGCCCTTTCCTTTGGGTCCTTATTTGGTTTTGGACTTCATGCCCATGTTTCTCTATTATAATTAGTAGTACGCCCATACCTTTTTTTTCTGTGTAGACTGTACTGTTATAATTGCTATATTTCATTATTTTGTAGTCCATTTTGGCCCGATATACACTCATTGATCACAGTTTACACTTTGGCCCGGCTATGCTTTACCTCTGGATCTCGAAGTTGTCCGGCACGTCTTTAACTTGCCCATATACCGATTCACTGCGAATAACTCAGTTTTGCTATGTAACTTTACACTTGTAAGGCCGAAACTCGGTTTACCGGCATGTTAAGTGAATCTACATCAGAGGACCTACCGGATTAGATTTTTCCTATATAAACCTCACAGCTAAGCCGGTGAAAAATAACCATCACAAATACAGAAACCGATGGAATGTTCCGAAACGAATGCGTCACAGTTGCAGCGATCAATCGGGACGTGGGCTACGTAATTGTCATGAATCTGATCAGAAAGAGACAAAAGCTATTGCCTTGAAATTTACATTTTTGCTTAAGATCTGCTTTGACACCGGTGCTGGTGAAATTTCAAGACGCTGTGTCGTTTGGGAGTTGAAATCACGATAAAGTCAGCTCAATCAGTGGAGGGTGGAGGTCATTATAAGCTTTTTGAAAGAAATGTGCCAACTGGAGGAGGCTACCAAATAACAATCATGCGAATTGTGGACATGGACCGTTAAACTAACATGGGCCCCCATAGCTTTTGCTCTACGTTGGTTTGGGCTATGGACCCACCAACTTCTAGCTGTCCCTCCACAATATTATGGTACGAGATCGTGTTTTACGTAATTTATTTATTTTCCCTATTGTCCCTGGGAAAATGATGTATTATTGGTTAATAATTAATAATTAAATATAAAAAACCAGCGTGAAATATATGTAAAACTCTGAAAATCTTCCAAATGGTCATTAAATCATTTCAATTAAAATTCCTTTAAAAATAAAAATCAGGTATGCCATATTTTTAGGATTTAATTTCGTGAAAAGGGGACGGGACAGAAAAAATAGGAGCAGTGGACCTGAATTACACTGCTTATTAATTAATTTGAAACATTCAAAGAGAAAACAAAAATCAATTAATTTGGCGAAGACACGTGAAACCAGATAATCATGCCCATTATTAGTTAGGACCCAAACAAATTTGGGCCGCACCCGCACCCACACCCACGATAGCTACAACTCATTGCCAGGGTTAGCTTTTGTTATTATTAATTTCCCTTAGATATTAAAAAACAAAAATTGGCAAGAATTTCCTTCATTGCTTGCACTTGACACGGCGTGAGTGACAGGTCCCAGGGCCTATACCTCTTTTGGCGGTGCTTCATCATACCAAGACTTGGAGTGTAAATAACAACTGTAATAAGGTCCACCACAGCATGACAGGGTAGGGCCGACCAATAATAATATTCTTTTATTTCTTTTTAAGGCGATAATGGTCTTATGCATTGATGTGGCAAACTGTATTTTTTTTTAGTATCTGAAATGCATCGGCGGTCGAAATTCTATGAAATACGTACTATGATAATCAATAAAAGACACCTCCAGTAGAGCAAAATCGGATTTTAGGTATTCTATGTCTCAAACATCGTCACATGATTAGCGAAACCATATTATTTTCCAACAGAAAGATCGCTTATCGACCAGCAATATAATGTCGCATAACTCAAAACAACCATGGTGGACCAGCTTATTCATTTGTTTCTCTCTCTCTTTTTTGTGCTCTACTTTTTCGAGCACACTGGCTTAGTCGACAAACCATAGTCCCCTCACGACAAGTTCGTTTTGAGAAAATTTTAAGTATGATGTAAACATTTAGGTGGTGTTTAAGCTTTATTGGCATGTATGTATAAGTTGCTAAGTTGTATTAATATTTGTAAAAAAATTAATGTTGAGTTATATTGGTATGCGTGTAAAAATAATATTAGGACTATAAGCTTAAAAATTAGATTCAAATTCTAAACTTTTTAGTCAAAGAACATGTTGTATCTAATCAAGATAACGATATGAATAGTAAGAGAAAACAAAAAATACCAATATTTAATAATTATATCATAATATAAATATGGACCATAATCCAAATATACGTGGAATGACAATTTTTCATACAAAGAAAAGGCTGATCGTATATGCTTTATATTTTAAGGACAAAAGCATGCATGGCAAAAGAAAAAGAAAAAGAAATTGTTAGAAAAGGCATGGATGTGGATCATGACTTAACCTTTGTGTCGTTCCAACCATCCAATAGCATATAAAAGGTCCCACAGCATCACCTGTCATGTTTTTTCACCCGTACGATACAGGTTAAAAAATTGATGCCAAAACCATAATCACTATCGTAAGAAACAAAAGAAGATGCGTGGCACCCAGATCCGCGATCGCCCACTCCCAGCTGCACAATGGGGCCCACCTTCAAGGCCCACAATCATACGCTGTAGATTAGTTTGGTAGACAATCAGCCCATGTGGACAAATTAGCCCGAACCTTCTCCGTATCTTTACGTATCCAAAAGGCCCTAGGCCTCGCCGTTACACACACAACACGCCTATTTAATCCCTCCCATTGTCCCACCCAAACACAGGAAATACATACCCATTACCCGCTCTCGCTCTCGCTCTCGCTCTCGCTCTCGAGCTCTTCGGCCTGTAGAACCGATAGTGCGCAGGTTTAGCAGGGAGGGGTGCGCACTATCATAAAAATAATGGATCGAAAGGCAGTGATATTCGCTGGTTTTGTTTGCATTGTGATCGCGGGCGTCGGAGGTCAAGCCCCGGCGACATCTCCGAGCTCCACTCCGACGACGCCGGCTCCACCAACACAGACTAGTCCTCCAACAGCTTCTCCACCGCCAACCACTACCACCCCGCCACCCACTCCAACCGTCAATGCACCACCACCAGCTGTCACATCTCCACCGCAATCCACTCCTCCGGTCAGCTCTCCCCCTCCCGCTTCACCTCCTCCAGCAACACCTCCGCCAGTAAGCTCTCCTCCTCCTGCCTCGCCTCCTCCGGCGACTCCCCCACCAGCATCCCCTCCTCCCGCAACACCTCCCCCTGCCACTCCACCTCCGGCATCTCCTCCGCCGGCAACTCCTCCTCCAGCAACGCCTCCACCGGCGACCCCACCTCCTGCAACTCCTCCACCTGCCGTGGCTCCACCAGCTCCCCTCGCATCTCCTCCTGCTCAGGTTCCAGCCACGGCTCCCTCACCTGCTCCCAGCAAGAAGAAGTCGAAAGCTCCTGCTCCCTCTCCCTTGGGACCCAGCCCCCCGGCTCCGCCAGCAGAGGCTCCGGGACCTGTACTGGCAGCTACTTCTCCCGCACCAATCCAGAACGACAACGTAAGTTCCCGCCCTCTAAATTTGTTTCCCTCTCTTGCCCTGCTAAAATGCACCACTCGATCCCGTGGCTTTTTATAGCTCATGATGAAGGGATCCGAGAGTTCTAGCTAGTATGTTTTTTTTGCTATGTAAAACGAAGTGCTATTGTGTTGACGTTCGCGGTTTGAGCAACTAGTTTTAGTAACGTCTACTAACGATCTCGCTTTGTATGTGCGGCTACTAGAGCGTAATGCACCCAAAATAGTAAAAACGTAGCGCATATTTCTTATCATGATTCTGGGGGGCTTACGCTTCGTGTCCCCAACTTTCCGTCCCGGTGTCTCGAGCTCTAGTGGGCTTCGAGAGACGTGTAGATCTGACTGGTTCATTTAACAGGAAAGACGAATCAGACACCATCACGTGTTTCTGAACCCCACTTGGTACACTGGGATCAAGCAACAATGGCTGGCCACATGGTGCTTCATTTACGCATCATGGAAGAAAGAAGCACGAAGAGTCTTGACTGCACTAAGCCAAAAAAAACTGCGCCTGAGAAAAAGTTAGAAGCTATTGAGTACTGTAGTAAATGCTAAGTACGAAGTAAAAATGTCTGACTAGTAGGCACAAAGTCTAGCGGTAGGGAGAACACGAGGTACAGAACTTTCTAGTAAAACAGTAGGTAGCCTAGGTACCTATAATAGTACACAGGTTTAGGATTATTATACTGGTAGTCGGTGCTAGTTATGTTGGACCGTAGACCATTTAGGTGGATTAAATATTGGTTTGGCTTTATCCATGCTTTACATAATTAACTTTATGTCACTATTCACGGTCCGCGAGACACGCCATGTTTTTTTTTGTTTTTCTAAGCGAGACACGCCATGTTTTTTTTTTCTAAGAGATACGCCATGTTAATTTCATTGAATCGATTGTTTCCGTAGATCATGTCAGAAATAGGATGTGAAAGAATGGATCAACCAATATGTCATATGATGGTTAAGAGTAACAGTTCTCGCAGATAAACTGTTTTTAACAGATTGTATTATATTAGGGTTTTGGGGAGCGTGACAAGATTTATCAAGTTCTGACCAATAGTTTGGCTTTGAGTTTCGTGAAACCCAAAAAATGTTAGAAAATTCTGCTGTTGCTGTAACCTTAAAATTCCATTTAAAGCCTTACCAATACCATCTGACGGTCATTTGTTTGCATGCTTTTTACAATATCTTCAATTGCAGTTTGGGTGGGTGTTTGATGGAGGTTACATTGTGTTAGAAAGTGGGCACATCAGAAGGCCTGATGTACGGTAAATAATTATAGAAAGGACTACACGGCATATGCCTGACACGGTTAGTGGAGAGAGTTTACAACTTTACATTTGGTCGATTCAGATCTATTTTGGCATTTAATGGGACTTAATAATGCTAGACGTAACATTAGGGGCACTGTGGTAGCTTCTTTAATTAAGTGCTTGGAGCGACTTCCGTGTCCTTCAAGCCTGTTCTGTTCTTATCCTGACAGTGTCACAGATCTGAAATTGGAGCCAGGTAAAGGGTGCAACTTAACATGGGAATTGGAATGGCTGCTGAAAATCTTTAGCCTTCTTGTCATGACTCATGATAATGTCACAATGTTGTGTTTTTCTGATATTGTCTCTATCCTTCTGTAAAATCTGTTATTCTGTGGTTTTAACATCTCTTTTTGACTCAACGTTCCATTGCAGAGCGGGATTGAGAAGATATTATCGATTCAGAAGGTGGTTGGGAGCTTGATCTTTGGGTGGGCTCTGCTCTGGTTGGTGTTTTAGAGCTGCCGCTCAGGCTTTTTTTTTTACTTTTCAGTTTCTGGGTTATTACTTTTGCTTCTATATATTTACTAGCCATCATTGTAGCCCTACCCTGATGATGATACTTGCTAGTTGCTACCTGTATTTGGGACTCTATTCATTCGGTTGAATTCTTTGGGAGAATTTTGAGGGAGTTTTCTGTATTGAGTATTGAGGGGAGTCGTTTTGTATTGGATTGGTAGCTACTGCTTTCTCTCATCATCTCTTTATTTCATCTCTCCTTATTTCTTTTTCCAACAGTTTTAGTTCATTATTTCCGTTATATTAGTTTTTTCTTTCCCCTCTGAGCATCTTCTCTCCACGGTCCATTGGATATCATCTTTTCGAGGTTGCCCTGAGGATTCGTACATATTTAAAGAATTAACAGGGTGATGGCTTGGTAAAGCAAAAATAAAGAAAAATAAAATTTTAGATAGCTGAATTGCTAATGATGAAAAACACTATTGGATCAAAAGAAATCCTATCGAGACAGGCTAAGCCATTACATGCGCCATTGATTTTGGAAAATAACTCTTTGGAAGTGGCACTGCCATGGGCTTAGAAAGATCAAAACCATTATGTGGCCCATTGAAAACGAAAAAGTGATGTCACAGGGAAAAAGATTCCAACAAGTGCAGCATCTCCAATGGGTATAAACTATGGAAGCTCAGTATTCCGATTGTGCCCAACTTATACATATCATAGACATTTCTTAGTGGATACCTTTTTCTTTGGTCTGCTATGTGTACGGCACTTTCTTTGCTGCTTCAGAAGGGTCCCCAATTTCAAAATCCGGTCCAATGAATCAACCTGCATTGTCACTGTCGCAACAGGAACTCTGCATAATCTTGGCACAAAAACCAAGACAATCTAGGACGGGATCGTGTCTGGTTACACATATTTTTGGCACACAATCCAAGACAGTCTAAGACGGGATCGAGTCTTGTGAAACCCTTTTGCTCAGCGTCGCCAAGTTCCGAGAGTGAGTTGCAGAAGATGAAGTTTCAGAAGCAAGGGGATGTTTGTTTCCCAAAATATTGGGGCCCCAATAATTCGGGCAATCCAAACACAACTCTAAAATTTTTAACTTTTACACTGATACATTTTACTTTTTACAAATCCCAATAAATCTCAATAAAACAAAGATTCTCAAAATTTTGGAAATATTCTCCAAAATTTTGGCAAACAAACATCCCCTAGAGCTCCGATGAAGAAGAAGAGGGCGAGAGAGTTGAGAATGAATGAAATATATTGTAGTAGTATTCTGTTATGTGCAGCGCATTACTAATATACAAGATTTTCGAAAAAAAAAAACTAACTTCCTACGACTAACTACCCAGCTAACAAACTATACAAACAATTCCAACAACAGGGGCGTTGCTTCTCAATATTTTTAATCTTCAAAATTTTTAAATAATTATAAAATAATCGCTTTCCTCGTTAAATTATAAAATAATATTATATTATTCAATTAAATATTCTCTCTTCACTTTTTTATAAAATTATATATTTTTTCATAAATCTCAATACCTAAAATTTTTAAAACCCCAATATTTTCATAAACAAACACCAAAAACCTAATTCATCAACATATCAAATGTTATCAGTTCACTAGTTACATCATATAATCTTAATATTACTCAGACAAAAAATTAAACTAAATTAAATGGCATGCAGATAAAAGAAGCATTAGGACAGGCCAACAAATAATAAAATTTTATTATTTTATCATCATTACAAAAATTTATTTCTTCACTTTTTTAACTTCTATTAATTTTTCACCTTTTCACTAAATCTTATAAATTTTTTTTACTTTTTTTACCAACTTTTTTACTATATCTCTTCACTTTTCAACAACTCTCGTCCTTAAAATTTTAACCACCCAAAATTTTTATATTTTAAACACAACCAAAGCAAGTCCAAACAATTCTAGTTGTTTTTTTCCATCTTGTAATTATTGCATTCCTTCTCTTCTTTGGCCTCTTCACCAATAAAAAGATCAGTCCTTGTACAATTCTACACATTAAAATACAAAGAATTCTCTCGCATTCTTCCACTTGCATTCTTCATACACAGTATCAAGTAAACCACACCAAAACAAACTTAGTAGCACTAGTAACCAAGTTTGTGAAGTGCTAGCTCAAATTCTTCATCCTCAAATATCAACATGATAGACAAAGGTGCTGGGTTGTCAAGAGCAAATAGAAACATGTCGACCATGATAATCATTCCAGCAACATCCTTTCTTCCCTGGGAAGTTGGAATATCTGTGAGGTTGACTCCAGTAAGCTCACAGCCCTTTCTGAGGTCGTTGGGGTGACTTCCTATCAACATAAGCAAAGAATATCTTAACAATTCTTTTATCTTCAGGTGGAATCCACGAGTAATTCTAAAAAAAAAACAGATATTTTCTTACAGATGGACAACTGATATTTTCTTACAGATGACGAAGCTATTTTCGTCATTACAAATAAACTATTTTCACCAGATGATAGCTTCGTCATCTAGTTAACTATCATCTGTAATGACGAAAATTCGTGTACAGATGATATTTTCTTAACAATTCTGTAGAAGATGGACAACTGATATTTTCTTACAGATGATAGGCCAGCTTTATTTCTCCTATTCATCCGAGAAAGATTGGGGCTGAAAATATTTCATTCCCAAAGGTTCAGAGCAAGAGACAAAACTAGCACAATCTTCGGCAATAGTGGATGCAAAGCGAACATTCGATATTCTGGGATAATGACGACAATCAATCTGCTGCTGAGCATTCTGCAGAACCCTCGGCCACCTTCTCTTTCAAAGCTTCTGGTGACTCGACCACATGCAACACCTCGTTCAGATCCATTTCTAGCAGCATGCCTGTCACCTTAGGAGCATCATCAGGCTCCAGCCGTTTCACAAGAGGTATAAAGATCCTCACCCATAATGTACAGATTTTTACCCACGAAATAGAAAATTATTAGCATAATTGTAGTTGCACCACAAAAGCTGTTAAGATCAGAATTTTCACCTCAAGGCTTACCTTTCTCACCTGCTTTGGAGTCGTTTTTTGCAAGTTCAGCGATGTTCCTTGAAACGTTGGTGGGGGAGACATTGCCTTCCCCGCTAGCCACAGAAGTCCACACCAAAACAAACTTAGCAGCACTAGTAAAGGCCATATTTCGTCACTCAAAATAAATTTATTATGACGAAAATTTCGACAACTCTTTTTTTTTCCAAAAAAAAATGGTGACGAAGATTTTTGTTATAAAAAGTAGAACGCTATCTAACAGGTTCTTTTGAAATCCTCAGTAGCTGTATGATTTAGAGAACATTATCAACAGTTTATTTTGAAATCGAGTTAAGCAACCAAGATGCAACCATGTTGTTACAGGGAATGCAGACCGTCAACAAATTCAAGTTTATTCTTCGCGCTGAGTGCCGATCCATGGATATAGGCACCAGCTTGAGTAATTCTCACCATGGAGAAGTTGAGAAACAAGGATTGCATCGAGATTATCTCCATTTTGCAGAAATTACGGACTTAAATTTTGGTTTGGTTGGTGCAGCAATTTCTGAAGCAGCCCGGAATTATGAATACTAACAAATTTACTCCAGGAAGGCTTTGGTTTGGCGGGTGAAAAGAGACGAGGTTGTTTCAATAATTTTGACTATCTTGTTTGGAACTTGAACAGAAGTAGTTGCTTTGAAGTACTTCAATCCTGCTCCGATAAGCTCTTGAACTTGAAGCATCAGTGAATTCTCACATATGTTTTCATTTTCAAGCTACAGTAATGTCCATTGAGCAATTGTTTCTCTTTCTTTACACCCAATACATCATTATCGTCATCATTGGAGGGGATTCTCTACCGTTATTTTATATTTACGTTTCTCCATTAATAAAAAACGAAGAAAAACTCGAAAAAGTGGAAAAGAATGATGTTTTAATATCATGCATTGTGCCATAAAAATCAGCTTAAACTTTTCACCCAAAAGGCTGCATTTATCAACCCGATCCGGACAAAAATTTCGTACGTGGACATGGGCTTGGGGGGATTAAGGCTTAAACCTTAATGCAAGGAAGCTCAAAAACGATGGCAAATTACAAGGCCACATATCAACCGTAATAGGAGCGAATGATCTATGAAGATTTGAAATCGAATGAACTTTTTTGCACGCATTGTCCAACAACTCACGAAGCCCATAGGAATCTGATTCGGCAATTACCTGGAAACTTTCAAACTTATGCCGCAGTCCAAGTCAGTCAAATGGGCCTTGAGATGCGGATACCCTTCTGGTCCTCTTTTGCTTATTCAGATTGATTCTTTACTTGGCTTCTTTTTTACCCATCCCTCTTGCTCTTTAAAGTGGATTTTGAGGCGGTAGAATTGCTTCGCCCACTCTTTTGGCTCAATGGGCGTTTTCTTCTTCGTGGTTTGGTGTTATTTCTGCTTCTTGTTTGCCTGTCCATGTTCTTAAGCAGGCTTCGATTTCTGTTGGTTAGTTTCCTTATGTTCTTGTAAGGTTTGTTGAGAAAAAAAAAAAGCTCCAAACCGGCTTGAAGGAAGTGTAGCAAAAGTTAACAGTTGCTCCCATATGCTTTTATTATGCGTAGCTAGGAACTGATGCGGCACAAACAATCCATATCCCCACACACACATGTTGAACTGAGATACTCTTGACTTGTAGAGCATGGGTGCTTATGCAGACTACGTTATGTCACTATCCTAAATTGCATCGGATATGGGGCAGTGGTAAACTACCATAAATGTTTACGTTGGCATCCATTCTTGAGCACTACAATAAGTCGAAGCTTCCTCTGCCGACACTGCTGCGACATTTTATTTACACTTCCTCGGTTATACGTCCCAACTTCATTTCTTATTCTGTATACACATTTCTTTTGTTTTTGAAATCCTCAACTTGTCCGCCAGATTAACAGCATATCCCAAAACCCTTCTTCTTATTTTTTTCTAAAGATCCCAAAACCCTTCTGAATTGCGGGATTATTGTACTAAACCTCCCTCGGGTCAAAAATTCATGAGAAAAAACAGAATAAGGACGTTTTACCCAATAAATTTTCCACTCTTTGTAGATCTTCTTCTTGTTTTCACCGCAGTTTCTTGGGTCCATTTGAACTACACACCCGTTGACGCTCCCCTCCGCCCACCTATTTGATAGAGTGGGGGCAAAAAAAGGCACCACCGACCATGTTGAGTGGATATTCCATTTCCAGCTGTGGATAATCTTCAATGCCGTTTTACTCCAATTCACAGAGTCGTGCCTTTACTTGTTGATGAATTAAAGTTCATGTGGCGATGAGAATTGAATATCTTCCTCTTGCAATCCCTTCGAAACCTCATGCTTGGACCCATATTAAACCCATAGCCCACGTATCTTCGTGTGAATGTTCAGACCGATAAATAAAGCAATGGGAATCGCAACCCTATCGTCCGTAGCATTTCCCACTGTGATCGACGGAGAGGAGAAGCCAATTTAGTAATATCTTTCTTTCCCCAAGATATTTTCCACAATTAAGGTAATTAATTAATTGTCAATCGAGGAAATTAAGAAGAAGCAACTGCAAAACGGGCCCTTCTAGTTGTACACGTGCACTTATTTAAACTTTTCGAAGATTCCAATTCCTAGTTATTTGAAGTTTGAACCATGCCTTTGGTTCCTTCCTACTCCTTGTAAGCTCTTCTCCACGGATAGTTTATTGATGTATTTAATTGTTTTAGTTGTAGATAGTTTTTGGGGTTTATTCTATCTTATAAATGGATGACACAGTAAGATATACCTTCAAATAAATTTTTTAAAAAATATTGAAAATCTAATCTTCCGTATAGTGTGAGAACTCATGTTAGGCTAGGATTCGAACCGAGGCGCATGGGAGATGGAAAGTGCAGCTGAACCACTGAGGCGCGAGTGCGTGCTTAATATTGTTTGAAAAATATTATCTTCTCCAATTCTCCATTTCTCCTTTTCAGTTAGTGTTATGTAAATTAGAGTGGGAAGGTATTTATTGAGGAGGATAGTTAAACATTGAGAAATTTTTTAATTAAAGTTCCAAGTCAACTTCAAAATCCGACATTTTCATTCTGGGTGAGAAGGAAGATCCGGGCTTCTCATAGATTAAACAATCTACTTCAACACGAGCTCCCATCTGGACGCATTGACTTATATTTACAAGGAACAAAGTTGTTTACTCCTAATTTCATTACTAAAAAAAAAAACCCTAAAGGACGCTACTTCCAAGACAGTCAAGAGTTAAGACCCTTTAAGTGTTTGTCTAAGCTGAATTACCCAGAAGTAACAGGATTAAAAAGTGTTTGTTTGGTTTAGAAAAAAAGAAGTGTTTGTTTGGTCGCCTTTATTAACTATAGCTCGGTCCTCCAATTAAAGCAGAACCCCAAACTGGATGGACATATAATTGGGTCATGACTGATGAAATGGTTTAATGGGATTTGTGTCTAGTGAAAAATAAAGCAATAGTTTGCTTATCTTCTACTTTAGAACATTAAAAATGAGGAGGGTTCTGTAGCAAGGGGTCTACAACCATGACCTTTGACTTCGACCGTCTTAAATGCTTTACCTTCACCCCTCACCAAGTTGCACAGTGGACAGCTGCAAAAATTGGCGGTGAAAATGACAAGTCTAGGGCTTTTGTCGAATGGGGTTGGTTTCCACATTTTCTTTTTTTTTCGTTTTTCTTCCTTTCTTAAGGTTTTCCATATCTTTTATTCAGCGGATAGAGACGTTTTTTTTTTGTATGTCACGCCGTTTTCAAAATATTTATACGCTTGTACTTTTTTGCACATAGCATTTCATTCCCATCCAAGGCCCTCTCAGCGTTCCTGGATGCTGAACAGGCTAACAGCCAACCCACCCTTTCGGGCCCCACCAAAAACTAAAGTTAGGGGCCCCTAATTGGCTTGGAGTTGGGACTTTGACTGCTCGGGAACATCATCATGGGGAAGGTTCCCCCACAGATAAAAAAACTTCAATCAATAAACGCAATTGAAATGCCCAACTGGGGTAAAGAAGCGAAGGACAATGCCTGTAAAAGGAAAAAAAAAAAAAAGCAGCAGCAGAGCAGCAGATCCAGAGAGGGAAAAGAAGCTGAGAAAATCACATGGGGTTCGGAGGATTTTTACCCTACCCCTGTGCATTATATATTACAATTTACACGGGTTACAGAATCCTTGGCCTCTTTATATATTCCAGTTCCAACCTAAACCCCACACTAGTTTATACGTGACGGTCCTGGGTGCAGCAGTCAGAGAGAGGGTTGAAAAATAAATATTTAATGGTTGCAACGTAGAAACCCCACCAAGAAGCCTCCTCAGTTCTCAATCTCATCCCACCTAGTGGGTAGAGACGAAGGAAAAGGTCCCGACTCCCAAAGACGAGTTAGACAACCACTGAACTTCTAAGCACCGTGAAAATAAAGATTGGGGAAACATACCAATCAGATGGAGCACTACTAGAATGACTTCAGCTTTCAAGATATATTAACTCACGGAATGAGAAATTGGAAGGAAAAATGCTGATCTACATATTAAGGAGCATTCCATATCTGATGGACGCAAACGTTTTTGAACAATTTCTGGAAAGAACTAACGCTGTGATACAACCAGAAACCCATATCCAGAAATATGCAGGTTACAGCAGCTGAGAGCAGGAATTGAGCTTCATCTAATTTACTATGCCCTCCTTCCGACAGAAACCAAGAAACAACTTTCATATCAATCAAGGAACCAGACAAAGATTAGCACACTGGCAAATGGTAAAACTAAGAGACTAGGCATCAACATCAAACCCATATTTGTCGATGGCAGTTTCCTTACTACTGCCATCGCCGAATTCATCAAAGTAAGAAAATTAGTAGAATTATGACAGGTTAGTGGCTCTAATGTACCAGAGCTTCACCAACTTCACGCATTGAAGGCAAATTAAAAATCAACCTCCTTTTGCTCTATCCCTAAATGGAAAGCTGAGCTCCAACTCCACAGTTGGATTCTGCACCGAGAGTATAAAAATCCAACCAGGCCCCAGTGGAACCTGTGAATGATTATGCTCTATTTACAGATTAATAGAGGTATAAACCAACTTCCAAAAACCTGACTCCTACTTTTTAACTCTAAACTGTTAGTAAATTAAAACTAGCTACCGGTATGAACAACTGCCCTAATAGGATCCTATCATTTGTTAGGCTTCCATCTTCCAAATTATGTTATCAATGGAGTCGTCATGCTCGTTCTCCAGTGCTATAACTTTGGCCCGATGTGCTGCTAGGGCAATTGCCCCCTTTCCCCTCTCGTCCTGGGGAAGTTCACAGGTCTCGCTGATGGATCCTGATCTCAAGTCTGCTGGGGGAATAAAGCAGTCCACCGACAGGCCCGGAACATTAAATGCAACCTCTTCAATTGTCCAAGCTTCTTCCATTTTGGTTTTCGTATGGCTCATGGCCATCTCACCAAACCTGAAGAGGGTCACAACAGAACGCCCGGAGTGGGCTATCATGATCCCCTCAACAGGTCTGTAGTCATCAAGGAACGAGGTTATCGTAGTTTCCCAGTATACTGCATCGCCACCATTAGATTGGATGCGGGTAAGATGTGAATCCTCCATGTGAACAAGAAGCCCGGTCTTCTGGCTGAAGTAGCCAAACAAGACATGCCTAATTATCTCTGCTGGGCCTTCACTCCTGGCCTTCAGTGTCAGAGGGTCAGCACAGAGTTTGAGGATGAAGCAATCCTCGCCATTGATATTTTTCTCGCCTATGCATCTTGCATCCGCAAACATACTGGCAGTACTTCTAGGATCAAGCCCCTGAAATATATGAAGAGAAATCACATATGAAAATTGACCACAATACTAAAATAAACTGGGCATAAAGAGCCACGCAGTTTTTACCTGAAGTGCACGACGCAGAGGCCTCACAGGGCCTTTTGCAGTGTGGGCACCAAGCCAGGGAGTGTGCCTCCAAACAAGCTTGCCATTGCAGCCGGCATGGACCTTGCTGCCCCCAACTGCAAGCTCCACATACCACATATCTGGATTCATCTGCCAGAGCACAAACCCACCCGACTCAGCACATCTAGCGGCATTCCGGTTCTTCATCACCTTAGTGGCGGTTTCAAACTCGGAAGCCACCATCCTAACCTTTCCCATTGCATACGCATTTTTAATCAAGTTCTGAAGCTTCTGGCCCCCAGAAGCCGCTGTGTATTGCTGCAAAATGTACTGAGCAGAGGAGGTTTCCTGCAATAACCGGTCACAGAACCCATTAGCTTTAGTGTTTCTCCGAAATCTACAGCAACTTTTTTAAATTTTACAGAGTATATAAACAAAAGAAACAATCGAATTGCTCCTATCAACCACTCCATACGTAACGAGATGAAACAAGGTGACCGCAGCTGTAGGAATAGTCATCGAAGCCGATTGCAAGTCTGAAATAAAAACTACAGAAGTTTCGCGCTATTCTACTTTAATAAAGTAGGAGGCAGAGTTACACCTATTTGATTTCAGTTGTGTATTTCTTAGTCCTTGTGTTTTCCCATGTTCTCTTACCAACCAAACGATGACTCTAACTGCAGAAAGACAGTAAATAGTCAATTGTATCTTCTCTTTCCTCTTTCTACCAAATAAGCTGAACCGAGAATCCATAAAATTGATGCGGATTAACCAGTTATTTCTCCAACTTCCCAAAAAAATTGGATGAAAATAGTATTAAAGCAAATCTAATCTAATCGGCTACATGTTTTAAGGACCACTCGATGTACCATTTCCAAAGTACTAGAATACACCAGCAGACCGGGAAAAAAAATTAACGGAAGTACCATAATGAAACCAACTCAGAAACGATCAACAAGATAAAACAAAAAATCTAATTTTGAAAAATACGCATTTCATTAAAAATGAGCACTACTTTTGAAAATCAAGAGTCATAAGCTTACAAATGCGACTCAGAGAGAGAGAGGGGGGGGGGGAGTGAGAGACTGACAATAGGGGTGTCCTTGATGCTGAGATGAGGCAAAGGGTCAGTAGTGCTAACGTGCACGGGGGCGAGAGGCGCGCCCATTACCCCGAGCAACAGTCTCAGATCAGACTTTCTGTAAGCAGCAATGGAGGACGTCGCCGAAGGCGTCCTAGCCAGCTGGTCCTTCATCCACTGGCCGAGACCCGACCCGCTCCTCTTGGACTCCCCGATTTCTCCTCCGTCCGGGTCCGGACCCTCCATCAGAGGCGCCAATGTCTCCCCCAGCGGCCTCAGACTTCCGGATCTTGCGATCAGCTGCTCCGGTTGGTTTTGGTACTGGCTGCCCTTCTTTCTGCGCAGCAGGCCCGACATGAAAGGCGACCCGGTTCGAGCCGGGCTCTTCGCTCTAGACCGAGACGGCGAGAGGCCCCGCACGACTTCTTCTTTTAGCGCCGCGAAGAACCCCTGCTTTCTTTCCATTGGAGATTTTACACCCAAAAGAACCAAAAAAAAAAAAAAAAAAAATCCAAAAGCCCCAACTCTCCCTCAGAAGAGTAAAATGAGAATGCTGCTCGTCGCTTAAACAATGGAGGCGTTTGGTTGCTTACAGAGTAAAGTGAATAAGGTGGGCTTTTGCGCGAGATGAGCTTGACTGAAACTTTTTCATAGAGGCAAAGAAGCAGAAGGAGAGAACCAGTTAGCGAGTAGGAGGAAAATGGGAAACTGGTTCGGAAGAGCGGCTCGCGGATTGTGGCTTTAGGGGTTGTAGTGTGCGTGCAACTTTAGAGAGTAGAAAGAAAAAGTAGTGCATTGAGAGGGAGAGGGAGAGAGAGGAATTTCTATTGAGGGAAAGTGAGAGGGAGCGAGAGAGGAGGCGATCAGGTGTTCTGTTACTTCTGTATTTTAAAGTATTCTTTTCCTCTTAGAGAGAGAAGAAAAACAAAAAAAGAAACCGTGGTGTTTTTCTTTGTTATTTTTAAATTCTGGAGGGGGGTAAAATAGCAACGGACGTGAGTTTTGTGTGAGGGGGCACTGGGGCAGTGGGAAAAGAAATTAACATATTCCTGATTTTTTTTTGACGCGGTACTGATTATGTTTGGTGGCCAAATATTTGGGTTTAATCATACAAAATTCATCCCATAATTTTTCATTATTATAATACTTATTAAAAATCTTCTTTCTCTTTACTTTTTCACCAACTCCCATAACATATTTTTACTTTATAATATTTCTCAAACCTCAATACTCAAAATTTTCACCCTCAAACATCCCCACGATGTGGTAGTTCAATCAAACTACCGGTCATATCACCCATAATTAATTTGATTGGTCAACGGGAACCAAAATTGCACCCCTAATTTCGTTTTAAATTTATTGCACGTCGTAAGGATTAAAAAAAATTAGATCAAGGTCAATTTTGAACCATTAATCAACATATTATAAATCTTGAATCCACTAACCATGGGATTGAACAAAAAAAAGAATAAAATAATCGTGGATACATGATATTTTATCATAAATATGTATTTTGGTTACTGCTTAATTATATCATAAAATTCATAACCCATGCATGACAGAGTTGTTAGCTACTACTCTAAGAAAGTCCAAGAGGAGATATTTTAAGCGTTGATGTGATGTAGTCCGGGCGAATGAACTAACTTTTATAGGTAGAGAGAAGGCGTAGACGTATCAGTTAACTTAAACCACATAAGTCAAAATCACATTTAAACGATTACGCGGGCCAACAAATAAATTAGAGAAGTAGGATTGGTTTCTGCAAAGCCCTTGAGAAAGGCTAAAAGAGGAGGAGGAAAAAGGAATTTCAGTAGATTGTGAAGAATGCGAGGGCCAGCCAGTGGAGTGGAGAATAAGAAGATGTCACGCCGAAGAGAGCAATTGTGCTCCAAAGTCCAATAGATGCGAATGCGATGCTCTTCGTAATGGGCTTCAGATACAACGGAACGGAGAGAAAGCCCTGACGCGGTGACGTGGACTGCGCACGGTTCCCCAGTGTGATTGGAAGAGAGTTTCGTTGCAACTTGCAAGCAATTTCGGTGATGGTTATGTATAACGTGCCTAGCGGCTAGCATCTAGCAGCAGCTTCGGCGTGAATCTGTCTTCTTCCTTTTTCTCCGTTTCGAATATGGCCTTTTCTGTTTTGTCCATTCACGTTCTTCAGGGCGGCGTTTATTTTCCTATTTAAAGCAAAAAAATAAATAACAGAATGTTCGTGACGACAAAATTCTTAAAATATGCATAGATTATGTTTGGTTTACATTTTAAAATAATTTTTTGTATTTATATTTTTTTAAAGTAATATAGATTCTCTTGAAATTATTAAAAAATATGTTAAAAATTATTAAAGTTTGTAAAAAAATTATTAAAATTAATGAAAAAGAGATTGTGAGAAATTTTGAAAACAATCCAAACATAAGTCTTAGGGGCTGTTCGGTTTGTCTGTATTCTCAGGATTTTTTGAATCCTGAGAATACACAAATCGAACATGTTTTTTAACATCACCTAAAAACAACTGCAACACGTATACCAATAAAGTTAACATCATCTAAAAATTCTCAAAAAACTACCAGCTCATTATTTTCTTCTGCTTCTATTTTATCCCCTGATTTATCCTATGAATTATCGCATGGGAATATCTTTTTCTAGTAGCTTGATATGGGAATATTTGGTAATCGAGAAGTAGACTCGATATTCAGTCTATGTTGAATTAAGAGTAACAGATAGATGGCGAATGATAGAACCGCATTGCTGTTCACATGAGAGCTTATGGACACAGCTGTTACGTGATTCGAATAGAACAGCCTTTGTTGGATAGAGTTGGACTTCTTTTGACCAATTGATGCTCGTTCCCTTCTCTCCCAAGTTCATTGTATCCAACTTTTTGGATTATTAATCAGCTATAAAGAAATTTGTTTTCACAAATAAATATATTGAATCTTGCACGTGCGCCACGAGGGGTCGCTGACGATTTTTGGCACATGAACCTAACGAAGACGGAAGAGAAGAGAACCACGGGCACCCCCACCCAAAAAGATAAAGACTCTGGACCCGGAAAAAGGCAAAACAAAAGCTTGAGATCAAAATCGAAATTCTGAAATTAAAAAAAAAAAATGCATTAAAGCTTTCATTGATGGCGAGTTGAGGCATTTCGGGGAATGATTCCCCCAGCAATCAGTATTCCAAAGTTCTCCAGGCATTTTAGAAACTATAGCCTTAAAGAATAACCAGATTTTGTGATTAGCTCATAATTTGCATTTTTTTTGCTTTCTTTTCTCTCCTCGTCCTCCATTTTCTCTTCTTCTAAAAATACGAAACAATTTCGTTTTCTGAGCTGTCTCTATCAATTAATTAGTGGATCAAATAAAGGCCCGGAATCCGCAGTGGTGGGTGAAGGACGCCGATGTCATGTGGTGGGCCTTTCCGTTACATGTTTTGGGCAGTGGATAAAAATAAAATAAAAGTCATTTTCTAGTCCTTAAGTTTTAGACACCTTTTTATTTTAGTATTTCACTTTTAATTTTTAAATTTTTAGTCCTTAAATTTTTTTTATTTGATGAAATGATCATTATGTCAGTCTACCGTCTATATGCTTAACGAAGCTATCTAACACGTCAGCAAATTTGTAGAGGTCGACCGCTCATTTTCAACACATATATCTGGTCGACCGCTTCATGTGCTGTTAAACATAGGGACGACAGACTGACGGCATGATCATTTCATAAAAAAACACAAGAACCAAAAATTTGAAAGTTGAAAATGAATGAGTGAAATGAAAAAGAGTAAAAAATTTATGGACTAAAATGTAAATTTCACTAAAAAAAATTAAAAAAAACTAGCCGGCATTGATTTTATCAATTAAAATAAATAGGCTCGCTTGCAAACCAATTATTGTCCTTCACCAACCTATAAAATATTATTGAAAGAAAAAGCGCAACGAACAACTAACTGCCAAGCAGCATAGCTGCACAAGGTTGGCCAGTTCCTAGTTTACTCACTGCAATTTGTATAAATTTGCGTATGAGTTATACGGTGCAACTCTTTTTCTTCTTCTTTCTCTCTCTTGATGTTAATCGAATTTAAAAAATATCAAATTTAAATGTGATCGTGGAGAAATCAAGAGCCCACCATTTTTGTGACAGATTACCCTGCATAACCGGGAAGGAAGAAAATGTCATAAGATCAAGGACACGCAGAAAATGGTCCTTTTAAGGTCATGCATGTATCGATGTATCATCATCTCCGAGCTGTTATTTCCTTTGTTTTTGTCTCCCTTGGAAACGATTAGATGGGCAATTTCTTTTAGTCGCCGATCTAATCACTCTCCTATGAAGCTTTAACGTGAAAAAGTACTAAAACAGAATTTATATAGATTTGACCAGAGAGCCATGTGCAAGGAAAAAGCTTTCCGCGTTCTGGAATGAGAGAAACGCGTCTTAACCTTTTTTATTTCTCTAGTGCATACAGCTAGACTCCTTCCCACTATGTGTGTGAAACCATTTGTGACAAGTGAGAATCTAATGTCTTTGATTTTATTCTAAATTAATCCCTCGAGAAAGGACGAGCCATGCGCACAAAAATAAAAAGAAAGGGGAAAATAAAATTTAAATACCAACTTCAAGACTTTTTCAGTAATTAATTCGGATTAGTTGACTTCTCTGTCCAGTTTGAGATGAATCAAATTTAATTCGTCTCCAAGTTTCAACCCTCTTCACTCTGTGTTGACCTAAATTTCAACCTTTTTGAATCAAAACAAGCGCCCATAGTAACATGAATGCAAAATAACATGTTATACTATGGTATTTTGCTTTGTTCTATAGTCCTTGTACATTTATACTCCTAGCTATATCAGATGTGAAATTTTATGAGGTGCTATGATTTTGCAGTCGCTTATTTATGTTATACAAAGAGGACAAAACGTGTCCAACGAAAGACCCATATGGGATGGGTTTAATTTTATTCCTTGTTTGTTTCCTCTACTCCAACAAGAGGATCATGTAAATGTCTTTGATTCAGGTGGGTCGGACATCATGCTACCATGTTCATTATGTAGCCTTGACAATGCTGCATGGGCCGTTCTGGTGGTGGATTGGCCAACATTGTTGCATGTTCCACCGTTTTTTTTCTTATGTGTAGTTATTCCCCGGCTTCAATTATAAGCCCCGTTTGTTTTTCAGTCCTATCTTTAATGTCAGCTAGTTGATCCAATTTATTTTTGCTAAGTAAAAAAGATTTGGTGGTGGTGTTCTTCTCCCGGTCCACTTAAATCAAAACATATCCTCAGTGTAAACCTTCCCAAACTCACAACTTCGAACTTGCAAAGTGATGTTTCTGGCTTCCTATCACTAGATTTCCATTTTGGGGTGACTTGTTAATTCAAATTGGCTTAATATAAGATATTTTTAATATATATTTATAATCGGATTGAAATAATTTTTTTAAAAAAACCCTCAATCACATCACCTTCCCACATGCTGATAATACATCTATACATACATTTAATTAATTCCTATTACCTATAATTAAGAGAATATAGTCCTCAAACATTGAACTTGATAATTATTAGTAAAAAAATCCCATGAACTGCCGGCAGCATCAGATAATTGGACCCTTAATAGACACCATCGTCTGAATAAAAATCTATATGTTTCTAACAGTACTGAACTTAACTAATCAAAGCGATATATCTTATATCATCAAATCTTTGCGATATCATCTATGTTTTTCTATGTCTTGTCCTTGTATGTGTTCACATCTAATCTCCATTAATTCCTCATAAATATGGTTTTGGAGTTTAATGGACCCACTCTCCATGATTTAAATTTGGACTTGAAATTCTGTCCCTCGGAGTCCCATCATCCATGAAAAAAATTTATCTTAATCCCTAAGTGGCTAACATCCGCCAAGCACCCCAACTTTTTTCAAATGCTCTCATATGATCGAACCCCATCCGAAGAGTGGGGCCATTTGGAATTATACCTAAACCATGATTGGTCTAGTGGGCCATTTGGAATTATACCTAAACCATGATTGGTCTAGTGGGCCATGTTAAATGTTGAGAAAAAAGGCAGGCGCAGTGGACAAAATTGTTGTTCCTTATAGACGAAGGCACACTCAATTACTCATCAATCTCAGTCCAACCTTAGCTTATCATGAAGAAGCAAAAACAATAGTTTCTGTTTATGAGCCAAGCAACCTGAGCTGTAGCAGGTTGCAGACTTTAATACGAAACAGATGAAGTACTCTAGCTGCACATGGTTTGCTAATTTTTTGATGAGACCAAGCCTGCGCTTTTTTACTGCACATATTAGGTATATTATGCCGGTAATTGCTATTCTATATTCTCTAATCTGGAAATGAGTGCCAGATCTCGACTCTACTACTTACATGTGACAATGAGATCTCAATTGGTTTGGAAGATTACGCTTGTTTTTATATGTATTTGTACGTATTATTAGATAGACTGCTTCCCCTTCCCCAAATTAGCCAAGAAAAAAAATGGATGGCTTTCCTTTTTCTGTTTTCAGATTACCTGTTAAACACGCAATGAACAGTGAGCATGATTTTAGAATACTCACTGGGGTTCCCTGTTCATTCCTAATGTAAAAAAGTAAGAGGAAAAGTTATTGTGGTGTACCCACAGGCTCATTTGGATAAAATTTTTTTCTTTCTACTGCTAAAAAGCAATTTCATCTGCTGCTACACTTTCACACTTCTGCGATTTGTTGCCCACTTGCCTGTTTGTTCTTCAACTGCCAACTTAAAAACTGTTCTTTTGATACCATGTTTCTTTTCCAGACCAGAACAAGAAACACCCCAGGTTTAATGTATTTTTCTTAGTAATTATTAGGACATGCAGCATAACTAATCAATATATTCAGACGATAAAAAGCTACCTAGCTAGCTAGCATGGCCCTCCCCTTTGGGTCCAACCCATGATACCCCCTTTTGTCTCGTCAACAACCTTCCTCTTTACGTGCCAAAGCACGTGCAGTTCTAATCTAGCGAAAAATATTTATGATGAGTAGAGAGAGAGAGAGAGAGGGACTTCTGCACCTTCGTAGAAAAGCTTGGTCGTCTTCTTTGACAGTGAGCAGTGAGTCCCGCTTTGCTACTTTTTTCTTGAAGAAGAGTGTTATTATAAAGAGAGTATGGGGAGATGGGTAACCTTTTGACAAGTTGGGGCTGTCAAATCTGGGATGACAAGAGATTAAAGAAGCATGACCAACATGATTTGGTTCTAAAGTCATTAGACATTAGACTGGTGACCTTTTCATCCTTTTCGCTACTTCAGGTTACGACTGCTTGTGTTCTTGCTTCTATCTTACTAGTTACTACTAGGCTTTTTTTACCTTATACCTTTTCAACTAAAAGTAAGTTTCTCCTTTTCCTTTTTTTTTTTAATGTTTTTGGGTGAATAAAAAACATGATTATGATAACAATTCGTGACAGAAGAAAACAAAATCTTTTGGAATTTTCAGGAATCTCGAAGAACATTAGAAAAGTTGGGAAAATCTCGTGGGCTTTAATTTCTGTTTTAAACAGTCCCAAGCCCAATGTTACTATGAAGTCTGCGTTCATTCCAGATGGGCTCAGCTGAACTAATATCACAGTTTAGTTGGGCTCAATTTCTGAGATTTGACATATGTACTCAGCAGACTCAGCACAGACTACAGAGAAGATTTAAGACCCCCAAAAATATAGAAGAGGAAGAAAAAAAAAATGGTCCCACGCTCTAATCCTTGTGAAAGAGAGACAAACAGCTGATTTTTTTTTCTTCTTCTAAATAATAGAAACCGGCACTTTCTTCTGTGATTCGGTAATACAAGAGCTCCGATCGTCGAGCTCAATTGCCATGGCCATCGATATCGCAACCTTGGAACAAAGGTTCAGTTCCTCTTTTATTTCGGCATATCAAAATTACTGTTACAATCCGCATGAATATTTTGCGAAGCTTTCAATGATATTGTTGCAGTTCAACAGTTTCAATCAAGTAGTAATCCGATTATTCTTTTACTTTTTTTTTGTAGCCTATTAGATTCGTTTCTGTAAAAAATTGTATTTCTGGTTGTAGACAGATTATGTTGTAAATTCACTCTTTAAGCTATATTTCATTGGAAGGAGCTTGCTCGAATTTCGACCATCGTGGATTTGAGAGATGGAACGTTAATACAGTTGCTTCTCTTTCTATTCATTTTGATTTAATTTAATTTGTGTACTTATCATTTAGGATATAGGAAAAAACGATTGTCATTAATTGTTTCAATGGTCCACTCAATGTGTCCCTTGTGATGTATTGGGGTTGATTTGGCAATTTGGTGTTTGCTCCTTGGTCTCAGGCCAAAACCTTTGGGAGTGTGTGGAAAAATGAGTTCGTTCTTCCTTGCTCTCTATCACCTTTCCAATATTTTGTTTATTCTTCCTTGTCTAATTTTATTGAGGAAGAGAAACTAAAAAACATACAATGAAAAAGGAAACAAAAAGAATACTGGTACACATTATGTGGGAATGAGGAAGTAAAATCACTCATGACAGTTGCTAGACCAGCTAGTTGAAGTTACTTTTATTGTCATGTTGTCACCTCTTCTATACACTTGATTTCCTGTAGGGTAATTTTTAAACTATTTAATCTTTCTTTTGGTTCTAGGTACATGGATTCTTGCGCGAAGCATGGTATACTACCTAATACTGCAATTTTGTCTGGTCTATTCAAGGTCTGTGTTGATTATTTTCCGACTGAAGTAGTTGTAATTTAATACCTGCTATACCGGTTATATTGTCATTGGCTCACTGTGTTTTGGTTTCTGTGCATGTGGAAGTTATATTGATCATTGTCCTTCTTGTGTTAAATATAAATTATTCAGGCTGAGGTGAAAAAATCCCGCCATGAGCTATGTAGCCTGGAGATTTTTTTGGACCGTCTTAAGGATGTTGACTTTCATCCTCTTCTTGCTCTATTTATGGAAATTGATGCTTCAGAGATTGAAGCGGTTGATGTCCGTAATGAATCATCATGTGTGTTTAGTGGAGAATTTGCTTTGTCGCTGATGCGTTCCATCAATCAAAAGCTTCGGCAAGTTGATCTTCAGGATTTGTCATTTGGAAAGAACTTCTTGCGGTATATATCGATGCTAAGTGCACTGTTTTCATATTATTGATCTAGTTCCAGATTTGTTTCATAACAAATATCTGCATGCAATCTTTTTGCCACCTATCTAGCAAGAATAAGTTAGTGAAACTCTATGATTTAGCCTACGAAATCGCAACCCATTGAAAACTTGATAGTTGTGAATAAGTAACTTTTGATTGTTTTGAAGTTCAGTTTGTATGTGATCAGAGTGGGGCATTTCAACATCATATGAAAATGAATTGTACACATTTATTTCCACACAAAATGAGTCATCTCGTGGCTCCTACCGTCTACGAGGTGCCTCTGGTGATGAATTTCTGGAACTTCAAATGGGATCTTTAAAATGGAACTGTGGTTAGTGGTTGAAGTCAAAATATCTCAAAACATGTATGTTTTTTTCATATGAGAAGTGGAAACACTACTGGTACATTGAACGAGAGGCATTGATGGAGAAGAAGGATAGCTTCTTTCTTTTTTCTCTTAATCTCCTTTTTGGTATTCAAAAGGATACCGAGAATTTCAAATGTGTGCGGATATCTCTAATGCCATATGAATGTCGGAAACTTGGAATGATAGTGGGTTCTAAATCACATTATTGAGCATCTGTGCTATAGTATCT
The DNA here is from genome assembly GCA_963930655.1 of Myrica gale. Lineage (NCBI taxonomy): Eukaryota > Viridiplantae > Streptophyta > Magnoliopsida > Fagales > Myricaceae > Myrica > Myrica gale. Next base: position 1,158,572 of record OZ005606.1, on the reverse strand, counting down.
GCAATCTTTGTAGACTAATATTTTTCTTAGGTGAGCCTCAATTTCTCAGCCTTCCTTTGTTGCTTAGATTTGCATCCATTTGAAGCTTCCATTTTTAATGCTGCATGCTTTGTATATCCTCTTGAAGTTACCATTTTCAGTGCGTTCTGCTCACTTTATAGTGCACAAATAGTTGATTCCTCTTTCACTGCTTGGAAAACACATTGTATTGATGGACCAAGTTCACGAAGCTATAGGCCTTGCAAAGATAAATGACTTTGACCATTAATTTAATTTTGATCTCAGGGATCTCTCTAAGCGAGGTTTGCCATGCCAAGTTTTAACCTTGAGGTCTTCGCACTTCCGAAAGCTCAACATAATGGGGGACTTCAAGCGGATACACACCCTTAACCTTGACTTCAGTACTTCTCTTACTATTTTCAGGGAGGATTGTTTTACTTGCATGCCCAATTTAGCACGCCTCTCAATGTGTGAGACAAGAATTGCAAATCTTTGGACAACCACTGCAGCACTTTCTAAACTCCCTTCTTTGGCTGAACTTCGGTTTCAGAAATGGCTGTGTTCCAATGATGCTGGCCCTTCTTCTGTATCATCTGATGGGAGATCGGATAACAGAAGTTATTGCAGTCAGCCAAAGCGTGCTCCTTACATTGGGACATCATCTGTCGATATTGACATACCCACGGATCATAACTCAGCCACGGAAGAGGCACTCAGGAATTTGGTTTCCCTTATTGATCCTGCTATAAATAATGAAGCTGAAAGCATGATTGAGGATTCATCTGATGACAGTGATGTGGATTTTTCATTTCACCAGCAAGAATATAGTTATACAGAGCTATTATCTAGTATTTTTCCTAGCTTGAATGGACAAGTTGATCACCAGAATGAGGTAATCCACATGGTCTTTTTCTTTTAGATAATTATCTTGTGCCCTTATGTGGAAGAATTGAATGTAGTTTTTCCTTTCTCTTGGTGATGGAAATTAGACTGAATTAATTTAGCTGCGTAAGAGGATCAATTCTAGAATTTCAGGAAATTGCGAGTTTCCAGATTTGAAATCATATTTTAAGTTCAGACCAAAAGGAATTAATTTGAATGATTATTGCATATTTTTTAATCAAGCAAGAATGAAGATGATAAAGCAAGTGCCTCCAAATACTGTTGCTTGTAAGAATTTTCTTGTTCTTGTCAAGTTGTTTCTTTACTTTTAGTGGCTTGATAGTGGATAGATACGTGTCTCACGGATATTGTTATTTCCTTACAACTCCGACCTCGTCCCTCTTTTAATCTGAAATACTTGATAAAGAAATTCCTACTCTAGATGCAGGTATGTACACATAGATGCTTTCTGTTACTTATACATTCCTCATAGTCCATAAGAAAATTCACACGCCCAAATGGCACAATATTCTATTGTCCTAATTTGCCACCTTTGATGTTGTTGACATTTGAGTTCCTAACTTGATTGGCAGGTTTCTTTTGATACACTATACAATCAAAACACGGAAGAGTCTTTGGCAGGTGCCTTTACAAGGCAAATTGCAGATGTTGCTTTAAAGTTTGTTTCTTGTCATGCTTCACCAATATGCTTTGAGAAACACTATAGGGAGTACCTGATCTCTTCATTACCCCACTTGAAAGTGTTAGATAATTTTCCCATCAGAAAGATTGACAGGGAAAGGGCTACAGTTACATTTTCACAATACTTTGAGTATCTACCGTACAGAAGGAAGTATAGAGAAAGTGTTGTTAGCATCCTACAGAACCGTGAACTAAGAGCAAGCCACAGTCAGATGCGGTCTCTGAAGCAAAAGTCGTCATATTCTACTGGAAAGTCAAAATATTTTTATACCAGGTCTCTTTGTGCTGCCAAAGTAGGGTCTTCTGCTTGGCCTTTCTTGCATCCCCTGGCCATTTCAAGCAGTGGTTTGGGTGAAGAAGGTATGGGGTTTCGTCCAAGGCAGTTTGAGTATCACCCATCTGATTCTAGCCTTATGGTCTTTGGAACTTTGGATGGTGAAGTAGTTGTAGTCAACCATGAGAAGGAGCAAATTCTTAGTTATATCCCCTCACTTGGTGCAATGAACAGTGTATTGGGACTCTGTTGGCTGAAGAAGTATCCCTCCAAGGTATATGATCCCTGCATGTAATGTTTTAAGAGACAATGTGGTGCTATATTATTTTATTACATATCCTCTGCAATTAAAATCACTATTCTGGGTGATTCTTGCTGTGTTTGTAGTTGGGGTGTGCTACATCCTCAGACTTTATCTTGTTTTGTTATTGGCTTTTACCCTTAGAAAAGACATATAACTAGTAATTTCATATTATTAACTGCAGGATGTGGTACCATCTTTAGTCTGGAATGTTTGGCATTCACCATTGGTGCATGTTTAGAGTTTCTTTTCTTGTCAATTTTATTCCCGACTAGTATGGTGTTTCTAATTCTGTTTTGCCTTTTTTCTTTTTTGCCCCTTGTGATTGTCAGCTCATAGCTGGTTCAGATAATGGCTCGTTGAAATTGTATGATGTCCAACATATGCTACCAACAACAACGGGGATATCTAACAGTAGTGCTGGTTCTGTCACCTTTGATGAGTTTGATCAACTGACATCTGTTCATGTCAACTGTACGGATGAACTTTTTCTTGCAAGTGGATACTCTAGAAATGTCGCATTGTATGACATAAGCACCGGAAGACGCTTACAGATGTTCACTGATATGCATCGAGAGCATATTAATGTAGTGAAGTTTTCTAACTATTCCCCATCAGTTTTTGCTACTTCTTCCTTTGATCAAGATGTCAAGATGTGGGACTTAAGACAGAAACCACTGCGATCTTGCTATACTGCTTCAAGCTCTCGGGGAAATGTGATGGTTTGCTTCTCTCCCGATGATCAGTATCTTCTTGTTTCAGCCGTTGACAATGAGGTAATATTTGGTTTGATTTGCTTTGTGATCTGGGGTGTCTCTAAGCTTCTATTATGTCTGATATCTTTTACCTATTCTTAAGTCTCATCCTATAAGCTCCGTTCCTAGGTCTCCATCTTTAAATGACTATTGGGATTGGTCCTGATATCCCTAAGGAAGCTAGGATTTGGTCCTGAACCAATACATAGAAGCTTTGTACGTGAATTTGGCTACCACAAAGTTTCAATATGCGCTCTAATAGGAAAGTGGTAGATAAATAAACCCCTAGTTTCTGGTCATCTGCAACTATTCCTGTGGAAAATCATCTGCGGCAAGGCAGTCTAGAGGAAAAAAGAAGGATATTTTCTACTGGTGAGATTAGGTCTAGACTGGAATCTTAAGAAGATACCAACTTAGTTGTATATAGGTCTTTTTGAGATACAATCTCATCTTTGTTTGTGGTGTATCTGTTGTCCTTGTTTTCGTACTTGAAGAAATGTGGATGGTATTGTTGTTATTGTTATATTAGTATGCCACTTCTGTTGCTGATGAAGATTATCCTTTTAAAATTTATGTGCGCTTGAGACTAACATATGTGGATATTGCCAGGTTAGACAGTTTGTGGCTGTTGATGGGAGGCTTCACTTGAATTTTGAAATAGCTTCTACAGGAAGCTCTCAGAACTACACTCGTTCCTATTACATGAATGGAAGGGACTATATTATCAGTGGGAGTTGTGATGAACATGTAGTTCGCATTTGCTGTGCTCAAACTGGCAGGCGTCTCAGGGACATATCTTTGGAGGTACCTCTGTCTTTATGTTTACATGTTTTGGTTGAACTGAGGTACTATAATAACCTCTGGATGTGAATGCATACATCTAAAGTGGATATATCTACAGATGTGTGCCACATCATGGTGCTGTCTTTGTACAGTCGCTTACATTTGGCGTGCCAAACTCTATTGGAATCATGGAGCTTCTTTGTTTGCCCGCCAAAGAAAAAGAAAAATTCTGGCTTCTGTTTTTGTATTTTGTTTATTTATACGTGAACTATGCTTGTGGATAGTGCAGCATATAAATAGCAGATAGAGTTATAGGCAATTGTATTCAATATTCAGAGATTTAATGAAGTGGCAATTTTTCAAATGACTGGCTTGAAATGCTATTTTCATCTTAAATACTCGATATCCTATTGATTATCCTCTGCCATGTACTTTGACATATTTTATAACCAATCTCCTAATGTTGACTGGAAAAGCATCTTTTTAATGGGGTTGGAGTTGGCAAATCCTCCATCATCTTAGGTAGCTTTCCAAAAAAAGAAATTTATTGTGTGAAAGGGCACATGTTTGAATCTCCAAGTTCATAGTTGAAAAACTGTATTTGGAATGAGGAAGAGGAGAGAGTTTGTAGTATTTTTTTTCAGAGAATTTAAATATAGATCAAAGCAATTGGCCAATGAGCTTTGGCTCATATAGCACGTCCTCTCCTCAAAGTGCATGAGTTGCAACTTATCAATTGAAAAGAAAAAAATCATTGTAAAGCATTGAACACAAATCATAGATGGGAACAAAATTACAATCTAAAGCTAAGAGACGAAGGTTTTCACTGAAAAATGATATATAACAATCCTGGCTGGCATGATTGGTTGGATTGAACTTCTCTTTTCTCCATTTTCATCATTGATGACCACAGTAAAATTGTAGATAGGTGAAGTTAGATTGTCGATGACAAAAGGAAAGTTATGTGAAATACTATCGAGTTCTTGAAAAAGCAAATAGAAAACAACAGGAGATTTTATACATACATAAATTGCATGCACCATCTTAGGAGCTACTTGTCCTTTCCAACTCTAAAGGAAATTCTTCTCCTTCCTGTTGAACTTCGAGAATAGATTTTCACTTGCGACATTTGCTGTTTAGTTCCTATTTGAAGGACAACTATGAGATTACTTTTTTGGTTTTGTAGGGAAGTATCTCGGGGTCTATGTTTGTGCAATCTTTGAGGGGTGATCCTTTCAGAGTGAGTTCTGCCTTTACTATTGGTTTGCTCTTGCCAACAAGTAGTTAGTCTTTCATTGTATCCATATATGATAAGAGGTTATCACATTGATCTAAGTACTATACATATGTTTATATATCTATCATGTGCCTATCATGTACAATAGGGAATTATTTCTTGGGCCAGCCTGTCAGGTTGTATGAGACACTTGTTAAGTTCTTGGGTGAGACGTTTTTTTTCTTTTGACAGTCTTTTAGGTCAGGTTTAGATACCCCAGAAATTTGAACGTCTCCATTCCTACTTTGTATGTCATTTGAAGAACAAATCTGTATCCTTAACGGAGACAATTCAGGATTGGCAGCATCACATTATTTTAAGAAACTAAAGAAAAAATGGCAAGAAGATTTTACAATCTATACGAATTCGTCTTGAATGTTCATCATGGTGTAGAAAGATTTGTAATTAGATTTTACATAAGATACTTGATAGAATATTAAATCTGATTGGATAACCAAAAAAGCCAATAAACAATTAGTTGACCAGTGACCTACACATCCTAAGAAGCCAATTTTTGGTTGTGTTTCACCCACATGGTGAACCCTTCAAAAGTATGGAGGAATAATCAGTTAGCTACAAAACTTCATCCTATTTCATAGCTGCTTCTAAATTTTTCTTTTAGAATGATCTACGGTGAAACCTTGGTACTGATACTTTTGAACCTTGGTGCTTGTCATTGTCCTTGCCCCCAGGATTTCAACCTCAGTATCTTGGCAGCCTATATGCGTCCAAGCTCGAAGTCGGAGATTGTCAAGGTAAAAGTCCTATCTTGTTTCATTGGGGTTGTTCAATATGTCCCCCCTTGTGACAATCTATGATATCTGCGGTACAAACTCGCAGGTCAATTTGCTAGCGTCTGACTACGTCAAGGAACACTCTCACTACCAGCATTCCTGCCCCTCCAATAGTATGGGAGGTTGATGTATATACTATATATACCCTATTTTTTGTCTATTCCTTTTTCTGTACAGAGTAAAACAGGTTCTCATCCTCTCCATCAATTCGTGAATTAAATAAATTATGGGTTGCCACCTTAACGCATAGGACCCACCAGTTTTGCACTTTTGCTATGTGCTTGGGTTTTGGGCCTTGCGAATAATGTGTAGGGGCCTGTGATTGCTTAGTATTTTTTTGCCCTCTCACTACAGTTCTCATTTTGCTCTACGCATTTCTACAATCTACGTACGTACTACGTAGTGTATACATCATAAGCTTTCATCCCAAGTTAGAAGAAAGTGGAATGGTGGCCTCGGAGGGAAAGGCTAGTCCTCCATCTCCCTTCCTTTTCTTTCCTTCCCCCATGGACGGAACGAGAGAAATGCTACACCGCATCAAAATATAAGGCATCGCTCTAAATCCCGGTGCTTAAATCATGGGCTTCACTGACATATAGTGAAACAAACGTATGAAGGGGGAATATCCAGAATAAATAGATTATGGAGGATACGTTATCATGCATTGCCTTAGATGAATCTTTTCTTTTAGGACCCATACGAGAGACCATATGATTTTGGAACGATATATATGCTTATACAAACAAAAAATCAAATGAATATTGTTACAAGGATGACGAAAAAAAAACAGCCTATGAAAAACCTTTTTGGGGTGAGTGGTTAGTTTTTCTTTCAATGTTGGGTTTTCCAATAAATACTAACAATACTTTTCGGCCTCACAAATTCTAAATCAAGAACAGAGACATCCTTAAAAGTCTAGTGGTCACAACTTGACGCTTAGGGTTTGCTCTCCCTGAGGTCTCAAGTTCGAATTTCCTCATGTGTAAACAATTCCTTGGGATCACTCCCCCAACGAAGCTGGACTTAACTTATATGTGTGGTTTGGGAGGGTTGCATGGTCCGGAGTTTGCCGTGGCATTGAGTCAACTTCGTGCGTATACTGTCTCAGGTCCGTCCGAATTCGGTGCACGTAACTGGATGCTCGGATTTTCATCTACCACCAAAAAAAAAAGTTTCTTATTTGAAAAAGGGGAAATTGCCATAGGCTATACCGACATCGCGTATCGATCCTAGAACCCCCCCCCCCCCCCCCCAGCGGCCGGTGAGAGGGCGAAAGCTAACTGCGGGTAAAAATTCCCAGCTTAGTTTTTTTATGTAGCCCCGGAATTATTTTTTTTTGCAGTTTGACCCCATAAATGCACGTCTGGCTTCGCCTCGCGAGTCGCGGCCGTAACAAGAATCAAGAACTCTTGCCCTGAATTAGGAGTTTGGCCACTTTTATGGGGAAGTGTAGTTTTAATTTTTAAACGAACCGGAAAATAAAAAACAAAGAGAGGAAAAAAGAGGTATAGCATTTTTTTTTCTAGATGGTATAGCATTTCTTTCATGGCACATGTAGACAAAAAGGCAAGGAAGGTACTCGCAACCTTCAGAGCTGCAGCACAATTAAGGTCTGTGCAGAGAGCCTGAGCCACAGCTCAGCATGTCCTCTCTGCTACCGAGGTACCTTATTAAGCTCCAGCTGTTCCCTCACATGCATTGACTCCATTAATTGGCTCTTAGCTCGGACAGTCCTTCCCGAGTTGCTAGCTCTACTTGCTACTACTATAAATGTCCACTTAAGATCTCTGTCTTCTTCACAGCCTCTAGAAGTCCTCCTACACCCTTCCTGTCTAGCTACTATCTGCAGCACTGATCACATTAGTCCAAGCAAAAATGAAGCTCTTCTTTGCCACACTGCTGCTTTGTTCTCTTCTCCTAAGCTCCTCTTTCTTGGAGCCTACCATGGCTATATCAGGTATGAGCATTATCGTCTAAAAGTATATATCGGTCATTTCCTTACCGAAAAAACATGTGCATTTCTTTGTTTTTTCTTTAATTGTGGGCTTGGAATTGTACTAGTACCATTTTGCTATTGAGCAGTAATTGGCTTTTCCACTGTTGGCTCTGAAGGATTTTGCACCGAGAAGTGCAAAACGAGGTGCTCAAATGCCGGGGTGCCTGACCGGTGCATGAAGTACTGCGGGATTTGCTGTCTACAGTGCAATTGTGTTCCTTCTGGGACTTACGGGAACAAGCACGAGTGCCCTTGCTACAGAGACAAGAAGAATGCAAAGGGCAAGCCCAAATGCCCTTGAAGTGGACGTTTCGGGAATGTGGACAAGTTTGCGTGCGTGCAAAGGAGAGGGAGAGAGTTAAAGTTTAGTTTTATGGAGTGTAGTACTGTTCACTGTTCAGTGTTATGGGATGTGTAAGAGTAGATACTGAGCTTGGACATGTATAATAAATTGGTGGGCTACCAGTTTGAGCGTATTAGTTGGTCCTAGGTTCGTGTGATCACAGTCATGAGTTATATTGGAGATCATATATATTAGTAATTTTATGTTATTGTCACTTATTGAATACTCTTGCTTTTGCTCTTCTTTCTTCATGTTTCGAATTAATTGCGTGGGAATGACTATATAGAGCACCATTTCCTTATTATTATAACTTTTTCACTCACGTGGATTAAGGTGTTAGAAGAAACTGAAATAATCATATTATATATTATTGCACGAGCAACTAAACCAGGTTGCATTTGAGTGTTAAAATTTTAGGGGTTAAAATAATAATTTATTGAAATTAGTGAAAAAGTGAAGAGAGATTATTTGAATGAATTTTTTTATATTTATTATAATAAAAAAAATAATTTAACGAGGAGAAATATCTAATTATTTTATTATATTAAAATTAAAAAAATTAGCAAACAAACACAACTTTAATGCGCGGGTTACAATCCCTGTCGCGTTATTAATAATTTGGCTTGTAGCAAGAGGAGACAGATCGCGGCCACAGAGGAATGTGAATCCGGAATCCTTTTCAATAAATTCTGCGTCGCTTAGAATAAATTATATACAAGTATTTGCCTTATAAAATCCACTTGTCGTCATTGTTGTTCTGGGAAAATATACATGTTGTTAATGTCCCCAATATAAGCTACAGGTCGTAGCTGCCTCTATATCGTTATTTTTTTTTTTTTTGGGTAATTGAGAAAGATCTTGTATTGAAAAAAAACAGAAGATACACGGGGAACAACCCCACCACAGGTTTGGTGCACACGAACAAGCCAACCAAAACCTGGCTACCTTTCACCTAGCCAGGTTCAAAATAGAAAAAGGACCAAAAGCCAGCAAAACAAATTAAGCAGTACGATCACTCCTGAAAACCAAGTCTGAGATACCCCATCTTGCAGCAAGATCACGATTAGCATCTGAAAATTGGATGTTTTGCAGCAGGTTGATTCTAGTTTGAACAAGAAAAGAGACTTCCTTCAAAAGAAAAACTAGTTGTCGCTTCTCACCACCATACAACCTCAAATTCCTTTCTCTCCACAGGGTATAAACCAGAGCTGCCAGCAAAGTTCTTCTAAGGGTAGCAGTTAAAGAATTGCCGATAAACTCCATAGAGGCCCAGTCAATAGTTTGTTCCCAAGATCTAGCTTGTCTTGGTAAGAGGCATTTATCCCCCAACAGAACCCAAATTCGTGAGGAAAACCTGCAATTAGAAAACAAGTGGTGCACCGATTCCTCAGGGTCACCACACAGTTCACAAACCATGTTTTGTATAAGTCCCATAGCAAGCAACTTGTCCTCAGTCACAAGTCGGTTTCGAATAGCCAACCAGAAGTCCCTTGGCACAAGCTGGTATGGGGTAAGGGTTGCATTCCCAAGCACTATATATGTTCAGCAAGCTATATATGTTCCTTTTCCTAAGCTTCACCACCTGTATGTTCAATGTTGAGCATCAATAGACCTGTTGGAAGTCAACCCGAGCTTCAGCTCAGTTCTATTTCATTTTTTTTTTAAAAAAAAAATCTTTATATGAATGGGTAAAAAAAAAATTCATTTTGTTAGATTCTCTTTGACATTGATAAAAAATATAAATTCATTGATAAAAAATAGATTTTATAAAAAAGTGATTAAAATTTGTATAAAGTTGTTTGACTTTAGTCTTGGGTGGGCTTTCTCGCTAGGACCAAAACTTTAGGTGGGCTTGCATAGGCCTCACTTGACCCGCCCAGCCGGACCCCAGATTCCCTTCCTAATCTTTTTCCATTTCTGTCTCCTTCTCACTGGCTGCATCTTCGTTTTCGGAATCGACTATTCATATAGTGAGGGAGATCTCTCCGAATTCAGCAATGGAGAATCCCAAAGTTCAAGAGGTATCTCTCTTTTGCTCTCTTCTCTCTCTCTCTGTATTTGTATCGGTTACTGTTTGTATAAGTTATTGGGTGGTGTCATGTGGTACGCAGATTCTAGAGAAGCAGTTGCTGACGGTGGCAAAGGTCGTAGAGGAAAAGCTGGATGACAAGATTTCGGCCCTAGATCGGCTAGACGATGACGATCTGGAGGCTCTCAGGGAAAGAAGGCTGCAGCAGATGAAGAAGATGGCGGAGAAGCGAAGCCGTTGGATCTCCCTCGGCCACGGCGAGTACTCCGAGATCCCCTTTGAGAAGGACTTCTTCGCCGCCGTCAAGGCCAGCGACCGCGTCGTCTGCCATTTCTACCGCGAAAACTGGCCCTGCAAGGTTCTTTTTGTGACTTCCGTCGCTTAATTTTCTTCTTTATTATCTCTTGTGAACAATTACAATACATCCTTACTTATGTTAGAATACGACGTTAATTCGGGTTCCAGCATTGATTAACTAGTAAAAAATATTCTCCTTTTCTGTCTTTGAGGATCCTGGTCCGTATATATGAGTTGATACTGGCTCCAATCTATCTCCCATCTGAGAAACCAAAAAATGTACGAGCTGAGAAGAAAAAGCAAAAGATAATGAAGTTCTACCCACTGATCCTTGTTTTAGAGAGACATTTATTTTCTGAGATAGACTCGAGGTTTAGGGGGGAAAGTTCATGTTTTCAGTTCATTTGCAGGTGATGGACAAGCACTTGAGTATATTGGCAAAGCAACACATAGAGACACGTTTCGTGAGAATCCAAGCCGAGAAGAGCCCATTCTTGGCAGAGAAGCTTAAGATCACTGTTCTTCCAACACTTGCTCTTATAAAGAATGCCAAAGTGGATGACTACGTGGTACGTTGCAAAAGAATATCCACACAATTGACGGAACCAGCATTCTATTTGATTATCTGAGCAATCTACTGTTATGATTCGTCGTGTTTAACTCTAGGGTGTCCAACATAACTTGAATCAGGTAGGATTCGATGAGCTTGGCGGGACGGATGAGTTCAGCACTGAGGAACTGGAAGAAAGGTTGGCGAAAGCGCAAGTGATATTTTTGGATGGTGAATCATCACTAAATCCAAGATCTGGGTCACAAGCCCCAAGGAGCGTCAGGCAGAGCGCGAAGCCAGACTCATCCGATTCAGAGTAAATCATTGAAAATTAATAATTTTTGGTCAGTTGCAAGAAAGTGGAAAGGATCAATCACTCTGGTTTTAGGTTAACCCAAGCCTCCAATGGCTGGCTGTCTTGGGGAGTGGCCCTTTTGTGATCGATCGGAAATTTCAGAAGCTACTTTTCACGCTTCACACTATCATCCATCCCTTCTCTGCCTAGCGCAATTAGTGGTTTTCCTTATCCTTTATGACAATTAGGTCATATGTAGGTTTTTTTTTCCTTGTATGGTTCTTCTTTTTTGAGAATCAAGTCTTATGGCATTATTCAGGGAAAAAAAATCGAAAGTGCTAAATATAGATTGGCAGACTTTCTTAAACACGAATATTAATTAATCAAGATTTCAATTGATTATGTTATATTACAATCCATTTTAGTTCTATCCCCCTCAAGAGGTAACTTGTTTGACTGAAACCTGTTCCACAACAAACTTTACATCATAAAATCAAATAACATAATAACATGATGTACTTTATAACAGCAGGCACGCTGACATTATTCCCTTGACATCCACTCAATAGCTTCCACAGTGCATGAAATCCTTTCAAAACATGGAGTCAGACCAGTTTGTTGTCCTACAACACTTCTCCTGAAACCCAAAACAAACACCACACACTTGCGTCCTATAAGCATTTTGTCTTAGAACTACATATGGCATAACTTACATACTTGTCCACGCTGCTTCTTGCGTTTGATTGAGGCCAGCACACATTTCCCGCGAGGATGGTTTTCCAATTATAGGATGTGACACTTGATGAGTCCAACAAGAGTTTCGTGTGTGGCTCCCTGCACACGTTGAGTACAAAGGGAAGGAAAAGAGGAAGAGGAGGTCAGAGCCCCATTGAAATGAAAAGAGCAAGCAGAAACTACAGTAAAGCATCAAGCATGTGTAGCAGGCATCCATTAGATGTTTACGCAAAACTGAGGGCAATTTTAATTTGTTTGGACTTTCATTCGATTTAGAGCTGCTCCAGAGCAACATTGTTATCTGGAGCTTCCATTTTAGAATCACTTTCATAGAGGCTGGTCTGATGTTGGACTGATCATCCTGTTGCTTGCTTAAATCTATTTCAGATATTGCTGAAAAAAACAAAGTAAATAGGGAACAATCATCTAACGCGGTCTGAACAACGAAATTCCCATATTGATCCTTGTTCATGGAGAGACTAACAAAACTTCCTTGAAGCTGCGCTATTATATCTGCTCTAACATCTGGCATCCCCATCTCCATGTGCTGCATAACATAGTTCCTGAGATGGAAAAAGAAAACTTAATATTGTGAGGAAAACGTTCCATGGTCGAGTAGCATATGTGAGTACCAAAAAGAACAAACCAACATCTGAGTTCAAGACTTAAACCCAAGGGCGGCTGCCATCACCGCCAGCTTCTTTCAATTTTCATAATCGGCAATTGGGATCAAATTTGCATAGTCTCATCTTTTCTTCCTTCCGCCTTTTAAGCACCTTTTTTTTAAGCTAGCTGATCATTAGAAATCTCGAGAAAATAGAAAAAAAAAAGAATCGAATATTTAATTGAAAATTTAATGACTGCCATTTTATGCTGATTTGTGACATGGCTAGTTGCCAAAATATCTTTGCTTTTCATAATTTCAGCATCTCATGTAATATATACCTATTATTAGCCTTTTGTTCAAGTGGCCGCATTAGTCAATGAGCCTTTCGCGTTATATGAGGGTATGTTTGAGCCCCAATAAGTTAGGTCCAAAAATTTAGGTTTAATAATAAAAAATTTACCACATAATTTTTTATTATTATAATATTTATTAAAAATCTCCTCTCTTTACTTTTTCACCAACTTCCATAACATATTTTTACTTTATAATATTTATCAAATCTCGATACTCAAAATTTTTACCCTCAAACATACCATATAAAAACGAAAAGATGACAAAAAAAATATGGAACATTAATTTTTTTTCTTGGCAGGAACATTAATTTAATTGATAGAGGTCCAATTAATTTAAACTTAGGAGACTCTTAAGTATTTGAAATTCTCTCTCTAAGTATTTAACTTCAAATTCAAAATTAAAACCTAAATGTAATGATATCCATTGACTTCTAATTTTGAAATTAAACATCCACTTCCAACTTGAACAAGGACTCTTTAACTCATTGAAATCTCAGTCACCAACAAACTGCTTGCATTTTGGGCTATTAGGGTAAGACCTACTTTTGTACTTTCCCCACTTATTAATAAAATCATTATATTGCCTAAAAAGAACATATTTCACCAAGATGTATTTCAGAAGAGATTATATTAAAAAAATCTGACGAGTATGTTAAATAGAAAAGATGATTACCATGACAAAAGTAACAGCCCACATTCAAGGGGGCAGCTTTGGTGCTAGAGGCCCCTGGTTCTTCCACAAGACGTCCTGGCTTTCCACGCTGGCCAGAAAAGTAGAAAACCCAACCCAATTCGAACTCCGCACCTGAGTACTACCCTCATTACAATGAGAACTGGCAAACCTTATGGACTTGCCACCTTCATTTGCTTCACCAATCCATTCAGCGTATGATATATGATATTAATTTGAGGATGTGATTGGGAACCCACAAGAAATTCATGCACAGTACCGCTGATGCTGATCCAACTACGCCCTGGCTGCTTCTTGACCCCCTTTTCCCTCATTAACCACCTCAGAGCTGAGACATCATCCCACCGCCAATCAACTGCTAATGCATTGGCCAAAATTACATATCCCGCAGAATTATCAGGGTCCACTTCGACAAGTCTTTTCGAAACATATTGGGCCAATTCAACTTTGGAGTGGAGCAAGCAACCCCCAAGCAAAGCACCCCACACAAACTTGTTAGGCTCGAAAGGCATAGTAAAAACGACCTTCAGAGCTTCTTCAACGAGGCCTTGTCGTGAAAGGAGGTCGATATAGCAAGAATAGTGTTCTAACTCAGGGGAAACAGAAAAGCTTGAGGTCATGTCTATGAATATTCGGTGTCCTTTCTCTGCTAAACCTGAGTGACAGCATGCACATAGAACACCAAGGACAGTTCCGGCATTGGGTTGTAAACCAAACTCTTGCATTGTGGAGAAAAGCCTTAACGCCTCCTCCCCCTCACCATTGACTGCAAGGCCCATGATCATAGCATTGAAAGACACAACATCTTTGGAGACCATCTGGTAAAAAACCTCTTTTGCCTTATTCACGCTCCCACATTTAGAATACATGTCAATAAATGCTGTAGCTAGTATTTTGTTCGATCCGATAATACCTTTAGATCCTTTAGACCTTAAATATTCATGCACCCACGTACCAAGATCTAAATCACCAATTTGAGCACAAACTGAAAGCACGCTTACCATAGTAACATGGTTGGGCTCTATATTGGGATCTTCCACCATCATGTGGAAAGTACTCAAAGCCTCCATAAGGCAACCATGTTGTACGTACGCCCCTATCAAGACATTCCAAGGAAGCACGCTTCTCTTAGCATTATCAACTATTTCATCAAATCGTTCCCTACTCTTCTCAATCTTTCCCCATTTACCATACAAATAGATAAGAACAGTATTAACTGCGTCATAGCCAGACTTCTTACAACCATCATATATGTCAATTTCTGTTAGGATTGTTATCCATTTCTCAATTTCTACTGTCTTAATCTTTGCACATGCAGATAAAACACCGACCAAAGAATCGTTTTCCGGCTGCAAGTTTTGCTGAATCATCATAACAAAAAGTCGTAAAACCTCCTCAGGCTGACCTGACTGAGCGTAACCAGTCAACAAAGAAGTCCAACAACAAACTACACTCTCATCCGCCATTTCATCAAACACCTTACGAGCTGACGCCAAATCTTTGAGACCCTTCGCATACCCGGAAAGAAGCCCATTGCATACAAAGGAATCGCCAAGAAACCCCATCTTCATGACATGGGTATGAATTTGTTCGACATAATCGGCATTATCGGGTCGAAAGCTCCCCTTGAGAAGGAAACAGAAAGTGAAGTCGTTAGGCGAAAGAGACCCCTGTTTCAAGGACTTGAAGATGGAAACTGCACGGGACAAGAGACCCTCTTCAGCCAAAACTCTAATAACGGCATTGAAGGGAAAGATATTGGGATTCCGGAGTTGATAAAGGACTCGAAAAGCGATATAAGACGGGTATTGGCCAATGAGACGAGTGACAATCAGATTGTCTTGATGGGCACCAACTCGAAAGACTCGGGCGTGGATTTGAAGGAGATGAGACTGTGAAATGTGGCCCTGTAGTAGGGAAGCGAGATGCGCGTAGCTAGTGGAGGAGGGAGAGCAAGAAACAGATCCTAGAAGGCGAAAAACAAAGTGGGCTGATGGGCAGCTTCTGAACTGTTGGAGGGCGGGAAGCATAGTTGCCGCTTTAGGCGACAAGATACTTCATGCCCCATCCTCGTGAAAATCAAGTGGATGATGAAGACTGAGTGCGAAACTCATTTTACCAGCACGAGTAGTGAATAATATAACAGAAGTGAAAGCATAGCTAAGCTGGAGTTTTTAGATGCAGAGATTCTCATTTTGGAGACGGTCAACTGTCGGCAACGAAGGCAACACCGTAGTCCAGATATGGACTCCGTTTCATAGCGGCAATGTCCATGCGCCATATGTCCCAAGTACTACTACAACTCTTCTTTATATAGTAATTCGACCCAAGTCCCAACTCATACATGATCTAATGGTCCATCCACTTGGAAGGTAGAATGTTAATATATTACCATGTGCAAAATGGTCCAGATTTTTTTTTTTGGGGGTTCAAAAATTACACTGATGTTGAAGAAAATCACCCTAGGTGCCAGGTGGGGGAAGGACAGAGAAAGACGCTGCTACGTTTGCATTATGTCTGGCCTCCTATCCTTGATCTTTGCTACATGGAAAATCATATTCTGCAACCAAAGGTAAGAAATCTCCCACAATAAACGAAAGAAATCACAATAAACAATAAACAAGAGGATTTGGATGGGGAAGCTAGTTCCACTAATCTCGCATAACACGCCTTGCTTTGCTAACTCCTTACTCAACGGGGACTGTTTAATGTTTATCTCACCCAGGGATAAGCAAACCATTTGAATGGCAATGGCTGTTATTCTTCGTATTAACAGGTTTGAAGAATAAAAAAAATTGCTTAGAAAAAAAAAGAACTATAAAAAAATTGACAAACAGGCGACCATTGGAAAACCAGTTAGCAGCTAAAACTGAAAGATAAGTACAATGGTGCCGGAGATACTTCTGATGGCAGTAAATTGATTCATAAGTCTCAACTAGCAATTAGTCATTTGTCGGTTTTTTTTTAATCGAAGCCTGACAATGTTGTTAAGGAAAGGGCAAATGGGCAGCAGAAGGAAGGGAAAGCGTCCTCCGCTCAGAGATACTGCAAGATACTTACAACTCCTTTCTCTGAATGATTTATTCATTTATTCTCATCATTCCACGAATTCAATGCAGGAACTGCAAGATACTTACAACAAACATACCGAGATGTATCCTTCTATACATAAATAAACTATCCATTTGCAAGAGCTTAAGTGGCCTGCCCTTGTATCTCATTTCCAGCCCCCTCATTTCCGAAAACAACTTTTGCAAAGGCCGGTTAACTCTTATAAACACAAATGGAAGCAAATCAAAATAGAAGGGTTCAAGCAACTTGCTCGTCTCTAGGGGCATCATTTTCAGCATTATTTGTCAAGGATAGGAGTTCCATCAGCTCCATTCGATACTCCAGGCCTCTGAGGTGGTGTCCCAACAACATGCACCTTTTGGTGAAAAGAGAACAAAAGAAATGTAAGAAAGTATAACTGCGAGTTCTAAAGTAGATCCAATTAAGACTTGAACAGTTTGGCTGAAAAAATCGAGGTCAGAGACCAACGAGAGCAGGCAATCTGTTTAAAACTTTAAAAAGAAAAAGGAGCAAAAAATGGACACGAGAAAATCATTGAATTTCCAAAATTCTTCAGTCATCTAATTCACTTCGAGATGGCTAATACCCAAAAAGTGCAAGGCCATTCGTAAGTTACCCTGATTTGAAACAAGCTCAGTGCATGGTTGAGTCAAATTTTCAATTCCAAACATCTAAGGAGAAAGAAAGAGCTGGACTAACCAGAAGAGGAGACGTGCCAAGTAGTCCCGACTAAGAGAAATGAGGGGCTGGAATTGAAGCGAGGTGTTTTCAACAAGCTCAGCACAATCTTCACTCCCTATATTCACTGTTCCAGTTGAAGAATTCTCTGATGGAGGAGCCTTGGAATGCATTTTTGGAGATAGGGTAGCGAGGAGGCCATGTACAACAGAATGGATTATTTCTTTCAATTCGGGGGCGGTAGGTTCAGATAATTCAGCTACCTGTCCACGGAACTATTTGTATCAGCCAGAAATGGACTCGAATGAAAAAATGAAAATGTAAGGTAATTTAAAAGTTAGCTGTCTGATGGGGTTAAACTCAACACCTGAGTTCATTGCACACGAATGGGTTGCATGCAAGAAGAGATAGCATCAAATGGGCAAACTGGTGCATAAGTACCACATCCATACCCAAAAGATCAAATGCAGGGGGAAGTCTTTTGTAACATTTAATAACACGTTCCTATCTTATAAAAGCAGGAAACTATAGAAAGACTAGTCTAGAGGCATGTCGCTCTAACCTAATATCTTGCACTAAGTAGTCCAACAATTAACCAAAAAGCCACACCTCAGCCCTATAAAGCCATGATATATATATATATATTATATTTTTTGATAAATAAAGCCATGGGTATATATTAGACTGAAACTTAAGAGATGCTGGAAATGAAATAACAGGTTCAAAGACTCAAAACATCAAGCAATACTATATCAGTAGCTCTGTGCATGATGAAGATTAACAATCTACAATTACCCAAAAAAAAATTAACAACCTATAATATTATTGAAAGATGGTACTAGTGTACACACAAAATGCTAACATTTGACTGAACATTGAAACTTTCCGAAATTGGACAAATATGGATAAAATCCAAAGAAGTTTGTATTCCCAAATTAGGTTTTAAAGAGAGTTGAATACCTTCTCTGGTTGTAGAGATCTCAAGTAGTCCAGCAAATCATTCTTTTCCTCCCCAACAAACTGCTGCATCTGAAGTGCAGCACTTTTTCTCTTGACTTCACAAAGTTCCTTTGACATGATACCATATTATGAGCGAATTTCCAACCACAAGGCACATAAGAAATAGAAAATTTGAAACCAATGGAACATCCAGACTTAGAATACCAATTAAACAAGAAGAAGAAAAAGCAAGAGCTTCAGAACTGCAACTTAGCATATCCTGTTATCAATTGAAATGATTTGAAACTCAAATCAACAAACTAGATATTTACAATCAATACCAATCTGACTTCTATGATGTTATGATTTTTCAGATGATTTATATTTCACTAGCAAAATAGTGTTGAACAATAGGCCAGAACATGGAAGTAGAAAATAACCTAGATCTCACAGATCACCAATAGTCAAGGCATCACAGGTCAAAGCCCATGCATAAGCATGTTGGTGGAACCCTTGTTATTTGGGAATATTTCTCACCATATTTGCTATCCAAATAGAAATAAAATGGAAATTAATAAAACTATATCATTGATACATCAGTAAGGGTATATTGTAAAAGTGGATAGAATTCCGGTCATCAACTATCACTCAAAAACTTCTACATAATTCTGCCTAAACGTGGAATAGCAATATACAAAGATACATAAATGAGCATCCACCGTCACCGCTAATATGAGCCGAAAATATCCCATGGTTCATAATGATCCACAGCATATCACTAGGCCAATGAATGGTATCCCTCCACGATATCAAAACAAGACGTTAAATCTCCAGCTCCCAGCTACTTGGAGGTAGATGGAAGCCCATCACCAATGAAATAAGTCAATGATCATCTCCTCTGGTAATTATAGCCAATTCTTTCTATCAGGCCTTCACCGTTCATCTACAAGCAACCCCACAATCTCGAACATCATCCACAGTATTTTAGAAATCAAGCAGGAGGTAAAACATCAATGGAAAGTGCAATAAATACCAACAATCCCCAACTTGAGATACTATTCTGTAATGATTTGATGAATCATGAAATTCAACAAATTATGAACCACAAACTCTTATTTCGTAACCTACAAAAAGAGATCCCTTAAAGCTAGAAAATACCTTTTTAGCTGAAGATAAACGAGACTGCAAATGAAGGACATATTGTTGAGCTTCAGGGGACATTTCACCAAGGCCTTGAATATCAATATTCTCCGATGAGTGGTCGGTGCATTTTTCGCATTGGGATGAAAATTCGTGTTCTCCAGATAATTTGACTACACTCGCACTGTCGAGCAACAAACCTTGTATATCAAGTTTAGAATTTTCAGATATTTGTGTTTCAGTATTTCCTTCATGCATGTCAAGGTTTCTTTCTAGGCAAAGCCTATATTCAGCATTTCTCAATGTATAGCTGCAATGAAGAAGAGAGACCATTTACAAATCTCTACCAATTCAAAAACATCATTCAGATGAGGATAAAAAAAGGGGGAGAAACTGTATACGCTTCAAGAAAATATGACTCGAAGGAAAATAAGACAAAGATGCCTACAACTGCAAAGGGTTTGGTTTCTCTTTCTACAGGGAGAATTAAAATTTAAAATGCGGATCAACTAGTACAAATGATATTGCAAATGAACATACCCAGTCATCATTGAAGAAACCAATAACTTAGAGAGGGGTTCCCACAAAGCCTCAATGAGAACTTGAAACTGGTCAGATGGAAGTAATCCCAACATGCCAGATATAGTCCGTTTCATGGCATCCACTGTCATTGGTGGAACATCTTTCTGAATGAAGCTCACATCTAATGGCTCTATCTCATGTATCAAATTTGCGAGAACTGATTTCTGGAGAATTAAACGCCCTAACATCAGACTTAAGAGCATCGAAACATATCCATTACTAAGAACTACATTTACTGATTAATAATGCACATAAATCAAATAGAAGATATTAGCCACCTCACAAATAACTTACAAGATGCATAAGTGCGTCTATGTAATTGCTAGACAAGTTATACACAAAATCAATGCTACTTGTTTTTCAATGTATATTTTCCAGTTTCCTATCAGTTTCCTTTTCATGATTCAAAGTGATTCCCCAATCAGTTCAACCCAAGCACACAAAACTGCGAAAACTAAGAGAAAGGTCGACCAATAATTTTGGTGTCCCCATAAATGAAAGACATATAGACGAACTCACGAACCTCAGACTAAACCACATGAGTTCATACAACTATTTCGTCCTAAATAATCAACAAACTCCCTGCGTTTTCTCATTATCTCCCTATTTCTTCCGACCAACAAATCAGCAAGCCATTAACTACACTGTATCAATTCGATATGATAGAAAACGAAACAAATAAGACCTAATTCGTTGATCTAAATTAATTTAGAACGAGACCTCCAAATTCCAATTGATCGAAATGAATCAAGAAAACGAAACAAACCGCAATAGAAGCTAACCTTGGAGGAATTATCGGAGCGCGATGGGCGTTTGGAACTGAGTTCGTCGAAGGAAGAGGAAGAAGAAGAAGAATAAGCGAAGACTAAGGTTCGGAGTTTTCTAGGGTTTGCGAAGGAGCGCAGAGGGGAGCAGAGGCCGAAGGAGAGGCACGGATGCTGAGGACGTGGGGACGACCGGAGCAGAGAAAGAGGGGAAGAACAAGAGAGAAACGATGAGTTATAGGCTGCCATTGACGACGACAACAACCACGACCACCGCTTCTCTCTGTTTCTTCCTCTGCCAGGCTTCCAACGTTAACTGCAACCACAATTTGATACAGAACAGCATTCAGAGAAAAGGACGTTGGGGAAACGTATGGGCAAAAGCGTCGGACAGCAGGCATGTATTTTTTATTTTTCTGCTCTTATTTCTTTTCTGATATTACAAAAGCTAAACAAATAACAAAACACCATAAAAAAACCTTAACAGATGTGATGCTTTTATACAAGTCAAAACGTTCTGGATTTGAGGCTAGAGCTCAGCTACTCAGGAGAGTTTAGTTTAGTTTTCTAAAAAAAAATTATAAGATTTTGATAGAATTGTGAATATTTATATAAATTGAATAGGTTTTTATGTAAATATTGGTGAAAAGTCTTAAAAATATTTATTTTTTGTTAGAATTTGTAAAAAATGTAGAGAAAGATGATTTGATATAATTGTTTAATAAAAAAATATAAAAAGTTAAGTAAAAAATATAACGAGAGAATATTTGTTATAATTTTTTTTTAAAAAAAATGCGTTGGAGTTTGTGTGAAAATGTATTGAGCGGTTGCTTAAAACTTCTGTCTACAAACAATTCCTCATGAAAAATATTAATATATAAACTCTATTGTTTCAAAAGAAATTTTTAGTGCTATCTTACATGCTTATATTTTTATTTTGTAACATTAGCTATATGTATAACTTTAAAGTTTACATTTTATCATGAAGTCACTTTAATGTTTAGACTAAATAGACTTTGCATCCCACTTTTGGGTCACGAACACTTTACTTTTTATTTTTATTTTTTACACATTTCAATCTTAAAGTCTTAATTGCTGTCGATTTGCACCATTTGTCCGATTTAACTGTCAAATTAGACATAATTCTCGATCACGTGTCGAAAAAAATTCTTAATTATTTTAGTGAAGTTTTTAAAGTAATTACACCAATAAGATTCAATATCATTTAGTCGAAGTAGTTTTGTCAATACAGTTAAAATGCATGAACTAATCATTTTAAGAAAGAGCACGTCAGGTGATCAAAGATTCCGTCTAATTTGATAACTATAAGAACTGTAGAAGTGAAATGTAAAAAAAAAAATACATAAAAATTAAAAAATAATAATAATAAAAAGTGCAAAGCTCAAAGTGCGGGCGACCTAAACTTTAGGGATGAAAAATATATTTAACACTTAATTTTTTTTTAGCTGCCGCCACTAGTTATGTTGTGCTGAATTGGTGCTTGTTATATAATATTGAAGAAGGCAAGACCTATTTTTCTATTATATTTTCGTCCTCGACGGATTCCGCATTTGCTAACTCACCCTCTGGTATTTACGTGAAACTTACCTTGCAGCCAATGTTTTATTGTTTGCTTGAATTGTTTTTATTTAACTTCACCTTAGCAAGTCGATTAGTCAAAAGACGCTTGCCAAACCTTTCATTAATTGGCCGGTCCATTTCACGGATAAAGAGAGCACGGAGATAGTGCTGTGAAACCCCACCAATTTGACACGTTTTTCATGAAATTTCTCCCGTTTACCTGCCACTTCTATAGCAGGCACTTTCTAAAGCATAAGTATTAGAACGGCAAAAGCAAAACATATGAGGCCGGGCCAGCCAATTGATTTCAAGCTGGTCAGGCTGTCATCAATTTGTCGTGCCGAGAAGAAGGGGATTTTTTTGGGGCGAGCAAATTAGGTTGATCGTGGGTATCAAAGAAGAGAAAGGATTGAGGGAGAAGGGGATTATTGGAAAAGCGAATTTCGCAGCCGATAGTAGTCGGTTCTTCGCATATGGCTTTCTAGTACAAGGCTACGAGCCTAGCAAACTTTTGTCATGATTATTTTCAGAAGCATTTCCTGTGAGGAGTAGAAACAGATTGCGCCAGGACAATAATTGAATAGTTTTGTTGGTCCGCAAGAGGGCTATAATTGAAGTCACGACCAAGTGAGAAGTGATAGTTAGATCACCAATAAGATTCAATATCACAGGCTTGTCTGCTTTAATGTTTTTACCTTTGCTGTAAAATGCTTTCTGCGTTGGACAGATGGGTTGTTTCGAAAGGAAGTAGACATTTTTCTTCCTTCCACGAGTAAGATGACTTCCATAACATGAAAGGAACAACTCATTAGACAAATGGTACACTCTTTCCACAAGTTAATTGAACCAAAATACAAAACCTGGCCTGAAACGTCCTAGTCCAACATGTTTCCATGTCGTTTAAACTTTTCCACAAAACCTATTCACAGGACAAAAAAATAAAAAATAAAGAACTAAGACGTACAAAGATTTGACCATATCCCATTGACTTCCAATTTTGTCTTTGAGTCAGTGACCCAAGAGACATTTTACCGCCTCCTTTCCGGGGTCCAATGTGGCAGAGCCGGGCTAAAATGCGCCGAGACTACCCTGTAATCCAACAGCTCCATAATGGGAGTGAAATTCACACACCTCGGCACCTTATACTGATTAATGGACGCGCCCCTCGAGATTGCGTAATCCATGAGCTCCTCAAACGTCCCGTTTTTAACCACGCGTATCTCCAGCGGCCCAATGGAGTTGTCCGCCACTCGGCCCTGTCGGTACACTGAGTTGAGCGATTCCTCCATCGCCAAACAGCACCGATTCAGCGCGTCCTCGCTCGGCGAGTTCTCGGGGTCCTTGACTAAGAGCTCCCAGTATATCACGTAGTGCCCTGGGATTGTTTTAGTGTCAGCGTAGCTCGTGTACTCAACGACGCTGGTATTGAACTCGCGGAGGAGCTGGGTGGCGTTCTCTATGGCCTTTTGAAGCTCGGCCTCGTCAGTCTTGTCCGAGTCGATGCTGAGCAACACGTTCTTCCTCCGCACGAAGTGGAACTGCGGGGCCGAGTTGTGGAAACCTGTGACACGGAGAATGTCCCCGACTCGGTATCTGTACAACCCCGCGTATGTAGTGATCACAAGCTCATAGTCCTTCCCAACTTCCACGTCAGCAAGGTCAACTAGTTTACGAGTCGAGTCTGGCACCAACCCGGTTGAGTTGGGTTCGTGGGGTATGAACTCGAAATAGGCCATGTTTGGCATTATAGTGTAAGAGACTTCGGACGGTTTGCACATCGGGTTGAGATTGAGTCCGAAGTAGCACTCAGACGACGCGTACATCGTACACGCAAGAGGCAATCCTCCGCTATAGTAATCCAGCGTAGGTATATACTGAGCCATAGCACCCGTTACAATTACGTCCAAATACTTTGTGTTGGGCCAAATTCTGGTTATAATGCCCTCCCAGTTGTCCTTTGAGCACTCTTCGGTAACGAAATCCGCCAATTCTGGGTCGGGTTTTAGGATCTGAGCCATGCATTCTTTGATTGCAGGGTCAGTGATTCTTGGGTTGATGGTTCCGGCTCGGATATCGTTGGCGAGTTGGGTCCAATTGAGCTGGAGGAAACGGATGGCCCTGAGGAGACCGGAGGCAAACACGGCACCAAGGCGTAGAACTTGTTTGCGCTCTCTGAGGCCGCAGAGCATTTGGCTGTACATGCTTTGGAACGAGTCGGCGCAGAGGATGGCCTCGTTGGGGCTTGTGTAGACGTTGTACGGGTCGTAGGGTCGGGTCTTAAAGTGTTCGCTCTTGTAATAGCTCGTGAGCACCGGGCGGGCCAATAGCCCACCTGGAGTCTTGGTCTCGGATTTCACGAACAGGAAGTATAGCCCTTTGCCCTTGTCCAAACCCGGCACATAACTGTCACGAGAATACCGCGTTCCATTAGCCATTAGGGAGACAAAAGATGCTGGATTTAGATAAATAAAACATAGCAGTAATTGTCCAGATTTAGCGCGTGGTTTTATTTATTCTTTCCACAATACTTACAGGTTCATTACTGGCATGAGAAGGCTGTATAGTAGCTGACGACGATCCAACTCTTCCTGAATTGTGGGCATGAGTTTTCGCTCTCCAGCTGAAGTCCCAGAACTGAAAATTCTCAAAGGAAATAAGTTTTGTGTCAGAAACTCCAGCTTATATACTTTTTTTTTTTCATTCTTTTTGAATTTTTAGCGCAATTGAAGATGAGTTTGTGGAACAAAATATTCACCTGGTGAGGAACTCAGAGATGGGGTGGGCTGAGAGAATAGGAGAACGGTCCCCATTGGCGATGCGTTGGATTGCGGGCTGAAGATCCTCGTAGGTAATAATGGGTATGTGGGACTTGAAAGTCTCGCGGGCTGTAGCGCCCTTAAGTTCGAAGCGCTTGAGGTATTCGGTCTGGGCGTTTCGGCTCAAGATCTCGGCCAAGACTCTCTCTTGGACCGCGTCGGCATTCCTTGTCATTTCCTCAATGAACTGGAGCGCCTTCGCGTCCTTCTCGCAGGCCGGAGGGCCAAGCGGTGATGATATAGCAGAATCAACAGCCATTACCAAAAAATAAAGATTAAATATATTAGAGCTTACTAAGAGACAGAGAGAAGTGAGTTAGGAGATGTCTAGGAAGAGAGGAGTGGTATTGCGGTGACAAAGAGAATGGGTGGGGGTCCTTATATAGGGGAGGGAGGGACTAGCTTTCAGAGGACTGCCACGTTACGTGACACGTCATGGTGGGGCACAGCGGGTGGCCGGCACAAAAGGGGAGCTTGAAGGTTGAAAGGAAGCTGGCGGACATCTACGGAGGGTCGTGGAAAGTAAAACGAGTTTTGTTTCCGGTGAGTGTAGGGGCGAAGGGGGACAAGGTGGGGGCCCGCAACACGTAGACATAGCCCGAAATGAGGCGGGCTTGTGGGGTTAGGTGACCGCCATGTCAGCGGAGCACAGTGTAAGGACCTCAAAGGGCCAGGGGTGTGAGAGAGAGGGAGGGGGAGTATGTGTAATTTGTGATTTTGTGTTTTGGAAGGTCATACGCGTGAGCCAACCACGCGGCTGCTTTCGGGTAAAATTGTTGGTCATCGACAGTGATGGGCTGCCGGAGCAGGAGGCAATTTCTACTGTTACAGGCATTGCACGTGAGACAAATGCCTAAACCTCTGTACAGTGCGTATAAACTTTTGGAAAGACAGTTGTCACGTAAATAAAATACTTCAACGTTAAATCTTTTTTTTTTCTAAGCACTTCAACGTTAAATCTTGAGAGGAAAGAGGCGATACGGATAAAGTTTATACGTAATAGGCCTTGTACTCCTCCTCTGAGCGATAGCAAGAGGTGGGTGTTGAAGTTTGGGATCTAGCTAGTAGTTCTTATCTTCATTGGAAAAAAGAACGAGATAATTTTCAGATATGAGGACAAAATTTGGAAACACTTGCTCTCGTGCCACTTCCGTGACCTTCTTTGCCCCTTCTTTACCTTCGAAGGAAGGAATTCTATGACAGGAAGCCTAATATATCTAGAAGGGTAATACAACACCCACGCAAAATTAGTATCGAGTAAGACTGACATATCGAAATTTCGAGCAAAACAAACGCTATTAGTTGCCCCCAACGGATTGAACCGTACAGATTTTAGGACGTTTTTGTCCTTGAAACAACCTCTCAAATTACCAAATATACCCCATGAACAAAGGGTCTCTTAAAGCATTCGGAGGGCAAATTTGGAATTACGAAATTAGATGTCCCCACTGTGCCAGAAAAACAGAACCATGTGTCAGATGTCCGACCAGCACCTGACAGCTGCAGAAGAAAAATCAGCCTGAGAGGGGACGTTACTGGAGCGAAAAAGTGGAGAAGTAAAAAAAAAAAAAACGTAAACATAAGCGGTCAACAAATTGCCGCGTAAGGAAGAAAGCAAAAAAAAGGCCAACTTCACAAGCCAAAACGCACGTGAGTAGTGGAAAAAAAACAATAAAAAAATAAAAAATCAAACAAATAAAGATTTCAATCATTACTTTTTAAAATTACCTTAAAATTTTTAAAAAATATTTTAAAATTATAACAACTTTTTACAAACCCCAAAAAATTTCTAACTTCACAAGATTCCTAAAATTTTAGGAATATTCTCCGAAATTTCGTTAAACAAACGCCCCAATAAGGAACGAAGCAGAAAAGAAAAAAAGAAAACTAGTACAGGTCACTAGCTAGGAATCATTACGTCCCTTTTGGAAAGTCATATTATTTTAGTTTAGAGTGGATTGAATTATTAGCATATATAAAAGTAATTTGGGTAGCAAAAATGGTTAAAGCATCATTTGAAATATTATATAATTAATGCTTTATAAAACAATCTTATTGCATCTAATTAGCATATTGTACTAGGTTTTTGAGCTAAAGTTGGTGTTAATTTGTACGTCTTAAAACTTTATGCGAAGATCAAGATATTAACTAACTTTAAGCTCTTGCCGCGCGCAGTAACCCCACCACAACACCATTGAAACACAGAACTTATAATTAGGCTCATTTGTTGTAGCTGAGCTTAGGTTGTTGAACTCCTCGAACTGCTTGTACATTTTTGTGAAGACATATCTGACAAAATAATTCCATGCACCTAGCTACCTAGCTTGGTGGTGCGTCTCATCAAGATTTTATAACCCAGGCCGGCCGCATTGTTAGCCGCTCAGAAATGATCCATACATAATTAGACGTTGTTTCATAAAGGTGTACTTCTTGACAGCATATATAGAATAGTGTCGAGAAGTATTCTAATGGCACAACGACTATAACTAAGATATAGGAAGGCTGTTGGCAACCGTCATGATCATATAATAATAAAACAATTAGAACCCAAAATATATTAGTAAACGCATCTAACCGACATTACATTACCCTTGTTATTCGCCATTATAAAAAATGATGTTCTTGTTGAGGCCGGGCCGGTCAGCGTACGTCTTTTTCATTTACTTTTTCCTCTCCATGAAGATCACATAGTACTATTTTTTATAAAGACAAAAAAAAAATATTTGGTGGTCTTTGGGTCGATATGACTTATTCATGACGAACTCTGCCGTGAACAATGGTTCACGAAATCGTGGGAAAATGCTCGATAACAAGTACACAAGCATTTAACAAATACGAAAGCAGAATAAAATGTTGAAGAGAAGAATCCAAATTTTGTCATACCCACAACCAACTTTCCAAGACTTTACCTCACTTTGAGACACAAAATCCATAATAAAATTGTGATGGCGTGTACCAACAGCCACGCCATGATTTCTTGCCGGTTTCGAAGAGCCTGTTCGGTTTGTGTCAAAACTTATGAGGCCTCCCAAATAATCTACTTTTTGCCTGTTCAGTTTCGTCAACAGTCAATGGATCAGATGGCAGAGTTTGAGTTGGAAGGGAAACAACATTCTCTGTTTTTCCTTCTTTCGATTTTGCTTTCGCAGTTAGGTTTTAATGGGAAAAACTAGCTTTAGAGACTTCGACGTCTCAACAACTATCCCTACGCAAGATCAAGGAGACATGTGAAGGACGTTTTAGTCCTTCTGTCTGTGCCAACATATACGGCATATGGGACCCCTCATCCTATAGCTAAACGTGTAGCTAATAAAATTAGGTTTAGCTTACATCACTAGTTGATAATGGCGATACCCCAGGCCCCTTGACCAATTTCTTGTTCTGAAATGATCCAACACGAGAACAAGCTGTAGCGTCTCTTTCAGTTTCACCGAGTTTAGATATTAGAAAAAGGCTTTTGTTTTTTAACTCAAGTGGGGTTGGTTAGGTCCTTAATGGAGAACAACCCATCGTGTGACCCATTTTTACGTACGTTCATACTTCATACAATACGATTGGGCGCACTCAAGTCAAAGGGCCTCCATATTTTTTTGTTGGCTCCAGCCGACGTTGGTTCATAAACTAATACCCACCCTTAATTATTCTTAAACTGATGGAGAAAATAACAAATTTAATCACTTATTTATTTTTATTTTTTTTAATAACGAAGGAGTTTTAAGTTATACATAAGATATTCACATTAATGGCTCCCTTGTTTATGGGGCTAGTTATAATTAACGATTGGGATGTACGTGGAAAAGAAAATGCAGGAGAATTCCTTCGTTAGAACCTCCATGGTTCATACAAATTTGTCTTTTAATATTGCAAGTTGACACTTGGAAACAATGACCATTAACAGAAAAGCAAAGAAATATTAAATAAAAATATGCGTTTTGGCTTTTCCCGGACTTAGTTTGCAAGGATTTGAAGCTATCACTAATGTCCAACGAAGTCCTTGAGTGCTAGGAAGTTTGCGAATGCAAGCGATCTTTATTTTCTGTAAGCAGCAAATCTTTTGGGCAAACTGACAAATCCCATTTCGGCCGATTATCATGTTTCTTAGCTGAAATACAAAAGCGAAGGCAAGTGGATCATGATCATGAGAGAAACCTATCATGTTGTGACAAAAATATGCATTTGCTTTATGCATATTATATGACGAATAAACAAATTTGTAACATTGCATTAAACAATCCAATTACCTTCTAGTTTCTCACATATATAGCAATGGAGTGTGTTGGGAGTTTAGTTGGCACGAAATCACTATATAGTAGTATAGTACGTGTACGTCTCTAAGCTTTGAATCTTAATAGCACAAAAGATTGAAGGATGTCTCACATTTATACCAAACCGATAGTTTTTGGTCAGATAATAAAAGGAATTTCGTTACAACTTGATCGAGCAGAAATTAGAGATCACTCAATTTGTAGTTCCGTAAAAAATTATATTAATTACATGACTTTTGGGGCAGTATGAATATCCATTGATTCTTTTCCCTCTCACGGAAGAGTACTTGATCAATTTCTTGTTAACTGGCCGTATGATTACCGTACTGGACAAGTAGATAACCAACGCACATTCTCATGCAAAATAAAAATTAGCAGACTATTAAAATTTTCCTCTTATATTTTACATGCCTATGCGGTTTGTGAAAATTATATATATATAGTGGGGCCCCAAAGAGTAATCTCCTAAATTAATGAACCGAAAAAACAAAACAAAAAATGAGAAATATTTATATATATTCTCAATAAAGTACTGGAGAACCCGTGGAACCAAGGAAGGGTGGTGGAAAGTGAAACCAGCACAATGTTGCCTCACGTTTAAGATAAGTCAAAAGTCCATGCCATAGAAAATCTGTCCACGTGAAGGCCGGTCTTGGACGTTGAGGTCTTAAAAGTGGAATATGATCCCCCCGGATACAAGCTGGATGGTTCCTCTTCGCCAAATTCACGTGATTTCTAACTGTGTACGTAGTCGGCATGGTCTAACGTGGGCACATTGGTTTTACTTTCCAGTCAACAATTATGATCAACGTCTTTTTGTTTGGTCCAAAGGTTACGGCGCGCAGGTGGGTGCGTGAAAGTTTTTCCACTCGAGGGACTGCGATTTTTTCTTCTGGTTGTTGCTGTGAAATTTCCCTTCACGCAGTCTCTTGACTACGTTTTCGGTTTTATTTGCTCGCAGAATAAGAAAAACCTCCCACTTGTCGTGTTTTCAGGAACAAGACCAACGGCTAGTGGAGGAGGCTGCTCTCTAATTCAAATTCTGGTTCGTGTAGCAGTCAACTAACATGCAGTGAAATTTCGCTTCGCGTAGTCCCTTGCCTCGGTTCACGTTCTGCTCGAAAATATTTAAAACCTCCCTTTCGTCATATTTTCAGGAGTCAAGTCCTACTGAAGGAGCGGCGCCCGAATGCAAAAATCTTGTTTATCTAGTAATTATAATATGAGCCTACCGTTTATTAGGGTTAGACAATATCATCTTCAGAAGGTTGAAATATATAATTGCATTTAACCCCGTGAGTTACTATTTTCCAAACAAAATTGAATGACCTCGATTCGTAACTAATCAAAGTTGGAAATTTGACATATGACATTTTTGTGAATGAAATGAAAATTGAGTTGGAAAATCCTTCTTTTGGGTGGCCGGATGAAGGATGATCAGGATTTAGATAAGATGATCACATATTCGATCCTTAATCATATATTCCATTATTCTTCTGTTTGCTCCTAAAAAATAAAACATGAAAAACATCGATCCCATTGCATTCATTATACATATCTTGCGTTATCCGGCAAATATTGGCGTACATCATGAATAGAACTCGCAAAAGAAGAACACAGCAAAAGGAAGAGAGAGAGAGATCACTCTGAAATCAATTACAAACCCTAGTTAGTTTGATCCATGTACACTTTATCTGATAATCATAGTGTTCTAAAGTACAAACCCCTTGGCGCAAAAGAACGAAAGGAGAGGAAAGGATGGTGTCTGTGTATGTTGGTGTGGGAGGGATCTTATCACGACAAACGCTTTTGGTATTGTCGCTTCGCACTCTTAATTTCTACGTCGACTTTTAGTCACTTGATTTGAAGAAAATAATAAAATTAATCCGACCGCTGAGCTTTAACTTTATAGTACTCGAATGTTACACCTTTGACGCTGACGAGTAATATTGACCAACATTTTATCTCAATAATATTTATGTAGTACGTGCCGGGATGGGGGGTTGTGTACGTATGCCCAACATCCGATCATCACCACCAAAAGAACTAACTAATTGATTAATCGAGGCAATTATGTCTAATTATTTTATGGCAAAAAAGCAAATAAACTTTTCACATACAATTAAAGGTTTAGTGCTTTAGCCAAATTATTAATTTGGTTTAATGTGTTTAATCAAATGGACCATCTTTTTCGATAAAAAGCTCTACTGCATGCTCTGGATCTTCTATTAAACACGAAGAAATATGATGTTATATGTATGCAACATAAATATGAAAATTACATTTTTGGTCACTAGATTTTAGTATCGCTAGCAAATGGTCACTGATATTTTTTTTTACTTTTTGGTCATTGAAAATATGTAGTGGTGACTTTCCACTCCATCCGTCGAAACTCTGTTAATTTTTAACAAGAATAGCGGTCGATCGATTTTGTTTACTATGTGCAGCAACGACAATTTGAAGCGATCGATCGCTACATTAAACGGTCGACCCTTAAATGAAGCGGACGACCGCTTCATGTAGCGGTGGACCACGTTCTATTCCGTTAAAATTAATGGAGGTTTGATGGATGAAGTGAAAAGTCACCACTACATATTCTAGTGATCAAAAAGTAAAAAAAAAAAATCAGTAATCATTTATCAGCTCTAATAAAATTTGGTGACTAAATTTTCGATTTCCCTAAATATAATTAAGATCCTTTCATCTTTTGCCTTTTACTTCTTGTTTTCTCTTTCAGGTCGTGGCGGTCAACAACAAGACTTGCACCAAGTCCACCACCTTCTCCTCCATTTCTTCACAATCATGATGGCACTTATTTTCAATGGAGGTTACTATAGCGAATGAACCGTGACATTTTTTTGTTATTAACGTTGCCTGCCGGGAAAATGAAAAGAAAGGAAAAAAAAAGGTCTTGGGGGGTGCCACAATGCTATGTTGATTGGTACAACCGTACAACACAGTATAAGTGTTCCCTACAGATCAAACCGACCTAATGTGGGCCTGGATCCAAAGGGAGATATACAGGCCCGGATATATATGTGCGTATCCCAAGCAACCCGCCAAGACAGCTGTGTGCCACCACGTGTCTAAGCCGCAATAGCAGTACAGCTTTCGCCACGAACTCGAAAAGCCCTATATGCGTATGTATAAAGAAAAAATAAAGAAAGCCCTATATGCTAAATGCGCTAAGTGCGGTGGCCCAGATTTGGAGGACTTTTTTTGTTTGTGAGAACTGAGAAACAACCGCTCTGTCTCTGAGAGCTGAGAACCATCGGGAACACACCCAAAACCATTAAAACAAGATCGAAACCTCTTTCTCTCTCTATCTTTACCAATCTGTATCTCCGTCTGTTTCGAATATTGGCGGATAGTACTATGTTCGTTGGAAATAGCAGGCAAGTTTGTGAACTAATTCGTTTTTTTTCTGTTTTCGTTTATTTGCTGAAGTATTTTTGTTTGTTTCCCTAAAAACTGCAGAATCTCATGCTTTGATGTTGTTCTTCTTTTTAAGCTAAGTTCTCGATTTGCTTTTTTCTCTCTTGCCATGCAATCTTTGTTCTCATGGTTGCTGAGAAAAGTATAAAAACGGAGTTGCAGATAAACAAGGTCAGCTGAATTAGGCCAATATACTTTGCAGCTATTACTGTTTGCCTAAATATTTTTCTGCGACCAGAAGAAGGTTAGCGCTTGGCAGTCTGGATTAAATAAATATATATTAC
Source organism: Myrica gale (assembly GCA_963930655.1). NCBI lineage: Eukaryota > Viridiplantae > Streptophyta > Magnoliopsida > Fagales > Myricaceae > Myrica > Myrica gale. The sequence goes on along the minus strand of OZ005606.1, from coordinate 1,125,353 downwards.
ATAGCAAGATATTAGTTCCCTATACTTGAGAGTAATGTGGCCAATGGACTTTGTGGAGCTTGAGCTCTAATACTTGCAGCTGGAAATAAGCACATCGTTATTAAGAAGCAAGAATGTCATTCCTTGTAGGCTGAGTGGGATTTAGGCAATGGTGCATTGTGCACGATTGATTCGAGTGTATATTCACCATTTGAATCCACTTTTTCCTCCTGCAATGGCATTGCAATAATAACATCTGCATTTCATCCTGTCCTGTCATATGGAGGGTTTACCAAGGGATAGTGACAACAGAGGGGAACAAGGACAGGCTGCCCATTTTCACATATGCATGATGAGGAGCAATGTAGGCTTATGCAATTTAGGATATTCGATAGTACAGCAGTCTGAGGTACCACCGATATATCTGCCTTTCTGCTGTCCTTTGCAGAAATGTCACACTCTTGATTTAGCTGAAGTGTGTGGGTTTGAATGCATTACCTTTGCTCTTTGTAAGTTGCATTGTCTGTTTTGCTAGTTAAGTTAAATTACAATTGCCTAATCGTATTTTTTATGCTGCAGGTCTATGAATTGCATATGATGCTACATAATCAGAATAAGTTCTTTTGGATGAGACTCATTATTCAGAATTTGGTGTGAACACTGTTGAGGCAATCGAGATTTTTGACATGCGTTCTTTAAGATTTTGGTGGTAAATACATCACATAGCCTATTGGGTTCAATATTTTCCGGTTGCTACATATGCTGGTTTTTTTTTTCATCAGCTACATATGCTAGTTAACTGAATAAACATATCACCCTTTTTCTGTCAGTGTTGAATTCCTTAGATAGCATGTTTCCAGCTCGATGCGGAAACCGCAAAACAGACAGGACTGGTGATTAATTATCTTATCAGTGTAACATTGTTAATATAGCTGAAGTTGAGCCCACAGAAGCTTTTTCATCACCAGTGTTTTCAGAGTAGAGAATTTACTTGCCCTGAAGAAAGTAAATCAGGACAGATGGATGGAAGCGTATCTAGTGAACCATCAGAACAAAGAAATCAGCTTGGCTCTGAACTTGTACAAGGCGAACAAATGGACATCAGCTTTTCTAAAGATGTGAGCAAGAGTTCCCTCACTGAACAACTGGGACCATCTCCTGAAAAGATACTTGAATCTGGGCCTGGAAGTCTATTTAGCAAACCATCAGATCAAGAAAATCATCTTGGCTCTGAACATTTACAGAATAAACTAGTAGCAACCAGCTCTGCACTCTCCAGTTGTGCTGGTGACAAAAATTTGAAATCATCTTCTGAAAATGCAACCAACAGTTCTCTCACTGTGTTATTGCAACCACAGCCTCAAGATGCAGCTGAGGGTACTGAGACTGGAAGAAGTTCATGGCCTTACCAAGTTACCTTGGAACAACATGACTTTGCTTCTGGATTTCTATTCGGTGAACCACCAGATAAAAAAGATATGCCAGATTCTGACCTTGTACAAACGAGGCCAGAAAAAACAGGCCCTACACTATCCTGCTATGTTGTTAATGAACAATTGACTCAGAGTGCTCTTACTGAGCGCTTGGGACTACCTGCTGAAGATGTGTGCAAGATTAGTCAGACTGGAAAAAGTTCGTTCTCTCAAGAAACATCAGCTGAACTTGGTTTTGCAAATGATCTCTTAGCACAAAAAGGTCAACTTGGCTCTGACCTCGTACAAAATGCACTAGTAGGAACCATCACTGCAGTGTCCAACTTGGATGAAAGGTCTGTTGCTGATCATCTGGAATTGCTTCCTGAAGATGTGAGCAGGAACAGTCAGGCAGGAAAAAGTTCATGCTTTCAACAAAGTACAGAAAAACAGACTCAGGAATGTGGTTCTGGAATTAATGAACAAGTCCATCATCTTGATGGTGGGCTTGAACCCAGTTGTATTGGTAAGAAAAGTTCTCCCATTGAGCATATAGGCCCACCTCCTGAAGGGGCCAGCAAGAATCTTGGTACAGAACTACTTGGACCACCTCCTGAAGATATCAGCAACAATTGTACTCTTGAAAAATTGGAAACGCCACCTCAAAACACATTAAATAACGCTAGGCGGTTGGGACGCAGGGATACAAGAGCTCAAAAATCATTAAGAAAAAAATATATGTTGAGGTCTTTGGTAGCAAGTGATAGAGTTCTTCGCTCTCGGATGCATGGGAAGCCTAGAGCCACTGAATCAAATAATAACATGGCGAATGAAAGCACTGTGGAAGAGAAACAAAGGAAAAGGAAGAAAACAAGAGGGAAGCAGATAGTAGCTGATGAGTTTTCAAGAATCAGGACACATTTGAGATACTTGATGAACCGAATGGGATACGAGCAAAGCCTGATTGATGCATATTCTAGTGAAGGATGGAAAGGAGGCAGGTGCGCACATTGGTTTTTATATGTTGCTTCTTACATAGCACTATCGATTACATAGTTTGTTTCTTACTTGGTACTGCTGTTCTGGGACACTGTCTTTTTGTCTTGGTGAAGTCATTTCCAAGGAAATGTTGATACATTGGTCTATTTTCATTTAAATAGTTTCTTTGGCAGCTTTCAAGTAAGCATATGTTTTAAAATTTATTACTGGTTCATATGGTTCTGAAGAGATGAAAGGAAAGATAAATGGAGTACAAGAAAGGTTCAGATTAAATATTAGAGCTAGTCTGACTCTCCCTATAATTTTAATGTCCGTCTCCTCATTTGCTGCTGGTTGAAGCTAAGCAATACCCAATGGTTGGTTGTGAATCAGTAAGTTTGGAAGTACAGCAAGAGGTCTGGATGGCTGGGACAACCTAGGGATTGTTTTTCTCTTTTTGGTCAACAGTTTTGAACTTGTTTTCTGAGAACAAAAATAAAACTTATTAAAAGTTGATGTTCTCAATGCTTTTCGTTAGACTGAAAACAAGAAATCAGTTAGAGAAAATTCCCTCTGATCTCTTCTGAAGATATGCTTTTTCTAGATGTGGCTTCTGAATGAAAAGTATCCAATAAACACATAAAAGACTAATATAAGATCCAGAAAAAATCTAGAAAGTAGCATGGGACTCTTAGAATACTAGAAATGCCTGTGACTGGGACTAATGATGATAGCACCGCTGACACACTAATACAATGTTTTGCAGTTGACTTGTTAAAACTTACCTTTCTGCCAAATTAGTTCAAGTTCGATGAACTAAGATTAAGTCTTTGCTTGTTTATATATTTATGCAAGAGAGAGAACCTCTGATACATGACCTATCTAGTCTTGGCATGTTCTTGAGGTTCAATGAGCCTGACCTTATCTCAGTTTTATCTCTGATTGTCTCTTTTTTGGGTGAATGGGTTCTGCCTAGCTGTTGCTTCTGATTATCTGTGTAACTTTGCAGCCTTGAGAAATTGAAGCCGGAGAAGGAGCTTCAACGGGCCACGTCTGAGATATTGCGACGAAAATTGAAAATAAGAGATCTATTTCATCGTCTTGATTCACTATGTGCTGAAGGAAGGCTTCCAGAATCTTCATTTGATTCTGAAGGACAAATTTGCAGTGAGGATGTAGGAGAATCCTTCAATTATATGATGTGTTCATTAATTTATAATATTTCACTCCTTTAGAAGAAACTTAGTCATGCTAGTTTGCTTCTGATAACAAGTAACAGGTGTTTTCTCACCGTAAATACTGAGACATGAGATCATTTTATGGCAGATATTTTGTGCAAAATGTGGGTCAACAGACTTGTCCACGGATAATGATATTATACTCTGCGATGGTGCTTGTGACCGTGGGTTCCACCAGTACTGTCTAGAACCACCACTGTTAAGTGAAGAAAGTAATGTCCATATAACCTATATGATAGCATCAAACCTAATTTTACTTCTTCGGTTACTTGTTAATTATGCTTTCCTGATTGTTTTCTTACCATTTGTTCTTTTCTGGCCTCGCAGTTCCCCCTGATGATAACAGTTGGCTATGCCCTGGATGTGATTGCAAAGTTGACTGCATTGACCTAGTTAACGACTCCCAAGGAACCAGTCTTTGTATTGCTGACAGCTGGGAGGTCAATGATAAATCCTTGGGCAGTTACTTGTTGATTAGAAATATCTTCTACTTTTCTATTCTTATTATGGTCCAATCCCATGTGCAGAAGGTTTTTCCTGAGGCTGCTGCCTCTGCAGGACATAATCCACATCATGACTTTGGACTTCCTTCAGATGATTCTGATGATAATGATTATGACCCTGATGGACAAGATGATGAGAAGGTTGAATCAAGTTCCAGTGAATCTGAATATGCTTCTGCACCTGAGGAATTGCCAGCTCCACCTAAGGATGAGCAGTACTTAGGGCTTCCTTCAGATGACTCAGAGGATGATGACTATGATCCTGTAGATCAAAGGGAGAAGCTTAAGCAGGAAAGTTCTAGTTCTGATTTTACGTCCGACTCTGAGGATCTTGCTGCAGCACTTGATGACAACGAATCTTTTAGGGTTGATGAAGACCCTTTGTCTACATCATTGGATAGGATTAAGTCTCTCAGAGGTTCTGGTGGAAAAAGATCCAAACCTAGTGGAAAGAAGCAGTCTTCAAACGATGAGCTGCTATCCATATTAGAGTCACATCATGGCCTAGATGGTTCTCCTTCCGTTTCTTCTGGGAAGAGACCCGTGGAAAGGTTGGACTACAAGAAGCTGTATGATGTGAGTGCCTTTTCTAGTATAATTCCTGCTCCATTTGCCTCTTATTTAACAGAGTGATTAACTATAAACATATTTTGATTGCTGTTTCTATTACGGTTAATAGAAACTACTGTCCTACCAGTTCAGAATCTTTTGTTTGAGAATCCTTGTTTCTTTTGTGATACCTCATTGTCATCAATCATAGTACTGCTGGGGATGTTTGACACCCAACAATTCCACCCTCCAAAATTTCCACCCCAATAAAATAACTCTCCAAAATTCTCTCTCCCCATCAAATCATCACTTTTCACTACAATTAAATATAAAAAATTCATTTAAATCATCTCTCTCTTCACTTTTTTCACCAACTCCAACACCCCAACATTTTTAAAACCCCAATATTTTTACAATCAAACATATGTACACTTTCCTTGTCATGTATTCACATTTGTTCAACTCTTCAAACTTATATCTCTCTCTCTCTTTCTCTCTCTACGTGTGTATAGATATGTGATATTGTGGATAGTTATCAACTTCTGTAAAGGATAGAAGACTTCAACTGAGTTTTTTTCTGGATTATATGTCTCTACTTCGAGTTGAAATGTTGTTGTCTAGTAATCATCCATTGTCACGAACATACTAAATCACATTTTTATTTATAATTTGCTCTTGTTACTGCTTTTATTGAAATTGGATATTGTACCCAATATAGATTGAAGAGGGAGACTTACTTAGATGTATTTGTTGATGGTAGCCTATATAATTGTAAATACCGATTTTGACATAGAATTTCAATGACCTTGTCTAGAACCTGGGAAATTTTTTATTCACACAGAATATATATCAATGAACTGCGATTGGAGTTTGTGGATATATTGTAACAATCTAAACAAGGGTTGTTCTGTTAGTAAAACTAAAATCTGTAACGGTACGTATGTACGGACTCTTCTATTGCTCTGCACGTGCATCTTTAGCCCCACAACTCAATGCAAGAATAGCATGTCTTTATGGACTTCCTTGACTAGCTTCAGTGGCCTTCTTGGTTGCCAATTTCCTGGTAAAGTACCCATGCTTTTTAGCAAATAAACGTGTACATGCAATTTTCATGCGCGTTTGTGTTTGTGTTTGTGTGTGAGAGAGATATCACCTTAGAAGGACCACAATATGCTTAGATTATAATGCACGTGAAATGTCATAATGAAGACATTTAATTTCATCCCTCTGTCTTATATATTTTTTTCCTGCTAGAGAGAAAACATCTCAACGTGTAAACAATGCTCAAGTTTTACTTATGTGTACGCCATTTATTCTAGTCATATGACTGGGTTGTCATTGCTCTTTTACTATGTTCTCTGTCAATCTTTTGCTTTCATTGTTTGTTGTTTTTCCTTCTCTGGTGTGTTTATCTTTGTTTTCCTCGCTTCCATCTATTAAGGAGACATATGGAAATGCTCCTACTGATTCAAGTGATGATGAGGATTACAATGGTATTGCTGAACCAAGGAACAGGAAGAAAACTGCAAGAGATGTATATGGAAATACTCCTACTGATTCAAGTGATGATGAGGATTACAATGGTATTGCTGAACCAAGGAACAGGAAGAAAACTGCAAGAGATGTTGCTTCAATGTCACCGAATGGAAAGAATACCAGGGATAAAAAGCAGAATCTGGAAGAGACTGATCATACTCCAAGGAGAACTCGTCAGAATACAAACATTGGCGACACAAGTAATTCCCCAAGTTGCAGACCTAGTTCTAGCTGCAAAAGAACTAGATCATCAGCATATAGAAGGCTTGGGGAAGCTGTAACTCAGGTAATTGCAAGTTATCGTCGCTGGCGTCTGAGTTGATTTATAATCTTATATGTCCATTCAACTGTTTTTTGGATACTATGCTTTCCTTATCCTTGATATTGGATCTTCTACTTTCTTATTCTCCTAATAAACTATTGGGGCTCTACTTTCCTTTGGTAGTTATAGGAAGGCCTACTGCTGCTTCATAGCTCAGCAGTTAATTTCAAAGAATGAACACCTATTCGTAGCTGTTTCTAAATTGAAATTCCATTTGAAGTTTGATTCAATGCTGCCAAGCAAATTCTTTGGTGTGTTAATAAGCTTCATGAAGGTTGTGCTCTAATACAATCATTTCCCTCTACTCTTCCTAGAATGAAGCAAAATTGGTGCCATCACTCATGCATGCGTGTGTACGCATACACACAGATGAGAGGGCTTGTCTAAACATACTCTCATTTTATTTTTGCAGAGACTCTTCTACTCCTTCAAGGAGAATCAATATCCTGAGCGAGCAACCAAAGAGAGCTTGGCGCAAGAGTTAGGACTCACTTTCCAGCAGGTCCTATCTTCTGTGTTGCTCTAACTACACAAGAAGTTCCATTCGTTCTTATTTAGGAATTTTATTGGGCCTGTTGTTGTTCTGGTTCAAAAAATTGATGTATTTATATCTTTATTATGCAGGTTAGCAAATGGTTCGAGAATGCTCGTTGGAGCTTTCACCATTCATCTCGTATGGAAGCTGGTATAACTGATGGTGCTTCCAAACAGGATAGTCCTTCATCTCAAGCAGATAAAGAACTGCTTAAACTGGCACCGGATACAGTCACCGGAGATGCTGTTTGCAATGGAGCCCACCATGAGGCTTCCCTCGAGCCAGATACTGCTGTGCCACAAAACAGTAGGGATCTGACAGAGAGTACATTGGAGACTCAGGAAAGCGGTGGACAAAAATTTGCAGCCCCAAATTGTAGAAAGAGAAAGGGTAGGCCAGATTGTAGGGCATTGGATCCAGATTCGAGAAGGGAGGAATTGCAACAAGCGAATGAAGTGCCATCTGGTGGTGGAATCAAGACAAGAAGACGGAAATCTGTTTATTGATATTTCCAGTTAATGCTAGGGGAATAATTTTGACGTGTCACCTCTTGCAAGAGCGAGATCTTATGATAAGAGCAACTGGCACCTTTAAAGGTTTCGCTTCTTCCCTGAAGGTAATTCAGCTGCCTGTGCCATCGTTGGTCTTTATTTGTGGCTCTTTGGTCTCTCTCACTCTCTCTCAGGTAATTCAAGCATAACGTTCTCCTCGCAAAATAAAGCTTAATGTGGCTTGCCATCAACCTCTTTCTTTGGTAGGGTCTCCTCATTGTGAGCACGTCTAAGCGGGTGCCAGTAGGAAGGAGGAATACCCAATGTTTGTCGTGAGCTTTGTTTTATATCGTTTTTGTTTTTTGTACTAAATTATACTGACCGAAAAGGGAAAAAAAGGACAGGCATACCATTGATCCTAAATTGCTGCTCATGCGTTTGATGAGTGCTGCGTCAGTTTACAATCGTCGTGACATTACGTGAATGCTGTGCTTGTGGATTTATTTTCCATGATTGACAAGTCGAGCTTCAGCTGCCTAAACTTGGCTCTCGCAGCCACCCATCTGCTTTAGGTTTTTTCCCCTTTTTGGATTTGGATCTGGGTTGACCTTCTGGAGCGACTGGTAATGTATATGTTTAGTCATCAACCTTGAGCATCTTGGGCCGTATTCTAATTTGTCTTTTCATTTTCCGGGAGGTAGGAAAGGATATAGTTCGAGTATTTCATTTTCCGGGGATTTTTTTTTTCTTGGCAGAAAACTTTCAGGATTGAATTGTCATGGAAAAAGAGAAAAATAATTCCTTAGGAGCAGGATCGGTTCGTAAAATTGGAAATGCCTCTATTTTGGCCGCGTTACCCATCTGAGACATTTTCGAAATTCGAAACACTCCATTATCGGCTTAATCGAATCAGATTGCGGCATTTGGATGGAAAAATACATAACATAATCGAATGGAGCGGCGCAATAAATTTTGCACGTCCAGGCCATACACTCCGAAGCAACGTCGTTCAACGTCGTAAGATATTTGAACTATCTTCCCGCCTACTATCTTCCCCTCACCATTCTCTCTCTCTCTCTCCCTGCTTAAAGCTTGACAAACAAAGGAACAATTTCTTTCTTTCTTCTGCAATTCTCTACCTACGACATGGGAGAACAAGAGAACAGCGTGCACTGTCTGCAACTCCCAACAACTAAGAAGCGAGTCGTACTGGGAGACATTACCAACTTGCAGCCTGTTGGGTCGAATCTGAAGTCGGATTTTGGTCCGAAGAAACCCAAATGGACATTGGATTGCAAGAAGAAGAATGAAGAGGAGGTTCAGAAGCCGTCAGGGGCGGAGGTTGCTGTCAGCTCCATGGATCATCCCCTGAAGTGCACTTACTCCAATCGTTTATACAGGCATCTTCGGGATCAGGAGGTATTTGTAACATCCCATGAATTTTGACTACTGGTTTATATTTTTTCATTTTTTACTTTTTTTCGCTCTGTATTTGGTTCGAGCTCCCCTTGATCTCTGCCTCCAAGGACTGGGATTTGGGATTTATATTTGTTCCATTTTGGATTCTAACTTCTCGGGTTGACTTGGAGTTTTAGGTTTTCGTTATACGTTCTGTTTCGGAATTGGTATTCTGTTTCACATTTAAGGTAACACTTTATTCTAGTTTGTCACTGTTATAGGGAACCCCATTAGACATCAGTATCTTTATCACTTGAGATTCCATTGAAGTTGCAAGCCTGATGTTGGAGCTTGTGGTTCTCTGATTGATGTTTGATTTTGGTGCGGGACATGTTTTCTCTATAATTCGACAATTTTACACTGTTCTCTTATTATTTTAATTCACGTTGGACGCCTGGTTTTTCTGTGTTCGGCTTGAACAACAACTTGTTTTGTGTGCCTATTTATTTTCTACCGGTCATCAGACGTTGACCATAATTCAAAATATGTTCAGAACCCTAAGGTGTCTTAAAATTACGCTTAATGCAGTAACTTTAAGTTTGATAGTATTTTCTGATTTTGTTTTTGCTAGTCGCCATGGAAAAAGAAATATTTTCTCAGTTTTTGTTATACCCGTGAGAGACCAGGAAGCAGGTATTAAGGTTGAATTGGTTTAAGATATGGGGAGAATTTTGCTTTCTCCAGTACAAGACAAAGAAATATAGTCTTAAACTTTTATTTCTGTATCTTCCTACCCCTGTCAGTAGTCCACACTTCCATGCTTCAGATGATGTTGGGGCTATAGGATTTAAGTAGCTAATGATTTTTGTTGGTAATTCAGACGGAGGTGAACAGAAAGCCATTGCTCGATTACATGGAGACTGTTCAAAACAATATTTCTGCACATATGCGAGAAATTCTAGTCGACTGGTTGGTGGAGGTTGCAGAGGAATACAAGCTTGTTCCAGACACAGTTTACCTCACTGTATCATACATTGATAGATTCCTCTCTTGTTGTGCTATCCAGAGGAACAAGATACAGCTTCTTGGTGTTTCATGCATGCTTGTTGCCTCGTAAACACATGAACCCATAATGTTTTACACTTCTGGCTCATAATTTGCTGGGTTCTCATTCGTGAAATGTTAATTGCCTCATGGTTTGATGACACAGGAAGTATGAAGAGATCAGTCCTCCTCATGTTGAAGACTTTTGCTATATAACAGATAATACGTATACCAAGGAAGAGGTTTCTATCCAAGTCTTTTTTTATTGGCCTATGCTTCTTTTTCCTCTTTGGTGTCTGTCTTTCCCTCCATTTTCTTCCTTCTCTTTTCAGAATCCCTCCTCAACTATGGCAAGTCATATTGGACCCCTGATGTATACCTCTTGAGGTCCATGAAATCTAAGATTCACATCTTATTTTCTGTTTTCGTTCCCTGAATTTTATCAGCAACCAAATTAAACATTTAATGCATTTACCTTAATAAGCTTTGTAGGATGTGATTTCTCGGTAGTTGTGCAGGTGGCGAACATGGAGACAGAGGTGCTCAAATTCTTGAACTTTGAGATGGGTTTCCCTACAACAAAGACTTTTCTCAGGTAAGATGCTGTAAAATCTTATTCATCTGCCCTTAATTCAAGTTATGATGATGTTGTTGTAGCATGTCTTGATTGCTCGTTCAATTCTGGTACCTTTTTTATGCACACATGTGTGATTGATATCCAAAACTAATTCAATAAAATTGTTGGATTTCAGAATCTTCACGATAGCTGCTCAAGAGAATTGCAAAGTAGGCGAACAACCTCACTCCCTTTCTGATAATTATTTTTATGTCTTTTATTTCTGCAATCTTTACTTATTATTTCTGTAATCTTTACTTACTATTTCTGTAATGGTTGTCTTTTGCAGTCATCGAATTTGCAATTTGAGTTGTTGGGTTGTTATCTTGCGGAGCTAAGTTTGTTAGATTATAGATGTGTTCGGTTCTTACCTTCAGTGGTTGCTGCATCGGCTGTTTATCTTTCGAAATTCACCGTCCAACCTGAGATGCATCCTTGGGTAAGAAAGTGTTAATTCTTCACTGTAGAAAGCTCACTAACTGGAAAATAAGCAATTTCTAGGGATTGGGATAATCTGATCGATGAAAGAACTCTTTGAAAAGTAACAAAGGGTTTCTTTAAAATTTGGAAGTTATTCCGTCTGTAAAAGGCTTTCCAGCGGATGAACAGGGTTACAGGGGGAAGATAGCATGCTAGGAAGAGGATATTAGTATTCTGCAACTCATTGAAGATTGTTTGAAACTCAATTTATTCTTTTAAAGTAGTGACGGGAACTGAATTCTTTTATGCAGAGTATGGCACTTCAAAGCTATTCTGGTTATAGACCATCCGACCTGAAGGAATGTGTCCTTTCCATTCATGACTTGCAGTTAAATAGAAAACGAAGCTCTATGCAAGCAATAAGAGAGAAATACGGGCAACACAAAGTATATTCTTCAACGCTTTTTTGTTCTGCATCTTCTACGGATGCTCTTACGATTTTAGAGGGGTCATGAATGTAGCTTCCTTAGGGATTGTATAGCTGCAGTGAACTTATTGGTGGTAGTGTATGTTTCTTTGTATTGATGCCGATTCTGTTTATGCTGTCCACATATTCAGTTTAGAGTCTAGGACATGAGGTTGCCGTTTCTTGCTAATATTATACTGATCGTACCTGATGGATCTTTTCTGATAACACTTCTTTGAACTTTCTTTGGCCTAATTCTGATGACAGTTCAAGCGAGTAGCAACATTGGCTTCTCCCTCGGAGATTCCCGCATGCTATTTTGAAGCCATCGATGACTGAAATAAGTTGAAGTTGGAGTCTGAACTATCCTTGTAATAGAGTTTGTTCTAACAGATTGCAGGGTACTGTTCTGTCCTGACAAAATTCTTGGCCTTGTTACACGGAGGGCGTACAGAATCACTTGGTGGTTTAGAGCTGCTGGGTTTAAAGCTGACGTGTTAATGTACCTGAAGACAGTGCCTTGCGTGTTATGCATCAAATGCTGAGGCCTTATTGACTCATGGATCAGCTTCTTTGGTGTCCAGTTCCTAATTCCTACTGGATGGGCGGCTCCTTGCAACTTACGAAGATGTGAACTCACTCCATAATTATGAAGGATTCAGGAAATTTTGATGGTTTGAATCTCTTTCCATTCCAGTCGAAACATTCCTCATTAGCAAAAATTTTACCAATTTGAAATATACATAATTGCTTGCAGAATATATGATACCTTGGCGACAAACAGCGGCCTTTTTATTATTATTTTTTTTCTCAGAAAATTTATTTTTATTTGGAAGTCACGCCAAGAAATACTTAAATGCGTCAAAATGGCTTCATCCGGTAAGTCCAGTGAATATAAGCTGCGTTTTGCGAAAATAGTCCGGTTTCTTCCCGAGTCAATGAGTCAACGTTTAAAAAAGTATTTTCTGAACAATAAAAGTCACTTTCTTCCAACATAAATTTTCGGTTAAAAGATGGAATTGGTCTTTTTTTCCGGTTTCCCCAGGACATCGTTCTTGTAACATAATTTTCCTGCTTGGACCTACCTAAAGCCCAAATCCCCGCGTAACTCAAGCCCATAGCCCATCACGAGGCCCAATCCTAACCCGCAGTAACACAAGCCCATGGTCAGCTCCGAGTTTAACGGGCTAACAGGCCGTCCTAATTTAGAGTCAGATTCTCCTCTCCCCACTCAACTTTCGTAGAGCACAGAGAGAACAACGGACCGACAAACCCACTGAAAATCGGGAAACTGAAAAAAAGAGGTACCGTCGTACCGAAAGGCGGCCACCGGAACACCGGAGGAACTGTCTAAGAGATGGAAGTGGAAATAGACGAGAAGGAACTCAAAGCCGCAGGGGCTGAGCCCTTGACCGACGGGCGGCGCGGGCTGCGCATCCATGGCTGGGAGATCGAGACTCTCAAGTGTTCCATCCTCAACTCCTCCAACCTCCAGCTGTGAGTAAAATTTCGTCTAAAATGTTTTCAAATTTGAGATTTTGTAGCCAAATTTATGTTCTGTAGGTATTTAACCGTTCAACGGTTTCTGATATTGCCAAGTCACGTGCCAAGTCAGCTCGTGGAAATATGAATGTTCTTTCTCCAACTCTTTGCCTTGCTACTAATCTTTCTCAAGGCGATGTTCCGTTGTTCATTAACACCGAAGTCTATGTAAATGTCTTCTTTATATACGTATCAAACACTATTAAAGGTGTTAACTGTTATCGTTTATTTGTAAACAACTTACTTGCTGATGTGGCAAATAAGTTAGATCTGTTATAACTATTTTAGTTATAGTAGTTTCATGCACTCTGTAACTCAAGTCTATATAACAGAGTCATTGTAAGAGTTTATGAATACACGAGAATTATCATTTTCATTCACTTCTCAATTTTAACATGGTATCAGAGCAAATCTGATAAACATGACTTCCGCAACCCCTCCTCCTCCTCCTCCTCTTCCTACTCGATTTTCTTCAACTCCTTCCTCTCAGATAACTGATTCCAATCCATACTTCCTTCATCATGGAGACAGCCCTGGAACTCTTCTGGTTTCACAGCCTTTGATTGGCGACAATTACCACACTTGGTCTAGATCAATGCTGATGGCTCTAAGTGCAAAGAACAAGGTTGGATTTATTGATGGATCACTTCCCAAACCACTCACCACCAACACTGACTATCAAGTTTGGCTTCGGTGTAACAATATGGTTATTTCTTGGATCATCAATTCCATTTCCCGTGAACTTGCTGCTAGTGTCATCTACATCGATTCTGCTTATGAGATCTGGTCTGATCTCAAAGAACGATTTTCCCATGCTAATGGTCCACGTGTGTTTCAACTCCAGAAAGCTCTTTCTGGTATCTCTCAAGATCAAATGACTGTTAGCAGTTATTTTACCAAGCTGAAAGCACTCTGGGATGAGTTATTATACTATCGGCCTCTGCCTTCATGTTCTTGTGGAACTCTCAAAATCTTGCATGATTATCAGCATCAAGATTATGTTCTGCGTTTTCTCATGGGGCTCAATGAGTCTTTTGCCAATGTCAGAGGTCAGATCTTGCTTTACGATCCTCTACCTTCTATCAACAAGGTGTTTTCACTAGTTTTGCAAGAAGAACAACAGAGAGAGCTTACCTCTGTGGTCCAGCCTACATCTGAAACTACTGCCTTCTTCACTCGGTCACATAACAATCACTCAGGAGGCAAACCATATGTTCCTTATTCTAAGAAGGAACGCCCTGTTTGCAGTCATTGCGGGATCACTGGTCATACAGTTGAAAAATGTTACAAAGTTCATGGTTACCCCCCCGGGTATAAATCCTCTCGGGTCAAGGCTTCAGCAAATCATGTTGCATATACACCTATACCGGATTCTCTTTCTCCACATGATGAATATGCTCATGATTCTTCTGCATTTTCCTTTACCAAGACTCAGTATCAGCAAATCTTGGCACTTCTCCAGCCCTCATCTGATGTTCAACCTTCTGCTATGCATGTCACCACCAATCCTCCTCATTCTGATGCAAACATTTCTCTCATGACAGGTGGTTTACCTCATCATTCATCTGTCAATAATCATTCCACAAATTGGATTATTGACACCGGTGCTACCAATCATATGGTACACTCACATTCCTCTTTAACTCATGCTATTCCTGTTTCTTTTCAATCTGTTAAGCTACCAAATGGCCTATCTGTTCCTGTCACACATATCGGTCATGTCAAGCTTTCCAACACTTTGACTCTCCTCAATGTCTTATGTGTTCCTTCCTTTGATTTCAATTTACTCTCTGTTAGCCAATTAACAACAGATTTTCCTTGCTGCGTCTCATTTCAATCTGGTTTATGTTGTATTCAGGACCTATCCAGCTCGAGGATGATTGGATCAGCTGAACAACAAGGAGGTCTATATCATTTGACTTATGTTTCTGACAATTTCAATGCTACACCTCATATCAGTTCTAGTCATAAGTGTTGTCTCATTTCTTCTAATAATCTGTGGCACTATCGGCTTGGCCATGTACCATCTTCAATAATACAGATTTTGCATAATGATAATTCTGCAATTTCATTGTCTAATTCTTCTCCTTGTGATATCTGTCCTCTTGCTAAACAACGGAAATTACCTTTCTCTTCTAGTCATCACACATCACGACATATTTTTGATCTTGTGCACTGTGATGTTTGGGGTCCCATGGCTGTTTCTACTACTCATAGCTCAAGATATTTTCTTACCATAGTTGATGATTTCAGTAGATCAACTTGGCTTTATCTTATGCATTCTAAATCTCAAACTGCCGATATTCTCAAATCATTCTTTGCCATGGTTCACACCCAATTTCATGTCAAAATTAAACATATTCGCACTGACAATGGAACTGAATTCCATCTTCCCTCTTTCTTCTTGTCTCAAGGTGTTATTCATCAAAAGTCTTGTGTTGAAACACCTCAGCAAAATGGTATTGCTGAACGAAAACATCAACACATTTTAAATGTGGCCCGGGCTCTTAAATTTCAGTCACATCTTCCTCTTCAATTTTGGGGTGATTGTGTTTTAACTGCTGTTTACTTGATAAATCGTACTCCCACTCCACTCTTATCAAATAAGTCTCCTTTTGAAATCTTGTTTTCTGTCAAACCTACCTATAATCATATTCGGGTGTTTGGCTGTCTATGCTTTGCATCAACTCTTCTAAGGAATCGAACTAAGTTTGATCCAAGGGCTTCTAAATGTGTCTTCTTAGGTTACCCTTATGGCACTAAGGGTTACAAACTTTATGATATTGCCACTCATAAAGTTTTCATCTCTCGACATGTTGTTTTCTTTGAAACTATTTTTCCTTTTCAAAATCTTTCTCCTCCTGCCAATTCAGTTGTTATTCCTACTTCACTTGCTGATGTGGCCTCTCCTATGGATACCACTTCTCTCAACTCATCTACTGATGTTCCTACAACATCTAGTCCCATTCTCTCCACTGATATTTCACCACATATATCAGATCCTGTTTCTGTTGTTCCTTCCCCTGCCACTGACATAGTTCCAACTGGTACTTCAAATCTTAGACGATCCACTAGAATTAGAACTGCACCTACTTACTTGCAGCATTATTATTGTCAGTCAGCTGCATCCATACCTCTTGAGCAGCATGGTTCTTTATCAGGTAAACCTCATAGCATCTTTCAATTTCTTGGTTCTTCTAAATTGTCTTCTTCTCATCATGTATACACTTCTGCCATTACCCTTGCTGATGAGCCTAAAACCTTTAACCAAGCCATTCAACATGCTGAATGGCGTGAGGCTATGCAGAAGGAAATCCAAGCACTTCAAGCTAACAATACTTGGATAATTACTTTTTTACCTCCTGACAAACAACCCATTGGCTGTAAATGGATTTTTAAAATCAAACACAAGTCAGATGGCTCCATAGAACGTTACAAGGCCAGACTTGTTGCTAAAGGATATACTCAAAGGGAGGGTTTTGACTATTTTGACACATTTTCTCCTGTGGCCAAGATTTCCACAGTGCGTGTTCTTCTAGCACTAGCTGCTGCAAAAGGATGGTGTTTACATCAAATGGATGTCAACAATGCATTTTTACATGGTGATCTTAATGAAGAGATTTACATGTCTATCCCTCCTGGTTTTGAAGTTAAGGGGGACCACAAAGTTTGTCGATTAACCAAGTCTCTTTATGGCCTTAAGCAAGCCTCAAGACAATGGTTTTTTAAATTCTCTCAATTTTTACTTCAAAATGGTTTTGAGCAGTCCAAAGCCGATTATTCCTTGTTTACCCGCAAGACTCACAGCTCATTTCTAGCTTTACTTGTCTATGTAGATGATATAATACTAGCTAGTAATGATGATCAAGCTGTCACAGAGTTCAAATCTGTCATTGATGATCGGTTCAAAATCAAAGACTTGGGAACTCTAAAATTCTTTCTTGGTTTAGAGGTGGCTCGGTCTAGCAAAGGCATTTCCTTATGTCAAAGGAAATTTGCCTTGGATGTACTTCGTGACTCTGGGTTTATTGGCTCTAAACCTGCCAAAACTCCTATGGAACAACACCTGCACTTTGACTCTTCAACTGGGAAGCTGTTAACAGACCCCACAGTATACCGTAGACTTGTTGGCAAGCTACTTTATCTTACCTTGTCTCGCCCAGATTTGTCCTACTCAGTTCAAGTTCTTACTCAATTTATGGACAAACCACGTGACCCACATCTCCAAGCTGCTTACAGAGTTCTACGATACTTGAAGTCTACAGTTGGTCAAGGAATTTTTTTCTCCTCCCAGTCTCCACTTCATCTCAAAGCCTATTCAGATGCTGATTGGGCAGCATGCTCTGACTCTAGAAGATCTATTACTGGCTTTAGTGTGTTTATTGGAGATTCTCTTGTCTCTTGGAAATCCAAGAAACAAACAACAGTTTCTCGATCTTCAGCAGAAGCTGAATACCGAGCGATGACAGCTGTTGTTGCTGATGTGCAGTGGCTTCTTTATTTGTTACATGATTTTCAGATTCCTCATCCTCAACCAGCTCTAGTATACTGTGATAATCAATCCGCATTACACATTGCTTCGAATCCTGTGTTTCACGAAAGAACGAAACACATAGAAATTGATTGTCATTTTATTAGAGATAAGCTTACTGCTGGTATTATACAGACTTTTCATATCTCTTCCAAGCATCAAATTGCAGACCTCCTCACCAAAGCTCTTGGATATGATCAGCTACAATATTTACTTGGCAAGATGGGTGTTTTAAATATCCATACACCATCTTGAGGGGGACTATTAAAGGTGTAACTGTTATCGTTTATTTGTAAACAACTTACTTGCTGATGTGGCAAATAAGTTAGATCTATTATAACTATTTTAGTTATAGTAGTTTCATGCACTCTGTAACTCAAGTCTATATAACAGAGTCATTGTAAGAGTTTATGAATACACGAGAATTATCATTTTCATTCACTTCTCAATTTTAACAAACACGTTTTTCTTTCCGTATCAAACACTCTTTTCTTTCGTAATTACAACTAAAGTTTTCTTATTGGACTAACTGAAAAGTGGCGATCTGTCAGATTTTCTTGGATGTGATAAGAATGTCTGGAGAACTTCATGTGGATTTTGATGTACGACAGGCCTGAAAACCGAGATGATTTTCAGTTGTTTTTCACATATCGAGATCTCTGTGTTGCCGGAAGCTCTTGATGCTCTATCGTTTGTCTGTTATTCTTTTCTACCACCTAAGTATTGTGCTTTATGTTGTGCTTACAGGTTTGAAGAAAAGCTTCAGACTTCTCACTTACCAGAGATGGTTTTTGGGGAGAGCTCTTTGGTTCTTAAGCATGTGAAAAGTGGGACCAAAATACATTTTAATGCATTCGATGCTCTCGTTGGCTGGAAGCAGGAGGCATTGCCACCAGTTGAAGTCCCTGCAGCAGCGAAATGGAAATTTAGAAGGTAAGCTAGGCTGTCCCTACGTAAATTCTTTAGCGGAAGACCAGATTTTATGACCTCATGCACAACTTTATCGCACAATGCCATCAATATAGAAGAGCGGTGATGTTTTGGGAGTTCCCGATAAGATTGTCCCCCATAAAGACTAATCACCTCAATGAGATGAAATTGTATGTAACCAATGTAGAAGTTACTGCTACTCTACACAGGATATAAATTTTCTCTTACATGTAGTAAATTTCCTCGATGTCAGAGTGAGCCTTGCAGTATAATTCTTGAAAAACTTCTGCTTATGTGAACTATTAAATCGCCTAATTAGCAAGTGACATTTTATGTCCCTGATTTTGGGTTGGTTTCTGTCTATTGAACCATTATATTTTCAATGTAGCCATGTTTATTGAGAATTTACTGTCGGGTCTTAAATTTCTCTGGTGAATTTTTCAGCAAACCCTCAGAACAGGTGATACTGGACTATGACTACACATTCACAACGCCCTATCATGGAAGTGAAACCATTGAGATAGATACAGGGAAGGTATGTGGTCACTCTTTGCTTTTACCTATATGAATGTTTTTCTACAAATATCATTTCTATTTGGAACTTCTCTGGGATCCTCTTATAGATCGAGAGTTGTATATGTGTCGCATAAATTAATGAGTCTCTTTCCCTGCATTCCTTTCTTTTAAGCTTTCATATTCCAGAAGTAAAACTATTTTGCTGCAAATAAAAAGGATCATTCTAGCAGCGTCTGAATCTGAACTAATATTTTTATTGCTTCGACTGTTGTATAGTAACCATGACGATGTATTTTATGTTTTCAGTGTGGACAAGGGAAAATCTCTCAGAAAAGCTGTAATCTCCTTTGGAAGGACTGTGAAGAAAAAATTGATGTGGGTTCACTAGCATCCAAAGAGCCTATTCTCTTCTACGATGAGGTGTACATCTGGATACCTAGAAGCTGGTATAACCTATTCCCGTAATATATTTCAATACCATGACCAAATTAGCCCTTGTAACTGAACAGGTAGTCTTGTATGAAGATGAATTGGCTGATAATGGAGTGTCACTCTTGACCGTAAAAGTGGTAAGATTCGAATCTTGTTATATCATTTCAATCCTCTTTCTGCATCCATTGAGATGGTTAAGCACTAATCATATTCTTTTTTCAACTTTTCTAGAGAGTTATGCCAAGTTGTTGGTTTCTTCTCCTACCATTCTGGGTGAGTCGACTATCTTGGTTCAGTATATTCCCACTTGAAATGTACAATGCAAAGAAGAATTTCTCTTTAACAATTTTAATCAGCATATGTTTTGTTTTTGCTTCATACTGGTATCTTCAGAATACATGTGGCCTATAGGGTAGAAAAGCTTACAACGGATATGCTCTGTTCCACCGAACTCAGATTAAGAGGATAAATATGCTGCACTTTCTTTTGCTTGGTAACTAACTCACTCACAGGGAGGAATTTGTTCCTACAACCTTCCCTACCAGCCCATAATTATGGGGTTGGAACTGTCATTAGGCCCAAAGGGCCATCGCCTCATCTTCCTTTTCTGAGTCATCAACCATATAAAATTGTTTAGTCTCTGAATCTATTCTTATTTTAGCTTAGAGTTGATGGAGTGCTTATGAGACTAAGGGACACCCGTTTGCATTGCGTCTTTGGAGTTAGTGCAAACCCCATCATTCTTCGAGAAATTTCCTGGACAGAAGCCACATTTGAGGCTTTATCTGCTGTAAGTTTGACTACTGTGTTTTTTGCCCATTTGTGCATGCATTTATGCATCCATGCAATATAATGATGTTCTCTGCTCAAGGTACATTGCGATAAAGGATTTTAGTTCGGTCTTCCACTATTTAAAAACGTTTGTGTTTAGGAGTCAGAGCTTCATATTTTCTGGACGTTTGTCTAGTTGCCAATCACAATTTCTTATTCTCTGTAAATTTGACTTCTGTGTTTTTGCCCATTTGTGCTTGCATTTATGAATCCATGCAATATCATGATGTTCTCTGCTCAAGGTGCATTGTGATAAAGGATTTTAGTTCGGTCTTCCACTCTTTAAAAATGTTTGTGAATAGGTGTCAGAGCTTCATGTTTTCTGGACGTTTGTCTAGTTGCCCATCACAATTTCTTATTCTGTGTTTGGTAAATCAAAGTGGGGCTTCAAGACATGTATCCTTCTACTTTGGTTGCTTCAGATATAAATTTCACATTCATGTAAGGAACTTTTATTTTAAAAACTCCATGCACCCCGTGAAGGGAATCTAGATCTAATCTACTCAGAACATAACTATTATTCTCTAAGCGCAGCGGAAAATTAAAACATCTACTACTTCTAAGCATGATTAGCATTTTTCCTCTACTCAGAACAGATGAGTTATGGCTAAGAAACTCTGATGTTTGTCAAATTTTACTGATTAACTCACTGTACTAGTGGAGCATGGTAAATGCCTGAAGTTTTAACTTTGATTAAATGAGTGCAAGGACGGTTGAAATCGTTGAGACTGCATTAGTACTATTAGTCAATTACAGTAACTTGCACTTTCAGTTTTGTTTTGTTTTTCCTCTTAATTTTGACACTTCCTTTATTTGTTTGAGACAGAGAAGCAAGCGGGTTTACTTCTGTAGGTGGTGATTTTGTAGCATTTTCTTTTCTTAATTTATTGATTGGTCAAATATGATGCAGAAAGGACACCCCTCTGATTCCGCTGCCTATAGTGATCCAAGCATCATCAGCCAGAGACTTCCCATAATCATGCATAAGACCCAAAAGCTTGAAGTTCCTGATAATTTTTGAGGTGATACTGGTCTAAATACAACAGGACTCAATTTTTTCCTACGTTGTTGTGTGGAGAATTTAAGCATCCTTACTCATGCATATTCTTGTTGCTTCTTCTCTCGTGTTTTACTCTTAAGTTATCTGCGTGTACTCAAATTGTTGATTGGGAAAACTTTGATGTTTATTCCCTAGTTTCAATGACAAAAATTGGAGAGCAGAAAGCAAAAACGCAATGAGTTCATTATGGTACTCTAATTGTAGGCACTATCTGAAGACACTAGTTAGGGGCAACTGTAGCATACATCTTTGCTAGCAAAGTGATATTTGTGGGTTTTTTTTTCTTTTTTTTTTGGTGGGGGGTTGTTCATAGATCTCATAATGTATGAAGGAAAGCTGACTTTGTGCGAAATATTGGGATTTCTTTCCCATTTCTGAAATGCGTGACTATTGCCAAAGATTGTCATTTGTAGAGTTCATAATACTGCTGATCTTAAGTACCTCAATCATTACATTCGCATTATTCTCTCTCTAATGCTGTTTGAACCATTAATAAAGCAGAGAATGGAACGGAAGCTGAAATTGATAATTAGGATAAGTAAAAGCCCTGTAAAAACTTGGTGACATGTGTAGTGCACCAGGATATTTCAGGCATCAAGAAAGCAGCATAACTGAACTGGGGTTCGTTTTCAGCTTTGCCTGCACTCCACCATGCATCACTAGTAGGAAATTTCCGTAGTTCTTCTAGTCTTGTTAGGCAGAACCACCTTCCAGGATTTTGAATCTTGAAATTCCAGATCCTACCTTGGTTAGTTTATGTACGTGCTGGATGGATAAATCAAAAGCTGTTCCAATAGAAAGAGTGGAAAATTAATTCCAAACTGGGCCAGAAGGATGGATAGATTAGAGCCGCAGATTTAAGTCAAGCTTGTGTGGCTCTGATGGTGGCTCTGGTGGTTTTGGATCCATGCGAAAGCTGCCTGGCCACATCAAATCCGTTGCATCCTCCAGCATAAAGGGCGTGCATGCCATTCGAAATCCTGTATTGG
Organism: Myrica gale; assembly: GCA_963930655.1. Taxonomy (NCBI): domain Eukaryota; kingdom Viridiplantae; phylum Streptophyta; class Magnoliopsida; order Fagales; family Myricaceae; genus Myrica; species Myrica gale. Next base: position 1,103,035 of record OZ005606.1, on the reverse strand, counting down.
CATCAGTAAACCTTGCTACAACTGCAGTTACATCTCTGCTTGGCTTGTGCACAAGAGAATGAGGCTGGACGCCTAGCGATCGGGCCATGGGAGTGTTAGTGTGTGCTCCCATCATTGTCATCATCCTATGAGACTGGTATCTTCTGGCTGCACCTCGTTCCCTCTTGTGGGCATTCTGATGACCCCCTAAGGCTTGTGAACTAAAGAACTTTCTCATGCAGAAGTTGCATGAGAAAACCCTGTTAGAAGAAGTTTTTGGCTGTGGCTCAGATTCTCCAGCTGTTGAGAGCAAATTCCCACCTAGGCTCAGGTTCAGCCATTTCTCTAGATTACCATCTTCAGTTCTTTGGTTGTTGTCCTCACTGCTGATTATTAACTGCCCTTTGTCTGGTGTTGCTTCTTCTCCCTGATAGATCATATCTCAGAAACTTGTAAGGAAATCAATGAATATAGAGAGGGGTTGTCGATTGTTTATGGACTTTAAAGAACTAGATCGAGAGGGAGATAGATCAGTTGCGCTCAGACTGTATGGGATGTGAGATTGGTCAGTTCCCTTATTTTATGATATCTTATCTCAATCCATTGACCCCACTGGGTGATGCTTGGTGCTCCAGGGAACATTTCGTATATCATCTTTACTGTTGCTCCTGTCAAGCTTAGGATTCCCCACTTTCATCTTTTTGCCTCTTCTTTTTCTGTCCTCAAATCACAATGACTTTACATGGTTCTCTTTAGAGGAACAAAAGAAATAATGTTGACAATCATGCAACAAATCCTGATCATTCAAAACCATAATCATACCACTTTCTTGGACTGCCATGCGTGCTTCTGCCTGCCACAAATTTATTAGTTGTGCTGATTTCATAAACCGTCGGATTAAGGTTTATTCCTTGAGAATGGATTCTTGTTTGGTAGGTAAAGCCGTACGAGGATGAAATTATGCACGGGTAAGCTACTTTTACGTGATATATATAAGCAACCGACAACTGTCTCTGAGCTCTACGCGATTAATCGTTCCGGAGTTCTCCATAATAATTAGTAATCTCGTCTTCTGTCAGGTTGGATAGAGTCCACGGCAATTGTCCCCCCTCCAGAAAGATTAGCAGTTAATCAAGGGCCAGGACAATTGCGGTTGCCAGTAAACTCTTTCATGTCAAGTTGCCATAAGATACACTACAGATAGCATCCACCAGAAAAGAGGTCTGTTCTGATTGGAGAAGTAAGTGACTGATAAGTTTCTATCTAGTCCAAACAAATAAAGAAAGAAAAAGTGACCGATAAGCTTCATATCGCTGAATGCAGCAGCTATTCTAGTGACCAGTCGTGTGTGGTGGGGGTGGAGGTGGAGGTGGAGGTGATAGGATAAGATTATTTAGGTTATTAAATTGCCTTTTGATTTGACGTCTTGTGGTGGGTAATGGGCCCGGGGAATTGCCAGCAATGGTGAAAGAATAGAAAACAAAAGAGCCTGGGGTATCTTGCCATTTTTATAGTGTTTTCTCTTGACAATCATATCTATATGGGTGTCTTCATGTTGGGGTTTCTTGGTGTTCCTTTTCAAACACGTAATGGGCAGTCTGTATGTACACTAGGAGAAGTGCGCTAAGAGCACCTGTACTTATTTCAGTCTTTTTAGTTATAAAACCTCAGAAGATAACGAGGTCGGTTCCCCATAAGAAGTAGTATCTCTCACAGAAAAAAAGAACGAAAAGGAATACCCTCACGCAACCAATGAAATTGCAGCTTTGTGAATCACAAAGTTTGGTCAATTTTTGTGTAGGAGTTCGTTGCTACTGCATCCAGAAAACTTTAAACTTGAGCTAGCCAGCAGCCACTGTTTTCAAACAACTTGCATAGTTTGACAAAAACAGCAGAGATAGGAAATACTTAAGTACGGCTCTTCTTAAGCGTGCTTATCAGGTGGTATTTATGAACTTTTTTTTTCACAAATCGGTTTTACCCAGATTTGGAAATCTACTTGTGTCACACTAATCTAGTGTATTCTCCCCATCTCATATGTGTAACACTTCATGGGTTCCCAACTTTACAACGTTGGGACCAGAAAAAAAGAAGATAAAAAGAAAAATAATTGGTGGGCATACTGATTTGATCTCTGGACGCAATGCAACTAATTGGATTATAGGAGATCGCTATGAGTTGAGAAGCAATATAGGATGAAAGTGAATGTTTGACCTATGAGCTTTTTGATTGATGGAATGCAAAATAGAACAAGATTCATGGTGCCGACGCTAGTAGCCTGGATAAGGCATTGTGGATGATAATGACAATGGTCCCGAGTGGTGAGCGAACTTCTCCATCACTTCTGCAATGCACCAAGTTTTCTAGCTCTTGCTGAAAGCAGTTCTAATACAGGAAAGAAAGACGAAGGAGATACGGGTATACAGCAACTGTGGGAGATATTTTGGCTTTGGGGGAAAAAAAAACAGAGTTTTTATCCCAAGGATTTTCTCGGTTTATCAGCCGGAGTTTTGCAGGACCACAAGTGGGAAAAAGCTTTCGACATGTCCCTTTTACCGACTTTTGTTTATAGGATCAGTTCTCTGCAAATAAGGTCCTCCAACAAGTTGCACGTAGGACCAAGAACAGTCCGTAGAAAGTTAAAATCAACTCCAACAGTCCAAGTTTGACTGAGCTTTCCCTGTCTTGCTAACCAACATTGCCAAATATTGGCCAGGAGCTTTCTCGAATCTCCACGCTGGTCTCCACTTCGAATAGCCATGCCATCTACTTCATTATCTCCCAAACGAATGGCAGGGAGCACCGCCATAACAACGGGGTCTCTCTGACAATGTATAGTTGGTAAGGAGCATGATCGAATCAGTTTGATTTTCCGAGGTAATTCTGCAACGGAATCGTTCAAAATTTTCAACCATTATTTGTGTCGAGTTTAAACAGTTAAAATGAACGATAAGGCTTCTGTTACAACCTCATGTGAAGTTGGATTCTGTCATGGTACATTCTCGCCACCAGCTGTTCAAATTCGCATTACGCACCGAATGCTTACTCACTCCCATCACGGAGCCCGCTAACGAGCTGGGAACTCAAAGGAAGCATCGAATGATCCATCAAACAGGTAAAAAATATGTGCTCTCAATCCCCGAATGGTCAGCACTCTAGCAACAACGCTGGTATTAAGCACTTCTCATCCATTGGAAGATACTCTTCACTTTTATTAAAAAGAAACGAGGCAGTAGAGTTAATACAAATGCTCCGGAAACTAGCAGAACTTGAACTCGTCAAACAAAATATTTAATTAACCGAAATAGTACAAGTTGATGACCATGCGTATGGAAAAACTCCAAGTTTCTCCTTGGAAATGACATAACACGGATGATATCTTATTAAGTCTGCTAATAGAAAGCAAAAGTTCCTACAGAATATCCACTCTATTCCTGCAACAAATTGACTACTTGCACTCAAATGGTCAGATCCAACATCCCTTCAAGTACCTGCAATAACAAGAGGAAAGGAAAATCATTTAGGTTAGAATTAGGATCAAATACACATGAATAGTGACTAGTGATGAAATGAGCAACCACATGAATAACATTGACATGTAATTGAAACCCGACAAAAAGAAGCAGCGGTGTTTTTCATCCCAACTTCGATGAGAAAAAAAAGGTTTGGAAGCTTATAAACTGAAACAAAATAAGGCACACAGCACTAGTGAAGACTTGAAGACTCAGTAAACCACACGTCCAAAATTATTTCTCCAAAAGCTTAAATGACGGCCACATGTCATCTTTGTTATTGTCACAATCCACATTCTTTTGTAATCTTTTTAAATCATGAGAATGATGCGAGAAATGCACCAAATTCAGGATAAACAAGAATATGTTACGAAAATGTATTTTGGACCATCATATCTAGGAATTAACCTATATAGATACACATCACAAAGAGAGACAGCAATAGAAAATACGCTACATGGATATTACTAAGACAGACAGCAACAGGGTTACTATCACAGTGAATTTTGTCAGTTGCTCTTGGTAACCTTACATGTCAGTATGCTTTTGCATCACAAAAATACATAACGTGGTGATGGTTTTACAAGACATCTTCTCCTATGAGGAAAAATATTTAAAATTAAGTATTCCATGGTGTCACATTATTGAAAGGCCAAAACATGTTAAAATCACTGAAAATTAGGCATTTCCAACAAACTGCATATAAATCACAAAAAAAAAAGTAGAAGGAAATATCCACCAGATGACTATGGTATAGTAGAACAGAGTGCCTTTTTTTTGGGGGGGGGGGGATGTTTAGGGTAATGGGATAGCAACTGACTGCTAAACTGCTCGATGTAATCTATCACCATAATTGTAACCTCCTAGAAAAAGGAAGTCATTATGCTATCCGAACTATTAAACCGAAACTCTCCTACCATTCTAGGGTTCCATATTATCAATTTACTAAATAAAAAATCAACAATTTTACCACACAGATGACTCAGGAAGGAAGGTTTAAAAAGACAACCTATGTATGGAAGCATCAATCTCCCTGCCTTTTGGATGATCGAAATCCCTCGTGCATCACCCGTCTTTTCCACTTCTCCCTATCAATCCCAATCCCAAGTCCTTTTCATCAACCAAACTTGGAACACTAATGGAACTCCTACCAAGGCCTCACTCTATCAACCAAACACAATTGTAACCAAATTTTAATGCACCAAAAGATTTCATGCTCTCCAGGATATTAGTGTATTCGTAACAACAAAATGAGAGACAGAAAAAAAATTGTTTTCATTTTTGGTCATGTATCCTTGAAACAGCAAGACTCACAAAGAGACTACTAGCGATCCTGACAAGTACGGCGGAAGGTACCATGAGACAGCTCACAAAAAGCCCGCACATTGACAGCAAGGTGAGAAGTTTGGCAGGTTGCAGCCAACACCAGCGGCAGAAACGACTGTGTGCATCCGAGTTCTCCCAAGATCCTATTGGGAACACAAGAAGACAAGAACAATATACAACATACAATAACGTAAAATCAGATTGTAATACCCAAATACGCGATGAAAAATCAAAATCAAACACGAGAAAATAATTATCTGGTTTTTTTTTTTTTTTGATGACGAGGAAATTCCCCAAAGCCGGACCCTTTTGGCCCAACCCTGAAGTACAAACCCCGGCCCACTGGACCGACCCCACAACCCAGGGAGCAGATAAGTCAAGGGCGATAATGGGGATGTTGGGGCTCGAACTTGGGACATGTTAGAACCCAAGGCGAAGCCTTACCACCACACCAAACCCTTGGGGGTAAAAATAATTATCTGGTTAACAGGGGTGAAAACACCGAAACAGTAACGACAGAAACGAAACTGAAGTCTTTATATTTTAAATTTCGATCGGTGGACAAAAAATGTAAAGATCACAAACAATGAGAACCCTTTACTAATTTCTCCTTTCACATCTTTCCATTTACTCAGCAACCAATCGTGAAGCTAAATACCAATTGGAAATGGCAAGCAATAAAAATGATACTACATACAATCGAGATATTTTTATAAATAAATGGCCTAGAAAACCCTCTGAAGCCCAAACACCACATCATAAATCTCCTAATAAATTTAAAACAACGTACGAATAAATAAATAAAATGAGACATACAAAAATGCGAAAGCTTCTAATGATTTGTCTCATTTTTCTGTCAACCAAACGAGGGTGGGAGGTTAGGGTTTCAGGGGCGACCTGGTCCTGGAGGCAGCAGCGAAGGAGCGGCGGGACTGGACGCGTGGGGCGGCGAGAGGAGGCGGCCGGTGGCGGGGAAGAGGCGCTGGTGACCGGATCGAGGAGGACCTAACTGTCGAGATCAACGACCGAGACAGTGATCCTGAGCGCCAAGCCATTTTTCTCAAACGGAGTCGGAAAGAGTGGGAGGCGTTAGGGGTTTTCAAGGGTTTATCTGGATACTGGAGTCTTTTTTTTTTTTGGAGCAGATACTGGTGTTCGTTTTGTCGCAGATCACTGGGTTGATATCATGTGTTGCGGAGGAGCTTAAAAGTTTACATCCGTTTGATTTAGATCGGCGACGCATAGGCCGATCGCTTTTGACCGTGGTCCTGACTCGCTGGCGCTTTTTAGCATATTTGCAATTTTGCATAAGGTGGAATTTGATAAAAAATAGACATAATGTATAAATTTCACACTATTGAATACTGGCATATAAAATTTAAGTAATATATTCTTTACAATGAGGTTAACATATTATAATCATCTCTTTTTAAACTATACTATACAATTTGAACAGAAAACTCATAATATGCTATTCATTTTAATATCACTATAAGATCACAACAGAAAAACAGAGGGTCTATAATAATAATAAGGGAAATTTGTATTTTAGTCTTTAAGGTATGTTCGCTTTCACCATTTTTTCAGGATTCTAAGTATATTCACAATTCTACCACCGAACATATTCAGAATTCAAACACAAAAACCAATATATTTTACACAATCTCCAACAACTTTTTAATTTTTTATTCAACATAAATTTTATCTCTCTATACTTTTTCACATAACTCCAATATTTTTTTATTAAACAATTACATCAAATCATTTCTCTCTCCACTTTACACAAACACCAATAAAACACTATTCAACATAAAAATTCATAACTTCTCTAAAATCCTACATTTTTTCTCAAAACGAACATCACCTAAGTTTTGGACCATTTTTAATTTTAGTCCTTAAACTTCCAGCCTTCAAAAAATTTAGTCTGTCGTCAGACGCCGTCAATTTGTGTACCAATCAACCGCCAATTTTGAAGCGGTCGACCAGATATATATTTTGAAAGTGAGCAGTCGACCGGTACATGTAGCAGTCGTTCGCTTCATATACCGGTCGACCGATATAAATTTGACGACAAACTGACAGCAGACTGACGAAAGGACTAAATTTTACAAAGACGAAAGTTAAAGAACTAAAATTTTGACCCTCTAAAATTCATGACTAAAAATGAAAAGAGATTAAAACTCAAGGACTAAAAAACAAACTGCCCTAATAATAATAATAAAAGTCACATGTATGTATGTTATTAATGGAATATCAGCCGTTTCTTTACTCTATTTTCTTCCATAGTATAGACACGTACATGCATAATACATCTAATTAGGCAAAACCAGCATGATTATTAATTAATGGAAACGAAAACACCTTTATCCCCCATAAGCTCGGAAAACAAGATCAAATAAGGAAACAAGAATTATTTACATTACGGTCCATGAAACTAACCATAATTTACAAAGATATGACCTCAGTCATTAGGAAAGATATACCAGTAATGTTCCTCAAATCGAATGGATATGAACATTCAAGGAAAACCTGCTTCTTGGAGAGAGTATGTCCTCACACATTTTAACTCTCCATTGAATGTGTAGATTACGCCAGGTAATAAGTTTGTTGTGACTATGGTTCCTCTGTAGTGCAGTATTTTAGGAGAATCCTGGTCCTTGGACCAAAGACCAACTTCATGAAGATAGCCTTCTTTCCAGGAGATGCTGACTGTCACCCCACCACGTGCCTTCAATCCTTTCACACAACCATTGGCCCACTTATCCTGGGGAAGAGCCGGAAGGAAGTATAGTTCCTTTATGGTGCTCTGGAGAAGCATTTCTGAAACTGCAGCCGTGAAACTGAAAACAAAACAAAATATCGTTAACAGCTTTGTCAATCACCAGCATTCTCTTCCTTCCTATTCAATATCAATTTGCAAGAAGTTTTGAAAGAGTAAGCGAAAGAAAATATGTGCTGCACCAAAAGGATTTTAAAGGGAATCCAGACCCTAATTTAAAAGACATTATAATGTGAAGGTGCTAAGAACAAACCAACCTGATGCTACCTCATTTAAAACTAAGAGTAAAATGTAACAACAACGTGACAAGGAAACTCAACATGTTCAACCAAACCCCGCGACCTCTTCTGTGCTCTATATTGATTTCAAAGTTAACCACAAAGCTAAACTTCTGAAAGTTGCTTGCAGAAAACCTCATCAAGCTTTCTTAAGAACAGAATGGTTAACACAATTATGTGGTTTCTTACACGACCGTTGACATGCATGGAAACTGCTCCTTACCCAAAGTTGGCATCAATCTGGAAAGGAGGGTGTGCTGCAAACAGATTACTGTAGAGTCCTCCTTCAAAGGGTGTCTCATGATCCGGATCCACAAGGTTGATCAACTTCTTGATCATCCTGTACGCATGAGCACTGTTGTGGAGACGGCTCCACAAAGCAGCTTTCCATGTAGTTGACCATCCTGGACCCTCCTCTCCTGTTTAAAATGATAAAAATATCAGGAAAGCAACTTTCATTTACCATGGTAGTATGCATAGCCTGAAATCTAGTCCCCGCAAGGTTAAATTCTAAGGAAAAAATTGGTAAGCATGATAGACTTCCTTCCCACACTACAGATAATGTATATCTCGACATAGGTTTACAAGTTTGTTTACACGAGTTTGTGCCTTTGTGTGCCTGTACAAACATGAGATTTGCAATTTAAAGTGTCAATTTTGGAAGAAAAAAAATGGTGGTAACTGGTAATGTTGCTTATAGAATTATTCTATCCTTCTAAACAACTCTTTTCCAATGAAAACAAATGGCAATGGTGGTTCCCAAAATCTGAGGGGAGCTTTCTCAAATGTGCAAGGCTGAAACATTTACTAAACATCACCAGCATGTTTTCAATCATATCCCTTGTGCCTTTTCAATTTAATGTGTCTTATTGACCAATTTATTAGCATGGTCTAAAGTACAATGTGAAATTGGCTTTGCTTCAGAACTACTATTTTGCCTCTATAGTTCAATCAAAACACTCCCAACCTCAAGCTATTTCCAATGCCATCAGGTTTTAAGCCAACTTCCAAAATCCCAAAGTGCCCACTCAATTGAGTCAATTCATCCACAAGCCAAATGCTCCATAACTAGACTAAAATAGCAAGACCAAATAACCAATCTAGTCACTTCCCAGCAAAATAAACCAAGAACAATAAATATCGAAAGAGAGAAATTTAGTAACCTCTTTTGTGGAGAGAAATCTCTGCAGCTTTACAGAGATCTGGAGCTTTCTCGAGAGTCACTGTGTGCCCTGGGAACAGCCCAAATAGGTGTGAAAGATGTCGATGATGAACATCTGGGTCCTTAAAATCCCGTGCCTGGCTTGACACAGACAGTTAGCCATTACACAACTGAACTTCATTTCAAACTCCAAAGCAAGACATTTATTAAATATTTGAAAGGCTTATATTCAAGCTAACACACACCCATTCCATAATGGAACCATCTCCAGCAATTTTAATTGGATAAAGCCTTGTTAAAGCCTTCTGCGCTCTTTCAACAAGATACTCCTCAAATGTCCCCAGAACCTGTTGCCGAAAATCTTTTAGGAATATAAAGAAATAGAAATAAACATTATAAAAGGGTTGTTGTGACAGGCAAAGAATTAAAGCGTCACCTCAGCAGCAGAAACAACTGCGGCAAAAACTTCTCTTACAATTGCCATGTCCATCGTTGATGAGTAGCTCACACAAGCAAGCTTACCATCAGGAGCAACAAAGTTATGCTCTGGGGAAGTTGAAGGGTTGGTTTCCATATATTCTCCACGGCCTTCAATCAACCATTCCAACAGAAATGATGCACATCCACTCAACAAAGGATATGCCTTGGCTTCAAGAAAATCCTAATGATACAAAACATATTAGCAATAATTACCTCCAATAAATGAGTTTGAAACCATTAGAAAATTATCTTGTTAGTTGATCTACATGAGATTTTGGAAGCACCTAAGAATTTCACAGCCCACCTTAGGGTTTTAAATTATCATCACTCAATGGAAAATCATGAGCCAATCACATTCGACATAAGAACAGCAGCACTTTATGGTGGCTTAAATTGAGTACAACAGTGCGTGTAAAGCGAAACTTTGATGTAAGTGCATAAGCTTGATTGCACAAATCTCAAATTGAATGAAAGAGAAGTAAAACTAAGAATCTGACCTTGTCCATTGTAAACGTGTAGTGATCCCATAAATGGGTACAAAGCCATGCTCCACCCATTGGCCATAGTGCCCATACAACATCACCTTGATCTGCCGATGTTTTTGCCCAAATGTCTGACTTATGATGTACAACCCAACCACTTGCTTCATAGTTGACCTATAGTATTCTCTGAATAAGAAAATTATGCACAAGAACAGAACATAGAAATGGGAAAATAATGTCTTGAAAGATGATAAGATCACAAAGGAGGCCAGGGGTGTCAACAGAGATCATGTTGGTCTTAAACTTTCTGAGGCTTCAGCGCCTGAGATCTACAAGCTTTATAGTTAAGACTACCTCCAATTCGCTTGCGGAGGGAAATTGCCTCCAACTTTTTTTCATCTGGATAAGCACTATGCTTAGTAATGGCATGGCAATGTGGCATAAAGGGATTATGGCAATGAAATACAGATGAAAACTTCCAAATTTTATGGTCACCAATATTTCAACAGGGTGAACCTTATCCACATGGTTATATTCAAGACTTCTCATCTTGGTCCACTGTTGGTTAAAAATGCTTACTATTTAAACTGGAATTACAACTTGCACAATCCGTGGATTCTCAATTGCTAAACATGACAGCTAGTTTTTTCCCCCCTTGAAATCACCTTAAATTTTACAGCAACCAAAAAATACCATATGGATGAACAGACAAAATTCATTCAAGGCTTTATTTAATAGGAACCTGAAAGGGGAAAAATGTCTTACGTCTGCAGTTTTACGTCCATTAACGGACAAAGAGGAAATGAAATCAAACAATGGCTCCTGGCACTCGCTAAGGTTGCAAGGAAGGGAAGGCCAATAATTCATTTCAAGATTAATATTCAAGTGAGGAGCCCCGCTGAACACAAAGAAGGGTGTCAGTAACTCTCCAGAAAAAATCTTGAAGCAAGTAACTGCAAGTAATGGTACGTGTTATATGATATATCAATGTCTTGCATCAATGTGCTATTCTCAATTGGGACAAGTTTAAGAATATTTTGTACATTAACAGATGTGAATAGAAATAGAAAGTGAAGTAAAATATTCTTTCTGATATGGACGACAATCACGCTTTTATCTCTCACTCTCTCTAATGGCTTTCTGGACAGCCTAACTTCCTGCGCAACATTATTAGTAGAATATTAAACTTACGAAATAATAGGGATATGAACAAGGGATCTTGAGATTTTAAAACACCGAAGAAGTTAAGTGGACGCCAAGAGAAAATATTCTCTCCCCAGTTCCTCCACTTATTTTTAGATGTGGACACTAACAAAAAACTCAAGGCATCATGCATCCAAATATAAGACCACCAAATATGAACTATATAAAACGAAAAGCATTCAAATCAAAGTGACATGGCAAAACAGAGTAGAGCACCATATCCCCAGACCTTAGAAAGTGACTTCAAGCAAAATGAAAAGCAGAAGTATTAGTGGTAAAAGACAGAGGTCACACCTGTCCCCGCCACTGCCAGAGTAAAAAAAAACGTATTTGATAAAGTTATAATGCTGCATTAATTAAGGTCACTCCTTCTAACAACAAAATCATTTCCTACATATAAATTACGATCTAAGCCTCTGTATCTGTTTGTTTTCAAGGGAAGAGTGAGAGTGAGAGTCACATAACATTCAAAGGAATCAAGAGAATATAACATACTCCCATTTTGGCTGAATATCCTTATTCCATATTCCCTGCAGGTTTGCCACCTGAGTTCGAGGCCTTGAACAAGAAATAAGTAGATATCGACCATACTGGAATAGAAGTTCCACCAAGGAAGGATCTTCATCGGATTGAAAAGATTTAACTCTCTCTGCAGTTGAAATTGTATTATCTTGACTTCCTTTGATAAGTAAACCAGCAACAGAGGGCACAAGTTTCTTCCACTCCAGAGACCCATCAGATATAGTGCTCTCTAAGCTTTTTGCGAGCTGCAATGAGACACGATGGAATAGATTCTGATAGTCGTCCAAATGATTTGCATAAAGATCAGTGTAGGACAAATTTATTATGGGCTTCAACGCACTGAGAGAATCTGAAGTAGGATTCCTCTTAGAATCTGAAGGTTTCGTGAATGGCCCATCGAATGAAGATGAAGCGACTAGAAGCAAAACTGCCCAATCAGAACCCTCAATACTCAACTTCTTGTCATCCAAAATACGTATCACTCCTCTCACATCACTAATCTGAATATCAAGAATTGCAGAAAACTGAATTCCCTTTGGATCATCATTTGCATCCACTGCTGGAGGGATCCTTTTACTGGAACAACTTCCTTCCATAATAATTTGATTTTGGCAATAAGTGTATGAACGATGATGCAACTTGCTGTCTAGAGACACCGAGAATGATACGGATCCTGGTTTGCTTCCAGAGATCTTTGTCACAATCACTTGATCGGGATTTGAAACAAAGTGTTCCCTTGTAAATTCCACATCACCCACAGAATATTTTACTCTCACTGTTGCAGTATTCAAGTCCAACTCTCTGTGGTAAGTTTCTTCACTATATCTAAGATGGGAAGCATCAAACTCCAGATTGATTTCACCAAGCAGTTGATAAACCTGACCCATCAAAAAAAGCTTAGAACTCGGCATCCTTTTTAGACTCAACAATAACCCATAAAGATCACGCATGCAAAGCACCGATATGAAAAAGAGCAGCCCTACTATGGATGAAAGAATAACACCTGAGCAGGATTTCCAGTTAACTTGACCGCCATTGCAGTAGCTTCAGCATATTTGCCATTGTCAACAAGTTTTCTGACCTCCGATAGTGCCTCGGGAGCATTAGGGTCAGTATAGTTCCCAGGCGTCCCGGTCCAGAGTGTGTCCTCTGCAATAATGTATAAGCTTTGAGTTTTCTGCTTATTTTAGCGTGAGCAACCATTTTTCCGTATAGGAAAAACTATCTGCAAGATGGAACTAGGAACATTGCTACTCCAAATAAAAACAGGATCAAAACATAACAGAAACTGGACGTAGAGGAATAGGATACTACACCATTTACTCTGATTGGATGAAAAACACCATAACTAGCGAAGCAGCCACAAAAGTCCCACATGCATATGTCAATCACATCAAGCAGTTCAGACATTTTCAGTGGAAGAAAGAAATAGAAAGTAAAATTAACCAAGTAAGCCTAATTCAACTAATACAACGACTACTTAGTTAACCTCCGCCTAGTTTTTCTTTTTCCAAATTCGTCAAAATTCCGCGCAGTAGAGGTTTGTTTTTACCATTGAGCTGGAGAGTCTCCGATGCGACGCCGCCCCAGACCATGGCTCCGAGCCGACCGTTGCCGATGGGAAGCGCATCAGTCCAGTGCTTGGCGGGCCCAGTGAACGTGATCTTCAGAGGCTTAGAAGAACTCTCAGGCTCCGTCGAGCTTGGATTCCACAGGTCTTTGTCTGTAGGCCGTCGTACTCGAACCCATTCTCCATCTTCCATAACTGACACTAACTAGTCCCCAAAACGAACAACAATGAGAGAAACTCGCTCTGCAGACTGACGAAGGTAAAGAAAGCCACGTGGATCATCTTGCTTTTGAACTTTTTATCTTCACGGAATAATTTCGTTATCGTTTTCCCGATTAATTAAAAATAAATTGAAAAATTCACGAAAACGTTAATAATGTTGTTTTTATTTATTTTACAAAAACAAAACAAAACGATAATGTATCCATTTGTCCATTGGAACATCCTAATGTACCAACTAAAATACCAGAGAGAAGTAACAATTGAACAATGCTTCATTGAGAATGCTCAAATTCATAAATCAAATCAGATCCAGGCTCCAAAAAAATGTTTTTTGAGGAAGAAATCCAAAGGAATTCGTTCAGTGGATTCATTAGAAACCACCAAAAAGAAAAGAAAAAAAAAACAATGCTCTTTCATAATATCAAATTTCATCTCAACGGTTGAAGAAAAATCTTGCTTCTTCTCAGAGAGAGTACATCTTCACGCATTTTAACTGCCGATTGAATGTGTAAACCCTGCCAGATGATATGCTAGCGGTGACCGTAGTTCCTCTGTAATGCAATCTTTTAAGGGAATTCTGGTCCTTAGACCAGAGGCCGACTTCATGAAGATCTCCTTCTTGCCAGCAGATGTTGACCGTCACCCCGCCTCGCGCCTTCAATCCTTTCACGCAACCATTCCCCCATTTATCCCTCGGAAGAGCAGGAAGTAAGTGTATATCCTTCATGGTGCTCTGTACAAGCATTTCTGCAATTGCGGCTGAAAAGCTAACACCATAAAAACACAGAAAGGAAGTTATTATACATAACGCTCTGTTTCCGGGTAAATCTTTAAAAATATGACACATTACTCAAGACAAGCATATATATTGCATGGCTTACCCAAAGTTAGCATCAATCTGGAAAGGGGGGTGTGCAGTGAACAAGTTACTATACAGTCCTCCTTCATAGTCGCCTTCATGATCTGGATCTACCAAGTTAATCAAATGCTTGACCATCCGGTATGCATGCTCGCTGTTGTGAAGACGAGCCCAAAGTGCTATTTTCCATGTAGTTGACCATCCAGGACCATCCTCTCCTGTTTCATATTAAAAGATTATAACAGCACTTCCATCACAATCTTATCTTTTTTCTGATCAAACATCATAGGATTACTATTGCAGACTTACAGTACAAAACTAATGAAGGGAAAACAGATTCTGATTGGGATCTAAATGGCCAGTTATAAAATACAAACCTCTTTTATAGAGGGTATAATCAGCCGCTTTACATAAGTCTGGAGTTTTGTCAACACTGATTATATGCCCGGGAAAGAGGCCAAAAAGATGAGATAGATGTCGATGGTGAATATCTGGGTCCTGAAAATCTTGTGCCTGCCATAAAGCAAAGAGAAAAATGTTGGCCCATAATCAACTGTCATTGCAGAACACTGAAGAACTTCATCAGACATCATACTCAAGCTACTAGCGTACCCATTCCATAATGGAACCATCTCTAGCGATTTTTGTCGGTAATAGCCTAGGTTGAGTTTCAAGGACTCTTTTCACAAGAGCATCCTCAGTTTTTCCCAAAACCTGTTTTACAAAAAAGTTATTAGTAAATACAGCTTACAAAAATACAAGATTAGGATGGATTTAACCAGCTTATAAGAGGTTCACCTCTGCAGCAGAAACAATTGCAGAGAACACTTCTTTTATGATTGCAATGTCCATGGTTGATGAGTAGCTAACGCTGGCAGGTTTACCATCTGGAGCAATGAACATGTGCTCTGGAGAAGTTGATGGGTTGGTTTCCAAATATCCTCCATGGCCTTCAATCAACCAATCCAACAAAAATGACACACATCCTTCCAATAAAGGATATGCCTTACTTTTTAGAAAATCCTAATTATGCAGAAAAAATCAGCAATTACTTATATACCAGATATTACAACCAGCATAAAGAAAATGGCATCCATGAATCTAGGTAGAAATCTGACATTTCATTTTTTTACAGTATCTCAAGTCCCAAAAAAAGGGATCGCAAGTCAATCGTCTTCAACTAGGCAGTAACAGAGCAATTTATAGGCTGCATCTGTTATCATTGATATTTGGGATGGAATGTTGAATAAAGCAGGAACTTACTTTGTCCATCTTGTAAGCATAATGTTCCCAGAGATGAGTACAAAGCCATGCTCCTCCCATTGGCCATAAAGCCCACACAGCCTCACCTCGATCTGGTGATGTTTTAGCCCATATGTCAGACACTTGATGGACAACCCAACCGCCTGCTTCATAATTCACCTGCAATATTCAGCAACTAAATCAGAAAAAATACGCTTAGGATACGTAGGAAAGACAAATTTAGAAAAAGTAAGTCTTCAGGTAGACCACCAGAGTTATAGTTTACTGTTCCAAACCTATCAACGCTTGTGAAGTATATAAACCACAATGCTCACACTCGCATGATACAAAGCATACTGAAAACAAATTGCATCAGAAATTAAACAGTCCCTTCTAAAGGGTCATCCTATAGGCACTGCACAATCAATACACGAGGCAAATTATTCCACTAATCTATCTAAAGGCCCACGACTGCTACTCAAAATGCTGCTTACAGCATCCATGAATCCTTCAATAATAGATCTTGATGGGTTGGAGTTAAGGTGAGTGTCATCCATTAAAAGTCACCATGGAAATAAATGCTGTTATCTTGAACAAGTTATAGATAAATAAAATAAAAAAATCAAAACACTGGACACTAGAAAGTAAAAAATTCTTACTTTTGCCGTTCTGCTCCCATTGACTGACAGAGAGGAAATGTAATCAAACAAGGGTTCCTGGCACTCACTAAGGTTGCAAGGAAGGGAAGGCCAATAGTTCATTTGAAGATTAATGTTCATGTGAGGAGCGCCACTGAACAGAAAAGAAAGTGATCAAATAAGTGATATACAAATAAAACGATAATGCAAATAGCCAAAAGGAACTAAAAGGCATGACGTGAATTATGTTGATGTGCTACCACTGAAAGGGAGCATGTTTGGCCATGCCGTGAGGTTAATTCGTGTTAATTAAGAACAATCTAGAGGGTATAGAAGCAATATTTCTATGGGGTGGAGGGAAGAAAAAGTAAGGAAAACATACTCCCATGCAGGCTCAATATCCTTGTTCCATATACCCTGCAGGTTTGCCACCTGAGTTCCAGGCCGGGAACAAGAAATCAGTAGATATCTACCATATTGGAATAAAAGCTCTACGAAGGAAGGATCTTCATCAGTTTGAAAAGATTTGACCCTCTCTGCAGTTGGAACTGCATCTTCGCTTTCCTGGAAATCTGAATTTGTTACAGGGGAGACAACCTTCTTCATCTTCAACAAGTTATTTCCTACAAGGCTCTTGGAGCTTTTTGAAAGCTGCAATGAGACACGATGAAAAAGATTCTGATAGTCATCTAAGTGATGTGCGTAAAGGTCGGAGTATGACAAATTTTGTATCGACTCTAACACCTTCAGAGACTCTGAAGTAGGATCCTTCTTTGAATCTGATGGCTTAGTAAATGGCCCATCAAATGACGATGAAGCCACCAGACGCAACACAGCCCAATCTGAACCCTCCACCCTCAACTTCTTGTCATCCAGAATCTGTATCACCCCTCTCCCATCACTAATCTGTAAATCAAGAATGGCGGAAAACTGAATTCCTTGGGGATTGAAATTTTCATTCACTTTAGGTGAGATCCTTTTACCAGGGCAACTTCCTTCCATTATTATTTGATTTCTGCCATTTACATGTGAATGGTGATGTAATTTGCTGTCCAGAAACACTGTAAATGACACAGACCCTGATTTGCTTGCAGAAATCTTTGTCACAACCACTTCATCTGGATAAGAAGCAAAATGTTCCCGCAGAAATTCCACATCACCCACAGTATATTTTACTCTCACTGTTGCCGTATCCAAGTCCAGCTCTCTGTGGTAAGTTTCTTCGGCATATGTAAGATGCGAATCGTCAAATTCAAGCTTGATGTCCCCAAGAAGTTGGTAAACCTTCATCATCGCAAATCATATCAGCATGAAAATTTGTACTAGAGATTAGTTTTATAGTAATGGGGAAGCTCATTTTCTCAGGTATAAGTGGTAATTGTACTCCCCTCACAAACTGATGACTTTTGCAACAAAAATCTAAGTTTTGGCCACCGTATAACATGCAAACCACATACAGAAGCTGTGATACCCCAAATCCCACAAGCCACAAGGAGTGGGAGAAGAGAAGGACTGAGAGATGAATTCTATAAGGGTCAATTCTTACATTGGGACCTTACTAAGTTGAACTGACTTTATAATAATCTAAAGAGCTTTAAGAGCAACTTTGACTAGTCATTTTGAAGTTAAAGCACATATGTGGCTAGCATTGTCCTTGGGTTGTTACAAAAGCCATCATCGATAGATGAGGCATATCAATGTGTAAAATATTAACTAATATGCTAAGCCAGAGGGTAACCCACGAGCATTGTATATTAGGAAAGCAAGAATGCATTAGGCACTCTGGCAGCCCCAAATTATCATGTTCAGCTATTGACTTTGTTCCAGCTTTAACATCTCAGTTGTGCTGTGTATGAGCTCCCTATTTGTCGTTTTTCTTCAATGGTACAATTTGCAGATGAATCAGCAGTGCCTCATGCTAGATAACATATGAAAAGGAATTCAGGACACAATACCCATTGTCAACAAAGGTTCATACTGATTTGCAAAAGTTGTTATACAATATAGAATAAGATATAGCTCCATAGGTTCACTTAATCCAATAGTCCCTATACATGCTATTTCATTGAGCAACAAAATTATGAAGAATAGCAGCATCAAATGCAATGAAGTTGAATACCTCAGAAGGAGTTCCTGACAATTTGACTGCTGTTGTGGTGGCCTCAGCATACTCACCATTATCAACAAGTTTTCTGACCTCCGTCAGTGCTTCTGGAGCATTTGGGTTGGTATAGTTCCCTGGAGTTCCAGTCCAGAGCGTGTCCTCTAAAACAGAGTTGAAATAGAATAGCCTTTACTTGGATGAATTGCACAGAAACAAGATGCATATCATTGTACCTAACTTGCTTCCATAATTTTCTACCAAACTATATGTCAAGAATAAAAAATTCCAATAGATTTCTCGACTCTTTATTGTCTGGAAAAATGTAGAAAAAAAGAGCCAAAAAGTGATGGATTTTTCTATTTTAGCAGAAGGTTATGGGACTTAAAATAACAGAGATCTTTAAAAAATCATACGGACACAAATCGCAAGATTCAAAGCTTTAATCCCCTCTCTCTTTGCCCGGAATTTCAACATCCCGATAAAAAGGTACTTGACAGAAATAAAATCGTGGTTGCCCTGGAAGTTTTATAATATGAAAAACAAAAAAAACGAAAAGCCTTGGATCTTAAAAATAAGAGGAGAGAGATCATTTAAATTCACTCCAAGCAGTTCTACTAATTAAATGAAGCTTTAACCTCCACATGCCATCCATTTTGTTGCTCAGAAAATGTAGGAATGTAGCTACACAAGTGTAAAATAAGGAGGAAAGGTAAACAAAGTCCAACCCCTTGATACTCAAAATAGTAAAAACGATTTAAATGGCAAGATACAGTCAAACATTAAGACGGTGTTCAACTTGAGCAACCCTATTCTATTACTGAACTTCTTTCATTTTCTCCTCCTCCAGATCCGGATTTTCTTTCAATTTCTTCGTTTCCCCTCAACCAAACAACTAATAACCAAATAATTTCACTTTCCAAATTCAACTAAAGGTTCTTATAACTAAAAGGGAATGTGCCATAAGGTTTTTCTTTTCCGTTTCTCTTTTTACCATTAAGCTGGAGAGTTTCCGCTGCCACACCACCCCAAACCATTGTCCCAAGCCGCCCATTACCAATAGGAACCGCGTCGGTCCAGTGCTTCGCTGGCCCAGAAAACGTAACCTTCAAAGGCTTAGAAGTCTCTGTATCCACCAAACTCGGATTCCAGAGTTCCTTCTCTGCGGGTGGATCCACTAGAACCCACTCTCCATCTTCCATTACGACAATAACCAAACTCAAGAAAAACTAAAAATAAAAAGAAGAAGAAAGAAAGAAAGAAGCTTCTCTGTGTGCAAGCTATAGCAAATCCTCTATCACCCCGTGAACTGTGGGACAGAGTAAAGGTGTGTGTAGTTGGTTCGGCCGGAAGAGAGGCCCCTGGCTATGAATTTCACATGGAGTGTGGTGAAGTAGCCGGGACCCACGTTACCGGGCATTTTCTGTAGCTCACGCGGCGCTACGTGTGTAATGCGTTGCAGATTCGATCACGAGGTACGGAACCTCGAAAGATGGTTGTCTTTCTAGCTACCTTCTCGATTTTTGGTTCCCTTTTTTTCTCTGACCCCCACGTAAAGGCGGTGAGTTAAAAAAATCAAAGTAAATCCTTTCGTAGCTTCGTCCAACAAAAAGGAATGGGTCAAAACAATTCCGTTTCGTTTTCTCGAGGATGTTGGTCAGTTTTTGGATCTAAGCCTCCATCCACGTGGGAGATTCTTGGCTCTTAGCTCTCATGACATCCCCCGTGTTACTCGTAAATTCTTTTTTGGAAAATGCAATTCTCGCTTATCATGTCCAATGGCCTTTGGTGAATATTGCATCCAAGTCGATCCCTATTGGATCCAACAGCATTCACACAAGGCTGTATTTGCATACCTACAAAATTGAAAATTTTAAGTATTATTGTGAAAATTCAGAAGATTAGATTTTTTTTTAGGTTTTATGAGAAAATAGTGTAAAATGTTGTGGTAGGTGGGGTGGTGGTAAATTTTTTAGACCAATAATTGAAGTGTTCAGTAATAATTGAGATGGATGAAACAAAGAAAAAGATAAACTAATTGTATTTTAAAAAATTTGAGGTATAGTTTTAGTAAATATAATTAGTAAAGACAAATAAGTCACCTAACCTAAATGCTAGGGGGGGCAAATTGTTTGCAGGTAAAATTTGTTAAAAATATACTTTTTTTTTCTTCCAAAAATCATATTTTGCAAACAAGCTTATAAGATACCAGTCGTTACCTGTGAGACCTTTGAAGGGTCTGAATTTCTGCAATACCTAGAGTATTGCAAAAGGAGCAATTCGGAGGGAGAGGGAGAGAAGAGACTCACCCTCTTCTCTCCCTCCGAATTGCACCTGCTCACCCGAATTGCAATTCGGAAATCTCCGTCCACCTTTGAGTGTTAGAATGCCAATAACTTTAATAACTAACACAAGGGACTGAACATACACTCTGCAAAGTGTCTTTTATCGGCTTTAGCCTAGAGGAAGAAGATCGTGTGAGCTTCAGCTCAAAGTAGACCAATATCTTATGAATGAAAAGTCTGGATCCTTACAAATTAGGTTCGAAGTTTTAAAAGAAAGATAACATGTCGAGTCTAATGGTTGGGTACTAGCACTTTGCAGAAACATTCTTTGTGGGCACTTGAGGGAGGCCTGGTCGAGCCTAACAGTTAATACCATCCATCTTTTATCTATATGGCACGTACGGTATGGGAGCAAACGTTCTCTAAGAGCCTTGGCCTGTCGGATAAACTCCCTTTAAAAACTAATCTCATACGCGCCATATAGATTTGTATCTATACTGTCACACTGGGATTAATTTTATAAAAAATGCAAATCCAGAAACCTATTTTAAAAAGCAGGTAAAACCGCAAAGACCTATAATGAATTTACCCTAAAATTTTCAAACCATTAAGCATTGGAGCAAATGTTCTCTAAGACCCTTGGCTTAAAGCAATGAATTCATTTAATACGTATATAAATGTACTCAAACATTACTATAAAGCTCTACTACATCCATTTATTTATATATGTTACTGACTTCAGCCTTTCACTATGGGCTCATCAATGGCAGATCAACCTCATCGCACCACTCCACACACCTTGTCTCAAAATATGAACTCTTCACCTCATTAGGCAAATAGCTTAACCAAACCTGCCCTCCCATCCTCCACTTCAACACACTCCCTTCCATCTCTTTGCTTAACCTCCATCTGACTCCCTCTCCGTACTCATCTCCTGCAAAAACCAGTCCCCCGGTTCTCGTAAACGGCCTCGACGCTCCGGCATATCGGTTTTGAAAACTATTCCCAGGTTTACTCTCACCGCTGGGGAGCTTCCACGTGGCTGCTTCGAGACCCGTCACGTCGTCGTATAAAATCGCATCGAAAATCGCTGCGTTTCCGTCGGCGTCTTGGTCCCACCTCCAATTCCTCGTCCTCGTCTTCGCCGACGTCCTCGCCATGGCCTTCACCTTAGGAACCTTCGATTTTCCAAAACTACCCTTTACTATTCTTTGCGTTTCGACTTCTTTCTCCCCATTGTTCGTGGACCGGCCCAAGCTCACTCCAGCCACGTAAGTCGCCCCGATCTCCGGCCCAACCCAAACTCGAATTCGCGACGGAAAATGTTTCTCTTCTGCATAATCCCCGTCGTCGTTTTCGTTGAATCCCAGCTTCGCCAGGTGGAGGCGAATATTGTCCACACGCGTGCTCACCTGAAGAAATCCATCGTAGAATCGAACTGAATATTCTAGCTGAATGACGGCCTCCAGCTGCTGGTGCGCCAGGGCGTACCTCAGAACGGACTCCTTCGCTTCAATGGCGGGAAACAGATATTTCCGGCCGTTAGAGCGCGTGAGTTTCATCCCAAAAACCGGCGCATAGCCCTTCAACATCCATAATCCATGAGCCTCCGTAGCATAAGAAAACGACGGGTTGTGTGCCGATGTTAACGTCTGCAAAGACTGCAATCCGACTCCCACCTCTTTTAGAATAAACCATTTCGCTAACATGTAGCCCAGGGTGCGCATAAAGCACAGCTCAACATCTACACCGACTGTGATAAAGAACTTTTGTAGGACTGGCACGTGCCTACACGTCAAGGCTTCGGTGTTTGGAGCCAACACTGAATGGAAGTAAAATGAGCCAACTTCGCTAGGCGCGTCACATGCACATAGCCAGAACAGGCGCATGAGGAAGACGAGGTTGAAGAAACGAGAGAACGACTCCGGGGAGTGAGATTCCATGATCCACCAAATAGGGTCGGGTTTCAGACTCTGGAGCTGTGACTTGGGGCACGTGTTATTGTGCGCTGTGGGTGAGCGGGATATAATTTCCTGGAGGAGCTGGAGTAACAAGGTGAGGAACGGTCGGGGTGAGGAGATAGGGCACATGTCAGAGACCCAGAGGATCATTTCGGCGTTAGAAGTGTGAAAGCCCTGTAAGCATACGCTGAAGATCACCGCAGTGTCCGTGTTGGGCCCATACGCGCGCTCGGCTCTGAGTTGGATTGATCGAGTCAAAGAGTCTGGGTTCGGTTCGGTTCTCGCCAGCTCTAGGACGGGTGGTGAGTCCGCCTTGTCCCACTCCTCGGAGTTGGGTAGCTCACATATCCATGACCAAATATCCAACATTGTGGTTTGGTTCCGTTGCTTGGGCGCTGAGAAATGTGGAGAAGAAAGCTCGAACGCTCTAGGGGTTTTAAGGAGATAATGAGTGATAGTAGATTTGCCAACTTGGAAGCAACAAGAGCCACTTATGAGGGAGGGTTCTAATGGGGCGGAACTGGACAACTGGTGGTTCTTAGGAGATAAAGTATGTGTTTGTGTTTGATTTCAAGTTTTTCGTTTTCGTCGCATTAATGGCTGTCGCTTTTCTTTCACTTTCTACCTTCAGATAATTCAATTTATTTCGTTTGAAGAGTTGATCCAGAAACGTATTTGAATGGACAGTGGCAACTGGGCACGTCGAAATTTGGAGTTCTTGGGGCCTGGCAGCCTACACGTGTAACGTGTCATTGACGAACTTGCATGTCCGATTCTGAATCACGAAAAAGAATATCAATATCGATTCAGTACTGAACTAATGAAAACCGAAGTACTGCAGCTATGCAATCAAGGTATATGGATATCTCATAATATGGCTGTTAATTGCAAGTTCCTATTTTACGTACGCACATAATCTACTTGTACTTGTAATGCCAATGCACAACAGCCATAAATAATTGTCGTGTTCTATAGCAGTGAATTGCTATCAATTCCCCCCCCCCCCCATAACAAAGAAATAATTGCTATTAATTTGCATGATTATTGATTGTGAGTTAATTCTTTTGATTTGGCATGCATTACGTAAATCTGCAAGAGTACTGCACACAGGATATTTTTCCTTCTCCCCTGCTCACCCATGATCACCACGTACACCAAAACTCGGGTGCAAACTTGCACTTGAGTTGTTTCAAACCATTAATGATCCATATTTCCTTATGGAATCTTGACGTCCACGTATATAGTTTTAGAGCTGCACATCAATTTATAAATACATGTACTGATAAGTGCCACCTACAAAGTCTTAATTTCTTAATCTGCATGGAACATATCAATGTTCATGGACGAATTCGATATTTTTTTAATCTCCTTGTAAGCTAGTATTAGCAAATATAACCCATAATACAGATCTTTGATCCTATTTTTTCCCTTATCAGTCAGATAAAATTAAGAAACC
The DNA here is from genome assembly GCA_963930655.1 of Myrica gale. Classification (NCBI taxonomy): domain Eukaryota; kingdom Viridiplantae; phylum Streptophyta; class Magnoliopsida; order Fagales; family Myricaceae; genus Myrica; species Myrica gale. The sequence goes on along the minus strand of OZ005606.1, from coordinate 1,078,978 downwards.
TGAGCAGTTTCAAAAGTGTATTAGTACCCATGAACCTGGAAGTGAGAGAACGGGTCCAATTCTCATCATTGAAAATGTCAAGCTATAAGATATATATTGTACGACAAATCAAATCGATCCATCATCGTACGTTATGTCTAATAACCTCAATGGTCGAATACAAATGAAAATTTGGACCTCTACGTGTGGCTGGTTTAACTAGGCTTCTAACACATATTTACTATTTAACAAAATGTACTTTAGGCCGTAGTCCAACACCTTGAACGGCCTAGTTGGCGAACGGCTCAATGGGCCCATGACGGGCCTAACTTGTACTTTGGTCTGTTTAAAAGGTATCCAAGTCCGAGGCTCCAAAGCTTTGATTTCAAATTCCAAGCACGCCCAAAGAAGCCAAGGCCCATTTGTATTTCAGAAGGTTGGCAGTTGACAGATGCTTCGAAGAAGAGGAGAAATGGAGAAACCGCTGCGAATCTACGGTGAGGTCCTGAGGCTAGTGAGAAGGTTGCCAAAGGACACAAGGGCTTACTACGCCAAGTACGCCCGAGAAAACTTTGTTAACTACAGAGAAGTAGACGCCCATGATTCCACAACCCTCGACGAGCTCTTCCTCCGCGCATACAACCACTCTATCTGGGTCCTCGGCAAGGTCCTCGGCGAGCTTTTCTTTTTCTCATTCAAAACCATTTACATTTATGTGCGTTCCAATTTTTTCTGATCTATCCGCTTTTTCTTATTAGCAGTATTCAGTGGATCAATCGGCCGCTGATAAGCTGAAGGATATCTGTCACGCCTAGTGGCTAGTGCACACTCAAATGCCTTCCAAGTGCTCGATTCTATTCCTCAAAGAGCTGTGGCCCGCTTTGCTTTCTGGTTTTGCAAATTGCTGTTCTTATATTTTCTAACAAAAGGGATGCCATTTCTATTTTATACTGTCTACAAATGGAGTTTTTTTTCGAAACAAATGGTGATTAGTCGACAATGTTGTTGTGTTGATTTGTTTTTCTGGCCTTGAAGATGTAGTTGATGGAGTGCCGCCTCCAATGTTGAACTATGATAACATCCATTTGACGTATCTAATTTTGCAATATCTGTTGAATGTGCTTCAACCATATCCGAGTTGTCGTAGGCAATGATCATCAGTGCAATGTGTTCGTAAGTGGAGTGAGAAGACATTGTGGTTTGATTGCTAATCAAAATACTCGTTGATTGTACGATTAACGGCATCAATTCGATCATGAAAATCTTCTCAGATACAGTTAATTCATAGTAGTAACAAAATCTTGTAAAAAGAGAAGTAATTATCTCTCTTTTCATGTTTCTCATTCACTCAATACAATTATACATTTCACTACTTTTTCTCGAAATCATGTAAAACTCTATTCAACCTCCGTCATACCTGAATTTGCTGTGGATACCCATTAGTATCTTCCTCATTCAAATGAGAAACGGGCAGTTTGGTACATTCCTGCGTTTTCGATTATAAACCTTAAACGATTGCTTTAAAAAAAGAATTTTGAACTATTTTAAAGGCCTACACATGGGCAAATCCGGTAAATTTCAAAATTCAAGGGCATCAGTCCATTTTATCTTCTTTTTTTAATTTTTTTGCCGGGACCCTTTTAACATAGACATTGAACTCCGCACTCCGCAAAGGAAGAGACATGCACAATAACGGAGCCAACGACCAACGAGGTGTCGGAAGACGCTGCTTGCGATGAAGCAAATGTCGGGAGCCGCCTTGACTGTCGCGCTCCCAGCCTCTCATCCGACCCTTCTTAACTCTTACCAGCCTGACAACTTCATAGGCCTTCCCCACGTAATCTCTTTTCTTTAAGATGTTACCACGTGCCAAATACGTGCCAGTGTCTTCATCGCCGGCCAGGAAGTTTCGAGATTTTGAATTAACCATCAAATCAATTGACTCTTGTGTATAGAAATTTAAAGCTACATCCCTTTAAAAGTTACGAGAATGATCTAATACTGAAGACTCTCGTTCTGAGAATGTTATTAACCTTTAACGTATATGGGACTATGGAGGGAATTCTTTTGCTTTTCTACCCTACATTTATTCTCTACCCACGCGTCTGAGAATTATTTGATACACAATAAACTACAAAAAGGTTAGCAGGTTCCATCCAGAAATTGGACGTTTGTAATCTCTATCCAAGTTGTCTGCTGTCATTTAAAGATGGTCTTAATGGGACTGGGACCCAAGGCTCACATTTTCTTTCATTGTTTTTTGGGCTAACACAGTTGGGTCCGTGTCGTAGAATCGGAACTAGTACTCTATAACTTCTCTTCTGCAAACGGGCCAGAGCGAAGACTCTTACGAAAGTTTACAGGCGCTCGCCAATTACGCGGGTCAGTCTTTCTGTTTGCACCAGAGCCGGTCACGTCCTCGTAAAGTCCCACTCAGTTTCGAATGAGTGTGGTGGTGTGAGGCGTCACCGGTGGTGCAGCCCCTCTCACACACTGCAGCAAATCCGAGCCCGTGTGGCTCTGATTAAGGACGCATCAGTTTCGGGGGCCAGACCCGAAACAGAAGTTTGGGCAAATTTGCTTTGGGAGGCGAAACCACGGTTTTCTCGGGCCATGTGGGTTTGACCAAAGACGCGGAAATCCAACGTCCACCTTGGAAGAAGAAAGCTCAGCACAAGCCACAGCCACAGCTAACCGAGCCCACAAGTCCATACTGTAACGGTCGTTACCTCAATACCCCTACAAGCAAACATTGACAAACATATTATCATCTATAAGAGCTTCTGTTGTTTTCTCCTTAAACCAAGCTTCACTTCTCCAATCTCTCTATCTCCCCCTCCCGTGTTTCTGTTTTCTTTTGTTAGTGGTCCCTTGTTCTCTCTCTTCTCTCTCGGAACATACAAAAGAGAAGCTTAAAAATTTGGAGTTTTGGACCTGGTCGTTGGTTTTTGTTGAAAGAGTAACGGTTAACGATGGCGGAGAACGAAGGGTTTGTGGGGGACCATCTCACAGGGGAAACTAGTTTCTCTCAACTACTGTTGGCAGATGATGATGGTGATGTTGCTGTAGAACTTGATGTGGACCAGAACATCAACTACTGCTCTGTTTTTTCCTCCGAAAAGCCTCCACAAATGCTCTGCTTTGGAAATTACCAGCAAGGAGAGCTGAGACATCATGAGAATACAAAGACTCCGCAGAAATCAGGGATCAGACTCAGTGATTCCTCATCAGCTTCTTCCAGCAACAATAGCACCATTAACACTTCGTCAAAATCTGCTGTAAGCGATTGCAATTTGTCCAAAAGGTTTTATGTGGCAAAAAAAAAAAGCTACAGCTTTTGTCTGGGTTTTATTCTGACCAAAATTCTTTTTATCCATTTTTGAAGAAAAAGCGAAATGGATCAGGCCAGGAACCGTTGCAGAGCTCGAGCACCATCCCCACAGCTGTGACGGCAGGTCAGAGGGCCTCTAAAAAGAAGAAAACGGAGAATCGCCCTCTGGTCGGCCATGCACAGGTCAGGCATATCGATAATGGATGGTCCAATGTTGTCCCTCCCTTTCTCACTCTCCGTCACCCATCCACTGCACAAGCAATTGCATTGCATGTTTCTATTTTTTGTTTGTGTAGCTAATGTGGTCGATAAGGCTACTTCTTCAGATATCTTATTTCGCTTATCGGCTTATTTGAAACCACAGAGGAAAGAGAAGCTTGGAGAAAGAATCACGGCATTGCAGCAGCTCGTTTCTCCCTTTGGCAAGGTAAAAGCAATCATACAAATGTCCTTACATAATTAATTAATAGTTAAAAAGTAAGTGAAAGAGTGATGTATTTGAAGAGCATGCAGTGATCTTTGGAATATGTAACTCTCGAATTGAAATTTTGCAGACAGATACAGCCTCAGTGCTTCACGAAGCTATGGGATATATCAGGTTTCTGCACGACCAGGTTCAGGTTCTGTGCTCCCCTTACCTTCAACGCCTGCCCTCTTCGTCACCCTACCACCCATCTGTACGTACCGAAGCTCATCTCTGTCAATTTGTCCGTGTGTTTTTTTCCTTTAGCTCTTGCATTATCAGAAAGACTCCCTCAATATTTTTGATCCTCCTGCTATTCTATCGACGCGGTCTAGAACTGTCGACGCGGGGCCTACAACGTTGGGGGGTCCCGCATGGTCTGTCTGGATTGAACTGGACAAAGCTTAAAGTCCAGTTGGCGTCCCACATAACATAAATGTAACTATAGTCTATACAGAATACAGTATACACTGACCTCGCGGTAATTTTGACCTTGTCCAGGGGTGAAAAGTTCTTAACGGTTGGTGCCAACTTCTTTTTGGCCTTTTTACGTGGGTGCTCACGTTCAAAGTATATAATGTTAACTTTTACCGTGGATTTTTGGGGGTTACGTTAGGACGTAGAAAGCGGAGGACCAGAAGCTAGGAATGGCTTGAGGAGCAGGGGGCTGTGCCTGGTTCCAGTGGAATGCACGGTGCACGTGGGGGACAGCAACGGGGCTGATTTCTGGTCACCTGCTGCCATGGGGAACAATGTATCCTCGTCATCAAGGCAGTGAATACTCTTTTCTCGAAGTCTACTTTTGTAAATGGCATCCCTGCTTGTCCTGATCGGTATCTATAAATCTTTAACGACATCTCGTTTTTGGGAATGTGAAAAAGGGTGTATCAGGGACAGGGATTTAACTACAAGAATCAATGTTGACATATGGTTAGGAAGGAAAACAAGTAGCTGAAAAGGTTTGCTTTTTTTTTTTTTAATTTGCAGCTGAAAAGGTTTGTATATTTTATTTTTTGGCGTTTTATCTTCTTTTGGGTAACTGAAGCCTTAAGGAGGAAAGCGCTGCCTTTTTGTTTACGTGTGGTTTTGGAAATGGGAAGGCTTGTAGGCTGTAGCATGGGTTACACCTGTTAAAGTCCCAGGATTTAGCCTGGTATCAAGGCGGTTTTGAGAAGGGGGTCGGCCCCTTTGGTGTTATTCTCGTCTCCGCAGTTTTTACTTTTTGTTTACGTGTGGTTTTGGAAATGGGAAGGCTTGTAGGCTGTAGCATGGGTTACACCTGTTAAAGTCCCAGGATTTAGCCTGGTATCAAGGCGGTTTTGAGAAGGGGGTCGGCCCCTTTGGTGTTATTCTCGTCTCCGCAGTTTTTACCTTTCAAAGTTACAATAATCTGTGTTGATTGCCCCAGGTCTAAGTGCAATTTTCTCCCTACAAATTACAATGGTCCTGGTTTATAGCCAGTAACCGGTTGATTCTGGAGACAAATAAATTTTCAGCTGTGATATCAGTAGCGTTAAAGAGTAGTATACCAGGCCTTTGATTTGGTGAGTAATTAGAAAGAAAACAACAAAATGGTGAAAGACCCCAAAGGCCCAGAAACCCAAGTAAATAGCGTATAATTCAAAACTTGCTAGATCCAAAAGGTCCAAAACGAAAGAAATAACCCAAACGCCCAAAAGAGGTGCAAGATCCAAGCCTGAGTAAGCATCACTAGTCCAATTGTACTAGAAGCACCAATAATTTTTTAATCTTCTTATTTGCTGATGCAAAAATATCTCAACAAGTATCATTTATTCGTTAAGCATAGAAATAACGGCACTGAGTGTTTGTGGGAACCTAGTTCGGTTGATATTTGCCACAAAAGGTAGATAGTAGGGCCTCCCTTTTAAGGTACCAATTTACCAATAATCAATAGGACATAACCCATTTGTAGTCGGATAGATGTTTACAACAAAAACCTGCTAATCCAAACAGAAATTTCAAGAGTAATTGGCTTCATCTTTGAAGCGTATTCGAATTTGGATCGTAATGGGCTTTCACTTTGAAACGTATGGGCAAGAAGTAGCAACTAAGAAAAGGAGACGAGCGAAGAGTGTATACCTGTCAGGTCATGGTCCTTTTTTCAATCGATTGACTTGGACTGGTAAGAGAAGCTTGGACTAGATAATATACCATTGATTTAAGGCAGTAGGTAGGATTGACAGTTTGGCACATCAACGCTTGTTTGGAAAGTTACGTGACCAATAAATTCATCGGGCTTGGACTTAAAACCATCGGAGGCCTAAGCCCGCTGATTATTCGCGAATCGCGAGCACGATTCAAATTGAAGGTTACTGGTCCCAAAATATTGAGGTTTTAGAAATTTTGGGTATTGGGGTTTATGAAAAAATATAGTATTTTATGAAAAAGTGAGGAGAGAGAAGATTTAATTGAATAATATAATATTATTTTATAATTTAATGAGAAGATAGATTATTTTAGGATTATTTGAAATCTGGAAGGTTAGAAATTTTGAAAAACAAACGCCAGCACAACATCAACATGAAAGGTTCAAGATTGGGCTTAAGGCTCGTAACCAAGCCTATCAAATGGCCCAAAGCGAGAACTCCAGAGAGCGTGAAATGGTGGATCCAGACACCGGGGGAGGCGGTCCGATGCTGCAGGAGGGGTGGCAACCACTTTGCATCAAGAAAATTGGACTCGAAACGGTTTTTCCAGCACCCTAAGCGCCGGAATATAACTAATTAATCATATACGTATACGTGCATATAATATATATATACACCCATCCAATCGGTCCTCCATCGTATATGTACAGAAGCTTCATTTTGCCGCTTCTTTTGAACGTGACTCTTGTATAGCTATAAGCCTTCCTCGATACTCTTTCTCCAAGGAAATGAGTTTTGATTCGTCTCGCTCTGCGAAATCTTCCGGCGGCCGAAAATCCAAGAGAAGCTTCAACAATGACAACAATTCGATCTCCTCTAATCCTTCCAACAACAGTAAGAAGAAAAAGACTGGTCAGAAAACCCTTGGTGCGGCCTGGGGAGCCAATTCTCCCTCTTCCTCTCGCTCTTCCTTCCTTAAATCCCCCTTCTCCGATTTCGGCAGGTGGTCTTTTCTTCTTTGTCGTTTCTGCAAAATCTTTCACATAAATTCAGTTCAGATACTTTGTCAAATTTACAAGTATTAGCAATTTAAGTATATATGTCACAGTAATTAATTTTCTTTTGACCTTTTGTTTTCTGTTCTTTTGCTTTTCCTTTATTTGAAATCAACTAAGATGTAAGTTTGATCGGCGTAGCCGATTCTCTTGCGCTAATCGGCCCTCTGTAGGTCAATGTCCTCAGTTACCTCTTTAACAGTAGTGTCCTATTTTCTTGTTAACAGCCGTGTCCTTCTTCGTGTTAACTATGTGTAAAATGTGTTGTATTTTCTATTGCAATTTTGACTGTTTTATGACGATGTCAATGTAGTTATATGGTGGAGAAGAATAGGAAACTTCATAACCAGTTTGATGCCGAAGCTTCGACTTCTTCTCTAAGTGGCTCGGGATCTGAGAAGTCTATCTTTCACGGGGTTTCCATCTTTGTTGATGGTTTCACGGTTCCTTCCAGTCAGGTTCTGTCGCTTGCTAATAGTTTTCCTTTGAGGTCTGCTTTCTTGCTGAGAAATTTAATCAATACCGATAAAGTAAAAAGCGAAATAAAGTTAGACAATTGGACCATATATTAAAATCCTTCCATTTAATAAATGTACATGAAATGAAAATGATTGTACAACTGTTATACCTGAGAATTACATAGGTTGTGATTTTTTTCCTCATGGTTGGGGTGGGGCGGGATTTAAAAACCCCACTGTGGAAATTGCTGATTTTCGAATTTTAAAATGTATTGTATTCCTCAATGTAATTGACTAGATTGATGTATTATTGTTTCATATCTGTCATATTTATTTCTCATAATCTCTTTCAGGAACTGCGAAGTTACATGCTGAAGCATGGTGGGAAATTTGAGAATTACTTTTCAAGACGACGTGTCACTCATGTAATATGCTGTAATCTTCCTGACAGTAAAATTAAGAACCTCAGGTTTGTCTTGAGTTTTCTCTTTCCAACTCATAAGATTGGAATAGTTTCAAAAGAAGTTTAATTTGATTGGCATCGTTTGTAATTCCAATTCAGGTCCTTCAGCGGTGGGCTCCCCGTGGTGAAACCCTCATGGATTTTGGATTCTGTTGCTGCAAACAAACTTTTGAGTTGTACGTTAATGGATTTTGTGGGTTTGAACTTCTCTTGATGCATTACATAGTTATTCTTATTTTTTCTAGATCATTACATAGATATTCACTCAAACTAAATGCAAGGAAAGGAAGGACTTTAGTCTTCGAAACTTTGTTAGAGTGGGAAATTTTAAATGGATTAGTTCTCATTGTATGTGGTGAATGGTGATGGTCTGAAGGTTCTTCCTTCCTATTTTACCTCATTTGCTAGCAACTACATATTGCTCTCTCCAGGGGTTCCCTACCAACTTGACCAGCTTGCTAATAATCAACCAAAGCTGTCAGCCTTCTTTGCTCTGAAAAGCAGCTCGGTGTCTGAGGATGCTTTGCCTCGTGCACTCTGGCAAGGAAATCCCGACGCCGAAGATTCGTCTTTTAAAGGTGGCACATCAACTGATGCATATTTTCCTGATGTGGGTGAATCCATTGAGCACAGTAGGGAAATTAGTAGATCAAATGCTAATCTTGTGAATGAGAACTCTAATGCATCGTTAGTTGCGGAGCCAGCTAGCAGTTGTGGAAAACCTTCCGAAGTGACTCTGGCAAAAGTGAGTACTTGTGAGGTGGAAGATGAGAACAATGGTGGTAAACATGAAATGCAGTTGAGTCATTACCTACCCTCTGCATTGGTCAGCAGCAAGTCCATAGACAGTGGTGATATAGAAGGTTCACCAAGTCTAAAACTTGTTGGGGCTTCTAATCAGCGTCATTCAACTCTCGACGATCCCAATTTTGTGGAAAATTATTTCAAGGTATTTAATTTGGAAGCAAAGTGCTTATAAGGGATATGGTTATTTATTTAACAATTCCATTCCAATAAGTATGTTCTTATGTTTACCAAACAGAACGTTCATTCGCCTCATTTTATTTATAATTTTTTGTATCTCCATTGGCAAATTTCTTGGTTATATTCTGAACAAGTTTTCTTTCGGCAGAACTCAAGGCTGCACTTCATAGGAACGTGGAGAAATCGATACCGTAAGCGGTTTCCCAGCTCGTCTGATGGGTTTAAGCGCACAACTTCCAGTGTCAAAGCTTCTGTTGAAAGGACTGCCATTATACATGTTGACATGGTAATCTTTATGTACTTAGTGGTTGAAGTGGAAATCTGACCTATGCATATTATTCCCATTTCCTTTTAACGTCTGAAATAGGGTGGTTGTTAACTATGCTAATTTTGGTGTAATATGACATTTGATCCTTTAGGGATAGATGTGCTTTTTTCTTCTATCCTGTGTTTATAGTAGTGCCATGACGCTGATATTCTGTTCCAGGACTGCTTCTTTGTCTCAGTGGTAATTAGGAACCATCAGGAATTGCAGGATAAACCTGTAGCTATATGCCATTCTGACAGCTCAAAAGGAACTGCTGAAATTTCATCTGCCAACTATCCTGCTCGTGACTATGGTTGGTTTGTACTAAGTTCTCTTCACCGCAATTTGCCTTATCACTGCCTGGAGGGTTTTCATTCCCTGTTTGATACATACTATTCTTATAGGAATTAGGGCTGGAATGTTTGTTAGAGATGCCAAGGCTCTTTGTCCCCACTTGGTCATTTTTCCATACAACTTTGAAGCTTATGAGGAGGTAAGACTATATGTTTGAGAGTCTATTTTCCTGTCAAACAAATTTCTCACGAAGGGAGAAAGTTGCCTTCCTATTTTCAACCTTCTGCTTGTGCATCTTTTTCTTTGTTACAATCTTTTATTTTCCTCATCCTGCCTTTTTGTTTTGTTTTTGTTAAGTAGCTGTTGAGTGGGTTCATTGACAGTATAATCTGTTGAACAATTTGCAGGTAGCTGATCAGTTTTACAATATATTGCATAAGCACTGCAACAAAGTGCAGGTTTGCTTCAAGAAACACATTCATTTATTTGTATCGATTTTCACTTTATATATTAACTGCCATTGAATGTAGGCTGTAAGCTGTGATGAAGCATTTTTAGATGTCACAGACTCCGAGGAGGATCCACAGCTTCTAGCTTTAACAATAAGAAAAGAGATCATCGAGACTACTGGATGCACTGCAAGTGCAGGGATTGCTGGGAATATGCTTATGGCTCGTCTTGCCACAAGAACTGCAAAACCAGACGGTCAATGTTTCATTCCTCCTGAAAAGGTATGTTTTGGAATGTTTTCATATTCATAATGCTTTTTTAACTTTCAAGCATGAAGCATGGCATGGAATTTAACACCCTATGGGATTCAACATCTCTTTTTGCTTTTCTCCTGCGTAATTTATATCTCCCTGGAGCGTAGTAGATCATGATTCATGTCATACTTGGCAGCCATTCAACTTTAACTGAAGGCTTCAGCCTTTTTTTTTTTACATTTGTTTTCTCTGTTGCAACAGTCCAGGCCCTTACATGTTCATGAGAGATTTTTGCTGATTAGTATTGTATCTATCTGCGAATATCATTTCAAATTGTGAATAGAATCTCAGGAACGTTGTGCATACCATCTCATGCCTAACATAGGTTGAATATTTCAGGTGGATGATTATTTAAGTCAACTTACAATCAAGGCACTTCCAGGAATTGGGCGTATTTTAGAGGAGAAGTTGAAGAAGCAAAATGTCTCGACTTGTGGACAGCTGCGTATGATATCCAAGGTCTTTTATCCAGCTCAATCAATTATTGAGCTCTAATTGTTCCCTGACCTAGGAAGCGCTGCTTCAAAAACTAAGCAGTTCAAAGATTTTAACACAGCGATGTGGGTGCATAATTTTCAAAAGATCATTGTTAGTTTATATGGAGTGAAAGAAAGGATTCAAAGAGGTTAAGCTTCAATGTCATGTTGAGTTCTTAAAAATGAAAGCTAGATTTGTTTCCCTAGTATACTGTAAAATGCTGATGTTGCTTGAGTTGGCTTGTAAAACATGTTTCTTCTTACTTTCCACAATATAAGAAAAGTGCTGCTTTCTAGTTGTTCATGGGGGATTTTTATGGTACTTTAGCAATGTGTCATGTCAGCACTCATGTGACTTGGAGGTGACAGATTTGTGGGGACTGTTTTAATGGCACGCACTAGTTATTTATCTTTCTTAGAACTCTTAAGAGTTTGATAAATCAATTTGTCCTCCTTGGCTATCATTGAAGGGAAAAATCTTTGGAATTTCTCAGTAAGCTGTCTGATAGGGATTATATCCTAATAAGCTGTCTTTCTTGCAATACCTGCCAGACATTAAACCTCGTGGGTTTATTCACATGCTTTAAAGGTTTATTTAAAGGCTTTTGGCATCTCCAGGACTCTCTGCAAAAGGACTTTGGAATGAAAACTGGGGAGATGCTGTGGAATTATAGCAGAGGAATAGATAATCGGCTGGTTGGGGTGATTCAGGTTTGGCCAACAATTTGATTTTGATTAACTGTCTCATTCGAGTTCATGATTGTTTTCTTGCTTGCATGCTTGAGATAGCCAAATACTTCTCTAAACGGTAGGTGTTGGCTAGAATATTAGATCGTATGTTATTTTTGTCAATATTTCTTGATTAATTACGTTTAGTACTTGTGTTAAATGTATTTAGTGAGTGTAATTATTAGTTGCGACGATATGGTGTTGTCTGAGGTTTTTTTTATAGACAAGAGTGGCATATAAACTGTATCTTGTCTACTTCATCTAGTGCTTCAATAAAAAATTCAGGGACCATTTTACATTGTAAAGACCTTGTGGTGACATTGGACTTTGATCATATTAGTGTGGTTGGGTAAAAAGAGGCGCAGCAGCTATAAAAGAAAACTGACCCGAATTTGGCTTTCTTTTTTCAGATCAATCTTCTCTCTTCTGTGTTATTCCATTTTCCGTACTTCAATTTTGCTCATCAGATATTGTGATCTCCAGGAAAGCAAGTCTATTGGTGCCGAAGTGAATTGGGGTGTGAGGTTTAAGGACGTGAAAGATGTTGGTATTCTGATGCACTGTCAAGCTAATTTTATATTTTTGTTTATAATTGATATGAATGGTTAGAGAATTGACATGCTAGCTACTTCAGAGTCAAAACTTCCTCTCAAACCTCTGCAAGGAGGTTTCACTACGCTTGCAAGGATGTGGAGTGCTAGGGCACAGTTTTACCCTTAAGGTACTATGGTATTGTCTTTCTGTTACATTTATCACTTAAGGGTGCGTTTGCTAACAATATTTCACAAAATATTTCACCAACTCACAATAAAATACTACAATATAATTTTTCTCTCTCCTATCAAATCATAACTTTTCACTGCAAAAAATATAAAAATTACCTCTCTCTTCACTTTTTCACTAAATCCAATACCAACACTAAACCCAATACCAAAAATTTTACAACACAAACATAACCTTAAGCTTGTAGTGGTTTATAAGTGGGTTCAAGCTGAATGGTTCTTTCTTGTTTTGTCTTCCTTTTAGTTCCTTAAGAGGTCTTGCCTTAGATATATTTTGGAAGCTTCTCGTACTTTAAGGAATTGAAGTAATTTGAAACTTCTTGGTTTATGTGATGGGTGGATCTAGATCAAAAAGAGAAGAAAAGATGCTGAGGAACCTGCAAAGTACATGGGCTGTGGAGACTGTGAAAACCTGAGCCATTCCACAACGGTAGAAATATACTTTAACTCCTACTTTCACCTATCTATGTGTGCAAAAGAGTCATGCTTTCATCATTAATGGTTGTGGCTTTGGGATTTGAGGTTAAAGGTCACTGATGCTATAATAGGTTCCAATTGCTACTGATGATGTGGAAGTGCTTCAAAGAGTAACAAATCAGCTTTTCCGGTCCTTCCACTTAGGTAATTGAACTTCCCCATATCAGATCACTTCATCTGCTCTTTGGTAATTAGCAATATTTAGTGCAATGGTCTCAATATAGAACTTATTACTTGTTTGGACAAAAAGACCTCTCTCCCCCCCCCCCAACCCCAAAACCCCTTCTTTTTTCTTCTGCACTTGACAATGAAAGTGGGGTCTATTTCCAAATTAAAGTTTTTGCGTTATCTTGTTTCTGTTTTTTTCCCAAACTCTTCAATGCATGAATCATGGAGGTAAGGCCTTTTAACCAATTTCCCTAGCATGAAATTTATTTGAGAGAACATAGTGTGTCTACTACAGACAAAAATCCTTATTTTAGGTATTTTGATTATATGGAGATTTAGGAACAGTGAGGTTAGCATTTATTTATTGTCAACGGATCTGTACAAAAGCATTCCTAGCAAACAGTTGTGACTGCCCTTACCTGTCACCATGACCTAGGGACTTGTATAGCTTGGTTGGCGTTGGAAACAGATGTTGACCATTATGGATTAATTACTACATTGAAACAGAGAGAGAGAGAGAGAGAGAGAGAGGTGATTTTAGATTTATAATGTTCTTGGTGCATGTAGTTTTAGTGCAGCATCTTCCTAAAGAATGGTAAAATGAGTTTTATTGCAGGAGATAAAGTTTAATTAAATGTAGTTTTTTTTTACATCTTCCTCTTTGCCTGTTCGTTGAGTTTACACAGATGTCAAGGAGATTCGTGGTATTGGCTTGCAAGTGTCCAGGCTTGAAAGTGCAGATAATTCAAAGCAAGGTATATAGGTTGTACTTTTAGGATGTGTTTCCAAAATATTTATTCTTATCACATTAACCATTAATATTGTATGTCATGTCTGTTGCAAGATGAAATTTTTTCTGCATCCTGCAAACCCTGTGCATGCGGAGACAGCAGCATTATTTAATTGTTGGATAGTTAAACTGGTTGTTTCTTCATTGTTTGAAGGGTTTGAGAGATATTCGCTGAAATCATGGCTCACCTCTGCCTCAGCAAGTAGTGAAGAACCATGCAGTAGCAGTCGTACAGCAAAAGAGAGGTTGAACATAGGTAATTGGGAGTAATTCGTCAAAACCTACTGACATTGACTCTATTAAATCTTGTTTGCCCCATCTCGAGTATAATCCCCAACAGCATACCATTGATCGCTGGGTAAGAGCTTTGCTTGGAGACAAGGGGCAGCTATTAAGTTGTCAACTGTTTCTATAGATTGTGTCCTACAAATACTTGTATATCCTAATATGTTCTTTGTCTCAGCTCTTCACATAGCTTAAAGTTTGTGTTAAAAAAAAAAGTACTGATAAAGGTCTACTGATGAGACGGCTGCAGATTTTTTCTCCTAGGTTTAAATAGTTTGAGGCATCCATCATTTTGTGTAACTTTCATTTAAATGAAAATGGAAAACATTGTATGGCATCTGTCAATGGTGCTGTTTTACAGATTGTAGGGGACAAGGCAGTGGAACTTCTGGGCAGATCGACACTAATCCAGTGGGGCTTTCAATTGAAATGGACAATAGTACATCTGATAGTGAAAACCAGGTCTCGGAGCGGCCACCTTTATGTCTTCTTGATACGGGAGTTTTAGAGTCTCTTCCTCCTGAACTCTTTTCAGAATTGAATGAAGTATACGGTGGGAAGTTGGTTGATTTAATTGCTAAAAGTAAAGGCAAAAGTGAAAAAATTAGCAGTACTTTGAGCATTAGTTCTCGTGCACAAGTAAAAGGTGAGAATCTCTTTTTTGTTTTTTAATACTAGAATTTTGAATAGCTAAAAAGACATTGCGACTTTGGGTGCATAGGTGCAACCAACGAGGGACAGGCAGTTCTCTCTGACCTGGTCCTCCAAAGTGAACTATCCATAGAAAATAAGGTAAATTTTAACTTTATTCATATTGAGTTATATTTGTAGATTTCACTTTGCTTTATTTACAAGCATATGGAATCATTGTTTTAAGCTTATCTTGTGATTCACCATTTTTAAATTTTCCTAGGCAAAGCAGAAGGTAGTTGAGGAGGTTCAGGCAGTCCTTGTTTCTGGGGCAGAATCCCACAGTGTGGGTGTTCCTGCTTCAGGACTTCAAAAGACTGATTTGATGCCTTTATCTCTAAGTCAAGTGGATGTAACAGTCTTGCAACAGTTGCCTAAAGAATTGAAAGCTGACATACTTGGGCTTCTTCCCGAGCACAGGAGGCAAGACTTATCTTCAAATGCTCTCTCAGGGCCTTCTACAGAAATTCCTCTGGAATCATTAGGTATCAAGACAACAGAGTACCACTCTGGATCACGGGATTCTGTCTCGGAGAACAATCTGTGGGCTGGAAGTCCTCCACATTGGGTTCTTAAGTTCAAAATCAGCAATTGCTTGATACTGAACATCCTTGCAGAGATGTATTATGTATCAGGCTCAGGTGGAACTTTATCTCAAATTCTGCAACGTGCTATTTCTGTACCTAAAGACCAACTAGATGCAAGTCGGGTTGGTTGGGATGAAGCTACTTACATCTTGTGCGAGCTTCTGAAGCAGTATATTAAACTAAAGATAGAATTCGATTTTGAAGAGATCAATGTTTGTTTTCGTCTTATTAAAAGGTTTGTATTGGGGCTTGCTAAATTTTTCTCTCTAGATCATCTATAGTTTTTGCTTCTCCATAAAGGTGTTCCTTTAACCATGTTGTTGGCAAGAAAATTGATGCTGTTTTTTTTTTTTAAGTGGATTCATATAAGCTATTTGGGTGAGAGTTGGTAGGTTCCTCTTCTTGTGGGAATTTTCAAGTTCTTGGGTGATGGGAATGTGGAATGACCTGAAGTCAGGCTGTGTAATTGTTGGGGCTTCTGTGACGTGGTATCCTGTTAACCCAGAGCTGTTTATGAAACACAAATTTTAACTTCGTGGTGAACTGTGGTCCTTCTGTCTTATTGGATTGGAAGTGCAAAGGTCGTATGAAATAGATCACTAGGAACAAGACTAACATTTTCTCATGTGAAGCAGTAGTTCGCTAGTCTTTTTTTTTTCTTTGCAACTTGTAATACACTATTGGTGCAAAATTTAAGAAGTGTCATCTTCAAAGAACTTGGCCGGGATTAGTAATCTTTAAGCATCCATAAATTCCGTTGATCTGATACCAGTTTGCCAGATTGTGTGCAGCTTGGTTGTATTCTCTTGGGACCCATTGGATAGACCAGGATGTGTTTTCCTAAGTCTTTTCTTAGTTCCCAAATTTCCCGATCAATCTTCTAGTCCTTAGAGTCACCTTTGATAATGAAGTTCCCAAATCATTACTGTTTGGAAATTTGATTGGCTTTTTAAAATCTTTAGATGTCATTAGTAATGTCTTTCATTGTGCATCTTGGGCATTTGGTGATGCCCTTTCTTGCTATTTCTTTTTGTGAATTTGTTATCACTAACGAAAAACAGAGAGATTGTTTTTTTTTGGTTTGCTACAATTCTTGTTTCTCTACCATCTACATGGTAATGGTACATTGCATGATGCAATTTCGTGACTTCTTTTCTACTTCATATGCCTGATTGATTGTTTCTGAACTTTCCATCAAGCATCTTGGCCTGTTTTTCCTCAAATGACTTGATGAATGAACTCCAATGGTGAATCAGGTTTGCTATGAAATCAGAACTTTTCCTTCAGGTGCACACTGCAGTGCTTCCTTACCTTCAGGTTAGTACATTGACTTTCCTGCTACTTTGGAAAAAATTAATGCATAATTTTGTATCAATTGGTAAATATGCACCTTTGTTGACTCTACAAAAATCATTTAGCTGCTGGTAGTGTTAATCTTGGCTTATTTGCAGTCTGGTATCCTCTGGATTTATGTCTTTTTGGAACTTTGGCCACGTTTTAGCTTTGAATTTGAAACATATTTCCCGATGTCAAGTGAACTCTTCCTCCTCTCTCTCTCTCTCTGGCTCTCTCTGGCTCTCCCTGTTGCACAAACGGCCAAAGGAACACAGGCATTATTTTTTGTTATTCATATGCCTAACCTTTATTTTCCTGTTGTATTATTAGATGATATTTCAAGCTTCTGATTTTTCCCCTTCTGGAACTTATCCTTCTAGGCATTGGTTGGAGAAAACTATGGAGGAAACTTATATATGTCATTGAAGGATTAGTGCTGCTTATTGTAGCATCTTTTTTGCTTCATTTCCCGTGTTCCACTTATCAGGGGTTGGCTATGCAATTCTCAGAGTGTAAACACCTTTACACATCTGTGCAGAAGGTGGGGAAAGGTAAGATTTTGTGATTATAATTTATAACTAAAATAATGTATTTGCCAGTTTCTCAATTATTCATATATCATGTATATGTCACTTGATACATTGCCATGCTCAGGTCTAATTAGTCCAAAGTTCTGCATCATGCGTCCTATTTGAAGAGAATATCCAAGACTAATCATCCTTGAATTTGGACACAGAAAGCCATACATGAAAGTCCCTTTTTGGATAGTTATGCTTGCAATCCTATGAACCTGACCAGCGAGAGCTGAAGCATGGTTTGTTTCGGATACAAGCTATATTAGGCTTGGGGTTAAAGTTGATAACTACACAACCAAGCCCAATCCTCATGACAGGTTGGCCATCCAATTCATAAGTACATTTTCTTTTTTGAATTTGCCATAATGATCGAGTCCTGAATGAAATGTTTTTATCCTGTTAAAGTTTCGGCAATATAAATGACTCCATGCGCTTAAACTTCCATGAGAGGAAATTGTTCCTGCAAAGATCCTTATACCCCCATCTTGGGCACATTGAAAAGGTTCATCATTGGCTTTACATTAGAGTGCTCAAGGTGTTATGGATGACTGGAAGTGCTGGATATTATGAGGTATCCAAGATCATCTCCTTCATAAAGTTGGTTTGGGTCTACGGTATAACCTGAGATTGCACTGGTTGTTCTGGTTGCAATCATTTGAGGTACGAGACGATTTACTTGGGGTATAATTTTGCATTCGTTCAGCTAGGCCTGGGGCCAATGACCTATCAGAAAGTTCAATTGTGAAGGCAGCCTTTTTCATTCTTGATGTGTAGCATCAAAGATCTTAACTAGGCAAACGGACTTGTAATTGCTTTCCCTTTCTTGAACCGGTGCTGCATTGAAAGATTGCTTTCTCATTACTTCGTGTTGGATTAATTGAAGCTGTGTTCAAGCTACAACCTTTCCGGGTCCATGTTCCCCCACTAAGCATGACAACCAGAGTCAACACTTGCGTCCGAAGATGGTGTAGCTGGAATTCTGAATCAAGCAAAGAATACACTTGTAGGCTGTATTGTGAAATATTTTTGTTTTGGCTCCTAGGCCTGATTTGATCCTATAAAGTGAGCAACTTTTAATTATGAAGGTTGGTACCCGGTCGGTTTTTTACTTGTACAGTAAAGCCTATGTTCCTTTGTTTTATTTGTCTTGTATATAACATGATTATAAATGTCAAAATCTCTACATGTATTAGTTTGACTTCTGAGTCTAATGATGCTTATAAAACCCAAGTTCGTGACAGGATTCAGCAAAGGAACTCGATTTGACTTTTATGATAAGTGGTTGAAATATGGGGTTGAAGCCGCAGGTTTTGAAATGCACTCTCTTTTTACGGTCCGACCGGACCAAAACAGAAAGATTGATCCGTGTATTTTCTTTCAATTTACCTTATTAAAACGTGGACGGCCGACTAGGCCACTTTAGACCGTTAACTTGCTGAAACTATACAGAGTCTGAAAGCTCGGCCTCATAGACTCGCCGATTTTGGCCCAATTTCCCAAATTCAATGACTTTAAAGTTTCCCGAGCCAATTAACGGAGCTCCTTCAGTGGCGTGTTGCCAGTTGGGGAGCGTGTTGTTGACCGGCGTGCTTCCTCCGAATTTCATGCTTAAAGACGGTAGCAATTTCAAATTGAGATTATTGTTAAGGTTTCGGTCACACAGCAATGGTTTTGATGGAAATGGATTCAGCGAGCGGCTATCAATGGCCAGTTTTACTGCTAGACAGAACCAGAAGACTTGGATAGAACGTAGAGCTCAACACATGAATGGACTTGACTTGAATATCCAAATAATGGTGACACCCCACTGCTCCCGATGTTAATATGATATAGTCCAAAGTCAAATATATTATATAAAGCAAATTGAATAACCTGTTTGAATTCTATATCAAATGGGATAAGAAAATCAGATTGCTATTCTCAATTGAGAAAATCCACCGAGTACACTCCTGATGGAACTATTTAAAATCCTCACTTACGCAAAAGAAAGGTGGGAAAGAATGGTTGCGTGTGTTTGAACAAGCGCGTATTCACTCGTTTAACGTTGAAGGAAGTTGGAACTCGGAACAGAGAGCGAGCGAGAAGTGAATATATGTCAACGAAATTGACAAAGGAAAAGAGATTTTTTTTAGCCTAACCACAGCCCACCAACTCGTTTGTGGTTTTTGCCCAGATCGACTTGTTCTTCTCGATCTCCTATCCCATCTCAAGAGTCAAACTCTAGGCTTTACGTTTTCCAACTCCAAACTCAAAACCCTCGGAAATACGCCGTTGCTCCCCGCAGTAGCCTACCAGCCCATGGCACTTGGCAGAGAAAGTCAAAGCACAAAACATACCTTTTTGAATCTCTCCATCACCTTATATATATATATTAGCCTCTGCCTTCACTCCCTACCATTCCAAAGCCTTTAACCTCCGAGACTACATACCAAAAAGAATGAAGGGACATTCTCTTATATTGGCTTTCAATGTCGCTTGCATCATTGTCTTGATCCTCTTGCTCTCTTATTCCATGCATGCTGAGGGCTTGAGACTTCTCAAAGATCAATCTCCTTATTCATCGGAGAATGGTTTACTTATAAGCCAAGCTTATTCTGGACCCAGCGGTCGTGGAAGTGGTCACTGATGCGAACCATCGTTGTTCTCACCGCCTGTTACTTCACAAATTAATGGACACGACAACACTTGTTTTCTACTTACCGGAAGAGACATCAATTTTGCAGGGGAGGCTTTATATTCACCTTTCGGCGGTGTTTCAGCTTTTGGTGTAAGTTAAAGTATATGACGGCAAACTTGCTTGTTAAAAGAGAAAACAACTTTTGGAATCTCTGTTTTCATCTTGTTTTTCCTTTCTCTCTTCATTAAATTATGTAAATGCATGGTTCCACTTTTGATACGTCAATGCAACAGTACGGTAACCGGCCATTTGGTTCGCTTAATATTGGGGTTCCACATTTTTCTCTGCTCAAGAGTGCATCCAAGTCAACTACGAAGAGTAGTACTGGTTTCTAGAAACGCAAATCAAGCAACTTCCCTTTCCGTAATATGTGATTTTGTTCCACTTAGAAAGTTCCTTTCCATTATTTCATGTACATGCCGCGTTCAGAAATAGATGGAAATTGTCAAGCGCGAAAATTCTTCATCTATAATATTTCCTTGAGGCGCCTAATAAATAAATCAGGGCACGAAAGATTAAAATATTTCCAAAGGTAGGAGCTAACTAAGGTCAAGGAAAACTTTGTTTGGCACGAAGTAGCGAAAGTTACTGCAGCTTTTTTCTAACTCTTGACAAATTTTGGTTCGAACAGCAGCAAGATACATGTAATCACAAATAAGAGAACATTCATGAGATGAAACTTGCTCTTGTTAGTACTAAAATGCAGAGCTAAGTATAACAGATGAGAGAGTTTGATGGTTCTAACTGGAATGGAGAGCCTAGAAGCTAGATCTGAGATCATTTTAGGGCTACGGTTACTACGTTAACACCCACATTAAAAGCAAACAATAGTAAAAACCAAATACCTTCGGGATCCCACAGAAGGAACACCGAAACCAAAACAAGTTGCACAATTAGCTAACTCATTTGGTAAACGGGAATCACGCCTATATATATATATGTACTAGTTCCCCAAAGTAAACAGCCAGGGAAGGACCAACTTTATTACATAATATAGCAGAAAAGGAGAATATATATTTTGCATCCCAGAAAGATACATCATACATGTATGATTATATATATCCTTTTGTTTGACAAATTGTCTTGGCTGCGAACAATATTGTAATCGACAAAACATAGGTTTAATTAGGTCGGGCTCGAAATTCAAACCTCTGTGAAAACAACGTTCTTTCTCCTGATCCATAGGGTACGACCCAAAAAAAAAAACAGATACCTTTCGGAGAGTCAACAAAACATGCCCTTCTTTATTGATCAGCAGCACCTGCATGTATATCTTGTTACCTCCTGCTTACATATTGGATGCATCATCACTTTGCTCCCAACCATCCCAACAACTTTAAGCCCCAAAGCTAACAGCAATAGAAAACAATAAGTACAATTCTCTTTTAATGTGGCCTTCCCTCCTCCATGCATTACAGAGAGCTTGAGATCTTTTAAACAGTAAGTACAACCTGCGCGCCGCGGGTTGGTCCGGTAACTTTCAAGGGTGAATACCTCTAGACGAGGCGTAATTCGTAGGCCCACAGATAATTCGGGCCCGATGACCTCCAAAGCAGATTTATTAAATATAATTATACAATGGTCTTACGTATGGGTTCGTGTGCCCGGGATTTGATTTTTTTGATATTTTGTTCTGGCCCAAGCCCTGCATAATAAGTCAAACGCAATATTATGGGTAAATATTGACATGGGCCGTTAATATTGTGCATAGCTATACATAGGAAAGCCCGTATGGGTAAGTAAATATTGACATGGGCAGTGAATCTTCTGCATAGCTATGCATAGGGGAAAAGCCCGTATGGGAAAACATGATCGAAGCCCACTATTCTTAATTGTCCAACATGCTTGACCGCTGAAGATGAGGTCCGGCCCAAATACGAAACGATCCCCCTGTAACCCAACTTTAATTGGCGAAAACGGCCCAAACTGTGCCTCATTACGTCCAAAGCAACTTTGAAATGATTATTTCCAATTACAAGATTTTACCCAAAATATTTAACCAAATATCATTTCAGAGTTTCTACTCAAGTCATCCATATAATTGAAACTCGTCGGTTATGGTCCTTTAACTCCTAGTACAACGTGATTCGACCGACCATTTTTAACACCGGGGAGTTCCCCAGTGTATGATTGCAGTCTCACGTTGTAAATATATTTAGTCAGATGACAATATCTAATTCACGGTCGGATCACAAAGAACGTAGTGCAGAGTGCAGAGGATGAAAAGTCAGACTTTACACTTGTATAAGAGTGTTCAGTGGTCGGCCGGTGCAAAGTTTGGATCAGCTAAAAGACGGAAGCCACAGGGCCGGCTCAATAAAAAAAATTGAGGCCTATGATTATGTTAAAAAATATTAATCACTTTTATATTTAAAATTTGTTAATAGTTACTTTCCATGGATAGAATAGCTAATGCTCTTGGTCAGTCTTTCTCTCGACATTGTAAACTGTAAATATGATTTTATTAATTTTGTTTATACAGAAACAACTATATGGTATTGTTAAGACGATTGCATTTCGAAAACAATATAATTTTCTTTTTCTTTTTTTTATTACTTCCCTTTTCTGTCAATCTCTTCTTCTTGTTGGTTTTGTTTTTTTTTACCGTGTTTAGGGTCACACCCACGTGGGTGTGCAGACTGCACAGCACACTTTAGGTCAAATTAAGTATTTTTTTTTTCTTTTTTTTAGGCTTAATTGCATTACATGTCCATGTGGTATATTGTTTTTACAAATTCATCTATGTGGTATTACTTTGTACAAATAAGTCCATGTAGTATCGCTTATAGGCAAAAGTTAGTCATTCCATTCATCAGACGTTAACACACTAACGACGAGCCGGTCGACCGCTACATTAACCACGTCATAAATGAATGAGATGATGCGGTCGACCGCTATATTAACCGGTCGACCTCTACAATAAACGGTTAACAGCTGCAAGATGCCTTTTTGTAGCGGTTGACCGGCTCTCATTCCGTTAATGTGTTAACGCCTGATGGACGAAGGGACTAACTTTTGTACAAAGTGATACCACAAGGACCTATTTGTACAAAGTGATACCACATGGACGAATTTATAAAAACGATATACCACATGGACTTGTAATGCAATTAAGCCTTTTTTATTGCTTTCCTTTTCTGTTAACTACTTCTTCCTCTTGGTTTGGTTTGTTTTTTTGTTTTTTCCCGTTTTAGGTGGCGTTGTGTTTTCATTTATTTTATTTTTTTTCTCTAAGGTATTATGGCTTCTTGCTCAAAGTGGGGCATAGGCAACTGCCCTAATTGCCTTACCCTCGAGCCGGCCCTGCGGAGGGAGCCAGTGGACGACGACTTGACTTTGTTTTGAGTGAATACATGCTCGATCATTTTGAAGGGCAAGATCATACCTTGCTTACAAAGGCCAACCCTGTATAAAATAGCTTAGGGAAAAAAAAAACCCTGTATAAAACAGTGGAGCCAGAACACACCTACTTCAAAGCACCTCATAATATTCCCACAAAGCAAACTGCAGAAAACCATGGGTTACCTCTCTTTCTTCCTCTCCTCTCTTCTAGTCCTTGCAACCCTGCATGGTATCCTTGCAGTGGAGTACGTTGTCACGAACAGCGCCGAAACGACCAGAGGCGGTGCCCGCTTTAACAATGAGCTGGGCGTCGACTACACTAGGCAAACAATGGTGTCTGCCTCCAACTTCATCTGGAACATCTTTCAACAAAGCAACGAGGCGGAAAGAAAGAGCGTCCCGAGCGTGAGCTTGATTGTCGAAGTCATGGAGGGGATCGCTTACGCTATCAACAATGAAATTCACGTTGGTGCAGGATATATCGAAGGCATAAAGGGGGATATCAAGACAGACTTCAATGGGGTGCTTTACCATGAAATGACACACATATGGCAGTGGCCAGGGAGCAATACTGCTCGGTCTAGCAATTTGAACGAGGGGATAGCGGATTTTGTGAGGTTGAAGGCTAATTACGTGCCCGATGGCTGGGTGCAGCCAGGGGGTGGCAGCCAGTGGGACGAGGGCTACTCGGTGACAGCGCGATTTTTGGACTACTGCAATGGTCTTAAGGATGGTTTCGTGGCAGAACTCAACAAAAAGATGAGAACTGGGTACAATGACAATTACTTCGTGGAGCTGCTAGGGAAGACAGCTGATCAGCTTTGGAGCGAGTACAAGGTCCGATACGGAAACTTGGCATCTTAGCTAGCTATATAGCTCTTGATATTAGTGTATTAATTGAAGAGAATAAGATGTTTGAGATTCAGTGCTAAGAATTATTTCTCAGCATTCAAGCGGGTAGAATAGTACTGATTAATGATAAGGTGTTAGGGATTATGCAACGACATGTTTCTAGACTATAGACATCTTATATATGCAATAGAATCTAAGAATTATATTGTTCTAGACGTACTTTGTGAAGAAGCATGCCAGATTTGAATCCCAAAGTCCTATCCAAAGGACCAATTAGTTATTAAGCAATGTTCTTCCTTGTTTATTTTCATTTTTCTCTTTAGATCCCACGATGAGTGACTTATTGAAAAGATATTCTATGGACAGGAAATACTTAACTAATCAGATATTGAATTTGCTTCATCCCTCTAGTCCGTTGTATATATCCCTCCTAGCAAATAAAGAATATCTGCCTCCAAACATTAATGGCTTAAGAGGATTACGGAGGGACTAAACAACATTGGGAAAATAGACGAAATCATTCCATCTAGAAAGCCAAATTCCCTGCTACAACAAAGTTGGTGAAGAAGAAAAAAAGCCAACTCAGGAGACGTTGGACGGCCTAGACCAACACGCCTTAATTTCTAATGCCGCAAATATCGTATCATCTAGAAAATTCATATGGGTGAAACCTACATAGGACCAACACACCAAAGATTTGACTAGTACTCCCTCAGTTTTTTTTTGGTTGAAAAAGTACTTCCTCAGTTATTTCGTAATTAACATATATTTCAGTTCTGTTTTCACTTTCAACGTACAAAGCCACAGTCTCGTCCTCAAAAAGTTTTGGATATATTTTCTCAGAAGATAATTGGGGATGTTTGTTTGTCAAAATTTTGGGGAATATTTCCGAAATTTTGGGAATCTTTATTTTATTGAGATTTATTGAGGTTTGTGAAAAGTAAAGTGTGTATGTGTAAAAGTTAAAAATTTTGGAGTTTATTTAGTTTGTCCGATTTATTGAGACCCCAAATATTTGGGGTCTCAAACATGCCCATTATATCTAAAAACGAACGGACCATAGAAAACGCAATCGTGCAGAGTCATGCAGATGATTAAAAGACAAAATGTCGCACTACAGACTATAGAGGCTGTGCTGTGCTCAGCGGGTCCGCCACAGCAAAGTTAGGTTCAGCTTTAATTAAAAGAAGCCATTGAACGATGACTTGACTAGGAACCTCTTTTTTCGCTTTTTTTTCTCAGCCAAATATTAAGATATTGACAATAATTGCCTTTGTTTTCTGTGTTCAAATAGAGTACGAAACATTAATTGAGTTCGTCTCTATTGAAGCAGTCAATTACATGACTTGGTGATGTATGTTGGATTTGAGCGTAGAATATAAATAGTCATACTTTTGGGATGATAACAGCTAGCTATACAATTGATAATATCCCACCAGGATATTCCTTTATTCTTTTCTATCCTTAATTATTGGATGTCATAACAAACCCACGCCCACCAAAGATGACTGGTCGTCGGTGTGAATGTCCCTAATTCTCTTCCTTTTTCTGAAGATTAAAACCAAAATCTCCTTCTCTTCTCCAGGTAATCGATTGGGTAGCTTAATTTTTACACTTTCCTCTCTTTATTTTTTGAGTCATTTACACTTTGTATCTTAATGTATTATTTTTAACACATTGGAGCCATAATGTTACATATTTTTTCAATTAGGATCTCGTACCCAAATTTTCCATCAATTTAGACCGATTTCGTTCAATCGTGGGATACAATGTGTAAAAATCTCCAAAGATAAGAGGAGCAATATGTAAATACCCCCAAAAATAAGAGGGGCAATGTCTAACATTTTTTACGGAATCTGTCTAAATTGATGGGCAATTTGGATACCGGGTCCAAATTAAAAAAAAAGTGTAACATTATGGGTCAAATGTGTCAAAAATAATACATCGGGGTGCAAAGTGTAAATGACCCCAAAGATAAAGGGAACAAAATGTATTTAACACTTTTTTTAATCTATTGACACAGCTCAAATTAAATCAATACCAATATTGAAGAAAAGAATTAACGGGCCCCTTGATAAAAAAAAATTCGAGTGTATTAGTCGATAATTTTTGAAATTCTCCTAGTTGTACGTGGAATCTGATTAGTTTATATATGATGGGAAGCGATTTGAATGTACTGAGGTATATAAATATCCCTCTAGCTAAAAGCTATGTTTTGAAAATTACTGGAAACTAGTAGCTAGATTGGATTTTGGAATCGGCATTAATTAGAAACGACCATTTCACACCTGCGGGTTTCGGGCTGACGAAAGACACATCTCCACTGTTGTCTAGATCAAAGTCAAGTCTCCTTTTGTATAAATGAGTAGAAGTCCATTTTGTCATGCACAGATATCCGATAAAATGAAAGAAGTTATAAAGTTATTGGAAATTGTGTAAAAGGTATTGATGTTTGTATTTGAATTCTTTCATATATTCGATGATAATTTTATAAATTTATTTGAATCTTGAAAAAAAGTTAAAAACGAATATAACCCTCGCTAAGCTAGCAACGTCCAAGCTGCGAAATAAAATCTCACTGATCCCTATATAAATCATAGAGCACCCCCCACATTTCTTGCACAAAACCAATTACCAAAAGAAAGAAGGCAAAAGCACAAGACAACCCATCTATGGCTCGCCACATTTACTTCCTCTCTTTCCTAGTGACCTTAGCAGCCATTCAAGGCATCCATGCGGTTGACTACGTAGTTACCAACACTGCCAAAAATACCCCTGGCGGGGCTCGCTTCGAAAATGAGATTGGATCTCAATACAGCTCTCAAACGCTGGCCTCTGCCACCGACTTCATATGGACGCTCTTCCAGCAGAACAATGCTGCAGACAGAAAGGACGTGCAGAAAGTGAGCCTGTTTATCGATGACATGGACGGAGTCGCATATGCTAGCAACAACGAGATCCACGTGAGTGCGAGATACATCGATGGCTATTCGGGCGATGTGAAAAGAGAAATAACTGGAGTGCTTTACCACGAAATGACACATATATGGCAATGGAATGGCAGCCCTGCAGCCCCCGGAGGATTGATTGAAGGAATAGCTGATTTTGTGAGGTTGAAGGCAGGGTACGCGCCAAGCCACTGGGTACAGCCTGGACAAGGTGACAGATGGGACCAGGGGTACGATGTTACTGCTTGGTTTTTGGACTACTGCACTAGTCTCAAAAGTGGGTTCGTGGCTGATCTGAATACGAAGTTGAGGAACGGTTATAATGTTAATTACTTTGTTGAACTGCTGGGGAAGTCTGTCGATCAGCTCTGGAGTGATTACAAAGCCAAGTATGCGAAATAGAAGTGCAGTTTAAGATCTTATTTACATAAATAAAATGCTGTATCCTGCAATTTCCCATATTATATGGGATAAATAAACTGTATGAATAAAGGTAGTTTTATAAGGTGATGGATGGTTTCTTAATGCCTTTCCAGAACCGCAGAGCTTCTTTGCATTTCTTTCCAGGCCAACACAACTTCTTTACAAGTATTACCCAGTACATGCTGGACATTCTCAGGACAAATTCTCAGGACAATCATAATCGAAACCCTGGTCCGAGCAAAATATTCATGAGACCCATTTCCAGCAGATATTGCTCAATTCCTTTAACAAATTAAGCCGGTTCCTATCGAAGCTTAACGATTAATATGAATATATATCTGTTACTGATCGGCCTCACTGCAGGCATGCTTTCAGTGTCCAAAAGCATTAGTTCAACTCTACCACTAAGAGCCTCTATCCTTAAAATTTAATCGCTAATCACTAACACGTTAGTGGGGCCATTTTTTTGGCTAAACACAACTGTAGATTTTCTATCCTGCAGACGTCTCTAACCAAGAGCTGAGAGCAGAGCCTTTATCCATTTGGAAAGCCGTCCATTCAACGGCGCGGCCTTGTCAGTGCTATAACAACCATGACAATAAAAAATCTCAAGAAGCACAAGATCAGTCGTATCTAGGCCAAGTTCGTCTCAACCCAATGCACAAAAAACTCAAGGGGGATTTCAATGAAGAAATGTGTTACAACTTACAAGGGATTCAAGCAATAGATCTATTGGTACAAACACAACAGGGTCAATTATTTCGCTTTCCTGCTGCGCTAAGGTCGCTTGGATTACGTATGTCCCCCATTAGAGAAGAGAGACCAAATCTGATCTTCAAGATGGGAACTCTGATCTCTGCCGGTAGGAGTAAGTACTCTCTCTCCCGCCTTGCATTTCACTTTCCACAGGCCCCAGACAACCTTTTCTTTCCATTAGGTTGAAAGGAAATGTCCTCTGATGAGTTCTGACCACATGGCTGAAATCAATGGCCAAAACAGAAAGCTCATAGACATGGATTAAAACCTTTAATCCGAAGCTCAGTTTTATTTGAAGATTATAGTTGTATCTCTTCTACTGATAAGGAGGGCTTGTGCAATTAGGAAACAGAAAAGGTGGACTTCTTCCATTCCAGCTCTTGGAGATCTCACTCATCCTAACGCGGCGTTGAATTATATGTATAGACTATAGATTCCACTCGGACGGTCAATTGGGCCTAGCTAGCCTAAAGCCCCTTTCAGTTTCAGAGCCCGGAATTTTTAGGCTGAACTACATTTGACTTTGAGTTGGACTGGCTTCAGCAGGGTTGAGGTCAGACCTCTTTTAGCCCGAAATAATTCAATCCATTTATTTGATGCATGCTTTTATGAATTCATGTGAGGGCCACAAATATTGCTCGCTACTCCGCGAGTCTGTTGATGTAAAATGTTGACATTACAATGTACATAGTTAACAGTTCCTTTGAAGCAAACTTTCGAAAAGGCTTGTCCAGAAGAACCTAATAGCAATTACCAACACATTTAGTCATTACTGCGGTTTTTGATAGCCGAAACAACTTCAGTAATGGCCTGGAATTTCCTCCTTTCCTTAAGAAGCAGCTTTGCTACTTTAAGAGCCTGCTGCTCACAATCTGCTCGTTTGCTAGCATTCGTGATTGATTCAAAATCCTCAACATGCGCCACACCCACAATTCTCCTGTCACCCAGAAAAGCCCCAAATGAAATATTAAGTATAGGAAAAAACAATCAATCAATAAAACATTACCGTAAGAGGCTAATCCATTGACATATTTTCCACCCTTAGAAAAGTGTCAACTGTTGGCTTCAAAACTAACTCGGAGCAATTTGTACTGATAAGAATTTATTTTACCTCAACATTAGCTAAATAAGGGTACTTAAAGAAACAAAATCAGATGCCGCAAGTTATATGAAGGAAAGCATTATTCCCTTCAGAAAGGGAAATGGCCTTCATACTAGTAGAATAGTGGAACATAGTTCAGGAAAATGATCAAGAAAGCAAAGGCAACCCGCTGGATTAGTCATTGCAGAATATAATCACAAATGAATATCGTGAACTATGGATTTAAAAAGTATTCTTAATTTCTTTAAATTTCAAAATACTCCATTTAGGAGTTTTCAGCATTCTGAGGTTAAATTGCACAGGAGATTCAATAAAACCCTCCGCATTAGGAATGGTACATTCCAAAAAGTAAGTGAAAATGCCTTTGTTGAGATTATAATATGAGGAGCTTGTTTTTAGAGATTACAGAAAGTAGTGAAATATAAGAATGGGTAATCTATTTTGGTACCTTATCATTTTTGCAGCACCAAATCCAAGGGTGTCATGGAATAAATCTTCCATAAATTTCTTTTGTACAAGATGCTGAACCTCAGGATTGTTATATATTGCAGGAAGATATGCCTCACCAGAACCATCCTTGTGCGCATCCCAGAGTCCAATGAATTTCTTGTGGAAAAGATTCCAAGTCTCTTCAATTGTTCTTAAAATCCACTCCTTATATGCCTGGACAATAAGGTGATATTAGATATTTTATTCTACGACAATAAATAAATAATTGATGTATTTAAGAGCTGCATAGTAATCAAGAAACTAACAGGGAACATATTCAATGGTCGAATAGGTACAGAATTGCTAAAGCTGAATTGGATATATCAGGTAGAAAAGTAAAACGGTTTTCACATTTAACACAGCATAGAAACAAAACAACTAATGTAAAGAGACAAAAGTCCAGAGAATAGTCGTGTACTTGACAGCACATGTGGATCTGGAAAAACATCTGAACTATATACCAGAAAAGAAAAGTAAACTGAGAAAACAAGAAGAGATGTGTAGCAGGCAAATGACACCTTTATGTCCCAATATATCCTCCTCTCTTATCCTCTCTTGATGACTGATGAGAAGAATAGGTAAATTTTCAACATATGTTCAGAGTTCAACCAAGAAGAGAAAATTCAATTGTAAGTGAAACAAATGGAGGTATAAAACAACAAGCATAAAAGTAAAGAAAGAGGCAATTACTAAATCAGGACATACTTTTCTGTCATTCACTTGATCAGCATGTCCATCTTGTGCAAAGAAAGCCAAAATCAAATTTCCTAGAAATGCTCCAATGTCAAAACCCATAGGCCCATAAAATGCAAATTCTGGATCTATAACTTGAGTGGACTCATGAGTAACCATGACAGAACCAGTGTGTAGATCTCCATGTATAAGAGCCTGGGCTCTTTCGCAGAACCTACAGGAAAAGTAACGTTTGAAATCCTAAGATACTAGAAGCAACAGAAGTGCCACGTCTTATCAAAAGAAAGGAACTACAATTAAGGTACAATACATGGATTTCAGCTCAGCAACTTCAAGCTTCAAAACATTATCCTGCCGAACAGCCTCAGCATCACGATCAAGATAAGGCGAAGTCCAACGGTTGTACTGAGAAACCTTATATGGGTCAGAAAAAACAACCTGCTCAGTGAGCCTGCATAACTCCACATTCCCGCAAAATTCAGCAACTGCATAAAAGCAAGCATGAGTTAGTCTACAATAAGGACCATACACATATGACTAAGAGTTGCAACTACAATGCCAATGACATCGTCTCATCATAACATATAATCATGGTTTGAATCCAGAAGAAGTGGAAAATGAATTCACTGTAAGGGGGAAGCAGGTAAATAGAAAATCAGGACTCAATACAAGCTGTGATCAATTTTTTCAGTCTTAATGTACACACATAGCTTGCGACATGAAATAGGAAAGAGGAAGCAAGAGTGTCCTCAACCCCATGAATCGTAAAGCCATCTATAGCTTTGATTCAAGACCTCAAAATTCCATAGGTGCATTAGCACCTAAACCTTAACATGAAAGTCACTGTCGACCATCAGCCACAATTGGTTGCAATTACATACACCATGGAAGATATAGACGTATTTGTCTATAAACCCTCAAAAAAACGCCTAAAAAAGTAAAGACGCAAAAGTAGATGACCGAAAGTAAATCACCCCAAAAGAACAAATTTTGAGATAGTGCTGCAACAGAAAATATAAAGAGAGAGTTTATGAAATATCAAATGAAATGGACACTTCAAATCATTACTTACCAGCACGTTTGTGTTCTGTGGTGGACCGATAAAGGAGGGATGTAAAATAGAGAGTCCTTGCCATGTATTCTGACATGTGTTCTGCCAGCAAGGGGTACTCAATCCCAGCAATCAACCCTTTCCTCAGGATTATATGTGGAGGCTCCAAGTAACGCATGCCAATCAAAGACATACCACGATCGAAATGATAAACTTCAGGCACATGCTCAGGACTCAGTCGACCATGCTCTCTCAGTGCCAGTGTCTCAAAATATGCCCGTTCCTTTGTCATTGGCCAAGATTCCCCTATACAACGGATGTATGGAAGAGCCTGCAGAATCACACAACCAAGCATTTCAACCTCGCACGTGGAGAGATCTTTATATTATACTTTGATAAAAAAAAAAAAAACGAACATACCACCAACTCCGTCTCACTCATTGAGGTGTGGTAGAGTTGTGTTCAATTCATTTGCAAAAGCGATGCGTTTCAGCCCTGAGTGAACTATTGAGTTATTTTTACTCTGTTAACTAACTTGTAATATGAGCTGGCAGTTTGCAGTTTGAGTTATTCTGTTACGAAGCTCATTGTATTTGGCTATATAGCTTGTACTCTGTACAGAATATTGGTTACTTCGAATACACACAAATTTAACCAATTCTCTTTCTCTCAATCTCTCTCTGTTCGATACACTCTGTTTCTATCATTTGCAAAGTTTACATGAACCCACATGCGGAGGCAGGGGGGTGAACAGGGGCCACTGCCCCGGTTGGCTCCCCCCAATTTTTTTTTACACCTAATTTTTTAATTTTTTTACCAGGCCCGCCCCCTTGACCCACTGAAAATCAGCCCACCCCACAAGAATATGCTTATGTTTCATCAACCAAAATGCTTGTGAAAATGTTGAAAATGTTTCATTTATGTGTTCATTTATGAATATGCTTGTGAAAATGCTGAAAATGTTTCATTTATGCGTAATGTTTTACTAAGAATATATATAAATTAGTTGGTGCTTTATTGGTATCTTGAACAACAAGAATTTTTAGTCCTAAATTTTTTATATTTTAACTCTTAAGACATTTTTTTTGCATTACGTAGTATTTTATTTTTTTTTGCCATTTTCTCGCAGGAGTTTGCCCCCCTTCTATTGCATTCCTGGCTCCGCCACTGCATGAACCTATTTAGTCCAAGTACTTTTCCAGTTCTTGCTCATTCTATTCCATGATTCTGCTTCTCAACATGTAAGTTCTAATAAACCCATTTCAAGACAAACAAAAAAGAAAATCTGATCTCTACATCCGGCTAATCAAAACCAACACCCAATTCGTCCAAGTTTAAAACTATTCCTCAATGCGCGCATAACATGTATTTGCTAATATATCCAAAATGCCAAACAACCTACCAATTTGTCATCCCAACTATCAGGATATTCTGCCACGAGAAAACAATATATATATATATACACACACACACACACACCTATAAATAAGAAGAACAGGGAACAATAAAAAAACGTTGGGAAAATTAATACCTGCTTGATGACGCAAGAACCGGCGGGGCCGACGACGATGAAGACGAAATTGAGGTTTCCATCCCCGACCTCTTTAATCTTGATATCATCAAGGTTGTTGCCGAGCTTAGATGAGAGGGAGGGCTCGGCCTTAATGTACTCAATCAGTGACTTCTCATTCAGCGGCTTGAACTCCGAGAAAGCCATTGCGAGAGTTGGTGGAACCCTGGCACCTGCGCTTTCAAAAGAGCAAGGGGTTGAGATTTTTCAAGGGAGGGGAAAAAGTGGCGTGATTCGTGACCAATGGGGGAGCAAAAGTAGCGTGGGTATCGTGTGACAGTGGAGAGGACTCCCCAACTGTGGCAAAAGGATAAACAGTTGGGACGGTACGTTGAACCTGGTCAGTTTAAGGATTAGTTTTTTTTTTTTTCTAAGCAATTAAGGATTAGTTGAAAGGACTAAAGGAGGGTCGATGCTAGAGGTTATTGTATGTGTCAGCGGTTTATTTCCATCGAAGATGCGAGGAGTCGTCTAGTCATGCCTCGGTGAATAGAACAGAACAAAAACCACGCTGTACGGCATTAAACTCGGTGATGGTGTGCGAGTTACGTGTTGGAATTTGTTATGATCCTGCCTCATTTTCTTTTTGGAACGTATGGTGTAATTTTAAGAAAAATTGATACATTCTACCCAATTAAATTGATGTCTATGTAAAATTTTAGGCATAATGTATTTTACAATGAAGCCTATCCAGTGGCGTATCTAGGATATAAAATGAGGGAGGTCAAATTTTTAAGGGAAAATGACCAAAAAAAAATTCTCACATAACGTAAAAAGTGTCTTAAAATTACAATATCGCAAATTAAGAACTAAAAATATTAAAAATAATGAAATACACTTATCCATACCAAGAAACAATTTATAACTCGTGTCTCGCAAACAATTTATTTATAGCAGTTTTTAAAGACTGGTAGCATGTGTCAGTAACATGTTTCACACTAAGAAACCGTTCAATCACCTATCCACTTTTGTTCACATATCTCAAAATCACTGTCATTTGCTCCTTCAATGAACTATCTCGAGACTCATCAACCATAAGACAAAAAAATTCATCTTCAATGTCTTTAATGATAGCAAGTGTGGTCTGTGCTGCACAAATTAATAGATTTACGCAACCCTAGGTCAGAAATAATATCATCCGAACTCAACAAAGGGCGAGATCTTTTTGAACTAGAATCCTCATTATAAGTAGTAGTCACATTAGGAGTATTAGACGACTTCATGCTTTGTGGCTTTTTTTTATCAAAAATCTATCCATTATCTAAAAAGAACAAAACAAAACAAAATGCACATCAGAATATGAGGAAGACAATTCTTAACACCCATTAATAATTATGGAGTTTGATGCCTATATGAAGATAATGAATCTTCTTCTATCAAAAAGTATTGGTGCACTCAACTATTTCTCGTTAAAAAATAACCTCAATAATAAATTAGATTAATAAAAAAATAATATTCTTGTGCTTTCCTTTCTAATTGGCAAATGATAAATTAGTGAGGACCTACATAATTTATGTATTAATGCAGTTAAAGTGATAATGGACCAGTGAGAGAGACTGCTGAGGCGTGAGGGCTGAGGGAGAAACAGAGAGATCGCAAAGTGAGAGAGAGAGGCGTGAGTAATTTTTTTTAAAAAAAAAAAATCAGAGGGTAAAACGGAGTAATTTTACCTTCTGATTTTAAAAAATTAAGCAATTAGGCCACACGGACTGGGCCAGTGGTGTGCCCCCACTGGCCCAGTCTTGCCCCCACTGCCCTTGGAAGCAAGCCGGAGCAACTGGGCATTGGAGGCGGGCCTACTTCTTAATAACCAAAAAAAAAATTTACAAAGAATTTTTGGAGCCAGTGGGGGCGGCCGCCCCCGCCCGCACCCTCCTAGATCCGCCCATGAACCTATCTATATTTTTTAAAATTGTACTTTATAATCCAAACAAAAAATTACAGAAAATCTCATCTATATGTCCTGACTCTGATTTATTATAAATTAAGACTTTGTAGTTTGTTACTTTTAGACTTTTAAACTAAGACATAAGATGGTCTCCTCCTTCTCCTTTATATCAATCTCAATGTTTTATATTAGGCTTAAATATATTTCATGTCTATGTTGTATGTGTGAATTGCATAAATGTTCATGAGTTAAATAAAGTCATTTTCATACTCCTGAGGTAAACTTCAAGGTCACAATATCTCTTCCGTTCTTTTGCCGTTTGAAACTTTAACGGTAATTATTAACGTGACAAAAATAAACACGTCAACATCAATTAGATGATGTAACATGTTTCATGGACCCACAATTGCCAAATCACTTGCACTGGCATATGTCACGTCATTACCTCCTAGATACGTCATCATTGTTTTTTTAAAAAAAGTCAATGGGGGCTACGCTGAACCACGTTGTTCAGCTTAAGAGATTGTACTCTTTACAATCAAGGTTAAAAAGCAAGACCATTTTCCTCTGATCATTTTTATTTTGTGGTAGGGTTGTATCTTTATATCACTTGCAAAAGGATCACGTGTCATGCAAAAAGGAAATTAGAAATATATACCTTATCAACATTAAATATATTGTTTGAGGATCGAAACGACAAAAAAATATACAAACCAATTTTCTCTTGAAACTCTACATTATGTTATATGCTTATCAACTATTGAATGTTAATGTGAGAACAGAAACTTATGAATTTAATAGTTTGAGATCTCAATTCGATGAACTCCATAATTCAGACTTAACAGTAACATTAACTCTGTAATTTGAAGATGCAAAATAACTCTCTTGAAACTCTACATTATGCTTTTTGTTTATCGACCATAAATATATTCAATTATAAATATCAACTCCCATCAAATTAGAAACATTGACTATCATGATACACAATAATTTTATGGTACTAGATTTAACAGTAATATAGAACATATCCTAATTATAGGAAATCGATTCTATGAAACAAGTCGAAATAGTCTGGTTACAACTCTTGTTCTACAAATCTATACCCAATTCTCTTGAAAGGTAGAGTCTTTCAATGTACCAGCATACAGTAGCTGATGCATGTTTCCAAAAGTATTTTAAAATATAATAGGATTCAACAAAATTTACAAAATTAAAATTCAAAATCTAAAAAATGTCTACACAAACACCAATACATTTTACACAATCTCCAATAATTTTTCACACAAACTCTAATACTTTTTTTAAAAAAATATACAAATCTTCTCTTTCTATTATTTTTCACATAATTCCAATACTTTTTATTTAACAATTACATCAAATCATCTCTCTCTACACATTTTTACAAAATCCAACAAAAATTAAATATCTTTAAATTTTTCACTAACTTTTACACAACAACCTATAAAACTCCAATCTACATAAATATTCACAATTATATCAAAATCATAAAAATCTTACAATTTTCTTATAAAACAAAGATTTTGTCAGCCATTTCTATATTTATTTAAAGGAGAATGTGGCTAAGCTGAACTGCAAAGGAACATAGGGCATATTGTGATCTTAAAGTTTAGTTCAGGAGTATGAAATTGACTTTGTTTACCTTATAAGCATATCTATAATTCGCGCATACCACAAGAGCATAAGATGTATTTAAGCTTTTATATTACATGAAACCTGAGGTGGAACGTAAGGAAATATCTCCTACCCGTGGTAGACGATGGTGTGGAGCACCACCTACCTCAATCTCACAACAATTTTTAAGGTCAATACTAGTTGTTTAGAGTCCAAATGGAAGTACATCTATATTTTGCTTATAAAAAAAATACATCTATATTTCACCTTAATAGTGACTTCAGGAACAATACCTCGTATATGCAAAAAACAACTTTCTATGAATGTTATTTGTAATATTTATTGTGGTGATAGATGATTAGGCCCGAATGATACCCTACAATTAAAAAATTAAAAAATAAACTGAATAAATATTAAAATGTGATAAGCTTCATATTATCTTGAATTTTGTTTATTATCTATCTCCAAATTATACCTTAGATTGTAAATAATCTTGATCGATCTGGTGGTAAAATTTCCTTATAAATTATCTTCTATGCATGCTGGTATTGAATTTTCCTTTATTTTCTTAAAAGCCCTTTTTTTCTTCATTAATTATAAGCCTTACCGCTGTTAGCCCTGGTAACGTCTTTTATCGGCCTTTATTTTTAAGCAAGCTTCATTTCATTACCTAATTTGAGTTCGCGTGCAGATGCTAATCTATGGAAAATTTTCACATATGTATCAGCCAATTTGAAGATCCAGACAGAATGATAGTAGAAGACCATAGGTATATATGTGTGTGTCTGTGACTGTGACTGTAATTATTTAAATTTAATTACTAATACAGTTCCTATAGTACAATTTTGAATGGTACACTTCCTTTGATCCTTTTTTTAGACATCTTGACCCATAATTTATGTCGATCTTTCATTAGTTTGTTAACTTTTTGTAGGCAAACAGACCTATATGTATGAAAAATTTGATCAGAGAGATTGTTTTGTTCAAAGTTATACCAGTGACTGATTTATTAAAAGTCAATAATACAGGTACTGTAGAGGCATTTAAGTCTAGAATATATACAATATTGAAACTCGAGAAAAATTACCACACTACCAAAAAGAACACGCTCACAACTTAGCTAACTTCATGACATAAACAGAAAATCAAATAGCTAAGAGCTCCGTTTATTTCACGCAATTGCATGTGTCTATTCCGATCAGAAGTACTGGTGGGCATGAGACATGCAGATCAAGGGTTAGTGGTTGCAGGCGGGGGCGATGAGAAGAATGGGAAGGAGGGAATCTTTGGAAAAGGCGGGATTATTGGGACGGTGGGATTGGGAGGCAATGTTGGGATACCGGGATTGGTTGGGACACCAGGAATGGTTGGGACAGAGGGAATGGTTGGGACCCAGGGTATGGTTGGGATACCGAGGTTGGTTGGGCTACCCGGAATGGTTGGGACATGGGGTATGGTTGGGATACCGGGAATGGTTGGAATACTGGGAATGGTTGGGATACCGGGATAGGTTGGGATACCTGGAATGGTTGGGATACCGGGATTGGTTGGGATACCGCCACCGGGAATGGTTGGAATACCTGGAATGGTTGGGACACCGGGATAGGTTGGGATACCGGGAAAGGTTGAGACGCCGGAAATGGGAGGCAATGGAACGTGTGGGATTGTTGGGATACCCGGAAAGGTTAATCCAGATGGTGCAGTCGTGTGACGAGTAGCTGAGTTGATGTTGATGCTTGATAAGTTGAAGAGCACGAAGAAAGCTACGACGAACCACTTGCCAGAAGCCATCTCTGAACTAAGACGACACCTTCTTAAACGGGTATGAGCTAGAAAATCCGAGGTTAATTAAATTCTCTTGGGTTGGGATGATTGAAAAGAATGCTCTCATAGGGTTTTCATATATAGCCGGCTGGACGCGTGGCTAAAGGGGTTGAGGCAAAACCTACGGTTAGGCAAAAACAGGAAGATCCTTTTGTGTGTTTTCTACTTTGTTAAGCTTAATTTGGCTTATTTAAGAATTTTTTAGTTTCTTTCTAATTTGTGTGTTTTCCTTTGCTCTTAATGGTTTTTCTGTTTTAGTATATTTAATTTATAGTTTTATATTGTTGAGTTGGTTAGGTGTTTGTGGATTTTAACTTGATTTTTAATGTTTGATCCTAGCCGATCAAATTTTTATTTTTACTCAAGTATTCCTTTATCCTACATCACGATTTTTTTAATAAAATTCAGATATATATCCATATTTTTCGATAAAAAAAAATCACCCCCTTCCCATCTTTCAGGGGAAAAAGATGCATGAAATGTTGACTGTTGTTGTGATAATTTTTTTGATATTATTTAATGCTCTCCTGTCTATTTGGTTGGATAATTTGAGTTCATGAGCACGGTATCTTCGGTGATTAACTCATCCAATCTCTTTAAAGTCTCGAGTGGACTTTGCAATGCGCACCAGTGGTATAAGACTGTGGTTGTGTTTGAGTGTTAAAATTTTGGGAGGTTAATTATAGCGAGTTGATCCTGTAATTTTGACTAGAAAATAAAAAGAAAGATAAATCATCTCCACTATAAATTCTTAATTATCATTCAAATGCTATTTATTAATCTGAATTGTGAATTTTGTCATATTAATTTATAGCATAATCTTAATAAAAAGCCAACATTAATTCATTTTGATAATTGAATAAAAAATTTAATTTATACCTATAAATGATATTTGAGTGATAGTTAATAGAGATATAAGTATAGATTTTTCAAAAGATATAAAGCAATGAGTAAGCATGAAAAATTTATGAGAGTTTTGAAATTTTATAAATAAAAACAAGTTTCTGAAAGAAAGAAAAAACCAATGTAGACTGGAAGGAAAGCTAGATTAAAGATTAAGTTAGAAATTTGAACTTATTTTTTAGAATTTTAAAAAAAGAATACTTTTTATTTTCTTAAATCTATATAAGAATTATTAAAGATAACAGAGACGAAAATTTTTATTAAAAAATTGGTCAATTACACAAGTTAGAGTATTTGTTCACATGGATTATTTATGTTTGGAAACATTTATTTAAATGTAGTTGTTAACAGTTCGATGGGGGAAGTGTTTGGAAGACCTTGACAAAGAAACGAAGAAACTCATCATATTTACTAGAATTAATAGGAAAATAAAATATTTAGCAAATTTATGTGTGCCTATTTTGAACGATGAAGCAAATTTGTTAAACATTTCCTCCATTGTAGTCTCTTCAAATACAATTTGGTTTATTACCAAATTTACTAAATCTAATATCATATTTTCCATAGTATATGATGACAAACATTTAACACTATTGATTCAATTATAAAGGTGATTGAATGACTATCTATAGAGATTTATCTGTATGTCTTTCTGAATTATATCAAGTAATTAGTACAGAAAAATTGTCAAGAATACAGACTAAAAATAACTTCTTAAGTTCCGCTAAATGTAAGCTAAGGTGATGTTCGTTTGAGAGAAATTTGTAGGATTCTGATAAAATTGTGAATATGTAGGTGATGTTAAAATTGTATTGACATACGTACAGAAGTTGTTAAAATAGATTGACGTTTGTAAAACAAGTAGTAAAGTGTTGTATTAAAATAAACGTGTTTGACATATAAATATAAAAATAGAATATAAATCCTAGAAATTGAGTGTAAAGGAACGTGCCCTAGATTCACATACCACGCAAGCACTTCAGATGAGAGAGACAAAAAGGTGGAGGAAGTAATTACGTAATCCAGATTATCCAGTGAATTAAACGTACAGTCAAATGCATCACTTATATTAAAGGTGGGAAGGAAGTCCTTCGCTTTCCTTTTCTCCCCGGTCACTCCAATTCTCTGATAATGGCAAAGTCGGCGGTGGCAGTGCTGACCTTGCTCCTCTGTCTTTCTGCCTCCCAAATCCTTGCCCAATTCGCCGTCAGCCTCACCGGAATTTCCAATCAACGCCCCAGACCACCAAACGATACTTTGTGTGCCCACCTCATCCAGCCCGCCGGATATCCTTGCTCCGAGCACACGGTCCTCTCTCTCTCTCTCTCTCTCCCTCTCCCTCTCCCTCTCTTACTCCCACTCTCATTTCTTTATTTGGGTTCTAATTGCAGAGTCGGATTCTTTGTTTTCTAAGTAACTTATTCTCGTTTTGTAATTTCAAACCATGCTTCCCTATACTCAATTTAGGAGCTTTTGGGTATATTATTAGGTTCAAACAAAGGACGGTTATTTATTGGGTCTTCAGCGCGTGTCTTCTCGAACTGGGGAGATAAAAGAAAAAAGGGGTCCTCCGGTTCTGCTTCAGCATGGGCTCTTCATGGTGAGCTTCCTCTTTTTTTTTTTTGCTGCAGATATCCTAAGTTGGCCTAAGAATAGAGAAAATTGAAAAACACAGTAATTAACCCCGTGGAATGGCCATATGTTATGCGAATTGAGTGAAGAGTGCCCGATTTATCAATTTACTTCAAATCTTTGTCTCAAGTTGTCGTTTATTTAATATACTCGCATGGGCAGAACAACTGAACAAACATGGAATTTTGTATGCGATTTGCTGGTAATCATGAAACTACGCTTCAGTACGGTTCGGTTGGGTGTCACTATTGGTGGTGTCGCTTATGAACCTACTTGTCCTGACAGTAGATGTATTATCGGATTGAAATGTCTTTATTGCCATATCTAGCTTATGGTTACCACTTGTTACAACCATAAACTAATATCCTTCACTTGTATGAAACCCACCGCTGTAACAAAATTGTTGCATTTGGTGATTAATGCAACAGTCATGTACTGGTATGTTGGCTGAATGAGTTATGATAATCGGATTATGTGCTTGGAATTGAGCGAAACTTTTTTCACTGGCTTTACTTGATCTCATTGCTGACTGAATTTCAAATACAAACAGGCAGGTGATGCATGGTTCCTGGATTCTGCAGAACAATCATTGGGCTTCATCCTTGCAGATTATGGTTTTGATGTTTGGGTAGGAAATGTGCGCGGAACACATTGGAGTCACGGGCATATATCTCTGTCTGAGAAAGATAAGGTTGAATAGCTTAAGTATGCTTTATCTCTCTAATATTATTAATCTTCTTCTTCAGTTGCTTTGTGGTTGGTTGTACTAGTTTTGGAGAACCTTAATTTGCAGGTGGAACATCATGATCTTCCCCTGATTAATTCCTTGCATTTTGTGAATGAACAAACCTGTGATAATTGTGATGTAAATCTAGTTAAAAAAAACGTTAGATGGGATGCTAGGTTTTCTTATGTCCTTGTCAAGACTGTAATTGTTTCATCTTAATTGTATGTTATGTAAGTTAGTTTGTTATCTGAAGAATATTCATGGTGCATGGTAGTCTAATGAGGATAAGTTACAGTCTATGAGACATGTTTTGCATCTCTCATGTGACCATCGCATGCATACATTTTCTTGCAGGAATTTTGGGATTGGAGTTGGCAGGAATTGGCGCTATATGATCTTACCGATATTATATCCTACGTAAACTTGATAACAAATGCCAAAGTTTTTGTTGTCGGACATTCACAGGTCTACACTTTTTTTTTAACTGTGTACCCCTCTTGCCTTCTGGGCCACCGGCTTTCTCGTGAACTTAATCTATTTTTTGTTTTTCTCAGGGGACAATTATGTCTTTGGTTGCTTTCACTCAGCCAGATATTGAGGAAAAGGTTGAAGCTGCGGCTCTTCTGTGTCCAATATCATACTTGGAGTATATCACCTCTCCATTTGTCCTCAGAATGGTTAACATGCATCTTGATCAGGTATCCTTATCTGTTTTTATGGAATGACATTGTAGAAATGGTTTCTGTTGTTTAAATTGAGTGTATATGTATTGTTTTTGGACAGATGATACTTGCCATGGGCATTCATCAACTGAACTTTAGAAGGTCATGAACTACTAATCTCATATCCTTATTTCTACTTTGGCTTAATGTTGAGGCTTTATTAACTAATTTTTTTTGGTTTACATAATCTTCAGTGATTGGGGAGTCAACCTAATGGATTCCATATGTGATGGTCATCTAGACTGCAATGACTTGCTAACTTCCATAACAGGTTCAAGTTCTTCAACGTCTCCAAATTTAGCAACTTATTAAAACCTAAAGTGGGAAGGTGCTCTTAGGCTATGCTATAAGTGCTTGGTATCATTAATTTTGCAGGAAAGAATTGTTGCTTCAATAACTCACGAGTGGATTTCTACCTTGAATATGAACCTCACCCGTCATCTTCAAAGAACTTGCGTCATCTTTTCCAAAGTATGTGCTCCAGACATTTTCTTGTAGCTTCCTTCATTTGTTAGTTTTTTACCTTATTGAGACATTTGGTTTTGCACTGAACTAGTTGCGATAATATGTCGGAGGAATGTAACAAATTCGTTTCATCCTTTGATGCTATTGCCTGTGTACTTCTACAAGTTGAACTTTCTAAGCAAGAGTAAACAGGGTTACACCCACTGGACTCCAAACAGGGTTACACCTGCTTTCCTAAGCAACCTTTCCGTCCGAGTACATCAATCACCTTCTTGGGCATCACCCACTGGACTCCAAAGATAGAGAAGTCCAATGACTACAGCTGGCTGACTAGTGTACAGTGAGTGAGTCAAGAAATGGTCCACGGTTTTGGGTTACACTTAAACAAACAACACCTACACACTAGAATCATATATATATATATATTGAGATTATCTGTTTTATTTTTATTTTCTAAATAGATTATCTGCTTTTAGTTAGTGAGATCATCTGCTTTTAGAATCTTTCTTAAAACTGCTGTCTGAACAAAATAAACAGATAAAGAAGAAACTTTATGGCGGGCGTACCTATTTGACACTATACCTCACCCAAGAGCCTCCAACAACTTATGAAAAGAAGGAACATCAAATCTACCAAACAAAGAATTACAAAAACTGCTTTTTTATTAGGTATTTATGAAATCTAT
The DNA here is from genome assembly GCA_963930655.1 of Myrica gale. Classification (NCBI taxonomy): domain Eukaryota; kingdom Viridiplantae; phylum Streptophyta; class Magnoliopsida; order Fagales; family Myricaceae; genus Myrica; species Myrica gale. The sequence continues at coordinate 1,035,497 of OZ005606.1, read as the reverse complement.
AACATGTTTTTCTTAAGCTTGATTTAGCTTAAATAGGCCTTTGTTTTTTTTTTTTTAAATTGTTATGCTTTTTGTATGTGTGGAGGTTTGTTGGTTGGGTCATGCTTGCTTGCTGTCGGGTATTTTCGTTCACAATAGTTTCCGTTGTGTTCTGCAGTGATCCGTAAGGGTACCTTTTCCAAGTACGACTATGGATTTTTCAAAAACATGAAGCTATACGGTCAGTCAAAACCCCCTGAATTTGATCTGGGCCACATACCCAAGTCATTGCCACTATGGATGGCTTATGGGGGCAATGATAACTTAGCTGATGTAATGGATCTGCAGCATACTCTAAAGGAATTGCCGTCCAACCCAGAGTTGCTTTATCTTGAGAGTTACGGTCATGTTGATTTCATCTTGAGCATAGATGCAAAGAAAGATATTTATGACCATATGATTGGCTTTTTTAGGTCACGGGGAAAACGTAGTAGTTTCTAAAGACTGCTTATAATATGTAAATTATATGGTTCATGCAGGTACTAATATTTGGGTGATGCATGGATGTATACGATGACTCTGTATGTTCATATTGTAAAGGTCATGATATTCCTTGCCTCCTTCTAAAGTTTATGTATGAGCGAAAGATGGCATTAGATCTTATTACCTTCTCAGTAGATCATGGAGCTTTTGTTTTTTCCTTTTGGTGTTCACAACCCAAGCACCATAATTTTGTCAAACACCACGTAAGTCTTCTCTTTTGCTAAAGCGTAGAAGGAAGACAGGAATAGTTTTGACAAAGCGTACGTTACGTGATATCAGAAAGCCAATTTCACCTACTTTATAAGAATACCAAGGGAGCTATTTTACCCTGCATGTTGCATCCATTCTACTATCTATTTTGACAGATAGGCTATTGGAAAGTACAAACACTTTAGATCGCCATCCTAAGTCGTCATTCCCTTTGTAAGCAGCCTAGCAGAACCCTACCTGTAGCTTTATTCATATACTTCCAAAAGATCAAATCGTTGGCTTGTCCATGAAGCATGTTGGATTGATATTGTTCTCTTGTTTTTGCGTGGTTGTCTCGGAAGTAACAGCCACACATCTCTTCCTAATCTCGTCCGCAAATGCTTGGATATTCTGGTCGGATGAGCCACCCTCTGCCACCGCCTCCTTGGCCGCCGCCTTCCATTTCAATGCATTATGCTTCATCTCCACTGCCTTCGGTCCAACCATCGCCTCTAGCAAGCACTTCTCTATCTCATCTCTCAAGATCAGTCTGTTCTCAGCCACGCCACGGGACAATCTCACCCCTACTCCGAACACATCCACCAAGAACTTAGCGTTAGTAACCTGATCCCCCCACTGTGGAAAAGTCACTACTGGCACGCCTAAGGTGAGGGCTTCCATGGACGAATTCCAGCCACAGTGGGTTACGAAACACGCTACTGAAGCGTGAGCTAGTACCTCTTCTTGTGGACTCCATTGTATCACCTTGCCTTTATTCCCAGCTTTTTCCATGAAGCCTTCTGGTAGAAAAGGCGGCTTGAAATTCGAAGTTTTATGAGGTGGTTTCATTACCCACAAAAACGAGATCCCAGAATTTAAGAGCCCGTAAGTGAGCTCATCCACTTGTTCTTGTCTGATGTAGGCAATACTGCCAAAAGAGATGTATACAACGGATGCAGGGGACTTCGAGTTGAGCCATTCAATGCAATCATCAGCTTTCAACAAGTCACCTCGGATACTTGTATTTGATGCTTTTGGGTTCACGAATAGGGGGCCAACAGGCTTGATCATGTAGAACTTTGACATGGAGTCGATGCTGTCGAGCTCGAGCTCCTGGAAAGTGTCCATCAATACGCAGAATGGTTTGGACAAGTTCTTGAACTGGCTTAGAATGAGCCTCCCTAGAAACGGAAAAGGACTAGAAGGGTGCAAGAAGTCTGGAATTTCGTCGTATTTTAAGAGAGGCATCCAGGGCAATTGAACATCAATCTTGGGCTCGGCTTCAGAAGGAAAAGACACTAGGTTGTGGAAATAATGATAATAAACCGAAAATACTGCGCAGGACTGAACCCAAAGGACGGCATTAGGGATGCCAAGGTCGTTGGCAACATCACAAACCCATGGGATAAAGGAGTTGTTTATAACACAAGAAACTGGATGATCCTCGGCATTTTTCTTGATTGTCTGGTGAATTGGCTCCTTTCCAGCGAGCTCAAGCTGAGGCAAGTATTCATCCAGTTCTTTCCTCCTAGGCTCGTCCTCTTCCCAACCATCCTCAAAAAATTCAAACCTTAGAGAACCATCTCCAACAGGCGTGGGCTGGTCAGTGATGTTATTGGCTTTCCGCATATCTTTACCGAAGTTTTCGGTTGTAGAAAAGGTGACAAGCAGACGGCAGACCCTTGGCAGCGAGTCTCTTGCCAAGTCTAAGCAAAGGGTTAATGTGCCCTTGAGCTGGGAAGGAAATAAGGAGCACATGAGTGCAGGGAGTTTCAGGCCTCATCTTTTTTCTTAGTGCTCGAAGTACGACGAGGGAGAAAAGCTTGTGCTTACTAGGGACCAAGTATGGCTGAATGTAGATAAGGCAGCTAGCAGCTGTAGGAAGACCTTTTATTACTGCGCCTCTGAAGTATACAGCCCTAGTTATCATGAACTCCTTGCGGTCTTCATAATCTATATGCGTTGTCATTCTTCCAATCACATGAATGGTTTGTCCGTGGCCAAATAAAAACCTTAAATATGCATGGTTTGTCATGTTCTACATAAGGCCGTCTTCGAACGCCTCCCTCCGTGATCAGACATCTACAGCAAGCATAGAGATTTCACCTTCTAATTAATCGCAATCCGGACGCAACCTGCTTTGAATTTTAACATAAAATTCCAAGGTCATTCAGTGGCAATTTTCAGTTCCGGCGTACTTAAGAGTCCCAGAAGCCGCCCTTCCTGAGCATGACATGAGTTATCGTGATTGGCTCACCAACCAAAGAGTCGATATGATTTTTACTTCATCCCTGACTTAAATTCCACAAAACTTTTCCCGCTACTTCTGGAACTTCTCGTTTTCTAGTTCCCCACCCAACATTGTCTGTTCTGCGTGACGGTGATGTCTCTGATCTTTTTTCCCGGGAAGTTGCTTTCGCATGAGTGCTAAACAAGAAGGAAATTAAGAGAAGCCTCTAAGCATTCCCCTCTGTTTTCCAAATGGTGGGCCTTCACGAGCTACAAAAATCTATTATACCGTGCTGATGACCCAGTCAAAGCATTTTGCGTACTACTCTTGCCCAATGGGGTACTGAACAAGCGTTTTATCCCACTCTTGTTGGAAGTCATGAGAACGCACCGTATAGCGATTAAGCCCCCATACCTGTATGTTTGGAGCTTCACGAAGTCACGTTCCAAGGGCCACTGCCCACTGGGATGCATGCCAGTTCATGTCTTGCCACAAAGAGATTTGAGTCCCGAAGTGCCCGCATGAAATTCAAGAGAGCATGTAAGAAGCTCTAATTCCAAAATCTTCCTCCAACCCCATTAGTTTCTTCGGAGGACAAACTGCAGCCTTCGCTAACCTTCGCACTACTTGTCTTTCTCATGTGAGCTCAAGCTGCTCGACATTTTCATTGCATAAAGACTCACTGGGCCACAGGCCACGAATTAAGCCCAGATCTAATGAAGATTAGATTGGGCTTCTAGCCTATGTCGTTGAGAATTAGAGAGAATTCCTCCAAAAAAAAAAAAACAAGCCCACTCGGCTTAGCAGATCCACGCTATAGGAAAACTAAAAGTTAGAATAAAAATAAAACTAAAAATTAAGAAGAATAGGGGAAAAGAGTAGTTTGATTTCCTTAGTTCACGTTGACCCTGAAAAAGTGTTCTTAATTATGTGGTAAATCCTGAACCAAAACTCGACGTGTGAAAAGTAACGCTGTAATTTTTGTCCCAACTTTTTGCGGACAAAAACAATAAATGTGGCCGGCAGGACTATATCCCATATATGTCATAAAAACCAGATCTGAAAAGGAAGATTTACCTCTTAAAATATGCGGAACCTTCGGGGAGACGTAGGCTTAAACCTACAACTTGGGTCGTCACGTTTTCCTCAACACCCACAAGCACTACTCACAGGTTGTCACGTTTCCAGCGCCTACCGGACACATTAGATGCATGTGTGCAATACCATAACTTACAATTGTATTTGATTAATATAACACGATATATTTTACGATCTTTGAATTAGGGATGTGTAGTGATCAAAGTCTCAATAATTGCATGCCCAAAATAAAATAACACTTAATTTCGTCTTCTTCTCGGCCAGGTACAAGTTGCAACGGCAGGATCTCTGATCTTGTGAAATGAACTGAAACAGGCTGCCATAAGTCAGTCACAGTGATGAGCTATATATGTATCTTAGGGACCAAAGCTTGTGGGAATGTTAATGGAAATTAGAGAACTTATTTAATTTCGATTGTTGTGCAAGGAACAAGAGCATTATAAATAAACTCTTGTCAGATTGAAAAGTTCCCCTCCGAGTCTACAACCATATATAACTCCTGAAATACATGGGATATATGTTAGATCGATCCTCTCAGGCTCTTCATAAGCCAAATTAACTTCTACGTACGTACTCTTCATCGATACAAAAGCAACAGGAAACTAGTTAGATGGCTTCAATAGGCCCCCCATCTTTGATCTCCCGGCCGATCAGAAGCAAAGTCTAAATTATGTAAGGAGCCGAGAAATCGCTTGTAGTGACCCCCATACAATTCGAACGCAATTAATTTATTCACAAAGTCAAAATAATTAAGGCTTGATATATCTTGACATGTATACAATCTTTAATTAAATAAGCTGGCCAGCCCAAGATATGGCTGTTAGCTAGGTGCAAAGACTTATTAAAGTTGTACAGTTTTTGAATAGCTGCATGCATAGGCACATGCGGATTAGGGGAGAGACCTAACATTGTTAGGTCATATATAGTTGCGAAACCAACGAGCTGGATATATAGCGTTGGAGCCAACCAACTAAACAAGACAATATATAAGTACACATCTAATAATGTACGTTCATAATAAATATTGTGAAAGAAACTAGCACTACATTTTGTACGGGGCTATGCATGTAAATTACTATCACTTCCTTTTTCCTAATTTTCTTGAATTAGTCTGCCATCAAAGCTACTTAATTTTGTTGGATCCATCCAATCGATAAATTGTACTTATGCATGTCGGACATGATATATATATATATATCCAAATTAATCCAGGTCATATTCAGCACTTTTTTATTAGAAAAATAAGCGGTCCAAGTTATTTTGCGTGGTTTTTGTGATTAGGTATACGTAATGTCTAGCAAGCTTAATTATTCTGAATCATGCATGATGGTGAACCCCTGATTAGGACGGATATGTTTTGATATTGTAGATGTAGCGCTGATGGCTATATATCGAGTCTTTTAGCACGAGAATTTATGTGGTTTTGTGTACGAGTAACGATATAATTAGTGCTTATCTTTTTGTCTTGTGGGACAGCTTCGGAGCGTCCTATATACAGTCCAGTGCACGAAAAGGTTATTCCTCTGTCCCTTGATATTGAGTCCTGGAATATACTTGATCATCTTACACATCACAATCATGACAAAATAAATTACGTGAAAACAGGATGAACTTGCGTGGGATAGTGAATCCCCAAGAAACTAGCTTCAGAATCGCCGATATTGACCGAAATGACATGTGGTTGGAAGTCTCAGTACAGTTATTGTATGGATATGGACTCAAGACTATGGTAAGTTAAAAGTATACGTGCGGGCCGGAAAGATAGAGAATGACTTACTGGCAAGCACACTCTTGACTCTCTGTATAGGTAGCAATTGATAAGTACTGTATTCTCAGATGGCCTCTCCTTCGCCTACGATCTTCAGGGTCTGTTCTCATCTATCCTCTGGATATTGAATTGTTTGTTCATTATATATTGACCAAAAATTGGTGCGACATTATCCCTGTAAACTTCTCTACAATATCGATCACTACATCAATAGGAATTAAAATTAAGATTTTGACAATGAAGTTGATAGAATACTAAAGCAATATTTTGTTCCTTACAGCTCTCATGGAATGTCCAACACCCGCTTAAAGGCTAGATATAAGAGCACTAACCAGATAATAATTTATGTCTAAAACAATATACTTCTACAGACAACAATTGGAATTTAGAAGAACAAAATTCTAGCAGAAGTTACCCCTTGATAGTACCACTTTATAGAATTATATATGCCCAATTTAACAGAAACCAAAACAAGCATAGCGCCCAGACCAAAGGTGCCTATTTATGTAGCACAGAGAACTTCAAAAAAAAAAAAGAAGAAGAAGGTAAATTAGGATTCGGGAATACCCGAAATCAGCTCAGGCAACCCGGTTATTCCCACACTAAATTAGGTCCACCTTCCAATCATTACCTAACACGTGCCCATCCGAGGTTCTTGCCCTTTTCGTACGCAGTTTTAAAACTTGGCTACAAACCAGGCGAGATTTAGGACTCAACCAATTCCACCTTCCCGTTGGTCTTTGACTCAACCAAATCTGCAAGCCCATTGGTGGCTGATTTGTTGGCCAAATCTTGAACCCCATTAGCCGTTGACTTACTGGTGAGGGTGACGCTTCTCTTCCTCACCTCGTCCACAAAGGCTTGGATATTCCTGTCGGAGGAGCCACCCTCCGCCACCGCAGCCTCGGCCGCGGCTTTCCACCTCAAAGCGTTCTTCTTCATCTCCGCCGCCTTAGGCCCCACCGTTGCCTCCAGCAAGCAGTTCTTCACCTCATCCCTGGGAATCACCCTGTTCTCAGCCTCGCCGCGGCACATTCTTACCCCGGTCTTGAAGACATCCACCAAGTATACTGCGTCCGTGACTTGGTCTCCCCATTGCGGGAAGGCCACCACCGGCATGCCTGAGGTGAGGGACTCCATGGTTGAGTTCCACCCGCAGTGTGTTACAAAGCATGCAACGGAGGGGTGGGCCAATACTTGCTCCTGTGGGCTCCATTGGACCACTCTCCCTTTGTCCCCGGCGTTCTCCAAGAATCCATCTGGAAGAACAAGCAGTTCGTAGCCAGAGTCTTTGTGAGGTGGCTTCATGACCCACAAGAATGAGACCCCAGAGTCCAAGATCCCGTAAGCGATCTCGTCCACTTGGGCCTGTGTCAAGTAGACCACACTGCCGAAGGAGACGTACACCACGGACTGGGGTGGCTTTGAGTCCAGCCACTCCATGCAGTCATCGGCCTTCATGAAATCACCGCGGACGTTAGCGTTCTGTGCTGTGGGGTTCTTGAAGAGAGGCCCGACAGTTTTGATTGGGCAAATCTTGGACATGAACTCGATGACATCGTGCTCGAGTTCCTGGAACGTATCCATCAATATACAGAAAGGTTTCTCTAAGTTCCTGTACTGGCCCAAAATGGCCCTTCTCAAGAATGGGTACGGGGTGGTAGGGTACAGGAAGCTAGGAACTTCGTCGTACTTCATAAGTGGCATACATGGCAATTGAATATCAATAAAGGGTTCAGCTTCAGAAGGGAAAGGAACTAAGCCGTGGGAGTAGTGGTAGTACGCGCAGAAACACGCGCAAGACTGGACCCAAAGCATGGCCGAAGGGAGGCCAAGACTCTCAGCCACGTCCGAAACCCAAGGGATAAATGGGTTGTTGATTAGGCACGACACGGGGCGTCCCTGTTCTGCGTTCCTCCTGATCATCTGAGGGAATACCTCTTTGCCAACGAGCTCGAGTTGGGGTAAGTACTGGTCCAAGTCTTGGCGCCTTGGCTCGTCCTCGTCCCAGCCATCTTCGAAGAATTCGAAGCGGAGGAAGCCCTCACCAACCGGGGCAGGCTCGTCGGTGATGTTGCTGGCTTTTCTCATCTGTTTCCCAATGCTTTCGGGGGTCGAGAAAGTTACAAGCAATCCCTTAGAAGCAAGGCGCTTGCCAAGTCTGAGTAGAGGGTTGACATGGCCTTGGCCTGGGAAAGACACCAGAAGAACATGGACTAGAGCTTCGGATCCCATTCTTCCTCTACTGGCTAAGCTAGTTAGAAAGGAAGAAGAGAGAGATTGGTTTAAGGTTGTGGTCGAGCCGTGAAAGGAAGTGGTTAATTGTGTGGTTTTGGATGGTGGCAACGAGGAGGAAGACTGCTAATATATATATACGGCGCGCATAGAAATGCTCTAAGTTTGGGATTGTGTTGGAAAGAAATATGACCGTTAGGTAGCTAAATTCTTTAACTTGAAACTTGAAGGTTTGGTTAGAGAAGCAAAATCAACTGCGATAATGATCAGCCAGGTAGATATGTCGTCATGGATGATCTCTAGATCGGTCCGCCTAGTCAGCTTAAATATTGCGCCTGAGCTCACGTAACTTCCTTTACGAAACTACATACGCTATTCTATTAGTGTATATAACCCGTCGCATCATGCAAGACTTATTAATTAATTAGGAATCACAAGTTTTGTAAAAAAAAAATTATTACAGATCTAGCCTGTGCCATTGTGCCAGGATAGTTGGTAAGGCCGGGACGATCGAGATGCCCCTCCCAATTTATTTTCACTCCCCCGTTATATATGAAAAGCTTCAGTACTTGTAATTGTTGACCAGCCATGGGATGTTGCTAATTCCTTGTAGATCCTAAATTTGCTTGTAACAAATCTGAGAAACATTGGATGATTTATTTTGTATTTTGAAACATATTCTACTTATCTGCTACTAATCTTCAAATTATCAATAAAGTCGACTATCAATTTATAAGAACGGGTCAGACAATATCTTTCGAGAATTTCGACTAACTGATCACATCTAATTAATATTAATGTGATATATACCAACATGACTGCTATATATATCTCTATCTGGAGAATACGGTTTGGCGCTGTCAAGAGGATAAAGGAATAGTATATAATTCGTCCCAGCTTAGAGGGGAAATATTGTACTTAACTTTCTTTAGTTCTCACTTTCGAGTGATGAAAATTGGTTGCTCCAACAAAAATAAAACAAGTGATCGTGAAAATTGGTTACTGCGCCTTTGACTTGTATGCTAGCTGTACTAGTACTTGTACGTACCCTACTCTCCAAAGGAACTGATCTTTTGAGTTATGAAAATTGGTTGCTCCAACAAGAAAGAAGACATGAAAATTGGTTACTGCGCCTTTGACCTGTGCTGTACGTCTAGTTCCAACGGAGCTGATAATGGAGATGGGGGAAGCTGCTGTTCGTACTCCGTGCATGCATCAACAGCTTTCGATTTTTGCATCTCTTAATTATTATATATATATTGTCAATTGATAACTATAATTAAAACATTAAAGAAGAAGAATACAAAAGTTCAAAAAGTGCATGCCAATGCAACTGCAATATATATGCATGCGCCTTTGAACAGAAGAGGCACCAGCTACAAGATAAGCCAGCCCGATGCGTCAGCTAATTATATTTGAGGTCCATCTCATGATTTTCTAACTTGTAAGTCAATTTAGGCTGTCAAATACGAACATTCGTGATGCAGCTAGAATCGATAGAGAGAGTTAATGCTAGAAAGTGAGCATGAGCTAGCCGTGCCTTCCAATGTACATTAATGAATATACATAGGTGGGACATTTATTTTTTCCTTTTAACACTTATCTACGAGCGGAGGCATGCGCGGGCGCGCCTTAGAACTATACGCTAATTAAAATTAACGAGGGATTAGTTTGTCTCTTGTATTTTTCTTAATTTTCAATTACTCTCTTATATTTACACCTAGATGCCGTGCGTGAATAGGATGCATAAGGTGTGCTTGTTGCAACCTTAAAGAAGTCTCAATGTGACATCATAAGCATTATATATATGAACTACACGCATACAAGTCATGTATTTATGTCACAAAACACTCCCACAATTGATAACGGGAAGCTTACGCGCAATATGTTATTCTTTTTTTTTCTAAGTACGCAATATGTTATTCATATGAGAAGAACGTACAACAGATATACGTACGTACACACCGGCCTATATAAGACACATATAAAATATAACAAGTCTTCCATGAATCTATATGACTGAGGATATGATCCTCCTTCGCTCAGATACGTACATGAAATCCAAATGTCCGTACGTACGTCGACAGTGATCATGAGGTGGGTATTATTTCGCAACAAATTATGTGGCAAATGTTGTTGGGAGAGACTATATATTTCCCAGGATATATGGTACAACCATCAGTCCAATTAGTATAACTTCTCTACAAGGAAATTATAGTTTCACCGACGGTTAATCGACAGCAAAAAAGGCCAGATTATTACAGCAAGTAATTTTAGACCTCGCAAAAATATTTTGCGCAAGATCGCGTCGAGAGCTCTCCGGAGCCTCAATATTGGTTGCTCTAATTAGGAGGCTGAAATTTTTTGTCTCGCTATAAAACTCCTTTGCCCCCACGTCCGCACCTCTCGACAAATCACGGTTATATACTTATATGGGCGGGGGACCACGTCCTGCGAAAATACGTCTTAATAACCCATTTCCCTATATATGATCAATAGCTAGGAATTACGGCCAAAAATTAATTAGGAAACACGAAAATCTATATCTATAAGAACAGTTCCATGGTAGATTCTCAATACATTGTCTAGTTTGAAACATATATGTCTAATTTCTATCTGTAATTGACAGGTAGGCGAGAGCGTTGAATGAGGAAACTCAGATGCGTAAGTGATCCAGCTCAGGCTGAGATCGATGGAAACGATCGGAAGCAGAGGCTACGAAAACTTTACTCAGGAAATTAGAGACTTGGAGCTTTCCAGTTGCACTCGCTTTAGAGGATGGGACAAATCTGGATGACAGAAATCTCGCTTTTTGATTGTTACGATCCTTTTCTTTTCTTTCGATTATAGTATTGTATTCCTAGACACTCAATCTTTCGGTTCATGAGCTTCACCATCTTCTATGCTGCTAAAAAGAGAATGTTGGTTACAACCAAACATCACAGTGCCCCTTCATGTTATATATTCTTTACTTATTTATGCACGAATGATTGGACCCAACCTAAACATTGGAAGAACAATAGATCAGATTTTGTCGTTTTGCATTTCAAAACATATATACGACAACCAAAGTATGTCTCCTTATAACTGGTAAGTCCTAAGTAGTAAAAAATATATTTGGTTCGCATGTGACGGCAAGACCCATGCATAATGATGCGGGCTTTAACTGTGCTGGGGAATGAAATATTTCGAGGTGTAAAACTATGTGGAAAGCTTGTTGGCAAAAGAGACGTGGGGAGTTTTGTGCAGGCAGTCATGCAGCAGTTGTACTTGCCAAGAAAAGCTGTAGTAGTTGGAGGAGATGCGAAGACGGGGGAGTAGTTGCCGCTGGCCCGCTTAGACTTAGCTGCCCTTCAATATCTGACTCGGACACCAGAACCTCAACCTAATTTTCAATGGAGGGACAGCGACAGTTCTAGAGGGCAAGCTTTAACCATCTAAGGCATTGAAAGGGCTTGGGCTTAAGCTGAGCAGGCCCCAGCACATTATCTCAAACGTCCCTGATGATATGGCCAGCACAAGAGACAACCCAGTAACCTATATGCAGGCCCAAATAAGTCCAGCTACTAATGATTCTGTTCGACCCAATTTGGAATTGGGTTTATTGAGGAATTCTATACTGACCCTATGAACCTCTGACCTTGGGCCGGGAAAGCTATTATGCAACTAACCAGCCTAGAGCTTGCAACTTGTATGTGTATGAATTGTATTGTGCATGCGAATATCGCAGTCGAAGACGGATGTGGTCACGATTTGCTGAGCACTCGAGATAAGTTATCACTGGCTGTATTCTTCCCCCCATCCACAAGATTATATACGACAGAAAGAAAAGATTTTTGTCTTTTTTTTCTCATGATCACCGCCACATAGAGAAACAAGTTAAAAAAGCGTGGCAGCATTGGCTTAATATTTCATGGGCCATGAGCCATGGCGTTATTACAAAAGCAATGGCCCTACCATTGCTTTGCTAGGCGAACCAATCCGGACTTTCCCATCTTTTATGAACTGGGTTTATTACCTCAAAACCTTTACTTCATTTCCATGGCTAGCTGCATTCTTGCACTACACTCTACATCAAACCCTCGTACATGAATTGCCGACTATCTCTTCCACAAAAGCTTGGATATTCCGGTCTGAGGAGCCGCCATCGGCCACTGCCACCCTAGCCGCCCCCTTGAGCTCCGCTGCATTTTCCTTAAATTGCTCTGACCTCGGCCCAACCATTATTTCTTTGATACGTTTTTCTACTTCCTCGGTTGTGATGACCCCGTTGCTTTCCGGCATAAGCCTCACGCCTATCTTTAAAACTTCAGCAATAAGTTTTGCATTTGTGGGCTGGTCAGTCCACTGAGGATATCCAATCATTGGCACGCCTGCAGCTACGGCTTCTAGTATGGAATTCCACCCGCAATGTGTTAAGAAGCACGCAATAGCCGGGTGGGCTAAAACCTCTGTTTGAGGACACCAGGCCACGATAAGGCCTTGATCTTTTATTTCTTCTAGAAATTCTAGTGGCAATACTCCGGAACCATCTGGTGCCGAGCCCTTCACCACCCAAAGAAATTGACGGTTACTGTTCTTCAGAGCTGTTGCAATGCTCTTCAATTGCTCAGCAGATAACACGATAATGCTTCCGAAAGAAACGTAAACAACAGAGGAAGGTGATTGATGGTTGAGCCACTCCATACAAGTTTCGTGGGGTTGCCACATATTGATTCCGACATCAGGGTTTTGATCCTCGCCAAGTAGTGCGGGGGGAATTAATGGTCCAACAGGCAGGATTGGGCAGAGTTCAGCCATGGAATCAATGGCTTCCTTCTCAAGCTCATAGAAGGAGTTACCCAGTACCCACTTCAGCTTCTCCATGTTTTGGAACATCTCCGCAAACAGCTTCGGAAAACTACCAAACGGATTTGAAGGAAGAACAAATGATGGTAGGTCTTGTGTGTGTAACAAAGGCAAGCCTGGTAATTCAACACTCATTTCTGGATTTGTTAGAGTAGGAAAGAGGTTGAGGTTCTTATAAAAGCGGTAGTAAATGGCATAGAGAGTGCACGGTTGGATCCACAGCATCGCGCAGGGGATTTTATGCTCGGCGGCGACATCGGCTACCCATGGCACAAAGGGATTGTTTATGATGCAAGCAAGTTTTTTATGAGCAACATGGAAATGGTCTTTGATAAGCTTTGAGAGGCTAATCGGCCCGACTTTGCCTAGGGTCTCCATGTAGTAGTCAAGATTGCTGGCGCGGTCGTAGTCGATGCTGAAGCTGTCAGAGAAGAATAGTAGTTGGATTCCGGAGATGGAATTGATGGTGGTGGAGGAGGATGAAGAGTTCTGCATTCGGTACTGGAATATTTCAGTGATGGCTAGTGAGACATGGAGGCCTTGGGAGACTAGGCGTTTCCCTAGCCTAAGCAAAGGGTTGATATGACCTTGAGCGGCAAATGACACCATTAGCACGTGAATTTCTTCTTTTTGCTCTTCTAAGGCCATGAGGCAACACGCAGACTCACACAGAGGCTTCGAGGGTGACTTCAGATACGAGAGGAATGTCTTATAACAACAACAAAAAGAGATACAAGAGGAATGGTGTGGTGGATACTAATGGTAGAGCCAGGAGTTACAATGATAACCTTTGTAAGGCTATCGCATGCAATGACGCAATGATGTAAATATCTTGGCAGAAACAACAAAAGATATTCGAATATTGTAAATATCTTGGTTGAAACTTTGGAACTATTTACGACAGATCAAAGGCCAATATACGTTGAAACACATAATATATATCTCTGGAAACATAAAATATTGCCCCAATATACAGATGCAGTCTAGTCCATCATGTCGAGTGCTTCTGTTTACAAAGGTACACAGAAACTCCCCTCCCAACGAATCTGTATGCATTTTAATCGGAATTAGTATAGGTCCAGTTCTATATACGTTGGTGAATGACTAATTTTATATTTATTGAGCACATTTTTCGTTTTTATTAACGACAAATTCTAATTGAAATTCTCTGACGATGTCCAACTCATATTCTTCTTAATAAATGAAAATTGATAGGGATACTGGCCTTGTCTTCTTATTCATAAATACAAAATCCGCCCGTCTTTTCCCCTCGAAACAAATATACATATGAGGCTTTTCCTTTGTTTCTTACTGGTGAGAATATTTTCTAGTTCACTTCAGTCCCCACAGTTTTGGACCCCAAATGGCAGAGCTTTATTTCCCCAATTTATGATCTACAGCTTGGCGTTTCTTTACTGAGCTTGAAATTGAGTGCGCTCGAGTTGATTCCAATCTTTCTGAGCTTTTAGCGGCCTCTGTTCTAGCCCAGCCTTTTCTGTGACGTTGCTCTATCCTCCTGATCTGAGATGTGTGTTTTGACGTTGGATTTTTTTTTCTACGCTTTTGACGTTGGAAATTAAACTTGGAATTACTATCAATAGTAAATAATTGTAGCATTGACAAACGTTAAAAAAAAACTTATACAATCTGCATGATTCTGTTGAGATTTCCGGCAAAATGATAGATGGTCCGACAATTATTTCAAAACATCAAACCTTACTTTATAAGAAATTATTTCGTTCACGTCACTACTTGAGGTGACTTACGATAAGGCTAGCTAGAATAAAGATACATACTGAAACCGGACTTAAGTTTAGCACACCTTAGACTATAGATTCTCCTTAATTGCCAACCATCTTATATTACGTACTAGCACAATCTTTCCAATGTAAAAATACATGGAGGACTAGTACTACTGGTTATTGCCCGCGGGGAGGTTTCCATGCCCATCTCCAGGACTAGGACCAGAGTGCTTGATTTCCTCGGCATTTCGAGTGTATTTGTCTTTATTCTGTCTGGCGCCACCCGTGGTGCTTATCCCCGAACTCTCTATCGCTCCCTTAGATAATTCTTGAAAGACACGGTTGGTCGCTTCAGCACCACCTGACCCTCCCTTCAGTGCCCGTGCCTCTGCGGCATGATGCATGGAGCTCAACAAGAGAGAAACGGCAAGAATAGAGAACATGGCAGCAATTAGTTTGAGTCCTCTGGCCATGCTACGTACCTAGAGATGTCTATATGTGCGCTAGCTTGAGATGGGATGCAAATGCCATGATGTTGGTGCTCTATTTATACTATTTGATCAGTTTTAAATACAGTACTGCTTAAAGACACGTGACTACTACTGGAGCTGAAATCCATACAGAGGTACTGCCACCGCGGCCTCCAATTCATCGTGCTAAACTACCAAAAAAAGGTAGGCAGCTCATTGCAGAATGAAACTTAAACGCTAGCTAAGCACGTAAAAGGTTTATATTCTAAAACGACAGCACGGATTAGAGTCAACAAGATCTTTCTTGCTACGTTAATCAATTAGCCAATGTTCCAACATGATTAAGACAAGGTTTAACATCCCATGATGATTCTCTCCAAACAACTCTAGGGAAACAACAGTCCAAAAATAGATGCCAGATTTACACAAGCCACACTCTACTTGGATAACACCATTCACACCAATCTGCTGCTCAATGCGACTAGGCAAAATGTACAATTGAGTTCACTTTCTTTCTTGGATTCTCCCAAGGACGTACAGCATCAACTCCTATTATGTATTAATAATTACTTAACCACGTAATAGATGCCCTCTTATATCTAAAATGTGCAGATTATAAGGTTCAATAAAGTCGGGTAGTTGGCTTTGTAATGTCATCAATATGGTAAAGTGAAAATCAAGAATATATAGCAACAGACGGCACGAAAGACCATGACATCCACATTAGAATTTAGTGGTAAGAAGAAAACGTCCAATTGAGTTGGTTCACGCATGCAAGTTGCTTATAAATGCGGTTGACACTAATGAACGGTGCAAGTACTCCATCAGTCGGGTGGATTTGCAACATGAACACAGACCACCAAAGTCTGCCATAGAACCTCACTTTGGCGGTATTCAATGTATTGGCTTGGATTTTCAATCGATCAGAGAATAAACGGATGGGCCAATTCTTCTAAACAGCAAACAAACAAACAAAAAACTAGAGAACACCAGAACCCAGAACTACACCTCTTACGACTAGCCACTTACAACTTAGCCCAGGCCTACAGACTAACACTGCAAAGCTCTTCCAAGCTGTACTTGTTTCGGCTCGGACGAATGAGCCCTATATAATTCCCTCAAGTGGTTCGTTACCTTCTATGGGTGCTGTGGGTATACAGAATGAACTGATAGATAATATAATGGTGGGGAAAACCTTTTTTCTTTGTACTTTACTAAGAAAAGTGGTGCTGCAACTTAAAAAAGAAAAAAAAACGACTACATTGATGAAGGAAGAAGAAGAATTAATAGAAGCAGGAAGGAAAAATAAACCAAAATTTTTGATTATTTTGATATTTGAAGCTTGAGCCATGGTTGACGCTGTATGCAGGATCGATCCTGCTGTAATTGTACGGAATGCAGTGTCTTAGTTGAGATGACTTCCACAAGTTTTATATGTTTGTATAAATAACCATTTTGTTTGAGTTATCATGTATGGCATGCCAAATTGCCCACCTAAGCCGTATCAAATAGAGACATCCTCTGTTAAGGAATGAGGATCTATTACTTATAATGTCAGAGCATCTTTCGAAATTGCATTTAAGATAGATATATAAACAATTAGCTACAGCTGTCAAAGTACTGAGTAAATTATGACACTTGCAAATTGAAGAATTTTTAAACGAGAATGAGAACCAATCGAGGATTGTCAAGTTCTGTAAAAATCCGAAGAATTCACGGAAACGGAGCCAATATTAGCAGTTGATGTAGTCCGTCCCTGAGAGAATCCAAGAAAGAAAGTGAACTTAAACCCAAGGACCTTTATAAGGAAGCCAGTTCACCAACAGTTATCGCCGAAACCTTGGAAGAATCCAGGAAAGACATTAAACGAACACCAATCAGGTGGTGTCACGAGCAGTACACCCGACGAATTCTTGGAAGCTACCGAGTCCACTGGAGAGTCCAAGAAAGATAAGGAGATCCAATCTGGTGGCGTCAACGGATCATGAAAATCCAATGACTTCTTGGTTGCTAAATCAGAAGGAGCGTCCAAGAAAGATAAGATCCAATCTGGTGGCGTCAAGGGATCATGAAAGTCCAATGACTTCTTGGTTGCTAAATCAGAAGGAGCGTCCAAGAAAGAAAAGGAGCAGCACTTGGGTTGTGTCAAGGAAGCCAATGAACCGAGCGAATTATGGGAGGAGAATGAGGCCCAACCTGGTGGAGGCAACCCATCACTGTAGCCTAATGAACGGTGCAAGAACGATGGAGCACGCAAATCAAGAGGGCCTCCTGATGATAGTTGTGGTGCAGAGACTTGATCGAGAACGAAAGGATGATCCAGAAGCATCTGGGCCGTCCACCTCTCAGTGGGGTCCCTTGCAAAACACTTTCTTAAAAAGTCCTTCCCATCCTCAGATAATTTTTCTGGAATTCTTGGTGTTTCATGGAGGATAGCAAGTCGAAACATTAGTGTTTCTTGATCCAGACACTGCCACCATGCCGGGGTCCCAGTAAGCATCTCAACCACATTACAGCCAAGTGACCATATGTCCATCGGTGCCCCAATCTCACCATGAGAAAGAGACTCTGGAGACACGTAGAACGGAGTTCCCCGAAACCGAAACTTCCATAAGTTGTTATCGTCTTTGCATATTCCACGTTCTTTGACCAGTCCAAAATCTGCGATCTTTAGCTCATTATTATTGACCCCTCCAGGACCGGGAAAGACTAAGATATTACTCGGTTTCAAATCACAATGAACCATGCCGAAGGAATGCATAGAACAAAGACCTCGAAGGATCATACGCGTGTAACGGCGCACGTCCCCCTCCTGCAAGCCTTTCCCTTTCTTGATCACGTCCGCCAAGGTTCCACCAGCGGCATATTCAAGAAGCAGATCGTAGTACTGGGCACCGTTCTTTATGCTGGTGGTGCTCCCAAACGATTGAACAATCCCTGGAAGCCCCCGCAATTGTGTCAAAATCCTATCCTCTAACCGGAGCGAGGACGATCGATGAAGAAGACACGATTTAACGGCGATCGGTGGCGCGTCGGGGTCGGAGGATTCTGCCAAAAACACCGTGCCGTACGTCCCTTTTCCAAGAACTCTCCGCTTTATCAAAGCCATCGCTCATGACTGAACCCAAAACTGAGAGTGCACGCTGGGTTTTATAAGTTCATAAATCCTAAAATGAACAAGATACTACTTTCATCTCCCGCCAATGAGTTTTGCTCACGTCAAGCGGGGCAATTTTTGGACTTTGAATACTATATGGGCTTTAGACTGGAGGCAACCCAGGCTAAGATATTTGGATCTCAATGTTTTAGCCCACAAATATTCTCTTTCCTGGATAACTTATGTTGTCCACCCTATTCGCAGCTCACCTCACACACGTCGATCTTAGCTTTTCCAATTAGGCCTGGGACCTCTCAGGCCACTTGCAACTTGGCCCAGGCCTACATACCAACACTGCAAAGCTCTGCCGGGCCTTTTATAATTCCCTCAAGTGGTTCCTTACACTTCCATTTCCTTTTGTAATTAGACCCGAGATATCTCGGCCCATTTTCTTCCACAAATCTTCGCACGCCCTACTTACATTTGGGCCAGGTCTGCTGCAAAGTTCTTTTGAACCGTCCCTAACTGGGCTTGGACTAACGGACTTCTCTCACTTCCATCAAGTGGTCCGTTATCTTCTCTATGGAAGTGGATCTACGGAATGGCCGAATGGGCTGCTAGTTATATAGTACGGTGGTGAAAGTTGCAACAAATTAAAGAAAGGTGATAAATTATTAAATAAACGAAGCAGAAGTGGGAGGTGGAGGATGGAAAATGGAAAAAATAAATAAAAAAGAAACAAAACTATAAATTACTAATTTATCCACGTACACATAGCAGTACCCCAAAAGGGAACAGTAAGAAAAGGAGAAGTTGACAATGAAGTAGCACCCTATTGAAGGACCCATTGACAGTACTGGAGTTACTTATTGTTTCCTGTAATAAGCTTATGATGTCCTACACCAGGACTAGGACCAGATTTCTTCATCCCTCCTAGAGTTTGAGGGTTTCCTACTTCAGGACTAGGAACAGAGTTCTTAATCCCAGCTCCTAGCGTTTGGAAGCTTTTATGTCTGTGTCCTCCGCCACCTGGACTTGGTCCCGAGGTATTCACTACCTTGTAGAAGCCGCCAATCTCCCTTAGAAGATAACTATGTGACCTTGTGCTGATCAGCGGCCGGGCTTCTGTTGCGGAATGCATAGAGCTAAGAAAGAGGTAAAGATAGAGAACATGAAAAAGGGAAAGACACTTCAGTCCTCTACTCATCATGTTAGCTAGATACAGTTGCAGTCAGGCTCAGACTTAATATTCTGCGTATGCTAGTTTTGTTTGAGCTGAAGAATGGGGGTGGTGGAGTTCTATTTATATTGTCTGAGACTTTGAGGTAAGGAGGTGAGTTGGGGAGGCTAGAAGAGCTAGGGGCTAAGAAAGCTAGGGTACCTTTTGACAAAGAAAAGGAGTAATATATATTAATGTTCAAAAGCAAGTGAGATTTGGACTTTCTTGAGGTGCCGGCCGCCACCTTTGGTTCATCCCTTTGTCAGGGAGCCTACAGAGTGTCGACCCTTTGAGAAGTGAAATGCTGAAGGTAAACTAAAAGTTCGATCTCTAAAAGGACTTCACCATGAGCTAGAATCAAATGGGATTTTCATGCGACTGTATGTAAGAGGAAATTCAACTCTAATAGCAATCGCTCCGGATATGGAGCTAAATGCTCTAAATACTATAGTATAAAAGATAAAGAAAAAGGGTGAAATGCTGATTTAAGCAATAATGTTACGTGTGCTATATATATTGAAAAGGATTTGATTGACTTTCTACGAAATAAATCAAGGGGAAATCAATCATCTTGAGATTGGCTTTGAACCTAACCAGGAAAAGCCATTTCTAGGTCTATAAATGTATGTTGGGGCCTGCCAAATCGCACAAGGGAGTTTAAAGCAGTTGACATCTGGGACTCGAAGCAACCACTGAGGCGGCCGCGCGCACGAAAGACAGTGACATCCACATAAGAACATTTGGGGTGGCAAGAACATGGTTCAATTGATTTGTTCATGAAAGTGAATGGTTGGCCACGTGTCTAAGTACCATATGAGCCATCGCCGCAAATAAACTGTTAATTAGCCGTTCTATGTGGTTGATCACTTGAAAGAGCTTATAACGACGATTGAGAATATTCATATATACCCGTTTATATAACTCTAAATCACGACTTACCCAAAAATAAAAACTATAGGTCATTTGAATTAATTCACCTCCCAAATTCTTCGTTGCATGCTTAACTAGGTTATGAAGAATACCTTCTTCTTCTTCTTTTCACCAAAAAATTAAAAAGAAGAATACTTCTTCTTCTTTCACAACGAAGAACTCGTAAACATCTGAAAAAACAGCGACACAGATGATGATTGCAGTAACGACGGGAGAGTAATATGTCCTTTTTTTCTAATGAAACGGCAATGAAAAGAAATGGTGAAACACTGGCGTGTAGGCCTTGCCCACCTTAATTAATAATTAGCTTGTATCTCCAGCTTCAGACGAAGACAGAAGGTCAACATATAAAACTTTCTGATAATGTATTAAAAGAAGTTGCAGACAAGTAGTCATAGCATTAGTAATCAGGAGTCAAATCCCGATAAGGAAATTATATAAATGAAATATCTGCCCATTGCCCTGATCGCGTGATCGTGTATGTATATGGTATTCCTTCGGCTAGCATACATTTTCACAAAAGTCTTGGTACATGTGCCGAAATTCAGCAATTAATTAATTTTTGAAACCACATGCTTTCGAGTTAGCATCCACAGAGAGGCTCAGAGGTATGAATCGTGCCCTGAAATTGGCAGCACTCTTTGCGCTATTCTGTATCAGAAACCCTAATTTTAATCCATCCAAATTACATCCTTATAGATAATCCTTCTTCTTAATATCCCAACTGCAAGCTGTCAACACTTGAGGGACTAAATTGACAACAATTCAAAGCTTGAGACTAAAATATTTTTGAACCAAAAATGAGAGCGGGTATCATTTTCACTAAATTAATGAGGTCCGATTTTGTAGAATATCGCTGTCATCATCGTAAACAGTTGCCCCCACAGTACTGCAGATCCTTTGTATGCCCAGAAGTCGAACCCAACTTAGGCTGTGGTAGATATCGATCGAATCAGGTAAGAGTCCATTAATTAGTTCGATCTCACAAAGGAAATTCAAGCAATCATTCCCCATTATCTTGCATGAAACTAAAAGAAACCATCCCATCAGGCCAATGAATTGAAAGGGACTTTCTACATTGTCATTGATAGCCATTGAAAACTGTTGAAAGTTAAACTTGATTTGGGCCCAAAATGTGCTCCAAACTTAGTCTTGGCCCAATGGAGGATGAAGATCTTCTAGAGAGTTCCATAAATCTCTAGAGAAAAGGAAGAGAAATCATCTTTCTAGAAAGTTCTATAGTGTTCTAGATAAAGGAAGAGAAAGAAGTTCTCTAGAGAGTTCTATAAATCTCTAGAGTATGAGATATCAATAACTTTCTAGAAAGTTCTAAGAAAATATCTTAGAAATAAGTAGAAGTATCTTGTCTAGAAAGTGCTAGAAAATATCTAGAAAGTGTCATAGAAATATCTAGATATTTTAGATGAAATGTGTGGCTAAGATTGAATGTGTAAGCCTATATAAAGGGATGTAGCCCCACCATTTTGTAGAAGTTTAAGTGAAGTCAAGAAAGTTCAAGACAAGCCAAGTTTGAGAAATTGAAGAGTGTTCTTCCATATCCCTCCTCATTATCTCTTCCACATAAATTTGCTCTACTTTAAAAGTCTTACTCCCTTTTGTTGTAAACTCCTCTTCCAACAAACTGGTATCAGAGCCTAGGTTGTAGTGAGAAAATGGCAAGTGGAATGATTCCCTTCCAAGTCCCTCAACTCATTAAAGACAACTATGACAATTGGAGCATCAGAATGAAGGCATTGCTCGGTTCACAGGACGTTTGGGAGATCGTGGAGAAAGGCTATAAGGAGCCACAAGATGAGGTCACCCTATCCCAAGCTCAAAGGGATAGTCTGAAAGACATGAGAAAGAAAGACAAGAAGGCGCTCACTCTCATCTATCAAGCCTTGGATGAGAGTATGTTCGAGAAGGTGGCAGGCGCAACAACTAGCAAGGAAGCGTGGGAGATCTTGCAAAACTCTCACAAAGGAGTTGATAAGGTGAAGAAAGTTCGACTCCAAACTCTTCGAGGTGAGTTCGAATCTTTGCATATGAAAGAATCAGAATCAATTTCTGATTACTTTTCTCGAGTATTGGCTATAGTGAATCAACTAAGGCGAAATGGTGAAAATTTGAATGACACTCGAGTAGTTGAGAAGATATTGTGGTCTTTAGATTCGAAATTTGATTATATTGTGGTAGCTATTGAAGAATCTAAAGATCTAGATACTATGACTGTTGATCAACTCATGGGTTCACTACAAGCCCATGAAGAAAGATTAAAGAAAAAGGTAAAAGAAGAGCATCTAGATCAAGCTCTTCAGATGAAACTCACCTTGAATGAGAAAGAAAGAAGCTTTGGCAGTGAAAGAAGCCAAAGAGGAAGAGGACGTGGCCAAGGTCGCGGAAGAGGTGGATTCAAGAAGGAAGAATATAGCCAAAGTTCGTATTCTCCAAGAGGTCGGGGAAAAGGAAACAATTCAAGGAAAAATGGAAGACAAAGGTACGATAAATCTCAAGTTAAATGTTTTAATTGTCAAAAGCTTGGTCATTATGCTTCTGAGTGCAGAAGTAATATTAACAATGTGGAGGAGAGATCTAATTATGCCAGTAGAGAAAATGAGGAGCAACCAACTTTATTGTTGGCATATAAAAGAGCAGAAAGTGGAGACAGGAGCACATGGTACTTGGATACTGGAGCGAGCAACCATATGTGCGGGAAGCGAGATATGTTTATGGAGCTAGATGAGTCGGTGAAAGGAAATATTACTTTTGGAGATGAATCCAAAGTTCCCGTGAAAGGAAAAGGTAAGATCTTGATCCGCTCTAAGAATGAAAATCATGAATTTATTTCGAATGTTTATTATGTGCCCAATATGAAGACCAACATTTTGAGTTTGGGCCAACTCTTAGAGAAAGGTTATGATATTCATCTAAAAGATCATAATCTTTCGATAAGAGATCAAAAGAACAATTTGATTGCCAAAGTGCCAATGACAAGGAATAGAATGTTTGCATTAAACATTCATAATGATGCTGCTAAATGCTTGAAGGCATGTTTTAAAGATTTATCTTGGCTTTGGCACTTGAGATTTGGGCATCTTAATTTTGGTCGCTTGAAATTGTTAAACAAGAAGAAAATGGTGAAAGGATTGCCCAAAATCAACCATGCGGATCAATTATGTGAAGGATGCTTACTTGGAAAACATTCTCGAAAAAGTTTTCCAAAAGAAGCAACCACAAGAGCTAAAGAGCCACTGCAGCTTATCCATACTGATGTATGTGGGCCAATCAACCCAAGCTCTTTTGGTAAGAACAATTATTTTGTTCTTTTCATTGATGACTTTAGTAGAAAGACTTGGGTTTATTTTCTAAAACAAAAATCAGAAGTGTTTGGGGCTTTTATAAAATTTAAGGCCCTTGTGGAAAAAGAAAGTGGCTATGGCATAAAGGTCATGAGATCTGATAGAGGTGGAGAATTTACCTCGAAAGAATTTGAAAAATATTGTGAAGACAATGGAATTCGTCGTCCATTGACGATACCATTCTCACCACAACAAAATGGTGTTGCTGAAAGAAAGAATAGATCCATTCTTAATATGGCCCACAGCATGTTGAAAAGCAAAAATATGCCCAAGGAATTTTGGGCTGAAGCTGTTGATTGCGCAGTATATTTAGCTAATCGGTGTCCTACTAGAAGTGTATGGAACAAGACACCGCAAGAAGCATGGAGTGGGAGAAAGCCAAACATCTCCCATTTACGAGTGTTTGGGAGCATTGCATATGCTCATGTTCCATATCAAAAGAGATCCAAGCTGTATGATAGGAGTGAAAAGCTTGTCTTCATCGGGTATGATCATCACTCCAAAGGTTACAAGCTATATAATCCTAGCAAGGGGAAGATCATCTCAAGTAGAGATGTCGAGTTCGATGAAGAAGGAGCATGGAATTGGGGCCTCCAAGCAGAAGACTATGATTTCTTCCCTTTATTTGAAGAAGAAGCAGAAGAGCATGAGGAGCAACAAGAGCCCACTAGTGCACCTTCATCACCTGCATCATCTTCTCAAGGAGATTCATCGCCATCATCATCTCTCGGAGAAAGCTCACAAGAAAGGACGCCAAAAGTGAGGAGCTTGCAAGAAATTTACGAGGTAACAGAAAATCAAAATGACCTCACTCTTTTTTGTCTTTCTGCTGGTTGTGAACCAATAGGCTTCAAGGAACCAGTTCAGAGTAAAAGATGGAGAGATGCCATGAATGAAGAAATCAAGGTCATTGAGAAGAATGATACGTGGGAGCTTAAAATACTTCCAAAAGGGAAAAGAGCAATTGGAGTCAAATGGGTGTACAAGGCAAAGAAGAATGTCAAAGGAGAAGTTGAAAGATACAAAACTCGATTGGTAGCCAAAGATTACATTCAACGTCCAGGCATTGACTACGAAGAGAAGGCAATGGGTCGAGAATTTGAACCAATAGAGATCTATGCTGCTAACAAGTCAGCACTTGCTCTATCAAAGAATCCAGTATTTCATGACAGAAGCAAGCATATTGATACAAGGTATCATTTCATCAGAGAATGCAATGGAAAGAAGGAGGTGAAATTGAAGTATACCAAGTCTCAGGAGCAGATTGCTGACATCTTCACAAAACCACTCAAGCATGACGTGTTCTGCAATCTAAGAACTTGCCTTGGAGTAGCAAAATCAAGTTTAAGGGGGGATGTTGAAAGTTAAACTTGATTTGGGCCCAAAATGTGCTCCAAACTTAGTCTTGGCCCAATGGAGGATGAAGATCTTCTAGAGAGTTCCATAAATCTCTAGAGAAAAGGAAGAGAAATCATCTTTCTAGAAAGTTCTATAGTGCTCTAGATAAAGGAAGAGAAAGAAGTTCTCTAGAGAGTTCTATAAATCTCTAGAGTATGAGATATCAATAACTTTCTAGAAAGTTCTAAGAAAATATCTTAGAAATAAGTAGAAGTATCTTGTCTAGAAAGTGCTAGAAAATATCTAGACAGTGTCATAGAAATATCTAGATATTTTAGATGAAATGTGTGGCTAAGATTGAATGTGTAAGCCTATATAAAGGGATGTAGCCCCACCATTTTGTAGAAGTTTAAGTGAAGTTAAGAAAGTTCAAGACAAGCCAAGTTTGAGAAATTGAAGAGTGTTCTTCCATATCCCTCCTCATTATCTCTTCCACATAAATTTGCTCTACTTTAAAAGTCTTACTCCCTTTTGTTGTAAACTCCTCTTCCAACAAAAACTTCTAACTTATTACCTCCGCGTCGTACATGATTCCATGAAGGACTCATTGAATCATAGAGTTCACGTGAGCACTTCGAGAATTCAGTTTCTATAAGTTGATAACCACGTCACTGATGTTCCACGAAACTTGATTTGGGGAAAACCAAGTCAAATGATTTCATTTTCATGAGACGCCACAAAATTCTAAGTCTTCTCTCCGTGAGTGTAAGTGTGTAACAGGTGGCCCATAGACATTGCGAGTTAAGCTACGACCATGCCTAATATCGAGATGGAATTAACTTCAAGTGTCGACGCATTCCAGGGTCTCCAAAATCAACGATTTAAGAGTACATAGCGTAAAGTGGGACAGTATTTTTGACGTAAGGTCGAAGGCAATGTTACCTCTGAGAGGTAATTCACAACTCGTGGGTGGAGCAGCTAGCACTGCATTTGACGATTGTTATTGTGTACGTGGAGGTCAACAGCCTCGATCTTCCCAATGGCCTTAGACACGGCACAAAATCCTCCTTTTGTAGCCATGCACAACTAGTCAACCAAAATTAGAAACTAAAATCTGTCTTGATGCATGAACCGAGATAAAGGTAAGTTCACAGATTTATGCTCATTTACTACAAATTAAATTTGCGTCTATACCCTCGTACAAGCTGCTAACTGATATATGCATATATACTACGAGGAAAACCTTTACTCTAGAATAACATGGGCCTCTTTTTGTTCTGGTTTAATCTTCGTAATATCTGAAACAATGATCCTTTTCGTATGTTGTTGCTGTGGGTCTTTTGGTCTCAAACACCAGACGTTGTGAGAATGTGAGGGCCATTGCCCAAATCCAAGGAAATTCATGTTGTCTGTTGTATTCTATGATGTGTGAATCTTTAATCTTTTAACATACATTCCAACGCTGAGAAAATGGCGACAGGAAAACGGATACTCCCATTTATCCCTTCAATGCAATATTGCCTTTCAAAATCAGCAACCATTTTGTTCTCCTCGGAAAAAGCAGATCATATGGGAGTTCGGTTATTGTGCAAAGGGCTATTGTGTGAGTGTTAGTGTGTATGAGTCAAGAGCTAAGATTAAAAAATGGACATAAAGTTGAAAAAATGTCACATCATTTAATGAAGACTCAAGTAGAATCCGACCCATATTACCCATTACCAGTCCGTTTTTAAAGGCCCAAGCGATTTTACTTTCTCCATTTTCTCTCTCTCTACTTGGACGTTCTCACTCTCTCTATCGCACATACCTCTCTCTTTGTCTCTCTCTATATCACAGATATCGCACCTCTCTATCTTACAATTATGTCACTCAATATTTGTTTCAGTTTCAGGAAACTCAAAGCAAATAGAAGTCCCAAAGAGAGAGAGAGCCACTTGAAATGAAAATAGTGGTTGACAATTAAAAAGGAATTGCTCAGAGATTGCTTGGAGTTATCTAGTAATGAGTAACTTGTGAAATGAAAATAATGAGGGTTATAAAATGACAAAATGCACAGCAGTGTTCTGGATAGAATATGCAGATATTATAGAAAATGCAGAGTATATAGAAATTCAGGTAAGCCTAGTGGTTAGCACCACATAAATACTTTAAAGTTTTTAGATTTCCAATCAATTGTTGGAAACACTCGATTGAAATGCAGAGGAAAGAAATTAGGATTTGATTTTTAACATACCAACAAAGGACATTAGGACTTGGAGAAATTCGTGTTGATCCCCCAAGTTCCTAGTTTACTTCATACTTAGAAATGTTCGATAGAGAGACGTGCGATAGAGAGAGAGGCGAGATAGTGAGAAAGAGAGGTGCCATAGAGAGAGATCTATGCGAGATATAGAAAGGGGTATGTGCGAGAGAGAACGTCGAAGTAGAGAGAGAATGGAGAAAGTGAAAACCGGTTTGGTTTTTAAAAACGGGTCGATAATGAGTAATGTGGGTCGGATCCAACTTGGGTCTTCATTAAATGATGAAGCCTTTTTATAGCCATCAAATGTCCATCTTTTAATCTCAGTCATTGATTCACACACTCACACAATAATCTTTCGTACAATAACTGAACCCGATCATATGGTGCGTCAGCTTAAAGAATGGTGTAATTTAATATGTAAATAAAAGTCCTTCACATGTTACCCTATTCAAAGTAAGAAAATCATGTTCTCTCCAAACACAATACTTATAAAACGGCCCCGAAGATCACCTCTGCAATGCTTCCTCTACGAATTTTACGGTCTCTACTTGGGGAACGGATTACTTTTGAAGGAGGAATTTTCAAAAGCTACATAAGGGACGGTCAAGATCAAAAGAAAATAAATTAACGGTTAATACATGTCCACATTATTTAATTAAAAAAAGATTGGAGGATGGTTTGTGGCTCGGCTTAGGCGGCCCTAAATCCCCCAAATCATCTTTTCCCTTCATTTATTCTTTCCTCTCTTCCTCACAACATCCTCCCTAGTCTATTCATTGCCTATCTCTCTCCTTTGTTGATCGGAGTCGAGAAAAAGGTAACTGTAACAATTTTTTTATCGCGTGAGAGACTCAGATTACACCTGACTTTTTGCCTCCGCAACAGTCCGCACACTGTGATAGTTTCTCTGGACTCGATTTGTTTCTTTCAGATCTTCTTTTGGTTTGATTAAGGGGGTGTTTGTTTCCCCAAAAATTTGGGATTCGAAATTTCCAACAAAACAAACACACTCCAAAATTTTTAACTTTTACACACATACACTCTACTTTTCACAAATCCCAATAAATCTCAATAAAGTAAAGATTCCCAAAATTTCGACAAACAAACGCCCCCTAAGTTTATTTCTTTTGTTTCTTTTATGTTTTTCTGAACCCACTTTTTAATGGGGAATGCTTGGCGTGGCGGGACGTGGGGCGGACGGCCAGCATTTTTCCTTTTTAATTAAAGTTACGTAAAGGTGTTGTCTCCTGT
Source organism: Myrica gale (assembly GCA_963930655.1). Lineage (NCBI taxonomy): Eukaryota > Viridiplantae > Streptophyta > Magnoliopsida > Fagales > Myricaceae > Myrica > Myrica gale. The sequence goes on along the minus strand of OZ005606.1, from coordinate 1,006,959 downwards.
CCCTTTAAGGGCCTCGCGTACTGTCCATAAAACTGACGCAGGAAATCCCCGTCCGAAAATCTGCCCCCTGAGTTATTGAGGACTGCAACCATGCTTACGATAGCTATGCGGTAGCTCTTTATGTATGGCCTTTCAGTCTGAGCATTAAAAGACCCAGTTAATCTCCCACCAATAAAACTAAATGCACCCACGTCCTTTCCCTTCAATATAAAAAAATCCCCTCGCCTCTCTGTCTCGCTTGGTTTCTCAACATCATCGCCAATCAATGTCTCTTTTTAATTAAAGTTACGTAAAGGTGTTGTCTTTAAGTTTTAGAATTATCATCTTTCCTTCAATTTCAAAAAAAAACAACAAAATAATAAACTTAATCAAACCAAAGTGGAAAGAAACAATCAAGTGTTTGGAAAAAGAAAACACAGTTACTGTATACAACCTTGTTTAGATGGCTTGAAAATGGCAGGGCCGAATTGTGTTGTCTATCTTATGAAGTTTATCTTATAAAGGAATCATCTTCATTGCAAACATAAGTACTTATTAAATACTGACTTCGAAGTAATGTTCCTCAGGTTCAGTACATTTTTCATCCATTAATATATTTGCTTAAGACGAAAGGTAATTTTAGAAAGTTAAAAAATTCTTCAGATTAAAATTTGCAAAGTTCACGAGTAACATGGGAAACCAGAAAACAAATATGCATTAAAAAATTGGAGATAGAAAGAAATTGATTTATGCATCAGAACCTTGTCGAAAAACCTTATGCGCTTACACTCTACAATAACACTGGCCTTCATTACCTCTCTCTGAAACCCATTCAGCAACCTCTCATCGGACTCGTTGTCGTCCATAATACCTGCACGTTGTACACCGATTTGAAGTAGAGGGTGTTGGCATAGACCAAAGAGGGACATATCACAGATGCCAAAGAAGAAGAAGAAGGGCCTTCTTGGGCCACCAGTGGGGCATACCCGTTTCTGGGTCTGAAAAAGGAGTGAGCTGGGATGAGGAAGGAGAGGAGAAAAGGAGGGGCAATTAAGAAAGGATGTCGTGAGAGAGAAGGGGAAGAAGAGAAAGAATGGAAAATGTGATTTGGGGGATTTGGAACCGTCTAAGCCGAGCCACAAGTCATCTCAAGCTTTTTTTTATTAAATAATGTGGACACCTATTAACCATTAATTTATTTTATTTTAATCTTGACCGTCCCTTACGTAGCCTTCGGAATTTCCTCGAATTCGTTCCCTCGACTTGTTGTGTTCTGGGTGGATTATAATGCGGAACCAGGATTGAAATCTATAGGTATCGAACTTTAAAGGCAAAATGATAAGGAATTTTTTTCTTTTGTAATGCAAAAAATTGTCTTAGAGAGACAATGTCGAAAATTAAGGACTAAAAACATTAAAAATATTATAATACATGTATCGTACTATGTATTGTAACTGAAAGGTGACAATTGTATCCTACGATTTTGTATCTTTTGAAAATGTTACAAAACTTCTTGCTCGATGTACACTATCATGCAATCATTCATCTAGTCATCTCTCATCCTATTACGCAAATTACTTTTGATGATCTTCATCGCAGAAAACACTCTTTCAACGACTGCAGTCGCAACTTGTAAGATCAATGACAACTCAATAAGTCGATAAACTAATATAAACAAAATATTCTTTTTTGTCTCAATCATCTTCATAGCAAGACCTCCAGTATCTTGAAGCCCAAAAAAAACATCATCTCTTCTAACATCTATAATATAGGTATCAAGCTGATTTTTAACTATCAATTTATAACTCGTTAATTTCTTGTTTACCATTATAATCAATTTAATTACTATATTGTGAGGAACATGACTGCACTGATCAAGAAGAAATTCACAGGCAATATGAACAAAAAAAAACACCAATTCACCTAGAAAATTTCCTGGTAGAAAAATTCACAGACTCATCAACCAAATTTCAATAACCTAATAAAAATTACAGAAAAACTATTTCACATTGCCTAGAATCCTAAACTACTATAACAAAATAACTGAAAAAAGGAAAAGAACGAAAACCCACCAATCCGGCAATCTGAGATCGAGAGACTATCTTCGATTCTTCGACCAATAGGTATCGAACCCAAACTAACTAAAGAAAAATAAAAATAAAAATTACACATAAAATTTTCTTTTGGGCGGAGGTTCGCCACCCATCTCCTTCCGCCAATAGTTACAAGTTACAAGTGAACATAAAATGGCTGGAAAACTAAGGTCTTTTTGTATTGGTGCTCTCCTTCTAATTTTCTGCAGCTTTGTCTTTTTTGGGAGAACCTCATCCATTGAACGCTTTGAGATTGGCTGGCTCTTGTGTGTATATTCTTATAATTTGGTGAAAGAAATACATCTGTATTCTCTCTCATTTTTAATTTCTCGATGAATAAAAAAGAATTTAACTCCGTACGGACTAGAGGCCTACATCCGTTATATTACAATTACTTTAAAGGAAAACAGTAAGATAAAAATGAGTCTAAATAGAAACACATTTTGGGCAATACGGAGTGCAGTCCGGAGCGTAGCCCACCTAATGCCAACCTGGGCCAGTAGACATACTCACACCATAGGTTTCGATGGGCCCCAAGACCTTCCCACTTGATCAGACCATTATTGGAAGAGGGCTTTGACGAACGACGAGCTGAGCCCACCTCAACCCAAACTATGCATAAGACAGCCCCACTTCAGCAGCTCATCCCGGTTGCTATTGCTAAACCCTTTCTGCTTCCTCCCTTGCACCCAAAAACCCAAAGAACCATGGTAAACCCCGGTATTCTACTTCACCTCGTCAAACTCCTGTACACTCCGTCAACCACCACACGCGGCCGCGTTAGACCATACATCTCGGTCATACACGTGTTGCGTTCCCACTACACCACCAGAAATGATCCAAAAAAGGCCTCAACAATAAGAACAGTAGCAAATGGTTCACTTTACCTCCGTTCACTCCGACCGTAAACGGCGCCGAGTTGGGGAAGGCAATCTACTGCACCGGCGCCAAAACAAAAGCCGATGCAACCACCACGGCACTCAAGTGGGTGCTACGGTGCTGCCCGGAGCTACCGAGAAGCCTTGTGCAGAAGCTCTTTTGTCTGAGACAGGTCCCACTTGTCCCATTTTCACATGACAATTTTTGGGATTTTGAGAGTAGAGAATGGTTCAGTACTAATGTCGGTGCTGAAGTACAACGGGAACGCAAGCTCAAAAGGGTAACTATACAAGTAATGCTTGTTGCTGGCAAAATTATCAATTGTAGACTAATAAATCTTTGTTCTTGATGGTAGATTGTGCTTAATAATTGTTATTGCAAAAAAAAATCGGGCGCTTTGCTACATTGTAGTGTTTCAGATAGGAGCTTTGTTTGTTTCTGAAATTTAAAGCATTATTAATTAAGGTGGCAGCAAAGGACTCCATGAATAAAGGAGATCGAATCTTTCTTCCTGTTACTGTTCAAGAGTTTCCGGTTGAGAAACACAAGTGCCATTGCAGTGAGGAAGAAGTGAACTTCATCCGTAGCCTCGTGTTATACAAGGTTCTCAACTTTTCTACTTTCTTCATATATATATAGGGAGTCATGGTTGTTTCCGATATGTGACTCGTATGCTTATTAAATTCAGGATCCGGCCATTATTGTTGTTAATAAACCTCCAGGAATGCATGTACAGGTAAGCTGTCAAATGTTCGTTCCGACTTTTTTTTCTTCCAATTTTTGGACTTCGAGTGTTGGTTTCGGCTGATGCTTATGTTGGACAGGGTGGCATTGGAATCAAACAAAGTTTAGATGAACTTGCTGCCACTTGTTTAAGTTACGACTATTCAGAAGTACCCCCTCGGCTGGTGAGTTTGCTAGTGAAATTAATATGAATGGAAGCAGTGTAACCAGAATTTACCATGGATGAAGCTTCAACTATATACCATAAAAGCTATCTTTTTTTGGTTTTTAATTTCACGGCCACAAAAGCTATCTTGAGTTTAGATTTTTTTGCATGATCTGCGCTTATCAAGACACATAGTAATTGTCCAGGAATCAAAGAAGTCCATGACTGCAGTACCCTATGTACAACTAGATTGATGATGTCTTTGCAAAGATATAGCATATTGTACTCTGCCAATGTATATGCTCTCTTGAAGATTTATTGGTGTTAGAGGGGACTGAGGTTCAAAGTAACAATGTGCTACATTATTGGCTGTTTTTTTTCACCTTGGTTGAAATATTCTTTTCTCCCTCCTATCAAAAGATGCATGGATCAAATATTTTGTGAATTGCAATACAGTAGAAATTCCATTTATCTCACCTTATATTAAACTCCGGGGTCCAAATAGTATGTAGAAATGGAACTACTTTCACAAAAGTAAGACAAAGTTGGAATTCAAAGAAAATTACGGTTATTTCATTGGAATGGTTAAAGAGTTCAAGGGCAAAATCCACATTTCAGAATCCTTACTTGCTCAAACTTTGAAAGGAATGGGATCCACAATCCTGACAATTGCTTATACGGACTGCTTACACAGTAGATAGATATCATCATTCTACACTCTCATTATGAAGTATTGTTTATTCTAGGTTCACAGGCTTGATAGAGATAGTAGTGGCATCTTGGTTATGGGGAGAATGCAAACAAGTGCAACAGTTCTACATTCCATCTTTCGTGAGAAAACCTCCGGTGCAAAAGATGTGGGTCAAGGCCTAGTCCTTGTTTCTGTTTGCTTTTTTTTCAGAAGCCTAACATGTTTATGGGAAGTGTACAACTATTATATTGAACCTGAATATAAGGAGTTTCTATGCATCTTAAGGACATTGACAATGCAGGAAGAGTTCTGCAAAGAAAGTATTGGGCACTTGTCATTGGGTCTCCAAGACATCCCAAGGGGTTCATTTCAGCACCATTAGGGAAGGTAAGAGAACCTTGATTATTAACAACTGTTAAATTGAAGGTACAATGTATCTGGGTCTAGGAACTTGCAGGTCGTAAAACTTTTTAGCTTTTATACTACTCAATCATGGCCTTTCACTTCATTTTTTCAATTAACTGTGATTGCATGCAGGTGGTGGTGGACAATGGTAAATCTGATCGGATCACGATTGTTGACAAGGCACAAAATATGTCAGCTCAGCATGCATTAACAGAGTATCAAGTGATTAGATCTTCATATCATGGTTAGTAATGAACTTTATTGCAATATCAATGAGCTTCTATCGGACTTCTTTATACTAATGGAGAGCATCGAGGCATAATTTTGGATGTAGAACTTAATAGAAACACTTTTGTCCGGTTACCCTCGAAACATGTCAATAAAAGATGATCGGGAACACATCCTTGACTTTCTTCATCATTCTTGTTGAAGTTTTTTGATTTGATGTGCCTTTTCTTATGTTAGTTGTAACTATGCAGGGTACACATGGCTAGAACTTTCTCCTTTGACTGGTAGAAAGCACCAGGTATGGATATGAGCTAAATCCATCTATTCATGAGTGAGTGCGTCTTTTTCTTGAGGGTCCCTGTCTCACCATTTGCTATCTACAAACGCTTTTTCTCTGTTTGGACATACAGCTCCGTGTACACTGTGCTGAGGTATTGGGAACACCGATAGTTGGAGACCTCAAATATGGATGGCAAACTCATAGGAAGTGGAAACTTTTGCCTTGGCCTAATATTGAAAACAAATCAAACGAGAATCTTGGCAAGGGGGAGATCAGTCCCTTTGGCCTTGATTTGGAGTGGAAGTATATCCGAGAAGCATCTTCGCCTTCATCTTCATTGCAAGCAAATGATCTTGCCCAATGTGTCTCGGGCTTTAGAAAATGTGGAACTTTCTTCGGACTATGATCTTTCAGAAGTAGAAAGCCTCGAGTTGGTTGCTCCTTTGCCTTCATTCATGCAAAGAAGTTGGGACATTTTGAATTCTTAAGCTACAAGGATTTTTTTTATCAGGATGCATTAATTCTTCTGTTTTTTAATGAGCATTTTTTAATTTGTCTGATGTATTATCTCAGGAGTGCATTCATAATGTCTTAGTCTATACTGCCTATTGCGGCCTCCTCGTAAGAAGAAATTTGTCCGCAGAAACACCTATCACCTAGCGGTGGACCCACCATGAGCCTTTTCAACCTTTATTTGGGAATGCTCTTAGCTCTCTTTTGTATGTGGGCCTTTACTAAAGCCTACAAAGAGTGCTGTAGGATTAGGCATGGTTCTGTCCTTTTTCAGATGGGCCCCACCACTATATTCTAGCCCAATCTAAGAAGAAAAACGATTGGCGGACAAACGGAAGAGAGGAAAGTCGCCTGTACTGTAAGGAGGACCCGTTACTAAGGGTCTATTTGATTGATAGAATTTGAGAGTGATTAAAATTTTAAGTATAAAAGTTGATGCAAAGTGAAGTGAGTGAAAAAGTTTATAGAAGTTTGTAGAAGTAGTCGGTGAAAAATGAGAATTTTTTTTTGTGTAATGATAAAATTTTAGAAACCCAAACCTAAAATTGGGGTAGCGGGGTCGGGATCGGATTCTTCCCAAGTTTCATATTCAACGAGGTGGCAGGTTCTCTCAAAAGGTTAGTATTGGCGAACATTCTAGGCCGCATAGCCCCTCTTTTATGTTATAAAGTCGCTTGTCAACTCTCTACCATGAAAAAGAGTGGCAGGTAGGGAAGACTCAACTCTTGTTTAATTTGAGCCCCGTTTTAGAACTTCAGTTTAGCTAGCCTTTAAGTTTTACAGATTTTCTGTTGTTTTATGATTGCGTCGTTGTGGATGTTCTTTTTTTCAAGAGCCAAGGCTGTTTTTTAACACTTTTTTCATTGCATAGTCCCTGGCCATATACGGTGGAAGACAGTTCAACCGCAACCATATATTTATTTACACAGTTGGGGTTTTTTTTAGGTTGTGCTTTGCAGAGAATCTCATAAGATAATGGGAGGGTGTGTATTGGATAATCCTAATCATTTTAGGTAGGATTTGTAAATAAATAAAAGATGAAGAACGATGGCCAAGAAAAAAAAAAAGATGAAGAACGATGAATTCAAAGATGATGGGACCTTATTTATTAGGTAGGTATATGATGCTCACCCAATTCCCTACGACATCTGATAGTTGTCGTTTATTGAATTGCAAATCGGGTCTTGGACTTCTCTACTTCAAATACACATACATGTTATGGAACGATAAGCATCTGGAAACCATAGTCGACTTATTAGATGTGGCCCGCGAAGGCATGACCTGTTCAATTGGTGGTTGAACTGCAACGAAATATTAGGAAGCCAAAAATCATAAAAGACGGCCTGTCTCTATCTGTGGTTTTTAAGTAGTTGATGCTTGTAGAATCTTTCTTGCTGAACATTAACGATGATGCTCCCCACTCTCTTGCTTTCTGTCTCAGTTTTTGTGGAGGTGGTTGTTAGAGTCTCGCATTGATTATGAACCATTTAATCGTATAATTCATATATCTGTTGTGTCACCTCTTTCCATTGTCAATTGGTATTGAGATGAAACTTGACATGGTATCAGAGCCAAGGTCCTAAGTTCGAATCATGACTCCACACTCTACCCCAATTTTAATTAAATAGTGCACGTGTTGGGCCTCCCAATTAAAGGAGAGTCCGGCTCACACGTGAGGGGAAGTATTAGAGATTATAATTCAAATAATAAAATCTTCCTCTTCCTATCAGCTTAAGATTTTGGGATGAGTGGTAGATTCACATAGTATCAGAGCCAACTATTTCTGGACTTGGTCCACTTGCTTGTGTTCCTCATTTGTTGTCCACGTGCATGGACCATGTTCATTCGGCCTGCACGTGAGGGGGAGTGTTAGAGTCTCATATTGATTATGAACCATTTAATCGTGTACTTCATATATCTGTTGGGTCACCTCTTATTTTAGTAAATAGAAATATGGAACCAAAGAGAGGTAAGTGGATGATTGGTGTAGTTTTACTCGCCGGAAGAAAATGAACGTGGCGTGGCTCTTATGGATAATTGGAGTATATGCGTCTGCCGGTAGACTTGGAGAGAGATTTGGATTTCTTCACCTTTTATCTGTTTCACTTTTTGGCCTTTCGGTCAAAAGAAAACCCACTTCCTGTTCTCAAATTGCGTTAGTTCTTAACTTCTTACCATTTTGCGTTGGCCAAGTCATCAGGTTTACAATTCTAAGTCAAAACAGTGGAGCTCAGTGTTAGTCTTTCTGTGATGAAGGGGTGTAGATGGTTTTGCAGCTGGACTTCGACTCGTTCATTGTGGTCATCTTTCAAACAAGGAAAAACGGAGAAATTGCTACTGATCATACGACTTTTCGTTTTCCTGTCTATGATCTTCAAATGAAGTTTGGTTTGGGTTTGAAAATGTTTTATTTTTTTGAAATTATAATTGAAAAGACAGTTTTTGAAATTTATTTCTTCGAATTCAGTGAGTAGAAAAATATATTTAGATAAAAGATTTTATGTGATAGTATTTTTATGGGTTTTATGTTGTTTTTCACCTAAATTGAGGTTAATGATTAGTTACAATGGAAGATTGAATTTTTTTTTTTGGAAAAAAAATCATGTTTACATTAAAAAATGTATAAAAAAAAATTGAAGTTAACCAAACCAAACCAAACATGGCTATCTACGTGATTTTGTGTTCAAATGGTCCACGTCAGCGTTTGGTGGGGGAAACAGACAGGATTGGATTTTGGGAAGGGAAAAAGTCGCTGGACAAACCCGTTCCTTTACGGTTGCCCAATAAGATGACGCCAGCTATTTCTTCAAGCACAGATTTCAAGAATTTCTCGAAATTTACACAGGTTTGGTGACAAGGCAAGGCGTCTTTCTTTTACCATGTAGAAGGCATATTGTATCACGATTCACGAGCACGATGCATCAACTGTGTCAGAGATACTTTTGTGTCTTTTTTTTTTCGTGATAAATGTAAAATAGTATATGTGTTATATATAAAAATTGATTTAATGTTGTGATATGAAAAATATTGATTTAATCTCTGTGATTTTATTTTCGTTTGTTATTGGTCTTTCATTAGGGACTGATTTTATCACTTTCTGAAATCACAAGAACTAAATCAATATTTTGAACTAAATCAATTTTTACGTATAGCATATGGACTAATTTTGTATTTATCTTTTTTTTATTATTCTAGCTAGACGAGACATTTGACGAAAATATCGATGAGGTAACAGTACCGATTTCTTATATAAAGGTGTTATTAAAAATATAATAGCGGGAGCTTACGAAGTTTATCGAATTGCTCTTTTAATATATATATTTTAGTTTAAATCAAGGTCTTTTTACGAAGATTTCCTTTTTAACAAAAAGAAAAGGTTGTTTAGTCCATGGAGGGTGGGTTTGTGTGGTAAAATTTTTGGTATTGGGTTTAGTGTTGGTACTGAATTTAGTGAAAAAGAGAAGAGAGAAGTAATATTTTATAGTTTTTGTAATTTTTTATATTTTTTTATGGAAGAGAGAGAGATTATATTGGAGTATTTTATTAAGAGAGAGATAAAATTTTGGGTAAAATTTTAGTGACAAACGCAGCCGGAGTCAACTTGGCGGTCCAAAGATCTGGCGGATGGAATACACATACAGATTATATCTTCTGATCAAACATTCCCGCATAGGAATCTTTCAAAAACATTAATTTCGCAAAAATTTCATCCAAAATCATTGCATCACATCAGCCGTTGATATTTCAAAATCCGTTGTAGGTGATTCTGTTTCGGATTGGAAATCTAACCGACAAAAATGATGTGACGTAGTAGGGCTTTTGGAAAAGTACACTAATCTCAATTCATGAGAACTGAGAACTGAGAAGGAGATTTTAAACGAGAAAAAAGGACTACTAGTTTTAAGGATTTGATGATGGACAGGCATTGAATGGCACCCATTTAATTTGTGTGGATGGCTATCATTTAGAGGTGGTGCTGTTAATTGGGAGGAGTGGATCTCCGCCACCAACCACAGTTCACCTACTACATCCTTATCCCACTGCTGATAGACGTCCACCTTTCTCGTCTTTTGCTTTCTTCTGTCCTATCCCACTTGTTTTATATAAGTGTATGTATTCCATTCTGGTTCTCCCACAAGGCCATAACCTTTTCTCTCTCTCTCATTTGTGTTTTGAGAAAATGGGTAGCCTTGAAACAGAGAGAAAAACGACAGGATGGGCAGCCAGAGACCCCTCTGGGATTCTGTCACCTTATCACTACACTCTAAGGTAATCAGTTCGTTCTTCGATTCCCATTTCGATAACTTCCAGGACGTATTTCTCGTTGATTTTTCTCATTAGGGTTTCTTCCAAACAAAAACCTCTTGCAGAAACACAGGCCCAGAAGATGTCTACATCAAAGTACTCTGCTGTGGAGTTTGCCACACTGATATTCATCAGATCAAGAATGATCTTGGCATGTCCAACTATCCCATGGTTCCCGGGTACATACCACACTATCTGCACTCCAACTTCTTTTTAACTTTTCATTATACGCATCTTCGAGTGCCAGTCACAATTCTAGCTATGTCGCTCTCTTTTTAATTCTCATTTCTTTTGTCCGTTGCTTATATTGACTGTGACCATTGTTCTGAAACAGGCATGAAGTGGTCGGTGAGGTGGTGGAGGTGGGATCAGCTGTGACTAAGTTCAGGGTGGGAGACACCGTGGGAGTCGGAGCAGTCGTCGGATGCTGCAGAAACTGCCGCCCATGCAAAGCGGATAATGAGCAATACTGCAACAAGAAAATCTGGTCCTACAATGACGTTTACACTGATGGCCAAACCACCCAAGGCGGCTTTGCCGGTTCCATGGTGGTCGACCAAAAGTAACGATACAATATAATCTCTTTCAAATTGCTATCTTTACTAAAGAAAAAAATGCCATCTATCATGACACTATTAAATAAAATTCTTTAGTAACAGTGATATCAGTTGAGATTTGGGCGCTCTTGAAACTTAGTAATTCACTTCATTTAACAGTATACAACTGAGAATAGATCGATATGCATGATTGTCGCCATGAACAACAAAGGATCTGCCTACATACTTAAGTTGAGCATCAAAGTGATTTTGTTTTTTGGTTAAAAGGTGTCCAAAGACGGTTTTCTCTTGCAACGAAAGAAGAGTAATAAATATAATTGCCTTCGCCAATTTTGATTAAATGCTAACTTTTTTTTGTTTTTTTTTTCTGTTTCTGTTCTAGATTTGTGGTGACAATACCGGATGGGATGTCTCCAGAACAGGTAGCGCCCCTGTTGTGCGCCGGGGTGACAGTATACAGTCCCCTGACTCACTTTGGGTTGAAGCAGAGTGGGTTGAGAGCAGGGATATTGGGACTTGGAGGAGTGGGACACATGGGTGTCAAGATAGCCAAGGCCATGGGGCACCATGTGACTGTGATAAGCTCTTCAGATAAGAAGAGAGAGGAGGCGTTGGAGCATCTTGGTGCGGACGAGTACCTGGTTAGCTCGGACACAACTCGGATGCAGGAAGCAGCTGACTCACTCGATTATATCATTGATACCGTGCCTGTGTTTCACCCTCTTGAGCCTTACCTTTCTTTGTTGAAGCTCGATGGCAAGTTGATCTTGATGGGAGTTATTAATACCCCTCTGCAATTTCTCAGCCCCGTCGTCATGCTTGGTAACTCACCTTCTCTCTCTCTCGCTCGCTCTCAGTATCTGAACTGAAACTCGTGAATCGTGATATTTTTAATTTTGGGTACTATACTTGTGGACTATATAACTGCAGAAATTTAGGCCGATGATTGAACTTTTTGAGCCTTACCTTTCTGTGGGTTTATGCTAAGTTTGGTTGGTACAATTCTTCGTGGAAGGTTTAAAATTTATGCCCCAATTATAATTTTGGGGCGTGGATGCTCTGTTCTCACTCACTCTCTCTCTCTAAATTTTTTCCTGAGTTAAATTCAAAGACTGAAGAATGCTTTTCTGTATGTTTGGTTTCTCCTAATCTTGCTCTTTTTAATTTTATATGAACACTGCAAATTCGATCTCATTGTTGGTGCGCCGCCTTTTTTTTACTCTAGGGAGAAAGACGATCACAGGGAGCTTCATAGGGAGCATGAAGGAAACAGAGGAGATGCTCGAGTTCTGCAAAGAGAGGGGCCTGAGATCCATGATTGAAGTCGTGAAGATGGATTATGTTAACAAAGCCCTTGAAAGGTTGGAGAAGAATGATGTTAGATACCGATTCGTGGTGGATGTTGCTGGAAGCAACCTTGATCAGTGAAAAAGCAAGACCCCTAAGAAAAGCCAAATTCTATACTGTGTAAATTGTCAACATTTGCTTATTTCGAGTGATATGTATTCAATGGTTTTTCTCGATAGTACGAAGCTGAGGTGGTGTTTTCTTAAAGATTGATATTGATTGATTTTTTTTCTTTTTCGAAACCAACTCATTACGGTGCAATGTGATTGTGGACTGGAGGCGTGTACCTTAACGTATCTTAACATGTTGATCATGGCCTCCTGGGGTCGGTGATGACAGTGAAATATACCAAACTTGGCCGGAAAAAGAAATGTCTTTTGAGAAAGCCTATCGTTGCCGTCTATTTCTGAGTGAGGTGTGTTTTGTGTGACCCCATCGTTGAATTTGTGGCGGAGGATTACTTCTTTCATCTGCCTATCTTCTAACTTTGGCCCCACTTCACCGCCACCTCGAGTTTGGGAGGTAGCGATCAGAGAAGTGCTTGTCTTCTACGTTACTAGAAATTCTCCTACTCAGCGAAGATAGGCTGATCCGCTAATGGGCTTCAGCAATACTATAAAACATCAGACGTAATATGGACGCACATCCAGAAAGAAAGAAAAGATCTCGCCAACTCAACGATGCTTGGAGAAAGTTATAGCTGATCTGAATGTTTAACTTCGTACGAGGGTATAGTATTTCGGAAGTATATAGTCAAGTCAATGTAGTCCACCAGGTTGGACTTTCTTGGCCTTGATATTGAAATGTGCATGCTTGGTTCTCAAACTTAACCCAACAACCACCGACTTTTAAACGTAGCTTTAGATTGATCATATAGCGAGATTTGAGGAACCAGTAACTAAGAGCGGCTACAGAAGGCAGAGATTGTGAATGCAAACAAGCACATGTAGAGGAGGATTTCCAGGAACAAATGGTCTAAACGACGAAAGTAAAGGATGAATGAGGCTCGTGATGCATGGTTATGAGTAAGGTCAGGAACCTTGCTAGAAGTACTTGAGACTCAGAGATCAGATTCGACACATTTCAACTAGCTTCGATTAGCCATAACTGAAAATACCTCCAAAACCACCACAACAGGTTTGAGTTACAATGAGAATCAGCGGCCTCCTATCAAATGTGAAGTAATTTCAGGCTTCAAAGATGATCAATCAGCGGGTCCCTTAGAAGGTGAAAGACTACCACCACCGCATGCAGTTGCAGGTACCAGTCCAGAAGAAGACTACCACGTAGAGAACTAGGCCAAAGAAGAAGAAACTTCCTAAGGGGCAGAACTTTTAGTTTTTCCAAATGTATATATTGACGGAAAAGACAGATGTGTCAAGAAGGGAATAAATCAATATATTCAACAGATCCATTTGACCAATCGCTAAATATACAGTTATACACTTTAACTGCCCAACTCCACTAATTCCAACCTTCATTTTTGCAGCGGGAAGATGCCCAGAAAGAAAGCTACAAGCCTACAACAGTTGCTTCATGAGGTGGAGCTGTTTTTCCTTTCCCATAGACGAGAAACAATCAAAGCATTCATCAAAACCTCCTTGTATGGATTCAGTCCATCAACTATTCCTTGAACCTCGCTATATCTGTACCTAAGTGTTAACTGTACTGAATCATAGCCATTGACTGAAGTACCAGTTCATGAAATATCTTGAAGGATTGAAGCCACTCAAAATCACTGCAAAAAAACAACTTAAATCAGTTGCAATAGAATCCAAAGGGACAAAACAATCAGGAGTCGCACTCAACACTTACAAATAGGAGACAAGACGATGACAGCACCAATGGGATAGAGAAAGAAAGTGGTCCTCTCCAGAAAGGGCAATACTGCAAAAGGTCACTATATATCAGTTTCATGAAGACAATCTACTGGCTGTGTCTGGAACTGAAACTCATATCCAGGCAAACAGTTCATGAAACGTGTTTCAGCTCCCCTTGCCCCTCCCCTTCTCTTCTCAAAAAATAAAATCGTCAAAAGCAAGATCATAAGAACAAAACATTTAGCTTACCATCATAACCTAAAAAGTTCAGATAATGGTAGTAAGAAGCCGCCACCATGAAAAGCAAGTTTGATAGCAATACAGGAATGAAACCATGGGCCACCAAAAGCGGTGACAGAAAATAATGTATTACTGCCATGAAAACAAAACATCAGTAATGGGTACTAATCGAGCTGATCCCAAAAGAAAAGGGAAACAAAAACATGGATGAGGAGCAGTTACCATAAAGCAGAACAAACATTGGGAAGAAAGAGTTGCAATGAACATCAAAAGCGTACATCCTTCAACAAAAAAAAGTCAGCACCATGCACTTCATTAGATTGTCCAATGCATGATAGAAGAAAAAAAGGAAAAATAACTCAAACATTTAAAGGAAAAAAAGGACATTCAAATTCGAAAAACTGATATTTGAAAGCAACTAAATTCAAAATACAAACAATGAACAGACAAGAAGATACAACATTAGCAAAATATAAACAACACACACAAAAATATAAATTTGATGATTATTCCTATCTAAATCTTCATAGAACTGTCATTATAATCAAACCAGTAATGGAGTGGGAAGCAAAAAAAAGTGGAAAGCGAATTTTTTTGGACTTGCCATTCAACTCGTTGCTCAACCACATGACTGTTGGAGGGAGCCTCTTCCCGAAGGTAAGAATTAGTCAGGAACCTGCATGGACATTGTGAAATGTCATTTGTCATTATGCAAGTATACTGATAATATCCTTTACAACATGAGTTCTATCTATAAGGTGAAGCAGTATGCTGGTTGACAACAGATATCATCATCACAGTTCGAAGACAGTAGGGTAAAAGCATTTTAAAGAGAGAAAAAAGAGCACATTTTAAAATATCCCTACGAGGCCCCTTTTCCCCTCTACCTATAGATTACTTGGGACCTTAATTGAAAACAGTTCCATTGAATAAGGTGCCTATCTGAGCCCACAGCAGGCAGTCACATGTCATCCTCTGCAACAATTGGCAAGGACTATCAGCTCAATAGTTAGTCCAGCCTTGTAGCAATGTACATTCCATAGATGACCCCCTGACTTGTTGAACATGTAAATAGCAAATCGGGTGATTTATATTGGTGCCCAAGTTACCTCAAATTCAAAACATAAATCAGACCATAAACTCAAATACGCAATGATATGATTGGTGTTGAAAAAGAAATGACTGTCACCACAGAACAGACTACTCTTAGCAAATTCAGAAGCACCAGCTACTACCACGGTTGATGGTTGTATGTTATGCTTTAGAAATTATAAAGCTCCGAAAGATCATACAGGGCAGTAAAACTCCACAGATGCCATCAAAATAAGCATCCACTGTATAAGACAACCAGACAGGTATCAGTTAATAGGTAGCAGGAAGTCACTCTTACCAACAACATGTCGCCATAACTACCCCAGTTACTATAAAATGGAAAAGCAATACTGAGACAACAACATAGATGGTATGCACAGCACTATGGTCATACCTGAAATAAAGACAACACGAGGAGAATCAATACTGGCTCTAAAGAGCAGATACTGCAGGATTGAAGAGTCTAAAAGTAACTATGAGCCAAATAAATTTCCAAAAGTAATTATGAGCCAAATAAATTAATCACATTATAAATCATGAGATGTTTACTACGCTGAGTTGTAGCAAAGGCCCATATTTTGAGTCTACTCGTATTACTAGGTGGCTAAAATGCATAATTTAATTCTACAAACTCTTTTCTACTAAAGATTCGACCTTCCTCGGACAATCCTAAATCGAGCCATAAATCCCAAAATGAACCTGATCTACATTAAAGGATATCACTTGGCAGAGTATTAGAGTAACTTAAAGCTTTTCACATTGGTTTTAAAAATGGTATTATTGGCACTATAATCTCTATATAAATGAATTATAGAACCAGCCGTCAAGGAGCATCTTAGAAACTTACGCAGCACAAAAAGCCGAAGTTGCAACTGCCAAAAGAAGGCTGCAGATCACAACAAAAGCAGGATCGTCACGTGCCCATTGATTCTTAGTTTCTGAGACCAGAAAGAAAATAGAACTTTTAAGTCGAGTCCAACATTGCAACAAAATGAGTATTTGATAGAAAACTAGACTTACGCTTGTGATACTTAGTGTGATGATAGCTATATCCATAGTAATTGTCCACATGCAAAAGGCAGAATTGCAATAATTAGGAACAACTCCATGCATTTGGTCCATGAAATAATGATACCGATCATGGTGATCCAAAGGTGGATGCTTACACTACTTTTGGCGAGGTGCAAAGATGAAGCATTTGCCAAAAGGTATACTCAACATCCATTTGTTGCCACTACAATGAACCACGCAAAAAACAAAAGGAAATTTGTGAGAACTGGTTGATCAAGTGCAAGAACAGTATGAATTCAATCATATTGCCAATGCCCTAGAACAAATGCATCCACAACCGACAATCCAGCAAGGTTTTCAAAGGAGGGTGAAAGGCTGCAGGCAGCATTAGGAAACCTGACAACAAGTAAACCCAAAAAGGCTAGAGAAAAATCTCAGGAGTGTGAGAATCTAGAAAGTGCTAGTATAAAGTATAACCTTCATCAGCACAATGATATCATTAGTAAAGCCAAAATTTCCATATTTTGTGTCGCAATGGAAAAAAGCAATTCGATGTATCCTAGTTAATAGTTGAAGCTTCAATCACTAAATCCTGGATTTGAGACTTTTTTTCATTTCCTTTTCAAAGTTTTAGCCATTTCAAAATTACTTCTGTGCAGCCCCTGTATCCTCTAAAAACTGACATTGCATGGATCACGCGGGCTTCCCTAGGGCCTTTTCTTTTGAAATTTTTCGCTGCTCCAGTCAAAGGCACACAACAATTCGTTAAGAGCTACAAGAGTATGCATAATCTACACTCTCAGCTGAAATCTGAGTTTGCAGCAAAATTGTTCTCCTAGCATAACCATGTAGTTTTAAAAACCTACTAAAAGATATCAGAAGTGATGATTTACCGCTAAGAAGGTCATAGTAAATGCGAGAGCAAGACAACATACAACAGTAAGAGTATATCAATCCACGCAATGTTAAAGGTTAATAACATTGCATTAGGAAAAAATATTAACAATAAGACACTGTCTCTTTCTTCATAGAAATCCATCTTCGTTTTGAGTCAACCACGCGACAACCATATCATTAAGCTTAAGAGCAGGTATATTTGCAAAATAGACAGCCATCATATTTGCAATGCTATACCAGCGGATGAGAACCACCATCCACCACAGAATTAGTTCCTGAATTACACCAAATAAGCTAATCGTCTAAATTTTCAGAAAATATGAGGCTTCTAATCTTCAGGACAAACCGAGTTCTATAACAATAACTATGCAGCATTTGAAAGAAGGGAATGTCCAAGTCGTGATAGGTAAGATAGGTGGCTTGCCAGAGTATTATCAAGTTAATGAACATGATGCATATTCAAGTGAAATTTTGCTAAATTGGAAATTTGACTGATAGGGAGATCAGATCCGCTGTGAGGAAGAAAAACTTTAGAGAGAGAGACCTTGACGATTCGGCGGAGGTACTGAAGGAACATGGGGTTAGTTCGAGATGCAGACGAGGGCAAGCGCCCTTTCGAAACTGTGGGCAACATCTCCTTCCTCCTTTTCGACTTCGCACTTTCTCCTTCGATCGAAGATCGCTGAATCTTCCCCAGCTCCCTCTTCTCTCTCTTCCCCCGTTGCGTTCGGATGGAACTTCAGAAATGACGACGAGTAATGAGTTTGTTGGGCCCATGGATGGATTCTAGTTGGGCCTCCAGTAGTTTCCATATTAGGCAGGCTTCAGGTAGAGCAAGTTTTAACTGAGGACCATTATTGGGTCTGTACTCATGCAACGATGGGTTCGGTCAGTCGAAGCTGATGGACGGATTCTAGGTTGGCCTTTGGGTTAAGCCCATGTTTTACCTGAGGACCCTTTTTGGGTTCGGTGCTCATGCACTGGTTGAATTGGGTCCTTCGACAATTGAAATTGACGAAACTTGAAAGTCCAATAAAAAAAATCTCTTTTCTTGAAATATATATATATGGTGTTATGAAGTCATCATTCTAAATAACTCCTGATAAGGAATTATTTTACGCCATGGTTTCGTAAATGATCGAAAAAGGAAATTGGGTTTCACATGCGATTAAATAGAAAACACGGTGGCATACCATATTTGACTAAAATTAGCATAGATACCTCGCTTATTGGGAATTTCTTAAACTCGCAATGATTTATACTAGAAAATTATGTAGCGTAATAGAGTGCAACAATACGATGTCAATGGCAACTCAACCTCCTCTTCATTCCCTTATTGAATTTTTCATACCAATCAAAGAAGGTTGCAACGGTATTAGGCGTATGTATATATTGATTCAAACAACATGGTAATCACTAATCCGTATCTCTCAAACGTAATAGAGTCCAAGTTTAGACCGTTTATACACACGTCATAGGTCTAAAGATTGAACCCATTTCACTGTCAGATAAGTGCTTTAATTCTTTCACCACTTTTGAAAAGAAACGACAAAAGACTATAAAGAATTTAAAAGGACAAAAAAGTCATTTTATATAGTACGGGATAGTACACTCCGTACTGCACGGACACCGTCAGCAAAGAATGCCGAACATTAGCCAAAGTGCTAATTACACACTTCAAAGAAAAAAGAGGAACTACTTGATCTCTCCTCCAATATCATTTTCTAAACTCTGTTTCCTTCTCTAATTTCTGTACAGCAGCCTCAAAATTATTATTATTATTTTGTCGCTAATTAAAAATATGAACTAATTAAAAAAACAAAACCAGAACTGATAAGCAAAGCAGAATAAAGATCGTTTCCAACTTCTCTTCTTTGGGCATCCCAGCTCTGTAAACTTTTTTAAGTACTCATGAGTCATACTCCAAATCTTCTTGACTCATTCATTAACGGTCAATTTGAATGCCCTTAATGCCCTCGGCACTATATTCAAATATCAAGCCCGGCCATGTAATTCATGACTTCCTTTCTAATCATATCCTGCATCACGGCAAATAACTCTGGCGAAAACGTCGTCGTCGTCCTGCAGTTGTTATTGGGTGGTGCCGGTGGTGATTTATTAGTGTTATAGTCTTGGCCAGGCGCCGAGTCACGGCTGCTACGTACCTCGCAAGACTCGGTCCCTGCAAGAGACAGAGTGAGCAGAGTCGACGGCTTGTTGGTGTACTGGTGGTGATGGGTGTCGTCCTTGTTATGGTTCTGACTTGGCGGTGACTCGTCCTGCCGAGAAGGCGGAGGGATCGTGCCAGTTCTCGCTGCTGAAAAAATCATACGCGATGAGTTCATCGTCGCATGTAGACCCGAATCGCTCACGGCGGATCCGGACGGGCTGTCCGGACTACGAGGTGGACCCAAAACCGACACAGGCGGAGGCGGACCAGCAGGTTTCTTGTGCGGCCGGCATAGAGTGTCCTCTACGGTTGTTGCGCCAGCGTCGTCGCTGATCGAAGAGTACTTCCTCTTCAGCGTGGAGTTCCAGTGGTTCTTGATCGCGTTGTCCGTACGACCGTTAAGGAGCCTGGCGATGGTGGCCCACTTGTTGCCGTACTTGCAGTGGGCGTCGACAATGATCTGGTCCTCCAAGTGGGTGAAAGCTCGATGCTCTACCTCCGGCGACAGCTGGTTGCACCACCGGAGACGGCAAGACTTGCCGGACCTCCCTGGGATCGCCTTGCTAATCACCGACCAACTCCGAGCCCCGTGGCTTTGCACAAGCTTCCGCAACAACTCATCCTCCTCCGGGCTCCATGGACCCTTGACCCGATCTATGTCTCCCTGCAACGCCTCCATTGCCGAAGGATCTTGATGCATCAATCAAGAAACTTAGCTCTATTATATATATAAACCTAAGAAGATACTCGCCCAACAAAAAAAATCTAAGAAGATAGAACTGCAAATATATCGGAATGGGAAGAGGCGGTGGGGAGAATTGAGAGAAAACTGAGAGCCTCGCTTTGCGAGAGGTTGGAGAGGAGTAGGAGGGGCTTATAAAGAAAGGGTTAGGGCAACTTATAGAGCCGGTACTGCTTGGTTACCGGTTGCATCAGTGTACAGCTGTAGCTGTATTAACTACCACGCGTCGCTATTTTAGGTTCGTGAAATCCTCACTAATTCACTAAAATCTCGTCGGTAACTCGGTATGTAATTTCTCGAGAGGGAGCGGCCGTTGGTTTCCTAATCTGACTCGCACAGTTATGGAAGTTACTCGAAAGGGAAGGACTGAAAGGAGGTTATGAATACTTATGCTGCGTTTGCTAATACAATTTTACCTAAAATATTTTCTCTCTCCTAATAAAATACTATAATATAATCTCTCTCTTTTCTATAAAAAATATAAAAAATATAAAAAATTACCTCTCTTTTCACTTTTTCACTAAATCTAATACCAACACAAAACTCAATACCAAAAATATTTCAACACAAACACAACCTTAGAAGAAGAAAAAAAAGGAGGTTATGAAATACGGAAAATATCGCGAGAGATTTGGGGGTGGGAGGAGTTGGGAGATAATTTGATGGGAGTTTGAAAGCGATGGGGTGTAAGGCTGAGAGGATAAGTTTGACTGAGCCAGGCTGGATAGCATTACGTGAGGCATTTTGGTTTGGTTTGGTTTCTTCTTCTTTCTTTTTTGCTGAAGGTTTGGTTTTTATTTTTGTCTTTTTGTGGTTTATTGGGTTGCACGGAAATGCCGACGTGGCGATAACGACAATTACGATCGCGAAATTGGAGAGCGGATCATTACCGACAAGCTGTCGGTCCAGCCTGTAATACTTGCCGCACGGAGGACACTCCAACGGCCTTGTCCACCGACGCGAGGCGGCCACTCACCTCCGATCTGATTCGAACTCCCAAAACCGACTCTACCGGCGCTGCAATTAATGGAACTCCGAATACGTATTTGTTTTCGATAAGTTAATTATTGGATAGAGAAATATTTGGGATCTCGCTGAAATTTCGCTCTGGTCTCGAAATGTAAAGAGCTTTCGAGCGACGCCCGAACGCTGTGTACACAGCGGAATATTTGGACGTACCCTTTCCGCTAAAGAGAAATTAGTTTTTTTTTTGGCATAAAATTTAAGAAGGTTCTCATACTGGGTGAATACAAACTGATTCTACAATTATTGTAATCAAACAAGTAATTAAATCATAAAAATTTATTACGTTTTCACTTGTTAAACCCTCATCAATTACTAAAATTATTTATAAAAAAAACATACATATAAAGGTATTTTTGTGAGCAGAGTAATATTGGTCAGTCCGGTATTGAGACGGTAATGTTAGGCTGTTGTCCTCTGTTGCGAGTAAGTTGCAACGGTACTCAGAACAACCGCCTTGAAAAGACCACCGGAATAACGCATTTTCCTTTTTTCCGCTTTGATTTAAAATTTGAATTTGGCATTTTGCAGGGGTATTTAAAATGTTTATTGAATGGCCTTTATTTTATTTTTATTTTTTTTATGAATGGCCTTTATTAACTGACAATTTAAGTACCTAGCAGTAACTGTCGTTGTATTTCAGTTAGGTACCAAACCACCCAACGTCTACCCGGATTGGTTGACAACTTGACAGAGATATTTCTTTCTTCTGTGCGGTTAACGCCTAACGGAATAAGTTTCTTTCTTGAATTTTTTTTTTTTTCGAGCTGGTTAACGGAAAAGCGTTGATTATAGGTGTTGTTTGTTTAGAAAATTTTTGGGTAGTAGAAAGGTTGGGTATTGATGTTTGTGAAAAAATATAGATATTTTATAAAAAAAATTGGAGAGAAAATATTTAATTGAATATTATAATATTATTTTATAATTTAATGAGTAGAGATATATTAATATATAATTGTTTAAAAATTTTGAGGGTGGAAATTCATACTCCAAACACCATATATCGCTTTTGACTTTCCTAAAATGGGAAAAAACGTGTACAGTCGAAATTTGACCAACGTCTTGTTCTTCCTATTTCCTATTTCTTAACTCCTTTTGTTTTCGCCAACTTTGATTCGGGACGTCGGTGATTTATTTAATCTTCCACTATTAGCGGTCGGCTATTAACGATTTATTTGTTCTCAAATAAATTCATCAAATATAAAATCTTTTTTTTTATCTTTTGGGTTTTGTGTTTTTGGCTTTTGGTATACAAAGAAGGACCATAACGGTATCACAAAATGCAGCCATTCTGAATATTAATTAATATACCAATTTATGATTCTTAAATGGGTCCAAGCATGTATGGGACTATTAGCATCGAGCCCTTAATATATAGGTGCATGCATGTCTAATATTAGCTGTTTATTCACAATACTCTGCCTGATCCCCTCCTCTACCTATGAGCTATTGTTAAGAACGAGGGTTTAAGGAAAAGCATGCTAGGTAGTCCTATGAAGCTGCATCATTCCCATAGTACTGCAATGGACTGCGAAAAATGGTGTAAACAAAATATACCACGTGGTAGAGATTAGAGAATAATCGAGGATGTTTTTTGTCTGCCAATTTATTGTCTCCCAACTGAATAATGCGTATTGCTTTCCCTAGGTGCCGCACATGATGCAGCCTTCATTACGCATGGCGAGGAAGAATCAAACCCATTTATAAAATACGCCAACGGAATCAATCTAGCAAGTGTAATTTAATCAACATGCTGGATATTTAGTTATATTTTATGGTTAAAACGACAAGGCACGAAGCGACCGATGATGCTAGTTGAATCAAAAGGCTCTTATAAAAAAAAAGACAATTTGCGATAAAAGAAGAAGTTAGAAAACGGTGCGTATTATGGGTGATCAGATTAAAAAAGAAGATGACTAGCACTTGGGTAAGAACTAAGAAGGATGAGGACGTTTCGTTTTGGGTACTAAGGTGGCGTTTGTTCACCAAATTTTTCACTCACAAAATTTCTAAACAAACATTAAATAAATTTTCTCCTCATTATAATATTATAATATTTAATTAAATTTTCTCTCTCCACTTTTTCATAAAATATATATACTTTTCAACAAACACCAATATTCAAAATTTTTAAAACTTCAAAATTTTCTAAATCAAACGCCACCTTAATTAATCTGGATCGCCCCCAACTACTTTGGTGGATAGGGAACCAGATAGAGCTTGCTTTCCCAAAAGGCAAATAGTGCTTCAAAACTCGAGCTCGTAGTTGTACGTTTAGTTCACATGGCACCTCCTCGTTTAAGGAGGGATAGATCCGTAAGTCGAATCCTTCTATCCTGCAGGTAGGAGTGAACAGAACCGGATCATAGACCGGATCGAAACGGAAAATCGGACCGAATTTCCGGTCCGGTCCGGTCTTCCTTTTTAATAAATGCGGACCGGACCGCATTTATTAAAAAAATAAAAATATATATTTTTATTATTTTTAATACAAATTATAAACATAAAACGTTTAATTTTAATCTAAACTAAAACTTAACATTTTTATATACACTTCCCATTTGAAATTAACCTAAAAGAAATTTTGAAAAGAAATTAAAAAATTAAAAAAAAATCAAAACCGGTCCAAGGATATTCATTTGTTTAGCATTTTACGCACTTTGCCCAATATTTTTTTTTCTTTTTTTCTTTTGGTTCATTAATCACATATTAATAAATTCTAAACTAACGAAATCCAAATTCCAAAATCAATACAATTAAAGATCATCTTAAAAGGTAAGATGAGAATTTAAAGTCCAAAATAATAGAGACGTAACTGTAAGTAGAAACTATTACATTTTGAAAAATCCAGTTCAGACCCTAACTACACTTAGAAGGGAGAATATGTGTTTTCTCTTTAATTAATAAATCAATAACAATTTTAAAACATGTTCAAAACCTAGTAGGGTTTCCTTTGGTTTCACAAGAAAAATCCAAAAATTCAGCAAATTTTGAAATTTGCCCGAAGTCGCTCGAACGTGCGTCAAGCGCTCATCAAACGCTTATGTTTCTGTCTGAAATTTTAATTGAGCACTTGAGCGCTTGTCAAACGCTAGTCAAACGTGATGACTCTGTCTGAATTTTTTCAAAGGACACTCGAGCACTTGTCAAACGCTGGTCAAACGTGATGACTATGTCTGATTTTTTTGCACGGAATTTTGTCAATACAAAAATGCACTAACACCTTTATTACATTAGGATGGTCAAGTTTGTGCCAAACGACAACCTATTGTGTAAAAGCTGCTCTAAGATAATTAAATACCAATTATTTGATGCTATTGATTAAAACGCAAGATCTCTTATAGTGTTCAATGTGAAAATCGGAATCAATTCCTCAGTTTTATACTTTACAAGTAAGGTTTTGGAATAAATTTAAGAAGTAGGGTACTTTTTTATAAAAAAAAAACGAAATTACTTTTGAAATGAGGACATGATACTTAATTAATATTAAATAAACTTATATATTTAATTTGAAAGGAACAATGGAAATATATATTTTTTAATAAATTTATTCCAAACCGACGAGTAGTACTTATTAATCTTCAAACATATATAATCAAGACCTCATATGTATAAGATTGGGCATAACATATATAGTCCAATTAATAGAGCTTAAAAATAGTATGAACTTGAATTTGCTGAGGAGCATCCGAGCAAGTCCAGCTCTCTTTATTGCCCTTGTGAAGTAGCTAGCCTCCATTTGAATCTGCAACCGAAGAACACTCGAAGTGTAAAGTTAATGCAGCTCATCAACAAGCAAAAGTAGAACTATAGTTAAAGAACGTGGAAAAACATATTTCGAGTGACTAAAAAAAAACTAGGTTCTTGGGAACCGGGAAAATCTTCGACGTTTTTAAAAAAACGAAACCTACAAAGACCCCGGTTAGACCGGGTACAGGGAACTCGGTGACACCGGTGGCATTGTGCAACACTAGCTTAAATACTGCTTCTATTAATCTAATTAGTATGTAGATTTAATTATAGTATAATAATAAAAAATCGAGCACAAATATCTGTAGTCTGTACTTGGGCTGTCCAAAATACCGCCCGGACTGGCCAACTCGGACCGGACCGGACCGGTAAACCGGTGTATTCCGGTCCGGTTCCAGGTTACCCTCATGAAAACTTGGGACCGGACCAGAGTATACCTCTCCAAACCGGCTCAAAAATGGCATGGCCCAAACCGGCCCAGACCGGACCGGCAAAATCGGGGACCGAACCAGTCATATGTCCGGTCTATATACTCTACAAAATGGCCGGTTTGGCCGGCCCGGACCGAAACTTGGACAGCCCTAGTCTGTACTGTACACACGGGGCCTTTGTGAATTTAAATAAATTAGTGGTTATAGTTTATATTTCTAGAAGTCTGGGGGCATGTTCTGATGTTCATGTAATTTAAGCATTCTTCTTCCACGCAGCTAGCTGCACAGTCCCACAGTCCACGAGAACTCGTTCCCCATTCGAATCTCGAATTGGCGCTAAATTGACATTCGCCGCCAAAGCCATCCCACTAGAACAGCCCAAACTCTCATCCAAAATTATCCTCCAATACAAATTTTGAGGAGCTAGAATTTGGGGATCAAAAGAAATTAGGGTTTTTGGGGGGGGGGGGGGGGGCAGCGAACATGCCGATGGGCAGACCTAGGGATCTTCAGGTGGTTGCTACCACGACGGACAAACCGGAGCTGGCGAATGGGTCAAACGCGCTGGTCGAGTACGCTTCGCCTGCTTTTAAGGAGGAAGAGGAGGACCTTGAGATAAAGCTTCGGCGTATCATCGAGAACGTACCTGTCCGCGTCAGCAACACCTCTGGTAGCTCAGCCGGTTCTGGCTCCGGCGACTTCCACCAGGTATAGTTTCCAAAATATCAGGTTTCTTAAAAGCGCTGCATTGGAAGCTTATGTACCAAACTATTGTTTTCATACCTATACTCGTGATTTCGGAAGTTGCTGCGCTTGTTGCTTTGTCATCGAGTTTAGGTTTTAGAGAATATGCATGAAGAATGTAGAGCCATAGAGGTGTGAGGGTATACTAAAGTTGCGACTAAGGAACTGATTCCGTAAACCTTAAAGGACATCTGGTGAGCTAGAGGCGTTGCCAGAATTCTTGGTGATGTGGTTTTGTGACGGTTCAGTTTTCATTGTTAAACCAAAAGGAGTTTCGTGGTAAACTAGAGTGGCTTTATGCTTGACAAATGGGTTGCGCCCCCTCATTTTTTGGGGATAGAAGTGTTTAAACTTGCGAGAGATGAAAGTTCTTATTCCAAAGTGATATCAAGTGTTGGTGTGCAGATGAATAGGATGGATTGAGGGAATAAGATGGAGAAAATATGGTATAGACTTGTCAGAACTCGTGCCACTGGGAACAAGGGTGAAGAAGGTTCAGGCCAGGTTCTTCTTGTGTGAATTCCGGCTTCTATACGTGGACAACAGGATAAAGTGAACCTACTAGTGATCACTTGTTCATTTGTACTATGTTGCAGGACTAAACTTTGATTATTAATTCCAGGGTAGCTGCAGTGATCACAAATGGGTGTTTCATGTTTAAAGACTGAGGAGGTGTTGGTCATCACCTAGTTTATTGTTTATTTGTCTACAACATCTGGCATTGTATATGTCTTCTCATATCTATGGATTATTTGTACTTGGATAACTCGACTATAGGAGGTTTTTTTTTTCGTCAGTGATTCTAGGATGGTAATTAAAACCCTAAACTATTAGGACCATAGCATGGAGTGACATCACTTTGCTTCCTTTATTGTGTTCGGGGGGAGCTATAGGAAATAATTGTAGCCAATAAGCATTGTTGTTTGAAATATTGGTATTTCCCAATTGGTAGATTACTTGTCTGTTTTTGTTGATGTTGTAGTGTTTACTGCAAAAAGGAGAGGAGAGATAATAGTTTTCTCGTCTAGAGAGAGAGAGAGAGAGAGAAGATTTGGTAATTTTCCTGGCGTTTTAGCATATGTTTGGTCTTCACGAATCACTTATGTTGGACGTAGCTCCATGCTGACAAAATTGTTCATTGATTGTGGAATCTGTGACACACCCTGATTTCTGTATCTGTTGTTCTTTATTTATAAAACATACCTAAATGTAAATCCATGCTTCTCGTTCTCTGTTGTCTCCCTCTCGCTCTCGCTGTGCAAATTCTCTTCCCAAAGAGGAATATTCCGGTAAAAATTCTCTTTTTGCTTACCAGCAGCACCCACTAGGCTTTAATTTGTAGAGAATTAAAAAGAAAGCAAGAAAAAGAAACAGAGCAAATGTTTGAGCAGGGACAGTCAATGCCAAGGTCGGTCGAGAGAAACTATTTTATTTGTGCTCCTAAATGTAAATCCATGCACGAGCGTGAGTCTATACAGTTGAAGTAAGGGGAAAGTTGAAAGGGCCAATAGTGTTAAAAACTTTTTTATGGAGATGTGATGTTCGATACAGTTGCTAATGCCTAAGAGTCTGCATTGACTAAAAGCATTATTGACACTGCCCAAATTGATCAGCTTGTTGTGTTCTTTGGACATTAGCAATTTATCACCCAATTTAAAGGCCTTAGGCTGCGACTGAAGTGATGAAGGCTGGGTTCAGAGCACATTGAGTCAAGTTCTTTCTCAAATAGGGAAAATAGGAGAATAAGGTTGAGCTCTAAAGGGGTAACCGATCATTGTCTCTCTCTCTCTCTCTCTCTGTAAAGTACCAAGTATGAATTACCCTGTTACGTGGATGATCCTCTTAGTTTGACCTAATACATAATAGACATGCTTAGGGAAAGAAAATATCACTAATAAAAATGGATACATCACCGTGTGGTTTTGTTAAGTTGAACCTGTTATTTTGCTCTGTATTAGAAAGTTATTTAAAACATGCTGATTTTAAGCCTCGATGAATAGATATTATTCTCTTAGATGTTTACTTTTTGTAGGTGCATAGATCTGTGTTTATACATCTAGTTGGAGAAGCTTGCCAATAAATTGTATTTACTGCTTCGTATTTTGGGTTTCCTCAAATTGCTGTCACAACAGTACCGCCAAATGAGACGGAAAGAGCAAGATCGGCTTGCTAGGCTGGATGCTGACTACCAGAGAAGGAAAGAAGTGGCTGAATTCAATATGAGAAGGGTGGAAAGAATGAAAGCTGCTGAGGATCGGACAACAAAGAAGCGTCAGAAACGTCAAAAGAAAAAACAACGTAAAATGGAGAAGAAAAGCAAATTGAGTGGAGAAGGAGAAGAGCATCTTAAAGAAGACTCTTCAGATAGTGAAGGGGACTCTGATGATGAGGAGGAGGCAGCAAAATGAATGAACTAGATTTTATTAATTCTGCTTTTTAAAGTCTTGGTTCAAGATCTTACATGAGCAAACTTCAAGTAAAAAGGACAACTTGGCGATACTCCATTGGGATCTCAATTTCTGTATCCTACTTTTTGTCATTTGTGTAAGCTAAAGACCCCTGAATGTACTGGCACAAATCGAAATAGTTGATTACAGGATATAATTTTTTGCTATCCTTCTCGCTGATGGACTGCTGTCTCTTCTTCAAAATGCAATTGTAGGGTCAAATGATATTTGTAGAGAACATAATGGAGTGGGTTTTGTCTCTTTGACTGACATGTTCATAGAAGCAAAAGGACCGGCAAGTACCTCTTATCAAGTAGAAAGTGTATGTATATTCCAATCAGGGTTCTAAACTAATGCACATTATGTTGGAAATGCGAGGTTCAGAGAAGTGTTTGAGAAAGGAGGCAAATGGAGAAAAGAGGAAATCAGGTTGTGGGCATGCTTCTGCATATTCTCATTTCTCTGTTTATATGAAAATTGCATCAAGAATTTTTTGCTGTACAATCTCTGTAAAAGGAATATTTCTGTACAAGGAGCGCAACCGGCACACCCTCGAGTAATTGAGTAAGAAGTTGCCAGGGGTGGGAACTACTATCAACAAAAGTGATTAGTAGATGATTGAGCAGGTGGTCGACTGGTAGTTTATCTGAACCACCAGCCTTGTTTTTCTCACCTGTTGTACGAAAAAAGAGATTGTCTAATAGTCCCTTCTTCCATTGAGTTAAGAGTTAACATATGACAGTTATGCCACGCATCCAATTGTGTCAAAAAAACTACTTTTTTTATTCATACGTTACATGAATTCAAACTTCGGACACAGCTTATGTAGTCTTAAGATGGAGCAGTGGCGGAACCAGGACTCAAGTTGAGGGGGGGGCAAACTCCTAAAGCGAAATGACAAATTTTTTTCTTACTTAATGCAAAAGGCGTTTTAGAGTTAAAATAACGAAAACTAATGAATAAAAACATTAAAAATATTGAAATACACTACTGTAACTCCTTAAAAAATATTCTTACTCATAATTTTTGAATCATAGCTCTCTAAAACCCCTCATTATTTTCTCATATTGTTTATTGGTTTTGAACCATAACTCTCTAAAACCCCTCATTGTTTTCCCA
Organism: Myrica gale; assembly: GCA_963930655.1. Taxonomy (NCBI): domain Eukaryota; kingdom Viridiplantae; phylum Streptophyta; class Magnoliopsida; order Fagales; family Myricaceae; genus Myrica; species Myrica gale. Next base: position 977,307 of record OZ005606.1, on the reverse strand, counting down.
TTTTGCTTCTTAGGAAAATCATGACCAACAAGCCAAGTGATTGACAAGGAATTTTGATCAAATACTCCTTACGAATTTAATCTCCAATCCCAACATCATATTCTTCAATGAGTTTACGTAACCTTGAGTCAGCAATAATATAATTCAGACTAAACAAAAGACAAGGTCTTTTCGAACTAATATTCGCATCAAAAGTAGGGGTACTAAGCGATTCAACATTGGCTGACTTTTTTTTATCCAAAACTTATCCATAATCTAAACAAAACAAAATGAAAATTCATCACCCAATTCAATTCACTAATCAAAATTAAAAACAATAAAACTTTAAACATCAACGTTCTAATCTCTTCAAATATACAACATTTATATGTCTACTAGGTTACTATCATGTTCAGCATATTAAGTAATCAAAATATAAATGAACAAAGATTTATAAACTCCATATCTCCTCTCTCCCTCTCTCTTACGCATGGGATGTGAGAAATTTGAGACAAGTAATCAACATGTAATTCTCCTACCTACTCTACCGCTGAACAACTCTTCAAACTAATCTAAATACATTTTCCCCAAAAACAATGGGATTATATTGCCGGATTTTAGCACTCTATAAGTAGAAAATATGTGTATTGAATATATTTTTATAGTAAAATAGATATAATGAACAGAAACAATAAAAAAGCCATAATGTTGAAAGACTTGACTTATAAACCACAACACATTAAACTATATATATAAAATAGATAGGAAAATACATATAATACATATAATACACACATATATATATATATATATATATATGAACCAAGGGGGGGCAGCTGCCCCGGCTTGACCCCCCTTGGCTCCGCCACTGAGATGGAGTTGATAGTTTCACAGGGGAACATCGTTGCACGCTGAGCTACTCCAATAAGGCACGGTACAACAAATGCCTGTCCAAAATAGCATATATGCAGGAGTTATTGCAGCAACGCCACATGTAAAGAGGCATGCGGGAGTAATCCATTTCGGGCGTGCGGAAAGAATATTTTGGTCGTTGTAATAACCTTAACCACATCGTCGCCTATAAAACGCTGGCATTTACTAGCGTTGCCCGTTGCGGAAACCGGAAACGCTACTCTAAAGTCCATCTACGGGGAAAAAAAAAAGAAAATTGCGTAGTTGCAGATCGCATCTCTATTCCGTTCGTACCGCTCGCATTTTACTTCCTCCCTCCCTACACACTCTCTCTCCTTTTCTCTGTGAAACCCTAAGATTAAGGCCATGGAGGACGTTCATCGGGCTCTCGGAGGTGGCTCAGGTTCCCTCCCTCTCTCACTTTCTCTCTCTCTCCGAATCTATGAACGAGTAGATACGTGAATATAAAATTTGTCGTACACTTGTTCGCGTTTGTATCTTGATTATTTGCTTATCCACGAATCAGATTCCTCATTTATCAATGAGAATTCTGTAATAATCATTCCTTGAGTGAATCTAGTTTCTCTTGTAATTAATTTTGTTTTTATAATTCCTTGTATGCGACTGCGAGGGGTAATCTTCTACGTCTATCAATCTGGTAACCAATAAACTGATTATTCGGATTTGGAATTTCGATTATGTAGTTGCTGATGTGCTGCTGTGGAAGAAATGGTATGGAGGGGTTGTGGTGCTAATCTCTGCCACGACCATGTGGTTCCTCTTCGAAGTAGCTGGCTATAACCTTCTATCATTTGTTGCCAATGTTCTATTGCTCCTGGTTGTCATTCTTTTTTTTTGGGCAAAATCTGCTTCTCTTCTCAATAGGTATGTTCCTGTTTCATTCACGCATATATTGGGACAATTCACCCTGGGAAATTGAAATATCTAGACTCTGAAGAGATTCGTTGATATTACTGTGTCAACATTCACAGGAACCATGCCAGCAACACATATTCTGGTTGAATCTGATATAGAGAGAAAAATTATGACAGATAAAAAAGAGGAATCTTGGCTTTTGAAGTTTTGTTTGTGCTAATGAAAATCTTTTTATGGCATGTGATTCAGGCCTCTGCCTCCCATTCCTGATATGGAAATTTCTGAGGAGTCTGTTGTTAAGGCTGCTGATGCAATCCAAGTATGGATCAATCCTGCGTTATCCATTGCACAAGACATTGCGCTAGGACGGAATTTAAAGCTTTTCCTCAAGGTTGGGAGCTATTTCTGTACCTCCTTGATATCTTTTCTTTTCTTCTTTTTCTTTTTTATAAAGTAAATAGTTTACTCTTCTGGATACAATTGGAAAAATTCTATAAACTAGAGTTGGGTTTCAGGTTTCTATTGGCTTGTGGGTTCTGTCTTTTCTTGGTAGCCTCTTCAACTTCCTCACTCTGGTCTTTATTGGTGAGTTGCTTTGATGCGGGTTATTTCCTCATGAATGCAGAATCTGAAGTACTCCTTACCCATTAATTTCATTTCTGCAGGCGTTCTTCTTAGTCTTTCAGTTCCTGTGGTGTATAACAAGTACCAGGACAACATTAATGCGAAGCTGTCGGTAGCATGTGAAATCTTCCAGATGCAGTATAGGAAAATTGATGATAACCTTCTAAAAAAGATTCCAGTTATAAGCAAGCAAAAGAAGATGGAGTAGGTGAGCATAATCTCCCTCTCTCTTCCCCAACATGTAATACCCGAGCTAATATAAGATTAAGGACCTTATTTAGTACCATTAAATTAATTCTGATGGGAATGGAGAACAGTGGACATTAAAACTCAAGTGTTGCAAGAGTTGATCAATCTCATTAGATTATCAGAATGGTTATGCAACTTGCTTATCATGTCTGCAACTTTGCTTTCTTGCAAGGCACAATTTAGGTTCTATAAATGTGGTGTTGAAAGAGTTAGAATCTTTGCCTGCGTTACAATTCTCTACTGGAAGGGAAGATACGACTAAAGCATTCCACAATATTGTTTGCCATTAGCTTTTAGTGGGGGAATTTAAAGTGAAATAAACATTTATTTGCTACTTCCAAATTCTCTTATTTCGAGTCTCAACAGTGACTTTAATGCGAACAAGAAACTTAATCAGGGATATCAGTGTCGATTTTGATGCAAATAAGAAACTTATGTAAGCATACAAACATACAAGACAGATTTGGAATTGTAAGAATGTGTAGTCTTTTGATTTCAGAGATTTCCTCCCAAATTGATAGTCTGAGTTTAAATCCTGGTTGATTGAACTTATTGAACCACAGCATCATTAAATGGTGATATTTGTTTGTGTGTTGTAGATAATATGTGTGGATAAGTGTAAATCCCAAATTGTAAATTTCTTTAATTTATTTCTTGAGAGGGGATAAGTGTGGCCACAAATCTGACTACTTCGTGCTCCATTATAATTGATACTAAAATTTTATTTCAAATAGCATGGGGATAAGCTCACAAAAAAAAAGTACATGGATAAATTCCTCAGTTTGTCGGTGTTATATTTAGGAAGCAGAGGTGGTTTTATTGCTTTGGGATTGAAATGTACAAGCAATAGCAATTGCGCTATACCAGTAATTTCTAGGGCTCCTGTAGATATCAAGGATAATTTTATTGGATCATAATTATTTAATTGCTCATTGAAGTGTTCACTTATTTGATCAGAAACTTAGCGGTATGAGGTTTTTCTCAAACTGACTTATTTCAATAGCACAAAACACAATATGCTGCATTGACTATTTTGGCAAAAGAGGAGAAAAGGATAGATTGATTCTCAAGGAGTCTGCTATTTGCCTTCATACATAATTCCTTCTTCTGAGACGACAGCTTAACACTAAAATGGAAATTGTGGTACTTTGTGCTACGTTTTGAGAAGCGAATGTATCACTTCTGTGGTTTGGTGTTTGACTTAATGCGTGTTAAATGTCTGTGTCTAACTGGAAATCAAGGGAATCAAGTGTTGTCGTATCATATGAAGCTTCTGTGTCCTTTTCCCCAATTGCATCATGCTGGTTTTTTTAAGTTGGTCCTTCAGAGTTTTATTTCTGTATCAAGTGGAAATTTTGCATAATTTCGTTGGTCTTTTTTAGTTTTCTTGCTGATTTTTTGAAGATACACTAAAGAATGTTTACATTTGTGCAGAGAACTGAGTAGTTTGAGTAGGAGCTTAGAAATGGGTTTTCGCTATATGAAGCTCTTAAGATTTGTTTTTGCTGGGATGCTGTTAGTTCATCACAAGTGTCCACTAGAACGAAACGATTCAAGGTGAAGAAAGGGAAAGAAAACTCCTAGCTATCATAACAATGAAACGGGGAAGGTCTGACCCTAACAGCTACAACATTTGGAAGTGTTCTGTTTTTCATTCTTTTTTTTTTGATGATGTTCTCCTTGTGATTTAGGTTGGATAATTTTTAGACTACAGTTATTTGACCCTTTTGGTTATGCCTTTTGTGTTCATCTCATCTGATGAAAATACTCCCCCTGGGTGAGGGGAAAGGAAAACCTTCTAGTTGTGAAGGAAATCTAGAATTTTTAAGTCCCTAGTTACGACTTATGCTTAAATTCCTCCCAATTAGTTTATCGTCGTGTTAATGCAGCCCTTTGATTTGAATAGACGTCTCTGAGATGAAGTCTTGAATTACGATATAAGCTGTACAATCTATACCTTTAATGGTGGGATAGGACACTGCAATGTGTTTCATACACTCCTCTCCTTAAGTCCATTAAAAAAAATAAAAAATAAAGGTAATAAGAAGAAGAGGAAGATGAAAGGGGCGCCTGTATTTTTTATTTTATTTTTCTGGAAAGGGACGCTTGTATAACGTCCTGATGTGGGAAGGGAATTGTTCAACCTCCGTCAAACTAAAACAATAAAGAGAGGTTCTCTGGAACTTGCCTCATCTTTCTTCTATCACGCATTGCTGAAACGGATGTTCGGTAGACTATTGAACAGGAAACAAAAGAAAGATAATAAAAAATAAAGCTTAGTTTCAGGGAAAAAAAAGTAAAGCTTAGAGATGGAAGTTCAGGAAAATATATGTAGCGCCGTTCTCTAGTTCAGTAAAATATCTTCTTTGAAAGTTGAACAAATGGATTTCAGCTCGTTGGGAGTGGGCGTTAGTGTGGTCGGGGCTAGTTAACCAAATTTATGGGCACAACTAGTGACTTAAAGCTAGCTCTTGATAACTCTTCCCCTTGAAACTACCGCTACCAACCCTTTGTGACCACCTTCAAGAGTTTTAACCTGTAATTATTCTATTCATGTGGAACGGAGAGATTGCACGTGCCCTGCGATTAGTTTAGGCACAGACACCTAATAACAAAAATAATACCTCTCACTTCTATCTTTGGTCGTTCTTTATTGACTTTTCTAAACAGGCTAAACAGGCTAAACAACCCGAGGGTACACATTCTGCGAGTTGTCAAGAGCAGCACCAGGTTGCAGTCATTATAAATGCGCTCGCCCATATAGACATACCCCCTACTTCCCCAACCAAGTCCCAAAAGCATAACGGGTAAAAAACCCCACAGAGAAAGAAACCGATAAAAGGAAAACAAATTTCGTACTACATATTGTCTCTCAAACAGGCCAGCAACTTGAGGGAACGTCATACCCACCACTTGGAAAAGTTAACTCCTTCCTGTCGAGTTGGAAGTACACGTCCTCGTAAAAAAATATATGCAATTTGAAATAAGGCTGCAAGATCTTGGAGTAACGCCTACAACTTCCGACCTCACCAAGAACAGCGAATATTCTAGTCATGTAAAACCATGGCTCCAAAAACATGATGTCACCTCCAACTTTGAAATACATCTAGTCAGCTACCCAAAGGACGGAGCTTATGCAACCCTGGGAATGGGAAAGCTTTCCGATGTTGGTAATGTCACCGATCGCAACAACTCTAATGAGCAGACAAGCCCGAGGAAATGCGAAAGGATGGCATTTGCTGATGCCTGCAATAGGAATAAATGGACAACAATGGAAACGTGAAATAACAATCAATTCTAAGCACGTGTTAAAATTACCCTAAGTCCTAACACCCTAATATATGAACTTCGTTTGACTTTCTTTTAGAAGACCATGAACTCAGTTGACAACAAACAGATAATTCACTAATCTTCTACCCATTGAAAGCATTTGGGGCTCTCCAGTAAAGAATTAACTTGGAACAGTTGAACGGAAACCTTTCCAACATGACAGACAAATGCACTTCCAGGATTTCAAGTCCTTGTCATCACAAGGCAGGGAACATGTAACCAACTTACTATTCTACGTCTTACATGGGTTCTCCTCATTTCAGGCAAGACATGTTTTTATGACTTTATTCCATGCAATATGATGCATATAAAGTCATCTTGGAGCTCCTTTAATCTAAATTACTATAAAATGCTTTAGCTTCTCTATGGGTATAAAGTATGCTTCTGTTCCTAATTCTTCATAAAACTTGGGAAGAAATTGATGAGGTAAGCTAGTAACAGAAGAAAGAGCTATTCTGGCTGGCAAAAAATGAGAGATAACTGACGTCACAGAAAGCTACCTATTCCAGGACACGGGACAGGGGCAAACAGTCGCCGCACATTTGAACAAGTAATACACATTCGGAATTTTTATTGAAAGTACAAAAGATGATATACTCACAAGGGCCAGATTTACAAACACTGCACCAAGATTGAGTACCTGATAACTTCAAATCTGCAACTTTTTGGGGTTTTGAATTGGAGAGTTATTAAAAGTCAAATGAGTACCTGCACCAAGAATACATCCAATGCTAGAACAGGACTGTAACCAGGAGTGAGTCCCTGATAATAAGGATTTGCAGAGGAAGTAAGAGCCTTAGCAACCAGCAATCCCACTGTGGCTTGAGTGCCAAGAATCGCAGCGCCCAGACCAATTAAGTTCAGTACTATGCCATTTTTTAAGCTTTTCACAACATCAGCACGAGGAGGAGCCTGAAAACCACAATTAATTAGTACCACACCGAACCACAAACAAAATACTAAAGCGTAGTCTGTCCACTCGATAGACATAAACTACCCATCAACCATTGATCAAAGCTGATTCAAACTTCGAGTCTGGTAGAAGTAAATTACAAGTGGGTATAATTCATCAGAAATCTGTCCTTTGCCAATGGAGAAATTTCAGCAAAATTTAAGTCACGAAAGAAAGGACAAATGACTAATCCATCCTTAGCATCAGTTAAGGTTCTGAGAAATTAGACCATCTTATGCAATTGCACAGTCAAAGACATACACATTTAGCGAATTTCTCATGGTAAACGCACAGGGCAGTTTAACATACGGTGTGTTTGCATTGTAAAATTTTAGTGTTGTTAAAATTTTAGGTATTAGGTTTAGTGAAAAAGTGAAGAGAGAGGTAATTTTTTATATTTTTTGTAGTGAAAAGTAGTGATTTTATGGGAGAGAGAGATTATATTGTAATATTTTATTGTGTTAAAATTTTAGAGGGTGTAAAATTTTAACACGCAACGCAGCGACGTAAAATAAATATTAAGCTATTTGTTAGCAGTTCAATACCTTTGAAGGCTCATTGGCAGTTCTACGGAGCTTCTCAGCAAGCCGGATATATCCAAATGACCAAAACACCGATACAAATGCCGCTGCAATCCCAGCAGAAGTGGCATAAAAAGTGGTAGGCGATGAGATCTTCCCAGTGGCAACAACTGAAAATGAGAGAATCGCAGCGGCCACAACCGTGCACACAAGCTGTGCCCAAAACCCTAAAGTACCAAGCCTCTTGAAATTCCTTGCCGTGTTCTCTAACCTTTTGGCCACCTATACCATCCAAGTCACCTATTCTCTTAGTACCATCAAAAGCAATTTAAACATGGTAGAAGAAACCGTAGTCCCCCTGAAATTATTGCAACTAATTTATACATAATGCACTCAATTTTAGTAATGCAAACATATCCCAAAAAGCTACTGCTCAAAACCAGGATTATAGAAATTTAATTTCTGTTCATTTATTTTCTTCCGTTTCCTACATCTTCTCAGCAACCAAACAGCGAACATTTTGAGTTTAAAGTTCAAAAGAAAAATCAGGAAGAAAGAAAAAAGAACCTGAGAAAGCTTCGCCTTTTCGGTTTCACTGTCTGGGGAGGAAATTTCAGAAGCCCTTACAGTGAAAGAGAGCTTCGGTCGTCTATGGTTCGGAACGCAGCGGGAAGGTAAATGAGAAGAGAGGGGTCGGAAGGTGTTAGAGGAAGCAGAGTGGCGATGCAAAAGAGGGACAGTGAAATTAGGGACGTAGCAGGCGGAGATTGGTCGTCGAGGGAAGCGAGAAGTGGAGGACGATCCCGCTGCCACCGCCGTGGCCGGCAATAGTAGCGTTTGCATAGTTGGAAGGAACTGAGTACGGAAAGAGGGGCTGAGGCTGAGAGGCTGAGAGCCTGAGAGAGTCGCAAGCAGAGCTGAGCTGTAATGTGCTTGGTACTTTTTAACGTTCAACGTGGATTTCAATAGAGCTCGCCACCGCTTCGTAATTAATTCGTGGTGGGCTTCATGTGCCGGTTTCATGGTTATTTTCGGATCCACTGAGATTTGGATCCAAAGCCCAGTGGGCCTATGTTTGGGCCAATTGGATTGTTATTCGGTATGTTTAAAGGCCCATGATGGAGTGGAACGTTTCAAACTTTTACCTATGATTTATGCTACTCTCCAGTATATAGGTTAGCTAACTGCTTGTTATGCCCGTGAGACTCTACGCAAGTGTGGCCTACAAAAGGAAGTTGAAAAACCCTTCCCTCTTTCACGGGTGTAGCAGAGCTTTGTACCAAAACTGGACTTGGAGTGACTGTGTTAGTTTACGTGTAATCATGCAACGTTGCCTTTGCAATAAAAAAATTTTACCTCTTGAAATTTTAATACAATAAAAAATTTAAATATAATCTCTCTTTACCCCTCAAATCATTAATTTTCACTATAATAAATATAAAAAAATTATATCTCCATTTTTTCAACAAATTCAATACCCTAAAATTTTAACTCCCCAAAATTTTACATATAAAACACAACCACCTGACTACCACGTGACTTATAGGATCCGAAAGAAACACCTAAAAAGGTGTAAAAATCACTGTGTTGTCACGAAAGTGAAAGAAAAAGAGATCATTCAGGAAAAGAAAAGCGAAACAAAACAGAGTGGAATTAGGATTTTAAGGGGGAGATCTTCTCTGGGAGTTCTCTGACCATTCTTTTGACAAAGAGGTCGTGGAATTACCTTATTAATGATTTGTCTGTCAGGGAATAGAATAGATAGGGAAATCCGGTAATATCGTATTCGTAGAGAAATGCGCATTAGAGACCTTGCTTAGGACCTTCCCCCAAGGGATAATTTTTTGTCACCTAAATCATTTATTAAGTGGGATGGTTGACATTTTCAAAGGGTCTTGAGGTATAAACTTCATACCATAAAATAATTGTAACGATGGTTAAACCCGTGTAATTCATTCGAGTTTTGGCCAATCGGAGGTTGCTGCAAATTTTGTGATACATATTGGTGTCATATCTGCAGAAGATTATGCTTGCAGAATAGGTGGTCCTGCACAAAAAATGGGTGGTCTTGGTTTATGATGCTCTCAAACATTGGGTATAAAACATTTTGATTGTTTCCCACACGTACGAATCTCTTTCTTTTCCCGTATTTAGGACCCTGAAGTTTTCTCCTCAGACTTTTTGTGAGTTTTATAGTATTATCTATATGATCTCTATGCGAAAGAGTTTTCCAAGTGCTCTGTTTTGCGCAGAATAATATTTTACATGCACCAAAAGCTGTGCCGTGCTATTCTTCAGTGCTCAAATGTGATCAAAAATAGGTAATGATGAGTTTGATGTTGTTTGAATTGTAATCCTGTCATCGAGTGATTAAAATAGTAATCCTCCCAATCTTCAAACCACACCATATATAATAAAAACATATGAAGCTGACAAAGGAGAGACAGAGAGGGGGGGAGGGGGGGGGGAGGAAATACGTGTAACTCCCATGTTAAAAAGCTCCTTTCTTTAAAGTTTTGTCTCTTATTTTATATATTTAAGTACGAAGAATATCCCATAAAAAACAAGTTTTGCCTTATTATGTGCATTTTATTTTAATAACCCAAACATCAACTCGTGACTATGATCGAAAGTATCTTGGTCTGGATTTCATGCATCCTTGTCGACGGAGTGGGGTACTTTTTCTTTAATGTCAAATACACATGGATGGAAAGCAATGCAAATGGCCCACCTATTAAAGCAGTCATACCAAATCTTATAACTGTTGATCCACTTTAATATAGGACGGCCCATGAACTTTTTCAATTGTTGAATATGATTAGAGGAGTAGGATATGATTAGGCATTAGCTCCTTGTGTTATAGAAGCGGGAAGGTAGAGAATTGTGAGAAGCGGATTAGCTTGGGATGTTAAATTTTCAAGTGTGAACAAGGGTGGTTGCTGTGGCTTGACTTGAAGCAGAGCAGTTTTGGCTGGCAGACCAGAACCATACACCCGACTATTCAAATAGACGAGTAAACTAGGTGATGGCCCATTCCCAACACAGAATAATGGATGTCCTTTCCTTTTCGTTCTTGACTGTTTTCATGTGAGAGAAGTTTGGCAGTTTTAATCTACTTTTGCCCCCTTCTATCTTTTCAATTTGAGAGTAAAAACAATGTGGGATATTTTGTCCTCCTGGTTGCCACCGCTGCTGTATTACGTTTTAAGTTCACTTCAGAAAAGTGAAATTTACCGATGGCTTAGAACTGCATATCTGGGGTCAGTACTGAAATAGTGGGTTTGACCCTCTTAGCAAGTTGGGGGAGAAGGAAACGTAAAGAGCCTTTATTGGTTTGCTGCCTTTCACAGGGGATGGTGGTCATTTATTTGTTACAATATGTGACCAAAAGTAAGCAGAATATGGAGTATTATGCAGAAAATGCTCAATGTAAACAAGTTTACTATTTCTTTTTAAGAATTGAGGCTTTATACTTTATATACAGGCGTGCATCATCATCGGTCTTTTAGAGCACAAATCTTAAGCTCAGTCCCCTAAGATGGTATAAGAAACTCCTATCTGATGAGCTCCTTGAATCAACTGTTTCTATTCATGACTACAAAAGTCTTTTAAGTAACAAAGCAAGTAGCTCACCAACCCATATGTTATTAAGTTCACTTTATAGGGATATAGAGCCTTCGTCTGGAAGTGAGAAGTTGGAGAACATTTACTATCCTGCGGATTAAAGTTTAGCGTCCAGATTCAATTCAGGGTGGACTTGGTTCCTCTGCACCATGATTTGGGCTCCAACTCACTTGGGTGGCCTGTAGCGGAATGCAGATTCCTCTTTGCTTTCCCCTGCCTAAAACAGTTTACTATAGAGTTTAATGTTGATGGTTTGCAGAGGCAGAACAACGGTACCCCTTCAAACATATTATATATTTCCCATGTTCAGTTAAAAGTTGCCGCTCATTACTATGCTCAGCGTTAAACCATCTCTTTCCTCTCTGCTACTCACTGCATCTCTCTGCAACTACCGCTAGCTTTTCCTCCATTTTCTTTGTACGTATATTTTACTGCCTGCCATTTTTCTCTCTGACCTTCACTGTCACTGCCTCTTTGCATCTCACACCAAGCTTCCGGCCTTCCTCTCACTCTCTTATCCTCTCTAGTATAGATTTGGTCACCAAAACAACCATACCCGTAGTTGGTCACCCTCTATCTCCCTGCCTTTCGTAGACTATTTCTTCACCATGAACTTGTAACGAAGATGCTGAGCCAGCTCAAGAAATCATGAGCTCCAACACTAAGAACCTCCATTTCTGGTGGAGAGTCATTTCTTCTGTTCTTCTTCTACTTCCCTCATTTGCTCTCAACTCAGATGGGATCCTCTTGCTTTCCTTCAAATATTCAATCCTAAGCGACCCACTGTCAGTCTTTGAGAGCTGGAACTATAACGACGCAACACCATGCGCGTGGACCGGAGTCACGTGCACCGAAATCGGAAATCCCGGCACGCCGGACATGTTCAGGGTTACCAGCTTAGTCCTCCCCAACAGCCAGCTTCTGGGTTCCATCGTCGCCGACCTTGGAGTGATCCAGCACCTTCATCATCTCGATCTCTCCAACAACTTCTTCAATGGGTCTCTTCCTAATGCAATCTTCAATGCTTCAGAGCTTGAGGTGCTTTCCCTTTCAAACAATGTTATCACTGGTGAGCTACCAGCAGAGCTTATAGGTGGGTTAAGAAGCTTACAGTTGCTGAATCTTTCTGATAATGCATTGGCCGGGAAGGTACCTCCAAATCTCCCAGCTTTGCAGAATCTGACTGTTGTTTCTTTGAGGAGTAATTACTTTTCTGGTAGTGTTCCAAGTGGTTTTAGTTCGGTTGAAGTATTAGATCTGTCTTCGAATCTGCTAAACGGGTCTTTGCCTCTTGGTTTTGGTGGAGATAGTCTGCGCTACTTTAACCTCTCCTACAATAAGGTTTCAGGAAGAATACCAGAGGAGTTTGCAAAACGAATACCCGAAAATGCTACGATTGATCTTTCATTCAACAACTTAACTGGACCTATTCCGGAGTCTCTACCTTTGCTCAAACAGAAAAAGGAGTTCTTTGCGGGGAATGCGGATCTATGCGGAAAACCTTTGAAGAACCTTTGCTCGATTCCTTCGACGTTGTCCGATCCACCCAGTGACACCTCCAATTCTTCGCCAGCAATTGCAGCTATACCCAAAACCATTGGCGCAAACCCAGCAACAAGCTCACCCGGCACACCGACTGGAACTGATCAGAGTCCAGCACAAGGCGGCCTAAAGCCCGGGACAATAGCCGGAATAGCTGTCGGAGACTTGACTGGTATAGGCCTCCTAGCCTTGGTCATTGTCTATGTGTACCACCTGAGAAAGGGAAAGAACATTCTCAAACCAACTTATACCTCAACGAACTCGGAGAATAAAGTAGAAGTGAGCATGAAAAAAGACCCAGTTGAGAGAAAGTCCGCGGCTTGGTCCTGCTTGGGCGAAGTGACGTCAGAAACAACCAGTTCTGATAATGACCACGATCATAGACTCGAAGTTGTAAATGTGCATCCAAATTGGGACGATCATCAGAAAGGTCAACTTGTGACAGTGGACGGAGAGACAGAGCTGGAGCTGGAGACTCTGCTCAAGGCCTCAGCTTATATACTGGGAGCTAGCGGTGGAAGCATTGTCTACAAGGCGGTGCTCGAGGATGGAACGACGTTGGCAGTGAGGAGGATGGGAGAGAGCGCAGTTGAGAGGATGAAGGACTTCGAGAACCAGGTCAGGGCCATAGCTAAGCTGCGCCACCCCAACTTGGTTCGGGTTCGAGGGTTCTACTGGGGAGAGGATGAGAAGCTCGTTATCTACCACTTCGTCGCCAATGGCAGCCTTGCTAGCGCCAGTTACAGTAAGCTCCCTCTTCATCTCTCTTTACAGTATAGTAGCTCTCATTACATTGTGCCTAGCTTTCCTCTAGTCGACCTAGCAACTTTTGTGTGATCTCTTCACTAAAATTCAAATTTATCTTCCCAACCAGCTCGAATTCCAGTGCTTTAGAACTGGGTATTAATAGAAACTACTACCCAGGAATAATAGTTCAATTTCATCCTACATTCACAGCCGCAACAATGATCAAACAAATGTTCTCACAAAACTAGTTAGTTTAAACCATTCCAAAAATCAAATCTCCTTGTACCAACTAGACTCAAACTTAAGTCTTAATACTTCTTCTTAAAGCTCTAATTTTAATGTATTATTCCTCTCGTATAGATATTGAAAGCTTAATACTTCACTGTATATACCTTTCACAAATCATCAGTCTGTAGCTGACAAATAGACTCACTCTACATGAAAACCATAGGACTCTAATTAAGATTAATTAGGATTCGTTTAACACTAAACTTATAGTCTCTAATCTTAATAATGTATGGAACCCACGAGACAAGGGCGGTGCATGCCAAGATGAGAACTACTTTTGTCTGCAATGGGTGGACGTATCCTGACACTAGCCCACCGACTAGGATGGTTATGCATTTTAAGTCCACCCAATTTGTTACCCGAGAAATGCTCTGCGTCCCCCAGCGGGACGCCCAGCAAATCCCTTTGTTACCCAAAGAAAACACATAATAACGCCAAAGCATGTGTTTTTTGCGTAAAAAGAACGCTATCAAAAGACTGTCTGCACTGACTCGCTCCATTTTATATTCCCCTCTTCTGTCATATTTCTCAATGTGGATGAGACAAATAGTTAACTTTCACTCGTGGTGACTTTATAGTAATGTAACTTGGAACACTGTTGTTTGTGCATTTTTGTTTTTGTTTTGTCTTGTTGATGATTAAGTACTTAGGAATTTGATTCATCCTTGAACATTGCTTGACTTAAGAAAATAGCAGCAAAGTTCGAGAATATGCTGACCCACTGGCCACTACATATCGAACCAATACTCTAGAAGTTTAGTTGATGGTTTGAAGGAATAGATCTAACTGTTTTGTTGCTGTTACTTTAAAGTGCGTACTGGTCAACACTACTTTGATGGATCCAAATTAAATTTTTTTGGTGAACAAAATAAAATTCAGATTTTAGGTAAGGGGAAAAGAAAATAAAAAGCAGGACACGAGGAAAAATGAGGTGCACTTGTAATTTATCATGTTTATTTTTTCTTAACTTCAGGGAAAGCCGGCTTATCACCATTTCATCTACCTTTCGAGGTCCGGTTAAAGATAGCGAGAGGAGTAGCCCGAGGACTGGCCTACATCCACGAGAAGAAACATGTTCATGGCACCATTAAACCCAGCAATGTCCTCCTAAATACTGACATGGAGCCCATAATCACCGACTTTGGGCTTGAGCGCCTCCTCTTGGGCAACACCAGCCACAAAGCAAGCAGCTCAGCCCGATTTTTGGCAAGACAAAGATCAGTCATAGCAAGTAATACCCGCGAGGGCATCCAAGACCTCCCCATTACTGGTGCCAGCCCCTACGCACCTGCGGGCTCGTCTATGGGAAGCACTGTATCACATTCGCCTTATCAAGCACCCGAGTCCCTGGAGAACCTAAAGCCCAACCCCAAGTGGGACGTGTACTCATTTGGGATACTTCTGCTTGAACTTCTAACGGGGAGGGTATTTTCCGAACAAGAACTGGGTCAGTGGACTGCCGGTTCAGTGGTAGAGGAGAAAAATCGGGTTTTGAGGATAATCGATGCGTCGATCGGAAGTGAATTCGAGGGCAGGGAGGATGTCATTCTGGCATGCTTCAAACTAGGGTTTAGCTGTGCTTCTTTTGTCCCACACAAGAGACCGTCCATGAAAGAGGCCCTTCAAGTCCTAGAGTGGATACCAGGTTCTTCGTGCTAATGATGTATTTCGGTCCCACAAAAGTTTCTTTTGGTTCTTTTGTTTTCCACTTTTGTTTACTGGAATGCTGCATAGAGAGAGCTAACACTAATAGACGTCAGAAAGTGCAGTATGTGTGACTGATTGGTCAAATTTTCATATGTATAAGATGATTGGTGATGAATACTTGCGAGCACTGCTAAGCAATTGTCCAAAACCCAAGGCTGAGAAAAGAAGATGATCTAGAAAACGGTAATCTGTGTGGCGTGTGGTAATATTCATTTAAAAAAAAAATTACAAAAAACAGAGCAAGTTGTTATAGTTTACGTGGACCAGTGGCATAGCTGTGGAAATTGAAGTGGATGGAGGACATCCCGACAGAGTGTTCCTTCGATGTGGAAGTTGAGCCTCAGCAGGCCTGAATCTATTGTTTATTTGTACGAAGAGGCCCCAAACATCCATAAATCTGTACAGTGCTCTTACCCCATTGGCTCAACGAAGCTAGGGCCCATTACCCATACAGCCCAAATTCTGACACCCCATCACGTTACCCTTTTCCATCAAATTTTATTTTTTCCAAGTCTCGTTATCCATCAATTGATTTTCCACTGTTTTGGGGAAATTTGACGAGATAAGTTACGTGAATCCTGTTCTTTTTTTTGGGGGGGCCTGGGGGTAAGTGAATCTTGTTCTTGTTCTCATTCCTCGCTGCTATAGATTCCACGTTCTGAGCTAACGAAGGCCACCACCCTTAACCCCTTTCGTGACGCCATCGCCATGGAGATACCCGGTTCAGAGTCAGAATCCCCACTAAACAAAGAGATCTTCATCCTGTCTGGCCAGAGCAACATGTCCGGCCGCGGCAGCGTCACCGAGCACCGCCATTGGGACGGCGTCGTCCCACCCGAGTGCCAAACCAACCCCTCCGTTCTCCGTCTCAGCGCCGGTCTCCACTGGGAGAAAGCGCGAGAGCCGCTCCACGTCGACATCGACAACAAAAAGGTCTGCGGGGTGGAGCCAGGGTTGTCGTTCGCCAACGCGATGAGGGAGCGGATGGAAGGGGACATGGTGGTCGGCCTAGTCCCAGTGCCGGCTCAAGGGTAAGGCAAGTTAGACGGTGGCCTAAGACCTCACCCTGAGCAAGGTCCCGTAAAGACTACAAATATTTTTTTTTATATTTTTTTTTGTGTTGTAGATGACCCAAAAATAAAAAGACAACTGAGTTAATAAAAAAAGATAAAATGCAATCTTTTCATATTTTTTTATCATGAGTGGACATATATATTTCTTCAAAACTTACGAATTCTTTTTTAGATATTTCTGAACTTTGTTCAAAAAGAAAAAATGTCTTATAAATTTCTTAATTGTTCTAGTCATGGGACCTTGATGTCATATATGAGGGCCTCATAAAAAATAATTAATGTGGTCTTTAATATTTTATATTAAATTTAATAATTTTAAATATTTTATATTAAATTTTATATAAAATTCTATTAATTTATTTTACCTTAGGCCTCCATTTTCTTTGAGCCGGCCCCAGTGGCGGAGCCAGAAAGTTTGTATAGGGGGGCAGAAACAAAATTTTTTTTAAATAATATGATGAAAAATAAATATAAAATATTATGCGAAAAAAATTTTGAAGAAAGATTTCAATATATCAATATTTTTTAATACCTGAAAACAAATATGCAAAAAAAAAAAAAAAATTAGAAGGGAGGGGGGCACGAATTAATGTCAAGGAGGGAGGGAGGGGTAGGATACTCAGTTTATTTATTTATTTTTAGAACTGAGGGGGGCAGCTGCCCCCCGCGCCCCCCCCCCCTTCCCTCCGCCACTGGCCGGCCCTGCCTGGTCCCCTGCGCGGTGGGTGGGACGGCCATAAAGGAATGGGCTCGTGGGGAGCACCCATACGAGAGTATGGTGAAAAGGGCAAGGGAGAGCGTGAAGGGCGGGGGGAAATCAGGGCATTGCTTTGGTACCAGGGAGAGAGCGACACGGTTCATCAGCATGATGCTGAGGTGTACCAGGGGAAGATGGAGACCCTCGTTAACAACGTGCGCGAGGATCTCAGTTTGCCTTCGCTTCCAATAATCCAGGTTAGAAAGGATCTGTATTGACGTTATTTTTATAACCAAATTACGTGCTTCCAACTAAGTCGCCGTAAAAGAGATTGGAAAATGAAAGCTATAATAATGTTGCCGACACCTAGAAAGCAAGCATTATCATGTGAAGTACTGTAAATTTGGTTCATCGAACAGTAGTACATTATATGTATACAGGTAGCTATTGCGTCAGGGGACGAGAATTACATGGAGAAAGTTAGGGAAGCTCAATTCAGAATCAATCTCCCAAATGTTGGCTGCGTTTGCATTCATAATATTCCCCAAAATTTTATCTCTCTCATAATAAAATACTTCAATATAATCTCTCTCTCTATCATAAAAAAATATAAAAAATTACAAAAAATATAAAAAATTACCTCTCTATTCACCTTTTCACTAAACCCAATATCAACACATATTCTCAAACCAAAAATATTACAACACAAACACAACCGTTGTCTGCATTGACGCCAAGGGGTTGCCGCTCAAAGAAGATAACCTCCACCTAACCACGGAGGCCCAGGTCAGGTTGGGCCACATGCTGGCTGAGGCATATTTCACCAACTCCGTCTCCAACTTCCTCCTCATCCTTCACCTAGAAAGAGTAGCGAGTGGGGTTCCGTTGACCGGTGGTTGGTGTTTTCAGTTGTTTGTCCTTTGATGGGCTTCAATCGTCGTAATCGTTTGGTGTTGATATGCCGTATGCGCGTGAGTTTTGGGCTTTTGAGTTTCCCTTTCCCTTTCATTTAATGGGCCTAAGTGGGTTGCGTTTCATTTTACATTCTTGGGCCGAAGTCTTTGTTTCATTTGATCCCAATACTTTAGACTTTCCCCCTTTGATTTTTGCGATTAATCCAAAGCATTTATACTCTCTTCCTCTCCTAAATCTTGATATAAGAAATAAAAAAAAATTATCCAATGTTTATTATGCTAAAAGAAAATTAATCTGATAAAGGGGGTGTTTGTTTGTAGAAATTTCGGAGAATATTTCTGAAATTTTGGGAATCTTTACTTTATTGAGATTTATTGGAGTTTGTGAAAAATAGAGTGTATATGTATAAAAGTTAAAAATTTTAGAGTGTATTTATTTTGTTAGAAATTTTGAGCTTCAAAATTTTGAAGAAACAAACACTCAAAGTATGACAAAAAAAAAACATGTTGCTAATTCTTTTGTTTTTTTTGCTCGGCAAGTCTTTGTAATTCCCGCTATTTACGGGGGCGCACGCCGATCTTGATGGTCCAACCGGTTTAATTTCTCTTTCTATTTTTGAAGAAAACCTTCACCAACCAAGCTGCCAAGCATATGCCGTTTGGGTCCCACGCATACTGATACTAGATACTCCGCTACTTGAAGGGCGTGTAGAACACGTCCAGATATTTTTATTACAATCATGCAGACTCATGGGCTCCACTTGGCGGTGTGGCCGGGAGTCCTTACTAAATTTTTATACGTGTCGTTTTCTATCATTAATTGATTGAGCGATTAACTGACGGAAGTAGACAGAATGAATATTTTGACAGCATATTAAAATTAAAGAACGATAAATGAAAAAATTAAGGAATAATTTTATAAAATAGTCAAAACTCATGGATTAAAATGGTCTTATCAGCAATTGGTTTATTTTTAGAACGAGAGAAGTAGACAGGAGTGTAGAATTAGTAGATATCGACGAACATAAGCGTTGCAAATAAAAATAAGAGAATTTGATAACTTGGTCCTTGAGTTTATACTCCTTTGACAAATGGGTCTTTGAGTTTCAAATTTCAAAATTTTAGTCCTTTAGTTTTTGTTGTTTGACAAAATGGTCATTCCGTTAGTTTGTCGTCCATATACTTAACGGATTTGAAGCGTTCGACCGCTACACGTCAGCAAATAGCGGTCAACCGCTCATTTTTTACACATATATCCGGTCTACCGCTTCAAATCCGTCAAACATATGGACGACAGACTAACAGAAAGACCATTTTGTCAAACAACGAAAATTTAAGGACTAAAATTTTGAACTTTGAAACTCAAAGACCCATTTGCCAAATAGGTATAAACCCAAAGACTGAAATGCCAAATTCCCTAAAAATAATCACAAAAGAAAAAAACGCTGGACCCTATAGATAAGTTTCCAAAATTTACCTAATAAGTCACCGCCACACGGCCAACTATAATATATTAGAGTTTGCTTAGCTTAGGTTGGAAATCTCGAAGTAAAGTTGTATGAGTGAACTGTTTGATCAATCCTCCAACAGAAATCTAGGATTAGGATGATTAACTGCTCCTGCACCAAGTATGATTTTAGTTGAATGATGTGAGCCGTCAACCGTGACTTGATATTGATCAAAGTTGATGGGTTTTCAAGGAATAATTTGGTGGGTCAGTTATTCAATACTATAATTTGATTCCCATAGATTACTTCACTTGATACATTGGTTTAGCTGACGTCTACAAAATCACTCTTTTATGTCTCATTGCGATCCAAATTTTTAATGCGACATGTCAAGTGACAATATATAGCAATGTGGTATGTTGTATCTTAAAAATAAATAAAAATCATATTTAAATTAATATAAGTCATAAATTAAATAAAAAATAAATGAAGTTTAACAAAAAGTAAATCATGACAAGATATGTATAATTTTTTATTTTAAAAATAAGTGACCCATCATTAATTTCCTTATAAATCTGGATATAAATGTGGAGTGACATTACAAGGTTGTTTAAATATGATTAGTCATTCTATAAACCTAAATATACTCTTAAAATCTCATAAAAATTAAGGCTGCAAATTTTAAATTCCCTTTATATACTCCCTCTTTAAGGAATCAAGGATACATGAAAAATGCAGATTAAACTTTACTAGGTCAGTATATCCCGATAAGTTTGTTTTTTAATCATTAATTATTTCATGTATGGGAAATAACCATATACGTATTATATTTAAGTTGTTGAGAGTCAATTACTTCATCAATTAGGATAATGGAACCTGCTCAATATATATAATATATATATAAAACACCTTTAGATAGCTCCTTATCCCCTAAACATATCAGTTAAGATTATCCAATATATTTCAGATGAATATTATCTAATGTAGATTTGGTGATAATTAATTGTCAAATATACGATTTGATTTATGCAGGGCCGGCTCAACCCTTAAGGCCCCACTTTGAGCAAGAGGCCCCATAACTCAAAGAAAAATAAAATAAAAATAAAAGGCCCTTAAATGCATGATCAACAAATAAATTAAAAACAAATGAGATTTAAGTTCACTTGGTTAGTAATTTTATATCTCAAAAATTTAAAAAAATTATTTTTTAATAAAAGTTTTAATATATTTTTTAATTTTTATTGAGCCGACCCTGGATTTATGGTATATAGTCCAATCATGACCACATTGTTATATGAATTTGGACCAAGTAAGGTTGTTACGATCACACACGATACCCTCGGCGGAATCTAACTGCGGTTGGTCGCTTACCAAACCCCTAGCCCATTGGAGAGTATCCAAATCCCATGCCTACTCTCACCCTCGCGAGCGCGTACGATTACGAACACTAAAACCCCTCTTCGGATCTCTTTCCGACTCTATAGACCTTATTCACCGTACACCTACCAAACCCCACTACCATATATAAGAACCCAAGCGGATCTCACCCATTCCCACATCACCACTCCACCACCGGCGTTGAGTTTCTGAACCTCGTACGCTCACACTCGGCTGTTCCAACACCGGAGATGGCCACTTCAGCATCGCAAACACTCCGAACCCCATTTCTCAAGACCCCGTCTCTCAGTTCCAAACAACCTCTTAGCTCAGCGTTTGCGGTTACGCTTCGTCCAAGCCGCCGAGCCGTCGGGCGGCTCGTGGTGGTCGTCTCTGCGGCGGCTTTGGACGCCAAGCCTACGGTGCTGGTGGCGGAGAAGCTGGGGGAGGCCGGGCTCCAGCTGCTCAAGGAGTTCGCGAACGTGGACTGCTCCTATAACCTGAGCCCCGAGGAGCTGTGCACCAAGATCTCGCTCTGCGATGCGCTGATCGTGCGGAGCGGGACTAAGGTGAGCCGCGAGGTGTTCGAATCCTCAGCCGGGAGGCTCAAGGTTGTCGGGAGGGCCGGCGTGGGAATCGACAATGTGGATCTGTCGGCGGCGACCGAGCATGGCTGCTTGGTCGTCAACGCGCCCACAGCCAATACCATCGCCGCTGCCGAGCACGGTATCGCGCTCTTGACCGCCATGGCCAGGAACGTTGCTCAAGCCGATGCTTCTGTTAAAGCTGGTCAGCGAATTAATATATCGTAACTTTATCTTCGAGTATTTGAATTTAATTTCCGGGCATTACATCGAATAGTTTTGTCTGTGAAATATAGAAATTGTCTTGGATCTTTTGAAGTGGGCGGTAGTGTTTGGAATTCGAGTACTTTTGATTCGAAGAGCAGAAAGTACTTTGAAATGGTTTTCTTATACAGATCTGCTTTTTGGCTTTTCAGATTTTACGGATTCTGGGGTTTACCGAAACAAATAAAGAAGGAACATTTTTTAAAAAGTAAATAACATAACGTTAGCAACAATTTACTCGGGTTTACCGAAATAAAGAAAAAAAGGAACTTTTTTTTAATAAGTAATAATAAAGCGTTAATCCAATCAAAATATGTTTTTTTTGTTGACTTTTTTCCCCTATTTGATATTCAGTTTCAGTGAAGAATATTGGGTCAACTCATTACCTCAACCAAATAATATTTTATCTCATTTGTGAGGAATCTAATTCTTTTGGTGGATTTAGAAAAAAAAAATAATTCTTTTGGTGGAATAAAAATGCGTGTGATTGTTCCCGGATGACACTGTCATTTTCCATTATATGTTATGTTTGTTTGTTTGTTGAGTTGAAGTTCAGCAGTTTTGAATAGTCTGAAGACATTAGCTTCAGTTCGTTGTGCAGACGCACCGGGAAATGTATTAACACAGATTTGTTAATTCAGGAAAGTGGCTGCGGAGTAAATATGTAGGAGTTTCACTTGTCGGAAAAACACTTGCTGTGATGGGGTTTGGAAAGGTCGGGTCAGAGGTTGCCCGACGGGCCAAGGGGCTTGGTATGAATGTGATTGCACATGACCCATATGCCCCAGCAGACCGTGCTCGTGCAATTGGAGTGGACCTTGTGAGTTTTGATGAAGCTCTAGCAACTGCTGATTTCATCTCTTTGCACATGCCTCTTACTCCAGCGACGTCAAAGGTTCTCAATGACGAAACTTTTGCAAAGATGAAAAAAGGTGTTCGAATTGTCAATGTTGCTCGTGGGGGAGTTATTGATGAAGATGCTCTAGTCAGGGCACTAGATGCTGGAATTGTTGCTCAGGTTCTGACATTCTCATGCTTTGTAGAACAAACTTCTTGTTGTCCAGAAAGGTCCATAATATGGTTATGTTGTTACAGGCGGCACTCGACGTTTTCACACAGGAGCCACCACAATATGAAAGCAGGCTAGTTCAGCATGAAGGAGTCACTGTGACTCCTCATCTTGGGGCTAGTACAATGGAAGCTCAGGTGTGTTGAATGACCAGCATTTAGATGCTCTAATTTTATCTCTGACAAAGTTATCCAATAATATTTGTGTTGGATGTGCAGGAAGGGGTTGCTATTGAAATAGCTGAAGCTGTTGTGGGAGCCCTGAAAGGGGAGCTTGCTGCTACTGCAGTCAATGCACCGATGGTTCCTGCAGAGGTATCTGATACATATTCTTTATTTTTAGTCATTTCCTTAACTTTCAGTATCAAGATCCAACATTTTATCCAAAGTGACCTTCAGTGTTGTGTAATCAATACCAGGGTATCTAAGTAAGAGACTAAGTGTATAGTTTTGACTAGCCAATTGGTGATGCGAAGTCCTCACACTGGATATGGCTTATGGGTTTTACTGAGGTTTCTTGTTTTGCTGTTAGGGAAAGTTGCAACTATCCATCATAAACTATGGAGTCATTTGCAATGTTCTTCCTACAGTCCAAAGTTTCACAACTAACACCATAGTTTGATGTCAACTTGCGATGTCTATCTCATTTTCAAATGATGTGGATGTATCTATCAATTTCTAGAGAATTAGTGCAGTCCATCATCCTATCTGTCCCACAGTGTGTTAAATGCTGGATTGACTTATGTGTTGCATGGATATTTCACATCAATGTCAGTTTAAAGTGTGATTGTGGGGAAGTGGTGGTGACAAGCACAGATTCCACCTTGTTAAATGGGCTAGAGTTTGCTCCCCTATTACTGTTGGAGGATTGGGGCTAAAAAGGCTACCCTTGTTCAATAGAGCTCTTCTTGGAAAATGGCTTTGGCGATTCAACTATGAAAGAGACAACTTGTGGAAGATTGTTATTACGAATAAGTATGGGTGTGAGGAGGGTGGTTGAGGCACTTTGGCGGCTCAGGGTTCTTATGGGGTGAGTTTGTGGAAATTTATTAGCAAAGGGTGGATCTTTTTTAGAGAACATATTAGGCTCACGGTAGGGAGTAGTTCCCAAGTTCGGTTCTGGCATGACAAGTAGTGTGGTGAAAGACCGTTAAATGTCGAGTTTCCTCATTTATATTCTCTTGCTAGGCGTAATGACGCGTGAGTGGCTAATTGCATGGAGATGGGATCTGGAGAGGCAGTGTGGGATGTTCGCTTTGAAAGATTGTTTAATGATTGGGAGATGAAGGTGTTTTCAGAGTTTTGTTCTTTACTCTATTCGTGGAGCAGGAGGAGATGAGGGAGGATAAAATGCTTTGGATGAGTACCAAGAACGGTGTTTTCTCTGTGAAAACAATGTATGCTTTGCTGATGGAGGGCTCCAATGAGGATTTTCCTTGACGTCAATGTTGGAGGAGCTTGGTTCCCCCCTAGGATTTTCCTTGACCATTGACAACTTAAGGAGAAGGGGAGTCTGCGTGATTGAGTGGTGCTATTTGTGTAAGTGCGATGGAGTAACGGTTGATCATCTTCTTATTCATTGCTCGATAGCTAGAGGATTGTGGGGGCATGTGCTAAGCATTCTTAACTATGATTGGGTTATACCATTTGGAAGATGATCCTTGCTTGCATTTGGTGGAGTTTGTGGAGTGGAAGAAATATGAAATGTTTTGAAGACAGGTTGTCTTTGCCTGGTTTGGGGGGGATCTATGTTGCATTCTCTTTTTCAGTGGGCTAATATGGTTTTGGGTTATCCTTTTGTGGGTTTACCGGATTTTCGTAGTTTTTAGCTTGTATGCTTTAGATGGTGTCAATATAGTCTCTTGTACTGTCAAATATCTTTTTCTTTCATGAGATTGGCTTACTTATATATATAAAAAGGTTTAAAGTGTGATTTTAAAAAGTTGTAGTTCTGGGAGATGTTAAAGCGCTTCGTAATTTTTAGGCTTGATTGCTGGAATTAGCTCGTAATGTATACAGTCTTAACTTTAACACGAGTTGGATTTAGAAGGAGCATAAGATTTCACCATTTTAGGATTCCTTTTACTCTGCAGGTGTTGTCTGAGCTGAAACCATATGTTGAACTTGCTGAGAAACTGGGGAGACTTGCTGTCCAATTGGTAGCTGGAGGAAGTGGTGTGAAAAGTGTTAAAGTGACGTATGCTTCAGCTAGAGCTCCCGATGATCTTGACACCAGGCTTCTTCGTGCCATGATCACCAAGGGTCTCATTGAGCCCATATCCAGTGTCTTTGTGAATTTGGTTAATGCTGATTTCACGGCTAAACAGAGAGGTCTCAGGATAACTGAAGAGAGAATCGGTCTAGATGGTTCGCCTGAGAGCCCACTTGATTTCATCCAAGTCCAGATTGCCAACGTTGAATCCAGATTTGCCAGTGCCATGGCCGACTCTGGGGAGATTAGGGTTGAGGGACGGGTGAAGGATGGGATTCCTCATCTGACAAGGGTAGGATCATTTGAAGTTGATGTCACTTTGGAAGGCAGTATTATCCTCTGCAGGCAGGTTGATCAGCCAGGTATGATTGGAAAGGTTGGGAGCATTTTGGGTGAGGAGAATGTCAATGTCAGCTTTATGAGTGTCGGAAGGATTGCCCCAAGAAAGCAAGCTGTTATGGCAATTGGGGTGGATGATCAGCCTAGCAATGAAGTTCTGAAGAAAATTGGTGATGTTCCAGCTATTGAAGAGTTTGTTTTCCTCAAGTTGTAGTGTGGCATCGTTGTTGGATCTTTTCTTCAATCCCTACATCTTTTTTCACCCTCCCCAGCTTTTTCTTCTTCTGGATCCAAGTGCCGATTTTGATGATTGTGTTGTTGTAGCTTGATGGGAATAAAAGACAATAATTTTGGTTTGAGATGAAAATTTAGTTCTTGCTTGATGGTATTTTTCCCGATGCAAGTTTGTGTTTTTTTCTTCATTTGCTTAGGAAAAAAAGAGGGTTCGTGCTTCTATCCGCCTGGCTGTACTTTGTATTAAGTAATAGGTGCACGTTGGTTCTCCTCGCGGTACGGTGATAATAACCGTACCATGTCTCGGTTGGATAATTACAATACCATCACCAAGCAGCTGCTTCAAACGCAGAAAGAAGCAAGGGGACTTCTGGTGGAGAATTAATTACCGATGTGAATAGGGCTGGAAAAGTTCGCGCAGGTGGTTCTCTTCCTTGAGAAAAATGAAAATGGCTATTAAAAATTCTAGCAGTGGAAATTATCCAACAGCACAGACCCAGACTTCTGCTCTTATAAACAGGACATGAATTTCTAATGACCCAAATGATTAATCCCGTCACGATTAGGATACTTTTGCAACCTTTGATTTAAGGAAAATCTGACAAAATAATTCAATTTTATCTTTATTTACTGCTCCAAAAATACATCTTACAATAAAGGCAGGATAAAGTCCGTCCAAGCTCTCCATTGTATGCCAATTTGTCCTTTGCAAAGAATGAAAATGCAGAAATCCATTTTAACATTCTAACCTTGAAGAAAGTCATCAGAACGTGAATCTTTGGAGGCCCAGGCTCTAAACAATCTCAACTTATCACCACATATCAGAAACTTTTTGTTCAGCTTTTCTTCACTCCACTTCCTATATCTCAGAAGAACCATGTCCATGTTATCAAAGTTGGTTGAATGCCATCCATTATCGTCCACAGAGAGATATTCATATTGGAATGTATTATACTGCCTTGATTGAAGCCAGGGAAAACTCCTATCCAGACCTCTCTATGTTTCACGAACCAGAAAGGAAAGGAACATCTGCTAGAGTCGTGGGTAGGGAGAGAGGGAGGTTATGTAGGGCTAGGTAAGCAGCAATGCCAGCAGCATAACCTGCAAAAGCAAAACCACTCACCTGCACAAAGGAGAATGGCTTCTTTTACTGCAAGCAAAAATAAATTTTGGCTACAAAGAACGTTAAAAAACAAGTCCATACCTTCCGCAAGTACCAAAAGAAATCCACCTTTTCCATCCCCATGAATGCAACTCCGGCTGCTGATCCAATCACTAGCATGGATCCACCAGTGCCAGCACAAAATGCAATCAACTGCCAAAACTCAGAGTCTTGGGGAAAAGAGGAGAGGTCATACATTCCCATTGTTGCTGCAACCAGCGGA
Source organism: Myrica gale (assembly GCA_963930655.1). Taxonomy (NCBI): domain Eukaryota; kingdom Viridiplantae; phylum Streptophyta; class Magnoliopsida; order Fagales; family Myricaceae; genus Myrica; species Myrica gale. The sequence continues at coordinate 950,361 of OZ005606.1, read as the reverse complement.
ACATTGTCTATAATTGCTGATACGACTCCAATTGCACTAGCAATCACTTCAAAACTAGAAATATGAGCATCAAGGTAATTCGCCAATTCCCGAAGAATTCCTGCAGCCTCAAGGCTAGAAAGCCAAAAATCAGATTTGTTATAATGCAGAAAAAATAACTGTAGGATGCCACACGTGTGTTACGAAGGAGTGTGGTTTGTTTGAGTGAATGGATACTCTGATATAGAACGAGAAAAATTGAATTTGATTAATTCAACGTATGTGTTTGTTTGTATATACATAGACATATAAAGTCACTATTGAATAATCTATCAAAAACATCCTGATAGTAATCCTTCAGAGGCAGATTGGCAGAAATTCAGCAACGCTCTAACAGTTTACTACGCAGCATAAAAAGGAGCACATGAAAAGAATACAGATGTTCAAACAGCGTTGCTGTACTCACCTGCTTACGGACAAAAGGATTCCAAGGAAGAAAAGAGCTCCTTGAGTGTCAATTCGTGATAAAGCTTGAGGTACTTTTAACTTTTGCCTTTCAGATTCACCAAAGTGGATAGCATCAGTCAGAATCCAAAGAACTCCAAGCCCAAGCAGCATACCCATGTAGGGAGGCAAACCAGTTAGCGCCTTGAATACTGGAACAAAAATCAAAGCTCCAAAACCTACTGAGAAAACAAGCTGTCCTCGAGGAGCCATCTGTTCCGATGCCAAAACATTGGGAGATTCCTGTCCGTTCCCATTAACTTCACTGGATGGAAGAAAAGAAACTACTGTCATTCAATCCCCAATATAACAATCATTTCAAACTGACAAAATTCTCAGGCTGTGCTTTGGCATACCTAGTCAGGGACAGAAGTGCCAGTGGGACAACTAGAGAAACAACTGAAGGTACAAATAAGTCCTGTAAGAACAGAAAATGTAGTACTCTTCTTTTAGTCAGAACACTATTGGCAATTAAAAGATGCCGGTCACTGTACTTGAATGGGGAAATGCAAAGTAGTGGTTTAAGGCCCGGGCATTAAAAGGACCCCAAGTAGAAGTTTAAAGCCTTGACTATATCCTTGACAAACTTTTATCATCACAAACTACAAATATGTTTCCCCAGTCGAAGAAGGATATTTAAAGCCTAACTAAAAAAATGCTTCAAAATTTTGTCATCGTGGAGTACACTTTTAACTAGCATGATTGAAACTCAACTTAGAGATGTAGTTTACTATCATCCCTAAAAAACTTTTCTTTACACAAATAGAGGCTTCCAGAAATTCATATTTCCAACAGAAAATCAATTTTCACACCCATATGATCACAGTTCACTGCAACTATACAGCATTTAGACAACCCACCTTCTTGCTACAGAGATCAATTTGGACCAGTTCATCTCAGCATCCTGCCTACCTCTTTTTCTCAGACATTTTTTTTTTGATAAATAACCAATCTTATTAGAAAAGCGGAAACAGTACAAGGATCTATACCGAAAGCGCTTAGTCTAAACATGCAACAAAACTAAGAAAATCAACAAAAGGGCAGCCTAGCACCGCATTAACCCAACTAAAAAGAGAAAGAAACACAAATCCTTGCAACTTCTCCAAAGACATATAATGTGTCTTTTTCTTAGACACATGCGGCAGAGAAAGACAAAAGAAGTATGCATTAATTAGATTAGTCATCTAAATCTTGCAAGCTTCACCTTCTCATGATTAATACTTAACTGCGAACACACACATCCAGTGGGTTAACCAAACGACTAGAACTCGAGTCCGCTCATAAATTAAGTTTTATTGATGTTCTAGGGTAGGGATATAAGGGAAGGCAGCTCAGCTTAACCATACGTTTCTCAATTTTAGCTATTTGCATAAATGTAATATGCAAAACCTAAGCGAGAATAAAGCACATACATCATGCATAAAGATATATGGCCAATGCAAAACAAGAATACAAACATATTAAATCTACAGGATCAGGCTTTTAGGATGACGTTAGAAGACCTTTACTGTCTGCAAAGTGGATATCTGACCATGTATCCACAGCATAGTAGTGGTAACATCACCAATAGGAGTCCATGCACCACCTGCATTTGCTGCTATCACGACAACAGCACCTAGAAGCCTGTCAATAAATCTAAATAAGAAAACGTAGATTTACCAATAAAATCAAACAGAGAGAGAGAGAGAGAGAGAGAGAGAGAGAGAGAGAGAGCTTAGCAAGGACTTGTCCTAACTAAAGAAGGCAGCCACATTATGTGTCAGTGAGCTTCCTTAAACCCATCGGTTTCATGGCTCTTACAAGTGTGGTAACATATCAAATAAAAATCATTCTTCCTTGGAGCTCTGCTAGGTTTGAAAAGATCCCTTTATAACGTAAACTTGAAAAATAATTCCCAAAATCATTATGAATCACTTTGGAAGAACCATAGCTGTCACGTTAAACCACAATTTCCAATCATTTAAGGAAGAAAAGGGGGGGGGGGGTTAAGAAAACTTTAGTTGATATGTACATAGCACAGTGCAAGACAAATTTATCATACCATAGATGATAACTTTGACTGAATGGACAGAAGAAATTCAAGATGAAATGACATACTAGGAACATTCAAACAGCCAGGAAGATTTTCAAATCTCCTATGAGATAAATTTGAATAACAGTCAGCACATACTTGCGGAATTCAGATGGAGGAACTAGTTTCCGCAACAATGAAACCATGACAATTGTAGAAGTCAGGTTGTCTAGGACCGAACTAAGGAAAAAAGTCACAAAACCAACCTGCAAGTTTTCATTTTTGTGTCAAATGTCATTAAATAACAAAAGAACATAATGTAGAAAGATAAGGCCGATACAGGAAACTCAAACTACAAAACATTTAGAATCAATCTCAGAGCTATTCTGCAGCCAAAAGCATAGGTGGAATACAAAAACTTCAAAATTTTCGAAGTTTTAATAACAGGGGGCAAAAATTGTAATTACGATAGATTATTTTCAGAATAAGAGAGCCACATCTCTGTATTGCCGAATTAACTAGAAAAAATTCCAGCATCAAAGAATACTGCTAACTGATTTTTTTTTTTGGTTAGGAACAAGGCCAAACTGTCCCAACCATTGCCCTTTATGATAGCTAATCCAAGTTCCTTGGATTGATAGGCAACAGAAACTGGTGTGTGAATTACACTGAACTTACTGTGCGGTGTAAGGGTTTCTCAATCTATCCTCTCTGTCTGTAGTTCAACAGATTACAAATTACCATGGGTGGTCAGAACCTTGGACTAAAGGTAGAAAATATTAATACAAGTTTCAAGAATAAACTATTCAATTTAGCCACATTAGCAAAAACAGAGCACTCACCACCCAGAGGAGAGTCCGTGGCTTACGAGTGGTGATGTTGTCAGTAACCAGCTTAAAACCTTGATGAGCATCTACTATCTCCACAATGGTCATTGCACCAAGCAAAAAAAACACTATTTCACTAACTTCTTCAGATGCGTGGCTTAGCTCTGAAACAGCTATATCGGTCGAAGAAGCCTAAACAAGAAAGCATCAAAGAATATAAACTAGTCACAATTTATGTCTTCTTTTTAAAAAGTCATCCAATATTGATATAACAGAGACAGCCACATCAAAGCAGTAAGAGCATCAAGACTGAGGTTGTTGTACCAAAGGAAAAAGAAAGCAACTTGCAGCAAACTAATGAGCTTTAACATTAAGCATAAAAAATTTACTTCCACTGAACCAAAGAAATAAACCAAACAGTTAATAATGATCATGAAAGACAGATAATCACTGTGTCTCTCTTGTTCATGGGAGCTTCCTGATTGGAGAAGATCCTTCTGCTAGAATATTTTTCTTTTTGATAAGTCCTGCTAGAATATATAATTCTACATTACACAAAATAATACCTCAACTTGCTGCCTATAGTATACTATGAATGGGATAAAGAAGAGACGGTCCTGATATGCAATGTAACCAGCATGAAAGAAGAAACAGAACTGGCATAGCTCCCAGCCAAAGCATCCAGCCAGCAAGCATGGTCTAGACAAAAATTGTTCATGAACTAAATTTCATTAAAAGGCATTGTTGTTGGAATACTCTTTAATTATTAAATTGACTCACAAGAGCAGTTTTAGTATTCCAGATGAATGCGAAAGAAGTACTTGACTTCAAGAGAGCCTTATGCTAATGTCTATTACATTAAAATTCTAAAAGATGTCTTTAGGAGCATTGGGCATTATTCTATCTAAAGCTATTCAAAATTTTGATATAATTTAACAAAGTCTGATACGATTTAACACCACAAACAGCCGTATTTTTTTTCTTTGAGGATTGGTATAAGAATTAGTCCGTCCAGCCAGAAGCAACTTTAGTACTCTGAATATTGCACAATGTATTACTTGTCAATAATGACGCCAGGTTTATCATGAATACTATAAATTCTGCAGACAATTAGAAAGGACAAAAAATAACTAAAGCCCTAGAAATTCATGTTGTTCTAAAATTTACATTACTATGCTCAAGAAATCAGCATGAAAAATTGATGTTCAACTGGATCAAGTGCATACTAATGCCTATTTGGATACATGAGGACAGCATTTCCAGCAAAACTTATGTCAGAGGATAAGGACTTGCAAATGGTAGTTTCAAGTAACAGAAAAAATCTTACCCCAATGCTACGCACTACCCATAAGCTCACGGCCATCAGCAATCCTACTCCACTTTTATTGAAGGCAAGAGATTCTTCAAAAATGATGCCTACATATCCTAATCCAAATAGCAATGACATAGCAACATCCTACACCACAACATAGGATCGAATAAATAAAGGTTACAACTGAAGATCCATTTTTCCAGTTTCCCCTCGAACAATCGTCATTGAGAACCAAAACACCAAAGAAAAGAGACAAGGCAACAAAACAAAAACGGACCTGATTGGCAGCTACCCATGATTGGTTAATCCCAACTGCCCCTATGGCAGCCGCTGCAAATATTGCAAGAGCTTTCACCAAATCAGTCTTGGGCTGGTAAGTAGCTTCAAAATCGCGTGAACTCGTTTCGTCTAATGAGCATAAAGGATCACATGATCCAGACTTGGGTGACAACTGACGATGACATGCCAAGGGGTCAATATTTCGAAGTGGAACAACTAGGAGGAGAGATGGAATATTTACATTAGTGATAACAACAAAACGAAAGGCATTAAGAATTGAAACATTTGCAACCCATCAACCCCGACTCCGGAGCACAAAGAAGCCTCATTGCCACGGCCCACGAACATTAAATTGCCAATGCGAATCGGAAAATTATATAATTTCTAGCACTTTCCCGAAGTCCACAAATTGCAATTTACCAAACTTCACCACAATCACTCAACCAAGTTCGTAATCAAGAAAGCCACCAAATAGGAACACGGAAAGAATGAAACTTTTATACTATGGATGGACAAGAACAACCTCTAGTTGCTTTTCAGAGTTTGGTTGAGCTTGCTGCTTCTGAGCGGAAGAAGAAGATGATGATGATGGACCCCTCGCCTTGTCTTCAGCTCTAGCAAGAACCTCATTTCGTAGAAATCTTGAACCCCTGATTCTATAAAAAGAGGAGCCCAAGCAAGGGATTGAGAGTTGGGTTTGAAGGAGATGGGTAGGAAGAGATGAGGAGAGCAGTGAGCACTCCTTGAAATGGTGGGTTGGGCACAGGGCAACAGAGAGCGAAACCATTGAAGGTTAAGGTTTGGTCTTTAAGGGGAGATGCTACGGATTGAACACGAAGAAAAAGAAAGAAGAAGAAAAAGGGTGCGTGTTGCCTCGGTGACGTCGTTCTTGATTTTGTCGTTGCAACTTGCAAGTTGCATGGTAGCGGAATGGGATTGGTCATGTGCAGGGTATATTAGTATGGAAGATGCGGAAATGGGAGTGGAAGCATAATGAAAAAAAAAAAGCGCATTTTGGTTCAGTAACAGTTTGTGGGGTTGTCAACCTTTACATGTTATTGCCAAAAAATAAAAGGACAACGTTAAAGCCATGAATATATATATAGACATGGTTCGCCGTCCCTTGGGTTCTGTTTCTCGGATAAGTTTATTTGCTGTATCTGGGTGACTCAGCCTATGTGCGGCTCACGATAATGAGGTTATTATCTCCTCTGAAACAATTTCATCTCCCTTTTTTGTCAACTTAAACTTTCAATTAATATATATATATATATATATATGAAAATTTTATTAAAATACAAAAACAGCAAAATTGCCTAGACAAAAAAAACTGGAAAATTACAGATGAAATAAGGATAGTATTATAGTCCTGTTTATTTTGGTACGAAAAATAAGAGACGAGGAAGCCCCGTAAATAAATTCGACGTATGCATGTACACGTGTCACCTTCCACACTCCCCAATATGTAAGGACCAGGACATCTTCACAAGCTCACCTGCTCACTTCCCATAAAGCGATACCAGTCGAGAGGCCCCACGCACATAGTTAGCTCCTCTCCGATGGCCTTTGCAGCTCCGATTTCCGCCTCTCTCTGCCTTGCCTTCCGCGGTAACAATTCCCCCCCTCCCTCTCTCTGTCTCTCTCTCTCGCTTTTTGAGGTTTAGTTTTTATTTTCTTCTCGGATACTGAGAGGGTGTACTTGTGGCAGGCGTTTGTCCGTGTGGCTCAGCCATTGCCAGAGCCCCTTCTGCAATTCCTCCGCTTCTACTTTCAAAATGTTCAGCAACCGGGTCCTCCTTCGCCACCGGTTCTCGGCTCTGTAAGGATTATATATAATGCTTCCCCCCCCCCCCCTCCAAAGAAAAAGCTACTCCAGTTTTTCTTATTCAGACGCGTCTCTGAAAATAAATGTGGCTCAGTTCGTTGGGTCCCAGAACTGAAAACGCAAACTTTTAACAGCTAACCTAACCTTCATAGGTGGTCAAGTGCGCTTTTTCGTGATAGAAAAGCTATACAAACAACGGATTCATACAGCGCTGAACTATTATACTTGCAATTTATGAAATTGCAACTATAAGGCTTCATTAAAAGTTTCTATAGGTATCTCTTCTTTTTGTTCTTCCCGATATCTCATTTGTGATTTTAGATAGATTGGGTACTGGCCTGTGCCTGTGACGGTACGCCAGCATTTTCTCAGTTATCAAAATCACCTTACTCGGTCCTCATTTATCTCTATTGCTACAGCATGAATTTAGGCACAAATTGTTTAGCATGAGCAATTTACTGAGACATCATTTATAAGGTACTTGGTTTGTGATACTTGTGTTTTCAATCTCTTTGTCTAGCTACTCTAATGAGTGTCATGTTTGCAAGCAACACGTGGATTGATTCGATAAGTTCATATATCCTTCTTTTTTTGAGCTCATGTGCTTTGGCCCTGGATTCTTACTCGACAAGAGCTCTACAGAAGTAATTTGATTAGTTTTTCCTGGCTATGGAAGTACTGCGTTCTGTCATTGAAATTGTCTGTCTAAACCTGGTCACTTTTCCGTTTTCTCTTATGTTTCTTTCTCATTTTCCTTTCCTTCAGTGGTCTGACTTTTCATTTCCCATTTATGACATATTTTCTTTATATTTTCTAAGAGAACATACCAAATGAAAACCGATTTTGACCTATTTGTAAGTCATTTCAATTTTACCTTAATGTTCTTGACCACTGAAGAATCAGTATCACAAATTCTAAGTTAACCAGATCAGACCTGATGCTTGCTTACGTTTGCAGTGTTCCAAAGAACTTGTATTCAAAAGAATCCTAGCTACAGAGCTAGGTCAGTTTCGATAAGGTGTGGGCAAAGTACCCAGGGGGGTAACAGTGTGGATGTATGGCTAGGACGGCTAGCAATGGTTGGCTTTGCAGCTGCTATTAGTGTTGAGATAGCAACAGGCAAGGGACTTCTGGAGGTAGGTCACATGCTATGGGTTTTATGATCCAACTAAAAGCTTTTAACTTTCTTTTTTTTTTTTTTCTCAGAAAAGCTTTTAACTTTCAATTGCGACCATTGTTGTCTATAATAGCATTGGTCGCTTCTTTATGAGCCGGGCACAACTTAGTTTTTGACATGGCATGAATATAAAAATATGTCAAACTATGTAACTCATGAAGAGCGTAAAATAAGTAGGATGTTCTATGATGTACATGTTTAATAATTTGAGCATATCAAATGCTGAAAAGTTTTTTAAATTTGCTATGGTGTTGCTTATTACAGAAGCTCATATGATTATTGTTACTGTAGAATATCAATAATCAGATGAGCCACCAATGATTATTTTTTCCTCTATTACAAACATCTTTTTCAAATTTTGTTTTTTTATCACTTTGTTTACTCATTCAAGTAAAGATCCCTTGACGAAACAAATCCAACCTTGCCCATTCCCCCTCTCCCTCCTTAATTATGTTCATGCATATGCATAACCATGAAATCATCCCTCAGAAGGAAAGATACATTTGACATCACTCTCAGCTGTTGTCCTGCTTTACATGTTCAACACAGGATAACTTCTGGAGGATCAATGGTTTCTTTACTTCTTGTTTCATGAATGAGGAATTTAACTGATACACCCCCCCCCCCTACAGCCATAAGTTTTCTTTTAATAAAATGCTTTTTGGGTTTTACAGAATTTTGGGCTCACAAGTCCCCTGCCTACAGTAGCCTTGGCGGTTACCACATTGGTGGGCATTTTGACAGCAGTTTTTATCTTCCAGTCTGCTTCAAAAGATTAATCAGAACTCGGGTCACTTCCTGTTTGTAAAGGTTGTAGCTCTGCAAAATCTACTACATTACGTTTGTTCATTTATTCTGGTTATTTCGTCTCAATGCCAACAATGACATTAAGACGAGAGAATGTATGGGGAAACTTCAATGTACCAGATGCTGTTTTTGTTATTTTTTTCTAAGTGCCAACGAATTAAGCCTGCTCTGTGGCATTTCTTTCGTATTTCTCAGTTCGATACTGGAGGTTTGTGTAATTTAATGCTATTTGTAGCGGATATTTCTTTACATAAAACTATTTTTTAATTTCTTTTCCAAATGCAGGCCGATGACCATGTAGTTAGAATTTGTTTGGATATCTCAAGCAGCTCTTTTAATGACAAAAAATATCCCATTTTTTGCCAATATCCAATGATATCCCCCTTCTTGGGATGGAAATTATTTGATATCTTGTATGTTTGAGTTAGATCTCTATCCTTCGAGGAAAAAAAAAAGAGTTAGATCTCTATCCAATTCTAAGAAGTTGCTGAAATCAGTCACAAAATGGAACAATTGGCTTGGGATCAGAAGTGAGCATGGTATGGAGGATTTTAGAGTAGCTACATGCGCATTGTCTTTATCTTGAAGTATGCATGAACCACTAATTTTGGTGTACAAGTACGATAACGGCTGTTGCAAAGCATTTTCCTGCTCTTTGGTAGCGTTATAGGCAGGCGCTAAAAATGCGACAATGAGGTAACTGTTCCCATATAAACCTGTTGTGGAGATGAGGCCTGAAAGAACAATGCCCAAGTGATATGATTTGAGTCTCAAAAGTCATTCAGAGCAGTTGATAATCAAGAGTTATACACGGGTGTATTGCATGGAAAGAAATTAAAATAAGAATGCTATTTTATTCATAGAAAGAGGAGAAAAAAATTACACCTTTCAGAGTTCAGACTAAGGCTGTCGCCATAAAACAGAGAAGTGATAAACCCATTGGGATTTGTTAACAAGGTGAGCATTTTAATGTTTCAGGATCTGATATGAACAATTATGGTCCTAGAAGCAGAACTGTAAAATTGCATCCTTCAAATCACATGATCATAGATTGTGTTCCATCTGAAGCCATAGATCTCTTCCTTTTTTGGTTCCTCCCTCCATTTTTGTTAACCTTTTTCTTTGGTTTCTCATCTGTAACTGGTTGGGTGCTTCGTAGGTGCTGATGAATGGCAGCCAAGGGATCCGACAGGACTGCAGGATGGTTAAGAACTGTATTCAATTGTCTTCCTTCCTTCAAGCTGAGGATAGTGAACCCATTATTGCCAAAGGCATGTTTCAATACCATAGTACAAAGAGAAACTGAAGCTTGCAACTAGATGTAAATCATTATATTCAAGAACTCACATAAACTTTTGCCTCAATTTACAATTCAGCTTTAACTCTGTTGCAGGAGTTGGTTGTCGTGGGGCCTTCAACTCGGGAAGGAACTCTGTGAGGGAAGAGAGATCATATGCTTTCAATTTCTTCTGCCGGCTTCGGAGTCTCTTCTTCTGTTAACAAATAAGTAGTATTTTTTTTACTTAATGTAGAGTATTAGCAGCACTCACAAATAATTAATGAAATCTACAGTTGCCATGCATAAATCTGGATTCTGGCCACAACCTGTTTCAAATCAGTTGAGAAAAGAAAAAAAGGAATTTGATTTAGGCTTGTGGACCCGCATGAGATTACTTTCATCCAAAAATCTCATAAAAGATTTTGCATGTTCAATTTCTTTATGGTGAAATTCCAGTTCCACTACATTACATACCAATAGAATCAAGTTCCATCAGGGACATAATCCTTTATTGAAAATCAATATATCAACATTGTACTGACCTAATTGTGTCTAACATACAAATATAATCAACAAGGATGCTAAGGTGGGATCTTACCTTCCCAATAGCCTTCTGGGCACTCAAGGCAGAAACAGCCTCTCTAACCTCTGAAAATAACAGAGAAAAGAAAGGAGGGTGTCAAATATGGCCAACAAAATATTTAACGATGAGATACAGAGGAGTATACATGCAATTATGCAAAGCATGAACGGTTATGGTTGAACCCGATGGTTCCAATACCTACCAAATTAGCTATTCACGAATCAGCCATGGTTATTGAAAATAATCAGCAAGGAACTCTGAAACAATAAAACTATAACAACAGGGTTCCACACGACAAAAGAAGAGTTAGCAGCATGGGAAAAACATCAACCACATAAATCAATGTTCTAAAAGCACCAGTGCGTCTTCAATGCTAGGAACTGTGTTTTCACCGTCTCCGAGTGTCTGGCTTAAGTCCTTGAGATTAACATCTCTAAAAGCATTAAAAACCCAAAATTTCACTCAATAGTCGATGAGCTTTAGAAGTGTTTCATTCAAAGAGAACGACAAAAAACTGAGCAATTGCAGCAGCCATCATCCACGCATAAAATTGTATAAAAGTCGATAAACGGAAAGTTATTGTTTGTTTAGATAAGGAATCCAAACTTACTGCCATAGAACTGGCGCTTCTTCTCAAATTGGTCCGCCTTAGACACAGATTGTTCTCTGCTTTATTTTTCAAAATCACAGAAAATAGATCAAAAGAGAAGCAGATTACGATGACTCATGTATGAATTGAACAAAACGGAAAACTAATTAAAAAACACTGCCAACGCAATGGCCTTACACTGAGTGTGACTTGCCCATAACTGAAGACTTCCAACTCCCTTGCCAGCAAATCAAATACCGACCGAGCTAAGATCAGATGCAAATAGTAGGGTTTTAGTCTCAGAGTGGCGGAACCAGGATCCAATTTGAAGGGGCGAACTCCTAAAGCGAAATGACTAAAAAAAATCCTACATAATGCAAAATGTGTTTTGAATGTTAAAATATCAAAAATTAAGTACTAAAAATATTGAAAATATTGAAATACACGTACAATACAAACCAAAATTCATCAACAAAAAAATGATATATGACAATGATGCAGTTAATGATATATGCCAAGTAACATCAACAATGTGTCAATCTATGATTCATTGATGATATATGCCAAGTAACGTCAGCAATGTGTCAATCTATGATTCAAGCTGATGCGAAATAACTTGACACACACCTCTGACCAATTGTACAAGACAACGAATCCAAGTTACATAGGAAAAAACTGTTACACTAGATCAACAACTATGAACTTCACTTTAAAGAAAAGAGTTTCATGCCTATGGTGAGAGAAGAAAATGGGTTTGAAATGAGAGTAAAACTTGTTATTTTTGTCATGCTTTCCAGTATAATGTTTCATACCTTGTTGCTTTTGTCATGCAAAAACTCAGCCAGTTCTAATACATTTAATACATAATACATTTCCTGTTCTGTAGCATTATTTATTTATTTATCTACTTTTAATTTGTCAACAATTTGTTATAATTTCATCATATTTCATCTAATATATTTAGTTTAAGTACATTGGCCTTAAAATATGGTAAAGAAAGCATTTTAAGCATTTGACTCATCTAAGGGATCCTTTTCGATATGGGTCTTTCCATCTAAAGCTTACTTATGAGTCAAAAGCAAAATAAGTAGCATTTGGCGACACTCTAGTAGGCTTATGGGTCTTTCCATCTCCAGATCTCTGATTTGGGTTTGCTTTAAGTATAAAGGAGTTGAATCCTTTATGATATGTCTCATTCACTAGAGGTCAAGTTACATGCTTTCCAAAAGAGAGATTATGCTAGTTTATTGGTGGAGTTACAGTTTAGAAGCAACACAATTCTTTTGGATTCTCAGTTTTCTAAATATCAAATATTATCAGTTCTAATACATATTCGTTAACAATTCGCATCTATATTATTCGAAGTAATTTAACTTTCTTAGAAAAATTGATGGATTCCCACAATATAAGAGGCAAAGTTCAATTAGTACAGTAAATAATACAACCCCCCCTCCCCAAACAAATAACTGAATATGGAATACACACATTTACATATCGCAAAGCATAAAAACAACCAGTAAAAGAATCACACAATTTCACAATCGGTTTAATTCACAAAATCTATTTCAGCATCATCGATTCTAAGACTTGAGAGAAAGAGTTGTGGAGGAGGAGAGATGGACGAAGAGACAGAAAGGGAGAGAGAGAGATCCGGCGTTCTGTGGAGGAGGAGAGGCACGGTGAGAGAAGGCTAGCTGGAGGCGTCGGGAGGCGGAAGCTGGAGCGGCGTCGGCCGTCAGGAGGTGGGGAGCTGTGACAGAAAGGGCTGGGGCATCAGGAGAGAAGAGGGAAAATTTGGGGACAACCGAATTAAACCAGTTTCACCCTAAGTTTTTTTATAAAGCAACGCCGTTTTATCTACTAATTTTTTTTTTTAAAAAAAACACACTGGATGGGATCTGGACTGGTGGACTTGGGCGCCTGGGTCTGGGACGTGAGAGAAGGCTAGCTGGAGGCGTCGGGAGGCCAATAGGAGGCGGAGGCTGGAACGGCGTCGACCGTCATTAGGTGGGGAGCTGTGAGAGAAAGGGCTGGGGCGTCAGGTGTCTGGAGAGAAGAGGGAAAAATTGGGGACAACCGAATTAAACCAGTTTCACCCTAAGTTTTTTTTATAAAGCAGCGCCGTTTTATCTGCTAATTTTTATAAAAAAAAAAAACACACGGGATGGGCTCTGGACTGGTGGACTTGGGCGCCTAGGTCTGGAACGTTGGGGGCCTGGGTCAAAGGGGGCGGGCCTGGGCTTAACCCATATAAAAAATTTGAATTAATTTTTGAGGCAGAGGGGACTGCTTCAGCTTGTGTCACTTTTAGAGGGAAAGAGGGTGACGACACAAGCCACAACAAAAAATGTGGTCGTTTCGGTCAAATTGTTATAAAAAGGTTTATAGAGTTTGGGGTTTCGTCAAGCCGATATATAGTTGTATTTGAGTGATATAGGAAACGTAATTGTTCGTTCTATAAGTATGCGTCAATTGTAATTGCGCTCCCCTAACTATCAGAACTGAGATTTACATCCTCTAAGTTTCAGACATTCTCAATGTTCGCCCTTCGTCTAAGTTTCTGACGGAAACACCTATAAAATGACCCAAATAACATTCCAAGATAAAATTACTAAAAATATTAAAAAATTCATTAAAAGATAATATTTTTTAAATAAAACTATTGAAACTATATTTTAGTAATCTATAAAAAAATTTAATTTATTTCTCAAGTATTTATTTATTTTTTGAAATTATCTTTTAGGGCATTTCAATCATTTTGATGCCGAAATTCCGTCAAGTTTAACGGAAATTTTAACTGGGGTGAACATTATAAATGTTTCATACTTATAGGACGTAAATCGCACTTTTGAAAGTTAGAGGACACAAATGCAATTGACGCATACTTACGGGGCGAAGAATAATATTTTTCCTAAAATTTTATGTTGTTAGAATTTTGAGTATAAGAGTTGGTGAAGAAGTGAGAAGAGTGAAAAAAGTTGATAAAAAAATGAGGAGAGATAAATGTCTGTAATAATGATGAAATTTTAAAGAGTAAAAATTTTAGTTAGTGAACATTGTTGTAATGGTTTGAGCCCGATTTAGTCTAAATGGTCCATCCTTCAAAAGGTTGGGCCTACTAAGTCCTCATAGACATCATAATAGTTTAGTTAATCCATCGTATGAACTTGACTAATGTGGGCAGTTGTAATACCGATAAGACTTAATTATTCTATTGGTCCTGGTAGTATTTTGAAATTTTAAACTAGTCCTTAATATTAATGTGTCAGTACATTCTTTTTTTCCTTTGACTTGCGCCTGCATTTACAAACTCTTACGTAGCTGACAGGTAGACATCTTAAACAATATCAGACCTCTACCTGTATATTCCAAATGGTAAAAAATTCATGAGTGTCATTCAATGTATGCCACCAAGTCAGACCAAAGATCACACTTAGATCAAATATGTCATGCAGAAGTGATACTAATTCATTTTTAACCACTGAGAATACATACATAAATGTCTGATATTGTATAAGACATGTCTCCGTTAATGACATAGGAGTTTGTTGTCTAAATGCAGACTTCGACGGAAAGGGTTGTATTGACATATTAATATTCATAAGGAATAATTCAGTATGAAAAATATCTTAAAAATCAGTTTATGATTTCGAAATACCACATAGATCAATTGTGTAATTAAGTTTAAAGATAAATTATTATTGGAGAGGCGAACATGTTTTTTTTTTGGCTTATTAAAGAGGTAATTCTAAAAGGACGGAACTTAACAAACCGGGCTCTGGTCTGCCCCCCAGTTGTTAGTGCCATCTATATCTCTAATGACGAATTATTGGAACATTGACAAATCGTCTTGCCAACTGGTATTTGGCGTACTATTAAGAGTTGGTGCAACAAAACGTGCCTTTTTTTAAGCTTGCAAATAATGGTAACGGATATCGTTGTTCCCTAACAACCTGTGAATAAACATACAAACTGATTTGAGGATTCCTGTGCTATAATGAATTATTTGAAAAACAGTAGGAAACTACTCATTACAAGGGTAGTCAAGTTGGTCTGAGTGGTGAAGGCTTGGGGCCTGGGGGTTTGCTCCTACTGAGGTCCCAAGTTCGAATCCTCTCAGGTGCAAACAACTCTTTGGGGCCACTCCCTCAGCGAAGCTGAACTTAACTGACATGTGTGGTTTGTGAGGGCTGCACGGTCCGGAGTTTGTCGTGGCGTTAAGCCCACCTCGTGCGTATACTGAGCCAGATTCGTCTGAGCTCGGTGCACGTGGTTGGGTGCCCGAATTTCCCTCGTCACCAAAAAAAAAAGACAAAGCGTTAAAAGTATTTGCTAATTGTGGATTCCTGCTACCCTTTTTTTCATTTTTCCAAAAATAAAACATATATTTAGTTTAGTAGAAGATTCTGCCATCTAATTAATTTGTTTTCTCTAGAGAACTTTATAATATTTGTTCGGTTCGAACGGATTCCGAGAGGCCATACTATATTTGAGATACTTTCAGACAGTCAAACGAACCCTACAGAGCTGACAGAAGGGAGAATAAAAGAATTCCAGAAAAATAATATCACGAGTATAATGGATGATTGTAAGCGTGACCCAAAAAGTGTTTATGCCCAATTGAGCTCTCTTTGTTAATATGTTATTCGAAGCCAATAATGGATACAATTACAGGCAAAAACCAAGAAGTTAACACATAACGTCTCAAGTTCAATGTGCCGCTAAGGTGGTGTTAAATTCATATCACTTGAGGAAGACCTAAATTAGCTCAAGGAGGCTCATAATAACACTTCCAAACTCTACCGGAGTTCTATGAAAAGGTAAAAGATGTGTTCGATTCTTTTCAACTCTTCAGAGTCCAAAATAAGGGGATGAGTGGAATCTCTATTTACCCCATTAGACTTTTGTTTTTCTGGTTTCTGGTCCACCACTATCTACAAGTTGACATCGCTTTGGGGGGGCTCATATGGGTCCTTGAGCTTTTGTTGTGACGCACAGCTGGTAGAAAGAGAACAACTGTCCTCACCTATCTTTTACGCACCAATTAATGACTTATACGGTGAACCTAAACAGTCCAGTCCCACAGAAGACTAGAGGGGAAGAAAAGAAAAAAACGAATTGAATTATTGAAAGCTACCCAAACACGCATAAAAGGGGAAATGGAATGATTGCGGGTGGGAACCTTGTAAAGCTCGGTAGCCAGTTTACTTTTTCCCAATGGATAATCATATAACTGTGAAATATAGACGAAACCCTTTGGACCCAGTTTGTCAATTTTTGTGTAGGAGCTAGCAGGCCTGATTGGATATAAAAAGTGGCAGGATCGGATACCAAGTCTTTGTAATTAATGTCTTCGCCAGCATTTGGGCCAAAGTGGGGTACTTCAGCCTTGGTCAGTCAGTCCCTGACTCTCAGTTATCTTTCTGCCGACTGCCAAACAGTAATTAACGGAAGATCACAGACACATTTTTAGTGCTGCAAGGATGCTGAAATGCATGCAGAGCATTCAACAACTCCTTTGTTACTGGAACCTGCAGACCTTTTGCCAGTTTTCTTGCCATAGAACTCGCGCATATTCCAACCCCTCGTTAATGAAGACTACAGGAACCCATTCAGCTAGTGAAATGCAAATTAAATTAACGGGCCAAGAGCTGTTCAGTTCAGTCCTGGACAACATCTGGGCACCAAATTTTAAGAAACTTAAAGCCAGGGGAGGGGACATTCCGTATATAAACCGGGAAAAGAAATGAGAACGGTACAGCAGAGCTAAACAAGATAGATGATGCAAAGCGAAAAAGTAAAAAAAAAAAAAACTACGTACAAGCACCTCTATTACATTAACAACATGAGTGCCTGCATCTTATATACTTTACACAAATGTTCAGTGCAGCTTGCTTCTATGTTAAGCATTTCAAAGTTGCTTAGATGTAAAGCATTATGTATTTCTTATTCATCCTAAGGACTAAAAAAATAGAGATATTATGACTAACAATCTGACACTTTTAAGACCTTGGTTTTCCACCATAGGCTTGTCTGCAAATTGCATAGGGTTTCTGAGAAGGCGCGCACAGCTGTGAAGATGTTGGACAGCCCTGTAGACAATTGTCCCCCAAGCTTCCGGAAACTGAAGTGTCGCCGGCAAATAACCCCGCCGGCGGCTTTCCGATCAAGAAATTGCCGTCCAAAAATAATCTCCTTAGGAACTTGGTCTTGCTGTACTCCAATGGGATCGTGCCGCGTAGACGATTGTAACGCAGTGACAGAGACGATAACTGGGGATAACCAGCGAAATTCGCGTGCAAGTACCCTTCGATTCTGTTGAATCCCAAATCAACGGCCACCAGGTCGCTGTTACCCCCGGCGGGTTTCCATACCTCGATGCTTGTCAAACTGTTATTGGCTAAGTCAACCTGTTGAAGTGACGGCATGAGAAAGAACCAGGCTTGTAGTGACCCCGTGAAAGAGTTTTCACTGAGTTCCACCACTTCCAACTGGGTCAAACCGTCAAAGGACGATTTGAATAGGGTCCCAGATAAAGAATTATGCTTGAGAGCGAGTTCTAGCAAGTTTGGTGGGAGCTTAGGGAGTGATCCCTCGAGTTTGTTGTAACTCAGATCGAGTAGACTCAAATTGAAGAGCGAATTCATGGTGCTTGGAAGGAACCCAGATAAAGAATTGTGAGAAAGGTCCAAGGATTCGAGGGATTTCAGGGCGGTAATGGAGGCGGGGATCGAGCCAGAGAACATATTCGATCCCAGAGTCAGGGTCTGGAGGTTGGAGAGAGAGGAAACCGAAGAAGGAATGGGACCAAAGAACGAGTTGTCGGAAAGGCCGAGGGTAGTGAGCTGGGAGAGATGGGAGATGAGGGGGGTGAGGGTACCGGAGTAGCCAGGCCGGTCGAGAACGAGGTAGGTGACTCGTGTCGAGTCGGGGTTGCAGGTGAGGCCGCAGATGAAGTGGGTGCGGCGAGGGAGAGCACATGGGTCGGAGGTGAAGTTCCAGGAGGCCAAGCAGGACCAAGGTGGGATAGAGGAAGTTTTGATCGAGGCTTTGAAGGCCTTGAGGGCTGATATGTCTGCGGGTGAAGTGAGTGCTTGAACTAGGACACTGTTGATACAGCAGAAGGCGAGGTGGAGGAGTAGGAGGTAGGGGATGCCTGGTGTTGGCATATTTTTTCGAGGGGCCTGGGTTTTGGGTTTGGGTTCTCTGGGGTTGTTTCGGGAGGCAGAGAGAGAGAGAGAGAGGAAAGACTCTTTGGGAAGGTGCTATAAATTATAATGCGTATAGGTGTGAAAGAGTGGAGTGGGGTAGTTCGTAGTTTGTGGACTTCTCATGTGTTCGCTGTTCCCCTTCTGGCTGGAGGGCATTAAAATTTGAGGTAGCGGTACGTATACGGGTATATATGCCTTGAGATATGTATATCTGTTTTGATGAATTTCTACTAGCCAGGGACTCATTTTTAATGAATTTCTCTTTGATTTTTTCACAATAAGCAAGGTTGGTTCCGTGAACTCTTTCTTTTAAATGTATGTTGTAGTGGATACAGTTACGGGTTTGTGTGGATCGTGTCGGACGAAGTTAGCATAATTAGAAAATATGATTTTGAGTTGAGGGTGCAACGAAAAACTCTAAATAATCGAACCAAGTCCACAGCCCGATTATCAATTATTATTGAGCACTTTTTGCGTTGATAATGATCACTTGATGAGAACTTCAAGCCAACAAAAGCAAAACATCAGGCGACGAGTAAACTTGGAGCAAAGGGGTTGGGATGGGCTTAAAAACTCCCAATTTATTTTACAGTCATAACGAACCAAGAATGACTCGTATAGGGCTTTTCGCATTTTGAAACTTTCCTACCAATTTTCCCATGGGCCATTAACAAGGCCTAATTGACCTTCTGTTATGCTGATGTTAGCCCGTTCATGATTGGCAGTGCATACACTGTAACATAGGCCTGCACGTAGAGGGTCAGTGACACGAACGATACTGTTTCGAGAGCGAATCTCAAGAGTCAAGAGTGAAGAGCTCGTTGCTTACCAAAAAAAACAAAATCTAAAGAGCTCGTCGTCAATCACGCGCCACAATATTGGCGTGTTCGTCACCCTCAGTCGCTGCATACACTGGCGGCTGGCCTTACAAAACCCCACCAGCAAACATCAATTTCGTCTTCAGCGCAACTAACCACCATGGCTTCCCTTCTCCTCCTCCTACTACTCTGCGCCGCCTCGCAGACGATCTCCACTCTATCCACCACCACCACCGACGCCTACCCCTCTGTTCCTGGTACCGACACCACCGAATGTTCAATCTCCACCAACAACGACGAACTCATCCCTGTACGACGAGAAGTTTACGACGGCGGCCGAATATTCGACATCACCCACAGGTACACCACGGACATGCCGTCTTTTGAATCGGCGGACGGGATTGGCCAGTTCCTGTGGCTTCCGAAGAGCATGAAGAATGGATCGATTGCCAACAACTCGGAAATGAAGCTACCCGCTCACACTGGCACGCACGTCGACGCGCCCGGTCACGTCTTCGATCACTATTTCGACGCTGGCTTCGACGTCGACACGCTTGACTTGGAAGTGCTGAACGGTGATTATCATTGTTCTTTCTTTTTCGTTTCAGCATATTTGTCTACCGAATTCATTTTTTTTTTTGTCGAATTGGAAACTTGGCAATTATTTGCAAAAATTGTAACTTCCGAGCTTTTTGAAGAGGCTAGGAGTTGCTGGGTTTAAGTTCTATGATTACGCGCGTATGCGGAACACAAGAACTTATAACGTCTCGAGACATCGTCTTAACTCAAAGAAGCCTAAGCCTATACGATTAGAGCGATACTATTTTATTAATCAGTCACGACTCGCTTTCTAGGATTCTACCACGCGAGTCAATACTTCCTATCACTATGTCCTTGAGGCAGACAATATTTGAAACCAGACAAGGACAACCATGTTAGAAATTCTGCTCTACCTATAGCTAATCAACCTTGATCCTTCTCTCAGTTATTAATATCTGTTACGAAGCTCAGTGATTAGCGCATTACAGAGAACGTTACTTGGGAGGTTAAGGGGCAGCTTTTTTCGGCTCTTATCTGTAGGAGATGTCTTGTATATTTTGAAGAAAGAGACAGTGGGACCCTAAACTATTTGGATCTTGGGCCAGACCCCTCCGACCTGACCTCCTACGTATGTTAGCCGGTTTGATCTTGGGCCATGCTCGTAGAAACATGGTCTCTGGGTAAAGACTGAGTTTGAGAAGGTTTTGCTAGCTATTTGTGAATAGTGATATGTTGTCATTCTCCAATGTCAACATAAGCAAGCTGCCAAACTATTTAACCCTGAGCGTTAGCCCAGTGGTTACCTCCTCCCCTTAGGGAGGGTCCTTCCGGGGTTCGTAGCCCCTTATCCGCAGGCTATGCCTGCTGCCACTATTGACTAAAAAAAAAAAAAGCTGCCAAACTATTTGAATGCAATGTACCGTTTGTGCGATTGACCTTTCCTTGTGCTGCTTTCCGTCAGAACATGGGGCTCGTATGCCACCATGCTCAATATTAAAAAATGGGTTAGACTAGGGTGGCTATATGCATTTTGGTTGGGGCATTCTAATCCAGTCGGTGAAGGAGAGGAAAAAACTATTTTGAGCTATGTTGTTCTGGTGTTGAAGAATGTGATATTCATCTGCACTGAGGCCAAGTTTATACTAAGTCTTCTTGGACGGCATTGATACTGCAAACAAGATTTGTTTTTTTCTTTTCTTTGGTGATCTGCCGCTCTTTCAACCGGATGGTGCACCTGAAAACATCAACAAGAGAACTTTTCATTTTGCTTTATTGCAATATGTAACTTGAAATATAATTGTTGCCTTAATGAGAAATTTTGGGTAATGTGCTTTTTGGGTTTGTTGGAATCCTAATCTTGCTATCTCTAGTGCTTTCTTTGTTATTTTATATGATTGGCTTTGCTTGCCTTGCACGTAAATGGGAATTTCTTTCATCTTTCTATGCAGAAACAGGATCATTTCTAAACGTGTTATTCCTTCACGTTGTGTTGCTTAGATATTGCTGACCATCATATTTATTGGTTTCAATAGGTCCAGCATTGTTACTTGATGTTCCGAGGGACACGCACATAACTGGTATTGAACTGCTATCTTTCCGACCGTATCTTTTTCGTGATTAGCTTCTCTACATATGAATGATTTGTTTTATTTTTTCATTTTTCGTGTGGTGTGGGGGATGGTGAATACTGTTTTAGTACATGCTGTTTAATTTTCTTCAGGCAGCATCCCTTAACTGTTGCTGTACTGTATCGGGCGGTATGACTTTTCATATGACTAAAAGTACTTATGGAGCCTTAAGCTCTACAGCAGGCTCTTCTTAAGCGCACCAAGATAGCTAGTTTTTTGGCTGCTAAATGAAAATCTACTCGTAGTTTCAAAATGATAGGAAATCATTTTTATCTTTGATTAGGTGATGATAAAGTTTATTCCTTTCGGCTGAAGTTATGAAGTCTCTAAATATCCCAAGGGGAGTCCGTCGGGTCCTTTTCAGAACATTAAATACTGACAGGTAATTTTAGACATTATATTTAGTAGAATTTTGACGCGGTGGATAAGTTTATATAAAAGATTCCATTTGAGAAAAGGTCCAGTTTTCTTGAAATATTTTGAAATGTTTTGGAGACTCGTTTGTATTAGTCCAAAGTATATCTCGATGGACAAAGCATACTTTAAGCATTTAAGGGTGAGCTAAAACTTATTGCAATTGCAGGCGGCTTATGTTTAAAAAGGAGTTCGACACAAGCTATGTGGGATTTATGAAGGATGGGGCAAAATGGTTGGTCGAAAACACCGACATCAAACTTGTTGGTACGATATGCCGACACTCGTTATCCTCTTTTTTGTTACGTGTTCCACTTATGAATTACCTTAACAGATGCCAGCTAACTTATTAGACACTGGAAAATGCATTCGACTGTTAAGATTCTCTTTCAACTGTAGTTGTTTAACTGACACATTTTCTGTGATGTAATGCAGGAATTGATTACTTATCTGTTGCTGCCTATGACGACTTGATCCCTTCTCATCTTGTCTTCTTGGAAGGCAGGGTAAGAAATTAAATTAGTGATCCTTTCACAATTTAGCTTGTAAGTGTTTAACTCAGACATCTTTGTTTGCCCACTTACACTGCTTGAATATTCAGGAAATCATCCTTATGGAAGCTCTAAATTTCGATAATGTCCAACCAGGAATATATTCTGTCCATTGCCTACCTCTTAGGTTGCTTGGTGCCGAGGGATCACCGATAAGATGCATACTAATCAAATAAAAAGGTGGTTGTTAGCACTGTATTGTAAAAAGAAATCTATCCTACGGAATCTTTCTCCCAGTTTAATGAAAAAGCTACTTACTTATCAGGTTTACTTTCTTTTCAGTTTTAATTGTAGACACATTCATATTTCTGAAATTCGTACAGGAAACAACAGTATTGTTGGCCTATGGAGATGATGAGCAGAAGAAGGCCGTAGAGAAGTTCAGCAACGCATGTTAATGGTATTAGTGGTGTGGTTATTGTCAGCAAATTAATGAAGATGTATTTTTTTTCTTCTTCTCGAAAAACAACCAATATATTAAAAACTTGTAAACAGAACGAAAATAAAGACAACAGACGAACACAACAAAACGACAAAAAACACAACAGGACAAACTTGTAATGAAGATGTATTTTTTTTTTGAGAAAGGAGGACCTCTTTATTCATATGACAAAGTTGAAACAACTATGGAGGTTGAAACCCAACATACAACCATGACAATCCATCTAAATGCCCCGGAACAAAAGGATACTCTCCAGAATAAATTATGAAGGCGGCCCAACGGGCAAGTTGGTGCACAACAACATTTGCACCTCTATGAATAAATCTCATTTTTCAACTTAGTAGACCTTGGAGAAGTAACTGGATGTCACCCACTGTATCATATATCCTCCATTCAACTCTTCTTGGGAAAGAGTTAACAGCATCAGCAACAATAGATGAGTCCCCTTCAATAATGTCATTATAACCTCTACTCAAGGGCTCCAGGATACCAAATTTAATTGCTTCTGCCTCTGCCTCCACAGGTAACAACTTGGTCATTTTCAAAGCCGAAGCTCCCTTAAACACCCCTTCAGCATCTCTCAAAACTACAGCAGCAACCGTAAATGAATCCCTGATAGTTGCATCAATATTGATTTTAATTGATCCTGAAGGTGGTGGACACCATAATTGGTTAATAGGAATTTGCTTCTTCCCTTTCCAAGCTTCCCAATGTTGCCACCAAACCCGTTTGACTTGATCTGCTAAAAAATGAGGATCTTTAAATGGTTTCCCATGAGCTGCAACATTCCTATTAAACCAGATTAAATCAATGGCAATGGCGGCATAAAGTTGAAAACGATGCACCTCCTCAGAAGGCACATCAAGAATTCTCGGGTGTATTTGAGTCTACCTGTAGATTCTTTAGCACAACCTTCCTGTGGGCTGAAGTTAAGCACTCCTGTCTGTCCCCTTCAAAATCTATTTGCGGGCTACAGCGAATTAGCCCATTTCTGTAGCCCAATGATAATGAATCTTCTGTTTTTCTTTTTCTTTTTCCTTTAATGAGTACTTGCTCTTAAAAAGTTTTCATGTATATTGCTATAATAGTTGAGTTGCCGCTCATGATTGGCTGGTGAGTACTGTGCCTTTTAGGCCCGCAGGTAGACAATCGTCCCCAAAACTTACATTCTTTGTATATAATTTTCAAAGAAAAAATTAATTAAATTCTTTTGAAAAGATTCCCTTTTTTAAAAAAAAATTCAGTAGATTTGGTCTCTTAATACGTGGTCAAAGTATTTCTAAACGTCAGGTCACATTTAATTACAACTCATCACATGTTATAAAAATAAAAGAAAATAAAACTTTATAAATTAAATTAATCAGCCCTATCTCCCTAAATAAAATTGGGTTCGGATTTGCTGCCGTTCGGTCAACCCTGCAGCAAAATTTGCTGCACCGAACGGCAGCGGAGAGGCCCCCAATAAAATTTTCCATTCATTTTTTTTTTTTTCTAAATTTCCATTCTTTTTTTTTTGTTTCTGCGTAATAAATTTTTTCATTCTCAAAAATTGTTTTTACAGACCCAGAAAAAATCTAAAAATTTTATGACCAGTGACGCGCAGGATCTGTTTGCGTGCTTATCACCCGTTACTCCCACCCACAAACACTGACGAGTGACGACCATGGCTTCCCTGCTCCTCCCCCTCCTCATACTCTGCGCAGCGTCGCAGAAGATCCCCGCTATCTCCACTGCTGCCTACCCCTCTGTCCCGGACACTAAAACCACCGACATCGACGACCTCATCCCGGTTCGCCGAGAGGTCTACGACGGAGGCCGCGTCATCGATATCAGCTACAGGTACACCCCGGGCATGCCGTCGTGGCACTCGGTCAGTTCCTGTTGCTCCGGAAGAGCGTGAAGAACGCTCCCTCTCCAACATCTCGGAGATGAAGATGCCCACTCACACGGGCACGCACGTCGACGCACCCGGCCACTTCTTCGATCACTACTTCGACGCCGGCTTCGATGTGGACACGCTCGACTTGGAAGTTCTCAATGGTAATTATAGTTTCTGTAGTGAGAAAATCAATTATTTGTTTTATCGTTTTATGAAATACTGGTGATGATCATACTTGTTGCTTCAATAGGTCCAGCCTCGTTAGTTGATGTTCCAAAGGACAAGAACATTACTGGTAAAGGAAATCCTCTCTCTGCATGTGACCTCTTCTTTCGGGTGATTGTCTTCTGTCCATATATATGAAATCGTATTCTCTTCGTTTGTTTATTGGAGGGGATTCTCAGGGTTTTAGGGATGCTTTCCAAACTTTCAGGACACTGTTCAAACAACTTGCTGTATCGGTTGTTAATGTTATGGCCTGATGTATGTGTGCTTCCATCCGTAAATACCATATTTGGCATAAGATATAAGGAAGGTGCTTCAGGCCTTAATTTAGCAGCTAATGAAATATGTTGTTCCTTGTAGCTGACGTTATGAAGTGTTTAAATATCCCCAAGGGAGTACGCCGTGTTCTTTTCAGAGCTTCATATACCGACAGGTAGGTTTTTGTAAAACATATTAAAGTGTGTGAAAAGTTGTTAAAAAAGTCCATCGAAACGGAGAGACTAATAAACAAAGATATATCTGTTGGATTGATAACTTATCACTGTTAACTCGTTGGCTTAAAATGATTGCCTTAATTTCCATGTTTTGAAAAAAAGGAAGTTATAAAATCACCAAGAAAGCTAAGATTAGCGTTTTAAGTTGAGCTAAAACTTCATGCAATTTCAGGCAGCTTATGTTTAAAAAGGAGTAGCTTCGTGGGATTTACGAAGGATGGGGCGAAATGGTTGGTGGAGAACACCCACATCAAATTTGTTGGTAAGATGTGCCAAAGCTCGTTTCGTTATCCTCTTTTTTTTTTTTTTTTATAACGTCTTCCATTTCTGAATTACCTTAAAAGACGCCAACTATTTCAACGCTTTGTTGCACCATTCTTGTTTGTTTCAGCAAGTACTTTTGTTGTTTTTGGTCACTGTACACAGATGACATCAGTGAATTTAACCGTCCTGTTTGTAATAATCTTCTCATTTACGTGCTTTCTCTTGCAAATCTAGTGATTGATTGCACCAACACATTTTTCTGCTATGGATGCAGGAATCGATTATCTATCTGATGCTGCCCATGATAATTTGATCTCAGCTCATCTTATCTTTTTGGAAAGCAGGGTAAGAAGTTCTTTGTCAAGCAAGTTACTGCTTCGTCCATAAACTAGTAGAATTGATAGCCTTTGCTAATACTGTTTTAATATTCAGGGTATCATCCCCGTGGAAGGCCTTAAGCTTGACGATGTTCCGGCAGGGATATATACAGAACAGTCCATTGCTTACCTCTTAGGTTGCTCGGTGCCGAGGGATCACCAATAAGATGCATCCTGATCAAATAATTATAACTCCTTCTGTAAGTTACCGTTATTGAAAGGCTGAAAGCAATACATCCTACATATCTTTTCCCTGTTTAAGTGATACATTTATCCATTTTGGTCAAATTGTCACAGGAAACAGTTTTTTAAGATATATATATAATATCCTATTAATTGTCAAGGTTGAACAATGGCGAGATTGAGAGTTCCCCCCCTCTTGTCCTGATCATGGCCATAAAAGTGGCGAGTCAGGATGCATTAGAATGTTGCAACGACAACCATATTGAGCGATAGTATCTGCTTCTTGGTCAAATAAAATATTGGATCTGGCTTTTTATGTTTGTTTTTCGCCTTATATATCAGAAATCAGAATATAAATATTCTATATAAATTATTGGGACCCTTCAATAGTGTTTAAGTATACTCAATTTCATTGCCTAAAGTCGATTATATTCAGGGAGGGAAAATTCAGGAATTTCTGTTATACCTCGTAATTAGAAACAATTGCGTAAATATTATAAAACAATTAAAATTAAAGGATAAATATAACATTGGTCCACGTGGTTTACTCTAAAATTAAATAAGTCCTTAAACTTTAAAACGCATCAAATTAGTCCCTAAAATTTAATATTCATCATGACTTTAGTCCCTCAAGGACCCTTAAAATGGGAATGAATTTAAATTTTAAGAATTAATTTAATGTGAAACTTATTTGATTTTTGAATAAATTACGTGGATTAATATTATATTTATGCCTAAAATTAAAAGATGCGGCAATTTTTTATATTTTTCCGCATGTTATTATTTTATTATTTCTTCCTCGAGCAGTTACAGTGACCAATTCAATAATAACAAGAAAACAAAACGCTCTCTGAAACCCAAAACCCACAGAGAAAGCTCAAAGAGAAGCGGCCCTCTCCCTCCCACACCAAGAATGGACGGAGGACTAACCTACCAACGGTTCCCGAAGGTGAAGATCCGAGAGATGAGGGACGACGTCGTAAAGTTCGAGCTGCGGGAGACTGATGCCAGCATGGCGAACGCTCTGCGGCGCGTGATGATAGCGGAGGTGCCCACCGTGGCCATCGACCTGGTGGAGATCGAGGTCAACTCCTCCGTCCTCAACGACGAGTTCATCGCCCACCGCCTCGGTCTTATCCCCCTAACCAGCGAACGCGCCATGAGCATGCGCTTCTCGCGCGACTGCGACGCCTGTGACGGCGACGGACAGTGCGAGTTCTGCTCTGTCGAGTTCCAGCTCCGTGCCAGGTGCCACAACGATCAGACCCTCGATGTCACTAGCAAGGATCTCTACAGCTCAGACCACACTGTCGTACCAGTCGATTTCTCCGATCCCAATGAGCCCGCCGAGCAGAGGTACAAAGAAATCAAAGTTCCTTCTTTCCTTCTAGGGGTTTTATGTTGTATCGTAACGTTAGCAATGCAAGAGCATTGCTTCTCATTGAATTCGTCATATAACTTCTTTGGGGTTGTTTTTCTTAGTGATTCTGGAATTTGACCTAATGTCCTTATTATTATGCCCTTGTGTCGTCGAAGTTCTGAAATTTAATGTTTGCGATGTGGAGTTATTGCTTCTCATTGAGATTGTGATGGGACTATATCAGGTGGTCTTTAGGGTTATTCTCTCTAAGTTATTATGTAGCAATTGAAAACAATATCACGAAGTCTTTGGTTTCGAAATGCTTCCTTTTAATTACCCCCAAAAAAATTGGTTCCTGCGGTTTCGCAATTCACTGGAAACAATAGGCCATCTTATAAGCCTGTGGAGCTACACCTTATTTTTTCGCCTAAATGAGACCATGTACAATGTACTATCATACTTTCTGCATTAAAGACATGCATGCGGTTTCTGAGAATCTGGAGCAAAAGGAAATGAAGGGAAATTTTGAGGACTTGTATATGCAATCAAATGTTTTATGGAGATTATCCTACTTCTCTCGGCTTTAGAACGGAAAAAACATACACCGAATTTTGGGTTCTTGACATCTGACTCAGTCTTTAACTCTTGGTGAATTGGAATTTTGGGTTTCAGGTTCTTCTATTTAATGTTTAAGTTACTGCATTTCTTTGATTCCATTGTTTGCAATTGCATTATAAAGTTTTGTGGCGCAGGGGAGGGGGGGGGGGTTCACAGCTTTTAATTCATTGAAAGGAAAAGATGCAATGCTATTTAGAGTTGAGTGTTGTATTTGAGTACCTTTATATTGTATTCAGGGGGATTATCATTGTCAAGTTACGTCGCGGACAAGAACTAAAGCTGAGGGCTATAGCCAGAAAAGGAATTGGCAAAGATCACGCAAAATGGTCACCTGCAGCTACTGTCACTTTCATGTATGAACCTATGATTAGAATCAATGAAGACTTGATGGAAACTTTGTCACTCGAGCAGAAAAAAACTTGGATTGAAAGTAGTCCTACCAAAGTGTTTGACATTGACCCTGTTACCCAACAGGTTGGTTCTTCCTTAATTTCTGTACTTCCATTTATTTTTGTTGTTGTTGTTTGTAATTAGGTGCTCAAATGTGATAGGATTCAATTACATCAGCTTATTTTCTCTGTTGTTAGCAACTCTTCTTTTTTCTATTCTTTCTCTTTCTATTTAGCTCTAGTTGTCACATTGTAACTTCTCTCTTACTCCCTCCCTTCTGTCTTCTTCTCTTGTTTCTTTCTCTGAATTTTGAAGTGTTTCATCTGCTGGAGATGTGGTAATGTATTGGGGTTTACTTTAGGCTTGTGGCTGAGATTTCTGAGGTTCCAGATTAGGGCTACTGTTAAATTTTCTTCTGGTTTGGATTATTTAGTCAGCAGCGAAACTGCAGGGAGAGGAGTTTATTCGCTGAATTTTTGAATTGCCTCTTATTTTATCCTAATTACATTCTGACTTTTTTGTACTCTCTGATGTGATCCTTTTTCTGAATGCATATTCTGTCATGATAAGAACTTTTTTAGTTCTCTTTGTTTATTAGGTTATAGTGGTTGATCCTGAGGCCTACACTTATGATGATGAAGTGATCAAGAAAGCAGAGTCTATGGGGAAGCCTGGGCTTGTGGAGATTGAAGCCAAGGAAGACAGTTTTATATTCACAGTAGAATCTACTGGTGCAATCAAAGCTTCTCAGTTGGTACTCAATGCTATAGAAATCCTGAAACAGAAGCTCGATGCAGTTCGCCTTTCAGAGGATACCGTGGAAGCTGATGATCAGTTTGGCGAACTGGGTGCTCATATGCGAGGAGGATGATCCTGTTGATAAAAGAGGACTAATCTAGTGATCCTTTCGTGTTCTAGGATATCAACTGAATTCCTTTCACTTTGTGAGACTCTTGCCATGTGTACTAACTGCATCTTCCATATCTTCTTTAACTTGTGCTGTGGATGCTACTTAATCAAAAGAAGAAAAAAAATGGTGCTTGTGGAAGCTAATCTGTTTCTAGTAAAGTTTGTCCTTGGATCTCTTGGGCCATGATCATATATTCTCTGTGTACTTGCAGATAACGCACTAGCCTGCATGTTGTTAGATCTATGATAGCTTTTAGTTGCCTGCATATATACCTATATGTATACTATGCTTGTTAAATATTTTCACGTCTTACTTCATTAATGAATTTTAGAGAAGCAAGCGAGCACACGTCTATTGATTTCGAATTGATGACACATGATCATCTTATCACCTGACGATCTAGTAGTACCTAAAGAATTTTACTTTGTGATCACTTGCATGTGGTGGTCGTGGAACAATTATGGGGAAGAATAATTCTTCTGATAGCTACTGATATTCAAAAATCTGCGTTTGTGCTCCGTATCTGCTGGTAGAATGTTGTTCCATAGAATTTGGTCCCTACCTATATGTCGTCAATTTCATGAAACTATTTTATGCATGTAGTGAGAATTAACACTGATAGGTTTGCTAAGGTCCCCTGTTCCGTTTTTTCCCCTCTCACTGGCTCCCGTAAGTTGCGTGGATTTCCTTCAAAGTATTGAGATGATCTCTACATCCCGAATAATCCCCGTTTAGTAGCTGATAGAAAATTCTAAATGACAAAGTCTAATAGGGAACAATTTTCTTATGTGCTGAAGACCAATGGCTGCAGTTTAAAGGAGTGATAACTCCAGTCGAAAACCTTGTTACTCCAATAGGACAACGAGAACGGCCTTTGATCGATTAAACAACATATCAGTATTAGCGTGGTTCAAAGGTAGTAGATTGTATAACGTAAAATCAAATTATCCTTTTGGAAATTTTGTTGGACCAAATCATATCATCTAAGCTAACATTTGCCACCCATTTGAACTTCGATTCGCACCGGATGTGTAAATCAGGTGGCCAGCCACATAGAAATGGGCTTGATTTGCAACTGCATTTACTTCTTATATCAATCACTGTACTTGGTTTTCAAGTGAAGTGTTCTACCTAGGAAATGGATGAAAATCTCCACTAATCCTGTGTTTGGAGAACTACTAAAAATAACACTTTAATGCAAATAAGGAGGAGATAAGCCCATTCCCATAACTTATAGACACTAAACTGCATTCGCATTTTTAGTTTGGAGTGAACTAATAGCCCAAATGGTTACTAATGCCTGTGTACTAGGAACATGTCACGGGTTCTGCCTCTGCAGAAGATGTGGACCGATTTTATCTCCATTCTGGCAGCAGGGCTTGGTCTAAAGCCAGAACTCACTTGCAGCAGAAAGTTGTGCTACTTAGAAAGAATAATCTTGTTCTGTGTTTTTTTTTTCTAAATAATCTCGTTCTGTGTTTTTTTTTTCTAAATAATCTTGTTCTGTGTTTACTCTGATGAATAACTCGGTCTTTCGAACCATGAAAATTATCTACATCCTCATGCACGATTCTAATGGTTTAGTGGTCCTCATGGCGTAGTGGTCCTTGGTATTGGCCCTTGCACAAACCATAAGAGATTCGATTTCATCTTGTGGAACTGAGGTCAGCCTATGAATTTTGACAACCCATATGATAAATTCCTGAAGACGATTCACAGATCGGGACAACCACCTACAAAGTATGAAGGTTCGTTGTTTGTCGAATTAACTACAATATAATGAGAGATATAACCAGAGAGTTTAGAGCATAGAAGATATTTAGGTTGTTATTTTAGGTTTTGGGATAGAAATTTGATCAGAATTTGACCTAAATATTTATAACCAGAAGTATTGCTGTGCACCTGAAAGCTACTGTTTGCGACTTGTGGTAGGACTTGCTTTGAATTCCCTTACTTTGAACATAGGATGATAGGAGGCTTCTAGTTTTACTTGCTACCTAACAACACTTTTTTATCTAAAGACCCTGTCTAAATTCATAGAGTTTTTTTGGCTTATTTGCTGTTAGACAGGATCTGGGTCATTTTAGGCTGTCAAAAGATACCCAAATCTTGGTCTGCGAAGCCAGACATGCTTGCAGCCTTGCAGGCGGGCAGCGAAGTTTCACAGAATTGGGATTTGGGACATCCCATGGCTGAAAACATCTAAAACTCCTCTTGTCCTTTTCTTCTGACCCTCTAAATGGACCCTAGAGGCCTAAAAGCATCGGACTTGGCTAGAAATAAATTTTTCAGAGCAAAAAGAGGGGAAAAAAGAGACTTATCATCTTCACATTTAACGCACCCCCAAGGACCACATAGAACATCACGCTGGCTTGGCCGTTCGGTAGAAGAGTTTATTTCCATTTATATGTATTGGATTTCTGATCTATAGTGTATACTTTCTTAAACTTTCCAGATAACATTATAGCAATGTCTCTCTGGGGCACAATTGGTTGGAGATGGCTCGTTGAGGTTCTGAATATTAGATTTGTTTCCTTCTGGTGGGGACGCTAATGATGAACGTAATGGTCAAAGGTTTAATCGAATTGGGCTTGGTTTAATCAAGCTCGTGAGCAGGATTGAACTTGCAGAAAGAACTTCAAATCTTTCTAAACGACTTCGGGTCAGATCATTATGTGGAAGTAGAAATATTAAATCTTGGATTGAACATAATTCGGGCAAGCTGAGCTGTCCCGGTACTTGGCTTAACCAGTTAACCTGGCTTACTCCCACATTAAAACATGCTGCAGCATATAGCAAAGTTGGGACCACAGATATGCCAAAATTTACTCCCAGACACTTCATTTAAGATTATCAATGTCCGAAGCATATATTTCTTACCTTCAAGACGCTAAATTTGCTCGTACGAGTTGAAGACGGCTTTTTCTATGCTATGCCATGGCTAAACGGTTCAAGTTTTCGGCATTACATGAGATACATTCCAGCGCGCATTGGATGCCCGATTGCGATGTGTCGATATTTAGCAGTTTACAGACAGGATGAAGAAGAGAGTAGGGACAATAATTTGCTTCACGCATTGGATGTGCAATGCCAGGTTAGTTGACAGTGCTTTGGGGCCTCCATTCTGAGTTCCTCTGGGTCAATGGAATGGCTGGATACTTCAGCTTGTGCATAATAGTCAAAATGTTTTTGGGACCATGTGAATATTAGATGGTTCTTGGAAGTTTAAGGCACATAATAGTCAAAATGTTTGTTCACTTCCAAGTTGGATGCAATAATGATCATCGGCCTTGTTTTTTCCTAATCACTGTTAATAGTTGCAATCTAGTATTTGTTAACATTGGTTCAGCCCTGATATGTATGGTTTATAAACAATTTTCTGAATTAGTAGTTGGTGAAATCTTGTATTGCTTGCCTTTATGAGCCATTTTGTAGGAAAATTGATGTATTTTGTCTTGGTCTAGGGAGAGCTCGTGAAATTCTAGCATGACTCATTGTCTTCACCATTCCATACTTGCATCATAATATCCATAACGGTGCATTGGACATCACTTCGAGATGCAAGAAAGCATATCATATCATATATTTGTTTTGTTTTTCGGCTGGGGATACTTCCCTTGTCAAAGTTCATATTTGGAGGAGATTTTATCGGAAGTTGGGATCATAACATTTCGAAATGGTTTTCAGTCAAAAGGACCATTGATTGCCATCTAAAAGATAGCAGGGCCTATAAAGTAGCAAACTAGTAATCTTTTGCTTGTCATGCCCATCGATGTTGTTTCCATCCTCCACAAACAGACAATTCCCTTCGCTGCAAAATATGAGAGTGTAGAGAGAGAGAGGGAGAGGGAGAGGGAGAGGGGAGAACTTATGGTCCTCTTCTTTGTTGTCTTTTAGACTTTACAGCTGTAAGCAACAAAAGGTATAAGAAAATTACATTTGAGGTTTTTGGTGCAATTTGTGCAAATCTGATTTCATGTGATCTCATTAATGAAGCAATAACAAGGACAGATAGAAGATATGACCAGGTAAAAAAAGAGAGTTCTAGTGATCACCAAGCTTTTAGGCATTAAATAAAAAAATTTAAAAAGAAAATATAACGCCAAGCCATCACTAATATTATTCTACAAGGAGAAAATACATTGTACTATAGGTTTGATACTTTACACCTCAAATTACCATTTTTAAGATATTGCACCTTCAAACTATTAATGTTAGACATTTGCACCCTGAATTACCAATTTGGACACTTTACACCATTCATTTGATAATAATACCCTTGATAAATTAATAAATTTATAATAATATCTTTACTATATACAAAATGTATCAAGGACATTATTGTTATTTTAGTCTCAAAATTTGAAAAAGGGTGCAAAGTGTCAAAAATTGGTAGTTAAAGTGTGCAATGTCTTAAAGATGGTAGTTTAGGGTACAAAGTGTCAAACCTATGGTAGTTTGTGGGTGAAAAATGTATTTTAACCATTCTACAAAATAATGTTCATTGTCTTTTTTTTTGTTCTTCTCATCTCCAATTAATTAAGATTAATTTTAAAAGTGAACTCACACACTCAAAAATTCTGAGCAGTTAGATTCTTTCTCAACAAAACCTGAGAAGAATCCAGCAAATACACCAAACATTTTTCATTCTACAATTATTGGCATGGGACATACTGACCTTACGAGCTTTGTCCTTGGGAGCAAGCTGTTTCCCTTTGAAAAAAAACACACACCCTCTCTCTCTCTCTCTCTCATGACCCATGATCACGAGCATGCATCTAGTGCCATCTATACTCTTACTGTTACCAACCTTAAAGTAGAGATCAGACGAAGGAGCAAAGACAATCTTCCTACAATATCAAAGATCTTGTCCCCCAAATTCAAAATCCCCACCTTTTGCCTTTACACCTTTTACATGTTGGCTTTCTGACTTTCAAATGCAACCAAAACCAAAAACCCAAAATGCCTCTCCTGTCTTTCTTTGGTGGGAAGACTTCTAGTTTCTTTTAGGTGAAACGTCATTTCTTATAAGAGGGTTTAGACGAAATAGTTTTTCTGAGATATCATGGATAATGATACCCATTATGACAGCACCAGCATTAAAAATATCGTTGTCTTTCAACTGCCACCACTTTGTTTTGGGGTGGCAATGAGAGCTGTATTAATGAGGAATTCTGGGTCCCATTTCTTGCCCGCAACCTCTTTAAGCGCTTGGGCAAACTTTTTGTTTTTGTTTTTGATGATTTCCGAGCTGGAGCTGTATACAAAGCATTTTCGATCTGCATATGTGCTCGCCAAACAAAAGATATTCCTAGAAAAACATATTCAGACTCTCCAATAGCAGTGTGAAAATGTGGAGTAAACTGAGTGACATAGATGGCAGATTCCAACAACTATATGCATTATTTATCTTCATCAACTCCATAAAAAACAATACATTGGCATATAACACGCGAAGAAAGTTGAGGGAACTTTTTTTTTTCCCGAGTGAAAGAAAAAAAAAAGCAAAGAGAACAACCAAAAGGGTTAGACAGGCATGCACTATTAAGAATCCACTAAAAACGAGCATCATGAATCTCAAAGCAAATATCGAGAAAGCAGGAACGCCGGATAAGGGAATGCTGTACACTTTTATGTATGGCAATGGGGTATCCCTACATTCACATTACTTTGCCCTGGAAAGATTACAGAGGGAGGGCCTATTATATCAGACTTAGTCTAATCCCAAACACATACATTAGTGAATGATTGGACAATATTAAGTCAGCAATGCATCAGCTGTTAAAAGTTGAGGTAAAAGCGCTTGCGAGCATTCTTTCTGCACTGTTTACCACATTGCTAATGAAGACCCGCCGTAAGCCCGTAACAAGGACTTATGACAGAAAGTGCGGGTAGTACTCCAGACCAGATTGAGTAATTAAAGGCAAAACAAAGCATGGAGATTCTATTATTATCGTTATGTGTTTATAGATTATTCGGCGTATGGCTTCTGAATTCATTTTGTAAGAATTTTTGATATGTTTAGATTTGTTTTTGGAAGTGAACGACTTGCTGCGCTGTCAAAGACCCATTCTTTAGCCACCGATTACGACTTCTTGCTCCACTGATAACATTTGAGTACTACAGCTTTAAATTACCTAATTAAGAGATGGCCGATGGGGGCCGGGTATAGTTTCGTTAACTTTAGAGATTGCCCGAGTCTTGCAGGTTTTTTTTATGATATATATATATAAGAACTGATCATGAACAGGGAGAAGCACAAGGAGTTCTGCTGCCTGTACTGGACTGATTGGAAGCACGCACAATACGTAGAAATCCACTACTTTTTCAGAGTGGGAAAATAGTTTCTACTGTGGAAATAAAAAGTAGCTAATTAAGCCTATCATTACCCATTTAATCTGTCACAGCACATGCAGATGGGTACAAGAATGTTTTAGATAGTCAACTCCCTACAACCAAACCAATGCCGTTTTACCAAGTTACCAACCAAAGTAAATAGTAACAAATATTTACCCAAATAAATAAAACTTGAATAACCAAGCAAAAACAAAAATAAAAAATAAAACTTGAATATTTTTGCTTTGACGAATTTACAATTTTCTGTAAAAAAATGTTATGATCGGGGAAGATAAATATAACAGCAAGATTGTGACTTATAACTTCCTATGATAATATTAATGGCACAGTCCATGCACGCTCCCCAAAAGAGTATCAAGACAATAAAACATTAAACGCCCGAATAAACACAATTTTTATATGATTTGGCTCCTACACTTACAGCCAAAGAGAGCCTCGAGAATTGCTTAGAAAAAAGAGAGCCTAGAGAATCTATGAGCAATATAGATTGGTTTTTTTTTTGCAGGTCATTAATTAGTTTATATATACATAGAGAGAGAAAGAGAGACGCTAAAGAAAACTATGTAGAGAGGGACAGTGGATTACGGTCATTGCAATCTTTCACCTACAGGGGGGGAGAGAGTGCGGCTCTTCTAACGAGGTCAAACCCCACAATCAAAAAGTCTTCCATGAACCAAACCCTCCAAAACCCCACTGGCCGACAACCTGTTTATCCCTTCACATGCGAACAAATCCCATTCCCTCCCCTTAAATTTGTCTGTCCAAAAACCATTTTACTTTATTAATTACTAGTAGATTTATTTTATTAAACCATCTGTTTTAATCTGACATTGTTTCACACAAGCTAAAATCTTCTAAGCAAATGAGTCGACCATATTATACAAAAGCAGAAATAGTTCTGAATTTATTATAGAATATGAAGACATAAATCTCTCCAAATAACGTATGTCTTAAGAGAAGAGTAGATGGAGAAATTAAATTGTGCCAAAAACATATACAGAGAAGATGACTTGAATAGTTTCTCCTCAATGCCACTCTTGTCCCTTCTCTTCCCGCAAAATGCCGTCCCATCTCTTAAAATCTGATCTGCTTCTTTTCCCTCTCCAAGACATGAACATATTACTCTGGACATCGTTGGAAATACTCTGATGGACAGGAAGACACTTCAAATCGCATCAAAGAGAAATTACTCATCTAACGAAATATGGATTTTTTTTTCTTTGGTGAGAGGTCGAAAGAAATAGAGGGATTATGGAGGACTGCCAGCAATGCCCACAGAGACCCGGTTGAAGGATGGCAAATTCAATTGCTGTTCATGGGATCTGCGCTTCTTGAACAGAGGATCCGGAGATGAATAAACAGAGGACCCCATAGCACAAGAATCGTTGGAGCTATCAGAGCCGAGAAAAGCATCAATTACACCACTCGGGCTGCTAGGAACTTGCCCGTACTTCCGTTTGTGAGGGTTGTTATGGGCGCAATTATAGCCCTTTGATAGCTCGACTATAAGGTTATAGCATTCATTTACTTTTTCCTGTTACAATGCAGTAGGGTAATCAAGATCAAATAATATGCATTAATGGCTTCCCGTTTGGACTTGACTCCGAGAATAATATTAATGAAAATAAAAATTCATGGAGGCCAGAGTTTCACCTTGCTCGTGTTGAGGACGCCCAGGAGCTGGTTTTGGTACTCTATGGGATTACAAGGCTCAACTTGGTCTATAACGCGCATCATAGTAGCAGTGGCCAATACAGAAGGTAGATAACGAGCGAATCTTGTACCTACAATATTTGACAAACGTAAACTAACTGATATTGAAACCAAAAGTTCTCTTTCTTTGTTCTTATCGAAAATACCGAGCGTTTTTGTCAATGCCTATTCGAGAAATCGTTCTGGGGTGCTTACCGCAGACTACGGAGAGGAGGAGACGCTCACAACGCCTGAGGAACTCCCAGTGGAGATGCGTCTTTAATCCAAGCCTCCTTATGATGTGGTCAAGAAATGAGAGAGGGGTAACCGGATGCATCTTCCATTGAAGAGTGGAGAGCACCAAAAGCTCCATTCTTTGAATGGTTTTGGCCTCAAAAACATACTTGCTGTCCAGCTGAAACAGATTATAAACCAGATTCGTCACCGAAAATCAATGAAAAAGGCACCCAAGATATAATTAATACATATAGAGGTAGCGTTTGAACGTACTTGGAAGTCTAAGAGAAGGGGCACTTGGGTCTCTTCCACTTTTGCAGCCAAAGAGAGACAAGCCACAGAGACAAGTTGGATCATCCATGGCGTATCTCTCTGGAAATGGAGACTTGTGAGGAACCTATCGAGATAGTTAATCGCTAGGATTGCCGTGAGAGCTGAAAACCCGTAATGGGCATTGACTTTGAGCATCCAATCTACAGCCTCACGACGAGCCTCAGAGAGAGCAGAGTCTGTTTCCACGATGCTGTTATCAAGATGAGCTTGTTGCTGTTCTTTGGAGAAAAGCGAAAGAAGCTCTTCATCTTCCCAGAACAAATCTTGCTCTAACAAAAGCAAAGGAAAAAGAGAAGGGTTTTCAACATTATCATTTCTGCTACTCTCACTCTCCTGTTGTAAAATTTCCTCTACTTCCTCTTCCTCCCATCGCTCTTCCTCACAGTATAGAGCATCCAGCAAGAATGAAGGGTTTTGTTCTTGCTGTTGGTCTATTTGTTGCTCATTTTGAAGGTGAATTGCCATCTTCTTCGCAGAAGAAGAGGTTCAGTCCTCTATTCATCATACAAGAGAAAAGCTCAGTCTCACACCCATCTCTCCCTCTCTCTAAATACCTTGTTGGGGTGCAGAGACCGGAGAGAGGCTGAAAGCAAGAGAAAGAAAAGGTGGGAAGGGATTGATGTTTTAGCAGAGTGGGTTTCACGCTTGTCCTTTTTTTTTTTGTATATATATTGGGGTTCGTAATTCTTTGTGCTTTCGGTGTGTTTCGTTGGCGGGCAGAAACGAAACGGCACACACACCAAGCCGGACCCCATGAAAGCAACCTCTTATGGAAGCAAAATAAAGAAACACTGTACGTGAAGGGATTTTTTTTTCTAAGTTGTACGTGAAGGGATTGGTTGTGGAAAAAGATAAACTACGAAAGAGAGAGATTATTCTTAGTTTAATTAGTGCCTGAGTTTGTGCGGGTCAGAGTAATACAACCCGCCTTTGCTTGTTTATGCCAATTTTTCTTTTTGAATTCTTGGCTGAAAAGGAAAGCGATTGCTTTGAGCGTTTGACCCAAAAGTTAGAACATTCCACGACTATCCATGCCTTTAATATCTTTAACCTATAATCCTTCGATTTGTTCTTTAACTGCATGCAGCTTTTACTCTATTTGTTACTGATATTAATATTTGGGAAAAATATATTTTCCACGTATAAACTACTATAGTTTTGACACTTTGCACTCACAATTACTATATTTAAGACATTGCACCCTCAAACTATCAATGTTAGACACTTTGCACCATAAACTACCAATGTTAGACACTTTGCACCCTAAACAACCAATTTTGACACTTTGTACCCTCCAATTATTAATATTTAATACTTTGCACCCTCATTTGACAAAAATATCCTTATTAAATTAATAAATTTACAATAATATCTTTACTATATACAAAATTGGTCAAGGACATTATCGTCATTTTAGTCTCAAATTTTAAAAAATGGTGCAAAGTTTCAAAAATTGGTAGTTAGAGGGTGTAATGTATCAAAATTGGTAATTTAGGATGCAAAGTGTCAAAATTATGATAATTTGTGAGTGAAGAATGTATTTTCCCCTTGATATTTCCATTCACCAGACAACTTGCTTCGAAATTAAGAAAAAACAACAACAGAATCTCTCCTCCTCCCAAAAATTAATTAAAACGACTAAACTATTTGTCTACGGTGCTTAAAACCACTAAACTGTAATTACAGTTTTCAATTGCATATATAACTTAGTTTTATCTAGTAATTAATTAAATAATAAATGTAAGACAAAAAAAGAAGATATATATTTTTATGTTTTCAAAATAATAACTAAATATAGCAATAAAGAATTAGTTCTCTCTGTTTTTTTTTTACATATGATATCACGTATGTGATTACAATTTAAAACGGGTCTACCTTCAATAGTTGGACGCTATTAAAGATATTTTAATTATTTTAAAAGTAGGAGGGAATTTATTATTTATATAAAATAAGAATAAAAATAAAAATAAAAAGGGAGAGGGAGAGAAGACGAGAGAAAAAGAGAACCCACAAGTCTATCGGACGTTAAGAAGATCGCAGGAGGAGGATGCCCATGTTATCCACGCAAGTTTCGCTATGCTGATATCTTATGCGCGGCTATGCGAGAACAACTCCCAACAGGCAAAGAGGGAGCGTGCTGAACACGTACTTTGAGAGAGAATGGGAGTCTTGGGCAGAGAACGCTGACTCCACTATTGTCTCTCTCTCTCTGACGGGAAAGTTATAAATGATGCCGTATTGTCTGAGGACGTAGACTGAAGCCGTAGTAGTACGCTGTCCTTTCGTTTGACGTGAGCTTAAAGTCTAAGGCCACTCTTTCACTCACTCCAGCACTTTTCATTTTCCCTCCCATGCACTTTTCTTTTTCCCTCCCATTTTTTTTTTGTTTTTAACCATATTATTGCTTCGGCATGTGAAAAGGTTCTCTTTTTTCTCTTTTTAAATAATAATAAATTTTGTAAATCTAATTTTATTTTATTAAATATTAATATAATTTAAAAAACAATGAATCAGATCATAAATGTTGATTTTTTTTTGGGCGTTCTGTTTGTCAGAAATAACTTTTTTTATGGTGAGAAAAATCTTATATACACTGCAAGCACCGCGTTTCTTATTATATATATTAGATTATAGTGGAACTATAAAATCTGACACTAAAGTTGTCCTACTGTCAAGCACCGAGACAGCATAAAACTTGACGGATGCAGAAACGAAGAGAAAATATATTGACACCCGGCCCAATAGTGCAGGGTTTGGGCCATACTTTGCGGCTGAAATGCTCCGAAGTTTACAACCCAGAAGCCAGTTTCTGGGTCTAACGGTTAACCTAATCGGGGACCGACTTTCAAAGAGTAGTGTTGAGGGTTACTCGCCCATGCCTGGCCCAAAACCAGGATCCAATCATCCAGACGCCTATCAAGACGATCTCAGTCGACAAACCTGATTCCTCCGCTATAGCCTATATGCGCTGCATGGGAAATGTCAGGGAATAGTGGCTACATAGGATATTGCTGTTCCACACCTCGAAATTCAGCTCTTTAAGGCTTTGATTACTGTAAACACGAACTTATCCTGGAATACTGGCTTCGTACTGTTGTGTACGTTTTTGTTGTCGTTTTGTTAAGTTCAAAGGAATAAAAGGAAAAATCATTAGCCGCGACCTCAAGAAGGTGGCCTTGAACGCCAGTGGCAGACATGGAAGCGTAGGATTGAGACATGGAAGCCCTCGATGCTACTTGCTGCTGGAATGGGATGATGCTTTGTGTAGAAGATAAGACTGATAAGTGTCAGCCAAGATAAGAGGGTCAACTGAAGAGTTCTATTTTAAAGGGAATTCAAAATTCAAACAAAAGATTTTCAATATCAGCCTAATTTTTAGGCCTTTGATTTTTGTATTTGTAGCCTACTTTATGGTTTTTAGTTTTCACAGTTCACACAACCTCTATAAGAAGAGGTCTTCTATAGTGAACCAATGTCTCAATATCTACAAATGGCCAATCCTCCTCCACCACTACCTCTTCCGCCCAATCTCAGCTCGTCTCTTATTATCTCAGTGTCACAAGATCCCCTCCAATGCTATCAATTCCTCCACCCCTAACCCACAATATCACCAATGGCTTCACCAAGACCAGCTCATCTTGAGCACTATTATGTCTAGCCTCACCGAACTGTGTTGACTCAGGTAATTCGGTATTCTACTTCAAAAGAAGTATGGACAGTTTTGGAGACAAGCTATATGTCACTAGAATTGTCCCGTAAGATAAGAGGGCCAGTTGAGGAGTCATATTCTAAATGGAATTCAAAATTCAAACAATAGGATTTCAGTTGTATCAACCTTACTTTATCCTCTTTAGTTTTGAGTCTTGACACAACCTTTATAAGAATAAGATGTCTTGTATAATCACATTAATACAACATTCTAAATCATTCACAGCTGAATTTTGGTTTCTCTATACTTTGATAATGGGTGTTTTTACTTGCTGGCGTGCTGCTCTAATCTTACTTGCCGCTATGTTTCTATCCTGGTTTGCTACTGTTGCTGGTGCCCTGATTTATGTTGTTGCTGGTGTCCTGCTCTATGCTGTTGATTGGGGTCTGCGGCTGTTTCTGGTGTTCTGCTTTATGTTGCTGCTGTGCTGCTGGGAGCCTGATGTTGTCTGGTTGTCTGCTGCAGGAGATTGTAATTGCTACCTGCTGCTACTCTGTTTCTACTCTGCTGTTAGCTCTGTATCTGCTATATGCTCTACACTTGGTCTTCCTCCGTCTATAGTTTTTATTGAGAATGTTATATACACTATTGCAGCTGGTCCGAATAGAAAAGAAAAATATACTTCTAAACTGCTTTCAATCATCGGGATGGTTAGCAAGAACAAAACCGTCTAGACTCCTCTCTCTCTAGAATCTCCCACCCCTTCGTCTGCCAGCCTCTTCCCCTCTCTTCCCCTCTCTTGCTCTGGCTGGGGGAGGAGCCGCCTCCCCCTCCTCCCTTTCCTTTTCTCCGGCCACCCTTTTGGTGGAAGTAGCTTCTCCGGTTTAGTTTTTGTTTTTATTTTGGTTGTTAGATCCCGACCTTTCCGGTGATCTTTGGTGTGCACGGCCTCTT
This sequence comes from Myrica gale, assembly GCA_963930655.1. Classification (NCBI taxonomy): domain Eukaryota; kingdom Viridiplantae; phylum Streptophyta; class Magnoliopsida; order Fagales; family Myricaceae; genus Myrica; species Myrica gale. Next base: position 907,663 of record OZ005606.1, on the reverse strand, counting down.
TGGTGGCTCTCCTCTACTTCCAGCGACCAAATCTAGCCCAAAGCGGAGGCATTCGGACGACTCATGAGCTTCCACGAGTGCGCGTGGATCTCACGCACCAGACCCCTATTGCTTCTCTCCCGACGGTTTTGAGCGTTTTTCAGAGGACTCAACCTGCACCGCTGTGCTTAGCTCCCCCTGGAGGTCTTTGTTGTCTCTGCCCGACCTCTCCTTGTCGGCGTGTGTGGGCCATGCGCGGCCGTGGGCGCGTGTGCCGCCTATATGCGCAACATTTTTGCTTTCAGACGTTTGTGGATCCCATCATTTTGTGCCGTTTGGAGCTGTCTTTCTTCTTCCTCCTAATCCAGCTAGCCTTTGCGTGAAAATTCTCTTGAAGGAGTCGGATCGTAGCTTTGCTCGCCCTTCCTCTAGCGGAAGCCGCCGTCGCTTTGGACGATTATTGTGTTGTGTTCCGGTCCTTGTGACCAACTTATGTTTGTCCCGTGTGCTGGCCCTTGTGGCCTGTTTGTGTTGGTTCTGTGTGTTGGCCCTTGTGGCTAGTTACAACCCTTGTGATTGTTGTTGTTCCCTGTTCAGTCCAGTTTGGCAATCGGTCCTTTGGATCCGGTTTGTTGTAGGGCATTTTGGTTCGTTTAGGTCTTTCGCTAGTCTTCAACTTGTTTTTGTGTTTTGTACTGACTATAACTTTCTCGGATATTAATATACTATTTCCGTTGCCTAGAAAAAAAATCATGCAAATGGTTAATTTTAGAATTCGATCTTAGTGGGTACAGATGCGAGGGATCTAAAATATTTTGCAATTTTTGCATCCTAACAATATGGGTTCTAATTCCCACATGCCACAGCTGTTAGGATTTGGTAATACCCAAACAGACAAATAAAAAAACCCCAAAAAATATTACAAAATTGAAGTCAATTCTTTCTCTCTTGTTTTTTTCTTTGATGCGCAAGATGTGGCAATGTTTTTACTTGGCCAACGTTATTTTGTCTCTGATAACGCATCTAAAACGATCGACCATGACACGTAATGAAGACTTGTCTTCAAGGGATTGAAGTCTATGCGACTGGTATTGTGGTCTTGAAAGTTTCTTAAGTTGTGCCTTTGATTAGGAGGAATTTGATAGAGGTTAGAGCAAATGGAATAGGAAATTTCTAGGTAAGGGACAAATTCATAAACAACAAGGAACGAGCTATTTGGAATGTCATCATCTGAGGATTCCACGGAACATGTTGCCAATGGAATTATACGACTTGTTCTTGCTGTTGGACATGAAAAATCTTCAGAGAAATGGGTAGTTCTCGTAAGGACTTCGTATTGGATTTCAGAAGTTGAAAATTGGTGAGCAAGGAAAGGGAATTACCTAAGACAGAATGTTACGGAAATCAACTTTCCAGTGACAGAAGGGCCTTGAAAAATTTGCCAAATCGGTTCAGTGCGGGCATATTCGCCGGGATATATCTCTGTCCAGAGGCCCCCAAAGATTTACTATTGCTTTCTTTTTACCATGTTATAGTCCATAGTTGTTTGATATCAAAAGAAAAGCATACGCTGATCAGGCACCAGATCTTTCGGTTCCAGTCTTCAACTTCAAGTGGCCGGCCGGTGCCAGGTGCCTTCTCTAGATCCTTGAAGAAACACTAGAATCGTGTATGACCTCTTTGTTTCAAAAGGGCGTGCAAATAACTCGTTCAGAAAAGGAACTTAAGATTCATAATTCAGTGCGTTACAACTGGGAGTTGATCCATGAACCAATTATGAATATCTAAACATGAGAGTAGCCCAGAAGAAGGATCAGATCAATCACAACAATTTTGGAGTCGAAAGATATTTAAACGAGTTCGTCTGTTTTCTCGATCTTAATTGTTGATCCTATCGGTGCTGCTGACCTTGCCGAATAATGGTCCTCAAGACTAGCGGTTGTGCACACAGGCGGATCCAGCCAGGGGCGGTGGGGGGCGGCCGCCCCCCATTGCCTGAATACCTCTGAAGATTTTTTTTTAATATGCGTCCCCCTTTGAAGCCGGCCCAACCCTCTGACCCAGCCCCTCCAACCTTCCCCTTCAATGACGCCTGCCCCCCTTTCTTCTTCCAACCGAGTTGCTTCCAAGTCGCTCACTGAAACCCATTTCGCTTTCTTGGACATCTTCCTTCCCCAAGGTTGGCATCTCCTGCAATTCCATCACCCACGCACCTATCCCCATACTCAAAAAGGTACGCAGTTGTTGCTAATCTTTCATGTCCCCTCTCTTTTAGATTGATTTTCTCGGTATTTTTGCACAATAGTCGGCTTGGGTATCCCATTTATTGATTTTGCTACAATGTAGGAAATTGTCGAAAACGCAGCCTGTAAAGCATGATATTTGGGGTTGAATTGGATGGCTTTTGGCTCAACACCCAACTTGAAACCCTTTTTGTTTTCGGCATCTTCGTAGTTTTTAAGCTTTGTAGTAAAGGAGCTAGCCGGCACAATCAGTTAAGTAATAGATTAATTATTGCCAACATATGTAGCCAATTTGATTATTTGTGGCAGGAACCAATAATTGGTGTTGAATTTAGAACGGGAAACAGATTGTAGTAGTACATTGGAAGCAGAGAAGAGATTCCAATTGATGTGGCTTTGGTGTTTGTTGAAATTCTTGAGACAATGAATAGCATGTTGTTTTGGAGTGAAAGGGGAATGGTCTGAAACATCCTGGTCCATGGGGAACCGATAAGACTTTCTGAAAATGGATTGTAAATGGAATTTATGCACTTTGTTGTATCCTCCCCGGTTTGTACATCCAGAGAAACCTTTTGCTGTATGAGATAGAATTGTTGTGATGAGTGCTGAAAGAAAAATGAGATTTGAGATGAGTTGCTCTTGCACTATGTGAGAGTTGGGTTTTGGACAGGATTATGTGATCAAGTTTGCAACACGAGGAGCCCATTAGAAATGATGAACAACATCCCACGACTTTGTTATGAAGTTAGCACTAGGTATTGTATTTTCAGCCATGTGGTTAGAACTAAAATAAAGCTCAATAAGTTACTTCAATATATTTTCATGTTATAGACATTCAAACACACTCGTAGATATTGATAGAATGTCTTCCCTTACCTCCGGTGGCTGGTAAAGAAAGCCTCAAGCAATTTTCATACTGAAGTAACCCTAAGAGAAGGTCATTTGGTTATGCAAATTTTTGAGAAAGAGCCATTCTAAGGCTTGAAGAAGAAATCTTATTTAAGTAGTGCTCGTGTTTGGCCTTTACCATTCCCTCTCTGACAAATTCCTTATGAGATTGTACTATTCTTTCATTTAGGGGGATTGTAATATGGGATTAATTTATGCCCTTCAAGGGGACAATTCCAAGCATTTTCCTTAAATATAACTGTTATAATTGTATTGTAGGATAAGGGATTAATTTCCACCTTTTTTGTGCAAGCAAAACACTTTTTGGGTAAATGTTTAAATTCCATTTTGATATGCCTTTATTGTGAGAATTTTCCTTTAATTGCTGAAAGTATGATCCAGTGCTTGTAACCTTGTATGAGATACAACCTGTGTTAACGATTACAAGCATTTTCTGGTTGATAGGTTAATGATATGTCTCTTGTTATTTGTCCTTTGCGACCCCATAATTAGATTTGTGAATGTGATTAGGTTGATATTGTGAAATTGTGAATGTGCATTATATTGAATTGTGAAATTGTGATTAGGTTGTGAAATTATAGTACGATACGTGTATTTCAATATTTTTTAACTTTTTTAGTTCTTAATTTTTTATATTTTAACTCTTAAAACATTTTTTTGCATTACGTACGAATTGTTTTTTGTCATTTTACCTTAGGAGTTTGCCCCCCTTCAAATTCAATCCTAGATCCGCCACTGGTAGTGCATGCATGGTTACCCAGTCTGGATGCATCGACGTACGTTTGGTAGCTGATCAGGCAACGTTTTCTCTTGCTTGGAAAAATTAGACGTTTGATAGTGGCCGTGTGTTTGTGATTGGTGACGCCATATGATCCAGGTGTTCTTCCTTTTACTTAATTTTTTTTTTTTAAAAAAATGGTCTTTTTTTCTATTGCACACAAGTGAATTTTTAAAATTATGTTGAGGATCCGGCTCTGGACCCAACAACAAGCCGCCTATCTGTCCGCTCCGAGTCTAGGGGTATGTTCGTTTTCACCATTTTTTCAGGATTCTAAGTATATTCACAATTCTACCACCGAACATATTCAGAATTCAAACACAAAAACCAATACATTTTACACAATCTCCAACAACTTTTTAATTTTTTATTCAACATAAATTTTCTCTCTCTATACTTTTTCACATAACTCCAATACTTTTTTATTAAACAATTACATCAAATCATTTCTCTCTCCACTTTACACAAACACCAATAAAACACTATTCAACATAAAAATTCACAACTTCTCTAAAATCCTACATTTTTTCTCAAAACGAACATCACCTAGGATTGAGGGTTGATTGGACAGAAATTATAATGAAAAATACAAAATACAACCACAGTCGCAAAACAACTACGACGAAAAGAGAGATCTAATCAAACTTTATTCACAAAATGCAAGAGTGCGATTCGGATTATAAAGAAAGAAATATAAATACAACTGAACATAAAAAAAGGATATATAAATGATCTCTATTTATGAATTGCAAGAGAGATCTCAAGAATTGCACCAAACCAAATCAAACAAGTCTTTCAAAAGCTACAAACTTGAAGAACGAGAACGGAGGCAAACTCTTGACTCCTCTTCCTCCCTAGGTGTTCTTCCAATTACAGAAACAACACAGACAAGGCGTATTTAGGATTAACGGACAAACATATATACTACATCGAGACAAGCCGAAATGACTTCTACTGTTTTGATGCTCTGAGTTACCTCTTAGTATGGCGGTGCAGGATACATTATCGGATAAGAACCTGATCCAGTACAGTTACGAAGTTTTGGTACAAGCTTTAAGTTAAAATATTAACAGCAGGAATTATGCACCAAGAGAAAAAGTTACCTGAAGGATTATAAGATGAGGCTGGCGGAGGAGGGTAGGTTGAGGTTCTTGGGTCTGGTTGGGGAGGATAGGCAGCTGTCCGTGGAGGTGGGCACCAAGGTGGCAGAGGAGGAGTGCAGGCTGAAGTTGGTGGGTATGGTTGGGGAGGATAAGCAGCTGGCGAGGGAGGTGGATAGGAAGGATAGTGAGGTGCGTAAGTAGCTGCAGAAGGGACATGGTGATGGTGCATAGGCGACGGAACGCAATGAAACTCCGTTGTGGGTCTCTGCAATAGAAGCCAATAGATTTTATTCAGCTCCCATGAGAAAACAACCTCCATCAGTGAATACAAGCTGCCAATGCCATTCAGCATTCACTCTGAAGTCAAGCAATAATGTTGGCTAATGTAGCGCATGATGTAACTTACAAGGCTATTACGATATTTCAATAGTAATTGAACTTCTCCTGCAGCTCTGCAATGGAGAAAAGTGACGTGATAAGTCATAATTTTGTTCCATGAGGAAGGCTATACATCCAGGGGGCGGCTCCAAGTGTTATATTCTAAAGTTGTTAAAGGGGCGGCTAGATATAAAATTACTTATCAACGTGTTATATATTATTTTTTAATTTATAATATTGTTAATCTATTTAATATTTCTTAATCATAATAAATTATTATAAAATTAAATAAATACAAACCAAAACTTAAAATAAGATTACAGTATAAATAATGATAATTAAGACAAACACAACATAAAATAAATTAGAATAATAGTACCTTTAGTGATAAGTAATCTTGATGCTAAAGATAAGAGTTAAAAAACACCAATAAATGATAAGAATAAACAATGGAATAGTTGAGAGATAATTTTTAGGTTTTTTTGATACTTGACCCATATTGTCTCGCCTAAAATTTATCAGTTAAGATGTTAAGCCCTTTTAAAGAAAGATTATTAGCTGTTAATTAAAGTTTAAAGGGCTAGCAATACCAAACCGTAAAAAAAAAAAAAAAAATTGGTGTAAAGCTAATCTCACGAAGATTTTATAGGACTTTTCATTAAAGAAATTGAATTAATTGGCTGAGACTTTATATAGTTTTTTTGAATTAATTGTAATTATATATTTAAATAATGAGATTTTATAGGGTTAAAAGTAGACTTTATAAATTCCATAAAAAAGTGAACAGTTAATGCTCCTTCAATAAAAGAGATTTAATAGACATCTTCAATCAATATACTCTTTAAGTTGAGTTTTTTATGCCTTCACATTAATTTTTTTAAAAAATATACTATTAAAGAAAATTTTGAATTGAGGCCTCAATACATTTGGGAAATTAATACTCATTCAATCAAGTAGACTTAATAGGTCTCTTTAATCAATATAGTCTTTAACAATAAGTTTTTTAGACCTTGACATTAATTTTTTTAAAAAATATACCATTAAAAAAATTAATTTGAGAGTACTAAATTTGGAGATCATAGGCAACCGTCTATGCTGCCTATAGTTGGAGCCACCCGTGTATATATCCGCCTCTTATTAGCTACAAATTGAAACCAATTGATATATATATAATCTTTTTTTTTTCTACGCAATTGATATATAATCTTTCGTTTCTTCACATTATATATGTATATGTACGAAAAGTCTGCCACATTGAAGAAAGCTACTAAATACCCTCAAAACTCAAAATTTCGAAAGAGATTGTGAGCTAATTACCTGCTCTCTTGAGTCTGGAGCGGCCACCTGCTGGCTGCTGCTGTCGAAACATTGGGACAAATTACAAAATCAGACGTCTGGCTGCTGCTGTTTATATTTTAGCTATAAACAGTATATGAATTAGGAGAGATATTCGGTCTATAACTATCTTAAAAATGAAGGACTAGAATACAAATTACAAAATCATTTGAAGCAACTAGAATATTTATAATATAGCACGAATAATTACATTCCGCTGCCGATAAGGTTGTCTGGAAAAATTATATTGTGGCTTTTAACCACGAGATACAACTCTTTGTAACCGTCGATTAACGGAAGCACGAACTTATCCTGGAATACCGGATTCGTACCACCATCTATTCACCGAAGAAACAACAATATCCGGGTCAGAGTCAGATTATAATCTCGCTCAAAAGCAAATACGTACACCAAAAAAGTCTTTTCCGTTTTTCATTTCCAAAAGAGCGAGCGAGAGAGAGAACACGTAAGTACCGGTGCAAGTTCTGGTGCAGAACTCGGTGTTACCATATCGGAGGCACACGAAAGGTTTATTTGTTTTCTTCAAATTGAAGCACCCAGCAACTGCATCAAACCAGAATCACGAAAGTTTAAACCAGACGGACATGGAATGGGGATGGGGAACAGGAGGGCGGTGATATATATAATTGGAATTAATTTGATGATGAACTGATACTCCCCAGTCCCCCAGCAGGTTCGTTTGCATTTATACCGTTTTATTCAGGAAATTAAACAGAAGCTTCTGAGACTGAAAAAGAAGAAGAAGAAGAAGAAGAAGAAGAAGAAGAAGAAGAAGAAGAAGAAGAAGATACCGAGAATTATTAAACAAGTTTTACCAAAATTTTTGGAGTTTAAAAATTGTTTAAAATTTTTGGTGCATGTCTATTGTGAAAACGTAAAGAGAGATAATTTAAAAGAATTTTTTTTATGTTTATTTTGATAAAAAAATAGTAATTTGATACGGGAGAAAATTTATTTTATTAGACTAAATATTTTGCAACTAAAAGAAGCATATCGCAGTGATGTCGTTTGTTGAGTTTGCCTTACATTTTACAACGTAGATAGATCCGAGGATCTTGAGGATTGAGTAATCAATCAAAATTGTCTTGCTTCATCGTTCTCCGACTCATGTTTTTGGATAGAGATGCAATCTTAATGTGTTGTGATATTAAGAGTTCTTTGCCGGAAAGAGTTCTCCGACCAGCTATGGATGTAAGAGAACCAGACTGCAAAACAATACTAGCCTGAATAAAAAAGAGTCCAAGTTTCGGTTATTTATGCAAACTCACAGTTCGCACCAGCTGGTCCCATACAGGATGCATCCTTCTCGGTCAGAGCGAAATTCGAATGTGCAACTGTTGTGACAGAAGAAACTAGCGGGACGTGTTTGCAAATATAAAGAGAAGAAACTGCAAAAGAGAAATTGTCTTCCTTTTTCCATTTTCCGTTTTATAGGACAACTGTCAACCGTCTTCAGACTCGAACATAAAGAGAAGCTCATGATATGCCACAGCCCACACTAGAGAAGTAAGCGAGGGAAGCAAATACCTTTTGGAAAAATTGTCTATCAACATTTAGGAACGAGAAAACCATTACAATTTGTTATGAAACATTTTAAATCCTTGGGAGTTGACAGCTACCAAATACAAGCCTCCAAATTTACACACAACTATATATGTTAACTCTTTCACTTTAGCATGCAGAGCTTCAAGTTTCCCACTCAGTACGGAGGTGGAGGATACGCTCCAGGATAAGGACCTGTTTGCAAATACAGAGCAATCAGTACAAGTCAGATACTAGCACCAGGAAGAATGCAGGTGAATGCAAAGTTACCTGGAGGATAATGGGAGGAGGCTTGTGGCGGTGGTGGATAAGAATGCGGAGGATAATGGGAGGAGGCTTGTGGCGGTGGTGGATAAGAATGCGGAGGATAATGGGAAGTTGGTGGGTATGGTTGGGGAGGATATGCAGCTGGTGGTGGAGCTGAGTACAAGGATGGTGGATACCCTGCTGAATTAGGTGGGTGTGAAGAATAGGGAGCTGGAGGTGGGTAGGCCGGAGGTGCGTATGGAGCTGCTGGTGCTGGGGTTGGATAAGGAGCGCCTGATGTTGATGAGGCTGTAGAGTAGAAAGGCATTTGGGGGAAAGGCATCGTAGAGTACGGTGGGGCTGACGGAGGAAAGGTTGTTCCATGTTTCTGCAATAATCCAATACAATTTTCAGCTCCCATTAGGAAAAAAAAAAGACTTCATGAGATAATGCAATACCATGCACTTCTATAATCACCCAGAGACCTAACTTACCAGGGCATTAGCATAATGTATCATCAGTCGCACTTCTCCTGCGTGTCTGCAATGGAGAAAAAAGTCACAAAAAATTAGTCCGTGAAAAAGGGTATGGCAGATACGAACTGGGACTACTATTACCTTGGAAATTACTAGAAAGGATTGTAAGAACTTTTAGACTGAAACCATGCACAGCCAAAATAACAAAAACAAAACAAAAAATTGAAATCATGCCCACTTCAATTCAACCTAAGTCTCATTATACAGCGACCCGAACAAAAGGTTTCATTGTACCTATCTATTCCCACTAGTGATAAACATCAGTCAGTTTCAATCCCATACCATTCAACCTTAGGCAAAGAAGGATGCCTTTAACATACTAGCAAAGAATGGAGAGGCTCCTCTATTACGCATTTCAATTCCACTTCTAACATGTTTCTTACTTCATCTAAAGGCTTCTCTCTCCTCCTAAAGTTTTGCTAAATTTGCTGGGAGTCCCTCCACGCCTCAAAAGGAAAAAAGAACTTAAGTAGTCATAGTCTCCAACCACATTTTAAGAAATATTAGAATCCAATGAGATGTACACATAAACAATTCTATCTCACAACCACAACGCAGCTGATCAATGTCATTGACACAAAAGAGAGATAGGAGTTAGCGAAACAGATAAATGTTTTGAGTCTCGATTATAGGCATCCAACACATCAAAATTGACGTATAAGGGTTCTAAGGCCTTGGCTTAGTTGATAAGGTCTAACAAGAAAGGGTGGTACTGGATTTCTTACTATAAATGAATATAATCTTCACCAGAACGACTTTCCAACTAGTAGGACAAACTAAGATAAACTGGGAGCACTGTAACATTATTTCCACATTCACTACCTTACGTGTACTGAAAAATAAACTTTGCTTCTGCAAATACTATATAATTCAAGTCGATTAAAATCCCATCTCCATGGCAAATGTGAATTACATGTTCCTAAAGAAGGTGACATTCACAATTGATATAAATCCCCACTATTTAGAAGAAAAAAAAAAGAAGAAGATATAAATCCCCACTAGATAATTGTGGAAATAACAAAAGTTCAGGTCAATGAGTTAATCCAACCATAGCCCTTCCACAACTAAAGTGAAGTACTCTCTAAATATGCAACAAACTGTACAGAGACAGTTAATTTGAGCAGAAACCCTCCAATCACTTGAATACTGAAAAGATATTACGAGGTTACAAGGGCTAGTTTTGAATTGTAATTGCCTGCCAGTTTTAGTCTGAAGCGGCCAGGCAGTGTCGTCAAAACCTTGAGAAAGAACCTTCTGCAATTGAATCCTGTGACCCAAACAAAACCGAAAATCAAAGCCGCCCAGTTAAGAATAATCCAAGAGGATCTAAAAAATACACAACATCAATTCAAACAAAAATTATATAGCTACTTACTTTCCGTTGCCAATGAAGTCGTCGTAGGAAAGCGTGTTGCTGTTCCAAACGACAACATTTAACTCCCTAAGACCTTCGATTAACGTAAACACGAACTTCTCCTGGAATGTCGGATTCTTACCACCATCTGTTCCCCAATAAAGTCAATATCACTTACACTAAGATCTTATAGCAGCCTAGAAGAAAATTGAAAAAACATACGATCATAGGAAAAAGAAAAAACACGTGGAGAAAACGCTTGATTTGAGATCTGACAGAGAATTCGGGTACAAACCAGTACAAGTTCTAGTTCGAAACTTGGTGCTACCATATTCGACACACACGTACGGATCTTGCCGTGAGATCCACTCGGTGTCCTTCAATTTGTTGCACCCAACAACTGCGCCAAACCAAGAACCAAATTGAGCAAGAAGGATACATACATATAGATATGGTTGTTTTTCTTCCTTTCATTATGAGTTTAAAGGAATAAGAAAGGGGGGAAAAGAAAAGTGAAGAGGACCAAGAGGGAATGGAAACTATTACCAGTAACCTCAAGAATCTGGCCTTGAATACCAGTAATCGACATAGTGATTGATTGGCTGTTGATTCTGATGCCCTCCAAAGGTCTTCCCCTTGTCTTTATAAGAACCCACTACCCAGGATCAAAACCTCAGATTCTGGGAACGATCTATTCCGCGTATATAAAGTTTTTAGTCTTATTTTTTCACGGGCAATAAATTATTTTTTCCTCAAGTCAAGCGGTCTAATAATCTTCTAAATTTTGGTCGTCAATGAAGAAACTGTCAATCGAACTCGAAAGGGATTTACAGTATGATTTGCGTGATCTTTTCTTCTTCTATTATTATTATTATTATTGTTTATCTTTATCTTTTTCTTTTATTTTCGCAACTTTCAGAAAGAGTCTTCATTCTTTGGTACGGTATCTGGGGGATGTTGGACTGACGTACGATTCAAGGTGAAGCTTAAACGTAAAATTTGTAAATTTAGAGATTGGTAAAAGGGTGAAAAGGCGTGGAAATTTCCTGACCGCGTGAGTTGCCAGCGTGCGTAGAAAGTAGACACGTCTGCGTGAATTGTGGGCAAGCATTTTGCAACGTCTCTATCCTATTATTGGGCAGGTTGGTTTTGTTTAAATTTTTAAGATTAGGATGTTTGTTTAATGTTTTAAAACATTTTCAAAATATTTTTCTTTAACTTTTCATCAATTTCAATATCTTTTCACTAATTTCAATAACTTTTTACAAATTCCAACAACTTTAAACACATTTTTCACCAATCTAAAGAGAATCTATACTACTTTCAAAAAAACTTAAACATAAACCAAACATAACCGGAGTGTTTTGAGAATTTTTAAGTGGTATTTGAATTTTATTGACATAAGCTTAGAATGTGTTAACTTGTATTTATGTGTGTAAAAAAAAGGTAATAATGAGTTGTATTGAAATACGTGTTTTACGACGTTGAGATTGTAATGTTAAAAAGTAAGATGCAAATCCTAGAAAAATGTTGGACAAAGGATCCCACTTCGTCCTATCCGCTTATTTTTTTGTATAATTATTTATTTTATGCTAAAGACAAGGGCTCAGTCAGTAATAACAGGTTTTGTAGAAGAAAAACACGACAACTAGATGGTTTGGGAAAGGATTCAAATTTCAAATCAGACGGTTAAATTGGAAGAATCTAAATAAATGGTTAAAATTAAATCTCAACACGACACTTGAGCATATCATTTTAATTAATGAAGAGTTGAGAATCGCGGGTGGGTCAAATATTTTTTATTAATTGAGATAGAATATTCATGTGTCATTTAATGTACTAAGATTTAATTTTAACTATTCATATGGAACTCTCTTATTTAAATCTATTTCCATATGGAGGAGATTGGAATGGACAACTTCGATAAGAACAACGGAGAAATTTACTTCGGGAACGCAAGGTAAAGCATGACCAAACAAGTCTTTGGCTTGTGCGGGGGACTATAAAACTCGTTCTTGCTCTTGGACCTGGAAAAATGAAATGAGTTGCTAATTCGAGTATTTGTATCCCCTTTTTTTTGTGTTTCTTCGATAAAACTAATGGGAATCCAAATTTTGGTGGAGGAAATCAAATATCCTTCAATGTTTAAGGTTGCTCATGCAATTTCCAAAGAAGAATGAGATTGGGTAACACACAGAATAGACTTCTCATGTATCCACTTGGCTGCCTTTGTGTCTATGAAAGCAAATAAAAATTAAACAAGATTCTGCAAAATAATAAAACACACCGTATTGACATGTAATTTGCAGTGTTATTGACATCGCACTGTGTAATGTTCAGTACTGGTAGCAATAAATCAAATTTATTAATTTCATACCCCTAATATATAACTTATTCCCACGCCCAGCCAAGTTTTTATTTGACAATCCAAATACACCAGAACCAGACGATACAGTACGGAGGAAACAAATGGATTGAACGTGATCTTGCAATAAGCAATTCGGGCATTTACAGCTGACAAACCATTTTATGTACAGATTATCAGAAACCAAGCCAAGAGTTCCACCTCTGAATTATTCACTTTCATAGTCCTCGTCATCCCCAAATGTAAAAACAGAGGCATCAGCTGCCATGGCCTTGAACTCACTTTCAGTGTTGGGCAACTCATGGCCTGAGACAGCTCCACCAACGGCATCACTTTTCTGCACGCTATTAACAGGCATCTGTGTTGAGGGAGTGTTTCCCAGAGTTATATGTTCTGTTGAACGAGTGACACTTGCAATTTGATTTGAATCTGTCTTAGTTTCAGAACTGGGACTGTTCTTAGTGACAGTTTCTCCTGCTGCAGATACTGCTTCTGCTCGCCTGCTCTTTGAAGAGCCAGTTTCCTCTACCTCACTGTCTGAAAAAAAGTCATCTTTCTCGGGACTTTTTGAGTCTTTATTCTGCCTTGGTCTGGGTTCACCCTCATCAACTGATGTGCCCGAGCTTTCATCAGTTTTATTGGCAGCAGTTTCTGCGTTAGGTGTTGTAGGGACACTGCTGTTGTGATCTACTAGCACAACCTCAACCTGAAATCCTGGCGAAGGCAGTTTCCTCTACAGAAAGTGTGGGAAAGGAAAAATACATCACAACATACAATAGTAAAGCAATAATGCTGGCAACAGGAGCCAACACCTCTAGAATTAATACAGAAACATATTGTAACAAAAATTTAAGTGCAAGGATCTAAGTAATCTATTTGCAGATCATCGTTAAATGTGTGGTCTTCACCTTGTCAAACCCGTCAAGATCACTGGTGTTTAGAACTTTCCTATTTTCCGTCATCGTTGTGTTCAACCAACTGAAAATTAAAGAATAAGAACAAATTTCAGTTCCACATCTGGAAGCAAAAGCAGAGAGTGATTTATTAAGAAGCAGCTGAATTACAGACAAATAGAAATCTCCTTGGCGGTCATGAAAATGGACTTTGAAATCCCCACACAACTCTGTCAGACCAGGCTCCCCAGGCAATGCAAAGACCATGACCCCCTTCTTGGGTGCACTAAACCAAAAATCTTCTGGCTGCAGAATATAGTACAGGTGTATAAATCTCATATTGGTATAAAAGCAAAGGCACCAAGATATCATCCAGATCTATTCTGAAAATATCTAACAAGTTGCAACCACACAATTAAACAGACCTACCGAAAGATCCTTGGTTCGTGGATGCTTTTTGGTGGAAAAGAGAACACCTATCCATTAGAAAAGCATGTTAAATTAAAACCAGTCAGTAAGGATTAGAAAAGCATTATGGCTAAATCATTCAGCAACCATAACAATATTTCAACTATGCAGAAGCTTCAAACTGTACAATGTTCATATACAACAAGATAAACCAGAATCAGTAGATACTGACAATTACAGAAATTATCCTTTCAATCTTAAATGACAGTTCTCATTAGCCATACCAATGCATGACCAAGAAGAACCATACAAAGTAAAATTATTATCGCATCAAAACTTATTAGACTATAACAGAGTAAAATGTAACAGCAATGGTAAGAATCCCATTGTTCTTTACCCTCAATGTGACTTAGATTCAAGGACCAGCAATACAAGCAGTTTGACTCAAACAAATGCCCTCCCAGAAGCAGGATCTTTAGCAAGCAATAAGCACTTAAAAAATACAATTTGAGTGTACCATCTTCCTGCTAATTTCGAGGGAAAGGTGTGGGCGGAAAAGAAAACAACAGGGGTGTCTTCCTAAGTGTAAATTGAAATATAGAACAGAAGCTTCAAATCCCAACATTTGATGTTGCCACTCCAATAAGTCTATAGGCACCGGTTATTGTGTGAGTGAGGTTATTGTGTGAGTGGACGGGTGAGATTAGAAGTTGAGAAATCTAATGGCAGAAAAAATGTCACGTCATTTAATGAAACCGGGTCGGTTTCGCGGGTCGGGTTCATTAAATGACGTGACATTTTTCAGCCATTAGATTTCTCAACTTCTAATCTCACCCGTCCACTCACACACTCACACAATAACTTTTGCCTAAGTCTATAAGCATTCCCCCAACGCCCTCTCAGATACAACACAAGATATGAATGGCGTCCTTGCAAATCTCCCAAGCAGGTTTCTTGCAGAACACCTACATCAAACTTGACCAAATTTCAATCACATACAACCCCAAGCAAAGAGATCATGAGTGACCAGAGTTCTCAATAGCAGAAGTTTGAATCCAATGTAGCAACCCATCTACATCAATGAAACCGTGCCAGGACATGCCAATGACTCCTTGCTCAAGTGATCTCATGCTTTATGATTGAGGAATAAGGCCTTCAATCTAGACGGTGAAATTCTTCCATACCCCCACAGACTTAGATTATGCAACAACAATGAAAACAACTGAGGGAAAACAAAAGGATTAGGCTGCCATGCAGAACAATTGTCCCAGAGTACGTATCTAGGACAGATGAATCTAGGGGAAAAAGCAGTGAGGAAAAAAAATAATTCTAATACAATATGAATGCCAGCCCACAACCAACCATTATGATCAGAGACAGTAATGGAGGGCCTGATCCAGTAAGGGCATCTGTGAATTCGAAATCCCCTAAGCATGCACCTGTGACAGAAGTGATGTCAATACCCGTGTAGAGTAATAAAGATGCTAGAAGAGAAATACAAGTCAGAAGTATACCTGCGCCCAGTAGGGGTTTCCCCATTGAAGTATGTTAGAACACGTTCGAAATATTTGACGTACCTCTAAGAGAAACAAAAAACAAAAAGAGCAGAAAAATAAATGCCTATCAAGTAAGACATAAAGAAACTCTGCAGTAGATAAGACACCAACTATATAAAACAATGACCAAATAGAAATGAAATACTAACAATCTGGCTTGGCAGAACAAGTGCTTTCCCATCGAAACATCTTTTCTGATTGTAGTAGTCAATTGACTCCTCGGCCGTGGGGAAGAACTGCAAAGAGATGGCAAACAAACAATACAAAAAATCAAGAAGGTTATCAAAATACTACCAAAATCGTTGTGGCATCATTCAGGGACATACTTGACCTCTTACCTTCAAGAATAAAAGAAGACTGGAAATCATCACCCCTGTTCTTGCCATTCCAGCCTTGCAATGCACAACGACAACATTCTCAATATCCTCCTTCAACCACGAGTAAGCACTTTGGCAAAATGATATTATCAGTTGAATTGGGGGGCAATTATGGTCGTCAAATGGGAAACAAGCTACCTGTAGAAAGAATTACAAACTTAAAATCTAAAGTATACACGCTTAAAATATAAAGTATACACAGCTGTCATAGATGCTTTTTTTGCAATCTGCTTATGTAACCTCATTAACCATTGTTGTCTGCCTAACCATGTCATCCACCTAATGGGGAATTTCAATATTTTTGTCATGAAAAATTTGAAATGTAATTTCTTAATTAGCTGATAGAGTAACTTGAGAGCTATATGCAATACACTGCTGAGCTTAATCAGAGACAAGGCCAACATGACAATGACCAAATACAGCTAAGGTCTGAAATTAAAATCGTGGAATGAAAGCAGACCAATATTTCCCATCCAGTAAATTGCATAAAAACTTATGACACACCTTTCCTTCCAATAAGGACGCATCATACAGCCTCTCAGAACAAAGATTGTACACTTTATACTTGCCCTGCATGAGGAACAAGTAATGCAGTTTAAATTCCGGAGGACTAAAATATTTTACAATATCAATAAGAACAAGTACAGCTAACAGCAGAACCCACATTCCATTTCTACTGGACAAACTAAGAAACTATAAGTAGGAACATAGAGTGTTTATACTTCAACCAGACCAGATAAGGACACAGCAAATTCCAACCTATTAAAATCTCAACCAAACTAGTTCTGGTCCACTCAAAACTTAATAGAATAGACTTGAATACACACACTCGTTATGCTAAAAGCAGAAAATGATTGAATTCAAGTAGCAGCACTATCAATATTGATCAACATCAAACATAAATACCAAGTAGCAGTACTATCGATATTGATCAACATCAAACATAAATACCAGGTCAATATTCAAACGAAGCAAAACAACCTGGCTGTAATACATGACAGAGAAGAGTAAAGTTCAGAGCTTGGAGGACAAACAGATATTGTCACAGATGCTTGTTTTCGTAGCAAGAACAAAGTGGTAATGAACATCTATTGAGAACTGTATCCACAGAACAGGATGAATATTACTTGCACATAACAGAAATTTGTTTTCAACTCCCTATGAAGATCGGCAGGTGGATATTGCCAAACACTTCCACAGGGAAAATCTGGATGCATTATTAATCTTTATGACTATCAAAAGTGGGGGGAAGGTACTAACTCATTAATGCACTAATCTACAACAATCCCATCACTAAGGCAATGAAGCAACCATATCTGGTACCAGATTTTGTGGAATAGAATCAACACTACCAATTAAGTATCAAGACCATACTAAACTCTTTGTTTCCTCTTTTTATTCTTGTTTTTTTCCTTCTTTTCAATGAACTCCTCCGAATATACTCACCTTGTGATGAGTTTCAAAGAATTTTATCACTTCCTCCATGTGGTTTCTGTAGAACCCCTGCATCACATATCAAGATGGTTAAAACTAGTCTATGATTGAACAGGACGAGGAAAGTCAACAGTGTAGCGCAGATGAATCATTTGCCTCAACATAACCAAAAAATCCGGAGCTCATATCACCAGCAGGGAACCCCATAGCAATAATGTTTTCTGTGATATAAGTCATATCCAGATCAAATCCTCCTTCCTGAAGATTAGGTACACCAGTCAGGGTTACAGTTACATATAACTACTAACAACAGTCAATCGTAGCTATAACATATTGAAGACGAAAATATAGAAAGAAGAATTTAAGATGCATTAATATTTTACGATCGCACTAATATGTGACATATATATGTAAGGGTATAATTAAATAACACAACCAACTCACCTGGTATCTTCGCTTGTTTTGAGAGACAACATGTCGAGCCTTAACCTGTACAGCCTTCACCGCATTCCTAGAAGAGTCTACTAACCCTTTTGTAATGCTACCAATAATACCAGGTTGAGCAGTTGGAGAATTTCCATCAGGACTAGCATCAGACGGAGAAGCTTTTGGGGACAAGCGCAATCCTAATCCACTAGTAAAACGTGCAAAAGATGATTTTCCAGCATTTCCAGTTGGAGAGTCATCTTGTGTGGCTGCCGATGGCTGCGGAATTCGCAAACTTTTGGCCCAGGTTGATATTCCAGAAGTAGATAACCTTGATGGTATATCACGTGGAGAATTCTCTAGTCCAGAATCAGCATCAGCAGTAGTTTTTATGGAAGCTGGAGGTGGCACCTCTGGAGCTTTGGGAGAAGGTGAACTTGATGAATTAGCAGATTCTGAATCCATTCCACAACCACAGAGCTTTTGACAGAGACTGAGGATAGAAATTCAATGTCCCGATATAAAAGGTGTCTCTACAGCATCTTGCAACTAAAGCTGCAAGTATAGATATACGAAGAATTAAACTCTATAATGACATCGTAAGCATCAAGTATTCTGATTTGACTATGATTGAGTAAATATCATTGTGGATTTTCAAACCAGCGAGAAATAACAATAAAAACTTTTGAACCTTTATCTCACTCTGATATATGTTTACCCTGTCTCTTTACTTTTGCATACGTACTTCCAAGAGAGATAAAAAGAGAGGAAAGAGAACAATCACACATAAGTTGTATGAACTCCCCCAAATAAGAAATAAATAAACCTAGATGTCGTAATTTTTTCATTGTTCCATGAACAATAATGTTTCGGCTCCTGAAGGTTAGTAGGACGATGCCACCACTTACCTAAGTACCACACAAGCACCCTCTTCAGGAATAACGTTGAAACCAGGTCATGCATTTGATTCATATCACAAAGTAGACCAATGAGAAGAACCTGGCCTCGAACCATTACCTTTAAGAACAAACTCTTCTAAATTCTATGCCAAAACAATAACAAGAGTCTTTGCAGACAGGATAGGAAGTGACCCCAAATTAGTCACATAACATGCCTAAGAGATTACACATTCTATAAAAGCGCCGTCTTCCAGGTTTTCTAATTTCCAGACAGTTGAAAAGTTAGGAATGCAAGAATAAGAATCATCACTAGAACTTAATTCCACTATAGTATCATATGCACGTTTAGTATATAGTGGTAGCAATTCTAATAGACAGAGAAGAACATTAGGACCAGGCATTTGCCAGTCCCTCGTAACAACTTTACGGCAGCCCATGTGAGATTATTAGCTAAAAAACACTAAGGTAATAGTAGTGTTTGATGTCCCTCAATACTCCTTTCTGAGAGCAAGAATTGAAACGAGTTCCGTTTCCAACAAAAGATCTTTTAGAATCCACACGCTGACAATGATGCCAAGTAATTCAATTCCACAACTTAAACAATCTTGCTCAAACTACAGCTAGTACTAAAATATCTAAGAATAGTAAAATTCTCAAAAACATACTTCAATCGTTGAAAATTCAGAGTCCTGTGAATAGCTTGAAAAATTAAAAAATTCTAACATCCAACAATATAGTATAGAACACCAGCAAAATGAAACTGAAAATAAATAATCGCTCATTTCGACGTAGATAAACAATAAGGTACACCCGGATCCACGGACGTGAAATTAAGATTAGGGGAGTTTAATTACCTTACCGAGATTAAAAAGTAGGGCCCTGTGTAGTTTCGAAAGCTTATTAGGTTTTCACGAGCGAGAGAGAATGAAAAGAGAGATGGGAAGGAACTTCGTAATCGGACAGTTTTGAAGGTTAGGGTGATGGGGGTGAGGTGATGTGGGATTCCGTTGGTCAATGAATCGGAGGGTGCTGAATTGGCAGCGCTTGTCTGTGATTTTGGATCGTGATCCGACGGTGGCTGTTGTTGTTAATAAAATGAATAGTGGATATTGGATGACGATCGAAGATTTTGGAGATGTTGCTATCATTCTTATGACCTAAATTATCCAGTAATTGTTTGATTTTAAGTTTTTTGGCGAACTTATTTGACTTTCAATTATGTATTTTAGGCCGGAACCAAACATGCAAGAAATAGACTGTTACTTCTTCAGTCAAGTATTAAAGAATATGTATTTTAATAAACCTTATAAACAATTGTGAAATTAATCTCCAATCATAGGTTATACGCAAAATACTTTTTATTTTAATGCTAAACGTATTTAGTGGGAAATTGTGTGCAAATTCAGCAGCAACATCAAGAAGTAAACAAGAGTTTGAGGGTGAGTTTTTTACACAAACAATATCCTTGGCTTTTATGATTCAAATCTCACTGCCTTACCCAATAATGGGATGTTGGTCATCATTCAATCCATGATTCTTGCTTGGTCAATGTGATTACTACCCAAATTCCAACGAAGCCTAATTTGTTTTTCTCTGGATGTTCTAAAAAATAGTCGCGGCAAAGTTGATTTGGTGATTCTCGATCAATTGTTATTGGCTAATACCCACGACAAAGTCTGTAGATTACTGTAAGCAATTACAATACGCCACCATAATGGCAGCATCATACGCCACCCACAGAGCATCAGCCGGGAGATCTAAGATGAGATATTTGGTTGTGGAGTCCATCCAGTAAGGTGAAGATGGGGTTGTAAGGAGAGCATCCCCCAGTAGCTCCAGGGTCACAAAACCAAACAGCAAGCCTATTTCTCTCTGGTTTGTTCTTCTAGTGCGCTTGTATGCACAACTGAGGTGTCAGTTAAAGTTTTATCTCAATCCAGCCAACATTGCAATATCCTGGAAAACCTTAAAGCTCTTCTGCAAGGAGTTCAAATATCAAATCTTCCTGATTTTTATGCTTAATCTGGAAACCCTTTTAGGTTCAATTTTGTTTTTCTTTTGTCGTGTTTTCTTCCCTTTGGGAAACTGCATTGCAATAAATGCTCCCCATTGACAAAGGCAACAAAGAGGTAGCTGCCGGCTTTAACAGCTTCAGACTACCCTAACCAAGTATTGGGATTTGAGGCAGAACCGAAAATGCAACTCAAGATTTGTTTACTAAGCACATATCAGCTATATAGCTCATTGCTCCATTATGAAAAAGTCAATCCAAAGAACAGTATAAACCAGTCACAGTTACGGTAACAGAGGTTGGAGGATATATACAACTTATTGATTTGGATAGAGAGTTTCCAATTTGTGTGTTTGGGTAAAAAATAAAAAGGCATGTACAATAGTCATGGATGGAGACACCGTACATCCAGGTCTGTAAGTTCAATGAGAAAAAAAGAAATTCTGCCAAGCAGCCTCCCTTGGTAATGAGTGGGTCATCAAACATGTCTTCGTTTTATCATCATTCTGGTTTCCTCCTTCCAGACCCAATCTGATCTCAAGAGCTCAAGCACTGCTTATCTTCTTGGCAGCAATGTGGTGAGGCCGAGTTCTTTTAGCAGGACCCCGCTTGAATGCTTTAATTCCCAATGGACTGTTGTCGCTCTGTTTCATAACATGATATCAGCAAACCACAAAAAATTGGAAAGCCAAAAGGAGAAGCTAGCATGAACCAAATACGTACCAGTCGGCAAGTTCCAGCATTAAGATCACAGACGGGATACTCCTGAGGGCAGCAGCTGGAATGGTCATCGCAGCAGGTTGCAGATTCCAAGGGGCAGCATCCCCATCCGAAGCAGAATTTGCCATACTCATATATACAACAGCATGTGCTTCCCGCAGGGCATGAGTAGTAATCATCGCAGACAGTCTCTGGGGCAGGAGTAGGAGATGGGGGAGAGGGACCTGGGTTAGGGGGATTTTGACCATTCTTGATGGGGTAGGAGGCCTCGACTGCAATCCCGCACTTGCCAGTAGCAGTGCCAGCCACATTACGCTCCATCTTGATGTAGCCATTCTCCCCCCAGCTGGGACCCCAAGAGTTCCTCACAAGCCAGTAATCAACACCATTCTCTGTATCATATCCAACAGCAACCACACCATGGTCTAGTTCTGTTCCACAGAGTCCCGTGAAGACACCCTGCATGGACAAACAGGTCATTTGGATCAGAAGAAGACTTAACCAATGAGGATGAAAGTTTCTAATATTTCAAGGATTCTTCTAGAAGACCATCCCTTTTGGCTATTCCGTGCTATCAAAGCAAATAGGTAAGGTAAAGTTATTCCCGATCAACTTCACTAGGCCTGGAATGGCCGCAAGCTCCCGTACGGCTGAATCCCACTCACAGATACTATATACAATTTTCACTACTCAATCATTTGTAGGAAAGCACTACCCAAATATATATGTTAAGCTCAGCTGAAATAATATCAGTTGAAATTAAAGGTGAAATGCAATCCACTACCGAATCATAAAGTTGGAAAGCTCTGCCACCAGCTTCAATAGCAACACTAACTGGTTGATTTGCCACAGCTTTCTTCAAGGAGTTTTCGTCATTTTCAGGCACATCTTCATACCCATCAATGGTAACAACCCGAGCATTTTTCTGGAGGGACAAATAGATTATGACACACAATAATCAATTTAAAATGCTGGGAAGCTCTTGCTCTTCCAATCAGCGAAATCTTTCCCAAACATAAAGAAATTGAAACAAAACATGGAGTTGACACAAACCCGATTGGGATCACAACTGCCATCACGAGCATGGTAAGGATAATCTTCTTCGGTATCAATGCCACCATTGTTGATGATGAATTGGAAGCCATAGTCCATGAGACCTCCATTGCATCCTTGGTTATATGTTTTGTCGCAGTCTACCAGTTCTTGCTCGGACAGGGAGATAAGATCACCTGTCACAATTTGATTTATCCCTTCCACGGCAGCAATGGTCGAGAATGCCCAGCAACTCCCTTTTATCAATTAACATACAAGTAAAACATCAACAAAATCGTATAGCATCCTTAAAATTTAAGGAAACAACAATATCTAACAATCTTATCACAATTATTCCCCATATGCAAATTCACATATTTTATAGGTTGTTGACTTGTAATATTTACTTAATCACATGGAATCACTCTTCCTGTCCCCACCTCTCCATCCTCCCCAAGAAACGAAGCCTAATTTTTAACCTGACGTGTATTTCACACCCAAAATCATTCCAAAGGAATAGCATGAATCCTACAACATTTCAATTTTGATTTCATCTAAAAATATCAGCATGCAAACATCGAATTATGAAATTATACAGTATACAGCCGTCGAGGCAGAAAAATACAAACACAAAAAATTAAAATTAGAGAAAATTCGAGGTAAAGATGTTTTCTACTTTTCTCCCAAACATTCTTTTCTTATGGAAAAAAAATCTTCTTCCAGTTAATGGAGTTTCTTACTGAACAAATTTTGAAGCCACGTGACAACGAAAAAACTTACTTCAAAAGTACGCATCAAAGTCTCCTCCATGATTAAGACTAATACTAACCAGTAACGTATCATAGTTTCCCTGCACTTTTCCGGTAAAATATCCGTCCTGGTCGAAATCTCCAGCAATTTTCCGGTGTTATCTTGGAAAGAATACATTTACTAATCTCACACACATACTAATTTGAGAATATTTCCCCAAAATCCTAATCGCTATAATTCAAACTTTATCACGACGCTCACATAACAATATGACAAATTGTACGTAGCACTATAGTTCAGATTTTATCCTTTACGTATTTATCACGTAAATACGATTTGACTTATCTCGTTAAAACTACCATATTAATCTATCCATCCACATACCAAAAACAGGACAAACAAAATAGCATATAAAACAAATCGAACCAGAACCAATGACCAAAAAGAGAAACAAGATCAGCCAAAAAAAAAAACATACCACACTGGCCTTGATCCTTTACATCTGCAACAGCCCCTTTCTCCCTCCAATCCACCGAATCGGGCAACTCCTCGCCGGCCCGGTACGCGTAACGGTCACTTTTTGTCCGGAAAAGCCTTCCCTTTCGGTCCATCATGCCTCCCATGTACATCTTCCTGTACTCCTCGTTGGTCAGGTCGGCGAACAGGTTCAAGCCAACCTTGTACGTGTGGTTCTCCACCCTGTTGTGCTCGTCTACGAATCGCAGGTTATCCTTAAAGATCTCGAACCGCCGCTCCTTCTCCCCCAGAGCATTGTAGACCTTGCCGTGCTTAACCAGCCAGGCCTCGTACATGGCCCGCACTTGGGTGTCGCTCCTCAAGCAGTTTTTCAGATCGTAGTCGATGATGGACATGTCCATGGCCGTTGCAAAAGCACCGGCGAGGAACACCCAAGAAACCAAAGTCAAAAGGAAAGACTTCGCCATGGTTTTTCCGATTTGAAAGTGGAAAAGAAGGAGACGAACACAAAAGCGAAAGGCTTGTGCCTCGTGGAGTTACGGGTAGTTGTATGAATATACATATATAGGAAAAGATTTTGAAAAGAGAGAGGGATGAGATTGCCACAGGAACCAGAACTGCGTTGAGATACAAAGAGTTTGTATCCGTCATGACAGGTCATGGGTGGCCCACCTAGACATGGCAATGGCGTTTGACCATGTTTGAGGGAAATTGGCAAATGGGGTTTTGCCCGGTGGGGGAAGGTTGGATTGAGAAAACGGGAAATTTTGGTACGCACGAGTCACGACGAAGATGAAGAGGAATTAGGAAGTTGCCAAAAAGAAAGACTCAATTATGTTGGCAAGCTTGCTTATCATGAATGATAACTATTATTATTAATTAAAATATTGACGGAGTTAGGAGATAAGAGTTTTATTTGAACTCTTGCGGATGAAGTATAAAACACATGGCATTGAGTAAATGCTAAACGCTTGGTTTTGTTTTATAATATCTTATAAAGATTTTTGGATTCAAGGCTACTTATATAAACAGAAGGTCGGTCCTTGATTTATTAAATTATTTTCGAAGTCAACATTATGCCTTGCAAAAATATTTTCTTTTTTTTTTTAATATTTTCTTTTCTTTTTTCCCAAGCCAGTAATCTCCTCATAAATACAGACTTTAAATTCATCTTTTAGTATCTTGCCATGTGAACCATTAATCTCGTCAAGCACAAATAATTTCATGACTGCCCCATACGATATGGGTAAAAAGACATGCTGGCCCAATAAGCTGACGGGCTCTCCATATAACCCGGTAGACCGTGCCAGCCCACTTTGAAAAACAGAACTCTGTTCTATTAGCGCATCACAATAGTATACTTATTTCATAAACCTTTGACAAAACAGCATGTGATTAGGCCCGGTATCACGTTGATTGATGAAGCCAAGCATCCAAACAAAAAAAAGAGGCCATGTGAAGAGCTTAAAGAAAGAAAGTACCTAAACTGTGTAACTGGTGACAATCATTTTTCTTTTGTATTCTCATTTCTCTCAAAAAATTAGCTTCTTCCCGAGATTAAGCCGTTGTTCCTAACATCTAAGAATTATGGAACGCAAAGCTCGGCAGATCATCCATCCAAGTTATCATTCAGATATAACACATCATACTGGCTGCAATCCAGGAGCCCCACTCCCCAGTCCGCTGCAAGCCTGCAATATAAGCATCAGCATGGATACTACTGTGCGCGCTTGGATTTCTTTTTCGAAGGTTCCCCAGCTGCTGCAATATAAGCTTCAGGATTGATATTCTCAGCCGCTTTTTGCTTCCCAAACTCCTTAAC
This sequence comes from Myrica gale, assembly GCA_963930655.1. NCBI lineage: Eukaryota > Viridiplantae > Streptophyta > Magnoliopsida > Fagales > Myricaceae > Myrica > Myrica gale. Next base: position 882,069 of record OZ005606.1, on the reverse strand, counting down.
CTTTTTCTGTAGCGTACTCAATATAAGATTACATCAAAGTGGAAAAAAAATCCAGAAACAAAAAATCTCATGATCTGCCAGTCTCGTATTACCTTTAGAGACATAGCTACGGCCGCCATATCTTTCTTATCATCCTCAGATTTTGAACCCGGATTTCTCGGCTCCTGAGATTGTCATACCCAAATTGATAAATGACCACATAAAAGAGTACAAATTAAGATGTCGTTAAAATGCAGGCAATGGACTGAAATAGCTTCAGACTACAACCTCTGGAGGAATAAATGCAGCTTCCCTTTTTCTTTTGTTTTCTGCGATCTTCTGTGCCTGTTTCTCTTGCTTCTCCTGCCACTTCTTCGATGATTTCTTTGTGTCAGACATGAAGAACTCTCCACTTGCCAATTGTTCATCAATCTGATCCAGAAAACATTGCACACAATTTAAATTAATATTCCTCCTTTTGACAAGATAACAAATTACTTATTACAAACAACCACAAATTACAATAAAGTACAGTACTTCTGGGTCTTGTTCCAATGTTACAACCAAACAGAAAAAAAAAAATTTTGATTTCACTCCCAGGATACTGATTACTACTAATAGGAACTCCTATACTGCATACTCAGCATCGGAAGTGCACCGGCTTCATTCATTGAAAACAGACAAAAACAATAGTAATGGAAATAATATTCAAAGGAGGATAAAATCAAATAAAGCAACATAATCAGAGACGGTAAGAAGCAAGATATGACCTAAAATTCATAAGAACCGCTAAGATTTTGTATGCCTACCACGTGACAAAGAATATATTGCCCAAGGTGTTCTCAGATGAAGATATTTATTGATAAAAGTAAGCACAAGTGGCCTAATTTAATCAGCATTCAATGAAAATGGTTCTGACAGGCACAAATCAATAAGAACCGAATCTCTTCCATGAATCAAAAATAAATAGATACCACAAAGCAGTTCACTTACCTTGCTCGGTTGTTGTGGAGGAGGGAAAGGAGTATATTGCTTCTTCTCTTTAGTCTTAACCTTCTTTTGTTTAACATTTTTCCTGAGTAAAGGTAACAAAACTAATCATATAAAAAACAAATCTTTAAATGAAACAGATTGAAAGAAATTGGTTACATATACAAATACAGGAAAAGCTGCAGTAAATGTCGTACTTCTTGAACTTTGGAAGAAACCTATCCCAGTTTTCGTGTGCAAGTGCTGGATCCTTTTCAAGTTCTTTTTTCATCATGAGAACCTTCAGAGAAGAGAGGGGGGATGACAGAGAGTGCGAATGTTGGCAGTTCCTCAAGCATAAAAACTAAGTTGACAGGTCCTCAAAAAAAACAATTAAAAAAGAAACAGAGTACCAGTCTATTCACCTTGATATGGTATACAGGATGCATCTTATTCTGTATGCAGTCTTCCACAATCTTCCTAAGTTGCTTCAAACCTTTAAATGAACCCATAGCAGCAACTGTATTGCCCTGTACATTCAGTATCAAATGGAGTAAAAAATAAATTCATGACTCTCCACTTTGCCCCAAGGGGTGTGAGGAACAATAACAGAGGCAATTTGACCTCCAATGTAACAAACAGTAACAATCACCTGAACGAGAATATAGCAGCCTGTCAATATTTCAAGTGCCTGCACCTCAGCAATATCACAGTTAATAAGCCCTCGGAAAAGAATAAATGAACATCCAATAGCAGATGATGTCAAAGTTAACATGCCAAACAATTAACTAAAAATTGCTGTTTCTCCTGCCTTCTCTTTTTTGTCTCCTTATTTCATATATATATATATATTTTTTTTTGGGGTGCGGGGGATGTAATTATCAACTGTACCCAAGTACACACCTTTAAAGTGGAAGAATTAGGACCCACAAGATGTTGCCTTCGCTTTACAAATCGCTCCTGCACAAAATTCCAAAAATTAGACCAGGCCCGATAATTGATGCAAGTTTTGAGACCCATTTACATTTCAGGTTGTTTGCATATCTCTAGCTCACAAGGAAAGAGCAAATTCCAGACCATGATACCAGTGAAAAGGTATATTATAATGTGTATGCATCAAACACAAATTGCCGGGATGAAGAACAGGGAAGAAAATACCTATCAATGCAAATCTTTACAAACAAAAAAAATGTACGACTTTTTGGCATATACCCCTCGCATCAATACAAACAACCATTCAGCTTAAACAACTCATCGTCTTAACGAATCAGAGTTCCTCAAACACTATACTACCTTTGAGTAACTTGTTTTCATTGAATTGAACTTTCAAATACTACAATTTATCTCACACAATCCCACGTATTTTAATGGTTAAAACATGCAGATATTGAATATGTCACAGAATACATGTGGACTTACAACACATGCATGTGCCTGTGTATATTAAAGCCATTTGAGCAGTATCAACTGAAGGATGATAAATTAGGGAAGATCTGTCTATGAGTGTTTAAGGAGAAGGGCATAATTTGGGGTCTCAAACAAGGAAAAGTGAGAAACTCCTGGTTCTTTAGGGCTGCAAACAGTACCCAAAACCAGTATCAATGTGCACTGAAGAAGGAATTTTTTTTGTATGGGAGGGAGGGAGAGAGAGAGAGAGAGAGTGGGGGGGAAGAGAGAGAAATCTCTGAACTTTGAATACGGCAAGCACACACATGAAGAGCCTCCCTCATAATGAATCCTAAGTGCTACGATTCCATATGACAAGTAAACTATAAATTAATAAATCTTAAATAAAAACCAACCTGGACTCAAAAAATAGAAACAAAACCTAGAGACTTCGAAAATTCTTTGTAAACTCTAGACTCAACTAAATCACCAAAGGTCTCTAATAGCAAGACTTTCAAAAACTACAGATTTGACCTGAGTACAAAACATAATCATAGTTCACAAAGTAAAAAACCAAGTTGAGAACTGATTTAACTTGACACTCAAAGACTTAAGCTTCCAAAAAATATAGAACATATCCTAGTTCAATGAAACAGCTCAATTTGGCAAAACTGAAAATTAGTATAAATACAGCAACTGGATCTTTCTTCCATGACTGCATTGCACACCTTATTGCGGACCAAGTTGCCAATCTTGATGATGTCACATTGAACTTCGTCATCCAGTATTTTTATTGCCTGCCAGCAAAAGGCAGTATACAGTCCAAAAGTTAGCCGCCCAATGAAAAGCAGACAAAATGGAACACCGATCTTGCAAAATAGTCACTACAAGTGTAGTTTCCGAATGGGAAGCAAGCACTGTCCAGTCACCAGATAGATAATACTATAAAAAGAAAAAGCAGTAGCCTGGTAACTGTTTCATGTCTTTGTTACTCTACCTAAAATTCCTACATAAAAAAGGAGAGGTCAAAAATTACACCTGATGTACAGGAACACTTCTGGACAAAAGCTTCATAAGATCCCTAGCCTTAACGATAATATATGGGTCTCTAGTCTTTCTGGTTGTTGAAACTTTCATGGAACCCTCAACCTGACCACCAATAAATCATACGCATGAATTAGAAGAACCAATATCCTCCACACACACACACACAAACGGAGAGGGGGGGGGGAGAGAGAGAGAGAGAGAGAGAGGAGAGAATCATGAAACTAATCATTCAGATGTAACAACCAAAAAAACAGCAATCTCAGGCAGCATCCCTAGTTTTAGATGAAAAAAGATAGCCTCGGTTTTCACCTAAAAGATAGGCTAGTAACATTTTAGTTACCGAAGAGAAAGAAAAATAACTGAAAAGAGACAAAGAATGATAAAAGGAAAAAACCAACGATACACTCTAGTAGAGCCCCATAAATTCTCAGCTGTGTGACCAAGCATTCTAGTCGAGCAAAAAGAAAACAAAAGGGGGGCAAGAGAGAGAGAGAACATAGAGACGCAGGATGAAAAGGATGCTTCAGGCCATTCTGGAGCAAGTTGGGGTAATTGTTGGACGTTGTTTAGACCGATAGCATGAAGATTTGGCAGATGACCGATCTGGAAAACCTCTATGGTAGTCGCAGTGAACTTTCGGCTGAACTTGAGGGATTAGGCCAGGAATTTTAAAAGAAGGGCTCTATGAGTCATAGTTGAATCAGGCTTTACAAAAGGTTTGAATATTTTTCCATATAGAAAGAAGAACGATTAAACATTTACAAACACTAACCAGGTTAAGCTCACACGAAATGCCATACTCTTTCAAAGCGGATTTCACACTCGGCCAAATCTCTTGCAAGTACTTTTCTGGACACAGCAATTTAAATATCAAATTAGAAACCCTAAATCAACTAAACAATCCAGAAGCGAAAACACTTTTGCTGGAAAAAGTAAAAAGAAAAATCAATTAGGTTGTTTTGGGTTTGGGGTTTTCGTTACCTCTGTACTGTGGGAAGAGAGTGGAGAAGGAGCTGACTTCGAGCAAGCCAGATTCGTTCCAGGAAGGGTCGAACTTGTCGATCTTCCAGCGGTCGATGTTGGGGTCCTCGTCCCACGGTTTGGGCTTGTCGTGCTTCCCCTTGTGCTTCTTCGACTTCTGCACCTGCAAAACGTCGCCGTCATTCTCATTCTCCATCGCCCGCGTTTAGACGAGACAGAAACACTTCTCCGCAATTCAACGCTGCGTTATAAACCCTGCACAGAGCGAGAACGGGGACAATGAACTGGAAGGGTTATACAGGCCGTTACAGGGGCACGGTGACTTTGAGTAACAATTGATGGTTAAAATTTTGGGTAAGTGGTGAAAAAAAATGAAGCGAATATAAAAATTGAAAAAGTTTACGAGAGGAAATTTAAAAAACAAAAAGTGAAAAAGTTTATAAAATTTGGGTTAAAAAGTAAAAAAATGAAAGTTGTAAGGACTATATTGTTGAACGAGGCCAGAGTGGGTTTGGTCGTAATATGAATTTTCTTTTTTATTTCCATTTTCTAGATTTTTATTGGGGGACGGAGGCGGGTCACTGAACTAAGATCTAATTTTAAATGGGCTTAGCAAAGCTGGAGGCATGCAATTTTTTGGTCCATTGGGTCAGTTTCTTTGACCCAAAAGAGAATGGCCACCCAAGGATAAACATACTTTATAGTTTACACGATAAGCAGGCCCAAGGGACAACCTCCCCAAAAACTCGATCAGACTGCGATTGAGGATTGAAGCCGCTCGAACCCGACCTTCGTCGGACGGGTTGGGCACAACATGTATAGTCGCCCTATACAAAGCAATGGTGTCCCACATCGGTTGTGGAATGAGTTGATAGTCAGTTTATAAGTGTGAGCGAAAATCTCATCTCTTAAGCTAATTTTTGGGGTTGAGAAAGTCCAAGGTTACCCAACACTGGTATCAAAGCCAACAAGTCTCGGACCCAACAGTCTATAGGAAAAACGAGTTGTCTTCTCCCAATCCAGCCCGATGTATGAGGGAGAGATTGTCGGAGTTGTCCCACATCGATTATGGAAGGGATTGGTGGTCTGTGTATAAATGTGAGGAAAAACTCCACCTCTTAAACTAGTTTTTGGGGTTAAGGAGGTCCAAGACCACCCAACACTCATATGTTCCATGGTTGATAAATTTAGTCCCGAGTGTTGGAAAGACTTCATTAAAAGACTGAACAGTCTTAAATTATCTTATATTGCTGTAGAAGGAGATAAGGATATGGGACTGGTGTTCTGGTCTTATAACCAAAGAAAACAGTGGTTTACTTTATGAAGGGGAATATATAATGGAGCTCAAAAAGATAGGAAAAGTTTGTAGACAGGAGCGTTTTAAAAGTTGAAGCATAGTCCTTGAAAGGAAATGCTCTAACCTATGACATTGAAGCTTTGTGAAATCTCAGGTCACCTGGGTCCTGAAACATGGAAAATGCTCAAGTGGGGCAAACTAAAAAGGGTTCTGCTTTTCTTTTTACACAAAAATGTGACCTGGGGAATGCTGTATGCTAATGCACCAGTAAAGAAAAAGATAAAAGACGTACCGAAAGAAAGGGAGGGAAAAGTTTCCGTTATTTCCCTGCGAATCCAAATTTCCTTTTCTACTCGTTTCAAACTTTCTGTTAATTGCTTTTCACACATTTTATCTTACTTCGATTTTTTTTTCCACATACTGAACATTAGGCTATGAGGTAGCTACAATTCCAGTCTACCAGTCTATACTTTTTTTTTAGGCAACAAGACAATATATTAAAAACCGAGAACAGTACAGCCAGTACAAAACACAAAACCGATTTGAAGGCTAGCAAAAAACCTAAACGGACCAAAAGGCCCTGCAAGAAACTGGAACCAAAGGTCCGGTAGCCAAACCGGACAACACAGCTGGTACCAAAACAACAACCTAAACTGCACTTTGATGTTGAAGTCTCTCTTGTTGGAGTCAGTTCGGCACTCAGCTCGTCATTCCTCTAGCGGAAGCCGCCATCGCTTTGGACGGTGGTTGTGTTGGGTTCCGGTCTCTGTGACCGATTTGTTTGTCTTGTGTGTTGGCCTTTGTGGCCTGTTTGTTTTGGTTGTTTGTGTTGGCCTTTGTAGTCTACCGGTCTATACACTTCAACATCAAAGTGCAGTTTGAAGGGAAAGAGAATCTCACGGCCGGCACATGATTGTCCCTGATCCAGGATACCAAAAACCACATGGCCTCTTTGGTTTCTCCTTTGATGGGGCATATGGGATTTTGGAATTTGGTGTACTGCATCAAAGTGGAACGTAGACGGATTTTAGATTTTGGTGTAGCGCGTCAAAGTGGTAACGTAGACGACCTCAGTGAACGAAGAAGGATAGAAATAACAAAAGTGACAGATCTGTATGGGATAATCCGACTTTTTATCTTTGTTCTCTTTCAAGAGAACAAAATTTCTATCTCTTGTTCTTTTTGGAGAGAAATATGTATTCTGCATCAATTATTGGTTGTGAAGCACGACATTTTCACTACAGTTTGCTGCATCTGAGAAACGTGCTGACAAGTCTACTATTATACTACAGGCGGGCCAATTTGGCTACAGATTTCACTTTGTTGGTATCAAATAAGCAAACAGGAACGATAATATCTGATTTTCTGTATCCAGTGAACCACAAAAAGAGCTATATCCTAACGATCTGACACTCCTGGCTCACCACAGTACGAATCACATTATCGCTTCAGACTTCAGTTTTGGCTAGCTGGAAAATCAATTTCCAGACTCACCAAAATTGTTCCTGTACAAGCTAATGAATATGCTCGTGCTGGACTTGGAAAGTTGGAAAAAAGCTACTGACTTTGTTGAAGAGAAGCTCTTTTTTTTTTCTCCTCGTTGGGTTAGTCTTTCTTTCCTTTTTTCCACGCTTTATAGAAGCTCCCACCAGCACTTTAGATTGGGCGCAATATCTGGTGTTTGCCAAAAGAGGCTTATGTATCGCATGTGGAAGTATTAGCTAGACATTGGTTTTCTCTCTCTTTAACATTGAAATTCACGCATTGAGTGCCAAGTTGTTGATATTCTTGCATATAAGATTTTTTTCACATTTTATTAATGACACAAACAAAAAAAATTCCACGGCTGGTAACAGTGCCAGGATGGGCTTGGATAAGGACGTCGGTCCCCATGTGTCAATCTTCAATTATTTTAAGGGAATTTAGCAATTTAGTCTCTGGGTTTATACCCTTTTGACAAATGGGTCCTTGGATTTCAAATATCAAAATTTTAGTCCTTGAATTTTCATTTTTTTACAAAATGATCCTTCCGTCAGGGATCCGTTAGTTTCCTTAACGGAAGGTCACATCAGCTGACAACTCAGCAACTGATGTGGCAATGAAAATTGACAGTTTAGTCCTTAAGTTTTACGTCGTTTTATGTTTTAGTCCTTAGGTTTAATTTTTTAAACTTTTAGTCCTTCAGTTTACATTTTTTTGATTAAATGGTCATTCCATAAAAAATTACTGTTCAAATTTTGAAATACAAATTTTGGCCTTGAATATTGAATAATAACATGTCATTTTTAGTTTTGACAATTTTAATAACACATTTAATATGACTAAAAAATTTAAAATTCAATTTAAATCTTCAAAAATCTACAATTTTCATTAAAACTTTATCCCTTGAATAGTAAAAAGTTCTAAAAGTTACGAATATATTTATTTTTTTTAAGAAAAATAATATGAGTTACAAATATATTTATTTTATATTATTATTATAATATTTTATTTTTGTATATTATTTAATTTTTTATAAATACAATTAAAATTCTGAAAAATATTTCAATTTTTTTACTTAAGAATATATAAGACGCATTTATAGTTGTTAAAAATTGAGTATGTAAACACTAGACAAGAAAGAATTTGAAAATACTAAAAAATGAGAAAATACTCATATTTTCTTTCTTTTAAAAAAAATAAATATATTTGTAACTTTTAGAACTTTTTACTATTCAAGAGATAGAGTTTTAATGAAAATTGTAGATTTTTGAATATTTAAATTGAATTTTGAATTTTTTTTAGTCATATTAAATGTGTTATTAAAATTGTCAAAAATTACATGTTATTATTCATTATTCAAGACCAAAATTTGTATTTCAAAATTTGAATAGTAATTTTTGATGGAATAACTATTTAGTCAAAAAAATGTAAACTGAATGAATAAAAGTTTAAAAAATTAAACCTAAGTACTAAAACATAAAACGACGTAAAACTTAAGGACTAAACTGTAAATTTTCATTGTCACATCAGCTGCTGAGTTGTCAGCTGATGTGGCCTTCCATTAGGGAAACTAACGGATCCCTGACGGAATGACCATTTTGTAAAACAACGAAAATCCAAGGACTAAAATTTTAAAATTTGAAATCCAAGGACCTATTTGCTAAAGGGGTATAAACTCAGAGACTAAGGCTGTGTTTGAGAGTTGTTTTTAAGTTACTTTTTTATTTCTATTTCAAAACATGTTTGAGATTGATTTTTATCGGAGTTGGTGCAAGTAGATATATAGGGTTGAAATTAATTTGGGAAGTGATTTTGAGAAGTGTTTTTTATTGTTGGAGTTTGTGAATACCGTAGTTTAGAAAGTCTGAAAAAATTCAAATGAAAACTGTTAACACTTGGCCCGTAAGGTTAATCTATATTTAATTGTTAATTTATCAATACAATAAAAAAGTATTATTATATAATAAAAAAAATATATCGTTAATTTTTTTTCCTTTGCCACCTATATATCATACATACATATAAACACATTTCAGCTATTATACGTACCCTAATATGTTTTCATTTGTCACGCATAAATGATATTATTTAATTTAATATAAATCATTATAAATAAAAAATCTATTATAAATAAAAAATAATATTATTTAATTTAATATAAATCATTCAAGGCCACTTGCCCTTGAATGATTTACATCATTCATTTGTCGCGCACGCGGCTTGCGCGCGGGCCGTGCACGACAAATGAATGACCTTCTACGTGCTTGTCGACTCGGCCACTACATTGGGCTTAGACTCGTGACCTTCATGCTCTGTGCTTTGCTCTGTTTCCGAATAGTCTGACAATGGGAAGTTGACTTTGGCTCTGGCCCCCCAGAACTCAATGGCGGCCTTATCGTAAGCCCTCGCAACCTCCTCCTCTGTTTCCCATTTCCCACACGGCCTCCGAAAAATCAGAAATTCGGTGACGGTGTAGGAGGCAGGAGCAATTGAGGGTTCATTCACCGTGGAGGAGGCAGGAGAGTTTCGGGCTCACTACTGGGGAGAGGAAGGAGAAGGGCCGGAAGAAATGCGGTGGTAGGGCCGGAACAGTTAGGTTGAAAATGAAGTCGTGGTAGAAATTGGGGGAAAGAGTCTGCGAAGAAGTTAGGTTGTAAACGATGAAGCGGTAGGGCAGGGCAAAAAATTTCATAGGCCATATCTCTCCGTAGGGGCCAAAATTATTTGTTTGGCCTTGAAAGGTTGTTTTCGAGATTTAAAACATGAAAAACTCACTTAAAAACAACTCTCAAACACACCCTAAGTTGCCAAATTCCCTTATTCTAATGTCGGCTTGCGAAAAAGTGCTTCCTTTGTCTTTTATCTATGCAATTAAATTGCAGCCAGTGGTTCAAGGGGGCCATGGGGATTCGATTGCCTTAAAACTTATACAGATGACTATGTTTTGCTAATTCTTATGAAGTCTTGGGACTATATTCCATGTGAGCAAGTGGCAGAGGAGGCCCAATTAGGTTCTTGAAAAGATTGAAAAATCAACAAAGATAAAGTGCAAGCAAGGTATCGGGGACAACTACAGGTCTGACAGGAAAATGTCTCTCTCCCCGAAAGTGAGAGGGCAACAGCCTCTCACCCCGGGACAAACTTTTTATCAACGATGTTAGCTGTATACTCGTGAGTGGAAGACCTCTATTGACTTTTCCGCGTGTAGTCTACTCTGGGTCTTTATATCTTTCACTTGAATTCTGTATACTCTCACCAGTCCTGCGCACAGAGGAAGAGATGGGCACCATCTCGTTCAGTGCTTCGTTTTTGCTATCAGCTTTCTTGCTTCATCTGTGTTTGTACTCTGAGGTAGCTGCTCGTTATCCTGTTACTGGTTCGAACAGGGAAGCTCTTGAAATAATCATAGGTGGTGGCGGCGGCGGTTATTATCCTGCTCCTCCTCCAGAATCTGAAGACTGTCCTCCCCCTCCCCCTCCTGAGCCCTTATGCCCCCCACCACCACCACCTCCATCGCCGCCACCGCCCCCGCCACCTCCTCCTCCACCGCCTCCGCCTCCTCCACCACCTCCACCGCCTCCTCCACCACCACCGCGGCCATCACCAATTACAATTAGTCCTAGAATTATGATGGTTTACCCGGTAATTCAAGCATTTAAAAAACAAATTTTTCATGACCCGCTCAAAATTACAGATACGTGGGATGAGAAAGTCTTAGACGTCTGCAAGTACAAGGGCTTCTCCTGTGCCAAAGTTCCGGACTTCAAGCAACGAGCACTTGCTGGAGTGGACTTCAATGGCTTTAGGTTTGCCGGACACAAGGACAGAGGCCTATCTCTCTGTGGCTTCATTGAAAAGTTACCAGACATAGTCGCGTTCCACGCCAATTCCAACAATTTCACCGGTGGAGTCCCCACGGAGATCTCCACTCTTCGATACTTCTATGAGCTAGACCTTAGCAACAACAAGCTAAACGGCGAGTTTCCAATGGAGGTCCTTCAAGCCACAAATTTGACCTTCTTGGACCTCCGGTTTAACAACTTGGTAGGCACGGTTCCACCTGGAGTGTTCAACCTAGATGTGGACGTGATCTTCATCAACAACAACAAATTTGAGCAAAATCTTCCCGCTAATCTTGGCTCTACACCAGCCCTTTATCTCACATTCGCCAACAACATGTTCACGGGGCCAATCCCACCAACCATTGGCACTGGCAACACATCAAAAAATCTCCTTGAGGTGCTCTTCTTGAACAACCGGCTTACAGGGTGCTTGCCGTATGAGATTGGCCTTCTGAAAAGCGCCACTGTTTTCGATGCGAGCATCAACAAGTTGACGGGTCCAATTCCCCACTCATTTCAGTGCCTGAAGAAAATACAGATTCTCAACCTGGCTCAGAACCAGTTTTACGGGGCTGTCCCGGAGGCCATCTGCAAGCTTCCTAACCTCCATAAATTCACTTTGTCATTCAACTACTTCACCCAGGTTGGCCCCGAATGCAGGAAGTTGATCAAGAAAAAGTTTCTCGATGTCAAAATGAATTGCATTATAGACCTTCCAAAACAGAGATCGAAGGCTGACTGCGCTGCGTTCTACTCCGAGGCCAAGTACCACACCTGTCCCAACGAGAAGTCATTTACAAAAATTCCTTGCAAGAATACCTATTATTCAGATCCCCTTGGCGCGTCCGCTGACCAACCAACGGTTGCAGCCCCTCCTCCACTATCCTACAATGCTCTTATACCGCACAAGTAGTAATCTTCTGCTCTAACTTGACTCATTGAAGATGGGTCATGAAGGGGGCCATTGTTCTATATTTTTCGCCATGTCCATTCTGTTAATTGCAGTATCCATGTTTACGAATAATCGTTGTCTCCTAATTCAGCATCTCTTGCAGATGCTAGTGCATAATAGGGTAGTACACTAGTACTGAGTATTATCGGTGCTGAATTATATTCCTGAGATGGACTTCGTGACGTTAGGAAAGTGGTGGTTCTTCCTTTTGCTTATGGTCAGTTCTGCAAGTCGAGATTTTACATCTAAAACCCATCCTATATTGTTTTCTGCTTCCCTGTCGCTTAGAACTCCTTTAATGAAACAAAGACTAGCTTATCTAAATATTAGTTTAAGGGACACAAGCCCACCAGTACAAATTGGAGGTTGAAGCTCTTTATTGCTTTCCTTTCCTCTCCGTTTCTTTATTTTGTTATTCTATTTTATCTATTGGGATTCGTCGCTTTTGCGGTCAATTAATGGCATCTTTCCCCAGCTCGGAACGGGAAAGACCCCAGGGCCAGACCCGGTTCATTCCTGCTTTTGATCAAAGATGGGGAAAGATTTTAAGGTGGGGTCCATTGTTTTTCTAGCTCCAATCATCGAATGCCTACTAGCTAGACACAGCAGAAATAAGTTTTTTTTTTTTTTAAAAAAACGATAAAAAAGAAAAGGAAAAAGAGCGTCATGTCAAGTATGCATATGTATGTACGGCTTTTTTTAAAAAAGGAAGCACGTGTACCGTGTACGAAGATATGTATTTTATTATAGCGGAATCAACGGAGCAAGCGAGGAAAGTTGGGCCGGCGAACGAGACCGGAAAGAACAGGATATTACGTAGTTTTTTTTTTAAATGGCCTATGATCGGGGTGTAGAAAAGTCCAACAAGATAAATACTTTTATTCTAGTTTGACAATTAGGTAGTGCTGGACAGTCGATATTTATAGGATGAGTAAAACTGGTCCTTCATATGACGTGGAACAAAGTAAGTTATTACTGGTTTTTTTTAACCCATAATTCAGGAAGGAATGAAACATTGAATATCTTTAGAGCCATTTTCTCATTATTTAAATTATAAGTTTATTTATACAAATACCGTAATATTTTTCATTTTTTATTAATCTTCGAATCAATCTTTTGACCTATCTCTCCATCTCCTTCCTATCTTCACTTGGTCGAATGATAAAACTCTATTCCGAAAGATATTTGACTTTATTAGTCCTCTAGTTACTAGGGTATCGACTAATCTCAAATAGGTCCCTAAGGTAAGTTTCGTCTTAGATTAGTCCCTCTAAATTTATTCGTGTCTTTAGGACTGTTCAACCCACCGTACCGCTCACCGCCGCTGGGCGGTTGGGATTTCACAAAAATCTCGATGGGCTGAGCGGTGGCGGTTTTATTTTATAAAAACTACGTAGTTTCCCATTAATGAGAAACGACGTCATTTGGTTTAATACAATTTAAATATATAAAAAAAAGGAAGCTTCAAAACGAATCGTTTGACGAATTGCAGGTCTCGTCGTCTCCGTCAGGCTCCCCCTCTCTCGTCGTTTCCTAGCCCCCAAGCTTCCCCCTCCCGACCGCCCCTCTCTCCCTAACTCAATCTCTCTCCGACTCTCCCAACCTAAAGTGGGGGCGGTTCAACTGGGAACCGCCCCATGGTTGCAAGGACAGTAGATAAAAAGGCACATCACCTCTAACGGAGGCGGTAGCGGTTAGGGGCACAATCGCCCCCCGTTAGTACCGCTACCCACCCCTAAATGTGGCTAACGAGTACATGTGTTAACCATTTATCAATAAACACATGTCCCGATTAATTGTCAAATCACTCAACTTACTACATATGTTGATCCACATTAATTTCTATTTCACCTCAAATTCTCTACACCACGTTGGGACTGACTCAATGTATTTAAGGGAAAGTTGTAATGGTTATTGACAGTTGATTAAGGTGAGTTTCCGTTAGCCACGCTAGATTTTTTTATATTTATAGTCACTATAGTGCACAAAATGACCAGCTGAAGACAACAAAAATTCCATAGGGGTCCAATTTGAGATGAAACTTACTCTAGGAATTAATTTAGAATTGGGCAATACTCTCACTGGACTAATTAAGTCAATATATATTCGAAAATAGAAATCTTGCATTTGCCAGGGATGATGGGCCTGGACTTATTAGTCATGAACTTTGATCAGGGTTTGTGAAACCTTAAAGATGGGATACTTGTTCACAACTAGGCTCGAAGTGCGTAGAAAACAGAGGCCAACAAAGGCTTTTTAGGTGGACGAACGAAGGCTCGACAAAGAAGAAACAAACAGAGATACGCACACCCAAAAAGCGGCCTGCAAAACTCAAAAGAGACTGTGTTTGAACAAAAGCTGTGCAGAGAATTTTATCCTTCCCATTGCACTATTGCAGGACGTATGACCAGACAAAAGTGACGCAAGAACGAGGAATTAGAGGTGAGACACTCACTACTGACAGGGTAACCCACTAGCTCTTGGCGCGCGCATAATTTTCCGCCGGAATGGTTGGGATTTCCCTTTCGGAATATGAATGGTTCTCAACTAAGTGGCGAACTATAATCACTTGCGGATATATTGGACCCTTCAACAAGACTTTGTGGACAATAAAGGTGAATCACTTCTTCTCGAGAGTACTACTTCACTTGATTTCTCTTGGTCTAAGTGTGGATTATAGTGAACCAGCATCTCATGCTTTGCTTCCACAAATTATCAGCACGAAGCTCATAATTTAAACTATTGCTCAGTTAAATTATATGTATTATGAGGGTTCCAATCCACTAACAAAAGAACTCCACTAGGGAGCTGCCGCAACCACATCAAGAGCCACTACCAAAGAATTATCAATCAACATCCCTCTAATGAATCATTATGATTGTGAAGTTTCATATCCACTAACGAGAAAAACAAAGTCCAGACGAATTTATTTCTTTGGAATACTGCAAGAACCACATCAACCACTATAAAACCAGTATCGAAGTTCTTTAATCACCATCTCTCAGTCTCTGATTTCTCTTTCCCCTTGCGGGTCAAATGGGAAGTGCGTCTCCGGTTATTAAATGCTTAATCAGCTTCATCATCTTCTTTCCATGTCTCCTTCGTGTAATCTGCCAGGAATGCGGATGCCCACCAGCTGAATCAGCACCCCCTCCACAAAATGACTTAATCTTCTTAGACGCAAGGCTCGCGATAGTCTACCCTGTAATCCAAAGATTCAAGAACGCAATCACCACCATTCAATACGACCGCCATTGCCCTCGCTGCCATCGATTTCAATGGCTTTCACCTTGCTGCTCCAACGCTAGACGGTTTCATTGATCAACTTCCTGACCTTGCATTCTTCCATGCCAATTCCAACAACTTTACCGGCTCCATCTCTCCGAAATTAGCAGAACTCCCCTACTTCTACGAGCTCGATATCAGCAACAACAACTTTTCTGGCTTATTTCCTCAGTCGGTGCTTGGCATGAATAACCTATCATTCTTGGACATCCGGTACAACTTCTTTACCGGGACGGTACCGCCACAGATTTTGACGCAGCCCCTAGACGTGCTCTTCATTAATAACAACAAATTCACGCAAAAACTTCCTGATAACCTTGGCAACACCCCGGTTCTCTATCTCACCTTTGCAAACAACAGATTCACCGGTCCAATTCCAAGAAGCATCGGAAATGCTTCGTCAACCTTAATTGAAGTACTATTCTTGAATAACTTGTTGACCGGTTGCCTTCCATACGAAATAGGACTCCTAAAAGAAGCCACAGTTTTTGATGCCGGGAACAACCACTTGACCGGACCCTTGCCCTGCTCCTTGGGTTGCCTGGCGAAGATTGAGCAGCTGAACTTCGCTGGCAATTTTCTGTACGGGCAGGTACCAGAAGCGGTGTGTGAGCTTGGGAATTTGCTGAATCTTTCGCTATCCGATAACTATTTCAGCGTTGTAGGGCCACGGTGTAGGAAGCTGATCAAAAGTGGAGTTCTTGATGTGAGGAAAAACTGCATCCATGGCCTTCCTAAACAGAGATCGCCGGTGGAATGCTGGTGGTTCTTTCTGTACAACAGCCACTGGTACTGCCAGTATCCCTGGTGGTTGAGCACTTATGTTCCTTGTAAGGCTCCTCCACATGGAAATTACCATCCTCCTACGGGATCCAAGAGAAAGCTGTTGTCTTATGCTGCTCTTTCAAGACATAGTCTGGAAGGATCAGACAGATTGGATTCTTACAGTCAGCAAAAATAAATTAGAGGAAAGATCATACCTTTTCGGTGCTGATGAAAGATCTCTAGTACTCCGTATAGATTGTTAGTCTTGGTGTCTTGTGTATGTTCTGTATTGACCCGGGTTAGTTGTAGCTTTCTGATTTCTAGCTCTGGTGGGTGGTTCTCGTTTCCTCCTGGTTTGTAAAAGGTTTGAGACCTGTGTTAGGGGTCCTCCCGTGTATTTTTTGTTCATATCAATACTAGAAATCACTTGTTTACCAAAAAAAAAAACTAGTACAAATCTATAATCCCCTGCTAATGGCCATCTGTCATACATGTTGAGGTCATTTTTTTTGTATCCTATTACCTAGAAACCCAATAAAGCCACTCGGGAGGATGCCCGATTATGGTAAAGTAGTCCTAAAGCTTTCAAGATGAACGTAGTCTCATCACTCGTGTAAGTGAAGCATTTCTAATCAAATTAGCCCATTTTGGATCGTCACAAAAGTTTTTTTTTAAAAAAATTACAATCGTTTTTTCACCATTTTTAACATTTTTTTTATAAACTCCAACACCTTTTATAAATTTATATTAACATTTTTTTTCAAATTTCAATAGAATCTACATTAACTAATTCCATAAAAAAAATCAACAAAAAATATTTTTCACATCCATACAAGGCCTTGCAAAACTCTAGGGGGCGGGCCATGGCAAATTAAGGCCCTGGTCTACACTCTCTGGCGGGGAAGGAGTTATTCACTAAATAGCCCCATTGAATAGAGATTCAGACGGCCCAAATCGGTAGGGGCCGTTAGAATTCGAAATTGCTCTCGTACAAGTCATGCGGCCGAAATATCAAATCTTATCCGCCATTTTTGCTGGGCTTTAAGCTTTTCCTCATGCGCCAGTTTAGGACGAAATTGGGCATTTGCTCATTTCTATATTTATTCTACTTTATTTCTTGGCAAGAGTCCGCGGACGTTTCTGAGCAACCATTTATTTATTTATTTATTTTTATTGATAAGGTAAAAATCTCATAAATTCGGATCCGTTTGGCCCAATCTTGAAATACAAATCACGATCCATTGGACCGATCTCACAACCTTGGGAACATATAACTTGCTCAGCAGTAAGAAAATTCATCTCACACCCGTGAGGCTCGAACTTGGTACGTCGATCCTTGAAGATAATGTCTCTCCTAACTAATGGGTCACCATTTATTAGAATCGGACATCTTTCATTTCATCCCTCTCCATACTGGCATTAAAATTTCTGCCAAAATTGAGATTCTTTCACTTTTACCCCAAGCGAAATACACGTGCTCTGGGAGCTCGAGAAATAAGGAACTTTATATAGGCTTTGAAATAATTTACATGAAGATGCTCTATCCTTTTAAGAATAGTTGGAATAATTAATCCAATATATTTAACCTGATTCGAACGTCCATTATTAGAAAAATACTGTTCAAAAACTATTAAAATCGCTTTCACCGATTTATATAATAAGCTCTTTGTTCTGTTGAGCTGGTTGAGACTTCACATCGCTCACCGTCTCCTTACGAGTGAGTATAGGCAGAAATATAATACAAAGTCCAACTGTTCATGTGAACATGATTCTTACGTGGCGTCGTGTTCACCCCACGTTACTGTTCATACGAATGGGTTTTAGCAGCATCATTGACCACTTTTTTAGTCAATGGGATTATTCCCTATTTTCTAACTCTGGCTTTGGCCCAGTCAACATGTTTTTATTTTCATTTGCTAATTATATTTACTATTTTAATTATCAGGACCCACCATTTCGATAAAATTCTCAATTGAATAGTTGTTTTTCTCTCTCCGAAATCATGCACGATTTTTTTTATTTTTATTTTCCCGAAGGTCCAAACGCAAAGAAGATATAATGTGAACTCCTAGTATGACCACTCGTATCGGAATATTGTGACGTACCTTGGCCTCACCGACAAATCTCGGGCACGTTCGTTTCTTAAATTTTTTAAGATTTGTATTCTATTTTTTTTTATAATCTAAATATTATAAAATACAAGTATTCTAATACAACATTTTATTACATTTTTTATAAACAATCTCTTTTAACAACTTCTACACGCATTTCAATATAACTTTAACTTAAAAATTCTCAAAACATTCCACCTCCTACAAATATTCTGAAACGAACATGTCTCGGATTCTTTCACTCTCTGCCGTAACGGAAGCTTTACCCACGTGACCAAGCAGTAAAAGCAAAACTTTGCGCAGAAAGAGCCGAGGCTGCTTGGGTTTGAAAATAAAAGCGTTATAACATTTTAACCTAATAAAATAATTATAATATAATTTATCTTCTAATTAAATCAATACATTTCATTATAATAAATATATAAATTTTATTTAAATAATTTTTTTATATTTTTTTATCAATTTCAATACCATGAAATTTTAAACTTCTTAAATTTTAACATTCAAGCACAAACATCCGCTAGCGGCTGGCCGACGTAATATTGCCACCGCCTGGCGAGACATGAAACACTCGGAATATTCTCGGCTTCACGTGCGCGCCCCTACAACTAGTCCGTAGATGCTAGGGCTGCACAATCCGAAATCTAGTCCGATTTTTGGATCGAATTTTCGGGATATGTTTTATTTTTATTTTATTTTTAAAAAAATAGGTTAATTTTGAATGAAAAAGTAAATATAAAAATGTATAGCTTCATTTTAATTTAAAACTAAATTTCTTAAATCTGTAATTTATATTAAAAATATATTTTTAATTTATATTAATATATTCGATCGGTGGATTGTGAAAAGATATTGACCGAATTTAAGTAAATAAGACCGGGTCCGGTCTGCTAGTAGCCGCGTTCCCAAACATAGAGCATGGCCGTGCTTTTCCATCTCCGTACGATTCCCCAGACATCCCATTTAACTGCGAAAGATTGAAAGAAAATACCGACCGTATTTGGTAATCACCATCGCCGACAACTTTTGATGTAGACTAATATAGTATACGTCCTGCCGTACATTATTTTGTTTGTTTGCTTTTATCTCCTTTATTTTGCGATAAACAGAAACTTCTGAAAAATGAATGAAAATCTTCCTTCATTATAATTTTTTTCTCTTAGCATTTTAATTTTTGTTTCAAACTCCTCCACTAAGTCAAAATGGTTCCCTTGAGTTTTCAAGTGATATTTTAGTTCCTATTCTTTTCCCACATTTTCTCAGGAACCAAACAGACCAAAATCGCCGTTAATGAAAGAAAAAAGAGGCACTTTCAGATCCTTGTTTTGGAAACACTTTTAAGTAGTTTATACCTATAAAAATAATATATTTTTCTATTAAACAAAAACGAAAACTGTAATGATAATACAATTACTCGCGAACTCCACCTTAACGAGCATCTGATGATAAAGAAGCTCAATCCGATGACGGCAACGATGATGAAGAAGAAAAGGTCGAATTTTTACAGAACTCAAAGGTATTCTCATCCATTCTCTCCAACACGAAATGCGCCAGCGAATCCACGGTCTCGACCAAATTTTCTTCGCATAAGAATTCATGGCTGCAAACCTTCTCGACCTCTCTGCCAACATCGTGTACGAACACATGGGTCCGGGACCTACCGGCCTTCTTGCTCTTCGCCAGCACGCTCGCCGAGAATATCGCCGACATCCTCCCAGGGGCCTTAGGAAAATACCCTCGTGGGCCGTCGACCAAAATCACATCCCACGGCACGTCGTATATGTGATTCGGAAGATCGTTGATCGCGAGCTTGCATTCCGAGAACAAGAGGTTCTGCACGGGTCTGCACTCGCTGAGGACTTGGGATTTTGTTTCTGAAATGAGCTCCGGCATGTCGGAGACCTTGGTGGTGTACGACACGTCATAGGCTTCGATACCCGGGTGAGACTGTTCGAACCTGGAGACCAAGAACTCGCTCTCGTCCAAGTAAACTGTGCGGCCGTTGAAATTGAGGGCATGCCAGAGGAGGGACTCGTGGGTGAGACCAAAGGTTAGAAAGTTGCAGCTGGGAGAGCAGTCGTTAAGAGACTTGGCTATGGAGTTGAGCTCTGCGGAGGACATATGGGGAGAGGTGGTGTTTAAGGCCGTGGCGGCGTAGTGTAGGAGTGCATAGGAGACGGAAGGAGGGAGGGGGGCGGCAATGGAGGCGGACGGGTTGGTGTGTCTGGTGGAGGAGTAGGGGGCGGTGGAGCTGATGAGGGTGAAAGCGAACGGTAAGGTGAAGAAAGTAGTGACGAGGATAAGCCAGAGGCTGTAGGAGCTTGGGAAGGAGGAAGCAACGGCGCCGTTCTGTTTGTGGATCAGTATAAGCTTTGTGTTGGCGTGGCTCTTCATTTTCTTGGAGAAGACGCTGGAAGAGACGAGAGAGAGAGAGAGAGAGAGGTAGATGAATTGCCAAATTGGCTTCTTCTTTCTTTGCTCTATTTCTACGTCTTTTTGATCCTTGATTACTTGGGAGTCTGACAGAGGGAGAGGGACAGGGTAATTACAGTCTAGAGACTATTGAGAGAGTGCCACGATATTTCACGAAGACCGAGGGATGAAGGAGACGGACGTGGTGGATATCAGGTGTGGGGTCCGTCAGATCGTCTCTTGTGGGGAGTGTGGTGGGGCCAGTGGAACACGTATCATAGCGGACCTGTACTACGACGTCGTTGGTGGTTCCAATTATCAACCGACGGAACAATTCACGGAGCCTTTTCATAAGAGAAAATACAGCGAAAATTCACAGGAAATTGGGCATAAATTCAGGGCTGTGGGGGCAGCGGATGAAAGGATTGGTGAGTGTTGTTTTGGGTGTACAAAAAGGATATGGAAACTTGGAAAGTGGTCACAGTTTGAGGTAGATACAGGTGGGAGAATGTGTAGCGAGATTGGAGGCAATTTGTTTTGTACTAAAAGCCAAGGTAGTTTTATCTGTTATAGTTTTTACCCGTGGCATCTGGGGTCTACGCTATCGGCTATCGCTGTCACCACTAAATTTTTGGTGGGTTTTGATCGGGAGGAGAGCTGCTTCTACTTAAAAATGCCGTGGAATCAAGCCTGTAACATTTTACAGTGGATTCTTGTATTGATGTTTACAGCTTCTGCCATAGAAATAGACCCACTGTCGGTTAGGTGGAGTCCATGAGAGATTAATGCAGATGCCGACCTTATTTCTTCCCGAATAGTATGGGCAGCTCATTTGAAGAGATCCATCGTCCATGTTAGGGCTGTCCAAAAAATCGATCGGATCGATTTTGGCCAAATTCGGCCAGGAACGGACCTGTTTTGGACAACCCGGACCGAGACCGGTATACTCTGGTCCAGTTCTGGGTTACTCGTGTGGAAATCGAAACTGAACCAGAGTATACCACTCCAAACCGGTAAAACCCAAAAAGGCCTAAAAATGAGAAAAAAAGCTAAGATGCCCAAACCGGCCACCTGGGACCGAAACCGGACCGGTCTATTAGAATGACCGGTCCGGTATGCTCCCTTCACAAAATGTCCGGTTTAACCGGACCGGACCGAACCGGTCAATGGATAGCCCTAGTCCATGCATGTAAAAGTCATTGTTATAACTACCCAGGTGGTGGCTCAATTGGTCTTAGAAACTGGGCTAAGATCTTTAGGTTGAATCCCACGCAGTCAAGATTCGTTGCATTTTCGTGAAGTTGTAGTGACAATCTAACTCCCTCATTTTAGTAGTTATGACTCAATACAAACAAATCACATCATGTGGAGAGCTCCTATAGTCACATATAAGAGGGATCTAGTCACGTTTGATAATCCCCTTACACCTTTTGCTTAGAGTGAGAGAGAAAAAAAAGCACTCCAACAAGGACCAATGATCAAAACTGTAGTATATTGTACAAAAGTATACAGGTACAGGAATAGTAATCTGTTTAATTTTTCGTCTTATTATTTATTTGACGCCATATTTTCTCTTATTATTGAATTAGTTGAAGAGGTAAGGTTTCAAATTTCAATCCAGTAAGAAGAAAGAAGTTATGCAAAGTTAGTGGATCGTACTGTTCTTAAAAAAATGAAAAATAAATAAATAAATAAAGCAAGTAGGACCTTTTTCTGTCTTATTTTTCCCAAATAAAATAATGCAACTTCTATAGTAAAAAACTGTAGCAATCATAACATTTATCTGAGAGTAAAAAAAAAGCGATAGTTAGTCCTATAAATAGAGGTAAAAATTAAATCGGTACATCTAATTATCAATTCAGTGATTTGAGATTCATAACTTTTGAAAATCATCAATTCATGCCCGTCAAATTTAGACATTAAATCCTACGGAAAAATCATGTAAAATGACAAAAATACCCTCTAATATAAATTTACTAAAAATATTTTAAAATGATATTTTTAAAGTAATATTTTTTAAATAAAACTATTGAAACTCTATTTTAATAATCTATTTTTTTAAAATTTAGTATTGGAGGGACATTTCGATTATTTTGCATGATTTTCCGAATTGATTATTAGATATATCAATTTAATTTTTGTTCATACTTAGGGAGTTAACTACAACTTTACTTCCTTTATCTCGTTGTTTGGGTCGTAACAACTTCAACTTTGAGCGTTGTGACCAAAAAAAAAAACAGCAAAAGCAATAAGAACTTTCTGGGACGGAGTGATCTAAAGACATTCTTGTTTGGAAATGGGTTGTGGTTGTGGTTGTGGTTTTGGTTTTGGGTTTAAAATTCAAATTTTAAGATTTAAAAATTGTTTTGTTGTAAGGATTTGTTTGGTTGATGAAGATTTTGAATGATTTATATTTTATCTATTTTTATATTTAAGAAACTATTTTCTACTTATTTTTTGATTATATATTTTTTAAATACCATAATAATTGTAAGTTAATATTATCTAATTTAACTAAAATATAAATAATTCAACATCTTAATCAACCAAACAAACCCTTACAACAAAATAATTTTTAAATCTTAAAATTTAAAATTTGAATTTTAAACCCAAAATCAAAACCAAAACCATAACCACAACCCATTTCCAAAATGTTCCAATCAATGTTGGAAGAGAGACTAAGTACCTACCAAGAGCGCGAAAGGTCGTCGTAGAAATGATAAGCACCCGTTCCGCATTCAACGGCCGTGCTCTCCTTGTTTTTTAAACTCCGGTTGATACTCTAACAGTCGAAAAAGTAAAGCAAGCACGTTGAAGAAGAAGACGTACGGACGTTCTCGGAATTTCTTGAACCGAAGGAGGAATTTAGATCATACGTGGCTTGACCTACTTCACATGATTCAGTACTCTTAACGTTGTTCTGTTCATGAGCTTCGGGTTGGCCAATGGCCATGATCTCATATGCTTAAGACTCGGTTACTTTCCGCAAAAATCGTAAGAGTTATGGCCACATGATTGGAAGACGCAAGCTTTAGAATTCTATGTGAAAAAAGCAGGGAATCATGACCAGCTTTATCTTAAGAAGAAAGCTATAACATACTTCATTTCAATTTCAAATTATTAAAAAAAAAAGAAGGCAAGAGGGCAAAACAGAGCCTTCCCATCAAGGAACAACTTTTACAAAAGTTGATAATATGGCCACCATTAACCTCCATCATCTCAGTTTTTTAAGATATGCTTTTCCCAAACACTATGCTCTTTGTTCTAGCTAAAGTTAGCCATTAATGCTGAATTGAGTTGGACAGAATCATGATGGAATCTCTTGATTGACTACATGATTGTATAAATGATATGGTCCATATGGAGCACGTTATGATGCTCCCGCGTCCTACCAGTACCTGATCTACAGGAGCTGCGAGGCCAAGCTCCTCCGAGTCCTGAGAGCTGCAAACTTAGGAGGCAAAAGAAAGTAGCAGATGATGCAGTTTCAATAGTTTCAGATCTATAAAAAATTCCTGAGAGTGCAGCTCATGAAAATTGCTTCTGAAGATGTCGCTTTGAAGTCGTGTTCATATCACGTCAGTGCGCGAGTGCTTTATTCTTTGCTATTCTCTGCAAGTTTGGTATCTACGCAAGTCCCGCATAAACCCAAGTATTTTGGCTAATACTTATTACAGCGGCTGAATGTAGCCTTAATAATGTAGATGTTGCCTTAACAAGTTCTTTTCATAAAGCCGGTTTATTGTGAAAGGCTAATTTCAGACATGATCCTCTAACGTAAATGGGCCTGGATTTTGGTCATGAGCTTGATACCCACAACAAAAACCAACCTCTTATGGAGGAGACGTTATCTATATTAGCCCAGGTGATTCATCCAGCCAAACAGGGGCTAAGATGAGGATAAAAGCCGATTTGACGAATAGCCGGGACTCTCTAAGGCCATCATCTTATAGGGGACTCTACCGGCGAGAAATGCTTATGGCCTGGATTAGACTGGAAAGAAAAAACCAGGGAAAAACATTTAAATCGACCGGGCTTTTCCAGGCCCAATACATTGATTTTGACACTAATCTGGACGTTGTGCCGGACAGTTTATACTAACATCAAATCAAGATATCGGGAACATGCGAATTAGCATATAGCCTGATGCTTCTTCCTTTGGCCAAGAATGAGCTCAATTCCGTAGAATATAGCTTGCTTGCTCTTGCTGAGCCTTAATTAGACATTCACTTTATAGAGTAATCATGGGTTTTGTTTGAACCCCAATAATTTTGGCTCAAAAATTTAGGTTTAATAATAAAAAATTCATCACATAATTTTTTATTATTATAATATTTATTAAAAATCTTCTCTCTTTTCACTTTTTCACTTACTCCCATAATATATCTTTACTTTATAATATTTCTCAAACACCAATACCCAAAATTTTCACCCTCAGACATCCCAGTGTCGTTCTGGTTAGAGGTCATGGTAATCAGTGGAAGTTGCACCAGAAGGATAGCGTCCACTGCCCTTGTAAACATAGATATGTTTGAGAAGAGAAAAATAACCATTCACGTATTTGAAAGTTTACGACGGACTATGCTCTATGATTTGTTGGAAAGAAACAAATGACGTGGAACACTCTTTTCACCTTCGGATCGCTGGGGAAATACGTCAAACATAAGAGATGCAAACAAAATTCCAGCAAACTCCGTAGCAAGTCCCTGCTAAAGATAATCCAATTCTGATAGTTCTTTGAAAAAGCATTGCTAAGTGCTAACATGTACCAGAAATCAAATATGTGTGATGTACCAAGTCGTAAATATTACACAACAAAAACACGCGCGGTACATAACTTTTGAACTTAATCTTGGTTGCTTAACGAGGGATATGCCCTCAATTCTTCAATTAAAGCACCCAAATCAGAGTAAGAAGAGCCTCCTTCAACAGCCCTCTTTGCCATCTCTCCAAATGCCTTTGCTCTGCTTCTCATATCCTCAGCTCTCTCACCCACCATAATTTCTTTCACAGCCTTCTCTAGCGCGTCCCTTTTGATGAAGTCTCCCACCAGTCGGATCCATTGCTGAGCACCGACACCAACCCCAATCTTCAACATCTCGGTGATCAGCTTCTCGTTAAAGAACTGATCGGCGAATATGGGCCAAGTTACCATCGGCAGCCCAGCACTGATTCCTTCAAGCGCCGAGTTCCAACCACAGTGAGTCACAAAACCTCCAACTGCTTCGTGATCGAGAATCAGAACCTGAGGTGCCCACCCTCTTATTATCAGTCCCTTTCCTTCCATTCTGTCCTCGTATCCTTCCGGCAACCAATCTTCCTCGTCTCCTTCTTTCTTTTCCTCACAACCCAAATGAAGTGTTGCTCAGAAGCCTCAAGGCCAAATACAATCTCCCTCAATTGAGAAGGCGGAAAATTTGAGGTCGTCCCGAAGCATACGTGGACAACCGAATTGGGTTTCTTGGAACCAAGCCATTTCAAGCACTCATCCTCATCAACAGAGCCTGCCTTTCCCCCTCTCTGGGCTTTTTCTTTGGTATTCCTATTGCAAAGAGAAACCGGACCTATATGCCATGCTTTCCTTCCAAGGACTTTTCTGTAATAATCAGCATAACCAGGTTCGAGCTCGTAAAAGCTATTGACGAGCATGCCAAAGCTTCGCGTTTCCGCTTCTTTAGCTCTGTCTAGCAACGTTGTGAAGACGTTCTCGGATCCTCCCCGTAAATTATCCGGGATCTGCATTCTTGTCATCTTGATTTGGTCCGGCAGGCCTGGCAAGACAAATGGTTCAGTGTCGGATGAGACAATTTTGTGAGGGTTGTACTGTACTATTGTTGCCGCAGCACACATGGAGAAGAAGCTAGTTCCATGGAAGATCAACCTTGGAACTCCGTACTTGGATGCTATATCCGTTGCCCAAGGAAAAAACATGTCGGCGACGAGGCCATGGGGCCGTACTTCTTGTATGAGGCCTTCTAGAGGCTGTTGGAGCAAGGGAAGAGCGCCGAAGAATTTGCGGTGGAGTTCTTGGTTGGTGACCAAATCGACGTTTTCGAGGCCCTCGGGGAGGCCGACCTCTTTGGCAGGGAATTCGATGACTTTGATGCTGATTTGGGAGGCACGGTATTGGGTTTTCTCGAAGGCTTTGGTGAAGAATGGAGCGTTGAGTGGGGTGGTGATTATGGTGCTCTTGACGCCTCTGGCTGCAAAGAGCTCGACCATGTCTATGGTTGGTAACATATGGCCTTGTGCCATTAGGGGAAAGAATAGGAGATGAAGCTGATCAATCTCCGCAGCCATGCTGAGAGAATATTGAAGTGGTCTATAAAACCATAGCTCGGTACCTCTGATTCTGTAGAATCATGAAATAGCTTGGAAAATCCCGAGTCAAGATTTCCTTTGGCGAAATCTGGCAATTGATTTCTTGTCAACTTTATCTCGTGCGGCAAACTAGGAATGACAAATGGTTCTGAATCCGATGAAACGTTCTTGTGAGGCTCGTGTACTCTGACGCATTCTGTAGCGGATAAGGAGAAGAATCCCCTTCCATGGAAAACAAGTCTCGGGACACCATGTTTTCTAGCAACATCGGTAGCCCACGGAAAGAACGTGTCCGCAACAAGGCAATCAGGAGCATGCTCTTCTAAGAGCTTCCCAATCTGAGGTTCAAGCATGGGTGTTGCCATCAAGAACTTTCTCATCATTTCAGTCGAAGTAGCCATGTGGGCGCTCTCAAATCCTTCAGGCAATCCAGCATCTGCAGAAGGAAATTTGTCCGTAAGAAGTCCAACTTCGACACCCGAATCTTTTCTTTTTTGGATTATTTTGGCTAAGAGCCGCGCGTTGAGAGTAGTCGTCATTTTGGTTGCTTTTAGGCCTCGCGAAGCAAATAGTTTGGCCAGGTCTACGGTAGGTATCATGTGGCCTTGAGCCAAGAAGGGGAAGAAGAGAATGTGTAGCTGACTGACGGTTTTCGCAACCCATATGGCCTTAAAAGAGAATTGAGTCGCTCTAGAAAGAAAATTCCGACTTTCTTGGCGTCAGGCTTCGGCTTTATGTTTATGATCAACTGTAGCTCAAACATTGTGCATAAGCTTAAGAAGCACAATCAATTGCTTTAATTGTGGATTTTTTTTAATCTTACAATACACAATTTTATTTGTTTGGTGATTTTTGTCTCTTAAGAACATATGTATCAGTTGATGAAATTGAATAAAAGGAAGGTATTTCTAGACGAATCACATATTGTTTTTTTTTTTGGAGGATATGGTGGGAGAGGGATGTTAGAGTAAAGGTTATGCCTCACAGTCCTTCTGAATTAAGATCTTCTATTAATTATAGATCATTTTAAAACTAAATAATAGAGATTTTGTTGCATCCGATTGTGGGTGAATCATATCA
This sequence comes from Myrica gale, assembly GCA_963930655.1. Lineage (NCBI taxonomy): Eukaryota > Viridiplantae > Streptophyta > Magnoliopsida > Fagales > Myricaceae > Myrica > Myrica gale. The sequence goes on along the minus strand of OZ005606.1, from coordinate 854,160 downwards.
CGATCTTGGAGTTGGTCTAGAGAAGGATATAAATTTGGACCTCTTTAAGTGTGAACATCACCAATTGAATGACTTTCCCAGTGCACCAATTTTATCATGTATACGCTTTCCATAACTTAATGTAGACACAAAAGAAGAATAAGATATTATTCAACTTAATTGGGTAGTAAATTAAAATGGATATTCATTTTAATGAATTTTAATACCATGTTTTTTTTCCTCTCTCCGGGTGGAGCGACAAAAATAAAAAGAGCCAGTATTACTTTATATATGTTTAGTATAATCATAATATATAAACACATATAAGATATTCATTTTAATGAGCTGGTTTAAATTTCGTAATATATAAAGATATATAATATATATTAAGTACCTATATATATTACACTTGTATCTACTATAGTCTTTCTGTTTGTGGTTTATGTGTTTCGATATACACTATTACTTTATGTTTAGTATAATCATTTAAATATTTACATAGAGTATTTATTTATGTTACATATATTAGGTATATATATATATATAGATGTGTTATGGTGTATATTTAATTTTTATGATATTACCATGCGTTTAAAATACCTTATATATATAACCTAATATATTTAGTTCTTTGTCATTTTATGCTATATATTAGCTTATGTTTAATATATATTACTCATATTCATATAATATGTTAAGTTCCACTATTAAAGTATATACCTTACATATGCTATTTTTGTATATATAAACATATTTTTTGTTATGCACGTTATTTTAAGCTTGATTTAAATATATTTAGTAATAAAATGTTTTTATTTATTTATATAAAATTAAATATTTATAATTAATTGTTTGAAATTTTATATGGTATTAAGGTATGTATATCTAGTCACATATTTTTCTTAGAAAAAAAAATCAATATAGTCATATATTCTTTTATGCATCTTAATTTAAATTCAAAGCACTGTGCAAATGGGACAACTCTACGTACGTACCTCCAGCTGCATTATTCATTTTCTGATTGTAATTATTTGAAAGAAAAAAAAAATAGAACTTCAGCTCAACCCTAATTGGTTTATTTTAGCCGAGCTTGAACTTCGTTAAAATTCAACGAGCCGAGTTCAAAAGGATGTTCGAGTTTTATTCGAACTCGTATCCATATATATATTAAACGAGTCAAGTTCGAATATTTAATACTCGCTCGATTCTACTCGACTCATTTACTGCCCTTTCATCATGAATAATAAGCATGCAACGCTGACAAACGTAAATCATTTGCTCAGATAAAAAGGGAAAAAAAACCAGCAAGGGTAAGTTATAATTCTGCAGGAAAAATGAAAGAAAAAAAGAACAGAAGCATATTTAGGATTTGCTTACTTTAAAGGTCAACGCGACCTTAATTCTTGAATTAAACATATATATAGCAGATAAATTCTACCGAAAGACCCAAAATGTGTCTGTGCGTGTAAACATATATATATATATATATATATATATATGGATATGTATGCATATATTTCTATCATCAACCACTAAGCGACTTAAGTTCTTCAATTAAAGCATTCAAATCCAAGTAAGACGATCCACCTTCTTCAACTGCCCTCCCTGCCATCTTCCCAAGCTCCGTTGCTCTGCTTCTAATTTCCTCCGCTTCCTGTCCGACCATTATTCGAGTCACGGCCTTCTCTACCGCGTCCTTGTCAATGCTGTCCCCTACCAGTCTAACCCATCTGTTAAAATCAGAGAGGGGAACAAGAGAAAAAGAAAACTTTTATTCTATTCGATGATTATTCAGAGAGGACTTGAGTCCTATTTATACAAGTACGTGGGGAACAAAGAATTGATTACAAAATCAATCAGAATATGTACATGATGCTCCTGCCATATATGTGAGATTTGCTGACTCTTTATTTTTGGTAGAATCACGTGATATCAGCTGAGATTTTTTCCTTTGATGTTGGCCTAGAATTTCGGGACTCCTCAACACTCCCCCTCAAGTTGGAGTGGATATTTGTAACACCCAACTTGCTTAGTAAGTGATCAAATTGTGCAAGTCCAAGAGCTTTTGTAAAAAGGTCCGCAGGTTGCTGACTTGTATGCATGTAGATTGTTTGAATAACACCGGCTTGAAACTTTTCTCGAACCACATGACAATCTATCTCAATGTGCTTGGTTCGTTCATGAAATACCGGATTTGATGCTATGTGCATGGCTGCCTTGTTATCACAATATAGTTTGACTGGTTGAGGGTGTGTTACTTTGAGATCTGCAAGTAAGGACTTTAACCAAGTGATCTCACAACATGTGGAGGCCATAGATCTATATTCTGCTTCAGCGGATGAGCGGGAAACGGTCGTTTGCTTCTTGGTCTTCCAGGAGATGGGTGATTTTCCGAGTAGGATGCAATACCCGGTGATAGATCGTCTAGTGTCCCTGCAGCGTGCCCAATCTGCATCACAGTATGCATGAAGGTGGAGCTCACTAGAAGCTGATAAGAAGATTCCTTGGCCCGAAGACTTCTTAATATATCGCAAGACTCTGTGTGCTGCATCCAAGTGTGGTATGTGTGGCTTGTCCATGAACTGACTTAGCACATGCACTGAATAGGCCAAGTCTGGTCTCGTGATGGCCAGATAAATTAATCTCCCAACAAGTCGTCTGTATGATGAGGGATCTGCAATGAGTTCACCCTCAGTCTCACTCAATGCGAGGTTTTGCTCCATGGGGAAGTTGCTAGGCTTAGCTCCAAGGAAACCAGTATCTTCCAATATCTCAAGTGCATACTTCCTCTGAGACAAGAATATACCTTTGCTCGAACGAGCCACTTCAATTCCCAAAAAATATTTGAGAATCCCTAGATCCTTGAGCTTGAAATGATCACTGAGGAATTTCTTGACAGTACTGATTTGTTCCAAGCTATTTCCTGCAACGATAATGTCATCCACATAGACTAAAATGGCAGTAAAAGTGTCCTTATGGGATCGGACGAACAAGGAGTAATCTGCCTTGGATTGTGTGTATCCTGCATCAATGAGGGTGGATGAGAGTTTGGCATACCATTGTCTCGAGGCTTGTTTGAGGCCATAAAGAGACTTAACGAGCCTGCATACTCGAGTCTCCCCCTTTCGTCCGAATCCCGGAGGAAGCGTCATATAGACTTCTTCATCCAGATCGCCATAAAGGAATGCATTGTTGACATCAAGCTGATGGAGATGCCAGTTCTGAGCAGAAGCAAGGGCTAAAATGGTGCGAACGGTGGTCATTTTGGCGACGGGAGCAAAGGTCTCGGTATAGTCGATACCTTCTTGCTGACTGTAGCCTTTGGCAACGAGGCGAGCCTTGTACCGTTCGATAGAGCCATCAGGGTTGTGTTTGATCTTGTAGACCCATTTGCATCCAATGGGTCGTTTACCAGGAGGAAGATGAGTAAGGACCCAAGTATGGTTGAGCTCGAGAGCATCAATCTCAGCACGCATAGCGGCACGCCAATGTGGATCACCCATGGTCTGCAAGAAAGATTGTGGTTCTTTGGCAAGAGAGATGGCTGTGGTGAAGGCACGATGAGGAGGAGATAAGCGGGAATAAGAAAGAAAATCGGTGAGAGAATAGGGAGTACCTGAAGAACGGACCATTGCAGAGTCGGATGATTGAGCGGGCCGAGACGGTAAGACCTGATCCACATGAAAGTCTTGCAAGTATGTTGGTGGCTGCGTAGGACGACTAGATCGACGAGGTGCAGGAGGAGAATGAGGTGGTGTAGGGGGTAATGGAGGTATGTCATCTAAGATTTGATCGTGTTGAGGGAGAGGACAAGAGAGGATGGGTTCTGTATGAGTGGGTATGGTGGAGGCAAAGGGAAAAGAATCTTCATGAAAGATTACATCACGAGATACAAATACCTTTTGTGTACTAAGGTCGTATAGACGGTATCCCTTTTGCCCATATGGATAGCCAAGGAAAGCACACTGAGTAGCTCTAGGGTCGAATTTGGAAGGGTGTTGGTGGTGAGTGGAAGCAAAGCATAAACATCCAAAGACTCTAAGATGACGGTATGTGGGTTGAGTGCCATACAATTTTTCATAGGGAGACACACCACCTAAAACGGGAGAAGGGGTTCGGTTGATGAGATAAGTGGCTGTGAGTACGGCATCCCCCCAAAAATGTGTAGGCATGTGTGCTTGGAAGAGTAGAGCTCTGGCAACATTGAGGAGATGTCGATGTTTGCGTTCGACCACTCCGTTTTGTTGTGGGGTGGAGACACAGCTGGTTTGATGAATGATACCTTTGGTTGTATAGAAGGATGACATGGCAAATTCAGGCCCATTGTCACTCCGTATTATTTTGATGTTGGTGGAGAATTGATTTTCCACAAGGTGAACAAAGGATTGTAGAAAGGAGCGAGCATCAGATTTGTGTCCCATGAGATACACCCAGGTACTGCGGGTAAAGTCGTCCACAATAGTGAGGAAATATTGTGCACCATTAGTGGAAGGGATGTGAGGCCCCCCCCAAATATCGACATGTATTAGTTCAAAAGGTTTAAGAGTAGATATTGAACTAGATGGAAAAGATGCACGAGTTTGTTTAGCCAGCGGGCAAATTGAACAGGATTGCAAATCAGAACTACAAATGTCAGGAATTTTATGAGAAAGAAAAGAAAGAGTTTTATTCGAAAGGTGACCTAAACGACAATGCCATGTGTGAGAAGTGGAGGCAGCCACCTGACAACAAGCACTCCTGGTGTTGGTAAAGTGGTACAAGCCGTTGCGCTCAGTTCCCATCCCAATCATCTTCATCGAGCGCTGGTCCTGAATAAAGCAAAAATTAGAGGAAAAGATGACTAGACAATGAAGGGTCTTGCATAGGTGTTGGACAGAAATCAAATTGAAATGAAAAGTCGGGACGCAAAGAACATTAGTTAAAATAAGGGTAGATGAAAAATGAACGGACCCAATATGGGTGACGGTGGCATGCGACCCATTTGGCAATTGGACAGTCCGACCATAAACTGGAGAGGAATGGGTCAAGGCAGTAGGTGTGCAAACCATATGATCGGTTGCACCACTATCAAGAATCCACAAAGTATCGTTGGACGTACCTGACAAGGAGTTGGCACTACTTACTTGGTGTGCCATGGATTGAGTTTTTTTTTTTTTTTTTTTTTGGTGAAGAAGCGGACCGGGTCGGATCGTTTCGGGTCGGACCGGGGTGAGGACTGGATCTGGGCGCTGATTAGAGACGCGGGTCGGGACTCGGGTCTGGATCTAGACGCGGGTCTGGGCGCTGACCAGAGGCGCGGGTCGGCTGGTGCGGGTCTGGGCGCTGACCAGAGGCGCGGGTCGGAAGTTGGTGCGGATCTGGGCGCTGACCAAAGGTGTGGGCCTGGGCTGCAATCTGTTGGTGCAGGCCTGGCTGGACGTCCGGATAGTGTTGAGGAAACGGCCTGGGCTGCAATCTGTTGAGGAAACGGCCCGAAATTATAGGTTTCGGCCTGATATGAGATTTATAGCCCAGAAACTGTGCTATCGTCTTCAACCTTGGGAAAAAGGCTACGTGAACAGTGTGTATTCTAATGTTGCAACGGAATACCTCACTGAGACGTATAGCAGCTCTGAGAATATATTATCACTTCAACTATAAGAGTGAAGGACAAAATAAAAGATGCTCATTCAGCATGTAACAGTCACGCTGATGAGAAGAAAAAAAAATGGTCTCTGTTTCGTGACAGTCGAAACAGAGGACCAAAAGAAAACAAAATAGCTCTTATGGCTCTGATACCATGTTAAAATCAGAGAGGGGAACAAGAGAAAAAGAAAACTTTTATTCTATTCGATGATTATTCAGAGAGGACTTGAGTCCTATTTATACAAGTACGTGGGGAACAAAGAATTGATTACAAAATCAATCAGAATATGTACATGATGCTCCTGCCATATATGTGAGATTTGCTGACTCTTTATTTTTGGTAGAATCACGTGATATCAGCTGAGATTTTTTCCTTTGATGTTGGCCTAGAATTTCGGGACTCCTCAACACCATCTTTGAGCACCGACACTAATACCAATTTTAAGCACTTTTGTAATCAGCTTCTCATTGTAAAACTGTTCGGCAGCCACAGGCCATGTGACCATGGGCACCCCTGCAGCCACTCCTTCCAATGTGGAATTCCACCCACAATGAGTCACAAATGCACCTACTGCTTCGTGATCAAGAATCAACACTTGGGGTGCCCAACCTCTTATAATTAGTCCTTCACCTTCCATTCTCTTCTCAAACCCTTCAGGCAGCCACCCTTCTTTTTCTCCATTGTTCTTTTCTTTTCTCACCACCCAAATGAATTGCTGACCAGAAGCTTCAAGTCCCTTTGCAATCTCCAGAAGCTGAGAATCATTGAAATTCGCCATACTCCCAAAACAAACATAAACAACCGAATGAGGTCTCTTCGTATCAAGCCACTTTAAACACTCATGTTGGTCTATAGAGGTTTCCTTTCCCCTCTGTGCCTTCTCTTCATCGTCTTTGCTGCATAGTGAAAGCGGGCCTATATGCCACGCCTTCCTTCCCAAAACTTTTCTGTAGTGATCTGCATAGTCCCGTTCAAGCTCGTAAAAGCTGTTAACAATAACACCGTAGCTCGTTACCTCCGATTCTATAGAATCATTAAATAACTTGGGAAATCCCGTTTCAAGATTTCCTTTGGCGAAATCTGGCAATTGATTTCTTGTCAACTTTATCTCGTGCGGCAAACTAGGAATGACAAATGGTTCTGAATCCGAAGAAACGTTATTGTGAGGCTTGTGTACTCTGACGCATTCTGTAGCGGATAAGGAGAAGAATCCGGTTCCATGGAAAACAAGCCTCGGGACTCCATATTTTCTAGCAACATCGGTAACCCACGGAAAGAACATGTCCGCAACAAGGCAATCAGGAGCATGCTCTTCTAAGATCTGCGCAATCTGAGGTTCAAGCATGGTTGTTGCCATGAAGAACTTTCTCTGCATTTCAGCCGAAGTAGCCATGTGGGCGCTCTCAAATCCTTCAGGCAATCCAGCCTCTGCAGAAGGAAATTTAACCGGAAGAAGTCCAACTTCGACACCCGAATCTTTGCTCTTTTGGAGTGTTTTGGCTAAGAGCAGCGCATTGAGAGTAGTCGTTACTATGGTTGCTTTTACGCCTCGCGAAGCAAATAATTTGGCCAGTTCCACGGTAGGTATCATGTGACCTTGAGCCAAGAAGGGGAAGAAGAAAATGTGTAGCTGACGGTTTTCGCTACCCATATTGGAAATAGAATTGAGTCGCTCTAGAAAAAAAAAATCGACTTTCTTGGGATCAGGCTTAGGCTTTATGTTTATGCTCAAACAATATTGTGTATAAATAGCTTAAGAAGCACAATAAATTGGCGTTATTGTGGAATTTTTTTTAATATAAAATACACACTTCTATTTGTTTGTTGATATTTTCTCTAAGGACAGATGTATCAGTTGATGAAATTGAATAAAAGGGAGGTATTTCTAGACGGGTCACATATATTATCAATGTTTATTAGAGAGGGATCTTTATTTATTTTTTTGGAGGATATGGGGGGAGAGGGATGTTAGGGTAAGGTTATGCCTCACAGTACTTCTGAATTAAGATCTTCTATTATTTATAGATTATTTTATCAATGTATAATTACGAATTCCCAAATACTATTTTTTTAAACTAAATGCTAGAGATTTATGTTGCATCCGATCGTCGATGGATCATATCACGATCTTGGAGTTGGTGTAGAGAAGGATATATATTACCCGGGGTTATAGAATTAGACTTTACAATAGACATGACACATGAGAACCATGGGAGGGCATCTGAGAATCCAGCTCTCAAACATCTCCTTATCGTATACCCCATTACCCCCCAAGCAACAATCAACCCCGATCGTTCCTTTCACCGGCCAATTTCTTATTGATTTTTAATCAGTTAGCTATGAGCTGCATATCGTGCGTTTTGGGGGAGTTTTTCCTGGGAAGGTGTTCGGCTCCCTTGTTATATCTAAAATTTTATAATTCGTTTTTTTCTTGGTATAAACTTTTGTAATTCGTATTTGATTTGTAACGGGGCCAACTTTTATCTTTCTTATCGTAATCTCAAACGTCCACCCCGCTGATTTCATGACGTAACCTCATACGTCATTGTCTTGTGAGTATTAAATGTTAGGGTTAATGTCCTTTTTAGTCCCTAAGTTTTGGGGCGGTGTTCTTTTTAATCCCTAGGTTTTATTTTTGTTCAAAACAGTCCCTAGGTTATTTACGTTTGTCTTTTTAGTCCTTCCGTCCAATTCCGTCACTCCCGAGCCCAGTCAGCTAACGGTGTGACACGTCACACCCAATAGAATATTGCCACGTGTACCAACGTTTTTTAAAAAAAATAAAAATGTCCACATGGGCAAAAAAAAAAAAAACGGGAGAGGTACCCCTGTGGCCACCACCGAACGGGGAGCCCAGATCTGGGCTCCCCGTTCGGTGGTGGCCACGGGGGTACCTCTCCAGTTTTTTTTATTTAGTTTTGCCCATGTGGACATTTTTATTATTTTTTAAAAAGTTGGTACACGTGGCAATATTCTATTGGGTGTGACGTGTCACACCGTTAGCTGACTGGGCTCGGGAGTGACGGAATTGGACGGAAGGACTAAAAAGACAAACGTAAATAACCTAGGGGCTGTTTTGAACAAAAATAAAACCTAGGGACTAAAAATGACATTAACCCTAAATGTTAACGTGGGTTTTTGGTGAAGGTGTCAAGAGACGGCAATCGAAGAAGATTTTCAAAACGAAATCTCACGTTATTGGGTATGTTTGAGGGTGAAAATTTTGGATACTGGGTTTTGAGAAATATTATAAAGTAAAGAAATGTTATGGGAGTTGGTGAAAAAGTGAAGAGAGCAGATTTTTAATAAATATTATAATAATAAAAAATTATGTAGTGAATTTTTTAGTAGTAAACCTAAAATTTTGAGCCCAATTAATTGGGGCTCAAACAATTGTCTCGTGAGTGGTAGTGTTTTTTAGGATCACCACACACATTTTAACACCCTTTTACGCTAACTAACTTTAATATTTTTTTTTTAAAAAAAATTGATTATTAGTCCTCAAATTTTATTTTATTTTCATTTTTAATCGTTAATTTTAATAGGTCAAAATTTTTGTCTTTGAACTTTCATTTTTGTCAAATTTAATCATTATGTTACCCTCCCGTCAGTTTCATTAACAGACTTCTTTAACACGTCAGTAATTTTGAAGCGGTCGATCGGGTATATGTTTTGAAAGTGAGCGGTTGACCCGTACAAATTTTGACGACAGACTGACGGAAGGACTAAATTTTACAAAGATGAAAGTTCGAGGACTAAAATTTTGACCCACTAAAATTCATGACTAAAAATAAAAAGGAAGTAAAACTAAAGGACTAAAAAATAAAATTTTCATTTTTTTTCAAGAACCCAACAAGACAATGACATACGAGGACTTTGACAACCCAATAGAAGAAGGTCCCCAAATCAAGCTTTAACCTCAAGATGATCTTTCAAGAACTCAAATGGGAAGGTGTCGTTTCTAGAGATGAATGATACGAGTTTGTGATTAAAAAAAAAAAAAAAAAGAATGATACGAGTTTGTATTTGGTAGAGTGATGGATCTACTGTTGTGACTCGGGTAGCTCTGAAATGAATGATACGGATTTGTATTTGGGTATTTGGCAGACTCCTCTAAATTGACAATTTATTGAGGTTATAGCCTGATTTAGGGATCTTCTTTTCTATCGGGTGTGGAAAGGGTTTTCAATTTTGGAGGAGTGCACATGGGAAAAATTGGGCCAATTTTGTTTATTTTTTTTCTTAATTGTTTCTGTGCTTTAAGCTTTTAATGTTTTTTAGGAAGGTAATCTTATATTTTTCGCCAGATTATTGTACACTTTTGTCGCACGTGAAATGATTGAGCAAATCCGTGTTATTTACTAATTACTTGCAAAGGTAACAATACATATAAAGCATAGAGATTAGAGAGTTTCCAAAAGTGAAAGTTTCACTTCTCCTACAGGATTTAATTTAAGCTCCTCAATTAATGCATCAGCATCCTTGTACGAGGACCCACCTTCTTCAACAGCTCTCTTGGCCTTCTCTGCAAGCTCTCTAGCTCGCCTCCTCATCTCCATAGCCTCATCACCGCCACCCATCAACCTTTTCACAGCCACCTCCACCTTCTCCATCCCCACCAACGCCTTCTTTTCGACATTAAACGACATCCACTCCACGCTTCCAACTCGAACCCCAATCTCCAACACGTCAGTAATCAGCTTCTCATTGTAGAATTGTTCCGCAGAGACAGGCCATGTGATCATGGGCACCCCAGAACTCACTCCCTCCAGCGTCGAGTTCCACCCACAATGGGTCATGAACCCTCCCACCGAAGCGTGTTCTAATATCAACAACTGCGGCGCCCAACCTCTTATTATCAATCCCTTGTTGGATTCCTTAAGCCTCTCTTCGAATCCGCTGGGAAGCCAATTTCCTTCCTCTTCTTCACGTCCACCCTCCGATTTCGAGAAGATTGTTCCAACCACCCAAATGAATGGATGGTTGGAAGCCTCGAGACCATGAGCTATCTCAAGGAGCTGTTGGGGTGCGAAGCGAGCCAAACTCCCGAAACTGATATAAATAACAGAGTCGGATTCTTTACCGTCCAACCACCTTAAGCAAGTTTGCTCATCGATTGAGGCTCGTTTGCCTCTCTCAGCTTTATCTGCGACATTTCTGTTACATAGAGACACTGGTCCTACGACCCAAGCCTTCTTTCCCAACTCGTTCCTAAAATACTCCACATAAGCTGGCTCCAACTCGTGGAAACTATTGATCAGTGTCCCAATGCTCTTCTCCTCTGATTTAGACATCTTATCGGGAAGCCCTGATTTATGTCTAGCAAAAGGTGGAAGCTGAGACCTCGTCAACTCGATCCGATCAGGAAGACCCGGCACCACAAAAGGCTCATAGTCCGAAGCCACCTTGTCGTGGGGCATATACTGTCTTATATTTTGTGTGACACAGCGAGAGAAGCATCCATTACCGGTGAAGACAATCCTTCTAATCTGGAGCTCATCAATGAGATCAGCCGCCCAACGGTGAAACCCGTCGACGACTATGCAGTCGGGTCGGTTCTCGAGTAGGAACAGCCTGAGAGGTTCTTGGAGGACCGAGGTGTCGGTGAAAGGGGTGGCGGACATGTCCGTGTCAGGAGAAACGGCGTCGTCTGGCAACCGGAGGGCGTGGATAGAGATTAAGTGTCCAGATTGTTGGTCGCGGAGGATGGAGTTTTGGTATTGGAGGGCGTTGGTGGGTGTCGCTATGATGGTGGATTTGGCCCCGTGGGTAGCGAAGAGTCTGGCCGTGTCAATCATGGGAATCTGGTGGCCTCCGCCCACGAAGGGGAAAAAGTGCATTTCCACTCTCGGAGCGACTTCGGAGTCCATGATGCAGAGAGAGAGAGAAGACAGACAGGGAGAACTTGATCTGTGAGGCAGTGAGACCAAAATGTTTCTAGCTTTGTCTGAACTCTGAAGTTTGTATATTCGTCGAATCATGGGCTCAAAACAGTGCCAACGTCATGGGTGACATATTTTTTATAAATTGTGGTAGGGTAGGACTCTGACACCCGCCCCCTCACGTGTTCGAATAGGCCAAATCCTCGTGTAACGTGTTGCGATCTATCTTGCACACAGAATCCAAAGATGCGCCATTAGTTAAAATAGTACCTAAACTCTTTGGATTATTTAAACTTGTACGTAAACCCCTTCTAATCATTTATTAAAAGCCACTTCTCATGCGGGGCATAGCGCCTGAAACTCTCTTCATTCCCGAGAGAGAAGCAACCAGTGCAATGAAAGATAGGTAGAACATGCCATGACAATGCAGTCCGGCAGCTGGGTCTCAAGGAAGAGCCAACCGGTGTTGGATCTTCGCGGTGGTCATGAAGAGCTTCGAGGACATGTCAATGGAAGTGATTGTCAGTTGGTTCATATCCATCGGGTAAACCAGACTCGTCAGGTAGAGGAGAGGGAGCGTGTGGAGACAAAGACCGTGGCTAGATGGGAGGAAGCATATTTGGAGCCTAGGGGATTCAGGTAAAGCAGACATTTCTCTAGCCGAACTTTTTTGGAGATGGCTGGAGGATGCATACTCTCAAAGCAGTGGCCAGTACACTAGAACTTTTAGCATATGACATTAATAAAGCTGAACTTCATAATATATGCTTACATGACAGTTTGAACGAATTCTATATCGGACATTGATTACATATAAATGTCAACTTGAACTGCACCAACTCAACTCTAATCCCTGCCAATATTTTTCAATTGCAATGAGGAATATCGAATGCAGCTCCAACGATGTTCTTCTCAACTAAGATGGCCTTTGACTGGCATGTTTTATCTGAAGAGCAGCTCTAACAATATTGCCCCTTGTTATTATTCCAACCTTCGCCATTTAAAAAGAGACGCATCAAAAATTACCCAAAGCCTCTCACAAATGAAATTTCAAACATAAGGGAGAGTAAATAAAATTTCTTACCAGCTTACCCTCACCATCTACTACAGGCAATCGATGGTATTTCGTTTCAAGCAACAACCTAGCATTAGAAGAGTTGGTTTAAAGAATTTAGAGTTTGAATTTAGCAACCAAGAAAATGACTAATAGCTTAAAGTAATTGAAATGCCATCATATCGTACACAATGTTTGGTGTGACCATTTGAATATCATGTGTGAATTGCAAGAATAAAACCACAAATTCTGTAAGAAACAATTGGTTCATTGTTGAAAGAAAAGCAAAGAAACAGAATTCAAGAAAGTGGAGAATATGAGGCGTTGAATAGTCTTATACGAGGTACCATTGCTACAAACATAAGCACTACAAATTTCCAGAAACTATATTGGACAACAAGACAGACACAAACAAGTAATCTCAAACTACATAAAGATATAAATACCTGGCAGCATCCTCAAGATTGGTGGATTCACGGACAACAAGAGGAGCAGAGGTCATTAAGTCCCCAACAACCTTGCCATTAGTTTTACTTAGCAGTTTCTGTATTTCGTTGAACGTCTGCAATTATTCACTCAATTCAATGAATTCATAGATACAGAGTCTCTTCTAATTAAGGAATCAAGAAATGAACTGTGAAAACAGGGAGCAGTAGGATTGTTTATGGTAATAAAAGAGCAAAATGACAAGAGGGAGGCAAAACATGAATACAACTTGTGAATCATTACTAGAGATATAACTAGGGACATGGTCCTAAATAGGGCCTAGTGGCGTAAAAGGATCCACGTAGTACGCCTAATCAGTTGGGACTAAGGCTCAGTGAGTTGCATTGAGATAACATTTCCAACACATCAACTAGATTGAGACTGCAACTGCAACACTCCCAGCACTAGGAAGAAATCACACCCGAAAGATGGTCATGTAGTTATGAGGTATGTCTATTCACTTTCACAGAAATAGGAAGGTTTTTAGTAAAACCCACAATAGTATAAGACCAAGCAAGTTGGAGTTCAACTTTATTGTTGCATGTCTAGAACCCAAAATAAAATACGGATTCTTATTTGTTAATCAGCCAAAATTAAATCCTACTTCATTAAATCAAGGGGTAGTAGTTGATAGAACATGCTGACTTAACCAGGGGTTTGGTCTTGACTTTTGCCCCAACGATCAATGTGCCTCTTATCTAGTAAGCCTCCACCCATATACATAGAAGTTAGCTCCTCCTCAGAAGGCTCTCACTTCTAACAATCTTGCTGGAGAGGATTGTTGTGCATATATGTGTCTGCGCACAGGTATGCACACGCATGTTAAGGTGTGTTTATATATTGCAACTTTATGAATATTGCTAGAGTTACAAGAAAAGTATCTCCTACATTAACCCACAAGCCATTAACCAAAATGCCATCAAAATAGAAAAATTAGCATTTACAAGACGGCAGTTCTTACATACTTTCCATGAACTATGGACAGCAGGAAACACATGTGCATCACTTTGACTGCCACCTAGTAGCATTAAAGAAGAAGTAAGTAGCCGGTTGACGTGCCCAGATTAACAATAATTAATGGCAGTTTTGTGCAAAAACTTTGATAGTAACAAGAAATTTTGCATTTATTATCTACTTGAGACTTCCAAACTTATGCAAAAGTTCCTTCGAAGCTTATTAACATCTGTATTTTTCCATTCCGCAAACATCCATGAGATTTATAAGATCTAAAGAAAAGGATATAAGGGACAGACTGAAAGATTTCTAAAAGGGAAAAAGCTATGCAAAAACAGAAGATCTTATAGTGACAACAATGTCATCTTCTCTGGTATGTCAAGCTCGAACTTTGCATCTTCATCAAGTTTGAACAAGCACAAGCAGTAACATTACTGAATTTAGTGCCATTGAAAAAGCTCAAACTACATCGTATTCCTGTATTACCTGATACTGAGTCGAGTGCTAGCAAGTCATAGTCTGAAACAACACCAACCTGCCATGGAAAAACAACCTCCAGTCAATGTTTCAAAGCAAAACAGCGTCATATGCCCTAAATGTCTCAACATAACCAGATTGTCTTAGTTAGAACGTCGGTAGAATTACCAATTTCCAGTCATCATCAATCACAGGAAAGCCAGATATTCTCTTCTCCACAAGAGCCTCCAATGCTGTAACAGCAAAAGCCGGTGAATGGAAAACGAACCAGTTGTAGGATATTCACGAAACTAGAAGCCCAGGTGCCATACCTTCATCAACCGTTGTTGTTGGTTTAACAACGTGTAAATCCTCACTCTTTGTCATAAAATCACCAACGATATATGGTCCACTTCTAGGCTGAAAATCAACAAAATAGATCAGAAGGGCACACCTATGGTTTCATAGGAGTAGCATGTGCCTTGCCCTCTATAAATATTAAAATGCACTGCAGACCAGAATGTCTTGTTTGGAACTTTGTAGTCCCTGAATCGGTATGTGCACAAAACCCGCAATCAAAAACGGAAAGCTTAACCACTGGCGTACTCGCTCTTCAGTCTACACGCATGCTAAATCATAATATGTTTTTGCTTCAATCAGAAGTAGCATACTGCACCAAGTGGCATTAGATAATTCAACTAGACCAAATATTCAAAAACTCGACAGCAAAAATCTCCGCAGCAATTGAAAATGAATATATATTTGATTAAAATGGTTTGAAATTCTAATTTGGAAGGGGAAAGAAGCATCGCGATTTCCTTCCAGCGCTTCCTAATCTGGTAAGAGTTCCCAAAAAAGAATATTTGGGGGGAAAAAACTCACCCCGCAATTAAACAATTGTGTGGAAAGTAGTTCCATGCAAATTTGCAATGACAGAATGTATGCGGACAAATACATACATACGTATACACACAGAAAGCTATAAAATTACACTAAGAACTATTCCCAACAAAAGCTCTTATTTAGGAATTACGTGTGCAGCGAGGGGAAAAAAAGTGGCTGACGATGAAATAGGTACTCACTGGCACGGAGTTGTTGAGGAGGCCGGTACCGGAGAAAACAGTGACCCCCGGACCTCGGAGTTTGGAGACGCGTTGGAAAGGCCGTCGTTTGAAGAGGGGGTAACCGAGAGCCGGAGGTGCTCTTTGACAAATGATAAAAGGTGACCGAGGTTGATAATGGAGAAAAACGAAGTTAGAACATGGTGAGAGAGGGATTAAACCCATGGTGCGTCCCGTCCTTTGTTTTTCTTTAATTCTTTTCCATTTTCTTCGTCTCTCTGTGGATATTGTAAATTTTATATATAATTATTATTAGCTTCTGATAAGAGAGAGAGACAGAGAGGTTGCTCAAAGATTCGATGGAGTAAGATTTGGGATTCTGCCTCAGAATATACGGATAACCGTAGTCTACATTTGGGAAAAAATCATTTTTTTTAAACAAACTGAAAAATCTGGTCCATATTTAACTCATTGGGTCTGGCCGTTGGGATTTTTTGCAACTCCCACGCGCACGCGCTGGTCGCTGTTTGTTTGCGTGAGCCGCACACGCCGTTGAATCAAAAGCAACGTGACATTTTTTTTTTATAATTTGGATCTTACTTTTATATTTATCATTCAAATATCACAAAACACGAGTATTTCACGACATTATATTACCTTTTTATAAATATTAATTTATTTTAATAATTTATACACTCATCTCTATACAACTTTAATATTATCTAAATGTTCACAATTTTATCATAATCTTATAAATTTTTTCTGAACGAATATCACCTAATATTATTATTATTATGACTAAGAAAAAAATATTCTTTTTATCATCATTATTGTTAACTTTTTTTCTATTAGTATTTTACTCTTCTAAAATGATCCAGATATTATCCAAATAGCAGCTGAAGGGAAGACCAGACGGGGGACTGTTATCCGCTCCTGCAGAAATCCATACATAGTCTAGCACAGAATTGCACGTACCAAAACATTGATTTATATATTTTGAACAAAACCTTAATCTTTCTCTTGGAAACAGAAGCACGTAAACAACCTCATTACCAATTTTGTGGCACAGACAAAGAGTTCTACTTTTGTTGATCTAGTTTACGTGACTTCTAAGATGATATAATTCATGACCAGCGGATTCTGGGTGGCGGTTGGATGTCAAACTTTTGATTTATAAAAATCGGTAAAAAAATGAAAAGAGATTATTTGAATATTTTTTTGTTTATTATGATAAAAAAGATGATTAAATGGTGAGAAGGAGATTATTTTATTATGTCAACTATTTGATATACAAACACTACTAAGAGTATATATATATAATGTTTATCTCATTAGAGTTGTGTTTGTTCGGGTGAAAAAGTAAATATATTTAATGAGAGTTGGTAAAAAAGTAAAGAGAGACGATTTAAGTTAATATTATAATAATTAAAACCTTTTAGTACTACAAAATGACTAAACAACCAGTTGCTATAACGTTAGTGAGCAGCGGTGACTTTCGTGTGGATTTGCTCAAAGTCACGAGAATTAAACCAATACAGTATCAATGCTTCATAAAATTTTCTCTCTAATCCAAGACCGACCTAATGAAATTACATTTTGACTGTGAATGATTGATTGATTGATAACGTGAATATTTGAGTGTGAAATTTTTGGGTATTGAGATTTGAAAAATATTATAAAGTAAAGATATATTACGGGAGTTTGTGAAAAAGTGAAGGGAGATAAGATTTTTAATAAATATTATAATAATAAAAAATTATAGGATGAATTTTTAATTATTAAACCCAAATAATTGGGGTTCGAACAAGTAAAATGTAACTTCTCGGACCTAAAGTTTAAATGGAAATAATTGGTATAAAATAAAAATTTTCACTTGATTACGTGATTTATCTCAACCTTAATATTTTAAAAGTATTTATTATAACATCAGTAAAATGTTTATAAACAGTAAAATGCCAAAAAAAAACATCCTTAAAACCCTTGAAATTAACATTAACATATTCAGTATTTTTCAATATTGATCAACGTCTACCAGAAAAAAAAAATCATCCTAGAAATTAGTCTTCAAAAATATTCTCGCAATTCACGGTTTCAAAAACACATACCTACCCAGGCTACCCTTACCACAACCATAGGCTCGTATATAC
The DNA here is from genome assembly GCA_963930655.1 of Myrica gale. Taxonomy (NCBI): domain Eukaryota; kingdom Viridiplantae; phylum Streptophyta; class Magnoliopsida; order Fagales; family Myricaceae; genus Myrica; species Myrica gale. Next base: position 836,515 of record OZ005606.1, on the reverse strand, counting down.
CCTAAAAATTAATATGACTTTCTCTATAACACAGTAATTAATTAAGCCTAGGGCATTAAGCGTTGACAGCCACATCTGAGGCGAGACTTTCTCCATAACTCGCTCATGCAGCGCGTCTTTCCAAACCTACAAAATTACCAAAACACCCTCAACCTTCATTATCCGTTTTCATTTTTCTTTGGTTTTTACCCTTAACTTTGATGACTTGAGAAGCTTTAGGTACGTTTGATTTAAATCTCAAAATACGTACATTTGTAAAAAATATATTAAAATTATTAAAATTTATAAAAAGTAATTAAATTTAATAAAAATATATTAAAATCGATAAAAAGTGAATGAAAAGATTTTGAAACCGTCTTGAGATTTAAAATAAACATAAGTCTCGCCGTTACGTTTACCTCATTCCTCAACTTGACCTCGTCACCTGGGTCCCACCGCAACCCCTCAGATCCAACGGCGCAAATCTCGTCCTTGGTTAATCACAGGGTTTACCCGAACCCGAACCCGCACACCTACATAACCCGCTCAGCTACAAATTCATTTTTCTTTGCAGTTTCAGCTGCCCTCTGAAACCAATTCTCCTCCCCCGTCCTCTATCTTTATCTCTCTCGCACGCAGCTCACGAGCCGCCTCCTCCGGCGGATCCCCTCTCCTCCCTTCCCTCTCCTCCCCCTATCATCAAAAACAAAAAAGTAAAGAAATTTATTGTTTCAGAGGTCTATTCTCCCACACTTTGGTGCGTGTCAAAGCGTCACTTTAGGGTTTCTTTATTTCCGGCGCCATTTTGTTTCTTCCTACTGTTTTGGTTATAATAACGCGAGGAGAGGGAAGAGAAAAATAAAAAAAATAAAAAAGAACAATTTGGAATTGAGAGGAAAAAAAAAACCTTTGGTATGGCACAGGTACAAGCTCAGCTTCAGAATGCAATTCCAGGGGCGAACGGTGCGGGTGGGGCCAACCAGTTCGTGACGACGTCTCTATATGTTGGAGATCTTGACCAGAGCGTGACCGATTCGCAGCTCTATGATCTGTTTAACCAACTTGGTCAGGTGGTTTCGGTTAGGGTTTGCAGGGACTTGAGCACCCGGCGATCGCTCGGTTACGGTTACGTCAATTATAGTAACCCTCAAGACGGTTAGTTATTGCTTCGAATCTTCAAGTTATTATGGAAAGTTCTTATGTTGCAATATGATTATTTAGCTATATTTTTTTATATCTAGGCGATTACTAAGCTCTGTTTGATGGTTATTAGATGTTTGTGTAGGTTCAGTGTTATTTTGTGATTCAATTACAAATTTTTTTTTTTCAAGCGCTTGTTCTGTGACAATGCAATTTCAGGAATTGGATTTGACTTGTTTCGTTAATAGGAGGCTTATATACGAGGTTGATGTGCCATTAATAAGGCTAATTTAAAAGAACACCTAGACGTTATTCCCACTGCAGTCACTACTATTGTTGTTATTATTTTCCTTGTAGACGGTTTGTCAAAAACTGCTCGATCGGGGATGGAAACTCGCATTAGTTTGTATTATCCAGTTTCTAAGTTAATGGAGGAAGAAATGCAGCTGATTGATAAATGTGAAGTGGGAGATCTCATTTATTCTTGAAGTAAATAAGCCCCTTTTCTCTTAATATAGAGGGATTTTCTTTTTATAAGCATAAGCATTCTGCCAGTTCTCCCACTGTATTTCGTTAAAAGCAAACGTAAGATGTTTCGCTACACAAAGAAAAGCATGCTGGTTTTTATTTTTTCTTCAACTTGATAGAATTTATATATTCAATACAGAACTTGCAGAGCCATGATGGTTTCCCTTTGATACTGGACATTTGTATTTGTTCTAGAATTATAGGAGAAAAGAAAACATGTTCACGCTTCTTGTAGAAACTTGTTTAGCAATAACTTGGGTTGTATTATGCCTCGGATGGATGTAGATATTCCCATTCCCTTAATGGAGCCTAGCTGCGAAAGTGCAAATTTGAACGAAGTAAAGTACACTTTAATTGTCCTATGTACCATTTCTTTTGTTCTTTAGCTATGCATACAGATGTACTATCATGCAGTAATTTGAATCCTCAGTAGCCATGATACTCAAGATTTGAAATAATGATTGCAATATTTGGTATAAAACTAGTGGGCCATCTTCTTCTTACTACTTGCTATATTATTAATGGGAAGTCTTTCTGTAACTTACACTAGTTGTCCCTTCACTCTATTTTGATTCCTCTTTCTCCTACCTTTTTGATTGTGTTGAATTTTTTTGAGCGCATCAATCCTCCTTCGTTCTTTTCTTCCGTTTTCTCTTTTTAGTTGTCCTGGATCTTGATTGCTGGGAGTTTTGCTACTAGTTCTAGGATGGGTTTAGACATGTGTTTTCGAGTAGAAGCTAAGAAATTTCAGGTGACAGTTAGTGATAGAGGAGTTGTTAGATGGTCGGAGTGGACTCGAAAGTCTCATAGTGCCATCTCGCTTGGGAGATTTGGGGCTGTCTGGTTAGTTAATCTAGCTAGCCAGCTGTTGGGAGCAGCTGCTGATCAGGACGTCGTTTTGAGATTCAATGAAGGCTCTAGGGCTTTCCTGGCTCAAGGATGTGCTAACAAGTCGGGACGGTACGTTGCCGTGATGGAGTTTGGAGAAGGACGCCGGAAAGGGGTGGTCATGGTCCCCGAAGGTCGAGTAGGAGCTGGCTGGTTGGCCATGGCAGAGTGTTTCCAGTGGGAGCTACCGGTAGGGAATCGTCATGATTCTGCCGGTGCAATAGGGCGGAGAGAGGTGGTGTCTTTCGCGGAAGCTGTACAGATTGGGTCGAAAAGGGGTGGTCATGGGCAGACTGTTTCTCATGCTCGAAGTGCCGCTCCTTTTGCAGGAGGCAACGGGAGGTCGCTTGTGGAGAAAGGGAAGAGCATTGCAGTTGAGGGGGCAGCTTTGTCTGTTTTTGGGGCTACTTCTGACATGGTAGAGGTGTTCTGCCCAATGCACTTTCGATTGAGACTGAAGGGCCTACTTGATGATTTGAATAGGCTCCTCGGGTCAGTCTTGGGTGAGGGTTCGTGGGGTTTGTTGGATGACCGTGTTGGCTGTGCTGAGTGTGCTGGGTCGGGTGGGCTTGCAGATCCGGGCGTTGGGGGTGGACCAGTGGGATGCGTAAGTTATCTACAGCCCGAAACCTTTGCGTCTGGGCAGGAGGTCCAGTTGGTTGCTGAGGCTGTTTCGGGAAGGGTATTGGGTGGGCTTGGTTCTGGGCCGGGTGGGCTTGCAGATCCGGGCGATGGGCAGGATGACCTGAGAACCCATTTCGAAGCCGATATCAATGTCATCTCCGATCCCGTGGAGATCCCCTCGGGTGATGACCGGAACACTTTGCCGGTGGACGATTTGCCCTCGTCGATGCTGTCTGTCGTGGCAGGGATGGGTTCAGACAACTCGCCGTTTCGATCGGATGAAGTTGGGGCTGCTTCTGCCCGTTTCTCTTCTGGCTTGCTGGGGACGTCGAATTGTTGCCTTTTGGAGACAGACCGGGCCGATACTCAGGTTGGGAAGCTCTTGAGTGGTGTCCTGATGGAGGGGGTCCATGTTCAGGATTTTTGTGTTGGGCGTTCCAACGTACTGGTGAGTCCAGTCTTGGAGTTTGCTTCTGGGGCTCTCTCAGTTGGTTTGGAGGGGGGGGAGTGTTCCCGAGGGTCTCTAGAATTGGAGGTTGGACTGGAGCCCGTGGGTGAGAGCTCTAAATCAATTCATTATGGTGAGAGGTTAGCAGATTCTTTAGTATGGGAAGGGGCCGTTGTTTGTGTTGACAATAGTGTTGCTGGGTCTTTAGCGACGGAGGCTGGAAGTTTTACCTCGACCGCACCCTTGGCGGTTAGCTTCCCTCATAAAGATTTGGGGGGAGAGTCTCCGGCGTGGGTCCTGGACATGGTTTGCTCTGTGGGTGAGATGGTTGGGGTGTCTTGTGGTGGTCAAGAGGAAAAGCTGAGGGAGCTCTTCGCAGCGTTGGAACGCGATCGGGTGCCGTTTCGTTCGAAAACATCTAGAAAATCAGGGGGGAGGATGATCAGGGAGTTAAAGGGCTTGAAGTCTTTGCTTAATTATGACGGGTCTTCTTCAACCGCTAGGAAGACTGTGACCTTTGGATTGGACTGTTAGGGGCTCGTTTGGGTTGCGGGTGGGGGGAGGTTTTGGGAGGGTCTTGTTGGCCAATGGGGTGAGGTTTGTAGGCCAGTGGGTAGTGGGTGGGTGGGTCTTCCTGTTTGTGTTTTGGTTTCTTCAGTACTTTCTCTTGTACTGTTGTATTCTCGTTGTGCGTTTCGTTTTTTCTTTTTAATAAAATTGTCTTACTTAACAAAATAAAAGTTTTTTGAGCGCATCTGTTGTGTTCCTATCCTTGGTCCCTCTTTTGATAAACTAAATCCCCGCTCTACTAAATTTGTGTTTATTGGTTAGTCTTAGACCTGAAAAATTGTATCGGTGTTGTAATGTTGCTCTTTGGTGATAATTCACCACCTGGTGTGTCCTAGTCTGTTCTACATCATAGTGTATCATCAGTCTGTTGTCCGGATGCTTGTCATCTTGAGTTACCTATATGTTTCATGAGCTTTGGCGTCTTCCTTTTGTCTTCACTGAAGATTTGGATGTACAAGGGAAAGCATACTATTCTTTAGTGTAATATTTACAATTGGTATAAGTAATGAAGATTGAATTTAATTGGTGCCATATCCGCATTTATTGTTAATGAAATTATTATTTCTAAGAATAAAAAAGAAAGCTTTTAGCGCCGGCCCTATTTTTCTTGAAATGGCATTTTTTCCCAATTTAAGTCTACTTGATTAGTAGTTCTCTTTGGGGTAAGAACTATGTTTCTTCTGCTTCTTTGTGCTTTGCCCTTTATGTGTACCTAGGTGTAACAACACGGCCTTTACCAAATACTGATAATTAGAGTTTGCCAATAATTCACGTTAAATTTAATTAACCCCGAAGGGCCTTTCCTGAGCTACTGATTAACAACTCATCTACCCACGTTGATTTATCTGGTTTGGGAACCCATCTGTCCTCGGTGTGCTAAAAAATAATTGTTGATCTTTGCCACATGGATTGTAGTTTGTTGAAGGATATCTAATTCGTAATAATTGTGTTTGATTGGCTCACATAGATGATGAATATAGACTTCTGGATTTTTTTTCAAAAAAAAATTTCACCTTCAGCTGAGAGCAGTTGACTACGTAGAGAAGCTAAAATTAGGTGGCCGTGCATGCCTATTGTCCGGCGCTCAATTTTTTTATTCTTATTCAATCGTTTGGAGTACAGAAGAACCTTTTTGTGGATGTGACTTTTAATTATTGTTTCTACCTTTTGGCTTGAACTCTTGATATAGCAGTTTGAGGGCTGTGATAAAGCCCTCGTAATTCACTCTGAACCTTGGACTATTGCTCCACTACGGAATATAAATATTAGATATACCAACCAAGTTAAAATTGTGGGCCACTGCGTTCCCCTTCATGTTGTATGCATGTTTCTTGTCAGCACACATTTCTTCTTGTTATGAATCTATGCCATCCTTTTCCATCACATGCACAACATTTGAATTTTCAATTGTTCTCTATCTACCTTACATCTTTATTTTGAAACAAATTCAGCTGCAAGGGCATTGGATGTACTGAACTTCACCCCTCTCAATGGAAAGCCCATTAGGATCATGTATTCTCATCGTGACCCTAGCATTCGCAAAAGTGGGGCTGGAAACATATTTATTAAGGTATTCACATCTGATATGGCTCTGATTGCTGGCCTTTCCTTTAAAATAATAGTTTTTTGTCCCTGCCAATCTCCTATGGTCCATTTTCTTGCTGACACTAACCTCCAGTTCCTCTTAAACTTGGCAGAATTTGGACAAGGCAATTGACCATAAAGCATTACATGATACTTTTTCTGCTTTTGGGAACATTCTTTCATGCAAGGTAGCTACGGATTCCTATGGCCAGTCAAAAGGCTATGGGTTTGTGCAATTCGATACTGACGAAGCTGCCCAAAAGGCTATAGAGAAGTTGAATGGTATGCTCTTGAATGATAAGCAAGTTTTTGTTGGACCGTTCCTTCGCAAGCAGGAAAGAGAAAGTGCTATTGACAAGAGTAAATTCAACAATGTTTTCGTGAAGAATCTCTCCGAATTGACATCTGAAGAAGATTTGAATCGAATGTTTGGAGAATTTGGAACCGTCACTAGTGTTGTGGTGATGAGGGATGCCGATGGGAAATCAAGGTGTTTTGGTTTTATCAACTTTGAGAGTGCAGATGATGCCGCTAAGGCTGTTGAGGCTCTGAACGGGAAGAAATTTGATGATAAGGAATGGTATGTTGGGAAAGCCCAAAAGAAGTCTGAAAGGGAAGTTGAATTGAAGCTTCGATTTGAACAGAGCATGAAAGAAGCAGCAGACAAATATCAAGGGGCAAACTTGTATGTTAAAAATTTAGATGATAGCGTAGGTGATGATAAACTTAGGGAGCTTTTCTCTCAGTTTGGTACCATTACCTCATGCAAGGTGTGTTGCATTGATTTTGAAATGAATCACCTATTTTTTGTCCTGCATAATGTTGCGGCAAGTCTTTGTAAACCTCATTTTTCTTGACACATGAACAGGTTATGCGAGACCCTAATGGATTAAGTAGGGGATCAGGGTTTGTTGCATTCTCTACTCCTGAAGAGGCATCTAGAGCTGTAAGTTTTTTTGTGCCTGTTAACGACTGCACTCATAACCTTTTTTTGTCTGTCTTACTTACAAAAAGATTATTTCTTTTTTATTGTGTGGTAGATTTTGGAGATGAATGGCAAAATGATCGTGAGCAAACCTCTGTATGTTGCACCGGCACAACGAAAAGAAGATAGAAGAGCTAGGTTGCAGGTACGTATAGTGTCGACTGATAGATAACTAATGTTGTATGCTACAAATCTATTACTAGTTCTATAGAATCTGAGGTTTTGTTCACGATGCTATCTTTTCTCCCTCGTGTCATTTTTTGGTTGACCTATTTACTGCAGCTGTTTATTTGCCATGTTTGGATATTTATTAACTTAGGAATGTCGTGGGTATTAATGATATACAATTGCTGCTTATACAGGCTCAATTTTCTCAAATGCGGCCCGTTGCAATGGCGCCATCAGTTGCTCCTCGTATGCCAATGTACCCACCTGGTGGTCCAGGTATTGGACAACAATTATTCTATGGCCAAGGCCCACCTGCTATAATTCCTTCCCAGGTAAGTTAATTCTAATTTACTTCACCAAAAAAGAAAAAACTTCAATCCTGATTTGTTTCTTAAAATGTGCTCATGCGGTTTTCATTCTAGGAGATTTTTTTACTGCTTTGATTGTTCGGTCTGTGTGCTTACGTCATTTAACTACAAATTTCAAATCATAGTCAATAGGGCTGCTTTGATACCTTCCATTTGTACTCTGTTAGCCTGGATTTGGGTATCAGCAGCAACTCGTTCCTGGTATGAGGCCTGGTGGGGCTCCAATCCCCAATTTCTTTGTGCCAATGGTTCAACAGGGGCAGCAAGGACAGCGTCCTGGTGGCAGGCGTGCAGGGTCTGTGCAGCAAACGCAGCAGCCTGTTCCACTAATGCAGCAGCAGGTTGATATTGTCTCCTTCTCCTTCTCACCCAATTGTTTTATGTAACTGTTCAGATCTGTAACAAATTTTGGGATGGATTGTTTGAATGGCAGATGCTTCCAAGGGGCCGTATCTACCGTTACCCCCCTGGGCGTGCCATGCCCGATGTTCCCATGCCTGGTGGCGCTGGAGGCATGTTTGCTGTTCCGTATGACATGGGCGGTATGCCGCTGCGTGATGCGTCATTGTCTCAGCCAATTCCTATAGGCGCTTTGGCTTCTGCCCTTGCAAATGCTACTCCAGAGCAGCAGAGAACGGTAAGCATTGAGGTTTTGTACATTTAAGCCAATCAAGATATAAAGCGAGTGGTCAAAGGCTCATTAATAGCCCGGGTCTGAGGATAACTTTTGTTGTCTGAAAATGCCTCCTTACGTTTATTGCCTATGAAGGCTGTCTTTGGAAAGAACAGTGGCCCCATTTCTTAGAAGTTAGGGTTTTTTATGACAAAAAGTGGTGTGGTGCAGCTATGATTATGCTAATTACTGATTTTCTATTTCATGGGTATAATCTGCAGATGCTGGGTGAGAATCTTTACCCACTTGTGGAACAGCTGGAGCCTGAAAATGCTGCTAAGGTGACAGGCATGCTTCTAGAGATGGATCAGACTGAGGTGTTGCATTTGCTTGAATCACCAGAAGCTCTGAAAGCGAAGGTGGCCGAGGCTATGGAGGTTCTAAGGAATGTTCAGCAGCATCAGGCTGGCACTGCAGCAGATCAACTGTCCTCATTGTCACTGAATGACAACCTTGTTTCGTGAGAGCCTTGAATGTGTGCTTATTTGTACCTTGAAATGGTTTGAGACTGTTCTGTACTTGGTTTGATTCAGTTACAACTGAGTGCCTCGAGTAGGATGGTTGGTTTTGTTTGTTATGTCAACTCCTTATTGTTGCGCACGTTTGAAGATTGTGACATCTATGCTCGAATGTCCGCAATGTGACCACTATTGCCGAAGATTGTGCTAATTTAACTTCATCTTACTTGGGATGATTATGCGAACATGTTGGATCAGACAGTGTAGTTAAAGATAGACGGGGTTCTTATTCAGATATTCTGACCGATAACGTTGAGCTTGTTTAACTCGTTTGAGATTGGACATTTCACCTCCCTCGAGAAGACATGAATTCCAATGCTGCCAAGTAGAACCGAGCTTCTGAGTTAACTGACATCATTAAAATATCCTAAATGGTGACAGACGTTTTACTTCTTTGACTCGTTCAATCTAATGTTGAAGATTAAACCACGTACTGCTGACTCGCTTCGTAAGCTCATTTGGAAAATTGACCTTTCTAGTAATTGCACAGACTGGGCTTTCTAGTAATTGACATTCCTGTGTGTGCACTCCTTTTGATTTGGTCTTTTGATAATCCTCCTTTCCCCATTTGATGTGTTCCTGTTTAGTCTTTGTTTCGAACTCTGTATTTCCCCTTTTAGTTTATATTACATTTGCCTAGCTAAAAATAAAAAATAAAATTGCACAGATTGGCCATAGAACCTGCAAGGCAGCTCCAATGAACTGCCTACCAAAATCATGCTTCCTGAAGCCCAACAGATCTCAGTAATCATGTGGGTCACCTAGCAGGGACGCAACTATTAAATATATGCAATTATGACCAAACGATATTTTAGTTGACTTTGTCTAAACTAATGAAACAGATCAGATACAATATATTCACAGGAAGCACAACCACCCTAAACTTGACAGATCACTGTGATCACTCAAACAGAAGTGTATTCATCCTGCTGACAGAGTGGTGTAGACATCCATTCCCTCCAATTAAACCTCCACAATACCAAAACTGACCAAACACACATGTTAAGCATCATGTTGGTTAGTACGCCTCAGGCGCAACCCCACATCAACTTCTCTGTCGTGTCGAATTAAACCAGTGCCCCGCAAATTAGAATTTTCCATTTCAGAGGAAGTCCCTGCCTCATGTTGCCTCTCTTCAATTTTCTCCCCAAAGTTATGAAGCCTACGGCCAATCAGATAGCGATCATCACGGATGGAATTGTGAAGGTTGGTGAACCAGACATGGAATCTTTTGGCACAAAAGCACAACAAGCTGATGCAGAGGCATCCCAGCCAGGCAAACCGATATACTGCTGAGTTTACTATCAACGGATAGCCAAGCACAGGAAACACCCCTCTGGCTAACACATAAGGTAGGCATAAGGCTGTCAACAGCTTCATTATGATTGGGAACACAATCTCACGCAACACCCAAAGACCTTGCAGCCTAGAGAAACCGTCTTCTCTCACTCTCTCGAACTTTATTCGCCAACTTTCATCCACCAGTGGCATCATGTGATCCAACATAACCTGTTTATAAACCGTAACAAGCACCAATAAAAAAAAATACTTTTATCAACTTTTACTGGCAACCTCCTCATCCAACCATATTCAACCTATGAATGCAACCTCTACCCTTTATTTTTGGGATCTAGTGTCGTGTTTTCTTGTTAGGGCTTTTTTTTTGGGGGGGGGGGGATTCGCAAGCTCCTATAACACCCCAAAAAAAGCCCCTTAAATGTGTAAAACAATCTTTGCAAAGTTCAAAAATGTGCAACATGACTCAAACTACAGTGATAATGTAGAAGACCACAAAATTTAGCCTTTCATGCTCACGTCTTTCTAAATATAACTGCCAACTAAACGTTTAGCATCATTTAATAATTGTAGAGAGCTAGATGACTTGAATTAACTCCTCATCCAAAGATGTAAAAGACTAACGTGCCCATGATTAGTTTATTTTGCAATTGTATCCCAATGATTATGGCCTTCAAATACTCCTTAGATAGTTCCATTGACCTGATACCAGCAACAGTAGCAACATACTTAAGGGGTTGAAGAAAATGCAAATAGATGCCATGATGCTCACCAGTCTAGTCCATATCTTGAGAAAGATGAGGCCCAATGCCCAGTCCTGATAAAGGAGGAAAACTGGGCTTTCATCTACAGGCACCCGCATTGGTACAATCACCAAAAGCTCAAATAGCAGCCCAATCAGTACAGGGATAACAAAAATCTGCAACACAAGAATATGCAAGAGTCAAAGCATTTCGAAAACCTGAAATAGACAACAAACAATAACCAGGTATAATGAGTTTTACGAAAAATGACTGTTTAGTCTTACCCAGATTGACAAAAGTGCAGAACTCTTAAAAACAATGCCACACCACTTCCAGATTTGTCTCAACAAAACTGTAGCCCTCCTTGTTCTAACATACTCAATGGAGTATCTAGCACCAGCTACGGCAGTCCAAATTACATAGCTTCCAATTATGAAAGCATATAGATCTAAGAAAAGAAATATAGTGGCGACATGTTAACATCATCGTCCAGAAGTACAAAGGACAGTTGGTAGAAAATGGATGCAATCAGAAAATTTTACCATTACACTTGATGCCATGAGTTATTGGGAGAAGAGGAATCACATTGAAGATTGCCCTTCCAATTGAAACTGGTACAACTATCAAGGTAGAGTTGAAAATAAGTAGAGTCGTCCAAGCCACCAACAACAACAGGACAATGCGAAGGACAAACCCATACCTGCTAAAAAACAATATGAATTTAGATGGTAGCCAGAGGTGTAATCCAATGGACAAAAACATCACGCACAATAACATGTGCTTCAAGATGCAAAGAATAAGATCAGAATAGGTGACAACTCCATCTCTGAACAATTTAAAATCGGAAACCAAAAACAGCATTACTGGCCTTGTATATATATGCAGAAACAAGGGAGAATGTGAACCCATAGTAGCAGGTTTCAGCAGTACAGTTCGAAGTAGTCAGGAAGATAGATATCTAACAGAGCAAAATCAATAGCTAAGATTATTTAACATATCTCTCACCCAGCAATACCTACTTGTGACATTGAAATTGCCATGCATCCAAAAACTTACTCTAAATCAGATTGTTCATCACCATCATACTCCTCCGAAACATTTGAGTTCTCTGGTGCAAGGACACCTCTGCCTGGATCATCAGCAACTGCAAGTGCCACCAGGGCCCGATCCTGTCCACCTAGTTGTACTGCCTGTATTCTCTCTTGTCTTCCAGGGTCCCCATTTCCGTTTTCCTGAACACCATTGTCCTCAGGTCTGGGCAATAAAAAATCTGTTAACCCAAGTGCCCAGCCAACTGCGGTAAACCAATATCTTAGAAGGGATTTAATTGTTGTCCGCAATTTAAAATGCTCGATGGCAAAGGGAATACAGATTTGGAAAAGAAGCATGTCAGCTGGAATTTCAGTAAATGGGTCAGACACCCTGCAACAAGCAGCCAAGCATCCTCAAGTTAGCAAACAGAAGTCACATATCAACATGGACGTTGGACAAGTTAATCACTATTAATAGCTGCCACAGGAACATAAAGGACTAACTTACGATATATCAAGCGGAAAAATGGATGGAGCCATCTGCATAGCAAGTTTAACTGGTAGAAACACCAGCATCACTATCAAACTCCCATAAACAGCAACTGATAAGAGAACTCTGCGAGCATGCTTGTGCACAGGGTCATCAATCAAATCCCGAAAAGGATTGTAGTTTGGATCAGCAGGATCTCGAAGAAAGTACAACACTCCATTACGTAAAACCTTACAACGATAATAATAAAGAAATGTCTTTCAGATTTATGACACAACAGCCATTCAGAAATCATTGAGCCAATGGAATACGAAGGTCAAAGAAGCATACCCCTCTGAGAAGGCTGACAAAGATGCTTATCTGTAGCATGTAGACAATTCCTACAACCCAATGAACCAAGGAGCTTGCTAAAGGAGAAGCTGAAAAGAATTGAACTCTTTGAGCCATTGACCTTCCAAACATCCTTATAGTACATACATCCAGCCACCATCCACACATCAAGGGAAATACCCCAAGTTCAATGACAAGAAGGAAAGCCACCTTTATCATAGTCATCAAATGCCTCATTGCTGCCAAAAACTGCCTGAAGAGAGACGGAATTGTCTCTGCAATAGAAGCAATACCGTAGAACCTCCCCAGAGTCAAAGGCTCACCTTTGGTGTACCGAATCAATGCAACAATGCCAAGGTAGAAGAAAACGAGAGAAAAAATAAACATATATCCAATGGCGAGAGTTGTAACATCCGAGAGCCTTGATGTCCCTATGGTTGCTCCTTTCAAGAGGTCTGCCGAAAGTGATGAACTAATGTTGTTTGAGGCTTCACTTAGACCACTAAAGTTACCCTTCAACATTTCTGCAACCTGTCCAAGCAGACCATTTTCTTGGCCTTCAGATGACAAATTTGTAACAGCAGTCAATGCATTCTTCAATGTGATATTTGCTAAGGAGAGGGCTGTGTCTGTAATTGGCATGACTGTTGACAACACTGGACCACTAGCAGCAGAGAAAAGCCAAGATACATAATACAGTATAATCCGACCTAATGAAAAAGGCACAAAGATCACAACACCAAGGAATATCATATTGCTTGCCAGAACCTGCAAAAGCATAGCACCACACTTGATAAACCAATCAAAACAGGAGCACAAATTAATATCAATTTTTCTTTCACTGGACCAACCCAGTAAGCCTGAACACATAATTGGCAGCATTTATCATGTCAGGGCGCTGCAAAGATTAGATAGTTTCACTGAAAAAAAAAAATATATAAAATGACATAATATAAAGTAGCTGATCCAATACAAAAGACATTGACCCCAACAAAGGAATTCTATGCACAGTTTTTCCCTTTTGTTTTTCCTTAGTCAAATGAGCGTGGTCGAAAGATTATAAAATGTCTAGCATCTGCCAGAAAGGATGGAGGAGCCCATTGTTCATCAAATTTGCCCTAACTACTTGTATGTACCTCAGGGATTGGCTCTCCATTCCTTCACTTCTTCCAGTATAGACAACTGTCATTATCATACATTTCGATCCCATATTTTAACAGTTGAAATAATGCAAAAGAGTCATGCCCCTCCCTGTCAGCATACTTCCTCATGTACATGTTGAAAACCCCTATTTCTAATCATTAAAACACGATGTTAAATGTAAGAAAACAGCATATAGACACTGATGGCAGTGGTGGTGGGAAGGAGAGGGGGGTTAGGGGAAGGAGGTGGTGACAGGGGTAAGGAGTAGAAGATGGGAAAGTGATTTTGGTGGTTATGACTGGGGAGGGAGTGGGGGAAGGAAGTAGTGAAGGCGGTGAAGGGGAGTGTGGTAGGGAGGGGATATAGACTGGTCCAAAAACTGGCTTATGCATTGTTCAGTAAAGTTTCCACCATGAATTCTTTTTCTGTATTGACAATGGAGCACTTACTCAGAGCCATAGCTCAGTTGCCCATTTTTGTTTGACTAACCCTTGACCAAGAATCCTTTTTCTTTGACCGATGTTATAATTTTTGGTTGCCCCAAAAATGGAAGACTTTTTCAAACTGTAACATACTCCATAGACAAATATAGGATTAAGAAAGCTCATAATAGAGCAGCTCATAAAAATAATATTATGTAGCAAGCTTAAAGTTGCAACTCATATTATCAAGCTTATGAAACTGTGCTGCAAATATCATGTCAAGAGGTAAGGTGCTGCAAAGCATGACAGGTTGAACCTAATGGTAGAATAGATAAGATAACAAGAATTGACCAGAAAACGAGCATAATCAAGAGAAAACTTACAGTGAATGCATTTTCAACCAAATGAAAGACAGGGCCCTGCATGCCAACGAGCTCATCGAAAGGCACATCCTCTGCGCCATCAGCATCATCCAAACCATCAAACATCTGTTCCACATGGGCTTCAAGACGAGCTGCCTGCATCTCCCACCGAGCAGCAACATTTTCTGCATTCCTCCTGAGAATTTGACCGGCTCCTGCAATCCCTTGTCCACCACCGACATCTTCAACATTTCCATCACCGGCGTTATTTCTATTAGCCTGTCCAGGAGGTCTTCTTGCAGCACGAGCACCATTTCTGTCCCCGTCATCTTCTCTCTCAGCATCCTGACCTCCAAGTTCCCGTAAATGCCTGAAGTAATCCCTCAAAGAAGTTGCTCCAAGAAAAATAAACACAATGCTAGCAGAAAGCAGGAACCCATGTAGACAATCGGTAAGGATGATCGTAGTGGATAAATGACTAAGGAATAATCTCTGGGCTTCACCAAAACTCCTCACAAATGCCAAGCGCCATATCCAGAATGTAATAAAAGGTATAATGAGGAGCCAAACAGAAAGGACAAAACCAAGGCGCAAAAAAAATTGCAGAACAAGGCAAGCTTTCATCCCCATCCCAACTATAAACTCTTGAAAAGGAAGCTTAGACGGAGCATTCTCAGCATAAACAGGGGAGAAGGAAAATGCATGTTTGCAGACCTGTAACACACATTACGCTCGTTTTAGCACAACAGGGATTAGGAGTACAAATCAGAAAAAGGGAAGGATAATGCATGTTTTGCAGACCTTTAACGCATGTGAGGCTCATTTAACACAACATAAATTAATCTCCAACGGAGAGTACAATCATCTTAGCCATATCAAAAGGGATGGAGCAGAGATTGAGCTGAAGAAACCAATGCTTCCTGGTGCAATGCAACCCTAATCAAGCTCATATGTTTAACCACTGTGGAGCTTCCGCTTGTATGAAAGCAAGCAGACGTTTGGGATCCATATGTTTAGTATTTGGCTAATGAAATTTCATTTATACATAATTTTATGATAAAACCAAAAGAAGATGACGGAATGCATTTTAAAGGCTCGGCACAACTCTTTCATAGTTCTGCAGAAGTTTAAGTTGACAGTTTGTTATTATCTTTTTAATTTCAGCATCCAGAAGTAGGAAAATAAGATTCCAACCATGTCAAAGATTGATTGTGCTATTCTAATTGGTGTGAGTGATAATACTCAACACTTACTGGACTACACTATTAGATCTGAATTAGACACTATCCACAACAAAGGAATTGCGAAGAAACGTTGACTTTGCATTATTACCACAAATAAGAAGAGAAAAAAGGATGAGCAAACACTCGAAAGTTGCCTCTTTTTCTTCATCACTTCAATTAGCCTAAATTTTTTCAACTGTAAAGTCAAACTCAATGATTCACGCCTTTCCACGGTCTCTCACAGCTTGATTTCAGCTACCAAATCACACAGAATTGAGACATTGATCTATCATCCACAAAATCTAACCTGTCTTTCTTGATGTCTAAATTATCAAAATTGACAAATTTATCACAAATCAAAGGAAAAGAACTGATAAAGAAACCCTAATTACTCCGTCTCTTATCGATCTTTCGATATATCTGTCAATCAAACCAGCAATCCACCCAAAAGATCGCTATAATTCGTCAATTGAACGAAAACATTCGACTTAACAAAATTCAACTGAATCAGGGGGGAGAGAGGGGAAGGGAGAGAGAGAGGAACCTCGCACTGGCGTGCGTTGCTGTGATTGAGCCACTGCAGAAGGCAGTCCTGGTGGACGTACTTGATGCTTCCGCTACACGCACAGGGGTACCGGAGGGGGTTATCCCAGTCACCCGGGTTCCGGCAGATCCGGCACACGTCCTCCTCCTCCTCCTCTTCCTCATACCTCACTGCCACGTTCGTCGCCGCTTCACTCTCCAGCCCTCGAGGTGATGACGACGCATAAGAAGACGAAGAAACCGAAGACAACGACAACGAAGGCGCTTTGACGCCATCGCTGTCTCGGTCCGATGGCGCCGCCGGGGCTATCTCCATGCAGATGGGCTCGGGTCAAGTATTCGGGTTGACTCGGTGAGTTCGGAGTGTCCGAGCAGGTATGGCTCTCAGATCCTCGGTCAGAAGCGAATCGAGAGGATGGATGGCGGGGAGGGAGGGCGCATGGGATGGAAGGGGGCTTTTAACTGTATTCCGAGTTTGCCCCCGGTGGCTGGGGCTCTATATCGGTTGTATCCCGGTTAGTTTGGATAAATTACGGGGAGGTCAGTTACTCAACCCACGCGCTAACGCATGACGTGGAAATGGCCGATAGGCGGTTGCTTAATATGCCTGCAAAACGCCCAAATGGACCGACCGCACGTGTGGTTTTGAGCAGGAGTGGAATCGTTTTGACGACGCGTTTGTAACATTTATGTAATAAAATAATAGGAAATCGAAAATTTAGTAGTTGAGTTTTGACATTTCTAATAGTTTATTTTTTGTTTTTCAAATTTTAAATTTAAAGTCCTCAGGTCTCATACTTTTGACGATGAGGCTCTTCCGTCAGTCTGTCGTCCATATGCTTAACGAACCATATAGCGGTCGACCGGGTATATGTGTAAAATATGAGCGGTTGACCACTTTAAATTGCTGACATGTCAGAGAGCTCCGTCAAGGATATGGACGACAGACTGACGGAAGAGCTTCATCGTCAAAAGTATGAAACCTAAGAGCTTTAAATTTGAAATTTGAAACCCAATGACTAAACTGTTAAAAGGGTCAAAACTTAAGGATTAAATTGTTAAATTCCCTAAAATAATTAAAAATATATTATATCTTCTGTTAAATTAATTTTTTATTATAAAAAATATAAAAAATCCATTCAAATAATTTATCTCTTCATTTTTTTTCATCAATTCCAGCACTCAGCAAAATTTTAACTTCCTTACAATTTTAACACTTAAATACCAAATAATCTATCCCACGTCCAATCATCTTTTTTCATTACAATAAACATAAAAAAATCACTTAAATGATCTATTTTCACCAACTTTCATAAAATTTTACTTGTCTCCTCACATTTTTACAACTCTTATAAAATTCTACTTTATTCACTACTTTCTTACAAAACTCAATAATTTTTTTTGTTAATTTTCACAATATTCCTTAAATATTTCACTTAGTTAGAGTTTGCAAACACACCTTTAGACTACTCTGTAATTTTTTGTCTCATGGATTCAAAAAGAGATATAATAGATATATACCTTACATTATTTAATATTGTTCATATAAAATATCTGAGCATGGTGTATCTTGTAATATGATTTATCTGTTCTATCTATCCTCTTATTGAAATAAAAAAAGTAGAGAAGATCTCTGATTCGCGTGAAAAAGGTAAGGGTTTTAAAGCGAGCAACTGGGAAGGACACAATTATTCAAAGAGAATTAAATGGGGGCATGATCTGAATTTAGCCAGCGGCCAGAGCTCAAAGGACAATAATAGTTTATAATAATTCGGTCCCATTTGCTAAATATTTAACTGAACGGGGTTATCAATAAATGGAACTGTGGAGAGGATCTTCTTATTGCTTAGCCTTCAATAGCTGTTATCCTAGAGAGGCAAATTAAAGACTTCATACAATTCCACCAACCCACCTGATTTTCTGTGTTCCTTGAAGACTGTTCTTGAAAGGTATTCTAGCCGTTATAATATATGTTGTTACTTTTCTTATTTTTGACCAAGCGATCCCTTTAACTCCCTCGTGGAATGATTATAAAGGTCGGTGCTTCAGTTCTCCTTTTTCTTGCCCGTTGAGGAGTCCCGGGGCTTGTATTGCGATCAGTGGTTTTTGTTGAAAAAACACAGAGGTCAGATGCTGCATCGTGCACTCTTTAGTTGTCTTATTCTAATGATTGTAATGATTGTGTTTTATCCAGCTAAACAAAGTATTACGATCCCCACACTGCAGGTCCACTTTTTCTGAAGTAATTTTAGCTTGGCATGGAGAGGTGATTCCAAAAGAGAACTTTGAAAATCTCACTGTGAACCTGGCTCGCCATGCCTTTTTCTTCTTCTAATGCTTTTCTGTGTTTGTTTTGTGTCTAGTGATACCAGTAAACTTTGCTGTTATGACACCTGAAATCGAACTGTGTGACAGTGTGTGCCTCAACGACAACTAGATTTTGCTTCGGCACTTCGTACGGTACATTGTCCAAAGAATTCAATGCTCTTCTTTGTTCTCTCCTAAGCTATTCAATGCTCTTCTTTGTTGCCACCGGACTTTGTATTTACTGTTCATCTTCTCGTGTCAGTGTTGTCGGGTGTAAGACGGGCGTTTTACTGAAGATCAGCACCCAAGGCTTTCTCTAGCAAAGTATTGATTTCGTTTAGACCTCAGTCTCTCAGCGAGCATACTGTTTGGTTATAAGCATTATTTTGATCAAGGGAGAGTTTGATGTGAAGAATGCCCGTCTCATGAGGATATGTTAAGGATCTCACAAGTAGAGCAACAAGATCAAATTTTAACGACGAAGATTAATTCCAACAAGTCAACTTTTTCTTACAATTACGTAACTTTAGGCCGATGAAATTTTGAAAAAAAAAAAGACTATCTTAGAAGGAACTGTGCACATTAATGCCAAATTCACTCACGAGGCACCAACAGAGCATGACATTGACTGTCCCTGTTTCGCCCCCACCTCATCAAAACCAACACTTATGCGCATCAGCCACTCTCTTTTACTCTCTTTCTTCTCTTTTGTCACCGCTGTCGCTCTTTATGACTTCGACTTTTGGTCATTATCTTTGTCCCTTTTTCTTTCTCTGTTTTCTACGTTATATGTTCTTTGTGGGGCTGAGCTGACTCACTCTCTCTATTAATGTCCAGGTGGGTGTCGGTGGAGAGCAAGCATTCTATGTTGCTCTTCTTCTCATACTTCTGCAATATATAGTTCTCTCTCACCTCCATTTCTTAAGGTTAAAGTTTCTTTTTGGGCACATTCATGGTTCCAACTTATGCCTCTCTCTCTCTCTTAGTTTCTGATACCAAAACTGATGAATGCTCCTTGAGCAGATAGGCATCCCTGCCAGGTGAGAACTGTCGAAGTTCTAACTCACATGCACCGCTCCTTTCAGTCTTATGATCAATTTTCAAGCTTTCTGGACATAATTCGTGGCCTTTATGGCAGTTTGCACTAGTGTTTATAGGTTGCATGGTAGCCACAATTCTCAGTGGTAGTGATTTTGACTTCGACTGTGTGATCGTCCATTTAGACACTAAATCGTTTATAACTGCTAGGCCTTTTTGCTTCTGTAATTATCTAATAGTATCTATTAGACTGTTGATTTTTGTTATACAAATCCGAGAAAATTTGCATCCGGAAGTCATTTGGAAAGACCATGATCTGCGATTCTGGATGCTACCAAAAGTTGTCACCTCTGGACTTGCTTTGTTTCCATCAATTGTTAATCCGATATTTTTTTCAGAAAGATTCTGTTTGATAGATGGCTTTAGTTTATCCGATATGATTTCTCCCCTTTTTTTTCTCAAATAGCAACTGAAATCATGGACCATAAGTCATGGCTTTGGAGGAAAAAATCTTCAGAGAAGACAATTGTCGCAGCTGGAAAAGTCTCCTTTCCATTAAGCAAACCTGGAGAAGAGGTAGTGGAGGCTTCTCTTGATTATCTAACCTATGTTCTACTTGCAACTTTCTTTCATGTCTTACTTCCCCTCTCCTGTTCTGCAATTTTCCAGTGGAGATCCCATGCCTCCCTTTTCCATCTTGCTTATGCCTTCTTTATTTACAGACTAATTAGTTTGTCTTCCCGTTGCATAAATTGCATCTTCCATATGAGCACCTCACAGTCCACGGACTTCTACATTGTGGCTTAGATGTAAAGTGTGATTAACCAATCACCATATTTCATTTTATTAGACACATGCATTTTCAACAACATATGAAGGAGGACCAGAGAGATCTGTACCAAATCTCAGTGAGAAGTTAGCTTCAGTCCTCCTTGATTGTCATGCTAAAGACAACCTTGTGACAAAGCATGAGAAAAGGGCCCAAGAAGCCAGTACAGGTGATTCACTGTTACCCTTATCCCTTCTCTTTTCCCCACCTTGAATTAAATTATGCTTCCTGTGAAGATTTAATGCGTTGTTATCTCCTGATCATCCTTAAACTAATCCTTCTTCCGTTCTTCGGATGCTCACTGTGGTTTTCTGCTGACTCAAAAAACGAAAATGTTCTTTTAGGATGGGACAAAGCAGAAGCTGTGTGCCAAAAACAAGTACCGGATGAAGCTTTGACGCTGGGAAAAACTTCCAATGAGCAAGTACCTTGTTCAGATGCTGCATTGAAAGAATGCATTAAGCAATTATGCTCCATTCAAGAAGAGCAGGACCAAAGGATAAGAGACGCCATCATGAAAACATCAAGAGAATATGAGGAGGCCCAGAAGAAATTGGAGGGTAAGTTGGAGGAGACATGTAAACAGCTAGCGAACTTCGCTATTGAGAATACCCATCTCAGCAAGGCCCTTGTAGCCAAAGAGAAAGTGATTGAAGATCTACAAAACCACAAGTCTCGTACAGATGCAGAATTCAATGTACTGATGGCCAGATTAGATTCTGTGGAAAAAGAGAACACTTATGTAAAGTATGAGTTCCACCTACTTGAAAAGGAGCTTGAGATTCGAAATGAGGAGATGGAATATAGCCGGCGATCTGCTGATGCAGCACACAATCAACACGTGGAAAATGTGAAGAAAATCACGAAGTTGGAAGCAGAATGTCAAAGACTCTGTCTCCTTATGCGAAAGCGACTAGGTCCTGCTGCTTTGGGAAACATGAAAAGTGAAATTGATATGCTGGGATTAAGGGATCACACAGATATAAGAAGAAGAAAGCAGAATCCTACACGGGATCTCATTGTCCAAGAAGCCAGCAAAGAAACCTCTCCTGAGATTCAAAGTAAGAAGATCAGTTTTATGATTGAGAAATTGCGAGATATAGAAGAAGAAAACAAGGCTCTCAAAGAAATTATAACCAAAAGGAACACTGAACTCTATTCTTCAAGGATCATGTATGTTCAAATAGCTTCCAAATTATCCCAGGCTGAGGCTCATGTTAAACAGCTTTCTACAAATCACAAGGGCGTGGAGCTGACAAGGTGTAGTCCTATAGCGAATGAACTTTCTCCACTGTCAGGCTCTGATATTGACAGTGATGATGGGATTAGTTCTTCTGGATCTTGGGCTAATGCACTTATTTCAGAATTGGAGCATTTCCGATGTGCAAAACTCAAAAGTCCGCTAGTACACAAAGCAAGTGAAGCTTCAGAAATGAATTTAATGGATGATTTCGTTGAGATGGAGAAACTTGCCATAGTTTCTGTGGATACACCTGGAAATAGGTGTCACTCCAATTTGACTGCTAAGGATGTAGTTCCAGTTTCAGGTCATTCTGACAAAAAACTGGAGATGCAATCAAAAACTCTACAAAGTGAGAAAACTTTCGACTGGCTTCAAGTTGTTTTAAAAGCAATGCTGGAGCAAAAGCGAATTTCGAAAAGAAGCCTATATGAACTTTTTGAGGACATCAAAATTGCTCTGGGTTTTGTAAACCCTCCTACTGCTCATGAAGCTGAGATAACTGCAATCTCTAGTCATTCCGGAGAGTCTGACCCTCTCCAAGTCAGTGGTTATATCACTTTACAGTCTCCAAACTCTCCAATCGTCGATTCAATGAATGGAGCTTTCGACATTGACACCTCAGTGGAAGAAAGTGGCAACCAACATAACCTATGTAAGTCAATCCATGAGATCATCAAACTGGTTGAAGGAATCAAACCAAAATCTTTGGTCAGTAGTAGTCCTCCAGAAGAGTGTTGTAAAAGGGATCAAAATTCCAAACCATTCAATTTAGCAACATCAGCAGACTATTATGTCCACGTTTTCAAGTGGAAAAGTTCGGAGCTAAGTGCTGTTCTACAACAGTTTGTCTGTACTTGTACTGATCTATTGAATGGCAAAGCTGATCTGGAAAAGTTTGCCACTGAACTAATGTTTGCTTTAGACTGGATTATTAACAACAATGTGACCCCTAGAGATGCTTCAGGCACAATAAATAAGATCAAGAATCATTTTGGTTGGGTGGAGCCCCAAACTGAACCTGAACCTGGAGATCATAAATTCAAAGAGCAGTCATTGTGCTTGCCACTTGTTGCTTCTTCACATGACAAAGATGTTTTGCTCCAAATGGAGGAAGTTCAGTGTAAACTGCAAGAAGAAAATAGTAGACTAAAGGCTGAATTGAAGAACAAGGAAGCCGCAAAGAAAGATATTGAAGCCAGGTTACAGTCAGCAGCTGATAAGAGTGAGGCCTTAATGATACAACTTCGAGAATCAGAACAAAGCATTGGAAACTTACAAGCCGAATTGGAAACTCTAAAAGAATCGAGGGGGATGATTGAAGAGCAGATTGAAAATCAAAATTTGGTAAATGAAGATCTCGATACTCAGCTTGCCGTTGCCAAAGCTAAATTGAATGAAGCCTTCCAGAAGTTCTCGTCTTTGGAAGTTGAATTGGAGGATAAGAATAACTGCTGCGAAGAATTAGAGGCAACATGTCTTGAGCTTCAACTTCAGCTAGAAAGGTAAACACTGATATCTTTTTTCTATTATCTGTGAACTAAACCAGAAATTATGGCGCCACCACTCCCTCTGCCCTGCACAGAGTTTATAGTGGTTCCTCTGATCCGTTCGGGGGTCTTGCTGGTTGTGTTTATCATGTTGTCTTTCTTGTCGTTTTGTGTCGTCCTGTTGTTTTTATTTTCGTTCTGTTTACAAGTTTTTAATACATTGGTTGTTTTTCGAGAAAAAAAAAAGAAATAAACCAGAAATTTTCTTTATTGATAGAAGAATCCTGACTTTTGAAATGTTAACTCCCAGTGTTGCAAAGGAAACTCCGAAGTACAGCATGAATCAAGACGAAAAACAGTCTCCAAATGTAAGTTGTTGATATCTTTTTGTCTTTAAAAACAGATCCACGTATCAACTATATACAGAACTGAAAACAGTTGATCCACGTATCAACTCTATTGAACTGAAAACAGTTGTCACGTCCGCTGACTCGAATGAATTTGTATTACAAAAACTGATTGGGTTGTGCTTCAAATACCACAAAGATTGTCGTTAACATCAGATAATGATGCCG
Organism: Myrica gale; assembly: GCA_963930655.1. Classification (NCBI taxonomy): domain Eukaryota; kingdom Viridiplantae; phylum Streptophyta; class Magnoliopsida; order Fagales; family Myricaceae; genus Myrica; species Myrica gale. The sequence continues at coordinate 812,980 of OZ005606.1, read as the reverse complement.
GCTTACTGTATGCACGTATTATATTGTTTTCTCTTTTACATGGTGATTTTGTTTCACCTGGAGTCGTAGGAGAGCGTATTACTACGTTATATCATATGACAGTTATTTACGGAACTTTCAGGGTTGGGAGATCACTACAGCTTCCATAAAGTTGGCGGAGTGCCAAGAAACCATCCTCCACCTGGGAAAGCAGCTGAAAGCTCTAGCTTCTCCTAGGGAAGCGGTGCTGTTTGACAAGGTTTTCTGTAACACGAGCACTGCAGTTCCTGTCACCGATTCTAAGATATTGAACAAGGGTTCCTCCCTTCGTGATCGAATGCTAGCTGAGGACGAAACCAAGGCAGATATTCTCAAGTCTCCCAAAATTAAAGAAAGCATAAGCACTGCAGACTCACAGAAACAACTAGCTCTTTACCCTACTTGTTATCATACTTCGTGTGCTCCTAGTGCCCTGGTACAGACTCCAGGAGCACGTCTTGGTTCGAAGCGGGAAGGATGTAACGACGCGGCCGGTGCTCTAGCTATTGTCCCAGGTAAAAAACAGGGGGGATTTGGTCTCCTAAGGAAGCTTCTGATGAGAAGGAAGAAAGGAAGCAGCAAGAAATCCCGATCTCTTGTGAAGACATGAGACAGGAAGGCAAAGAACCCAAGCTGAAAAAAAGGGTCTTCTTAATCACGCATGCCCGGTCAAGCGATAAAACTAGCAGTGTCCACAGTTACTGTAGATTACTAATGGTATTTGACTGTTCCACCTTCATGTTTTCTTACTTCAATTCGAGAAAGAGAGGGATTTATAATGTTGCAAGTGTTAGTGTTGCTGTAATACATTTCTCTGGGTTTACAGACATTTTAGAGCCTACCAATGCATATCAGAAGATGAATCGGCTCCGACGAAGAAAATAAGACTATATACGCATATAAAGAGACATACGACTAATTCTATGCGTTTAGAGATCATCTGGCGAATCAGCAACATAATTTGCACACTAATAGTATGTGAACTTTCTATTTAGAGTAGATCTATCTCTTCAGTTTTTTTTTTAATGTACAACATGTAAACAGAATCTTTCTTATCACATGACATGACCACCGGATATTAAAAAAAAAGGTTTGCTGTAATTTATGCTAAAAGCCATTCTTACTCGAATCTCTAGGTTCCTTTAGTATTGAGAAATGTAACTTCATACACATACACATACACAATTCCGAAAAAAATATGAAATCTATAAATGAGGGCTTATTGCACCATTCTGAAGTTATTATTGCTTCTACAATGTGATTAGCCACCTTTTTTGCTTCAAAGAAATATTTTATGCTTTCAACCCTCCGTATTGAATCTACTTATCAAAAAATCAACCCTCCGTATTGAATCCACGCGATCAGCACACAATATACAAGCTCTAACTAGATTTTTTGTTGGTGGCTGCCAGCCGCTGCCTTCATTTCGTGCAGGGCATCTTCAAAGCACTTAGCAAGATACTCTGGGTCAGGGATGATATCTTTGGCCACCAAAATCTGCATGTCAGCTCTTCCTGCATAGCTCACCATGTGCATCGTGAGGGCCTGCATTACCAACCAGCAAGATAACCAAAGTTATTCACTTACAATTACTAGATATTCCCACAGATCTTACGAGTGCAACCGGGAAAATTAAGTGGGTTTAGAAACTGTACATGGGGCAGGCTTGACGAGTTCACTTTCATATATGTGATTGGGTTGCCTCCAATTGTGATCTTCTCTTTTGGGCCAACCACGTTTGAGATCGTAAAGCTCGTATTACAAATTATCCTGTAGTTGAGCAGGCCAGCAAACTACCATTTTACAGAAGAGAATCGATCATACAAAAGAAGCAACCTTCAATTTCTTTTTCCAATTCAATACTGATTGATTTGGTCTTTACCTTAGATCCCAAGTAGGTCATGATAAGATACCCAATTTGGTATGAGAAATGAGCCTCTAGAGAATGTTTCTTCCGATCAATCATTACCTTAGCTCTCTCCAGATACTTTAGAGGATCAGCACCACTTTTGTGGTAATAAACAGGTAGGAGAACCATGCCAAACTTGTTACCCCACCGTGAACCTGATTTGTCTTTCATCAGATCTGATAGATCCTGATCCGTGCCAGGCGTTTCCATCCCACCCCAGAATTAAAAGGACAAAAGAAAGAACGCAAACGCAAAACAAATTAAAAAACCAACAGACAGATGATAGCATGAATGAATAAAACAGAACAGCAAAACAGACCTGCAATCCCGGTTGTTCTCTTAAATTAACCATGGCTACACCTGTCAACTGTATCCCCTCTTCCAGAGCTAACAGCAAAAATCAAACTAGACATAGTTACAATGAGTGATTCAAATGTATAAGTTCATAAACAAGTTATGTAAATTATCTTACCATTTGGTCCTCGGTAATCTAGGTATCTCGATAATCCCAATGATATCACTCCAAAAAGAACATCATTAATCGTCTGCATGTTGGCATGAAATTCAAAATCATACTATAAGCATCAAAATATAGGTACTCAAACTTCTGCATCAAACTTTCAATAATGGCAACCACCCAATGCCAAGGGGCATTTAGGGGAATAGTTGGCTACTCAGTAAAACAGACATAAAAGTCTTTATCAATTGAAGGGGGAAAAACGAAAAAAGAAAAAACAAAGCGGGGCTTCATTATTAAGATGTGATCTCCAGATGCTACAATTGAGCTTTCTCAGAATACATCTACCAACAAATCTCAAAAACCGAAAGAGAAAAAATGAAAAAATGTCAAACTCATATTATGTTGTTCAGTCATGCTAACAGGAACTCACCACCTCATTCGAGGAAATAACCTGCAATGAAATGACATGTCTAAGCACAAACATTGTACACGCCTTGCACCCTTTTTTACCCCTTAACATGGCCCTGTGCAACTGCAAGTTCTGGAAAATGATGGTGCCTTAACAGTAAGTGGAGGTCAATATTGCATTCTTTCGGGTCTCATGCCTTGCACAATCCCTTTTCTAACTTCTTTTTTCAGACGCTACCATATGCAATGTGGAAGGAGAGGCTGCAATTGCAGACCACGAAGTTTACAGATGCGTATGACAGACTACTTGATTCCTACATAAGTCAGAAACCTAGCATAACTCTGACAGTGTATGATTTGAACTACTAAATTCCTTTTATCCTGCATCTACACAAATCAGTTTCTAGCATCAACTCCTCTTTTCAGTTAAGCATCACGAGAAAGGAGTATTATGGAGCAGCAAAAATCAGGAGCCTAATACTTACAATGTCCAATACGCCAACAGGTAGACTCACTTCTAAGAAAGAAGCTTTATAACGAGAGAGACTATAAACCTCTCCAACCACAGGCAGTTGAGTACGTGGGAAGTGATGTAGAGGGCAATCCTTTATGACGAGCTAAGGAAGGAGATGAGTAGACTACGTTAAAAACATTCATTAGAAACAAAATTTTTCTACCTAATTCTGCCAGAGTTTAGTTCCTTTTGGAGAAGAAGCAGTGGAGCGAAAAGGATATTTCATCCCTCCAAAAACACAGTCTTTCTTCCCATTGCTCTGACGTATAGGCGATCTTCTCCATTCCTTCTCTCGTTTCTTTCGTTTCCTTCCCTTCAACACTCTGTATTTGTCGGTCCCAAGTGGTCTACAGTATGTAAAGCTTTTTTATTTACAATTTCACTAGTGATTTTGGAAACACCAAAAAAGTCTGCCAGCTTTAGGTCAAAAACTTCACTACCCAATACTACTAGATAAAAGCAGATCAAGATCATTTAAATTCATAGTTCTAGAATCACTCCGGGGTCAAATTCCTTAAAGTTTACATCCATTGTTTTTTAGTCAAACACTTTCTTTTCTAAGCTTTTAGTCAAACCATTTAACTGGGAAAAACAATTCTTAGTACTCCAATACCCACACCTTTTCATTTTTAAATCCACATTAATCTCTTGCGTTCGTAAAACAGAAGCATAGAGATCGGGAGCACAAGAGAAAATAAGCCATAAGTTCTCTTTTTGCCTTTGAAACACTTACAGCATTTGGAACAGCCTTCTTGATCGCCTTCATGTCCTCGAGCAAAAACCTGGCTGTCCCCAGCTTCCTCGGCCAGAGCTCCACCCCTGCCCCACCTGCTATAGCCGTTTTTCGGTCACAGACCCACAAACCCCTCAAAGCAAACTCCACTGCAAAAACCAAACTGAACAAAACCATCCCCACAAAACCCCACAAAACTCTCCAGTAGTACTGAAGCCACTCACACCAACCCCTCTCATTCCCTCCAGCACTGTTCCTCCGGTTCTCAAGGGTACCTATCCTGGGCAGCACGTCCACATCGTCCTCCTCCCTGCAGCACGCCAAGAGCATCGACATCAACGAGACCCCATCTCCCAGAGAGTGATGGATGCGAAAGATCACGCACTTGTGGGCCAGCAAGAGATGGATCTCCCACAACGGCTTGTCGTAGCTGAGCCCCGAGTTGGTGGACAAGTCGGCCAAATACTCGTTCACTGCGGAATCGTCGTCCTTTTGGGTGGTGGAGACCGGGAGGTCCAGAACGAGGATGTGGCGGTCCAAATCGATGTGAGTCCGGCGCCAGTGCTCGCGGCCGTTTGAGTCGCGGACCATGAGGCTGCAGAACCTGGGGTGGCGGAGCATGACCGAGCTGCGCACCTGGGATTTGATGGAGTCGATGTCTAACGGATTCTTCAACCCGACAGCGCAGTGGATGACTTGGTTCATCTCGGGTCGGACGAAGAGCCGGCCTGCTGGCGTCACCGGCTCGTCGGCTTCATCTTCCACCGAGCCCATCTCTCTGGTCTTTCTACCCAGGAAAGAGTCAGTAGGTGGGTTGGCTTCCGGAGAAGGTTGACCAGATTGGGAGTTGCTGCAAGGCAATGTACAGGAAATTTAAGGAATTTGCAGTATTCGCACGCTTGGTTAATGGTAACAGAATCACGGACTATATAAATGGATTTTGTCCTTTCAGACGAATGGTCTACAGTCTAATCGTCTCACTGTCTAAGGGATTGGTATTAACGATGCGTACAACAAAAAGAACAAGAAAAAGGGGGCTTGACATTAGTGCTTACGAGATGAACTCCGATTACAAGAGATGAAAAGAGATAGGGAATAACCCAATGGATTTAAAACCGACGATCTTTTGACCAGATTACTACTCCATTTGCAACGCTCTTCCTGAACTGCCATTCCTAACAAGTAGACTCCTTAAATTCTTTCTGAACTGTCTTTCCTAACAAGTAAACCCCTTAAACTGTCATTTTATTCTAATCTCGCAGCTAATTGCAGATTCACACCTCAATAGATAACAAAATAAGTCACATTATGGAACGGTTCGAGCTTCACTACACAAAAGTACAATGCAAAAAACAAGTAACAATTCAAAGAGGTATTAGAAGCTCCTATAAATTGGTAATTTGCAGAAATAAAGTTTGATTTTCTTCGTACGTGTAGCCTTTAATTTGAGGAATTACTAACCCTCAAAAAGCATTAAAATATAAATTTCGTAATCAAGTGATGACTGTGACTTTGTCTGATAACTTTAAAATTTTTGGTATTCCGAATTGCTAAAAATTCGAACAAGTATGAACAATTTTTTTGGGGCACTCTTACTTAATTGCTGCGAATCTATCGTGCTGAATCTCTTCTCGTCACGCAAAAGAAGTCTAACAAGGAACATGCCGAGAAAATGGACCACGAAGAAAAATGCAGAGGCTCTCGACATCGTATACTAGCAGAACAGACAAGAAAACCAAGCGTTCGTGTTCACGGCACCCAATGAAATCAAACCACCACCGAGTATTCCTATTGACTATCCCTCCTGAACAGACAGCCAGATAAAGCAATCCCCACAGATATGGTTGTCTGTCACAATTGCAGTAATACACTTCTTAATCGCGATCTAAGAGATGATCTTGACAGTTGTCGTCTACTGCAAATAGTTAGTTAACAGATACGTGGGGACTTGTTCAACATATGTCACAGTGCTAAGGTGATGTTTGTTTCCAATATTTTGGGATATCAAAATTTTTAGTAAAATAAACATATTCTAATATTTTTTATTTTTATATATACAAATTTTAATTTTTACAAATCTCAATTAAATAAAAATTTCTAAAATTTTAAGAATATTTCTCAGCATTTTGACGCGACATTTGCTTCTAAAGTTAGGAATTTGTTATTAGTGGAGCCGATTGCATTAAAACAAATTTTTTTTGGGGGAGAGGAAAAATAAATAAAATATTTTTTTTTTCAAAAATTCAATAGAAAAGTCCTAAAAAACAGAGTGAGCAAAATGGTGGAGCAATTGCTTTGAAGAAACTTTCTAAGGCCCTATGGAGATTTTTCATAATTTCTCAGAGGTTTGTGATCTGGGCCCCCCATCGGTTCTGTCCTAGCCTTCAGCCTTCTAATCCGCTGTTCTATGGACTGGTTAAGATGAAATTTTATCAAGGTTGAACCCAAAACGGGGAGAGTCCGGTCCATTGGCCCAGCTTCCAGGAGGATAAGTTTGTAACAAGACCTATTAATAAGGGTATTTACGTCTCGCCGCAAAAACCCTAACGCGCACAAACAGCCATATAAATATCTTGCTTCGCCTCCGTTTCTCAACAACACCAAATTAGGGTTTCTGTCTCTGTGTTGCACTCGCAGAGAGCTCTCTCTCAAAACCATAATGGCAACCGCTCCGGTGGAGTCAGTTCAGTGCTTCGGGCGCAAGAAGACGGCGGTGGCGGTGACCTACTGCAAGCGGGGACGCGGGCTGATCAAGATCAATGGGTGCCCGATCGAGCTGGTGGAGCCGGAGATCCTGCGGTTCAAGGCGTACGAGCCAATTCTATTGCTGGGACGACACCGTTTCGCCGGGGTCGACATGCGTATTCGCGTCAAGGGTGGTGGGCACACGTCCCAGATCTACGCCATCCGGCAGAGCATAGCCAAGGCCCTCGTCGCGTTCTACCAGAAGTACGTGGACGAGCAGAGCAAGAAGGAGATCAAGGACATCCTCGTCAGGTACGACCGAACCTTGCTCGTTGCTGATCCCAGGCGCTGCGAGCCCAAGAAGTTCGGTGGTCGTGGTGCCAGGGCTAGGTTCCAGAAGTCCTACCGTTGAGGAATACAAATTTCCAAACCAAAGGGCAAAGTTTTTATTTTTCGCAGTTTGGAGCTTTATGGTTTTGGTATCGAAGACTTGCTGTTAATGGGTTTGTAGTATTTTTCTCTTTCCATTCATAATTTTGGGACGTTGAATTTGGTTATTATTATGCATTCAGTCAATTGGAACTTGGAGGTTCATAGATCGATCAATGTATGGAATGCTTTCTTACATGTGTTCGAAGTTTCTTGCTGCGAAATATAGATGGTTTACTCAAACCCTCCTTATATTTGTTTGCTACCTTCAGTACATGTTTAGTTACAGCAGCTTTAAGTAGTTTGATTTTTAGTTTCTTTTGTTAAATTTGTGCCTTTGATTGCGTTTGAAATCCAGGATGTTTGCGGTATTTGTTTCTCTTAGGTAGTTTGAGTCTCTTTGGGGATAAGTTGCAATTGAATTGTTCCGTCATGGAGTTACTCATCATACTTCGATTAGGTACGGCATTTTTTTGTTTACTCAAATTCCTTGATTTTCCGAGTTCTGAGACCGATAAGAGTTGTGAATTGGTATGTTGTAGTTCTCACCTAGTAAACAATACAGCGGATGAAATTCTTCTACTGCTAGTCCATGTCTATTGGCATGTTGTTGAGTGGAAAACTGATCTGGAACTGTCTTGTGTTTGGTATTCACTTAGAAGACATTGAATATGATTGGACTCCAGTTTTCATTTTCTTTAATGTTATACTTGAAACATTCACGGCATACCGGGTAGTTATTTTTCTTTCCTAAGCGGACACAAGGTACTAGGTAGTTCCAAACTTGTGTTAGGGTCCTTAGAACCCAACAAAGCACATGACAAGATATCCGAAGCACGTTCGATAACATACCGTCTCACACTGTCCGATCAGATTACTATGGAACCTATACCTCTTAAGGGAGGGGAAGAAAACCATAAAAGAATTGGAGCCTGACTTTAGACACAAATCTCCGTTGCCCAAAGCATAGAAGCTCCCTCTAAAGCGAAGGGACAACACTTGCGTAGAGGAGTGGGCAGCCTAGACCTCTAAGCAAAAACCGAGGGATAGGAATTAGAAAGCCCAACTTATAGTAGGGAGATCATAAGAGCTATAACCTTGGGCCCAAAATAGACATGAAGCACGAGTCAGATCCTTTGAAAATCAACCAGCAACCTGGCCCATAAGGTAAACAAATGGTCCTCTTAGATAATTAGCGAAAAGTGCGGCCCAGACTAGAACCTGGAACTCAATACAAATTTAGGCCGTTAATGCGGATTCTCTATTGTGTCTGAAAAACAATTTGAAAAACTTGAGTTTGACCATGAGCCCCAGAAAATAGTTGATACGGACACGTAATTGGCTCCAAGAAAAAAATATATATATAAAAAAATGAAAATTTGATCCCGGACCTACTGCCACGTACACTTTCCTAAAAAGCTGAGCACTCTTTCCTTTTGTCTTTTTCGTTCTCTTTTGGAGCAGCTGAACTGAACACTTCAATCGGTTAAAAACGTCCCGGCTACACGCTACTACTACACAGCGAGTGAATTTGAAAGAATGCAAAAACTATGAGCTATAATGTAACGTCCGGGCCCAAATTTCATATAAGATTTTTTCACCATAAATAATCATTAATCTAGCCTCAATATTGTAAAATTAAATTACAATTTAATGAAATTAATCCCCTTAAATATCTAATCCTAACTTCATCCCCATCTGAAAGGACAGGTGAGGACCTAAAGTGGTGAAACCTGATGGCCTAGCTACCACATTAGAAGCAGCTTCTAGACCACTAGTATGAACACGTTTTAGAAAATGAAGCCACAGCCAAATTAGCCAACTTGACACCTCCGATCTCCAAAACAAATCGGGGGAAGAAAAAAAAACTAGTCCATGAAGCTATGCATCAGAGCAATATGGAATTTAAAAAGAGTTGCCAGCCTTCATTTTTTTGCTGTTTGTTTTCAATTTTTTGTGTTTGCCTTACCAACCTCGGATGTTGGCGATAATAAAGGACACAGTGTCTAGGACTACATCCTGAATTGATAATATTGAAGAAGGAACGCGGACGTCTCCTATTCCTATGCTTCTGCAACTTACGACCGCATATTTTGAGAGCATTTACCCATTTTGACTAGCAGCCCCTATCCTGGAGAGTCGGAGACTGCCTTTATTTTTATTTTTTTCCCATTAAACAAACAAAACCATAATAACAACCGAACTACACCATAGCAGAGTCACAAGACAGAATATAAAAAGGAACGCTACAGGAATCAAAAGAGCCCGACAAATTGAAACGAGCAGCCCATTCAGCCAGAAGATGAGCTTGCTGGTTGAGCTTCCGGGGGACCCAATGAAGAGCCCATTGAGACTGAGCTTTGAAAGTCGTACGTAGGGACCCGATCATGTCCTCAATTTTCCAGCAAGGGGGTAGATCAAAATGAGCCAAATCGTCACAGAGAAACTTACAGTCAGATTCAAATAAAACACGAGACCAACGATGTTGCAAAGCCAATTCCACCGCACGGACAGCCGCGAAACATTCACCCACTAAAGGGTCCGTAGCCTGAAGTCGCTCCATGTACGCAGTACAGAGAGAGCCAGAAGAGTCTCGACACGAGACAGCTACGTACGATCCATGTTGACGTACTGCTACGTCAAAGTTGATCTTCATCCAACCGTCCTCAGGGGGAGTCCAGTGAAGAAACAAATCAGGAGCCCGGAGGAGCCACGCAGACCGATGTTCAGAAAAACGTCGTTTGAGAGAGAATAACAAATCAGGAACCACAAACTCCAACCTCTCGTGAATGACTTTGTTACGTGTAAACCAGAGAATATCCATAATAAGGGCTGCATTCAACACCAGAGAATGAAAATCGGAGGTGCTGAGACCAAGCGAAGCCTCAGCAGAGAGCAGGAACTGTATCCAAGCCGCTGGAGAAGTAGCAGGGATGCAAGATAAATCTAAAGGCCAGGCTGAAGAACGCCACAAGATTCGCACTACCAGACAACCATGAAAAAGGTGGAGAATAGAATCTGTGAAATTGCCACAGAGAGCACAAACGGGGTGGGCATCCATAGTAGTGGGCAGAAAGGAGGGAACCCCCACCGATAAAGCTTCAGTAGCGACGCGCCAGAGAAATAACTTGAGTCTATCCTGCAAAGGGAGCCGCCATAAAGTTTTCCAATTGTGATCGGTGAGGACCGAAGGAGATGACCCACGAGTCTCTTGGGCGAGCAGAACAGCACCTTTTACTGAGAAAACACCCCTCGGATCAGGGGTCCAAATAATGAGATCCAGATGATTGGGAGAAGGGGGAGCCATTGCAAGGATGTGGGAGACGGTACCGGCCTCAAACAAAGACTCAAGCAAAGACCTATTCCAATCCCCTGTACCAGAATCCACTAAGTTCGCAACCCACCTTGGGAACTCAGCAATAACAGGAGGCGTGTTCAGAGTAGGAAGAAACCCAGCAATAGTAGGAATCCATGGGTCAGCAAAAATATCAATAGAGGAGCCATTACGAGGTAAAAAACAAGCAGATGCACGAAGGGAGCCGAGTACACGGCTAACACCCTGCCAAATAACAGAGGAGCCAGCTTTAGCCCCAGCCTCCAAAAGAGAGGAGTGGGGATAGTATTTAGCCTTCATGACACGAGCCCACGTTGTCTCAGAGGTCAAAAGAAGCTTCCAACCCAGTTTCTGAATGAAGGCCCGATTAATTTCTGTCATTTGCCGAATACCAAGCCCACCCAACGCTTTGGGCTGGCATATGGAGGACCAGCTCTTAGGCGTATAATTGCCCGGAGACTGCCTTTAACATGTGAAAAGAATTTCTTCCCATCGAAATGGGACACCCCAAAAAAAGTAGCAAACAAAACTGTGACAACGAACTTAGCAGAGGGCAGATGGAGCTTATCCATTCCTGCCGACTCCTTGTCACTGCGGAATAATAATATTAACATTCTCACACAAAACGCCCCAGATCTTTTTTTTGGGTGACGAGTGAAATCTGGTCACCCAACCACGTGCACCGAGCTCAGACGAATTTGGTCCAGTATACGTCACGGAAAACTCTGGGCCGTGCAGCCCTCTCAAACCACACATGTCAGTTAAGTTCAGCTTCGCTGAGGGAGTGACCCTAAGAAGTTGTTTGCACCTAAGAGGATTCGAACTTGGGACCTCAGGGGGCAAACTCTTAAGCCCCAAACCTTCACCACTCATGCCAACCCCTCCGGGTTAAACGCCCCAGATCCACTTCCATTATTTTTACAAACCTATCCCGTACTTCAAGAGCTGGCCCTACTACTAATTGTGCGCCCAACGTGGACGACAGCAAAACCTCTGCCCTTGCCATATTAACCAATTGAAACGGATTGGACCAGCATCGTTAAGACAAGTTATGTAGCGTGACATGTACAACTTCTGTATTAACTCGTAAGGGAATCTTGATCCCCACGCGGCCACACCTAATACTAATAGATGGACCACACTAACAGGACTTACTTTTTTTTCTAACAGGACTTACTTACTTCCCATCAATTTTACATTTTAGTTCACACCACCCCCGACTTATCAGTAGGTACGCCCACTTTTCCCAACATGACATTAACCTACCCTATCCATATGGCGGACAAAGAAATCTTATTTCTTTTTTCTTTTTTGTAAATTTGGTCACCAACTCTCTACCTGCATTAAGAATCTAAGGCTGCGTTTGCATTCATAATATTCTCCAAAATTTTATCTCTCTCCTAATAAAATACTCCAATATAATCTCTCTCTACCATAAAAAATATAAAAAATTACAAAAAATATAAAAAAATACCTCTCTCTTCACATTTTCACTAAACCCAATACCAACACATATTCTCATACCAAAAATATTACAACACAAACACAACCTAAGATTAGCTATGAGATAAAAAAACATATATATAAAATAATTCCCAGATTTTTAAAATTATAACTCGAATAATGCTGATCATCACCACGTTGGTACGTCTAGAATATATATGTGGGTTTGTGTGGTTCGGTGGGTGGGTGGAGCCGTGGAGGCCCCGCCGTCTTCAACAATGATTTTGATGATCACTTGGTAAATATTAATAGCCTCTTGTGTCTTCTTTTTTTACAAACCCAACAGAGTTTTCAAAGCTTAGAATAGCTTATAGCTGGCTGATTAGGACTTCGCAGTACTATTAAGAAGGTGGGCTGCGACTAATTAGATATTAAGGTTTCCTATAGAAGGCGGCTTAAATGTTTTCTTTTTCTTTTTCTTTCTAGAAAGTCGACGTTGTATCTTATTGACTTGCATTTCGAACATCAACATGGACCATATTCCACCACTAAAATACAAATTTAGAATATGTATTGTGGCAACAAATTAATTCAGCATCACTAAAACATGGTCCTCTTCGATCACTGACTCACCGTCCATTCAAATGCACATACAAGGACACAAGTAAAAGAATATAGAAAGGTATATAGTCGAACGGTGAAGCCCCGGCGTTTGGTATGGCAAATCATTTGATCCGACGGCAGAGAGTGATCCCATCACCAACAGGAAGCATGCAGATCTCGATCCTGGGGTCAGCAGCAAGGGCCTTGTTGAGTTCCAACACGAAGTCCCTGTAGTACCTCACGTACTTGCGGAGCGGCGCATCAGGTGGCGCCACGACAGAGCCGTTCCAGAGGGTGTTGTCGTAGCCGATCAGTCCCCCAACCTTCACAAGGTCGATCAGCCTCTTGTGGTAGTTTATGTAGTTGTCCTTGTCAGCGTCCACGAATATGAAGTCATAGGAGCCGTGATTCTTTTCCTGTGGTTCACCAAACAATAGACTTAGCTCTCACACTTTTATAATGATCTAAAGGTAACACATTAATTTCTGTAAAACTCTTTGGCTTATTTTTAAATCATGATCATTTACAATTTTTTGCATGCTCGATTTTTTTTTCTTCTCAGATTGTATATAATAATTCAGAAAATTAAAGATAAACATAGCAGGTCAGCCGAACAATTCAGACAAAAGAAAGCAATGGTCTTCAGAAATTTACATCTTCAATCAGTAGGTCAAGTACTGGGAGAGCAGGGCCTTCTCTGAAGTCGATCTTGTGGGCAACACCGGCTTTCTCGATGATGGGGAGGCCGAGCTCGAAGTTTTCTCTGTTGATGTCCATGGCGAAGATCTGTGACAATCAGAAGGAATATTCTCATATTAATTTATTGGGCAGTAGTATTGGTTGAATTTGAGAGTCCGTCCATGTGTTATTTGTTTTGTGATGGGTTTGTTTATTAGGAAATGGATTCCCTTTATGAACGCACCTTTCCGTCCTCCGGAAGGGCCAAGGCTGTGGCGAGGAGGGAGTAGCCAGTGTAGACACCGATCTCCATGGTGTTCTTGGCATTGATGAGCTTGAGGAGCATGTTCAAGAACTGGCCTTCGTCGGCTGAGGTGGTCATGATGTTCCTGTTTTATCATGCAATTTCAATCCATAGATGGTTAGGATTTTCGTTCATCGATTCAAAATTTCAATTTATTATGCTTTTAAAATTGCTCGAGTTTACACTTTAAATGAAATGAAATTTATTTTGTCGGATCAATATGAGCTTGTAAATAGGGTCCGGAACTAGAAATGGTCCCCATTTTGAACTCCCCCCCCCAAGAAATCTACGAAATAGGCTTAAAACATGAAATGGGGTACCTCAATGTTTGCAATGCCGGAAAAGGAAAGAAAATATAAGGAAGAAGAAATGATCTCAATCATGAACCTCTCACCATGGATGTTTGGCTGTCAGCTCTCTGAGCTCCTTCATGGCTTCAGGTTCTCTCGGGTAGACACTGGTCTCCAATATGTACTACAAAACCAAACACAAAGAAAGAAGAAAAACATTTAGGAACCACGAAAAGAGGACGAAGCTCCCCGCAGGACAGCTTCAAATGCCTTGACAATGGGTTTTCTAATAATTCTTTCTCCCCCGCTTTCGAAGTGTTGATGGTAATATGCTAATATATATGTATACCTGATACAGAGCATCGCTCTGCAAGAGGCTCTTGTGGCCAACCTCCTGGTGCCTTCCGGCTTCGTTTTGGTTTCCTTCTCCATTGGTAGCCATTAGTACTGTGACACTTTTTCTTGTTCTTCTTCTTCTTCGTTTACGCGGCCTTTGAGGACTTTTACTCGCCGGCTTGCAGTTAATCCTGAGCTGAAGAGAGGAAATTGCAAGGGGTATATATGGGGGGGCCTAGGGTCCGGTTTGAACCAGCGGGGTGGAGCTGTTGGACCGCCCGCCAAACCGGTCGGGGGTTGGTGAGGGACGTATATAAACTTGTAAAGTATCAGTCTTGCTTTTGCAATTATCGTCTCATTTGCTTGTGGACTCGTAGTCTGTTGTTGAAAATCGTCATGTTTGATTTTGGATTTTTAATGGATCCATCAATCAAGCAAATTGAAAGAATTCAGACCCATAAAACATATATAATTACTCTATTTTATTTAAAAAAAACTATTAACTGGATTTTTGGAATGTCCAAATGCCAAACATTATGGAGTTTGGAAAATTGAAAGAATTATTCTTTCGTAAAAGAATAATATACTTTATGATATCTTGCGCAGTAATGGAGTCAGTAACTCAATGATGACTTCCATGCCTTGGCGCATGAGGATGAGGTGCAGAGGTGGTGGCCACGAGCCCTTTCGGAATAATACACGTGGCAATTTGGAGTTGGTGTGCGGTTGGTGGACGAAGTTGGCCTCTTTTATACGGGTAAGAGTTGGTGGCCACCTTTCTCTGAAATACGACTCCAGAGTACAGTCTACAATTTCTGTAAAAAAAAAAAAAAAAAAAAATATATATATATATATATATATATATATATATTTTTTTTTTTTCAGTTTCGACCGTCGCGGAGATGGAACTGCATTAATTAAGTCATTGGATCTCATAGGAAAATAATTTCCGTGCTCTGAATACGAAAATGCTTGCTTAATCTAAATTTGGACCAATTGGGCATGACCCTCCAAACTAAGGGTGAGTAAATCATCCAGACATTTCCGGAATTTTCGGTTTCGGTTCCGGTTCCGGAATTCCGGTACCGGTTCCGGCCTATTCCGGAACTGGAACCGGAACACATTTAATGGAAATTTCGGAACCGGAACCGGAAATTCCGGCGGAAATACCGGAATTTTCCGGTTCCGGTAAATTTTTTTAAAAAAATTAATTTAAGGGCTCAAACGGTGCCGTTTGAGCCCTTTAAAACCGTGACCTGGGTCAAAACGACCCAGGTGACCTAAAACTTCACAGAATCACAGTGAAGTCTTGAGTCTTCGACTCCCTGAGGCCTGACGCCTGAGCCCTCGACTCCCTCCGGCCCTCCCGTCCCGTGGCTTCTCACGACTCCCTGTCCCTGAGCCCTCGACTCCCTCCGACT
The DNA here is from genome assembly GCA_963930655.1 of Myrica gale. Lineage (NCBI taxonomy): Eukaryota > Viridiplantae > Streptophyta > Magnoliopsida > Fagales > Myricaceae > Myrica > Myrica gale. Next base: position 797,415 of record OZ005606.1, on the reverse strand, counting down.
CCGGCCACCGTCCCTCCCATGATCCCATCCTCCCGAGTCCCTCCCAAGATATGATCTCTCAGCTCTCTCCTTGGACCTGATTCTCCCGAAAGCTCTCTCTCTCTCTTTTTCTCACGGGTTGCTGACATCCACCAGTTGGATTTTGGACCTTTTGTGGCCGGATTTCTCACCAGCTCTCGGTCTCTCAGCTAAGGGTTTGTTAATTTCTCATCCATCAATTGTATTGAGTATTTAAATCACATAGTTAGGGTTTGTTAATTACTTAATTTGATTTAAATCCTTTTGAAGTCTCGCCAAGGTATGCTGGGTTTGAATAATGTTGGGTTTGAATAATATGAGTTACTTTATATAGATTGTTGATTCTTTGCTGATTGTTTGATTGCTCATGAGAATAATTTGTGAAGTTTGTGAAGAGAATAATTGATGATTGTGTCGACACATAGACCAAAGGTGTCGACACATTGCACTATCAACAGAAATCAAGCTTCCAGGCCAAATTAATGGTGTCGACACATAGACCAAAGGTGTCGACCCCATCAGCTTGGCCTGGAAACCTGCTTTCTGTTGATAGTGCAATGTGTCGACACCTTTGGTCTATGTGTCGACACCATTAATTTGGCCTGGAAGCTTGCTTTCTGGTGAGTGTACAATGTGTCGACACCATCATCTTGGCCTGGGACATGCCTTCTGGTGTGTGACCAATGTGTCGACACCATGGTCTTATGTGTCGACACTATCGACACTTAGACTGAAAATTTTACATTTATTTTTACATTTAGATAGATTGAATCATTTTACATCTATTTTTTGTTATTCAAATGAATTGAAAATCAAATATTTTTAATGTCAGATGGATGAGATTAGTATTACACATACTACAAATGTAGGGTCTTGCCCTAGTGGTGGTGGTCCAATACATGATGAGTCAGTTAGTAGTCCTCCATCCGGTGGTGATGAGGATATTACCAATCAGTCAGAAGAACAACCATGTAAAAAGAGAAAGAATACTCGCAAGAGTTTTGTGTGGGATCACTTCACTAAAAATTTGCCAGTTGTCAAACCTGAACACCCTGAAGCCAAATGTCATCATTGTAAGGCCAAGGTTGGGTGCTACCCTGAACGCCATGGGACTTCGGGTATGAGGGCTCATTTGACACGGTGTTTGCCATATAAGAAGCAACAAGGCCAATTAGACAAGACTCAATCTAGGTTGACATTGGATTCTTCGAAAGCAACTGGGAGTGATAAGGGTGTTTTGAAGTTGGATAGTTATAGTGAAAAGAAGGTGAGGAGGTGGATTGCTGAATATTTGATAATGGATGAGATGCCTTTTAGGACTGTGCAGAGGTTAGGGTTTAGAAAATTGGTGGAGAGACTTGAGCCCCGCTTTAAGATGCCCAGTAGATTTACGATCATGAAGGATTGTATGAAATTGTATATAGAAGAAAGGACTAAGCTGAAAGAGGCGATTGCCATAGAAAGTCCTAGAGTTTGTTTTACCACTGATACGTGGACTTCAGTTCAAAATGTGAACTATATGTGCGTGACAGCCCACTTTATTGATAGGAGGTGGTGTTTACAGAAGAGGATTATTTACTTTCGCCGTATAATTGATCATAAGGGGGCTAATATTGGGAAAGAGATAGAGGGATGTATGAATATTTGGGGGATTGACAAAATTCTCACAATCACGGTTGATAATGCAACCAACAATGATGTTGCAATTGAGCAAGTGAAAAGAAAACAATTAGGAGGTGGGTCAAATGTTGTGTGTAAGCATGATTTCATTCATATGCGATGTGCTGCGCATATTTTGAATCTTATAGTTCAGGAGGGTTTGAAGGAATTGGATGATTCCGTTGCAAAGATACGGAATATTGTGAAATTTGTGAAATCTAGTCCTCAAAGGCTTGCTGGGTTCAAGAAGGCCGCTGCAAATAGATTGTTGTCTGATAGCAATTTCTTGCAAATGGACGTACCAACTCGATGAAACTCCACTTATATAATGTTAGAAAGGGCTGAAAAATTTCGGGAGGTTTTTGAGGATATGTTGGATGGAGATGGGAACTTAGTGATGTATTTGAATGAAGATAGTCATGGGAGGAAGGGATTGGGGTCACCGGTATTTGAGGATTGAGAGCACATTAAACTGTTTGTGAAGTTTTTGAAAGTGTTCTATGAGGTCACCCTACGCATATCAGGATCTTCATATGTAACTTCAAATGCATTTTTTGAGGAGTTAGCAAGAATTAAGTTTCATTTGGAGACCTTTGTTAATTGTTCTGATATCTCACTTTGTGACATGGCTAAAAAGATGCAAAGTAAGTATGATAAGTATTGGGGGGATTTGAGGAAGGTGAATAGACTTTTATTTGTAGCTGCGGTATTAGATCCTCGCTTTAAACTCATCACTTTAGAGTATTGGGCTATCAACAATTTTGGGAAGGATAAGGACATGGATTTCACTGCTATGGTGCGAGGTACTCTAGAAAATATGTTCGAGGAGTATAGTGGAGGTTTCATAGCCCAACCAGAGCAGCCAAGTGGAAGTCACAGTTCTGCAAATATGGATGAATTGATGAATATTGATCAGCATTTATGGGGAGGTCTTCCTACTTATCGACAACAACAAAACTTGCTAGATAGTAAGTCTGAGGTGGAGAGATACTTGATTGAAGATGTGGAACCAAGGGTGGCGCATTTTGATATTTTGTTGTGGTGGAAGATGAATTCTCAGAAGTTTCAAGTTCTTTCTCGCATTGCAAAGGATGTGTTAGCTATCTCAATTACTACCGTGCCATCTGAGTCCGCTTTTAGCACTTCCGGCAGAGTGTTGGATGCTTTTCGCTCTTCTTTGGCGCCTGGTACCGTGGAGGGCCTCATATGTGCACAAAATTAGTTGCATGCTACTCCTATACTTGATGAAGATGATGCCGACATTGATGGTGGAGATGATCCATTGAGTTACAAACTAGATATGGGTATACTTTTTATTTTGTTAAATTTTTTGCTTTGTTAATTGATTATTTGGTTCTCATAGTATTTCTCTTATAATTGTTTTGTTTTTCTTTTGTAGAGATGGAGAACTTGAGGATATCAGTTGGACAAGCACAATGATCTATTTAGTATTTTAGTGGCTGGTATCCTATTTCAATTAACTCTAGCTTCGTTTAGATATGATTGTATTTATATATTTTGGAATAAATAATTAAAGAGACATTTGTTCAGGAAAAAAACAGCCAAATTTTGGCTTTGGGCTTTTAAAAAAAGTTGGGCCTATGTCGAAAATGGGCCTTCAGGCCCAGATATGGAACCGGAATTTCCGGTTCCGTTTCCGGAAAATATGGAAAATCCCATTCCGGTGAGTACCGGAACCGGAACCGGAATTACCCATTCCGGTTCCATCCGGTTCCGTACTCACCCCTACTCCAAACCCGAAAAAAGTGGGACTGGGAACTTCCTTAACAGATGATTACCTTGGAAAATTTAATTAAGATATTCTCTCATTTGTTTTTGCTTTAAATAGTCTTTCCTCCTGATATGCTTCTTGATATTATGATATATACTGTAAAAAAAAAAGTGATAATTAATCATTCGCGTGAATAACCTTCGTTTATAATATAGGTCCTGCAAAAGTAGAAAGTTGTACTTAAAGTGTAAGGAAATCTGTGTAAGGAAATCTGAAAGGGATACGTAAAATTAGTCTATGTGCTATACGTAAAAATTGATTTAGTCCTTGTGATATGAAAAACATCAATTTAGTCCTTGTAATTTCAGAAAGTGATAAAATCAGTCTTTGATGGAGGACCAATAACAAACGAAAATAGAATCACAAGGACTAAATCGATGTTTTTCATATCATAGAGACTAAAACGATTTTTGCGTATAGCACAGAGACTGATTTTGCATTTATCCCAATCTGAAAATGTATCCAGACACGTGAAACAACAGGAGGACAACAATGATCTTTGCCTTAGTTAGGGGGCATGCGTCAAAAGATGTGTTTGGTGATCTCGAGACTTCTCAACCTCAAAAATTAGTTAAAGAATTGAAGTTTCAACCTCTTCCACAATCACAATCGATGTGAGACAAACTCCAACAATCTCTCCCTCACACATCGGGTCAAGGTGAAGACAACATGAGCTCTGATACCAGTATTAGGTGGTCTTGGGCCTTCTCAACCTCAAAAACTAGCTCAAGAGGTGAGATTTTCCCTCACACTTATAAACTAATTAACTATCAATCTCTTCCACAATCGATGCGAGACAAACCCCAATAGAATGTTAGTCAAAGTAAACCACGAGCGTGTAAACAAATGAAACTACGCCGGTTACCATCTATTATATTCGCCTAACAATTGCTGAAACAGTCCAAGTAATTAGTTGCTACAATCTTCGTGGTCTCGCGGAAGCAGGCTTTCTTTTGTGCAACTCAGACCGATGGATCGATCTCTTATGCAAGCAAGCATGCATAAGAAATACATTGCATGGTAGTTAGAATATTTGAATTTAAGCATCGAACAAAGATGATCCAACAACTATATATCATCCAAAAGTATCAAAAGGAAGGTTCATATGTAGTTAGGTGAGGACTAGGGACTGGCCCATTTGCTTTAAGTCAGGGGTTGCAGTCAACAAGTCTGATCAAAAGGCATACGGCCTTGTGGAGATAGCGGCGAATTAGGTTGCTTTGTCCTATTGCAACTTTCTAAAGTCGATTCCTTAGAGCCAGTCCAGAATTTACCAACCCACTCACTGAATTTTCAATTCATTGGTGTTGTTGCAGGCAGGAAAACGATTTTCTCTATTTCTTAATATATTACGAGTTGTTTAATTTCTGCAACTGTTTCATGGAAAATGATTTACAATAACTTGGAAGGAAGTTAAGGTGCATGTCGAGCTAGCTGTCTTTCGTGCCGGATAGAAGACGTTAGCCCCATGAATCATGATTTAGCCGGGACAAAACAGAATTCTCTGGGTTGAGTCGAACATACAAGAAACGGATAATCAACTAGAGGGTTTATATTTGCACTAGCTTTATGCCCAATTTGACAAATGACAATCATTAACAAATTAATTAAGCTCGATCGTGGCCATATAAAGATTGACGACATCTACTACTAAAACATTACAAAGTAAACGTATAGTTCACCTAACGCGCGCATTATATAGACTAATTATCGTTTACCTAATATGCATTTGATTGTGATATCTATCAAATTATTACGAGTTCCAGATCATTCAACCTACAACGAGCCAGCTTGTCATTGGTTGTTCTAAGATTTTTGAACAAACCTTAAAGGTTGATATATGCATTGTAGTATTTAAAAAGCAAACTATCTGCTGCCTCTTTAATAAATATATATATATAAGGATTTGTAAATGGGTGCATCCCTTCCCCAAACTTGCAGCGGCCGGCCAGGAAAAAATTATCCAAATGAAAACCAGTTGCTGACTATTTCTGTACTGTTGCCTTCTCCAAGCGACAGTTCAGTTCTGAAATTAGCTACTTCAAGAGGCACAAAGCGGTTAAAAGACCAGTTCCCTTCAGAAACTTCGGTTTCAATTTTGAAGTGAAGGTTTGAGAATCCTCCGTTAACTTGTCAAGGCCCACTTGGGAGTTCCATAACAAGGTCAGACGAAGTAAGCGCCTGCCGGGCTGACAGCATTGCATGAATTGCACGTAGTTCTTAAATCCCATTAACATATTTCTGTCTGTTCTTTTTTGAATTTTTGTTTTCCAAATGGCAACCTGTTTTTGTTGACTTTCATAGACCGTTAGTCGATAAGAAGCTAGCCCCTTCCAGAGCTGACCAAGAAAAACAAACTGCCTTCAGAACTAACCATACATTTATGTCATCGCGAGTACATATTTTGTGAGGAGTTTAATTACCCACTATCAGCGAATATTTTGAAACCCAGAATCTCACGCTTTTCCTAATCTCAATTGTATATTTCACCCAAAACAATACCAAATACCCGCTGGTGATTCAGTAGAAATATAATGTGATCCACAGAGGCACAGAATGCAGGTTGCAATTTTGGTTTCTTGGCAATTTCTGATGGACACGCTTTAGAATGAGAAGTGAGAACGCTGTCATCTTTTCCTTGAAGCTGTAATCAAAGACACCGAATGAAGCAAATGTCCATAAACTTGATTGAAGAATGACTTAACCAAGCAAAATCTTTCCAAAAGATGAATAAAATATAATCATCCATGGGTTTTACAGGAATCAGGACAGAGTTCAATGACTCATTACCCAAGTTCCTGTATCCCGTTGCAGAAAAAAATTCCGGTAAAGCTCTTGAGGTATCCAATCACTTTAATGTTTTTTCTCGTTTGATTGGAAGATTATAGTTTTCAAACCACACAAAAAGGACAGTCAACAGAGGCAAGAACTAAGAAGAACACCAAATATTGTTCTCAGTTGAGTGCTAAAGAACCAGAGTGAATGAACAGTTAGCCACATGTACCCAACTTGTGGGTTCAGAGGAACCATATTTACGCAATCTATATGGATACTGAAAAGGCACAAAAGGAAAACATCTTAAGGTCTTCGTTTCTTGATAGCATTTCAATATCAGCTTTTTCTCTCGTCACTGGAAAAAGTCTAGAGCAGAACTAAACACTCTGAATAGAGATATGCTTTCAATTACTGGAGAAATACCTCGATATATCTAAAAGATAGTAGTTTTGACAGTTTTGAGAGAATCAAAAACTTCCCCTGGATTGTTGAAGATCTAAATTGTGGGCATCTTCGAAAATCAATTGCCAAGCAAATGGAACAGATTGGAGCATTAAAAGGAAAATTTCTATAAATTTCTTTTTTTCCAAAAAATCTTAAAATTAATATACAAAAACGTTGACCCGGGCTAGGGTCAGCTACCTGCTTCCAAAATCCTCAAGAAGCATAGTACTAATTGGGTATCGAATTGCAAGAAATAGCTAACATACAGAGAGAACAATCTTAATCGCGTAACACTTTTGCTCTCGTAGCCAATGAACTTCTTATAACCTGAGCATTATTCTCAATCAAATTCTCCTCCAACCCACTGTCCTTATACTGGTGAGTGCTTTGATTACAACCCTCCAACCCATCACAAAATGCCGTATAGTCCTCCCTCATTAGCATCGCATTGTGAAGCATCGAACAAGCGCCAATGTAAGCAACTGCAATCTTGAACTCCTCGTCGATCGGCCTGCTCAAAACGCCCCAATTCTTCAAACTGGCAATCGTTCTGAGTGCCGGACCACACATCAAACTATGCGTCTTATTGAAGTTTTCTTCGCAGGAACCCGGCAAAGCATCCACAAAAGGTACCATTAACCAAGGAAGCAAAGGGTATCCTCCATTTCCAACTAAATATTGATTCACAACCACTCCATTTACCTTCACCGGAAATGAACTGAGTAACCTCTCTTCTCCAATATCCTTATACAAAGTCGATGACTTTAGAACCTTATAATCGCCCTTATTGCCACGAAAGCCGGCCGCGATGCTCAAAATCTTCGATGAAGAATCAACTACTATTTGAGCAGCAATACCGTCTTCTTGAACTCCGTCTGGTGACTTGGAAACATGATTTTTTGTGACGATTCTGAACCTCGTACAATCAAGTACCCCACAGCAATTCGGCAATCCGGCAAGGCTTTGGAACCCTGTGGACACGGATTCAAGCTCTTTTGGGGTTGGAAAAGTGACCCAGAATCGGAAATCGGTGCATAGGACACGGCACAGTTGCTTGGTGCAGAATTTTGCCACGGACTCTGAGACACCGAACTGCTTGGAGATCTGGGGGTAATCGGAGCCGGTGGCTAAGCGAAACAGGCCGAGACCGAGGCGAAGCTCGGCGGATAGATTCAATGGTGAATGGGCTGGATCACGGCACTCTAGTAAAGGTTCCAGCAAGCCAGAGAGCCATTCGAAGGTTGAGGAGGTCATTCTGAAGCAATTCTTGAACGAGTCGGGACTCCGACTCAGCCCGAGTTCGCCTCGGCGGCTGCCGAGTCGAGGCCTTCTTCGTCATCGATGGGTAAATGGGTTCGCTTGCGTTTCCGAGAAAGAGAAAGAAGTGAGAGCGATGCGGCGACTTCTTGGGAGAATAGGAAGTGGCGGATGAGGGGAAAAAGATTTGTGTTGGAATTGAAATTGGAGGTAAGGGAGAGGGAAGTGTAAGAAGGAAAGAGGAGGAGAAGGAGGAGGAGTTCAGAGACTAACGAGGAGAGCAAAGCTGACAATTTCCGGGAATCCATTTTCCCCGTGTTTTTTCTTCTTTTCTTTTTTTTGTCCTTCCCGTTTTTTGGTCGGGAATTGGGAATTGGGTTCGATTTGATTTTCTCGGGAATCGAGGTCTATTGTAATCTGAGGTGGATGGTGAATCTTTGTGCACTGCTGAGGGTCAAACGTGAGAGGAGCGCGAAACATTGGCACATCTGACTGCCGAGGCGGATCTTACGGTCCCTGATTTCATCTTTATCTTCTTTGCCTGGGCCTGTGCCTGTGGGAGTCTGGGACTGTTTTGGAAGGTTGGATCGGTGCACGTGAGGGAATTTCTTATTGGGAAATTTGGCCCGTGCGTGGTCAACTTTACCTGTTAATTGGGGACAAACTCTTCATTTGTTAAGACTTTGATGAGTAACAGCTAAACGCCAGACATTTCTTTTCTTTTCTTTTTTTTTAAAAAAAAGACATATATTTCTTTACCTTTTTAAGGGCAGGCATTGATATTAAAATTTTCTTTAAATTTGGTATATTGATTTGTTCAACAACTTCGAAACGCAAGAGAATATGCTAATGGTATCATATGAGACTCGTATTATTTTAACGGTTCAAATTGCATACATTAAGGGGCGTTTGTTGGTGGAAATTTTCACCCCTCAAAATTTTCAAACAATCATAAAATAATTATTTTCTCTTCATTAAATTATAAAATAATATTATACTATTCAATTAAATATTCTCTCTCCTCACTTTCCCATAAAATATCTATACTTTTCACAAACCCCAATACCCAAAATTTCCAAAACCCCAAAATTTACACAAACAAACACCCCCTAAAAATAACTAAACGACTTCGCTTCTTGAGCCCAAGCCCGGAAAAGGTTTAGTGGACCGAGCCCATTACCATCAGATGAAGGTTTATCCCATTATAGGGTTCTAGTTGGGCCAGTGGTTTCTTTTTTTTTTTTCCTTTCCGGGCCCAATGGTAATTTTCATGTAATACTGTTTATTTTTGGTCACGTATTTCTGCTATCGTGTTAAAGACCAAAGAAAAATACGAGAGGGAATAAGAAAATATCATATGCTTAGTTATTATTATATACTCTTATATAAAACATTAAAAAAATACCTATTGAGTGGAGATAAAGTAATGACATTACAAAGCTGGACGCTATTGGCTTCTCAAACAACAAATGGGTAGTGTTATAAGGGGATTTTATTGATGAATTAAATTAATGTATTAATCTAAATGTTGTCATTACAATATGTATAATAGGTTGCACTGGACATACAATAACAATTAAAATGATTGCACTGTTTAACTTGTCAAATAAAAACGACATTTATAAACATTTTATTATGATTGACGCTATAACTTTTAATTTAACTTTTTTTTTATGTTTCTTCAATTTAATACGAAAAATTGTGTAGATTGACTGAAATACCCAATTCAAATAAAATTAGAAAAAAATTTAAAAATAAAAATGAAAATAGAATAGAATTTCTATATTTTATTTAGACAGTATTGTTGTAATTATATATTATTTTTATAATTTAAATGTTTTTTTATAATTTTATCTTTTAGTGACTGTTCGAATATTTTCCAATTATTTCATGTTCAAATTGAACAAAGGGCGAATTGACGTTTTTAAAAATTTATGGCGCATAAAAAAATAAATTAAAAATTTTAAGTGAATATGTGACATACTATGATTTGTGCCAACTTTTGTTAATTATGTTTTTTACATTAATATTGCGAGGCTATACTGCTATTCCATTTGTTACATACATTACATAGTACATACACTGAATTGATTGTTTTCAAAGGCCCATGTGTCACTCCCTCGTAAATTAATCCTTCTGTTACATTTTTATCCAAATTTATAAGGAAATTGATAATTTGAATTTTAAATTTCCTTTAATTATTCAACAAAATCCCTTTACACGTTGATCCTCCGTTTCTACCAAAAAGCAAATACAAAAGAACCGAAAGGTCGTTACCAACTCTACTCAACCTTTTACCAATTTCAGTATAATTTCTGAAAGAAAAATGTCTAGATTAAGAAGGAAAAAAAAAAACTTGAAAGCACGTCACCTCACCCATTGGCTCTCAGTTAGGGCTGCACAACTCCTGTGTAGGTGTCGGTTTTGGTCAAAATCGGCACCTACACCGGATAGGCCAGTTTTTAAATAATTGCCCCTACACCTACATTGTTATGGGCAAAAATCGGTCCTTAGCGGTGACGATTTCCGATTATACTACATTCATATTAAGTCATTTTTTAGAATTTTACACACTTGTGTGTTTAATAGTTAAATGCAGAGCACATGTAAACAACAAACATATAAAAGTGATATTTGATCAAGTTGATTTGAAATTATGGGATCTTACTGTGAAAGATGCATATAACAAGACATCCCAAGACATATAATCACACAAAGTACAACAATTTGTTCTTTCAATCAATTAATTCCTCCATCAGTTCTCAACAACAATTCTCTTGACCTAGAAAAGAAAGCGAACGACAGACTAATAGAGGAAATTTATATCAACGAGATGCAGAGGTTAGAGATAACCGCTTCACCAAGTTTTAGCAAATCATAATATGACACAGGCAGTACGAAATTTGTCTAAAATTGACCTAATAAATCTTATGTGACCCACTAAAACATGAATTTTTCAGGAGAATGTGTTATTTACTAGATGTTATTCTCAGTGAGAATAAATTACAACCTACGATACATAAAACAACAAGATGGCCTTCAAAGTTAACACTCATTTCACATATCTACAAACCAGTACACCAAAACCAACCAAACAAACAATCAAGTCACTACCAAAACATTGAACTTTTCCTATCCAAATAAGAAAAATAAATATTTGATCTACGAAACTGTTGTAAAACAAGTAAGGAATTCATACCTGCAGAAGATCCCACCAACAAAATCCTATCGACAAAAAGAATCTTTTACATAATTTTTTCACAAACCCCTTTTGCCCACTAGATGTCATAAATGATCAGAATTAGGCTCGATGAGGTATACCCTTTCTTCTCCTGACACTGTGGTGGTTGAAAATGGGAGGAGTTGCAGGAGAGATATTGGTCATGGCCTCGTCTCCAGAGCTCTGTACTAAAAACAGCAACCAATGGGGAAAATGCACAAACGTGTGAAAGAGGGGACTTGTGGTCGGCGATGAGAGGCGCGGTAGCTGCAGGCGTCTGGTCGACAGGAGAGGGAGGGGAGAGAGAGAGAGAGAGGCACGAGTGGGTGGGTGGGTGGATGGGAAAACGGCCACACGCCGGGTGGGGGAGTGACAGTGTCGAAGAAAATAGGGTTGGGGTGGGGTAAGTGAAACGATGTAGTTACGTCGTTTTGTAGTAATAAATAAATAAATCTCGATTTCTTGGTACCCGAGAAATCGGTGCCGGGTAAACCGGGACACGAGATTATCTCCGGGTTTTTGTAAAAATCTCAAACCGGCACCGGCAACCCGGTGTCAGTGTCGGTGCCACCGAAAAACTCCGGTGGCACTGAGCAGCCCTACTCTCAGTATATGCTAGTTAGTAGTTACGTATTTGGGAAATTGACATTTTAATCCCTAGGTTTTGGGCACTTTTTCGTTTTAGTCCTTCAGTTTCAACTTTCAAATTTTTAGTGCTTTAGTTTTCTTGTTTTGACGAAAAAGTTCTTCCGTCAGTCTGTCTTCCATATGATTAACGGTACATGAAGCAGTCGACCGGGTGTATGTGTTGAAATTGAGCGGTCGACCGCTTCATGCAATGGTCGATCGGGTTAAAATTGCTGACGTGTCAGAGAGCTCCTTTAAGTATATAGACGACAGACTGACGGAATGATCATTTCGTCAAACAATGAAAACTCAAGGACTAAAAATTTAAAAGTTAAAACTGACTGACTAAAATGAAAAAATGTCTAAAACTTAAAGATTAAAAAGTGAATTTTCCAAATAAAAAATAAAAGGTTGGGCTCAGCAGACCAAACAAACCCAACTGATCTCCATAGCCCAACCCAATCCTAGATATCTTACAATTCAAATATCACTTATTAAAAACAACACCACATGTATCGGTGTGCATATGTACTCTTTCTCATCCATGCATCAGTGCTTTTGTCCTATTCTCATTACCTATTATCTCACCCAAACAAGAAAAAGTAACTGAACAGAGGAGGAAGAAGGAGCAAAGAATCGAAAACAGAGGGAGGAATAGTCACTCGGAGATAAATTTGGCTCAAAATACTATAGTTTTTGTTTTGTCCGAAACTCCAATTTGATCGCGCGACTCGATCCACTCGGTTTGCTCCCTATCTCTATGGCCTCAGGTGCTTTTTGCTCTTCCAAATAGATTTCTTTCTTGGTTATCAATATGAGTATTTGTATTTCTTGAGCATATTATGGCTTTTGGATTTGAAAAGACTTTTGTTTTTGTCTGAAGTGTTTGAAAATTGTTATGGACTTTGGAAAGAGGGATCGGAGTGGTCCATTTGATTTTTTATGCTGGAAAACTTAGATTATTTCATAATTTCTTCCCCTGCGTGCCTCCGTTAATTCTAGGGGCGGAGGAGTTTCCATATCTTTTTTTTTTAAAAAAATTTGTTTTGATGTGTTGTTAGTTTTAAGACATGCGATACTGGATTGAGTAATCTTTACGCCTTAAAAGAAAGGGATAAATGCAAAATTGTTCCCGGTGCTATACGCAAAAATCAATTTAGTCCCTGTGATATGAAAATCATCGATTTAGTCCTTGTGATTTCAGAAAGTGATAAAATCAGTCCCGATGGAGGACCGATAACAAAAGAAAATAGAATCACAGGGACTAAATCGGTGTTTTTCATATCACAGGGACTAAATCGATTTTTGCGTATAGCACAGGGACTGATTTTGCATTTATCCCTAAAAGAAAAGATATTGAATTGTTCGTCTTCAGAGTTTTGCTACTTGAGGGAATGCTCCTAACGATCTTGGGAAAGCTCTCTCTTTTTCTTGTTTTTTGGTATTATGTGTTACAGTTAGTATGTGGAAATGCAGATGGTCACTCTTGCATACATTGAATTTTACTGCTGTATCTTCAAATCTGTGTTTTTTTTCATTGTTTGCTTTTTTTGTCAATTTTAGCATCAGTGTAAGAAACTTCTTACAAGCTTTGCTGGTTGAGATAGAATCTAGAGCTTTAGGATTAGTGTGTTCGAGCAATTATTGTGTGATGCTCCCGTACTTTTTCCTGTAGTGATGGCCTTACTTATATCCAAATGTACTTTGTCTAAAAGCTAGCAGTTGAATATTGTATATGGATTTTAGAATATTTCTTGTGGTTAGAATGAGAACTTTTCTCCTCATTCTATTTCACTCTCCAGTTTATCTACTCTCTTTTTTTGTTCTGTATTATGAGCAGAATATATGAAGCTATGTTACATTGTTGGCTCTTTACTTCTGAAATACTGGATCTAGTTTGATATGCATCCTCTTGCTTCGGTAGCATTCTTTCAGGTGTGCCCGAGAAGTGTTTGATGTGACCCTCAATTCGTGTCAGAAACTGGAAAATAGAATTGCACCACACACACTTTACCAGGTGGAATAGATCGGCCTTGATGCAAGGGCGAAGGGTTACCTTTGATCCCTTCCCTGAGGTTGTTGATTTTAGGCAGGGTTCTGTTTCTAATAGCACTGGTATGAGTCAGCAGACTTCTATGCCCTAGACCCTGTAGAAAGGGCGTTGTCTAGTTACAGAGTATCTTCTGGCGAGACAACATGTTTGAATGCTGGTTCTCATGATGCCCCGAGCTTTGGAGGCTGGAATACAGGTGAACCTGGTTCTAGATCAAATCTACAAAACCAAGTGAATGATGACAGTATAAAAATTGAACATGGGTGGTCTTCTTCAATCAACATGCATTCTGGAGCTGGTCCAAGATTAGAGGAAGGAAGGCTCGAAGCAACCAATAACCTTTTTCCTGGGAGAGTTAATATTGGCCTCGGTGGCAATCCGGTTAGAAGTGAACCTTTGTTCATTGAAGCCTCTAGCTCTAATCGTATCCCTCAGCATGCAAATCTAAATGCAGGTTATGTTGGTAACATGGGGTATGGTGCCCAGGTTTTCGGATCTGGTCTAGACCTTAACCTTAACAAGTCAAGTGTAGTCGAAATAGAGCAGACATCTTCTGCTAGTGGTTCATCTGATATTGTTGGGGCTTCAGCTGGAAGCTCCAGCTATATGGTGATGGACAGTACCAGTGGCTCAGAGGCTCTTCTTTGGGGACTTGGGGTTTATCCTGCAAGAGAAAGGCTCTTGAAGGTACTTCTAGGCAGTCTTATCCTGATGGAAGTTCTAGCTCCTCTCTGCAGGTCGCAAATGTTGGTTGGCATGGTGGCTTTGGTCGTTCTGATCCTTCTGCCAGTTTATTAACACCATCGCAGAATGCCACAAGTGTTAGTCCTCCAGATCAGCAGAACCTGAGCATTGGGATTGGTATAAGAGGAGGGGTTTCTGATTCTGTCCCTTCTTTCGGTGTTACAGGTAACGCATAAATTCCCTTCACAAATTTTGGCAGGAGAGCAAGTACTGGAAATCAGCAGGAAGCTGCACCACTTACTTTATCTCCAACAGCGGCTATCATGTCTTCTAATTTTTGCTTCCCTCATCAATCACCTAGGTCTGTTTCATTTGGTGATTCTCTGGAACTGAGACCCACAGCAGTAGCATCGTCCGGTGCCAGTGGGCCCCAAAACCAGCCTCATGCATTGCATATTCCTGGTTTGTCAGGAAATATGCATCCTTTTCCTTGGCATGGGGCTTCCACTTCAAGAGCGAGCAACTTATCTAGTTCTGTCAATTCTGGAGAAGGAGACTTAAGAAGCATCCCAAGAAACAACGCTGAGCACCCTATGTTTGTACCTGCAACTGATGCAAGAAATTCTGCAAATGATCTAACAAGTTTGAGTTTGGCTACTAGGAACATAGGCAATTCTGGGGGTGTTCCTTCCTCTGCTAGAGTTGGGACAAGTTCAAGCATCCATACCTTGCCTAATCCTACATGGATTCCTCGCCACAGTCCCCCAACAGAAAATCAGCAGAGACTATCAGAATTTCCCTGGTTTTTGTTTCCATCCGGTGAGTCAGAATCTGGAAATCGGAGTGGTCATTTTCCGTCATTACCTCCACGCCCTTCTACTTCTTCCCAAGATGCAGTGATGTCATCTGGACCTAATAGCCAGGGATATCGCCAACAACATCCGAGGTCATCTTCCTTCATGGAGAGACAACATGATGATGCTCTTGGTATTCCCCATTCTTTGAGGGCTTTAGCTGTTGACATTGAGGGGAGACGCCGACTGATTTCTGAGGTTTGAATTGAAATTTTGTTCTTTGTTCTTTCTGACTTTAACTCTCTGTATTTGTTGATTATATTTTATCTATGGGTATGGCATTTTCTCAATTGGATGTCCATTGTTCTATTCCACTTACCATGTTTCATTTCCCCTTTATTTATTTTTTGGACTTTCCCCTAGTGCTCAAGATATCCATTTTTTGCTGAGACGCGTATAGTTTTTGTAATCACCTTGGAAGAGAGTAACCAGGATGATTCTTTTTATTCTCTCCTTAAATTTCATCATGTATCCTTGTGCTACTTGCTCAGATTATTAGGGAAATAAGTGATTTTAAAATAGTAACTATTATAACTGAGCTGATCTTCTTAAAGATGTATGAAAACTAATGAATTTTTCCACTGGTAACATGGATAGTAGTAATGATCCCGTCCAATTTGTTTTAACCCATGAGTAGTTTGTTTCAATGTTTATGTATTATACCTTAAGAAAGGGAGGGGAAGTTGTATCAACAATTTTTTTGATCTTAATGTATTATTGATCTAGAATAGTACCACTAAGAACTGCCATCTTGGCAACTAGCTTTATCTGCAACTGTAGATGGTTTAAAAAGATTCACTCTAATGTAGGATATTAGACATTTTAATTGGTGCAATTTTAAAAGTTGATACTTTAAGCAGATCTAGGATACGGATTCCATTTAACTGAAATGCTGTCTAGGCCAATGCTTACCTACCTCTGGATTACACTGAACTTTGAACTACTTTGGTAGTGCTCTTTGGATGTTAAAGGAGCACTTCATGCGTTCATGGTCCTGTGTGGTTGTGCTTTCCATGTGGTCTTTGGGAAGCAGCCCAAAGGTTGATTCTCAAAGCAGTTGTAGCGTTTCAAAGTAGCTGTAGCTTTTGAAAAGTTGAAGCTCCTTTGAACCTGGTCTTCCATCTAGAGAAATTTATGGATAGTCAATTCGAATTAGTGAGTAAGTTGGTTTGTATCACGACTACATAATTATATTTCTGTATCCAAGTTATAAATGAGCGAATAATTTTGTTTGTTTGCTCATAATGTCTTCCGTCTAAATATATATTTGATTTTTTTCCCTTGGGGTTAGTATCTCCAGTGGGTAGTTGCGTTCTTTATGGTGTACTCTGTGGCAGATGATCTCCTTAACAGGAGTTATTTATTTCCATGAAAAAAAAAATTGGGTTGGGTTTTTATAAACTCAACAGAAATTTATTAAAATCAGGAGATGAATTTGTTACGTTTTTGACAATGTTCTTGTATTTGGAAATCGAATAAATTTTTGTGTTCAATGACCAACCTGAATTTTTTGGGTGGTAAAGTATTCACACCCCCACTTCCCTTCTCTCTTCTTCTCTCTCTCTCTCTCTTTTAATAAAAAGAGCAGGTTCTCTGACCTCATCACTTTCTCCTTCCTGTGTGGGTTTAAAGTGGTATTTAGCCGAAAGGCCATTGAGATTGAAATAATTTAAAATAAAATTAGTCCTCTTAAGATTCAAATGGAAATTGAAAGTACCTTGCCAAAAGTATTCTCACTCATCGTTTCTGTCTGGCTTGTAATATTATATTGGTACTATCATAACTCATTAGTTGGTTAGCTAATTTTGGCAAAGAATGCATTGCCATTGGAACTAACAATTTTTGTACATCTCTATCTACCAGATTCGACAAGTCTTGATGCGTAGGGGTGAGAACTTACGAGTTGAGGTTCGATTTTGACTTTAATGGTCAATTGGTCATTGATGTTCAAATTACAACCACAACGGCCACTACTTTCATTCTTGCTATTTCTTTTGTTATGAAGTCATTATCTTAGAAATTATTTTCGTTAGTTAAGTGATTGCATTAACTATCTTTCTCTTTCTTTTTTATATTCACATTAGGAGTATGTTTTGTAAGATCAGAAGGCTTATGTTCTGGCCTTTACTGGTAGATTCCTGCCCCCCCCCCCCCCCCCCCCGCCCCAAAAAAAAAACAAATATAAATACGTAGCTGCCCGAAGAGAAGGTGGTGAGGCTTTTTTTATGCGATGGAATCGTGTACAACTGTGTTGTACCTCCAGACAGTTGAGAAGACAGTGGTACATGCGCTTTTCAATTCATAGTGGATGAATGTGGTGAAAACAATTTCCTGCTGTACTTGAAAGGCCTTTTCATTGTATTGGAACCATGTTAGAAAGTAATGAGCAGTTAGTTTTTAACCACCCCATGTCCTCTTATCACGTTGAATATTGATATTTCTAGCTTCAACGTGAATAATCTACAATAATTGATATCCCAGTACCACTAAATGGAATGAGGGAATGTGAATGAAACCGTCTGGTCTATAAACCCTTATACATATTGATAGAAAGGCCTTTTCGTTGTATTGGAATCATGTTAGAAAGTAATGAGCAGTTAGTTTTTAACCACCTCATGTCTTATCACGTTGAATCGTGATATTGCTAGCTTCAACGTGAATAATCAGCTATAATTGATATCCCAGTACCACTAAATGGAATGATGGAATGTGAATGAAACCGTCTGGTCTATAAACCCTTATACATATTGATAGTCTCAATGATTTTCTTGCTTATAGTTCAGCACACTTGAGCTGCAACCAAACGCTTGCATCTGCGAGCAAGTACCTACCCTGAAATTGACAGTTCTTTGGATAAGCACCTTGTTAGGACTCGCTTAGATGCTCTATTGATCGAAAAAAATTAATATTATGTTCTTGCCATTTGACAAAGAATATATGACTTCATTTAACGTTTTAATTCTAATTGGTGATGTGGCAGGACTATATGTTTTTTGATCCATTCATATATCAGGGTATGGCCGATATGCAGGACAGGCACAGAGATATGCGGCTTGATGTTGATAATATTGAAAACATATATTCTTTATTCAAACAAGATATGCCAAACATGTTTGAATCCGTATGTAATCACATACATGTGAATATAACTAAAATTGCACAGCGAAAACTTTATAGATCTAACCTCCTGCCATTGATGCTCAAGTGTTGATGTAGATCTGAAATTGATTTTCAATTTTCCCTGTAACTCAGAGAGAAAAATCGTCAGAGTAATAGCAAGGGAATCTTCTAGCCTATAGCCTATCTTAGGGTTTGCCGTACTTTAGATGGAGTGAACAGGCCAAATATATAGGCTAGGCTAGGGACCCCTTGATAGGTAATAGAAACCCTAGTTTAATCCTTCCATCAAGGATTAATTACAAATGTACCACAAATAATTCTTTATTTATAATTATGCCCAGCACCTAAATTAAAACCATTATATCATATGTGTCATGTGGGCCATATTTAATTAAAACATTCTTACAAATATGTCTTACGAGGTACGAAAGGGCTAGTTTTTTTCCATCCACAATTTTACTAGAAATTGTTTCCTTTTGATAGAAAGGATTCGGATATTAGGAACTGCTGGCATTGGAAGAACGGATTGGAGATGTGAGCACTGGACTGAGTGAAGGCACCATTTTGAAGTTAATGAAACAGCGAAAATACATTACTACTATTGCAACAGAATCTGCACCGGACTTGGAACCTTGCTGTATCTGTCAGGTTGTAGCTATGTCCATCTTTATGGCGTCACTTTTGTCTTGACTTTTTTTTTTTCTTTTGGAGGGGGGGAGGGGTGGAGTGCTATTTTTTTACTCCTCTCTTCTCAGAGGTAGACTGCTACTTTCTATTGCTGAATTTAAGTGTTCTGAACTTGTCCTTATCACGACAGGAGGAATATGCTGATGGGGATGAACTAGGGGGACTAGATTGTGGGCATGATTTCCACACAAGCTGTATCAAACAGTGGCTAATGCAAAAGAATCTATGCCCCATTTGTAAAACAACAGCCCTGTTGTAATGAGAGGAAGACCATCATTGTCTAAGCCCTGAAATTATTTCTTTGCGGATGGATCAACAAACCCCATAATTGGGTGGATAATAACATACAATACCTTTCCTCTGCAGGAATTGTCCGTACTTATCAATGGATACATTCATAATGCAATGCGAATTATATATACATTGAACTATATTAATCACATTATGGGGCAAGGAGAACAGCGCTGGCTATAATAAAATTATTTTTGTTTTTGCTACGGTTGGACCTACAATATTTGTCAGATTTTGGACTTCAAAGACGATTTTATCCTGTGGTTCTTGACAACTTGTGGATTTAGATATCAGACTTGCACCCAAGCATCTTGTTGATAGTCCCACATATTCTAAGGAGTTGCGAACTTGTCTTCTAATGATGTTCTGAGCCTGCTTAGAGAAAAGATAATATTTGTCCTGAACCTAATAGTCCCATAGATTCTAAGGAGTTAGGAACATGTCGTCTGATGACTCCTCTGAGCGGCCTATTCTTGTCCGTAGATTATTTCGAAGGATTTAACTAATTTGCTTAAGAATCATTGCTTTAATAGCTCAAGTTGAGTCCTTTACAGTTCTCTCTGTTGGAAAGGTCTAGGAGTTGAAATCTTTGTACTCAGCTACCCCACCCTCTCTGTTAGTTGTCAATTATTGTTTTTAACTTGAACTGTTAGTTTCAAACCGTTGGGAGTATTTGTAAATCGGTAGGGAGTAAGGTAAACTTTTTTAACAGTATTGCCTCCAATTCCTGTATCCAGACATGCCACCATGTTTAAGTTCTCAAAGGCAGCCCCACCCTTTGTTTACTTGTATAATGTCTTCCGGTGGTGAGTTCATCTTGATTACTTTTTCTTGCTGCTCACGCTCTATTCCTTTTGATGTTTTTATGCCATGAAAACGGCCAGGCATACGACTTCGATTTCATTCTCATCTATCAGCTAGATTTTCACCGTTATGTTAAATCCCTTGCACCTGATGTCTTCTCATGCATCCTGCGTGTGGCCTTTGAATGACCGGCCTCTAGGGACAAAAGAAAGCGAAAGCTTACGGAAAAAACCAGTAGACTAGTACTGAATGTGATGGGTATGGAAGCTTTTTACGCACCAGACAGTAGCTCCTGCAGAACAGAAGGCTAGGGCAAAAATCAAGGGCAACCAAGTTTTAGAGAGAGAGAGGGAGACAAGAAATAGGAAGTTATATTACTGGTCGGCAGTTTCGGAGCTTGAGTGCATGCCAAATTCTTAGCTTTTGTATTCGATAATAACGGCCGCCACATACATATATCCTGGCTTTCTGCTGCTTCATACCATGACGCGTACACAATTTCTTTTCTGTATCATATCCATCACCAGCTTCATCAAGAAGCTGCAACTAGCCGTTTTCTGTGTTGTGCGCGTGAGTTACACCCCCAACCTCTCGCTTAAGCTACTATGGTTGGGAAGGTAAATGAGAATCTACAACAGGATTTATTTATATATATAAATGCTCGTTTTTCTTTTTTAGATTCTTTTCAGATTTTTTTAGAAGAATATAAAGGCTCATAATTCATTTTATAAATTTATCCTACACATTCAGAGATCCTAAATCGTCAGATTCTTTCTCAAAAGAACATGTGAAGAACCTAAGAAAAATTTGTAACACATTTCTCTATATATTTATTCCCGATCTTAAGCCACGTCGACTTTGCTTAGAGTAGATGGACAAGTAATATTTTGAGAATTCTGTTTTTTTAACTTAATGGTTTAATAACATCTGAACTAGTCTCGAATTGTGTTTAACTTTCCCATCTCACATAAATTAACTATCAAATTAAAAATTCTAGCCATGAAAAATTGTAAAACTCTAACTCATTGCGTACATCTTGAACTTGCAAAGCTCATCATTTATACCAATTAATTATTTACATATATCAAGACTTTTTGAATTAAAATCTTGAAAGATTCCATTTTTAATTGTGATGCAATTCCAAAAGAGACTTAAAAATAAATACAATATTATTTATGATACCGAGATAGATTCTTACACACATTTTGAGACTACTTTATAAAGAGTGTTTGCATGAAAAAATTTACAAAAATTTTCACCAACTCACAATAAAATAGTAATACTACAATATAATCTCTCTCTCCCATCAAATCATAATTTTTCACTACAAAAAATATAAAAAATTATCTCTCTTCACTTTTTCACTAAACTCAATACTAAAAATTTTACAACACAAACGTAACCAAAGACTTCCCCTCTAGATTGTTGACAGCTCACAAAATTGTAATAGGATATTTCTCTGTTTTTTTTTTGGCAAGTTTGCTTGTTACAATTGATATCCTGACATATAATCATTACATATATACTAGGAAACGCTCGCATCTTTTCCTTAATTGATTAAATATATAATTTTATTCACAGTAAGTAATTAAATTGTCTTTTTGTTTGGAAAGTAATGAAAACTGAGATATCTAACGGTTGTGGCGGATGTGAATATAATATATATATATTCACATCGAGCACTGCTCGGTCGGTTCAAATTTAAATGCAACTGACGGAGATTAAAAAAAATAAAAATTTATTCCACTATCAAGCCCAAATACATAGTCTTTAGCACTGGTCACACTTTTTTTTCTTCTTTTATTTTTCTGTTAAATTGATCAAATTACATTTCTTTCTAATTGAGGCAGTGGCGCCAAAGAAATAAATGGAAAGAAAGGTAATCTAAATGGTTTGGCAAAGTGGGGCCATCATTGTGTGGGACCCATTTGAGTACTTAGGCTATCCGTTTTTGTTTTTAAGCACAGTAACGGCATTGGCTTATGATTGTATCTTGGGTTCTTTGTGTCAGCTTAATCGTATCTCTCTCACACCTGAACCTTTGCCACCTTTTTTAAACGCCTCCCCGCCCCCCTATATCTTCCTCCTTGCACAGCTCTCTCGCTCTCAACTCCTCTCTCTATCACTGTACCTACTACCTAGCCATGTCTGAAGGAGGAGGAGAACGTGACGGTTTCTTGTGGGAATTAAACCAGTCCTGGGGCTTCTCGAATACGGACGATTCAGCTGGCAGTGAAGAGAAATCGGGGAAGAAGATACCCGAGTCTAGCTCGAATAGCCAGACAGAGATAGGTATGGAAAAGGCAGCGCCGCCCCGTAAAAAGAAGCGGGGTCCGGGCGGTACTGACAGCAAAGATGGGAAAGGGTGTGGCAGTCAGGGGAAGGAAGAACGAAAAGCGGGTGGTGAATCAGATCATGAGATACATATATGGACAGAGCGAGAGAGGAGGAAGAAGATGAGGAACATGTTTGCCAATCTTCATGCTTTGCTTCCCCAGCTTCCTCCTAAGGTAAAATTATTGCTTCTTCGAGATTTAAGGTCTATGGATATTGCTGTAACGCTGTTTGCATGATGGCTCTCTCTTGCTGTTTAGTGTTACAGCTTTTAAAAAGAGAATGCCCTTTTCATTAAAATTTTCCTTTTGATATTTATACCTATCAAGTACTGAACTTTTTACTTTCTTTCCTTCGTGGGAGTTAGAAGGAAAAGGCCTGTGTCTAGCTCTGTGTCTATTAATTTCTCTCTTCCTCGCTTAGCCAAAAAGATTAAAGGGATTAAAAAGAATTCTGGAAGGCACTAGTTATCCGTCTAAACCAAGAATTCAAATGTGAGTTTTAACTCTGGCAGGTACAGCAAAATCAAATATCTATATTTATATACCGTTCATGCATATCTATCGCTTTTGGTCAGTTTTGGGAACATGTCTGGATGCCGTCCATCTGGACATCCTACGGTCGGGAGTCCAGGAGAGTGTGGGTCCCGTCCGGGACCCACACCTGCACAAAGAGCACCCTACCCGGGCTCCCGACCGTTGGATGGCCGGATGGAACTTACAGCCAGATTCTATAGGGATGAGCAAGAAGTGGTCATTTTTGTTGAGGTCCCGGCTCTAATATTTGTTTGCATAATTGCCTGTTTCATAACTCCGCTTTTGACCAAGAAAAGGAGTGTGCATGTAGTTCTCTTCTCTTGCAATTAATGTGTACATGTATCTCGAGAATGGCGTCAATGTATGATTGGTTGCTATAGTTTGTTTCAGGGTTTAAAATTAATGAAACCAAATATTCGGTAAATTAGACGGTCTTGCAATTAAAATCGACCTTTATTTAGAAAAAAAAAAGAAATTAAAATCGACCTTCCCATCTTAAATGTTTCGGCAATTAGTTGTATATAAGGCAACAAACAACCTACAGAAACTTCTTGCATGAGTTTAAGTCGTTTGATTTCAAGAATGCTGTTGCTAGCAATTGATTGTACTTTACAGTTTACTCTTCTAAGTTACCAATATTTCATTTGAGCTTAATTTGCACAGGCCGACAAGTCCACCATTGTGGATGAAGCAGTAAACCACATCAAAACCCTACAACAGTCTCTCCAGAAGCTACAGAAACAGAAGCTTGAAAGGCTCCAATTAGGACCTGCGACTTTCGGCTTTGAGCCAACTACAATCGCCTCCCAAAAGCCCTCATACGACTCGAGGGAGGCGTTCTTGGCAGATCAAGGATCTTCAAATAACCTGGCTATAACAGCAATTCATCCTGCACATTCACTTTCACGTTTTCGATACCCTGTAAACTTCCAAACGTGGAGTTCTCCCAATGTCGTCTTGAATATTTGCGGGGATGAAGCACAAATTAGTGTGTGCTCGCCTAAGAAGCCTGGCCTCTTGTCCACCATCTGCTATGTGTTGGAAAATCATAGAATAGAGGTGCGAACTGCTCATATTACCTCGGATTGTAACCGGAGCATGTACATGATTCACGCACATGTAAGTCCAATGTGTTATTCTACCTGCAGACTTCTCCCTTTTGCTCTTATGATCATACATTCTTTTTCAGTTAATTACTATATAAATGCATGTTTCGAGAAATGTCTAACATCAGGCTGAGTAGTGCATGTCACCAACAGCCGAATAACCTTTATTTGAAGTTCTGAATCTTAATTACTTATTAATGTTCCTGTATCTTTTAACCTCACTTGCGTTATTGACCATATGGGATGCTTGCAACTCAAAGTAGTATTAGAACACATATAGAGATCAGTGTATTAGTGTCTATATGTGGTAATGTCCGTTTCCAGATAAGATTTTATCCTTACATCAGGTTGACCCTAGCTACTTTGTGCTTGAGCAGGTAAGTACTGGAGCTTCCAATCAGTTCCAAGAGTTGGCGTTTCCTGCAGAAGAAATATACAAACACGCTGCGGGAGAGATCATGTCGTGGGTCTCACCGTAATCATCCGATGGAAACAGTACATGCAACATTGAAATTAAAGGTTTTCATCTATGGTATTAAGTCAGGTTTACGCCCCCAAAAGATCACTCTTGGAATTTGCGGCGCCCAAATAACCCCTCATATATAGTCATCGCTCGGCCAGATAGCTTAATAGGACTTTTTCCTTTAAGTACTCTAGTTTTGGCGCATTTTCATAGCCGTAACTCCGTACAAGCAGCAATTTGCAACCAGGTTGTATCCTGTTCAAAGTTCAAACTTAGCAGTTGATCAATTGCTACTGCAGTGTACTGTTCATATAAAATTTAAATAATTCTCTCTCTAGCTGCACCAATTAAGATTGGGCACCGAAACCGACGGATTGGCCATTCATATAAAATTATATGACTGCAAGTATAAACTACAACTTTTTTCTTTCTTTCTTGCAGATTAATTAATTACGAAAGTAAATAGAAAGTACAAGGACTTTAAATCTTCAAGCTTTTCAATCTATTCACATCTCACTCACCTCTACGACTACAGCTATTGTTTTCCAAATTAACTTCCGGGTTGAGAGGCCACCAAAGGAAAATTCTTCCTTTGACAGCGATATTTGTCAATCTCGGTGAGGCCTCAAGTGTAGCCCATTTAGCTTGTCCGAGACTGGGTGAGGTTTCGTAGCCCTAACAATAAGCATCCAATCGGCTGGGCCCCAACAATTGCTTATCTTAGGCCATGTTGGCCCAATTTTATAGGTTGTCACAGATAGACCGAATCCAATGTCGTACGGATGGAATTGACAGCGCCAATAAGCATCCATTGGGCGCGCAGCCAGAGGCCTAGTACTTTTGCAGTATTGCGGCCTACCTGGCCCCCAATGTTTTAGCAACGAGACAATATTTTACGCGCCCAATAATACGTCAGCCGATACCTTTCAAGGCCATTAAGGCCCAATTTACGAGGATCTGTATTCTACTCATCGGCCTCAAGCCCAGCCCCTAAAAGAGAGTAACTTCGGCAGGCTTGAAATTAGGCCCAGATTTTTAAGATTTGGAGTGTGTTGAAAATTTTTAAGTGATATTTAAATTTTATTTATATTTATATAAAAGATATTGACTTGTATTAATATTTGTAAAAAAATATAATATTAAATTATATTTATATTTATATAAAATAATTTTAAAATTGTAATTTTAAAATTTTAACCAAACCAACATGGCGCCACGTAAGTTTTTCAAATTTGCCGTTGCCTTGCCAAAGAAACACCATCGTATTTGTACGAATATGTTGGGACATAAACGATATTTTTGAAACTGAAGATGTTCAACACATAGACACGTGTACTTTCTATCATATCAATCAAATGATACTCTATCCCGCATCGAATAACAAGAACAGAAGTGTAAATAAATGCATCATTATTAGGTCTAAGCCTATTAGCATATAGACTTTTAGCTTGAGGTCCCGTTTCAATGTATCGAGGCAGATTCCATAGACATTAGACACAGCGTTTATCTAATGGGCGAGTAGAGTAAACGCACGTGTGATCGTTGTGCACGTGGCATTTAATAGAGAGCTATGCTTTTCAGAAAGTATTCTCACGAAATCTCTGTTCATCAAGGGAGGTACTGGTACCTTTTTTTTTCTCCTCCATCCTAAATTAGGTGACTCGCTTTTTCTTATTTACCTAAATTTCTCACCCTTTGCTTTCATCACACTTTTACCCTGAATCAAATTGCGACTTCAAAGGGAATTTGAAGATATTAGTAGGTTGTCAAGAACTCAACAATATGACAAATTCAAAAAAGTTGAAGAGAGACAACAAGTGATATGGGTCCCAAATGAAAATGAAATGCGGGATATCAAGGATTTCAAAAGACAAACTAAGATCTTGTGATTAAGCTGGAACAAAGTTGAGTTGGGCATGTGGGCACTAAAGGCACAGGAATATGAACCAAGCCATGTGATTCCATGGTTTTATTCGACAAACGTGTGAATGTCATCCTCTTCATTTTCAAGCCACATAGCTCTAGGCACGAGTCCTAGTACGTAGGACCTTAGATCCCCCCACCTTTGCTAGCATATCTCATGCCATAACATAATTCTTTTGTAGACCCCAACCTAGCATGCACGCGGGGCTAGCTGTTGGTATCTTCCTCAGTCCAAGGTCGAAGTCGAACCCAACTCCAAAGCTCCATGACCCATATAACCCACGCTCACAACCCAACGAGAAAATTAAAAGAAAACATTTTTCTCAGTCCGAATGATATGCTGTGATTTCACAGGTCACTCTGGACTACCGAGACAACCTACCTAGAGCGTGATCGGCCTCCTCTGCAATTCGGGTGACCATATACGTGTGGAAGTATGTGTTTATCAATCCAGGCAACCTCCACGGGACAGAAGAACTGAATCATAAATAGCTGCAAATAGAAAACACTTGTGTTCGCGTCAGAATTATTTCAACCCCTCGCACTTTCTCAGAATTGTAACGTTTGACACCCTCTCGTTCCTCTTCAAAACAAAACAAAACAAAACAAGTGGCTGGACCTGACCAAAAAAATTTCGAAGTTCCAAAACCCCAAATTTAGAGCCCCCACACGTCTGAGACTGAGAGGGCAGTCAAACACTCCAATCTTCAAATCAAATTTCCAGGTAGAGCTCTAAATCAAACAAGCCATGAAAGTACGTGTGTCCACTGTCCCCCACCTATTCAAACTTAGGTTGTAACCAGGAAAAAAAGTTAGTTCAATTACTGAAACAGTTGAACCTTTCCCTTTTCCCACCCCAATCTACATCGGAGAAGAAGAGTGCGTAGTGAACATTCTTTCTCTGACTCCACCAATCAGCAGAGAGATTCCACCAAACAAATCAAACCGCAAATGCAAAGTAATCGTCATTATTCTCAGCGATTTCAAACGACGCCAAAATGCCCCCCCACCAAAAAAGCAGGAAAAGGAAAAACGACAGACGTCTGTCTTTTCATTTGCTTTTTTCTAAGTTTTTTTTATAAAACTTTTCAACGAAATTCTTACATACAAAATTACAAATTCCTATACACCAATCTAGAAACCATCGTCACCGTTGTCTTCGCAATCATCAGGAATAGTAGGACGGAATCACAACCTCACTGCAAACAAAATCGTCAGAGTTTCCGATGGAATGTTCGGGCCACGAATCCCGAAGAAGCTTCAGCAACAGCTGGGCCTTCCTCTTGGCCCTGTCCGTGCAGTCGCTCTGCACCAGCAAAAGTAGTTGAGTGACAACCCCCGCGGCCACAGCGTCTCTCTGGCTGTGCTCCGATGATGAGCAGAGAGAGAGAAGCGCTCCGGCTGCGTACTCCGTCGCGCGGTCGGAGATCTTCAGGATTATCTTCACCAGCAAAGGCACTGTGAGTGCGTGAGCTGCGAACGCCGAGCATCCCGCAGGGACCCGGCAGAGAAGCTCTACTGTGGCGAGCGCTCGCTCTGCGTCACACTTCTCAAAATCGGCCAATCGGTCTATGAGAGCCTCCGCGGCTCCGGCTGAGACCGCCTTGTGTCTCGTCTGCTTCACCAAGCACAGAGCGAACAACGCCTTCACTCCTACCTTTAGAGCTCGCGGATAAGAAGCGATTGGATTTGTCATGATTCCTATTACTCCTTCGAATATTTCGTCGACATTGCTGACTTGAGCTCGTAGCTCTGGGCACCGAGTTCCGGCCACGACAATTTCGATGAGTGCGGCCGAGTTGACTCGGATTTCGATCGAGGAATGGAAGATGAGCTGTGATAGAAGTGCGATTCGGTCCACGTCCGAGGTCACCGACACGCACTCCGACTCCGTGAGCGGGAACATTACGAGGAGCGAGAGCGCCTCGTGGTTCAGTTCGGGGGATTCCGATGCAGTACTGGAGAAGACGATGTTGATTAGGATTTCACGTGCGTTGAGCGAGGAAATGACGGAGCGGTTCTTGTCGGAGTCACGCGCGAGTCCTCTGAGTCGACGAAGCGCGGAGAGACGGGACGCAGCGGGGTTCGACACTGAAGAGGCTTGGCTCAACAGCGAACGGACCAGAGCCGGGTCGGCAGGTTGCTTCGGAGTGGGAATCCGCTCAACACCGAAAGACCGATTCGCGACGCACCAGTCCTGGATGAGCCGGCGAAGGGTGTGGTTCGGGATGAGAGTGAAGTCCGTGAGTGGGACCCTGGTCACGGGGCACGTCGTGTTACCGGTGGCGACCCAGGACTCGATGCTGGCTCGGTCGTAGGTCTGACCGGTGCTGACGGTAACCGGGTCTCGCATCAGCTCGAGCGAGATCGGACACCTGAAATGATAAGGAATTTGAACCCCCAAATCCAGCGGCTCTAAACTCCCAGGCATTATCTTTCTCTCTCTATGTCGATTGTCTCGATGACTCTCTCTCTCTCTCTTCAACCTTTTCCTCTATCTCTCTTTGAAACCTGGATTTGTTTGAGGTGGGAGCGGTGATGGTAGAACTAAAACTGGTAAAGCTAAATCTGAGCGCTCTGCAAATTCTCTTTTAACTTTGTTGCGCTTGGCTTTCTCTTATAGGAAATGGAACAGAGGGACATACCCTACAGCTGGAGGGACTGAACCTGACCCCGACCTTCCTCCTGCCCTTATCTGACTCTCTGACCACACGTGTGGTCGCATTTAACTTGGGAGCTAACCCTGGTCAGGATTTGGAAGTGGTGGGAGATTGTTTGGTCAAAGGAAATGCGCGACTGGTGGGTCCTACAATTTTCAGCCTGAGATCTTACTCCTCACGGCTCACATCACTATTCACGGTATTAATTCTGACCGTTAGCCTCTGTTGTTCTATTAGAGCATTCCTAGTAGCTTATTCAAATTTGGCTCTCTATTTTAACCAAAAAGTACACTTCTCTATTTTAACTATCAACTTTTTAAAAACACCCACAACAGCTTCTCTATTTTAACCATCTACTTTTACTATTCTATTTAAATATTATTATTCAAAGATTTCTTTATTATTTTTCTAACATTTATATTTTTTAATATTCGTTTTATTGTAACGGTTATATTTTTGAATATTTGTCTTATCTTAAAAAGGGTGAATTTTTTAATTTTTGTCTTTTCCTAACGCTCAGCATTTTTTAAGTTTATCTTATCTCAACGATTAGATTTTTAAAATTTTTTCTTATCCTAACGGTCATATTTATAAATAGTCGTCTTATTTTAACGATCATATTTTTAAAAATGTATTAAGTTAGTCTTTATTTAGTTTAAAATATATTAAGTTAGTATTTATTTAGTCTAAAATGTATTAAGAAAAGAAAAAGAAAAAGAAAAAGAAAAAAAAATAAGAAAAATATTAATATTTTATTATAAAGAAGTGAACAGTGGTTATCTAAATATAGAGAACCACTGTTCACATGTTAAAATTTTTAGCTAAAAACTGTTAAAATAGATAAGCTGTTAAAGGATGCTTTTTGGCTTTTTGTTAAATTGGTTCTCTATTCTAACCAAAATGTTAGAATAGAGAACCTAATAGGAATGATCTTTACTGTTTCCACGTTGATTAGGCATCCTTCATTATTATCTGCGCTGTCCCTTCCTTGCTTTTGTGCCCCCGGCTATACTATTTCTCTCTTACACTCCCTTTGATCTTCGCGATCAATCAATAATGCTGATTTGTCTACTCACTCTTTTGACTCATCTTTCCAACGAGCCACTCCAATGAGGTTTATCTTTACACTGTCTCAACAGCTCTGCCCCTGATTAAAGTGGAAATTTGCCAAGAAAATGCTCTCCTGTTTTGCGTTCAAAGAGAAAAAAAAGTGTTGCCGCAATGGGTTGGTTCATTGGTCTAGTCTTGAACTTCAGGAATGGCTTCTTCTATGCTTTTGTTTGGGATTGAGATTGAGATTGAGATTGAGGGATGATTTTTTAAGACTTTATATAATTTTTGAAATTGGGTGATATAAGTCCTTAATAATTACTTTTAAATTTTGTTAATGATGTTTATTTATTTTTAGGACCCCTAATGTCTAATCATGACTTCTCTTTTTGAGATTGAGAGACGGTGAAGAGTAATGTCAGTTGGATAAACAAGAAACAATCATTTTTTTAGTTTTTTTAATTTGACGTTTGACTTCGAGGCACGTAAAGCGGAAAGACTTTGACAGGTCTGTGATATTTGCAGAAACCAGCTAAGAATTCTAACACATTAAAACGCGAGGTACTTAAAGCGAGACTTAAGTCTTAAAGCCTGAGTTCAAAATATCTCAGATATTACCAATTTTTTAGGGACATGTGCTCGATGATTATTCGATTTGTATAAGACTGAAATTGTACAAATATGAGAGATTAGTCGAAATAAATTCTGGATATGGTGATCATAAAAATAAAGAAGTATTACTTGCTAAGAAGTTGTGAAAGTTAAAACTAGCCAAGTGGATTCCCAAAATCCTCAACAACTAATAGTGGATTTTAATACAATATCAATGTATGAAAACTTGCTACGTGATTTGCTATCACTAATGAGCTATATTATATAATGTTTCTTTTAATATCCTTAAACTAACATTGAGAAAAGTATAGGTACTTTTCTGAAACATTAATCATAACTTTACAACCGTGTGGATGGTAAAAGTTTCTGTTATATAGTTTAACATATTCAAACGACCAGGCCACGTACGAAGTTAATTTCGGTATATATCCATGACTATGAGATGAATAAAGGAAGAAATTTTGATAAGTGGGGTGGAGTTGTAAAATGAAGAAATTCTGGCTCGAACTAGAGATATCGTAGAACGAGAGGGTCACCAACGCAAAATAGCCACTAAGATTATAATTAGGATTCAATTGGTTGTTATTAGGTAGTGGGCAGTCAAAGGTCAAAGATGAACAGATTACAAAGGAATGTGCGGGTCCAGGTTGTCTCTCCACTTCTTTATTCGGCAAAACTTCTCAAGTGGATAACATCAAGTCAATTAACAGGTTGGTGTTTTCTTGACAAGTGGGGTCTCTCACAAGTGGACGATGTCGATCGAGTGAGACACTAAGGTATTGTTTGTGTGGAAAATTTTTTATAGGAGAGAGATAGATTATATTGTAATATTTTTATTGTAAGTTGGTGAAAAATATTGTGATATTTTTGGTGCAAACGCACCCTAAGACCCGCCTCCTCGTGGACATGATAATTCCCAAAGAGAGGAGAAAGTTAATCCACACAATTAAACAACGCAGTTAGAGATAATTACAGTGGGTGAGAACTAGAAAGAGCATGTCTATAGACTAAGATCATTTGTATTTTTCTGTAATAAATATAAGATAAGGAGAGAGACAGATATAATAGGTGTATCTCATTTTATGACTCGTATCGTTCGAAGTTTTACATAAAAAAAATTAAATAGTGTAAGATCTAAAATCTCTAATATTAAATTATTTTTTAGTAATTTGAGAATTTCTTCTAACTTAAGTCACTTCTCTATATTAATTTCGTTCATTGGCCAGCTCGGAGGAGATTAATTAAATGAATTATTATTTGGACAAAAATAAAAGATATATATAATTAATAGGTTGGAAAGAAAGAGTAATAAATGTTGTGAGGGCAGAAAATTGATTGTTCATTGGAAGTCAAATATAATAAAATACATGACATCTCATCTCGAGGGTGTTTGTTTGTGAAAATATTAGAGTTTTAGAAATTTTGAGTATTAGTGTTTGTGAAAAAATATAATTTTTTATGAAAAAGTAAAGAGAGAGAAAATTTAATTAAATAATATAATTTTATTTTATAATTTAATGAGAATAAAGAAATTATTTTATAATTATTTAAAAAAATTAGAGTAAAAAAATTGGACAACAAACGCGCCTGATTGAATTATCTGCATTGGTTGTAGGTCTAACAAGATTCTGAATCAGATTGAATCATTTCTCACAAAATGTGAGATCCTTATAGCTATTATAATTTAAACTTTATTGGTACCTTTTTCATGTGTCGTGTCCCATCGCGGTATTATTACCATGATTGCATTCATACCTAAGGGGGAGAAATGCTGTGGAAACCTTTTAATCTTTTACTTTGGCGGGTGAAAAAATAAATATAAAGAACAAAAACAAATTGAGAGAGAGAGATCCAGAGGCAGTCAGAGAGGAACAGCCACTGAGGCAGGGAGGCGGTGTCGTTTAGCAGCAGAAAGCACACGCGTGGAGGGGACATTGCGCCCCACGAAGCCACGCCCCAATGTGACCCTGTTGTCTCCGGTCAACCGGGCAGGTTCTTGCCGGTACAGCCTACACAAACACATTTTTTTTACTGCACCCCCCAATGCAGGTGCTCCTTCTCCACCTCGCACGTGTATCCAGCTCCTGTGCCAATTGTTTTAACTTTCGGAAGTTTTTGACCGTCTTGAGGTTTGACGCCAACTGTGTGTCCGTGGTTGGTGCCCCAAGTACGGAATTCCAAGTGCCTCTGTATAACACTATCCGATGGGTCGAGACTCGAGAGAATATCATAGAAGTCTGTACTTATTGTATTTACGTAATATTTCTTTATTTTCTAGATTTTGTTTTTTCCTTATAAAATACAAAGTGTACGAGATCAGATAGTAGTCGACCAACATTATGTATCCTCTGGAATTGTTTTCGCTTGCTGATTGTGCAGTTTACTACATGATGATATCGTTTGTAATTTTAATACTGATCATGTTGTTTTTATAATATTCGTTCAATTCAAGTAGTCGATTGAAAATGATGAGAGGGGATGAACTTATCCTCAATTTGAAAAAATAATATAAACAACAAATGGCTTTGAGTAAGTTGATTGTTTTTTCATTTTTTTTGTCTAAACTATAATACGCAATTTGAAAAGAGACATACAAATATAATGTTATATTTTATCTTTTTTAAATTATACCGTACAATTTAAATAAAAATTTGTGAATAATCATAAAATGTTGAAGCATCTAAACACAGGTTACTTAGAACTTTAAGCGAACAATTTTTGAAATTTTCTTTAATTATGTTTTTTAGTCCGTTTACACGTATATCGACTAGTCTCAGAATCTGTATAATCACTTTCGTCTCACATAATCTGAGTAATTATTAGGCCAAAAACTGTAGAAGTAGGCTTAAAGAATTAGTAGTACCTATAAGATTTTGAACTTAAAAACCTTCAAAGAGAGAGTATCACTCAAACTCAAACCTTAACTGGTAGATCATCTCGTAAGATTATATAGGTTTAACGTGGAAGAACTGTGCAGTCCAAGGATGGTTTCAACCGAGGAAGGTTCTAATTAGGGTTAGTGGGAATTGACATTCGCATTTGTGTATTCACTTAGCGTGCTGAAGTTCCCCACCGAGATCACCTTTTTCTCTTTTGTGGAGGTATCGCATTGATTCTCCGCTTGAGTTAGTCCCACTTGCAAAATTTGCCACTATTCAATTTGAATATAAAAAAAGCATTGCACTAATCTCTTTAGTGTCCGCCTTCGCGGATACCGGCGGCAATAGACTATGGAAACTGACTGTTCCATTGGTTTCCATAAAGAAAAAAGCGAAAAAAAAGAGAGAAAAAAGCGAGACGATTTTACTCGTAACGAATTGCAATACATAGTCAACCCTCTACACTCTTATCTCGAACTTTTCCTGTCCTATAATATTTGTTCTATTTTTAATTTGCACGGTTATCCATAAATAATTGAGTATTTTACCCTTTTTATTTTATTTTATATAAGATATGGTCACGACAGCCTTTAATAATAATTTAATTTTAATTTGTACTGTTTCCATTTTCAGAAAAAGGGGGAAAAAGTAGCAAACCTCTTTTAAAATGGATGCACTAAATTAATTTAATTTAGGATCCTCATTTTCTAAGCCTATTGGTAGTTAGTTATGGTTAATAAAATACCTGTCTAAACGACACATCAGAATCATAAACAACGAGAGAATTTTGCTCTCTTTTTTTTTTAAAAAAAAGAAAGGAATAAAAAAATTGATTTTGCAGGGAGTGCGTATTTCTGCTCTATTATAGAGAGAAATGCTATGAAATAAGAATCTGTGTCCAGAAGCAATCTCAATGACATGGACACCATATTCACAAATTGTCTACAAATTGGGTGTCAACAACCCATTGAAGTTCACACGAATGATCTAACGAACCCCTCATCCCTGTCATGTTCCTCGCCATCGTTTTAGAGTTTTAGTGCAAGAATTTTAGTTAAAGGCAACAAGCATGCTCTCATAGATTCGGGCAATGTCCGATTTCCCAGCCATGCGTAGGACTTGGATATGTTGATTTGGACTACACTGATGACACTTACACGAGATTGGATGGAATTAAAGAAAAAAGTTGACGAATATTGTTGGGTTAAGGTCCCATTAGTGAATAGTACTAAGCCTTTTTCCAGTTGGGGAAAATGATGGATCCTACTAGCTTTAGGCAAATTGTCAACAATCTAGCTAGTGAGTAATGATCAACATAATGAGGTGCGAAAATTATCCAAAAATTGTATTGTAATTTAAATAATTTCTTAAGAAGTGGATGAGTTGATCCATATTGTAAGTTCTCTAAAGTCGAACTCTAAAATCCACTTTTTAGGGAAGGTGAAAAGAAAAATACTATGTGCTTTATTTAAAATATGAGAAATTGGCATTTTAGTAGGGTATGAACACTTTTCATATTAGTCTTTCATTTTCAAATTTCAAATTTTTAGTTTTGAGTTTTATTGTTTTGACGAAATGGTCATTCCGTCAGTCTGTCGTTCATATGCTTAACAGCACATGAAGCGGTCGACCGGGTCAAAATTGCTGAGTGTTAGATAGCTCCGTTACGTATATGGACGGCAGACTGATGGAAGGAAAATTGAATGACTAAAATGAAAAAGTGTCCAAAATCTAAAAACTAAAAAGTGAATTTCCCTTCAAATATTTTTTAAAGCTCCCGTGAGTGTAAAGGGAATAAACCTGGCTGGCCTTTGTGTTTCGGCCTAGCATTAGATTTTTCATCTCTGTGGTCCAGGTGATCAAATAATTGAACCCCCCACTTCCCACGTCCGTGGTCCAAACGTCTAGCACGTGTCCATTCATCGCTAACGTGGTCCAAAACCAGAGTCCATTTTGTTTTATCATTTATCGCTCTCGTCGTGGCCGTTTTGTTACCCCGCCCAGGTGCTGAAGTATATGGAAAAGCATCTTACGGTATTGATTCAATTTTCAACCAACTAGACTTCGATATTGATATGAGATCGTTCTGAAGCCTTTTATTTTTCTTGTATTATCTTCGCTAATGAGTAATTTCTAATTGGATATTTCACCTCCATTTGTGGCCTGAAAGATTTCTAATTTTCTTGGACGTTCCCGAGGGGGAGTGGTCATTGGCAAGGCAGATTATAAAACAAAAGGTAGGTCGCTTTCGGACTTGGCGACAGCAGCCCAAAATCTGAAAGCCTTATGAGACGATGTGCATTCAAAGTGAGTGGGAAATCTAAGCACCAATCAAGGAGGAAACTGGTGCTCTTTGGGTGATGAACTCATTATCCAACTAGTTAATGGGCAATGACTTTTGCTCATGTGCCACTTCTGGAAAGCTCATATGCACTAATGATGGTAGACATGTTTATATGTATAGCAAATAAGAATCTCCGCACAAGGTGGTTGTATTTTTATTTTTGGAAAAAAAGAAGAAGGAAGATATCTATCGACTATCTTCTGTACGTGATGGGTATTGATTTCATATTCTTCTCCATCATAAAATTGCAGTAGGATTTTTCCAACATTGTGAGATAGGAGACAGTTTTCGTGTTTGATTCCCCCTATATACCTACAGATCCTGTTACGCATGAGTTAACATAAAAAACGATCTCAGTGTTTTTGAGCAGCGTGTTTGATCAGAAGGTGTCAAGCGGCCAGAGTCGCTACATGCTTATGTATCCTTGTGTCCTTGGGCTGCTAAAAATCAAGAAATTAAGCTGTCTTGAGCCGTCCGCAGATGGAGTACATATCCTTGTTTAAGCACAAGGCCCTTGATTTACGAGCAGTAATTATCTCTCGCGGTGCTCCGCTCGTGACCCCGAACCAAACAATTAAGCAGCTAAGCACAGTTTAAATAATATGGGTTTTGGGCCAGACAATCTAGCAGAGAATTCGAACTTCCTCCCCAGTAGTAAAAAAAGGGCCCAAATGCAGGAGCTTCAAGACCGGTTTTGCTATTCGCAGTGTCAGCAACTTTAATTGGGCCATATTCTATATATTTTTGGACATTTCGGGCTGATGGTGAGACCCGCTATGAATCAGAATCACTACAAAAGAATAGTCAATGACGTTGTATATTGGTGCTTCAAATTACAAGAGAAAAAGCCAAGCCAAGCCAAGCAATTGAGCTTGCCCGCAGGACAGAGATCAATTTTTTACAAAGCTGTAGTAACAAATGCAGGAAATTTTTTCTTTTTTGTCAACAAGTCAATCACATGAATACCATTCAACACAATTCCACCGTCTTCCAAGTGAGTTGCCTTTTGGTCAGATTTTTCTATTTTCCATCCCGAAAAGACGCAGGTATAAATCTATATTCACAATGACAAGAGAAGGGCTGCAACTGCTGTTCCTAGCAAGCACTTCAATGGAACTGGTTCGCTAGATGAATTGCCAAAGCCAGAAGCTTTTGGTACTGCTCCTGGTGTAGGGGCAACACCAGCCTCAGGAATGTCGCATACTCCAAAAGTCATATTTGGCTGCAGGTAACATTAATCACATTATATAACAAGTTAATGTCACGATTCCTCTTACCTGTGACCTGTATATTTTTTACTCTC
Source organism: Myrica gale (assembly GCA_963930655.1). NCBI lineage: Eukaryota > Viridiplantae > Streptophyta > Magnoliopsida > Fagales > Myricaceae > Myrica > Myrica gale. The sequence continues at coordinate 759,920 of OZ005606.1, read as the reverse complement.
TTTTTTTTCCCTAGTCAATCATTTTGTTCAATAGTGTTAACTATCACTATATTAAAAATTATGAGCATGAACCAAAGGAGGTTGAGACTAAAGTAGCTCTTGCCGGAGCACACCTTACAATACGCAATATTTCCACACCCACAGATTAAATGGCCATTTGCCACGTCTGTAGCGTCTGGGGCGCCACCACCATCACTCCTCTGAAAAGTACATGAACAAATAAACTAATAGTTATCTTCGCTAAATTTATTTGCTTTTATAGCAAGTAGATTTGGAACGTATTATTAAGTACCTTGTAAAAATCAACTGCAATGAAGTTAGGCCATCGTTTGCCTGCTGCTTCATAGCAGGTGTTCAGCATTCTAAGTAATGGAGCTGAATTATGCTTGCAAGCTTGAGCTATGTCTGCCAAATCTGGGAAATAGTTCACTAGGACCAGTGACCTCGATGTTGTGTTCATGGGAGGTGATTCTGCTCTGTTTGGACACAAACCAGCTTTCATCCCACCATTCCCATCTGTAATTTTCAAACCCATCATAAAGCCTGCTATAACAGAAATATTTAAACCAGATGAGGAAAACATATAATAGGACTCACATTGATTTTCTACGACGTATCTCCACTCATAGGCAATCCCTTCAGAAGCTTCCTTGGATGCTTTGGAAGTAAAAACTACTAAACGCTGATTTTTCTGGACCATATCATCTACCGATGGCCAATCTCCACCACTTTTGGGCATTCGAGATACAGGAAACCAGTATTTCATCAGGCCAGAAGCGTTAAACACTTTAGTCAGGCCCTTTGGTGATGTAACATAGTCTTCAATAATAATGGTGATGATCTCCGATGGGTTTGCCACAAGAAAGCTTTGGATCTCTTTGAGAACATTGATGGCAGGTTGCTGGTAAATGAGGTGTCAGATAACTACGTGTTCAAGAAGATAATATGGAGATTAAAGGATAACATTTGACAAACAGAAATCATCTTCTGGGAATGATCCCTCGTGCGGTTCCCAGACACCAATTTGTTCGCACTTACAAAGGCCGTAAAGTTGTAGCACTTGCCACCGAAAGAGTGACACAACCAGATGTCATTTTCGAAGTCATACATGTCCAGCATCAGACCTCTAACGCCATTCTGCAAGATAAAACAACCTCTAAGCATAGGCTCCTCAAATCTAGTTTTGCTTAACACATAGGCTCCTCTAACGTGAGAACATGACTGTTTACATTTCTTGAAGAGACCAGTAACAACTGACAAATCTGAAGACCAAAAATACCAGAACACTCCGAATGGCTTGCTCAGTATAACAGCACTATACATACTTGCCTCAGCCTCCCAAATTGAACAGAAAGAGAGGAAATCAAGGGAGATACTACAGAATTAATCCAGAGGGAAGTGTTCTTGGTCATAAAACAGTCGGGAATCTCGGAGCACATCTAAACAAATCTTTCGGTTTTCCTTTCGTTCAAAGCAATTAGCAAGGGAATTATTTCAAACTTTGAAAAATGAAATTATTATCGACACCAAATGTTGCTGCGCAGAAAGTAGATGGTGGTGATCTAAATAGTTGCTTCTCTTTGATTTGAATAATTTGAGTGTGCACTTGTACCATGGTGACAGAACACAGCATTAATTTACTTTCTCCACTAGAAATTTTTTTAACCATTGGCAATTAAGTTATTCCCCTGGTAGATGTGGTCTATCCTTGTCTGTTCGATCAAGTGATGTTCCTGTATAAACTAAGCATAGTAGGTAGGCATTGAAAGCTTAAAACAATAATTATTAGCACGTTAACACTGCCACCTCATTATAACATCCATTTGGGAGGAACTTCTTTCTATTTGTTAATAGAGATTAAGTAATACGTTAAGTCCTCGAGGTTGAATTAGAAAAAGAAAGCAGAGGAAATCATTAAAGTCACCTTAACACCTTAAATGCGGGCCATATCGTTCTACCAAAAAGCAGTAAAAGGTTTTCTCAGCAGATGCCAAGCCTGAACCATCATAATTGACAAGATGTTCCCTTCACTAACCAAAAATGGGAACTCCTTGCAGATAAAAGGTTTCGAGGGATTTTTTGTGTGTGTGTGGTTAAAAGTGCTTTTGGGTTCTTTCATATTCATTCAAAAGTGGTGAACTATAAATCGTCTTCCTTTACTAGTCCATATTAAATAATCCAGAGAAGCCTTTTGTGGAATGAATTAAATAAATCTAAGCAAATCAAATCCAAGTGTTAGAAACTAGAATTCAACCCAGAGAATATATTCTTACTCGAAACACACTGGACAAGACCCCACCACCACGTTCAAACACAACTCCTGCATAGATTATTTCTTTTACTATGGACTTGGACTTGATTATTGTTTATTAATGGTCCTGACCCTGGTTCAATTCTTTCCTTCTTGGACTGTAATTCCGAGGGTGGAAGAAGATTCAAACGCTCATCTTTTTTCTACCATTTCCACACCCCAAAAACCATTTTCACTTCCCAGATGAACTCGCCATTTCTACAGAGAAAAAAACCACCCACTCACATTAAGGTAGATTTTGGTCTTTCAACCATATACCAGAAGCTTTCTTAACTTTTCCGGCAAGTTTATTCAGCATATTGACAGAGATGACAACAGCCCACCGCACTAGCCACCAACAATTGATTCCGTGTTAAATAAATTCCGCTGCATCTCTTTTTTAGTTTCTGCCTCGGAACTTCACAGGAAAGTAAATAAGAAAGAGGAGTGAAAGCACATACACTAAGCTGACTGGTAATGGAGTCCTGCTGGTTCGTAGGAGAAAGAATCACAGAGCCTGTGGCCGACTTCTCTCCCAGCCTAGAAAACGCGTTGTGCGTCGTCAGCCACGAGTATCGATTAAACGGCAGCCCCTTCACCTATTCAAAACGTTCATGTCCGCATCCACTACCAAATGGCAGAAACGAAAGAAAGAAGGAACAAGCAGAAATGAGGGTGTATAGCGATCACCTTTGAAGTGGGACTAACAGGCTGGATTCGGGTACATCTTGGCCGTATGTTGCCGTTTGCGAGACACGCCTCGCAGTGCAAGCCCTGGTCACAATTACTGTCTTTTACGCATGTTTGTCCCTCCTGTCAAATATCAGAAATAATAGATAAGAAAAGAGTTTAAAAAGGTTCCGAGCAATTTCTTCGTTTCTCAATGAATACCTCGAGAGCAGTCGAACGACTAAAGGGATGAAGACTAATCAAGGCGAGGAGAGTCGCATAAAAAATAAAGTTCTGCAGAAAAACACAGAGTTAGACTAAACATGTCTCGATTTTGAGGAGTCTGAGAGAGAGAGCAGACGGAAGAGGAAGGCATGTACCTTCATAGCTTTGGAGGGAGAGAGAAAGATAGTCAGAGACTCAGAAATGGGAATGCCCGTCCATTTGTATAGTGGGCTTGTTCTGTATATAATATTTGCCAGTGTGACCAGGGAGGAAGGAAGGAAGACGTTTGTGTTATGGCGTCCTTAGGAATCGAGGGGATCAAACATGTAGATACTCCAATCATGCCCGCGCGGTTTAGACGTTAACTGCGATATTGTTAATTGCGTAGGGACGTTACGAATTCAACCAAATATTTTTACTTAATTTTTAAAAAAAGATATACGGAAGAGCAAAATGGAGAGAGATAAAAGCGAAAAACATGGGTCATTTAAAACGTGTAATTATAGATAAGAGAGAGGAATAACAGATTTGGACTCCAAGTTTTTAAAAATATATCTTTTTATATGCATATTTTTTATAAGGAAATATTCTACACCTGTTTTTTATAAGGAAAGTTTCGGCTGAAATAAAGGGGATGTTTGTTTGTCAAAATATTGGAGAATATTTCCAAAATTTTGGGAATCTTTACTTTATTGAGATTTATTGGGGTTTGTAAAAAGTGAAGTGTGTAGGTGTAAAAGTTAAAAATTTTGAAGTTTGTTTGGTTTGTCCGATTTGTTGAGACCCCAAATATTTGGGGTCTCAAACATGCCCAAAATAGGGATAAATGTAAAATTGGTCCCTATGCTATTCGTAAAAATTGATTTAGTCCTTGTGATATGAAAAATATCGTTTTAGTCCTTGTGATTTCAGAAAGTGATAAAATCAGTCCCTGATAGAGGACCAATAACAAACAAAAATAGAATCACAGAGACTAAATCGATGTTTTTCATATCACAGGGACTAAATCGATTTTTGCGTATAACACAGTGACTGATTTTGCATTTATCCCAATAAAATAATTCTCCAAATTTTTTTATCTCAAACAAATAATCTTTTATTACTCCTAATAAATATAAAAAATTCATTTAAATATGTTTCTATCCAATTTTTTTACAAACTCCAACGTTCTAAAAATTTAACAATCAAACATCATGTCATGTGTTACCATACAAGTAAAGTACTAATTAGTCCTAATCGTTGAGCCCTTTGAATTTTCAAACTTCACCTAAAAAAAATGACCGGTATATTTAAGCGACCCCAAGGAACTTAATTGCATTTATTATGCACGAAAATGATTTCCTGATATTATACAAAATCAAATTACTCTTTTATCCTAATTCATATAAAAGGTTTTTTTTTAAAATGAGTAATCAGTGATTATCGAATTGGAGGATCTGTACAACGGAGATATGTGGTTAACCTCGTTCCTTGTCTTAGATTTGACACGCAAGTGGTGGGGACGAGATACGATTGAAAGGCTACGAGGAAGAAAGAAGCGTAAAGAAATAGAGAAGCCAGGTTGATGAGGCCAGATTACGCCGTTAGCTCTCCTTTTTCGTAAGCAAATGGAGTAGCAAATTACGTCTGATTCCATTGTGCCGTTTTCTTAGAGAATTGTACCTGTTCGTCCAATGAAGTTGCTTTAGTTAAGCAACAAAGACTGACATTTATCTTAAACTAACCCAACAAAAACCAAGCGAAAAAGTTCGTCCTGACAACTCCCGATTCACATGCAGATGCTGCTTCACCAGGCATGCACGCTCTGAAAGAGTCAGGACGACAGTACCCAGAGGTGAGGCCTATTTACCTGACGCTTTCGCAGACTACTCATCTCCGCGTCCACACTCCGCAACAACACATGCATTGCATTTGATGCACATGATTACAAGGGCAAAGTTTGCTAAGTTGTAACACACGGGTAAGTGGGCCCACTGTACTCTTGTATTTTACCATTTTAATATAAAAAGGAAGAAGGGAACTTTTGAAGGGCCGGTATTTTCTCAACTTTCCATGACCGGATAAATGTGTAGAAACATCGTCGTGGTTTTTTTCTTCGTATAGAAACGCAAATATAACAGAAAATTTCAGACATATGCAGAATGACAAGACGCAGATTGTCTCAAGCAAGAAGCAACCACAGGGATTGAACAAGCCGAATTCATGGGCTGCTTCAATGTCTGCATGCAGGGGATCAAACAAACAGCCTAGGAGCGACATGCGTGGCCAGAAGTCCTATTTCCCTGCACGTAGAAATCAGATTTAATCAACTTACAGTAGCTTAATTTAGTAATTATTCGAATAGATCTCGTGTATTCATGACGTACATGACATGCAAATTGCATAATCTAAAGCAGGAGAACAGAGGAAACCGGGATTAAACGCTGTCACACCTTGCAATAGGCAATATTACCACACCCACACGCTAGGTGACCATTTGCAACATCTACTGCTCCCGGTGCTCCACTGCCATCACTCATATGCAATAATTTAACACAGAAATGTAGTCTATATGTTATTTATGAGCTCTATTTTTCCACATCCAGAAAGCTTACCCATGCAATGAGATTAGTATTTCAGATTATTTCAATTAATTTTGAGATAACTTAATTTCGACGTCGTAAACTCTTCATTAATCTACCTAGGGATATATGTATACCCGACGTATTATATATCGTACCTTGTAAAAATTAACTGCAATGAAGTTACGCCATCGATTACCGGCCGCTTTAGAACATGTTTTTACAACGCTGAGCAACGTAGCTGAATTATCCCTGCAAGCTACAAGTATGTTTGCTACACTAGGGAAGCAGTTTATTAGTACCAGTGACCTTGTGGTTGTCTTCAAGGGAGATGACTCTGCGCGGTTGGTGCACGTACTGGCATTCATCCCAGCATCTCCATCTACAATTTCAAACACATCAACTTCTTAGTTAGTATCTGATCTCCAGTGAATCTACTAGTCCAGAAGGAGGATACGGTGGGACTTACATTGGTTTTCCACCATATAATTCCACTGATAAGCAATCCCTTCAGATACCTCCTTAGAAGCGTTTGAAGTGAAAACCACCAAGCGTTGATTTTTTTGGACCATAGTATCAACTGTCGGCCAATCTCCACCCATTTTTGGCATTCCAGATGTGGGAAACCAGAATTTCCGTAGGCCAGCAGCATCGAACACCCCAATCACGCCATTGGCTGATGCGACATGGTCTTCAATTATAATGGTGACGATCTCCCATGGATTCGCTTGAAGATATGTTTGAATCTCTTTGAGAACAGTAATGGCGGGTTGCTGCAGGTTAAATCAGGTGTTGGATCAACGAGTTGTTCGTGTACTCAACCAATTAGTAGACTCAAACTAGAAATGAAAAAACCAAATGCGCAGTTTCCACGATTCAGGTCTTGCATGCGGACATTATTAGAACACTTACAAAAGCTGTAAAGTTGTTACACTGCCCATGACATAACCAGATGGTGTTGTTGAATTCGTACATGTCCAGCATTAACCATCTCACACCATTCTGCAAGACAAAACCATTTCTGAAAATTCTTAGAGGCAGTCGCTCAAGGAAGAGATAGCGCGGAAGGGATTGCCTCCAAAGGCAATCTCATCCGAAGAGTCAAAGGGACGGTCGGGATTGCCCAACCAAGAGAGTTTCACAAAACCCGAAGAGATCAAAATTATGGACAGAAAGCCCTTTCTTGTGTTTTGATTTTATTCCATAAATTAGAGGCTAAATAACGTAACGTTAGGCTTTTTCCGGCCAAAAGAGCGCAGAGATAACGCACGTTGAGCTGATCGGTGATGGTGTCTTCCTGACTCGTGGGAGTCAAAATCATAGAGCCGGTTCCCGACATCACTCCTATCCTAGCGAACGCATTGTGTGTCGTGAGCCACGAGTACCGATTAAATGGCAGCCCCTTCACCTGCTCAGAACATCGACATAAAAACAGAATACATGTGAGTATCATGGAGACGATGGTCGGAGAAATTTTTGGGGTCCAAAACAACCACATTCATCACCGGCGAAATGGTCAACAATCTTGTGTGCAGAATTATCATAATAAATAAATAAGGCTTCGATCTTATTAGCCATAGCGATGAGCTTGTATTTACGGACCACGGAAGCACTGATAGGTTTGAGTCGGATACATCGTGGCGGGTTAACTCCGCTTGCCACACACATCCCGCAATGCAAGCCTGGATCACAGCTTGGGTCCAAGAGACATTTTTGTCCCTCCTGTTTTCATAGGGTGACAAGCAATTAAAAAGGTGAAACAAAGAGAAAGATCTAGGATGGATTTGATGCGTGGATTTTGTAATATCATGTGATAGTTAATTAGTACCGGGAGAGCAGTAGAACAACCAAAGAGAAGGCTTGACGCAAACAAAATCCCAATGAAAATGAGCCTCTGCAGTTGCACATAGGATTAATTAGCTCCGTGAATACAAGTGAAAAAAAAGGAGGAGGAGAAGCTTTCTTACGTACCTGATCCATATTTGGCTTTGGGTTTTGTCCCAGCGGGATATTTATATTGGAGATGTCTTGTTTATGGGACAATATATCTATAGATAATTTGTTGAGTGCAATAACCTTAGGTATTGAGTATTCTTCAGAGAAGGGACAAGAAGATAAAGAAATAAAAGGAGTAAATACCCTTTTTCGCTTTTGAAGAGCAATTTTTCATATTGAGAACATTTAAGAGCCAGCTCGGAATTTTTTTATTAAAAAAAAAAGGAGGAAAATGAGAAGGCAATCTACTTCTCACGTTCCGTAAGTAGGTGGGACATTTTCCCAAGGAAAAAAGCGAAAAAGAAAACAAAATTATTTTACCAAGAGGAAAGGAAGGATATATATATATCCCACAGGCAGCCTCAAACGACGAACTAATGTTGCCCAAAATAGACGCTATAGAAGTCTTGTCAGGATTAAAGCAAATTTGTAAACGCCGAATAAGGGAAAAGAGGAATCTAGCTAGTTGGTGTTGCCTAGAAAAGTCAAACGACGACGTTAACTTTGTGGTGGAAAAACTCACGAGCGAAATGCTTTTACAGCGCCTACAACAACAATGCTTGGCTCATTAATGCTGAATCTCAGTCTCACACACAACGTGGGGACCCCAGAGTGGATAACACTCATATTAACGATTAAAAAGCCAAAAAGTATACAGTAAAAGAAATTAGGGAAAAAGCTTTACTTTTCCAGACATATTACTTCGTTAGGTCTGGAACTAGATACTGTCGTATTTTAAATTAATTTTTTTTAATAGACACGTCATCCCAATTCAGATGATGACACATCATCATTTTTTTCCTTTTTTTAAAAAAAAGATTTAGTCTCATTTTCCTTCAACATAGCCCATATGTTCGTTTCTGTCTTTTTTTTATATATAATTTTTTTAAAAAAAACAAGTGTAGTTCAACTTAGCCACTGTATTCATTTCTGTGTGTTTTTTTAACTTCGCATGTTTTTTTTTAAAAAAGTATGAAAAAGGTAAAAAAAAAAAGATCACATGGGTTAAGTTGAAGGGAAATAGGGCTAAGTCGTTCTGTGTTCGCTTTTTAAATTTAATTTAAAATAAAAAACACATAAACGTAGGGCTGTGCATAATCAGTGGTTGTGGTGGTTATGCCCTCCACCGCCACCGCTATGGGCGGTTGTCTAAAAATGGACACCGCCCCGCCACCGTTAAGGGAAGAAACCGGCCCTTAACAGTGGCGGTTACCATAATCAAAGACTAAATCGTAACAAATCCACAACCTACAAACTCAAATCGTCATAAAACTAGAGAGAGAGAAAGAAAGAAAGAGAGAGATGAAGTGTTGTAGCCGTGTTGCAGAGGAGAGTTGTGGGCCTGCGGCGAAGAGAGGAGGGGCAGCGGCTGACCGGAGGCTGAAGAGTCTCGGAGAAGGGAGCTAGGGAGGCCGGAGAAGGAGTGAATTGCGAAGTGGGAGCCGAGAGGGGGGAAAGAAGAACGGGGAAGTGGGAGGGGGCCTGGGGGGAATGAGGGAGGCTGAGGGGCCTCGAAACCTTTAGGGTTTCGTGGCCCCTCAAACGACGACGTTTCTCTTAATTATTTCGTTTGGCATAAAAAATTAAATAAAACGGTTTTAGCGGTTTCCACCGCTACCGCCTAAATCTCCGCCCCAAGGTAAAATATGGCACTCGCACCGGTGCCGCCGTGGGGCGGGGAGCGGTTTACGATATCGGTACCGGTGGCGGTGCCGGTAAACCGGCACACCGCCAGTACCGGTGCACAACCCTACATAAACGAATCTAGTGGCTAAATTGAACTACGCATTTTTTTAAAAAAATTTATATAAAAGAGAGACATAAACGAACACATGGGCCAAGTTGAAGGGAAATATGGCTAAGTCGTTCTGTGTTCGCTTTTTTAAAATTAAAATTAAATAAAAAATAAAAAACACAAAAACACAAAAAAATGAATACAGTGCCTAAGTTGAACTACACATGTTTTTTAAAAATATATATATAAAAAAAAGACAAACAAACACATGGGCTATGTTGAAGGAAAATGAGGCTAAGTCTTTTTTAAAAAAAAAATTAAAAAATTGATGACGTGTCGTCATTTGAATTGTGATGACGTGTCTATTTTTAAAAAATTAATTTAAATTTTTTTTTTTAAAAAAAAGCTTAAATGCATCTAATGCCCCTGTGGTATTCGCGAATTGCAAATATGCCCATGAAGTATTCGCGATGACGTGTCATCATCTGATTAGTGCTGACGTGTCTATTTTGTCATGCACGTCAGCATTTACCATTAGTGTTTCAAACGACACATCAATGGAGGGGCATGTTGTGATCTTGATGTTTACCTCAGGGGTATGAAAATGACTTTGTCTACCACATGAGTATATTTTTAATTCGCGAATACCATAGGAGTATGAGATGCATTTAAGCCTATATATAAGGAAAAGCAAGGCTCAAGGGGACTTAATACTTATTAGGGTGGAGGGTCGTATTTGAAGTTGGGCCAGATTGCATTCAAACCAGATGATCGTAACTGCTTCAATGGCTCTATTCTTTACCAGCCCAAGGAGTTTTTGTTACTTTGGTCTGCATATGTGATCCACAAAGGAGAATCTTGATTTGCAAACATTCATGGGAAGAAATTCATTGCAAGCTGCTTTATGACGCGAGCATCATGAGTCAAAATTTATCTTCTCCAGTGAAAAGATCAGAAATATATATTCCATATATATATAATATTTAAGAATAGATAAATTATAAGTAATCTTATTCCGGTCCTTTGGGCATTTCATTTGTGTACAAGAAAGATCACGACTTATTTTCCAGCTTTAATTTCCCCCAGTCCCATATATCAATTGCAAACAAAAATAAATTAAGAACCATATATGCATGATCATATCCTTCTTCGAAACGAAAATCTCAAACTTCCACGGCCGTACGTTGATCCAACTGGTCACTGCTGTTAATATGTAGGGATGGATACAGAAGCCTGTGTATTTTGTGTCCGGGACCGGGGCCACACTGGTCCTCTCTCCGACCTAGAGAGAACCACATGCGCCTGAAGCTGTATTCGCGGCCTGCACAAAATTCTCAGATTGTAATTAATTATTAATCAAGATCCCTGACCCTGTTTGCTAAATATGCATAAAACATTAATGATATTTGAGAGAGAGAGAGAGAGGAGCTCAAATATGTCCGTCATTGAAGCAGACCTTGCAATATGCGATATTCCCACACCCACAAACTAAATAGCCATTAGCTACGTCTACAGCTTCCGGGGCTCCACCCCCATCACTCCTCTGAAATGTCAATATGAAAATAGATTAAATTTAATTATCGCCAAGAAAAAAAATAGATTAATTAATAATCGAGTCATGCATATCCTTAATTATCACCAAAGAAAGTTACTATATCTAAAAGGGATGGGAAAAAAAGTCTCATGTTCTCAAGCAATTGGCTCTATCGATCATGTATATCTGATGTCATTTTATACTACATGCACCTTGTAGAAGTCAACAGCAATGAAGTTAGGCCACCTATTAGCCGCGGCCTCTTTACAAGTGTTCAACATGCCAAGTAGCAGCGCTGAATTGTCTTTGCAAGCTTCAAATATATTTGGACGGCTACGGAAATAGTTCATCAAGACCAATGACTTCGCGGTTGTGTTCATGGGAGATGATTCTGCACGCTTTGGGCACGAGCCAGCTATCATACCACCATTCCCGTCTGTAGAGATCATCATATATATATAAGCAGCCAATTAGCAAATCCAACTATATATGCATGTCAATTTGATGAAAATATTTAATAGATTACTGAATACCTGTACGTGTTGTGAGATTTCTTATATTTTCGAGCCATTGGAACGAAAATCTAGTGAAAGTCCTAGGCGTCTGAGAGGGTGCGACTGCGTACGTTCTAGGAACGAACACCTTTAGCTAACTGAGGACGTATTTAATTTATTCCCAAACGTGAGAGATGGAGAGATAATATATATATATATATAGCACCCACATTGATTTTCTACCACATAGCTCCATTCATAGGCAATCCCTTCCGATGCCTCCTTCGATGGGTTGGAAGTGAAAATCACCAAGCGCTGATTGTTTTGGAGCATATCATCCACTGTTGGCCAATCTCCACCATCTTTTGGCATTCTAGCCACTGGAAACCAGAACTGCCGTAAGCCAGCAGCGTCAAACACCTTCGTCAGGCCGTTTGGTGATGTAACATGGTCTTCAAGAATAATGGTGATGATCTCTGATGGGTTTGCTTCAAGAAACGTTCGAATCTCTTTGAGTACATTAATCACTGGTTGCTGGTAAGACAAATATAATTTATATCAGTTTATTGCTTGAATAAATAAATCCAAGATAATTAAGTATTACTTACCAAGGCCCACACTAACTAGCCCAGCCCACGATTAAGTATTACGTACCGATCGAGGCCCGCGCCAGCTAGCCCAACTTATAATAGAATCTTTAATTTGTTGTGTCTGACTTGTACATTCGGCATAATATATTTATGGTATTATTTGGTCATATTTTGGGATGTCGGTGGTTCTAGAACAAGATTGCACACTTACAAAAGCCGTGAAGTCGTTGCATTGGCCGTGACACAACCAGATGTCGTTCTTGAAGTCATACGTATCGAGCATCAACCCTCGAACTCCATTCTGGCAGCCCCCCCCCCCAAAAAAAACACAAGGCTTTAAAAAAGTGAAATTACAGGATTATCCATATCAAATTCTCTCTGTAATTCTCTCCTTTTTGCAAATATTAATTTCCTTGGGTTGTCTTTTTCTTCTTCCATTTTTCATAAACCCAACAGAGAGTTTCTAAGGCTAGCTTTTCGTTAATTAGAAGAGAACAGAAAGAAAGAAATACACTGAGCTGGCTGGAAATGGAGTCCTCCTGGTTGGTAGGAGCCAGAATCACAAAACCCGTTCCCGACTTTACCCCTGTCCTCGCATACGCGTTGTGCGTGGTGAGCCAGGAATATCGGTTAAATGGCAGCCTTTTCATCTAACCAATTTACATTCATAAGACAGCTCGTTCATTAGAAAATCATTGTTCTAAACAAAAGAGATAAGAAAGTTGACAGGTAGGCATGCAGACCTCAGAAGTGGGACTGATAGGTTGTGTTCGAGTACAACGGGGCCGTATGCCGACAGCGAGGCAAAACTTGCAGTGCAAGCCCGAGTCGCAGTCTCCATCAGCGAAACATGTCCCTCCCTCCTGTTAAAGAGAATTAACAAGAGAAGTTGATATTACGAAGAAGATCAGGCCGGTCTGAGATCTGGGCTCTAATATCTCGGGGTGTTCAATACCTTTCGAGCAGCGGAACGACCAAAAAGAAAAGCTACCGCACACAGAGTTGCTGCAAAGAACATTAGTTTCTGCAGATGAATTTGAAATTAGTTCTTGATAAAGCGTTGGAAGCATGGAGGAAGACGAGAACTCCAGAGGAGTAACGTACCTCCATTGTAAATGCTGGCACTTGGGTGATGGACCACAGACAGAAAATTAGCGTATTTGAACTCCTATATATATATATGCCGTAAGAGGAATCGAGTATAGAGGCTTACATGCGTTATTGCTACGTTAAATTTCTTGTGAAAGGACATGCATATATCATATATATATATAAATACTCTCAAATGGATAGAGGAAGAGTGCACTTCTTTGCTTGATGTAGGCAATGAAAACGACTCCGTATGGTCTCACTCAACTTTGCGTACTGTCAAATTTAGTTCGTCGCGAAGTTGTCATGCATCCGGTGAATAATAATTATAATACTTTTGAATTCATCCGTGTGAAAAAGCATGGTGCCTTCCTCTTCTTCTTTTTTGGGTGAGCCAATAAGTATGGTGCCTACCTTAAAGGCCTCCATGGTACGGAACCATGGCCAGAGACCAACAACGTTCATTCGTTTAATCCGAGATAAGCCCTGGGCTCCACACCATTGATTTTGAGGGTTACAATCCGATTTATTTGAAGGCCATTAGGAAGAACAAAAATGGGCCTTACCGGGCCCATCATGGATTATGAAGAGTAGAGTGGAATTTTCAAGCTCTGGGGTATGTTCGTTTTCACCATTTTTTCAGGATTCTAAGTATATTCACAATTCTACCACCGAACATATTCAGAATTCAAACACAAAAACCAATACATTTTACACAATCTCCAACAACTTTTTAATTTTTTATTCAACATAAATTTTCTCTCTCTATACTTTTTCACATAACTCCAATACTTTTTTATTAAACAATTACATCAAATCATTTCTCTCTCCACTTTACACAAACACCAATAAAATACTATTCAACATAAAAATTCACAACTTCTCTAAAATCCTACATTTTTTCTCAAAACGAACATCACCCTGGCTCCACACAACAAATACTGATGGGTTGTAACCCAATATATGCCGTCGACCAAACAATGAAATGGGCCTAGGGCAAATTTTAATGGACCTACTTACTACTGTAAAGTTGCAGTAAATGCAAAGTTTCAAACTTCGAAAATTGAATTAATTTTGGCTCTGTTTTTTAATAAAATAAAAGGAAAATTAGCATTTTTGTCATCAAGTTTTCATCATTTTTACTTTTTAGTCCTTAAATTTAATTTTTTCAAATTTTTGTCTTTTAATTTTCTTTTTTGACGGAAATAGTCCTTCCGCCAGATTCCATCTTTGTTCCAAACGAAAGGGACTTGTCACGTCATCTTGTTGTCATGTCACCTTTAAATGTTTACAACTCGGTAATGAAGTGTTACGAAAAAAACTCAAAGAACCTTTGAGACGTAAGCAAACGATGTTGTCCCACTAAGCATAAAAAAAACATTAAGCAAAACGCATAGTACACCCATTAAAACAAAATGCAGAGTACTCCCATGAAAAAAAAAACACAAAACGCAGAGTACTCTCATTAAGCAAATGATGTTGTCCCTTCATTACGCATTAAGCAAATGTCGTCATCCCTCGTTGGAGAGACGCTAGCCCTAGGTGAATTTCGACATTCCTGAATCCTCCATCATTTACGCAGTGGTTGTTGAAAGCATTGCCCATTTGGTGCTTGAGTCATCTAGTCCAGAAAATTGCTCTTTCGGGGTCGAAGAGGTGAACTCGGATTGGTGCTGGAGTGCATTTATGTAAGAGTGGCACACTACTGATTCAATTTTCATGCACTAAATGCGAGCTAAGTAGTTAGCGTTGAGACCCAGCGCCTCTGAAAGTAATTCTAAGAGTTTGCTGCTAGTTCGGTGAGGTACTCCTTATATTCGCTTATAGCCTCCTGAAAAAACAAGGCAGAAGTATTACTTTAACTTTGCAAAGGCAGTATATAGTGCAAGTGTCTTTGAATTAATTCATTTCACTCATAGTTCTGGTATCTGCATACAAATGGAAATGCTTCAGGTTTAAGTGAGCCGTCTTGGTAATCAAATACAATTGAATCCCTCTAATTTGCTGCCTTCGACACAAGAAGATCGCCATTGCAGTAATTTGCTGCCTTCGAATGCCACTCCATCTTCTCTTCCTTCGGTTGTTCATGGAATCGTCGCGCAACTTCTAACATGTTGTCCATGACCCTATCAGGTATTTCATGATTAACCATTTGAAAGAATCCACATTTTCCTTATGCTTTACGTATTTGACAGACTATCTCTACATGCTGGCAACTTTTAAGGCCTTCGAGATCTATCAAAGGAACTTGGTATTGTTTAGTGGCTGGAGATGACTTTGGTTGGCTCTCTAGTGGATGGATCAAGAACCTTGGAACCTTGGCCACACCTGAGTTTACTAGTCCTTCAACTCTAGCTTTTGTTTCGTCAAACTCCTTGACTTATTTGGCTCTGTCATACCCAATACCATTTCCAGTAACTGTTCTCTCTGCGTTGAGTTTTATACTAGAACTAGATTTATGGTTCATGTCAGAAGGGGTGGGGGAGAGTAACAGAGTAACAATAGGATGCTGTTGAGATTGAAGATGAAGTGTGAGTGCCTGCGTTTTTATTGAAACAGTGTGCATGTCACTTACCCAAAACTACAACATTTTGGGATAAAATGACAAAAGGAGAGATCGTTGTCGTTTAATGTTTATGGTGACTTGATGACCCTTTCATTAGGAAAATAGACGGAATCCTAATATAAGGACTATTTCGTAAAAAAAATTAAATTTTAGAACTAACAAATAAAATTCGTTAAAATTTAATACTAAAATATCAATTTCCCTATGTAAAAATAAAACCTACAGCTATTCTCTTGAGCCTACTACTACTGTTCACTCTGGCTTTTATCGGTCCATCGTACATTATTATATTCCTAATGTTTCAAGAACCCGTGCCCATACAGATTAGACATGCTGACGCTGGTTCCACTTTTTGCTTCGGCTTTGCTGCCTCTTCACGTCAATCAACAGTTGTGGGACCCACCTACACTCAACCCCTTAGAAATCTTTTGGAATTTATGACATGCTGCCAAGTGCCAACCAGAGTGTATGTACAGGATGAATGAATTTGGACG
Organism: Myrica gale; assembly: GCA_963930655.1. Lineage (NCBI taxonomy): Eukaryota > Viridiplantae > Streptophyta > Magnoliopsida > Fagales > Myricaceae > Myrica > Myrica gale. Next base: position 743,678 of record OZ005606.1, on the reverse strand, counting down.
AAGAGCTCTGCTGTTCCATTCGAAATTTATAGCATTTAATAATATTTTTTTCTTATACTTCTTATTTTTCTAAATCCATCAATATTTACAGATTTTTCATCATTTTCATTGCATAATAGGATACCGAAGGCGAAGATTGAGTTGAGCCATTGCGTGATATATGTCTTCGTATATGTAACTCACGGAATGAACTAAGAAAACGCAGAAAAGATAAAATCAGATTGAAATTGTTTCCCATGGTTTTCAGATGATAAGCGTACTGCCTACTGGAATAGGATAGAAGTGAACAAAGATCCTTCCAAGCTGCCCCACCAGCGTGAGTTAAATTAGGAATTGGCGGGAGGACGAGAGAGAGAGAGAGAGAGGGAGTGCGACAGCGTTCCACAGACAGTCAAAACCCGCCCTCATTGTCCCCGCGCTCACACTCTGCTCTCTCGCTCTCGTTGGGAAAGGAAGTTCCCCGCTTCGTCTCGACCATGGGAATGTACGCGACTCCCTTGTTGCTGGGTTTGCTAGCATTTCTTGCAATGCAGCTTCCTGTAATAAGGGCGGGTCAGTTCTATTTCATTATCTCCTCGTTTCCGGGATTCATCTTGTTTGTTCTCTCTATTTGTTAGCACTATTATTAAAGAAGCTAGTTTTATTTGTTTCTCTATTTTGTCCTCGTTTATTCGCTTTTAGCGGTGGTCTCTGTGGCCTATTTTGGTTTAATGGTGACTCCAGTAATCTGGGTTTGATGGGTAATTCTGATGATTAAGTCATTCATGTATTTGGTTTCCTATTCTTGTTTTCAGAGTTTTGAGTTGCAATGTTTATGGTTTCCTTGTTCTTGCGGTGTTGATGACCCATTGCCATCAGTTGCTTCAGGTGGTTGTTTATGTGAAACTTCGTATTGCTTGGGTTATTCTGTTTTAATTTTGAGACATTGTAACTTCTAAATTTGATTTTGTTGCTGGTTCATCTAAATGGGCATTTTAATGCTGCCCTTTATCTGTCAATTTTGGGTTCGTCTCTCGAATTTTAAGCTAAGTGCTGACTATGCAGCTCGATTCTCTTGGTTTGGATGATTTTGTTTGTGATTTTTGTGAATGCAATTGAAAAACTTGTTTTGCAACCGTTTTTGGTGTTATGATTTTCCGGTTCTGAATAAACGTTGTGGTTTAGGCCATGGTTAACAGGCATAGACTCTGTCGGTTCTGGGGGTGGTGTTTTTCTCTTTTTTGTCTTTTGGATAAGTGAGAGGCCCAAGGGGAGGAAAGGAAGAGTCGAAGTAGTGATCTTCACTTCACGAGGCATGATCCTTGCCTATTGTGCTACCTTTTGTAGGTTGAAAAAAAGAGGTTTCCACATGTTACATAGCCATACAACTTTTTTTGGAACCACTTGAGTATAATTTTTATGTGCACTGTTTTAGAAACTTATGTAAAGAGCAACTTCCTCTTCTTCCTCTTCCTTTGGTAGTGTACTCCCAAGTATGTAATCAATGTTGCTGACGATCCCTAAGTAATCAGAGAATGGCTTACGATTGATAGTTACATGAGCTTCTTTTGCAGATTGCCCCTTGGATTTGAGTGGATCTAATTTCACTTTGGTGGCCTCTATCTGCTCGACTAACGATGACAGAGGAAAGTGTTGCCGATACATTAATGCTTTTGTGGCAGTTTCTATTGCTCGCTATGCAAATATCACAGGCTACCTAGGCGTTAGTGCAAACTTATCTGAAATCTGCAAACGCTCCATACAGGAAACTCTGGAACTGTATGGAGTTCCACAAAATGCAACACTGTTTTGTGGATTGGGAACAAAAATTCCAGTCAACTATGAGTGTAATGGTCGGACAACTGTCACCCAGATGCTGCAGTCTCCAAAATTTATGGGGGTCGCTAGAATTTGTGGAATGCCACATTTGGAGGAAACAAATTGCAGGAAATGTGTAAATGCTGGCATCATGTACCTTCATCATCTGGTTGGAGCAGAAGATAATATGACACTGAGTACATGCCGCGATGCAACTTTTGTGGCAATTGGAAGCCAAGTTGATGGCACTTATGCTTTTGAAATTGCAAGCTGTTTCTTTGGTGTTCAAGGGCTCAGTGTGTTTCCCGGTATGACAAAGTGATTCAATTCAGCCAAGTCTCCGAACCAAGATGAAAAAGAAGTGCATATGGATGTTTGCATGTTGAGAGACAGCAGCCAGTATTGGCTGTACAAGTTTTCCTGTCCTTATATATTCCTGTCTTATCTGCCTAGTCATATCATAGGGGAATTGGAATTTATGCTTTTGCAATTGAAATGTCCTGAAATGCCCATTAGAATCTATCCATCATCTGCACTATATCCTTTGATTTATGTTTGCACCTTGAAGAATATCAGTTTTTTTTTGGCTGTGGGATATAATGGTAAGTACAGTAGTAATGATGCCAAGCAGGTCCAATGTATTGGCTCTAGTGTTCATGAGATAGGATTGGGATATTCAACAATAGCTATGCACTTTCTAATATTTATATTTGGGAAGGAGGGAGGGTTAAAGACAGCTCTTTCGGTTGTTGTATCTGTCATACGAACACTGTTGTGAGGAGCCCCCCTGCGTGGAGTGGATAAGGGGGGTGGTGGGGAGGATATTTTTGGTGATGGTGTTAATTTTCTTGTTTTGTTGAAACCAATTCCTTGCTAGATTTTCCAACAAAAAGATATGTGGTCATAAAATATGTATAAGGGGAGTTCCTGGTTATGGGTTCATAAAAGATGTATGGCAAAACACTGCCCATAGAGAGGACAGTTGTAATGATTTTAAAGAAAGTGATTTCTTTTGGCTAAATGCTAAGATTCTTATTATGTGGTTTTCAAGAATTCCGAGTAGGACTCATCTGCGGTCCTCAGTAGTACTGTAGTAAGGAGATCTTCCTTTTGTTATTTCCTACAGTGGAAGGGAAAAGCATCACTTCCCCTTTTTAAGTGGTAATAGGTGGCTTACTCTTTAATCTGAAAATTCCATAATGTCTGACTGGTATCAGTAGAAAATTTGAGCTCCTAGTTGGTCAAAATTTAAAACTGTAGCCCCAGAAGTACTCTGATTGAACAAGCTGCCCACTGAAGTGAGTACTTTGCTAAAGAACACACTTTTCATTCAGTACTTAGCAAAACTCAGCTCTACTCGAGAACAAAAAGAGACAAGTAAACAAAAGAGCATATGCCCCATCTTACTATCATTTTTTTTTAAATAATCATTTTATTACCGTTCCAGGTTCTGTACAGTAGCATATTTGTTTCTGATGATCAGTTGTTGTAATTCTGATTCCATTTTCAGAGCCGCCCCCATCTTCACTCTCGCCTGAGGCTTCTCCTAGTCCATTGGTTGCTGCGAGCCCAAGCCAACTAATGTTGGGCATACCCTTAACTAGAAACCGTCATCTGTACCACCTGACATTAATTCCAGGTGTAGGACTTGCAGTTACAGCAGCTGCAGTTATGATGTTGGTAGTCCTGATATTTCTGATTTGTAGGAAAAGCAGAGAACTGGGGGATTTTGAAAATGCAGATAAGACATCATCAAAATCTTTTCCTCCTTGGCCAATGCGAAAGTTTCAGGAAGGTATGGTCGTAGACCTTTTGCGGTGTATTCTTGCCCGTCATTTCCATATATCTGGCATCACACATTATATTTACCCTTTACTTTTGGGGATGGGGTTGTGGTGGTGGGGCTTGGGGGGTTCTTTTGGGTGATTTGGTTTGAGGTGCAGGTCCTTCATCTATGTTCCGAAAATTCATCTATAAGGAGATAAAGAAGGCAACAGATAGTTTCAGCACCATCATTGGGCAAGGAGGATTTGGAACTGTGTACAAGGCTCAATTCAGTGATGGCTTAGTGGCAGCAGTAAAACGTATGAACAAAGTTTCGGAGCAGGGAGAGGATGATTTCTGCAGAGAGATTGAGCTTCTCGCTAGACTGCATCATCGTCATCTAGTTGCCCTAAGGGGCTTTTCAATTGCAAAACGTGAGAGGTAGTTCAGTCATGCATGCACATCAGTGGTAACCTCCTGTTTTGGAAACACTAATACTTCTACTCTGTCCTGGCAGGTTTCTCATGTACGAGTATATGGAAAATGGAAGCTTAAAGGATCATCTTCATGGTATTAGTCTTGCTTCTTCAATTTTTTTACTTTGCTTTCTTTGTTTTTTGTTTTTTATCTCCCAGTTTGACAGCTGTGCATTCTAGACGAACTGATCTCATGTTTCTGTAGCTCCTGATAGAATCCCTCTCAGTTGGAGGACCAGAATGCAGATTGCTATAGACGTGGCTAATGCTCTGGTAATCTACAGAATTATGCTCATCTGTTTGGCTGGTTGGTTTGCTTTTGTTAGTTTTCTATTCGCCTAAAACGAAATATTAGCATCCCGCGAAATTGATTTTTCCTATTTTCTGTTGCGCGTGCAGGAGTACCTTCATTTTTATTGTGATCCTCCTCTGTGCCACAGAGATATAAAGTCGAGCAATATTTTACTTGATGAGAACTTTGTGGCTAAGGTAGTGTACCAATTAGATGCACATTTAGCTTTTGTGCATAATTCTGAATCCCAAATTATTATTTTGAATTAGATGAGATCTTTTCCGAATAGTGTTCGAGAGTGTTAAGTCACTTTTGTGTCCAAGTGCCACCTTTTGATTAGACCATTTTCAGGAAGAGAGCCACAGGTTTGTATCAAAATAGTTCAGAGGAATTTTGTTTCCCGGTATAATGCATCCGTAATTCCTTACTTTCATTTTCTTTACGATGGAATTCCCCTACACAAAAAAAAGGAAAAAGAAAAGAACCGTGGATCTAAATACCTATCAAAAGCTTTGAGACAATGTGTACAATGTTGCTGTTTTGTTTTTCAGATTGCAGATTTTGGCCTTGTACATGCTTCAAAAGATGGTTCCATTTGCTTTGAACCAGTGAATACTGATATCAGGGGAACTCCAGGTCAGGGAAAAGCTATATGTCCACTTGAACATGCATTATTTGTTTTCGTGCAAAAGATATCTAAATGTTGGATGGCTTCCAGGTTATATGGATCCTGAATATGTTATCACTCGAGAGCTCACTGAGAAAAGCGACACTTACAGCTATGGTGTGCTACTCTTGGAGATGGTGACTGGAAGACGGGCAATACAAGACAACAGGAATCTAGTGGAATGGTCCCAAATATACATGGCATCAGAATCAAGGATACCCGAGCTTGTGGATCCTAGTATCAGGGATTATTTTGACTTAGACCAGCTTCAAACAGTAGTCTCTATTGTGAGATGGTGTACCCAGAGAGAAGGCCGAGCTAGGCCCTCAATTAAACAAGTTCTTAGGCTTCTGTATGAGAGTTCCGACCCAATGCAAAATGGGCTTTTAAAAGCCCTGGAAGACGAAGATTATGAAGGAATTGAAGGGAGAGGAAGGGCAAGCAAGGGGAAAATACATAGGCAAGATGGAATTTTTCACAGTGGAGATGGAAGATATCTCGCTTCTTCCTCAAGTACATCTAGATCGTATTGCAGTAGGACCTTTTTACTTGAAACTGGCTCTCCACACTCTCCGCACAATGTACTCTCACTTTGATACCTACCATTTGTTGCATATATTCTCGGTTTCCCTCCTCACAAAGTTGAAGTTTGTCATCTTCCGCGGGGGGGTGGGGAGGATGTCGAAGTCACAACTCACAAGATTCTTCTTTGGTTAAAAGTAGAAAGGAATTTGAAATAGTCTCATTGCATGAACTTGTTTTATGTTTAGGAAATTTTGGGAGAAACAAATGTATTACGTCGTTTTTACCATTGAACTATACAGAATGGAATCTCGGTGGCTGCCTACGTGTGTCAGGATAGTGCTGGTGTTATCTCTCATGCTGAAACTAGGGGTGAACATATTCGGTGCGGTTCGGTTGGAAGGTTAATTCCACATTCGAACCGCACTTATATGACAACCGAGGCCGGCCGAATAGAATTTGCTGGCCGAATACACCGAATGCAAATTCTATTCGGTCGGTTCGGTCGGTTGATTCGGTTGGGCCTATGGGCTTTTTAGCCCAGGCCCAACTTAGTTACAAATGGTCTAATTTTCGGTTGATTCAACCATTTAATCCTGCACGTTAATATCATCACCACAAGTAATTAAAACATGTATTTTCAAATATAAACTATACTGAATTAAAACATGAATTTATCAACTGAATTCAAAAAGATATACTAAGATAACTTAATACATTCCAAAATAAAATAAACTATACTAAGAGCACTTAATACATTCGAAAATAAAATAAAATGTACTAAGATAACTTAATACATTCCAAAATAAAATAAATTCATCAAGTCTCCAAATAACTTCTCATTTGCAGTCTCCCAAACCTCCTCATTTGCAAGCATTCACCAAGTCCAAACTTTCAATGTTCTAAATATATGCAAGAAACATATGACAAAAATTAGTAATTTTATTTCAAGCATCTATCACAGTAATTTACAGATTTATAAATGAAATCAAAACAATATTTATATTATTACCTAAGGACATCATGCATTTCCATTTCCACTTCCACCTTCTGAAAACCAAAAACAACATATTGTGTAAATACTATGCATTACAAATAGATTTTCAGTAAAGAGAAATATAAAATAACTACTAAATTACCTTCTTCAACTTCAAAGTTTTCAATGTTGTCCAATGTTTGTTGAATGTCAAAACTGGGTTCTTCCCTTAACCAATTTTGCGTGCAGATTAATGCCTCAACAGTTTTTGGACTCAAAGAACTCCGAAAGGGATCAAGTACACGTCCACCGGTACTAAATGTCGATTCAGAAGAAACGGTAGAAATAGGCATAGCCATCACGTCACGTGCAATATGGCCAAGGATAGGATATTTAGAGGCATTTATCTTCCACCAATTTAAGATATCAAAATCCACAGTTCGTGCCTCACGACCATCTGATAAGTATTGTTCAATTTCAGATTTGTTACCCACATCTGTTTTTGATTCAAATTCATCCAAAATACCCCAAAAAGATTCAGAGTCGTCTACATCATTCCCATCATCCCCATGTGGAGTAAAAGAGTCCTTGCATGGTTGAACCTCGCTTGAAGACCCAAACCGAGCAGAATACTCCACATACAATCGATGTAAGACACGTCTTACACTTTCTAACATCAATTCAGCCTCATGTTCATATATTTGTTTGAACCACAATTCCAAAGCAAACATTTTACACCGTGGATCAATCACAACAGCAATGAATAGAAACAAATTAAACTTGTCAGATCTTCCCCAATATTTTTCATACTTCCGTTTCATACCAATCGCCATGGCACTTAAAAGAACATCACCACTATCACACATCCTTGAAATTTGTTTTTGAATCATACAAAGCTCTTGAAAATATGCATTGGAAGTTACATGCAAAGATCCAGAAAATCTCAATGTAGCTTCATAAAAAAGTTTCAAAAACTTTGTAATTACTCGAATTCTATCCCAATCATCACATCCAGGAGGCCCCAAAATCTTTCTCTCCTCACTAGCTTCACCAAAGTGACGAAGAAAGTGCTCATCATCATCCTCCAAACGTTCGAATGCCTTTTGATATTTTTGAGCTGAGTCCAACATAAGGTAAGTTGAGTTCCATCTGGTAGAAACATCAAGACACAATCCCCTTTTACTCTCAATCTTTTCCTTTTGTGCACAAACATTGAATATTTTCAATCTAGAAGGAGAGGAACTCACATATCTCACTGCATTACGAACCTTGACAATTGATTCATCACTTTCTTTTAACCCCTCAGTGACAACAAGATTTAAGATGTGGGCACAACATCTCATATGAAGATAATCACCATCCATGACATTGCCCTTCATATGTCTCTTTAGGTAATCAATAGCAACATCATTTGAGGAGGCATTATCAACTGTGATGGTGAAAACTCTATCTATTCCCCAATCATGTAAACAAGTCTCTATATGCTTCCCAATTGTATCCCCCCGATGATTAGGAATTAAACAAAAGTTTATGATTCTTTTGTGCAACCTCCATTCAGAATCAATGAAATGTGCCGTCAAACACATGTAATTTAAATTTTGCACTGAGCTCCAAGTGTCAGTTGTGAGACAAACTCTACTAGCAGAAGACTTAAAAAAAGATTTCAACTTTCCCTTTTCCATATCATAGAGCTTCATACAATCCCTAGCCACAGTAACACGAGAAGGCACATTAAACTTAGGTTCCATTTTCGAACAAACTTTCCTAAACTTGATCGACTCCACAAATCTAAAAGGCAATTCATCACAAATAACCATTTCAGCAATTGTCATCCGAATACCTTCAGGATCATACTTGTGAAACCCCATTTTATTAATTGCACCACCATCAGACCCTTCCCCTTTCTTGTCAAAACACAAAGTAGTCTGATTCTTATCCACTGGTCTCCTATGGGGATACTTCTTGCAACTCTCTAAATGTTGTATCATTGATGATGTCCCATTTTTCTTAGAGTGATAATAGTACTCCTTCGAACAATAGTTACATGTGGCTTTTGGGTCACTAGAATCACAAGCAGTCATTTTGGTAAAATGGTCTCACACTTGGGACGGGTCTCTACTAGCCTTCCTTTTAGAAAAAGGTCGAATAGTAGGCTGCGATTGGGTTTGAGTTGGAGTATTGTTAACATTTGATGAGTTTTCATTCATAGGAGATGGTGCATCATCCTCTTTTATCTGGGGGTAGGATTACCTCCTTTAGATGTAGGACTGTCCATCTAGAATTTAGTAACTGAAATGTAGAAAATTAGACTGTCACTATCACATTCTTCACACATGACACAACCTAACATGCTAATTATCTAATCATAGAAAGAGTAAAGCATTATTACAACACCTTGCCACCGAATACAGATTCTCAAGAACAACAACTTTGTAGCAATCAGAGAAAGAGTAGCACCCAAAAACAGCACACACAAATAAATAAAGAAAACAATGCCAACCAACAGCCAGCTAGCCAACAAACCCCCAACATTCGAATCCCTACAGAAAAACAAAACAATCTGTAGCCCAATCTCAAGTCCATCAGAATAAACACAACTCACCAATCTCCAAATCAAACAATGTCAGTAACATGTTTTATAAAGCAAACAATGTCAACAACCTAGAAACTGAAACAACAGTAAATTAGATTAATTTGGCCATAGAAGAAGAAAAGCAAGTAGTCCGATTTATACTCCTACTCTTTGATTCCCAAAAGTATTAATCAAAGAAACTGAAAGAAGACTAAAACTGGGTCCAAATGTACAGATGCATGCTTTCATTCATTTTCAAAGTGTATCATATATGTTTCGAATGGCTAGCACTCAAACTAGTCAATTAAAATTAATAAAGCTAATGTCAGCAAATATTATACTGCAAGGTATCTGCTAGAACATCATGGTCACAAAGAGGTTGGCAACTGTCATAGTCCACATAAATAACGAAATCGATGTATTTAATTTCCTTAACACTCAATTTATAGGATCGTCAAGGACTTAAAGAAAAATGAAGGTGAACAACACGAAGCAAAGAGTCCCAGTGACAGAGAGTGAGAGCATACCTCAAAAGAAAGCTAACTCCAATTTCTGCCAAATACAAAGAAACGAAAAGAATAAGGTTAGTTCGATTTATATAGAAGAATAAAGAAATAGAAAAAGATGACAGCTCAGAGCTGGAGGCCGGAGGGGGCATACGTTTAGAAACGATTGAGAGGAGGAGAGACGGTGGAATGGTGCAGCAGGGGAAGGGTGAGAGATCAGAGCTGGAGGCCGGAGGCTGGAGGGGGCTGCTTAAAAAACGACCGAGACTAGGGTTCGGCGGGGAAAGGCGGTAGAATGGTGCGGTAGGGGAAGGTTGAGAGCTGGAGGGGGAACGACGCAAAGGAGAAGCCTGGAGGCTGGAGGGGGAACGGCGCGAAGGTTGTGGAGGGCGATTTTTGGACTTAGGGTTAGGGCTACGGGGCAGGTAAAAACTAAAAACACGTAAAAGGGTATCGGTCGGTTCGGTTTTCGGTTAACCGACCCATATCACCGAAAACCAAACCGATTCATTCGGTTTGAAAAAAAGCTGGGCTGAGGACCGACCTGGGCCATCACCCAACCGCCCGCGCCAATGGGCTTCGGTCGGTTTGGGTCGGCCGGTTCGGCCCTCGGCCCAATCATGTTCAGGCCTAGCTGAAACGGCATTTTTTTTCCAGCTTTGGATCCTACTGAGGGCGAAGCTCATGCTGTGTGGTTGGGCATCAAAGTGGCTGGCAATCTTCAATTGCCGAACATCATCATTGAGGGGGATTCTTCTATTCGTCCACCATGCCGGTTTGAGAATCTCCTCCAGAACCTGCGGATTTTGGCTAGCCAGTTCAGCTTGAGTTTTAGCGCGAAATCACGTCTGCACCAAGTTGCTCAATTGGCTGCTTCCTCGAATTTTGATAGTAGCATTCCGCTGCTTTCTGTATTTTATCCTTGGGTTTTTGAGGGTTTTGATCCCCCTGGCTTTAGTTTTAATTTTGACTACTCGGGGATCGATCATCACATCTGTAGAACTGCTGTTTTAGATTGATGCAATTTATAAAATTTACAATGTTGTAGTTAGAACTTGGATGCTCCACGCAGAGGACGTCGTGAATACAGAGGAGAAAACAGAACGTTGTGGTTTCCTTGTTCGTAACGCAGAAGATTAAAGTTACAGAGACTGATACTTATTTCTCGATTTTCTTTCCTTTATGATAATGAAAACATTCAGTTGTTTCGTCTCAGAAACTATAGACCAATATCTTTAGGGTAGTAAGGTTGAACCTTGAGTAAGTGGCGAACAAGTGGGGAGGAAAATTATTGATTCTGGTCCTCCTCCCCCTTGTGGCTTGTTTGTATTACTGGAAAATCCAGTTAATTTAAGCAGATAAAACATGTAAGATGCCCTCGGAATCCATTTAAAGGATGTTCTGAACAATTTCTCGTGCAGGAAAGAGTTCGTACATAAACTTGGGAAAATTTTCAGTGTAAAGAATCCACGCCTGCTCAATGGGCTCGCCCTCAGTAAGCACATATATGAATCAATTTCTCCTACCTAGAATCTAGCCTTTCATCGTTCAAGCATCACATGTACAGAAACGATGATTGCATACACAAACGATGATTGCATACACAGGGCAAACAATATTCTCGAAAGAAAAGTCCTTGGCCTCTCCCAATTCAGCAGAGAACGCTGAAATCAGTATAAAGGTGGGGAGAATGCGGACTTTGGGCAAACAATATTCTTGAAAGAAAAGTCCTTGGCCTCTCCCAATTCAGCAGAGAACGCTGAAATCAGTATAAAGGTGGGGAGAATGCGGACTTTGGTCTATACGAATACGACCTCAAACTTCGCACAAGGATTGCTCTCCAAATATCTTCTGAGATGAGCGTCCCCTTCGAATCTGAAGTTATACAAAGCTTCCCTCTGTGTCATGCCAACAGGGTATAATTTATGAACTTTTAGTTCATCACCTCCTCTGATGCTTTCAGGTCTTTCCTCCTTCCAAATCGGTACATGTTTCAGTGAATTAAATTTTGAGAGCACAGCAGACTCCATGGCCCCAAGAGTTACATTTCCGGACCTGCCCATCAAAGTATAAAATGAGAGTTTTCATTGCATCAAAAACTGAAAGACAGATTGCAAAAATTTGGTCGCTGCATGCAGATTAAATTGTCATCTGCAACCACGTTGTCCCATGTCCTGACAGGCACTCAATAGTAGGAAGAAAGCTAAATATAGAAGACTACGCAATTATATTCCTCCTCTATTGGTTCAAACAAATGTGAGTATAGTGATCCAAGCAGTTCAGTATTTTTGTTTTTATCTCCAGATGAAGCACAAAAGGAAAAAGAAAAATGGTTAAAGATTTTCCAAAGAGAAAAAAATAAAGAAAATACAATTGACCTTCGGAAATTATCTTTGCCTACGATATTATGAAAGAAAAAACAAAAACAAGGGACCTCAGTGATTAAAAGTATTGAGAGTACCTCAAGAAAATGGATTCCATCTCAAACCTCCCTCTTTCTCTTACATAAAGATGATACACAGTTTCTGAGCCTCTGGTGCACTTGCAGGGACGTTTCTTGAACCCTGGGCTCTTTTCTTCTCTCTGTCGAATCATCGTTGCCAGGTGAATGCAAAGGCGGCATGATGAGTGTACTGCTGCCATATCCACAAGTGCTTTGAAAGAATCAGATGGGCCCTCATGCTTCCACCTAATAAACGTAAAGCAACACATCAATTTCATCGTTCTCCAGACTTTCCGTTTCTAATCAGAAGCCAATTATGGATGAACCCTCACATCAATACAGCAATTTGGAAAACTTTCTATAGCATGGTTCGTTACATCAAACAGCAACAATGAAAGAAAAAAGAAATTATCTACCACTCCATTTAGATACCGATGCTCCATATAGCACTCCAAATACGCTGTTAAAATGATGCTCTCTCAAAAGTTGGATTTCAGTGAATTCCATTTACCAAACTCAATCTTTTTGTTCTCACATTTTTAAGATTATTAACTAAAACCTCGATGAGGACATCTTCATAAAAAAAAGATTAGAAGTAACACCAGTACCCATGTTCATCATGTAAAACTGAATTTTACCTCAATGACTGATTGTATGCATCAGGATTTTCTGCAAGATATTTCATAGTCTGCGCAACTGGCTCAACATCTCCTAGCTCTTTGATATGTAGAACTGAACCAGAAGAAGGAGCAAAATCTTGAATATTTGGGGCACCAACCACCACAGGGACAGAACCTACAGGAGATTTAGTTCCATTTTGAAATATCAGCACCATGAAAAATTCCAGATTCCTTAGTGCATATTGGGTTTTTGTTAACCATCTGTAACCACTTTTTTCTATATATATCAGCAACATTTGCTAATGATTTATGGATATGGAGAAATAAAGTACTAAAAACAATACAAAAACTGTTAAAAGACGAGAGATGAAAGCATTTTCAGACATGAAACCATTCCCACAAGTACCTAGGAAACTATGATACAGGAGACTGGGGGAGAGAGAGAGAGAGAGAGAGAGTAGTTTCCATACCAGCAACAAGAGACTGGAAGAATTTTTCAGTAACATAATCCTCCTCGTTGGAATTCTCAAAAGCTAAACTAAATCTATAGCGTTTCAAAGTTTCTACTTTGTCCACTGCAAACAAGCATAAACAAGTTAAAAGTTAAGATGATGTTCAAAATTGTAAGCTGGAAGATGTAAATAGTTCTCAACTTATCAGAAAGGCACCATAAAAGGCAACATAAGCACCGCATAATGTAAAGATCAGACAGCCATTTTAAAGTTGTTGGAAGCCATTAAAACACATTGACCTATGTTCTGTCCTTTTGCAGAAATGCATATTTCTTCCCAGGATGATTAACACATGTCGAGCTCACAACCTACATAGATTTATTGCTTCTGCATTTAAATATAAAGGCCTGAGGGGATTATCTGTACAGAACACTTCCTGGAAAGATTATAAATCTTTAAAGGGAGACATAAGTACCAGTTCCCAAGTTTGCTTGCAATACTTTCTCCAATATCCACAATTTATTGTAGTAAAACATACCAAGTGTGCTCTCATACCACAGAATAATACTAGTCTAAAGAGGCAAACCCATCCCGTCAACCCACAAAATACACCCTACAAATTTCCTAGACTCTGGTCAGGTTTCCCACTGTGGCCCGTAAACTCTTTTCTAGTTGTGACAACAGACATTTAATCATTAAACTTTACAACTATGACTACTCATAGTTAATACTTTACACCAAGCATATTCTAGCAGGATGTATGCCGATGGAGCCTCAAGTTTTAGACAAATACATCAGGTTAATCAGTAATGAAGAGAGTATTACATATCATATTTGGGCACTTGAAGTACACAGTAAGAGGTCAGAAATAAGGTTTAAAAATAAATACTTGTCAAGTTGAACTACAGGATACATTTGTAATAGACTATTTGCAATGTTTGAAAGAATGCTATGAATCTAATAAATTCTGCTTCATGGAGAAGAAGTTAGAGAAAACATCATGTTTAAATGCAAAATATACTGGGCGCACACCTCTTCCATCACGGTTTCTGTGGCAGCCACCATAAGAATCTATCTTGACCTTTGTCTTTTCAAGTGCTTCAAGAGCTTGCAAGCGGAAATTACGAGCACCGCAGTTGGAAATGAAAGCAGCAGCAAGGGCTTTCTCAGTCTTTGGCTGTACTGGTGCCATGATATCATACTCAGCCCAGGAAAAATATCCGACCGGAACATCAGATGAAAGACTAGTTGTCATTACAATATTATATCCCCTCCTAAAACAACAAAAATAAGGATGTTAGTCTCACTAAAAATGGGCAGGAGGAAAAAATGTCAGCTTGACTAAGCCGCAGAAAACAGCAAGACATGAGTTCGAGGAAGGATGATGAAAGGTAATTAAGTCCACATGACACTAGCCCTTAGAGTGTTGTGTGGTTTGTGTGCTCACCAGTGGAGCAACATAATAAGCTGAAACACAAAAGGACTGCGCTGAATGCTTTGTTTACTAAAAAAAAAAAAGAAGCTTGCTAATCCATTGTGGTTAATTAAAGATGGACTTGGAAAGCACCTTGAAGCTAATTAGTATTCAAACTAGGTTGGTTCCTAATGCTTTGCACCATCACGTGTCTAAATTTCATTGTACAATCAAAAGAAGATCTTTCTTGATTCCCATTAACACTTAAGCTCAATGTTCACATCTCTTTTTCATGGACGTTGAACAGTATGTGGTAAAAAAACATTTAGTTAAATCTAACCAAAACTCAGCTCCAAAATTTATGCGCATAGTTTCCATTTATTCTTCCTTCAAAATGATCGATCTATATCAAATGTCAATCATAGATTAAACCTATGGCCTATTAAAGAGAAAGACTGTTCATAAACACTATCTTTTACCTCAGATGAGAGCAGGCCTACTAAAAGGAGAGAAAAGGGGAGAGGGAGCCAAGAGGAAAAGCTTAACACTACCACAAAAGTGTATCAGCCGATCCTGCTATATCCATCGCTCACCCTACCTCTGAAGATTGATGGGAATACCACCATCGTACATCTTTCAAATGATGAGAACACATCATTTACTCTTAAAATCAGAAGTTACAACAAAATCAAGAGGGAAATTACAAGCTCATATTGGTGACAAATTACAGCAGTGAATAATTTATTCATCAGAAGAGACCAAAGCAAGGCTCTTAGAAAACTTCGCACACAACTGAAAATGTAATTGCATATTGTTCATATTACATAATTTTTCCAAAGACACAATAAAGACATATAAGATAGTGCTTACCCACCGTCGTGCCATAGCAATATTATTCTCCAAATAGTACTGAGATGATTCCATTGATCGGTGAACACTAGCTGTTCCAGTTGTTTGCGTTAAACCAAAAACAGCATCAGCAGTCTTACCAGGATTAAATTCAAATTGGCATTCAACAGAACAAGATCGCCACTCCTATGTAGAACAAAAAAAAATCAAGAACATACATAGCAACATAAGTAAGTAAACTACAGTACTTTAAAAATGAATTACATCTGAAATATCCTTGTCAAGTTCCCACTAGAAATCGACTAAAAAACGCCTCCAAAGCTAGAATGATAATCTCACAAAACAACAAGAACAATAGGATAAGGATATAATCCATTTTCCCACCCTAAAATAGACGGTAATTTTTAATATCCTCTAAGAATTTGGACAATCAACCCTCTAAATGAGGTGATTGATTGTAATGACACCCATTATTAGATCCTTCAAAAAAAAATTAATTAGTATTTTCACATGCTATCATGTAATTGCAGCAAAAATTGGAAGAAGAAAAAAAATGTGAGCGTGATAATAAGTGAGTGGATTCTAAGATTGACAATAGCAGAAATTGCAGAAACTTCACCGACAACTACAACTGAACTTATAGTTTAGGGGGTTGACTACTCAATTAACCTCATACATTAGAGGTGAAATACAAATTTTACCTAGACTAATCGGCCACAGAATCCCTTAGCAGACATATAAAATCTGTTAGGAGCTAAGAAAAGAAGGAAGTCCCAGTTGAAGCACTAACTTTTTTCTTTCCTAGATATCAATCCATAATTAGCTTACATCATTTGATGCACGTGGCAAATCGAAACGAAATAGTGTCAAGTGTCTTTTACATTGAAAGAATCCAATTACGTCATCCAAAAATCAGCAATCTTTTTCTGACTCTTTCTTTTTTCCTGAGCCATCTGTAAATCGATAACCAAATGACCAAATGAGTACATGTTTAACTGTTTAATGTCACTATCTTCTCAAGGATTGGAACAACGCAGTTGAGGAAAGAGTGTGCAAGTAAGCCCATCTTCACAAATGTTCTAGTGGATGATCTTGATTCTTGACAAACTGATAGCAAAACTCCAAATTTCTACCACTGGCAACATCATACAATCAGACAATTTCAAATTCACGGAGAGGTTGTGATCTACCAAAATGAACAACTAAAGGAAGAATCAAGTTGCCTGACATTTCCAAAGCACAACAAAAAAGAGAAACGTAAATACTTAACCTTTTCAGCTCCAGAAACCAAGACGGGCTCCTTCTCAAAGTCCCTCGAATAAACGACAGAATCCTCTCTTTCCAACCACTCCTCGCAACCGTCCGATTCCGACACCCGATCACCTTCCAACAATTCCAACACAAGATCGTCCTGCGGCGGAGACCGGTAGAACAAGTCGGCCCAGGAATCTACTAGCGCGACATTCTTGACCATGTCAAGCCGACCCAGGAAAGCGATCTCCGCTACGACGACGAGGGCCACGACTAGAGGCATCAGATTGGACCATTTCTTCTTGGGACCCGACGAAACCGCATTAGAAATGGGTAAGCTTTCCTGAGTCGCCCCCGTTCTTGAGCCCCTTGGGTTTGAAAAACCATCCATCAGTCAAATCCCCTCCGCGTCTCTCGATCTCTCTATTTGTTTGGGTTTGATTTTCCGGCTCCTCCCCGAGAAAGTAGGAGAGAAGAAGAGAGAGAAAGCTCGGGAAACTAGCAAGGTTCGTTAATGAATTTTATGGTTTTAAGGAGCTCTGATTTGACGACAAGGGTACGAAAAGAAAGTCGGGTGTTTGAAGGTTTGTTGGGGTTTGGAGCTTTATATCAATATGTTTCTGCGCATTTTCTTCGAAGAAGAAAAAACGGAGATACTCCTTTCATAAAGCAACAAGACTGGAGGGTCAGGCGGAGATCTTTTCTATTCAAAGTCCACGGACCAATACTGTGCATGAAAATAGTATTCAATTCCGTCATGAAGAAAGGCACCACGCGTGTGGTGGAGCTATGATCACCGAATGGGTAAGCGAAGAGAGGGCTCGGATCAGAAGGCATTTTTGCCCCTTTTTTTTTCCCTGCCACCTCTTCTATTCTCTTCTTCTTATTTGTCGGGATCTGGATCGAATCTCATCTGAAACGGGAGTTCAAGAATTGACTTCTCATTCTGATCATTGATGTAAAGGCGGGCTCAAATAATTGGGTCCAAAAATTTAGGTTTAATCATAAAAAATTTACTACATAATTTTTTATTATTATAATATTTATTAAAAATCTTCTCTCTTTACTTTTTCACCAATTCTCATAACATATCTTTACTTTATAATATTTCTCAAACTCCAATACCCAAAATTTTCACCCTCAAACATACCCAAAATATGGGGAACTACTTTGTTGCCCGAATAATTGAAAATAATATTAAATAATTTTTTTTCATAAATAATTATTTATCATTATAATATTCATTTAAATCTTCTTTTTATTCATTTTTTCACCACTCTCGTAAAATTTTTTTACTTTTTCACAAACCACAATACCCAACATTTTCACAACCACAAAATTTCCTAAAACAAACACCACCGCATATGCTTATGTTGTCAAATGATCTTATCCTGTTTCTAAAATATTCCATTACCATTTAGGCTTTTTCAAAAGGGTAGACACTCGACAGGCTTTCAAGTAGGTTGGATGAATTTTGAGAAGACCCTTGTTGGAAGTCTCACATTGTTAGAGAAACTAGTCAATGTGCTCCTTATAAGGTTGTGACATCCCTCACTCCTCAATGCTTCTTTTTGAGTTGAGTTAGGTCCACTTTTTCACATATTGTGTAAATTCTAATATGGTATCAGAGCAAAGTTCCTAGTTTGTGGTCTCACCGTCACCCGTTTCCACGTGTTGGCTTGGATGTCCTCCCGCCATACGTGAGGGGGTGTGTTGGAAGTCTCACATTGCTAGAGAAACTAGTCAATGTGCTCCTTATAAAGTTGTGACATCCCTCACTTCTCAAGACGTCTTTTGGAGTTGAGTTATACATACTTTTCACATATTGTGTAAATTCTAATAGCCCTGTATACTCTTTTCAATTGTGAAAACCAAGCCAATTAGGCTGCATTAATTGAAAAGAATGATGAAACAAGGTGGAACAATTTATTTATATGTATATGTAAGGGAGTAGTTTAGGTTTGAGACTTGAAAATTTACGCACTCTATGGTCTTAAAATAAAATTACTATACAAAAACAATAATTAGAGCATACATTCTTTTTTTTTTGGCAAATAACAATTTTTTCCTACATATTCTTACAAACTTTAAATTTTTTTAAAAATCTAAAGAATGAGTTATAATGAGTTAAAATTTATAGAAATATTTAAAAATTGTAATTCACTTTTTTCTTCTTCTTTTTTAATGGCTTTCAATCTTATGGCTTGCGGTTCATTACAGCAAAACAAAGCCATAGACTTAACTCGAAAGATAATTTATTTATCATATGCTGAAAAATGTGTATCCGGTAACAGTTGATTGGGCCTGTGGGTTTTGTGAGTGGAAGGGAAGTAGGGAACTTCAATTTTTGGAAATGGTTAAAGTAGTGTTCGATTTTGGAAGATCAGATGAGGTTTCCCTGATCACTGTAAGAGCATGCCACGTGTGCTTGTACGCAAAAACTAAACCTTAAATCAAAACGAAACGTGTAAACTTTACCAAAAAAGATCATAGCATCTCATCAAGTTGCTAAATCTTGTTTTCCAGAGATGCACGAAATCAAAACTAAATGTTTGCAGCTCCCTGATTCAAAATAACTTTTTAAGGTTCAAGAAATCTTAAATAAGTTTAAAAGCAGTGGAAGCAAAGAATATACAATACGTGGAAGACAACAACCTGACTGAAGGGTGGGTTTGTGTGGTAAAATTTTTAGTATTGGGTTTAGTGTAGTTATTGGGTTTAGTGAAAAAGTGAAGAGAGGTAATATTTTATAGTTTTTGTAATTTTTTATATTTTTTGATGGAAGAGAGAGAGATTATATTGGAGTATTTTATTAGGAGAGAGATAAAATTTTGGGTAAAATTTTAGTGACAAACGCAGCCTGACAATCAGCCCAATGCATCATACATCTACCATCTTGTTTTTGGTTTTTTTTTTTCTAGGCAAAATTGAGAGAGCAGGACCAAGCCTGCGGGGGAGGGGGGATTCGACCCCCAGAACTATCCCTCCCCAAAGGGAGGAGGTTGCATCTGAGCTACAGCTCTCTGGCTCACATATCTACCATCTACATTGGCAGCGTTTCCTACCTTCCTCATCTAAGACACTCTAAAAGGAGTTCAAGCTTCTATCCAATAAATTTTCAGGACAGAAAACTAAATGAATAGGCGAAGAGAAGAATAGCTTTTCACTACTAGCTAACCACCAAGGTGGTAATCATCAGCTCCACCAATTCTGTAAATTTTTCGAAGACAAATACTAGATATAATCCTACTCCTCTGCCAGTACGAATTGTATTTCTTCCAACCCAATTTTGCCAAAAACCTCGTGTCAGCATTACAGCCAAATTATCCTCGGCGCGGATTCTCTACAATGAAAAATGGTGTCATTCCTTCAAGTCTATATATCACCACTTTCGACGTATCACCCTTGATGGTTGTCTATCATACTTGTGCTTCCCCTCTCCCTCTTCGTTTTTGGGTAAGTAAGCTCAACCCGCTTTTAGAAAAGAATGCAGACCAGGTATCAGGTAGACAAGGTTCTCAGGGTGTTCTGAAGGCAGTTCATAATGTCCTTGCTGCTCCCCCTCTGAGGAAGCATTATTGACAGTTGAAGCATGTATTGTATGAAACTTTCCAAAGGGAACAACCTGCAAAAAAAAATTGCATAAAGGTCGGTCTCCAAATAATGAGAACTCTATAACAATTACAGGATTTCTCCTTGCGAGAAAAATGCCAGTTACAATGTTTTCTTTTAAAGACACACTACTTGATCATTGCTGGAAGCATCAGCTGCAGTTGTCTTCAACCTTTTCATCATAGACCTGCAGCTTGACTTCTCTCGTTGGTCTTCATATGCAAAGTTCTGGTCTGAAACCTCTGAAAAGAGACCAAAAAAGTCTAAGATGGATAAGACATATCATTGGGGTTAACATACTACAACAAACAATTATAAAAAAGATATCTACAGCAATCAAGAACTGTAGTGTAAAGAAAAAAGTGCAGGAAACTATCCTGCAAACAGAATTTTATTAAACTTCAATCTGCTAAAATGGAAGAGGGAAAGAAAAGATCAACTTATGCTGTTTTTAATGTTGTTTCTCCAAAATAAGGGAGACATATTGGACACCATAAAAGTCGTAAGCAGTTATGTAACAGGAAAAATTATTTTATCAATGATTGATGATTCCTACCTGAGAAAAAGTTAATTTGGGTGCCCAATCAACCTACTTACCATCAGTGAGTATGCTGAAAATTTTGAGAATTTTGTGACAATTATGTTTCTCCAATAAATGGACTTGCGCACCGGAGTGTGTTAGGGAGGGAGAGTGGATAGGAGGTAGGTATAAATACTAAATAAAATTAGGGATAAGCACTTGAAAGAATGTATTACCAGTAGTGCTGCCAACCAAATCCTGCTGAGATAGGTGAAATACAGAGTGCTGCTCGAGACGTCTAGATGATCCATAAGAGATACTCTCTTCTTTTAAGTGAGTTCTTTCATGACAAAGAGCACCATGTTCTTGGACATCAGCAGATCTTTCACAGCGCCGCTTGCCTGAAGATATAAAATCCTGTATACATGGACTTCCTAGAACAGCATCAGAATCAGCAGTGCTGTCCAACAAAGGATCGTCCTTTTCAAAGTTGATCTTCTGCCAACAGCCATCCCGTTGGACCACTAACTGAAAATTACTAACAGAAATAAGACAAGTACACCAGGAGTTTGCACGAGACAACAACACAGAGACAATTGAGATATTGACAGACATAATCAGTCACTTCCTAACCGGGTCAGAAGAATTGAGAATGTTGGCTTGAGGTTGTTCAGAAGAATATGTCCTCCAAGTCTTATCTTGTGACCAGCAAGCACGCAAATTCATAGAATGCTGCAACTCAGTTATAAATGACGCCTCCAAAGAATCAAGATACAAACTGTGCTTCTCATCAGTCCACTCAGTCAACTGCCCTAGCTAACAAAATGCCAATACGATGACTAATTATCGCTTTAACAAACAATGCAAGAGTCAAAGTTATTTTTAGCTTAGGAGGAAATATGTTTGAAAAAACCTAAGGTGACAAGAAATATGTTAATTCACTATCCACCTCATTACTGGAGATCCTAATAACATGTTTTGCGCTTTGAGCTTTTCCGTTACTTCCAACTTTATCTTATCCTGGCAAGCCAAGAAATGTTTGAGCTGGGATACTACAACCTAGGCTGGTGAACCAATGGTAAAAAACTAAACCTGCCTCGAGGAAGATAAGCAACACATTAGAGAAACATTGTATGAACGCTTGATATAAAATGGCTATAGGAAAAAAACTGAACGATTCTACTTTCTCATATAAAGTCTTAACATTAACAAGTCTCCATAGGATCAGTTATATCCGTGTCTCATGTAAAATAGTATTCATATCAAGTCTCAGTGATTACATGTTTCAAATGAAGCCCAATCTTTTCAAGTTCTCGAACTCTTCTTGCGTCATGAACTACCTCTAAAACCATGTCACGTGCTGCGTTAATCTAAAAGGAAACTTCTCATAAAGAAAAGGATAGAAGTTGTTTCCGAAACTTCCCACACCGTGGAAGGCAGACTACATCTCAAATCATTCATTATCAAATAAAGAAGCTGGCGGTCCAATCACTACTCAAGGATATGATTCAGAATAGGACAAATAGAGCCATGAGTACTAGAAAAGAAAAATGTGCAGAGCAACTGCAAATTAAGGCAAAAGAAGAGAGAAACTGACGTCCCAGGCCCATAGTAAATTGAGTTCTAATCTGAAGCAAAAAGGTGCCAGTAAACAAAGCCATCATAACTCGTGGTGTATTTCAACTTCTCAACTTATAGAACTCCGGTCCATGGTTAATTGTCAGCTTGTACTCTTTCCTCCTCATTCAATTTATTAAAAATCTAAGAAACATTTGGAGAAAGAAGAAAATGAAATACCTAGAACATGACAAAGATATTCATAACGGGATTAAGACACCAAAAGTAGAAGTGCGATCATTTCAGACTTTTTTTCTTCCATAAATAATCATTTCAACGAACTTGGCCAATAGTTTCTTTTGTATGCCGATAAATACAAAAAGAAATTAAAAAAGACATGCAACACAAAATTATATGATTCTTCCGTTTCTGAGAAACAAAATTGTGCAATCCAAAAGCATTAAAGGGATCACAAAAAAACGGATAAGTTAGAAATAGGAAAATGACAAAATAACAGCCAATCAAACAAATAAACGACGGGATCAATGAATCCTCTGAAATACATAACTGAATCATCATGTGCATAATATGCAAACATTTATTTGATTTTTAGTTTTTAAGTATCGGTAAATTCAACCTGTACATTAGGAAAAAAAATATATTACGAAACAAATAATAACAAAAGTCCAAAGATTACCGGTCCCGCATTTCCACAACGAAGTGGAGGTTCCTTGGAATTGCCAGCTGTGATGGCGGACGAGTCCGAGTTCGTCCGAGTCAACTCGCACCAGCAACCCCCCGTTGCCTCGAGATCCGATGACAGAGACGGATTATTATGCCTGATATCCTCTCCCATTTCTCTTGTAACGACAAAAAAATGAGAAAAAGAAAGTCGAAGATCGTAAAATTTAAACGGCAATTCAGCAGAGAAACCCTCTCAGAGGTCGGGAAGAAGAGAGAGCGAGAGAGGCGGTGTCGTTGCTGCTGTTGTTAGGTTGGGGCCAATAAAGGCTCCACATGGCGACGCTTTTACACGTGTCCGTACCTTCAGCTGGGTGCCACGTCATTAGAAAGATAATATCTGAATGTCAGTCAAGATATTTTTTTCATCCCGCTGTGAGCCATTAGCACTCGTTCATTGTCCGCTAAAAGAGGCAGCCAGAAAGGAATATTCGGTTGGGAGAGTGGAAATCACGCTCTTCAATCGAGCGTGGGTGCTGGAGATCCCACTCCCGTGCGGAGACGGAAAAGCATCAGACTCGCTATTAGTTTGACACGCAAACATGATGAGGCTGGGGAAGTAATCATGTGGTGTCGTTGCTCTGTGATCCTTGTCAAAATTGAAAACAACATCCAATCATCAGCCTACGACGTCAGGGAGTAGTTAAGAAGGCTCTGGACAAAGCAAGAGTTGCTTTTTACGTCAGATCCAGATACTAAGGAAATATCCTCAGATTTTTTCTAGTAAAGGCACTTTTTTTATGATTTATGACTAAGAGTTCGGACATTAATGGGAGAATTCCTTATCTATCCTCGTCTGATATTTATTAAAGAGGGACAAGTTTGGTATTTCAAAGTCCTAACAAAATATCTACCGTCCAATCAATTCGAAGTTAACTCAAATAATACTTCCCCCATTCGATATTTTTGGAAGGAATTCATTAGTGGTGAGAGGCATCTTAACTGGATCACACAATGCAAGGATTAGAATCATGCGCATGTCATGTCATGAAACATTTTCCACCTAAAACGACTGGCAGGAGAGCAAACAGTTTACGCGCACCTTGTATGTTTTTTTTTGTACATTAGAATCATACATATAATGTTTTGTACCTTAGACCCATGCATATGATTAGAATCATCAATAATCATATTACCTAAGATTTTTGTACATATATTTTATATATTTGTATTTTTTTTATAAATCGTGTGAGTCAGTTTACGCGCACCTTAGACTAATTTTGAAACTTATGCAATCTCATAATCCTACACAAACTAGACAATTACCAGGTTGAAGACCTTGGAGGTAGCCTCAAAGAGTTGATAACACCTATGATATTTTGAACTTGAAATCTTGAAGAGAGCAGAGCATCAAAACTCAAGCCTTCACACTAGAGGCAACCCATTGGGTTAATTTTTAGGGTTGTGCATAACCGGTGTCGGTGGCGATTATGGCCTCCACCGGCACCGTCATCGCTATGTGCGATTCTCTAAAAAGGGAACCGTCCAAGCCACCGTAAGGTGAACAATCGTCACCTACCAGTGACGGTTTTGGCGGTGACAGTGACGGTTTTGAGGTAAACTCGCACAATATAATCGCAGATTTCAACCGAAACAAAATACACAAAAATCGAAAACAAATCGCACAAATCGTAATCGCAGATTTCAAACCAAGTCAAATCACATATTCCAAACCAAACCAAATTGCAGATTCCAAATCTCAATAAACTATATTTTTTTTTCAAAAATACAACAAAATAATCAATACTATATCATCAAATCGCAACGAAAGGGGGAGAGAGAGAGAGAGTTGCAGAGGAGAGATAGAGAGAGTCGCAGATTTTTGAGGAATAGGGCAACATGCGAAGTGGCGGCTTCGCTGAGAGAAGAAGAAATGACAAAGAGGAAGATGGGGGAAGGGTTAGGGACTGAGGGTTAAGAGAGAGAATGAAACGACGACGTTTCATGTATATTTATATATAAAAAATTAAAAAAAAGCGGTGAAACCGCCACCGACAAGATCCTCGTTATTTGGGGATTTTGCCTACCGGCACCGGTGCCACTGGGAGCAGGTGCACGGTACACGGTGTCGGTATCGACGACGGTGTCGTTGGGCGCCGGTGCACGGTACACGGTGCCGGTTAACCGGTCCACCACCAGTATCGATGATTAGCCCTATTCATTTTGCATGTTTAACTCTTGAATAAAGTGTTCAAATGGTGAGTTGTATTAGGCAATAACCCATAGCTTTACTGATCCTTTCCTTACAAAAACAAAGGACTGACAAAAAAAACAAAAGTTTACGGTGGAACATAATTGTACGGGTATATGTTTTCTAGACAGGAAAAGGTAAGACAGATATTTTGAGGAAAAAGATTTTAGTTATGATCTAGCTTGCAAGTGACCCTTATGGATTAGAATGGAGCAGTGTGTGGCAAATTTATAAGTTTATACCCGATCCCACATCTTGACCCTGAAGGAATAGGTGGCAAGTTTATTGATCAAACAAACTGATTTCCCAACTCCTATGACACAAGCCTACAGCTCAGATATACTTCTTTTGCAAGTTTCCTACCAAAAGAACCAATTTTTTTTTTTTTCCCAATTCTAATCCACATTGGCTTTAACAATCCATTTCTTTTTCCTTTTTCAAAGTTTTTGTTATTGCCCTCTCATTGCGTTTGACGTTTACCTAAAAACTCACTGTTCCATTCCTTTCATGAATGCTTCCATCCAAACAATATCTTTAGTTGGGGATCCATTAGCTAAGCCTGCTGTGCATATGAGTTATTTTTCTCTTCTCTTCAGATGTCGTGGAAACAAGATTGAACAAATTCCATCCTATGCTTGTGTGTTTGCAATGTAAAATTTTACACTAAATAAAATTTTAACACAATAAAAAAATTACAATATAATCTATCTCTCTCCATCACATCATTACTTTTCACTATAATAAATATTAAAAATCATCTCTCTTCACTTTTCTTCTAAATTCAATACCCTAAAATTTTAACCTCCCCAGAATTTTAACACTCAAACACAACACTAGAATACTTACCGCAAATAATCCCAGGCTCGAAGATCACATAAAAATATCCCAGTCCATGCTTCAAATGGATATTTGGAGGAAAAATAAAAAAGCTACCGACACTACCAAATATCGAACTACCAACTAAACACCATCACATTGCTGCAAGATTGGAGCTAATCCCAAATAACAAAACCATTTGTAAAATTTCAATCTTCTAGGTGTCGATCAAAGGAAAAGCTGGTTTTTTTTGGGTCTAAAAGTTCGTTCTTTTGTCCCACTTCCTACTCTTCTTAACATTGAGGAAATCAGGTAACATAATACTTGAACCAAAGTCTTGCTCTATGAAGAATCTGACTCCGATAATCGCAACTCTAGTTCTCCAACCTTCCAATGACAAACCTTATTTGGGGAAGGAAATCAAAGAAGAAAAAGAATAAAGGAAACTTCATTATAAACATAATTGAGTATTCAATTGTACATTAAAATATCGTTGTGTTTATCCAACGCTCTGGTTTCCGGTGTTCGACGTTGAGGAGGATTGGCGCACTGTGCAAGCGACTACCTGTGCCCATTGCCTCAATCTCGTTTTTACCAGCTCGGCATCGGCACCTAAAAATATATGAAAAAGGCGAAATCAATGAGCCACAGGCGTTAGACGGAGAAAGGTCCAGGGGGAAGTCAATCCAAGGGAGGAAATTTACCTGGATCAACTATGGGGCTAGGGCTTTCGCTTTCGCTATCGGAAGCTATCAACGACGACGAGGACGACGACCGCGACACGCTGTTACTGTACTGCCTATTAACAGCGCAAAAAAATTCTAAAGCCGGGATGGTCTCAGAGAGCTTCGGATCGATATCCGGCGAATCGAACTCGAATCCGAACCCGAGTTCGATGCAACCCTTCAACTCCTCCAGGTCCTCGTCCGAGACGCTCTTGTTACTGCGGAGGCGGTCTCTGCACTTGGCTTTTCGCCTCAACCACGCCTCGTCGCGATGCATATCGGGCGCCCAGGAACGCTGCTTGCAAAGAGGCCTCGGAGTCGGCAGCGCGTGCGGCTTCGACGACATGGCGTAGTTCTGAGGTGGCTAGGTTTAGCAAAACGATAATGTACTGTTAATATATATATGGATCTATAGTCAAGAGAATTAATCGTATTGGGTTTCTTTGTTTTGTAGCAATCTTATTTGGTTTTGCGGGGCGGGAAGGTTTCTTTGAACCTTTATAATTCTATTTTAATTTGGTTAAAACTAATGATTGCCACGTATTAGTCTAATAAGAATAAGGTAACAAAGGACTTAGCATGGCCCACCGGTTGGTGGGGCCTAATAAATTTGTGTCCAGTTGGGTATGTTCCTAAATTATCGGTTCCAATTTTAATATGCTTTCATGCTTTGCAACATGTTTAGCGATAAATCATATGCCTAAAATTTACTTATGTAATAATTTAGCAACATATTAAATGGACTCGACGTGTATAGAATATTTGTCTCGTTACTATTGGGCATGTATTAAAGTGTATCGAATCTGGCTAATGCTAATATTGGAAGTATCAAACATGTGCATTAAGGTACAATAATGTATTGTTTGTTTACCGAAATTTTGTAGAATATTCTCAAAATTTTAAGAATTTTTTAAATATTAAAATTTATTGAATTTTGTGAAAAGTTTGAAGTATACGTGTAAAAGTTAAAAATTTTGAAGTGTGTTTAGTTTGTTGAAAATTTTAGGTCACTAAAATTTTGGATAAACAAACCACACCTAAGCATACCAAACAGCTGGGATTAGGAATTTAGGATCAAGGTTACTGGTACAGGCTGGCAAGTAGGACGACCGAGGTGGACAAGAAGTCAATGGTTATATTCTTCCTCGCTGGCTCACAGGCAATCAACAGTTGCCATATATAGATATATGGAGACAGACAGGTGAGTAGCGGATCTGGTGCCTTGTCCAGATAAGCATCTGGACCCCACGTCATTTTTGTAGCGTTGGCGCCTGGTTGTATATCATTATTACGATTATTTTTATATCTACCAGCCGAGAAAAAAAAATTATATCTACCAAAATATCTTCGCTCCTCCACCCTTTTTGGTCTTTTGATTGCATGAACGTAGGCTGGGTAAGAAAAAATGAAATATATATATATGGAAGCTGTACAAATGAAGTTGGGTACAAAAGGCTTTTAGATCATTCTCCGTTGATTGGGCAAGAAAGGGATCACTAGAACGTCACTAAATTGATAAGGTACAACGATGTAGGAAAATTTTGAGTACAAATTGCCCCAGCAATCTTACAGAAGAATAAAGAAAAAATAAATCCACAAACATGGAGTCAGCAGAGTTCCCTTTGGACAGCACTCTCCCTTTGTCCTGTCCATTCTGAAAATCATCAAAAGCTTTTCAAGTCTGGAAATGCTCGTACGGTCAATACACCTTCAAGGCTGAAGGGTTTGATCCCCAATATAATCGCTTGAAGAAAATATATGCCACACATGTCACCAGTAATTGCCACAAGAGCAAGTTCCATTCTTGAAATGGTGGAAACGGTTCGAATCCCTCACGATGATTTCTCTCTCAGTAATCCTAGAGATGAATTTAGTCGCCTCATGGCAGTCGCCACAAACCCGCAAGTTCTTGAAAATTCGGATAGTACTTTTAGGAGGGGTGCTAATAATTCCGAATGAAATTGCCAATCTCTCACTGTGACTCATGAGGATATGCTCCTTCTCATCATCCTCAACATCTTGCAAAACAAAGCTATAGTCGGGAATATAACCAAGGCTCTTCATTCTAGCAGTCAGAACCTTGAGCTCCTCGTATATTTCTACGCATTTAGGATGGGTTTGGTTTCCGGTGTAGAATACATCAACTTTGTTGTTCACTTCAATTGAGCTCCAGCCAGGTGTCTTCTTTAATCCCCTGTCTCTGGCCAATGATCTTACTTTATCCACTATCTCCCATTTCCCAACATTTGCATAAATATTGGATAACAAAACATAGTAGCCAACATTCTCTGAATCAACTTCAAACAAGCGATCTGAAGCAACTGAACCCAACTCAACATTTCCATGTATCCTACAGGCGCCAAGAAGAGCACCCCAAACAGAAGCATCAGGCTGTATTGGCATATTCTGTATAAAATCATATGCCATTTCTAAACGGCCTGCTCGACCAAGCAAATCCACCATGCTACCATAGTGCTTCAAACTAGGTGTGATCCCATGCTCTTCTTGCATGACATAAAAGAACCGTTGACCCTCATCAACCAAACCTGAATGGCTACAAGCTGCCAGTAAAGATACAAAGGTTATGTGATCCGGCTTCACCCCCTCGTCTAGCATTTGGTTAAACAGCTTCAGTGTCTGGTCACCATGCCCATGAATTCCATGGCAGGATATTATGGCATTCCAAGGAACCGAACTCCTCCTGGGCACTTGATAGAATAAAGACATTGCATCATCTAATCTCCCACATTTTCCATACAAGTCAACGAGGCAGGTACCCACGAATACATCCAAGTAGAGACAGTTCTTAAACACCCGCCCATGAATCTTCATCCCTTGTTGCAAAGCTCCCACATGGGAATAGGCTGGTAGAATGCTTACCCAAGTCCCTTGGTTAGGGATTATCTCACTGTGTCCTTCCATCACTTGGTACACTTCAATCGCCTCGCTTGCAAGACCATTTTGAGCATAACCTGTTATTAAAGAATTCCACGAAATCACATCTTTGACAGGAAGTTCTTCGAACAAGGTACGAGAAGAATCTATAGCACCCACTTTTGCATACATGTCCACAACTGCATTTCCAATGACAACATCTTCCACAAACCAATGTCTCCTTACAATGAATCCATGAACACACCGACTACTCTGACGATCACTTAATTGAGAAACAATAGATGCCAAACTCACCGCCGTCAACAAATCAGGCCGAAACCCTTTTAGTTGCATCTTTTTAAAGAGTCCAAGTGCAGTATTCGGATCATCATTCTGCTCATATGCAGCAATCATCGAGTTCCACGAAACCACATCACTTACCTCCATCTGTTCAAAAACCCTTCGCGCATTCCCCAAGATACCAAATTTGGCATACATGTTAATCAAGGCATTGGACACAAACACATCCGCCTCCAGTCCATGCTTTATGACATACAAATGAATCAGCATTCCAATTAAGATATCATCTGCAAGTGCACAAACAGGAAGTAGGCTTGCGACAGTTACAGGATCCATCTTTACCCCCTCCAATCTCATCTCATCCAAGACTTCCAATGCCTCAGCAGCATTCCCATTCTGACAAAGCCCAGAAATCATGGCATTCCAAGAACCCAGATCTCTAACTGGCATGTTTTTGAACAATTTTCGGGCAATACATAAGAAGCCAAACCGGGAATACATATGGACCAAAGAAGCAGCCACAAAGACATCCCACTCAAAACCCAGCTTTAGAACCCAGCAATGCATCTTCTCCCCATCAACTATGTTTCCACAAGCTTTTAACACAGGTGGAAAAGTGTAGGAATCAGGTCGAAGACCAGAGGCCAACAACAACTGATAGAAACAAATTACAGCTTCACGGAAACGCCCAAAACGGGTGTAAGCAGATAACATGGAGTTCCAGGTAAAAATATTCTTTTTTGGAATCTGATCAAAAGTGTTCCGAGCAAAGGAGACATCACCAAGGTTGGCATAAAGATTGACAAGTCTGGTGGAGAGGAAGATGTCTTGAGCTCTCCCCGATACCATAAGAAGGGCATGAAGCTGCTTAGCGAGGTGCACTTTTGAGCAGGATAAGAACAAAAGTTTGAAATCAATGTTTTTGTTCTCATTTTCACTGCCCTCTGGTGGGAATTGGAGAGAAGAGTCCACTGCTGGCAATAACGAGCAATGGGCTTGAAGCGATAGCCGAAATTTGGAAATATGCCTACATTTGCAGGCTGGTGGCAATCTGAGGACAAACATAGAGCATTAGAAAATAAATTTGAACCAGACGCACTATATGCGTTTAACAAATTGTCAAATAGATGGCATAGCTGGGGAGAGCAAGAGCGAAAAAGAATTATCAGAGATGTCCACAAACATATTAGGTACCAATATGCAATCAAGAGTATATATGAAATTCTTAATCCAAGACATAAATTTTTCTGACTATCAAAAACATAATGAACATAGTTGCATTCTATTGCGATCGACAGAAGAACCCAAATGAATTGTACTTTACTTACGTTTTCGTGAACCTTTTCGGAAACCAAACAGAGGGTAAGGACAATCCAATGAAACAGTTGGGTAAAGTAACCGTTACCTGAACATACATGTAATTTCAGCTCGATATATCAAAGAGTCAATGAAAACTGCTTCGGAAAGATCTTGCTGAGAGGGTTTTTGAGGGTAGGAGAAATAGGGATGAGGGACATTTGGGGAACAAAAATGGACTTGGGCCACATTAAGATGAGAATACGATCTAGGCAAGGTTTGGGCCCGCAAGCCCGTCTGTAGATGGTGGAAACGGAATATAATAGCTTAGAGGCGTCTTTTTGGTTCCTATTTCTCCAATAAGTTTTTAATAAAATCTCTAAGGGTCTCACTCTACTCTCTAGGCAGCTTCTTTATTAAGAAAAATTAAATAATTTTTTTAATGACGAGGAGAAATCTGACAGGCCTATCGGAATGAAATCCACCTAATAGGTTAGTAAACCTTGGGTCGGTACAGTCTCCTAAATTAGGTAAGTCCGTAAGATCGTAATCACTGGATGAATCCTTGAAATTGATGTTTTATTTATAATTTTAGGCACAAACCATCTTTGAAAGTTTATCACTCGTACTGTCTCTAATTGTGATTTAAAACTGCAGTTTTAAGGTTGTGTTTGTGTTGTAATATTTTTGGTATGGGAATATGTGTTGGTATTGGGGTTGTGTTTGTGTTGTAAAATTTTAGTGTTGTTAAAATTTTAGGTATTGGGTTTAGTGAAAAAGTGAAGAGAGGTAATTTTTTATATTTTTTTATGGTAAATAGTAATGATTTGATGGGGAGAGAGAGATTATATTGTAATATTTAATTGTGTTAAAATTTTAGAGGGAGTAAAATTTTGGTACACAAACGCACCCGTTTAGTGAAAAGGTGAAGAGAGAGGTAATTTTTTATATTTTTTGTAATTTTTTATATTTTTTGATAGGAGAGAGAGATTATATTGGATTATTTTATTAGGAGTGAGATAATATTTTGGAAAAAAATTATGTTGGCAAACGCAGCCTAAGATGTGCACGGAGATATCTAGATAATACTGTTAATGTTACGAAGGCTGAGGATATAAGGTTGCGTTTGTGTTATAAAATTTTAACACAATAAAATATTACAATATAATCTCTCATAAAAAATTATCTCTCTTTTCACTTTTTCACAAAATTCAATATCTAAAATTTTCGCATTACTAAAATTTTACTAAACAAACCCACCTTTAAGGGAATATCTCATCTCAAGATTAGTCAAACTGGTCCAATTACTAATCCATAGTGGGTGTAAAAAAGTATACCGTATCCAGATTGGTCTGATTGCTATCCGGCGTCCCATCATAGGCTCAGAGCCTTCTCCCACTGCTTCGCTCGCCTCCTCACGCGGAGCACCAAAAATATTTTGAAATGTTTTTTTTGCTTGTACATTTTTTTAATTAATTCTAACACTTTCTTTTTACAAATTTTAACCATTTTTAAAAAAAAATTCAATGCTTCTTATATATTCTAATATTTTTTTTATTAGAACAAAGACATATATTCTAACAACAAAGGCTCATAAAATTCAATGCTTTTATATGTTTTAACCATTTTTTATGAGTCTTTGTTGTTTTTAGAGAGGAAGCGCGTCTTCCCTCTCTCTAGATACCCCACTATTTCACTTGCCCCCGCCCCTCCCTTTGGTCTCCCGCGACGGGAGGAGCTCCTGCTCCCTCCTTCCTTCCTCCCTTTGACCATTTGTCTTCTTCTCTCATTTACAGTGTCTGTTTGTGCTTTTCTTTTGGCCTCTCCCATGACTAGATCTACACGAATTTGAGCTATTTTGGAGGCCACGCATAGCACATCTGCGATCATCAACTCTTGGTGTTGCTCTGTCTATCCTCTCAGAGCAGCTATGACGGCATGTGCGGACCCACGCGCACCCGATCTCACGCGCTCGACTATATTTTGCAATGTTGCTTGATCGGTCAAGGGGATTCATGTCTTGTGTGTTGTTTTCTTTATGTTGTTTTTAATAATTTCATTTTCTTGGATTTTTGTGGAAATGATTTTGCAGTAACTATGATTTTGGGTCGTCTTATGGACTTGGCCGGATCTCTCTTATGGATGACTGCTTTTTCCTCTCCTTGATTGTGCTGGTATGGACAAGCTTCCGGGGATGTGGGAGAGCTTTCCTCCGCCGTTTGTCTTATCCGTTTTGTGGCTGAACTTGTATTGGATTTTTGGTCACACTTTAAAAATTATGGGCATTTTGGTCCATCTGTATGAGGCTTTTATGACCAGTTGGATTCAGGCCCTTGAGGCTAGTCATTGTAATGCCCTTCGGGTCCTTAGTACTACTGTTACGGACTTAAAGTCCATGTGCTTTGTAACCGGCTTTGGAGGCCTCTCTGTATTCAGCATGTCTGTACTTTTTCAGGTGAAATACAATTTCCCGTTTGTGTAGAAAAAAAAATAATAACTTTTTTTTTTATAAATAACAACAAAATCTGTGGTACATCCAACAAAAGGAATTAATTTTTTTTTTAAGCAATCCAAACGGGGAGTGAGAAAATGAATCATAAATACATACGCTGTCCGAGAGGAGAACGTAGCCATGACGCCATCGGAGTTAGTTGATTAGAAATGCAATTGGTAGTCCCATCATTATTCTTCTGGGACACTTTCTTTTTTTCTGTACACTTGGAGGAACCAATAGGCACCACGTGATGCATGGATCCCCACTAGTTTGTGCGGCTGATTGGTGTCTTTTCTGTGTTACTTTTGTTGATAGACTATAATATAATGTAATATCTTTGTACGACTTTTAATATGGATCAGAATCCGGAGCCGTTGGCGAGGTGGCTAACTGGCTATGTCCCACGTACTTCAGATTTTTCCGTTTTACTCTCTTGAGTTATATATGTTAAAAGGCTAGTCTAAACCACAAATTAGAAAAATATCTAGAATATAAAATAAAATAATTAATTTTATTTTCTTCCTAACCGTTTGACCTTTCGAAATATATAACATCATAATAGTTTCCATAGTGATGACTTCGGCCTACTTTCCTTACTACGGATTTTAGGCTTTAGTTATATTTATTAAACATTGTTGCCTTTAAGGACATGTTCGGGTACTAATTTTTTTTAGGATGTGTATCTTACTTTTTTTTTTTTTACAATACAAACATCATAAAATATATGTATTTCAATACAACACTTTATTACCTTTTTTTTACACACATTAATATATTTTAACAATTTTTACACCCATGCCAATATAACTTTAATATCACCTAAATATTCACAATTTTATCAAAATCCTACAAATTTCTTTTAAATAAACATCCTCTAAATACTTCTTTCTAGAGGAGGGACACATTCTCGACATTTCTCAAGAGACCATCTTTACTAATAATTATTAAGGTGCATGCATGTGATCATATTTCAAGTCCTAAATCTTTTATATAACAATGAACATTAAATGTGTGTTACGTGTTAGTATTATTTGTACACTTTAAAATTTGTCTTTATCTTGTAGAATTACAAACTATTCATCAGAGAAGAGGAGTATAAATATATAATTTTTATAAAAAAATCATTTTACACCTTTACACTATCAAAACAGTCTTGAACATCATCAAAATCGTGACACGTATTATAAATAAGTCATAGGGTATAGTTTTGACCATCTTATTTTTTTAAGGTTTAAATTAATTGATTTTGAAAATTTAAGACTTAACGTGTCAAAGACATTAGTTAAGACTGCGTTTAAGATTGTTTTAATAATTTGGAACGTAAATAACTTTTTCTATAACTCTTATCCCTCATGTAACTAAGAAATGAGAAATTAACACTTTTTTGAGTAATTCCTTTTTAGCATGAGAAATTAAAAATAGTTAAATATAAGAGGAGCTGATGTGTGGTCCTCTTATCTTTTCGTGACACCCATATTTCAATGCATGCTGATTTATCATTCTGGACTTCAATAATGGTGGCTTACACCCCATCGCACATGATAGAAACCCACCTAAACCGGACACCTGGCCACCATCAAATATCTTGTCGGAAAGCTTCAGTCAAAGGGTTAAGAATCTTGAGATCTATCTACCCACCTGTGGAATTGGCAATGGCTGCGAGTCACGTCAATGTTTCAACCGCATCCATCATTGGGCCACGTTGCGAGATCTCCATGGTTCTCCAGCCTCACCCCCACAATATTTTAAATCAAGATCTCTCCTTAAATAAACAACTCGTGTCGAGGCGGCAGAAGACACTTGTCGCTTCCACCACTGCCCAAAGCTGCTGAGAGTTTCGGACGCACGACACATTCTCTGAGTCTCTCGCCACTCGCCAGCCCCTCCGAATTTTGCTCCAAAATAGGGGAAAAAAAAAGGTAGAAACAAAACCCTCTCTCGCTCTCTCACACACATGCACTGTTTTGTACTGTTTATTTCCATTTTCCGTTTTAATTTTGTTGTCCTTTTCTGGTTGTATTCGGAGAATTCTTTTTTTTTTCTCCCTCTCTTCTCTGTGATTCACGAAAAATTTAGAAATGTTGAAGATCGAATGCTCTACTCGTAGGACCTCGAATGTTTTTGTACACTCGGTTTTCAAGAAAAAAAAAAGCTTTCATTTTTGCACGGTGATTAGTTGCAAAAACCAGTGTCAAAATGGTATAGTGGTTTTCTTTTTAAAACTTCCAATGCTTCTTCCTTTCCACCCCTTGAATATGGTTTTGGAGTTTATCACGTTGTTTATAATCTGAGATTAATTGGGTTGGC
Source organism: Myrica gale (assembly GCA_963930655.1). Classification (NCBI taxonomy): domain Eukaryota; kingdom Viridiplantae; phylum Streptophyta; class Magnoliopsida; order Fagales; family Myricaceae; genus Myrica; species Myrica gale. Next base: position 707,644 of record OZ005606.1, on the reverse strand, counting down.
CTCAATTAATAATTACGAATTTGGGTTTGATCGATGATAGACAAATCTAATAGTTGTTTCTGATTTGTTGTGTTTGGGATAAATGTGTAGTAAATTCTGTTTCGGAATAAGGTTGAAGGATATACAAGACAGATGTGGTCAACTTTTTAATATGATCTGCATCTACGGATGGCGATGGTACAGGACAGTTAGTTTGGTTCTAGTCACTTCTACCATGTACTTTGTACAGTATACTTGCTTGGATTCTCAACTATCGGATTTTTACTTGAAATTTCTCCATGGTTCCAATAATTGGAAGCTGTAATTTGCTATTTTAGTTTGTTCACTCACATGGGGGGTTTCGAGGGTACTGTTTTACGTTGTTTTGGGTGAAATCAATAGGAGGATTCTTGATGTCTATGGTCTTTTCAATTTGGTTTTACTCGGTTAGTCCATGGATAGATCTGAGTGTGTATTTTCTGCTTCACTGACCCATTATTTTCATGATTTGGTAAACCCTGGATCTGAATCTAAAGGACCAGCACAAAGCAAACTGAAAATTATACTTGATCTACTTCAAGTGGATGCTATACATCACAGAGCTTGTTTAGCTGTTGCTACTGCTTGAAGTTTCCAAAAGATGGGGTCTTATATGAACTTCAAGAACTTCAGTGATGCACCACCTGGGGATGGAAGCAGTGGGAAGCCGCAGGGTAATTACACATTGGCCCGGGAGCCTTCTATCTACTCCTTGACCTTTGATAAGTTCCAGAACACCTTGGGTGGTATTGGAAAGGATTTTGGATCCATGAATATGGATGAACTTCTAAAAAATATATGGACGGCTGAGGAAACTCAAGTTATGACATCTACAGCTGGTTGTGGAGGAGCAAATATCCCACCTGGGAATTTGCAGAGGCAAGGATCTTTGACATTGCCACGAACACTTAGTCAGAAAACTGTTGATGAAGTTTGGAAAGACGTAATTAAGGAAAGTACTGGTGGTGCTCAAGCTGGGAGCCGCACCGGGGGATCAAATGTGCCGCAGAGGCAACAAACTTTGGGAGAGGTGACGTTAGAAGAGTTTTTGGTAAGAGCAGGAGTGGTGAGAGAAGATATTCAACCGACTGCACAGCCCAATAATATTGGCTTTTATGGCGAACCATCACGACAAACTAATAATACCAGTTTAGCTTTTGGGTTTCAACAGCCAAGTCAGTGTAATGGGGTCTTGGCTAACCGGATAACGGAGAACAATAATTCAGTTTCTAATCAGTCTTCTAGTATAGCACGGAATGGTGGAGTTAGGTCTTCTCAGCAACAACTTCAGCACCAGCAGCAGCCGCTCTTCCCCAAGCCTGCAACTGTGGCTTTTGCCTCTCCATTGCATCTAGGAAACAACGTTCAGCTGGCTCGCCCTCAAATTAGGGGTACAATGGTTGGAGTTGCAGATCCTTCTGGTAATACTGCTTTAGTTCAGGGTGGAGGGATTGGCATGGTTGGTTTGGGTCCTGGAGCCGTGACTAGTGTAGCTGGATATCCTGCAAGTCAGATGTCATCAGATGTGATTGCCAAGGGCAGTGTAGATAGGTCGTCATTGTCACCAGTTCCCCATGTTTTTAGCCGGGGACGGAGATGTAGCGGAGCTGTGGAGAAAGTTGTAGAGAGAAGGCATAGGAGAATGATAAAAAATAGAGAGTCAGCTGCAAGATCACGGGCTCGTAAGCAGGCAAGCCCTGTTGATATTTTAATTTCTCTGTTCTGTTGATTGCTTCTGTATCATGTCTTGGGATTCTAGTCTTAGAGGTCATGTATAAGGCTTGATTGATGATTAATATTCCTTTACTCTTTTGGGGTCTCTGGCAGGCCTATACTTTGGAACTGGAAGCAGAAATTGCAAAACTTAAAGAAATGAACCAAGACTTACAGCAAAAGCAGGTATGTTTCTAATTCAAGCCAATTTATTTGGTAGTGTTGGTTGTAACTTGTAAGAAACCCTCTTTGACCTCATTTTGCTTGCTGCAGGCAGAAATTATGGAAATGCAGGAAAACCAGGTAGATGTCTTCTTTGATATGTGTCATGCCTTATACTCTTAAATTGATACAGAGCATTTAATCAAAACAACAAACACAAGTTCACGAAAACAATAATTTCAGAAAAAGCAGAATAATTATTTTTAGTTTTTTCACAGAACAAATTGTCAATTCACTCTCTTTTTCATCTCTGTTTTGGCAGATGTTAGAGAAACTAAGTCAGCAATGGGGAAGTAAAAGACAATGCTTGAGAAGGACACTGACGGGCCCTTGGTAGAGATGATCAATCCGACTGGGGATTTAAGACCTAAAAAGTGTAGCTTTGAGTACCCAGATATAGGCGTTGGTGTATTCCAGCCTTACACATTGTAACTTTTGTGTAAATTATAGGAGCAGCCTAGCAGAAAGGGATTTGAGTTGTAAATTATAAACCAGATTTAGTTTTCTCTTGCAGATTATAACTTTTGTGCTTGCGAGATCTATTTCCAACTTTTGTCCTGCACAATCTTATTCCAATTGTACATTAGAAAAACAGAACAAAAAAAAAATGACAAGATTCAAGTCAAGAGCAGATAAAACTACATGTTATGTTGCGGAAAAACTAAAAAGATGTTTTTACACATGTTCCGTAGGGTTGATTTATGAATATAGTAAGACTAGTAGGGCATATAAAATAGCTTAGGCAAATTTGTGGGGCTATCCATACATAACATGCTGCGCCATGTTTGTGGGTCTCATCACGTGAGTTGTAGGGCACATTGGAGTAGAGTAATCCGTTGACATGAATAGTTCAGTTCTTTCCGTTCTTATCATCAAAACGTCCGTATGGAGCACGCAATCAACAGTGGACGACTTTAATTAGCATATCTGCATTGACGTAATATGCTTCGTATATAAATACAATTTTTATACGGTTCCAACGTAATCCAGAAAAAAACAAAATGTAGGTGAAATTGAGGATAAAATTACGGATCCCCCCGGAAAAAAAGAGGAGCCTAGAGTTGAACTAGATCTCTTTATATTTTATGGTAAAAGCGACTGAACGTAATCCGTTGTAGTCTAGTTGGTTAGGATACTCGGCTCTCACCCGAGAGACCCGGGTTCTAGTCCCGGCCACGGAACTCTTTTTTGCGCTTGAGCGCTTTGCATCGTGTCTTGGGTGAGTTTCTAAAGCCAAATACCCAAAGGACAAACGTATTTCTCACGTTTCCAGACAAAACAGCTACTATCTCAAACTGCATCAGTAGTAACATTTCCAACAATAATTAAACTCTCTGCGTTGCACTTGCAGTGATTTAAGATTTTGTGTTTGTTAACAATTTGGCAATATTTGTCTACATGTGTCCTTACATAGTTACATGGATTGTCGTTTAAAATCAACAAAGTTCGAGTAAATCATCACTGGCATGAACGCTTGTGGCCGGTCTTCTGGTAAACGATAAAGCAATCGTGTCGTAGACGTTCTGCAGAAACTCATCTCCGAAATTGGGTGATCGGCCAAGCACACGGCTTGTAGGCCGCTGTAAAAATTGCCTTCAATCCGTGAGGAACTAACTAGGATTCTCCTAACTCCTGGGATACTCAAAAACAAGGCCTTCTGCAACACTTCTTGCTCTTGCATGTCCAAAGAGCTTGCTCACAATAGCCAACGCAAAATCTGTCACAGTAGCAAGTCCCCTGCTAGTGATCAGTCTACCATCAATGACCACTTTGGCATTACTCACTGCTTCCTTCGTGTGCGTGTTTATGACAGAAGGATGAGCGGTGACTCTCTTATCCTGTATCAATACATGAATGACAAAGCTTTAACACGGGTAAGGCTAGAAGCAGGAGATATCTATCGATTTTGGATTACCTTCAGTAAACCTTGTCTATGCAGGACACCTGGAGAAGAGCAGACTGCTCCATATATTCTTCCAGCTGAATCTTGCTCTTTGAGAAGCTTCTTGAGAATCTTCGATTTGTGTAGCCGCTCCACCCCAGCAACTCCTCCCTGAATTCAACAGTTAAAATACTTTAAAGGATGGGATTTCAAAAAAAGGGAAAACAATATTTAAGAGCACTTCATGTGTGAATTATGAAAAGAAAGCACAGACCAATCATAAGCACAATAAGCTCTAAACGTATAATTTCTTTGACCACAAGACCAGGATATGCAACGCTAAAATGGAAATTCAAGATCTTTTTAAGGAATCCCCCACATCCTAATAATCGTATTAATAAAGGTGCCAGATGCTACTTGTGTTATCCAACATAGAAGTTGCTCTATCTCACCGGAAGAATGATTAGATCGTATATTGACTCAGCAGCATCACCAATTAACTTATCTGCAACAATTTTTGTTCTTTGAGATGTCCAAATCTGCACGGATTTCTCAACTGAAGCAACCACGACGTCCACTTTAGCTCTCCGTAGAATATCAGCAACAGCTACTATTTCAATGACTTCTGAACCATTTCCAACTGGAATGAGAACCTGCATAACCAATAAATGGCGAAAATCATTGGTGGACTTGACCACTGTGAATGAACATACAATAAGGACAGCAACATTCACAGGTGTTGGATTACCAAGGTTACATGACAGTGCTTTATGTACATGTTCTGTGAAGATAAGGCTTGTTTATGGAGATATCTATACAGAGAAGACTTGACCAATTAAGCAGAAAGAGAAGTAACTTACACGAGGTGGGTGGTCGACAGACCATTCAACTTTGTTGAACTCTTCCTTTGTAGAATTATCATCAGCAGTAGACATCAACTAATAACAAAGAACCAAGAGTGTTTGCTCAAGCTAATTAGGAAAAGAGCAGATGACAAAGAAAAAGAAAAGATGAAAAGAATATATAGGCCAAAACTATCATCTATGTGCAAATACAAATTCACTACTCAACCATGAAGATATATTTTTTTTGATGACGAGGAAATTCCTCAAAGCCGGACCCTTTTGGCCCAACCCTGAAGTACAAACCCCGGCCCCCTGGACCGACCCCACAACCCAGGGAGCAGGTAAGTCAAGGGCGATAATGGGGATGTTGGGGCTCGAACTTGGGACATGTTAGAACCCAAGCCGAAGCCTTACCACCACACCAAACCCTTGGGGGTTCAACCATGAAGATATTTTGTTCCATATTTGTTGATGGGGACTACTAAGCAGATTCACTCAACAATAGGTCATTGATATATGATACCAGTTTTAGAAATATATATTTGAGTTTGACATCTCCTCTCCTTACCATCAACATTGATGATCCCATGCATCTCCTGCAGTTTTATGGTAACCAATTTTGGGATTGTTTGACTTCTGCAGAATATCACCCTTCCCCTACCACCATAGTAGGGGGTACCGAAGTACCCTTTATCCCCCACCTTTTTCAGTTTTGTTATCTTAAACGAGGTTTTGCATTTTCTTCATTCATTTATCAATCTATAGACAATGTTAACATCAGAGTTAACCTTGTTGAATTCCTCTATGCTGCTGGTTGCTTTATTTTATTTTATTTTCAGTAAGCATGCAGCAGATTCATACTGAAAAGTTTAAACAATGTGAAAAGCATTAGCATTTTGAATTCAATTGGCCCAACCCCAGAATATAGGAGACCTCCCACCTGCTAAAGTGTCTGTTAAACAAAATGTTTCACTTTTACTGTCTCAGCTTTTGCTTTTCCATTTTTATGAGTTGACCTTGTTATTTAACTTCACCCCTTCTCCTGACTGTGTCAAGGAGAAACAATGCACCAGATGATCCACAACTTAGTTTACATCCCTTAACAATAGAACAAGGCTCTAACTGAGATCATGAAATGCTTAGCTCCTGCGACAAATGTGAAAAATTACTATCCAAGAACAGAGGCTAAACAGCAAACTATTTCAACCCAGCTTGAGCAGTTGGCCTCACCAATAATTTTCCAACCTCATTGGCAACTGACTCTCCTAAAAGCTGCTCTACCAACGCAAGAGCAAACTCAAAAGTGGTTCCAGGACCCCGGCTTGTTGTAAGCTCTCCCGAAACTTGAATATTTGATTTGACAGCCCAGAAGGTGGGAAGCTTGTCCATGAATGCAGGGTGACAAGTTGTCTTGCATGACAAACTATATCACAGTTAGCCCAACAAGATATGAAGGATATTCATGGATTCCCTGCTAAATCAAATCAAGCCAACTAAACCACCTGCTTTTTTCTCAGAAGACCCCAAGGCAGCAGCGTGACTGCTGGAGCAGCACAAATAGCCCCATATAGCCTCTTTTCTTCAGCCTGTTTGTTCATTATTTTCCGCAGAACTTCACAGTCTCTTAACCGCACCGAGCCAGGCATTCCTCCCTTAAAATGAAGCAAATTACTAACCACCACCAAATAAATTAATTGCAAACGGAATGCGTGAAATTTATCTGTACAGGAGGGACACAAACATGAGGGTATGCAACTTTCTTATTATGATGCTAAAATCTCAGCTTAACTTCATTCTTCTCTCTCTCTCTCTCTCCCCCCCAACCAAAACCCAGTTTCATTTGGAGCATTTTATTTCCATAATGTCCCCTGTTATGAACTACTAATCTCAATCCTGAGAAAACCACATTTTGCTTAAATATCGACAACAGAAGACGTAATACTAAGGTTATGCAAGAATAAACAAAGAACAATATTTTGTTTGGAGAACTAACAGGCAACACCACGAGATCGAAGACTTGATCCGAACACGAGGAGATAGAGGTGTCAGCAACGATTTTGGTGCGGCCAGAAGCTTCAATCTCGAGCTGCGGCTCCACCGACGCCACGGTCACGTTCGCACCAGCTCGACGCAGGACATCCACTATAATAACAGCTTCCATTTCCTCCGTTCCAAATCCAATAGGAACCAATACCTGCCCACAAAAACACAAATTATTACACATCTTTCGACTTTCTAAAACATGAAAGTTTTTGAGTAAAGGTCCGTTTGTTCGCCAAGGAAACATAAACTTCTCTAAACCCATGCAGCAAATTTCGCCAAACTCATCTCCTTCATCAAATTTTCAGCTACCAAATGAGTAACCAAGTGGGCTCTGGGTTATTTCTTTTGAACTTCCTAACGAAATGGAGAAAGGGAGCCGTAGAAAGACCTTCTTGGTAGGGGGAGAGGTGATTGTGTCCGTTGTAGTAGTTATAGTTGTCGTTGTAATGGTCTTCGGTAATGTTGGAGAGAGGGTCTTCGCCGGTTTCGAAGTGCGTTTCGGAGTGGTAGTTCGTTGCCGTTGAGAGGGCATGGATGCGAGTGAAAAGGAAGAAACAGCATTTACAGAAGCAGACATTGGAGAGCGCTTGTGAGAAGAAAAGTTGAGAGGAGTTGGCGAGAGAATAGACGAAAGAGACTCCATTGATGCTCTCGTTTGCATCAACTTCGACTCGCAGAAGTCCCTCTCGATTTCTCATAGGGCCTTATCCGGGGGTTAGTTCGTCTTTCCCCAAAACGATGTCGTTCCAATCAGGGAAGCAACAAAAAATAATTAATTAGCATCCTTTACCCTTTTGTTAAAAAGTGCATGTTATTACTTTTTTTTTTTCTACGCCCATGTTATTACCTGCCCAAAACAAAAAAGCATGTTATTCACTGCCGGAAACGGATAGGCATGACACATAAGCGCTTTGCTTCGGCGGCCGATAAGAAAGTCTCAGGCTTTGGCCACTGTCGGACAGAAAGAGACGAGAGAGACAGAGATGCTTAGGATATTGGCGAGGAGAGCAGCTTCGAATTCGCATCCATGGATGACTCATTCAATTCAGATAAGGCAATTCTGCCTGGGAGTCCTTCCCGATGGCATCGACCGGACCGCCGACTCCTTTGCTCGCAACTCCAATGCCATGGATAACCTCCTCTCCGACCTCCAATCCCACATAACCAAGGTCCAGCTCTTAGCGCGTGTTTATATGTATCGTGTGTACTTACAGGTAGTATTGGGGGGTAACGGTTCAATTGTGTTTCTTGAAGGTGCTTGCTGGAGGAGGAGCAGAGGCCGTGAAGAGGAATAGTAGTAGGAATAAGCTTCTACCGAGAGAAAGAATCGATCGCCTTCTTGACCCTGGTGCTTCATTCCTTGAGCTTTCTCAGGTTTTGTTTTTGTTTTGTTTTCATTCGAAGCCGTTCGGTCTTCTTCTCAGTGGCTAGATTTTCGTTTCTTTTCTTCTTTGTCTCACCGATCAGACTTGGCTGACAGTTTTTAACTATCTGTGGATTACATACGAAAATGCGCATCTTTTTTCAAGTTTGTTTTGTGATTAACTCTGATAAAGGCACAGCCATTTGGATTAATCTCAGACACTAATGAACTTTTTTGGCTTCTCACCTTGAGGGGCTTTGTTCCAAAATAAGTGGACAACAGTAGAAAGAGATGAGGTTGCAGTGTTCAATACAGTCGGGGAAAGTTTCGACCCTTGCGCCCATATTAGCTACAGATGAAATTTGTATGATCTGTTGTTATCTTCGGATACATTGACCACAAGTACGGCTTAGACCATTAATCATTCTCTTTGTTTTAAGAAAGCGTGCATTTTGGTTAGGTTCAGGATATGAGCATAAGTTGCATGTTAGCTAGGAAACACAAGTTCCCTTTGTCCTTTATGCATGTTGAAGCATAGTGTCTTTGGCGTCTAATAGTGCATTTTATGATTCAGCTTGCAGGCTATGAATTATATGAAGAGCCCTTGCCATCCGCTGGGATTATTACTGGTATTGGTCCCGTGCATGGAAGACTTTGTATGTTTGTGGCTAATGACCCTACCGTTAAGGGAGGGACTTATTATCCCATCACCGTTAAGAAACATCTCAGGGCACAAGAGATTGCTGCTAAATGCAAATTGCCATGCATATATCTTGTTGACAGTGGAGGTGCTTACCTGCCAAAGCAGGCTGACGTCTTCCCTGACAGGGATAATTTTGGTAGAATTTTCTATAATCAAGCCATCATGTCTGCTGAAGGGATTCCCCAGATTGCACTGGTGTTGGGTTCCTGCACAGCTGGGGGTGCCTATATTCCTGCCATGGCTGATGAAAGCGTAATGGTTAAAGGAAATGGTACTATTTTTCTAGCGGGTCCCCCACTTGTGAAGGTTAGTTCCAGGTCTTCTAGTGATTCAAAATGCTTCACGTGGTAATTCCTGGATCTGTTTCATGATTTATCTGTATCTTTTGTGTGTTCTAGGGAGTATTGTAAAGTGTCTACACAACACGTGTGTATGCATGCACATGATCCATGCTTGTGGATTGGTGTGCTTATATGTATATAGTGATTTGTTTGTTTATATATATCTCGATTCTAAAGGAGTTGTTTCTATAGGCTGCTACAAGAGAAGAAGTCTCTGCAGAAGATTTGGGGGGTGCCACCATGCATTGCAAGACATCAGGAGTCTCAGATTATTTTGCCCAAGGTATTTGCTTCTCCCATTCTGCATGTGTAACTTAAAGGCACCTCTCAGTGCTTTCAGGTTACGTGTGACTATGCTGTTGATTGCATGCTAGTCTGAATTTGCATGGGCAGTTTCAATGAGTAAAATTCGAACTTCAAAATTTATGGCATGGAGTTTTATTTCCCTCGAGTAATTCGAAAGCCTCTCTCTCTCTCTCGCCCTTCTTTGTGTCTTTATAAACAACATACAATTTTCATGTTGCTGCTCATGTACGTAATATTAAGCCTTCTTGTAGATGAACTGCATGGACTTGCTCTTGGGAGGAACATCATAAAGAATTTGCACATGGCTGGGAATGAAAGGGTGTTAAATAGATCGCAACTTATGAACCACAAGTATGATGAACCATTATACGATGTAAAGGAACTCCGTTCCATCGCACCAACTGACCTTAAGCAGTCCTTTGACATACGATCTGTTATTGCTCACATTATTGATGGAAGTGAATTTGATGAATTCAAGAAACTGTATGGCACTGTGAGGACATTGAATCACTTGAACTTACTTGGCTGTTGCTTTCTATATTTATAGATTCAGTGATCTCATTTGCATCTATGCAGACTCTCGTAACTGGCTTCGCTAGAATTTTTGGACAGCCGGTTGGAATTATTGGAAACAATGGGATACTCTTTAATGAATCTGCTCTAAAAGGGGCCCATTTCATTGAATTGTGCACTCAACGAAACATCCCTTTGGTCTTCCTTCAGAACATCACCGGATTTATGGTATGTAATCTCACTATCAGTGAAGCTTTCCAGCATTTCTGTTCAAAAGATAAGAGATTGAAAAAAAGGAGTCCCACTAAGCTTAATGTTGTAAATCTGTCAATGCTTGGTAATTCAAAACCATTTGGGAATGATGCTGAGTGAAGCTTGCAATTGAGTGATGGAGAGTTCTGTATTTTATTTCGTTAGAAGGACGGCATGGAGGGTAAGCTCGTGGGTTCAAAATTCACTGGGTTCCTTTATAAATTACCAATCAAATGGGAAAAATGAAATCCTGCTCTAATGCTTGATAAAATGTTACAGTTTAGATGAATTTAGAAAGTAGAGGTTCAATTCAAAAGGAGACCTGTGGGGAAAAGGAAATAAAACGCACCGAGTCAAAGCTTGCAAGAATAATTGCTAATTCTCATTTTGTAGGTTGGCTCAAGATCTGAAGCAAATGGAATAGCAAAATCCGGAGCAAAAATGGTTATGGCAGTTTCTTGTGCTAAGGTTGGTGCCTCTAGGATATGATTTTGATGCATTTTTCTACTTTTTTAAGTTTTGGGATGTACAACTCCTTGCCTGAATGCCTAACGCCCTCCTGTTTGCAGTGCAACATATCTACACTGTGATTTTAACAATCCATTAGTCTCTTGCTTGTATAACTAGTCAAGAGAAAAGCCAAAGAAATAGGTGAAAGATAGTGATTTACCCCTTGCATGTTTTCCTGTCATTTTGTTAGGTTCCCAAAGTCACAATAATTATTGGTGGAAGCTTTGGTGCTGGAAATTATGCAATGTGTGGTCGTGCCTATAGTCCCGACTTCATGTTCCTTTGGCCAAATGCCAGAATATCTGTGATGGGTGGTGCTCAGGTAGCCTTTTCACTTGGTATATTCTTGCATATGACTGACGATCAAATAAGATACCATTTTGTTTGAGATATTGTGTTTCCTCTGAAACAAGCTGACAAAAGCATAAGATCTGCCTCTTTTTGAGATGTCAATAAGTCAATTAGATATCATGTTTTCCTTTGGCGTAAAAGCATTTAAGCATTCATGTAGTCAACCTCCATTTTTTTTACGGTGAAAAACTGCTACAGTTCCCCAGGAAAATATGCTTAGTTTTGTCGTCACTCTTGGCTTTCCAACTTTGCGTGTTCATTATGTCTGTCTGACTATTCAAGTCAAACTGAGTAGATGATAGTGACCAAAATCCTGGATCTTATATGTCTAAGGGTGGGTTTGTGTTGTAAAATTTTTGTGTGGTTAAAATTTTAGGTATTGGGTTTAGTGAAAAAGTGAAGAGAGGTAATTTTTTATATTTTTTGTAGTGAAAAGTTATGATTTGATGGGAGAGAGATATTATATTGTAATATTTTATTGTGAAAGGGTGTAAAATTTTGTGAAATTTTTTATGGCAAACGCACCCTAAATTGCTTTCGGTGTGGAGTGACATAACTTCCTTTGAATAATTCAGGCTGCTGGTGTGCTGGCTCAAATAGAGAAAGCCAACAAGAAAAAGCAAGGGATTCAGGTAGTGTTCTCTGTGCGTTTGAGGGGAAGATGTCTCATCTTATTTCTCCATATTATCATGGTGTCCTTATTCGTCTTTGTGTGCAAATATGTGATGTAAAATGTAGTGGGACAAAGAAGAAGAGGAAAGATTCAAGGCAAAGGTGGTGGAGGCTTACGAGAGAGAAGGAGATTCTTATTACTCGACAGCGAGGCTGTGGGACGATGGAGTCATTGATCCGGCTGACACGAGAAAAATCATAGGGCTCTGCATTTCTGCTTCCATGAACCGTGCCATAGAAGATACCAAGTATGGTGTATTTAGAATGTGATAAGCGATAGGTTTCTGAATAAGAAGTTGCCAAATGCCTGGTTCTCGGTGATCAAGATGTCCTTTTTTCATATCAAGTAGGCTTTGCTGCAGAGCGGAGCAAATTGACAAGAAAAATAATAAATTCAAAAAAATCCTTTAGTTTTGACCACAACTCCGTCCTCTTCGCTAAAGGAATGAAATGAGATTATCATATGTTAATCCCATTTTCTTCAGTATAAGGTGATCACGAGAGAACGGATTAAGAAGTGCAATTAACAAAATCTCCTCTCTCAGTCTTCGTTTGGGCTCCACAAGGACCACAACAAGGGAAGGGACTAGAGCCTCTGCCTCTTTCATCACTCTTCATCTTGCAGCTGTTTGTAAATAAACAAGCTTATATAAAATAATATTTAAATTAAACTATGAAGATGCTGGTATACAAGAAGCGCCCGTGGCCTAACGGATAAGGCGTCTGACTTCTAATCAGGCGATTGTGGGTTCGAGTCCCACCGGGCGTGTCCGTTTCTGTAAACCTTTTTTCAACTCCCCTCCAACTTCTTTTTTGATAGATCCCAACGCAATAAAAAACGTGCACCAGCGGCCCCTCTCTCTCTATCGCTCTCGCTTCCCATATACTCCCCCCTCGTACAAACCTGATTCAGTCGAGCACAGAAGCAACAATCTTTCCTCTCTTTTTCATCTCTATTCTCTGCCAATGGCTTCCACAGCTGCTTTCTCTACTTCTCTCTCTCTGCCACGCTCGCGCACACGACCCGTTTTATTTCCATCTCCCTCTCAGTGCCCGCTGAGGAGACCTTCCGGAGGAGTCTCATTTCCCTTCCGTCTCCGCATCTTCAAGGGGCCTGGGATTCCAAGACCTCCTCCTATTCCTCTCCAAGTTCTCTGCATCAGTCAATCCAGAGGTACCCTCTCTGATCCAAAACATTGTAATGCCTTTCCTTTTTCTTTTTGCCTTCCTCTAATTTATCCAAGTGAATATATTAATCTCTGTTTGAATTCCAAGAAACCTCTGCAAAAAGAAAGAGAGACCCATAAATGTGCTGCGTCTCTCTGCTACTGGGTCTAAGATCACTACTCCGCTCGATAAATGTGAAATGATCTTTAAAGAAAAAGCAAAAGTCTTTTCTTGTTGTATAGTCATGTGATGACGAAAAATCTAATTTATCTTCTTCTCAATCGGGGCCGGGTAGGCAGCCTCGGCGGCTGCCAAAGGCCCCATTAAAATCCAATGACCATAATTAGTTTGTGTGAATTTTTTTTACCATTAATCGCGCATTTTAATTTGCCATGAATATAGGTAATTGACAGTGGATTGGGATTAAAATAAAGAGCTTAATTAGTTACTTATCATTTTGGGATTAGCGGGATATGTGTTTTTCTTCTAAATATATTTTTTTTGTATATCAACACATCTAGGATTGGGATTACAATTTAGATCTTAATAGTCCTATTATAACTTTAACATCTTTATAATTGGATAAGATATAAAGAACAACTATTTTAATCATGTGCTCATTTTGTTAGTATTTTATATTTGTTAAGGCCATAGAAATAATTTCGAAATAATATTGCTGGCACTTTTAATTTTTAATATTAATATTTATTATATTTTATTAAAAAATGCCCAATTTTAAATTTCTGCCTAAGGCCTCAAAGTATATTGGACCTGTATAATCATATTAATATTTGTCTTGCTCTATAATCATGTGAATAGAGTTACTAGTATCCCCGCTAGGAGGCCGAAGATCAGCAATAATGCCTAGACAGCCTAATAACTTTACAACTCTCTTTCTATCTTTTTTTAATTTCTTAATATTTTCTTGCTGTTTAGTCACGTAACAAAGGTGATTTATTTTCTGCAAACCACTGGAATTTTTTTTCTCTGGCTCTGAACCTTTGAAATGGAATTTTTTTTTTCTCTGGCACTGTTAATAAGGCAGAATGATGCTGCATGTACTGGTTTTTTCTTTGTGGGTTTCTTCTTTCGTTTTCAAGGATTTTGAATGGTTAAGTTTGTCATATCTGGTGATCTTTCATGGTCTCTTATATTTATTTCAGAATTTGAGTGATATGTATTCCTGGCTTTGTTCCTGTAACAATTTGTTGATTTCTTTTTCTGCTGACTAGATAGCTCTGAATATTTTCCTTTATCCCCAAAATTAGTGATCCCAATTTTTTGGACTTGAGTCGTGTGGTAATTATTTTTCTTCTTGGAATGATTTTCTGGTTGTATTATTTATTATTATGGTGTGAATGCTTCTTTTTTCTGCATGTCATTTAATGAAGTCTAATTTTTTGTTCGAGTAACGTCTGACTTTGGGTTCTTTGAGTGAGATATTGGAATGCATCTGGTAGAAGAAAGGAATAGTAGCAACCGTTTTGTAACTAAAGAATAGCTATTGAGAGAGTTGAGATCTTTAAAATTTTGGGCCAACACTCACCTCTCATGTGATCATGGTTTAGTTTGTATATACTTTGCTTATTGTTCAACAAGTCATGCTTTACCTACTGAGGTCTGCTTTGGTTCTCGAGTTTATAATGGGGCAGTTTACGTGTTTTCTTGGTTACCTGTTGGAGGCATAATTATCCTGAACATGGGCTAGATAATTTGTGATTAGCTGGAAACTTTGCAACCCATATGGGGTACTTCGCTTGTTGCCTTGTCACAGCCATGCTTTGGCATGCATGCTTCTATTACCCAAAACATTGGATGGCTATCCTGACAACGTTACGTTGATTCTTGCAGATCTGGTTACTAAAGAATCCTGGGAGAAATCGATACTACAAAGTGAAATCCCTGTCCTTGTTGAGTTTTTTGCAAGTTGGTGCGGCCCCTGCAAGATGGTCCACAGAGTGATCGACGAGATTTCAGCAGAGTATTCAGGGAGACTTAAATGCTTCGTGCTCAATGCTGACAATGACCCTCAGATTGCTGAGGACTATGAAATTAAGGCTGTACCTGTGGTTTTGCTCTTTAAGAATGGGGAGAAACGTGATTCTGTGGTAGGCACCATGCCAAAGGAGTTTTATGTGGCTGCCATTGAAAGGCTTCTGGAATCATAATCGATGGTTCAATGCTTGACAAGAACCTTGAAGTAGATAGTTTTTTTCCAAATAACTTGATCTTCCAGCGGGTGCCACTACATGGGTTGTATGTTTACTGGATTCCATAATAGGAGTGGACCTGTTGGAATGGTTTCCTTTTACTCCTTCCATCATTTTTTGGTCGAGGAAATGGCTTGATCAACGGACACCATGTCTTGTAGATATTCTTGGTTGTTCCTCGCTATTTTGTAAAGGTGCATTGTGTTTGCTATCACTGTGAAAGGTTAATGTTGATTTGGACCTGTATAAGGTTTGAAGTGATCGTGCTGAGCAAAATGGTTTCCTCTTATCCCCGACTGGAGATGGAAAATTTTGCCTTTTTTTTTTTATCAGTTTATAGAGAGGGTTCGATTTCAGATGAAATGCTATTCTTCTGAATCACCTGTTCCATTTCAAGTACGAGTTTTTCAGACCTTAGTCAAGTCCACGGTCAACTACTCTACCATGCCTCATCATACGTGTCAAGACCTTATGCAACGATCCCTTGATAAATGCACTATTAATCCTCGAAGGAGCGGATTGATTCCTTTGAAAAATTCTAAGATATATATATTTTTTGTTGAACTAAATTTAAGACATTTTTTTATAGATGAAGATACACTTTTTGGTCGTCGGAGAGTATTTCAAAAATAACATTTATTCTTTATTTTGGAAAGACTTTTGTAGGGCCTAGAAAGAAAAAGAGAAAAGAAAAGTCTTTGTAGGTGATATTTTTTCTACTATTTACCAAGTTTCGAAGAAAGAACTCTCTCTCTCTCTGTGGGCGTGGTCAGTTTGGGCATTTGAGCAACGCAATGGGCACACGTTTTTGTAACTGTTATCGGGCTAGAAGCCTATCCAATCCAACATACATAAGACACTAACCAGTCTAATCTAGTAAAATCGTTCAGCTTCTAAACTCTCAGTTCTGTCTTCAAAGTAACATTACCAAAAAGCTTCCCTTTGTTGCCCAGGTAACCAGGTTCTCTCTCTCTGTCTCGCACTATTTTGAATGCTTTTGTCGGGGTTCTACGTTTTGTTCTTTTTCCCGAAATCTTTCCCGAGCTAGATCGCTTACGTCTTCCTTGTTCTTCAGGATCTCTAAATATCTCGCTTTTCTGCGGACTGGAGAGTAATTTAGAGAAGAGCTCTGGTCTAATATAAGGTACGCTTTTATTCTTTTTTTTTTCGATGTAAAGTTGTCTTTGGAATTGTATTACCTATCGAAATTGTGAATTGGGGAGTGGAATTTTGGAATTATAAACGATATTGTTTGCTTGCTGAGAATACGCCACAAGTAAAAAAAATGTGGTTGTTACATTTAGACTTTTTGCAGTATGGTGTTTGAGCAATTGAAATCTTCCTTGACCCAGGGGTAAGAATTGTATGTTCTCTTCCGTTATACTAAGCTGATAAATTCACCAGTTTAGTATTTTAATTTTCTTCGCTTTCGATTCTGTGAGATTCTAACCGACGGAAGTAGTCATATCCTATCGGACTGTATTACTAGGTTGCGACAACCTTTGACAAATCATGTAGTGTGCGGTGGGTTTCATGTGCCATTAACGTCACAAGTCAATTTTGAATCAAGTTGATGCATTTCTGATATCAAGCACGGGGTTTAGGCCTCATGCATTTGGCCACCTGCTACTTTTTGTGTGTAACCCAACTCTGGATATAGAAAACCTGCTCTAACCACTTGCCCGTATGCCTCTTCTCTCACAAAGTTTACTGTAATAACTTGTGGATGTTGTGATTGTTAAATACAGTTTAAATGTGTATAATCCGTTAACCAGATATGCAATTATTATGAGCAGATCTTTGGTGCAGTCAACAGACGAAACATGCCATGGGAATTCAACCATAATCATGTTGTGCTCCTTATTGTTTGCAATATGATTTCATTACTAACACATCTCTGATTGATCATGCTTCTGTAAAGACCAGTTTTGTTTGCTCTAGAATTAAGATGTATCTTTTCCTTATTCCAATTACCTACCCGTCGCGCTTTTAGAACTTATACGTGGGTTAATTGATCATCTGTGATGAAGACACTTGAGTTTTCGGGAATCGAATATATGTCCATCTCTTTATTATGGTAACCCAACCCATCAAACTTATGAAAGGAATCTTTGGGGTATTGTTCAATATGAGCCTGGAATCTTGCTGGCTGCAGAATTCTACAGCTAAAATATATTGTGCTTAGACCATGTTGTCCCAAATGGGGTTCCTTGGATATTAGCATTCTTATGGTAATCCTCATGGTTGCGTTTTTCAGATAATAACTTTAGAGCTGAGGCTCAGTAATTTTAGCACTATGGGATAGTTAATAATGTTCTGCTTTATGCAATTTGCAATGCAAATCTCTGTCTTAGCTTGATTACGGGCAGTCCTGTGGTGATCGATTTAGACCATTCTTTATCCTTTTTGTTTGCATTTTGCAGGTGTGTTATAGGATTGATTGATTATTCTTATTGGATGAAAGTAGAGAACAAGGATGCTGATATTAAATTATTATTTTCACTGTCCAATGGTTGACCCATTTGTGTGAGGTCATAGGTTGCTCATGATGTGGATTGTTATAGATTGGTTTCCATTCCCATCCATTTCATGATCTTAATATTTTTTTTAGCCTTTTAAGAGACTCCTTTAAGGATGACATTATAGTTATATTAGAGTTCTATGCACAATAATATTCAGGCCCCATTGACATTTTTAAGCGGGAAATGGAGTTGAGTACTCCAAGGATGCTTCTATGTACTTGCTTTTATATGTATGCTAAGTTTGTTTGTTTTTTGTTCTTTATTTTTTTCGTCTGGTAATCCAAACACTTTGGCAGTAATTTCAATCCGGGTCAATTGTAACATGCTTGGATTCTTACCTTCTTTAGTATAAACAAATCACATCTTGATATATTCTCCCTGAACAGTGGAGTTCTTTTGAGGGCTTGTTGAGGATCTAGGCAAGTAAGTGAAATAAGGACAGGCATTTTCCGGAGTGATAAAAGCAGCCAAGTATTTTCTACCTATGTGACATGGCTTGTTGCTTTATCTGCCATAAAGAAAACAATTTTCTTTTCTGGCCCAGCTTCAGATTTTGCTTATATTATAGTGTAGGAGTTGGGCTAAAGCATCGGGTGTAATCCTTGTCAGTAACTGGTTCAGTGCAGTTACTCTTCAAATATTTGGGACGGCCGGGGTCGTTTTACCTTGTTATAAAATGTCGTTTTACCTCGTTATAAAATATAACTGCCGCCTAGAACTGTTTTTGAGATACTCCCGGTATCTAATTACATTGTATGCTCTTTGCAATGTGCAGGCATCTGTGATTTCACTAATGAAACAGTGATGGCTGATCCCAATGCATCAACATCAATAGTGTCTTCTGAACCTTCTGAACAAAAGGCCATTCAAATGGTGGATTCAAGCATGAACATTTGTCAACCTTCTCAAAGCCATCAAAGTCGAGGCTCCTCAGATGGTCCTGTCTCTATCCTTTGGGACATTGAGAATTGCCCTGTTCCAAGTGATGTCCGCCCTGAAGATGTAGCTGGTAATATTAGAATGGCTTTGCGAGTTCACCGTGTAATTAAAGGAGCTGTTATGATGTTTTCTGCCTATGGAGATTTTAATGCCTTCCCCAGACGCCTCAGAGAGGGCTGTCAGAGGACTGGTGTCAAACTCATAGATGTTCCAAATGGAAGAAAGGATGCTGCTGACAAGGCTATCTTGGTCGACATGTTTCTATTTGCTCTTGACAACCCTCCACCTTCGTCTATCATGCTGATCTCTGGGGATGTAGATTTTGCGTCGGCACTTCACATACTTGGTCAGCGTGGATATACAGTGATCCTTGTTATCCCTTCTGGTGTTGGCATTTCATCTGCCCTTACTAATGCTGGTAAGTTTGTTTGGGACTGGCCTAGTGTAGCTCGCGGGGAAGGCTTTGTCCCCGCTACCAAGGTTTTAATGCCTCCTCGTGGAGTAGTTGACATTGCAGGGTACTTCATGGGATGCCAAATCAATGAGAACCTAGATGCCCGAAATGACGAAGAGGCAATTGTATACAAGGGGATCGAACAGAGCTATCACAACTCGAGGGATCTTGTTATAGTGTCACAATCTTTATCAGAATATAACAATAGTTCAACCTTGCCTTGTCTTCCTTACACTTTGAGGTCACAAAGTCTTCCTCCTGGTATGAATGAAGTTTCAGGAGGCGGTGTTTCTTCTGGCGATCAGATGGGATCTACTTTGTGGGTACAGCCTGGAGACCTCAATGGTCTAAAAGCCCAGTTGGTAAAATTGTTGGAACTTTCAGGAGGATGCCTGCCTTTTGCCCGAGTTCCAGCCGAGTATCAGAAGTATTTTGGGCGGCCTCTTTATGTATCAGAGTATGGGGCATGCAAGCTCATAAATCTGTTCAAGAAGATGGGTGACAAAATGGTTGTAGAGGGGAAGGGCCATAAAAAGTTTGTCTATCTACGAAATTGGAAGCCAGGCCCTAGTGCACCTCCTTTGATTTTGACAAGGAAGGATAATAAAGGAAAGGGGGCCCAGGAAGAGTGCATGGATATTGTCCTGGGTGGCGGTTCTTCAGATGAGTACTCAGATGAAGAGAGAGTTGTTATAGAAGAAAACAATGTAGGTAGGAGCCGAGGCAACGCTGATCACGAAACAGCAGCTCGTCGTGGTATTGATGCCTGTGATCTTGACCAGTTCAAGCATGAGTTGCAGGAGATTCTAGTCAGCTATTCTTGTCGGATTTTTTTAGGTTGCTTTGAGGCGATATACCAGCAACGGTACAAGAAACCACTGGAATATCGAAGATTTGGTGTGGATCAGCTGGAGGAGCTCTTTGAGAAAGTGAGAGATGTGGTGGTGTTGCATGAGGAACCCATAGGCAAGAGGAAGTTCCTGGCAGCGGTTGGTGGCTAGACAACTAAGCAAGTTGAGATTGTTGTACCGTTTTGATGTTTTTACCTACTATAAAGAGGACAAAAAAAAGAAGGCAAAAATAGAGAAAACAGCCACGGCTTGCAATGACAGGTTCTATCTTTTTTCCTTTTTCCTTTCGTCCTGCATGGATATGAAGCTTTTAATATCAAACATTTCCATGCAAGACTGTTGACCAGTTATTGTAACTGAATAGCTGCTAATGGAGGTCTGGCTGTAAATTGACCTGCACGTTTGTTTTTGTATCTGACATAATAATCAATAATGTAATTGATTTTTAATTTCCTTCGTAATTATCCTCAACTCAATATTATAAGCACGACTTTTTGATCCAACTAAACAGAAGCATTCCCTATCCTTGTATCCTTTTTGTTTTTCTGGGACTTTTTAGCTGGGAACTTAGAGAAACTTATTTGGTTCTTGTACCCTGCAACCTGGGAATTGGAACGGCTAATCGCCTATCACCTGTTAAACTTATGAATGCATTGGCCTTAAGTTCCCAGCAAAAAGTCAGGAAAGAAACAAGTTCAATTAAGCCTTCAAGGATTGAAGCTCGTCCTCTTGTGTTCCGTGTCTCGTTTTTGATAGAGCTAGAGGTATGGTATTCTTCTTCCTTTTGGTGATCATATGGCTCTCGAAACAATGTTCTGAGAGCACAACTTGTGCAACATAAATCTAAGTAATCAACTTTGTCATGATTCTGAACGCCCTTTGCGGCATATGAAGAAATCAATATAACTCACCACTTCGCTGGGCAATTTTTTTTTTATATATATAATCACCAAAAGAAAAACCTTAAAATATGATGATAGCCAACAATGGAAATAGGACTGGCCTAGGTGGTTAGGGTACGGGGGCTTAGAGGTGTGCTCTTAATGAGGTCTCATATTCAAATTCTTCTAAGTGCAAATAATTTTTTGGGCTACTCTCGTAGTAAAGTCGGACTTACTTGACTTACATAATTTGATAGTTAAACCGGTCCAGAGTTTACCAAATTGTTAGGTAAATTCTACTCCGGTGAGCCTACCGGACTAAATTTCTCCTCGTTTAAAACAAGAAAAAAACTTAAGAGTCGCATTCTATATTGAAGTTTGGAGTGTATCGCAATTTTAGGATTTGATCTACAGATGCAAGAAGGAAAAATAGTAAAAAGAAATATATATGTAATGGGCTATTTAGGAATTGACTCAGTAGAATTTGGTTGGCTGGCTCCTTTTTGGGTTTTGCTCAAAAGGTGAAGTGGCGGGTCGAGCTGTCGATGACTAAATTGACTCTTGGGGAGTTTGGAAAGTCGGTAAAGCCACATGAGTCCCTGACCTTTGGTTTACGGCGCCCGTTTTGGGGTCGCAAAGTATCGCTGTAACTTGCCTGCAGGCTGCATGAGACATTCCAATTTCCACGTGCCTAATTTTCATAATTTCATATCTTACCCGCTGAGAAACTCCTCTTAAAAAAAAATACTTCCTATTTGATCGAAATTACAATAATGTCATTTTTAGCTAAAAAAATGTATTAATGTTGTCCTTGCAACGACATTAAGATTTAAATAATAAGGATAAGAATTTTTGAGGAAGGACAATAAATTACTAAAAAAATATATAATTTAAATAATAAAATCTATTTTTTCGTTTAAATATTTAGAACAAGTATAAGTTTACAATTAGACTAGTTTTAGAAACAGAGGAAGGATAGAAAATGATAACAACAAATATAAATCCTTTTGAGTTGAGTTTTTTTTTTTAAAAATTGGAAATAAATATAAATTAAGGGATAGTTACGGTAATGTATATTAGTCTGGGACAACGAAACAAATTTGTAAATCATTTAACCAGGAGCACAAAAACCTGACCCTTGGCACCTCCCAAAGGTCGCTCAAGAACAAGGAGCTTCCTCAGAACAACCTCTCCCTCATCTCTTGAGGTCCCCCGACACCCTCTACAAAAATGCTCGCCCTCCTCTCTCACCCCATTACTGTTACTATCACCACCATAACTACCATTACAAGCTTCATTACTATATCATGTCATCGCTCTCAGTGCACTTTCTTTCATCTCCACTGTCCTATTCAACTTCTGCATGGCCAAGGACGAGGCTGGCAGCCACTCAAGCGGTGGAACCGGTTGCGGGGGAGGTGAATGTGGCAAGGCTGGAGCCGAGAGTGGAAGAGAGAGAAGGGTATTGGGTGTTGAAGGAGAAGTTTAGGGAAGGTATAAATCCTCAGGAGAAGGTGAAGCTCCAGAGAGAACCTATGAAGCTTTTCATGGAAGGTGGGATAGATGAGTTGGCCAAGGTTTCGCTGGAGGAGATTGAGAAGGCTAAGGTTACAAAGGATGACATTGATGTAAGGCTTAAGTGGCTTGGTCTCTTCCACAGGAGAAAGCATCAATGTAAGTTATAGCAAATTTTTATGGTTCTTATTTGCTTTAAAAAAAAACCAGTTTATTCTTATTAGTTTATGGATCTAGTTGATTTCTACTTGGTAATGATCGTCTGGTTCTGTGAATACATTGTATGTGGTTTTGGAAATTTCAACTAGTGGCAAAATATATGTTGGATTTGCAACTGAAAGTTGATAATTATAGACGACATAATTAATAATCGGTTAAAAGACAAGCCATTTCGAATTCTCTCTTGTTCTTGATAAAATTCGCTTTTGTTGGTGATGATCAGATGGTAGATTTATGATGAGATTGAAACTACCTAATGGGGTAACAACAAGTACACAAACTCGATATTTAGCGAGCGTGATTAGGAAATATGGGAAGGATGGGTGCGCAGACGTGACAACCAGGCAAAATTGGCAAATCCGTGGAGTGGTTCTGCCTGATGTGCCGGAAATACTTAAAGGTCTTGCAGAAGTCGGCTTGACAAGCTTGCAGAGTGGAATGGACAACGTTAGAAACCCTGTTGGGAACCCCCTTGCAGGCATTGACCCACATGAGATTGTTGATACGCGGCCTTACAATAACTTGTTATCTCACTTTATCACTGCCAACTCATACGGCAATCCAGATGTCACTAACTTGTAAGTTTCTTTAGCCCCCTCAAGTGCAGAAATACTTGGCTTTTTGTTTCTCATATATAAGACAAGGGAAAGTTCAAGTTATTTGTAAAGTAATAGTTCGTGATCTGAAAATGCCTTATGTTAGATGAAGAAAAACTATTGGGTAAAAAGGATTTGTGAGGTCCTGATCTATTGGTTTGCTACAGTCTTTAGCTTTAATTTGTCAGGTTCTGGTCTATGCCTAACGAAATTTGAAAGAATTATATTGGAGTGCATTATATTAGGTAAATGCCTGAAAGCAAGAGAGTTGTTTGGTAACAGCTTCAAGTTGATTTCTGTTTGACCAGGCCAAGGAAGTGGAATGTTTGTGTAGTGGGTTCTCATGATCTCTTTGAGCATCCTCATATCAATGATCTTGCTTACATGCCTGCTATAAAGGATGGAAGGTTTGGTTTCAATCTACTGGTTGGTGGTTTCTTTAGTCCCAAACGATGTGCAGAGGCGATCCCTCTTGATGCATGGGTCTCAGCAGATGATGTGATCCCAGTGTGCAAAGCCATACTAGAGGCCTATAGGGACCTTGGGAACAGAGGAAACAGACAGAAAACAAGAGTGATGTGGTTGATTGATGAACTTGTGAGTAGTCATACCCCTAATTATAGAATATCTTTGATCTGATCCTGTATTCTGAGGCATAAGTTGCATACCATGGAATTCAAAACTATCCTTTAAATTTTTTTCCAGCATGTAGATTTCAAAATTGAGATACACTAGAATGTGCGAATTATTATTTCTTGTATGCATCCACTCTGTCAAAGTTCGTTTTTGTTAATAATCTTAACATGACTATCCTATTACCAAAATGCAGGGCAATGAAGGATTCAGGTCAGAGGTAGTGAAAAGAATGCCCCAACAAAAGCTAGAGAGAGCTGCTCCTGAAGACCTAATTGAGAAGCATTGGGAAAGGAGAGAGTATCTTGGTGTCCATCCCCAGAAACAAGAAGGTTTTAGTTATGTGGGTCTTCACATTCCTGTAGGTCGAGTCCAAGCAGATGACATGGATGATCTTGCTCATTTAGTTGATACATATGGCTCAGGCGAACTTCGGCTCACTGTAGAGCAAAACATCATTATTCCCAACATTGAGAACTCAAAGCTTGAAGCCTTACTCAGAGAGCCTCTGTTGAAAGACAGGTTTTCACCAGAACCGCCTCTTCTCATGAAAGGCTTGGTGGCATGCACTGGCAACCAATTCTGTGGGCAAGCCATTATAGAGACAAAGTCCAGGGCCTTGAAGGTGACCGAGGAAGTTCACAGGCAAGTGGCAGTGACTCGGCCGGTTAGGATGCACTGGACGGGCTGTCCAAACAGCTGCGGGCAGGTACAAGTGGCTGATATTGGTTTCATGGGGTGTATGGCAAGGGATGAGAATGGGAAGCCTTGTGAAGGTGTTGATGTTTTTTTAGGTGGCAGAATTGGGAGCGACTCACACTTGGGAGATATATACAAGAAGAGTGTTCCTTGCAAGGACTTGGTGCCAGTAGTTGTGGACATTCTGGTTAAGCATTTTGGAGCTATACCAAGGGAGAGAGAAGAGGAGGATTGATCAAAACAGACCTATTCCTTCTTGATCTCTACCAATTTGGTAGACTCCTTGCAAGGAATTTATTCTGGGAGAGTGGCATTATGAACAAGGACATCCCAGCTCATATATACGACAAACATGGGCAACTGATTAATTTGGCTGACACTTGTGATAGGTATCCATATGGTAAGAGAACTTTGTTTGGATTAACTTGTGTATCAAAAGATTATCCAAAATTTGAATGGTGATATGAAAGCAAGAAAATAAGCAATCCTTTGCTAGTCTATTGACCAAATTACAGTTCCAAGTTATTTTCCATCGTTAGAACTCAACGTCACCACTGAATCCGAACCCGGGTGTTTCCTTTGAGTGCGAGAAAGGGGAAAAAAGAAAGAAAGAAGAAAATCTTTGCATGATTGCATCACCTCGACCAAGATGCATGGGAATGTATTGGTGTTTATAAATGCTATGAACACCTTTTGGAGTCGCAAATTACTTAGAAATTGTGAATTAATTTATGGAAACTCCCGTCTCTCATTGCTGATACTGTGGGGGAAAAAGTACCTATCTGTTTTCTGGTTGCCTAATTTTCTTCTTCTAGCGAGATGAATAGTAATTGATTGCGTTTGTTTGTCCAAAATTTTGGGGCCCAAAATTTTCAACAAAATAAACACGCTTTAAATTTTTCAATTTTTAAACATACACTTCAAACTTTTTTACAAATCTCAATAAACTTAAACATTCAAAAGATTCTCAAATTTTTGGTAAACAAACGTCACCTATAGGTACTAATAACCAGTGTACAAGCAGTACCTGTCATAGGCCGGCCTTCTTGGGTTTTCAATCAAGTCTTAACGTTTGGGCTAGCCCCGCAATGGAGTTTGGAAGGATTTGCTTATAAAAATGCATTTCGGAACCCATACCAAGCAACTGCGCTTTGAGCTAGCTCTGAATGCACTTCGAAGACTTTCTACGTTTTCTCTGAATATGCTTGCTAGTGGCTCCCCTTGCGTCATTCCGAAATATTGGGTCACAAGCCTTTGTCGGACCGAGTTTACGTATGGTTTTGCTAGATGCATGCAGTCCAAAACTTTGGGAACTACTAACTACGAAGCTTATTGCCCATTAAGGTGCCAACATTGACGATCGAGGCCTCAATTATAGAATCAAGCACTACCTGCTATAGAGCTACTTGGGCGTTTGAGCTACAGAAGGTTTCCACAAAGTCTCCAGTTTGCTACAATCTGGTTGATGGCTGGCTAGTTCATCAACAACACGGCAGCGCCCACTGATTTTCAGGAAATGTTCTTCTTTTGGGCGAAAGGATATATAGAAGGGGAAACGAGGGGTTGGGAGGAACGTGAAAGAGCCCTCCAGGAGAAGCCTAGGATAATCCCCTGAACGCGTCCATGGAATTATTGTACATAATTAAGCCCGAAAAAATTACTAGGAAAGATTAGAATTTTCTCATCAATTGTGACATTAGCTGATGCCTCACGATATTGGTAACGAGACTCTGATTCAACCCGTAATTGAACAACTTGCATGAGACGTTGCAATATATAAATGCTAGCTTTTAAATAGTCACGGGAGATATATAAATGAGACGGAGACGTGACGGGAAAAATCAACCAATGCCTGGCCTGGGACTAATAAATAAACATTTTGGACCATGCAATATAGCAATCAAATCATGTACAATTAGCTTATCATGTCAGTTTTCAATGAACTTTCTGTATTCGTGGTTATGGAAGACGGACAATTCAAAATCGATCGATAACAACGTCCTTAAAAGCCTCTAGAATATTTCTCCAATTAGAGTCGAGCCAAAATATAGGTTGCAGTCACTGTAGAACTAGTTTTACTTGTTGGCTCTGGATATTCTCCGCAAGCAAAAACCAAACTGCATGCGTGCAAAATCATGTCCGGTGAATCGGTGATGGGTACAGAACATGTATACATGTGGTCTGAAAAATAGGGTATAAAGGAGGCTATTAAGAGGAAACATGCGTGTACAAAATGTGGCTTAAGCTGATCTATGATTGACGTCGGGCAGAATAGAGAATTATTCTGCCAATAATCCACACCAAAGATACAAAAGAAATGTCTAAAAAAAGAGAGAAAACGTTTAAGATATTAACAATAACAAGAATGTCGAAACCCTAGCCTACAAGCCGGGCTATATAGCTAAAATTTGGACAATAGGGAATTTTACCAAAAATAAATACATGACAAAAGAAATAGTATGCCAAAAATCTAGAGCAACTCGGGTCCAAAATAATCTCCTAATCGATAAATGAAAAAATTATCATAAAATAAAAGTAAAGTTAAAATTAAGGATTCAGAAGGAAAACGGTGGATTTGAGGTCGAAAATGACGCTCACTGAGCGTAGTTGGGTGGTCACGGCGTGCGCACCGAAAAAAGCTTTCCGAATTGGGGTCATATGCGTGATTTCGATACTCGTAACTAAAGTTATGGCCAAAATACCAAAACACACTCAAACTTACTCCAATTAGTGAAAATTCAAAGTTTACTTTCATTTTTGCGCTGATCTGCCAAAAGGTATCTCAACGCTATCAAAGTATTATCTGACAACTCATCGTCCTCTTACTTGAATTCTCTTGCAACAATGATCCATCGAGTTTGAAAATGGTAACAAGAGGACACTCAAATCTTATGCACTTTGAAGAAAAACTGTGGATGGGTGGGGGACCCTTTAGTAGCAAGTGTACATTGTGCCATGCATGCCAAGATCTGAGAGTAAATCTTCTTGATTTTGTGGACTCCACGTACTAAAGTTGTATCAGATAAAAGGGTGCTCTTTGGAGATCC
This sequence comes from Myrica gale, assembly GCA_963930655.1. Taxonomy (NCBI): domain Eukaryota; kingdom Viridiplantae; phylum Streptophyta; class Magnoliopsida; order Fagales; family Myricaceae; genus Myrica; species Myrica gale. Next base: position 680,177 of record OZ005606.1, on the reverse strand, counting down.
TCCATAGAGCGAGGATGATAACAAGATGAGGAAGCTAACCTCTCGTAGATGAGCGTGTTTCCATGCGATTGGAGGTAGCCCAGCTTTGGAATACCATGGATGCCATTGTCCAAGACTTTACTGTCATAATAATGAGATTTGTGGAAACTAGAGATATACGCATTTTGGAAGCAGATTACAAACTTAGTGGCGTTCAAATGGATACTGGTTTTCGTATAGCTTAGTTTAGCGGAGAAAGTAGAGTTAGAAAATCTTGATGTTTCATGAATTTTATGTTGAAAACTAGAAAACTAGAAGAAGATGTACGAGGCCACCCATTGAGGATTAAGACTGCATTATCAACCTTGATTTCGCTATGCTTAATACGAACGTACTCAGCGGAGTATTAATTACTGTTTGTTTTTCACCTCTGTACTATGGGACTGGGAGAGAAAGATCATGAGTAGATAGAACGCCGCACCACCACCATGGGGCACCTGTTCCTGTATTACTGGAACGTTAGTCCACATTCTCGTGGATCGCGCGTGGAATGTTGCCGAAGGAAATGCAGCTAATTCCAGGCGCGCAGACGCACATCATAGTCAACATCATAGGGACAGTGGGTGGGATAGGCATTAAGATATAGGATATATGATCACCATCCGCCGTATGTTCCAAATATGGAATCGATACTGAGAAGGCCTCAAAGGTTGAGGTCAGCTTTAACAGAGCTTTGTTCGGCTAATTTAGGTGGACATGGGATACGGGATATCATTCTGGGTATATGGAAAGCACTGTCTGCTTGTTTCCTGGGATAATTCCAGAAGATCTTCTGGATTTTGATTCCCCTACCGCTTTTTTTTTTTTTCTTTTCTCAGTAACCCCTGCCACACCCCCAAAGTTTTAGGCTGGATTTGAAGTATGCAACTCGTTGGACCCATACAAGTTGACTTCGGTGGTCAAATCACGCATCTTAGAGTGAGCAAATGCAATGCATCACGCAAGCTTAATGATTCCCTTGTGGTGGATTAGCTCTAGGCCTTTTTGCAAGGAATTTTCACGGCTGCCTTGATTCTTCATGCTTCTTTTTAAGAGTTTTGACTGTTGAGAATTGTTCTGACAACTCTTCTATGCTATCAAAAGTGAAGAAAAGTTGAGGTCGGATTAAGATGTCCGTAAAAATAGCTCGTGTGGAATGCATGTCAAAATCGTATGAAGAGAGCCTCAATGCATCGACATTATCGATACCTTGCTTTCATCTTATCCAGACGTATCTTATCACAATTTCAGCCCGCACTGTTTTAAGGTGATAGACATTAGCTTTGCATTGTGGACAAAGTTACCTGCAATATTGTTTCTGAAAGCGATCTCTATGATGCCCAATAGGCAAGAGAATATGATAATCCAATTGCAAAAGGCCATCGACAAAGGCCGTAACTCCTGCAAGCTGCTTTTGAATGAAACCAAAGGGATAGACGCAACAGTGAAAATTAGGCAGTTTTTCTATAACCAGTTATAAGACAGTAACAGATGCTAGCAAGAATATTTTCTCTTCTTGGAACAACAAGAAGAGCCGTGCTAGACCTACATTACTCTCTCTAACCTTAGCGCTATGCGCTTTTGTCGCTTGTCACAGCGTCTGCTGACCTCTAAGATTGCCTTCTGTCTCTACTTGGCATTTTAGGACCATCACGCTACAGTGTATTTGGACACATTTTTTTTTATGCGCGTATAATAACAGCAGGGTTGTCTTTTCAGGTCATTCTTGGAAGGAGAAAAGGATTACGAAGGATTCCTTGCCATGAGACTACTTGAAGTTCTTCGTGCCACGAATTCGAATCTTTCAAAAAAAAACTAACAATTATAGAAAGGCTCTCTGTGCTCTCATAGCTTACTTTGTGCCACTTGATCCCAAGAGTTTGTTGCGTGACTTTGGAAAAACCTAAATCAAATAAGACTACTGCAGCTGGTTCAAGTTTCTAGATATTGATGTAGAAGGCACAGCTGGATTATATGCATATAGCAAAACTGTGTAGGAGGAAATAGTCTCTGATAGATAAGTCATATGTGGAAAAGTGACGCGGAGTCGGGCCTAGCCTTAGAAATCGCGTTGAATTCTAAAGCAGAGGGACAGCGCAGTGCCGTACTGCATCGGCCTTTATCTTAGCAAGCTAAAGGCATTCCAAGGCAGGTTCAGACTTGCATGTTTGGTTGTGTCCGGCCCTATCAGTGAATGGGTGCAACTGTAGCTGAAATTACACAAAGGCCATCATTGCTAGCACCAAGAAAAAGGGAAAAAAGAGTGCGATGTGGGCTTCGATAATTGACTCCTCTTGATTCCAGGAATCTTTGCGTAGGACCATTAGGATGATGGCGTTTCTACTTTCTACTTCTGGTAATTGGTTCAGCCTAAGTGAAACAATCATGATTCATAAGTGCAAAGGTACTCGATGTCAAATCAAGATATTAAAGGGGCAGAGGATGCAATGTACAATCTGCAGCTTTCCCATGTTTGAAAGACGCAGGATATAGAAGGTGATTAATATTGCTTTTCTTGTTCTTCTTTACACAGATAAACCCTAGAGATAAAAAAAAAGGACATCATTTTGGCTAATCAAGTAGCGCAGTCAATATTCAAAAACATAATTTTGAAAGACATTGATGTACAGAAGTTGTTTTACACTTCCATGCACGACAGAAGTGAATAGGGACATCCGGGAAGTTCTGAAAAATCGCAGAGCTCACTAATCTTATAAGTTCCAACATGGCTAAAAATTCTTCAGAAAAATATTTGCTTATAGATACGTTTCTCCTTTCCATAGGAGCAACATATGGCCTGGTGGCAAAGATTAATGAGGATAGCCAGTACTCCTAGCTAAGAATAAAGCCAGCACTCAATTATAAGCCCCTGTGGGTACTGTCTGTTGCAGTTGGTGGTATACGGAAAGTCATGCTAATATGGGACATGCACCCAACCTTAATGGCAATAAACACACACTGAGTCGTACATAAATGTAATCTACCGCCTTACTTGTGCTGCATAATTGATTGTTTTGAAAGCAAAGAAAGAAAGACTTGGAACGATCAGACCCAACTGAGCAAAGAAGATGATTGGATTCTATTTCTTCACATCGAGTGCCCTTCCACTCAGGGAAAAAAATAAAAATATGTACCATAAAGCTGGGTGTGGATAAAGATCGGAAGAATCAGAGCATTCAATATCTAAAGCGCTCCATAAACATGGCTTCTCTGAATTGTTTTTTGAATAGAAAATATCTCCTTTTACGAGCCGGTAACAAATTATACAACAATTTTTTTTCATTATTTTTGGAAACGAGAAAAAATTGGTGAATAGAGCACAAATTGAACTCAAAGTTACGACAAAACCTGGATAGACTGATCGGTCTACTAACCAATTCTCCATATAAGTCACGAGTGTTTTTTATGCATTTGGTGATTTGGACTTCTGAGTATACGCTTAATCCACACTCTCATAGACCCACTATCACTTGAGCTACCCAAGTGAGTTATACAATATACTCTTACGAACAATTGTAGGTATAATATTAGTTATGTGTTGGGTTATCCCGATATAAAGCTTGATTTATGATGGGGGATCACTCTACCTAACCCAGACAGTTTGGTAGGTAATTGGATAAGTCGGTGAATTTCGGTGGACCTATGATAAGTGTTGAGCTCAAAGTACAGCTTGTTTCTTCGCTCCCTCTGCCTGACAACATGTAATTTAGCTTCTTGGATTTCCTGGCTCAGAGATTTAAATGTTCCCTAAATTGCTGCCATGCCCTGCCCACCTCCCCTGCCTCCCAAGAAAAATAGAAAGAAACAGAAACCGCTCAATCTGTTCAAATATTTCAACTTATGTGAAGAAAAGGAGGAGGAGAGGAGAAACTATAACCACTGATATGAACATCGTTCTATAAAGTTTAAATATGATCTCAATTTTGTAGCTTTTTAAGAAATTTTCCTTAAATCTTAATGGCCGAGTCACAGAGTGGTTATATTAGAACCCGTGGTTAGTTGCCGACCTGTCGTCCGACCAATCAAATAGTTTACTTCTTTTTTGTGTGTGGTCTCTTCCAAACAGTTGACTGTTCATTGTCATTTTCGGAAGTCCCCCACTGTACCAGTTCATTCTTATCAGTCGTCTCTGAATGCCCGGACCACCACGTATCGACACGTATTCCACCAATTAGATTCAGACCGCAGCTACATTACCTGACGCTCAGTGTCGTCACGCTTGTGGTCCTGCACTCGCGAAGGTTCTACCTTTCAATCTGTCCGTACGTATCACGGACCATGGATCCATCACGAAGATAAGAACAAGACAGGGTCGCCATACGATCTATGGAGGTCGGAGATCTTAGCGGTTCGAACTTGTGAGCTGCAATGCACCACCGTAGCACCTGGGTCTCGCTCCAGCACAAGATGAGCGCCGGCAAGACTAGAATCGCCTCAGGATTACGAAATGATAGAAACTAGGCCGGGGATTTTACTTCTTTCATGCTATTGGCCGGTGGTTCTTTAATTCAAATTTGTATGGTTTCTTTCAAAAGTTTCTTTTTTTAAAGTCCTAACATTTTAATCTATATTAGTGTGTACAGACGTGTATGATTTTTTCTTTTTCTTTTTTTCTTTAATGTTGGGTTAGTCACATATCTATTGCGAAAATAATTGGTAGTCATTTTATAATGTTAAAAAAAAAAATTTACCCTTTGAGATAACTTTTGGGGTTGAGAAGTCTAAGGATATTTTCGTTTTCACACTTTTTTTTAGGATTCTAAGTATATTCACAAATATACCACCAAACATATTCAGAATTCAAACACAAAACCAATACATTTTACACAATCTCCAACAATTTTTAAATTTTTTATTCAACATAAATTTTCTCTCTCTATACTTTTTCACATAACTCCAATATTTTTTATTAAACAATTACATCAAATTATTTATCTCTTCACTTTACATAAACACTAATAAAACACTATTCAACATAAAAATTCACAACTTCTCTAAAAGTCTACATTTTTTCTCAAAACGAACATAACCTAAGGCTGCGTTTGCACCAAATATTTCACAAAATATTTCACCAACTCCCAATAAAATACTACAATATAATCTCTCTCTCCCATAAAAAAATATAAAAAATTACTTCTCTCTTCACTTTTTTACTAAACTCAATACCAAAAATTTTACAACACAAACATAACCTAAGACCACTCAACACTAATAGGTTGTGAAAGAAGCCGGAAGAAAAAATTCATCTCTTAAACTAACTTTTAGGATTGAGAAGGTAAAAAACCATCCAACATTTAATAGTTGGACTAGCTTCATTAAAACTAACATTACCTTCTTCTTTTTTCTAGCAAATAAAAATTTGAGACAGGACTTATTAGGACGGAAGTTTTAAGACCAAAACTTTTTTTAAGCAAGACCACGCTTCCGGGTAGGGGGATTCGACTTTCGAATCTAGAGAGGTGCCAATTGAGACAGGCACACTGGCAGAACCCACATTACTTGCTGACCCTTAATCTCTCGCAAAGAGGCGAGTATGCCAATCTGTTAATCACTATTGGTTCTTATTTGTACCACAAAAGAAATTGGTACATGTGTATACCACAAACAAATTGGTACATGTGGAGGCATCATCTTCATTGTATAGAAGGACCTGAAATGGACTCGAACCTAACCAGCGTACCTAATCTCCTGTTCCAGTACTAATCTGTTTGCTTAGAACTAATTCTCGTATATATAATATGTCTGTTGCGAAAAGAAACTCAGTAAGATAGGAGATGTCTGGGTTGAATCAGCTACGTAAATGGTCCAGCACTCTATTTCAAGGGAACAAAACAAGACAACTCTGTTGCCACACGATACTGTAGAGTAGACTTCCCAAAGATTCTAGTAAGGTTTGGTTGTCCATTGACTTTGATACTTTACTAGGAAACTATAAACTAATTAGTAGATGATTAGTATCGAGGTTACCCATAGTAGCTGCAACGTCAATTTCTTATTTCCTCTCAATGCTGACACTCTGTTTTACGATCTGGAAAACCTTAAAACTACTGTATATAAATATGAAGAAGGCACCGCTGTCAAATTATACAACGCAAGAGCATTTTATGTCGATATCTCACAGCACTAAAAATTTCAACAGTCACTCTTCCATTACCTTTCTTAATACCTCTCATTTGTAGTATACATGAGGTGTCCCCATAAAGTTGGATTTCCACGCACTCGCACATATCTAACTCTAATTTGAGCCAATTCCGGGTTAAAATTTAGAGAATCTTCCCCGAAAGCAGATTTTATCCCTCTACCTTTTCCCCTCATTTCCCTATATAAACCCCTACGCATCCCCATCCCCTCTCATTGGTTTGATACAGTCATACGCCATATAGACTCCTTTCGCTCCAAATGCCAAACTACTTCAGCAACAAGAACTATAATTCACAGAGAGGGGAGGCGAGAGAGAGATTCATGAACATTTGTTATATGGACTCTACTATTTCTATACTCTTATACATATTTCTCTTTCTTACTACTCTTTTCTCATACCCCTTCATAAAGAAACAAAAGAAGAAGCCTGGAAGAATAGCTGAGCTCCCTCCAGGCTCAATGGGGTGGCCTTATATAGGAGAGACTCTCCAACTCTACTCTAAAGACCCAAACATCTTCTTTGCCACAAAGCAAAAGAGGTTTTTAAAACTTTTTATCTAATGTTATATACTCTTCGTTTCTTGCTTCTTTAAAGAATTCCTTTTGCATGGACTTCACCAGCTTGATGTTGCTCTTCTTTCTTTGCTGTTTAGATATGGAGAAATATTCAAAACCCACATACTTGGCTGTTCATGTGTCATGCTGGCTAGCCCTGAGGCTGCACGGTTTGTGCTAGTAACTCATGCTCATTTGTTCAAGCCTACGTACCCTAAAAGCAAAGAGAGGATGATTGGCCCTTCCGCACTCTTCTTTCACCAAGGAAACTATCACAGTCAACTTAGGAAGCTGGTTCAAAATTCTTTATCCCCTGAGACAATCCGGAAACTAATTCCTGATATCGAGGCCGTAGCCATTTCTGCCTTGGACTCATGGGCCGGGGGGCATGGGATCATCAGTACCTTTCACGAGTTGAAGAAGGTACTTCGTTAAGCTCGAAAGGAATAGTAATCATGATTTTGATTAGGCTACTGTCATTAAAACATGTTTGTAGTGTTAACCTCAGCAGTGTTTTTGGCTGATCTGTATAATTTAAGGATCAGGTTATGACTTCTTGTTGTCTTATTCCTAACATTTATTTGATTGGTTCTCTAGATTTTTGTTTTTAATTATTGATGGTTTCCTTAATGGGTCCTCCACTTCTGTTTGGATCATGTTCTTCTAATGTACGGACCTCCTTGATCCTCCACAGTTTTCTTTCCATGTCGGCATTCTTGCGATCTTCGGTCAGTTGGAAGGCAAATATAGAGAAAAGTTGAAGGAGAACTACTGCACAGTTGATAAGGGTTACAATTCTTTTCCGACCAATATACCCGGGACTGCATATTCCAAAGCACTCGTGGTAAGCAGCATTCTAACCTTATAAATATTCCTGATAGTGATTTCTTACTCGATTCGTCTTAATCTTATCTCTCACTTCTCCCTACTGATCAATGTCTACTTCTAGGCAAGGAAAAGGCTCAGTGAGATTGTGAGCGAGATAATTTGTGAAAGGGAGGAGAAGAAACTAGTGGAGAAGGATCTTCTGGGCTATTTGACGAACTTCAAAGATCAGAGTGGGAATACCTTAACCAAGGATCAAATAGCTGATAACATCATCGGAGTACTGTTTGCAGCTCAGGATACAACGGCTAGTGTGCTAACGTGGATTCTCAAGTACCTTCATGATGACCAGAAACTTCTCGAAGCTGTTAAGGTAAAAAAATCCATTAAATTCTACATACTTCAAGCAAATATTATATGTTTTAGGATCATAAGTACCCAATTCATGACAACTTGTTCCTGCAGGCAGAGCAAAATGCGATATATGAAGCGAATGATGGAGGGAAGAGGCCCTTAACGTGGGCTCAGACTAGGAATATGCCACTTACATATAAGGTATGTCCTACTTCATTCCTTTGCAGAACAATTTCAAGAAAGTGGTGGGAAGACTCCTGAAAAACTGGATATATTTTGACTTTCAGGTTATCTTAGAGAGCTTGAGAATGGCAAGCATCATATCTTTTACCTTTAGGGAAGCAGTCGTTGATGTAGAGTACAAGGGTAAGCAAAAGCATTCAAATTAGTCGATTGATCTCTATGTATCTTTAACTTACTAGAAATTGTTTCTTCACAAGATTTCTACAATATTGAATATTCTCTGCGAACAGGTTATCTCATACCAAAAGGTTGGAAGGTGATGCCATTGTTCAGGAATATTCATCATAGTTCAGAATATTTCCCAGATCCTCAAAAATTTAATACATCCAGATTTGAGGTACGTGGTGTTGAAAATAAAAGATTGGGCACCTAATTCCAAGGGGTTAGCCTAGTGGTTAAGGTTTGGACCTTAGTGATATATTCCCTCAAAGATCTCAAGTTCAAAAACTCATGAGTGTTACTAATCCTTTGAGGCCACCACCAGGGCCTTTAATTTGGTAATTGTCCAATTTGTGTGAGACAGGAAGACTGTACAGACTCCGAGATTAGTCAAAGTGTGCGTAAGCTGACCCAGACGCTCGATTAGGAAAAAAAAATTGAGTAGATACTCAAATCAAATACCATAGAGTTTTGAACTCTCTTTTAGTCTTTACAGTGCAAGCCCGGCGTCAGATATTTAGAGCTAAATAAAGTGTTGTCCAATTTGTGTGAGACATGAAGACTGTACAGACTCCGAAATTAGTCAAAGTGTGCGTAAGCTGACCCAGACACTCGATTATCCAATTTGTGTGAGACATGAAGACTGTACAGATTCCGAAATTAGTCAAAGTGTGCGTAAGCTGACCCAAACACTCGATTAGGAAAAAAAATTGAGTAGATACTCAAATCAAATACCATAGAGTTTTGAACTCTCTTTTAGTCTTTACAGTACAAGCCCGGCGTCAGATATTTAGAGCTAAATAAAGTGATCACTGATCAGATTTGATTTATTTATTTGAATTATGGCTGTGGGTGGATGCAGGTTGCTCCAAAACCCAGTACTTTCATGCCATTTGGCAACGGAGAGCACGCTTGTCCCGGCAATGAGCTTGCGAAGCTAGAGATGCTCATTTTGATCCACCATCTAGTAACCAAGTTCAGGTAGTTAAAAAAAGGGTTTAAATTTAACACAAAAGAAAGGTCATGCTCTAACACTATTTTGAAGTAGCAAAACATAATATATATATATACACCCTACTTCATTTATTTAAAAAAAAAACTAAAAAATTATTCACCAACTTAGTGTACCTAAACAATATATAAAAATAGCTTATTAGGAAAGGAAAGGCAATGTAAAAGTGATATATGGCTTTTGGTTGCAGGTGGGAAGTGGTAGGATCTTCAAGTGGGATTCAGTACTCCCCATTTCCAGTCCCTCGGCATGGACTCCCGGCCAAATTTTGGAGACAACTCGACAATCCCAAACAAGGCAGTGTCTCTAATTAGAAGAAGCCTTGCCTTCACCAGCTTGCATTTTTCAGCAGCCTAATCCAACCCAACCTCCTGTTTCTTACGAGATTTCCCTCTTGTATGTTTGATTTGTACTATTTCTACTCCGTATTTGTAGTGGAGCTGATAATTGGTGTAACTTAACCTTTTGGCTATGTATTATGAAAAAGAAAATTTGAACGGGAAATCTTCTACTCCAAGAGATTATGGTCTCCAGTAATTCTCTAATATTTGCAATTTCTGAGCATTCTTCTCTTAAACTCCGGCTTTGATGTGAACAAATTGAAAATAAATCTTGCCCAGCCAAACGGAAAAATAGAAAAGAATGTACAGAAACTCAGAATTGATCGTCAATTCATTTGTTGCATAGTGGCTTTGTTCGAGCATTGGTTCGCGTGGGAATCACCAATGGTGGTCACAATTTTTTTTTTCTTTTTTTTGGTGGTTACAGAATAGCCAAGTGTTGTCAATTTGATTTGCAGAGTAAAAATGGAGGTGCCCTTGGCTGGAGGGCACTCATCTTACAAAGGCAGAGAGCTTCGCGAAGTTTTGGCGAGTGACTTGAGGGGAGGGACCCATTAACAAGTACTAAATGATGGTGCCGAGCAAACTTCTTGGTTGTGATTTTTGAAGCCAGGGTGTGTCTGCCGGTGGCTTCAAAATGGTGTTTTCTTTTGAACATCCAGCCAGCTTCTGGTGGGGACTAACTTAAAAACATGAATGCGATGTTTGACTGATAACTGCCCCAAAGCACACTAACCAAATGCCCTAAACCCAAAGAAAATTGCCATGACAGGCCAATGAATGTACTTGTCACCGAACCAAAAATCAGCCACACAGATGCTACCCAGGAATTCAAAATTGACATTTTATCTTCCTGGAAGAACATAAGCCCTATAGCAAGTCCAAAATCATCATTTTTTTCAAAGGGCGTGCAAGATCTAGGGACTAAACTGCTGACCTTCCTTGCAGGCTAGACCAGGATAGGACTAGTAAAACTATCATCAAATGCATTGTAGTAAACGTTGTCCCCATTGGTACGTTTATTTTAATATTTTTAAATACTTTTAGTCCTTAATTTTGTATATTTTAACTCTTAGACATTTTTTACATTATGTAGGATTTGTTTTTATCATTTCACCTTAGGAGTTAGACCCCTTCAAATTGAGTCCTAGATCCGCCACTACTTGTTGGAACCGAGTTACATCCTCTAAAACGTATAGACACAAAACAAAGGCTCAGACCTGTATAAAACTTGGACTTTTCCTCTCAAAACTATTGGAAAAGATCTGCAACGGAATAATTTAGTTGTTTCGCCTACATATGACATCAAATAGTGGAGTTTGTACATATTGAAGAAGACATATTTCTTGATCAACTTAAACAGCAGTGGAGTTTGTACACATTGAATGTTCTTTCTGGAGGTCAGCATTTACAAACCAATGTTAGCCATGTACAAACTTTAAACAACATCAGTGGAAGGATCCATGGAGGTGAACTGTCTATAAAAGATTATGAGATGCACTTTTAAATATATGTTGAGAACCTCTAATAGGAAAATCATGCTGACTAGCACAGAGCTGCTTGAACCGTTATGATTCATGGAGGTTTGGTCACACTGTAATAGCCTTATAATTCACCAAGATCCATCAGTCATGGTTACTATGGTGTTGGAATTCATTTAGAGAAATTCAATTTGGAAGAAACACGTGTAGTAGCATTATGACTTCTTCTTACTTTTCTACGTAAGAACTTTTTTTTTTTAAATGGCTACCGCCAGATATTATCATTAAGGTAATATATGGCCAAAAGCTATACAGCATACCAGGCCACTCATGGCCGCTTAAGGAGGGTCACTTCCCTCAAAAACCCAAAGCAGCCTATCACGACAGCCACAAAGTTCGGGAAAGCATCCCTCTAGTAAGAACTTACTAATGTTTTGATCGGTAATGTTCAAGCACAATCGCCATCAAGGAGAAAGCCCGTCAAGCACCGATGTAAAAAACAATTAATCATTGATTCAATCACCCGATCTTTGTCTCATTTCTAAGCATTTTCTATAATAAAATTCCTGGTCAACAAAGACAAAAAAGTATGCCCAAACCCCCTCATGTAGAGAGAGAGGGAGAGAGAAAAGACTAGAACAATAACATACCATATTCATCCCTGGGAAGCTTGAGAAAACGCGTGGTGAAATTGAGTACAGGAAAGCATACTCTTTTTCCCTTTCTCTCTCTAGGACGGGAAATTCTAACTCAATCGACACATTCCCAATTTCTTTAGCAGTAAACACAAGACTTTTATTTGTGGCTAACGATTATGATTCCCTCATATTCAATTATGATAACCACTTGATCTTGCCACAGACGTTGCTTATATTCAATTATAACCACTTGATCACGTTGCTAGTACAACTGCAGCCCTGCTAACATGATCGAGAAAATAATGGTCCATCGTTGAAAAATCAAAATGATAAAGCAAAAGTCCAAGTTTCTGTTACGAACAGTCTTCGGTGATCGTAAATAAGAACACGGCACGGGCTTAATCAGATTCCAGAAATTTCGCTACAAAAGTGAGTGTAAGGAGAAGAGGGAAAGCACTTACGGGTGGATTCGGAGCTTCATTTGGCCATTGCTGCAGTATATTCAAAGCTTTGGACACAGAGAGAGAGAGAGAGAGAGAGAGAGCCGTTCATCGCTGCGTGACTCTAAACGGCGAGAATTCTGACCGTAGCATCAACGGCGATCGTCGCCAGAAGTTCGAACTTTGAACCCAGTTTTATTTTTGTACGGCACGTCGTTTAACACGAACTAAAGAAGGAAAAAGTTGCCTAGTAGATAGAACCAGAAAGAACAAGTTCTGGGAAGATTGAATCCGATACTCTCATGTACACGGGAAATCCGTTGCTTCCCACTCCCTAACAAAAAAACAAACAAACAGCCCTCTTCCTACCTCTCAAAGAAACCGTCTTCCCCAACGGATGAACACTCAACTTTCCCTGCGTCTACAGAATTAATTTACAATTCTCCGGCCATATTCCTTTCATTTGGTGGTGAGCTTTTCTTACTCTCTACTGCCAATTTTTATTCTATTTTATTTTATAAGATATAATAATCGTCAGGAAACATGTTATTTTTCTTGGATTCTTTTGGGCTTCTTGCCTTGTATAGATTAGAGGATTAGCTGGTTTCCATGAACTCCGTGCCAGGAATGTTTTATGGCTCGCATACAGAAAATCATCTGAGACGGCCCTATCACACACATTCACACATGCATATGGGAAATATATAGGCCCCACTGATGGCCCCCACTGCATACGAGATAATCCCTACGAATTTGCGGAATCGCTCAGGATTTTAAAAAGGAAGAAAAGAGAGACCCCCACACCTCGTAGGGCTCTCAGTGGCGACCGTTTATTAATTAATTAAAGCACATGATCTCTCAGGCTCAGCCTCCCCCCTCACGCTTTCTGTTGCCACCCTCCTCTCTCTCTCTCTTTTTCCACTGGCATATACCTCGCCATCTCTGTACTCTCTGAAAATTAGGGCAGGATTTATAGATCTCGGAGACTATCTGATGCAACTCAATTGCAGCGAGTTCAGTCGCTGATTTCGTTGCCGCCATCGTAGTTGTTGATGATTGATTCGCCGATTGATGCTTCTCTGTGAAACTCTGGTTCAGGAACGGACTCTTACATGGACTCGATCTGGAGCCACAACGGCGCCACACTCGCGTGGCATTTCGTCCTCGCTGTCTACTTCGCCATCGGCTTTCTCGTCGCCAGGTTCTTCCTTGACAGATGCATATTTCGCGTAAGGTTCTTGCTGTATATCTATTTCGCTCCTAGAGCTCTTCCTGCAGCTTTTGATATTTTGGAGTTCATTTCTACGCTTACTTTTGTATCGGTATATGTGGAAGATGAAAAATGTTACCTTGAATTGCTAAACCAAATTCCTCTGATCCGTTGGAGGGTCTTGCTGGTTTACGTATGTGTCTGTCCTGTGGTTGTGTGTGTTATTCGTTTTGTTGTGTTTGTTTTTTAGTCGTTTTTAATCTATTGGTTGTTTTTCAAGAAAAAAAAAATTGCTGAACCAAATTTTGTATGCTACTAAATTTTGGCCTAATTAACTAACCTCAAAATGTTACCAGTGTTTGATTGTAAAAATGCTTGTTTGGTTAAAATTTTAGAGTATATATTAAAAAGTGAAGATAATTTATGAAAATAGTTAAAAAGTGAAATAATAATAATAATAATAAAATTGAAAGAATATTATAATAAAAAAGAATAATTTTACGGTAATATATTATTTTGTAACCAGACGCATTTGTCACAAACACCACCTTAAGAGTGATATGCAATTGTGCATTTATTTCACCATTACATGTAACGGGCTCACAACAGAACACTCCAGCATCAATGCGTCACTAAATCATTCTTGGTCTACATTTGTTTTGTTCCTCTTCTTAACAATTACAGAGACCAGCCCGGAATCTAAAATCCTTGAGGAGCTCCTACGTGCTTATCATCATGCACTCAAATAAGTTTCAGCAACTAAATGTTCATACTCTTTGCTGGGGAAATGTCATACACAATCCAAATTTGTACGTTTAGTTGGGACCTAAGAGAACTAGAACATCCACGAACTAATGTTTGGCTCCCAAAATTTTGGTGTTTAAAAATTTTAGTGTACGGTAATTGATGAAAAAGTGAAGAGAGACATTATTTGAGTGAATTTTTTATGTTTATTTGATAAAAAGAGATGACAGCTGAATGTTTGAATTACCTTGATTAATGATGAGCTTGTCAAGGTTCTGCGTGTGAGTTTTAGGTGACATTGCTGTGAAAGAACGGCTCTTTTACGTTGTCATTGCAGTAGTTGCTGACAAAGTGGAAGGGATTGAGGCCCTGAAACCCTTTTTTTTCCGTTTGCTTGATCTACATTTGACTTTTCTGTATGTACGATGGTCAAATTACAGAACCAGAAAACATAAAAGCGTAGTCTCTATCCTTTTGGCTATTCTTTCCCCTGTGTCCATAGCTGATATCTCCACGTTAAAATATGCCTTCACTCACAGAGCTTTGAGTAAGTTACATGAAATGTCATGTTCCTTCAGTTCAGTTTCCTTATATTAGTGGCGTATGTCAATTGAAACTCTCTTTTTATCTTTGCAATAAAAGAATAGCTCTGTTGTCAAGAACTTGAGATATATTTGGGTGGAGATTGTTGTTCTTTGAATCTTTCCCATTCTCACGACTCCTGCTCTCACAAAGTTAAATGGCTTTTTCTATTGTTCTGATGCTCTTTCTATGTATCAACCTTTCTAGTTTCTTGTTACAGCAGAAAATAGATGAAAAGGGAAAACAAATTGACAAGACATTTCGACCCTTATATTTCAGTAGTAGTATTATTTTTGTTATTTTTTGTGTGTTTTCTTTCAGAGGTTGGCCTTCTGGTTGTTGAGTAATGGGGCTGTTCCATTGAGGTTTGATGAAGCAACACGAGTAAAAGCTAGAAAATGCTCAGAGTCAATGTGGAAGCTAACATACTATGCCACGGTTCAAGCATGTATTGTCAAAATAACATGCCACGAACCATGGGTCATGGATTCAAAGGGATACTTTAGAGGCTGGCCAAATCAAGAGCTACCGTGAGTAATTCACATGCTTCAACATTTAATGGAACGGATTCCATTTCTTTTTTACTATGCAATCCAAGTGACTATTCTTGCATTTTCCCCTTATCCTTGGAGAGCTATGGGAGCTATGAATTCATTCCTTCCCTTCCAATATTTTTGTTCCGTGTTTTAACCAATTAAAACTAGAAACGGAACATCGTCTATTTGCATGTCTGGTATGTCTTCTTCTTGTAAAAAGTGAGCCATAAGAGAAGAACTGAAGTTTAAATCGTCTTGCAACTTTGTTAGAATGGTTGGAGGTATTCAGTGGTTGCACTGAATGGATGATGACCCAGCTGTGGACAAGAAAAAAAGATTTGCTTTCTTGCAGAGCAGAATGTGTAATCTGTTTTCAACCAATAGATTGTAAAGGAGGATTGTTGATTTTTTTTTTTCTTGTTTTTAGCCACATCGCCACCCTTCAACCTCCCCCCCCCCCCCCCAAACCAGGCCCCAGATGCTGTGGCAACTAAATGCTCCTTTTTCAAATATTCATAGAGTAACTACATACCGCTTTCTTTAGACAGCATGCCAATTCAACTTTTTCTCATACAACATAAGTATGGAGTCTCTCTCTTTTACTCCTCATTCTTAGGGTTCAAAAAAGGGGGTGAGGGGAAATTGGGTTTGGAGTCAGCATATATGCTTGCAACAACTTGAATACTTAATCTTTTCTCTGAATATGTTGGAGTTATACAGTGAGAATGATTTGTTATAAATTATGAACTGACTATTTTTATCTCTTCTTTCAGTCTTCCCTTGAAGCTTTACTACATGTGCCAATGTGGATTCTACATTTACAGCATTGCTGCCCTCCTTACATGGGAGACTCGAAGGAAGGATTTCTCAGTAATGATGTCTCATCATGTAATTACAGTTGCCCTTATTGGGTACTCATATATTACGAGGTAAATTTCTGTTTTTCACCAAGTACAATGGATCAGCAGTTAGCAATGTCTCAAACATAGTAGTTTAGGATGCAAAGTGCAAAATAATGGTAGTTTGTTGGTGGAAAGTGTGTTTTCCCCAATTTTTTAAGTGCATAGGTCTATATCAGCATATTGTTTGTATAAGATGAACTCTTAAAAGCGGCAATCTTAGCCCCTGCTTGTTATGTCTGGTATTTTGGTTTGGGGTTTTCATATAAGAGTAGGTTGATTTATGGAATCAGTATTTTGTAATGTTAGATTTAAATATCCGGCAAGAGAACAGTTATTAAGTTTTCTGTTTCCAGATTCTTCCGCATTGGCTGCATTATACTTGCCTTACATGATGCATGTGATGTGTTCATGGAAGCTGCCAAGGTCTTTAAATATTCTGAGAAGGAGCTTGCAGCAAGCGTCTCCTTTGGATTCTTTGCCATTTCATGGCTCATTCTGCGTCTAATATTCTTTCCTCTCTGGGTTATAAAATCCTCAAGGTTTGCCCTCATGGAAAATTATTTTAATTCACCATATTTGGCTTTATTGGTCCTTTTACTCATCTGTCCGCACTTTTGGCATTTCCCAGCTATGATTTTCGGGAGTTCTTGGACCTCTCGGAGGCCTATCCTACATTCCTGTACTATGTTTACAATACATTATTGCTGACGCTACTTGTGTTTCACATATACTGGTGGCTACTCATATGCTCAATGATCTGGAGACAGTTGAAAAATAGAGGAAAAGTTGGAGAAGATATAAGATCAGGTGAGCCATTACCAGCTTTCATATTATCATCAAGCACACATCGAGACAAGTGTCATTTGTTACACTTGGGACACCCTTTACCTCAGTCAAAAACCACTGTAGCAGCTTGATAATTTTATGATAAGTTGATTCTGATAGACGTTCAAGAACCCCTAGTGCTCTCGTGTTTGTATAACAATCTCTATTTGACATATTTAGATGAATTAGAAGGGGGGAATGGCTTGCCTGTCCTACAAAAATTACTTTCTTTACAATTCTCTAAATTTAGTTCTTCACCTCATCAATGGAGCATTTTAGCTTGATCAGGTTATAGAAAACACACTTCATGGCCCTTTTTATTTGCTGAACTGGGGATATCTTCCCCGTTTGCCTCATAGTTGCCCAGATAATGTATGGAAAACCAGATTCATTAGAAGAGTCAATTGTATCTATCATATCTTATTTTCTTCATAATCTAGAGGCAGCAGTTATGTGTTTCATTTTCTTACTGAAGAGTTTTTGTCCCTGATTAATACAGATTCAGAAGACGATGAATAGGTGGAAGATTTTGTTCCAGTTTTGATGCTCTGGCTGATGATGCCAACTGCTGGGGAATTAGTCTAGACATGCTTTTAGGTTTGTCCCTGATCTCAATGGGTTTGTCCAATTCTAAAGATTAGAGGGAGTTGGAAACTTTCTTTGATTTCTAACTTTCTTTCAATTCTTCGTCAGGTAGAGATGAGGAGGTAGGACCATTAGGCATATCTCTTCTTTATATCTTCTTCGTGCACAGACTATAGGCAATCCTTGTATAATTGTTTTTGCTGAATGATTTTTGTTTTGTTTGACGAGACCTTAAATGGAGAAGATCCGGGGAGAAAAACAAAAAAGGAAGAAGATTTCTTTTAACCTTTTTCCTCTCATTAACTTGTATGGGAGCCTTTACACCATAGATCCGTGTGAACAGTGTCACTCTCGAGCCTAGAAGATCCGCGTGAACCGCATAAAACCATGCATTTAGGGCTGAACGAGATTAATGATTTTGAATGTTTTCAAAACGTGCATACGGATCCTGCTGCAGCCCAAGAACCTGCATGATCTTGATTTTTTGTTGAATGTTAAGATATTTAACGTGCATTATATGCCAGACTCGCATTGGTTCCATGGAGGATGAAGGATTATTAGGAAACGATTAGATGGGTAATTATGGACACCACCTGACTGTGGTCCACCAAAATATATCTTCGAATCGTTTCCAATTTCGAACTCGCCGTTTAACTTGGAAATAAAAAAGAATGAACTTTGAACTTTCTGTTTAGTTTTTATTCCTGCCACTATTTTAGTTCGCATCACTTGTTCAAATGTAGGATCTCCTACTTAAATTCGTTTTCTCTGAACTATGTCTGTGCCGGACCTTGAACGGATGTATCTCGAGGAAATATACTTCTGAATGCTGTTCGACATCTCGATCATTTCGATTCAGAACTTTGTAACCCATTACTCCAGCAAATCCACTGTCCAAGAGAATTTTACATTTTCATTTTATTTTCCGGGATTTTTTTTGTTTTTATTATTTTTAGGGAGACAAGGGACGAGACCTTGGCATCTGGGTCAATACGACATAGAGGGGAATGCTCGGTGTAGATTGAACGCTATTCACGTTTTGTCTCCAGTTCCGGAAAGCATTACAGTCAAGGCAGCCGATAACTGGTGGCCACCCATTTTGCGTCGTCATGCGCAGCGTGATTGGCGACGCGATGGATAGTCGAGGTAGACAACAGTAAGCGAGAATCGATTTTCTCTCCCGCTCATTATGGGGGGGAAAATCCAAACAAGTTGAGCTTGCATTAGGAACGGTTGATTCTCGTCAAGTGCACAAGAAAATATCTCACTCTCAATGGCATATACTGATCCTTTTGGCTCTCTCCACAGCAATTGTCTTCCTGAGACGGAATATTCTGTAGGTCTTCTGTGAAGTTGAGATTTGTTCTTGCGCCACTAGCGTCGACACATCAAGGAAGACATCAATAGCTCAGATCTAGGGACTCGGATTCCCTCCTATAGGGAAGCAGCGAGTACGTCCTAACCGCCCTTCGGATGGGTGACACCGAATTAATGAACCCATCCGACGGTCGGTATTAAAATGAATTAAAAAAATTCAAACGAATCCATCCGAAAACGTTAGACAGTGTTAAAACGTAACGGTGAGCAAAACTCACCGTTTCACTACGAATATGGAAGCAGAATATTTCTTCCCGCCAAATACTGTGCTTCTTCTCCAAGCAAGCTGCTTCTTCCTCTGTTTTGTTTCCTGCAAGATTCTCTCTCCTTCCAAAAAATTGCTTCCTCCTCGGCCATAGCTCCTTGGCCGCACTCGACAGGAGATCTATATTTTAAAGATATGATGATTGATTTGTTGTAAATTAGTCTCCAATATTTTTGATGGAATGACTTATTTGATATAGCATCATGAAGTGTATAATTGTCTTAATACAGCAATGAGCATGTTGCAGGATCTAGATTCCAGCAAAAGACCAGGTGCTGGACCTAATGGTTATGCGGTACTCAAGATGCACCCCTTTTTCAAGGGAGTTGACTCGAAGAATTTAAGAGGGAAAACTCCTCCAAGACTTGCTCCGGAACCAGGGGTACGGCTTCCATCATATGTGAAATTGCATTCTACAAATAAATCTCACTCTCCTAGGAATCCCTGCCTTTCTTTTTTAAAATTAATCTTGGAAAGGTTTACCCCTCAATCCTATATTTTCTTTCATTTTCAGGTTCCAGCAAGTGATGGTGATGATGCTCAAGAGTCACCATGGAACCCTTCACACATTGGTGATAGTTCAACGAGACAAGCTGATGGAAATTGTGGCGCTGCATCATCATCTGATGCTCAAATTGCTGTACTGAAAGAAAGGGTCAGAGTAGGCTTCCGCGCGACAAGCCAATTGGCTGACGCGCGCTCAACCCCGCTCACGGGGCGCGCGCGACAGGCCCCGCGCAACAATTGCAAATCAAACTTTTATAAATCGCTTCCATCATTATCTGCGAGTCCATCCTATCATAGTACGGAAAAAGAAAAAACGACCAAAACAAAGACTTCTGCAAAAGTTATTGGAAAAGTAAAAGTCTTCATCGTTGAAATAATTCATGAATGAGTCCACGAACAAAAAAAGTGGAAAGAAATCAATTTGCTTCTCAAAGTAACGAACTGTCAAATATGGTTGCAGCTATCATAGTTAATACTTTTAAAATTTTAGTATATAGAAATTGATAAAAAAATATTAAAAGAGATCTAGACAAGTAATAGGCTAATGGGATTACACACGTTAGAGAATATCATGATATCGTCATCAGTGTCCTATGAAGAAACGGCTCTAAAGAAAACCAGCAAGCAGAGATAGGTTGTTTAGCCATGAAAGAAAGTACGAAATATATTATAGTAGTATAGAATTGGTCTTGTCTGCCAACTTTTTGACACCAGGTATGATTGTGTCTATTTCACTTCAAGATTCGTTTAAGGGCCGGTAATATTTTGTCTCGAATGTATTGTGTCTATGGTGTCTATTTTGTCTCGCGTTTGAGTTCTGTTGGAAGAAACCCGAGTTATCGTTTCGCTGGGTTCTGGATCCACTCTGAACCTCCTCATGGACCTCATCCACCGAGTTCCGGAACTTCTCTGGCTGGGATACCACGTGGCAAAGGGGCGTAATTGGAGCGTACATGTCCAACTGCAACAGAAACAACTCCATCAGAAAAGAAAGTACAAACATATGGCACAAACAAAAACAGAGTGTTTCGGGTAGCACTTCAATACTAGCCATGAAGTGAAAAAAATTCGTTACCTTAGTGCTTCCGCTCTTTCTATTGTGTTCTGTGAGGCGGTATTCATGCATGATCCCACATCTTTAAGCTCTGTTGATGGACACAGATCAAGAATAGGTGAAGTGCTAGAGGCCATTGTGAGAGACATTCTAAGGGTTTCGGAGCCAGAAGATGCTATTTGTAGAGCTCAAAGACAGAGAGGTATAGAACAGAACAGAGAATATAAAGAGATCGTGAGGGCTCAAAGACTATTTGTATACGTATCGAGAGGGGTGAGAAGTGGAAGGCCAAGGCCCGTCCATTATAGAGGTCGTAGCAAATTACTGTCTGGGACGTTGTTAGCTAGGTGCCGATGACTTGGACGATCGAGTGGACGTCCTTTAACCCGTTGGTCACTTTCTCAACTAAAGTAGAATCACCATGCATCAAACTTATGTTTTAGTGAAACGGTGTTTCACTCACAGTTACAAGTTAACGCCCACCTCTAACGTCTAGACGTTTCTTTCATTTGGCCGTCGAATGGTTTCATTAATGCGGTGTCAACCATCCGATGGCCGGTTAGGACGAACTCGGTAACTCCCTCTTGAGAGGGAATCCGAGTCCCAGATTGAGGGCCCCAAACTGGCTGGTTTTCATGAACTCCGTTTTTATTGCTCGCACTCATTACTAACCCCACCGAAAATGATCATCTGAGACGGCCCTATCACATTCACACATGCATATGGGAAATATATAGGTCCCCCTAATGGCCCCAACTGTATACGAGATAATCCTTAGGAATTTGCGGAACCACTCAGGATTTTAAGAAGGAAAAAAAGAGAGACCCCCCACACCTCTTAGGGCTCTCAATGGTGACCGTTTATTAATCAATTAAAGCACAACATCTCTCAGGCTCAGCCTCCCCCCTCGCGCTTTCTGTTGTCACCCTCCTCTCTCTCTCTCTCTCTCTCTCTCTCTCTGTTTTTCCACTGGCATAGACCTCACCATCTCTGTACTCTCTGAAAATTAGGGCAGGATTTATAGATCTCGGAGACTATCTGATGCAAGTCATTGCAGCGAGTTTGGTCGCTAATTTCGTTGCCGCCATCGGAGTTATTGATGATTGATTCGCCGATTGATGCTTCTCTGTGAAACTCTGGTTCGGGAACGGACTCTTACATGGACTATATATGGAGCCACGTCCTCGCTGTCTACTTCGCCATCGGCTTTCTCGTCGCCAGGTTCTTCCTTGACAGATGCATATTTCGCGTAAGGTTCTTGCTGTATATCTATTTCGCTCCTAGAGCTCTTCCTGCAGCTTTTGATATTTTGGAGAGATTATTTTGAGGTTTACGTGGTTGTGTTTGATTACTGACTAGAATTTTAACGTAACAAAATAATTATAATATAATCTTCATTCCCTCGAATCCATCGTTACTTTTCACTGTAATATATATATAAAATTCATTCAAATTATCTTTATTTATTTTTTCACCAATTTCAATACTCTACAATTGTAATCTCCCTATAATTTTAACACTCAATTAACAAACTTTTGGCAACTTAAAATTTTACTTTTACTTTTATCACTCATTCACCAATTCAAATATCATGTAGTTTTTAACACCAACTTAAAATTTTAACAAAATTTTGATATAATGTTGAAAACAAACAGGTAGTTAGTTAATTAGGCCAAAATTTTGAAGCCTACAAAATTTTGGTTCAGCTATTCATGGTAACATTTTTCATCTTCCACATATACCGACACAAAAGTAAGCTTAAAAACAAGTAGTGTTTGATCCTAAAAATATTTAGGTGGTTAAAATTTCGGGTATAAGTGTGGTGAAAAAGTAAAGATAGTTTATTGAAGTTAGTGAAAAAGTGAAAAAACAGAAAATTTGAATAAATATTATAATGAAAAAGAATAATTTGATAAAGATATATTATTTTATAGTTTTTTAAGGGGTAAAGTCATAGTTAACACAATAAGTATAAACAAAAATCAAATGGGTACCTCAAATTATCAATTCGTCGATTTGAGACCCATAACTTTTAAAAATCATCAATTCACACTCCGTCTAAGATAAAATTACTAAAAATATTTTAAAAATGATATTTTTTTAAATAAAACTATTGAAACTCTATTTCAATAATCTATTTATTTTTAATTTATTTCTTAAAAATTATTATTTATTATTTATTTTTAAAATTTTAGTCTTGGATTGGCATTTCGGTCATTTAGTATGATTTTTCGTCGGACTTAACGCATCATTTGGACGGAAGGCGTAAATTGATGATTTTCAAAAGTTATAGTCTCAATTTGACGAATTGATAATTAGGGGTACTGATTTAATTTTTGTTCATATTTATGGAGCTAACTATATATGACTTTACCCCTTTCTTTAAACAGGCCCATTTGACACTCAAACACCACCTTAAAGAGTGACATGCAATTGTACAATTATTTCACCGTTACATGTAACGGGCTCACAACAGAACACTCTAGCATCAATGCGTCACTAAATCATTCTTGGTCTACATTTGTTTTGTTCCTTTTCTTAACAATTACAGCGACCAACTCGGCATCTAAAATCCTTGAGGAGTAACAGGAGTTCCTACATGCTTCTCATCACATGCACTCAAATAAGTTTCAGCAACTAAATGTTCATACTTTTCGCTGGGGAAATGACATACACGATCCAAATTTGTACGTTTCACAGTCGTATAGTTGGGACCTAAGAGAACTAGAACATCCACTCACTAGTGTTTGGCTCTCGATATTTTGAAGTTTAAAAATTGTAGTGTAGGGTAATTAATGAAAATGTGCGGAGAGAAATGATTTGAGTGAATTTTTTATAATTATTTAATAAAAAGAGATACAACTGACATGTTGTTTGTGATGTTAAAATTTTAGGAGTCCGTAAAAATGTAGATAGAGAATGAAAAAGTTGATAAAAGAGTAAAAAAAATTTGTAAAAAATTGAAAGAGAAAAAATTGTAATAATGATAAAATTTTGGTGTTAAAATTTTAGTTCGACAAACGTGAAGTAAGTGTTTGATTTACTTGATCAATGATGAGCTTATCAAGGTTCTGACTGTGACTTTTAGGTGACATTGCTGTGAAAGAACGGCTCTTTTACGTTGTCATTGCAGTAGTTGCTGACAAAGTGGAAGGGATTGAGGCCCCGAAACCCCCTTTTTTTTTTTCCGTTTGCTTGATCTACATTTGACTTTTCTGTATATATGATGGTCAAAATACAGAACCAGAAAACATAAACGCGTAGTCTCTATCCTTTTGGCTATTCTTTCCCCTATGTCCGTAGCTGATATCTCCACGTTAAAATATGCCTTCACTCACAGAGCTTTGAGCAAGTTACATTAAATGTCATGTTTCTTCAGTTCATTTTCCTTATATTAATGACGTATGTCAATTGAAACTCTCTTTTTATCTTTGCAATAAAAGAATAGCTCTGTTGTCAAGAACTTGAGATATATTTGGGTGGAGATTGTTGTCCTTTGAATCTTACCCATTCTCATGACTCAAGCTCACACAAAGTTAAATGGCTTTTCTGTTGTTCTGATGCTCTTTCTATGTATCAACCTTTCTAGATTCTTGTTACAGCAGAAAATAGATGAAGAGGGAAAACAAATTGACGAGACATTTCGACCCTTATATTTCGGTAGTAGAATTATTTTTGTTTTTTGTTTTTGTGTGTTTTCTTTCAGAGGTTGGCCTTCTGGTTGTTGAGTAATGGGGCTGTTCCATTGGAGTTTGATGAGGCAACACGAGCAAAAGCTAGAAAATGCTCAGAGTCAATGTGGAAGCTAACATACTACGCCACGGTTGAAGCATGTATTGTCAAAATAACATGCCACGAACCATGGGTCATGGATTCAAAGGGATACTTTAGAGGCTGGCCAAATCAAGAGCTACCGTGAGTAATTCACATGCTTCAACATTTAATGGAACGGATTCCATTTCTTTTTTACTATGCAATCCAAGTGACTATTCTTGCATTTTCCCCTTATCCTTGGAGAGCTATGGGAGCTATGAATTCATTCCTTCCCTTCCAATATTTTTGTTCCTTGTTTTAACCAATTAAAACTAGAAAAGGAACATCTTCTATTTGCATGTCGGTATGTCTTCTTCTTGTAAAAAGTGACCCATGGCATTGCAAGAGGGGCTTCTGTTTTCAGGTAATATTTAGGTTATCATAAGAGAAGAACTGAAGTGTAAATCGTCTTGCAATTTTGTTAGAATGGTTGGAGGTATTCAGTGTTGCACTGAATGGAAGATGACCCAGCTGTGGACAAGGAAAAAAGATTTGCTTTCTTGCAAGGCAGAATGTGTAATCTGTTTTCAACCAATAGATTGAAAAGGAGGATGGTTGATTTTTTTTTCTTGTTCTTGGCCACTTCGCCACCCTTCAATTCCCCCCCCCCCCGGCCGCCGCCACGCCCCAGATGCTGAATATTCATAGAGTAACTAAATACCGCTTTCTTTAGACATGCCAATTCAACTTTTTCTCATACAACATAAGTACGGAGTCTCTTTCTTTTTCTCCTCATTCTTAGGGTTCAAAAAAGGGGGTGAGGGGAAATTGGGTTTGGAGTCGGCATATATGCTTGCAACAACTTGAATACTTAAAATCTTTTCTCAAAATATATTAGAGTTATACAGTGAGAATGATTTGTTATAAATTGTGAACTGACTATTTGTATCTCTTCTTTCAGTCTTCCCTTAAAGCTTTACTACATTTGCCAATATGGATTCCACATTTACAGCATTGCTGCCCTCCTTATATGGGACACTCGAAGGAAGGATTTCTCAGTAATGATGTCTCATCATGTAATTACAGTTGCCCTTATTGGGTACTCATATATTACGAGGTAAATTTCTGTTTTTCACCAAGTACAATGGATTAGCCGTTGATAGTGTTTCAAACGTGGTAGTTTAAGATGCAAAGTGCAAAATACATGGTAATTTGTTGGTGAAAAGTGTATTTTCCCCAATTTTTTTAAATTGTCTTAAACAATGGGCTTTTGCTCCATTTTGAAATGGAAAGCTTGGCTGAGGCGTGCTCTAATAGACTAAAACTATGCACTATCAAGGATTTTCTGGTTGGATCTTTTAAGAGCATAGGTCTATATCAGCATATTGTTTGTGTAAGATGAACTCTTAAAAGCGACAATCTTAGCCCCTGCTTGTTATGTCTGGTATTTTGCTTTGCGTTTTCATATAAGAGTAGGTTGATTTGTGGAAGCAGTATTTTGTAATGTTAGATTTAAATATCCGGTAAGAGAACAGTTATTAAGTTTTCTGCTTCCAGATTCTTCCGCATTGGCTGCATTATACTTGCCCTACATGATGCATGTGATGTATTCATGGAAGCTACTAAGGTCCTTAAATATTCTGAGAAGGAGATTGCAGCAAGCGTCTCCTTTGGATTCTTTGCCATTTCATGGCTCAGTCTGCGACTAATATTCTTTCCTTTCTGGGTTATAAAATCCTCAAGGTTTGCCCTCGTGGAAATTATTTTAATTCACCATATTTGGCTTTATTGGTCCTTTTACTCATCTGTCCGCACTTTTGGCATTTCCCAGCTATGATGTTCGGGAGTTCTTGGACCTCTCGGAAGCCTATCCTACATTCCTGTACTATGTTTTCAATACATTGTTGCTGATGCTACTTGTGTTTCACATATACTGGTGGCTACTCCTATGCTCAATGATCTCGAGACAGTTGAAAAATAGAGGAAAAGTTGGAGAAGATATAAGATCAGGTGAGCCATTACCTGCTTTCATATTATCATCAAGCACACATCGAGCCAAGTGTCATTTGTTACACTTGGGACACCCTTTACCTCAGTCAAAAACCACTGTAGCTGCTTGATAATTTTATAATAAGTTGATTCTGATAGATGTTCAAGAACACCCTAGTGCTCTCGTGTTTGTATAACAATCTCTATTTGACATATTTAAATGAATTGGAAGGGGGGAATGGCTTACCTGTCCTACAAAATTACTTTCTTTACAATTCTCTAAATTTAGTTCTTCACCTCATCCGTGGAGCATTTTAGCTAGATCAGGTTAGAGAAAACACACTTATTCATGGCCCTTTTTATTTGCTGAACTGGGGATATCTTCCCCGTATGCCTCATAGTTGCCCAGATAATGTATGGAAAACCAGATTTATTAGAAGAGTCAATTGTATCTATCATATCTTATTTTCTTCATAATCTAGAGGCAGCGGTTTTGTGTTTCATTTTCTTACTGAAGTGTTTTTGCCCCTAATTAATACAGATTCAGAAGACGATGAATAGGTGGAAGATTTTGTTCCAGTTTTGATGCTCTGGATGATGATGCCAACTGCTGGGGAATTAATCTAGACATGCTTTTAGGTTTGTCCCTGATCTCAATGGGTTGTCACCAATTCTAAAGATTGGAGGGAGTCGGAAACTTTCTTTGATTTCTAACTTTCTTTCAATTGATCTTCGTCAGGTAGAGATGAGGAGGTAGGACCATTAAGCATATCTCTTCTTGATATCTTCTTCGTGCACAAACTATAGGCAATCCTTGTATAATTGTTTTTGCTGAATGATTTTTATTTAGGGCTGAACCAGATTAATGATTTTGAATGTTTCAAAAAGTGCATACGGATCCTGCTGCAGCCCAAGAACCTGCATGATCTTTATTTTTTGTTGAATGTTAAGATATTTAACGTGCATTATATGCCAGACTCACATTGGTTCCATGGAGGATGAAGGATTATTAGGAAACGATTAGATGAGTAAGTATGGACACCACCTGACTGCGGTCCACCAAAATATATCTTCGAAACGTTTCCAATTTCGAACTCGCCGTCTAACTTGGAAAGAAAAAAGAATGAACTTTCTGTTTAGTTTTTACTCCTGCCACTATTTTAGTTCGCATCACTTGTTCAAATGTAGGATCTCCTACTTAAATTCGTTTTCTCTGAACTGTGTCTGTGCCGGACCTTGAACGGATATATCTCGAGGAAATATACTTCTGAATGCTGTTCGACATCTCGATCATCTCGATCATTTCGATTCATTTTATTTTCCGGGATTTTTTTATTTTTTATTTTTAGGGAGACAAGGTACAAGACCTTGGTCTCCGGGTCAATACGAGATGGAGGGGAACGCTCGGTGTAGATTGAACGCTATTCCCGTTTGTCACATTACAGTCAAGGCAGCCGATAGTGGCGACCCATTTTGCGTCGTCATGCGCAGCGTGATTGGCGACGCGATGGATAGTCGAGGTAGACAACAGTCAAGGAGAATCGATTTTCTCTCCCGCTCATTACGCGGGGGGGGGGGATCCAAAACAAGTTGAGCTTGCATTAGGAACGGTTGATTCTCAGGAAGTGCACAAGAAAATATCTCAATGACATATACCGTGTTGAGTGAGGTGAACCAAAAAGCTTTAAGGAAAAACTTCTTATAATAAGTGAAAAGAAGCTTTTGCGCATAAGACAAAAACATTCATGACTTTTCTCCACACTATTTGCCTCACGTCACTCCACTTCTCACAAAATCACTTATCTCAATTTTTCTCAATCGCTCTCACTCCTGCTGCACGGCACACACCACTTTTCTACGCTCTCCGACGCACCGCTTTTCACCTCACTTTTTCGGCTTGCCAATTCTACAACTCTAGACTTCCCTTTTCGGCTTGCCAATTCTACAACTCTAGACTTCTCCTATTTATAGACTCACTATGTCGGTGGACTCATGAAGTCGGCAAGTTTCTTGCCTTCCAGTAAATTCTGTCACTTTGCTGAAGCTCTCCGTCAAGTCGGTGTAGCTTATCTAGAGAGTTCTTGCTTTGCCGAATTCTCTCGGCTATCCAGAATTTTCTAGATTCTTCCCCACACGTAATCTTTTCTAGCATTTTATTTTCTCTTCTCTAGAGAATTCTGGGCTGTTCTTCAACATACTGATCCTTTTGGCTCTCTCCACAGCAATTGTTTTCCTGTGACGGAATATTTCTTTTGGTCTTCTGTAAGTTGAGATATGTTCTTGTGCACCAGCGTCGACACATCAAGGAAGACATCAATAGCTCAGATTAAGGGCCCCAAACAAAAAAGCTGTCAACCAAAAAATTTAAGATGCCTATCGTTTCCCAAACGTTAAATCCCTCCCTCTCCATTCGCCCTTTCTTTTTTGAGTGTTGATGATATCTACAAGAATTGGGGGAGTTGGCCTCAATCTACAAAAAGATTTAAGGGTGGGCGGGCGGGAGTGATTGAAGCAGGAGGAGATTTTGAGAAAATCTGCTAGAAACAGAAGAGACGGTGCACTTTGGGAAATGTTAGCAAGGCATCTTGACAGCTTTTTTGTTTGTTTTAGTTTTATTTGAGTCCTTAATAGAGAAAGATACAGCCAGAACAAAACGTATAAACAACACGAAGGTCAGTGAAAGACCTAATCGGACCTAAAGGCCTTACAAGAAAGCAGATCCAACGATCCAGAAGACAAGCCGGACTACAAAGCCGGAACGACTGACAACCACAACCGACCACAAGGGTCCACAACACCAACCAAACACAAACCAAACCGGCCACAAGGGCCGGTACACAACACAAGACGGTAGCGGCTTCCGCAAGAAGAAGGGCGCACTTCGCAGCAATCCGACTCCTTCGAAGTAATCTTCACGCAAAGACTGGCTGCACAAGGGGGAGGAGGAGAGGAGACAACTTCGGGCGGCACAAAAACGGTGGCATCTAGGAGAGCCACCGGGGACAACTGGCCAGAGCTGACCACTAAACGAGGAGAGGAGGCAGAGGCGGGGAGCGGGCCAAACAAGCCGACCAGAGGCGGCACAGAGCAAAAACGCCGCGCGAACAGGAGACACACGAGCACAAGGCAGCGCGTGTCCCACACGCGCCGGCAGAAACAGGCCGGACCAAGGCAGAAGGGACCACCTGGGGGGTAAAGCACGACAGAGCGACTCAAAACCGCCGGAAAACACCCGAGACAGCCAAGAGGGAGGCAGGAGAGCTCCGGCGAGTGAGATCCACGCGCGCGTGTGAGAGCTCACGCGCCGACAAACGGCCACCACTCTTGGACCGCTCAGAGCACTGGAAAGAGATAAAACGCGCCATGGATGTCGTGAGCACTGGAGAGACCGGGATCTAACCGCCAAATCGAAAGAAAAAACCAAGCCGAAAAAGGGGGAGGGAAGCTGGCCACCAGAAGCGTGGCCGGAAGAAAGAAGACGGGGGAGGAGTCGGAGCTCCTCCCCAGACCAGGAGAGGGAGGAGGTTGTTTTCAGACAAGGGGAGGGGGTTCTAGAGAGAGGGAAGAGACTCTCTCTCTAGAACGAAGTTGGAAAGTTTGGGTTTACGAGGAGGTTATATGAGTCGTTGATGTATTCTTTAATGTAGTGGCAAAATTTGAGTCTTTCTTAGAACCTGTCAGAAGTTCTTAGAACCTATCAGAAGTGGATGGATTTAGACGGAAACTTATCCCCAGTAGAGCCCCCTCAAACTGGGAACTGCATTAGTCAGACATTCGTACAGATTCAGTCAAACTGGGCGGCCTTATCTGAACTTTCGTCGGACCAGAATGAGTAGTCTTGATTGCCTATATAAGTTCCTTTCGAGAGGCATCTGAATTCAAGAGAAGCAAAATGCAGACGAGAATCGGAATTTGTCTCCCCTTTCTCCTACTCTTGATTGCCCTCATACCCAACTTCACAGCTTCTCAAATTCTCTTTCAGGTATGCATGAGACAGTGCACTAACTAATATGTCTATGATCTCCTATAACCTTTCTCTCTGGTGTGGCTATTCAACTCCACTCAGAAGATAGTAATTTTGTCGTGCTTTTGGTGGTCAGGGATTCAACTGGGCATCATCGACCAAGGAAGGAGGATGGTGGAACTTCTTCAGAAGTTCAGTTCCTCAACTGGCTAGTGCTGGGATCACTCACGTTTGGCTTCCTCCAGCCTCTCACTCTCGATCCGATGGTATAAATATAGCGATTCATCACGTTTTCTCCATTGAATTTAATTTGCTCTTTTTTTTTCTCCCACGGTAAACTCTGTTCCACTATTTGAATTCGAACATTTCAATTTAAAGCAGAGTACATGTATTGCAGTGTAGGGTGTGTTTGATTCGTGATTTATGATTGAGGGGAAGGTTATGATATAATTACAGACTATCTGATTCGATTCTAGCTTGAATTGAAATCTTCGAGTATAAACATTACACTGTTTTGATACAGAGTGAAACACCCATACCTTTTTTTTTTGGGTGGGGAGAGGGGTTGAAGTTGGAGTTGTTTAAATTTTGTAGGAAACTGAATTGAGATTTACAAACACAAGTAGATTTGTTGTTATAGCTTAGAACATACTTTCTTTCTCTCCAGGTCCTCAAGGGTACTTGCCTGGAAGGCTCTATGATCTCGATACATCAAAATATGGAAACAAAAATGAACTGAAGGCACTGGTAAAAGACTTCAAGGACAAGGGGATCGAGTGCATAGCAGACATAGTTATAAACCATAGATCTGCGGAGAAACAAGATGCTAGTGGAAAATTCTGCATTTTCGAAGGAGGGACTCCAGATGCTCGCCTTGACTGGGACGCATCTTTCATTTGCAGCGATGATGATGTATGTGATGGCACAGGAAAACCTGACACTGGAATAACCTGGGGTGGAGTTCCGGATATTGACCATACTAACCCAAAGGTCCAAAGCGATCTATCAGATTGGATGAACTGGCTGAAGACAGAAGTTGGGTTTGTTGGGTTTCGAGTTGATATGGTCTTAGGATATGGCCCGGCTTATAGTAAGATATACATCCAAAATACAAAGCCAAGTTTTGCAGTAGCTGAACATTGGAACATCACTAATAACAATAACTCAGAAGCCCAGCGCCGCGAGATTGCGGCCTGGATAGACGCTGCTGGAGGAGAGTTCAAAGCTTTTGATTTCCCAACAAAAGGGGTACTTCAAGCTGCCTTGCGGGATAAGGCTCTGGGGCGGATGAAAGATTCAAATGGAGGTGCTCCCGGACTGATTGGCTTGAAACCAGGAAATGCTGTAACTTTCATAGACAATCATGATACAGGTTCCCAAAAGCAATGGGAATTCCCTAGTGAACAAGTCATGCAGGGATATGTTTACATTCTTACTCATCCAGGGGTCCCGACCGTCGTAAGTTATTTCCAACTTTGAATTGTTTTTCATAGGGCATTCTTATGCAGGGAATTCTTTTCATGCTACTGTTGTTCATTTTATCAACTGAACTGAAACTGATTCTTCTTTCTTTTTCCCTTTGGACAGTTTTATGATCACTTCTTTGAGTGGAACCTCACCCACATCTCCAATCTCATTGCAATTCGATCCAAAAATGGGATCAAACCGACGAGTTCCTTGCGAATTCTAGCCGCTGATCCGGATCGATACATCGCTGCCATAGATGAGAAAGTTATTGCCAAGATTGGTCCAAGCGATGATGTTGGAAACCTTATCCCTTCAAATTTCAAACTTGTTCTTTCTGGAGAACACTATGCTGTGTGGGAGAAACAGGCATAGGGTGATGAAAAAGGGGAATAAATAAAAGGGGTGGCCTGGTGAAATCTCATTCGCTGCCTCAGTAATAAAGATGTATGCTTTTTTATTAATATTTGATGCAAGCTAAGCAAACCACTCAACTCTCGTAGCCGTCCAGTATAGAACTGAGCTGGAGTGGAGCCAGCGGCAGCTAGCTACCTCAGGGATCCTTTGTTTGACATTTTAATAGAATGTCAACTCCCTCTGTCTTTAGACCTTTCACATGGCTTTAAGAATCGTGTCTTGTTTCGACGACGTTTGATACTTTGTCCTGACGCGGTTCGTCCCTGATTGGGTACCGCCGCCTGTCCATTCCAAATGAGGCTTCCACAAATTTTATTCCTAAAATAGCTTAAGTGAAAGCAATTCTTATTTGGTCAATGCGCAATCAAATGTTCCAACTGTAAAATTATCAAGAAAATAAAAAATATTCAAAATAACATCTAAATTGTGTACCGTAGCAAAAAAAAAGTTCAAAAAGGAATAACCTAAGAAGATAAAAGAGCGCACGTTCCAATTATTTATTTATATGCACAACAAGTGGAATCTATCTTATTCTATATAAAATCCACGTATTTTGTTTATCAATCTATAAGATTCTTTTAAATTAACCCAAAACAATTTTTCACTGTAGAGCTCAACCACGATTCCTAGTTGACATTCGAAACAAAGGTCAGACCACAGTGAGAACACATTTAATGTATTCTATTTGTCAACGTTTGATGTTTTGTCCAGGTGCGTGCGTGCGCGCGTGCGTGCAGCCCCTACAGCGTGTATACGTGACGTCGAATGTTTCCAGCTGGTTTTATTCGCTTCAAGTTGAATGGATCCGCCGTGGTTCTGGCAAATGTCAAATGGAACCAAAAACATTTGACTTTTCACCTCTAAAGAGGAAACTAGCGGAAAGCTATCCAGTTTCCATAAGGAGGAAACTTCCACCCCCCTTGAGTCCATACGGTTTTTATTTCAAATCCCACCAAAAGCCGTCAAATACTCGCGTGTTGTCTCTCACGAGTGACATCACTCCGCCATGTCAACCCTCAAGTACCGTTGCCATGTCATCTAACCTGATGAGCTGGACCACATCCTCTCTCTCGAACCCCTTCCCTGTTCCCCCGCGTGCATCTATTATTAACTCGTTTAAAACCGTGTGTGAAGGGTGTGCCAACTGCCTCCCACGTCACCCTCTTCTCCCCGTATATAATCCTTCTACTCTCTCTCTCTCTCCCAACAGATTGACCGTTGAAGCGAGAGCGAGAGAGAAACCGCCGACTCTCACTACTGCTATACTGCCGACAGCCAGCAAACAAAGCAAGCATGCACAACCAGTCATTTAAGAGACCGAGACTAACTGGACCTCCGATGAGCCAGCAACCTCCGTGCCGCCTTACGACCGAGCAGGAACTCTCCGTCATAGTCGCCGCGCTCACCAACGTCGTTTCCTCTTGTACTACTGCTACTGCCTCCACTTCAGACTTTTGTACCGACTCGTCTTCTTTCCAGCCTCCACCCTCCTCGGATTTGGAAACGTGTCGAGTGTGCTATATCAAGGGCTGTCTCGGCTGCGATTTCTTTTCCCAGCCACATGATAGAGTTGTCGGAGGAGAGGAGAAGAAGAAAGGGAAAGCAGGAGTGTCGAAGAGACGAGCGAAGAATAACTACAGGGGTGTGAGGCAGAGGCCGTGGGGAAAATGGGCAGCGGAGATTCGGGACCCAAGGAAGGCGGCCCGGGTGTGGCTCGGCACGTTCAACACGGCCGAGGAGGCGGCCAGGGCATACGACAAGGCCGCCATCGAGTTCCGAGGGCCGCGCGCGAAGCTGAACTTCCCGTTTCAGGATTACACGTTGGAAGAGGCCAGTTCGGCAGCGTCCACGCAGCCGGATCAGCATCAGGCAGTGGCAGTGAGATATGCATCTGATGGTTCGGCTGAAATAGGAGGCACGGAAATTGGAAACGGATTTGGGACAGGAAATGAGTTCTGGGAAAGTATTGGGGAGGAGGAGTTTCAGAAGTGGATGATGATGATGAATTTTGCTGGAGATTCGTCGGATTCGGCCGTGACTGGGACTGAATGCTCGTAGTTCTGCTTCACTAGGATAATAAAAATGTTGCCGCTTTTTTTTCTATTCTTTAATTTGTTTATTTTTTTTATGTCACTTGTGGGTGGGATTTGAGTTTGTACCAATTCTTCGAGGGAAGAAGCACCGACTTTAACGAGATGTTTGAGAGTGAAAATTTTGAGTATTAGAGTTTGAGAAATATTATAAAGTAAAGATATATTATGAGAGTTGGTGAAAAAATAAAGAGAAAAGATTTTTAATAAGTATTATAATAATAAAAAATTATGTAGTAAATTTTTGATGATTAAACCCAAATATTTGAACCTAAATATTTGGGCACCAAAGATTTATGTCGTGACTCGTCCTCTTTTGGGAATATTAATCCAAAAAAGGCCCCTTTTTAACTAAGCATCCAAAAAAAGGTCCCTTTTGCTAAATCAATGCACAGTAATTTTGCAACTCGCTTCTGATCTTTTTCCTCTTTAATTTTTGTTTTCTTTTTGCTATCAGCAAGAAAATGAAATGAAATGAAATGGATTTATTGTCGCTTCATAAGACCGCAGTATGTTTGACAGTCAAGAAAATCCGGAAAGGAAGCCGGACCCACACGGGCCACGATCTCCCGAGAAGAACATTAGGGTACTGTTCGTTTTTAAATTTTTTCTAAATTTAAATTTATTTATAAAATTATTACTGAATATCTTAATAATTCAAACACAAACATCATTATATTCACATAATCTCTAACAATTTTTTACACAAACTTCAATATATTTTTTTAAAAAAATTATAACAAATTTTCTCTTTATATTTTTCATAAAATTTCAATATTTTTTTATTAAATAATTACATCAAATCATTTATCTCTTTACTTTACAAAAAATACATATAAAATATTACGTGAATATTCGTAACTTTTACAAAATCTTACAATTTTTCACTACACTGATATAAGTGTCTGCGATGAAATTTAGAGGGCGTTGGCTCTAGCTGCGCATAATAAAACATGTGCGTTTCTCGGTTGATCAAAATCCAATCGATTTGATAGTTCATGTTTAACACGTGCTTAATAAATCACGCGTGGATTTGGATTAAGACTCAAGAGAGAGATTACGGACAGAGAATAAAGATTATAAAAAGCAGTCCAAGCTGGTGACGGGAAGTGTGATGATCTTTTCTTTTCTTTTTTCCGTTCTTTTTATTTTTCTCTCTTCCGGAGGGATAATCGATAGGAAAATAGGGTCGAAGACCAAAAACTTCAAACTAATATAATGCTTACCACTGGAGGTCGCAAGTTGGTGTCATATTGCATTTAAATAATAATAGTTTAACCACACATGATTAACCTGTTAATACGACTTTTCACCACCTTAATTAATCATTATCCTTCCAAACAGTGTAGACATAGGTTCTATTTAAATAGGATGGCTTTCTTCAATATAACGCATGTGTTATCAATATTCAAATTTAAATATTATTATTAAGATATAAGAAATTTAAATTTGACAGAATCACTTAAATCATTTAAATTTATGTCTCACATATTTTTCTAGACACTTGTAATAGATAGATGAGTTAAAGAAATAAAAGAAATGGAATATGAGATATGTTCAGCAAAGGTTACTAAGCTAATAATCCAAAAAACAACAGAGAAAGAAAACAAGACTCATTGTTGTCCACAACCTAATGTTTGGTTATTTCATTGCTTTTTATTGGTGATGTTTAGTCATTTGTTTGTTGTTTTTAAAACAAGACTATTCATTAGCTATTTTTTTGTCACTATGATATTACTCATCATGTGGCGTACATAAAATATACCGTATTCTAGAGAGAGAGCATCCGACCACTCTCTAGAACCTACCTCCTTCATCTGATCCCACTTCCATCTAGTATTCTCCTTGCTCCTCCCGACTCTCCCTTCTTCATCCTTCCCTTCCCTTATCGTTTCCCCATGGTCGTTGGTTCTCTTCCCCCCTCCATTGTTGCAGTTCTCTGCTCTTTGTTTTTGATTTTCCTCATGGCTAGATCTAGGTGGTTTGGAGGCTTTTTGGTGACCACGTTCAACATGGCAGAGCTCCTCAACTCTAGGCACTCCTATGCACATCCTTCTGAAGCCGATGTGCCAGCGCGCGATGACCCATGCACACACCCTTTTTATGCTATGTCTGGGTTGCTTGTGTTGGTTTCCTTAGGCAATGTGTTCTGGCCATCAGTCGAGGGGTTCTTTGCTGTGTGTTTTGTTATTTTATTGTTGATTTTAATAATTTCATTTATTTGGGTTTTTGTGGGAAGGATCTCGCACCATCCTCATAGTTGAGGCGTCTCTTTGCGGACATCCTTATGGTTTTTGTTGATCGATGCTTGCTCACCAGTCATCTCCTCCGGCGATCGACATATCTACCGCTAGTGGTAGAGTTTACTTTGGGTCTTTGGATCCGTTTCAAATTTATGGCCTTTTGGCCCATCTATATGAATTTTCACGTTTGCTTTTTAAAAAAAAGAGCTATTGTTGTTTTATCCGATTTACATTGTCTTTGGATTATGCACTGCCAGTTTGTCTTTTTTATTTTATTTTTAAAGCATAGTATTAGTTTATTTCAATTTCAGTTCTAACTTACTAAAAGTTGGAAAACTTGGTAAAGTTTGAACGTTCGGAAAATAGTTATCATTATATACTGTATCATGATGAATTGTATATCATAATCATAGACTTATGATCTCGACCACGGAAATATTTGTTCAGGTTTTGGATCGATGTCAACAAGTATCTCTTTATATCATAATTTCTTGTTAGTCCATCGGGTATCTTCTAATTGTATATCATAATCCACGCTCTTCCCAGAGCCTTATTCATTACTGTAGAATGCACAGCATAATAACCGAGAGCAAATTCTCCATATGGGTTTTCTAGAAATCAATTAGTCCACCACGATAAAAGGGAAGATGCCGGAACTACCATCCGAAGAATACAAAGATGCTCTGCCCCCGTGATTGTATTCCCTTTTAGTTGAATGATTAATCTTTGCTTAGCATTCTCTGAACCTCCGTTACAAGATCTCAAAAAAAGATCAGTAAAATTCCGTAATCTAGCTATGAATTGTCAGTAACTCTCAGCGTTCTCCCAAAACGAGCACTCTTGTTGTCCTCTTCATATGTATTTGCAGGGTAAGACATCAAGAATCTTTTTCATAGAAACTTCAGTCTCTTTCCCAGCACCATATATAAGCGTTTCCATGCTTACAACAACTCGAAGCTCACAATCCTTAAATCTCTCGCGTAACTGTTGCGATCACACGAGATTTTTTACTTATTTATCGAGAATGAATGCAAACCGCAGCGTTTTTCTGTTACAAGTCAAAATATAAATCACACCGTTGGCAACAACTCAAAGTTTCCCCAACTTTACAAACTCCATTGATATCTATAACAGAGTGAAATCAGATTAAAGACATCACGTAGATACAAGCAGAAGCCAAGATCAACTACCAGAACGCGAAAAACAGAGTGAGTAGAAAAATTAAAAAGAAAAAAACAAATCTAGATACAAATGGGAGCAAGCCTAAATGCACACACAACTTGGACAGAAACAATAATGCAGTCAACTAAACAGAATGCAATTATCAATGTTGTCGCTTGCCAGAGAGGCTGATAGAGCTAACTTTCATAGGAGTTGCCACCACCAGTGGAGCTTCTGGAGAGTCATTAACAGCAAAATTGTCGTGCATGAAACGACTCTCCACAATAGACTCATCCTTCAATAAAATCTTGTAACAGTAACAGCTTTTAAGGCCTTCCAGATTCCTGTAGCATTCGTGAGCGCTGTTCTTAACCTGCTGGAAGTCCCATACGACACTGAACTTGCCCACTGTTGCAACTAAGTGGCGCTCTTGTTTACCATTTTCAGTGACCTGCAAACCAATATCACATGTGCTACATAAAGTTGAAGTAAGCTAAGCTAAAAACTAGCTAAAGGAGGAAAACAGAAAAGGCAATACGAATAATTAGTACTAAAAACCACCCAGAATAAGAAGCAAACTATTCACCCAAACAAGCTGCTCTGTACGTCAAGCTAATGTTCACAGAACTGCTCCCAAAAGCAAACAAGGAAATGATTCAAAATCGACTCTTGCATTCAACCCTTGCAAACGCTTCTACCTTTTTTGATAAGTCTGATGCAATCTAGTTGTGTATTTAGAAGAAAGCAAGCTAACATTAAAGTTATCAGATGGGATTACGAATGCCTACCCATGAGAAGTGGCCGCCGTGAAATTTATTATTTGCCCCAGCCAAATGTGAATCCAGAGGGGTCAGCTTCAACAACCTTGGAGCAGGAATCCTGTTCCCCATTCGACCACCAAATCCAGTCTTTGTCTTTCCATCTTTGTCAGTGAACAGAGTGCAGATAAGGATCAAATACGTGTCAGAAGTACCCAAAATCCACTTTCCATCGTAAGTAACATCGACATGAGTAATTGGTGAACCAAGCCCCGGAAAAGCAGTCTTGGCCTGCCTCATCGACGTCTTCGAATACAACCGTATCTTGCCATCAAGAGAACCAACAACAATTGACCCATCTCCAGTGGTCGCAAAGCATTGGAAATTCGTCCCTCTCGAGAACTGATGCCCCTGCGTCCAATGCAACACTGGTGAATTCGCCGCTGCAATGTTCTGAACCATTCCTCTCCGGTCACGCATATCCCACTGACACAACCTATTGTCATCCAGTCCCAAAAACGTCGACTCCGATGGATCCAATTGCGAGCCCTTAGTATCATTCGTGATATCCCTCATTGTAATGTCAGCCCCATCCTTCTCAAATTTCCACTCCGTAACAATCTTGCCCGTCTCAATATCAAGCTGGTGAATCCCCGTAGCCTGGGGCTTCCCTTCCTTCAATGGACTCATAAGGAGCATATTCGTCTCGGCCCTCATCAACAACGCCTTCTTGGGGGTCGAAAACCTCCCCGCACTGGAACTCTCGCCATCGAATTTCACAGAAACACCTTTACCATGAATACCACGGTTGAAATTCCTGTAAACCTGCACGCCCGTATCGTTGACCAAGAAGCTGTTATCCAGTGCCCCGAGTGCCAAGCTCTGTACGCCTCCATTCGCTGCCTCCTCGAACTCCTCCAGTAAGTCCTGGCTGGCCCGGACCGATGTCGCTGGCTCGGGACTTTTCAAGCCGCCATCGTCTGCATCCTCCCACATCGAATCGTCCGCCGCCTCCGGCTTCAGCCAGCCGATGAACTCTTTACCGTAAACCTTAATCTTGTTTTCCTCCGTCGCTTTGAGCCCGTGCACGTTCTCAAACATACAATCCTGAAATTCGGTTATGAATTTCCTATACGCCTCACCTGTGGGAAATTTCAAGGCCCACACGCCGTTGGCTACAAAATCGACTCGGTGCTGATCTCCGAACAACTTCAATTGCATCTCCGTGGAAACCCTAGCTCTGACCTTGGATCCTACTTTCAGTACCCACCAGGAGATTCCGGCACCGCCGTCCGATTCCTCATCGACATCTTCGCCGTCGATTTTGGAGGTTTTGACGAAGGAATAATACGCGCGCTTGTCCGAGACGATCCATTTCGCTTTCGGGGTGTTGTCGCCGATGTGAAGGTAGAGCTTGACCGAATTGTTGGAACTAAGATATTGCGAAGAGGAAGGAGAGGAAGAAGCGCCGTACTTGAGCTTCAGGGCTTTCAGCTTGGCGTCGACCTCGTCTAGGGATCTGGGTTTGGCTTCGGTCGACGGCGAGAATTGAGGCTTTTGTTGGTCCTCAGCGTCGTCGAATTGCTCTTCCTCTTCCTCTTCCTCTTCGTCAGTGTATCGGTCAGAGTCATCTATGTCGATGCCCTCGCGGCTCTGAGACGTACCCATTGTTCAATTGCCTGAGAAGCAGAGAGGGAGGCTGCGAAATGTCGGGGAGATTATTGAAAACAAAAGTGATTTGAGAGCGGAAGTTGGAGGATTTCTTGAAGTTAGTGATCTGACTTCAGAGAAAGAAGTTCGTTGGGGGAGTTGGGGCTTTTATGTGGGATGTTGTCAACCGGCGATCACCGGTTTTCTCCCTCTTTTTTGGGGCATGTTATTTTTTGTTTTGATTATCTGGATTCTATTATAGCTTTAATTTTAATTGAAGATTCGAGCCCGAAAATAGAATATTTAGTTGAAAAAAATTACTATGTTTTTGTCGTGAATTCATTTTTGCATGTTTATTATTATCGACCTCTATGTCACCAGGCCACCGGCTATCACCATTTGCCAGTTAGCGTTGATTCGACGTCGTCCTTACTTCGTACCGACGGAAATGATATAGCTGTATGTCTATCTAGTGTAAAAGGTACACGTGGCCGAGGAATGCTCAATAGTCATTATCCCGCGTCTACTGCGAGTACAGCGCCAGCGTGACCGACACAACCCCCCCCCCCCACTTTTCCTCCACAAAAAAAAAAACCCAGTGACTCTTGCTGAGGATAAATTCGATGGTATGGTCAGCTGGCCATCTTCAGAAAGAGTTTTTAAAACATTTTTTCATTCCTTTAACAGCAGCCCAAAAAATAGCACCTAATAAACCTCTTGGCAAGATATATTGGAACTTGAAGAATCTCTATGAGTTCTTAGCTTAAATCCCACAACACAGACTTCAACTCAATGACAAAACACATTGGACACAGAAATGGCGGGGATTACAGAAACCAACAGGAGCTAAGATATAACAATTATAGCTCTGTCTTCTCACAAGGCATCACGAGCAGCAATCCGGCATGTAATAGCATCTGCAAGCGAGGATATTCCTAGTTCCAGCTCAGATACCTTATAATGCTGAAAAATGAGAAGTCATTCATCATTAATCACTGGAAGCAGCATGAAGAAAACCTGGCAGAAAAAGCAAAACAAGTTCATTGAATAAAAACCTTTTGTATCTGGGCCTGGTTTGCTCTGCCCTCCAACTC
The DNA here is from genome assembly GCA_963930655.1 of Myrica gale. Lineage (NCBI taxonomy): Eukaryota > Viridiplantae > Streptophyta > Magnoliopsida > Fagales > Myricaceae > Myrica > Myrica gale. The sequence continues at coordinate 638,800 of OZ005606.1, read as the reverse complement.
CACTAAGTCTACCTCTTTTCCATTGATAAGTTTCTCTACTGCCTTCATCTGGCAGAACACCAAAATTTACTCAAACCCAAATGAAAACCTTTCCTTCACCTTTTTTGCTGGAGCATCACTAAGGATGAACAGTTATCTCACCTCATCAAGTGTGGCATTGAAACGAGCAGCAAGGATGTAAGTTGTGGTATTAGAGATGCCACACCTTTTTAAGGATTCTGTAATCTGTTCATAATCAAAGACTAGAGTTATCCATAAAAAAACAATGAAAACTTACGCAAATGAACCGCAATAGTTAACCAAAAAAATGATTACATGCTTCGAGCCTGAATAATTGTATAAGAGTTCAGAATGAAGCGTGCGTGTTGTCAATGACTCCCGTGACTTGGCAACAAGTGTCTTATGTGCAGCTGCTAGTATAGGAAAAACATCTGGAATCTGTTTCAGTTTTTGATTAATGAAAGATTGAGAAATCGAACAAACTGTACCATTGAAAAGGGGGAGACATGAAATTGAATGGAAAAACCAGGAGTAGGTTATAACAAGTATATAACAAATCGTACAAGTGATGCATTGAGAAATGCAACTTCTGGTTCCAGTGTTCCAGCTTGCATAGAATCAAGGAGTTCCCTGCCAAATAATGAGATTATAAGGCTCGCTTCACTTTTGTGATTATATGAACTAATCTGTATGTGCAGATACTAAACATAGGCAGCAAGCTACTGTGATTACAAGAAGAGAGGACTCAAAGTTCTATCATTGCAACTTAAAGTTCTGAAAAATCAACAACCAAAAAGGTTAAGATAATGGAGAGAGTTGAATCAAGTTCTGCCTGCTAGTTAGCATTTATAATCTAATTGTATTACCCACCACCCCACCCCCAACAGCTACACCCTCAGCTCTTCCATGAGATATCAAATTCTTAACAGATAGAGGCTGCATGCACTATCCCCTACCTAATCTAATGGCAAGATGTACGAATGAGTAGTCCAATCAACCTCCTTCTTGTCTTTGTTATACCTTATCACACCAAAAGACAGCGAACCTTCTGTAAATACAACCACTTGAAGATTGACTTGTAACGCGGCAAAATCTCTAGTCTGATCCATAATTCGTCTCAGAAACGAAAAACTGACTATTGCATATGTTATGACAAGAGCTGGTCCATGCAAATATAACAAGCTTCTCCACTGTTCCTAAAATGAGGCATCCGAAAGTTGCTTCTATTCATTTTCAAAGCCCAAGGACCATCATCAAATAATAATTCGAAAAATACCCCTAGCCACACTCAACTAGTATCTGATTTCTGTAGCATAATTCCCAAGCAAGAGCAGCAGTTTCTGACGCATGGAGACTAAACCAAAAAAGAGACTATCTTTTCCAAGTTACCAAAGAAAAAAATCTCTAATATTAGCATTAAAATCGAAGTTGGGCAAAAACCCCTAACAAACAGAATATTTGTTTGCAACACGTCCTCGTTTCATCTTCATTCCATAAGAGAGAAACAAGAAAATAATCATTCAGAAGAGGAAACATCCGAGAAAAGAAACTCACCCGGGTGCAATATAGGACTTTCTAAAATGTTGAAAAATTTCAATGTATCCTTTTTGGCTCTCGAAGGGATCGAGTAATTACCATTACTTTTCTTTTTTAAAACTTGTTTCCCATTACGTCCCTTTCTCATTGTTTTACCTAGAGCCACAGAGAGCGAGAGAGAGAGAGAGAGAGAGAGAGAGAGAGGAAGGCGTACTTGGAGTTAGTGACGTCGGTGAAGAGCGCAAGATAGAGTGTGTTTCCATTGATCTCGTACGTCTTCATAGTTGCTTCTTTGTCTCCCCCGTCGCCTCTGTTCAGAGTAAACTACGACTTCGACGGGCCGGTAGCTTAGGGTTTTAGGACCGCGATTTGCTCGCAAACCGCACCGTTTCAACAGCGAAAAGGAAGAAGGAAAAGAAACGAAAAACGCGCGCCAGATAGGGGTCGAACCTATGACCTTCCGCTTAGGAAACGGACGCTCTATCCACTGAGCTACAGGCGCTTGTATGTCAACATCTCTTTCTAAAATTAATAATGTAAAAAAACAAGGTGGTTGACCTGGTTAAACATGTTCGTGGAATCTCATACTCCCATTTCTATCTTCAAGAACAGCCCTCGACGCGTCGCCCCCTTTGAAAACTGAAACAGACCATGCACGAACGACGTTTCCTTCTCATTCACTCTTCCTTTCCAAAATAATGTTCAAAATTTTAGAAACCAATTCCCACCTTGCACCTTTCTGTGTGCCATTAATCCCAGCAAAATGAACCTCTCCATCTTCATCTTATTGCTTGCCAGCATCCCGCTCCTCGCCCTGTCTCTTAGAATTCCTGACGTTAGAGGTACCACTAATATTATCTACAATCACAAACAAACACCGCATTTCTTTCCTTTTTTTGTTCGTCTAATGAATTCGTTGATATGGACAGTAATCTTTTTTCTGATATTCAATATCCTTCTTTCTAGAATCAGAAATCTCGTATTCTTAAACATGTTCAATACCCTCCCTGGCACGGCCAGCTACTACATCTCACTCTATTTCCAGGACAATCGGACCCCGAGTCCGTATAGCTGGAGAGTCTTCAATGTTTCTTTGAATGGAAGGAATTTCTACACTGATCTTAATGTCACAACGAATGGTGTCACTGTCTATGCGACACAATGGCCTCTATCTGGGCAGACCGAAATTGTCATGACTCCTGCAGACGGGATACCTGTTGGGCCTGTGATCAATGCTGGTGAAATTTTTCAGATTCTGCCTCTTGGTGGAAGGACTTGCTAGAGATGGTTGCCTCCTTAAGCCCACTTCCATCCATTATACACCTCCACGGCTCCACCATATATTTTGTTAACTGTCTGTTTTTCCCCTTTCTTTAACCACTTGTTTTATATCCTACAGTGTTGGCGATGGAAGATTTTGCAAGAAACTTGGACAACCCACCTTCCGATTGGAGCGGTGATCCTTGCTTGCCTACAGAGAATTCATGGACTGGGGTTACATGTTCTAAGGGAAAATTTGCCCGCGTTGTCAGTGTGTAAGTTCACTTACCTTATAGCATGATCCAAATCACTTAGCAGATTGTATTCCCATCTAGCAAGCTGATTGCAGTATGCCTTTTGTGGGGTAACTGCACATTTGCAACGCTCCTGCTTTTCAAATAGAAAGGGATGAATCTAATTGTGACTCTAGGAGGACCTGTCCTGAAACCAAACCAAGTAACAGAGGATACCCAAGTATGCTGCAGAGACAATTTTAATGTAAATTAAGGCTGACTTTTATCAGTGCCTGACATGAGCTTCTTTTATTTACATGAAGGCATTTAACAAACATTGGGCTGTCTGGCTCACTGCCTTCAAGCATTGCCAAGTTAACTGGACTCACCCATCTGTAAGTTTAGTGCTGTTGATTTTGCTATCCGACTCCACCAGCTCATTCTACCACATCTTGGTGATTCTTGGTTATCGGGATGGTTTTCTTGCAGTTGGCTTGGGAGGAACAATCTGAGTGGCACCATTCCAGACATGAGCTCATTGAAAGCACTGCAAACTCTGTATTATTCACCCTTATTGCTATCATACTCAACCATTTGTTTGTCTTTCTTCTTTCTTCTACTTTTTCTGCTTTATGGGTGGTTTTCCTTATTATTCTGATGAAGGCATTTGGAGAACAACAAGTTGGAAGGACGAATTCCTCAATCTTTAGGCCAACTTGAGAAACTACACGAGTTGTGAGTACAGCCATCCAGAAAAAGCTCCCAAATGTCGTAGTGCTCTTTTTATTCTCTATTTTTTTTAAAGGAGATGCCAAGTTTGATGACGTGACTTGTAGACAGATTCCTCCAAAATAATAATCTAGACGGTTCGATTCCCACGGCACTGCAAAATAGAAAAGACATTATAAACATTCAGTAAGCACAATATCTCCTCTTTACCTTCCCTTTAAGAAAGCATCATCGGCCTAAATATCAGAGGGTCTCGCAGCTACTTGCAGGCTCGATTGCTTCAACTGATAACTCTGCTTTGGTATCAGGGTATAATAATCTGCAAAAATCAGCGTAATCATGATGGACATGGACGAAAGAGGTGTAGAACAGTCGCATATGCTTCCGCACCAGCTTAGAATGTCAATGGGGAAAGTTTAGTGCCTTGGAGGAAACTATACGGCTTGTATCATGGAAGGTGATCGACTGGAGGGACGAAGAGAGAGATTGACTGGCACTGATCTTCTACTGGTTCAATCATTATATGTAATAGAAAAGATTGAGATTCGATGTAGACTTATCGTAGCGCGTGTTAATGAATCGCCGGAATAAGATCTGTTAAAGCGGATCACAATATCGCCTTAACAAAGTTATGTCGACGGCTAAACGACACAGTGGAAAAATCATAGTGGACCCCGTCCTAAATCCCCACAGAAACCACACCCAAACCAACGGGAAAAATCAACCGCAACTGAAAAAACCAACGGCCACCTTCTCGCTCGCGGCTCGCCTGCCATTTCCAAGCTTTGTCTCTTTGGTTGTTCCTTATAACGGTGGCGCTTCAAACCGAATGTTTACTTCCAACCCTAGCTCCCTCTTATTCCCATCCAAGCCTTCCACCCTACGCTGCCTCGCCGCCGGGACAGGCTCCACATTCCCCGGATGGCTCCAGTTCCTCTCCTCGGCCGAAATAGCTATAAGAGGTGGAGTCCGAATCGGCCACGAGGCCGACGCCCCCGCCAAGGACGGCTCGGCTAGGCGCGGCGGCGCCGGTAACAACGGCGTGAAAGTAAATGCCAGAGAGAAGAAATGGTCGCGACGGGGAGAGAGCTACTTGGATAACGATAGCGACGCTCTTCCGCTTCCAATGACCCATCCGGATTCTTCTCCTGTCTCACCCGAAGAGATCGATCGACGGCTCCGGTGCAATCCCCAATTTGAGGTTTTTATTCTCTCAGATAAAGTCTATCCTATTTTCTGTTCTTTATTTCGTTTTTTCTTCTTTTTTGTCCTTATTTCGTTTTTTCTTCTTTTTTGTCCTTATTTCGTTTTTTCTTCTGTTCGTTGAAATGTTAGAAAAGCTTTTATATAGAGACTATGAAATGATCAGTATAACTCTGATGTACTATTAAAAACTTTGAGAACTAGACTAAAATATGCAATTGATGATAAAAAAAAGTTATATCTAATACATAATTCGAAGACCAAAACCGTAGTTTCACCTAAAACCATTCCTTGATTTGTTCCCTATGGCCTCTCCAATGCACCAAACGAACACCTAGAAAGAAGAGTTATTTGAATTTAAGCCTTCTTGGATTTGTAGGACTGCAAGGAAGTCGTCTACGAATGGACAGGAAAATGTCGAAGTTGCCAAGGATCAGGATTTGTCAGCTATTATAATAAAAGAGGAAAAGAGACCATTTGCAAATGCGTACCTTGCCAGGGAATTGGTACTCTTCTTCTTTACTGGCACTTCCAAGGACTTTAGAATTTGTACCTTCAAAGAGGATTAGAAGTGTTTACACTATGAAGATGTGTGTCCCTGTTTTGAAGTGAAACACATTCTTATTACATTGTTGTCTATTTTCACTTATAATTTAGGCTAGAATTTCGCGATATTCAACAAATTCACAACAAACCAACTAAGAGAAAGTTGCAGATATGAAACTTCAATGAAAATAAAGTTTGTTATTTTGTATAATGGGGATGGTTCTGTATATGGTCATACATACATACAAGCACTAATACCTGCTTGAAACATGCACGGAGAAGCATAAATCTTTAGATCATCAAAGTGGTCTTATGACATATATAATGTTTAATCTTGGTTTCAATCGGATAATTTCTTTTTTTTTAAGTCCACTTTATGGTAATCTGTTTGGTTGTGCTCAAGCACCCATCTCTGCACCATATTCCTGATATATTGAGATTTTACCCTTCTGAAGAAGTTGGATTCTGATACTCTCGGAGGTGGACCTTGGGAGCATAACTCAACATGCTTGCGCACAGAATACAAAATGGTTGAAAGATTAAGCATTTCCATTATCAACTTTTTAAGTATTCCCGGTACTAGATATTGTTGGCCTCTTTAGGAATGCTTTTCTAGATTACAGATTAGCTAATCTGGCCAAACTCTTCGCCAAATAGATATCTTTATAGCTAAAGCATTTTAGAAGGGGCATGTTGCCTGATCTACTTTGTAGATTCCTTGTTAAGCTATGAATTAAGCAAGTCCGTATTTTGTGGATCTTGTCTTGTTCGAAGGGTTAGGCTAGTGCACTAATTGAATTTCTAGAGTATGAAGGATGTTGTTTCAACATTGTGGCCAGTGAATTCTGTCTGAGTCTGTGTTCTGTTTGAGTTTCAGGCACTAGGTTGGGCTGGGATTTCATGAAGATGCATTTAAGTCTGTAATCAGAATCTCTGCACTGGAAACTTTCTGGTTTCCGTTTTGTGCCACTTTGTAGTTAGTTAACATACGAGATGGGCATGGAAAGACTTTGGCTGGATTAAATTTTAAAGCTAGTTCAAAGTAACGAATATAAAAGTTCTTTGCTGAGTTTAGGTTCTGTTCAAGTTGGGGGTTACTTCTTATCCAGGAGACGGCTTGAAGAATTTCATGACCTGACGACTTAATAGATTCCCTTAAGCTATGATTTTGGTGTATTTACTTTCGGTGTATATCTTGTGTGTTGACAGGCTTTCCCGTAACAGATATATTGCCTTTTTCTTTTGAAATAATGACTACCATTAAGAAAATTTCCTTACGAATGCTGTTTCAGTAAAGTTTTACTTGTTTTCCAAGGAGGATTACATGGTACTTGATTAGAGTAACATGAACATTCTGTTTCACACAGACAATTTCATGACTGCAGGATATGTGCAGAAGATAACAGCTCGCAAGGACATTGAAGTAATGGAGGATTTGGATAATGGAAGACCACCTTGATTAAAACACGTATAGAATATTTTTTTCACATTATTTTTCCAACTCGGGATGGTACGATACAATTACTTTGATGAGGGTTTGCCTTCTTGTGCAATTCCACACAGGTATCATGTAATTAAGCTTGAGGTTTCTATACCGAGAGAGATAACTTCCTCCAACTGGAAAGGAGAGATTGTAGGGCAAGACAGAAGAGAATTGTTCCTTTTGCAAAGCATGTATTCTTTCTCAAATACCACTGCTTTTCTGCAACGCGGCTGTTTATACTCATCACTTTAGAATCTTTTGTCTCCCGTGTGCGCCCGCAAAGTTAAGGAATGGAATTAAAATGCTTACCTTTCGGTTCGTTCATCCACCCGAAGCTGGAAAAAAGAATTAACCTTTCAGAATTTGAAGGCTGTTAGACGTGAACAGACATTCGAAGGCTGCTTGCACACACAACACCACCACAGAAATGTCACGTACGAGCTTCCTTGATTTCCAATACAACATCTCCAAACGAAAGTTCCTACGAAAACCGTCTCATCTGCTTTCCTACTGAGACAGGCAAATCTCTGGGCCTAATCCTGCTTTCCAGCCAAATCAGAAGGAGATGAAGCAAGTATTTGACAAATTTGATGCCAACAAAGATGGGAAGATTTCTCAGGAGTACAAGGCCATGCTCAGAGCATTGGGAAAGGGCAACATGATTGGAGAAGTGCCAAAGATTTTCGAGGTGGTTGATCTGGATGGAGACGGGTTTATCGACTTTTCAGAGTTCATGGAAATTCACAAGAAAGGAGGAGTTAAAACAATGGAGATACAGAATGTTTTCGGACATTTGATCTGAATAATGATGGTAAGATAAGCGCAGAAGAAGTCCTGGACGTGTTGAGGAGGCTGGGGGAAAGATGCGGCCTGGAGGATTGCAGAAGAATGGTAAGAGCAGTGGACACTGACGAAGATGGCCTGGTTAACATGGATGAATTCATGACGATGATGACTCGGAGCATGAAGCACGTTTAGGTCTGTCTCTACGGGCAGGAGAGCCATGTTCTAGTTAACCATGTAACATGTTACTGTCGATGTAAGCAATGCTCTGCCATCTGTGCAGGCCCACAATAAAGTTTGAATGAAATTTCCGTCTTTGTTAAAATAAATAAATCCATTAGAAATAAAAATAAACTTAATAATGCCAACTCACATTTAACATTTTCAAGAAAGACCTACATACATTCTAAGAGTATCATTTTCGTTCCCATTCAAATCCTCGACCTGCATATTCATGAAGCTGATGCTCATCAGATATTATTCCTCACAGTTGAAAGGTCTTTTTGACAAACTCCAGAATTAGGATTTTAGAAGATGCTGGATGTGAACCATATTCGCCTTGCCAGGGTCCCAGAAAAAAAAATGCTGTACTCAAACAAAATTGACGTGCCATTTCAGCTCAGAAAGATTAACAAGATTATACCATAAAAAACTTCTGTCGCTAGTTCTCGAGGCATCCTCAACAGAAACATAGATATGTCATTAGTACGGTAAAAGTAAAGGGAAGGAAAAGGAGGCAAAATAACGAGCCAAACGGTTAATGGACACATTCTAACTGATGATTGAACCTCGAAGCAAGATGATAACACATTATATAGAAATGGATGGTTCAACTCCTACAGCTAGCATCGTCGGAGTTTCTGCCCACAATATGCAAAAGTAGCTTGATTCCGCACCCTACACACGGAAGTCCAACTGGAGAGAAAATCTCATTGGATATGTACTGCAAAAGTTCCCGGCTTCTCGGACTTCACCAGTAATCCCCGCAAGAGCATTTGCCATCCTTGAAATGATGAAACCGTTTATTGTCCCTGACAATTAATTCCCTCCCAACGATCTTAGACATGATCTTGATGGCGTTGTGACAATCACCGCAGATACGGAGGTTCTTGATGATCCTGAGTGGCGTCCTTGCTGGAGTACTAATCAGACCATATGCGATTGCTAATCGCTCACTATGATAGAGCAAGGCCTGCTCTTTCGCCTCCTGATCAATGTCATGAAGAACATACCTTGTGTCCGGCACATAACCTGATTCTTTCATCCCCTTTGCGGCCTTCAGCTTTTCATCGTCCTTGTAGAGGGTCGGATTTCTAAACTCACTGATTCTGCTCTTCCCATCTAGCATGCTGATTGCAGTATGCTTTTTGGGAGGTGGGGTTGGGATCTTATTAGAAGCAGCCTTCAACGGATCAAGAGCAACCGTTAACTCCTCCGCATGGTCTTCAAGATCAACATCTCCCTGAATCCGAGCATAATTCCTCAACGCATCCCAGACCTCAGCTGTGGGCTCAAACGGAAGCCTCCCTATAAACTCCTCTGCTTCATTAAGATGCCCACACTTCCCAAGTACACCTAGAAGCCCCATATAGTGCTCAAATTCTGGATCAATATTATACTCATTCTTCATCGATTCAAAATGTATAAATGCCTCTTCAACAGCATCTGCAGAAGCACAGGCCGAGAAGACAGCAAGGAAAGTCTCCCCAGTGGGTTTCAACCCCAGCTGCCTCATCTGCTCAAACAACTGCAACCCATCATCGCCGAATGCATTATCTGCTAACCCATTTATCATCAAATGCCAAGACTGCATATCCCTATCTGGCATATGATCGAACACTCTACGCGCATCAGTCATGCCCCCACACTTCCCATACATTTCAACCACCTTATTATTCAACCTAAGATCACCCCGACACGTCGACTGCAACAAGAAATCATGAACCTTTTTCGCATTCTCATACGACTTCGATTCTGCACAGCACTCAAACAACCTATAGAAACAATTCCAATCCCCTTTAACCCCTTGTTCCATCAATTCAATAGCTTCCTTTACCTTTCCCGTTTCACAAACCTGCCTGAGGTCTTCAATCGAAGGCGGCGGAGGAGAAGCAACTGAGGCCTGGTCCTCAACAATCTGCTCTCGGTTAGGATTCTGGACCAGTTGAGTCCGCTGGTTAGTGTTTTGGACCGGTGGGTAGCCCTGGTTTTGATTGTTCCATTGGTTGGGGGCCCTGGGTTGCTGGAAATTTGAGTTCTGAGTGTCTAGTCCGCCGGGGTTTTGATACTGAGGATTCAACTGATTGGGGTTTCCATGCTGAGGATAACCCCGACCTTGATTAGGGTATCCACGATTAGGAAAATTGTGTCCCTGATTAGGGTGTCCCCGATCCTGATAGTTCTGGATCTGTGAGTTCCACCCCTGGTTTTGTGGGACCCATTGATTTGAGTTTCCCTGGTTCTGAAAGCCCCTAAACGGAGGTTGTTGCTGTTGATGTTGCTGCTGCTGCTGTTGTTGTGGTGGTGGGGGAGGGTGTCTCTGATAATCATTTGGGATTGCTGAGGTGCTTAGGGTTCTGCTTAGGGTTAGGATGACGGTTTGACCGAGGTTGTTGCGATTGGAGGTCAAATGAGAAGGTTGCGTAGGTCGTACCTTGAAAAAGGAGGAGTCAATTCGGCTTCGGGCAAGCCGGAGAGCCATCAGCGACGCCATTCTCAGCTGAAATGAGCTTCAAACTACAAAACCCTGAACCTCACTCGCTGAAATAAACCCTGAGAAAAGGGTCCGAGCCTCCGAGGGAAGCAGAGGGCAGAGGCCAAGAATGATTGCTGGGCTTTTCGTATGATGTTTCCAAAATGGTTATCTTTCTTTGGGTATATCGGTTTTTGGATCTTGGTTATGGACTGAACATGCTCTAGTTTGGGGCCGCGTTGGTTATGGGCTTGTTTGTAAATGGGTCCTGGTTCTGGTTATGGGGTTCAAATCATGATTTAAACCCAAATTTTTGATTGCGCGTTTGACTTGGTTCATCCCGCTTTTTATCCGCTTACGTGTGATGTGCTGATTGGACAACATCACCTAAAAGAATTGTAACGTATTACTGTGGCGCTGACAACTTACGTCAACTGAAGTCTGAGTTTTGTCTTTCACCAGTATTGCACGAATTGGCGAGAAACCCAAGAATTTTATTTTGAAAAGTTATATGCGTTTTTAACGCTGTTACTTGCTACCTCCATTCTTCTTCTTCTTTTTGTTTTCATTTTCCTCTATTTTTCTGTATGACCTGTAAAACCTTCATTCTTCCCGAAAAGATCAAAGTCTTTCTTGTTGCCTCCATTCTTCTTCTTTTCCAAGAAAGCTCCTTCTTCCTGTAGCTTTTTTTGTTGATTTATTTTTTCCCACTTATTCTTGTCACAGCCATTGGCGTACGTGATTCTTTTTGCATGTGAATTTGGATTTCCCCTTGAAGCAGAACAAGTGGGAGTCTAGGTGCATCCAGTGCTTGCTTGCATTGCTGAAGTTCTAATTATCTTCAGAATTACGTTTTATTTCCTACTTGTATCCTTAACAGTGAAAAAATAAACCATGAATTCTATGCGTGAAGTTACTATTCTTTCAATTACTAGGACACAAGACAGTTTGTTCAGAAGCTGTGTTTTAATCTGTTTTGCTGAAGACATGTACGTCGTTAGAAATTATCTAAACATTGGAGAGGTGTTCCTCTAACTATCTCGTACAAAACACTTCCGAAATCACAGGGCAAGCCAACGAGGAAGACGAAGATGCGAGATTTGTGCAAATGCACTGCGAATGAACCTGGATTTTGGGTTGTAGGATTTGGGTTAGTGTTGGAAGTGGTGTTCTTGTTGGCATGACCTTGACGGAGCAGTGAAGCTGCTGAGTCTGAAAGATAGAGGCACCACGAACGGCTCTACATGCTCTCTCTCTCTCTCTAATAGAGCTTGAAGTCTCTGTGGCTGAGGAGTTCGATTTTGCAGCGACAACGGTGCCAAAACGAGTGATCAGAACACGTGGTGTTGACCCACATTGGAATCGCATGGGGTTGCTCATCTTTGACTTTTCTTGGGTTACGTGTTGGTGGAAGTCTGCAATTCAAATCGTGGCAGGTAATTATTTGGCTGGAACCTCGTTGTAATTCGGCTACGCGTGAAATCAGAACCCATGGTCTAGCTTGTGGAACCGGGACCAGAACATGGACCCATTAATTTATATGCAGAGGGTTCACCTTCACCAAATAGAGAACTACAGGCTCAAAATATCCAACCAGTCATTTCTTTCCTTAGATAATAAATTAAAAGATTAATAACTCGACTTTCATTTTTTCTGTCATGCAATAATCAGTGAAACCACCACGAGACTTGTTCTATAATATCTATAAGATTGGTGGTATTTACCTTTGTATGGAGATAAGTTACCCTAATCTATGTCTTCCTCTCTCATATAACATATAATGAGAACGTATTTCCTTCCATAATATATGTATAGGCATAGCAAAAACAAAACTATTCATTGACTAAACAATATATATACATATTACATTTAAAACTCTTTCTTTATTATTTTTGAATAAGAGAAAATACATTTTTCATTCATGAATTACCATAAATCTATAAGTTTTATACCTTACACACTAAACTAATACGTTTGACATATTACATTTACAAATTATCAATCTCTAACACATTACACACTTGTCTATTTTTTCATCGAATTAAACGGAAATTGACTTTTTTAAAAGTTATAATTGACATCTCGTATTAAAATAAAAGTGTATTTCAGTCTAATTTGATGAAAATAAAATAGATGGACACCTAGTAATTCCTAGCTGAAAAGCGTATTTTTTCCTTCTCAAATTCTCTGGCGGGGATACGTAGCACACTCCAAACCATGACACAGCATTTATTCAACTCGTGAAAAGAAGCTCCATCAGCAAAAGCAGTAGGATCTGAAGCAAAGAGGCCTTTGTTTTCCCATTCACCTTCTCATGCCCGGCGACAGCGACACCACTGGAGCTTCTGTGATTCTACGCCTTTGTCTTTCCATGTTGGCTTCCCATCCTTCATTTACAAGGAAGATTTACGTAAATTAAATTTAATAGAAGCAGAAGTCAAGGCAAGAAACAAATGGCCGTAGACGGAGTGTATCATAATCTGCTGGAATTCATATAGTATTATATTTGTCTGCATTGCCAAGACCAAGTTGTCGTAAACAAACTCATGGCCAGCTGATTGATATCTATTTTCAGTGGCATATTCTCTGTCCTTAACAAAAGATACCATTTCTGGAGGCCAAAAACTAAGGTGCACCCAACTAATCTGTCTGCCAGAGGATTAAAAGTCACTTATAAAACACAGAACTAGCAAGGCCACTGCAATAACCAGTTCATAAAAGTACCTCATCTTAAAGTGAAACCATTGGGTTTCTTCACCAAAAAATTTGCAGATCAAATTGGCATGTAACAGAAGGCACATGAGATATCAAACGGAGGTTTTTAAGTTGTTTTGCATGAGGAGAAAAGTAAGATATCATAGTTAATTAGAGATTTCTTGTTAAATTTTTATAGAAAAAATAATTGCTGAAGTCAAAATTTGTTAAACGCAGAAGCTATTGTACCTATCCCCATATCAAAACCACGACTCTTGAGCTCTCTGTACTCTTGACACATAGCACAAGAGGGACAGCAGAAGTGAACTAAGCAGTCTGCGCATGGTATCTCTTCCAAGTAATATTGCCCCCTTAGTTTCGAGCGATAAAAGCACGAGTACAAGCATCCAAAACCAGTAAGAGACAGAAGCCAACAGGTTGTACCGCTTGAAGTACAAGCTGCAAAACACCAGAAAACAATATTAACAAAAAAAGAAGAAGAAAGATGGTAAAACGCTAAACACTGAACTCATATTCTCGATAATCAGCAACAAGTTGTTTTTCCTAGGCATACACGGAGAACCTCTGTCTACTAACTCAGCAATCTGTCCAAATGTTATGCAAGGGCAGAAGCAAGTGATCAAACCTGAAAAATACAAGAGTGAATTTAGTTAATAAGAGAAATATTGCCAGAAATTGGTGATTAAGCTAGATCAGTTTGCAGGTCTTTGCAATTTGCAGGATCATCACAGCAATGGCATAGACCAGTGGACCACTTCCCTGCAGTACCACGAGCCGTCGAGCCGGCATACCGGAGGTTATATATGGAGGAGCATAGGGTGGTGTGGGACTTGTATTTGGAAGTGCTGAAGATGGGGAAGGACCTGGATGGTCTCAGCGGCATGTTTCTCATAATTGGGTACTGGAGGATACATATTTTCTGGGTAACCAAACGAATAGTAAGCTGCTGCCGTTTTGGCTCTGTACTCAATGAGGAATAAGGTCTGGGACCTTATATATATATAATGGCAGATGGTTCGACATTGTCGCATCGTCAAAGCTGGTTTTCAAATTTTTTTATGGGTTAATGTCCTTTTTAGTCCCTAGGTTTTGGGGCGGGGTTCTTTTTAGTCCCTAGGTTTTATTTTTGTTCAAAAAAGTCCCTAGGTTATTTACGTTTGTCTTTTTACTCCTTCCGTCCAATTCCGTCACTCCCGAACCCAGTCAGCTAACGGTGTGACACGTCACACCCAATAGAATATTGCCACGTGTACTAACTTTTTAAAAAATAATAAAAATGTCCACATGGGCGAAACGTAAAAAAAAAAAACAAGGGAGAGGTACCCTTGGCCACCACCGAATGGGGAGCCCAGATCTGGGCTCCCGCTCGCCGATGGCCAGATGGGAGCCCAGATTTGGGCTCCCCGTCGACGGGGGTGGCCGGGGGCACTCACCCCGGCGACGGGGAGCCCAAATCTGGGCTCCCCGTTCGGTGGTGGCCATGGGTACCACTCCCTTGTTTTTTTTTTTTTTTTGCCCATGTGGACATTTTTATTATTTTTAAAAAAGGTAGTACACGTGGCAATATTCTATTGGGTGTGACGTGTCACACCGTTAGCTGACTGGGTTCGGGAGTGACGGAATTGGACGGAGGGAGTAAAAAGAAAAACTTAAATAACCTAGGGACTTTTTTGAACAAAAATAAAACCTAGGGATTAAAAAGAACCCCGCCCCAAAACTTAGGGACTAAAAAGGACATTAACCCTTTTTTTATACTCGAGTGATGACAGTACGCATATATATCATCTATGTATTGTTTTTAACTACCCAATCTGGGAAGAAAAAATACATCCCTCCTACTCGCTTTAAATTCCAGGAAGTTGCAAAGAGACACACGTAAGTTGTTAGGAGACGATTCACGTAAGATTTTGTCTTCATTTCAATGCAATTTCCTTGGGCATCCCTGACGCAAGCAGCCATGACTAGAAGACTGCAGACTGCAGTTTGAACTCCCATATATAATTCTTCCCTATCTCTTAAACCTTTGGTTAGCTTCAGACAGGTTACACCAGGTGGGCCTACGGCCAGCGCAATTGCTTATGGTTTCAAGGCATATGAAGTTTCCACCTTGGCTGCACCATTAAACATTAATAATTATCATATTTGAATTTTGACAATAATATTCTTAACTGTATTCATTTTATAATATATTTTTCTCTGAGTCTTTCGTTTTTGTCTTCTTTGTAATTCGACGCATATGAAAGTTCCACGTCCCCTGCACTATTAAACAGGATTTTGGAGGTTGTAAAAAATGCCAAAATTAGTCTTCGTCCATTTATTTATATATATTTTACTTCAATACTTAAGGCCAAGACTCAAGATCGAGAAGACAAAATCCTATATTACGGAAATAGCTTCTTATTTTCGCTTGAGAATCACAGGAAATTGACCAAAACAGGGAGTATATCGTCTTAATATAAACTAGGCCTGTCCAAAAAACCGGCCGGACCGGTTTTGACCCAAACCGGTTAACTTTTTTCAACCGGGTTGACGGGACCGGTAAACCGGTGTATTCCGGTCCAGTTCCGGGTTACCCTCATAAAAACCGGGGACCGGACCGGAGTATACCTCTTCAAACTGGCCCAAACCGGAAATTGACCCAAAATGGCAAGGCCCAACCCTAAAACCGGCCCAAAATGGCATGGCCCAACTCGATCCAAACCGGCCCAGACCGGACCGGATATGACCGGTCCGGTCCGGTCTATATACTTTCAAAAACTTCCGGTTTGGCCGGCCAAACCGGACCGGACCGGATGTTGGACACCCCTAATATAAACCAAGCAGATTGTTTTTAATTAATTAAAATCGATATTAAACACAATGCAAATGAGGATCCAAGCCCACAATGTGGGCTTGCCAGGAAAAACCAACTCAGATAATCATTGAAGGCCGATACCTATGGGCCCATAGCTTAAACTGGCTTCACGGTCAATATCTGGCAGTCTCGCGGTCCTTAACATCGACTTCCGCCGCACTCTTCATAAAAAAATGCTCGCTGCACATTTTACCGCCAAATTCCATCATGAATTTTCAAGTTGCGACTCTATATGTGACTGTGAGAACCAAAACTACAGCCCGAGAACTCTGAGAAAGAGAAGGAGAGGAGTTTTCCATGGAGGAAGAATACGAGGTTCTCTCATCTTCCGATCCCAGCGATTCCAGCGAGGAGTACACGGTTGACCCCTACGATGAGGAAGAAGAAAAAGGAAGAGGAGAACAAGAGCTTGAAGCCGGGAACGGTGGATACGAACCATCTTCGGGTCGTTCTGCTCCCCCCGATGCAGATCTGAAATCGAAGAATGTTGATGCTCTCCTGAGGTACCATCTGATGTTTTCGTTAATCAAACATCTTAGTCCTTAGATTCAACTAGTTTTTCTTTGAACACCTTCAAGCTATCTACACAAATTGGAGCTCTTTCATTTTAACTTAGGGTTTTATATGGTTGTTGTATTAGGTTTGCCGGTGTAGGCGTTCCAATGATACCTCAAATGGTAAAATTTCTAATGGATTGGAGTTCCTGATAACTCTAAATTCCGTTGGGTTGGAATAAACATACTATTCGATTCATCAGAGTTACATTATATCTATATCTAAAGGCGTATGTGCGTCTGTGAACGCTGTTTGTTATCATTTTTGTTCTTATGATGTAAAGTTTTCTTTGTTTTCAAACTCAACTTAGATTCGAGGGTTTTAATTTATCCATCCTTTTTATCTTAAATAAAATCTTGAACCTTTACGTTGGAAGTTATGATCACATTTATCAGAGGCAACCTCGTCGTGAAAAGACAGTCACTGCTTCCGCGAGTTCTCTCGGTGACAGAAGCAGCAGCAGTTTGTAGAAAACCCTTCAAGCCTCCATGCTCTGATGGCTATGATGATCGGAATGAACAGCTTACTCGTCGTCTCTGGGCCCGCAAACGGTTTGTCCCTTGGGGCTCTTCAAGGCCAGCATTGGTTGCAATTACCAATAGACTGAATGTTCAAAGCACTGTGGAGAGGGATGTAGTTGAGGAGAATGTGACTCTGCCGCCTGGAGTTGAGCCTTTGGTGCTGTGGCAACCTGAAGAATCTGAAAGTGGGCCTGCCAATTTGATTCCCATAGCCGTCGACCCATTGCTTGTCCGTTTCCTTCGACCCCATCAAAGGTAGTGCACATGATATTAAATCCCAGACTTTTTACTTGTAGCAGAGGGTTTTATCCGGAGAGCTTTTTCTTTTCGGCTACCTATATAAAAGTTCATTCAACTATTTCCATAACTGATACTACTACTCATGTATCACGATTGTGAACAGGATCTTTATTGAATTTTACTTATGTCCCTGAAAATATATCCAATTCAAATATTGAGGTGCCGGGATTTTCAGTACTTCGCGTCAGGTTTTCAAGTGGTTGTGGTCTCTTGCAATTGACGGGACAAACTTCTTTTACTTTGACTGCAGAGAAGGGGTTCAGTTTATGTTCGAATGTGTTTCAGGGTTATGTGGTGCAGCGAACATATTTGGATGCATTCTGGCTGATGATATGGGGTGAATATCTTCATGTCTAATCCCCTTTTCAGCCTTTTTACATGACCTGCTTTGTTGTCATTTCATCATTATTTTTCTGTCTCATATCTTCAGAAGGCTATGCTTGATCTTTGCAGTTTAGGAAAGACATTGCAGTCAATCACCTTACTCTATACTCTTCTTCGTCAAGGGTTTGATGGGAAGCCAATGGTTAAAAAGGCCATCATTGTCACTCCTACCAGTCTAGTAAGCAATTGGGAGGCTGAAATCATGAAGTGGGTTGGAGAGAGAATTCAGCTTGTTGCTCTCTGCGAAAGCACCAGAGATGATGTTGTGTCTGGAATTGACAGATTCACATGTCCCCGCAGCTCCTTACAGGTGAATTGATTGCAACTACTCCAGAGATTTTTTTAGAGAGATGCACTAATTCAATAAATATGTCCCCAGGTGCTGATTGTCTCATATGAGACATTCCGGATGCATTCATCAAAATTCAGTCATGCTGAATCCTGTGACCTTCTCATATGTGATGAGGCCCACAGGCTGAAGAATGATCAGACGTTAACTAATCGGGTACATGATATCTACATGCTATACTTTTCCTTAGTTTTTTTTTTAAAAAATATGTTCTAATTATCAAAAAACATCTCTATGATCAGGCACTGGCCACTCTCTCCTGCAGGCGCCGGGTATTGTTGTCAGGAACACCAATGCAGGTAAGAGGCACTTAACAGATTCTTCTATATCTTATGATTTGGCTCTGATTTCTCTATCACAATTTTCCCACAATATATTCTCCTGCAGAATGACCTGGAAGAGTTCTTTGCAATGGTGAACTTTACTAATCCTGGCATTTTGGGTGATGTTGCATATTTTCGCCGTCACTATGAGGTGATCTGATTGCTTTAATTTCATATATTATTCGTAGCTGTCGAGGATGAAATTATATTATTCAATTGAGTTAATCATCTTTTCGACTTGCTGAGGTTGTTTTCCGTTTGTTCCTTACTGGTTGCTGTAAGTATCTATACTGTAAATTGTGTTTTCAGTATGAAGGTAAGAATTATGCAACTTGCAGCTAACTCTGATGCTCACTCTTCAAATGCTAACGTCGTACTCTAGCTCTCTCTCTCTCTCTCCGGGGCATTTTCATTCTGTTTCGAAACTGAGACACATGTATCATGAAGGCACCTATTATTTGTGGAAGAGAGCCTACTGCCACTGAAGAAGAAAAGAAGCTAGGTGCCGAGCGCGCTACAGAACTAAGTGCACAAGTTAATCAGGTATTCGTTTCTAGGGGATCTTCATTTTTAGTCATAAACTCATATCAAAATGTCAAAAAGAGGTCCAAACTACCAACGTCGTCACATTTAGCACCAAATTTATCAAAATTCCTCAACATTCACCCTGCTATAGGATACAACTGCCAATATTGTGCTGCGTAGTCTATTTTTTGCATATTTCAATTCTCGGATCCTATAACAGGGCGAATGTTGATGCATTTTGATAGTTTTGGGACTAAATGTAATGACTTTGGTAGTTTGGACTTTGATGTAAGTCTATGGACTAAAAGTGGTGTTTCTCCCTTTTCAATTACACATCAATATCTGTAGAGTTTTTCATTATAATCTAGCTAATACAACTGTTCAATGAAAATGCATGTGTTATTTCCTCAATTAAATCACCACAATGTATTTGCAGTTTATATTGCGGAGGACTAATGCACTGTTATCAAACCACTTGCCACCAAAGGTATGACGCTTGATACCTATTAATTTGCAATTGATCAGCTTATTAATTTGCCTTTCCAATGCTTTAAATATTAAAAGATGTCTTCCTATGCCCTTAAGGTAAACATTTTCTTCATTCAAATATGTGATTCTGTAAAAGATGTAATTGACTGTGTTTGCTGAGTAGCATCATCAAGAATTTGACTGGTTTCAGGTTTATTTTCTGTAAATATGAGGCTATTTTAAATGCAGAATACTTTATCTTAATGTGCACATGGCCACGAACGTGAACCCTGTAGCATGCAAGTTAAGACATTATTAGAGTCATCCTGAATAGAAATGAAATCTCTTGGATGGCACACTGCCGGTTACCCGTTGGACTTTCAACATCCCCATTACACACCAATTATAGGTTATACAGCTGGGCAGGGTAAAGATGAACTCATACAATTGGGGAAAGAAATAGTTCACCCTTAACTAGATTGTAAACTTGGGAGTCTAGAAGTAATTTGGCTTCTGGCAATAGTTTACATTTAAGTAGATTGTAAACCTTTGCCTCTATGATGCACTTTTTAAATTTGTTTACCTGTTTCCTTTTTCTTCATAGAGTTCAGAACTAACCCAAATCATACTAAAGTTGATATGAAAATTGTCTTGATCAATTTTTGATGAGAGTAACCCTTTCTACATAATTGCTTTTTTGTCTTGCGTGGTAAACAATTTTACTAATGTGGCAATAAAACCTGACTTCCTCCTTACAGATGGTTGAAGTTGTTTGCTGCAAGTTGACTCCTCTCCAATCAGAACTGTACAACCATTTTGTACATTCCAAAAACGTAGGTTGAGCTACCAAGCCATATGTTTTTGGAAGAAAGTAGTTAATGGTCAATAACGGTAATGTCTACCTGGACATGATTGCTCTTCGATTTCTCCTAACTGCAGGTTAAACGGGCAATTACTGAAGAGATGAAACAATCAAAGATTTTAGCTTACATAACGGCACTTAAAAAATTGTGTAACCATCCAAAGGTATGACCTTTTTTTTCTTTTTTGTTTCTTTTTGTGGGGAGGGGTTGGGGGGGGGGGGGAGATAATCTAGCTGAAATGCTTCTGTCAATACCCTCTTATTGACCAACTCTGGAGACAAAAAACGAAAAATATTGAGATAGCTTCATTTACTCTTACTACGTTCTCTTTGATTTTGTTTTTTTGGAGATCTTCTAATTATCCCCTACAAGTAGCAGACTTTTTCATTCTGGAGTAGAAGAGTCCAATGCCCATCTCAAAAGGGTTAAAACCCACTTCGAAATCTTAGGTCACAGGCTTTTTCGTAAATATGCATCTTACTTTTTTTGCCTTCCCCATTGTATGCTTGTTTATAATGTCAAGCCTCAGTATTACTTTCGTCCTCAATGAAGATGTGTTATCTTGTAGCTTATATATGACACTATAAAAAGTGGAAGTCCTGGAACTTCAGGCTTTGAGGATTGTATTCGCTTTTTCCCATCAGAGATGTTTTCCGGAAGGCAAGCATTCTTGTTATGCTGTTTGATATATTCTACAGTTTGTTCTCAACAATTAGTAGTTCATAGTTTTCTTGTTTGTCATTTGGTTAGAGCTGGGTCATGGACTGGCGGCGATGGCTCTTGGGTTGAACTGTCAGGGAAAATGCATGTCTTAGCCAGGTTACTGGCTCATCTACGTCAGAGGACTGATGATCGCATTGTCCTTGTGTCAAACTATACTCAGGTAATCATTTTGTCAGTTTCGACCGAAGCATTGTTGACTGAGTAGCAGAGACTGAAGTGATTGATTCTATCAACTATTTATTCCAACAAATTTTCTTTAGGGTTCCACTTGTTTCCCTACACTGACGTGACATGTGATGTATCAGACACTAGACCTTTTTGCGCAATTGTGTCGTGAAAGAAGATACCCATATCTGAGGCTCGATGGAACTACATCGATCAGTAAAAGACAGAAGTTAGTCAACCGCTTCAATGACCCATCAATGGTATACTTTTTCGCTTAATAAATGTACTGTATCCAGGTTTTGTTCCTGCTTTATTTTTTTCTTCTTCTCTTTCTCCTTGTTGAGCTCTATTAGGCTTAACTATTGATGAAATAATTGTAACTCAAACTTCTTGCAGGATGAGTTCGTATTTCTCTTGAGCAGCAAGGCTGGTGGTTGTGGCCTCAATTTGATAGGTGGAAATCGACTAGTCTTGTTTGATCCCGACTGGAATCCCGCGAATGATAAACAAGTAATTGCTTAGTTTAAGTTCAAACGACTGGAATTCAGGTGCAACATATGCATAATCTCGTTACTCTTTGTATGGTTTCCTACCCATTAATAGGCTGCTGCAAGAGTCTGGAGGGATGGACAAAAGAAAAGAGTATACATATACAGATTTTTGAGTACGGGAACAATTGAAGAGAAGGTCAGAATGTGGAACTAATTTGGATAACAAAAACACTCTCATTTATTTCCTTTTGTGCATTCTGGTATAATTAGAGCAATTATGTTTGATTCATATTGAGATTTCTTTTTTATTTGCTCTAGGTATACCAGCGTCAGATGTCAAAAGAAGGGCTTCAAAAGGTTATCCAGCAGGAGCAAACAGATACCCTTACAACACAGGTTTGAATTGCTTTGGATGCTGCTTTGCAGTTGGCATTGGCTCTCAAATGGCTGATGTGAAAAATATGTCAATTTCAGGGGAACTTTCTTTCGACGGAAGATCTACGTGATCTTTTCACATTTCATGAGAATGTGAGGTAAGGGGGTTTTCTAATTTTTGAGTTACCTCCGATAAATACATCACTGCAACGTAATCTACATGTCTCTGTTTCATGGTGAATGGTTTTGCTGAGAGGACAGGTTCTAAAGTTCCACCTTTTTTTAAAAAAAATGACAAGTAAAAGGCCTGATGCGATACGTCAATTAACTATGAATCAACTTTTTTCATACAGTAGATACGGACAGTGCATATTCTTTACATCCCCAGAGGTGGTTTTTCCACTGTACAATAGCTCTCTGTTTTGTTGTTCAAAAGTCCTCATTGCCTTGTTTTGTTTTGTTTTTAACTTGCCTTTTTTTCTGAAATGTTTTTTAACTTGCCTGTTGAAATGCTTCTTCCCTGCAAAATTTATTGGTCATGGTCAGATGATATATTCGATCTTTCAGTCAAAATCTTTCTATTTTACCAATGTAGGTCTGAAATCCATGAAAATATGAACTGCATCCGTTGCCAAAATTCCGATGATAATAGGCCTCGGAGCATAGAAGAGGGAGATGGAAATCAATCAACAAATAGCAGTTGTCACCCCGATCAAGAAAATTCTGACATAGGTGGATTTGCATATATTTCTGGATGCTTACACAAGTTAAGGACCTCAGAGAAACAGGTTGTCCACATCTAATCAGTGGATATCAAATTTTTGTAATTTCAAGTTAGACGTCTAATTTATTCTTATATCTGAGATGGTGATGTTTTCAGGTAGGGACTCCTTTGGAAGAAGATTTAGGTAGTTGGGGGCATCATTTCTTCCCATCATCAGTTCCCGATTCTATTTTCCAAGCTTCAGCTGGTGATGAGGTGTGACAATAGTCAGCGGAGCATCTTTTTCTGCTTAACCTGAGAAAATTTGATAGCATGAGATCGTTTTATTACTGTTGCAGGTAACTTTTGTTTTCACAAACCAAGTGGATGGGAAGCTGACGCCCATTGAGTCAGTAAGCCCGAAGATGCAGGGAGCAGAAGAAAAAGACAAGGGATTCAATTCAAAGCAAAACATGAACCAAAAATCTAAGTTATTCTCTCAACGTCAGAAACCGATGCAATCAGTTTTGTCCAATGGGGATTCTCTCAGGAACTCCTCTTGTAAATTTTCCAAGCCTTTGCCACGGGCAGGTACAAAATCAGTGAGAACTAGTTTAAAAAGTTCGCCACATGTATTGAAGACTAAACTCTCTCTGGGAGACCAACTGCCCCATAAAAGATTATCTCCTGATACTGTAGAACATGGCGATGGTTTTGAGTAAAGTTTTTCAGCTTACTTTGAAGATGATCTTCGTCGAACATCCAACTTGTCTTTCATAGTTTGACTTTTTTTTCCCCATAAATTCCGGTAGAATTGTCAGGAATGTATGAGTGAGGAGTTCTCGGGGGAACTACTCAGCTTTTCGAAGCAATTCAATTTTGAATAAAAAATCAAATTAATTAGGCCAGGAGAGGAAGCAGTGGGTTGTCATTGCGTTCTAATTTGTGTAGCCCCAGACGGGAATATTAGAACAATAGATAATATTACGCCACCATGAATACTTCCTACAAACTTTAACGAATCTTCTAGTAAATAGCTCTATTGCTAATGCTCGCTCAGAAAATAAGCATGATAGCCCACTTCAGGAAATACGCGAGCAAATTCGTATAATAAGAAATTTTGTAGTACATAAGTGATAAGACCTGCCGATGGTATAGTACACCCCATGAGGGTTTTATAGTTAATACGTTTCTCATCCAAGATAGGCAAGCAAGGTGAGAAATTGATCTACTATTAAATCAAGGGATAAATGTAAAATTGGTCCATGTGCTATATGCAAAAATTGATTTAGTCCGTGTAATCTCTATAATTTCAGAAAGTGATAAAATCAGTCCCTAATGAAGGACCAATAACAAACAAAAATAGAATGACGGGAACTAAATCGATAATTTTCATATCACAGAGACTAAATCAATTTTTACATATAACACAGAGACTGATTTTACATTTATCCCTTAAATCAATTATACCCATATCCTTTCACTATAAATGACAGCCTCCACAATAGGCTTTTTTCTCTTATTGTTTGTTCCGGATTTTTTTTGTTTTTAATGGATCAAAACTCAGCGTTTTGAGCCCTGATTTTTTTTAAAAAAAAAAATATATTTTGAGCCAGGTCACTTACTCGACGCCCCCCTCCTTCCTCCATGCGACCTTGTCTCCCTCGATCTCACTGTCTCACAGACACACAACTCTCTCTCTCTCTCACCGTCCAGCCGCCATTCCGACCGTGAGTGGTCCTCTCAACTCTCTCTCTGTCTCTTGGCCGGAATCTCTCTTTTGGCGCCTAATCTCTCTCTCTCTCTCACACACACACACAAAGGTATCGTTATTTTTGTCTAACCTAAGCATGATGGCTTATCTCTCTTTGAACTAGGGGGTGTAGGGTTTGATACATTGAGGATTTGATTGGCAGATTCGGTATTTAGGGCTTTGATTGGAATTTGGTTCTCAAACTTCTGAAATCATATACCTGTGTTTTCATCTGCTGGTAAACATATTTGGTTCTTGATTAGAGGGTCCAGATCTTTCAGCAAATTGTTTTTGCATATACACAATACTGTAAAATGGTTTACCATTTGAATCTACAAGTTTGGTGATTGGTGGGCCGTTTCTATTGAAGCTGGAGTATGATTATGCTCCAAAGGGGAGATAATTCACCGAGGGTTTCCTATGATGGAAGAGCATTATTGTGTTCAATACTTCAATATTCAGATAAATCAGCTTTATTCTTTTTGCTTCTGTTGCATTCTTAAAAACGAAACTTTCTTTCTTCATACCTAAAGGAGCCGATGTTTTGTTCATTGCCGTTACTGTTATTGTTATTAAAAGAATCTGGGCAAAAAGGCCCATTTATTGAACTGAAATTTCCGGAAATTCTGGTTCCCGGAATGAAATTTTTGATTACGGTGGGTACCGGAACCGGAATGGCCCATTCCGGTACTCATCCCTACCTAAAACCCTAAACCTGTAAACCATTTCTTCCTCTTCTGCAGTTGTTGAGAGAGAAGCAGACACAGAGAAGGGATCACGGTGGAAACGGAGGAGAACAATAAAATGAAGAGTTCTTTAAATTCTCAACTCGGAGAGAAATCTCAAGTATTAAAAGAGCAGCAGCAATCAGCATCTGACTCTGTCTCTGAGTCTGATTCTGAATACGAGGTACTTTCATGTCATTACACAGTACGGCCCTGTTTGTTTCTCTCAACAACTTTTTCTCTGGCGAGATGTTTTCTGGAAACATTTGAAAAAGATACATCAATGATAGGCAAGGAGTTTGTTACCCGTCCGCTGTGTGTGAATTGGAGCTTTTTTTTTTTGCTTCATTATCCCGTCGCTGGCCGCTGTAATCACGCTGCTGAGGTTGCATGGGTCTCCCCGGGAGCTTTCGACTCTTAGATGTTTTGAACTATTAAGAATTTTTGTAAAAGAAACTGAGACCTATTACGGATAGAATTTAATACGAAAAAAATGTAAGATTGATTTATTTTCCTCGGTTTTCCTCGGAACCAAACTCAGTTGAGCGAGCAATTACTTTCTTCATTATTTCTCTGTATTTTTATTTAGAAGTTGTTTTTAAAAATAAGTTAAGTGACCTTGTTTGGCTTTATATATGCTCTACTCAGTTGCTACGTTACTACTTATAAAGTTATGTTTATCTATTGTGAGAATTGAATTGCCAGATCAATGATAGCATTTATGAACGAGTGACTCCTTTATTTTATTGTTTCGAAATATGGATAAACTAGATTTCTTGATTCTAGGTTTTCTCGGAGGATGTTGACTCTGGTGAATCTTTGAGTGAATCAGAAGCCAGTCAAAGTGGATCATCTGGAGATGAGGTACACGGTAATTTCCTTCATTTTGTTTTTCTTTTGAGGACTGAGAGAATGCTGGAAACGATAGGAGATTAAATTATCAAATTCAGTGAAAAGCGAATAAGATGTGAATCTGGTGTCCTCTGTTTTATGTCTATCTATCTATGCGCCCTACACACACATATATTCATATTAAGTATGTAAACTGTAGAGGAATTAGAGTTTTTGTTTCATCTTTTTTATTTGACTTGATCCCGATCAATCTGATTGATTGAAAGGCCACTCTTAGTCTCAAAAATTCTGTTTTGTAGATCATCTTATTATGCTCAATTAAGATTTAGGTTTCAATTTCAGTGTGTGCCAAGTTAGCAGCATATTGGAAAATATAAGTTCACATCTTTTTGTACCTTTCCTCTACAATTATAGAGGAAGGAAGAGATTTACCCTTCCCCTCTAGTAGGTTCTTTGAATGCGATATTTCTCTGGAAAACTGTCTTGATTTTGTTCTCAGCTGTTTTAACATTGTGAAGAGTAACTGTTACAGGGCATTGCCAACCCAGAGAACAATGATGGCTTGGACAACGGTCATGGTCAAGAAGATCAAAGTGATGGCTCTGAACTCAATGAAGGAGTTGAAGAGAGTGATTCATCTGAAGATGAGGTCCATTGATTGATTTGGTATCGTAATGAACACAACTCAGTTATTGAGCATACGTTGTTTGACTAACTTGCTTTTTCCAGGTGGCTCCTCGAAATACGATTGGAGATGTTCCCTTGGAGTGGTACAAGGACGAGACACATATTGGATATGACCTTGCTGGGAAGAAAATAAAGAAGAAAGAAAGACAAGATAAATTGGATTCATTTCTTGCAAGTGTGGATGACTCTAAAAATTGGTTAGGTTTCTCATTCATTTTTGTTGGTTTGACAGAAATTGAAGTGTGACCTTATTTCCTTGGAAGTACTCATGAAGAGTCTACAGCCAAGTTCTTTCTGGAGAACATTGTGTAATTGGCCGTGGTGTGTGTTTGTTAATTTTCAGGCTCAAGGTCTATGATGAGTATAATGATGAGGAAGTGGAGGTTACACGGCAAGAGCTCAAACTTGTTCGTAGATTGCTCAAAGGAAAGGCACCACATGCTGACTTTGACCCTTATGCGGTCGGTAATTCCCATTCGTTTTATGCTGCACTTTATATGCATGTCATTCTTGTTCAGAAACTGAAGTTAGATTAAAAATGATCCCAAATGCAGTCGTACGTTGATTGGTTTAAATGGGATGATGCCAAGCATCCACTCTCAAATGCACCAGAACCGAAGAGGCGGTTCATTCCTTCGAAATGGGAAAGTAAGAAGGTAAGGCATGTCTGAATATGTTGCTTTTTTGGGATGTAAGAACATACCGAGTTGGCAAAGTTGGGGTGCTTGACTTCTTCTTTTGCCTTAGGTTTTCTTTCTTTGATGGTTAGTGTCCTTGAGTAAATAAATGTTTGGACCTCTTTTGTGGCTAGGTGAATCCGTCCATGCTTCACAATCTGCACTTTCTCTTATGATCACAGGTTGTTAAGCTTGTTAGAGCAATTCGTTTGGGATTAATAAAGTTTGACAAGCCAAAAGAAGAACAACGTTTCTATCCATTGTGGGGAGATGATTCCAGCTCAGCAGAAAAGGCTAATCATTTAGCCTACATTCCTGCACCGAAGCCAAAGTTGCCGGGTATGAATGTTGAACCATGTCTGGATTTTAGATTTTTACTTCAGATAACTTCTCTGAAGTAATTTGTCGCCAGCTTCAATCTTTCCTTCCTTTGTAGGCCATGAGGAATCATACAACCCTTCTTTAGAATACATCCCGACACAAGAAGAGATTAATTCTTATCAATTGATGTATGACGAAGACCGTCCCAAGTTTATACCTAAAAGGTAATGCATAATAAGTGTCTGTTTTATTTCCATCCGCTTTTCTTGTTTGGCAGCTGAATGCTAGACACCTCAATCACTGTCTGCTTGATTAGGTATACGTCTTTGAGAAGTATCCCAGCATACGATAATGGCGTTAAAGATGTTTTTGAACGTTGTTTGGATCTGTATTTGTGCCCACGAGTGCGGAAAAAACGTGTAAGTTAGAGCCCCAACATAAAAAAGGATACTTGCTTGTTCTTTATATTTTGCTGGTGCTTGTATTAATCCTTGATCTTTCATATGTTACAGATTAACATTGATCCTGAATCTTTGAAGCCCAAGCTCCCAAGTCGAAAAGATCTTAAACCGTACCCTGTAACATGTTATATTGAATACAAAGGTCACAAGGATGCTGTAATGTCAATTTCTGTTGAAGCTTCCGGGCAGTGGATTGCTTCAGGTTTGTATGATACTCTTTGTAGCAATTTTATTGACAAGAAAAAGTGTGGTTGCATATAGTTCTCACAATCTGTTATGGTCTTCAAAGGTTCTCTGGATGGAACTGTGCGTATCTGGGAGGTCGAATCTGGTAGATGTCTTAGAGTCTGGGACATTGGTGAAGCAGTTAAAAGTGTAGCATGGAATCCTTTGAATGGGCTTCCTATTTTAGCTGTCTCAGCGTAAGGCTTATTACATTGGTCTATTGTTCTCTTTCCCTTGGCTCCCGCAAAGGAGATTTAATGGAAAAACAAAATGGGAGCTGGGGTCACATTGCTTGGTTGTGTAATTATAGTTCCTACAATTTTGCAGGGGACGAGATGTACTTCTTTTAAACACTGGGTTTGGAGATGATGAGGAACAAAAAAAGATACAGGAACTTCTCCGTGTTGAGACTCAAGCACCGGATGATTCAGGTCAGTATGAAATTTCTAATACTTCCACTACCCTATGTTAAATGAATGTTTTGACCAAAATATGTTTAATGTGCGTAGACAACAAAGGGCCTGTTGTAAGCTGGCTTCAAGATGATAAGCATGACGGGATCAGGTTAAGGCATTTTAAGGTACTTCAGCTTTAAAACCAACTTCCCACTCAGTACGACTCTGCCCCTTCCTTTTCCATAACGTGTTGCGAGTGATTTCTTCTACTGTTGCAGACTGTTTCTTCAGTAGAATGGCATCGAAAGGGAGACTACTTTTCGACAGTAATGCCAGCTGATATCCTTCTTCCAGTCTTTCTTTATATTATATGAGTATTGATCATACATGAATAACTCTCCTTTCTTCTCATTTATTATGCTAGTCTTTTAAAAATACGGCTAACGATTTCGATCCCTTCATTGGATATGTGGGATGGGTGTTTGTGAAAGAATCAGTGTTCTTTTGCATTCTGATCTGTTGTATTTTAGTTGGGCATTTATGGTGTTTGACTATCTCTGATTGGCAGGTCAGCTAGGCCTTAGATTATCTGCTTGTGGTTTTCTTTTTTCCTTTTGGGTTGGGGTAAGAATAAGAAATAGGGCGTAGTTTTTAATTTTCAATTTTGTTAGACAGGTCCATAGATTGAGGAGTTTGCATTGATGGTTCTCAAGAAGTTTCTTAGGCACCTTTTTTAAAAAGTTTTTCTCTTACTCTAGCTGTATCACCTGTGGCCAAACGTTTGAAGAAATTTTATTCTACTCAACATGGAACTTCAGTTTACAAAGCAAAACAAGATTTTTTTCTCTTTCTGAGAAAAAAGAAGAAATTAAAAAATGGTAGCATGTGGCGAAGTCTGTGGGAGCTGAAATGTGGGGATGATATGGTATTTTACCTACAAGAATGTGCGTATGCTTGCACCTACACTCACATGACCAACATCCACCCTGGTTGCATACTTCGGTCCATGTAATAACACAAGTTGGACTTCATGTTTGAGATATCATCAGTTGAGTGTGGTATAATGTCTAATTACTCATTTCTGCTTGGAGGCGAGTCTGCTGATAAATGTGTTTTACCGGTTGAATATCTCACTGAATTTTCTTGACTTGTTATTACGTGAATCGAAAGCTGTTCTAATACACCAGCTCTCTAAAAAGCATACCCAAAGAATTCCATTCAAGTTGCACGGACTTCCAGTTTCAGCAGTGTTTCATCCTACACTATCCATATTTTTCGTATCAACAAAGAAGAATGTTCGTGTTTATGATCTGTGGCAGCAAAAATTCATAAAAAAGCTTGAGACTGGATTGCGTGAAGTTTCTTGCATTGCTGTTCATCCTGGGGGTATGTTCGCTATTTCATTTCTCGATAATATCACGTTTCTTATAAGGTAGATGAAATTTACTCTCTTATATATTCAGTTGCTTATATCTTCTCAGAAAATCATCCATCCAGATGTGTCTTCTGAATATTTGAGGCGTGCTTTCCATGCAGGTGATAATGTTATTGTGGGGAGCAGAGAGGGAAAATTGTGCTGGTTCGACATGGACCTTTCATCTCAACCTTACAGAATTCTAAAGTATGTCATGGCACCTATTGGCAAAATACTAGTGGATGAAAATACATGGATAAAAGATCTCTATGTGGAAAATGTTGTGCCTTCCTTAATTGAATACCTTTATGAGGTTTCTTTAAATGATTATGCTAAATATCCAGTTTTTGAGAATGTGATGCTTACGGAGCAAATTTAATGTCTGTCTGATTGAAAAACTTTGGAGAATCAAAATTTTGTAATTTACAATAGATTGTATTCCGTTCATCTTCTATACTTCTTTGTCTGAATGGTGATACATAGTTTTTGATATATTTTGATATTTCTCAGGTGTCATCCAAAAGACCTTACCAATGTAGCCTTTCACCGCTCCTATCCCCTATTTGCTTCATGCTCCGAGGATTGCACTGCATATGTTTTTCACGGCACAGTTTATTCGGATCTTAATCAGAATCCTCTTATTGTCCCGCTTGAAATTCTCCGTGGACATACAAGCTCGAATGGGAGAGGTGAGAGCTTCAGTATCCCGTCAAGCTACAGCTTGTGTTGGCATTTGATATCGATCTTTTATTATAGTATTGTTAGGGGCCTTTAAATTGATCATAAGTCCATAAGACGCATAATAGGTTGATTCAAAACTTGATATCATTTTCATTGATTATGGGCTGCTGTATTGCAGGAGTAATGGATTGTAAGTTCCATCCAAGGCAACCCTGGCTATTCACGGCCGGTGCTGATTCAGTGATCAAACTCTACTGTCATTGAGGAGGTCAAATGACATTCCAAAGCAGACTGCCAACCCTATGACCGAAGGGGATGAAGGCCCATAAGAGGGACCTAATATTCTTGTCAGCAAATATACATTCCATTGTTGGAGAGAAATTCACTGTTGCCTAACTCGTGAGTTTCTGGCTCCAGTTTTATTGTCATATATATTTGCTGAGCTTGACTCGGTTATAATTTTGACAAAGCATGAACTTATCAAAAAATTTTGACATAGCATTTAACTTATTATAGTCCAATTTTTGTTACTCTTTACTCTTTCAGGAATAATGTCTCAAATCTTTTTTCTTAAACCCCTGATTTAGGTAGCGGAGAAAATAAATACTTGCTTGTATCTGGTTGGACTCTTTGCGTATACCTAATTGGCTATCACATGTGATTCTTTTTTTTTAGGGAATTTAACAATTTAGTCCTTGGGTTTTGACCCTTTTAACAGTTTAGTCCTTGAATTTCAAATTTTAAATTTAAAGCCCTTAGGTTTCATACTTTTGACAATGAGGCCCTTCCGTCAGTCTGCCGTCCATATGTTTAACGGAGCTCTCTGACACGTCAGCAATTTGAAGCGGTCGACCGCTATATGAAGCGGTCGACCTCTTCATGTAGAGGTCGATCGCTTCATGTAGAGGTCGACCGCTCATATTTTACACATATACCCGGTCGACCGCTATATGCTCCGTTAAACATATGGACGCCAGACTGACGGAAGGGCTTCATTGTCATAATTATGAAACCTAAGGGCTTTAAATTTGAAATTCAAGGACTAAACTGTTAAAAGGGTCAAAACCCAAGGACTAAATTGCCAATTTTCTTTTTTTTTTAATCAAAATTACTCCTACCTTTATTAAGAGAAACATAAACAAACTAAGAGGGATCAGTCCCAACATAGATCCAAACAAGATCAGGAAAATGCTCATGTACATCGGGGTGGACTCCATACATAATCTTAGAGGCAGTCCATCGAGCAAGGTGGTGTGCTTCCTCATTAGCACCGCGTTTAACAAAACTAAGAATAACATAATCAAAAGAACGAATACTGACAAACATTTCTCCAAGCCTTCCATAGCTGCGCTAATTCAATCTCTCTGAATAACTACTAATAGCGCTAATCGCCCCAGTATAATCACCCTCCACAATAATCTTCCGAACTCCACATCTATGAGCTTCTTCAATACCCAGCTGTGTCGCCCATATTTCCCTCTTCCGGGTCATTAACTGAAATATGATGTACACACGCCCCAACCACACTGCCACTATGGTCTTTAATCACAGCTGCTCCAACTGCAAAATTATCTCTACAAGCCACATCAAAATTTATCTTAAATTTCCTAGTTTGTTTCTTAAGGTGCTTTTAATGGCAAACGGGTACGTTTGCAAAGCAAAATTTTGAAAAAAGTTTGGAACTTTTAAGAATTTTTAGATGCAAAACATGAATTTTGTCACATATTTTTAACTTTTTTGGTTTAGGAGCCCACAATAATATATATAATTTTTAAATTTTAAAAAATAAAAAAATTAAAATAGTTGTCAAACCATCTATTTTCATCACAATAAATATAAAAAAACTCACTTAAATAATCTTTCTTTAACTGAATTTCATAAAATTCCTTTTTTTTTCATGTCTAAACTAATAAAATTCTAATCTCGTCATTTTCATGATATTCTTTAAAAACTCATAAAATTCTATTTTTTTCATTACTTTCTCATAAAACCATAATGAAATATTTAAGGTTCGCAGATAGGTTATTTATTGCTTCCAGACCAAGGCAGTAGGTGGCTTAAAAGCATTGAATAGATGATTTTTTCTTCTATGGATGGCGTCTTTCCAGTCTTCTGCGATACAGCCATAATGATAACTTGCAAAACCAAGTCGGCCCATGCAATGTCCATTCCTTCTGCCGTATAGCCATGATCAAAACGGCGACCTTATAGTATATGGCTAGTGACTAGCAAGGAAAAAAAGCCTAGGGCTAGTGATTGGTAGTTTGCAAAACCAGAACGGCATCATGCTTATAGCGGGAGTTAGTTCTGGCGACGGAAGAATTACAGACAAACAATTATCGTATTGCAAGATATGGTAGTTAAACTTTAGTTTTTTTAGGAGAAAGGAAGTGATAAAAGTTCGATCATCAAAATTTTCTTCGGCAAGCCCCTGCACAGGATAACCTCCTATGTAGGCTTTTTACATTTCCAGTTGCATCAACTTGCTCAACTTTTGTAGGCTAGTAAGTGTCAAACTGTACAAATTTGTATAAACTACTGCAGAGGGTTTACACGATTCTATGGACACTAGTACATGTGAAAAAATCGCATGAATCCAATAGTAAGTGTTTATTTTCTTTCAACCTGGGATTTTATAGAAGTTGAACTGCTGCAATGGTTGGGATTTTCTCTCGCAGTTTCTGTGTAACGGCCACCCGGACAGTCATCACTCCAGCAGCTGGTCCTGTGATACGAACTTTAATTATCGGCTCCTCAATTCCGACGAGTTCAAGTGACCCACCCGCTGCCCCAACTAGGTATGGCCTTATCTCTTCCAGTACCTGCAGGGGATACACACTTATTTATACTGAGCGCCTAAAAATTAGAAGAGGTGGTGCGGGTGGTTTCCACAAGTGTGCAGGAACCAAATAAGTCAAACTCAGCAAGGAAGATGTCATCGTTCCCTAGAGGATTTTAACCATCCAATGAAGACCAATGAAAGAAAAAGAGAGAACAAAAGACCATTTGCAACTTATAGAGGTTGCCAGTCTATCTATGTATACAATGCAAGTGATTGCACATATAGAGTTGTGTGAGTTTATCTTCACATTGACTATCGTTTAACCCGACAACATTTCTAACTCTCACCACCTGGAACTAAGAAGTGAGTGTATCCCTATACATTAGGCTTATTCCAGTAACAACCTCCAACACTTAACACCCTCCTCCCCCTACCCTCCACCCTTAAAAGAAATTGTGAATGCCAATCAACACTTCAACAAATTTGATTAGAGATAAGAGTGGGAGTAAGGTCAGTGTTGGCCATAGGTGGGTCCAGATGGTAATGCAAGTGTATGTAGGAAACCCTAATGGGCCACATATGAAACAGAAGTCGATTTGGCAAGCAGCTGATGGAATATACCACGAAAGAAGATAATAACGGCTCAGCCAAGAGCAGGTCTTCCAATTAATTCCAAGACTCTATCAGAGCACTAAAATTAAAAGATTTCGAATCATCATACACATGAAGGAGACAGTAACACTTATACATTTAGCTTCAAAAAGAAGAACAAGCAGGAGGCTGAACAAACAGTGATTGTAAACTTAAATAAACAACTATAGGTTTAGACACTAAACACCAGCATGAAGCACTGAAGCCAAGGAATTGCAAACAAAAAGAAATCAAAACCAGAACTGCTTGTCTTGTAGCAATGGAAAGAGAAAATCTAAAGTATAAAAGTTTAGACGAGTGAAACAAAGACCCTAGCAGTAAAAAGAAAAAACAGATAATATAATAATCTTGTTTCCCATGGGCGACCCCATTGCATCGACTTCACGCAGAACTCGGACAATTTTGACTACCATATTTTATCAGTTCGAGACTTCGAGTCACATGTAATGTGTCCCACTTTTCAGATTCTTCACCATGTATCAACTCTCACCCTCTCTCACCCTGCTTTTGGAGCAGGGAGGGGCTTAGGAATTAAATCTTAGGGGATCAATTGCATAAAAAAATAAAAAATTTAAAACATAAAGAAGAAACTGCTAAATGCCAAGAAGGTTAAAAGCTTTTGATTTTTTTTTTGGGGGGGGGGGACTTTTGGCTGTCCATCTATCAGTAGCACCTTTAAGTTCCACATATCACCCTCAACATAGACCATCACTACGTGAGAAAAACATTTAAAAGCAAAGTAATGAAGACCAGTACCTCTAAAGGCTGCAATAGTTTAACACATGAGTGATTGCTAAAGATAAAAAATTACCTTCTCGATATTTTCTGCATTCAGCTCAAGACCCGTTTCTTCATCAGCTATGGGTTCCACTGCAACTATTTCAGGAATTTTCTCCATCAAGCGGCGCTCAATGCCCATTTTCATTGTCATAACAGAACTTGGACAGGAGCCACATGCCCCCTGTAGCTTTAACTGTACCACGTTGCCATCAATCTCGTGTAATGCCACATTTCCCCCATCAGCAATCAGATAAGGACGGATTTCATCCAATACACTTTCAACATTCTCTGCAGTTAGTGGCAATTCCACAGCTGAACTTGGAGTAGCAACAGCCTTCGCAACTGTACCTCAGGCAATTCAAAAGATCCAATAGGTTAAAAGTAGATTCATGGGCAACCTCTGAATAATCTAAGCACTTCCACAATGAAAGTGAAAAAAAATATGAAATACACATAAAGCAAAACCCAGGTTACACTTTTTTGTTCTATTCCCCAGAGAACCTGAATAACTTGGTATTCATTCTTCCTTCTTAGACTTGGAACAAGAAAAAGTTATTGTCAAGGTTGCAAAATATTCTTGGTAAAATTGGACAGCCTAAAATTCTAAAATAGTTGTTTACCTGGTCCAACTTCCCCAACAGTTACAGGAATGCATAGTTAAAGAATCTGTATACATCCGCTCAAAGTTTGTAACATCTAAATTTCCAGATTTCATGACCGTGTGACAGATATGGACTCAAAGAAAAGGCTCAGAGAGAGTATTGGGATTATATCTATGGTTAAGGAGTTAAATCTTGTATAAATACTCCCCAAAAAGGAAATCCCTTAATAATTTGTAATTACTCAGAAGAGCCCATATCCAATGAACCAACGAAATCATCTCTCCCCTGCTTCAATCCAATTCAAATCCTCCAAAGAGTTCAAAATCATACACACACGGAAAACAAATTATCCAAAAATAATGAAGTTACCAGGCCTGCGTGAACGGGAAGGGAAACGAGATGGAGTGAAACGGCATAAACCTCGCCCCACTGGATTCTGTCCCCTCGTGATAGAAAGATGCGTGCCAAACAAGTTCGAGCTCTGTGAATTTGTACGATGAGAGCGTAAATATTGAGACACAGAGAGGGAGGGAGGAAGAGAAAGAGATAGAACCTTGGAGGGGAGAGAAGAAGAGGAAGACGGAGGTTCTAGGGCTGGTTGGGCCCCGCCGCAGTATGAGGGCGTATTCACCACCACAGCTTGCATCTCTCTCTAATGCAGTACCGTGTTGCCTTCTCTTTTCTTTCCTTTTCCTTCCCCCACTTTCTCGCCAAACAAACAGATGTCAGATGTACGAGAGAGAGGAGAGGGAATCAAATCTCTCTCCCTCTCAGCCTCTCAGGTATCTTCCTTCGTCGTGACTCGATTGCCGCCGCTGATCTTTTTTGTTTTTTTTTAATGATAATTAAAATTTTATTTACTAATGAAGAAATTACAAAGACATAATGATGAAGGAATTACAAAGATATGCGCACAACATACAGGCCCAAAGACAGGCTACTTAGCCCATTACAGCAGAATGTTAAAAGACCAAAGGTCCACAACAAATGGCTGAACGGCCCAAAAGACACCCGGATCCAAGATCCGAAACCATACCGGTATTACTAGATGGTACAAGTAAATCAAAAAGTAGTTTTTTTTCTCTCTATCTCTCTCTCTAAATAGTTGTTCTTGTTCATGTTGAGACGTACAAGTAATTGGTCACCATCTTGCTTGCTCTGATCACAAGGACAGCATAAATTGAAGGAATAAATGCAAAATCAGTCTTGTGTTATATGCAAAAATCGATTTAATCCCTGTGATATGAAAACATCGATTTAATCCTTGTGATTCTATTTTTGTTTGTTATTGGTCCTTCATCAGGGACTGATTTTATCACTTTCTGAAATCACATGGACTAAATCGATGTTTTTCATATCACATGGATTAAATCGATTTTTGCGTACAGAGGACCAATTTTACATCTACCTCTAAATTGAATAGCTATAATTATAATTAATGACCTTTACATGCATATCCCAGAAAATCAAAACAAACGTGCTTCTCTCTCGAGCCCAAATTATTTAAGAAAAGGAAACAAATCAAAACCAAAATAAAAAGGACAAGAAAAAGAGAAAAAAAAAAAAGGCAAACTCGATCTCAATTATACAGGTTGGGAGATGAATAGAGAGGGTTATGCAGAGCAGAAGAAGATCGTTTTTTCCTTGAAAATAAATCTCCCACGAGAGGAATAATAGGCTTCTTCTTCATCCTCTTACTCTCCAGCTGTTTCCCTCCAAAATATCCTTCCTCGCCAAAGCTTAATATCTGAGCCAAAGTCGGCGAGTCCTCCATACTAAACTGCATCAACTCTGGCCTCTTCTTCTCTTCCTCCCTTAGCCGGCTAATACTGTTTGCCCTCTCGTGACTCGCCTGGTCTCTCGTTGCCACAGCCTTTGCTGCCGCTACCGCTTCGGCCTCAGCCAACTTTGATACGTTCTTGTACTGAAGCTCAGCGTTCAGCGAAGCCAAAGCCACCTCAGTTTCCGACTCTCTCTCCTTTAACATCTTCAGCTCCACCTTCGTTTCCTCGAGCTCGGCCTCGAGCTTCTTCAGAGTACCGAAAAACAAGTGTTCGTTATCTTCTAGTGGAGGCTTTTCAGGGCTTGGCGAGTTCTTCCAAGAAGCAGCTTCTTGCCTGATCGGAACGTGGACATAAGGCTTTGGAGAGTATGTCTCTCCGAAAAGAAGCCGCTCGCCGAATATGGCAACGGCTTCTTTTACGGAGCGGAAGGGCAGGGAAGTGTCAATGTTGGAGCTATAATCTTGGATTGGAATTTCAGGAAGAGGAGGATCTTCCATATTGATATTGGCCACAGTGGCTAGCTTGAGGTGAGAACGTTGTCCATGAAGGAGAAGGAAGGGGAAGAATATTTGATGATTGGTTAGGTTCGGGGTTTCTTTGCTTATAAGCTAAAAGTTGGAAGATATCGGTGAAAGCTGCTGGGAAGTGGAAGACTGTTGTTTCAAGGCGAAGACAAAGATGCAGAGAGTGGAGGTGGATGATATGTCGCCCCCTATTAGACCGGACGTGCCCCACCTCAGATCATGTTGGTGGGGGTCTTCCGTTTTCGTCATTTAAACCTTTTGTGCCCGCTCCGGGGACATCCATTGATATTTCTTCATACTCTTCAATTTATATTAAATATTAATTTTTGCCTTTTTGGCTCGGATTCAGCTACGGAGACTACTCATGCTTTGCTTACAGTTAGCGTGAAAGTATGAAATACTCCGCTACTCTCGTCACTTTAAACGGTGCCGTTTTCCTACTACGACAATTCTTCCTTTTACCCGTCGTTTGATCACTTCCTCCATCTCTCTGCTTGAGAAGGCAAAGTGAAATGGCTCCGAAGAAGAAGCGGAACAGTGGGAGTAAGGCGAATTCTAATTCTTCGTCTGGGGGCAAACCAGGAGCTTCAGCTTCGTCCGGTCCCAGGCTCCAGATTTCGGCCGAGAATGAGAACCGGCTCCGCCGCCTCTTGCTCAACAACAACTCGGCCCGGTCCGTGGCTCCTGTGGACGATAACCTCTCCAAGGCTCAGAAGGCCAAGAAGCTCACGGCCATTTACGAAAAGCTCTCCTGCGAAGGGTTCACCAATGATCAAATTGAACTCGCTCTCTCTGCTCTCAAAGTAACGTTTTAACTTCTTCATTTCTTAATGTGTTTTGCCACCGAAGAATTATGAGGAATGTGTGAAAAAACGGAAAAGAAAAGGCTCGTTTGGAAGATAAGGTTTGTTTCTGGAAATGAGAAATATGGGAATATTTGGCTGTTAAGGAAACGGATGAAAATCATTTGGCGTGTTTCTTATACCTTCCTATGATTGTCATTGAATCCTCAGTTCTGTTATTTTGCTTATGCGTACTTTCATATTAAGTCTTCTGTCTCATCCTATTGATTAGGAGGGTGCTACATTCGAGGCTGCCCTTGATTGGCTATGCTTCAATTTGGCCAGTAATGAGCTTCCGTTGAAGTTTGTTAGTGGAAATTCTCTGCAAACAACTGGAGGTATATTAGGATTTGCTGTTGTTGTATTGGTCTCATTATACATGATCATTTTGTTATTTGTAGTTTTCACTGTAACTTTGACATAACACGGGGTTTTTGGACACTGATGTTGCCATTTTTATGCCAGGTTCTGTTGGTGTCATATTTAATTCACGGGAAGATTGGACTCCTTCAGTGGACACATCAACTGAGATTAAGGAGGAAGCTCCAGAACTTTCTGTTAAGATCAAGGGTCGGTGGGATGATGATACTCTGGATTCACGGCAACCTTCTCAAGCAGATTGGATCAGGCAATATGTGGAGCAGCAGCAAGAGGTACAGAGACAGATTACTTCAGCATATCCCCCCCCCCCCCAACCCACACACACACACCCAAAAAAGAAAAGAAAAGAAAATATATGCCCCTAGTAAGATGCTAAAAATCCCTTCTCGGTTTTATTTATGTCAGAAATTTCTTATTAGTTATTCGCCGTTTGTATGTTATCTCGATTTGAGTAGGCAAGCAATAAGTTGAAACTGTGAGCTCTCTTTCTATAATCTGGCTGCTCTTCTAATTTCTACACATGTGATTACGTGGTACAGGATCTCTTTCAAGCTAGATTCGAGCATAGGCTTTATAGGCTATCAAGAATCAAGGCTCTTAAAGCTAACTATCACCAAACCTATTCAACATCAATTTATGACTAACTAACCCTTATTGGGTGTTGAAAT
Source organism: Myrica gale (assembly GCA_963930655.1). Taxonomy (NCBI): domain Eukaryota; kingdom Viridiplantae; phylum Streptophyta; class Magnoliopsida; order Fagales; family Myricaceae; genus Myrica; species Myrica gale. Next base: position 598,816 of record OZ005606.1, on the reverse strand, counting down.
TCAAAGATTCTGCAATCAATTTGTGGTTGTTTTGATAACTGTTCTACATTATTTGCAGGATGAATCTACAACTTGGGAGGATAATGCGCTTGATAGGGGTTCCCTTGAGAAGGTATTTTCTATTATTTATCACTTTTATTTCTGGCCCTACAACATAGAAACATCATTTCTTGAAGGGATACTTCGTGCTCTCTACCATGTATCTGTGCATGTGTAAAAGCAATTCAAACTAACTCCGTATGAAGAAAATATTGTGCCTATCTGTTTTGAGATTGTCTCTATAATGATTTCTTGGTGTGTGCCATAGAGTGATGTTGCTTTCTTTTACTCTTTTATCTATTGCAATAGGTCCCTGGACCCAGGTCTTATGATGTTATTGCAAAAGAGTACCATGATGCACGGTTGGAAGCAACAAAAGCCAAGGAAAAAGGGGACAAGAAAAGCCAGGAGCATGCAGGCAATATAATCCGCAAACTCAAGCAAGAATTGTCTGCTTTAGGTAAAAAATTTTAACTTCTTTTTTATACTTATAAAAAAATTATAACTTCTTTTGTGATTTATGCAAATCATTTTGTTCTTCAGAACCTTTTGTCATGATGTTTAATTTCACTGAGCAGGATTATCAGATAACATCTTGGCCTCAGAATTTGAATATGAACGACTCTCTGGCTGTACATCTGGGGACAAAAGCACTAGTTCCATGCCTCACGAGCATTCTGAGGTAAAATCACTGTGCAATGTGGAAGGTTGTTCAGCCTTTATTGCAGAAGCAGATGAATCAGTGGTTGATGGATCAGTAGTTGATGGGAAAGATATGGATTGCTGTAGCTCGATGGAGTTTCCAATGGAATCTTCTCCTAGCCCACATGTTCAAGAAAAACATGATGCAAAAGAAGAGTCAGAAGATATAGAACTTGGTGGTTTCTTTTTAGAAGATGCCCCATGTAATGATGGTTTACCTCCTGAAATTGTGAAGCTACAGAAGCAAGAAAAGATGAGGAAGTTACATCCTGAGACGAATTTGGTAAAATTAGACGGCATCTGGAAGAAGGTAATTTGTTGGAATGGCGTTTGGAAAAGTTGTAATGATGGTTAGGGTATGGAATAATTGGCTTATAATCACATTTAATTGATGCATCTGGTTTTACTCTGCATGGTTAGTTCAATCAGTTTGGTGTTGTAATATTAGCATGGGAAGATTCTTAGAAACGTATTGTTTGATGTGTGATTAATATAATTTGGCATGTCCAGGTATTTTGTTAAAACCATATAGGAATGGTTTATCAATTATATGGTGGATCAACATTTGAACTTCTAAATGCTTGATGTATGGGTCTTACTACTTTTCATGTGCCTCCTATCTGTTTTATTTAATTTCTATTTGTTTCAATTTCTATCTGATTGTTCAGTTTCTCTGGGTATTATCTAACCAATGGCAGGGAGACCCACAAAAAATTCCCAAGGCTGTTCTTCATCAATTATGTCAAAGATCAGGGTGGGAAGCGCCAAAATTCAATAAAATGATTGGCAAAGAAAACAATTTCTCTTATGCTGTTAGTGTCTTGCGTCGAGCCAGTGGGAGGGGTAAGAGCAGAAAGGCTGGCGGGCTAATCACCCTTCAGCTTCCAGATCAGGATGGAACTTTTGAATCTGCTGAGGTACTCAATCCGCCCTAGTGCTCTGTTATATTCATGTTTCATGTTTGTGAGATTCATCTGCTAACGTCTTCCCCCTTCTGCCTCTAAATATCTTGTAGAGTCTGGACTTCTAGTTCGCTGATGCACATTTTGAGAGTGAACTTTGCATGTGTATGCTCCTAGTGTGAACTCCCACATCTTTCAATATAATTTGATGTAGTTAGGAAGAATGAACATGCTTTTTTATTTAACTCACTGGAAACTCCTAAGTCTGTTGATACGGTTCAGAGGTCCTTAGGCGCCCAACTGTGTACTAGCTAAGAATTGATCCTTAAGTCTTTCGTGTTATTTCTTTGCTTAATCAGGGTTGGAAAAGAGATGGGGCTTTAGAAATGTGTGGTTTTTGGCTCTGATACTTTTAAACCTGAGGTGAAAGCAGAACTGGTAGTTGTATTGTTATTTGGCTGCAATGGGAAAAGCTCTGATGTATACATATGTTTAGGTTGAAATTACTGTGCTGATGTAAAATTGGTGCGCAAAGGTGGTGAGCGATTATTATTATTGTCTTTGGGCCTGGAAATACTGGATAAGCAGGTGGCTCTCCGTGGATATTACTTATGTGAACCATTTTCATCACAGGATGCGCAGAATAGAGTGGCAGCGTTTGCTCTTTGTCACCTGTTTCCCGATCTCCCGGTTCACCTACTAGTTACAAAGCCCTATGCTTCACTTGTTATGCAGTGGAAGGAAGGTGAAATTTTCTTCTCCCAAGACATAAAGTTGAAAAGTTAATTCTTGGAGATGTCTGAATTCTTGTATATTTGCATAAGCACTAATTTCTCTAGTAGTCAGAGATAATATTTTGTGTCAGATAGTCAAAATGTCTTGTTGTGGCAGTAATTAGCTATTGGTATAACATTTGAAAGCTTACAGGAGAGTTATTGGCCAACATGAAAGACAGTGAGGAAGATAGGAGGGCTGGTTTTGTGGAGTCTTTACTGAATGCTCATCATTCTGGTTCATCTACTTCTGGTGATGTGGTGGATTATTCTCTACTAGAAAAATTTCGGAAGCTCCATGTTGAAGGGGATAAAAACTCCAGTCTTGCTGGTTTTGATCCATTAGATGAGAGTATGCTCTTTCACTTGCCTTTCTTTGTGTTTTATCTGATTTCTTATCTCGTAGGAACTTGTCTTAGTAAGATTTTGATGGATACTTAAAACTGGATTGACTTTTTTATATCTAGTTCTTTGTGTGCAAATGGGCTATAGCTCGAATGACACCTCCTCCCATGACATTTTTTTTTTGGGGGGGGGGGGGGGGGCACCCTGTTTGTGTGACTTACCAATAGATTTTTGCCTCACTTTGTGTAACTTACCAATGAACAAAGAAAACTCTGGTTCTTTGACTTCCTTTCTTCTTTCCTCGTCAACACCTCCCTCCCCCCTCTTCTTTTTCTCAATGAAAACAAAAGAAAAGGCAAAAACGAAGAAGCGAAAGGAGAAGAAGAAAAATGTGAGAGAACACTTGGGATATTTTACCCGTTAGTATAACAAGTTGTTAGCTCGTTACATGAAATTTCAGGCTCTAGGCACGAGGTTGCAAGTTTGCTCAATTGCACTCCGAAATGCTATATTCAATAAACATAGGTCTAAAAGTTCGAAAATAAAAATCAGTGGGCAGATTGATATATTTCATTGAAACATAAAAGTACAATATCAATTTTCAAGTACAATTTGATTTATCTCTCCTAACTTATTTTAAGGTCACATTGCAGGAGTAGATCAAAGGAAAGAAGTGGAGAGCACATATTTGAGGCAGGAACAAGAAAATAATGTGAAGATGCAGAGATACAAGGTTGTTGTATTCTTTTCTCAATTCTTGCTCCAGCAGACACTCTCTTCAAGTTTTCAACTTTTACTTGTATTCTGAAAGCCTTTATGTGATGGTTCCAAATTTGTTGTGTTCCTCTGTAGAAATGGCATTTGCTTGGTTTTATGCATTTTGTCCGAACTTGAAAACCATGATATAATCTTCATGCTCCTTTTGATATATGGCCTTTTGCATTAATTTTTTCCTCCCCTTATTGCAGACGATCCAGAGTAAACTACTTGCATGTTCATATCCTTTGATTTTATTTCTTTATCATTGCTTTGAGGCTTATGATGTTGATAGCTTTTGATTGTTTTGGGTTTAGCTAAATGTGCTAGAGCTTTGTTACTTGAATATGCTGCAAATCCTTGTATTTACTGCTGTTATTACTTTGCATGTCTGTGGTTTTATTACCCCTGCATTCACCACCATAAAATTTTTATTTCTCCCTTGTGCACTTTCAGTGCCTAAGTTGCGTTCTCTTACATGTTGCATGTTATTCCCTTCAGGACATGTTGAAAGCTAGGGGCACACTTCCTATTGCAGCTTTGAGGGGTGAAATATTGCAACTGTTGAAGGAGAATAATGTTCTTGTTGTCTGTGGGGAAACTGGCTCTGGGAAGACAACTCAGGTGAAGATTCGTTTTCAGTTTGATCTGATGCCTACTAATTTTTCTGTGTTTATTTTGCCATTAGTCGTTGTTCAATGTGTCAAGTATTTAGAGTTTTGGCACAGCTTATTTGAGTGGCATTTTATGTAGGTTCCACAATTCATTTTGGATGAAATGATGGAATCTGGATGTGGTGGACAATGTAACATCATATGCACACAGCCCAGAAGAATAGCGGTGGGTACAACTTATTGTACTGCTTTTTTTCACTTAGATATTTACTGAATCTCTTGTAAAGAAAGAATTAGGTAATTAGCACTCCTCTAGCACAACTCATCACATTAAATAGATCATCATGTTGCGGTTTATTTTTCAGCAAAGAATTATATGCCTTTGCGATTCATTATGCTGAAACACAGGGCAAGGCTTTTCTTTCTTACCTGTTAACCATATCTTATCATTGCTGCGTTGAAGTGCAGGCTATTTCTGTGGCTGAAAGAGTTTCTGATGAGCGCTGTGAACCTCCACCTGGTTCAGATGGTTCTTTGGTTGGTTATCAAGTCCGTCTTGATCGTGCGAGGTGTTTATATGCCCGTTCCACTATTTGCTCTGAATAGTGCTTAGAATATCGGAGGCATCATACTTATGTGTTGTCTGGACTGCAATTTGTTTTCATTTTACTATTAGGGTTCAATAGTTTTGCATGATCTGTTCCATTTGTCCTATCGTTTTGCTTTGACTAAATTTTGGAGCTTGGTTGTGATATCAAATTCTGCATTTTATTTCTTTGTTCCTTTCTGGGTCTTTCTTTCCTGTACTATGGTGATCTTTTTTTTTTTGATAAGCCTGTACTATGGTGATCTCGAAGTGTTTGGGTGAGATATGATTTAAAATGTATGGAATCAAGTATCCACTATTTCCTTTTATGCATTGATTATAACAAGCAAAAAGAGTTACTGATTGCTATTGTGAAACTTTAAGAGTACACTGAATTATAATCACATCAGTGCTAATTTAAATGCCATACCTTTCTAGTTTTTACATATATACATGTACCCATGTCAAATGTGCTATTAATGTTTGCCTTTTTCTTTTGCTTAATTTGATGATCTCAGGAATGAAAAAACAAAGCTTCTTTTTTGTACGACAGGCATTCTTTTGAGAAAATTTGCGGTATGCCCTCCTGTTTGATCGGGTGGTTAGTTTGAATATGTTGTAATCAGTGTGGGACCTACGTTGTTTTGGATCTCCTATCACTTTTTTGTGGCAGTTGTTTAGGTACTAGTTCCTTAATTTTCCATGTCTATATTTAATCCAAGTGCATTCTTTCTAAATTGTTTAGCTGCTTGAATAGCTTTATTTGATGAATTGTTAACTGATCTATCAAGGGACACCTAGCTATTTAAAATTATTGTACTTGTGTCTATGGTTTTAAGGTTTCTTTCTTTTTCATTTTTTTGGTGGATATATAACAGGCACTAGTCTTTCCCTTGACTAGTCTCTCCTTTTCCTTCCTAGCTGCAAGCTGCAGCCTTAAAATCTTTCATGTTGTGACTTCTTAGCGGAGTGGTTTTCTTTTGTTGTATATATGACTACATAATAGCAGTACACTTCCATTGTTGGGACATTACGAGGTCGCCCCCATGAAAGAATAACTAGGTCCTTATCATACGAGTATTCATAACATGCTGGAGCACGACTGTTTTGTCCTTTACCTTGTTTTTTATTCCTCTTGTCAGTTTTTGATAAATGTTGTGATATGTCAGAGACATGAGAATACAGTTCGGAACATTACTGGCGGACATTGGCTTCATCAACCTCCCAAAAAAGTACCAGGTAGTGTGCTTTTGTTGTTGAGTATTTTATTGTCGATATTTGTGCTACTTTCGGCCACAGTATTTTGTACCTGCACCCTGATGTCATGTCAAAACACTTGCCTATTGCTTGATAAATTACCACCGTTAAAGGACACGTCAGAAGCACTCGTCCAAGATCTCAGCTCTTGGATGAGTGCTTCTGACGTGTGTTCTGCATGCACAATCAGGAGGCCAGATTAGCTATTAGATATCAATCTGTAGTTGCATATAACTAGTTGCCTCAGGCTTCCTCTGGTGATGTACAAAATTCTGCCATCCAAGACAGCATGCAGGCCTAATTTATCGTTCAAATGTATTCATGAGGTTAAATATTGGATGCGTATCACAAGAGTTATTAGGAGGTTTTGACAAATGCAAAGCTGTTGTCATGCTATTTACTCTGGATTTCTGTGAATTGATTAAAATTACTTGAAATACGTTCTTATGGAAATTTCTTTCAAGATCTTTTTCTTGGTGACGATATTCCATTGCAAATTCTAAACTCCTGAAGCTTTGTGTCATGAAATATGAAGATTTCTTAACTTCTGTGGTCAGATTCAGGGACGAAAGAAAGATGATTTTGACAGCTGGTTTTCTGATCCATCACAACCGTTCAATAAGTATTCACAGCATTCATCAGTCATAAAGGTCAGATTGGTGGGCTGTTGGTTGTATTCAGTACTCTTTTTTCTTGAGAGATAAAGATTCATATTTGGATTGCACAATTCTTTATTTTCAGGAAGTTTAGTTTTAGAGTAGTCTATCAATAAGACCATTATTCATTCTTCAAGGATTGACTCTCCCTTTGATGATTTATATAGTCAAGAGAAACCATGAAGAAGCTGTAGTCCTGGCCATGGGAAAAAATTCCCTGGTAGGCTCGTTACTAGTTAGACTTATATCTTTTTTGTTATATCCTAATAAGAGTGGGAATATATTTTTTTAAAAATAACCTAACTTTGTGGATCATTAGATAGGTTAAACTGTATATTACTCAGCCGTTCTTTTGTCAATATTGGGAGATACCTTCCAATTCTATCCAAGTCATACTTCTTGGTTGGAATGTGTTTGTTTTTTTTTTAATTGGAGGTAGTGTAGATTCTATTGGGGTTTGTGAAAAAGTTGTTGGAGGTAGTGTAGATTCATTAAACAAATTACTTCTCATGATTTACATGCTGTCTATTTTCGAAAACCATGTCTAATTTAGGTGAGATTGTGGGGTTGCCTATTGCAGGTGACCATGAAAATCAAGAAGTTGTATCTCATGTCTAATTTTGAACTGACATGTATAGGATTTTTGCTGTTGCTGAACAAAGATTCTCGAAGTAACCTTGCAGGCTATATTATGTGCTGGTTTGTACCCTAATGTGGCTGCCACCGAACAAGGCATTGCTGGAGTTGCTCTTGGCAACCTTAAACAGTCTGTTGGTCCTGCAACACAGGGTCGTCCTGTTTGGTACGACAGAAGAAGAGAAGTTCGCATACATCCTTCTTCTTTCAACAGCAACTTGAAAGCATTTCAATATCCCTTCCTTGTTTTCCTTGAAAAGGTTTACCTTCGTGTGATGGATCAATTCTCTTTTTTATGAGTCATATCCTTGTCCTAATATGAGGTCCATGATGTGTTGGTATTATCATACAAATGTACTGAAGCTATGCGAGCACTTTCATGGTTCGAAATTGGGTTGGATCAAACGATGACTTGAATAATCCATTTACTACCGATCATCTGATAAACATATTGGAAAATGTTTTGGATTCTATATTTCCACTAGAGGCATTAAGCAAGTAGGATAGGGCCTTGAAACTACTGACACTAGCCTTCCGATACCCACATATTGGGCTGTCTTCCACATGAAATATAAAATATTTTTTCTTTTTTGTTTGGGGGGGGGGGGGGGGGGGCTGTGCTTGATGGTTTATTCAGCCCACTTCCTGTAGCTGAAGTTTCTGGGATGGCTGGTATTTAACCAACACAAGCTTGATGGGAGATTATATGCCCGGAGAAGGAAATAGATGTTCATATGTGCTGTCACCCTTCCATTTATCCACTATATTGTTATATGGTGGCAAAAATAAAATAATGACTTCATTTCTTGCAGTACAAGTGGTTTTCTGTCAGAAAGAGATGTAAATCAGAATTTTATGTTTCCATTTGATGCTTTTTTGCTGCATATGCTACTCAAGTCTTCGTGGGATGATGCAAATAAGTTTTTAAGTCAAAACTCTTTTCTTGTTGGCTGTCGACTTCCTAGTACTCCTTGAGCCTTGAGGATGATGTTGAAATAATGGTTAACAGATACTCTTTGGAATACATTTTTAACTATTGTTCGCTCAACTGATTTTTTGTTTTCAAAGTGCTTACCCTATTAATTTTTAGGTTTAGAATTTCACTGTAATTTTTTTTTATCAGGTTGAAACCAACAAAGTTTTTCTTCGAGATACTTCTGTCATCTCTCCTTACTCTATTTTGCTGTTTGGTGGCTCCATTCACATTCAACATCAGGTATCTGCTTTTTTAACACAGCAATAAAGGCATGTTCATCAGAAGTGTAGTACCTGCTAATTTTATTTAGTGCTTCTTATTTTACAAAATGGTAATATTGCATCCTACATCCATTAATATATGTTATTGTACATACAGAAAAGAGAGTATTGTGAAAAAAGCCTTGGATTGTTGTTTCTCCTCTGATACGTAACTATCTCTAAAATGATGTAATTGCAGTGTTGTGCTCAATAGTACATAACTTTCTTGGCACTCTCTACCCTCAAGCTTGTTGCGAAGATCTTTGTGTAATGCCTTGGTTAAGACATCTCCCAATTGATGACATGCCTTGAACATGGGATTTTGTGTCTTGCTTTCTCATGACCATATCTCTTACTGAGGCACTATCAACCTCGATGTGTTTTGTTTGTTAGTGAAGTATGGAGTGTCTTGTCTTATTTTGCTGCTTGGTTATTACAAAACATCAGCATGGGCTTTGTACTAGGGAAACCCATCTTCTCTAACAGCTCAATGCTGTATGACCACTACTCCATATACCACCACATTTTGCCTTTTGGTCCTCCACGTAACAAGCTTTTCTCCTACTTAGGTGCAAAAGCCATAAACAGATCTTGTATCAGGAGTCTTACTAGCTGAAATCTGCATCTAGAAAAGCAACGATATGAGATCAGTTGAATGCTTGAGCATCAAACCTCACCAGAAATGCCCTTGAGATATCTTGAGATATGGGGAACAGCATCCCAGTTTTGCTGACTATACACATGGCATAACAGGTAGTCTGAATGATCTAGATTGTCTTAAGATAAGAATGAGGTGTTAACTTTCCCATGGGTTATATATAGCTGTCCAAATCGTGCTTAGTATAAAATAATATCCTGTAATTCCAAAGAATAAAAAACAGATATGAACGAGTGATATTTTCTGTTGTAGTACTCAATCTGCCACTGAAATTCAAGCAACCGTATAAGCGATGGAACCCAACCAACACTATTCGAAGGTGGGTCCCCCCCCCCCTCTCCCCCCGAGAACACGTTCTCTGGTTTCTGTTGAAAGATTGGCCAATGTGGGTGCCTCAGTTTCACTGGTATTAGCATAGAGGATGCTTGGGGTGAGCTGCATATCATTCATGGGGTTCCCAATTTTAAAATATGATGACAACGGACTAAAAGAGAGGTGGAATATGAATGCAGATTGGATATATAAGGTGGTCTAGTTTTTCCCTCTGAACTGCATTCGTTTGTGATAGTGTACTGATGGACTCTATGTTGCAGACTGGACAGGTATCATAGATGGATGGTTAAAACTGACAGCAGCGGCCCAAATTGCTGTCCTGTTCAAAGAACTAAGGTTAACTCTTCATTCAATTTTGAAGGGGCTCATTAGGAAGCCAGAGGTATGATTTATTTTGTTTCTATTTATTAGCGCATTCTGTCATATCAATTGTCAGAATGTGTATTCGATCTGACCGGTACAAATGTATAATTAGTGTGTTTTTTTTTATCTTTACTTTATGCATAATGTTTTGCTCGTATCACAGAATGCTACTGTTGTCGATAACGAGGTTTTCAGGTCTATGATCCAATTATTGTTGGAAGAAGACAAACCCTTGAAGTAATTTCGTTTCTCAAGGATGGAAAGACATGCTTTCCATCAATTTATAAAATTATAGCGAGTGTGAAGATAAGGTGCGGAAGGACAGTCCGTGTGGTTCAGTTCATGATCTTAACGGGGCATTCACATTTTTGTTCTCGTTGAGATGATGTGCGACTTTAGCCCTGGGTTTTTGTACGCTGAACATGCACTTGGCAACCGTTTTGGAGACGGACCTTATTGTGCGACTATTCAGGCATGTGTCTGGATACTCGTCTGCAACTGCACTTGCTCTTGACTGCATGCGCGGCCTAGTGTCTGGGTGGAGCGTGAACTTGAATGTTGAAATGTAAAACGCAGTGACATACGGACGAACTAGAGAATGCATATACAAATTGTTGAAAAATTAACTTAATTTTTTGAGATTATTAACCGAGTTATTTGAATCTGGGCCACGCCACAACCCAATGCCTTGCTCTGCACAATATGTTGTGGGCTGCTTTTACTTTCTTTTCTTTTTTTTTAACCGGATGTATAGACAGTTTTATGCGCATCTCTATTAATTTCGAGACCTTTTTTAATTTTATACAAATTGAATAATTATAAAATTAAAAGTCCATTTATGTCATACTCGTGGTGTGTAATTTCTCTCAAGCTTAAACTCTTGAATTTCTTATATTTAAAAATGCGTTTATGATACAAAATATAATTAAAATATATTTTGTCAATATAAATCTCTAGTCAATGTGAATTTCAACAAATTAATGTAATACTCCAAGGCGCCGGTTATTATACGACTTCATAAGCCTGTGAGTGCTCCGGTTGGACGGTCACGATCAAGTGGCTTATATTGGACGGCTCAGATCGTGCCAACGCATTAATGAGACATACCCGCGACTCGCGACCCGTTCCTCCCCCAACGAACCCTTCGTCCCAGCCTTCCTCCCCCAAATTTCCTCCCCCAACCCTTCGTCCCACCCTTCCGAAATCTTATAAAAGGTTAGTAGAAGAGATCAGGACATGAAAAGAACAACCATCCCCGGCACCAGTGACAAAGATCAACATAAAATGAAGAAGTCCGACAGAAAGTTGCCAGCAGCAATGGAGAGAAAGTTGGTCATTGGAGAAACTGCTGAGGAAGTGGAGTCAGAGAAGGGGAAGGAGATTAGAGAAGAAGGAATGGCCCGGACCAAGTTGAATCCCAAAAAGATCGAACGAAAAGGAGGCAAATCAGACCACAGCTAGCCTTGACAAAGGCAAAGATAGATAGTAAACGAAGACCCTCTTGTTTCTCTTTCAACCTACTGTAAATGGCTCTTTGTGATCATCTGTAAACCTTATGTTTTTTTTAAACTTCTTATAAGCCATTTGCATCTTTTTTGTCGATAGAAAGTTGTTGTAATTAGTCGGGAATTACTGCAGACATGTTTCTTTCCGTGTTAATTTTGAGGAAGGAGATATGGACGGACTGAGTGAATCAGTTCTACATAGTGCTCTGTCTGATGAACTTCCTGAAACCAAAAGCAAGCATCAATTTTGACGAAGAGAGGTTTTCTGTAGATGCAGATAAAGTGAATAGCAAGATCACCTAACTCTAATGGTCTCAATTCCACGTGATCACTGAACCACCAACTAACAGCCACGTGTATGAAAACTGAAACATTTCTTTCGGTCATAAAGTTTACCAGTTTGCCAGTTTGCCACTGGGGGAGGAACGAAGGGTGGGGGAGGAAATTTGGGGGAGGAAGGCTGGGACGAACTGGGAGGAATGTTAGGGCTTGATTTGGAGGAAGAAGGCTGGGCAGTCGAATACGATGGGGGAGGGACGTTGGGGGAGGAACGGGTCGCGGGTGGGTCGCGGGTATGTCTCATTAATGCGTTGGCACGATCTGAGCCGTCCAATATAAGCCACTTGATCGTGACCGTCCAACCGAAGCACTCACAGGCTTCTGAAGTCGTATAATAACCGGCGCCATACTCCATTGTCTATTCTTATGTAGTGGTATTATTCTTAAATTTTCCAACAACAAAATAATACATATTCCGAGATTTTAACTAAATATGCTTCTGTCGAACAAAACTATTTTGGCTCAACAAGAAACCGAATTTTTTTCTGATTACATAAACCTAATTTGAGTCTCATCTAAAAACATAGAGGATGTTCGGTGGGATAGTATTTTGAGAATTTTTTGTGTTTTAAAAATTTTTAGGTGATATTAACTTTATTGGTATACGTGCGGTAGTTATTTTTAAGTGATGTTAAAAAATATGTTCGATTTGTGTATTCTCAAGATTCAAAAAATTCTGAGAATACAAAGGTGCCGAAGAGCCCCGTAATCCTTTTTTTTTTTTTTTCCTGTGATATCTTTGTGGGGCAGGGCAGTCAAAAAGCTGTATATCTATATTGTCAAGTAACTGACGAAATTATCCCAACTGTCCTGGACGGTACACACTTGAAATAAATCCACCTAATTGCAATTTACATATTTCACCTTTTCTCTTCAGATACAACTTCTCAGACAAAAGAAAGAAAAACAAAATTCGAACGATACATAGGATTCACCCATTTTCACAGACACTCTAGACTCTAGTCATTGGCCATGGCGAAGCGACCCCTCCTCCCTTCCTCGCTCTTGCACTTCATCGCTCTCCTCTCCTTCTTCAACCTCTTCCTTTCCCATCTTTCTCGCTCTCTCGTCCTCGCCGACGAGTCCCACTTCGAAGGCTTCGACTCCGAGGACCTCGATGCCGATATCGATTTCGATTCCGAAGTCCTCTACCGTGGCTCTCTCCGCTCCCCTCCTCTCACCCAGTCTGATCCCGAGCATACTAGACTCTCTCCTCCGGACCCAACTCCGGATCCGAGTCCGAAGTCACAGTCGCCGCCTTCGTCGGATTCTCCCAAGCCTTCGACCGCCAGCTTCGAGTACTGGGACGAGGACGAATTTGAAGGCCTACCGGTTGTCGAAGAGAAGACCCTGGAGACCCCTATAGTTTCCGATAATACCACGCCCTCCGATCCGAATGCAAAACCCGCGGCCTTCCCGACAGCGAAGCCAGTACCGAAGTCCTTCACCGTCGAGATCGTGTGCGGGACTTTCCTTATCATGTTCTTGATCAACTACTTCACCGGTAAGCGCGAGAACGAGAACCTTGCCCTCGCTTGGGCCTCCAAGTTCGCCACCAAAGACTCCATTTTCGAGCGGAATTTTAGTCTGTTAGGAGTCGGCGAAGGCGAGGACTCGCCTCTGCTTCTGAAGGAGGGGCAGACAACGTTCAAGTTCTACGCGAGTGGGCGCAGGTACTGCCAGGGGTTGTTGGCAACGATGGAGCTGAAGTGCCGGCACGATTTGATATCGAGGTTGTACAATTTGGTGGTGCCGTGCAAGGACGAGATTTCTTTCGAGGTGTACATGAACGAGGAAGCTATGGACCACGTGGTTTTTTCTGTGGCGAGGAAGAAGGCGGCTAAGGTGATGCAGAAGGAGGTGAGGGACTTGCAGAAATTCGCGGGGATGGTGGCGGCGCCAACGAGTGGCAGGAAGTGGGTGAGCGAAGAGTTGGCAGTTATCTCGGAGTCGAAGGAGGTGGCGGGGGATTTGATCACGGAGGCCGTGCTTGATCAGGTTGGATTGGATTTGCATTTTGTTTTGATTACTGGCAATTCCTTAATGTTTGCGTGGAGGTTTTATGTTTTGTTATGTGGGGGCTATTGACTATACTACCCATTGCTTTGAATTCTATTTGTTGTTTGTTTAGGATTTGATAGTTTAGTGTGAGGTATTTTCGCTTGCTTGAAATGATTATTTATGCATGTCACTTTTGTTGAACTTCAAGGTTTTAGTGGATAATATGTGGGAGGAGTTCTTGGAGATTTTGATTAATCCCATATTCGACAAAGCTCTTCTTTTCTGCTTAGATTTTCTTTTGAATCACGTAAGCTAGTTTGGATAGTTGTGGGATATTATTATAATTTCTATTTTTGATGCTTTCCTGTGGCTGTGTTGGTTTTGACATGTTGTTCAGCGTAGTGCATAGTGGGGTGTTAGTTGTTATATTGTTGCGTAGCATATGAAGTTTTTTCTTTCCTTGCAAGTTGCAACTGCTATGTACAGATTCGTTATTCACTATTTGGAACTATGCTTGATTAGGTATAAAGTCTTACTTGCGAGACAAAAGCTCAGAGTGTTTTTTTTTTTTTATAAATAAAAGATGTTGTTAACAACAAAAGCTCAGAGTTACAGCTAAAATATTGAGTTTTGTGGGCCAAACTCCACATTTTAGTTGGCCATAGATTTTCTTCTGTTTTGTGTCGTTCTTGTTAGAAATATACCACATACTCTTTGAATTGAACGATCTTGTCATCAATGGCTTTAACACCAAAAAGACTCACAATTCACTAAGTGAGCCGATTTGTGAGTTGCTTGGTAGGATAGCAGCTTTAATCAATGATTTGAGGTGGTTGGTGATAAGGTGAACCATCAGAAATTTCCATGCCATTGGTACTTGAACCCACAACCAATTCCCTCTACCTAGTTCATTTAAGGGGAGGAAGTATCATTTGAACTAGTGGTCATTGGTGTTTATGTAGTTGAAAAGTTGATCTGCAATGCATATGAGAGAAAGGAGGAGCAGAACTGAATGGGTCATGTTTAGACGATGCACTTTTTTCAAGGTTTAATTGCATCTTTTTGAAGGCTTCATACTATAGGAGAGAAAATTGGTTGCAGGAAACTTACTCATCAAATTTTTGTAGTTTTAAGGCTCTATGTGACAAAACTTGGTAGTGTAGACTCCAAAATGACATTGGGCCCCTAGTTTGGCGGTGAAAAATGATCTTTCCCCTAGATTATATATTTATTCGTGTTGTCTTCCATGAGATTTTGATAAAACATTGCCAATCCTCAATTATAGTTCTGTCTGGACGTGAAGGTGGGCTTCAAGCTTGAATACTTGGTGGGAATGCTGAGTGGTTAGCTTGAAATCCGAAGACTGCTCTTTGTCTTGAGCTAGTGTTTTGTAGCATAGCCTGACACGAGTCTCAGCATTTGGAAGGAAAAGAAGCCTTATTAATTGTAATAAGATGAAATACAGCTTAGGTCAATACTGTATTGGAGAGATCAAGATCAAGTGTTTTAAGTGCTGCTACTGTTTGTCTTTACTTCGTATTTTTTCTCCTTACATCTCTTCGTTTGGTTTGGAGTGGGATGCCTCCTGTGAGGCTGACTTCTGCTTTTAAAGGATGTTGGCATGTTGCTTAAGAAGTATGAACGATGCTTATACATGCTATTCCTTTGTTTTCCTACCTTAAAGAAATAAATTTTACAAACCGCAGCAATGAAGTGCTTATGTAAATTGTACCTGGTTTTCTGCAGGTTTTTGGAGAAAAAGCTTTTGAGAAATTTGGAAAGCATTTTATCTCTCTGCATTTCTCTGATCAACAACCGGGCACACACAAGAAGATGCTCTTGTTCAAGTTTGCCCTCCCTGATGCCAATAATATGGCTGATATGACTCGGTTGGTGGCCCTTGTACCTTATTACATCGACTTGATTGGACGCTACAAACTCAGTTCTCAGGTGGGTCAGCTTATAGCAATGTTCTGCATGGGACTTAACAAAACTTGCCAGCTAACGGATGATTTTTTTAACTCTGGCTTGAGCAATTGCAGGCTCGATCTAAGACAGAAACATCCAGATCAAAGGCTACTCAAGAGGCACATAAAGAACTCCAAAATGCCAGACAAGAAGCATTGCACAGAAAGAAGGCAGAGAGGAAAAAGATGATAGAGGAGGCCGAGGCGAAGCTTAGTGCAGAGTCTATTCGGAAGAAAGAAGCAAAAGAGCGTGCTCGTCAGATGAAGAAGGGAGCACCAAAAATAAAGATGACCCGTGGGAACTAATCATCAGATTTCCGTAGACAAGTATCTATAACTTAGATATATCAGTTTGTTTCCTCTTTTTCTGATAGTCTACATGAGTTTGCCTTCAAGAAGTTTTGGTGCATTACCCTTATTGCCGCGGACTTCAGTTGTTTGTTCCATATTGGCTTCTCCCTACAATTCCACATATCTTTGGATTTTGAATGTCCCAAAACTTGCTTAGAAAAAAAAAAGGATGTCCCAAAACTCGAAGCTGCGGAAACTCGTTTCAAGCTGCTGTTGACTGCACTTTTACGTGCTGGAGTAACTTCCAAATTAGGTGATGGCATCATACTGATGTTTCTGTCCCCTACAACTATATATCATTTCTGGGCAACAGGCTTTTTCACTGCTCTGGCAACTTCTCTCTCTCTCTCTCTCGTTGATTGTAGTATTATTGTTCACTTTTTATTTCCCTTCAACAAATAGCAGTATTCGCTCAAATAGATGCCCGATTGGATTTGGGAAGTAGCCTGAATGCTCTAGGTCTTAACTCTCAAGAGGAGACCAGAAAATGGTGGAAAAGGGTGAGTCATCAGAAATTATGGTACAATTTTTCCCGTAAGCGAATAAGATGAGTAATTTGGGGGAAATAGGAGGCGAATCAGGCTGGATCAAACTAGGGTGGTTCGAGAGGAACTGCGGCCGCTTTTGTTTGCAATGCCGTCGGTTTTGTGAGGTTGTGCACAAAGTGATATTGGAGTATCGGTGGATTTGGACAGAAAACCACGATAATCCTAATGAGAAAGGAGTGGATATGTCATTCAAGGGGAGTGATCTATCAGTCCTTTTGAGATCTTGATGCAAGATTATGTGGACCAAAAAAAATATATCACAGAGATATTAGTCCCGAGGTTTTTATGATGATGAAGAGGGGCGCTGCTTTTACTTCAGTTTCATTCGAGTCTTCAAGTAGGCCATGGACTGCCCATGCACGAGGTAGGAAATTTCAGAAGAGGGCTTCAACTTATTCTAGATTTGTCTGGGTCTTTGTACCCTTTTTTAGAGTTTTGTGGGCGGGTTTTTGAAGTTTCTGCAGTCTGTTTATGGAAAGAAATGGCATTACAGACACCAAAAGAGAAGAAAGAACTGTGCAGAAGCCAGACAACCAGGAGCCCACACCCACGGGAGAAAATCGTCTGAAATAGATGGATCAAGCTCATTTTCTGACCTTTTTTTCTATTACTTTTTTTACACATATCAATACGACTCAATAACTTTTACACGCATAATAATAAAACTCAAACATTATCTAAATATTTATATTATTCTTAAAATTTTTAAAATTTTCTCAAAACAGCATCCTTCCTTTAAACATGTTCGGTTTGAGTGGTTAGAAAATTGAATAAGAACTCTCAAGGTTATGTTCGTTTTGAGTAAAAATGTAGGATTTTAGAGAAGTTGTGAATATTTATGTTGAATAGTATTTTGTTGGTGTTTGTGTAAAGTGGAGAGAGAAATGATTTGATGTAATTGTTTAATAGAAAAGTATAGAGAGAAAATTTATGTTGAATAAAAAATTAAAAAATTGTTAGAGATTGTGTAAAATATATTGTATTTGTGTTTAAATTCTGAATATGTTCGGTGGTAGTTTTGTGAATACACTAAGAATCCTGAAAAAAAAGGTGTGAAAACGAACGTATTGAAAGGATCCCTAGTGACGACATGGGGGGTGATAGCCATGCGTGAGAGGATAGATGTCGAGATGAGGCACCAGTGGCACCAATGGGCACCCATGACATGCCCACAGCGCGCGCGGTGACAACACCACAGCCAAGCCATAGCACTCGCGCGCGCGCAAGCTCATTGTTGAGATCTCACATTGCTTAGGATAACCTAATTAGAAGATTTAATAAGAGGGTGTAGATAACTCTAACTGCAAGACATATCTTTTGGTCTAGAGCCAGGTCCTCATCAATTGGTGGCACATGCGTCTTTCTTAGGTCGTGTGGTGACTTTCATGAACCCATTTTCTTCGACCTTATAGATCCGGTAAGGGTCAGGGTAGGCCCAAGTCCGGTGAAAGCCCCCTATAGAGGCCATGTGGGAGACGCAGACGACGAGGACGTCGGTCTTCGAAGGATGAGGGATTGTTGAGATCCCACATTGCTTAGGAGAACCTAATTAGAAAACTTAATAAAAGGGCGTGAATAACTCTAACTGCAAAGTATATCTTTTGATCTAGAGCCCAGATCCTCGTCAAGTATCTCCCGGTAAAGCCCATTTGTCACTTAGCTTCCTCTCCTCCGCGTCTCTCTCGTTGTCCCCTTATCAGAAACCCATAAACACACGAGACGCACGCAGTGAGCAGCCATGCCCCCTCCTTTCACCAAGCTCCCCCGCCAGCTACACCAATTCCGAAGCTTTGTGGATGCCAGAGTCAAATGGGTTCGAGACCCATATCTCGACTTTGCTGTCCAGCGAGAGAAAGACCTCCAACAAGCCGTCTCCCTCAAGGACCACATCGTCTCGACCACTTCCAGGTCCCTCCCTCTATCCACCGCCTCTCTCCTCAAATCCGACCTCCACCTCCCCACTTCTACCTCCAATTTCTCCCTGAAATATCCCTCCTTTTTCACCCTATTCCGACCCCGTTCTAATATCCCTCCCCACCTCAAGCTCACCCCGCAAGCCCTTGGCTTGCACAAAGAAGAATCTGCAATTCACAGCTGCCCCATCCACCGAAAAGACGCCGTTAGGCGCCTCGCCAAGCTCCTAATGCTCACCAGAGCCTCCAGATTGCCTATATATCTAATAGAGAAATTAAAGTGGGACATGGGTCTTCCACACGATTATGTTTTGACACTTCTCGCAGACTTCCCTGAGTATTTTCAGGTCTGCGAGGTGAAGGACGAATTGACTGGAGAGCAAGTACTCGCCTTGGAGCTTGTTTCTTGGAGGGAGGAGCTAGCAGTGTCGGAATTGGAAAGGAGGCTGTTGAAAGGCGTAGACTTAGGCCGGAAGAAAGGAAGTCGCATTGCGTTCCCCATGTCTTTGCCAAGAGGTTTCGATTTGGAGAAGAAGGTGAGGAGTTGGGTCGAGGAGTGGCAGGAGTTGCCTTACATTTCCCCCTACGAGAATGCATTTCACTTATCGCCGAATAGCGATCAGGCCGAGAAATGGACTGTGGCAGTGCTTCACGAGTTGCTTTGGTTGCTGGTGTCGAAGAAGACGGAGAGGGACATTGTGTTTTGCCTGGGGGAGTACTTGGGTTTTGGAGGGAAGTTTAAGAAGGCTTTGGTTCATCATCCGGGTATTTTTTACGTCTCAAACAAGATCAGGACGCAGACTGTGGTGCTTAGGGAAGCTTACAGGAAGGATTTCTTGTTGGAGAAGCATCCATTGGTGGGTATGAGGTATCGGTATATTCATCTTATGAATAAGGTGCCAAAACGGCTAAAGCAAGCAATTTAATTGTTTTGGCTTCTGGGGGCTAAATAAAATGCTGCTTTATGTGTAAATGATACAAGGTAGAAAGAAATGTGAGCTATGCGATTAATAAAGATAGTATATTCGATGCTTCATGTCAATCAAAGAAAAGTTTGGGAATCGTTGGATTTCTGTGTTTGTTTTCGGTGCAATATCAACCCGGAAAGCTCGAAATGCCGGTTTTAATGTAAGAGTCCTTCCCTTGGATACTGTTATTCCACAGGTGAATCTTTGGAAGGAGAGTAGGGTGTCAGAAAGGCTATGAACCCGATTGTGTCAATTTAATGTTTTATTCAATTACTAGCAAGCGAATGGTTTGGCTCATTTCTCTGAAGTTTGGATTGATGAGGAGATGGAAGCTGGCATTGTGTTTATACATGGGTATAGGAAGTGACCCAAGGCTATGGAAGAAGAGCAGGTTGCGGTGTTGTGGATATCTTGGCTGGCTGCAGCAGCAAGTGGAGCTATCATGGAAATGGTACCAGGCGTGCTGGAAGTTAAGGTGATAAATGTTCCTTTCTCTAATTTTGTCGTGTGAACTATGCTTTTGCCTAGGGAATCCCCTGGCAGTGTTGGGTGCTACCGAAGATAATGATGACCTATAAAGTAAAAGAAAAAAGTTTCTGCTTCGAAATGAAAATTACAGCAATGCTCGAACTAATTTGATAATCAGTCACCTATTTCACGTTTCAAATGTAAGAATCATATTTCCTTGAAGGCCTATGACTCGTATGAGTATTGGGGCATCTATGTCCTTCAAAAGAGTGTCTAATGGAGTGGCGGCGGAGATGTATTCATGCTAATTTATATGCGTCTCCTATTGTAGTTTGCATTTTTCTACTAACAAAACTGTGATACCACTAAATTTCTTGGGCATTTTCCTAGTGCAAAAGTTTAAATATGTTGTTATTTTCTGCTTTTTGCGTACTGATTATATATTAGTTTTAGAAGAGTATGTAGATATTTAATCTGAAATGGTGGTACAAATCAATTGGCTTTTATGAAGTACTTATTTTCAAGTATCAAATAAGCCTTAGTACAGTCAAGATGGCCATCACGTAGTTGCAAATATTTGTCATTTGTCGTGAACTAAATTATTGTTAAATCTCTATAAGCTTTGGATTCTTGGAATGTATTCATTCCATGAAATAAAGGGTTGGACGGATACTAAAAAATGAGTGCTTTTGAACTCCACTCATGCATTGTATTGATTTTTCAGCCCTTCTGTAGTTTGGATTCGATTAGATGCTTCACAGTTTCTGCTAATGGCTTACAAGGAATGTTGTTGATTGTTTATATTCCACTCCCTGCTCCTCTGTTTTTTTCATGCAGTTGGGCGAAAGAGAAGCTTGTGATCTAAAAGCTATATCGTCGGTGGCTTTTACATATTATCGCAGACAAGGAGCAGTTAGACTCTGAGGCCATAGGGTTTACCTGGAGACGCTACAGCCAAAAGAATCTCAGGAAATTCAGACTCCTACTCCTGGCTATGGTTTTGGCCTCCATTTCACACCCAGTCAAAAGGTAAATGTAACTGCGAATACCTAATGAATCTCAACCTTTTTCTTTCTGGAGCCTCAAAATCGAAGCTCTAATCCGGTGTTTAGAAGTGTAGAACACCAAATTATTAACATGGAGCATCTTCAATGCTCCCTTAGGAACAGCTACACTGGAGGTAGACAAGATGACCCATCCAGCCAAAGCATTTTTTTATTTTTTCCTTGTGTTTTGAACCGAATGACAGTGGACGATGCGCGACTTGTTTTGCATTTGCTCTTGATGAAGATTACACTCTTTGATTGATCAAACTTTTGTGGTATTCGATGGCCTAATTAGAACTGAACCCGAAAGGTCAACACAGGGTATTAGCTGGTGTCGAAGGGCTGCCATGCAAGTTCTCTCACCCATACACTTCAATACAAGATTGGAGAAAGACATTAAACCCTCCTAACCCAGGACATGGAATCAATGTTAATACTCTAAACTCAATAGAAAGCCAGAAAAATGTAACATATCTTACAGAGCCACAGATGATAGACTCGGACATTACTGAGACCCACAAGCGAATGGAAGAGGAAGAGAGGGACGGTCGTGGGGGGCTTTTAATTGCTTTAGCTTTCCCGTCCACAAAGTGTTGCATGGGTATTAGAAAACCCCAACCTTGTTCTTGGGCCAACATTTTTCGTGCCGACAAAATGCCAAGGAACTGAAACGTACCGGCTCAAACCAACCGTTTCAGGCTCACTCCTTCAACCTAACAAGCGGCCCTGTACGCTCATTAGTCTTTTCTTGTCGTATCTAGCTATCCATCTCATTTGAAGTCATAAACTTGGATGGCATCTCGAACTTTCTAGGAAAACTTGGATGATAGCTTCCTGGTCCCTCAAGAAACAAAAGGATGATAAGTAGGCTCAAGTTACACAAACGATGATGATAAGTAATATGAAGATAGCCGATTCGCCTAGTCACACTTCTTTTCTTTGAGCAACTGTCCATGTTCGTCACGTGGTACAGCTAGCCTGGATTTCTTATTCAGATGACAAAATTAATGCAAGCCCCGCGACATTAATGTGGCACATGAGTCTACCACATTACATTTGGATTTTGAACCCAGACAATTAAAAGCTCCTCGCCCAAACAAATTGACTGGCAGATGTGATTCACGTGCCTAATAATAGATGCTTTTTCTGATTAATTATCAATTTACGGCGAGAAGGCAAAAAAAAAAAAATAGAGATAAATGTAAAATAAGTCCCTCGAAAATTGATTTAGTCCTGGGAGTAGCACGTCAGCAAATGGGATGTACGCTCAACGAATGGAATTTGAGCCGTACTGTGATAAGGACAGATCATCGAGTGTGATCATTACGGTTTGGAGGATGACCGCCAGCTGTGCGGTTTGGAGAGTGGAGACTGCTTTTATCTTCTTTACTTTTTATTTTCTTGCAGGCTGCAGCATAGAATTAAGAAGAATATATATAACAAAATCCTATATGGGTCGCATGCTTAAATAGTGGAATAGCTGGTGTGGATAAGAGCGCCACGTTTTTTCGAAAGGAATGTGATTATTACACAACCAAAGAAGTCAAAACTTTGAACGTGACGTATCTCCCCTCCTATTTTGATTTTTTGTAACTTCAATTTGTTTCCTCTAGAAAAGATTTGTCCCTCCCTCGTTTTCCCTTTTGCCAGCGTTTTATTTTATTTTTTCTCCTCTTTGTTTTTGCTTGCTCTTCAGTCTCCATCTCTATCAAAACATGCCCATGCAGCTTTTAGTTTCGGCCTTTATATAATGCACGTGATATCGTTGCTTGGTTATATGTAATGTACATCAGTATCAGAGAGTCCTGAAGAGAGAATTTTTGAGAGAGAGAGAGAGGCTATAGACGACCAGAAACTGTCTATATTTTTTCAATTTTCTTCTTGAGGCATGGGGAGTATTGAAGAGATACAGGAGTGTTCTGCATCTTCAACCACAATTCCTCTACTATCTTTAAATCATGTGTCCTTCGTTTGCAAGTCTGTGAGCAAGTCTGTCAGGTTCTATGAGGAGGTCCTGGGCTTTGTACTCATCAAACGCCCTTCCTCCTTCGACTTTGAGGGAGCTTGGTATGCCCACAACACAGTAATCTCATCCGTTTTTGTTCTTTTATTTGCTGTTTTTCCCTCTTCACGTGTTGTTCTTTTCTGTTTTTGCTTTCCTCAAAACCTTTTGGGGTGTTTGTCCTTACTTATCAAAAATAAAAAAAAAACCTTTTGGGGTGTTTTGGCGTGAAACCCAGAACAGCTAGTAGGCTTAGTGACGGTCCTGATCGCTAGCTGTTGATGGCTCATACACTAACCTTCTTGTTGTTGGAACCCATCTGCTTTTTTCATTGCTTTTCCATAAACTAAAGCTGTTTCTCTTCTTTAGGCTGTTCAACAACGGTATTGGTATCCATTTGCTTCAGTCAGACGATGTCCCGTCAAAGAAAAGCACAATAAACCCAAAAGACAACCACATTTCATTCCAATGTACAGACGTGAAGCTCGTTATGCAGAAACTAGAGGAGATGAACATAGAGTATGTGACAGCAGCGGTGGAAGAAGGTGGAATTGCAGTTGATCAGCTATTCTTCCATGACCCCGACGGCTACATGGTTGAAATATGCAATTGTCAAAATCTCCCTGTTCTTCCACTTTCATCGTGCCCTCTCAAGCTACCTAAAACCAGCAGGAGGAGCCACGGAACCTCGACCTTTTCTGGTAGGTTCTCACACATATACTATTTGTTAATTTGTTTACTTCCTTCTGCAAAGAATGAGTGTCTTTCATTTTGTAGAGAATTATTATTACCTTGTAAAATATTGTGAATGCCATTAGGCCAGCTGACAGGCCTGTGGTTTTGTTTAGAGTTATATATTGTAATGTCTGAAAGTAAATGCAGGTAAGAGAAATACAGAAGCGCAATGCTCTGAAGAAGCTGAGGCGCTGATGATGGAGTACTTGGTGGTGGACATGCTTATTATTTCTATCTGAAGGATTTTCTCGCCCCTCATCAATGCAATTTTCCCTACTTTTTATAAAACGAGTGTTTGTTTGGGTCAAAAAGCTTTGTAGTGCGAGAGAAGTGGAGTCTTGCTTTTAGTAACGCAGTTTGGTAAAGATTTGGTGTTATGTTGTGTTATAGATTGTTTGATTTCATTAGCTTCTTCGCCAATGATTCTTGTTTTTCTTTTTTTCTTTTTTCTGGGTAATGATCTATTTTTTAAGGCTTGTTATTTATTTTCTGGAAAATTGGAAAAAGAAATAAGAAACGTGATGTTAAGGAGAAACCAAGCTAGATTATTGCACTCCACGGACCTAAACAGTCTGTTATGCCAAGCACATCTACCAGGACAAATTTGTATGGCATAGTGTAGTGGCTATTTCAAGAAATAATATGACAACCCAGAAAATAAAGATGCGAAAAAGGTAAGAAAATAATGAAGTTTTGGGGCCTGCAGCCTGTAATGCTATATATATATATATATATATATATATATATATATATATGTAGTCAGGGTCAAAATCTGCAGGTATTCGTACAGGATTTATTTTGTTATGAGCTGGACGTCTACTGCACTGAACAATACAAAGTGACTTAAAAACAGTTACAATCTTCTACTGTTCTTTTGATCATGTGAAAGGACCTGTTGGTATGCTGCATGTCGTTCCAAAGGAACAAGAGCTAACAAAAGACAGACTGATCAACTGGAAAGTGGAAAGTGCTGTACTGGACGAACAACTCCTGTTATTAGCCAAAAAATGGTCTTAATAGGGAATTTTCCTGTCAATCGTCGTCCCATCAACTCCATTTATGATCTATCTCCCCCCTCTTCCGACAGGACTTCGTATATTTTTAAGTCACTGCGAACAGTCACCCTCTTGCCAACTGACCAATGTGCATCTTTGAACATATCAAGTAACAATAAAAGCCTGTGCTCCCCGCAATAGTTAGTTTCCTTTGGGGACAAGAAACAATCATCAATGTCTGTGAAGAATCTTCTTAGTGAATAGAGACCTCATCAGCTTCAATAGGAACCTTACATTCTTCCCAACAGAACTAATAGCTTTCTTGCTGAGATGACTTCAACCTTCTCAGTTAAAGACGGATAACTATTTGGGCCGAAAGATCAAGGGTGAGGTCGGTGAGCAGAGGAATCAACACGTCATACAAACCACCTTTTTTTCATGCATTTTATTCACCTGATGAGATGACAACAAAAACATCAGCAAGGGACCATTTTCTTGGTTCTGACTTTGGTGAAGGGTTAATAATGGCACGCTCAGCATCTGCGAGCCGATAGCCAATCACAATTTCCTGCCTTTGACGACCCCTAACCATTATATCATAAAAGCAGAGTTCCTCCTGATCAAATAGATAGAATTCTGCGGGCTTGATACACATCTCATTCCCCTGCACGAGAAACAAGTGAAATTGATTCTCTAGAAGTTTACAACAACACTTATGATAGAAATGGCACAAAATGTTTCTGTGTAAGAAATAGAAACAGAAACAGTTCACATGATGGACAAAACGGTAACAAACATGAAGAGAGGGAGAGGGTTTGGGGGGGGGGGGGGGGTTGAAATCGATGCTAAAAGCAAAGCAATTTATAGATTCAGAAGAGTATCATATCATAGAATTCCTAGCTGATAGTCTATTCCCCTTGGTAAACCTACTCTTCCACAAGAGATTTTTTCTTGTGCTTTATACAATCTTGCAGTCAATTATCTTGAATTGAAAACCATAAATTTCTATAAAGGGACTGTTAATGTTCCCGTTGTCTTTGTGTTCAT
Source organism: Myrica gale (assembly GCA_963930655.1). Lineage (NCBI taxonomy): Eukaryota > Viridiplantae > Streptophyta > Magnoliopsida > Fagales > Myricaceae > Myrica > Myrica gale. The sequence continues at coordinate 573,075 of OZ005606.1, read as the reverse complement.
TCCACGCTAATTGAATACAAAGCCTTTGATAACTAAAGAGGAAAATTACTTTCCAAATAAGAAAGCCTTTACTGTTTCTGTCGAAAGATTTAAAAAAAAAACCCAGGACGGAGTTTGAAATATTACCTCCTCTGCAAACAGCTCCTCAAGAACACGATTTATCTGCTTGTCTTCAGCAACCATTGCTAGTGCCATACTGACCAGTTCATTTGATAACACGTAGTCACTGATTCTGGACACCGACACCAGGTTTCTAGTCCTAGAATCCAGGATTTCACTAATTATTATTGATTTGTCTGAAGCTTGCTGCATTTCACGGATCCAAGAGCTGTGGGAGAACCCAGCTAATCGTAAAGAAGTGGACTTCGTGTCTTTGAATGGCAGACGCTTTGACTGAAGTTCATTAGATAACAGTTTATCAGTTGTCAGAAGCAACAGATCCAAATATACATAGGGGTTTGATATGCTTATAAAAGCTTTGGTTTTCCAAGGAGTATAAAGGAGAATGACAGACTTAAGACGCATTAATGCTCAAACAAAGTACAGTAACTGTAGCTACCTGTATATCTCGGATAAGAAGCAGCGTGGCAAGAGATCGTGAATCAGAATGCACAATGGAGTCTTCTAGTGATTCATCTGCAAGAATTAATATCTGTCCGTTTAGAGTTAGTATTTAGTAATCAAGCAAATACCTAGCACAATAAATTTGCAAAACTTCTTGATTCTGCTCAGAAGAACAAATGAGTATCTTCATTGGAAATTAATTGGGAGGCTTAGCAAAGCCCCGTATTATTTCAACCCTCATTAAGTTTCACCAAATTTACATGGCATTAGTCAGAAACCTTCACTGTCAATCCTATTCAGATCAGAATCCTACTATTGTTTCAGCTCCCATTGAAATCTACAGCCCCATGCTATGTAGCACAAAAACCCTTACCAAAAGCTAACGTGTGAATTATGATCTTCCTTCAAAACCCAACTCTGCAAGGTCAGTATGCTAACACGTGTGCTCACACCCACACACACAGAGGAACCAGAAAAAGAAGAATGTAAGACTTACAGAGTCAAAAGTTTCTAGAGGAAGATTCTCTAAATGCCGTCGAATAACAGCATTCCCCTCACGGTGGACAAGTTTTATGTTCTCTAATCTAGATATTTCAAGTCCACCATCAGTAAGCTTCTTTTCTCTTTCTTTTTCCTGAACCTCATTAAACATCCACAGTTCCGAACCTGGAGCCAGAAATGCCTCTAGAACCTGAAAAATGCCAATGCAGACCAATACCAATTTAGAACTCCATACGGATTATGTGGAGATTCCAATTTCCACATTTCTGACCTTACCTAGAAAGCACAGTTTTGAAGGTAAAATAGTAAAAGATAGGTTATGTAACAAAGTGGGCATGTTGAAGTAACATAACCAGCAGAATAACGTTTTCCTTTTCTCCTTTGAATCCATGAGCAAATTACCATAATCATATCATCAATGTCTCGGCGCCAGCCACAAAACAATATCTTTTCCGGGAATTTCGGAGGATCGGGTATTTTTGGGAAAAGACACCTATGTACCTGCAGAAATGAGATAATGAAGACAACTGGAAAACATTCTTCTTCAGCGAACAATCAACCATGGGACATGTTATGTTCCAAATAGCACTAGGGAAAAATATGATTTATATTTCACTCCCAGGGTTCCAGCAAATATTTCTGTACAGTTGATAGGAAATCTTTCCTGAGAAACTGTTAATGTTAGGTGTCTGTACTTGGGTGTTTTTTTTATTAAATTCAATAACAGCCCAGCCCAAAAAATAAGGGATGACCCTCCTTTACCCCAACATTCTCCCCACCCCCAGCCCATATCTGAGCCTCTCCTGTTAAAGGCAGAGAAGGAACACTCAGACAGAGAGGCTGGTGATCATTGATTCCTTCCAATTTCTCAACTGAACATGGTGAAAGTATCAAGCTAACTGTAAAACGTTAGAAAGAAATCCAGTAACTTCTCCATTTGGGAAAAAAAAGAACAAATTTGGATACTACACGAATTTAGAAAATAAAGATGAATAAGAAAAGAAATAACCTCTGGAAGGGGACCTGGAGCATATGTGTCATCATCTTCAGCTATAACAAGCACTTCATCCCCTTCTTTCAGAACATAACCATAATCTGGATTTAAAATTATCTTCCCCGCATCTGCAGCAACCTTAATTCCGCAGGGAATTGCATCAGGAAATGAAATAAGCACATCTTCAAAACACAGACCATCCAACTCGGGCCACCGCTTGATATAAAACTCAGCATTCTCAAAACCCAATAAGTCCTCCCAAATCTGCCAAAAGAAAGAAAAAGAAAAAACAATGATAAAAATTGCAGTTTCGTTTGATAAATTAAGTTCCACTAAAAGGAGAGGATTTTGCAGTCGCTGATTTTCAGCAAACTCTTGTGTAACTTAGAGCTCAGTAATAACCTGTGCAAGGCCAGGTTGCAGAGCACATTGTATCATCAAGCGTCCAATCACATCATGCGCCACTACCGTTTCAATAAGTTCCCCTCCAACAAGCTTCACAAGGGGCTCATTGTCAAGGTCGCTCATCTCCACAACAACATGACCCCTTATACCCTCTTTCACTCCAGTGAGACTGAGCACAACCCTCAAAGCACGTGCATCACTCTGCAAACAATTATGTCTACATATATAAGTAATGGTTAACAATTAACAACCCAATCACTCGGAAGGATAAGATGTTGATGGAAGTAAACCTGATCAGCATTTTCATCTGAAGCTAATACAATGATAGCACGTGCCTTTGAAACTGAAACCTGGGAATTGGAGAAAAGAGAAAATAGAAAGGAGAACAATCCAGAATTACATATATGCATCTTAAAAACAATGGCCGGAGGGGGATTTTTTTTCCTTGGGAGAGAAGGGGGGGGGGGGGGGGGGAGAGAGCAACTACAGATCTGGTTAAAGAGTACCTTCTTTAAGTCAGCCAGAATAAGAGGACTGCCGCTTCTACATATAACAGATGTTCCCATTAAGTCGAACTCTAGCTTTGCTATATCCATCTCCATTTCCTCCTTGTCTCGTTCTGCCAGTACAACAACACCACCACCACCAATGCTCTTGTTTGCTATTGCCAGCTGCTTCAAGAGTGAACCCTGTAGCCAAAACATTTAATTGTTCATTTTTATTTGTTTTCTGCAATCATTTCGACACAGAGACCTCAAGGCCTGTGGAATCGACCTACTTTCAAATAACTTAATGGCCAGGTTTAGGAAAGCCAGGGAACAGAAAGGGTCAAGGCAAGTGTGATTTGGTTTTCATTTTCAATATCTAAATCTATGAGGTTCACTCTGCGCTTTTAATAGGCACGCAGATGTACCTCAAATATCCTTGGAATGAAAAATACAAAAAAAAAAGTTCTCAAGGGGCAGTAGCATCAAATCTAACTACACATTTCACCATGTACACCTCTGAAACAAAATTTGGACAGAAAACTCTTTTACAAGAAACACTCAACCATTCATATCAACTCATCCTCCTTTTTTAACTGATCTCAAGAACCACCATTGCACACAGTTCCAGAGACCGATAAGTTCATGATCTCTACATGCAACTTTTAAAGTAGATAATTTACTGGCAATAAACTTGCAAAAGTCCTATCTTTGTTTCCTAAAGCTAAAGGAAGATTTAGATATCACTTGCAAATTGACCAGGAAAATGAGATCCTGGAAGTGCATGAAGCTAAAATATACTCGAGAGGATTACCAACTTGTCACTCCATCCAAGAATAAGTATGTGGTTCCTTTCAATGACTTCACTCTTCCCTTTCCGCAATGAATCGACCTTCTCTGAGATAGCATCAGAAACAAGCCCAAGCATCATTGCAAATATCAGCATGCCTCCAGAACTTATAGAGACAGAAACAATCCTTGGCCCAGTGCCAACCCTGTCAGCATGATTTCCTGAGTCAGCTACGAAAGTCCAGGAAAGCCAGAGAGCTTCAGCAAAGCTACTCTCACTGACCGCATACAGTGCCAATCCACCAAATCCTATAAGAAATATGGTTGCAAAGAGAAGTGCAAGCAGCTTTGCATAAGGATACACAGAGAAACAGACATCCACCATGTATGCAATTCTCTTCTTCAAGGGAACCTCTTCCTTATTCATCGCTGTCCTCCTTGAAAGGCTTTCAATTTGAGGAAGATAATCAAGATATTTGTACAGAAGAAATGGCAAAGTGAGTGTGACCACTACAGTATACAAGGCAAAAGTTCTACTATCTGCATTCCCAAAAAGGGGAATCAAATTACTATATTGCAGTGGCAAATCCTTGCCATTAGTAACATTGTTATCCCCACAAAGTCTATAGAGGTTACTATTCTCTTCCTGCAAGCAAATGATACCGAATCACGAAAAATTTATGCATAGTATAAAAGACAAAAACGAAAATAATGTTCAACATCATTCTAGAATACAAAACAACCATACCTCAAGTTTTCTAACTCTGTTCTGCAGATTAACTGCATAGGGGACAGCTAATATACAAGTGAAACTGAGCTGCAACAGAAATTAGTAAACAAATTAATAAAACCTCATAACCAGGGGAAGAAGGAAACAAGTTTTTGAAAAGCAAGTGATAAGCGGCTGCCCAGTGACAGGCATTCAAACAAATAATAGGAAAAAACGATCAATATATCTACATCAATGTTCAAACTTACCAAGCAGCAGATGACATGATAAAATTCCGATGTAAAAGAAAAAAGCAAAATGCAACTAAACGAAACAAAGAGACATTTCATTTGCTCGACTTAGTGGATTTTATTAGTTGCAATGCAAAACGAGGAATACCACATCATTGAGCCTTTACAGTCATCCTTTCTTTTCCTCTACTTCCGTAGAACAACCAGAGTCTAAGCGCCCAGGGAAAAAAATAAAAATAGAGTCTAAGCGATAACCAAAAAGCGTAGAAACTAAGCTGACTACTGCCTGCTACGAAAAAAAAAATTAGCTAACAACTAAATGAATCCAACTGATAACATCCGAAAAGGAAAATCAGAAGACTCATAACATCCAGAACGTTAGATTACTTCTTACTTTGTCAGCACCAAACAAGAGCTAAAGCGATTTTCAGCAGAACTTGAAAGTTTACGAAAAAGAAAACATGGAATGGAGCTGAATAATAACTAACCAAATACAAAATCAACGACCCGTTAAAATCCCGGTTTCTACTCGCACGCAGTTGGTTCACCGAATTCGTTGAAGCCACCGAAGCTTGAGTACTCGGCGACACCAAAGGCTTTTCCAAACCCGAATCACTCTTACTACGATTGTTAATATTAATACTACTAGTAACTGGAGCCGCAATACGGCGCGTCTCATTGGGCAATTTTGTTTCCATAGAACGGCCTCGACTGCTAGAAGCCGACGGCTGGGGCTTCCTCGACCTGAAAGAATTAGCTTTGAGTGGAACCCCTCTGCCTCTGGAGGGATTGGCGCCGAGAAACGGAGGGTAGATCAAGTCGCGATCGGCAAGCTGGTTGTCGTGACGCGAGGAGGAATCGTCACCGTTGGCAACGGAGACGCGGAGATCGAACGGGGGGAGAGGAGAGTGAGAGTGAGGGAGGGTGGAGACGCGGCGGACGGCTTGGGAGAGAGGGCCCGGGAAGTGTGGGGTGGGCTCAGCGTGTTCAGCGACTGTTCTAAATCTCCTCAGGACCGGTGGCCTCTCTGATTTGTTCAGGTCCGAGTTCGAGTTCGAGTTCGTATTCGGAGTTGAATCTTCATCGGTTTCAGATATTTGGAGAGAGATGGGGGTTGCAGACATTTTGAGAGAGAGATAACTGGTTTTCTTTTGCTGGAGCAGGTTCACACTCTTTTCGTATTTCCCCACACAGATCCTCAGAGGTCCCTCCTCCCTTCCCTTCCCTTCCCCAGTCCCTACACTCTTTGAAGAGCGTTACGAAAATAACCAAAAATTCGAAGAAAAAAACAAATAAGTTGGCAAGGAATTGTTCTTTCTTCCTGGACCAGGAAATTGTTATTACTTCGCCATGAATAGTGCCATCCAAACGCTATCACTTTCATGGGGACTATCTCAGAATACCCCTTTAAATAAAGGAAGTCTTGATTCACACAATGAAGAAATAAGGTTAAATCGAAGAAGAAACAGTTTTTTGTTTTTTCTCTTTTGGTTTGAGGCTATTTCTTATTTGATTGCCAAATTCGGTTGAATTGAAGTGAGTTTGGAAAGGATATGCTCATGAGGTGTTTGCTAAATTGGCTCGTAGAAAGGTTGGGATGATGAGCTTAATTTGGCAGTCAGTACTCGCACGGCAGGACAAATTGCTTCAATCAACAACCAAAAAAAAGTCTATTCTTTTTTGCTGAGAATTATTCCCTACGATTCTGTCATTACAACTTTTTTTTTCTTTTTTTTTTCTTTCTTTCAATTGTTTTTCCTCCCTTCAGAATCAGATGCACTTAACAAAAAAAAATCCCGCTTTTTATCGTCTCAATTGTATGTGCATGCAGCCTGCTTGTTGTCCCCACTACGTAAAAGAATAATCCTTTCCAGTCCACGGTAAAAGGGTGAAGAATCTCGATGAATCATGAAACAGTTTGAAGTTTAAAGCGTGCCACCCTTCTCTAGAATTCAAGAACTCTCTATTGAACTTTTCATTCTTTTTTATCACGTGAATGCCATGTTGATCGCAGGTTTATCAGCTTCATCTCTTCACCCTTTTTTACTTCTCCACTTGACACGGGAAAAAAACACACTTCGTTTTCCCATGTTTTTAACCAAATTGTCTCTTGGGTCTGCGAAGTTCATGTCATGTCCTTTGTTCAGATGCTTGTTCTGCAAAATTCTTTGCAGTAAACAACGGAATATGAATTGGGGGTAATTGAAGGCTTTGCATTGTGCGTATCATGAAGAGCAAAAGATGCTCATTCTTTTTCCTCTTTTCCGAGCCACAAATTAGTTTTGATGGGACTTTGAAAGAGAGAGACAGAGACGTAAGAGGACAAAATTTTACGAAATTTTGTTGGGTTTATGTCAAATCAGAAGAACGAATGCAAGTGAGGAAAGCAATCTATTTGTCTGTTTCTGTGGTTGTTCTATCCTTTGGGAGGCAAATGCAGCGAAGCAATTAATTGGCTATATCTACGATCTACCCGGTTTATAGGGAGGAAATTAAGAATGAAGTATGGGTCTGACATTTGTTTCTCATGTGTTTTCTTGCCCACTATAAAATGTCATCTTCTAGATTATCCTTGACAAGGTAAACCATCATATTATGTAGACTCTTCGACGATACAGCTTCCTTAACCTCATTTGAAATTGGAAAAAAAAGGGTCTCTTCTAGATGGTCCAATTGGCAATTTCATAACTTCTGTATGGTACTACAAAGTCTGAACCTTTTGATCAGGACTGTCAATTTTCCCGATATTTATTACATTTCCAATCGTTGATTTAAGATTGGCCCAAAGCCTTGAAGAACAAGGCCAACTTAATGTATGATTCAGGATGTCAATGAAACTTTTTTTTTTTTTTTTAAAAAAAAAGTTATAACCGATAGACACCAAATTGATGCAGGTTGACTCTAAAACTGGCTGAAAATCATGCTGAATGTTTAACAAAGTGCGTGAATGGAAGGATCAGCTATAGAAGGTACAATATCCTGCGATTTAGTGGCAGAGGTTTTCGTTTTAGGGAGCTCCCATTGCGTCCACCTTTGCTGCATTTATGGAGACGAGAGATCTGCCTTGTAGCCTGCTTCCATAACAGGCTACCCACAACTTCTTAGGTAGACTGCGAATTTGATCTATGGGAACACCACATGAGAATCCATACAACTTCAAAGGGGTTTCAATTTTCATTGTCACTTTTCAGTACTTTCAGTTCCAGGATTCTTCCCTGAATTCGAAGGATCCTTGTATCTCCAAAAGAAACCCAAGCTGCTACCCATGATATTCATAATCACAGCTGACACGGCTGAGGGTACTGCAACCATTGGCGAAGTGAAATGGTCTGTTGCCAAAACGACACCCAAGGATGAATTTTGCATGCCAACCTGCGAGGAAGTGTCAGAAGGAAAATTACTGATTGATATCAAATATATTCTCTGTTGCCCTAACGGATAGAATGGAAGCATAGCATGACCTTAAAATTTCATGAAACTATGATACTTCATTCAGATTTCAGAACCAAAAACTTCAACAAGACTTGTGACAAAGTTAACGATGGGGGCACTACAATTTCTCGGGGGTAATTCTGCCAATTTTGAGCAGAGACTAAAAGGAACTGAAAAACCCAAGATTTTAAATGTAATCCAAGGAACATAATTGAGACCAGCTTGTCATTTACCAAAATTACCTCAATAGATATTGCTCTGCGCTGTGGTTCTTTAAAGCCGCAAATCGCTGCTGATATATATCTGCAGGTAAAGACTAATTAATTTAGGGTCATCATCATTGAGACAACCAAATGAGACAAATGCTAAAACAAAGAATGCCAGTAATCTTACTATTAGAAGCATTAATTTTTAATTGAAGAATCTATACAGTAGTTGCAATCACAAAAAAATATTGTAGATCGTACCTTTAAAGGAAAAGAATTGCATATGTGAAAAAGAGCCTGGGGATAAGCCATGAATGAATGACTTTGTAGGATTCCTCAACTCACAATAGATCTCATCTATGAAGTCACAGGGATACACGGCACTCGGGATCACGACCATCTAGTTAACTAAATTGTTGTACTCTTTCCTTCTAGGCACAAATTTCAGTACTCAAATCCATAAAATCGTGACTGTTTCCGCAGCCAATACTGTACTCAATAAAATTACAACTAACCGGAAGATGAAGCAAAGTATGTTATGCCAAAATCATTTTATTTTGTGGTCAATTTTAAAAAAGGACTAAAATATGAAAACACAATCAAAAGTGCAGTCAATAGAGATTGGAACACAGATATTCATCCTATTTTCTTGAAGAACATAGTGTGCATTGCCAGATTAAAGTCATCAGAATGAAAGGTAACACTTACCCTACAACAAAACCAGCATAATGTAATAATGCCACAGAGAGCATTACAACCCCAAGTTGACCAGATAATAATGTTTGAGCATGCTGCAATGGAGAAAGGTTAGACGCCATCGATCCACCAACCATCGACTTGAGCTTGACAATATTTTCTGAAAATACACTACCACCAAAATAGAAGGAACGTGTGAAGGAGAGAAAGATCATCCAAAATAAGCTATGTTCCAGACAACTAATGTCGTGTAAAGAACCAAAACCTGCATGCAAGTAGTGATGAAGCCAAAACAGCAAAAAGTGGTGCAAAAGGCATCACAACTTTGACTGCTGCAGGAAACGCCCTCTTTATATAAGAACCTAGCAGAATCGGCGCAACCACAACATCATCTGTGCATGATATGTATAAGAAAATCTAGTTTAGGTTTAGTTCATCTGCAGGGTGCTGATAGAAAGTTGAATAGCATCGACAGGAACATAAGTTCCTGCTAGTATCTTCGTCAAAAGAGGAGTCAGAAATACTGCTCCAAGAGTAGTGCAGGATGTCATGACAACAGACAAAGGAACGTCCCCTTGAGCAATTAATGTAACCTGAAACACTAGAACAAATAGAAGTAAATAGAAAATTTACTTCAGAACGCAAATTTCACTTTAGATTGAACGGGGAGAAATAAGAGAGTTCATCCAACTTTATTTGCCTGGTCTAGATGTTACCTATGAAATTTAAAGTTTGACCTTTATATGACTGTTGCACCAATTGGCCAGACGTTAGCAAGTCAGAATAAAAAAGAGAAGCAAATTACAAAACAGAGGGACTACAAGTAGAAATCTCTTAAGGCCAATGGAGGAAGCTCAGAAAAGAGCAAGAATAAAGATTGAAATTGTTGGCAATTATGGTCTTGACTTTGAGGCACCTTTCTTAGGCTACTTTATGCTATACCGCTTAATTGTAGCTCTATGGTAGGAAGCTGATGATGATTAAGATAATTTTTTTTTGTTCTCTTCAGTTTTATGTAGGCAATTCAATCATTTAAAGATTCTAGACATGGGCTGTAGGTTTCAATCCTTACACCTTCTATCAGTTATGTTACGTTATTGGGCTTTCTTGTGTACGATTTACAGTTCTTTGTGTGGGTATAATATATTGGGTTAAATGCATGTCATGCCCCTGTGGTATGCGGTAATAGCAAATATGCCCCTGAGGTAAACAAAGTCCTTTTCATACCCCTGAGGTAAACATTCAGGAGCAAATATGTCCTTCCGTTATGTGCCGTTTGAAACACAAACGGTAAATGCTGACGTGTCAAAATTAGACAATCAGCACCAATCACAACTCGACACCTGACATTTTCAAAAAAAAAAATAACAGGGGGGAGAACCCCGAGCGGCGAAGGGAGCCCAGATCTGGGCTCCCTTCGCCGCGGCGAGGGGTGGCCGGCAGGGTGGGGCTCCCCCGCCGCGCGCCACCCCTGAGCAGGGGAGCCGCGGGGGTGGCTCGCGGCCGCCTCGCACGACGCGGTGATCGCGCGACGGGCTGGGCTCCCCCGTCGCCGGGGTGGCTGGCGGCCACCCTTCGCCGCTCGGGGGTTCTCCCCCTGTTTTTTTTTTTTCGAAAATGTCAGGTATCGAGTTGTGATTGGTGCTGACGTGTCTAATTTTGACACGTCAGCATTTACCGTTAGTGTTTCAAACGGCACATAACGGAAGAGCATATTTGCTCCTGAATGTTTACCTCAGGGGTATGAAAATGACTTTGTTTACCTCAGGGGCATATTTGCTATTACCGCATACCATAGGGGCATGACATGCATTTAACCCTAATATATTCAAGTCCACGAAGTCCAAATCCTTTTTGGGTTAGGATCGAGGTCTACAAATAGTTATGTATCCCTTACAATTCATTATGAGAATATTTTCACAGCATTTACGCTCTGAAGGTTTGCCAGACGCAATCCTTCTCTAAAGTTTAATGTTGAAGAAACCGTAAGGGTCATAAGTTGCAAAAAGAAGCAATGTCAGGGAAAGAAGAGTAAGCATACCACATTGGAGGCAGTACCTCCAGGGCAACAACCGAGCAGCAATAAGCCAACTGAAAGAGATGGTGAAAGCCCAAAGATTTTGCTAATAATCAATGCAAAAGCTGGCATGATTGTGTCCTGAGCAATGCAGCCAAACAATATCTGAACAAAAATTTAGATACCAGAATCTCAAGAGAACTGGAACATCATGTTTAAGAACAGAAATCTAAATAACAAGACAGAAGCTAGTGCCTCACTAAATCTTGATCAGGACAAGAGAAGATCAATGAAAGCCATCAATAAGACCAATGAAAACTTAGAAAGGTCTAGATACATCTTGTTGTACACCCTTACACTAGGCTGAAAGTTCAAATTTACCCCTTCCATCCAGCTGCTATCGGATTTACCTTTCGGTCATCTTTCTTTATTCAAAGTACGCTCACACTGAAACACAAAAACATTTATAGAGGACAAGCAGCAAAAGAGCTCAGGAACATATGATGACGAAGCTATGGACGGAAATAGGATGTTACGTAATTGATATTCAATACCAGATTCCCAGTGACCAATGTTATTGATTTCTGCAACCTATTCTGATTCACAAAGGTTTATAGTAACTAATACGAAATTCCGCAGTCGCCAACAGTTCATCAAATGTACTGCTGATTCAAAAAGAGAAATGTACTGCTCAATAATAGGTGAGTAGCGAACATGCTCTACCAATAGTACAGCTTCCAATATTGAGCATAACCATTTCTCAAATTTCACCAAAAACCTAAACGCGTCTTTGCAAGACCATAGCTGAAATATTTCTAACCATTTTGAACACAAATAAAAACTTACTGACAGAGGTCTTTGTAAGAACAGACGAATAAATTCCCTTTGCTCCAAGGTAATTCCCATTGCCAACATAATCAACCCAAGAGACTATGAAGCCGGGCCTCTTCACGAACCAAGCAAAAGCAGATGGCTTAAAGCAAGCAACAAACCATCCAACAATCACATAAACAGGGTACAGACTAGCCGCAGTGGCTAAAAAGTTTTCCCACCTGGGTTGTGCTGGGCTGAAAGGTGAAACTTCGGAATTTTCCTTAGCAGCTCTGCCGATGGGTAAATTTCCCACCTTTCTAGTACATACCAAGTTCTCCCATCTGGGTTTCGACGGAGCGACAAGGAAATGTACAGAATTTCCATTAACAGCTGCGATACGGAGAAAATTTGTGATCTTTGACGGAGAGATTATGGGTGTGTTAGGCCTGACCATGGAAATTCTTACATGGGTTTGTGGGAGCGAAGTGAAGGGTCCGTGTCTTAAAGAGAGGGACATGATCGATCAGTGCGGAAGTGGAAGGGGTTGAACTGATGTTTGAGATTCGCATCGGTTTCAGAGTCGTTTGGTTGTTTGTTTCAATGAAATCTTTGAGACTATGCGAAGTGAACCTTAGTGTGTAATTGATTCTGATACCTTTGATGCACATCAGATGCCACCAAGGCTATGGGAATCCTGATGGCAGATTTTGGCCACTCGATGTCTCACCGTTGCCACGCACCGCTCACGGAGTGCTAAGTGTGATCGAGTCCCGGCTCTTAAGATAAAGCGTATTCTAAATGGAAAACTACTATCATAATTTTGAAAAAAAATCCTTTCGTCTGAAAACGGCCCCAAAGGGAGTGAGATACTGCAAGGGTTGCCAAGGCGCCGAGATCTTGTCACCTTTCCAGCAGTTTCCTTTGTGCAACAGATTGTGCTGGTCATTCCCAGCCAGATTTAGCTCGGTGATTAGCAGTGCGTTTTGCTGTGCGCGAGATCACACTTTAACCGTTTCTAGCTGTCTAAAAGGTGCGAAGTGACACAAAATTGTCGTGCACCCATGCTGAATCAGAATTGTACATATAAACAAATTAGTTAACATTTGCACGACTCTATAAACACAATTTCGTATCTCACCCCTCCGATCATGTTCATGATCTCTCATAACACAAAAATCTACCGTACAAAATTTGCCACATCAACTAGACAAAAAACTCAGGCAGCAAATTTGTCGGAACTTTTGCTGCACGACTCAGTAGTTATAAAAAGTCATAAAAAAACCAATCGCTTCAGAGTTCAAGAAATTATCAATGGCGTTCAGTTGATCAGGATCGTACGTCCAAAGAAACCGGACATGAATAGGATAAACCAAATTTTTATTTATCGTTTTCTCCGCAAATAAAATAGCGTCTCTCGCTATTTTTTCAGTAAAAACTGAAAGAAAAAAGACCAAAGGAAGGGGGACGAAAAATAATCAATAATGGACATCCTTCCCAAAGAAGTATAAAACGTTATTTGCCTGCCGCGAGAGGGTACCCAATGCCATGCCTTTTGGAGGGGAAAACACCAAACAACAAGCTGCAAAGGAGCCCGACACTCATAGGAACAATGTCCAAAACCTCCTGCGTCTCATGTGCAGGCGAGGGGTAGAAGCACTGCAAGACATTCTTATCTCTCAAAGCGACAGCCCCAAACACAAGAACTGATAACACGGCATGAACCCAATCGATGTACCCTCTTTTGTACTTCCTCAAGTCGGGCAAGTCCGGCTTTGAAGAATCCGACTTTGAAGAACCTGGATCTGAGGAGCCAGCATAGTCAAACAGCCAAAGCCCTTCGGAAGTGGCGAAGCCGTGGTAGATTTGTCCGTCGGAGGCCTTGACGGTGTCAGTGAAGCATGCGAGGAAGCACGAGACGGCGAGGAGGACAAGGAGTATGGATGTCATAGAGCGAGTCACGGAGTCACAAGTACCGTGTTGGGTGAACATGGGTACGAGCATCTGGAAAGCTAAGAGAGTACCTGAAGGTAGGAGCTTGGCTATGTTGGCTGTGCTTGTTAAGGTTTGGGAGATGGCACGTTGTTGGAAAGACTTCTCGAATTGCACTGGGGCGTCTGGGGCGTCAGGAATATCGGTATCGGAGTTGGGTAGTGAATCAAGCGATGTGGCTTTCGGAGCGGGTTTGTCAGCTACGGACGGTTGCTTCTTGGTTGTGGATCTTGGTTTAAGATTTGACATTTTGGGACTCCGAAAAAAGATCCGGTGGCAATGGCGCGCCGACGAAGCTGAATTATAAAGAAGTCGTGGGAACCGATCGCAGACGGTGGTTGTGATGGTGGCAAGGTAGAAGGTGGGTATGATATGTCTAGAGTACTCGAGGAAATTTATGGACCAAGTAAGGAGAGTTAGGTAGCGTGTGGACTTTCGAGTGCTTAGTTGAGGGGCTTTGGAAAACAACCAAATAGAACTTGGAGGCTGAAAGAAACTCCTAGATGATAAAAATTGAATATAGAGTTGGTTTTTCGTTTTCGTGTCATTTTCCTCGAAGGTTCTCATCAATGTAATTGATGTAAGACTAATTAATTAAGTATACGTACGACTTCCAAGCTAATTTAAAATTTCCAGTTTTGCGCATGCGTGACGATACTGACCTTTCTTTTCAAACTTGGAAGGAATATGCCTTAATATCCCATCGAAAGGAACCTTATCTTATACCACGTCAGAATTTGGGTAAAGAACTTCGGGCCTTAATATCCCATCGAAAGGAACCTTATCTTATACCACGTAAGAATTTGGGTAAAGAACTTCGGGCCTCTGTATATATACAACATGTAGCACGTTAAGCTTTCTTCGTGCAGGTATAGGTAGTTAAAAATTTTATTCTTGCACGCATTGCTAGCTCGGATATATACCTTGAAGTTTGCGGGGTATGACAAGTGTCCAATATCGTATGGATCCAGCTCGTTCTCGTGGCTTATGTTGGGTAATCTTTACACTCAATGTAAAGACAAACGTCTTGTAAAGAATAAATTGTAAAGAAAAACTTATAAATTAAGGATAAATTAGTGAATAATTCGTGGCAATCTATGACACGTCCATGTGTTTGAGGTTTTAATGGACACATGTTCCAACGATGTCTAGCTACCAAAAACACCGGCTTTTGAGATTCGTTAATTTCTTTAATTGTTTTTAATTTAACTTAAACCAGCCATATCCCAAGTTAATCACATGAGCTGCAACCTTAACTTTAGGAATTGACCCGCGTGATGGGGAAGTGAAGGAGCAATATAATATATATTTTATTGATGTGAACTTGATTATTGGGACCAACGAGATACCCTTTAAACTAATCGGAAAAGCCGTCATGTCAGCAGCTTATTTTCTAATTTTTAACGCTGCATTCTCGTGGCTTATTTTTCCACTAAAGTATTTGGAGTCGAGCTTAGAGATATATCGGAAAAATTATCAAAATTGATATTCAAAAATTTATTAATTGGCACGTTCCCACGGGGTCATACTAATTAGGGCGGTCCACTGGCCGGTTCGGTTCGATCTGGTCCGACCGGTCAAATTGGACATTTTGTGAAGGGAGCATACCGGATCGGATCTGACCGGTCATTCTAATAGACCAGACCGGTTTCGGTCTGGGTTGGCCGGTTTAGGCTGGTTAGTATTTTTATGTCTTTTTTTAGTTTTTTTTTTGTTTTACTAGTAAGGATAGGTTTGAAGTGGTATACTCTGGTCTAGTTTCGATTTTCCACATGGGTAACTCGGAACCGGACTGGAATATACCGATCTCGGTCCGAGTTGTCCAAAACCGGTCCGGTTATGGCCGAATTTGGCCAAAATCGGTCCTGTTTCAGTCCGGGTTGGCCAGTTCGGCCGGTCCGACCAGTTTTTTGGACAACCCTAATACTAATACATCGATCACGAGCAAAATAGTTGTACGGCGCATCAAGTAAACTCAATTAGATTGATTTTTAACTTTACATAGGTAACAAAACTTGAATTATACCCACTGATACATTCTTAGTGTTATGTTTATCCTACTAATTGGCTACAAATGCGTGGGTACTGGCCGTATTTGGATATATAATTTGATAACACAAGATCGATCAAGCCGGGATCAAAATATGATCGATCGGCCCCAAAGAGGAGCAAATTAATTTCCACAAAATCCCTTAAAAAGACTCAAAATTCCTCATAATTTACATGGAGTCTTTGACGGTCACCTAATTCGATAGACAGATTTTCATCATTTTCAAAAGAAGATCACTTGACATATTTGTTTGATGCGGGGATTCTTTATAGGTAGCTTTCACACCCATCGGTTGAACTTTCCTCTCTCTTTCTCTCATATGCAGCTTCTCTTGGGTCAATATTGCTCAAACTCACCGACCGTGAAAATAAAGGGGGGAAAAACCTAACAGTATTACTACTAGGTCAAAGTCTGTACGCAATTAGTCTTATTTTGTTATAATTTATTGACTGTTTCTTGCTCAAAGTTTTAGCGTGAAAGTTCAACTCTTTCCTTCCAGGCTTCCACAACGACTGAAAAAGTTTCAAACCATGCAAACAAGCGAAAAAATAAAAATAAAAGAAGAGAACGATGGAGAATTATTGGAGAAAACGATATGAATTCTGCTAATTCTTTCATGACTTTTTCCGCCAAGTCCCATCTAAATATACAAACAGAAGGGAAAGAGGACATCTAAAATTAGAACCCTTTCCCAAAGTACCCTATCTTTACAAAGTTACATTTTTAAGGGGTATAAGCAAATTATTTACAATTATAATATATACGCCTGGTGTATGAACCGCCCTTTACAAAATGTTAAAGGGCAAAAATTTAACAAATAAATGAATGATTTATCTGCTTAAGCAAGTCAATAAACTCCAGCTACTTCAATAGAGAATGTAGTCCTCTAGGCGGGATGGCCTCCTAATTGCTCTCTTGGATTTCTCAGGGCTTGTAAGATCAGGTTCTGTCTCGCTAGATAGATCATCATCAGTTTGAGGATTAGAACTGCCAGAGCTTGTGCTGTAAGGTTCTGTTGCACCGGAGCTAGATGCCGCATCGTTTTGAGAATCGGTACTGCTGGAGCTTTTGCTGTATATAGGTTCTGTGCCAACAGAGGTAGATATTGCAGCATCTTTTTGAGAACCGGTACTGGTAGAGCTTGAACTCTTCGGTTCTGCAGGACCAGGTCCTGTTGCCATTGAAGCAGCGGAACCCACTATAAATCCAGTTGAAAGACCCCTTTGCTGTGCTGCACGAATAATGCATATACCTCCTATTAGTCTTCAGCTTCCTTCAATGATCCAAATCAATATTGAAACAAAAAAAGATTATTAAGAAGTCACTGAAATAATAGATGAGTCGCGTGGAATTTATAATTAACAGCTTGTGTTCTTGACAACAATTGACTGATGCATCGATGTCGTGGAAGGTGAACCACCTCATTTTTTTTGTTAGATAAGGTCTTATAAAGGAATGCAGTTCTTCTTCTTTTTTTCTTGGCAAAGGAACGCAGTTCAAATTAGACGATTTCTTTTCCCTCAGGCGTCATTCAATTCAAATTCAGGTTCCTAGTTGACCACAAACGAACTCACTAAAAGCCAAAAATTCTAGAGGCCGGGAAATATACATGCAACGAGGATAAGAACAACATGACAATTGAATTCTTCACGAAATCCAATTAGTTTAACTAACTTATATGTTGCCAATGAGACAAACAATCGTATTTTTTTTCTTACACATTCTTCCAACTAAAAACTGTAAACAAAATTGAACAAGTCTTCCTAAAATTGAATGGGAATGGAAATCTGAACACTTTAAATGGAGAATTATTTGCCTGAGGTAACGGGATAACCAATGCCATGCCTCTTTGTGGGAAAAACCATAAACAAGAGGCTGCAAATGATGCCAAGCCCAACTGGAACAATGTTCAAAACTTCCTGAGTTTCATGCGCTGGCTGTGGATAAAAGCATTGCATAACATTCTTATCCCTCATAGTCACAGCACCAAACACCAATACAGATAAAACCGCGTGAACGCCATCAGTCAACCTTATTTTATACTTGCTCAAATCCGTCAGCCCTGCCCCAGACGCGTCCGGGCAATCAAACAGCCACAACCCCTTGAAGGTGGTGAAGCCGTAGTAGACTTGTCCATCTGAAGCCTTGACACTGTCGGTGAAGGATGCCAGGAAGCATGAGAGGGCAAGGAGGACAAGGAGGACGAGTGTCAGGGTGCGTGTAGCGGAGTCACATGCGCCATTGTTGGTGAACATTGGCGTGAGGAGTTGGAACGCCAGGAGGGTTCCCGTGGGAAGGAGGTTGGCTAGGTTGGCCGCTGTGCTTGTCAAGGTTTGCGTTGCACGCCGTTGCATGGATAGCTGGCGCACTGGTGGGTTTTTTGGGGTGTCAGGGTCGGCATTAATGTCATTGGGGACGTTGGAGGTTGGTGCGGTCACTGCGTTTGTGTCTTTTACGGATGGTTGCTTCTTGGCTGCCGATCTTGTTCTAACAGTAGACATTGTGAACTAGAGGTTGTGGGGGAAACGGTGGTGGTTAAGTGGTGAGAGCGGTGGCGGTGGAGATACGTTAGCAGATGATATAAACCCTTCGGCTATGGAGGAATTAGAATGATCGAGGCTGTTGAAATCTTGGGGGAAGGTGGAAAATTGCTCCAGATCAAGTGGATATGCGGGTTCTTGGAGGCGAATAAATAGAGAGGCTCTGAGTTTGAACGTTGAAAAGGGCCGGGTTAGGTATAATATATAGAAGGCATTTCCGTGGATCTTCCTATAATATATACTATTACTTTAAGCATAGGCTTGACAACTTCGTTCATAGAATCCTTTGGCCTGTAAACTCGTCTTCACATGCGTGACGGTATGTGGCATGTTTGTGATAACCATCAGTCGTGTACATCAACTTTGACATCTTCTATTTCTTGGAGAGGGAGGTCGCCCGGCTAGACTTCCAGCCCACGGGGCCCGCGGGGAACCTTCCGCTTAGAGAACGCGGTGAAACTTCACTTTGGCGAAAGCCGAAAAGTATACACCCTCTAAGAACATGAGTGAGAATGATTAAATAAATATTATTAAATACAAGTCCGAAAAATGGTGACTTTTTTTCTCAAATGACACACACACACACATATATTTGTGGAGAGATTTTCGATTGATATTTTGAGTTGGTCATTTAAGTGGGATTACATCTTAATTAGGAATATGGCATTGTGATACACTCAAATTCCTTTTATATTAAACTAGAGTATTTCGCTAGAGAATTGCTGATTTCTCTTTATATCAAGGGTTTGAAGAGATGTGGTCTTATGGAGTTTAAGAAAGTCCGTAAGCTAATTTTAAATAATTATTCATTTTATTGTAATTAGAAACGTCTCTCATGTAAAATGGAGATGCTTTTTCCGATAGAAAGTGTATTATTTTAAGTTGTAAGAAATTAATCTTAAAAGAAAATTCCTTTTAAATTTATGAGAAGCATCGCCACCTCATCAATTATCCACATAGAATAGTGTAAGATGGTCTTTCAAATTAACATTAGATTATCATGAGTGAGAGCCTGAGAGGTTTCAAAGTTTTAGGAAGCTTAAAAAATAACTTTTTTTTATAAGTGAATGATATGTATCCTGTCGGTGATTATCGCATGGTCTTTGTATCGGTTCCTCTTTGAAACTTGACCTAGAAAAAAAAAAAAGAATGATATGTATCCTATCCTAACCCTTCTTTCATAGGAGATTATGATCATATCGCTCAAGCAGCTAATTAGCCATTATCAAATCTAATACCCAACTTAACAAGAAACTTACTGCCTTCTATACCCAACTAAGCTAATTACGGAGCCCTAACTCTTGGCGCCCTCAATAGGCTTCCTATATATATTATTGTTATGCGGACTTTTGCCCAAAATAAAATGTTTTCTATATTGATTTGCGGAACGTGTTTGTTCTTTCTTAATATGTGCAATTGTTTTTAGCTCTAAAGCAATGCTAACTCCAAGTATAAAGTGCACAAAATCGTGAATATTTCGGATACGTACAAGTGTATGATGATGTTGTATACTCTTATCTCTACCAAGAAAAAAAAAAGTATACTCTTATCTCGATCGAGCCCCAAATTGAAGAAGACAATTGCTGCCTTTAATTTTAGGACACGTAAAGGTATCATTTGGATCAAGTCATTCAATTGATCAAGACACTGTTTTTATACCCATTGACTCGGTGACAGCACACTACTCGGTACGTAATCGCATTTACGTACAAAGCAACCAACAAACATAAACTTTCTTTTTAACAAGAATGGACACGTTTGTTTGTAAGAGTATTTTAAAATATAAATATATTTAATAAAATTACTATTTAAAAATTTATACACAAACACTAATACTTTTATTTAATTTCAATAATTTTTCACACAAATTTTAATTTTTTTTTAAATATAACAAATCTTCTCTTTTCATATTTTTTCACATAATTCTAATATTTTTATATTAAATAACTATACCAAATCATTTCTCTCTACACTTTTTTATACAATTCATTAAAAATTAATATCCGTAAAACTTTTAGCCAACTTTTACATAAAAAAAAATATAAAATATAAAATTTCAATTTTCATAATATTCAGTTCTATCAAAATGTTAAAAATCTTACCATTCTTTGCCAAACGAACGTCCAGTAAACGTTTAGGTGCACCCGTGAGACGCTCACGTGCAAATCACGTGATTTCCCCCATAACGATCGGCGACGGAGATATATGGTTTAGGTTCTTTTCTGTAATAAAGAATACGGGTTCGATTCGATTTGTTCTCCCTCTCTCTCGTTACGTATAGACAGACATATTCTGAGTGTAAATCCCACTTCCCGCTCCGTGAACTTACATATAAAAGGCGGTAACAGAAATAATTGCAATTACAGAGGACAGCAACGGTGTCGGATTCCTCAGAGGTATACTGTCTCCTTCTCTTGTTCTCTCTCCGTGATATTTACAACCGGCTGCTATTCTGGCTTTGTGACGGACCAATTGGATCCATCAATGAGAAATTAAAATCTGCTTCCTTTATCGTCTTCATAAATCCTAATATTATTTTCTGCTCTGCTTCACTTTGGAAGTCGGGGCTAGGGTTTCTTTGTCTTTGTTTTGTGTTTGTTTTCACATAAGATAGTTCTTACAATGTTTCTTGGGGAAAAGAACTTTTTCGCTGAAGACTTCAAATCTCGTTTTTTATTTTATTTTTATGAATGTGGTTCAGTGAACGACTCTCTATTTGAACCTTCACAAATTTACTTCTTTCACCTCAGAGATTTTTCCGAGTTAAAAGGGCCATAATTTAGGATCTTCCTTTGCTTTTCTTCCCGAGGATAAATTTTTGTCGCAATGCATTCAAATGCGGAATTTTCTGATTCAGCTCAATGTTTGGTTGATTCTAATATAGAAAAAGTATTTCCTTTTTGTGGTATGATATCAGATTCCCGGTAGAATATGTAGGATAATCTAATTCAGCCATAGAGAGAATGTGTAGTCTTTGAACTTAATTCCTTCTGCAATCTGGTTCTAAATAGTTTATCTTAAATATGTAGTTTTGATTTTTCTTCAATCTTTAGATTATCTTTTGTGATGAAATGTTCCATTTTTTTTTTGGCTGGCTCAACTAATATTTAGTTGCTTTCAGTGTAGAAGAAGGTTGAGAATATGAAGCGCAAGCGCGGGCACAAGAAAGGAAAGCCAAAAGGGCCTGCCGTAGTTAAGAATGAGGCACCTGTAAATGCCGTGAGTATAAATACGGAAGATAATTCTGGTTTGGAAGGGTTTGGCAATGACACCAAATATGACTCTGGGATGGAGGTTGATACACCTTCTTCAACTGGGACTGATCAGCCATGTAATGTTGCGAGTATTAATCCTGATGGTTCAATTGATAAGGCCGTGGGGAAGTCAATTGGTCACGTAAAAGTGAAGCTGAGGACAACTAAGATGCTGGAATCTCAACATACTTCTTCTGATGCACCTACGCAAAGTGATACAGATAAGAGTAGCCAGCAAATGGGTTTGGATAAACAAGGTGTGGGTATGGAGAAAAGGGAAGATAGTGCAAACTCAGCGCCTGTTGGTGTTTTGAGAAATCCTGCTAAAAAACCTGGAAGTATCAAGATTAAGTCATCCAAGGTGTTGGGTAATTCAACTGTTTATCAGAGTAGCAGTGCTGTAGTGGCACAGGGTGAGAATCCTCATCGGAAGGAACCAAAGACTCATCAAGAGGGTCGATATATTAAGCAAGAACTAGATGCTGCCTTGACAGTATGCTTGCAAATCTTTCTCGAAATGCTGTGATTAGGCAAATCTCATGTGTTCCCTTGTTGTTCCTCTTTTTTCCTCTGCAAATGAGCTCATTATTGTCTTCATCCGTCTTTTCACAGGTGATAAAGAAGGTGATGAAAATGGATGCAGCTGAACCCTTCAATGCTCCTGTGGATCCTGTAGCTCTGGGAATTCCAGTAAGTATACTGATTAGACACGCTTCAATACATTTGTTTTGTTAGGGGATGGCTCACTAATGTTATGTGGTGATTAAGATATCAAGGACACAATTGAAGGAATTGCAGATAAAAGAGCAACTCTTGTAGCTCTTTTGGTATTGTATGCCAGTAATTTAAGCCTCTGTTGTGCAGTCCTTGCTTGTTTATTTGGGATGATAAATTATTAAAGACTTCGAGTCTTTTTGCGAGAAAAGCAAATCAATTGTGTATTCACTTTTTCCACCGAAGTACAAGTTCCATGTCGACTTTATTGTACATCCCATCATGCTTGTTAAGGAATTTTTAGCCCCCACTATGTGTATGTAAAAGAGGAATCACGGACATTTCAAAAGGATTCTTCTGTTATGTGAGTGGAATTTTAAAAACAATGTCCTCTATTACCAAGAGATTATTGTATGGTTGTATTGTTTATTGCACATCAGCCACGTGACAGGCTGAGACGCCCATAGGAGCGTCTGTTTTGCCACAACCATTTCCTATATTTTGTCTATTCATTTTAAATAATCATCCTTCTTTTTTTTTGGGGGGGGGGGGGTTGCTGGAACCAGGATTATTTTGATGTCATAGATACGCCAATGGATTTTGGAACAATATGCAGCAATCTTGAAAATGGCGTCAAGTATATGAACTCCGAAGATGTATACAAGGATGTACAGTACATTTGGGAGAACTGCAACAGGTATAACAATAAGGGTGACTATATTTTGGACCTTATGAGGCGGGTGAAAAAGAATTTCATGAAGTACTGGTCAGTAGCTGGTTTATACGGTGAACAAACACGAGGAGCCAAGGGTAAGAATTTGTCAAAGAAAAATAGAATTCCCTTTACCAGTTGATGCCTTTTGGTTTTCTTCATCATTCTGAATTTGGTTTGTGCACTTCGTGTTGTGCAGTATGTGGATGTTACGCTTTAGTCATTTGCATTCTTTTGACTCATTTTTTCAATTACAGATACAAAATAGTGTAGTTTTCTGTTGCATTGGTTTGATATTCCTCTGCTGATTGTTTTATGCATGTGGTCTTTTGTATACATGCTAGTCTTCATTTTCCTAACAGCAGCCTACGTATGGTATGTTTCCTTGGTGTTAGGGTTTGAAGGCATCCAAGCAGAGGATATTGCACCATTCAGTCAGGGGAAAGCCCATGTGAAAGGTGGTCAACCAAAGCAGAAGACAGGAAAACGCCATGGGTATGTTTACAGCGAGAAGTTCTTGTTTTTGATGTCATGATTGCTATTTTATTCATTATGAGAAAAATCATAATTTTATGCTCCCCGGACTTTCTGGGTCCATATGGATCTCCATATGAAGTAGTGTAACTAGAATAACAGCGTAGAACCCTTAAGAACAAAGTGATAAATAATACCTGGGGGTCTTCTTGACAATTTTGGTTGTAGGGCCTGTCTACAAACAACATTATTGGTGTGTGTTCCAAATGGTTTACAGAGGGGGAAGTAAAATTAATTTTGTGGTTGAGATGAACATTTAATAAACCCTGTGATTTCAGGTGGTTTATTGATTGTAGTTGCACAACAAAACTCCAGAATTTCAGGTAAGGAATGGAGCTTTAAGAATTGTAATAAAAGAACTGGAGATGAACGCAAAGGTTTGTGGACAAAGCTGTAGGATTTGAAGGAATGGAGGACCCTTACAAGTTACTAAACTCTCAGTCAGGGCCAGATTGAAAATAAATCGATAAAGTAGCACCAGGTTACCAACCAACTTAGATGCTAAACAACCCAAATCGGTAGGAGACAAAAAAAAAGCCCAAATCAGACCTGGAAAGAAAAGAAGAAAAAAACAGAAAAACCCAAATCAACGAAGTTATGTTATAATTCTGACAGAAACAGTGTGAAACATTTCTTATACACCAAAGTTCTTATTTGCAGAAGGCGCCATAAAAATGACTGTTTATGTGCGATATGTGTTTTAAAGCGCCGTAGGAAGGAGCGTGAGGAGAATGCTCGACTTGTAAAAGGCCATATAGGAGCTACTGATAGTAATTTTTCTCAGGAGACCAAGCAAGAGGTACAGTGAATTTTGACTAATGACTTCTTTTCTCTGGGCAGTTTACTGATGACTTAATTCAACATTCATCGAGTAAGGGATCACATTTCCAATTGTCTTATAAAAAAAAATTCCAATTGCTTCCTTTGCCAATAGTATCTGTAGGCGTAGGGAAGTTTTTATTTCTATGTAAAAAGAATGTGGTTACACTAATCAAAGTATTGGCTGGGACTGTTTGAAGGGGATCCCAGGAAATTGCATAGCAGAAGAGGGAGAAGAAAATACTGTATCAACCTTTTAGTATTTTTGACTGTTCTGCTATGCTCTTTCATCATTACTTGCTATCAACTTTTTTGGTATAATGTTGTTTCATTAGCGGTATAATTTTCTGAAGTTACTCTATGAACTGTGTGTGTGTTTTTTTTAGGGATCTCCGATTGTGGAAAGTCCTTGTGCTGAAGATTCATCATCAGATGCTGAATCCCTAGACATAGATGCTAATGCTGAAGTGGAAGAGAAAGTAGAGGAAGTGAAAGTGGAGGCTACTGAGAAGCATCATAGCCCTTTGGAGGAGAAGCTTGGGGAAGAAGAGGAGGATGAGGAGGATGAGGAAGAGGAAGAAGAAGAGGAAGAGGAGGAAGAGAATGAAATGGAGATTCAGAAGAAAGACGAGAATGAAACTCCAGAGCAACCACAGTTGGGCGATAGATCAGGGGAGGAACTTGATAGACAACCTAAGCTAAGAATAGTGGAGAAGTCAGGTGTCGGAGTCCTAATTGACTCTCAGAAGGAAGATACATTAATGAGGCATGAAGCAAAAATTGCTGCAGTTCAGCAACAGAAACATAAGGTATTTCAATTACTCATCTTGGCATCAAATCGATGATCGTCATATGAATGTACATGCGTGTATGACAAGTGTTAAGGCATTATTATGGGGTAATCTGTGAACCTAAAGGGCTCCAAAAAATAAGCATAGTTCTGCTCTAAGTTAAATCTGCATTGATGCTATTGACTTTAGGGTGATTTTGCCCTTATCTTTCCCAAAATCCTTCTTTGTGGTGAAAGCTAGCTTCCATGCAAAGTTTGTCACGGTCTGAAGTTTTGGTTTCACCATTAATTTACTTCGAGCTAGAAGTGAGGAAATCCAAAAAGTTAGGGACTGCTAGGAGGTTTGTCAAAATACTCCGAGTTTTAGGCAGGATTGCAATGGACCTTACTTCAAGCTATAAGCAGACTTGTGCTCTGACGCATTTTTATTTTTATTTTTTTCTGTATTTATCTCATAAAACTTACAGCAGAGCAGAACTTCCTAATTAGATGCTGAACCTTCTAAATGCTGACAGTTCGTATTTGCGGGAGATTTAACAATTTGATGTGGTCACAGGACTCGCTAGAAAAGCACAAAAAAGCTGAAGCGTTGATGAACTTCCATCTTGAAAATCCCATGCTTTTGGAGTTATGCGGAACCCTCTTCCCTGACAACCATAAGTCCGTCTGGAGTGGGCCCCATTCACTGGTTCAGCATCGCCGTGCTGGCCGCACTAGTTCCATTTATAAGGCTATTGAGACATTCATGAAATAGGTGCTTGTTTTGATGCAGTACATCCTATGTACCTGATACATTGGTCACATGGATATTAGGTAAGTAAACAGGTTACTTTTGATTATCACTTGGTCAATGAGATAGATGCCATTTTTGTTGTGTTTGATGGTAAAAGCTACTTTCCCCTGAATTTACCAAAGGGTGGGTGTTTGTCTCAGGAAATAATGAAATTGCAGACCGTATGAAATGCGTTTTCAGCATTTGGAAATGCTTGTCCTGTGATTTTACAGTCTTGTAGGGTAGAAAATTACGTGTCTGACAAAAGTTATAAGACAAATTGCCTCTAATATGACACAAGCAAGTTGCGTAGAGGAAGAAAAAAAAAGAGTTACACAAAACCGAACTTAAAGAAGAGTGGAGCTCTTAATTAGGCCGATCTCATTAATTGTTAATATCCAAACTTCATAAATAAAATGGTGCAAATCCGGTTACAAATTCCAGACAATGACATTGCAGTGCACTAAAATATAAATGTCCTTGCTGCTTCCAATTCCAGCGAAGAATCTGTCCAATGCTCAGTGTACATGGGTTGTTTCAAATCATGCAAGTTTACTTGAGCACGTGTCAGGTTCCCATGGATATTTGGCACCGTTGCAGATGAATCGGAGCAACCCCCTGATTCCAGATCTATGAGTCAACTCTCCCATACGAAAATTCGGTACAATTTGCGTTCTGGTGATGAAGAAATCCCTTTTAAGATTTCTACAGAAGTCGGATGTTCAGCTGCCTGAATTCCTTTATGCTCCTTTATGGCAGGTCATATTTCACATGCCCAAGGTAGAGACCACATGAAGGGGCCATGGGACTTGCAGCAGTCACAGTCTTTGCATTTAGGATCCTTTCAACTGAAATCAGTCATCGTAGGGAAGATTCATAAATCAGCGGAGGAATTTACAATTTTCCAAATACCTAAAATAATGAGTACCAAAGAGAGAAAATTTCACCATCTGAGATTTTCAATTCTCCAGTCCCAACTGTCTTTAGAACACCCACGAGCAGTCTAACCTGGAAAATTACAGAGCTTCAGTCAACTGGTCACCAATAACTAAACTACAGCTATTAACCCAAAAAAAAAAAATGGCAAGAGAAGTTGAAGACTACGACCACAAAGACACTGGGAAAGAACAGATAAGGAAATGAGCAATTAGCTAGGGCAATTTTGCTCAAGTCCAAATGAATTAATGATAAGGAACTGAGCAATTAGCTAAATCAATGATAAGGGAGCACGCATGGACAGCAGGCTTAATGTTAAAAGATCTGGAAAAGGCAGTCAACCTGGTGGTAGAGAAAAGAGCGTGCACGTGCTGTTACAACAAGGCAACGATGCCTTCTTCTTATGCCAAATCCAAGACCAGTTCCACCATCACAGCCTTTTGCCCTATCATCAGTGGAAATAGAACTATGAGGCAGGTCAGTTCCAGACTTGTTGGAGCTTGCGGGAAGATCTTCCAGGTTTAAAGGGTTTTGTTTCCTTTCAGTTATTGATGGAAAGTATGGATTTGAAACTATCTCAGAAACCTCGAGTTCATCTAAAGTTCTAAGCGGTGATTTTGCCTGCAAATTGAAGTCATTTTATGCAACCAGTATAGGAGAAATTATTAAAAAAATATCCGATATATTAGCTGATTTTTTTTTTAAAAAAGGAATTAGCAGACTATTTATAGATTAGGCACAACCTGACAACCAGCTGCTCTAAAGGAACTAAAATCATGATGTCCAACAAGAACTTTGCATGCTTCCTGCAGGATTGATTACTTTCTTTAATTAAATAAACAAACAAAAGTTTTTTTTTCTTTTCTAAGCAACGAAATATCATTCAAACCAACCCAAATAGAAAAACAGAGTATCAAGGGGGCTTAAAGAAGCAGCAAAGTCTTAAACAAGAAACAGGAAGAATATTAAGAGGAACAAACAAAAGGTTGTATCTAGGCAACCATAACCCTTTGATATTTGCTAAGAACCTGCATAGCAAGAATATCCAACTCCTCGGGAACATGCCACGCTCGGTCCTTCTCAAAGGTTGACAAAGGCTCTGACCCAGAGAGCAAGCGGTAGAAGTACCTAATGAGATATTTAATGACAATTCAAGAACTTATATTATGTTCACGTAATTTCAACTAATCAAACGCTACAACAAAATAATCCATTTAGGCAGGGCAAATCATATTAATATTCAGTACTAATCCACAGTTTGATATTAATAATTAAAAAACCTATTCACAATGAAATCACTGGATCGTTCTTTTCCCTGGACAAATTACTGGAACTCAAAAGATCTATAGCCAAAAATATTACCAGCTTTGGCAATTCCCTTTCATTGGTACCACCATAACATGCTAAATGGCATTGGCAGCTAGATGCAACCCAGTTTTTCATCGAACAACCCACTATGTATGCGTTAAGTTAAGATGAACACCATTTCCATGAATGAGTACCTACGTGCGCTCTTGAGCTTTGTATCTGGCATGAAAATCAGGTGGAACACATCGGACATCAATCACCATTATATCACCTTCATTCTTCTGGCATAAACCAAAATGGAAAATGTGTCAGGATCTCTTAAATTAAGATGGAGGAGATCGATAGAATGATCCCAATTCATCAAAGAAACTTGAGACAAGCAAAATGGGGATGTTTCAGATCAACAATTTCATATATGTTCCATTTGTGTGAGGGAACTTCTATAAACCATGATGCAAAAGGTTGTATCAGAACACATTAAATGACGTCTCCCATGTCTTGCAACCTAAGAACCTCCCTCTTGAACACTTCATGTGAAATTTAAGGCAGTTCAATTTGTTTTTGTGTGTGGTGGTGGTGGGGTGGGTGGGGGAGACAACCTGTTGAAATAATAAAAAGAATTATCCAAATTCAACCACATTTGATGGGACAATAACTTTTAGCATACTTAATTTATAACAGCCACAAGAGGCATCAGCATCCCACAACAGGCTCAGAAAATTATCACTTAAATATTACGTGCGGGAAATTAAGTGATAAGTATGTGTTTTCGTTAACTATAACAATCTGATACTCAATATCATTTGAGGCTCTGTAGCAGACAATGGATATGAGTATATAAACCTCCTTTTGGGATTTCCCAAGCTGGCTGAACCAAAAAATTAGCTCCACCACAGGTCCTGGCCCCAGTACGGACCACTTGATAAATAGACCTATTTCCTTACAGCCAATAACAGGGAAAGCGCACATTTAGGGCTTATTCTTATGTGCAATACTTCAGCCTTTTATTTCACAAGAGCCTTTATGAAAGTAGATAGAAACATTGAAGCCAAATGATGGGATAAATCAAAAGAGGTTTAGCCGTTGGACATGATAAATTCCAGATATAACAACAGTCTGGAAAGCAAGGAGGTGGAAACACCGAATCTCCTTGTGGTGTCTTTTGCTAATATAGTCAAGCACAAAGCAAGAGAAGGCAGGGCCTGTGAAGAGGAGAATAGAAAAGGCACACATGGCCCCTTAATGTAATAAAAGTTACTGCATTTAAGTAACCATACCTGTAAGAAGTGGTTCACAGCTCTTCTGACCACCGTAGGTTCATGGGGTGGTAACTGCATTTGAAGAAGAATAAAAGAGCAGGTCAGCAAATTAATGCAAAATAAAGATACTTCCCTACCTTTGCTAATTTAAATTTTAACTGAAACAGCAAACCTCATTTGCACATCAATATCCCCCGAGACCAGAGGTCTTCTGTCCGTGTTTATGTGTATGTGAGAGAGAGAGAGAGAGAGAGAGAGAGAAACCTAAAATGAGGTGTCTTAATGCTATGTACTGTTTATTTCTTTGCAGATATTGAAAACCCATCCTGTGCCATTTAATCTACCGAAGACAATTATGGATCTAACGCTATGGACTGTTCAGAATGCTTTCACACAGCCAGAAAGCACATAAAAAGGTGCACACCTCTTCAAAATGACATGCACGAACATGTACACAGACACACACTTGAGTGAAATAAGGCATCTCTATCCATGACATTGTACACTTAGGAACTTTAAACACCAATGCAAAGATACAACGTTATCAACAAAGCAGTGACCAAATAAAAAACCTAAGGAGAGCAAATACTATGGAATTTTATATCGTTATTGGCATCAGGAGGAGAGCACATATTCTCTACAAAGAGATTCCCTAATAAGTGATAGGTGGCATACCACTTCACCAGGCTTCCTTTTGCTAATCCGTTCAACATCTACATGACAAACATTTGATAAGGCATGCACTCCTGCATCCTGCAGTAATAAGCAAGCAGACATCTCTGTGCTCATGTCTTGTATTTTTTAACACATGATAAAGGGCGAGAAACACATATTCCATAGAGACATAGCACATTGTGCTGCATGAAAACAGTGTATATACTTACAGTTCTACTTGAACAAAAGATGGAAACTGGCTGGCCAATAAATTTATGGAAAGCTTCCTACACCAACCATAAAGCATCCAAGATCAGCCACCTCCTAATCTGTAGTTAGCATTCTCATCGAAGAAGATTCACAAAACCAATCGCAGGGACTCTTCTGGTGACAGAAAATTGAGCAAAAGAACGATGTTGTTTTTGGACAGAGGGTTTAAAACATAAAACGTATCATTTGGAGCCCAGGAAACAAAAAAAAAAAATTCAATTATGCACAAGCGACTTGTGCATCCAGCTGAGGATTTCATAATTTTCGACACCATAAATAACAGTGCATTACTTGAAGTTCCAAATTCTCTTGCTTTCTCCAAAATTCTAGGCATCTAAACAGAATTGAAAACGGAAAAAATATAAAACAAAAACACAAACAATTTGGAAAAATTATTCTCGTTCTTTCTCACTCTCTGATGGCACGAGAAAACTAGCCGACCTACATCCAACCATCTAAGGCTAAAAGAGAACCAATCCACCAACTCGATGAATCCAGTTTCTTGGATATGTGAATTCCATTACAATCCAAAAGCTCAATCTTTTTTCCCTTAAAATCCACTTTCTCAGAACCGAAACAGGGAATTAGTCTACTCTCAGGAATCAGAAACTGAAACACCGTCCTTTCTTTCATCTAGGCAGCACCTTTTTGCGCTCAAATAAAAAGGAAAAACGTAACTTGTTGCCTATGAAAACAAATCAACAACCAAATATCAAAAGGTATTCGTAAAAACAAACGAAACAGAAACATCAGAACGTGCCTCAAGAGCCCCAACGACCGTACGGCAATTAGTCTGCTGTTGGGAGCCAGAGAAACGAGTCCCAATGTACTCGATTGCAACCAGATATCGTTGAATCCTAGGGTTCGGGCTCATGGGCTCTTGTGGCTGTTGTTGGTGACGTCTGTCTTCGTCGACGCTTAGGTTTTTGGCGGCTGTTTTAGCGACTTTAGAAGGCCTTTCGAGAGACTCGGAGGTACTGTCAAAAGAGTGTTTCGGAATTTCCGTCATCGATATTATTTTTCCCTCGCTTTCTCAGCTGCCTAACAGCACTTTAGTAGGGTTTTAGGGAGGAAAGCGGGAAGGAGGGGATCAGGGTTTAAGTGTTCTTGCAACTGTTTGGAAGCATGGTTGTTCCGAACTACCCCGAGTGGAAAAGGGGTTCCATTTAAAGACCAAAATTAGTTTTGCTTTTCTCATTTTATCTTCTCAAAGGCTAATTCGATCCATTAATTTCAAATCAAATAAGGTCAAGAATATCATGCGACCAATAACATCCGAGTCTGGTGCTGTATCTTTTTACAGTCAACAGGCTACAGAAGATTATGAACAAAAAAAAGAAGGGATTAGATTCGATTCGGACATGATTATATGTTTTTCTTTATTAACCATTAACGAACACAAAGGATTTTTACTTCTGTTTTGTTATGTTGCGTAGAGAAATCTACATGCCCTATTCGTTCAATTAGATGTTCTGTTTACTCTCAGGTTTGCAGAAACTCCACGTGGCGGGACGATCTAAATTGGTTTGCAGGCTTGAGCTGGGGCTCTCAAGCCCAAGTAGGGACAGCAAGTACATTAGGTTTGCGCCAAACTTCATTAGAAGAGTCAAGATAGCAATTCCATAGAAGACTAAGAGGAAAACAAGCATTGATTCAATCCGAGTGTTTGAGTCACTCACTCTATGCTTCCTTTTCTATTACCTTCTGATTTCCAGGGCCCTACAAACCAGAATGCTAAAATCATCTGTGATCAAACCTTCGATCAAGCACAAAACATATTTTAATCACTGAAACCAAACTCCAACCTAAATCGAAACAGATGCAGGACTAAAGAAGACAAAGGATATGGATAAAACTAAACCCACAAACCAACTTCGAAATACAAACAGAATTGAGACGGGAAAGGATGATAAAAGACGAGAGGTGGGAGCTCAGTCTATTGCATGGCAACTAACACTAAAAACTCTAAAATGCCGATGCTGCAGAGACTGAAGAAATTGAATTTGCTAGAGGACTCTTTAGAGAATTACTCTTCAGCGGGGAGCCATTGAGGGAGAGATTTTTAGTGAGATTGGCAAGAGAACTGGGATCAGTAGCCCTGTTGGTGCCCTCAGATTCCACCTCAATCTTCCTTTCTCCCGTTTTAACATTCTGCCCAAGAAAAAGGACCAAGAATGGAGTCAATATATTCATAGCTAGAGCAAAAATTGTGCACAATCAGAGAGAAGAAAAATATAGCAGCACATCAAGAGCATTGCTAATGCAAGAAAAAAAAAACAGATACATAAACCTTAATAATGATTTGGTTAAATTTTTGCTTTCACTGTAGTTCTAGACCAAAATGGCTAACCATCTGGAAATGACATGGAAGAGTGAAGCAATTTGAAAAAAAGAAATCAAATGCAGTGCAGAGACAGATGAGGTCACTGTGAATGAGGAGAAAGAAGCAGAAGTGGCAAGTTATACTACACTACCAAATATTTTCTTGATTTTTTTTTTCTTTTTTTGATAATCAGAGGAGAAGATTGAGATCCCAAAAGAGGGCAAAATATGCAATACATTACTTAATCCCCACAAATTTCAGTAGCCAGGAACACCCTAATTAAAACTTTATTATTTCAAAACCATGGCAGAAAATGCATTTAAAGCAAACGTATCATTTAAGTTCTCAATGTCCCTATTAAAAACATACAATGTTCAATATTTCTTTTTCCAGATGAATAAACTAGGTTTTTTTAAGCAAATAAACTGTTGTTATTCCCAAAAAACACAGAATTAGTGCTGGAATCTTGTGAATTTTTCACAGAAGAGGAAAACCATATAATAATATTTTTCAGGGCAGGGAACAATTGTATAATTAATCAAAAGGAAAGGAAACTTACAGCGCTAGTGCCGCTACTGTACATTTCCATTTGTGGAGTTGCAGGCTTACTGCTCTTGGAAAGCAGAGACTTCACTCGATTATCATAAAAGTTAAAATCATCTAGCAAAGATGTTTTTGCAGTGTAACTCTTAAAAATACCCAGCATTTCCAAACCTTGCTCGAGTCCAATCTGCAAAAAAAAAGGGTCCCGATGATTACTAACGAACGTAAAAATTCTCACAATTATGATTTTCTTAATGCTGCAAAAACAGCTCCTTGAACTACATCTGTGGGCCAAAGTTTCCATTAATGCTAGATTTTGCTGCTTATAAACAGGTGAAAGTAGAAACCAATAGACCATTTAGATGTATAAATAAAATATCACAAAAGGAGATTCAACAACAAAAAGCTACAAGGAATCAACACCCAACAAAGTTAACTTGACTCGCTTCAAGTAAGTTCTATTCAAAAACATGAAAATAATACTATAATCCGATAAAAAGCAAATCAGTCTACACAACTCTGCCTTAATGTCAATTAAATTGGGATCAATGTCATGCAAGAATTTGATTAAAGAACCACATAACAATTTAAGTCCACTGGTTCCCAGCAGTCTCAATTCACAAAGAACCGAGGGAGGAAAAGAGAACAGAGATGGTCACAGGACAATTTGTTTTAGAAAGCGATAATCATTTGTAAAGATGTGTGGTAACACCAACATGGTGTCCATTTAACACCACCTTTTTCCAAATGGGATATTCTAAAGATGGAGAGGAGAGAGAGAGAGAGAAATCAAAGACCATGCAAACTTTCAAACCAGCAAGTGCATGCGGACTCCCATGGACAAAGAAAAATAATTCATACCTCTTGGGTGTCCCGAGTAAAAGTTACAGGCCTATTATCATTGTTTTCAAGAATAATGTGCCGCAACTGCGTGTTAGGAACATCTTTTATTAGATTCCATTTTACTGGGAAGAACCCATTCCACTTGTCAAGTTGCCAAAAGTCCATGTCTTTGTTAAAGTCCACCGGCCCAATCATCTCCGCAACGCCCACAAACTGTCCACTTCCATTAACCTAAAATAATGGAAGTTAGAAAAGGAAAGGTAAAATGATTACATTACTATGCGCACATGAAGGCAAATAATTCTTAATAGCCTTACATATACCTGTCCACTTGCACAATCAATGTCTTCCCAAACGACCCCCCCCCCCAACACACACACACACACCAAAAAAAAAGAGTGAAACATCTCCTATTTATACCAGTCGTAAACCTTCTTAGCTTTATCTTCTACCCACTCTAAGCATCAACAACAGAATGATCATATCAAGATAATCACCTAGCCAACTCTCAGCAAATAATTCTCCTAAAACATTAGGAGCATAACACTAGCTCGCTTATTTACTAAGATTGTTACATGAGGGAATGGGGAAAATCAAAATTTAACAGCTGCAAGTTACATATATTTAAAAAGGACAAAACAGGTAATCACCTAGCTAAAAAATCACGAATTCCTACAGAAAAATATACTTCGAACTCACCGAGAAGAAAAGAAAGATTGGACACCTGCTACTTTTTTCATTGGCTTTTGCTTCAGCATCACGGAATGCTGCATCTAGCTTCTTGTTTCCATTTGGAGTACTGGACCAAACATCATATTTGATGCTCTTATGAACATCATCTTCACTGTAGGACTTGATGATGTAGAACTTTGCATTTTCATAATCAGTTTTGAAATCTTGAAGATTGTATTGACCACTACGGACTAAGAACCCCAAGTCTTCCTTCTCACCTGCTGAGTCTGAAGGAGTACTCTTGGTGTACAACCTAGGACCGCGAGTTATTTCAGGCAAGGCTTCAAATTCTCCATTCCTGTTGTATTGGTCTCTCGGCTTATTTCTATCGTTTACATTCCATACTCTCCCATTTGGTCTGCAATTCACTTGGCCATTATGGGGGAACAAACCCTGTCTTGGGTTCCTAATTGATGAAAGTTTTCCTATTGAGTGGTAATCCTTCAAAAGTCCTTTTGAGAAGTCCGAACCTACGGGAGGCACCTGTAATACAGGGTGTTCAGATGTCCAAACATTTATATTACACAGGCAAGCCCACGAGCAAAGACAATGATAACACCTTCACATATAATTTCAGACTAAAGGATTGCCCCTCTACAAATTGAAAAGAATCTTCTGGCTAACAGATATACAGCATGCAGAATACCACAGAATTTTCCAATTGCATCTACTCACGGGTTTACAATTTAAATAACTGTAATCCAAAGAATCAGATACATAGAGCAGTATGCAATAATAATATTGTTTCTTTTGCTAAAACTAACTAAAGCTAAAGGCACGCTTTGCACCCCATAGAAACAATGAATAATAAGCAGTATCAAATAAAATACCACCACAAGTCAACACTAATAGGATATTTTTCATCAAGGTTACTTCGAATAAAAAGTACCTTGTTTAATGTTCTGATAGGTTGCGTATGAGGAATAGACTTCGAAAATTTGCTACCACTGTAGCCATTTGTTTTCATAGAGTAGAAACCATTTGAATTTGCAAAAGTATTAGAACCTGGAGCACACTTTGGATTTGCATAACTAGCAGTGGTTCCATTTGGAACATCCCCAACAAATGCTGGGTCCCATGAATAACATGGCACAGCTTCAGATCCATAGGAAACAGGTTGCTGAAGATATCCTGAAGAAGGAAAATATTGTTGTTGACCAGCACCCTGACCATCAGTAGCCATAAGAGTCCCGGATGCATATGGACCATAGCCAGGTAGATAATATACCACCGAACTATTGTCAGATTGCATACCCTGGAGCAACATCCAATGAAGTACAAAAGATTCACAAGTAGATCAGTTATGCAGGATCTACAACAGATTCATCAGAAATTTCCACAAAAATATATGGAGAAGAACATACGGTATGGGAACCATCTGCATGAAGATCATTACGATCATCCGACTGAGTAAAGGATCCGTTACATCCTGCAAAATGACACAAAAAATTGAAAATTCCGCTAAAAAAACTGATAAAAGAGCCAATAAAAATAACGCTAAAGTTTTGTACTTAAGGTTCCACATCAAACTGCAAATTAAACAATCAATGAACGTATTTGAATGTCACTAAGATACATTATATGACATTTGGACAGAGTGAAAAGGTAGAGAGATAGAGAGATCAGAAATGTTAATTCATTAAAAAGCATCAGAATCTTTTAGCTAAGCAAATCGGTTTTCACTATTCTTTTTTTTTTTGATACATGAACATCCCTCTGGGGAAATCCTTTGAGCCCTTCCTTCTGATCTTCTATCTGATCTCAG
The DNA here is from genome assembly GCA_963930655.1 of Myrica gale. Lineage (NCBI taxonomy): Eukaryota > Viridiplantae > Streptophyta > Magnoliopsida > Fagales > Myricaceae > Myrica > Myrica gale. Next base: position 536,406 of record OZ005606.1, on the reverse strand, counting down.
ACCATAATTAAACCTTCTGAGGCAATGTGTGTCCGGCAATGCATCTTATCAGCTATACTAACAGTGTGTTTAGCATCACAAAATTGGGTGTTGGTGTGAAAATTTTGGTAGATTGGAGTTTTATGAGAGTTTGGAAAAAAGTGTGGAAATAAATGATTTGATGCATTTTTTATATTTATTTTAATGGGGAGAGACGATTTTTTTTTAAAAAAATGGAATTTAAAAGAGAGAGGGAGAGATACTTGCAGTGGGCCCTTGCTGTAGGGTGTCAAAACCGAAAATTTTGAGTCTGGTTCATGTTTGAGAAAATTACTGCTAGAAATCCAAGGATCAAATATCCAGCTAAGCCAGAAATGACGATGGGCGCCATCATTATCTCACCATACCATACCAGCCTCTCAGACCTACTCATTCCACAACTGCCTCATTCCCCTAATTTAGAGGTGCCAAATATTTATAATCAAACTAATTCGTGAAAATTCTTCCGATAATGTCATTGAATACATAAAAGTTTCCTCCACTGAGGAACAAATTAATAACTCAACTGCATAGGCCAGAAACACATGTTCCTCCATGGACTACTATTATTGAAATTAAAAGTAACTGCCTTTATAGTAAACAAAACTTGCACTGTCGATTTGACAATGCAATTCCCGACACATGACAAGAGCCGCAATTGAATGAAAATTCTGAATGTGAATATCTACATAAATAATAAATTTATTGGCAAATAATTTTTCTTATCTTCATATATGATGACGTCGACCTATTATTTTCCAGAACAGCACATAGGAAATATATCAGTCTAAGCATTCTATTAAACTCTGTACATGCTATTGCGAAGATCTTTCAACTATTTCCATGAGTTCCTACTGTATCTACATTAATTCTATTAATAAATATCATGACTGTGGACAAGAGAACCATTTTGACATCTAACCTGGATAATAATAATTGTAACAGCTAGTAGGTGGATGGTAAACACCCTGCTCTCCAACGGACTCGTGATCATTCTCACCTTTGGCGTTAGAGCTAGCATCCACTAAAGAGGATATAGAGGAGCTTGAATTAGACGGTATCCCGTCTTTCACAGAAGCCTGCAAGTGACATAAAAGCAATTGCCAATCGAATACAGGAGTGGAAACAAAGAAAAGAGGATTATCTGCATCAAGAATCCGCCACCCCACCGAAAGAGAAACAGGAGTATGTATCTAGACTATTACAACTACTAAATTGTATATCTGTAAGTCTAAAGCAGTGATACTAACAAACAGAATAAACATATGCTTCAGCACACGGCATAATCTCATTGCTTTCTGAAACACACAGATTAGACAAGGATTGATTCTCAAGGTCATGAACACAATCGATGCAAGTACCAATTACTAATTTTCTGCTTCTCCAAAACATAAAAAATCAGATATTTTAAAAACCACCAAAGGCTCAAGAGAGGAGAAAAAACATAATTTCATGGTAACATGCACAAAAACACTACAACCTGCAAACTGATTATCTCCTTGTAAAAAGATGAATTTGGGGCAAAAGAGTGAACAATCACAAACAAGCAAACTCGACAGTTAGAGGTTTTGAACCCAACGATCTTCTAGTACAAGGCTAAACTCCAACTTCAGAGAGAAGTTAACATATAGAATCATGAAACAGAAAATAATGCAGGAGGAAAACCAAGAATAGCTAACTATGGCATACCACTTCTTGCACACCCGATTCAGTAACAGATTCTGACTTGAACCCAGTAGCCACGGGCTCAGCTGGAATATATAGTTAAGTAAACATAGTAGCCGATATGAAGCTTTTCCAGAACTTACCCCCAAAACTAAAAGATCAAAGAAAAATAACGCTCGTGTTAAATCCACAAAGACGAAGTTGAATTAGTCCCATCACTATCATTCCGGTTATGTCCATAAAGTCAATTCAGATAATCAAACCCATACGATCAATCCAGGCAGTCAAATCCACGTAATGTGGTTTATTTAATACCTCAAAAATATTCGCTATTCCACTTTAGTACTTGCATAACCCCAAAAATGAATTATCTCGATTTCCAAAGTCAAAAACACTCAAAAGGACTCTGAGGATTACAACACTAAAGGTTCAATCTTCCAGGAAAAATGAAACAGAACTGGGAGGATGTACTCAATTCCGTTGCAGTATAAACAGCCCAAATCATATTCCTCAAAAGGACAAACAGATTCAACTTTATTCTTAGAAACAGTACAATATGATCATCACACGGGAGAACAGAGGATACGTTTCTCAAATGTCTTTTCGCCAGCCATTGTTAGTGTTCAAAAACCAAATACGCCCTACAATCAAACAACGAAGATGAATGAGTCATTCGGAAGAAAGGTAGCAGTTCTAAGTTTCTACGGAAGCGCGGCTCTGTGCCTAACAGACCACTGTTTCCAATAAAGGAAATCCTTCTAAAATGGTCTATAGACTGAAACACGAGGAAACCGCACAAAAAAAAAACTATGCCTTATACAATTAAATTAGAGCTAGTAAAATAGGCTTAAAAACTCATAACACTGTTGGATGAAAATAATTCATAAATTGAATTGAATACACGCACGTATTAATGACGTAAACGCACCAGGCGCACGTTAGCACACCCTACGCGAAATATGAGATTTAAGTCTCATCTCCTTAAAGACAACTTAAATAAAACCCTAAGGGTTTAGAGTTCTTAAATTGTGCAATAACATCTTTAAAAATAAGAACAGAATTTGCCAAATATTCTCACCAGGAAAATTTTAGAAAAATAGTAAATTAACGTGATAATACGACGGGAAAATACCAAAGCTAGATATTTTGGTCAAAAGAGAAACTCCGGTCAATCTTTTCACAGCTTCATGAAGACTTCGGAGAAAAAAAATCAATAATAGTAAAAAGTTCAAATCTTTTCCACAATAAAACTTTTTTTGGATGCCAAGAAACTGTGAGGAGAAAAATGTAAGTAACTCAACCCTCACATGTACAGAAAATCAAAGCTTTCTTTGATTACCAGAGAAAGAGATCTCAAATGGGGAAAAAAAAGAATTACTCCCAGTTCCACGTAATAACTTGGAACCGAAAAACTGCAAATTTGAGCGATAGATAGAGAGGCAACGACGAATGACGAGTGAAGCAAATGTGAAAACCGAAAAAAAAAACCTCTGAAAAGCGGATCGAATCTGCCAGGCCTGATCTGAAGGAATCGGGAAACCGCTTTACAGCGGCGATAAGCGGTTCCCGAGAAGTCTGTATGTATCTTATCTATATATATTATAGATAGATATAGAAAAAGCGAGCGAGAGAGAGGGAGTAGGGAGTAGAAGAGAAAGAAGGTGAAGAGTGACTGGGAGAAGAAACCCTTTACGGTGGACAGGACGGCTAGGATTTGTTCCAACTTTTGAGTAGGATGGATGTGGGCCGTTGGACGAGGAGGTCGAAGGGCCTATGTCTTGGTGACAGCCGGCCTGGGCTTCGATATTTGGTTATTATTTATTATTATTTTCCTGAGCTTTTTTTTCTGCTAATTATATAAATTGAAGTGTTTGAATTATTCAGGTATACAACGTAGTGAATAAAAGAGAGATTATAATTTTTTTTAAAGACAGAATAATACAGAACCCAATATCCTGCTCGTGATAGAACTTAGAACCATATTTGCGAAACTATTAAAACTTAATTGTTTTTACACCATTGAAATTGAAGTTACACATTCTATAAACTCATTGGCCAGCTTAGGCCCTATCCAATATAAAGTTAGAGCATGTTTACAAATATATTTAACTCAAAATTTAATTAATAAAATATTTTTTCCGTCAAATTTCTTCTCATTTCTCACATTTATAGTAAAATTCTACTTTTTCATTATGTTTTTTTTTAATTTAATAAAAATTATAATTCATCTCAATTTTTATAAACATTTTTTAAATATTTATAAAATTGTACATGGCCTTAGAATGAGCGCTGGTAGATATTTCCCGCTTGATTTGTGGTAGGGGAGTGATTGGTTGTCGGTGTTATCGAAATTATTATAATATAAATTCACAAATCATTTGTTCGATGAAGTTAATGATTGTTGTCACGGACAGCATTTATTTGGTTTGGTAACATCACCTCTCGTACCAAAAGCCCCGTCCAATTGGTCTCCGTGGATGTTTTTCAGGAACGAACAAAAAAAACAGCAGCTACACGTAGGGCTGAGCAGAACCGGACATTAGATCGGACTCTGGAACATAAAATTAGATAAGACGATTTTATGGTTTCTATTAGATTAATACGGTCCTGAACCGGATTCATAAAATCGAAATCCGGATCCAACCGTATTTTATATATTTTTTTAAAAAAATCAATTTATATGAACAGTATTTGTGCAGCTCCTGCGCAGAGTTTATACACAGTGCAGATGCATTAAATTTTTTAAAAAAATGTTTTTTATTTTTTAAAAATAAAATCGATCCCGAACACTTAAATGGTCTAGACCAGACTGTTTTTTACTAGAATTCGGTCCAACAATATTCCGGTCTAAAAATCGAACCGAAATTCCGGTAGCCGAGTCAATTTTTTTTTGATACTTTTTATTACGTGAGATTGCATCGATACGAGAGTTTCTTGGATCAAATGTTACCCTTAATAGAAATATTCTACTGCGCCAAACTCGCCTTCATTGATTCCATTTGCTTCGAGGATGATTTTCCTGCCTCTTCCTTGGTTTCCGCAGAAACACAGCGAACCCCATTGTTCTTGTTGCAGGCATTCTTCGTCTTTTTCACACGAAACTCTCCTCGCTGACCCAGAGGCGGATCCAAGGGGGTGCGGCCCTGGGCGGCCGCCCCCCATTGGACCAGCCAAAAGTAACTTTTAAATGTAAACAAAAAATTATTTTTATTTTTTATTATAACTTGGTATGAGCCTATGGGAGCCCGATCCCCATAGGCTGATGCCAACCGGCCCAACCCTGATTTTAAGTGTGTATTGATTACCTCTACTTCCAGTAGCCTTAGCCGGTTAAATGTGCTAGAGAAATCGTCAGATAGTTTTTACTTGGCAAATGTGGACCTCCTTCTACGTAGACCTGGACCACCTAGTTCTAGAGAAATCATGTCTTTTGGGTTAATTTGTTTTTCCTGTAAATAAGTATATGTGTATCTTAGTTATACATGTTGCCTCTTATTACTTCTTTCTTTTAGTTTTTAAAGTATATTTTATTTGGAGTGGAAGATTTGACAATTTGATATTTGCATCTTAACTGGACATTGTGAGGCAACTAGTGCTTTGATCAAACCTAATTAATGTCTTTGCAGTTGAATACTAACGATGGTAAATACCCTGGTAGCCTATAGGACACTGGCAATTTATTGAACAATTTGGACAATTTATAGTTAACAGAAAATTTTTCATACTATTATAGGAATTATAATACAATACTTCCCAGTTATTTTTGTCCATACTATTTTTGTAGTACTTGATACTGAAAATTCTAGTGTATAATATCCCCCTTGACTCTCAGCTCTCTCTCAATCTCATTATTTAGATTTTTTACGGTTTCAATTTTTGCAGGATACTCGAGATTTTACACTTGAAAATTGCTGGACCTCCGACCCCTAGTATGTCCCTCTATCCAAGATTCCCTCTATACAATTCAGTAGAAAAATTCATTTATTTAGTATGCTAAAAATGCTTTAGGATTTGAAATTTTGTGAGTTGTAAAATTGTTGGAGGATGAGATTGAATTGGTTTAGATATCTTAGGACTATAGAGGTTTCTACCTAAAAATTTCTATTTTTTTCGAAAATAAATAGAAACTCACTCATATTTTTGGTTCCCGAATTAATTATTTAGCTGATTTTTGTTTGTTTATGATTTTTCATGCCCTTGAATTTCGGTGGAGTTCCTGCTGCTCAAACTAACATTTTATTATATATGTATAAGATGCAAATTTAGTAGGATCTAATTGCCACTTTCAGTCTTAGCAAATAGTATGTATGTGTATTTTAAAAATTTTGATGCTTTTTAATCCTTAATTTTCAATATTTTAACTCTAAGAAACTTTTTACATTACGTTGGAATTTTTTTTTGACATTTCGCATTATGTGTTCGACCCCTTTCAAATTGGATCCTGGATCCGCCACTGCGCTGAACAACGAAAACAACCGCAGGAGCAATATTCCTCATAATCTGGACATCCTTGCACCAAGGCAGCAATAGTTGAGGTCGTCACCAATTTCAGACTCCCAAAAAATTGAGTAGAATTTATGTAAAATATAAGTAGATAGGGCTCATATGCACGAACGTCAAAACCAAATCCTCAGTATTCCTCTGACCTCTTATCGCACAGGCATAGCAGTCCACATCACAGTCACGATCCAGGTCTGACAATGGCGAAACAAATTAGTTCTTCTTAAAGCTGAGTTCCTCAGCAGCAGCAATCAGATCTGTACCGCAGCAGCAGCAGCAACAGAAATCGCAATCTCTGTCTGCCATTGGTGGAGCAAATTAGTTCTTACACTTTTCTTCCTTTTCGGAGAAAACTATGCAAAATGAGAGAATTTCTTCATTTGTGCAGGTCTCTTGTTCACGAAGTGATGGAGCCAAGGGAATCCGTTTCCACTACGTAAGGGCCGCAACGAAACCTTACAATAGTATGCCAAGCTGGGCCATTCTCGGAAGCCTTTCACCCCGTACTGAACGGGTATATGGGCCATCAACAATTGTGAGCCCAGTTTCGAATAGAAGAAGGAATTGGGCCCGTATAGAAATAGGCCCACAAACTCTTCTCGTTTTTTCCCCTCGTATTTTCCACTTGATTCTCGATGTGGGATATCAACAAACAACATACATAACACAGACACAGCAGCGATGATTTCAAATATAAATTGTATATTTGAAGTCCGGGATATATTTTTCTTTTTTTTTAGGCAGAAAAAAATTCGGGGGCGTACGAAGCAATCAAATATAAATTGTATACATATAACGTTATAATATGATACAAAGAGCGTGCATGAACCTCTTAAGCTGGCATGCTCTCCACCTGAAGTGCACTCCTCAAAAGAAGTGAACCCATTGATTATTCCTAGATATATCTGGCCACGAAATCCCTATAGCCTAAATCTAAAGTGGGGGGAGGGAAAAAAGAAGATGTACTCTGCAAGTAGCTAGCAATGATACGAGAAGAACAACCGGATTTAAGACACATTAGACTCGTTTGAAAATTTTCTTAAACCAAAAGATCTTGCTTGAACACAGGCCGGCAACCTCCATCTTTTTCGAGTTTCTTCGCTTGTGGGTCCTTGGCAAATGAAGACGAGGAAGACTTGTAGTCCGGCGAGTGACGAGGAAACTCCGACAGCATATGAACCACCTCTTTCATTGTTGGGCGCTCAATGCTATTCTCTTGGATACATAGCATTGCAACAAAGAAGAGGTGCATTGATTCGTCTTTTGGCACCAGTTTCAATCTAGGGTCAGCAATGCTTAGAACCTCTTCCTTGCGACACTTCGTCACACTTTTGATCCATTGTACGATATCAACACCTTCGCCGAAGTCGCCCACCGGACGATGTCCTGTGAGAAGCTCCAGGAGAACAACTCCAAAGCTATACACATCGCTCTTCTCGTCAACCCTCAATGTGTACGCATACTCTGCAATACGAAGATGACAACAGTATTATAAGGAGAAGGACAAAAAGAGATTAGTCCAAGTTGTTCTAATGGGGACCCAAAAGCAGCCAAGTGGGAAGCCTTTCCACGTAACCACTTGGATTACTCTAACATCTAATGCATGTAATACAAAACAAACAAGTGTAGGGTGGGTTTGTTTTGTAAAATTTTAGGTATTGGGTTTAGTGAAAAAGTGAAGAGAGAGATAATTTTTTATATTTTTTGTAGTGAAAAGTTATGATTTGATGGGGGAGAGAGAGATTATATTGTAATATTTTATTGTGTTAAAATTTTAGGAGGGGTAAAATTTTACCATGCAAACACAGCCTAAGTTACTTTAAGTTAGCTTTCACACCACTCGACACCCCGTTATGTTGAGATCACTGTCAGGGCCGGGCTCAACGATCACTCTTTAATGTTGGTGTATGAGTCAGAGATCGACATGCCAGTGGGTAGCTTATATTAAAAAAAACAGACATGTCAGTGGGTCCCACTAGACTCTGGTACAGATTTAAGAGGCAGTGTGGTTACCCAAAAAATTGGGTTGTGCTGGGCGGCCCGCCCCACGTCCCGCCAGCATCCCGCTGGCTGACGTGGGGGCGGGACGTGGGGCATTTCCCCAAAAAATTATTGTGGATCTTCCTTGTTTGTCTCTCGGGGAATGCTGGGCATCCCGCCCCCACGTCCCGCCAGCATCCCGCTGGCTGACGTGGAGGTGGGGCCCAACATTTTTTTCACATGAAAAATGCTGGGCCCCACCCTGGGCCCCAGCTCCACGTCAGCCAGCGGGAGCTGGGCGGGATGCCCAGCATTTTCCTTTGTCTCCCTGCACCTTTTGAGACACGGGTTGTATTGGACACGTCAAGTTAGCAGATAGATCTACTCGCCTCTACTACAGCCCTAGAGCTTTCACAGAGAACAGTCCCCATAGTCCATGATTTCAGTGAATTTCCAAATAATCATGATGGTTCCCAAAAATAAAGATTGGAAAAAGGACAAATGAACCATTGTGCTTGTACTCAGAGAAAAAAAACAGATGCTCAAGTTTTGGTCTATAGTTTTCACATAAAAACGGAAGTGTTATTTTCACATTAATTTTCTGTACACGTATCCCCAGATGCTCAAATTCCTAATCAGAAGTATACACCCTTCTATGAATTCTATCCAACGGCAGTGTCTAATCCAGCTACACGGCCGACAAATCTAGACAGTTTAAACTGAATAAACTAACAAACTACCCACCAATTTATATCTAGTAAGTATAATTTGTACGCAAAATTTGAGAGCTTTACGTATATCAAGCACTCGAGCAGAGACCAAAAATGGTACCTACCAGGTGCAATGTAGCCATAAGAACCCGCAATTGCTGACATGCACTCCGATGTGCCGCCGTCGATTAAGAACTTGGCGAGCCCGAAATCGGCGACATGTGCTTCGAAGCTCGAATCCAGCAAAATGTTGTTGGATTTCACGTCCCGGTGAACGATCAATGGTGAACAATCCTGGTGAAGGTAGCAAAGGCCCCTGGCTGCTTCAATCGCAACTTTGTATCTCAAATTCCAACCCAAAAATGCTCCTTGTTTTCCGTGCAGTGCCTCGCCTAAGCTGCCGTTTCTCATGTACTCGTAAACGAGGAGATTGCTTTCCCTGTTGGAACAGAATGCTAGCAGTCTTACAATGTTTCGATGCCTGATGTTGCCTAGTGTTTCAATTTCAGCTCGAAAGCCATGGTCATGGCTGTTTGAGCCAAACACAAGAAGTTTTTTTATTGCTATTTCGACCCCATTTGGCATTTTTCCATGGTAAACAATCCCAGCTCCGCCTCTGCCAATTACGTTGCCATCTTTCACGCATTCGAGGATATCAGAGACCTTGAATTCCAGTTTTTGGAATGTAGTCATTTTCCACGAATCCGGACCACTTCTTTTGAGTGACTTGGCCTTGATCATGGCCGCTACCGCAAATACTAGAGAGCATATCAAAAGGCCAAGCGCGAAGATTAGCTTGAAATCCTTGGGGGCTTTTCTGGGTGTGCTTGTGATTGTGGTGAAATTGCACGGATTGTTCAGTAGAGAACCACAAAGCTGAGGATTGCCCGCGAAAGAGGAGGCATTAAAACATGCAAATTGGCCGGATTCTGGTAGCTTACCGGAGAAATCATTGAAGGAGAAATCTGCATTTGTGAGGCTTTTCATGGTACCAATTGATCGGGGTATTGTCTGGTTCAAGTGGTTTCTGGAAAAGTTCAAGCAATTCAGTATACGGATGTTTGAAATCTCTGGTGGGATAGAGCCAGAGAGGTTGTTCTGGCTCATGTCAAGGTAAGTCAAATGGTAACAATTCCCAATATCTGGTGGAATTGTGCCGGAGAGTGAATTTCGACTCAAATCAAGTTTGACCAGTTGAAGGAGTTCTCCTATAGAAGATGGGATTGGACCTGAAAACTGGTTTCCACTTAGTGAAATGAATTGGATGGAAGAAAGGTTTGAAAATGAGTATGGTAACGGACCGGACAGGAGATTGTTTGATAAATTAAGTTGGCCTAGTTTGGCCGGCTTTGATGAACTATTTGCATTCTCTGGCAAGGTTCCTGACAGGTAGTTGTTTTGTAATTCCACTAAGTTCAGTTGAGGCAAGAATAGGAAGCCATTTGGAATGCTACCATTCAAGTAATTGTTGCCCAACCTCACTCTAGTGAGACTTGAACATGTCCCGAGTCCTTCAGGAATCGGTCCAAAGAGGAAGTTTTTCAAGAGAATCAGTATTTCGAGTTGATTTGACAAACACAAGTTCCGAGGGATCGTACCAGTGAGTTTATTTGTGGACAAATCAAGTCGTCGGAGCTTTCCACTTTGTCCGAGATTCTCGGGAATCACACCGGTGAAGTTGTTCATCCAAAGGCCAAGAGTTTCCAGATTTGAAAAGTCGGCGATGTAGTCTGGTATAGACCCATGTAGTCTGTTCATGAACAGGTTCAAAAGCTCAAGCCGCTTGAGATCCACAAACTCGGACGGGATTTCACCTGTCAGTGCATTGTTGGAAAGATCAAGGTTAACCAGGTTTGTCAAGTTGCCTAATTGCTTTGGAATTGAACCCGAAAGCAGATTGGTATGCAAGTACAGAGTGTCAAGCGCCTTCAAGTTCCCCAGCTCGCTTGGAATTGGCCCATCCAATTCACAGTCAGAAAGATCCATGCGAACTAAATTCACCAAGTTACCAAACTCCACTGGGATCCCACCTTCAAAAACGTTGAAATAGCCCAAGCAAACCTCTCTCAAGTTAGTTAGATTGCCTAACTCGCCTGGGATTTTTCCGTGAAGATCATTGCCTGCAAGCGAAAGATACTCCAAGCAAACCAGATTTCCGTAGCTTTCTGGAATTCTACCGAAGAAAAAGTTGCCACCAAGATCCAAGTGCTTGAGCTTCTTCAAGCTTAAAATCCCAAGCGGAAGGGAGGCAGTGAAGTTGTTATTATAGGCATCAAACACTTCCAAGTTTGCAATGCTCGTGTAGTTCCAATCCAAGCCGCCACTGAACTGGTTATTCGAGATGTTTAGCCATTGAAGGCTAGTCAAATTGGCAATCTCAATGGTACCGGTGAAGTTATTTCCAGCAAGAGAGAGATTGGTAAGCCGGTCAAGTTTAGAAATCAGAGGCGAGACAGAGCCATACAGATTCAAATCTGTTAAGTCTAATGAAACAACACGTCCCCTTGAGCATTGAACCCCAGCCCAAGAGCAAACTGAGCTGAGATTGGAAGTATTCCAAGAACTTCGAATGGAGTCAGAGAATTCAAACCCTTTTCTGAGGGTGACCAAGACATGGAAATCAGTAACTAAAGAAAAAGCAGAGGAAGAAGTACTGAGAAGAGAGAACAGTGTCAAAACAATGAAAGGGACCATGGTTCTCTAAGAATATTTTCAAGGACATGGAGTTTGGAAATACTTGAAGCAAAGATGACAGGATTTAAGCGCTCGGGCAGCAATGGATTTTCTTGAAAAGTAAGGGAAAGTGAAAGGAATCTGAGAAGCTGCGGGCAAGTTTGGACTTAAGGAATCAAACATCTTCACAGAAACAGGCTTCAAATACAAGGAAGAAGCCTCTCCTTTTCTGTCCTCTTTTCTTTTCCTTTCTCTGAGAGGGGAAGTGATAAGAGGATTGATATTCTGCTAGAAGGGGTTTGGTTCTTATCTGTATTTCTCTTTGCTAAGCTTCTTTAGGCAAAGCCAAGAGGGAAGAAAAGCAGAAGAAAAAGTAAGGGAGTGAAGAAGGTTTGTTGAGATTTTTCTGAAATAGAAAACGCATAATAGAAAAAGCCGTTGCATAACAGAAATTTAAAGGGGTGTAGATTAGAGGGAGAAAAAGTAAAGTTCGATGCTCTCTTTCTTTCTTTATTTGACAAAAATGCCCTCTTGCTTTAACAAAGGGTGCTCTTTATTGCTTTGAATGAGAGAGGTAATGGGATTGCACTTTAAATAATTCAAAATGGCTCAATTGTCCTGTTGCTTTTCTTGAGTGATCATGCAGTCCTTTTGATCCTATGAATAAATGATGCAGAATTCAGAATAAAAAAAAAAAGATCACTGTTGCCTCAATTATCTGGTGTAAGCCTAAATTATGCAGAAAATATACTAAAACTCCTTAACCAATAGAGATGTTTTGGTTACCAAGACTAAACTTTGATCAATATTGCTGAAGCATGAAAGTGCTGCCTTTGCATGATGTTCTTCTGAACATAAAGAAGCAGAGTATCGAATTTTGTCTGAGACATGCGTTCGATGGGCATGGTTTTACTGACAAGAGAACACTTCTTGTAAGGCTGATAAAGAGCTAGCAAATAGGCATGGGCGGAACCAAGCCATGGCGAACGATGGCGGCCGCCATGGTTGGCTTCGCCCAAAAAATTGTTTTACATGTAATTAATTATTATTATTATTTTTATAAATAGGTTGGCCTGGGCCCGCCATGGTTGAACCCAGGGCCCAAGACAAAATAAATTTTTATATCTGTTTGCTATTTTTTCATGGCCTGCACGCACCGTTTTCTTTTTATCTTAGACATCTCTATTAGATTTTCTCTCACACTGCTGAAGACAGAAAGACACAGTTTCAATTTTTTTAACCTTCTAAAATTATATTCGTGTCTCTCTCAAGTCTCAGTGCCTCTCTCTCACAAACACACGACAACGACGTTAACGTACTAATACCAGTGCAACAGTGTCTCTCTCGCTCTCTCTCCGCCTAGGTATGACTTTAAGCATTTCCTTCCTTTTTCTCACTTTTCTAAATATGATTCTCTCTATCCCTCATGCATCACTTCTCAGATTTTCTCTGCCCCACCGTGCAACCACCGCCGTCTGCCGCGCCACAGACCTCTTGGCTCTTGTCCACTCCTAAGAGGTAATAAAATTATAAATTATGTTGGATTTGATAATTTTGATTTTGAAGGCCTGATCAATGTCCAATTCCCGAATGATTTTTTTGGGTGAAATTGTGAATTTAAGTGCATTTTTGTGAATTAATTTATCCTTATATTTTGAAATTGTTCAGTTTATGATTATCTTGTCATGTGAAATTAATTTGTATGAATGTATGATTGAGATTTAAGAATTTGTAATTATCTTTAATTATGTTTTGATTCCAAATTAGGGCACGTTAGACAGAATTAATTATATATAAAATAGAATTATTGCATTTTAATTTTTCACCAGCATCTTTCTTTTTGTTAATGTCTAGGAATAGTTGCAGGTTCTCTCTTTAATTTTAGATGGTTCGGTATACTTGGATTGATTTAACTATATATCTTAGACATCTAATAATTTGGGATAAATTATTTGATTATTTGATTGATTTAGCTATATATCTTACAAATGCATTGTATGAAAGATATTAGGGTTAAATGCATGACATGCCCCTGTGGTACGCGGTAATAGCAAATATGCCCCTGAGGTAAACAAATTCATTTTCATACCCCTGAGGTAAACATTCAGGAGCAAATATGTCCTTCCGTTATGTTTACCTCAGGGGTATGAAAGGGCATATTTGCTCCTGAATGTTTACTTTAGGGGTATGAAAATGACTTTGTTTACCTCAGGGGCATATTTGCTATTACCGCATACCGTAGGGGCATGACATGCATTTAACCCAAGATATTATACAAACTCACGGTCGTTCATGTGTGGAGGGCAAACAATTAGTTATTTGTATTATTTTCGTGTGGAAGTATTTTGCCAGGTTATTGATTTAATTGTTGAATGACCGTTTCACATAAGCAAGTACGTAATTACTTCTTTGCATAACATGTCTTGATCCAAGGACTCATTCTCAACATTTGTCCTTGATAAGTTATATCATCTTGCTGAGTTTTATCCAGAAAATTTCTCAACGACTGAGAAGTTGTTTCTTAGAGATCAACTTGACACTTACATTAGAGATGTTATATTGCATGATGCTTTTTCTGGGCTTCAAGATATTGAAAGTCTTGCTGTGAAGATGGTTGAGACCAGAAATAATATTTTGTATCCACTAGTTTATCAGCTTATTGAGTTGGCATTGATCTTACCAATTGCGACTGCAACTGTTGAGAAAATGTTCTCTACGATGAAGATTATCAATATTGATTTGCGTAATAGGATGAGAGATGACTGGATGAATAATTGCATGATAGTGTACATCGAGCGAGAAATTTTTGAAACTATAGAGAATGAAGTCGTTTTGCAACATTTTCAGAAGATGCAGAAACGCAAGATCCAATTGCCCTCTTAGTCGTAGTACACAGTACGATGTGTATTTCAATATTTTTAATATTTTTTGTATTTTTAGTCTTTAATTTTTGATATTGTAATTCTAAGACAGTTTTTAGCATTACGTATGAAAAAATTCAGTCATTTTGCTTTAAAAATTAGCCATAGTTACTTACAATCCTGGTTCCGCCACTGCAAATAGGGTTTGATTTTCATATTTTTCCACTGCATATGTACGTTCCAAAGAATAAGATAAAATTTAATAATCCTACTGCTGGGACAACTTTAGCGGCAGTTTAGCCATATATTCAAGAGAAGATCAAAGTAACAGTACAATTAACGTTTGTAAATCTTTGCCGGGACATAAAAAAAATTCTTATATGCACGAAAAGCATATGAACACCTTGATTATGCATGGAGGGCCTACGCAAAGCATTATGATTTTCCCTATAGCTGTTGTCTCTCTCTATGCCGTCATGACACTCTGTCATTACGCTCAGTCCTTCATCAACTGGTCTAATCTTTTGAATGCAGCATTCCATTGTGTATGCTTATGTATATAGTTCATATACACATGGTTAATTTTCCCTCCTAAGCGACCAAAAAGAGGGTAAATTTTCTACTGGCTAGAGTTTTTCTTTGTTTTTTAATCTTTGAGTTGGAAACATGCATGCGCCTGCAACAAACAGAGATTGAAAGAAGTAAAAGATGATGATTATTAATATATCATTACCAGGTTGTTGAATGATCAATATATAATTGTGTTGGATGAATAGGTTGCATGGAAGAAGGAACCAGTGGAAGCTTTTCTTTCTTTTTTTACTTTATTCCTTCTTCTTGCCCTACAGGGATGGGACCAAGCTTTTATGCGGTGTGGTTTTTTAGAGCTTTATTAGAAGATGGAATAGTCTTAAAGAGAGGGCTAAAAAGGAAAGCAGAGACAATTTGCTTTCGATCTTCACTTGAAAAGAAAAATCCATGACCCCTCCTCACATGGAAAAGAGTGCTCTTGTATTAATTTGAACTGATTCACAACCTTTCTCTCTACCTCAAAAGAAAAATCTATGACCCCCCCCCCCCCATTCATGGGAAAGAGTGCTCTTGTATCAACATGAACCTCTCTCTCTCTCTCTCTCTCTCATTTGGGCTTTGTCACAGAATAGTGGTCATTTGGCTCCACAAATGTTCGGTGCCCTCATGGCAAGTGACATGGGCAAGGGGTGCTCTTTTGAGGTGTCTCTATCTGTGTTACTGATGGCAGACCTGCCCTTTTGAAGAGTCGCTGTCCGTGGTCTGGCTCTCTTGTGCACTGAAAAACCCTTAAGAAGCAGTGATGCGATCACATTATATGTAGCTTAGGGTAGCACACTTGGGGAGGAGTCTTACGGTGTAGGTAAAGTCCAAGAGGGAACATCTTAACTTACCGGTGTCTAACTTTTTCATGCCCCATCATACCAAGCCACTTGCACTGCTTTAATGTTATCTGAACCTTCTGTTAAAATATGAGGATGATTAAGCTCAAAAATAGGGTGAAGTCATTTGGAAATCCTAAGATTCGCAAATGAAAAGAAAAGACATTATTTTCGCCACAAATGTCTTGCATTATGTAGATCTTTGTTAACGACTCAAAACTGCAGAAAAATCCAAAAGCACCGCATTTTGCTGAAAATCTGGTAAGGAATAGTACTTAATAGTTCTGGCCAGCGAAATGGGATACTACACTCTTGTACATCATATCTTCTACCACCTGCTGATCTTTATATTCGCTTTTCCTATTCTGATTCTGTCTTGAGTTTTGCTTTGCTGCCATGCATTAGAGATACAAGCTTTGTTTACCTTGTATCTTCTATCACCTGATTCTTAAGCCTGATGCAAGGTAAACAAAAAGTATTAGAGATAGAATTCTAAGAACTTTGGACCACGCATCGATCAAAGTAGTAATTAAGGCCAATCACTAAGGACTTGTGGATACTGAGAGAAGAGATTAAGAGCATGACTCAATTTGAGTGGAGGTGTTAATTAACATCTCTTGGTCTTAGCTCAGATGATAAAGATCTGTGATGGCTTTTAACTCCTCTAACTGATGATAGATCCATCCAGCAGTGATTGTATTGTGGAAAAAGCTCATCAGATTACCATTGTGTATTAGAAATCATCGCTGTAACGACAAGCGAAAAAAGAAAATCAAGCTGCACTCAAGTGAAGATCTTGAATTTCAAAAGTTCATTGCTTTAATCAGCAGTTAATTAACTAATCGAATATTCGGTTGCAGTTCATTCTTAGATGACTACTTCGTTAGGTTTAATCTGTTGCATTGACTACCTACTTATCATCCAAAGATTGAGATGTAAAATTGTTAAGTATTCTGTCAAGCATAAACCTAAAATTTAATCCAGAGATGTTTTTTTTCTCTTGGGTAATTTTAGACATGCTTGAAAAGCCTTAGAGCAAGTTGAAATCCTTCAAACATATACCTTTCCTAATTTGCCAGCTTTGTTATTAGAAATAGATGACCAAAATTTGGGCAAACTCTTCAAATTGAGATATAAAAGGAACAAAAGTATCTGCGCCACATATATGATTATGAGCTCCATCCTAAGCTAATTAAGGGCATTATACAACATAATTATTACTCCGCCTATGAAAATCAATACTGGGATGCAAAGCACACTATTATCCATTGACTAGGTAGCAAAGCCAAGCCCGAGTCCAGCTAGAAAGACAAAACTCTTAAGGGATTCGCGCTTGAATGCTTTGAATGACTTTGGCACTGACCCAAAGAGCTGCTTTCCTTCAAAAGATGGCTGCCTTGTATTTACTTACAGAACAAAGTAATCACCTTTGGAAGGTGGCTATAAGAAAAACCCGGTTTAGACCCAGGCCAAATCTAAACGTGAAAAAGAAAAAGGAAATAAAGATACAGAACAAATAGATGTGGTTTTTCTCTCTCTGTACGTGCGTACTACAAAGGTAAAGGTTCAATCCAAAGCCCATTTGAATGAACAAATCTAAGATAAGTGCGATGCCACCAAAAGTGATACCTTTAACATGGAAGTGAGCGTTTTCACGACTGTACAATAAGGGTGAAGTTAACGATCCTTGATCAAAGTGTGCACAAACTACTCAACAAAGCGTCTGCTGACAGATAAATGGAAGCACTCTTCCCTAGTACGAGGGCGCGCAGTGACTAGTAGTTCTCATTGGAATCATCCACAAAACTAAAGCTACAAGGCATGCATGCTGACTGACTCGCCCTTTACTATTTTCCTACTCTGGATTTCACGGACTTCCAAGCTCCATGGCCAGTACCACCACTCTGTAAGTTAATGATACCAGGCTCAAGTATACCGTATAGGTACCAGACTGCTGCAGAAGAAAAGCGAGGTGTCACGATCTCTCCCACCCAAAACCAAACTGTGCTTTGGGTATGTGGGGTTCACTAAGCATTACCGTTGTAATTAAATTGCCTCAGATTTCAGTGTATTCAACGCTTAAAAAAACAGAGCAGCAAAGAAAGAGACGAAATTGCACGTAGGGACTCATCAAAGTTGAAAATCTTATAATATCTACGTACGTAAGCTGAGACTTTGAGGCCGTGATAAGAAACCTTCAGTTTGTCATGGATTTAATATATATTAGAGGTAATTAATACAATCAAAACTTTCATTTTCTAATGAAGAAGCACACTGCATCCACTGATCTGCCACCCACTGCATGCGAGACTAAAAATTCTATAATAGCTCTTTCTTTATCATTATTTTTGGATAATATACACATATATATACGATACCATTATTTTATAGCTCATAATTGAATCCATTGTCTAAAAAGGACAACTCCACCAGCATCAAAAGACAATACAAAGATCTACGTGAGTGGGGGATCTTTAGATTTTTGCACCCAATTCACGCAAGCAACAATAGTTGACTGAATAATTCGGAATATATTAAAACCTTGTCTTTATTGACTGGTCAATACTTCTAATAAGCAGACTTAAACAAAATTTTCCTCTCTAGATCAGTTCAAATGTTGCTTGAGAAAATATTAGATTAGTCTGACAGGAAACCCCTTTCTCAAAATTATACACCCAAAAGACATTATTTTTTAAAATTATGTATTAATTCTATATTTTGTTTCTAGCTATAATATTGGTCATCACTTCCATGACAACTATCACACTTGGAAGGTTATCCAAAATATCCCTTGCTCGAAGTTTCTTCCGACGTTTTTAAGTTGCATGCAAATCCTTGGACTCTTTTTCGTGCATGAGCTAGCGTTCAGAACCACATTAAAGCCGACATACGGGAGGAATTTGTACACCACAAAAATACTGTCTTTTTCTTTCCCATATCCCCCCCCCCCCCCCAAGCTGCTTTTATATAACTACATGCTTTTAACATGAGCATAAAAAGCAACTCCAGTACTATATATATCTAACTTCGTATATAAATCCAATCAATTAGGTGGATGAAACACGCATACCCTTGCATGTATGGATTGTCTTCATCCTCTTCGATTATTCCGAAACTCAATTAATTAAATTATAGCACCCAAAACAAGTGGAACTTATACTACGCAACAGTGAGAATTACTAGCTTGGTGCTGAAGAAAAAAAAAAGATTAGTGCAGCAAATATTTCCTGGCCCTTAATTAAAGTGTGTGTGGTAATTATTCAGAAGACGACAAAGGCAGCTGCATATAATTACCAGCTGGTCACAGCATAATTAGAAGCATTAAAAAAATGATATACTAATAATAATGTAATTAAAAACAGAGTCGGACTTTATTATAGTACTAGTTGAGTGGGTGTGTCATTAGTGGATTGATCACACAAAGCCGATCGAGCTGGTAAAGTTGTATCTTCGGTCAAGAGTCTACTTATTGTACCTCATTATATATATATATATAAGTCGTCATCCAAACGACCTCGTTTTACTTGCTATAGGTATAACCCAACCTACGTACGTTTCTAAAGCCTTTTAGCCATTAAGTGCAGTACTACTTTGAGTATCCATATCTCTGTACTGGGCGGGGGGGTTTGGTAAACTTGTTACGTACAACTGTTAGTTGATATCATGATCATGATCAGAAGGCATCTCCAAGCGAATATAGTACTGATCAGGTCAGTCTGGTAAGGGATTGAACCTTACAGACGAAATTACCAAAAAAGAGGAAACGTGTATATATATATATATATATATATATATATATATATAAGGTGATTAGATGAGTGGATGGCACATATGCATATGCATGAAAGGACCCTATATATATAGGCTATAGCAGTCGAGGTCCACGCCTGCTGGCTAATTAGACATGGTGTGTGCATGGGATGCATTGACCTAGCTAATATAATTAGAGTACCATGTGGGTATCAGCCTGGCCATGCCATGGTGGAAATCCAAGTCATATATATTCAAATGGCTCTGTCCACTCCTTTTCGATATCATTGTCACAGCTCATATATAGCCTATCATATTGATTCTCTGAGCACTATCATTCATATATATTCTCCATTTATCATTTCTTCCATATACAAGTGACGTGTATCCTAGTTGTAAGGCATCCATTGGGACTTTTGAGCGATCATCAGGGTCTCCATTTATTTCTCCTTTGAAAGTTTTTGCAACTGTGGGCCGGGCATCTCCATCTAAAGTACTCTCTTGTACATATATATATATATATATATATATATATATATCCTTTTCTCTGTTCAATGATTCCCGCATGCTACATGATCCAATCTCGTGGGATTTCCTGATCATACGTTTCAGCACATCCCAAAATAATATTAATAATAATAAGTTGGTCCTTCTCCTTCATCTAACCTCAGGTTCTCCACTTTTGCAGCTTTGTTTTATTCTATGGTCTTTTATATGGGCCGAATAGTTTGAGCCCATAGTATGAAAGAAAGACTCACTTCAGTCATGCCATACTTTCTGCCACTGCCAAGCTGGAATTTAGCCCATCCCAGCCCATGGTCAGCCTCACAACGGACAATTAATTTTTTGGGGTCCGTATCAGCACATCCCAAACTATCACTAAAAACCCGACTGCCACATCGACCTAACCCATATAAGCCCAGCCCAAACCAATACAAAGCCCTATTCGAAGGGTGCAACGGTAAGATTAACGGATTAGAGACTATCGTAGCCGTCGTCTTCTTATCAAAACACTATAAAAGCTGGCGCTCTAAACCCTAGCGTCTCGGCATCAGGGCGACACCACTGCGGCTCTACTCCCGTCTCCCGCTCTCTCTCTTGCTCATTTCCTCTCTCTTTGTCGTTTATCTCGAGGTAACGTCGTTCAATTTTTCATCCTATAACCTCGTAATTAGTTGTGAAGTTGATCTGATCTTCTGTAACCGATTATATATCTTATTTTCTTTTTTCTCGAAATTTTGTGTTTCTGTGAGGTTAATGTTACTAAATTATGTATTTTTTAAAAGGATACCAATCCTGAAAAAGAAATTATTTGGCTGCGAATAGAATATTGAGGTTAGTGACTGTAAATTTGATGCTTTTATTTTCCTACGTAGAAATGAATGTCCTTTACCAATTGCGTGATATATTTAAGTAGTTTTGTGCAAGCGAGCGCATGCAAGTGTTCACAAATACTCTATTAGTTAAGGATCTGAGATGGTTTTGAAAATCAAGGCGACGGTTTTTGGCTTTCACAGTTATCGGGTTTTTTCGGTTCTCCTTTCACATTTCTAAGTGTTTTAACTGTACAATTTTTTGTGCCTTCTACCTTGTCACTTGTCAGCATATTGATATTGCCTATCTCTAAGGGATGAATGGGATGACTACCCCTAAAAGATGGCGCTGAGTAATCAAGGCTGGAGTCTCAAAAAGGGCCTCTTTTGCCAAAGCCCTGAAATGGGTATTTGGAAAGGAACACCAATGAGCCCGAGAATTGGCATATTCTGATGCCATAGGCCTTTGGTTGGGGAGTTCTCCTAGTCATCTTGCAGAGCATGTGGTATTATCATGTGTTTGCATGTCTAGAACATATATGTATATCTGTATATTTTACCATAGAAAGAGAAGTATATTTGATTTTAACTACTAATGTTTGGGTTTGAGAGTTTTGGAATTTTTAAGATTTTAGGATGTTGCAATACTATACCGGTCACTAGACTGTTACCATTTTTCTTTAGCTGGTTGCACCTTGAGCTATAAAACCAAGATCTTTGTTCTGAGGGGTTCCTGACCTAGTGGTGTAGCCAAGAATTATCTTAATTAGATCAATTAAGGAGTAATCCTCACGCTTCATTTGAATTCCACCTTTTGTAGTCAGATTGAATCTGTTTTTTGTTGTTGAGCAATGTGTGATTGAGTTTAGTCAGTTTCGCAGATAGTGTTACCAAGAGGAAATCATGTCTCATCGCAAGTTTGAACACCCAAGACATGGATCCCTGGGATTTCTTCCAAGGAAAAGAGCTGCCCGCCACAGAGGAAAAGGTTTCTACTGTTCTTTGAGATATAAGTTGCCATCATGAGATGAATTTCTGCATTGTGTCACTTACTGATTCTTGAAGTTGGTGGCTTTTTTGGAACTGTTATCTTCCTGCTAATGGATTTGTATTTTGTCGAGGGGGATTTTTTAGAAAATGATTTTTCTACCGTACTAGATTTGAAGCTGCTAGTTTGTCTTAATATATATTTCAACTTGAAGTTGATTCTGACCTCTTCATGATTTGTAATTCCTTTCAACTTTGCATTAATTCTTTTGAATTCTTTCTTTTAGTAGGATTTCTTTTTTTCTGGTTGTCTCCATGCTTTAATAAGATTTTTAATTCGTTTAATTATCGTTGTTTAGTTTGGTTAGATAGGATATGATTATGTATTTTTCTGATATTTATATTTTCAAAGAGCAAATGACTTCAGTTGGTAAAGTGTTTGTTATGTCTCAACATGCATTAGTAATTAATTGTTAGGTCCCATGAGGCTATGGGGCTCCAGTTGTTAGATTGGATATAATTTATGTGATAATTCTTATGTTTATATTTTCAAAGAGCAAATGACTTCAGCTGGCAAGTGTTGGTTATGTCTCGAGATGCATTAGTAATAAGGTCTTATTGTCCCATGAGGCTCTGTGGCTCTAGTTGGTGGTGATAATACTTGTAATGCCAATAGCAGGAAGTTTGTGTACTCTGTAGTTGTGTACCCTTGTTTTCTGTTGCATTATACATCTCTGTTGGGTTTATAGAATTTTTGTTGCATAAGCTGAGTGGTTAGTTGCATACATGCGTCATTTCTGCACTTGTTCTCTATAGAGATATAGATTATAGTCTGATATGGCATGTAATTCTTGTGATACCTTGTGTGTTCATGGATGCGATGCATGATTTTTCCAACTTTTTGCATGTTGATGTCTTCAATTTCTATGCATCAGGTTGGTATTAATGGATTGTCCCCTTGAGTTTTTGCAGTTAAGGCCTTCCCAAGAGATGATCCATCCAAACCCTGTAGATTGACTGCTTTCCTGGGGTACAAAGCTGGGATGACTCATATTGTAAGAGAAGTCGAGAAACCGGGATCAAGTGAGTTTCGTTGTTGGTTATGCGTGGTTCTATTAGAATAGAGTATTGTATATGTTTTATTGTAATAGCTTTTGAATAGAAGGAATAAGGGAATGCGAATCTTTTGAACACTTTATATATGTTTACAATACCTTACTTAAGTTGGTAAGCAATATATTATTTTGAGAGAGGTGAACAAGCTGGAGATTGTGATGAGAGTAAATAGTTCAATTCTCTACAAATCATATTTGCTAAGTTGTTTTACGTGGCGTTGCTGATCTGTGTTGTATCATTGCTCAATGCCTTCTGTTCAAATTGCCAAATTAAGTTGTCTAAAGCAAATTTGATAAACTGTTCTGCAATAGATGATTTCTTCATGTTGTATTTTATTCATGATGTGTTCCTTTCCAGAGTTGCACAAGAAGGAAACATGTGAAGCCGTAACTATTGTAGAAACACCACCCATGGTCATAGTTGGTGTTGTTGGTTATGTCAAAACGCCACGTGGTCTCCGTTCTCTGAATACTGTTTGGGCCCAGCATCTTAATGAGGAGGTGAAGAGGAGATTCTACAAGAACTGGTGCAAGTCCAAGAAGAAGGCTTTTACCAAGTATTCGAAGAAGTATGAAGCTGAAGATGGGAAAAAGGACATTCATGCACAGTTGGAGAAAATGAAGAAGTATTGCACTGTGATTCGAGTTTTGGCCCACACACAGGTATGTGATGTATCTGTGTTCAGTTTTAGTACCTGATGCTGGCAACCTCTCAATGGGTTAATTTGGCAGGTAAGAAAAATGAAGGGACTGAAGCAGAAGAAAGCTCATCTGATGGAGATTCAGGTGAACGGTGGAACGATTGCTCAGAAGGTTGACTATGCTTATGATTTCTTTGAGAAGCAGGTTCCAGTAGATGCTGTTTTCCAAAAAGACGAGATGATTGACATAATTGGGGTTACTAAGGGGAAGGGTTATGAGGGTGTTGTGACCCGTTGGGGTGTCACCCGTCTCCCCCGTAAGACCCATCGGGGGCTTCGCAAAGTAGCCTGTATAGGCGCCTGGCATCCTGCTAGGGTTTCGTTTACAGTTGCCAGGGCTGGTCAGAATGGTTACCATCACCGCACTGAATTGAACAAGAAAGTTTACAGGCTTGGTAAGGCTGGCCTAGAGTCTCACTCTGCCATGACTGAGTTTGACAGGTTAGTTACCTTTATTTCGTTATGTTTCCTTATATTTGCTGGAAACATTAATTGGAGAATCTTTATTTCCAAGTTCTATTAATGCCTGATAATTTCCCTGTTATTTATTTTGTTGTAGTTATTGGCTTCTATGTTGTTTCTGGTATTTACTCTAGGATTTTTGAATTGCTATATTCAGGACTGAGAAGGATATCACTCCCATGGGAGGTTTCCCCCACTATGGTATTGTGAAGGAGGATTATCTGCTGATAAAGGGCTGCTGTGTTGGCCCCAAGAAGCGTGTGGTCACCTTGAGGCAGACACTCTTGAAGCAGACATCAAGGCTTGCCATGGAGGAGATTAAGCTCAAGTTCATTGATACTTCCTCCAAGTTCGGACATGGTCGATTCCAGTCAACTCAGGAGAAGGACAAGTTCTATGGGCGGGTGAAGGCTTGATCTGTTAACGAAAAGAGAGCTCAGTTTGTCTTTTCCTCGTAATTTCCGAGTTACTGCAGGTTTTGTATTGGTTTTTACTTAGGGCATTGGTTTTTTTGACTGCAACGACTGGGATTGTTTTTTGCCACCCTATCAGCTATTCTGATGGAGATTAAATCTATGGTACTAAAGACTTTTTCTTTTATTCAAGATTGTGTCTGACGAAGAGCTGGAATCATGCTTGAAGTTAATCTTGGTTTCATTTGCATTATAATTGCTTGTATTCAATAAACTGCGTTAAACATACTGCTCCATTGAGCTTGCATTTCCAACTGCTGGATGTTGGAAAAAGCAGCAAATACTTTTGTGCAGTATATTTTGAAGTGAAGCGCTAACCGGAAGAGTTGGTGTCATCGTGTTGTTCGATGTTCTAGTATGGTTGTGCTCTAATTTCCCAACCCTTTATTGGCTGTGCAAGCCACCTGAATGTGGAGCTTGACAGCTTCTCATTCGTGTGGACTTTGGGTGTGGTAACGTGTCTCAAAAGTCAAGAACATGTGGTCGGATATGGTCGATGAACCACCCTACAATGGTATGCCTTGCGTTAGCAGAAAGCCGAATCTGTTCCACGTATGCTCGTATTCCCCGACAGTCGTTTAGCTCGTTGTCTTTTAGTCCTCAAGTCTCCCCTCTCTTGGGCATCGGGCCTGACCTTTTGATCGGACATGGAACCCATCTGTCATCTCCTCCAATCCCTCCGTTTAAGTCGCGCCTCTGTCGCTGTTGTGTAGAGGTAATCCAATCTCACCTTTGACCCCCAGAAGTTGGTTAGGCTCTGAACTGGGATTGAAGACTCCCAGTTTGATCGGAGGGTTGGAACTTGGAATCCATGTTCTTTAAGGCGACTTTCAGTAATATAGGTGTGCAAATTTGCTTGCTTGACTTGAGTACGGACAATTTGCCAAAGCTGTGTTCGGTTAAATTTGTTAGTTTGTGTAACGAACTACCGAAGGCTGTGTTTGAAAAGTAAAATTTTAGAGTTGTTAAAATTTTAGGTATTAGAGTTAATTAAGGGTGGGTACCGGAACGGATGGAACCGAAATTGCCCATTCTGGTTCCGACAATTCCGGTTCCGGTACTCACCGGAATCAATATTTTAATTCCGGTTCCATTCTCTCGGCCAGGCAACAACATTCTACACACAATAGTCACTGCCCAAATCACCCTCGCACTGCCCTAAGACATACACTGATTCATAGCTCCCTGTGTAAAACAAGCCCCAACCACCAGCACCATCGTTCTTAACCCCCTCTCCACCATATCAAAAGTTGTGTCCCTCTTTTACTCAAACCCAGTTTCAGCCACTTTAGTTGATCCACACACCTTGATCTGCAATATACAACACCTTACAATAAATCTACTTCACAATGATTACTCTCTCCATTTCGTTCATTCTCTCGGCCAGGCAACAATACTCAAAAAAATCATCGGTCTTACCTCGAGAAGAGTGCAGTATTCAAATCTCCATTTGAAGCAGATTACCGTTTGATTCCGTCACCCAGATCTGCTAAGAAGCTTTGAAAGATTTGTGCAGCCAGAGAGGAAGAGAGAGAGAGAGATTTCGGGAGGGAGGAGAGAGAGATTTCGGGAGACAGGAGGGAGAGAGCTGAGAGAGAGAGAGATTTCAGGAGGCATCGGCAAGGAGGGTGGGGGCTGGGACGACGACGGTGGGCGGAGATTTCAGAAGGCAGAGTACACCATTTTTTCAAACGCCATGTTTTTTGGCTTGAAGTTTTGTTTTTAGCTAATTTTTGTTTGATTTACGAATGGAGTTATGACTCTTTTTATAAGAAAAAAAAAAAAGAAGAATGGAGTTATGACTCCATTCATTCACGCGAGAATGAAGAGTCAAACTCCTTTTTTTTTTTTTTTTTCTACGCAAGAGTCTAACTCCTTCATTCACGCGTGACTTCACTTTTGCTTTTGTCTTTTATGGCTCAAAAGTTGCGTTCTTTCTTTCTTTTTTTTTTTTCTTTTTTTTTTCTAACGGGCGTTAGGTTGCCCTTTTATTGATTTCGATGATTTTATTAGTTTTGTTGTTTGTATGAATTAAGTGTATTCGGTACAGTCTCTTGTACTGTTTTAGCTTCTTTCTAATAAGATTGTCTTACTTATATAAAAAAAAAAAAGAATTTCGGAATCGGAAATTTTGGCCTTTCCGCCGGAATTTTCGGTTCCGATTCCGGTTCCGAAATTTCTTTAAAATAGGTTTCGGTTCCGGTACTGAAATAGGCCGGAACCGGTACTGAAATACCGATATCGAAATCGAAATTTTCAGTTTTCACCGGATAAAATGCTCACCCTTAGAGTTGATGAAAAAGTGAAGAGAGTTAATTTTTTTTTTTTGTATTGAAAAGTAATGATTTGATAGGGAGAGATATTATATTGTAATTTTTTATTGTGTTAAAATTTTAAGAGATCTAAAATTTTAAGGGTCAAATGGAGCGGAAGAGCACATCAAGAAGCTAGTGGGAAAAAGGAGTGATTTCGATTAGGGGTGAACACAACCGGACCGCGGACCGAAAAATCGGACTGAATTTGCGGTCCGGTCCGATCCTAGTTCTTAAAATGCGGTCCGGTCCTGTCCGGTCTTCTTTTTTAATAAGTGCGGTCCGGACCGGACCGGACCGCATTTATTAAAAAATAAAAAAATATATTTTTTATAATTTTTAATACAAATTATAAACTTAAAACGTTTAATTTTAATCTAAACTAAAACTTAACATTTTTATATGCACTTTCCCTTTTGAAATTAACCTAAAAAAATTTAAAAAAACTGAAAAAAATTAAAACCGGACTAAACCGGACCACTTGATATACTAGGATCGGAATGCGGTCCGAACCGCATTACAGTCCGAAAAATGGACCGCATTTCGATTTTTCAGCCCTAATTTTGATGTTGGGTACGACCTACGAGCTCGGCAGAAGCTTAGTCAATCACGTTGATTGTAGTGCATGTGAATTCGGTCCCAGTATTTGCGATTTCAATGTGGTGAAGCAGTGATGTATGTAGCATGGAATTCTGAAACAGTACAGTAGCATGTTCCTATTTCAATACACATTCATGGAGTCTTTGGGCTGTATGTGAAAGACATTGACTGGCTTCCAAATTGTGTTCAAGTGGTGGAGATTAGGAAGATTTTAAATAAAATTTAATAAAGATAGCTTTAATTATCTAATGAGATATAACTAAACAATAAAAATTAAAGATCCTTTAGTAACAAGAACTAAACTACCAAGGAAAAAAAAACAAGAACTAAACTATTTAATTCAAATAAGAACAAATATTTGAAAAAATATCTTCTTAGAGGAATAGGTGGGATGATTCAGGTAGATCTAATCTAAATCACAGATTCTTTCTTGTAAAGAATCCACGTTGTCATTTGTTATGCAGAGTAGGAGGACACAAAATTTCCTTAGACATCTACAAAAAAATCTTAATTAATCTAGCAATGTTACCTGTAAAATGGACGGCAACTAGCTGTGCTACTTCAGTGGAAAGTCCAGATTTATCGTCTGATAAAATTTTAAGTTATGTTCGTTTCCTAAAATTTTTTCAGTATTTTAATATATTCACAAAATTAGTATAGAAAATATTTAAAATTCAAATATAAACACCAATATATTTTACACAATCTTCAACAATTTTTTACGTTTTTTTTTAATTCAATATAAAATTTCTCTCCTCCCACCGGGAGGAGAAAGAAACGGGCGAGGCTTTGCTGCAGTTCGGGTGACCGAACTGCAGCAAAGTTTGCTGCAGTTGTGAGGGGCAGGCGTGGGTCCCGCCCGGGACCCACGCCTGTACTGTTCATGCCCGAACAGTATTGTACTGTTCGGGCATGAACAGTACAGGGGCGGGACCCACGCCCGCCCCTCACAACTGCAGCAGACCCTCGCCCGAAAGAAACCAGAGATTTTGCCTGATACTACTGCTCTTTTTGTCATAGGTGGTGTTTGTGATGTTAAAATTTTAGTAAAATTGTAGGAGTTGGTAAAAAGGTTGAAGAGAGAGAATGAAAAAGTGAAAAAGTTAGAGAAAAAGTAAGGAGAGAGAATGAAAAAGTAAGTAAAAAAGTGAAAAAGTAAGAGAAAAAGTAAGGAGAGAGAATGAAAAAGTAAAGATGTTAAAATTTTAGTAAAATTTTGTTAAAATTGTAGTGTAGACAAACACTATGCTAAGCTTTTGTAAGGCTCACGTGACTTCCACTGAATTACAGCATGTTACCAAAAGTACTTTTGTTGAATTATCTTCTCCCCCTATGCTGCTGTTCATCAAATATTAAACTCAGAATCGTATCAAAATATTATAATCTTTCGGAAATGTTCTTGTCTGATGGGACCACAGAAAAACCAACGCAAAATATGACAGCCTACACAACACGCAAAGGCATCCTAAATCACTTTTTGCAAATGAGCAGGAAAAGGTTAAAAACATTGGAAAAATAAAGAAAATAGTATACATCCACCATAATCATTACTAAATCAACCAATATCTTCGATTTCTTTCTTATCCAGCTCGGGGGAGAGAAGAAAAAAGGGATTTATAAGTAAATCCAGTGCTTTTCAATTTTCTGTTGTTCAAACACAGCCATCATTTCTTCCAGCAGAGTGTGACAGAAGGGGGGGGGGGGGCAGAGAGAGAGCAAAGGAGGGAGGACGGTGTAAAAGGTGTGGGGTCACTGGTGAGTGAGCCTATAGAGAAAAGGCAAAACCCTGAACGTGACAAAGGGTAAGTAGAGCATGAAGTAATGCTCCTGCTTCCGTTCAATTTTTTTGTTTCATGCAATCTCATCTGCTTGATATACTTTTGCTTGGGACTTTGAGAAATTTGCTTGCTGAATTGTTGGGAAAGTAAAAGGTTGCTTAAGGTGGAGACTTGGGTTGAGAAAAGAAAATAAGAAGCAGAAGTATATGCTTCAATCAAATCTGTTTTCAACCTCTTCTTTAGTGTGCTTTCCTGTCATGGGGCCCTGCTCTTTTTGAAAATGTCTTACATGGAAATTGGGAACAGTCATCTTTTCTTGAGGTGACGCTTTTGTATGAGACGGGCATTGTTAATAAAAAAATTGGAAATAGATGTAGGTTCATGTTTCTTGCAAAATAATTTGTTCTATCAATTCTTGTTGAACAGACCATGTTCTTATATTATATGCTCATTTGCAGCTTATCTGGTGTTTATCTTTTATTCTTTCTTTGAGGGGTAGGTGAAGAGTGAAACCGTGAAGTAAGAACCTCAATTTTCTCTAGTTCTTTTGTGCCTTTTTTCCATGTTATTTTTCTTTTTTCCAGCCTCGATTCTCAGTTTGATAGAGGAAATAGACGGATTCTGTTACAGAAATGCTTTTTGACATGAAAACGATGTTCGTTTCTAATAGTAAGAACTTGCTCTTCTCGGGTTAGTTCAAGATGAGCTTTCATATCATTCTCAGACATTGTGATTGTCTTGTTGAATAAAGAATCTTACTCAATGCATTTTAGGCGAGGAGCTTCTCTCTTTCTGGCTATAGCGTGGTTTCAATGATTCGTATTGTAATTATTGCCGATTTCTTTTCTAGAAAACTCAGATTTTTGTGGGAAGGGATTCCTGGCCAAATGGTAATATTGGAGTGTGTGAGTGAGAGAGAGAGAGACAGTATGCCTGTCATGGTTAATTGCTAGAAATGAAATTTTGCAAATAATACAGCTGCTGGCTTTAGTGTTTCTGACAAAAGTTATGGGTTCCTCTCAACAGGTTATTTTTAAAGGAGTATGAGGAATATGTGGTCTACACCACACCGTTTTCTAGCCACGTTCTTTTTGCCGCAGACCATTTCTTTCTTCTCTCGAATCATGGCTGTTCTGGCACTGCATAGCTGTAAGGTGTCCAGTATTATTATCTCTCTCTCTCTGCTCCCTCCCCCCTAAAAAAATGATTGTTCTATGTCTGTGATTGCTTGTTCTCGTAATATGTGTAGGGATTGTATCCAATACCCATCAAAAGCTTAGGAATCCTATCTTCAATTGCACATTCATACACCTATATACCTTGCAGCAGCCTTTGAGATCTTTCTTGTCTAAACAGGGCAACTTTTTCTTTCTTTTTTTTCTTCTTTTTCTTGTAGTAGGTTTTATGAGGTTATGTAGGGTGCGGTCACCTTGCCCGTGATTGCATCCGAATGTTTATGTTGGATATTAATAGGCCAGGCATTAATACAACGAAAGAGACCTTTAACCTTAATATTGCCTAAGGAACCATTGTCTAGTGCCTTTTTGTGTTATGTATTAATTCTGCTCAATGATAATTATAATCATATTTTCTTTGTCAAACTAAAGCAATAATGAATATTATTAAGTTTTCTATATGTGGCCTATTATGGAGCGGGTCAGAAAATCATTACATGAGTTAGTCCCTACCAAGAGCTGGATGGGTGGGTTCATGTGGTTTGATGGTTTGGGCTGGAAATTGCCGCCTCAACAAGATTTAGCACTTAAAGGTCGTTACTTTTAAAAGCAACAATAGGCCACTCTTGTTTTGGCTCCATAGACAGCAAGGCCCATTCTTTTGATTTCTTTAAGTTTGCTTCTTCAGACAAGGTATAGTATGCATTAAGTTAGGCATCAGGATCATGAACATCAACAAACAAAAAGAAAGTGTACTACTGGGATTATCATATAAGTTTGTCTTTACATTTTCTATTGTGTATAAAGCTAGCTGGGTTGAACAGCATTCTTTAAAAATGCATTGAGAAGCGTGGGTGTCTCGTTTCCCCATAGCAGGTAGGCTATAGGTTAGTTTGCATCGCCAGGGTTTTGATACGTGAATTAACATGTCGTTGGACCAAAAGAATAGCATCATAAAGGGTGGTTTCAAGTTCTTGGTAAGTAATGCAGTGTGTTGATCATATTCTTGTTTTTGCCTGTCATTGGGAATTTACTTCTTGCTTC
Source organism: Myrica gale (assembly GCA_963930655.1). Classification (NCBI taxonomy): domain Eukaryota; kingdom Viridiplantae; phylum Streptophyta; class Magnoliopsida; order Fagales; family Myricaceae; genus Myrica; species Myrica gale. Next base: position 504,877 of record OZ005606.1, on the reverse strand, counting down.
AGATGCAGTTAGAATCAGATCCTCATATTCTGCTGTCAAGTTTATCACTTTGTTGCATCCATTCATACCCTACTCTTGCTTGTTTATAGCATCTCCAGACAGAAAGTTGGGGCAAGTAGAGGATTGATTCAGAGTGATTATGCCATTTGGAATCACTCAGAAGTTTCTGATCTTCTGCAACTTCTGTTTGGTGGTGAATGTCATTCTCTCGGGATGTGTATTCGGAAGTGTGTTTATGGCTAGTACAGATGATCGGATTAGACATTACTTGTTGGTGACTTCACTCTTTTGCAACTGCGGACATTCCCTTTGTTTAAGTAGCAATTGCTGATAGCGCCCGGAAATGATTAACCGACTGCATTATATTCATACGTAGGAATGAATTTGTCGCACATACTTTATGATGGTAAAACATTCCCACTGTTTGTGACTTATTGTGCCTCTAACTGCAATGAGAAACAGTGGAAAAAAATTTCATTTGTGGGTAGATGGTTTCCAACTTTAGAACTTTCTTCTTTCATTTGTTCATCATCTATGTTTTGAAGAACCTTCAAGGTTCTATCGATGCATCTTTAATTGTCGATTTCTTAGAGTTACTCTACCTGTGAAACTTAGATATCTTTGAACAAAAAAGATGAATAGCACACGTATGACTTGGTTTTAGGCGTAAACTACTTTGGGAGTCAAGAAAAGAGAGAAGATGTCAAACGCAAGTGGTGAGTGTGAGCCACGGACATATGAAGTGTGCTAATAGGGTCATATGTCCAATATCTCAAGGCACTTTAACTGGGTCTTATCAAGCTATGGGGAAAGTCCCAAGCGAAAAAACTTCACCTTTGGAAAGTTATATCAGCGTTTTATCAAGTCTCAGATTTCATCTCCTAGGAAATGCGGTTTCATCAAACTTCAGAGCGGTTTCTCATTGTTTCAGAAATGAATTCCCAAGTTTATCCCCTGTGCATGTGATGATGGTTCATTGTGGTTGTCTTACTCATCTGAGGGCTTGATCATTGCATAAAAGTGAATTGTGTCATCTTTTTCCTGCATAATTAGTATTCGACCTGAACAAAGACCAACTTTATCTAATGCATGAGTCCAAGTGGTTCCTGAGATTGCAGTATCAGCATTTCTATAATCATTTTGGTGGAGATTACTACATTTTTTCCTTGTATGGAATTCCTCGTTGGTTTAAATCGTCAGATGATCAATTATTGACTTCAAAACAAGTAGAAAATAAATTTAAATTTTGTGTTCTTGGGACACCAGAGTGCTTCCTTGACGAATGCTTCATATGTTCCTTGTTTTGAAATTCTGTCTAGCATTGGTATACATTTTTCTATAAAATTTAATTAAAATTGATATTCTCCCATTATCATTTGTTTCAGGGCTAGGGACCATCTGCATATGAGCGAACATAATTCTTTCAAGGAATCAAATGTTGAGCCAAGATTGAAGTAGCTTCAAGCATGTATTAGACCAATCAAACCTATTTGCTTTCTTACCTATATTGCCTGCCCCTCCCTCCCTCCCCCCCCCCCCCCCCCAAAAAAAAAAAAAAGAAAAAAAAAGAAGAAAAAGGAAGAGACACAAAATCCAGAGACTATGAATGACTTTGGTTCTGAAAGATCTAAGCCGTGGAATATATATACAAGTTCAGACCCAAGCCCATCTCAAACGGAAGTCAACCAGGAAGCTCCATGGAGAAGCTTTGGAACATCGATGAATGCCATTTCGTTTGGGTTTGTTGCCACAGCTATCTTGATATCAATGTTTCTTATCATGGCCATCTTTGAACATTTGTTCAGGCCAGGTCCTTCTTTTTCTTCACCTGAAAGTGTGACCAACGGTTTTCCAGAATCCAGACCAATCAAGAAACTTGCCAAAGAGAGAGTTAAGTCTCTGTTCCCTCGTGTTCTAAAGCGAACTTTATTGGGAGGTGTTTGGTGTTGGGTTTGTTTCATGGTACATTCATGTTCTAGCATCCCTTATCACATCCCCTGCATATTCAGTCTCTTCTATAATTCTTGAGTTGCATAGATTCTCGTTAGCAGTTTATAACAGTAAACTTCTGGCAACTCTAGTGCCAAAATACCACAAGTTCTCCCAAGTCTAGTCAAACTACTAGTCATCCAGAAGATATCCAAATTCTTTTATGTTCTCCCTTACTGGTCTGATAGCTGCCAAGATGAAGAAAATGCATATTGAAAGTGTTATAGAACAATCACGATGGAAAATAATTTAACAAGATTTCTTATCCACCTTTTGAGAGAGTCAACCCTTTTTTGTGAAAAATTATCTCCCTAGAAGAGGATAGAGTTGGAGGGAATTTCTTGTACAAGTATTCCAAAATGTATAGTTCCTGCAAATATATCACGCCACAGATAAAGAAGAAAGAATTCACAATTCTATCTTTTCACCCATGTCTTTTTCTCCAATTCCTCTTGATGACTGAAATGATGAAGAACTCCCTCTATTCAGAGGCTCTTGTTTTTTCTCGCTTGGTGTTGCTGCAGTTTTGAGAAGTAATTCTCTTCAGTTAAGAGCAAACACATCAAAATCTAGGACCACTAGCTTGAGAGAGAGAGAGAGGGGGGGGGGGAATTGTCTAGTTCTTTGGACTAATTTTATTTGATCGTCTTTTTGTTACAGGTGTCAGCATCATATGCATCTGATTTCTCAGTGTTGATGCCCGGACAGCGCTGTCCCACCTACATTGCACAGCCTGCTCCTCTCCCCTGCCCAAGGGAAGGGATTTACTTTCCTTCCCATGAACATAATTTTGCAGTCCCCTAGTATATATTATACCTGCTCTGAAAACATGACAAAAGGTTCATTGTATATGTAAGGAATGATCAACTTTCATCGATCCATCAAGTATCTGAGTTTTAGATACGGTATCCAGAAGCCTCTTCATTTTGTGAATTTGCTATCTTATAGGGCTCTCAAAGTTCTGCCCTGCATTTGATACCTTTAGAAATGTCAAATATTAAGCAGAGTGGGCTGCCAATATCATAAAACTAAAGACTGGCCATGAACCTGAAGGTCCATGTGTCTGGTTAATTATTATTATTATTTTGTGACAGTTCATGAGGCCAGGTGGTGCATTTCACATGGGACCCTGGTGACTTTCTTTTACTTTCTCGAGCGTGCCTTAAAGAGACGTTCTATCTTTGTGCAGTGTGGTAGGTTTAGTTTCTACTTTTTTCGTCTCCGGACCAACCCAGCTTTTTTGGTAGTCTCACTCCTTATCTTTTTGGCAGAGCCCAAACGAACCAAAACCTTATATTGTCGAGGTTACTTAGTTGAAGTCGACACAACATATCAATCTTCGTAAAGTGGTTTGAGATTTTTTTTCTTTTGATCTTAATTGACAATAACTCTTCTCTTGTTAGTTTGATCAATCTCGGCTCTACACCACAAACAGGCATACCTCCAATCTGTTTTGAATTAACTTTTTCACGACTTTTTGCCAGAACTTCATTTCATTCACATTGTACTTGATGTGTTTGCCCCTTCATTTCCCCATCTCCGCCCACCTGGGGCAACTAGCACACACAATCCAAAATCCAGCATCGAATAGTAACCCATGATCTAATGCCACAGCCATATTGTTGTGAGAATGTACATCGAAAACTAACATCATAGGTGGAATAATGTGAGGAAGATACAAATTGATACAACAGACTCACCTGCAGGCTTCAAAACTTACCCCCTCCCCCACCGGGGGTCTTTCCATTTTTCTTCCCTTCCCTCTTCGAAATTCATCTATTTCCAAAATAGATGGAGTGCTACCTATGTTCCACTATGACTCAATCTCTACATCTCAATCGTTTTCTGTTTACCTTTATGAATTCTCAACCACTTCTTCGTCAGGTAAAATTACTGTCAATAAAGAATACTTTACGCAGAGAGAAATCCTGCCCTTATCAACAAGAAGTCTAGCCCCAGAGACGACCCAATAACCGGGAGTTTCTTGTGGACCCCTCGTCATTTCTGTTGGATCAACAAATTTCAGAAGCTTAGGAGCTTGGACAGGCACTGGAGGGCCTCCAGGGTAGATGGCAGAGTTTATGTTCACATCAGCAGGCCGTGGAGGTGGCCTCTGAACTGTCGTAAAATGATGACTGAGAAGTGTTGATATAAGTCCCGATTTAGGAGCCAACCCTGGAGATCCATCCCACTCAGGATGTTTCACGGCCATAGCTCCCAAGACAGTTGAGAAACGGAGTCTCAAGAAGAGAATGTTCTTAAACCCGTGGTTTTCAACCTGTAACTGGGCTCCAGTTACTATTGACAGATCCTCATCCGACTCCACAGGAGCAGTGCAGACGTGAGAAAAGTTCTTCCATTGAACTTTCTCATAGTATTTACGATCGAAGGATTCTTGGCGGAAGTTGCCACTCGGATCATCCTTGAGTTCAAAGATTTTGGGAAGAGATGAAAGGTGCTGCAAGTGGATAGCCAGGCGGTTACTCCTTTTCCCCTCTAGATAAAGCCGGAGACCAGTCACTGGTCTTTTACCAACATCAACCTGCCAGGTGATGAATGTAAACGAACAAAAAAGGTTTATGGTTTTCACCGGAAAGAAATAAGCATACTGAATATTCATGGTATCGTAAGAACTTCATATGCTTAATGTGAATTATTTAACCATTCCTTCTAAGAATTCTAGGACTTGGTTCTAACCAAGTACAGGTTCCGATGGGTTTATCTATAACCACTTCCCATTATCCATCAGACAAAGACAACACTCCAGACTTGTACCTTATCTTTTTTTTAATAAGTCAATCTTATTAGAAAAAGCGAAAACAGTACAAGGAACTATACCGAAGACGCTTAGACCAAACAAACAACAAAACTAAGGAAATCATCGAAATCAACAATAACAAAAACCCTTGCAAGTTCACCAAAGACAAAGAAAAATCTTCGAAAAATCTATTGTTGCGCTCCCTCCAAAGACACCACCAAATGCATGAAGGAATCATTCTCCAAATGGCCTTAACAATCGGGTTAGAAACTTCCTATTCCAACTCCACAGCACATCCACCACCTTCTCAGGCATCACTAATAGAAATTCGTTATCTAGAGAATATGATTCCAAAGAGCACGCGCCGCAGAACAATGAAGAAGCATATGGTCAGCCGACTCCCCATCATTGCGACAAAGATAACACCATTCAGCAATGACAACACCTATCCTTTGAAGATTACCGATAGTGAGGATTCTCCTATGCATAGCCTCCCATAGAAAGAAAGAAACCCTTATAGGGCATTTCGACCTCCACACCCCTTTCCAAGGGAAAGACAAGCTATTCCCACACGCAAGGGAATTATACATAGACTTAATCGAGAAAACATCATTTTTGGACCCGATTCAACACGCCTTATCGTCCTCCCCTCTCCTAAACACCAAACCATACAAGAGGGTAAAGAAGGCCGAAAAATTCCCGACCTCCCAATCATTGGCAGATCTAACAAAAGGAATATCTCACACCGCATGACCAGCACTCTCCACCAAACAATCTGCCACCAAAGCCTCCTTACACCTAGACAACGAGTAAACAACCAGAAAAGCCAAAGATAAAGGCTTATCGCCACACCACCAATCATTCCAAAAACTGATCCTTATCCCGCCAGAAATCTGATATGGTTGCCGAAAACATCTTAACCTTTACTAATGAATTTCCAAAGGCTAACTCCATAAGACCCCCTACACGGTAAAGTTCTCCAATCCCCCACAGCACACCCATATTTTCCAGCAATGACAACCCTCCAAAGCCTATCTCTTTCATGAGCAAAACGCCACAACCACTTGCTCAAAAGGGTCTTATTGAACAACGTAATTCTACGCAAACCTCAACCCCCCATTCGAAAATGGACAACACACCAACTCCCACTTCACAAGATGAAATTTGTGCACGTCCTCATCACTACCCCAAAGGAAATCCCTCTGAATCTTCTCCAACCTTATCTTAGATCTAAAGACAATCTAAAACTCGAACATGAAATGGATGGAAATTAGATTAAGAAACAGGTATGCATCATGTGAACGGAGAAATAATACTAAGAAGGGTGGAAAAAAAAACACATTTATAAGCCATCTTTCAAATGGGTTCAATGGAAAATGAAAGTTTGATCAGATAAGAAGCTTTACCGGACTGGTGTTCACATAAAGCTTAGGGCCCATTAAACTAAACTGCAACGATGCGGTGCCTTGCTGCTTCCATTGCGGACCAAGTGGAAGTTCACTGAACACAGGTGCCCATTGCCTTGGCAGCTGAAATTCCAGAAATTGGTGAAGCTCTGCAATTGGAGGTTTATCTGCAAGAACAGAAGCCAGAAGATGAAGAACTTAACAAAACAATAGGAACAGGTCGTCCAAGAACAATGCTTTCTTACTTTACCATAACAATTTAGTATGAGCAGCAGCTAATCAAAGAAAAAAGTCTGGAAAGTGAGTTGTCAGCAAGAGCTAAGATTCCAAACATTAGAAGGCATCACAAACCAAACATATGCTTCTTTGGTACAATTGTAGACCATAAATACTAGAGAAACATAAGATGGATGATGCTCACATCGTAAATAGAGATTTATGGCATGGCTCAAGAATCCACTCCCTGGAACTCCATTTAATAGAGAGGTGATTGGGATGAAGGACATTGAGATCACATCAGGTTCTAACTGGACCGTTTGTAACCACTCATTATGAGATAGGTGTCTACTATCACTTCCACCTCTCCTCTTGCAAATGCTAAATATATCCTGCAATTAAACTAATTAAGCATACACAAATTTAAACTAGACTATTAAGACTACTGTTTTAGAACCTTTTAGCAGAGTTCTTCGACTAGGCTATCAAGAACATTTACAACCACAAACCTCATGTTTATAAGAACTTGATGGACTGATGTCTGCAAACCTCAGCCGCTGCTCCCTGATTTCGAACTGAAATTAAAATGATTAGATAAGAACCTTAAAAGGAGAAATCTACGAAATAAGCATGTTCTACTCCCCAAAGTAGCTCAAAAAGCATGACAGACAAGATGAGATTCTATTCACCTGACTACAGTAAACCTGAGCACACACCAACAAATACCAAACTCTAGTTATGAAGACAAGCAACCTTATATATACATAATTTATGAATGAGTTTGTAGCAACCTCTTCGAAAACCTTTACAACAGAGATGAAGGTGAGAACTACACCCTGCCACTCAATCAATTGTTAACAAAGAACTCATGATCAGGTATAACACTGAAAGAATTTTCATCTCCTCATCACAGCCTCTTCGAAAACCTTTAGAAAGCAACCATTTTGGATTATGATAAATGATTTTACTGTATGAGCATGACAAGCAGGATTCCAAAAGAAACTACGATATAATTTTCATTCTCGATCGTGACATATATTAAAAAATAGCACAGAAAATGGCCGCAAAGGGCAGTATACAAGAAAACATCTAAAGCAAACAAAGAACAAAACTAAGCTCTAACATAGCAGAAATCGTCTACATAAATGTTAGCAACATCTTAAAACCAGAACTACTGCTAAGAGTCAGATTCTACAGGCTTGAGGAAAAATAAATGATAAAATTATACTTCAAAACAGTGCTCAGACAACACATCTTCTAAATTAAAGTCATTAGCATATACAAAAGTATACCAAACCTTTTCATTTTGGTAAACTTGTTCTGAAGCCATGCCATTTTGTCCATTGCCGTCTAAAAACCTTTTATCTGCCATCTCCTTCAATCTTTTCTGTACATCGGCGTGTTGAAGACTTGATGAATGCCGCTGCTTCACATATATTACATCCTTCCCTCCCATCTTTACGCCAACAATTATATGGGTACCGAATATCTCAATAAACCTGGAATGATTGAACTTGCATAAACAAGCATTCAACTTCTAATACAAATGTGTGGTCCAAAAAGATCAAAATAAAAACAGATATAATACAAAAAAAAATCTCACCCACTGTATTTACATCTCTTCCTTTTTTCCCCTTCAAACAAGTATACTACTTATTTTCATGATAACTATTAAATCTATTACACCACACTGCTTTACCATTGCCACACAGGAAGTGTATTAACCAAAGGGAAGTCGGTTATTCAAGTTGTTATTGAAGAGAGCATCATTTCAAAAAATACTGGGGTGAAAGATGATCGAGCAAATTGCATGCTAATATAACCTCTTGCTTTCAAGAAACTACTTATTTTAGCAAAACTACCCATCTGTAGCGAAGCCTAGTGCATAGGCTATTGAGACCACAGTACAGGGAAGGAATAAATTTGAATTCGATGGTAACTGAGCAAGTCCAAAGCGACATGTATTCAGACTAACTAGAACCAATCGCCAACTTGATATAACGTCAGTGCACACTCAAGACAGGAATAGGGTAAAATAACCTCCTGCTGAAGATGGTACAGGAGCAATCTGGGACTATCACTCCATATTCCATAATCATTCTGACAGAATAAAGACCACAATTTTGCTAACATGTATGGATGAATCCTAGACAAACACATGAACTTAAAATTGTCCAGGAAAGCAGAACATATTGCTAGGAAGGAAAACAATTAGCAACTTCACTAAGATTTCTCCTAATGAAGGACAATACATAACATTTATGTCTTTCAATGGTTTGTCATTGGTAAAAAAAAAACCATGGCATTAAGGCGTTCTCAAGTTATGATCCACGAAAACTACCACAAACAAGAAGGTAATGGAAAAGCATCGGTGAAGACCAATTCAGAATATTTGACCACCATTTATTGTGAAACCACACATGGTGACCTAAGTTCCTACCCAATGCTTTTTCTCTGACAAATTCATATAACTCCTCTGTGCATTACACAAAATATATACTTCATCCTCAAACCAAGAAATCAAACACTTTATAAAGAAGACAGAAAGCTTCAAGAATGATCTAGGAATAAGAACAACTGTAATGTCAATGCTCGACATGAAATGCATTTAGGGGAAGATCTCTCTTTCACCTTGCCAGTGCCACAGGTTCCCAAGATGATGGGACAGCTTTCTTAACATGATCACGGAGTACCAACTGAGATTTCTCCAATGCAACTGTGTAGAAAGTGATGAAAACCCCATCAAAAGCAAGGGTCTTAGTATTGGCCGCATCTTTCTGCCAACAACCTGAGAATTCGAACATGGCATTGAAGAGGCCCGAAGGAATTTTGCCAGTCAAATTTATTTCCTGGTTGAACTGCTCTGACATCTACAGAAGAGGAGAAAGAGAAAAATATCAATATATCATAAAAATGATACCAAATATGTTCTCTTTATCACTCTTCTAACAACAATCACATAAACAAAAGTACAGAAATTTTTTTCTCAGACAACCGAATACTCATCATACTATACAGAATGGAATCCAAAAACTCTCATTGAACATCAATCAGAAACGGGATCCGAAACTACTCTGAATTACCAGGCAGCTACAAGGCCAGGATTTTGCACTGGATAAAATGAACTGAGCTCCCTAACTGCTATTCCCAGTTGGTGTTAACATAGTCATTCTGCAACTACATTGATATAATTCGAACGTGCTGGCTTGTGGATCCTTTCTTGGGGTCTTGCCTAGAAGCCAAAGCCCAACCCTCCACAACCACATGGATATCCCGTGCATGCCTACTATGACTTCTCTTTCCTCCAGCGGAAGAAAAGGTGAGGAAAAAATAGAAAAGGTGAGAGGCTGGGTTCAAGAGCGCAGGAGAGATTCGAGAGAGTAAGAAAAGTGAGACCAGAGGAAGGCGATCTATGTGGAGGAAATAGAAGAATGGAACAACTTAAAGTAAATCTGGCAATAAGGGGTATGGGGATTTGCTCGTTCCGTCCTTCAAATGTTTTATTTTTTATCGAATTCCTTTGCCAAATGTAATCCTACTCACTTCCTCTCTTAGTTATTCAACTTCATATTGTTTTAAAATTAAACAATAATTCACTGATCTCGACAATGCTGCTGCAGGACTAATCAAGAAGTTGATAGGGCAACAATACCTGCTGGAAATTGAGGACGTCGGACCTGAACCGTGTGCGCTCCCCTTTATCACATTTTATCAATTTGGAAACTTTTGGGATCACAATTCCATCAGGCAGAACAATCTCACGACCCGCATTTTCAATAATCTCAATCAACCGGGAATCTTTGGACTCCCCTTTACAGTACTTGAGCCTCAAATCTTCTGATATATCGTAGCCCCGGCCGATAGACCCGATTGCGATTTCCGCAGCAAGAGGAGCTGAAACCTTTAGCGCCATTTACTCTATCGTCACTTTTCTTCACTCAAACAAGATGCAAACAAATTCCACAAATGCCAAACATTTTTCAACGACGAAGTAGATCCAAGCTTTCAAAAAATTCAAATTTTAGCTCATATTACGCAAACCACCTTCAGGTTTCACATATGAAGTAGATTCAAACTGTCGACCAAGTACAATCTTTCCACATTCAGCTCAAATTGCGCAAACCCCAAACTCCTCTCCTGGAACAAAGCAAATCCAAACTCCACCGACAGTTCAATAACCGTAAATTTAGCTCAAACTAAGCAAATCCCGCATATTGGTACCACATAAATCAGATCTAAAGTTTTTCGCACAATCAAGGAAAATGTATATTAAGCTCACAATTTAAGCAAATTGCGTACATTTTTGTCATGCGTGTGTTCGAATCAGAACGTCAAAGTCTTCTCTCTGCTAATATTAAGCTACAAACAACTGAGCTCAAAATTTTCAGTAAAGCTCGCATAAAGTTCGTTCCAGGACGACGCTCTTCCATCCGAAACTTAACCAAATCGCGTTACGAAGCTTGAGGACCCTAACTCTACATATGGAACTTTCGAGACGGTCTGAGAGAGAGAAAAACCCTAATCTCAGAAAGAGAAATGTGTGGAAAGCACGGGTGAGTGGGTGAGTGAGAGGGAGAGGGAGAGGGAGGGATTAAGAGCGTAAAATCTAGGGTTAAATGCATCTCATGCACGTGTGGTATGCGGTAATAGTAAATATGTCCTTGAGGTAAACAAAGTATTTTTCATACTCCTGAGGTAAACATTCAGAATAAAATATATCTTTTCATACCCCTGAGGTAAACATAACTGAAGGATATATTTGCTCCTGAATGTTTACCTTAGGGGTATGAAAATGATTTTGTTTAACTCAAGGACATATTTACTATTACCGCATACCACGTGAACATAACATGTATTTAACCCTAAAATCTATTAGGTTTGACCAATTTAAAAAATAGATTGCGTTGGACACGTGAGAGCCTGACTGTCCGAGAGATTGATTTTAAAGAGAGCCATTGAGAGAGTCAAAACGTCCGACTTTCAACGGACATTATGCTAATTTGACAGTGACGTCGCAGGAAGCTAACGAGACTGCCAATCAGAGTAGACAAAAGGATGTATCGATTATATTCATGTATGCTAATTCTGTTATATACACAATTACTTTTCGCCGCTAAAAGTCAAGATGACAAATTACTGATACATCCTTTGCCGGATTTCCATGCTTCCTCTTCTCTTCTCTTCTCTTCATAAGTGCTCCCTTGTTGACCAAAAGATTTCAAGCACTTGAGGATTAAGGTGACAACTGCAGTGTCCACGGCCGTTCTGGGTGCTACTTTTCCACCGTCGAATGCTGTGTTCTCGACCGAGGCGGGCAGCCATCTGCTAGGCCCTGTTCAGAGTAGATGAGCAGCGTACAACGTACGTCTAGCTGCAGAAGCAGCAATTTTGCTTTACTGGAGCGGCGGCCAATGGCGTCAGATGACAAATGGTCAAATTGGTTGCAACACACCTCTTTTAAGCGTAGCACAGTGGGTAGAAGGGAAAATATTAGGTCCAACTAAGGTTGTGTTTGTGTTGAAATATTTTTGGTATTGAGTTTTGTGTTGGTATTGGGTTTAATGAAAAAAGTGAAGAGAGATGTAATTTTTTATATTTTTTGTAATTTTTTATATTTTTTTATGAAAGAGAGAGATTATATTGTAGTATTTTATTAGGAGAGAGAAAAATATTGGTAATATTTTGGGTGCAAACGCACCCTAACATCCTTCCTTATTTTGTCTGCTTCTTCTATATTATATTTCAATGTCGAGAAAACGACCTCCAATTCTACCGCAAGGCCTTGCGAGCGCTATTCACCACATCATGGGGATGTTTGAGGGTGCAAATTTTGAGTATTGGGGTTTTGAAAATATTATAAAGTAAAGAAATGTTATGGGGTTGGTGAAAAAGTGAAGAGTGAGAAGATTTTTAATAAATATTATAATAATAAAAAATCATGTGAAGAATTTTTTAGTATTAAACCCAAATATTTGGCCCAGTTATTTGGGGCTCAAGCATGTCCCATGTCTAGCTTTTGCAGGTTTTTTTTAATATACATTCCTAGGCCCTTCTCACATCGATCGCCCCCATCGTCGGTTCCTTGCGTATATATTGCTCTCTTCATCTAGCTGCAAGCTGTACCTCTCTCTTCTAAATCAGCCCCAACAAAATGAATGGTTATTCAAAGATCAAAGTCATTAACAGCCACAAATCAAGATCCATGGATTTTTCAGATGTCCCATCATTTCCTCAGTACTCAGAACCAAGCCAAAACACTGACTCGGACCCCACATTTAAAGCCCAAGAAAGCAATCAGATCAAGGATACCGACTCCAAGAACGCCAACAACCAAGAGTTTTTGGCTAAGGAAGGAGATGAAAATGGAAATGATGGGGAGAGGTCTGATGTAGTACTGAGCAGGAGCAGCTCAGTTTCTTCGACTTCTGGATTACAGTCTGCAGTGAAGAGGGCATTCTCAATGAGAAGATCTTCATCAGTTTCAGAGAGGTACTGTAGGATCTATGACCAGTCTGTGACTCTACCATCGCCACTCGATGACGTTGGTGAGGAAAACGAAGGTGGGACTGGGGACACAAAGAGGGCGGCAGAAAGATCTGTGAAGACGAAGGGCAGGGGAGGCAGGATCCTTAGAGCCTGTAAGCGCCTTTTTGGACTCTAGCTTTTTCTGTTCTAGTATTTAACGAGTCAAATCTACTTGGCCTTCTGTTGCAGAGAATTAGTCGGTGTCTGCATTTTGTTTAATGGGATGAAAGAAACTATTTCTATGGTTTTTTGTTTTGAAGTATTTCAGTAGCTTAACTTATTTTGCTTTTTGTTGCCTAGATTTTCTTTTTTCTTCTTAATTTCTGAATGCTTCTGGCTAGCAGAATTTATGTTTTGTCCATTACGAGGTGATCTGTTCGTTCTCTCTCTCTCTTTTCCCGATTTTTGTTCCACATGGGACTGTGATCCAATCAGAGGCGGAGCCAGGGGTGCCAGTGGGGCCATTGGCTCCAAAAATCCATTAATTTTTTTTGTTTTTTTAAGCAGGCCTGTCCCCACTGGCCCAGCTTCCCAGACAGAGAAGAACCACGCACATTACTAAACCCAAAAGAATAAAGAAGAGAGCTGGTCCATGGGAAAGACGCACATCTATATGCAGCGGATTTCGGCGTCGTAACAAAGAGGTAGTGGGTTCGGAGCTGACATCCCAATTGGGAGGCTACTGGATCACCATTTGGGGGGTTTTAGGCCCATATCTTTCACAAAGGCTTACTTCCCAGCTTAAACATGAATCCAGATTGAAATCTAAAACAGATATTCGGCCCAGTCCACCATTGCTTGAATTTTCTCTCGACTGTTTCTAGCTTCTGCTTCGTCCCCCCAAAATCCTGAGTCCCTCCGAAAGTTCAATTTTTTCTAAACTTGCTAAGCTGATTTCAATTCGATTATCAAACAACGTCTTCTTTGTTCAAACCGTTAAAATTTCGTTCAGAATCCACCTCCGAAGCCCTATTTATTGTAACCCAGGTTCGACAACCTTCCCCCTTCCTCCAGGGAAAACCCTAACTCTCATGGCGTCGAAGAAAAGGCAATTCGAAGGCATTGCTATGTTGTCCATGTACAACGATGAAGTAGAAGAGGAAGAGAAAATGGAAGACGTCACAGAAGAAGAAGAACAACCGCAGGAAGAAGATGAAAAAGCGAAGCGACCAGAAACAGCTCGAGAGCAACAAGACAACGAATCACGATTACTTGGATTCGAGAATGGCAGATCAGGATCACTTAATGGTCATCGAATATAGAGAAGGAGGTGCTGATTCAGCTTATGATGATACGCCACCCATGGAGAGTGAGAAGACGAGTCCACAGCCTCGGGTTTTGATGGTGTCCCCGCATCAAGAGGCGGCGTATAGTTAGAGGATGAGTAGGAGAGGGAAGCTTACGATTGTGGACTATGGCCACGATGAAGTTGTTATGTCTCCCGAGCCCGAGGTACTCCTCTTTTTTTTAATTTTGTTTAGCAATTATATTCTTTATACTTGCACATTTATTTGTTTTGTATTAGTTGTAAGTATCTTTGTTCTAGTTGTAAATGAGACACCCAATGGAAAAAACTCAATTGGATTTATTTACATCTCATTTATGAAAATAAAGATACAAGGGGGGTTATAAATTTTCCTACTCCCCACATTGCTTAGGGACTCTTAACATTTCAACACTCCCCCGCAAACTCAAGGTGGACAAACCGACAAACCTTGAGTTTGGAGTTACAAAAAAAATTACAGGAAAAAAATAATTACAAAAATTGTCGGTACTAAGCCAGGAGAAAGCCGGTACTAAGTCGGGAAGTCGCCGGTACTGCGCCGGGAGGAAGCTGGTACTGAGCCGGGAAATTGCCGGTACTAAGCCGGATGGTCGCCAGGAGGTAACCGGACTAAATCCGAAAACCTTGCTATGATACCATGTTAGAAATAAAAAAATTTTACTTTAGATAAATGAAACACCCAATGAAAAAACCCAATTGGATTTGTTTACATCTCATTTATGAAAATGAAGTTACAAAGGGAGGCTTATATTTATAAGCCTAAACACACACACACACCCCACATTGCTAAGCAATGTGGGACTACTCATATTTCAACATAAGTGATAACAGTTATGAAGGAAATGTGCCGATGGGTAAATTCATAAACTGGTGTTTTTAATCCTTTTTATTACCTAGCTGAATTATGCCTTTCTCACTCCCCGTAGATAAGCCACATTTTTTCTCTTCATTAGGGGCAACAATATTTTGGGGATGCAAAGTGGTGATAATGATGTTGTCTGGCTAATGCAGGTGGATTTTTTACTGGCATGCAGATCCATTAATCATGAATCCTCTCTGGCATTGGTTCTTTCATACGTTCTGAAGCTTTTCTTTAGTCTCTTTCCCTTTTGCACTTCTAATTGTGAATCTTACATTCCCTGCCCTTTCTCTTCTTGTCAGGGGTGATTTTTTCGTATGATCCCTTTTGGAGGCCCCAACAAATGAATGTTATTTCTATGTTGGTCTTTATTGTGTCGCTTTCTAGTTGTTAATGAAATTGTCAATTTTAAACCTGTTATCAGTCTAATTTACTCTTTTTGTTTGAGAATAATGTTAAAGCGTTTACAACTCAAACCAAACAGAGGATAGAAAGTTTATTGATCTAAAATTGAATCATTTGATATAAATTATCAACTGTGTGTGCCTATGTACATTTATATCTACAATCTTATACATGCATTTTGTGCATATAAATGCTTGCGTCTGCATGAGAAATAGGTTTGAAGACAACCACTAGGAACATAGAGACTTCAGTGCAAACTTCAGTCCTTAATTTTCGATATTTTAACTCTTAAGACATTTTGCATTATGTAGGAATTTTTTTTTTAATTTCGTCTTAAGAGTTCGCCCCTCCTCAAATTGTGTCCTGGATCCGCCACTGGATCCAATCCATTACATTCCCAATTACGGGATCAAGAAGAAGTTGAATATTTAGAAGTAAAGAGTGAATCAGATTTTCTTTGACAAGATGCAAATCTAAACTTATCAAATCTCACCTTGCCTCTAGCACCTGAATCAGAAAAGATCATTAAATCCTCTTAATGCTGCAGCCTTCATGCAGGATCCTGAATGCTGAGCAAGATTCAAGACATATGCAATATATTACAGTGGTTGTATAAACATTTGAAAAGGCAAAACCAGAAGAAAAAAAAATATGAAAAACCATGCACTGTGTTTGTATAAACTTGATAGAAATTCCGTGGGTTCTAGATTTCCACAAACCCAGCCTTTTTGGTCTAAAGCGATTATAGTGGGCACTGGGCAACTTGCAGTCCCGGAAAAGCCTTCTGCAGGAGTCTAGTTTCGCCAGCTTCCATCTGACTGACTTCGCCTAATTCTGGCTATCATAATTCAGTTCACAAGCTGATTGGGTACTGTGGCCAACACCTTTGATGAACTTAATTAGAACGTGGTGTAAAAAGGAATAAATTATTTTCTCTTTTTGATGAGTAAAAGTATTGCATTATTCCTTTACCATTAATAACCATGATGAGTTCATCAGTGGCCAGCACATGTTCGGCGGCGAGCAGGGCCCGGCAGCCCTGGAACCTGTGGCTAAGACCGACAAGCACGCGCGCTCTCGAAGGTTGACTGTTTAATTTTGAGTCTTCGGTAGGTTCCGACAAATTTTTGTTTTTCTAGGCAACATGAAATCTATGTCATTTAGGGCAACTCTGCCTAATCAGTTCAGAGTCATTACAATCAATAACATAGTGAGGTACATCTTTCAAAGGAATATCCCCCAATGCTCAAGTATGTAAACCCCATTTAGCAAGATTATGTGTCAGCATGCAATGGCGGAGCCTAGATGAAAATTTAAGGGGGTCAAACTTTAAAGGCGAGTGGTCAATGTTGGCTAATGCGGCAGTGAGTGGTCAGTGGTGGCTGGTGCGGCGGTGGAGCACGAGTAACTGAGAGAGAAGCTGGTGGCTGGCGCGGGAGAAATTGGTGGCTGGTGCGGGGCAACAATTGAGAGAGATCAAAGAAGCTTTGAGAGAGGGAGATCGGATATGAAGAGAGATAGAAAGATAAACGTGTTCGAAGAGAAAAAGAGGGTCGAGAAAGAGAGAAGTGATTTTTTCAAAACAGGGTGAAACGGTTTCACCCTGTTATATTTTTTTTTAAGCAGAGGGTAAAAAAATTGTATTTACCCCTTACCCAAATAGTTTTTATGCAAAAAATGTATTTAACCCCTATGAATTTTTATTTCTATGTTTTTATTTGGCCTCTTTTTCTAGAGGAGTTAAGAGATATAAATTATAATTATGTGTCGCCTTCCATCGCAGTAGTACTAGAGTTTTCCTTGTGCTTCGTTGATCAGTTAACCCACCATAAGAAGTTGGATATAACTCTGTTTGTGAAAAATTTTGTGCGAAATTTCTTGGTTAGTATAAACGCATGCATCCTTTCGAGTGGCAAGCAAAAACAGAAAATGACAACATAGCCCATATGTAAAGTGGACTCCAACAAAAAATTACAAAGGTATAATAGAAATTAGTGAACTTACCAAAGGAACAGTACTGACATTCATTTAGGTCATGTACGAGTAATGAGAAATACACTACACTGAATACGGCGTGGTGCGAGGCCCTTTGGGATTTTGACTTCAAGGCTTTACATTTGGGTTAGAGTCATTGGGCCCTAGTTGGCCTGAGCCTATCGGGGTCAGGCCTAAGCCAACTTAAAAAAAACACACACACACACATGTATTTTTTTTGGGCCGTGCAATGGGTGGCGACAGTACAAGGCCGCTACCCCTTGCATCCGCCACTGCCAGCATGTTACCATCTTGAGGTATCCAAGCAATCCGACATTCCCTCTGTTGCTCCAGAAGCTTCCTCATCGTAGTAACTTCACCTTCTATGCACCAATGCGGCAACACCTCCTGATTGTGGACTTGGTTCACCAATGATAAAGAATCACCCTCGATTGTAACAGAAGAGACATCGGCTACTTCTGCCAGCGCGAAAGCTTGGCGAGCAGTAATCGCCTCCCCTTTCAGGGGGTTAGAACCCAGCTCATTCTAATACTCAGGATCTCACCCTGAGAGTTCCTGCAAACAGTTGCGGCCCATAGTACATTTTGCTGGACAACCGTATCAAAATTGATTTTGATAGCACCATGCGGGGGTGGTTGCCATAAGGTAGCTTCTGAATGATCCTAGGGTCGCCAAGCTTCCATATGAGCAACAAATCTGTTCTGGACTAATATAATGGTCATTATAATATTCATGTCTTCTTTGCCATGAACAATGTTGTTGCGGTGCATCCAGATAGAATCCACAGTAATGACCACAGCCATCATAAATTCCGGCCATCTAGCTCGATCTTGCACCGGTAAATTAAGAGGGTCCAGGATAAATTTTAACCAATGTGTTAGTGTTTTAATCTTGGCTTAATTTCATGTCAAAATTTAAATTCAAATTGAGTTGTATTTTAAGTTTGGTCAAAGTATTTAAGTGATTAAAGAGTTTCAAAGTCGATAAGGACGCGATCAAGATGAAAAGCTAAAAACAATGAGCTGGTAATGCAAAGTCTCTTAAATAGGGTGGAGAGAAAAATCCTTTAATATCCGTGCTCATAAATAATTCAGATTTTCTCTAGTTATCTAGATTCTATCACCATTGAAACCATTCCTATGAGAGTTTGGTTGTTTCGACCTTCCTGTGAAAGTTTGGCTGTCGGAGTTCCCGATGTTGAAGAACAAGGACGCTCTTAAAGAGTTTATAAGAATAACCTCAGAGAGCTGAAGGTTAACCGCAGGAAGCGGATCTAGGTTGGATTACTTAGATTATTATGTGAAAGGTAAGTTCAAAAGTTTTCTACTTAGTCAACAAAATCCTTATCTCTAATATGATTGATATTTGTTTTATTATTCCACTGGCATATATATTTTGTTGATTGATTATTCAAATCTAGACTCGACAATTTTATGACTTGTTCTAAAATTGTTATTGAATTTTCAAATAGAGGGGAATCACCCATTCTACTCCTATAGGTGTTAATATGGTCTAAACATGATTTTTCACAATGGACCAAAGGTTGATTAGCAAAGGCTGCCGAATTAAAAGGCCAGGTCCCGACCTCCATAAGTAAGAGCTAAACCAGCAGCCAAGAAAGAGATGTTCAAAAGTCCTCATTACCTCTACAAATATGGCAGAGGCAGAGCATCAGACTTGGAATATCTTGCGTAGGATTAATGAAAGGCATTCGACTTCGAAGGGGAAGAGCTGAGGCAGCAAGCTTCCAAAGAAGCATTTTCAGTACTCCATGTTGAACTTTCAGCCTCCATAGGCGTACTTGCCAATCAGCAGTAGTTAAGCCTCCACTTTCTATAAACCGGTGTCGACCTCGATCAAATAAATAGGCTGATTTGACTCAGCGTTGCCCTGTGGCTTATCCACCTGGTCCCTAAGAATAGAGCCAGCTCAGCAGAGGGCACGTCAAAAAATTCTCGAATCAAAGTTTCCTTCCAGCTCCACGTATTGGGGTTGATTAAGATCTCTCACCTTATTTAGACGCCGATCCACAAGAACACCAGGTTTTAATCTTGGAAGGAAATCCTGAATATCAGGAACCCCCAAGGTTGATGGACTCGCCATTCTTCACACCCCGGCCAACAAAAGCCAGTTTCTATGAGGTCTCGTGCCTGTAAAAGGCTCTACCACACCCATAAAGCACCACGGCTGATTGGTGTTCGGGAGAAGAAAAACTATGACGGCAAAGCAGCAGCTACCGTTCGAATTAATACCGTCCGACCGGCTTGAGAGAGAGTACATGCATGCTTTCCACCCCACCAGACTTCTTATCTTGAATTTCCTTACAAGCTTGAGATCTAGACCCCGGCACACAAATAAGCAAGCTCCAAATATTTACCAGGTTCACTTGTATAATATTGCAACCGAAACAATTGGGAAATCAAATCTTTTTGAGCTTGGCTCATATTGTTGCTGAAGTGAAGAAAAAGATTTATTGAGATTGATTCGAAAACATCGCTCTCGCCTTCTTTCTTTCCATTTTCTTTTTAAGAGAGATGCAATTTTTGGAAAAGGAAAAGGTTACAAATTTAGAAGGGGAGCTTCGTAATTTTTTGCATTACAAAACGTACTTGCCCCCACGGAAACTGTACGGTAAAACATGTGGTCTGATCAGAGACGGAGATTTTGGGGAGTGAAATTGCGATCCATTGAAAATACCAAAAAGAGAGAGAGAAATTTGAGGTGTTCATGTTCGTACGTCGACGTGAACCAGTAGACCATACTCTTCCAAACAAACCCTCTATGCTTTTGTTCTCTCCTATTTTTGGAAATTTAGAGAGAGAAAAAAAGAACACTTGTATGTAGATCACCCTCAAACGCTCTTTTCTCTCGTCCGCTATTTATCCTTTCCCTCGACGCTTAACAAACTTTCTCGTTTTCTTTTTCTCCCCCTCTTCCTTCTTCTTCTTAGTCCTCTCATTCTCGTCAAAGTTTGGTCTTCGTATTCTCATTCTTTATCCTCACTTCTTCAAGTGCTTGTTCGTTCACTGTTCTTTTTCCTGTAATAGAATCCCCTAATCTTCTTATAGTTTGAAAGTTTTCTCTCTTCTAATGTTGATCTTGATTTTTTTTTTTTGGTTAGTTTCAGAAGCAGTGCACCTGAGTGGCCGGGGCGAGTGAGATACATATAATGGCGGCGGGTGAAAGTCAAGACGGTGGAGACATTAATAATGGAGGAGGGGCGGATGAAACTTTGTCGCCTAAGGACAGGGTGAAGTTCTTGTGCAGCCATGGCTGGAGGATCGTCCCTAGACCCATCGACGGTCAGCTAAAGTACGCCGGCGGCGAGACACGCGTTATTGCCATCCCTCGCGACTTCTCCCTCTCAGGTTTTGTGCATAGGAAACTATGCATCCTTTGTTTTTTTATGTTCAATGAAATCCACGTAAATCTATAAATTTTCCGTGTTGAACAAATGCCAAACAAATAAAAAGCAATTGATAGTTAGATAAGAATTTGTAAGCACACAGGAAAAAAGGATAAAAAAAATTTGAAAAGCATAAATAAAAACAAAAACTCGAGACTTAAATGAGGAATTAATCGCCAATCAATCTCTCCGGAATTTGCTATGACATTGAACTCAATTCATATGGACATTGAGTCGAATCCATCCGAGACTTATACAAATGAATGATTGATCAGATTTCCCTTGCTACTAAAAAAAAATCATAAATTTAAATTTTAAGAGTACTCTCAAGCAAATATTAGACTTGCAAGTCAATTTTACTGAGAATTATGACATGATTTCCCTTGTGGCCTCTTTGGTGTTAACAGAGCTAATGAAGAAGCTAACTGCACTGTTTGATAGGGACATGGTCCTCAAGTACCAAGTGATCCCTGAGGATCTTGATACCTTGGTGTCCGTTAGATCCGAGGAGGACCTCAAGCATATGCTTGATGAATATGACCGCCATGAAAGCGAAGGAACTCCAAGGCTTCGAGCCTTCTTGTTCCCATCCAACCCTATCATAGTCGACAACCAAGCCACCACCCATACTGAACCCCATCCACCGCCACTGGAGCAGCGTTATGTTGATGCCATCAATGGCATAATCCGCACGCCTGCAGCCCATTCGAAACACACCTCTGTAAATGCAAACCACGTCACCTTCAGTATCTCTTCCGCTTGTTCTTCTCCCCATTGTTCTTCCCCTAAAGGCCAACGTGTGGATGACACCATCTTCTCAAATGGCCATAACCTGCAGAATGCCTTAGTTTCAATGCATAAAGTCCAAAGCTCCCCTAGCCTCTACAGCCCCAACAACTTCCAACACCAAAGTAATAGACTTGGAAACCACCACTTTTACCAGCATCACCCCCATCTCTATCCAAACCATCCACACCACCAGGGCTATCATCCTAGACCACCAATATTGGATCTTCAGAGGTGTTGGCGGTGAAATGTTTGCCCTAACTTTGTCATCCAGCAGGACTGAGACTGCGAGAAGCCTGATGGGTTTTGGCCTAAACAGCTATTACCCACCACCAAGGTACCAAAGAGAGGGTGGAGGCTGCAACAACTGTGGGTATTATGATGAATGCGGGTTCAATGGGTCTGAGGGTCTTGACATATCAGGAAGTCTTCCTCGCAGTCCTAGGAAAGCTATATGGGATTGAAAAATGGCGGCCATCAAAGGGAGGTCTCGTAAATATGGCATAGGCTTATTATTTTGGTGTCATTCTATACTTCTCCAAGTTTTTTTTGGGTAGTTTCCGAATGTTACTATCAGGTTTATGCGTCACCTTTGTAGATATCAAAAGCAGGCATATATCAGAGAAACATCAGCTTAGCAATTGCAAAATGCCTGATTATTTCTACTCTGGAATCTGTTACTTCAACTAATAGTTCTAAACAAAGAGGATCGGTTTTGGTCACCCAAAGATTTTGCTATCAAGGGAAACTATTAAACAGTCTCAACCTCTATTTCTAATAGCATTCTTTCCCCCAAAAAGCTAAAAAATTACTATAACTGTAACCCAATACAATCCAATCCAGATCCCGGCAAAATCAATTCTTCTTATACACATTAACAAAAGAAGAAAAGAGCGGCAAAAAATGTTGAATTTTTGCACTCACTTGCTGTCTGTGAAATCTGCATCGATAACATCTCCATCAGGCCCCTTACTTGATGGTTCTGTAGGCCCAGCTTCACCACCAGGTGCAGGTCCAGGTCCAGCACCAGGTCCAGCTCCAGGAGCTCCTGGTTGGTTGTAAAGGGACTGGCCGAGCTGCATGACTTCCTGATTAAGAGTTGTCATTGCATCCTTAATGGCCTGGGTTGAACCCCCTGAAATTGCCTCCTTGAGCTCTCCAAGTTTTGCCTCAACCTTCTCTTTCACTGGGCCAGGAACCTTATCTCCCAGCTCCTTGAGCTGCTTCTCTGTTTGGTAGACAACAGAATCTGCTTGGTTCTTTGTGTCGATGGCATCTCTCCTCTCCTTGTCCTCCTTTGAAAATCTCTCTGCTTCCTTGACCATCCTCTCCACCTGCATATTTCAGAAGCACTTTTTACCTTGTGCTTTTTTCGCTTATGAAATAATGCTACAAAAGTACTTCAGAAATAATACTACAAAAAGGCTAGAAGCGATTGTTGTACCCAGCAGCCCTTGGCTGCTGTTCCAAGTGCACCATAGATTACGCGAAAAAACGCACACAATATTTTTCACCAATTTACCTACATTGAATATCATAACATACCTCATCACCGGGCAAGGTGCTAGCACCAGTAATTGTAATGTCCTGCTTCTTCCCTGTGCCCTTGTCGACAGCAGTTACCGAGAGGATACCATTGGCATCAATGTCAAATTTAACTTCAATTTGAGGAACTCCACGAGGTGCAGGTGGGATGCCATCCAGCCGGAAGCTACCAAGAGATTTGTTGTCTCTAACAAACTCTCGCTCACCTTGGAGAACATTAATCTCAACACTGGTCTGTCCATCTGCAGCTGTGGAGAACACCTCTGACTTGGATGTCGGCAGAGTAGTATTTCTTGGGATGATCTTAGTCATTACACCACCTAGGGTTTCTAGACCCAGTGACAATGGTGAAACATCCAAAAGCACAATATCACTGACATCCCCAGACAAAACACCAGCCTAAAACCAATTGTCACCAATTGAATCAAACAAACAACAACTTTAGTTCCACGTTCTTAGCAAGCAGAAGATTGAAAAAGATTATTGCACAACAATTGGTACAGAGATAATACAGCACATCCAAACAATTATTGGAAATTATCCCACATGACAACAGGCTCACCTGAACTGCAGCCCCGAGGGCGACAACTTCGTCGGGATTAACTGTCACGTTGGGTTCTTTCCCAGTCAGCTTTTTCACAAGCTCCTGAACAGCTGGGATACGTGTCGATCCGCCAACAAGGATCACCTCGTCTATATCTTTGAAGGAAAGTTTGGCATCCCTCAAGGAATTTTCAACTGGCGTCTTAAGCCTGAAAAATAATCATACAGTTTGAACATGAAACTCACCACTACTGTCATTTTAAAGAGCCACAAAAAACACCACCTTCCCTATAAACCGCAACAATGGGCTACAAAACTGGAGAGCCATGAAAAACCTGCATGTAATAATGAAAATAATAAAATATCCTTGGAGTTCAGAATGAATGGGAGATACCTGTCAAGAAGGTCAGAACACAATTCCTCGAACTTGGCTCTAGTGAGGGTGGTTTCGATATGCTTAGGGCCATCAGCAGTGGCAGTGATGAAAGGCAAGCTGCAAAAACATAAGATTTAAAAGAATTAAACTTCAGTAGTACCTCTGTGAGACACACCCAATCACACTGGGAAGAGAGAGAGAGAGAGAGAGAGAGAGAGAGTATTTATAAATCAACAAAATGCTTAGAGACAAACAAAGTACCTAATGTTGGCCTGGGTCAAAGAGGATAACTCCATCTTAGCTTTCTCAGCTGTTTCTGTAAGCCGTTGAAGAGCTTGTTTATCCTTCAACAGATCTATTCCTTCATCTCTCTTGAAGCTTGCAGAAAGCCAATCAACAATTCTCTGTACGCATTCAGTAGCTTTTAGTACTTTTGCATCATGACCCAAGTAAAACTTAAGAACTGAAATGTAAACAGGCCAGGAGAGGGGAATATCAAAGCAAAACGATCATGACCTTGTCAAAATCATCACCACCCAAATGAGTATCTCCAGAAGTAGAGAGCACTTCAAATACTCCATCACCAACCTCAAGCACTGCAATGCAAAGGAAAATAATCAACTTTAAAGGTGTGATGACATCAGAAGCATCTTTCAAGAGTACAGTATGTCTTGTATTCAAACGGATGAAAAGAGCTCATTGTTAATGTGCTAATGTACATGAAAAGATATACAAAAGTTCAGAAACAGTGTAGTACCTGAGACATCAAAAGTCCCACCACCGAGGTCAAATACCAAGATGGTCTCATTGTTCTTCTTTTCAAACCCATATGCTAATGAAGCAGCAGTGGGTTCATTGATGATTCGAAGAACTTCCAGACCAGCAATACGACCAGCATCCTTTGTGGCGGTCCTTTGGGAATCATTGAAGTAAGCAGGCACTGTTACCACGGCTTTTGTAACTTTGTCATTCAAGAACTTTGAAGCATCATCCACAAGCTTCCTCAAAACCTGAAAGACAGAAATTAGTTACATGGCAGAAAAGGGCAACGAAATGAAAAAAAAAAATACCCAAATTGAAAGCAACAAACACCACATTCCTGCATGAATGGAAGATAGATCACAATATATCCCCAGGTATACCAAGTACGTAGAGTTGCCGACGCAAAAATTTTTTTTGATAAGCAAGAAAATTTATAGATAGGTGAAAGCAGTACAAGGGACTATACCGAAATCACTAATCCAAACACGCTATAAAACTAAGGAAATTCTGAAAATCGACAAACGGGCAACCTAACACAGCATCAGCCCAACCAAAAAGAGTAAACATAAGAAAGCCTTGCAACATAGGTAAAGGCAAAGAACCATCCGCAAAACAACGATTATTACGCTCCCTCCAAAGGCACCACCAAACACATAATGGAATCATCCTCCAAATAGCCTTAGCAAAGGGATTGTCGACGCAAAAATAAATAACCAAGCATATCCAAAACCAAAAACTACAGTTCAAAAGCAATCAAATAAATATAAAAACATGTCCTAATAACCACAACCGAAGCCACAATTGCCCCCAACTAACCCTTCTTTTTTCAAAAAATCCCATTTCAGCAAATCAAAACCGCATCGATAACATAAACGCAGCAACAAAACACTTAAACCCACTACCAAAAACTACAAACCCAAGCCAGAATAGCGCCCATCAAACCCCATCTTAACACAAATTCCCCACTTCCAACCAATCGAAGACCCCCCCCCCCAAGTCATAAAAAATGCAACAACACAAAAACCCAACAAAATATCACCAAAAACGAGTTACCTGAGCGGAGATTTCTTCAGCAGCAAACTGTTTTCCGATGGCTGGGCATTCCAACTTCACATTGCCATTCTCATCCCTGACGACCCGGTAGGAGACCTGCTTGCTCTCCTCGTCCACCTCGGACATCTTCCTTCCGATGAACCGCTTGACGGAGAAGAAGGTGTTCTCCGGGTTCACCACGGCCTGGCGCTTGGCGATCTGGCCCACCAGCCTGTCCCCATTCTTGGTGTAGGCGACCACGGACGGTGTCGTGCGCTGGCCCTCCGCGTTGGTCACTATCGTCGGCTTGCCTCCCTCCATCGCGGCCACAGCCGAGTTCGTCGTCCCCAGATCGATCCCCACCACCTTCTCGTTCACCACTCTCACCGGCCCCACCTTGGCTGCCGTTCTGAGACTAGGAAACGACGCTGTATTACGTAGTCTGTTGCCGAAAAAGAACGCCCTCGAAGACGACGACAGATTGCGATGATTGGGCGTCTTCCTGAAAGAAGCGGTAGTACCGAGGCCATGTATTTGGGCTGTCGAGGACGCCATTGAAAAGGATATTCAGGGCTAAATACGGTAAAACCGAATTAGGGTTTTCGTT
The DNA here is from genome assembly GCA_963930655.1 of Myrica gale. Classification (NCBI taxonomy): domain Eukaryota; kingdom Viridiplantae; phylum Streptophyta; class Magnoliopsida; order Fagales; family Myricaceae; genus Myrica; species Myrica gale. The sequence continues at coordinate 478,382 of OZ005606.1, read as the reverse complement.
CGAGAGAGTGAGAAGGGAGAAGATAAACCCTAAAAATAATAATGAGGAAGAAGAGATGTGGGGTTGAACTTCTACCTGAACTTTGGTTTGGACGAGCAGATAAAAGGAGAGGAGGGTTTAGGAGTGACGAGTGAAAGTTAGGTGACGTGACACGTGGATGCTTCCAGAATTATCTAAGGTAGCCGCACGGATGAGGGAATATTGGCCGTTGGATTGGATACGATTGTTCCATCCTCATATTTTGTGTTTTTTTTTGGGGGGGGGGCGCGTAGGACGTTCGATTGAATAGGCTGTGCCCATCCCTAGTGTTTGGCACGTCATAAATTATAATTTTTTTTTATTATTTTTTAAAGAGTGTACTGTTTGGTAAGAGATTTTTTAGTTTCATTTAAATTTTGGAAAAAATGCAGATAAAAAAGTTTACTGCTTAATTGAGAAAGTTTTGAAATTTTACAAAATAAAAGTGAGAAATTATATAATTTTCCTAAATTTTTAATGGCCCTCCTTTTATTTTTATTGTCTTACTTCTTTTGATAAACAAAAATAATATTTTAATTTTTCGACAATATCGGAAGATCATATAATATTTAATTGTAAGGAGAAAATACATCGCATTTTCCCAATCAAAATTAGACATATTTGGGTTCGGCAAATTGTCCAACGAAGTAATAAAAGGCTTCTACTGTTCCGTTCTATTCTCTTCCTTCCACTACCAAACAAAAGAAAGATACTGCAAGCCCATAATGGACGTAGGCGCTGAGTTTGTGTTGTAAAATTTTACATTCTCTAAATTTTTAACACAATAAAATATTATAATATAATCTCTCTCCCCTATCAAATCATTACTTCTCACTACAAAAAATATAAAAAATTATCTTCCCTTCACTTTTTCATTAAACCCAATACCTAAAATTTTAACAACACTAAAATTTTACCAAACAAATCCACCCGTAATTTAAGTACAGTGGCGGAATTAGAACTTAAGTAAAGGGGAGCAAACTACTAAGGCGGAATGAGATCTCAACATTTTCCTAAGTAATGCAAAAAAGTGTATTAGAGTTACATTATCGAAAATTAAGGACTAAAAATATTATAAATATTGAAATACACATACCTTATAATTTAATTGCAACAAATGAAAACGCAAAGCAGCTTTCCTTCTAATATAATTGCACATATTTGACATGAACCCACTGTATTTTCTTTTAGCTAAATATATATAAAATTTGCATGCATTTCTAACCAATCCGCCAGAATAATAAAAAACAAATGAAAATAGTTATTTTAAACAGAAATCATGTAATTTTGAACACCTCCTTTTGTCTATCATATTCAACTACTGTGTGACTCCATTTCGTTGTAGAGAACATAAATGAAAGGGAAGCACTCACTTGTTGTCTAGCAATTTGGGTTTCGAAAAGTAAAAAGACGATCAGGTGCAAACTAGACCCCAAAGTTTAGAAAACATTGAGAAAAACATTCATTTTTACTTTTACTGTTATCACTCATTTACCATTTCTAATACCACCTATTTTTTAACACCAACACAAAATTTTAATAAAATTTTGAAATCAAACGAAAAGTAAATTGCTTCATTGAAGAGAGGCCATTGGAATTGACTAGGCAATGCTGGTTCTTTTTCTCTTCTTTCTTTGATCATTTGTGTAAATAAATGAAGAAATTGGCGGAAAACACATAATAAAGAACATAAAGATAAAGAAAGATGAAAAGAGAAATACCAAACTTGGCCCGGGGGGTGGGCTGGGGTGGGTCAAGGGAGCAGTGGGAGTTAGGGGTGTCCAAAATACCGGCCGGATCGACCAACCCGGACCGGTTTTGGACAAATCGATGGACTTTTTTTGAAACCGGGTTGACTGGACCGAGAAATCGGTGTACTCTGATCCGGTTCCGGGTTACCCTCATGAAAACCCGGGACCGGACCGGAATATACCTCTCCAAACTGGCCCAAACCGGTAAATTGGCCTAAAATGACATGACCCAACACAAAATCGGCCTAAAATGGCATAGCCCAAACCGACCCAGACCGGACCGGTTCTATAAGATTTCCGGTCCGGTCCGGTTTACATACACCATAATATGACCGGTTTTGCCGGCCAAACCGGATTGAACCGGACCTTGGACAGTCCTAGTGGGAGCAACATGTCTAAAAACAAAAAAAAAATTAAAAATTTAATTTTACAGAATTAAAGGGTGGCAAGCCAAAAAAAAATTAAAAATTTAATTTTACAGAATTAAAGGGTGGCAAGCGCCCCGGCTTGCCACCCCTTCGGTCCGCCACTGGAACCTGTAGCTAAGTAGATAAATGAGCTTTCGATTGAGGAAAAAAAAGAAGAAGATAAAGGAGCTTTCTGCGTTCATTTTCGGCTTCCGTATTCATTTTGCTGTTTCAAGAGGCATGTTTTCGGCATTTTGGACTCCGAAAGATGCTGAAACTACCTTCAATGGCTACAAAACAGGAGGAGGCAACATGACATGGAAAGTCGACCAATATGATAACCTTTTTCTCTTCCGGATCCTGTTAATTCAAATCATGAACCACATTTATTAACAAATGGCTAATGAAAAACATTTGTTTTCTCAATTTTTTCACCCTTTTTCTGTCAAAATTGTTTTCTGGGAAGTGCTCTCCAACCAATATCCCGCCTGCAGAATCCTCCGGGCCAGTTAATCTCATCAACAGCCTGGTAAGCCTGATCGCGTGCCTCTTCAAGATCTCTTCCTTTGGCTGTAACCCCGAGAACCCGCCCCCCAACAGCGACGAAGTTGCCATAAGAGTCTTGGGCTGTTCCAGCATGAAATATCTTAACACATGGAGCAACATTCTCTGCTTCTTCAAGATTTCGAATCACGGTTCCCTTTTCGTAGGCCCCAGGGTAGCCCTTACTTGCCATTACCACCACCATGGCAGATCCTTGGGACCAATTCAGGGATACTCCACTTAGCTCTCCTCTACAAGCAGCGAGCAGAACTTGTACCAGATCAGACTCCAATCGAATCATCAAGACCTGTTCATCAGTAAGGGCATACGAGACCAACAAGATCAATATCCATCCCCAATTAAAAAAAAATGCAAGCACAAGTCATTTATTAGAGGGACAGCAATATCTTAAGACATACAATGGAACAGAAGACCAACAATATGGGACAGAGAGAGCACCTTCTACAAGGTCTGAAGTTAGACACATGAGGTTGAGTTTGCAGTGAAATAATTCAGAAGATGCTTCATTCATTTTCTTAAGATGATTTATGTCCTGATATTGGGCTTATTGAAGGCCAGATAGGCCATCAGAATATGCATTATTTGCTAGAATATAAAATATCTAATATCTAAAAAGGGATCTTTTTAACTCACCTGACACTCTGGATCTCCAAAACGCACATTGTACTCAATTAGCTTTGGCAAGCCGGACTTCTTCTCAATCATGAGCCCAGCATACAAAACCCCAACAAATTTGCATCCCTCTGCGGCCATTCCTGCTACTGTAGGGAGAATTATGGATTTCATGACCAATTCTTGAAGTTCTTTAGTTAAGATGGGTGCAGGAGAGTATGCCCCCATCCCACCTGTATTAGGCCCTGTATCACCATCACCAACTCGTTTATGGTCCTGAGCAGACTCTAGAGGAAGGGCATTCTCTCCATCCACTAAGGCGAAAAAAGATGCTTCTTCTCCTTCCAGATACTCTTCAACAATGACTTGGCACCCTGCAGAACCAAAAACGCCCTTCACAAGCATTGAATCAACAGCTTCACATGCTTCCTCAATTGTCATGGCAACAATAACTCCTTTTCCAGCTGCCAATCCATCTGCTTTGACAACAATTGGGGCCCCTTGCTGTTGAATATATTGCTTTGCAGCAGATGGATCTGTAAATGTTTTGTACTGCATAATTAACTACTGCATTAGCAAGATTGTTTTGTGGAAAAAGGAAATCATTTAAAAGGGGAAACAAGGAACACCAGTTGAACATAAGAAGATTAGACCATGTAAAAAAAGATCGCATATTGATGCACCATGGCTTTTACACATATAAGGACTTTCGATTAATGAAAGCCACAACAAGGTACTGAAGTTCTAAATAATATCAAACAAAGAGATGAAAAGAAGTAATGTATTTTCTTTTATCAAAAACTAGAAAAGAAAGGTGAGACCAACCTTAGCAGTGGGAATACCATATTTGTCACACAAATTCTTCATGAAGTTCTTGGAACCTTCCAAAGCAGCAGCTTCTGCTGAAGGGCCAAAAGTAGGGATTCCAGCTTTAACTAGATCATTTGCAAGGCCTGCAACAAGAGGAGTCTCTGGTCCCACAACAACCAGTCCCACATCCCATTCGCGGCAGAAGGATATTACAGCTGAGCTGTCAAGGATGTCGAGGTCCGAAATACAAGTGCCATCTCCCGAGTTGGAAATCCCTGGATTACCAGGAGCACAAAAGACAGCATCACATGTGGGGGATCGCTGCAAGGCATAGCAAAGTGCATGTTCTCTTCCTCCTCCACCGATGACCAAAACCACCACCCCCTGTGCTACTGCACAGCATTAGCAAAAAAATAATGCCAGTGAATGACTACACATAAAGAGGTAAAACATACATAGGTATATACATATATGAGTGGGTGTGTCTGTGAGTTCACACGCATGTTTTAAATTGTTAAGATATTGTCAGCTCAAAAAAAACAACTTAATAGGACGCAACAAATTAATGAAGCATGAGGATCTTTTAGAAGCCATAACACTCCGTGACTCCGGCAATGCTAACCATTTAATGATAAATTACAGAATAACTTGCCAGTTACTTTGTCCATTTACCACAGAGATTATGGTTAATAATTCATTGTTTGAACTATCCACTAAAATATGGCAAACCTGGTTTGATCAAGGAGCTTGTTAGGATATTACGGTTGCATTTTATATTTTTCAAAACTTAGTAGCTTTTCTTTTTGAAAAAAAAAACCGAAAAATTAAATAAATAGTATTAATTCCTCACGCTTTTCAGATTACTGTATCAAAGGAAAACCAGTATAGAGCGTGTTAAAGGAAAATATAACTACAACTGGGCTTAATTCTCCAGATAAAATACCGAAAACACATAAAATTGACGGAAACCCATTAAAAATCAAGCCAACCATGAAAAATGCACTTTAGTTTTAATCCAAAAGTGATTCCGTGCCAATTCTAATTTAGGGAACAAAAAAAGGAACTGATTTGGCGAGTTCAAACGAACGACATTGAAACAAGAAAGACAAGCAACATAAAACACAGAATACTTACCTGAAGGATTACTGTTTTGAGCGCCAAATGAAGCGGACGGCTCCGATTCCAGGGCAGAGCACTTGAAGAAAGACGAAGACGACCGTGAACCGGTGAGAAAATGCGAGCCGCGATAAGAGAACGCGCTGTAATCGGCAGGAGTGGAGCAGAGAGGTCCCGCAGAGAACGAGGAGGGAGTGTTCCTGAAACGGCAACGTAAGAATGACTTCGGAAGCCGCAGGTTATTAGTGCGGCTGTATAGTTTCAGAGAGAGTCCGAGGTCGAAAGTGGTGGCGGCAGCGCAAGACATTCTGATTTTGCTCCGGAAATGCCTTTTGGATTTGGAGGAATGTCGGCTCTGTTCGCTCTGGGCTCCAATTTGAATGAAAGATGGGACGAAGAAGAAAACGGAGAGCCTGAGGGTTTAAACTGCTTTTCTTTCTTTCCTTTGTCGTTTGTTTTTCTCTTTTTGCCTTCTGTTTTTGAGTAAACTTCTTTCAATTCAAAAACATTCGATAAAAAAAAAAAGGCTTCCGATACTGTCTTTGCAATATGATTCTACTAAGTCATGCTAAACACCTCCATGTACCCAGGAAGCTGGCCTAAGATGGTTGAGGGTTTAGGCTTAAATAGGGCTGTTCAATCCCCCGTGTACGTGCCGGTTTTGGCACTTACACCGGATAGGCCGATTTTTAAATAATTATCACCTACACCTACCGTTAAGGGCAAAACACAACTCTGTCTCATTCGTTCTCTCTTTTTATACATAAACAATAATTCCCTCACAGATAATAGAGACCACGAAAATTGAAAACCATAATTATATCTGATGCCCAAACCGACACACCAGAATATAGCAAAGCACTGTTTATATTCCAGCTAACCAATAATATCCAGCAAAGCAAATGCAGCTTAGACGCAAGCCGATAAATAAAAATATTATAGACAAATGCAGGCATTTTCAACTGACCCATACAAGCAATTTCACGATCTCACAAATCATTTATGCTTATTTTTTCTTCGTAATAAGAGTAAAAACTAAGAACCACTTCGCAACTCGCAAGTGAAAAGAACAATAAAACAAAAAAAAAAACAAAAGATCCAAAAAGTCTGTGAACTGATACAATAAATGAAACTCATACCTCAAATCAACAGGGACTTGAGAAAACTCAAAGCGAGAGCTATTGTTGTGAAACAGTGAGCAGCCTCGGCAGAGAGAGAGAGAGAGAGCAGACTGCAGATGGGCAAAACGCAGAGGGGGGCAGGGGGCTGGGGGGAGCGGGTCGCAGAGTCGCAGGGGGGGTATGCCGTATGCAAACAAAATTATGCGGGAGGGGGTAAAGTGTAAACGACTTGTTTTGTTTTTTGTTTTAAAAAAAAGAAACCCGGTGTGGGAATGGCACCGGGTTTTGTAAAAAACCTTAAACCGGTACCCGGCGCACTGAAAGATCGATGTACCATTAAACAAATTTTCCGGTGACGTATTGTCTACACAGGACTAAGAAGTTTGATTCTATGCTGACCATAAAGGATCTACCTTGCGGAGGCAAGTTTAAGCCAATACAGAATAGCTCCCTTTTCATAATAAACAGGTCGATTATTATAAATCATAATAAACAACTGGTTTAGATATAGATTGAATTAATTTAGAGGTTGAAAAATGAGTAATTCATTAAGATCTATTAGGATTGAATCCGAAGGCATAAATTGCATTAGACTTCTCATTTAGAGATATCATAGTCACTCATGGGCCTCTTTATTTTAATAGGTAACTTTCTAAGCATATGTATTATATTAGATCGAAAATTTATACCATTAATTCATCAATTGTCAATCCCAAGTTTTGCTCTTTTTATTTCAGTTGACCATATATAGGAGTAATACATTAAACATTTTTTTTCTCCTTTAAAAACTCTGTTCTTGTCAAGGATCAAGCCAGCATACACTGCAAAGGTATACGGCAAAATCAACTCTGCGTCTGATTGACTTATATATATAAAATCTGCGTCTGATTGGAGACCATATATGCAACACATATCCCACATCGACGACGACACAAAGGAAAGAAGGAGCTCACGAGGAGAGTAAAAGAGACCATCTTGCCACAAGGTAATACATACATATAAGCCGGTACTTAAATCTATACTAGAACTCCCTGCAAATAGGAATCACAATAAATATACATGGAAGTTAACAGTGGTCTTCGAATCAAAATTCAAATGCACCTCCATCAGCAAGCAAACTCAGAGCCTCAGATTTTTCCTATATTGTCGTTTTGCAACACTCTTTCTCACAGGACCCAAGAGAGGATGAACAAGAAGTGTGAGGGACTTGACAGATGCCAATACAACTACGAATGCTCAGTGGGTTGCTAAGTGTGCAGAGCCATGAACAAGTTCTGCTTCCGAGCATGTTCTGGAATCAGCTTATTGATGATATCTGGTGGTATGCCCGAGAGCTCTGACAACAAGAATAAATGGAAACGTTGAGAGGCATAAGATGCCGGAGCAAAACTAGGTTAAGAAAATTTCATATCATAAAGTAGGATATCTAGAAAAGTTCTTTATCTTATACTTCTTGTTGGAAGAATAAGGAGTTTAGCTTCACTCTAGTTCATCATAATAACAGTGACTGATGGGTAGATTCAAGATTGGAAAGGAGAAAATTTTAATGTTTCTGCAGCAACACTATGATGGTGTGATATGCTCATTTCATTTGGTAGTTACCTGGCGGCTTAAAATTAAACAGAGGAGGAAGAGGGCGCCCATTAGGAAGGCGCGTGTTTGGATCCCTCAGTTCGTCGAAGAAAGGGTGAATACAAGCTTCCAACTGCAGTCACACAATAGAAAAAAAGGATGAAAATCGATTGATACTTCATCATCAAGGGCAAATAAAATGATGAAAATTTACTTACAGCAGTGCATCGTAAATTGGGAGAGTACTGAAAAAACCTACAAACAAGGTCCACTGCCTCTGGGGGCAAACGTTTTTGGAAGACCTGTTGGATGAGAATCATGTCAGTCCCAAGGAACCAAATCTTTTTCTTGCCAGCAAATGCCAACTGCTAACTAGTGATATTAATCTGTAATAATAAATCATAAGCAGCTAAACATATACAATTAGGTAGCCACTGATAAAAACTTGTGGGACCACATGAAAGATTTAAGTTTTGCATGAGAAAAGAACAGATTTACATATGGAAGATATAAGGCAAAAAGAGACAAATTTTCAGTTGCCAGACAATGTCCACTCCCAGTATATACTGTCTATTCCTGACACTTCAATCATAAAACATCCTCCAGTAACTGTGAAGTTTAGACAGTCACTCAAAAGGCACAACAGACAAAGACAATTGACCACATAGTAAATATGGCATCCGGAACAGAAAAGGACATACCTTATGCCATGGATGAGGCTTTATCTGGGGGAACTTGAACTCCGTATAATTTGGATTCATGCACTTAATCTCCTCCCTAGTTGGAGTTCCCAAAACCTGAACAGAAGTTTAAAATATGTAAAATAATTATTTCAGACTTTCTTAGGGCTATTGAAAGACTTAATTATGAAGTTTTTCAGAAAGAAAAATGATATATTACAGGTCATTAGTAAAACAAGTGATCTGGAACTAACAACTCAAGGGTCTATTCTAGAGATTCACATTGGTGAAAGCACTTGTACTCCCTATTTCTTATGTCCATTTGCCAGAGACTCAAGCTTAAAACTCTTCAGATAAAATTAGAGGAGTTGATTTCAATCCACGCAAATCATCTATAACTTTTGTTGAAACAAAAATTAGCAACAGAAAACATTATACTCAAAGAGTCAATTCAGTCCCTGAAACATCCAACTCAACCAAGACATAAAGTCAAGAAACATTTAAAAACTAAACTCTACAATTTCTGTTCACAAGTTTGGATACTTTAAATGGAAAAGTAGCCAGAATTCAGTTTCCAAGATAGTCATTGTACACATTATTCACATAAATGAAAATAATTAAAATAGCTCACCTTAATGATTTCAACTAGTTGGTCAACTCCACTTTCACCAGGAAACAAAGGCTGAAACAGAAGTTAGATAAAATACATCAACGAGAGAACACAAAAGGTAACAATAAAAACACTGACCCAAGCATCAGCCCACCTGTCCCAGAAGTAATTCAGCCATCACACAACCTGTTGACCATATATCTATTGCAGTTGTGTACTCGGTGGCACCGAATATGAGCTCTGGAGCACGATAATATCTTGAACAAATGTAAGAAACATTCGGTTCTCCTTTTACCTGATAACATGCAAACAGGATTACACTCAAGAAGATGAAGAAGGTGCCACCATCAATAGCAAGAGTGGCATGAAAAACATACCAACACTTTTGCACTCCCAAAATCACAAAGTTTCAGCTGATGTGTATGGGGATTGACCTGGACAGTGAAAAACTAGCATTGGAGCGTGAAAATGAAAGGAAAGGAAATATCGTGGAACATATGTGTGAAATCAAGAAGATATTTAAGTCATTCCACATCTTACAAAGAACCACTAAGATGCCACTAAGTCCATAGTATCAAAACATGGACCAAACTCATAGTAGAGATGATGGCAAACAATCATCTTCCTTAAGAGCCACGTTGATTCGAGGACCTATAACTAAGTTTATAAAAGGAAAAAGAAATCTAAAGGGTATACAACATTATAACCATATCACAGGTTCTGAAGTTAAACATGCATGCAAGCATGTTACATACAGACATGTACTGTACAGTAAGGATATGTATCCTTACATAGAAGCCATGTAATCCCCCTCATCATATAATGAGCAGGTTATTATGATCATCGATGTCTCCAAGAACGCTAAATACTACACCTAGACATACATTTCTCGAATGACTTGAAAAATGACACTAGCCATGAAGGATGGGCCTCAACAATCTTAGTCAAAAGCCCATTGCATACTAATGATAGCTATCATATCTTCATGCAAACCAATGCAGTCGTATCCAAAATGAGTATCAAGCTACAAACACCAACTTTTTCAGAAAGAATAATCTTACTAGTAAGTTTTGAGGCTTGATGTCACGGTGACAGATACCGATACAATTATGTATATAGGCAAGTGCCCTGCAGATCTGCACCCAGATAAGTTAAGTATTATAAGGAGAGAAAAAAACCGAATCTGCAATAGATTCTCCAGGTTTATGATATGTCAGTATGCTTTCAGCCTGAAAATCACATCCCTGAAGACTTGACCACCCATCTTGAAATGTAAGACCATATAAGTTACCCCGCTTCTCATTATTCGTTACTCTATCAGCTGTAAGGCATAAGTACAACACAGTCTGATGATAATCAAAGTGTTCCCCCCAACTACCACAACCAAGGACTTTGCAACAAAGCAAGTAGAGGCTTACAGTTATAAAATCGTCTTAAAAGATTAGTTTGTTCCATGGGAAAGAAATTTACATAGTCAAAAGCAAGATCTATGTAACTAAACATCAAAAGATATATGCCACAACAGAAAGAACTATGGTTTAAAGAACAGTCTTGTGTACCTGATAGGTATAAAGTTTGACATAGATTAGGGGCATTCGCTGGTTGATCCTACTATAGTTTCTTGCAATGCGGTTCACAGTTTCCGGGACAAATTCAAGCACAAGGTTCAGGTAAACCTCCTCTTTGTCTGTAGTTGAAAAGAAACAATGCTTAAGAGCAACAATGTTTGGATGATCCAACATCTGCATTATCTGTAACTCCCTGTTCTTATAGCGCTTGTCTTGGAGAACTTTCTTAATAGCAACGATCTCTCCAGTTTCTCTACATTTTGCCTGCTCAAAGACAACATAATAATTTCATCCATGATAAATAACGTCAACAATGGGGAGACTGTCTGTTGCCAGTAATATACAACCCAAATACTTACTTGGAAAACAACACCAAAAGAACCAGTACCAACCACGTGTTCTGCTATATAACTGACTAACTGTCAACGAGAACAAAACACATTTTACAGAAAGAAAGAGTAAGATTCTCAACTTTAGATCACCGCATGAAACTTCAAAATCAATAGTTAGATTTTTTCCAACCTGCCTAGATTGACCATTTCGACCACCAATAGTGGTTCGTATTACATGCCCAGTTTCAGCACCGACACCATCAATGATATCCGGTTCACTATCCTGCAAAAGGTAAATAAAAAAACAATTAGATAAATATTATTATACGATCTCAAAACATTTCATAACATGGAGAGAGGAATTTATCATTCTTCAACTAGGCAAAGTGCCCTTGCAAATATCAAATGGGCAGGGAGACAATACTAGCTACCAGGCCAGTGAGCTGGCCACCCTGAAAACCTATTATGATTACATTAGCATTTTGCCTGCATGCTGTCAATTGCAGCTGATTCTTCAAAAGACTTAGAAACGAACTATTGGACATTGGCAATCATTGACAGGAAACAGCAAGAATTTTAAACGTCAAAAAATAAAGAGCTCTAATGCATAGCAGCTTACTCTGTCCTCGTCATGATCGACCTTGTCCCTCAGTTTCATTTCAAGCATCTCCCTCCCCAGCCAGTCAACAGAACTAGACGAACCCTTGAAGCCATTAGCAGACCTGGAACTGCCTACTCCACCATTTCCTAGGCTGGCAGACGCCATAAATGCTCCTGGAAAATGTCAACGTTGCTAGTACGTGCTACACTCGTGATACTGTGTAGTGCTGCCTCCCACACCATCCAACCAGCTTTCTACCTAGAGGAATGAATTGCATAAAGCTTCCATGAAACAACTCCAGAGCTCCTAAACCAATTCCTCCAACTAGAGGAAAGAATAACAGAAGGCAATGTTTACATAATGCTGCACTAGCTCAATGTTATACCCCAACAGCAAACCAGCTCGAAGAGTGAAGCACATAATAACCAAAATAGTGAGTGAAACAGTAAGACAACCAATTGATATGTTTAAAGATTAGTAAATTGAATTGCGAGTGATTTTGTAAAGAATAAATAGTTGCCAGCAGATGAAGAATAATCCTACTTTTTCCTTTCAAAATGCATTACCAAATTGTAAACCAACAAAGAGCCCCGGTTCATTTCCAACCAGATTTGCACTGAATGTAATCGCACAATTAACAACAAAATTTCTCGATTAAAATTAGATGGCAGAAAATCACGACTCCAAAAAAGAAAAATCGATCAGATCTAGACATAAATCGCTCCAATCTTTCGGGACCACGAATTTAACACAACAACCAAATGTCCAAAGAGAAGCAGTAAAATCCCAAAAATCACATCCCCTATACAGAAATTTACAAAAGCTACCCCAATTCAACCCTACGGGGAAAACAGTTTTCCATACAACCAAGCAGATCGTTGAGAATTATCTTTGATTTTCCTTCTTCTTCTTTCTATTGTGCACACTCACCTGCAAATGTCTCGGAGAGAAGAACTCGAATTGGACCTCGTGCATTTTACTTGAAAATTTCCGATTTCAAACTGTAAATCAACTTTTTTCCTTTTTCTTTTTTCTTTTTCAGCTCCTTTTCTTTTTTTCCCGGAAGGTTGTTTTTCTTTTCTCTTTCTCTCTCACCGAGACTCCGAGAGGCGAGAGTATAAGAAGTAACAGTGGAGAGACTACAGAGGGATTGCTCTTTTCAATGACTCTCTGACAGTTTCTCTGACTAACGTACGTTCACATGTATATCTCCTCCTCATTCGGGCCCGGATCCTCTGCTGCATGCATGAAGGCAACAGTTTATCCAAACGAGATTACAATTTTTTTTTAGTGAAAATTGATACATGTATACACAGAAATCGATTTAGTCCGTGTGATATGAAAAATATAAATTTAATTTATGTCATTCTATTTTTTTATTAGTTCTCTACCAGAGACTAATTTTATCACTTTCTAAAATCACAGGGACTAAATTTATGTTTTTCATATTATGAGACTAAATCGATTTTTGCTTATAATACATAGATTGATTTTGAATTTATCTTTTTTAATTAAAATATACGTATATGTACACACTATCTATATGAATACATATTCTTTTTGTGACGGCTAGTTATAAAATATACAAATCATTAGTTTTCTATTTGTTCAAAAGCTTATGGTAAATTTTAAATTGAACATAATCACTAGTTTTTTTTTTGTATTGGTTCATTGCATGTCAAGTTCATTTTCTCATTGAGATTATTAACATGTACATAAAAAAAATGCAAAAAGAGTAATAGTAATTAGAAAAGAGGATTAATAATTGATCAAATGGATAAATTGAATCTTATCTGTAATAGTTTATAGTTATATTACATTTTGATTGGTTTGTGATGGATTCCATTTTTATTATGTAAAAAATATATAATAAAATTAGAGTATAATTACTATCCAACTGAATATATAATGGACTTGCACTTATAGTCCGATTAATTTTGTATTTTCGATTTATTCAAAATAATCTTATAAGTAGTTTGATTTATTATATATTTGTCTTAATATTTTTATCTTTTATAAGTTGTTGATAGAAACTATTTTTATCTTAATATTTGTCTTAATATTTTGAAAAACGGTGCGCATCATACGTATAGTAAGCAAATCAAATTGTGGAATTTGCAGGCTCTTACTTTGAAACAGATGTCGAGATCCTAGTGGCTATGAGGAGGTATTGGATACAATCCACCGCAGTAGAGTCAAGCCTCTATAATTTAGATTTGACACTGAAGATTGCTACGTCGGACGCGCGTCAAATTTAGATTTTCTTTGTTCAAATTTGACACCACTATTTTATAGTTTTATTTACCTGTGTGAATATTTTATTAATATATCAAAAAATGAAATTACCTTTAACTCCCCAATCCACCAGAAAATCGGTCTAGAATGTCGAAGTAAAAAGAATAAAGCAGATTCTAACGGCAACACTAATCGTTCTGTTTTGACCATAATTCTTATTAATTGTATTGTTATTTCTCTCTTTGGATTTGTAAACCACTCTGTTAATGGAAAAATAAAAATTATATTAAAGTTCAATGTGAACCACGCCCTTATTAAATTGGGAAAAAATACAGAAAAAGGACGATCAATGATTAACCAAATCCATGGTCAGGGGTAGTTTGGGCATATCAGGGTCAGTGGGGTTCAACTGCTACAGCACCGTGATAAGTGACGTTTTTATTCTCCTGTCCAGTCTCTTCCGAAGCCTGAAATCTCATGCAGAGCCACGTGGCATTATATAACCATACGAGCAATCATGCCATTGAATACACAGCCCTTTAGTCGACACGTGGCCGAAAAGTACCATGCAGGACCACTCTGCGGGTCCCATATAATGTCATCAATTGGGTCAACATCTGCATAATGGGACAAATCTATAACCATATGTTGACTTTTTTTTTCTCACCCAAATCATCCGCCCCTATTATTTCTCAGCAAGAATTATTGGGTGCATGTAGTAACTCGAAATATTTGTATATTATTTTAGAAATACATGGGGCTTGATCACACTCCTTTAATCACGGTCCAGTTCAGAAACTTTTTTCAAAAAGAGTTTGGCAACTATCCTCTCGGAATTAGGGCGCCATTGGGTGGTCCTCTACTTGAAGGGTCATAATCAAAACTAGTGCTTAGTTTCATGAAAATGCAACTCCTAGTAGTCTAGTATCAATGTCCATAAACCGTGGGTCCATCCACAGCCAAAAAGAATTAGAATTAATTTAGACAAATACATGAAAAAAAAAGGAAAGAAGAAAAAAGAAGGATGAGATATACAATTGATATTAAAAGAGAAAAAAAATGATAAGAGTTGAGTCACAGTCAAATGATTGAAAAGCTAAAAAGCCTACATCAGGCTGTTTGACTATTTAGCCTCTAATCCTCCAGTCCATTGAAGTGCATGAGGGGCCTGTTCGACATCCCTATTTCTACCTACACGCATGCGCTGTGTGCATGCGTGAGGGAGCTGTGCAAGTGAACAATGACTGCACCAGAAAGAACTTTTAACCTTCGTGCAGCATGAGACGAGCATTTTGGCTGCTTTTATAAACCAAGGGCACGTTCGTTTAACTAGTATTCTCAGTATTTTTTATAATTTTCATAACACAAAAAATTTTACAATCAAACATCATTTTTAATACTACATAAAAATAACTACAGCACGCATATCAATAAAGTTAACATCACTTAAAAATTCTCAAAACACAACTCAACCGAACACTCTCCAAAATTTTATTATAGTTATCTAAAATTTTATTATCGTTACAAAAATTTATCCTTCTTCTCTTTTTCATCAACTTCTATATTTGAAGAAGTAATGATTTGACCTAGAGAAATTATTTTGTAATTATTTTATTATGTTTGACAGTGGTATTGTTCTTGTCAAGTTCATCTGAATATAAACCACTATTTCAACTCAGGTCCCAGCTTGACATCAATGACATGACAGAAAAATTCTATTTGAATTATATGCTTTCCGAGTGATTACAAGCAGTACAAACAGGTTCATGCCGAATCAAAAAGGCCCAGAGAAAAAGAGAACTCCTCCGGATATCATTTCCCAATTCAGCATTGAAGATAAAGGAAGTGAGGAATTTCTTAAAACAGAAACCAAACCTGTCAGTATGTGGAATAGGACGTTATGAGATTTGAAGCAAAATGCTGTAAAACAAGAATGTCTAGAGTCTCTAGCGGATCGGGGAATCATATCAATGAAGATGCAACTAGATAAGGAAAATCTTGAGAGGAAGAAAGAAAAAGGAATGGGAAGGGGAAAAATAAAGAGAAAAGATACTCATTAATGCATTCAAATACCAATTGCGTCAAGAAGTTGGGAGTGTTCATACACCGAAATTTTATTAAAAAATTTAAAAATTGAAAATTTATTCACTAGTTATTACTATTTGAACTTATTTTTTTATATATTTCTGGTCATTAAGAATAGAACGCGGTCGACCGCTGCAAATTTTCATTGCCGCAACGATAAACAAAACAGGTCAACCTCTATTATCGTTAAAAATTAACGGAGTTTTGACGGATGGAGTGAAAAGTCACCATTACATATTCTCAGTGACTAAAAAGTAAAAAAAAAAGTTTAGTGACTATTTTATTAACAGTATTAAAATCTAATGACTAAATTTTCAATTTTCGTACAATTTTATAACTGTTCTTAACTTTTGGTCTGTTTTGTCCCTAAAAAAATATGTGAAATGTTAACTTTAACTTCAGTCTTTAGAATTTTTTGAATTGAAGCAAAGGGTCTTTCAGTCCCTTACAAACTTCATGGGTCCTATGCTGCCTACGGCAAAAACAAAAACAAAAAAAATAAACACCAACTTTACACATATTCCAAGATAAACATCAATTATTGATATTAAAAAAATAACATTTATTTAAATACAATTTAAAATTATATTATTTTTCACCTATTTCAATACTATCTTTATTTTAACAACAAAATTACAAAATTTTATTTTCAAACGTCGCGTTAAAACCTTAGGCTCTTAATTAAAATAATCAATAAGAAGTTTGGGTCCGCTCCTCTGTTTAGGGCTTGTTTCAGTTTTCTTATGTATTTTTCCACTGTTTGTAATTACAGTTGGGACTGCATGGTTAGTTCTATTAGGGCGCCGGTCCTTCGACTCCGTCGAAGGGCCTTCAGCGGTTGGTTTGTTACTTTCACGGGTTTCTCGTGCTTCCTCGGACCCTTGGGTTCTCTCGCTTTGGGCTTCGCGCCCGACACATCCGAGGATATTGTATCCTCTTCAAAAGCCACGTTATTGTTGGCTTCTCGACTCGCCGCTTGTAAAGCCCCTTATGAGTCTTTCTTTATTTTTTTAGCTTGTAATTTGTGTTTGTGAGTCTTTTTCAATATATAAAAATAGATGTTTAAAAAAAAAATAGTGAGGACAAGTCTCTCGTGACTTTAAAGTTCGGGAGCTGCTCCACAATTGAGCCATGGATGGATGGAAGGAAAAAAGAAGTACCTTATCACATCTGTCGTCACTTGAAGTGATTTCTATTGCACCTAATTTATCATAAGAAAATAATTGCACTTGGTTCAAAATGGAATTCTAATATTTAAGACAAAAAAACCTTGTAGCAGGGCATGCATAAACTTTACTGTGCTTAATGAAAGAAAAAAAAACTTTAATATGAACTTTCATTAAATTGTGTCATGTTAGAAATTAAATTTTTTTATACTTGATAAGTGAGACATCCATAATATTGAAAATAGATTTATTACATTTCTCACTTATTAAAATAAATGTTACAAGGAGCTTATATTTATAAGCCTAAAAACTCACATGCCCACATTGCCTAAGCAATGTGGGACTACAAATATTTCAACACTTTCCCGCAAACTCAAGGTGGACAAACCGACAAATCTTGAGTTTGGAGTTACAAAAAATAATTACAGGAAAAAAAATAATAACAAAGATTGCCGGTACTGAACCGGATGGTTGCCCCGATACTGAGCCGAGAGGTTGCCGGTACTGAGCCGGATGATTGCTCGATACTAAGCCAGGAGATTGCCAGTACTGAGTCGGGAAAGTTGCCGGTACTAAGCCGGATGGTCACCAGGAAGTAACCGAACTAAAGCCGAAAAACTCCCTTTGATGCCATGTAAGACATCAATAATTTTTTATACTTGATAAATGAGACATACATAATATTAAAAATAAATTTATTACAAGAAGAATTATATTTATAAGCCTAAAAACTCACGCGACCAGGTTGCCTAACAATGTGTTAACATATCATGCGGCCTTTTCTTTCAGTTTTCATCGAAATACTTTCTTTGTTCTTTTCACTGGTCTCTTTAATTCTTTTCCTATCTGAAAAAAGGGCGACACTGAAGATAAGGCGTTAGTTTTTTTTTTTTTTTTAAATCCGACTTTTTATATCCTAATCTATTATCCTAGACAGCCTAGAGACTGGAAATCCAAACCATTGGTTGGGAGACTTTCCACATCCGTAGGACTACGCATATTGGCCCAGTTTTCAAGCACAAATTAGACAAGGGTCTCAAGTTTACATGTTCACCAACCCTTTCATCTGTTGTGGATTATTATTTTAAGCAAGGCCCAGTTTTAATTAGGCACAGAATAGACAAGTGTCTCACGAGTTCAAGGCATAAACAATAGATAGATGAATAGGAAAGGAGTCACTTTAATTTGCTTTGGGTGCAAAAGAGAATATTATTGATTACCTTTTTTGCTCGTAATTTTTTTTTTTCTGTTTTCAGCCGTGTCATAAGCGGTGAGGTTCTGTTTGTTGAAGGCCATCTAACCCACTCTAGAATGATCAATGAGATTCTTGACTATGTTCTCGAATTTAGACAAATCACTGAGTTTTTTTTCTAATCTTGTTAAATGTCTTGCATGATCAACTTTTAATTACTAATTGCCACCTGTCTTCGATTTTAGAGCTCTTATCCATAAACGTTATTTTGTATTCTTCCTTCTATTAATTTATACGCTAACGACAAGTTCAGATAATAAATTAGAGAATATCGATCCTGATAATCCATTTAAAAATATACTATAATTTTTATTATAATAAAACATGATCTTTTGATAACCAAAGATAAGTTCGATGAATATAAAAAAAAAACAAATCACCACCCGACTTTTTCTAAATTGATTTCAGTGTATTTTAAATAAAGGTTAAATATATTTTGCAGCCTTCAACTAAAGGCTGGATTTTGATACTTTACACTCTTATCTATGATTTTTATCACATTATACCAACCAATTATTTATTCTAAAGGATATACACCCTATTAAGATTTTCCGTTAATTTGAATGAAAGATGATTTTTTTTAATTGTGATAATTTTTTAAGATAAAATCATCATTTTTGAAGTTAAAAAAATCAATTTCCATCAAATTTTAAAAGAATATGCATAGTATCTAAAAGCAATAGTTAGTGAGGCAATACGATAGAAATAATAGATCGGAATGCAAAGTATCAAGATCCAAGCATTGGAGAATTCAAAGTACACTTATACCTAAAAAAAATAACCATGTGGCAGCCCCCATTGAGGGAGGAACTTACTAAAAAATCTATGCAAAAAACCACACCAAATCAACTTGAAACTGAATGATTCAGTACTGGAACGGACGAGGATTGGAATGAAAGATAATCCAATGACACGAGGCAATGGCAAGACCTACGGAATGCACTAACACAGTATAAAAACCTGTGTGACAAATGCCCCCACCATTGTTACCATCGCCACCAAAATAAACAACCAGGCCACCATTGATAAATTGGCACGCGATTCAGGTTTAGGTAGCAATAGCTCTAGCAGGTGAATCAAGACAGCGGAACTGGAGAATACCAAGGATATGGTATCGAAAATAACAAATGCCATGAAAGCAGCGCTACTCCTCAATGTCGCAGAGCCTGGGTGTGTGCCGTCATTACCTACAAGCATGGTAATGCCTGCTGCAAAGGTCACAGTAGTAACGAGTGTAGCTACTATGAAATGAGCGAATGCTGCACCATCCAACCGTTTCTGGTACTCCTCCGTGTCTAAACTTGCCATGTCCACCTTGCCTTTCATTTTTTACAGCAAGTTTATAGTTTCTCGACAATATATAGCCTTAAAAATTGTAACATATATAGCTTAGAATAAAGAAAGAAGTTATAGTAAAAGCATACAGTGATATAGAACACTTAGACTCAAGCAGAGAACAAAATGGTTGCTTAGAAAACCAAAAAGAAAAAAGAAATAAAAGCAGAGAAGAACAAAGTATGCATTACGACAGCACCATAGACTGCTGTGTGCCTCAGGGGCAGCAAATAGTCCCTACCATGGCAGAAACTCTGTTCTCGATATATATGCAAGTAGGGGTGAATAGCGGACATATCGAAATCGGAATTCATCATTCCGACATCCGGTCCGCTAACTAGCGGATGACCAAAATCGATTCCGCTTCCGCTTCCGCTTCCGACTCCTAGCGGATTTAGCGGAATTCCAATAATGTTTTGGGCCATATGTTCTTGATGTTCTCTTCTTCTTTCTTAAAATTATTGTTCGTAGACTGATAAAATAAAAATCAAGATTTAAGAATACATATCAAAATAATAGTTGGAAAATGTCAATATGATTCAAAATCCATATCAAAATTATTGTCTCATCAATAACTTATATTTCCTGAATGGAATTTACAAAATAATGGAACTTACAAAATCAATAGAACAAAGACATAACAAATTAACAACTCCAAGACATAACATAATAACTATCTACAATTTCTGATTCACAACACAATTCATTTGAATAGCAGATTCACAATCTCAAAAAATATAGTAACAGATTCACAACACAACAATTCATTTGAATGCAATATATCATTAACAGATTCATAACAATGGAATTTACAAAATCAATAGAACAGAGACATAACAAATTAACAACGGCAAGACATAACATAATAACTATCTATAATTTTTGATTCACAACACAATTCATTTGAATAACAGATTCACAATCTAAAAAAATATAGTAACAGATTCGCAACAGATTCAAAAATATAATAACAGATTCACAATCTAATTATCTAACAATGCAATATAACATTAACAGATTCACAACTGTCTATAATAATTCACATCAGAGAGATAAAGAGATGGAGACAGAGAGATAGAGACTCGAGAGATTGACAGAGAAAAAAACAGAGAGAGAGAGTATAGAGAGACAAAGAAAACTTTAAGGCTTTAAGCGACAGAGAGATAGAGAGAGACAGAGACAGAGATAGAGAGAAGCAGCGGAGGCTGGAGGGAGTTGCGTCGCCGGAGAAGACCTCAGCAGAGAGAGCGAGACTGTAAGAGGAGAGAGAGACTGTAATAGTGTAAGAGAAGAGAGAGAAAGAAATGGAAGTTACAAAGACTGAGAGAGAGCTGAGGGAGTGATGCCTGAGAGTGAGAACGTCGAACAGAGAGTGAGGAGCTGAGGGCTGAGGGAGGGTCGCGAAGGAGGGGGGGACTTTGGGATTAAATAGCGTGGGATCAAAACGACACGTTTTGACGTTTTGATCCGCCACTAGGGTTGTACAATGCCACCGGAAAATTCCGGTGGCACCGGCACCGGTACCGGCACCGGGTTTCCGGTTTTTGGTCTAACCGGTGCCGGTGTAGGTTTGGTTTTTTGAAAAAACCGGGATTTTTTTTTTAGTTTTTTTATTTTAATTTCTACTCAATAGTTTAAACTTTAGTTTTACCTCAAGACATAATATTCTAGAAGCATGACAAGGTTTACTCAATATTTTAGTTTCACTTGAATATTTGAGATTTGTTGTTGGTTTTGTCTAATCAAATGCTTACATTCAAGTTACCAAGAAGCTTGCTAGGTGAATGAACTAGTTATTTAGAATTTTGGTAGAAAAATTACAAATTTATTGTATTTAAAAGGGTATATATGAAGGCATTGGAATCATAATTAAAGAGTTTAATGTCAAACTTTGGTAAGTAAATCGCATAATATAAGTCAAGAGGTCGAGATTCTACCACAAAAAATTTTAAATCAATGTATTAGTTTAAAAGTTTTTATGAAATATTAACAAATTGTCTAAATTTTAAAATTGACAAATCACTATTAAATTTATACCATGCTTGCAAAATCAGTCATTCAATTACATTTTAGTTCAAATTTTTAATACATTTTAGTTCAAAAATTCATATAGAGTCATCACGTTTGACCAGCGTTTGACAAGCGCTCGAGCGCCCTTTGAAAAAATTCAGACAGAGTCATCACGTTTGACTAACGTTAGACAAGTGGGCTCGAGCGCTCGACGAGCGTTTGACCCGCGCTCGAGTGCCTTAAAAATTGCCGAAATTTTTTATTTTCCTTGTGAAACCAAGGGAAACTCTATTAGGTTTTGAACATGTTTTAAAATTGTTATTGATTTGTTAATTAGAGGGAAAACACATATTCTCCCATCTAAGTGTTGTTAGGGTCTAAACTGGATTTTTCAAAAGATAATAGTTTATATTTACAGTGACGTCTCTATTATTTTGGACTTTAAATTCTCATCTTATCTTTTAAGATGATCTTTAATTTTATTGATTTTGGAATTTGGATTTCATTAGTTTAGATTTTATTGATATGTGATTAATGGACCAAAAGAAAAAAGAAAAAATACATTGGGCCAAGTACGTAAAATGCTAAAAAAATGGCTCAATATTAATGTAGGATAACCGGAAACCGCCACCGCTAAGGGCCGGTTTTTTCCCTTAACGGTGTAGGTGTAGGTGGTAATTTTTTCAAAATTGGCCTACCCGGTGTAAGTGCCGGTTTTGGCCAAAACCGGCACCTACACCGGGGTTGTACAGCCCTATCCGCCACTGGTTGGACTAGAGATTGCCGCCACCAAACGTCTCCGAGCTCTGTTTTTCTGTGGCTTTCACTGCTAAAGTGACTCGTAGTTTTGAAATTAGCCACGTCATACACTTTTCTATCCCTTTTTCTGCCTTGTTGGACGTAGGCCTGCGACCCGTTTGGCTTGTTTCTCAGCGAATGGGATGCAAACCAGTCCGTAATGATTTCTTTGCTGTTTGGGGTTTTTCTTAATCAGATTTTAAAGATGAGCTCGTGGAGGAAAGTCGTAAAGTTTGCACCAAATGTATCTCAAGAACTTAGTGGTTCTAGCCATATAATCCTTTACTGTTAGCTTAAAAACTCTCTCATAATAGTTATTCTAAATCGGAAAGAAAAAAAAAAGGTTCAGTTGGCTTGGGAAGATATGAACCTCAAGACTGTTCATATATGACATTCGACCTCTTTAATTCAGAACCTCAGATGTCTGATTTATTGTACAGAGAAGAAGAGTTACTCAATACTTGGTGGAAATTAAACTCCTGGAAAGTTGAGTTTTATTGCTGTATTGGCTTTGTAAAACTGCTGGATGTTGTATTATAGCTGCCAATGCATGTGAACTGCAGCAAAAGGATGTGGAAGTCGCAGCGACGAAGGCAAAGCGTGAAACACATTAAGATGCTCTGATAGATAGCCTTTAGGAAAGCTGGCGGTACAGATCGCTGTGGGATATATTTACATTCATAATAAATGGGAGACATCCCCTAAAACCACAATACCCCTATACCTAGTCTAGTCAACAGGAGTGAGGGCTCCCAAAGCTCCAACCACAAGCAGAGGCCCATAGGAGGGCACCCTGATGAAAACTGTGTAATAATACAATCATAACGATGACATCTATTGGCTTCTTTTCTCAGCCTATTCCAAGCTGTCCTTGAACAAGTAAAATCAGGATCTTCAGGCCACCGAGATTTAGTAACGTCTGTGTCAGCCTCATTCAGAAAACTTAAGTTTCCTCCAGGGTTTTTCCGAACGAAACCAATGCTAACGCAGAGTTGCTGGGACTTCATTTACACCCGATCTAGTCAGTCCAAAGAGACAGGCTGCAGCCGCTAGCAATTGCATTTCCAAAACTGTATATTTACGGAGCATTTAAATGCCGAGTAATGGAACAGGTAACTAAGAAAAATCCAGTCTTGATAGACACCTGCTAATTCAATCACGAGGAATCAGCAACTTCAGCATGAAGGCACAAGGGCAACTACTAAAAGTGCATTTGACTTGGGCAGTAACTTTTTTTTTTTGATAAGTACATTTGACTTGGGCAGTAACGGTGTCCATTATCCTCACAAACTACAATAACGTGTTCTAGAAAGAGAGAACAAGTAGACAATGACCCACTAAGACTACAATTACACTCATCATCACCAGAGAAAAACATAGAAACTCTGAGGAGGACCAATAGCATTAAAGAGAAAAGCAACATATATATAAAGATGTTTTGCAACAAATACACTGGCATTTTGATTAAAATTTGAGACTATTCCGCTTCACCAGCATATTAAAGTGGATGATTTGACTGCCAAGATACAAATCCCTGCCTGGCATTCATTTCAAACTGAACAACCTGGCTTTCCAACACCAAAGAAGGCTCAATAATAAGGGTCATTTCCACCCATACGCACATTGATTTCTTATAATCATGGTTTAGGTTACTTTCTATAAGTTGACAATCTAACTGTCACCTCCCACGCAATGAAGTAAAGATAATTGAGAGTGCAGAAAAATTGCAAGATATTCAAAATTCCAGGGTCTATATGAATTCATTACCGTGATGCTGGTTTAGATGCAACAACTACCGCTATCAAACCAGAATTTTAAATTCATTTTCTTAACCCATATATAAAATTTAAAAAGAAGATAATGAAGAACGGGTTACCTTTTGAATAAGGTTGTGAACCAGAACCTGAATCACGAACCAGAACATGATTTTTGCACCCAAATTTGCCTCTGCAGGTTCATTGGAAAAATCTTTTAACAGAGGAACAACGTATAAAATTGTAAGCAAATTGGCACCCAGAGCTTTAACGTCCAATAACCTCGTGGGAATTATAGCTAGCGCCTCTCCTTGAATGCTTCCCATCACTTATAATTAATGACCCATCAACATCCTTCACACCATGTGTTGGCCCACGGCGACCAAAGTGCTTATGGGAGCCTGCATGGAATACAAACACTCAAGTTGTGGCATACGAAACAGAAGAATTTTACTTACACCCCCATGAACAGACACGGGTCTATATTCAGAAGCGATATTGAGGATCAGAGTTCCAAACTACCACATACCATTATCTAAAGATGAATGACCTGTACATCCAGCTCCAAGGTTTTTAACTTCCCCACTCCTAGCATTTGCCATGTCAACTTTCATATCTCCATGAGATCCTGCAAGATCATGTACAGAAGAAACAGCAAGATAAATTCCTCCTCGAGATTTTGGGAAAAAACAAGAAAGACAGACAAAAAGGCCTAAGCACTTTTGGGCTTCCTGAAATAAGATAATAACTTCATCTTCCCCCATTTATGAGTTTGTACATGACAGTTTTTTGGAGGTATGGTATAATGATGATTCCAAACTATTATTCACACCACAGACAACAACCGGTCCTGTTCATCAATATATCCAACAATTACATGTTCAAAATCTCCGCACCTTCTGAAGAATATCCGAGCGACAGCGTAGTTTGAGAAGCAGAAGGTGAGAAAGACTCCTCACTAGCATAACATCCATCTGAACGGCGAAGAGAAGTCCATACACCACGATCAGGCTTATCCTTATTTCTTGTACGTTTTTCCTGCTTCTCGATGCAGAAGCCATGCACGTCATTACCAACAACCTCATCATCTGGAGCTGGAGTTGTATCCTTTGAAACCAACTGCGCATGTGGGGCACGAGGAGTTTGCTTGTCCTCTGAATTTGAAGTCTGGATTTGATGCTGGGACTGGCCCACAAAAGACTGACTTTGACGTGAATCCTTGTTTAAAAGTATTCTTCTGACCATCTTTCCACTACCTTGACGTTGCTGGTTCTGCTTGAGAGCAGCTGAACTAAAAACATTTCTCACTGAAGATGTAATACCCTGCTGCTGTGACGACCTGACAGACACCTGCAAAAGGAGTAGCACACTGCAATTTAACATTGTACCAAACTTCACGAGAAAATTCACATGGCCTCCTGAAAGAAATTATTGGTACAAAAAAGTATGCAAAGAGACCAAGGAGCACATACATAAGAGCATAAAAAAACTATGTGGATTGGCAGACTGCCTGTGCCAAGGGCTGAGAAGAAGACCCCAATTACAAACAGTGAGGAATACTCCCCCAAAAGAGAAAAATTCTTACACCCAACCCTCAACTAAACCTTGCAACCCCCCCCCCCCCCCACACAAAAAAAAAAACAAAAAGACTTGTTCAGCCACAAGGAATCTATCCAAGTTGAGCATGTGCCCCAGTCTCAGCAGCAGTAACTTAATATGGAAAAGTAACAAGGTGCGCTAATGTGTGATTGTTTGCTGAAATTCCCCTATGAACTTTTGGACCTACAGGCAAACCACAAAAACAACCTCTGTCCATACGAAGCAACACTGTATATTGAATATTTATGTTCAAAAAAGCCCAAGTGATACATGTGATTGGTATGAATGGAAAACACTTACATAAGAAACCTCCCTCTCTTTCCCTTTCAGGAGCAGAATTTTCCTTTTCCCAGACTCACTAGTTCCAGAAATTCCT
Source organism: Myrica gale (assembly GCA_963930655.1). Classification (NCBI taxonomy): domain Eukaryota; kingdom Viridiplantae; phylum Streptophyta; class Magnoliopsida; order Fagales; family Myricaceae; genus Myrica; species Myrica gale. Next base: position 452,010 of record OZ005606.1, on the reverse strand, counting down.
GCAGAATACATCAGAGGTAGTAAGCAAACTCCTTGAAGAAGACTGATAATATTGACTCACCCAGAGAAAAGAACAGCGATCCACAAACTCAGACAACAATGAATTGATGAGATCATGGAAAAGAAAGCAAATTTAATGTATGGCCAATAGAAGGGCTACATGGCTACAATATGCTGATAAGGTAGAGTGGTCTGGGAACCAAGAGTTCCCAACATAAAACCAACTCCAAAGACGTGGGATCATATTCACCTGAATATGCAGTAGAGATGTAAAACTTTGAGGAAGAGAAAACCATGTGTATCTAGCAAATTACATATATCTGCTCCTAAAATGGATCAATCACATGAAGACTTCTTAAAATAAATTAAAAAACTCCCAACAAAAATTCATAACACTGGAAAAGGCAAAAAAAAGGCCTTTTAACTTCAAAAACAGTTGGAAATGATGTCATTTGAACTGCCAGAAAACATTTTTCTTCTGCTCATCATGGAGCAAAACCACTTCAAGAAAATATGAGCACTGGAGACACAATAAGTCTGTCACGAAAGAAGGTGAGAGAAGAAAAAAATGGACATCGCAATGATACAGATATCCAATTTTTAAAAGAGATCCTGCAGCAACTCATTAAGCATTCCATGTCCACACTGTTGTTCAGAATATTGAGTGTACAGCTTATGTCTACAACTCATAAACAGATGGAAGGAAAAATGTCAAATCATCAATGAACACTTGGTTTCTCCATTTCCCAGCCATACCAATGTCCTCTTCCAAGACTTCAGTCCCAGCTGCAGGAACCAAAGAAACAGACTTGTTAGAAAGCTGCTCCTCCTCTCTCTTTGGAACCAGAATGAATGTTGCCTTGTCTTTGACACTCAAGTTCTTCGCAGTGTCCCTTAAAACATACTGCCCATCAAGAAGGAAGAAGTATTAATGAACCCCAAACTCAAAACATCTTGCTCTGAAATTAAGCGAGGATGTCTACACGGTCAAACACAAACAACGATGGAAAGCAAGTTCTATATTATATACCTCGAACCATGATCACCACAGTTACAACAAAGAAAAAATCCACATAGAAGATAAAAACCTCCAGCGGTAGGAAAATCAACCCAGTAAATCTTACAATGACAACACATATTTCCTTTAATGTTGATCTTTTCAATCTTTCAATTTTCTTCCACTCTCTCCACGCCTCAGCCCCAATGATAAGTCAGCAATCAAAGAAGCCTATAATGCATTGTTAAACTGGACTATACACATGGATCAAATATGAGTCTATGTAATATGGTGACAGCATTTATCCAAACAATTATTCTTTGAATTACGGTAGGGCGAAGCAGCTTCGGGCACCGAAAAGGTAGACATTTCTTAAGGCAAGCCCAGAGTGGGAACTTTTATGTTGGTTCGAATAATGAGTGAATGACAGGGCCACTGGTACAATGGATATAACATGGTGTAGGTCTGAGTACATTCTCAATTCCTTGATTATTATCTCCCTGTCATGGAGGTGGATTTCCACCAGGTGTAGTCCAGAAGTGAAAAAAAAAAACCTCGCACTACTTTTGGGAAGGGGGAGAGTTGGTCACATCCAAAATCAATAATATGCGCCTAGTTATGAAAAAGAAACCACCAAGACCATCAACTAGTCATTTATTTTGTCAAGAAAGTATTGCCAAAAAAATGTATACCATCTTGGAGGACATCCTTCTCCTCTCAAAACCTCTTTTCAATAAGGGTGAACCAGGACTTCCTGCTGATGATCCGGAAGTTCTTCTGCTCAGTTTCCCATTAGGCAATGATCGCTGCCATCAATATACACATAAATTAAGGATTGCGGTGAAGTGTATAAACTGACCAATACTGGAATTTGCAAGATGTTTTATTCAAGAGAAACACCATATAATTACAAAACTGGATTATTCAAGTGATTCTTAACACTGTTAACTTGTTTCCATGTGCAATCACGCCAGAAGATCAAATAATATCCACCATGCAGAATATGCATGTGCGCAAACACTCACAGATAAATATGCACAAAGTATCATAGGCTAGGTACAACAGTGCACAACACCAACTTTAAAACATTAATAACCGGAAATATAATTTTTTTCAGAAACTGATAACGCAACAGAAACAAATAATATAGAATGTCAAATAAGAAAAAACTACTTACAGATTTTCTCTAATTGAATAGTTCTCATATATTTTGCTTGGATGGATTAGATAAATACCCGTGAACCACCCTTAGCCGCTCTTTTCTGACGTACAAAGTCCATTAATGGTGTAACTATGGGAACTTCTTTTGCAGTACCTGCAAATATAATAAGATAAAATCATTTGATAATACACTTGTCCTTAGAAACTGCGAAACACAGTTTTAAATTATATCTCATTCGATCTGCAATATTATCTGCTTTTTCCCCCATTCTTATACCACCATTTCCGTAAAAAAATTAAAAAAATGCAGCATCTTACAATAAGAGATCTTTCTGACTTACCACCTCGTTCTGCTTCTCTTCTCTCCAATTGTATCTCAGCGCTGGGAAGATTTTCGACAGGCTTCGCAAGAAATTCAAGAAACTCCAGATACTCAGGATCTAGATGTTCATCAATGAAATACTTGCACTTAGGAAAAAGCAAATGATCGAGTGCATACGTCACAGATGAATGAGTGCATACACAAGTCCACATGCAATATATACACTCATTGAATTCTTTTTCAAAAAAACAAAGTCTTACCTTTTAATATGGTTCCTTCACGACCATCTTTTTTAGACCACTGCTTTGGAACACGTTGTGAAGGAGCATACTCGACAGTAGTTCTATACTGGGTGCCTGAAAAAAGCAAGGGACAGTCTATTATGGCCTGATTTGTTCCTTAATCAAATAAGGACGATACAAAAACAAATAGATGAATAGTCTCGAAATAATTATTGAATAGGAACAAACAAAAAGTGAACCCCCAATTCACTTTTCCAAAAGATAGCCAGTAGCTCAATACTTTCCTGAGCTGTCACTAACTGAAGAGAAAGAGCTTCATTTCCCCATCTGAATTAAAACCAAGATGGAAATAAAAATATAATTCTGGCAACAACATCTATTAAATACTGTTAAGTTGTTAAGTTGTTAGTTGATAACTTAGTTAGGCTTGTTAGTTAGTCGACTCTGTTACTCTGTTATTAACAGATTCCACACTTGTATATAAGGAGAGGCTGATGTATTATTCATTACGACGTTGAATGAAATAGCAATTCATTAATCTAAAATGGTATCCGAGCGATTTTCTTCAACACAGAGCTTTCCGCACAGTTACTCTTCACATCCCTTCTTCCTCTCTTATTCTCGATTATTCTCGATCATTGAATCATGGCTTCTTCAGTTCCAGAACCTCCTCTGGTTCCTTCTGAAAATCCAATCTCATCTCCTGCTGTTAATTCTTCTCCATTTTCAACTCATTCAATGGATGATAATCCATCGAACCCCCTCTACCTTCATATTGCCGAGAACCCTGGTATCAACTTGGTCTCCCAGCCACTTACTTCTTGGTGCGCATAACTACTCTACCTGGAGCCGGTCTATGACAATGGCTCTCACCATCAAGAAAAAATTGGGATTTATCAATGGTACCATTCTTCAACCATCTCAAGAACATTCATCATTCTTCAATTGGTCCCGATGTAATATGATGGTCACATCATGGATACTCAATTCTATCTCCAAAGAGATTTCGGCTTCTGTTATGTATGTTGATTCAGCCAAACATCTATGGAATGAATTGAAGGAAAAATTTACTCAATCAAATGGACCACGCATATTTCACACACGCAAGAACTTTGCTACTTTGTCTCAAGAAAACACATCTGTCAGTACCTATTTTACCAAGTTGAAGGTTTACTGGGACGAGTTACAAGCTTTCTGTCATATTGCTCCTTGTGTGTGGATCTGATTGTTAGGCTACTAAGTCCATCACTGATAATCAGGAGAGAGAATTCATCCTTCAGTTTCTCATGGGCCTCAATGATAGATTTGCACATGTAAGAGGGTAGATTCTGCTGTCAGATCGTCTTCCAAAAATCAATAAAGCTTTCTCTTTAGTGATTCAAGAAGAGGATCATCTTGGTCATAATCCTGCTTCAGAGGTTGTTGTTATGGCTTTAAGAACTGACTCTGGTCGAATTTATACAGCCAGTTACAAGCCAAATCTGAAACCAGTTTGCACACATTGTGGCAAAATTGGTCACACAATGGAGAAGTGTTATAGGTTACATGGTTTTCCTCCAGGATTTAAATTCACCAAGAATCGAAATACCTCTGCTCATGTTGCTAGCACTGTCTAGGAGGATCAATCAACGCTTGGGTTATCTGTCCTTCCAGAGCAATTTCAGAACCTTATCTCTTCCCTCCAAAGTCAAAACTTCATGTCAACACACAATTCTGTCAATCAAGTATCTGTCATTCAACCTAACTCTTCTTTAATCTCGAATTTCTCAGGTAAAATCATTACTGATTTACCTCATCTTTCTTCTATACATATACCATATGTTCAAAACACTTCATGTCATTCTATCACATGTTCTTCATTTTCAAATCCTGGATTCTCGACACTGGTGCAACTGACCATATGGTCAGTTCCATCAGTCTTCTTACCACTAATAGCATAATCAGCCAACATCTCTATTTTGTGACAGCAAGGTAGCTTTGCATATTGCTGCAAATCCCGTGTTCCATGAACGCACGAAACATATAGATATTGATTGTCATCTCGTGCGTGAAATGATCCAGCAGCAGTTAGTCAAAACTTTTCATGTGTCTACTGATCACCAACTCACTGATTTATTGACCAAGCCTTTATCGTTTGAATCTTTTCAGTACTTAGTTACCAAGCTTGGCCTGTTAGATATCCACAGTCCAGCTTGAGGGGGGCTATTAAATACTGTTAAGTTGTTAGTTGATAACTTAGTTAGGCTTGTTAGTTAGTCGACTCTGTTATTAACAGATTCCACACTTGTATATAAGGAGAGGCTGATGTATTATTCATTACGACGTTGAATGAAATAGCATTCATTAATCTAAAAACATTGCCGTGCCTAATCAATCTCTTCAAAAGTAAGCACAAAGTTTACCCTTCTCATTAACAAACAAATGACCATCGAAGAACTCAGCAAACTCAATAACATCCTCAGGTTTCTTGAAGTCAATGTAGGCTCTAGAGAAGGATTGATACTTCAGGCTGCAAAACCATTGCAAGAAACGACAAATACATGAGAAGGTCGTGAACAGATGACTTGCTTAAATCACAAAAACGACACTACAATAACCTGTATGTATATATGGGGGAGAAAAAAAAAAGGAAAGCATACAAAGCCTACAAAGCGTAGCACATCAAAACAACTGAGATAATGGATTTAGTCCTAAAGCCTCAACAGACCCAAGGATCAATAAGTGGATAACCAAAAGAACCTACAAAGCCTAACCCATTTGTTCCAAAGCCATTAACCAAAATGCATACGTGTATATTTACATGCATATACACATTCACATTACCAGTTGCGAGTTTAATCCAGAATCAAAGTGTACCAAAACATTGATAAAAAAAATCAAGGTTCACCCGCGGGGAAATAGGCCAAAGAAGGCAAAACTTCACCTTGATTTCCCTGGACGGAAAGTAACCCAATGGTAACGACCAGCGAAGACGGAATCGATCTGGTCCATAAGCATGGCCTGAGAGATTGCCGGCGGCAAGTGCCGTAGCACCACCTTCGTCCGATCCGGTGAGTCCTTCATTTCACGGACCCCAAAAAACAGAAGAGAAAGGGAAAACAAGGGGGGGCTCGAAGTTGCTTTAAAAACGGAGAAAATCCCAGTTGGATTACATCTTCTCCAACAGAAACCGAGGCTGATTCAGTGCCCTAGTTCTCAATTTCATTCCCAATAGCCATGAGGAGGAGAGGAAGATGGAAAGGTTTACGTGTGAGACACATCGGGTTGTGGTTTTTGGGCTTTAGAGATTTGAAGCTGTGCCTGTGTGGAAGTTTTCTTTATGTACGTGGGTTGTGCGGGGTTGGGTCGGGTGTATCGCATTGACTGTAAAAGGTCGAAAACGGTCAAAACTGCTCTCATTTTCTTTGTTTCTTTAAGGAAACTATAAAGTTTTTTTTGTTTTGTTTTAGGCGAGTAAATTTTTTTATTTTCATTAAAAAATAAAATGTATTTCAAGCAAAATCATATAATTAAGGCTTAATTACCTTACAGGTCCATGTGGTATCCGATTTTTACAAAATAGTTCATGTGGTATGACTTTCAACAAGTAGTCTTTGTAGTATAGTTTTGAGACAAATTAGTCCATCTGTCCAACTGTCGTTACCCACTTAACTAGAGAGTGTTGTATATGTCACTTTTCATTCACGCGTTGACACGTCAGCAGCCGTCCTGGATCGAACCAATCAAGTCTGAGGTTGAGGCTCAGGCTAATTCTACGAGCTAAAAGAAGTATATCACTCATGATTTTGATACAAATGTTAAAAAACACGTGAATGACGCTGACGTGACATGTACAACACTCTCTCGGCAATTAGACAGAGGGACTAATTTGTCTCAAAACTATACCACAAGGACTATTTTGTTGAAAGTCATACCACAGGGACTAATTTGTCTCAAAACTATACCATAAGGACCATTTTATTGAAATTCATACCACAAATACTATTTTGTAAAAGTCGGATACCACATGGACCTGTAAGGTAATTAAGCCTATAATTAAAGCCTACGTCTAATTTTGTTAAAATTTTATGTTATATGATCATCAGATTCGTCGACTGGAGAACATGGCTCTTCTTTTCCGAAGAGGCAATTTCATAATTCTTTTTATTTTTGTCGGGATTCAATTACTCCTAAGAGAGAATTTAGGATGCTATCACACAATACATGTATTTTCAATTTTAAATTTTTTAAAAACCGACTAAAATAAAAATAAATAAATTATATATTATGAGAAAATATGAAAAAAGTACAAATAAATTACATGCAAAATGACTGAAAATGCCCATCTAAAATAAAAGGACTAAAAATCATTAAAAATAAAAATGTAATGTAATTTAAATTAAATTAAAAATATTGAAAATCTATTTTACTAATCTATTTATTTTATTTCTTTTTTATTTTTAATTTTTTATTCAAAATATTTCGATCAATTCTCATATAAAAGAAAGAATGAGAGGCGACTAAATCTCATATTGAGGTATTATTATATTGAACTGAACTTTAAAATAATTCGAGAACTTTAAATTATATAATAATACGTTTAAATGAAAAAAAAAACTTCAAAATTTCCACCTACGCTAAACGGGATAAGCTGTGGTTTTAAATTGTAAAGTAGCATTTAGGGGAGCTATTTCGTAAGCAATTTAGATATTCAATATTATCAGCTTTTGAATCTGATTCGTAAACACTTGAGATTGTAAGGGGCTCTCTCGGGAGTATCTATCAACCGATTCAGAGATGCTAAAAGCCAACCGAACTCTTATTTCCTGCTCAACCAAAAAAAGAAGATAGTAATCTTACATCTACGGTTCTATCATTGCTCTCGAGTCTCGAGTCTCTTATTTAGTCGTAGACTTGCGGTTCGGCCTATGGGCACCACTCTGGCACTCTCATCCCTTTGCTGCACCCTCTCCTATAGCGCCATCGAGGTTGTGTTTGAGTATTAAAATTTTGAGGATGTTAAAATTTTAGGGTATTGAAATTAGTGAAAAAGTGAAGAAAGAAATAATTTCAATTAATTATTTATATTTTTTAGAGTGAAAAGTAATGATTTAATAGAGAGATGGATTATATTGTAATTATTTTATTATATTAAAATTATGGGAGACTAAAATTTTACAAATCAAACACAACCCTAATCCCACCAATCATAGTCATCCATGTTTTACATAACACCCTTTTTTCTCTCTGGATCACGTTCCACGTAACACAAGGTACTATAATAGTTACTCTATTTTCATTTTTCATCCTTGAGTAACATTTGTGAACATAAAATTTTACCCTAAAATTTTAACATCATTACATTCTTATTCTCTCTCATTCCTTTTTCTCTAACTTTTTTATTAACTTTTTTACTTTTTACCAACTTTTTCACTTACTTTTTTATTCTCGCTTCTTACTTTTTATCTAACTTTTTTACACTTTTTACTAACTTTTTCACTTTTTCATTCTCTCTCCTCATTTTTTCATAAACCCTAAAATTTTACTTACACAAACACTATGTTAATCTGGGCCGGTCGTTGTCTAAACTCAACTTTGATTTATTCTTTTTATTTTTAAATTTGAAATTAAGGTCGTTGGATTAACTAGACGAACAACTAATAATTATTTTAAAAAATTTATTTCTGGCCTTTTTTCAAGTGATGCAAAATAGAATATAAGTGAAGTGGACTGATTAATGCTATATCACAATCTCCAAGTTACATATATATATATTTGCTTAGAATAGAGCTTGGGTTGTACAAAAATAAAAATAAAATTAGACAATTGTTGAGGATATGGTTTTGGTAGATAACTTGTGAGCCTTAATTATCATACCAAGTTGGGATACAATATGAAATTTGTGAATACGTATAAATAATAATTACTAAGCAAGTCTTTAATTTTTTTTATCGAACTAACGAAAGGTAGTGTAAATTCTATTAAAATTTAGAAAAAAAATATTTGTGAAATTATTTTTATGTACATCCAAAAATGGAATAAAATAGAAATTTAACTCTTAGAGACGCCGGTAGATCATGAGGTTACTAATGAACTTTTATTATTCTTTAATGTTTTAGGGATCAAACTTAACTCTAAGATAGGTATAGGTATAAGTATAAGAATGTTTCTACTATTTTTATTAATTCTTGGACGGGGCAAATCAAATGTATGTATCTTGTAGCTTTAAGCTAGATGTAGATATCTATATTAGCTAATAGTTGAGTGCTACAACTATTCATAATAATAAATGTATAATACACACAAATTTTCCAAGCTCTACCAAAAAGATATAAAAATATTTTATATTTATTTAAAATTCGTGTTAGGATTATAAATTTTGATTTTTAAAATTCAAAAGTAGCGTAGATTTTATTAAGATCTGTAAAAAGTTAATTAAAAGTTGTTAAAATTTGTAAAATGTTATTGAGATCGATGAAAAGGTATTAAAATGGATGAAAAAATTATTAGAATTAGTAAAAATGCGTTAAATTTATAAAAAAAGTGAACGAAGAAATTTGTAAAAACATGTTGAGATATTAAACAAAGGTAGCCTATTTTTGTAGGGCTTTCGTCTATCTCCCTCCTGCTGGCCGCCCCATTGATTCACTCCCACTACTCAATAAGGGGCGGAATAGACTTGAATCTCTGCCCCCTCACACTCCTCACCTCCCACCCACCTCTCTCTCCCTTTCTTTCTCTATCTCTCTGCTTCCATCCAGTAAGTAGTTCCATCTTTCTCTATTTAAACATGTATGTGTGTGATCGAATACATGTTTTGGTGTATCTATGTTGGCGTCGTCGGTGCTTTATTGCCGAAGGCGTTTTTACTTAATGGTTCTTATCGTACATGTTTGCTGTTTGTTGGGTTTTGTGTATATATTGGTCTATGGGCCATTTTACCAGGTTTTGCTGTCTATTGGTCAAATTTCGCTTCTCTGTTTATCTGTTCATTTGTGTCTTTGTTTGAACTTTCTAATAGTAAGGGTTTTTGTTTTTATAATTGTTCTGTTGGGTTTTGGGCTTACAGGGTTTTGTGCATGTAGGTGATGGTGTATAGGGTGTTTGACTAACTGATTTTTATTGCTCTGTTTGAACTATGCAGTAGGTCTCTGTCTGATGGGAGATAGAATCCCACCTGGGAGTTACTTCCAGTATCCTCCTCCGGGAGTACCTGCGTCTCCTATTAGGTCTTCTTCCCTACCTTCAGATCGTGGAAGGTTGGTTCAACACTTGGAATTCTCTCCTATTCCTCTTGGATTTGCGGTTTCTCTTTTTTTTTTTTTGAAGTGATTTCATCGACATATTTAGACTGTTGATTTCACGCTTGATATCTGGTGTTCGGTGTAGGTTTTATTGTTCTTATTGCTCAGTTTTCTCATTGCTTGACTTATTGATTGCATGTTTTTGTATTCCAATTCACTGGTGCGATTTTCATTTTGTACCGTGGTTGTTCTGTGTTCGTGTTTAGTTATAATTTTCAAAAGCTTCTACCATTGTTAGAATTAAGGCAACGATGATGAGGTGGTAAACATGTTTGGAAGCTTGTCTGCAAATCCAATTCCCAAAGTTTCCCTGAAATTAGCCATTGGAGCTCAAACACAATGAAGGCTGATATATGTAGTGGATTTTAGAAGTTTGAATTAAAACCGCTTCCTCTTATTTCAAGACCATTTCTGGTGATTGCTCTTTATATTAGCCTTGTTGCGCCAGATCCATTTATTTGGTTATTTGTTTCACCCACTTAAATGAAACACTCGAGGCTGATGTTTTCTTCTCTAAAGTATTTACGGAATGGAAACTTATGTCTTTGGCCAAAATTGTGTGGAGATGTAAATTTCTCCCCCCCTCACCTCTCTCTCTCTCTCTCTCTCTCTCTCTCTCCCTCTTGTAGTTTTCACAAAAGTTTAAGAATGGTTAATCACTTATGGTTTCTGTTAGTGAAAATTTGTTTTGCGCACTTGCTGGTTACATGTATCAGCACATGCCTACAAGCGAGGGCATTTGAACGTGTTCCATAAGGCACGGCCAGGTACAGATGGGAACATATATGTTAGGATTGAAGAGTTACTGCTAAATTTGTACTTTTTTAATTATAATCTTAACTTCTAACTAACATGCTTTAGAAGATTGTTATTTTCTGTGGTGCAACTATTTAGGCTTGTACTTTATGGGGTCTGATAGGATGTGTAACATGTTTTATTTCGTTTGATGATGCAGATACTTGGCTGAATTACTGGCAGAGAAGCAAAAGTTGGGACCATTTTTGCAAGTCCTACCCTTATGTAGCAGACTTCTAAATCAAGGTCAGTGGATCTGCAATCTCTTGTTGTGGCAATGTGTGCTCCATTCATTAGTTGGTTGTTTACATCATCACATCTTCAGTTGTCTCCTTAGTAAATGAAAAGCATTTTGATACAATAAATTGTGGGGATGCGAACAATGGTCTAGTACAGGATAGCCTTCATTATTTGAAAGTTTCTTCATCATGGTATTGAGTTGGAAAGAAGTGTTAGCTATTGCACTTACAAGTTTTGCTCATGTATTCCACATGTGGTGGTTACCCGAGTTATTATCTTCATTTTTCCTCCATTGCCAAGAAATATTGATCTTTATAAATGATGTGCTGAAACAGTCTCCAAAAAGATCTTGAAAGATAAAGATATGCGGAGGCAACCCTGAAATGTACTGTGCCCGCCAAAAAACTTGTTGCATATCATCTTTTCTTTTTCCTGAAACTATGTAAGCAATGTTAGTTGGAAGCTGATTTGTCTGGAAATATTCGTAGCTAGATGTAGCCAATACCATCAAAAGTTTCAGTTTGTTTGTTTTGTGTGCTCTACTAGATTTGTTTTTTCATCCCACTGCAGAAATCAGACAGGTCTCAGGCTTCAATCAAAATTTTTTGGATCACGATAGACTTGAGCATGAGAGCCCACTTAGGTCATTAGGTCAACCCCCTACTGGCCGAGTGATGGATTTAGAGGGCTGGCCTGCAATGCAAGTAGAGGTAATTCTAGCTTTTATATAGGTGAAAGGTTCAACTTTCAGGAAGTATTATGTTCAGTTGATGTTACATTCACGGCTTAAGCATAACTCGGCGATTAAGGCACAGCTCATTTTGAGTTGTATGCTAATATTGATAGCATGCAATGTTTTGAGATTAAGATCTTGTATCAGAGGTTTAAAAGTACTACTCAAATTAATTTCAGCGAGCTTCTCTTAATTACTTGAATTCAATGGTAAATTATTTTTGTTACTAATCCATACAACTTATGAATCTGTCTTGATTCATTTATTTAGTTTTCGTCTATTAGTGCCTCAGCTGAATAAGCCACTCTTTAAGAAGAATCAACTGACTGAGCTTTCATGAAACATGGTAGAGAGAGTTTGAGATTTAAGGTTGGATTGGGGGATGAATCATTTGAAGTTTTCTTGATGGTTATTTTCTTCCTGCAGGAAAATGGATATATTCAAAGAGTGGCCCCATTTCAAACTCCTCCGATGAGTTGGCCTGGATTGCAAGGAGTTCCAACCACTCCTATTGTAAAGAGAGTTGTTAGACTTGATGTTCCAGTGGAAAAATTTCCAAATGTAAGTAAATGTGTGCATATGTAGATGATTTAACCTTTTGCTTTCCTGTTTGTAGCAGTTCCTAAGATAAAGCTTTGCAGTACAATTTTGTTGGCCGAATTCTGGGACCACGTGGGAACTCACTGAAAAGAGTTGAAGCCATGACAGAATGTAGGGTGTACATAAGAGGCAGGGGCTCTGTTAAGGATTCTGTAAAGGTATAATGAAAGTTTTTCCTTTCTACTTCCCCTTCCCCTTACCCTTTGCTTCTTTGTTTGGTAAAGCAGTTTAACAATGAATTACAGTTGTCAGTGTCGGTGAATAGTGGGCACTGTGAAATGGGACTTTGAATGTCAACTTGCTCTTTGTTGGCTTATGGCTTTCCTGTGGCTATATATTGGGTGTTATGTTCTGAACAAATTGTCGAGACTGGTTTCCTATCACAGTATGTTGAGTGTTGCTCCTTGTGATTAATTTTTGTTTCATTTTCCTTTCTTGTACCTCTTTGTCGCCCTTCAAGTTTATCTGGTGATTACATGCATATCCCTTTGGTGGTGGGTGATGAACATTCTATGGCTTGAGTGGTTAGGAATAGAAAAAGGTGCTTTTCCGTTGGAAAAGGAATGGTAATCAGTAAAACCCGCTTATCCTTAAAGGACAAGGGAACATTGCGGACAAATTATAAGTCTGTTTACATTACTATGTAAATATTTTGCAATCCTCTGAACTTTCTTTTTTGTGGTTTTTGGAATTTTATGTTTGTATTTACTGCTTCATGAAGCTCTAACATATATTGGATGGAGTGAGTTGGACTTATAATAGGGTACTTTTATAAATGCTTGCCATATCACTTTTGTATGACTGGTGTTTGGTTCTGCTTGATAATTTATCATATCCCAAATGAAAAGTTAGTGTCTGGTTGAAAACTTAGAAGTTGATTATACTCTTAATAGGCATGGTTCATGTAAACGTTTGCATTAATCCCTATTTGGTTCATGGTTTATACTTGCTCTCACTCAGATGTTGGAACTCTGTTTTCTGTAGGAGGAGAAACTGAAGGATAAACCTGGGTACGAACACCTTAACGAGCCACTGCACGTATTGGTGGAGGCTGAATTTCCAGAGGATATTATTAATGCCCGCTTGGATTATGCTATGACAATATTAGAAAGCCTCTTGAAGCCTGTGGTATGAACTGAAACTCAACTGTTGCACCATCACTTGCCCATTTTCTTTGAACTTGGTAAAAACCTCTCTCTCTCTCTCTCTCGTTCCCCCTCTAGGGCGAATCCTTGGATCATTACAAGAAGCAACAACTAAGGGAACTGGCTATGCTGAATGGTACACTAAGGGAAGAAAGCCCAAGCATGAGCCCTAGCATGAGCCCAAGCATGTCGCCCTTCAACAGTACAGGAATGAAAAGAGCAAAGACAGGAAGATAACCATGAAATGTTGATGATGTGACTTTGTTTAGTTCGATGAATCACTAGCATGCAATTGGTTAATGCCCAGTTGCAGAACCTTGGGAGGCTGTCCGGCCGCATGAAAACCCTGAGGTAATTTTGGGCTCTGATTGTTGGGCATCATAAAGGGATTAACTGCTGCATCGATTCTTCAGAATTCATCTCACTTCTATTGTGATTTATATTCTTTCATGTAACACTAACATCGTACACCAAAGGCTTTATTTCATTATTTAACTTGTAACCGCCCCCCTATTCAATTTTTAGCTGTATTTCCTTAGCTTCTAAGTCGTGTAACTTAAAATGTACTCACAGATTCTTTTACATTGACACCACTATTTTATTACGTGCGTATGCTGATATATATATATGCATGCTCTTTCTGAAGTAGAGAAGTGTTCTGTTATAGAGTAGTGGAATAGATGGATTATCCTTGAAGCTGGTGAATCTGCAATTTGGTGGGTGATATGTCTCTCTGATTGCATGACACGTACTTCACTATTTTAAACACTTCACCTGTTTGTATCTGAACCAATCGTCATGCATGCTCACAACTTGTTAACCCCCTAAACGGTGCCGTTTCGCCTTAAAAAAATAAAACCGGTAGTTGAAGTGAACTGCCCAGTGATGGGTGGTTTCAGAACCGCTGGTCATCGGGTACCAATTTTTGGTATCGGTGTCGGTAAAATCGGCACACCGCAAGTCCCCATGATCTCCCCCGGTAAGCAAGGTGAAACTAGCCAAGCTTTATGATTATGCTACTACAAGTGTGGTTGGAGGGGAGACAAATGTCATTCTTTGTAATCTTTTCGCCAAAGATTTTGATAAAATAGTCATAAGACTTTGGCTGGTGTATATCCTTTTAGAATTCAGCGGGGCTTCTTTTGAAATTCCGTTGGTTGGTAAGTTAAACTTGATGTCATTCTTTTTCATGAGCAGTTAACTTGATATAATTCGATATCAAATGAATTCATAAGATGAATGCGGATTATCCATGAGAGTTTATTTAAAAAAACATTTTTGAACTAATTCACTTGTGCTTCCATACTAATAATTTTGAGATAAGACATAAAATAGAATTTTTGTTTTCTCTTTCTCAAACATCATCCAACTTGAATGCATTGTCTATTACGGCTGGATTTATTACGGCGAACAAATGCTCCGATCTCCTCGTTGAATTTGACAATCACCCACTTAAGTAGAGTTGCATAAACACTAGGTCATGTTCGTTTTGATAAAATTTTAAGAATTTTAAATATGGTGTGAATATTTAAGTGATGTTAGAGTTTTATTGATATGTACCCCCAAGGGTTTGGTGTGGTGGTAAGGCTTCGGCTTGGGTTCTAACATGTCCCAAGTTCGAGCCCCAACATCCCCATTATCGCCCTTGACTTATCTGCTCCCTGGGTTGTGGGGTCGGTCCAGTGGGCCGAGGTTTGTACTTCAGGGTTGGGCCAAAAGGGTCCGGCTTTGGGGAATTTCCTCGTCATAAAAAAAAAAAGAGTTTTATTGATATGCGTGTAGAAATTGTTAAGTTTTATTGATGTTTGTAAAAAAAATGTTGAGTTGCATTGATATTTGTATAGAAGTAATGTTGGGATTGTAAATTAGATTCAAATTATAAACAATTCACGTACATGCCCTCAAATCCTATGGCCAACAGGCACTTATAATTTATAAATCGCAATCCTTTCTGGTTGGAAACTTGCAAAATACCAAAAAACAGCAACTGCATTTTAGGTACCTAAAAAGTAAGGAGTATAAATTTCTGACACATGGCATGTCATATGGTAAGGTCACATAACAAACAATGTGACATACCATGTGGTCAGCCGTCTTGTCACAATATAAAATCTGAATAATTAAGAAAATCTAAGTTTACGGTATAATCATCCTATGACAGACACTTTTCCATTGTTTTTTTCTCCCATCTAGCCAAGTGCTAACACATTATGGCACTGAGGAATAAATCCACACCAAATTTTAATGTGTCCACCCGCTGCCTAACTAAGCGAAGGAGTTGCTGGATCTCAAAAAGAGCACGTTGAATTCATAACCAAAATTATTTTTCAGAACCAGATTGCACTCCCTGAAGTAATCCCTATGGAATAGCTATATTCTTACGACCCCTTCAATCCAATTGAATACATGATCTACGCAATCATACAATCAGCTAACAGGGAGAAGACAATAAGCTCCAAGAACAAATAAACTATCAGTTTTAAAAGTTCAAAGGGTCCTGAATGAAACTACCTAAGCTTGGTTTAGAAGACAAGTAAACCCCAGAACATCCACTAAGAATGCAGCTACCGGTCAAGGACCCTTCATCACTACTGCAACAAACAAGTAGCACTCTAAGCATAAAATGAGTTGACCAAGTTACAATCCAACAAATATGGATGCTTCTGATATGAACACAACCCTTTAATCCTCCAAGAAATGGTGTGTCATTCATCACAAAAAAGGAGAAACATTGAAAGAATTTCACCTTAAAACTGAGACTTTACCAAATCTGTAATCTGAAAATTGAGGTCATTTTTACAACCTTTTGACGGAGATTTCGTATAAAATGGTTTTACCGTCTCACCGAACATGGTGATAGCAGTCTTGTCCAACAAAAAACTTTTCACTCCAATACATCGTCACAAATATTACAATTATGACAAAATATTCTCTCACCTCACAGTGGAAATTCACATTGCAGACCTGGCTACTAAACCAGCAAGTGTTCCTGATAATGAAAGCCATTCAGCCTACACAGACATTCCAATTGAAAATATTATGCGACAGTCATCAAGACGCTCAATGAAAGATAGGAGACAATATGTAACATGATTTGGTAAAATTGAAAACACAGCCCTTATGGGATCAAGGTCTTGACGAATTTATGAATACAACATCTTATAGCACTGGTATAAATAAGAAAACAAAACTGAGCAGCACGAGCAATCAACTCCAAGAAAGGCCAACAAAATGCCTAACCCCCCATCCCCCCCACACACAAAACAACAACAACACACATTTAATTCCTCTAACCAAATAAGATGGATCAAGAAACTGCTTCCCCTGCAAGATAAAATAAAAACTACATACAGATAATACACACCTCAAATAATGAACTAATAAAAACTACATACAGATAGAAGACACACCTCAAATAATGAACTCGAAATTGTAAGGTACAAGGGTCAATAACGAAGACCAAGTTCAAGCTCAAGCTCATCATCCTCTTCAAACAACTTCAAAAGACGGGCATACTGGTCATCTCTTTTCTTCTTTTGCCACAACCTGAAAAGGAAAGAAAAGGCCACCACAAGGGCCACAATTACAAGGAACACGATTAGCACCGTAGATCCGGTGCTGCTACTGGAAGTAGCAGAAGTCTCAGCCTTTGAACCATCGTTCAGTATTCGGCCAGTCATCAGAAAAGTCTGAAAATATTGATTTGTCAGCATTTTAAGCTCATAATTCATTAAAATGCTAGTGAAGGGCGGGTAAATCCAACATTCACACAAAAATAATGCCTGATACGGAACCTTTCAAACGTAGGCATTGGCCATCAATTAGTGCATATCCTAAACAACCAAAGCTTAGATCTTTCAAATAACCAAATATTAACAACGAATAGCGTTTGAAGAAAATTTGTACTCATTGTTAATGGTCCCATACGTCTCGATTGCGACCATCATAAAAAGCGCATCGAGCGCTAACTTTCTCGTGACGAATATGAACGACATAGAAGTCTTTGCCTTTGTCTTTGTTTTCCAGTTCCATTTCCGGTACTTTTGGATGCTATAATCCTATAGAAGCAATATAAACCCACAAAACCATTTACAGCGACTTCCTTTTGTTTAAGCCGGAATTTGAGATCTTCTTTTAGCTTCTCAGTATCTGGGAGCCTCTCTCTGTCTTTTTTTTTATTATTATTTGAGGTGTGTTTTTATTTGATGAACACAACGTAAACAAAGGGGTGACAAAACAAATTTAGTTTCTTTTTCAACCCCCAGTTTTCTCAGCGGACAAACAAAGGAAAGAACTTTGATCCAGTATAGCAATTAGCACGAAAGTTACAATTTTGGAGACGAATTTGTCATCCTACGTGAATCAGAAACAAATTTAGACAGCATTTAGCATGAATTCCTTCTCATGTTGTATGAATAGAAATATTCTTAGCTTAGAGATCTGAAGGACGAACCTGAAACGAACTGTCGAGAGAACAAAGCGACCAAATTCAAGGAATCGCATAACGCAGCGATTTGCGTTCTGAAATTTCAATCATCTCTCTTTTTCTTTCTTTGTCTCTCTCTCCAACTTGTCCTCTCATGAGATATAGGCTACGGTACAGTTTCAGCAGCAAAATTGAATAAAGAAGAGAAGCTAGTGCGGCATTGGACCTGTCTTTCTTTCCGATCTTTGCACAAGGCAGGCTGAGTTGGACAAGCATGGTTTTTTTTTGGTTAGATTGTTTTCTTTCTTCTCTTAATTTAAGGAACATATTGCGTATGGTGACTTAATAGTGTGAAAACTATGCTCAAGACCCAAGATTTATTCCAAACAAAGGTTCAAATCATGAAATTCTCAAATTTAATTGGTACCAAATTTTAGCTTGACTTCGTGATGGCATAAATAATGCAGCCAGTAAAATTGAATATTTTGTATCTTTATTTATTTATGATGAATATTTTTCTTTTCAGCATTCCGTTGCAAAGAAGATAAGTTGAGAAGATCAATCAACCGTGACAAATAGGCGTCTAAATATTACCCGTTGGAAACAGCAACGCAATTATCAATAATAGGTCAACAGATTAGAAAAAAAAAAGACAAAAACGGCTAGACTTCAGTCTCTTCTCAAAACAAAACAACGAAAAACTCTACCACAAAAACGACAGGCTAAAAGCACAACTCTTAAGCCAGGGACTGGGATCATTCACTTGAAGCACTTGGCATCCAAAAGAGGTTCTCCCTCGAAAGGCTCATAATCTTCAATCATCTGACTGACACGCTCCTTTTGGTCTTCATCTGCAATGTCCACCTTCTTCCAGTCATAGAGCTCCATGTCATAGCACTCATTGAGCACAAATTGTGGTATTTCTTGCCCACGGAAAAGCCACAACCCCTTCACCTTGAATGGTGGCTCTGAGCCGATCACCAGCATCTTCCCAAAAGCATATTTGCGTGCTAGATCCATCCTCTGAAGAAATCCACCGACCTTGTTCAGTGTTACAAAGGAAACAGTGTTCTCATCGTTGTACTTGTAATCACAGAACCAGAGAGAGTATCCCTCAGGATCGTACATGTCCCAGAACCCTGCAGCAAAGATGAAACAATGATGAAGACAAACACTGCAAATAACATACAGTTTTATAAAGAGAAACAGGCCAACTAGTGATGGTATACCTTTAATAGCAACTTCACGGAAGTTGGTTTTTGTGTTTGAGTACAACCTCTTCCAATCATCCAGTATCATCTTACTTGGGGGCAGCAGGTCAAGAGGATTCTTAGGTTTGGGTTTTGGAGCCTCCTCTTCCTCACCAGCTTCTGGTTTGGGTTCCTCCTTTTTGGCTTCTTTCTTGGGTTCATCCTGAGGCTTTGATTTAGCAGCTTCTTTAGGCTGAGCATGCTTCTTTGCAGATGGAACAGGTGGAACAGACTCACTCTGCTTCACCTCACCTAGAATCTTCTTGAAATTCGGCTGATTAACCAGCGTCCAGAAGTATCTCTCCACATGAGGGAACTCAGAGGTAAAGCTCTTAGTCATTAGCTGGGTGAACCCCAAGTATAAGTTGCATGTCAGAACAATATCGGCCAGGGTCAGGGAATGCCCAACCAGGTACGTGTTTGAAGCAAGATGCATATTTAGAGCACCCAGAGCTCTCTTCAACGCAGTAATTGCAGCTTCCTCAGCCTTCATGCAAAAGCAAATTACAAATAAACTACGGGCAGAGCATGGTGATGAGAAGGTAACAAGCATTTTGGTCTTTTAGCAGAATATTTCGAGCTCCTTAAGATCAAGAGCAAAAGATACAGAGATCTTAACAAAAAATGACATACAGGAGGAAGGTAAACAGTGCGTCCAGCTCTAGGTCTGAACCACGCCACAATATTAGCATCAATTTCCAATGAAGCAAAGTCAATCCACTGCTCTATGTGGCCCTGAAGATACAAAGTATACCAACATATGAGAATAAAACACACACAACGAAGGGGGGAGGGAGAGAGAGAGAGAGGCAACAAAGGTCTCACATAATCAATGAGGCAAGAGCCATAAAGAGGATTGTCAGCCTTCAGGCGAGTGACTGATGCAACAAAAGATAAGCCCGTAAGATGCAATATAACAACCTTCAGAGGATCCAAAATAAACTGATGGGGGATGGAAAGTGTATGGTATTACCATAACGTGCTATAGCATTGCTCTCGAAGATGGGACCATCAGGTGTTTCCAACACAGGAACCTACATGAATCACACATTTAGTGATAGAACTTCTCATCAAACTTAAATACTATAGATACTGCAGCATAGAACAATACCTTCCCAATAGGGTTCATCTTGAGAAATTCGGGAGTCTTATTAGAGACACCCATCTCAAGATCTGGGGCCATTTCCACTTCCACACCAGTGTACTCTGCAGCAATGAGTGTCTTGTAAGCATTCTTGTTCGTCTTCCTCCCAGCATGCAAGATCTGAAATGTGGATCAAACAATCCCGACAATCCCATTAGCAAAGCAAGGACATTCTATACATCTGAGTCAGAAACAAAAAAATGACAAATCAATTGTGATGTAGGAGTGGATTCAAAAAGGATTCCAGCAGTTATCATCATCTGGATTGTTAACTCACACAAAAGGAGCAATTTTACTTGGCCGTAGCCAGCACTCAGTATACTGAGCTCAGTTTTATGTGCACGCTAACCTAAGGCCTTTGGATTCAAAAGGCTAAAAACAATCAAATTCGTGACAAATTTTTGCGATTACTCGCTGAAAGGGCTAAGGAAAACGAAATCAGAATAATTCAGATTATCTAAGAGTTCCATGCTTTTGGATTCAAAAGGCTAAAAATCTTATTTTCCAACTATTTCTTGGCAACCAAATGCATTCCAGCACAAAGAACACCAAAAAACTAGTAACAGAAATATGAATTGCAGGAAGCGCGTATAGAAAAATCGAGAAACATACAAAATTGAACTCACCAGAGCCATATCTTCGCGGAAAGATGATTCGCCCCGATCTCAGATCTGACCACAAATAAAGAACAACAAATTAAAGAAAATACCATATGAAACGACGCGTTTAATTCAAGCTTGAACATTTTCCGGGTACAGAAAGAGAGAGACCTGAGAGTGAAAGCGTTACACCGAGAGCAGCTGTGAGCCTGTGAGAGTGAAGGAGATAAAAGGGAAGAGATTCAAGGGAAGTAGGGTTTTTGTAAGGGAGCGAAGAAGCTAAGACTGAAAGCTTAAAATGGGTACGGATAACTTCCATGCCCGGAGCTCTGGAGCTCCGTTTAGTTTCCAGCCCGACAGCTACAATAAAAGCCCGCATTCTTTTTTGGGCCGAGTTGGAGTAAATCATATTATTGGAGTATCGGGCTGCTTAGAAAAAAATTCAGATGACCTGAATAAAAGTACACAGCTTCAAAGGGTAATTTGGGTACACAGGTCTCCGACAAGCAAACCATGTTGATATTTCCGGTCCTTTTTTTTTTAGCTATATTTACGGCACTTTAAACTTCAAACTTCTTCGTCTTTCTTCTTCTGCTTCCTCTTCTTTGGGGACCGAGTCGTTAGGAGGTGCAGTCATTTTATTTTTAGGTTTTTTTTTCGTCAAATTAATTTTCTGTTAACGTTTTTGATAATTCTTTCCAAATAAAAGAGAGATATGGCGAGGAGAGCGGACGAGGAGTACGATTATCTGTTCAAGGGGTTATTAATTGGCGATTCGGGCGTAGGAAAATCAAACCTCCTCTCCCGATTCACTCGCAACGAGTTCTGCTTGGAGTCCAAGTCCACCATTGCCGTCGAATTCGCCACACGTACCCTCCAGGTTCTCTCTCTCTCACAGACACACGTGCGGACATACACACTGACACTTCTATGCAAGTGCTTACAAAATTCGAATCTGTGTTTGCTTGAATTTCGAAGCTTCGCAGCAAAACTATGGCAGATCTGCTTTGACGTGTGACTAGACAGTATTTGGAATATGTTCGTTTTCATATTTTTTTTCGGGATTCTAAGTATATTTATACTACTACCACCGAATATATTCAGAATTCAAACATAAATACCAATACATTTTACATAATATCCAACAATTTTTTAATTTTTTATTCAACATAAATTTTCTCTTTCTATATTTTTCACATAACTCTAATATTTTTTTATTAAACAATTACATCAAATCATTGTTCTCTCTATTTTACACAAACACCAATAAAATACTATTCAACATAAATATTCACAACTTATCTAAAATCCTACATTTTTAGTAAAAACGAACATAACCTTGATTTATTGGGCTTTACGCAGATTTTGATTTGGATCTCTCTTTGGGATTCAGTTTTTGGTAGAAATAGAATATGAGGCCTTGAAGTATGTTTCGTGATTTGGAGAATCCTGAAAACGGATTTCCTTTTTTAAAAATGGAACTTAAGCGAAGATGTCACCGACCGTTAACCTCGTTGCTAACGGAAAATCTGTATATCCATAGACATTATCAATTTTGTTTAGGGCTGAAAAACCTTCGGGTCCTCCTATATTAAAGGACCGGGCGGTCCAGTCTGGACCACTTAAGTGGTCCACATCGGTTTCAATTTTTTTTTTCATTTTTTTTTGTTTTTCATATTTTTATCAACACACATTTTTTAAGATAAAAAAAATGTGAATTCATTTAACACTTACTAGGCTACTATAGTTTGCTCATTAATTTAAAGACTTAAAAGATGTGAATTCATTTAACATCTACCATAGTTTGCTCATTAATTTAAAGACTTAAATATGTAAATTTATTTTAAAACTTAAAAATGTGAATTTATTTAAAAACTTAAAAATGTGAATTCATTTAACACCTACCAATCTACTATGTAACCATAGTTTGCTTATTAATTTAAATATGTGAATTTATTTAAATACTTAAATATGTGAATTCACATAACATAGTTTGCTTATTAATTTAAAGATATGAATTCATTTAAAAACTTAAAGATATGAATTCATTTAACATCTACCATAGTTTGCTCATTAATTTAAAGATGTGAATTAATTTAAAGACTTAAAAATGTAAATTTATTTTAAAACTTAAAAAGACGAATTTATTTAAAAACTTAAAAATGTGAATTCATTTAGCACCTACCAATCTACCATGTAACCATAATTTGCTCATTAATTTAAAGATGTCAATTCATTTAAAGACTTAAAAATGTGAATTCATTTAACACATATCATAGTTTGCTCATTAATTTAAAGATGTGAATCCATTTAAAGACTTAAAGATAATTCATTTAAAAACTTAAATATGTGAATTTATTTAACACACAGTTTGCTTAGTAATTTAAAGATATGAATTCATTTAAAGACTTAAAGATATGAATTCATTTAAAAACTTAAAAATGTGAATTCATTTAACACATATCATAGTTTTGCTCATTAATTTAAAAATGTGAATTCATTTAAAGACTTAAATATGTGAATTCATTTAACACATATCATAATTTGCTCATTAATTTAAATACGTGAATTCAGTTAAAGACTTAAAGATGTAAATTTATTTAAAAACTTAAAAATGTGAATTCATTAATTTTATTTAACACATAACATAGTTTGCAATACTCCTTTGCAATGTCTATGAAACTGAGTAGTAGCACCCGAAAGAGGAAAAAAAAATACTTCTTTGCAATAGTTGCATTTAGTTTTCTTTACACCACTAATTTGAAGTCTTTCCACACAGAAGAAGTCCTCTTTTTAGGCTTCCTTTGGTATGCATGCTTCTGTGGATCATCAACGACACTAGATTTAGTCTTCGCATCATTTCCTTCGTGATCACCATTTCCATCGTCATCACAATCAACAAGGCTGGCCTCAACCGTATCTCCATTAGTAGATGTCATATCTTCTGTGACTCTTCTCTGCTATCACCAAGAAGATTCCAGGTGAGGTGCAGTAGACTGTGTCTATTTAATATGGAAATTGGGCTCATACTATTTACAGGAAGCTCGCTGCCCCCTTCTTTCCGCCCACGTAATGACACTTGTCTGCTCAACCTTAAGAATCCTCTTGACCTGCTGCCAAGGAAGATGGTACTGTTTGAATGAGGCCAGTGCCTGTGAATAAATATATAAAAAAAAAAGAATGAGCCCGTCCATGCTTACGAGTAGTGCCTTTTTTGTGTGTCGTTTTTGACTTTTTGATGTGAGTCTTCTAATCTATAATTAGCTTAGCTTAGAAATCTGAAGGACGAACCTTCGACAGTACAAAGCGACCAAATTCAAGGAATCCCAAACACAACGATTTATGTTTTGAAATTTCATTCATCTTTCTTTCTCTCACAAACTTGTCTTGAATTTGGTCGCTTTGTACTGTCGAAGGTTCGTCCTTTAGATTTCTAAACTAAGCTAATTACAGATTAGAAGACTCACAGCAAAAGGTCAAAAACGACACGCCAAAAAGGCAACATTCTTAAGCCATGAACGAGCTCATTCTTTTTTATTTATTTATTTATTCACAGGCACTGGCCTCATTCACACAGTACCATCTTCCTTGGCAGCAGGTCAAGATGATTCTTAGGGCTGAGCAGACATGTGTCATTACATGGGCGGAAAGAAGGGGGCAGCGAGCCTCCTGTAAATAGTCTGAGCCCAATTTCCATATTAAATAGACACAGTCTACTGCACCTCACCTGGAATCTTCTTTAAAATTTGGTTGATTAACCAGCATGCAGAAGTATGTCTCCACATGAGGGAACTCAGAGGTAAAGCTCACAGGCATTAGCTGGGTGAACCTGAGGTATAAGTCGCATGTTAGAACAATATCAGCCAGGGTCACGAAATCCCAAACCAGGTATATGTTTGATTCAAGATGCTTATTTAGAACACGCAGAGCTCTCTTCAATGCAATATTTTCAGTTGCCTCAGTCTTCATACAAAAACAAATTACAAATAAACTACGGGCAAAGCATGATGATAAGAAGGTAACAATTGTGATTGTTATGGTTTGGGTTTTAGACGAGTGCCCTGCATATCTGCACCTAGATAAGTGAAGTATTATAAGGAGAAACAACTAAAAAAACGAATCTGCAATAGATTCTCCAGGTTTATGATATGTCAATATGCTTTCAGCCTGAAAATCACATCCCTGAAGACTTGATCACCCATCTTGAAATGTAAGACCATATAAGTTACCCTGCTTTCATTACTCTATCAGTTGTAAGGCATAAGTACAACACACACTGATGATAATCAAAATGTTCCCCCCAACTAACACAACCAAGGACTTTGCAACGAAGCAAGTAGAGTCATACAGTTATAAAATCGTGTTAAAAGATTAGTTTGTTCTAGGGCTGAACACTATTGGGCTGAAACCGACCTCGGCTCAAAACCGACTAGGCCAGTTCGGCCCACGGTTCTGGGTACCCAAAACCGTGGGCCGAACCGAACCGAGGATATTTTAGTAATTTAATGTTTTTATTTTTTTACAAATTAATTATTAAGGGGGGGAGACGACGTCGTCTCCCTTCCACTGCTCCCAGTAACCTCTGCCTCCCACGTCGTCTCTCCCCCCACAACTCCCCTGCAAGCGTCTCTCTCTCTCTCACACACGCGGCCCCCCTCTCTCTCTCTATCTCACGCCGACCGAACTAGGCCGACTACTGAACCTGGTCGGCCCGGCCGGTTCTCCTAACCAGCGGTTCGGCTGTTGGTTGGGAGTTTACGAGAACCAAACCCTTGGTTCGGTTCTCAGTTGGGGCTGAAAACCGAACCGAGGGGTCGGTTTTCACCCCTAGTATGTTCCATGGGAAAGAAATTTACATCGTCAAAAGCAAGATCTATGTAACTAAACATCAAAAGATATATGCCACAACAGAAAGAACTATGGTTTAAAGAACAGTCTTGTGTACCTGATAGGTATAAAGTTTGACATAGATTAGGGGCATTCGCTAGTTGATCCTACTATAGTTTCTTGCAATGCGGTTCACAGTTTCCGGGACAAATTCAAGCACAAGGTTCAGGTAAACTTCCTCTTTGTTAGTTGAAAAGAAACAATGCTTTAGAGCAACAATGTTTGGATGATCCAACATCTGCATTATCTGTAACTCCTTGTTCTTATAGCGCTTGTCTAAGAGAATTTTCTTAATAGCAACGATGTCTCCAATTTCTCTACATTTTGCCTGCTCAAAGACAACATAATAATTTCATCCATGTTAATAACGTCAACAATGAGGAGACTGTCTGTTGCCAGTAATATACTACCCAAAATACTTACTTGGAAAACAACACCAAAAGAACCACTACCAACCACGTGTTCTGCTATATAACTGACTGACTGTCAACGAACAAAACACATTTTACAGAAAGAAAGAGTAAGATTCTCATCAACTTTAGATCACCGCATGAAACTTCAAAATCAATAGTTAGATTTTTTCCAACCTGCCTAGATTGACCATTTCGACCACCAATAGTGGTTCGTATTACATGCCCAGTTTCAGCACTGACAACCATAAATCATATCCGGTTCACTATCCTGCAAAAGGTAAATAAAAAAACAATTAGATAAATATTATTATACGATCTCAAAACATTTCATAACATGGAGAGAGGAATTTATCATTCTTCAACCAGGCAAAGTGCACAATACTAGCTACCAGGTCAGATTAGACACCAGGTCAGTGAGCTGGCAGACGCCATAAATGCGCCTGGAAAATGTCAACGTTGCTAGTACGTGCTACACTCGTGATACTGTGTAGTGCTGCCTCCCACACCATCCAACCAGCTTTCTTCCTAGAGGAATGAATTGCATAAAGCTTCCATGAAACAACTCCAGAGCTCCTAAACCAATTCCTCCAACTAGAGGAAAGAATAAAAGAAGGCAATGTTTACATAATGCTGCACTAGCTCAATGTTATACCCCAACAGCAAGCCAGCTCGAAGAGTGAAGCACATAATAACCAAAATAGTGAGTAATCACAGTAAGACAACCAATTGATATGTTTAAAGATTAGCAAATTGAATTGCTAATGATTCTGTAAAGAATAAATAGTTGCCAGCACATGAAGAATAATCCTACTTATCCCTTTCAAAATGCATTACCAAAATGTAATCGCACAATCTAACAACAAAATTTCTCGATTAAAATTAGATGGCAGAAAATCACAACTCCAAAAAAGAAAAATCGATCAGATCTAGACATAAATCGCTCCAATCTTTCGGGATCACAAATTTAACACAACAACCAAATCAACACGAAATGTCCAAAGAGAAGCAGTAAAATCCCAAAAATCATATCCCCTATACAGAAGTTTACAAAAGCTACGGTGAAAACAGTTTTCCATACAACCAAGCAGATCGTTGAGAATTATCTTTGATTTTCCTTCTATTGTGCACACTCACATGCAAATGTCTCGTAGCGAAGAACTCGAATTGGACCTCGTGCATTTTACTCGAATTCTATGTGATCTAACATTTGCTTTGAAAAATAACGAGATTACAAGAAGACACTCATTGTTGCAGAGGACGTTGGTGTGGAATTGCCCCTAGATTCTCAGATCTCTTCTTGGTATACCAGTTATGTCGAGGAGAACCCTATTTTCGAGGTATTGTTCTATACTGCAGTATAGTATTTAAGTTTGATGATAAGTTTCTATCACTAAATGTGTGATTCTTCTAGTTTACTGTGTTGCAAACACCTGATGGTCCCATCAGCGGGAGCGATATTATAGTGCGTAATGGTAATACCACACACTTTCCTTTCCCTATCAGTTTATTTTGGGATCCTTTGAAAGTTGTTATATAGCATCCCACAAGCTTTTCTTTTGTTGCATCAGTCGCTCGTCTGAAGCCTGACATTCCTCTTTATGTCATTTCCGGATATCATTATGTGAGATCTTTGTTGCCTCACTCTTTTCCCTTCTTTGTGCGTGTTTCTTATTCGTAGATATACTTTGGATCTTCAGGCCCGCACAGAGGAGTGAATTGCCTTTTCTTCAAAACAAATTCTTCTTAATATTAAGGCGTGCCTTCAACCTGGAATTGGATGTGATGTTCGCCTTTGTCTTGTACGTCATTTTTTATCAAGATATCTGTATCTCGTGCTCTTGATGTTAAGGAGCTCTACGCATTCTAATAAAATACCAAAATGTTTGTTACCTTCTCGTCACCATGCTCTGCCCGTAGTTTATTTGTATTTTGTTTTTGCATGAGAGCTAAGACAGCTGAACATATTGCATTGAAGAGAGCTCTGCGTGACCCTAAATAGGTATCTTGAATCAAACATTACGTGGACAGAAAGATTGTATTCAGTACTCATGATGTGGTGCGGTGGCAGAGAATGGTTCATTATCCGGTAGAAACGCTGGAAATCTTTCTTTTCGCTTCTTTCCGGCCACGTAATGTTTGATTCAAGATGCCTATTCAGGGTCACGAAACCCAAACCAGGTATGTGTTTGATTCAAAATGCCTATTTAGAACACGCAGAGCTCTCTTCAATGCAATAGTTTCAGCTGCCTAAGCCTTCATACAAAAACAAATTACAAATAAACTACGGGCAGAACATGGTGATGAGAAGGTAACAAGCATTTTGGTCTTTTATTAGAATGCGTAGAGCTCCTTAACATCAATAACACGAGATACAGAGATCTTGACAAAAAATGACGTACAAGAAAAAGGCGGACATCACATCCAATTCCAGGTTGAAGGCACGCCTTAATATTAAGAAGAATTTGTTTTGAAGAAAAGACAATTCACTTCTCTGTGCGGGCCTGAAGATCCAAAGTATATCCACGGAAAAGAAACACACATAAAGAAGGGAAAAGAGTGAGAGGCAACAAAGGTCTCACATAATGATATTCAGAAATGTCATAAAGAGGAATGACAGGCTTCAGACGAGTGACTGATGAAACAAAAGACAAGCTCGTGGGATTGAATATAACAACCTTCAAAGGATCCCAAAATAAACTGATGGGAGAAGGAAAGTGTGTGGTATTACCATTACGCACTATAATATAGCTCCCGCTTATGGGACCATTTGGTGTTTACAAC
This sequence comes from Myrica gale, assembly GCA_963930655.1. Classification (NCBI taxonomy): domain Eukaryota; kingdom Viridiplantae; phylum Streptophyta; class Magnoliopsida; order Fagales; family Myricaceae; genus Myrica; species Myrica gale. The sequence goes on along the minus strand of OZ005606.1, from coordinate 422,993 downwards.
ACAGTAAACTAGAAGAATCACACATTTAATGATGGAAACTTATCATCAAACTTAAATACTATACATACTGCAGCATAGAACAATACCTCGCAAATATGGTTCTCCTCAACATAACTGGTATACCAAGAAGAGATATGAGAATCTAGGAGCAATTCCACACCAACGTACTCTGCAACATGAGTGTCTTCTTGCAATCAATCTCGTTCTTTTTCAAAGAAAACGTCTGAAATGTCGATCAAACAATCCCATTAGTAAAGCAAGGTCATTCTATACATACGAGTCAGAAACAAAAATGACAAATCAATTGTGATGTAGGAGTGGATTCGAAAAGGAATCCTGCAGTTATCATCATCTGGATTGTTAACTCACCCAAAAAGGAGCAATTTTACTAAGCCGCAGCCAACACTTTGATGAATATAACATAACAGACAAAAAAATTATATTATGCATCTACACTTTAACATAACAGACAAAAATTTGATTATAGAACCCGGCAGTGTCTCTTTCTTGGCTATCCATTTGGGGTCAAATCTTATAAGCTCTATGATCTCACCACTCACACCTTATTCTATTCTCACCACTCACACCTTATTCTATTGCAGAGATGTCATGTTCTATGAAACCATTTTTTCATATAAAAATGTCCCTTCTGCTTCTACCTCTATTCCTTTACTTGTTCCCATTTCTCTGCCACCTGATTTTCCATTACAAAATTCGCAGCCTATAGATCTTCACTGAGACATCTCTGATTCCTTACCCTCACCCATTTCAGATCCTATATCCACTGAAATTTCCTCACCAGTTCCAACACAGTCACAGCCTGGTACATCCGCTAGAACTAAAAGACTTTTTCTCTGTTAACACACTTAATAAACTGAGCTCAATTTTATGTGCACGCTAACCTAAGGCCTTTGGATTCAAAAGTCTAAAAACAATAAAAAAATTCGTGACAAATTTTTGCGATTGCTCGCTGAAAAGGCCAAGGAAAACGAAAAAGAAAGAAAGAAAGAATAATTCAGATTGTCTAAGAGTCCCATGCTGTTGGATTCGAGAGACTAAAAATCTTATTTCCAACTATTTCTTGGCAACCAAATGCAATCCAGCACAAAGAACACCAAAAAACTGGTAACAGAAATATGAATTGTAGGAAGCGCGTATAGAAAAATCGAGAAACATAAAATTGAACTCACCAGAGCCATATCTTCGCGGAAAGATGGTTCGCTCCGATCTCAGATCTGACCACAAACAAAGAACAACAAATTAAAGAAAATAACCATATGAAATGACGCGTTTAATTCAAGCGAGTACATTTTTCGGGTACAGAAAGCGAAAGAGACCTGAGAGTGAAAGCGTTACCCCGAGAGGCGAGAGCAGCTGTGAGCCTGTTAGAGAGATAAAGGGAAGGGATGGAGGGTTTTTGTAAGGGGAGCGAAGAAGCTAAAAGCTCAAAATGGTAACGGATAACTTTCTCGCTCAGAGCTCTGGAGATCCGTTTAGAGCCTCTGCGCAGAGCCTCAGAGCTACTGCGCAGTAGCTTAACAGAGCCTCAGAGATAAAGGGAAGGGATGGAGGGTTTTTGTAAGGGGAGCGAAGAAGCTAAAAGCTTAAAATGGTAACATATAACTTTCTTGCTCGGAGCTCTGGAGATCCGTTTAGAGCCTCTGCGCAAGCCTACTGCGCAGTAGCAGACTACTGTTAACTACTGCGCAGTAGCTTAACAGAGGCTCTGTTACTGCGCAGAGCCTACTGCACAGTAGGATCTGTTACTGCAGAGGCTACTGCACTAAAGCATGCGCAGGATATATTTTATTTTTTTTAAAAAAATAAAATAAAATGCGGTCCGATTTTTAAAAATCTTGAACCGGGAAGGATCGTAATAATACAATTTTATAAATTCGGTCCGAACTGGACCGGATTCATCTGATATTCTGATAAAAATATAAAATTGATTTGGGGTATGTTCGTTTTCACCATTTTTTCAGGATTCTAAATATATTCACAATTCTACCACCGAACATATTCAGAATTCAAACACAAAAACCAATACATTTTACACAATCTCCAACAACTTTTTAATTTTTTATTCAACATAAATTTTCTCTCTATACTTTTTCACATAACTCCAATATTTTTTTATTAAACAATTACATCAAATCATTTCTCTCTCCACTTTACACAAACACCAATAAAACACTATTCAACATAAAAATTCACAACTTCTCTAAAATCCTACATTTTTTCTCAAAACGAACATCACCTTGGTCCGATTTTGTGATCGGTTGGATTTGCGGTCCCTTCTGCTCTGCCCTACCCGACAAGCAAACCATTTGATATTTCCGGTTCTTTTTGTTTTTGTTTTAGCGATATTTACAGCACTTTCAAACTTCAAAAACTTCTTCCTCTTCCCCCTTCTCGCTTCTTCTTCTTTGAGGACGGAGTCCGTTAGGAGGAGCAGTCATTTACAGCACTTTATTTTTACCCATTTTTTTCTTCAAATTATTTTTCTGTTAAACTTTTTTGATAATTTTTTTCAAAATAAAAAGAGAGAGATATGGCAAGGAGAGCGGACGAGGAGTACGATTATCTCTTCAAGGTAGTATTAATTGGCGATTCGGGCGTAGGAAAATCGAACCTCCTCTCCCGATTCACTCGCAACGAGTTCTGCTTGGAGTCCAAGTCCACCATTGGGGTCGAATTCGCCACCCGTACCCTCCAGGTTCTCTCTCTCTCTCTCTCTCTCTCTCTCTCTCACACACACACACACACATACGCGCGGACATAGGCACTGACACTTCTATACAAGTTCTTACAAAATTTGAATCTGGGTTTGCTTGAATTCTGAAGCTTTGCAACAAAACTATGGTAGATCTGCTTTGATGAGTGACTTGACAGTACTTGGTTTATTGGGCTTTACGCAGATTTTGATTTGGATCTCTGTTTGGGATTCAGGTTTTGGTAGAAATAGAATCTGAGGCCTTGAAGTATGTTTCTTGATTTGGAGCAATTCTGAAAACGGATATCCATTTTCAAAAATGTAACTTAAGCGAAGATGTCACCGACCATTAACCTCATTGCGAACGGAAAATGTGTATATCCATAGACATTTCTATTTTGTTTATGCGCGCGCGTGCGTGTGGGAATCTATATACAAGTGTAAGTATTATGTGTAGTACAGTGTGCGAGTGTTGGAACCCGACTTTGGTGATGACCTTTCCCTCCTGCTTTCAGATAACTCCATTTGTGTTTGTGGACTTAATTGGTGGTCGGATTGACAGTCACCCTAAGCCCCATTGGACTATACTGTTTCTGAAGAGATTGCCTTAAAACTCAACGGTTCCTACAGATCTGAGTGATTATCACCCTTAACATTTAGGGAAAGATGATTGTTATAGCTTGAAATTGGCTGATTTTTTTCTTTGTTTCTCTGATACGACCCTTTCGTGTTTTAATCCAACATCTGCATCACTTGGCATATGAAGTCATAGAGACCGTGTAACTGTTGAAGAAATTCTATTCATACTTCATATTTCATAACCATTATCAAACAAGTAGCAACTTCAACTTTCATTTTCTGATGTTGATTTGAATGCCTTTGAAGTCCGTGCGGAGAGTAAAAGAAAATAAGCATTGGGCAAGTTAGGAAAGGAGGTCTCCTCTTAGAGAAGTTGAAATAGGTGTGGGAAAAGCTATTGAGTTATTACAATTGCGCATAGAAAGGCGGCTGTGAAGTCTAGAAGTTTGCTCTGTGACAGTTATGGGTTCTTTGCAGTTAGGTTATTGGCCACTAGGAGACCTTTTTCACTTCGTTTAATTGCTTCACCTTGCCTCTGAGTGATTGTCCTCCACCGGCATTATCTTCCTTTTCCTGTGGTGTTGACACTTACATCTTGGTGCCTGCATCGTTTTCTTTTCTCGCTGTACCATAGGCTTTTCAGTGTATCTCACTGGATACATCATGTTAAATTTATGTTATAAGAAACCTGACCCGGTTTAATGGTTCATTCTTGCACAAGGTTGAGGGAAGAACTGTCAAAGCTCAGATATGGGATACAGCCGGACAGGAGCGTTACCGAGCAATAACAAGTGCCTACTATAGGGGTGCCCTCGGGGCACTTCTAGTGTATGACGTGACTAAACCTACGACCTTTGAGAATGTGAGTAGGTGGCTGAAGGAGCTGAGGGACCATGCAGACGCCAACATTGTCATCATGCTAATTGGCAACAAGACTGATCTGAAGCATCTCAGAGCAGTTGCAACAGAGGATGCCCAGGGCTATGCTGAGAAAGAAGGGCTTTCATTCATTGAAACATCTGCTCTTGAAGCGACAAATGTTGAGAAGGCTTTCCAGACAATTCTGTCGGAGATATATCGGATAATTAGTAAGAAGTCGCTTTCTTCAGATGAGCCCACGCCTGCCAACATCAAAGAAGGGAAGACTATTGTAGTTGAAGGATCGGAGGCCAATACCAAGAAGCCTTGCTGCTCTTCGTAGTGAGGATGACTGCGATTTATTTTGATTTTGCTTACAAGTTTTCCTTGTTATCTCCCCCCCCCCCCCCCATCCCCCCCATCTTGTGGGTGGTGGTTGTTCCAACTTGTTTTTCCCCTTTTCATTTTCTCTTTGGCTTTGAACTATGTGTTGTCGCTGTATCAGGGTTGATTTCGATTGTTTTTATGGGTACGCTTGATTAGGTTTTCAATGGTTTTTGAGTGTATTCTACTCCTACTCATTATGGGTGTATAGTTATTTCCGATACAATTTAGAGCAACTTTTACTCCACGGACGAATATCCCTCACTCGATATTTTTATGTACTGTAGTCTGTAGTAATAACAATCCAGGCTGCTTCTTTATGTCTTACTTGTATCTGAAAGCTTATGAACTGCTGCCAAATATCGTTTCCTCAAGTCATAGTAGATTCGGTACCGGAATTCATAAAGACGAGACTGCTGTGTTTTTGGTTTTAACTTTCTATAACTTGGCATGTGATTCTGCCATTTGAAAAAAAAATATTTTGTTTGGATTTTTTGGGAAAAATGTTTTTTTTTTTAAGAATAAATCTTTAACAATTTGTTATGATATGCATGTTATTTTTCGCGAATTAGGCACGAGGGATGTCATAATAACTTTTAGATTTAATTAATTAATCTGCCAATCCTTGAGATTTGAGGTTAATTGATTCTGTCTTACATTCCTACCGAATCACGTAAAATTAACGTAACTAATCAACATGGCAGAAAAAAAGGCCACATCATAACCAATGAGAGAGTTACGCCTGGCCATCATCCCATGCCAATTTTTAACAAGATTTGTTTTGCTTGTATAAACAAAGATTAGCCCCTACTATTTTTCTTTCTAAGTCAAGCACACACCCTTTAATTCTAATCGTGTTGACTAAAAATAAACCTCTATCAGGCGTCGGTACAAGTCCTCGGATCCTTAAAATTATGTTTCATTATGCCTAATTTTCTGTTTCATATAAACTTGTCGATTTTGTTTAAGAAAAGTCTCGAGAAGATTTTTAAATGGTCTGTCAGCAAGTGATAGACATTCATTTTTCCCAAAGAGCATAAGCGAATTAAGCAACCATATTTGACAGTTTCTGATAGATCCATCAAAGAGTACAGGAGGCATAGATTTTCACTGTCTGACAATCTTATAACAGAAAACGACAACTACAATAGGATGGCTAACCACAGCAGTTGCTCTTCTGCTGGATTGGCTGTCCCTTCATTTGAACAGATCCTGTCGCCTTGTTTGCAATTGGTTGGGTACCCATTCTGCAAAAGATCAAGATATTAAGAGTAGAGAACGAAAAATGGATAATTTTACATAATATAACTACAAAGAGCGAGAGAGAGAGAGAGAGAGAGACATGGCAAAACAATAACCATATTGAGAACACCCCATTACTCACAATATCGAAATCTAAGAAACCTACATGGCAGTGGGGGTAAAAAAACACTTTGACATTTATGACTGCTACATTTAGCCAATGCATGAAAGACTTCCAAAGATCACCTTATCACTCCGATTTTGGTGGAGGTCAAGAGCTAAGGAGGCAAAACAAGATGAAGGGAACCACCTAATGCACAAGTAAGATACAAAAAGAGCGTAACAAAAGCCTCAACAGCTTGCCAAAACCCCCCCTCCTCTCTCATAGTATCGAGTTCAAATATCAATGACATTCCTTTCAAGCCTATTCGTAGTTAATTTGCCAGCCAGATATTACCAGGAGTTAAACAAGAAACATGGAGGTGAGTCATCATGATGTTGATAGGAGACATCAGGGAGGTTTCATGTTTCTATTCTGCATTTGCTAGTCAAAAGATCGTGTAATATGGGATAAGGGCGCAGGAAAAAGTTGATAGTGATTTTACTTTTTCTTGATCTCGCCAGCCATGGTCAAAAAAGCTTGCTCCACATTGATAGAGTCTTTAGCACTTGTCTCAAGGAAAGGGATCCCGAGCTCATCCGCAAATGCCTGCATTTCATTTAGGTACAGGGATAGAATGTTAGACCTGAATAAGCAACAAGAATTTCTTCTGAAAGAGAGAAAGAAGGGGGCAGAAAAAAAAGGCAAACACTTTGATTTGGTGTGCTCTTCAAAAAATAACCACTATATATTGAACACGTTTTTTGCATTTTTCTGCAAACACCCAAACTTCCCTCGTAAATTTACCAAGAACTGTCTGGTTGGCAATCAGAAAGTCAGCATAAAAGAATGCTCTTGAAACATTTCTAAATTGATAATCAATTAAGGCAGCTATCATAACGTGTACCTTTGCTGTTTGTGTGTCCACAACCTTGTTCTCGACCAAGTCACACTTATTACCCACTAGAAGTTTGCACACACTGTCATTCGCATATCTGTCAATTTCATTCAACCACTGCTTGACATTGTTAAAACTCTCCATCTCAGTAACATCGTAGACTATCTGTAGCAGTCACAGTACACGAAAGAATAAGCAGGCAGGTAAGATCACCATAGTCATTAGAAAGGAAAACTATATCAACCATATAATCCTTTTTATCCTGCTTTTGAAATCAGGATACTGAAGTACCTAAATGGTGCTTAGATTTGAAACTGTTGCAAACTCAAGGCTCATAAGCTAGCCTTAAGTTGACTCATCTTTATATATAGTAGGATTTAACCAAGAAAATTATATAGAAATTCCTGAGTGCAAAATATACTTTGCTCCAGAGAAAACAGGAAAAAGTGAATTAGGGTCTCACTAAAGTGTCAACAAAATGTGAAGAACAATTGTGATATCAACCGGTAAGAGGAGAAATGCTGAAAGACAAATAATCATAACTCATCACCTGAAGATGGATATCATGAATAGTCTACTCAATTAAACTCAGCTAAGCCTTAAACACAACCAATTGGTATTAGCTAAGTTGATTCTCTTACACCACTCTTCCCTATCCAGGGCCATGTATAAGACATGAATGGGAAGAAGGTATGACACTCTTACAGTCATTCGCGAAAAAAATGAGAGAGAGACACACACACACAGAGCACATATGACATTAACAGACAAGTTTGAAATGTTCTTTCTATTGCAAACCACAGCGGCACAGCCTATGATTCATCACAGTTACTTATTCAACCTTTTTTTACCTCAAAATATCAATGATTTCCACCACAAACCACATAGCCACCCAGAAAGACAAGTTAAAAGTCTTATTCATTCACAAATTACAATGGCAATGGAAGTTTTGGACATTAATATGACCAACTGTACAATGACTAGCTAACTTAAAGTAATAACTAATAACACAAAAAATATCAGATGCACGTTAGTCTTTATCTCAGTGAGTTGTACATTGTTATTTATCAATTCAAGAACCTACATTCCGTGTTAAGTTAAAAGTATTAATCAATTCAAGAACCTACTTTTCGTGTTAAGTTAAAAGTTTTAAGCTGAATGCAAGATCTCCTGGAACTAAGTTTCTCATAGAAGATGTCAAAAGACGAGAAGTTCTTACAATTATCCCATGAGCTCCTCGGTAATAACTGCTTGTTATAGTCCTGAACCGCTCCTGTCCAGCAGTATCCCACTAAAAGTACAGCAAAAGTTATATATATCAGGACTTATATGGAACAAAGATTCAGTTTTGTAGAGACCATAAAATGATGAATAGATCTTGCCCGGTTATATGTGACTATAGATTGACAAGTACTTAGACTAAATATAAACCATAAATTCAACCCCACGGCTAACCATTGAATCAAATCAAAGTACTTCAAATGAGAAAAGAAAAAAGTAATAATAATAACACTTTCAACTCACAATCTGCAGCTTGATTGTCTTTCCATCCAGCTCAACGGTTCTGATTTTCTGACAGCACAAAATTCTAAATGATAACCAACACAGAGACAGTATATCCAACAACACCACCTAAAATTTTGAGGCCACACGCAGAGACAGAATATAAACCCAGAACACATCTATACGGCGAGAGAGACTTACAAAATCAACTCCAATGGTACTTATGTAGCTGTCAACGTAGGAATCATCCTGAAAATGAAAACAGCGCAATAACAATTATAATTGTAAACTTCGGTCGCACTAATTACCGAAGAACCGAACTATTTTACTTAATTGTCTCCGTGAGTGTCCAAATAACTGACACTCAGAAGAAAAGGGAGCAAAAAACATCGAAAGAAATATATTGCAAGTCTAACAAGGGCAACTGACCGCGAATCTGAGGAGCAGACATGATTTTCCCACGGAGGAGTCCCCGATTAGCAAAAGCTTGAACAAATAATCGCTGATGAAACAACAAAGAATAAATAAAGAAACCGCACACTAATAAATTGTGAATATATATATATGTAAATGCGCGTGTGAGATCGTGTATATGCATATGCAGGCGTTGAGAATCGAAAAGAAAGAGGGGGAAATAAAAGTTGTTTGAAGAGGAGGAAAATTGGGCATACTATTCGTTGCTCATGATTGATTGTTTGTTCGGATCGAAACGGGAATTGGAAATGGAAAATTCTTTGGGCTTTCTCTCTCTCTTTAACAAAAGCAAATGGGAAAAGAAAGTGGTACGGGGCCTCACCTCTCAAATGCTTATTTGCGCACAGTATTATTTGGTTGTATTGTTTTATTTTTTATTTATTTATATTCTGTTCGTGCTGATGTTCGAATTACGATTATATCCTTGATTTTGCGTGTAGGGGGTTGGATGTCTGGACCCGAATCACTCCAATATGTAGGCAGCAAGGGACGTCTGGGCCCAGTAATGGAGCGGATAGATAGAACCCGCATCAAAAACTGGTGACCGCCGCACACCGAATCAAAAACCTCACGCCTTCCCAACGCTCATCAACCCGCCACGTGATCCAGGAAAAACCAAGATCCACTAAACCCTACGTATTTATACCTTCCTTCTTCTTCCTCCTCGGCCGTCATTTATTCGCGTTGTCGAAAGGCAACTTTGTACCACACACTCAGACAGAGACACAGGTTTGTACAGTGTTGTTTGATCTCCCAGAAAACCGTATACGCTCTCGCTGGCTTTTCCTCTCCTCCGCCAAAATTTACCTAAATCTCCCCGTGATGCCTTTCGCGTATCGCTTCTGAACAACAGGTAGAGATGAACTTTTTTTGTGTGTTTTTTTCCTTTGTTTAGTGTTGTCATTTTAGTTTCACCGTTTGGCACGTGAATGGTTTTTCTGGTTGACTGAATGAAAGGAAATGTGAATTTAGTTCCTAATTTGAAAATTTTTGGGCTTGATGAGTGAATCGATTTCCGTATTTTGGGAATTGTCATTTTTTGGTTTTAATTGCACCTGCTTGAAGGTAGGTTGGAATCTGGATGATTCCTTATCGTTTTGGGTTAAGGAAATATGAAATTCACAACTACTGGATGTGTTTTCGAAGTTACATTAAGGTTGTACAGAAGTTTAAATTGCACAAACAAGTTTCGGAAAATCTGTAACAAGCAAACTGAGGCTGATTAGATTTTCATGTGAAGAAGAATAATACTATCTTGATTCAGAACTGCTCGAGACTCTGTTGAAGTTATTTGTTTTTTGCCCCTAGTGGTTTCTTCTTATTCTAGTGAGTAAGGAAAGTCTATGTTCTATTTGTCATCAATTAGTTCATAGGTAAGGAGCGTGAAGAAAAGGAAGAGGAAGAAAATTACTCTAAAACTTTGCACTTTGAGCAAACAGATATGCATGCGTGTGGTGCTTCTGCATTGATGTGTTGTGTTTGCTTAGTGCATTCTGTTTTTTGCAGTTTCCGACAGCATTGTGACATGGCTTCAGAGGGTGGGAAAAGCTTTGCTAGGAGGGATCGTCTCCTACAGATTGAGAGTGAAGTTCGAGAATGGTGGGAAAAAGAAGATGTTTTCAGGGCTGAATCTTGTGAAAGACCTCCTGAACCTGGTGAGAAGTTCTTTGGAAACTTCCCCTATCCTTATATGAATGGGTATCTACATCTTGGACATGCGTTCTCTCTTTCGAAGCTAGAATTTGCTGCTGCTTATCATAGACTAAGAGGTGCCAATGTGCTTTTGCCTTTTGCTTTCCACTGCACTGGCATGCCCATCAAGGCCTCAGCTGATAAACTTGCACGTGAAATCCAACAATTTGGGAATCCTCCGATTTTTCCCCATGAAGTGGCCGAGGAAGTAGACATCAAAGAAGCTCAGGATGAAAATGGAGGTGCACCACCGGATAAGTTTAAGGGCAAGAAGTCCAAGGCTACATCAAAATCCAGCGGTCAGGCATTTCAGTGGGAGATCATGCGTAGTTTTGGTCTCTCAGATAGTGAGATAACCAAGTTTCAGAACCCATATAATTGGTTGACCTACTTTCCTCCTTTGGCCAGGGATGACCTTAAAGCTTTTGGCTTGGGTTGTGACTGGCGACGCTCTTTTATAACTACAGACATGAACCCATTTTATGATTCCTTTGTGAGGTGGCAGATGAGGAAATTGAAATCCTTGGGGAAAATTGTTAAAGATGTCAGATACGCCATATATTCCCCTCTCGATGGCCAGCCATGTGCAGATCATGATAGGGCAACTGGTGAGGGAGTTCAGCCTCAAGAATACACTCTTATCAAGATGGAGGTGGTGTCGCCTTTCCCCCCTAAACTAGGTGTGTTGGAGGGTAGAAGAGTTTTCTTGGCGGCTGCAACTTTGAGACCTGAGACTATGTATGGGCAAACAAATGCATGGGTATTGCCTGATGGAAAGTATGGAGCCTTTGAAATTACTGACTCTGAAGTTTTAATTCTAACGCAAAGAGCTGCCCTTAATCTTGCATATCAGAGCTACTCTAGAATCCCAGAGAAACCTTCGTGCTTGGTTGAGCTAACTGGTTCTGATTTGATTGGCCTGCCGTTAAGGTCCCCACTTTCATTCCATGAGATCATTTATGCTCTTCCCATGTTGACCATCCTGACAGACAAAGGTACTGGGATTGTCACTAGTGTACCTAGTGACTCTCCTGATGATTATATGGCATTGCATGATTTAAAATCAAAACCAGCACTTAGGGCAAAGTATGGTGTGAAGGATGAATGGGTATTGCCCTTTGATATTATTCCGGTCATCAACATTCCCGAATTTGGAGATAGGGCTGCAGAAAAGGTTTGCATGGATATGAAAATCAAAAGCCAGAATGATAAGGAGAAGCTTGCAGAAGCCAAGAAGTTGACATACTTGAAAGGATTTACTGATGGAACAATGATTGTTGGTGACTTTGCTGGGAGGAGAGTCCAGGAAGCAAAGCCATTGGTCAGGACCAAGCTTTTAGAGATGGGCCTTGCAATAACATATAGTGAACCTGAGAAGCGGGTGGTGTCAAGGTCTGGTGATGAATGCATTGTGGCACTTACTGATCAATGGTACCTCATATATGGGGAACCAGAATGGAAGAAGTTGGCCCAGGAGTGCCTGTCAACTATGAATCTGTTTTGTGATGAGACACGAAATGGCTTTGTGCACACTTTGGGCTGGCTGAATCAGTGGGCTTGTTCACGATCTTTTGGGCTTGGGACTCGCATCCCCTGGGATGAAGAGTTCCTTGTTGAATCATTGTCTGATTCCACTATATACATGGCTTATTACACCATTGCCCACCTGTTACAGAATGGGGACATTTATGGCTCCAGTGCATCTCCTATAAAACCCAAACAAATGACTGATGAGGTCTGGGATTTTATTTTCTGTGGTGGCCCGAACCCAAAGTCATCTGATATCCCTTCGTCTATTCTTAATAAGATGAAGCAGGAGTTTGAATATTGGTATCCGTTTGATCTCCGAGTTTCTGGTAAGGATCTCATCCAGAATCATCTAACCTTCTGCATCTACAACCACACAGCAATCATGTCCAGGAATCACTGGCCTCGTGGTTTTAGATGCAATGGGCACATTATGCTCAATTCAGAGAAGATGTCTAAGTCTACTGGGAATTTCAGGACATTACGCCAGGCAATTGAGGAATTTTCTGCCGATGCCACACGTTTCTCTTTGGCTGATGCTGGTGATGGTGTTGATGATGCAAATTTTGTGTTTGAGACTGCCAATGCTGCTATCTTACGACTGACTAAAGAAATTTCGTGGATGGAAGAAGTTCTGGCAGCGGAGTCCTCTCTGAGAAGAGGCCCCCAATCCACATATGCTGATCGGGTGTTTGCAAATGAGATAAATATTGCTGTCAAAATGACTGAGCAGCATTACCGGGATTACATGTTTCGAGAAGCCCTCAAGACTGGTTTTTATGATCTTCAGGCTGCCAGGGACGAGTACAGGTTCTCATGCGGTTCTGCAGGCATGAACCGTGATTTGGTGTGGCATTTTATGGATGTGCAGACACGGCTTATCACTCCAATCTGTCCTCACTATGGGGAATATGTTTGGAGGAAGCTTCTGAATAGGAATGGGTTTGTTGTGAAGGCTGGATGGCCTGTGGCTAATCCTCCTGATCTAACCCTCAAGAGTGCCAACAAGTATTTGCAAGACTCGATTGTTTTGATGAGAAAGCTACTTCAGAAACAAGTATCAGGTTCAAAGAAAGCCAACAAGAGGGGCACTCCAGTCACATCACTGACTGAAGACAACAAGCTAATAGGGTTGATATATGTGAATGAGCAATTTGACGGATGGAAAGCAGAGTGCTTAAGGATATTGCAAAGCAAATTTGATGGCAAGACTCGTACTTTTTCTCCAGATGGAGAGATAATGGAGGCACTGAAGAATAGTTCTATTGGTCAGGATGCAAATTTCAAGCAAACCCAAAAGCTGTGCATGCCTTTCTTGAGGTTCAAGAAGGATGAAGTAATTACACTTGGGGCACAGGCTTTGGATTTAAGGTTATCGTTTGGAGAGATTGAGGTCCTCCAGGGGAACTTGGACTTGATTAAGAGACAAATTGGTCTTGAAGAGGTGGAGATTCTCTCTGCAACTGACCCAGATGCTCTTGCTAAAGCTGGCCCTCTTGTTTCACTGCTTAATCAAAACCCTCCATCCCCTGGAAATCCCACTGCCATCTTTTTGCCCAAGTAAAACAGTTATGTTGCGTTCTAGTTGTTTCATCCGATTGATCTATGTATGTTTCATTTTTGCAAATAGTTTTCGTCAACTTTTGGACCTAATTAGCCTTTGCTTTGTGGTGAGATGAATTTATTCTGCCATTTTATAATTGTTTTTGGTTTTTCTTCTTCTAGCATCCAGTTCTGCTTATTTGTATGGTCAGCTGCAGCCGTGACAGGGAACTCATAGTTAACGGAGAACATCTGTTGCAATTTTAGTTTCCGAATATTGAGGTGAAATGCAATGGTGCCCACTTTCTGCCTTCAGGTCGTGGTTCCATCTTTTCAATGCTACATATAATTTTGCTTTTCACATGTTAGCTGCATTGTTGTCTTCCTCTGCGATCATCTCTTGACATTCATAGGATGTCGAATTGTTAAGTGTATTGGCATTACCTATCGGGGAAAGAATTTCAAAGGATGAAATAGAGAAGGCATAACAATTCAGAGAACTTTTCATCAGGAGCATTGTATTAAGTGAAACAGAGAGGGGATACTAATGTGGATTTTGGAGAACTTTTCGGCACCATGTATTTTACGATGCATTTAACACTAAAAAAACAAAAACAGATCTGAAACCCTTTCGTAGTGGGACATGTATTTTTATTGCTTACCGGGGTGCTCTTCTCCCTCATTAAGAGAAATATATATATATATATATAGGTTTGCAGGCGGAGTTTTTTTATTCCGGGCTTATTATAGGTTTGCAGGCGGTGGCCGGTGGCCGCCCAACGAGGGGGGGAGGAGGAGAGGAGTGCCGCCCCCTATCTGTTCATTTTTAATATAATTTTGTTTAATAAAGTCGATTTTTATGTTAATTAATGAATATTGAATAATTAATGTGGGTCCCATTTAAAAGTGGTTTCCGAACCGGTTCTAAGTTCTTACAACCAAACCATTTCCATAAAAATAGTTGAAAAAAAACCAGCTTTGAGGTTTGAAACCGAAACCTAGACCCGTTCCCAAACATGCAGATGCAGGTTGTCCCTTTAAGGACCAAAATGGCAAAGGTAAAAAGATATACAAGGGGATGGACTATTCTGGGCAAAACGGCCTGTCCAAGCCATCTCTGTAAGTAGGGATAGAGAAGTGCCTTAACCTGCCTACTTGTTTTCTCATGTGCGCATCACAGAGAAATGCCTTGGAGAACCTATCCTCCACCTCCCTGTTCACATCGTGCACAAACACATCAGTTTCTCCGTCCACCCGATTTCTTGCCATCATCCCGGCTGTGTATATGGCAGTCATCCTTCCAGGCGCCTCCTCATAATAACCCGTTGGTGCATCAACCATAATCAGATCCCATTTCGTTTCGTAAACTTCGCTAGGCAAACCTTTCAAGGCAAGTTGACACATAGAGTATCTGGGATCGCCAAGTGCTGTGCACTCAGGTCCCTTGCCAACCTCCATGAGATGATTAGCCTGGTTCACCTTGCTATCGTATGTCACGTGATAGGACTCCAGCATGGGAAACCGGCGTCTGATTTGCTGTATCCATGCCTCGTCTTCTTCAATGAAAACTGTTCGACCACCATAGTTCAGTGCTGTCCACATAAAGCTGTCATGGCCTAGGCCGAAGACTAAGAAGTTGCACGGTGATTTCTTCTCTAGAACTCTTGCTGTCACTGAGATCTCTTTGAGTGTTTGTTGCGGGGTAATGGTTGAGGTTGAGTAGTGGATAAGTGCTTGGGCTAGGGTGGGCGGGATCTTGCTGCAACTGGAGCATTTTTTTGCTGCAGCATCTTGGGTAACACCTGAAACCTTAGGTATGAAATTTCGTGAAATGGGAGACTCACTGATCTGGTTGGAAGTGGGGAAATTTAATCTTAGAACGAAGAGGAGGAAGAAAGCTATAAAGACCCCAAGAATGAGGAACTTCAGGTTGAGAAAGGGATGCGATTTAGGCCTCATTTTTTTTCTGGCTGTTCGAGGTGTCGATGAGGAAAGCTAAAAGTGGACACACAGAGAGAAAACTAACAGCTTGATTTGCTGTATTTGGTTTTGGAAATGGTGAAAGGGTCGGGCGTGGAGCTCTGGGTTCTGCGGATAAACATAAAGTTATATTTTGGTTGTGAGTTGGAGGAAGAAAGGAATTGAATTGAGGAGGAGATCAGAGGGGGGAAGGTACTGTGATCATGCTGTGATACTTAGGCATGAAGGGAAAGGAACATTGCATGCTTGATGACGACAAGAGAGCTGCATTAGATTTTGGATGAAGCAAAACACCAGTTGGTTGGTAGATCAGCAAGTTAGGTGGAGTTCTGCTGACAATGCTTTAGCCCCGATTTGGTTGCTAATCAATTGGTAAGTTCTGTTTTATGGCTACCCATGTAGGAGTAGGTAGACCCTCTAAGGGTTTTTATCTTTTTGGCGAGCCTTACATGCAGAAAATGAGCTCACTGATTCTATTATAGTTAACCAAATCTGCTTGAACTAAATCTAAAATTCTGGACTTGCCTGCTGATGAAAGATCTATTTAGGCATGTCATTCATTAATCTGAGACTACAGTTTACTGATGACAGAAGACAGTTCCGGAAGAATTTGGCATTCATGATTGTTGCCCCCGAAAACATTCCAACTCGAAAGCCACAGAAGCAGAGACAATTCAGCGTAGGACTGCGAGTTGGTGCCGGTGCCGGTGCCGTGCATGATTCTTTTCAAAATTATACGTTCCACAATCGTGTACGGCATCGCACTCCAAGAAAGCCCAAGTTATAATGCTAAGAGGCTTCCTACACCTCCGATTGATGACACCGACAGCATCATCTTATGAGGAATCATTACAAACAAGTTGATATCGACGCTAAACTTGAGTATGCTAGTTTCCAACCTCATGATGTGACTGACTGTCTACCGAGTCAGAAAGAAAGTAGACGAAAGAAAAAGGAAAATAATCATATTTTCCGCGTAATGAAATATATCCTACAGTAGTTGGAGTGAATGGTGGCTAATGTACTTGGAAAAAAAAAAAAGAATGGTGACTAATGAAAAAAATTTATCTAACCCATGTCACCTTCTTCGCCTTTACATAGAAGGAAGTAAAACTGATACAACTGTACAAGACTGATCTCGAGCAATTGCCGATGCCAAAAGGATCTCACTGCCTCTCAATGAAACAATTTAGCCAGCAGTCAATCTGAAGCCTTTACGCCCGACATGTTATGCAGTCAATGTCCACGGTTCCTTCTGCCTTATGCTTATCCACCTTTTGAATCACATAGAGAATCTTGATAGTTAGAACTTAGACCATCCCCCCCCACCACCCCGGGAAAAAATCTGAGTGTGGATTTATATCTGTATCAAGACTAGTTAAATTCCCCAAAGGAGTAATTCTTTCTAAAGTGGGAAGCATGAGACTCTCCACAAGCTTCTGCATCCAAATTGAGGCAGCATGAATTTCTCTGGGGTCACCTTCCGTTTCTTCCCATATGAAGTAGTGACTCGGTTTGTCCATTTTCGCTATAGGTTTTCTTGTTCTTGGCCTTGTCCGAACGAGCCTTGCGGACAGCATGTTGGATTCGTCTCTCGTGCTCCTTGAGCATCTCCTCAAGGTTTCCTCCTGGAGGAATCAACGGTCCAGAGTAGTGGATCCTGTTCTTTTTTGAAGTGAAACCCTGATGTCACAAGAAAAACATGATTAGTGACAAAAAAGCAGAGGCATATTGAATGATTTAACATGTAAACTAACAGGTAACCTCCAAAAGCAAGTGTTTCCAAGCCATCATAAATTTTATGGCTCTGCCAACCAAATAATGTTTGAATCAACTAAAGGCCTAGTTCCAATTCTTGTCTTTTGTTGGCCTACTATGCTCTTCTAATCTAAATCTACATGTTCCAGTAATTTTGGTTTCCTTTTGTATCTAGGCCAGAGACACTCAATGTGCCCAACCTTGAAGAACAAGAAGCAACTATATGGCTAGTCTCTTATAACTTCAGTCAAATGAAAACTCAAGATATGCAGAAGTTAGAATACTAACTGATTCTGTCATTAAAGACTCCTTTCCAGATAGCTGATGATCTTTCTTAGACGAAGACTTTGGCCCATCCAGCAAATGGTGGGACCATTGATGATTCCTAGAGGCTTCACCATCATCCAGGTGATTATATCTGGTGTTAAAACGTTCCCCTAGCCAGTGTGGATCCACAGCAGTTTCTCTTCTGCTATTTAACCGTGAACTGCCTTGAATTGCGACCCAATTGGAAGACCTGGGCAATTCACCTTCACCAGGGTGTGTCAAGGATATCTGTGATCTCAACTCTGCACTATTCTTGAAAGCTTGGCCAGAAACTGTAAGAGCCTCTTCATTCACATTCATATTGCCTGAAGATCCCAACGCAGTTGGGTGCATTGACTGGCCAGAATGGGAGAAAACATTTAGTGCAGTTCTTTTTGGAGGCTCAATAGGGAAGCCAGAGCCACCGTCCTCTTCAGGATTGTATTTCTCACTGGTAGATCTAGGGTTAGGTTGCCCTTGTCTCTTCTGAATTAGGTAATGACAGAATTATTAAAAATCAACTATATGAATTAACTGACTTCTGCAAGCATATACAAAAACGGAAGTTATGTATATACATATGAGCAATGCACACATACAAAAGTTACAACGATACCTGTATGGATGCCTGTAACTCGGTATTTGCATCTGGTGCTGGCATGGCTTTGGATTCTCTAATACCCTTTCTACTTGACTCATGTTCACGCCCTACACCATAAGCCGCTCTTCGCCTGCTCGTCCATTCAGCAAATGCATAATGTAAGTATGTGCAAGAGAAAATGAATTTTCAGAATTAGTAATTCAGACCAAATGACAACTTCTTTCCCGGAAATAGCAAAAAAGAAAGAAAAACAAAAAGCTAATTTAGCCTAATGCACCAATGAATCAGAATTCTATTTTATAACCTTATCAATGCCACTTCTCAAAGATGATGTAAATTTATCCAAATTAATATGAAAGGCAAAATAAGAGTACCATCACTGCCCTTTCCTATACCAGCATAGCTCAAGAAAGAATGAAATTAAACAAGATAACAAGATCTGGAGAAATGATTAACCTTCTTGCTTCCTCGTCTCGAAGCCGTGCATCCAACTCCTTACTTGGTGGGTACTTGGGCAAAGTCGATGGATCACATGCAAGCGGCTTTGTTGTGAAGAACTGGAAAAGAAAACTCATGATTATATAATCACCAGAATCAGCACAATTGAATAAGAAGGTTATAATGAATGTCCCAACATACAAAACTTATATCTACACTCAATGAATACAATATGTTACAATGAGCAGCCAGTATAGAAATTTGAATAATGAAAAAGCATGATCAGCATCCTATGCATTTGTGGTGAAGAACTCCAGGACAGGTATGCTAAATAAAGCACAGTTACAGTCAGAAACGCGTAGATCATTCCCAAATGAAATGTCAAGGATACTTCTAATTATAAAAGATCAAATGAAAATGAGTTAGAATGTGCTTTAAGTTAACATATGAAAATGGTTCCAATTAAGTGAGTCTTGGAGAAAACATAGAGTCCATACTCAAAAGGAGGCTCACAACCAGAAAAGCTTTACCTAATGAAAATGTACCAACACCACCCAATTTGAAGATCATAAGAAAACTCATACTTACCTCACTCTGGAGTGCAGAAGCAGCTGTTCCCCGGCCATCAGGTTCTACTGAAAGAAGGACATCCAAAAGGGCCAATACTGATGTTGGAAAGTCCTTAAATGATTCAGCAACAGAACGCTTGTAAGGATGTTGAGGTTTGAAGATGGTTGCATGGGGCAATTTTGACTTCTTCCAGTACTCTTCTGAAGGGGAACCGCAAAGTTTGAAGATCTTATGTAGTTGCTCAACCTATAAATTGCAAATAATATCATCATGATGCCCAGAGAAACAAGAGACATGAGCAGTTCCATAGGTGAAGCTTTCAGATATCCATGCCATGGGAGAACAAGACAAAGCATTGGACCCACCAACAAATAATAAGTAGCATGTAGTAGCCAGTATATAACATGGGACGATAGGAGCTTTTCTGTCTTACATCCAATTGAATATCCTGTGAATGGTAGGTTCAGATTATTTCATTCTAGGTGAAACAAAGTGAATTGGCAAGAAATGTGATGACTTGTAAGTAATGCAATATATGTTGGCACATGTTATTTGGTATCATCGAGGTATTTTACATGTCCTGGGAACCTAGAAACTATATGATGATTTTAAGCAGTACAGAGGAAGATTTCTTACACACTCATGGTATAAGCAAATAATGCCAATCCTGATCAATCTGGGTAATTCACCACTTATCATCTTGAGTACGGAAGAAAAAAACACTTTTTAACTTCAATGAAAGTAGATGTCAAAGTGGACGTTAAATTCTGGTTTATGAGCATTGCTGCCTGGTTGAACTCCTAACCAACTAAGGTCACTTCTGTTGACACAAGATAGAAATTTGATGCATCTAATCCAGTGCAAAAAACTCCCATATTTCTTACATATCCAAGAAAAAGCTGGAAAAAGTACCTCTGTTCTTCCCGGCATAATAGGCTTCCCGGCAAATAATTCTGCAAGAATGCAACCAGTACTCCACAAATCCACAGCAACTCCATAGTTCGTAGAGCCAAGCAAAAGTTCAGGGGGTCGATACCATAAAGTTACCACCCGACTCGTCAAAGGCTGCTTCTGATGCGGGTGGAAAAA
The DNA here is from genome assembly GCA_963930655.1 of Myrica gale. Classification (NCBI taxonomy): domain Eukaryota; kingdom Viridiplantae; phylum Streptophyta; class Magnoliopsida; order Fagales; family Myricaceae; genus Myrica; species Myrica gale. The sequence continues at coordinate 402,739 of OZ005606.1, read as the reverse complement.
GGTCGCTAACCCAAAATCACCAATTTTAAGATTGCCACTATTGTCAATCAGAAGATTTGACCCTTTGATGTCTCGATGCAAAACACCGTGACTGTGACAGTGGTCAAGTCCAAAAAGTAGTTGTTGCATATAGCATTTGATCTGCAAGCCAGTAATAACTCCACCGTAAGTATATACGAACCACAGAAGTAAACAAGTCTTATTTTGCTTGTTTATTACATCTGTTTTTGGCTAAGGTCACCAGATGCAACACAAGTTCATGAAAAGAATGACTTTCTGGAAATGGTTTGTAGGGCTAGCACATAGTAGCAGCAAAAGTGATACATCAAACAGGGCCATGTCCCTGATGGATTGAGAATTTTCACGCATTAATTTCTTTCCAGATTGGGAAAAAGTAAGCCCATACTTTCATGTATTCAGTTGATGTATATCAAGCTTATAAATATCAGCATGCAATTTTTTCCTTCCTGTGTGCAGAAATTGTTTTAGAAGAGGAACCTAGCTTTTCTTTAGATCTATGTAAAGCAGAATCAAGCTAACCTACATATCTAAAATGTGGCATGGTAAGTGTCACATGATAAATCTCAAACACAATGCCGCAATCAACTTAACAAGGGTGCATTCCATTCTCAAGAGAACATGGGTTGGAAGACAGATATTCCAGGACACCTCCACTATACGGTTCTTCAATTTAAATTCCAAAGAGAATAATTCCTTTCAGAAACTTTAGGGAACTATAAAACCATCCTGCTTATTACTTGGGAACTGCTGGAATGACACTGAATTTGACTTGCAACCCAATCAATTTACCAAGCATTTATGACCAGCAATTTCTTAAGGATGCTCATAACTATATATGCTCAGGAGCATACCAACCTGATACATGTGATATAGCCCAGCAGACTGAACCATTTTTAATAAGGAATCTATAGGATCTAAAAACTAGTAAAGCATATGAAGAAGTTTCTGATTATAATGTCTAGATATTGAAGATCCAATTTGTGGTTTGGCTCGTAAATTCTCTTTCCAATTTGAATTAGATACCCTCAGAAATACAGGTAGCAAACTCAACCTGGCTTATCAAATAAAAAAAGACTATATTAATTAAATCTGCAACAAGTATCACATTCTTATCCTCAATGTTTTACGGCCTATAGCCTTTTAATTAGCAGGATCAAAGAAAGTACCTGTGCTTCAGTGAATTTGATCCCAGGTGTCGCTGCAAGTCCAGCAAGATCATGGTCCATATATTCAAATACAAGGTACAAGCTACCAGAGACCCTTGAAGTAATCAGACCTTCAAGCTTCATGACATTTGGGTGATCTAGCCTACGCATGATGATAATTTCTCTCGCCATAAAACGGACACTTTCTGGATCCATATTAGCAAACCTCACCTTTTTCAATGCAACTATCATATTTGTTTCAAGATCACGAGCTTTGTACACACTGCTGTAAGTTCCTTGTCCAATCTGCATTATCAACGAGACAGTTGGAACGAAAAGAAAAGGATGATAATCTACTAACATGGGACATACGCCCAGAATAACACGTGAGGAGATTCTAAAAAAAAACTCTCTTCTCCTCATTGATATGCATGTTTAATCAGATTGAAAAGGTCGGATGCCGCAAAATGTAATATTATTTTCGCGGGAGACAGCATATTAATCAATACATAGTGATGTAGAAATAGCCAACTGACCTTATCCAACCTCTCAAACGAGTCGGCTTTTCGAGGCACCCATCCGTAGATCGCTTCTCCCGCGACTGCACTCAGCCAAGAAGGCCATCCAGCAACAACTTGTGCTCCTCTCTCCCCATTGGGGAAACTACCTATCCGGGATATGGTTGGCTGTTCTTGTCCTCCACCAACCCCAATCTCACTTGTCGACCCCCTTTGAAGCTTTTGTTTCGCCGGTTTCTCACTAACCACATTCTTCTCCCTCTCGTCCCACAAAATGGGGGTGGAGCCTGCAACTTCTGCTGTCGGATTGGTTATCAGCCGCGCAGTTGCACCACCATCTCCCTCCGCCACGGCTTCCTCCTTCCTCAGGGAAGCACCAAACCGCTTCGTAGATTTGTTTGCTCTCGATGCTTTATTTCTCACGTGATTCTCAACGGCATATTCATGCGGAAAGAACCCTTTGGAGCAAACGCAGCCCATAATTCCCCTTCAAAATCCTCTGTTCCCAAACACAACTAATCTATCCAAGTCCTCTTATCTAGTAATTCCCAATGCAAAATGCAGTCTATCCTTAACGTTCCAGCGGCATTGAGCCCGAAATCCAACGTATACTGAATGCTCCCTATAGAGGTACTATCTGTCATATATAACACTTCTGTTGATCGTCTTACTAGCCCTTCGATGTAACTGCTCAACATCAATAGGCATGCAATTCAAACTTCTATAATCGAGGCAAGTGAGGGAGGACCCAAATCCCGAATTCAAAGAAATCATCAACGAATATAAAATAGAAAACTAACAAGAATGCGGTATCGTAATCCACATTCAGAGACCTCAGAAGCCCAGCCTGAAACGTACAACTCGGGATCTCCGGAATCGATACAGAGTATTTAAGGGAAATACACGATAAAGTGGATAACTTTTCATAGAGTAAGAAACCAAAAAGCCTAATTCGCAAATCTAGAGCACCCAAATCCCCAAGACTCGTAAACCCCAAAGAGGGGGAACCAGAATGAGAACGGTGAAACCAGCATTTCTACAAAGAAGCCCGAATTATCATAAAGAATGTGACTACTTAATTGGGGTTCCGAAATTTTGTGCTATCAATTCGTTGCAGGCCAACTAAAGCCAGACAAACGCAACCAAAAACTCGCACCAAATACCAAAAAATCAGATTAGTCGATAATATGTGGATTCGAAATGTGAGTTGGCGCAGAAAATAAACAGAGAGAGAGAGAGAGAGGGAGAGAGATTTGGATCTGGTGATCCTACAGGCACGTATAACCAACAGATATATGGTGTTAGAACAGATATTTGGAGTTTACTGGAAAAGAGATCTCCCAAAATAAAATACTGTTCCCGCAAACAGACGGACAACAGACAAGAAGCGGATCGAGAGAGAGAGATCTGCTTGCTTGAACAGAGAGCCAGGGGAGGATAGTGTACGCGGTGCCACGTTGCAAGCTGTGGGCCCTATAAAGGAATTCGACCCTACCTTTCCAAAATCTATGGATCATTTTTATCCGGCCTGGATTGGACCCGGTAAAATATCTTCTTCGACAGGACATGAAATGGGCCTGATTGCATTAACAAGTTGACGGCACGCGTAGATTCAAACTGGGCCTCAGCCTTCATACTACTTTTCGTTTTTCGGTTTGTTTTATTGGGCCCGCAGATCGGCCCTTATAAATACGGCAATTAAATTAATCGAGGACCCAAGTATTTCCAATCAGTTCAATCTTACTCTATAAAATAAAGGACTTAAAATTTTATTATTTAAAATTATTTTTATTTGTGGTGTTTGGTAATAAAAAATAAAAATAAAGAGCCATTGACAATTAACATGGGCTTAGCTATGGTTAACAGTAAAAATATAATATTTTTTAAAAAATAAAAATAAAAAATAGTGGTCGTGAATTTGTAATTACTACTTTTGGTACAAGGCCCCGTTAACTAGGGTTATGTTCATTTTTAACTTTTTTTGCAATATTTAAATACATTTACAAAACTACTACTGAACATCTTAAGAATTTAAACACAAACACCAATACATTTTACAAAATCTCCAATAACTTTTTACTTTTTTATTTAACCACAGATTTTCTCTCTTTACTTTTTTCACATAACTCCAATATTTTTTATTAAACAATTACATTAAATCATTTCTCACTTCACTTTACACAAAACACCAATAAAATACTATTCAACATAAATATTCACAACTTCTCTAAAATTTTACATTTTTATCCTACACGAACATATCCTAGAACGATCCAATTTTGATAAAAATTGACTATTTTGGGAACATCCTACAGCTTTAAATACTCCTGCCTCCTCAATTGGTCCCCTGCCTATATACCATAAAATACATCCCCTTCTATCCTTGATTTCCAAATAGAAAAATTAACTTGGAAGTGGTTAATTTGCTGCCTCTCAACACATCTTAAGAGATCTTCCCATCTCATCATGGCATAACTAGTGTAGTTATTAGCTTATTATTTACCTCATGACCTTATGGTGGACCTTACTTTTTTAAGCAAATAATTATTTTGTGGTCCATTTTATTTAACCTAGCTATAATGATTGAATCCAAATTGAAAGTTGACCCAGAGAACAAGACACGTGTATATGTTGCAGTATTAAAGTCTACAAGACGCTTTTTGTATGTATAGTTTAATTGCTCTTTTTAGTGCACACGTGTTTTTGTATGCCTACTTTAGGCTAAACTGCTTCCTTCCCATGTGAACATACCATGGGTTTTCAAAGTTTTATATTTCTATGTCATAATATGTTAATCATACATGAGTCTCCAGTTGCTTTTATTTTATTTTATTATTTTGGTAAATTATATCGAACAAAAATTAAAAACTTGTGGTGAAGAACATGTAATAAACTGGCTGCTTTTTCTTCGCAAATAACATGTACAAGTAGCTATCCTCATTCCTCACCCACCTCCCATCTATATCGATAGGCCCAGTGGCAGAATCAAAAATGAATTTAAAAGGGGCAAATTTTTAAGGGAAAATGAAAATATTATGTAATGCAAAAAATTGTTTGAGTTAAAATAATCGAAAATTAATGCTAAAATTATTAAAAATATATTATATTGAAATACCTAAGACTGAGAGATGCCAATTATATTCTACGAGTTTGCATATTCTGAAAACCTTGCAAAATAGTTTTGTTCTCAATAGTTTCAAAATTTTATCTCTCTATGTATACTATCATACAATCATTTATCTAGTAATCTTTTATCTAATTACGTAAGTTAATCTATATAATATTTATTACAGATAACACTCTCTCAACGGTTGCAGTCGCAACTGAAAATACCAATGTCAACTTAATAAAGAAATAAACCAATGGATATAGAGTATGTTTTTTTTTCAATCATTTTCACAACAAGGCCTCCAGTATCTTGAAACCTAGAAAAAAAACATCGTTTTCTCATATCATAAATGTAGGTGTGGAGTTGATCTCTAAATATTATATAATCAGCTGCTAAAAAATCTTCTGGATAAAGCTCAACAAGACGAAGTAACTAACATGATTAAATACTGAAAATAAGTTCATTGGATCAAGACATACTATGCAAAGAAGTAGTTTTCGTACTTATGTAAAACGATCATGATCCATCTCCTAAGTGATCAAATCAATAATTTGGCAAAAAATATCCACGCGAAAATGATATGTTTGCAATCCAATCATACAAACATATTATTTCTCAGTAGTTATACATGAAAATAAAAGAGAAAGAAGAAAGATAATTTAACAACTGAATTATTCAAGACGGAAGCAGGCATATGTCATTTTACTAACAGCAACGCCACATTAAATATTTACCAAAGGATATTAGAATGGAATTTTTTTGTAAAATTTTAAGGTAGTTCAAATTTTAGGGTGTTGGTATTGGTGAAAAAAGTGAAGAGATAAATGATTTAAATGATTTTTCTATATTTATTTGTGTTAGAGTTAGTAAAAAATTGAAGAGAGATAATTTTGTGTAATTATTTTATTATGACTAAAATTTTAGAAGCAAATGCTATATTACATGTGGCTCAGAAGTTTACGATTCTCATTCAATTGGGTGTCTTAAACGAGGGTGAGTTAGTGAGCATTCTTATTGCGCCCCTGCCTGCTCCGGATCAAATATTGGACGCAAGATGGGAGATACCAACATATTCGGTTCTCTAAGTCTAAGATATGAAAAATACAAGTTATCCAAGTAGTGGAATGCAACAAAAGAAAAGAAGTAAATTTGTTGGGGTATAAAAATAAAATATCAGCTTAAAATTTGCTAGAAAAGTCCCTAATTAAATCTGATCCAACTGCCTACCATCCTATCCAATAAATGTCAAATGTCACGGCTCTTGTTGGCAATTTTAAAGTCAGTCAAATGTAAACAAGCGAACGAGAGCTTTTTCAAGGGGTCAGTATGATATTTGGGTGGGCAGACCTATGTAAAACAAAAAACCTATGGGTGTAAAAATTGTTCTTAGGCGGAGCCAACCGGGGCGGGTGCCCCTGTTCGCCCCCAACTGGTTCCGCCTGTGGATATGCAGCAATGGTAAGAATTGGTTACGGTTGTGGACTAAAATTCCAATTTTTTTAAAATTGTAACACAATAAAAAATTACAACATAATCCTTCTTCCCATTACATCACTATTTTCACTATAATAAATATTAAAAATCACATATTTTCGCTTTTTCACCAAATCCAATATCTTAAAATTATAACACTCAAACATAACTAATATGGTAACTATATTGACGGTTGGGATTGACTCCGTGTTCTATTTCAGTTTTGCTCATAGAAATATTATAAAATATTTTTAAATTAACCTGAATATTATAGGTCTTAATATTACTGCAATATTCATGATAGTTTTTTTTCTTCTTGATTTATTAAGCAAATATTTCAAAATTTCGAACTAAAATCCATCTCTTTTAGTCAAATGAAGGGGAGTTTGTTTCCCAATCTTTGAAATCCTCAAAATTTTAAAACAATCATAAAATAATCTCTCTCCTTATTAAATTATAAAATAATATTATACTATTCAATTAAATATTTTATCTGCTCACTTTTCTATAAAATACTATATTTTTTCACAAATCTCAATACTCAAAATTTACAAAACTAAGATATTTTCCAAAAAAAAAAAACACCAACTAGGAAGGGAAATTCAATTTGCTTTTAATGGGCCTAGATTTGACTGACAGGCTAGCAGACCCCCTGTATTTGTAAAACAAAGCATATATACCCGTAAACGTCGCCACGACCACTGCCACGTAGGCTCGAAGCAAACGAGCCCCTTCAGTTCCGAGCCTAAAGGCTCGGGTAGACACAGCTGGAGACAGCCTGTCACCAACAAAGTCCCACTCACACCTATTCCCCCTAACTACGTTGTCTCGGTTCCTCTTTCTCTCTCTCCCCCTCCCCCCTGCATCTACCTCTCTTGCTCGCCCTGGTTCGCTCCTCCTTTCTCCGACCGACTTAGGGTTTTCTGATCTTCTTCTACGATTCTTGGTTTCCGCGGGTTGGAGTGGTCCAGATCAAGATTCTGCCATCTATAAGCTCCCCATTGATCTAGTTTTTGTTCATTCCGGTACTGTTTTTAGCTTCCAATTATTGAAATTAGGGTTTCTATACCTTTTACTCGATGCAAATTGTCCTTTTATTTGTGCTTTTTTTCATGGTTTTCTTGCTGACATCGCAGCACATGTGGTTATGGTGCTAACGATAACAATTTTTTTCCCCAGTAATATGTATATGTAGTTGTTTTTATTGTCTGAAAGGCATAGATTTGGGTTGTGGCTTTGATTTTCATGATAAGGATAATTACGGCCTGTTTGGTTGCTCAGTAACGGCGGAAAATAGAACGAAGTGAAATTGAGGATTTCATTTTTGTGTTCTGTGAAAATCTGAGAGAGTGGATTTTCTTGGTTTTTTCAAACAAAATTTTGTTTTTTTCTTATAATGATGCCTTCAATTAAAGTGAAACGAAGAAGTATAATGTCGTGTCCGATATACCTTTGTGTTTTAGTTTGTTAATGTTTGAACGAGATAAATAATTCTAGTTAAATTACTCGAGACCTTATCCGAGTGGTAACTTAGGTAATTAGTGGATCGGAGTAGAATTTATGTGAAAGTGTGGTTCGGTGGGGATTTTTTCCTCGAACCCGGGTTCTTTCTAGACACTGTTGATGTTACTAAATCTAGTATAGATGTTATACTATTTTTTTTTTCAGGATTTAGTTTGGGAATACCCAAAAGTTTGCGGCTTGCGCGGATTGTACCCATCTGGACAATTAAGTTTGTGGAAGTGATAAAAAAGTACCCCAGTAGTGCTGGACAAAGTGTTTTACTTTCCTTTATTAATTGGACAAGGGTTGAGGACCCATCTTATCTCATTGAGTGGACGGAAAAATGTGAAAGATATCTGCACCTGAGGATATGCACCATTTTCCGAGTTTGTTTGTTACAACGAGCTGCAATTAGTTGATTGTTACGTTACTTTAGTTGGCCTTGAAGCTCAGCACTCTTGAGATTTTCATTTTTGGGTAAATGGTAAATTGATACAACGATTCTTCTGAAAATCTGTTTTCCACATGAATCAAGAGTTCATTTATTTCATATGATTATTTACATTTATCTTTTCCTTGTCTCTCTTTTTTTTATTATTATTATTATCAATTTCGGTAGTTGCAAAAATTTAATAAGACACATTGACCTTTGGTGAAAGAAAAGTTAGGTCTTTGATTGAAGATTTAAGATCTTGTTATTTTTTTCAAGTTGCATGGAATTCCTTTTTTTTTTGGAGGATCGCTGATTTTTAGTTGATATGAGTACAGGTTGAAACCCTTTTAGTGGGCAACCTGGAAAAGTATTATGGCCCTCTTATTCCTATTTCAGATTCTTTGTTTGCTCATAGTTTTCAGTTTTTCTATATGCAGCAATCAACCATGGAGCCCAAACAAAAACTGTGGACTTATTGACATAAATTGTGTTGTTTCTCTCACATACAAACTTATGCAAGTTGCTACCCGGGTGCTGTTGACTATGTTGCTGAATCATCATACGGAGTGATTGTGATTTATGTTTAATGTGATGTCAATGAGCATCTTCTGGTACTACATTGGAACCTATCTGTGTTATTCGCCTTAAATCTGGGAAGGAAGCGTATACTCTACTAGAGGATTATTGTATCCATGCTGGCTGAGAGCATGCGTGGAATCTGTGCTTCGGGTAATGCCCCTGACGAGATTTGCTGCCGATGCATTCGGTGTGGTGACAATTTGTCTAGTTTCTATCTTGATTGTACTTGGTTTGCTATGCATCATTTACTCGTTTTACTTCCGGTCTCGTATTCGTAGCCAAGGTTGTATTCAACTCAGTTATTTTAGTGGTCCGTGGATCATCCGGATCACATTCATCGTGTTTGCGATCTGGTGGGGTTTTGGTGAGGTGATACGGCTAAGTTTGTTGAGTCGTGCCTTTCACTTGAAATGGCAGGACACTGTTTGCAAAGGATACATTGTTTCAAATCTGGGGTTTGCAGAACCTTGCCTGTTCCTCACCCTTGTGTTTCTCCTTCGTGCGCCTTTGCAGAAGACGGAGTTGGGGATTCTACACAGAAAATGGAATGGGAAAACAGCAGGTTATGTCCTTCTCTACTGCCTCCCTATGTTCCTTCTTCAGCTGCTTGTTATTTTAATGGGACCTCACTTAAACAAGGATAAGAGTTACCTGAGAAAGCTGCCTCACTATTTTATGAGTACAGCCGCTTCTCCTAGGATGGAAAACACTGATGATATTGCCCTCTGCACTTACCCTTTACTGAGCACTATATTCCTTGGGATTTTTGCCATGATCCTCACTACCTACTTGTTTTGGCTTGGAAGTCGGATTTTGAAATTGGTCATCAATAAGGGTTTGCAGAAGAGAGTTTACACATTGATATTCTCTGTTTCGAGTCTCCTACCATTGAGGGTTCTTTTCCTTGGTTTATCTGTTTTGTCTGAACCAGAGCATTTTCTGTTTGAAGCTCTTGTTTTGCTGGCTTTTCTTGCCCTTTTATGTTGCGCTGGGGTGTGTATATGCATGCTTGTGTACTACCCAGTTGCAGATTCTTTAGCCCTGGGAAATCTACATGACATAGAGGCTAGGAGAAGGGTTGCTGAGGATCACAATGATACCGTTTCTCTTATTGCTAACCAGAGTCATCTGGAAGAAAGTGGTCGGATTAGTCTCAGTAGAAATTCTGATGCTTCAACAAAGCGTGGATCAATATCTTTTCGGACTTTTGAGAAAGATGGGACTTCAACAGGGACATTTGTAGAACTGAGTCTCTTCTCTCCTAGCCGGGATGCAACCCCACCAGGATCACCTCCTCTTCTTGGCTGGCCTATGCGCCCGCCTATACAAATTCCTGGACCCTGAAAGCATGCTAGAAACTTCGTACTTGATGAATATCAATTTTGTGGTTAAGAAAAAACTGATTGTAAAGGGTGTAGGTGAATAAGTATTTCAATTATTGGTTTGTTTTCTAATTTTAGATATGATGGTTTTGCTTGGAGGAATTTCTGATCTGTCTTTGGGTTTTTCCATAACCATTTCCGTAACAAATTTTCTTACTTCCCCTTGTTGCTCTTACACTCGCAATGGAGGCGAATATTTTCGTCAGACAGGAATTTGGTTGGTATGGTGTTTTTGCTTGCTTGACCACTATATTCCTTTGGTGTTTAATGATTATGAATCATGATGGATCATCTGATTGCTGTTCGTAAAACTGTTGGTCGAATAATCTGATCTTGATGAGATTAAAAAGGTGGTGACTCCTGCCTTATTGATTTCGGCCTGCTTTCCAGCATTCTCAAACACGACATACTCATCAAATCTGTGAGGAATCAAGATCTTGATCACGTAATCTGGATCCCTGCGAAATAGCTTTTTCATGGTTTTATCTTTCTGTTCTCTGGTCACCGCAAGCAGGATCCGCTTTTAGAAAATAAGCCCAATCAAGGCGTTAAAAGTTTTCCCTTATTCTTTGTCTGTGCTTTGTACGAGTGTTAAAATAAAAAATCGCGTATTTAAGAGCGTAAACTGGCGGCATTCTAGTTATTATCTTCTGGAATCGACCGGCGTCCAAGCCGACCGCGTAGAAGAACCCGAAGACGAAGGGCGCTTACGAAGAGTCACTTAATAATAACAATGTCGCGACGCATGCCACCGCTTCAGCCAACAAACCATAAAAAACCAATTGCGTTTGAATCCCTTGAACAGCTCGTTAAACCGTAGCAAAACCCTTCCTATCCGAGTCTCCGACTCGGTGAATTTCATTTCATCCGGAGAAGAAATGGCGAGCTTCGAACAAGCACCACCTGGCGATCACAAAGCCGGAGAGAAGATTTTCAAGAGCAAGTGCGCTCAGTGCCATACCATCGCGAAAGGCGCTGGTCACAAACAAGGTCACCTCTACTGTTCTTGTCTGTATACTGAGATTATTCTGAATTTGTTTACCCATTGCATGTGTGTGTGCATGTATGGTTTGTTGTTTACGATTTCTTCAGCACTTTATGGTGTTTCTCATTTAACCATTAGATGTTGTTCCTCAAATATTTGATTTTATGGGGTCTGTCTGTCTCTCAAGAAAGAAACTAAGAAAGGACATCTTTTTGTCCTGAAGTTTTGGGTCTATGTCTTAATAATGATTTAGAATCTTAATTTTGATGGAATACATGGTGGGATTTGCGTGAAATGGTATTGGCAGAGTGACTCATAGTGATGGTTGGAATCTTAGTAAATACAGTGAAAGGAAATCTGAAGAAATAGGTTGGCAGAATACCAAAACCATATTGTTGGTCTTATAGATGTATTTGAGTATATTACAAATTTATCGAGCTAAATTACATCAAAAAACATGATAAACTCCAAGAATTTCAAAATGCTAATGAATTTGTATCTGCTGCTGTAGAAGCCAATTGCACTTGAACTACTTGCTGTTGGTGCACTGTTTTAGGAGAAATTTCAGGAGCTTCAGTAACGGTCTTTTCACATAGAGGGAACTGGCTGGCATAGTATGCTGATTTACACGAGGTATAACCTAAGTTTGTCCAGACATAAACACATTTTATGGGGTGATTATTGAAACCCCATGACGTGCGCATCTTGTAATGAAACTAAAGGATTCCATTGGCGATTCTAGGAACAAACTCCCACTGGCCCAATCCTAGTGCAAAGTTGAACTTAATCTGTGGAATTATACGATGCATTGTTTGGCTGTTTTTAGAAGTTTTGGAGCTTATCTGTTTGCAGTTCACTCATCTAATTGTCTAAGCCCCTGGGAGTGGTGCATGTCATTACAATTGCTTTATCTTTTCCCAGACAGAATGGTTTTTAGGTGCTGGGCTAATAATGATCTCGGGTTCTTTGTCTTAACACAGTTGTCTTTCGACTGTTTGGCTTCTGCAGGGCCTAATCTGAATGGTCTTTTCGGAAGGCAGTCTGGCACAACTCCCGGGTACTCTTATTCGACTGGAAACAAGAACATGGCTGTGATTTGGAAAGAGACTACTTTGTATGATTACTTGCTTAACCCAAAGAAGGTATGTATGATTTTTTTGGTTGTGAAATCTGAGATAAAATAGCATATGCTCTATGCTCATCATGGCTGCCCATTCTATTTGACTGTGAACTCCTAAAACTCTACCGTCAGCTGTATTCGTTCCTCTCCCCCCTTCATTTTCAGAGGCCAGGATTTTGTATGTATCGTATGGACTAAGGTTGTACCTTTTAATCTTTCTAGGTAGGCTTTGAGTGCTTATAAATTTTGGTTTATGCAGTACATTCCTGGAACAAAGATGGTTTTTCCTGGATTAAAGAAGCCGCAGGAGCGTGCAGATCTCATTGCTTATCTGAAAGAATCAACCGCCTGATCCCTATGCTTTGGTTGTCCTCTGGTATTCCTTACAGTTTGTAGATATTTGGTTGATGGAATTTTCGGGGAAAAAAAATAAAGAAAATTAGTTTGTGCTTGTCTCGGGGAGCGCTTTTCCTTGCAACAATTTAGGATAAGCTTAGCTAAAAATAGTTAGTGGCCTAATAAACTTGAGTAGACAAATGATACATTAATTAGATTCCTAGATCAGGACCAAGCAAAGATTTGGTAAGATACATGGGGGCGTTTGTTCCTCAATTTTTCCACTCCCCAATCTTTCCGAACAATCATAAAATAATCTTTCTCCCCCCATTAAATTATAAAATAATATTATATTATTCAATTAAATCTTCTCTCCTTATTTTTTCATAAAATACTATACTTTTTCACAAACCCCAATACCCAAAATTTCTAAAACCCCAATATTTTCACAAAGAAACACCCTTACGATGTATTTGAGTGTTTCTGTCTTTATTGCTAAAATGGAAATAATAAGTCATAACTAATTCATGACTTAAATGATGCGGAATAACAACAAACTCCTACTAACTATGACTTTAAAAAAAAGACAATTAAAAAGTCTAGAAATTTGTTGTGCTATTTTGGCTCCGTTTGTGTTCTAAAATTTTACACTCTTTAAAATTTTAACAATTAAATATTACAATATAATCTCTCTCCCCCATCAAATCATTACTTTTCACTATAAAAAATTACCTCTCTTCATTTTTTCACTAAATACAATACCTAAAATTTTAACAACACTCAAATTTTAATTCATATACCCTTTGTTCACCAAATGACAAAATAGCCTTCTCTGCTGGCAACTGCGACGTATCAACTTGTAGACTTTACGTGCAGAAAATGTATTTTTGTTACGTTCTTACTAAAGGGATACACGCTCCTCCAATCTGATAGTATGTGTGGTATACGCGCCGTGGTAGCCGGTGGCCAAGATGTAGATTCCAATGTTCCATCGCTTTTAATGTAAGCCGACAAAGGAATCTATCGCCACCCGCCGTTTATGAATAGTCCAATCCAAGGGCTGGATCCCAGCAAACCCAGGGAAATTACTAGCTGCCTTAGACCGCGTGAAATTGACAAGTGTTTAAACTGGATTGGTTGTAAACTGTAGTACTTGAGCACACCTGATAATACGGAGTCGGTCAACGACAGAAACTTTTAACGACCAACTTTAACGTAAGAAAACAAACGCTACAAGTTAGCATATTTGCTTAAAGAGAGAAAGAAAAAGAAAAAGGCATTGGAATATAATAATAATAATTAATGTTCCTTAATTTTGTTAGTAATCCGTTTTGGGGTTTATCTCAACTTGGTCTCATTTAATTTATTGATGACATTGCTTCTACGGCAACTATATCCTCTACTTGTCAATAGACTATTGGGTTTGCTTGGGTCATTAAAACCGGTCGTTTTTTCATTTTTTTTTTATGTTTTTATGGAAAAAAACAGGTAGGCTTTCGCAGTGGCGGAACCAGGATTGTAAGTCAACTATGGCGAATTTTTAAAGCAAAATGACTGAATTTTTTCATACGTAATGCTAAAAACTGTCTTAGAATTACAATATCAAAAATTAAAAACTAAAAATACTAAAAATATTGAAATACACATCGTACTATGTACTACGACTAAGAGGAACAATTGGATCTCGCGTTTCTGCATCTTCTGAAAATGTTGCAAAACGACTTCGTTCTCTATAGTTTCAAAAATTTCTCGCTCGATGTACACTATCATGCAATCATTCATCCAGTCATCTCTCATCCTATTACGCAAATCAATATTGCTAATCTTCATCGTAGAGAACATTTTCTCAACAGTTACAGTCGCAACTGGTAAGATCAATGCCAACTCAATAAGCTGATAAGCTAGTGGATACAAAATATTATTTATGGTCTCAACCATCTTCACAGCAAGACTTCTAATATCTTGAAGCCCAGAAAAAACATCATGCAATATAACATCTCTAATGTAAGTGTCAAGCTGATCTCTAAGAAACAACTTCTCAGTCGTTGAGAAATTTTCTGGATAAAACTCAGCAAGATGATATAACTTATCAAGGAAAAATGTTGAGAATGAGTCCCTTGGATCAAGACATGTTATGCAAAGAAGTAATTGCGTACTTGCTTATGTGAAAACGATCATTCATCTCTTGAACAATTAAATCAATAACCTGGCAAAATACTTCCACACGAAAATAATACAAATAATTAATTGTTTGCCCTCCACGCCTCGAACGACTGTGAGTTGGTATAATATCTTCCATACAATGCATTTGTAAGATATATAGCTAAATCAATCAAATAATCAAATAATTTATCCCAAAATATTAGATGTCTAAGATATATAGTTAAATCAATCAAGTATACCGAACCATCTAAAATTAAAGAGAGAACCTGCAACTATTTCTAGACATTAACAAAAAGAAAGATGCTGGTGAAAAATTAAAATACAATAATTCTATTTTATATATAATTAATTCTGCCTAACGTGCCTTAATTTGGAATCAAAACATAATTAAAGATAATTACAAATTCTCAAATCTCAATCATACATTCATACAAATTAATTTCACAAGACAAGATAATCATAAACTGAACAATTTCAAAATATAAGGATAAATTAATTCACAAAAATGCACTTAAATTCACAATTTCACCCAAAAAAATCATTCGGGAATTGGACATTGATCAGGCCTTCAAAATCAAAATTATCAAATCCAACATAATTTATAATTTTATTACCTCTTAGGAGTGGACAAGAGCCAAGAGGTCTGTGGCGCGACAGACAGCGGTGGCTGCACGGTGGGGCAGAGAAAATCTGAGAAGTGATGCACGAGGGATAGAGAGAATCATATTTAGAAAAGTGAGAAAAAGGAAGGAAATGCTGAAAGTCATACCTAGGCGGAGAGAGAGCGAGAGAGACACTGTTGCACTGGTATTAGTACGTTAACGTCGTTGTCGTGTGTTTGTGAGAGAGAGGCACTGAGACTTGAGAGAGACACAAATATAATTTTAGAAGGTTAAAAAAATTGAAACTGTCTTTCTGTCTTCAGCAGTGTGAGAGAAAATTTAATAGAGATGACTAAGATAAAAAGAAAACAGTGCGTGCATGCCATGAAAAAATAGCAAACAGATGTAAAAATTTATTTTGGCTTGGGCTCTGGGTTCAACCATGGCGGGCCCAGGCCAACCTATTTATAAAAAAATAATAAAAATTAATTACATGTAAAAAAAATTTTGGGCGGAGCCAACCATGGCGGCCGCTATGGTTCGCCATGGCTTGGTTCCGCCCATGGGTTTTCGAGCAAATCAATCACGTTATAATAATTACCCATTCAACCTTTAATATTTTATGTTTCTGTACAGCCATTATTATGTTCTTATTTTCTAAGTATTTTATTGAAAGTATTACTACATCCATTATAAATTAAAAACCATTTCAATTAATAATTATTTAGAGACGAGATAAAGTAATTGGTGCCCCTTTTGAAAGAGGGGAAAAGGGAGTTTTAATTTAGGATGCATTATTAATTATTTCCGAACATTTTAGCACCCCGCATATAGTTCACGAGTCACACATATAATGCTTTTTTAAAATATATATATATATATACGGGGTTCCATACGAAACTTAAAAAGAATAGGGACCCGCAACTGTAATAATAATGAAAGAAAGAAAAGAAACGTCGACTCTTAAAACTCTAAAAAATTTAAGAAGAAATAAGAAATTGTGACAAAATCTGTACTGAGCTGTTCTAGTTTTGACTATGTTATGCTTTTAAGATCAATCTCTCTCTCACGCATTAGTCGTCGCAGACATTGTTTCCTTGCACAGTCAGTTCCGGTTCCAGTCCGACATCTTCTCCTGTTAGCGATCTTACGGTTCGTGATAAAGTTGTCTTCCTACTTTTTAACTGATACATGTTGCATTGGAGGGTTGTGAATTGTGCTGAGAGTGTGTATTGTACCGATAGTATTCTTTCTCTTTGTGTTAGGACTTTTAGTTCGACCCGCTTCATTTGCTCATACTCTCCTCGGAAATTTACGTGAAAATAATAATAATAATAATATTCATAGTATTTATGTAGTACGTGTGTTTGTATTCATGGATGAGAGTTTGTGGTTGGTTATCTCGAAGTTTCTGTGATGCAAAATAATCTGAGTCATTTGCAATGAAAGGGTTGTGGGTAATATAGAAAGTGGTATTTGCTGTTGGATTAGAAAGGGTCTGACTTTGGTTATGCCGAAAGCTGGACTCAATTTGGGAGTATGAAATTAATGGAAATTCGGAATTTGGTTAACTCCGTGATGTTTTGTTGGTGGATTGAGGGCCAATAGATCATAATTTCAGTTTTAAATCCTCTTCTATTGATATTCCACTCGCAAAGTTCGAATTTGTAAGCTCTCCTCTTTGGGTGGATAAGTTCTCCCAATTGCTATGAGGAATGCATGATATACATACTTGACTTTGGTTTTGCTCTATTTATGGCAGGGGAATGTGTTTTACTAAATTAAATTAGCGGCATATTGGTTGTGATGAGAGTTTTGATTTTATTAAAACAGGCTAATCACTACTTTCAGCGTTGGAAATAATGAAGATTATCTAGTTAAGCTAAAATTGCAGTTCCTTTTTGTTCTTGAGAAAATGGAGAAAAGGAATCATGCACATATATGTCTGGACAGCTTATGAGATTTCCATGTTTATAATGCTGTCTTCTCAACTTCTTGGTCTTTGTTGATTGGCTGAATAATTGAATTGGTTGTTATTTGTTGAGTACAGGAAAGATGTTTGAGGAAAAGATGTTGGAAAATGGCTCTGTTGAAGAAGAGAGGGAGCATTTTAAGTCTTCAACTCATAAGGTACATGCATGCTTTGTTATATACCGAGAGATGTAATTTTGTGACTTTCTATCTTATGGTATTCAATGCTTCTTACTTTTTAAAATTCCTCTAGTTTTCTCCTTCTCATTTCTCTCTATCTCTCTCTTCGTTTGTTTTTTTTTTCTTTTTTTTTTGGGGGGGGGATATACTTTTTCAATGTCTCATGATAGGATGTGAATCTAGTGGACACATATTTCAGTTTAATGCTTCGAACCCCTTTATTGCTGATACACTATCTAACGTTTTTGTGTGGAGTAAGGTTGACCCCGGGAAACCTGCATCACTGACCTGGCAGCGAATGTTAAATAGCGAGGGAAGTGCCCCTTCACAGTTCACTCTAAGCTTGAAAGAGGTAGTTCAGTTGGTAAGTTCACAGATTTGGATCTGAGACCTTTTCTCTTTGGACCCTTCAAGTCCTATGCTTCCTTTAAACTTATACATCAAGGCACAAAGACATGTAAAGTGCTTTGCAGAAAGGCACATGGCCACAAACACACAGAGACACACACATACACACATGCACCAGCACACACACAAAGAGACACATATACATGCATATTGGTACGTACATATCAATTCTTTATGCTTGTCGGTAAGGTGGTCAGAATAGATTATTTTGTAAAAATTCTCCTTCATATTATTGTTCATACCCTTACATCTCTGCATTTATGCCATGGCCCTGCTGATAGAGCCAATTACCTGATAAATTCATAAAAATTACGGACTTGGCCCATTTATTATGGGTTCTTAATGAAAAAGGCTTGAGTTTTCTGTATTATTTAGGTAAACTCTATTGTCTGTTTTGTTTGGTAGGCTCCAATAGGATTGCGGTTGTGGTGCCATGTACGAGAAGAAGCGGCCAAAGGAAATGTAATTTCCTTTCATGTTATACAAGATGTCCAGTGTGTATTCATGTGTTGCTGAAGTAGAAATCCATGTAATCAGACTTCTCTAGTCTCTTTACCAATTGAGCATTTTTTCGATTCTTTTTTGCAGGGGGGTTTTATCAATCCATTTGCTAAGCGCCTTGTAACATCTTGTCATGGCATTCCCTTAGGTGGTATAGGGTAGGTGCTCAATTGTCATCACCCATGAAGATGTGTTTTACCATACTGTGTAACATAAAAAAATGCGTACCTCCATACATGAATATGTGAAATACATATCTAAGCTATCTGCAGATAAATAATAACTCACTGAGTACTGTTTTTTTCTTTTCACTTTTGATTACATATGACATATAACGCACTAAGCCACTAGCATTACCCTGTAGGTAATTATACCAAACTTTTTTGTTTTAGTAGAATAGATCTTGTTGAACATTATCAAATTTTATGCCAATAAAATGGTTTCCTTGCATCTTTCTGGCATTGTCTTTGCTGCGTTTCAGGAGCTTAAGATTGAAAGATGTTACCGACCTATATATATTTTGCTTCGTTTTGTCGAGTTTTAAAACAAGCTGATTGGTTGTGTTATGTTTTCATGTACATTTTTATTTTTGTTTGTTGTGGGGTGGGGGGGAATCTTCAGTTCAGGAAGCATTGGGAGAAGTCACAGAGGTGAGTTTCAGCGCTGGCAACTATTCCCTAGATTATGTGAAGAGAAACCAGTTTTAGCAAATCAATTTTCGGTAAGTTCAATAATTGTTACCTTGGACCAGTGTGTTTTTTTGCTATGTTGGAGGGGCTATTATAAGTTTGAACAATCTTGACATTAAAGTAGACTTATCAGATGATACAATAAGAATGGAACATACATATCGTTACCATTTGGTTCTAATTTCTTTAAGTTACAAATTTCTGGATTTTGAATGCAAATACTAATGCAGGTATTTGTTTCGCGCTCAAATGGTGAAAAATATTCTTCAGTGCTATGCTCAGGGAGCCCAGAACTGCTTAAGTAAGCAACAATTTGCTTGTCTGCTGATTTATTATTGCAAATTGATACTTCATAACTTCTTGAAAACTTCAGTTTCATTTGTTTATGAACTTTGATGGAAAGACAAAAGAAACATTATCAGATAAACTCACTCAAACTATGTCATAAACAGAGAAAGTGCAGTTTCAGGGATTGAATCTTGGGACTGGAATCTGAATGGACATAAGTCTACATATCATGCTCTATACCCAAGGGCTTGGACCGTATATGACGGTAATCTACATTGAGTTGTATACTTCTCTGTCTATAATGACCTTGTTGTGTATAATTTTTCTTATACCTGGGTCACCTGTTGCTCTTTGAATGCAGGTGAACCCGATCCGGAACTTAGAATAGTTTGTCGTCAACTTTCACCTGTTATCCCCCATAATTACAAGGAGAGCAGCTTCCCTGTCTCAGTTTTTACTTTCACGGTAGGAGGGGATCTCTGAGATTCTTGCATGTCTTGATGTCTGATGCAGTTAGCCTCAGTATTAACTACTGATTGTCATTTTCTTCAGCTGTACAATTCTGGAAAGACTGCTGCAGATGTCAGTTTGCTTTTCACATGGGCAGTAAGTCATGTTTTAATGTCTTAGTCACTTTCAATGGTTTGTCCTTTGTTTCTCTTATTTTGTTAGTTTTATTTCTTTTAAGACTTTGTCCTTGTTAGAGGAACCAAGTTTTATATTATATAGATTCCTGGAAAGAATGCGACATGTCAGAAGCCATCAAAACTGACACCAAATCTTTGTCAATGCCATTCAGAATTCTGTTGGTGGGCTTTCTGAATTTTCTGGTCAGCACTCCAATTCGAAAATTATGTAAGAAAGTCCTGATTAGCTTGAACCTCTTCTTGATATATTCCAATTGCCCCTTTTAGTTTTTGAAATATTAATAGCATATATGAGTTTGTGTGCATGTCTGTGTATCTTGTTCCGAGTGTGAGGAGATTCGTTTCTATTTTTTAGTATGCGTATGGTTTAAGCTAACCTACAAGTTCATTTATTCTCGTAGGATGAAGGATGGTGTGCATGGTGTACTTCTACATCACGAGTAAAGTTCCTTCCCCTAAACAAAAAATTTTGCACTTGGTTGGATCAGTTCAATCTGTATGTGATGTATGTTCATTCTCAACCCATGACACTCCTAACATACCACTGCAGGACTGCAAATGGACAACCCCCTGTGACTTTTGCAATTGCAGCACAGGAGACTGATGGTATTCATGTCTCTGAGTGCCCTTGCTTTGTGATAGCAGGTAACTCTGAGGGTATCTCAGCAAAAGACATGTGGCAGGAAATTAAGGAGGTTGGTAGACTTGTTGCCATATTTTACACGTTCATTTCACTAGAAGATATTTGCTTGGTTTCCTACATTTGCTCATTTGTGTCGGATCCATTATTCTTCTGTGTATCCTCAACTCAGGATTTTCATTCAGCCGACTGTGACTTAATTTGTTACTCTTTCTTTTGCTTTTCTTGGTGAGATGGATTATTGCTGGATCTTTCTAATTTGCCTCCATTGTTTGTTTTCCGTTTCTGCCTTTTGATTTTTCCTAAGATTATCATGAGCTGGTAAAAGAATCACTTACTTGGATGACTACCTTTGAATGGAATCTGGATTGGGTTTACATATCAGACACTAAAAGGTCTGCAAATTATCTCTTAAACATAATGACACTCGGAACCAGTTCATCAAAGTCTATGGCAGGCCAATTGTCGAATACCATTGTAGGCTAAGTGGATTCATTATTGGATTATTGCAACTAGGTGTTTTCTATATCCCTGACTGCTCTTTGCTTGGTGGGTTGCATCTATGTTGGAAGTGAAATCTGCATAAATCATGCTGTTTATACTTTCAGTGTTCAGCTGTGATTATTTTGGCCTATTCTTTATCTGTCCAAGCGGAATTTTTAATCTTAGGGGATGCCTTATTTATGTGAACTTTTACTGTGGTTTTTGGCTTTTATTTTGTGCCCATGCTGTTGCTCTGTTGAGGGCTTTTACTATACGTAGTTATTATTGTATCTCCCTGTAGAAATCTGTCCTAAGTGGCCTTTCAGCCATTTGCTAGTTTATTCCGCTTCATTTCTATCATAACTTGATGTTTATATCTCTTTCCTCACAGTATGGATCCTTTGACCGCCTTAATTCCTCCAAACCGGCAGTGCCTTCTGAACCAGGATCATCTATTGGGGCAGCCATTGCTGCTTCTGTTACAGTTCCATCCAATGCAGTGCGTTCTGTAACATTTTCATTGGCATGGGACTGCCCTGAAGTAAACTTTTTGAGTGGAAAAACTTATTACAGGTGGGTAGCCAAATTCTTTTTTGAGAAATATCACGATTGAGTAATGATCTATATGATAAATTTTTTTATCAACAGGCGTTACACTAAATTCTATGGTATTCATGGTGATGCTGCTGCAAAGATTGCACTTGACGCTATTCTTGGTAATGTACTAGTGTGTGCTTATTGCCCCAAAATACAATATGTTAACTTTTGCATCAAGCTCATTTGTTAACATACATAAAACTATTGAAGCTAGGGAGTGCTAATACACAAAATAAATAGGTTTTGTAAATGGTTCTTTTAGTTAAATGCCCTATTTTGCTTCAATGCATTCACTTCTGTTCTATACCTTCTGAAACATAGAGCATGCCCACTGGGAGTCCCAGATAGAAGCATGGCAAAGACCTTTTCTTGAAGACAAGAGACTTCCTGAATGGTGAGCTTAGATATGTTATTTTCTCATCGTATGCCCTATGAAATCTTACTTATTCTGAAGGCTCTTTACAGGTACCCCATCACTCTGTTCAATGAGCTTTATTATCTTAATTCAGGGGGTACAATTTGGACAGGTATTTCTGGAGCTTGGAATCAATTCTAGTGATTGTCGACCCTATTTAGCAAACATGAGCAAAATGCTCTGTTTATTTTCTTTTGCAGATGGATCACCTCCAATGCATAGTTTAGCAAGCGTAGTGAAAAGGAAGTTTTCCCTTGAGAGGTCCAGACCCGGTTTGAAGGACATTATTGATCAAAATCAAAGTGATACTGCTGCTGATATTCTTGACAGGATGACTTTAGTTCTTGACCAAATTCACACAACAATTCCATCAAATTCTGCATTTGGTACGAATCTGCTTGAAAGAAGGGAAGAAAACATTGGGCAATTCCTTTATCTCGAAGGGATTGAATATCACATGTGGAACACCTATGATGTCCATTTTTACTCCTCTTTTGCCCTAGTCATGCTATTTCCGAAACTTGAACTTAGCATCCAAAGAGACTTTGCGGCAGCTGTAATGATGCATGATCCCAGTAAGATGAAACTTTTACATGATGGACAATGGGTCCCAAGAAAGGTTCTTGGAGCTGTACCTCATGATATTGGAATCAATGATCCTTGGTTTGAAGTAAATGCTTATAACCTTTATAACACTGATAGGTGGAAAGACTTGAATCCAAAATTTGTTCTCCAAGTTTACAGGGATGTGGTTGCCACTGGTGATAAGAAGTTTGCACAAGCTGTTTGGCCCTCTGTTTATGTTGCAATGGCCTATATGGACCAATTTGACAAGGATAAAGATGGGATGATTGAGAACGAAGGCTTCCCTGATCAAACTTATGATACATGGTCTGTGTCTGGTGTCAGTGCATATAGTGGTGGTTTATGGGTGGCAGCCTTGCAGGCTGCATCAGCCATGGCACATGAAGTAGGCGATAAGGGTTCTGAGGATTACTTTTGGTTTAAGTTTCAGAAGGCAAAGGCTGCATTTGAAAAACTATGGAATGGTTCTTACTTCAATTATGACAGCAGTGGAGGAAGTTCAAGCTCATCTATTCAAGCTGATCAATTGGCTGGACAATGGTATGTCGTAACTGAAGCAAGTTTCTGAATATCATACTTCATAAGACCATTTGGAATGGTTCTTTCAACATATGGGACTTGTTTCTGGGCATTTGCATGAGTATGTTTACAAATGAATGCAGTTTTGCTTTATAATCAAGGAAAATTGTTCTGATTTTACATATCCAACGTTAGGAAACATCTCCAGCATGTGCACTAAGTGGTTTCTAGAACAATTATGGTAGTAATAGGGTGTTTGCATATCTAATGTACTCAAGCCTATGCATAGTATTGTACATTGGTGCCTATTACTCCATTTTTGTGTTAAACATATGATGGGAGAGCCAAGGTACACTGTCCATAAAATCCTGAGTTCTTCCTACTTTGCCACACATGATTCTTTTTACGCCTTTCTACCTATAGCGGTGGACTAGAAGTTTCAGTATTTTTAACTATGTAGGTATGCTAGAGCATGTGGTCTTCTACCTATTGTTGATGAAGACAAAGCCAGAAGTGCCCTACAAAAGGTCTATGATTACAATGTCTTAAAGGTGAAGGATGGAAGGCGTGGGGCTGTCAACGGTATGCTACCTGATGGCAGGGTTGACATATCTTCTATGCAATCGAGAGAGATATGGTCCGGAGTCACATATGCTGTTGCTGCAACAATGATCCATGAGGATATGATGGATATAGCCTTTCAGACTGCAGGTGGAGTCTATGAAACTGTATGGTCCAAAGAAGGAATTGGGTGAGTTGGCTTTTCTGTTGCCTCTTCTTCCGGGATTCGTTTATTTTGTTAACGTGGTATTTGGTAATATCTAAGGAAACAACAGTGCCTAGAGAAAAAGAAAAAAAGATTCATGGTTAATAACCTGAAACTTATCAAACATCAAAGCCGTATGATATTTTTTTTAGGGTTAAATGCATGTCATGCCCCTGTGGTATGCGGTAATAGCAAATATGCCCCTGAGGTAAACAAAGTCTTTTTCATACCCCTGAGGTAAACATTCAGGAGCAAATATGTCCTTTCATACCTCTGAGGTAAACATAACGGAAGGACATATTTGCTCCTAAATGTTTACTTCAGGGGTATGAAAATGACTTTGTTTACCTCAAGGGCATATTTGCTATTACCGCATACCACAGGGGCATGGCATGCATTTAACCATTTTTTTTATTACACTTTTTGTGATCACCTTGAGGTGAAATCTGATTTGGTAAGGGATGGGCAGAAACATTAAGGCGCCAAATAGAAAAGACACAGAAAAAGATAACTTGGATGGCCAGTTACCCTTAATCTCTCGGATTTCTAGTATTATATCAAGTTGTTACCCAAAACGTGTATGTAATGAATTCATTATCATGTTTTGACCTGCACAAACCATCATAAATTTTCTTGATTCAAAACTACAAGAGAACTCTGGATATCCACGGTGTCATTCAAGAGACTCTTGCCATTTTTATTAACAAATTGTCTTGGATGGTTTTTTTAGTTTACTTCTCTGACTTGATTACTTGATTCAACTATCCGAAAGAACATAGACAATATGTAGAATTGCTTCTTCTCGCTTCATAGCACCTTACCATTTTGTCAACAGTTGCTCGTTTCAAACACCGGAAGCTTGGAACACCAAGGACCAATACAGATCCCTATGTTACATGCGCCCTTTAGCCATATGGGCCATGCAATGGGCACTGACAATACCAAAAGTTTTTGAGCCGGAGATGAAACCAGAAGTGAAGAAAGATTCTTTGTTTAGGCAACATGCTGGATTCACAAAAGTTTCTCACCTATTAAAGTTGCCTGAAGAGAGAACGCGTAGGAGTTTTTTACAGGTTGTGTATGACTTCACGAGAAAGAGGATCGGGATGTAGGTTCAGTTTCTACAACAATCTCCAGACTTGTAAATAACTCTATTTGATTGTTGTCTATAGCAGGCTGTAACATTCGAACAATACTGCTTTTCTTGTACAAAATGTCATTTGACAGAGCTAGTCGATGAATTTGTACCTTGTGGGTTCTGTTGATTCTCCCTAGTTCCACTCATTTAAGTTGATCTTTTAGTTGAAGAGGTCATCGGTCATCCCCGTCCCTCTGAGTTGCCAATCACCCTTGTTGCCTTGCCTACCAGCCATTACTACCATATCTTGAGGGACCAGAAGTTATTGGACTGCTCAGCATGTGTTAAGCACCACATGATATGCATGCCATGCTCATAAAATATAAAATATATGTTGTTTTTACACGAACCAGAATAGATCTAAACATGCAGTAACTTAGAAAGTGCCTTCTTTTTTGGTGTATTAACTACCTCTCCATTAACTGCCAATCTCTTTCAGAAATAGAAGGCCCGCCATATTTGTTGTCGTCTTTAAAATCTATAGACTATAAGAACAACCTTTTTCCCTAGTACCAAATTACTGCTATAAATTCTAAGACAGCAAGCACGACTTAAACCAACATCAATGCCACTCGGCAGTTACCACTTACCCGTTAGACACTCTTTCTTTGCCCTCGGTCAAAATCAGGTTCCAGGAGTTCCACAAGCTTAGGACCACCAACCGTTGTTCTTCCCTTAAATTCCTCCCTATTAACTCAAACGTTGTCTTTTTCCTACCGTTGAGAGAAACACTTGTAAAGAAACAAAAGAAGAACGTACGCTCCTGCTTGTAAAGGAGGGAAACACTTTTGCAGTCAGGGCGGTTTTCCGAGTAATGGGAAACCGCTCTAATGGATTTCGCATTTTCCCATACTAGAAGTCTGGCAAGACCAGAAGTAAGGTTTTTTCGTACTCTTGTTACATTCTTCATGCTGAGATCATAAGAACGACATTTTTTTTTTGAATTTGCTTTATGAAAGCCTTTTACACCATAAGCACTTTTGTTGTTCAAGATTTTGGTAAACCTCATCGTTCTCATACTAGTTTGATTCTGGGTACGGTAATCATAGCTTGATCAGCATGTTTTCTTTGCATTTTTTATTGTATTCATTTCTGCTTAATTCAAATATGTGCAAGCTCTGCCTATGCAGCTGAAGGGCTAAGACTTTCATATTATGAGTTGGGTTCTGGCACCCAATTTGGCACAAACAGAACAGTTTTCAGCACCCTATATTTCTGTAAAGGAAAGAAGACAAAAAGAATGGCCACAGATTGCCAGTGGCCCACTGTTCGTCCTGATGAATGGGTGAAAAGCAAGTTGGTTGGATCAGGATCTTTTGGCTCTGTCCACTTGGCCATGAGCAAAGTCACTGGAGGACTGTTTGCTGTGAAATCTGCAGAGTCTGGGGCTGGACTTGAGGCCTTAGAGAATGAGGCTAAAATCCTCCAGAGTTTGAATTCTCGGTATGTTGTCCGGTGTATAAAGGAGTTGCTGAGTAGATCAAATGGTGAACACAAACTCAATGTCTTCATGGAGTACATGTCAGGGGGTAGTTTGTCAGATGTGGCAGAGAAATTTGGTGGGATGTTAGAGGAGGAGGTGATTCAGTTGTATACAAGAGAGATTCTTCATTGTCTCAAGTAGCTTCATCAGAATGGGATTGTGCATTGTGATCTTAAATGCAAGAATGTGCTTTTAGGGTCGTCCAGGGACATCAAATTGGCTGATTTTGGTTCTGCAAAGAGGCTGAAGGAAATTAAGGAAAATAGGGGTCTAGCAGGAAGTTCATGGCAATCCATTGGGGGAATCCCCTTGTGGATGGCTCCTGAAGTTCTAAGAAATCAAGGGCAGAATCAGAGTCGCAATACACATTGAATGATCTAATGTCCTTTTAATGGAATGTCACAGCAAAGAAAATACGAGAAAAAGGCGAATTCTTTAGGAACAATTATGTTTTGGTCCTCATGACCCAAGGTGCGCCAAGCACCTGAGGGTGGGGGACACGGGACAGTTGACTCTTCTCTTTTTTTTTTTTAATCCAGTTGACTCTTCTCTAAAAG
The DNA here is from genome assembly GCA_963930655.1 of Myrica gale. Taxonomy (NCBI): domain Eukaryota; kingdom Viridiplantae; phylum Streptophyta; class Magnoliopsida; order Fagales; family Myricaceae; genus Myrica; species Myrica gale. The sequence goes on along the minus strand of OZ005606.1, from coordinate 375,503 downwards.
TTAGATTTTGATGTCTGAACTGTGAAGGGAGTCTCCGTCCGCATGAGGTTACGGGACAGAGGCACCAATTATCTGCATGCAGGCAAAAGAAAATGGTCTCGGGTAAGGGAAATGCGCTAGAAGAGGATTGGTGTTGGTCGAGTGCGCTCTGCGAATAATGCGATTCAGGATGCACTTGGTTGCAAATCAAGCGTGAGAGGGGAAATTGATTAAAAAAAGAAAGAAAAGGAAGTTGACATTTTAGTCCTTAGGTTTACACATTTTTACATTTTAGTCCTTAAGTTTCAAATTTTAAATATAAAGTCCTTATGTTTACATTTTTTTACAAAATGGTCCTTCCGTCAGGGATCCATTAGTTTCCCTAACGGAATGTCACATCAGTTGACAACTCAACAACTGATGTAACAATACAAATTAACAGTTTAGTCCTTAAGTTTTACGTCGTTTTATTTTTTAGTCCGTAGGTTTAATTTTTTAAACTTTTAGTCCTTCAATTTACATTTTTTTACTAAATGGTCCTTCCATCAAGAATTACTGTTCAAATTTTGAAATACAAATTTTGGCCTTGAATATTGAATAATAATATGTCATTTTTAGTTTTGACAATTTTAATAACACATTTAATAGAACTAAAAAAATTCAAAATTTAATTTAAATCCTCAAAAATCTACAATTTTCATTAAAACTCTATCTCTTGAATAGTTAAAAGTTCTAAAAGTTAAAAATATATTTATTTTTTAAAAAAGAAAGAGAATAGGAGTGTTTTCTCCTCTTTTAGTATTTTTAAATTCTTTCTTGTCTAGTGTTTGCATACTCAATTTTTAACAACTATAAATGTATCTTATATTCTTAAGTAAAAAAAATTGAAAATATTTTTCAGAATTTTAATTGTATTTATATAAAAATTAAATAATATACAAAAATAAATACTATAATAATAATATACAATTCTTTAATTGGTTTGATCCTCGCACGTGCTCCCTTAATATGGAAGTAAGATCGTATTTTACAAAGAAAAATCAAAGATCTATAAGGCCTAATTCATAGACCATATTATATTATTATTATTATTATATTTATTTTTGTATATTATTTACTTTTTTATAGAAATAAGATTAAAATTTTGAAAAATATTTTCAAATTTTTTTTACTTAAAAATATATAAGACGCATTTATAGTTGTTAAAAATTGAGTATGCATACACTATGCATTGTAGAGATAATACAAAATATATATAAACAAGAAAGAATTTGAAAATACTAAAAGATGAGAAAACACTCATATTCTCTTTCTTTTTTAAAAAATAAATATATTTTTTAACTTTTAGAACTTTTTACTATTCAAGGGATAGAGTTTTAATAAAAATTGTAGATTTTTTAGGATTTAAATTGAATTTTGAATTTTTTTTTAGTCCTATTAAATGTGTTATTAAAATTGTCAAAACTAAAAATGACATGTTATTATTCAATATTCAAGGCCAAAATTTGTATTTCAAACTTTGAATAATAATTCTTGATGGAAGGACTATTTAGTCAAAACATGTAAATTGAAGGGCTAAAAGTTTAAAAAATAAAACGACGTAAAACTTAAGGACTAAACTGTCAATTTGTATTGCCACATCAGCTGCTGAGTTGTCAGCTGATGTGGCATTCCGTTAGGGAAACTAACGGATCCCTGACGGAAGGATCATTTTGTAAAAAAATGTAAATCCAAGGACTTTAGATTTAAAATTTGAAACATAAGGATTAAAACGTAAAAGTGTGTAAATCTAAGGACTAAAATGTCAATTTTCCTAAGAAAAAAAAGCTTGAGAGTGGAAAGCTCAATGTTGGAGGAGGAACTGAGAGTTGGAAACAGTTGAGCCTTAGCATCGAGCTAGACTCTTTTCCTATATCCTTATCTTAATCTAGGAGCTAGCCAGCCCCCAAAAGGTCGGTTGCCTAGGGTGGTTTTTTTTTTCGAAGCATTTTTTTTAGAAATTTCAATACTTTTTTATTTCGAGAAATCTCAATAAAGTCCGAGTCTCAATATATATATATGTTTTAGCATTTCGCATGTCCCATCTGAAAAACCGTGCTAAGCCCAATCTGAGATAAAGTAAGCCTGGGCCTTGACGTGGGCCTTATGTGCGAGGCTGAGCATTTCCCGAATGCCGACCCAAAATATAAATACGATCCTAAAAATTGTATATAACTGCAAACAATCGGATCGTAGCAACTTACTTCTAAACCCTAGCTCATCCCAGCTGTCAATCCTACCCGGCCTCTCAACCCTAGCTCTCACGCTCTCTCTTTCTCGATTTCTCTGGTTTGTTTTTATCGAGTATCAGGTAGATTTTACAGTAAAATTTATTTTGGGAATTCCTTTAGCTATATGACGTTTTATTTATTCTAGTTTAATTTAATGTCCACGATTTCTCAGTTGAAATCGGGCCTTAGCTGATACGATTTGATTCTAACTTAGTTTGGCATTCGAATTATCGGTACAGGATTTTGATGTATTGGAACTTGTTCTTCTGTGCCAAACTAGTTGGTCTGGTGCAACGGTTTTAAATTATGTTTGTATTGATGTGAATGACCTCTAATTTACTTTGCCACTATATCGAGTATGGTGCAGTATGTAGCCTTGAACGAAGACGAAGAGAAGGTTTTGTACGTCAACGGATTCAGAAGTTTGGACTAGTTGGACACCAAGGACGCCGACCAAGCTATAGAAGGTTTTGTATGGTCCAGATGTTAATGCAACTACTGCCGATTCGAAAGGTCTCAGTAATATTTTGAAGCCTACCATACCTTCCACCGCAACGATCTTATTCGCTGCCGCACAAAAAAATGTCTAATTCAACTGAACAAACCCTAGAGGAAGAGCATGGGCCCTCGCCTTCCGATCAACACCTCAACGACCAGCAATCCCAGGAATGGGAAATTATGGCTCGTGCTTGGCTCTGCTCGTTCCCCGAGGCCAAAGCGGTCTCCATGGACGAGGTCGAAGCCTGGATCGACTCCAACCACGACTCCCTTCCTGAAGGCATCCAATCAATGCCTCGTTCAGACCTCTGTCAGAGGCTCATTTCAATCCAGAATTGCATGAGACTCCCAACTCAGGTACTTGTAATTGATGAGGTGTTAATGTTTTCGTTTCTACAGAATTGAAATTCTGCGTATTAAAATCGAAGGAAGGCTTTTTTTTTTTAAAAAAAAAGCTTTTAGCAATAATCTTACCGGATCTTTCTCGTGGCAGGGAAAAGAAGACCAGTTCGATGATGAGAATCCACCATATCGATTCCAACGTACTGATCAATGGAGACCAGTTTATTCTTGGTTAGAATCTTTGAACCAAGAGGAGGTGGTGAAGTCGAAAGAAATTTCTGACTGGCTAAGTGCGAATCCGGAGGTCCAAGAACAGTTGTGCTCTAGGCATTCTCGATATCATCTGATGCACTACATAAAAAAGTGCCATATAAAGATACTGAAGAGGAAGGAGAAGAAGCTGGTATCAACTTACTTTGTTATAACAATTCTCGTTACCCTAAGAATTGTTAGTGTCCTCCTGGCACCTAAGAATGTTTGTGATATTATTATGTTACCAAGAGCTTGACATGTCAATATCTATTGGGTAGCTGTTTCCTACTTCTCATGCCCATCGAGTGAGATTTTTGCTTCACTCTTTTGTCCCCTTTTGTGGTCTCAAAGGGTGATTACTACTCATAAATTCGGAAATATTGGATACTTTCGGACACTTTTGACGTTTGATATTCATTTCTGCTACTTATCACTTTGTACTTGCGTTTTTTACCAGGCTGCTTTGCTTCTAGTAAAATTTTACTGGTTTGCTTGAACAGGGTTTGCAGCAGCAAAACAAAGACACTTCTCTTAAGGTTAGGAGAACGGTGGTGATGAAACAACCAGCAGTGCTTCCATGTATGAATCACTAATTGTGACTTTCTTAGTGACCTTAAGGGGCGCTTTGATGTTTAGTGGAAGCGGAATGACTTGTGCTTACGGCAGCACCTGGGGGCACAAGTTTATCCTCTGGAATGTTGGAACCATAGTAAATAGAGCCATCACAAAACAAAATTAGGGTTATCTCCTTTACTGCCTTGAGATTAGAAACGGAAAATAAGATAAATGTAGTAGGAGAAGAAGCTGTAGTGAAATGTATTATTAGAGTTCTTTAGGGATACCTTTCTAAGAGGAGAGTAGACCCATGTGCCCTGTACCTGGCTATGTTACGTACACGCCCAGCATGCATGGCGTCCCACTTGCGTGCCATGTTCAACGTCTTTTAAGTTAACTGGTCCTGTTCTCCTCTCACCCTCTGTTACCTGGCCCTGATTGTACCCTTTATTGCTAGTTTCATTTGGCAATTTCACATTTAGTAGATGGGGTTGGAATGAACAACAAAAGTTGCCTTCAGTCTTTGTATGCTAATTGGAAGCATCATTATGTCACTACTCATAGGTTTGTTTGGGGAGGGGTAATTGCTACTCATGTTTGCTGTGACTAATATTCCCACTCTTCAAGCATTGAGCTTTCAACAAATTCTTATGGTACATGTTTTCTGGGTGGGTTGACAAGCTTACTATTGCTCTGGCTTATGATATGTGTTAGCTTACTCGATGGTTTCCAAGTGTTTTCCTTTACATTTCCCTTTAATTTTTCCTATCTAACGTTTGCAGACAGTACTTCAAGCAGTATACCTAAAGATGGTGACGTGTACTTGACAAAAAGAAAGGAAGCCTATCATAAATATGAGATGTGAGTTGCTTCAGAAGATTTTCTTGTTATAAATTGTATCTTACATGGCAAAATCTCGTACAAGTGCATATTGCTAGATGCAGTGTGCTTACTAAAAATATGATAATTGGTTTCAGTTTGGTGGAGTTGGAGAAGTTGCTCTCCCCAATTTTCTCGAAGCATCAGATGTAAACTAGTGAAAAATCTTTGAATCTGCAAATCTCTGCCTCCAGAACAATCTGTGCGAAGGCAATCAGCATCTAGAAGTGTGTTAGTTTTCTTTATTGATGGCCAAAGTTAATCTCAGTAATGCACCTTGAAAGGTTTAGGGAAGTTCTTGTCATGCTTATATAGCTTGTCTTTTCTATTTTGTGGGAGAATGGTGGACAATAGTTGTTTGTTTTTATACAACATGGCCTTAAGTAGGTTTTACTTCAATTCTGGTGCATTGCTTTGGTGATTGGATGTAAGCAGGACATCTTCTGAAGGTACAATCTTTTTCTTTTTCCAGGACGGTGACTATGATCTATTTAAGTGCTCCTGATCTTCCAAGCTGCCGAATACAGTATTTCTGGATGCAATTGGGTTGAAGCCTTGAGTAATGTTCTGCTGCACATCATTATCCTTGTATCATAATTCTTAGCCCTTTTATATTTTTGGATTTTACATTAGTCTACAAGTGAAATTTATTGTAACCTCAAAAGGAGAGAAAAAAGGGGACAAATTATTTGTGATCCAATCCAGATTATTGTTGGTCATCACTTTTCGAGATCCAGCGGGTAAGTTAGTGACCATGTCTTAGAGCAGAAATTTTAGAACTAAAAGAAGGATTACATTATATAAATTCGAAGCATTTCACATAGGGAGAAAATATCGTGTCATTTATTACTCTCTTTTTTTTTCTATATCTTTCTAAACTTTACTCGTTTCTTTTCGGCGAGCTTGTCTCAAATTGATTAGCAGAATCTGCCGATCAATTTCCAGTCACCTGTTTGGTGAACAGTAAAGGGGGGGGGACTTTTTCCGGCTCTTTTTGTATCCAACTTTAATACAACGCCATTTTATATAAGCATTATTAATATGTGAAGAATTTTTGAAAATTCTCATTTTGCCAAACATACCCTTATCTGACATACTTGCAGGTGAAACCGGGGCCGGCTTAGGGTGGGTTTGTGTTTTAAAATTTTTGGTATTGGGTTTAGTGATGGTACTAGGTTTAGTGAAAAAGTGAAGATGTAATTTTTTATATTTTTTGTAGTGAAATCTTATGATTTGATAAGATAGAGATTATATTGTAGTATTTTATTGTGAGATAAGTGTAAAATTTTGTGAAATTTTTCTAGCAAACACAACCTTAGAGCCTCGGGCAGCTCCAAACGGTATATCTTTATATGCTTTGTTGAAAAACAAATAAGAATAATAAGAAAAACGTGAAAAAATTGAAAAAAAGCTCTAATTGACACTTTTGTTCTGCTTAAAACATTGCACTCACTTATAATGTTTTTTTTTTAAAAAAGATAAATGTTATTTATTGCAGTAATGAGCTAATCAATGTAAATCTCTCTCAAGTAAGCAATACAAAAAACACATATAATTATTTTTATGAGAGGTAAAATTAAGGTAAAGAGAGATTTGAAGGATTTAAGAAAAAAAGACATCTGAAACTCTAAACGCTTCTTAATAAATAATAATGTTTATGATTCGAAACAAAATGGAAATGAAATTGAGCTATTAATTATTGTCCTGTATTTAACATGTTAATTTAAGTTATTATTAAAAATCCTCATTTTAAATTTTAGTCTTTAGACCTCCGAGTTTTAGCCTCTAGCTCTCTCTCTCCTATAGGGAAACTGACATAAATTTCACCTTTCATGATGTCCAAATGAAGCCTTCACCAATTACGCGTTTTGGTAACAGATCTTTTCTCACCGAAGGATTGATCCAACTTGCTCATGTAAAGAACCCAAATGAAGGAGATACTGACACATTTTATAAGCTCAAGAGCCAAGAATGTCTACGCGGAACAGAACCCCTTCATGATTGGAGTAACTCGAAAAGGGTGTTCAGTCATGATTTCTTCCATTTAAATAACGATCAGATTTGCTAATCAGGATCACTTATTTATAATCCAGTTTTGTTATGTCAAAGACAAAAGAGACGTTGTGAGGGCTCGAAATCACCCGAGTTAAAAGCTCTAACTTAGGATGGGAGTACTCATTGATTATACAAAGCAACAACCGAACACAGCTAAAGGTGAGTTTTATATATGTGTTGCTATTATTAGAGCGTCAGTCATTTTTTTTTAATTGATCAAGTAATATCTGTTCTTCTTGATCAAAAGAAAATTAGGAAAGTCTAGAAGAGGACACCGACACACCCAGATCAAGGATGTAAATAAAAGCCTTCCAAAAACTTTTAGAAACACACAGAACCATATATTCAAGAGATTGACAGATTTAGTGAGAGAGGTTCCAAGAAAATTCTTTCCTTGCTCTACATTCTTGTGTGTATGAAGACTCTTTAGAGTGTTGCCATCATTACTGATTTAGATCATCTCTGAAAGTTCTTCTTGATCACCAACCCCCAAACACCAGTGAGTGTGTTGCTGAATATGATTCTTTTTAGTTTAATATATATATATTAGGACTACATTTTCTGGCAAAATCTCGCTTGTAGTACTATGCATGTAGTAATAATATTATATAGTACGCTGTAATTGGCTGCTAGGATAATATTGTTTCAAAGGTCCAAATTGTCATTGCTGCAATGTTGACATCTTGTAGTAGGATCCGCGAGTTAACTCCCCCCAGTTATAACCCGAGGATGAACATAGCTGACTCCCTTGTTTGGCTTCCTAGTCCCACGGGTAAGTTCTCTATCCATATTATGCCCGGAATGGAGGACTATCATCAATGCCAAGTATGCTTTCAGGCCCGAGAAAATTGTGTCCACCATTTTCTTTATTGTCCTGTTGCTCAAATTTTATGGAGGTATGGTCCCTGGCCTCTTCATCTTAATGCTTTTGGTGAGATCTCTATGGAGAGATGGATTTAGATTATTTGCTATCCCCACAAAGAATTTGGGATTGAAAAGCAATTTGAAAGGACTTCTGTTCTGTGGGTCTGTATCTGTATGGATTCTATTTGGATGTTTCGAAATCAAGCATATCAACAAGGGGTAGTTATTAACCCCATGGAAGTGGTAAAACTTGCTAAAAAAAGGTTCACTGAGCATTGAAATGCTTGGAAGGAACATGCCTCCTTCTTGGTAAGTTCTTGGATTTCTCCTCCTATGAATTCTTACAAAATGAATGTAGATGCAGCTTGTCGACTGCAGTTTGTCGAGACAGTCAGGGTAATATTCTAGACATTTGGACTCAGCTTTCTTTTCACACTCAGGCTCTCTATGGGGGATCTCTGGCTATTCAGTTAAGCTTGTTATATGGGGCAGCACCTTGGCATTAAAAATTTGATAATTGAAAGTGATTGTGCTGAAACTTGTAAGTTGGTCAACCAGGAGGATGCGCAGATTGAGTCTACTCTGGAAACGGTTATAAGACAAAGTTATTCAGTAGAAGATTTTTGGAGACTTAATTGGATCCCTCGAAAGCAAAATAGATTGGCACACCGGAATGCAAAGTGGTCTGCTAGAACGAATATTTTTGGCTCTAATCTCATGTCTGCTATTCCCCCGATTGTTCTTAATGTAGACTGGCAATTTATGCCCCCGTGATGACTTGTAGTCTTTTGTTTATTGGGTTTAGATAATAACTTTCGTGCTGAAAGCTTATAAGACTTCTTCCATCTCAAATTTGTCTTTATTTATCTACTATATTATTAGAAGAACAACTTGCAATGCAATAACTTGTTTGCTTTTAGTTTACAATGCCATGGTCTATGCGTGACACCTAAAATATTCCACCTGTTTACGCCATTGCTTGGGTCAGGATCTACACCGCGTCTCACGAACAATATTGGAAACCTTGACTCTGGTGATTATTTCTACTTCACCTTCGAACATACATGATAAGCATCATTTGGAAGTAAGTCCTCGTCTCAGTATACGCGTCCCTTGTGACGCTTTTCCGGCTTATTCAGGTCTTAGTAGCTTTGTCTACTATGTCCGGCCATCACTCCCTCTGTCCTGCATGAAGTTCATAGTGGTTCCTCTGCTCTGTTAGAGGGTCTTATTGGTTGTGTCTGTGTCTATCCTGTGATTATTGGTTGTGTCTGTGTCTATCCTGTGATTGTGTTTGTGTTTGTTTTTTAGTCGTTTTTAATCTATTGGTTGTTTTTCAAGAAAAAAAAGTCCTCGTCTCAGTACAGGCACGACGCTTATATATGCTCTTTTGTTCCATGCGACATTATAAGTTGAGGATGTCTTATTCCTAAAAGATGTACTAGTTTGTAGTCGTACTTCTTTTTTACTTTTGGTAATTAAGTAAGAATATATATATTACACGGGCCACAGCTAGCCCAATTACAGGAGAGATCGTATTCCTGGGGCTGGCATAAAGGAGGAGCTAGCAATAGAAACACACGCTAGCCTGGATCAATACTACGTACACATATATCAAGACATAGATCTTTTGGTACGTAATGCTACAATTCTGTTTGGATCATCAGTGTGAAAACCTTGTATCTCTATATATAATTGACTTATAGTCACGAGACTCTGGCATGTTTGAGCTCCAATTAATTGTGATCAAAATTTTGAGTTTACTACTACAAAATTTACCACATAATTTTTTATTATTATAATATTTATTAAAAATCTTCTCTCTTTACTTTTTCACCAACTCCCATAATATTTCTTTACTTTATAATATTTCTCAAACCCCAATACCTAAAATTTTCACCCTCAAACATACCCTCTATCCAGTGATCGCCGGCACACAATTAAGAAGGTAATAATCAATATTCAAAGGCCAAATAAAAAGTACAAAAAACAGTCTGAAAGAGAAGAGGAAATAGAAATAATTGCGCCTAGAAAAAAAGAATAAAAAAGACGCAATAATGATGCGTCTTTGCCTACTACTAACAGCCTATAACCTATATGCATATTGCATGCGGACTTTTTTTTTTCTTGATAAACTGTGTAAAAAATCACCCGATCCGACCCGCAGACCCTACCGGGTCGGATAGTATCTATAGAAAAAGGCGTATTCGGGTCGGAATTAAATCAGATTTTTCACCGGCCCGACTCGAATCCTGGGTTTTAGTTAAACTCCCGTTAACCCCCCCCTCTCTCCCTTCTTCGCTTGTCAGCGCTCTCTCCCCTTCGAAAAAAACCTAACCCTAACAGTGAGTTCTTGCCCGTTGCCGCCGCCGTCTCCCCCCCCTCAGCCGCTGCCACTCGCCAGTTCTCCTTGCCGTCACCTCTCGCCGGTCTCCTTGCAAACTCGCAACTCTTGCTCCTTAGATAGTCACCGTCGACAGCTCCTTAGTAGAGTGCCATGTAAGCTTCTCTCTCTCTCATATGTTATCACTTTGACTAGTTAGGAAGCATTAGTTCCAGAAGACGTTGGTACTTGGTACTGATATATATCTGATTTACATTTCTGCAACACATCCTCCTTGATTTAAGACCTAAGTTGGTGATCTACGCATATGGATTAATTTGCTTCATGTGCCTCTAAGGTTGGTGATCTGAACCATCTAACATCAGCCAAAAAAAAGAAGTCACAGCCATCATCCTTCGTAGCCTACCTCAGTAACCTCACTGCCCTCAGGTAATTTTTTAATGTTTTTTTCTTCATTATAAAATTTATTATTAGATTATAAAAGCATCGAGCTAGGCTCTTTTCCTATATCCTTATCTTAATAATCTAGGAGCTAGGCTCTTTTTCGAGCCATTTTCTCATGAAGAAACCTATGTTGAAGGGTTTTCCTTTTTAATTATATATAGTTTTACATCTCTCTGTTTTACCTTTTTTTTGTATGGGGAGTGGAGGGGGCTTATTGGAATTTGCACATCAATTGTTTCCTGTGCAATTACTTATATGAAGTTGAATAATGAAAATCTTATTTAGCAGATGGTACTGTTCACGAAATTACACCCGACTATGACATTACTTACTCTGCATGTATGCCACATAAGATTGGCGATGGGGAAGAGTCTAATGATGAATGATCTACAAGCACTCTGATGATATAGCTTCTTTATGTTATAACCAGTGATATAATTAATTGTTTTCTTTTTCTGTATGAGTTTGTTTTCTAGAGAATATAGATCGTTGTTTTTCTTAACATGGAAGAGATGTTAGCTTGTTCTTCTGTGCCAAACTGGTTGGTCTGGTGCAACGGTTTTAAATTATGTTTGTATTGATGTGAATGACCTCTAATTTACTTTGCCACTATATCGCAGGGTAAGAGTAGACTTTCAAGATGGTGCAGTATAACTTTAAGAAGATAACTGTTGTACCAAATGGTAAGGACTTCATTGACATCATTCTCTCTCGCACTCAACGACAAACTCCAACTGTTGTCCACAAGGGGTATGCTATTTCTCGTCTCCGTCAGTTTTACATGCGCAAAGTGAAGTATACACAACAGAACTTTCATGAGAAGCTCTCTACAATCATTGATGAGTTTCCTCGTCTGGATGGTATCCACCCCTTTTATGGGGACCTTCTTCATGTTCTCTACAATAAAGATCACTACAAGCTTGCCCTTGGCCAAGTCAATACTGCAAGGAACCTTATTAGTAAGATCGCTAAAGACTATGTGAAATTGTTGAAGTATGGTGACTCACTGTACCGATGTAAATGTCTGAAGGTTGCTGCACTTGGTCGCATGTGTACTGTGATAAAGAGGATTGCTCCTAGTTTGGCTTACTTGGAACAGATTAGACAACACATGGCGAGGCTACCTTCAATTGACCCAAATACTCGGACGATCTTAATCTGTGGATACCCAAATGTTGGCAAGAGTTCGTTCATTAACAAGATCACTAGGGCTGATGTGGAGGTCCAGCCCTATGCTTTCACCACAAAGTCACTCTTTGTCGGTCATACAGATTATAAATACCTACGGTACCAAGTCATTGATACCCCAGGAATTTTGGACCGGCCTTTTGAGGATCGCAACATTATTGAGATGTGCAGTATTACAGCTTTGGCGCATCTGCGAGCTGCTGTGATGTTCTTCCTAGACATTTCAGGGTCGTGTGGTTATAGCATTGCACAACAGGCTGCTCTTTTCCACAGCATTAAGTCTCTGTTTCTGAACAAACCATTGATTATAGTCTGCAACAAGACTGATTTGCAACCACTGGAAGGCATATCAGAAGAACACAAGAAGTTGGTCATGGAGATGAAAGTCGAAGCCATGAAGACTGTGATTGGTCAAGGAGGCGACCCAGCCAGTGACCAAGGGGTGCTGTTGACCATGAGCACTTTAACTGAGGATGGGGTAATTGCTGTGAAAAATGCAGCTTGCGAAAGGTTATTGGATCAGAGGGTGGAAGTGAAGATGAAATCTAAAAAGATAAACGATTGTTTAAATCGTTTTCATGTTGCAATACCAAAGCCACGTGACCAGAAGGAAAGGCCACCTTGTATTCCTCAGGTAGTTTTGGAAGCCAAAGCCAAGCAAGCAGCTGAAAAGGAAAAGAGGAGAACTGAAAGGGATTTGGAGAATGAGAATGGTGGTGCGGGTGTATACTCTGCTAGTTTGAAGAAGAATTATATCCTAGCGAATGATGAATGGAAAGAAGATGTAATGCCCGAAATTATTGATGGACACAATGTTTATGACTTCATTGATCCTGATATTTTACAAAGACTAGAGGAGTTGGAAAGAGAAGAAGGGCTACGACAGGCAGAGGAGGCTGATGATGATTTTGAGATGGATGGCCAGGAGCTAACTCCAGAGGAGAAACAAGCATTGGCTGAGATCCGGAGAAAGAAAACCTTACTCATTCAAGAGCATAGGGTGAAGAAAAGCACTGCAGAGAGCCGGCCTATTGTACCAAGAAAATTTGACAAGGACAGGAAGTTCACTACACACAGAATGGGAAGGCAGCTATCCTCTTTAGGGCTGGATCCATCGTTGGCCATTAACCGAGCCCGTAGCAAGTCAAGGGGCCGGAAGAGGGAAAGGTCACCTGAAAGGGGAGCCAACGGTGGTGGTGATGCTATGGATATGGACGTTGACATACCTAATAAGAAGCTGCAATTAAGGTCTAGCTCCCGATCTAGGTCGACGTCACGGCCGCCAGGCGAGATTGTCCCTGGAGAGGGTTTTAAGGACTCTTCTCAAAAGGTTAAGGCAGTGAAACTTGCCAAGAAATCTGCCATGAAGAGGAACAAAAATGCTCGACGTGGTGAAGCAGACAGAGTAATCCCTACTTTGAAACCAAAGCATTTGTTTTCAGGGAAGCGCTCTATCGGAAAAACCCAAAGACGCTGATTTACTTGAGGTGCATCACATGCTTTGCGTTTTTCAATTTTTGTTGAGTGACTTCGATAGATTTTTAAGTTGTAATCTTGTTTATGCTGGCACATTCTGCGTAGTTTCCCATGTGGAAGAATGCTTCTGATGAAGGCAATTTTGTAGCTCGGGGGAGGTTTAAAGTTGTAATGGTGCCCTTTTCTTGAAATTAATTGTTTCTCTTAATATTGTAATTTGTGAGATAAGAGTTTGAATCATAATGTGGCTTAATTGCGGTTTGTTGGATACCCGTAAATTCGAATCAAATTACATTTCCATTGATGACCTTTTTCAGCTCTTTGGCAACAAATGATGATCTTGCTTTAGCACTGAGATTCTTCTCAATTTCTTACCTGAAATCGATGGTCCAGCTTGAAGAGAGAGATAATTAATATCTGGACCCCATTTTAACTAATGTTACCAGCTTGAAGAGAGAATATGTGCCCCAATTTTAACTATTGTTACGCGTGTGAAATCTTGGGTAATGTAGACCTCACCACTTTTGTTGTCTATTAGCCTTTGTTGCTTACTATGTCTAGGGCTGTCCAAGATCCGGTTCGGTCCGGTTTGGCCGGCCAAACCGGAAATTTTTTAAAGCATATAGACCGGACCGGACCGGTCATATGACCGGTTTGGTCCGGTCCGGTCCCCGGTTTAGCCGGTCCGGTCTGGGCCGGTTTTGGGTTGGGTCATGCCATTTTGGGCCGGTTTTAGGGTTGGGCCTTGCCATTTTGGGCCAATTTCCGGTTTGGGCCGGTTTGGAGAGGTATACTCCGGTCCGGTCCAGGGTTTTCATGAGAGTAAACCGGAACCGGACCGGAATACACCGGTTTACCGGTCCGGTCAACCCGGTTTCGAAAAAGTCAACCGATTTGGGTCAAAACCGGTCCGGCCGGTTTTTTGGACAGCCCTAACTATGTTTGTCTCTTAGAATCGGACATAATGTTCCCTTGAGTTTTGAAAGAACCAAGCAAAGCTCCCAAGTTGACCCTTTGCTTTCTTGGCATCAACCTTTTAAGTTTGTCTCGTTCAAGAGCCTAGGTCTTGTCCACATGACAACCTTGCTCTAGGCTGCATTGACGATGTGGTCAGTGAATATTATGTAAGGTTTTGATGAACATCAACTCTTAGAAACCGAATTCTTAAACTTAAAAAGTCACCGGTACTGCCTATAAAGCATAGGGGACGGCTGTAATTTTGGAAGCAGCTAAAGAGGTCAAGATTCTTTTTCATGGGGCTTCCATAAACTAGCAGTGCGAGAGCTCAATCTTTTTGCTTCCCATGACTATTCATGGAAATGCCACTATGGCGTTCGCGTCCCGCAGATATGGCATACACTGTAGATGACTATTGCGTGAACCGAAGCTTGTACTTCCTGTAGACATGTCAGCTGAAATCATTTTGAAACATGCCCTTTGTTTGTTCAGCGGGGGTTGGAGTTGGTTCTCGTGAATTTACTGGTTTGCTTGGGGATTGCAGATTGCAAGATTCAACCCCATGTATCTCATTGCATCACGTATCTTATTAGCATCTTCCCATCTATCCGAACTAGCATATGTGTTTGATAATAAAGCGAAAGTCCCAATACTCACGCCTTTTGTATCAAGAAGGCATTGCCTGATCCGTTCGAACAGCTTCTCATAATCTCATTCCGATGGACTTTGCAAGCATTAAGCAAAGCTCCCCAAATTGGTCCCTCAGCTACTACGGTGATTCAAGTTGGAAGGGGTAGAGATAGATACGGGAACGGATAGAATCATAATGGCATATACCTATTCCGATACTCACTAGAATTCAATATTTAGAAGCTCCATCAGAATTCAATATTTAGAAGCTCCGAATATGCTCCGTCAGCATGGATCATACATAGTAATTTATGTTAGAGATTCTTGTAGTTCTCTCTGTATAGTATACACGAAAAGACTAGTTGATATGGATCCGCTTGTTGGGAAGGCTTTCACCTTGGTTGAGGCGACGTCGTTGGCTAAGAGGTTGAAATGGAATAAGGTGCTGTTAGAATGTGATTATCTTGTGCTGTGCAAGGATGTGCTCTCCTCGGGGCCATCTCAATGTTGGGAGGAGAGCCATCTCAGTGTTGGGCTATTTGTTCTATGATGGAGCATATTCAACATTGCTGGGAGGAGTTTAGGGAGCGGAAAATGGCTTGGGTCCCGAGGTAATGCAATGAGCTTGCGCACTTGTTAGTTAAGTGTGTAGCTCGTTTTGGTTTGGTTGGTTTTGTTCCTATTTTTGTTATCCTCAAGCATATCCGGGTTCGTGATATGAAACTCTGATTTTTGGAGTTTCCTACGTTGAGGTTTTCAGCAAAGAAAAAAAAACTAGATTATGAGTAAAATAAGAGAATGCAAGCAACTTGACATAAACCAAAACAGATGATGATAGAAAATGATTGATTCATTTTAAATTTGTGTTTATAACATTTAAGATGATGCTTTTGTTCTTTTATGTTTAGGACAAGTTTAGAATGTCTACTAATTTTTTTATACATGATTATACTAATCTTTGATAACGAATGCTCAATCCTAGCCTTAAATGTTGTAGATTGAAGATTCCAGTGTCATAACAATCTTGCTTAGATGAATTTTTATTAGTCGGATCCAAATTCAAAATGAACTAAATCCTTTAGTAGACTGGTTAAGGAAAACAGAGTGAAGAAGACTCGGCTCTTTACAAGTTCAGCATTTGAGGCCTACTTCCATACAAATGAAATACTTCGACAGTTAACGGCCATCGAAGTCTTATACCGGCTATTTGGTGATTTCAAAATCTCTGCTAGATTAGATGCAAGACACAGTTTCTTCATGCTCGCAAATAAACCCAAATCTCTCCTTGTTCTTCCAAAACAACTCCCAATTTGTCACTTCTCAACGGCTACTTTGTACTCACCTCTCTCTTCTCTCCCAACGCGACCTTCCATCAACCAAACCGAGCAAGCTCACGCTCGCATTATCGTTTATGGCCTCACCGGTGATGCCGGGCTCATGGGTCATCTTCTTTCCTGTCTCGCTTTTGCCCCATCTACCCCGTTGGACTATTGCCTCTCCATTTACCAGACAATCAAGTGCCCAAGTGTTTTCGCCTCCAATAACATGATCAGGTGCTTTGCCAAGAGCGAGTCCGCCCGTGAATCGGTTGCGCTGTACTCGTCGATGCGTCAAAGAAAAGAAATGTTTCCCAATAACCATACTTTTACGTTTCTATTGCAAGCTTGTAGCAAGGCTTCCGCTGAAGATGAAGGGACTCAAGTCCATACCCATGTGGTGAAATTTGGTTTTGGTGAAGATGTTTTTATCAGGAATGCGTTGATTCACTTTTATTCTGCTTGTTGTAAAATTGAATGTTCAAAACGGGTATTTGAGGAGAATGCCCACTCTCGTGATGTAGTTACTTGGAATTCAATTCTGGCGGGCCTAGCAAGAGATGGGCAGGTTGGTGATGCCGAGACAGTGTTTGGAGAAATGCCGGAGAGAGATGTTATCTCCTGGAGTATAATGATTACGGGCTATGTGCAGAATGGACAGTTGCAAGAGGGATTAGAATGCTTTAAAGAGATGAGAGAAGTGGGGTTGAGGCCGAATGAGGCCATATTGGTCACAATGCTTTCGGCATCAGCTCAAACGGGTTTGCTTGAACACGGCATATTAGTTCATTCCATCATAAATTCATTAAAATTTCCAATGACTGTTTCCCTCGGTACAGCCCTAGTGGACATGTATTCGAAATGTGGATGCATTGAACAGTCTAAACTCTTGTTCAACAATCTGCCCAAGAGAGCTATTTCATCATGGAATGTCATGATTTGTGGGTTGGCCTCGCATGGTCTTGGAAAGGAAGCTCTTGCACTTTTTGAAATGTTCGTGAATGAAGGCTTCCGTCCTGTGAATGTGACTTTCATTGGGGTCTTGAATGCCTGCAGTAGAGCGGGTTTGGTCAGTGAGGGTAGGCATTACTTTAAGCTAATGACAGAAAATTATGACATCGAGCCAGAGATGGAGCACTATGGATGCATGGTTGATCTCTTGGGCCGTGCTGGTTTTATCAAGGAAGCTGTTGAATTGATTGAGAAGATGAAAGCTCCTCCAGATCCGGTATTGTGGGCAACATTACTTGGTGCTTGTAAGATTCATGGATTAGTAGAACTGGGTGAAAGGATTGGAAATAGGCTTATAAAATTGGACCCAGGCCATAATGGCCATTATGTACAATTATCTAGTATATACGCTAAAGCAAGGAAATGGGAAGATGTGGTTCGAGTCCGGAGATTAATGGTTGAGCAGAACACTAATAAAACTGCAGGTTGGAGCTTGATTGAAGCAGAGGGAAGAGTTCATCAATTTGTTGCAGGGGATAGAGAGCACGAGCGTTCTTCGGAGATTTACATAATGCTTGAAACAATTGGAACACGCCTAGCAGAAGCTGGTTACTCACCAAACATTTCATCCGTATTGCATGACATCGGGGAAGAAGAAAAGGTAAATGTCATCAAGGAGCATAGCGAGAGGCTGGCAATTGCTTTTGGTATGCTAGTAACTGAGGTTGGGGATTGCATCCGTATTGTGAAGAATTTGAGGGTTTGCGAGGATTGTCATGAGGTGAGCAAGATGATCTCCAAGGTGTTTGACAGAGAAATTGTAGTGAGGGATGGGAGTAGATTTCATCATTTTAAGGAGGGCAAATGTTCTTGCCTTGATTATTGGTGAAACAAGCTTATTATAATAACTGTCCAGAGATCTTTCTGATTTAATGATTCTTCCAAAAGCTTTAATCTTCAGTCAATTTCAAGGGATATGAAGACTGGCTATATGTGGGATGGGCAACTTGCCTACTATGTTAATTTGATCTTCTGATAAATGCCTGCCGGGTTATCAATCCATTGGACAGTTTTCTAATTAGACAAGAAAGGAAATAACTTTAGCCTTGATCCATATTTGGGGTTTTTGATAATCCGTCCTGGCTATTTAGTTGACGGGTACAGTGGTCTGTCTCTAACTTCAGCCTTCCCCTTTGATCAAGGGCTAATGGGCTATGTAGCTGAGCTCCTCGTATTTCCCTGCCATGCTGGCTGTTGATAAATGAATTGGCTTCATGCTTTCCTGTATTGCAATTGGTTTCCTGTTCTCGCACGCTTTCTTCGCACCCAAAGGACAAAGGACAGAGGTGAGAAATTTTGAAATTATATTAGGCTAAAATGCTCTGTACGTCCATGGGGTATGACCTTTTTTCCAATTTAGTCCTTAGGGTATGAATTTCCCTTAAACAACCCCTGGGGTTCGGCCCTATTCCCCGAAGAGTCCTGCCGTCAACTAAATGGACGGAAATGCACACGTGGCTGACGGCGCACACGGAAACTAACAGCTCGATTACCAACCAATCGCAGTGTGACACGTGTCAGTGAATAGAAAATAAAAGATTTTTTTTTAAAAAAAAATTAAAATTTAATAAAAAAAAGTATTTTTTTTTAAAAAAAAAAAAAAAAAGGGGAAGGATCGGATCCGATCCTTCCCCAGTGAACCACCGGCCGGTGGGTATTTTGGCAGGGGGAGGAGAAATCCTCCCCCACCGGCGCGGCTGGGGGACCTCCCTCAGCCCCGAGCGCGCCCAGACCACCGCCCGGTGGAGGAGGCATGGGCGGCCAGCGGGGAGCCCTCCTCCACCGGGCGGTGGTCTGGGGCGGCTGGGGGACCTCCCCCATCCCTCGCCCGGGGTGGGGGAGGTGGCATCCTCCCTCCGCCGGCCGGTGGAGGTTCACCGGGGAAGGATCGGATCCTTCCCCTCTTTTTTTTTCTTTTTTTTTAATGAAAAATATTTTTTTTATTAAATTTTAATTTTTTTTAAAAAAATCTTTTATTTTTTATTCACTGACACGTGTCACACTGCGATTGGTTGGTAATCGAGCTGTCAGTTTCCACGTGTGCGCCGTCAGTCACGTGTGCATTTCCGTCTATTTAGTTGACGATAGGACTCTTCGGAGAATAGAGCCAAACCCCAAGGGTTGTTTAAGGAAAATTCATACCTTAAAGACTAAATTGGGAAAAGGGTCATACACCAGGGAAGTACGCAGCATTTTAGCCATTATATTATTTAGAACCAAGGACCAATGATTTCGCAAAGTGGCTTTACTAAAAAGGAGTGAACGAGATGAATGATGCAGCTCAGAGAACAAAAAACAAAACAAGAGAGAATGAATCAAGGTGAACAAGAAAGATCTTCAAAATTTTCGTGACCACCACTGAGAGGCTGCGAGAGGCGAGTGTCCTCAAAAGAGGTAAGAATGGCCTCGGAGAAATCGAAACTTTCAAAAATCCTTCAGGCTTCTTGAAATGATAAATCAAAGACAGCTTTTCTCAGGCTTCCAAACTATTTTTAGGACGGAGAAGAATATAACTAAATTAACCAAAGATAAAGGAATGATCAAACTAAATTAAGGTAGGGGAAGGCTTACCAGAATTGTCAACTGGAATTGAAAATTAAAATTAAGCCAAAAAATCGTACTGTAAATGATCTCAGCGAAGTACGCAACATTTTCACGTTTCGGCCAACTTATACAATGAATCCCGAAGTGGGTAATAATGCGACGGAATTTGCAGGACAATTCTCGTCCGGCCAAGATATCCGCTGACAAAAGATACCCAGTGGCCAATGGATCAGAAAAAGAGAGAAGACAAAAAAAAATCCAGTGAAACACCACATGTGGACACGTGGAGTTGTGAAGTTTTAAATGGAGGTGCTCTTTTGTCCCGATGATCATTCATCTCATCTGACTACGCAAATGCCGTTTCGAGAGACAGAGAGAGAGAGAGCGATCATTTTTTATTTTCACTAGTAAGTGAGAAGCATTTGGGATTTAATAATTCCATTGCTTTTGGATTAGTCTTGAAAATTGGAGATTGATTAAAGTTAAGAGATTCGAAGAGTATGGCAAAAAAGAATAAGAACAAGAAGGAAGAGATTGCAGAGGGTATCTGTTTTGTCTGCAAAGATGGAGGCTTTCTCATAGTGTGCGATTACAAGTGAGTCCTATCTCGAAACTGCTACTATTTTTCAGAACGAAAAACTTTTCAATGAAGACAAAAAGGTGTAATAGGGCATATTTGAGCTCTGCTTACCGGTTCTTTGCAACGAGCTTAGTGATTGTTAGTGAAAGAATGTCTCTGATATGTTTCTGATGGGGGCTGAGTGCAGTGACGCCAGCCAGAAGCCCAATCTCAAGCATTGCTTGCATGCGGAGGAACTCCATTGTCTCTTTTTCTTATGGAGTCGATAAACTTTTTACTGCGGTGTTAAAAATATTGTATACTTTCTTGATAGCCTATGCGTTGCTCTCAGGGATTGTCTTAAAGCTTATCATCCTCGTTGCGTGGGGAGAGATGATTCTTTTGCGGATTCTGGAGATCGATGGACTTGCGGTAAGTTGCTAATTTTTTTCTACGTTGATACCACTTTGGAATATGCTGTTGATTTTGAGGAATTTCCACTCTTCAAGCATTGGGCTTATTTTGGTGAATGAAACATACATGAGCTTGACAACACGTTCTTTTTTATGTATCAAACCCTGTTATGCAGAGCACATTTGTTTCCCCATTTTTTATTATCCTGACCATCACGATTCACGCCTGTCATGTTGTTTGGAGTTGTTTAGGGAGACAACATCAGATAAGTCGGAGCAGATGCTCCCCCGTTCAGCTAAGGTGGATTTATTAGTGTTTAGTATGATGTCCTGCCTCAAAAAAGTGACAATCAAATACCCATCTTTGCAATAGGTACAAGAACATGTTTTATTTGGCCTAAGTTTGTGTGGGCATGGAGGATAGATCATCTTCTAACTTCACTTTGCTGGGAAGTTTTTTTTGCGTAATGAACAACTCTTTTCTATAATACTTTGTCATGCTTTCTTTTTTCTTTTTTGTTTTTGTTCTCCCTTCCTTCCATAAATGCATCATTGTTGAATTTAGATGTACCTACTTCTAAACTAAGATAAAATTTTTACTTTTCAGATTGGCATTCTTGCTTCATTTGCCATAAGAAGAAAAAATTTCACTGCTTTTGCTGCCCAACTGCTGTCTGTGGACACTGCCTCTGTAATGCTGAGTTTGCATGTGTTAGAGCGACGAAAGGATTTTGCCATCACTGTTTGAAGCTTGCACAACTCATAGAAGACAACTTGGATACTGACGCTGATGGGGTATGGTTGTTAGACCAATGAAAAATGCCCTTGTAAACAGGGGTTTATCCGTGTCATGTTTTCCTTCAGTTTGAAATTGATGATATGTGATAACAGAGAGGTTGGGTGGGGGACCTTTCCGGGGAATCTTCAACTGACTCCATCTTTTCTCCTTTTCTGCCTGCTTTGATATATGCTAAGATCTTAAATAATATTATGAAGGCACTCCTCTCAATGATGACTGAATTAATGATTCCTTCACAAAGAAGATAGCTATTGAGCCTAAGATTCAATGCATAAACAATCTAGATTGCAGAGTTATTTATAAGGATAACCAACTTGCGAGTGCCTGGCTTTAATGAAGACACTAGACTTTATGCTGACCTCTAGATTGTTTATATCAGGTGGATTGCGGATAATTCTATTTGGGAATGAACAAGATATCAAATGAACCATAACTTTTCCTGCTTTCATTTTCAGCTTCTTGAGGTTCTTTTTCCTTTTAAGTTTCTTATTAGTTTTGGAAGCAAAGGCAGGTGCTCTTTTGCGTTTGATTGAGTTGTTGACTTACAGGTAAAAATAGACTTCAGAGATAGAGATACATATGAGTGCCTTTTCAAGGAATACTGGGAGATAATCAAAGAAAAGGAAGGATTGACCTCAGAACATGTCCATTCTGCAGATGGCTTACTCAAGAAGAATAAAAACTACTGGGGTGGCTCTGATCCTGAAAATGGTGAAGGGAAGGAAGATAATGGTGATTTTGATGAAGAGAGTGACCTTATAGTATCTGACTATGATGATCTAAATGATGTAGTAGAAAACAAGGCTGTTGGCAAAAGGAAGAGATCCATGGGAAAGAGAAGCATGACTAAAAAGAAGGCAAAATCAAAGAAAAAGGAGTTTATTGGATGGGGTTCGAGGACTCTTTTAGAATTTCTTGGCTCCATTGATGAGGACCCAACCCAAGAGTTATCACAATATGATGTTGTTACCCTCATCACCAATTATTGTAGGGAGAACAATCTTTTTCACCCAGAGAAAACGAAGAAAGTTCTTTGCGATGAGAGGCTACAGTCTCTTTTTAGAAGGAAGTCACTGAATAAAAATAGCATATATAAACTCCTGACGGCTCACTTTGCTGAAAACTTTGAGCAGCTGGAGGAATATGAGTATGGTTCTAAAGAAAAGGACAATAATGTTTTGTTCACCACTGAAAGGAAGAAAAAGTGGAGCTCACAGAGAACGTCTCCAAAGCAATCACCTCCGGTGGTGCAGCGAAGCTGTTTTGCATCCATAGTTGTTGAAAACATCAAGCTTATCTACTTGAAGAGGAGTTTAGTGGAGGAGCTGTTGAAGCAGCCGGAAACTTTTGAAGGCAAAGTAATTGGCTGTTTTGTGAGAGTGAAATCGGACCCTCATGACTACTTGCAAAAGAATACTCATCAGCTGTTGCAAGTTACAGGTAATTGTCTTAACAATGACTACTGATTATGATGGATCATTGGCTGCAGACGGCTTCACTCTCATAGCTGTTCCAGAAAGTTGTGTTGTCTTTTACTTCTTAATTTCCTTAAATAACCTAAAGTTTTAGCATCTTTGTAATTATAACAAGGTACAACAGTGATGGCAAATTGAAATTGAATATATTACATCTTTGAAGTACTAAACAGCTTAAGTTCTGCCATGGTGCAGATTATCATGTGTAGAAGTAGTACTAGATACTTGATGTCACTAATTTAAGGAGTTTGACAGTTCACCCTTCATTTTTATGAGCATGCACGGGTCTTCCACACCTTTTTTCGTTAACTTCATTTATTTTTTCATTGCAGAATTCTTGTTTATACCAGCACCCCAATATCATTTTTTTTTGTGGGTTGGGGGGGGGGGGGGTAAACAAATCCTAACCTGTTATCTATAACTTCTATGCGGGCATGTCTGGAAATAGCTTCAAGTTTGAGGCAAAAGTGTCGAGTCCATGTTTGAGTTAAATGGGAAGGTAAATTATTATCATGTAAGTGACTTCCTCAAATATGCAAGCACTATAAACTTTAATCCCCATATGAACTTAAATTTCAGATATTTTCCTGGTGGGAGATGTAAGTTGTGCTTTTGAGGAAGTTGCTTCCTAGTCTAGGGCATTTTGGGTGGAAGAAAAGTTGTAGGCACATAGGGAAGATCAGATCTTGAACTAGATCGAAGACAACTTGTAGACACATTGGGAAGAACAGATACAGAACTAGATTAAGCTTTGGTTGAATGTTCTTCCATGAAAGCTATAAGTTTCCTAATGGTTTGGATGACTAATCCTGCTATGCCTTGTTTTTCTCTCTGTCGTCACAGGCATAAAAAGAGCTTCAACAGATGGTGAAACGCTCCTGCAAGTTTCCAGTCATTTGGCAGATGTTTCCATCAGCAAGCTTGCAGATGATGACTTCTCCGAGGTAACATAAGTTCAAGTGTTTTTTTTATGTCATTGTTTCGCTTATATTGAATTTATTTTTTTTCCTTTTAAATTTCCTATTCTTAAGGATATAGAAGCAAAATAGTTAAACAATTTCAAACAGCATGAGATCATAAATTTTCCAATATCAATTATATAACTAAGTTCTATGTGGTTAGACTCAGTTTAGGTTGTAAAGTTATGACCTTACTGAAAAATGAAAATGAAAAGCTCAATATGAGTTCCTGCTGTAAGTAGTGGTCCATCCAGAGTTGATGTTCTGAAGGATTAGCTCAAACATGGTTTCTGCTAATCCCAACTGCCAAAACATGTCATTTCCTTTCCTGGAATAACTAGCGTTTTTGTACATATTTGACCTGTGAAATTATCCGACCTTACAATGTTTTCCTCATCAATTAACATCCCCACAATGTTTTCATCATCAATTAACATCCCCCTCGTTCTCTGCCAGAGATGTATGTTGTAGTTCCAAGTATGTGATAAGGGCTTCAACCGTAAGTCCAATGATCAGATGCTGGTGTTTGCAGGACGAATGTAAGGATTTGCGCCAGAGAGTGAAAGGTGGCCTGCTTAGAAAGCTTACTGTTGTAAGTTCGTGCTGTATATCCTAAGGATTTCTTGCTACTCTAGAAGGTGGCTAGTAATAATACCTATGAATGTATTTCCCTGGGATGATATTACTTTTCACCTTCTAATTGGTTACCAATAACTTTATGGTATTAAATTAAATCTCGTAAGTTATAGACAAAGAATGTTATCTCTACACCTGAAGCAGATGCCTTGTTTAATAGGTGGAGCTCAAACAGAAGGCCAGCAGTCTGCATGAAGATATAATGAAGCATGTATGTATCCAGAAAAGATATTTTACTTGTCCCTATATACTAAAGAAGTTAGAATTCATATGATTTAGATCCTATCTCCAAGAGGCAACCTTTTTTGACCAATGAGCATGCTTGTGTAAGAGGATGAGTCACATGCCATAGTAGAAGGGAAAAAGCAAACAGCAACCACTGAAGTCGCTGGAGAAGCATAGAAGCTTTTTCTGGACATAGCAAACAATTCCCTCCTGTATACCTGTATATGCCAGGTTCTGGGCTTATTCTTTGCAGCTTTAGAGTAGAATTTGAAAGATGACTAAAATTTCATATCTGGAGTGCCTTCATGATTACTGGGGTGTGTGTCAGAGAGACAGGGGAGAGAGAGAGAGAGAGATTGTGATAATGGGATCTCTCATTTTAGACAGTAAAGGAAAATGGTGAATCTGGATGCTAAAAGATCTCAAAAGAACCATAAATTTGGGGGTATATCACATGAGATCCTTGACGACCTTCTAGGGCTACTTTGTGCACATTTACTCCAATCTTTCCTTTGTAGATCTATGTGATGCTAACCTTTTTGTGTGTTCAAATGCAACTTAAAAAAATGCAAGATTCAAGTTTCCATAATACCATGATCCCCTTACGTGTGGTGTCTTTTATTTTACTGGGCTGCCTGCTATTCCCTTGTGTTTGCTTTTGCTGTTATGATTTGTGTTATATATTGAAAGATCCATTGCAGTGGATTACAAGAGAGCTGGTTTTATTGCAACGTCGCATCGATCTGGCAAATGAAAAGGGTTGGAGAAGAGAATATCCTTTTATTATCAAGTTTGGGTACTTCAAATTCAGGAATAATTACCCATCCTGTCATATTAACACCTAATCAATGAATCGGAGCCAGCAAACTCTCTGTCACAGCTACCAGTATCATGTAGTTCACTTCACGGGCAGTAGATAAGACAATCTCTTTTGGGAAATGGGATGTGTGTGCCCACTTATTAGGGCTATGTATACATATATAGGTGTATAGAAGCTTATACATAGTTATAGAAAGCCTGCATGACTTCCACCTGAGTGGACCCGTGGGAGGAGTGACTTGAATTTGGTACTACCTTTCAATATTTCTTTTTCTTTTTCTTGCACGAAGTGGTGTTCACTTGACTCAAAACTCGGACACTTGGCTTCACAGTCCAATTCTTTGCCATTACCTGTGTTGGCATGCTTTTTTTTTTTGGGGGGGGGGGGGGGGGGGGGAGGTAGTTGTATGTTTTTGACACTACTGAAGATGCAGGACCAAAAAAACAGAAAGAAGACTGATTTCTTGTTAAATTAGAGACACCTCATACCGGTCACAATTTTCCTCCTGCTTATGTGAGTTTCAATCCAAACCTCGTGACAAATGGAGGTTTGCGTTAATCGGTACTATCATAAGCTGAACACTACTCACTGGTGTCTTTTTATTTTTTCCAGTTTCTTGATTTCAGTGTTTGTAGTACTCAAAACTTGTCTGCTCTATAAATTTGCAAAAGGAAAGGATTGTAATCCTTAACTTGCAATTCTATATAAGCTTTCTGAGTACATGGATAGAAAATTGCTGCTTCAGACACCATCAGAACAGTCACGGTTGTTGCATGAGATTCCGGATGTAATCGCTGATGTACCAGTGCTTGAACCCGCTTTTGGGGACTCTGTGAGAACAGATAAACAAGGACAATATGGCTTTGCAGAATTAGTTCGTGGGACTTCTAAACTTCCCAGCACTGATTTGAAAGGCAGTGGAACTTCTTGCTCCCTAGATGCTGGAACAGATCCTGCAGGTCCATTTAGCTTTGACTTCCACGGTACATATGAAGATTCAGAATAAAATGTGTTCAATTGTTTGTGTATGTGTAGATGTTGTATGCCATGTCTTTTCTGTGGATTATCTTTGCAGATGATCTTTCTTTGGTATTTCAGTACTTTTTGTGTCCAATAATGGAGTAGAATGTGGACTGGACTGTATATACATGCAGAATCAAGGTTTCCCGATTCTGATTAAACTTCAAGATTTCATTCCTTTCTGAAGTCTTTTGATAATTTAACGTGTCAAACATAGTCAGTGATTCTTTGGAAACATTGTGAGCATCTTGACAGATAAGAAAATTATTGGATACCGTGTTGATATGACTCTAGTAGGACTGATTTAATTTCAATGGAACTTTATATACAAACACGAGTTTATTTCTGTGCAATCTTCTTCTCTTCAGTCTCTTTAGCATGTGTTATTCGCCTGCAATTCTTGTTTCTCCTGTTAATGTGGCACTATTCAACATCATCTGGGTCCATTCAACTTTTAATGGAAACCTGTGTGAACCATTCAACTTTCCGAAGACTGGACTGGAGGCACCAACTAGGCACTTTTGACTTTTGTCCTATGTTGGTATGGTAACTATACAGAGTTAGATCCCTGCATTACTCCATTCAACTTTCCGAAGACTGGACTGGAGGCACCAACTAGGCACTTTTGACTTTTGTCCTATGTTGGTATGGTAACTATACAGAGTTAGATCCCTGCATTACTCCAGGAGATAAACGGGATCATTAACGCCTATGAATAGGGATATTTGGGTTTGCAGGGAAGACGGTTCACTTCGATTGGCGATTGGCCCTAACTTGGACATATAGATGCTCTGTAATTTCAATTAGCTTTTTATCTTTTACATTCTATTCTTTGATCCAGTAAATGGTCTAACCATACATATATTGTGTTCTTTTCCATGGTTTTGCTTCAGTTGCTCCAGTAAAGGGACTCCAATGTGAGGTATCTACTCCAGAAAAAACGGAGCAGCAGTCTGAAGAATATCTTTGTGAAAAGTCAACTAAAGGATTTCATAGCTTTACTCATGATGTTAAAGATGATGACATTCTCCAAAGAGAGCGCCAACAATTGGTTCAAAATGTGAAGCAGCACCATTTCAAGGCCAATTCGCTTCCTGAAGAATTGCCAGAGGAATCTCTCACTCTCACCGTTGAAAGGGAATCAGATCTTCTTACTCAAAAACATTCTCACGCTGCTCTTTCTGGTGGAAAGCAAAATCAACCAGTAGATTCTGAAGAAACGAAGGAGAAAAGGCGAATCGCATCAATGGCTGCTTCAATGGGATGTAGCGATGATGGCATTCTTCAAAGAGAGCATCATCAATCTGTTCAAGAAGTGGAGCAGCAATGTCCCAGGTCATCGCCTGTTGGAAAATTGCCACAAAAGTGCCTCACTTCTGCTCTTGAAGGCCAATGTGATGATTATTCTCAGAAAGTCGGTGATGAGAGAAACCAAATCGTGTCAACGGAAAAAATTATTGAACTGAGTGATGATGATGGACAAGACCGGAGTCTTTTAATTAGAAAGCAAGCAGTTGAGAGCTTCGAAGGCTCAATATGGCATTGTGTGGGACCATGTGGTGAAAGAAGGGGTCCCTTGTCAATGTCATTGCTCAAACGTTGGAGTGAAACTAGTTCTTACGCTTTGGACTTTAAGGTCTGGAGGACAGGTCAGAGCCAACAGGATGCAATCTTTTTGATTGATGCTCTTCGCCAAAATGTTGAAGAATTGCCACGAAAATCCCTCATGTCTGCTCTTGGAGGCCAATCTGAGGTTGTTTCTCAAAATGTCGGTCTTGATCAGACAACCGAGAAAAAGCAAAACATGTCAAAAGTTAAGTTTATCACATTGAGCAATGATGATGGACAAGATCATCCAAGTCTTGTGATGAGAAAGCAAGCAGCTGAGAGCAGTGAATGCTCTACGTGGTATTGTATTGGCCCAAATGGTGAAAGAAGAGGTCCCTTGTCAATGTCAGTGCTCAAACGTTGGAAAGAAAATAGTTCCTATGCCTCGATGTTCAAGGTTTGGAAGACAGGCCAGAGCCAACAAGATGCAATCTCTTTGGATGATGCTCTTTGCTAGAATTTCCACCAAAACAAAGGAGAAAATTACCCCTACTTCTCTATCTTAAATTTTGTATTTTCTGCTGTTTTTTTTTCGAGGTTCCCTCTGCCCTCGGTGTTAGCCCAAAATATAGATGTGAATATATATGATCGGCCCCATCACATTTGCAAGAAGCCTTCAATTCAAATGAGTGATTTGAAAGTTCCTTAGTTACTTTCTTGGGGTATCGATGAACTGAAAAGTAGCTGATGCAGTGATTAAATTAGCCAAATGGGTGTGTGTAGTTTGTTTGAACGAGGAGTCTATACGGGTAGAACAGTCGGGTGATGTGGTAGTTCAACTTTCCTGGGCTATACAAGCTGATGTTAGTTAGATAAAAAAATGGGCAAGCGCCTGCAGGCTGTACTGACAAAAATGAATTGGAGTAATTACAGACTATTATGGCAGTGCATCCTCATCAGGCTGTGGAGAAGCCTGAGACAGCGAGAAAATTTGTTCAAGGAAAATCCTTCCGAGCTTCTTATAAGCCATTGATCTTATTCAGAAGACAACAGTTCAACAAATCAGAACAAATATATCAGAAGTCTAAGTTTTTTTTCTTTGGATGAACAATGCCCTCAAACTTCGACTCTTGAAGAAACATTACCATTATGCAACAAGTGGACGAATAAATAGTCTCCATCATTGCAATGTAAAGAATAAGCACCATGAAAACATCACGTGCAAGAAAACATTAACCAAAATTGTGACATATCTTCAATCTGGGGTAGCAATAGACTGTATCATATTTCCTGCAACAATAGTTCTTCTCTGGATTTGGAAAAGACCATCAAGACTGTCTTTCCCTTCCCCATCGACTTTACACAAAATTCTTCTCTTCAATGCTTCTTTCAGCAGTTTCCTCCTTCCTAAAAGCTTGTAGCATTTCCTTCAATTTCTTACTCTGTTCAAAGTTTGCTTTCCGCTTCACAGCTTTCTGTCAAACTTTGAAAGATATTATTAGGAAGGAATGCTAAAAAAACACCCCAACAAGAGGAAAAATGGAGACCCATATGATGAAAACTCACTTCCTCCCTGAAACAACGATCGAGCTTTATTTTGAGATCTGTACATTCACCAAAGAACTTTCTAATAGGATGGTCTGTATGACACTTTTGAAACTTCTCAATAATCTGCATAAATAGATATAAAAATAGCACAATTGTCTTCCATCCTCCACACGATCTGGAAAAAGAAATTGAACACGAGGCAAACATAGTAATATAGACATGCACATTTATAGTTTGTGAAGCAAAAGGCAGTTTTTTTCATGGTTCTGATTTCTCTTGCTCACCTTCCTGTTATTTATCGCAACTCTATCTACCCATATCTCAACCATTCAGATTTGACTTCATAATAATAACAAACAACTCAAAACAAATAAACATATCATGCCAAATCTGTCCATTTCAAGTTACTTCCAGAAAGTTAAAACGAGCCATTCATAAGCCTAAAGAAACTCAGGAAAATAAGTCAAGCCTAGAGCTAGAAGATGAGAGGGACTCACTTCGGCGCACATGGGGTGCTTGTGGAGTGTTAGCGGAGGATGCATTTCCTTTCTTTCTTACTTACTTCTCTTCTTCTTCTTTTCTCTGTCAAAATAAATTCCAGGCCGTAGCAGCCTGCAACGACAACCAACCAACAATGTTTAAATCTCTAAAACGCTCACACCCAGATGAAAAAGAAAGCATGAATCTGCACCTATGCCTCTTTTTGGTTTCTAAGAAAATTTAAGGAAAGAGAAAGGAAAGAAAATCAAACACCTTCATTTCTTTCATACAAAAATTAGATAGAAATTGAAACCTTTACCAATAAGCAGCAATATAATATCTTGTAAGCACTTGAACCAAGAATCGGAAAGCTCTATCATTCATCAAAAAACCAAGAACACAACACACACCCCCACGCACGCACGCCCACATATAAGCAAAGCGCTGATAAGAGAGAAAACAGAAAACAAAACATACAATTGAAAAATCAGAAGCTTGCAGGAATTGAACAAGAGCTTAGAAGAAAAGAAATCGATTTGTGATCGTCATAATCAAGTAATTAACCAAAGAGCAGACAGTGATCGAATCATTCACAAAGGTCGGTGGTTTCGCAAAGAATAGGACGAAGGAAGACTACAGCTGAGATAGGACTGAAACGCACCGTTAGTTAGCAGATGCCGTGGCTTCCGTCTCCTCTACTTCCTGGTCTTGTCCACGACAGAACCAAGAAAGCAATGTCGGAGAGAGAGAGGGAACTGTAAAACACACCGTTTTATTTTTGGTTTTCTGTCCTTTTGTTTTTTGTTTTTTTGTTGCTTGATCATGCTTCAAAGAGGAGCCGAAGAACAAACCAGGCGATAATACACCGGCGATATCTTATAAAGAATAGGTTACGACCGTTATATGTTTCATGCAAAGCAGAGTGAGTGGCAGCCGGACTCAGTACACCAATCATTGTTTTTTTTTCCCACGAGTCAACCTCAGCCTCAATGTCTGGAAAAGACGGAATTAGCCGTACGCTATAGATTTTTCGACTCTTACCTGAATTGAAGCTAGAAAGATGGCAAAAAATATGTGATAATAGTCCCTATCACTCAGTTAAAAGTTGAGAAGCATGAATGAAAATGACGCCAATTCTATTGGCAAACACTGCTTTTGTTTCGCTGATTCCTCTGTTTGGCTAAAAAGAAACATAAAAGGAAAAAGAGAACCGATTAAGATGATTGATAGCTTAACCTCTGCTCCATAACTATTAGTACTATTGTTTGCCTTCCTTTCCCGTCAATTGTAGAGTCAAAAGTCCAGGGAAAAAAAATTAGCCCGCATTGTCAACTGTGAACATATCCTTAGACGACAAGAAAATGAACAAACCAATGGATGCTCGTGCTGGCGCTTTAAGCAACACAAGAAAGTATGTTCAACTCAATCCTTCACTTGGCACTTGCCTTTAAACACACCACTGCCTCTACAAATACCTCTTCTTGTATCCTACGTGCCAAAATGAGCTAATCTCTTCATCCACAAACACAAATATTTACATACGACAAAAAATTTATTTCTTATGTATATTTTATACACATTGTAATCCTCAGGAAACAGATCCCCCATAAGGACAGGCAT
This sequence comes from Myrica gale, assembly GCA_963930655.1. Taxonomy (NCBI): domain Eukaryota; kingdom Viridiplantae; phylum Streptophyta; class Magnoliopsida; order Fagales; family Myricaceae; genus Myrica; species Myrica gale. The sequence continues at coordinate 343,797 of OZ005606.1, read as the reverse complement.
TTACGTTGATCTCTAGAACAAATAAGCTTGTATGGAATATTTGCATGTACCACACAGCTACCAAAATGTCATGCAAGGACTGCCAGCCCACGTACTACCTCCCAAGCTTCACAGAAAGTGGTTTTCCTTCAAGAATCTTGCTTCACATATCCCCCAATTTTTGTTTTCCCGTCAAATTTGGTGTTTTTCCTTTCCTTGAGAATTCAACACTATGCTCCATGCTTATGGCATAATCTCAAGTCAAAGGCTCCTATGAATGGATGAAACATCTCTTATACCTTGTAATGAAACTGGCTGCTCTCTTACGTGTGATAAAATGACAGAAACTTGCTCAATTGCAATATCTAGTCTTTCCTTTGACTTTGTAGATTCTTTTACCAGAGTTGATACCATACTCTGCAAAAACTGTATTCTTTCAGCATGATCACTTGGAGCGCTCTGAAGGAGCTTTGCAGAAGGTGTGCTGATCCGACGCCAACGGAAGGGAAGATACCTATCTGGGATCTGAAAGCAATTTCCTGTTGAGAGAACTCGAAGGGCATGCCGACAGAGAATTCCAGAGAACTCGAAATGATGGCAGCTGCAACTTATGATACCTTCCCGAGGAACCCAAGACACTTTCCGACCACCCTCAGCTTTTGTGTGGTGTCTCACTAGAAAACCATCATCCATGTGAAAAGATGCATAGTGGGCAGCCAGAACAAGTTGTTCTTGTAGCTTAGAGAAGGCAAATGGAGTCAGCATCGTGGCAGCATGGGATTCCATAGGGGCCCCTGTTTTCAGGCAAATATTTTGGAGATTCTGTTGCATTGTTTGTTGTTCTCCAGCTTGATCTTTAAAATCAACAGCAACTGCTACCTGCTAGTGAAAAATGAAAATCTTCTACTCAACTGAACTAAGTCTCAGTCCCAATTAAGGGCTCCATACACAAGGACAGAAAAGCCTCTCAGCCAACATATCCAACCAATACATTTAAACAGGGCTTTTCATCAATCTATTGAACAAGAATCAAGCTTTAGAAAATAGTACACAGTGGGGAGAGCTCGGTGGAATACGTACACTGCCCATCAGTTATTTTTCTTTCTTCAGTACATATATAGGCTACACTTAACCCAGTTACTCATTCATATAAAGATGCGTCCTTTCAACATTGCAAGTATTCTACACAGTTAACATCATCAGACTAGTTCTTTTGCAAGTTCTTCGTACATAAACTACTTAAGTACCTACCGCAAAAAACTTTTCATTTCATAAAGCCAGAGGAACATAATCAAATGAATCATGGAAAATATCACTCAAAAACCTCCTTTTGCTCGAGTTTTTTCACCTCACAAGACAATTAGTTTCTCGAGTTATAGGACATTTTACGGAGTACACATTTCTAGCTATGGCCTTCGTAAAAGGTATTGCATCAGGGCTTGCCCAGGTAAATTTCATAAGAGCCTACGCAGAAAGAATCTTAAATCATAGAACTATCTGCTGACTACACACTGACAAATCATTAGGATTGACTAAAGAACATACTCAAAAACAGCAGTCAAATAACAATATCTTAGTCTAGCTAAACAGAAATAGTAAAAGGGAATAGCGTACTTGTTCTACAAAGTGTGCAAGTCGGGTCTGTGCACTCAAAAATCTCTGAATGAAAGCATTAATTGACTTTGACTGGCCAGTTGTTGTCATTCCCGCAAAGAAATGGCTTCTCAAGAATGGTAGTGCCCAAAGTGTGCGTAGCCCATACAAGTTGGCTACATGCCTGTTAGTGTGCAACCCAAAAGAATTTACCATGTCCCTCCACCCAAGTTCAAAATCCTCAATTGACTCCAGATTATAAAGTCGAAAGAAGTCTGCCTTCCACTCATTGTAACGTTCTCCCAGTACAGCATTAAACCAGGATGGAAACTTCGCCACAATCATCCATATGCAAAGTGCATGTTTAGTTGCAGGCATTTCCATGGATATTGCTTCTTTGAGACACATATTTTGGTCAGTTAAAATTGCCTGCGGAGCCTTCCCATTCATGAACCCCAAGAGTGCCTTCACAACAAAAATGATATAATGTCAATTTGAAAGCATTGTAGCTCATTAAAAAAGAAAATACATGTGCAATAGCAATAGAACCATCCACGCATAAGAGAGATTTTCATCCAAAATGAGATTCCTCAGGCAATTAGAATACCAGAGGACATATCAACACACCAAAAAAGACCAGGAGGCGCTCATCTGCGCCTATGGGGGAAAAAGGGAGCCCTGAGCCACACAAATTGACTAGGACATATCTGACAGGTACAAGCGCAGTGAGTATTTGGCCCATGACCAACACTTGGTAGTTGTAACATAGAGAATATTAAACTCTGATTACAGTCTGAAACTCAATCACTTAGCCACCAATATTTTGGGCAAATTGACCAAAACCTGACCAACCAATCCTTCCCAACCATCTGCTGCATTAACTACTAACTGCCTGCTATCTTCAATATACACATTTCTAGTTTTCAAAGTTTACGTTTATATGCTTCAACTAGCATTTTGCTTTTGGTTATGATGCATAAGAAAAAAGCAATTGAGTAATCCAATTAAAATTTATCGCACTCAATGTACCATAGAAGGTGACAGATTTGCAAGGAAAAGAAAAAAAAAAACAACTATTTTCATGTTATTACCTTCAATGCCCACGAAAACGACCTCAAATTTTCCTCGCGTAAGAGGACGCAGCTAAAGAAGCAAGGCATACCATAATTATTCATTCCAACCCAAATCCCTAGCGGCATGTCAAATGCAGTCAAGCGATGCGTTGTATCAAACACAACTGCATCACCAAAGATCTCATATGACTGGACTGACGAGGCATATGACCAGGCAATGTTTTCCAACCTGTGGTTTGCATCAAGTGTATACTCAAATTTGAAGTTTGGGTCTTTCTCCTTAATGTTTCTGCACATTCTCAATAAGTCTATGCTCTCCTCTTCTGGATCCAATTTCCTAAATGATTGGAGTAAGTTCCTCACATCCTTTTCAGTGAAAGGTAAATATCCTGGCTCCACGCACTTTTCAAGCTCCATAAGCCTCATCATCTGGTGCACAGAAATTCCTGTTTTTGCAAACATAAGGATTCTGCTCTTGTCTGTATCCGATATGGTTCGGTATGCAGGAAGGAAACGAACTTGGTTTGGTTCTAAGAGCTCGTGATTATGGTGGTTTGCAAAACCTGTGACACGCCATTCTGGTGCTCCTAATTCTGTTGTCTTGCTTATCCGAAAGTAAGCTTGACATCCACACCGCGAGGATTTACGATTCCTTTGAGGTTTACTTTCATTTGATGTTTTGATAGGAGTGTTGCCAGCACGGTGGCAGACAAAGTAGCGTCTTGTAAGTCCTTTGCCGACCCCGTCCTTTCCCTCTGTACGGTGACGCCGGATTGAGAAGCCACATCGCTTTGCAAATTCACTATAAAATTCATAAGCAGCATCATGAGTAGCAAACCTTTGCCCAATATACGGAATTGCATCATTAGTGGTTTCAAGAGAGAGCCTGGTTTCATCAGGTGATTCCTCTGAGCTACTGGTATCATCCAGGGACAAAGATCGTTGATCTGAGGGTTCATCATAAGCCGCCAACATGGTGCCAGCATCTTCAGACATTATGCTTTCTCATTAACCTGACCCAATGTCCATGAAATAAAATAATGGACAAAAATCATTAGCCGACTGAGTCTCAACAGACATCAACACACATTTAGAACAGCGGAAAAAGGACAGTTTTTCTTTTATTCCAAAGAAAAATTAAAGGATATAACGGCACATGGGCTAGGGCTGCTTTGCCGTAGCATTTCATGGACTAGATTCCTTTTCAGCAGAAATCTACAACTTTAGAAGGTGCCTCGCCTACACACCTCTCTGTTTACATGGCGTTATCTATATAACTATTGAAAAATTATAAGAGAAACAAGACAAGGACACAGAGAGGAACGGGATGCCTTGGATTACAGTATACATGCATTGTTCTTCGATTACTTCAATTTCCTTTACACTCAGTGAAAACAGTATGAAAACAAGCTCTGAGACCATTTCTGAAATGATTCCGTATAAACCTCCTGAGTTGCTTAGAGGAGTCTCCAAATCAAATTTCAAACATATCTGCAAATGGTACTCTGTATTCAGGTTAAATTCAAGCTAGACTATATCTCACAGTTTCATATTGGAGTTCCTGAAGAAAAGTCATCAAAACAAAATGATATTTGGCAAAATAACAAAGGCACTCCAAAGGCATGATTATCTTTCCCATAATACAAAACTCGTAGCATACTTTTCCACGTTCCCTCAGAATTTGATTCCATCACTAGCTTCTTTTCAATGACATTCATCCAAGACATCAAATTCCCGTATATATCTCCAATTTCCTCAGCATTGCAAAACATTTCCAGCTTCTTCTTTCCCTAGTCATGAATGCATTACAAATAACTATGTACATACATAGGCAACCAAATGCATTCAATACATATACAGCTCAATCCAATCACGCTTCTAATACATTCCGTAAAACTGAGGACAGCCCATTACCAGAAGACGGAAATTCTAAAATGGGTTAGGTGTTTAGTAACGAAAGGTCACTCAAAACATAATCTCCTTTCATTTTAAGAGTCTCCGACTCCACATATTGCCCAAATTAAAAACATCCTTTATATACGCACGTCTACACGGAGAGAGCATCAGAGAGACGTACCATTCATGTCATTGATTCCGTGCGAAGTGGATTGGGAAACTGGGAAGTTTTTGGGGCCGTGCCCTAAAATGCGCTGTGAGGTTATGGAGCCCTCTTATACTCTGTGCGCACTTTAATATCGGACGCCTTCCTTGTTACCAAACAGCGTTGTCGTGACTCGAGTCACTCGACAATACGCACGCCCAAACACTAAAGAAAAATAATATTCTTACAAGCTGAAACGACAAGGTTTAAGAAATGGCGGTTGACCCTGTGGCTATAGATGACTATAAGTTTGTCTAAGTAATATGAAAATTGTGAGTTACGTGGAACCAAATGTGAATAGAATTAAGGCCCATATCCTTTCCTACAACATAATCCACTCCTACGAGCACAATCCGACAAGTGTTGCCATGAGTAAGGGTGTTATTACCATTGAGGCCCGTCTAAATACAACAAATTAAATAAAAAATTAAACGCTTAACATCTTAGCTATTTTTATTAATATATTTAAGGCTGGATATGCCCCTAAAAAGTTAAGCTCGAAAAAAAATAAACTTGATACACAAATACCAATACAACTTAACATTATTTTTTTTACAAATATCAATACAACTTAACAACTTCTACATAGATACCAATAAAATTCCAACATCACCTAAATATTTACATTATATTTAAAATTTTATCAAAACAAACATGTCTTAAATTATTTAGAAAAAAAAAAAGAACATGTCCTTAACTTAGTCTCCCGTCATAATTAGAATTTTTATCTTTTTATGTGTAATATGTTGCGTACTTGTTTTATGATCCTTCTTGCTTCTTTTATAACTCATCTTTCTCTCGCGTCCTATGATCGTCCCTTGTAACTGCTAAATCGTGGGCGGTTTTTTAGTTATTTATGCGATTAATGGTTAGTGTTGGTTTTCTATTATGGGTAGTACCTCTTAAGCGTATGGTGTGATGTGCCATTTTGCTCGCTATTTCGATTGGAATCCTAGGTCTATTGGGCTTGATCGATTTGGGCCCAAGAGGTTGGACCGGGCTCAGATTTGGTATCATCAAAACTTTATGCAATTTTCTTAAAAAAATAAAAATAAAAATACAAGAGGATAAAACTAAAACCAGAGGCGGAACCAGCCAGGCCTCCCCCCACCGCCGAAAAATCTATGGAGAAATTTTTTTTTCAATTTTTTAATAATGGGCCACCCCCTTAGATCAGGCCCACCGCCTTTGACCCAGCCCTCCCCCTAGTTTGGCGCCCAGACTCAACATCAAAGACCCAGGCCCACACCAGCCCGACGGTAGCCTTTGTCCCTCTCTCCTCATCACTCCGCTGCGTTCTCCGCTAGCCCTCTCTCTATGTCATTTTGCCTCTCTCTCTTCACCTCCGAACGGTCCTCCACAAAAAGTCTCTCTCTCTCTCTCTCCCTTCCCTCTCTGCCTCTGAAGTCTCGGCCCTCTCTGACTCCATCCCTCTCGGCTCTCTGTCATCTGAGCTCTCTCATTCTCCACACGGGGACCACGATCCACACCATAACCACAGGCCACAGGTCTCCCTCACTCCGGCTCTCTTTCTCCGAATCTCCAGAGACTAGCCTCCAGATCTTGTAATCTCTCAAGTTTCAACTCTCTCTTGTTTATTTTTCGATTAGTGTCTACTGTCTAGTGATGAAATTTATTTTATTTTTTGCTTAATAATGTGATGAAATTTAATTAGGAATTTTGGATTATTGAATTTGTACAATGGCTAGAAATTGCAATTCAAAGATTGGGTGACCCACACTTAACATTGTTTTATCACATATATGCAATATTGGACTCTTGCTAATATCCTTGCATCATTATATATTGTACTTGTACAACGTGTTTAACTTGTTTTATTGTTGGTAATACTTTGATCCCAGTTGTTAGTGAGTCTAAGTGTCTGACTGAACTTTGTCTAAGTTTCAAAGAAGAAAAATAAAAGATAAGAAAGTTCTCATTGTGTTTACCTACTAGGTTGCAGCTTTGAAGCATGATGGATGCCCCAAAGTCTGGGTTGCCACGTCCGATCACTGTCAGCAGCAAGCAGCATATGGAGCAGTATGCATTCTCCTCATACTTGGAGCATCTTAATGAAAAATAGACATTTGTTGCTACTCTTGTTAGCAATTTGTATACATTAAACAATTTTGAACATTTTATGCCTGGTCAACTGCTTCAGTAAATAAGAACTATTTCAAATCCAAAGTGTAGTTGATAACGATATCATATGGTCTCTCAGGTTATCAAATTAGTTTATGCCTTCAATCTTATGAGTTATACTTTCTGGTAGGAAATGTCTCTATATCTGAGTGATGTTGAGTTTGTGGCATTGCGTGCGTACCTGAAATGTGAGTTTATTGGTGAGTTAGGGGATGCTATGACACATTTTAAATTTCCACTCTGTTTCTGCTGCTTTTTCTCTTTGCTTGTTTTACATTTTATTTGTCGTAGCAGTAACCGCACATGAAACCATATTCTTTCCTTTTAATCCCCAATACCCAGCCCAAGCCCGCTGTGACTTGTCATGGGCTGTTCTCTTTCTTCAATTCCACCATTTATATACCAAAGAAACGAATCCATCTTTACACTTTGCTTGGTAGTTAACCTATTTGAATGTCAGCTAGGCCTGAAGTTGTAAATTGGCTATTCTATTTCTTCAATTCCCTCAATTATGTACCAAAGAAAGGGATCCCTCTTTACTCTTTGCCTGACAGTTAAGATATTTGAATGTCAGATAGTGCTAGAGCTGTAGTATACAATATCTGCTTTTCTTCAGCCTAATTCTTACTGAGACTACTACAAATTTATATATACGATGTCTTCTCCAATTTGGTTGGCCACTTCTTACTGCGTATTTGCAAAGTTTAATCCTTACTTTCCCTTGTTTGTTTACAAGACAACAGAAGTTAAAATGCCATTCCAAGTTTTAGTTTTGAAAGACATACATGCAATTTCAATGAATAGTCATATATTGTCTGTTGCATAACTCTAAGACACTTTTTTGCATTAAGTAGGAATTTTTTTTCATCATTTAACCTTAGGAGTTTGCCCCCTTCAAATTCAATCATAGTTCCGCCATTGACTAAAACTAAATAATAATAAAAAAAAACGGATTACATTTTTTAAAAGATATGTTAAGACTTATTCTGAATATTTCACGCATGATCTGACTTGGCGGACTTATGACACAACTTACTAATATAAGTTAGTGATGCATACATTTATACAAAAAATAAAAAATAAACATAATACTATACAAATTTATTAAAAAGTATGAGTTCTAGAAAAGTATATTAACATATGGTAGTGAGATTAGAGAGATGCGGTCCAAAATTAAACTGATAGATAAAATACACAAATGGCGTATGAATCACATTGCAATGATGAGTAAACAAAGTGGTAGAAGCATTTGCTTCTTGATATCTCAATCAGCACCACGACCAAGTGAAGCCCAATATTATTATTATTAATAATAAAAAATGATATGATTAGAAAAAATAAAAATAAGCCCAATAATGATGAAAATATTGAGTGGCACTTTTAGTTGGAGCCTCCATCGGCGTGCCATTTGGATGCTAACTAGGAGAAGATTTCGGTGGGCGTTGGCATCTCTGACTTTTGGCCCTTCCATTTCTGCCCACTGAACGATATTTACGGGTGCAGAGGCTTTATTCGTTCTTACTGGTTCCAGAAATTGGTTTCGTATGAGAAGCAAACTCTCATTTCCGGATCAGTATGGATTATCTTGACCATACACGGCGGGCCACAAAAGGCTCTCAGACGACAGAGACAGATTTGCCATCGTCTAGAGAACGAGAACAACTGTGAAGGATATTTCCTAACATTCACTTTCCATCTAGCCAAAACTATGACAATATTCACTTTCCGGCGAATAATAATGAAGGATAATACGAGTAGTCATTAATAAAGTTTAAATCACATAATTATTTGTCAGAAGGAAACAAAATAATATTACTCTCTCACATGTAACAAAATAATGGCCTAATACGATGTAATCCCATATAGTACCTTCAAATGGAGAAGTGTATGAATAATCTTTGTATTATTTTTAATTTTTATTTTATATAAAAATATTATATTACTAGATAACGTAAGTATAAGAATCTAAACGGTCATGTTGCGCTCGGAAACAAACATAAATTAATTACCTTGTGTTAAATAAGCAAGGCGAGTACCGAGGTTCAATACTCCCCGTGTAACTCGGCCCACTCTCTCTCGTCCCCCTCGCGCGTTTGAATTTCAACGTGCTGGAATCAACAAATAGAAGAGAATGGAAAGTCCATTTCTCTCTCTCTTCTCTCTCTCTCTGTCTTTCACTTTCAGTTCCTTGTACATTTATGCTGTTGCTGTGTGCTAAATTAGTTGGCGGTCTGGTGCGTTTGAACATTGGTTGTCAGGTGTCTGGTCTCCGATGCTTGTACTTCCCTCTTGACACGGCACCCTTTTTTTACTGCACAGGAGAAGAATCTTCATTGGCATGCTCCACATCCTTAACTTTTAATGATCTGCTCCTAGTTAGTAAAATATTCTCCCATTTATTCCTTGCTTTACCTTCAGACTTCCTTTTTGTAATCTCAAAAGCTCTTTCCCTCCCTCTCTCCGTGTCTCTCTCACGTACTTTCTGCTCATGCTTTGCGGTTTCCTGGAAAGGAAAAACGAAAAAGGAAATGAAGCATTTCATTTCTGTAAGCTCTCTCTCTCCCCCCCTCGTGCTCGAGTTGTTCCTCTACCCTTTTCTCAATGAGGTTTTTAGAAAATGGCTAAGTTGTGGGTATATGAAAAATATTGACGTTGGGGGGGGGGGGGGGTTTATAAATGTTTTTTTCTTTTTGGGTGGGGTTGTTTGGTTGCCGAGAGAAAAAAGAGTGTATAGCGTGGGAGTGTGTTTTGAAGTAGTAGTAGTTTGATTGTATTTGCCTTCAGTTTTGCAATTACTTTTTTGGTTGGTTGTAGGTAAAGGAAGCTATGTCGTTTTGCGGTTTAGTTCTTTGTATCATTAGTTAGCAAACACGAGAAAAGGAGAGAACAAAAATAGTCTTTGAGTTTTTATTCTTTAAGCATTCATGAACATAGTGGCAAAGCTTCTTATTCTGCTTATTTCCCAATTTGAGCCCCTCTTACTGTCTTTCTTTTCGTTTCGTTTTGTTTCCCTCCCCTTTTGAAGTCGGTTGACTTTGGACTGCTTAAATCATATTCTGAATTTAACTCTCTTAGAAATATCATATATTTGCATTTTTTTCCATCTTTTCCCTCGAAAACATACGTGGAGAAATCTAAGGGAAAGAAAAGAGGAATATTGTGACTGTTATTTTGGGCAAGTACCTGTTCTTATTCTCCTGTGTCTCAAAAAGCAGTTGATCTATGTCCAATGTTGTCACCCTTTTATCAAAATTCTGATGTAAATGTTTTTTTTATAAGTTAAATTTTATTAATAAAAATGATGTGTTAACAGTACAAGGATGTGTTAACAGTAAATGTGTGCAGGACTTCCTAAGATTTAAGCCAAAACAAATGAAAGCTTGTTCATATTGCTTTTACTTTGTGTGATTCTTATGGAAATGGCTGGGATTCCAAACGACATTCTAGCTTGTAAGCCATTGCATTAAAGTTTGGAGGCATCTTATGATACTCAATCTGTCCTATTTTATTTTTTCTTCTTTTCTTTTCTGCTCTCTTCTCCTGACTTTTTGATGTACAATCACTCAACACACATTATGAGATGATTGAAATCCTTATGCAAAGAATATGACTCTTAACTTTTTGTGCTATTATGCTCTTTATCAGGCTTCCCAACTGTCAATTCTAAAGAAAAGGTCATGCCTCTGCAGTTTCGTAATTACAGCAACTTTGATTTGTGGTGCTTACTTCATTGGTAACGCATTTGTTGCAAAAGAATACAAAGAAGTATGTATTCTAACTGAATAGCTTCTTTCAAATTCGACTTGGTAGTTTATGGAATTTATCTTTCGGGGTGACTGATAGTCTTGTTCATTAGAGAGGATATTCCTTGAATTGTTCAGGTGATGTTCATATGTTTGTGAAGGAAACTGTATGGAGTTGATATCCATTTGTTTTGGAAAACTTGCGCTCTTCAGTTTGCGCAGTAATGTGACGTTTTTTTAATTCAAAACTTTAATGAAAGCAATGCAGTAGATAGGCCTTGAAGCCAGAAGCTGCAACCACAAAGTTATTGAAAATCTTGAGAAGAACCAGCACAGATGCACTTTTTTGATGCTTTATAAGGCTACGTCAATGGGAGAGTGAGAAATTGTGTGCGTGCGTGAGAGAGAGAGAGAGAGAGTCAATCTTGAGTTTTATACTCAAATTGGAAGTTGTGTCACATATGATTGACTTGTTCCTTGAATGACATTTCTGGTGTTGATGGTTCCCAACTTTAATATACATAGCTCAAGTTAAAGAACGCTGATATTCTAGATTGAAATTTTATGGGTAAAATGAACACTTCCTACTTTAGTCTCCTAATTTTGTTTTATTGGCTGAAATCCCTGAAAGTGGTGATCAATTTCTCTGTCTATTGAATTGGTCTTATTAACACCATGAACCCTGGATGTTGTAGTATGGTTCTACATTTCTTTGATGAAGGAAGTTTTTCTTTCTTAAGTCCCACATTCCCTTTTTTCCTGTTCTGATGACCTTTTGCTGTATTTGGCTACTGATTCCCAAACTTCTTCTTGGTGATACGAACTATTATCGATTAAATAATTTCTGGAGCTAATTTTTTTGTTTGAGATCTTAAAATCTGGATTAAATGTTTTCTTTTAAATGTTCGGAATAAATTCTACTGTTCTTAGTCATCATTGTCTTTGACTGTATGAATTGGATTTGAACTTTTGTACTGCTTACTTTCTATGTCTTCAGTAATGAAAATGATGATTGGATGTGTGTAATTACTGAAGGAAGAATCATGTCCCGAGTGAGACTAATATTTTATCTTGTCAAAAGCTGCAATTGAGCTTTGAATTTGCATGGTATATTGAACCTGCATGACTCACTAAAGGTTATTGATTAACATGCGTCATAACAGTAATTGAAAATCACACTTGCAGAGATTAACAAGATGGGGAGTGGCTCCTATGCAGAATAAATCTAAGATGTGCAAGGTTTGTTTAAGTTTATGTATATTTTAGAAGAGGCATTATCTGAAGTTTATGTACAGTGGCACAGAAGCGTTTTCTGATGTCTTTCTTTCTATTTTTCTTTTCTTCCCAATATTTTAGAATCGCTGCAGGCCTGCTGGGAGTGAGGCGTTACCTGAAGGGATTGTTGCCAAAACATCTAACTTGGAAATGAGGCCATTATGGGGTCCTATTCCAACAAATGTAAGTGAAGCCACAGCTGTTATAAATCATATAATAATTGGGATGTTGCATGAAATGTCAGTTAAATTATGCATAGTCCAATCAGTGAAAGGAAAGTGTGGTCTCTGGTTTAGTTGGTTGATCTGCGCTGACTATTGCATCTGTTGAACCTTTTCTCACTGATTGAATCCAGATGAACTTAAGTTGTGCTCATGTATTTAACACTTTTTTTAGTCTCAATGTTTTCTTTTTAACACCTGTTTGCAATATTTATGTGTCAGGATAATGCAAAGCCTTCTGTTAACTTGTTAGCTATTGCAGTTGGAATCAAGCAAAAAGACTTGGTTAACCAAATTGTGAAAAAGGTGATGGTTGCTCCTCCAATTTCCTTGTGCCTCCAGATTCAGATTTATCTTCTCATGTCTGTGTCTAATATCTGTTCATCCTGTTGCAGTTTCCTTCAAGTAGTTTCATTGTGATGCTTTTCCATTACGATGGCATTGTGGATGAATGGAGGGACTTACCATGGAGTGATCATGCCATACACGTGTCTGCAAAGAATCAAACAAAATGGTAGTGTTGAATTGTCCTAAATTACTGTTTTCCTATAGGTTGTAATGGGAGGTGGTTGTGTCCAAGTCCATATGCATGCAGCATGAAGATGATCTCTTGGTAAAGCTATATTATGTGATGATGTAGGTGGTTTGCCAAGCGTTTCTTGCATCCAGATATAGTTGCTGAATACGACTATATATTTCTTTGGGATGAGGACCTTGGGGTTGAGAATTTTGACCCAAAACGGTAAGTATTGCTTGTGTTTACTTTCTGGAATGATCTTGCTCTTCTATACTGGTTACTCTCAAACTGCACCACCTTTGTTGCATCAACACTTCAATAAAATCTGCCTTCAAATATATATACCAATCTGGTGTGTGATTGCAAACTGATAAGAACCTTAGAAATGTGGAAGCAATGACCATATTATTATTGAGTAGCTCTTGTATCTGCAACCGTTTTTGATAATGGACAATATATTTTATCATATGCATCTACCTCACTTATTGTATTTACCATGATGCGCTTCTTTGGAGATCAGAGATGACCAGATATTGTATTGAAAAGCAAATTTATATATAGCTGGAAACATATCCTAGGTGCATAACATGGAAAGTTGACAACATAGAATTTTATCTCATTGTTTCCCTTTCATGGAGGTCATATTTAGACTTAAATCTTGATACGCTGAATCTCTGGTAGATATCTATCCATTGTTCAAGAGGAGGGTCTCCAGATATCACAGCCTGCACTTGATCCTACTAAGTCAGAGGTACATCATCCAATCACCATACGATCACGCAGATCAAGTGTGCACAGGTCAGTGTAAAATCTTTTTGCATAAGAAATGGGGTACTCCATGAATAGATCTGTACTTCAGTTATTCTTGCTGCAAGGACAATATATTAAGGGATCATAATCCTGATGATTGCACTTACCTTCCAGCATTCGTTTGTGGGGGGTACTTGTTGCTATTTAAGGCAGCTTCAGAAGCTGAAAAAAGTCTTCAGTCCTTGGTTTAAACTAACCCACAAATTTACGAGTTCGTAACTTTCCGCTGAACCTGAATTTTTTAGCCTACTCGAACTTAAGTTAGATGCTATTTTGGAAGGGACTACCTTTATGCATTGGAAGCATAGTATTCTAATTAGCTTAGCTCCCAATATGGGTTACCAAGCAGCATGGGATTATTGAGGCTGCAAGATATTGGAAAAGGCTTCTCTTTCCTTGTGCTTATACGACTTCTGTTTGAGCCACCACATATAAAGATTTGCAGCTCTTTTTGATGGAATAATGTCTGTTTTGTGATCACTTGCATAGTAGTAGTGTCTTCTTGAGCAATTACCACGTCTTTAGCAATCTGTGGTCATTTTTCTGCGGGTGTAGGTTATTGCCAGTTTGTTTAAATTGAATCCAAATATATGCAGAATAATTGAGTTTCACCCATTCAGTTGATCTTTGTAACAGAAGGTATTATAAACTCAAGGGCAGTGGAAGATGTGATGACCAGAGCACTGGTCCACCATGCGTCGGGTATGCAATCACCAGCTCTATAGCTTTTTGGTTGTTCTATCATTTATCTCATTTTCAGTCTCACAAATTCTAGCATTGCTGTAAAATTCCTTTGAATAGTTGGGTGGAAATGATGGCGCCAGTGTTCTCAAGGGCGGCTTGGCAATGTGCATGGTATATGATCCAGGTATAGATATTCAACCCCTCTAAGAACAAAATTGTCGGTTTTCTCCTTGCCCCCCCCTTTTCTCTCTACTTTGCCTGGATCTTCCTTTTGGGTAATCGTTCTTTAATGGCCTGTTCACTTTCAGAATGACTTGATCCATGCCTGGGGCCTCGATAGGGAACTTGGCTATTGTGCCCAGGTAACTATCCTGTCTTTTATGCATTTTTTTTTACTCTCCTAGTGGAGATCTTTGTAATAGTTGGACTTTCCTCAGGGTGATCGTACGAAAAATGTTGGTGTTGTTGACTCTGAGTACATAGTTCATTTGGGTCTTCCCACACTTGGTGCCTCGGATTGTAAGGCAAGTTAGCACTGTAACATTTAGTCTCACTAGTTTCTTGTTTGAGTCTGACATTTGTTGCTGATCACCGTATCTCGAAAATTGTACCCAAAATTGTGCATCTGTATACTCCTGATTTTTTACTGATAGAAACATAAGCCTAATGATCAATGATTCTGAACTATGAGGCGGGATACTCATGTTGGTGGTATTGACATCGGATATTTGGGTTGTCTCTCACTTTTCACTCACTGCTGTTTCGCGCAGAAAAGCAATGCTTCGGTGGCTCCTCAAAAGGAGAACTCGAGCTCGGAAGCACGGGTACATTTTTCTATAGCTAAAGTTGCTTTGTACTAGATTCTTTCTTGATGGATAATGAGGGTTGTTTCCTAAATTTTGTAGGCATGTTCCGACTCCCACAGAGTTGATCCTAGATCTAAGGTAAATCCGCATATTGCTGTGTCAGTGAGCTGTTTTGTTTGGTTAACATACCTACTAGATCCTGGAAAGTTGACTCTCTCTCTCTGGGTGTCTGTGTGTATACAATGTTAATCTTCTATTCTATGTCGCCTACAACCATTTTATCCAAACCCTAATTAGTGGAGACAACAATTTCTCGTTATGCAGGTCAGGTGGCAGTCTTTTGTTGAAATGCAAATCTTCAAGGAAAGGTGGACTAATGCATCCAAGGACGACGGTTGTTGGATTGATCATTATCGACAACCATCAAAGCAAATCGCCCATTGATTCAAACTTGTACAGCCTTCGTACTGGAGCAAAACAGCAAGCTTACTGCCCGTTCTCATACACAGCTACAGAAATCAGACAGACCTTACAAAATATGCATACGTTTCGGTGGGAGGTGGAAGATCTCCAAACGAATATCTTTTACCTTTTCATTTTGGTTGCTCACAAGGAGCTTTCGATTCGGTATCACCGACCATTGTATCATATATAGATTTTGCAGTTGGCAGGAGTTTCTGCTGTCCATCAGTGTTTGTATCATTTATTTCTTAACTCAATTATAGAAAAATAATTTTCCCTTACATATGGGATACGAATACGAGAGATCCACCATGACATGAGAACTTGAAAGTTGTAAAATTATTCGGGCAATTGATTCTTTGTGGTTCTCCAATTTGGTGTTAAACTTGTGTTCTTGATACATCATATTTCATGTTTTCCAAGTGCCGAGGTAGGCTATTGTTTTAAGGTTGTGCTTCTTAAGGATGCTGAATCACTCGTTTCTAAGATTTTAAGGTGCAGGATCGACCACTTTTGGCTTGCTTCTCAAACAGCTTCTTATGTTTTATTCAGCTGGAAAGATTGTTGGATTGAAGGCCGTTCATATTCGTCGGCTTGAAGTACACCAATACCAATCGAGGGAAAAAATAAAAAAATATTAAAATTGATTTGTGGATTTTTTTCTTTTGCTTGATTTTCCTATTCTGGATTCAGTAACAAAAAGAAAAAAAGAAAAAAATAAATTCGTCTTCTTCATATGTTACCCGTCCTGATCATTTTCCTCAAAACCTCCCGTCTTCACTCTTCCCATTAGCTTTGCCACCCACTAGGGTTTAAGCTAAAAGCCTATAAGCATTCCATTTCTCTCCATCTGTGTGTTAGACAAAAACTCGAACACGCAGAGATCATGTCACTCTTCCGCCTCGTTCTCCTTCGCTCTCTACGACGCCCATCCACCACCTCGCAAACCCTAAACCCTCTCCTCCTCAACCTTCTTCACTACCAAAGCCCCGCTGACCATTACCAAACAACATCGACTCGCAGCTTCGCCTTCTCATCGGCCGAGGAAGCCGCAGCGGAACGACGCCGCCGGAAGCGCCGACTTCGCATCGAGCCGCCGTTGCATGCACTCCGACGCGACCCCAGTCAGCCCCCTCCGCAGCGCGACCCGAACGCCCCGCGGCTTCCGGACTCGACGTCGGCCCTGGTGGGCCCGCGACTGAACCTCCATAACCGGGTGCAGTCCCTTATAAGGGCAGGCGACCTCGACGCCGCCTCCGCCGTTGCCCGCCACTCCGTCTTCTCTAACACTCGCCCCACCGTCTTTACCTGCAACGCCATCATCGCAGCCATGTACCGCGGCAAGAGGTATATCTCGGTTTCTGCCTGTGGTTGCGTGCTGATTGTGAACTGTTGAAATAAATTCCCAATTTCGTTTCTGAAGTAGTTTGATTATACTCGGGTACAGTCATGCTATTGCTATTCTTCCATTTCGACTTATTATTTAGCCAATGCAGCATTTTCTCGGATACATTTAATCTTTTTATAGAAATTTTTTCTTCTCAGCATAATATATGCTCATTGTTTTTCATTCGATTTTAGATTTCTAACATGTTACCCGCTGCTTGTTTCTTTGCAAAAGTTTTTGTTTTCCTTGTTGAATTTGGATTTGACATTCTGGTTTATATTCGTGGTTATGGTAATTCCATTTATACAGGTATAATGATGCTGTTGCTCTCTTCCATTTCTTCTTTGACCAATCCAATATTGTTCCTAATGTCGTGTCTTATAATAATTTGATTAATACCCATTGCGACGAGGGGAGGGTTGATGTGGGGTTGGAAGTTTATCGCCATATTATTGAAACGGCACCATTCAGTCCATCACCAGTTACATATCGGCACTTGACAAAAGGGTTGATTGATGCGATGAGGATTGACGAGGCAGTGGATCTTTTGAGGGAAATGTTGAATAAGGGGCATGGTGCAGATTCATTGGTTTATAACAATTTGATCAAGGGGTTTTTGGAGTTGGGGAATCTGGAGAAGGCAAATGAGCTTTTTGATGAGCTTAAGGAGCGGTGTTTGGTTTATGATGGGGTTGTGACTGCAACATTTATGGATTGGTTCTTTAATCAAGGGAAAGATAAGGAGGCGATGGAGTCATATAAGTACTTGCTAGATCGCCAGTTTAAGATGGTGCCTGCGACTTGTAATGTCCTTTTGGAGGTCTTGCTTAGGCATGGGAAGAAAATGGAGGCTTTGATGTTGTTTGATTCAATGTTGGATAATCACACCCCGCCAAATTTCCAAGCAGTGAATTCGGATACGTTTAATCTAATGGTTAATGAATGTTTCAAGCTTGGCAAGTTTGAGGAGGTGATTCCCACATTTAAGAAGGTGGGCACGAAACCAAATTCAAAGCCTTTCCAAATGGATGTTGCGGGGTATAATAATATCATTGCTCGATTTTGTGAGAATGGGATGTTAGCTGAGGCAGAGACAATGTTTGTAGAATTGTCTTCAAAGTCATTGTCTCCAGATGTCACAACTCATAGAACATTGATTGATGCATATCTGAATGCAGACAGGATTGATGATGCTTTGAGGGTGTTCAACAGAATGGTGGATGCTGGCTTGAGGGTAGTTGCTAATTTTGGTAACAGGGTGTTCGTTGAATTGATTGAAAATGGGAAGGTAGGTGATTGTGCCCAAATTTTGTCAAAAATGGGAGAAAAAGATCCTAAACCGGACCCTACTTGCTACGAGGTTGTGATTAAGGGGCTTTGCAATGAAGGTATATTGGATAAGGGCTGGGATTTACTGAACGAAATGATGAGGTACGGTGTTGGACTTACCCCTTTATTGCAGGAATCAGTTACTGAGACATTTGGGAAAGCTGGGCGTCGTGAGGAGATTGATAGACTCTTGGGTACGAATAGATGGGGATATGCACATGTGTCAAATAGACCACCTCCTCGCTCGGCAGGACCTGCTCAGCCACCAATGGGACCCCCTCAAATGGCAAGATCCCAACACTCACCATCAGGATACCCTCAAATGGCTAGTCCACAGCACCCTCCATCTAGACCCCCTCAAGTGGCTGGACCAGTGTACCCGCCATCAGGACCTGTGCAACTGGCATGGCAGCAGCACTCCCCATCGGGACCCCCACAAATGGCGTGGCAGCAGCACTCTCCATCAGCACCTGCACAAATGGCATGGCAGCAGCAACATTCTAATTCAGGACACACTCAAGAGGCATGGCAGCAGCAACATTCTAATTCAGGACATACTCAAGAGGCATGGCAGCAGTATTCTTCTTCAGGACACACTCAAGAGGCATGGCAGCAACATTCTTCTTCAGGACACACTCAAGCGGCATGGCAGCAGCATTCTCCCTCTGGACGTCATGTGGCAGGACATTCTTCTTCGGGGCACACTCAAGAGGCATGGCAGCAACACTCTTCCAGTCCCTCTGGACCTCATGTGGCAGGACTGCAGCACCCACCATCAGTAGCCCCTCCAATGACAGAATCATCTCATCCACAATCTGGACCAAATCAAATGGAAGGGCTGCAGACACCGCAAGGAGGACCTTCTCAATTGAATGAAGACCATCACTCGCCAGGGCCAATTCTGCAAACAGCAGAACAGGTAGCAGCAGCTTAATTTGAGAACATTGATTATTCTGGTTTGCCGAGGTTCTGGTTCCAACTTGGGCCAGCAAATTGCTACATCATTGTTATATGAGTGTCTCGATGTGCCACGAGTTTCGGGTGGTCAGTTTCACTCGAGTATAATAATGTCAGAGTTTTGGTTAGGGTGGTCTAAATTGAAAGTTTGATTAAAGTAACCCAAGAGGAGTTTAAGCTCTGTTGTCGAATTAGTCCCGCTGTGTTACACCGGGCTAATTTATTTGTACTTTCAACCTCTACATATTCATTAAAGAGAGCTTTATATTTGTACTTTCGACCTCAACGTATTTATTAAAGACAGTTTTGTTCTTGATTATTCTCAATGACCGCGTCTCCTGTGTTAAAGCATTGTGTGGGATCTGGAGGCCACATGTGAGATATATCTTTAAGCAAGAATTAACATGAAAAGAATGCACATTTCATTGATGACCCATTGCTTAGGTTGCTTTTTGATGCCGATTATGCAGCAGTGATTTAACCGTTTGAATCAACTTGTATGGTTTTACGTGGCCTGTTGTGTTTATAAGAGAGGAATTTGTACTACATTGATATGCTCTACGGACGCCATGTGGAACACTTCTCAGTGCCTTGAATAGCAATAGTGTGAAAATACTTTGGTCAGTAGACAATCTTTACACTTCCGATTGACCATATAACCAAAGAAAGCAGAAGATTATCGCGAAAGCACACTGCCCACAACGTAAAGAAGTTGGCATTTCCGTACAAATTCGGACTTCAGATCAAGATAGCATTCACGCTGGCACTACAAGCAGGACACTGTGGCATTTGAGTCGAATTTTCCCAAGCACCTGGCGAGTTTTCCCTTTAAGAATTTAGGATCATTATAACCAGGGCAACTACATGCCTCATGAAACATGAATTAAAAAAATATAATCAGACATCCAATGACAAAATTAACTCTACTTTGATGCTTTCTTTCAAAGTACCGATCATTTCTCCGACTCAAAATTGGTGCGAAAACATGCTAGTCTCTCAATGATGGGGAACCCAGAATTATATCCCAAAATCCTACCTTTACATTTGTACCCACAACAAAAATCATCGAGTCATCTCTGTGTAATCAGTAATGGTTGGCAAACCAAATCTAGACGCTAAAAAATATCCCTAAAGAATTTCATCTCCTCAGAATCAAAGCTTTCAAAATCCCATGATTGTTGAGCTAAGGGTGAGCAAAGGCTCCAGTGCACTTGGAGCAAACTTCCGAGCAAAGAGGTGACAAACAGATGTCTTTTTAGAATTGTATTCACAGCGTGTGCCGTTATTCCTTATAGACCGTATGAAATCTTCAGTAATATTAGCTTTTCTGTACATTGCAGGGTGAGGACCCCCCATCGACCAGTTAACCCACGTCACTGTCCGATTTGAATTCTGTGAACTATGGAACATGTTCAGGTACGTAGGAATGTAGTGTTCATCTGGGTAGCAAGAAGGCCTACAATGTTTCCTGAAGAGGGTGTAGTACTTGGTGTCGGCGACTACAGAAACAGCCAGTGCACGATGAAGTTCAAACCACTGCGATCCTTTCCGCCATTGATGGAGCGTTATATAGGGAAGCATATTGCGATTGTAGCGACCACGTCCATACCGGGAAGGATCATCATATGACTCGACAAAACTGTAGGCAGTACCAGTAAGATATTTGTAGACAGTTGGGAAGTTATAGACTGGGATACAGGTCTCAGAAAGAAGAACAAATCGCTCATTCGAAAAGTCAAGCAGGGCATTGGCTAGAAGGCGCCTCTCAGCATCAGACAGTGTTGCTGATCCCCATGAAACATCCTGAAGAAGAGAAGAAAGAGGTTCAAAAAATGCACGCAATTAAACCCTTCAAATACAAAGGAAGGGATATATTATACATGGCAATGGAGAAGAGCAAGGCAATAATTTACTTACAGAAGAAGAAATACGAAAATATTGTAACTAATATGATTATTCAGATGGTAATAATGCCTAAATTATCTCAGTTGCCTCATAATTGGCTGTTGTCAGTAAACTTCTGGTTTCTGCAATGCACTCTGTTTCAATCTCGACCCAAGCACACTTATTCGGATCATCCACTCAAGATGGGTCATTCCCTTGGTGGCTTAGTAGTCCACGTTTCCACCATAATTATGCACCATGTTTCTGGTTTCTCTAATGTTCTTAGTTTTGTAGCTACTGCATTGAAAAGGGAAGAA
The DNA here is from genome assembly GCA_963930655.1 of Myrica gale. Classification (NCBI taxonomy): domain Eukaryota; kingdom Viridiplantae; phylum Streptophyta; class Magnoliopsida; order Fagales; family Myricaceae; genus Myrica; species Myrica gale. Next base: position 322,517 of record OZ005606.1, on the reverse strand, counting down.
ACTGACTGAAAGTCAACCAACACATAATACTTCAGAATTAGAGGGTCAACGTCTGGCTTCTTTGAAGAGCATTCTCCTCAATCAGACCATCAATATCACTAATAGACACTAGGGACCAAAACCGGTTCCTGAGAAATCCTCTTAGCCATCACTAAATGCTAACCACTTCATCTGACCAGCATTTAGTCCTTGGTCAGATAAGATTACATTTTGTGCTTTTGCGTTGTTTTCCTACTATGCATTCATCCTTAGTCGATTAAGTTCAAGCTTCCCACCAACTAATAACAGAGACAGGCGACTTTTGTTCTCCGAGTGACACTAGGAAAGCCTAAAGAGGTTTCATTACTAGATATGAAACTATGACATGAAACTCCTGATATGAACTACGAGCATCAACCCTGCAAAACACGAGAACTGACACAAAAATAAAGAGTGATCTGACAAAATATACTGGGACAGAGTCATACGCTCTGATGTTGAAGAGCAGTTGGAGCCTTTTGCATCTTGAGTAGATTGGGAGTTTGAACTCCCACTTGAGCAATTCCTCACGAAAAGGAAAAGAAAAAGAAAAAGAAAAAAAAACCAACACCCTCACCAAATAAATAGAAGGAAGACAGAGAAAAGCTAAAGGAAGATATAGTAGGTTTGATATCGACATCTGACCTATAAGTGATTAGTTCGTATAATTTTTGGCTCAAGCCATGTTTTGTCGGTCATTCTTTGTGAGACTCAGAAGTAACTAAAAGCTTATGGCTCGTACCTGACTGGGTATTTGCCGTCCATAAAAAGGCGAATCACTGGACACATTGAGCTTGTACCCGGGAGGCGAATGAACATAGACAGAGAACAAGTCCCTGCCACGCCCCATAAAGAACCTCTCCCACAAAGGCAACATCGGCAAGGGGCCCCTAGTCAAGAACATGAATGCCACCTTCGGAACTCTCTTCCGATACGGGTATTCCTCCTTCTTGGGCACCATCGACGCCCTCCAAAACAGCTCCTCGTCAGACATCCCGTGCGTCACATTGCTTGGCCGAAGAAAGGCCTTCATGCTCAGACAATCCACCGCCTTCTCGCAAGCCTTCACAACCGTGGTGGTGCTGCAACTGTCGGCGGAGGAGACGCGATTGAGGGAGTAGAAGAGCTCCGAGTGCGAGTTGAAGTAAAAACGATTGATATGCCACGTCGCCGCCAAGCCGATCACCACGCCGGCAACGAAAACCACGAAGAAGGAGAGAATTTGAACCAGTTTTGACAGACCCGTGTGCATCTCGGTTTCTTCTTTGTCTGCCAACCTGCTACTACTCCTAGCCATCGACTTACTCGTAATATCAAAAATCCAAAATCCAAAATTTCAGAAATCAAACTCTCTCCTCCTCTCTTTGCCAGGGTATCTACCCATATTCCACTACTATAGGAGCTATTTGAATTCTTTAAAACAGCTACCTGAAATTCTACTTGTTTGGAAGCTATTAGAAATTCTTGAAGAAGCGACTTGGATTGAGGTCGTCAACCCGCCGAATAAACTGCGAACTTGTGCGCTAGAACTTTAAAAGGACTTGGATGAATACCGAAAATTAGGATTGAATTAAAGAGAAACAGTGAAAGTAGTCAATTACAAAAAATGTTGAAAGTCGATTCGACGCAAAATTGAAGTAAAAAAAAAGAGATAAAAGAAGAAATGGAATGCCTTTCCTAGCAATGGAATAAGTTTCACATGGAGAGTCTTAGAGATTCGAAGCGACGAAGAGGGGGATCGATGAGAATGGGATCGGGAGGACTCGGAGGAGGACGGGAAGGAGAGAACGAAACGTTTTGGAGGAGCAGTGGGATCAGAGAGGAAACGCGTTTCGGCAAAGTCAGAGGAGGAAAAGAGGGTGGGGTAGACTGGTGGTCGATGACGTAGATGGAAACAAGGTCTATTTTTTTTTCTTGGCGATAGAAACAACTTACAAGGTCTAAGATTTAGAGAGAGAGATAATAGAGATAGCACCAAAAGAATAGAGAAGTTAACTGAGGTTGTTGTAGGTACGACGTTGGTTTTAGTTGTATGTCAATGCACATGGGGCTATGCTAACTGGGGGAGGTAGGATCGGATCGCGATTGCCTGCAATTCGGCTGCCCGAATTGCAGTGCAATCGTGAGAGAGGAGCGTGGGTCCCAGGCGGGACCCACGCGTGCCCGAGCAGCAGTGCACTGTTCGGGCACGCGTGGGTCCCGCCCGGGACCCACGCTGGCCTCTCACGAATTGCACTGCAATTCGGGCAGCCGAATTGCAGGCGATCGTGGTCGGGTAGGATCCAAGGATTCTAATTGGATAATAAGAAAACTCGGAAATTGGGAAAGGACAGTGAGCCGTGAGTGTGACAGTTCTCTGGCACTGGCAAGGTTCATGTGAGGCAGAGGACAGAGGTTTGATCTGTCTTTTTGTGGGCCGGATCAATACTGAGGAAGATGTTCAACTGTCAACTGGGCTTTGTCAAATGGGAGGCCCAAAAAAAACATTGGAGTAGGCTGCGAACATAGCCACATGTCTTTTGACTTTTTCCTTGTAATTCAGCGCATGCTTTAGACAGACAGCGTTGGCGTTTCATGTTTACGTGTTGCAATGATCTTCGTCGTTTTGCCCATCAATTTTCCAGACTTCTCTGTCTGAAGGCCCCCGTCATTTTCGGAAACGTAGACGTGGCAGATCCAACCACGATTCCTCCACAAATTAACCAATAAAGACTGAGAATCCCATTCCAAATGAATTTATATGTATAGAGCAAAGAAGGAAGGAAATTTCATGGCCATACCATAAATCAATAATTGGAAAGCATAGCTGTTATCCAAAAAAGCAAACGGAGAAAAAGAGAAGATTCACACTCTCTGTGTGATGTTTATATAGAAAGCGAATCAGAGCGTCCAAAGAGAGTCAAAATCCAATGCTTTCAAAGATCATAACAATCCTCCTGAATCTTCCGGCAGAGATATCGGACAGAGATAAATATAAGCTATTTTTATATCAGGGAAAATCAAAGAGAGAGAGAGAGAGACAGGATGGGTGAGGATCCGAGGAAGGAGGAGAATGGCATAGAGATAGACCTTGGTGTGGGGTTGGAGAGGGAGAGATCATCTGCATCGTCGTCGTCGTTGTCGCTGAGAGAACCGCTTCTTCTCACCAAGAGGACCAACGACACGTCCCAGCTCGCTATTGTTGGCGCCAATGTCTGCCCCATTGAGAGCCTCGATTACGAGTATCTTCTCACTCTTGCACAGTAGCACTCAACTCCTCAAAAGTCTCTTTCTTCTCGTCGTTTTGGATATGTAGAATTGTTGTTCCGGCCAGTCTCTGTTTGGTTCCCAATATGTCAGAGGATGAAAACAACCGAACAAAAGGGAAATTTTAATAGAATCTTGTCATTTTCCTCTGCATTTTCGTCAGTGACTACTTATTGCATTGCTTGTAATTTAATTGTAATGGCTAACCTGCGTTTACTATCATATTATTTTTCTTTTAGTATATATGTATAGATGAGCACACTTGGTTTGCGTGGGATCTCATCTGATCGAGAAAATTGTCTTTTTGTTTTTTTCTTTTTTCTGCAATGTACGACCTGTTTGGCTGGTGAGAAAATGGAGGAAAAGGAAAGACCATTTTGGGAGTCTCTTCTAGGAGTATTCTTCGTTTCTGTTATTCTATTTCGTTTTGGCATTTTTTGGGTGCCTAGAAAGTGGAGAGTTGTAGTATTAATCTTATACATTAGCAAGATTTTTCTTTATTAAATAAAAAGCCGAGGATAAATTGTCTTAGGCTCAGTCAAGCAGAGTTTCTAATTAAGACTATCTACTAACTCATTGAGCATAACCGCTTTTTGCTTCTGTTTATAATCCTGTATGCATGTCGGTGACGCTCATGTTATCTAAAGCATGTTTGTTAAGTATAAGACGTGGTCTGTCCTGTCTCACTGCTGTTTTTTTCGTCCTTTTTGGGAATTTACAGGATTCTCGAGAATGATATTTTTAAGCAGGACTGGAGGTCTAGAACAAAAACCGAGATATTTCAGTATATTTTCTGCAAATGGACCCTGGCCCTTCTTATTGGGTTGGGCACAGGGGTCGTTGGCTTCTTCAATAACATTGCTGTTGAGAACATAGCCGGTTTCAAACTTCTGCTCACCAACAACCTTATGCTTAAAAATAAGTAAGTCTATCTACACAGTCTGAATATTATTGGAGTTTCTCAGAGTAATCAAGTCTTTACCCACTTTTCTGTTCGCTTAATGCTTTATTGTCAAGCTTTTAAGATTTAAACTTCAAATGTATGTTTTACAGCTGTTTGAACATCCTTCTGAACCAATGTTCTTTTTACCTATTCCCTTTGAGGAGTGTTCTTTATTTCTCCGGTTCATTGCATGCAATTTTCTGGCCTAGTTGTCCGAGGAGATGCATTTAGAATCTGATCCTTGAAAATAGTAGCATATTTTGTCATACTTTTTCACCTTTACATTGTTGGTGCCTCTAGAGTTGTTGATTTTTGAGTTGATGATTACCTACGACAATGGGGCATGACTAAGATTGGAGTTTAGGATTAGAATGGGAAATTATTAGCAAAGAATAAGGTGTTGCAAGTCTACGCCAATGGTATGTTCTGTTTGTCCCACCAGTTCTCTTGGAGGTACTTGAAGTACTGCATTCCAGTAGTTCCATCACTGTACTATATGAAGCCACTGAGGAATTTTACCCTAAATAGATGTTAACCTTTCGTTCTCCAAAGGTAAAAAATTCTCTGCTTAAAAGCCTTAGGAATTCCTGGACTGTCATCTTTGTCCTGGTGACCTAATAACTGTATATGTACTTTCAACAACTTTCATGCTTGGTAAATCCTGTAATAGAAATATTTCAAACTTTTAAGACTTTTAGTAACTATCGCAGATTTTAACTCCAGTGCAGGTTTTTTCTGGCATTTTTAACATATGCTGGTTGTAACATGGTTTTGGCCATTGCTGCGGGAGCTCTCTGTGCCTACATTGCTCCTGCAGCAGCAGGCTCTGGCATACCTGAGGTGAAAGCTTATCTCAATGGTATAGATGCTTATTCCATATTGGCTCCAAGTACACTCTTTGTAAAGGTGAGAAACAAAGTAAAATCCTCCCCCACGCTCTCTCACTATATTTCTCCATGTATGTATAGATGATGGTGAAAGATAGTGAGCCTACTACCTACTTGAAGTTACTGCCAAAAGAAGTTTCTAATGGTTACACCATGAAATGTGTCAGATTTTTGGTTCTATTTTGGGTGTTGCTGCTGGACTTGCTGTGGGTAAGGAAGGACCTATGGTACACACTGGTGCCTGCATAGCTTCTTTGCTTGGACAAGGTGGTTCTCGCAAGTATGGTTTGACTTGGAAGTGGCTCAAATACTTCAAAAATGATAGGGACAGACGGGATCTTATTACCTGTGGTGCTGCTGCTGGTGTAGCAGCTGCATTCCGTGCCCCAGTTGGCGGGGTCCTCTTTGCACTGGAAGAAGCAGCTTCATGGTCTCTCTCTCTCTCTCTCGGGTGTTATATTGGCAGCTACCAGTTATATTGATAACTGTATCACACCCAAACAAACACAGACATACACAGAGACACCCGTGCATGCAGATACACATAAACACACAATATTGTTGTACACATCTGCTGCTGATTGCTTGGAATGAATTGCAGGAGAGGTCCTTCTTTGAAAGTCCTCCTTGTCATCGCTGTCACCCTTTTGACCTCTTGTTGCTCTTATGGCCTACCATGGCTATCACGGTGCATTCCTTGCCCTACCGACTTGGAGGATCAATGCCCCACAGTAGGTCGCTCTGGAAACTACAAGAATTTCCAATGTCCACCTCACCATTACAATGACCTTGCCTCTCTTTATGAATACAAACGATGACACTATCCGCAACCTATTTAGCTCTGGTTCTGACAAGGAATTTCACATCTCTACTCTTATAGTTTTCTTTGCTGCTATTTACTGCCTAGGCATTATTACCTATGGAATTGCTGTTCCGTCTGGGCTCTTCATCCCTATCACACTGGCTGGGGCCTCTTATGGACGCCTCCTAGGGACACTCCTTGGTTCTCTCTCTGATCTTGATGTGGGCTTCTTTGCCTTACTTGGAGTTGCGTCCTTCCTTGGGGGCACCATGAGAATGACTGTTTCTCTCTGTGTGATACTTCTAGAACTTACTAATTATCTGTTGATGCTGCCGTTGATGATGCTAGTTCTCCTTGTTTCAAAAACTGTAGCTGACAGTTTCAACAAGGGTGTCTATGACCAAATTGTGAAGATGAAGGGGCTACCTTATATGGAAGCACATGCAGAGCCATACATGAGGCATTTGGTTGCGAGTGATGTTGTTTCTGGCCCATTAGTTACATTTTCTGGGGTTGAAAAAGTGGGGAACATATTGCATGCTCTCAAAGTAACCGGGCATAATGGGTTCCCCGTGATTGATGAGCCACCATTCTCGGATGCTCCAGAGTTGTGCGGGCTTGCTTGAGGTCTCATCTCCTGGTGTTACTTAAAGGAAGGAAATTCACAAGGCAGAGGGTGATGACTGGATCAGATCTGATGAAGACGTTCAATGCTAATGATTTTGCCAAGGCAGGATCCGGTAAGGGGGTCATTAAGGAAGACGAGATGGAGATGTATGTTGATCTCCGTCCCATCACAAATACGTCCCACTACACGGTAGTGTTGACAATGTCTCTAGCTAAAGCTGCAGTTCTTTTCCGTGAGGTTGGCCTCAGGCACTTGTTGGTCGTGCCAAAGACACTGGCGGTAATGTCTCTCTCCCTCTCTGACATAGATGAATTTCTAATCGAATCACATTCGAAATTAAGCTGGTTAAGCATATAAAGGAAATCGCCTTGCACATGTCCATTTCTGATACTGGTTTCCTTCGTCTATTTTTATCGAATAATGCTTCACAAGAATTACCAATGTAAAATCTCTCGTGAATTTTTTAACATTTTGCAGAGGCCCCCAATCGTTGGAATCCTGACACGGCATGACTTCCTGCCACAGCACATATTGGGACTTTACCCGCACTTCATCCCTCACAAGTAGAGAGAGCAATCTACTGAAGTATTTTGTTGTATCAGACGGTATTGTATCATTAAAAAGCTATTGTCGTTTGTTGTTTCCATTATAGTACTCTGAAATGCGAGCCGCTACAACAAGAAGTAATGGTATTTAAGCAGACAAAAAGGATGCTTCAATGCGTTGATAAGTTCTCTCTCTCTCTCTCTCTCTCTCTTCATGCATGAGTAAGTATATTGATGGTAAGGGAAATTTAAGGAAGAAAAGCTAGATTTCAATTTTGGAGAAGTACCTAAAAGTTTGGAAAATCCCACTTGATCCTCACTCTGTAGCACTCTATTTTGTCTCTATGTTAGTCAAGAGTTTTGGGTCATTCAAAGGCCTTCTACGCTTTGAGACAATAGACGTTCAGTAGTGTCGTTAAATATCTGTTTTGTTTGTGTTAGTAGAAAGGAGTTATTATTCTTTCTAATAATATCCCAGATAAGCTTCCACTGTTGTCCACTTAACACAAAAGCACCTCCCTTTTATCCTAAAGGGCCATTCCAATAATAGCCTTGTGCTGTTCCATAATTTAAATGAAGAAAGTTGTGCCAAAAACGACAAATATCTTCACTGACTGAAAAACAGGCAAGCATCAATAAGAAGATGATTCATTTTGGATATTTACATGGGTTTTTGAACAAATCAGGACATGATTTACACACCAGTGTAGACGATTGCAGAGCCAGCACCTTGAATCTGAGATACCTAGTTACCTATGGAGGAATTGTTCCAATGATTCCCGAAATGAACTGTCGATGTAATTAATTACTTACAGACTCTTGAAGTTACAATTTTGTTAACCATATCATCAACAAGAAGATGAGAACCTGTATATGGAAAATACCAAGCAATATGTAGATTCCCTCAAAGGGCCTTGTTTTCCTATGCCTGTTTTATATCTTCCTTGAAGGGACCAGAATCATGTAATAGTTTCATAACATGCCTAACCTGCAAACAAAGGGTAGGTAACTAACAGATGAATAAATCACGTAAGGCATGTATGTTAAAGATACTAAATCTTCTGTGTACAAACATTATAAACATTCTTCTTCCCCTATAAACACCCAATTACACCCACTCTTCAGGAGAGCGAACGAAAAAAGGTGAGAAGAGAGGGCCTGAGGGGGGGGGGGGGGATCAGAAGAATGAAGAAAGATCATCCTGCATGAACAAAGTAAAATAAAAAAGCCAACAATGGAGAATAACAACCACTTAATCGCGTGTGTGTGTCGCCTTTTGTCGATTCTTTTTCGGGATGGGTGCTACGTTGCCTCAATATCCTTTATTTGGCCTATGATTTCCACTTTGCTCGATTGCAATTGACTTTCATGGAAGACATCTTCTCTCTTGAACCTAATCAGTTGTTACATCCAAGTCTGTTGAGCCTCCCCTCTCATCATACTCCTGCAGAACTTTCACATTCTCTGAGTTCCAGGGATGGCAGCTGGCAATCTATGGGGTTCATGGATTCAACGCACTTCACATTTCATTTCTGGATTAGCCGCTAATACTAATCTAATAAGTGAAGTAGTCATCACCTGACCAGGAACCATACTCCTACTTCCAAAGAAAACTAGCAAGCATATGCAGATTTTAGACCCACGGCTATATATAACATAGGGTATATCCACACACAACCATTTGCGGACAAACCTCCATGCTGTATGTTTATGCTGTACGTATATATAAGCTAATATCCACTACAATGTCGTCCATATCATTTTTTTTATAAGCAAGACAATCTTATTAATAAGTGATAGCAGTACAAGGGACTATACCGAAATCACTAGTCCAAACAAGCTAAAAAACTAAGGAAATCCTGAAAATCAACAAAAGGGCAACCTAACACCGCATCAGCCCAACAAAAAAGGGTAAACATAAGAAATCCTTGCAACATAGATAAAGGCAAACAACCATCCTCAAAACATCTATTGTTACGCTCCCTCCAAAGGCACCACCAAACACATGATGGAATCGTTCTCCAAATAGGCTTAGCAATAGGGTTGGAAAAAACTCCATAGCACATCTACCACTTTTTCCGGCATAACCCAAGAAAAATTCACAATACTAAGAACATGAGTCCAAAGCCCCCGCGCCACCAGACAATGAAGAAACAAATGGTCAACTGATTCCCCATCACTATGACAAAGATAACACTAATCAGCAATGTACACTCCTCTTCTATGAAGGTTATTGGTAGTAAGAATTCTCTCATGCATAGCCTCCCATACAAAGAAGGAAACCCTCGATGGGCACTTCGACCTCCACACCCCTTTCCACGGAAAAGCCAAGCCATTCCCACCTACAAGTAGAGAATACATAGAATTCACCGAATATACCTCATCCTTAGACCCCATCCAAAACAACTTATCTTCCACACCTCTCCTAATCTCCGTCCCATACAACAGGGAGAAAAATGCAGAAAAATCCTCTACTCCCAATCATTAGCTGATCTAAGAAAAGGAACATCACAAACGACATGGCCATCATTCCCCACCAAACAATCCGCCACCGAAGCCTCTTTGCAACGAGACAAAGAATAAACAACCGAGAACGCAAGAGACAGAGGTCTATCGCCACACCAGCAATCATGCCAAAAATTAACCCCTCCTCCATTTCCCACCATAAATCTGATGTGCTTACTGAAGTCACCCCACCCTTCGCTAATGAATCTCCAAAGACTAACTCCATAAGGCTCCCGACTTAAAGAAGTTCTCCACCCCACCAACGAGCACCCATATTTTGCAACAATGACCACCTTCCAAAGTCTATCCATCTCGAACGCAAAGCGCCAAAGCCATTTGGATAAGAGAGCCTTGTTAAACACAATAATATTTCGAATCCCCAACCCCCTATTCTGAAAAGGAGAGCAAACCAAGTCCCACTTCACAAGGTGAAATTTGTGCATATTCCCATCGCTGCCCCAAAGAAAGTCCCTCTGGATTTTCTCCAACCTCTTTGCCACTACAACCGGGATGGGAAACAAGGATAAAAAGTAAATAGGAAGGCAAAAAAGAGTCGACTTGATAAGAGAAAGTCTACCGCCCTTGGAGAGATACAGGCGCTTCCAACCCGCCAACCGCCTCTCAATCCGTTCAATAATCTCATCCCAAATATGGACGCTCTTGAAGCTAGCACCCAAAGGAAGCCCAAGGTATTTCATAGGCAAAGAGGTCACTCTGCAACCCAATATACACGCCAACTCCTAAACATTATCAACGTTACCAATGGGGATAACCTCAGACTTAGACAAATTGATTCTAAGGCCAGAAACCGCCTCAAAGCACAATAGAAGACATCTAAGACTCCAAAACTAGCACACCTCCGCCCCACACAACACTAAGGTGTCATCCGCAAAGAGTAAATGGGAAATACTCACATCCCCATCGGAACCACCACCAACCTTAAACCCCTCTAAACCACCAAGAGTCACCACCCTGCCCATCATGCATCTAAATGCTTTCAAGACTATCACAAACAAGAGGGGAGAAAGGGGGTCCCCTTGCCGTAAACCACAGGAGCTACTGAAATAACCTCCTGGGCACCCATTGACAATAACCGAGAACTTCACCGTCGATATGCAGAAGAAAATCCATCTTCGTCATTTTTCACCAAAACCACATCTACGAAGGAGGTACATAAGGAACTGCCAATTCACATGATCGTATACTGTCTGAACATCCAACTTGCAAAAGGAATGATCAAGGCTGGAATGGTTGGTTGTAGTTGTGGTCGCCTTCGGCAATGATTTTCGTCTTTGGACGTGAATATGTTATAAGCGCAATGGTGGTTGCAAGTGTAAAAGGGTCCTCAAAGATCACTTCAAGCCATACGAAATTGAGAAGTCTTCCCAAATGGAAGGCAGACACAAAAAGTATAGAATTTCCCATTCAATAGACGCAATTCTGAAACCCATCTACAATTTGGTCCTCCTAAGGCTTCAAAAGAAGGATACCACCTACAAAATACTTCCGTTATTCTGTCTGCCTACAACTCTGGTGAAAAAGGACAAGGAGGACAGGAAAGAGAAGGAGAAAGATACAAAGAGTGGAGGCCAAACTACTAATTTCCATGAAGAAATAAATTGGGAATAAGAAAGAGCTATGTTGCCTTGAAAGGGTGCAATTTTCAAGTTCACGGTTCATAAAAAAATTAGGTAAAGTAAATTTCCGCCTAAAGTACTGCAATATAATGCTGAATCACCTGACTTGATTCACGCACTAGGAAGTCCTCTATGGCCTTCCTGAAACCTTCATCCATAAAGTAATGGCAGCTATATGTTGTCACAGGAAGATAACCCCGCTGAATCTTATGCTCACCCTGAGCTCCTGCCTCAACTGTATTGAGATTGAGTTCAATAGCTGCTTCAATAGCCTGGTACATCAAATCAATGCACCAAAAACAACATAAAAAAAAGCAGTTATGCATTCCTGCATAAGGTTGATGTTGTTTAACATGATAGAATTCTTGGCATACAGAACACCTAAAGCAGTTATTTGAACATTCTAGGCATATAGTACACACAAGCCTGTAAGCTTGAGCTTTGTTGTGAAGTGCGTGAACAACCATCCCTGGCCCAATGGTTCAAAAATGAGTTATCCTAGTAATCTCATATCTATGTATATAGCAGGGTTTTTTTTTTAAGTGGAAATATTTTTAGATTATTCCTCTTTCTGCAGCATTGAAGATAGGGGGAAGTCATAGTTCCATATTGTGCCTATACCAACCAAATACAAACCTGGTAATAGCATGATTCGAAATGCAAACTTGGATAGTAAGCTTGCGGATGACATCCCCATAGCCGCCCAAATAAAGTATCCCCTCCAATAAGATTAAGAGCACCAGCTACAAGTTCCTCCCCTTCTTCAGCAACAACTAGTAGTACCTTATCCCCCATCTTTGATCCCATGTTGTGGAAGAACTCCCTTGTTAGATAAGGAGTACCCCACCTATGGATGAATCAACAGCAAATCATAGATGCACCATCTCAAGCAGTCCATGTAATTCAATAAATTTTTACAGCAATATAGGGTACAAAAGGCAAATTTATCGCAGTGATGTAAATTATGTAGTTGCATTGTAAAATGAAAAGGGAAAAGGAAAAAAAAAGGTCAATGGTAAGGATCGAACTTGTAATCAGTGGTGTTCCTGTAAAATTTATAAAACGTGTCCCAGTGCTTAGCCTGCCAACAGAGCCATAAACTATTAGGACAATAACTACCAGCTGTTTTCTGCATCATACAATAACTAAGAAGATCAAAGTCCCAACTCTGCATTGTCCACAAATGTCAACTCGAATACCTGAACAGGAGAGCAAGATATATACATGAGATCACCATGAAACTGACCACATCAAACTTAATGGGAATCAATCAGGACAAGAAACACATACTACAAATGATGGAAAGACACATATTGTCCACTTAAGAAGGGGTCAATCAGCAGTGTAATACATAATAACGCCTAGATAATTTCCAGATTGAAAAAATGTGGAAAAAACACATATTCTATCATAACCTATGAGTATCACTATCATTAATTACCTTTATGTCATGACCGCGAAGCCGTTTCATAGTCAAGTTTTGCAGAGCAATCTGCATATAAAACATTCAATGAGAAAACATGCAACAGAAAGCAAAAAATGATTGGGCTAGGATGCTAGAAGAAAATATGAAAATATAATGTCTTGGCTTCACTTTGCAATGGGTTTATGTGACCTATACCAAATCAATTGATGATCATGAAACTCAGTAATAACTTCTGACTGTTATTTCATCACTCTCAAAACCCTTAATCTACTACAAGAGAGTACCTAGGAACTGAACGAGGATGATGGATACATTCATCTTCATCATAAGCACCTCATAATCAAAATCTTGAAATGACAAATCTTCTAAGTTTTATTATCAAAGATCAAACTGTAAACTATTCTGAAATTCTAAATTAAACCTTCATGAAGCATCCATATTTGTCAATAAATCTAGCTTAGCCTTCATTTGCATTTTACCATTGTCGACATTGATTATACTATCTCCCTACCTACCATCTCCATGCACCTTTTTATCTTTCACACATACACAACAATTCTTCAAAAATATCAGACCCACCTTTTTGCGTTCTTGCCGAATATTTTTCCTCTTACTTTGTTTCATGTCCAACAAAAACTCATCAAAACTGCAGCAAAAAACAAGATCCTCTCACACTATAGTATTCTTGCACAAAACTGAGTCATGCTGACACGTAATAGAAAAAAAAAAAAGCTAATTAGGCCATTCTGAAGACAATGCGGCGCTTCTGTGGTCAGGTATTTTTCTAAGAGGACAGCAAAACTTGGTTCCACTAGAAGCCAGACGATGAGTTAATTCCAAATAACATGAGTAGCATGCACAAAAAGTTGAAAGGGGCCTGGGGGGGGGGATACACCAAAAAAATTAAGGCGAACTCATAGAGCTGCAGCCTTATCATAAATATACCCACACAGGGATCTATTATATTTGTAACCGAGGCAATATGTTTACAAGGGTCACCAAATCATGATCTGCAGAGAACTAAGCCCAGAGTCTCTTGTCCAGGGGTCAGGTAATTCCACAATGTTTTCATAAGTTTATTAGCACAACCAACCCTGGGCTCAATCATTAGCTTCTATTAGCAGTATACTTTATTCACATCTTTGGTGGCGTGGATATCTTTAGGGGATGCGTCAAGATGCAGCAATGGAGATCAATAATAAAATAACAGACAAATGAAGATCAATGATCATGGAAACCAACTGGTATGTGCTACAGTCATGTTCCCAAGATTAAGAAACTGTTTTATTATCACTCACTTCTTATAGTTACGATTTTTCCAGTGATACTGCATTCCAATCCTCTGCAGAAAACCTTTTCCCTTCAGCTTTTGCCACTCATTTTCAGATGGGAAGGTGACATGCAATGATGAAAGCTGGGACTGTAAAAGATATAAAGCAACCTTAGTGACAAGGGTATCCCAATTCAAAGCAAGCAAACAATTCTTGGGAGTGATACCAAATTAAATGAAAACATTATAACCGTCCACTTTTACTTATCTGGATATAACATCACAAAACAATATCCAACTTCCAAACGAAAAGAAGGGTAAGAGCCATCTGGCAAATTATCTTAGACCAATTTCTCAGTAAAATGTATACCTTACTCAACGAAATGCATGTCTCACTGTTTTGAACGGTGTGTGAGGAATACCTTGGCTGTCAGATCCTTCAGAGCGGAGGCCATAATGTCAAAAACTTGATCTTTGAATGAGGTATTACGGATTAAAATTCTTGGACCAGTTACTGGAGTAAAAGGTACACAACATTGCAACTTTGGATAATATCTTCCTCCAAAACCGTAGTATGCATCCGCCCAAGAATGATCAAAAACAAATTCACCATAGGAATGGCTGCAAATACATTTAAGCAGGTTATCAAACAGTGAGTGTTAAAGCTTAAGCATTTAAGGAACTAAAGAACTTGCTGTGGGACAAAATAGCGGATGCTGAACCTTTTAAGATAGAGTGGAACAACACCTAAAATATTTTTACATTCATCCCTCGCAATTATATGGCGTGGCAGCCAACCTGTCTCCTGAAAAAAATTAAAATCATAATTGACACAACACTAGAATCTTCAAGCTCATTCAAATCAACCATAGGGGTAAAAGGAAAAAGTCGTCGCCAATGATGTGTGAAGAACCACAAGTAAGACTTGTTCAAAAATATGGTTCCACCATGGCACAGAAGTTACAGTACTGTTTACCCCCAAAGTAAAGGAAGAGGCTTTGATGTTTTAAGAAACCTGGAGTAAAAACCATCACAAAGAACAACCATAAGAGCGCGCACACACCCATTTATCCAGGGAACTCCGAAGCTTTATAAGATTGCATTATTTCAAGATGAAATATAGAAAGGAAAAGTAGAGTGTAGAAAAAAGACAATTAATCTTTCATCGAACCAATAAAAATGAAAGAAACAAGGAAGAACGCAAGGCTTCATTGCAGCAATTTCACTATACACTGCACTGGAGCGTATGACAAATCAATAATGCTACCCAGAAATATTTAATGATAACAAATCAATAAAAAGCGACGGCTAAGACAATAAAGTAAGATGAACACAAACAAAAAAGTCTCAGAAACCCACAAAATGAAAAGGAATAGACATATAAGCTTTTAACCCCTAGAAACGAGGACACTTTTAAGGAAATATTCTAGAGAAGAGTCCTTAAGGAAAGAGGGAAAGTTGAAGAAAGCAGAACTAGTTTACTAGCTAAATAGCAAAGCCTCCATTAAAGGACCATATCAATGTCACGTGAAGATTAATTCAGTCACAAATTTCAAAATGCACTAGATGCACTCTAGGAATTTTTTCCCCTGGGCTACTCTAGGAAATTAGATAGAGAAGAGAACATTTGTTTATATTAGAACCTAAAAGGCGGGATACTGAAATGGCCCTTAAAGAAGTGAACATCACGGCTAGTTAGACAGGTCTAGTATGAAGAATTAATTACTGACCTTCACTGCACTGCCAGACTCCTCTAAGCTCGAAAGAAAACCATGAGTAAGAAAAGGATTATACTTTTCAGGACCCGTCGCATCCAGAGAGCATGCATCCCAGCCATTGGGTGAAACCTCTAAGATTGAAGAAACAACTGAAACTGATATCTTTTTGGGTTTCACCTGATTTGCCGAAACGTCCAGAACATATAATTAGTAAAAAGTAATTACGTCAACTAAAAAAATAAAAAGATGAAGTAATAGTCATCAATTGCAAAGGACCGTCGACAAGAGGACACCTCTGGTGCTGACCCCGTCAAAGTGTAATCCCCAAGTGAAAAATCCACTTCTTGTGGTGCTGCGGACTTCTTAGGTCCCCAAAATAGCCCACTAATTCTATGCACCTGGAATGAAGTCCCCAGTGTTGGTTTAGATTGGGATTTCCCCTGCAAGTCAACCAAAAACTGCCAACTTTAAGCTGATTTCTAATCTCAGCTCCAGTATCTAAAATTTTTAAATAATTTGAGACAAATTTAAATCCACTTATTGTCATGGTCCCTAGTCCTATATGAATTACGGGTTCCTACAATAAATCCTACCCAAGTAATTCATAACATGATTTTCAGCAGCTACGCAATGAAGATATTCTGCTCATAATTTTCTTTGTAAAGAAGAAAGAAGCCATAGCGTCGTAAGGCAAATTGAAACAAATAGTCACTTCACAGAAACGCCGAATATCATTTGCCATATACACAGTGATATCAAAACTCCGAGAGAGAGAGAGAGAGCTGCTCACGAAAGGAGATGGGAATTGGCCTAGAAATGGGGAAGGCTTGCAGTAGCTCACTGCTACTGCCATGGCCACCACGGACAGTTCGGTTTCTCTCCTCTCTCTCTCTCTCTCTGATCTCAAGTTGAAGTAGCAAGTGCAACGAAAACGTGGCAAACTCTAATGCCAGATGCCCAGATAGATAAGTGATATTGGAACGTCGACATTTATTATTATTGTCGTGAGAACTTTCAAAATCATTGACGACTTCCTTCCAACTTGAGTGATCTTGAGATCCCGCTTCGTTAACAACTTACAAACACCGCGTTATCATAGTTATCTATTAAGGCGATTGTTTCATCTGTCAATTGTAGGCCGTCTTCCCTAAAAGAATTTTGACTCACCTTCAATATTTATCGTTTTAACGAGATAATATTCTTTGGGGAAAGAAAATAAAAATCCCCATTAAGATGGCAAATGAATGTGTATATGTATTATACTTTTAGCTTTCCTTTTTAACTTTATAAATCATATATTTATGTTTGATTAATATCCCACGTTCCGCCTCTCAAGCCCTCCCCGGCTTTGCCCCAGTACATTCACTCTCCCCCTCAGCAAGATTTTACAGAGACTTGGATGAGATGTTTCCGTCTGTCGTCTGCGCTCTGTAATTTACACATAGACCACAGGGTGCCTCGAATCGTATATTGGGATACGTTCCAGAATTGTATGAAAGAGGTAGTGAAGCATTGCGATTCTCATGATCTTGATATTGCTCGTGATTGTGCTGCTAATTGCGTGAGGTTTCCCAAGCAACAACGTTGCTTTTGGTACGAAAGTTGTTACCCTCTCTCCCTTCCCTGATGGATATATACATATCTCGTTCATGGTACCTGCAAATACGTATGCAGACTCCTTGAAGTGTGATCAACTGGGATATTATCTTGTGGTGGCTCCTACTTTTTGCTGATACAGAGAAAGCAAAAGATTATGTGGAAACATGCTACACCAACTGCAAGAAGAATCGCTAGCTATTAGTCTCAACAATACTTGCTCTTTTTGTATTCCAGAACAAAACAAAATAAGCTGTCTTTATTTCATTCTCCCAAGTCCCACATAAAAGACCCAAGTCTTGAATTTCTTTTTGACTTCCATTCGCCTTTCTTTTTCTAGCAACGATCGAGTGGATTAGCCAATTCGATAGTGTGCGCTCTTGATCAGTCGAATTACAGAAAAAAAAAATCATGATCATGAGGATCACATATTCATGCATATGAAGAGTTTGTGGAGAAATTCTGGAAGGTCGAATAATAAATTATCCGTATGTGTTCCTTGAAGCCGAAGAATTTGCATTCTTGAGATGATGCACACATCAATATATATATATAGCTAGCGTTAATTATAAGGGTCACTTAAATTATTCCGTCATAATTCTTGGCCTTTGCGAAGACCAATGGCTAAGGGAGTAGTGGAGTATTGCAAGCGCTTCTCATGATCTTGATATTGCTCGTATGCAGACTCCTTGAAGTGTGAAGGTGGGATATGATATTTGCTACAGCAACTGCAAGAAGATTCGCTAGCTAGCTATATAGCTTAGTCTCAACAATATTTACTCTTTGTATTCGAGAACCAAAAAAAAAAGAGCAATCTTTATGTCGTTCTGGTTTTCCCATGTCATGATGAAAGAAGATCATAATAATCTGGTATACATTTTTGTTCGATCGAATGACAAATTTCCCAAACATACTCTGCAGGATCATTATATATTCAGCAATTAGCGACTCCTCCATTAAGGAAAACGTTCTGTTTGTGGGGAAAGAAATTGTCCGATTAAGAAAGCTATTTGTAAACCAAGGAATATTTGCTTTCATCTTCAATCCTCCTTAGCTGATTTGGAATTTGACCGTACAAATTCTACATCTTCGCCTTTCGACTTTCATGTAACCCACATAAATTCGCTCTCGACAGAAATGGGTCGAACTAGTTTGAGGAGATAACTTATGCTGATGGTGATGTTTCTGTTTCTTAAAGTTGTGGCAGTTGTGGTGCAGGTCGATTATGGCCATCGCTCTCCCTCTCTCCTCGTCTTTGCCCCAATCTCTCTCTACCCCTCAACAAAAAGATAGAAAAGTCGGTCGGATCAACTTTTTCCTCCTGTTCGCTCAGCTCTGTGATGTATACATAACTCGCACGGTGTTTGGGAAAGGTTCGGGGCTTTTGCGTAGATGCCGTGTGCTAAAGCATCGCAAAATCATCCCTAAAATATTGCCCCTGATTGTGCTGCAAGTTATGTGAGGTTTCCAAGCTAGTTGGTCTTTGTAAGAAGTTCCTACACTCACGTTCTCCCACAAATACACATACACAGCCTGGCATATGCAAGTGCGTATCATGCAAAGATTCACCACAAACTCAATATATCATGCATGGTATGTACCTGTTCATGCAATGATATATACATAATGCAGATGCCCAAAAGTCTCTATATACGTGCTGGTGTATTTAAAGGACATTTATAATACATCACCACTATTGTTCACAAAAACCTTATAATCGTTCCTCCAGTTGCAGGTACACAGATCATGTTGAAGCTTTCGCTACAGCAACAGCAGCACGAATTACTAGTTTGCTCCGTATATTGGAGAAACGTTGTTTTCTGTGTATTAGGCATAAAATGCAACAGAAACTCTGCATATCTACAATACAGACATGGCACTCAGCAGGACCTCTAATATTAAATCGCTCTTTTGTTATACACCCTCTAGTTTTAAATTTAATCCACAGGGCCTCACCTATAGATAGATGGTTGTTGAATTACTTCATTACTAGTTTTCACCCTAATCATAACAAGGAATGGTGGAATCATGCTATATAAGCTTTCAACCTACAACATTGGCCTTAATCTCTAGTGATCAACTTCTTTTTTACTCGTCCCACATTTAGAACAAGTGTATAAAGTGAGAAATTCAGAAAAATGCAGATACTACACTAAGGACAAGATTGTCATTAACCTATCAAGATCACTCTGTATGCTGAGAAGAGCTTCTTACAATCAAATTCCAAAATTGACCTCCAGAGACAAAATCCTAGCTTGCTTGGTCCAGAGCATCTAATCATATTGCATCTGCATACTCCAATGCTAGTGTAGTGAGTAGATACTTTTTATCAAACAGTGAGAGATGCACCATTGTCCGCTGCTGTAAGATTGAGTATCATTGTAGCTGCCTTCAAAGCCCTATTACAGTATAACATAAGAAACATAAGTGACCAGGTCTCCAACATGAGGCAAGACTTAGAGAACAGTAAATCTAAAATTTTTGCATCCCAAAATTTTGACCAAATAAAATAACTATAAACATAAAAATTCACTCAAATCATCTCTCTTCTCACTTTTTCACCAACTCCCATAAACCAAATTAGCATTCCCAAAATTTTAGTTTGCAAACACCACCTAAAAATGACATGGAAACATCAAAAACCAATACCAATAAACTTACTAACTACATGTTAGAAAATATGGCATCCTCTAAATCATCAAAGGGAAGCAATGAAGTTGAAATTATAGGGCACACACTGATGCAAAAACACATAATTGAAACTAATGTCAAACTACAATGAATATCTTACATTTTATAAGACGTGTTTGCAATGAAGATTTCTCTATTATGAACTACAGAGGCAAATGATTACAATGTTTTTCAGCCTATTGGGTGGTGGCGCTGGAGGCAGATAGTACCAGCTGAAGCAAAGGCATATGGATATGATATTGAAGTTTAAGCACCGCAAACTTGTCTAGATCAAACATATTAAGACAGCTTTTTCAGAGAATCGTATATACACAACATGTAAACATATATTTTCCTACGTCGGATGGAAATTCATACCATGCTTCAGGTGCCTGGTACAGGGCAGCTGAATTTCCAAAGCATGAAACAAGCATGTCCGTGTTTATCACACCAGGATTAAGTGCAATAATCGCCATTCCATCAGTCAACTCCTTAGCCACAGATCTAGTCAAACCCTCAACTGCCCACTTTGAGGCACAATAAGGCGCAACCTGTTACAATAAAATCAGGTTTTAAGAAAGAGATTAATGATACTGATGGGCCGCCTCCTCTCGTTTTGAGGGTAGTGTTCCCCGCTTTTTAGAGCTGTTTGTAGATTTTCCGTGGGTGTATTCGGGTGCGGACCCCCCTTGACTCTCTTTCTTTTGTTTTTGTAGCTCGGTTCTTTTCATTGTTGTAGCTCTGCTTTTGCTTCAGTAATGAAATATTGCTTATAAAAAAAAACAAGTAACAGAGCCTTATAGGGCAAGAAAAATCTTCGATTAGCTTCCTTAGCCACATATTAATGGTATTGTTTTCCGTTGTTCCCATCCATGAAATATCAGCTTATTAAAGTAGATTATTTGAAATCTTCTCCACTCTCCCTATTTGGCCAGAAGGTACTCAACGTAGATGGCAACTTGTTGTCCACCTAAAGCATCCTCATATAATCTTGAGGTAAAAAAAAACATTTATGCAATAGGTTCCAGAAGAGATTCTCATGTCCACTAACGGATGTCGGGTTTGCTTTACTATGATATTAAAAAGAAAATTAAAGTTTGTACACTTCTCTGATCAAGAATGGAAGAAAGGATTATATTTGATCATGTCAACTTACAAGTGCAGCGCCAGATCTCCCCCACCCGGAAGACATATTGACGATAATCCCTTGCTTCCTTGCAATCATCAGAGGGATAAAATGACGCAACATATTTGCTATTCCTTTTACATTGGTATCAATAACAGTATCAAACTCTTCTTCAGGAACCTCCCATATCTTGTTGTTTCTATTGATGGTACCTGCACTGTTTACTGTAACTACCTCTATATTAGTCCTGCATATAAACCTTCAGATAAATGCCAGGCAATGACAAAAAGGGAAACATAGGATAACCTCGCATCAAGACATAAGAACGCAATGAACCAAAATGCTACACTAGCCAACAAATTATGACCTAAGTTATGTAAAAGGTACTAAAGGTTACACTAGCCAACAAGATTTGAGTTTAGGCAAGCCGGGTGAAGCAAGAATTTACCGAACATAATTACGATTAAAGAAAGCTCTACCTATGATGTCCGGAACACCCTTTTTCTCCATCACCACACGCGCCAGCTCTTCGACGCTGCTATTAAACCTCTGTGAATCACAAAGATTTGGTTATTTCGTAATCGATTTGAAGCGCACCAAAATGATTGGGATATTCGCCAAAATCCCGAAAATTTCAAAACTTTATCACTTCGTCAAATCATAATATAAGAAAGAAATGAAATTTTCTTCAATTAAGCGTGCAAACATTAAGTAGCACTGTGAAAGAAAGTATAAGAGAGGCAGAGAGAGGGGACAGGGGCTGACCACGTCGGCGTTGAGGAACAAGTGGTTGTCGGGGGAGGAGAGTTCTGACAGGAGGGAGTTGAGCTTGTCAACGGTGCGGGAGCAGCCGATGACGGTGTGGCCCCTCTTGGCGAGCTCTAGGGCCAGGGCTCTCCCGAGCCCTTTGCTGACCCCGGTTATCAGTACGGTACGCGACCTCATTGCTCCCACTCCGTTCATCCCGTTATACGACGTCGTCATACACACGCGAGACACTCTCTACATCCGACTCTGCGGTTCGCTGTTTGAGGAAAAGCAAAATCTAGGCGTAGTAGATAAATCATTTCGTTGAGTGGTGTTTTTACGAGTGGAGAGGACTATATATACGCGTCCTGTATTACAAGAGGTGGGACAAGTGGCAACTGGCAAGGAAGGCCTGATTCTTCTAGTTGGAAATTGCCACTATTTTTTTTAAGTCATTTTCATTGTTTATTTGTTGGCGTAAAGAAGAAACCTGGTTCTAAGGAGGGATTGGTAGAACATAAGGAGGAGTCCAGGCACCTCTGATTTTATTTTCCTTGTTTTGGAGGGTCTAACATCAATTACCTTAAAAGTGAGCCTACAGTAGTTGTCCATTTTAAATGCCACCCCCTACATTAAACTCCTTTTGTCATGTCCGTTTTAAATTTTGATCTCCATCTTTCATGTATATTATTATGGGTCGTTTTGCTCCTCTTCTTCTTCCTTTTGGTGTCAGTTTTCAGTTTTGTGAGAACAAGGTCTTGTGGGATTTACTTATCCAAAAAAAGGTCTCGTGGTATTTTGAAGTTTAAACGGTGCTCGTCACTGAAGTTGAACTTCAAGATTTTGTTCCAAGGCGTTTAGTGAGCATTGGTTTTGCATGCATAATGTGCAGTGTTTTCTCTGTTTACTTGTATTAACTATAAGATCTATATGCTTTTAGTAAGTCTACGGCGTTACATATATGCATGGACAGCTCTTATTTTTGTTTCGCGCTTGTATTTTTGAGTTGTAGTTTCTTGTGGGATGGTTTCTTGATCTCGGTCTCGTTTTTCGCAGGTAAGATGTGAATTTGTGAATGTGACCAGATGGAAGGTTGCCATCTGTGGGGAGTATATGAAGTCAAGGTTCAAGGTACGTCAAGCCCCTCACGTCTCTTCTTTCTATTTTGGCAAGTATCATACTCTTTGTTGGTTTTCATTGGTTCCATATATGCTTTTTCATTTTGAGAGGAGATGTTCTGAAATTTTTTTGGTGGATAACATAAGGACCTATCTTTCTTGTTATATCTTTGCAGGCTTGTTCTCATGGAACTGCTTGCAATTTTGTCCACTGTTTCCGCAATCCTGGTGGAGATTATGAATGGGCTGATTGTGATAAACCACCCCCAAAATATTGGGTGAGAAAGATGGCTGCTTTATTTGGTTGTTCTGATCAAGATGTGTACGAGAAACAGGTGGAGAAAGAAAAGTTGAGGAAGTTAAGGTACTCTAGCAAGATGATTACTGACATGGACAGGTGTGCTTTTGGTTTTAGCAGTAGATGAAGTTGCAGTAACTGGTTTTAGTGAAATCTTTTATTTTAAACCATGTTCTGTGATTGAACTTTTTAGTACTCCCCATAGTTTATTCCACTCTTCTAACTTCATGGACCAGAGCAACTCAATTTCTTTCAACTATTGGAAACATCTTTTGTTTTTTTCCAACTTTCATCCGAAGTTAAATATGATCTAGGGTAGAGTTCCTAACAACTGCCAGACCATTGGATTGATTAAAAGGTTTTAAGATTGGGAGAGAGGGCTATAAGCTATATCTCAAACGTCACCTCCCCACAATAAGAAGAAGTGAAGTCTAAGCGGTGGTTCAAAGACCACCAGTTGCATGTATTAGTGATACTTACCAATAGCAGAGGACCAGAAGAAAGGAGCTGATCTTGTAATATCTCATCGTTATTTGTAGAAGAAATATCTGGTAGAAGGCTGCACTTTTGGTTAGCTACTTTGTAAGTATAAGGTTCATATAATATTCAAAAATAGCATTACACAATGAATACAAAAATTGTATCCTTGTGCACATAGGAAATCAATTTGGTGAGTAGAAAACAATAGCTGATGGTAATATTGGCCTGTAAACTCTATTTCAAATATTCAAGTCTGTGGCATCTTTTCCTGGTGTTGGAATATTGTTTTTGTTTATTCGGCCTATGATTGTGAAGTCCATCGGGTCATTGTTTTTTTTTCTCTATTTAAAGCAACGATTGTCTTCCAGCTTTGGTGCTATTAATGTTGACTAGTAAATGCTACAATTCTTGATATGACTTCCTGTTCATCTTTGTCAGCCAACTCTGCTGTATCACATGCATAGCAAGTCAGTCTACCCATTGAGAGTTTGCATATCCAGTCATTTAGGCTTTTAATAGTTTCCTGAATATGCACGGCAGATATCGCTCAAGCAGACCCAAATCCAAAGAGATGGACTGCTTGAAGACCAGAACTCATGATAGTGATCCTGATGATGAATGGTTGGATAAGGATGGAGGTAGAGACAGATGCAGAGATAGAGATTTTGGAAGTGTGAGGAAATGCCCAAGAGAGCAGAACAAGGATGACAAGCACAGAACACATGAAGTTGAATCAGAGGGAGATTGGTCGGATGGGAATGGAGGTGGAGAAACTCACAAAGGTCACTCTAGGAAAAGCTCAAGACACAGCAGAAAAGCTAAATAACTGAATGATGATCGTAAAGACCAAGAAAGAGTGGCTGAAGATTGGTCAGATAGGGATGGAGACAGAGAAACATGTGATGCTCGCATGACCAGAAGTTTGAGTGGCCAGAGGAAAGTGGATCATGGGAATGGTGAGAACAGAACTCACGATAGTGATGGAGACTGGTCACATGGGGACAAAGACAGAGAAAGGCACCATAGGTGGAGGAAAAGGTCGAGAAACCAGAGCAAAGAGGAACATCATGATGATGATCATGGAGACAGCAAGAACAGAAATTTTGATCCTGGAGAGTGGTCAGATAAGGACAACAATAGAGTCAGGCACTGTAGTAGAGAGAGAAAAAGCTCAGGACAGGACAGCAAAGTTTCAGAAGTCTCAGGTGGTCGTGGGAACAGCCCAAGCAGGGCTGATGATAGTGGTTGTGCTTAGTCCCGCAGTGATGGAGGAAAACACCACAGACAAACGAGCAAACATACAAAGCCTTGGAATGAAGTGTCACATTTCTCATATGATAAAGGGAAACTAACTAAAGAATCGCAAGGTAAAGTTGCCAATAGGGAACCCATTGTAGAAAAATCCGGTCTAGAAAGAGGCTTCATGTATAGTCACTCAAGAAGAACAGATCGCTTTTGCAGAAATGAGAGCTTGAAATTAGATGGGAGTCCTGAGTCCAGCAGTTCAGGTCAATGTGTTAGGAGATACGAACCATGTGATCTTGATCTAGTAGACAACTCTGGCAAATATGTTGATAAGCAGGACCGTTGGGAACCTGATCAAGTTTCACTTTGAATAACTAGAAACTTTAGGAGAAAGACCACAAATGCTGAGAGTTTTGGAATAGGTTGATAGTCTTAATCTCTTTATATTACAAATAATATTCTTGTGATTTTGCAACGTGTTCCTTGCATCCTCTCCTATTCGGATTTTCCAGTGTCAACAACCTCAGATTTATTTTGAGGACTTAGAGAACTCCAAAGTCCCTGGCCTCCATCTTCCCTGCACTTGGCGGACCCAAAAGGGAAAAAGAAAAGAGATTCTATTCAGGTATTATCTCCACCAATCTACGACACTCGCGGCTCCTTGCCAGGCACAGAAGATCATAACTGATAACAGTGGTACGTTATCGTCTTTGAAAGCCTTGTTTCTGCGGTTCCACTAACATGGTTAGATTTCCAGTCATTTCTTCTTGGTGGGGTATATGAAGCATTTTCTTCACACCAATGGGCGTGCCCCTTCCAGATCCTGCGTTTATCCTTTTTGGACGAAATTATGCGTTTTGCAAGTTCAGCAGCTTCGTTCGCAATTAGCAATAGCCAACTAAGCAATTTACAGTCCACCTATATAGCTTAAATCTCACCTCTCTTCCTTTATGAGCATCGAATGAGCTCCGACAGAAAAATCATTCGCAATCTAAATGGCGAGTAGCACACTGCATTACACTTACAGATGTACAATAACAGGGAGTAATGTTCTTATAACATGGTACTAACAACATCCATAGCAAGCTGCAACATCGTCTATGTGATATAATCTGAAAAAGAAGGAACCAGAAGATGAGAATTGGCTCCGTGCTTCATCAGTAAACCTCTCTAATGCAAAAACAGGGACATAAACAGCGGATTAGATGAATGCCAAAGTTTACAACGCATCCAAAGAGCCCTGCCGTTTTCTCTCTTCTAGATGTTTGCAGGACTGGCATGCCATAAACAGGATTCGGAGCCATGTATTGCTGGTAAGATGAGGTGCCAGCAGGCAATGTGGAATACACTATTGGACTTGTTTCCAAGACAATATCTGGCAGTTGGGTTTGAGCTGGATAGGATAAATCTGGGACTGGATGAACCACAGGTGCTGGAAAGGGGTGATGGGTCTGCTCGGGGTCGAGCCATGGTGGTAACGGCGGAGCCGAGGGCTGAGTTGAATAGCATGGGTGACAACAATGACATGTTGGGGGAGGGTGGCAGGGCTCGTGAGTCTTCTTTCTTCTCTTCTTTCTTGACCAAAACTTAAGCTTCTTCACAGCTTTCATTATCTTCATGGTGCTCGGAAAATGCGAAAGACCCCCTCTCTTAGGTAGCCGCGTGGGTATGGAATGCTCTTGAAGAGCATTGGTATGGAATCTGGGGGCGCGGAGAGAGCGGTGCGACTTTGTCTTTTAGACGAACACTGAACATTTGCTTTATGCTTTTTCCATTTACAAATTTTGTGACCGTTGCCAGCCCACCTAACGCCACGGCCCCAGTTACCGAAACACCTCAAGCCTTTTGCACCAGTCGGGGTCATTTATCAGGATATGACCAAAAAGGTGCTTCACGCCCTCGGATTGTCTTTGTTTCTTCTGCTTACAGTAATTGTTTTAATATTATTTCTTGTTCTCAATAATAATCAAGTAGATATTAGGCCCTAAAAAAAGTACATTTGTGTTCCCTTTACTCTACTTTTCTTCTTTTAGAATTTTAGGCGATGCAAGTCGTGCATCTCTTTGCTTTACTCCACTAAGGCAATGTGTCTGAACTCTGAACCACCTTTTTTTTTTCTTGTTTTAATTACCAAGCAGAGAAGAGGTGTCCAGAAGTCCTGCATTTTTTTTATCCTTCCGTTCTTGGTTTTTGTTGGGTTCTTGGGCTCCCGCAGCGTGCCCTAAAACAGTATACAGATATCTAACAAAACTGGCGGTAGAGAGGGACTACCTCTCGTGCTGCCCAAACTTCCAATTGGTGAAAAATTAAGCAGTACGAGTATCATCAATAGGCCATTTGCCCCGAGCTAGAAAGGGGAATTACATCAGGTTTACTCCCGAGTTGCCATGGCCACAAACCCCATGCTTTGACAACTCCCGTCAATCTAACCCTTCTAACCAATCAACCACAGCTGAGGCTCTATACATGACAACGCCACCTTAGGACAGACTCCCTAAGTGCCGGATCCCAGCATGATATAAACTGCCACCGCCATCCTTCACTTTTGGTGCAACCCTGCAAACAATCATATATAGCCAGAAAATCTACACAAAACGGAAAATGGGAAAGCTTTGGGGTGAATCTTGCATGGCCGTTTGATTAGATCTTTCAAGGTTAAAAAACAAACACAGAAGACGAGCGCAAAATGCTATTTATATTTATATACAAGGATGATGTTTTGTGTAAATAACAAGCGGAGCTTGGGGGAGAAAGAGACGGAAGTATATATTGTAAAGGAAGAGCATGTCCCTTACATTTGTGGCTGACAAACTTGCGGCCTAATCAAAGTCCGAACAAGCAAAGCATTAATGGGAGATTCTTTTGGCAAAACTAAGCTATAAAATAATGACCAATACACCCAAACCCCAAGGCTAGCCACACTCTCCAGATGGCATCCGCAAACACCAGACCTGCCATTCCATGCCACCGTATCTCCTTAATGGAGCATGTCAAGAAACTGTAAGGGCTATTCTACCCGGAATACGTCCTTGCAGAGCATCACCCATGTAACCTATACACAAAATCTTAAGCAGTCAAGCATCTCTTTACCCTGGAGCCTGCTTTTCTGTTTCTTTTTCAGCGTTCACGGTTCAGCTAAACTATACCTTAGGTTTCATCCTAAACCAGGGATGGCAACATCAGAACCCAGATCCCACAATTGAAGACTGGTCCTCCGTATTTACAGCCACTTCAGTGTCCAGCTTGCCTGGTTTGGCCTCTGTAGGGACTGGAAGTTTTGCTTTTGGCGATAGCCTCTTGGCTTCCTCTGTTGTGTAGATGAAAATTTTCCTCACCATGCTGCAGAACTCACTGCAATAAATAGGTTGAAGAACATCAAAAATTTAGGGCACTACCAATTTGAAAAAGTATTTACTGTCCATATGACCAGGGAGTAAGAATTGGATTGTACTTTAAAAGATTTCCTCAAGCCTAATTGTTTATTATTTCATCGTTAAATTCATTTAATGCACAACAGTCCCAGTTGCAACCAACTCCAGAAAAAGAAAGCGACCAAATTGAATGGCAGAAAATTGGGACGTTGCAACTAGCATGACAACCCACACCGGATGCCTTTCCAACTGAGTAGAATTCGAAATAGATCAAACACTACAACAGACAAGTAACTGCTGTCTCAGTTAAAACTCCTACCAAATAAATCTGGTATCAAAGAGTAGATTTAGAAGTAGGCCACAAGTAACTCTAGCCATTATCCTGACAACAATTTTTGTCTCAAAGTCTCCTCAACATCCCATCGATGGAGCATACCAAGCATACAGAATAACGGTAACAATAATGTGATTCTAACACAGATCTAGAGAGCTTAATCTTTTGTATGATAGGAAAAGCCTTGAAGATCCAATTTCAACATATGTACTTGGTGGTGTAGGAAAATTGACTGAGAAATTATGAGAAGATTTCACATTTGATGCTATATTATATGTTAATCACACTCACATGGAATCTAATTATCACTGGGTGCTACACTATTTGAAGAGGAGAGAGAGAACAGAGACAATAAAAATCAGGGAAAAAAAGGCCGAAGTAACTTACTGCCATGGGTCATCGCCAACCATCATCATGTCGTCTTCATCATCGGTGTACACGACCTGCCATTTCTGTGTAGATCCACAAAGCTCACCTTCAATGTCAAACATCTCCTCCAGTTTCCTGAGCAGATCCTCATATCGGTCAAACCGTGTCAAATCTACAGCCCTCCCTACAGCAATCCCTTGCATGTGAACCTGTAAAAAGCCAAACACCATTAGATATTTCCAACTAGGCAAACACTATTAGATATTTCCAACTAGCACCCAGCAAGCCTAGCTGAATAACACAACCGTTATACACACTCATGCCATTATCTGAATTCCCAACTCTTAAGTTTCAAGATCTATTTTCTTGATCAAAACAATAATCTACACATACACGTAATGAAACCCCGTGTAGGAGTCTACGTAAAATCTCCAAAATGCCTAGAGAAATTACCCTAACTACAAGAACAACTAGAAGTTCTTTTAAGTATACATTCATAGCATTGAGCAATCAGAATAACCCATATCTATCAGCCTGCTCTGTGCCTGGTGGCCAAAAAGATGAGTAGGATTCTAGAAACAGAAAAAGATGCATCACCCCAATAATATTTAAAACAAAGAAACTGCAATAGATCTTGTTAAAGAACCGACAAATTATTAACCAGAGGCAGAAAAAATAGAAAACAAAAGAGCCAAACAACCTTTGTGCAGCTCCGAGTTTGCCTGCTTTGTGACTCCTGAGGTGATCTCAAGCACGATTTTTCAGCATCGCAACTTACTGAAGGCACATCCGATCGATTTGGTTCAGACTGCTGGTCAGATTCAGCATCTAAGTATGGAACTGGTTGTTCATCCCCCACTGTTCTGGACATTGTAACGACAGGAGAAGTCTCTTCCACAGTACAATTGTCCAGTAGCTGAATCCCAAAGAGCCTGCAGCCATTCCCACTTCCCTGTCTCTTTTCGCCTGATTCTTTGTTAACAACTGGTGAAAAAGACTCTCTTACAGCTTCCACTCTATTAGACCAATACATTGTGCTGCTGGAAACAGCAGCCACAGAATTGTTACCACTGAAGCTGAAAGTGGTTCCTTTGGTACCAGGGTTCAACTTGGGTGATGCGTAAAAGTCTCGTCCACGTAGTGGCTCACAATATGAGAAGGCAGAGGGAGATTCTACCTGGGATTTCCACACACCTAATGCAAAAAAAGCAAGGAACTGTTAATCAACATCAACAAGAACCATTTGCATGAAGAATTGCCATATGGAAACCTGTCCCTACCAATTACAGACATATCTGGCATTGTTGAAGGTAAAACAGGAGGGCGTGCTCGTTTGTTCCTTTGTGTGGGTTGGGAGGTGGGAGGGGCATTTGCCACAAGTGGCTCCAATTCCCATGGTGAAACTCTTTCCGGACGTAAAATCGATGAGGGTTCATCCCACTGAACCTGAAATATAATACTATTTGCAGTGAGATAAATTACTTTAAATATGAAAAATGAAAATATAATAGACTGAAGTCGATCAAATTTAGAAGACATTTGTTACAAAGTTCCTCTTAAGAAAAATAAAAATTTCAGGTAACATGTAAACCATCAGATGCATGCAGCTTCCAAGTGGCACTTAGAGCATCACAATTCGGTAGTTGAAGGGTCCACCAAGGACAAATCTCAAGGAAAGCTGGTACCGTATGTTTTCATATTAATATAAATAAACATGAAACCCTCTACCATCAACTGCAAAACGAAGTTTACAAATAAAAAAAAATCTAGAGAATTTGCAAAACCAATTTGCCTTTAATTCACAATTACAAGCACAAGACATCTTGCGAAAATAGGTGTCTGTTGAGAACAATCTCAGTCAAAAAGCTGAATAGGGCATCTTTGAATCTGAGCCTAAAAAAAGTAAATCTGGATTTCAGTAAATTCTAAGTCAACATTGTGGCGCACACTACCACAAAAGAATTTCATCATGTTCTAGATTTGGACCTTCAAATTGGAAGTATTCAATGGTGATAGAAAAGAATACAACCAACAATTTTCTACAATCTACATGGGAGGAGTCTAATTGCAGATGTCTAATCAATTACTCTCCTGGGATACCCAAGAGTTCAGATACCCTAAACACAATTTTGGACCAGGGACAAAAGAACAACAAAATAAATAAATTTACCTTCAGTGATCGCCACTCAGAATCAGCCCATCCAGATGATTTATCATCTTCAATGCCCACAATTGTGCCACTGAACCTGTAATTCCATATAGACAGCAGGTGCATCATTAACTTCCTAAAAGAACCCACTATTAAGCTAGGGAAACAACATACCTTCTTTCAGGAACTTCCTCACCCTCAAATCTCATCCTAAATCTCATCCCCACAGATAGTTTGTGGCTCCGAGCTTCAAGGTACTTGTTGAGACTAACAATGAACTCTGACCGACTTGTTCTGAAACAGACAAACTCATCCAGTGAACTTATATATTCTCAATGAGAAAAACAAGAAACATGTCCATAAAAAAATATTGGTTTCTCAAGGCAAGAAAAAACATTTCTTGGTTCAAGATTGAAGGAATCTTTTGATAGTCTCAACATTCAAGAGTAATAGTCTCCCACCAATTTCCAAATAAAATGAGGGAATCTTTTGAAAACACATACCATTCAAACAACTCTATAAACCATAAAGGCAGACATCCTCCAGAAGATTTGAGTATATTTTTAGTCAAACAATGAAGAGTACTACAAGGATGAGCAAAGAATATACTCAAAATTTTAAGAAAAGAGTTTGTAATGCATACTTTTCATTTTGTTTCTTAACCAATTGTGGCTTACATTACGGCAAAAACGACAAAGTTTGGTGTCCATAGAATCGCACCACATCATAAAGTATGCAAAGATCCACAAACTTTTTAATAAGGTTTTACAGTCATTTACATATATGTAATCATTTTTCTGTGCACGTGTGCCTGCATAGAGTTTTCTCTCAATATCCCTAAAACTTCCAAGAAAACCCGAAGATAATAACAATATGATACAGGCAACTAAAAGTCATCTCAAATTAAGAGGAAACACAAACCTTGGCTTGTAGAAGACAGAAAAGAGTGTTTTAGTCGCAATAGCATGAGATGCAGTAGCTAGAACCCCAAGATGCATGCTGTGACTAGATATAACAGAAGATGGCATATTGCTAAGCTGTCTCATGAGTCTCCTTACTCCAACGCGCAGCTCTCCATTTTCACCCCTGGAAACGAGTAGATTTCAAATTACATGAATAATCAGTTTAAAAACAAATGACAATAATTCATAACAATAAGGAAACCAAAGTGAAGACAGTACTATTTTCATGTAGAATATAACTTGCCTCAGGAATATAAATGCATCACCAGCTACTAATTTTTTGGAACTAACAAAGACGCTCCATCCAGTAGTGAGCAAATGGCGCCTTGGTTGCCCTACAATGAAGGTTTCTTTGTCAAAATCCTAGTAATACAAAAGCCTCATGATAATGGAAACCTTGTGTTTAGAGTATAAATAGACTATTCAGTGGGATAAATTTAAATATGAATACTCTCAACCTCGAAAAATGTGCCGAAAATGCCATTCATTTCCATGCAAATCAGTTGCAACTAATTCCTGCCATGGTGGCTGTTGGGACATGTCCTGAACAGACGTACCAAAAATTAGGCACAGGGCACATTAACAGAAAAGGTCAGGGAAAAATCCTGCATCTCATAAATACACAATTGGTAATGTAAAACTTTTAAGCTAACCAATGGAGGCAGACAATCATCCGCATGCCTCCGGAGAACAGAGAAGCCTCCATGGGTGCTCGTGTCAGAAGCAGTAAGTGTCTTGCAAAACGAATGGACTGTGCACCTGGGAGGCTCTGGAAGGGGAGGATCTGGGCTTGTAATCTCACTTTGCTGTTCCAGAGGGATGAATAAAGTTAAGGCAGGCATTAAAAAAAAACCCACACAAGGGGACGAAAAATGTCATGGTCTCAATGAAAGAAGGAAGATAAAGAAAACTCACATCTGCTTCAGGTAACAAAGTGATTTGTGAATATACTTCATCTGTCTCGGGCTCCGCCTACACTCCCAAGGTAAAAGTACTTATAAAGGAATTCGTAGAGGAATTCTAAACAACAGAGGATAATGATGTACTCACCCGGAGCTGGACATTAACAACTTTACAAAGAATTTTAGATGGCAGGTTGAATGAAGGCATATGTTGTTCTGAACCCTGATGCATAGATGCTTCAAGCTGTAAAAGAGTAAGATATAGGTCACAAGGTAGATCGCACACAGAAACACAAAAACTTGACAGGAAAAAAACCCAAAATAAAACTTAGTGGCTTGCGAATCCCCATAACTTTAAATCAATTCTAATCCAAAAAATAAAAGGACCATCATAGAAAGAAAATAAATAAATTCCGTGCATAACAAGATCCTGAAAACTGAGAATAAGAACCTACTCCAAAAATCATATCCACGTTACATTTCTGTAAAATTGTACAATTAAAACAAATTGGAAACCCATATAAAAAAAATGAAAACCCAGGCAAGTGCTTTTTTGTTAATAATAACTTCTAGTAACTTAAAATGATGGGAGTGCATTCTTTTTCAATTTCTCAGTCCAGTATTCCATGATTTGGTCATCTATCATCCAGAAGTCATAATTCTAACCCTATTCCATATACCCTTATATCCATCATTGATCATGCCTCTCTTTTCCTTCCAAAATTGTACCAATCAATACTATGTCCTTACTTTTTATAGTTGGTCAAATGACATTCTTCTAGAAAGTATACATGCCAAAAACGATTGGACAGCTTCTCTATATCATACAAATTGAGTTTACATTGGTTGTCAAGGCAGTTTAAGCCCCATAACACATAATCCAAAAAACCCAGATACTGTCTACCAACAATATGACCAACTGCAGAACTTCAAAATACCTGTTCCATATGACCTTGGGGAAAGTAATAAACTCGCTCCCCTTCACGAGGAAGTGAGACAAGGGGACCAGCACAAGCATGCCATAATTCCTTGTATAAAGCATCATTTGGAACACCTACACACGAGAGATCACATGAGAAAAAATAAAAATAAAAAAGACAGGTGCTTATCCCAAACGAAGAAAATCTTGCAAATTAGATAGGACTTAGGAGCATGAAAATTTTAAAGCAGTATATGAAGAAAACTTGACAGAGACAAGCACCACCATGTTGCCATAATTTGTACTATTTACATTAGAGAACAATGGAAGTCCCTCGCTGGAAGTTATCAGATAACACTTAAAAGGTTTTCTAATCCTTCGAGCACAAAGCTAGCAGCAGAGATTGTGGTTCCACTCACAGATCTAGAAGCATCTCATCCACTACCTGTCCATAAGGCCTTAGGCAGAGATGCTTAAAGATAGAAGCGGCCAAGAGTAATACGTCCTAAGGAGAGACTAGCAGAAGGCTTCCCTTATATATGTTTGGATACGAGGAACGAGTTAGTGTGACTAATAGAATTTTCTAATAATGCTTTAGTTGCAAGTAGATTGGTTCCTAAATATACTATCTATCACAGTCCATGTTCTGGATCACACAGAGACTATTTGTCCCAAATGTTAAGAGGATTCAATGAATCCTTGCAGTTAGCTGATTTTTACAATTACCCTCTCAACCATAATTCAGGTTAGATTGATTGAATTTGCAAAAAGATTCCAACATGAAATTTGACTTGTCTTATATATTCCAAGCATTGTCTCCACTCTGATGATCTTATACTTCACTTAAAGTAAGTTCTTCGCTTGCACAAGAAAAACAACAAGAAAACAGGGAAAAAGACGCATTTTCAGGTTCTCTTATTCTATTTGGAAATAAATAATCGGACCGAAGCACGTTAAAAGAAACAACAAAGAGATTGACCAGAAATGTAATAATCCTCCTTTACTCTTTCAAGTTCTATTCAGAAAAGAGAGAGAGAGAGAGATATACAAACTATACATTACATTTTATGACAACAAAGCATAACTTTGCATATGCAAATCAAAATCATAAAAGAAATCTACAGATACCCTTTTGTGTTGGGTAATAACCACCGTGTAAAAGAGTTAACTCAACTACAGATATCCTTTTGTGTTGTGTAATAACCACCGTGTGAAAGAGTTAACTCAAACCTGCACGGGCGGCTCCGCCTGATGAATTATTCGTTGCTGTAAATGCCATTGGGAAACAGCACGGATCTTAAGCTGAGCACCGAGCACTATATCTATGAAACCCTGAGTTCAAAGAGAGATATGTTTAATACAAGGGCAAATAACTAAAATCAAATAATTGCCTAGCCAAGCACACCAAACCCATTAAGTATCATAAATTAATCATCAACCCCACTATTAATTGCATCCGGGTCAACTTATTACGATCCTATTACTCAACTGTTTGTGCCAGTTTAGCCCCGCTGTGTGCCTTAAATGAAAGCTTAAAAAGTTTGGTCTCCAACCTTTAAAGCATTCCCACGACCAAAAAAGGCACTCAAACTTTCACGAGCCCAATATGTTTTACACCTTTTCCCGAGTAAAATGGGCAAAATTTACGTAAAGTAAAGATCATCGGAAGCTTTTCCCGTTAGCGCAAGAAGATCCATAACCTTTCACCCCACGCATTTCATACAAAATTCCTCAGCGTGCGAAAAAAACTAAATAAGTGAGCATTTTAATGCCCTGTTTGGTAGGTAGAAGAGCCGAGGAAAAGAAAGGGAAATCAGAAGTTTTGTGCCGCCAAATTTAGCAATTAATCCGATCCGATAAGAAAAGCCACGAATACCACCAGACTGACGGTTTCTCTCACTATTGAATTTTGTTGCCGTTATCGTGGAAGAGGGGAAAAAAACAACTTAAACTTCGGTGACAATATCCGTTATCCATCTTTCTCACCGACCAAATAGCGCCACAGCCCCGATCTCGCAGATTCCACCACGTACACGCAGAAAAAACTAGGTCTAAGTAGGAATAGACGCGCCGAAGGAACAGCACAGAACCGAACCGTATAGAGAAATAACTAAACAAATAAAGAAAATAACTAACCGCACAGAGGGAAAGCCTGTTACCTGATAGAGCTTTAATTCCTCCTCCGGCAGGTTCAGTCGGAACAGAAAGCAAATCGGGAAGGGTTACGGACAGATAAAAAGTAGAGACAGATAGAGGGAGCGCTCTGACGAAGGAAATGAATGAGAGATCGATAAGGTCGTGTTTGTTTGAAGCCGACACGACCCCCTTCTTTGCCTGTTTTTCAGTTCTCTCTTCCTCACGCACAGACGCACTACTCTCTCGTGTTTTCTTTTTTTCTTTTTTGTTTTTACTATATAAAAAAATACACTCATTTGTCCACCTCCTCTCTCCGACTCGGCCTGGCTTTTTGACGCGGAGAGATAAAAGGGTAAGCGGATTAGGACACCTTTGTTTCTGGCTCTCCTTTATTTTATTTTAAATAAAAATCGGTTCCCCGGAAACATGTTAGAAAATACTTACGCAGCACATCTTTTTGGGAGCCAATAAAAGACGTTAGACGCTGCCAGGGGAAGTTCGAGTCTGAAAATTTTGGGTGTTGAAGTTTAGAAAATATTATAAAGTGAAAAAATGTTACAGGAGTTGGTGAAAAAGTGAAGAAAGAAAATTTTTTTAATAAATATTATAATAATAAAAAATTATATAAATTTTTTTTAATATTAAACCCAAATATTTGGCCCCAATTATTTGAGGCTCAAACATGCTCATTATATTAGCTTAAACAAAACAATTCGGGAAACGCCTTAATTAGATATCGGGTGCGTAATGCGCACTCTCTCCCCGCATCGGTGCAGTGCGGAACAGCGATCCAATGCGTGCCCCAGTGTCCCTACAGAGTACAGGCTACGCCCGCTGTTCCATAGTCCACGCGCAATAGGAAAGTATTTTTTTTTTTTTTTTAATTAACCATTAGGATCAATTCTTGATTATTCTAGTTTCTTTCGATAATGCATTGCAACTAGTATTTAGTTAATCGATCAGATGGTAATTATTTTGGTCTGAGCTTTTGTAAGTTGACTGCTTTGTCCTGGCGTTTGTTGGCAAAAATACTTCTGTACCCTGCGTTTTTCTCATAGTCACAATAGTAGGTTTCTTCTTCAGTTCAGTGACAGTTGGTGCGTGCTTCTTGGATCAAAAAACGAATATTCCATCCAAAATTATTATCTTCAATTCTTTCGGAAAATAAAATAATAAATTCATCAATTCAATTGTAAATACTAAGGGCTGTTCGGCCAAATAAAATCCTCAGGATTTTTTTGAATTCTCAGAATACAAAATATTCTACAACTAAACATCATTTTTAACACCACATAAAAATAACTACAACACGCATACCAATAAAGTTAACCTCACATAAAAATTCTCAAAACACAACAAATCTTCAAAATACAACGTAATCGAACAACACCTAAATAGCATGGATATAGAATGGCAGGCAGGCAGCCATCTTATAGGCACCCTTTCAAAATAAACCAAATACTTGCTGTATATTACAAATAGCATATATTATTAGATCTGAACGTATATGATCTTCTAATGCAAATATTAAAAATCTATTGTTAGGAGCTGAATAATTGTAACTTGGCAATCCAATAGAAATTGTTAGCTTGTTTTTGTTCAGGCGATATCCAATTATTGATGTGCATTGGTATGAGGTGATGGGAAATTAGTTAGATTTGTCTATTTGATATTAGCTCGATTTGTCATATTTTGTTACTCATATAAGATTTTCCTAATATTGTATGCTCATTGTTTTAATCCGTATATTTTGTATATATATATATATATATTTATCTTTGATGTATTCGTTCTATTTATTTTTATTTCTAATGGATATATCTAAAGCACAGTCCCAACATATATAAATCTTATATATTA
Organism: Myrica gale; assembly: GCA_963930655.1. Lineage (NCBI taxonomy): Eukaryota > Viridiplantae > Streptophyta > Magnoliopsida > Fagales > Myricaceae > Myrica > Myrica gale. Next base: position 284,610 of record OZ005606.1, on the reverse strand, counting down.
AGGTAATGTTAGACAATTAAAAATTTGAATAGTAAGAAATTTCAGAATTTGACTTTAATGGAGTTGGTAAAAAGTAGGTGAAAGTGGCTTATCTATTTTATTTTATGTAATAATATTTTATTAGACATATCCCAAGTTTAATTATCATTTCAATTTACCTAAAATAAAAATAAACTACTAAAGCCTATGCAACCGAACACGACGCACGCTAGTCCTGGGTAATGTTCGTTTTTAAGATTTTTATAGGATTTAAATTCATTCACAAAACTATTACCGAACATTTTAAGAATTCAAATACAAACATCAATATATTTAACACAATTTCCAACAACTTTTTACTTTTTTATTTAATACAAATTTGATCTCTTTTTACTTTTTCACCTAATTTTAATATTTTTTTTATTAAATAATTATATCAAATCATTTCTCTCTATCATTTACACAAATACCTATAAAACACTATTTTACATAAATATTCACAATTCTACTGTAATCATACCATTTTTTACTACGTGAAGATGCCTATTTTCGTTTTTAACATCGTCGAAACCCATTAAAACCAGACAAACCTCGGCTTGTCGAAACAAAATGAAGCCCAACGGACCGCAGGCCCGCAACAAGACTAAAACGGTGCTTTTTGACGCAGAAGACACATGTTACTGTAGGCGCGTTCTTCGGATGTTTTGCCTCAATTGTCAGTCATTGTTGCCTTTGAAAAGTGGCGCTCTCTAAGTTTAAAGGGCTCTAAGAGAGTGAGAATCGGAGAGGCAGAGAGAGGGGGAAAGAGAGGATGATTCTGAGGACTCCGCCACCGAAGAGGCAACGGTCCGAAGCAAGGGCTCCGGAGAGCCCGTCGATGGCCGGGTCGGACCTACCTCTCGTCATCTACGAGGATCCTCCTTCAGCGGTGCCGCAGGCCCACCCCTCCTCCGACGAGCACTTGCTCTGCACCTACCAATGCCGCCAAATGGTAATAGTACCCACATATTTTCCTTCAAGTCGATTCTGCTTTTATACGTGTAAACTATTCTGCAGTAGGAGCATTGGCTCACTTTGTTTTGGTTTAGAGATCAATGCGTGCTATAGGATTTTATTTTGGGCTTACGAACTTCTTTCTATTGTCATTGAAGGTTAAATCGGATTTTTTCGACGCATTAAGTAGTGCAGAGAAGCAAGTTCACGAATACGAGTCCAGATTGAAGACATTGGATGAGAATTTTAGTAATGTTGGTAAGTTGAAGCAATGGTTCCATTCCACGATGCTACTTAACAGCTTTGACTTCAAAATTTGCATTATATGTGTTTTCATATATCTCTATATATTTCATAAGTCCATTCCTACAAACAAAAATAAAAAGTTGACTTCATTGATTATCTAAGTTATTATTTGGGATAAATACACATTTTACCCTCAATAGTTAAGAGTTATAACCATGTACCCAAAATATTATTTTTGTCACATTACACCTACTAACTATTGATTTTAGACAATTTGCACCCTTGGTTAAATTTTTTTCAGACGAAAAGTAATTTTTTAGCGCGCGAAATGCCAAAGTTATCCCTATAATTTATTCAGCTGTGATATTTTTGTGAAGGGTAAAATCGTCATTCTAGAGTTCAAAAAATTAAATTTCATTAAGTTGATAGAAAATTTCGATAGAAAGTGTAAAGTTTTTTAAATTAATAGTTGTGGGTGCAATATAACAAAAATAATAATTTTGGTGCTAAGTGTCAAGACCCCATAATTGGAGGGTGCAAAGTGTATGTTTCTTTATTAATTTGTTCAGTTTTTGCTCTCATCTGTAAAGTTTCTGCATTTCTTCAGACTTCCTTGTAGTTCTACTTCCTTATCTTCTTTGCTTTGTTATAATTAGCACGCCCATGATGTATTAGCGAGAAGTATCCATGAAAGAGAAGACAAATTGCAAGTTATAATTTTTTACTCACTAGGAAGACAGTAGCAAAATTAATGATTTTTTTAGGATGGAATGTTTGGATTCTTTGTTAGTTGTACCATCCTGAGGAAATATGCTGAGTAGTGTGCCAGTATTTTTCTTTCCTCCTTTTTAATTTTATTAATTAGATGTCTTCCTTGTGAAGATAGCTTTTTAAAGTCTGTTTGCATTGTGTTTGATGATGGGTTTAAGTTTCTGCATACAAGTATATAGGATCGGTGTAAGCTGCGATCCCCTAATTCATCTATGATTCCGCAGAAGCTGAGAGGAAGAGATTTCTAGATCAGCTCTTAAATGCGGAACAAGAACTTGCTGCTGCTAAAGGGCGTGAACAGGCACTGCAAGAGCAGCTTTTGAAAGAGGTGAATGATTTTCAGGAACGATTTAAAAAACAAATACATACACAAAGCGAACTTGAGGTATGCTTATTCATTCTTCTAACCGAATTTTGTTTGATGATTGATGAATCCATTTTGTTCCATGCCAATTTCTTTCTTAAATTGGAGAATAAAAGTTATGGTCTTGGGTAAAATTCAATCATAACTGTTGTTTGTTTCATTCGTTATAGTGCGCTCTTATTGTGATAATTAGTAAATCCACACCTCAGATATTCCCACAAATGGCCACATTCTATTTTGTGTTCTTCATGTTTTGTGGAGAACTGAATGGTATATGGGTTGAGAGATTATTGCTTATGCTATCTCAGCAGCTGTGATTATTTTTTGGTGCAGTCTAGCTTTGAGAGAAGATTCTTTTCACCGTGAAAACCAATAGTATGGTGGGGGGAATCCATATATTTGGAGGAGTAAAATGAATAATAAAAATACCAACAAACAGATGTGCAAATAGAAATGTTAAGGCCATAACATGGGGCAATTTTTGTCGCGTCATAATATGAGTGCTACCTCACGTTCAATTGTAGAAGGGCTTCTATCCAGGTTGTTCTTTGTGAATGGAAATTTCCTCTCATAAGATAACATCCAAAAGTAAGTGTGAGGTAAGTTGGGGGCCAAACTGAACTTATGCCAGCTTCCCGTTGAAGATGATATCTTCACTTTTTGAGTAAAATAAACAAGACAAGAACCTTCCATTTGTTGAACTGATTTTGTGTTTCATCAATGATTTCCTTGTTGGAGGCCCTGCGTGTAAAGGAAGAAAGACCAAGTAAGGTCTCATTCAGCAGGGCCTTTTGGGACAACTTTGGGGGTGCTTAAAAAGACCAATTTTCATGGGCATTATAGAGACATAATTCATTGCTTTGTGGTACAGCAAACCTTTCATGGATCAAGTGAAAACTTTTATTCATTAACTTTATTGAATTAAGATCTTTGTACCCCCCCCCCCAAAGCAAACTTTTTACTTGTTGCTTGAGTTTAGTCATGAGTAGCATCTCCAAAATTAAAGAATGAGATCTGTCTTGCTGGAGAACTCCATCAACTGACCAATTATTGTATGCGTGAATTTGTCTCAATATTTATCTGTTGTTTGTTTGATGCAATGTGGCTTGTGAAATGATAAGCACTTCCCCATTTGAATTGTAGGTAAAATTCCACAATGAAATGAAGCTTCGCTTGAAAGCTGAGGCTTCAGCAGCTTCTGCCGATGAAAAAGCAAGCATTTTGGAGAGGAAACTAAGTCATCTTTCTGAAAGCATAGAGAAGGAGAAAAAGCATTTCCAACAGGAGATTGAACGGTTGAAAAGAGAATCAAGTCTTTCTGTTTCTAGAGTAAATGCAGATGTGAGTATATATTTTTGTTGATCTAATTGTGTTGGCTCATAATTGAACATCTATTGTCGCTTAACTTACCGTATCTTTTGGTTGAAGCTTGAAAGATCGGAATGCAGAGCTAATAGCGCTGAGAAAGAATCAGAACTTCTAAAAGAGCAGCTGGAAGATCTCAACAAGCGACTCGTAGAGGTTTTTAGTTCTTATTAGTTTGTCGACTCTGGAAGTTACTACAATTTTTATGTCCAATGATATTTCTTATAGTCATTGTTTCACATCCACTTTGAATGGAAACAATCTTAGTTTCTCCTTCTATGAGACTTTTGCTTCTTGGATTGGCTTACTGATGCTGTCTTTTTTAATGTCACTTCAAAAAGAAGCAAAAGGTGATAGTTCTGCTTGATTTGATATTGAACATTAGCAATTGTGTAATTTAAGTGATCTGCCTTACAAATTTATCGACGTATCGACTGATGCTACTGTCAGATCAATTAACTTTTTAAATGCTACTCATTACATTTGTTTGTCCAGTGCTTGCATCAGAAGGGTGAAGCGGAGAAGAAATTATCAAGTTTAACATTTCAAGAAGTTCCTTCTGCGGATAATAATATTTTGGTTAAACACCTTCAAGAAGAGCTCAGGAACTATGTAAGTTTGGTTACTGTTTATATTTAGCTTTGTAGTCCTTCATGTAATATTGACTATTCTCTGTCAGGTCATCAGCCATCCATTAGTTTTGTCATTGCGATTATTCACCTCTTTTAAGGACTGAAATAAACAGTTTTATATGAGGCATAAGGTTCTTGCTGTTTTCTACCATTCAAAGTTGACAATATGTAGTTGCTGATGGAAAACTGCATTGCTAGTAATTTAGCTCATGAAGCTCCTTCTAGTGCATTTGGTCAGCAACTGCATGATCTATTATTTTGTTTTTATGGGGTTGCCCTTTGATCCCCCCGAGCCGCTTTGATATTCAATGCTACCTATAGTAATTGCCACGATAAGAAAAAAAGGGTATGTGGTGTGTTGTCCATGGCTCATGTGCTTGCTTATAAATGGGAAAGATATGGAAGGGCCTTAATTTGAAATCATCAATATCACCTTGTGCTGTTGCACAGCCTATACAGATCCTGAAAAGATGGCAATATTGTATGTAGGCTTGGTTGTTAAGAAGTGGTAACCAAGAAATAAATCAATACTTCAAGTGCTCAGGGGAAAAACAAAAGGATATTAAAGCTATGTGCAGGGTCATGGACCTAATTATCATATTTTTTGGGGGCGTGGGTTTTTTATGATTATGTTGTTTTGAGCTCTCTCCTATTAAGATTTTAAAAAAAAATTATTTGCCTTTGACTTTTTATTAGGAGTCTGAAGTGAGAGAAGCCAGGAAGTTGAGAGCATCCCACGAAAACATTGATATGTTGAGGGAGAAATTATTGGAAGAGAAGGGCCGCAGAGAGAGGGCAGAGGCAGAGTTTTCTAAATTACACGAGTTCGAGATGAATATGAAGAAGCTGGAGGATGAATTGTCATCTTGGAAGTTTATGATGAAAGAAATTCCTGGTGTGTCATGTTCTGGAGATATACCTGTTAAATTTGCGGCTTTACAAAAGTGAGTGACTGCATTTATTTCCCTCCTTTTGGTTTTATAACTGCAGACCACTTCTCAGAGTCACTAGGAAATAGTAGTAATACCATAATTCCTAGTAGTTAGAAATTTTTTATGCTGTTCTGAGGTATGGTATGGGGTTAACTCCCGTAGCATTTGTACAACCAAAGCAACTCTTGGTGATTGAAAATGAACATTTTGACAACATCAAAATGCATTGGCTCTTTGTACATCTTATTGGGTCTATTGTTTCATTTCTCTTGCACGCTGAACTTTATTGAATTAATGCTTTGTATTGATGTTTTATATTTGTGAACTTATCTACTTAAGATTTGAAACTATTCATTTGTGTATGCATGCATTTGTGCATTAAGTTGTCTCTGCAGATTGTTTTGAGACCCTATAGGATCATTACATGGCGTGTGCACTAAAGGGGACTCAAAGGCCTATATCTTCCTTCGCTAAACTGATCTTAGCAAGAGGTAGTAGGCTCTCATGCTGAATTGGTTAGCCTTAGAGGGTGTGATAGGTCCAAATTGGCAGCGGTGGTAGATGGGAAATTGGATTTGATATTGCTTCTATTGTCTTAAGGCTTTTGAAGCCAAAATGTATTTTTTTTTAATTACTAACTTCCACCAGAGATCTAAGCCATTTGTTTGCATGAGAGGATGGGGGAGCTTGGATGACCCTAGAGTTCGTTTTTCAACGGTAACGGTTTTTATAGAGATCATAAATGGTATGACCAAAGATTTATGTCGCAGAACTTTTTTGTCTTTAGGGTATTCCTTGTGAAAAACAGAATCTCAATTCTTGAAAATCAATAGAGTACGTACTTTACTTATCTTGTATTAATTTGCCCATGTCATAATACTTGAAAAGTTTGCAGGTTAATTTTCTGAATTTTGCAGCTTCCTTATGGCAGTGATGCAGTATGGCCTTGTGTTTGTTATATTTTCCAGTCAACAAACAGTTGCATATAGGTTCTCGAAGACTGAATATGTTGATGCATCGTTGAAGTATACAATGTTTACTTCACTTATAAAAGTTTGCAATAAACTACTTACTTTACTTATATATGCATGTATGTGCGCTTGCACGTGTGCATGTATGGTGTATACTACTTCATGTTCACATGTTTTTTATTTTTGTTTGAGACGTTCCATTTGATGCAGAGAGGTGATTGATGGCATGATGAAGGTGGGAGAGGCAAATGCCCGCTTAAAACAATTGGAGGTGGCTCTTGATGCTGCTCAAAGTGGAAAACAAAATGCTGAAACTGAGGCTGCGTTGACCAAAGAGAAGGCAGAAGCATCAAAATCAGAGGCTAAGCGGATTGAATTGATGGTAAGTGTTCGATTAGGAGTTTTATGGCATATGAAAGGATCACAGTTGACCAGTGGCCAATGTTACGAAAATTACAAAGAGTATCAACGGTTAACAGATTATGGGGATGGTGTTATACCCCTATGCACTACCATATTTAGGTTTTATACAATATGCATGGGAGTGACATTCATATATTAGAAGTCATATGAGCAGTAGTTTGCAAGTCGGCTATGAGCAAGAAATATGTTGTGCATATATTGGCCAAAGAATCAGATAAGGAGAGGGTGATAATGGAGAGGAATGTCTAATGCCTTCACTTTTCTCAGCGTTTCTTTTAGGGCAGAGCAATTTTGTTATAACAATTAGGATCTAGTTTTTCAGCCTTCTTAGGTCAGGTTGAGCTAGCAATTAACTTTGGCTAAAAGGTGACGGTTTCTTCTTGTTTATACTTCCAATCAGAGAGACACAAAAATCACTTACATGTGCAGTTACATCATGGCATCCCAGCGGAATAGCTTTTGACATATAAAGCCATCAAACTCGTAGCTGCCTTTATTCGTTTACCAGAGCCACGACTTCTTCAGTTTTTATATGAGTGTAGGTGATATGCTTATTGCTTTGAGATGATAATTGGCTGGGCTCTACACTCGTGTTAACTGTGACTTCTGCTGTATGAGTATTTTTGTAAATGGGTGTATCTCGATATAACCTTGGGTTCAGTCAGCTGTAATCTTGCATTTATTTTTATATTTTCCTTTCAGTCTTTTGTCCTGACACATTTATTGGGTACCTTAGCTTTCTGTGGTTACAAACGAAAGAGATGGATTAAGAGACCTTGTTAACGAGTTGAAGAGGCGGAAGAATGATGAAGCAGGAGATGAAACCTCCAGTACGCCAGTTGTTCAGGTTATAATATTCTTCCTCGTGTTTCTCTTCTTTCATTCATGTGATCTTGTGTAGCAAATCTTTGTTTGTGACTTGGTTTTGCATGTGCAGGAGCTTGAGTCATCTCTTGCAAACAAGGAATTGTATATTAAAGACCTAGAGGGGAGTCTACATGAACAGAAGGAAGTCAATTCTCGTCAACATGAGGAGATCAAGTTACTCAATGAGAGGTTAAATAATGAGGCAAGGAGAATAAAGTCATTGGAGAGGGAGGGTGATCGGCTTCGTTCAGAGATTTCCCTGTTGGAGTCAAAGGTTGGTGCCCGAGATATTACGGGGATTACTAATCTGATACAGTTTCTCTATTTCTGATACATTTGCACTTAAGAACTAGTTTAAGGCTCAAATGGTTCTAAAAACACCTTCTAGGAAATAAGCTTTCCTATCCATTTTTCTTCATGCAATGTGTGGTGGATAAATAACCAGTCAGTCTTAGAAATTGAGTTGCGTAATAGATGCTTTTGATAGTCACGGGGATTACTAAGGGTTAAAATTTTGGCCTCAGTTTCTTGCCTCTTGGAGCTGTCCAGTTTCTTAGCTGTCTTTGCTTAATAGAGTAGTTTGTTACATATACCTTCTGGAGCTGTAATCGGTCCTTCCTTGATTTCCTACGTAGGAATACGGTGTTGTGTATGGTCATTCAGTAAGTTTTTTTAAAATGATGTAGCTAATATAATCAATTTAAGAAGACATCAAAGGTCTAGGACGCCACAACCCGATGCTTATATTACGTGTTGTACTTTATGCTTCCTGGTTGTTTATATCAATATATCGCTGACTTGAGAAGATTTAAACAGATATATTCAGTTAGTTTCTGTTTCAAGGGGAAACCCTTGATCTTATATTTCTTTCTTTTTTTTCCCTGTCCTTATTTTAAGTACAGATAAGTCCTTTTAAACAGATATGTTCTTCCTAGTACCATTGACAATTTTTGTTGCTTTTCCATCGGCAGTTGGGCCATGGTGATTATTCTGCTGCAAATACAAAGGTCTTGCGGATGGTAAATACCCTTGCAGTTGATAATGAGGCAAAACAAACTATAGAGGCATTACGGACCGAGTTACAGAAGACAAAGGAAAAGTTACAGGCTGTTGAAGAATTGAAAAGTCAGTCAGGTGTGAAACTGTCATTTATTGAATAACATGGTATTCTAGGTTTCCACTAGTCTTTGTACATCTCACTTCTTTTAGATGCTCTTGTATAAATAGACTTGTTTTTAAGGTATGTTACAGACAGTGCTTTTTCGTTGTTGTTGCTGTTTAATTTCAACTTTTTTTCTTTTATGATTTGCTATTCGTGATGAAGTAGACTGTTTGTTAACATAGAATTTATACTTATTCAATTAGTCTAGTGCATGAAACACTGACCTTGTGGATTGTACTGAATTGAGGTATGGAGAGCCACCACATTGGCGAAGGTAGGTTTCATATCTTGATTTCCTTTGTGTAACTGCAGGACACGGTAGGTGTCCTTTGTGTTTCAGATTTTTAAAAATACAATTGCCATGTGGCAGTGGTGAAGCTTGTTGCTATCTTTAATGGTATTGCTTCTATACTTTGAAGAAACTCAAGTTGAATGGTGTTAGGTATTCTGAAAGGTTTAAAAAGCAGTTATTAGTTACTTTAATCATTCTACAGTTATTGACTCAGCTGTTCTCTTCACAACATTAGACAATGAGTCCATTTTTTTTCCTTATTGCATCTTTAACTATTCAGGTGATGCTGGGCAGTTGGTGGATTCCTACATATCTGGAAAGATAACACAGTTAAAAGAACAAATTGCGACACTTGAAAAACGTGAAGAGAGGTAAGTCCTTGATGAATTTATTTTGTTTCATGTTGCAGTGTTTGATCATGGTCTATTCATTTTTTTGGTTTACAATTTACACTTAAAGAGTGTTTGAATATACCCTGGGAACAGATACAAGACTGTTTTTGCTGATAGAATTTCAGTGTTCAGGAAGGCATGTTGTGAACTTTTTGGTTACAAGGTACTCTATATACTCGAATATTTCTGTGTATTTTCTTATGATGTAGCCTCCGTTTTAATGTTGTATTATAATTGGCTGTTGCTAGTCCATTATGTGTTGTCATTCTTAAAAGGAAGAAAATAGCTCTTCAGAGAAAAAGGAGTTTCAATTTTTTCTTCAGTCCATTGGATGATGCCTCTGAGTGTGATAGAGGTGTAACCAGTCGCCATGAGAATGAGTTGGGCCTAGTTCCTCTTTGCATTATGTGGACAATATTTAAGTGAAATAGCTTAACTTAGGTTCATTGATTACAACTTGAACATCATGGACTAGCGTGCTGAGTGTCCCTTTAACTTTTGTTGGCTAAACCATTAGTTTCCTCATAACAAGCGATAAAGTGACACTTATTGTTCGAGTTATTTCTTTTGGGAGGGGAAGTATGATTCTTCTAATGTAATATTATGCTGCCAAGGCCATTGTAGTCGTGTATAATCATTTGAAACATTCAACATTTTCTACCCCTTGTGCTGAGTTTCACCAATTAAATGGGTTTGTAGGAGTCCATACAAGAGTAGAAAAATAGATAATGACAAATTGTAGTAAATAGATGTCCATATGCCACATTTTCATCTCATGTTGAAGTTATATGCTTAAGAATATCCGCTGCTAACATTTGTGGCAGATTATAATGGATGAACACCAGCGTTCTAATGGAATCCCAGTCACACGTTTTACTCTCCAGTCTATCTATGCACAAAGTGATGACGAGAAGCTGGAATTCGAATATGAATCTGGCAATACAATCATTTTGGTAAGATGGTATCTTCCGAGCATATGGTGATGTCTGTTTTCCAATATCCTAGAAAAATAACCTTCAGTTTCTTAGCCTCATGGGACACCTGTTACCTCCTGGAATGGATACAACAGATTATGCCAAAAATAAAATATGTTGCTTGCATTCAAATGTGGCACTTCTGTGTTTGATAACATTCCAAATGAGAACAGTTCTTACAATTTTTTCATTTCCTGAAGTGGGCCTTCATGTCAAAGGGAAGAAACAGTGCAAACACATTTCTCCACCTCATCTTGTGTGTGTGGGGTGGGGTGGGGTGTGGGGAGGGGTTTGTCTAGTTTCCTGTTGATCTAGTTTAAGAAAAATAGAAACTAATTTAATTTTTGATCTAACAGGCAAACGGTTACACATCCCAGACTGAGATATCCCATCAGGTACTGAGCATTTTGTTTCTTACCATTCTTATAGAATATGTGCTTCTCAACCAGTGGTGTCATTTCTCCACTTTGTAACTGGCTGACCCGGCCAGTACCTGATTATTACACAGGAGAATCTTACGCCCAATGTTCAATTTGGAAATGTTTATGACAAATGATGTTGGATTTTGAACCATTCTATTATTATCTGAGGTGACTTAAGAAATAGTAATTTCCCTTTGGTGACAATTTTAAGGGCTGTAATTTTGAGCGGCTAGGTTAGAAAAACAAAAAAAGATTTTGTTTAGAGCCTTCATTTGTTTTCAGTGGCAATCCATTGTGATAATTGGACATAATATATGATGCCTCTTCAATTAGCATTTATTCTTTAAATATTTTGACAAAATTTCTACACGCTTTTTTTGAGTATCTTTTTTCTTGTTCTCTCATCTTTTTCCCTTATCCCGTTGAATCAATAGGTTTGTCATTAAAGTCTTCCTTTTTGTAGGTTGACATATTTATTCGGAAGTTGAACTCGATCCCAGCTTTCACTGCCAACTTAACGGTGGAGTCTTTCAACAGGCGAACCCTATCTTGAAATGACTAAATTTATTCAGTCTAAATACATTGGAATTTTGATCTCTTTTGTAGATGGATCACAGACCTGTATATTGTGTGAACTAGTCGATTTTTTTGCCTAGGTCATTCACCTTATATAGGAACTCACAGAGCAAATCCTGCATGTATTTGTGAATCAAAGGCTCTTCTGATGGAATAATTGCTTATTGGTTTTGGTTCATCTGCTGGGATTTTTGTCAAGTATGGTATGTCAATTGACTCCTGGCATGGAATTTGTTGAGGATTTAACTATGCAAGGAATCAAGTGTAAATATTTCTTGATCATTCAGGTGGACATGTACTTGGAGTGTTCTTTTTACAGTATATGCTCTGTATCAAATCTTAAGTGGAAGAAAAATGTTGGTATATATTTCCTTATTTTGATTGGGGCTGTACGGTGTGGAGCTACATGGAACAGAACAGAGAGCAGGTGGTGGGTTGTAAAAAGTGTGGTTACCACTTAATGTTACTCCATCCACGGATTCATGTAAACCTTCTTGTTTTACAATCAATGGTTATTTGAAAGTGGCGTAAATGTTAACAAGAACTATTTATTTGAGTACTTAGGCTATTGATTTTGTTCTATGATGTTTGAAAGCATTTTGAGTGAGTGTGTGGCCTATGACTCTTGTCAGGGTAGGGGTCAGCACCGGCCATACTGGACATAGTAACAACTGCTATTTGCCCTCCCCAGACAGAGAATACATATAGAAAATAGATGGTTTTATGTGGCACAAGTGGTCAAGCACTGTGTTTGCTGAAGGTTAAAAGAGTAGTTAACAGTAGTTCGAAATAGTTCGAACCCCTAAAGTACTTCCCAAATCAGGCATTTCTCATTAGTTCTCTCACCTTTTTTCTTTGAGGCTATCATTACGGAAGATAGTGACCATAAAAACTCGAAGCTGTAGACCTCGTCAGTCATTCGCCCACACAAAATAAGTGAGGCTTAGATGATGGGGTTCTTTTTCGTTCCTGTCCAAAGGTGACGGAGCATCGATGCAAGAAGGGTGGTGGAAATGCATTTAGGTTCCGCATTCTTCTCTGTGCTGATGAAATTCTCGCAAGAATGTTGGAAGAATTTATCCTGTCTCTGGAAATAAATTATTAGTTTCCCGTATATAAACTTAATTGGGAGGTACTTCTTTCTTCTGGGTTAAAAACTGTCCAGCGTACCAAAAAATACTGAGAGATTTCCTACTTCCACTTCGTTGAGCTAAATCAAAATTCGCTACTTTCACAAATTACTACCCGATGATTCAGTGAGTCCTATCATTTTTTGTTTTTGTTTTGGAAAAATTCATTATGCCCTTATTGACTACAGATTTAGTGTCACTTTTAAGGGTCTAAACTACCAAATTCATCACATTCAGCTTTTGAACTATCAAAATTCATCAACGTGCGCTCTTAAATAAGATCAGACAGTCAAAATCTTATCATATGGTCCATTTATAACACAAATGATATGATTTTGAGTGTCGGATTTTGTTTGAGGTCGCACATTGATGCATTTTGTTAGTTGGAATACTCAATGTGACGAACTTGTTAATTTGAACCCCTTCTCTTGAGTGGCATTGACCCCATAACTCCAATGGGCAAATTGATAATTTGTTCCTTTCCATAGCTAATTAGTACAATTTTTGTTCATGCAATATTTTTTCTCATGTTCCTACACTGACGGACCATTTTATAAGTACGGTGGATTCAAATCCAGATAGAGAGCCAGAACACCACAACACACTCTGCATATTTAGTGTTGCAGAAACAAATAAGGTGCACCATTAATATATCTTGTTATGATAACGTAGCATATATAGTTGTTGAAAGCGATCATCCACCTCTAGTACTGAAGCTAATACGGAAGAAATAACCCTTGGAAAGCGACGTAGGGGAAAATATATCCGTCTCCATGATCTCATTCACAAGTCGCCGGTCCGCAAAGCCGTAAACCATTTAAAGAGGCCATGAATGCCACACGTCGATATGCATCATAAAATGCTGCAAAAATAGTACATTTGGTGTCCCTCGCCCATTGAGTGAGTTACCACTATCATCTTGTCCGTCTTCTTTACGGAATTTTTCTTCGCATTATTGAAAGCAAAGAGAATGCAAATGCCCCCCCCCCCATGTTTCTCTCTCTTGCAAGATATGCTAATTACCCATCTTAGTGAGAGACTTGTGGAGGTGATTTTGACGGGTGAATGGAGCAAAAGATTACCAAGTCAAGTTAGTGGGTGAGGCAGTTGAAGCAGCATTTTGGTGCCACCTTCTATGGAGAGAGTGTCGGAGCTTTACTCATAGAACAATCACCCCCGCCACTCTATTGTCCACATCAAAACGGATCACATTGGATACACTAAAAGATACGGATCTCTTGATTATCAAAAAAGAAGAAGAAACAAACTAGCTAGTTTTGCAAACAATTAGGCACCTACATATAGGATGATCATAAACTACGTACCTATCTATAGCCTTAAAAGGAAAACTCATAAATATTGAACCTTTTTGCAAGTTCATAACTTCATAACACTCTAAAACAAACTTATTAATTTTTTATTGCAATTTTTAGTCCAAGCTAATTTTTGGCTTATAACTCTATATATCATGTGCTGTTGTCGAAGATTCGATTTCTTTTTCTTCCCTATCATGTGTCGTTATCCTGTTCCCCTCAAATCATTAATTTGCACAAAATTTGTGGGGTTTCTTTGAATTTTCAGGAGGATGCATGACAGATATTGGGTGAAAGTCCATCGTTCCAACATAAGGAATATTGGATCTAGTTTCAAAAGGCAGAAGAACTTTAAGAGGGCCATACGCTTGGCTCCAAGAACTATATATATAATTATATGCCGATTTCAACTCCATAAATGGGTAACGTTCAAACTTAACCCACAGTCTACTAGGCATTAGCAATAAGGTTTTAGACTTGATTTCTTGTGCATCAGATTTACGCTCTAAAATGCAAGGCGACTTAATTGCTGGGAGATGTTAGAAGGAAAAGAAGGAAAAGAGATCATATTGGTCTTGCGGTGGGAGCAACACGTGAGACCTACAAACGTCTACAGGTATCTTACCCGACAAAAAGTTGAAGTTAGAATGCCCTAGACCTTAAGCAAAAAAGTTACTTTTGAAGCATGACCAAAAAGTAAACAAGCGCAGACATATCTGGTTGAAGCGTCGAAAGTTGAAGATTTAGACCCAATTTGTCCATTTCCGATTTTTTTTAACTAGTCTTGAAACATTTTGACTGTGGTTATGAAAAGAAAAGATAAACCCAATATCTGAACTGGTCTATAGTTTTTGTTGGTGCCAAGGCGAGAAAGAGATTAGAAGTGAGTCGAAATTATACCTTGGAAAGAAAGAGACAATGTATAATGTAGAAGAACCCTTTGGGGAGTGCCCAACTACCCACTTATAATCTAAGGCCTTTTTGACTTTAGTAGGGAACAGTTGAAAGGTTTGAAATTGGTTTGGTGCTTTGAATGAAACCCTTTCATGTCACTGGTCCTGGTACGATTTTGCTTTTTGACAGAGTTGTATTGTGTTCGAGCTCAACCGATCGGAATCCGACGTCTCATACATGTTGACTTAAAATACAAATACGCACACCGACGATCAGCACCAAAGATTTGGCAAGGCGCACGTCTAGTCTAGAGATTTAGAATTAGCATAGCCAAGATGGTCTCTGACGTCGCATGAAAAATAAGGTCAATGTGTGAAATGCACATTAAGCCGTCATCGCACTTGTTGACAACCAGCATATGAATGCGTTGAAGATGGTCTCCACGGGTATTGCCGACAAATAGGAAAGCTGGCAATATATATTCCTAAATAATCAAAATTAGTTTACTTTTTGGAATATACATATCTTGTTTACAACTCGTTGAACAACTACTCTATGGTGCGTTTTAAGTTCCAGTGGCCTAATGTGGGTTGTTATCTTTCCACTGCAGTCTGCATTTAGACAGGGAGTTAGGCGGCTTTGCGAAGACTCCATTACCCCTGAGAAAAGAAGCTCTCTCAGCAGGGGTGGCTCCTCCTTAGGCAAGTCATCATTTTAATGTAAAAATTAAAAAAATTAAAATTAAACCATAAATTTACTCATTATCTTTTTAGATGCAAAATTACTGATTAAAATTTTGTATTTAAATTTACCCAATAGATAAAATTGCTAAATAAAACAATCTAGTTCTTTTACTAGATTAAGTATTTCTAGTTTTTAGTTCTTGTAACTTCTTTTAAAAATTTTAATTCTGAAAATATATCCAAATCATCAATATCAGGGAGAATATCATAGAATATCATGCTTAAGAAATTTTTTAAGATTGAGACATTTTTTCTAATTTTATTATAATATCTACTAACAATATCTACAAAATAATCAATTGATCAAGACTCTGAGAAGTTGATTTGTCGATTAATTGAGAGGTTGTTTTGTAGATATTGTTAGCAAAAAAAGTAGGAAATATTTGGAGATTAATGAGAAGCTTTAGCAAAAAAATAGGTTCTGTTATAATGTTGTTAGAACAATCCACTATTTATAATAATCTAATTATCCATAATTGGTGTGCCACGTTAAAAAAATGACATTAGAATTTTATTATTTGAGAATTTAATTAACAATAAAGTAGCTGTTGTGAAAAATTATGTTAGAATTTAATTGTTTAATTTGAGAAATTAATTAGCAATAAAGTAGATGTGTTAATTGGAATTCTAGGTTTTAGGAGTGAAGAATTTATTGTGAATGATGCTATTATTTTGAAAAGTGACGTTGATGGTGCTAGTTTGTTATTTATTTCTAAATTTTAAATATTCTTATTTTATATGCCTTTAATTAAGTTTTATCTGATAAATTTTAAACTTTTTTTTCTTTTCCTTAATTTTTTTTTCTAGATAAACCAAAGTAGGACCAAACCTTTTCAGCCCAACAACTCATGGAGGAATCTATGGGTTGTCACTTGAGAGGATGTCAGCCGGAATACAAAATATGTGGATATAACCCTCTAAATTAGCCAAACACACATATTGAACAATTTTATGAGCCAAGGTATTAGCCCCTCTCCTGACATGACAAAACTTCCGGCCATCTTTTTGGCTAGCAAGACTATGAATATCAACGACTATCTTTGCTATTTGCCATAAAGCACTGTTAGTTCCTTTGTTAATAGCTTCAATAATGTACAGAGAATCCCCCTCCAAAAGCATACGTGGTGATGGTAGATGAAAAGTCTCCTGGGTAGCCATCAAGGTTGCCCTTACCTCGCCCACAAGAGGGCCACTAGGAGGTAGCCTCTTCGAAAGAACAAAGAGGATATGCCCTTACTCATGTCTGCCAATTGCAGCAGTAAAGGAAAAGGAATTACTGAATGCCATCCTTAATTTTTATTTTGTTATAATATATGACTTTCATCATTTAAATTTTTTAATTTTACTATAAAATATGACCTGAGGTCTTTATATAATCAGGGTCTTAGGAGATGGCCTCACCCGCTACCCCTTTCAGCCGCCCTGTTAGATATATATACAGAAATGGCCTTTCTTGTCTGTCAATCGAACTCGGTACAGACCACATCAAGAAAATAAGTGCAGCCATGGGTTTTGAATTCAATTTGTGGGAAAGAAAAGGGTCCGATCATTCATCAAAATTGAAGTGGGGGGCTCTCTTTTTTCCAACAAGAGTCAAAGTTGTGGAGCGAAAATAGGCTTTTTCTAATGTTGACACGTAGGTTTCAGTAATATATACCTTACCTCAAGTGGGTAATCCAAAGTTCTCGCCAAGCATAGGATCATACAACATTTATGGGATCCACTTAGGATCCAAATGTCCTGTCTCCACTTTGTCTCCCTCTATCTTCTCAGATCACCTTTCATTGTACCTTAAAACCAAAGCATAACAAAGACCATGTGTATGTCTAAGGATGGCATGCAATTGCACCTTAACTTCCTTGCCGACAAACCTATACAATGTTGCCACATGTCAAGAAACACGAGTGAATTTAGACTTGAGTGGCAATACATTAATTGTCCTTGGATATATAGCAGAGAAAAGGTCTACAATACGAAAAAGCATTGTTTCTATACTCCATTTTCTCTTAGCTACATATGTGTACCCAAAAATGGATAGAAGACAAAGGTCCATTAAGCTTATGCTCAGAAAGTGCTTGGGGAGTGGAGATGGGAACCATATTAGACGGATTGAGCAGATTCATGGCCACTTGGACATATACAATACATCCAATATGGTCGATCGTTGTATTTTCTTTCCTAAGAAACGAGCAATTGCATGTCGAACGAGAAACATAATAAGGAAGCACTAATCTTTAACTCTTTTTTTTTTTGCTGAATAGAGACAATATCTATCAAGGAAAGCTAGAGAAGCTACGCATATTACAAATCCGGATATACTTAGGAATACAAGACTCCGAAAAAGAACCTACATAACCAGAAGACGCTGCCCAAGCAGCAAGCCTATGCGCCATAACATTACACTTCCGAGAGACCCAAACAATTCTCTAATACTTGAAAGAGGCAAGTCTGAAACGAATCTTCTCCGCTAATCTTTAACTCAAATTTTATAGAATGTGCAGTTTGGATATCTCTCGGTATATATTCCTAAAACACACAACGTTTCGAAAAATATATAAAAAGTAAAACCTTGATCTCTCTCTCAAACGTATACATTAAGTTCGACATAAAAGCAAAGTAAGTGGTATGTCAATTTTGACATTCTCATAATTAGTTGAAGATTATGATGCACCTTCTACTTTGTGCAAAACAAATTTGGGAGAAATCCAAACAAGAAAAAGCAACGGATTAGCCAATGAAAGCAGAATTTGCAAAATCATATTGTTGTTAAGCAACGACAAACCCTTTTGACTTGGTTTCCTTGTCTTTGGTTTCGCCCACACCAATAGTACTGCATTATAATAAGCAACTAGCAACAGTAGGTTGCACTAGCTAGCTAGGCAAACTCCAGTTCAAAACTCATCATGCATCATCCTCTTTTTACAAAGTGCTTTGCAGACCACACGGTCCACACCTATACTTCCCGACTCGCCTAACTTCCAACTTTTTCTCTCAATTAGTTATTTTATTTGGTCCCTCTAGAACCTTATATAAGGATGCTAATAACCACTTTCAAATCAGAGAGGTAATTAACTTTAGTACTTACTCCTTTGGATTATATCATAGATGTGATTAGCAGTTGATAAATATAGCAGGTAGCTAATTAATATAAGGATCCATGTAGTAATTAACGCCGCCTGCTGCTTGGGCATGCATTATATCTGCAACAATACATGTAGCTCTTCAGGATCAGACGTTCACCATTGCAGTGGTGGAGATTATGACATCGATCCTAGAATGTAAAATAAGTAGGTCGTTCCATATTAGCTAGGTGCCAGCTTGCATGGATACCAAATTTCATATGGAAAGTTAATTTACTAGTTGGAAATATGTGATTATAGGAAGCTAGGTGTCAATTATTTTTTATGACATATATATATATATATATATATATAGTATAGAAACGGGTAGTACTGCATCTTGAGTCGTGACAATAGTTAACTTGATTCTCCCAAATAATGCAATTTCATGTGATGAGATACTTTAGAAAATATTAGAGCATTGGAAACAAAAAATTTTGGACTTATTAACCCATCCCCCCATCAGACAAGAATGCAAAGAATCTAGATTATAATATATATATATGAAACTAATTAACTATAAAATATATAAGAAGGAAACGCCTGCATGTGAGCTGAAAGAAAACATAGGGCGCTAGTGGTCGAATCATTTGACTGAAAACAGCCCCATGCTGATTTTGAGTTATTAATGCTATTCATCAAACCATTAATTCTACTGATCAACGAAGAACCAAGTTAAGAGAACTCGTAGAACTAATTACTATATTTGATCATATGATATTTCTCAAGTCCCTATAACTTGTGCTCAATTGAATCCATGGAATTCAATTAAGAGCTTAATTAGAAATCTAATTGGAATTAGTATATATGGGAGAGAAGATATTGAGCTCGATTGGTGGACCACCAAATTGGAGAGCCGAAAAAGGGAAATCCAAATGTCAACTCTACTCACAAATGCAACCCACACGCTTCATTCTTCCTTGTGCAAATGTGTTATTTCAACAGCACACGAACACTACCATTTTCTGGTGGCAGTGTTATCCACGTGGGCGAACTGCGTGTGAATTTAGAATTCTTCAGAGGAAACTTCTTTTGCAGAGTACTCTAATTCGAGACGGGGCTTGGCTCTATATATAATTTCGAACAGCCCACTTCACTCGCCACAAATTCAGCAGAGAGTAAGAAGACGAGTACCGCGGTTAATTCATAACTTCTAGCTAGTCCTGGTCCCCTGGACCTCTATCTCTTTTGCTAGTTCTGAGGGGAGAGACGAAGAGAGAGTACCGGCCGGAGACAAGATTAAAGGGGAGAGCATGGAAATGTCTGGAGATCAGAGCGCTGTTGATTGGAGAGGGAGACCCTCCAACCCTATCAAACATGGCGGGATCAAAGCTGCTGCTTTTGTTCTTGGTATCTCTCTCTCTCTCTCTCTCTCTCTCTGCGCTTGAGTTTGTTTCCGTGCGTGCGTAAGAAAATGGTAACACGTTTGTCGTTACACTTACATGAACCTGCTTAAGTTGTTGTTTGGTTATATTCTCTTATCGAGTTCATGAAGCTTTGATCAGTACTACACATGAGAATTCAACTTAAGTAAAAGTATAACCTGCCCAGGCTGTCTTGAATTACAATCTTTCCAATATCGAGTCATTAATAGATGGTAAAACTTTGAATTATTATGTTCTATTTGACCACAAAAAAAGTTGTTGTTTTCAGGAGTACAAGCATTTGAGATAATGGCCATTGCTGCTGTTGGGAACAACCTCATAACATATTTGATTAACGAGATGCACTTCTCCTTGTCCAAGTCCGCAAACACAGTGACAAACTTTGTTGGAACTGTCTTTCTCATGGCGCTTCTTGGCGGCTATCTTGCGGATTCTTATCTTGGGAGTTTCTGGACCATGCTCATCTTCGGTTTTGTTGAACTTTCTGTAAGCCTTTTATCTCATATAACCTTTTCTTTTCCGTGCACTTTTTTTTGTCTCTCTCTCTCTGCTTCTCATCCCCGCCACGAACCAGGGGCGCGCGCCTCTGTGTCATTTGGGGCCTCACGATGTGATCGTTTTTCAATAAGTTATAACATGTCATATTTAAATATAAAATATTAATGAATTTTAGTTAGAAATCATTTTTCTAGCCTTTTGAAAGTAAAATAGAAATAAAAATAACTAAAAGCTTAGAGTAATTACAGCAGCACCTGATGCCTTAAGAACAGGTTAACTTAAAACTATTGCTAAGAATAGGAGTTTACCAGAACAAACAAAGATGACAATAATATTTGATTAAAAAAATAGAAAGGATGAGCTATACTAGTTTTCCTTATTTGTTTTGATGAGCTACTAGTTAAATTTCTATATTCTACCAAATTTTCAAAAGAGTTGAACATACATATATATTTTTGAGGGAATTTAGCAGTTTAGTCATTGAGTTTTACCCTCTTTTATTTTTTAGTCCATAGGTTTCAATTTTTCAAATATTAGTTCTTGAGTTTACATTTTTTTACAAAATGATCATTTCTTCAGTCTGTCGTTCATATGCTTAACGGATCTCTCTGACACGTCAACAATTTGAAGCGGTCGACCGGACCACTTCATGTACCGGTTGACCGCTCACGTTCAAAATATATACCCGGTCGACCGCTACATGTATCGTTAAACATATGGACGACAGACTGACGGAAGGACCTGTTTGTAAAAAAATGTAAACCCAAGGACTAAAAAATTAAAAGGGAGTAAAACTCAAAGATTAAACTGATAAATTCCCTATTTTTAAAATGGGATGTTAAAAACATATAGATATTGAGGGCTTCCCAAATTGGGGCCCCTGCCACAAATACAAGTGGTTGTAGGTCCAATATTAATACTAGCCTTGGGTTTTGAAGTGCATGTGGACAATGCTGTCAAGGCACAGCGATAATGACATCTAGAATAGAGTGGAAACGGGAGAGGACTATCTTGGCCTGGATCTTATCGCTGACTGAACATCTTTTCTCCATGCTTTTTATGAGAGGATTTTGGTTTGTGCAGTACCGTATAATATGTCCCCTAGGTACTACTAAACTTTCAAAAGCATGCACCGGCCGTATACCGAAATTTTTGAGCAGATCAAACTTTTTGGTTTCGCGAGAGAAAGTGAACATGTTTCTTTACAGTTGTGTCTTCAAACTTGCAGGGTTTCGTATTACTCTCAGTTCAAGCTCATCTTCCCCAATTAAAGCCACCCCCGTGCAACATGTTGTCGGATGGAGAACACTGTGTAGAAGCCAAGGGCTTGAAGGCTTGGATATTCTTCATAGCACTTTACTTGGTGGCAATAGGGAGTGGATGTGTTAAACCCAACATGATTGCTCATGGGGCTGACCAGTTCAACCGAGATAACCCAAAGCAATCCAAGAAGCTCTCCGGTTACTTCAATGCTGCATATTTTGCCTTCTCTGTGGGTGAACTCATTGCCCTTACAATTCTTGTGTGGGTCCAAACTCATTCGGGGATGGATGTAGGCTTTGGAGTCTCGGCTGCTGCTATGGCAATTGCATTAATCAGCTTGGTTTCTGGTGCTTTATATTACAGGAACAAACCTCCTCAAGGAAGCATTTTCATCCCCATTGCTCAAGTAAGAAGCCCATTCTCTTTGTCTTCATACGTGGTTGTGTATGCAATTAAAATTTTAGTAAAGAGTATTCCATGTATCTCATGCACATGCTTGATTTATATATCTCTCTCTCTGTTAGGACAAAGAGGTTTATTGTTATACATCTGACGTTGAACGCATTGTTTATTATTTTCTTGGGCCACTGAGGAAAGTGTATTTTAGTGGTTTAAACTTTAATAAAGTTCTACAGATTGTCTTAAAGTACTGGCTGATTCATAGCTAGGGAATTCTCAGAAAACCACAACCGCCGCTGATTGTGGATTCGACTTTGTTTTGTATGTCAGTTGATTGAGAGAAAGGAAAAGAAAAGAATAGAATAGAATAGAGAAACACGGTTGTTGAATTAATAATATGTAAGATTACATAGACATTTGAACGAATTTAAAGTGCTTCTGCTGGCTCATTTGGTCACATAACAAAAAGACAACTAAAAAATAAAAACAAAGTACTGGACCCTCTTAATTATTTGTTACGTGTTACGTTCAATTACCTTAATTTCCTTCTTCCTGATGTTTTTCAATTTTTTCTGTTTGTCTTTTTCTACAATCTTCCCTTGCAGGTTTTTGTGGCTGCAATTTTGAAAAGAAAGCAGGTGATCTGTCCATCCAACAGACAAATGCTTCATGGAAGCCAAAACAACATGCCAAATAACGTTAGCTTGTCTTCTGATCTTAGCAGTGATCTCCTATACACCAAAAAGTTCAGGTATACTCAAAGAAAGGCCATGTACTGTTTATTTTCCCTTTTCAATTCCCCATATAGAGCTCAAAGATATATGTAGTAGTCTTCTGTAATGCGATATATCTACCTAATATTTAATGACTGCCCGCAAAAAAAAATCAGGTTCTTGGACAGAGCTTGCATCAGAAGCCAAGATGGGGAGCATACCACAGAAATTAGCCCATGGAGATTGTGCACGGTCGCCCAAGTGCAGCAAGCGAAGATATTGATCTCAGTTATTCCCATCTTTGCGTGCACCATCGTTTTCAACACCATTTTAGCTCAACTACAAACATTCTCAGTCCAACAAGGAAGCGCAATGGACACACGTCTCACAAGATCCTTCCATATCCCACCAGCTTCACTTCAATCGATCCCATACATGATGCTCATCTTAATAGTCCCCCTATACGGCACTTTCTTTGTCCCTTTCGCCAGAAAATTCACTGGTCACGATTCCGGAATCGCCCCTCTCCAGCGAATAGGCTTTGGCCTGTTTTTTGCTACATTTTCTATGGTTGCAGCTGCCATCATGGAGAAAAAGAGAAGGGATGCAGCAGTGAACTTCAACAAAACATTATCGATTTTCTGGATCACCCCGCAATTCTTAATCTTTGGATTATCGGAAATGTTCACGGCGGTAGGCCTCATTGAGTTCTTCTACAAACAATCCGCGAAAGGGATGCAAGCATTTTTAACAGCCATGACTTATTTCTCGTACTCATTTGGGTTCTATCTGAGCTCCTTACTGGTTGCACTGGTGAACAAGATCACCTCAAGTTCCTCAAATGGGGGCTGGCTCCATGAAAATGATCTCAACAAAGACAGGCTAGATCTTTTCTACTGGATGCTCGCAGCCCTTAGCTTCCTCAACTTCCTCAACTATCTCTTTTGGTCCAGGTGGTTTTCTAAGGGTTCATCTTCATCAAATGGCACATCACAACGTGAGACTCATGCAGCAGAGGATTATAATCATAATGCTCTCAACACCGGAAAAAACGTTGGAGCTGTGATCGGTGATATTATACCTTGAATGATATATCTCCGGAATTGCCTAGCATATAGTATGCTATTAAAATGTACCCATTAAATCTCTAGCTAGGATAAGGGAATCTCTTGAAGCCAAAGGTTTCTGTAAATTATAATTAGAAAAGAAATGCAATCTAGTGAAGCTTGGGCGGGGGATCAGATCAGCTATACCTGTACCTGTATCTTACTCTTCATGTTTTCTCACTATATATATACATATTGAAAAGGTTATAAATTCCGTGCTTTCATCATAATTAAACTAGATAAAGAATGCAAAACCAAAAAGTGGGAAAAGACGACGCACTTTGTCCGTCTTAGCAATGACTTTCATGAGTTAATCCCTAGAAGTTATGACAAATAATATGTAGAGCCCTATTGACACAGCTAGCATATCTATGATGCATCATCTTTATGTATCTGCGCGTCAATGTCATTCCTTGATCATGGGGAGGACTCATCACTTTCTTTTGAATGACAGAGATTTTGTTGTTCTAGGCCTACTACTTTCTTATTCAAAAGGCCGTTTAGAGGAAACCTAACTATATACCCATGATGTGATGTATGCATTAGAGCATCATGAATTGAAAGTACCTCTAAGAATAAAGTAAAAAGAAAAAAGTGATTGCAGAGAGAGAGATCGAAGCGATCCATTAGAAAATGTACTGAAGCTGTTCCCATTTTCATGTTCATCAAGCCAATCACATGTCTTTTTTTAAAAAAAAAAAAAACATGTCCGAAACATGTCTGGATAATGGATATGCTAGGCTCCACCCTCCGAGACCCTTCAGCACCTATCAAATCCTCCACTGGCGACGGTATACATTGAATTGTTGGCTACAAGTCGGCATTGCCCCGCTAGTTTCCACTCTCCCCCAAGCAAAACAGCTACTGAGTTCCGTCTTTCTAGTCTTAGATGTGATAATAACTTGCACCACTATATGAGTATGTCTACTTGTGCACCTACCCATCTACCCTTTGTTGTTTCTCCAGCAGCTTGAGCCATGCACCTTCAAAAGGCACGGTGGTACCGTCGGAAAAGAGAATCTGATTCCTCTTTTGGGTCCATATGTAGCTTAGGCAATAGGAATCCGGATTCCCCTTGCCCTCTGTTGAACAAGTTTCAGTTTAATTGTTAAAACTGCTCGCTATTATAAAGCGGATCACGATCCAGATGTAAACAATATTTTTTATGCAGCATCTATTTCTGTCTGCAGGAAGATCGAGAGAAATATAGACGTCAATGATTAAGTTATCAAATTCATCAATTTTTATCAGCTTTAATGTTAAAGACAATTGGAAGAGAGATCGGAGAGAAATATCATATATAATTCTTTGGCAAGGAAGGACATTTAAAGGAACAAAAACAGTGACAGAGAGTAGTATACATATATATTGCAGCTAAAATCATGTTTAGAAATGAAAAAACCACAACAAAAAAAACATCGTATTTAGAAATGCCGGAGGCAGTCTTGCCAATGTAGAGCAGCACATGGTTGAGGTAGACCTGGATCAGGTCGGCAAAGAAGCCCATGTAGTTGTATCCCATGCTTTGCATCTGAGATCAATCCTTTTAGCGCAAATTAAGTAGCTATCCTGAAGGCACTTTCGTATAAGCATAGCAGCGCATCTCATGTACTCCTTCTGGTTTTGTGGAAACCCTGATTTGCATCTACCATCAGCCCTCTCAGCACAAAACACGAGCTCATTGTTGTCGCATTCCACTGCAATATCTATCTCGCATCATAACTATAATCAACAACATCATTACTAATATCCATGATCCATTTTTACGCTCCCCCTGCTCTCTAATTGAAATCCTCTCTTGTTATCATCTAGTTTGAACACAAAAAGTACTACATTTATAGAGAGTTTATATATGGGAACAATCATTCACTTTATCATTGGTAACCTTTTGACGCCAATATAATGGTCTTTTCTTACCACAAAAAATAAAATAAAATGGGGTTTAGTTTTGTATTAAGAGATAAAATTCACTTCCACCAAAGCTATACACATTCACAATGGTAGTCAAAGCTACGTGAAAGGAAAAGACGTTAATGAATTAACCAGTTTATTATAGATTGGAAAACCCATTCGGAAGCATGCCTTGCAGCATCTGTTGGTCTGACCGAAAGCAGGGGCGGAGATAGGGGGCGGGAGGGGGCAGCCGCCCCCCCCTCAGGTCTAAAAAAAAATCTGGAGAGGGGGTCACGAGCCCGAGGGAACCAAAGCATTTTCTAACAAAGTCTAGTTAGGCTACTGCCTATACATGCATGTATATGTGATCGTAAATTACTAAAATATGAACGTGATCATGTATATCACGTAGTTATAGCTCATTTTTTAAGAAATTCGCTATTTCATTTTTTATTTCATTTTAATCTGTAGCTCTTGATGAACATCTAATTATTTTGTGTTTAGTTATACTTTCTACTTGTCAGTAAATATTCCAATAAGATGCTTCTTAGTAGGGCTGTTCAGTGCCACCGGAATTTTCCGGTGGCACCGGCACCGGGTTGCCGGTATCCGGCTTCACCGGTGCCGGTGCCGGTTTGAGATTTTGTTAAAAACCCGGTGCTGTTCCCGGGTTACCCAGCACCGGGTTCCCGGGTACCGGGACACCGGGTTTTGAATTTTTTTTTTTAAAAAAATGACAAAACGAATCGTTTTAACTTGTAAGTAAATGTTGCCCTAAGTCCCTAACTAAGTCGACGGCTCGACGCTTCATTGCCATTTTTGCCTCACGAGTCACGCTGCACGCACGCCCAGAGCCCCCAGACAGTCCCCACTCGGTGACTCGGCGACTCCCTTACTCCGGTACTCCCCAATCGCTTTTTCTTTGTTCTTGAACATTTCCGTTTTTAATGTCTGAGAGTCAACGCAATCTCCAAGACGTGGGAGCCCACCAAGGTCTCTCACTCCCCACATTTATTTTTTTTCAATCTTGGAAGTAATTTTCTGTTTGTGCCTAATTTGTCGAGTTTTCCTACACAAAAAGCTTTACCATTTGTAATCTGAACTTGCTGTTAGTTCTTATGTTTTTTAGTGTAAATTTAGATTTACCATTTGTAATCTATCAACTTCTCTGTTTTCTGAACTTGCTGTTAGTTCTTATGTTTTTTGTAATCTGAAAGGTTGTAGCTGTGGCTTTAATTTGGATCGCTTATATATATATATACAATAAGAGATTATTTGGTATGAATAATCTCTTGTCGAAGAGAAATAACTCTTGTCAACGGAAAAAAAGAAGAAGAAGAAGAGGTTTTTAGTTTCCTAGAGTAATACGCAATTCCATATGCTCCAATCACACTGACATGGGATGATTGCAAAATTGGCGAGTACTATCAACATTGGATTTGATAGATAGCTCTAACAGTGGGGTTATCTGTTTTTTGCACTCAAGACCTCTCCTATGTGTTCGCAAATTCACAGAAAAGGTGCTGTCTTGAGCTTCCGGAGTCTGTTTGAAATGGATCCTAGGTACTTTTAGTTGAAAGTCATTGATCTAAATTAACAAAGTGCTTATAAATCTCAATATAGTGTTTTACAAATGTAGGGGCCTGGGTTTGTTTCACATCTAATTTCCCGTTGAGCTCAATCTCTAATAGGGTCTGGGCTAGCCTTACATATGTACATAAGTTCCAAGATATGAGAATCTCTTGCAGAGGTTGTTCTGGGCCTGATAGTCTCCTAGCCATTAGCCTAGCATGAGCTGGGGTTCTTTCTCCAGACTACTGAATTGTTGCTGGAACATGTTTTGTTGTTATTTATAAGATTATAACAGAAAATTATTTTGCTATTTGTATGTTTGTACGTTTTGTTGTTTATTACTTATTTGTACTTTGATTGTTAATTTTAGGTGCTTTTTATTTGCAGATGGATACTCTACCACAATCACAGTCAAGTAGTAGTGCTACTGCTATGTCGGCCTCAGTATCGTGTCCGGCTATTGGATCTGAGTCCACTCCTGATTCTGAGACAGTGGGATCCACTCGTGATGAAAGTGGACGACCACCACATCCTGAACCCAAAAAAAGGAAAAACTCGAACCCTTCTGATGTATGGCTGCATTACACCAAGGTACCCAACTCTGATCCACCTAAAGCAAAATGTAATTATTGTAAAAATGATTTTATGGCTCATCACAAGAATGGGACATCGGGGTTATGACAACATCACAACATTTGTCCATATTTCAAGAGAAAGAGGGGGGGTCAGTTAGATGTTGGACAAATATTTTTGACTCATGATGCTGAGAAGTCAACGGAGTCTGATGTTGGAACGATGGGAGTGACACATAAGTTTTGTGAGAAAACTATTAAAGATCTGATTGCTAGGATGATAATTATCGATGAGATGTCTTTTATTGTAGTTCAGAAACATGGATTTAGGAATTTAATTCATTATCTGGAGCCTAGATTTAAAATTTCATCTAGGATAACAATTATGAGGCTTTGCATGAAACTTTATTTGAAGGAGAAGGAGAAGTTGAAGCATCTGATTCGAACGAATGGGTATAAAATGTCTTTTACCATAGATACTTGGACATCGATTCAAAATTTTAATTATATGTGTGTGACTGGACACTTTATCGATGCTAATTGGACTTTGCAGAAGATAATTTTGTCTTTTAGGAGGGTGCAAGATCATAAGGGGGTTAGTATTGCTGAGGAAATAGAAGATTTTATGAATGACTGGGGGATACAAAAGATTCTTACAATAACAGTCGACAATGCCTCCTCTAATGACACTGTCATTGAAAATTTAAAGAGGAGGCAATTGCAAAAAGATACTCTAGATGTAGGGAGGATTGTTTGTGGCTATGAATTCCTACACTTGAGATGTTGTGCACATATTTTGAATTTGATTGTGTCTGAGGGGATGAAAGAGGTCGATAAGTCCATTGCTAAGGTTCGGAATATGATCAAGTATGTTAAGTCATCACCTCAAAGGTTAGACAAGTTTAAAGAATGTGTGCAGATTAAAGAGATTACATGTACTCAATTTTTGACTCTTGATGTTACCACTCGTTGGAACTCAACTTATTTGATGTTGGATGTGGCTTTGAAGTATCGAGAGGTATTTGAGTTGATGTTGGATGACAATGGGCATTTTATATTGTATTTGGGCGAAGAGGGGCATGGGAGGAGAGGATTAGGCCCCCCCACACTTGAAGATTGGGAGCACATCCGTCACTTTGTAAAATTCTTGAAGTTATTTTATGAAGTAACAGTAAGAATGTCGGGATCAAATGTGTCTACAACTAATGTTTACTTGGAGGAGTTGGCTAAGATACATAGCCATTTGGACAAGTATGCTTCTAGTAATGATACTTTGCTTAAAGAGATGACATCCCGCATGCAAATGAAGTATAACAAGTATTGGGGTGATTTGACTTCTGTGAATAGAATTTTATTTGTTGCTGCATTGATTGATCCAAGAAACAAGATGGTTGTGCTGAATTATTGGTTTAAGAAAGTAATGGGAGTAGCGGAAGGCGAAGTTATGGCATTGAATGTGAAGGGTACTTTGGAACGTTTGTTTATGGAATATAACAATGACAACCGTGGTGGTGTCGGGGAGGTGGGTGCCAATGATAATGTGACTATGGGGGATAATGGGGAATGAGATGAATTTGATATTGTAAGGGCTGCTAGCCAAATTTCAGACCCCAAATCTGAGGTGGAGAGATATTTATCAGAGACAGTTGAATCAAAAGCTCCTTCATTTAAAATTTTGCTTTGGTGGAACATTAACTCTCATAAGTATCCTATTCTTGCCCGCGTAGCTCGGGACGTGTTGGCAATTCCTATTACCACTGTACCTTCTGAGTCAGTATTTAGCACTGGAGGTCGGATATTGGATCAATTTCGGAGTTCATTGGCCCCAAAAACTGCCGAAGGTCTCATTTGTGCTCAAAATTGGATGAGATGCGACCCTATTGTGGAGGAGGAGGACATGACTTCTGATATGACAAAAGATCCATAAACTTATACGATTGACTCGGGTAATTTTATTTCTGTTTTTGTTAGTTTATTAGTTTGTATAGTATTTTTATTTTTATAAATTATAACTTGGAGTATTTAAATATATTGTGTAGAGTTATCCATCTTGGCGACGAAGATCGAGGAGTAGAGATTTGAAGGAGTTACCAGTCTTTATGATGTTCTTACAGTTACTTTTGTAAGCTTATTATTTTGAATTTTATTGGTTGAGACTTTAGATTCTCATCTTGTTGTAATGTTCTCTAAGTTTATTGATTTTGGATTTTATTAGTTTAGATTTTATTGATATGTGATTAATGGACCAACAGAAAAAAGAAAAAAATACATTAGGTCAAGTGAGTAAAATGCTAAAAAAAATGGCTCAATATGAATGTAGGATAACCGGAAACCGTCACCGCTAAGGGTCGATTTTTGCCCTTAACGGTGTAGGTGTAGGTGTAGGTGACAATTATTTAAAATCGGTCTACCCGGTGTAGGTGCCGGTTTTGGCAAAAACCGGCACCTACACCGGGGTTGAACAACCCTACTTCTTAGCATCACTTTATAACTCATTTTCAAAATATTTTGGGAGCAGACAATTCATTCCTTATACCCATGATTTTTATTAGTATTCACATTTTATTTTGTTGGTTTTTAGTGATAAATTTACCCAAATATATTTATAATTAGTAAGAATAAATTGACTTGAATTATGAATGCATTGACATTTGATATGAACAAATTTATACACTACTATTCATATTAACTAAAACTAATAGATAAATAATTTTTCAGGTTTCGTAAATAATTTTATATCACATCATGGGCAAGACAAAAACAATTTATGCATTTTTTAAGAAAAAGAATGTTGATTTGGGTTCTAAGATGTCTTCCTCGTCTTGTAATCATCAACATCTAATTCTTGAGCAAGAGCAACGCCCTTCTAAGATTCCAAGGATTGAATCTCAAGAAGTTGATATTGCTACTATAGAACGTGATCTAGGAAAACATATTCAGATATGTGAACATCTGGTTAATCAGCAAGATGTAATTAGAAAAATTTATCTTAAGGCAGGTCCATATCAATATATTCCTGCAGCTGGTACTGAGTTTCGATTTACAGAATTTGGAAAAAAATCGTCGACGGTTTTCTTCATCGTATAAGCAATTTCCTTGGTTGGAATACTCTCCTATAACTGATGATGCATATTGTCTCTATTATTTTTTAGATTGTCCTTATGCATATTATGTACATTGTATGACTCATCAAATACAATTAGTATTGGTTGCAGTAGCAAGTGATGTAATGCCGGTTTGTGATTTTTTTTTATGAAACTAAGATTCATTGTTAATGTTGTTGGTGCCTCTTGTAAGCGCAATGATGAACTACATGTCAATCAAACAACTGAAATTACACATTTAATTGTCATTAATAAACTTGAAACCGGAATAAAGGCAAATCAAATTTATTTTTAATCATATTATTTAAAATAATTTTAGTTTGCCACGATACAAAGTTCCTGGCGGCCACTGACCGAAAGACATATCAGTTTATAAAAACATATTGAGTGCTGTTCCTGTTATGGCCCAAAACAATGATCTTATCAACAATTATATAATGTGAGCGCCAACCCAACCAAAATGGAGGAACGACGTTGCAAAAGCGGCTTGGCCGCCCACTTCATATTTTTAACAAACTAATTACCTATATCAACACCCGACCCGAAATTTCGATATTCGGCCCAACATCGGCCCAGTTTTTGCGTCTAAAGTCCAAATTCTCTTGTCTCTCTCTGTGCTCGATATAAGATAAATTAGAAGGGTTCGCTTTATGTGCTTTTATCGTTCTTCTTTCAACTCCTTCTCTTCCCTTAGTTCGATTGTACCAAGGCTCTCTCCCTCTCTTCCTCTCAGAATTTAAGTGTTTGAATAAACAAACCGAAAAGCGATAG
Organism: Myrica gale; assembly: GCA_963930655.1. NCBI lineage: Eukaryota > Viridiplantae > Streptophyta > Magnoliopsida > Fagales > Myricaceae > Myrica > Myrica gale. The sequence goes on along the minus strand of OZ005606.1, from coordinate 252,774 downwards.
AAATCAACAAATACAAATAACAAAATGCAAGGTGGAGGAGGAGAAGAGGTAAGCATAGAAGAGCTGGCTTCAAATCTCGCCACTTACAAGGATCAGCTTCATCAGGTATTCTTCTTTCTCTTCTTCTTCTCCTTCTTTATTTAATTTTGATATTAACAATAGCTCAATACTATTTAGCTTTCCTATTCTTCAAATCGAATTTTTATGTTGTTTTAAACTCTTTTATCTTTAAATCGTCTGATTTCGGTCGGTTTCATGCTTGTAGGGTTTTCGTTCCGCCTATTTTGTAATCACACCTTTTTATACTCAATAACGTTCGCAATTATCGCTTTAAACGGAATATAACGCTGTTTTTTACTTTTCTATGTGCGTAATCGGTTTCGAATCTCATAAAAGAAAAGAGAAGAATCGACTCTAAGGAAACGTAAATGCATCGAAATTCTATGTTTTCTGTGACGGGAAAAAGACAGACTACTTTAGTGCAAAGTACAGTTAAAGTCCTCTCTCTGTCTCTCTTCTCTCTTTTTCTTACCTCTGTCCCTTCCGTCCCATTTTGTTAGGGTTTTTGCAGTAAGAACTGTAGTAATAATGGAAAATACCAATGCATGTATTGTTTCTAAAATTTCCGTTTATAATGTACTATATAGTTGCACAAATAGCGCCTGCATTTTTTATATTGAGGAATTGAAGACAAACTGATGTTGCGGGAGTATGTCGCACAGATTTTTGTGCAAGTTTTTTAGAAGTTCATTGTGGTTGTAGCCTTTCTGCAGCCTTCGCTTTGCTCTTAGGTGACTAATGGTCATTGTTTAGAGAATGACGAAGTGGCAAAATAGTTGAATTTTTGAGATTCCTGGTGTTGGCCATCAATTATAATTAGATGGAGCTAGGGCTGTATTCTAGCCGAGTATTGGCTGTTCAAACTCGGCTCGTTAGACATATATGCGAGTTCGAGTTAGAGTTCGAGCCGAGCTTGAATCGAGCTTTTGCAGGGGTGTTCAAACTCGGCTCGTTTAAAATTTTTCATGTTCGAACGAGCTCGAGCTTGATTAAAAATATTACACGATTCGAGTTTGAGCTTATTCAAGCCGAGCTCAAACTCGACCCAACCAAGAAAATATGAACTTAGAAAATAAAGATATCACAAACAAAACTCAAATCAAGTCTCGACGTATGGTGTCATAGTACATTATACACGACATATCATAAACACTTGACGTTTGTGCGAACTTTATTTTAGAAAATATTTAGATTCATATATAACCTATGTTATTTGGCAAAAATGACCTACAACATATATTTAATATATAAAGAGCATAACAAATCCTTATGGATAATACTCATATATTCATATATCAATATAATCAAATGCATATTTTACTAATATGTGACTATTAAATATAAACCAACAAATAAATAAGAAACTTATAATGCATACATGTGTACTGAGCTTTTAAATGAGCTCAAATGAGCCGAGTCGGGCTTATATGAGTTTTGTTCACGAGCTTAAGTCGAGCCAAGAAAATATGAACTTAGAAAATACAGATATCACAAACAAAACTCAAATCAAGTCTCGGCGTATGGTGCCATAGTACATTATACACGACATATCATAGACACTTGACATTTGTGCGAACTTTATTTTAGAAAATATTTAGATTCATATATAACCTATGTTAATTGAAAAAAATGAACTACAACATATATTTAATAAAGAGCATAACAAATCCTTATGGATAATACTCATATATTCATATATCAATATAATCAAATGCATATTTTACTAATATGTGACTATTAAATATAAACCAACAAATAAATAAGAAACTTTTTTTTTTGATGACGAGGAAATTCCCCAAAGTCGGACCCTAACAAATAAATAAGAAACTTATAATACATACATGTGTACCGAGCTTTTAAATGAGCTCAAATGAGCCGAGTTGAGCTTATATGAGTTTTGTTCACTAGCTTAAGTCGAGCCGAGCTGAGTTTAACCAAGTTTGACTCATTTAATATTCGAGCTAGAAATGGTGACTGAGCTCAAGTCGAGCTTATACGAGCCGAGTTCGAGTTGTTCATGAAGCTCAGTTGATTTACAGCCCTAGATGGAGCTATTACATTACTAGCCAAATTCCTCATGGTCTTCATGCTGTTGGAAACGGAAGAGACCAATACATACTCATATTCTTTCAATGCTCTCTGGACATAAATTGATGCTCCTTTAAGGATAATGGCTGAACTATTGTATATGCTGTTATCCAATTGTAATTTTAGTGTAACAACTTCTCCATCACCTGTGCAACAGGTCAGACAGCTTTTGGTTGATGATCCCGGAAACTCCGAATATGTGGACATGGAAAGGGAGCTTAAAGAGGTAATCTTTTTGCTTATGAACAGTCTCTTTGATTTTATTTTTCTCTTCCTTGTAAGTTTTGCTTGGACATACTCATGATTCCTTATGATCTTATACGTGTGGGATCTCTCAATCCTTAGTATGTCACTTAAGATTGCAACGGTTGTTTCGAGAAACAAAGTCAACGTCTTGTGAAAAGTTTAGGGCTGCGAGTCCAATTCCAAAGATGTTGTAAATTGGATGTCTAGTTTCATGTGCCACTTCTTTCTTTCTTTCATTCCTCTACCTTCTTTCTTTTGAAGGAATCAAAATTTTGCTCAAACAAGCAACACCAGTTAACTTCTAATGGCACATGTGGAGGTTTATTTTCATTTCAGGACTGAGAAGGTGAGATGGTTTTTACATTAAACAAAGTCCATATGCTACTGAGGTGGGAACTTCTGAGGAATCCAAAAATTATTTGGATCTGTGTAAATAATGAAGACTTCATCAAGATACACATCACTTCTATCCTGGTTGCTGTGCAGGTGTGCTATGTGTCGAGATGGCCAGCCTACTCTCTCCTTCTCACCTGATATCAGATGTTCACGCTGTGATTCTAAGCTCGAATATTGACGTTGATTTTTCCTTCATGTTGTTACTAATAGTCTGGGTGTGCATAGGATTTTTGTTCAAATTTGGAGCTAGGGCTAAAGTTGTGTTGGTGCAGGTGATTGATTTGACAGAAGAACTCCTTGCAACTGCAAAGCAAAATGAGATATCTGGATCAAATACTGGGTCAAGTGGTAGGATGTCCCCAGGCATGCCCCAGTCTGTGGATAATCAAATGGTACATCCATACGCTATTGATTTATTTTCATGTTTGGTTCTTGGCTAAAAAACATGCTTTGGTTCATCGTGAAGGCAGAAGAATATACGTTAGAAAGAGAAATTTTTTAGTGCATCTTTCTGGATTTGGCTTCTTTGTAAAGTATTGAAGTTGTACCTTTACTTTGAATTTTATTCGGTCTACTAGATAGAAATTGGGTTCCTTACAATTGAATTCAAAGAACATAACAACAGTTGCTTTTTTGCTATTCCTTCTTGTTCCTCTGTTTTAATGTTTCGCCTATTTTTATGAGTGGCGTTTGGCTCTGTGGGTGGGTGGGTGGGTGGGTGGTTCTCAACAACTTTGCGATTATGCGGGATACTTAAACATGGTGTCTGGCATGGCATGTGATGTTTTGTCTTGGGTTGTTATGCCACTGACCATGTCTTAGACTAGGGATTGTGTGCCATTTAAATCTGGTGCACGATTGCATTACAATGTCACCGTTGGAGTAAATGTGCCATTTGGCTGGTGTGGGGCTACCTAGCGGTGATATTGTCCTTGTTTCGTAATGTTATTGTGGCTGAGGACATTTTATTATATAGTCCCATCTATCACTTTCATTGATTCCATCCTTTATTAATTTTCGTGATTGCCAAATTAAGCATTCAATATTTTGCTGCTCTTTTCTGAATACATCTCGGTGATAAGGATGTTTAATCTTTGTGTTTTTTCCCACATGTAGGACTCAGGAAACATGTCTGATCATCACGAGGCGTTTCCCATTGGCACCAAAGTTCAAGCTGTTTGGAGTGAAGATGGGGAGTGGTATGTAAAAACAGATAAAAAAAGTAGAGATGTCTGTATCTCAATCAATATTGGTATGTTTTTTCGTTTGTTTTACCTTGTTTTTCTGTGTTTATTATTTGAATGTTCAGGTATGATGCAACAATTAATGCGTACTCTCCAAATGGCTATTATGTTAGCTATGATGGGTGGGGGAATCAAGAAGAGGTATGATATGCATCCTTTTTCTCTATTCTCACCATGTTGCTTCTAGCTAGCTGGTTTCAGGTCTCATTGGCATTGGCATTTGTTTTTCCTATCCTTTATCAGAAGTGAAGCCTTTTCGACGAAATCGCTTGTGCATATTTTAGAGCTTAACATACGCTATAATTCCACCGTGGAAAGTTGTAGTTAGGTAGTTCAGTATCTTTTATCCTAGTGCATATTTTAGAACTTAACATATGCTATAATTCCACTGTGGGAAGTTGTAGTTTGGTAGTTCAGTATCTTTTATCCTAAGATATCATTTTGCTATTGTCATTCCTGTGTCAAATTTAGAGGCTACTGAAACATAGATTTAGTAGGAAAGGCAGAATGGATCCCAAATCTTTTTACCACGACACTTTACCACCTATGTTAGCTGGTACCTTATTTTCACTTTGCCTTAACTTTTGCTTGTTCTTTGCTTTTCATTAGCTTTCTTTTTTACTCTTTCCCTTATTCATGGAGTTTTTCCTTTTTGGCCATTTAATGCAATCATATGGTTGTACTTTTTGAAACAAACCATCCTAACCACAATATAGACTGTCTCCTTTTACTCATGATCTCCACTGCCATATCTTTAATCTTTGGTATGATGATATTTATATGATCTTACCTGTAGCCATCTTGTCGGCATTATAACCATTATCACGACTCTGGTAGTATGATTACCACGGCGAGTATAACCTGTGTGTCGTTGCCCAAACTTTTTATAAAAGCACATATGTAGGATGGTCGCTGATAATGCTCTTATGCAATTGACTCTAGTGGAGAATCCTTATTTTTTGCCCTGCCTGGTCCTCACATGGCTTCAAACGTTGCAATGTAGTAGGTATGAAATAAAAGAAGACATATTCAATATTCTGGCGGAGGGAACAAATTTTTGTAATGATAAGGAGAGACTGTCTTACTACTGAAAGGAAATATCCAACTGTGATAAAGTGGGAAAAGACATGCAAATAGCTGAGAAGATACATGTACCTTCTGCGGCGATGTGGGTTTGGTGAGAGATGGTGTAAGTGGATTTTCTACTGCATTTCGACGGTTAAGTTTTCGGTTCTCATTAATGGGTCTCCTAACGGGTTCTTCAGTAGCTCCCGCGGCTTGCGCCAAGGAGACCCCCTTTCTCCGTTGTTGTTCGCCATTGTGATGGAGGCTTTTAGTCATATGATGGAGGCGGTTGTGGTGCACGGGGGGATACGAGGTTTTAGAGTTGGAGGGGTGGCGAATGATGGTGTTTCCATTTCACATCTTCTTTTTGCTGATGATACGTTAGTGATGTGTGGGGTGGATGATGAGCAGTTCCGGAATCTCAGATGTCTCCTACTATGTTTCGAGGCGGTTTCGGGCTTAAAGATTAATCTCTCTAAGTCCGAGGTCATCCCTATTGGTAAAGTGGAGAATGTCCAGGAGTTGGCGGATATCTTAGGGTGTGGTGTCTCCTCTTTGCCTATTAAGTATCTTGGCCTCCCCTTGGGTTCTTCTTTCAAAAACACTCACATTTGGGATGGGATCCTTGAGAGGATGGATCGTCGTTTGGCGGGATGGAAGCGCATGTACCTTTCCAAGGGCGGTAGGTTAACTCTTATCAAATCTACTCTCTCGAGCTTACCTTCATACTTCCTTTCTTTGTTCCCTATTCCGGCGGCTGTTGCAAGTAGGATGGAGAAAATTCAACGGGACTTCCTTTGGGGAAGTGATGGGGACGCCCATAAGCTCCACCTTGTGAAGTGGAATACGGTGTGTTCTCCGCTGTATGATGGAGGTTTGGGCATTCGCAATATTAGGAAGTTTAATACGGCGTTATTAAGCAAATGGTTATGGAGGTTTGCCATAGAAAGGGATAGTTTGTGGAGGAGGGTTATTGCTGCAAAATATGGGTGCATGATTGGTGGTTGGCATACTTCTCTCGGTCGTGGCCCTTATGGGGTTAGCTTGTGGAGGTTCATCAGCAAAGGGTGGGATGCCTTTAGTAAGCACATTCGGTTTAAGGTGGGGAGTGGTGCTAATATTCGCTTTTGGCATGATGTATGGTGTGGTGAGCAGCCCTTGAGTCTCACTTTCCCTACGGTTTTTTCCGTATCTCGTTGTAAGGAAGCTATGGTGGCGGATTGTTTGGTAGAGGATGGTGGTGTTGTGACTTGGAATGTTCCGGTCACTAGAGCTGCTAATGACTGGGAGTTGGAGGATTTCGATGCTTTCTTCGCCTTAGTGTACGGGGTTACCATAACTCGAGGGGGAGAGGATGTGCTCGAGTGGATGGGCTCGAAGGATGGAAAGTTTTCTGTTAGTTCGATGTATGCTGCTTTCAGAGGAAGGACTGCTCTCTCTTTCCCGTGGAAGGATGTTTGGCGTTCTTTGTGCCCTATGAGGGTTTCTTTCTTTGTGTGGGAGGCATCTCTTGGCAGGTGTCTAACTACTGATAACCTTCGTCGAAGAGGCTTCATTATTGCCGACTGGTGCTACTTATGCCGAAGTTGTGGGGAGTCAGTTAATCATGTTCTGTTGCATTGTCCTTATGCTTCTGGACTTTGGTCGCATGTGCTTTATATCTTGGATTTTCCTTGGGTTATGCCAGAGAAGGTGGACGAAACGCTGAGGTGTTGGAAGAGAAGCCTAAGAAATCCCATAGCCCAGGCTATTTGGAGAATGATCCCACATTGTGTCTGGTGGTGTCTTTGGCGTGAGCGCAACAGTAGATGTTTTGAGGATTGTTCCTTGTCTTTGGATAGGTTGCAGGGTGTCTTTCTTTCTTTGTTGTTCACTTGGGGGAACTCGATGCTTGGTCTCCCCTTTCTTGATTTTGCTGATTTTGCTTCTTTTCTGGCTTGTTTAGAATAGTGTATGCGGTATAGTCTTTGTACTGTATTCCTTTTCTAATGAGATCGGCTTATTTATCAAAAAAAAAGATAATGTGTCCATTTTCAAATTTCCAGATGCAGGATGTCCTAGCCATTTGTATTGACGACCTTATGGATGTATGGAACAACTTATTTGCCTTTCTTGTGAATGATATGTTATTTACGTTTTGAGCTTTCATCTCATAATTATATATGCATGAAAACGTAAATAACATATCATGAAACTTATACAAGACAAACGTTTTTCCTTTCAGGTGGCTTAAAAGGGTTCAAAACTATACTTGCAGTGTTGGAACTCTTTTAAGCCACCTGTATAGTTTTGGTTAACTTCTACAGAAAATATATTCTACGTGAGAGATGTTTTCTCATTTCACATGAAACTTATACAAGACAAACATCACTTTTTTTCTCTTTCCGCTGTTGGGATTAACTCAATGTATTAGATTACGAATTCCTTTTACGGATATTGATTTTCTCTTTGCCATTCTGTGTCAAACCTTGTCTAATTTTCTTGGTTGCATCTTTTTGCCTGCAGTTTGTAAGTTGTATTCTTTCTGAATTGATTAGTATTAGATCATCAGCAGTCAATGCCTGGGATTAAGTCATATTACTCACAGTTGCTGACTCCAGGTGGATCCTGCCAACATAAGGCCAATTGAAGAAGGTGGTGTCAATGCTTTGGCAGAAGCTGAGAAAGTGGCTGAAGCTACCAAACAAGCTATCAAACGTAAGATTGCCCTAGCTGCTTCTGTGGACTTGCAGTCACGGAGTTTACCAGCAAAGCTTCGAATAGAGCCCGATGACCCAGAGGATGTGGTAAGTAATGCATGCAACATACTATTGTACAAAAAGTGGAGATTTATGTAACTGGAGCTGATAGTGTTTGATGACCTAAAACAGACTTGTCATATAGTTAGTTATGTGAGATGCTTAGGATTTCAATAGATATTGTTTTGGGCTTGGAAGTATATCATGAGGCTGTGGTTGGATGCTTGCTAACTGTAATGTATACAGAAAGCTGCCAAGCGCAAGAAGATACATGCTTTTAAGTCAAAGATGAGGTTTGAGCAACTTGAAGTCACACAAAATAAGCGGCAGAATGCTTGGCAGCAGTTCCAGACAACCAAAGGAAAGACTAAGAAGGTAAATTAGGCAGATATCTAATACTAGAAATGACTCGAATGAGAGTATTATTTTCATTCCCTAATCCGTAGCTTCCTGATTACATTGTTAGATTGGGTTCTTTTCGGGGCGCAAGCGGGATAGCATATTCAAGTCTCCTGAGGACCCAAATGGTAAGGTTGGTGTGACAGGAAGTGGAAAGGGTTTAACAGAGTTCCAAAAAAGGGAAAAGCACTTGCATCTCAAGGGAGCAACTGTTGAGGCTGATGATTAGGTTAGAGTTCCCATTTGCTCTTTATCTGCTTAGAACGGAATGCACGATGCACTGATCATGGAGTTAAATTTACGAAGTCCATGTTTGAATGACAATCTTCTCTCCTCACGTGGTTCTTGGTGCTGTTATAGTAGCTCTCTCTCGCTCTCTCTCTCTCTGTGGTTTGGTCCTTTTGGTTTTGTTCTCTTTCGAGATGAAGGGACGGACAATCATCCAGAATGAAAAGATGGGCAGAAGTAGTCCAAAACCAATTCTCAACTCGAAGGTTTCCTATTGCGTAAGAAGATGAAAAATTATAAACGAGGGAATAGCATACGTAACCCACTACGACGGCAAGAATTCGAACCCAAACTGCAACAATCACTCTACATGTTTGGAGACATGTTTTTCGTCACTGAATTGAGTGTACAATTCATAACTAAATCTGGACTTTATGGTCAACACTTGCAGCTTCGTACTTTGGCTCCTTGATTCTTATAGACGCCTCTTCTATTCTAATGGGATCAAAGATGAAAGAGACGGATCTGGAAGGTTAAAATCTCTTTCAGATGAAAGGAGAAACATTTTTTTTTTTAATAAGTAACCAATCTCATTAGAAGAAGCGAAAACAGTACAAAGAGCTATACCCCGATATCACTTAGTCTAAACAAGCCAAAAAACTTAGAAAATCAACAAAAGGGCAGCCAAGCCCAACTAAAAAGGGAAAGTAACAAACTTCCTTTCAACTTTGTCAAAGACAAGGACCAATCTTCAAAACATCTACAATTACATTCCTTCCAAATACACCACTAAATGCACAAAGGAATCATTCTCCAAATAGCCTTGGCAATCAGATTTTTAAACCTCTTATTCCAATTCCAAAACACTCCCAACGCCTCCGGCATAACCCAATAAAAATTTGTAATGCCAAGCACATGGTTCCATAGCCCCCGTGAAAACGGGCAATGGAGGAGCACATGGTCAACCGACTCCCCATCCGCACAACAAAGATAGCACCAATCAGCAATATAGATACCTCTCCTTCGAAGATTATCCGAAGTGAGAATTTTCCCATGCATAACCTCCCACACAAAGAACAAAACCTTCAAAGGGCACTTTGACCTCCACACTCCTTTCCAAGGAACAGGAAAAAAAGGATAAACATCTTGGACAAGCGAATAGCGATGTATACATAGAAAGACGTGGACAAGAAAATTCACGAAAGCTAAATCTATCTACAATCGCATGTAAGTTGACAAAAGTCGCTATCGGATTGCATTTCCATGTCAGGTTGTAAATACAAGTAATTGTGTATGCCTCGAAAGGAAAAAATATTTGGGGCTCTACCCAAACCAACAGAGGGTCTGGATGGCAAGGAGTAACGGTCAAAATAACATATAACCGACGGATGCATACTCTATACAAGGAAAAGAGAAGAGTTAATACTCTTTCTGTTCTAGAAACCTCAAAGCAACAATCTAAATCTTGGAAGCCACTCCACCTTTTCTTTTGTCATTAAGCTTATCCTGCATGCATCGAAGGAACAATGTTCTTTCCATTCTTCATTTCCCAATTATAGCACTAAAATTGGAAGGTGCATTTGTATCATTCATTCCTGATGGAATAGTATTTCTCCGATAGTGCAGGAGATCTTGATATTTCAGTCATGAGGTTCTTGAATTTAAGGCTGCAATCTCCTCCACTGCATCAAAACATAATATTGTAAAGCAATCAGACTTGGATTGGGAAATGAAGAACCTTCTGATATCGAAAGAGGAGTCTGCTTCATCCATCGATTTCGGCGCAACCAAAGTGGAATAATCACTTTAACTACCTATATATGACAAGACCAGCTACTTCGCAAATGGAATCTCAATTCACAACTTATTGTTGCATCAAAACAATAAAAATTACCTAGATCACATATTGGATGTTAGACCAGCTACTACACCAAGAACTACTTAATAAATTGGATGTTCGTGGCTCTTTATTTACTGTAGCACAATTAAGAAAGGTCGCAACATTTCTATCACAATTTCATCAAATAGGCACTCGGCAAAAGGGATCAATTTAAGCAAACATCTTAATTGAGCAACAAAATTTTGGCCTACGAAGCTATGAATTTTTTCAAAATTTCAAACCCTTCGTGACAACTCGAACAATAAAGAATACCAAACAAATCGTGACAAAGGATTAAGATATTTTTAACCAACTCAGAAATTAATAAGAAAACCAAATAAGGAACAGGAGATATTGAGTAAACACGTCCCAATAAAATACAAGAACCAAACCTTATGCGATTCAAGGATGCAATCGCTCGAAGAGCACTGCGGATCATGTCTTCATTACGGTCTACTTCTTGCTTCACAGCATCTTGCTTTGGCTTGAAATTAATAGTCTTCTGCAGAGGATCCACCAAAGAATCCAACACTGAGGCAGACCAATGTCTCCAATATTAGATTAGAATGTTTGGGGCCCAGCTAAATCTTAGACAACCTAAACCAATGAAACCACTAACCAGCCAGCACAGCAGATGGACACTTATCCGCAAGTTTTGAGAGGATAAGGTGGCAAGGCATTTTAACATCATAATGATCTGGAAGAGACAGTATTCAATTTAGTTGGGAGAAAAACAAAAACCTTTAGCACGATAACGTCACAATTCAATCTTCACATGAGCATCAATAATAACACAAAAGTAACTCTTCCTATTCAATTACAAAGACAGATCGACTAATAATGTGAAGAAAGCTCACAACATATAGGCTATCGGAAAACAAAACTATGGGAGGATCCTATCTTAGGGCCACGTGACACGATATTAACTGTTATATCCAATTTGAAACGCACATTAATGAATTTTAATAGTTTAATGGCTCAATGCGATAAATGATTTAGTTTGGACCCCAAAGTGACATTGGGTCCATAATTTAGGGGAGCAAAGCGATTGTTCTCCTTCGATAAATCTTCTGAAAGTAATAAGTACTTAGAAACCAATCAAAGAGAACAATATTTCAAAAGCGGTCAACTAATTATCACTTCGAACGCATCCTTCAATTACATGTAAATACTCTACTCATTTGAAGAGCACATTCACATACGTGTCCTTGGAAAAGGGACTGATTTCAATAGAAGTGGACACAGTAACTGAGTTCATCATATTTAAGAGAAAATCAAAAAACATTAGGCCGTTGATACTAAAACCAACACCAACAAGTAAATCTTTATCAATAAGAAAGGTAAACGATATGAGAACGAAAAATGATGGCAGAAAAGGCACTGATATTAGAACTCACCGTCCAGACCAGATTTGAGGTAGGGAACAATAAAAGATGAAGGGTTCACTTGATCAAGACAACTATCCAGCAATGTGTCCACACATTCAAAAGCAGCCTTTCTCAACTCAAGTCCGTCATCCACAATGTGCTTGAAAGGACCAAGATCAACTGTCCTTATCAATTCTTGCTGCACCAAGAATCAGAAAGCAGAACATAAAACCAATTAGATCTCATCGTGGTGAGCAAAAGAATAAAGGAACAAATGACAATAAAAGGGAAGAGGGGGAGGGGGGGAAGAGAGCAGAGCAGGGTTATTCCCAGTAATATAAGCAGATCATTAAGAGAAAACTGAAAACAGACAAACTTGGAAGTTTGTCCTAAAAAATACTAAACAAATAAATAGGTAAACAATCAAGGACCATTAGCAAAAGCCCTATCAGCTGATCTGTAGTTAATTGACAACCTCCAATATTATGAATCACTCAAAAATATTGAACTATCTGAAGCAAAACAAAAATTTCAAAGACATCTAGTCCAATACATTGACAGGCCTAATCAAGGATGCTGCCAACAGTGTCCTTTAAGTGTGTAAAATGCTAAATAACAGCAGAAGGAAATACAGGATGATGTATAAGATATCATTGATTCGTGCACGAAAAAAGTTTTTCATGCTATGTGCCAACATGTAATTAACAAGACAAGTCCTAAAGGTTTGTGGGAATAATGTCACCTTAACCATGGTTTGATCATAAAGAAGTGGCAATAATTCAGGAAGAAGTCCCTTGATGAGGTTTGGCTTATTGTGAGCGAACGTACTTAAAGCCAGCACAGCAGCACGCCTAACATGCTGCATGACAATGAAAATTCAGTTAGCATATTCAAAATGGAAAACAAACCAAATACTTCCCATCTACCCATCAACCCAAAAGACAACAATGAAAGAAAGGTATAAGGTGGCTTCTGGACAAATTATGAGATCTCAAGGTGCGAAAATTACCCTGTCATGATCCTTAATTAGCATCAAGAATGATGAGATCTCAAGGTATATAATCTCATCTATCTTCTCAGGCCTCTCAACTATAGAATATTTTACAGCAATGACAACCGTAGCTCTAGTGAAAGCAGTTGGACTGGTTGTTCGTACCTACAAAATATAAAAACGAAAAAAAACAAATATACACCCTATCAAATGAAAATACAGAATATCCATCATAAACTTGGGTAGAAGTGGAGATGGTCAATTGTAAATACCTTAAGTGCAGGAACAAGTTTGGCAGGTTCAATAAGTGCAATTTTTCCCAGACACTCGGCTACAACATTGCGAACACCCTCTTCCTCACTTTCACAGTGGTTAAATAGTAATTTTAGAATCTTCTTAACACTAGAATCTTGGAATTCTGCTTTATCTACAGACTGTCTTACTATGACCTGAGAGATGCAGTAGAGAGAAATTAAAACATTGTGTAGCGGATCATCCAGTTCTAAGATGGAATAGAGTTCAAGACCACACACCTCCTTCAAGGAATGAAGCAAGAGATATTGTTTCTTCTGCTGATTATCAATTTGGTCCAAGATAAAAGGCAAATACTTGGATAGATTACCAACAGCAATATTTCCAAGAGCATAGGAGGCTGCAGACTTTATCTCTTCAAAGGGAGATTGAAAGGACTCAATAACAATATTCTCTATGAGGGCATGGGAACTTAGATCTTTCCTTCTCCCAATTTCCCCAAGACATAGCAATGCAAGGTGCTGCTTAGCCTAAAAAGCAATAATGGAAGGGATCACAATTGACAGAGTACGAAAAGAAAATGAGTAAGCATGTGTCTGAAAGAGAGAGAGAGAGAAGCAAATCAAATTTTTCTTCAAGTTCAATTAGTCAAATCTAACATCCGGAACGACTTTTGTGTCTGCGAACACCAACATGGAATAGCTAGGGGGAAAACTTACTGAATTGGTACTGATGTCATCTTTGAGTATTTCAGTAAGCATTTCAACAGTTGATGAGCATTTTTTATCACCAGCAGCAAGACAGAGAACAGCTACACATTGAGCAATAGAATACAAAGCCTGTTTTGCAACACCACCTGACTGTGGAGATGGTTTAGCACTTGATAGAAGAGATTCCAGTAAGGCTTCAAAACTTGTGTTTGCCGAATAAACTAGTGCAGCAAAAAAGTTCTGCAAAGCCTGCAATTGCAACAGACACAATTTTCAACCAAGTATGAATGCTAGATTAAAACAGTTCTAGTAAAATGCAGATGAAGTACCAAAAGGGCTTGCCCCTGCAGCAGTGAGCTTTTAATTAATGCTAGTGCTTGAGGAAGAACTTTGTTTCTAACAGCCAAACCAACATTCGGGCTTGACCTCCTGTCGGCCATCAGGGTGCAACAGAGTTCCAACGCAAGGGCCGTCATATGCAAGTCTGAATCACTGGCGCATAGTCGACGAATGATAGCTATGATCAGAAACTAATCTACACAGCCATTAACCATACCTGACTACAAAGGTGAGGTAATGAAGAGAACCTTATCAGACTTGAAAGTTCCACAATAATGACTTCATAAGCAGATGGACCAATACTATCCCCATAAGCAACTATCAGGGAATTTAGGGTTCCCAATGTAGCCTGCCTTAAAGCCCGATTAGCCTATTTTAACAACACCAAAACAAACTTAAGAAATTCATTCAGCAGCTGTTAAGTGATTGTGAGACAATGGTCACAAGTAGTTGAGCATCACTAAAACAAAGCAGAACGATTCCCATACCTTCCGCAGGAATGCTGTTAATTCTGCAATTACATGCTCCAAAACGCATGATAAATCAATCCGGAGTGGGGAAGCAGCGATGACAGCAAATGCCTGGATACATACAAACCACTTACTGTCTTTAGACCACCATAATCCTGTGCATGCACACACAAACGAACATACTCTCTCATCCACAAGTCAATAACTACAAGTGTCTGATGTGCGGAGCTGATGATCAGAACAAAGATACAAGAAGTATTCAGTAGACTATTTGATTCTCTAACAAATGGTTTCCCACCCCGGCCCCTCCCCTATGGCAAACAGGTACACACACAAGCAGATGTCAGAACATGGAAGAACAAATTCATTTCTCCAACTGGAACTCGAATTTATAATCGTATCTACCATGGCAACCAATTCATCACTTCTGTTTACACCCAACTTACCTTTCCAACATTTCAATGGCTCATCTATAGATGCATATAAGTTTGACAAAAACGAACAAGTTCATTAAGTATTGTGGGTCATTAGAAACGTTAACGAAGTGCATCCAACTATAGGTACTGCAATAAGCTAATACAAAGAAATGACTAAACTATACAATTTACTGGGAGCAGCCTAGAGATGCTAGGAACTCGGTCTTATTTCATAAGAAAAATTACACGCGGTTAGGAAATCAGGCTCAAGAAGGTTATATTGACAGAGACAACAATACAAACATTAGAAAAATCCCAGCTAATAGACCTCTATAAAAAGACCAACCTTCACAGCTGTAAGTCGGGTTATCTCATTTCCCATTCGATCAACAAGTACAGGAAGGCAAGCAGGTAATTCCGTGCTGAGGTTATCACCAAATGTTGCCACGACAAGTCCCATGCAGGAGATAGCACACTCCTTAACCTCCTGGAAAGGAAGAAACATGAGACACAACAAAAGCATTCAAGAATAACTTCTACAAGAAATTCTACTGACCTGATCTTGATCTTGGTTTGTCAAGCGTGACATTATGGCATCGTATATTGGATGAACATAAGCTTTAAAATCAAAACCAGAACCCTACATCACAAACCCATTAAAAAGATCAGAAGATGGTCTAGTGATATCACACAAATCTATGGGTCAACAACAAAATCACCTCAATATTTGGGCGCACAACTCGGACAAGCTCTCCGCATACTCTCAATGCCTCAGCTGTTACTTTGTAATAACGCTCACCAACAGCAGATAAAACAGGACCAGAAAGAGCCTGCAACAACATTGTTTAAACCATATCTTAAGCAATCATAACAGCGGCACTGTTGTCCATGATTACTCTAGAAACATGATCAGACGAGGGGAAAAATACATCATAACAAAAAGCCAATACCGCTATAAGCAACAAGGTATGCACAAGGAAGATACCTGTAATTAACACAAACATCTCTGACCTACCCCAAGAACATGGACCGACATTGGCCTCCGTTTTAGAAAAGACAAGAAAGGGGGGGGGAGAGAGATGCTGTTTTATTGATGATGTCTTCACCTTTATCTGGGGATCCTCCCTTGAGCATGGAATGGATCACCATTTTATCAAGATCTTTCGTTTGGATGCATTTAGAATTTAGTGTTTTCTTGAAAGTGAAAAAATGTCCGGCTTGAGATCAGGCTCTTTTGAAAAGGTGGACTTTATTCCGGGAACTGAAGACATACTGTTTCAACTTTGGCTTGCAAAATCTCCAATGAGGTCATCAAGAAAAATGCTCACTAAGACAGCATTAAGACAATATTGTATAGCCAAACAGCATAACATCACATGTAGTCTCTGATTTTGACAGACTATGGAAGCTGTCAAAATCGTATCATATTATCGCCAAAAATTCAAGATGCAATGATTGCCAAGTGTGGAATATTGTTCCTAAAAACCAATACTACAACCCTCCTGAACAACATTAAGCATCAACCACTAACTAAAATTTTCCACTGTCTATTTATTGTTTGCAATCCATACAATATTCACTGAAAGAGCAGGCCCATATTAATAATTATCCTCTTCAGAATGCCACACGAGCACACGAGACTCCAGTAGTGAGGTGAAACAAAAGCTCTTGTTTAGTGTAGCATTGACCTACCAAGTTTCAGTGCATTTTAGCCCTTCATAAGTGTATGGAGAAACCTTTATTCAACTACAGAATATTGGCAACTTGGATTCATTTTTGAAACTCGTGAGGCATCTTTTCAACCAGGAAGGAAGCTAATACAGCAAAATACATAAAATCTTTCACAGAAGGCAGAAAAAGATAAAACTGCTAGCAATAAAATAAGATCAGAGTTACTGCTAATACCTCAATGTGAGGGTGGAAAACAGGAGGAGAATGTGAAGCTAGCACCAATCTGGTAAATATAAGAGCTTCAATCTTCAAATTTGAGGTAGAGGATTTGTCCTGGAAAATAAAAAGGGACAAAAAATATTGAAAAGAGGGATAATTCAGCATCAAGGAGAAAACTAGACATGTTTCCATCACGGTTTTGACAGCAAAAAATATACTCACACTTAATGCTTTCTCAATTCCGGGAATCAGGGATCCAATGTGGTCCGCAAGGCAGTCTGGCAAGACAACAACAAGTTCTTTCAAAACAGAAAATGCACCAACCTGCAAACAGGCAAATGCTATTAAATATAATAGGTCCTTTACGTATGATCCACAATGGTATCATTGGTTCCTACCTTTGTCTTGATGGATTTCTCACGTAGTTGCCTGTTTATAGATTTAACAATCTTTGGCACTTCTTGTTTCAATAACCATCTCGAACTGCAATATCGAAATTTTAGCATTAGCTTCTTCATCAATGAGACTACCATTAATCCTACCAGGAAAACCAAGCAAAACAAGCAGCCATCACAAAGTGATTAAAGAAAAATGCCATAACTTTAGGAAGAAAAGAACAGAACCTTTCAACCAAATGAACCTAAAACATATGCCATATTTATGCATTTTCTCTGAAGCAAAAATGAACAATAAAAACTCCTTGATATGGTTGTCCCCACATGATGAGTAGCATAAAGCGAAATCACCAATTTATGCAAAGGCAAAAGGCATATATTACTCAAAAGGGCAAATGCCTAAGACACCTATATACCCCTTAGTTCTTGATTGGCCTGAAACTTCATCAGAAATCCACAGGTTCAAATTAAGCATGTTCATAAATCATGTCTGCTTTGCACCTATGCTTGCAAAAAGCAGGCTTTAATCCTTTGACCATTGTGGAGTTAAAATTCTGATCTTCTCCAGCCCTTTATCTGTCAAACTCTTAACGATGAGGTTAATGCCAAAGCCTTACATCTGAAGGGTTCTCATGTGGTTCTCAATCAATGTGCAAAACCATCTGCCTGCCATCATGAGTAATTCATTCTCACTTATTTTTATCCAACTTTACTTGTTTGGTTTATTTAATTTTTTCTTTTTTCCTTCTTCAGTTCTTTTTTTTGGTGGGGGGGGGGGATCCCTGAGTTCTCTGATACAGGAATTTCAGAATGTTGCCAATAAGAATAAAAGAACAATTAGTATAAAGAGACATGCTATTATATGGAATCAGTTCAATATTTCGTGAATACCTTATAAGAATTCCAACCGGAACACACTTATACACACACTATTACATGGTTAAACCAAAAACAGGTTCATGCAACTTTTCTGCACTAGAAGGGCACAAGAATTAATTTACCTCAGTTCATTCATATCATTCTGCACTTTTGTAACATTTCCAGTTTGACGCAACAGCTCAATGAAGGTATTGAAGACATCCATCTGCAGCATTAGAATATTACATAATCAACAACAAGAGAAGCAATAAGATATGAAAAAGACAATTCATTCAAGCTTTACCTTCACATTTTCTTCCCTCTCTTTAAATCTATCGATCAATTTTGGACAAGCCTGCTCAAAAAGGAATCAAATGTGCAATCAACATCTGACTAATTAGGCCCAAAACCATAAAAGATACCTAAGATCAAAACAGGAAAGATTCCCTTTTTCCTTTCCCCTAAATTTAGAATTTTGAAGATACCTCATCGTATAGCTTTGATAGCAGCTCAGGGCGAGATACAATTAATGCTGCTAAGCATTTAGCAGCTGCTCTTCGGACTTTCCAACTTATATCCTCATCATCCGTATATTCATTTGCACTCTCGCTACAACATATATTAATTGATCAGACATAACTAAGAAGTCTATCCACAAATGTCAAAATTAGCTCAATACACAGTTCAAAGTAAAACATACTCATCTTCCTCCTCCTCATGGATCTCATCATCTGTATCCTCCTCCATGTTATCAGTGAAGTTGGGGTCATAACTTAGATATTCAAGGGAGAGATGGAGAATTTCATCACAATAGGAAGAAATATCCCTGGGGCACCTGAGCAGAAAACTTTCTAGTGCCTGCAGTCAAAACTTAACAAATATGAGAAGAGCCGCAGTAGGAAAAAAAAAACATGACCAGACATGCAGCAATTATGATGGTAACAATAAGTACAAAATGAAGGATCCAAATAAAGAATGACCAGAAATCAACATGGACAATACCTGTAAGCTATACTCACGAAGCTCCTCATCATTCTCTGAGGCGCTTGTGCAGTAATTTATAAGCACTGGAACAGTATCTCCAAGATGGGGTCCAAAACGATATCCAACAGCACGACTAGAAGACAAATGCATAATAACATATTACAAATTATCGTTTATTCCTGTGGACCTTTATAAGAAGATAAGACAAGTGAACACTTAAACCATTCAAGGCAGAGAAACATTGATTCAAAGAAAACACAAAAGAACAAAAGCAATTACTTTTTGACAAAACAGCCACATATGCATGGTCACACTGTTCATATAAATGAGAAAGTTAGAGAATGTTCAGTAGATGCCACGAAACCTAGGAAACTGTCATCTAGAAAACTTTTTACTAATCAGCCACACCAAGATAGAGCCATCAGAAGTGGTAATATCACTTGAAGGGAAGGCAGTGCTCATCCTTATACCTAGTTTCATGCAATCCCAAAAAGAAAATTCTCCAAACAAGGAATTATGGTAGATCCAATGTTAAAACTTGTGTCTGATTATTTATTTTTAAGTATAAGTATAGTTGACTGTAACGTGATAGTGATTCTTGATGATAAGAAAAGTTCTTTTACAGCTATTTCTTTTTTCTCTTCTTTTTCCCATGTGAACCTTGGAAGCACAGAGCTTGGTTCACCCCTTGTTTTGTTGCACTTCGTCATCCTCCGCTTCAGCCTACAATTTTTTTTTTTTTGATGACGAGGAAATTCCCCAAAGCCGGACTCTTTTGGCCCAACCCTGAAGTACAAACTCCGGCCCACTGGACCGACCCCACAACCCAGGGAGCAGATAAGTCAAGGGCGATAATGGGGATGTTGGGGCTCGAACTTGGGACATGTTAGAACCCAAGCCGAAGCCTTACCACCACACCAAACCCTTGGGGGTTCAGCCTACAATTTTTAAAGAACCAAGAACCAAAAGTTGATCTCCTATTCAAAGGAAGAACTCCAGGTTATGGAAACTCATCTTTTTTTTTATGACGAGGAAATCCCCCAAAGCCGGACCCTTTTGGCCCAACCCTGAAGTACAGACCCCGGCCCCCTGGACCGACCCCACAACCCAGGGAGCGGATAAGTCAAGGGCGATAATGGGGGTGTTGGGGCTCGAACTTGGGACATGTGAGAACCCAAGCCAAAGCCTTACCACCACACCAAACCCTTGGGGGTTGAAACTCATCTAGTAAGTCCAGCCAACACTCCTGGAAGCACCCGCAATTGCTCGGCTGTGTAGGCAAATCATTACTCTCTGGTCCTATCAACCAGCCTTTGATGAGATCAAGGTTCCCAGCAATAACCATAACCTCATGTAATCATCATCCTCCTCTCTCTCTCTCTCTCTCTCAGTTTCCACGATGATTCACCATCATTCTGTTGCTACCTTTTTTATTTTACATCAAGCTCCCTTTCTCAGTAAAATAAAAGAAAAATTGCACGAAAACCTATATGTTCCCAATGTATGTTTGGTTTGTATCCTTCCATGTCCTCCCTCAGAATCATCATTCATTTATAGAAACACATAAAAACACAGGAGGAACAAGTTTGGAGTTTTGTCTCTCTCAAGTCAATGTCTGAAGTGGCCAACAATTTCGCACCCCCACCCCAGGCTGCATGTATGCTTCATGGAAGTGCAGGGCAACTTCATTTGCATTTCAATCTCCTTTGTCAAATTAATATTAGAACAGCGGCAAATGCATAAATATAAGGCATGTACAAAAACAAGCATTTATTATCTGCCTTGACAGATAGGTTTCCGCCTATCACGCCAGACCAAAAATGTAAGATCTATGCAATTATCTACTAAAAAGCCATAGAAATGCACTTGACCTAATACCAAAGCCAAGAAATCAAGTAATGGTGCAAACCACAATAAAAAAATGGCAAAAAGGAAACATAAAGAATATCAAGTACTGTTGCAACATAAGAAACTGGGAAAGAGAAAACAGAAACTGTGCACAGAAAGTACATTATGTAGCCCACCTCAAAGCACCAATCATTTGAATGTTTGTGCGTGTCATTTCAGCTTTTGAGCTCTTATTTACCAAGTTTCGAACAACTTCCACTGTTGCCTTAGCCAAGAAATCATCTGACAAGCTTGAAGCGAGAGAAGCTGAAAACAAAGAATTTGCTAAGTGAAACAAACTATATCCTTTGAGGAACTTTTTTTTATCATAAATTAAAAGACCATGCAGCTGCGTAACTTTTAATAAGTGGAAACACAGTGGCACCAAGGAATCATGTGCCATTCCAGGATATTCAGACATAGCCAAAAGAAATACCTATTCCATTAATTAAGCGCCTGAAGAGCTTTCTTCGTATATAGGATATTCATATAATTTATTGCGCAGTTTTTCTAGTCAGCATACCTAATCTTTTTCTTTGAAGGAACTAGAGGAAAAAATATGCTGATCATATAACGACTCAAAGTTATACACGATACCAGCCACCTAGTACTATTTTCCATACTAAATTGGAAGGAGAACTTCCCCCGTTAAAATCACAAATAGAAGAATCCACAAAACCTCTTAGACGACTTTTGTTTGCCCGTCTAGTGGCAGTTCATCAAATCAAAAGCCATGGTCAATTTCGTTTCCAGACTCCAGTAACAAAAGAATCAAAACAAGAGAACATATGAAATTGACCAATATCCAGACAAATTCTGATGCATGATATTGGTTAAAACTTTCTTTTTTCAACAGTTATATCCCACAGAATGAAATATTCAAGTCGAAGTCATAAAAAACTGAAAACATAGATGAAAGAGCTGAAAACATTAAAAATTACTACCTCAAAGAAAGATTCCTATAAAACACAATCATCTGCACTAGTTAAACAGGCTTACCAATACAAGAGACAGTCTTCTTTCTGACACTGGCTTGATTGGAATTCAATTGGGACAACAGAGCACCCAAAAGTAGCTCGTGGTCCGCTGCCATTAGATTACCAAATTTATGGAGGACATCACATAAAATATCAAGACATTCACATCTAATCTCTGTGCTTGTTCCCTGAGTCAAAAGATGAAAAGTAAAAAAATTAGTAAGGGGCAGAGTTCATTATTCACAATGTTAAAGGCATAACGTTCATAATGTTAAGATATTACATAAAATCAATTAATTCAGAACGAAATGGGGAGCCATATTTATAGCTTTAAAATCAAGTTTAACAAATTGAATACAGTTGACATCACATTAGCTACGAGAACCAAAAAAATAGAAAATGGGAAACCATAGCTGTTCTTTTTTATTAATGTATACTCATTCAGCACTTACTGCGAACAATCTCTCCCCCGTCTCCCCCCAACACAGGAAGTTAACTTTTGCATGCCATATGCAGTACAAGCACACGCATAAACATACAAGTATCATGACACAACCTACGCAGATCAAGAATACACACAAACTTGAGAGTAGATGTCTCATAAGTATAAAACACCATAAAATCTTATTACCCCTATGTCAAGCTGTTGGAAAACAAAACTGAAGAACAAAGGAACTAACCCAGCATGCCTTTAAAGTATCTGTTTTTAAAAAAAAAAGTTGGTGTGACCCCAGAATGGATAATTTTAGACCATTGTCATGATCCAGCTCGTGGAATTGCCTTTTTTGACCAAATACATATCAAATCTATTATATACCTTCATATACATTACACACACATAATAACTTTGAAAAAAAACAAAACAAAATCCAACTACAAAGAGCTTCTTTATTTTAATTTATTGACTTGCATTCCCTTATTGGAGTAGTTGCTATTGCGATCTTCTTTCCTATTACTCCTCAAAAGTGAACGAATCTGCTCATCATTATGCGCAAAATCTGTTTACCACCAAAGCATATTAACCTTTATGTGCACTATTTTATATCCAAATCAAATTCCAGGAACTCACTGGGCCCGTAATTCCTTTTATCAATTGCGGTGTGACAGCAACAAGAATTGATTGCGCAAGAGATTGAGTCACAACTTCAGCAACTATTGTCTTCAAAGCTATGCTAGCAATGTCACGATGCTGATCCTTCCCATTGAGCAATTTATCACAGAGTTTATTTGCCATCTCCACAACGCGTGCCTCGCTAACCTTCTTGACCAATGGAGCAAGACTGCAAAGCCAAATAAACACACCGATATGTGCAAGTAAAGAAACTACGAGCACTGGTATTATAGCACCTCTTTTATACCATACTTTATTATGCCACTTGCATACAGTGACATATAAGCAGTAAGGGCAATGATTCATTTCCTATGAATGTCCCAATAATGACAACAACAATGATAATCCCATACAGAAAACAGTAATTTCAGAAGAACATTGGAAAATAAATAGCAAGGTGTTCATCCAGCATTTCCACCCAGTTACCAGTAAAACACGAGGAAATCTTAAGAGTATGAATTATAGCCCTACAGACTCTAGTCAAAACATGACCTTTTTTTGCTCTAACCCCATTCAGGGTTGGGCCAAAAAGGTCCGGCTTTGGGGGATTTCCTTGTCATCAAAAAAAAAATTGAATATGTCATGTTAAAAATCTATCACTAGCTTTCTACACAAGTAATGAAAGTTCAACCACAGATACAACTATCATAGCAAAATAGAATGAAACAAACATTCTGGCCAACTGAAAGAAGAAACGGCATCTCCTAGGATGTAAAACGGGGATAAGACCAATACCATTTTACAGCCAATCCTGAAACGTCACCAGCTGCATCGTCAAGCTGTTGTATGATTATATGTGACAATTTTATCTCCAGATCAGAATCTGCTTTGAAAGTATCTTTATTCAACTCATTTAGCAAGTCGGATGTTGCCATATATCTGTAATCTTTATCCTTGCCCGTCATCTGCAATCAAACTCATAGCTCTCAGGACATGAACATCGAAAATGCTTGGGATACACATTTTTCCCTTACTCGAGAAACAAAGTCTCTATAAAACGGACAAGCATGCAAGTGCATGCATACATAGACACACATACAAACAGAAGCACAAAAATATCATACCTTTTCTAATATGCTAGTCATTGCTAAATTTGCCGCCATCTCTGTGTGAAAGTAGCAAAGGTGCTGTGTGCACCTAACTCGAAAATATCAATTCACTGGGAGAGTAACAAAAATATGAAATCAGCAATCACAAAATTCCATTTCATAAGTGAAAGAACATTCAAAAAGATAAACAAATAAAAATGCCTCAAACTCTATGAATGAAACAAGATTACAAAATAGGTCTAGACATTGAAATTCAGAAATAGTAAATGTCTCCTCAACCAAAGCAAGCAAGCACGCGTTTCTTAATATTACAATCACAGACAAGTGTGTAACATATACCAATGATTGCCGAACCTCTGCAATCCATGACTTTACAAGCCCACGATAGGAGTTAGCTACAAAAATACTGTCATATTCCCCCAACACAAAACCAAACACATCATCTTATACGTCCATAAATACTTACATACATAGATACACGACATCGAGTGCAGTGAGAGTAAACAAATAAAGATTAAAAGATGCTCTAGACGACTCTAACCCTAGGCAAACCATGTGACAGTCGCATACAATTGATTGAACACTCGAAACACGACATTCAAGAAATAGCTTCAGAACAGAGAACCCTCGCATTTCATGCTATCTCATCACACAGTGAAACAAGACCGGATTGCAGTAGCTGAAACCCTAGCAGTATAAAAATAAATATACAAACAAAAGCACAAATAAAGAGCGAAATGCAGAGAAAAGGAACAGAAACGAAGCGAAGGAGCTTAAACACAGTGAAAAAAGAGAGGTCAGAAGGAAACAGAAACATACCTGTGGAAAAGACCGTAGCGATCGCGCTCCCTCTTTCCCTCTCTCGCTCTCGAAGGCTTTCTGAATCCAGATTTTCTCCTTTCGGCTTTCCCTGAGTTGTATCAGTGAGAGTTGGTTCAAACTTCAATGGAGTATCCAGGGGAAAGCTAGCTAGAACCCTATTTAGGCCCACGATGATAGCATAGCGTCGTACTCGAAAGGGGTAAAAAGTTTATACGACCAAGATGCTTAAGATGCGCTGGCCGAAAAAACAAAGGCTGAACGAGCTGGACACCCAATTCGCTTTTTGATGGGCTCTCTTAAATCACAGGCCCGTATTGACTTTTTCTTCTGAGTAACGGGGCCCGTGTTGACTAGACCCCGGGACGATGCAATTGTGTCCTCTGACGGGCTTGCTAAGCCCACGATTATTGTATGTACCAAGGAGCCCAATCTGCGTTGACGCATTGGCTCTAACGATTAACGAACCTCTCCCGCTAAATTATTAATCGCAACTCCTATTATGCACTCAAACTAATCTAGTAATTGGGGGCTGCTTACCTCAATACTATGTCTGAGTTTAGTAAGGCTTACACAACTATTTGGGTTCCTACTCTACACTAAACTATTGTTATTTATATTATAACTTGATATAAAAAAATATTACCAATTTTTCTGAGCCGCAAATTTCACGATGTGGTCCTTTGACTCTTTATATTTTTATATATAATTTATTGGAGGACAGGTCATTCTTCCTATCCAAAGTCCAAAACGCCCGGATAATATGTAAATTAATAAGAAAAAGGAAAAATCAAAAGCAATGACGCGCATGCTCAAAATTCTAACAGATTGGACATGTGTTGCATGAAACCGATGTACTCATAAAAATGTCACGGGTGTTGCTGGGGGAAGAGTATACCAAAAAAAAAAGGAAAAAGAAAGGAAATGATAAAAAAAAAAATTGACTATAATCATAGTGAAGCAGACAGCTGAAATCCAATTATAATTTCTCGTCAAGTCACGTCATCAAGTCCAACTGTGATCTTTAGATAACGTTGCATGTATCATGAATAATATAACGTGAAAAATACCAAAAAATAATAATAAATAAATAATAACGTCTGGGGCCTTTTAACTCCACGAGTCTTTTAAGCCTGTACAACTTTCATCCTGTCACGATCCAAAAATCAACATAAATAAATAAAAAAAAATCTATCCATTTATTGAAAACTCACACATCCCCCGCATGTCATCGAATACCAAATTACTCCCTCGCTCTCACTGCGACTGTGGTGCGGCTCCACGCAGAGACGAGAGAGAGGCCACGTTTTCGCGTGCAAAATAAAAGTCAGTGGAAGCCACCGAAATATCTGATCCTGCCAGTGGGTCCCGAAGAGTCCACCTGTCCGCAATGAACAGAAAGGCACAAGATCGGATCTTCCTAGCAATCGAACGCCTGCCTCCAGTGTTAGAGATCCGAAGGCGGTGGGGGAATTCTCATGAGTTTGCTGCTCCGTTCATAAATGTAGGCGCTATGGTAGGCCAACTAACAACAACACACTATATAACACCAATCCTCTCTCAATGCACATGTTCTGCTTTGTCGTTACAACCAAAGCTCTTATTTCCCCTAACAAACAAACCACTCATCTAGTAAACTAAGCTGGTTGTTTGAATAAATCTCATCGCTCTCTCTCTCTCCCCCCTTTCCTATTAGCTTTTGAATTTGGCAATGGCTACTCCTCCTCCCATCAAATTGAAGCAATCTCCGTCCAACTCCGCGGCCCAGACCCTCACCGCCACCTCTTCCGCGCAGGACGTCCGCCTCCTCGTCCGCGAAACTCTCCGTATCAGCGCCAATCTCGCTTCTTCTCCTCCCGGTTCCGCCGCCCATCCTCTTTCTTCTTCATCTTCTTCTTTGCTTCAGTCCTCTGAGAATTCGAGCTTCGGACTGTTGGACGAGAACTTTGTCAATTCCTCGCTCAGGTTAATTTGCTGCGAGGAAATCGACGGTCGCAGATGGAAGTACGTTGCCGAGAAAGACGCCTCCGGAAGGTTCAGGAAAGGCTCCATTCGCGCCCTTAGTTCCCACTCTCCTCAAGCTCCTCCCATTGAGGTGCGTCCTATTCATTCTATTTCCAATTCTCATAAATTTATTCTTTGATATCTTTCTTTTTATTTTTTATTTTTTTACTTAAGTTCCATCTCTTTTTGGACTGCCCTACTATTAGTACAAAACTCGAACTTGCTACCACTCCATACCGATCAAAGTCCGAATTTTGAGCCTCTTAATTATGTTTCACTTGAGTTTATTTATTTCTATCATCTGTATGTTTTTGCTTCATTTCTTTCCGTATGATTGTATATTGTCTTCGATGTTTGACTGCTTACGTCTCGTAGAGTTGACCTTTGTTGATTTGGTTACATGATCAACCTAAAGCTGCAAACTTTATTGTGAAAACGGCCTCGATTGTATTTACAAACTCTCTGTGGACTACTTGCAACTTTAATTTGGTGATTTATACTGAATGTGTTTCAGTACGTTTACGCATATCACCGTTTAGACATGATCTGATATTCGTAGATCTCGCGAGATTGTTCTCTACAGTTTTTGTATATGACTGGACCTTGCTACCAGTTTATAATAGATATAATGATCTGTGTCGTATAGAGAGTGTGTTACTGATATACTTCAAATCTTAGTATGCTATAGTCTTTAAACGCACTGACAAGATTACTTTGTCCTATGATGTATAATACTGGGCATGGAATGCAAAGTCAGAGATTTGGTCATTCTTTTCCGTGTTGGATTTTTGGTGCAGGAATTGATGTCGTTCGTGAGATCCTATGTACTTCCGGAAGGTTTCCCTGATAGTGTTACTTCTTCTTATGTCCCGTATATGAGCTGGAGGGCTTTGAAGGTAGTTACAATGCTTCTTTTGTGAGTCAGTGATACAGAGGTGGGCTTTTATGGGACGGAGGCACCAGCTAATGAAGTAACTCGGGAGCGAATGCTTTTGGTGTAAACACAGTATCTAACTAGTACCTTATTTCTTGTAGCATTTCTTTGGTGGAGCAATGAGTGTCTTTACAACGCAGACACTTTTGAGTTCAGTTGGGATCTCTAGAAACAGAGCCACTCCTGGAGCCGTTGCTATCAACTGGATTATCAAGGTGAATATTCTGTCTATCCATTTCAGTGGATAGAATAGTTTTTGCAACTAGTTTTCTAGCTTCCTAGTTTCACCACATAGTATACATGACTGATATTGAAGTCCCGTTATGAATAAACTTGTTCAATCTATCTTAAAAGGTATGTACCTTTGGGCATATGTCATGCCATCTAATTTGTGCGCTACTTCCTCAGAGGTCTATCTATTGAAGTGAAACAAGAATTTTGTTGTGTTGGACACTGTTTTTTGCCATTTTAATTCAGGGAATCTGATCATTTCCCGTGCTCTTAGGGAAGTGTATTCTAGTAACATGTATCTGGTGGTTAATTTGCCCATGTGTAATGGAGATCTGTTCCTGCACTAGTTATGGCTGTGCTTTTGAAGTTATGAAAAGAAGAATAAAAAGGCAAACGAGTAGAACAGTTAAAGGCAATATGCTCACTTTGGATTTGTCTGATAATTCCATTACACTTACTAGGTCATCCCAACCATTTGAGATCAAGCCTTTGCTTAGTTGAGTGCCCATCTCTACATTGATGACATAGCCTCTGTTGTATGTCATAATTCAGGAATTAAACAACTCTACAAATATGTACAAATACAGTGAAGAAAAAGAAAATTGGATGGAATATCGTGGCGGACTTCAGCTTGTTCTCTCGTTTCTCATAGAGTGTCGTGCTATTAAAATATTGCACATTTTTATGGTGACAAAATATTTTATGCTCAACACTACTAGTGATTTACAGTACCAGAAAGGTTCTCTCTTGACCGTATTTAGTTTTTTTGCCTTAGTTTACGGCTTTTCAGCCCTTCTCATTGAGATTCGCGAAGTTAAATTTACACTATTTCAGGATGGTGCGGGTCGTGTAGGGAAAATGCTTTTTGCCCGCCAAGGAAAGAAGTTTGATTATGACTTAAAACAGGTTAAATTTATTATTAATTGCTGTTCTACTCAGTTTGGCTGTCAAATTTAAACTTGACATCTCCCAGCTCATTATAGCATCTGGCTAAAATTATGATCGGTTACAGCTACGATTTTCGGGTGATCTACTTATGGAGGTGGGTGCTGCTGTGGAATTGGCGACTGCAGCTGTGCCACACCTGTTTCTTCCTTTGGCTTGTGCTGCTAATGTTGCCAAGGTTTGGTGTTTTCATAACACAAAACTATCATGGTCTTGCCAGTTCTGTACTCTCATATCCTTTACTCTTTGCTCATAGAATGTTGCTGCTGTAACATCAACATCAACTCGCACACCAATTTACAAAGCCTTTGCTAAAGGAGAAAATATTGGGGATGTCACTGCTAAAGGTGAATGTGTTGGGAATATTGCAGATCTGGTATGCTTATCAAACTTCTCCTTTTGTTTTTCCTGGATGATATCTAAATAATGAGGATTGTGAGGCTGGCCTATCAAATAGAATTGATTATGACATGGGTTGGTGATGAAACACTGTTTTTCAGACTAATATATCTAACCTAAAAACTTGCTGAAATCGTCTGAGCTTGTGTATTTTCTGGGCCGTGTAGTCGAGTGTGAATTCAATTGATATCCTCAGCATATGTGTAGATGGGTGCAGTTTCGAATTATATCTGCTCACTTTTGAATAACATTACACGACTAAATTACTTTTGATTCGGTATTGAATTTTAGATTATATCTACTGTTAGGTTACTTGCTTAACATGCTCACTAAATTTTGCATCAAACTTATGTAAATTAACATTTTGTCTCTTGAAGCTGGGAACTGGGCTGAGCATAATGATCTCGAAAGGAAACCCATCCTTAGTCACTACATTTGCCCTACTTTCGTGTGGATATGTCTTCAGCTCTTACCAAGAGGTTAGATTGTGTATGAATGGCGTTCGTATTTTCATTAGCAATCTTTCATGTCCCTTTTGTTCTTGGAAGATTCAGTCATGCTAACTGCATTTGTGTTTTCCTTCAGGTTAAATCTGTGGTGTTGCCCACGTTGAACCGGGCCAGATTCACTGTGGCAGTAGAGTCTTTCCTTAAGACAGGTCCTTACTCACCATACGTGGTCTTCTGTAGATGCACATTTTTCTCCTTGCCTTTCAACTACTAGTGTCCTGTTTCCGATAGACATATTATGTCATTCTACGTGATCTGGATTAGTTCACTATATAAGCACAAGAAAGTGTTTATGGTTTTAACGGCTTAATCATGTTTTCTTCTCATTTGCAGGACGAGTCCCTTCATTGCAGGAGGGGAACATGAGCGAAAACATATTCACTTTTCCATGTTTGAAAGATAGGCCTGTTGTTCTAGGTATGTAGACATAATTGCTTTTTCAAGATTTCTCTTGATTATGGCCCTCTTGTTGGGAGTTCAGTCTAAAATTTGTTTTCTGAGTGTTTGGCAGGATCGAGATTTAGGGATGCATTCCAGGACCCAGGTGCATATCTTTCCATAGAGCCTCTCTTTGAGGTATGCCCCTTTTTGTGAAACATCAAATTTCAAGCAAATCTCTCTCATGGATTCACTAGTATCTTTCTCTTGATTGGCTCTATGTATCTCTAATATGTATGCGTTATGTCCTCTTGACTGGTGACAGAAAGAGAAATATATGGTGACGTATAATCCTTCAAGAGGTAAAATATATGCATTGCTCAAAGATCAGGCGAAGTCAGATGACATTTTGAAAGCTGCATTCCATGTGAGATAAATGACTCATCTCTTTTTGTACTTGTTGCTCCAATCATGAGAATTTATTCCTTACTTTGTGCGTATGATGTTATCTGTCTTCTATTACAGGCCCATGTGCTGCTGCATTTTGTACAATCATCGAATGATGATCGGTCTTCTGCATGGAAGCAGAGGGAGTACGACTCTTCTGATTTTGTGTCCACATCAAGTGATCTTGAGGCTCGTATTGCAGAGTCTTGCAAGATGGTCTCATCATCGTATGGGATTTTCAAGAGCAACGCTGCAGAGCAGGTAGGTGGAAATCAACCTATCTTATGTTCTCTTGAGAAAATGCTTATCAAAAAAAAAATCTTCTCTTGAGAAAATATTCTATATTATTGGGTGTCCTTTTTGCTTGCGCCTGATGAACCCTTGAAGTGGTTGGCTTATCTGTTCCATGAAATTTACAAATCATGAGAACTTTACCTGCTTTTTTGCTCTTACTTGAGCGTCATTGTACACTTAGTTCTCGAAAATGGAGCTAATACCAGCCTTTGCTATGAATTACATTTTTTCAAACATACTGGTGGGCCTTTTTTTTCCAGAAATTTTTCCTCTATTGTGATGCTTGCCTTTTGGGGTTGCATGTAATTACTGCATGGGAAGCGATTCTGATGGATGCCTGTACTATATCATGTACATGTGATAAAATGGAACCATATACAAGTTGAAGTTGGACTAAACATATGATTATGGTCAAAACTTCTCTTTTTTTGTCGTAGCAGCAAATGAATGGTTACAGCACTTCTTGCAAGCTATTGGATGTCATTTCCGTAATTATTTGCAAGTCGTCCAAAAGAAGATAGGTTTGAGTTTTTAGTTTTGGTAGACTAGACTATGACAGCACTATGTAAAGAAGTCGAGTGCTCATCTACACTTATGTCCACTCACCAAAAAAAATCATTCATAACGATGAAACACTATTGTCTGCAATTACGTGATTATTTCATATGCTTAACGCCTCTTTCTTTTTACAATTTGCATATTTTTTATCATTATCTGTTTTCTGTTCTTTTGTTTCATGGTAGGGCTGGAAGATGTCAGAATCACATCTTAATCCTGGCCGAGCTCGGTTGCGTCCGAGTGATAAATTGGTATGACATGCTTGCACATTTGAATCTTAATGCAAAGCTGAAAGCTGGGCTTTGACATGTAAGGTGCTCGCCAAGTGTCTATACTGCCTCATACGCTAAAGACCAGCAGTCAAATAGGTCCTTATGAGAGAGATATAATAGCACTATAGAAATGGGACCATGGAACCATGGCCTCACGAATGTGGTCGGTCAATGAGATGATGTTTGAAGATGGCTCAGTGCGGTCTTGTGTTATAGGGAACGTGTTGTGGTCAAGGAGTTGCATACTGTTTTAGCACGTATATACGGATTGTTTTCCTGTTTTTAGGTCTCGAGCCTTTTGTATCATCAGCCTTCTTAGTCCCCTTTTCATTTCATGTTTATGCATAATTGAAAATAAAATTTGCTCAATACAAGTTTAATTTGCTCATATTAATCGGGTCTGTTGAGAATACTTGAACGATTGGATTGTCGATTATTTCCTTTTAGGTAAGTTAGCGTACAAAATGAATAGTCTCATCAGCTTGCTCGAATCACGCGCACACTATCATATCAAGATTTTGATATGATATTACGGTTATGACGATATCAAATCTTTATCGAGATTCAAATATTTAAATTTTAAATATAGGAATATTTTCCTATTATACTTTGTATTGTCTCTATTTAATGTATGGATTTATAATACAAACACAGTCATTGAAGGTTTTTACAGTGGATATAGGTCTTCTAGACCGAACCACTTAAATCTCTCTCTCCTTACTCTTTCTCCTCTTTCAATTATGCTTCAATACACAGTTTATCAAATTCTATCATGGTATCAGAGCTTGTGATCCTGCTTGCAAAAGTTGGGTCTAGTAGCTCCAAACTTCCGCATTTTGCACTTTCAATGAACATTTCGACGAGTCTCTATGTCTCATAACTGACAAATTCATTCAAGATCATTCATTTGTCCCACATATTTCTATTGTTTGAGGTGAGTGCTAAAAAAAGATAGGGAAATTAGCATTTTAGTTCTTAAATTTTGGGCACTTTTTCATTTTAGTCCTTTAGTTTCAACTTTCAATTTTTTAGTCCTTGAGTTTTTATTGTTTGACAAAATGGTCCTTCCGTCAGTCTGCCGTCCATATGCTTAACGGCACATGAAGCGGTCGACCTCTTCATGTAGCGGTCGACCGGGTCAAAATTGCTGACGTGTCAGAGAGCTCCGTTAAGTATATGGACGGTAGACTGACGGAAGGACCATTTTGTAAAACAATGAAAACTCAAGGACTAAAAATTTGAAAGTTAAAACTGAAGGACTAAAACGAAAAAGTGCCCAAAACCTAGGGACTAAAAAGTGAATTTCCCAAAAAGATAAAGAAAGAAAGAAGGTGAGTGAAAAGAAGAAGAAGAGACAGAAAAAAAAAACCTTCGATCATTATTCCTTGGCTTTCATGGCTATATTTTGTCATTTGTCTATTGTTATTAAATACACGATTTGGTCCTTTGGTTATTGTTATTTTGTCTGGTCCACTTTTTAATGATCATGTGCTTATTAATGTTCAAGGCCAGGTTTCGTTTTTCAAACACAAGATTTTAAAATTCATCATCTTGTGTTTGGGGTAGGCTGTTAGAGATAATATCATATATAGTTATGACGATATCAAATCGTTATCAATATTCAAATATTTAAATTTTAAATATAGTAATATTCTTCTATTATGTTTTATATTATCTCTATAAATAAAGACTTCATTTTTATAATATATATGAATTTATAATACAAATAAAGTCACAGATAACGTTTACGATGAATATAGATCTTTTAGTGGAACCATTTAAATCACTCTCTTTTTCATTATGAAAAGTATATCAAATTCTATCAGCTATTTGCCAGGGCGCCAGACTATTTTCATAGGGCATGACCGCTTTATTGACTTCAGTCACATCTCCTATGTGTTATGAGTTGTTTTTAACGGCTTCGGTCACATCTTCTACTATGAGTTGTAAAGAGGTGTTATGTACCCCTCGCCAAAGGTCATGTGTGTAGTAAATTAGTAATGCCCAATCGGGGTCTTGCCCACCAATTACATTCAGAACAGTCCAGGGGTAAAAAAGAGCATTTCTACAGAACCGGGCTTCCATCGCGAACAAAGGCTACAAACATCTTTCAATGCTCAGCTTTCTTCTACTTTCCGTGGCTCCCTGTACTTTCGTGTTTGGCAATGAAGAGTACTGCGACTTTATTAAATGCATATGTTGCATGCAATACCGTTCAAAGAGAGAAGACTTAAGTGGCTGGATTTAGAGTTACTGAGTTAGTACAACGAAGGAAAATCTTTTCTCATCAGTTTTTTTTTTTCTTTTTTTCCAAAAATCTTTATTTTCTCTGTTAAAGCCCTCGAACTCGTGGCATACTGCCGGGCCATATATTCTATTTTAGGCGACTTCGACGTATCTTTTTGGAGGTGGGCTCTCTCAGATGTATATAGGTAGGCTCTATTTGATGGACTATCCGCCGGTATATGTTTAATTGCAATCCAATTGTACATACATATTATTTGTCAGTAGTTCTATCTGAAAATAAAAATAAAAATAGAAGGAAGAAAGATAATTTGACAACAGAATTTTACCAGATGAAAGTCGGCAGATATGTCATTTTACTAACAGCAACTACACATTAAATATTTACCCAAAGACATTAAATATTTACCCAAAGATATTAAATGTGGCTCGGAGGTTCACGATTTTCATTTAATATAGCCTCTTAAATGAAGGTGAGTGAGTTGACATTCTTACTGTGTCCCTCTAATTTCAAGTCGGACAAATATTATAGAGGCTACTTAACACACAAACAAGCTAACGGAGTTTTGGGGTCCCCAGTCTGCAGGTTTAGGAGGCGCGGGAATTAGCAGTCGGTCGTTGGATATGTCGTTGTGAACATTTAAGATCTTTGCGGATACGTCGTTGTGAACATTTAAGATCTTTTGTGGACTGTAGAAGAGTGAAGAAGAAAGAAAGAGAGAAAAGAATATATATACAGGGTCACGCGAATAGTTATTTTCATGGCAGCACGATTTTGAACAGCCGAACGTACGTGAAGAGACTTTTGCTGTTTGGCATTGTCATGACTTCTGCAAGTGAACTTTCTTTAGCTGCAATTTACTCCAGCATAATAATACCATCTTCATGTCTTGATTAAAAAAAAAAGGATCGAGACAATTAAACGTTCCTGCATAAGAGAATGTGCATCCAAACGCAAAAGTGGCCCTTTTTCTTTTCTTTTTGTCTTTTCTCCTTCTCATATTGCTTTTTTTTGTCCTCCTCCTTTTGGGGGATTTTGAAGTGTTAAATATTATATGCAACTGCATGATTAGCATCGTGATTTGCCAGATGAATATTGTGGTTTATGGAGCTGATCATACTAACACCAGCTCGTATCGTTAATCAAGCTGTCGCACAGTTTTTAGTTTGTTGGCTGCAGGAATATATAACTACTTACTTGATGAACTTGTTAATGGAGTTTTGATAATTGCTTATCTCTCCTTGATAGTTTGGGAAAAACTAATAGCTGAAATACAAATTAAAATGACACCCATGCACCAACAGATCAATGCAATAAAAATGAATGGCTTCCTCTTAATTTGCACTAGTCATCACAAATTTTCATGCTTTCCTATGATCATGAGAGCAGGAGTGCATAACCTAGCTAGCTAGGAATAGAATCCAAGGTTCTAAGTAAATTTCTACTTTAAAATATGATCCGGCAAACTAAAAGCTGTCATGCATGAAAGTTTTCACGCTCTCTCCGTGCCTGCTTTTGCCTAGAGAAAGAGAAAGCCCGGGGGTGGAGGAAGCAAAATTAGTTAGAACCTAATTTGAACCTTGGATCATATTTTAAAGTATGACGGCCGTCCATCCTGTGGTTGGGAGCGGTGGGTCCCGCCCGGGACCCACACCTGCCCCGGGCAGCCCCCCGCCCGGGCTCCCAACCACTGGATGGCCGGATGTCGTCCATCTGGCCATCCGAAGCGGATTGCCTTCAGCGACATCAGGTCATCCGGAGCGGATTGCCTTCGGAGGCAATCCGCTCTCCAATACTGGACGTTGTTCTTGATGGATATTTTTGTTTTCGATTCAGCAGAAAAATCAAATTTCACACATAGTAGTTAACTGTAAGTAACATTAATATATAGTTTCCAAGTTATTATTCTAATTAAGCTTGAATCTTTTCACTGGCTTGATTTTTAAGGTAAAATAGTTCTAGCATTCAAGGTTTATCCCCGCATAACTATAAGTAATTAACACTTAGATAATTGGTTATAACTTGCAGAAAATAACCTTCTGACCCCGGCCCGTTTATACCATTTCTTGCATTAATGTACGTACTAGTACTGTTGATAAGTCACCAGACTTTTTTATGATTCATGCTCGATCTGTACAGTTTAATTTGTTAGGGACCCAATACTAGAAGTTACAAGAAAATAGAAATATTAGTAAATAATTAGTTAGCTCTTCCTCAAATCAGATACATATATATAATATTGATGCATCAGAGTATAATTTCGGACGGAATATCTCCATCCAATCCTACATTTAATAGATTGGATTGAAACAAGAACAACACTCGCAACTCAAACTCTACCAGACCCAACTCCTACACTACATTACATAGCCACGTACCTTTATCACACATATTAAGAGACCTCAAATACCGTACGTAGAGAAGAAAATGACTGGAAAAGAAACGGTATAGAGAAAATTAGAGAAACAAGCTCAGCTGTCAGGTTGGAGTTAAAGCACAGACGAACAGTGGGACAGTACAGATGATAATTTCATGAAAAACTTTTTAAGCAGCGGAGGGGTTCTTCTTGGCCAGATTGTTCTTGTTGTTGTGCATCCATACCTTGAGAACTCTTCTCTTGACTCCAATCTCTTGGCAGAACTGTTGCACCACAGCTTCTTCCTGCTTCTGAATTTTCCACCCAACTTTCTCCGCAAAGTTCAGCATTTTCTCCTTCTGTTCCTGTGTGAACTTCGTCCTGAATCTTTTCTTCACAAGCTGTGGAGGCCTGGCCACTACTGCGCCACCGCCATCTTCCTGCTCATCAGACTCTGAAAGGAGGGACCCCATGTTGTAAGGCATTATCATTTGGTGAGGTGCTGCTGGTCTTGAACTAATGAAGGTACCTGTACCTGTAGGGTACCCTAAGGCCTCAGGGGGTAATATATTTTTGTGATGGCCAAAGATGAATTTCCTCCCAACCCTGTTTGGATGCGGGCTATGGTGGCAGTCACATGAAGAGGGCTCACCTTCAACTTCTTTTCTGTGGAAGTTTCTGTGACAATTGCAGGCAGAGCAATTGAGTGCTTCTATAGTACCCTCTTCACCATTGGGCATGAATTCACCGCACCCATCAGTGGCATTCCCTCCCATGGCTGCTGCATGGTTCTTGAGGCATTCTTTGTACCTCACCACTTTCTTGTAGGGCACATGTTCCTCTGGGCTTGTAGGTAATGGGGGGCCATTGCTGGGGATATGGGGTGCTGATGAAGGCATGATGTGGTTGTGGGGTGCAGGATCATGATGTATCATGTGCCCATGCCCATGACCATGTCCCCCAGCATATGCACTGTTGATTGGTATTGGGATTGGGATTTCACCTTCTTGACTTGAAATTTCCATTTCTTATTTTCTCCTATGGATACTGTTTTGTCTTAGTCTTATGTCTTGCTGTTTGTTTGGAGACCAAAAGAGAAGGAACAAGACAGGATATAATTAGGTGCCCTAAATAATTAATATCAAAAGCGGTTGCTTTCTTAAACACCTAGGAGTTTTCTCGACAATTGTAAGCTTTTAGAACCAATAGGAGCTAGAACCTGTGTATCTTAGAAACTCTTCTATCCTTGGAGACCCATATGAAAGTGGAAATCCACTGTAAGGCATTGCTAACGAAGGCTTTATTTCAGGTGAGTAAAAACGTCGCAGTTGCTTTGAGAGAGAGGAAAAGAGAGCGCGTCTTTGAAATGCTAGCTAGGGGTTCTGCTGGATCTAAAAGAGATATCACAAGCCAATACTCTTCAATCAAAAGAACAAAAAGGGGTATTCAGGAACACTAGGCAGGAGCTGCCCGTGAGAAAAGGTTTTAGGAAGAAGATAAATTCCCTTCTAAGCCGGGCATATTTCTCTGTTTGGAAAGGGAGAGAGATAGAGATAGGGGGCGAGGGACTGAGAGAGATGGGGGTCAAACATTCGGTTACTCTCTTGGAAAGAAAACGATGGAAGAAGGGAGATGACGATAGTAAACCTTCTTTGTTCTTCTTTCTTCTAGCTGGTAATTGGAACGGCAAGGAAGGAGGAAGAAATTAGACGGCATACCCACATCAATTTCTCTTTGCATAAAATCTTCTGCTTCAAGCAAGCACCTTCCATACTGGGGCAAGATTAGGATAGTGTAGAAGTTTTGGCTAGGAGGTGGAGTTAGGAGGATTTAGAATAAAACTAGTACAAGTGAGTGGTGAGAGAGAGAGAGGGTGGGCTGAGTTTTTGGGAGGTGGGTTTGCTAGCGAAGCACTAAACAAGGGCTTATAGAAATAGTGAGGGGGCAAGGACAAGAGAAAGAGGACAAAGAAAATAAAGCAGATTTTTGACAGACAAGGAAGAAAATAGGGTGAGTTTAGGAGAGGAAGATAAAAGAAAAGTGGGGTGCTTGCTTTGCTTGCACTATCAGGCATCAAGTTTACGCCATATAGAGAGCAGTGTGTCAGAGAGTGGAGAGGACAAAGAATAGCGAGAGAGAGAGAGAGAGAGAGAGGGCCAGGGATGGAATTATATGGAAAGAAATGTTCTTTAAAAGAAATAAGCAAAATCTGCTCTGTATAACTTGGACAGCTTGAAGGGTTCAAGTTCAACACGTTTTTGGGAGAACATATTTCATATTGGCCGAAGGCCTTTTTTTTTTTGACCTTTTCTGAGCTTGTAGCTAGGGGCAGGGTTTGCGTAGGTAGATAAGCAAATAATTTTGATTACGTACGTCGTTGAGACAAAGAGGCTTCGTACGTAGCTAGATTTTCTTTCTGTATATGTACTTGGTTTTTAAGATCGGTTACTGTGATGGGCTTAACCTAATGAGAGATACAACTCTAGAGTGAAGGCAGGCAGCATGTATTATATATTATATATCATGGGTGAGCTCCATGTAAAACATGGATAAACTCTAGGCCGGTCTCCAGCTTGAGTTGCAGCTGAAAGTATGTCATGCAACTCATTTGAAATGATTATCTTGGAAGTTGGCAGACTTGTAACATGTTGTAGGAAATCTTATAGACACGGCTTTGGGGTAGGGTCAGAGGGGCAGGAATGATAATTAGGTATTTGGCAGAAATAGAAAGCTTTAATATTAGTGTTATATAATTAGGTATTTGCCCCCATGG
The DNA here is from genome assembly GCA_963930655.1 of Myrica gale. Taxonomy (NCBI): domain Eukaryota; kingdom Viridiplantae; phylum Streptophyta; class Magnoliopsida; order Fagales; family Myricaceae; genus Myrica; species Myrica gale. The sequence goes on along the minus strand of OZ005606.1, from coordinate 213,571 downwards.
CATGGAATACTAGGGCCATTAACGCCATTTCAATTCATTCACACCCATCACATGAAAACTCGAGGAGAGAGAGAGGGGTAGGAGTAATAGTTCTTTTTTTAGTTTTTTTCCTGTTTGGAAATGAAATATTTATCACGTGTCATATATAATATGACTAATCTTGAAGAATAATAATAAAAAAAACGTATAATATATAATATTTCAAGAGGTTGCTCGATCGATTGTTTGAAAACACTACTGTTAATTAACGTCTAACTTATGAGGAGGTGATTGGAGTAATTAATTAAGGAGATAAAAGTTGATTAGTCAAAATGATAAGAAGAATAAAAACTTGGGAATGATGAGTTGATTGGTGTTTTGCCAAATTCGTATATCTCACGTTCTAGGCGGAGGAAAAAGAGAATTAATCGCCTTTATTAAATTATCCAAAATCGCTTTATTCTTTATTATCTTTCCCTTTATTCCACACCCCCCACCTTTAAAAGCTTTCTCCATCTTTAGATTTTTTGGTTTTATCTACGTTGTCTCTTCTTCGAGTACTAATTCTCTACACGACTACTTTTTCTTTCTCTTTTTGAGTTTGACACACCCACACCCATAGCCACACACATATATATTGCACATTACGAAAAAGTGCAGACTAATAAGTATATATTATAGCTTAAAAATTAGAAAATCTTCTTGTATGGCTTTATAGGTTTTAGTTACTCTTCATCATTGATGTGCTTCTTAAGTTCTAGGGATTGATACCTCAAAATACCCTTAAAATGAAGACTTTTTTTTTGGCATTGTTTTTCTTGCAAAGTTTTAGAATTTCGTGAATTTTGGTTTATCTTTTCAGAAGGTACGGATAAATTGTTTCTATTGTGTAGTAGGTGTGAAAGAGAGAGAGAGAGAGATCAGAGGGATAATTATAGTAATGTATGGCTACACGACTACTTTTTCTTTCTCTTTTTGAGTTTGACACACCCACACCCATAGCCACACACATATATATTGCACATTACGAAAAAGTGCAGACTAATAAGTATATATTATAGCTTAAAAATTAGAAAATCTTCTTGTATGGCTTTATAGGTTTTAGTTACTCTTCATCATTGATGTGCTTCTTAAGTTCTAGGGATTGATACCTCAAAATACCCTTAAAATGAAGACTTTTTTTTTGGCATTGTTTTTCTTGCAAAGTTTTAGAATTTCGTGAATTTTGGTTTATCTTTTCAGAAGGTACGGATAAATTGTTTCTATTGTGTAGTAGGTGTGAAAGAGAGAGAGAGAGAGATCAGAGGGATAATTATAGTAATGTATGGTGAAGGGGCCACAAAAATAAATGGTGTTGATGACACATGACACACCCCGATCACAATTTTCAAGATGCTTCAGAGCACAAAATTTTATTCTTCCCTTTGGGTAGAACCCAGCTAATTATGGATCATCCTGATCATAATTTTCCCCCTTTTGCCTGGAGTGTCTTCAAGCCTTACAGTCACTTGTACCGCAGAGAAAGAGGCTCGACGCCATTGTCTTCTGCTCACCGCGAATAGAATAGGTAGTATATATCCATGCACTTTATCCTACTTTATATAAACTCGATCGGTACCTATTCCTGTTTTCTCGTTTTCTAAAATTTCGTCTGTAAAAACCATGAACTCTCATGATCTCTTGTCTTATTTAAAATGAAACCGCTTAAGAGTTGCACGAAAAAGTAAATCTGAGCATACATTTATTAAGTACAAGACATTCGAGCACAAATGCTCCAAAGCTGAAACTATATACGTGGGAAAAAACCATTGCGGAGCGTTGGAGAAAATGGAAAGATGCTTATGACACGCATTTATTGCAACACTTATCCTAAAAATCGTTGGGAGCTGTGCATTCCTTATTAAGTGATACAGGACTCCAACAAGACATACGAATTTACGAGAAACTGTGCTCGGAGTTTAGGAAAAGTTATCGGAATCATCATTGATCTCATGCTCAAATTTTGCCCACTGATCTGCTTCGACTATAAACTTCCCCTTCTGCCCAAAAAGCAACACTTAATTAACACCGATCAATAACGTCTTGTAAAAATAATTCAATCATCATCAATGAGAAAACTAGATAAAAAAAAGCAAGCAGGGGCAAATTAAGAGAAAGAAAACCCATCGGAATAGAACATGTCATTGAAGAATTTTAAGTTCCTTTTCCTCTCTCTTTTAGGAACCAAACAAAGAGATAAAGAGACCCGGATCATAAAGAGATTCATGATTCTATTATTCACTTGCATATCTTTCTCAGCAGTAAACCTTTTGCATGCTACAATAAAAGCAAATTATTCTTGGGGTCCGTTTGCAATGTAAAATTTCACAAAATTTTACACCCTCTCACAATAAAATACTACAATATAATCTCTTTTTCTCTCCCATCAAATCATAACTTTTCACTACAAAAAATATAAAAAATTACTCATCTCTTCATTTTTTCACTAAACTCAATACCTAAAATTTTAACAACACAAAAATTTTACAACACAAACTCACCCTTGGTCAACTACATTTTATCCTAGCAATAATCAACAAGGGGCTGTCCCTCGCATTTAACTTTTGAAGATACCAAACTTTCTTCTAATAATCACCCACCTCTGCCTCTTTCTTAGGTGCCTCACTCTTAGGAAACCGTAAGTACTTCTTTTACGGTGCCAATCATTTTCCATTTACAATTAACATTGCCAATTCCACCAACTTTTCCCCTTCCATTTTAGACTTTGCTCCTCATTAAGACAACAACCAGTGCACTTATTCTTGGTCCAATATTGGGCACAAGTTTATGCATGAGATAACAACATTTCTTTTCTTTAAAATGAAAACATAGCAATTACTTACCCAAAAAGAAGCTTTGGCTTTTGTCGAGAGGCAGTAGTACTCGATTCCAGAAGTTCTATGCGCTGAATCCGAATGAAACAGTACTACCTAGGGTTACCGGCCCCCACCACACACCATTGATATCATTCTTGCTAACTTCCTACTCATGTTCCCAACTTCTCTCTCTCATCACTCTTTATGACGCAAAGGATCATTTTATTTCTTCCAAAAGTGTAGCAGTTCTTCCATGCTTTTGGACGTTCCTTCAGCTGCAAATGTTTAGCGGATAGCAATTTCGTTTATTACCATGATACCTCAAATCCCATAGACGCACGTAAATATATACAAAAAAAATCAAGATCGTATCTATATAACTCCCCCTTCTAAAGTTTCTGGTGTCATTTCCAGGTTTCACATGGTTGTTTCAGATATAACGCGCATACTGATTTGGACATCGAGCAGGCAATGCTATCTGTCTCTGGGCCCCTCCTCTCCCTTGAAACTTTCAAAGTGCAAAGCAAATAGCTAGCCGTTGGGAACATTCTACCACTTTAAAAATTTTGTCTGGACTCGGAGCATGAGGTTACCAACCCAACATTCTCCTAGGGCATGGCATAAAATTCAAAGCAAGAACGAAACTTAAGAAAAAGAAAAGACTACCTTTCCTTTTACACAATCCGTTAGTATATATCCATCCCCTTGCCTCCCTGCCCCACCACCAACATCTAATGTATGATCCAGAACGTGATAAGATAATTTCCGAAAAAGTAGAAAAAGCAAATTGCTTTGAATTTCTGATATTTATCGTCACTAGCTCCTACTTTATTTTCTTTTACAACTATTCTTTACTTCTGTTTAGCATATAGTAATCAGTCAAACCTTACCCATTTTTTTATTTTCTCTGTTATCTTCAGAATTCAGATTCTTCCCCCTGTTCGATTGAGAGCCACGAGAATACTGCTAACAAGGCCATACAACATTTTAATTAAGATGAAACTGCATGAACAAATTAATCAATTTACTGGTGATTTTAGTGAATCAAAATTCATGATCTTTGACTTGATATCAGTATGAATAGAAGATAATTAAGTGATCATCTTCAGGAGGTTTTGAGAGGAAAGAGCTTCAGGAATATTGTTCATAATTAATTTAAGTATTTGTCTTGCTCCAATATTGGGTATATTGTAAGAGCTATGTATCATGCAATAAGCCTCCATATGAACTGTCATATATATATTGATCATTTGCAGATCTATATTATGTACAAAAATAACATACGATCGATAACGTTAATTTTTTCCGCATTTCACAATAAAAAGGATGATAAATTGAGAAGCAAGGATCACGTATATATGTACTGACCACTGACCAGCGTGGGTGAGTGATATCAGATATATATGTTGGCCGAATAACTCTTTGGGTTTGGGACATTGACTGCGTCGATGCAGTAGGGGACCAATACAGCTCATGATCCAATACAGAAAACATCTCATTCTTTATCCCTCTCAATAAAAGAAAACACGACAATTGTGATGGTATACATGAGGTCATTTATCAGTTAACAAGGAACACTGAAGCTGGGATATTTCGTACTAGTTTTCTTCTCCTCTCAATATCCGACCTCTTTAGACGAGATAAATACAAAAACACGCAGTTTCATATTTGATTTTCTAGCTCCTGATCAAGTTCTATTTGATAATCCACTTTAGATGGAGTGCAAGTGTATATATATATTTGCAAGATGCGCTAGCTATGCATGACTCAAAGATTATGATGATTAAAGAGGTAGGGAAAAGAGGAAAAGAGGGTAGATTGAGCAGAGTACTGCACAATGCGTGATCCAAGAGTCGACACACCGAAACCGCATGCTTAAGCCCCCCGCATGAGCAGTCTAAAAGCTTTTTGTCTCCCTCCTCTCTGCATTCCCCCCATCCTTTTCGTTTTTGACGTTGGTGGGCTCCATACCCTTCCCTCATTTTTCCTTTTCCTTCGGACGGCTCTCCACATCGCTAGTAGCTCTTTCGTCCCACCCACTACCTCCGAACTCATTTCTCCTTCGCCCACCCTTTTTTTCTCATCTAATTTTACTTAATCCGAAATAAAATGTAGGTATTTACTCTTCCGAATTGCATGCGGCCGTGCCTGTGTGCATATCATGTAAACTTCAATGGTTATGTTTATCTTCTTGGAAAGCCTTGCGAGTTGCGATAAGGTCATTCGGGAAGTTTAATAATCCCATTTCCAATGGCAGAGCCAGGTGTTCGACCAAGTTAATTAGTTTTTGCCAAATTTTTCAACTTGTTCTCACACGTGAAGATTTTCCCCACTTTATGAAAAGCTGAACATCATTTAACATTGCAAATGGTAAAATCTTTTGATGGGCTTCCAGCCTTCCATAGTACTGAATCCACCAAAGAAGAAGCACGTTAAATCACTAGATTTTTGTTTATAACCCCACGCAAAGTAAATAGATATATGTAGAGACTAACAACAAGACATATCCCCTGGTGAGCAGCTTTTGTTTACGTGATCACCATTCAGTAGGGCCACAGGGGCAGAAGTATATGGGAACCCCTCCGAAATAGGGATTTTCAAAGACTACCAAAGACATGATCCAGATTAAAAAAGAAACAAATCAACGGTTATGATAAGTATAACTCATTTAATTAATAGAACAAGACATTTTTAGTTTTTTTTTCATTAAATGATTTGGACATATATTAACCGTTGATTTGTTTCTTTTTTAATCTGTACCATACCTTTGGTAGCTTGGGAATCCATACCCGAAGTATATAGTTCTGTTGTCCTGTCGAAGCTGGTGAATATTACCCGATTGTTTATATAGAACGAGGACATCAGCCATGGCAGTCTTGCAGGGATTACTTGCCCTATATATGGCTCCCCTTCCTTCCCAGATCGATGCATCTTTTCCCCATGTCATGTGGGTATTGGGTTAACCTCTGCAGTGCAGTTAAAGAAGGAAAGTATATGGACGCGCCAAAAAGCACTTTATGGCCAATCATAAAGCGCGTGAGGTAGCTTGTCGGCAAGTTTAAAATCCCAAGATGCATGACAACGATGCAATCATATATGGGGTTTACATTTAATGGTGTAGTGCTAGTATTTGAGTTGCTTTTCCTATTCGTTTTGGGTAAAGTAAAAATTGGTGAAGGTATGGACAAGAAAAAGATGTGGCGTGTAAGGAAACGCTAAATGAAATGAAATGGAAGTGAAGTGAATAATGGGGGTACGTACATCTGCAAAAAGAAAGGAAGTTGCATGTTTATGTTTATGGATAATATAGCTTTATCCACTGTTCACCCACGAGCAGTGATGGAGTTTAGCTCCTCAAGGTGAAGGAAACTGACCTATCTGATCTCATCAGCAGACAACACTCTTTTTTCTCTGCACAACACCCACACCTGAGGACTTTGCATGACTTCTTGTTTTTGCTGCTGGAGCATTAACACGGGAAAGTTCTGCTGAATGAGTTCAGCTTTTTTTTGAGTCTGCGTAAACAATTACAAAGCACAAACCGTTAGGACCTCCAAGTAGGGCCATCATATCTTGTTGGAAATTTTCTCTCGTAACTTGGAAAAAGCACCGTTAATATCGGAGAATATAATTCAAATAATAAAATCTTCCTCTTTCTATCGATTTAAGTGCATCGATAAATTCACAATAGTTGCCGCTCATCTTTTGTGGTCTAAACCGTGTTCATGATGACCACCTTTGGGGACGTTTATGGAGCCGCAGGTCTGCTTAATTAGAGTATTGAAGAGGATAACTAGCGAAGTGTTTAAGCTGGTCTTGGTGCAGTGGTCTTACCAAAGAGAGGAACTACACCGCGGACATATGCAAGAAGAAATCAAAGCAGAAAGGGCACTATAAACAAAACAATAGTCGTGAATTTCATGTCGTATGGGCCTTTCGTATCTTAAGCTACATGTACAGGTTTTTTTTTTCACGTATCTTTAGAGTATGGGGGCTGCCTCTTAAAGCTTCTGTTTTTGGGCTACATCAGAAGTTCAAACATTCGGTCTTCTGTTGGGCCGACTAATGGTTGTGTACCTGGTTTTTTCTTATGGTTTAGTCCGTTGGGTTATTGGACCAGTTCCAGTACGGCTTGTTAGGTTCTATTCTTTCTCCATTGGCCTTAATTTTTGTAGCTTTTCTCCAGGTGGAGGTTTCTTACAGGAATTTGTTGTCGTAGCCCTTGCTAATACCAATGAGAGCAACTGCATTAAGGGTTCAAACGTCAAGCAAAGCTTGTGAAACTCAAGAGTTACATTCATGCTCTGTTAGATCACGTATGTAAATTTTGGCCCCAGAAACATTACTTTTTAATAAACAACTTTCTGAACTCCTCATTGGACTTTGGCTGTTCATCTACCTCCTCGGTCTTCAGTGGGTTAGCAGTCCAACCAAGTGGTTTAACATTCCTTGGCACTGCAAATATGTTCCTCCCCCTCATCTGGATGTTGTCACCTCCACGCTTCTTATTAGCAGATTGCCGTGCCTCAGTAACCCCCCCGGAGCTCTCAACAGATTCATTCGGGGCAGATCCCCCAGCTGTACTGGTTTCATCAGCAGCATGTGCTAGAAGTGGAGAAAGTGAAGTGAAAATAAAATTATTACCCAAATGGTGAGAAATAAAAAGAGCTCGGCCCAGAGCATAGGACTGAAAACATCAGTAGCCCAAACCAAGTACACGGCATGCACCAATGAGTAAAGGGGCATTAATGAAAAGCAGAGCAATATCCAGAACATGACAGCAACGCGGACACAGGAAAACATTTGGGCGTGTATAAGTACACGAGTCATAATTAATAATATACGGAAAAAGAAAACTGTCCTAAAAATTGGAACCTGTGTTTTACTTTTGATTAACAAAGAAAGTCTATAACTTTAGCATTATCTGTCCAAATGCAGTAACGGTGGTGTTTGAATGCCAAAATTTTGGAATGGTTAAAATTTTGAAGTATGAGAGTTAGTGAAAAAGTAAAGTAAGAAAACATTTAAATGAATATTATAGTGAAAAAGAATGATTTGATAGGGAAGAGATTATTTTGTAGTTTTTTTAATTAGGCCAAAATTTTGGCACTCAAAACACCACCTTAGTATTGCAAGCACTGCCAGACTCAGGTGGGCACAGAGGCGTGTTTTCCCCTCGCGCAAGCACACAGTACAGAACAAGAGTAATCCATAGGCCTACCTTGCTCCCTTTGACTATCACGGCCTGAGGAATCTTTTCTACTCTTCCTTGGGTTTGACCGAGCAATGCTCAACCTCTTTCCAAGAAACATCTGTCTGTTCTTTGCTACGGCGGCAACAAGGTGTTTATCATCAGAGAAATCCACATAAGCTAGTCCCTACACAAACCAATTCAAAAAAGTTTAAAAACATTAGCATGCAACGTTGTGGGCACAAGTAAAAAATGCATGTTTGCACTGCCATTAGGAGGACCTTACCCATTCCTCATATTCAGGTATAAAAATTAACATTCTGTATGTTGGGTTAGTTTGATTCTAAAGGAGTCTTGACCATCATGTACCAAATAGAAAATATAAAGGCGGTTCAAGAACAAAATGTTGGCTCTGTTACACAATAACTCTTGATCTGCATTGTTGTACTGGATTGTTTCCCCAATATTGCTGAGAAGCACAAAATCTAGGTGCAGAGATAATCGTAGCATACATTTCAAAGAGTACAGATAAGCAAAACTACAGTAAATATCTCAAAGAACTATTCAGAATTGCATGAGCTTCAAGAACAAGCTTGATAGCATGACAAGCTCTCCACAATAAAACATGTTTGGATGAGATGATCGCCATTAATAACTCTCCCTACTGAACTTATTGCTCCTACTATCCACGTCCTGTTAGGTCTCCCTCTCTACCTCTGTTCACTCTTTTAACTTGAACTAAAATACTCTTTTTCACAGATATATTAGCTGGTCTCCATTGCGATTTACCAAATCCATTTTCAATGCCACTCCCTCGTTTTCTTAAGTTCAATTTAATTTTTAAATGGCTGACTGTATTCAATCGTCTTAACTTTCTCACCCTTTGCATATTGCTTCTAGATCAAAGTGCATAGCTGATCTTATTGCACAGATAGAACTTACCCTTTACTAGCATTGTATGCTTACTTGACAATTTGATGTACTTATCCACTTCATCCACCATGCTCTTATTTTATAAGCTAGTTTAACCTCAATCTTTCAATCCCTACAAATATCAATCCAAGAAACATAAAATTATAGCTCTTTGTTACCTCTTGACCATCAGCTTTTACAATCTCTCCATTTCTAATTATGCGTTTAAAATTAGCACACAATAAACAAAGTTTTTGTCAATTTGTAGCATACCACCTTTAGACTCCAACATATCCTTCCAACCAATGCAAAGAGATAAACTTTAATAAAGATCCTTGAAGTAAACCTATTATGAAAGCAACTCACTCATGACAGATCCACAATTAAAAGCACTAGATTGAAGTGAGCATTTGAAATGCTGCAAAAGGATATTGAAGAAAGAAAAACAAGGTAAAAGAACAAGCCAGAGACCCTTGATTTTCCAGTAAACTTGTCTTGCAGTATTCGAATATCATGCACTCCGCCGACATCAATGAAAAAATTACGTAGATCTTCATGATTCGCCTGCAAAAGTTGTACCACCAGCGCAAAAATTCAGGACTCTGCTCACTACAAGATTGGGATAAAAAGAGGGGGGAAGAATTTCTACTTGCCTTAAGATTAAGGTTTGATATAAACGCAGTGCACTGGTCTTTGTATACTTTAGTTTTCCCAGTGCTAGTATCTCTCGTCTGTTGGTCACTTCCGCTAGTTTCATCATCAACCTTGGCCTTGACCTCTTCCACTTTATTTGGCTCAATTAAGTCTAACTTTTGGGCTTTATCCTTCCCATGCACATTATTTCGATTTTGAGCTGCATCTTTTCGCCTCTTTGCAGGGGACCGCTCTTGAATTAAGTCTGAACCTTGCTTTCTCTTTTCACGAGCATTTGGGAGAGGAATTTCCCTCTCATCTGTTGATTTGGATTGCTGCTGTAACCTATATAACTGTAGCTCTTCGAGGCGAGGGGCAACCTAAGAAAGCAAAAGAGATATACGTATATAATTCAAAATCAATTAAGGATTAACGTGTTGATTCAGTGAAACAGATTTCTGAATCATTAAGCACAATGACAGCATTCCATTTGCTTTTTGGTGCTTAGTCAAGGCAATATCAGATACTGCGTAAATACAAACTAACTTAAACACAAAAGGGGATCCATTTCACAAAACATGGCAGTTTAAAACTACAGTACATGAACAAAGGATAGAGCAACTCTCACAACGCAGCCAGAAGAGAACAAAACAGTTTTCCTCAATAAAGGAAGGAACCAATGTTATGATCTGTTAAAGACCTAGATTTTTATGTTCTTTAATGCATTCAATTCACTTCAATACACCTTGTCTACATGTACTACAATGTTCCAGTTTCAAATCAAGAGCGTGATAGATAACTGATATTTCAATACGCCTTCGTGCACCATTTTTACAAAGCCAATGTTCAATGGCAAGGTACTATTGCAGAAGCTTAACCTTGAATCCAAGTTGTATTTTTTCCAGTCTTTCCATGCATTCACCTACCACAACATTATCTAGAATCATTATTTGTGGTATAAAAATTGTTCTCTGCTGGCCACCTATCACAACCACATTTGACAATTACGACATCAAGATAACTCCTACCATGTAGTTTTGCCAGTAAACTATCAAATCAAGCCTGTAGTTGACAGGAGTTTACCTTTTGTACAGCGTGGTCGAAATCTTCCAGTGCACCAAATTCCCTTTCAAAGCGTAACCAAGAATGGCATATGTCCTGAATGATTCTGTTTTTTAGGAAGGGAAGGTATCATTGAATCCAAAATACAAGACATAACAATTGAACTAAACCTCTATAGAACTGAAACCCAAATAAAAGTATCCTAATCGAATGTTTACACCTTAAAAAGGCAGAAGCAATGACTTATTAACCCATTCATAGAACTTAGAATAGAAATAGAGTGGACAATGAAAACAAAGCATATCAAGCTAGAGTCAGATAAGAAAGCAACAGTATTTCCTTATTCAAGTAGTGAGACAATCCATGGAATTTTAAGTTGGAACAAACATAGATAGTTGAGAAACAACAATGAAAGATGTAAACAAAACAAATCAAGTCAACACAGGATATGAAAACAAAGCCACCGTCAAATTATGAAAGGAACAACCCTCCGTCAAATTAAAAACATAACCCATCCACAGAAAGTAGGGTAAAAACACACAACGTCTGCTAGACTGATTTAGATGCAAAAACAAAAGTTTTACTAAAAAAATAACATCCAAACCTTCAAGATATTTTGATTTCATTAAGGCCTTTCATTTATCACTTATATTGTACTTTCCTTTCTTCCACTCATAATTAAGCTTCCTCAGAGAAAAGCTACAGTTACACTTCCAGGTTTAAAACTATTAGCCCTGGAAACCAATCAACATTGTGCCTAGACCTCTCGGTTGCCGAAAACAATCCATCATCTAGCTTGGCAGATGACTCCTACCTACTTTCGATCAATTAATTATATTTTCCAACCAATAAAACACATTTCCACAGATTTTTTGCATGACAGTACTAGATAACCGCATGCAACATGCAAAACCTCTGCTGTTCCTTCACATGAAGGCCAAAATCCCCATGCAGATAGAACTAAGAAAGAAACTATCAAGCAAAAAGGTAATGTGAAGGTTTCACAGAACAAGAAGGAAATAAGTTATACCTCTGAACCAGTCCCAGGGAATCTTTTACTGTAGCATCTCTTATAGATGGACCTAGCTTCATTTATATGGCCCAATTCAATTTCCATTGCTATATAACCTTGCCAGGCTTCATACATAGAACCACTGTGAAACAAGCAGTAAGTTGATGGCAAATTTGAGAAGATAGCACAAAAATCACACAGCTAAAAAGTTCAATATTTATATATGGCAGAAAAAGATATAGTCAAACCAGATCTTAAGCAAACTCTCCCAAACTCCACGAGCTGCACCTAAATCTTTTCCCAAACATAGCTCTAAACGGGCCCAATAACCATGGAAACGTACCAAAGCCTCTGTGTTCTTCAAGTGCTGTGACAAGTAATCCAATGCATTCTGGAAAGGACAAATTATAGGAATTCAAGGCACAGCATTATGAGAAAATCAACATTATCACCTTTAAAAACTAAGGATCCTTTGGTTTAGCATATCTCCTCTCAAGCACAGAGGAACATGAATGACTTACATAAACAAACTAAAAAAAGAAATAAAAACAGTATAAGAGCTGGGAGAAAACCATTTGGTTTCATCAACAAAATAAATTTGTGTTTAACTACACAGGTGATTTGTTTAGTTGAAAGATCTGCCTCCTTTTCGCAAAAAAAAAAAAGATCCAATAGCAGTAGATTAAATCGAATTTTTCCACACCAACTTCAATCAGTTACCATAAATTAACTCTCAAAAAAGAAAATGCACATAAATAAACCTATCCACAATATATGAGCCATTGTCATCGAAACATGTGTTACTACGAATCCTCAAATTACTAAGGTCCGAATTCTTACACCACCCTACTCCATCATGTCATCCCAATTCCATAAAGCAAGAGTTACCCCAGAGCTGTAAAGGCAAGTCAAACTCCTAACAATTAAATTTTACTTAATCAGATGTGAAAGCGTTGAAGAGCAACAAAAATTTAACGCACCTGAAAGGTCTCCCGTATTAATGAATAATTCAATTCGCCCTCTAGTTTACCAAGGAATGAAAGTCTTCGTCTTAGGCCATCTACTCGAGTGAGAAATAGATCCAGGTACTGAAACAAGGTCAGGTAAAAAGAGGTAATCAGCAAACCCGTGCATGTACCAATCCATGCACGACAGTACTTAACCAATGAAAAGTAATTAACAGATTATCCACACCTCGTCCATGGTAGCAAAGGTACATCGTAGCGACTTCTCAAAGACCTGAAATCAAAATGAGCAAATCGCCTGAGGATTTCTCCCCCTGATAAACAAGGTCAACTGAATAACTTTAAAAGTGCAATTTGGAAACTATACGACAGTAAGAGGGCATAATGGAATTCGGGTAATGCAATTTCTAAAACCAAATGTTAAGCTTGATAAAACAGGCCTTTTCAGTGTAACAAAAATGAAGACAGTAAAAAGAAAGCAAATTTTACTGTAGAGGAAAAGGAGAAAAAATACAAATAAATATTTCCAAAAATGTATTAGAAATAATCGGGTCTGTCAAAGTAACCAAAGGAAACGGGAAAGCATAAGAAATATACTAGAAAACCAAACTCAAGACTACTTGGGAACCATTATAACCAGTTCCTATACATGTGCCAAAGTTTGTCTCCCATTACAGTACTCGAGCTTCTTATATAGACATTTTACATTTGTGTTTCAAGTCCTGAAGGTGCATCAGTTCAAATTACATCTCATGTATTGGAATCCGTAATCTGACCAGCACCTAAATGGACCCCAAAATTACGTATGTAAAGTACCAAGAATTCGCAAAGAAACCAAAGACATAACTGGTAGGCATTCAATAGCATTGTAGGATGAGGAAAACTAAGACTGCACAAAAATGCAGTAAAAAAGGAAATCTTTGGAGGTGGGAGATTTTTCATTCTATCTTATTTTTGTTCCCCACCTTTCTTTTTTTCTTTTTTTCTTTTTTTGCGCAGGGGGCAGGGGAGGGGAGGGATCAGCTGATGGCACTTGAGAAATTGATTTTGTGAAAGCGATTTGATTTTAATGATAGTGACTGCCAGTGCCAGAATGTTAGGTAGAACACATCTGAATGAGTCAGAAATATGTGGACCCCCCACCCTTTTTTTTGTTTCTTCCATTATAGTATAACTACTCAAAAATGTAAGGGAAAATGAAATGACAGGCTAATATTAGAAATTGTATCTAGAGTACAGATACTTCTGAAACCAACATCCCACCTAAAAAGAGGAATATAGTTAATTTTAAAGACCCAAAAGGAGTTTTTGAATAAATTAATCTCTTTCATTAAATAATTTGAGGCAACACCCTTGGTTGTATCAATTTAGAAGATCCCACCAAATATAATTTAAGAACTTGCATATTTCAAGTATTCAATAAGTACAAACAGCCTGTAGCTGTTCCCCAAAAGCTCCAAACTTCAGGAGGGCAAAAACCAAAATACTAATGAAATTGGAATTCATACTGCACCACATCTTTTCTTTTTTCAGCCTGATTATATGCTCAGTTGTTACTATTTTTTGCAGTCTCACATTGTTTCATAAAAAAATCTACGGCATACCCATACTCGAGATTGAAGAGACAAACAGAACGTTGCACATAAGAAGTTGCATTTATCTCTTAACCATGTGAAAAAACAGTCTAGAGCGAGATATCTGTTAACCATTGAACTTCAAAAAACTAAAATGAAATCCAATCAAAGCACAATGGCTCCTGCAAAAGGTTTGAATTGAGACATACAGCAGCTAATTCTTTCTCCGAAGCGCATGTGCGTTCCAAGCATAGCAAATATTGAACCCAAAGCTCCCCAACCCAGGGACAATTCTTTGTTGCCCTTGAATAAACCTCTCTAATGATATTGCCAACCTGCGGAAACAAAGCACACGAGATTGGATTAATACCTGTACCGAGGAAAAACGTACCAATAAATCAAGAGGGCAAACCTTCAAGGTTTTGTCTAAATAGCGTGTATAATCAAGCCAGAGGTCACTTGCTATAGGAAAGTCAGTAACAGCACGTTCATACAGAACTTGTACTCGGGATGGATCTCCAGAAGACTGTTCAAATTTCAAGTAGATCTGCAAAATGATCTGTTCAGGACTACAGAAATAAAAGGATGAAAGAAATAATACTTATGTACCAATACCAATTAAAGATAAGGAAAAAAAATGACAGCAGCTTTAAATGAGACATACCAGGGGTACTCTACACTCGTGGAGAGACCTCATAAAGAAGTAACAGAATACTGCTATCTCTAAACTAAATATCACTTTCAAAATAATAAACAATAATATCCTGAAGTTAAATCAGTCTAATACACGACACAAGGAAAATGCAGATTTTGGATTCCACATACCATGTACTGTTGAAGTCTTTCTGACTCAGACATGTCTTGTCTTAAAATCTGTTCTTCAAGAAGAATACGAGCATTATACCCCTCTAAGGCTCTCCGATAAGCTGAGGCAACAAGAGAAGAAAGCCCATCCAGGTCACCAGATTCAACATCAAGCTCAATTCCTTGTTCCATCTCCCAAGTTTTATAAGCACGAAGTGTTGAACTCATGTTGACAAGAGGAACAGACAACTGACGGTGGAATATAGTTCGTATACGCTGAATCTGCTTTTCCTTTGCCTGCAACATAAAAAGAATCTCTTCAGTAAGATCTTACGGAAAGATGGTCTGTAATTCCTGCTAATACTGGAGACAATGCCATAGAATTTGCTTGGTTAATTGGTGTTATTTGTGCAAGATTGATGGAGAGTCTATGGATCATATCCTCCTTCATTGTTCTGTTGCTAGAGGGGTGTGGGAGTGTGTGCTTAGCATGCTGAATTTTGCTTGGGTTATGCCTAGAATGGTGGTTGAAGTTTTGAAGCGCTGGAGGAGGAAGTTTGAGGATCCAATTGCATTGGTCATATGGAAGATGATTCTTTCTTATATTTGGTGGAGCTTGTAGAGGGAAAGGAATGGTAGATGCTTTGAAAATAGGGCTTTTTCTTTGGAGCGTTTGAGGGACCTTGTGATGAGATCTTTGTTTCTTTGGGCTAATTCGGTTTTAGGGTGTCCTTTTTCAGATTATCTGGATTTCCTAGGTTTTTTAGCTTGTATGGTTAAGCTTGTTTTGTTTTGTTTTGATGTTTTCAGTATAGTCTTTTGTACTGTGAACATTCTCATTTAACAAAGTTTAACTTATAAAAAAAAATTATTTGCAAATCAAATGACAAGATAATTTAGAAGCGGATAAGTATATTCTATCAAAGCACTAAAAAACACTCTTATCGTTTGGGCAATTAAGTCAACCAGTAAGTGATATAGTTATCACAAAATTCTCAGAAAAGATAGCAAAAACACAAAACAAATAAATGAGGAAAATGAAAACACAGTCACTTTTATAGACCAAGAAAGTGACAAAACACAGATACATGAGAGAATCGGAGATTCATGTCGCAAAAAGAGATATTAACTCGTTTCTAGTATGAAATACACCTACTATCCATGTATTCAACTGCTTGAGGCAGGAAGACAGGATCCCCAACTGAAACCTCTCTTTTAAAGTAACCCGGAAATGGAAATTTGCTGTGCCCATAAAGAAGCAAGTAATACATCGAAAAGTGGAGAATGGCAGTTTAAGTCATTATTTTAGTCATGGAGAATATGCTGGTCCTTTCACCTAAGACTGTCCTGAATCTCACCTTAAAAATTAGTGTCTTCTTCCGGCCATACTCGTTAAGACCATGACTATAATCAAATTTCCACTTAGTTGTCAGTCCCGTTGCACAATATGTACAAAGAATGATGGTTAAGCATACACTTTCACCACTTTTCTTGGCATCACTTTCTCCCCGTTTCAGTCATATTCAATGGGTATGGAAGATGATAAGAACTGTGAATGATAGACAAAAAAAGCTTAATTCTCATGAGGATTTCACAGGGAGCCCCATGATATTCCATTTTCCCTCAATTCAACTCTCACAACTGTAACACATGTTCAACAGATAAATGCTCCTCCAGATTATTCTAAGTCCTTCACTGTCTACTAATCTAATTTTGCAAAGAAAAACAGCAATTCCTGATTCTAATTTTTATTGTCAGAACCAAAAACAGGTTATAATTTATCAATTTTATTTGTAGCACATTTGACTGTAATAGAATTAGAATTAAGTGCAATCAAAAAAACAATGAAAAATAAGGGACCATCATGCTGAATATGCCTTACAAGATGTTTGATACAATAGAATTTGTCAACCCACAAAATAAGTATATTGTGACCCCTTATTTCGCCTCCAAATGTCAAAGCCACTTATTACGATACCATAAATATCATTGATCTCGCCAATTCACAAGACTTAACATTAGTAGTACAGATGCAACGCTTCTATTACGAAATGCATAGAATGGTTCAGGTAATAATGTTTTGCTTCCAAAGAATATGTGTCTTCTAAAACATTTTACAAAGAGGACAGGGGCAAGACTACAGAGATTGCCAATTAGATATTTAAAAACATATTTACAACACACTCGATTATTGTATTTTACGAGGAATATAGACCAATATAAAACAGATATTGAACAAGTTCTGACCTGAATGTCAGACTGATCAATAGTTTGAAATGTCGCTTGTTCAAATTCCCTATATCCTTCCCATAGTTTAATGCCTTCGGCAACATGCAAACCGGCTGCTGTAAGAGCACGTTCAAATAGGTTCCTTGCTTTTGAAATACCATCAGGCAAACAGGCACGTACCATTGGATCACATCCAAGAACAAAATTCAAGTAGTCACACCATAGAGGGACAGACTGCATCAGAAGACATTGCAGGCAATAGTTCAATTTTTAAGCAATACCTTGATCATCAGGGATACAAAATGAGAGGTTAATAAGTCTCCTGGGATCCACTTTCTGAATCTACGGACATTGGCAAAGTTTTAAACAAGAAATTGACTACCACAATAAAATCATCCCTCAAATGTCCACAAAAATTTTCGAGTCAAATTTTCTTCACTAAGAGTGGAGTAGAGTAGCAGGTGTTCAAATCTATCCACTCCAAACACTGAAGTGTGAAACTCCTCACACAACGCGAGGAATTTTTCAGTTAAAATGGCATGCGACCAAATGGCCATATGCAAGAACGTCAGACTACAAACATAAACTGTCTTGTCACATTGGATAATTGATTAGATGGCATATGACTTCTCTGTCATGAAAAGGGGTTTGCACCACTGATGATATAAACTCCATCCGTAATAGCAAGTGCAACATCTCAGTGTTTGGAGTGAGATTATGCTTTTGGCCAATGAATCATACAGGAAAGAAAAAAAATGATACTAAAGATCCACAACAAACCAGATAATCGGACACCCCTCGCTCGTATAGCTTCTCAATTGCAGAAACAACCTCAGGCCTGAAAAGTCAGAGCAAATAGAAGCAACAAAAGCAGGAAATTAAACCAACGTTTACACTGGAGAATAAAAGCATGTAAGGTTGGAATTAAGAAGGAACTGAAGTATCCAATTTCTTAACTGCCGTTCAACCAATACCCTCTGATACTGTTAAAATACTTATTCGCCCACACATGCGTGTAACACTTCAAAACCCAGCATTCGATACTCCATACACTGTGTCTTTTTCTCATTTCTTCTAAAAAAATGCAAAACCATGGGACACTCGAAAATGAACTAAAAGAGAGAGTGATTCCTAAGACAAAGTGAGTAGGATGATACCTAGTAGTAAAAGAAGCGTCATCTTTAGCCCATTCCTGCCACATAGCAGGCGTCAATGGAAAGATCTCGTTCATAGATTCCCTTGCTCGTCTCAACTTCTCTATGTCACCCATTTTCCGCAGAAGCCGTATGTACTGAGAAAGTAACAAAATTAGATAGGATATACACATAAACTAACCAAGCAACGCCTTCCTACCTGGACGTGAGAGTCGTAGTTGGAAGGGTTGGAGGACAGCTCCGCCTCCAAGCTTTGGAGCTGGAGCTTCTGATGAGCTTCGTCGTCGGAGTCCGATTCGGACCCTGACTCGCATTCGGACTGGGACCCATCTGAAGGGGGAGAGTTAGGGTTTTGGGCGGCGTCCGGCATGGTCTGATCTCCGTTGTCCATGTTTCCTTCCAGTCGTTTTTGTTGTTTTTCAGAAGCTTGTGGCTTTGATTGGGGTTTTCCTGCTAGGGTTAGATTTTCCTCCATTAGAATCAGGCCACAGTCCCTCCCTTCTATCTCGTCTCCGCTTCACTATAGAAATGGAACTCGACGCCCAACGGGGAATTTTCTCAAGGAGTAAAGAAGCATCGAAGATCTGGCCTGGAAAAAAAAAACATCAAAGATCAGTTTAAGCTTTTGCGTAATATTCATATTGCTTACAGGGGCAATGTCGGTTTTTCCTTCTTCGTTTGGTCTCGTGGTACAAAGATAATTCGGACTAAAAGTTCACGTATTACCACACTTAGGGCTGTCCATTCGCCGGTTCGGTCCGGTCCGGACCGGCCGGCCAAACCGGCAATTTTGCGAAGTGTGTATACCGGACCGGTCATTCTAACAGACCGGTCCGGTTTAGGCCGGTTTAGACCATGTCATTTTGGCCGGTTACCAATTTGAAGTGGTATGCTCCCGTGCAGTTTCGTTTTTCCACATAGGTAACCCGGAAATCGGACCGGAATATACCGATCTCGGTCCGGTTTGGCCAAAATCGGTCCGGATTGGCCGGTCCAGTGAACAGCCCTAACCACACCTGCGCGTGCTGGCTCAGTGGTAGCGGTTGTATTTAGGATCAGTGGTGCCGGTTATATAAATAACAGTTACTGTCACCGGATGAACTGATTTCCAGATATTAGCAACCGCTATCACGATCGTTAAATACGGTAACCTGCTTTTGGCGGTAACTTTTTTAGCGATAGAGATTCTCGATTATTAACATTTATATTGGTTGTTTTTTAACTTTTTACGTACTTGGTTTAATTATTATTATTTTGTTTCATTGAGTCCATATCGATAAAAACTAAACTAATTACATAAAAAAACAAATAAAATTATAGAACATATTAAAATATAGCATGATAAATCTAAAGCAATAAAATTCACAATCAATACAATTAGAGAATATCTTAAAAGACCAACATTTATTTGCTATAAACAATAATATTTATTTGAATATTACTAGCATCAAATATTGTATAAAACTATCCAATTGTCAAATCTCTAGTCATTACAAAGCACTAGCTATAAGATGGGCCGGTTATGACAATAACCATCACTCCTACTGGGTGAGCCGGTTTTCAAATATTGATCACCGCTACCACTACTGTTAAGTGCGGTAACCAGGTTTTTAGTACTAGTGCCAGGAGAACCGGAAAATTTCAGTTCCCATGAACAATCTTATTTAGGACCCATAACTCGTTCTCAACGACGATTTGAATCAGGGTAGGCTCATTATGTTTAGTAGTGTGCGGGTTGTGCCTAAAACTCAAGACTTGCTCCCAATGATGGTTTGAGTCACGGTAGTCACGTTATTCTCTGGTGGTCTCCGCACTATGTGATATTCTTGAATTGAAATTGTGGTGGACTTGGGTCTAGCTTCATGATGATCCATCCCTTTAGCGTAGTTTTAGGTTAGGAAAAAAAAAGTTCACATATTACCAATTACCCAAAAAAGAAAAAAAAAACATGTTGACATTATAGATATCTTAAAATCTAAATTTAATGATTGTTAAATTATTGATAATGGTGGTAAAATAGGCAGATTATGTGATAATGATAGTATTTGGATATCATAAGATTCTGCGATAACAATTAGGTTGGTGAACTAAATGTATGAATAATGGTGGAATTCTATTACAATCCCGTATTTAGTCCGTAAATTAATGTTGTGAGTGCATGTCCGACCTTTTTCGGGGGTTTTTTTTTTTTCCTAGGGCCTAATGGAGTTGCTTTACGCCAAGCAACGAGCACCACCTAAAAAAGCCAAGGAGTCATCATCGTCCAAGATTATCAATTATTCATAATATCAGAGATTTTTCTTTTATATATATTATCAATGAACTCCGGAATTATTCCCCGAAGAAAGGATATTGAATGGACATTATCGAAGGAAGACGAGGACCAGAGAAAATCCAAACTAATTTTTCCTAAAAGTAGAGATAGGGGGTTGTTATTTAAAGGGGTGGGTGGTGGACCTGGAGAGTATCGGAAAGGTTAAAAAGAGACAGGAAAAAAGAATAATACGACAGAAGATAAGCGTGGGAACATCGACCAAGATGGTGAGAACGGGTCAAAAATGGATGTGCGTGGCGGCCTTGGTGATGTTTCTAGCTACTACTACTTTTTCAGAATACGCAGAGGCCAGAAAGCTTCCCTCCCCTGAAAGTGGAGAGACGACTCTGGAAACCAGTAAGGCTCCACATCAAAATCTGTCCCACGGCATCTTTATGGGGATGATGCCGAAAGCTTTCCGCGTTCCTCCATCCGGGCCTAGCACCAGGACCTCTAACCCTCCTCCACCACCTTCTCATGCAAAAAGGAATCTCAGGGATCCCGTTCCTCCATCCGGACCCAACCGAGGCCCGTTCGACTTTCCTCCCCCTCCTCCTTTTTGAAATCGATGAGATCACATTAGCATTGCGAGCTCTAAGAAGTAGCCATTTCTGACTCCAAAGAAAGAAATAGTGACAAAGACGTGGCTCAACAAAAAAAGGAAAATAACAAAGACGAGGTTGTCTCTTTTATAATTGTTCTCGGTGAAAATAAGATGGTTTTTTCATGTCTATATAATACAAAGCTCGAAACCCATCAATTTGTACAGAGTTGCATTGAAGAGGTATACATTCGACAACATTGTTTTAATAAGGGACATGTAGTGGGCCTTTCATCCGTATTTTATTAACAAAAAAACAACAACAACGACAACAAAGCAGCGATTCCAAATGAGCTTCTTATACGTTTGGGTCGAAACTTGCAAGCATAGATTGTCGAGAGAAGAGAATAGCTCAATTGGTCATAATGTTGGGAGAACGAGAAACTCGCGTGTTCAAGGCAAATAGTGATATGTCATATACGCCTACGTTACGGATATACTATTTAAGGTTGTGTTTGTTAAAAAAATTTTACAAAATTTTTCACCAACTAACAATAAAATACTACAATATAATCTCTCTCCCTCCAATCAAATCATAACTTTTCACTAAAAAAAATATAAAAAATTACCTCTCTATTCACTTTTTTACTAAACCCAATATCATCACTAAACCCAATACCAAAAATTTTACAACATAAACATACCGACAAAATAACGTTTTTCTTTTGCGTGCGTGTGATTAAAACCCAACAAAATAAAATAAAATAAAATAAAATAAAATTGAAGTCGAAATTTTCCATATATAAATTACGTTTTGTATGACGATGTCATTTTTGTTTGAAAAGGCACGTGATTCTTTGTAATTGCTATTGCTATTGCCAAAAAAAAAAGGTATTGCTAGAGGAGACCGCCACATCGGCCTTCCAATCGTAGCTACTTGTCCATGTCCGGTATCGTTCGACACCAATCAACTGGGCCGGTCTATTTATGGGTTTACAGCCGAACAAGATCAAATAGCCGTCGCTATAAAACCTCGCTTCCGTGCCTCTAGGGTTTTCTCGCATCCCGGCAGAGACAAGCTCGTTCAGATCGTAGTCATCATGGTACTCTCTCCTCCGTCTCGCTCTCTCTCTCTCTCTCTCTCTGAATTTTGACGCGGAGTCGACATGTCTGTGACGAAGAAAAATTATAATTTCTATGCGCTTTGTCATGTATATGCACATTATATGTTTCTATACGCTGGATAGTAGTTAATACTCGTCGCTGAAAGTTTCTTCTGATCGGTTTTCTTGTTTTAATGTACATTCTTTGCCCGATTTCTTTCCTATTGCACCGTGTCAAATGGTGATATTACATGTTGGGATGCATGTGTGTGTATAATTTGTAGTTTCTATGGTGCATCGCGTGGTGTAAGGAGCGTACGCCAAAAAGGTTGATGGGGATATCCACGAAATTTACTGATATCTTGTTTTGTTGTGTGATTTTTTTCGGTTGGTGTCCTGTATTACTTCTGTTTTGGTGTCTCCGGCACATTGATCTTAAGGTTAGGGAAAATGGAATTCTAGTTCCCGTATGAAACTTGGCCCACCTACCGCCAGTTTGGGTAATGGGTACATGAAGTTTTTGGTGAACTGAAAAACGATCTTGCAGGTTTTTTTTTATATGCTCTTTGAAGAAGTTGGTAATGTTATAGATGTTTAGAATTATGACTGCATGATGTTGGCAGATACACACACTCTTCTCATCACCGATTCCCCCGCCTTTCTCTATATTTTGTTTGGAGTTATTTTCTTCATGCATTGGTTTCATAGTTGACCATAAATAGCCAATTAAATGATGCAGAATCGAGTATCAGCTGAATTTCTATCAGTATTATGCAATCACTTTAATGTCTAGGGCAACTGTGGCCATAAATTTGTTTAAGACAGTTGAAAGTTTTTGATTTTGGAGCAATTGGTCCATTTGTTCCGAGTATTAGAATGTATGCCTTCTGGGAGTTTGAGTACATTGTATGAATTGAATTGTAGGTACCCTTCTGAGGGGATTCATTTTTCGTTTCGTTTGTTTTATTTTTAAACCAGTGTTTGCCTGTTAAAATAAAAAGCTGGGAGAATCGGAAGTAAGAAGAGACTCATCCAAGAATCTCGTTCGAGACGAGTTTGTGTTCACATGAAAATTGGAAGTAAGAGTTTTCAGAGTGCATGCACAATATGAATGCCGGAGGTGACTGGGCTATTTACCATTTGGGTTGTATGGGCTGTTAGTCAGTTGAATTCAGAGGTTTTTTGTTTTTCCGAATAAATAAAACTGAGGATAACGTTTAAATTTTCGGAAAAGAATGGAAAGCATCGTGAGGATGGCACAATGGGGCAAGATAATGACAGTTTGATTTCGAAAGCGTTTTGTATGGACGTAGAATTCGACTTAAGAAGGAATGATATACCCATTGGAGAGTTTCAAATTTGGTTTGCTGTTGTCGGTCTTGTGTTATTTGTTTCGGTTTTAATTGACAATTCTTTCCTAGTTTCAATTTATTTCGTCTCACTGGATACACTCTGTGCGTTGAGACAGATGATGAAGAATGCTTCTGTTCTGATTATACTTAGCTTCAAATGTTATCATCCCCCCCCCCCCCCTCTCCTTTTCCAATTACAAGTACTGGCCTATGTTGGTGGTTGCTCTTGGCTACATGGCACCTTCAAACCCCCTGCTCCCAATAGAGTATGTGGTTTCATTGACAAGCGAAGAAAAAAGCTGTGTAGAAGTTCTTATTTGCCTTCTGCTTTGATCTGATTCCATGAATTATTCATTCTCCTTCCCCTGATTCCATAAGTCATTAATTCTCCTGTCCTTCCTGCCTTTTTTCAAAAAGCTATTATTATATAGTTCTAATTCTTTGCTGTTTACTGTAGGTGAACGTCCCCAAGACCAAGAAGACATACTGTAAGAGCAAGGAGTGCAGGAAGCACACATTGCACAAGGTGACCCAATACAAGAAGGGGAAAGATAGCCTTGCTGCACAAGGAAAGCGCCGTTACGATCGCAAACAATCAGGTTATGGAGGGCAGACAAAGCCTGTTTTCCACAAAAAGGTACAACTTTTATGGCTGCTTGTCGTGCATGGAAAGCTTACAATCATAAGAAACTGAATCATATTTCAAAAGTTACCTCAAAAGATGCATTCGCCTGTTTATTTTAGTTGTCCTTTTTATGAGTTTTTGAAGGTTAATGTTGAATGGGTTTTCTGTTGTGCAGGCCAAGACAACCAAAAAGATTGTGCTGAGGCTACAATGCCAGGGCTGCAAACACGTGTCCCAGCACCCAATAAAGGTTATTGTTTTGGGAAATATTTTGACTTTGTCCTTGTTTACACATGCTATTTGGTTTTTTTGTTCTTACCTTTTTGCTAATGCTGGGTGTTTCCACGCTTATGCAGAGGTGCAAGCACTTTGAGATTGGTGGAGACAAAAAGGGGAAGGGAACTTCACTCTTCTGAAAAAATTTCCTCCTGTTCTTATTTTATGCTGTTTTAATTTTAGTTATGTTGGAGCTTGAAGGACCGATGTGTTTGTCGTGCCATTTTTGTTGGATTAGGGAAAAATCAAAAGTGATTTTGAAACACTTTTAATGGCATCAGTTGGTGTTTGATGAGTATAACTCTACTGGTATCGCCTCACGTATCTTTTATTGAAGATTCAACCATTACCTCTTCTCTTAGATATCGACCAACCCACTAACCCTTTCCTTATATTAAAGAACGTTCTGGGTTTCCATCCAACATAACCGGATTTTATTACAAACTGAAAACACAAATCTCTATTCATCCTCGCTATAACACACAAACACTCTTCTCTTCTCTCTTTTTTTTTTTCTTTTTTCCCGCCCTCTGCTTGCATGGCCTGAAACACATCATACATAACTGAGAGCACAGAGCGCCTCACAGTCACAGTAGCATATCAGTGGCTCGGCTGCTAGCCTTGGTGGCCTTAACGTCCTCTCCAGAGGACCCCTCGTCATGTTAATCACCTTGGGCTGCCAATTCTTCCCGGCATACTTTGGCACCGTGATTTTAGGACACCATCCTCAAGATGTGCCTTTATGTGGATCCAAATCCGAGTTCCCTGGCAACCTGAACTGCCTCCAGAACTTACCATTGGCCCTCTCAGCACTGTGCCATTTCTCACCCTCGACTTCCTGATCCTCAACACCCTGTTCTCCTTTACCTCTATTTTGATGTCATCTTTCTTCATCCCAGGGACGTCCAACAGTATGGCATGCGCTGTAAAGGTCTCTTTCCAGTCTGCGCGTGCCATTGCGAGGTTGTCTACCAGGGATTTTGAAGGGGTCATCCGAATATGGGAACATCATGTCCCATAAGGACCTCGTGTATGGAACCAAGGCATTGGCTTGTGTGGCCATGAGGCCTGTTACCACCATTGCCGCTGCAACGGCCGAAAGCAATGGCATGTTTGTCCCGGGCTTGCCATTTGGACTCTTCTTCGTAATTGTCTGGGATAATAGGAGAAAGGCTAAGATAAGTAAATAATATGAATCGGGTGGGTCTTGTTGATGACACTCGGAAGCTGGATTACCTTTCAGATAAATTTGGTTGGGGGGAATTGCTTTTATAGCATTTTATTTGTGCAGCCGGCAGGAGACTGGTCTTTGGTTTTCTGGATAGTTCGACCGGTGTTTAGTCTTCTGGATAGTTCTTCACATTTTCCAGGACGAGATCAGAGAAATCTTGGACAGTCTAGAGAAACATATTAGATTGCATGACGTGGAGATAGTGAACTTGGCGTTTAGAACCTTGGGGAGATTCAGATAAAAAACGGTGGAAGGACGCGTACAATATTCGGCTGAAGGAATCGCATTGACTTATGATTAACGATTGTTTAGCCTGAATTATGTACTCAAAAACTTAGTGTACATTTTAGTAGAATTTCCAGTGCACAATTCTGCATTCAAATTATATTTTCTAATATGGTGAACAATTCCATTTCGGCTTCAGACTCTCTGTACATGGCACAACAAGCTTCACTAGCCGCGCCACGCAGACTCGAGTGACTAAAGAGGCAAAATACAGAGACAGCATCAATTTATTGGAATCAGTTCTCATATACAGCAAAGACACTGCGAAGACTGCCACTCTAATGCACCTCAGCCAATCAAATAAGAAGAAGATTGACTGGTAACGTTTTTATACGGAACGATAAATATGAGTTCAGGCTGACTTGAGACAGGACGAACAACTTAAGCTCTGGAACTGGAAAAAACCTCAATTAGAGCTGACGTGAAGGAAAAAAGTAACTTGAGTTTCTGTAACTGACAATAAGACTGGATCTATATCACGACACCTAAGTCGTGAAATCAATGAAAGCAGATAGATTCACAATATTAGAGCAACTCCGGCATTGACGATCTCTTTGAATTTCACGATGCATTCCAATGCCCGTTCAAATTCACTTTCTTCTAAAGCAATTGTCAAGCGGCAATAGCCAGGAATTCCAGTCCATGAGCTACTGTTGATGCATAAACCAGTAGCCTTGAGAATGGCTTCTCTGATATTTATGTCATCAAGCTTGACTTCATAATACCCATCATTTTCCATGCCTCCTCCATCCTTGATTGAATTTTTGAGCTTAACAATCTTGTTGAGATAGGCAGAGGGCCTGGCCACCATCGAAACACCAGCACAGGAATCAAGCACTTCCCACCCACTCTGCTTAAGTGTCTATAGCAATACGTAGAGACAAACAAAGTTAACAAAACAAGTGATAAGGGGAAAAAAGGAACGAATATAGCACCAAACCTTAGCCAGTGAAAAGTCTTTTCTGGTTAAGTGAAAAAAAATAATATTGCAAAGAACGAAAAGGGGCACAATTCCTGAGCAATAGGAGGTAAACGAGAGGGGGTAAGACAAATAAGGTGGAATGGAAATCAGATCCCGAACTGAAACATCACATATAAATTAATGACTTTAAGGGAAGAGAACAGTGAAGCAACTAGTACAAATGTCGCTCCCAGGACTAGCATTAGAACAATATGCAGAAATACTATAAAAAAAATTGTAATGAAGCAGAAAAAATACCTCTTTTAAGCGTTTCGATCTAGATCTCAAACTCCTTATCTGTTCATCAACAGCATCCATCAGGTCTCCTGATTTCCGCTCTCTCAAACCTAACAGCTTCCTTATAGCATATTTAACAGTGCTATGAGGTCTGCATAACCCAGGAAAGCTATAAAATGTGTCAACCAAGTGAGATTGGTTTAGAACGAGGAACCCG
Organism: Myrica gale; assembly: GCA_963930655.1. NCBI lineage: Eukaryota > Viridiplantae > Streptophyta > Magnoliopsida > Fagales > Myricaceae > Myrica > Myrica gale. Next base: position 186,059 of record OZ005606.1, on the reverse strand, counting down.
AATTTGAGGGCTCCACTTAGCATCTTAATAGACAGGCCTCCTAGCAGAGAGACACAAAAAGATGGGTTTCCAGAGGAATTGAGCTTCGACAAGCTCCCCTCCAAATCCCATCCACCCCAACTCTCTGCATCAAATTCCAGACCGGAAAATGAAGTGTCAATCACCACTCTTGCCCCAAATTTAGCACAAGTAGCTAAAACATTTCCCATCTGTTCATTGTTGTACAGCAAGCCAGTTGGGTTAATTGTTGGACCAGAAATGTATACCCACGGTTTATGTACAGTATCGAGTACTTCAGAAAGTATCTTCTCTGTCAGCTTAAAACCATCTTCAGGCGTAGTAGGGATATTTACAATGTTCGTTTTCAAAAATTTGGCAGCAGAAACATAGGTCCCATTTGATCCCGCTGGGAAGCACAAGGTTCCACCTTCTTGGGCACAGCAGAGGACCAGCTTATTGAACAGAGCCAGCGAGCTGTCAGCATATATAAATTCTGTGCTGCTATAAGTGGGAAACCCATAATTGCTTTTGATGAAATGTTTGATGCCAGAGGTGACATCAATTTCAGATTCAGCCAGGTTCTGTCTTGCAAAACTTTCGAAAATTGCAGCCTTCACTGGAGATGGTAAAGGCAAGAAGCTTTGATCAACATCCATGTGAATCAGGGATGTCTCATCCGCCTCATTAACGGACAACTCTGAGTTATTTAGAACCGAGACGGCTGAACTGGTAAAGCCAATCATCTCGACTGAGTTGTCTTTCTGAATTTCCCTCTGAAGGACATGCATCAACCGTTAAATTGGATGATCCAAAAATGCCTCAAGTAAAATAATACACATCAAGAGAGAATTGCTAGAAACGATTCTGGACAACCAAGATAAAACAACCTAAAATAGCACTTCTTTATTCTGCTTGTATTCTTTTACAAGTTAAAAGGAAAGTGCATGAAGACTGCCTAGGATGTCATCCATCCTAGTACTAGTCTTCCCAAGCACGCTTAAATCCAGCGATCTGAACTTTCACAGCACATTATGACTTCATTGAAAATATTGAGGTGACCAGCCTAAAGGAGGAAAATTATACATGCTCTAGCAGTGAAGCTAGTGTTGCCAGAGGATTTAATGTTCACGGCTCCCAAGTAGTCTGGAAATAAGGTGAGCTCTGAAAGAAGTCAGAGCTACCCTTAGATGAAACACAAGGCAAAACATGTACACAGTTTTCAAGTTTTCTGGCTACATGTCATGTTCTGGAGGCAGGGCCTGGGCTGCTGCAATTTTAAGAGTTCTCATTTTTTTTAATTTATAAACAGATAAGGAAACAGAAGAAAAACTATTTACTGGGATAGAAAAGAATTTGTTTCACCACCTCAAAAATATTGTACCGATCACTAATTGTTTCTTTCTTATTATTTAACAGCAGGCTTCCTGCTTTGCTTGTTAAACTTGTTACATGCAAACATTATCCTCTCAAAATACCAGAACCCGTTTGTGTCAAAAATAGAAGAGTCCATTTCTCGAAGACTGAATGCTTTCACTAATATGATGTTCAAAATGCATTTAACAATAAAGATTCTGAGAAATAAGGCAATGACTGAAACCTCAGCAGGTGGATGTCGGTCGGCAAGTTGAAAAGATAGAAGCTCGTGGAAAAGACAACCATAGTAATATTGACTCATTGGTGCTGTAATCCCCTGTAATACTTCCACAGTCTTGGACAATGCCTTGAAGATGGCCTCTTCTTCTGAAATAATAAAAGCTACTTCCAGATCTGAATACACCTGAAAAAGTAGCTTGGTTACCACTAATAAGTGAAAGTTCAATACATGGTTCCATTGCTTGCGTAGGCTACTTCAACCTTCCTTCACAAAAGTTGGACCATGATAATCAGTTGACTACAACCAAAAGAAACAAAATACCTGATTTTTCACTAGGCCACATATAATTGCTGCATGTGAGGGCATCCGAGTTCCAGCTAGATATTTTAGGACCCCACTGGAACCTGGAAGGCTGGATAGTTCAAAGTGATCAGATATATCTAAGAAAAGACGGGATCCAATTTCCCTGGTAACACCTAAAAGGTGCTCAAAAGCTGCACTGGTAACAGCCTCAAAATCAGCCATCCCAGTCACCACCACCTGTGGCTTTAACTTCTTAATCAGCTCTACCATCAAATCTGACTGACGTGGTGCTTCAATGACTGTAAGTATGTCCTCTAAAGGGCTATCACTTCCTGTACTCTACCATAAATAAGATATACATAGTTATGCATTCTTCAAACAAAGGTAAGAGTCAAATACACTACAACAAGGGGTATCTGACATCCATAAGCAGAAAATCTCTTAGATTTTCCAGCATTTGGAGGTACAAATCATCACAGAACCAGAAATAGCCAACAAAAGCAAAGCAACCAACTAGTAGAGCAGTACTTTTTTAGGTCTTTAATATCCAAAAACATCTGAATTGATTCTATCAAATGGCATCATGTTTTATTTTGTTGAACAAAATGTGCTTTAACATTTGTGATGATTATATCACCAAGTATGTACTGATCAAGACAATGATGGTTATCCATATCTGGCGATGAAGATGATGATGATAATAACAAAAATAATCATGAAGGGGACTCTATGTGGATTTATTTATTTATTTTTCATAAAAGTACAAGTAAGTTCGGGTGCATCTGAAGAAGAACAACAATATCTCTAACATGGCTCACAAAAAAAAAGGCATAGAGACTTGGATATGAGTTTATGAACATAAGAGTGGAGAAAGCTACATATTAAGGAATCACAAATCTTCTCAAGAAGAAAATATGGGGAAAAAACAAAGAACAACGTGGTACAATATCTTGCCCGTCAAAAATCCGTCTAGTTAGAGTGATGTTTGTGTGCCAAATTTTGGGGTGATCAAAATATTGAAGTATGAGAATTGGTGAAAAAGTGAAGAGAAAGAATATTTAAATGAATTTTTTATATTTATTATAGTAGAAAATGATGATTTGATAGAGATAAATTATTTTGTAATTTTTTTTATTAAACCAAAATTTTAGAATGGCCAAAATTTGGTCACTCATTCACCCCATCCTCCGGTACCTACACTTAAACCCTCCTGCTTTCTTAAAACAAATCAATTAAGATGCTTAAAAACATCCATGCCATCACCTGTAAGGTATTGGTAGCAAGCTCTTAGCCTTATTTTGCAATTGACTGGAAAAATAGTTGGTGCGTGTGCAGGAAGGGTGGCAAAATTCAATCATAGGAGTATGCTACAAAATATTAGCTGTGCTATGAGATTTAGTCGAACTCGATATTTGAAGTTGCGACAACCTCACAAAATGCCAATGAGCTCTGCATTAAATAGTACTTGCTCCCCCAATACGAATGAAATGGACAGAAATCTTATGGGTTCATAAACCATAGAATGGAGTACATAACTTACTAATGAAAGAAAAACTAAGCAAAAGAACAGCAGCATCACAAACTAGAATACCTCAATAGACAAAGACGTTAACCACTGCCTAGGTAGGTGTCGGGTCAGATGTTCATCAACAATTGCAAGACGAGGTGAGAACAACCGAAGAGCATTCTCAATTGCCACAGCCCTTGAAGGAAAGACAACAACGTTCTGTACAAAATTTGGGGGGAGGGGGTGGGGAGAACTTTACATTGAGTAATTGTAAGGGGAAAAAAATGCAGCAGGTTTTCTTTTTAGTCTGAAAGGAGCAGCATGGCTAAATAATAACAGATACAGTTAAAACTCTCTTACGGCAGCATTCAATGGAATATGATGATATGTTTTCATGAAGCCTGCAATGAGATTACGGAATCGTTTATTTCCAGCTGGTGGCTCATAGGGGAAAACGGAACTCTCTTTCAACACAGTGGCAAGGTAAGCTAAGATTGGAATCTTCTCATCAGCTACAGAATCATCTTCAAAAGATAAATCTAAGGAACTGCTGATCTCGTGGAAGCCATTTCTAAGAAATTCAAAAATCGTCTTGACCTGTCAAATTTATTCAAACATTGTCATTACGATTGCCCTTTCAATATGAGCAATGAAATTTCACTTTATAGTTATACAAACTATAATGAGCACCTGAGTTGGTTGGCGAAGCTGACAACTGTAAACTGATAACGCATGAGAAATACTACCCCCAGCCTTCCCATAGGCCCATGCTGTTCGAGCACAAATAGGCTGATCTCCAGAGAGCCCCATGAAGAACTCAAAACGGTGTGGACTATTCTTCTCAATTTCAACCAGGGCTGAGATATCTGTATCGGCAGCCTGTGGAATACTCCCAAGGGGTTTATTTTATTACTTATAATTGGAGGTTCGCAAATTGGTGACTCTTGAAAAAAGCATTTTGGAGTGGGAAAAAAAATTATCATTGAGAAAGGGGTTTACTTGCCTGAATAACTTTAGTCTGCCAAATCTGGGTAACACGGAAACCCCGGCGCTCAAACAAGCGTTTAGAAACGGCTTGTCCTGGACGACCACCCATATTGAAGATCATAATCCCGAGGGGCTTGATGACGGCAATTCCTTCCTCAACTGCCCTAGCGATCAGACCTAAGCCAAACTGGTCCTCAACAAAACCCTATACAGAGAATGATATACAATAAGTTGAAACAAGTGTGTATCAACTAGACGTACAATGGTAACTTGCAAAGAAGGTTCAAATGAATAGCAACAGTAAATTATTGAAGATCTCTCGCCACCTGAAGTGCACAATAATTACTCAAAGAGAAGAGAAACTCCTCGCTGGCATTTTCTGTGATCATCTTAGACATTGCATCAGGATTTGGGTTAAGAATCTGCAAGAAGAACTCTAATAAGGCAATGATATTAGGTAGAAGAAATCGTCAATCTGAAATATTATTGCCTCAAATACAATACCTGAGGTATGCATCCAACAATCCGTTCAAGCTGAATGTTATGATCTCTACAGTAAGAGAGTAGATCGGATTCATGAAACTCCACCCTGTCCAGCAAAGTTTTGTTCTCTCCATCAAAAATGGGCTGGCCTTTCTCATCTAAAGCATTCAAGTACAAGTTTATCCAAGAGACCTTAACTGCTCTGGGATTGATATCAAGCCCATACACCTGCAAAAGGTTGTTTATCAAAAAGAATCACCACTTACACAAGCCAATGGGGTGGAACTTGCAGATACGAAGATGATGTATCTGAAGGATATCAAAAGAAGAAGACCTTAGCGGGCAACCACTTCTCCGCAATGGCGATGGATATCCACCCATTCCCACAACCAAGCTCGGCCACTGTTTTGTCCTTGAAGATAGAGTCTGGGTGTCTGTTCAGTCCTTCATAAAAAGTGAAGGACCAGTCTTCTGGAACAAATATGCTGGGGATCACCATTGTTGTCAATTTCTTCCTCCTCTGGTACCCTGCGCACACGATGGTGCGTATGCAGTAGTGAGTGTGTGGAGAGAGAGAGAGTTTGGGCAATATCGCACAATAAAATCCAGAAAGAAACAACAACAAAAACCAAAAAATTGCAAGCACGAAGTTGGGCGGTTCGACAGGTTCGTCCACGAGCATTCCGTAAGGCGTAGAGCTCCAAGAAATTTGGGGGCGGGGTGTTCGGGGGAAAATACCTTGATACTGATCGAGGAGGATGTCCTCGATGCGGAAATGGTAAGTGTGGAAGCATTGATCGGCGGCGGAGGCAGCGTCTTTGGAATGGGAGGAGGCGAAGCGTTTCTGGAGATGGGAGAGGAAGATACGGGCCTCCACACGGGTGGTCGGATTCTCGAGGCGCTCCAACACGGATCTGAATGCAGCGTAGGCGGCATCACCAGACTGCTCGCACTCCTTCAAGAACTCTTCCACCGAAAGCCCCATTACTCTATCTCACTCTCGCTCAGACTAAAGCAGAAACAGAGAAGGAAAAGCAGGGAAAAGGTAGTTCTTTGTTTGTTTCCCCTCCCGGTAAAAGCTTCTTCACACACACTACCGTAACAATTATATGTGTTTTTTCAAGGGTGAAAGGAAATGGTGATCAGCGACGTTGACACTAACATCAAGAGTCCTCTCGTAGACACTGAGCCACATGACTACGTTATGATATTCATGAACTGAACTCACCGTTTTTGCTTCTTCCAGTAAAATGTCCCCTTTTTCTTTTAATTATTGTATTTCCTCGTCCTTTCTCGTTTTTGGGAAAGAAAATGTTATCTACTTTGTTAAATAAAATGAACCAAACAAAAAATTTACTTCATTATTTGAATAAAAAAATTATATTTATTATAATAAAAAGATGATTCGATGGAGATTGATAAAATATTTTGTAATTATATATTAGATTTTGAGTGTCCGAAATTTTGGTTAACAAACATCACTAAGATAGAGTTGCAATTGGATTGTTTTTTTTTAAGTTAAAATAAAATTCAAGAGAGAATAAATGAATAGCCAAATAAAGCTCTAAATTAAAGTCTAATGAAAAGGAAAAAAAGCAACAATTATTTCCAGCACAGATCAACTACATTAGATGCTTTAAAGGTGAAATTTTGCTATTATAAAGGTTTTATTCCTAAACTATTACTGAGAATTTCTTTACACAACCCTTTGAGACGATCCACCTAATAGATTCCAACCATCTACCTGTTCATACCAACTACATCCATTGTTTAGGCAGTCGTATGTTATATTATATAGTACAGAAGGAGGGGCCACGTCATCATGACCGAACTGAACAACTCACAGACGTTTACGGGAAAGGAGGAGCGGTGCTCTTGGCAAAAAAGACGGGTCAAAAGCTAAAAATAGACCGTCCCGAGTAGTGGCACGTGAAATTAACACGAGGAGTGAGATTTTGATCGCGCTCTCAGAATGTTGCATCCATCTGTATTGTATGGGGAATGGGTCTCTTGCAATTGGTGCTACCGATGTTTGTAACATCTTCTTTAACTCTTCTCGGGATTCGGAGTTTTTCGAGAAAAGGACCCATCCGCTTTTTTTTTTTTTTCTTTTTCTTCGCTGTCCCACCTACCTCAATTGCATTAGTTTCTCACGTTTGACCGGGGAGATGTTCGGTTTGTTAAATATTATTTTATAGATATTTACGTTAAAAAAAATAGAGAAATAATTTAACGTAATTATTTAATAAAAAATATTTAAAAAAGTATTGAGAAAAAATTTATGTTAAATAAAAAATAAAAAATTATTAAAAATTATGTAAAATGTATTGATGTTTATGTTTAAATTTTGAATATATCCGGTCGTAGTTTTGTGAATATATTTAAATTTTAACCAAATATAAGAAACTAACATAACTTAAGTTGTTTCTCCCCTAGCCTCTTCTTTCCATCATGGCAAGATGAGAATAAAAGACCCAAAACTTAACTTGACTAATTTTTTTTTTCTCCTTTGATACTTTGCTTTAAAGTTTTTTATACTATTGTAGTGCTCAGTTGTTTTTTTTTCTAAGCCTGATTGCTCAGCTGTTAACTAAGCAAAACCATTCCCTTTTTAAAAAAATATTTATTTGCCCCTAGAGAAAGAAAATGGCTCTTCCATTTCTGAGTAGGAGTGCTCCTATGTTAGCAGGACATTTCGTGCAAGAACTGGGTTTAAGTTAGTGCACTAACTAGGTTATTTTTTCTCCCCTAATGGCTCTCGTATGGCTGGCGTACATACAACCTACGGGCTTCTTAGCCAAAAGAGAAACAACAAAAAAGGATGCCTGGTTTTGTACCTTTAGTCCAATCTTAGACAATAGAACTCTCCTACCCTATAATAATGTAAGAAACCAACAAGTATCCGATTATTTCGAGTGTCAGGTGTCCTCCACGTTAATACAACCACGCCTGAAGAGAACAAAGTCTATAACCATTTTGCAATTTGTAAGGACATGCTCTACGGAAGGAAAAAGAGAATGCCGTCATCCTACAACTGCATCCAACTTTTCCTTCCCTTGCATTCCTGCGAGTAGACAGCTCTCCAGCAATTCACCCTTTCTTGGGCATGGCTGCAAGCCTCGTATACATCCTTGCCATGGATTGGAATCCCCTAATATCGCCAGACCGCAACAGATTACCTGGTCCAGGCAAAAGTGACGCCATCCAAATTAACACCACAAGTGAGTGAGAGTTATACCTCAAAGTTCAATGCAGAACGCCAAACCAAGAAGCATTTATCTTCCTCTATTAAGTCATGATTCATGCATTGAGTACATGGATGAGGGGGCGGGGGCCTGTCCAATCTATCTAAAGTCACAACTCAACCTTTACGATAGCATATTTCTTTCGGTAACTACCTTTATGTTAGTTGGCATGAGAAGTTTGCATATTTTTACTTTTTTGGATGTCAAGCAGTTTTTCGCATAAAATAATCAACGTGGAAAAGGCAATGGCATCTACATGATTAAATCGCTGACAAATTATCACAATCAAACCGAGGTTTGAAATCCTATTGAAGCAACCTTAATAGCATCGGCTATTCAATTCTCCTCTAACCCAAAATGACCTATCACACTACGTGTTTTCTTCCTTACTTTTTTTGGGTTGGAAAATGTCACACACTACAGGATTTGAATCTGCAACATCAACCCCAACCAAGCTCACATGTCAAAATTGCAGATAAGAATATCCTGTGATCAAGCAGAACTTAATCACAAAACAACTTCCTAGGCCATGACAAGTAATGGATAGAAACAGGACTCTAAAACAGGATTTTGTCCATCTGATAAAGCATTCAACAGGAGTTCCAACTCCACAAAAAACGATAACAAATTTGAAGGAGTCAAAAACTGGTAATTAGAAAAGAAAGGAAAAAATAAGTTAACATCCCAGCTCCCTCAGGACTGCTGGAGATGCCAAGAGAAGGCAAACCGCCAACAACAGTGGGCAAGAAGAGTCACTGAAACAAAGAAAAAATGTAATATTTTGAAACTTTTCTCAGCCCCAAAATAAGCATTAGTCTTTGAGAAAAGTCCCCAAAAAATTGCCCCTAATAAGCACATCTCAAACTCACATCCACCAACACGTTCAAAATCTTAAGTTCATAGCCTTGAGTTGGCTAAACCAACACCCCCCCTCTCTTTTCTCTTCCAAAAAGATAGAGAGAGAAAGAAGGAAAAACGAAGCTCTTTAGAACCAATTAACATTTTAGAATCTCATAGCTTCATTGGAACAGGCAAGAATAATGCATAAACTTACAGAACATTACCTGAATCACAGTTTAGTGGGCTATCAGGTTCTGGGTGGGCCATCAACGCAATTATAGCCCTACAAACAGATTGGAGTGTCCAAGCTGGACTCCATGCATTCTTCAAGATATCAAGGCAAATCTCTCCAGTCTGCAGGAGAAACATAGTTTACAATACGTTACGGCCAACTAAACAGGATAGCAACATGGTATTAAATCCAAACCTTCAACTTCAGTTATTACCCTACAATGCCTATGTCTCACCAGAAGATTAGCATATTTCAAGATCACCAATCGGTAGGCCAATACAGATTTTGGATAGGCTAGACCTCCACTTTTTGAAATATTCTAAAATATTACAATCAACAGGATCTAGCAAGCTTTATAGCTCAGTTTTAGTTATCAACAAAGAACAAATTATTAACCTTGTTTTTACTGATCTTACTTCCAGGAATGAACGGCCATAATTGCCTGATCACTCTCATTTAAGTCCTAAATTTAGACAATGTGAAATTTAAATTAATTTTGGAAACTTGTTGACATTGAGCATTCAAATTTTCCACTGAATTTCCTGCAATTCATCTAAAAAAAAGGCATAACTTTGCTCAACACCTCACAAGCGCTTCAGCATTTTCAGGATAATCCCTAACAGCCTTTTCCGCCAGCTAACTGTGTATGATCGAAACCTTATCTTTAATATCACCACCATTTATTAAGGAAGAGAGAAAAACCATATAGTTTACAGACACAAAGGTTCAACATATACTGCTCCTCCATTCTGCATGTTGGCTTCTCAGTGATTGTCAGTGAATTTAAGGTGGAAAGGAACCATATACAATATTGTGCATGTGACTGCCAATGAGTCCATGTATACACCAAAGGAACTGTAAAGGATTGTATCATATAAAGCTCAGAAAAATCATACCTTAAAATGGACATTTGGATGAAATATTTTTGTTAAGAACCTCACTTGGGGAGGTTGCAAAGGATACTGCTCAGGAACAGCAAAAGCAAGCTGGAAAACACCACCCTCATAAGGTGTCTCTGACGGTCCCTGAATAAGGCAAAACAATCAACAACAAAACATAATCCACCATTTCTCTTCATCGATAACGGAGCTTACCTTGATAAGAGCAGTCCATTTAAATATATTGGAATCATCACAAGCTAACTGAATATCCGGATCAGCTGCTTTCTCTCGTTGCACCTCTTTGTATTCTTTGAAAAGCCTTGCTCTTGAAGCCTGCAGGATAAGAAATCTGCGTAATGGACATACTAGTCTAGACCCATATCTTCCACATGTTCATGGACAGAAGATGGAGGTCATATGAGTTCATGAAAAGTGCCATGACATGGATCTACTTGCTAAAATAGCTTTCGCTAGGACTGGCCAAAAACCCGGCCGGACCGGTTTTGGCCAAACCGGTAACAAATTTTGAAACCGGAATTACCGGTCCGGTAAACCGGTGTACTCCGGTCCGGTTCCGGATTACCTATATGGAAAACCGGACCTGGACCGGAGTATACCACTCCAAACCGGTCCGGGGGGGGAAACCAAATGCAAAACGCGTGTTTTCCCCTTTTTCCCGTGCCCCCTTCTGCCTTCTCTTTCCCGTGCCCCGCCCCCCCAAATCAAAAAACCCTAATTCCCCCCTTCCCTGCCGGCCGCTGCCTCCTCCCCCTCCTCCCCCTCCTCCCTAGGATTTAGAACTTAGTATTTTCTTCAAATGAAATGTAACAACATTTACAAAATTTGGTTGAAATGTAGCCAAATATTTCATGTAAAAATAGGCCAAAAATTGATGTAAAGAAACCTAAAAAATGATTCCAAAACGTCCAAAATAAAACCCCAAACAAGACCTAAAAAAATAAAAATGTTAAGAGGCCCAAACAAAAAAGACCCAAAATTTAATGGCCCAAACCAGCCAAACCGGGGACCGGACCGGTTCTATTAGAATGACCGGTCCGGTCTGGTATGCTCACTTCACAAAATGTACGGTTTGGCCGGCCGGCCAATGGACAGCCCTAGCTTTCACATAGAAACGGAAATAGAGCCTATCAACGAACAGTATATCAAGTGTCCCCTATCTACCAACAATAGAACACTTACACATAACCCTCAAAAAAAAAAAACAGAGGAGAAAGAAATTGAATTTGATCTGCAGTGGCTAACCTGCATTTTGCCTGTCCCTTACCAACCAAATTTGTGTCAGAAGCCGAAACCTAAGCATAAACCAAAGACAAAGCAATAGAGAAACCAATAAGACTGCAATTTGTACACATAGGATTGAAATAGTAATGCTACTTGGGGACTGTGGTAGAAGGCGACTGCAGTGCCAACCTTTGCGCAAGACCGAATCAAGTCTCCCAATATCTATCATTGATTAAGTTCAAAGGACTTATAAAGGGAATCTTAACACCACACCCACAAATCACAGTAAACAAGCCTGTCGTAGTTGCGGAGAAAATACAAGAGCCTGCCTGTGTGTTTCTTAATTGTAGGTTGGGGAGCACATTTCTGAACCTCAAAAAGTTTCAGTAGCTAGGACCAGAGAAAAACCGATATTAGCAATCAATTGAATTTCTTTCTAGCTCTCGACGTCACCACCACCACCACCAACCAACATAGGGGAGCTGTGTTTAATAACCATATTTACTCGAGAAGAGTGTACAACAAGAAGAGAGCAGTAAAAAAGAAAAAAAGGAAAAGGTATAGAACATGGCAGTAATTAAAGCCCTGTACAAAAGGAATATAAAGATCCAGGGATCCCCAATTCGGAGCCTTTCTCAGCATCTCTCGTAGAGACCGAGACCGAAAGAGGCTCCGTATCCGGAAGAGAAAAGCCCCATGATGAATGATTGATTGCGGCTGGTTCGCTATCCATACCTTCTGGACGGGTGGATTTGGTGTTAGAAAGCCGATGAGAACGAAATATGGCTATGAGTCGTGCCGTCGCCTGAGAAACTGCCGGTGATCGATAACAGGGACGGACAGAGAGGGAGAGAGAGAGAGAGAGAGATGCGTTTCCGACACCGGAGGGCAGCAAATGCTAATGACTTTTTTAACATACAGAAATAACAATGACTCGTTGACAATACCCTCTCTCTCTCTCCTTTTTTTTTTTTGGGTGTGGGGTGGAGCACAACATCCTCTTGCGCATCTAGGCTCTAGCCATCTACCACGTAACACGTTTTACCATTATCAAGAGAAAGACCAAAAACAACCCCGTGAGGCCGTGAAAAAAGAAAAAAGAAAAAAGAAAAATCCCAGGAAAAAGAAAGCTGCAATCCCTAGATCAAAAGCGACTATTGTCTCTTTGGTCTCTACACCCCGCTTAAATCCCACGCCATATCTCACTGCGAGGGCCTTCGCCAATCGATTATCGGCCAGGGTGAATGCTAGCCTTCGCCATCGAATTATATCCCCCATTCATCCCTAAAGCGCCTCAAAATGGAAGATCAACAACTTGAGCTAAGTCTAGGGTTCAGAATCTTGGACCTCCCTGATAAGATCATCTTTGACGTCCTTGCAAATCTACCCTTCCAGTCCATTTTGCGCTGCCGCTTCGTCTGCAAAGCCTTCGCTTTTTACTCACGGATCCCTACTTTGCCCAACTTTACTTGTCAACCATTCAACCTTTCCGCATGCCTCTACTGTATGGACCTCGATGCATCTTGCGTCACTGCTTCCCTTTCATCATCATCGTGTTTGGGTCGTCTTCATGATCACTCTGCGCCAACCGCGTACTACTGTTGGTCTTCCAAACCATCATCGCCAGCAGCGCGCCTTGGACAATGGCGACTTGAAAAAGCTTATTCAACTCAACCATAAGGGTGAATTCCTGTAATGGTTTTCTTTGTTTATATTCTGGGTCGCCCACTCTGCCCAAGTATTTTGTTTGTAATCCAATTTTGGGTGAGCTCGAGACTCTTCCACCCCCGCCCCGCCTTCTCCTAAATCGGGTGGACAGTATCTTGGTTATTCTGGATTTGGGTTTTGTCCAAAGGTTAAGCGATACAGGATTGTTCGCTTTGTGTTGCAATCGAATAAGATGGTGGCCGAGGCATGCACACTGGGTAAGCAATCTTGGAGGATAATTGAGAACACAGCAAGCAATTCCAATTCCAAGCCTCGGGGCCCATCCTTTGATCCGTTTGTGAATGGTGTTCTTCATTGGATCACTGATAGCTCTAGAAGTTCTGAACTGATATATTCATTTGATATGGACTCAAAGAAATTTCAACCGGTTTTGCCTCCCAGCCACTTAGGTAACGATTATGTCAAAAAAATTTCTTGGATCAATGTTGGCGCATTAGGATCTTCTGTCTTTATGTTATGCGTTTGAAGGTGCCATTTTTGAGGTATGGGTGATGAACGATTATGGCGTCAGGGACTCTTGGACTAAAAGGTTTGCTCTTGATGTGAGTTCCTACTGTGGGTTGCGACTTGAAAACTACAGACCAATTGGGTTTATGAGTAATGGTGATATGTGGCTCGCATGTAATTCCGGCTCTCTGTTTCGTATAGCCCAAGAAAAAGAAGTTTCAAAGATATTAATAGGCATGGAATAAGCTGTTCCTCACATTCGGAGCTTTGTTTCTCTTCGGGATGCTTTCAGAGGTATAGGCTTGGAATTTAGGAACATCAAACCTGGAGAATAAGATATGCTACCTCAAGATTCGGCCCTCTTTTTGTTTTTGTTTCTTTGTCTAGTCTTTGTTTTCCAGTTTCCTGTGTGAATATATATGTGCCTTATCAATAGAATAAATTTGTAGGCATCTTTTCTGTGCATACCTCATGTCTCGACCTCATTGTATAAGAGCTTGGCCAGAAAATGTAATGATCGTGATTTCATCATCTGAAATATATGAAGAACGACTTGATTTAGGTATGATTTGCTTGTTACTTCACTCTGTTCTGCCATGGCATTGAGGATATCAATCGGAGTTGGTATTCTTTTGTTAAAAATATATGACGCGGAATAGTTTATTCCAATCTTTTACGTTCTCATCCAAGTACTCTATTAACTACTTTGGGACTGTTGTCGGAGCTCCCCATCTCCTCTTAGTATATATTGGTTACATTTGTTCCTTCTTGAAGGAAAAATAAATAAAAAGGAAAAACCTACCATTTTGAGTATCATTTGTATTCGATGTACTGTTTTTGCATAAATTGCTGGAACTACTCTGTTTTTTTTTTGCCTTTGAGATCAGTTCATCCGTTGTGAAATTGATTCTTTCTCCGATCAACAGCTATTTGGTTCGTTATATCCTGTAGTTACTGATGGTTGTTTATTGTAGAAAAAAAAAGACTGATGATTGTGTATGATTTGATGTGTATCACTGGTCTGTCTTGGATCAGAATGGTTGCATCTGTAGTTTATTGATTGGTTGCAAACGATCCTCCGTTTGTGTATGATCTGATCCGTTTCGTATAGAAACCAGAGCAAACCAACGTAGCTTTTCGTTTTGATAAGCAAGCAAACCTTTCAATAGCATTTATTTAAGGGGACACGATAATTACAAAAGCAGACATCATTTTCAAACAAAAAAGAATTTCAGAAATCACCAGAAGGCAACGAAACCTTCACGATCAAACAACAAAGGTCAACCGTTGTTCGACCTATCCCAGGACCAGAGAGGGAGCCCCTGGCTCCTCTTTGCCGTTCCTTCCCCCTCCGGGCGGTGTGTTAATAATGTTTCTTGTTTTTATTTTCTTTGTTTTAGGTTCTTCTCTTTAGGGGTTTTAAGGCATATCTATGCCTTTTTGTTTTTTTTGGGAATGGCTTCACCAGCCTCTAAACCTTATTCAATATGGTTGACCGGCGGCAAACTCATCGGTGCGTGTCTTCTCTTTTGCCCCATGTATCACACGCGCCACCCCTTCTGTTGGCAGATCTGTATTTTTGTGGCTCCAGCGTTCTTATCGACCTTCTGGGAGCAGATTTGTTCTTCTACATCAGTTCCAACTTCTTCTACAGCTTTGTATCGAGATCTGAGAACTTCTGGGAGTGTATTTGTTCTTCTACATCAATTCCAACTTCAACAGCTCTGAATTGAGCTCCAATCAGCCACAGGGAGAGGTCAGGGTCGCTGCGGTTGGCATCCCCTGCTAAACAGCACCATCAGTTCCAACTTCTTCAACAGCCCTGTATCGAGCTCCGATCAGCCAAGGGAGAGATGCAGGGTAACTCCAATCGGCATCCCCTGCTAAACAACACCACCACCGTACGGGGCGACTTGTAATCAGGTCTTTGGACCGTTTTCTTTCCTTGTAACAGATTCCATCCCACTAATTTGATATTTGTTTTGGTAGATCAAGTTGGATTTGGGGTTCGTTACATATTTCATCCCACTAGTTTGGTATTTGTTTTGGTATATCAATTGGATTTGGGGTTCTGTAGGGATGGGGTCTGGCTGTTTGCAAGGGTATACTCTCTTTTGTAAAGTTTTGTTTCTCAAATATATATGCTTGCGTAAAAAAAAAGGGTAAAAAAATATAAATTAATTAGGGACAAAAGGCCAGCTCTCTCCATGAAGAAACTGAGCAGCACGCAGGGTGATTATATTTTCTCAGTATAAAGAAAATGTAAATAAGGCCACATTGCGCTGAGGAAGACACATTTCACTTCTACTGCCTCATCGGAACAAACCTATTTAGATGCTGTCGAAACATATACCCCAGAATGCTTAAAAAAATAACCTAATCCTAGAATGCTGCAGAACTATGCCGCAGGGTGATTATATTTTCTCAGTATAAAGAAAATGTAAATAAGGCCACATTGCGCTGAGGAAGACACATTTCACTTCTACTGCCTCATCGGAACAAACCTATTTAGATGCTGTCGAAACATATACCCCAGAATGCTTAAAAAAATAACCTAATCCTAGAATGCTGCAGAACTATGCCGGCCAACTCCATATCCACAAGTTATCCTCATGCATACTTAGCCACCCGAACTACATAAATAAATAGTTAAATACACTTTGCACCCGTTATGTTTTGGAATATTGACACATTGCACCATAATATTTTATTTTTTAGACATTGAGCCCATTATGTTATCTCCCCTAACGATTTGCACCCGAGTGAAATTTGGCATCAAATTAGACAGTAATCGTTTACACGTGCCTCTCACGCGATCTCAGTTCCTGTCAGATTATTCTATTGCCCTTGAATCTCAAACAAGTCATGATTAAATGAGCTTCAAAACCCAATAGGCGAAAATTGTGACTTGTTTGAAGCTCATTTAATCATGATTTGTTTAAGATGCAAGGACAATACGATAATCTGACAGAGACTGAGGTCACGTGAAAAGCACATGTAAACGATTACCGTCTAATTTGACGTCAAATTTTACTCTGGGGTGCAAATCGTTAGGGGAGATAACATAATTAGCTCAATGTCTCAAAAATAAAATATTGGCGTACAATGTATCAACGCTCTCAAACATAAGGGGTGCAAAGTGTACTTAACCCTAAATAAATTACACAGTCCACAGAATCACTCTTCCTCTTGCTAGGCTCCCTTGCATCAGGATACCCGACAAGCCGAAAAAGACGCAAAACTCTAATGCAAAAACTCATATAAAAGTAGCGAAGGGAAACCAGCCAAAGGAGACATATACTTATGTTGAGCCATCAAAGGTATCGATAGTCAATAGAAACATAGGAATATTTAAACTTCTACACAGTAGCTTTGCTAGAGGTTCCACATTCAAACTTATGAATCAGAATAAAAATCACATGCTTCAAGTTACATGTCCAGTGAAATTTTCTTTTATTAAAAACCAAATCACCACAAGGAAAGCTGAATTACAAGAAAGCCCAAGCTTCCTTCCTTTCACCAATAGCTCATCTGCAAGAGTAACTATCTGTCAAACGATCAATTTGCAGAGGCGATAAATATTTCTCAAATGTGACAGACAAAATGTAAGAGCACTGTTGTTATCTTCAGTTTGCAAAAACTGGCTCTGGCAAGTTCCAACCACATCATCAAATCATAGCACATTCAGAGGCCAATTAGCTGGCAAAACAAAACATCTTATCATGAAAAATATGAATGGCGCCTCTTTGCAGTGGTTAGCTTGTTTTTATAGTGGCACTTGACAGATTCGGTGTTTCCATCCACAAGTCGCAGTCGGAGATAATAATTTGGCAGTCTCAAGTTATAATGTTCAAATACAGCTTTCTACGTTACTTTTGAAGTATGATAAATTCCTTTCGTGGATAAGAATCTTTGTAAAAGAGGTACAACTTATGCAAGCAGATCAATGATTTGATTAGATAAAAGCAAATCCTATCTCAACCACAGGGTAAAACTTCAATGAAATAGGGAAAAATATGTGAGGAATGTACCAACTCCTCATACTACTGCATGAGGTCCACGGCCATAATAAAACAAAGACAAGTAGAGGTGACAAAACAACATGCTTAATAACAAGGATGTTCATATATCCGGACATCTCCTCTGAATCACCATATATATGCTGATCAGAAACGTCAATTCTTAAACCACTCCACTACTGCTCTTATTGCAATATAAGCCCATGACAAGCTGGACATTTTTATGACTATTTAGTAAAGAATTCAGAGCCAGTGACCAATCGGTTCTTCGTTTTGATACTCAATATCCAACTGTAACTTACATGTGTTCTTCACTTTAAAACTAACAAATGGAAATCAAACACAGGCACATTGAGTTTGATTGTGTTAGCCTGTGCTTCAATCCTACGAGAACACTATTGAACACTTGCGAACTTAAGCATCTAAGTTGATAGTTGAGAACTCCATTAACACACATTGCTGCCACAGGACTGGCTCAAGAATGCCGATACCTATCCGTGATGGCAATAATCCCCCATTCCGATGTTCAATTCATGAAAGACTACCTATCTCACTCTCTCCTTTCAGAAAAACCTAATGTGAGACAAAAACTCTCATTCTCTATGAAGGAACAGATACGGTCTCTCCAAAAGTTTTCTAACCACCTCTCTCCCCCACCCACCCCAGCCCCACCTCGAAAAGAAGAAGAAGAAAAACAACGGCACTTAGGTTACTGTTATCCCCTACAGGGGAAGCTAAGCTCACTGGCTCCCACTACAATTATGGATTTAACTACCTTAAGTGATGACGGATTAGATCAAACGGTTCAATTTTGACAAAGCATTAGCACACAAGGGGAGAATAGAAACACAAGATTCGGCAAATAGTGATGACGAGATCAAAGGAGGTCGTTTTTGACCAAAATCAATCATCCTACTAGGAACCTATTTCACTAAGGTAGAAGTTGAAATGGGTCAGCGTCAAAATCAGCATAAATGCGAAGATCGAATCGAATGAAACCTTGAATTTGTCATTCTGACCTTCAGTGAGAAGCGGAGGAAGTAGATGGGGCAGCGTGGTGGTGGTGAGAAGAAGAGGGAGCATGGAGTCTGTTGTAGACTTGCTCGCCGACGAGGTAGATTCCGAAGGCAACAAGGGCGATGCCGAGGCCAGGAGTGGCGTGGCGAAGCTGATTTGTCAGCATCGGGTGCTTCCTCCACTCGTCCCTCCTCCTGAAGAACTCTCCTGTGGGTCCCAGTGCCTTATTTGCCATTACCTCTCTCACTCTCTAGCGCTGTTGCTTCTTCTCCTGCTTTCTATGGGAATGACGAGAAAGCATTTGCTCGGTGCCCGGTGGTGGTGGGGGTTCAGGAGGTTCTATACGTGGTTGGACTGGGCGTAGTTGGCCCATTTCACATAAGCCCAATATATATATTTTCCTAAGTAACAAAGACAAAGCCGTTACACCCCAGCTGTCTGTATGAGCATAAACCCCACTTAGCTAGTCGATGGGCTATTTCATTTCCTTCTCTTGGAGTCCATTGAAACTGCCATTCTCGATGCTCCTGCAGCAAGTGTCGCATGATAGTTACTTCTCCTTCAATCATCTAATCAGGAATGCATTTCAGATTGAGAAAGCCAGTCTGGCTGCTCTAGCTCCGCCTTTCAGGGCCTCATTTCTAAGAGTATTCCGAATATAGATGCTGAGAATCTCCCCCATTGAATTTCTACAGATTGCTGCCATAACCAGTAGATTAGCGGTCACGGCTACATCAAAATTTTATCTTCAGATTCCCCGCTGAGGGGGGTTGCCAAGTCAAATGTAAATGAGCATTGTGGCTCCAAACCTCCTCATGCTCGTAATAGCGTCTGTGGATTGTTTTGATCGCCTCCTTCACATCAGGAATTTTGTGCTCATGCACCAATTTGTTCCTCGCATACCAGATGGTATCAAAAACAATAGCAACCGCAAGCAGGATGAGAGGCCAATGTTCTTTCAATTGGGGAGGCAGATTATCAGGATTCAATAAGAGCTTAGACCAGTCTGCGATCGGTTTTACAATACCGAGAGATTAGTTATAATATCTGTTAGATTTGTTATTCATATGGTTACTTAGACAGCTGTACAAACTGTTATAAGTTGTTCAACAGTTCTGTATATATGTAAGATCAGTTCATTCAATAAGAGATAACTCGAATATTTTTTACTCTCTCTATTCTGAAATGGTATCAGAGGATTAGAAAGAGCTTCCGCAATACACATTCTGTTTCTTCATACTTGTAACAGAGTATGGCTTCTCCTTCTAAATGTTCAACTGATGATCATTCTTCTGATCATTCTTCTCAACCTCATTCTCCAATTCCCACCCCAAAACATACTCACAATTTCAATCCTATTCACAATAATTCTTCCTTCATGTACATGGAAGAACCATCATCCAATCCTTTTTACCTTCACCATGCAGAGAACCCCGGTGCTGTTCTAGTTTCACAAAATCTTCTTGGAGCACAGAATTATTCCTCATGGAATAGATCAATCACCATGGCTCTTACTATCAAGAATAAGCTTGGCTTTGTTGATGGTAGCATCAACAAACCGAATCCAGGTCATTCTTCATTATATGCCTGGACCAAATGCAATATGATGGTAACCTCTTGGCTTCTCAATTCTGTTTCTAAGGAGATTGCATCATCCATCATGTATGTTGATTCTGCCTATCACATCTGGAATGAACTTCGTGAAAGATTCACACAATCGAATGGACCACGAATCTTTCATATTAGAAAGAATTTTGCTACTCTTTCTCAAGAGTCTTCCTCAGTCAGTTCTTATTTCACAAGATTAAAGGCATATTGGGATGAATTACAGTCTCTGTCCCCTCTCGATGCTTGCATTTGTGGATCTGATTGTAGAGCAACTAGGTCAATCATTGCTGGACAAGAAAGAGAATTTATTTTACAATTCTTGATGGGGCTGAGTGACAAATTTACTCACATCAGGGGTCAAATTCTTCTATCCGATCCTTTACCTGCTGTCAACAAAGTATTTTCACTCATTGTTCAAGAAGAAGAACAACTTGGAACCAATTCCAGTTTAATAGCAGAACCTGCTGCTATGGTCCTCAAATCTGATCACACACGGTCTCATGGTGGCAACAAACCTCTCAATAAACCAATCTGTACTCATTGTGGCAAGGTTGGACACACTGTTGAAAAGTGCTACCGACTTCATGGCTTTCCACCAGGCTTTAAATTTACTAAAGGCAAATCCACTTCGGTTAACAATGTTAATGTTGATCAAACTTTCAGTCCAACACCTGGTTTATCTCTTATACAAGAGCAATGTCAAAGCCTAATTTCATCTCTCCAACAGCAAAATTTGATTTCATCCACATCATCTCCTCCATCAGTAAATCATGTTTCTGTTTCTCACACTTCAGATTCTCCTCTTATGCCTCATTTTTCAGGTAATACTTCTTTACATTCTTATCAAAATCCATCTGTTTCATGGATTCTTGATACGGGTGCCACTGACCATATGGTCAGTTCCTTAGCTCTCTTGACTTCTATCACTTCTACAGTTCATATAAAGGTTAATCTACCTAATCACCAATCTGTTATAGCAACACATATTGGTACAGTTCATTTTAGTTCGACCCTTGTTCTTAAAAATGTTCTGTTCATACCTTCTTTTTCAGTTAATCTCATTTCAGCAAGTAAGCTTACTTCTGAAAATTCTTGTTGTCTCATTTTTCTCAATAAATTTTGCTATGTACAGGACCTTATGCCATGGAGGACGATTGGAGTTGCTAGGCTTTTTCATGGCCTTTATCAATTACTGCAATATCCAGATGCTACTCTTGATTCTTCATTTCCTACTTCCTGCAACTTTGCTTTACCTAAGTCTCATTTTCTTTGGCACTGTAGAATGGGACACCTTTCTGATTCAAGATTGCAATTAATAAAGCATCTCTTACCTTCTTCTGATTTTTCTTCTAACACTTCTTCTATGCCATGTTCTATTTGTCATCTCAGCAAGCAAAAACGACTTCCTTTCTCTTCTAGTGACAGTCAATCTCAGCATTCATTTCAACTTGTTCACTGTGATATATGGGGCCCGTTTTCTGTTTCATCTTATAATGGTTTTACATATTTTTTAACCATTGTAGATGATTATTCTAAATGCACATGGATCTATTTGTTAAAAACCAAATCAGAAGCTTGTAAATATCTTCAATCTTTCTGTTTTTTAGTCAAAAATCAATTTAATTCTTCTGTCAAAACCATTAGGTCAGATAACGGTTTAGAATTTGACATGGTTGATTTTTTCCAACTTCATGGGATTTTACATCAAAAGAGCTGTGCTTATACCCCTCAACAAAATTCTATTGTTGAGAGGAAGCATCAACATATATCAAATGTGGCAAGATCTTTAAGGTTTCAAGCTCATTTGCCTCTCCAATTTTGGAGTGATTGTGTGCTTACTGCCATATACATCATAAATCGTACTCCAACTCCTTTACTTCAAAATCAATCCCCTTTTGAAGTTTTATTCAACCAACAGCCCAATTATAAACATATGCGAGTCTTTGGTTGTTTAGCATATGCTTCCACCAATCAACATACTAGACATAAATTTTCTCCTAGATCCATCCCTTGTATTTTTCTTGGATACCCCACTGGTATTAAGGGATACAAGTTATTGGACCTTTCTACTCATAAAGTCATTATATCTCGACATGTTATTTTTCATGAAACAGAATTTCCTTTTTCCACATTATCTTCTGATTTGCAATTTTCTGATTCATCTCATCTTACAGATCTTGTGTTACCTGCACCTTATTCTGAAATCAGTGCTGATATTTCTTCTTTTCCCTCTCCTTTAGTTCCTGTTATTTCTTCATCACCTCCATTATCTGTTTTACCTTCTTCTGACCATCCATTATCATCTGACATTTCAGTTCCCATTATTCCTTCCCATACCGTGTCTTCCTCTCATTCTCCTGATATTACTTCCTCCATTTCTCCACCTGTTTCCTCTTCTTTACCAGCTTCTAATCCTATTACTCGCAGGTCTTCTAGAATCAAGAGAAAGCCTGCTTACTTGCAAGACTATCATTGTGCTCTGGCTAAATCTTTTACTAGCAACACTACATCTGCCCCTGCTATGGATAATGGTTCTGTTTTGTATCCACTTTCTTCTTATCTTTCATATTCTCATTTGTCTTCTTCACATCGTGCTTATTCTCTTGCTATTTCCAGTCATATTGAACCTAAATCATATCATGAGGCTGTTAAATTTTCTGAGTGGAGAGATGCTATGAAGGCTGAAATTTCAGCTCTTGAAACTAATAAAACATGGGTCTTAACTGAACTTCCTCCCAACAAAATTGCTATTGGCTGTAAGTGGGTGTTTAAATGTAAATTTAGAGCTGATGGAAGCCTTGAAAGACACAAGGCTAGACTTGTAGCCAAGGGATATACTCAACAAGAAGGTGTAGATTTTTTTGATACCTTCTCCCCGGTAGCTAAGCTCACCACAGTAAGATGTTTACTTGCTTTAGCTGCTATTCATCATTGGGAACTTCACCAATTAGATGTGAATAATGCTTTTTTGCATGGTGAGTTAGAAGAGGAAGTTTACATGAAGTTACCTCCAGGTTTTTCTTCTCCTCATGACCCTCGGGTGTGTAAGTTACAAAAGTCATTATATGGTCTCAAACAAGCAAGCCGGCAGTGGTTTCACAAGTTCTCTTCCACACTATTACAATTTGGATTTCAACAATCCAAGGCTGACTATTCTTTGTTTACTAAGGTCCAGGGTTCTTCTTTTCTTGCCCTCTTAGTTTATGTGGATGATATCATCATTGCAAGTAACTCAAGTGTTTTGGTTCTTGAGTTAAAGACTTGGCTAGCTTCTTGTTTCAAGCTTAAGGATTTAGGCAACCTTAAGTTTTTCCTTGGTCTTGAAGTAGCTAGATCCACTTCTGGGATTTCTCTTTGTCAAAGAAAATACACCCTTGAGTTGATCACTGAAGCTGGTTTATTGGCAGCCAAACCTGCAAAGACCCCAATGGACTGTAACCTTCGATTGACTAGTTCTGATGGTGACTTACTCCCTGATCCAACTTCTTATCGTAGATTAGTGGGACGATTATTATATCTCACCATTACAAGACCTGATATCAGTTTTGCAGTCAATTGTCTTAGCCAGTTCTTATCTCAGCCACGCACTTGTCACCATGAAGCTGCTGTTCGAATTTTAAAATATCTTAAAGGCAACATTGGTCAAGGCATTTTTTTGTCTAGTTCTTCATCTCTTCAACTCAAGGCCTTTTGTGATTCTGACTGGGCTGCATGCCCTGAAACTAGGAGATCTGTCACTGGTTTTATTGTATTTCTTGGTGATTCTTTGATTTCATGGAAATCAAAGAAACAAGTGACTATTAGCCGATCCTCTGCTGAAGCCGAATACAGGTCCATGGCTGCTGTTTGTTGTGAATTGAAATGGCTAATTACTTTGCTGAAAGATTTTATAATTCTTCTTTCACAACCGGCTTTACTCTATTGTGACAGCAAGGCTGCAATTCATATAACAGCAAACTCTGTTTTCCATGAGAGGACTAAACATATTGATATAGATTGTCACTTGGTGCGTGACATGGTTCAGCTCAAAGTCATCAAGACATTACACATTACTACTGATCATCAATTGGCTGATTTGCTTACAAAGCCTTTGTCTATTGATAAGTTTTCTCTTTTGGTAGCCAAGCTTGGACTTTTAGATATACACAGTCCAGCTTGAGGGGGGCTTTTACAATACCGAGAGATTAGTTATAATATCTGTTAGATTTGTTATTCATATGGTTACTTAGACAGCTGTACAAACTGTTATAAGTTGTTCAACAGTTCTGTATATATGTAAGATCAGTTCATTCAATAAGAGATAACTCGAATATTTTTTACTCTCTCTATTCTGAAAATCGGTCTATCTGCATATGGATAGGACATTAACGGCCAAGGATAGTTCCTCCAGAGAATTGTGCTAAAAGAACATCCCAGAAATAGATGTTCAGGTGAGGCTGTATGAGCTTTGCAGAGCAGGCAACCCCATTGTTCCAAATTAGCAGATTCATTTCACCCTTCCAGCTAGCATTTAAAGGGGAGAGAGCATTAGCTGCAATTTTCCATAGGAGGAGCTTGAGGCGGTGCTGAATTTTGATCTTCCATAATGACTTCCATTCATGGGCTGTCAGAGGACCAGTAACATTGAGTCTGCTACGCTGATCATATTGATAGGCATCCTTGACGGTCAGCTGACCTTTAGAATTCAGAACCCACTTAGGCACATCTTGTTGAAGGGAAGAGGGCAGTGGCATGTGTGAGATAGGCTCAGCTGAGAGGCATCAAAAATAGCTCTAATGGCAGGCTCTTTCCACTGACCACCACAGCCAGGGGCGGAGAGGGGGGGGGGCAGCCGCCCCCCTCAGTTCTAAATATATATGTATATGTATCCTAAATACAGGGATACATATAAATATTCATATAAAAAAATATACATAGCCAATTCATATGGATTTTAGGAAATGTACCTCATTTAGGATACATATAAAAAATATACAAACATGATATTTTGTTGGTTTGTAGTGATAAATTTACCCAAATACATTTATATTTAGTAAGAATAAATTGACTTGAATCATGAATGCATTGACATTTGATATGAATAAATTTATAGACTACTATTCCTATTCACTAAAACTAATAGATAAATAATTTTTCAGGTTTCGTAAATAATGTTATTTCACATCATGGGCAAGCAAAAAACAATTGATGCATTTTTTAAGAAAAAAATGTTGATTCGGGTTCTAAAATGTCTTCCTCGTCTTGTAATCCTCAATCTCTAATTCCTGAGCAAGAGCAACACCCTTCTAAGAATGCATATAAATCTTTCAATGTTGGGAATATTTGTAATCTTGCAAAAAGATTTTATCCATAGGATTTTACTAAGCGAGAAATGATTCATTTAAGGAGCCAACTGCAACTATTTATGGTCGATGTGCCTCAATGTCCTAATTTGATGAATCTGTCAACGATTTCTGAGTTATGCCAAAAACTAGTAGAAATGAACAAGAAGATTTATTATTTGATTGATAAATTAATTCGTATTGTGGTAACTCTTCCAGTTTCAACAGCTACTACAGAACGGGTTTTTTCAACTATGAAAATAGTTAAAACGAGACTTTGCAACAAGATGAAATATGACTTTCTTACAAATTCCTTGATCATGTACATTGAAAAAGAAATTGCCTCAACTTTTAGTACAAAAATGTTAATAGATGATTTCCAAGACAAAAAAAATTGCTGAGTTGCATTGTAGTAGGAAAATTGTGTCTTTTTTGTTTTTGTTTTATATATCTGTTTAAGTTGATAAGATTTGTTTTTTGCATATTTGTCTTCAGTTATTATACAGTATTGATATATTGAAAATCTTGTTTGGAATTTTTTTTGCATAATATTTAATATTTATTTTATCATATTATTTAAAATAATTTTCATTTTTGCCCCTATACAAAATTTCTGGCTCCGCCACTAACCACAGCTCCAAGTTTAATTGGAAGAAAATTTGATAGATCTGCCTCTAGAATCCAAGGATCGCACCAGATGTTGAGCTGCTCACCACTGCGTACACACTAGCAAAATCCTGCCGCAATTAAATCTTAATCTGCAACATGCTGTGCCAAAACCAGCTCGCTCCAGAAGTCCTGTGAGCAGTGAAGATAGTGTTGCCCCCTGCAGTATTTGGCCCCAATCACTTTGATCCAGAAACAGTATTGACTCATCATCTCCCATCCCAAACGAGCCACTAAAGCACGGTTTAAAGCTTCCATGCGTCTGATGCCTAATCCCCCATAAAGTTTGGGTTTACAAATACTTTCCCAAGCTTTTGGGTGGAAGTGACGGGTGGAACCATCAAACCCCCACCAGAAATTTTTGATCTTCACATCCAACGCTCTGTACACTTGTTTTGGCAGCATAAAAACAAACATGTAATAGGAGGGTATGACCTGTGCAACCGATTGAATGAGGACAGTTCGCCCGGCTTGGGACAGAGAGCGAGCTTTCCAACCCGCTAGTCGCCCATCAAGCTTTGCCTGGATATCATTACATGCCTGGCGCTTGGGGCGGGGAATGTATTAAGGGAAGTCCCAGGTATTGGCCTTCCTGTTGAGAAGTTTGTAGGCGCAAAATATTTGAGAGCTGCCTTTTGTTGTCCTCGCTAAGGTTCTTGTATAATGCACAGAAGACTTTTGAGGGTTCAAGAATTGACCAAACAAAGCTGCAAATTTCTGCAAAATGGTATGTAAACGGCGAACCTCCCTTGGTTGGCCCTACAGAATAGCATAGTATCGTTTGCAAATAAAATATGAGATATAGATGGCTAGCTATTTTGATCACATGTAAGTGTCCTTGGTTTTCCTCGCGTTGGATCAACCGGGAGAAGACTTCCGTAACCATAACAAAAAGAAAGGGTGAGAGGGGGTCACCCTGACGCAACCCCCTACTAGGCAGGTTTGTTTTAGTGAGAGTTTTAGGATTTGAAGTATTTCAAGAATTTTTAGGTAATATTTGAGTTTTATTAGTGTTTGTGTAGAATGTGTTGACTTGTATTGATCTTTGTAAAAAAAGGTAATATTGAGTTGTATTGGTATTCGTGTAGAAGTAATGTTGAGATTGTAATATTAGAAAGTTGGATGCAAATTCTTAAAATTTTTAGGAAACAAACATGGCTTAAAAAACCCGCAGGGGCTGCCATTAAGCAAAATAGAAAAGGATACCGTGGGGAGTGGAGATGCATTGATATATTCATTTGCACCATTGCTCACAAAAGCCCAAGCATTTTAGAATCTCCATAAAGAACTTCTAGTCGACTCGATCATATGCCTTTTCCATATCGACCTTCACTGTTTTCAAACCACCCCTTCCTCGCTTTTGCTTTAAAGTTTGCATCACTCCATTCACCAAAATCACATTATCTTGTATGTGTCTCATATGAACAAATGCATTTTGATTGTGTGATATCAGCTTGGGGTATAACCACCTTCAATTTAGTGGTTAAAATTTGGAGAAAAGTCACTTTGCGTCCTTAAACTATAAAACAAATTACAAATAGGTTTCCAAACTACCGATCTTGACACATTGAGCCTACGAACTACCAAATTTTATCAATGCGCGTCCCCTAAAAAAGATCAAACCATCAAACTCGTGCCACGTATGTTATAAATGAGACACGTGGCACGATTTTGACCATCAGATTTTAATTCAAGACGTGATTTAATTAATTGTGGAAGTTGGAAGGTTCAATGTATCAAGATTGATAGTTTGAGGCCCTATTTGTAATTTATTTGATAGTTTAAGGACTCAAAGTGACTTTACCCCTTACAATTTTAGAAATGATCTTATAGCTGACATTATAGATATTAATGGAGGTGGTATTGGCTGATTTTGCCTGTGGCTTCAACTTTAGGAATAAGAGCTAGAAATGTATGTTTAATCTGTTTTAACATATAACCGGTGTTGAAGGTGTTACCATACCGATGACCTCCACTTTAATTGCTAACCAGTATTGTTGGAAAAAAAATGTTGTGAAACTATCGGGCCCCGAGGCCTGGGTGCTTCCAATAAATTTCACGGCTGTCCAAATCTCCTATTCATCTGGTATACGACATAGTCTAAGATTCTCTTCTTGTGAAATGACAGCGTGGTTAAGTCCTTCCAGATTACTAGGGAATTGCGGTAGAGCTCCATGAAAAAGGCCTTT
Organism: Myrica gale; assembly: GCA_963930655.1. Taxonomy (NCBI): domain Eukaryota; kingdom Viridiplantae; phylum Streptophyta; class Magnoliopsida; order Fagales; family Myricaceae; genus Myrica; species Myrica gale. The sequence continues at coordinate 157,750 of OZ005606.1, read as the reverse complement.
AAAGTAGGAGTCAATATGCTGCCTGATTGCTTCCCTTTCATGCAGCCAAGTGCTCCTCTCTTCTGCAATAGCATCTATGCTATTCATGCGCCTTCGCACAACGGTGGATAAGTGAAAGAACCGAGTGTTTAACTCGAGGGTGGTGAGCCAAGTGATTCGGGATTTCTTCCTCCATAGCATTTCATCATGTTTAACTGCTTCCATCAACTGCGCACTGAGGTCTTTTTCACGAGCCATAATCGAGATGGCAGTTGTATCTTGTTGTACTAAATCAAGTTCCACTTGGAGTGAGCGAATCTTACTTTATATTTTCCCCAAAACGTCTTTGTTCCAACGTCGTAAAGCCTCCTTAGTGACCTTAAGACGTTGGCACAAAACGTAAGTTGGGGATCATTGCGTCTCGGTCTGCCAAGCATTTGTCACAGTAGTCTTGCTACGCCCATCCTTTACTCAAAAAGCTTCAAAGCGGAAAGAGCGAGGGTTACGGTCACAATAACCAATAGTATTCATAAGGATCGGGGCGTGGTCAAAGGCATGGCGAGGTAGATGCATCACCGTGGCCATAGGAAACATATTACCCCAATCACCATTAGCAAGACCGCAATCTAAACGTTCCAGGATCAAATCATTCCCTTCACGACCATTTGTCCATGTGAATTAGTTCCCTGAAAAACCCAAGTCAACTAATCCTACATCGCAAAGAAAATGGTTCATGTCGTTGGATGAAGAGGAGTTATTCACCAATTTGCCCCCTGTTTATCACCCTGAGTCACAACCTCATTAAAGTCCCCATAGCAAACCCATGGCCCGTTGAAGTTCCTGCCCCGTATCTCTAAATCATACAAAAAAAAACATATTTTTCATTGCACAAGGTAGCCCATACACAAGAGACAAAAGCCAGCGTTGATCCGCGGATCCGATTTTACAATGAGATTCACAAAAAAAGTACAACAGTGGTTCACATCAACAACTACTCCCATCCTCCATGCCACCGTAATGCCTCCTTTCTTCATTTGTACCTTTGAGGCTTTGAATCTTTGATGTCATTTTTCTTGTGAACTGAACATTTCTTTTTCACGACTCTTTTTCTATGGTGTTTGTTTCTCAAGAAATTTCTAGAGAAGGAATGAAACGGCTTATTCGAGCAAGCCAAGCTCCTTGAACAACTTCTGTGTAATTTATTCCATGACTTACAATATGGGCTTTGCCCCTTTTATTAAATTTTGCTAACCCAACTAACAAACTAACACCTAACCCTGTCTAGCAAACTAGCTTCTCCCAGTACCTTATTTAGCTATCATAACAATCTCCGTGGCCATAAATGTTAATTGCATTACTAGGAGAGAGAGAGAGATAGAGAGAGAAGTGAGAGATGGCGTTTCTTCTTCCGGTGGAAATGGGCTTCCCCCCTCCTGCTGCTGCTGCTTCGTTTAGTTCGCGTCCATTTTCTCGTTCGCTATTCCCGAGTAATTGCCGCATTCCTGTCAAATCCATCTCACCACTACTCTCACGGTCCAAGCTTATGTTGCCATTTCCAGGCAAAGTCGAATGCTTCTCCTTAACCTCAATCTGTTTGGTTCCCGAGAAAAACCTTGGGAGTCAAACAGTCTACGTCAGTATTATCGTATGTTAAATTAAGAATGGTGTTGTCTTCAGGTCCTAAATTTGATTTCAGGGAAAAGGCGAGAACTAGGACATCAAGGATCAATCCTTATTGCGCCTCAACGTCTGAGACTGAAGTGAGTTCAGGAATTATGTTGGGAAAAAATTTGTTTTGTGTTTTGTCAATTGTATGGGTAGTGTGGGGTTTTTATTTATAGTTCTCTTAAACAGAAGTCAAGGATTGTAAAAGAGAAGAGCATTTCGGTGATTCTATTGGCTGGAGGGAAGGGCAAGAGGATGGGAGTAAGTTGTCTACTTTGTCCTCAATTCAGATGAGCCTGCCTCTCACTTATATATTTTGATCACAGTGCTTTGTTGGTCCGGAAAAACATGCTCTCTGGTCATGAAGAAATTGGCAATTAGTTTTCTGTTTACTTCTTTTGTCCCAGGTTATCTTTCTCAAGAAAGAGGACAATTTGGTTTACATGATATCATAGTTTTCTTATGCTCTTGAATATACTCAATTTGAAAATGGATTCTCAATTACATAATCTTACTATTACGCTTGCAAATTTATTTCTTTTTTTGTGTGGGGAAAAGAAGAGGAGGGGGAGGGGGGAAGGGGGATGATCTCAAGGAGGCTCAGCAGGACTTTTGAACAATTCATTTTTCCGTTGCGAATGACAATCAAGATGACCTTCTTGGAGTTATCAGGCCAATGCAATGCCCCTGGTGTTATGTTTCCTGTGACCTCACCCTATAGGCTTCTGCATTCTTCTTTAGAGTTATATATACGTAGTCTTTTGTGTGTCTATATGTCACTAGATCGAACATGCACACCTGGCACATACTTCCATTTCTTCTCTCTGTAATTTGTTTATTCCTCATCTGCCACATAATGGGTCTGTTATGTTTTTGCAAATAGGCGAGCATGCCAAAGCAGTATCTTCCACTTTTTGGCCAACCAATTGCTTTGTATAGGTAAATGAAAACTGCTTAACTCAAGTCTGAATGTCTAATTCTCATGGCTTCAAATTCTTCTAGAGGACTTTTGGAAAGTGTTCCGTTTGCAACTGAAGTGGTCGTCAGGAGCGGTATTAAGAATTTTTGCCTATTGTTGGGTGGGTGGTGGGAGGGAGGGAGGGAAATTTATTGTTGATATGCAACTCAAGCCGAACTCAAAATTTATACACACACATGATCAACATATGAAAAAATAGTGTGTACTGTAGTAGTATTTGCAAATGTTGTCAACTTTGTTAGTTGTCTGAACTTATTCTTAGAAGAGAGCTTACCGTAATTGTAGATCACATTAAGTTTGCAGAAGTTGTCAAGTTTGATGAGGATGTACAGAAAAAAAGGAAAAAAAAAATTAAATGCGGCGAAATTGGTAGTTTGGACCCCAAAATGACATCGACACCATAGTTTAGGGACGAAAAGTGAAGTTCTCCCAAAAACAAAGGAAGAACAAAAATAACTAGCAAACTAGTAATTTCTCTTTCACTGTAAACTAGCAAGTTACCTACCATAATCTCATCCTCCTTTCTATGATCAACTCTTGTTTTCATTAGTTCTATGGCTAAAAGAGCCTGCTGTAGTTGGTGTAGAAACTGGAAGAGTCAACGTTAGACCAATAAAGAATGGAGATACTGCCAGTTTGTATTTATTTGTAAAGGAGAGAAACTCAGTAAAAACTCAGGAGAAAGATATTGTAGCAGGTTGGTGTTCATTTTGGTTGGGTTTTCATGTTGAATTAACCTTCTATAAAGTTTATGTAACGTGCTCGTAGCTTCTTATTGAACTCTTTGTAATGCCAACTCATTTCTTTTTGATAACCCAAGACTTGAAAAGTTCAATAGAGTTTATATAGGTAAAGAGAATCCAGCCACCCCACACCACCCAAAAAAAAACCCTGACCTGATACGGATCCTGAGTATCATGCCTCCAAATCTCATCCATTTAATGTATAGTATTCAAATTTACCATCAATTTAGTCTTGTGGATACAATTGTCTGAGATGAAAGCTTGCTTAAACTTTGAGACAAACAACAAATGTGGATGTCACTCTGTACAAATGCAAGAGATTCACACTTATTGGAGCGCATCAGTTTGTTGTCAAATGAGCCTTCTGTGGCTGAAGATCTGACCTGATTCATATTTTTTAGATCTAGGTTACTTATAAAAAAAAAAATATTTTTTAGATCTAGGTGGAAAGATTCATGAGGTAGGTCTCAGATCTAAGTCTGGCTCTCCAGGGAACTTCAGGATGGTGTACCTCAGTTACATTGGTTTGATTTTACTCTCATTGGTCACTGATACTCATTTTGAAGAACTTAAATGCTACCTTTTGCAGTTTGCACACTTTCTCTCAATTGATTGAAGTGAAGGAAATCATTGTGGTCTGTGATCCGTCCTATAAAGACATTTTTGAAGGTTCTCTCTCTCTCTCTCTCTCTCTCTCTGGGGTGCGGTGGGCTTCCTTTGCATAACATATATCCTCTATTTGACTATGTTTTACCCTGTTGGCTCTGGAACTCAGAATCAATTTGATTTCATCATATTCTTGTTCTGTCGTGTTCTTAGAAACCAAAGAGAATATTCATGTGGAACTTAAATTCACACTCCCTGGGAAGGAAAGGCAAGACTCTGTCTACAGTGGGCTTCAGGTACTGGCACCTTTTTCCTTTCCCCATAAATTTTGCCGACCTTTCTCGAAGAATAATATTTTTGGGTATTAAGAGAGTCCTTCCATCCTTTTGCTGAAAAGGATTATAAATGTGCTCAAGGAAAACCATGATCTCGACATCTCACCTTAAACAGCTCACTGAAGATTTACCCGAAATCGTTACTAAAGTTCTCACTCTGCTGTAGGTTGGACATAGATATTGTGGTGTTGACATGAACTTAGGTTTTGTTAACTCTATCGATGAGTTCACATTAATTCAGAATTAGATAGAATTGTAACCTGCTGCTATGTACCTCCTTTTGCTCATAAGGATCACAAATATTGTCTCAGAAAGTCATAATCCAGAACATGATTGCTGAAGGTTTTAACTGGAAGTGTTAAGAACAAAAGTGTGTTCTCTACCTGAAATTAGATTCAGCGGCTTCCAGAATGGAGTTTGTCAATGTCAGTTTACTTTGTGTTCAACTCTTTCCAATCTCTCATGAATTCATGATACCATAAGTGTGTACGTGACACATTTAGGACATGTGAACATAGAACAAAAGCATCTACGATTAGTAGGTACCCTAATTGTGTAGAAGTAGACATCCTTCTCAAATGGATCCCTAGTTTGTCTAAACCCAACCGACTTTATGTACCATGGACGCGAGTACAAACTTAAGCATAGGCTTTTGGACATTTTGGTTTGAGGTGTGTCTTCTAAGAAGCTTGCACAACATAATAACTGGAGTTGACTTCACGCAGACCAAAAGCAAGCTGAAGTTTTTGTTTTCCTCCCTTTCAAAGTCAATAGCATTAGGTATTCTAAAATTTCAGAGCAAGAAGGCTAATACTTTGTTCTTGCTCGGACTTTTTCTTTTGAGATCAAGCTTTGGATAAACTTTAGTCCAAAATGTGGGAATTTTGCCCTAATGCAACTTTGTTATACAACAAGTGAAATAGGTAAGGCTTATTATTGGTGGAAAACTAAGGTTATTGCAGTAAGCATGATCTTTTTAACTGAATCTTGATTAGGAAGCACTGGTTTATTTGAGGTAACAGGAGTAATGGTCATTATAGAGTAGCATTGTGCCTTGTCTAATTTTGGTTGTGCTGTTTTATTAGCGGCTGATGGAGACTCTATAAGATAAAAGAAAGATAGGCTCCTGTCTCATGTTGTTAATCTTTGTAATTCGTTGCACAACTTTATGTCAATTAAATTCTCTCATTTGTGCAAGTGCAATCTTGCATGGTCATGTATTGTGTACCTTGTAACATATTCCGCAAGGAAGCAACTTTATAAGAATACAAATTTTGTTACTTCTACTCTTCAAAAAGAAAATAATGCTGTTTTGTGACATAGCAGTGAAAGTCCGTGAGGCTATGTAATAGTTGGTTCTGTTTAGTCTGATGCTGTCTTTCATACCATGTTGAATGATTCCATATTGTTTGCTTATTGGTAATTTGGCAGGCAGTTGATTTGAATTCAGAGCTCGTTTGCATCCATGATTCTGCAAGACCTTTGGTATTGTCAGGAGATATAGAAAAGGTTTGCTTTGGAAAACTTTGGTCTACACTTTTCTAGTGTATTGGCTCTAGTTTTGAAACTTTTAATGCTCATCAGTGTTAACTTTTTTTTAGGAGATATGGGATTTCGTTCTTCTTCAATCCTCACTGTCAGAAATCTCAACTATTTATTCTTTCCTTGCACAACTTGAATCTTGGACTTTAAATAGGCATAAATGGCAATCCGAGCTTGTTAAGTTAAATTACCATGTGGTGCAAGTTGCACCAGGGAGCTATATATGATTTTATCTTTCTGAATTAGCGTCTGTGATATTGTACTTTTTATTCATTCAATGAACATAGTTGATTATCTACTCTTGCTTCTGACCTATCAATAAGCCTTTGCATATTCCCCCTCCGTTCTCCTGACACTCACCTGCAGGGCTTGTTGATCCTTTTCTATTCCTTATCATCCCCACATTTCCTATTTTCAATTGCAGTCATCTCTTTAGTTTTAATTGCCATTCTTGTTCAGCATCTTAACTAATGAGAAGCAAGTTGTATTGGAAGAAAAAAAATTCCCAACACTCCCAAGATATATCCCAATGTGGGGTTTGATACTGACATATGTGGAGGATTAGAGTTGTTGCATATGTGTCGTGTGGATGCCCTTATTTCGGGATTTTTGCTTTTAGATGGAGCGGTCTGGAGAAAAAAAAATTGTACGGTTTTGATGAACTCCACAGCTGATGATTCCTGAATCTTAAAAGCTTAATTCAGACCATATATCTTGGGAGTTTGGAGTTTCTTGATTGGAGATTTCATTCCGGCATCATGGTATTTGAGACCATTGCTTGAATTTCTACTATGTGCTATGAAAACAGGACCTTACCCATTAGCTTGCTCATGACATTGCCAACTGGAGAGATGAAAGGATTGGAAAGTCGAATTACAAAGAAGTTAAAAACATGGTCTAATATGCAAAATATAGAAATGATCTGCAAGCTGTAAGCATGCTGGGCATGCTATGCAATAGTTTGAGGTTGATATTTTTACAAGAACTGTTTGTCATTTTAGCTTACTCGTTATTACTTGAAGGAAGCGTGAGTATTGGAAAGTAGTTGGCTTTCATTGCATGGCCAGAATCACGTTGCATATTTGAAAAAGATTGACCTCCATTCTTTTCTTATGTTCAATCTTCATGCAATGATTGGAAGCAATCATGAGAATTAGTTGCTAGAACCTTTTAGATCTGTAGAGTAGGTCGCAGAAAATGGCGTCTATGAATGTGGTGTGTTGATTCAAAGACAAATTACTCTGAAAAAAATGTGTGAGCACATATTCTGTTCTCCTGTATTGCTTCTGCATTGTTCATTTTGATCTTCATCTCCTTCTCACTTTTCCTTTTATGCTTCCACAATTCTGATTTCTTAAGTTCCAGAATATGACTTGTAGGGTCAGAGCATGATTTGACTAGTCCGTTGTTTGGTTTTAGGTTCTTAAAGATGGTTGGCTAAATGGAGCAGCTGTACTTGGTGTTCCAGTAAAAGCGACAATAAAAGAGGTATTGATAATTGTGCACCGATACTTGTGAGCAATTTCTAGGCAGCTAGAGCAATATTTAATGGTTGCCTCTGAGCCTTTACTCACCTAAAAACAAAAAAGGGTCTGGAAGTTAGAAACAACAGTGGCACTTAAATGGTTAGGAGAAAAGACAAGCATTCACCTAGTGAATTCTGAAATTTGTTTTGTAATCTCTTGCAGGCCAATAGCCAATCCTTTGTTGTAAGAACTCTAAACAGAAAAACACTTTGGGAAATGCAGACTCCACAGGTTAAATGCTGAAAGCAAATGTGTTTTGTATTTATGGTTCCTCTGGTCTTAAATGAATATTTTCAGGTGAAGAGTTTGTTTAATAACATGGCTTCCTTATTATTCTCTTTTTACAGGTCATTAAACGTGAGTTACTTAGAAAAGGTTTTGAGCTTGTGAATAGGTACTTCAGAGCTCATTTTTGTTAATCACAATTATCTTTCTGTTGGTTGAAATGTACTAAATGTCATAAATATGTTGTACGCTCTAATCCTACTTGTTCATTGGCGATAATAGAAAATAACCAGCAAGTGATAATAGAGATGAATATATCCAGATATGTACAAACCAAGCAGTTGATATAATTGTTCTCTTAAAAATCTGAGAACTTTGTACTTCCCAACAGAGAGGGACTTGAAGTCACTGATGACGTATCTATCGTGGAGCACCTCAAGCATCCAGTATATATTACAGAAGGATCTTATACCAACATAAAGGTACTGAAACTTGTATATGATGTTTATGTTCAAAAGCGAATTAGTATATTTTCTACTTAACATAGACGGCAATCTCATCGGTTTGGATGATAAAACCATTGGCCGAAATATGTTTTACAGGTCACAACCCCGGATGATTTATTGCTGGCGGAGAGAATTATAAGTATGGCCTCTGGAGACTCTTCTTAGCAGCTAGCAGGCCACAGCGTTTGGGCTTGATTTCCGTACACACTATACGTTTGTTTTTTTCTTTCTTTCTTTCTTTCTAAGCAAACGTGACCTGTTGTTCGAATAAACCATTTAATTTCTTTCTTTAGAAATTTCTTAGAACCAAACAAGAAAGGCAAGTATGCTTCTATGTCATGACGAAACCGCAAAACAAGAGCGTTACAATCTATCACCATTGACAGTCACTCCTTTATTGATGGCATAAATATAATATCTGGATGGAGCTAAAAAATGCAGACGCCAACCACAATCTTTGCATATCTGTTCCTTCTCGCTCACACCCTTGAAGAATGGCTCAACTGTAAATAAATCAAGCAAATTTATGTAGTGAAAACGAACTGTATATCCTGAAACCCCAACCTACGAAATTCTCCCACTATCGTCTAGATCTGCTCTCTGTTTTCTTTGGTCTACTGCAATCGCCGAACAAGGAAAACCGTCCACCTTTGTGCGGTCGAACTGGGGTCCCTTTTATCTGTTCACAGACAAAGTACGAACAGAATTCTTCAAGGTTAAACAATTTTCCCTACATGAACAACAATAACAGCAATAATAGAAAGGGAGACAGAGACTAAACCAACAGCTTACCGTTTCCCTCTTACGAGCTTTGGTTTTATTCCAACAGAAAAGGCCATTACAACCTCCAATTCTTGACCCTGATTCATATCCCCTAAAGAAACACAAGGATCGTGAATGTTCTGTGACAAATGTTGATGCATGGCCACTCAGCATACATGCACATGCAAGGGCACAAATAAAAAACCAGAAGGCGACATGCATTCCCTAGTGCAACAAATCACTTCCCTCACGAATCAACTAACAAACTCTATGGATAATTCGAGTAGAATATCATGGAACATTAGTCCGTAAAAGATGCCATTCTTTTAAGAGTCATCAACTGAAATCAACTGCTTAAAAGAACAGTGAAGAAAGAGCCGACTTTTTTGTTGGGTTTATAAGTTCAGTCCAGCACCAAATTGTCGTGCATCTTTGAAACAGAGAACCCCCAAAATGTAATGTTGCTCAGGAAGTTCTCAATTTTTTTCTTGCATATGAAGTCTTTCAATCAGGTAAGAGACAAAGAAAGTTATCAAACCTAATGGAAACAAAAAATCATGGAATACTTTAGAAATCAAAGGGATACTCACAGGATATCTTTACTGGAACTGCCCGCTAAGCTTCGATCATGCAATAAACTTGGGGACATGGGAAAATGGTTGATCCTTCTACCATTTGGGTTAGTCTTCAAAACATTGAGGTCATGATTTAATTCATCTTCCCAGTGCTGAGAGGAGAATGCCTTTGTGTTCAAGGTTTCCATTTGATCTTGGCAGCATATGCCATCTTGAGGCAGGACTTGATTCTTCTCAGGCTTCAAACGACTCAATGATCTGGGTGTGCCTTTCTCTGCAGTCTGTAACCAGGCAGTTTCTAGCCTTTGCTCACAGATAATGGATTCTATTCTATGCATTGGAATTTCCTGTCTCCTGTCACTTTTGCCACTGGTTTGACCATTATCATCATCCATCAACTCTGATGAACCAGATATGGATTGACAGGTTCCATCCAGCAATAGCGAACGATTAGAAAAAGCATTTATTGAGTTCGAATGCACTCCCTTCCTTTCCTGATCAACAGATACTGCTGTGTCTGCCTTCTTGAGACCTTCTGGAAACTCAACCAACTTCACACCATTTATAAAAGCCTCACTCTCTGGCAAAAGGATAATTCTCACCTCTACATTGCATCTCAGAACCATTTCCATTGCATTTGTGATACTGCTCAAAAACCTTTCCACTCTAGCTTTAATTTCACCATCCCTAAATGCTACAAAAGCAATGAGAAAACCTGCATGCAGAACCATATAAGAATAAAGGACAAAGTGTGTGTATGTGTGCGCGCGCACACGTGCGTGGCTTCTCTTCCTTCACATCATCATTGTTGGTGGCCTCACAATTTCAAACAAGGAAAATGCAATACAAAACGGTTGAAGGTTTGTTTCTTTTAGCAACACAATGAATGGTATAACATAGTCGTAACATCACAACAATACCTTGTTTTCTTTTTCTGCACATACCAATGGCATAAACTACATCAGTGTCAATATCAGCTAACAAATTACGCTCATTCAAATAGCAAGATCCCATGTTCCTTCAGAGAAACCTTCAGAACGCAAGCCATTCAGTGGCTATATGCAACTTGCTCCAGCAAGTAAGAAAGAGTATCACAATACAAACCTAATTGGGAATAAGAGCTGATCACATTCCATCAGCCAGAAGTAAAAAAAAAAAACTATTTTAGATGTTAGCTAATACGTAAAAATGACAAGCTGAAAGTTTTCTATGATTTGAGTTGCAGCCCCGATCCTCAACGAGATCTCGCACAAGAAGGTAGCCAGAGACTATGATAAGGTTGAACAGATTTTTTACACATGTTGTCCTCTCAGTGTTAACGAGCAAAAGATAAGAGTAAAAAACGCTAGAAGCTTACCTTCAACTTCAGAGATAGACACGAGCTTTCCGTGAGAATCTAGGAGCTGCCTCAATGTCTTGGAATGGCACCTCTCTATGCAATGTGCCCAGACATCATCTAACTGTCCAGAGACGATAACATCATCACATGTGGCAACCAAGGCACCCTCATCTAAGGACTGGCTTTCTGATAGCTTGGAATTGGAATTGGAACTCAAATCATTAACCCGTGACAATAGTTCCCCTAGATGGTTGGGATTGACACTTACTGCTTTGCGCAAGGAAGCAGGAGAAGTTGGTTTCTGAGACGCATATTGAGCATCAGACTTATGCTTGTAAGCAGTGGTATCTCTTGTAGCACTTGATCTGTCATCTTCCGTACTCCTACAGCTCTGCCTCCGGCTGCTGCCTGAGTGAGTGAAGTCTAGGGAAGACATTGAACCAAGCTGCAATAGAGCTGCTGTGAACCATGTAGAACGTTCGCTTGAGACCCTTAGCTGTTTCTCAGCCTCTGAAAGAAGCTTCAAAGCATGCTTTAATCTCTCCAGTTCTGCTTCAGTCACTGAAGCATGAAACCAAACACCCTTGGCATGAAAATCATGGCAATTTCCATTTCTGAGGAAGATGATTCTAAAACAGTTGAAAGAGGCAGCAACATATGCCGCACTAAACTTTCTTTCCTTTAGGTTTTTTCCTTTTTTCCATTTTTGGATGCAGATCTTCATGCGTGACAAAATATTACCACTAGAAGATGACAGAGCAAGATAGCTACTAACATATTGTTAATTACTTAAATTAAATGACAAAGAAAAATTAGATAGCATAGGTTGTCATAAAACCAAAGAATATTCCTACACTAGTTAAAATTTCTCAAGAACAGTCAAAATAAAAAATTTGACAAGTGAAACTCAAGCCACCAACTAGCTACCACAAACGGGATAGATAGCCAAAATTCAATCTAAGAAATGATAAGGTCTTTGTACCCACTGCACTATGCAAGTGTATTGGTGAAAGGTACTTTCCAAACATATTAAGTTCATTCTTTAGTTTTTTGTCCAGGGTAAAAGATCAAACCTTAAAGGGAAAAGAGATAACATCTAACGAAATCAAAGGCCTTTTGAGATTGTTATCTAACACATATTGCATGTCAAATGAATATTACAGGACCAAACTTTGTGCTTGAAAGCCCACCCTAATACGGCTAGATAACAGACTACAGATTTCTTGCCTTTCTGGACTTTTGCTGATAGTTGACTTGGTAGGAGCCATCAAGCAAGCCACTTCATGATTACAATGCATTAGATCCTGAGGGAAGATTACTGCCTAGTCATCATATGGGCAGGGTGCTAGACATACTTTCGGGCAAGTGCCCTTTTGGCACCTCAAGTTTTATTTAAGGAATTGGCACTTTGAGCTTATCTTTTGACTTTGACAACATATGTGGGGGAAGAGTGGGGAAAAGGAGGGCATCATAGGACCAATTAATTTACTTGCTCTCTGTATGTGTCTGCAGTGCAATCGATCAGAGTCTGGCCACCCACAATAATTGAGCCAATAAAAAATGACTGAGGCCTTTGAAGTGTATGGAGTTTTTCTTTCCCCTGAAATGTTGATGATAAAGGTTTTAAACATACAGAAAATGAATTGACCTAGCAGAATAGATTGTTGATAGGTCTAAATAGATGGCTTACTCCAGAAGGTGAGACAATGTCTTGTAGAACACACATGAATTTCAGCTTTCGTATAAATTATGTTAGTATCCTTCACTTACCTGTTTAGAGATATGTATTATGGATCTAAGGATGTAATTCCCGAGTGTCCGCTTCTATTTCCATAAGCTTCTACATGGTGAATGACATCATGATATAAAGTACTACTAGGCATTTGAATCTACCAATCAAAACTTGTGTTGAATGATGAAGTGTTGTATCAGCACCAAGAGTTAAGGGAACAGTACTCACAACTTCGTTCACCAAGGAATGAATCACCACAAGTATCAACTGTATTGTAAGTTCCAGCAATGATATCCATGATGAGACTGGCAAGTTGAGACATCAAAACCATTGGATCAACCCCCGAGTCCATCAACTCTCTGGCTCTTTTCACTGTTTCTGCAGTGTCTGACGACATTGCTAGCTCCAAAAGTTCCAGCAGTTTTTCATCTGAAACAACTCCCACCTGTAGAAGACAATACACTGATCAACAGGTTTCTCGCTGATCCATGTATACAACTAAAGAGTTGTACAAAACGAAATTGTTTACCTTGCCATAATTTGCTTAAAAAACAAACATATTTGATATTTTCCCAATCTTGAACTTGAAAGAAGTGAAATAAAACGGTAATTGAAGCAGACCATGTCAAGGAAGCATTGGAAAGCAAACTCACAAGTTCATTTACAAGAGCTGTACTAATCCTTTTCCCCAGTAAACTCAACTGTTCCAACATAGTTTCTGCATCTCGAAGTGAACCATCAGCATTCAAAGCAATCAAATCCAATGCATCTGGTTCAACATCCAGGTTTTCATTAGCAGAAATATTCTGCAACCTGCCTATAATTTCACCATCCTTAATTTTGTTAAAAAGGTACTTCTGACACCTTGATTGTACAGTACGGGGTACATTGTCAAGGTCGGTTGTTACTAGTATGAACACCACTCTTTGTGGTGGTTCTTCAATAAATTTGAGAAATGCCAGCCATGTCTTACAGGATAACAGGTGACACTCATCAATAACAAAAACCTTGTATCGATAGAAAGTTAATGAGGACCCTGCTGATAGTTTCTTCAATAGGCACCTAACTCTATCGATTCCTTTCTTATTGGTTCCATCCACTTCCAGTAGATCCCTATTCTTGCCAGCAATGAAATCAGTACATTCCCTGCAGTAGCCACATGGCTTGCTTTCATTAGGAGCTAGACAATTCAAGGCAGAAGCAAAAATCCTGGCTGTAGACGTTTTTCCAGTCCCACGGGGACCTTGGAAAAGATAAACAGGGGCAATCCGACCTCTTATAACAGCATTTATGAGTGACTGAACCACAATATTCTGCCCAATCAATTCACTAAAGAACATTGGTTTATACTTCTGGCTAAAACTCCTTATATTATCTGGTATGCCTTCCTCTTCCCCTCCCCCATTAAGAGCTACAATCTCTAATCCTCCTTGACTCCTACAGCTGGAGGACCACCTCCTTCCATCCAATCTACTCAAAGCCTCCAAATCAAGCTCCCCAAAATTCGTAGAGAGTTCATCATCGCTCCTCCCAGTTCCTATGGATGAGCCTCCTCTTCCATTGCCAAGCAATGGAAGAACACCTTGAGCACTTCTAGAAGCAATACTCCGCTTGTTAAAAGCTGATGATGATCGACGTTGTCTAGGATATATAGCTTGGCTTCCACAAAGGATCATGCTTCCTTTCCTCCTAAGAGTATCCGAAAGTGAAGGAGAGTAACAACTCCCACATACACCGCGATTTTTCGGTGTCCTCTTAGACCAATAACAAGGAATCCCACATCCCTGGGGACCTGGAAAATCCAATTGATCATCTATCTCATCATCCCCATCATTGATAGAAGTTGTAGTGCCCTCCCATGACCCAACCGTGCTTGGGTTTTGATTATGATACTTCTTATAAGAGCTAGTTGACAATGCCGGTGTACTATATGAATAAGACGAATCTTCTCTTAGGCCATCTTTCCTCAAAAACTTGGACGAAGAGTGAGACCAATTCATATGCTTCAGTTTCAAACGCAATGGGGACGCCCCCAAAATTCGTCTAAACTCCACGGAATTACAGTATTCTTCGGTATAATCAGACTGCTCGCCCGAGTCATCGCGGCTTGGTGCTATAGAAGGGTGACCCTGGAGCGATGGTTTCGAAGTGGCTGATTTCCTACCAATAACATCTTTATCTCGATATCTCGATAACACATCCAAATGGGTACTGGTTTTCTTACTCTCCTTCTCCTTCTTCTTCTTCTTCTTCTTCTTCTTCTTCTTAACACTGGCCGATGAAACAGGATTTGCATCCCTGCATCTGAATATGGAAGAACGGCTGTCGCTCTTTGAATCCCCTCCATTACGCGCATCGCTCGTGCTATCTTCAATACTCCCCCCAAGTGTCGAAGAAGAAGACCCATCATCGCCATCGTCATTCTTGGCCACTGCTGCACTCTTCTCACTCGAGGATTTGTGGCTCTTCCAGTTGTACAGGAATACCCTCTTCTCCTTGTCCTTCCCATTGTCATTTTGGAACTGATCAGACTGTAATAAGTTCTTCCAAGTTGAAGAAGAAGCAGTCGGAGCTACAGATCTTGAGGAACTGAGGGGGGATTTCCACGACGAACTGGTACCTGGATCGCGTAAAACCCTGGCTGCCTTTCGGATTTGGGTAAGCTCCCTTTTCAAGTGGAGCTTGCTTGGATCACCAGCCCTCGTATCTGACATTTCTGTTCTTCAAAAGAACACTACTTGGTTCAGATTGGGAGGGCGATCAAGGTTTGAGTAAACAGAAAAAAGAGAAGAAAAAGATCTTTCTGCCAGAACCAAAAGATCATTAACCACAAAATCAGGAAGAACGATATTCTATTTTAGGGAAATCGCATTTATATTCTTCAAAAACGCCAGTGTGTTTGTGTTTTGGTGTGGGTAACAGTAAATATATCATTTTTCATAACCAAAAATCCACTCCCCGCTAACCCAGAAGGAATGACACAGCATTTTACGCCATTACTTAAGTACTCTTCAACTTATTTGATTGAACATAAATGCAAACATATGTACATGTACATGTAGAAAAGAGAAGGCAAAGTACACAAAATGCTGGGAATGAATGGATTTGAGCGTATGCGAAGATCTGATCTGATATACTGATAACTAGTTGTCAGAGTGGAGAGAGTGGATTGAATGAAATGAAATGGAAGTGTTTCTCTTTTGACTTTTTTTTTTTTGGGGTGCAGAGTGGGAGTGTTAGGGTTTTCTTCCCTTTTCGGTTGGCGCCCCCACCCACATTAACATGAATCTTGAATCAATGACTCTGGGAGCGGGGATGGGATTTGCTTGAAGTTTATAACTTTTAATAATATAAGTTTGGCTGGTGATCATCGAGGTGATGAAAATGGAAAGCTGTTTCTGAACCCGGTTACTCTAGGATTCTGCTTCAAATCATGCCTTTTTTATTTGGTTGCCTTCAGATTTTTCATTCATCTAGGTTCTTCCTAGTTTCAACTATATTCCTCACCGAGTCCGTTCTCATGTTCAAGACAAAGCAAATTTGAAGGACAACAATTCATAAACAGTCTTCTTAACCAGCCGAGTCCGTTCTCATGTTCAAGACAAAGCAAATTTGAAGGAAAACAATTCATTAACAGTCTTCTTAACCAGTGAAAAAACGTGATTACAGTAGAATTGTGAATATTTATGTAAAATAGTATTTTATAGGTGTTTATGTAAATGATAGGGAGAGATGATTTAATATAATTATTTAATAAAAAAATATTAGAATTAGGTGAAAAAGTATAGAGAGAAAATTTGTTATCGTTTTTTTAAATGTATTGAAATTTATGTAAAAAGCTGTTAGAGATTGTGTTAAATGTATTAGTGTTTGTATTTGAATTATTAAGATGTTAGGTGATATTTTTGTGAATGAATTTGAATCGTATAAAAACTTGAAAACGAACGTGTCCTAGAAAAAAATAAATAGTAAGAGGATTAATGAACTAATTGTATTCGGAAAGAGCGTGCATGTGAATAGACAACCGGATTCCATTTAAATTTGTCCAACAATGTCGACGCTTATAAAGCCTAGCTAGCAGTCTTCAAGTCGAGTCTCCGTTTTGGGTGCTGTGCTACCGCCTCCTCCTCTCATAACTCATTAGAGAATCAAGAGATGATCACGCCGTTCTTGTTCCTCTCTCTCTCCTTCACATTCATCATGACATTTATCATTCACGTGCTTCTATCATCTTTCTTCTTTCCCTGCTAGAATCAAGGCATGTGATTCGTTAGTCAAAGATGAGTATTCTATAGAAGGATCGGAGAAACAGGGAAGATATTGGGTAGTCTGAGATGGGGCCGAGTAGGAAGAATTTTATAGACTGCGACGGGAGTAGCTAACTAGCTAGGCGACCGACGGCTGTATTAATCCTTTGCAAGTATTTTCTATAAATGTTGTGCGGTCTTCAAACAACAACAAATGCATGCCAGAAGCCAGAGGACATAGCGACCCTTCACTGATTTAATTAATTAGATTCTGTGTCTGCTGTCTGTATCCATTGAATACACGTTTTGCCATGTTAAGGAAACTGACATTAATTGCTCGGATTTTGCATCACTAGAAAAATAAACAACTCTAGAGACTTGGGACGACATCATGTCATGTGTTTCCTTATATTTTGATTTTGTCAACCAATATCTGCTTTTGTATTATTATAAAGAATCATCCATCATACAAAAAACATAAGAAAAAGAACTGGAGACAGAGAGAGTTCAAACAATCCGTAGCTCATACTCCAATTTGATACGTGTTTAGGGAATCAATCTCATATTTAGATCGTTACTTCAAATTTTAGCTTTGTAAAGATTTCACACCAGATTCTTGTTTCTTAGTTTTTTTAGCAAATCCTAAATTACAATAGTACTCGTGTATTTCACATACGGTGTATGTTTTCTACCAACTGTAACATCCATAATTTTAATATAAATCGAATCCTACCCCTGCTGAACGAGTGTGATATCACCCAGCTGAACCCTGACTTTGAGTTCACTCTTGGGGGCATATCAGGAGCCGAAGCATGTAAATGACACTTTGCCAACATACCTTGCACAATAAGCAGTCTCAAACATCTAACACAGCTCCATGCAAAGCTCGTTCACAACCATAGGCAGATCTAGGGGGTGCGGGCGCCCCCACTGGATCCAAAACACATTTGTAATTTTTTTTTGGTTATTAAGAAGTAGGCCCGCCCACATTGGCCCTGGGCCAGTGGGGGCGGGATTGGGCCAGCGGGGGTGCACCCACTGGCCCTTACGCCCCGCTGGCCCAGTTCGTGTGGCCTGCTTGCTTATTTTTTTTAAAAAAAAATCAGAGAGTAAAACGGCGCACCCATTAAGGTTATTTTTGAACAAGAAATAGTTGAGTGCGTCAATACTTTTTTGACAGAAGAAGTTTTCTTATCTTCATATATGCATCAAACTCCATAATTATTGATGGGTGTTAAAAATTGTCTTCCTCATATGCTGATGGACATTTTAAATTGTTTTTTTGTTTGTTTTGTTTTGTTCTTTTTAGATAATTGATAGGTTTTTGATAAAAAAAAAAACCACGAAGCATGAAATTATCTTGTTAGCTCAGGGTTGTTTTACAAACAATCCATAAATGATTTTGATGATAACAAAATATTCTAAGTTTCAAAGACTTTAGATATTACATTGTCAATCCACAATTTCCAAGTTGTATTTCGAAAGGATTGACGTTTATCTATCTAAAATATTTTTAAGTGCACTTAAACACCATTACACAAGCTGATAAGATCAATTTTTCATATTGTAGGTGTTTAAAGAAGTTTTGGAATGGATTGGACACTTTAAAGCTGCTGTTTTTCTCTCCAGCACTTATAAGTGTCGACACATTGTACTTACACCCGAGATGTCAACTCCAAAATGCAAAAATTCACTGTTGACAACATTTTCAGACTAAGTGTTCAATGTGTCGACACATTGAAGACCATGTGTCGACATATTGCACTGTCTCCTGAGAAATGAAAACATGGTGTCGACACATAGAAGACCATGTGTCGACACAGTGTGAAATTGCAAAAATTCTGGAACAACGCCAGATCACTCAAAATGGTTCAAAATTGTCTCAAATGACCTCCAACGACACTCTAACTTTACAAGAAGACCCTTTATGACCGTTGAAGACTTAAGGGCTATAAGAAGAACGATTTGGAGAGAGAAGAAGAAGCTCGATCAAAATCGCAATATCTAGAGAGAGAAAAAGTCAAGATCCAAAGAAAATCCAATTGCTGATTTCTTCAAGTCCGGAGCTCTTATTGTCAAATCTTCTCCTTTTGCTCATCATTGACAACCCACCTTCAAAGGAAGAGAAATTTCTTGAAAAGAGAGAGTTGCATCATCATTCAACATTTATCCTTCCATAGAGAGAGAAACAAGCAAGATCCAAAGTTTTCATTTGCTGATTCTTCCAAAATCAAAGTTCCCATTGTTCAATCTTCCTTTATTGTTCATCATTGACGACCTAGCCTCCAAAGAGAGAAAGATTTATTGAAGAACGGACAACACACTTGCAAGTTCTATTTGCCCTAACTTCTAGAGAGAGAAAGTCATTTGAAGAAGAGGGAAAACCTCACCTAGCAAGGAAGCTTGTGCTCACACCTGCCAAACGTTAGGTTTCCTTCAAGAATCTTATCTTCTTACACTTTATTGAGCTTCTATACTTGCTGATTTGGCTTAGAGAGCCATTCCAAATATTTTGAGTTTTTCATTGGCATATTCGGCTTAGAGAACCATTCATTGTAATTCCATCTTTTGGAAAACACTTGAGTGTTGGGTGAACACTTGTCCTACTTGTGAGAGTAGAAGAAATTCCTTAGGTTTTCGGGTTTGTGAGAGAGTTGAAGCTTGAGCTCGCAAAACACTTTGTAAAGGTTCCTTAGCACCCGGGAAGCTAAGGTGTATTCGCTATTTGGAGAATAGTGGAGGAAGCCCAAGGAAGTCAATAGCCTTAGGGGTGGACGTAGGCACATGTTTGGCCGAACCACAAAAAAATACGGTGTTATCTCTCTAACTCTATCTCGCTTATTATTCGTTACATATCCATATTTATGATGCTTTATGATTTATGATTCATTACTTATATTTAGCTTATCATTTAGAATATTCAGATCTGCATTTTTATTCTTAGAGAAATAACATTTTCCAGATCTATGTTTTAATCGAAAAAGGGGTAAGTTTTTGTAAAACCCAATTCACTCCCCTCTTGGGTTGTTATTTAGACTTACATATCTAATACTCCTAATGTGAGGATTCTAGTTCGAAAATACCTCGCTCTTTGTTGAGTTCGGATGATATTATTTCTGACCTAGAGTTGCGTAAATCTATTGACTCGCATGATGCTAGGATTCAGGATCAAGTCCGTAGGGAGTACTTGATCAAAGGTGCTTTTCAACCTCGTGGCTATGTTTTTCCCAAGAAGAAATGTGGGAAGGATTTGAGGGATTTTAGGGAGGTGTGGTACAAAGATTATCCATGGTTAGAATATAGTGTATCAGAGGATGCAACTTATTGTTTGTAGTGTTATCTATTTAGGCGACCTAAATGAGCACAATATGGGGATATGTGTTTTATATTTAAGAGATTTAATAACTGAAAGAAGGCGCTGAAGAGATTTAATGAACATGTTGGCAGACATGATAATGCTCACAATGAAGTTAGACAAAAATGTGAAGCACTCATGAATCAGTGACAAAGTGTGTCACACATATTATTTTTGGGACAATGATTGTATTTGTTTTCTTTTGGGACAAAGTGTGTCGCAATAAGTGTATTTCATTATTTTTAATGTTTTTATTTCTTAATTTGCGATATTGTAATTTTAAGACATTTTTTCACATTAGGTGGGAATTTTTTTTTTGGTAATTTTTCCTTAAAAATTCGACCCCACTAATTTTATATCCTATATATTCCACTGTTCACAACTCTCTCCACAGCTACAACTACTGGGTAGGGGTGGGTAAAAAACCCGAGACCCGACAACCCGAACCGGTCCGACCCGTTTCCGACCCGATCGGGTCGGGTTTAGTCGGGTTCGGGTTTGCATGCAAATAAAAATCATTTTTCGGGTTCGGGTATATGAACAAACCCAAAATTAAACCCGAACCCGAAAATATAATGGCCTCAACTAGTGACCCGCCTTTTCCGACCCGGATCGACCCGTTTCGACCCAATATTTTCGGGTTTATACGGGTTCGGGTTTCCTCATAAATAAACCCGATATTTTCGGGTCGGGTTCGGGTTCAAAATTTCAAACCCGAACCCGGTTTGCCCACCCCTACTACTGGGTGGCACTACTCCTCCATCACTGCTCGCGCATAGGGGCGCCACTGACCTACGCCTGCCTTATTTTTTACTCGTTGCCCTGCCCAAATGGCCATGTCTTTACCTCCATGCTTAGCTACTACTCCCATTTTGGTGCACACAACGATGTGGTTTCCATGTTTAGACAAATGCAATGCTCCGGAGTTAGGCCCGATACATTCATCTATCCAACATTGATTAAATTGGCCGGCGAGGGCGGCATTGTGTTCCATGCCCATTTAATTAAATTTGGGTTATGATCTGGATCATTATGCGCGCAACGCAATAATGGATATTTATGCGGAATTTGGGCCAGTGGAGCTTGCCAGGGAGTTGTTCGATGAAATGCATGATAGGACTCTTGCAGATTGGAACTTGATTATTTCTGGATACTGGAAGTGGGGGAATGAAGTTGAAGCACGTAGACTATTTAATGTGATGCCCGAGAAAAATGTTATAACGTGGACTGCTATAGTTACTGGGTATGCTAAGACGCGTGATCTAAAGAGTGCAAGGAGGTTTTTCAATGAGATGCCAGAGAAAAGCGTCGTCTCTTGGAATTCAATGCTAACAGGTTATGCTCAGAATGGGTTTGCAGAAGAGGCGTTAAGATTGTTTTATGACATGATGAATTCCGGAATTCAACCAAACGAAACAACTTGGGTTACTGTTATTTCATCATTATCCTCGCATGGTGATCCATGCCTTGCGGACTCACTTGTCAAAAAACTCGACCAGACGAAGATGCGTCTAAATTGTCTTATCAAGACCGCACTGCTTGATATGTATGCAAAGTGTGGGCGTCTTGAGACTGCCCGAGAAATTTTTTATGAATTAGGTATTTATAGGAACTCCGTGACATGGAATGCCATGATTGCAGCATATGCGAGGGTTGTGGATTTGACTTCAGCGAGAGAGCTCTTTGATAAGATGCCAAACAAGAATGTGGTCTCATGGAATTCCATGATTGCTGGTTATGCTCAAAATGGGCACTCAGGAATGGCAATTGAGCTCTTAAAAGATACGACTGCTACTAAAGACTTGAAACCGGATGAGGTGACTATGGTTAGTGTTTTCTCAGCCTGTGGACATCTTGGGGCGTTGAAATTTGGTAATTGGGTCGTGAACATCCTCGATGAAAACCATATCAATCTTAGCATCTCAGGATACAACTATTTGATTTTCATGTACTCTAGATGTGGGAATATGGAAGTTGCCAAGAGGATATTCAAAGAAATGGCAAGAAGAGATATTGTTTCCTACAACGCATTGATTGCAGGGTTTGCAGGTTTTGGACATGGAAGGAAGCCATCGACATAATTTTGAAGATGAAACAAGAAGGTTTTGAACCAGACCGTATAACTTATATTGGTTTCCTGACAGCATGCAGCCATGCGGGATTATTGGAAGGAGGTCGGAAGGTCTTCAAATCAATCCAAGTTCCTGCTGTTGAGCACTATGCATGCATGGTTGATTTGCTAGGTTGATTTGCTAGGTCGACTTGGTGAACTGGATGAAGCTAAAAAGTTCATTGAGAGCATGCCAATGGAACCGCATGCAGGAGTTTATGGGTCTCTTTTAAATGCTAGCCGGATTCACAAAAGAGTCGAACTTGGGGCGCTGGCTGCAAATAAGCTCTTTGAGCTTGAACCATTCAATTCGGGAAACTACATTTTGCTTTCCAACATTTATGCTTCGGCAGGGAGGTGGGAAGATGTTGAGAAGGTCAGGGCTACAATGAGAAAAGTAGGAGTGAAGAAGCCAACTGGTTGGAGTTGGGTGGAAGAAAAGGGTACAATACACAAGTTCATAGTAGGAGATAGATCGCATGAACGATCGGACGAAATCTATAGGCTCTTGTCAGAATTGGGAAAGAAGATGAGGAGGGATGGGTATACGGCAGATAAAAACTGCGTGCTGAGAGACGTTGAAGAGGAAGAGAAAGAAGAAATAGTGGGAACCCATAGCTAGAAATTGGCCTCTTGTTTTGCTCTTCTTGTTAGTGAAGCAGGGGAAGTAATTAGGGTGGTGAAGAATCTTAGGGTATGTTGGGACTGCCACACAACCATTAAGATGATCTCCAAGTTGGAGGAAAGGGAGATAATTGTGAGGGATAATAATAGGTTTCACCGTTTCAGTAATGGGCAATGTTCTTGCCGGGATTACTGGTAATGACAGACAACACATCAGGTACGAAAAAGGAAGTATGAGATGGTGCTTTTCAGCAATTTATCATTATTTTGGGACTTGTTAGATTGCTGTATTCTAATGAGACTATCTACAAGACTACAACCGAAGGTTAGCGGGCAAAGGGGAATGCGAAAATGAAGAAGACTCCTCTCGTGTGTATTACTCTATACTTGGCATGTTTTTCTTTTCTGGCCAAACACCATATAAATACACAAGTATGGAAAGACCAAATAAGATTGATATCTTACGCGGATACCGGTAATAAAAGAAATTGAACAGTTTCATTTTGCAATACTACAAGGGGGCTGACTTTCGGCTGCAATTCGTACAAAACATTCGGGAAGATTCAAGTCTAATGGAATCCAAAACAAGCCATAGGCTGCCCAGTGCCATACTAACGTGAAAAAAGAAAAGTTCAGACTCAAGGTGAGATGCACCAAGATAAAACAGGAAAACTACAGACATCGTTTTAGTAATTGCCATTCCCTATTTAAAACACAATTTTGAGTAAAATGAGACAGAACAGATACCAAAAGTAGCAAAACTTGAAATCTGAAATTCATTTGCAGCCATCCAAATTCATCAACTAAAAGAAGATACTGTCTGTCTGTCTTCCAAATAGTAACGAAAAAGGTATAGACCTTTTCAGTTTTGTTTGATTGGTATCGGTCTCCAAATTCAGAATCTAGATTTAAACTCTAGCTCTCTTGTTACTGCAACTTGGGCACTTGTACTGCTTGATATGCTCGGCCTTTGCAGGTGTGATTTTTACACATTTTCCATGGAACCATCTCTCACACACATCACAGCAGATCCAGAACTCATCAGTACCATAATTATCCCCACAGGCCCCGCAAGTTGCACCCTGTTCATCATCTTCTTCTTCTTCTCCGCTCTCATCCTCTTCTTTTGGTGGTGGAGACATCTTCACTCCCTTGGCCTGGGGCTCAGTTTGCCGGGACTGCTTATAAGCAACATCCAAACAAAAAACTGTGAGAACTTTACACATAAGGAACCACAGGAATAGAACCAAGAAAAAAAGAACAGCTGTCACATCGGTGACTTCCTACCGCCTTTCCACTTGATTTACTTTTGCTACTGTTGTGAGTAGCAGATTGGTCCTTGACATTGCCTGTCACAACTTCAAATATGGTTGGAAGTTCATTTATCATTTGGAAAAGCCTCTTCCTGTACATTTCAATCCTAAGCAATATCAGAATCACCTGCTTCTTTATAACACAAAGGGCTCTCTAATCATACATGACTGCAGCAATAGTAGCACTTTTTATCTCAGCAAACCACAGTAATGTTTTGATCTTTTTATTTTTTTTCTTAGTCAATAATGTTTTGATTAGCGAAGCTTTCACTTTTCTTTTACATACTCAAATAATTAAGAGTTAAATTCCATTGCCAAGGATACAACGAGGAGCCCTAGAACAGAAAACTGAACTAAGCTTACAATGATGACCTTTTTGACCTCAATAAATTCTACCATAACCAGTAGAAGAAAAACAAACAATGTTCTTCCAGGGAATAGATTTTTCTTTTCGGTGAAATAGTCACAAATGAAAACACGACTAAGACAAGGAATCCCTAAACAATAGCAATGCTACAGTAAAATCAATTATCACATTCTAATACTTCACATCAAACCAGTTTCATATGTTGGAAAAAGGAACCAAAAGACCTTTCTAAGAACATGCAGCGACACTTCATTCATAGAAAGCACTTCGATTGCAGACTAACAACACAACCCCCTTTTTTTAACATCTGAAGCATAAATCTGAAATACATTGGATTTCATCTATTGTGTTTGATTCTTTATATTTAAAAAAAAAACGAAAAGAAAATGGTATTTTGATCTTTAGAATAATCCATGTACATAGAATAACACCAAAATTTAATTGAATAGATCTACTATGGAAAATTCACTATGAGGCGGCTATTTCCCAGATACACAGATTTGCGATATTTTATTTTACAATTATTACACAATCGCATCAATTTAAAAAGACATACGTTAAGGATATGTCAATATGCAAGGTTTCTCCAATACCCACCAAAAACAAAGGGAAGTTGCCCTACCTTAAACCTGGACCATATACCTGCAGACTGCAGTGTCATTTGTACATTTCCTACCAAAAGTAGAAGGCAAGGGAAACAATAACATACAGATAAGACCTTTCACCAACTCTAAGGTGTTCATGGAACAAGGACAATTAGTGTGTGCTGGAAATGCTAAGTCCAAAAACAACACATACTTTGCTGGTTCCATATGTTGGGGTGTACAAGGATCAAAGAACTTATACAAAAGAGCTACTAAAACCAGGGAGTTGTGGAAGCAACCTTATAGGAAAGACTTGGATAATCATGAATCGTATATTAGTAGGATCTCACTTGTAAATTTCAATATAAAACATAACTACCCAAATTTGAAAACAATAATGCCTCCCAATTCATATACTTTACATCATATACAAACAGGATGCATATCACATAAAGAAATGAGAACTAAATGACTAAGGCTGTTTAGTAAATAGACATGCTACAAGTAAAATAGTCAAAGATAAGGTTTTCAATCTTTTTTTTTGAGTCAATGGAAAGACAAGATCACAAGGAACAAGGAACAAGGAACAAGGAACAAGGAACAACTCTTCTTCCTAAGCTAAAAGACATGGAGACACGCATGAGTACTGCAAAGCACACAAGTTGTCTAAAAGAGCAACTGCCAAAACCAACATGTAAACTACAGCCACAATTGCAGGCATGCATCCATGAATGCATTCATGCCTTTGCATTACTTTTCAGTCCCTTTTCTCACTTTTGTTTATGTTTTTTTGCTTGGGTTCAGTCATGTTGTAACACTTGCACTCTGTTTGCTGATTTATTAACTAATCCCCTTCATTTTATCATGATCCTTCTATTACTGAAAAGATTGGCAATGATGCACCCCAAAAATAATAACTATCCATCTCTATATTAGAGAACAGTAAACTCACAAAATATCAAGACAGGCTATTCGGAAAATATGCTTAAACCCTCCAGTGGTAGCAGAAACAGAAAGCCAAGACAAATTGAAGGGAAAAGAAGTTATCTACAGCAAAATGGATTCTACATCGCTTGTTCTTCACCTCATTAAACCAAAGAAATCCCATAACGGATTAAAGATAAAAGCTCAGGACCCAAGGGCTGTTTAATGTTACAAATTGCATACAATAGGTATGATATACAGTTTTAACAGCTCTTTCACCTATTTCTAGCAAGATTACAGCCAATAGGCACCCTTCTACATTATGAATTCTTGCTCTTAAATGGCCTCCTTTCTCCTTCAACTACTTTAGCCTCTTTTACACTGCAACTGAATAGGGATTTGGGTTTTCTCTTCCCCTTCTTTCCCAGTTGACAACCATGCATGACAGATCAAATGTTGACAAGATCTGATAAGTCTGTCAAGACTGCATGCCCAGTTATAGAAGGCCATGCTCTACCGATAACATGACGCGATAGACAGAGCTAATCCCAATGATTTCTATAAACCAACAAGGTAACCCCCAATTTGCTGCTGAGTTCACAATGATTCATCTGGGAACATTTGCTAAAATCACTGCTATCAGCCAGCTTTCAATATGGTTTTATTGTGGTAAGGAAATAAGCGTAACTACTCCAAGATCATTTTGCATAGTCACGAAGAATAAAATTATGATGATTGCATAAAGTAACAGAATGAAACAAATATCATTATGCAAAGAAAGGAAATCTTGAGAATAAGAATTGACAGCCAGGAAGACTTGGATCAATATTACATAAAGTCAGCATGATCACACCTTCTGCTCCACCAAATGATACAAATTCATGAACTAAGAGAAATGATAATTCATACCTTTCGTTCTTACCAAACCCGAAGCGTGCACCAAAATAGAACGCGACCGCAAGCAACCATGAATCACTGTGAACTGCAACCAGGGATAACCAGTCCTTCTCTTGCATCCCATCCCTAGCAAAGTTTATACCTAATGCTGGCTCAGGAAGCTCAGGAGGTACTTCCTCAACAGGCAGATTAACATCCCATGTCTCATTTGGAAGTCCATACAGGCACAAGTTCTCCTTCTCTGAAAGCACAATTAGTATCTTAAGAAACATGACAGAAGCCTTGCCAACTAACACTGTAGGAAAAGTCCCATTCACGCCAAAATGAGAGCTTTTTTATTTATTTATCATTACAACAAAACAAATGCTGAATAGCTATTACGATAATTCATGGGTACAGCATAAAATGTCAATGTTGTTTTCACATGGAGTGATACTTCAGGGAGACTTGGATACATGTTCAACAATAATCAATCAAAGGTGAAAGAATGCTATATTAAAAACAAAACTATTTGTAACAGCCATTAGCAAAGACCACCAAAAGCCGAACAACCTAAAACTCGCAATTTTGTACACAGCTGAGAGCTCCACAATATAAACAAGTCTAACATCAATGGCAAAACTAAATTTATATTCTGTATAGTGCTTCTTCTTCTTTTCTTTTTTCCTTTCTTTTCCATTTTTTCATTTTTTCTTTATATGGGACTGGTAGCAAGTCAAAATTCCTTATTCAAATACAAAGACAACAAGAAGGTCTCATAGATCAAGTTAGTTCACAGTCATTCATCAGGCCAAAATTATATATGGGAAGTAATGATATGTGAGTACCACATGACCAAATGCATAAATTCTGTAAACACAACTATTTCAATTACTGATTGTAATGACCTTTTCTCTCAATAAGAAGCCGTGGCTTCTTGGAACTGAAAATGAACTCATTAGAACTGTTTTTAGTTCTTGAAGTAATACATACCCAAAATAATTCTTGACATGACATGCATCTGTAACCAGCTGCACAGAAAAATCTATATAACCTCTCTCTCTCAAGCGCAGACACATAAGTCCTAATGGAGACGTCTATTTGGAATGAAAATTATACTCCACTGCTGGAATATGACATCAACGAAATCGTAATGTTTTCACCAATAGCCAAAAACTTCCCATTGCTTTTGTTCCACATTCAAAAAAGGACTATACAGACTATTGGAAAATGCAAGAGAAAAATGAACATCACGTTAAAACCAGAACGACATGGTCGACCCACAGAGTAAACCAAGACATTTATCAACATCTTTCAAAGGATATATTTTTTTAGAGAAGTCACTGAACACAGGACATCAACAACTGCAGAGTTGAAATAAAGGAATAAAGGAAGAGAATTCCTAACGATTGCACGTCACGCATAATGAAATATATTTCAAAAACAGAAGTAGAAGGAGAAGAAGAAGAAGAATTCAAACGCACCGGGATCGCACTGCTGGTAAAACTTGTCAACATCTGCGACATTCGAAGCCAAAAAGAATAAATTAACAAAAAACCAACATGTATTATTTCAGAAAATGGAAAAAAAAAAATTTGAACGCAAGTCCACACTCCACAACAAAGCAGAAGAAGGAAGCGGAGAAAATTGAGTACCAGTAGTGAGGGCCTTGATCAACCCAGCACGCCTGCCCTTGAAGTCTTGAAAGACCTCCTCCACTGTTCTCGGTACCGGATGCGGTATTCCCTCCATTACCTATTTCTCTGTCCAATTCCCCTAACACAACGCAAATGCCGGTATGCTTCTAGAGAGTTGGAAAACCCAGACAAATTAGGGTTTCTTTTCTTCTTCTTCAGCTCTATACTTCCAATTTGGGAAAAAGCGGCAGCAAGACTTGGTAAAAATTCGGAAATAGCAAATTGGAAGACTCGTTATAAATATGATAATGATAGGATGAGACGAGGCCTAGCTAAAGGCTGAAGGGAAAAAAAGGAGGGGTTGAGAACCGAATAAGGGTTTTTGTTGTTAGTCTTTAGGATTTTGCTTTACTTCTATTTCGATTAATTAGCTGGTCCTCTCTCGCTCTCGGAGGGTCACTTCCAGAAAATTTTCAAAAAAAAGAAGAAAAAAAGAAATACCAATGTGTTTATTGTGTTCTGAATATCCTTGAACTTTTTGACTTTCAACTTTTACCGATGGTCTTGCTCTCTAATCAACATCTCTTTTAGCCCACTTATCCCAAAAATAAAATAAACCAAAAAATGAAAGAAAACCAATTATTCACTAAACGACACGTCGTCCTCACTCCTCAACCAATCCACATAAAAGCCCTCTCCCTTCCACAAGAAAACGGTCACTTAAGCTTAACTGTGAGAAAACGACGAAGATGAATGGAGCTTTCCGCTGAACCTTGCCGAATGTTTCATGGAACACTGCTATTCATTTTGTAGTTTTGTGTTTTCAAGTTCTCACTCGGTGTCTGTGGTTCTTCTTCTTGTCCACCTCAGGTACAAAGAACTCTTTCGAAACAGCAAAAAGAGTTTCTTTTTGGTAGTCGCACACCGTCTGTTTGATACAAAGCTTCCTCCCCCCAAGAATTTTCATGAGAAGAAAACTTTTGGGTATTTAGATTTTTAAGTGCGCAAGCTTGGGACTTTTTGTTTTTGGTTACGCTAAATGCTACTGTTCCTGTACTTTTGGATAGAAGTTTACAGTTCCCATTCTTTTATACTCTTATCGATTTTGCACTTTCAGTTTTATGTTGCAGTTGGAATATGTTGAGGCTTTGGTAGCAAGGAGCGGAACTGCGTGTATCTGTTTGTATGAATAATAGGTTGGCTATTAGGATACCCAATATTCGTGTATGTCTTGCTCATGGGTTCGAGCCCTTTCGTTCCAGAAGAGGCATCATGGCCTTGTTGGTCTTCTTCATAGAAGTGCTTCTCTATCCAACCATGTAACTGAACCAATCCCAAATTGCTTGAAAGAGAGCGTCCGCCTTCATTCTGTAGCTCATTATGGTCAAGCTCTAAAGGCCACATCAGGTACATGATCTAGCGTTGACATCATTTCGGTGACTATAAACTGTGAAAAGGCAACTCTGTGGTTGATGATAGTTTTGTTGTCAGAACCACTATGTAGGGGTGCCCTGACCAATGGCTACCCCAGAACATCTTTGGTTTTGAATTGCTGCAGCTTGATCTTGAGTTTCTGTCCTTCTGTTGTTCACTCTGCTATGGGACTTTGCTCGCTGACTGAAAATGGTGTATTAGATTCTGATTCATCCGATGATGCAACTGCTAATTCTGAGGATTCAGGGTTTGATTTCAAGTATAATGATCATGATGATATCACTGGAAGGGAAGCTAAATCCGTGTTTAGAAAACCAGTTGACTTAACCGAGGTTGATGTTAATTTGCTTCCAACAGTAATAATTGTCGGGCGCCCAAATGTGGGCAAGTCAGCATTGTTTAACCGGTCAGCTTCAAAAATTGCTATGGAAATGCAAATTTAGTGTTCTTTGGATGATTTTAATTTGTTTTCTTATTTCTACTTCTTGCCATCATTTTTTGTTCCTTTTTTGGGAAATTTTAGCTTGATTCGGAGGAGGGAGGCTCTTGTGTATAATACACCAGATGATCATGTTACTCGGGATATACGAGAGGGTGTTGCCAAGTTGGGTGATTTGCGATTTAAAGTTTTGGATTCTGCTGGCTTAGAAACAGAAGCATCCTCAGGGTCTATTCTTGGCCGCACTTCAAGAATGACTGCAAATGTGCTAGCAAGGTCTCAGTTTGCAGTCTTCTTGATAGATGTGAGGTTAGTTTGATCCATGAGTTTTGGCAATTTTTTCAGTTGTGAACTCTTCTGAGTATGGAAGTATAATTTCTATGTTGGGATAATACAAGGATGAATATGATGAGAAAATAAATAATAAAAAAGTTTTATGTTAAAGGAGGAATAATTTGTACTTTTCTCCATTTGCTCATTTTGTAACATGCATATGCCAGGTTGTGTGTTGTAAAGATAAGTGCGATGCAAATAATCTCTTGTACTATAAAATCCTCCTCCTTTTTTATATATTGAGTTATGTTTTCTCCGTTCTCTCTCCTCTCCACCTCTTGCTTTTCTCGTTCCAATTACCTGGTGTTTGTCCTTGTTAGTGCTCTTTGTTAGGTGCTGTTTGTGTTTTGTTGTTTTGGGGGATCTAGATGGCTTATTTTCGTAGTCTAGTGATCGAGGCTAAGACTTTTCAGTTATAGTGAGTTCTTTTGGTATCATTACTCTCTCGGAGTTGAGTAGAAAGTCTCAGAGCTCGATTTCCTTGGGTCGTTATGGGGTGGTCTGGTTGGCAAATCTCTTTGGCCATCTGGTGGCGGAGAAGGAAGCCCGGGATTTTTCGAAGAAGTTCAACGACTCGTCTCGTGTGTTTCTGGCTCAGGGTTGCTTAAATAGGAGTGGGTGCTATGTTGTCATAGCAGAATTTGGGGAGAGAAGGCAGCGAGGGGCTGTAATGATCTTGGAGGGGAAATCTAGTGCTGGGTGGCAGGCTTTTCTTCAGATGTGTGAGGAGCTGATTTCCGTTATTGGGGTGCTGAGGCGCAAGAAACTGGAGCATGCTCCTTCTAAGATTACGCAGGGAGTTTCTTTTGCTGAGATGGTGCAAGCTGGTTCGTTGGAGAAGAAGGTGGTTGCAGCGAAAGACTTTCGCCTTTGCAATGTTGATGATGGTAACATGAAAAAGAAGTTGCTGTTTGGAGTCTTGAAGGTGGCGCATGCAGAGGTTGGTGAGGGTCTCGTTACTTCCCAATGTCCTGCTGGTGAGGCGCCTGTTTTGACGGCTGGGGCAGATGGTAGGTTGTGGGAGCATTTAATGAAGCTCAAGGCTGAGCTGGAGTCCCTTATTGGGCTGGCCAAAAATATGGAGATGGGCATGGCAACCAGACAGGCCGTTTGTTGTCGTGTCTGCGGGTTCAGTTTGGTGGCCCAGCAACCAGCGAGAACTGATGTAGTGGCATCATCGCTCTCTGTCGTTCCTTGGAGGCTTCTTTTTTCTGAATGTGGAGAGGCTCAGAGGCAGGATAGGCCGGGTCTTGGGTTTCCCTCTGGTGGGCCTAGCCCATCATCTCTCTTTGATGATGGGTCTGTTTCGGAGCTTAGTTCGCATGGGCTGGGGACTGTCGAGAAGGTTGGGTTTCCTGCGGGTGCGGCCCAGTTGACACCGGTGAGAAGGCTGGTGGCCTCCGATCCACCTGGGATGCTGCCGACTATGCCGGGGAGGGACGTCGGTGCCTTGGGTCTTGCGGATGTGGGCCAGTCGACGCTGGAGGGGCCGCTGGTGACCTCTGTTCCAGTTGGGGTGTCACCGAACACGTTGTGAAGGGTGACTTGGGTCCTGCGGGTGAGGGCCAGACGACGCCGACGAGTGGGTTGGTGGCCTCCGTTCCAACTGGGTTGTTGCAGATCACGTCGGGGAGTGTCAGTGGTGTCTCTTCTCCTACGTTCCAGCTGCGGGAGGTGTCTTGAGGAGGTGCGCCTTCGTCTTTTCTGTCGTCAGTGTCTGTCCAAGCACCGGAGGTGGTGGAGGCTCCCTCTATGGGTGTGCTTATGGATCTGGAGGGTGTCGTTTCGTGTGTTGAGGTCCCGAACCCACTTGTGGAGGTTTGTTTTGCAACTTTGGGGGAGGAGATGGTCGCTGTTGTGACTGGGGATTCGGAGGTGCTTGTTTGGCCTTTGAGGATGCTGGTGCCTTCACAAGAACCTTCTAGTTGGGTGCTGAAAATGATTAAGTCTTTTCGGCACTTTGTTGGAGTCTCTTGTGAGGGACATGAGTCTGATTTGTTGAATCTGTTTGCTGCCTTAGAGTTAGAGAGGGGACAACAGTGTGGTAAATCTGTGCAGAGATCGGGGGGTAAGTTGGTGAGGGAAATTAAGGTATTGGAGTCTTCGGTGAATTATGATTCTAATGCTTCGAGCTCTCGGAAGTGTAGGCTTTTGGGGAGGGATTTTTAGCCAATGTTTTATGAATCCTAGAATTATCAGCTGGAATGTTCGGGGGTTAAATGATATGTCTAAATGTAAGGATGTGGGACATTTGTTAAGGGGGTGGAAGGTGGATCTTTTGTGTCTCCAGGAGACCAAGGTGTCATCTGTTTCAAGGGCTTTGGTGAGACGGTTGTGGGGTAACCCCCATGTTAGGTGGTGTAGCCTGGAGGCCAGTGGTGCTTCGGGAGTTATCTTGATTCTTTGGGACTCTCGGGTTTTAGAGATGGTGGAGTCGTGTGTTGGTTCTTACTCTGTGTCGATGTTGTTTAAGAATGTTGAGGATGGTTTTGTTTGGGTTTTCTCTGGTGTCTATGGTCCGAATGATGACAGTTGTAGGAGGATTTTATGGGATGAGCTGACGGGTATTTCATCGTTGTGGAGTTTTCCTTGGTGCATAGGTGGGGATTTTAATGTTGCGCGCTTTCCTAGTGAACGGTCGGGGATTGGGGGCAATATGAGTGCTATGATCGATTTCTCGGATTTCATTTACGAGTGTAGTTTGGTGGATCTTATGTTAGCAGGTGGGTTGTATACGTGGTCGAATGGTAGAGCCTCTCAATCGTGGTCCAAGATTGATCGTTTTCTTGTTAGTTCTTGTTGGGAGGCGGCTCATCCTGAGCTAATCCAACGGAGGCTACCTCGTTTGTATTCGGATAATTTCCCGCTTCTGTTGGAGGGTGGTAGAGTGAGGTGTTCTTTGAAACCTTTTCGCTTTAAGAGTATGTGGCTTAATGGAATAAGGATGTCTTTGAGGATCTTAATTTTCGAAAAGCTTCGTTATTTCAGGAGCTTTCTTCCCTTGATGGTTTGGATGAGAGTGACAATTTGGATGAGGGGGGTAAGGAGAGGAAGCTGTTTGTTTCTAGGGAGCTTGATCGGTTGATTGAGTTGGAGGAAGTGAGCTGGAGACAGAATTCGCGGGCTCTTTGGCTCAAGGAGGGGGATCGTTGTATTAAGTTCTTTCATAGAGTTGCTAACTCTAATAGGTGAAATAATTCGATCTCAAGTTTGGAAGTTGATGGAGTTTTTGTGGAGGACCCTTCGCTGATTACCGGAGCGATCATTGATTATTACTCTACTTTGTATATGGAACCGTTTGGTTGGCGTCCTATGTTGGATGGGTTGGAGTTCGATAGCATTTTGGGGGAGGACGCTGAGTTCATTGAGAGACCTTTTGAGGATGAGGAGGTGGCCAGTGTGGTGCAAAGCTTTAATGGGGATAAGGCGACGGGCCCAGATGGTTTCTCTATGACTTTCTTTCAAACTTGTTGGGATGTGGTGAAACATGATGCTTTGTTGATGCTCAATGAATTCGCTAGGGAGGTGATGTTTGTCAGGAGTTTGAATACATCTTTTATTGTCCTTATCCCTAAGATACCGGGTGCGGTTGATCTTAAGGACTTCAGGCCTATTAGCCTTATGGGCGGGGTGTACAAGATCTTAGCTAAGTTTTTAGCTAATAGATTGAAGTTTGTCCTTGGCAAAATTATCTCTCCCTCCCAAAATGCTTTTGTGAGGGGGAGACAAATTCTGGATTTCGTGCTTGTGGATAATGAATGTATTGATTCTAGAATGAGGACGGGTGAACCTGGTATGCTTTGCAAGCTGGATGTGCAAAAGACTTGTGATCATGTGAACTGGAACTTCCTTTTGTACCTTCTTAGGAGATGTGGTTTTGGGGAAAGATGGTGTCGTTGGATTTCCTTTTGTATTTCTACTGTTAAGTTCTCGGTGATTGTCAATGGGTCTCCTGAAGGCTTTTTCAGTAGTTCTCGTGGTTTGCGCCAAGGGGATCCTCTTTCCCCTCTTTTGTTTGTTATTGTGATGGAGGCTTTTAGTCGCATGATGGGGAAGATGGTGTTGCATGGGGGTTACAAGGTTTTAAGGTTAGCGGGGGGTCAGGTGCGAGGGTGTCTATTTCGCATCTTCTTTTTGTGGATGATACCTTAGTAATGTGTGGGGCGGATGTGGATCAATTTCGGAATCATAGATGCATTCTCTTATGTTTTGAGGCGGTCTCGGGCTTAAAGATTAATCTCTCGAAGTTTGAGGTCATCCCTATTGGTAGGGTGGAGTATGTGCGGGAGTTGGCGGGTATTCTTGCGTGCGGCATCTCCTCATTGCCTATTATGTACCTTGGTCTCTCTTGGGTGCTTCTTTCAAAAACACTCATATTTGGGATGGGATAATCGAAAGGATGGAGCGTCGGTTGGCGGGATGGAAGCGGATGTACCTCTCTAAGGGTGGTAGGCTAACTCTTATCAAGTCTACTCTTTCGAGCTTACCTACATAATTCCTTTCTTTATTCCCTATTCCGGCGGGGGTGGTGAATAGGATGGAGAAGATTCAGTGGGACTTCCTCTGGGGTAGTGATGATTGTGTTCACAAGTTCCATCTTGTGAAGTGGAATAAGGTGTGATCTTCGTTGCATGATGGGGGGTTAGGCCTTCGCAATATTAGAATGTTTAATATGCCGTTACTTAGGAAATGGTTATGGAGGTTTGCGGTGGAACGGGATAAGTTGTGGAGAACGGTGATTGCTGAAAAATATGGTTGTTCGATGGGAGGTTGGTGTACGAGTTCTACTCGTGGCTCTTATGGGGTTAGTCTGTGGAGGTACATTAGTAAAGGGTGGGGCACTTTCAGTAAGCATATTCGGTTTAAGGTGGGGAATGGTGTTAGTATCAGCTTTTGGCATGATCATTGGCCTTTGAGTCTTTCTTTCCCATTGGTTTTCTCTTTATCTCATTGCAAGGAGGCTGTGGCGGATTGCTTGGTGGATGATGGTGTTCATGTGGTGTGGAGTGTCCCTTTCTCTAGAGCTGCCAATGATTGGGAGATGGAGGATTTTGGTTCTTTCTTTGCTTTGTTGTATGGTTCTGTGAAGTCGATGTATGGCTTGCTTAGAGGTGGGTCTGGTCTCTCTTTCCCTTGGAAGGGGGTTTAGAGGTCCTTGTGTCCTATGAGAGTTTCCTTCTTTGTGTGGGAGGCGTCTCATGGTAGGAGTTTAACTATCGATAATCTTCGGAGAAGGAGTTTATCTTGGCAGATTGGTGTTTCTTATGCCGTGGTGCTGGCGAATCTATTAATCATGTCCTGTTGCATTGTCCCTACGCGAGTGGGCTGTGGTCTCATGTGCTCTGTATTCTGAATCTTCAATGGGTTATGCCAGAGAAAACGGAAGATGTGTTGTGGTGTTGGAAGAGGAGACTTAAAAACCCTTTCGCTAAGACTATTTGGAGATTGATACCCCATTGTGTGCCTTTGGCGGGAGCGTAATTATAGATGTTTTGAGAATTGTTCTTTGTCTTTGGATAGGTTGAAGGGTGTTTTGTTGTCTTTACTTTTCTGTTGGGTGAACTCGATGCTTGGTTGCCCTTTTCTAGATTTTGTTGATTTCGTTAGTTTTCTTGCTTGTTTGGAGTAGTGATGACGGTATAGTCTTTTGTACTGTTTTTTCTATTTCTAATGAGATTGACTTATTCATAAAAAAAAGATAAGTGCGATGAATAGTGCAATTTGAGGTTTTTAAATTTGGCGTCCCTGGTCTGGGCAGGAAGGGGTGTGTTGGTGTGTGTGTGGGGGGGTGTGGATGTGTTGGATTTTGCATCTGATTACTGAAATGTATGAGGATTTGGGATGCTGGTGAGCATAATTTTGTTTTGCTTCAGTTTTTTTGTTCGGAGATTTCAACTATTGTCTTCTGATTTTATCTTGTGATTAGGGCTGGACTTCACCCCCTTGATTTGGAGGTTGGCAAGTGGTTACGCAGACATGCTTCTGGAATCAAACCTATAGTGGCAATGAATAAATGTGAATCACTTTATGATGGTGGGAACTCTCTTAAGGCAGCTGCTGATGAAGCGTATAGGTTAGGATTTGGGGATCCTATTGCTATATCTGCTGAGACTGGACTGGGTATGACAGAACTCTATGAGGTTCTTAAGCCTGTGCTTGAGGATTATATGCTTCAAGTCTTAAATGGTAAGGCGGCCTTCTTTTCAGATAGGATTTGTTATCCCAATTTGCTCGTGCAAGCAATGTTTTTCATTACTCCCACATCTCTAGAATTCGGACCTAGTAAATAATCATGAGACCGACACCTTGCATATAATTTCTTATTTGAGTTGTTATTTTTTCCGATTGCTTTTTGCTAGTTGCCATCTGGCAACTTCTACTTTTATTTTTAAAATCCCACTTTGGACTTTTCCTGCTTCTAGATGAAGATAGTCAGGGGAATAGCAAGGACTGTACAGACGTTGAAGAAACTAAGGTGCCGTTACAGCTGGCTATCGTGGGACGACCTAATGTTGGAAAGTCAACCTTGCTAAATACATTGTTGCAAGAAGATCGTGTTTTAGTGGGCCCAGAAGCTGGCTTGACAAGAGATTCAATTAGAGCTCATTTTGAGTATCAGGGAAGAACAATATATCTGGTAAATATCTTTTTTGCTTAGTGATCTCTTTTTAATTGGATGCTATTGTTTCTACATTTTTTGTTGCTTAATTTATTTCTCTCGATCTATTTGTTTGTTGATTTGTAATTTTGTGCTCTCTTTTCGATTATGAGTTGTCACTATGTTTGAATCTCAGAACAGATGTTGGATCTTTTCTCATGCATGGTCGTTGTTAACAAACTCTTTGCAAGTGGTGTTGGCAATATATAATATCAACTTTCATCACTGTATTTTCCTACTTCAACTCTGACAATGTTCTCAAAGCCCACCGATTTATTTCTATGTTGAGTAGCTTATTTGGTTGGTAATTTTTTGGCTGATGTTTTTTTCATTCTATTCTACTTTTATTATCAAATATTGTATTGCTAGGTGCTAGTGATACTTGGCCACAGTGTGTTCTATAGAGCTCAGTGGCTGTGGCTGTTATTAGTTACGCCCTCTAACTTTAGGATGTGGTTGAAGATTCTTACATTCGAATTGGTTGTGTGCAAGTGGTTCGATGTTGTTACTTCTTTCTACAGGTTGATACAGCAGGTTGGTTGCAGAGGACAAAACAGGAAAAAGGACCATCATCCTTGAGCATTGTGCAGTCAAGAAAGAGTCTAATGAGGGCTCATGTAATTGCTTTGGTCCTTGATGCAGAAGAGGTGTGTCATTCCATCATGTCCTCAGTTTGTATAATGTTGTGATGAATCTATGCATGTCCTATGATGGTATAGATTCCTGTTAAGATGCCAAAGTGCAGTTTCACTAGGAATATCACAATCCACCTAGATCTTGAATGCACTTACCGAAATGTGGTACCCTTGTTTGAAAAACCCAATTCTAGCCCTTTTATGATTATTTTCCTTTAGTTTTTCTATAGTGTGAAACATGGAACCTAAAAAGTCTGATAAATGAAATGAGTGTCTTTTTTTATTTGGAAGAGAATGAAAAGCACCCCCCCCCCCCCAAAAAAAAAGGAGAAAGAGTAAAAGAGAAAGCCTTTAAAAGGCCTTAAAAAAGTTAAAGGCTAGCAGATTAACAACAAAACATAGATTCTATGCTTCTGACTGCTTAGTTGCTACTGACAGATTTCCTTAGTTATTTGGACAATTTGTGGCCTTTGAAGATAATTCACTGTTTGTTTGCGGGCCATAACAATTACTTTCCCTGTAAGTGGCTCATTATGCTCCAACAAAGTTATTTTTGAAAACTTCTCCCATCATGCAACATTTTGGAGTATGTAGGGTGCAGTGATATTCTATTCTATTCTGTTACCCATCCTTATGTGAATGTGTATCTTACACGCTTTGAATCTTGTGACTTGGAGGATATTCCTTTGCCATATCTAATACGTCTTATCCTATGATTTTCATACGACTGATTATTAGATTGCAAATGCTAGACGAAGTATGAAGCATGATGAAGTAGTTATTGCAAGACGTGCCGTGGAAGAAGGGCGTGGGTTGGTGGTGATTGTGAACAAAATGGATCTTCTAAAAGGGAAACAGAATGACAATTTATATGCTAAGGTTATGGAAGCTGTTCCTCAAGAAATTCAGACAGTTATACCCCAGGTTTGCCAGTTTATGCTAAAGCTACATAGGTTATTGCTCTAGGTTCCTGCTATTATTTTATCTATGCATGTACATCGTGTGCTTTTGTATGTCCAGCATGGCATGATAGGCCAGTTATAATTTGTTTTTGGATTCTGTTTTTTGTCTTAAGTAAGTGCATATACGTAAATGCGAACTAGGAACATGGCGTATTATTTTGCTCCATTATGAGAGATGAAGGAAGGAATCTAGATTGAGACCCTTTAAGCCGTCTGGTGGAGCTTGATGTAAAACTCGGCTCGAGTGCTAATGAGAATCGTAGCACTTTTTGGCTTCCAAGCTCAGATTGCTCATGGCTCATATAATGTTAACAATCAAAATGATTCTCACCCTTAAATCTGCGAGGTGGAGTGTTAAACTAGAATAACTATATGTTAAACCCTTCGTAGATAATTTTGAAGGTCATGAATGAGTGCAACGTCTCACATTACTTTTTTTCTAGGTGGAATCAAACTTCATAAACAATATCGAGAACTCTAATCATCATTTAGCCTAGTTGTTTTGAAATATCCAATAGATATGGCTAGTGGGTCTTTGGGTTGTGACAAAATGGTACCGAATTTGACCTAACAATGTTATGTGTCATTGGGGTACTATGGAGCATAAGACTTGGTGAGGACATCGAAGATTTGTGTAAAAGGACTATAGTACCCCATTGGTAAGTCTGACTTGGTTGGGTGTATTGCAAAAATAGTTGCGTGGATGCCAAGTTCCATGTGGGATTCTACTAATGGGATTGATCTTTGTATCAAGGTGCTCCAATTGTATCAGACTATCAGTACCCAGTGTTTTAAAACTATAGCATATACCTGGTTAGCTCGTCCCACATGGGATGCTTAGTAGGCAGAACTAGGCAATATAGACGACATTAAGGTGCTCCAACCATTACCTCATCTATTCCCTTTAAAGTACAATGTAGCTGAGACAAATAATACTATGAT
This sequence comes from Myrica gale, assembly GCA_963930655.1. Classification (NCBI taxonomy): domain Eukaryota; kingdom Viridiplantae; phylum Streptophyta; class Magnoliopsida; order Fagales; family Myricaceae; genus Myrica; species Myrica gale. The sequence continues at coordinate 117,796 of OZ005606.1, read as the reverse complement.
ACACCAATTTGTTATGGATCGACTAACTTCCAAACTAGTTGGGTGGATTATAAAAGTTGTAGAGTGCTGAGTCCCACATGGAATGCTTAGTAGATGGAACTAGGCAATATAGATGACGTTAAGTTGCTCCAATTATTACCTCATTTATTCCTTTTAAAGAATGTAGCTGGAGCTTGCATATTTGTGGAATCATTATAGATGGTATCAAAGCCAAGCTAGTAGCGCCATGTGGTGCTTGAGCACTATCTAACGTAAGCCCTAATAATTTGGGTTTCTAAGTGATCCAAGGAAGCTCCAGTCGTTATATAAAGTAGTCATTTTGGAGTATAGCACATAGGTGGTTAATGTGTCTTTGGGTCGTGACGCAGATACCTGACGCCTTGCTCAAGGCTGAATCTTTGGGTAGTCTGTTTTCTCAAACTAGCTTTTATGAGTAGTAAAACTATTTTCTCTCCAGACGATGCTAAACAAAGCATCAAAGAGATTAGTGGATTGAACTCTATATTTTTAGGGAGTGTGAGATATTGGGAAGACGAGAATAACTTTTGGCATTGAAAAGTTAGTGGATTGAGCCCTGATATCCGAATAATGACAAATTAGGTAATTCCCCAGTGACGTGACTTTGTCAACAGGTGACAGGGATACCAGTTGTCTTCATATCAGCACTGGAAGGAAGGGGCCGGATAGCTGTCATCCGTCAGGTCATTGCTACTTATGAGAAATGGTGTTTAAGATTGTCCACAGCTCATCTCAATAGATGGTTGCGTAAGGTAAGTTGTGAAGGCCTTTTAATTTCTTCTATATGAAGGCTGGAAAGTTTTAGTTTGGTTGTGAATTCCCTGTCTTTCGGTTTGGTAAGGTTATGAGCAGGCATTCGTGGAAAGATCAGGCTGCTCAACCCAAGATCAAATACTTCACCCAGGTGAAGGCCCGGCCACCCACTTTTGTTGCCTTTATGAGTGGGAAAACACAACTATTGGATACAGACATCAGGTTTTTGACAAAGTCCTTGAAGGAAGACTTTGACTTGGGTGGAATTCCCATCCGGATCATGCAGCGGTCTGTTCCACCAAGAGCTACTGGTAGCACTAGCAAGAGCAGACAATCATCTGGCCGATTGGCTGAAAGAATATTGTCTGACAAGAGAGGTGTCTCCGAGTAAGCATAACTTTTTTCCTAAGGAGATAACTTTTGGTTACCCATGTTTTCAAAGTAGTTCTAAGTCTGGTCAGATGCTGGAACTAAGTAGTGTTTCTACAGTAGTAATTCTGAGCCTTTGTTGCCTAGAAAAAAATAAATTATGTGCCTTTGTTCTCTAGCGTTGTTGCTCTTTAGTTTTTGTTTTACACTTTAAAGGAATTTGTACGAATAGAATTTGTAAATTGATAGTAATGAATCTGAGGAGTGAAATGGTAAACCTTGCTTTCTCCGGCTAGATGCTGTTTTTTTTTAAAGGAAATTTAAAAATCGTTAATTGTTTTTATGAGATTTTAAAAACATGTCCAGGTTTCTAAAATGGCTAAAATATTACGCGCACCTGTGGTATAACGTTTTCCTGAATATGCCCTTAGGGTTTAATTTGTTGTCCCGCTGCCCCTGTGGTGATGTGTCGTTCCCAAAACTACCCCTGCGTCCATATTCCGTCTCCAAACTAACAAGAAATATTGAGCTGTTAAGAAATCACACGTCATAGCCAATAAGAAGATGACACATGCTTCATTTGTTGACTGGGCATATAACTCTGTGGTTCTGGTACAGTCCACGGTATCCAAGTTTTTCTTGTTCCTAAATTGCCCCTGCCACTTTAGTAAACATTGAAAAACAATAGCAACGAAAACAACCCTATGTTCCCCAAACCCGTTCGAGCCCCTAAATCCCCCTAACCTTCCCCAAATTAGTCTACCTAGGTTCATTCCCTCGATTATTTTCCCAAAGCCAGCAAGCACATATCGAAACCCCAAATTCGTCGGTGATATCCCATAGATGCGCCTCTACAGCAAGCACTATGAGTGACGGTAGATCTGCATCTAAGGAAATGAGCGACAACAAGGTGGACGTGTGACCTCTTTGTTTCTGCAGACAGTATTCTTCTACCACGGTGAGTTCAGATGTCAGTTAATCATAGAGTAGTAGCTAGCTCTCTCCCTTCCACATTATACTACACGCCAAGTGTATGACGGATTGGGTCACCAAATTTGAACTTTCAATGATTTTGAGAAGCATGCTTTATGATATCATAATTTTTTATTTTTGTCTGGCAATATAACATTAGCATTAGCAGATACAAAATTATACCAATAACAGATTTTGAGAATCATGCTTTATGGTAGCGAGCCCCTAAGATCTTGGAGCAGCATGCATATGACAACATAATGGTAATAGTGGTTTTAGTTTCAATTTCAATTTAGTTTCACTATTTTTTCCACCTTGGTTCAGAAACTCTTTAATTACTTACCAAACAATGAAATTGTAGTGCTAAAAATAATGGTAAAGAGGCTTAGAAAAATGGCAATTAATATTCAAATCGTGCCGGGACAGTTTGAAATCGCGACCTTCCCTCACATATATTAATAACATATCTAGGTTGTAGAAGAAGTTTGAAAGTTCATAATTGGATTTCAAATTGAATGATTTATTTATTGCCTGTGGATGACCATTTAACTGTTTTTATTCGTAGAGAGACAAGGCTTGCAGTTTCTTTGAATGGATTGATCCACCCTCTCAGCAACAAGAGGAAGATGAACTTGATAGTGTCTTATGCCAGCCGAAGAGAATGGAGAAGAAGTTGAAGATTATGGAGGAGCGACAAAACATAACAGATGAGCTCATGCTTAGACAGAGCTATATGGAGGAGAAGTTAAAGGTATACGAGGAGAAGTTGAAGGCTATGGATGTGAAGCTGAAGCGGCTTAAGTTAGTTATGTTGGGGTCATGGGTTTTATTTTGTACTTGTATTTACCTTTGTTGTGGTGCTGAAAGCAATTCAATGTAATTGACCATTACTTTGTCTAACTTGGTAGATGTGTTTACCCATTTTGATTGTATCTCTTTGAAGGACAACTCATGTATTTACCTATGTTATGGTTGTAAAAGAGAAATAAATGTAGTTGCACATTGCTATGCTTGTAATGGTAGCAAGTCCTCGTTATCCCTTTCAGTGTTACCTATTATGACCAAAGTACTCATTCTGTAACTAAGTTTCAATATTGTATACCAATAACCATATCAGTCAACACCATAATTAAACCTCATAATTCCTGCATCACTTCAAAAGCACCATAAACCAAAATACCCAACACCATAATTCATCATTCGCGTAAACCTCACAATCTAACCTAACATGGACAACTTAAAAAATCCATACCATCATTACAGATTATCCATATCCATAGTCAATCCAAAGAGGCCGTTACACTGGATGGGTCATTCTAGATATCCAATCAATCCCAAAATACATAACACCATTACAGATTCTACAAATCCGTTGTCAATCCCAAGATACATAATTATACAAATTCTACTACAACTGTCATAACACCAATCAAATTTTGCTTCCACAAAATGCCGAACTATGCAAAATCCAGCCAAACTACTGGCTAGGTCGAACTACTGGCAACTTACGGGGAGAGCGCCTTAGTTGTGCCGGCTGTGACCCATCTTGAATCCTCGTCTGTGAATAATACGACGTGAATTTGTAATTAGTAATGCATGTATTGAAAACTATTGCACTTTTTATCAAAGGCTAAAAATGCTTACCTCAGATATGTTTTTCCTCTTTCTTGTACTCTTCTTGGCAGACAATCTCATTGGTTGAAATAGATACGATGGTTGTGATCCTTGCCCCTAATTGTCAACATATTACATATATATGTTCAGCCAATACTGCTAATATGACTTTTGATAAAACACATCAAGGTACGTATTGTCTGTCCACAACCTCAGTTGAAGTTTCCCTTCGAGACTTTGGTGGCTGTGATGCCTGTGATGGCTGCAATGTCTATGATACTTGAACCTAAATGTACAACATATCACCATTTTGTTAGTTTTCATTTCAAATTCAACTACACATAGGGACATTATAAGGTGGCCCAGTGGTTACGAATATAGTGATAATTCCACCTTTTAAAATTTCAACCTACTTTGATAATTTGAAGCGTAAGAATAAAGTGAACCAAAATGTAAACCACAGGGACATCATAAGGAAACCTCAACGACACAAATGTCACCCTGCATTAGTCAAACACACATCTCAATAACAAAGACAGATAAAAAGATAGCTTCACATTCTAGGAGGGACCACTTCGTTAATATATGGGCAAACGAGAGATAAAAAGATAGTCTAACATTTTAGGGAGGGACCACTTCGTTTTTATATAGGCAAACAACAAAGTTGCAATTGAACCAAGGGGGACACATATGTAGTGGACAATATTCAATCCAGCAAATTAGGGGGGCATGTGTGGGTGGGTGAATGACAATCCAACAACGTAGCTGGCCCAGTGGTTATTGCCACTAACTGCCTTTATAGTTTCAACAAATCCATATAAAATCCACCGAACATTCCCAAGATAGAAGAGATTATAAATGTACATACATTTCCAATAACAACGAGGTATACACTTTAAACAGAAACAGAAAACCATATAACAAGTAACGAAATACCTTAAACATTGCGTTACTTCGTTCTAAAGTTGGCTTTCAGGTCCCCTCACAGATGACTTTACTCGTGTCAGCTAGCTGTTCTCTGTAAGATAATTTCAACCTCGTTCAAATCCATCCAAACAGGCCCAGCATCAACTCGATGCTGATGGTATCCTTCATACGCGTCGTTCTGAGCTATATTTTTCATCTAAGCTTTTGTATCTTAGAGGTATTATGGTCCAGGATCAGGATTTGGTATATAGAACTACGAATGGGAAAGCCCGGAGCTATTCGATCGTGAATGCTTCCCTTGGGAATTTGGTATTCAGAACCAAGATGTATCGCCAAAGAAGAATGCATGCCAATCAGTGGCGGAACGAAGGGGTAGCGGTCCTGGGCGGCCGCTACCCCTCAAGCCACCAAAAGAGAACTCTTACATGTAATTATAAATATTTTTTTAAAAAAAATAAGGACCGCTACCCCTCGAGCCACCAAAAATGAAAAGTGTTACGCTGAGCTGAACTTCAGGGTTCAACTCCATAGCGACCACCTGACACACGCAATTCTGAAAAGTGTAACTTTACGCTGACAGGAAAACAATGCTGCATGAAGGATCACTTACCTGTCGCTGTTTGAACTTTGGATGGAACACAATTAAAAATCTATTTATTTATTTATTTTTAATTCGATCATGAATCAGAAAGGATAACTGGATAAGGACGGAATATTCGGGGCTTATTTTCCTCTCCTCTATTTGCCGTGACATGTTGATATTGATTATTAATTTATTGATTTTAGTTTGAAGGACTTTTGCTGACCGAATCCCATCCATAAACTTCGAACCCGGCAACCTTTGTAACCAAGACAACATCTAAAGTTATCCTTTGCACTTAGGTGTGGGGACAAAGACCACGAAAGAGGCTGCCAAATTTTTGGATCGAACTGTTTATCTTTCATTCGAATCACATTTTAAGTTATATTAGGTAACTTAAAATTGTAACAAAATTTTATTTTTATTAAACACATTTCAAAATTTTACTTCTACTTTTATAACTCATTCACAAATTTTAATAACACATCCTTTTTAACACCAACACAAAATTTTAACAATATTTTGATAAAATTTTAAAAATAAACGCGTCATACACTTTTTCGTAAAGATGTGGTGACAATTAAGTTAGTTGTTATGGCTCAATCCATATATAATAAGGTAAGTGGAGAGTATTGCAGCCTTCAAGTTAATTTACGCTGAGCTCAACGTGAGGTTTGAAAGAAAAAACCGCACACACAATGCTGCTCGCGCGAGCGAGAAAAAATCACTATGCCCTCGCGAGCATAGTGTTCTCTTTCCACTGTGCTCACGCGAGCATAATGTAAGAGAAATCACTATGCTCACGCAAGCATAGGGATTTCCACTATGCTCGCGCGAGCAGTGGAATTTCCACTATGCTAGCAATTTCTTCTTTATTTTTGTTATTTTTTTCTAAATTTAATTTAATTTTAATTATTTATATTAAATATTTTCAGTATGCAATGAAGGAGCCGTCGACTGTCAGACGCTTTTTGACAAAATATATAACCCGTGTAACCCACAGCCAAACGATGAGTTTTGTGTCCTGGTTTAATTTTTAGAACCTCGACCCCCTGAACCAGAACCTGACTCCGAATCCAAACAAGCCCTTGTAGGCTTCCATAGTCTTGCAGAGCAAGTTGAACTGCCAGAGCCTCTGCACATTCTATGTTAAAGATCATCAAAAGCAAGGGTAGCTACAAATAAAGGTGTAAGGTGAGAAAAAAAGTTGATGGGTAGGATGCAATTATCACCTATGTACATGTATTGTAATATTTTTAATGCTTATAGTTCTTAATTTTTGATATTGTAATTGTAAGATAATTTTTAACATTAGAAAGGAAAAAAAATTCTTGTTATTTCGTTTTTAAAATTCGACCCCCCTGAATATTGGTCCTAGTTCCGCCACTGATGCCAATCTACGTGGAATGAAGATATATCAGAACCATTTGACGAGTCTTTAGTTGCGACTTGCGAGTGTGAAGGACAAGTTACAACCAAATAAGGACGAAAGTGTGGGTTTACTGTTTAGGAAGGTGCACGCGAGTGTAATCTCTTCGCACAATGTGCAGAAGATCGGGTGCATGGATAATGTGCCTACATCTAGTAAGTGGTATAACCTTGAGAGCCCTGCTTGCCTGATCTGAAGAGAAGCCAGTGAAGGTTTCCTGTAACTGTAAGATTAATCTGAGGATCTCTTTAATGGTGGCCGGGTACCATCATGTTCTTGACGAGCCCACCCACAGTAGCAGCAAGCTTTACAAAAAATTTCTGTACTTTATGCATATTTCTGGAAAAGAAAATACTATCGGCCATGGTAGATCTTTTCTCGGTGGAGGGACGTTAGTTCAGATAATTTAGGGGAGTCAAAGAGAACTTCTATCTTTAGTCGAAATTTTTTGCTCAGCTAATAAGAGGGGAAATTTAGATATTTAGGGGAGGTGAATTAAGGATCCATTTTTATATTCGTAGGAGAGATTAAGCGTGGAGATGGGGAAGAAGGAGGGGGTGGGGTGGGGTTTGCTTTTATGGAAGGTGGCCACTGTACTTCTAATAGGTCTAACATCATATTCTGCAAAATTTTGGGTTTGTGAGGAACTTTTTCTGTATTCTAATTAATGAGATCTTCTTTGAGATTTAGGAGATCTAGACTTTAAAAAAGGGTCGAAACCACGGAGTGTTTTAAGATTTAATTAGCTTTTTAATATGAAATATATATAGTGACTGCAGTCATGAGGTCTCTAACTTGAAAATGAAGCTGTTTATGATAAAGCAGAGTTCTTTAGGTCATTCCACATCCTTATATCTATAATCTATGTGAAGTAATAGTCTATATTCCAAGCAAAGAAATCTAGGCCTCATAAGTTGGCTGAGCTAGCACACGGCCTTTTTAAAATGTCAACACGATTTTAAATAGATCATATATATACAGTCGCGGAGCCAAGAATTTTGTATAGGGACATAAACGAAAATTATTTTAAATAATATGATTTAAAATAAATATTGAATATTATGCGAAAAAAGGTTTCAAACAAGATTTTCAATATATCAATATTGTCTAATAACTGAAGACAAATATGCAAAAAAAATCTTATCAACTTAAACATAGATATATAAAACAAAAATAAAAAAAGTCACAACTTTCTTATTACAATGCAACTCGGCGAGTTTTCATGTTTTGGAAATCATTTATCAACATAATTTCTGTACTAAAAGTTGAGGCAATTTCTTTTTCAATGTAGATGATCAAGAAATTTGTAAGAAAGTCATCTTCCATCTTGTTGCGAAGTCTCGTCTTAACTATTTTCATAGCTGAAAAAGCTCGCTCTGTAGTAGCTGTTGAAACTGGAAGAATTAATACAAGACGAATTAATCTGTCAATCAAATAATAAATCTTCGACTTGTTCATTTCCACTAGTTTTTGGCATAACTCAGAAATCGTTGACAGATTCATCAAATCGGGACATTGAGGCACATCAATCATAAAGAATTGCAATTGGCTGTTTAAATGAATCCTTTCTCGCTCAGTAAAATCTCGTGGATAAAATATTTCTGCAAGATCACAGATATTCCCAACATTGAAAGATTTATATGCATTCTTAGGATCCAAAGCTGGATGTTCACATATCTGAATACGTTTTCCTCGATCACGTTCTATAGTAGCAATGTCAACTTATTGAGATTCAATCATTGGAATCTTAGAAAGGCGTTGCTCTTGCTCAGGAATTAGAAGTTGGGGATTACAAGACAAGGAAGACATCTTAGAACCCGAATCAACATTCTTTTTCTTAAAAAATGCATCAATTATTTTTGGCTTGCCCATGATGTGATATAAAATTATTTACGAAACCTGAAAAATTATTTATCTATTAGTTTTAGTGAATATAAATAGTAGTTTATAAATTTATTCATATCAAATATTAATGCATTCATGATTCAAGTCAATTTATTTTTACTAAAATATAAATATATTTAGATAAATTTATCACTACAAACCAACCAAATAAAATGTGAATACTAATAAAAATTATGGCTTTAAGGACTGCCCCTCTCCGCCCCTGATAATATATATATATATATATATATGCTGAAGGGGATAAGAAAAGCGGCCAACAAGTACGTCTAGCGTGGTCATAAAAGTACAGGGCATGGTGCACACCCTGGCGTTGCATGGACCTCTCTATAAGGCGCGAACCCAGAAAAAGCCATACCAACTATGACGTACGCATGCACGCACACGAGCCCGGCCACTAAAGTGTGCACTGTGCCGCGATGCGGGTCTCCTAATTCACTTCGCAAAAATAATTATCACAAAGCTACTAAAATACCGTCAAGTTCAAAGCTATGTCCTAGCTAGATTAATGCGATCCCAAAAAGAATATATCACCGTTTCAACGCCCTGCGCTAGCTCTTTATGCGTACGTACGTGTTTGTTTGCTTGAGATAGAGATCAGAGAGCTGGTAGCTAGCTAGCTAGCTAGCTAGGTGCATGTCTAATGGTTTAAATCCTGTTGGTTATCGAGAGGTAGGTGCATATCATAAGGTACAGCTAGTATACGGAGTATTAATGAAGAGTGATGGGTCAAGAGATATATTCCTCATATATAGCGAGATTTGAACCCTCTAAAGTTGTTCTGATCTCCAAAACACCAAAGACAGACAAATTTCTTTTTGCGGGGTTAGTTCGTCCCCTCACCTACCAAGTATACGCAAAAATATAGGACAATTTTTCCTGTCTCCGGTTCGAACCTTTGTGGAATGGATCCAAAATGTACCTTATGCAATATATAGGTTATGTTATTGGTTTGGTTTTGAAAACGTTTTTTTTTTTGTGTAATGATTAAGAATTTTTTTTGAGTTAAGTTTTTTTATGTATTTGTGTAAATGGTGAGGTCCACATAAATGATATTATTTGGAAAGATAAAGTTTTTGAAATTTATTCTCTTGAAAAATGTGAGAGTAAAAAAATATGTTTTGATGAATATTTTTGTGAGAGAATTTTGTATGAGTTTTTGTAATATTTTTTTTTATTTTTGTGTTGTTTTTCATAGAAATTGAGGCCAATGATTGGATATAAATTTTTATTGAAGATTGAAATGTCTTGTGTGAAAAAAATATGTTTGGATTGAAAAATATTTTTAAAATTAAAATACGTTTTTAAAATCATTAACCAAACATGACCATAATATTCTTCAAGAAAGGTTAAAATCCCTTAATTTGTCTACGCATAGTTCTCATTTGCTTGTATCAATCACGGCATCAATATCATCATTTCTAGGGTTTAATTAACAGGGAACAGTTTGAGTCTGATGCGTTTGTGTATCTGAGGGTAAGTGATCATCAGAGCTAGGTATTCATCTATATATTACATATATATAAAAAAAAATATTCCTCAAAATTCACATTCTCGGATATCTAAAGACCAAAACTTTGGACGCAAGACAAAGGGTTGTTAACTTGAAGATGTGAACTAGACACTGTTGACGGGAATAGATTAACTTATTTAGGCGCTAATCAATTTTTGTACATATCTCATTGTCATTTCTTCAAGAGCAAGACAGACCCATTTAATTTGAAAAACCGAAGAACTAACGTACAATATGAATCTGTCTGGTTGAGAGAAGGTTGAAACAAAAGAAGCGGGCGGCTACAAACGAAAACTTGAGAGACTAAACTAGCTAGGATCAAGTGTCCTCATTTAACCTCAAACCCTAACAGAGCGACAAATCATATATGTTGATCTTTATAGGTCAAATCTAATTAACATGAGTAGAACTTTGATAAATCACTAGAACTTAATAACATAACATATATATACCTACCTAGCTACGTGCGGTTTGGTTACTTGAAGAGATCATTGGTGTACTCTCGGTTTGCCTCCGCTATTGGATTCCACTCCCACAGTCTATCTGAGAAGCCGGTTGGAAGCACACTCGGTAGTGGGTTGAGTGTCAATGGTTGTGAATGTGGCGGGAAGTTAGAGAATTGGCTAGGGTGATGATGGGCGTTGAAATAGTGTTGCTGCTGACTGATACTTGAAGCTTGTTGATAATTTACAAGTCTATGGAGATCATCCAAAACAGTGGATGAGAGAGAAGACGAACCAGTACTGAAGAGGGTGGCACAAGTGGGGACTAAAGAGGAAACTTGCTTTGACTGGTGCAAGAGCATTCCTTCCTCCTCCATTGCAGCTGGTAGTCCGAGGGTGGTGCCAATCGGAGCTCGATATGCATAGTGCTTAGAAAGGCCGAGAGCTGTTGTGACATCTGAATTGCTGCTGCCATCTGTTTCATTTATCTTTTCCACCTCAATTTGCTGTGATTGTCCTCCAAAAGTTTGGAAGTTTTCCATGGAATTCTGAACCGTTTCATGCTGTTTTCTACCCAACTGAGTCGCTCTAGACGAGGATGCCCTCAATGGAAGAGAGCGAGGGAGAGAGGGATGGTCTTCAACTCCAGCTCTCTTGTATACACGGCAGAGTGATATTTCTGCCTAAAAAAGAGAAAAAGAACAGTGAAAGCAAGGAAGGAAGAAGGAATTGGCGATGGCTCACACAAATTCATCACAAATTAAGGGGCCTAATGAAAGTTTTCCAATAACTGGCATGATCAATTGCAGATATTAGAGGTGTTCCATAAGCGTCACAGCTGCCACCGGATTTGGTCTTCATGAAGCATGTGTATGAATTTCCGTCATGAACATTATCGAACCCAACTAGATTAGGAGTGTTCCTGGCAATTTCTTATCTTTATTGTTTGATTTTCCCTACGCATATGCTCCCTGCAGTGTTATATATAGAATGATATAGATCCATGTCTTCGAACTGAACCCTTCAGCAAATCATCCTTGCAAGGAATTTTTCAGAAAATAAGAGACTGCATCAATTCAAAATATATAGGTGGTCTACGAACTAGGGTTAGTGAGAGAAAATTATAGGATAGACTTTACGACTCGAGCTAGATACTTCCTTTTTTCCTTTTCATAGCTTGTGGCATGGAATAGCAACCAGTGAAGATGGATACAACTTGATCATCATAGGCAAGTAAGATCAAATTATCAAAAGGTCTTACAATAGTACTCTATGGGAGCTTCTCCAATTTCAATTCTCATTTTTCCCTTAGTTTCTGATATAGTTTCTTAATGCTTATATAATAAATTAAGGTTCTTACCTTTTGATATCGTTCAGTTTCTTGTTGTGGCAAGCGATACTCGTTCATGATCCAACTGGTTCGGATGCCCTTGGGAGCTTTCCCAGAGTAAAAAACTAGGGTTTTCTTTAGCCCAATCGATCGGAGGTTCTCAGCTCGGATCATTCGGTCAGCTCCAGTTGCCTTCCAATAACCAGAAGTGGTAACACGGTTAGGGCGATCCCCGTTACGATACTTGCGGTCTCTAGGAACATAGAAGAACCATTCCTTCTCTCCAATTGCTGCCAAGGCTAACCATATATAACAGAGACAAGGGGAGAGTAACATGAAATTAATTAACCGAAAAAGATTTATGCGAAATACATATAAAAGAGGCCTGAGATAAATGAATGTACCCAAAGATAAAATTGCACATGCTATTATATATATATATATATATATATATATATATATATATATATATATATATAAGGGAATCTATAGGATCCTTTATGGAGAGGGAAAGTATACCAGGAAGCTCCCAAGGGTCATAGCGATAAAGATCCAGGAAAGTAATGAGTTCAACGTTGAAGCGCTTGCCCTCTACCTTACGGCGAAGGTAGAACTCTACAAGCTCTTCCTCAGTGGGGTGGAAGCGAAACCCAGGCATCACCATATCATGCTCATGATCATCAAGGGTCTCGTCGTTGCTTTTTTCTTCCTGACTCATCTTTCAGCTTGCTGCAACTGCTATAAACTAAGTAATCCAAATCGAAGGTAGTAATGAACTATTCTTTGGTTTTGGCCTCCTCCGTCTTTATACCCTGAGATAGAATAACACCGTACGAATTGAGTGGTGCAAGTGGTAGGCAAGATAAGAGATGGTTAAAATGTCGTACCTATCACCCAAAAATTTTGGTCCTCTTTTTCTCTTTATTAATTTCTCTCTAGAATGGGAGATCAGCAAGAAGATCAAGAATTAAAGGGAAGGGGGGGGGGGGGGGAGAAAGGAGAGGGGGAGTTAATAGAAAGATCTACATAGCTTTCAGGCCCTACATGGAAGAGGTGTGCGTTAAGGTGCTTTAAGATGAGAAAAGGACATCTCGAAATTAGGACAGGGTGGCCACAGGCCCTTGGCGGTGCCCTTGGACCTTTCTAATTCTACCATTAGGGGAAAAAACAAAAAAGCTCCTATATATATAAGTGTATAAAATGGGCCTCTTACACTCCAAATTATAATGAGATACACGTATATAGCTTAATTGGTCGCCTAAATGACTATATATACACCTTTTCTTACCTGCACACCTTTAATATTTTCTCCTCATGATCCTCCTCGAACCGGGTTATTTGCACTTCACTTCGAACTTAAATATGGCTAGATATGGCTTATGCAAATATATATTGGATTAAATAAATTTACTTTAATTCTTTTTGGGTGGAAGTTATTTGGTTAATTCGATTTCAATTAAGTAAACCTCATATAAATAGTAGCAGAACTACTATATATATATATAAACCTCGTGATCATCATGCATGTATCACAATTCGCATCATATATAACATTAGTACTACGTACGTAGTACTACTCAGCTCTAACAAAAACACATGCATCAGAGTTACCAAAATTACAGAGCATACCTGGCCGGATTACACAGAATTTCTACAAGGCCAGTTGTGATTTATATTATTTTCCAGGTGATTATATACATATAGCTGGCGCACATTATAACGTCATATTTCTCAGTTTCTTTTCGTCTTTAATTTTCCTGATAAATGTTTATTTTCTTTGAAATCAAGGATATATATATATATCAAATAGAACTTAACTGAGCTGATCCAATAATCTAGTATTTTTTTTAGCAGGGACCCATTAATTATTGTTTTATTTATAATTTTTTGTTTTAAATTTTTCTAGCCCTCGTAATTATTCTTTTGCCTAGGGGGGACTGGCCGGCCGGCCAGCTCAATGTGCTGTCTAACATGTACACCAGCTTCCACGTTATACATCAAGACGTTGATTAATTAGCAATTTTCTGTTCTTTTGAAATCTCTCTTAATTGAGATGATCTCTAGCTACCTCTTTCTCTCGTATTTCACACACACTGTGGGTATGTAGTTGCATTAATGACCATCTCAAACTACTGCATATATACGCTAATCTTGTAATGGGACAAGTACGGTCGACGCTTAGGGTTGACAATGTTGCATGCAAGCAGTGCTAATGGTGGGGAGATGGAGTACTGAATATTGTAAGGGCTAGTGACATGGGTACCTGTGGTCACCAAGTTATATATAGTAACCAGATCAGAAGTAGCTAGCTAGTTGGCTAGGTAAAACCCCATCCCCCACAAAATTAAGTGGCTTTTTGGGGCCTGTAGGCTGTAGCAATGGGGGAATGTATAGAAAAAAGATTTGTTCAACTTCCATAAAATATCAAATTGTTAAGTACTCAGTCATCAGAAACAATAGATTTACCATATAAATTAGATGTATGATCTGATCATGCATGTAAGTATATGTTACCTTAAATAATTACAAAATTACGTGCAAATAGCTAGCTAGCTAGCCCCCAAAAAAATTGAAGAGATAATGAAAGATAAAAACGGTATAGATGAAGGACTCATAAAGAAAGATTTGTTACTGAGACTATATATTGCATATTATCTCATATGAAACAAATTAAAAGTCATGCATGGCCTGAATAAGCTTACGGTACGTAAAATCAAGATTTCCAAATTATAATATAAAGAGCTAGGGTGATGTCTTATAATTGACTGAAGTTATTCCCATGCATACACAATATATACACAAAAAAACCGGGTTTAGCCGCGCCTATTTCTCATCATGTTTCTATTTGCCTTTCTGAAATTTTGTTGCATAATCTTCATATTGCTTTACCGTGCCTATTTCTCATCAGCAGTCCAAAAATTTTGTAAGGTTTCTAATGTGTTCAGCTGGAAGAAAAAGCAATCAGAAGTCAATCTTCTGATGGATGAAGTTGAACGGGCTCAAACACGACTAGTTAGTCTTGAGAGGAAGAAGGTGCATTTTAGCAATCCTGCAGCTTATATTTTGAAATTGATCCAACTTGTGTTTAATCTCATTTCTTACATTGGTTTTCAGTTATTTTAGTTTGGATTTTTTTTTTCTCTCCCCAATTTTCTACACTCATTATTTTGTTTATTTCGATTTCTCATGTGATATTTATTTTCGATTACAGGAATTCAATAGGACGTTCATCTGTAAAAGGAGGAAGATTTAATTTAATTGGTCCTTATTGTGTTGTACTTGAATATTTTTAGTTGATCCTTGCTTATAGTTATTTTATATTAGAAACTTGTTATTTTTCAGATTACTTGTAGAGATTCTTATGTTTGTTGTAAAACATTATTAATCAATGATGAAATATATTTTGTTTTATTATCCTTGTTATTTAAGTTTTCACATCCAATGAATTATGTTTATTAAAATAAATTTGTATTACCGATTAAAAAAGCATGTATAGGAAAAAATTATTAGTGTTTTAAAAATGCTGGTACATACCAAATACTAAAAAAAAAAGGCAAAAAACTCTGTTAAAGCTTTAGCAGCAATTTTTGACCTTTATCAACGATTTCTAACCGCTGCTAAAGGCTATCTTTTTTTTGTAGTGTCCGGTCGCGACCGCCGTTAAAAAATGATGCTAAAACCTATAGCAAAGTTTTTTGGCCTATAGCAGCAGTCACAAACCGCTGCTAAAGCTCTTTTTTTTGGAAATGTTAGTGTTTTTAAAAACACCGCTAAAAAAACGTTGTTGTAAATTAGGAGAAATGCCAGAGTTTTTACAAACGCTGCTAAAAAACCGCTGCTATAAGCGGGAAAACGCCAACGTTTTTTAAAATGTCGCTAAAAAGTTGCCGTTGAAAATCATGAGAAACGCCATCGTTTTTAAAAATGCGGCTAAAAAATCGCTGCTATAAGCGGGAAACTCCAGCGTTTTTAAAAACGTCGCTAAAAAGGTTGAAAATCAAAAGAAACACCAGCATTTTAAAAATCGCTGCTATAAGCTGAGAAACGTCAACGCTTTTTTAAAGTGTCGCTAAAAAACCGCTGCTAAAAGGTAGGGAATCATCAGTCTTTCTGAAAAACGTTGTTGAAGGCATTCCCGACAGAGAAAAGACAGCGGTCGGAAAAAGCCGGTAAAAAACTGCCGGTAAAAGTTTAGCGGCGTTTTTTAGGCTTTTGCCAGCGATTTTTCGACCGTTTTGTAGCCTTTTTTTTGTAGTGATAATCCAACAGGGTCATTAAATATTTGTGGTAATTAAACAACATATAAAGGTCCATAATTACAGTCGTGACTTCATCAAAGTGAGGGTCGTCTCTAAGATAAATGGGGCATTAGGCAAAACCATAAAAAGAAGCCCTCTATGATAAATTATAAAATATTATGTTAAAATATAAAATATTAATAAATTTTAGTTAAAAATTATTATAATTTGTATTTTCTATTAGACATATTAGATATATCAATATTATCCTAAATTAAAAAATGATAACTACAATTAACACAAACAAAAAGTTTAAAATAAAACTATACATAACAACTTAATCTCAAATTCTCAATTCTCTAGATAAAAAAGTGATGGCTACAACATATATAAAATAAAAGTATAAAACTAATTTAAAAGTTGAAAGATTAGAATAATAGCACATGTGAGTAAGAAGAAGGCTACAACTAGCTTTGAGATTTTGAAATTGAATCAGCACTTAAAAGTTAGCTAGAAAGAAGGAAAAATATGAAGTTCACAATAGAAAAATAAGAAAAAATGGTGAAAAGAAGAGTGAAAGTAGGATATCAATTGAGAAGTGAGCTATAAACAAGGAAGAGTATTTATGAAGATAATAGTGAAAGTATGAATTAAGTAAGACTTAAGAAAGGTTAAAAGTTGGAAGTCCGATAGTATTTTTTTTCATTTTTAAAATTGAAAATTCGATAGTCTTTTTTATTTTTAAATTAAGTTGGAAGTCATCTCCTTTGAAATTTTGAATTATATTTTTCTTTGCATTAAATGAAGATTTCAAAAGGTTTAACCGATTACTTATTTTTCCTTTTGTTAAGTTAAAATATTTAAATTGAGGGGCATATAACCTATTAAATATTAAGTAAAATAGGAAGTTTGAAACTTCCTATTTTTGAGTTCTTAAGCAACCGCTTAAGCTGCCTATACTCAGAGAAGCACCTGCCAAAGTGACTATAATATAAAGTTCTGCATAAGCGTCAAAGCCAATAGCACTAATGCATACATAATCCTGATCGAATTGATACAGCTAATATATATATATACACACACACAGCTGTTATATATATAGCCCACCCTTAACGTCTCTAGAGCACCTCATTGCACACAGTACTTAATATCACATTTGAGAGAATCAAATAATTAACCATCCAATTCTTAAAGACATTTTTAATTTCATAAAAACAAAGTCGGGGTTACCCATATCCTGAATAAAATGATACCGTACGTGCATGGTCGTTTTTGTATTTTCATGAAATGAAACGACCCACATGTATAGATCCCACACTGCAACTTGCCTTGATCTATCGTCGAGGAAAATCTATTTGTTTTTCCTTCTTTCTGAGTAATAAATATCCCCCGTTCTCAGCAGAAGAAATTTAGAAAATAGAAAGAAGTTAAAAATTGCAGCGCATTGGTCAGTTGTAGCAGAGTTGATGGTAGCTAGGGAGGGAGACGGTGGAGGCCGTGGCGGTGTGGAGCTTGTAGGGAGCAAAATTCCTGGTAAAGCATGCATATTATAGCAGCTAGGTGGGGATGGGTTGGATATATAGCTAACTGAATATTGTACATATGGATCAGAAAAAAAAAAAAGAATATTGTACATATGGGAATATGTGGGCAATTGGATGAGTCAAGAGAAACCCGTGACCACTCCCTGGCCTGATGATGACAAAAACAAGGCCTTCTGCTCTTTGTTTTTATTTCCTCGATCTGATATCCTTTTCAGATTTCAACCAATTATTTCATGAAGATTATTTTCCAGTTCCGCTGGCATTTGATCAGTAGTGCTAGTGCCTAGTATTGCATTAGAATTTTCTTATTAATTGGGGGCTTTTGTTCGTCCATCCAGGTTCTGTTAAATAGTCTTTCTTTGGCTTTTTTTATGTAAAAAGCCAACCCGTGTCGCATTACTAGAGGACTAAATACATCAACATGCATGGGTTCTAGGGAATCCAAGAAAAAGAAGGCTAAGGTTGTAGTACTCTCTCCCTCTCTCTCTTGGTGTTATCGATTGAACAAGCTAAAGCCAGTAATTATAATATCTTTGCCAAGAAGGACAATATCTCCATCTATATGGACGAAATGTTATTTTCGTCGTTTTCTTTATTAGTCTTAAACGGGTGGAAAGAAAGGATGTCATCGAGAAAGATCATCATGACTTGACTCTTGCATTGCGGGAGGCTACATACAGGCCGCATACAAGTCCACATAGAAGAGCGCTCAAGTCAAAAAACAAAACAACAACAAAAAAAGACGGAAAACAAAAACCAACAAAGAAAGAAATGCTAGAGATCAAGAGAACGAACTTTCAATGACAGTGACACCTACTCTTATCGTTACAGCTTTATTCTAAGAATTAAATAAAAAGAAGATCTAGCCTCTGCATCAGTGACGCCGAGAGAGAGATCAGAGAGAGTACTGGAAGTTGGAAACAAGACTAAAGTCAGTGAGTGATACAGTAAAGGAGTCCTATCCTCTCAAATAATACGATTTGGACACCAATTTGGCGAAATGAAAAGTTAGCCTCATAATTTTCACCCACTTCCAATATCAAAATAATATGAATGGTTAGGCTAATATATATATATATATTGACTTAGTGTAACTACAATATCATTTCTTCATGTTAGAAAATCATGATATAGTCTGAAGGTGGTATCTAGGCCTATCAATTTCAAAGTGGCCCGGTCATTTTGCTTCCCATGTTGAGAACAATCTCATGTTCTCCTATATTATACATGATATAGCTAGGAAAAGTGGTCTTTACTCTTTACTGGAAGATTGTAGCTGGCCGGCCCGGCCGTTGAAAGTGTCTCTTACATTACACATTAACCATTTACTTCATGAGTCATGATGATGTTCTTGCCTTTCTCCAGTTGTTCAATCAAAGATCCCGAACTGTACGCCTATATATTACGATAGCATGACTAATGCATGATGGAAAACAACTGGTATATATACGTTGGATTTGTACGTACGTGCGTGAGATCAACTGAACGCTAATCAAGGAAATGAAGATGACAAGGATATAATCAATGGAGAATTTGTCAGGAGGATATTGGTTAGTGTTCACATTGCGAATCTCCTGTAGAGACGTTATCTCATATATATATATAAACTCATCGGCCCCATCAACGGTTAAAGTTACCGATATTTACTGTCCACTAAGCAATAGTTTGAAGAGGATCCTGATCATGCATTAATCATGTTGTCCCACGGATGTGATTTTCAAACAAAAATCAACGGTTTGCTTTCTTGGCACTGATCATAATTAAAGCCTATAATTCGTACTTGACAAGCTTTTCTGTAAACTAAAACAAATTAGGATCATATATGCATGCCTACGTTCAACTTTATCTAGCTAGCTAGCTAGTTGCATGGATCCTAATATCTTAATTGTACAATACATGATTATAAAATAATTACTATGACTATGATTCACTGATTGATCTCATTATGGAAGTAAGACTTAGATTAAAGCTGAGATATTGGATATATGAGTATGATGCCTCAGACATTATCTTTAATTTGATCAAGTTGCCGCGAGAAGAAGATCATAAAGATTTATATATGGTTTTGGAACAAAATACTAAGTTTTTACGAAAGCAATGTTTAATATTAATGTCACTCGCAACAAACCTTAAGACAGTTGACTGATATAAAAAATAATGTGACTCGCTTGAAATAAATACATATATACCATCTTGATAAACTTAATATATGGACGCAAAATTAAGTTTAAGTAACAGTCACACTTAAATGTGTTGCTAAAAAAGCCACAGAATTTCTAGCATTCACAACACATTTGAAGCTTCATTCAAACTAAACAGATTTTAGAGTACTTTAAAAAAAAAGTGCATTAGTTGAAACTTCATTCAAATTAACCAAACCACTGATCTTAAGAATTAATGTTTACATATACTAAGGTACGAATCAAAACTTATCAAGCAAAACTAATCTTAGCTTCTGATCCATTCGCAATTCATCCAGATGTAAGAATTAAAGATTATGTCTTATGTCATACTAATTAGAAAAAAAAAACATCACAAGTACATCTCATATTTATGGGCTAAAATCAAAATGTCCCAAATTTATCTTATTACTCCCACACAAGTTGTAAAAAAGTCAACTGTCTTCTTTTGTTAAATCAGAAAGAAAATGATGTGAAATGACTATAATGCCCGTCAAAGATAGAATTACTAAAACCATTTATTTTTTCAATATTATATTTTTTGAATTTTTTCGTAGAGGGGAATTATAATAATTACACATCACTTTCCGTTTAATTTAATGACCAAATGAAACAAATTGAAAGACACTTGAATTTTGCTCCATACATCATGGGGACTACTATGATGTTTTTTTTAAAAGGATCATGTCTTATAGTTGACTGCATTTGGGTTAATCTTCCATCGCTATTCTTTTATTTCTATATGTACACATATTTTAAATCTCTGAAATAACTTATTTTCTCATAAAACTCTACTATATATGATTGTGGTACTAGGTTTTGTTTAAATTTTTTAATCTAGGAGATGGTTGCAATGGACCAATACAATCTTCCCCTCTAGATAATTAGGTGAGTTAGCAGAGGTTGAATTAATTTCAGTTAAATTGATCAAAGGTATATCAGCAACGCGCGGAAATCGCAAATATATTTTATCCAGGATGAAACATATATATATATATATAACCGGTAGATAGGACTTTCAAAAAGGTTTATTACGTATCCCGTTGGTTTAAACTGTAAGGTGTGAAAATCACAGTTCAGTTACATATTGTAATTGGACAAGTGCGGGGCGGCTCGAAAGCTTTATTGTATATTTGCATTTTCATGAAAGGAACTTAGTTAATTACGTGCTAAAAATATCTTTTAGGATAGCATTAATGACATAATTAGGAGAATATATACGTACATATATATATAATTCAGAATTAGATGATCAGGCGCAGGGGGGCATGGCTCTCTTTCACATCTAGGGACTAGGCCTGCGCCAGCATGAGCTAGCATGCACATACATTAACGTGGGCCACCACCTAGTAAGCAATGGACCCGTATGGATTAGTTGAGGGTGCATTATTTATCCTCCAGTACACCACACACATATTCACAAGGAACCCGTGGCTTGGACCATTTTGGCGGTCGTCAACTCTCCCCCCTCTTGCATGGACATGTGACTATGCCACTATGCATATATCAAAGGCCGGATACAGGTCCTGACAAATTGATAACATTAATACATAGAGGGTGGATGGAAACTCTGTCCAATTTTCGGAAAAGAAAACAATTTAATGAATTGCCCCAATCCCATATCCAACAAAATATTGGAGCGTGAATGCTTGCATCAGCATGGATGGATGGACCCACGCAAGCCAATCACCGACCAAATGGGACTGGGCCTAATTGTCTGTCTGATCATGATATGTGGCTGTATTTTCAACCGTCCAACCGGTCTAATTGTGCAAAGGACACGTACGATTTGTCATCGTTTCGTCGGTTTCTAAAACCACGTCCCATTTAATGAGACCCACACCCACCAAATTAGCCCGGCCACTTTCGGCCTTTTTGCTAAATGCTATCCCAGTAGTACCCCTCTTTTTCTTGAAGGGTACGCTACTACGCCGGCCTGAATGTTATAACCAAATTGGTAGATGGGGAGTGATCAATTAAAATTAATGATAATAATTTACCCAAAGCTATACATATCTTCGTAAATTTAATTCCATTTCTCATTTCAAACACGAAATTAAAATACTGATTACCTTTTGATTTGAGTAAACCAGCTGCTTAATATATTACGAGATTTCTGCCCCACAAGCATAATTAACAAAAAGATATGATCTAATTGTGATTTTTGTTTGACAACTTTCTTTTGGATCCTTTACAAGATTTCGGCCATCAATGCGAGGTTTGGATATATATATATATATTGTAGGTAGTATACTTTGAATTTCAGATGCTATTAATTTTAGCTAACAGCTAACTGGGTTGTTTAGCAGCTGTCATGTATGACGGTGGTGAAAACATTAATTATTGCTTGGAACCGGCCTTCATGTACATATGGAGTTTGCTCGATCTGTTTTCTAAACAAATGGCGTAACTTGAGTTCTTAATTATTAGCAAAGTATTAAAAAAGCTAGCCTTCTCGAGAGCTCTTTGGTCCTCGTGCATTTGATCATCTCAGTAAATTAAAATATATTATTTCTTTTCTATAACTTCATGAAGCTTCTGATCATCTAGGGTTTACTAGATTGCTGTGGTATATTCCACCACCAGCACTACTACTACTTCTTAAGTCTTAACAGTAATAATATTATTGATCTCATCTCGAGTACAGTTATATATATATATTAATGTGAATTCTTCTGGATGAGATTTGCTTAACTGTGTATATTGGTAATCAATTATTACACTGGAACAACCGGCTGGCCGTGCGCCATTCATGAACCTCTCACAAACACAGAGCAGCTCATGAGCAAATGTTTATGATTATGTTGCAGGTGCATGCCATAGAAGGCACGTCGCTTGAGTGTGTGTATATATATATTATTGTTGCCCTAGGAATTAATTTTTGAAAGAATATATAATTCATCATCTTTAACGACCATCGGTGAAGTTGGTAATGCCATAATGGCACCTCAAGGTATGTTAGTAATCCGTCCCATATTGCATTGCATGTATGCAATTGAGCTGAGCATGAGTTCTACTTTCGAGCAATCGCAGTCCCAACCCCACCAAGATGCTCGGACCCATTCATGGTCAGACGACCTTATTCAAACAGGTACAACATTAGACCTGTCAGTTGTAAAACTCAGCAACGGTTCAGAATCTGCCGACTCTTATTTATGGGATTGCATATAACATAACAGATCCACCGGTGGGATATATTATATTATATATAGTGAATTAGCATTTTATTACTTGGCAGACCAAAGCGATGGGAAGCTGGCCTGGGACTACACCGGGGTATCACAAACATGCATGGGACTGGGAGCTGGGTCCACCACCACCGTTGGATTTGTATCCATTTATTGGGATCCATAATTAACGAGTCAAAATATTGACCTTCTGACCCCACCCCCTGAATGCCAGTGCCTGACCATCCATTTGACTCTCTGACTTCAAATTTAATGTTGATCTCCAAGTAAAAGGACTATAGGAACTAACGTCTTTCTGGTGTGTTCGAGCCTAAAATCAGTAACTCTTCTCGATCGCCTGTCTCTCTTCTCATTTGGAGATCGATGCTTAGCCTTTTGTCTTGTCTGTATCTATCCCCCACTCACCTAGCTTACCTTTTGTTTTTTTAGGCGTCTTCCCCCCCTTACTGACCAGGCAGGTATCTCGTGATTCCTTTCTTTACAACCCCTGCAACAATTTGAGCAATTATGGTTCTGTCCTTTTTCCGTATACGTCATTTATGCTACGCTTCCCCGCAATCTGCAATATGGTTGGTAGATGCCATGAAACATGATCTGGAGGTCTTTACTCGCTACAAAATATACTAGTCTCAGTCCTGCCTGACAGGCAGAAGACCCATATGATAGATACGCTTGCATGGCAGCGGTGGCAACCATTCCATATTTAATGACTACCAAGGGAGCGTGGTAATGTTCGCAACGAAAGTATATCCTTCGACAAAACTGGCGAAGTCAGTCAGTGGCCCTCCCTCTTTGATCTCTCTTCAATAGAATTTTTATTTGAATAGGGTCCACATGTCCTCCATGCCTGCAAAGTTAGCTACTGTCAGGCCTAGTTATTGGGTTTCTGACTGACGTTGAGCTAAAAACGACTACGTTATTTGCGTAGCACATGATTACATTCTTCCCGATACAACGTGAACATGAGATGATCTTTTTAGATTTAGGCTTTGTTTGGGTACTAAAATTTTGGGTTACCTAAAATTTTATCATGATTACAAAAATTTTCTCTCCTCACTTTTTATTAATTTCCATACATTTTTTCACTTTTCCACCACTTTTTCATCAACTTCAATACTTAAAATTTTAACCACCCTAAAATTTTGTTTCTCAAACACAACCTCAGTGACTGCTACTTTTGCAAGTACATCCTACCCCCACACAAGTAAAAACTTCTATCATTATCAATCTCATTAGTTTTAGGAAGAGGAACTGGGAGATCAAAGAATGCATGATTAAATAAGGGTGTACCGTATGTGTTTCATCACATGGCATACATTTAGAACCCCTGTGAATACATGCTGCAGCCGCTTAGAAAAAAAAAATACATGCTGCAGCCCGTGCACTGCCGATTCCCCCCAAAAAAACTTACTGTTGCAAGAGCAAAACGCCAGTGCTAATTATTGCACTTATTGTTCGGGGAACCATGATGCGAAACATACATAACTTGGAAGCGGTTTCTCCATGATATACAGTTCTCATTGGTTTCTGTCCTCGTGGCACACAGTTCCCAGCCTGGAGCTCAATTAGAGAACTGCTTCCTTCTTCACCACCCACCACATTCTTAATAAGTACTCTCTCACATACCTGCGCGCACCAAGAAGTCACGTGCCCTAATAATCAAGATGTTAGAATAAGAATGGTCCAAGGTAAAGGCTACAGTTTGAAAATGTGACAAGGTTGGACGTAAAAAAGAAACATAAGATCAACCTGATCAGCTACTTTGAGTATCCGACTCATTTTTGGATAGCTGCGTCTTCAGATCTCTAAGAGCATCTACAACCTCTGAATCAAGATTGTGCTTTAACAATCTACCTTGAAAAGAAGTAGATCTGACAAGATAAACCCTGGTTAACCATATTGACAATGTAAAGACAGCCAGAAGAAAAACAGCAGCTTGAAACCATGAGCTCACTCTCCCTCCATTATTTTAAGGTTGAGTGACATTTTGCATCAGATCTCATTTTTTGTAAAGAACGGAAAAAGAACATCTTGAAAACCAGCAAAATCTAGGGTAACAGATCACGATGAACAGGATAAGGTCGAAGAAATTATTAACAAGGTTCAATTAGGATCTGGCTTTTAAACCTGAGTGTTTCAGTAAGCGACCACGTAAAAGATGGACAAGATAAGAAAATGTATACATGTGCATAACTAGATTCCCTAACATATCTTCGAAGGACCTGAAACTCTTTGTTTTTCTCATCATTGTTTTACAGTGGTCAACTAGCACTAGTTTAGCTCTTCCTGGGCCTGGCGTGAAGATTCTCTGCAAGTCAAAACCACCACCACACTCCCTCTTGTTTTAACTGCGATGGCAAACAGCTTCTGAAATGACATGCTAGCTAGAGCCATGCAGGTCAAACTTCCTGTGTGGCTAAAAGAAATCAAAATAAGAAAATGGGATTAAATGGCTATATTCTGGTCAGGGTAGCACAAGAACAGTATCCTTGTAGAGGTGAAATGGAACTCAAAGAACACTCGGTCAGTCCACTTGCATCTAATATATAAGCTCGTATTAGATGATGGTTCTCTATATTCATTGATGAGAAGAAAAGCCATGATTGTGCATTAAA
This sequence comes from Myrica gale, assembly GCA_963930655.1. NCBI lineage: Eukaryota > Viridiplantae > Streptophyta > Magnoliopsida > Fagales > Myricaceae > Myrica > Myrica gale. The sequence continues at coordinate 92,181 of OZ005606.1, read as the reverse complement.
AAAGTCTCATTGAGCACTTCTACGTTGTGGCTTTCAGAACTTTGTATCGGAAAGAGAAGTCACTATATTTAAGAAAGCAAAATGCAAAATGCAAACAACATAAAATGACACACCAGTAATTCCTAACATTTTTCATGCACAGAACACAATATGCATGTAAGCATTGAACAAACCTTTGTTCCTGAAGCATCATCTCAACCTCCCTCTGTGATGCTTTAATCTAAACCCAAACCACATAGAAAAAATTAAAGTACTGGATATACATCAACCATAATCTGTCCTAGAAAAGTGCTGTCATCAAAGAACAAGCTATAAACTTCTTAGCAGGAAATAGGAACAATACAAGCAGTGTAATTCAAGCAGGAATGCCAAAATAATAACCTCTGTTGTATCCTGTTTAATCATCAATCAGTAAAATGCTGAAAATAACAGTACTCATAGAATTTAATTGTATGCAGTGACTGAACAACAGGGAAGTAACAGAGTATGACCTTGGATAGAATAGAATGCAGAAAAGTATTTATGTAATGGATCCCAATTACTTCAGCAATGAGTCAAGGAGCCAACCTCAAGTGCAGATGGGATCAATGCTTAAATAATTTGACTTCTGTAATCCATTTAATGAAAACTGAGCCGGGATGAAAGAAAATGATTATTTCTTCCATTACACTATGAAGTTAGTTTTTTGTATCTACTACAGATATTGAGAGCAATGTAAACTCAATGCAATTGGACTATTCTATCATCTTAGACAGCATATGTGTACAAATGAAAATGTGAAGAATTTTTTACAATCAATGCTGCAAGGTAATAAATAAAAATGAGAAGAACCTTTCACGATCAATGTCATTCTATATCGACACATGCTACTAAAAGATGACCACAAATCGTGTCATGAAATCCATAAACCGCTAAACGGACCTCATTTGTCAATCTGACCCTATATCATGCAAAGCTTTTGAAATATGTGCAGTAAAAATTATGGAAATGGTATAGTAAGTAGAATTCCCAAACTTCAGCACATTACATATAAATGTCTCACCTCAGAAACCAATGCCTTACTACTCCAAACAAATGCACCCTGGAAGAAGGTATAACCATATAAGTCTATTAGGCCACTGAAAAGCATGATTCAACCACTACTGAAGTACGTTACAAGGGCAAAGATATAATACAAGATACCTACCACTTGGGGCATCCCCCAACACTATGAAAACTCGAGATATAAATGACAGAAACATAGCAAGTGTAAACTGGCAAGATGTATGAGTGGATGTAAAATTACAGAAGCATTTCAAATTTAACTAGGGAACAGGAACTATAATCTAAGCCTAATCTTTAGGGGTGGCTAATTCCAATGAAACTGAGTTTTGAGTTTTGAGAGTTGGGTAGTGAGAGTTGTCCTCACATTTACCAAATAGAAAACATAACCTGATACATAAGCAAAAACTAACGGGTTAAATGATAGGATGGAGGCTGGAATATATTCTTTAAAGAAATAGAAAATAAAACCATCTATGTGAGTAAAAGAAGAAGTGGCCAACCTAATTGGAGAAGACATCGTATATATAAATTTGTAGTACTCTCAGTAAGAATTAGGCTGAAGAAAAGCAGATATTGTATACTACAACTCTAGCACCATCTGGCATTCAAATATCTTAACTGCCAGGCAAAGAGTAAAGAGGGATCCCTTTCTTTGGTACATAATTGAGGGAATTGAAGAAATAGAATAGCCAATTTACAACACCAGACCTAGCTGACATTCAAATAGGTTAACTACCAGGCAAAGTGTAAAGAGGGATTCGTTTCTTCGGTATATAAATGGTGGAATTGAAGAAAGAGAACAGCCCATGACAAGTCACAGTGGGCTTGGGCTGGGTATTGGGGACTAAAAGGAAAGAATATGGTTTCATGTGCGGTTACTGCTGCGACAAATAAAATGTAAAACAAGCAAAGAGAAGAAGCAGCAGAAACAGAGTGGAGATTTAAAATGTGTCATAGCATCCCCTTAACTCACCAATAAACTCACATTTCAGGTACGCACACAATGCCACAAACTCAAAATCACTCAGATATAGAGACATTTCCTACCAGAAAGTATAAACTCATAAGATTGAAGGCATAAACTAATTTGATAACCTAAGAGACCATATGATATCGTTATCAACTACACTTTGGATTTTAAATAGTTCTTATTTACTGAAGCAGTTGACCAGGCACAAAATGTTCAAAATTGTTTAATGCATACTGCTCCATATGCTGCTTGCTGCTGACAGTGATCGGACGTGGCAACCCAGACTTTGGGGCATCCATCCTCCTTCAAAGCTGCAACCTAGCAGGTAAACACAATGAAAACTCGGATAAGAAATACAAAGACAACATCCATTGTGACTCGTGAGAGCTAACTCCCAAAACAGATTGTAACAGAAAATGATCTTACAAGATGAACGATGCTATGTGCAAAAATTCAGTTGATTACAACTGAGATTCAATTTCTTCATAACTAGTGAAATTCTACTAGAGCATAAAATAATTTCAATACAAAATTCAGAAGAGAAATGAAATCCTAATGTGTACTGCATAAGACAGATAGATTTGAAATCCACCACAACCAAATTTTCTTTCAAACTACTCTATTGCATACACGACGCAATTTCACAAAATGTGAGATGCGTATGAATAGAGAAAGATAAGGCCCCTGCCAACAGAACCTCAGTGAGTCCTAAGTTTCACCTTTTAGGGCTTGCTTCATGAGCGCCTTATGGCAATCCAGATCCACAGGCTATGATTTTTGAAAGAGCCAGCAAAGGAACTCATACCACATAGAAGGGAGGAAGATGCTTTTCAAATTATTATGGTTAGATTTATATATGTTGATCACGGTGTGAGAGCTATGGCATGGACAAAATATATACCGTAGTACCTATATCCAATCAGTGGAAGATAACAGTAAAGCAAGTTATATCCATAACATGGATGAACAGAAGAGATGACCGACTAACATAAAGAATAAGATGGGACAGTCAATCTTGATAGAAGATACAATAATTCTCTCTTGACACGACCAGTACACTGTTCAGGAATTATACCTACTTGATGTTTTCTCTTACCTCTTTTTCAATCCATGAATCAGCACACGATTCACCTGAATAAACTACATCGACACTGCAACATTGTTAAATGTGAGTTCCAATTTAAAGTATGACAACGTCCTTTATCCAAAATAAAAGCCATCTTGAAGCATCTTGAAAGCACGGATACTAGAAGATACAATATGGTATGGACCCAATGATTCAGCAATATTTCAGAAAGTAGAACACAAAACAGCCGGCATATGATAAATCAATATATTTGGTTAGATAGTTTTCAGGTATATTTATAGCTAACTTTTGTTTTAGAACTAAGTAAAAAGCATCAAAAGGGTGCAATTATATGAATATGTTGAAAGAATGATATCAATCAAAAGGCTCTAGCCAAGTGTTTAAGCAAGTTGCACTAGAATGCCAGTCAATTCCACCTGGCAATGGTGCACTTTGTCCTTTGGAGACCGGAAATGGTCAATTGCTATTGACAGGTACAGGTAAATACAAACATGCTATTTATCTGACCCATCGGGAGGATTATTCGACTTCAAATGACATGTTTACTTTCAGTATAGGGTCATTTTTCTTGGTCACAACTTCTATTGTTTAATGAACATATGAATTAAATATGTACACCACATCTCATATGATAACTAAAGTGGTTCAAACTCAGCTCTGTACCCTGCCCTGCTGTCAGTGTGAAAAATGAAGCCAAAGCTCACAACAAAATCATTATTACCCAGTTCTCATGTGCCCCATGCATGTGTGACAGAACAAGTCTACCATCCTTTGGAAAGATACAAATGATTGAAAATCAAGAACTTAAGCAAACTTATCAAAAAAAAAAAAGAACTTAAGCCAAAACATCTTATTTCATTCTTGAATAATGCGGCACAAAGTGCAGAGCATGCATGATAGAAAGAAAAACAATATATTTGGTGTTATTTCATGACTAGTGTGCGTAATATATTATTACATAGATAGGTAGACAACAAAATATTCAAAGCTGTTATTGCTGAGACAAGGAATGGAAAATAAAAGTGGCATACTATATAAAGAAGATTCGTCAAAGAAGAGAAGAAATCATCCAATATCGGATAAATGTCATCTTTGGAATACGATAACTGAAAGGCATATTGATTCACCCACCAAAATACAGACGCATATACATAAAAACAAATGGATGCTTCCTGCTTTAGCTACAATGAACAACCAAACTCAAGATGGATTACAAAAACCTTAAAGTTAAGAGAGTGATAACTATTGCTCAGGTTTACAAATAGTACCCGGTAAAACTTTCATTGTGAGTAGGGAGTCCAGACATCATAGCATCAAATACAACTACCACTTTCACCTCTGCAAATGTGTCGCACAAAAAAGGTGTGGCAGTGTCATCAACACACTGAGGACATATCAAGAAGAAACCATCTAATAGTAACCACTCAACATGAGACAACTTGGAGAAGATTATAAGAGGCCTAATTTCTTAATAGATTTTTCTTTTTCGGATAGAATCATTGAATCAACTTTGAATATAATGTGGGAAGCTGTACACGCATGAAATTAAACCATAAGAAACAAGATATAGCTGAAATTATAGATTCGCCAATTTATTTGAAGCAGACTCATGTAAAGATCCCACGTGACTGAGAGATGACTATATAGCTCTTTTCTTATTTATTGATTACTCTTTTGGCCAAGAGAGTATGAAAATATATTCTGGTAAACCACATGCCACTCCATTACACCAGGGTTGACAATGGAAATTTTTCAGGACTACCATAACTACCCAAATCAGATGGCATAGTTCATCTAATAGGAAATCATAAATTCAGCCAATTAACCAAACAAGCCCCAATTCCCACTTATTGGGTGAGAAAATCAGTATCTTAAGAAGCAACAGTATGTCCAACCCAAATCGGAAATCACTCAAAACCAAATATTCAACTCCAGGCAACACTAGCAAAATATGTAGCACATTAATTAAATACATGCAGAGAAGATCACTGTCCTCTACAATTGATATTTTTAAGTCAAGAGCCTCCAACCCAGGCAGAAACAGTCTTTGAACTGTTGTTGTGACAGGCCTTTTGCACCTACACTATACCGGTTTAGTCTACAGCCCTTGAGTAAAACCTGATGGGGCTAGTTGTCAATATCAGGTACTTATACGTGATATTCTTCATCTTCCAGATGCTTATTTACAGTAACAGCCTTACATTCTCCATCTCCGAAAAAACTAACAAGTATAATTTGTATTTTTGTTTTGGATGCCATGAAGAGAGTCCCTAGAATTATGATATATTCCTTTCTCAGTGGATGCTTTATATATCCAAACAAGGACGTGTCCCACTCAATCTCTCCAAGAGTTCAAACCCACTGTAATAGCAGAGAATTATTAGTAGCAGGGGGGGAGTTATAATTTCAAGATTGGGAATTCTTTTCCCCCCCAGAGGGGGGGGGGGAATTAATAATAAGACTAACAGGTAGCCAAAGGATGGCATGAAAATAGATTGGGAATTCTTTCCCCCCCAGAGGGGGGGGGGGAATTAATAATAAGACTAACAGGTAGCCAAAGGATGGCATGAAAATAGGAAACAAGTGAATTTAAGAGGTCTCCCCGTGCAGCTAATTGAAGAGCCAGAGTACAAACCTCTTAGCATGCTAAATGTTACAAGTTCATCGATTAGCTTTTGGCGAGCAACATTCAGTCTCCCATTCATAAAGTATTTCTTCAACTTCATCCAGTAGCCACATACATTATAACCATCGACAAGCAAGACAGGGACTGCACAATCTATACCCTGGTTTGTACTGTAAAACAAATTTAGAAAACAAGGAAAATGATACTCGAAGAGGCATAAGATGGTTAAGAGGACAAATCAAAATAAGAAAGAAACCTGGAAAGTTTATTACTAGTATAGGGTCGTGGTAGGATCGCGATAGAGTTCCGTATCCTCGGGAAGGTCCTCCTTCTGCACCTTTTTTCTGCGGTAACTGGTAGCGGGCTTGGGTGTGCCAGACTTTCTCTGTTGGAACTCCTACAGAAACTTTACCAGGTGAGATTGAAAAATATATTTTCCGAATACGAGCTTCAAATATTCAGGAGAAAACCTACCTTCCATAGCCTCAAAAACTGCAGATTCTGCTTTACGTTTGCCGTAATTCTTGGAGGAGTTGGCTCCGAACCCTGTCAGAATAAAACCTCTTACATGCAGTGTAAAGTGGCGAAAAACATGAATTGTCAGTAGAAAGCTGGAAAAGCTCCCTTCTTATCCCTCTGGGGCCTAGGCCTCTAATGGGAGTAACTCTCAAGGCTCAAAACTGATGCTGCTGCTTTTTTCGCAACCAATGTCTTCCAAACTGTTCTCAAGTTGCTTTTCTCATCCTAATTCACACCGAAATTTAAACTTTAAAGCAAGGCCTTTTATCATATTTCCTTCACTAATCTGCTCAACAATACATAATAAAAAGTCTTTGTTTCATGAATTCAGAGATTAATAATAATAACTGAAAGATTAAACAAATGAGGAAGAGAAGAAACGAAACCCTGGGAGGTTGAGGTCTAGGCTGCTTCTTGCTTCTGCCCATCTTAATAACCTTGTAGCAGATAGTTGTAAAAGAAGAAGCATAGGTATGGCACGGAACACCATCCCAGCTACATGGAGATCGTAATGAAATTGTTTTCATGGAGCACAGCAACCTTTGTGGTCTGTGACTCTGGCCAATGGAGGTAGATGTCTGGATGACATGGGTGGACAGCGTTCTCCCGCGACCCCGTCTGTGTGTCTTAGTGGGTTGATTTAGGCCTTTACCAATTTCTTGGTCGGGCTCGGCCCATTCATCTTTGCCAGATCCGCAAGCCAGAGAAGCTGTCTGTTACCAACATATTACGCGCTCTTTTCTCTCTCCCTCTCGGTGTATCGCTGTCGCCTTTCCTAATCCGTTATAACTTTCTCGGCTTCTCAAAAGCAACCGGAGAGACTACTACAGTTGGGTTTGTTTCCTAAAATTGTAGAGTGGTTAAAATTTTACATGGTGTTTGTCTAAACTACAGTTTTAACAAAATTTTACCAAAATTTTAACATCCATACTTTTTTATTTTCTCTCCTTACTTTTTCTCTAACTTTTTTTCACTTTTTCACTTTTTTACTTACTTTTTCATTCTCTCTCTTACTTTTTCTCTAACTTTTTCACTTTTTCAATTTTCTCTCTTCAACCTTTTTACCAACTCCTAAAATTTTAACATAACAAACACCACCTTATTAGTTATTCGGTTTAGTAAAAAAAAAGGTAATTTTTTATATTTTTGTAATGAAAAGTTATGATTTAATGGGAAGAGAGAGATTATATTATAATAGTTTATTGTGTTAAAATTTTAGAGAGTGTAAAATTTTATATTGCAAACACAACCTACGAGACTACCAATGTGGCTAGCTACTACTTTTTTTTTAGTACCTACTAAAAAGATATGATTATCAGTTTGAATCACAAATTTCATAATATTAAGGGTTAATGACCAAAATAGTCCCTGTGTTTTACGAGACTACCAATGTGGCTAGCTACTACTTTTTTTTTAGTACCTACTAAAAAGATATGATTATCAGTTTGAATCACAAATTTCATAATATTAAGGGTTAATGACCAAAATAGTCCCTGTGTTTTATGTCTTTTATCAATTTGGTCTCTAAGTTTTCATTTTGGTCACATAAGTTCTTAGGTTATCCTCATTTATCGATTTGGTCCTTCCGTCCAATTTCGTCTCCTCCGTGCACAGTCAGGTAACGGTGGGCCACGTCAGTACTAATAATATCGCGACACGTGTATTTTAAAAAAATCACTTCCACCTGACATATTTGTAAAAAAAATAAAAAATAAAACAAAAAAATCCAACGGGGGAGACCCCCCATTCGCTCGACAAAGGGTGCCCAGATCTGGGCTCCCCATCGCCGGCGTGGGCTGCTCCCCTACTCAGGGGTGGCCTGGAGCCATCCACCCCGGGTGGGCGGGGTGGGAGCAGCGAGGGTGGCTTGCGGCCACCACTCGCCCCACCATCGCGAGGGAGCCAAGATCTGGGCTCTCTTTGTCGCGCGAATGGGGGGTCTACCCCGTTCGATTTTTTTATGTCAGGTGGAAGTGAATTTAAAAAAAAAAAAAAAAAACATACACGTGTCGCGATGTTATTGGTAGTGACGTGACCCACCGTTAGCTGACTGTGCACGAAGGAGACAGAATTGGACCGAAGGACCAAATCGATAAATGAAGATAACCTAAAGAATTATGTGACCAAAATGAAAACTCAGGGACCAAATCGATAAAGGACATAAAACCCGGGGACTATTTTGGTCATTAACTCTAATATTAAACCATTTAACTAACAAGTTATCGAAAATAAGTCAATATTTGTCGTCTACATCGCTTATAATGTATGTTGGGCCGTCAAATACCCGTCCCGACCACACTACTGGGGCGCGGGTTAAGTAACCCCGAAGGGCCGACCGCGCGTTATAGGAGGCTCAGTCACGCAATGACTCCTCAAGGCAACTCGAATGACCGGCGGAACTCTCCTAATACAACTCTACAACAGGACTCATGATAAGACAAGGATCTCAGAGACTTCAGGACTCCATGATTCCTGATGAGACAAGGATCTTAGAGACTTCAGGACTTCAGGACTCCAGGTAAGATGAGGAGTCCTGAAGCCCATACATTTTAGACTCTCTTTGAGACTCTACCACCTCCCACTATAAATAACCAGGTATTCTTCTCCATAATCATCAAGTTTCACCTCCTTAATACTAAACTCTCTCTCATCTTGGATCATCTCATATTCTCTCAAGTCTTACTTCTCTGATACTTATTCTCTCAAACACTAACTTGGTCGTCGGAGTATACCTCTTCAAACCGGCCCAAAATGGCATGACCCAACCCAAAATCGGCCCAAAATAGCATGGCCCAAACCGGCCCAGACCGGACCGCCTAAACCGGGGACCGGACCGGTCATATGACCGGTCCGTCCGGTCCGGTCTATATGCTCTATAAAATTTCCGGTTTGGCTGGCAAAACCGGACCGAACCGGCCCGGACCGGATCTTGGACAACCCTACTTGCAGGTTCACTTGGCTTCCGAGCATTGTGGTGATTCTTGACTTCATCCGGCTTCCGAGCACCGCGGTGATTTCTTGGCATCATCAGTTGGCGCCGTCTGTGGGAATCTCGGAAAAAGCCACGCCCAAACACTTTACGCTCACCACAGCAATTTTCAACCACCTCATGTGCATCCTTCCTTCATCATAATGCCTTCCTCCGTAGGAATACCGAAGAACAATCAGCCACCTCCAGTCACAAACACATAATTCATCATCAATAGGGACGTTGTGACAAACTCGGATCTCGCCCCCGACAGCGATGTATAACTGGCCACCATGGTCCAGACCGTTGAGAACCTTGTTCACCATATCTGCCCGACCCATACGGCGTGATCGAATTGGGAGAACCCAACACATATTTAATTTATCAGGCTACTGATAATATCTATTTATCTAACCTCTCGTTTATCTCAACATCTAATCTTTATCTTATTTAACATAACAACTTGTTGGATTTATCTTTTCTGTACAGAGCACCCTGCCCGGGACAAGATCCCCGCAGAGGTCCAATAATGCCGAGCACCCCAGCCGAGGGTCAACTCCGCCAACACCTCCCTTTTAGCAGCAGGGAACTGAGAAAGACTTGCACGGATTTAATTTATCAGGCTATTGATAATATCTATAACTAACCTGATAATCTCGTTTATTTCAACATTTAATCTTTATCTTATCTAACATAACCACCTATCGGATTTTATCTTTTCTGTGCAGAGCGCCCCGCCCGGGACATGCTTCCCGCAGGCCTGCCTCGATCACTCGCCCTACAGAGGCACAACCCTACAGGGGCCTAGTAATGTCGAGTACCCCTACAGAGGGACTCCGCCGAGCGCACAGCCCGGGACCTGATTCCCGCAGGCCTGCCTCGATCTCGCCCTACAGAGGCGCAGCCCTACAAAGGCCTAGTAATGTCGAGTACCCCTACAGAGGGACTCCGCCGAGCGCACAGCCCGAGACCTTATTCCCGCAGGCCTGCCTCGATCACGCCCTACAGAGGCGCAGCCATACGGAGGCCTAGCGATGCCGAGTACCCTTACAGAGGGACTGCGCCGAGCGCACAGCCCGGGACCTGATTCCCACAGGCATTCCTCGATCACGTCCTACAGAGGCGCAGCCCTACGGAGGCCTAGCGATGTCGAGTACCCCTACAGAGGGACTCCCCCGAGCGCACAGCCCGGGACCTGATTCCCGCAGGCCTGCCTCGATCACGCCCTACAGAGGCGCAGCCCTACGGAGGCCTAGCAATGCCGAGTACCCCTACAGAGGGACTCCGCCGAGCGCACAGCCCGGGACCTGATTCCCGCAGGCCTGCCTCGATCACGCCCTACAGAGGCGCAGCCCTACGCAGGCCTAGCGATGCCGAGTGCCACATACACTCACCTCTTGGTCCCAGCGACCCAGAAATCTTATCTCTTTATCTACTTGAGAATTTCGTTATATTTTATCTAACATAACGAGCTGTTAGATTTAGCAAAGCAATATGCAACTACATTGATTTCTCTTTTAGAACTGTAATATAGGTAAATACATGAGTTGTCCTTCAAAGAGATACAACCAAAATGGGTAAACACATCTACCAAGCTAGACAAAGTAATGGTCAATTACATTGAATTGCTTTCAACACCATAACAAAAGTAATTACAAATACAAAATAAAACTCATGACCCCAACATAACTAACTTAAGCTGCTTCAGCTTCTCATCCATAGCCTTCAACTTCTCCTCGTATACCTTTAACTTCTCCTCCATATAGCTCTATTTTAGCAGAAACTCATATGTTATGTTTTGTCGCTCCTCCATAATCTTCAACTTCTTCTCCATTATCTTCAGCTGTCATAGGACACTATCAAGTTCATCTTCCTCTTATTGTTGAGAGGGTGGATCAATTCATTCGAAGAAACCGCAAGCATTGTCCTTCTACGAATAAAAACAGTTAAATGACCATCTAGAGGCAACAAATAAATCATTCAATTTGAAATCCAACTATGAACTTTCAAACTTCTTCTACAACCTAGATATGTTATTAATAAATGTGAGGGAAGGTGGCAATTTCAAACTGGCACGATTTGAATATTAATTTCCATTTTTCTAAGCCTCTTTACCATTATTTTTAGTACTACAATTTTATTGTTTGGTAAGTAATTAAAGAGTTTCTAAGCCAAGGTGGAAAAAATAGTGAAACTAAATTGAAATTGAAAGTAAAACCACTAGAAATTGATGGGCCACTTTAATTTTACACCCCGGCCTGCAGGAGTCTGTCACTTATAGTAGTGGAATTTGTATTGTCATTCCAAGTGAGGACATTGTCATATGCATGTTGCTCCAAGGCAGCAAGATCTTAGGGGCTCGTTACCATAAAGCATGATTCTCAAAATCTATTATTTATATAATTTTGTATCTGCTAATGCTAATGTGATATTGCCAGACATAAATAAAAAATTATGATATCATAAAGCATGCTTTTCAAAATCATTGAAAGTTAAAATTTGGTAACCCAATTCGTCATGCACTTGCGTGCAGTATAATGTGGAAGAGAGAGAGCTAGCTACTACTATGTGATTAATTGACGCATGAACTCACTGTGGCATAAGAATACTATGAGCAACTCCATAATCTTCGTCCTGGATTGAGTGACGTCTTGCTGAACCTTACCTGAGCACATATTTTGCAGAAAAAAAGAGGTCTCACGTCCACCTTTCCGTCGCTCCTTTCCTCAGATGTAGATCTACTATCACTCATAGTGCTTGCTGTAGAGGTGCGTCTATGGGACATCACCGACGAATTTGGGGTTTCGATATGTGCTTGCTGGGTTTGGGGAAATAATCGGGTGAATGAACCTAGGGTTAGTCTAATTTGGGGAAGGTTAGGAGGATTTAGGGGCTCGAAGGAGTTTGGGGAACATATGGTTGTTTTCGTTGCTATTGTGGCAGAGGCAATTTAGGAACAAAAAAAGCTCGGACACTGTAGATTGTACGGGAACCACGAGGTTATATGCCCAGTCAGCAAATGGAGCACGTGTCAGCTTCTTATTGGCTATGACGTGTGATTTCTTAACAGCTCAGCATTTCTCGTTAGTTTGGAGACGAAATATGGACAAAGAGGTAGTTTTGGGAACGACACATCACCACAGGAGCAGCGAGACAACAAATTGAACTCTAAAGGCATATTCAGGAAAACGTTATACCACAGGAGTACGCGTAATATTTTAGCCTAAACTATATTCAATGATTTATATAAAAAAAACTCTATTCAATGCCAATGCCGACGCGAATGAGGAAATCATGGGTCACCAGTGCCGTACACCACTACTACGAGTGGCGTGCTGGGCTACCGTATCCCGTATGTGTAGAAATACACAGGGGTCCACACGTTTGTGACCATTTCAAAGGATGGTATAACTACCCAATCAACGGCCGACTCTGAGGTCGGTGTCTGCAGCTGACACTGGCATTTCAAAAATCAACACTTCTGCCCCCTTTTGTTTTTTTGGGTAAGCATCAACACTTTTACACTTCTGCCTTTGGGAGGAGTAGAAGAGTGATATCCTGCTCCTCACATTTTCAAAGAACTATTTTTCCCCTTTCATGATATTGTTGAGAAGGATGGAAGATGTGTTGGAGTTGCCACTGCCACTGGGGGAAGCAGCGGAGACATTCCAACTGGAGAAGGCTGTGTGTAGCCATGGGCTTTTCATGATGGCACCTAATCAGTGGGATCCTCTCTCCAAGACACTTCTCCGCCCACTTCGTCTTCTCGATGGCGAAACTGAAAGCTCATTCCTCGTCCGCGTCTCCCAACACCAGTGGGACCCTCATTCTCTCCATGTCCGCGTGTACGGAACCCAGTCTCTTTCGACCGAACATCGACTGTCGCTGCTGGTACCTCGTACTCGATCTCTCTTTTTGTGCAGTATTTTTTGTTCTTAATACCGTGTCTACTAACTACGGAGGCTAAATGGATAATAAGATAAAATCATCCGTGCATTGGAATTGAAATTAATTGATGTGTAGGCCCAGTTGTCAAGAATGCTGCGTTTGTCGGAAGCTGACGATAGGGCTGTGAGAGGGTTCCGAAATATGTGCTCCCTCAATGAAGAAGACGAACAGAAGGACAGGAGTTTTAGTGGCAGGGTTTTCAGGTCTCCTACATTGTTTGAGGACATGGTCAAGTGCATTCTCCTCTGCAACTGCCAGTGAGTTTCTTTCTTTTGTCTTGCATTTGATACTATTCCTGCCAATACCGGCTGCAACTGCTAATGTTAAGAGTGGCTCAATTTGTGTCTTAAATTCTAAACGACGTGTTGGCCTTCGATTTGGAGCTTTTGTGAATTTTTTTGGTGACTGACGTCTTGGCATGTCCTAGGCTTCGGCTGCCCCTTTGATTTCTATCGGGCTGGCGTGAGTTGTGGGTTGGGCAGCTGTCTTCTAGTGGGCTGCCGTGGATCTGGACTTGTGAGTTTTGGGTCTATTTTTGTGGGTTACGCATCTGTTCTGAGAGGTCATGTCATGGGATAACCCTACAACTGAAATAGATATTGAAAGAGAACCATCTTGAGTCACCTTTGGCTTGAGTAGAGTTCGGGTAAATAATTTCAGCCTTTTCTTCAAAAGCTGATTGAGAAGTTAACTAGGTCTTTGGGTGGCACTAGAGAGGAAACTTGAGAGAAAGCCATCTCCTTGTGTATACAATCTGATTGTCCTAATCTGTCTACTTCCATCGAATTATTTCAACATGACCATGGGTAGAAACATTGGGTCATATGAAGATGATAAAGCTACTTATATTTTAAATTGTTCCATGCAGATTATTGGATTGGAAAATATTGGGGTCTCCAATCCTGCAGGAGTGTTAGCCTTTTGGCTGGCCTATTGATGTGGGTGACATCCCTTCATCCAGTGAAGTTTGGTTTGCTCTTCTACACCCCACCAACTATACACTGTTTTTGCCAACTTTCTAGCTCTGCATGTTGGTGACTTCATTTTCAGTATTGCTGCTGGAGGAATATTTCTTTTCATACTCGATCGCTTTCTGAGGTTCTGCCAATCACGAAGGACTGTAGATACAATTTCAGCGAAGTACCTGCCTTTTGGAACTGTGTCATTGATCCTTTCAAAACCTGCAAGTAATAGTAGTTCCCCACACAAACTTATAGTTTCGTTGTTTATCTATTATTACCATATTTGTGTCACTTTTTATCCTTGGCAATGTAGATCTGCAATACAATGCCCTCAGTTTTATTTTCCAAGTTCGGGAATTATCTTGGCTGCAGTGGCATCCTTTCTAGTCCGTTGGATGGTAAATATCATCACGCAATTCTTATAAAGTCTCTCGGGAATGGACTGCAGAACTCAAAGGAAATGTCGTGAATAGTTCTGGCACTTAACTGCAGAAAGAGCTACATCTCCAGCCTCCAACAAAGTTAACTGCTTCGGTTGAGGGGCCTTACGGGCATGAGCAACCGTGTCACTTGATGTTTGTACCCAACAAGCCAATTCTGCTTTGTAGGTAACCAGCTAACTTCATTTTACCAGGTTTTATTTGTGAGCTGATTTACCATTTTATCCTACAGTATGAAAATCGTATTTTGGTAGTTGGTGGCATCGATATCTCACCATTTCTGGCTGTCTTGAGTTATATTCTCCATCGTACAAGGGAAGGAAAGCCTTGTCTACCTCGAAACATCTCAATAGTTTGGGCCGTAAAAAAACGAACGAGCTCTCTCTTCTTTCGACCATTGACGTGGAGTCAATCTGTCCATTTTTCTTGGAATCGAGAATCAGAACCTCCGCGTAGCAATGTGGTTGGTTTCTGGCATCTTTGGGAAAGACAAAATGCAACCTGGGAGCAATGTGAAGATTATAGGATAAAGGTTGAGAAGATGCAGCATAACGAAAATTTTGCTCACAAGGATCCATGTTGGCAAACTCTTGCGAGTTCAACCCAAGCCTCTTATGGCTCAAGACCAGACTTCAAAGGTATGGCATGTCAATTTGTGGTTGGTTTCTGGCATCTTTGGGAAGACAAAAGCAACGTGGGAGCAATGTGAAAATCATAGGATAAAGGTTGTCAAGATGCAGCATAATGAAAATTTAGTTCACAAGAGTTCGTGTTGGCAAACTCTTGCGAGTTCAACCCGTAACTTTTATGGCTCAAGACCAGGGGTAGGTTCGTTTTCACCATTTTTTCAGGATTCTAAGTATATTCATAATTCTATCACCGAACATATTCAGAATTCAAACACAAAAATCAATACATTTTACACAATCTCCAACAACTTTTTAATTTTTTATTCAACATAAATTTTCTCTCTCTATATTTTTTCACATAACTCCAATATTTTTTTATTAAACAATTACATCAAATCATTTATCTCTCCACTTTACACAAACACCAATAAAACACTATTCAACATAAAAATTCACAACTTCTCTAAAATCCTACAATTTTTTCTCAAAACGAATATCACCCAGACTTCAAAGGCATGTCATGTCAATAAACTAACAAGATTGGCAACAAAGGAAAAAAAAGGTCATTTTAGTAACAAGGTTTAACCTTCTTATCAATACCTTTTTTTTTTTTTGATAAGCAAGCTAATCTCATTAGAAAAATGAATACAGTACAAAGACTATACCGCAAACACTATTCTAAACAAGCTAGGAAAGAAGCGAAATCAACAAGATCAAGAAAGGGGCAACCAAGCATCGAGTTTCCCCAAAAGAACAACAAAGAAAGAAAGACACCCTGCAATCTAACAGAGGACAAAGAACAATCCTCAAAACATCGTCTATTACGCTCACGCCAAAGACACCACCAGATACAATGAGGAATCATCCTCCAAATAGCCTGCGCAAAGGGGTTTCTTAGTCTTCTCTTCCAACACCTCAGCATCTCTGCCACCGTCTCTGGCATAACCCAGTGCAAATTCAGAATATTAAGCACATGGGTCCAAAGCTCACAAGCATAGGGGCAATGCAACAAAACATGATTAACTGATTCCCCACTACAACGGCATAAGAAACACCAATCAGCAATGATGAAACCTCTACGACGAAGGTTATCAGAAGTTAAGCTCCTACCAAGAACTGCCTCCCACACAAAGAAGGAGACCCTCATAGGGCACAACGATCGCCAAACCTCCTTCCAAGGGAAAGAGGGATCACCCCCTCTTGTAAGCCCATCGTACATTGACTTAACAGAAAACTTGCCATCCTTAGAGCCCGTCCATTCAAGCACATCCTCCTCCCCGCGACTAATGCTAGCCTCGTAAACTAAGGCAAAGAAAGCCTCAAACTCCTCCAACTCCCAGTCATTAGCAGCTCTAGAGAACGGAACATTCCAAGTGACATCCCCACCAACCTCAATCAGATATTCCGCCACCATAGCCTCCTTACAATGAGATACGGAATAAACCATAGGGAAAGTGATACTCAGAGGTAACTCACCACACCAAACATCATGTCAGAAGCTAATCTGAGCACCACTCCCCACCTTGAACCGAATGTGCTTACTGAAGACACCCCAACCTTTACTAATGAACCTCCACAAGCTGACCCCATAAGGGCCACGGCCAACAGAAGTATGCCAATCTCCAATCATGCATCCATATTTAGCACACTTGTCACCTCCTCCTCCTCGAAAGGCCTATCAATGTACTCAGCCTCCACCTCCAGGATCTTATCGAACTCCAACCCGTCCAACAACGGGCGCCAACCGAAAGGCTCCTGATACAACGAAGCGTAATAATCAATAATCGCTCCTGAAATGACAGACGGGTCCTCCACCATCTCCCCCTCCAACTCCAAGCTGGAAATGGAGTTATTTCGCCGATTAGAGTTAGCAACTCGGTGGAAGAACTTAGTACAACGATCCCCTTCCTTAAGCCACAACGCTCTAGATTTCTGTCTCCAACTCGTTTCCTCCAACTCAATTATACGGTCAAGCTCCCGGGATACAGTCAACTTCCTCTCCTTACCCTCCGCATCCAAACTACCCCTCTCATCCAGCTCATCAAGAGAAGATAACTCCTGTAATAAAGAATCTTTTCGAACGGAGAGATCTCCGAAGACATCCCTGTTCCATTTTTTAAGATCCTTCTTCAAAGCCTTCAACTTCGAGTCTAACACAAAGCTAGCAGAACCACTGAAAACATAACCCTGCCACCACTCCCTAACCATCTCCACAAAACCGTCTACCTTGAGCCACATATTCTCAAATCGAAACGGTTTCATAGAATTCCCCCAGCGCCCACCCTCCAACAATAAGGGAAAGTGATCTGAGTACAACCGGGGTAACTTCCTTTGGATAAGCTCCGGATACATAGAATCCCAATTAGAGCTAACCAGAAAACGATCAAGTCGAGACCACGATTGATGTTCTCTACCATTGGACCAAGTATATAACCCACCCACCAGCGCAAGGTCCACCAAACCACACTCGGAAATGAAATTTGAGAAGTCTTGCATAGCTCTCCTGCTGCCCCCACGCCCTGACCGTTCTCCAGGAAAACGAGTAACATTAAAATCGCCTCCTCCGAGAACTAGAAGCAACCGAATCATAATTCACCGAAGACCCCAAAGCCTTGATTTCCCTCCTCAACTTACCCCTCGCTCTCCTCGCTGATTTGCCACTAAGTTGTTCCCTCTCGAATTCTAAGGCAGTGAACAGACTGAGCAATTCGGCCTCATGCCCCAAGCAAGAAACTCCAACCAAATGCCGAAAAGAGTGGACCATCTGCAAGACCCAGCTCGACGGATTCTGTGAAGACAAAGACATCCTCAGAGGCGGAGCAACAACCTCAGAATCCTCAGTCACAACAGCTACCAGCTCCCTTCCCAAACTACCAGGGGAGACCTCCACAAAAGGATCACTCTCCAGATCCTCAAACATTGGAGAAGAGACGCACCCCACACTCCCAATCGTTTGCTGCCCCAGCCTAGGTGGATCGAAAACCACCAACTCACTCGCAGGCACCAGCTGGCCTTCATCCGAAAGCCCCAGGTCACCACAGACCTCTCCCGATGACTTCCGCGTCACCCCAGGAGAAGAGAAGGCCACCAGAGTACTCGCCGGCGTCGTTTGGTCCACACCCGCATGACCCAGCTCACCGACGACCGTCCCCGGCGAAGACCGCGACAACCCATGGGGAACAGAGGCCACCAGCGAACTCGCCGGCGTCGTCTGGCCCTCACCCGCACGTCCCCCGTCACCACCTGCCCTCCGCGGCGTGGACGGCGACACCTCAGGTTGGTCGGAATCCACCATCCATCTCGCCGGCAGCATCTGGGCCTCAGCCACAAGACCCACAGCCTCCCCGATTGACCCCAACCCCTGCGAGATGGGCTCCGACACGTAACCAGGAGCCAAAAAGGAAGATGGGCCCGGCCCACCAGCTTGAGCCTCACGACCCGGCCCAACGAGCTGGTTCTGGGCAAACGACCCTACGTGCTGGTCGTTAGAGGCAACGAGCCTCTCAGTCACGCCAGAATGCAACCAAGGCTGGTTCTGGTCCAACCCGAGACACTTAGCCAACCCAACGAGTCTATCCAGCTCATCCTTGAGCTTCATTAAATGCACCCACAGCAGGCCCTCTGACCCAGCCGTCACTCCAGACTCCTCACCAACCTGATGGCATCGGGAAATAACATTGCCCACTCCCTCTACAGCATGCGCCACCTTCGGGACTCCAACCAATTTCGAGTACACGCTACCCCCCTCGACATTACACAGTCGCGACTCTTGCTCAGCCACCACCTTCTTCTTTGACGAACCAGCACGCACCACAGCAGCAAAGGAAAGGTCTGGCGTGATTTGAGGAGGAGCACACCCCTTCTTCTTACGTCTCAGCACCCCAATAACAGCAATCAACTCTTCACTCATCTGAAGAAACGCCTGCCACCCCGCACCAGAGTTCCCTTCCGGGACCATTACAGCCCCACGCTTACGTTTCTCTCCAAACTCTGCTATGACAACGTAGCACCCATTCATATTGGAACATCCCTGAGCCAATAATGCTCGAGATGAATCGTTGAACTTCTTCGAAAACAACCGGGCCTCCTTCCCCTCCACCAGATGGCCAAAGAGATTGGCCAGCCACACCAAACCGAATCTACTCAAGGAGATCGAGCTCTGCGACCTTCTACTCAACTCCGATATAGTGACACTACCAAAAGAACTCACAGAGAACTGAAAGGTTTTCGCCTCAATCACGAGACTACGAAAGTAAGCCATAAAAACTCCTAGACTATACCCAACAAGCTAAGCACCTTCCTATCAATACCTAGAGCTTCCTTGATTCCTTCTTTGTCTTACTGTAGAAAATTTTGGGAACATATCCGAGAAATGTGGTCACGTTGATGTCGGTGCCGTTTGTGTGCAGTCCTCTGACTCTGCAGTCGAGTATTGCTAAAGAAATCATATCACAGAATACTAGGAGACAGCGCCATCATCCAATCTTCATTTCAACAGCCTTAGTTTTGATCTGTAGGCTCCACCTTCTCTCTTCCCCTTGATGTAATCAATTACCTTGGAAGCCATATATGGCGGGTTGAAATGTATTTGTATTTCTCTATATTTCGGTATATAGATGAGCATAGGTGTGTATGCTTTTTAACATAATTGTTATTGAGGATTCTTGATGTTTAATGGGGATGAGGTGTTAATTTTTTTTTCCGGTTTTTTCTTGTGGGCTAACCGTATAATAACTGAAGTACTGAAAACGTTTAATAGGATGAGTCGGTTTTTCATCCATATATAATTATGTTTTTCATAAAAGCCTTTTGAATCATGTCATCATTAGCTGTGTTTTCCGTGATAAAAAAAAAACACTACTTTCCCAAAAATCAATAAATAATTTTTCTTACAAATTTATCTTCAGTCCTCCACCAGTCGCAACTAATTTTCTTCGCCTACATTTTCATTTTCTCTTTCCTAGTGGTCTATAATTTATTTGTCAGTAACTCAGTATGGCGAGAGAAAATAACGCCTCTGACCTTATAAATGTTGACCAACTAATTTTCTCCAAAACCTGAGAGCCGTACGCCTCTCTTTGTTTTCTGTTTTTTTTTCGTCTTCGTAATCTGCGAACTGCGTCCAACTGTAAAGAACACCAGCCCGCCCACTGGCTTGTCAACTCTACAAATTACCAAGTTCCCGATACAGTTATAAGAGTGCGTTAAGAAAATTAGATGGCTTTCTCTGTACCCAGCGTAGTATAGGGGGATATTCGGAGTTATATTGGACATGGGAAGGAATTAGGTAAGGAGTTTGAAATATAGGTGAAGTAAAGTGAGTCCTCATTCCCGTAAGAAAATGAGGGAACTCTCCATATCCAACTGCAGCTTTTTATTCTCGCGCACAGTTTCAGAAGAACCTCGGTTTTACATTGCTGAGTATTTCTGGTCCCCATGGCCGTGGATGAGTTACACTCTGCTCAACAACCTCTTTTTTCTAATGGAGGTGATAACAAGAAGACCAAGATCAAGAAAACGGGCATCTTAGTATCTTTGGCCAAATGGGTTCTCAAGTTCACCATGTCGGTCGTATTCGTTTCATGGGTTGCTCTATTTTTCCTCGTTCCTACAGACTTGGGTACTGGCTTGTATGATGACTGGGTCGATGCTACCAGTGGAACTCTGTTTGGGGAGACAGGTGCTTCTTTAGTATTTGAATTCGAACTCATCATCACCTTCATGCTTAATGGTCTAAAGTTTGAGACTGAATTTTCAGGTAGCGTCTTGCTCTTATACAGCGGCCCCATTATCATCATTGCTTTTCTTGCTGTTCCATATCTTCTCGTCTCTGGGGAAGAGCAACAGGAAGAAGAACTACAGGGGTATGTGATTCTTTTGCACTTTCAGGTGTTTTATGTTGGTTAGTTACTTATAGACGGGAAAACTATGAAAACTGCCAAGTACATGTATAGCAAATTACATAAAGGTTTAAATTCTAACATTACAAGAAAAATCAATTACAGGAAGAGGCCTCCAAGATTCCGACTGTGGACTTTTCCCGTTCTGATTGACGGACCTTTTGGGGTTGTTTCTGCTGCTGAGTTCATTGGCATAATCCTCTTTGTCGTGTTCGTTCTGTGGGCGCTTTACGCATACACAGTCGTGAACCTTGAAATGTTACCTAGCTACGGTGACTTGACCATCAAAGAAAAGAGGTACAATAATCTATGGAGTTTGGTTTCAGTTTATTTGTGTAGAAGAGAATCACGTGCTGTAATTTAGCTAGGACTATATTCCCCGTGTCCATAGATCTGATCTCGTCCACTTTTCAGGATTTTTATGTTGCAAATGTCAGCATATTGCTTTGGTTTGATAGCCCTATCTTGCTTGGCTTTTCTCTTTCTCCCAATCGCAAGGGGATCGATTCTTCTCCGCCTTATTGATATACCTTTTGAGCATGCCACCAGATATCACGTATGGCTGGGAAATCTCACAATGTTCCTACTTACTCTTCATGGACTTTGCTATATGATTGTATGGGCAATACGAGGCATCATACCATCTGAAGTGAGTGTTGCTCTTTACGGTGTGGTTTACTGGATTGTTTTAGCTTGTTATTAATCATGCTCTAGGGAGGCAAGACCTGACCACTCTTTTGTTAGCCTCCTTAAGAAGTGAATGAAAAATGATGACTTCGATCATGGCATAGCACAAAAGAACAAGACAAACTGATATAGGTGTTTCTTCAACAAAATGCTCTCGATTCTTGTTGTCATCTGACTTGTCTTCTCATTCTTCCTATGTTAATTTCAATATATATATACAAGAATGGTTCTATATGTTCAAAGGTTGGGGAAATAACACAAACCTAACTTTTATTGTTTTGGTATTTTTTTTTTCATGCAGATAATAGAGTGGAAAAGTGATGGTGGTGCAAACCTTGCTGGGGTTATCTGCTATGCATTTGGTCTTTTGATCTGGGTGACTACACTTCCTCCCATAAGAAAGCGTTATTTTCAACTTTTCTTCTACACACATCAACTCTACATACTTTTTGTCATCTTCTTGGCCTTGCATATTGGTGATACCTATTTTAGCAAAGCTGCTGGGGGAATATTTCTCTTCATGCTTGATCGCTTTTTGAGATTCTGCCAGTCAAGGAAGACTGTCAAAGTAATTTCGACAAAAAGCTTCCCCTGTGGAACAATGAAATTGGTGCTTTCCAAACCTGGAAGTAAGATAAGTTCAGAAACCTAATTGTTTATTGTGTTTGTTTTTTAACCAAAAACTAGAGCATCCTCTTTGATCATGTAGACCTGCAATACAATGCTCTTAGTTTCATCTTCCTCCAAGTGCGGGATATATCTTGGCTGCAATGGCATCCTTTCAGTGTTTCATCAAGTCCTTCAGATGGCAAATATCATCTTTCGGTCCTGATAAAGGCTGTTGGTGACTGGACATCAAAGCTAAGTGGAAAAGTTTCAAATATAGCTGAGGAATCTCAAACTTGTCAATCTCATTCTCAGATTATGGCATCCATAGAGGGGCCTTATGGGCATGAATCACCATACCACTTGATGTACGTTCGCTTTTTTATATATCTATTGTGTGTACCAACGATGGATACTTTATTAACTGGTTGAACAGAAAATCTTTTCCTTTTGGAGGAAAAACTGCAAAAAAGAAACACCACCTCACTTCATGCCCATGGTGACACTCAAACCCCTCTCCTTCAAGAGATTCATGAGGTTCCAAAGAAACTTTACAGTGGCATAAAATGATGTTTGACCAGGACAAGTCCATTGGTTCTAATTACATATAATAACTTTGGATGGGCTAGTTGAACTTTCAACTCACCACAATTAAAATTTATTCATCATAAAATTCAAAGTTGCAGAACATTTATAGTTTGGGAAAGTTTGCTGCAGTTACAGAAGAGTAAGCCTGAAATGTTATTCACAGTCTCTATAAGATCTTGCTCAATTATCTTTTGTTTCTTGTTTAAAGATTTACTGTGAGTTTTCTAACGGGATAATTTGACTGCTTTTGTCCTCTTTTAGGTATGAAAAGCTTATATTGGTTGCAGGAGGGAGTGGGATCTCCCCATTCTTAGCTATCTTGAGTGATATTCTCCATCGTACTAAGGAGAAAAATTCCGATATACCAAGGAATGTTTTACTTGTTTGGGCTGTAAAAACGTCAAATGAGCTTTCTCTTTTTTCGGCAAGTGGCGTGGAATCAATCTCTTCGTTCGTCTCTGATAAGTTGAACATTGAAGTTCAAGCTTTTGTTACTCAAGAATCTGTGCCTTCATTGGTATGTTTAACCGTCTGCTGTTTGTTAGATGACGTGTACTGCATTCTTTTCATCACATTTAAGATCACCCCTTCAGTCTGCATTTGACTGTTGCTGGCTGCAGGAGGAGGGTAAAGTTCAAGAGGCCACAAGCTCATCTATTTTCCATAATGCTGGGAGCATGTCAGTTTTGGTTGGCACTGGAAATAAGATATGGGTTGGATGTTATGTTATCATATCCACAATTGGCTTCATTATCACTTTGGGTTTGTTAGACATTTGCTACATAAACCCTTTTAGTATTACATATTGGTGGTACAAAGGCATTCTTTTTGTAGCATGCATGGTTTTAAGTGTTTTGGTTTTTGGGGGTTTTGTGGTTTGTTTATGGCAAATTTGGGAAAAAAGGACCTCGGCCAGGGAAGAAACTCAGGAAGAGGGGGAAAACATTGACATGATGCAGCATAATGAAATAGTGCCAGACAAGCGTTTATGCCTCGAAAACCTTGCTAGTCCCTACTCTGTCCGGTATGGTTGCAGACCAGACTTCAAAGGTACGAAAACATTTTTTTTTCTTTTTTTCTGTGTGCTTTTTGACAAGGTATGCATCCATTTGCTTATATAGGAATGTACTTATTATTTCCACTCTAGAATAGGTTGCTGCTGATATGGTAAGTGTACATTTCTTTGCGATGCTTCTTAGAAATCCATATTCGACCAACTCAAAAATCAGTAACATGACAAGTTTCCTTTAAAGGATTTCAAGTGTTATTCCGTAATCTCTTTTTAAATTTTGCAACGAAAGGTAAATTTCCATGCAATAGGGTTCGTACTTTAAAGTTTAGTGAACCAGCTGAACTTGTGATTCTTTCATGGTGTAAACCAGAGTGAGCCCATTAAATAGCACTGACAGCATTGTCTTTCATAGGAAAGTTGGGGGTAAAAAAAGAAGAATCAGATGTGAAGAAAATCGATGAAGAATAGGTGTTTTAGTATTTAGCTTGTATCGATCATTACATGTAGTCTGTAGATGTTTCCCTGCTAGAGAAAGCCATGCCCTTAAATGTTCTCTTAGCCTAAAGCATAGATGTTTTCATCCTCGTATTCTCATGAAAGTGATTTTACCTCGCTGATTTGCTATGTAAACTTGTGAACTGTCGATGCTTTCATCTTCATTGCCATGCTTTGCTCTGGACTTCCATCCGGTTCGAAGGATGATTTTTTTTTCTTTTTCTGACAGCACGTTAATTTTTGCTTCTCGCAGTGATTTTTGGTTCAGTATCAGATCGCTGGGGCCATGTTGATGTCGGCGTCATTGTGTGCGGTCCCGCGACTCTTCAGTCGAGTGTTGCTAAGGAGTGTAGGTCGCAGAATCTGAAAAGAAGAAACAATGGCCCGATCTTCCATTTCAACAGCCATAGCTTCTCTTTGTAACCATAAAATTTTTCTCTCCGCCTGTTGGTAGGCATAGCAATATCTCAATTTCAGAACTCAAGTGGTTTCTGTCTGCTGACAACCACGATGTATCCTATTCTGCTTCACACTTACCATTAGTGTGGCAGTTTAGTAATGCCTGGTGATCATGCTGGATGTTAAATGATTGGCATGTCTAAAATGATCGGCTTTAAATGAACCGAGCTGTTGAACATCTCCAGTTTGGCTCGAGTTTAGTTTGTTTAATAAACAAGTCGAGTCCGAACATAATTTCTGGCTCGAATGTTAAAAGAACAAATCCGATTAAACTTGGTTTGACTCAGTTTAAATTAATGAATAAAACTCGTATAAATTCAACTAGGCTAGTTTAAAGCTTGTAATATATAAAGGCATATACACTATTACTATCATTTAGATATCTACATAGCATATTTACTTACATATACTGTGTATATATATGTTTTACCATGTATATTCAGTTTCTATGATATTCGCATGAGTTTAAAGTAACTTACCTAACCAAATATTGAGTTCTTTGTCATTTTATGATATTAGTTTATGTTTAATATAACTCATATTCATATAATATGTTAAGTTGCATTATTAAGGTATATACCTTACATATCTCAATTTTTATATATGTAGGCATATATTTTGTTATGCACTTTAGTTTAAGCTTGATTTAATATATTTGGTTATGTAGAAATCCCGAGTATTGTGGAGTAATTAGAATTAGTGATTGAAGAAATATTCGGTGTACCTCATTTAGGCAAATATAAGAGATTATTTCCTTATTTGTTACTCAATTGTTTTATAAATAGGGGCATATATCATGTACAGATATTCATTCACGAAATACATAAAAGATATGATTCTTTTTTCATGGTATCGGAGCTAGAAAACCCTAGCTATCTATGACGGAAGCCACCGTCAATGAAATCCTCTATCAGGAAAACGTACTTATTCTTACCGACGACAAAGGATGTCTGGGATGCGTTCGGGAGACCTACTCAGATGTCAAGACCTGATTATGGTAGATGAAACAAGGGGAGAAGGATGTCACTGATTTTTACATGGAGATGACGGCTCTCTGACAGGAACTCAATCGGAGCTATGACGACGAATAAAAGTGTTTTGGTGATAGTGCTCGGTACAAAAAGAAGCTTGAAACCGAGAGAGTTCGAATTCCTTGTTGGTCTAAATCGTGAACTAGACGATGTGAGAGGTCGAATCCTTGGTCGACGTCCTCTGCCTTCCACTCGAGAAGTTTTCGCTGAAGTACGGCGTGAGGAGAACCGAAGGAGAGTTATGCTGATGGAGAATACTACCGTCAGGCCTAATGGGAAGACCTTGTGTTGGAAATGTCAAAGTTAAAATTGCAGATGACTCTCTTTCGTGTGTTGTAGGAAAAGGGAGCATTAAGCTCTTTGATTGTATCACACTGGACTTTTTCCTTCATTTTCCAAATTTTTCTTGCAATTTGTTGTCCATTAGTCAGTTAACGAAAGTGTCCAATTGCTCTGCTAAATTTCTTCCCTCTCATTGTATTTTTTAGGATCTATTAACAGGGAAGACGATTGGCAGTGCTAAGGAGTGTGAGAGACTTTACTGCTTTAAGGAGGACACTATGAGTGAACAACGTCAAACTGTCATTTGTGATTTTGCATCTGTCTCTAGGGATAGTAAAATTTTGTTGTGGCATTATAGAATGAGTCATCCAAATCTTCAATATTTGAGACAGTTGTTTCCTTACATTTTTTTCGAATAAAAACTCATTTGATTTTCAGTGTGAAATCTGTGAACTTGCGAAAAATAAACGTACTTCGTTCCCCAAATCTCAATACAAACCATCCCAGCCGTTCACCGTGATACACAATGATCTATGAGGTCCTTCTCTTCTTCTCACTCGTACTCACACAAAATGGTTTGTTACTTTTATTGATGATCATACTCGTTTTTATTGGGTTTATCTATTGAAACAAAAAACTGATGTCCGTTTTGTGTTTATCAATTTTCATTCCATGATTCAAACACAATTTCAAACTCAAATTCAAATTCTGCACACTGATAATGACATAAAATATTTCAATTCTATTTTGGGGGATTATCTTATCAAGTATAAGGACAATTTATCAAAGTTCATGCGTCGACACCCCCCAACAAAATGGGGTTGCCGCACGCAATAATAGACACTTCCTTGAAGTTGCTCGTGCCTTGCTGTTTACTACGAATATGCCCAAAAGATACTGGGGTGATGTCATTTTGACATCTACCTATCTCATCATTAGAGTGCTTAGCCATGTTCTTTATTTTGAAACACCTCTCCAAAAATTTCAGTAACATTTCCCTACCTCTCGCCTTAACTCTGGTCTTTCTCTCATAGTGTTTGGTTGTACCGCTTTTGTTCATGTTCATTCTCATCATCGCAGTAAATTATATCCTAGAGCTATTAAGTGTGTTTTCATTGGATATTCTCCTACTCAAAAGGGATATAAATACTATGATCCATCTACAAAAAAAGGCATTGTTAGCCTTGATGTTACATTCTTTGAAAACACTTCTTACTTCCAAAAGCCTTCTCTTCAGAGGGAGCATTTGAATGAAGCTCGATTTTTGGACTTCGAACTCTATCTTCTTGAGCCTGTCCCAAACACTGACCTTGCCATACACACCGAATTTGTCACTTATCATTTTAATATGCAAATTACAGAAGGACACTTGAACTCAGGGGGAGATGTAGAAAAACAAACTGACAAAAAGATACTTTTTATTCAAAGAAGCCAAAACCAAAGGAAATAGAGAGTCTGAGTGCGTTCAGATATTATTTACAAAAACAATTTTCTGTTTTTTGCATAGGAGCGTCAGTGTCAGCCCTAGGCACGTGGGCGCTGACAACAATTTTATTTTCTGATTTTTTGGCTGATTTCTCTTATTTTATTGCTTTTTTCTGTTGTCTGCAGTCGTTGGCTCTTGGTTGACCGTTACACCTGGCTAGCTGGCCTTTACCAACGAGAACCAAATGTTGTGGGTCTATTAAAGGCACCGAGAGACACGTCTGCAGTCGTTGGCTCTTGGGGAGTGCCATATTGCTTTCAGATTTCAATGCACTCCGTAACTGAAGGTAGGCGGAAGTTGGAGTTTGTTGGAGGCCGACTACTTGCCTTACAGCTGGGATGTGAACCTTCCAACTTAGCATTTAAGTGCTGGGTTCTTTTTTTTGCATACCTCTGTCATTGCCAAGAATGTGTCGTTCATGACCGCGACCCGACTGGGCTTTTTTTCCGACCCCTGCTTCGCTTTCCTCTATTCTCCCCTGTAGCACCACTTTGAATGCTCGAGCTGTTCACACGGGCACCCTCATTAGTTTGGCAGTCCTCCATTTTATCGCCTGTCCCCACCCCAGCTGCGATGTCTACGTGGATTCCAGCATCCATCCGCTCTATCGCAGCATCCTCGTCGTCTGTGTTACCCGGCGCTTCTGATGACCCGTATGTCTGAAACGGCTTTGCTTTCGGGTGTTTCTAGAAGTCCTAGTACCCATAGCAGAGAAGTCAAAGTGCAAACCTTCAGAGCCAAAATGCATTGGTTCTGGCGGAGGAGTTCGCGAAGAACGGCTACCATATCAAGCTTGAGTAGGCGCTTGAACTTGGAGTGGTACACTTGTTCCAACGAAAGTTGGTCTTTCTGCGCTCGCTTCATGGCCTGCACCGTTTGAATTGCTTCGATGCTGGGGTTCCTCCCCTTCTGTGACGGCTTCCTGTTCTTGCTTTTGTGGTTCATACTCACTAAGACGCATCTTGCAGGTGCAAGCCATCGAATTTTCACGCTCACTAGGCCTATGGTTCTGGATGGAGAGTTGAAGAGCGTAAAGGAAGGAGTTTGAATTGCGCACGACCTCATCGTTGTGGCCTCTGTTTCCTCGGTCTCTTTAGTTCGCTTGAGGCCAACCCAAACAGAAGGTGAACAGTGAAGTTCACGCCTAGTGAGAAGGTGAACAGTAAAGTCTAAAAAATGTAATTCGTAAACATAACGGGGGCAGCCATTTGGGGTGACGCTAACGGCGAAAAGGCACTTACTTGGAGAGGTCCACCAAAGAATCTGAGGAGGCCGTGTTGCGAGATCTCTCTTGGCTTGGTCTTGATTGGGACGAAGGTAATGTTCAATCTCTGCCTTGTAGTTAAGGGTTGATATGGTAAATACATTATGTATTAAGCATATATTTGTAGGTCCTGGTGTTGGTGGAGAGTACGATCCGTATCGACAATCCGAGAGAAACCAAGAGCCAACGACTGCAGACAACAGAAAAAAGCAATAAATAAGAGAAAGCAGCCAAAAAATCAGAAAATAAAATTGTTGTCAGCGCCCACGTGCCTAGGGCTGACACTGACGCTCCTATGCAGAAAACAGAAAACTGTTTTCGAAAATAATATCCGAACGCTCTCTCTCATACCTGAGGCACCAAGAGAGTCGGAACCGGTAATAGTTCCAAGTGTTCACGAGTCTCCTTCCACATTTGGTAAGTTTGAGTCCTCTTATATTGATTTACCCATTGCTCTTAGAAAACAACCTCGATAATGTACTCTCCATCCTCTCTCGAACTTTATGTCTTATAACTCTCTGTCTACAGAGTTTCATACTTTTACCTTTAACCTTGATAGTGCAGAAATTCCAAAAGATATTCATGACTACATAGGGACGTTTGCACCTGTGGCAAAGTTGAATACAATTCTGGTTCTGTTGTCTTCGACAATCAATTTAGATTGGCCCCTTTGACAACTTGATATTAATAATGCATTTCTAAATGGAGAATTAGAGGAAGAAGCCTTCATGACAATACCATCAGGTTTTTGTAAAACTGGTGAAAAAGATTGAGTGTGTAAACTCAAGAAGTCTATATATGGCCTTAAAACATTCACCAAGAGCATGGTTCGATAGATTTTCCAAAGTGATAAAGAATTAGGGGTATAATCAGCAGGGGCAATCAGATCACACTATATTTTTCCGGCAATCTGAAGATGGGAAGAAAACAATTCTGATTGTATATGTCGATGACATAATCCTAACTGGAGATGGGGAGACTAAAGAAATAGCCATTAAATTTGAGGTAAAAGACCTAGGACAAATGCAATATTTCTTGTGAATGAAAGTTGTTAGATCGAAAAAAGCATTAGTGTATCTCAACAAAAGTATATCCTTGATCTTCTAATCAAGACTGGCATGCTTGGATGTAAACCAAGTGACACACCTATAGAAACAGGAAAAAGAACAGAAGACGTTGGAAGCCCAGTTGAAAAAGACAGATATCAGAGATTAGTTGGCCAGTTGATCTACTTATCACATACTAGAAGAATTACACGTCATAGTAAAATTTCTAGTGAAACTCTACTGTGATAACAAAACAGCTATCAATATTTCCCTCAATCCAATTTAGCATGATCGGACCAAACATGTAGAAGTGGACAGACATTTCATCAAAGAAAAGGTTGAAGCTGAGATCATCTGTATAACCTATGTTCCTACAAAAGAGCAGATTACAGACATCTTCACAAAAGGGATGTCTCGGCAAAATTTCGATGACTTTATCTGCAAGTTGGAAATGATCAATATTTACTATCCAACTTGAAAGGAAGTGTAGAAATCCCAAGTATTGTGGAGTAATTAGAATTAGTGATTGAAGAAATATTCGGTGTACCTTATTTAGGCAAATTTAGGAGATTATTTCCTTATTTGTTTTATAAATAGGGACATATATCGTGTACATATATTCATTCACGAAATACAGAAAATATATTATTATGTTTTCAGGTTATAACATATGTAATTAAGTACTATATAAAATAAAATATTTTTAATTGTTTGCCATTTTATATGGTATTAATGTATGTATATCTAGTTATATAGTGTAGTTTAAGTTCAAAGTATTGAGCAATGAAAAATATATGTTGTTTTCTATATCATAATCAAATATATATAATTACATGTTAGCATCTTTTGTATGTTTCTCGAACTATATCTCTACATACCTTAACTACTACTGAAATTGGAACATAAAGCTCAAGAGCAATCTATTTAGCAACAGTTTAGAATACGTAGCTGGCTAAGAATTGCTAAATGAAGGTTTTCACCTAAAACGCTAGTAGATTTTGAAATTTTACTTCACGTGTTCATAACTTTATTTAGACCTCAAAATGTACTTTATTTTTTGAGCGATTGAGTTATTTGAAAAAAAAAAAACTTGAGCTCGAGCCATTCGAACAAGATTTTCGAGTTTTATTCAAATTAGCGCTCATATATGTCTTAAACGAATTTGAATTCGAATATTTATTATTCGACTCGTTTACTGTCCTTCATCAAGGCTTTGACAAATCAATGTAAAAAAAATCAATGCATAGATGTACTTGCCTTCTTTGGGATTTATCGTGAGAAGACATAAATATTATGAGACACGGTTTAGACCCTAAACTTACTTAGAGGGGATGAATAGTAAGTTAAAAAATTTCAGCACAACCTATTACACTCTAATGCGGAAAATCTTATACAAATCTTAGCAGAATGACATAATTCACTTTATTTAATCAATTCAATCAATTCTCAGATCACCTAGACTTTACCACAAACACTTGGTTTGAAAAAATACTTGCTCTAATATTTTGAATCAAGATTCACATGCAACCTACCAAGATTCGAAATTATCTATAGCTAATCAATGAACAAGCAAATATGAGAGGAATAGAATGCAAACAATCACGCAAACACGAGATATTGTTTACGAAGTGGAAAACCTTTGAGGAACTCCTTTAAAAGGAAAAACCACTCCGGGCTCACCGCTGGTTAACCAATCCACTAAATGAGAGGATCACTTACAATCGGTGACTTTGTTTACCACAAAACCTTTGCTACCTAACAAGCCCCTAAGGAAGACATTCAAATGACACACACGAACTCGCACCAAGCGATAGAATCAGAACCTCTGAATTTCTCTCTCACTTCAATGAATCTTGAACAAAGCAAACTTGCTTCTGGATGATTGGACTCCAATCCTTCAAACACCAAAACTCCGTGTTTACCCACTGCTACAATGAGGTTTTGTTGTGGTTATTGATTTTTTTTAGCACAAGAGGAAGACCACGAAAATCTTGATTCTTCAAGCCTTCAAGAACATCGTCTTCTCAAATCTTCACATATCTCTCAACAATAGCCTTCGATCAATTTCAACAATATCTCTATTTTGTTTTTGTCGAAGTAGAGACGTCCAACCAACTAAAAATCCTTTTTATATGGCTGGGTAAGCAACATTTATAAATCACTTTTACATCATATATGTTACGGAACCAGCACTTAACTACTTTAACAACTCTGTAACTTCTAGATTTCTTCACTACTGTAATCTCTTGATCAACCTCATCCAAGACAACGTTTTTTTACATCATATATGTTACGGAACAAAGTCAATACTCTAACCTTAGGAACTAACAAATATAAAAGACATGGTTGAAGGAAATTGAAATGAATGAGAAATTTAATGGTTGCATACCGCCTTCGCTTTTTTCTGATATTTGAAAATTTAATGGGTCTGATGCCCCGTAATTTAATGTAAACGCTTCTTTAATTATTTATGCAGTTTCAATTAAGAGAAAGTAAAAAAAAAAGAATGAAAAATAAACACCGACACTAAAGGGACCAAGGCGCCTACAACCACCCTGGTCCATGCTGGTTAGAAATGGGGGAAAAAAACAGAACCAAGAAAGAAAAAAAAAATCCAGACTGGAGACTGAAAAATCAAATGAGAAATAGACAGCAATTGTGGGGGTGGCTTTGGAGTGTCGGCAAAGGCAAATTTGCAGACGTTTGGTAGGAAGGGGCGACGTTGGGGCAGTTGTGTAATTTAGTGGAGTAAAGAAAGTAAAGCAAAAGAAATGAGGGAGAGTTAGGTGCGAAACATTTTATTTTCTTTCTAATATCGTCTAGGATAGGAACTAAAAGCTGCTTTTCTAGAATCGATGGTTTGCTTAACAGTGACTTTACTTTGCTTTCCCAATAAAAAGAATCTAATACTTTTAAAATAAATATATAAATAAAAGCAGCAAATTAATCAAAAGAAGAAAATGGTTGGGCAGACTGTCATTGTCGATTGGTGGACAGGGTCCATCCCCGTGACCATCCACCAAAATTTAATCAAGAGAATCCCCCAACCCAAACGCACATGATTTATGAGTCATGTTAATCATATCTTTACCACATAATTGTTGACTCCCCACCGTCTCCCCGGTCATCCACCACTGACTACCGCTTTATTAACTATTGTTTATTATCGACTATCGAGTGACACCCACCCTCGCAATATCTGCATGATCTAAAGTCCGTGTCCCTTCCTCAATCCTCACTCCACACTCTTTCCTCCTCCAGTACTGTGCGTCTCTCTCTCTTTTCACATCTCTGAATTGTACCGTAATACTCTTCCTATCGTCTGCTCTGCAGATAGTCCTCGAGTTCCTCTCAGATCTGGGAACCTCAATCAGCTCAGTCGTCGTCTTTTTGTGGCGTGAAGCTCAACTTCTGATTTTGTATTTGTGTGGGGAGCCAGCATGTACGGAAGGGATCCGTGGGGTGGACCCTTGGAGATAAACGCCGCGGACTCTGCCACAGATGACGACCGGAGCCGCAATCTGCAGGATTTGGACAGGGCCGCGCTCTCTCGCCCTCTAGACGAGACCCAGCAGAGCTGGCTACTGGGCCCTGGCGAGCAGAAGAAGAAGAAGTACGTGGATCTAGGCTGCATCATCGTCAGCCGCAAGATCTTTGTCTGGACAGTCGGCACGCTGCTCGTCTCTGCCTTTTTGGCCGGGTTCATCACCCTCATCGTGAAGACGGTGCCGCGGCACCACCATTCCCATAATCCTCCTGACAATTACACCCTCGCCCTCCACAAGGCCCTCATGTTCTTCAACTCCCAACGATGTAACTTTCCTTGCTCCGACTGTTTCTTGTCTAGTAGATCCAGTTTCATTTCCTGATAGCATTCTAACCCATATTTATAATCTTGTTAACTTTTATACGAAGGGTCTCCTTTTCTCGGGATTTTGTTAATTTGTATACTTATACTATTTTACGCATGCTACAACCTACTCAGTTAGTGAAATTCATCTATTTGAGACCATTTATTTACTCCCAATTCGCTAAGGTTTCCTCATCAACCCGATATTATAGCTTGTCAGTTTAGAAAACTATTTAATTTCTTTGTATTTTTGCTTCATAATCGCAGCTGGGAAACTCCCAAAGCACAACAATGTCTCGTGGAGAGGGAACTCCTGCTTGGATGATGGCAAATCCGATTCGGGCTCCGTTTACAAAGATCTGGTGGGTGGCTATTATGACGCTGGAGATGCTATCAAGTTCAATTTCCCTGCCTCGTTTGCCATGACCATGCTGAGCTGGAGTGTGATTGAATACAGTGCCAAATATGAAGCTGCTGGGGAGCTCAACCATGTTAAAGAGATAATAAAATGGGGGACTGATTACCTTCTCAAGACTTTCAATAGTTCTGCAGATACCATAGACAGGATTGCCGCGCAGGTAAGCTATGTAGTTGGTGTTTCTACATTCCTGTATCTCTAGGAATATCAATTTGCAGCCCAGTTTCAATTTAAGGTGATTAGTATGTTGGTCTACCGACTAGAAGATGGAGTTTCTTTCCAGTTTTTATTTTCGAATTCGGTTCTACTTTCCTATTAAAAGCGTTTACGAACTCTTACCCAGCCTGGCTGCTACTGAGTCATGTGAACATTAATCGAAATGTAGTTCAAGTTTGGATTTTGGAGAGCATTATTTTATTTTCTGGTTTACAGAGAGATGACACCAAAGAATCCTCAGTTAGGCAAAGTTGTCGTATATGCTCGTCGAAAATCTAGAACCTAGAAAAAGGAAGATAGTTGGTGAATCGATGGCATACTTTCGTAGTCTAGTGATTGAGGCTAAGACTTTTCAGTTTTCAGTGAGTTCGTTTGGCATTGTTACTCTTACGGAGCTGAGTAGGAAGTCGCAGAGCTCGATTTCTTTTGGTAGATATGGGGTTGTCTGGATGGCGACCTTTTTGGCAAACTGGTTGAGGGGAAGGAGGCCAGAGATTTTTCAAAAAAATTCAATGATTTGTCTCGTGCGTTTCTGGCTCAGGGGTGCTCGAATATGAATGAATGTTATGTCGTCCTAGCAGAATTTGGGGAGAGACGTCAGCGTGGGGCTGTGATGATCCCGCAGGGTAATTCTAATGCTGGGTGGCAAGCTTTTCTTCAGATGTGTGAGGAGTTGATTTCGGTCTTTGGGGTGCTGAGGCACAAGAAACGACATCATGTCGATTCTAAAATCACGCAGGGAGTCTCCTTTGCTCAGATGGTGCGGGTTGGCTCGCCGGAGAAGAAGGTGGTGGAAGAGAAAGAGTCAAGCGTGTTTCACGTTGATGATGGTAGCTTGAAAAACAAGTCTACGTTTGGTTTCCCGAAGATGTCGCATGCAGAGATTGGTGAGGGCCACGTATTTTCCAAAAATAATCAATTTGGTGAGGCGCCTGCTGTGACGGCTGGGTCAGAGGGAAGACTGTGGGATCATTTAATGAGACTCAAGGCTGAGCTGCATAATCTTATTGGGCTGGCCAAAAACAACGAAGTGGTCCTAGATCCGCGCAAGGCCCTCCTTTGTTGTCTCCCGAAGGCTTTTTCAGTAGCTCTCGTGGTTTGTGCCAAGGGGATCCTCTTTCCCCTCTTTTGTTTGTTATTGTGATGGAGGCTTTTAGTTGCATGATGAGGAAGATGGTGTTGCATGGCGGGTTACAAGGTTTTAAGGTTGGTGGGGGGTCGGGTGCGGGGGTGTCTATTTCTCATCTTTTTTTTTGAGGATGATACCTTAGTGATGTGTGGGGCGGATGTGGATCAATTTTGGAATCTTAGATGCCTTCTCTTATGTTTTGAGGCGGTCTCGGGCTTAAAGATTAATCTCTCAAAGTTTGGGGTCATCCCTATTGGTAGGGTGTAGAATGTGCTGGAGTTGGCGGGTATTCTTGGGTGCGGTATCTCCTCGTTGCCTATTCAGTACCTTGGTTTCCCCTTGGGTGCTTCTTAAAAAAAAAAAAAATCATATTTGGGATGGGATTATCGAAAGGATGGAGCGTCGGTTAACGGGATGGAAGCGGATGTACCTCTCTAAGGGTGGTAGGCTAACTCTTATCAAGTTTACTCTTTCGAGTTTACCTACATACTTCCTTTCTTTATTCCCTATTCCGGCGGGGGTGGCGAATAGGATGGAGAAGATTCAACAGGATTTCCTCTGGGGTAGTGATGATTGTGTTCACAAGTTCCATCTTGTGAAGTGGAATAACGTGCGTTCTCCGTTGCGTGATGGGGGGTTGGGCTTTCGCAATATTAGACTGTTTAATACGGCGTTACTTAGCAAATGGTTATGGAGGTTTGCTTTGGAAAGGGATAGGTTGTGGAGAATGGTCATTGCTGAAAAATATGGTTGTTCGATGGGAGGTTGGTGTACGAGTTCTACCCGTGGCTCTTATGGGGTTAGTTTGTGGAGGTACATTAGTAAAAGGGTGGGGCACTTTCAGCAAGCATATTCGGTTTAAGGTGGGGAATGATGTTAGTATCAGCTTTTGGCATGATCTTTTGGTGTGGTGATAAGCCTTTGAGTCTTTCTTTTCCATTGGTTTTCTCTCTATCTCGTTGTAAGTAGGCTATTGTGATACCCCGAATCCCACATGAAGTGGGAGAAGAGAATGAATGAGCATGGATTCTATAAGGGCCAAGTCCCACATTGGGACCTTACTAGGTTGAACTGGGCTTTATAATGATCCAAGGGGTTTCAAGAGCAACCTTGACTAGTCCTTTTGAAGTCAAAGCACAGATGTGGCTAGTGCTTGTCATTGGATCGTTACAAATGGTATCAGAGCGGTCATAGTAACCACCAATGTGGGTTTGGTGGACCTTGACGAGGACGTCAAGGATTTAAGGGGGAGATTGTGATACTCCGAATCCCACATGGAGTGGGAGAAAAGAATAAATGAGGATGTATTCTATAAGGGTCAAGTCCCACATTGAGACCTTACTAGGTTGAACTGAGCTTTGTAATAATCCAAGGGGCTTCAAGAGCAACCTTGATTAGTCCTTTTGAAGTCAAAGCACAGATGTGGCTAGTGCTTGTCCTTAGGTTGTTACAGCTATGGTGGCGGATTGTTTGGTGGATGATGATGTTCATGTGGTATGAAGTGTTCCTTTCTCTAGAGCTGCCAATGATTGGGAGATGGAGGATTTTGGTTCTTTCTTTGCTTTGTTGTATGTGGTTGTTGTTAGCAGAGGGGAGGATGATGTGATGGTTTGGATGGGCACTGAGGATGTGATGTTTTCTGTTAAGTCGATGTATGGCTTGCTTAGAGGTGGGTCTGGTCTCTCTTTCCCTTGGAAAGGGGTTTGGAGGTCCTTGTGTCCTATGAGAGTTTCCTTCTTTGTGTGGGAGGCTTCTCATGGTAGGAGTTTAACTATCGATAATCTTCGTAGAAGGGGTTTGCATTGTCCCTATGTGAGTGGGCTGTGGTCTCATGTGCTCTGTATTCTGAATCTTCAATGGGTTATGTCAGAGAAAGTGGAAGATGTGCTGTGGTGTTGGAAGAGGAGGCTCAAAAACCCTTTCGCTAAGGCTATTTGGAGATTGATACCTCATTGTATCTGGTGGTGCCTTTGGCGGGAGCGTAATTATAGATGTTTTGAGGATTGTTCTTTGTCTTTGGATAGGTTTGAAGGGTGTTTTCTTGTCTTTACTTTTCTATTGGGTGAACTCGGTGCTTGGTTGCCCTTTTCTAGATTTTGTTGATTTCGTTAGTTTTCTTGCTTGTTTGGAGTAGTGATGTCGGTATAGTCTTTTGTACTGTCTTCACTGTTTCTAATGAGATTGGCTTATTCATAAAAAAAAAAGAGTTCGGATTTTGGATCTGTCCCCGAGTTTGTGGCTAATGGATGGTTTCCCTCCATTTTTGACAGGTTGGGGTTGGGGATACTTCTGGAGGTAGTACAACTCCTAATGATCATTATTGCTGGATGCGTCCAGAGGACATCGATTATAAACGACCTGTGTATGAATGTCACGCCTGCTCAGATCTTGCTGCAGAAATGGCTGCAGCTCTAGCTGCTGCATCCATTGTTTTTAAAGACAACAAGGCCTATTCGCAGAAACTTGTCCATGGAGCCAGAACACTCTTCAAGTTTTCGAGGGAGCAGAGGGGCAGATACAGTTCAGGTGGATCAGACGCTGCGCTGTTCTATAATTCCACTAGTTACTGGGATGAGTACATATGGGGTGGAGCTTGGTTATACTATGCAACTGGTAATTCCTCCTATCTTCAGCTTGCCACTACACCTGGTCTTGCCAAACATGCGGGTGCTTTCTGGGGAGGCCCTGATTATGGTGTGCTGAGCTGGGACAACAAGCTTGCTGGTGCTCAGGTTAATTTTTATGGTTTCCTGTTACCTTGTTATAATTTTTGTGGTTCGGACATGTGGTATACTTTGTCATAAGAGGACATTAGGAGTTTGAACTTGTTGGTGTCTTTTCTAATGGTTGCTGACTGCAATGATGTGTTTATTGCGTATGTTATGTTCATTCTGATTGAGAAAATTTCACTATAAATATTAATTTTGTCAGTGCGACATTTTGTGCATGCCATTTATCGTGGATGTGATGTGAGATGGGATATCAGTTATCTCTGCTTACATGGGAGAGGGTATCGGTTAATTCTGCTTATACCTCCATCATTCATTCAATAACCAAATTGTTTGACTTCACTAATATCAATCTTTTATTTCATGTGTGCTTACATGGGAGAGGGTATCGTTTAATTCTGCTTATACCTCCAACATTCATAGTGTAACCAAATTGTCTGTCTTCTCTAATATCAATCTTTTATTTCATGTGCATTGGACTCTTTTTTTTTTTAAAAAGAAATTGAATAGCAAATCTTCGTAATGTCTGGTTCTTTGAAGCGATAATCATACATAATGCCAAATTGGAAATGATTTTCATGTTATCATGTTTTTGTGTTTTGAGGACAAAGGTCACTAGTTTCTGGGCTTGGAGCTACAATCATAATGTCCTGTTGGTTGTGTTCTCTTTAAGAAAAAAGAATGTCTTGATGTATAACCATATTGGGTTGAGAACTTTAGAGCTTGGCGGCAATATGTGCTTTGTTTCTGACATAATTTTGCTACATTTTGGTTAGGTACTTCTAAGTCGTTTGCGCTTGTTCTTGAGCCCTGGGTATCCGTACGAGGAAATTTTAAGGACATTCCACAATCAGACCAGCATCATCATGTGCTCATATCTTCCTGTTTTCACTAGCTTTAATAGAACCAAAGGTACGTTTCCTCCTGCTTCATTGACCTGATATCTACACAAGGGACTACATTGAACTTTTATTGTTCCTTATCTAGTTAGATATATGCATGGAAGTCTTTCTTATTCTGTGGAGACCTTTTGCAGGGGGCTTGATTCAGTTAAACCATGGAAGGCCTCAACCTCTTCAATATGTAGTAAATGCAGCCTTTCTAGCTACACTGTACAGTGATTATCTTGAAGCTGCAGATACACCCGGATGGTACTGTGGACCCAATTTCTATTCAACAGAAGTCTTGCGTGAATTTGCCAAAACACAGGTACATGGTGTTCTAATCCCCTTAACAAGGTAGTGTGGGAAACTTGACTCTGCTCACATGGTCATAGGTTACTGCCGACACACTCAGGGAAAAAAGCTTACTGCCGACACACATAGGAAATAATCCCATATCTTCCTGTGTTTTTATTGGCAGATTGATTATATCCTTGGCAAAAATCCTCGGAAGATGAGCTATATTGCGGGTTTTGGTAACAACTACCCTAGACATGTCCACCATAGAGGTGCATCTATCCCTAAGAATAAGATCAAGTATAACTGTAAAGGAGGTTGGAAATGGAGGGACAGTTCGAAGCCAAACCCAAATACAATTGTTGGAGCTATGGTTGCTGGCCCCGACAAGCATGATGGCTTCCACGATGTTCGTACGAACTATAATTACACAGAGCCGACTCTTGCT
This sequence comes from Myrica gale, assembly GCA_963930655.1. Taxonomy (NCBI): domain Eukaryota; kingdom Viridiplantae; phylum Streptophyta; class Magnoliopsida; order Fagales; family Myricaceae; genus Myrica; species Myrica gale. The sequence goes on along the minus strand of OZ005606.1, from coordinate 52,164 downwards.
GGCAATGCTGGTTTAGTTGCAGCACTTGTGGCTTTGTCAGGTGACAAGACTACCGGTATTGACAAGAACACCCTTTTCTCCGCAGTTCCCCCTATGTTTCCAACTCCACCACCACCTCCGGCACCTTGGAAACCGTGAGGAGCTGTGTTGGGGCTCCTCTTTTTCTGCTGAGAATGCTGTACTTATGAATTGGTAACTTTTGGTAAAGTGATGTTTATGGATTTCTGTATCTCCTTCAAGAGGGAGGTAAGCACAAAGATGAGGGAGGAGATACGCACAAGGAAGAAAGCAATGGACAAACCTCCTAAAGATGGTAGGCTGGCACCGGGTTGGGGATTCAAGGTCAGCAGTGAGTTTAGTCATTGGTATTTGGGAGTCTTTGTTTGGGTTTTGTTCTTATGTACTGTATATGTATGAAACCGTCATGTAATCTTTAGACACAAGAATTTAATAGTTTGAAAATTGGTTGACAAATAAATTCCTATTCAAGTCCCAATTGCGTTCCTTTATGTTCCCCCCTCCCCCGTTTTTAATTTGTGCAAATTTTCTTTTATTTGCAGTCTATGATGTGCTGTCCCAGTGTGTGCAGATTTTGCTACTGAAAAGCCATCCTAGAGGTGGTAATTTCAGTTCTCAACGCATTGTTTGGATTGGTTCATCGGAATTGATTCATTGGATGAATCTTCAAATCTTGAACATTTATGGCAGCAAACTTACGCTCGACAAGGCTCTGATTATGTGGAGAGCTGACCCAAAAAGTATAGAATAGCCCTCATTTTACTGAGCATGCTAGGTTATTGGTTATCTTCTTGGTGATTTTTTTTGCGCAGAAAATATGACATACCATGCTTTTTCATTGGCGATAGAATTGGTCACCATATATATATATATACCGAGATTGGCTAGTTTAGTATTTCGGGTGAACAGTGAAGCCCATTTTCTATATGGTACACGACACAAGTTGGCTGACAATAATAGGATGAAATCCTCTCTCTTTAATGCTGGTTGTTCCTGGGTCAAGTAATTTTTTTTTCTATCTAAATCACGTTTCCATAGAAACCGAGGAGTACAGCCCTAAACACGAAAATCACAACATATCACAAGAGATATATAAAGGGGTGCTATCTAAAGGGATGGCTCCCAGATTGGACGAAGATGCCTCCCATTTGGTCGTTCAAAAAAACTTGGATTGCTGCCACTTGTTCTGCAATACTCGAAACTTCGAAAGGGAATTATCAGCAGCATCTTTAAGTGCATTTCAGGAGAGAAGTCTATCTTTGTGGTTAATCAAACTTGTAACCGAGGGGGGTGCGTAACTTGGCGGCTGGGTTAGGACATGACAACAAAGGCAGGAGCTTCATTGCTACTTTTGCTCTTCACTTTGGTAGATTCTGTGCGTTACTTGAGCCGGTCAACATGCATTAATGTGACTTGTCTGTTGTCTTTCATGTCGTCATCAACTGGGTTTAGCCTTATATATATTCTTGTACTTTTAGCTTTTACATATTCTTTGCTCCCCGCCACATCCATCCGCGTTATATATACAAAGTTCCGTTCGACCGCGTTGTCAACTGCAGTACCAAGATATGGAACCGGAATTCAGCAGCTCCTTGGAGTATACGCCAACATGGATTGTTGCCATTGTCTGCTCCATCATCGTTCTCGTATCGCTGTGCGCTGAGCGCGCTCTTCATCATCTTGGAAAGGTATCCAAGCAGTCGTGAGTGTGACCCTCTAATAGTGCTCGTAGTTATCAAACTCTTTAATTTGCTAGGCTTCTTTCTTTTCACTTTTGATCTATATCTGGCCTTCAGCTGTGAAATTATTCGCCAATGTTGTCCAGCTTACTGTTTTCATGGTAAAATTCGACAGCCCAACTAGCTAGAACTTCCGTAAATCTTACCGAATTTGTTTGTTGCACTCATAGCACAAGAAGGTTCTTTCCTTTAACTGCCTGCTAAAGAAGCACAGTGGTCATTTGCTAGAGCGGTAATGTTATGCGAACTTCGGTTCAGTTATGAATATATCCTCACCGTTAGTTGATAATGTTTCAAACAATTAATTTCTACTTGCGCAAGTTTTCCATTGCATTCTTGAAAACAGTAGACTTCGTCTTCCTGTCTAACATGTTATTCGTGGGAACAAAATTCTACAAACTTTCATGGTAGCTTACGAATCACAATTGTCTGAGAACAGAAGCATGAAAATTAACGATGATCCTGTATGGTGGATCAGGATCAGCCTTATCCTTCGAATGATGAGCCTCTTGAGATTTTAGGAAAATGAAAGTTTGGTTGTTAGTTCTAACTAAAATTCAACAGAAACAAGATCAGCTCGTACACTTTTTCGTCATTCATGGTAGAGCGCTCCACTTGAACAGTCTTATGAATTGCGTCTGATGATCAGTGGTTTAACTGAATAGATTGAAAGTACTGAGTGGAAATAAAACGAATGGAAGTTGAGAACCCTCAGGGGAGCCCTTAAAGATCTAAAGACACCTTTCTTTTGATCTCTTGTTCAAATTGCATAATATAAAACTAGTAGCTTTTCGCCTGCAGGCAAAGGAGTGACATTTTGACTGCTAAACGATTGTTCAGGAGGAGAAACAATTTGAAAACGAAAAGGAGAGGCAAAGCATGTACTAATACTAAGGGAATCGACATTTTTAAGATTTTCAAGGAGAAGCAGGTCCAAGTTTGAGTTGCTTTTTTTTTTTTAAACAGAAACTTGCTAAACTTTATCGAGGAAAGTAAAACGACCCAAGGGTTTTGTCTGAAGGTACTAATTGTATGTATAGGCGGCAGCACGCCACTCATCTAGCAAACTTTTGTCTCATTACAAACTCTCGTTTAATTAATTTATTTCTTTAATGGATTTTGCAATGCCTCTTTTAGATTCATCATGTGAGAGGCTTAATTAGTAATTTTCTGTTTGTTGGTGTTGTTCCTAATTCAGTTATTGGTGTACAAAGATCAAGATCAACTATATGAAGCCTTAACAAAATTAAAGGAAGGTTCGCTGCGCTCCCTCTCTTGTGCTAGCTTCATAGAAAGGGCAAATATCTACATTATTGGCTGAGCCTGATATATGTGCTGATGTTTTTTTACAGAACTGATGCTTTTAGGGTTCATCTCCCTTCTATTAACGGTCTCCCAAGGGTTGATAAGTCGCATATGCATACCAACTCATCTTGCAACTTTCATGCTTCCATGCAAGCTCACGCATTCCGCAAATGTTCCAGAACACTACTCTCTTCTTGATACAAACAGTCGACGACGGCTTTTGTCTGAAGGTACTAATTCAGAACATTGCCTAAAGAAGGTACGTTAAAATCTTTTAAATTATTACTAGTCTCTTTTGTACATTACGTTTTTCATTCATAAGATGCCGGCATACGCTACAAAGACAGCGAAAAATACAATCCGTACACATAACTACATGTGAAAAATGAAGAACACGCATCCCAGCAAATGTAAGTGGGAGAACGGATTCCCTCCGAAGGGGAATCCGTTTGAAGCACCGAAGGGATGGCTGGAACGCAACGGTCAGGAATCTGAGACGTGTGGGTCCCGCGCGGAGCAGAGACTGCCCCATCCCTTCGGTGCTTCGGACGGATTCCCCTTCGGAGGGAATCTGTTCCCTGCAAGTGGACGTGATTTACAGGTGTCTCCATATATAAAAGAGAAGCTTACAGTTGAAAAAGTAGGGGAGCTTTCCGAACCAAACAACATTACATGTGTATTCCATCGAACAAATTAAGTATATATTCACTTGATTGGTAGTTACATCTCTGGTGTTTTCAATTTTTCTTAATCTGTCAATACTCAGGGGAAGGTTCCATTGTTATCACTGGAAGCATTACACCAGCTGCACATTTTCATTTTTGTATTGGCAATTGTTCATGTGATCTTCTGTGTCACCACAATGTTTCTTGGAGGAGCCAGGGTAATCTCTTGATGTCACAAACTATGTTTGGTTCATGGTCTTGAAAAAGTTTTTTTATTTCAAGATAATAAATTTCAAAAACTCTCTTTCTAAACATCATTTATATGGACTCCACCATTTTCACAAACACCTAAAAAAACATATCTTAACAAATTTTCTTAATCATTACAACAAAAATACTCTCAAAATCAATCCAAACAAATTTTCCGTTGTAAACAAGTGCCTTTTCTTTTTCCTCTTAAAAATCAGATTTTCATTACAAAAACCGGTGGCTTTTCGTCATGATCTGTTGTAATTCACTTGTGGCAATCATTTACGAGCTCATTGGCGATGCTTTTCGTAGTTGATATGGATTTTCTTCTTACACATAGATACGCCAGTGGAAACCCTGGGAGGATTCAATTAAGAAGGAAATTTCAAAATCAAGGAAGGGTAATGTGAACCTGGATTAGTAAGACGTCTTGAATGACATTTGTTTAGATACTTGAAGTATTTGGTTTAACCGCAAAGTATTCTCGAATTAATGCTTTTTACAGGTCCAACAACGGCCAATAGCAGTACTCATGCTCAGGATTCCCCCGAGTCTTTCAATCAACGCGCAGGTGGATATTGGAGAAAGGCAGCTATTGTTAGTTGGATGGTGAGGTTAAATCTCTCTATGTCAATTGTATTGAAATTCCCAAATTATCAATCTTGAGGTACCTGTATCTGTCCTTTCCTCCATTAATTTGATTATTAAGCCCACTGGTTATTTTCTTATCTTGGCTAGTATTTATATTCTAGTTGATTTATATAGGTTTGCAACTTTTACAATGTCAATATCAATCTTTCTAGTATCTCTTAACCTAACACAAGTTATTCATGATCTAAAATTAGGCTTAAATAAGCATCAAACAACTTGTAATAGAAGTACTATGCACGACTTGGATTCTCCGTACCTTGCGACAGAGAAAGGGATCACACCCTGAGTTGTTGTTCGAGTTATGAGCAATGCTGTCAATGTATGGAAAGAGGGAAAAAGATCAGGTCAATTTTTTCCATGTAGTGTGCACTTTCTCACAGATGTGCCATCGGCAGTATCAGGTCCTGTGCAATTTACAAAAACCAACAGATCCGGATGATCATTTTCTGCACTTTCGACTAATTTTAACAAGCTCCCACATTAAAGGCCAGGTTGGCTCATGTTAAACCAGAACACACTGCCTGGACTACATTATATATGCATAAAAAAAATGTGAAATCCCAATTCATGATTTTATAATTCGTTGTAAATCAACCACCGTGCACATAATGGTATTTGGTTTAATCGTTTTGAGTTCAAGGAATAACTCTATGATTATGATTACATGTGAACTAGAAATGATCGACATGATACTTCTTATGGAAATTAAATGTTTCCTGGTATGAAGACTAATCACCAGTGGGATGACACTCGACTTTTATGCTCGTCGACAGATATCATTTTTCAAACAGTTCTATGGCTCTGTTACCAAGTCGGACTACATTGCACTACGACAAGGATTCATCAAGGTCCAGTTTGCATAATTTCTACATACTTTTGATTTTATGCTCTTCGGTTTGTATCAGGTCCTATTTACAGCCGTATTTTTTCTCCTTTCCCCTGCAGGAACACTGCCCTAGTAATACGGATTTTGATTTTTACGAGTACATGGAGCGGACGCTTGAAGTTGATTTCAAAAAAGTTGTTGGCATAAGGTAATAGTTGAGGCAGTTTCAATTTACTACTGAACTATTTTGCAACATCAAATTTTCTTTTACACAAACATTGTCAATTGTAGCTGGTACCTGTGGCTCTTTGTTGTGGTTTTTTTGCTGCTGAATCTGGAAGGTAATTTGCTTGGGTCTTAATCGAGTGGTCTAAAAGATTCATTAATCATTGGAACTTTGAATCTTACTAGTCTCTGAATGAGAATGCAGGGTGGCACACATATTTTTGGTTGTCATTTTTGCCGTTGATCGTAAGTGGCGTTCGTACGTAGGTTGGTTTTATTTCATTGATCAGTTTATTTATGAATGGACTGATACTGTTTGAGATCATGGTTGGAGTGACAGCTGCTACTTTTCGTGGGTGCTAAGTTAGAACACGTAATTACGAGGTTGGCTCAGCAAGTAGTAGAGGGTAAGATTAAGATAGATGACCGTGAAGGACATGAGCCGGTCAGGGTGAAAGACCATGAAGCAGTACGAGTGAAGCCTTCAGACGAACACTTCTGGTTTGGTCGCCCTGCTATCGTGCTCCACTTAATTCACTTCATTTTGTTTCAGAATTCATTCGAGATTGGATTCTTCTTCTGGGTCTGGGTGAGAAAGACATATGTATATCTCCCCGTTTATATATGTAGTTCACTTTCAATTCCAAATCCATGCAGTTTCATCAACTTTACTCATGTGCAGTGCACATACGGATTCGATTCATGCATCATGGAAAAGGTGGGCTACATCGTCACAAGACTCGTTATGGGGTAATACTTAAGGGACAAGAGGAGAAAACGGAAGATATATATATCTTTGTGCATATCCCGTCAAATCATTCACCGCTCAGTGCTCACATGATAGTTTCTTATGCAGTGCGATTGTTCAAGTGCTATGTAGCTACAGCACCTTGCCTTTGTATGCTCTTGTGACCCAGGTTGGTACACATGCTTCCTTGTTACAGTAATCCACAAGCTTCTTCCCCAAATCTGAAATCCTTTCTTTTCTATCTACTATTTTTGTTTTAATAACTTTTTTGGTTTTTGTCACCGTTTGAAGATGGGTAGCGCGTTCAAAGAAGGCATCTTTGATGACAATGTGGATTCGGCTTTAAGAACATGGGCTGAGCGTCCAAGGAGGAAAAGCAAGAAAAAAACAGGGAGTCGAGCCATAACGACCGAAGTATCAACCCAACGTGCTCAAACTTCGGAGCTAGCAACAGTACTTGCGATCGAAGAAACTACAACATCAACTACTGAGCTCCCTTCTGTAACCCAGCTCCCTTTTCCATTAACTTAACTTGAAGTTGTGGCCATTTGATTTTAGGAGGTAAAAGTTCACTGCCAAGGATGTAGAAGGAACCATAAGCCTTCTACGTACGTACTTGATTTGTGAATTTCATTAAGGTGTAGGGTTTATCGAAGATAGAAGTACGTCTTGCAGGCTTTTTTGCCAACAGACACCAATGTGACCAGGCCAAATTTCTGGGCAAATAATGATCATGAACCAACTCAATTGTAAGAAACAACCACTTGTGGTTTTTACAAGCTTGAAAAAGGATTAGTAACCTCTTTAGTCAGCAAATTTAAATTTGGGCTTAATTAATCCATCAAGAGGTATAACTTTTATCCAATTAGATCCCTCAATTTTAATTTCTTTCCATATGAGTCTCTAGAGTTAATTAATTATCCCAATAAGATGCTTCTGTCTAATTTCAATGGTGTGACTAGGCCGGTACAAGTTTGGGCCGAAATTTACCAAGCCAACCCAAATCGGTCCGAAACCGACTGGGCTAGCCAGTTCTGGGTCAGCCCGGTTCAACTGTCGACCCTGATTCTCCCAAAACCGCAGCTCACGGTATAGGTACCCAATGGGCCGAATTGCACCAAACTGAAGTTAGTACTGTAATTTTTTTTCCCGTAAGTGGGACGACGTCGTTCTCCCCCCTCTTTACCTTTTTTTCCCCTCCCCCCTCCTTCACTCTTCAGTCTTCACCCCTGGTGGTTTCCCGTACCCCTTTTTGAAACCCTAGCTAGCAACTGCCCCCACCCCACTGTCTCTTTCACGTGATTGCACGAAGGAGGCGGCGACACTCAACTGGCGGTTCCTCCTACGTTATAAGGATCCTTCTCCATTCTCTTTCTTCAATTTAGGGTTTAGGGTAAACGGTTTAAGGTTTAGAGTCCAGACATCATAGCACGAAATACAACTACCACTTTCACCTCTACAAATGTTTAGGGTTTAGGCTTTTAGGGTTTAGGATTTAGTGTTTAGGGTTTACAAAAAGAACTTAATTGTGTAAACCGAAAACTCAACATTGTTGTGACAAGAATTACAAACCCTTATGGACACCCTAATATTCTCGCAAAATTTATAGCTAGACAATTAAAGAATAGAGTTTCATTTCGAAAAATAATGAAAAAGGCTATTGAATTAACTGAACAGGCAGGTACAAAAGGAATTCAAGTACAAATTGCAGGGCGTATTGACGGAAAAGAAATTGCGCGTGTCAAATGGATCAGAGAGGGCAGGGTTCCTCTACAAACCATTCGAGCTAAAATAGATTATTGTTCCTATACGGTTCGAACTATCTATGGGGTATTAGGCATAAAAATTTGGATATTTGTAGACGAGGAAGAATAAACCTTTACTTGATTTACTTGACTTGTCTTTATGTTCTATCGGCAATAAAAAAAGCAAAAAATGACAAACTCTTTCATTGTTTTTCTGTTAAATAAAACAAAAATAGGCAATTTTATAAGGTTGAATAAAAATTCGATTCAGTTTTTGATATTGAGATAATTGCTATGCTTAGTGTGTGACTCGTTGGTTTTTTAGGGTTAGGATTAAAAAAATCGGACCTGCCCACACATAGTATTAACTAATAACTATAGAACGGATAACCAACCCATCGCTTCATATTATCTAGATCTAAAGAACCGGTCATGGTATGATATATTGGTTATATCATTGTAGTAACAAAAAGTTTTTTGCAAAAAAAGAAAAAGAAAAACCAATCTGATTATAAGTTGTGAAGCAATAACAATAAAAATGCAGATACATACATAAGATAAATACAATAAAAGATAAGAAGAAATTCGGCCACCCCTATATATTTTATACCCTCTCCTACAAAAAAACGTGTAATACCACCTCCATTTGTAATTCCAACAATTACTCGTCTATCAAAAAAAAAGTTAGTTGAGCTAATCCTCTTATACCATTAGTTAAAGATATTGCATAAAAAACATCTATATAACCACGATTATATGACCAATCATATATCACATTTTTTATTTTTTTTCAAAAAGAATTTGATTAGGAACACTTTTAACAAATGAATTTTGGAAGTTAAAATTTTGTAAAGATGAATAAGAGGGCTTATATAAAAAAAGACGCTATAAATATTCCGAGATTATACTCAATGAAAAACTTGCATTTTTTGTCACAAATTCATACCAATTCACATAATTGTTTGAATTTTGATGTATTATAGCTGGAGTTAATAATTTAGATAATATATCCAAATACATTCCTTGTTGATTGAAAGGAATTCCTATAGCTCCAACAAACAAAGTTAATATGCCTAATAGAAGCATAGGAAATAGCATAGTATTATTTGATTCATGGAGATACGAAAAAGTGTTCTTAATGCCAAAAGGAGTAATAGTAAAAAAATGTCGTGTAATCTTTCTTACATTAATATCGATTCGATATGTCTTCTTACGAAAAAAAGAAATGCTTTCATTATTATTCATTGTTACTAAGGATAATAAACGAGATTTTTCTTTAATTTTTTTTCTCTTCTTTATCTTTACCTCATAAAGATATTGAATAAAGTGAGTTATTTGTTTTGCCGCTGTAATTTTGAAAATGAATATTTAAATACTCCTCAAAAGTAAGTAAATAGATGCGAAACATATAAAATGCAGTTAATCCTAATGTGAAAAAAGCAATTATTGCAAAAATTGGTGAATACAACCATCATTAAGAATTTCATCTTTGGACCAAAAACATGCTAAGGGTGGAATACCACAAACGAAAAGTATACGTAATAAAAAAGCAGATCAGTCAGTAATCAACATTAATTTTCAATTTCAGTTCGTCTTAGCCTTTATTTTGAGGTCTGGATTTAGCAATTTTGCTTCAGTTTTTTTTTCTTAGTCTTTGTGGAGTCTTAGGAAATTTCAGAAGATAATTTGGTGGTTTTTTTGTTTTGGGTTAGTGGCCTTCAGTCTTCATTTTATAACAAAGACTTATTAAAGCGCATCCCTTTTATACCGTAACTGGTTTTATCGGGTTGAAACAAAATCCTTTCCCACGAAATCTTGTCTCGAAATTCTTGTGGTTTCCAGATCTACTTTGCTTGAATTTTCGAATTATTTATCGAGCTACAACAAGATGTGGCTAACTGGGCCATAATTCAAGCATGGTATTCTGATCAATGTTATGGATCATTGTCCGTGGTTTATTCGAGGATACAATTATGAAGTTTTTGAGCTTACTCTTTTTTTTTTTTGACAAAAAGATTACATAACTTCATATACTAACAGAATGGGTATAGTTACATAATCACAATTCACTATCTCTGTGAGGATTTACTCTATCTGAATCCTACCAACCGCATTTTCTTCATTGCACTTCCTGGCAACTCGGTGTGCCATGGAGTTTCCCTCTCTTGGACTCCACCTTAGTCTCCAGTTTTGCTTCTCATTCAAGTAGAATTTCTATCCTGCTAATCAAATGGGTTATATGATGTTTAAGGTCCCCGAAGGACTAAGCAAGCATGTGGTGTCGTCCAAGAAGGCTCAAGCTAATTGGTAAGTAGCCTATGATGTATCTCAAGAGTCTATTATTGCAACATTGTTCATGGTGAAATAAAACTCCATCTTATTGAGTGAAAATCTGATGTTTTTAACACGATTTAGAAACGAAGAGTGATATCTAGAAAAAAAAAAAAGAAAAGAAACGAAGAGTGATGAAGTTGCTTGATTGTACACCTTTTTCTGTTAACAGTATCCATTTTGACAATATATGAAGGTATAGAAAGTTACTGGAGGCATGGAGATAATCAAAACCCCCTCCAAAAACACCTGAAGAAGTTGCTAGGCTGATCATTGAGACTTTGAAGAGACACCAAAAAGCAGATGTCGAGGTACAAATTGGGAAAAAAATTTGAAAACATAGAACTTGTTGCATACAACGGATGGTCCTACAATGGAGGAAACTAACAAGATTTCTAATTGCCTTCAACAATAGGGTCTCTTGGTTTTTTATGGTCTCCCTCTTCCTTCCACCCTTGTCGAACTCACTGCTGGGGCCCCAACATCATTGCCTGAAGGAGTACAGTACGAATTCGAGACATTGCCAGTAAGAGCTAATTTTTTCCTGGAGTCCATGCACCATAATTGATTCATGCTTGAGCCGTTCTTACATAATTAATCGTTTGATGAAACTAGGTCGTCGCAAAAGCTGTTGCAGATGGAGATACAGTTACAGTGTATGTCAACACTACAGACCCCCGGGAGTCGTCGTGCATTCCTGGAGATGTGCAACTAGCAGCCGTCCAGAGATCGCAAGCTCGTTCTCAGAGGAGTTATGCAAAGGCAGATGCCCTCCACGAGAAGATTATTGATTCTGGATACAGGTGAGTTTTCTATCTTCATGAACATAGGTTTGAAGACTAGTGGGTTTGGTTTGGCCTTTGAAAAAATGCTACTGCTTTCTGATTGTTTTCTCACCACCAGGGTACTAAATTTTCAAAACAATGAGGAGATCCTTGGTCGTAGATATCGAATTCGGCTAAGGTAAAATTACCTGGCTCATAGGATTGAACTAGCCGAAACTTTTCTTTCATCTGGCAGCGATTGCTAATTGTTCATGAACAGGGTAATAGATGCGCCTGAGGGTGCAATGCCATATGGGGAAGAAGCAAAGGAGGAGCTGACTAAGAATATATAGGGAAGTGTTTAAGAGTCCTTGCTTATGGCGAAGATCGTTACGACCGCTGCGCAGCTGATTTATATTGCAATGGCAAATTCGTACAGGTGCTTCTCTCACCATTGGATTCCCGACTTTCCGACGGACCTCTCATCGAGGAGCTAAATTATCTCTCGTTTTCTCACTCTTAACAGGAAATAATGATTACGAAAGGGGCCGCATGGCATTATACCGCCTACGACAAACGCTCAGAACTTGCAATGGTAAGAAATTGCCTCTGCGCCGTTGTTGTACTTGACATTGTTTAGCCTCTCCACTAATATCTCTATCTGTACGAAACCAGTGGGAAAAACAGGCCCGAGCAAAGCGAGTTGGCTTGTGGGCTTCACCAAACCCCGAGAAACCATGGGAGTGGAGAAAGAATAGACGGGAGGGTAGATAACAGTGTCCTGATAGGACGAGCGTGGCCGCCTTGTGTCCACGTTTAATCATCAGAAGCAAGGCAAAACAGTCATAGAAATAGACTTGCTAGCAAACCTGATAAACAACTTTAGCACCGATGTAATAAGGTTCCTGTTTTTTCATGTACAAATGATACGTTTACGTGTTAAAGCCTATTATCGGCATTTATAACTTAAATTTGAAACTCTAGTGAAGGTGGATCACATGAACTGAATGAATCAACTGAACATATCGCAAAAGAGTAATGCTCGTAGAGCTTACAGTGCTAAATGCCTCTTATCTATGATAACTCTTGTTGATTCATCCAATGGAAATGTACATGGAGCAAGACCATCCTAAATTACCACTCAACACATCGAGTAGTCATTTTTGCAACCAGTCATTTAGCATAAACAGAGTACAAGGATGCACAGGAATTTCATCTGAAAGCTTCATAGAAGTAACAGGCTCACCAACTGAAACATTGCAACAAAATAGCAATGAGAGTGGGAATTATTGTACAAAAACAAAAACTTTTATGTATTATACAGCAGCACGTAAAAGGAATGTATGTACCTAGAGGGAATAAAAAAGAAAGAAAGAAGAGAACTAACAGATTTGAGAGAGAGAGAGAGAGATAGCAATGAGAAAATGGCAACAATACCAACCTGCTGGTTGTCAAGTTAGCTTGGAACTCATCACAACACATGAAATCACTGCAAAGGACAAAGGCTATCTGTCACTAAATGACGGCTAAAAGAACGGTGCTCATTACTCCTTGCTTGGGATGCAAGTAAACAAATCAGTTAATCTTATATGGTTCCTTTCTTTCCTTTTACCTGATACTAAGAACAATGTATGTAAAAATTAAAAGCCAAAGCTGTACACCTTGAAATCCAAATTGTGCTTCTAAGTTCCAAATATTGTTCATCATCTCAACATTAGTAGTGCAATTTGCGGCTTGATATGCTTTCCTGCATACATGAGTCGCTTTTATCTGAATTGCAGCATTACTCTGCAGCTTTATTTACGGCATTTGCCGTTATTATGAGTTAGAAACAAGTCAAACAAAGAATGATCTTATGTTTCTTGCAGAATTGTAGTACCATTGAAGTCGTATACTCATAGACATTGCTATCTCAGTTTTACACAACTTCTAAATACACTTCTAAATCTTTTGATCATAGATATTGTTATTCCACTTTTATACAGAACTTCTATTACACAGTTAGCTCAAGAATCATGCAGGAAAATCAAGAAGATCAAAAACCAATAACAATATGCTAGGTCAGCCATGAAATGTTGAAATTTGGAGGCTTAAATTGCCCCCACGCACAGAATGCACAAATGGTCACCATCATTTAATACAGCAATAGAAATAAGGAACCAGAGTTAAACAACAAAACTTTATTAAAGAACAATAGAACTGCCACCGCTATCAGCCACCTTTTCATGAGTACATCCCATGGAGAGAAACATTTGGCCTTATCTTGTATCACCCTTCAATTCATCCGACTCTGAGTCACTTCCATTGTAACCTAAAGGAAAACAAATACTCCTCAACTAAATGAAGCAAGACCACAACAATAACCAAGCATGATAGGGAATACCTGGATGTTTCTCGCTTACATTCCAAACTGAAACACGAGTTTTTGAAGCCCTACCAATCCAAGAGTGTCCCTTGATTACAAATACGTTTATTTAGTCATCACTGCTTAACAACCGATGAATGCAATAGTATAACATCACAAACAAAGCAGACCAAGAAACACACAACTCAGTGCCGTGCTCCAATTACCAGTTAGAGAACTCTAAAGTCCACCAGAATTCTAGCTACACATTATCGCGCGCCTTTGCAATTCAAGAATTTTGTAAACTAAGAATCAAAATAACAAACAACCTCCACTTTGCCCAAAGTTTTTTTCTGAAAAAGAACACGACCACATAAGAATTCTATTATCTCTATAGAATTCTAATCATAAGTCTCTTTTTGCTTACTCAGTTTCCTCCACAACGACCACGTAAGAGAGGCAACATTAAAAGTACTACTGTATTGGCATTCAATAACCCCAATGAGATGAATGTAATTGCGATGGATAAAAAATCCATGGAAATGAAAACTAGGAAAACTAAAAGATTCACCCAAAAACCAATAGAAACGCGTGACAAAGGAGTATAATTTGCATTGTGTAACAGCTACATGCCTACAAGAAATAAGCAGAAAGCGCGGAATTTTTTAAAAAGCAGATGAGAAGAAGAAAAATAAAATTGCGACCTTTTGAGAGTCTTTGGGGACACCATAGCCACTGCAATACATCTGGCCCACGAGGACCTGCATGGCGCTAGTGCCGGCCTTGGCCTCCTTGAGCGCGTACAGGAACCACCGCTTCGCCCATTCCGCGACCACGTGGGCTAGCGGCACCCGGCTCTGACTGCTGCCCCACCGAGCTCTCCATTGACTTTTGTGGTTTGACTCGCTCGGAGTCAACTCGGAGAACCCCTCTTTTCCCTGTTTCCGGGGACGGGACTCGGATTCGCGATATGGGTTTCGCTCGTTTCGGCGTTTGGATTCTGGCTGTCGTGACAATTTTAGCTATTTCTTGTAGCTTCGTCGTTGAAGGAAGTGATTTTCCCATAAAGTATTAATTTTTGAGGCGGGGGCGGAAAAGTTTGCGTGGTATTGGTTTTCTTTTCGGGGCTCTTGGGTTGGCAATCTTATCTGGTTTTCATGGAAGAGTTTGGAGATCTCAGAGCAAAAAGCTAAAAAAAAAAAAAAAAAAAAAAGGATAAATGTAAAATTGCTCCATGTACCAAACGATTAAAATAATTAAATCATGTTTTTCATGTTACAGAGACTAAAACGATTTTTGTTTATATCACAAAGACTGATTTTGCATTTATCTATTTTTTTATTTAAAGAATCTTTAGATTTATGAAAATCGGCTGTAAAAATTTTGGGTATTAAGATTTGAGAAATATTATAAAGTAAAGATATGTTACTAGAGTAGGTGAAAAAGTAAAAGAGAAATTTTTAATAAATATTATAATAATAAAAAATGATGTAATAAATTTTTTATTATTAAACTTAAATTTTTAGACCCAAATTATTAGAAGTCAAACACATTTGTTTCTCAGGTAAAAACTGAAAACTGCCAGTTTCTTTGAGCTCGTAAGATTCATGTTTAAGACAGGCCTAGCAGGCAAAAACCGAACAAGATCTTTGGAGGGCCACAACCCAGATTGCTCCCCACGAGATTGTAGACCCAGTTTGAATCAGGTCTCGTTTGGGCCTAGATCATATGGGTTTGGAAAGTCTTGTAATCCTGCGAAAAAAAAAACCGAACTCTTGGTGAAGGAGGCTGTAAAAGCAGATTTTTTTCTTCAGATATTGTATTATGATAAAAAAAAAAACGCAACTTCTTGTTAGTTCAACATGCTGAATTTTACTACCATGGTTTTAGATTATTCTTTTTTTAAAATATTTTTTAGCCGCTCCAAACGTATTTTTTCTATTAACTTAATAATTCCAATCTCTTTGGACAAAGAAAATGACGCCTCTCCAACTATTCACGTCTTAGAATCGAAGAATCGACGTACATTTTAATTATTTAGAGTATCATATATATCATTTAGTTGAATAGTCAGCACCAGAATTTTCAGCCTACGTAATAAAATATTAATGGGAATAGATTTTCCCAGCCCAATAAAAAAGGAAACAGGCCTTATGTTGAATAAAAAAGGCAGAGACTCATCCTAATACCTACAAGATCTTATCAATCTCGGATCACTATTGAGAAAATACCGGCAAACTTCTTAAATGGGAGTCACGTCGTTCTAGAAAGAATAATACCTAACCATTAAATGACAAACGAAGATCGTCTTCCTAAGGACCATTGGGAATAAGGGGAGGAAAAGTAGGTCCCTCTTAATAAATGAGGGGTAGAGGGTGCATGCTGAAAAAAAGATTGTCATAAAAGAAAAGAAAGGAAAATGGAGGAAAGGGATAAAAAGCCGAGGCCCAATAAGCCCCCGACCCAGAGAGGGATAAGGAAGAAAGAAGCAGAAAATGTACGTAGACTCACTCAGACTTACTTTCTCTCATACTCTCTCACTTATAATCGAACCAGTAAACAAAAGATATAGAAAAATGACAATTAATAATGACATCGGAGAAATCTTCTTACGGGGAGGACCCAAGTCCTAAACTTGTTTATTTTGCTTGTAGGAGGAAAGAATGAGAGATTGAGCTTTTCAACTAATCTCAAATACTGCTAGACTTCAGGCCCAGCTCCCTCGGGCTCTTGGTCCAGTGGATACTGTGATAGACCGGTTAAAAATGGTCCATCAAATATATTGCACGCATGTTCAACTTAAGTGAAACAGCTCACAGGGGATTCACGTGACATTAACTAGAGACAACAGCTGATCAGTTTAATGTACAAAGACGTGTTATAAGAGACTACAACTTGTAAATTGACGGCTTCAAATATTCTCCAATTTTGCGTGACTAATTAAAAGCACCGCAAATTGTGAAAGTCACAGGAAATACAATATTATAGAAATTGTAGTGACGATGACAAGTTTGGCCGGAATTTGCGTGGGAGGAAAAAGAACAAATTCGATCTCAAACTCTTATCACAATGGGAAAAGCTTTCCACCGTCGTTAATTACAGTCTTTTTTTTTCTACGTCGTTAATTACAGTTCTTGACATATCAATTTTCAGTCATGTATGTTACCTATCAGTTTCTGTGCGTGTTGTTATCAGACGTAGACTTAACAGGGCTGATTTAGGAACAATGAGGAAAGTGGTGGAACGCTATTTTGGTGGATGCGTTTCTGCAGCATAAAATTATGTATAGGTTGCTTCAGTTTATCAAGTAGACCCGCAGAATACCTGCCATTAGAGCAGCAAAAGTGGCTTTTATCTCCAGCAATATCCCAAGCACACGTCTAGTTTCCACACATATTTGCAGATAAGCAGATAGGCCTCATGCATCACCGAATCACCTTTTATATTCCGGAGCATGTACTTGGTCTGCTTATTGCGATCGAAGGGCGAATTGAAGCAAAATGGAGGTGGCATATTCGAACTCACTAATCAGGAAGCTTCCCACATACATCATGTGGAATAATCTTTCATGAACAATCTTTTGAATAACGGAATCCATATGGGAAATTGTTCCTTTGAGAGTCAAATTGTTTTCCAAGTTTTGATCCTTTATTTAAGCAACTATATACAAATTAGAATTCGAGCTACTGTCTTTGAGATGCGGTGATCATGACATCTATAGTTGAGATCCCTCCCAGTGTTGGATCGATGCCTATTAAATCTTGTGCGCGCACTATGGCCAACGTTCTTCTCCTCTCTCAAATCATAATCATGTTCAAGAATATGCCTCTTGCGGGAAGTATATTTTGATTCTTTCGGACAGTGATTTCATTATTAATTCTCGACAGCGACAACAAAAGGAAAATTATTAAGCATTTCAATATCGACCTGATCTTTGCCATCTTTCACAAGCCGTTCGGTTTACGCAGAGGGATCTCTGAAAATCTACAAGTGCAGGAATATTTGAATATCGTTTCGAATTTCTTCTTCCTAAGAGGAAAACATATTGCAATCGCCACCTTCGTTTAATACTAAATCTCACATTTCTTTTGAAGCATTAAGCCAGAAAAACATGGGCTCCCCAGAATCATTGTCCACAAAACAGTAAGCAATTTCTTTGTAAGTTGCGTTCCCCACCCACCTGAAAAGAATTGCTTTTGCACCAAAAACTATTTTCTTCCTGCCAATTTAAGTTCAACGACTTCGTATTTTTGTCTCAGTATGCAACACGTACGTGCTATCCGAAGCCGAAGCCGAAGCCGAAGGAGACAGCATATATTTTATGGATACACCTACCTGCCACTTCCGATCTACAGCTACCTCGTGGGTTTAAGTAATTTTTCACATATTTGATCCCATGTTGACAGCAACCGAGTGGTCAGGTTTCCGGCTTCTCCCTTGAATCATTAATGCTGCATGGACCTTATCGCTTCACCGAAGAAACTGGAATACCTGTGCCTCGGGAACGGATTGCCTCCGACCTACGGTCGGGAATAGGGTGAGTCCTGCCCGGGACCCACACCTGCCCGGGCTCCAAACCGTTGGATGGCCGGATGGACAGCATCCAGCCGTACATCCGGCCGAGAGGAGAGGCAATCCGCTCTTCCTGTGCCTCTGTTGCTATTAATTAATTGCCCGCGATCAGACGTGTCAAACTCCGCACGACTCATAGGTCCGAACCTAACATATATATATAAATAAAGTCCTCAATTATCACAATATCCATGTGAATATTCAGATGTTCAAACTTATGATCATGGGAGTTAGGCTTCTGTGTTTTCTCGCAGGTTTTGTGTAATAGTCCAAATAAACAGGTGTAAGAAAGGTATCCACCAAACACGTGGCCTCGGAACTATTTTTCAATGATCGGAAACTGCCAAACCTTTTAGATGCTGTCCTTCGGTTTATGTGGAT
This sequence comes from Myrica gale, assembly GCA_963930655.1. NCBI lineage: Eukaryota > Viridiplantae > Streptophyta > Magnoliopsida > Fagales > Myricaceae > Myrica > Myrica gale. The sequence goes on along the minus strand of OZ005606.1, from coordinate 33,601 downwards.
CCGATTTTCAATCTGCGCATGCTCGGATCGCCTTAATCTGTCCCCGTTCAAACAGTAAACTTGGACAATCATTTTTCTCCATCCACCGACTTCTCAAGTAGTTAGTACAAATGAACTCCGTTGGCCTATTCTTTCGTTTATCAATGGCGTTAGCTTACCAATTCCGACTTATTCTTTCCTTGAAAGACGCAACGTATTCGGATACCGATTAAAAATAATATTTGCTAGTTGCGCATCATTTGGCAAATTTCCAGGTAACTTCAGGGATGTTAATTATATTAAGGTGGTCATGTAACGAAGCAGTCATTTTCGTCAGGTAGGACAATGGTCATCCTCCAAATTCACCACCTTTATCATTAAACGTACCTGCTCTTAACCTAACCTCTAACAGGCAGGTAATGTTGTTCTGTAGACCACCTGGGGCCTGGGGGTCTTGAATGACATAACTCTATTCGTATTGTGGTTGGATCTTCTGTTTGCAACAAAATTTTCAAAAATTTGGGGCCCAACATTTCTAACAAAACAAACATATTTCAAAATTTTCAACTTTTACATCTACACTTCAAACTTTTCACAAATCCTAATAAAGTTAAACATTTAAAAAATTCTTAAAATTTTAGGAATATTCCCCAAAATTTCGGTAAACAAACATACCCTTTATCTTTGAATCGGAAAACTGGTATCAGACGAGGAAATACTAACTACAATTCTTTTATTGGCAATGAGGTCAGATTAAGCCCGAATCACCCTATTCATTTGTCCCACATACACCGTACAACAAATTAAACACACGAAAAGAAAGAAAGAAAGAGAAAGAAATCGATGTACAAGTACAAGAGACAAAACCAGACTCCAGAGTCGTCAGGGGAAGGACGCAGTAGAAAGAATTGCCAGGGTGAGAGAGAGAGATGCAGCAGTCTTACAACCAAAATGGCAGCGTTTGATGGGCAACTAAACGGAACTAAGGTAGTAATAACTGGCTTAAAATAAATAAAGCTTAGGTGGTGGCCCTGATTGGAGCCTGGCTTGGCACTCACAAACAGCTACCAAAAGCCTACGTACGTGTGTACACCTTCCCATGCTGTATATTACAGTATATAGACCTTGGCTTTTATGGAATTTGGTCTAGGCAGGATGATAATTAGGCCGGTAGTGCTCGCTAGTGCATTACCCAATTGCAGACATTTATTGGCAGCTTGAAAAATTCGGCCATGACAAAGACGTCTATGAAAAGAAAACACTCATCTTTCGGTACCTAAACAAACAGGAAAAACCAAGCCCTACCACGTAAATTATTACCACCCAAAGAGATACCCACTGCCTTTGTGAATGGCCTCGTCATCAAGTGACAGCGTAACTACTCCATTGCCACTTTACCACCCTCGAAAATAAAACAAAAAAAAAGCGTGCCTCAATCAAACACGTTCAGGTCCTTGTAGTTTAATTGGTGGCCATGAAATTTTCACTAAGTTTTTAATTTCTAGTTTTGGTTCTCCCTTAAAATTGGAAGGTGCATGCCTGAATTTTCTAGGCCTACCAGACAGCATCAAGTTTCTGAAGATGGACAAAATCAAAAGTCAATCACCATAACCTCTGCGCCAACAATTCAAATTACCTAAATGACACGATCCTGTTTTTGCAATTTCATTCCACCTGTCGTCAGTCGTACCATGTTCCAAAACGTATTTTCTCACCTTCTCAAATCAACCATTTTGGTTGGTCACTCTGACTGGTGCAGTTTCTAGTCGCCAGTGAACATGGAGACTGCCTTTTGAACAGACTTTCATTTACAATTTTTTTGGTCATTCCATCACCAATCTGGTTTTAAAAGATGTTTAAGGTTGCACAAAACTCAGAAGCACTTCTCCCTTTCATTCGTCTGTGCCCCACCATCTTCTACAATCTATCGTCCTAATGGATAGTTGGCCTAGATGCTCTTTGGTAACTCAGCCATTGGTATTAATAACTTCTCTACATTTCTATATTTACTAAAAGTCAAAACATCAATTTATAAATTCATGGCTAACAAAGAAAGCATATGATAGTGGAGTTAAGTTTTTCTATTAATTAATTAACCAGAGAGGGTCAATCAAGAAGAGAGGTCTTCAAAGAATTTTAGTACATCGCACAATAAAAATTGGTTTAAGGTTGTCCCCTCCCAAGTATAAAATAAAACTTCGGAATGAAGTTGCAGTCAGGGTAAGGAAACTGATCGTATTGAGAAAGAGATGCATCTTCAAAAAGCAAACTAAGATGAGAAGAGATGCATTGAATTCACTCAAATCCAAACCGCATGAGAAGTTCCAACACAATCGGTATAAATAACAAACTGCCATAAAACTTTCAATTTGCTTTATCTCTTGGGGCTAAGTATTTCTTTTTGAATCAATGACATCGACGGAGGCGTCATAGTTGTGTCCCTACCTCCTGCAGTCGACTCTTCTTTCACGGTAGGCAGTGGCCCATCTGAGCTATAGCCCTTTGAAACTCTGCCCGGACTTGGAGAATTAATTGCAACAATCCTGGATGGACTAGAGTGAATCCCCAGTGGAGAACTTGCGCTGGATCTGGATTGAACCACCCCATCTTCACGAGGCAAAGGTGAAATTGGCAGCGGGTTACCACTGTCCATTTGTTTCATGTAGAACTTATCTTGTATAATATCATAGGAATTGCCGGTCCGCACTTCCTGAGCAAGAGAGCACCAACAACAGCATAGCCATAGGGTGCAATCAGAAACCTCTGGTTTACCAAAACAGAAGTTATAAGAAGGCAAATTCAATCTCTTTCTCATTTGCATCCTCCAAAAGCCACCATAGAGTAAACCAAATACACAGAGAACAGCCCCAGTACCAAATAGACCTTCCCTAACAGCCTCATTGTCAATATTTACAGCAGCCAAGGTGAATATCCAGAAAGGAGCCAAACAAAACAAAAGAAAAGTTGCGATATGAACATACATATTGCCAAATCCAAGCCTCTCCATATTCCACCCAAATACACAAAAGCTGCAGAAAAGGGAGAGATAGGCTAGAGAGATATCGTCCCAAATATCAAGAATTCCCCCACTCCACTGTGGTCTGTTTTCAACAATCCGCTGTTCATCTTGATCTCTTGCTGCAAAAGAATATCTTTTCTCAAAAGATCTCAATCTCATCCGATCTGGCCTATCACCTGTTCTACTCTCAACCTGTGCTTCCTCATCCATGTCAGAATCATAATCTTTGCCAAGGGGACTCATAATTGTGTATAATCCCGCAATTGCAGGAGCACTAAATGCAACAGATATACATATTCCAACTCCTATGGCTGGTCGTTGAGATCTCTTGTACCCCAAGTTTAGACCACAAAGCGCATATTGAGCAAAACAATTTAGCTGGAGCAGAACAATGACAACCATCATATGTACCCATTCATGGGGCTTGTAGGTCCCATGCTTGCAGTAACTCTTTCTCAGTTTGGAAATGTCTTCTGGTTCCCATCTGCATAGAAGTACAAGGTGGTAGATCCTTATTGGATGCTGGTACAAACACATAAGAGTAAACAGCGCATTCAAAATTTGATTGTTTACTTCAAACCAAGCATCCCTTTGGGACTTCTTGTGCAGCACACCGTTTAAAATTCCGGTCATAACGAGGAATAGGATGGCACCTGAAACAGCAACGCAGGTGATCCACAAAAACAACGCCATGTTCATTGGGTTTCTAATCCATTCTTTGCCCATTTTCACTATTGAACCCCAATCAACTTTCCGATGAATAACCCCATTAAGGCGTTCTCGGAAATGATGACCACTTGAAGCCACAGAGCGTGAGATCTGATCTCTCTCGTTTGCAATCCGCTTGAATTTGGCAGATGCGGAGCCAAACTTCAGGAGCCTTATTCTATTAAGAGGAGAAGTTAAGGTATCTGGCAACCTTCTTTGAGGGTTTTCTTGCTCTAGTAGTGTCCTTTGAGATGATGATATTTGAAGAGGAATTTCACCCTTCACTTTGGCTTCCTCGATTTCCCCATTCTGACTGCCATTATCTGTTGAAACCATTCTCAATGCAAACACAACTCAAGCCTTGTCAACCCTCACGGTAGCATCAAGGAGAGAAAGGACACTGGAAAGAAAGCTATACGTTAGCTGTTTCGTCCTGTGTTTTGAATCCCATGTTAAACATTATCAGAATTTAGTCCGCAAGTCTGAAGAAATATTGTTTTAGATGTGCAGAAGCAAGGAATCTATAGAGCAAAAGCAGATGGAAGACCTTGTCGACCAATTAAACAAGATTGAGGGCATCTCTCTGTAATTGAAGACAGGGCATCTCTCTGTAATTGAAGACTATAATCGCAAGAAGCTCTCCAAAGAACAACAATCACAAAACAAGACTGAAGTTTGACAGATAAAGTTTGAAGCAGATGAAAATTACATTACCCAAAGTGAAGATTTGATACAAAAGTGCAAGACGCTCACTTGTTCAGCTCTTATCCTGATCAAAACCCAGAGCTTCTACATACAAGCAATTTTGTCATTCTACAAAACCTAAACTGATCCTAAAAGAACAATCAATTCATGGAGAGCTGTCGCGAAACAACGTTAAAAACAAAAAACAAAACCACCCAGAAAATTGCTATATGTATATTTCAGCCAAAACTTGCTAATGAAAGAAATACGAGAGATCTAAAAGCTTGTGGACAAAAGCAAGTGGAGCAAACACATACCTTTGGAATAATGGAGAAACTGATCAATGAATGACAAAAACCATTACTTGGTGGAAATTCTTCTCGCTGTGTAGTTTCTTTTAGTCCGGCAAAATCAAAATTGCGAAACCCTGAATTTTAGGCTCAAACAGAGAAACTACTCATACACGAACCAACAACGAAGGGTCAGAGTCGACCTAAGATGCCGAAGTGTGTAGAGGAGATAGACCTGACCATAAGCTTTCGCTTTAGCGTCACGCTAGAATTGATGAACCCACAAGAGCGACGTCGTTCTGGTCTTTAAGGCAATGGAAGACTACCACTCTTCACGTCAACCATAGCCGCAGGTTCCGAGGAATATGGTTTGTGTCAATGAGAAACGGATCAGAAAGCCCTTGCTCGCAGCTGGCTTTCCACGTGGAGAGAATATTTATAGCAATTATACCAGACTTGCAAATGCGCACAAAATGTTGAGTTAACTTGATGAATTGGAGAAGCAAATAATTTTCAGTTTATGAGTTCAATATAAATGGGAGTCGATCATCAGCTGGTTTGCATAAAAGAAATGATATCTTTCTGTCTACTTCACAAATAGCTAACTTCAACATGTTCGCGCAAGGTCGTGGAAGAATCGAAGAAAAGATATTTGTAAAATAATTAATTTGCTAACTTCAACATTTTATCTTCCAAATTTAACTTTTCGTATACTAACGTTCACTTGCAGTGGAGACAGCTACCGACAGTTACTTTCGTGCTTTAACGTTAAACGTGTTCGCGCAAGGTCGAGTGCAGAGGGCAAGTTGCTTCAGACTAATAAAAACGAAAATTAAATAGAAAATACTTGTCAATTAATTGATAAGTAGTTTTTTTTATATAAGTAATTAATTGATAAGTAGTTAAACTCTCGAAAGGAAGCAAGTGCAGCTGTCAACTTCTAGAAGTCAATATGAGCCAGTCACCAGAAATCATGGTTACGACTAACAAGGAATTCAGTCAGTTCATCAGCCAATCGTCATATGGCCGGAAAACAGAGAGAGAGAGAGAGAAGGTTGTGTGGGTGGATATTTCGGTGAGGTACAGGGCTAATAACCGATGGCCAGCTTATTATATGGGTGGTTTAAAGGAATGTGACAATGGAAGCTCAGCTATAAAATTCAATTGCAGTCTCCACTTGGAGTTCTCATTCTTTTCTCACATGTACGTTATCAAGAAAACCGGCAAAAGGAAACACCAGGCCATAAATCCAATTACAAATTCAAGCATAGCCACTGTTGACAATACCCAAAGTGTAACTAGACACACTACTCACAGGACTCGGATTCCCTCCTAAGAGAGAATTATCGAGTCGGTCCTAACCGACCGTCGGATAGGTGACAACGCATTAATGAACCCATCCGACGGTCTGTATTAAAATGCTTTTAAAAAAAATTCAAAAGGAAAGAAAAAAAGTTGGGATGGGGCGTTAACGTAACGGTGAGCAAAACTGTCTCACTCAGAATACGCTTCCCGCCCAGTTTTTTTATTTTGCTTCTTCTCCAAGCTACTTCGATCAAAGAGGATAAAGGGAGAGAGAACATCACTCTCAAAGCTGGTTTGACGTGTATTGTGTGAAAGAGAGAAAATGAGAGAGAAGATTTCTTCCCGCCCAGTACTGTACTTCTTCTCCAACCTGCTTCTTATCTGCTGGATGTGAAGGTTGTCTTGAAATTTTAAGTTCTCTCTTTATCTCTTATCAATAATCTAGCTCATGAATATTTGGCCAATCAAGTTAGAGGTAGAGAAAATTTGGGATTCCTTCACTTGGATGTGAAAAATTATTGGAATGGGAAGCGGAGCTGGGCTGCGCATTTGCGCGCGACAGGCCTTTGCTCGCGGGCCGATAAGGCTCTGGAAATTCCAGAGCGACACGCGCGACAGGCCTTTGCGTTCTTTCCCATTTCGTTTACTTTTGCCTTTTTATTTACTGCCGTAGATATTGACTTTGGCCCATATGAACGTTTTGGTTGGGGCAAAAGCATCCCATTTTTTGTATTTTTTTTGGTAAATTTTAAAGTATCACCACTACTTAACATTCTTAATTTTTTTATTAAAGATAAAAGCATTATATACATGAAGCAGAAAAATAAACAATAGAAATTGGATAAAACGTAAGACTAAAAAATTGTCTAGCCGCCTCGTTTTAGGGTGGGTTTGTGTTGTAAAATTTTTAGTATTGAGATTAGTGAAAAAGTGAAGAGAGGTAATTTTTTTATATTTTTTGTAGTGAAAAGTTATGATTTGTTGGAAGAGAGAGAGATTATATTGTAGTATTTTATTGTGAGAGGGTGAAATTTTTTGTAAATTTTTTCATGCAAACGCACCCTTAGTCTTTTTGCTCTTTATGGAGTGGCAGCTAGATCATCATGGAAAGCAATAAATTCATATTAATTAACAGCAACAATAATACAAATAATCAAATATAATATATATAAAAAATAATATAATATAAAAATCCATTCAAAAACCTCCGGAAAACTATCGCGCGCGGCCCGCGCACGCAGAGTTTGAGGTCGCTAACATTGTGTCGAAGTAATTAGACCACCAAATCACGTTGTCTTTTGAACTATTCATTTCCTTGAAACAATATGAGGAGATGAAAATTGACCACCTAAGGTAGATGAAAATTAGACAAGTTTGTTCTTATTATAAAGGAAACGAGGAAAATTTCTAACAAACCACTTGGATGGAGATTTGAATCTATAACAAGATGAGGATTTTTTCCCAGCCAAAGCATCAAGGACAAAGAAAAAGGACAAGCACTGAAGCACATGATGTGTAAAATCACTAAAACTGAGAGGGAGATAGATACATGCTTCCAATACTAATATAGAGGTTGCAAATGATATTATCTTCTTCTTTAGAGAATCCACCATGCTTGATGTTGGGCCTCAAGTAGTTTAACTATCTGAGTGTGCAATTCGTCCCGCATCTCTTAAGCCCTGTAAATTTAAACCAAACAAAAGTTCAATCTGATCATTCTTTACAACTTGCACATTTCCAAAGACAAAATCACAGTTTCGTTGTCGCGCACGGCCTGCGCGCTCGTCGCTCTGGGGTTTCAAACAAATGGGAGAGGGGTCGTTATGTTTTAGTGAAATGGTGAGTTTTACTCCCCGTTACTAGTTAACGCACCATCCAACTTTTGTTTGTTTCATTTTGAATTTTTTAAGGTATTTTAATACAGGCCGTCGGATGGGTTCATTATTGCGCTGTCACCCATCCGACGGCCGGTTAGGACCGACTCGGTAATTCCCTATTAGGAGGGAATCCGAGTCCCTCCTCACAACCTACATTGTTAACATCAAGAACAAAAGCGAAACCCTGAATTTTTAGATTATATAGAATTTCAGGTCAGATCATCTTCTTCCAGTTCTTTCGCCTTTTGCTTTTCCTTCACCCTCAACAGAAGGGTAGTCTTCCAGGAATCCTACAAGCAGTTATTGCAAGCAGTTAGAAAATATTAGGAAATTAATATACAGTTCTTTATTGGGGAAAGAAGGAAGAATCCTTTAAAAAGTTCCTATATTTTATGAAAAGAGTTTAAACAGAGTTGTACCAGTGGAGTCATGCTGTCAAATTCTTTGACGACATCAGTGAACTTCACAACATCTTCCTCGTCAACTGCAGCAGCAATATCCCGGTACAAAGACACAACAACTTTGTCAAGGTTCTCTTATCTCCAAGAAGATATTTCTTGATGATGTAAAGAAGGCAGATATGATGCTACATATAGCACGTTACTCTAATAAAAAAGCAAACTACTATGCCAAAGGGCAAGAAAAAAGGATCAACAACATTACACTGATATCAACAATTGAACTCGTTCAACCAATGTGACACGACCAAGACTAGGGTTAAAAGAATAAGGTTGTGAAGACACGAAGGGAACTGAGTTTGTGAAGACACGAAGGGAACTGCAGTCGAATGGGAGAAGCTGGAATGTTCGAGAGTCGTATAAGCAGATGGAATTGGGCTTGGGTGAGAGGAATGTGTGGGCTGGTGTGAACTGAGGTAGTGCGGTGTGGGCTGGTGTGGGCTATGCCAGATTTAGGCCCATATTCTAACTCCATTTCGTTTAAGCCTTATGCTGTTTCTGTTTTGAACCCTTCTAGAATATATATGAGCGGTTAGCTGCTGGGGTTTTATCTTATCGAATAGAATACGTTACTCGTAGCTTTCTCTCTGTAAATGGAGTTTGCCAATTCTCGAATATTGGTAGTTTATCAATGAATATCAGTTGATCAATAGAATTGTTCTCAATACATCCACTCAAAATCTACACAAAAGCTATTACAATCAGCAGATTGTTACATTTGGTATCAGAGCCCAGATCCAGACATGGTAGATACGCGGTATAAGGAGATCATGGAGCAGGTACACCTGTTAAAGAAGGATCAAGATGATCAGAAACAAGCATTGCATGGTATTGAACAGCAACTTTCGAACCTTACCATGAATATGCAGCTCCTGATCCAAAGCAAGGAAAAACAGTTGGAGGAGGCACCTGGGGGACAGCAATACAATACACCACCAAGTGGAAGTGGAGGTGGAGGAATTCCAGATTCAGGAGGGCTACAAGTCAGGTCGGTTAAACTAGATTTTCCAAGGTTTGATGGGGTTGATCCTAGTGGTTGGTTATATAAGGCTGTCCAATTTTTTAACTACCACCAGACACCTCTCACACATCGTTTGTTGTTGGCCTCATATCACATGGAGGGGCAAGCTTTAATCTGGTTTCAAGATCTGGAGGATTCGGGGGTTTTGAAGAATTGAGAGGTATTTGTGCAGGTTCTATTGTTGAGATTTGGGCCTAGTGCCTATGATGATCCTATGGAAATGCTAACAAGGTTGAAACAGACCTCTAGTGTTGAGGTTTATAAGGGACAGTTTGAAGCATTGTCCAATAGATTAAGAGGTTTATCTGAAACCTATAAGTTGAGTTGCTTTTTAAGTGGACTCAAGGATGAGATTAGACTACCAGTGAGAATGTTCAACCCTCATAATCTGATCACAGCATATGGTTTAGCAAAGATTTAGGAAGAACATGTATTATTGAGCAGAAAAAACAGCAAGGGAGTACTCCAAACACCCTCCTCCTACACCCCAAACAACCACTCATATTCCTCCAATCATAACCCAAACACCCATTCTCATTCCACCAATTATCAACCAAACCACAACTCATACAACCATCAACCAAAGAAAACATTCCCAATCCAAAAGTTAACACCATACCAAATGAAAGAAAGGAGAGATAAGGGTTTATGCTACAATTGTGATGACAAGTGGACAACAAAACATGTATGTAAAAACCCGAAGTTATTTTTAATGGAAGGTATTGATGTGGGGGATCTTGATCAACAGGGAACCGAGGTGATTAAAAGTGAGGAAGATGAAGATATTCTGGAAGCAATAGAGGCAGATCCCGAAATATCACTTCATGCACTGACAGGGTCCTTAAACCCTAAGACTATGAGGGTAGTTGGGAGAGTGGGAGGTCAGAATGTGGTAATTTTGATTGATTCTGGAAGTACCCATAATTTTTTGGACCCTTCCATAGTAAAAAGAGGACATTTAAGTGCTGACCGAGGTGAAGATATAAGGGTGAGGGTGGCTAATGGTGAATTACTCACCAGTGAAGGAAGGAGTGAAAATGTGAAGATTAGCCTACAAGGTAACAGTTTCTTTACTGATACTTATGTACTGTCCTTGGCTGGCTGTGACATGGTTTTGGGTGTGTATTGGTTAAGGACGTTAGGCCAGATTTTATGGAATTTCTCGGCACTAACTATGGAATTCACCCTAGAGGGTAAAAAAGTATTATTGAGGGGTATGAATCCTACACAACTCATGGCAGATAGGGAGATATCACAAGTGAGCAAAGTAGGGACCAAGGGTGTCATTTTACAGCTCATAGAACCTATGGAGCTAGCTACCACTGAAGTACTTCCTGAAATGGAAATCTTGCTGCAACAGTTTTCAGATACTTTTGAGGATCCAACAGGGCTGCCACCTACTCGGACTCATGATCATGCTATTGTTTTAAAAGAGGGTACGACACCTATTTCAGTAAGACCTTACCGTTACCCATTTTTTCAGAAAGAAGAAATTGAGAAGATTGTGAGGGAATTGTTGAAAACGGGGGTTATCAGGTTGAGTCAAAGCCCCTTTTCATCCCCTGTTTTGCTGGTTAGGAAGGCGGATGGGACGTGGAGGATGTGTGTGGATTATAGGGCGTTAAACAAGGAGACCATTAAAGATAAGTTTCCTATCCCTGTGGTGGATGAGCTATTGGATGAGCTCCATGGAGCTAAATTTTTCTCTAAGCTAGATTTGAGATCGGGCTACCACCAAATCAGGGTCAGACCTGAAGATGTCCCTAAAACAGCCTTTCGAACACACGAAGGCCACTATGAGTTCCTAGTCATGCCTTTTGGCATGACCAATGCCCCATCAACATTTCAAAGTCTCATGAATGAGATTTTCAGGTCTTTCTTACGCAAATTTTTATTGGTTTTCTTTGATGATATTCTGATTTATAGCAGGACTTGGGCCGACCACTTACATCACCTTCAGTTGACTTTGGCGACTCTAAGGACACATCAGCTATATGCCAAGCGAACCAAATGTCGGTTTGGATGTCGAGAGGTGGATTATTTGGGTCACATTGTCTCGGATATGGGAGTGAAGGCAGATCCCTCCAAAATCCAATCTATGATAGATTGGCCACTTCCCAAGACTCTTAAGTCTCTTCGGGGTTTTCTAGGGTTGACCGGGTACTATCGAAAGTTCATTAAGGGCTATGGGACAATTGCAGCACCCTTGACTGCTCTCCTTAAGAAGAATGCCTTTGGATGGTCAACTGCTGCCACTGAGGCCTTCCAAAATCTCAAGGCTGCAGTAACAGAACCACCCGTATTGGCACTTCCAGATTTTTCTAAGCCATTTATTCTCGAATGTGATGCTTGTGGAGTTGGAATTGGAGCTGTCCTAATGCAAGGGGGAAGACCTATTGCCTATTTCAGCCATGCTCTTAAGGGTAAAAGTGCAGCTATGTCAACCTATGAGAAAAAATTGTTGGCTGTGGTTTCAGCAGTCCAAAAGTGGCGCCCTTACCTCATTGGACAAAGCTTTACCGTGAGGACGGACCAATAAAGCCTCAAACATCTTCTGGAGCAGAAGATTGAAACCCCTTTCCAACAAAAATGGCTAACCAAACTACTTGGGTATGATTTTAAGGTGGAGTACAAAAGAGGAAAGGACAACAAGGTGGCTGATGCTTTGTCTAGAAAAGAGGAGCAGATACCATCCCTTTCAGCCCTATCTTTTCCCCAAGCTGATTGGTTGGACAATGTTAGGGAGAGTTATGAGGAGGATGTCACTAGAGACTTGCTGTCCAAATGGGAGAAGGGTGAATTAGACCCCGTGAAGTACAACTTCAGGAATGGAATTCTATCCTATAAGGGCAGATTGTATGTGGGTGGCCATACAACTTTCAGAGAGCAATTACTACAACATGCACATGGGTCACCTATTGGGGGTCATGCGGGATATGACAAAACACTCCACAGAATTCGTAGAAACTTTTACTGGCCACACATGAAACAACAACTTAAGCAGTTCATCCGTGAATGCCATGTCTGCCAACAGGTCAAACAAGAGAATATTGCTCCTGGGGGTTTGCTACAGCCCTTACCCGTGCCTGAGCGTATATGGAGTCACATTACTATGGACTTCATTGAAGGGCTACCCATTTCCCAAGGGTATTCAGTTCTTTACGTGGTGGTGGATCGATTATCCAAATACTCTCATTTTATACCCCTAACACATCCCTACACCTCTTCTAAGGTGGCTCTGACCTATTTGAATCAAGTCTTCAAATTGCATGGTATGCCCGAGTCCATCATTTCAGACAGAGATCCAACATTTACAAGCAATTTCTGGAAGGCTCTATTTAAGGCTCAGGGTACTAAGTTATCCTACAGCACTGCTTATCACCCCCAAACAGACGGACAAACTGAGATAGTGAACAAATGTCTAGAGAACTACTTACGGTGCTTCGTGGGTGATAGACCTAGAGATTGGTCTCAGTGGGTGTCGTTAGCAGAGTGGTGTTACAACACAAATTTTCATGCCTCAACCAAGCTTACTCCATATGAAATAGTGTATGGTCAAGTACCTCCCCCGCTTTTACCATATGAAGCTGGCACCACTCAAGTGGCAGCGGTTGACCTCGCCTTACGTTCCCGTGACCAAACACTGCAATTATTGAAGGAAAATTTAGAGAAAGCTCAACACCGCATGAAACATTATGCCAATTTGAAAAGGAGCGAGAGAACCTTTGCTGTTGGTGATTGGGTTTATCTCCGTTTGCAGCCCTATCGGCAGACTTCAGTTACACAGCGTCGCAATCTGAAGCTCTCCCCTCGTTTCTATGGCCCATTTCAGATCGAGGCTCGTGTTGGTGAGGTAGCTTACAAGCTCCTTCTCCCCGCTCATACACGGGTACATCCCGTCTTCCACGTCTCTCAGCTCAAAGGGAAGCTTGGCTCTCGTTGTGTTCCTCTTCCGTCACTGCCACCAGTCAACTCTCATGGTGTTTTTCAGCCCGAGCCTCAAGCGATTTTGGATCGCCGAGTTCGTCGAAAGGGACATCTGCCAGCCACGGAGGTTCTGGTGCACTGGTCTGGACAGGATCTGGAAGAGGCGACTTGGGAGTGGTTGGAGCCCTTGCGTCTTCAATTTCCGCACCTTGTGGACAAGGTGCTTTAATGGGGGTGGCTATGTGACACGACCAAGACTAGGGTTAAAAGAATAAGGTTGTGAAGACACGAAGGGAACTGAGTTTGTGAAGACACGAAGGGAACTGCAGTCGAATGGGAGAAGCTGGAATGTTCGAGAGTCGTATAAGCAGATGGAATTGGGCTTGGGTGAGAGGAATGTGTGGGCTGGTGGGAACTGAGGTAGTGCGGTGTGGGCTGGTGTGGGCTATGCCAGATTTAGGCCCATATTCTAACTCCATTTCGTTTAAGCCTTATGCTGTTTCTGTTTTGAACCCTTCTAGAATATATATGAGCGGTTAGCTGCTGGAGTTTTATCTTATCGAATAGAATACGTTACTCGTAGCTTTCTCTCTGTAAATGGAGTTTGCCAATTCTCGAATATTGGTAGTTTATCAATGAATATCAGTTGATCAATAGAATTGTTCTCAATACATCCACTCAAAATCTACACAAAAGCTATTACAATCAGCAGATTGTTACAACCAACCCCAGTAACAACTGAATAAAAGATATCTATCCCTTCAAACAAAAGCCGCTGAAGAAAATAATGTGAAATAGACTAGGATAAGAAGTCTGTAACCCACCGCTATGAATCTATATTCACGTGTTCCTGAAAACGTTGGATCCAATTCCTGCAAAAGCCAAATTCAGACCTGATATCGCTCCAATGCATTGTTAATGGCCACAACGTCGGCTTTGCAGAGTTGGCAAATGCCAGAATTGAGAAGATGTCCTTTAACTCCATACTTCAGCAAGTTGTTATTGAGTGACTGTCGTGCTATCTCTTCATAAATCTCGATCGATTTCTGGTACCTACAGAAATATAACAAGCAAACTATTCATATGGCCCTCAATGATGATGTCCCTTCCATACAAAATTAAAGGGGTCCAGAATATTTCCCACCCTTATCAAAGTGAAAGCACCGTAACAATGTACAAGGAAGTTTGTACTTCATAGATGATACTAAAGTCTCTAGATCTTCTGTAAGCAGAAAATAAGAGTAAAATACTGCAATTTTTTGTGAAATTGGAATAAATGTATAAATAAATGTCAGCTACATATCATGATACATCGGGTTGTGAAAATTCCAAGATGCACCGGTTGTGATAACCCAATTTAAAAAAAAAATAGGCGCAAGAGAGATTCGAATTGGGGCGCTTGGGAGAGGAGAGAGGCGCGCAACTCATGACCACTGAGGCGCCTGACGCTTTATTTAGTTTAATGAAGTTTTAATTTACTTAAACTTCTTTTCGCTAGAATTTATTTTAATGAAACGTTGCCTTTTAAATCTTCTTCTTTCAAAGCCTTAGCTTTTCGAATTTTGCAGCGGTTCCATGTCTGTTCGTCGACCAGCCGTCTCTCTCTCTCATAAACCACTCTCTCTCCATTTTCTCTCCCGTTACACCTCTTTTTCCCCAGAATGAACCAAATGCACCCGATGACATTTGAGGAAAAAGCTGATCCATCTGCCGCAGAAGATTGGATTCAGCACATTGAAGATATACTTCGGGTTCTACATTGCACGGAAGAACAGAAGGTGTTATATGCAACGTTTAAGCTAGCAGGTGAAGCTAAGAGTTGGTGGATCGCTGACAGAACGCTTAAGGAAGCAGCATAAGGACAAGCGCTCACATGGGAACGCTTCAAGGAGATATTCTAAGGCCAAAGAGTTTCTTAATTTGGTCCAAGGCTCAATGAGTGTACACGAGTATGCAGTTAAATTTATTGAGCTTTCTCATTTTGCTCTATACCTAATTTCGGACGAAGAAAGGAAGGCCTGGAAGTTTGAAGAAGGGCTTCACTATCGCGTTTATGATCGCGTGGTGGGATTTCAGATTAACAATTTTGCAGAATTGGTAAACAAAGCAATGGTGATAGAACATGTTTATCACGATGAAATTGAATTATCATGGTATGGAAATTGAAATTGAAATTGACTTGAGTGAGACACCAACCAAAGGAGTGGAATATATTATCACGGTGACATGTTTATTACTAACATCATGCATGAAAGCCATCAAAATACATACCATTCGCAGATGTTTCTTATAGCAATGAGCAGCATCAACGTAAGGTTGGGCAGCTTCATGTTTTTTTTTTCCAACTATAAGCACAAAAGCATAGGACACAATTGGAACAAATGAAATAATAAATCAAAAGGAGAGGTTAAAAATAATAAAATAAAACTTATGTAACCATGCTTAACCCCAAATATCTATGTACCTACCTTCAAATGACAGTTTGCAAACTTTAAATAGGTTGATCCAGCCTTATCCCCTGAAAAGCAGGAAAATTCATTGAGATCAGCAACTATCAATATGTGCATGCCACTCTCGATATGTCTGTTCATAATGATCACATGACTCCCAAAGTACCATATCGATCTGATATACTTCTAAGGATGCAATAAAGGGAACATCTCCATAACACTGACAACATCAGTTAAGGCCGATAAGATAGAGATTGTAAGTGAAAAGTCAAAAAGATATATTTCATAAGTGAGCTTCAGACTGACTGGCTAATTTTGTTTCCTTCAATCGTGAAACTTTCAACTATCACAAAGATTTGGCAAAGTGTAGTGTAATACCCCGTCCCAAAAAATGTGTAAGTGAGTAATTCAAATTTTAAATGAAGAGATAGGGTTTAATCCTATATTTGATTTTTGGATTGAGGTTGAATCGAATTTTTGAATTTAAAAGTGTTGTTATGTAGATGTAACCTATATTTGAATTTAAAGGTTTGAATAAAGATTTAATCTTGAGTTTGAATTTAAAGGTTAAGATATGAATAAAGATTATTCTTATATTTGAATTTGAAATATATGGATAAAGATCTTATGTTTGAATTTAAAAGTGATGGATAGAGGTATGTTTGAATTTTAAAGTTGCAGAGATTAAGCTTAATAAATAGTTGCAGAGAATGTTTATTAGAGACCAAAAAATTTGGATTGAGGTGGTGTTATTAGTTTCTGAGAGATTGTTTGGCAATTATTGGAGAAGCTTTAAGGATTGGTTAAGTGTTCGAGGTAAGTGGTTCTTCAATGATATTTTATACTTGCATCGTATTTTCTATGATTTTGATGTATTATTTGGGGAACTGAACAAATTTTGGGTAAAAAGAGATTGTCGAGATTTTCGTGAAACTCAATTGAAATATTTATAACTAGTTTTGGTGAGCATATTGTGAAAATTGTCCTTGCGCTGGTGATATATCTATGTGGTCTGTGTGACCAATTTGATACCCCTCGTGGTATTTGGAGGTCTTTGTGGCCTGGAGGTCTGTGTGACCATTCGTGATTTTCCTATATTGCGCGGCATTGGATATTTTTGTTTGCAAACTTGTATTTTGGATTCGGTATAGCTCACAGTGTTTTATTCTGGATTTCAGTTATTGTGATAAAATTATCTTTTCCCAACCCTCATTGACTTACTACTTACTGAGCTAGTCGTAGCTCACCCCTTATTCTCATATTTTTCAGAGTTGACAGAATTAGAGAAGTTCGAGGAGCTTCAGATAGATTCGTTGTTCGAAGGCGTGTTTTGTAAGAGTACTTTTGGAGATTAATGTTGGGGAATTCGATATTGTATTATGTTGAGAGATCTTCATCGATATTGGAAATATCGGATATGCTATTGTAAATTTTAGGAATTGGATTGATATTTTTGGACTTTTTACGGTTTATGAATATTTTGCTGAGGTTGTACAAAATTAGTTTTGAAATATTGGGGCCTAGATAAATAAGTCTCCATGGTGAAAAAACCTTATTTTATACGGAAATCTATTCCCTTTGGAGTGTGGGACCGGGGCGTTACATGTGGAGTTTTCACACTTGCCAAATTCTTCATAAAACATTCCTATTCAGTCATCCAGAATCATCTCCAAACTCCATTCCCTCGAATTTCACATCTAAAAGCCAAATCACGTAAAAATCAAATGATTCACTAGTCATACTGAACCACCCCAACCCAATCAATTAAGAATCCCCATTATAGATCAACCTTACAAGCTTCCTACCAAGAACCGAAACCAAAAAACTCATATCATATCAAAACCGAAAAAGCGTCTTCCCCAACCAGAACAAAATCTGAAACACCCCTCCTCCTGAAAGTTCCTAAATAAAGAATGGAAAGATACTACTCATTTGAGCATATTCCTAAAGGAGAAAGAGAATCACTGATCAACACTCCAAATCGGGTCATTCGAATCTCCAACGACCAGATTAAAGGGTTATGTGAACTTGACACACAACCCATTTGTCACAAAGATACACATTTTCCGTTCCTATTCATGTTTGCCCGATTCCTTCCCTGAAAACAGACAAAAAAAAAATAACAAAAATAAACGATACATAAATGTATAATAGACATACAGGATTTGGCGAGCTTGAAGGAATTGGCAGCCTTATCGAAGAGATCGGCGGCGTCTTCCTATTTGGAGCCGAACAATCCCCAGCCGCTGAGCTTCTTCACAGCTTTCTTCTCGAATTATTCTGCTCTCCCTATATGATCTCCCATTTGATTATTCTGATATTTTTCTTCTGCGTTGCAGAGGAAAGATCATGCACGGAGAGAGTTTTAACTCTTTAGCAACGACGAAAATGATACTGTCAGGGTAGATTTAATTGTTCCAAGAAAGTCAGTGCTTCGGCCTTCGGTTGTTATCTGAAAAAGTAGAAGAAAAATTAAAAAGAAAAGGCTGGATTGGGTTGAGATTGGGCTTTATAAACGAATAGGCGCAAACATTGTTTCTCTTTTACATGGGCCGATGTCAACATAGTTAAGGAGGAGGAGGAAGCAAATCTAAAAGCAGTGGCCCAAATCCAGCTAATGTTTGAGGCTCATTCGTGTAGTACGTTGTATTATCCTATTAGCTAATACCAGATTTTTCATATTTATATCCAATTTGATTAAAAAAAATGAAAATAATTATATACTACTACTCTAGTGACAATTACAAAAATGGATTAGCGGAGCATGCCAGATCGTCAGAGAGCACTGTCCCTAATCCTTTTAAATTCCGAGCACATAAAAGAAGACCAGGCACATCACCAACTTTCGCGTCCTCGTACATTTTCTAAAGTTGGTTTATTTTTTACGTTGTTCAGATTTACAAAGCAAAACACGATTCACGCCAATCCAAGATGTCCTTCAATAATCACTTAGCCCTGCCATAATGCTTTCAGTTTTAATTTCCCATCGTAACCCCCCTTTCACGTACTTGAGCAAATCATACCCCACCTACCATCAATATTTTGTTAAATTGCACCTACATGTCCAGATCCCACCTTGGCACCTTGCTTATCTACAAGAACAAGCACAAGCACATTAAATGTAATGATCATGTACAAAAAGACAATGACCCGAAGAAAGTAGTACTCTTCCAAGTTCCAAGCTAGTTAGCTTATCGGAAAACTCATCGCCAAGATGTCTCCAGCAGCCGAGATGCGCGTGCCACTGCTACCGAAGAGCAAACCTACAACAAGGCATGCATCGCTATCTGGGGCAGTGTTCAACGTGTCAACGAGCATAATTGGTGTCGGAATCACGTCCATTCCGGCCACCCTTAAGGTCCTTGGTGTTATTCCAGCGTTTTTCTTGATTGTGGTTATTGCTCAATTGGCTGATGTTTCTATGGAGTTCTTGATGAGATTTAAGCACTCGGGAAATACAACAACTTATGCTGGTGTCATGAGGGAGTCTTTTGGTCGGGTGGGATCTTTGACTACACAAATTTGTATCATGATTACTGGTCTTGGGTGTTTGATTATGTATCTCATCATTCTTGGTAAGTGTCCTCCTTTATTAAGCTTGATTTTGTTGTGTTGTATTTATCTATCTAGTGGTTGCTGACTTTTAGGATTGATGTGAGGTATGTGAAGAACTTTGGCGTTGTTTCAGAGTTTCAGATAGGGTCAGATTGTTGTGAAGTGAATGATTGGCGAAGGAATCTAAAAAAAAAAGAACGATTGGCGGAGGAGATAGACTCTGAGAACTGTTTGCTGGGGTTTGTGGCCAAGTGAGTGTCCGGAGGTGTTTTGATGGTTCACTTGTAAGCAACTACTTCAGGAAGTTACAGTGTCATAAATTACTATAGCACCCTTTGCTTCTAAGCTAGTCCTAGCTAGAAGTTCGTATAATGTGAATGAAAACCCATAGAGAGAGAGAAAGTTATCAACTAATGCATCATGAGGAAGATTGCATTAATGGATATAGACCATTCATGATGTCTACCTCTTCTTTCTTCAATAGGGGACGTCCTGTCTGGAAATCAGCCGGAAGGAGTAGTGCACTTGGGCATTTTGTAGCAATGGTTTGACATTCACTGGTGGACCTCGCGCGAATTCGCACTGCTAGCCATTGTTGCCTTAATTTTACTCTCATTGGTTTTGTTAAGGCGAGTAGGTCAGTGAACTCTGCATTCCATTTCAAATTTGCAGCAAACACCTTGGTGGAAAAAAATTTAATTTGATTTCTAGAAACTAGTAATTGTTACCATGGGTGGAAACATTTTTTTTTTACTGAAAGTTCGCAGCATATTGGCTCAGGTGCTCTGACATTTGGGATTGAAAATCTTTGATGTTTAACGTACCGACATGTTATAATTAGTTCCTGAGTTTTAGTTTTAATATTTTTTCCCCTTTTTGGGTATAGAATCGCTGAAGTTTAGTTCAACAGTATCGGTTCTACTTGCAGTTGTGTTTGTTGGCATAAGTTCTGTACTGGCAATCTTTGCTCTTCTGGAAGGGAACACATACAGCCCGAGACTGCTGCCTCACTTTGATAACCAAGTCTCCTTTGACCTCTTCACCGCTGTCCCAGTTATTGTGACTGCCTTCTCATTTCATTTCAATGTTAAGAACTGAATAGCCAGTGTTGTTATTGGTTGCTTTTTTCTTGTTGTAAGCAAAATTTTCCTGACTCCTCACAGAAAACCTTTAATGGATATATGCAGTTCACCCAATTGGCTTTGAGCTTGGCCACCCTTCTGAAATGATCACATCTATTCGAATATCGATAATACTTTGTGCGACCATCTATTTTGTCATTGGCCTCTTTGGGTACGTATTATTCGGGGACTCAATAATGGCTGTCATACTTGTCAATTTTGATCGACGCTCAGCAATCGGTCATTAGTAAATGACGTCGTTCAGTTGAGCTATGCACTACACATCTTGCTAGTGTTTCCTCTTTTGAACTTCTCATTGAGAGCCACCATAGACGAGATCCTTTTGTCTAAGAAGCCACAGTTGGCATTGGATAACACAAGATTTGTATCCTTCACTCTTGTTCAGCTAGATATCTCTTACCTGGCAGCAAATGCCATACAAAATATATGGTACCTTTTTCAGTTCCTTGGCTCAAACTCTGCAGTCTGCCTAGCCTTCATCTTCCCTGGTGTTGTTGCTCTAAGGTACACACACAAACACACACACACACACACTCTCTCTCTCTCGCTCTCCTTCGTAGTAGAAATAAATATGCTTAGTACTATCTCTTAGGGTTTAGGGCTTAGGGTTTAGGGCTAGGGCTTAGGGCTAGGGCTAGGGTTTAGGGTTTAGGGTTTAGGGTTTAGGGTTTAGGGTTTAGGGTTTA